>CM028134.1:157117500-167117500 GCA_016271365.2 Neoceratodus forsteri
CAATGGGATCCTGAATCAGTACTCATAGGTGGGGTTGGGAAAGATAAAGAAGAGTTTAAGAAGAGGATAGGCAGGAACAAGGGGAAGGAGGGAGAAGTTTAATTTGATGTCTAAGGGACAGAAAGAGAGAAAGAGATGGAGGATAGTAGTTGGGGGGACAGTATGAGAAAGCAGACTTTCCAGTCGAGGAGTGTGGGTGGAGAAGGAAGAAAAGTGCATGGATCCCTAGAGTGCAGTGAGTAGTAGGAGGTGGGGATGGGGAGATGAGATTGGATGAGTAGGGACCCAAACCAGTATTTAGAGTTGCAGGAGGTACAGTGGGGCTGGCGACATGGGGAGCGGAAGGGTGGGTATGGAGGAATAAAGGGAGCAGCTGCAGGAGCGAGAGGAAGAATTAGTAGCAAAGTGGCAAAAGGAGCTGCAGAGGGTGTCCTATCTGGCCAGGGAAGTAGACAGGGTGGTATCGGAGACCACATTCACATAGTCAAAGAGTCGGAGGACCACTTTGGTGACTAACTCCCGGTGAACCAGCGGAGAAAGGCATTCCTTATTGCAATACAGGGCACTGAGTTTGCGGCAGAAGTTTGGCGTGGATGGCAGCAATGTGAGCCGAGAAGTCAAGCTTGCTATCTAACCGCATACCAAGGTATTTGACACAAAATACTCTACTCAGTAGAGGGTGGTCAGCACTAATCAGAAAAGAGTCAACGAAGAGACTTACCAGTGCAGCATCCTTTAATCTCTTTAATTACTGCAACACAGTGAGATGTGCAGACAGCAGTTCAGGTTTCAGCTCACCAGACAAGCAGCATCAGGTTTGTGGTCATGCACAGGGGGAAAACAATACCACTCTTTCTAGTAGCCATGCTATGTGTTGAAATGGCTCCATGCATCACCATCAAAAATAGCAGTCCGGCTTACTGTCTGAGCTGAGAGGCCAGCTCCAAAACAACAAAAATGGAGAGATCCCCACTCACTCCAAACGTGCTGACCTGTGCTTCAGAGTTTGCTAATGCAATGCGCTTATGTAGCTACGCAACGTGACATCATCATCAGAGCTGAAACTTGCATTGCTGTTTGCACATCTTTGTGATGTTGCACTAACTGATGATATTAAATTATGCTGCACTGATAAGACTGTTCTTTGCCTCCTTTTTGATTAATGCCGACCCCCCCCCCTCTACTGAGGGGAGTATTTTGTGTCAAATGTCTAGATGCACTCTAGGGTAAGGTGCACGCCAGAATCGTGGGAGCTGCCAATGTTTGTGCCCATACACCGAGGTACTTGAAGGTCGGTACAGCCACAAGTGGGGAACCATCTAGCATGGAAACAACAAGGAGAGAGGTAAGCTGGGTCAACTTCTGGCTGGTACCAAAGGACAGACTTTTTTTTTGTGTGTGTTAACTCTTAGCTGGTAGGCCAGAAACCAGCACAGAACATTGTGAAAGTCATGATGGAGTGAGACTTCCACAGAAGCAGTCGAGGGACCCGAGGTGTAGAGGACTGTCTCATTTATATACATGTGAATATGCGAGTTGGCACAGGCAAAGGTTAGGTCATTAAGGAAGATTGAGACTAGAACTGCACCCAGGATGGAGCCTTGTGGGACCACGGATTGGATAGGAAGTGATGGGGAGAGTGTACTGTACCTCCTTCCTGTACCGACTGCTGACCGCCCATTAAAAATCATTTTAGATAATGTACAACTTATATAATGTAATCAAACATGGGCATCATAAGAGATCATTAAACAGAAATGCAATGGTGAAAGGTAAAATTGTAATACTGAAACTGGAAGTTGAAAGGTGAGCTGACTTTGCCCTTCCCCCAACCTCAGCTTACAGATGTACTCAGAATGAGCACAGTAAAAAGCATAAATAGTCTGCTAAAATGTTTTCTGTGAATAAAAGCTTTTCATATCACACCTCACACCTCATAGCACTCAAACGAAATCAGTTTGTCTGTACTGTAACAATTTTAATGATCGCCTTCAGAGCATAACCAAAGTGAACTGCTCCTGGCCTCCTGCTCCATCTCCTGACCCTGTTTAACTGTACAGTGCACATGTGCTCAGATGGTGACCTTCCTGCTGCAGTGTGCCAGGTGACCAGCCTTTTGCACAATTCAGTCATGTGACCTACTTTCCAGTGTGCACTTTGTACAGTATAATGCACTTCGCTGGCAACATTTCGCCATTGCAAGAGAACTGTTATTTTAGCATCAGCCCAAAGACCACATGAAGCATAGTGAATGGACTTTACCAATCCCTAAAGTCTTGTCTTGAAACTCTGAACACTTTCTGAACACTATTACATGGAAACTGTTTTGCTTTGTAACAGTTGTACTGTACTGAGTCGACTAGGATGCCACTGCCAAAAAAACTCTGCTCAACAGCTGTGTATATATCCCAGTAAACAAAACTAAAAAAAACGTTCTGCACCTCCTCTGGTAATCTGTTCCACAGCCCTGTCACTTTCAGGGTGAGAAAATGTTCTCACATCCCTACTAACTCCCCAAGCAACTTGTACTCATTCCTCCTCTTTCTGCTATCCCATGTTCCTCTTGAACAGCACAACAGTTTTGCTACCCTCACATACCCCTCGCTATGAATTCATTTAGGGTGTCTTGCAGTCAACAGATAGAACATGACTAAAATATTATGGAGAATCTGTGACTCCCTGGTGAGATCTAATCTTCTTCACTAAACTCAGAGAATAACATGCAGCGTTTACAATATCTGAGGGCACAAGAGATGGCAGTGTGGAAATGTCACCTAGCCCTTCGAGGATTCCCCTCTATTGCCCTCCAATGTCCCATGGGGGCAACTCATTGCGTTCTCACTGACTCCATCTTTTCTTGCACAACCTTGCCTGTTTCCAGACATTTATTATGCATTGAATGAAAAGTACCTCCGGGCGTTTGTTCTGAATCTGCATTTCTGCAACTTCTATTTATGCCTGCACTCAGGGCATGTTTTGAGGTGCTGTAATACCTCAGGCTTACCTTATGTAGACTCCAATGATGTGTGCTGTGTACTTCAACTAGTTGCTCATTTCTCTTTAAAGAATTTTTCCAGTATCCAGAAAAACTTTTAAAAATATAATAAAGACACAATTAAACTTCATTTTCTGTGTTTATGTCCTCCTATGCTTTATTATCAAAGACATTCAGATGAAAACAGGATTTTTTGTTTTGCTCAGTTACCTCCTTTAAACAAAATCTGAAGAAATATTTGTTCCATCAAGCTTTTAGTTTCTCTGAAGTTTAATGACTGTCTTGAGGTTTTTATATTTACTGTAGATGCATTCTGGATTTTGGATACACTGGAGCTGGGCATGACTGCCTGGAGCCCAAGCTGCTGAGGCTAGGGGCATCAGTACTAGCCCAGCCCATAGCCCATGTCTTCAGCACATCGCTCACCTCAGGCATAGTCCTGGACATCTGGAAGATGGCCAATGTGATACCTATACCCAAGCAAGGGGACACAAAAGACCTCAAGAACTACCGTCCCACTGCAATCCTATCAGCGATCAGCAAGCTTCTGGAAAAGCTAGTCTCCTCTCAGGTCACCCACTACCTACAGACCCACAACCTTCTCTCCCCTGCACAACATGGGTTTAGAAAGGGGCATAGCACCTCCATGGCCCTAGCAGTTGTTACCTCGGAGATCAGGTCTGCTGCTGACCGAGGTGAACTGACCAGGGCCATCTTTGTTGATCTCTCAAAAGCCTTTGATTGGGTCGACCACACATTACTGTGCTCCTCTCTCCTGTCACTTGGCTTCTCCTCCCCAGCTCTTGCATGGATCAGTAATTACCTCATGGGCAGGCATCAGTACACCAAATTCAACAAGGTCCTGTCTAAGCCTGCCCAGGTTAACTGCAGAGTCCCCCAGGGCTCTGTCCTGGGGCCTCTCCTGTTCTCTATCTTCATAAATGAGCTACCCTTGGCTCCGGCTCTAGGGTCCTCAGTGCTGTACGCAGATGACCTAGTCATCATGGCCAAATCCCAGGACATCGTCACCATTAACACCAAACTAAACTCGGACTTTGACCACATCCAAACTTGGTTGCAGGACCATAAACTTGTTATTAACCTACAGAAGATGCAGGCCATACTATCTGGCTCAGCAGCCAAGTTAAAAGCTGCCCCGAATTTACTACAGATCTCTGGGGCTGATGGGTCACCGCTGACTGTCGCAGGCTCAGTCAAGTACCTGGGGTTGACCCTTGACCTGCAGCTGGATATGAACCTGCACATACGAAATACATGCAAGGCCTCAACCTGCAAGCTGGGTCAGGCTTACAGAGCAAAAAGCTGTCTAACGCCAGCTGCCTGTCTTGCTCTAGCCAGGAGAGTCCTCCTACCCATGCTTTGCTACGGATTAATCACCTATGCCCACGTTGCAAAAACTAGTCTAGTAAAGTGGGACTCAGCGTACAACATATGCCATTTTGCACTCTCAGACCCCCGCCTCACTCACCACTGTGAGCTTTACACCTGGCTTGAGTGGCTCCCACCGGAAACTCACTGCTCTTATGTCGTGGGCAACTTCATTGACAATATTGTCAGAACTGCCACCCCTCAAAACCTTGCTGAGACCCTTGTTCTTGCTACACCCTCCTACAACCTGCAATCCAGCGGCTCCCATGCCCTCCTGGTACCTAAAACCCGCACACAAATGGGTGACCGAGCCTTCGCTGCATATGTACCCAGGGTCTGCAACCCTCTTCCAACTAGCATTCACTCCTCTCCCTCACACCAGAGCTTTAAAGCCTCCCTCTGGGGTTTTCTCAAAATGGCTGCCACCTGTCTCTGCACTAGACAAACCCTCTCAGCCTGAGATGCCCCCACTAACTGAGATGCTACCTAAACATTACGACTTGGGCAGAGCACAACTGTGCTCCTTCTCCTCCTGTTCTCACAGCATATATAAAAATGGACCATTTAGGCCCACCGGCAAAACAGGGTGAGCACTATAACTGTGCTCTCCTTTCTCTCGCACTAGGCCCACTCTATCCTAACTGTGACTCCTCCTTATTCTAACTGCTAGCCTTACAACTTGCTGCCTGGAGCGATGAATTCACACTGCACTTCTTCCTACTGACTGCAATGTTTAGTACTGTATTGTAATACCTGTTTTTGGTATTGTCTTACAATGTCCCTGTGTTCTGGTCACTTTATATTAACTCTTCACTACTATTTGCCTGATGAAATCTGATGCTTGTAAAGTCCCTGTTGTGCTAATTCTATGTAATGTAATCCTCCACTTGTATTTGCCTGATGTTCATGTATGTACCTTGTAATCTCCCGGGTCGTACCTGAAAATAGGCACTTTGCTGTCTAGTGTGTTTACCTGATTAACAAAAGCAAATAAATAAATATGTGGCAGCTGTGGTCTCTTAAAAAGGGGAAAAGGAGTGTGACTGCATGCAATTTAGGTCCTTCCTCCACACCCATTTAAATTTTGAGAACAGGTGGTTGATACAGAGGGCCATTTGTCATACTTGTGGGAACCTTGTTTGATACTTTGGTTACCTTGATCAGTGCTGATCTCCCCCAGGGTCCACAAAAAGGTTTCATCATTATTTACCTACTTAGATACATAGAAACATAGAAGATGACAGAAGGAGATCATAGGTCCATGTAGTCTGCCAAAGGGTTATCAAGGCCTATGGGTCCTGGGACCTAGCCCCCCTCCCCACCCTCTGTACCTTATTGAGCTCTTACTCTGTCCCACCCTCTCTTGGAAGCTGCCATTGTTTTAGCGCCCACCACCTCGGGGAGCAGTATATTCCGTGGCTCAATGACTCTGAAGTAATATGTCCTCAGATCTGTTTTGAAGCTCCCACCCCATAGTTTCCATTCATGTCCCCTGGTGGCTGAGCCTTCTATTCCGTTAAAAATTTCTGAGTAGGGCATTTTGTTAATGCCCCTCTTGAATCTGAATGTCTCAATCATATCCCCCTTCTCCCTTCTAGTCTCTAGAGAGTAATTGTTCAATGTCTACTTGCTCCTCATAAGACAGCCCTGGAGGCTCCGAACCATTTTGGTCGCCCTTCTCTGCAGTCTCCAACCTATTCCTTTCCTTCTTAAGGTGAGGGCTCCAGAACTGGACACAGTATTACAGGTGGGAATTCACCAGGGACCTGTATAGTGGGAGGATCACATCCATGTCTACTTTCAAAACCTCTCCCTATACACCCCAGCATTTTATTTGCTTTGCCACAAGCTTTGCTGCATTGGCTTGACTTGACTACTTAAGGGCATCACATATGATGACCCTGAGATCCCTTTCCTCATGTGATGTGCTGAGTCGGACCCCACTGAGCCAGTACTCTGCTCTGGGGTTCCCCTTACCCAGATGCAACACCTTGCACTTTTTTGCATTGAACTGCAGCTGCCAAACCTTAGACCATCTCTTCAATTTTTTCAGGTCTTTCTGTAAGTCCTTCACCACCTCAGTGCTGTCAACCCTACCACCTAACTTAATGTCATCTGCGAAGAGGGCTATTTTGCCCTGAATGCTTTCTCCGGTGTCACTAACGAACATATTAAAAAAGGACCGGTCCCAAGACCAATCCCTGTTGCACCCTGCTAGTGACCTCCCTCTCACCCGACCTCACCACACTGACCACCACTCTCTGCTGACTGTCCTTCAGCCAGTTTCCCACCCACTTGACTATGCTCTCAGCAGTGCCTGGGTCCTCTAACTTCTTTAATAGGCACTTATGCGGCACTGAATCAAAGGCCTTACTAAAACTGAAGTATAGGAGATCCACTGGGTGGCCTTTATCTATTTCCTTAGTCACCCAGTCAAAGAACATAATAAGGTTTGCCTGGCATGACCTCCCTGCTACGCATCCATGTTGTCTCCCATCCTGAAGTTCGTTCTTTTCCAGGTATTCTACTAGATCCTGTTTAATGTTTCCATTAATTTCCAGACTATAGATGAGGCTTACTGGCTTGTAATTGCTGGTCTACTCCCTACACCTCCCATATGGAGAGGTACCCCATCTTCTCTTCTCTTCTCCAGTCCCTAGGCACGGTTCCTGTCTGTAGTGAGCGGTTGAACAAATGTACTAGGGGGTCCTGCCAATTCCTCGGCAAGTTCCCTCAGCACCCTCGGGTGCAGTCCATCTGGTCCAGGTGCTTTGTCCACTTTAAGATGCTCTAGTGCTTCCCTGACCCTGTCTGTGGTGAATGTTGGTGTCACCATTCTTGAGATCTCCTCTCCTAAGCCTTTACGCCACTATCCGGAATGGGTCCATCATGTTCCTTGGTCAATACTGAACAGAAGAAGTTGTTCAGAGCAGATGCCTTCTGTTCATCATGCTCGATGATCCTATCACCATCTAAGATCCGGACTATCCCCCATCTTTTTTCTCTTCTCTTCTCCTTTGATACACAATCTACCTAAGTGTACAATATGCCAAAACTTGAAAAATACAATATACACAGCGAATCAACAATTTGGTTATGCACTAGTTGATTGTAAGCACTGCTTTAAAATACAACTGACAAAAACAGAACTGAAGTCCGTAACATTGCTTCATAGCCTACCCCCCACCCCTGGTGGGTGTGGAATCTGCAGCTCACACCATTGTTACATCAGAGTCTGACTGTGCCACCAGGTTTACATTATACTAAGCTGGCAATTCATTCTAGCACTGGGGGGCCTGACTCCTTTTCCATGAAAGAAAAATGGGGAGCCACCTTTGTTTTTTCCATTATGGGCCTCAGTTTTGCAGTGAGCTATTCCATCAACGGGATCTGTTTGAAGTTCTCTGACAAACCCTCTACTGAAGGGTGAGTAGGGGGGCACTTCTGTGTGATGGCTTTGGTGGCTGCAACAATTAAAATGGAAAACAGATTTTCCTTCTTGTCTTGAGGCTCCTAAGTGGGAGACCCCATATCAGGTGCCTAATAATGCACAGGAACCACATCTCTAAAATGTCCCTTATTACTGTGACTACTTCTGTCCAGTATTGTTTCAGGTGAGGGTAGCTCCAGAAAATGCATTCGTTGTGTGCCTTTGAGTGGCAGGCCCTCCAACATTTATCAGTGAGGGAGGCTCCAAAATGTGCACTAAGTACAAGTGTTCTAAAATATATATTAACTGGCCCAAGTTGATTACAGTTCCTTCAATTCAAAAAAGAGAGGAACGGCTATTTTAATAAAAAGAATTCTATTTGTTAAGCATATGCATGTTACGGATTCAGAGGGTAGATTTAAAATGCTAGCAGACTTCCTTGAAGCACTTTGCAACATGTATGCTCCCAACAAAGATCAAGAGCAATTCTTTATCTATGTTACCTTGCAACTTAATTCCAACAGGCTATGATATTGTTCTTGGAGGGGATTTTAATGAGGTCTTAGACCCTGTTCTGGACAAATCTTCCTCAAGACTAATACCTAATATAACCCCTACTCCTGCTAGAAGAAAATTGTTTAAGGTAAAGGAGGATTTTGGACTATATGACCATGGTGAATCTCCCATCCCAAAAGTAGAGATTACACTTTTGTACCTACAGACATGGGTCCAGTAGCAGGCTGGACTACTTTCTTCTGTCACCCCTACTGACAAACTCAATTTTCTCAGCTGATATCCTTAATATAGTTATTTCAGATCATGCAGCAATCAGTGTCTGTTTGAATCTGAATGGTGGGGGGAGAAAACGACTTTAGATAGAGGTTTAACATGTCCTTGATTCATGACTGTGAGTTCGGAGAATGGATTCAGAAAGAGACAACTGAGTTCTAAAGTATAAATGATACTGGGGAAGTTACAAAGTCTTGCTTGTGATGGAGGGTAATAAGTTAGTCCAGAGCCCAAAAAAGTGAAAACTCAAAAGCTCTTAGACTGAGAAACAGCTTAAGGAAACAATCTTGATAGTAAACAGGGTGTTAGCTGTAGGTAGGACCTGTTAAAATGCATGACAAAACTCAGACATGAAATTAATGAGCTCTATATACAAAAAGCTGAATATGCCCTATTCCATACAAAACAGGCCTTCTGGGAGTCAAGGGGAAAGCTTATAGGCTTAAAAACAGCAATCTAGTAATGTGATCACAAGCATTCAAAACAAATCTGGCAGAGCAGTATGGTCAAACAAGGAAATTAATAAACTGTTTACAAAAGCATGTGTAACAGCAAGTCAGCCTGTTCAGAGCAGGATATTAATAGTTTTCTACATGGGATTAATCCTCCCTGCCTTTTTGATCAGGAGACTGAAACACTGAGTAAGCATATGCAGCTCAGTGAAATCACATTTATTATGCAAAACTTTCAAAATGGTAAAGCCCCGGGACCAGATGGTATCCCTGGGGAAGTTTATAAATAATTAACCCCAAAATAGCCCAAAATTACACAGAACTTTTCAGTATTCTTGGGCTGATGGCGCAATACCTCCAGCCATGTCAGAAGCCATCATTTCTCTTATTCCCAAAAAGGAGAAAGGCTGGATGAACTGTGTAAATTACAGACCCATATCATTACTTTGTCAGGATTACAAAATAGTGGCGAAGATCTTATCTAATAGAATGCAACCAATACTTAAAAGATTATTGGGACAAGCACAGGTTGGATTTTAAAGAGGTAAATCTGGGACAGGCAATATAAGGAGGCTGCTCAATCCCATCTGGGTACAGTATCTAACAAAACAAAAATACCAGGATTCGTAATAGCTTTGCTTATGATGAAAGTATTTGCTTCCTTGGAGTGGTATTTTATGGACACTGCAACAGATTTGGATTGGCCAACACGTTATTAATGTGGGCTAAGATACTTTATAAGCACTCCTCTGCTGCAATTACTAATGGCATAATTTCTCAATTTTTTTTAATTATCTTGGGGAACAAGACAGGGGTGCCCCCACCTTTTTATTTGTTCTAGAGAGCCCCGGATTTGGCTTATTTTCAGATGTCCTGCAATTAACGGAATCAAAGTTAGGAGCTCTGTTAACTCATTGCCTCCTAGAAACGTCTGTAGGTGTCAGCAAATCTAACTATGTGTGTCCCAGAACGCCTACAGAAGTCACCTACAGACTTCCTGTGTGCCCTAGAAACATCTGGGGAAGTCACTCATATATTTTAATATTACTTGCCAGCCAGAATTGATTAGAATTGACTGCATAGTACCATTAGAAAGGTAATGTTGTGCTGAACAACCTTGCCACTGTGTGTGTATCATGTTCACTTTAGGAGTTATTCATATTTGTTTATGACATTTTGTCAATCTAGAACCACCTCAGCACTTTGAAAAAAAAAACACATTCTGGGTATCTTAGCCAGTATAAAACAAAAACCAAATTGAGTACAGCTGATTGCATAGAACCATTGGAAAGGCAATTTTGTGTGGAACAACTGTGCCACTGATATGTTGTGTGTGTCATGTATACTTTAGGAGATATATGCATTTGTTTATGGTATTGTGTGTATGGCTGACATTTTTTCCATCAAGACTCACCTAAGCAGCTTGAATAAAATGCACTTTGACACTTCAGCAGGCATAAAAAAAAGTATTGATTACAATTGATCGCATAGCATCGTTGGAAAGGCAATTTTGTGCTGATCATCTTTCATGCTGATACTTTGTGTGTATCATGTACACTTTTGGAGTTATATGCATATGTTTATGATATGGTGTGTGTGGTTGAGATTCATCCCTCAAATCTCACCAAAGCACTTTGACTAAAATGGGGAAAAATTATGTTTCATAGTAAAAAGATTTTTTTTTAACAAACATAATAGTAAAACACCATCTAATGTCTGTATGCTTAATTTGGTGTTGATATCCGACATATCTTCCAATAAAAAATGGCTTATGTTGCCTTTTTTTAGTGAAAAAAATATTTTTTTTCTGGTTTCAACCAGCATAGAAAAAAAACTAAATTACTTATTATTACATGCATACCACCATTAGAAAGGCAATTTTGTGCTGGATAACTCTGCCACTCACACTTTGTGTCTAGCATGTACAGTTATTGAGCTATTAGCATTTGTTTGCGACATGCTGACTATGGCTTGATTTGCTTAGAAAGGCCCAGGATTCACTGTTAAAAATATACAGGAGTTTCAGGAGACAAGTGGTATAATCTCAGAGTGAGCCTGTGGAGGCAATGAGTTAACAGTTTTTGGCTATGCAGACAACCTACTTTTAGCCCTCAGTAGGCCACTTGACTCTTACAATGTCCTTAAAACCTTTCTCCAACAATTTGGTTTAGTTGTATCAAACCTAAGAATAAATTGGAATAAAACTCAAATTATGCCCCTTTATTGCCCAGATCTACTGGAAATGTGTCTTAGCAGGCAGTTCTGTGAAACACAGAAACATAGACCATGACAGCAGAAAAGGACCAGATGTCCATCCAGTCTGCCTAAATACCCTGTAATCCCTGGAACCTTCCCTGGAACCTATGGTTCCTCCAGGGTACTAACCCTCCCAGTCTTATGCCCATTCTCCTCCCTGGTCTTGTCAACCTGGGCAACCACTATTCCCTTCATTCTATCCCATGCCTGCTTAAATCCCCTGACTGTTTGCACCCACCGCCTCGGCTGATGGACTGTTCATGTTCCACCACCCTTTCCGTAAAGAAATACCCTGAATCATTTTTGTTACTCTTCACTGCACCATTTCCAACCTATCCCTGTCCTTTTTGAGGTGAGGACTCCAGAACTGAATGCAGTACTCCAGATGAGGCCTCACCAGGGATCTGTACAGGGGAAATATTACCTTTTTTTTCTGCTATCAGTACCCCTCCAGATACATCCCAGCATCCTGTTAGCATTGCTATAGGCCTTGTTACACTGGTACCTTTGTTTAAGGGAGTTACTGATAGCAATACAGAAGAGGAACAGGATCTAGATGTTAAGTCTCACCCACCCATCCAGTACTCATTCTTGGGGTTCCTTTTCCCTAGGCGCATTACCTTGAACTTTTTGGCATTGAATTTTAACTGCCAGACCTTTGCCTTTTTAGTTTTTGTAGGTCCCTCTGTATAACCCTTATTCCCTCATCACTATCCACCCTCCCACATAGTTTTGTGTCATCTGCGAAGAGATACAGCCTGCCCTGGATTCCCTCACCAGTGTCACTAATGAACATGTTGCAGAGGACCAGACCCACGACAGATCCCTGTGGAACCCTGCTCGTAACCTCCTCTGATTTAAACCCATAGACCACCACCCTCTGCTGCCTTCCTTCTAGCCAACTACCCACCCAGTTCACTATGGTTTTAGCCGTACCCAGGTCCTCCATCTTTCTAAGCAATCTTTTGTGTGGTACCAAATCAAAAGCCTTGCTGAAGTCAAAGTAAAGCACATCCACAGCCAAACCATTTTGCCTGACAAATTTCAGTACATGGGTTTAACCATTCGCAATGATCCAAGGAAGATCTTTGACCTTAATCTATCAAATTGTGTAATGAAACTTAAATCAGATGTGGAAAGATGGGATAAACTGAATCTCTCTAGTTGTGAAGATTAACACCATAAAAACTGTTGTGGTCCCCAAATTCTTCTATATTATGCAGTACCTACCCATGACCATAAATAAAAAGATATTATAAGAAGCTAGAAACTATTAAAAAAAAGTGTATGGGGACGATTCCAAAACTTCCATGCCTCTCTAGTCTCAAACTGAGGGTTCCCCTAGAAGTTGTAGGTTTTGCACTGCATTTGTGGGAGAGGTACTAGTGAACCTTTTTCTCTAAACAAGTCCTTCAGCACACTCAGTTGACCTCAACCAGAAAACAAAAACCACCATTATGACTTTCTATAGAAGTACAGCTACTAGCTCCACATAGCGTTCCAGATTTTATTTTTATTCTCCTTCCAACCTCCCTCAAAGACAATCCTGTAATACTAGGTTATCTTAAGATACTTAGGAAAGTGTTCTTGCAAATTAATCCAAACCTTATTTCAGTTAGTAAAACACCCGTATGAAATAAAATGCTTATTATGGTTCTCCCTTAACAGATCCTGGCTGGAACAAACGTGCAATTGCCAAACTTTATGATATAATACATAAGGCTTCTGGAATACTGTCATCTTTTAAGGAATGCAAAAGAAAATATAAAGTTCATAGTTTTCATTTCTACTTTTATCTATAGTTAAGGGGAGCAGTGACTGAATCATATTCTTGACGTGAATTATGCTCCTCCTGATTTTCCTGATTGGCTCTGGTTTATTAAGTTAGCTAAATTAAGAAAAGGAGCTAATGTCCTTTATAAAATACTCTCTCAATCTGATCAGTTAACCAGTTCTTCTAAAAACGAATGGCAGTAAGAGTTCAATATTTCAGTCTCTCCTAAGGAATGGGAGACAGCTTGGAAAATGCAAAGGCAGCTAGTAGAGAAAGACAGGGAAGATTAATTCAGTACAATATTTTACACTTTTATTATAATTCCACCCTTAGAGTAGAAAACATGGAATTTTTGTCAGGAGGAGCCCACTGGAGACGTTAATTCACAATAAGCAAACCTCTCACATGCTCTGGTCCTGTCCTAAAAGTCTATTGAGTCTATTCCAAATTTGTTTATCAATCTCCATTGGTAGGGATGCAAATACATACAGAAGCCTGGGGATAATATTCATATGAAGCACTTCAACCTGTCCAGTGATCGAAAGAGGGAGTTTGTCCCCACCTTTTCATGTTGGCCTCCACCATGAGTGGGAGAAAATAGTTTGTTTCAAAGAGACTACTCATTTGTGCAGGTATTTGGATCCCTACATACCTGAATTTGGTGTCCACCCACCTGAAGGGGCAGATTCTATTGATCACCTCTGTTCTCTTCCCACTCATCAGCATGATCTGTTTATTCAGCCTTGACTTTAAAGTCCGACACTTCGCCTTATTCAGACAGGGCTTCAAAGGTTACGGGGATGGTCTTTTCTGGGTTACTTACAAACAGCAGGGTGTCATCTGTGTAATGAGCTATTTCCATCTCATTCCCATTCACCTGTATATCCCTGAGGGTGCCTAAGTCTATGATCCTAGCTGCCAGGGGCTCAATGATCACGGCAAACAAAAGGGGTGATGGGGTAAATTCTGTTTCCCCTTACAATGTTAATTGTCCCTGAGAATACCCCACTGACTCTTGCTGTTGGGGAGTCATACATGGCTTGCACCCAGTTTTGAAAGTTGTCCCCATTTTAAAGATCTCTAATGTCTTTTGCAAGAAAAGCCAGTTAAGGTAATCAAAACCCTTTTCTGTGTTAGTGGTGATGACTGCTGTGGTGGCCTTACTACTTGTCACTGAAATGACAATGAAAAGCTTTCTAACATTGCCTTGGATGTGTTTCAAAACATGGATGGAAGAAACAAGGCACACTCAGGAAAGAGTGGTGTACAGATAAAGGCAGCCAGCCTACTACTAAATCCAAAGAATAGAGCTTAATAAAAAAACAACAATGCTATAATATGTTTAGGGCATAGGTCTTAGTCAATGATTCTCAAATGGCTTGCAATAAAATTCTTGGCTGTCATATCAGCAAGCCTAGCATCAGCGAGCCCAGCAAAGGCAACCACAGCTATGGCTCTAGCTGTGTCCGCCTTGTCAGCCGGGAAGAGGGGAAGGGTAGGGAGGATATACATCCAGAGGCAAGTGTGGAGCAAAATGAAACTTCTGTCAAGAGTACTGTGTCTGGGAATGATGTAGAATGGCTTCTTTGTAAGCACTGCAACATGTGGGGACCACTGGATAAGGTGGGGCCTGAGGGTGCAGATGTTGTATGTATACAAGCGAGTTGGATATCAAAGCAAGTCACTTACAGGAAAAATTAAATATTCAGGCAGGCATTAAAGACATAGAAACATTTGTTCGGAACACCAGAAAATTACAGCAGGAAAATGAAGGAGAATACCCACAATACAAAATAAATAAAGGTACAGTGGACAAGAGGAAGGAAAGGCCAGATGAAAGTGACAGATATTACCCCTGAGGACAAGTGGCATTTTATCATCAAGGGCCCTAGGAAAAGGAGGACAGATATTACTGGTGAGCTAGCACTGTTTAATAGATATACCAGTTTAGAAGTGGAAGCCACAATAGACAAAACACCAGAGGTATCTCAGAAACAAGATGATGTAGCTCCTATTTACATCAAGGTAATTGGTTTAGATGTAGGGCCCACAAATACTATACCTAATGATAAACAGGATACACACCAAGCAGAAGTTAGTCATACACATAGTAATATAAATATTACTAAGGAAGACTATTTAGCACAAGACAAATGGAGTCATCATAATATAAATTTAAACAGAGGTAATATTAGAAATCCAATGGCAACTACAAGAATCCAAGTAGGTAGTGGTATAAATACTGATAATGGTAAGATGACCACTAAATATCAATGTCATCTTTATAAAAAGCGCCTTTCAAAACCAAGGTGCCTGTACAAAATTAACAAAACAATTAATAAAACTAAAATTAAAATATAAAATCCCATGGCTGCAATACTAATAATTGGCATACGTCATTAAAAAGGAAAGTCTTTAATGCTGTTTTAAAACTTTGGACAGTCGGGCTATCTCGAACCTGACGAGCTAGAGAATTCCACAGAGTTGGGGCCACAAAACTGAAAGACCTGGTTCCAGATGTCTTCAAACGAACCCTGGGAATCTCTAGCAATCCCTCGTCAGTGGATTGGAGAGAGTGGGAGGGACAGTAGGGATGAAGGAGATCTTGCAGGTAACCAGGTCCCTGATTGTGTAGGGCCTTATAGGTCAGCAAACCGACCTTGAAGATGATCTGCCACCGTGCTGGCAGCCAGTGCAGTCCGCGAAGCACAGGAGTTATATGACTGGACCTAGAGGAACCAGTCAATAGCCTGGCTGCCGCGTTCTGCACAAGCTGCAGGTGGTGGATACAACCCCCGATAACCCAAGGTAGAGGGAGTTACAATAGTCAAGGCAGGAGGTAACGAAGATGTGGACCAAAGTTGGAAGATCGTCAGGAGGAACCAGGTGTTTCACCTGGGCGATATTCCTCAGATTGTAAAACAAGACCCATCAGGGGAAGCCACAGGAATCAAAGAGATGTGGTAGTTACAGGTGACTTAATGTTAAAGGCAACAGGTAGGATCGATTGTAAGAATAAAAAGGAGCGCGTAACTTTGTCTTGCTTACCAGGAGCTGGAATAGTAGATGTTAAAAAACTGTTGCCTGGATTTCTGGAAAACACCAAAGAACTGATGGTACTTTTACATATTGGCACAAACGGTGTGGGGAAAAGGGGACTTGCTGCAATTCAAACAGATTTTGAACTAGTGGGGTCTGAGTTCCGTAAGAGGAAATGCTCATTAATAGTATCAGAAATCCTTCCTGTACCTAGGGCAGGTAGACAAATAACTTCTGAGATACGAAGACTAAATGGCTGGCTAAAAAGATTGGTGTGAGCAGGAAAATTTATATTTCTTGGAGCACTGGCAGTGTTTGTTAATTCTCAAACACTATATGCAACAGATGACCTTCAATTAAATATATGGGGTACCAGAGTGTTGGCAGAATGGTTAGATAGCTGTATATCATACAATTTAAACCAACTCAGGTGGGGCAGGAGGAAGGGGTTTTGATGAATAACTCAATCCTGAATCATGCATATGCGTGGAAATATCTGGTCATTAACGCCAGGAACCTAAAAAACAAAATGGAGGAATTAGAGTTCATACTGAACACAGAGGATACTGCTCTGTGTGCGGTTACTGAAACATGGTGGAGAAGACACACCTGGGGTACAGAATTAAAGGGATACCAGTTTTTTTTAAAAAGAGATAGTGGATAGAATTGGGGGTGGTTTAGTATTGTTTGTCAGAAATGACATCAAGGCTTATGAAGTGCAAACTCACTTAGAATCAGATTTAGAACAACTTTGGGGACATCTTTTACCCACTAAGGAGGAAAAGTGATTATAAGGGTATGTTATAGACCCCCATCCCTCTGTAGTGCTAGGACATTGGACTTTGCTAAATATATAAGCAATCAGGATCCTGGGAAAAAACTGCTAATAGTCAGAGATTTTAGCTTTCCTGTTATATGCTGGGATACATGGGCATCTTCAACATCATTTGAAGCAGAGTTCTTGGAAATATTGGAAAGCATAAATGCTGCAAATCACATCTTGGATAAAACCAGAGATAATAACGTACTTGACTTAGTAATTAGTAACTTGGGGAGCTTAATAGAGAATTGTAACATTAGGGAGCCGTTAACCAGGAGTGACCACAATATGGAACAATTTACATTGAAAAGACATGTAGCTACTCAGCGGGGAGTAACAGAAGTTAAAAGACATGATCTGGCAGATAATAAATCAAAAACCATGGTAATGCAATGGGACTGGATTAAGACCTTTCAGGGTTTGGGAGTACAACAGATGTGGGAGGAATTAAAATCATTCCTTCAGGAATTGGTCGAAGAGAATATACCTACTAAAAGAATGTATTACAATAAGGGTAGGATACAACTGTGGCTGACAAGCAAAATAAAAAAGTTAATAAACCCTAAAAACAAAGCACATAAACAAGTGAAAAAAGAAGGCACCCAGATTTCCAATTTAAGGTATAAAAAACATCTTAGAGAACTTAAAAAAACTATTAAAAGATCTAAAAAAGAAATGGAGTTTAGACTGGTTGAAAAGGTAGGGGATAATAAAAAAAAAGCTTTTTATAATTATGTAGGAAGCCTTAGGAAGAATAATAATGACATAGGCCCACTAGTAAAGGGGAACATGCAGATAAGTCTGACTGCCAAGAGATGGTGGAGGCATTTTATGAGTATTTTGAAAGTACGTACCAACAAAGTGACACTACTAGCTATGGCGCTATGGAGCTAAGGGGAAGCAAAATGGAAGTAACTTCAGAGAAAATAAGGGTCAAACTTAAACTCGACCCTACAAAGTCAGCAGGCCCCGATGGTAGTCACCCCAGACTATTGAAGGAATTAGCAGGAGTATTGTGTGAACCAGTTAAGGCTCTATTTCAGAAATCAATGCAGGAAGGGGTGGTCCTGCACGATTGGACAATTGCCCATGTTGTACCCATCTATAAACATGCATTAGTCAATGCCGAATGTTGATTGCGTTGGTCTGTTGAGCTCGCTTACTGCCCCTGTGTCACTCGCTCATTCTGTTTCTCCCGGTGCTGCAGGCTGTTCTTTTGTACTGGGCTTCCACCTGCACTGGAACATTTTGCTGCCCACAAAGAAACCTGCAGCTGTCCCGACAGAGCTCTGTTGAGGTGGGTCACTCCCCCTCTCTCACTCGCTCATTCTGTTTTTGCTGGTGCTGCAGGCTGCCCTTTTGTACGGGGCTCCCGCCTCTGTTGGCTGCTTCTTCTGCCCACAAAGAAATCTGCAGCAGTCCTGACAGGTCCATCGAGCTAGCTCACTAACCCTCTCACTCGCTCGTTTCATTTCTGCTGGCACTGCAGGCTGGCCTTTTGTACTGGGCTCCTGCCTGCATAGCCGCCTTTTTCTGCCCACAAAGCAATGTGCAGCATTCACGATAGAGGTCTGTTGAGCTCGCTCACTCCCCCTCTCACTCGCTCATTGTGTTTCTCCCGGTGCTGCTCGCTGCCCTTTTGTGCAGGGCTGCCTGCGTTGGCACCTTTTTCTGCCCACAAAGAAATCTGCAGATGTCCCTACAGAGCTCTGTTGAGGTCGCTCTCTCTGCCTGTCTCACTCGCTCATTCTGTTTCTCCTGGTGCTGCAGGCTGCTCTTTTGTACTGGGCTTCTGCCTGCATTGGCACATTTTGCTGCCCACAAAGAAATCTGCAGCTGTCCCAACAGAGCTCCGTTGAGGTGGGTCACTCCCCCCCCCCCAGTCGCTCATTCTGTTTCTGCTGGTGCGGCAGGCTGCCTTTTGGTACTGGGCTCCTGCCTCTGTTGGCAGCTTTTTCTGCCCACAGACATCTGCAGCAGTCCTGACACAGGTCCGTTGAGGTAGCTCACTCCCCCTCTCACTCGCTCATTCCATTTCTGCTGGCGCTGCAGGCTGGCCTTTTGTACTGGGCTCCTGCCTGCATTGCTGCCTTTTCTGCCCACAAAGAAATCCACAGCAGTCACGATAGAGCTCGGTTGAGCTTGCTCACTCCCCTTTCTCACTCACTCATTGTGTTTCTCCCAGTGCTGCAGGCTGCCCTTTTGTACTGGGCTTCTGCCGGTGTTGGCACCTTTTTCTGCCCACAAAGAAATCCGCAGCTGTCCCAACAGAGCTCTGGTGAGGTGGCTCACTCTGCCTGTCTCTCTTGCTCATACTGTTTATCCTGGTGCTGCAGGCTGCCATTTTGTAGTGGTCTCCTGCCTCTGTTGGTGCCTTTTTCTGCCCACAAAGAAATCTGCAGCAGTCCTGACAGAGCTCCGTTGGCCTCACTCACTCCCCCTGTCTCACTCGCTTGTTCCATTTCTGCCAGTGTTGCAGGCTGCCCTTTTGTACTGGGCTCCTGCCTGCATTGCCGCCTTCTTCTGGCCACAAAGAAATCTGTAGCAGTCATAACAGAGCAATGTTCAGCTAGTTCACTCACTCACTCCCCTTCTCTCACTCGTTTGTTCTGTTTCTTCCGCCGCTGCAAGCTGCACTTTTGTACTGGGCCCCTGTGTGCATTGCTGCCTTTTTCTGCTCACAAAGAAATCTGCAGCAGTCCCAATAGAGCTCTGTTGAGCTCACTCACTCCCCCTCCCTCACTCGCTCATTCTGTGTCTGCCGCTGCTGCAGGCTGCCCTTTTGTACTGGGTTCCTGCCTGCATTGCCGGCTTTGTCTGCCCACAAAGACATGTGCAGCAGTCCCAACACAGCTCCGTTAAGGTTGCTCACTTCCCCTCTCTCACTCGCTCATTCCATTTCTGCCGGGGCTGCAGGCTGGCCTTTTGTACTGGGCTCCTGCCTATTTTGCCACCTTTTCCTGCCCACTAAGAAATCCACAGCAGTCATGATAGACCTCAGTTTAGCTCGCTCACTCCCCACTCTCACTCGCTCATTCCATTTCTCCTAGTGCTGTAGGCTGCCCTTTTGTACTGGACTCCTGCCTGTGTTGGCACCTTTTCCTGCCCACAAAGAAATCTGCAGCTGTCCTGACAGAGCTCCGTTGAGGTTGCTCACTCCCCCTGCCTCACTCGCTCATTCCGTTTCTCCTGTTGCTGCAGGCTGCCCTTTTGCACTGGGCTTCTGCCTCTGTTGGCGTTTTTTTCTGCCCACAAAGAAATCTGCAGCAGTCCTGACAGAGCTCCGTTGGCCTCACTCACTCCCCCTGTCTCACTCGCTCGTTCCATTTCTGCCAGTGTTGCAGGCTGCTCTTTTGTACTGGGCTCCTGCCTGCATTGCCGCCCTTTTCTGTCCACAAAAAAATCTGCAGCAGTCACGATATGGCTCCGTTGAATTCACTCACTCACTCCCCCCTCTCTCACTCGCTCATTCTGTGTCTCCCGCTGCTGCAGGCTGCCCTTTTGTACTGGGTTCCTGCCTGCGTTGGCAGCTTTTTCTGCCCACAAAGACATCTGCAGCAGTCCCGGCACAGCTCCATTGAGCTCGCTCACTCCCCCCTCTCAATCGCTTGTTCAGTTTCTGCTGGCGCTGCAGGCTGACCTTTTATACTGGGCTCCTGCCTGCATTGCCACCTTTTCCTGCCCACAAAGAAATCTGCAGCAGTCATGATACACCTCCGTTGAGCTTGGTCACTCCCCCTCTTTCTTACTCATTCTGTTTCTCCCGGCACTGCAGGGTTCCCTTTTGTACTGGGCTCCTGCCTGCATTGGCACCTTTTCCCACCCACAAAGAAATCCACAGCTGTCCCGACAGAGCTCCGTTGAGGTCTCTCACTCCCCCTGTCTCACTCTCTCATTCTGTTTCTCCTGGTGTTGCAGGCTGCCCTTTTATACTGGGCTCCTGCCTCTGTCGGCATCTTTTTCTGCCCACAAAGAAATCTGTAGCAGTCCCGAGAGAGCTCCGTTGGCCTCACTCACTCCCTCCCCCTGTCTCACTCACTCATTCCATTTCTGCCAGTGCTGCAGGCTTCCCTTCTGTACTGGGCTCCTGCCTTCATTGCCACCTTTTCTGCCCACAAAGAAATCCGCATCAGTCACGATACAGCTCCATTGAGCTCGCTCACTCCCCCTCTGTCACTCGCTCATTCTGTCGCTCCCACCGCTGCAGGCTGCCCTTTGTACTCAGCCCCTGCATGCATTGCTGCCTTTTCCTGCCCACAAAGAAATCCGCAGCAGTCCCAACAGAGCTCTGTTGACATCACTCACTCCCCCTCCCTCACTCGCCTGTTCTGTGTCTCCCGGCGCTACAGGCTGCCTTTTTGTACTGGGCTCTTGCCTGCATTGTCACCTTTTCCTGCCCACAAAGAAATCCGCAGCAGTCCTGACAGAGCTCAGTTGAGCTCGGTCACTCCCAGTCACTTGATGCTAATCTGTCCCAAACACTGATTTCTGACAGTGACTGCAGTATTCTGCGCCAGAAGTGCGGAAACACATTCCGGACAGGATGTGAAAAATGACAGCTGTACTGTTCATAAGGAAGTGTGAACAAATGCCAGTGTTGAAACTCTGATATGAAAATATTACTAATTTGCAAACTTACGAGGGTGCGTGGAACCTGCACAACACACGCTCGTAACAGTCATTTTATGGAGTTTCATCACAAAATGCTCAACATAGGCATTTTAGGACCTCTGCTCATGAACAGTGTCAGTGTGATTTTTTTTAATATGTCCCAAACACTGATTTCCCCACAGCGACCATGCTATTGTGTGCCAGAAAAGCGAAGAAAACACATTTCGGCCAGGATGTGAAAAATGACAGCTGCACTGTTCATAAGGAGGTGTGGCAAAATGGCAATGTTGAAAATCTGGAGAGAAAATATTGCAAAGTTGTAAAGGTACGAGCGTGCTTAGAAACTGCGCAATGCACAATTGTAACACACATTTTATGGACTTTCATCACCAAGTTATCAACATAGGCATTTTAGGACCTCTGCTAATGAACAGTGTCACTGTCATTTTCATAATGTGTCCCGAACACGGATTTTCCACAGAGACCAAGCTATTCTGCACCGGAACTGCGAAAACACATTTTGGCCGGGATGTGAAAAATGACAGCTGTACTGTTCATAAGGAGGTGCAGAACAATGGCAATGTTGAAAATCTGGAGTGAAAATATTATAAATTTGTGAAGTTACGAGCATGTGTGCAAACTGCACAATGCACACTCGTAACAGTCATTTTATGGAGTATCATCGCCAAATTTTCACCATAGGCATTGTAGGACCTCTGCCCATGAACAGTGCCACTGTCATTGTCTTAATCTGTCCTGAACACTGATTTCCCACAGTGACAGTGCTATTCTGCGCCGGAACTGCGAACACACATTTCGGCCAGGATGTGGAAAATGACAGCTGTACTGTTCACAAGGAGGTCTGAAAAAAATGCCAATGTTGAAAATCTGGCATGAAAATATTGCAGATTCGGAAAGTTACGAGCGTGCGTAGCAACTGCATAGCGCATATCAATAAAACAGTCATTTTTGGATTTTTCCCACCAAATTTGCAGTATAGGCTTTTGAGGCCCAACTCATGAACACTGGCACTGTTTTGTTAATCAGTCCCGAAAGGATTCCATGCAGTGACCGTGAAATCACCTTTGGGGCGAATAACGCCATGACAGTGCCAGAATTCATGAGGAGGAGTCCCAAACCCCCATGTTGAAAATTTAGTGCCAAAATTCCAAAAATGGCTGAGATATGCATCAAAGTTGAAAAACATTTATTCCATTATACAGCTTACCGGCATTTCCTCAGTTTGCGGTCGGCTTTGAAAAGTGCAGCGTGTTCCCGGTCCACGAAGATCGTTCGCCCAGGCTCCAGAGGTAAGTATGGGGTGAGGGTGTGGGAGGCAAGGGTGCACAGTGGGTGGGTGCAAGGTTGTAGGGGAGGGGCAGGGAGACCGTCGAGGACCATTTCCGTTTTACAGGTAAAAAAAATATATAATAACATCGTGGACCATTTTTACTTTTACGGGGCATGTGGCATGCTGGGGTGGGCTCCCAGCATGCCAATAAATCTTCTGTTTTGGGGGCAGCTGAAGCCGATGGGAATTGGAACCCTAACCGGCACACAAGAATAGGGAGGGTGTTACACTATGCCGGCGGGGATGGGGCACCCCGTCGGCACACAACAAAGGGAGGTGACATTATGCCGGCTGATTTGGCACCATCGTGAACAACATAAGTGGGGGAGTTGCATAATGCTGGCGAAAGTGGGCTCCCCGTCAGCAACATAAACATTATGGCACTGAAACCGACAGGGGATTGGGGCCTCGTCTGCAAACAAACATGGGGAGGAGGCACATGCTGCCGAGAGGGATTGGGCACCCCCTTGGCGACGGGGTGAATATTGTTTGTGAACACGGCGGCAAGCTGCTGCCATGTTCACAAACAATATCAATGTTTCAAGGTTCCGTCCTGCAATGACGGGTCGCTCCCTCATTGCAGCGAATAGCTGACGCTGCAATGACGAGGTGGCCCCTGATTGCAGCGGGTAAAACGTTAGAAGGTTGTGGCATGCTGGCTGAACTAGTGTCAGCAGCAGCGTGCCATGGCATTGGGGGAAGCAGGCCAAGCCTTTACAGGCTGTAGGGGCATTGGCCACAACAGTGCCGTGCCTCCACAACCTGCTTCTGGAGAAAGCTGCTGCAATATGTTTCTTGCGCCTGCGCGCAATCAACATAAAAAGGACCAAAATAGATTTGACCAATTACAGACCTGTTAGTCTTACAAGTATCATAGATAAAACATTAGAGTTATTAATAAAAGAAGAAATAGACAATCATATTCATGACAAGGGTATTGTAGATCTGGACCAGCATGAGTCCAGATTGGGACGATCCTGTGACTAACCTGGTTAATTTTTTTGATCCTGTGAGTGCAGCACTGGACAATGACATCCCGGTGGACATTTTATATGTTGACTTCGAGAAAGCATTTGACAGCGTTTCCCACACTGAATTGATAAATGCCTTTATAGAGATTAATTTGGATAGGGGAATAATACCCTGGATTATATCATGGTTTACAAATGGGAGACAGTGTGTGTGCATTAGAGGATATTTGTCAAATTGGGCAGGGGTGTCCAGTGGGGTCCCTCAGGGATCCGTTCTTGGACCTACACTGTTCAACATTCTTGTGTCCTCTCTTGGCTGTAACAATGCATGGTTATCTTAAATTTGCTGATAACATCAAACTAGGGGCACTAGTGGTGAATGCATGGGGTGCTAGACTGTTTCAAGAAAATATTGATACATTAACTGATAGTGCAATAACAAAGAAACTGAGGTTTAACTTGAATAAATGCAAAGGCATGCACTTGGGAAGGAAGAATTGTAAATTTAACTACCATACAAATGGAATTAATCTATGCAGTACCACTTCTGAAAGGGACCTGGGAATTCAAATATCAAGTGACCTGAGATTTACAGATCACTGCTCTGGAGTTTCAAAGAAAGTATATGGGATCCTTGCAGCAGTAAACAGGAACATCAAATGCAGGTCTAGGGAGGTGATTGTCCCATTGTATTGTTCTCTGGTTCGCCCTCATCTGGAGTATTGTGGGCAGTTTTGGTCTTCGTATCTTAAGAGGTACCAGAGGAATATTGAGGGCATGCAGAGAAGGCTACCAGAATGGTGGGGGAGTGTCATGATAGGACTTATGAGGAGAGACTATGGGCACTGGGGATCTACTCGCTACAATACAGGAGATATAAAGGTGATGTGTGCCTCGTGTATAGGGCATTCTCTAATAAAGATCTTTGGGAATGCTTAGGACTGACTTTAAGATCAACTGCAATAAATACCAGGGGCCATCATCGCCAGTTAAGGGGTGAGCACTTTAATAAAAATCACAGAGGGAGTTTGTTTTCTCAGAGGGTTGTGTCTCCTTGGAATTCATTGCCTACGGCCATAGTCTCAAGTAGCACTATGAATGACTTTAAAACTGCGCTGGATAAATATAATGAAGGCAAGTGCTTTCAAGTGAGCATTTATTTATTATTTATCTAGTTTTTTGTTGACCGGGAAGGAGGACTAGACTATTTTTTGCTTATTTTCAGCCTCGTCCCTGGAGATACAGATGGATGCCAACTGAAACTGAACCAGATTTTAAGCCATTGGTGGTATTTTCATTTAGTGAATGGGGGAAATTTTGCCAGGGCACTGGGGAAATTCCCCTACTCAGCATGCAGAGGGCCTTGCTTCCTGCGAGCAGAGGGGACCCTTTTGTCTGTGGTACCAAGATGGTGGACAACAGGGTGGTTGGTGGTGGAATTGCTGGAGGTTTACCTAAGGAATAAATTTCTGCTATTTCAGATGATGGTCAGTTAGCTGGTGAACCTGCAGGAGAGCAGATCTCCACTCCTACAGGTCCAGTACAGGAGATTGTCAAGTCTAATTCAGCTCAGCTCCAGCAGACAGAAGTTGTAGGTTTGGAAGAAGATATGGCTGAAAAACATTTGCAAGCTGACCTGTGTGCTGAGAAATTATGTTTGGCTGCTTTATTGTCTCAGGCAGAATTGCAATATAAACAGCAGAGTTTACTGTTGGAAGAGGAAAAAAAGAAACGGAAATGTTTAAGTACTAGCCCTGATGTGCAAACAGGGAAGAAACTTACACCTGCTGGCCTCCAGGCCAACACCCAGATTCATGATCTCCCTATGGATGTAGACCATATGCACGAGCAGCTGAATATAGCCAGGTCATCAGACTCAGCGCTACAGAATGCAAGTTGTATACCTTCCTCTGATGGGACTTGGCTACCAGATCCAGAGATTCCCTTGCTGGGTGTGGCTGATTGTGTTCCTAACTTGCAAGTTTCTACTACAGCGGCTGCTACATTTCAAAATGGCACCCAGTTGGAAGCCTCGGATTCAGTTCCACCGGTGATACTGATTGAGGGTGCGGCAGCTCCTCTCTGGGATACTCGCACTCCACCGTCTAAGGCGCAGTCTCAGCCTGACATTCCTGCTAGCCAAATTTTGCTTGGGGCTTCTGAAGAACATTCACAGGATAATGCTACACATCCCGACCCACTGCTGGGACAGACGGGACAGAAATCCAGCTTTGCTAGTCTTTTTCATGACTCCCCGACTAATGCTAAGCACAGACACGTTGTTTGAATCCAACATAAAAGCTGCTTGGATGAAGTGCCAGATCAGAGCTTTGTGGGTACATTTCTTATTAAACAGTCTCTCCAGTTTACTCCTTCTGAAGTTTTTGCATTTATCCATGCCCCAGGAGAACCAAGTTTTGATGTCAGTTTTCTTTCTGAAGCCCTGCTGGACAAATTTTGGCAACAATATAATTTGGTTAAGGACTGTGAGATTTGGACTCATTTCTTTGATGCACCTCTTTCCAAGCCCACATTGAATACTGTCACTATATTTCGCAATGAGGGGGTTAATGTTGAGGACATTATATATTGGTTAGAGCAAAAATGTGAAATTCAAGGGCTACCAGATCCGATAATTGATGAAGGTTTTTGGACAGGTGAGTGGAAATTTAAAGTTCAGCTTAGATCCTCTGATGCGGGAATACAACATTTGCCTGGCAGTTTTTTTTTTTTAGGCAGAGAATGGGGTATTTTATTTTACCCAGGGATGCCCCGCACTTGTTTTAAGTGTAGCTCCCCACGCATGTTAGTAGCGGATGTGAAAAAATTAGATGCAATATGTGTGGGATGTTGAGCCACCCAGGTGTGCATTGTACTTCTACCCCAAGATGTAGCATGTGTGATACGGAAGGCCATACATTTACAAAGTGTCCATGGGTCTTCCGAAATACCCCTGATGGTGATTTTGTGGAACATGATTTTTATGTTAATAATGCAGTGCATAACCATTCTAATCTGTGTAGTGTTCCTAGAGCATCCTGTGCACAGCCATCTGGTAGGCAATCTGCCTCTTCCTTTACTGACTCAGTCCTACAATCTCTCCCCCTGGTTCCCTCCCATGTGTCGGGTACACCTACACCGGCCAGCCATGTTCCTGCTAAAGGTTTACCCAGAGCTGTAGAGTACAAGTACAGGTTGATACACCTTCCCCAAGGGGTGTTGATCATCTTTCAGATGCTACCCCAGTAATGCCCCCTCCAGATTTGAATTTCTTTCATCTGGTGAAACAAAGGAGAGGGAAACTGATGACAAAGAAGCCTTCTACTGAAGGTTTCCCTTGCAGAATCAGTATGTCCCTTTGCAGCGGGGAGACACAAATGGGAGATGTTTCTGATACCTCCTCCCTTTTGGAAGCCTCCTCTGGGAGCGAGGAACCTGACAAAAGTGAACATGACAAAATTGAACCTAAGGTTAGGAAAAAAAGGTGGGGAATGCATTCAAAAGTTAAGCTTGTCCAAGATAAACCTCCTTGACTGGATGCCTGATTTGGCAATTGCTTCCCTGAATACGAATAGTATCAGGTCAGATGTTAAACGTAAAGCAACTTTTTCTTTATTTGAGACACTTCCTCTAAATGTACTCTTTTTACAGGATACTCGTACTTATACTTTAACGGAGGTTAATATAGCAGACTGATTGGAAGTGGGGCCCCAGTTTCTGGTCTTTGGGCATAGACCTCTGTAGACTAAGACAGGACGCATTGCTCTTTGGAGTGACATTCACCCTTTCTTACATACTTCCAAAACTACAATTTGGGGAGGAGATTTTAATTGTGGTCTGTTATGCTCAGATAGAGGAGGATACACAGAAAGTTTTTTGTGATGTGGTGGAATTGAACCGAATTATAACACAGACAGCACTAAAAGATGCCAAACATGCGGTTCTGAATGTCCCTTTGTGAACATTTTATAAAGGCAATTTGTCCTCTACAATTGATTTTTTCTTTGTCCCATTGGATATTGTACTGACTTCCAATACACAAATAGTTGCCACGTCAGACCATTGTTTAGCGTTCGCTTATCTAACATCGCTGCTACCGCATATGGTAAAGGTGTGTGGCGGCTTATTTCTGATCTTTTTCTGTCTGCACAGCTTCCAGGAGTATTGGATTTGTTATGTGCCAGAATCTCAGTTTTTTACTTATGACAATTCTGTAGATTGGTGGTTGGATTCCAAAAGTCATTTTAGGACTTGGTTTAAAACCACAACACAAGTACACCACTACAGTAGTAGTGCCGAATCTGTCAAGCAATTTTGTGAGATTCCGTATTTATCCTTCACAAAATTTAGGGAAAAAAATCCTCAAAAATTCTTTTTGTTATACGTACAGAAAAAGGCCAGTTCCTAATACAGTACTTAAGTGCCATCTGGTAGATTTTCAACTACACTATCAGATGAGAGCACCCTCTTCAGGTTGCAGTGAACACACTAACAAACAAAACAAAATCCCTAACTAAAGGTTTCACAATTCTCAATAGGGATTTTTAAAAATCCTTAAAAATCCCTTGACTAAATCGGCGCTACTATTGTATAATAGGCAATCTAGATATGAATTTTTACACACACAACTTCAGTCCTTGCAGGGGAGCTTAACGACTACAAAATTGTGCAGCTAGTATTAAAGAAATCAAAACAGAATTAGTCTCTTTGCAATATAAAAGATTTGGTACTCAGGGAAAATCATGCATCACAAATCCCTATGAAAATTGTAAATATAGAAGACAGAGAAAACATTTCTCGTTTACTATCCCAGTCGGGAGAATCGGTCTCCTCCACTGTTGGGATTTTGAATGAAATTCAAAGTATTTGCAAGTTAAATTTGGTACCCCTTTCCCTGTTTCAGAGAACACTGGTCAATGGTTAAAATTGCTGGATTTGCCGCAGATCTCTAAGGTTCAGCAACAACTTTTGTTGAAACCTATTTCTATGCTGGATGTAGGAGTGGTGATTAATGCTCTGATGACCAATACTGCCCCTGGGATGGATAATCTTCCATCCGAAATTTATAAATGGTTGTGGTTACAGTGCCCACATGAAATTGTTCAGGTTTGTAATGATCTTTTTTTGTCCCCGGAGATCCCTGAGATTATGAATACTGGACATTTGTCTTTTACATAAAATGGGAGATACCACCCTATTAAATAACTGGAGACTGATTACCTTATTAAATGTAGACTTTAAAATATTAGCAAAAATCTTAAATAACCGGTTACTTAATGTATTGAGTGACTGTATTCACCCGCGCAAACGTACACTGTTCCAGGGAGGAAAATTTCTGATAACTTAATTCTCCTTCGTGAAATTTTAAGCTACAATCAGAAGCATGATGAAGACACCTATTTGATTAGTTTGGATCAAACCCAAGCATTTGATAGGGTCTCCCATAGTTTTTTGTGGCTAGTTTTACAGCTTTATGGCATCTCTCTAGCTTTCATTAAAGTTCTACAAGGGTACTGTTCTATAGCCTCCATTTGTCCCTTGGTGCCAGGCTTCCCTGGTAACAAATGTGAGCTTTCTCATGGGGTTCGGCAGGGATGTCCGTTAAGTCCACTATTATATATCCTTACTTCAGATCCGGTAATTCGAGCCATTTACTCTTCCCCAATTATAAAAGGTATTTCTGTACCTCAACTTCCAGTAGTGAAACTTTGTGCATATGCAGATGGTTTGGTTGTTACTGTTACAGAGTTTCACTCGGGACTTGCGGCAATAGAGGTGCTACAGACTTTTGGATTTAACTGGGGCACAGGTAAATCCAACCAAAGCCTTTTGCCTTCATGTTGGGCTGTCAGACTGGCAACACACTCATATAAGGGGGATCCCTCTGGTAACTGACCCTCAGAAAATTTTAGGTATGTTTTGGGGGGAATCTGGTGATATGGCCACGTATAACTGGACTCAGAAACTTGACATTGTGAATTTACGAATTCAGAGATGGAATAGGTGGCATATGCACAAATTAAAATGTATCCTTATGTGTTATTCCAAACTTTTGAGAGCACGTCACGACCTGTAACCGACCTGTGAGATGGCCGAAAGTGGTGGGACAGGCAACAGATATAGGGAAAGGGCACTAAATTAGTTTTAACCAGCAGAAGTAAATAGCTTTGATGTGTGCTGTAAAGTCTAATGCACGGCTCAGATGAGCAGAAACTGCTGCTTTGGGACAGCTTTGTTTAGTCCTTTTAAGGGCTGCTGTTTCAGGGTCAGATAAACTGTTTTAAATTAAACTCCTGGAAAGGAACGTAGTTCTAGGTGCTAAACCTGACACCGCTAACTGTATCCAAGGGGTTGTGGACTGTTGCCAGACACCAGCTGTTAGTCATGAGTCTGACTTCCAGATCCCAGTTCAAAAGCTCATCGAGCGACAGACGCGGATGAGCGCTGGAGATGCACGCAGAGACTGCCGCGTCAAGCGTGGATAGCGGGATAGCAGGCCTCATCAGTATTTTTGTCATGTTTAAATATTTGAAAGGTGAGCCTTTATAGCTATTAGGTATTAGTAAGGCAGTCCTTGTTCCTTGTGTGCTCAGTATTGATTAAATAAATAAAAGGCTTTTAAAAAGCTGCGCTCTCGAGGTAAGCCGTTGTCATAGTGCCAACTCGGTGGAAGAATAGCCCTGTTGTCAACCGTTCCCCATGCACTATCCTATGTGTTAGTTTTAAACTCTACAATTCTTTCCTAATATCTGATAAAGTTACAGAATGGTATGCATTTCATAAAACAGATGTAATAGCACTTAAACATTTATCAGAAATTGACTGGTTCTCTTTTGAACAATGACGATGTAGACACAATATGGAATATTTTTTCTACTACCATAATAGATGCTGCAAATACATTTATTCCAACATTTTATTAAAAAAACATTTACACCCAAAATGATTAAATAACAGACTATTTAAACTTATTAAAAAAAAAAATAAGTTATACAAAAAATACCGAGCTCATAAATGTGTTAGAACACTAACAGCATTTAAAAATATACAAACAACTTGTAAAAAGGAAATACGAAAATCAAAAGTTAATATGGAAAGATCATTGGCATCGAATGCACAAAAAGGTAATTGTAAACTTTTATATAGTTACATTAACTCCTTAAAAAAGCAAGAATGTAGGGTAGGCCCAATTGCTACTACTGACTCGGTTCTTCAACATCCTAAAGAAATGGCTGATTTTCTAAACTCTCATTTTTGTAAAGCATTTACTTACATTACTAATATTACTAATCCGTCAACTTCAGCTTGCGATTCCACTTATAATATTGATATCCCACTGGATACCATTACATCAAAACTAAATGAGATTAAAAAAGGCTCATCACCAGGTCCTGACAATATTTCTGGAGACCTAATTTGGACCATGAAAAATCATCTGGCTACTCCTCTTAAATTCTTTTTGATGAAAGTCTAAGTACTGGAAAGGTTCCATCTGGATGGAAATCAGCCAATGTTATACCACTGTTTAAAAAGGGCAACAAGAATTCACCTGATAACTAGTGCCCTATCAGTTTAAAATGTATTTTGGGTAAAATGTGGGAACATATAATCAAGGATAACTTAACATCAAACATTTTAGATTTAGATCAAACACAACATGGGTTTGTTAAGGGTCGATCATGTGCCACTAATTTAGTAAGTTTTTATGATCTAGTGAGTGATCATTTAGATAATGGTACACCTTGCGATGTCATTCTGCTTGATTTTAAAAACACTTTTGACTCCGCACCGCACTGGGCATTAGTACAGAAGCTGTGTATGTGTAATATTAATCCTATTTATATTCAATGGATTTCAAATTGGTTACAGGATAGGAAACAGAGTGACTATTGATGGTCACTTTTCTAGTTGGATAAGGGTAGAAAGTGGGGTCCCTCAGGGATCTGTTTTGACTTCGCTAATTTTGCAGATATTTACAGTATATCTGATTTGTCCACCAATATTAATAGTAATATTGTCAAGTATGCAGATGATTGTAAAATCAGTAATATATGTGTATCAGTAGATGACCACTCAATCATTCAGGAAGATCTTTATAAACTAGAGGAGTGGTCTGTTAAATAGAATCTTCAATTTAATCCATTAAAATGCAGTGTTCTTCATTTTGGCAAAAAAAAAAAATAAACATCAATACCTTCTTTATGGTAACACACTAAAGGCAAAAACTAATGAGTGATCTAAGGATTACAGTAGACTCAAGCCTGAATTTTGATTCACATATTACAAATATTATTAGTAAAGCCAATAAGATCTGGTGGGCAATACGCCATAACATTACATCTAAAGATCCAAGTATCTTGTTACCATTATATAGAGCCTATGTTAGACCTATCTTTGATTATGTTTCTCAGTTATGGAACCCTTACAAACGTAAAGATGTGGCTAGAATTGAAAAAGTTCAAAAAAGAATAACAGTCTGTTATTTGTAACAAGGTCATGTCATACGAGGACAGATTACTCAAATTTAGCCTTATGTCATTGGAAAATAGGAGAATTAGAGGTGACTTGTTTGCTTGGGACATTATACAAGATCCCTATTTAACTGACATATGTGGCCTAGAATTCAAGCAAGTTCATGTAAATACTAGGGGTCATCCATTACAGCACGCCAGATGTAAATGCAAAACAAGGAAAAGAGCCCACTACTTCTCACAAAGAATAGTAGGGCCTTGGAACAAATTGCCCCTTAATATTATTGTCAGTGGAAAAAAGTCTATATTTAAAAATAGATTAGACAGGCATATGAAATCTGGTTCTATTTTAAAATACTATATGTAAAAAAATGAAGCACTATGGGCTTGCACCTTTCAGCTTCGCTACTTAGTATGATGATTCGTACATACTTACTCCCCTTTTTCTTGTATGTTAGTCATGTTTTTCCGATCCCTAAAGGTTTGGAGAGTAAAATATTGTTTTTTTTTTCTGGGGTAGCTGACTAAACCCTGTGAAAAGAGGGATTACCTACTGTTCGATTGCAGAAGGAGGTCTGGGAATCGCGAAATCCTATAGTTTTTAATTTTTGTATTTTTTATTATTCAGATCTGGGTCCCGTGGTTGGCACTGAGATTCCGAGTGTTTAACACTAATTGGGCTGTGAGTGGTATCATTGTCTGAAACATCCAAATTTTGAGCTTCCCAACTTATCTCAAAGACAATATTACTAAGATCAAAAATTTGGGAACTCCAGCTATCTCACCTACTGTCCTTACCCAGAAAACACCTGTATATTCGGATTATAGACAATGTTTTAAAATTAATTTTTATGGATCGGTCAAAACAAGAACAATCCATGATCTGAGCAATGTTAAATGACAAAAGGCTTCCTCAGAAACTTTGGGATGCTGTATGGTTATGTGCCAAGGGGAAGTTAAATGTTAAAAATAATTTGAAACGTAAAGAATTGTCAGAGCATTATTGCCCAAGACCAGGATGTAGTATTTGTTTAGAAACTATTCAACATTTATTCTTTGATTGTCCATACATCATCGCCCTGTGGAAAATTGTACAAAGTACATGGACTACATTACCCTTTCAGTATTTAAATTATGACACTTTTGTATTGGGATTGTTATCGGGTCATTGGAGCTCACTTCCTTCTCGCAGTGTCCTTATTTTATTTGGATTTTTGAAAATTTGGCTCTGGCACAATAGAGTTAGGTTTTCACTGCAGCAACAGTTTATTCCACAAAAACAACTATTTAGTTTCATTGTAGAAGAGCTACAAAAATGTATTGCTTTAGAAGCTAGTAAAATGCAGACTACGACTCACTCTAGAAATTGGGCTTTTTCCCCATATGTTTAAAATTGTTCACTATTTTGGTGATTAATTGCTGGGATGGAGAATTGACATTCCACTTGGATAAGGAGGGTTCCCATGAACAAATCTGGTGGATTATTCTTTTATTGTGAGTTTTCCTTTGTGCTTTGCAATATTGGATAGGTTTTGAGGGGCTTCATATTTGACTCCTGACGTTTTAGTTAGATCTTCTACAACAGACAATTTATATGCTGTTGTTATGGGGGGTCCTTTTCAGGTTATGTTTAAGTTTAGTCATGTTTTTCTTGCATTTTGGGCTATGCACGATTGTAATACCCCTGTTTCCTAATGGTGTCTATCTTATTTTAATAGATATTTTGATTGGTTTACATCATTTCTTGTTTGGTAAAAAATATGTATTTTTTTTTCTTTACTGTACTAATATATACATATATATATATATATATACACACACACACACACACACACACACACACACATACACATACATACATACACACACACCCCCACACACCCCCATCTGCTGAAATGTTTAACATGCCTGCAACTCTGTCACAAGAGGACCTCCTTCACGATGCAGTAAAAACCTATAAAACCTTTTTTACTGAAACATTTGCAAGAAGATGCTTCTGACACTACTCCTGCTGAGCTATTTACAGTACCTGGGAATAGCGATACTGCTTTGCCATTCCCCTCTCAGTTTGCTTCTGCTGCAGTTTCCACCTCCTCAACTGCTGCAACTTCTGATGGCTCACATAGCTGTGCCACATCATGTCTCCAAAAGAGGAGAGAGGTTTCCAGCTATATGCAAGATGCAGTCTGGTCTCCTGAAGCCGCATTGTTAGTGGCAGGCTGGCAAAAGGATTTCCCCTCATATTCGTGGACATCACCAGGCCTGATATGTGCTACAGAGATCATCCAGTCAGCCAAACACATGGAAGAGAATTTGGCGCCTAAACATTTGTTTATGGACACTGCCCGAATTTCACCACTTACGGAAACGCCGGCCAACGATCCTTCTGTGGTACCACACAACATACAAACCCCACTCTCCACACAAGATCCAGATGATAATTGTTCTAAGGGGCAAGGAGAGCTTAGTGCACTGCAGCAAACCAGCACAGCAACTGAAGAGCCCAGGTGTTTTTTCATGGCTGATCTTTTTAAGAAAATAGGTGAGCCTCCACAGCGCAGAAATGCAGTGAGACTTACGTTTTCAGGGGACCCAGCCGAGGCCCCAGATAGAAAGACAACACTACATAAAATGTTGAAGGACACTATGGGACTATCCCCAGGGGACTGACTTGCTTGTATGCATGTCAGAGGGGAACTTACAGTACTTATGATACCAGCTTTAAGAATTGTACCACACTAGAGAGGTTTTAGGCTAAATATCCAATTGTGCAGGATTCCTTATTGTGGAAACAGTTCTTCCCCATTCCCCTGACTAAGCCCACAATTAAAATGGTCACCCTATTATTTAGAAATGAGGGAGTTAACATTTCTGACTTACAATACTAGCTGCAACAAAGATGCACCATCCTGGACAAACCGTCTCCTATCTCAGATGAGGATTTGGTCTGGACGGGAAATTGGAGGTTAAAAGTGCAACTTAAACAAAATGATTCAGGAATTTTGCATTTGCCAGGCAGCTTTTACATTGGCAGAGACCATGGGTTGTGCTTCTATGCTGGTCTTCCAAAGACTTGCCACAAGTGTGGAGCCAGGACATACATACTTTCAGTATGTGATAAGAATAGCTGTAATCTATGTTTAGAATATGGACATGTCGGCTTGGGTTGCCCAAATCCATTCCATTGCAGTTTGTGCGATGAGGAAGGGCACTCCTATAGATTTTGCCCCATGGTGGCCCACAGTAGGTTAGACCATGCCCCCCCAAGACCTAGTTGGTCTCATTGAGGCATGCCAAGTGCAAGCACAGGCCTCTCAGCCCCCCCAAGGCACTACTCCCCATACTGAAGTTTCTCCTTCTGTTTCTCAGCAATCCCCACATGAAGAGCCTGCAGGACCCTCCTGCATTGTTCCAGCTACCTCTCAAGACATTCCCACTTTTGATGGTTTGCCCCTCCACCCCTGCCTCCAGAAGATTTATTGCAGACAAATGATACATCCTTTCAGGAGGTTAAGGGTGAAAAGAAGGTCGAAATTTCCCCTGCACCTGCACATCATGTAGTTACAAGGAATAGGTTTCAGGCCCTAGCCAAAAGGAGGCAATGGGGGGACGATGAGGAGGATAGAGGGGAGTCAGATGCTTCCTTGGTTTCTTCTAAAACAGATCCTTTGCCCAATACTCAGGCAGACACCAAAAAGAAAGATAGGGGGTGCAGGAAAGTACCTTGATATCCAGCAGCTGTCAAACCCTTAAGATACGGAGGGTACTCATCACTTAACTCCTTTAACCTTGAATGTTTGTAGTATTAAATCTTATAAAAAGTGGCAGACTACCCTCCAGATCTTAAAGGATCTATCTAATAATATTCTGTTTTTTGCAGGATACAAGGCTCAAGACCACTCATGAAGTCCTATAAGCCAAACGTCTGTGGACTTTGGGTCCCTCGTACTGGTCACAAGGCCCAGAAGCATGTGATGGGGTAGGGATATTATTCAAAGGGTTTCATTTTTCAGTTCAAACGGTAGTGGATATATGCCCAGGAAGGGCCTTGTTACTAGATGTCCCAGCATTGCTCTCAGGCTATTGAATATTTATGCACCACAATCTATAGCTTCAAGGTCTGATTTTTTTAAAACCATACAGCCTTATTTACATACCAGTAAACATACTGGGCTGGATTCACAAAGCTTTCTGAAGGTGCAAAACCTTCCCCAAGTCCCCAAAACTGCTGTAGCTATGGAAACAAAGGGGAATTTGCACTGGGTGCTATTCACAAAACCCTCTGCAGCTGCAGAAAACATTAAGGACTGTGGAAAAAAGTGCAGCTGCAGAAGTCCCTGAGGAAAAAAAGGTGTGAGATAAGTAAAGCACAGCCCCTGAAAGGCTATTTACAACCAGTTTTTTTCCGGAGCTGCGGAAATGTTTTTTTTTTTTTTTTTTAAACACACAGTGGAATGAGGTGCAACTCTCCCTCAGCAAACTGCAGTAGTGCCCAGCAATTGGAATCAATCAAGATGGAGGTGAGGCACAGGTAATAGCAGCCCAGATAGTATAACAGTGGCTGCTGTAACAGCAACAAAAGCACACATTGCCATGATATGGCAAGAGGCAACAACCACTAGACACAGTGCAGCCCATGACGGAGCCCCACAGGCAGTAGAGCCTGGCCAGCCTGCAGTGAGTGCTACCCCTGCAGGCAACAGGAACACCCCAGGGAGGGAGGACCAGCAGTGACAGTTGGCCACTGTGGTGCCATGATATTGCTGGTATCTGTGGTGCTGCAGTGGTCCCAGTTGAGGAACTGGTTGCTGGTCTCTTTGTGGGTGCTTTCAGCTTCATTCTATGGCAGTCCTGTTAAAGTCTGCTGTTCCAGCTAATTAAGTTCTCTGTTGCTGTGCCTCCTAAGCTATTTCTGCAGCTGCGGATCAGCAGTTGCGGATTTTCAGCACGTGCTCAATTTCTGCAGCTGCTGAATTTCCGCAGCTGCGGGGATTTTACAAAATTCCGCACCTGCTCAAAATTTCTTTATGAATATCACGCAACTGCGTTTCTGCAGTGCTGCAGGCCTTTTTCCCGCAGCTGCAGGATTTCTGGCTTTCTTTGTGAATCCTGCCCACTATCTTTGGAGGCAATTTTAATTGCCCTTTTTCACTGGCTGATAAAGAAGGTTCTACAAAAAAAATTTTATGGAGATACTAACGATTTAAAATCAATGATTTCTATTGCTGGCCTTATTGATGGGTATTTAGCGGTACACCATACTGCGGCAAAAACTTTTACCAAAAGACCATTGGCCACCCGTATTGATTACTTTTTTCTTTCAAGAACTGTGCAAGTTTTGCAAGCTTCCACTGTCCCTTGTGAAACCTCAGATCACCTGGCAGTGTCTCTAACTTGTCAGACTTGCCAACCTGCTCCCCCCCGTGCAGGAAGATGGAAACTCAATTCTCTTTTAGCTCATCCTGAGGCAGAAAAACAACTCCTCTCATTATCAGCCAAATTTTCAGTTTTAGAGGCTTATGGCTCCTTAGCAGAGTGGTGGATGGACACAAAAGCAGACATTAAGTCTCTTTTTATATCCATTTCTAGGAAACTACCCAATACCAAGTATTTGCACTACTTAGCCCTCCAAGAAAAGTTGTTTTCCACTATTTCTAGGGCCCATGAGCTTAATTTAGACTTGGGTAAGGAAATACAGGCCATTAAGTCTGAAATGTTTCTATATCAATACAGCAGGGCTGAATCTTTAAAACTAGAGGCCCAGTTTGGTACACGGGGCACTAGGTCCTTCATTGACATATTCAAATGATGTCATAGTAGGGTCCAGCACTCTGTTTTGGACCAAGTGCTACAATCTGACACAAACACTGTTTCTTCAAACCCAGATCACATTCAGAAGGAGGCCCACGCTTACCTCTATGGTCTATTCGGCACTCTGTCCACCACAATTTGGGACCCTTCATATCTCCTGGGCTTAGACTTACCCCAAATCTCACCAGAAAAACTGACAAACATGCTTACTCCTGTTACTCTGGATGAAATGTTGTTAGCTTTCCATAAGTTATGAAAGAATACTGCACCTGGCCTTGAAGGCCTTTTGGTAAAATTCTACCAAAATTTCGGCCATTTATTTTCTTCCATATTATCTGATGTCTTTAATGATTGTTTAAGTACCAACACAGTTCCCAAACTGCTGTCTCAGACCTTAGTGATTCTATTATACAACAAAGGTATGTGGCGGAGTTAAGCTACACCCTCAGCTGAGACTGATGGACAACTTTTCTATCTCCTTATTTCCTAGCTACCAGAACTTCTGTTGCACAACAGTTAATGCTTTTCTCTGTTTTTCTTCCCCTCCCCGCGGGTTGGCTACCTAGTGTAGCTCTTCACTGTCCCTACTAAACTTCCAACTAGTTCTCTTCATTTTCTTTCCATTTCCAATCGTCCAGTCATGGAATGATGCCAAACACCTGGAGAGGTGTAAGGTGTTGTATAAAGTGCATAAGTGCATTTTGTGTAAAGTAAACATGAAGGCTATTTTAGATAGCAGGAATGAATACAGTTAATAAAGCCATTTTTAAAGAAAAATGATTCAGAAGCCATATCAGACTAATCATTTCATGATTAGTACAGTTATAAGAAATCCTTAAGATATTTTCATAAATTCACACTATAAACCTGTTACTGTATAAGGTTCTATATATGAGAATGTGGTATACTTTATAAAAGTGCTTAGTCATTGTGGATCAGAGATAGAGAGTCAGTATCTGTGGAGATATACACAGTACCTTTAACTGAACCAGGAAGTCCCCTGAAAAAAACAAAACCTTGGTTTTGAAACATGTCCATACATGTAAATTGAATGGGCTCAGTCAGGTGACCCCACCAAAAGACAAAACCTCTTCACTGAGTTTAGTTCAGTTCAGTCCAGTAGAGCTCAGTCTTGAGTGGAGAGAGGTGCTACTGTAGACAAGCTGTTGAATGGAGATGAGAAGGGTCTTAGGAGCTCTAAGATCCAGGACTGTATTATGTGAGAAACTACTGATGTTAAGTAGTGATTTTCTTTGTATTTATTTTTTTGTTTTCATTTATTATTTTTTAGCTTTAAAAAATAAATATCACACCACGGTGCATTTTAAACCTGTAAATTGCCTCGTCTGAAGTTTCCCACACGCTGTGACAAGGTAATCGGAAAGTCTTAAAGAATTGGAGACCTATTAGTCTTTTAAACACTGATTATAAAGTTCTGGCCATAGTACTCCTTGCGAGGCTTTCAGTAATTACTGAACAGGTGATAGTCCCAGTGCAATCTTGTGCAGTGGCAAGCAGGTCCCTTTTTCATAATTTAATTCTCATAACAGATATATGTGCAAATCACGCTTCTTCTGATTCTTGTGGGGTATTTCTCTCATTAGTTTAGGAGATGGCGTTCAACCAGGTTGACCAGACATACAGTATTTATTTCAGGTTCTGTCCCACTACAAGGTCCCTCAGGAGTTTATTTAGTGGCTACAATTATTGTGTTCCTCTGATATAACACCCTACATCAACAGATCCCTGGGTTTGGCCTTTCAAGGCACTAAAGGAGTACGCCAAGGTTTCCCCCTCAGCCCATTACTTTTTGTTTTTCAGATGGATACCCTCTTGCAGAAACTCTTACATCATCCTGGTATACCACATTTATGTCTTCCTGATAAAACCCCAGCTCCCACAATCTGCCCCTATGCAGATCTCTGCATCTGTACTACATTAGATTTAGACATCTCTACCTTCACAGATTCCATAGCAGAATTTGAACATGTCTCTGGTTCTCATTTAAATTATACTAAAAGTACAGGTCTATTGCTGTCTCCTCCCCCCAGCACAGACTCACTTATACAGAGAACTCTAGCCAACAAAACACTTTCAACCACTCCAGTAAAAATTTTAGGGGTCCAGTTTGGCAGCCCTGATGATGCCTATTTAAACTGGTCCACAGAACTACAGACAGCAGAACATTCTGTTAATTTCTGGAAAGGAAAAATAATCTCCAAGAGAAAAAAAGTGGCTTTATTACATGATTTAATAATACCCATTTTTCTACACATTGTACACATATTTACCCCACCACCATCATCGGAAACTAGGGCAATGAATGTATTTTTTCAAGGGTTTGGGGGCAGCCATTTGAACCCCATTAAACGGCTTCACACTTATAGCTATTGTTTGGGCAGGGTTCGTATGATTCAGCCCATTTGGTTTTTCTTCAGTCTTTTTTTGAAATTTTGTCTCTCCTGATCCTACTAACTCCTTTTGGTATGGCTATACTACAGATCGGCTGAAAGTATTTTTTCCTTTATGGCAATCTCCCCCTTCCCCCTTTCCTAAAACCAGGAAGGTTCTGCAGATCCCTTCATACTTGTATCATGCCTGTATAAAATTAAAACAGTGGTATATTCTTCCACAGTCTTTCATAAATAGCACCAGATGGAAATTCTACCAGGATATTCTCTAAGCCTCATTTTATATGATCCCTATTAAACTTACAAATTATGAGTCTCAGCTCTCCACTATAAAGGGAACATTGTTTAACCAGGAGTAGCACACCAAGTCGAAGCTTGTTTCCAGATGTGACCTGGGAGCACAAGGAAGTTAAATTACTTGCTCAGAATCACACAGTATGCACCTAGGCAGCTGTGGGATTCAAACCCAGGTCTCCAGAGCTGCAGCTCAGAGCCTTAATCCACTGTGCTATACTGCCTCCTATATTCTCCCAATTAACCAATAAGAGACTCCTTTGAAAGTATGGGATGTTACCTGGCTTTCCAGTCATGGAAGACTAGGGGTTTGAAAATACTGTACCCATAAACATAAAATGGTACAGGATAGAATGTGCCCCTGGTCTTCCTGCACTGATGAGCTGGAAACCACAGAACACTTCTTTATAATATGTCCCTTTGTTCAGCAATTTTGGATGACACCTTCACGTACTCGGAAAGAAGCACAACACATTCAGTTTACTTATGATATCGTAGTTCTAGGATTTTACCCTCCTTCCATGCAAAAGTATCATGTCAGCACAGTACGATTCATTTTTTCTTTATGCAGATTTTATTTATGGCAAGCCAGATGTGCGTTTGTGATGCAGCAGAAAGAATACACTGGCCACCAAATTTTGGTTCAGGTAGCATCACAATTGAGAGATTTGTACAGAAAGGAACAAAATGTACTTTCTAGGCCATTGTTTAAAAACCTTTGGCAATATTGTGATTGGGTTCTGTAACTATGTTTCTATGTTGGCATGAATTTCCCTTTTTGCTTGATGATTAGTATAATCTGTTAACACTGTGATTTCTGTTATTTTTTTCTATTAAAACATTCCCCTACTCTTTTCAAGAAGTGCCATGGGATCTTTAACATCCACCTGAACTACCACCAGAACAGGCAGATGGGACCTCGGTTTAACGTCTCATCCAAAAGATGGCACCTCAGGAGTGCAGCACCCCCCACATGCTGCACTTAAGTGTCAGTATTAGGATTTAACCCAAGTGCCTTAGTTTGGCTCAGGTCAATATAGTTAAACGCTACTGGACCCGTTTGCATCTTATGAATTGTACAGCGTTGCTTGTTATTTTTTGTTAAGCTCCACAAGTGCAGAAGTTTCTTGGATGTGTCTCTGGTATAAAATGGGCTTGGTCAGAGTGAATGAGATCTCAAATAATTTCTTGCAGCCTGTTAGCCAGGGCCTTTGCAAAAAATGTTGCATCCTGATTCGTCAAGGAGATGGGCCTATAAGATCCACAGCTGGTGGGATCTTTGCCCAGTTTGGGAATAACAGAAATCAGGGCTGCTTGCCATAAGAGAGGTGTAACCTTTACCTTAAATGATCAAGAATACTTAAGGTAGGAGAAGTACAATCTCGGGGGTCTTATTAAATTCCCCACTGAACCAGTCAGTGTCTGGAGATTTATTAGTGCTCAACTGCTTGATTAGGTCCTCAATTTCTGATTTGGAAAAGAACCTGTTAAGTGTCTCTCCTTGATCCTCTCAATTCCAGTAGTCTGACTTTGTTCAAGTGTAACCCCTAGGTGGCACTATCCCAAGAGCTACTACCCTTGCCTGCTTGGCTAGTAGCAGGTTAAGGGGCCTGAGTTCTGAAACTAGTGCCTCCACCCCAAGGTCAGGGTCGGTAGTGGTCAAGCTAACCTGGGCACAGCCCTCCGGGACAGTGGCCAGAATAATACACAGTAATCACTTTCACAATACCCCTGATACACCACACAAGTACCCACACTGTTTGCACTTACCACCAGGGCTTTCCTCTAGCCTGGCCCTGGGGACCCCCTGAAAAACAAGGTTATACACAGCAAATAGCAGTACAGTACTCTTGTACAAACTGGAACCACAGACAGGGTAAATGCAAAAAAAAAGTTAGATCTGATTTATTTAAGGGACTTGAATAAGGGAGGGGCATAATCAGGTTAATTTGCTTAAAGGCTATATTAATCAAACAGTTATGCATGCACTTCAGGGTCCATAAACAGTTACACATTCTGAGTACCCAGATAGAGAATGGTGGGCTAGCCAGGAACATTGTAGCTGGTTGGGGCCCTGTGATTAAAAAAAAATGTGCAACACACACTATTTGTAATCTGGAATCAGAGGGCTCAGTTCGTGAAAGAAAACAACAAGACAATCAGATGACACTTTTAGATTAGGCTGTTGCAGGGAGCTACCCTGATTACTCAATATCCAAGACTGGACACAAGCTGGATGAAAATTGAGACAGCAGGTGGTAAATCTGGAGTGCCAGGAGAAGCAGGGCCCACATGAATCGCCAAGGCGTCATTCCTGTTCAAGCGTGGAGCAGGGGGCTGATCCCTAGGCAAGTCTCTCGTCGATGGCTTTCTCTGTGCAATGGATAGTCTGGCTGGGCCAGTGTGGTAAGGTCTAGGCCAAATGAAGACAAATTCAGATACAGTCCATTTTGGGCTGGATACAGCTTCCAGCTAGCAGAACAGTTCTCACAGTGGGGGACCAAATCACGACCCACTTTCAATACACAGCACATTTAAATGTAAGGATATTCTACTGTACCAGACAAACCATTCTCCGGTCACAATCGCAAAGTCTCTGCACAAACCGGGGTTTCAAAAGCAGCTGGAAATCCTGACAGGCCGATCGCTTTCAGCAAAATCTTCAGTCTTCTTCAGGTTGATCCTGGTCACAACTCAGTGGCTTACTTCATTCTCTCAAACTCATATACAGTTCGAACTGATTCTCTTCTCCCTCGCAGGGGCAGCAGGCAGGCATGCAGGCCAAAACTCAGGCCTTGCTGCAGAGACTGTATTGAGCTCTTGCTTCTTCATCTCCCAACTTAGATCTGACTCAACTGCCAGCAAACCTGGGAATTCCCCCAAGATCCAAAAAGTTCGGTTGGCTGATTCATCTGTCAGTCACAACAGGAGCTCCCGCTTCAGGTGCAAAAAGGCACCAAAAGCCCAAAACTACAATTCCTACAGATTCTGACTCCAGACAGCTCCTGTAGTCCGGCTCCATTTTAAGTCTCACCAGTACTGATTGGTCCAATTCGGCAGTCCTGGGCCAAAGTGGTCCGGGTAAAGAAAATAGTCCTTGCTGCAAAGAAGGCAGGTTAGACAAACTACATCATCATTATCATTCTAAATGATTTTCAGCAAATAGTTGCATCTTTCAACAGAGCTCCCTTTCAGATTACTTATGACTGCAACCCAGGCAGCTCTTAAAGAGACAGTGCACAGAGGCTATGCAGGCACTCTCTGGCTATCACATTTAAACTGCTAAAAACACAGGACACCAGCCTGGCCGTGAGCATTTAGGCAAGCTCAAGAAAGATTTTTTTGGGAATCCCCATTTGTAGAGGAGTTACACAAGAATTCCTGGATTTTCTTATGCTCTTTTCCCTCCTCCCTGCTATAGATGATAGTATAGAACTGTCCAAACTGCCCAGCAATTTCTTTCAGATTACCCTCATATTCCCTCTGTCCCCCAGTTTTTAAATCTCTGTGTGTACCTCTCAGTGTGTCCCTTCTGCAATCTAAAGGCCAGTAGCTGGCTGGCCCTATCACTGTGTTCATAATAAATTTAGTAATTGGAGGTTGGTCTCTTCCTGTCTAAGGCCCAGCTGGTTGAGCTCCTCCTATATTTTTACTTTGATCTATGTTATAATGTCTCTCTGCCCTGACTATGCTGCGTTTCCATGGCAGTAAGTTGCCTGATGAGACAGTTTTGTTTTTCTATGGCTTGTTTCTTCCTTGTGGGCCCCACAGGTGATCATATCTCCTCTTGGGATGGCTTTAAGCCAATCCTACATCATTTGGGGGCTAGAATCTGCCTCAGTGTTAAAATCTATATAAGTGGAGATTGTGTCACTTATCTTTGAATAGAATGTCTCAATTATGGCTGGCTCGTCAGCACAGCAGTAGGGTCTCTGCTTGCGATGCCACCACCCGGGTTTGGGAACAGACTCGAGGTGTCAGATGGCCAGCCGGAGAGAGGAGGATTGAGCTTCCCATGGACTGCTCTCCTCCTCTGGGGGGCGGGTATGGTCAGTGTTCACTGTGCGATCGACCCCTGGCAGAGGCCAGGGGGAGCAGCTGCCAGAGCTCAGATGTAGGGGAGGTGTGCCGAACGTCAGTGCATCAGCATACCACATCATTGCATACCACACCTCCCAGGGAAAAGCAACAAAAAATGATGGCCCCTTTAATGATGCCCTACTCCTCCGGTCCCACAACACTCAGCTGGTGACTGAGTACAATCCTCCATTAAGACGCCCCATCCTGGGGGGAAGTGAAGGAGGAACACTGGCAGTTTAGGAATCTGCTGGGAACCGAGTAACAACTCCATTGGTGGTGCACCTTCTCGGCAGCCCCGCCAAGGGATTCAAGCATGGGAGGACCACTATGGAGGCAAGTCCTGGGTGGTGAGCAGAGACCAAGTGGAGTGGTGGCTGAGCTTTCACGGATGAGGTAGAACAAAAATAAAGATGATCTTGTTATTCAGGTACCCTGCATTAAGCCTCCATAGTGGTCTGTCCTGTAGTTTTACAGTCAAGATCTGAAACAGAGACAGGCCCTATCTCTCACAGCTGCTGATCCCTGGGTGTAGAGTCTTGGAGGTGTAGAACCTATAGATATGGGAATAACTATTATTTGGTGAGGAGAAAAATATGTAGTTCCTCCCCTTGGGTTCATCTCCCTCCACAGATCTATCATTCACATTTCTCCTCTTAGTGTTCCTAGCATTTTGGATGCAGCTCTATTTGCATTCTGGGATCCTAAAGATCTGTCTATACTAGGGTTCTCTACTGAGTTCCAGTCCTCACCTATTATTTCTCCCCTCAGAAGGGATAAGAGTTTAGCGAAAAGCTCGGTGAAAAAAAATCAGGTGTCACAGGGGTGGGGCTTTACACACTAACCACTTGCAGCACCGTGTCCCCGAGTTAGGATGGCTATTTCAATGCACCCTTCCCTATCGGCATAAGTATGCTTGCTTTCACAGGTGAGCCCTTTCCAAATGAGAACTGCTGCTGCAGCCCATGTACCATGAGGATGGGAGGCTGTCACCACTTGTCCCATCCAGCTGCGTCAGAGTTTCAAATGCTCCTGTGGCATCAGTCTCCTTTCCTGGAGCAGTCCACAATTGTAGCAGTTCCCCTCAAGCTCTCAGGATTCTGTCTCTTTTTACCACAGATCCCAAACCCTTGACATTGTAGGTGACTAACTTTTTATTTATTTATTTATTAAGATATTCAGAAAGACCTTTGAGTCATAGACTCATTTACAAAGGTTCCACATCATACATTTAGGTACAGAGTAACATTTGTTGAAGTTGTCGGTATAGTATGAACTTTAAGCTTGCCTTGTTGGATAGGAGTGGGGGTGTGGCACACTATGCAAAGACCTTTCTGCCACAGCTTTGAACAGATATTTAAACAGATATTTCTACCAGGTTTATGACTATACTGTACTTGCATCTTACAGAGTCTCAACCTCTGACTTAGGGGGCCACCCTTCTCGGCAAGTAGTCCTATAACCTTCCCATTGCGCAGCTGTTTCACCTTATAAGTTAACTGTTCAACTTCCATCTATCCCATTTTATAGTGCATATGTCCAAACCAGAAAACACGACATATCAAGCACGCAGAATAACAGTTAAACATTTCAACCATAAAACTGAAAACAGTAAGAAAAAAGTTTTGAACACATGACTATCGAACACTTCTGATCTCTATGGGTGGACACTAGGGTCATGTAACCCTCAAGGGGGTGCCGCGACACTACATGTGAGCAAATTGCTTCCAAAGAACCCTGGAGGTAATTCCTCCTCTCCTGAGGATTTCTTGTGGATTCCCCCCCCCCCCCCAAAAGCCTGAAGTGGGTGAGTGCCCTCTGGAGTAACTGGTGTACTGAGACTTTTTTTTATTTTTATTTATTTTATTCTTTGGTAACCAGGTAAGTCCCACTAGACATAAGTGCCTGTTTTCAAGGATAACCCAGGAGCACTGGGGTGGTTAAGTGACTTGCTCAGAGTCACACAGTATGCAAGTGGAGGTTGTGGGAATCAAACTCAGGTCTGCTGGATGTACAAAGCTCATTCACAGATCGTTACTCTAACCTCTAGGCTATACTGCCAGCTGTAGCTATAGCTACACTTCCGGAGCATCTGTCCAGCAACCCTTGCCCCTTAGGCCGCACCCCCAATGGGAGTGGGGTTATGTGGATGGGTAGAGGACCCCTATTTAGCTTATTTGTTTTGTGAGGCTCCAGCAAAGTCTGGTCTGTGTGCCATTAACATTCTATAGGTGTCCAATGCTCTAATTACAGACATGTCCCTCTAACCCCCGCAGCATCAATCTACAAGATAAGCACCCCCCTCCTATCACAACCCATTCCCCTCGCAGAAACCCACCTCCTCCCCCAAACCCTTTTCTCCCAATCACCAGCCCATACATCCATCTCTCTCCCTTTGCATACGTACAGTACATTACAATGGAGCCAAGGAGCTCTGTTCCATTAGCAGTAAGTGTTTGAAAGCCAGAATACTACCAAATTGTGATCACGATCGGGTCTGAATAAAAGTTCAGCATCATTTAACGTACAGTATGTCAGTTCTCATCCAAGTCCAGTGTTTATGTCCTTGGAAAACTACTGTCTCAGACTCTCAGTGTAGCGTTGATATATGGACTGGCGAGCCATTTAATCACTGTGGCCCTTCGCTCCCCTCTCTGCACCATCTTGTAACCTCACTTACATACCAAAGTGTCAAGTTACCTGCAGAGTGTCTGTGGCTCCAGAGTGGGAGAGTCCAAAGCAGGGGGTCAAAGACCTCCATGGCTACTCGAAGGTTCAGTCTGGAGAAGTCAGCCTTTTAAGACAAAGCAAAACAAATCTCAAGGAGCTCAGCCACTCCATATCTCTGCTTTCCTTTGAGTGTCCCCCTCTCATTCTCACTTACCACCATACGGAAAAAGAAAGATATGTTGTCTGCATGAAGGAACACCGTTTGGAAAGAGGGCGTAACACAATCATCAAGACCCTGTTGTCCATCAAAGACATCTCTCACTGGGAGTCCATGGCTGAGATGACTGTCTTACTCCATCTATCAATAGGTCCCGCAGTGTAGGAAAGAAGTATACTCATTGACCAGCCATGTACACAAGTCAATGGGTGGTCACCCATCAGAGTGAGTTGGGGGATTTCGGGGTAGTCACTGAAAAATACCTGGGGGGGTGTAAAATAACGAAAATGTACAGAGTACTTATCTGATTACTCCAATCATTGGTTTTGGTGTAGTAGTTTCCTTACCCATTTCCTAAGATTCGTTCTCACAGACTTCACGGACGCCTAAGTCTTGGGTCCCTTTGAGCTCTTCTGCCTGCCCGTGACCAGCCAGGACAACTGCTGCAGCTCTTTATCATAGGTTTGTGTGGGAAGATCTGGAATTTCTATTCTGACCTTTGCGAGAAACTTGTTTACTTGTATGAGGTTTTCATACAGGACTGATGACCCCTTATCACCATGCACTAGCAGCTTCGCTGTGCATCTCAGTTGTGCTCTTATCTGTTTCTGTCTCAAAGCTGTTATGATATGTGCACTTGTTTGCAGTTTTTGAGCATTACCAGGGGAAGACCCGATCAACATGCACCCATTGACCATTAAAGTTTAAGTTCTTCTTTGCCCATGCTTTCTGTAAAAGCTGCTCTTCAACAGGGTATAGTACTTCAGAAATCTGGCCATGATGGAGCGAGAGGGGACAGGGTTTTAAATAATTGATTAGCAGTTTTTTTCTTGGGATGATACTAACTGTACAGAAAGTATTTATATAGGTTTTCTAGAAGTGCTGTGTTTGTTAAACACAGTGAGGCAAGAGCTATGCATTTTCACAAAGATTTAGCACTTTTATGAGCAAAACGCTAATCAATTTTTAGAGTTATATAAATCCTTGGGGGAGCACCGGGCTTCAGCTTTGGGCCAGGTGCTTTATAAGTGCTCTCTATTTCAATGTGGAAGTCCTCTGGGAGCCCTAGTTCAGTTGGCAGTCCGGTCACCAGGAAGCCATTGAGGCCAGGCTGCTCTGAATCCTCAGAGAAATCGAAGAATGTCAGATTTTTTTATTGGCTTCGAGCTTCTGCATCATAGAATCATAGAATTTGATGGAAGAAAAGGATCCCATGGCCCATCCAGTCTGCCCCTTTCCTTCTTGTTAATCTTTCTTCCCACCCTCCTTGAGTACCTACCCTACTTCCCAGTAACCCCTTATGCTTGTCCCATGCCTTCTTGAAACCCAACACTATCAACCCCGACAACCTCCTCCAAAAGCCTGTTCCAGGCATCCACCACCCTCTGTAAAGAATCGCCCTCTCACATTGCCTCCGACGTGCCCCCCCCCCCGTAATCTCAGGCCATGCCCCCTTGTAATGGTGTCCTCCTTCATTTGGAATAAGCACCATGGGTCTACTTTGTTTATCCCTTTGGTGTATCTGAAGGTCTCTGTCATGTCCCCTCTCTCCCTTCTGGTCTCTAGTTTGTAGAGCTCCAGCTCATTGCATCTCTGTTCATATGGTTTGCCCTGGTATCCAGTGAGGATACTGACTGAATATGGGTGACTGTCAAAACAGCGACTCATATTCAGCACTTTCCCCATGGGCTACCCTGCAAGGGTAGCAACGCTATGTGAAAGCGAGCATAGGGAAGGGCGACTGGAAGGGGGGATAGTGAGGGGAAGGGGAGGGACAGGGAAGGGGTTTTGGTGTGCCTGCTGCCGCTGAGCTAGCCATGTGGTGTGATGGTGTGGGTGGCTAGCTCTGGTGCAGCAGGTACTGGATTCAGGGCTGGGGCTGGGAGAGTGGAAATTTTGCCGTTGCCTGCAGCTGCGGGATGCAATTTTTTTGCAGAATCCGGATTTTGCCCACTCCACGACATGCACCCCACTGGAGTTGAGACTCTAAATTCATGGGGGCGCAGGGGAGAAAAGGAGGGGTTGGGGGGGCTACACTTTTTAGGGTTCCAGATGTCGGGTCTACTGGAAGAGTATATCGCCGATTTGCTTTTCAGCTATGTACGCTCGCCATAATAGCGATTGCTGTTTCACAGTCACTATTATGACATGGAACCATTTGCCCTTCATCCCTTGCACCATCTTGGTCGCTCTTCATGGAACCATTTCAAACAGATCTATGTCCTTGCCATGTAAGTCCTCCAAACCTGGACTCTGTACTCGAGGTGCGGTCTCACCATGGCTTGGTACAGGGGCACCAGGACTTCTCTCCTGCTCATGATTCCTCTGCCTATACTTGCCAGCATCCCATATGCCTTTTCCACCACCCTTATGCACTGTTCCCTCACCTTGAGGTCACTGGAGACTACTATATCTAGATCCCTCTCCTGCTCCCTAACCCTGATTGCCTCTCCTCCCATTGTGTATCCTGTCTTCTGGTTTCTGTGCCCCAGGTGTATAACCGCACACTTCTTGATGCTGAATTTTAGTTGCCAGGTCTCCGCCCACCCCTTCAGCATCCTCAGGTCCTGTCTCATGTCCTCCACCCCACCCCCCCATCAGTGTCAACCCTGTTGCAGATTTGTGCATCACCTGCAAAGAGGGCCACACTTCCCTTCAGTCCATCAACTGTGTCACATATGTAGATACAGAAAAGAAGCAGTCCCAGCACCCACCCCTGGGGTACCCTGCTTGTCACCTGCCCCATCCTAGAGTGCACCCCAATAACTACCACCCTCTGGGTTCTATCCACCAGACAGTTTTCCACCCATCTAGTTATTTTCCCCCCACCCCCATACTTTCCAGCTTGTTAATCAGCCTTTTGTGGGGTATGGTGTCGAAGGCCTTCCTGAAGTCCAGATAGGCCACGTCCACCCCCCTGGTCTAATACCTGTGTCACCAAGTTGAAGAATTCAATTAGATTAGACTGGCATGATTTCCCCCTTGTGAACCAGTGCTGTTTGTCATCCAGCAATCCATTCATATCCAGATACTGCATTACCCTTTCCCTGATGAGTGCCTCCATGACCTTCCCCACCACTGCAGTGAGGCTGACCAAATGGTAGTTCTCTCTTGACTCTCTGCTCCTCCCCCCTTGTGGATCAGCACAACAGTAGCTCTCCTCCAGTCTTCCGGCACCCTCCCCGTGTCCAAGGACAGGTTGAATAGCCTCATCAGTGGGACAGCCAACTCATATCTTAGTTCCCTGACCACCCTCGGATGCAGCCCATCCGGCCCCATGCTTTGTCCACCTTCACCCTGTCCAGTTCCTCCCTGACTTTCTCCATGCTGAAGGGACTTGCTTTCACCCCTGCACCCCTACCCCTCCTTCTCAACTCCGGTCCCTTGACCTCCCCCTCCTTCGTAAATACCGAGCAGAAGTACCTATTTAGCTCTTCTGCTTTCTTCCAGTCATCTTCTAGTGGCTCCCCTCCCTCCCCCCAGAGCCTTGAAATCCCTTGGCTACACTTCCTCCTATCCCTTGCATATCTGAAAAATTTCTTTTAACCCCCCCCGGCCTGTTTCGTTGCCCGTTCCTCCGTGTCGGCCTTTGCCCTCCTAATCACCTTCATTACTAGCCTCCTCATTTCCCTGTAGGCCTTCCTGTCCTCCTTCTGTGTTTTCTTATATTTCCTAAACACCCTCCATCTGCCCCCTACCACCCTCGCTACATCCCTGTTGAACCACAGCGACCTCCTGCTTCTTGCACCTTTCCTTACCCTCTTTATACACACGTGTTGCCTCCCTAACCAAGTCTCTAATAGCCCCCCCATAGCTCCTCCACTTCGTTTATCTCCCCCATACCGTCCATCGCTTCCCTCAATAACCTTCTAATTTTGTCAAAGTCTGCCCATCTGAAGTCCAGCACCATTGTGCTGGTTCAGCTCACTTCCCTCCCTGCCCTCACCTTGAGCCTGATGGCCCTATGGTCACTATTCCCCAGCTCCTCGCCCACCACCACTTCCTCTACGTTCTCCCCATTTGTCAGGACCACGTCCAGCAGGTTGTTCCCCCTAGTTGGTTCTCTGGCTAACTGTTGAAGGAACACCCCCTGCATCACCTCCAGAATTTCTCTGCTTCTGGTTGAAGCTGCATCTGGGATGGTCCAGTCAACGTCTAGGAGGTTTAGGTCTCCCACCAGTAGTGTTTCCCCTTTAAGAGCCATCCTCGCTATGTCCTGTGTCAGCACCCTGTCCTGTTCTTCCCCTTGAGTGGGTGGTCTGTAAACCACTCCCAAGTCTCAAGGATTCCCCTGTCCTTCTACTTAATATCACCCAAAGGAGTCCAGTTTCCCCATCTCCCTCCTGCACCTCCATCACCTTTATATCTTCCCTGATGTATAAGGCCACCCTTCCCCCTTCTTGTCCCTTCTGTCCTTCCTCAACAGACTGAAACCAGGAATAGCTGTCTCCCACATGTGAAATTCTATCCACCATGTCTCTGATCGCTATTATGTCCAGCCTTTCATGTGCAATGATGCCTATTAATTAACCCATCTTGTTTGCCAGGCTCCTAGCATTGACCACCAAGCCCTTCCACCATCTTTCCCCTACCTCAGCTCCCCCAAGGGCTTACCAGAGCCTATTACTACATTATTTTCCCAGGGGGAACCTAGGGCACCCCGGCTCAGCCGTGGTACGGCATGGCTCCATTTTCAGCCCCCACCACCACTTCTGCAGTTTAAATTATATTCCCTCTCAAAGAACTCTCCCAGCCTGCACTTCAGTATGGCTGCCCCGTCCTTGTTGAGGTGCAGCCTGTCTGGGGCAAAGAGTTCTCGTCATCCCAAGTTGCCCCCAGTCTCCTATCATCCAGTACCCCATCTGCCTACACCATCTCACTAGCCAATCGTTAAACTATTTTATCCTGCGCTTTCTCTGTGCTAGCCCTTGGTACTGGCAACACCTCCATAAAGACTAGAGATTTAAAGCAGCCCCCTGCAGAATCTAGCCAGGGCCTTAATTCTCACCTGTACCTCCATGAGACTTTTGCCTTCCAGGTCATTCATTCCTAGGTGGAATACCAGATGTACATTTCTCTCCTGATCCATGCCCCATGACGGGATGTGGTTGATTACCTCCAGTGCAGTCATTCTCACCCCTTGCCTCTCCATGTGTGCATCTCCTGCCAGTGAACTTCTAGGCAGCTTTGAGACATTGATAGCCTCTTCCAACTCCTCCTTGCTGTGCCCATTTAGTCCAGTGTCACCCTGTGATGTCACCTGTCCTTCCGGTGCCCGTACTTTTACCCCACATTGTCCAGTTTGATGCCCTTCTCCACTTGTGCTTCCTGCTGATCCCTTCCCACCTGAGGTCTGTCATCCCTCCTCACCATCCCCTCATTGTCCCTTCCTCAGTACACCCAACCCCCAGCTTCCCTTCCCATATATTCCCTAGCCCCTCTGCTAGTCCTGGTGCCCTCCCCACCCTCCCTCACTTCCATCCTCCTTCTCCCCTCCTTTGCCCTCTGCACCCCCTACTTTCTCTGAGGCCCCTCCTGCCATGGTTCCTGCCAGTGGTAAGTACCTATTTGAGATTAGGATCTCCCCGGTAGGGTGCTTACCAGCATCCTCTACCTGTGAGGTGATCTCCCTTGCCATGGCCCTTGGAGCCCCTTTTCCCAATAGCCCCACTCTGTCATCCTTTGTATTCCTTGTGGTCCAGTCCCCCTTGATCCCTCTTCTCGGCTCTGCCCCCCAGGCTGGCCTGGCCTTCCATAGTTCCAGCTTCTCCCCAGACACCATATTAGCAGTACAAGGTGTCTCCACCAGATCGCAAGTGCTTCGGACTGGGGAACCTTTACTACCTGGTCTGGATCCAGTCACTAGACCCAAAGTTCCAAAAGGAACTCTGCCATTGGGTACAGCTATGGAGGACAACGCGGCTACAAAACTAGAAAGGAACAGTCTGGAGGAGGATGAGGAACCAGAGAAATCACTAGAGACACCGCTGGAAGACATTGCTGGACTGTTAAAATGGCTTGCTGTTAGACAACTGGAATTGGAACGACAATGGATGGAGGACCTACAAGAAAGGGAGAAAGAGAGGAAGGAATGAGATCAGGAGAGATGTTGCCAAGACCAAAGGTGGGCTGATACCATGAAAGTTTTACAGATTATTGGGGCAGGTCAAGAAGCTGCTAAGGTCAGTCCTAAGGACATAAAATTGACAAAAATGTTGTCAACTGATGATACTGAATCATATCTCATGACTTTTGAATGGGTAGCTCAAGCTTGTGAATGGCCCCAACAACAGTGGGTAGTCTGGCTAGCACCTTACTTGTCTGGAAACGCTCAATTAACCTGCACCAGTATGAGTGCCTAAACATCAAGAGACTATCCAGCCGTAAAAAAGGAAATCTTGAAACGCTATGATATCAATACAGAAACATTTCGGCAGGGATTCAGGACACTTAAACATTTGCCTCATATAACACCAAGAGAGACATTTACCAGATTGATCCCTGTAATAGATGGTTACAGCCCGAAGATAAGACTGTTAAGGACATTATTGAATTGTTGGTCCTACAGCAATTTATATCCATCATGTCTTCGGAAGTACAATTATGGATCAGAAAGCATAATCCTGAAAACCCTGAAATTGAAATAACTTTGGCCGGAAGATTTTTTGTCAGCCAGACAGCCATTGTGGAAAGGATAGAGAACAGATGGTATAGACTCCAGCTCTTAACCAGCTACCACCATGACCAATACTTCAACGGTAAGAACCCCCTATATTTCATCTCCAGGGACAGAAACTGTTAAGCCAAGTGGGGATAATAGAACTTATGTGACAAAAATACCTGACTCAAACGTAGAATGCCACTATTGTCATGGCTTGGGGCATATAGCTAGATATTGCCCTAACAAGAAAAAAGACCCTGCATATTTTGCATCTATGAATTTGGGTGCCTTTATCTTTAAAGCACAAGTTGTAGGAAAAGACATTGAATGGTTAATTGACTCAGGAAATCATCAAAGTCTCATAAGAACTGATCTAGTAACAATGGTACCCCCGAGAGACTGACTACTGGGATCATTTGCATACATGGAGATATACACCAATATGCCACTACAGAACTTGACATAATAAATGGTATGCAGAGATTGTTAAGGGTGGGTGTAGTACCTACATTACCAGTTCCACGAATCATTGGCCAAGATCACCCTGACTTTTATTCTTTAGTCCAGGCCTGTGATTCCTCCTTAGTAGCAGTGACAACCAGAGCACAGGAAAAATTGAACCATTTCCTTTTTCAGATGAGATATTTGAGAGCGTAAACAAACCCAGAAAGACACGAGCCGAAAAGAAGAAACTTCAGAGAGCTTGGAAAAAAGAACATCTGAATGTGGACATTAAAAATTCTATGTCTAATGTGTCTTTATCTGATATTGTTAAAGAACAACATGACAATATAACCTTGAAAAGTTTTTTCTTACAGCTAAGGAAAGAAAGTGATTCTGGGTCTCCTATATAGAGTGTGTACCAAACCTGTTACTGATGAAAAGATAAAATTGTTAGTCCCCATGAAGTATAGAAAGGATTTGTTATTTCTAGGACATGATCTCCCTAGTGCAGGACATGAAGGCAGGGATAGGACCACTGCAAGGATATTGCAGCAATTTTACTGGCCTGGAGTACAAGAGGATGTAGCTTCCTATGATAAAACCTGTCCTGAATGTCAACAAATAGGACAAGTTAAGAACAAAGAAAAAGTGCCTTTAATGCCCCTTTCATTGGTTATCCAACCTTTTGAGCGTATTGCCATGGATATTGTGAGCCCCTTGGAAAAGTGCAAAAAGGGCAACTGCTTCATCCTGGTAATATGTGATTACGCCACCAAATATCCTGAGCCCTTCCCACTCAGGACCACCACTGCACCCAAAATGGCAGAAAAGCTAGTGGACTACTTTAGTCGCTTAGGTATTCCCAAGGAAATTCTTACAGATCGAGGGGCTAATTTCAGTGCTGAATTGTTGAAAACTATATAAGGTCCTAGGTATTACAGCTTTGTGTACCACCCCCTACCATCCACAAACAGATGGGTTAGTGGAACATTTTAATCAGACTCTGAAACGTATAAGAAAGTTTGTAGATGATGAGGGGAGGGACTGGGATAATTATTTACCCCTCTTTTTGCATATCGTGAGGTGCCACAGGAATCAACTGGGTTCTCTCCCTTTTCCTTGTTATACGGGCAGAATCCATGTGGTCCTCTAGATGTGGTAAAGGAAGCCTTGGAAGGGAACGCCATGGTAATGCATGTGAACATACTAGAATACATGACCCAACTGCGTAAGACTAGTGTCATACACAGCACAGGCACATCACAATTGTGTGGTAGCTCAACAAAAACAGAAGGTCCTGCATGATACTAAAACACAAGAAGTCTTTCTTAGAAAGTGAAAAGGTATTACTTCTACTCCCTTCATCTGAGAAACTAAGGATGAAGTGGCAAGGGCCCTTTATTATCAAAGAGCGCATGGGTCCAATAATCTATAAAATCGAAGCACCTGACAGTAAGGCAGGTCCTAAAATTTATCATGCTAACATACTAAAAAAATGGCATGATAGCCTTATTTGTGATGCCAGAAACTACTTATTCTGACCTGGATATGGCTTATAGAAGGTTACAACAGCCAGAAGGTATCAGTGCCCTGCAGATCAATACAGATCTGTCCAAAAGAGAGCAGAATGAATAAAGTTTATTACATCACTATGCTGCCACCTTTACCAGCATACCAGGTAAAGCTACTGGTGTACAACATGTAAGGGATCACAGATCTCCAGGTAGAAGGTCACCTGGGGGCCAGTGACCATCACATGGTATGGTTCAATTTGGCTACTACATCTAAATCATCCCATTCCAAGGCAAAAATATGGGACTTCAGAGGAGCTGACTTTGATAAGATGGCCAACAGAGTTAAGCTAGCCCTGGCAAAAAGAAACACAGGTGAGGAGGTACAGGCAAAGTGGGCAAGCATTAAGGATACAATACTTGAAGCAACATCCCATTGTGTTAGACAGAAAAGGAAGTGTAAAAGAAGAAGGAAACCACTTTGGTTCTCAAATACAGTAGCAGAAAAGGTCAGAGCAAAAGGCTGGCCTTCAGAAAATATAAGGGAACACAGCGGGATGAAGATAGGAGGCATACCAAACTGCCCTAAGGGAAGCAGGTAAGGCAGTAAGGCAGGCAAAGTCCCAAACTGAGAAACACTAGCAACGGACAGTAAAGAAGGTGACAAGACTTTCTATAGATACATTAGTGAAAGGAGAAAGTCCAGAGGGTATTGCTAAGCTTAATGGAGAAAAGGGAGCATGTGAGGAGGAGGACCTGTAAAGGCATCTATCCTAAATAGATACTTTTGCTCAGTATTTACTGAAGAGAAGGTAGGGCAGGCCCACAGCTCAGCATCATGGACACAGCGGGAGAGAGGTGAGCACTACTCCCTTCACAAAAGAAAGGGTCCTACAAGAGCTTGCTAAGCTCAGGGTGGATAAGGCAATGGGACCTGATGGCATACATCCCAGGGTACTTAAGGAGCTAAAGGAGGAACTAGCAGAGCCTTTAGCAGAATTGTTTAGTGAGTCTCTGAGCACAGGAGAGATCCCAGAAGACTGGAGAAGGGCTCATGTGATCCCACTCCACAAGAGTGGTAGCAGGGAGGAGGCGGGGAACTACAGACCGGTCAGTCTTACCTCAGTAGTGGGCAAGATTATGGAGGCACTCCTTAAGGAAAGGATAGTGCAACACCTGGAATCCATAGGGCACGGATCCAAGACAGCATGGGTTTACAAAGGAAGGTCCTGTCAAACTAATCTCATAGATTTCTTTGACTGGGTAACCAGAGTGGTGGACCAAGGGGGAGCAGTTGATGTCGCCTACCTTGACTTCAGCAAAGCTTTTGACACTGTTCCACATAGAAGATTGATAAATAAGCTAGGTAGGCTCGGGGTGGGTCAGAAGTTGGTCAACTGGGTGGCAAACTGGTTGACTGGCAGAAAACAGAGAGTGGTGGTAAATGGTATACAGTCAGAAGAGATGCAAGTCACAAGTGGGGTACCTCAGGGATCAGTCCTGGGGCCAGTCCTATTCAACATCTTCATTAGTGACCTCAGCAGATGGACTAGAGGGTAAGGCTGTCTGTTTGCAGATGACACCAAGATCTGCAACAGAGTAGATGATCCAGATGGGGTGGGCAGAATGAGAAGAGATCTGGATAAACTAGCAGAATGGTCAGAAGAGTGGCAACTGGGATTTAATGCAAAGAAGTGCAAAATCATGCACATAGGAAGAAAACCCTGAAGCCACTTATAGGCTGGGAGGAGTTGCTAGCAGTCACAAAGGAAGAAAGAGACTTGGGCATCATCATCACTGATGACCTAAAATCATCCAAGCAGACCTCTAAAGCAGTAGGTAAGGCTAGGGGGTGTTAGGATGTATTAGTAGGGGTATCACAAGTCGAAGAGGGAGGTAATAATCCTCTGTACAAGACATTGGTTAGGCCCCATCTGGAGTACTGCGTGCAGTATTGAGGCCACACCTTCACAAGGACATTAACCAAATTGAGGCAGTCCAGAGAAGGGCAACCAAAATGGTGCAGGGACTGCATCAGAAGACATATGAGGACAGATTAACGGAGCTCAATATGTATACCCTTGAGCAAAGGAGGAGAGAGGTGATATGATCGAGACATTTAAACACCTTAAGGGCATAAACAAGGTGAAAGAGTCTAACATGTTTAAATATAAGAAAATAGCAGGACAAGAGGACACAGCATGAGATTAGAGGGAGGCCGATTAAGGGGAATGTGAGGAATTCTTTTTCACAGAAAGGGTGGTAGATGCATGGAATGGCTTACCACAAGAAGTGGTGGCTATGAATACAGTGCAGGGCTTCAAACAGGCATGGGATAGGCATAAGGGAGCAATACAAATGACTATGAATAGATAGGTCACTGACAGAGCAAAGGCCGATGGCACATTTATAAGGTAGAAAAAGAAATGGGCAGACTGGATGGGCCTTGCGGTCCTTATCTGCCGTCAACTTCTATGTTTCTATGTTTCTAATACAGACAGATTCTGCTCCCATTCTCCTAAAGTCTTAGACTGCCAGAACGAGTGAGAAATGATGTTGACTGGGAAATCAAAAAATTGAAACAACTGGGTATAATTGAGCCCTCTGTCAGTCCTTGGTCTTCACCTCTAGTTGTAGTGCCAAGGAAGGAAGGTAGCATACACCTATGCCTTGATTTCAGACAGTTAAATCAACTGTCCCAATTCGACAGTTATCCCATCCCGAGAATTGATGACATTCTTGATCAGATTGGGCAGGCTCAGTACATTTCAACGCTTGATTTAACTAAAGGCTACTGGCAGATCCCACTAGAAAAATCATCTAGAGAGAAAACAGCCTTCGGTACGCCACATGGTTTGCATCAATTTGTGTACATGCTTTTTGGGTTGCACGGTGCATATGCAACCTTTCAAAGGTTTATGGACAGATTGTTACTACCCCATGGGGAAATACTGCTCAGCCTACTTAGATGACGTGGTGATATTTAGCCCTGATTGGACCACACATTTAAGTCACCTTGCCAATGTCATCAAGACACTACAGGATGCAGGATTAACCATTAATTCTTCTAAATGTGTTCTAGCAGCTCAAGAAACCAGGTACTTAGGTTTTATTTTGGGACATGGAATGGTTAAACCCGAAATTGAAAAGGTGGAGGCAGTTGCCAATTGTCCAGTGCCAGAGACAAAAAAGCATGCCCGTTCTTTTTTTGGGCCAAGCAGGATATTATAGGTGCTTTATTCCAAATGTCACCACTATAGCTGCCCCCCTGACCAATTTAACCCATAAGCAAGTCCCTAATAAAGTGCCTTGGTCTCCAGCTTGTGAAGAGGCATTTCAAACTGTCAAAGCTGCATTGTGTGCCTCTCCAGTTTTGAGATCTCCTGATTTCACACAACCATTCAAGGTTCACACTGACCTCAGAATCAGGTTTGGGGGCTGTGCTATGCCAAACAATCAAAGGGGAAGAACATTCTATTATTTATATAAGCTGGAAATTGTTTCCCCGAGAGATGAAATACGCTACTATCGAGAAGGGGTGTCTGGCCATCAAGTGGGCTATTGAAACCCTTAAATTTTATTTATGGGGTAGACACTTTACCTTAATCACGGATCATAACCCTCTTTGTTGGTTGCAACAGATGAAGGATAAAAATGCATGTGTCCTTTGCTGGTACCTGGCATTGCAGCCCTATAAATTTTAAATAAAACAGACCTAGAAGCCAACACAAAAATGCTGACTGTCATGTTATGGTGCTAGTCAAATGTCTAAATCATGACTCATGTAGTTGTGATATCAAACCCCAGGACAAATTATTGTTATGTAACGTACGAGGTAGTGTGCTATACTACTTTTTTTTTTTTTTTTTTTTTTTAAGTGTGCCCTGGGGTGGAGCTTCTGTTAGGGTGGGTGGAAGCTCCCAACCCCCATCCCCTTCGGGATGTGCTTCACAAACCATAAGTAAACCTCCTGGTTTGTTCTTGAGTAGGGTGTGTGTGATAGTTAAGGATAAAAACCCTTCTGGATCTGGACTCATCACTGGATTAATCTCTATATCTCTTTTCTGTACCCCAAGTCTGTTGCACAACAGCATTTCTATCTATTTCTCTCCTGGTAATACTGCAGTGGATTGGACACCTGCTGCCATATTACCTTGCTTTTATTTCTATCTTATAAACTCCAAAAAAAGAGCATTAATTCCAGTGGTGTGTTTAAAAACCTTCCCTTTGCCTCTCATGTATATTGTCAAACGTTCTGATTTGTCTGCTCACTTAAAAGGTAAAAAGTCATTTTTCTCCCACTTTCCATGTCCAGTTATTTTTACTGATGCATATTGGTACATGAGTAAACAGGAGAGAAAAACATAGGAAAATGAAGAAAAGGGTCCCAAAAAGAATAACACGTGATAATAGAGCTATTCTTAGCCAAGTCCTCCCTCTCGCATGTTCGTGAAGGGCTTGCTTTGTCCTGCTGAGAGAAAATGTATCTCCCTGCATCTGCTTTTAGATGCTGTTCTTGTATTTTGCCCCTTTTCCTGTGTCTAAAAAGGGTTAGATACTGGAACCCTTCTTGTTTAAAGAATGTCAGACTAATTGGTGTATAGCCTGCAAAATAGCCATCAGGCATTAAAAAAATCCCTTTTATTTTCTCCCCTTATGTTGAAGGCTCACTGGGTTGAGGCTGTGAGTCTGTTTTTGTGTAGCTAGCATTAGCCAGGAGATAGGCATGTTTTTAGCAAGTAGCTGCAAATACAGTGAAACACTTGCATTCTGGCTAAAACTAAAAAGCTAACAGTTGGTTAGCACAGTCAGTAGGTAGCACATTAAGCTTTACAGTACATGTGTAAATATACACAGAAAGTAAAACTTGCACTTTAGTGTTACCTGTAGTTTCTTAGTGAAGGTGGTTGCTAGAGGAGTGTTCCCAATCAGAGGAGACCTTCTAGAAAGATGCAGTCTCCTATAGGGAGTTGGCGACACCCTCTCTGTGCTATTTAGGTGATGTTCGATGTCAGTCACCCAAAAATGGGGCGGAGTCTAGACTCATTAACGCCCTCTTTTGAATAAAAGCAGATTTTGTGTGTTACAATGAATTTATTGTTGCTTTCCGTTATCCAGAGTGGATTATTTTTTATGCTTAAACTGGTTAGTCAGTAACTATATGTCTAGCTAGACTGATATATGAAATATATGAAATAAAGATGATTAAAGGTGGACCTTGCTCTTTAGAGGAGAAGTCTGGGTGCTTTAAAAACCCAAGATCCAGCACCTTTAGATCAGATGTTGCCTGGAGTTTGTGCTGCTAACATCTCCAGTTTAGGGTTCTCCTAAGGGGACCCGACAGACTTTATTAGGGTTCTAGCTACCAGTAGACCCTGAACTGTGTTTTCGCTTTGCTTATTTCTTTTGATTTGCTGATGGTACCAATAAATATTCATTATTTTGTATCTTGGTGCATTATTTATTTCTTATTTTCTTTATTTTTTAATAAAAACCACCACTTATTTTTAGATGTGGTGTACCTGATATGCTGAGTCTTGTTTGATCATTACTACTCCTTGACACCCCTACCTCCTTGCACCCGCACTTGCAGCCCCCTCCAGCTGTCATATTTGCACCCCTAACCCCTGCACTCATGACCCTCACCCAGCTGTCCAGCTCATAACAGTCTATGCAACTCAGCCTCCAATTCCATTAACCTGGTACATGTAGGACAGTGCCAGAGTCTCCACAGTGTACTCATGGCCAGAGCAGTTCCACAGCCACTGCATCCCACCAGCCTGCTTCCCCTCCATCCTGAACCTGAAGTCCTCCACCCATCCAGTAGCTACCCCACTCAACCCAGCTGCCCGTTAGCGGCCCCATCCAGTGCCTCCCTCCCCCACCCCAAGCCTATTTCCTCTGATGCGCTCCCATCTTGTTTCAGCCATTTGGCCTTGCAAAACAGTGCAAATCAACCCTAAGCAATGTAATATCGAGTAATCTTTAAATTTGTCATCTATCTAAGACAAGCTTGTAAGCAGTTTGCCCCTAAATCAGCCTGGATTCCCCCAACCCAAAGCTGTGTGAATCCCCCCGAGGCAGAGCAATACAGTTTCAGAACAGTCAATGAGATATTCAAGTGAACTTGTAATCAGTGACCCATATTTAGCCCAGTTCCCCCAACCAAAAACAGTTCAAAAGAACCCAAGGCAGAGAAATACCATCACGAGATAGTCTCTAAATATTCATAAGCAGTTTTCCCCCTCTTCAACCTGCATTCCCCCCCAACCCAGGGCTGTATAAAACTCCACAAGTCAGAGTAATACAGTTTAAAAATAGTCAATTTAAGGCCGGCCCGGTAGCACTGAGGGTTGAGGCACTGGACGCCACACCTTGCACTACTCCGGCGACCCGGGTTCGGGAACAGACCCAGGACGTGGGGGTTGGCTTGGGGAGGGAGGATGTAGCATCCCAATGGATGCTCTCCTCCCTCGGGGTGGGATGCCAGGGGCGCATTGGAGTGCCTGACGTCCCGAGAGGGTCGGTGGATGCACCGACTCAAAGGGCTCGGTGGATCCATCTACTGGAGCCAGGAAGGGGGGACATGGTTAGGTGCTTGAGAGGAGCATGCGTCAGCATGCAGACTCTGCACCAGTGTCTCAGAGGGCGGGGTTAAGGGGGGAATTATTCTGAGGAAAATGCCCTCCAATCTCCTAAATGAAGTCCTCCAGAGCCGCTTTACCACCCTCTGACCAGGGGCAGACCCCAATGTGCAGCTGCCACAGGGGGAAAAGAGGGGGAAATAGGGAGACCCTCTCCTCGCCCCGCCCGGGGGGTAATCCGGGCCACCAAAAAGGGGCCCCCAATAGCAGTATGGCACTCTAGGGGCAGACCAAGCTGGTCGTCAGAGGTTGGGGGGTCATCACTCCTTGCAGGATGGAAGGAGTGGTGATTGGAAGGGACAGCAGGAGTGGATAAAAAATAAGTAGAAAAAAAATTTAGTCAATTTGATAGTCAAAGCATGCTTGTATTCGGTGTCCCTTATCTGGCCCAGAATCCCCCCAACCCTAGGCAGTTCAGCGAACTCTTCCTTTCCTGACATTCCAGCCCTGTCTTTTTCCTTCTGTTGCTAGCCCCTCCCCTCTGTGCATTTCATAGAGGCGAGGACGGGTGGGTGGGTGGGACAAAATACAGTCCAATAAAGTACAGTCAAAACTGCAGCTGAACCATGGCTTTTATAGCCAGCCACAGTTTGAAACTGATGCCTCAGCTTCCTCTCTAACTGATTGGCTGCACACTAGCCAGCTGCCGATAATGTCCTCCCGTAGCCTCTGATGCAGCTCCCATTGGTCCCACAGCACTGCCTTTCAGCCACCAATGTGGCTCCTCGATCCCCCACTGCTTGTGGTGTGGCACACCAAGGGCTCCAGCCACCAATGCAGCAAATGTGAATTTCAGTCCCACAGTCCAGCCACCAATGCGGCTCCACATTCCCCTGCTGCACAGTCCAACAAAGTACAGTCAAAACTGCAGCTGAGCCCTGGATTTTATAACCAGATGCAGCTGCCGATGATGTCCTACCATAGCCTCCGATGCGGTATCCATTGGTCCCGTGGCATTGCCTTTCAGCTGCCAATGTGGCTCCTTGACCCCCCACTGCTTGCACTGCAGTGCTCCAGCCACCAATGCAGCAAATGTGAATTTCAGCCCCACAATCCAGCCGCCAGTGCAGCTCCTCAATCCCCCATGGCACAGACCAACAAAATACTCTGTTCATTCTGTCAATTCCCACTCCCTCCAACATAGATACAGAACTGAGTGGCCTATGCTGCTGGTCTCTTCCCTTAGCTCTAAGATGGCTTCCTCTACCACTGTCAAGTGCTACTCCAGTTTCCCGAGGTCCCTTTTTATTTCTGCCACATTGCAATTGATTCTCTGCAGACTCATCAATATCACTGCAGAGCTAGCTCTATCAAAGGTTGAGCCATGTGTAGATTCTTCCTCTTCTGCTCTTGACCCTATAATGTAATCAGAGGCCTGAGACAGTGAGTTATGAGGGCTTTGATGTTTCACTGCTGATCTTGTCTGCTCCTGCTTTTCTGAGCCTGACATTTGGCTTTTCTGGGTCAGCCCATTATTCCTGCTAAGCTCTTTCAATTAAACAACGTTTGGTGATGAACTGAGGGTGTATGGATGGAGACTTCTCTTAATGGAACAGAGATCATTTCAAATACAACATTCCCCTTGGTGACACCAAAACACACACACACACACACACACACACACACACACATACACATACATACACACACATACACATACACACACAGCAGGATCAGGGAGAGGGTCATCCTCCCCCACCACCAGTAACCCTCATCCAGAAGTTGCCCTAAGGATCAGTGGTGGCAGGGCAGGCCGCAATGCCTCAGGATGGCTTCATGAAGCCCATCTTTTCCCCTCTGGCTTTTCTCCCTCAGTCTCAGCACTATAGCAGCATGGATGACACATGGGTGTGGAGGCGCGCATGTACTTCCAGAGCCACAGCCCCTTCCACCCTCCTGACATCACATCTGCCTTCTGACATTTGCTCTGGTGCCAGACCTCTGCCTGATGTCAACCAAGAGCAGGGAAAACTCACCACTGCAGTCCCGGAGAGAAGAACTGCCAGACAGCCGCTCATTCCTCTCCCAACCTTCCCACCCATGAACCCCGGTGACTAACTTGTTCCCAAGCTCTGGTTGCCAACATGGTTTGAGGTAAGGTACTTAACAGTGCCTAAGCCCACTGCACCACAAGGCCGGCTCCAAAGGCTATTTCACCAATTTTTATTAACCCTTGCAGGGCCATGTACTGATATATCTGTCCAGAACTCTGATACATTCTAATTCTGTTGGCAGTCTAAGGGTTAATAAGCTATTGGCTACTCTTCAGGCTCAAATAATATTGGGGTGATTAAAATTTTATATTAAACTTGCAATTAGACTTCTCTCATTTGAAGAGTTTTCTTTCCTCTGTGGCCTGGAAGTATTTTTAAACCACTGTAGAACACCTTGGATTTCTGAACATTAGTCATCAACTGTTCCTTACTGACCAGTAATACACACATTACTCCCTCATGTATGGGAGCTATGCTAAACTGGATTTTTGAAACTTGATGTAGGTAAGCCAATCAGAAACTTGCAGTGGCTGGCTAATCTCTCCCTTCTTTGGGGTGAACACTTTGTTGAAGTGGTGAAGGACACAAAGCAAATAATTGCAGATAATGACTGAGGACAGTTCCTCAGCGATACCCTGGGATACCACCAAAATGTTACTGTTTATTGCCAACTCAACAGATAAGAAGAATTTGAGGGATGAAAAGTTCTCACAGTTAAGAGATACAGTTAAGAGACACCTTGGGCACCCCAAGGCTGTTACATAAGAAGGGAGATAGTGTGGTCCAAAAGCAAATCCCATTGGTTAAGCATGAGATTCAAGAGATATTAGATCACAGGTAGAAAGGGCATTGTCATACTTTCTGGCCCAGATTGAGTTGCGCCGGTGCAACTACAGACTTGCACCGCCGAGCAATATTCAAAGACAGCAGCTGCACAGCGCAAGTCCCACTGTGACATACCACAAATATAATGTATGCAGCGCAAGTGCAGACGGCGTACCCATGCATATTCGGTGCAACTGGATATTCAACCGGGAACCCATGGTGCAAGGCTGGAGCAAACCCAAGATGTGCCAGCCAGACTTGTTCCTATAAAAACCTGGCTCAAACACACAGACAGCAGATGCGCAACATTGTGCCCAGAGAGTGAGGGAGGGAGAGTGTGTGTGAGAGAGAGAGAGAGAGAGACAGAGACAGAGAGAAAGAGTGATGGACAGACAGATGGACGGACAGAGTGACACAGACACCAAGGGAGACACCCACAGTGACGGAGGGCTGGAGAGTGCCTCATTCCTAATGGAGGCAGTAATGAGGGGTGTGAGGAGGCAGGAGGAACACCAACACAGCCGAAGGGCCCGGTGGGAGTATGCCCAACACAAGTGGTACCATACCCATATCACATTTGAGAACTACAGTGATACTGAGATAGTGGGCTAGTACTGCCTGAATAGGGCAATCCTGAAGCAGCTCTGTGAGCTGTGCAGTGAGGAGATGCAGGCACCCACCAAACGTAGTCATGCCATGTCTGTGGAGACTAAGGTGACTGCCGTGATGTGCTTGCTCGCCACAGGCACCTTCCAAAGGCCAACAGGGGACACCGTGGGTATCACCCTGTCAGTCACGTCCTGTCTCCTCACACAGTTCCTCAACATTGTGCTGCCAAGTGCTTCGGAGTTCATATGGTTCCCAAGCACACAGGCAGGGCGTACAGCAAACATGCGGGACTTCCATAGGGTGGCACGCATACCTGGCATGATCGGGGCCATTGACTGCACCCATGTGGGCATCCACATGCCACCTGGCCCTGAGGGCCCTGTGTATATCAACAGGAAGGGAAACCCAACCACCAACTGCCAGGTGGTGTGCAATGACATGGGGCACATCATCAATGTCTGTGTCACACACCCTGGGAGTGCACATGACACGTTCATCTGCCACAGCTCCATGCTGTGTCAGAGGTTTGAACGTGGGGACACCCTTCCGGGTCACCATGTGAGTGAATAGGGCATGGGACAGTGGGTATGTGTGGTACCACCCTGGGGGTGGGGGTGGGCAGGCAGGGTGGGCATGGTGGTGCGGGCAGTGGATGAAAGGCTGAAGGAGGTGGAACAGCATAGCACAGGGCTAACCATGTCCTTCCCTACACAGGTGACAGTACATATTCACCGAGGCCCTGGCTGCTCAACCCCTACCAGTGACCGTCATCTCCTGCAGAGGAGAGGTACAACGAGGCACATGTCAGCATGCGCAATATCATCGAGCGTGTCTTTGGCATGCTGAAAGTGTGATTCCGTTGCCTAGACAAGTCAGGCGGTGCCCTACAATACAGCCCATCCAAAGCCTGTGGCCCATTTCTGGCCTTCTGCATCCTGCACAACATGGCCATTGATCATGGGATAGCTGTCGAGGCTGATGAGGGCGACAGTAGCGGGGACGACAGTGACAATGGGCCGGAAGGCAATGGGCAGCCACCCCCTGGTAGACGTGACCCCTGTCTGGCACAGATGGCGCAAAGGCACCGGGACACAATCACCCAAGAGCACTTTGGAGAATGCAGGTAGGTGCAGTGACACATGCATGGGTCACATAGACCAGCACACCACACACAGGCAGGATGCATGCAAGGAATGGGGTGCACAGCAGGATGGCGGAGACAGTGGCACACACATGCAGTGCACACACACACACACACACACACACACACACACACGCAGGCAGAGGAACATGGCATGGATCAGATGCAGGACACCGGTGCACAGGCACAACCAGCATGGAGCTGCCCTCATCATGCCCAGGCCAGCCAGCACACACAGCAGGCATGCAGCACAACACACATGCGCGCCACCACATGCATGCCACACCACCACTGCCCACATGTACACAGGGCAGCAGCAGCAGACAGCAGGTCAGGGCAGCACACACCTCAGGCCAACTGTACAGTCCCTCAGCCACCATGGCCATGTGGGCGGCTGCGCCAGGGCTGATTAGCAGACACTGGCTGCACATCGGCCACATGGGGTGTGTCAGATGCCCCCTCCCCAGAGTAGATGTGTGGGACTGTGACCGTGTTCTCACAGGAGTACAGAGGTGGCCAAACAGGCCAGCCCCGGGTGTGTCTGGGATGCCTACATCAGAGCCCGGCATGTGCTGTGATGGGGTCACCAGACGCTGGGACCGTGGGGTGAACAGCGCACTGCGGGGGATCCTCTGTGCATGGTTGTGCCCAGTGGCAGCCAACGATGCAAAGCCGGCCACAGTGGTACCAGTCATGCAGTCCATTGCTGCCACAATGGCACTGGACATGCAGTCCATAGATGCGGTCATGGCCTCCTGCATGCAGCGCAGCCCGTCCATGATCTGCGCAGTGCCCCTGTCCTGCTGCTTGGCCAGCTGGCGCACCTCCACCCGCAGTGCCTGCACCTCAGTGGCAAGCAGCACCTGGTTCTCCACGGATGCCTGCAGGGTGTGCTCTGCCAGCCGCTTGCCATCCTGCACCTCCCAGCTGGGACACCAATCTGCTGGGGTGACCTAGCATTCTGCCCAGACTCCAGCTCTGGTGGACACTGCACAGTGGCTGTACAGGGGGTACAGTAATGTCAGGCACATCGATGGTGGACCTCTTGTCCTGCTGCCAAGTGGTACCTGCATCCTGCTGCTGCCACCCATCCATCTGCTGGGTGGTGCCCTGCACTGGCACAGCCGCAACAGCACCACCACTCATACTGGTCACAGCAGTGGTGCCACACCCCGCTGCACCTGTGGGAATGGGAAACGGCTATGCAGCCGCGGGCACATCGCTGGTCCCCGATGATGCCTGTGAGGCAGGCAGGGGCGTGTTGTCCGCAACATCTACCATGCTGTCCAGTATCAGGGTGATATCATCAGAGCCGGACCCCACCCTGAGCTGAGTCTCCGTGCACAGCACATCCAGGCTGGCATCTTGCAGGAACTCAATCTGGGCCTCATCCAACCCCAGGCCAAAGACATCCACCGGCTCCACGGTGCTCAGCCACAGCCTGTCTGGGCCACAGATGCTGGTGAATGTTGAGGGTCTGTCCACACTAGCCGTGGCTGCCGCCACCACCACCCCATCCCCTGCACAGAGGTGTGACAGTGCTGCAAGAGAGGAAGAGATGGTCAGTGGTGCATTGGCACCCATGTGGCCCCCCCATGTGCATGTCACTGGTGTTGCTGGCCAGCGGTGTGCCATGACTAGCGGCGTGCACACGTACATGTGGCATGCGGCACAGCGGCAGGCACACCTGCATGCCCTGGCACACACCTGCCAGGACAGTGTGAGTCACATATGTTCCAAACAGTGATGGTCTGCCACCCATCTGGAATCCCCCGCTGGGTACATCCTCCACTGCAGTGCGATGGATGGTGGCTGCCACTAGCTCCTCTGTGGCCAACAGGGTGGGTGTGGTGGACAGCCTTCCACCGGTGGCACTGCAGGAGGATTGAATGGCTGCCACCTTCTCCCTAATCCTCCGCTTGTCGGTCCCGACCTTCCTGTGGCACTCCTGTGCTGTCCACCGGTGCCTACCATGCAGGTTGACATAGGCCGCCACCTCATCCCATCTTACCGACCATTCATGTGGTGTGCCCATGGCACCGCTCAACTGGGCCTCCCTGTCGTGGTATGCCTCGAACAGGGCATTCGTTTTATCCTTTGTAAAGTTGGGCCTGCGCTTGCATGCAGGCCCACACTCCTCCTCCTCCCCATGTCCAGACATTCTGCCACCTGTGAACAGGGACAGCACAGTGTGTCAGTGAGGGCATGGCCCATGTTGTCCTCCATGGCAGTGTTGTTGCAGGCCACCAGTTTCCCAAGCCAGCATCCACCTACCTGTAAGGGTGCAATACTGGTCCATGGCCTGTGATGTTCACCGGCGCTTATATGGCGCATTGCATGCAAATGAGCTTGTGCGCAACGGTAATAATATGCTAATGCACCTACTGCACCGCGCATTGGCTAAGGTAATTTGCATACCACAGCTGAATATCGTGATCTTGTGCCATGCTCAACAGAGTTGTGCCACAGCAACACTATGGTGCATGTCCGGTGCATGCGCAGTGCATGGTCACGCAGTACACATGTGTGCACACCATCGCACATGCCTATCGCACGAACGGCATTTCATGTGCGATACTGTGCTATTGCGCATTAGTTGCTGATATGTAATCGCGCATGCCTGCACGTACTGTCACTGGCCCCAGCTGCACACATGCGTGATGTGGCATGCGGTGCACGTCCGGCACATGCGAGACTTTGCACGGGGTCACGACCTGTCACCTCCAGGTCAGGTTTGTGACCCGCGCAACCAGCCAGGTCATGGCATGGTGCATGCCCGAATCCCACTATGCACCTGCATTGCGCATCGGCCATCACAAGACATCCAATGGCGCACGCATTGTGTCACGTCAGTCTCCATCGCGCATTGCATGCATGCATGTTGCCCCCACGTGTGCGTTCCACCACCAATGTCCAGGACACCACAGAGCTTGAAGATGGTGAGTGGACGAGACTGTTGGACATGCAACTGATCGGACATTGCGCTGGTCAATCTCGTGGCAGCTGTCCAGCCATATGTGTCCCAGCTCTATGGGCAGGTGCCACTCCAACAGGCACGGGGTGATGTATGGCAGAGCATCTCCAGGACCCTAGAGAGGTGCACAGGTGTGGCCAGGACAGCAGAGCAGTGTCACCACAGGTACGGGGACCTGCGCTGTAGGAATCCCGATGTCCTGCACTGGCTGCAGGTGTGAGTGCAGCATGGGGCTGTGCCATAGCCAGGTAGGTCTGTGCAGGCGGCATACATGTCCATGTGCCCAACTGTAGTGTGTGTGTAGGGCTGCGTGGCACAGGCCGCTGCTGGGGTGTGCCTGTCATGACCACAGGCGTCATGCATGTCCGCAGCATGTGTTGCAGGCATGCAGGCGTGGGAGCCATGGGACGGGCAGGGTCTCACCTGGTGCAGTGCGGGCTGTGGGGTGGCAGGGGGCCCTCCATGCATGTGTGCTCATGTCCTCTTATCTACATTCCTCCCACAGAGCCGTAGGACCACAGACGGGCCAGGGAAACCACAGCAGAGGCAAGGGACCAGGGTAGGCCCCAGGACACAGTGCACAGGGGTCGGTGCGGGGCAGGTAAGTGTGGTCATGTTAGAGGTACCTGTCTCTGTGGGTTAGCAATGGGTGCAGGGTATGGGCATGGGCGCCCCAGCCATGTGTCAGCTTGACTGTGGTTGGTGCACTGTCTGTCGAGCGTGCTGCTGTGGCACGTCCATTAGCGGCGTGTGGCCAGCCGGTGGGGGGACATGTGTCTGGCTACTGCCTTGTGTGCTGTGACAGTGCTGTCACCCTGTGCCATGTATCCATGCCTGAGCACACATGGGCACAGCATGCTACACTGTCTGCCCGTATGCACCATTGTGGTGTGCGGTTTAGATAGCTGGAGTGGCCCACATGGCACGAGTCCATTGTGGTCCCCCTGTGGTGTGTTCCCCCACTGTCCACAGCACGCTGTGGGTGGTCCTTGGTCATTTGTGCAGCACAGTGATTGCGCCTCTTGTCCCTTCACCTAGATGCACGTCAGCCAGCAGACAAGAGGGGATCTATGTTGAGACCGCAGGTCCTGGGATGGATTTTGACCATCCAGAGGCAGATTCTGCGGGTTACAGCGGGCATTAGGAATGCCATGTGGGGTCTGGAACAGTCCCTGCATTGCCAGAGATAGCCCTGATTGTATATAGCTCCCTTTCCCTGCCATTCCTGTTCCCCTGCATACCCACATCCGATTGTACAGACTCCTCCCCTGTCCCCGTCTCCCACTCACCCACTCCCTCACATGTCCTTTGTTCATTCTGTTGTTTTGCCTTTCTATTTGATAAAGCTTATATTTTGCTACATACCTGTGTCTGTGTCTGCTTTGCAGGTGGTGTGGGGAATCATGCTGCAGCTGTTGGGTCATTGTTCCTGGGATCACTGCGGGTGCAGGAAAGGTCAGACACCGGTCACGTGGGGACTGTGGGGTCTGTGTTGGGTGTACCACTGTGTCCCATGGTCTTGTCAGGTGTACCTGGGGCACATGGGTCGGGTGTGTCGGTTCATGGACACAGTGGGGGGTTGTACCGGTGTGTGCAGCCATGTGGGGGGGCAACATACACGGGGTCCTGGTTCCCTCGGTGGCATGATCCCCCTGGGGTCAATTGGCTCCCATCATCCATGAGTGCGCTGTCCTGCACATGGGGAGGCACGCATGCATGTGGCATACTGCTGGGGTGGATTTCCTGTGGTTGTGGGGGTGGGGACAAGGATCTGGGTGTCATTGTGCCAGGGACCTGTGGGTTGCTACCCCTGTAGGTGGGTGATGTCCGTGGCCTGCATATTGATGGGCTGTGTGGGGTGTGGATTCCATCACAGGTGGAGGGGGGGGAACACCATCCCTTATTCTCCACTGCAGGTCCGGCCATGTTTGCCTGTGGGTTGGGGGTCTGGGGACCACTTCTGTCCATGGGGCATGGGCCAGCTGGTGGGGTGCACTATGGGGTGCCTATGCAAGTGCCTGGGATCCATTACATGCATGCAGGTGTTGCATGGGTGGGCTCAGTCCATGGCCACCGGGCCACGGTCGGCCTCTGGGGATTGTGTCCAGGGCACGTCACTGTCCAATGTGGTTGGGCATGGTAATATGGGTTGGATGGTCTTGGCCATGGGGACGCCGGTTGCCCAGGGTCCTGTGCTACTGGTTGGGCCCTGCACATTGCACTCCTGTCTGCTAGGGCTGCTGACTGCTCGTGGGGATGCACACATCCACCATGGCCAGCATTGCAGTGCTCCTCATCAGTTCTTTGGTTGCCCCATGTGGCGCTGAGTGGCATTTGGCTTGCCTGCTACCAGGGACATCCTCCTTGTATTTGGCCCATCCACTGGCACCATGCCCTATGCGCACTGTGGGCCTGCCCAGTGGGTGTCTGTAGCTCTTCCCTGATGTTGGCATGGCTGTCGTGTCAGGGTTGTGTACCGGTGCCTGTTCCATACCCGGTGGGCTGGGGGTTGTCTGTGCACCATCCCCTGGTGCCCTTTGTTCCCTGTGGGTCACTGCATCTGTGTATGTGGTGCGCTCTGGGTGGGGATCCTGTGCTCCTTGCCCAGTGCTGCCTTGGTTCTGTGTCCCTGCTGCCTGTGGCTCATACCCTGCTCACAGGGTTTGTGTTCAGGTGTGCTCCGCGCATCCCTGGTTGTGCCGGCGCATCCCTAGTTGCACCATGGCACATCTTTGCCATATTCAGTCAACTTGCACTGGAGCATTTTGGATGGCGCATCTTCTGAATATGGCTCAGGGTGTGCCATGGTGCACTTGACTTGCTCTGCTCCAGTCTTGCGCCGGGGCTTGGCGCAATTCTGAATATCCAGCCCTCTGTTTTTATTTGTAATTTGTTAACTGGTACAACCCAAGAGTATTAAATGCCCATTTTCAAGCAGGGTCACGGAGATGTAAACAAGAGCAGCAATACAGAATAAATATGCACTACATCAGTGTACACAGTAATCATGCGACATTACACTTGCTCATACACAAGTCCAAACATTATTTTTGTAACACCATTTTAAATGTATTCTGCAAATTGATAGAGTGTAACAAAGCAGGTAAATTATTCCAGACTGTAATGGCTTTATAATAAAAGAACAAGAATAGGAGTCATATAAGAAAATTATTGGCAGATCTAGTACTCAGGGAGCCAGCCTTAGGGCTAGCATCAACCATAAACAAACATCTAATTGAGTCTTTTAGGAAATGTCTAAAACTGATACAATAAAATAAGTAAGGTGTGAGTCATAAGAAGGCCAACAAGGTGTTTGTAAATTGTGCAGTGATAAAATCTGTGGCTGGAGGCAGCAAATCTGCACATGGAATTGTATAGAATTATAACTCCTTGCAAGTCAATGACATTAGCAGTGGCATAGACTGGAAGCCTGAGTCCACTGATGACAGGAGTAGGGACTGATCTTAGTGTGAGTAGACAACATTTTTTAGCCTAAAAAAACTGACCAAGTCTAGTGTGTACTGACTTAACCAGTGTGAAGATATGTTCTTTAAAAGAGAGAATCTGGTCTATAGTAAAACAGAGATACTTAAAGGAGAACTACCAGGAGAGGTGAAGCCCCAACTGCTGCACAGATCAGGGACTCACCTCTCTGACCCCACCGTAAGCACAATAAGCAATTAATACCTTTATTACCTGAGCACTTGTAAAGATATCACAACCCTCCAGTGCAGATGGCATTTTAATGATGGTGCTCCTCAACCCCCCCAGGATTTTGCTGGTAGTACCGCAATAAAATGACACTACACTGCACGTCCCTTAATAGCGTCCTTATGTACAGAAATAAAAATGTCTATATTGCTGATGCCTAGCGATATTTTTACTGAATTTGCCTAAAGCCCATGGGTATGGCAGGCATACCCATGGGATTTAGACAAATTTTTTTAAAAACAGCACTGGGCATCGGAGATAGACATTGTTTTGTTTCCGTACATAACGGCACTATTAAGGGACGGGTAGTGTAGTGTCATTTTCTCATGGTATTACCAGCGAGATCCCAGGGGGTTGAGGAGCACCATAAGGAAAATGCCAGCTGCACCAGAGGGTTGTGACATTTTTACGAGTGCTCTGGTACTTAAACTATTAATTTCATATAGTGCTTGCAGGGGGAGATCCGAAAGGTGAAGCCCCGATCTGTGAAGCAATCAGGGCTTCACCTCTCCCCGTAGGACTCCTTTAAGTTGAAACTGTCCCCTGTCTCAACAAAGGTGGCACTCAAATTTTTTATTGTCACTTGGGGAATAAGGTATCGGGTCAGTAAAGTACTGCCAAAACAGCGCATGAAAAAACGTGCAGTCTATAGCGTGAAATGCATTACAACGACAAGGGTATAATATCAGTAGGACACTACCACTACCCCTGTCACACTCTACAAACTGGAGGAAGGTCTGAAGAGGACACAGGTGCTGTACCTGGTTGAGCTGCTACCATGGTGGAGTGGCTAGGGCACATGCACCTGGTGTTCTGGGGATCAGGGTTTGATTCCCCATCCTCCAAGATTTTTTTTTTATGTGTTCTACCAAAAAAACCTAAGCACCCCTCACTCTGAGTATTCCCTTTTCCACTCAGTCCACATCCCCCTCAGAGTTAGTTATTAGTCTGAGGATGTGGGGGGCAAAACCCCCCATGTCAGGGGGTGTGGGGGGCATAAACCCCCCCACACAAACAAACACTCCCTATTGTTCCTAATGGTGTGCACTTTTGTAGTAAGGTTACCATATTTACCAGACCTTATTTTGCCTCACACTGTTTTCTGTGCGGCATTGGTGTGATGCACGGTTTTGACCGCGACATTATGACCCCATGCCGGGGAATAAAGCCTTTTTTGTTTTTTTTATTTGTTCCAAAGTGCGTATACTTGGTTATATCAACATTCAGTAGAGGTAATTTTTTTAATAACCATTGTACCAGTTCAAAGTCAGGCTGCAAATAGCTGGTTATGTCACTAACATTTGATATTATTCTGTACAATGCAATTTCATCCATGTACATGATTATACAAGATTCATAGCTATGCAAAATATCAGCTAGATCATTCAAGAAAACTCAAACAAAATAGGTACCTGGATTGATCCCTGGGGTACACCATTAGTGACTTTGATGAGAAGAGACGAAAAGGAATTCAAAGAGACTGACTGAGATTTGTCAATCAAGTAATTCTGGAACCAGGATACTGCAGATTCAGACAGACCAAGGTCCCGAATGTTGGCAAGCAGGCGACTGCGGGGCACCAGATCAAATGCTTTCAAAAGAACCTTGAGGAGCGTACCGACTGTGTCCCTGTTGTCCAAGGCCCTGTGAAGATCATTTGTGACTTCAAGCACAGCTGTGAGCATGTTATGATTATCTGGAAAACCATGCTGGCAAGGTGTTATCAAATTGCCAGTATCCAGGAACTCTTTCAATTGGTCAAATGCAATATTCTCAAGGACCTTAGACAGTGGGGCAAGTAGGAATATTGGTTGATAGTTTTTGGGCAGTGTTCGCTCTCCTGATTTAAAAATAGGGACCACAGTTGCCCGCTTCCACAATCTCGGGCCCTCGCCAGTAGCTAAAAAAGTGCACAAAGGATTAACCAGTACATCAGTAACCAAAGAAAAGAGTTTTAGATCAGTATTGTCCAGTCCCGTTCTAGCTTTTAAGTTTATATGCATAAAGAACTTTACATTTTCATCTACAGTTAGTGAACTAAATTAAAAACCAGCATCTGAACCACCACAGCTAGTCCCAACCTGCTCAAGATCTGATTGATCAATCAACGGAGCAGTTTTTGTGGCTCCACAAAACATGTCTTTGAGCTCTGCAGCAATTTCAATCTTATTTATTTATTTGCTTTTGGTAAACGGGTGAGTGCGCTAGGCATAGCAATGCCTATTTTCAGACACGACCCTGGAGAAGACAGTTTAAACATACAAAATGAGCATACATGTGACGCAGCACATGAGATTGGTGTGCACAGTGTGGATGTAGGCAACAACATACAAATGAACAGTCAATTCAAAGAGTAGGTCACATTGGAATATTAAAGGTAATGTTACAGAAGAGGCAAAACAGGAAAACACCTAGGTAAAATACACAACTAAAATTACAACAGCAAGTGAGCATACATGTGATGCAGCACACGAGCTTGGTGTGCACAATTATGGAGGGGGGTGCCTCAGGACCCATAATTTCGCCTGTAAACTCAGAGCTAGAAAATAACAGGCTTGTACTCTGCAACTTAAAGATTCCACAACAGGTAGATTAGATCACATGCTGCAGGGCATGCAAGACACTGTGTTACAATTTTATCAGGATCTCTGCTGAGATTCAGCAGACCCTTCAGATCTGGAGATTTTGGTTTATTTGGAGAAACTGAATTTTCCTTCACTTGGCCTCAAACAGGATAAGAATTTACTGGTTCCGGTGTGTCACTAGCAGGTCTCGGCTATGCTTATGGGGGGTGTAAAACTGTAAATGCCCTGACCCAGATGGCTAACTGTGATAGTTGTAACACCCCCCCCAAAGCACCATGGGACATTCCCTCTCCTCTTTACCCTTAATTTCTCCAAAATCTACTGCAGAAGTAATTGTTCCACTGTCCTTTGTCTTATTTCACATTTCTACCATGAAGGGATGGCCTCCCATCATGGTATCTCTTCTATTCTACCCCTCTAATGTTCTCTATTGTCCCTGCGGTGCCTATGTTTTGAAATGTAAGATTACCATTGTAAACAGGCGTGGTGATAATATAAGAAGCAGCCCCAGATAGGTTTCAAAACAAGCAAGCATCTCTGCATATAGTTGTGCTGTAGTTAAATAATAAAATGAGGTACCTTACAAGAAATAAAAATAAGGTTAAATGGTTATTTTCCTTGGGTATTTATGCAAGAAATGAAGCCCTTACCTGGTCCGCTTGCTGTCTCACTTGCTTCAGGTATTGCACTCTAAGGAGCCAGTGGCATCTCCTAACATGTATTTATAGGGTACAGGTGTGGGAAGTTAGCACCAGAAGGGAGGGGTTAAACCCTTGATTTTTAATTAAGCTTTGTTTCTGTCTTGTGCAACTAATCACGAGGTGGTTCATTCTGGGTATAATCAAGTCCAGTCAATGTATTTTATTATAGTCAGGCTGATCTCCCTACTTAATGTATTAGGGTAGAAATTAAATGTATTAGAATAGGGGGTGGATCAGCTGATCAATGATGTCAGAGTGTTCACCTGTGTGAGGTGGAGGTCTCTGCAAGACAGCAGATAGTATAGGAGCACAGAGAATGGTAGATGTGCTGGAGCTTAAGCTCATCTACTCTGTAGCAGTTCTTAGCTGTTAAAGTACTGATAGTCTCAAGTTGAGAAAAAGCCAGTTTTTTTTGTCACATAATTGGCTTTATTTTCTTTGTAGTTAATTTATGAAGAAGTTTATTTTGAGTTTTATTTTTTTTTTTGTAAATAAATTTCACACAAAGTTTTGTGTGTTCTAAAGAACTTCTGTGTCTGGCTTATCACTTTCCACGTCCATTCACACTAACCAGCTGAGTTTTAAATAAAAATGTAAAGAGCAGGTCCTACCAGTCATGCATCAGGCTTCTACTGATGTTCTGCAAGGTACTCCTGCCCCCCTTTTGAAGGCAGATTACAATCTCCACCTCTTTAAGATCAGGTAAGGACAAAGGAACCCCAAATTCATATCACCCCATATCGATATTTAATTTTGATTATAAAGTATTCATGGCAGGTTGGGTGCAACATCTTGATAGGATTGTTCCCTCAGAATTGGACAGAAATCAGGCAGGATTTATTTGACAAAGACAAACTCATGACAACATTAGTGTACACTTAATTTGTGAGCGCCCCATTCCCTCAGCTCTGGTAAGCCTCTACAGTGAGAAAGCATTTGAAGGAGTGTCCTGGCCATATCTCTGTGGCACCATGTTGAGCTCTGACTTTCCAGTCCAGTTTATATCACTGATGAGCATCTACTTCAAGACTCAGGCTTGCTTAAAGTTGATTGGTTCACTTACTCACTCACTCACCCCCCTGCCCCTGCCCCCAACTCTAGAGAGAAGCACTCATCCTCGTTCTCCTTTATTGTTCGCTCTATACAGTAAACTGCTATGTGCAGTGATTCATTTAAATGAACAGGTGGAGGGGATTCTAGTGGATGGTGAGAAATATAAGATAGCGCTACATGCGAATGATATCATTCTCACCGTGACGTCACCAGATACCCCTCTGCTGATGGTCTAGGAGGAATTGGCTAACTTTTAATGTCTGCAAGGCTGTAAATGAAACACACAAAAAACCTGAAATACTGCAGCTCTGTTATAATTCCCAATTAGAATTTAAAAAGCTTTTCCCATTTAAATGGAACAGGACTGCAATAAAGTATTTAGACATATGTACCATACATCTCAGGACCTGGGTAATTTAAAATTGCTGAATTTAGAGCCTCTCACCTTGCAACTGACTTCAGACTTACGTTAGTAGACCTAGCTCCCTCTTGGCTTTTTTTCTCATTTAAAGGTTATTAGGATGAACAAATTACCCGAATTCTATATTTTCTCTAGACTCTCCACTTGGTCCCAGTGCTGACTTATTTTCAGCCCTGGGATACATTCATTTCCAGATTTGTTTGAGGAGGTAAACAGCCCAGATTACAGTGCACAATATTACAGTTCCCATGAGAAAATGGAAGGGTTTATCTCCCCAATCTTGGACTATATACCATGGCTGCACAATTGCTGATGATTTGTCTGTGGGAAGCCTCATCATACAAGGCCGACTGGAAACGTACTGAATTTGCTCTTAATGATCTATACCAGATAGATATATTTTTTTTTTATTTCTGTAACCACCCCCACCTGTGAGGTTTGCTGAATAAGCCTAGAGATGGTAAAGGGAAAAGACTTCTATGCCTTCGGGTGAATGGCACCCGGGTTTGGGGTTAGAAATGGGCTTGGAAAGTGGCGTGGTGCCTCCATCTCTGAGGATCTGTATGACAGAGTGCTGTTAGGGTGTTCCTCCACAGGAAATAAATACAAACCCCACCCTCTGTGACAGGGAACACAATGATACAGTCCTCTCTCCACTTATCACTCTATGCACACCAATAAACAAAAAAGGCAATAATGGCAAAATACATCAGCAGCGCAAATAAATAAAAAATGGGTTTATTTGGGGGTTGGAGAACAAATTAGAGGACAAGGGAAGCAAAGATAAAAATCAACAAAGGCAGCAGTTTGCAATCACCCCCACCATAACGCATGTCTCAGCAACGCTCCTCCCCACTGGTGCGCTAGCTCACCCCACAGTCCCTATGGGAGCTCGCAGTTACAGTTCAAGTGTGCACACAGATGCAGAGTTGCAGGCCTGTGAAGCTTGGACCTCGATGCGGTACTGTGTATATTTAGTTGTTGCCTGCAGGTGCTGACTGGCAAATTACACAGTTGGACAGACAGTAAAACAGTGGTTCCTGGCTGTAAGCGGTAGCTGTAGGATTGATTCTAAGGTCATACAGAAATGCCCAAAAAGTATCTAGCTAAACAATGGGAATGATAAGTTATGTGGGTAAAACCCAGTACTGACAGCCTTTAAATAACAGGCGTGTGCTAATTCCATGGGCATGTCTCCCCTGCTTAGGCAGATGATGGCTGGATGGTCTTTTCTATAGACTAATTACAACTGCAGTGGAACCAACGCACTCCTGGTGGTAAAGGGTGTGGGCCATGATGACTTTGGATGATGGGAGCTCTGTTCTGTAAGCTGATTACAGGTGCAGTAGATCCAATGCTCTTCTGGTGGCAAGTGGTGCGGCCTGTGATGCTCCAGACAATGATGATCCTATTCACCACATAATGGGACTTGCCTTCACCCAACCCAACAGGAGGATAGTCACTCAGGACCTCAGCTGGTTCAATCCCGTCAGGACAAAACTCCTAACAGCAGTCAAAGGCAGTGGCTCACCCCCTTCCCAGATGCAGAACAGTTTTCAAGGCAACCCCTGCTCTAATTCAATGCTACAGCCCAGGCTTGGCACTCTAGCTGCATAAATACCCTATTGCAAGGGTCTCAAGTCTGTTTTCGACAAACGCTTCAGTCAGACAGGAATAGCAAGTGACAACTATTCACAAATGCTCTCCTTGGTTTTATGTGATAAGGGCGCCTCCCAATGCGTGAGTCCCCAGTGGGCGACTGCACAAGGGAGAGTGCCATAAGGGGAGACTGGAAGGAAGGGCGACCAGCGGTGAGAGTGCCGGCAAGAGGCAGAGGCATGTGGAGTGCTTCAGTGTCAGTGAGGTCAGGTGGGCAGAGGTGAACCTGGGCATCTGGGAATGGGCTACAGAGCCCAGGCTGCCTGGGTATGTGGGACTGAGCCCTGGGCAGTGGTGTCCAGGGTGAATGGGCAATACCTGGACACCGACCACATGGACATTGGTGGGGACAGGGATAGGCGATGCTGCAGCTGCCACAATGGAACCGGCAAACCCCTCCCCTGCAACCCCACCAGCTCCTGCCCAACAGTGGCCACAACACACATGCACTGATGCCCCGGTGGCCAGCACAACCCCCCTCAAATGCGCAGCCACACAAGTGGACAGCGCTATCCCCTATCCCACCCCTACATGGCGTATTGCCATCACCCGGTGGTCTCGTGCCTCCCCCAGCCCTGTGTACCTTGTTTGTATGGCTGCGGGTACCTTTCTGGTGCACGCCACCTGCAACCCTCGCTTGTCTGGCCCGTGTCCTCCACGCACCCATCTGTACGACCGTAGCCATACTGTCCATCACCCTTAGTGGGGCTGTGGCTAAAGTCACTGTTTCACTGTGGGGCAGGCTTTAGGAGCATTCGCTGTTTCGGCATATGCTCTTGCGACATCACCCCCCCGATCACGCTGATGTTGCGCTCCACATGGCTGCTGCCGCTCTCCTCTCCTCAAAAATTTCATATCAGACAAACCTGCTCTATTTGCACATCTTTCCCCTATAGCAGAAATCCAGGGATTAAAGATCAGTGGCTAGTATCTCATGCATTATTCATCATGCCAAACTCCTGGCTCTCAATGGCTGTCAGTTTAAGGGGAAAAGCATGTATGCAAGTCGTGATCCAGCTTGCAATTCAGAGTTGTTTTTGCAGAGCTGAGCTCCAAACAGATGTCAGTTTCACAGAGACAGGAGGTACTAATCTAGATTTTTTGCAGATCTGAGCTAGTCTCCAAACTGACGTCAGTTTCACAGGGACAGGATGTAGTAATTTAAAAAAGTTTTACACTTTGTGCAGCTTTCAGAGTTGCTTGAAACTGAGCAACCTCCTTGCTGTGGGCTTCCTGACCCTGAAGGCAGTCTATTGACTGACTGAATGAAGAGAGGTGGAGGTGCACCAGCCATGGTGAGAAAGGCACTGAACAATGCCGTAGAACATATGACAAATTCCAGTCCAGCCCTGGATCCCACAGCTGCAGTCTGGACTGGGACTTTAGTGAGAGTGGTGCAGGGGAAGGTGGCAGCAGTGCTCCAGAAAGAGAGAAAGGCAAGCCCTCTTTTGGGGGGTTACACCCTTCCCTAGCTGAAATCCTTTGTGTCCTCATCAAGACCTGAAAAACATAAAACATTGCAATACAATACAGGCTGTCTTATACACATGATTCCTGTCTAAACATTTCTAACTAATACACCTGTATCCTATCTGAATGATATCAACAGTGTACTTCACAGAACACTGGTTAAACATTGGTATTAATATTTTCCCACCATGATAAAGTCATACCTCCCAAAAATGGCTTGAGAGGCAGGACAAGGGACAGCAATAGTGGGCTTGGCAGCAGATTCACCTTTCTATGCACCACATGTTCAGGGAGGTCAAGGGGGACAACAGGGACATTGAAAGTGAGTTTAATTGGGTGTTTGACTCCTTTTCCAGAACAACGGGATGCCACAAGTTCCTCTACAATGAACTGACCAGGATCATCAATGGGTTCTGCATCCTTTGCCAGAATGGATTCAAGTCTTTCAATATCCTGAGGTGGTTCTATTATGGGGATCCCAACATCCTCTGTGATGGGAGCAAAGTCTATGACTGTTGGCCCATATTCAGTCGGAACAATGGGTGCTGCTGTCAGATTCAGTGATCTGGAATGACTTGCATACTTCCTTCAGGTGCTGAAGGATGAAATTCCATGGGTAATGGTGCAGGCAGATGTTCCACGTTGTACTGGTCAACTATAGGGTTCCTCATCCTCAGAGCAACTGCAGACCACATCAGACTGAGTCACCAGGGGGGCAACAGGCAACTCAGGTGGAAGCACATGGTCTCTCTTGGTCCAGGTTTCATTCCTGGTGACAGGTCTCCTTGGCAGTGAGAAAGGTACTGTGTTGACTACTTCAGACAACAGTTGACCGACTGGCAAAAGGTGGTTCAATGCAAAACTTTGACCACAGCTATTTCTCTTTCCATTCTCAAGTGATAAACTGGCAGGTTTGGAAGCTGTTCCACAATTACAGTACATAGTGGAGCAGTTTCCACCAGTCCTCAATCTTATGTTTGCCTGGGATCTCCAAGTTCCAGATAAGTACTTAGTTTCCTGGCTGGAGAATTTGCTCTTGGACTCTTTTGTCATATTTGATCTTGTTGGATAGGTTGGACTTCCCAGCTATTTTTTGGGCCACCCTGTGTGCCTCTTTCAGTGGCACACATAACCTCTTGGTGTAGTCCAGGTACAGTATGTCTCTGGCAAGGTGTTGTCAGCTGATACCATGAAACATAAGTCTACTGGAAGTCTAGCTTCCCATCCAAACATTAGGAAGTAGGGCAAGAACCCTGTTGAGTCATGTTTGGTACAGTTGTAGGCATGAACTTAGAAAGGTATCTGCTAGTTCCAGTATGGCTTCTTTACAGGCTTCAGTGTCCCTGCTGGGGGTACCCTGCGAATGATAGAAAGTGGTATGGGACTTCTTGATACTCAAAATGCTTGTAAGTTCTTTGATACGAGAACTCTCAAAGTTTCTCCCTTGGTCAGAGTGAAGGTGACTGGAAAGCATTAATGCACAAAATTCTTTTCACACAAAACTTTAGCCAAAGTGGTTGCCTTCTGGCCTTTTGTGGGAAATGTCTGTGCATAGAGGGTGTGGTGGTTGGTCATCACCAGAATATTACTGATCCCCTTCCAGCTAGGTTCAAGGGAAAGGAGGTCCATGAAGACCAGGTCCATCAGTCCAGTACTGGTGAGGTTTACAAGTGGTGTCACCCTCTTGGATAAAGTCTTTCAGGTGATGCACCAGTTGCAGTTTTTTACAATGTATCTCTACTTCAGTAGCCATGCTTGGCCAGAGACCTCCTTTCTATCTATGTACCATCTCCCCACTGGAGACTAGACCCTTCTGCAAAAAGCCATTAGTAGTAACAACCCCGGCACCGACCTACTGGACACTAGGCTACTTCGTTTGACATTGGATGCTATCCTGGTCCCACTTACCAAGCTGCTCAACTGCTCTCTGTGCCTGGGGCAGTTCCCCAGCACATGGAAAACTGCCATCATAACTCCCATCCTAAAGATCGGTGATCGAGCGACCCCGGGTAACTATCGACCTATCTCCATCCTCCCCGTACTCTCTAAGCCCCTTGAAAAAGTAGTTGCCAACCAGCTTGCCGAATACCTGGCCTTGCACAATATCCTGTGCCCTGAACAGCATGGCTTTCATGCAGGTCACAGCACCACAACTGCGCTACTTGAATTCTTCAACTTCCTGCACTCTGCTCTTGATGCCAGAAATCCTGCTGGTGCCATGTTCATTGACCTCTCCAAGGTCTTTGACACGGTTTGCCATCCCCTTCTGCTTGACTCCCTCAGATGCCTTGGTTTCTCCCCCGGCCCCCTTGCATGGTTCACCAGCTACCTCTCTGCCAGAACTCAGTGTGTAAAAATCAATAGCACCCTATCTGACACACACAACCTGTCTGCTCTGGGGTTCCTCAGGGCTCCATTTTAGGCCCTCTTCTCTTCAGTCTCTACCTCAACTCCCTCCCCTCAGCCTGCCCAAGTAAGATCCTCCACTACACAGATGACCCTGTGCTCTTCGCCTCTGACCACAACCCCAACACACTCCAGGCCACCCTCCAACAAGCTTTTGATAGAGCTGAGCATTGGTTCACATCACGAAGGCTAGTCCTGAACCTAAAAAAGACCAAAGCTATGCTCTTCTCGCATCACCAAAGCAAAGCCAGTGGTGCCCCTCTCGTGATACTGCCTAGCACACTAAATCCCATTGATCAGGTTTCCTCCTACAAGTATCTGGGCATTACCTTTGATTCGGCATTCTCCTTCCATTCCCATATCAATGCCCTTTCTGCTGCCACCAATGTCAGGATTGGACTGTTATACCACCATAGGGACTGCCTACCACAAGAGGCCCTTAGATTGGCAATCACCTCCTCTGTCCTGTCGCTAATCGACTATGGGCTGCCCATCTATCCTGCAGCTGACAACACTGCGCTTGCAGGAATCCAGCTCTCTATAAACAACGCCTGCAGGCTAATGCTGGGAGCCCCTAGGTGCACCCATACATGCCTGCTGTACTCCACCACCAACTTGCTCAATCTTGAAGTAAGACTCCACTTCCAAACCTGCCTTCTTGAAAAATAGACCCTGCTAGGGATATCCCCCCTGGGGTCGCCACCTCCCTGCAGCGTGCCTCCCCCTCAGTCTCCACCCACAGCACTTTCAAAACCTCCTTTATTGTCCCCAGGGTAAGGACCTCTATAGCCCAGAGATCCTTTTGCTATCGGGCTCTCTCCTGGTTCAATTCCCTCCCAGCCAACACAGCTGACTCCACTAAACTTGGTCCTTTCAAGGTCTTACTCAGAAGCCATCTGACAAGCACTCGCTGCTGCAACTGCACATAATCCCCCACCTGACCCTTACCCTCACCCCTAGGCTGGGTTTGCCCTGTCTACTTTTGCTGTATATGCCTGGGGTCTCAGACAACATCTGCTGATTAATGTAATAAAATATCTGTGGTTGCTACCTGACGTGGTATTCGTGTACCTATATTATGACTACTGTGATCTACCTATTACCAAGTTTGTACCACCAGTGAATTCCTGTGACACTGGTTGCTTTTTTAATCTAAGTGTTGTGTACTGTACTGTTTTGTTTGCTGTGATATATTGCTGTCTTGACGAGGTGCCTTTGTAAATGAGTCTTTGACTCAAAGGTCTGTAAACCGATGATCTGATAAATAAATAAATAAATTGGTCTTGAATGGGCCCAACGTTTTATTATTCCCCAGGTGTCTGATGTCCTCGTGAAGTGATAACAAAACCATTTTTTGATACTTGCTGGGAAGTACCAGCAGCTTTTTGGAGAAGGCATTTGCAAATTTGTGATTCAGTACAGTAGTCCATTCTTCAGCGAAAGTTTGTCCTACTCCCTCAGGAGAAGCAGCACATCTAAAAGATTTGATTTTACATTAGAGGAAGCCAAGCCCTTCTTTTTGGCCAGAATGATGTCCCGCAGACTGGGATTTTTTCACTGTGCATGTCTTACATCTACAAGTCTGAGACGAGGCAAAGAAGTATGCAGTGTGGCAAAGCAGGCGTACACCTCTGGCACAGCATCAAAATTCACTCCAAGCAAGTCCACAACCCTGTTGGGGTTTGCGGGAGCAGACCAGTTGTCAGGTACCATTAGCTGGCAGATTGCTTTTACTCCATCTTCTGACACATGGTTCCATGACCCCTCTGTTGGCGGAGTATAATGTGATTGTCTGGGCAGGGCATCTGTGTCACTGTTGTTCTGCCCTGGACAGTACTGCAAGTGGAAGTTGTAAGCAGATAGAGCAGAGATCTGTCTATGCCCCGTGGCGTCAAGCTTGGCAGTAGTCAACACATAGGTCAGCAGGTTACTGCCAGTCAATACAATGAACCTAGCTTCATAAAGACATTTATGGAATTGATCAGTGAAGAGAGGTGGCAGTATACCTGCCACAGTGAGAAGGGCACTGAACAAACCAGCAGAACAAATGACAATGTCCAGTCCAGCCTTGGGTCCAACAGCTGCAGTCTGGACTGGGACTGGAGTGAAGGAGCAGTGCAGGAAAAGGTGGCAGCAGTGCTCCAGAGAGAGACAAAAACAAACTCCATTTTAGGAGAGGGTTGCATTAGCAAATACAGGTGACAATCTATCAACAGGCAGATCCTCCCATTGTGCTGCCATTTCCTTTAAAAATAGAACAGATTTAGCTGGCACAAGCAGGTTCTGGGGAACTCTTTATATTATTGTAGGGCCTTATCAGTTGACACCGACACTTCCCCAGATAGGTTAATTGGCACATTTAGGAAATGGAACAGATTGAGGCTGTCATATTTACACCAGTTTATGGACACACATAGAATTCTCCCATTTCAGGAATTATGTTTCACATTTGGCCTTACTCCGGGAAATCACTTTGAATATCTCCAAGTCCACTCTTACAATATTTCCAGAAGGCTGGGGTGGAACATCCTACATCACCCACAGTGCCCTCTCTGATTGCTAATAGCCTAATAGGCACTCTTCCAGGTGATGTCTGGGGGTCACATGATAGGTAACCTTTATAAGGGGCTGCCAATGGTAGAGAAAGTATCCACTCATGCAGCGTTGCACAGTTGTAATTCGGAACTGGGGACGACACTCATATGAACAGTGGTTCCATACTGCACTATTTGTAATTAAATTTACTTCTTCTACAGCTTGGAGGGACTATACCTGGAAGTGTCATTATCATTTTTTAAAACCCCTGCAACTCAAGCCAAACACATTGAGACAGGGTTAGGCGATGCTGGAGGGACTGTGGGGATCAGAATAAAGATCAGACTCATGTTATTTTGGAGTTGCCCTGTTGTGGTAGCTTATTGGCAAGAGGTCTGTGGTGTGACCTCATAGATATTCCTAGATCTGGATCCATAACACTAGAGGGGGTACATAGAAACATAGAAATATAGACTTTGATGGCAGACAAGGACTGCTTGGCCCACCTAGTCTGCTCATTTCCCTACCTATTGGATAAGCTGCAGATCCTAGTTAACCAACAGCCTACTTCCTCCTATCCCCCTCTAGAATTGCCTTGTTGTCTGTCCCATGCATTCTTGAATTCCCCCACTGTTTTGACCCCACAACCCCCTCAGGAATGCCGTTCCATACGTCCACCACCCTCTCATGAAAACATACTTCCTCACATTGCCCCTGAGATTCCCCCTCTATCTTCAAATTGTGCCCCCTTGTTCTTGCACATCTCTTTTTCTGAAATATGCTACCCTCTTGGCCTTTGTTGATTCCCTTGAGGTACTTGAAAGTTTCTATCATGCCCCCCCCCTTTCCTCGAGGGTACACATATTAAGCTCCTTTAGTCTCTCTCTTCGTATGGCTTCTGATGCAGACTCTGCACCATTTTAGTTGCCCTCCTCTGAACTGCCTTCATCCTGTCTATGTCCTTGCGGAGATGGGGTCTCCAGAACTGCATGCAGTACTCCAGATGGGGTCTCACCAACTGTCTGTACAGAAGGATAACAACTTCTTGTTTTCTACTGGTGATGCCTCTCCCTGTGCATCCCTGTGTCCCCCAGCCCTCCTTACTGCCTTCTCACATTGTTTGCCTACCTTTAGGTCGTCTGATATGACTACCCCAGGTCCCTTTCCATTTTTGTTGTTGTTAGTACCTCCCCCAACCCCCCACTGTGTACTGTTCCCCTGGGTTTTTGTTTCCCAGGTGCATTACTTTGCACTTCTTTGCTTTGAATCTAAGTACGTTTCTTAGGAAAAAAGTTGGCATTAGCCCTGATCCTGGTGGCAAAAAAGCCATCACTAGATTGTGGTTGTGTTTGGTCCCTCCAACAGTGTTGCAGTGGAGAGATATTATAAACAATATACATAAACTGGAGAAACTTGCTCATGTTCTATGGGGTAAACCACCACAGTTTATGGAAGGAGATGGGCATTGCATGTTATGGAATATGATAACCTATTTATTCCCTGAACAGTTAAAATTAAATAATGACCAATGTATTTCACTCTATTTATAAATGACAGTATAATTTTGATTTGGCTAGTGGTGTGGACCCATATGTTTTATGTATTGCTTTATTTTGTTAACTTATTATCTGATATTTAAAGCAGCAGTGCAACAAAAAATGTTTTTCCACAAAGTTGGTTTCAGCTACAATTAATAAAAAATAATAGCATACCTGTCAAATCTACTTTTCTAGGCCTCCTATGCTGCACACCACGAGTAATTTTATTGTTACAGTCCTAACCCTTGCCAGTTCTGCAGTGCTATTTCTAAGCCAAATGTGGAGGCCATCTTTTTTTTCTTGAGAAAAAACGTTATGAAGATGTTCATACAATACTTAGATTTTGGTGGAAATAGAAGCTTTTACCACTAAACAGAATAGAAAGAAGCCTAGAATATTTTACAGTGAAAAAAGAGTAAGGTTAAAGTGTTGCCCAGTCTCATTGCAGTGCTTCTTTAAGTGTTCTTTCTTGCAGCTTATCAATTTGAAGTTGGTTCTGTTTCTAATGAATTACAATTAGCATATGTGCTGTAACCTACTGGTTTAATAGGAACCTCTGTACTGATGGATCATATTAAATGCAACTGAATTGTTTGCAAAATTGAAATATGAATAAAAAAAGTTATAAAACCTAGCCCACCAACGCAGCGGTAATGCTACAGCTTGTGACACCAGCGACCCGGGTTCAGTAGTGAGCCAGGGTTGCTGGAGGGCCAGCCAGGGGGAGAAGGATCGAGAGACTGATGGGCCACTCTCCTTCTTTGGGAAGGGTGGGCTGGAGACTTCGCTGCAATACCGCCACCTGGGTGACCAAGGTGGTGGTGCAGTCTGAGGCAGCAGACGTGTAGGGAGGGGCGGATGCCAGTCGAGGGCCAGAGCAAAGGCATGTATCCCCATGCCTTTGTCTCATTGGCCCTCCTAGTGCGCTGACACCTGCAGGGGGTAGGACCAGATAAAACCAGGAAATACCCCATAGTGGTGCCAGTAGATGGGTCCCAGCGCCGGTGTTCAGAGGAACCCGAGGAGACAGCTCAAGGTGCATGCTCCTGATGTAAGTGTGGAGGGGATAGGGGGACTCCTCCGCCCCAGCCAGGGGGTTATCCGGAGTGCTCAGGGTCTAGGAGCAGGGCACACATATGAGCTAGCGTGCTTTGGGGGAGCTCAGGATGCAGGGTCACATTGGGGTCTCTTAAGAGAGGGGCTACTGTAGAGAAGAAGGGGCATAAAGACTAAAGTAAAAACAAAAGTTATAAAAAAAGAAAGCTGTAATTTAGAATTGAATGGCCTCCAATATCCTTGGGTAGGCAGGGTTAGGCAGAAGTTCATACAAATAAAGTCCATGAGGGAAAGCGAAATGTGCAGTCACTATGCAATATGTTTCTGCGTTGCTCCCCCCTGTATGCTACGCACAGAGGGGCCACAAGTTTTTCCCTGTAATAGTGCACAGGACAGCGCACCTGCACAGGGAAAGGGGAAGGCCCACCAACAATAGTAACAGAAGGGACTGGGGCTAAAGAGGAGAGATCTGCTGCATGCCAGGGAGTTGGGCAACCATTTCAAATGATTCTAGGGCATTGAACTACCAGAAATGGCAAGGAATGGTATATAAACACACTGGCACAGCCATCAAGGTACAGGAGCAGAATGACTTCAGCAGTACTGCCATTTGGCATATGCCATAGGATGACCCCTGTGGCTGTCACATACAGTATGTTAGTGGCTACACAGCTGCATGCAACCACTAACGTCTGGATGGAGTATTTGCTTTAGCATATGCTGCACTGCTGTTGGAAGGTATAATCCACCCCCTTGCAAACAGCGACCCTCATTTGTGTATGGCAGTTTTGGTGCGTGATACTAGAGGAAGCCCTGTGAACCCCAAATGGCCCCTCCCACAACTCCACAGACTGGTGAGGAATGATATCCAGAATATTCATAAATAGCATAGCCAACAAGCAACCATTGAGGTATGGTTCGGGGGTGGGGTACAGCTTTGGCAGTAACACCAGACACCTGGTGCTTACCATGGGCCAATCCTTACATTACGCAGTCCAGCGCATTAAATAATCGGATAACTTTTGTTCTACCATTTATAGCTGGAAAAGCAATCTGCATAAGGGAAGCTTTGCCACTGTTACAGATAAAAAGATACATTTTCTGCAGACAGCTGCCCCATTTCTGTATGTCAGTTTTAGTGAGTGACAGTAAAGGGAACTCTATATTACCCCAAACAGCACCACCCACTACTGCGACTATGTATGGATCTTCTGTTATCTTAGTTTCTGAGAGACAAAGAAATCTGTCTCTCAGGATCTCGTTTAATTGGGTCATGGTGAGCCCAAAACAGAAAAGCAATTTTAAAGACAACAATGTCAGTGCAAAAGCAGTGAAGTAAGATTTACCCTGGCAGGGCAATGGCACCAAAGCCACGTTTCAAAGAAATACCAAATTCAACATACAGTACCTCACAAATACAAATCAGGAACAACTGGCTGGGAAGGAAAGGAGGGGGTTGTGGTGCTTTATGTGAGGGAATGCATAAATGCAACAGAGATACAGGGAATACAGGGGTAGGCAGAGGTGCACTGGATCACCCTGGAGACAGGGAATGGAGGCACTGTTCACACTGGAGTGACCTACAGACCTCCAGCACAGGGGAAGGAATTAGATAAAGTACTGGTGGAAGCCACTTGCAAGATGGCAGGAAAGGGGCCAGTGCTGCTGCTGGGGGACTTCAACCTGCCAGATGTAGATTGGAGCCTCCCAGTAGCGGTTTCAGCTAGAAGCAGGGACATCCTGGACTGTCTGAAGGGGGCATTCCTCAGGCAACTAGTCAGTGAACCCACTCATGATGGGGCGATACTGGACCTGGTAATCATTAACAGGGACTGTGTTGCTGACGTGAAGGTGTGAGGCCACTTGGGGACCAGTGATCACCATGCGGTGTGGTCCAGTATAAGGAGGGATGCAGAGCTGAACCACATAAGGATGAGGGTCCTGGACTTCAGGAAGGCAGACTTTATAAAGATGGGTGAATGCCTATGGGATGACCTGGCAAGGCGGGATGGCCTGGGTGGGGTGGAGGAACGGTGGGCAAAGATAAAAAGAAGCACAGTAAATGCTACAAATCTGCATCAAACAAGTGAGCAAAAGCAAGAAGAAAAAGAGACTGCTATGGTTCTCAAAAGAAGAGGCTGAAAAGGTAAAGGCTAAAGGGGTAGCATTCAGGAGGTATATAAAGACATGAAGAAGGAGAAGTAGTGGGAGGTGTACAGTATCAGGGGAAACAGATGGAAGCAGGGAAAGCAGACAGAAGCACAGAGGTGAAAACTGAAGTGAGAATAGCCCAGGAGATGATGAAAGGGGACAAAACATTTTTTAGGAAAAAAGTGAAAAGAGGAAGACCAGGGGTGGGATTGTACAGTTAAAAAGGGAAGGAGGGGACTGTGCAGAGGGGAACCAGGAAATGCAGACATCTTGAACAAATACTTTTGTTCAGTGTCCTCAAAGGAAGGAGAAGTAGGGCTGCAAGTTCGGTTTGACCGTGACTCCAAAAAGGTCGAACCCCAGCTGTTCGCATTGGTGAGAACACCCACGAACTATCTGCAGTTTTGTGCGAACTTTGGTTCGTTCTGTTTATTAAAAAAATTGTGTTTATTTGCAACGTCCCTTCCCCCAAGCAACTCTAGGTGGTGCTGTGAGGCATGTGGGAGAGGACGGGTAAAGCTAAAGAGACGCTCCTTTTTATTCCAGTGTGGTGACTCCAACAGCACACACCTCCTGGTCCTGCTCTTCACCCTTTACTCTTTGGTGGCCACATTGAACCATCCAACTCCCTCCCCCAACAGTCACGGATGGGAGATGGCACTGCCAGACTAGCATCAAAAGTGCCATTTTTCTCTTAGTATGACTGACGATAGCTGATAGCTGCATGTTGCTATAAGCTTTGCAGCTGTAAGTGCAGCGGCAGGTTGTGAGGCATCTCAACTCAATCCAAGATCGGTTAAAGTGGTCAGGTCAGGCTGGGCCATGGTGGATGTAGAGAGGACCATGGCAGACTCAGAATAAGCGGGGGAGGGACTACATGAATAAACTTGGAGGAACAATGCAAAATCATCTGCCAGCTCTCCGTGCAAATTGCCAGTAAGTGACACACCTGAGGTTTTGTTTTTGGGGGGTGGCATATTTCTTTCTGGAGCAGCTGGCTTAGGTAGCCAGTGCTGGTGAAAATGAAATATGGGCTGGGGGTGTTTGTCACTCCCCAGCTGGCATGACTCAGCTAGCTGTTCATGGATTTTAGGAGGGTTGTTCAGCAAATATTTGCACCCAAATAAATGCCCTTAAGTTTATCTGCAGTCTATTTTATATAATAAATAACTGCGTATTTTAAGTCTACAAATGTTACTTTGCTTCTGATATTGTTGTGACAATGATGTAGTAGTAGTAGTAGTAAATCATTTTTTATTCACAGTGAATAAAAGGATACATTCAATTGAGCAAAGCTCATTTTCAATGAAGTTCCATGTCACAAATAAGTTAAAATGAGTTTCCACATCAAAAAAAAACATAACATCTAATCACTAAGACCTCAAATAATTAACAACAATCACAGTACACCAATAAATAAAGAATTAATGTAAAAAAAAAACCAATCACATTACACAATAGCATACATAAAACACTAACAATGATGCAGTAGGTTTCTGCAGGGTAGGTGTGGGTGGTGGGTGGGTGGTGGGGAGGGACTCCAGAGGCCATGGGATGGGCAGAGGAGGGCCAAGGCAGGGTGGATGACAGCTTGGGGTTGTTACAAATTTTGCAGCACATCAGTGCTTTGGTTCCCCTCCTACCTGTCGGCCAGGAGGCTAGCCCAAATCCTGATGTGTCCCATTATGTGTGTGTGAGTGGGGTGGGTGGGGGGAGAAGAGAAGCACAGTGTTCAGTGCAGGACCCTGGTTTCCATATGCCATTCCTGTTGATGAGTGATGGTGACAAGGTAGTTTGTGGCAGGACTTGCTGCAGGTAGACCTTACAACTGGACACCCTGTAGCACATCCCACCCAGGCCACATTGTTGTCACTCCTGCTCAGATTGCCATATGTAAACAGCAGTTTTGTCTGGATAATATAATATACAGTTCTGCCCCAACACACATGCAGGCAGCATTGAAGCAGCTAGTTTGGACATTTAGGATATGAGGAATGCAGGTTAGGGAAATGCAGCTGTGCTTCCTGAAGACTGGTCCAACAGATTTTTTTTTTTTTATATAGTTCTGCATCCACTCAGAACCACAATGAAGTAAAGAGGTAGAGGATTGGGGCACACAATGCTCTTTGTTGAGCCTCTGAAGACTTAATTCTGATAAGGAAAGGGGCAAAGAAATGGGTAGGTAAGGGTGGAAGTAAGGATTTATGATGTGCTGTATGGTGTGTGCCAGGTAGAACCTGGTTCTACCTGGTAGAACCAAGTAGAACAAGGTAGAACTTTTGCATCTTGTACTGTTTAGTATGAACCAGGTAGAACCCAGTTCTACCTGGTTCTACCTGGTAGAACCAGGTAGAACTTGGTAGAACTTTTTAGGTTCTACCCATAAAGATCGTGAGGTAGAACTTCTAGAGGTTTGCGCAGCCCTCAGAGCAAGGGAGGTGCCACAAAAAAGTAACAGATGCTTTGAAGGGAGGATCTGGACACTTCCTTTTTCGGAGATGAGAGTCCTGAAAGGACTTACTAATTTTAAGGTGGACAAAGCAATGGGTCCAGATGGGGTGCATCCAATGGTATTCAGTGAGCTCAGGGAAATACTGGCTGCACCTCTGACAGTTCTGTTTATCAGTTCACTGGAAACAGGAGTGGTTCCAGAGGACTGGAGTGGGGTAAATGTAGTCCCACTACACAAAACTGGTAGCAGGGAGGAGGCTGGCAATTATAAGCCAGTCAGCCAGACATCGGTGGTGGAAAAGTTAATGGAATCACTGCTGAAGAAAAGGATTGTGGAATATCTTGAATTCAGTGGGTTACAAGACCAGAGGCAGCATGGTTTCATGGGGAAGGGGGGATGTCATTGTCAAATTAATCTGACAGATTTCTTTGATTGGATGACAAAGAATTTAGATCAGTGTAGAGAGTTGGACGTGGCCTACCTAGATTTTAGTAAGGCTTTCAACACCATTCCACATAGGAGACTAGTAAGCAAGTTGGGTAGCTTAGTTGTGGGTCCAAAGGTGGTAAACTGGATAAGAAACTGGTTAGGGTATGTGTAACCAGCCAGTGCCTGGGGTACTAGGATCCCATCAGTTTTAGATCAGACAGCTAGCCTGAGCTGATCCAGAGGGTTTAAAACTCTCTGTAAAACATAACATCACCACCTGCATAGCTCTGCTGAAGCAGGGGATGATGTCATGGAATTTAGAACTCTCGCAGCAGCATAAGTCACAGTGCTCTGCTGATGCTGGTCTTCTGTGAGTCAGTATGTAGTTGGAACCTGGAGAGTAAAGTTGAGAGTTCTACACGTGGATGTGGGAAAAAATTGAGGACCGGAGAGAGGAATGGTTGCTGGAGGAAGCCAGGGCATCTACAAGTGAGGACGTGCTTCCAGCAGCAGTGAAGAATGGGTGTTCACGGGGTTGAACCAGTAATCAGCTTCTGGGTGGCCCATATGGAAGCATTGGAGGAGGTGGTGATGTCTAATGGTGAGACTTGGCCATCAGATGCAGAAGTTGAAGTTTTGGAGTCCTCAGCAGAAGAGAGGGGCTACAGTGTGCAAAAGGTGGAGGAGGACAGAGGAATGAACTGCCTTTTTCCTGTGTGGGACAGAGATGCCTGGTTGCATCAGACCTGGCTGCCCCCAAGCCAGGCTGAGGGCCTGCATCTGCCAAACAGCAGCAAACAGGAGAGAGTGATCAAGAGGAGAGCTGATAAGGAGTTTGGAGTAAAGTAGCCATTCATGCCAAGGTGGATGTGGTAAGAAATTGAGGACCAGAGAGAGGAATGGTTGCTGGAGGAAGCCAGGGCATCTACAAGTGAGCTTTGGTGCTGGATGAAAGAACTTAAACCGTCTAGCAGAGAAAAAGTTTGCAAAGATAAAGTCAAATCTTGGAAGGTGGGCCACACCCTCCACCTGAGCTCAGTAATTGTAACTGATCAAGAAGGCAAGGAAGCAGTGCACTCAGTAAGGATGACCCATCCAGATGGAACAATCATTTGTGATCCTCATCGCCGGTGGGGTACCTGGTTAGATTAGTGCTGCATTAATAGTGCGCTAGTCCATACAGCACTACCATGAACAGCAAGCGGGGATGTACAACACTTGTTAGATGCACTCCGCTGGTCACTGTCCATGTTACTGCCACAGGACAAGGGCAGCAGAATACCAGGGGCTGGCCAGGCTGCTCCTGTAGTGTGGAGGGCTGGGGCATGGAGCAGCTTGGCTGGGAGGCAGTGGAGACCAGGGTTCTAATCCTGGTCTCCCTGGATTTTACTCTCTTGGGACTTATTTATTTATTTATTTTACAAGGGTCTGTGGAAACAGTATTCCATGGACCCACACTTTTTCTCTTGCCCTGTGATCTGCTCCCCTGGAGTTAGGATCTTTTAGTACGGGGTTGCGAGGGGCAGAGCCCCCTGTGTAGGGTGGTAATAAAAGTGATTACATTTTTGTTGCGTGCTTCTTGCTGACGGCATTGTGGTCGACTATGTTCTGACCCAGTGCCACCTGGTGGTACTACCCCTAAAAGTACCTGGAAGATCCAGCATGAACAAGTAACCTAATAAGACTGTAAGCCATGGTCAGCAGGCCACAAGATCAGCAGACAATCAGCCAAAGAAAGAAGACCCGGAAGGTCAAAGTGCAATGTCCCCCTGGGAGCAACAGGGGATGTGGCTGCAGTTTCCCCTATTTGGTCAGCAGAAACCAGATCCAGAGGTGTCGTGGAAGAGTTTGATCCGAAGACTTGTCTTCAACATGAGGAGAGAAGAGGTCTCAAACAGTGCCAGAGGTGATGCAGAAAAGTCAGGCTGCACATCTGAACTGGTAGGGCAAAGAATCTTATTTTTCTGTTTAAATAAATGTCTATTGATGCTGTAATGCCCTACTACCTTGGTCCAGTGGACATCTGGTCTGGACAATTCCAGTAGGTCCCATGCCTGCTTGCAAGAACTGTTCTGGGACTGGCTTTAGCCATAATCCATAAAACCTTTCTTGAGTGTGAGTGCCTTGTGCACTCAGGACATTACATCCTTAGATGAACAATTAAGGGTCCCCCCCCAAACAAAAAAAATGTTTGCAGTATTATTTTTGTACTTGTATACTGCCTTTTGTAGAAAATACCCTTAAAAGGTTTTGGGATTGTATTGTATCTGCTGGTGAGAGGTTTGTTGCTGTTGCTTTCTTTTGCAGATTTTTTCTTTTACTGGTGCAGCTGGAAGAAGAAAAGAAGAAAATAAGAGGATCTGGGACTCAGCTGGAACTTTTGTGGGTGTTTTGAAATGTTTTAACTAGAAAATGTTAGACATTTTGTTTTACAGATGTAAAGGCTACAGTATTGGGTTGGGAAATGCATAGCAATGTCATATGTACAGTATGTATCTAAAGCAATGTACAGTGTGAAAAATGTAATGGTATAGGCTGCTCCTTGGATAGTGTAGTAGATAGTTAGTTTTCCCTAGTATGCACCTAGTGATGGAACTAGGTGAGTGCTGGACAGTCTACAGGCTGGTGGCCCTGATCCGGATAGTGGGTAACCAGTTCTGTTCTGTCAGGAAGGGCTCCTGGAAGGTCCTATTTGGCCGTGATGGAGGAACACCTTAGCTAGTTTGTTAGCGGTGACTGAAGATACTTCAGCATGTCTCCGTGTCCTCTGTGGTGACCTGCCTATGCTGGTCATAGGTAGGGGAGGGGACTACAGGCCTTCCTCTTAGGGCACCCAGGGGTTGGATGGCCTGTGTTGCACTCCAAAGCTCTTTCTGGGAACAGCAACGTTGCCTGGTGACAGTGAGTGTAACCAACCAGTGCCTGGGGTTACTAGGATCCCATCAGTTTTAGATCAGGCAGATAGCCTGGGAAGTTCCAGAGGATTTAAAACTATCTGTAAAACATTACATCACCACCTGCTTAGCTCTGGTGTGGCAGGGGATGATGTCATGGAATATAGAATTCTTGCAGCAGCATAAGTCTCAGTGCTCTTCTGCTGATGGTCTTCTGTGAGTCAGTCTGTAGTTGGAGCCCGGAGACTGAAGTTGAGAGTTCTATAGGCAAGTGGTGCTTTAGCGGGGTCACTTGTCAGAGGGAAGGGTCCTCAGTTTGTTATTTTTTGCCCTAGTACAGTAACCAGCGGCAGTTTTGAAGTATTTTTCAGAAGAAAAGGTGCTGAAGAACAAGGGGACATGCTATGAAGCTGGATACAGGTAGATTCAGGAGAGATATGAAGAAGTACTTCTTCACAGAAAGAATGTTAGATTCCTGGAACAGCCTTTCAGCGGAGGTGGTGGGGCCAAAAACAGTAGTGGGGTTCAAGAACACATGAGATAAGTACAAGGGAATCATAGTGGAATGGAAAGGGGAAGGGAGAAAGATCTCTAGATTGGGCACGGTCTGCTGTAATAGTGTAGGCAGGGAGAAATGGGCAGACTGGATGGGCCAAGTGGTCCTTATCTGCTGTCAAAGTGTATGTTTCTATGTTTCTAAGTATATACGTGTTGATTTTCATATGCTTCCCATGATGCTTTGCATTAGTGGTTTTATGTGGAATTTGGTTTAGTATTTACGTCCTTGTGTGCATTCTCAGGGTCTATGGGGATAGCCGCAGGCAGGCAGGGTTACGTGGAGGCACGCACACACACACACACACACATACACATCCACATACACATACACATACACACACACACACACACACACACACACACACACACACACACATATATATACACACACACACACACACACACACACACAATTCCCAAGTCACTGGGTCATTTGTTCTGCTTCCTTCCTGTAGAACTATTCTAGAATGTCCACAAGAAGTCTGCTGGCTGCCAGGCAGCCTTAAAAATGGCAAACTCATGTTAAACTGCATTGCTTTGGGAATAAAGAAAACTAGATGCTCAGTACGGGACCCAAGCAGTAAGTAACAATCCTGGCCCTGTTCTCTGTCCCACACTTCTCAAAGAAAGTACCTTTTCCTTTTATTTCTCCCTCACTTTCTCTGAGGTGTAACTGATTCAGTGTCTTACTGTCCTCTGGAGCCTTATCTGAGCCTGAGCAGTGGTATACACCAGCCAACCTGAGGTCACAGGTTCCATTCTCAGAGCGGGCCTTGTCAAAGGGTTGCAGCTGAAAGAGCAGGTGGATCTCATCAAAGACAAGTCTAGCATGTTCTGATTTCATTACCGCTGGCCGGACTGCCAGCGCCATCAAATATGTGAGGAAATGACAAAACGTGTTACAGCTGCTGTGACACAGCCCAGCTGTCAGGCCAGACAAGATGTAAATTTAATGAGCTCTGTAAGTCTTTGATACAAGGTTGCATCGGAAAAATGGAACAAGTTTTACAGTCAGATTCATTTAGCACTTACGAGGCTCCATACAGCACATCATGCTGTGGTCTTTGATATCAACACATCAAAGAAGATGAGCCTGCTTCCTTTGAAGGGCTGTATCACCTCAGGAGAAAATTACCCCAATTACTACCACTCAAATATTCTGGTCTATAAGGAAGCATTGTGGGTGGGGTTTATGCCCATTTTTGAATTATTTTGTCTTTTCATCTCTTTTGGGTTTCGAATGCTAATAATGAAGATTATGTCTGGTTCTCACAAAGAATTAATGACACCAGAGAAAACTGAATCCCCACCTGTTTACCTGCAGAGCTGGTAAGAGCAGGTAGCTAAAAGTATAGTTTGCTTGCTTGTTTGTTTTTCATTATTGTTTCTTCCCCTTCAGCCACCAACCTGCTATCTGCCCTACAGCAACCACCCAGCTACCTTAACAGTCCCACGCCTCAGGTAGCCACCAACTTGTCCCCTGTGGGTTACCTTCCACAGCAGGGCCTTTGGGGCTAGCACCCCTTACAGAGACCAAGTCCAGTGGTAGGTGGACCAGTTGAACTGAGCACAGGGTCAGCATGGGGCTAGAGTGTATCACAGAGTATCATCCTCTAATGACTGGATGTCTCAGTAACCCGCTAAGTTCCCACCCACCTAGAAGCTGGGGTAAACACACTCGCATGCAAGCAACGGGCATGCAGGGAGCAAGCCAGGTGTCTCACATTCCCTGCTGCCCCACTTTGTTTTCTTCACCTGTGGGCCCCCAGGTAGCACTAACACAGTATCAGACAGCCACCATCCCCACAGAAGTGAGCATCTTCTGGGCTTCACGAACTTCCACTCTCCTCCACTCACTGGCATGCCAGCTTCTAGGGCTCACTCCCATATCTAGCTCACCAGTGTCTCAAGTGACGAGGCAGCTGCTATACCAACAGGATGGATAACTACAAGTTCTGTATATACTGCAAGCTTGGATTTCAGGCACTCACCACCTCATAGTACTCAAGGATGCCAACAGCTTACTTGATTTTAAAAAGTAATTTATTAACACTTCACAACACGTCCCACCTGACATATTTCGGACAGAATCTGTCCTTTATCAAAGGCTAAGAACCATGCATTCATTCTAAACAGCAGATTATTATATAAAAAAAAAAGCAAGTCAAAGTAAGATGGGGGGGGGTAATACGAATCCTAGGGTACATTCTTAAAAAAGGTTTGCTTTTTTTAAGAATATACCCTGTGTATAATAATCTGCTGTTTAGACATACTGTTTTTACATCATTTTAGATTATCTATGAGGTTTCCTTTAGGATTTTATCTAGCTGTTTCTATATCTAACAACGGGATTTAAATAAATTTTATTTATTTATTTACTGAATTTTGTTGACCAGGTAGGCCCGCTGAGACCAAAGGTCCCTTTTTCAGGGGTGACCCAAGTTAGTTACATATAAGGGAAGCACTTGACATTTGCAGTTCAAGGTACAGAGTGCGATAATAACAGTTTTACATAAAACATAAAAGGTCTATACAAAGGCAGGATTAACTCAAGTAGAAACAAGTTTATACAAAGGCAGGAATAACTCAAGTAGGACAAGGCTGTTATTTTTTAACCAATGAATGTATCCTGTTGTAATGCCGTCAAATGGTCACTTGTTTTGCTGCATGTATTTAACTTCTCAACGAATGGATGGTCCTTAGCCTTTGATAAAGTCCTTGAATACTATGCAGTGGAGAGTGCCTAACATCTGAACTTGTAGTGTTTGTATTTGTTTCGTGAGCACCTCATTCCTTGTGCACATTTCCACGTCCAAGAATAAGATCTGTATGTAGGCATACTAGAGATTATGAATTCGGTGCCGGCAGGTGAGGAGGGCTTAACAACATGAAACTTGGAGGCCTTGATTTAACTGCATGACAGGTACAGTACAATACCAGTAGGATGGGAAGAAAGGAAAGGAGTGTGGTTTTATATAGTGCCTTTCCTCAAACTGTATCCCAAAGTTTTTTACAATCCAGGAAAGGAAGGGAAAATAATCTTGCTGCTATTTCAAGCACACAGGGAGATTCAAATGGCACAGAGATAGATTAGAGAGGAATTAGAACTAGATTATGTACTGGGAAGTTATCTAACTTGCTCAGGATCCCACAAGTAGTAAATGGCAGTAGTGGGATTCAAACCTGACCCTCACAATTCATGGCTGTGTGCTCCAGCTGCTAGGCTGCACAACCTACCTTATAGCTACAAGTGTGTAAGTACAGTATGCCCCTGCAGTTCCATGTTTGGTGCTGGTGTATGGTGAGGGGTCGATGGCATGTAACCTGAAGCCCTCTCTTTGCCTATTAGACAGGTAGCGTGTGAGTAACTCCAAAGTTGGATTTCTCCTCTTTGTTCATCCTTTGACCTGGGGGGAAATCACTCATCACTCTTTAATCCTTTGGCCTCAGTGGAGTCAACTGTCCAAAAATAAGGGCACTGACTCATTGCCCACTACAGGCTGAACTATAAGACACCAGAAACTCGCTTCAGAATGAGCTCAGCTGGAACAGAATCTAGGTCAACAACAGTCAGCGAAGTATTCAACCTCTGGCATGCATGCATTAATGCATGGATGGATAGATGGATAGATGGATAGATAGATGGATGGATGGATGGACTGATTGACTGACTGATTGAATCCTTTTGTATTGCAACCAGGATGGATTATGGACAGATGGATGGATGCATGGAAGGATGGACAGACAGACTGGCTGCCTGGCTAGCTGACTGACTGACTGACTGGTAGCAAAACGACCCTTAACTACAAGGAGCTCCCACTGCTTCACTGGGTATACAGTCATAGAAATGGCATAGGCTGCTCAACAGTTGCATTGTACATGCGAAGAAACTATCCTTGCCCAGATAGAACAATCCCAATCCCCAATGTAACCCCCTACAAATTGGGGTTTACTATGTCTTCCTGGGCTCCCTAATGCCCACTGTCAGGCTGGTGTCCTGTCTTCAGTAGTTCTATTTGTGTGTGTGAGAGTGCCCTAGTGAGCCTCCGCACCTGTCTCTTTAAGAAAATAGCTAATCTGTGTTTAGAAATTAGTCTGGGCTGGGTCCAAATGATTTAGGGCTTGCAACCAGCCAGACAGTGTGTTATTTTGCTCCATTCTGCAGTCGTTACTTGCGCAGAGGGAGCCCTCTTAGGAACTGTGATTGTTTATTGCTCATTCGCTGTTATAGTGAAGATAGAGAAGTCTGTCTAACCTGCTTTCATTGTAGCTCAAACATCTGGATGGAAGCCACCATGTTAGGTTCTGGACTTCCAGGGACGAATCGAACCACTGGGGACCTAAAATGGAAACTGTCCTCATGGGTCTTGTGAGAAGGAATTCTGTAGTTTTTGTAGTTTATGCGTTTAGTGCCCAAATGGACCTGGAGGGGGAGCCCGTACTGTCACTGACAGTTCCCTCAGCCAACCAAACCTTTTGGATTACAAAGGAAATAGAACTGCCTGAAGCAGTATATCAGTTAGAGTTGGAGGTTGAAGAGTGAACAGCTCGAGCTTTCGAGCAGCTGCTCCCAGAAGGAGCATATGGGAATCGGCAGGAAGAGGCTTTGCTGGCCTTCTTACCACGTTCTCCTGCCATTGAACTGCCTATTGCAGAAGTTGGATCTGTTCCGATTTCCAGCTTGGATCTGCGGCAGAAGAAAGAAGAAGTTTGCTAGTGTGACTGGTGATCTGAACCGAAGACTTGCCCCAGAAGTGATCAGCCTATCTGGTGATAGAATTTGTCTCGGATTGAAAGGTTTGCGCAGTGAAGCTGTCATTTGCAACCGGACTGTATCCGAACTGCTGTTTAGAAAAATTAGTGATTTAAATGTGCTGAATGTGTTTCGTGGGTCGCAATTTGGTTTCCATGGCAAAATCTTTTATGCCAGCTGGAGGCTTCACCAGCAGAAGGTCACAAACTTTTTCAGGACTATTCATCCTGCCTGGGCCCTGTCATCTCGGCCTAGGCCGCTACTCCCACTTCAGAGACCATCTTGGTGAAAGACCGGCTTGGGGATTTGGCCCCCTGCCCAACAATATCGAGTAGGTAGCGACCACCTGGAGGCGAGTCATGTTGGCCCTGCTTCCCCTGGCCTCCCTGATCATCACCACGAGGTCTACACCTCGCCTGTCCTGCACCCTGGTCTGGGTAGCATGAGTACAATCCGGGGTAGCTCCCTGTAACAAATGCAAAAATCATTGCGGTACCACCTAATTGTTTCTTTTTTCTGGGTTAATGCAATGGATTGAGCCATCTGGCTTGGATTACAAATAATTGGGTTGTGTGCATGCCTAACTGTTTTTCCTTTCTTAAGGGCCCCAACAACAGCTGCAATGCCGGCCACCCTGGGCAATGCTTCAGGCTAGCCTGTATGACATACTGAGTACCCAGGGTTGTTAAACTGTCTAATTGGGACTTACAGTGCATGCTGAACAATCCTGATTTAAATCAGATTGCTAATCATTCTGCTAGATTTGCGCGCCCCTCCCTTGTTCATTGCCCCTAAATAAATCTGATTATATTTTTTCACATCTAACCTGGCTAGTGTGCATATTATTAGTTGGGTTACAGTGGTAAGACTGTATTGCTGCATTGCTGATCTTATTTTCCAGGGGGTCTCCAGAGCAGCTGCAGCAGATCCAGCCCTGGTGGTAAGTGAAAAGGGCGTGAGCATATTATTACTGCTGTCTACTGAATGTGAATGTACCATTGTGTTATTATTTAGGCCACTAGAAGGGTTGGTGGGTGGCTATAGCATCCCAGAGGGCTATACCAGAGCAGTTGAGCTACCCCAATACCATTCCTCTGGGTGGAGGCACCTGATTACAAAACTCAGGCCCCTTAACCTGTGTATTGCCATACAGGCAGGGGTAGTAGCCCTTAGAATAGTACCACCTAGGGGTGACACGAATAACACACAGGATACCATAAACTGTTTTTTGGCAGAAAGGCCGATGTTTACTCGACATGAATTTCAAACATACATCAACATTAAAACAAAAAATTTGTTACAGATACAAAATTTTCTTATCACATACAAATTTAGAACCAATAGAGTATTCCCCATGGGGCATCAGACACATTCGGTCCCGAATCCAATCCATTTTAATAAAACCAGCCAGCCTTAGGCCAAGGAAAGCCCAGCAAACCCCCACTGGGCTGGCCAACCCCCTTGGCAAGCATGGCCTGACAAATTTGGGACCCGCTAGACCACAGCCATGCAGTGCTGCCCTCACAGGGCCTCAGCTACCTGACCATCGCCCCCCCCCCCACAGTTCCCTCACTGTGTCACACATATTGTACAAATCTCTGGAATGCACCCTCACTGGGCTGCTCCATCTCCCATTCCTGAGTGCACCCTCATGGGCCACCCCTTTTCTTCACTGATTTACATCTTGCTTTTATTTACATCCCCGAAGCGTCTGCTGTCTGCCCAGCCCCTTACTTGTTGCTTCGTACACCAAACCCTAACTACATGCCATCGGCCCTTCAAACTAAGGGAGGATGGGAGGGTCTTGATGTCCCTTGTCTTGTACAGGCAGAAAGAGGCTGACCTTCTTCTGCCTGGACCTTATGTAGCCTGGCCTTTGCCCCTCCCCACTCTAGGCTACTCCTAACTTACCTCAGGTCAGGGCAAAGGCCATTGGCCACAACCTTCCTGGTCACTATACCTGGGAAGGTCGTGCCCAGGGATTGGGTTTGGCCACTGGGGAAATGACCTCCGAGGAATGTCTGGGAGGAACTATATACTGAAAGTGCACCTATTTGTATACCACTGATCCACTGGCCTATTTGTATTGTAAAAGAAAATTATTCCATAGGGCATGGTTAGGTACCTAACTATTTGCAATCCTACTATCTAGCTATCTATGACCCCTATGCATTAAGGGGTGGGTTCCACCTTCCCAGAATCCCCTGCTTGCACGGAGCAAGGGATCAACTTTGGGACCCAGGCCAGGCATTCGTTTGAATGCGCGCCTGTGTCCCTCAATCCACCCCCATGCAGCAGTGTGCTGGGGGAGGAACAGGGCCACAGACAAGCTCCCTGTAGAGGCCCACAGTAGTGCATACCACACACCTTGTGCCTGTCCACTAGTGAAGCGCTACATGGGCCAGGTACATGTGATCCATGCATACCCTGACCCACAATAGTGCATAGCCCCTTATGTGAATGTGCACACTGAGCCACTGTAGATATCAGCACTCTGCACCTGCTTTTTATACTCAAGTGAGGGTGAGGATCCTGGGTCATTAACTCCTGTAGGAATTCATTACTCAAAGCTGTTAAGTGGAAGTAAGTTGTGCAGTGTTGCCACATAGGGAAATTAAGTTGGTAAGAACACAAACTAGTACTACTCCTGGTGAAACAATACCAACCCAGTGGTACAGTCCTCCCAATTCCCACACAATACAGTAACAGTTTTTTCCCCAAAGTAATTTAATACTCTGACAATAATAGATAGTCAGTAATTCAAACAATGAAAGGGATTTGTTGGGGATCAGAAACAACATCCTAAGGGAAGAAAAAGGCAAGGGTTGAAGCAAAACAAAATTATTTGTAGGCAGCGCCTCAACATTTTATAAATCACTCTCTATGCAGCCTGCCCCCACACCAACGTAATGCCCCTGCCCAACTGTACTGTCCCAGACTCTACCCCACTCCCTAATGGTACTTATATACCCCTATGTCTATTGGGTGCGCCTGGTGCTTCATTAGATTTCCAGCTGGTAAAATATTGCAAGCCTGACACAGTTGAATGTGGCTGGCCAGCACTGGTGCATTTAAATGAAACAGAGAATTGGTAGCAAACCTTCACACTTGGCAGTCCTGGGTAAATGACCAGTGCAATTAACATATAATAAACTTGAGTCCTTTGTCAACTTCATACAGGATTTTTGTTGCAGGACCCACAGGCCCTGTTCAGTTACTCACAGTACCCTCAGTTGTGCTGCAGCAGCCACCTTTCCCTCTCCATAGTCCTGGCTGAATGTACTGGCTTCTCTCTTCCACAGAGGTGTTCACACCTCCAACTCCTGAGCTCTCCTTGGCTATCACCTCCCATGCCTCTGATGATCATCTGGGCACTCTCTCATGGATCTTGCTCTCAGGATGGTTGGGTAGATGTCAGCTTGTAAGCTCACCCACTTCAGTCCATCTTAGCAACATCCACAGCAGACCATTGCCAGCACGGGTGGTAGAACAGCCTGAAAAGTGGTAGGGCCAAGGATTTAAGGGGTAAATTCTCCCCTAGTAATAAAGTAACATGACTGCAAAAACTGTTAGGGCCACTTACAAAAGCAGTAGGGCCATGGCCATAGTGCCCCCCCCATTCTGGCACCTGTGGTTACCAGGTGGTGGTGATTGGCACAGTGACACCCAGGCCTCTCTGGCACAGTTGCTGTGCAGGTTGCTCTGGCTTGAGTAGGGAGGCAGTATAGTGCAGTGGGTTAAGGCTCTGAGATGCAGATCTGGAGACCCGAGTTTGAATCCCACTGCCGCCTAGGTGCATACTGTGTGATCTTGAGCAAGTCACTTAACTTCCTTGTGCTCCCAGGTCGCATCTGGAAACAAGCTCCGGCTTAGTGTGCTACTCCTGTTTAAACAATGTTCCCTTCCTTCCCTGAGTGGAATAAAGCCTTTCGGATTCTTTCTCCTCTTTCTCTCAGTTGCAACTGCAAGGTGGTTCCCTAAGAGTCCAACATCTGGTGGATGACAGTTCAGGGTCAGTTAATCAGGTCGCAGTAATCATGTATTAAGAAGCTCCTCCAAAGTGGCTGAGATGGAACACTTCTCCTGCTCACCAAATATCTGTGCATTGCTTGCTTGCACTCACAGATGGTAGGTCTGCCTCCTCAGATAGACAAGAATGCAATCCCAAAATCATGTAAGTGCAGTGTAGAAAAAAAACAGAGCACACAGCCTACCCACTGGTCCAGGTCACATATCAGTCACAGGGATAGAAGCCACAAACTGGTAGCACTCAGGAGAAAAATAACAAAGCTTGCAAGGTATTCACATAATATCCAACCTTTACTGAGAGCACGGCACTAAGCCCCCGTGCTTTGCCGCATATACGGGACGAAGCACTGGGGCTTAGTGTTATGCTGTCTTCAATGAAGGTTGGTTATTATGTGAATATAGGTTATAAATTATGTGCTACCGGTTTGTGGCTTCTATTCGTTTGATGTGCTGGTTGGCACCCCCCTTTAGTTCGTGAGCGTGTGGCTCTGTGTCTAAAACATCAGTCACAGGGGATGGCTTTTCCATCAGCTCCTCAACAACTGATTGGCTGCCTTGAACCCAGGCAGTTACTGAAGTCCTCTGGTAGCCCATGAGTCCTCTGGTGGACCTGGAACAGGCTCCACTGTCTGACTGGGTACTTGTTGTCCTCAGACCCTGACTGGCAAACTGACAAGGTGCAAAATATGGCAGTGGCCATCAGTCTCCAAAAGTGCAATCTCCGAAAGTCCTATTCTAAAAGTACTGACCCCTTGAATCTCACTTTGAGCCCCATTCTATGTAATGTACAGGCAAGCACTAGTGTCCAGTGGATTGGGCTGCAGTTTGCAAAAATCCCCTGCCTATTGTTAGCACTGCTCACACTTAGCGGTGGCAGTGAGAACTATTTAATGCTTTTGCATAACAACCAGTTCATATGGAGAAGGTGCCAAACAAGCAGCTTTCCTCTTCACTCACTCTGCTACCCCTACTGATGCAATCCACCATCTCCAGAGGTCGCAAGGAGCACTGAACTGTCCACAGCACAAAAAGGGCTCCATACATGACAGGACAGGTAAGCTCCACTGATAGGAGGGTTACACTCTCCCCAGCTGAATGATTGGATATCCACTTCGACACCACTTGTGAAGGTGTGGGAATAGACAGACCCAACAACAGTAGATAAGGTGCATAAAAATGCAGGATATGCACTGTTCTTTTTATTTGGGTAATCCAAAACAAATGAAAAAATAATTACTTGTACAGAAAAGAAAATTCTTACAGGTTAGTTGGTTCCAGCAGTTTTCTTTGTCAGGATAAACAAACTTTGGCATCAGCATCAATAGGAGACATGAAAGCAAACACAATCTCCCAGTAACTTCTCTCTCAGGCAAACTGCAATGAACTGGAAACTCATCACACCAGTCAGCAGACAACTGACTTCATTGAACCAAAGTCAAAACTGATCTGATCTGTTCTGTCCTAGTGGAGGGTTCGTATACACACAGCATGGCGTGACATCACAGACATGTGATCCACCCCTTTTTAGAAAAATGTTTATAACTTCTTTGATATTATTGCTTTTTTATCAAGTAACATGAATTAAATAGAGATAAGTACAGATAATATTTACACAGTATCCTTTCTTTGCACAATACCCATGAGAAAACGCTTTATTTTTATGTGCATATGAAACAGGGTATAATGAAGGGGTCTAGCTCCACCCTCTACTGTGACATCACTCTCGGAAAGAGTATAAAATGTTCATTTTGTGGGCTGGCAGCCCTTAGAGAGAGTCCATATATACATACAGCTTGCAACTCCCAGGTAAAGAATTAACATGTATTTTAAAGCTCTGAGTTCCCTTTATATGTTTCTTTTGTAGCAAACTCTTAGCATTTGATTTTTAGGGCAAAATATGTTGTTACAAGTACACAGGGAAGGTTACTGTGTGTTTGCAAGGAAAGATTTTCATTTGGGCCTACTCTTAGCCTACTGCCTGCTCTTTACAAGTGCTTTCACTTGCAGGCTAAATATTTGCAGTTTCCAACAATATATGCTTCTAAGCTGATATTTTTGAAAAAAGGGGGAGGGATTGAAAAATACAATTACAGCCAAGCCTTTTATCTTTTGTCGAGTGTGTAGGCCTCTCATGCATTTTAGGCCTTAGGCTTTGTAGGCCTCATGCTTTCACAAACAGACAGTTTGGCAAAAAGCTAAGTGGCTATAGAGCCCACTTTCAAGTAGCCTTTCAATTTTTGTCATTGCTACACAGTTTAAACAGTTTTAACATCTCTCTCTTTGACATGTTGGAAAAACTATTTCAAGTTACATAAAAAAAATACAAACACTGAGCATATTTAAAGGGACAGGCATCACTTATAATGGAAATGAATGATACCCTGCTATTTTTTATTTATTTTATTTATTTCAAATTTCAGGTTAATACCTTTGAGCCGTGTGGCTCTTTTACAAAGGTTCCAAGTCAAAACATGAACAATACATTGGGTACAGAAAGTGACAAACAAAGCAGTAGTTATATACAATGCGATCATGCTGAAATCAGGTAACAGAAGTGCTGTAGTAGGATAAACCCATGTACAAAAAGAACTGGAGTATGGTTACAAAGTTTGAGCATACTTAACAAATAGCCTTAGGGTTGCCAAAATATAGGTCTTTGGAAAAACTATCAGCAGCCAATAGGGGAGGTTTTGTCTTAGTAGTAAGGGGAAGGAAGCAGGGGAGAGGTTGGTGGGGTAGAGGGGATGGAAGAATAGAGGACAGGGGGCAGAGGAGGGAAGTGTGGAGTTGGAGAAAACTAGTTGCAGCCAACAGAGTAGGCTTTATCAAGAATTGCAGAGAGAGAGAGAGAGAGGTGAGGTGGTGGGTATGAGGGACAGGGAAAAGGGGCCACGGGGGACTGGTGAGGAGGGAGAGAGAGAAGTGTCAGAGAATAGTGAGCTGCAGTGGGGTACTTGAAAGGTCCCATAGACTAACTAGGGCAGCAGCAGTCATTATGGAGGGTTAGGTGTGAGCGAAGCGCTGATTTAAAGGGGCCAAGCTTGTTGCACTCCATAAGGGGGAGCAGGGAGGTTGTTGAACCACTTAGGGGCCCCTGTATGATAGGGATTTCTGGGCAAGCGAGGTGTGCTTGAATGGCACCAGGAGCCCTCCCCTGGTAGCACTCCTGGTGTTTTTTTGCCATGTTTGCACTTTTGAACAGGTTGGATGTCGATTCAGGTGTCGGACCAAGGAGAGATTTGTTTCCCCACAAGGCAGGCCTGGTAGATTTATTTATTTATTTGTTTATTTATTTATTTACATAGGAATTACAACCCTTTGAGTCACAGACTCATTTCCAAAGGCTCCACGTCAAGTACAGTGTAAGAGACAAGAACAACAGATTATAACAAGATTGCAATTGTAACAGTTGATTACAGGAAGGTGTCACACAAGTGTGTATACAGATGACCAGTTAAGGTACAGTACTTGTCCTATATATGTGGTAGCTAAGTATAGTGGTTGAGGCACATGGTTACATTCATATAACAGGGTGCTGCCTCAGGGAGGCATTGTCAAGCATTCCTATCACAGATATAAGCTCTGGTGCTAATATGCTAGAAATAGGGCAAGTAGGCTTCAGAAGAGGAAGACTGGGTGCTGCCTCAGTGGAGACATTGTCAAATAGAAGGCCTGATGATTCTGCGATGGAGAGAGAGCCATCCCATATTTTCATAGAGTGCACAGGTATGAGTAAGAGAATGCCCTCCAAGTACCAGCCTACAGGCCTTGTTGAGGAGGGTTTTTAGTCTTTTTAGTACTGTATCAGATTCAGCCCCATAAATCACCAGTCCATAATCAATAGTAGGCAGAACAGAGCTGCACATGACCATTTTCAGCACATCAGGTGTTATAGCATGCCCGTGCCGATAAAGCAGGCCGAGCTTTATATTTACTGATTTTACAACATGGTCAATGTGCACTGAGAAGGTGAGGGTGCCATCAAAGTGTACACCCAGCTATTTAAAAGTACTCACTTCTTCTAGAGTCTCCTCTTTTTGACTCTTGATGAGGAGCAGACTGTACTTCCTTTTATTCTGAGGCATTGTGATAAGCGTGCCTTTTGTATTCTTGTAGTTGAGTAAGAGTTTATTCATCTCAAACCAGGTTTCCAACAAGTGGAAGTTGGACTGAAGATCAGTACAGATCTTGGACAATTCCTTGCGAGATACCAAGATGACAGCATCCTTATGAGCCAGGCAAGCTGTGGGTAGCCAGCTGATGAAGAGGCAGAACAGTAGTGGTCCGAGTATTGAACCTTGGGGGACGCCAAGGCTTACAACTCATGGGTCAGAAAGCACGCTGTTAATTTGAACACCGTGCGATCTGTCAGTTAGATAACTCTGAAACCAGGCAACTGTGTCAGGGGATAACCCAATGGTGAGTAGGTTGTTGAGGAGGATAGCAGGTTGGATTAACACTTAGGACCAATTTATAGTTGCAAAAGATACTAGAAAGCATTGCAGGTGGCCAGCCTAACAGTTAGGAAAGAAAAATAGTGCAGTAACACGAGAAGAAAAGAGAAGAGAAGTATTGTTGCAACAGTTTTTGATAGAAAACGTGAAGATTATTGAAAGAATAACACACAAAAAATAGAAGCTACAAGCGGTTTATAGAAATATGGTCCTAATACTGGAATAGGGGTCACCCTATGGCAGTCAAGGCAAAATGCATAGTGAAGTACTGTACCATTAATACAGTTAATCTTTACAGGCTATCTGGACAATTGTATCATAGACAGCATATGTCACAATGGCAGTGACATCCTAGGTAGACAAATACAGTACTTCTTGATCTAGCAGAGTTAGTTACACAGCAACCCATATTACTGCTTCATTTAGGAAAGCAATAAAGGTGATATGGGCCAGTGACCTGGGGGTAACATAAATACCTCAATGCACTATATGCAGGGGCAGGTCAGTGGAGGCACCAGGAGATTCATATCTTAGTTTAAGGATGGGCTTATACTCTCTGAATGACAAAGTGGGATGGTCACTTCTTCCTCACAATCTGGGTGCAGGTTTCCTGTCTCCTCAACCAGCACAAAGGCATGCTTAGTCAAAATGGGTTCCTCAATATCCTCTGGGTCCTGGACATCCTCACTGTCCTCCTCTGTGGCAGTATCTGTGGATACCAGCCATGCATTTGACATAAATGGTGTTGCATTATGGTCCAGCTCAGTCTTAGATGGCTCAGGCTCCTCGAGAAGCATCTCGTCTATGGGTACCGTTAGATCAGCCAAAAGACTTGAGAACATTATAGTAGAATAGTATTCGACCCGCTCTGTTTCTTCATCTGAACTGTCTTGATCTCCTTCATGTGCATCAGGGGGAATTGAATTATTACTTAGTTTGATGTCTGTGAGTAGCAGCTCTAGTTACTGGTGGGTTGGGTGACTGTACGTTCTCTCAGGCCTCAATTGACCAACTGACAAACAAATGATTTCTGTGGATCATCTTGGGACATCTAGGACGTCCCACCAGCTGTACCTTATACACTGACAGATTCCCAAGTTGCACAAGTGCTACATACAGGGTATCATTTCAACATTTAGCAGTTTTGTTCTTGCCAGGCAATCCTAAATTCCTCAAGGGAAGCATATCTCCAGACAGCAGCTCCTGAGCTCCTGCTTTCCTATCATAGTGTTCCTTTTTTGCCTGATCCCTCTTTTTTTGGCAGTGGCAAAGGCCACCTCATAGGCAGCGCTCAGCTGGTCCTTCAGTCTTTGTACATATTACAAATAAGTCTCTTGCTGAGCTTTATATTTTATCTACTTATTGAGATCTTGGATTAACACCTTTGAGCAGAAAGCTCTTTCATAGGTTCCACGTCAAGTATGACACAAACAAAAATACAGATATGTTCCACAGATACATGTAACCAGCCAGGGGTCAGGTTGATGTTATTTTTTGTTTTGTTAGTGTGGTGCGGTGCCTCCATTTTGTAACCCACTACCTGGCTGCCTGGGTTCGGGGAAAAAACTGTTGCTTGGCATTTTGGCCAGGTTTGAAACCTCTGCACAGGGGCACCCAAGTAATCCGGACACAGGAAGCAGTAACTGAAATGTCCAAACCAGGAGTGGGATTCTAGAGTGCGGCTTTTATTCACAACAACAACAGAATAATAAAGCATAGATGGACTCCCACAGGGCTACACTCCCTGGTAATGCAGATTAATGGAGACTAAGACACATCTTCTTCACAACACTGTAACCCTCAGGTTCGGAACACACTGGGCTCTCGCTCGAACTAGTACTCTTCTCTTGGATTCCCTGGTGTGGCACCTTGTCCAGCACTGGGATATTTTTCCATATGGCATGGCTATTTATCTACTGGCTCCCTCTACCACCCAGGAGCACTTCCTAGCTCCATAAGGGAAAACATCTTCCTCAATCCCACATCTGGGTACTTTCTGCGAACACTGGCCAAGTGCCTGGAAGAAAGCTATAGGTGCCCAAAGTGAACCTGTGGAGGTAAATCTGGTTACTCCAGATGGGGGGTCTCCCACCTCTTGCTCCCAAATCTATACCTGGCCATTCAATCAAGCAATCAAAATCTTTATTTATCCAGGCGGGCACCATTGAGCAAGGCTCATTTGCAAGGTGGACCTGGTCATGAATACATCAAAGTACAGTACAGAAGCAGGTATACAAAAAGCAATAATATACAAGGAAGAAAAAGTATATACAGTGTATACAGTACAGTACAAGGTTGAAATAAATAAAACAAAAGCATTATTTTACAATTGAAGAAGTCAGCAGATGTACAATCAACCATAGGCATACAGGGGTTATAAGCAGAGATCTTTTGAGTGAGGCAGCCGCAGCTACACATATAGGGGAAAGATGCCATGTATGGGGTGGCAGGTTAGAGAGGTAAAGAAGAGGAGGGATATATTACCGACGACTGGGGGAAAAATTGAGCTAAAACCACAGAAAGTGACGATGGCTGTCATGTACTTGTTTATTATGATAATGACAGAGGAGGGTAGATAATTGGGACACTACTATGGGTGGGTGGGACTTAGCCAGGCTGGAGTGGACAGGGAAGGACGGTGCAGCAGGAAGAGTTAATAGGGAAAGAGTGAGAGCCAGGGGTAGAAACATGGCGAGCGTCAGGATGGAAAGGGGGAGTTGCGGAATTAGTGGGCTAGCGGTGAGGAAAAGATTTGCAAGGTGCTTTCATGAAGCAATCGTAGAGTGCCTTGAAGATATTCAGGCTAACAGGGCAGCTCAGCTTCAAGTTCCTTTATAAACCGTTCCACAATGTGGGTAAAGAGAAGCTTAGAGCAGCTTTGCCGAAACGAGTTTTGACCCTTGGAACTTGGAGGGCAATTAGGGAATAGCTCCTTAGAGCGTAGGTGCCTAACACACTCCGGGGAATACAATCTGAGACATATGAGGGGAGCTTGTTGGTCACCGCTCTGAAGGCCCATAGGGTGGCATTTCTATTTCTTCTATAGTGAAGGGAAGTCCAGCCTAACGATGAGTACAGGGAGCAGTGCTGTGTGGAAAGTGGAAGGCCAGTAATGAACCTGATAGCTCTGTGGTAGAGGGTGTCAATTTGGCCAGTGCAGAGGCAGTGCAGTGGCTGTAGAGCAGGTCCGTGGAATCTATTAAAGATAGGAAGGTAGATTGAACCAGTTGAATCTTGGCCTCCTTTGTGAGCAAGTGGTTAATTCTGTAGAATAATCCTAATCTTTGCCTTAGTTTCTTCTGTAGTTCTTCGAGATGGTCGACGAAGGAAAGTTTATGATTGAGCCAAACTCCTAGATATTTGAATTTAGCTACATACTCTAGTGTTTCTCCAAGAACAGTGATAAGTGTGGGACAGCTCCCCTCCCCCCCAGCAGGAATTGCCACATGCAAGGAGGGGGAGAAGAGCACGGCTTTTGTCTTTTTCGCATTGAGTGAAAGCTTTTTGTTTATGAGCTGGTATTGTAGAAGGCTAAATGCAGCTTGGAGGTCTTCACAGGCTGCGTGGGACGACTCAAGTACAGTACAGTGTCGTCTGCGAATAAGTGGATGTTGGCTTTTTTGATGGGGTCATTGATGTTGTTAATGTAGACTGCAAAGAGGAGGGGACCAAGGATAGAGCCCTGGGGCACGCCTCACAGCATAGGTTTTAATGGAGAAAGATCACCTTCAGCTTTAACCTGCTGTTTCCGTTCTCCCTAGGTAGTCTGCAAACCAGCACATAGATTTATGGTCCAGGCCTAAGGTGCTTAGGGAGGAAAGAAGCAGGCTGTGATCGACTGTGTCGAATGCCTTACTAAGATCCAAGAAAATGGCACAGACATACTTCTTTTTGTCAAGGTCTAGGAGCCAATCATTGGTCACCTTAGCTAGGGCTGTTATGGTGCTGTGCATTGCTCTGAATCCAGACTGAACCAGGTTTAATAGGCTTCTGGAATCAACACCTTTCTTGTGAACCTCTCTGGTTGTAGAATGCTATCTCAAAACGTATATCACATTTAACACTCTACTCTTCATGAACTGGTGTCCTGACTTGTAATGTTCTTCAAGTGGCTAAGTCCATCCCTGTAGACCCCGCTGTTTAGAAGCATTTTTAGTCATACACAAACTTCAAGTACGTACTTGGCTGTCCTTTTCTGACCCCACAGTAGCAGATACTTTACACACTGTCTCGGTGAAAACATGGAATCCATAGCAGAGCTGACTCACCAACTGGTTTGCAGGTGCCCCAGGGCTTCCGGCAAAGAAAAACACATCTTGGTACCTCAGTACTTGCTCTACAAATATCAGGCAGCTTTCCCTCCTTCAGCAGGGCCAGGGGATTGCCCCTGAATTGCTGGTCTCTTCCCCCCATCCCTCCAGGGATGGGGCACTGGAACAAGCCAGGGAGCAGTCTCTACCATGATGTCAGGTTTCTTCTGTGTCTCTATCTAGGGTGAGAACACACACCCTCTACCTCTGGGTAGCTCTATAGCAGAGCTAAGTTCTGAGGGACTGCCACCTGCAGCACACCTCCTTTTCTCTGAGCCTGGCTGAAGACTACTACAGACTGACTAAAAATCCCTAATGTTCTAAGCTAACCCCTTGCTGCAGCATTCCAATGTGGCTTATGCTGCTGCAAGAATTCTATATGATGTCATCCCTCCAGGTCAGCTGAGCCTGAGGACAGAGTGAGACAGTGTGAAATCCATTTAACTGGTGTCTCACAAGCTGCCTTTCCCTGCCTGCCACTAGATCTAAATGGGATTCTTGTAACCCCAGGTGACAGGAGGGTTACATACAGATACAGCAAGAACTATTGAAAACTGTCTCCAGGCATATATTCTAACAATAGTTATGCGATCTAAGCACATACAGGGTGCAGAGTCAAAACAAAGGCTAACGTTTCACTAGGTAACGGTAACATAACATGAGGACGCTTGTTTAAAAAGGAGAATTGTACAACTAACAACATAGGTAGATAACTGGATCGTGCCTGAGTCAAAGAAAGAAGGAAGGTCTTGTACCAGTAGAAAGGGACAGGGGAGGGAGGAGGAAAGTGCAGAGAGGGAGAAGGCAAGCAGAAGTGGGGGTAGAATGGGGATAGATAGGAGGGAAAGGGAAGAATAGCTATGTAGTCAGAGTGGAATAAAGGGGGAGGAGGGTGGGGAGAAAGGAGGGGTGGAGGAGAATAGGGAGGAAGAGGTGGTGTAGGTAGTGGGGTGATGATGAAGATGTATTAAGGTGGTATGGAGGAAAGAGGTATGGAATGACGGAGGGACAAAAAAGGGAAGGGGAGGTAGGAGGGAAAATAAAAATTTTAGGCAGGGGTAGAAAGCCCATGAGAGCGTTAACTTGCCCAGGGCCCAAAAAATGGACATGAAGCGTAACATTTTACTAATCAGTAGAGATCACAGAGATTGCAAGTGGTAGAAGCAAGGTAAAGGCATATTAGCGGTAGCAGGTTGCCAGTGAGATTAGATGTTGCCAGAGTTTTTTCTTAAAGGGGCCCAGCAATGTAGCATTGGTTATGTCAGGAGGCAGGGAGCTGTACCACAGTGGAGCTCTGTATGCGAATGTACGTTGTCCAAAGGTGGTGCAGCACCATGGGATTCTGAAAGCCTGTTTGCCAGAGCTTCTGGTACTATATGGGTTACGTGCAGGGGAAAGAAGGGCCAGTATGCCAGGGGGTAGCAGTCCCAAGGTGACTTTTTTTGCGAGCAGGCACAATTGGTATTTGAGCCTGCTGTCAAATTGTAACCAGCTAACCTGGGCATAAAGATTGCAGGTGTGTGTCAAGCATGCTGCACCAGTAAGAAGGCAGCATGCTTTATTTAAGGCTGTTTTGATACGTCGGAGGGCAGTATCTGTAGCCGCACCATAAATGACAATACCATAGTCAGCAAGAGAGACCACAGAACTGTGGATGGCCGTGTTCAGTGCTTCTGGAGTGAGATTATGTTTGTTCCTGTATATAACTCCTGAATGCTGGTTAATAGCTTTAACTGTTCGGTCGATGTGTTGGGTGAAAGACAAGGTAGAGTTAATAGTTATACCCAGGTACTTGAAATGGTGAACCAGTTCAAGAGGGGAGCCAGTGTCATTAATGATGGTAAGCGGGCAGGTTTTGTGTCTGCTTTGGGAGCTCGAAAACAACACTGTCTTAGTCTTGTTATAATTAAGGATGAGCTTATTATCCCGAAACCACTTCTCTGCAGATGTAAAGGATTGCTGAAGTTGGCCCTGGAGAAGGTGAGGGTCCATGTTGCTGGTTAAATGTACAGCATCATCAGCGTATAGAAGTATGTGGTCACAGCAAGCGCCTGGTAGTGAATTGAGGAAGATGCTAAAAAGCAATTTCCCAAGATAGATCCCTGCGGGACTCCAGAGCATACAGGACTACTATCAGACAGGACATTATCAATTTTTACCTGCTGCGTTTGGCTGCTTAAATAGCTGGAGAACCAGCTTGTAGTGTCGGAGGAAGGATCAATGGAGGAGAGTTGTCTGATGAGGAGATCGTGGATGACAGTGTCAAAGGCCTTGGTAAGGTCTATGAAAGTTGCCCCACCAAGAGCCCTTGTTCCAGAAGTTATTGATAAAGCCTGTAAACTCTAGGAGCACAGTGATGGTAAAATGTCCACGTCTGAGCCCATGCTGTTGGGGACATTGGAGTTGGTAGTTATCCAGATACTCTATGAGTTGGTCAGCCATGATGTGCTCCAGGGCCTTAGAGATCGGGGGAATAACAGAGATTGGGCGTTAATTTCCCAGCAGTGCTCGGTTGCCACTCTTTTGCACGGGGATGACCACTGCTGATTTCCAAAGATATGGAAATTGTGACTGCGAGAGTGACAGGTTGATTATTTTGGTGAGAGGTGTGAGGATTCCCTCGAGGGCAAGGGCAACAAACTTTAAGTCCAAGGAGTCCCCACTGTATCTAGCTTTCCCCAGTACCTTCTTAAGATAATGTCTGGCTTCATTTATAGACACTGCTTTGAAGTAAAATGGTGGGTGGTCTCAGGGTGGGTTCTGGACTGCAGAGTTCATACCTGAGGGGGTAACCATGAAGTAGTCAGGGGGAAGAATGTTGCTAAGGTCTGTAAATGCATTGTTGAAAGCATTCGCCATGGCTTTTGGGTCCACAGTAGGGGTGCCATCGATATTCAGCATGTTCGGGGTAGTTTTGGGGTCTTTAACAGTGATGTCTTGGATGTTCTTCCAGAACGTCCTGCTATCATTCCAGGAGGTGGAAAGGACTTCTTTGAAATACTGGCTTTTAGCAGAAAGGATAGCATGGGTACACTCTTTCTCGTTGCCTTGTACCTCTGTAGGTTGGCTTGTGTCCCCAGCACTCAAGAGATGTGGCAGAGGTGATCCCTGTGTTTTAGTAGAACAAGAAGAGCAGGGGTGATCCAGGGATTATGGGTTCCCTTGATTTTTGTAGTTTTGAAGGGGGCATGCTTATCGCAGATTGCATTAAAGAGGTAATTGAAGAGTGTTGACGTTGCTGGCTGTATATACAGTAGAACAATTGATGATACTCAGGTCAGCTTTCTTTAGCTCGAGGTGTCCCAGAATGAGGACCCGGCTAGTGACAGTTCTGGCAGGGGACTTGCGGTAGTTATTGGACCAGTAAAACTTGACAGGGGAGTGATCACTAATACAGTCGGATAGGACAGAGGTGCCCTTGATGTTATCAGGCCAGTTAGATAGCACCCAGTCCAGTAAGGTATTGGTCCCAGTTTTGTAGTTCCTCATGGTTGGGGCTTCTACAAGTTGTGAAAGGTGGATAGCAGATAATGCATCCTTGGCATCAATGGTATTAGGGGAGAGTCAGTTTATATTAAAATTTCCAAGCATTAGAAATTCTGAGTGAAGGCTCATCCCTCTTAAGGCATTTATGAAGGATGCAAAGCCAGGTTTATTGTGCCTTGGAGGGATGTAAACAGAAAGCACAGTGAGTGTTTTGTTGTGTGCACCAAGAAGCAACTTAACGGCTAGCATTTGATTAAATCACCACAACCAGGGGTGGGGATCCCCAGGCCCTGCAAAGTGTTCTTTACATAGATCACACATCCACCACCACGTTGAGAAAGGCGATCACACCTAAATACTGTGTAGCCAGGAAGTAGGATTGCTGCGTCAGGGACATTAGGAGTCAGCCAGGTTTCTACTACTGAGAGTACGTCTGGATTATGTCTGGCGGTCCATACTTGTAGTCTGTCAAGTTTTGGAAGAAGGCTGCAAATGTTTAGTGATGCCACTGTTAGACCACCAATATTTCTTGATGAGTGGTTTGAGCAGTGGGGAGGTCCAGGATTAGCATGTATATTGCCCAAGAACAATAAGAGCAGCACTATTAGTCATTTCAGATATTTCTTAAATTTGGAGCGGGTGTGTAACCTGTGGTTAGTGTGGCATCACGTGGAGGTTCCCTGCTTAAAGGAGATTCTATAGAAGATTGCCAAGGCGTCATGCCAGTGGGGATGACAGAGCCATGACCCATCAGTATAGAATTAGCCCCCATGTAGCTTATGTGTGGAGGAGGTCAGATTTAGGGGAGAGGTCATGGTACTATAGGTATCAGTCATGGCATTGGTTGCTCTCATGGGGCAGGTAGACACATGCCTGCAATTAGGAGTCCTGAGAATGTAAACAGGGCCAATATGGTGGTTCCACAAGGCATGAGAGTAGTTGGGTAAAACATATTTGACTGGCGTAACAGGGAAGGAGAGGAGGCTAGGATGGCAGTTCCTTTGAGGCAGCTTCCCTGCTAACTTAGGCCCTTAGAGACAAAGTACATGTAAAGTTGATTTAAAATGAAAATGCTGATGGTAAATTACAGCCAGAGGAAATGATGAACTTTTGAGATCCAGTGTAACATAATGTGTTAAAATTCCTGAAAGGTGATAAACTGGCTGGGCATATGCAAGATGTGAAATCCTTTTTGTCTGTATGTTTCCAAATGTTGATTCAGTCACAGGACCCAGCATCACCGAGTTTGTCAGACTTATTTGCAAGACTTATTTTTCCTTGGGATGGCTTCCAAAACGTTGATTTAAAATGAAAAAGCTGGTGATACCTGAAGGAAATGATGAGCTGCTGAGGTCCAGTGTCACAGAATGTGTTAAGATTCCTGAAAGGTGATAAACTGTGGCCTGGGCACATGCAAGATGTGAAATCCTTTTGTCTGTATGTTTCATTTGTTCTTCAAAGTCCACAAGTACAGCTCCTTTAGGAGCAGGTCAGAAGAAAATGTTGATTCAGTTGCAGGACCCAGCACCACCAAGTTTGTCAGACTAGTTGCAAAACTTATTTTTCCCTGGGATGGCTTCCAAAAAGTTGATTTAAAATGAAAAAGCTGATACCTGGTGGTGATGTTTTGCAGAAATTCAGTCCAGGAGACTTTCACAGATATTGTGTGCAAGAATGGCATAGGTTCTCCAAGCAGAAAAACATGTAAATCCACGAAAACTAACCTACAGACACAGACAAGCACAAACAGCCACCCACACAGCCCCAGGAGGCAGAGTCTAGTTATAGATGGAGGCTCTAAAGCAAGGGTAAACCACAATCTGGCTTCGCAACCAAACATTAGATAACAAGGGAAACATCCTGTGGTATCATCTTTGGTACAATCATAGAAGCATGGAATTTGACCCCAGATATGGACCGCTTGTCCCACCTAGTCTACCCATTTTCCCTCCCTGTTTCATATACCTCAGATCCTAAATGATCTCCAGCTTACCCTCTCTTTCCTATTGCTAGAGTTCCTTTATGTCTGTCCCATGCATTTTTGAATTCCCCTACCGCTTTTGCCCTTACAACCTCTGCCAAGAGGCTGTTCCATGGATCTACCACCCTTTCCATGAAAAAATACTTTCTTATGTTACCAATCGAAAGCATGCACCAGAGTACTCACTTGTTGGCTCTATCTTGCCCTCTGATTGGGGTCCAAGGTTCCCAACATGTTCAACAGATTTTGATTATCCTGTGCAGGTTGAGGGTGGTAGGATGTGGTTCTAGATGTTTGCACTCCTCTCAAAGACAACAGTTCTTTTAAAAGCTTACTTTAAAATATTGGCACTGTCTGAATGAATCCACTGTGGGGCTCCATAATGCATGAAGAACTTCTCAACAAGACTTTTGTGATGTTGGTCCCCTTTAAATCCTTTGCTGGAAAGGCTTGAGTGTACTGGGTGGAGTGATCAGACACCACTAGCACATTACTGACGTTACTACTGCTCGGCTCTAGCCTGAGAATATTAATGAACACAACCTTCATTAGCACACTGGTTGCAATGTTGGTCAGAGTAGCTCCTAACACTCTGGTAGCTATTCAAAGTGTCCCTCTCTAAAGAAGGAGACCAGGAGTCATTCTGCTAAGCTGGCAGCAGTTGAAAGTTTACCCCACTGATGAGGGAAACTGGGAGCTAGTTATTTCAGATCATGCCCCTTTTAGGCTCGATGTCTGCCCAGATGCACATGCAGAGACGAATAGATTGTGGTGTTTGAATAGTAACTTGGTGCTACTGTTCTAAGTGTCCTCATCTAATGAGGGGGACCATCAGACAAGTAAAAAGCGGGAACATAGAAAGTGAAACATGTCCAGGAATGACACACAGACATCAGTAAATCACATCATGTTTCCAGCCTACTGTATACTTTACAGTACACAGAGATATACTATGACACTGTCCATAAAATGGGGAGAAGAAATCATCAGAGGTCCCATTGTGTGGGACTCCTCTCCTTCAGACACACTAGGCAGTGAAACAAGTCTTTTGGGTTCTGTCAACTTGGATCCCACTCCCTCAACTTCACCAGTTGGCAGAACAATTCATCAAGGATACTGATGCCTTGGATCATCTCCCTCAGCCCCACTGGCTGCTGGAACAACTCTTTGGTGGTCCAAATGCCCAGAATCCCTTGCCCTTAGCTGCACTGGGCAGTGGAACAACTCCTGAGGGGTCCCAGTACCTGGGCTCCCCCTCCCTCAGCTGAAGTGGGTGACTGAAAACGCCTCAGGTCCTGATGCCCAGGATTCCCCTCCCTCAGCCATACCAGGTGCACCATCAGTGAATTACATTGGGAGCCTGAACAAACAAAAAGAAATGGAGAGCAAGCTTCCAGGACTGAAAGAACTCCAGACATACCGCTCCACCAGTGCAAGTCAGTAGCTCAAACCTGGTCAAATCATGCAGCCAAATAGCCTATTGAAAGTCGATGATGAGAATTCACTACTAACCACACTACACACACACACACACACAACGTTACACAAAATAGTCACACCAGTGACAATAGGATCCAAACTTTGTTTGGTGCCCAAAAGTTCCAATTGAAAGTAATGCAGTGACTCAATGATCTTTTAGAATGATACATGGCTGGGGTTTTGCCATAGAAACCTCCTCACCAATGGAGACTCCCTTTCATGAAGTGTGACCCTGCTGCACGAGCCAGCTATTGGTCAGTTCACAGTGCTCCTCCACACACGGTGCTCCTCCACAATGATATATCAAAAGCCCCATACATTAACCAGCTAGAAGAATACTTCTGGGGTCTGTAGTTTTTTTACCATGTGTAGTTGTGCACTGTGGTTAGTTTTATGGCAGTCATGTTGTATTTTATTACTGCAGGCCTCTATTGTACATTCATTTAAACGGGCCGCAGAAGAAGTCACAGTTAATAATTAGAGCTGCCAAAGGGAAACAGTTTATTTTTCATATACACATTTGGGTTTATCAAAGCAAGGTGTGCTCCATTTAATAATGCTATCCTAAGGTTTTCAGCAACATTCTCAGCTGCTCTCCTTTACCTGACCTCTCCTAGTGCTGTTCTCTCTCTTCCCAGCCCATCTGTTACCCCCTCTGCTAGTTGATATGCTTCTCAGAGACAAAACTTCTCCTTGAAAACCGCATCTATACTTGACATCAGGCTCAAAACTTCTCATTTGAGCCAGCCCAGTAGTGCTGAAGGATGAGGCACTATTCTAGCACCTTACCATGCGACACGCTGGCAACCGGAGTTCAGGAATGAGCTCTGGGCATCAGGAGAAGGGCTGGAAGATGATCGAGCAGGAGCTAGGCAACTATCATTTCCCAGACTGGGGTGGTGAGTTTTCTCACTCTCAGACAACATCCAGTGGAGGCTGAGTGTCAGAACAGAGGCCCGGGGGGGGGGCTGACACAATGTCGTTCCGAGAGTGCATGTACGCCTCCATACATACGCATCTGTTGTGCCATCACAGTATCTGGTTTCAGAAAACACACAAAAAATCCTACGTGTCTGCTGCTGTAAGTGATGGCCCCTGGTGCTTTCAGGCCTCGCTCCATGTGGATTCCCATGCTGCGTCGGTGAGGGGAGCAGCAGACAGGGCTGGAGGTCACCAGGTTAAGGGCCCAAAGGCAGGAGTAGGTGGCAGCAGGAGACTAAACAGCTATATGGAAAAAAAATCTCATTGAAGCCCCCTGCTATACTCGAAATCAGGGTCAAACCTTCCCATGAAAATAATGGAGTGGCTCAATAATTTGTTAAAATGACTCACATGGCTGGGGTTTGCCATAAGAACCTCCTCACCTCTGGGGGTTTCCCATTCCTAAAGTGTAACCATTACATGCTCCTGCTGTTGGTTAATTCACAGTGACCATCCACACTGACATTGTTGAGTCCCTTAAATATTTAGTGTCTGAAACTTGTAAACAGTGTCACGTGTAAGTATTTATTGTTTGAATTGTTTGTCTGTCTATGGATTACTGGTGAGACCCCATCTCGAATACTGTGCCCAATGCTGGAGTCCTCACCTGAGGAAAGACAGAAACAGACTGAAGGATTGGTTTAGGGCACTGAACATATACTTGCTCCAGGCCAGAAGGGAGTGGGGGGACATGATAGTCAGACCTTCCAGTTCCGGAAAGGAATAAACAAGGTAAGCTGCGAGGAACTATTTAGTAAGAATGGTGGCTTGAAAATAAGGGGACATGAATGTCAGCTAGTGGGGGTGGAGATCCAGAAGCATTGCGAGAAAGTTTTGCTTTACAGAGAGAGCAGTTGAACCGTGGAGCAGTCAACCAGCAGAGGTACTAGGCACAAAAACCATCCATGGGTTCAAGCATGGCTGGGACAGAGTAAAGGACTTAATAGTTGCTCAGATGAGTGGCAGTAAGGCAAAAAGCAAGGGTGAAAACCCTGTCTAGACAAAAGGTCCTGGGGTAGGGTAGGGTAGGGTAGGGTAGGGTAGGGTAAAACTGGGCAGACTGGATGGACTAATGGTTAGGGCAAAAAGTTTTTCACGGCTGTCGTGGAATGCACGATTTCCATGAAAAAAGCATCTCGCCGTGAAAATAGCATTTTTGTTTAAAACCACTGAAAATATGCAATATTTTCCCTTATTTTTTTTGTTCCTTTTTAATGCTGGGGGAACATTAATTGACTTTGTCTGACTGCTAACTGGTGACTAAGTGAATCTTGCTGTCAGATCGTTAACACCTCATGTTACTTTCATTCATTGCAGTGCGGTGGTATTAAACAAACCCATTTAGCATGTCAATTGATTTCCTATGGAAATCCATTGTTGCTAGCAATCTATTTCAATTACCTTGTCACTTATCCTTTCAGGTGTACAGAGTTTAGTCTGCAAAGTGAGTTAAGTATTTAATTCGTTCAGGTAGTGCAGAATCAGAAGGCAGTTGCAATTTGAGTCTCCCACCCCAAAGCACACATGTCTGTAAAATCGAGCTACTCTCCTTTGCCAAAGACAGGCAATGTCTATGTGAACTGGAGGTGCCAGAAATACAAAAAAGGCACCTTTCATGTACTGTATCTGGCGATGTGTTATTCTTCTCGGTCTGCAATGTAGCTGTGGATCACAAACGCAAAGCGACCTGAGACCGTCATTTGGATGCCGCGGCCCATGTTGCCAAGAAGCACACGCTGGAGTCGAACTCTACATCCTGTTATGAGAAGCAGGTCACAGTAACAGAGCTTTTGTCTGCTAAGACTGTGCAGCAAGAGACAAAGAAAATGGCCCTCTTCAGCCTGGTGGAAGCATTCACAGCAGTTAATATTCCACTTCATACACTTGATAATCCCATCCTGCATTCCTTTCTTGAAGAAAACTTGAAGTCTGTCGGTGTCATTCCAACTGCTCAGTGGCTGCGAGCTGAATATTTACCAAAGGTATTTAATTACCATTTAATTGAAATTAAAAGAAAAGTTGCAGAAGCAGTAACTCTATCACTCGTCTGTGATGAGACCACAGATGCTCAGGACAGATACATTCTAAATATTGTTGCAATACCCTGTCTCACTTACATATCTGGTGCTGAAAATAACAGTAAGCTTTAGCTGCTACTTCTTGACTGTGTTGTACTTGAGGCAACAGATTTTAAAACAGTATCTCAGGCTGTACTCAAGTGTTTGCAGGATTTAGAGGTGCCATATACAAAAATGTATTCTTTTGTTACGGACAACGCCATGTATATGTACAAATGTTGGGGACAAAGTTTAAAAGGTGCTACTTAATTCAGTTCACGTAACATGTAGTGCTCATCTGCTAAACTTATTGGGAGACATTTGGAGGCGCAATTACAGTGCTGTGAATGATCTTGCCATTGCCCTAAAGAAAGCTTTCACCGCATGTCCAGCACGCAAAACTCGTTTCAAACAGTTTTTAAATGCAAAGAGACTTAGAACTGCACTGCCACCAATGCCTGTCATTACCAGGTGAAACACCTGGTTTTATGCTGTGTTTTATCACACTGAGCATTTACCAGAGTATGTTGAATTTTTTTGAGACAGAAAGCTCTGCAAGTGAGGAGGTAATCAATTTGTCGGTAAACGAAGCTGTCGTGCAAGATGTTCAAATAATTGCCAGCAATGCCCCCCCCCAAGTACAGATGTTGGAAAAATATGAGGGGGATGAAGTGAATGCTCACGTTGTATTTGATGAACTGACAGACTTTGCTGTTTTTCTACAGATTAAATCAGAGGGAATAGATCACCCAGCTATCAAAAAAACCCTATCTGCATGTGCTCAAAAAGTTACTGACTATATGAGTGGCCGCGGACGATTCCGTCAATCAGCATCAAAGTTCTTCAAAGCTGTGCACATATTTAACCCTATTCGGCTAACTACTCTTGCAGTGACTGAGCAAGAAGTACTGGAAAACATCCTAGCCTTTGAGGACAACATAACGGCACAAGCAGAATTAGGGATCTACATAACAGAAGTACAAAGTCAAGCACTCCAAATGCATAAATGCTCAGTAATGCAGTTCTGGTGGGACATTAAAGAACACTTCCCATGTTTGAGCACAATTGCAATTAGTTGTCTTAGTGTGCCAGTGCATAGCACTAGTGTAAAAAGATCTTTTTCAAAATATTCAGCTATGCTCAGTTCCACAAGGTGCAGCATTAAACCAGATAACCTGAAAGTATACTCTATGCTACAGCAGACTAAAATTAAATACTGTTCATACTGCACTAAATCTATGCTAATGCACTTCTATACCATACATTGTTCTGCATTTACATGTCTCTCAGTGTGTTTTAAAGTGTGTAAAAAAAAAAAAAAAAAACAATTTTTATGAGAATTTAGTGTCAAATAAATTATTTTAAAACTGGAAAAACAAATTTGGTGTCTTCTGTGAAAAAATGTCATTTTTGGCCCATCGGAGGCCGTGAAAACCGGCTGAAAAAGCCGTGAAAAACTTTTAGCCCTACTAAAGGTCTTTATCTGCCAACATTGTCTGTTACTATGAATTACTGTAAACAGTGTAAAATATTAAAAACTAATATGTTGTGACCCCACGTGTTTTGTGTAGTTCATGTTTTTCCCTATCACCAACAGTGCTGTTAAAGTGCTCAAGCCTCCATATACTGTATGACATGCCCCTGCTCCTCTCTGCCCAAACCATCCTCATAGGGTGGCCATTGCCTCACACTGCACATGCTGTTTTCTCTCCGCCCCTCCATACACCCATGCTGTTTGTTTGCTCTGGTCAACAGTTGGAAGCTGAGAGCCACTAGTAATTGAGAACATGACATCCCAAGATAGCTCAGTTGGAAAAGAGTGGTGGTACAGAAGGAGATGCATGTGCCCTTCCAGTACAATGAGCTGCCAGGAATCTAGTGTGTGTGCACCTGTGCATGGCAGGTTAGTAGCATGAAGCAGGACCAGGGCACATGGTTCCAACCAACAGTGCAAGTGCAAAGGCTGGAGTGGCACAGGGAAGGCAGGAAGTATCAGGATGGTGTCAGCAGATAGGCGAGCAGAGACAGAGCCTGTGCAGCTATTAAAACAAACATAGTGCACTATGAGACACTCATAGTAAAACAGCCATTAGTCTGTGACTCTACAAACTGTTATACAGCAAATAGATGGGACTTAGGGCCAGTAATTATACAAAGAGTGACAAATGTTTGATTGACTGCATAAAGGTAGCAAGACTCAATGACGCAAGTAAGAAAATATGAGGCAAATTCAAGCCCCACACTAAACAATGAATAAGAAATGAAACAGGCTAGTAACAAGTGCAGACTGCAAGATTTAAACAAACAGGACCAAATTAACAAAGGGCTACCAATGCCCCACGCCCAGGGTGTGCTAAACATATGATGCATGGGGCTTGTGGCATTCACCTTGCTGGCGATCAGGATTCTTGATCCTGTGCGGCACCTGCCACAAGTTCGACCAGCTTTTTCTGGTCTAGCTTGTGGCAATCTTGGGTAACCTGTTTATGGGGCTTGGATCAAGTATTTGGCGCAGGCTTCCATAAATTGGGTAAACTGCTGTGAATGAGCCCGAGCTTTTAGAATCTGGCACAATCTGAGGCAAAGTTGTTGGTGCAGCTGTGCCACCAAATATGTTTAACACAGGACTTGATGCAAGCCCTATCGCCCTTTGTGAATCCGACCCAAGGTACAGAAAAGAGAGACAGACATACCATCTATGAAACTTGGCTGGATCCCCTATGGCGTTTCAAGCACACTGCTCTTTGACTTTGGGGTGTACGGCCTGTGTTGCAGCTGGAGGAGACAGTAGAAGGGACAACTGTGGTGCTGAGTTGCAGAAGAAGAGCATGGATCACCCACAGGAGATATTGGAGAGTGGCGCAAAGGGGCCTGCTTTTGAGGGCTTAGTGCGTACAGGTGAAGACAGGGAGACAGTGACACAGTGTAAGTGTGTGTGGGGGCAGTGGCACAGCTGGTAATAGAAGAGGGCAGTGACACAACTGGTAACGGGAGTTATATAGCTGGTAAGGAGGGCAGTAACACAGATGGTAATGGCAGCAATAATATATCTGCTAAGGGGGGGCACTGAGACAGCTGGTAACTGGGGGAAGCAGTGATACAGCTGATAACAAGGGGCAATGGCACAGCTGAGAATGAGTGGGCAGTGACACAGCTGACAAGAAACAGAAACAGAATCTGTCAACAGTTAAGGACCATATGGCCCACCTAGTCTGCCCATTTGTCCTTGCCTATATTGTCACCTCAGACCCTACCTGATCTCCGGCTACCTTCCATCCCCCCCCCCCCCGCTTTCCAACTAAGATTCCCTTGTGTCTATATCATGAATGCTTGAAGCTCACAACTGTTTTCGCCCCCACTACCACTGCTGGAAGACTGTTTCAGGCATCCACCGCTCTTTCAGTGAAGAAGTACTTCCTCACATTCCTCCTAAAGTTTCCCCCATTCCAACTTCTGTGCATGTTCCTTTGTTCATGTGCACATTCTCTTTTGAAAAATACTTACTCTTGTACCTGTTTATATATATATATATAGGTCTCTATCGTGTTCCCCCCTCTCTCCTTACTTCAGGGTGCACATATTAAGGTCCCTCAGTCTAGGGTTTCTGATGCAGCCTTTGAACCATTTTAGTTGCCCTCCTCTGGACATCCTCTACCCTCTCTTTGTCATTGCTGAGATGTGCTCTCAAGAACTGGACACATTACTCCAGGTGGGGTCTCACCAATGATCCATACAGTGACAACACTACCACCCTCCTTGTGCTGGTGATACCCTTCCCTATGCACCCCAACATCCCACTGGCTTCCTGCTGCCTTGTTGCACTGCCTTGCCACCTTGAAGTCATGAGGTATGATTACTCCAGGGTCCTTTTCCTGTTTGTTGACCGTCAATACTGCTTCCCCCATTTATACTCTGCTTCTGGGTTTCTGTGCCCTAAGTGCATGATTTTTCACTTTTTTGCATTGAAACCCAGTTGACACACCTTTGACCACTACTCGACTTTTCTCAGGTCTCTGCACATTCTCTCCACCGCCTCTGGAGTTTCCATCCTATTGCAGATCTTGGTTTCTTCTGCAAAGAGGCATACTGTACCTTGCCTTCCTGCTCTTCTGGGATGTCACTTATAAAGACATTCAAGAGGACTGGTCCCAGGACTAAGCCCTGAGGCACCCCACTGGTCACTTGCCCTTCCCCTGAGTGAGTTCCATTTATCATTACCCTCTGTCATCCATCCATCAACCAATTTTGTACCCTGTTTACCACTTTAGGACCCACCCCTAATCTGCCCAGTTTCCTTATGAGCCTCCTATGTGGTACAGTGTCTAAGACCTTGCTGAAGTCTAAGTAGACCACGTCGACGCCACACCTGATCTAGTTCCCTTGTACCCAGCTGAAGAAATTGATCAAGTTCACCTGACATGACCTCCCCCAATCCTGTGAATCTATGCTGCCTCAGGTCTTGTAACACACTGGATTCAAGATGCTCCACAATCCATTCCTTTAGCAGTAACTCCATTAATTTCCCCGCCACTGGTGTCAGGCTGAGCAGCTTATATAGTACTTGCCAGCACTAAGAACAACAGAAGGCAGCACTCCAAAGTAAATAAATGAAAGAAATTACTTAAATAAATCACGCCATCCAGTGTAAAGATATGAGCCATTACTGCAGCACTAAGTTTTATTTACTTTGGAGTAGGGATGGGCTACTCATTGGGTAGCTAGATCAGGTAGGTCGGGTATCAATGATGTTTGTCTGGGTGGGGTAGTTCAGGTAATTTACTACAATACTCAACATAACAGTGTGCAAACTGCCCATGGGGCTTACTACAAGGTCCATAAGGCATTAGGATTGGAATGGGTGCCAAGACCTGTAGTTTAGGGCTGAGGACCTAGACCCGATATAAAGGGATGAGTTTGGGCAGTAAAGGGAGTTTGAAGTTCAGGGATTGGGATGTTGAGAGTTGAGTTTGAGGAGGCATGATGGGAGAGGGCTTGAGGGCCAGGTCTCTGGTCAGGAGGCACAGGGCCGGGGGGGAAGTGATTGCCACCCTGGCCCCTGGGAAAAGTTGAGTCCCTTGCTGGAAAGAAGTCAGAGGGGTCGATGGAATCGGAATGCTGTTTGCACCCCGCAGCTGCCTCATAGGGTCCTGTGCCATGGAGGAGGAGCCAAAGCCTGAAGTGGGATGCCTGCACTGTGACCCTCGGCACCAGGGCAGGTTGGCAACAGAGCCCATTCGGGGATTGAAGTTCCGGTGGCTGCCATGGCTTGAGACTCAGGCCAGATGTGAGAGACTGACCTGTGGGGGGTCTGGGGTGGCAGCTTGGATCCCCGATATCCACTGTTGTGTCCACCAGAGGGTGATGTCATCCGTGATAGAGGGGAAGGCCCCAAGTTAAATCTCCATGCTGCAGCAGCGAGTGTGAGACCACCGGGTGCAGAGGTGTCCTTGTTGGACCTGCATTGTGGGGTGCTCGCACTATCGTGCAGCGGGAGATAGAAGATGTTCTTGTGCAGCAGTTGGCGAAAATTTGGTAATGACAGCAGCAGAGTTTACGTTAGACCCCATCACAGATAGAGAAAGAAGAATATGGGTGTGGGAGCTAACTGTATGTACCGTGTGAGAAATTTATTCGAGTTGCTGCACAACAACTATTCGGAGCTTGCTTGCTCCTCAGATGTCCTGCCTAGTGGAATGCCTTGTCCCTATACCACGAAAGTAATGTACCATGGCCTTGGCCACCAACCAATGCTCTTGAAATCAATGTAATTGTTACCCCCCCATGCACCATGGAGCAGCCACAGTTACCTGCTTGAGTATTTATTGACTGTGATCATTTTACTGCAACTAATAAATTAAATCAAGTTACTTTCTGCAGTCACTTGCCTGTACAATGGAATCTTTTGTTTTAAATGCAACCTGAAAAATGAATGCTTGAACTTTGATTGTTGTAACAAGTTTTGCCCCCCAGCATCAGATGCCTGCACCCCGCTGCAAAGACTGCACCCTGATGGAGCAAATCCATCACCTATACCACCCGAGGAACCCAGGTAATTACAAGTTTCATGTATTTTGTTCTGGACTATTTTTTTGACTGTCAGTGCCCCCTTCCCCACTGCTTTACCATCTAATACTCTTAGATAGGGAAGGGGGCATTACAAGTGTACTTCACAGGTCGGGTAGTTTTGACACAGGTAACGGGTAATTGTTTTTAAAACAGGCATTACAGGCAGTCTGTTGTGTCCTGGACTTTTCCCAGGCTGGGAACAGGCATAAAAGGGCAGCTTGTGGGGTTCTTCACAAGCTCACAGCAGAATTAGGAGTACTTGACACCAGGCTGGCAATCTGATTGGTCAGTGGTGTCTATGCTCCATCTGCTGTGAGCCCGTTGCACAGATAGCAGGTGGAGTGTAAAGAAATCAGGCACTCACTCTGCATTTTCTCCAAATCGTGGTGAAAACTTAAAAAAAAAAAACACAAAACTAAAACCTCCATGAAGGAGCAAGGGTTTGGGGACTGAAATGGTCTCAGGAGGGAGGGGGAATAGGGGGATCATCCGATGGTGCAGTGCTGGGGAGAGAAGGAGCAAGAGGAGGAGGCACTGGCAGCTGATTTGTGTTTCTGCAGCATAGTTAAAGCCATTTAGGCTGTAATTTACACTGTCTGTGTTAGGTGCCCGAGCCCTGTCATTTTATTACTGTGATGTAGCTGTGTATCTCTGCAGCATAGTTATAGCCATTTAGGCTGTATTGTACTGTCTGTTAGGTGCCCCAAGCCCTGTCTGTGACATTAGCTACCCCTGTGTCTCTCTGCAGCATAGTGAAAGCCATTTAGACTGTATAGCATTACACTATCTGTTGGGTGCCTTGAGCCCTGCCTGTGACATTAGCTACACTGTGTCTCTCTGCAACGTAGTGAAAGCCATTTAGGCTGTATTACACTGTCTGTTTGGTACCCCAAGCCCTGTGATATTAACTACACTGTGTCTCTCTGCAGCACAGTAAAAGCCATTTATATTGTACGGTACTACACTATCTGTTAGGTGTCCCGAGCCCTGTCTGTGACATTAGCTACTCTGTGTATCTCTCTGCAACATAGTGAAAGTCATTTAGGCTGTATTACACTGTCTGTTAGGTGCCCTGAGCCCTGTCTGTGATATTAGCTACACTATGTGTTTCTCTGCAGCATAGTAAAAGCCATTCAGATAGTGTAGTACTGTACAATCTGTTAGGTGCCTTGAGCCCTGCCTGTGACATTAGCTACACTGTGTGTCTCTCTGCAGCATTGCAAAGCCATTTAGGCTGTATTACACTGTCTGTTAGGTACCCCAAGCTCTGCCTGTGATATTAGCTACACTTCTCTGCAGCATAGTGAAAGCCATTTAGACTGTACAGTATTACGCGGTCTATTAGGTGCCTTGAGCCCTGTCTGACATTAGCTACTCTGTGTGTGTCTCTCTCTGCAGCATAGCGAAAGTCATTTCAGCTGTATTACACTGTTAGGTGCCCCGGTCAAGCCCTGTCATTTATTACTGTGACAGAGCTACACTGTGTGTGACATCTCTCTGCAGCATAGCAAAAGACATTTAGGCAATATTACACTGTCTGTTACATGCCCAGAGTCCTGACATTTATTACTGTGACATAGCTACACTGTGTGTGACATCTCTCTGCAGCACAGCAAAAGACATTTAGGCTGTATTACACTGTCTTTTAGGTGCCCCGAGCCCTGTCATTTATTACTGTCTGTGACATAGGCAGCTACACTGTCTGTCTCTGCAACAGTTAATGAAACAATATCCATTCCTTTCACAGCTGTATCTACTATGTCTCATTTTTCCCAGTCTAAGTCTACTAAAAGGAAGCACAGTGCTGCTGCACATGTGACTGTTAATGATATAGACAATACAAATCAAACCACTAATGAAGAACATAGCGACAATAATAATAACATCACCGGGACTGGCACTAAATGTCCTCCTGAACCAAAAAAGCATGTTAGCAATGAAATGATAGCAGAGTTTCAAAAAGAACTGACTGGAGTTACTCGTAGATGTACTGAACATTTTGCCACATGTGCCAGGTACTTCCAGCTGCTGAAACAGCATGCAAGGAGGCATCCTCCTCAAATATAAGCTCAGATGCTGAGGCAGTGAATGCTGATAAAGATGCTGGTGACAGTGGTGACTGGGAATGGGATAGCCCAGGCTATATCATGATGATGGCACTGCCAGTTCTTCTGAATCTTGTGATGATGAGGTCTGTAGTTCCAAAGAAGAGGAAGGAGAGGATGCCACTTTAAGGCTTGAGAGGCAGCTGCAAAAAAAATCATGCTGAATGTAAGAATAAGAAGATGAGTATGAATGAGAACAATTCATGTCAACAAGGAAATGGCAGTGTAGGGTTTCCTCCAGGTCCCTTGACTGTACAAGAAATAGTGCCAGACACCATGGTACAAAGCACAAAAGGTACATCTTTAGTAGTGTGGAATTTATTTTATATTGACCCTGCAGAAAATTCTCAAGCTGTATGCAGTCTCTGCAAAAAGAGCATCAGCCGTGGTGGCAAAGAGGGAAATTTTGGAACATCAGCAATGATACAACATGCAAAGACAAAACACATGACTGAGTGGGACAGGGCAGGGGACAGTGTGGTTGGTATGGGTGGTAGTGGAGGTGGTCGTGGTGGAGGTGACCATAGTGACAATGAATTGGAAGCAGGAGCTGATATTGAATCACTTGATGTGTCCTTGCAGTCTTCCCAGCCAAATATAGATTGTTTCCTTCTGACACCCTCAAGTACTTCAAAATCCCAAAGTAGTACCTACGTGAAAAAGGCCTGAAAATACAATCCCCCCTAAATTAAAAATATCTTGTGATTCTCATCAACTAACATTAAAAGAAAGTGTTGTGAGGACATCAAAATTAACCCACAGGCATCCAACATGCCAGCTGTTAAACAGAGCCAGTGCAGAGCTATTGGCCGATTGTCAACTCCCTTTTGCTTTTGTTGCCCAAAAAGGTTTTCTCAGGCTCATGAACCAGACTGAACCATGGTACACCGTTCCATGTCAAACATATTTCTCAAAAAAGGCTGTTCCACAGTTGTATGACTTGATGTGTAGTGTGTACTGCAGTCACTAAACAGTTGAAACTGTCTTAGATAAAGCAGGGTCATATAACCACAGATATATGGACCAGCAACCAAACAATTGACTACATGACTGTTACAGCTTGTTGGGCAAGTTTTCAATCAGAAAGTAATAATCCCCAATCTTCCCTAAGCAGTAGGAAGCAGGCTGTATTATGTGCCACCACTTTTGAGGAAAACCACACTGTTGTGAATATTTTGCAGGAGCTGTAAAATCAATTCCAGAAATGGCTTACTCCGTATTCCTTATCTCCAGGGTTCATAGTGTTAGATAATGGTATCAACATAGTCAAAGCTGTTAGAGATGGCAGCTACCAACACATACCTTGTTTTGCACATTGTATAAACCTTCTCATCCATAGCTTCTTAAATGGAAACAGAAATGTTGAAAACCTGTTAGGTCTTGCTAAGAAAATATGTAGGCATTTCATACACTCTGTGAAAGCACAAAAAATCCTGAAGGGGCTGCAGAGGTCAAATAACTTACCATTGCCATTAAAGTAGGAAGTTCCAACCCGCTGGAATTTATTTGACATGTTGGAAAGGCTTCTTGAGCAGAAAAAAGCTGTGCATTACTACACCATGCAGAATCAAATGTATAAAGTAGACATCATGCTCAGTTCCAGCAGCTAGACTCTACTTGAATCTTTGGTCACCTTATTTGAGCCATTTGAGGATGCCACATGTGATGTCAGTGCGGACAGTGCGACTCTGAGTCAAATTCTTCCTCAAATAAGATTTCTTCACATTTTCCTTGACGATATAAAGACTTTCAGTCAAAAGAAGACACCAGCACTGTTATGCTGGCAGATGACTTGAGTCTCAGACTGTTGAGAATAAATGCCATGTTTAAGAATACCACCTATCTATTGGCTACATTGCTAGATCCCCATTTTAAGTGGAACATTGAAGCCATCCTTCCTGCAGGGGAAGACATTGAGTATTGGAGAGGTCTTCTGCTAACCAAATGTGAAATTGCCCCACCAACACCATTAACTGATGTACAGCAATCAAACCCTGCCAAACCATCAGAGTGCGTCTCTGGCGCAGACAACAGCACATCTATCAATTCTTCACAATCACCAAAGTCATCAGCATGGAAAAAGGACATCTACATCTACTTCTCAGTATCCTATCAGTATACTATGTTCAGGATCAGAAAGGCAAATCACTTCTGAGTCACCTGCAATAACATAGACTAGTGTCCTGTAAAGGAAGTGCAGCTGATTCAGCTGCCAGACTGGTAACCGTCTCACGCAGCACAATGATCCTGGAATATTTTGTAGACCATACTGTGATTGGTCTCGAGGAAGATCCATTTCTCTATTGGAAACAAAAGAGAACAATATGGCCAGATCTAGCAAATCTTGCAATAATGTACCTCAGTTGTCCACCTTCAAGCGTATATTCAGAACTCATATTTAGTGCAGCTGAAGGAATAGTCACTGACCACAGAACACTGCTAAGTCCTGTAAATGTGCAATGGCTTACATTTCTCAAAATGAATTGTGACAATTTCCCAATTGTCCCAAACACTGAATTATGTGATTCTTACCCTGAATTTGAACAACAGCCAGCAAACAGTGATACTGAATATGCTAACTAGGTTGTGTACGAAACAAATAGAACCATCACCACTGCCACCATGCCAGACATGTGCCATACTGCTCTTAGTTTTCTTTTGTCAATTATCAGTTTTATGTTATGTAAGTAATAACCCACAACAGGGTCTGCGGGTATTGGGGATTAATCAACACCCCAGGTGCGTTGTGAGGCATGAGGGTAAAGCCCGAGTGCTCTCACAGCGCCCGGGGTGTTGATTAATCCCCAATATCCACACACCCTGGAGTGGGTTATTGTGCTTATAACATGGGGTGTGGGAACAAACAAAAATAGTTAACAGAAAGTGTTTAATTAGCCTGGAAAATAGAAGAAATATACCTGTATCCTGCCGAGCTGTGAAATAGCCTCTAACAACTAATGCATTTTTCTGTTATGTTACGAACACAGAAATGCCAGAAAACAGTATTACCATGATTTCTGACATTTTCTGTTCATAACATAGATGGCAACTCGGACACAGCCACCTCCTTGTAATTCACTCCCCACCTTATTCAAGCACTGCAAAAGTACTTCCTCCCCACTGATTGGTACGTGCAGGAACTCGAGAGAGAGACACACACAGAGACATTGGAGAGTGCAGCAACATTTAAATTGAACAGTGTCTCAGTGTGTCTCACTCTCTCTCTCTCTCTCTCTGCATGAGACAATGTCTCTCTCTCTCTCAGGCGCAGACAGTGTGACATCGCAAGGGTGATACTGGCAACCTTCACTGTGAGCTGAGGACAAGCAGTGGAGACACAGGAATCGGCTGCTCTAAGACAGCGCACAGAGAGACAGAGACACACAGATGGCAGATTGCTGCAATTTGCAATTCTATGTGCAGCTCCTGTTGTGCATTTCTATATCTGTCACACTCTCTGTGAGCTCCAGAGGAAGGGCCAAGATTACCGGTGTGGGTGCAGGGGGGCCACCCCACAGTGATAGTATGTGACTGGATGACCAGGAGCAGAGATCATCAGGGCTGCCTGTCACAGAAGGACGGGAGAGAGGGACACACCACACAAACCTGATTCCACACTGTATACAGTGCCTACATGTCCTGCTCTCTCCCTGTTACCTCACTCTCCTTGGGGGTGGCACATCTCGAATGGGAAACTCGGCTCTGGAACCCAATGTGTTCCACTCGTCTGCAACATTCACTTCCTGGAGGGCGGCGGGGAATGAGACGGTTGCCACCTTACTGCGGGGCACCCTTTGTTCACTGTCCCTCACTCACTTTATTTCACTAACAGACTGCTCGCAGGAATGGGAGATGGATCACACACACTCGGCTTCTCCTCACAGTCACTATGGAGCACTGAGTGGGGGGGGGACACTTAAGATTCTCATCCCGGTGTCATTCTCACACTGCCTGTGCCAACAAATTGCAGCAGACGTGATGCAGGGCACCTAGAAGCAGCACTAATCTGAGGCTCCCGCCTATCGACCTCTTTTAAAAGCTTATTTTGCCCTACTAAAATTACATAGCGAGCTCCAGACCCTAGTTCTACATTGTTCTGGTACTCAGAGCAATAGTGACTGCCACTGTGTCCGTTTTCTGCAACGTATTTGGTTTTAAAACCGAGATGAAACAGGCCAGAATCAGACACACTCCACCGGCTACCCCAGAAAAAACAGCTAAAAAATCCAAACACCAAAGCCCTGGGGGTATCTCTAAATCAAGCTCCTCCAGCTCCTCAGCAATTCCCCTTACCAAGGATCGTTTCCTTCAAGAATTGATGCCTTTTAAAGAAACCCTAGAAAACATCTTGGCTGAATTGAAATCGCTTTGAGGAGACCTAAGTTCCCTGTTGCTAAGAATGGGAGATTCTGAAGTGAGAACCACCTCTCTGGAAAGGTGGAAAGAGAGAAAACGGATCCTGAAATTGTCCATCTCAGGCAACAGCTTAATAAGTTGCAATTGAATATTGAAGATTTGGAGGGGAGAAGCAGAAGGAATAATGTCTTGATACTAGGCCTACCTGAAATAGAAGAAGGTTCTGATACTATCTGTTTTCTCCAGAAATTTCTCACTAAGATCGTCGGCCCGTCCCCACTAAACCCACAGTACCACATAGAGCAGGCTCATCTTTCTCTCAGGCCGAAACCTCCACCTGGATCACCACCACGGCCAATAATAGTGAGATTTCTAAGCTACCTTGAGAAGCAGCACATCATTTCTAAATCGAAGGAGCTCCAAGCCATTCTATGGGGCAATGTTAAATTGAGGATAACTCAGGATCTCCCCCTTTGAAACTCATCAAAAGCGATCAGCATTCCACCCCACAGTCAGCAAGTTAATAGCTGCAGGAATTCGCTTCAAGATGGTCTACCCAGCTAAATTGCAGATGGCAATTGAGGGAGCATGGCATTCCTACGAATCCCCCAGAACAGGCAGCCACGGATCTTGCAGTCAAGCTACCTAATCTATTTAAGACTGGCTGAACTGTTACTTCAATTACCAAAGGTTTTTAATCTTTAATCCTGTGGGAGTAAATTGTATACCTGTTGTTGGATCCCTTCTCTCTTTTCCCTTGTCTCTCTCTTCCCTTTTTCTCTTGTCTGTCTCAGGCTAGTCAGGGGGGGTCGGGGGGATGTCTCGAGGCCTAGTAAGCCTAATTCAGTGGTGGGAACACTGGCGTGTTCCTGAGGGGAGGGGGGTAGGAACCTTTGTTTAGCGTGTGTTTCCCTACGCCGCTAATGGGGACGGTTGTTTTTGTCCCATCAACTTTCAGGTCCCCCCGATCACTTCCCCACCCTTTAAGGTAAGAGCATTCTAGCAGATTCTAACAGAGCTATGCGATTAGGGAATTTTTGAGACCTCTATCCCCCTGAGGTCTGTCTTATTAAATTACATGGGGCTCAATTGATCTTATCTAGAGCAGCACTCTCGATCTTAAGTAGGCCGGATGAACTACGTCTAGATAGTCTGGCTCTCACTTTCCTTGGATCTGGATTTATGTCCTCCCTAATAATTTTGCTGAGTCCGATTAACCTATTTAGGGCATACATTTGCGGTCTCTTCTAAGGGGTTGGTGGGTGGGGGGGCTTCGGGATGGAGCAAGCTTGGGGAGAGCTGCATACCGCGTCAGAGAAGGGGGTGAAGAACATTTTCCCTGGGAAGCTTAGAGAACAGGGCAATTCTTGAATATTTCTGGTATACATCTTCAAGGCAATTTCTGGCACCAACCATCAGAACTGGCGTTTAAATGGAACTTTAGCTTCCCAGGGGAAGGACGCCTACCGGGTTTGGTCCTCTATACTGGATATTAACATATCCAAAACTACCTTCAAATGGGAACCTTTTGTATATAGTTTGAGGGGGTTTTGGAGGGGTGGGGTTTCACGAATCAGACGCCTTTCCCGATGACTGCAATGTCAGAGAGTAAAGGGGAGCGGTTATACCTCTACATATTCTCAGTATTACAAGCACAAAAGAGAAATTATCGGGAGGGGTTTTCTTGCCTTAATATTATCTTTGCTCATATGGGGATGAGGGAAGGGGAGGGGACTGGAGTGTGCCTTTTGGGGTTCTCTTTCCAATTACTGACACATGATTACTGTTTCTTTCAAGAAGATGGTAATGACTTTAGTACCAATTAAAATTGCCACATGGAATGTTAGAGGAGTCAGAGACATGACTAAAAGATATCAGGTTCTCAAAAATTGTGCTCTTTTAAATATAGATATTCTTTTGATGCAGGAAATCCACCTTCTAGCCACTGAAACAAATGGGTTACGCAGACAGGGATTCTCCCAAATTTTTACTGCCTGTGGGTCATCAACGAGTAGGGGGGTGGCAATCCTGGTCAAGAGGCATGTTTCGTTTGTAGCAGAAGAAATTCTATTGGACCCGGAAGGCAGATTTATCATAGTTAAGGGCATGCTTAACAACACCATGGTGGTACTGGGTGCAGTTTATGGCCCAGTTGGTGGTAACGTGGAGTTCCTTATGTGCTTGGCCGACAAGCTGAGCAGATTTCTGCTCTCCAGGTTAATTATTGGGGGGATTGGAATATCCCCCCAACACAAGATCTAGATAGAACTTACAGGCCACTAAAGCCCCTATCCTCCCCGCAGCAAGCATTGAGGGACTTTATGGGGTTATTGGGTCTGTGTGATCCATGGCACCTATCTAACCCCTCTGGTCAGCTTTTCTCATTCTATTCCCAGGTTCACCAGTCATTGTCTAGGTTGGACTACATTCTAACCAGTACCTCACTCTTAGCTGGCCTTCACCAGACAGGAATAGAACCAATTGTTATTTCAGACCATCCAATGGAATGGCTAGTGATCTCCCCCGACCCGAGCATCCAGAGGGACACTACCTGGAAACTGAACACACAACTCCTAAAAGAGGAGCATATAATCTCTCACATTAGGGATTCAATCTCTTCCTTTATAGACATTAATAAGGGCTCCATTGAAAGAGAGGATCAAATATGGTGTTCCTTTAAATGCTACGTTAGGGGGGAATTCATTAAGTTGGCTTCCAAATGGAAAAAGCAAAGGGAGGCAAGAATTATTTCTCTGTCAAATCAAATCAAGGTGGCTGAAAATACCCTATCCACATCCTCCCCTTCAGGTCTCCTGGAAACCCTACTGAAGCTTAGAAACGAATACGCAGATTTATTAAAAGAAAAGGCAGAGTACGCCATCCTAAAAACTAAGGCCCGCTGTTTTGACCAAGGCAAAAAGCCGTGTAGAATGCTAGCCCTCCATCTACGGGAACTAGAGAGTTCGAGGCTAGTCCCCTCCATATTAGCTTCAGATGGCTCTATTAAGACTTCCCCATGTGATATTTCTCAGGTTTTCGAGAACTTCTATAAAAACTTATACAGTAAAAATCTCTCACAGGTCTCACTCTCATGTATTGAACAATATCTGGACAGCCTTAACCTCCCGTCTCTCCAGGCACATCACTGTCCGACTCTGTCTTCCCCAATCACCTTGGGGGAGATAGAGGAGGCAATCAAGGGGCTTGCATTGTATAAATCGCCAGGACCTGACGGCTTTCCCTCCAACTTCTACAAAACTTTTTGTAAAGAATTAGCCCCCCTTCTCTTAAATTTATTTGAATACATGTTCATTTCGGATACCCTAGATCCCACCTTGTTGGAAGCTACGATAGTTCTTATCCCGAAGCCCAACAAACCACATAATGATCCAGCCAGCTATCGCCCAATTTCGCTTTTGAATTATGATATCAAAATCCTAACAAAAATTTTATCTCTTAGAATCAAAAGGGTTTGGGCTCTTTTGTTGAGCCCTGAGCAGGTGGGGTTTGTGCAGGGCCGATCCTCAGCTGATCATTTGCGAACCCTTTCACATATTTTTCAGGTTGCCCAGAGCTCCCAGGTTCCCATGGCTCTTATCTCATTAGAAGCAGAAAAAGCCTTTGACAGAGTAAACTAGGAGTTTCTCTGGGCAACTCTTAAGAAAATGGGCTTCCCAACGGTTTTTATTCGATGGATACAGACGGTTTACCGAGCCCCCACCACCAAAATTTACTGTAATGGTGTATTCTCTTCGCGGTTCTCTTTATTTTCTGGCACCAGGCAAGGTTGTCCCTTATTTCCCTTTTTATTTAATTTATATCTGGAACCCATTTTACTTAGTATTAAGTGCTCCTCTCAGGTCATGGGCTGTTCAGTGTATCAACAGTCTTTAACCCTTTCAGTGTATGCTGATGACAGTCTCCTTCATTTGGCCTACCCTGATGTATCGTTATCACATGCTTTACAAATCAACAGACAGTTCGGACTCGTAGCCAACTATAAACTAAACTTATCGAAAACTGTGATTTTCCTTTTAAATGCCCTTACTTACCAGGTTAATTTCGCTCATCTAGGCATGAAATGGTCCCCTCGTTCTATTAAATATTTGGGTATACACCTTACTAATGACCCAGAGACCTTCAGGAACCTTAATCTAGATGACTTAATAACGAACATCCAGCAAGATTTTCAAAGATGGGTAAAGCTCCCCCTTTCGATATGGGGTCGTATCAGCATTGTTAAAATGAATGTGCTCCCCTGTCTTTTTTATCCCCTAAATTTAATGAATCTCTGGCTCCCAGTGTCCTATTTCTGACAATTTCATTCCACCCTCTCCAAATTTATTTGGCAGGGCAAACATCCCAGATGTTCTTTCATAAAACTCAGCCTTCCTAAAGAACGAGGTGGACTTCGTCTCCCCAACTTCATTTTCTACTACTGGGTGAGTCACCTGCCTAAAATGGGGAGATGGTTCTCAGATACAGCAGATAGGTGCCTTCCAATCTGGTTACAACTGGAGAGAGCTTCTTGGTTTACATGGTCTCAATTCCTCCAGACTATTCTTCTCCACTAGTTCTGCATTGCCAAATTCCATACAAAACTCGATGGTGGGAGTCTCCATTAAAGTCTTAGCCCAGTGTTGGAATTTTTTTAACATTTCATCTAAAAGGGACACAGCTCAACCCCTTACTCGGAACCCGAACATTAAGATAGGGGGATCACTGCTTTCCCCTGATTGGCTTCCTCAGTTACAGGATGTTTTGGTGGAGGATTTGTTCTGTCAGACCGCTCTCCTATCATCCCCTGATATAATGGCTAAATTTAATATTCCTCAGAAATATATTTTCAAAGTTTTTCAGCTGAGACACCTTATGGTGTCCAACTTTGGAACCACACTTAAACAATCTCAGGTTAGGCTCTTTTTGGAGCAGGTACAGGCATACGCCAATAAGCCCCATGGAATATCGGCGATTTACTCTTTTCTCTTGGGAATTAAATTCCCAAATGCCCTCCCGGGTTCTGAAATTTGGACTTCCCTCCTGTCAGATGTTATTCCTATGTGGAGTCAGATCTGGAAAGACCTGCATAGATACCTTACCCAAGACAGGCATAGACTTATTCAGTATCATATCTTAAATAATATGTATTATACACCTGTCAAGCTAGCCAAACTGGGTAGGATTCCTGTGGCAATCTGTACCAGATGTGGTACATCTGAAGGGAATCTGACATATATTTTTTGGCATTGTAACAAGGTGGCACCGCTTTGGAATACAATTCAATCCAATTAGATCCTCTACTGGGATTGGGGGACTTATTTACTATAGAGATATGTATCCTTGGGATGTATTCGACCATCAAGATTAAGGAACGTAGATTTCATATGGCTTTAATTTCTATTGTAGTCAAAAAGATTGGCTCTTAAGCATTGGGTGGACCAATTGGTACATAACATACGCGGAATGGTTGAAAGAAATGTCACTTTGTTTCAATACCGAGAGGTTGATAGCCAGTTCCCGGAATTGTATGGATGCATTTAATCACAAATGGGGTAAATTATATGCCTTATATCTGAATTGAGATATTGATAATGCATGTCTCTGTTTATTCCAGCTGGTCTATTTTATTTACTTTTGGCATTTGTTAACTGCTGGTCTCTAATTCTTGATTCTCTTTGTTTTGTTATGTATATTAGGCACACTCGGGGGTGAGATAAGGTGGAGGGAGGGAGGGTTTTATAGGTGTATTGGTATTGTTATTTGGTTTTATGTGATCCAGAGGTAGTCTGGTGTTTTGTTATCCCTTGTTTATTCTGACCTTTATTCCTGTATGATCAGCCTTGAAGCTTTCTTCTTAGCTATGTGTTATGATGAAAACAATAAAGAAGTTGAATTTCAAAAAAAAAAAATTGCAGCAGAGACTGGGGAATGTGGCTTTGAAGGACTGTATATATATATAGAGAGAGAGAAACACACACACAAATGTGAGTTTGCCACAAATATCAATTGCATGTCCCGGTCTCTCTCTCTCTCTCTCTCTCTCTCTCTCTCTCTCTCTCTCTCTCTCTCACTCACACAGAGAAACATGCTGCTGTAAGTGTTACTTCTTAACTACAAAAAACTGTAAAAAAAGAAAATAATTGCCCAGCTACTCTACAGTCAACAATGGGGATGGAAATAAAGCACTGGGAGCAGGCATGGGTGTAGTGCCCCAGAGAAATTGGGGGCACCACAGAAAATAGTGGAATTGGGAGCATCATAGAAAATAGGGGATCCCCAGAGACATGAGGGGTCAGACAGTTATGGGGACCCTGGCAGCTTAATTAGAAACCCTTGAAAAGCTTAGGAGACCCCCTGAAGCATATAACAGGCCCCTCTCCAGCAGACAGTCGTAGCAGTCTAAATTCAGGGTTTAAAAAAAATTTTTTCTTTCTTGTCCCTTCCATCTGCCCAAGACCAACACCTAGTCAGCCAAGACCAAGCCAGTTTGGCCACATTCCTGTCCCAGCAGGGGAGAAGAAAGCCAGGCTGAGCCCTCTCAGTCAATCCCTGTGGCCAGGGTAGATTCAAATTTGGAGACTTTTTTTTAAGCCACTGACTCAGCCTTAGGAGGCTGACCCCTGGACAAAAGAGCCAATCCTCTGACAGGTAGCCAGGACTGCCCCAGCCTAGAGGAGGCTCTGCACAGGCTGGAGAAAGAGTTTGACCAGGGAGGGTGAAGGACAGCTAGGCAATGGATGTTGGCTTCCCTATTAGGAGGTTGAATCGAATACCTGGGCCCCTTCAGTGTAACTCAGAGAAAAAGAGAAACATGGAAACATAGACTTTGATGGCAGATAAGGACCTCTTGGCCCACCTAGTCTGCCCATTTCCCTACCTACTGGATAAGCTGCAGATCCTAGTTAACCAACAGCCTATTTCTTACTACCTTCCACAAGAATAGCCTTATGTCTGTCCCATCAATTCTTGAATTTTCCCACAGTTTTAGACCCAATACCTCCTCAGGAAGGCAGTTCCATGTCTCCACCACCCTCTCTGTGAAAAAATACTTCTTCACATTGTCCCTGAGCCATCCCCTTCTATCTTCAGATTGTGTCCCCTTGTTCTTGCGCATCTCTTTTTCTGAAAGATGCTACCCTCTTGGACTTTGTTGATTCCACTGAGATACTTAAAAGTTTCAATCATGTCCCCCCCTCTCCCTCCTTTCCTTAAGGGTATATTAAGCTCCTTTAGTGTCTCCTCATATGGCTTCTCTTGCAAATCCTGCACCATTTTACTTGCCCTCCTCTGGTCTACCTTCATCCTGTCTATGTCCTTATGGAGATGGGGTCTCCAGAACTGGACACAGTACTCCAGATTGGGTCTCACCAACTGTCTGTACAGAGGGATAACAACTTCTTGTTTTCTACTGGTGATGCCTCTCCCTAAACATCCCAGTATCCCCCCAGCCCTCTCTACTGCCTTCTCACATTGCTTGCTAACCCTAAGGTCATCTGATATGACTACCCCAGGTCCCTTTCCATTTTTGTTATTGTTACTACCCCCATTGTGTACTCTTCCCTGGTTTTTCCCCAGGTGCATTATTTTGCACTTCTTTGCATTGAATCCAAGTTGCCATACTTCTGACCATACCTCCAACCTTGCCAAGTCCCTTCTAATCCTTTCCACGCTGCCCTTGTGTATCAACCCTGTTGCAGATCTTTGTGTCATCTGCAAAGAGGCATACTTTTCCTTCCAGTCCCTCTGCAATGTCACTTATAAAGACATTAAAAAGGAATGGACCCAGTACTGAACCCTGTGGTACCCCACTAGTAACCCCCCTTTCTTCAGAGTAGACTCTGTTTACTATTACCTTCTGTGTCCTGTTGTTCAGCCAATGTTTTACCCAGGCTACCACCCTGGGACCAACTCCCAGGCTGGCTAATTTGTTTATTAATCTCTCAACTCTCAACAACTTGCCATACCTAATACTAGGTCTAGCTGCATTGAAAACAAGACTGTATCATGATGATAACCACGTAATCAAACTGCAAAACAATGCCTGTATAACACAGCAACATGATTTCCCTGTATTAGAAATGTATTGTTATCCCGGGTCGCCCCTGAAAAAGGGACCTTTGGGGCCCAGTGGGCCTACCCGGTCACCAAAATTAAATAAATAGATAATAAATAAATTGTGTGGGACTGTGTCAAATGCCTTGCTAAAGTCTAGGTAGGCCATGTCCATAGCCCCTCCCTGGTCTACTACTTTGGTCGCCCAGTCAAAGAAATCTATTAGATTCATCTGACGTGACCTTCCAGCTGTGATTGCATGCTGCCTTGGGTCCTGTGCCCCACTGGCCTCTATGTACTCAGCAATTCTTTCCTTCAGAAATGATTCCATCATTTTCCCTACCACAGAGGTCAAACTGACAGGTCTATAGTTTTCTGCCTCTGTCTTGCTCCCACATTTGGTGGATAAGTTATATGCTGGTCTTCAATCCCTTGCTCTGGATGCAACCTCGGGTGTTGGTTTTTACTGGCAGCAGGTTTTTCACTGGCAAGTTGACTCCGACCGCCGGAGGCATATCTGGCGTAACTTGTATGAGTTTATCAAAAGGTACCAATATCGCTGGACCCAGTTTTGAATCTTGCATAATCTCTACTATACTCCTCTTGTTCTGCCTAGGATGGGATGGTCTGACACCTTGTTATATACCCATTGTGAGTCTGCTATAGGTAATTTGTATCACATATTGTGAGAGTGTCCTAAAGTGGCCCCTTTTTTGGTCCCGAATTAAGGCCTCCCTGGACTCACTCTTGGGTCTGGAAGATGCCTTTACTCCAGAGATTTGCCTGGTCAGGGACTATCCGCCCTCCCTGATTGGGAACCGTAAAGCTCATATAGAGCTGATTTCCATGATTGCAAAAGTTATTATTCTTCGACACTGGCACGCTGATTGTGTCCCATTTTACAGGGAGTGGTATGGTGAGATTATGCAAGCACTTGCTGTTGAAAAACAGATTGCCAGATTACACAGATAGCCAGACATCTACCACCATAGATGGGAACAATTCCATACCCTTCTATCTATTCAGAGGCTGCCTAATTAGATATTAGTAGAAGGACTTGTGACCTGGATTGGCTACCCATGCCTCATTTCCTTTCCCCTTGTTTGTTTCCCTGGATGAACTGTATGCTCTGGAGGGGTGGAGTGGATGGGGTGGGTATGGGAGTCTGGGGGTGTGGTACATTTTTTTTGTTTGGGGGTTGTTCTTTGTGTGTTTGTTTGCATGTTATTCTGGATTATGCATTGTCTTCTGTTGCTTGTTCTTTCTAGTTGTTTCAAAACTCAATGAAATTTAAATAAAAAAAATACTGGCTATGCACCTGCTGATAATTGGGCAGTGACAGCTGACAATGGGAAGAAGTGGCACAACTGGTAATGGGGCAGTGACACAGCCGGTAATGGGGCAGTGACACAGCTGGTAATGGTGCAGTGACACAGCTGGTAATGGAGCAGTGACACTGCCAGTAATGGAGCAGTGACACAGCCGGTAATGGGGCAGTGACACAGCTGGTAATGGAGCAGTGACACAGCTGGTAATGGAGCAGTGACACAGCCAGTAATGGGGCAGTGACACAGCTGGTAATGGAGCAGTGACACAGCTGGTAATGGAGCAGTGACACAGCCGGTAATGGGGCAGTGACACAGCTGGTAATGGGGCAGTGACACAGCTGGTAATGGGGCAGTGACACAGCTGGTAATGGATCAGTGACGCAGCTGGTAATGGATCAGTGATACAGCTGGTAATGGATCAGTGACACAGCTGGTAATGGGGTAGTGACACAGCCGGTAATGGAGCAGTGACACAGCCGGTAATGGAGCAGTGACACAGCTGGTAATGGGGCAGTGACACAGCTGGTAATGGGACAGTGACACAGCTGGTAATGGGGCAGTGACAAAGCTGGTAATGGGGCAGTGACACAGCTGGTAATGGAGCAGTGATACAGCTGGTAATGGAGCAGTGACACAGCTGGTAAAGGGGAAGTTACTCAGCTACAGTAGTAAATGAGCACGGATATAGCTGTAATGGGGCAGTGACATAGCTGCAGTGATAATGAGGCAGTGACACAGCTGTCAACCAGTGAGGCAGTGGCACAGCTGGAAACCAAGGAGGCAGTTACACATTTGGCAATGGGTGTGCAGTAATAATAGAGGAGCAAGTAATAGCAATGGGAAGGGGTGGTGACAAAACTGGCTATGGTAAGGGAACAACAACATAGGTAGCAACCAGAGGGGTGGCACAGCTGGCAATGGGGGCTGCAAGTGACTTGGAGTTACTCCCCAACCCCTGCCCCATATGACTAGTACCCAATACTACTAAATACATAACCACTTCACTATACCATTCTCAGACACAGGATGAGCTACCACTGACACCTGTCAGCTATAGTTTGTACATTTACTGTCTCCTTAGTTACAGTTGCAATCTGGGTGTTCACCAGGGGATATGCACTCATGTCAGAGGGGGAAGGTTCAAAAAAGGACATTAGAAATTATTACCTGCTTAATGGTAAGAGTGGCAAATGGGTGGACCAAACTTCCTTAGAGGCTGCGTAGGCAAAAATAATAGCAGGATTCAAGAGGAAGTGGGATACATATAAAGGAGTTATCAGGCTGGATGGAGAGAGGGGAGGGATGACTGGAAGGGAGGGCAGAGATTGGAGCATCTTCAAGTAGGGAACCTAGCGGCAGACTGGACGGACTGTTTGAGTATTTTTCTGTCCATCATTTTTATATGTTTCTACATTATTTCAGCACCATAGTACTGACCTTGGTTTGTGGGAAATATTCTGTTACAAGGCATCAGGCCACATATCAGGGATGGCGTAGCTATATATTTACCTGTGGGGTAGCACCTTGGCAGCCTTGGTTTGTCAAAAGACTCTTTAAAAGGTGGCAGCATCACGCTATGCCAAATCCTTGTTACCACTAGAACCCAGACATCATGCATCTAAAGGTTTAAACACTCAGCCTCTCCATTAATATGCCTGGCTGTATGACTCATCTTTTGGGTAGGAGTGATTACATAATGTTACCTCTAAATGTACGCCCTTTGGGCTTCTCTGACTATAATCTGAATACATTGATGCTTTCAAGTGACTCCACCTTAGATGGAAGTCCGCTCCACATAGCTGCCACTTTCCATTATTTCCTTTTTACAGTTTATTTACCCAGTATAGCTCAGCTGGGATGCTACATCTTATTTCCAGGTAGGTCCTGCTTCTACCCATTTCTGCAGCTGGGTGGACAGAAGCACTAGGAGATTTAGTGACTTGCCTGAGGTCATACAGTAAATATCTGATATGAGGTTTGAACCTGCAATCTCCTGGTTCCCAATCTGGTGCTTTGACCACTAGACCACACTGTCTCACCAAGGGAATATTATTTCTGAATATTCTTTCTAAACCTTCTTCCCTTAATTGCCCACTTGTTGTATACACTCTAGTTCTCTCATCATTAATTACATTTAGTAACTTTAGCTGACTGGATGGAGTTTCTCCTTACACCAGTTGAAGGCTGTATGATTATCTCAGCCTTTTTTTAACTCATCCTATCATCTACTACTTTTGTTGCTCTCCACTGAACTCTTTTTGTCAATATATTTTTGTAGTATGTGACCAAACCCTGCACTATACTCCAGCTAGCAACCTAAGATCTATGCAATAGTATTATAACACACAGCAATGCAGGACCGCCTGCAAACAGCCTTGTAATGCCTTATACCAAAAATATACATGGAGCAGAAACATTGTCCAGCACTGGCATCCAGAAACAAATGCTCCGCTAGGCAGTGATTATGCGGCAAAGTTTAACTTTAATTGATTAAAAAACTTACAGGCAACCACAGTACAAATGATTTCACAGGCACCTCAGATGCTTCCATTAACACCCAACGTCTGGCACTAAACATCGAATGCTTTCTCAAGAGTAAAATGGTGTACATGAGATTTTGTTGTTCTGCCATTTATAGTGGAGTGAGAGAAAAGCCCATGGCATGTGATTCTGATTTCATTCCAGTGTGTGAATGTTTATTTGTTTGATTTTTGTTGATGATGTAAGCATACTAGACAATTACAGTGCTTACAGTATTTTCAGATAAAACCCGGGAGATTACAGAGTAAGGCATTAGGATCCCTGTGCCAATTACGTCTTGTTTTTTCTACATATTTACCAGTTCAGGATGAAGCAAACATCTTATAGTATGAGAAGACATTTCAAATGTCTGTAACTCCTTTTGCATGTCTCTATCAATGCAATTATATTTTGCTACATATAACATTTATTGATTTCTATGGAATCCCTGGCAGGGTTACGCCTCATGGGCAAGGGCAGGATGATTCTGTTCTGCTAGATGGGGATATCATGGGTTTCTCATGGGGTTGGCACTAGTTCAAAAGGGGAAGGCTTGCACCACGAGGAGAGTTGGAGGGTTCTGGGAGAAGGGTGGGCACAGCACATAGCTATTCTAAACAAGTAAGAGGGGAGTTACAGTGGCAAGGCACACACAAAATGTCATAAGGGGGACCTTTCTGCCCCCCCCACACTGAACTCAGCAGGATCAAGTGAACTCATAGTAAGGGGAAAGGGGGATTGGGGGGAATGTTGAAAAATGGTATGTGCTAACGCTAGGAGTCTGGGCAACAAAAATGTTGGAACTTTTGGCACTGGTCACAGATGGGAGACATGATCTGGCGGTGGTAACAGAGATGTGGGCAACCTCAAACCATGACTGGGACATGACCATACCAGGCTACACCTTATTCAGAAAGGACAGGGCAAAGGGCAGGGGAGGAGGCATAACTCTGTATGTTAAGGAAGGGACTGAAACAATCAAAATAGGTCAGCTAGGGGTGCAGGTGACTTGGAAACCATGAGAATACTAGCAGGGACAGGGAAGGGAAGGGAAAACAAATCCAGATCAGGGTGGTCTACAGGTCAGTGGGCCAGTACCAAGGGATACACAGTGCACTGGAAGAGACACTTAAGAGGGCAGCAAGTCTAGGGAAACTGGTATAGCTGGGGATTTTAACATGCCGAATGTGGACTGGAATGTTTCAATTGCAGTTAACTGAAATAAGATTATGGTGGATGGCTGTCAGGAGGAATTTCTAGAGCAATTAGTTGAGGAAGGGCCCAGCAAGAGACAAAAGCCCTGCTGGATCTGGTGCTCTCTAACAGGGAGAGGATTCAGAATGTAGCAGTCCTGGAACCATTCTGTTACAGCAACCACAAGACAGTAGCATTGGAGGTCCGGTTGGGGACAGGCAAAGGGGTAAAAGGAACCAGGGTATGGGACTTTAAAAAAGTGGACTTCATTAAAATGAGGTAAAAATTAGAGAACAGCATGAAGGACACAGTGAAGGTAGGGGGCACATTAGAAATGTGTGCAGCTTCTAAAAAGGTGACAACAGAAGCAACAGATAGCTCTAGTCCAAAAGCATCCAAGGGTAAAAGGGTACGCAGCTAATGTAAAGGTGGCAGTAAAAGCCAAAAGGAGGGCATTTTTCCAAGTATAAAGGTAGTCAAAGGGAGGAAGAAAGGATGAAGTATCTGGAAGCAACGAGAAAACCCCAGGAAGGTTAGGGAAGTCAAAGCAGAGACGGAGCTTTGGTTAGCAATGGGGGAGAAGAAAAGAGAAGATATTCTTCCAGTACATCTGGGAGAAATGTAATGTCAAAGGGGGCATAGTGAGACTTAGGAGCAATGAGGGGGTGGGAGGGGGACATGGGGAAGGCAGAGATACTGAACAGTTATTTTTGTTTGATATTTACAAAGGAAAGTGGGACAAGAGGAAGGCAGAAATACTGAGCAATTATTTTTGTTCAGTATTTAATAAGGAGAAGGATGGACCACTACCAGATTGTGAGGTAAGAAAGAAAGGGAGCAAAGATGCTGGGCAAAGGTCCAGATAATGGAGAAAAGGGTGTTGGAAAAGCTAGCAGGGTTGAAAGTAAATAAATTTATGGGAAATGATGGCTTACACCCAAGGATGCTACGTGAGGTAGTAGGAGTTGTAGCAGGATCACTAGCAGACATTTTCCATAGCTCGCAAGCCATTGGGGGGGGGGGCAAAAGACTGGAGAACAGCAGATAGGTTTTCACTACACAGAAGAGGGAAGAGGGATGAGCCAAATAACTATGGGCCAGTCAGCTTCACATCTATAATGGGGAAGATCATGGTGCCTCTACTGAGGAAGGACCTGGTGGAATTCCTAGAAGAGCATTAGCTACAGAACCCCAGACAGTATGGGTTCATGAGGGAAAGGTCTTGCCAGATTAATCTGGCTGAGTTCTTTTTAATGGGTTACCACAGCAGTAGATAAGGGGCAGACAATTAATTTGGTACACTTTGGCTTCAGCAAGGCCTTTGATTCTGTCCCCCACAGGAGGCTTGTCAAAAAGATTAAGGACCTTGGGGCAGAGGAAAGGATGGAGAACTGAGTAGAGAGCTAGATGGTGGGGAAGAATACAGAGGGTGGTAGTCCATAGGAAGTTGTCAGAGGTGAGGGAAGTGACCGGGGGGGTACCTCAGGGGGTCAGTACTAAGACCAATTTGCTTCAATATTTTCATTTGTTACTTAGTTGAAGGTATCAAGGGTAAGTTCTGCCTCTTTGCCGATTACACAAAGATCTGCACAAGGGTAGACATGGAGGAAGGGAGAAGGGAATTAAGGGAGGATCTGGGCAAGTTGGAGAGCTGGTCCAAGACTGGGCAGCTGAACTTTAACGCTAAAAAACGTAAAACAGTGCACATTGGGAAAAGGAACTCAAGGCTGCAATGTAAAATGGGAGAGGTGGTTCTGGATACCACCTTGGAAGAAAGGGATTTAGGGGCAATGATATTGGGAGAGCCCAAAAAACGTTTGTACACTGCAATAGGGCATTGAGCAAAACAAACAGAATGCTGGGATGCATAGGAATGGGGATAAGCAGTAGAAGGCAGGAGGTGATCCTCCCTCTCTACAGGTCAGTGGTGCGACCGCACATGGAATATGGCACAAGGTACTAGAGCCCACATCTAAGCAGAGACTGCAACAAGGTGGAGGCAGTACAGCACTGGGCAACTAAGTTGGTGCATAGCCTTGGGGATTTGACATGTGAGGAGAGGCTGCAGGACTTAAACATGTGTAACCCCCCTACAAATGAGGGTTCCTAGAAGCCTTCCCGGAGCTTGTCTAAAGTGCTCCCTGCCTAACTGGTGTTCGGCATAATGCCATTTAAATGTGGGCGCTGTGAGTGCTTTTAGAGCCTCTGGTACTGTCTCTTTAAGAGCTGCCTGCTCGCAGGCTTTATTAGTTTGCAAGGGGGGACTGTGGGTTTATTGCTTGAATCCCACTCGAGCTGCCATTCAAATCGCTCCATTTCTGCAGTCGCTATGAGAACAGAGGGAGCCTAATTGAAGGATGTAACTGTTTGCTGGGAAGTATGTAGCGTAACAGTAAAAATGTAGTTTGTTTAACCTGCCTTTATTGCAGCTGGGACTCTGTGTGTCTCGTCCCGTCATTTTGGAGCTGAACTACTGAAATGGGCCAATTGGGAAAGGGGGACCTTAAAATGGAGACCGCTTGAGCCAACCAGAACTTGGACTCCCACGGGGAGCCTGCCACCAAGGGGGATCTATGGTAGGTGCTTCTGGAAGGTGTAGTTTGGACGCTGGCACCTTTTTTGCACCAATAGAGGGCGCATGCTGTGACTGGCAGGAAAAAGCAGCCAACCGGAGCCTGTGGGACCAAGAGAAAACTGCCCTGAACTGTCCTGGAGGGGCAGAGTCATTGGTGATCGTGAAGAGAGAAGGAGCTCTGGCTCCTGTGCTGTGAAAGTCTTTGCGCAGGAAGCGCATGTAGCAGGCCAAGAAGTCGGTCGATAGCATCGCCAGAATGAGCGGACAAGATCCATGGAGGAGTGCAGGCAGAGGAGGCTGTACGTTTACAGCTACCTACCAGGCTCACCCTGTAGAGAACTGAAGAATCTGCTTCAGTCGCGCTCGGTCTGTCAGGACATGTGAAGCTGCGTCGCTTGGTCCGGTTATTGCAGTGAAAGCGATCAGGAGTATAAAGTAGCTGCCTGGTATGGTACCCCTCTGCTCTTCATATAAATGTGTGAAGTGTTTGAATCTCAGGCCAGGTCCTGCAAGTGGTGTGAGAGAGATCTTTCTGCAAGAGTCGTGAGTACTAAATCAGGGTAGCTCCCTGTCAGATGTTCATTATGAGGGCAAGATTTTTTCTGGCTGCTCTACTGGCTGCATGAACTGAGCCTGCTGGCTCCGCTTAATCAAGTTAGGTATCAAACGCTTGTTTTCTTCATCAGGGCCCCAACCAGCTGCACCAAATAGGCTAGCCTTGTATTGCCTGGGTACCCAGAGACAGTGACTTGTAGGTTTGGCCTGTGCACAGTGCCCTATATATATATATATATATATATATATATATATATATATATATATATATATACATATTAGAGTGTTAAGCTAATCAACCTGATCTCCCCTGCCCTTGTTATTTTCCCTTCAATAAATCAGATATGTTGTTTGCAAGGTATACTGTCTGAAATGAGTGTTTGTGTCTCCCTCTTGTGCATGGGTTGTGGTATTACTGCATCTTATTTTACAGGAGATCTTTCTCGCCAAGTTGGCCAATCCATTCTGGGGGTAAGTGTAAGTCATCACGGTGGTGTGGGAAGCATTCGTGGGCCACTAGTGGAAGGAAAGGGGGGTTGCAGTGACCCAGAGGGCTTAATGAGCCATTTCTTCGACTGTTCCAACCCCGACCTCTGGGTGGAGGCACCGACCATTGATCCAGGCCCCTCAGCCTGGTGGCAAAGCAGGCAGGGTAGTAGCCCTTGGGATTTCCCTGAGGGAGCCACACAGGCCAATCCTGGAGAAAGCAAGGAGGGAAACTGGTGACACGACTGAGACATGCAGGTAGCTGTATGGGATAAACAGAGCCAATGCCAAGGAACTACTCTCCTTGAGTTCAAACACAGGGACAAGAGGGAATTCACTAAAGCTGGCGGGGGGTATTCAAAAAGGATGTCCAGAAGCACTTTTGCATGGAAAGGGTGTTGGATAAGTGGAAAAAGCTACCAGAAAAAGTGATACATGCCAGGTCATTTGGCAGCTTCCAGCAGCGATGGGACAGGCAGGTGGGTTTAGTTACAAAAAGGGAGAACAGTGAAAAAGGGAGAGAGTGCCACTGGGGCAAGGCAGAGTAGTTGGGTAGGGTGGGCAGACTGAATGGGCCAAGAGCTTTTTTCCTGCCCTCAGTGCCTATGTATCTATGCAAATATCTATGGGAATGTAACCCACCTTAAGCTGGGGAGCCATCTTAAGACCTGGGCTCCCAGCTTGCTATATAAACCCTCAGGAAGAGAGGGGCGGAGAAGTCTCCCTAGGTGGAAAGGAGAGGTTCAGCTTCCACCATGATGTGAGCAAGAAAGACACCTCAGGGATGGGCTCCAACTGGTTGATTGGCACTGATGCTCTTTTCTTTCTCTGTGTGTCCCAGGGCAGGCATGGATCTCTGGAGGAGAGTAGGGGTTCAAGACAGTCCACTTTACTTTGCCACACTGGCTAGCTGGCCATGCCTTGTCATGGCATTTCAGGCCATTAAGGCAACTGCTCCACACCACCTAGGCAGCCATCAACCTGGGGATCAATTGTACACCTAGCTCAGTGACCTTGATTCTGGGACAGTGGTCCTGAAATACCGGTCTGTGACTGAGGACTTATATTTGCTAACAGGATTTGTCATGTTGCTTCTAAAATGTGATATTTATCAGGACTGGTCTTGAGAGAGAGATTTCTTATTTACTGATTGTGATCACTTCAGCAAACATGTTAAACCCTAACTGGACCTCTTTTGTTTGAATTGCAGTATATTTATATTGACACTAAATTCAAGACATTACTTGGGGCTTTTGGACCTTGTGTCTCTCTAGAGTTGCTGCCACCATTTACCATTAGACTGATACGATTCATTGAAATACAGCTGTTTTTGTCATCATAAACAATGCCTCTCTGCTTTACCAACTGCTTGCTGATGTACAGGATGTCCAGATGCTGTGTGAGCTGTCTAATAAATGCAGACGCTGCATGTGTCTGGTTAAAGGGGGAACAGTCAGCACTAAGAACCCCACTCTCAAGTGTGGGGCTGGTCTGAATTTGCAGATTCAATGGCCTGCAGTGCATGTTAGAGGTTTTATAAGCTCTGATTTTTTTTGTTTGCTGCTCCTGCTGTCCTCCCGAGGCTAAGGACAGTCACAGAGGAGTGCACTAAGCCCCAGGAGAACAGCAGGACTGGCAAACATCCAATTGTAGCACATAAAAGCTCTAACATATTATTGAATCTCCCACTCCTGTAGCCCTTCTCTGATGTCAACAGCAGGGGATTCTGCAATTTGTAGTTACAGAAAATGTCTGCTTGGAAGTCAGGAGAGTATGTCTGATGCAATCTACTATACTGCAGTTAACAGTAAGTAAAAAAAAATGACTTTGCACACAAAGTGCAAATTGGGACCAGCCCCACACTTGGGTGTGGGGCTCTTAGTGTTGACATGACTGAGACATACAAGTACCTGCATGGAATAAACAGAGCAGATGGCAAGGAACTAATCTCCTTGAGTTCAAACACAGGGATGAGAGGGAATTCACTAAAGCTGGTGGGGGGGGGGGGATATTCAAAAAGGACATCCGGAAGCATTTCTTCATGGAAACAGTGGTGGATAAGTGGAATACGCTACCAGAAGAAGTGGCACAGGTTAAGTCAAATGGCAGCTTCAAGCAAGGATGGGACAGGCAGGTGGGTTTAGTTACAAAAAAGGAGGACAGTGAAAAAGGGGGAGAGTGCCACTGGGCAAGGCAGAGTAGTTAGGTAGGGTGGGCACACTGGATGGTCCAGAGCCTTTTTCTGCCCTCAGTGTCTCTGTAGCTATGCATCACGCCCTCAGTGTCTATGTAGCTATGCATCACACCCTCAGTGACTATGTAGCTATGCATCACGCCCTCAGTGTCTGTGTAGTTATGCATCACGCCCTCAGTGTCTGTGTATCTATGCATCACGCCCTCAGTGTCTGTGTAGTTATGCATCACGCCCTCAGTGTCTCTGTAGTTATGCATCACGCCCTCAGTGTCTGTGTATCTATGCACTACGCCCTCACTGTCTATGTAGCTATGCATCAGGCCCTCACTGTCTATGTAGCTACTATGCATCACGCCGTCAGTGTCTATGTAGCTATGCATCACACCCTCCATGTCTATGTAGCTATGCACCATGCCCTTAGTGTCTGTGTAGCTATTCATCATGCCCTCTGTGTCTATGTAGCTATGCATCATACCCTCAGTGTCTCTAGCTATGCATCACGCCCTCAGTGTCTGTGTAGCTATGCGTCACACCCTCAGTGTCTATGTAGCTATGCATCACGTCCTCCGTGTCTATGTAGCTATGATTCACACCCTCAGTGTTTATGTAACTATGCATCACGCCCTCCGTGTCTGTGTAGCTATGCATCACGCCCTCCGTGTCTGTGTAGCTATGCATCCCGCCCTCAGTGTCTGTGTAGCTATGCATCCCGCCCTCAGTGTCTGTGTAGCTATGCATCCCGCCCTCGGTGTCTGTGTAGCTATGCATCCCGCCCTCAGTGTCTGTGTAGCTATGCATCACGCCCTCAGTGTCTATGTGCATGTCTATGTTCTGGGGTACCCCAGGGCTCAGTCTTGGGCCCCCTGCTGTTCCCCCTCTTTGTCAATGACATTGAAAGGGGTTGCAGGCCGTGCAATCTAATCCTCTATGCAGATGACACCATTGTTTACTGCAGTGACCCTCAACCTAGTGTTATCACTGCCAAACTACAAGCTAGCCTCTCAGCACTTGAAGCCTGGTTCTCCACTAACCTTCTAGTCCTGAATGAGGAAAAGACTAAAGCAGTCGTTTGGAACCATGCGTCTGGGGGCCGTCAGATCTGACTTGCTCAAACTCCAAACAGCCCAGGAGAAGAGAGCAAGATCAATTACCTTGGAATCCTCCTTGACCAGGAGCTGTCCTACAAACCTCATATTGACACTTTAACTAAGTCCATCCACCAGAGAAATGGACTCCTCTGCCGCCTGGGACACTCACTCTCTGATGAGGCTTGGCGAGCTATTGTCAATTGCACTCTTCTCCCCATCCTCCTCTATGGGGCCCCCTCATCCAGTCCCTTAGGGAAGGGAAACTACGTACTCTCTCTGTGCTTTACCATCGAGTGGCACGCTTTGCAAACAATGACCCCCTCCAGGAGACACCACTGTGAGGTCCTTGCAGACCTCCATTGGCCCAGCTTAAGGCACAAACTGGCCTACTCCTCCATCTGCCTGACCTACAAATTCTCCACCGCAGGCCCCCCTCCTCACTTGAAGGGCCTGCTCAACCCTAGGGTACATGGCCGTGACACAAGGTCCTCAGCTGGCTGTCCCCGGCCATCCCTCAGGTCCGCACCAATTCTGGCAGACGTTCCTTTAAATACTCTGCCCCGCACCCATGGAACACCCTCCCAGCTTACCTGGTCAACAAGCCATCTCTCCAAAGCTTCAAGTTGGGTCTCAAAGTTTACCTCCTGGAACTCAGCCTCTGTGGCTGCAATAGCTAGCCCCCACATATCATCCCCTCCTACAGGGGTCTTACCCGTGACCATGGTACTCCATGCTCATTTTACAATAGTATCTACCGTGTCTAATGCTACCCCATTGTATTGTATCAAAGGTGTAACTTATACTGTCATTTGTAATTACTGGCATTCCAATGTATGTAACAATTGCAACCACTGTATGTTGTCCAATATGTGAAAGTATGTTTTTATGTAACTAATCCCGGGTCGCCCCTGAAAAAAGGACCTCTGGTCTCAGTGGGCTCACCCGGTTACCAGAAGTTAAATAAATAAATGTAGCTATGCATCACGCCCTCAGTGACTATGTAGCTATGCATCACCCAGTCTGCACAAAGTGCAAATTGTGACAAGCCCCAACTCTTGAGTATAGGGCTTATATTGCTGACTGTTCCCCTTTAAGAAAATGCATTTGCTGAGTTTTATTAGTGACCGGATCGGGGTGCAGATGTGCATGGAGTGCTGGCGAGGAGCATTAGCTTGAATTGATATGAGTAAGCTGTTAGCAATGCACAGGTACCCCTGGCACCAGAAGCCTCCACCCTTCACTCAAATATCAAAGCGGTCCTCTTTTCGGCTATAGTGGAGGACTACGGACCACTGTAACATAGCCAATACCCTAAGCTAGTTATATTACTTAGGATTATTGGTATGGTTGTGATGTTTTAAATCACTTTGTTTGAGTTGGGGGGCTCCACCCCCTCACCCCCATGCTTTTTCTTAATTTAATATGAGAGGTGTAGTGGGTGAAACCACCAGTTCAAGTAAACTAATTTGAAAAAACATCAGCGCCATACATCCTAACCTTAAGCAGCACAACCAGCATAGTGTACCCCTCTGCTATGCTACACTAGTTATGGTGGTCCATAGTCCTCCATCAGTACTCCTGTTCTACCACTACACCCTGACCGTAGAGCACCCTCACTTGGACTTACAAATGAAATGCCTACCTGTGTCATTGCCTTACACTCTGTGGGGTCCTATATCACTACCATGATCCGCAAAATATATCCCAACCTAGAATTCTAGCCTTATCCATGGCATGAGACTGAACAGCACACATACATGCTCCAGACTTACCTCTCATGCAGAAAGACAGCTGTTTGCCTTCCTACATGAAATCCCCCTGGTGCAGTTTTCAAGTGTAAATTGTGGATAGATGTATCATAAGAAATTGTGTTTGGCATCGGTCATACATTCTGGTCTCTTATTTACTGAAAACCCTGATGACAGAGATACTGTAGCAACTCGTGTGGAGAATTAATTTAATGGGCTGTCAAGGCTGCTGGAGTTTGTTTGTTTATTTCATTTCTTTGAACATGGGGCAGTATACGGAAAAGCCATCTTAGGCTGCACAGCACGTCGCAGTGAGGAGGACACGAGGGTCTCTGCAAAGACAAACGAGAATAATGCTGCTGTACAGAGTGCACAGACAACACAGATACATGGCATCAGCCATCAGTGGCGCGCATTTTCATGCAAAGTATTATGCTGGACAACAGTACCAGATTAACAGCACGGGAGAATTAAAGAGCAAGCAGAGCCAATAATAACGTGCAGAAAAGATTCATTTTTAACTGTAGCCAGCTGTTACTCTTTATTTCTGAACCATTTTTCTTTTTCCATGTGCTCATTAGACGGTTTTCTTCCTGATAATATTAGATGTAATGTAAAGCTCAGTGCTTTACCTGGAGACTGACATATCTTTTTTTAGTTTTTTTTTTTTTTAGGTTTTTGTTTTCCAGGAAAGGAGAGCTAGGAAAATTCTTATTCATTCATACATTCATTCATTCATTCATTCATTCATTTCAAAAGTTTTACCAGGAAAGACATACTGAGCTGATAACAGCTCATTTCCAGATGTGTCCTGGGCAATTCTGCCTATTTGCAGCCTCATCCGGGGACAATGCAACGTAACATATTGAATCAGGTTGCTATGCTGTTGGCGTTTTTAGGAATACTTCGTCTTCACCCCTCATCAGCCTCATGATTCACTATTGTGACATCACAAGTGACCAGTGTTGAAGCAGGGGATTGCCTCTTCTTGGTCAGTTATGATGTCATAGACAGTGAGGTCATAGGGCTGATGTTGCAGGAGGAACAGAACTGGCTATGTCAGCCTCCAGGTACAGCAGTGTTCCACACGTCACTCCAAGTATTGTCAGGTAGATAATCTTCTAATAGGAAAAAGGGAAAAGAAAAAAAAATACTTCAGATTTAAGAAGTAATGGTTCACTACTTTTTGAAAGGGAACTATTAATTTACTGTAATGATAATGCTCAAGTCAAGTCAATTTTTATATCTTAAGTGCCCAATCCTGGGGCTCTGGGCACTTTACAATTAATACAGGACAACATTTAATAGAGGATAAAGTATGGGCATCGATGAATAACCATGCTATGCTAGCTTCGAGTGGTTCCCATGGCAACTTAGTTAAACCTTGAGATCGCAGCTCGAGAGGTTTTCCTAAGTTGCCTTGGGGACCACCTGCCTTTAGTCAATTTACATAAATTCTTTATTAATATTTCTAACACACACAAAAGAAAAGACTAAACAATCGGAGACAGACCTGAAGAATAACATGATTAATTCAGACTCTTACGAACATACGAATGTGCCAGCAGAAACAGACCACCCGGTCTATCTAAGTCTGCCCGAGTGTGCAGCTAGCACCCCCAGTTTGCAGCTGCCCCACCCCCCTCCCATTTGTCATCTCACTGCCATCCCACCTCCTCCTCAACCCTCACTCTCCTCTGTTCCCTGTCCCATGCCCTTTGAAGCTGTTCACAGATTTACATGATACCACCCATTCTGGTAGGGTGTTCCATTTTGCTACCACCTCTCTGTGAAATAGTGTCTCCTCATTTCCTTCCTAAATCTATTGATTCCCCTCAGATACTTGAATGTCTCTATCATGTCACCCCTGCCCCTTCTATCCTCCAGGGTGTACATATTCAGGTCTCTCAGCCTGCTGTCATAGTCTGTCCCTTCCATTCCACATATCATCTTTGTTACCTCCTCTGCACCCTCCAGTAGCCTGATATCACGCTTTAGGTATGGCCTCAAACTGCACACAATACCTAAGTGCGGCTCACCAGTGACCTGTAGAGGGCAAGATCACCTATCTTCGCCGGACGAAAACCTCACTGTGCACCCCAGCATTTTGTTCACTTTTGCAGCCACTCTCCTGCACTGGGCAGTGTTGTCCATGGTCCCTGTTATCATTACCCCTAGGTCCTTCTCCTCCTCAGTGATCCCCAGCTTAACCCCTCCCAGCCAGTATTCTCTCCTTGGGTTCTTCACCCCAAACTGCATAACCTTACACTTCTTTGCATTGAACCCCAGTTGCCACCTCTCTGACCACTCCTGTAGCTTGCTTAGTTCCCCCTGCAGCTGCTTCCATCCCTCCTCTCCATTCACCACCACTGCTCCGATTTTGGTGTCATCAGTGAACAGACTTATCTTGCTCACCACCCCATGTGCAATGTCTGATATGAAGAGCCCGAACAATACTGGTCCCAACACAGAGCCCTGTGGCACCTCACTTATCACCGGCCTTGGAGTTGAGAGCTCCCCTCTCACCACCACTCGTTGCAGCCTCCCACTCAGCCAGCTTGTAATCCAATTCATCATTTTTGCCCCTACCGCTTCACCAGTTAGCTTCCCCCCAAGCCGCCCACAAGGCATAGAATTGAAGGCCTTGCTGAAGTCCAAGTAAAGAACATTCACCGCATGACCCTTATCCAGCTCACCTGTCAGCCAGTCATAATATTGTATCAGGTTGGTTTGACAAGACTTCCCTGAAACAAACCCATGCTGCCTCACATCCTGGAGGCCATTGTCCTCCAGGTACAACACCAGTCTTTCCTTTAGTATTGTCTCCATGAGTTTGCACACTATGGAGGTGAGACTTACAGGGTGATAATTACCTGGTTCATCACCCTTGTATAATGGTACTACATGTGCCATTCTCCAGTCTAGTGGCACACATCCCGATTCCAGTGAGGTGCTGTACAGATCCGCCAGCATCTCCGCCATCTCTCTCAGCACCCTGGGGTGGATACCATCCAGCACTGGTGCCTTGTCTACCTTCAGTGCCCTCAATCCCTCTAGGACTCTACTTGCCTCAATTCTTCCATCTGTTGCCTCCTCTCCCCCTGTCCCCACCCTACCAGCCCATGGTGGTAGCGGTCCCCCTTTCTTCTGTGAACACTGAGCAAAAGTATTCATTCAGTGCTTCTGCCTGCTCCTCACCCTTTCCATCCACTTCCCACCCTTTTATCCTCACTATTGTTTTCTTGCACTTCCTTTTCCCTGATTTATCTGTAAGTCTCCCCATTAATTCCCTTTGCAATCTCAGCCCTCTGGGCCTTGGCTTCTCTCACTTTTCTGGTCACCTCCCTGGACCGTCTTGCATACTCCTTCCTGTCCACTTCCTTCCCTGTCCTTCTATACCTCTTGCACACTTATAACAGCTAATGGAAATTAGAGACGTAAAACCAAACATGTGACTTAAAAAGTCCAATCGGAATTGCCGTAAAATGGGAGACAGAGTCAGGTCATGACTCACAGCAGATGATGTACTTCCCAAAGCTTTGGGAAACAGATAAAAAAAGAAAAACACAAGAGAGAAACAAAAAGGTACAGGTTTATTATGCAAGCTGGGAAAGGAACCTCATTCTGTCTAGCACCAGAGAGTGTGAGCGAGAGGGTTTCTAAAGAGTTTCGGAATGAATAGGTGGGGGGGATGCTTTACTTTGCTTCAGCGTTTGCCTTTATTCATGTCTGGCATGACAATTTGCTGTGGTTTTTCAAATTATGTGCTTGTTTGGCCGACCGTTCTGTCATGGTGACAGTCGCTTATGGGGGTTCTAGTTTGTTATACCATCGATGTGACATACCATCGATGGATTAACAACAAAGTGACGTCACATCGATGGTATCCTCTCCGTACATGTACAGCAGGTAAAAATATGCAGCGTACTGTCGGATCCCCAACAAGTGTCCATAGGTGTCCCCCAAGGATCCATCCTGGGCCCCCTTCTTTTTAGTCTCTTTCTAAACAACCAACTGCTAGCCTGTCAACAAAAAATCCTTCTCTACGCTGATGATGCGGTAATCTACTCCAGTGACTCTGACCCTATCACACTGGAGCAGCGACTTCAAGAGGACTTTTACAATGTGGAAGATTGGTTTAACAAAGCTAAACTCCTAGTCAACCACACATAGACTAAGTCCATGCTCTTTGCCCCTGCCCATAGCCGCTACAGAACTGCAACTCTGAACATCCAGAATTTACAAAATGTCACCATTGAAATGATCCCCAAGTTCAAATACCTGGGTCTCACCCTAGACAGGTCCCTCTCATTTGCCACACATGTCGATCATGTCGCCACTACAGCTAATAGGAAGCTCGGCCTGCTATATAAGCACCGAAGCTGCCTCACTGATAAAGCCCTCCAGCTTGCCATAACCAACTCGGTCTTCTCAACTATTGATTATGGCCTTGCCATCTACAGTGCAGCCTCTGACAGCATCCTCAGGTGGCTCGCCACTACGCTCATCAAAGTGTGCAGACTTGCACTGGGAGACCCGTGTTTAACCCATACCTGCCACCTCTGCCAGCAAACCGGTTGGCTAAATCTGAAATGACAGAGCCCGCTATCCAACCTGTCTTCTTGCCAAAAAGGCAACACTGGAACTACTTCCCTGGGACCCAGCTCCCTCATACACTAAGCCGCACCAACAAGGACTACAAGGGCATCCAGTAATATCTCCATCAAGATCCCCTACTGTCACACCACCCAAGGTCAGCGATCCTTCGAATACTGGGCCCCACTATGGCTTACCTCGCTTCTGCCAGAATTAGCCACTATCAGCAAAATCAGCTTGTTCAAATCCACACTTAGATCCCACCTGTCCAGCCAAGTGCTATGCGCCTGTCACACCTGATCAGCCCCCTCTAGTAACAAATACTGACTACACGCCTACAGCACTTATGCAACATCCAACCTGCTACTTCCCCTCCTACCCTACTCCACCAACCCCCCACAGCCCCAGTCCCACCTCTCTTATTTCCCCAGGGTCCACAACCCCTCACCAATTTCCAAACCTCTGCCCTTCCACTCCCCTACCCTTTCTGACAAGGCGACCCCTAGCCAGAGGTTACCGCAAGTTACTACCTCCTCCATGAGCCCCTCTCTCTACTCTCTTGAACTACCCTGCCTCCTCCTGCTCCCTCTCTTTTTCTAGTTACTACTGAAGCACCAGCTTAGCCTGTATGCTAAGTCACAAACTTATACCATGTACTTTGTCATTCATTATACTGTTTTCATTGGTTTAATGTAAATTGTAACTCTGTGTGTTTTCATATTGTACGTACACATTTCTTCCTGGCGTGGAACCTTTGTAAATGAGCTTGTAGCTCAAAGGTTGTAATCCGAGAATTCAATAAATAAATAAAGTATAACTGAGTAAAAATATGAAAATCACTATATAACAACATTTTACCATACATTCTAACACAATATTGATCAGGGTCAAGTCACTTTAAAACATTTCATAAATAATCATAAATACAGTACTTAAAACTCCACTCATTATCTAATTAAAATCAGTGTACATTAAAACCTTGATTAAAAAGATGCATCTTCAGGCCTTGTTTAAAACATACTAAGGAGGGGCCTCCCTCAAGTTTTGTGGGAGGGAGTTCCATACTACTGGGCCCACCACTTCAAAGGCACTATCACCAGACATTTTGAGTCCTGCCCTCGGGACCACTAAGTCCCGAGGGCAGTATAGCTTAAAGGTTAGAGGAACAAGGTGTGAACGAGCGTGATACATCTAGCAGACCAGACCTGAGTTTGATTCTCACAACCTCCACTTGCATACTGTGTGACTCTGAGCAAGTCACTTAACCGCCCAGTGCTCCCAGGTCGCTCCTGAAAACAGGCACTTGTGCCTGGTGGGCCTTACCTGGTTACCAAAGACTAAGTAACCCTCCACAGATGACCATAGGGAGTGCACTGGGAGGGCAAGCATCAAGAGGTCAGACAGGTAGCCCGGATCCAATCCGTATAGGGCCTTTAAGGTGAGCAAGCCCACCCCGAAGACAACCATCCACCTAACTGGCAACCAGTGCAGTTAGCGCAAAACTGGGGTTATATGATCAGGCCTAAACAGGCCTGTCAACAGCCTAGCTGCATTGTTCTGCACTAGCTGCAGCCGGAGGAGGTTGCCCCCACTGACTCCGAAGTATACAGCATTATAGTAATTAAGCCTGGAGGTGACAAAAGCATGTATCAGTGATGGCAGATGTTCCTGCGGGATTAAGGGTTTAATCTGGGCGACATTCCTTAGGCGATAAAAACCACTCCAGATGATGGCAGACACCTGAGCTCCAAGTGTCAAACCGTCATCAAGGATGATGCCTAGATTTCGCACCTTAGTCGCTGCCACCAGTGCGGTGGTTCCCAGGAACAAACCTGTTCCTGCTCTGGCGGCAGCTGCTTCGCACCATCAACCAGGCTCAATAACCAATACCTCCATCTTGTCCGGGTTGAGTCTCAATCAGTTCGAGGACATCCAATCCTGGATCTCAGATAAGCAGTTATTAAGCACATCCACAACGTCCAATGTTCCGGGGCCAAAGGACATATACAGCCAGGTATCATCTGCATAGCAGTGAAACCCCAGGCTGTAATGCCTAATGATAGCACCAAGGGGTAGCATGTACACCGCAAATAATATGGGCGACAAGATCTACCCTTGAGGTATTCCACAGGACAGGAGCCTCGGGCTCGATGAGAAACTTCCCATCACTACCCATTGCATCCTGCCTGTCAGAAAGGACTCAAACCAGCTGATAACCTTGCCAGTGAGTCCACAGAGCTCTCTTAGGTGATCAAGTAGCACCATGTGATCCATGGTGTCAAAGGATGAGAGACTGAGGAGAATGAGAATTGACAGTTCCCTCTATCTCTCGCCCTGAGGAGGTCATTTTGCACCCTAATGCTGTTTTTGTGCTGTGCTTCTTCCTAAATCCAGACTGGAGCAGCTCGTAGATGTCAAAGGCCATCAGGTGTGCCTCGAGCTGCAATGCTACCACTTTCTCTACAACTTTCCCCAAAAATGGGAGGTTGGATACTGATCGATAATTCGCCAAGATGTCAGGATCGAGTGATGGTTTCTTCAGCAGGGGACTCACCAACGCCTTTTTTAAAGCATCAGGGGAAAACCCCTGCTGAGAGTGAGCACCAGACAATCTCAATGAACACTGGACCAACAGCCTCAATACCCCCCACTAGGAGATGCGTTGAGTCTGGGTCCAGTTCACAAGAGGTAGGTTGCAGTTCCAAATCACCTCAATGACCCCCACCACCCCCACTGTCCAGAACTCGTCCCAGACAGAGTGCTTCTATCCCAATCAGGCTCAACACTTCGAGTCTGCTCGTACTCCACTGGAATTATCCCAGTCCTGATGGTCGACACCCTGTCAGAAAAGAACTGAGCAAACTCCTCGCACTGTGCGATTGAAATTGCTCTCTTTGGCTGCAGACAGGCCAGATGTAGTAGCCTGTTTACAGTCTGAAAGAGCAGGGCTGGTATGTTATTTCCTGCAGCAATCTCCCTGGACAGGAACTCTGACTTCTTACGGTTGATTGCCCATTGATAATCAGCATAGTGAGTACTCAAAGCCAGCCTGTCCTCCACAGGTGCATGTCTGAAATAGACAACTCCGAAGAAGCAACACTGATTAGTGCCAAATAATGTATTCTATGACAATAAAAGGTGTAGGAGCCACCAGCTACCAAAACCTGGCTGAATACTGTTACAGTAATCTCAAGAATGGAGAAAATTATTTTTAGAAGTAGAGGACAACTCAGGGCACGTGAGAAATATTGGGGGAAATGAGATTTGTTTTTTAAAGTGGGATAATAGTTACGGAGGAATATTTCTATGATATTTTTTTCTTTATTACATTTTTGAATCCACAGTAATAACGCAAGTATGATATGGATTGAAAAGTTTATTTTTATTTGTTTTCATTTTTTCATTTTAACTTTTAACATTGATATGCAATGTTGTATTCAAAAGATACAAGCAGTAATTCTGTTTTATTAAATATTGCTGTGCTTTTTTGTTGCCTTTTCTGCAGTTATGCTTACTTGTAATTGTGCTACCTCAATCTACTGTACCTGTTCTTACTTCCTGCTCCTCCTCCTCCCCGGGTCACACCTGGAAATCAGCCTTGACTCAGTGTGCCTTTCCCAGTCACCAGTTTTCAAATAAATACATAAAACAGTCCACTGTCAAAATCTAGGTGAATTCTTGGCAACAGGTCACCTTTTAAAATTATGGTTCTAGCTGGCCCATCGGCGCAGTGGTTGGATTTCTGCTTGCGACGTCAGCGACCCAGGTTCGGGAATGGACCCGGGTTACCAGAGGGCTAGCAGGGGGGGAAGGATGGAGCATCCCGTAGACTGCTCTCCTTCTCCGGGGAGAGGACAGGGAGTGTCCGGCACGCAACAGACCCCTGGCAGAGGCCAGGGGTATTGCAGTGACCAGGCGCCAACAAGTGCCAGGGGAGGGGCAGGCAGAGGCGTCATTGCATCCCTGCCCCCAAGGAGAAAAATTCACCCGGCGCCTAGATGACACTGCCATCACTTCCATAGCTTCAGGCCGATTCCTTGACCTATCCCGTTGTTCGCAGCACTTAATGGAGGAGCTGAGTGCTACGACCCGCACTGGGGGAAGCCAGGGGGTATCGAGGAGGGAGACCAATGTGAAGCAGAACAGGGTTCCATGACCGGACTGAGGTTCCGGTGCGGTGGGGGCCAAAAATAATATAAAATTAAAGCAATATAAAAAAAATTATGGTTCTAATTGTTAGTTTTACAGATTAACTCCCCTGCCTATTTGCATGGCCTGATATTGATTTATAGGCCACCTTGCAGGACCCTCATGCTTATGAAGGCTGAGGGAACATTCCCCCCAAAATTGCCATCCAAATATTTCATTTTTAATGGAAAAAAGTGTTGTAGAAGTATAACTTAGTGTCCTCCTTTGATTACATTTCAGTTGTGTGCCCATCAGAAATTTTCTTGGCATGATGTCCCTGCATATGTTACCCTCTGTCAATGCCCAGTTTCTTTCAGTCCCTTATTCTGGGTCTCATAGACCTAGGCACTAAGAGTTTTTGCATCTTGACCCCTCTATGTGGAATGAGCTGCCTCTGGATTTTAGAATGGCAGAATCTCTGGGACTTTTTGAACAAAGATTGAAAACATTTTGTTTTAAGGAAGGGAAGAGAAAAACTGAAATGTATAAACATTCTGTATCACAGGCACTCCGTATTCAAACTCTGTCCTCGTGCAGAGTCTCGAGGGAAGAAGAATGAGATAATGATTGTCCAGAAGCTGCTAAATCAAATGGGTCTCGAAATACGCACATTAAATCATAATCTAAGAGGGCACAAAAAACAGATCAAATCTACAAACTTGAGAACGGACAAAAGGAAACCTTATCAAATTCTCGATTGACGTACTCAGAAATCTGGATAAGGGGACCCCTACCAGTGCGGTCTTCATTGATCTATCCAAGGCCTTCGACTTGGTCAATCACAATCTGCTATTGACTAAGTTGGGCAATGTAGGTCTTGACAGCCATTCTCTAAAGTGATTTGAAAGCTACTTAACTGGTCGCACACAGAGGGTAAAATGGAAAGACTCCATTTCAGAGTTGCTCCCACTAAAAGAGGGAGTGCCGCAGGGGTCGATATTCGGTCCCCTCCTCTTTTCCCTCTTCACCAATGAACTGAGCCTCCACTGTGGGGGGAGCTCGGTGGTCCAGAATGCAGATGATGCCATTATCTATCGACCCTCCACTAATCTGGGTGACCTCAGCCCCTTGCTCCAAGGTGACCTGTGTTCCCTCGAACTGGCTTGTCAACAATAGAATGGTCCTTAACATGGATAAGACCAAGGCCATGCTGTTTGGTCCAAGATCCCTGGGACATGATAGAAAACAACACCTACACCTCACCTCCACGTCGGGCACTATCCTAGAGGTAGTTGAGTCACTAAAATACCTTGGCCTCACACTGGACCAGGGCCTCACCCTCAAGAACCATGTGGATCAAGTTACTAAAACCTTACATGGGAAATTGGGCACCCTCTACCAACTGAAAAACCAGTTGATACCAGAAGCAAGGGTCTCCATCGCCACCAGCGTCCTCCTTCCGACAATCACCTATGCAGCTCCAGTAGTCCATGGAGTAGCAAGGACCGAGATGAATAGACTCCAAGCCCTGTACAATAAGGTGGCCCGGTTCGCTGCCCAGTCAAACCCCAGCAATCACCACTGTGACACGCAATCACAGCTAAATTGGCCCTCTTTGGACGCCCGTCTCCAGTACCCTCTGTTATGCCAAACCTTTAAATTAATTAGCCAACCTCCCCCTCCCAGCCTATCTGGACTCATTGTGCGAAAGACTAACCCCCAGCTCCTCCGCACCACAGATCGCAGTCTCCTAGCTGTCCCCAGAGTAAGAACCAAGGCGGGAGGCAAGTCCTTCGCTCTCACTGCACCCACCCTGTGGAACTCCCTCCCTCCCAGGGTGCAGGAAGCGCCGTCAATTAAAAATTCCCAGACTAGGCTTAAGGCTCACATGATCGCAACTTCCAAATGCCACTGCTAGGCTCCTGGGACCACCTCACGGTCAACAGAATCCCACAGTCCAATATTACCCTCAGTGAGAAAATCGTATTATGTAATGTGGCTCACACCCTCCTCTCTCATTCTTCGTGTCTAGTAACATACCCTGTTAACTCCTGTACCCACCTCGAATGCATGCTGTTCTCAGCACTTGTAACCAGCTTGCTGTATAATACTGCATAACTTGTATCATACTATATAATTGTCATTCATACTGCAATATTTACCAATGCTATGTAATCCCGGGTCGCCCCTGAAAAAGGGACCTCTGGGGCCCAGTGAGCTTACCCGGTCACCAAAATTTAATAAATAAATAAATAAATAAATATTTCTTTCTCTCAGAGAATAGTTAACATTTGGAACACCCTACCATCAAAGTTAATAAATTCGAAGACAAAAAGACGAATTCAGAACAAACCTGGATGTTTATAGAGGTCTGCATAATAACCATGCTTGCCACTAAGAAGTGATGGGGGGGGGGGGCGCAGTTAGAATGAGTTGCATGGCCTAATTCTGCTCAAAGCACAATAGTACTACCAAGGGATATAGTGGAAGCAGAGAATCACATCATATTCAAATACAAGCTGGATAACTTATATAATGGAAAAGAAAAGGGAAATCTGGGACCATTAATATAGGAGACATCATGGACATATCACCTTCTACGGTCTTATCTTTAGTATACATCATTTATCATATAGTACAAACAATAATATGGTTTGCTGTTTTCAGCCTTTACAGACTTTGCAGTGTACTTGTTAGCCCTTGTGGCTCCTTGTACTCCTGTCTAAAGCACAGACAGCCTAAATTCCTTTGTGGTGAATTATACGTAACACCCATGAGGGCTTGCGTTAGGGTATGCAGTATTTATAATTTGTGTTTCTTTAAAACTTTACTTTTCTGCAGGTGCACTTTTTGTGTAACCCATTGTGCTTCTATGTTCTTGCATCGAGATGCCTGTCTTTTTAATATGTATCCAGGTTTCCCTTTCGAAATAGGGCTTTGGCCTTGATGGCATACCTAAAGCTTAAATAAATATATAAATGTCACCGAATGGTTCAGGATACCTCACAATTAGTAAAGAGCTCCCTCTACTCATCAGTTCCCCTGTGGTGCAGACTGAACTTTGCTGAAATAGTTAGCATTTTATTATCAGAAAACAAGGATATCAAGCCTCTGGCAGTCTGGAATGAAGCCTCAGCATTTGTTTCACTAAAATATGAAGAGTCATAATTAACAGCTTTATTCATTGCAAGAGGACACCTACAGATCAAAGCATAGGTTAATTAGATGGATAAGACGCTTCGCTCTCTCAGCTGCCTTTCTCTCACTGCCAGCTAGACTAATTTCCAGTGAGAATTCATTAAGAGGTGAAAGGCAAAAGTGATGCCTTGGGACCTTTCACAGCAAGAACATCCCCCTAATACGATCTCTTCCTAAAGGATACTGAAAATGTCCCCTTATTTATGTAATTAGTTTTTTTTTATCCAAGGTTTGATGTTAACAACCACAGGGGAATGGCAGAACAGGACGAACCAGACTTCCAGGCTTAGAGGACATAAGGACATCTGAAACCTCGAGAGAGAAATGCTGGGCTGGTATAAGGGAAAGAGACACACAAAATGCTATCTGATTTATCCTGTTCTGCTAGGAACATCCTACTGTGGAAAAGTCATTTAAAAAAACAACTTTTCTCCTTTCAGCTCAGGTTCTTGGTTGCTAACAGGAAGTATGGTCTGCAGGTTTGGGCTGCAAGGTCGCAGGACAAAGTCTTGCTTAGCAATTAAAGGAAACAAACATTCTATCACCTGGTGCTGCTGCTGTGTGTTGCAGAGTCTGATACCGCCCTCCTGATAAGCAAGCAATAATACCAGACAGTGTGGGTGGGATTGGGCAATACCGGACTGCCCAGGGGAGTAATGAGGTCCAACGTCACAGGCGGAGGGCCTTATAGCTCCTGGAACGTCCGGTATTGCCCATACCGCCCACCCTGGCGGGTATTATTGCGCTTAGAAAATGGGCACTGTGGCTTTTTCATATGGGATTTAAAAAAGTCAAGAAAAACAGTTAAAAGATTTATTATTAATGAAGTTTAAATGTTTGCATAGTAAAGTAGTCTCTATTTCTGTGTTGTGCCATCTGTTGTCTACCCCTTGCCATAACCTTGTAGTTAGCCCCTCATCCCAAGACACAGAGATTGTACTTACTGTCTCAACAGCGGTGCTTTTGCTTTTTTGGTTTAAAAAATATATACTTTGTGATGTTAAGCATTTAGAGTTGCAGCGTTACTTTGGTGTGCCTGAAGACGTCATACCCGGAAGTAGAAGGCATTTGAACAAAAAACAAATTTCTTTCTTTCTTTGTTTTCCTATTGAGTTTTGGGTTGTTTTCTTTATTGGAAGGACATGTCATGGGCAGCGATTGATGTGTGGGCTTTGAGACTGCTGACCTCCCCCCCCCGGATCACGCTCACATTCATTGCCTATATTAACCTCTGATGACCAAAAGAAACTTCCTCTTGAATAAAAACTTCTGCTGTTTACCTACACTGTGCCATGGCTCACAACTCCAATGGTACCTTGCAGCCTTGACTCTCCGAACAGATCCACAGCTGCCAGTAATTTCTCCTGGCTTGTCCGTGGTGCCGCTCATCTCATCTCATTTCTCCTTCCTGCACTCTCCAACCCCACACATCAATCGCTGCCCACGACATGTCCTTCCAATAAAGAAAACAACCCAAAACTCAATAGAAAAACAAAGAAAGAAAGAAATTTGTTTTTCGTTCAAATGCCTTCTACTTCCGGGTATGACGTCATCAGGCACACCAAAGTAACGCAGCAACTCTAAATGATTAACATCACAAAGTATATATTTTTTAAACCCCAAAAAAGGCAAAGGCACTGCTGTTGAGACAGTAAGTACAACCTCTGTGTCTTGGGGTGAGGGGCTAGCTACAAGATTGTGGCTGGGGGTAGACAACAGATGGCACAGCACAGAAATAGGGACTACTTTACTATGCAAACATTTAAACTTCATTATTAATAAATCTTTTAACTGTTTTTCTTGACTTGTTTAAATCCCCTATGAAAATGCCACAGTGCCAATTTTCTAAGTGCAATAATACCCTCCAGGGTGGGCGGTATGGGCAATACCAGACCTTCCAGGGGCTATAAGGCCCTCTGCCTGCGGCATTGGGCCTCATTACGTCCCTGGGCGGTCCAGTATTGCCCAATACCGCCCACCCTGTTGGGTATTATTGCTTGCTTGTAGAATGTGTTGCCACTATTAATGAATGGAGGAGTCTTTGAGCAGGCACCAGAGCTGGACTATGCAATGGCAGCTGGCCAAATCAGGCATTGAGACTGGGCTGAAATACTAGCTTACATGAAGTTTTCTTGTGATGAAAAGACAGACATCTGTAGTGAGAAATAACTGATAGGTAAGATTTCATAGATGATAAATAGACAGGCAGATCCCATAGTTAGGGTTTGACATGAAAGTTTAACCCCTGGCCACAAGAACTGGCAAATCCTTGGCTCAAAATGCATTTTTGGGAGGCTTAGAGTGTCCATCCTTGGGGCAGATAGAGCTGGACATGATAGTAAATGGTGTTGGTTCAAATGATATGGTGCTTCCACTCAAGCTGGACTCCTTCATATGGCTGGACTTCAAATGCTGCTCCTCAGGGAATAGGTGTCATCATGGCTCAGTTGGCAGTGCACTCTCCTCTAGGGCAGAAGGTTGTCAGTTCTAGTACCACTCCATGACTGAGCTCATACTATTAATGCTGGAACCTGTGTACAGTACTAAGGGGATGCTGTACTATTGGGGTGTACAGTCGTTTAGATGAGATGTTACAGAGTTCCTGTCTGCCTTTTTTTGCAGGTTGTTCAGGTGTATGTTAAAGATTCCATGGCACTCCTTAAAAAGAGTAGAACAATTCCCCGCATCCTGACCAGATTTACCCCATTCACTAAAATACTCCCAACAGCTTAACCTACTCCAATTTTATCACTTTATGACTCACCATCAAATCCTTGCAAATGGGCACTTGCAAGTTATGTCATGTTTCTTTTGGGTGAATAAATTGCAGAGGAACCCTCTCGAGTGTAACCTTTTGGTGAAGCAAATTGCATCTCTATCCCTCCCCCCCCAGAAGAAGCTGAAAATAGACAGTATTGTCTAGCCCTCCTTTCCCAGTCAACAAATACATACATACACACATGCATACATACATACATACACACACGCATACATGCATACATACATACATACATGCATACATGGGAGGCAGTATAGCACAGTGGTTTAAGGCACTGAGCTGCAAATCTGGAGACCTGGCTTTGAATCCCAGAGCCCCCACTTGCATACTGTGTAACCCTGAGCAAGTCACTTAACTTCCCTGTGCTCCCAGGTCACACCTGTAAACAAGCTTTCAACTTAGTGTGCCACTCCTAGTTAAATAATTGAAAAAAAACAAACATACACACATGCATACATGCATACAAACATGCATATATACATACACGCATGCATACATACATACATAAATAAATAACATTCACCAACAAAAATTGGGCACTCGCCTCTCTATGCCACAGAAGATGCTGCTCTGTATTTAGTGCAAAAACGGTTTATTCAGTCCATGACAGTGCCAGAATACATACTCCTAGGCATAGCATGGGTGTGTATTGTGGCACTGTCACGCACTGAATAGATAGTTTTTGCACCAAATACAGAGCAGAGTCTTCTGTAACATAGAGGGGTGAGTGCCCAATTTTTTGTTGGTGTATGACAGTTTGTATCATGAGCTCTTTATTTGTGTGTGGCTTCTGTTTGGATTGTAAATAAATAACATAGTCCAGATAGTATTTGGGCACTTGGTGATCCTTATTCCCCGGGGGGGGTACCAAACTTAGTGGCTGAACTATTTGCATTCATGGCTGAGCACAATTGCTGTGTTTTTTTTTCAAACTCCAGAGAAGCAGAATTCTGCAGAATTTTGGTAAAGTCTGACTAATTCCACAGAATTTCCATCAGAAAAGAAATAGCGGAATTCCACCAGTGGAATGCGGAACAATAATCCATGGTTTATATTATCTGCCGCTTAATGTTCTCTGGTTTTGTCTACATAAGCCATGGCATAGCAATGCATGGTTAATGTAAATCTTGGATTATTTTTCCACAAACCATGGGAAACTAATCTTCGGTATGTGTAAACTGTGGAATACTATTCCAAAATTTATATCAAAACAGTTGAAATTCCACAGAATTTTGAGGGAATTCCAAAACACATTTCAGAAGCAAAATTGCCATTCTAACTGAAATCAGCCAGCAGAATTCATCATTTGGCTTAGCTTTACCAGGCACCTTATGCATCTGTGATGTCTGGCTCAAACTCATTTAATCACAGTTCCCCAATTTTACCTTTATCTTCAGTCCATCCTCCAGCACCATGGCTCCTCCCTTTATCACATCATGCAGTCACAAACAGGTAACAACACTTCAAGTTGTTGTAAAACAGAAATAATGTATTTACAGATTTGTGTATACAGGCCTAAGGATGAAATCACACTTCAGATAGTGAACAGTCGGCCATAAGTTGTTCAAGGTACCCTTTCTCCGTATCAGAATTTTTGACTATTGTTGGATTCCGCAGGGTTACATGCTGCAGCTTCAGTGGAGAATGCCAGAAGTCCATAGTGGAACTCGGGGGACACTCACACAGAGTGACTCTCAACCATGGCCTCAGTTGTGAGGTTCTGTGCTACCCACCTAGGAGAAGCATTCTGAATTAGATGTCAGTTTCTGCATGGCAAAGTTTAATAATTACCAGCCGGATTACATTGGTTCCTGCAGTGTCGTACAAGATATCACTGGCTGAAACTGTGATACTGCTCATGATCCGGGGCGGCACTGTGGTATTCTTTGTATTCCAAGCAGTAGACCCATAAAGATTTAAATACTAAACACTTTGGGGGTTTTGTTGCATATTTTAATATAAGGCCACTTTCATATCATTTCATCCTGCACACCCTCACAGGCAGGTGGGTGACACGACTGTGGGAACCCATCTCTGCTCGAAGTAACTTTTATACTGATATAGTTAGCACATAATAATGCCACTCTCTCCTGGCTTACAGCTCACTTCTTTGTTGTATGATATCTGATTTAATTGGTTTCACCCCTGCAGCTGGACAAGAAGGCTGACAAATACATGGTGCATTTTGGTCTTGGATGATACCAGCTCACAGTCTACCACAAAAGTCTCAGTATGGCTAATTCATTTTCAATATCTGGACTGCTGGGCTAGGGAGGAGAATATACCTTGCTACAGCTAAGTTCCTAGAGCTGACTGAAGCCTTCGACCTCCAGTGTCATGGGATTCAGGATTAAGACCAATGGTATAGCCATACAGATGAACCCCTTAGAGCGCCCCCCACTCCCCACTACAGGCCACCCACTGCACCTCTGGTGTTCTCCCTCTCTCTCTCTCTTTCTCTGATGGGGCATGCTATGGACTGGACTCAATGGAAGGCACTTTGTAGAGTTTATACAATGTAGAAGAGTGGGCATCACGATGTGGCTTACTGAGTTGTGTTGCACCACAGCAAGACTGGATTCTGCCCAGACCTATCTTGTAAAGGCTCAGGCACAGGTTTCCACCCCAACTATGGTGGGTAGTATTAAAGCATTCTTGAGGAAGGGGTATCTTCCTGCTGCCATGAGGAAGGCAGTGGGAAGGTCCATGATGAAAAAGCACTCATTAGATCCCAATTACCATTGTAACCCCCAGGTGGCGCTATCCCAAGGGCTACTACCCTGCCTGTATGGCTAGTAACAGGTTAAGGGGCCTAGGTCCAGTGATGGGTGCCTCCACCCAGAGGTCAAGGTTGGTAGTGGTTAAACTAGCTTGGGCACAGCCCTCTGGGACACTGTGACCCCCCTCTGTTCCCCTTAGTGGCCCACATGGTACACAGGAGTTGCCTTCCCAATACCCCACATATGCACACCTATTACTCATACAGTACCCACTTACCCTCAAGACTGATTCTGCAGCATGTCTCTGAGGACCCCTTGTAAAACAAGGTTAGGTAATGCACACAAACACAATGCAATGCTTGTTCTGTATGTATTGACACCACAGACAGAATATAATTCAACAACAACAAATCTGATTTATTCAGGGGCAGTAACAAGGAAGGGGGCAAATCAGGTTGATTGGCAGTAAAAACACAAATCACAGTACTGTGCATGCAATTTAGGGTACAAACGTCACACTCTGGGTACCCAAGATGGGGAAGGGCTAGCCAGGTCCATTGCCCGGGGTTGGCCAGCTGGTGCAGATGGAAGGGGCCCTGCAAGGAGAAAGTATATGCACAACACACAATTGTAATCCGGAGCCAGAGGGTTCAGTCCACAGAAAGGAAACACAAAGCAATCAGTTGACACACTTTGATTAAATGAAAGGTGCAGGGAGCTACCCAGGTTTGTACTCACGATACCCCGAGCTGAGAACAGGATGGAGAATGTTCGTTCTGGATTGCCAGACAAGCAGGGTATGGGGACAAGGCCCTCGTGACAGGGCCCAACTGCATTTGAAAACAGGCGGATTCAGTACGAATCAAGCTAGGTTCTGCTTCCAGCTTCAGCACACAATCCACAGTACAGGGGAAATAAGATTGCGATTCCCCACAAGCACCAAGCACATTCATATGTAAAGGAAATTACTATACCAGGCAGGCTGCTCCTCGATCCCAATTGCAAAACACTGCACAAACCCGGGACCACTCACAGCAGCTTCAGTTCCTGACAGGCCGATCGCACTTGAACAAAATCTTCGGTCTTCTACAGGGTCAACCTGGTTTCCACACTTCTGCTTCTTTTTCCTTCTCAAACACTCTGATTCAGTTTGATTTAACTGTACTAACGGCCGCAGATTGACTTGAGGGCCTACACACGTGCTTCCCGCATGAACTACTCGCCGCACTAGCACAGAGCTCCTTCTCCCTTCACAGTCACCTCAGGTCTGGCTTGCAAGCAGACAGCTTAGGGTCTTTCAGCTAGATCCAGAGAGTTTGATTGGTTGGTTCAGTTGTCAATCACAGCAGGGCTCCCTCTGTTGGTGCAAAAAGGCACCAGGGTCCAAACTACAATTCCCAGAGGCACCTGCCATACAGCCCCCTTATAGCAGGCTCCATATGAGAGTCCAAGTACTGATTCACCCACAGCAGACTCCATTTTAAAGGTCCCCACACTGATTGGTCCAATTTGGCAGTTCAGGACCAAAATGAAGGGTCTTCACAGAACAGTTCTTGCTGCAAAAGAAGCAGGTTAGACAACTACATTTCCACTAATACTCTAAATGATTTCTGGCAAACAGTTACATCTTTGAAAAGTGCTCACTCTGCCCACTTAGCGACGGCAGAAACGGAGCGATTTGTCAGCAGCTCGAGTGGGACTCGAGCAGGGAAACACACAGTCCCCCCATACAAACTAATTATGTCTGCAAGCAGACAGCTCCTAAAGAGACAGTACGCAGAGGCTCTAAAAGCACTCGCTGCAGTGCCATTTAAGACGGCTTAAGCAGAACACCATCCAGACTTGGACACTTAACAAGCTCCTGGAAGACTTTTGGAACCCCCATTTGCAGAGTTTACCCTTCCTGGCCTGGAAAAACTTGCGTCCCACGTCAAGTAAGTACCCATAAACTTTATACAACATCATGTACATTTACATCACTAACATGTTAGGCTTATATGTGTAATCATCAGTCAGCATATCACCTTTGCCATAAACACATTTCTGATACTTTTCAGCACATTACTTTTTACACAGCATTATACACACATTGTACCTTAACTTAGGTTATTACCTCCTGCACATGAAACCTGGAGAGAGGGGGGCCTTCCCTATCAGCTACCTTGGGGCTAGGCGGGGCAGGGGCACCATACCTAGAGGGCAATACAATTAACCTGGAGTTAGCACTTATGCTCAGTTTGGGCAATGAGCTCGGGGACACATACACTCCTTTATGGACAACATTGAGAGGCAAGTCTACAGGCCTCCCAGGAGAATCATAGCTGAGGTGCACTACAGGCTTTACAGCTCGACCAGTCTTTCTAGGGGGAACTGTTACAGTCTTTGCATTTGTAACCTCACTTTCAGCACTGTCTTCACTTGCCAGGGGAGTTTCCATCAGGGTAGAAAGGTTTCAACTTGGGGCACTTTCAGTTCCAGGATCGGCAATTTCTGAGTCCACAACACTTGGTTTACATGGAGAGCCTCTGGGCACTGGCAGGGAACTATCATCACACTCAAAATATGCTTCCTGTTCCGGCATGTCACCGGTCTGACTCATAGCATCTGCCTCTGTCTTGGGTAATTCAAACAGTTCCACCATACACAGTGATTCCAGGTCATCAGACTTGATATTCTGCACTTCACTCTCTGGAAGCATTGGCTCCAAGGATGAAGCTGGGGGCTTAGGCAGTCCAGAAGGCCCAGCTTCATCTCCATAATTGACCAGGGGGTTACCTTGAAACAGCTGACTTAGTTTATACGAAGGGTAGTAACCATAGTTGCGCTCACTTTCATCTGAAACAGACTGACTGTCATTCTCAACTTGGATCGGCTGGGGAGGAACCCTTGGGTCAGCATCGGCAGGTGCAGGCTTTCTCTGTTTCTGTTTTGCTGCAGCCCTTGTCACTGGTCCAGGGGGAGCAACTTCAGGTGGCTCAGATTCAATCAGTATTTGGCCAATGGGCAGCAAATGAATTCAATGCATTGTCTTAATATCTTTTGAATTGTTTTCAGGTCTTACTTTGTACATGGGCAGATCATCGAGTTTGTCCACTACAATGTGAGGGAGATGATGCCACCTGTCTGCAATTTTGTGTTTGCCATGCAGTCCCAGATTTCTTAACAATACATGATCTCCCTCCTGGAGTTCCTGTGCCTTCACCTTTTTATCATACCTTTCTTTGTTGGCTAGATTTCTTTTGGCAGCCATGGTTTGTGCCAGTTGGTACGCATGATTCAGCTGGGCCTTTAACTTTTGCACATACTGTACATAATTATCAGCTTGGACCCCATCAGGAGAAACTCTGAAACAAACATCTACCGGTAGTTGGGCTTCTCTTCCAAACATCAGGTGGTAGGGGGAGAATCCAGTGGCATCACTTTTGGTGCAGTTGTAGGCATGTACCAAGGTGCTTATTTGCTGGCTCCATCTGGGCTTGTCTTTTGGGTGGAGGGTGCCCAGCATGTCCAACAGAGTGCGGTTAAAACGTTCAGGCTGTGGATCCCCCTGAGGGTGGTAATGGGTGGTTCAGGACTTTCGCACTTCCAACAGAAAAGCATTTCTTTGATCAAATGACTCTCAAAGTCTCTCCCTTGATCAGAATGGATTCTTTGCGAAGCCCCATAGTGAACAAAAAAGTTTTCTACTAGTACTTTGGCCACGGTGGAGGCCTTCTGGTCCATGGTGGGGAAAGCTTGGGCATACCTCATAAAATGGTCAGTGACCACCAGCACATTACTAATATTTCTTTGATCCGGCTCCAAACTCATAAAGTCAATGCAAACCAATTCCATGGGGGTGCTGGTGGTGATGTTAACAAGGGGGGCAGCCCTCTGGGGCAAAGCTTTCCTCTGTAAGCAGCGACTACAAGTTTGAATGTGTTGCCCAACATCAGCCCCCATCTTAGGCTAATAGAATCTGGACCTCACCAAGTCAAGTGCCCCATATGGTTGTGTAAAGACCTCAATACTAAGTCTCTGAAAGCAGTGAGCAAGACCAACTGTTGCTTGTCTATTTGGCCCCCCTGGTCTACTAATTCTCTGTATAGCAGTCGATTAATCAGTTTCAGCTTAGGACGTACTTGTATAACAATGCAGTTCTTAAATCAGTGGAGCACAACTTGGACACATCCTTCCCTGCGTAGAGGGCTTCTAGAGCTGGTTTGATCATAGGATCTTGGGATTGAGCCCACTGAAGACTGTCATTATCTAACTGGGGCAGTGCACCAATGTCTATTGCAGAAAAGTGGCAGTAAGCAGCAGGTATACAATTGTCAGAGGGTCCCAAGCAATCCACTAGACAGTCCACTGCGTCCGTGGACACTTGTTCTTCCTGGTCAAACTTCTGGCATAGTGCTCAAATATCAGGTTCTGACAGTCTGACCCAGTCATTTCTGGGAACAGGTCTCCGAGAGAGAGCATCAGCATCTACATGATTTAGGCCTGCTCTGTACTCAACAGCATAATCATATGTAGATAATGCAGAAAGCCATCTATGGCCGGTGGCATCTAATTTGGCTGAAGTCTGTACATAGGTCAAAGGATTATCAGTTTTTATCAGTATCTTAGCCCCATACAAATACTCATGGAATTGGTCAACAATGGCCCACTTCAAAGCTAGGAACTCTAACTTATGCACAGGATAGTTCTTTTCGGACGGGGTGAGACTTCTGCTGGTAAAGGCCACTGGTCTCAGGACATTCTCGTGCTCTTGGTACAACACAGCCCCCAAACCTTGCAGGCTAGCATCAGTATGTAGGACATAGGGTTTGATTGGATCTGCATAGGCAAGGACAGGAGCATGGGTGAGTTGATATATAATCTCATGAAAAGCAGATTCACAATCAGGTGTCCATCGGGCTCCAAAGACTTCATTGGGGTGGAAATGCACTCTGTCAGCCTCAGGGGAATCCGACCTCTTATATTTTTTGTTAGTAGGAGGGTAACCTTGGATAAGATTGAGTAGAGGACGAATCACTCTTCAGTAGTCCTTGATGAACCGGTGATAATAGCCACAGAATCCCAAGAATTCTTGCAGCTGTTTTAAATCGTGGGGCTGTGGACAGGTGGTCAAGGCCTCAACTTTACTCGGGTCTGACTCTGTTCCCTCGGTGGGCACTGTGTGTCCCACATACTTTACAGAGGTTTGGAAGAACTGACATTTATCGATGGATAGTTTAAGGCCAAAATCTTCCAGTTGGTCCAACACCTTCAACAATCTGCTCTCATGTTCCTCCAGTGAGCTGCCGAACACAATGACATAATCTAAGTATACCAGGCACTCTAACAACTTCGTGTCCCCCACTGCATACTCCATCAGTCGTTGAAAAGTGGCTGGAGCACCTGAAATCCCTTGAGGCATCCTCATGAACTCATAGAAACCAAGCAGACAGATAAAGGCCATCTTCTCACGGTCTTCTGGGGCCATCGGGATCTGGTAGTACCCAGTGCGAAGATCCAACACTGAGAACCACTTGCTACCATTCAGGCAGTCTAAGGCATCCTGAATGCAGGGCATTGTATACTGATCAGGGATAGTCCGCCGGTTCAAGGTGTGATAATCCATGCACATTCTCACTGCCTCATTCTTTTTTCTGACTACCACAATAGGCGAAGCATATGGTCTTCTGGATTCTTGAATTACACCAGCTGCAAGCATCTCCTGTAGGTGGCGTCTTACATCATCTATGTCAGCAGGTGCCAGGCATCGAGACCTCTCATGAAATGGCCTTTCATCATGTAGCTGGACACAGTGCTCAGCTCCTTGCACACATCCCATGTCCCATTCCTTTAAAGAAAACACCCAGTCCCTCTGGGCAAACTTTTCACTGATTCTCATTTTCCATTCAGCTGGCAACGGGGAGTCACCGAAATCGAACAAGTTGGGCGTCACCCTGTCATTCTTCCCTGAACACTTGTTACTAGGTACCACTGCAGTATCTGCACAATGTACATTAGCCAAGGTGTAACCTCTATTTACTCGAATCTCTCTATCAGACACATTATGAACTTGGACCATTACTCGTCTGGCATAAGCATGGGCTCTGGCAGGCAAAATACTAGGCTTGACCAGCAGTCCTTCTGGCAATTTCCCATCGTCTGGTGCATCCAGCATGAGTATTTTATTCTTGACATCCTTTCTGATATGGACCTCCCCCCTGTAAGGTATGCTGGGCATTTGGCGTCAGGATCAGGGACTCAGGATCCTTCTTCCAGACAATTCCAACCAGTTCCTCTGAGTCCACTCCTTCAACATCTCTCTGTGCCTCATAGGCCTTCTTGATCAAGGCTGGAATTCTCAAAGCTCTACCAGTCAGTGACCCCTGTTTCTCATAACACAACTGCGCCAACCGTCCAAACATATGCGCATTCATCCCAATTAGTAGAGGGACCCCATCATACAGTCCAGTAGGGGGACACACTAAGGCCAGGGTCTCTACTTGCTCTGCCACTCAAGCCACGAAGGTGGGGAAAGACAGCCAAATTCGTATATATCTGGAGTAGGGGTAGGCCTTCTCACTTAACCCCCATACATGCAGTCCTTCCAATGGTTGTAAAGGGTACATCAGACAAATGCTTCTGATACCAATCCTGGAACATAATTGTCACTTGGGAGCCACTGTCTAATACAGCTCTTGTAGACACTCCGTTCTCCTTTACAGTGGTCTCCATGGAGGGACTCACCACTTCAGACCATTCCAGAGGGACAGCAGCAGGGGCCTGGACAGATGATTTAGCGACATAAAAATTAGAGTTAGAGTTCCTCGTGCCCTCACAGCGGTCATTTTGTGGCACCCTTAACCACTGATTTGTTCTCCGAAGCTCTCCTTGCAACCAGCTCACCACTCTCTCTAAGTCTTTCTGAGACTGGCATTCCCTCTTCATATGGCCATCTTTTCCACAGTTATGACACATGATAGGCTCCTGGATCATCCTTGGAGAGAACATTTCCTGAGGAACTGATGGATTGGCAAGGGGTGGGGTCCATTAGTGGCTGGCAACAGTGGCAGGGGTGTAACGTGTCTCAACAGTTCCTTCATGGTGGCAGTAAATTCTTTGATATCACTCTGAGGGCTGTCCTTGTTATAGGAAGCCTGAGGGGGCATTCCCACCCCCATGGCAGTCATGGCCTGAGCAGAATTAGAGTCTGGTCCCACAGGGGAAGTCCTTGCAGGAGTGCCTACCTTCAACTCTTGAACCTCCTTCAGTAGTTCATCTTTCAAAAACTGGGCTCAGGGCGGGAAGTCCTTTTCTTTCTCAGAGTACCCACTAGCTGCCAGTTTTGGTCCCTGAACCTTACTTGGCGGATCACCCTCAGTCACTCGTGTCGTAGCAGTAGCTATTGGTGCAACTTCCCCCCGGGGTCACCTTCTCTCAACCCCTCAAATTTCTCATTAGCGCATCATAGGAGGGCGGTGATTCCAGTTGGTTGGCCAGGCGTAATTGAAGCAACAACAGTTCTGAAAAGGGGGCAGATTTAAGGATCCAGTCCAGTCTGGTTCGGTCTAATTCAGTTGCTGGCAAACTACCCTTTCTAAGGCATTCTTGCAACAGTTTTTCCAGCCAAAATACATACGCAGACAACAACTCCCCTTGGTACTGCTGTGCATTTCTTACCCTCCACCACAGGTCTTCATCTGAATCCGGGCTTCTATAAACATTCTCTAATGCCTCAAGATAGTCCTGTGCAGTCGCTTCAGGGTTATTGGCCCATTTGGCACGGATGGCAGCCAGGGCAGGACCTCGGAGGCTCTCACTTAATCTCTTTCGCTTCTCTGCTTATGAGCATTGCCATTCCAACACTAGAGGGGCAGCATAGTCTATCCAGGTCTCCCAGTCATCCTCCCCCTTGGGGGGTGGGGAGGGTGCCCGAGAAAATTCTCAACCTTCTGTAAGAGTCATGACTAATGGCAGGTACTGGCATAGGGGCCAGCATTGGCACGGGCATAGAAGGAGGAGCAATAACAGGTACTGGAGCGGGAGGGGGTGTTGGGGGAGGAACACCCTCAGGTGGCAGGAATAGTTTCTTCAAGTCCTCCACAGTTTTCCCTTCCTCCAGCAACAATTTAGCAAATTTCTCCTCAAAAGTCTCAGATAGTGGGGGGGGTGCTCATCCCCCCGGGGTCTTTACTGTCTTTGGTTATCACTCTCTAGGCAGTGAGGGCTCCTCCAGGGGTAATAGTCTGTGGCACTTTGGAACTGTCTATGGGGTTCTTACACTCTACTAGGGCCATGAAAGTTTGGTCGAGCAGATTAGCCTGTCGACCCACCACCACAGGGTTTTGTAAACCTTCCACCTTGGAAAGTACTCCCTCTACAGTGTCCTTATTGGTACCCAGTGGGATGTCCAAGATAAGCATTGCATTTTGGGGGTGGACCTTCTGCCCAGTACACCACCCCACCAACTGGTGTACAGCCACTTCTGTTGGGGTAGTCATTTTATTTTTAACAGTAATTTGTAAATGTGGCCACTAGGGGACACTAAACCCAGCGGTGCCTTCAAGATGTAACCCCTAGGTGGCGCTATCCCAAGGGCTGCTACCCCTGCCTGTATGGCTAGTAACAGGTTAAGGGGCCTAGGTCCAGTGACAGGTGCTTCCACCCAGAGGTCAGGATTGGTAGTGGTTAAACTAGCTTGGGCACAGCCCTCTGGGACACTGTGACCCCCCTTTGTTCCCATTAGTGGCCCACACGGTACACAGGAGTTGCCTTCCCAATACCCCACATATGCACACCTATTACTCATACAGTACCCACTTACCCTCAAGACTGATTCTGCAGCACATCTCTGAGGAACCCCTGTAAAACAAGGTTAGGTAATGCACACAATCACAATGCAATGCTTGTTCTATATGTATTGACACCACAGACAGAATATAATTTGACAACAACAAATCTTATTTATTCAGGGGCAGCAACAAGGAAGGGGGCAAATCAGGTTGATTGGCAGTAAAAACACAAATCACAGTACTGTGCATGCAATTTAGGGACCAAACGTCACACTCTGGGTACCCAGGATGGGGGGGGGGCTAGCCAGGTCCGTTGTCCGGGGTTGGCCGGCTGGTGCAGATGGAAAGGGCCCTGCAAGGAGAAAGTATATGCACAACACACAATTGTAATCTGGAGCAGGAGGGCTCAGTCCCCAGAAAGAAAACACAAAGCAATCAGTTGACACACTTTGATTAAATGAAAGGTGCAGGGAGCTTCCCTGGTTTGTACTCACGATACCTCGAGCTGAGAACAGGATGGCGAATATTTGTTCTGGATTGCCAGACAAGCAGGGTATGGGGACAAGGCCCTCATGACAGGGCCAACTGCATTTGAAAACAGGCAGATTCAGTCCGAATCAAGCTGGGTTCTGCTTCCAGCTTCAGCACACAATTCACAGTACAGGGGAAATAAGATCGCAATTCCCCACAAGCACCAAGCACATTCATATGGAAAGGAAATTACTATACCAGGCAGGCTGCTCCTTGATCCCGATCGCAAAACACTGCACAAACCCGGGAGCACTCACAGCAGCTTCAGTTCCTAACAGGCCGATTGCACTTTAACAAAATCTTCGGTCTTCTACAGGGTTAGCCTGGTTTCCACACTTCTGCTTCTTTTTCCTTCTCAAACACTCAGATTCAGTCCAATTTAACTGTACTAACGGCTACAGACTGACTTGGGGGCCTACACGCGCGCTTTCAGCGCGAACTACTCGCCGCACTAGCACAGAGCTCCTTCTCCCTTCACAGTCACCTCTGATCTGGCTTGTCAGCAGACAGCTTAGGGTCTTTCAGCTAGATCCAGAGAGTTTGGTTGGTCGGTTCAGTTGTCAGTCATAGCAGGGCTCCCTCTGTTGGTGCAAAAAGGCGCCAGGGTCCAAACTACAATTCCCAGAGACACCTGTCATATAGCCCCCTTATAGCAGGCTCCAGATGAGAGTCTAAGTACTGATTCGCCCACAGCAGGCTCCATTTTAAAGGTCCCCACACTGATTGGTCCAATTCAGCAGTTCAGGATCAAAATGAAGGGGCTTCACAGAACAGTTCTTGCTGCAAAAGAAGCAGGTTAGACAAACTACATTTCCGCTAATACTCTGTATGATTTCTGGCAAACAGTTACATCTTTGAAAAGTGCTCACTCTGCCCACTTAGCGACGGCAGAAAAGGAGCGATTTGTCAGCAGCTCGAGTGGGACTCGAGCAGGGAAACACACAGTCCCCCCATACAAACTAATTATGTCTGCAAGAAGACAGCTCTTAAAGAGACGGTGCTCAGAGGCTCTAAAAGCACTTGCTGCAGTGCCATTTAAACGGCTTAAACTCCGAACACCATCCAGACTTGGAGCACTTAGCAAGCTCCTGGAAGATGTTTGGGAACCCCAATTTGCAGGGGGGTTACACCATGTCAGATACTGGCCACATCCAACTAGTCAGTTTTGGCTAGGGCCATGGAAAAGGTGATGGAAGAGCAGCTTTGTAGTTATCTGGAAAGAAAAAACACCAATAAGCCCTTCCAGTCTGGTTTCCAAAGACAACACAGTACAGAAACTGATATGGACTGTTAAGGTGTGCAGTGATCTCTTCCTGGTGAGGGATTGGAGGAATGTTTCAGTCATTATACTTCTCTTTTTGTGTACGTTCTATTTTTGCACCCTACCTTTGGGGCTTCTCTCAGGGTCCCGTACTCAACTCCTTGACTCAACTGCCCACCTGAACCATCTCTTCACCAACTGCATTGGGTAAGGGGGGGTTCCAGGCTCTCCCTCCCCCTTGGAGAGGCCCCAGAATTCCCAGGGAGAGGTGGAGAGAATGGCTGGTTCTGGACGTGTGGCCAGGGCTATCGACTGTCACCATCACCTCACCCGAGGATAGAGGGATTTTTACTTAGTTACAACCCCATTGAGCTCATGCAATGATGTCCTGCTCAGCATACGTGCACTTCCATGCATAGTCGAAAGACGTCCGCCACAGCTCAATCCCCTTGCATCTGCCAGCCAGGCAGTGCAATCCCCCAGCTGCCACCAGAGGCTGCTACTGCACCGGCATGTGCGAAACCCCCCTCCCGAGGAAGGAAAGCAGTCCTTAGGACACTCAATCCTTCCTCATCCCCACCGACCCCTGATGGCTCATGCTTGTTCCTGAACACGGGTCGCCGGTGTGGCACGAGGTGTGGCATCCAGCACCTCAAGCCTCAGCACCACCGGGCCAGCCCCATTTTACTTCTTGATCCTTCAGTGACATTTGATAAAATGGAGCATGGATGTTAGTTGACAGGCCATGGGAATACATGGGAATTTCTGATACAATGCTTAATTGGTTCCAGTCTTTATGGAAGTGCAGGAGCGTCTGTTGGTGATACGTACATTCATCCGATAGCCCTAACATTGTGGCATACCCCAGGGCTCGGTGCTCTCCTCAGTGCTGTTTGCTGTTTATCTGATGCCACTAGCAGAGGTCATTATGAGAAACAGCATGGGGTGTCATTGCTGTGCTGATAATGCCTAGATGTAGCTTTTTCACCACCTCACCAGAGCTAGACTGTGCTGTTATTAAAGTGATGTCTGACACGGATCAATAACTGGATGGCCTCCAACTGGTTGACACTACATCCCAACAAAATGGAACTGTTGCTAATGGGTTTTGACCATCAGGTATCTTGATTAAAATTCACTCTCCTGTTCCCCCTCTTTGATGAGGTACAGTTGGAACCTGGGAAGGTTGCCTAGAGTCTGGGAATAGCTCTTGATTAAAGGAATCCCATGTGTTAGTTGTTGTCAGGAGCTGCTGTTTCTGTCTTAAGAATATCACAAGACAGTGTCCTTTTTATGTTTACTTGCAAAGCATGTGAATATACTGGTATCAGTCTGAGATGTAAGAGGGCTTTTGGGGGCATGTCCCTCCTACACCTACCTCAGCTTCAGAATACTGAATCACCTTCCTAATTTCTCCCATTCTCCTCCTTGTTTCTCGTTTTGCTTTGAAGTCCACGTCCAGTCATAGTGCTGGAAAATGTACAGTAGAAGTGGGTTTTCTTGTGCAACTCCTAATTCCTGCTTGAAACCCTTCTTCCACTTTCTGTTCTGCTTCTGTGCTTTTCTACGGTGGTGCCATTCACTTCTTTGTTTCTCTGCTGTCCTGGGGAGAGCAGAGATGTTGCACAGTGGCCACAGGGTTTTCTGCCCAGAGCCGCCAGCGCCAATCCCCGCCGCCCAGCACTTACATTAAAACTGGTGGCAGGTGCTCCATCCCGCCACCACTACCACCCCCTCCTGCCCGCCTAGCCAAATACAACAGAACCAGCAGTGAGTGCTCAATCTCACTGCCATTATCACCCCCTTCCACCCGCTAATCAAATACAACAGAACTGGTGGGGGGAACTCAATCCCACCGCCAGTATCACCCCTCCAGCCCACATACATCACCTTCTCCTGCCTGCCCAATATAACATGAGAAAACCAGTGATGGGTGCTACTTAATCCCACCAATAGCAGTGTCAGTGGCTCAGTAGGTAGCACACTCACCTCTGAGGCCAGGAGATCAGAGGGCTGTGGGTTCAGTTCCCACATCTGGCCCTTGGGTTAATATCCCAGTACTGACACTGTAGTGCAGCATGAGAGGGGTGCTGCACTTCTGAGGTGCCATCTTTCGGATGAGACGTTAAACAAAGGTCCCATCTGCCTGGACTGGTGGTAGTTCAGGTGGATGTTAAAGATCCCATGGCACTTATCGAAAAGAGTAGGGGTGTTTAATTAGAGGATAAACATATACATCTTCACTTGTTCACAGCAATCAAGGTTTAAACAACCAACAATAAAATATTACAACCAATGAGTCCAATACAATATGCAGTAACTCTGTGAGATAAATGAAAAATCGTAAACTAAAAAATTTCTTCCTCTCAATCTCGTGGAACTTGAACAAACAAGCATATATTTCCCTACCCTCGTCCTACTTATATTTTATAAAATGTAAAAATCCTTTCCACCAATTTCTTAAAGTCTCTGTCTTAACTCTTTTAGTATCCTGAATATAAATGTTCACCAACTCTCTTACAATTAAACTGCTGACACAAGAATAAGACAATTTCCTTTGGTACAGTACCCACTGAATTCTTGCTTGCCATAAGTAGTATCTCAGACAACCTAGAAATAAGGCTAGAGTCTCTTCGTGAAACCCCAACTGGGTAGGTAAACCATTCCCAAAGATCAGAAACTCATATGTCATGTTCAACATCCACTTAAAGTCCCATAATTTTGCCAAATATACCAATAGTCCTGAAGCATAAGAACAGTTCAATAGAAAATGCTCCATAGTCTTCTCTGTATTAATGCATTCTAAGTGGGGACATAGCCTTTCTGGCGTTGCCTTATACTTCGCATTTCCTCGTACATTCAACTTCCCGTAAAAAATTAACCATTGTGTTCTCCACTGATTACTTGGCATTCTTGGGTTTTGGAGTTGTGCCAGCACCTTTGGAATCAGAACCAATGGACAATGCTTAAATTCTGGTTCTTGGGGATATAATGTAGTCATTAAATGATGGTACAGTTTCCTTGTATTAAATGTCAAAACCATTTGTTTCTGTATTCTCCATTTAAATAATTTCTGAGCTACAGATTTAAAATGCTCCGGAATATGTAAATGTCGATTAAGTTTTGGAGCGGTTATAACCCAGTTCCTGTAATATTTCCCCATCACCTTCAGGTTCCAGGAAACATCCGATTTTAGCTCAGCTAGAAGACCCTCTTTTATTGAAGTGGAAATAAAAAATACATAAGCATACACCACCGGATCTATCATTCCCAATCCTCCCTTATTCTTCCTTAAATAGGTAAAGCACCTTTTAACAGGATTTAAACGGCTGCCCCAAAGCATCTGAAAAAATACGCTATAAACTTTAGTTTCTAGGACTGCTGGTAAGGGTAAGATCATTGCTACAAACTGTAAAACTGGAAGAAGAAACTGTTTAATTATGTGAACCCTCTTTATTTTGGGTAATCTCCACTGTTTCCATCTTCCCACTTTTCTCTCAAGTTTCTCAATTACCTCCTCCCAATTTTCCCTAGGAATATTCTGAGGACCAAACTTAATCCCTAAAATTTTCAGTGGAATCCTTGAAATATGGATACCCTCATGCCATTCTTCCACAAATCTATTTGTACCAATGAAAATACCTTTTGTTTTCTTTATATTGATCTTCGCATTTGAAACTTTTGCATAATCCTCAAAGGCCGCTATGAAAAGGGGAATGGATATGCTATTATCTAGATAGATTACCAAGTCATCGCGTAAGCCTATATTTGTTAAATGTGTATTCTATCTTAAAACTAACGCCTTTCCATCCTGGAGCTGCTAACACTTTTTTAAGAAGGGATCTATTGCAAAGGTATAAAGTAAAGGGCTAAGTGGACACCCTGACGTACCCCAAGGTTAGCTGAAATCCCTCTGCCCTATAACCTTTAACAGAGGGAAAACTATTATTCTGTTATATAATCTTTATTAAATTTGTTAGCTGAAACGGTATCCCATAATGCTTCAGTGTAGAAAAAGAAATGGCAAATGAACCCTATCAAGCTTTATCTAAATCAGCAGCAATCAGACAACCTGATAACCCCATTTCTGCATGGTAGTCTATCACGTCTCGTATCAGCATCAAAGCTGTCTGAAGTTTCCTGTCTGACATATTACAATACTGATATTGGGAAATCACCTCTCCTGCAAATTTTTTCAAACGGTTGTTTAGGATACTAGCAAAAATTTTATAGTCGGTGTTTAAAAGCGTAATAGGCCTCCAATTTGCTATCTCTTGCTTATCGCCTGACTTAAATATATAAGTTAGTAAACCATCTGTAAACGAGGGAAAAATTACTTCATTCTCTAAAAAGGACTGGAATAAGGGACATAAGCATTGGCTAAATTCTTCAGAGAAACTTTTATATAAGTTATTTGAAAGACCATCTATTCCTGGTGAAATATTTGATTTAAGTGATTTAATAACTTCCAAAATTTCTGTTGGAGAGATCGGTTCCCATTTCCCTGAATTTGTACCCTTGTTAACTGGCACTATTATCTGATTTAGGTAGCAATCAATGTCTTTTGGAAAAATTATTTTATGAGGATTTAAAGAATCGAAATAATCCACAATTACCCCCCGAATTTCGCCTACAGATTTGGCTAAGCTGCCATCAGGTTTCCTCAACACCTTCAATTCCATAGAATCCTTAATTGATTTACACATTTCAAAAGGGTCACCTACGGGTGACTTTTTAACTCCATTAATTAGTATTGCTTGCATAGTTTTGCTTCTATTGTACTGAAACTCTCTCATTTCCCGTTTTAATGAAGAGATTTGATCAGAATAATCTCTCCTAGATGAATAGGCTATTGTCATTAGTCTTTGTAATTGCTGCCTTAACCCTAGATAATGTAAAAAATTCACATTTTTCAATCTCCGACCATTAGTTTTAAAACAATTTCTTAGGTCAGCTTTAGTCTGTTGCCACCATTCCCCTTTATCCGAGTATAAAAAGGCTACAGATAACCTAGCTTTTAATAAAGCTTTCAACACGCTAATTGGATATGGGGCAGATCTAATAATGTATTGTTCAATTTCCATCTCACTTGTCGTGTTCCTTGTTCATCAGAAAGAATAAGGGAGCTTAATAAAACTAAATGGTCGAAAATTCACAAGGAATTATCTTAAAAATCAATCTGTATGTTTGGAGAAACCAACATATGATCTATCAGTGAGAAAGATTTCCCTTTTAAAACGAAAAGCTGGCTTCTAGTTTTGATGAGTCATTACAGATAATGAGACTGGCATCTTTAATTATCTTACTTAAAGCATTTGAATCACAATACACTTTCTTTGTATTGCTTTTTTTAGTGAGCGAAGGAACTGGGCAATTAAAATCACCACCCCAAAGTATTCTAGATGTAGTGAATAAAAAAGGTTGTACCATTGTCAAACAAGTAACTCTACTAGATTTCATCTGTGGGTTATAAATATTAATAAAACGGAAGCAGTGACTCTTCCATTTACCATCCACTATTAAAACCCTTCCAGGAATTAGATCAATTAGGTTATCTAACTGAAAATCATAGGAATTAAATAATATCCCAACTCCGTCTGCTGCTTCCTCTCAAAGGACCAAAATGATGGGCCCAAATCCATTCTCTTTTAAAGGTAATTGATTGTTCAATGGAATACATCCAAGTCTCTTGTACGAAACATACTTCAAAGGAAATGTATGAAGAAAATGAAAAAGGCTTGCCTTTTCCTACATTCAATAAGCTGTGAATATTTAATGAGCTCCAAGTTAACTTCAGTCCCATGTCCAGAGTTCTAAACCCTTATTTCTTCCTCTTTTCCTTTTTTTTTCTTTATAGTTGTCTAAAATCTGGGATCTAGTTGATAGTGTAGATTTTTGAGAATCAGAATCCTCTACCTCTAATTCCATATCACCCCAAGAGGAAAATAAAGCTTCATAAGAATTGCTTGTTTCTATGGGCACTACTGAGGGGAAGGGGTTTTACTTGCAAATTCCTAGTTGATCTCCTTTGTGGGGCTACTGGCAAGGAGTCATTCTTAATAATTGGGTTATCTACCTCTCTGGTAACCCCCTCTGTATGCTCTGCTGGAGGCGAAATTAAAGTATTAAGGGGACCCATATTGGTTTTCGTAAGTTTAACTGGATTGGAGGCCTTCTCTTGTTTCCCGTATTGCTGACAGTTATCTCCTTATTCTTAACCTGTTCTGCAACTGGATCATCTGATACTACTTTAGGCTCCACTGGCCTCCTGGCTAGAGTACTTAGTCTGGTTAATCCCTGGGGGGACACCTAACAGGGGAGTAGCTTGTGCAGAAACCTCTTGTGCTTTTTTAATATAAATTTCTGAACTAGAACTAGATGCAGTGTTGTGGGCAGCCCAAGGACACACTTTAAATACATGACCCTTAGCATCACATAAGTCACAACAAGACTGATTGTTACAAAACATAGTTAAATGACCCACCTCCCCACAGTTGTCACATCTTGGTTGGTCACATACGCTGGAAAGATGTGTTCTAGCACCACATTTATAACATGCGCGTGGCTGACCACTATAGAAACACACACCTCTGTCCCTCCCTAACAGGAAAGAGTTTGGTATGTGTTCTATCCCAGACTCAGATTGCCTTAGTTTGATTTTGTACTTCCATCCACCAGTCCAAAAGAGCTCTGTATCCAAAATGGGTTCTGGTGCACTTAAAACTTCACACTTTTTTTTCAACCAGTAAGTAATGTCCTCCACCCACACCCCTTCATTACGAAACATAATCGTGACAAACTTAACTAAGGGTTTGGATAGAGGTATAACTATGAAGGGGGTCCATATCGGGGAAAATTTAACCTGATTATACCTTATCCAGAACAAGTCAAGAGCTTGCTGAGAAGAAACTTACATCATAATTGTCCCCCAGAGATGTTTATGAAAGCGTAAACATCCTGAGGAGAAAATGCAAAGTTTTTAGCAAAGTTTTCCCAACATAATACCTGTCAGGCCTAATTTCCTACCCCCCTTTATACCTTAATCGGACTGCATTACGCCTAGGAGCAGCTTCTCTGTGTGTATTTGAAAATAGTTCTGACATCAAAGGCTTCTGAGTCGAACCTAGGGAGGAAGGGGGGACAATGCACTCGGCTGCAGGAATCTGTAAGGGTTCCTGTGGAGATTCCTGTAACAGTTTAGTGGAAGGGATGTTATCTGGGCCCATAGTACTACAGGGGTACCAGAATTATCCTCCCTACAGGTAAACCTACTTCAGTATCCTTCCCTTTGTCAGCAAAGCAGCGGAGCCCATTCTGGGGAATGTTGGGAAAGGATAACTCCTGAGACCAGGAAGGGTCAGGTTTCCACACTCCTGTGTCAGCCTGTATCCATCCTGACTCTTGCAAAAGCTTTTCTGGTGACCAAATAGACTGCCTATCAACACCTTTTAATGGTGTGAAATCCACCTGTGTATCCTGCAACTGTGCTTTACTATTTCCCCTCCAACATTTTCTCTTTTGGAAAAAAAACTCTGTCGCCCCTGTTTGTGAACCATCAACAGATTGATAAACAACATTAGATTGTAATAAGGACTCATCCTTATTGTTTGAGCACAAAACCAGCCACTTTGTTTAGGGAACCCCATCCTGCTTATTAAAGTTAGAAGCGGATGAACAAGTAGTAGTTTTGGAGTCTGTAGATTCCTCCATGTCCAATAACCCTCTCAGCTCTGCTGGCTGTTGGCACTCGCTAACAATTACTACTTTTCTGCCAGCCAGTTCAGGATATTTTATTGCTGTATTCGATTTGAAATTCATCTCTCCATAACCACGCTTGCTTTCTAAAGAGTTACCCACTTTGGCATCAGCGTCGGGCTCCTGCATAGTTAGGATACAGTTATTACTGTCAGTATTAGTGTTAAGGGCTGCAGGGAGCTGCGTGGAAACTGCACTTGTTTTATCATTAAATTGCCCAAAACCGCACTCCAAATTACTCAGGGCTCCAAAAAACACAGTACCTGAACGCTCTCTAGACTCCTCGTCCACATGTTGACGCTCACCACTCAGCAAATTAGTTTCCGGCACGGAGACCGGCTGGTGCCACTTCGAAATGTGCTCCTCGGAAATGCTAGCAGTAAAGGAGCTGTTCCTCAGTATAGCAGACGAAGTGAATGCGTTCCCGTAATTAGAGCATACATTCGTTTGGCAGGTGCTCTCCTTTGCAGCGACCGATGCTCCCGCTCCGGGAGACTCTATGTCCAGCATAGCTGCAACACGCTGAGGGGGAGTTGAAGCATTTTCTTTGTTAACATTTCCCACATTGAGCACAGACTCTTGAAGACCTGTATCAGTTTCAAAATCGATAAATTCCTGCACTGAAGCCTCCAAATTACTTTGGTAGGAGTGAGGCTTCCTCTCCTACTCTGCTGATGTCCTCCATCTCCTCCCGTGATCCACCTCGCTGTGACCATCTTCGATGACCTGTCCCCCTACTGGCCACCCTGCAGTAACCGAGTAGGGGAATTTCCCCGGTGTCCTGGCCAAATTTCCCTCATTCACTAAAAATACCACCAACAGCTTAATCTGGTTCAAGGTCAGTTGGCATTCATCTGTATCCCCTTCCCCGGGTCATGCCTGAAAATAGGCAGGATTTGTCTAGTGCACTTACCTGGTCAACAAAAAATAAATAAATAGTATCACCCCTTCCCAGCAGCGCAATCCAGCCAATAACATCCAACACCAGGGTGACCAACTCGCAATGCTGGCTAACATCCCCCAACCCCACCCACCCCACACACTGCTATACAACTGCAGAATACCCACCTCCACTGCCGCCAAACAATCCACCAAAGCTGGGGTGCTCAATCCCCAGCACTGGGTTGCTAAAATAATGAAAACCATCCCTTGTCAGTTTTTTCTATTCTGAATCTGAAAAGAAGAAAACCATCCATTGATGTCTAGACCCCCCAGCTCCCCACCTCAACCCCCTCTCAGCATCCACCACTCCACACACACCCCTCACTTACCTCTCTACAGTCCAGTGCCATAATAGAAATGTCCTGCTGCTACCGAGGCTGACCACAAACTGACTGAAAACAAGGTAAGTCAGGTTAATGGCTTCTTAACACATTTTGAACTTTTACTCATAACTTTGTCATTTTATAACATTTTGCTCCCAATTTTCAACACAGCCTTTTTTTTTCCCCCACCTCATGAACAAGGAAGGTGTAATTTTTCAAATCCCCCACCTAAACATGTTTTAGCAGCTGCTCCCTGAAATCCTTTCAAATGGGATTTAAAAAATTCCACCTATCTTGATCATAAGGTGGGGGTCATAAAAAAAACTATGTTGCAAATTTGGGGTCAGAGGGCCAGATTCTCAAAGCTCCTGGAATGGCGCAAAGTGCCCCTTGCGCCAAAAGATGCTGGGGGAGTGATTCACAAATGCAGCCTGCATCAATCACAGACTGTGCACACCAAAGGGGGCTTGAGCCATCCATGCTGCACAAAATTGGCTGTAGAATGGCACTGGGGGCATGCGGCAGATGCAAGCTGCCATACACCCTAATTTGGGATTCTGCAAACCCTCCCAGATGGCAAAATTCTAAGTCCCCTTAGAGCAGCCAGGGCTGCTCTAAGGGGACTTAGAATTTCACACTCTGGGATGGAAGTGCACTTGCACCACTCTCAGAGCCCTCCCTGGGTGGGAGGGAAAATGTGCCGTGGCCCCTCCATCCCTAATCCCCTTTATGAAAAATGATGATGTCCCTGGTGGTCTAGCAGATCCCCCCCCAGTCCTGATCCACTTTTATTAAATGAAACATGTTCCTGTTGGTCTAGCAGACCCCCCCCAGCCCTGATCTCCTTTTATTAAATGAAACATGTTCCTGGTAGACTAGCAGACCCCCTCAGCCCTGATCCTCTTTTATTAAATGAAACATGTCCCTGGTGGTCTAGCAGACCCCCCCAGCCCTGATCCCCTTTTATCAAATGAAATATGTCCCTGGTGGTCTTGCAACCCCTCCAGCCCCAATCCCCTTTTATTAAAGGAAAGATGTCCCTGGTGGTCTAGTGGGCTTCTCCAGCCCCGATCCCCTTCCTAACTCCTCCAGCCCCAGTCCCCATCCCTGTTACCAGGACAAAGCCTGTACTATGAGCTGCTGAGGTCCTTGTCTCTGTGTTCCCCCGTTAGCTCATAGTCATACTGTGTTTAAGGTTTCTGGCAGTAGCTTCAGTAGCTGGTTACTTGTTATTCTGTACTTGTATTCCGCATTATGTCTCTCTGTTTGCATTGCCATTGCACTGTTTGTTTAAATGTTCCCTGAGTTGTTCTTATTGTGTTCACTCCTTCCTATGAAGTGTGACCTGCAGAGGCGGCAATTCCCCTTCTGTTGTACTGTATATGCCACATACTTGACATGGAACCTTTGCAAAAGAGCTTTTGCTCAAAGGTTTTTTCTGAACAATGAAATAAATAAATAACAGTGATCCCATCCTTTGTGGTCTAGCGGACCCCCCTCCATCCCCGATCTGCCCATATAATAATAGATATCAGTCCATTGTGGTCTAGTGGACCCCCACCCTGGCAGGCAGTGCCCCACCATCCCATCCCTGAGCCAGCAACTGGCACAGCCCTTTGCTCTCCACCACAGCCAGCCACCTATTGAGTTCACTGAGAGTGTACTATATACAGTAGGACCTTATTAACCGACAGAGCTGTCAGTCATTGAGCACATACTATATACAGTATGCACTCAGTGACATCTCAGTCAGTGGCCAGTCGTGGTGGAGAGTGGAGGGCTGTGCCAGTTGCTGGCTCAGGAAAGAGACCGAAGGAGAGTGGAGTGGTGGGGCACTGCCTGCGGGGTGGGGTCCACTAGACCACTATAGACTGATATCTATTATTATATGGGTAAATCAGGGCTGGGGGTGCCACTAGACCACCAGAGATGGGATCACTGTTATTAGGAAAGGGCTCGGGGCTGGGGGGTCCAATAGACCACCAGGAACAAAGGGGATCAGGGCTGGGTGGGTCTGCTAGACCACCAGGGACATGTTTCATTTAATAAACGGGGATCAGGGCTGAGGGTGTCCACTACACCACTAGGGATGTCCTAGAGTGGCGCACGGCCACCCCACAGCTTGCAGCACCCATCCCAAAAGCGCTGTCTGTTTGGCACATGGCCACAGATGCCACAAGCTATGGGACTTTGCCACCAGGACCCCACCGATACAGGATCAAGCGCAGGGTCCCTGGTGCACTGGCAATCGGTGCAAGCCACCGTTGGCAAGGCTTGCACCAAATTTTGAGAATCGGACCCAGAATATCAAAATACAACAAAGTTATTAACATGTGTTGACATTTTTCAACATTTACTCGTAAATGTCCTATTTTTTCAGATTTTGGCCTCAAATTTTCAACATAGCCTTTTAATTTCCCCACCTCATAAACAAGACAGGTATAATTTTTTAATCCCTTTAGAAGCATATTTTTGCAGTCACTATGCAAAATTACCTTTTGGATGGGATTTTAAAATTCCGCCTGTCTTGATCATAATGTGGAGTCATAAAAACTATGTTGCTTGAACATATTGGGTCAAAATCTCAAACAACAACGTTGGGAATAAACATTGAACATTTTCAATGTTTTATTCATAACGTTGCTATTTTTGCAGATTTTGGCCCCACATTTTCAACATAGCCATTTTTTAATCCCACTTCATGAACATGACAGGTGTCATTTTTCAAATCCCACCAAAAATATATTTTCATGATTATGCCATAAAATGACATTTTTGCCAGAATTTCATAACTCACAACTTTCATATTCATAAGGTAGGGTCATAAAAAAAGACTATGTTGAATATCTGAGGTCAAACACTCAACAAAAAAGTTATGGTTATGAACTAATGTTGACATTTTCAATGTTTACCTGTAACATTTTTATTTACATTTTGAACCCACACTTTCAGCATATTAATTTTTGTAACCCGTCTCATGAACATGGCACGTCTCATTTTCAGATCCCCCTCCCAAACCCGTTTTCATGTTCATTCTGTAATGTAATTTTCTGGAAGGCATTTCATAAATGACACCTGTCATGTTCATATGCAGGGGTAATAAAATACTATCTTGATAACCACAGCACCACAACGGCCCTAGTGCAATTCATCAGTGACATCAAATCTGCTATGGACCAAGGCCAGCTTACTGGGGCTGTTTTTATTGACATGTCAAAGGTGTTTGACTCGGTTAACCACAACCTGCTCCTGCATCAACTAGGCTGTATTGGTGCCTCCCAATCCACACTTGCCTGGTTTGCCAGCTATCTGAGGAGCTGCTCCCAGTCTGTCTCCTGTCATAAAGTTCTCTCTGCCCCTGCCCTGCTTCGTTCGGGTGTCCCACAAGATTCCATACTTAGTTCCCTGCTCTTTTCTTTGTTCATCAATAACCTACTTTCGGTGCCTTCCCACAGTCTCTCCTTACTCTATGCTGATGACTTGGTTCTCTATGTCTCCTTCAGCTCTATTCATGAAATTATCTCCAACCTCTCCTCTGATCTTCATCGTATCCAAACTTGGCTTATGTCCCACCTCCTAGTGCTAAATGCTGCCAAGACCCAGGCTATGCTCTTTGGGTCACAAAGGAAATCTGTCACTTCAACTCCATCTCTCCAGGTTTCTTGTCTTGATGGCTCCCTTGTGGAAGTAAATCAGTCCTTCAAATACCTAGGGGTCACGCTGGATCCATCTTTTAACCTCTCTCTGCATGTCAAAGCTGTCTGCAAATCAGTCAATGCTAAAACTGGACTGGCTTACCGAGTCCGTCAGTTTCTGACCCCTGCCACCAGGATCTCTGTCGCCCAAGGCCTTCTCCTCCCTGGACTCTGCTATGCTCTGCCTGTCTTCGCTGTGGCACAGGCAAGCATCTTGCAAATGTGGGACGTTGCCTACAACAATGCCTGTAGATTTGCGCTATCTGCTCCTCATCTTAAGCACCACTGTACTCTCTACTCTGACCTCCATTGGTTTTCTCCTTCCTCGCATCGGGCTTATTCATTAGGTTGTCTGACTGACAACATTATTCGTTCTTCTATCCCCTACACGCTCGCTGCTATGCTCACCCCATGGACTGCCCTCGTTCCCTCCATTCCATGTCTTTAGCTCTGTTAGCTGTCCCAAAATGCTCTACCAGGATGGGTGAACTTGCTTTCTCCTTCTATGCCCCCAAATTTTGGAACTCTCTCCCACTTGATCTTAGGCACCCCAAATCCCACCCCACTTTCAAGAAAGGCCTCTCCAATTACCTTGCCTCCCTTGACATTTGCAAATGTCCCTAGCTTCACGAGTCATGCAAATCCATCATTGTCCTGCACTTAAATTTCCCTGTGGCCTCTTGATGCCTCCCATCCCCACTCTTCCTCAGCTGCAGCTATACACTTTGTTCCCTGTCTCTGCCTGGGAATTTGCACCTTGCTGACTTACCAACAGCACTGTCATGTTTTGTACATTATTAACAGTAAATTGTGCCGTTTTGTCTCTTTTGTTCCTATTATACTGTGTGATATGTACCTCCTCTATCTACTATGTAACTTGCACCTCTGCATAACTGTTTGGAATCTCCTATTGTACAACACTGTAAATGCATTTTTTTTTTACCTGTTCCTTGATTTGTACTCTCCCGGATCGTGCCTGAAAATAGGTAGTTCTGTCTAGTGCACTTACTCAGTTACCAAAAGCAAGCAAATAAATAAATAAATAACTGAGGGTCACTGTCTAAGAAAACAGCAATGTCATCTGTGAGCTCTCTTCATTTGCCAGTCATGATAATTTCACTATTATAACCTGCATTATTATTGCTGTTCATTTTAACTGAGGCACTTTTCCCCTATCCATGCCCGACAACTGCACAGCGAATACCAGTAAGCGAACATGTTTGGCATTGGCCAGTGCCTGTTTATGTTTGCTCTGCTACAAACATATTGGAACCACAAAGTTTGGGGCTTTTGGAGGCTTGGCAGGGCTCAACAAATAACAGACCTGGAATCTGTAGTCCCTGACAGCTTTTTTTGCACTAACCAATCCGCTGTGCAGACTTTCAATCCAATGACAGTGCTGCACAATACAAAATGGAACTTCCGGTTGTCTTGTGCAGCTCTCCTGCCTTTAGTGGGACCTTCCCTGATAATGCCATTTTGCTCATCCACTTGCAAGTACGTACTACTTCTTCTGATGCTGATATTTAGCCTCTCAGAGCTCTAAACACATGCTGCAGTGTGGCACTGACCACTGGGCTATTCAATGGGGCCTCTACTCCCCCCCAAACACCGGCAGTGCCAGTAGTTAGGAAAGCCACTCAGTGCCACTTATACTTTCACCCCCCCAGACACCTGCAATTCCTGTAGATAGCAAACCTGCTTGGCAGCACTTATACTCTCACCGCCCTTCCTGTGGACACTGGCAGTGCCAGCAGTTATCAAAACTGCTCAGTGGCACTTATTCTTTCTTTCCCCATGGACACCAGTAGTGCCAGTAGTTTACAAAGTCACTTGGTGACACTTCTACTTTCACCCTACTTCCCTTCCTGTGGACACTGGCAGTGTAGGTGTTAGCAAACCACTCAGGGCACGCACACACACCCTCCCCATGGACACAGGAAAAGTGCCAGCAGTTAGCAAATCTTCTCAGTGGAGCTCATACTTTCAACACACCCTCGATCCCTGTGGACATTGACAGTGCAACTAGTGAACAAAGGTGCTTGGCAGCACCTATACTTTCACCTCCCTTCCTCCCTGTATGCACCAGCAGTGCCGGTAGTTAACAAAGGCTCTTGGTGGCACTTAAACTTTCAAAAGCCACCTGGCCGACCACCGGTGACCCGCTTTCTCGCGAACGTGGGTCGACGGCGTGGAACGAAGGTAAGGGTTCTATGTCATAATGGTGACTCAGCAGGGTTGCTGTTACTGACAAAGTCACAGCACTGAAAATCAATTCGCACTGTGACTCCTCGAGCACAGCAAAACAGCGATGGGGACTTACATTTATAATGTTTTATGTGGGGGCTATGCCCCCGCCAAATTCTCATCTCTGGGGGTGCATGTTGGGAGGGCAAAACGTAAAAAAAAATTCAGGCCGGGCACAACAAAAACGTACCTGCGCCCAGACCCAAACCCAGCACCCTGTCCACCCAAGCCATGAACCCACCCACCATGCCATGGGGCCAGCTTGGCAGTCCACTATGGCACCACCCCTCAAAACCCCTCCTGCCCCTCGCTGAGTGTGCTCGCTTCCACCCCCCTGCATGCTTACATGTAGTGACACCCCTCACTACTTGCGTGAACCCACCCCATCCAGACACCTTACCTTGTTGGTAGCCTCCATGACAGGTGTCGCAATTGAGTTACTGTTTTGCGGATCACTCAATCACAGTCACGCATGTCACGGGCTACCAGAGGTAAGGCATGATGCCTCAGCCCTCCACACCACTGGGCTGACAGAAGTTCTTGTACCTAACAAAGCCACTCTGTGGTCCCTTTGCTTTCACCCTCCCTTCCCCTCCCTATGGACACCGGTAGTGCCAGTAGTTAATGAAGTCACCTGGCAGTACTTATGCCCTTCACTACTCCATCTCTCCCCATGGACAGCTGCAGTACTGGAGGTTAACAAAGCAACTTGGCAACACTTACACTTTCAACACCACACTCCCTCCTCATGGACACTAGCAGCGCTGACAGTTAACAAAGTGACTCAATGGCACTCTTCCTTTCACCTCCTCCCTACCCACGGACACTGGTAGAGTCAGTAGTTAACAAAACCACTCGGCAGCACTTTTACTTTCAACACCAACTTCCCTCCCCATGGACACTGGCAGTGCCGGTAGTTAACAAGACTTCTCAGTGGCACTTATACTTTCACCCCCTTCCTTGCGTACACTGTCTGTGCCAGTAGTTAACAAAGCCACTCAGTGGAATTTATACTTTCACTCCCCCTCACCAGCAGACACTGACAGTGCCAGTATTTAGCAAAGCCACTTGGCTGCACTTGTTTCACACCCTCCCTTCCCATGGGTAGTTGACAAAGGTGCATGTGACACTTATACCAACACCCCCTCGCTACCAATGGACAGATGCACTGCCCCTATGCATGGTGAGGAAGGGGGTGAAACAATAAATACTACCAAGTAGTTAGCAACGCAGCTCAGTTGCACCTATGCTTCCAAACACCCCATCCTTCCATGTGAACACATGCAGTGCCGGTAGTTAGAAAAGTCACTCAGCTGCACTTACACGTTGAACCCCTCCCCAAAACTTGCAGTTTCATATACCAGCTTTTGGGCAGTTTGTGACCACAGAGATTGGCAACACCATAAATTCACTTCAGGTTGCACCTCTGCCAGCAGTGTGAAATAGTATGGGACAGACAGTATAACTGGATGCCCTTATTGTAAGATTATTTCTCTTTAAGTCCAAGCTGCGCCTCTCACTGCTTACATCCTGTGATTGTCCATCTTAACATTTCCACCGTTCCAGCTGCAAATGCACAAGCACCCAGCACTTACAATAAGTCTTTGCACCCCTAGCACCTTACCTGTCATGTTCCCTCGACAAGACCCCCTGGCTGCACTGTCTCCCACCCTCGCCCACCTCCCCCGTATCTCCACTCCTGCCCCCACCCCAAACCACCTCCCGAACTCCCCCTTACACCTCCTTTCCCACCTCGATCTCCTACCCTCACTTCCACACCACCCACCCCACCCCACCCTACTTCCTTGCTCATAGCTCAAGTCTTTGTACTATTATTACATGCCTGTAAGTCAATGACTATATGTTTGTAACTAAAAATGATGACTGTTGCACACGCTGACGTGGAACCTTTGTAAAAGAACCTCGGCTCAAAGGTGGTATAATCCTAGATTGAAATAAATAAAGAATAAAAATAAAATATTTGTTTGTGTTTGAGACCAGGTGAGATAACCTAAGCATACATATGCCTGCTTTCATGTACAACATGGCAGAGTTACAGCAGCAATCAAGGAGATGGATTACAGACTTGCACCATCATCAACAAGCAGTAACATTCTGAAAACAGTGGGGCTCACAGTAAGGAAATGCAACAAACAAATGAAGAATGTAACGGCACAAAACAAGGGAGCAGCAGGAACATCACTGGTAGATGCAATGCACAGCACGACTGACATAAACATAATATCATTGACTGAAATGACTTGGTCACACAGAATAAAAACCAACGATACTGGTTATAAGAGGGTCACATTTAATTAGGATATTAAAACCTGCAGAGGCAGGTGATCTGAATTAATTAGCAGTAACTATAACAAGACTCTTTAATGTGAAAACAATTGTACACTTGAGCTAAGCCTTATTAGTTAGCCATATTAGGGTCAAGAACAAGGACCTATAAGGCAGAGAGAGTCCTTTAGTGCCTTGCAGAATAAAAAAACTGGGAGAGCACTGAAAAATTGGGGAAGGGAGTTCAAGAAGCTGGGGGCAATGACGGCAAGGGCCAGTTTGCCAAGGCCCGTGGAACATCTGTGCCAAAGAGGTTGAGAGCTTAAAAGGTTTTGAATGGATGTCACTAGCAGATGGGGAGGCAGCACGTCTCCACACTCCACAACAGACCAAGGACATGCTGGAAGGCTCTGTGAGACCTATGGCGTCAGGTTAAGGCCCAGTTTAAGGCCTGATTTATTTGTAATGCAAACAGGCTAGTTTCCCTTCTGCTTTATTTTGCTTTAAAGTAAAAAAAAAATCATGTTATTTTGTTGTGCCCTTGTGTAATCCAAATCCTTATCACTGCAGAAGATCCAAATTTGTTCTTGTTTAAATGCAAGTTATGCTAGTATCTATAGAATTGTACCTAATCTGGAGTCCTAGTTCAATATTTAAGAACACCAAGAGATGAGTGAGAAAGGTGTGTAATACTTAATTTACCCGTGTAAAACTTTAAGACACCACTGCCTCCTTATGGCGTCATTAAAACCAATGTGTGTTGAAATGCTAAAATATTTCAGCTTAATAAAGCAATAAGGTACAACTAGGGGTTGCATTAATCATATGCTAATCATACCCCTACGATGTGATTAACTGATGAGTAATGCAACCCCTGGGAGTACCTTATTGCTTTTATAACAATGCAGAAAGAAAATACATTTTTTTACGTTTGTTTTCTTTTTACTAAAATATCTGCTTTTTATGTAAAATAGTTCTTTCACCACTTCAGATGGGAACATTCCATGGTTTCAGGTCCTGTGCATCTAATCGGTATAATATTCTATTTGGTCAATTTTAACAGTCGTTACTAGGTGCCCTCACTGTGCTGGTAAGAGTTTGCCCCATTACTAACACATTTGGTAAATTTCAAATTTAGAGTTTAAAAAAAAATCAAATCATTTCCATAATCTCTCTATTAGAGGTGCTTTCTTTGCTGCAGCTTGGAAGACAGAGCAATCGTATGTAGGGACGAGTGAGAGTGATCATGGCAGGCAGTGTCTTGATCAGGGATTCAGCAGTGTGAGACTGGAAATTCTCCCCCCCGCCCACCTGTGTCGTTTCTTTAAACGAAATGTCACATTGCCATGGAAACATCACCAGTTCACATGGAGAGTAAATGTCTTATATGAGGTTAGATTAGGACTGAAGGCAAGACCAATTATGACCTTAATTGTACTGTGGGCATTCCGGAGGGGGATCTGAGGTTGTCTGTCACTCGGAAGCTGATATAGCAGTTCTCATTCATCCTTTTTTTTGAGCTTTGAAACAAATCTTACTTGCATTTTTTAACTGTGCCTTTTTCTGCCATGAAAACTGTGATGAGCTACAGTGGAGCTTAAGATCAGTGAGAGTGGAGCCGAGTGTGATTAACGGCAGCCATCTGAAACATTTATGGAATGCTGGAGAGCACTTAAAAACTTTACATTCCTGTGTTCCAGCATTCCATGACAGGACTACTTACTGTGAATCCTGCTGCATGTTATGAGGCTCTACAAGTATAACAATTAAAGAATGATGTGAGCTTGCAGGGAAGGTTTCCACCAATCAGAAAATAGAAACCTTTCTTGCACTGATATAAAATGTATTAATCTTCACCTTGCGAAGTACTGGATCTTCTTTATTGTCACAAGTGTGACTTTGAAGCTTCTGTCAATATTGTATTAGCACGATACTCTTGTTATATGTATAGTGTTAATTTCCTAATTGAAAAGATAAAAAATTCTAACAACTAGGACAAAGTTCAAGCTCCATCCTACGGACTTCGCCAAAAATAACCTTAACCAATGTTTCTAGGTGGAATTTAAACAAAATTACATATGGTCACCCCTCAGTCTGATGATGTAGGGAGGATGCTACTCCATGGACATTTTAATGTATAAAATGGGACCATTTTCTGGAGAAGGTGTGTGTGCGGTGTCTTTTAAACTTCTTGCTGCCATCCCAGGAGGTGGTATCCCACAATATTTAATGATCCTGTATCATCCTGACACCAAACTGTGGTGGACTGAAGGAAGAAAAGAACATCAGTCTTTTGTCTTCCTACACATCTAGAAGTAGGAGTCAACCATTAGTGAAGTACCATAGGTGGAGTGTACCTCACATTTGCCTGAAGGCACTTAAGTCCAAAGCTAAACCAGGTAACACGTAAGCATTAATCCACGACAAAGGAGGGCTCTACTAGGGAATGAATGAATGCCTGGTTGGGGGGGGGGGGCGCGAGGCCGCAGGCAGGTGCGTCCAACCACCAACCAGGCATTAATTCCCGAGTAGAGCCTGACTTTGGAGTGGATTAATGTGCTTGTAACATGGCTACCACAAATTCAGTAGTCTTAACAGTGACAATTATATGCTACATACATGAACAGTAAGTTATTATAGTGTGGACTATAATATTTTGTGCTGTTCAGCTGTGTACTTTTGAGATTGTACGTCCATCTGCTACGGACGCGTGCATGTTGAGAAGCCAGTATCTATTTATATTGCTACTGGTCTTTCTTGCACATCTACAACTGCTCTTTAAAAGCTATATGCCGCTACATTGACCATTGAACGATACCTTACTTTGCCACCTATGCTGCTGTTTCCACTCGTGTCTTTGCTTTAGATTTACAGTTCCATAGAGTGTTGTGGGACTATAAGTAATATTTACATATCTGTGCTTTTACTTCCTCCTTCTTGCGCTCCTTCTCCATCTACGACTCGAGTGGGTTGCTGACATTGGTCCTGGGATTCCTGGTACATTACTCCTGCACACTAAACTCCGTTCCTTGGCTCCGTGCCTGCCTATCGTCCTGGCTCACCGATTGCTTTACTTGCGTGTCACGAGCAGTGCGCTTCACATTTTTACTGCTCGTGTACAGCGCCAACAGTGCTCTAATGTTTTCCTCTGTGTGGTCCCGATGGCAGCACAGCATCTATCATGGAATAATGGCGTGTTGGTGTTGTGTCACCTGATGCGAGTGCACCAATTGAGTTGCTTGTTTTGTCTCCTCTCATTTTTGCCATGTTACAAAGCTGTTTCATAACTGCCTGTGATCCCTTGCCAAACATCACTCCCTAAAGCTAATACCCCATGTAGCATATTGTTGCTTTGAAGGTGATTGGGACTGGGAGTGAGCGTTACCTGGGGAAAGAAGGCTAAGAGTGTCAGAGGTGAGTGCATGTAATGGTTGGTAAGAGTTTTTAAACTTTTTTAATTTTTAAGTACCTCAGTGGAATCAACAAAGTCCAAGAGGGTAGCATCTTTCAGAAAAAGAGATGTGCAAGAACAAGGGGACACAATCTGAAGATAGAGAGAGGATGGCTCAGAGGCAATGTGAGGAAGTATTTTTTCACAGAGAGGGTGGTGGACGCATGGAACAGCTTTCCTGAGGAGGTTGTGGGGTCTAAAACTGTGGGAGAATTCAAGAATGCATGGGACAGACAAGGCAATTTTTGTGGGGGGGGTAGGAAGAAATAGGCTGTTGGTTAAATAGGATCTGCAGCTTATCCTCCAGGTAGGGAAATGGCAGACTAGGTGGGCCAAGCGGTCCTTATCTGCCATCAAAGTCTATGTTTCTATGTTTAAACTGTCACTAATTGGACTGTGCCAAGTTTCACTCACTACATAGGCAAGCTTACAACTAACCAGGTCGCTCCTGTAAAAAAGCTTTCAGCTTAGTGTGCTATACCTGGTTAAACAACTAAATAAAAAAAAAAAAAACTATATACCACCTCACACCAGCTTTTATTGGTGTTGTGATTCTCAGGAACACTTTTATGAACTGTTGTATTCTGCAGAGATGAATTCAGCCCCCCAAATTGACAAGGATTGTTACCAACAAGGTTGTACTAATTTATACAGATGGGCACCATTCTACTTGCATAATTACTTGCTAACTTACAATATATAAACATCTTTTTCCTTTCATGACTGTATTGCTTAAATAAACGCCAACTGGATAACTGAATTTTATTTTCCATTGTATGATACAGTACGGGTCTTGTTATCTGTTCTTGTACTGCGAAACACACAGCATTGTGGGATTTATGCGAGGTCCCATAAAATGGCATTAAGATTTGCTCTTGGGCTAATTAAAAAAAAAAAAAAAAATCAGGCTGCCTCCAACATGTTTGGGTTGGAGTAACATAAACCAGGTCATTCTGCTCACAGTTACCCAGTGAAAAAGCCAGCAGACAGCCATCCAATTGGTCAAGTCTTCCTGTCAGTCACTGGAAAGGGCCTGTCTGACTATTCATCGATGTTAGATTGGTGTCCTACTCCCAGACAAATAAATGAGGTCTTACCGTATCCCATGAGTCCTCTTTGACTCTTCTGCAGTCTCTGGAGCATGAAAGAACAAGCATTTGTCAATGCCGGATGTGCGTCGTGTGCGCTGGTGCCATTTTGGGGGGGGGTTACGAGCCGGTGTTGGCAAATTTCAACACGGGCTCATAACTTCATTGTTTTTTAATATTTTTACACCACATTTTCAACATAGCCATCTTATTACGCCACCTCATGAAGAAAGGAAGAGTACAATTTCAACTCCTGTCCAAAAGGTAATTTCACGCAGTGGCTGCAAAATCACCTTTCAGGATGCAAAAAAAAACATTTTGGCCAGGATCTGAAAAATGGCAGCTGTCACATTCATGAGGTGCAATGAAGAAATGGCTATGATGAAAATTTGGGGTCAAAATATTGAAAAGTACGAGACTGTGTTTACTAATTTAAGTGCATGCTCATAACTTTGTTTTTTGCTAATATTTTCACACCAAATTTTCAATGTAGCATTCTTATGACCCCACCTCATGAAAAGTGCACTGCCATTTTGTTCACACATCCCGAAAGGTGATTTCACTGAGCAATCGCACCATTCTGCACCAGAGGTGCGAAAGCATATTTCAGGTAGGATATGAAAACTGACAGCTGTACCGTTCATAAGGAGGTGTGAAATAATGGTAACATTAAAAATCTGGATTGAAAATATTAAAAACTGGCAAAGTTAGGCGTGTGCATAGAAACTGCTTAATGCACGCTCATAACGCAGTCATTTTGAGGAATTTTTTCACCAAATTGCAACATGGGCTTATTGGGACCCCACCTCATAAACAGTGCCACTGTTATTTCATTAATCAGTCCCAAAAGGTGATTCCGTGTAGTGACTGCAAAATCACCTTTCGGGACCAAGTAACGAAATGACAGTGGCAGTGTTCAGGAGATGGGATCCCAAGAATCCCATGTTGAAAATTTGGGACAAAAATTCCTAAAAATGGCTGAGATATCAAACTAAGTTGACCCCCCCCCCCCATTGATTCCTATTATTCGTCTCACCTTGAAATCTTCATTTTGCCGGTTGGCTTTGAAGAGTGTAGATGTGTCCTGGTCCATAGAATATTGCTGCTCCCGATCTCCGGAGGTAAGTATGGGTAAGGGGAGGTGTGTGGAGAGTGTATGAACAATGGGAGGGTCAGGATGGGGGACAGGGAGCAGGGAGACAACAAGGACCGTTTCTTTTTGCAGTTTAAAAAGAAAGACATTGAGACAGTTTCTTTTTTTAACAGGAACCATTTTGTATACATTTCCGGACACTGGGAGTGAGCTCCTCAGTGTCTGGGGGGACGGGGAACAGAGGGTGCGGGGAAGACAGCAGCAGTGGGAGGGAGCGAAAGGGATTGATTTGCTGGGAGGGGGGGGCTCCAACAGGAACCGAGGGAGTGGAGAGGACAGAAGCAGCGGGAGGGAGTGATTTGCTGGTGAGGGGGCTCAAACAGGAATGGAGGGAGCGGGGAGGGATTGATTTGTTTTTGAAGACAGGCTTAGCATGTTCACATGTCAGCTCAAGCAGGCTCTTACTAAGCAAGCTCGTTCCTGACAGCAACTGCCATCATCACTGTAAGCACGATGTCAGTTTGAATGTGTAACCAGGAAGTAAATGTAATCCCTTGCAAGGTTGTTTACACATCAAAGGATGGAGCTGAGCCACTATTGGTTCGGCTCTGTTCTTTGAAAATTTTGCGAACTCCGCCCCCAAAACAGAAAGTGAGTCATCAGCAGCCTGCCTACTGATTCGCCTGCCGCAGACCTGCCCCTTGAACAGAGCTCTCCAGTGGATGCACCCCCCCACACACCCTTCTGTAGCAACTCTCATATCAACATGTTCATCTGCGCTTGCACACATGACAAACATAAAAAGAAGAGGAAGAAGAATTAACATTTATATAGTATTTTTCTTACACATTGTTTCCCAGAGCGATTACAAGCAATGAGCGACTGGTAGTGAAGTGACTGTAAATGTGTAGTGACAGCCATTTGGCACATCGCTAGCCACTCATTGCCTTGAACAACTGCATGAACCATTTTTTTTTTTGTTGTTATGTGAAGGGGACTGTTGGCCAGGACACCAGGGAAAATCCCTTACTTTTGCTTTTGATCGTATTTTCAATTCCTTCCTTTTTCTGGCTGTCATAGAAACATAGAATTTGATGGTAGATAAGGACCACCCAGTCTGCCCATTTTTCCTACCTACTGTAATACCGTAGACCCTACTTGATCTCCGACTTAGCCCTCCCTTCTCTAATGACTAAGGTTCCCTTATGCCTATCTTATACGTTCTTGAATCCCACCATAGCTTTTGCTCCCACCACCTCCGCTGGAAGGCTGTTCCAGGCATCCACTACTCTATCTGTGAAGAAGTACTTCCTTATGTTTCCCTTTAGTCTACCCTCCTCCAGCTTCATAGCATGTCCCCTTGTGGTTCTATGTGTTAACGGCGAAAGCCTAAAGGTGATCTCCATTATCGCACAGTCAGAGTGCGAAAACATTTTCGGCACTCTGACAACGCCTGGAACCATGGCGTGAGGACACCTTTCAATACTTTCTGTAGGGGCTGTGCCCCCCACCCCACCCCTGCAACACCCTACTAAAGGATTCCCAACTCCACGGGGATGCATGTCGGGGGGTGAAAGCATGTAAAATTAAAGGTTCAGGCTGGGCGCAATAAAATTGCACCAGCGCCCAGACCCGAACCCGGTACCTCACCCACCCCAACCACAGGCCAACCCCCGATGCCACAATGCAGCTCAGCAACCCACCGCAGTGCCACCCCCTACAGCTCCTCTGCCCCCTCCCCACCCAAGCTCGCCATGTTTGCTCCCCCCATGCACGTACATATAGCGACATCCTGTCGCCCATTTCGCCCACCTCCCCATCGGGTCACCCTACCCTCCTATCGCCGTGAGGGATTTCATGGACAAAGAGTTGCCATTACGGACGGCGCCCTTCCCCATGCGCCCTCCTCACGGGCTACCCCCCCTGGTCCTTGAGCATCTTTTTTTCTGAAAAATGCTTCCCCCTGTACCTTATTTATACCCGTGAGATATTTGAAAATCTCTATCTTATCCCCCCTTTCCCTTCTTTCCTCCAGGGTATAGATATTGAGGTCATTTAGCCTCACCCCATAGGGTTTTTGGTGTAGGCCCAGCATCATTTTTGTTGCCATCCTCTGGACCACCTCTACTCTGTCTATGTAATTTCAGAGATGAGGACTCCAGAACTGGGCACAATACTCCAGGTGAAGACTCACCAGAAACTGATACAGAGGTATCACCACCTCCCTCTTTCTGCTGCTGATACCCCTCCTTATGCACCCTAGCATCCCACTGGCTTTCACCACTGTCTTGTTACACTATTTGGCCACCTTTAGGTCATCAGATATGATAATGCCCAGGTCTCTTTCCTGTTTGGTGGTCGCCAGTGCCACTCCAATATTTTGTACTCTGACCCTGGGTTTCTATACCCCAAGTGCATGATTTTGCATTTTTTTGCATTGAAACTTAGTTGCCACTTTCTAGACCACTCCTCAAGCTTACCTAGATCTCTATTCATCCTCCCCGAGTGTCCACTCTATTGCAGATTTTGTGTTATCTGCAAAAAGACACACCTTCCCTTCTAGTCCTTCTGCAATGTCACTTATAAAGATATTAAAGAGGGCCGGTCCCAGTACTGATCCTTGCGGCACCCCGCTAGTCACCCTCCTTTCCCCAGAGTGAACTCCATTTACCATTATCCTCTGTGTCCTATCCTCCAACCAATTTCTTACCCAGTTTACCACTTTTACTCCCACTCCTAGGCTGCCCAGCTTGTTTATGAGTCTCCCATGCGGAACAGGAAGTAGTATGGTTTTCCTCTTACGTTTGTATATTTGTTTGAGCAGAGCTATGCAGCTGCTACAGTAACCCTGCAAGACAAGGATGCAGTGCAGACACAGACTCTGACTTTGGGTGTCATTGCAGGCAACACAATTAATTGCAAATGTATCACAGCGCACAGTAACTCCCCTGGTAAATGATAAATTGGCACTAACTTGTTCAGTTCATAGAAAAGTTAGGCAGGGCTGTCTTCTAAGCCCTCTCTTATATGTCTTTGACCTAGACCCAGTCCTACTGAAAAATGAAGTAACATCAAGTGATTTTAGCTATACAATCAACTCTAGGTCCATTTCCTCAAACCTCCACGACATATGCTGATGATCTTCGCCTCCTAGCCCTTATTGTGTTAACTTTCAAAAAAGTACTGAATAGAGTCCTCCCTGTAGACATTAAGGGGGTAAAGGTAGAGTCAGGTCCTTTAAAAATTTTAGGGATCATATTTGTTAATGTGAACATGGTGGAACTGAATTGGAAAGAGAAATGGGAGAATATAAAGTAGAAAAGTCAAAATCGTGGCCTATGACAAAGAAGAAAAGGGTCTATTTATGCAAACCTTTTTTTTTTGATGATCTTTTTGTATCTGATTACTGGTTTTCATCCTCCTCTTATAACAAAAGCAAAAATATATAGTATTTTATTTTAGATTATTATAGGGCAGCAGGCTGAACCCCATGAAAAGGAACAAGGTTTATTATATCCTGAAGGAGGGAGGTTTATTTTTGGCTAATCCAGTGATTTTTCTTTTTTTTAATTTTTTTTTGTCTAATAATGTACCGCCTATCTTAGTTAAGGAGAACAGACCCTGGACTCCTTTTTTCAGTTGTGGCATAGATATTTTTTTTTTACATAAGTGGCATAGTGGACCACTAAAGATATTTAGAGGGCTTCCCAATCTAATGCTAGGCTATATTCTGTCCTGCTTCACCAAAATTAAGCAACAGCAACTCTCCCTGGGGGCCGTTGAGGATGGTACAGAGAAGGGCCCTAGGACCACATTTGAGTCCTTTTTTTATGTAGATCCTTTGTTTGACTATTCCCTTATGGTTTCAGAGCAGTAGATAAGAATTTCCAGGAAAATGTGGCATACCTTGTGGCTTAGTTGCCACAATAGGTTAAACGAGATTATAACATTTGTAGTCAAAATGAAACAATTTGATTGGTGAATAACATCCTATCTGCCCTACATTCATCTTTTATTAATATACGTGCAGAGCCTGATCACCAAAGCAGTGATTTAGCAGGTCCTACATCTTTTTGGGTTCTAGTAACACAGAACTCAAGCCACTATTAATACCTATAGACTTGCTGGGAAGCAGTACAGACACATTGTACATTTTTTTTCCATATAGGTGTTTTTTTCTCCCATGTCCAGAGGGGCAGGACATCATCCCAGCCCCCAGCTCCGCACACTGGCTCCCTGCCTTCTTCTGCATGCGCCCAGTCAGTGAGTCTCCCATGAGTTCCCTTCTCATGGCAGAGCCAGGGAGGGAGGGAGGGCAGTCCTCTTCTCCCCCCGCCCATACAACAGATCCGAGGGAGACCGCGTCACGTGCTGAGTGACAGTGTGGGCAGGGAAGCAGCTGGGCCAGGCTTCATAGAGCCCCCACCCAACACCATTTTCCATTTTCTGGTTTCACCGCCCATACTGCAGAGCGTCAGACTCATGCATTGAGGCGCACCTATCAGACATTCCCCACACATCCCTTCCATAATTTTGCCTGCCAGACCTGCTGTACCCCCAGGCCTCCACCTGGGGGCAGCTGAGGCTGGGCTGACAAGCCACCCCTCCCGGGGAGAGGAGAGGAGCACAGTCCCTTGGGCACTCACTCTTCTCCCTCCACTGCTGGCCCTCGACAACCCAAGTCCATTCTTGAACCTGGGTTGCCGGCATGGGAAAAGTTAAGGTGCACAGGGTATCTCAGCCCTCTTCACTAGAGGTGTGCGAGTAATGAATAATATTTCCTGAATACCATGATGCACTATTCATTATTTGGATCCAGAATAATAAATAGTGGCACTATTCATGCCTATTTATTCAGGAAATACTTTTTTTGTTAAACAAGTTAAAGAAACAGCCTCCACCCTGCTTCCCAGCCAAGGCCCTAGTTCTAAATATACAAGCCCCCATCCTGCCACCTTTAGTTTGAGCCGCAATCTCACCCTCCTCTCCTCCAGCACACACAATTTGATAAGAAAAACTCCAATGAGGCACAACCCGCCCACCTCCTCGGCCCACTGCTGTCTTTCAGCGCTTGTTGCCTAAAACAAATATGTCCCTCCACCCTGGCAGCAGCACCTCCCCTCCTCCCCCCACCCATGTCATGAAACATGACTGGATAAAAGAAGCTAGAAGCGACTGAGCACAGCCCTCCCTCCTCCACATCCGGTCCCCCTCTAGTGAATGAAAGTGCTCGCGTGCTTGCTCGCATAGTAAAACAGCTGATGATCAGTTGGATTACTATGCAAGCAAGCACGGGAGCACTTTCATTCACTAGAGGGGACCGGCCGTGGAGGAGGGAGGGCTGTGTCAGTCACCTTCAGCTTCTTTATCTAGTTGTGTTTCATGACATGGGTATTGGGGGTTGTTGCTCTCAGGGTGGGGGACATATTTGTTTTGGGGCAACAAGTCGCTGAAAAACAGCAGCGGCCGAGGAGGTGAGGCGAGCAGCCGATACCACTACTACTAGAGATTTTACCAAACTGTGTGCTGGAGGGAAAAGGGTAGTGTTGGGGTTAAAACTGAGGGTGGAGGGACGGAGGCTGGTATAGTTGAAAGGATCTGGGCTAGGGAGGAGGGTGGGGCTGTTTCTTTATCTTAGTTTTAAAAAAATGAATAGCAAATATGAATACTGAATACCCGAATATTTTGAGGGTCCGAATAGAATATTTGGATAAATATTCGGGATAAGGTAGTCACACATCCCTACTCTTCACCACTGAGCCAGCTAACACCCGTACGTTTAAATGTAAACCTGTCTCCAGATCCTTCCTCACACCACTGAATCACATATATAGTAAATAAAAACACACTGTCTGTCTCACTCACAGCTGCATGATGTTCAATACCAGTACTGACTGGTAGACTGCCTCACAAGCCTGAGCCCACCAATGGACTTTTTCTCCACTGCCTTCTCCCTTTATAAGTAAGAACAGTTCATCAGCAGTGGCTTTGACCACTGTCTTTCTGTCACCTCCTCTCTCCTCTAGTGCTGGGGGAATCAGAGGCTCCTATCCAGCCACACCTGTAAAAGCAACATAGAGCCTTTGCATCACACAAAGGTGCATTTGATAATAGGTAGTTGTTCTGTCCGCAAGCTAAACAAAAAATAAAACCTTGACTACTAAACTCTGCAATAAAACTGATTTCCTTGCCTTCCATCTGCTCCACTTAAATGTTACAGTTGCTTTCACTTTTCAGGAGTCAGCGCACGCTAAAGCCAGAATTAAAATAAACCTCTGCACTTTTGTTCTGAACCATAGCTCCCAACCTTATTATGACAGCTCATGCATTTTTACTTCCTCGGATGTAATTGTTCACTAGCTTTGTGTAACCCCCCTGCAAATGGGGGTTCCCAAAAGACTTCCAGGAGCTTGCTTGAATGCTCCAAGCCTGAATGGTGTTTGGCGTTTAAGCCATTTATCAGTGAGTGTTTTTAGAACCTCTGGTACTGTCTCTTTAAGAGTTGTCTGCTTGCAGACATAATTAGTTTGTATGGGGGACTGTGTGTTTCTTTGATTGAGTACCACTCGAGCTGCTGCCAGTTCACTCCATTTCTGCAGTCACTAGGAGTGCAAAGGGAACCTATCTGAAAGATGTAACTGTTTGCCAGAAATCATTTAGAGTAATAATGAAATTACAGTTTGTCTAACCTGCTTTCTTTGCAGTCAGAACTGTGTCTGCCTAGTTCCCCATTCTGGTTTGAACTGCTGAACTGGACCAATCAGTGTGGGGTAGCTAGCTCTAAAATGGTGCCTTGACGAATCAGAACTTGGACTCATAATCTGAGCCAGCCACAAGAGGATTGTATGGGCAGTGACTCTGGGAGATGTAGTTTAGACTTGCACCTTTTGGACCAACAGGAGCAGTCTATTGTGAGTGACAGCCAATCCAGTCAAGAACTGGGAGGAACTCAAAGGAAGTGCCGGTTTTGTCTGTTGGAGTTTCAGTTGAGCTCTGGCAGTGAAGAAGGAAGGAGCCCTGTGCTTTTCAGTGTGCAGTTTTAGTGGGAAGCGTGTGTAAGGCCCAGAGTTCGGTCTGCAGCTTGTGTAACTGCTTGTTAGGACTGAATCCGTCCTGTGAAGAGAATCAAGGATATCTGAAGAGTAGAAACCAGGCTCACCCTGTAGAAGACTGGAGAAATTGCTGAATTGCACTCGGTCTGTCAGGAACTGAATCTGCTGTGTGTTCTCCTGGGTATTGTGCAGTAATTGCGGTCGGGATAGAGAAGCAGCCTGCCTGGTATAGTACTTTCTGTTTTACCATATAAATGTGTGAAGAGGCTTGTGTACCTCAAGTGAATCCTGCTGCCATTAAAGGACTTTTGCCTGTTACTGTTCACCATATAAATGTGTGAGGAGGCTTGGTTAGCTCAAGTGAATCCTGCTGCCATTAAAGGACTTTTGCCTGTTGCAGTTTGCTATATAAATGTGTGAGAGTCTCGTGGAGCTCAAGAGTAGCCCTGCTGACATTGAAGGACCCTATCTTGTTTGGAGGTCGTGAGTACTAATTCAGGTCGCTCCTGTTGAATTGCCACATTGAATCCAAATGGAATCACTGTACTGCTGACTGTTTAAACTAATTTTCTTTTCTCTGTGGGAAAGGGCCCCTATCAGCTGCCACGGTTTGGACTAGCCACTGGGCTTGGGTACCAGGGACAGTAACTGGTAGGGATAGGCCTGTGCACAGAGCCATAGGTAGATGAGTAAAGTGATAAGCTAATTAACCTGATTTCCCCCTGTCCTTGTTATATTCCCCCTAAATAAATCCGAGCTGCTTGTTTCAGCAAAGTTATACTGCCTGAGGTATTTGTCTATGTTAAAGTATTGTACTGTGATTGTTGCACTGTATCTTATTTTACAGGAGGTCCCAGTGCCTGAACCAGCCCTGGGGGTAAGTGTATACTGTGAAGGTAATTCTGATATTTTGTGTGGGCCACTAGTGGGAAGAAAGGGGGGTTGCAGTGTCCCAGAGCGCTGTGACCAAGTAAGTTTAACTATTGCAAACCCTGACCTCTGGGTGGAGGCACCCGCCATTGGATCCAGGCCCCTCAACCTGTTAGTGGCAAATCAGGCAGGGGTAGTAGCCCCTGGGATAGCGCCATCTAGGGGTTACATTTGTGTGAATAATCCTGGCAGCACACTACTTGTGCACTTTTGTTCTGTACCAAAGCTCCTAGCCTTATTTTGATAGCTCATGCATCACATTTCCTCGGACGTCATTGCCCGCTGTTAAGTACGCTGTTAGGTTCTACTTCTTGTACAAGATGTAATTAATGCTTACTTTTATGTATTCCTTCATATCTCGTTTTTTTTTTTTTTGGACAAGTATCTATTTCTTTGTATCTATTGCTCCCTTCCCCCTGCCCCGGGTCTCACCTGGAAACGAGCCTCGGCTCAGTGTGCCTTTCCCGGTTATCAACTTTTAAATAAAAATAAATAAATAAAATAATCCGGCCCAAGGTATGGCATCTTCGTGACTGCAGATGGACTATTTCACACTGAAAGCCTAGATATTCAACTTTAGACACAAAAACAATGAATGAACACTTCTCATTGCCTTTTTATGATAGCAATAATGTACTTCAAGGGGTCCTGTTAATGCTCTGGATAATCACCCCTTGGGGGTGTATACCCCGTGGGGGCATGTAGCACTCAGCTGTGCCTCATGCCACATTATACCAAATTTTCCTCATTCACTAAAAATACCACCAACAGCTTAATCTGGTTCAAGGTTAGTTGGAATTCATCTGTATCCCCCTCCCCCGGGTCGTGCCTGAAAATAGGCAGGATTTGTCTAGTGCACTTACCCGGTCAACAAAAACTAAATAAATAAATACCCCCAGGAAGTGATTGACTAGAGCATTAACACAATCCCTGGTTGTATCTTACTGCTTAACACAGTGTATACATGAGTCTAAAGTTTCTATTCTTAACCTTATTCAAAATGGCCTCCTGTGGCTGAATGAGTTAAGAAACTACCCTAAGCACAAATGTTTGGAGGACAGATTCTCTTTAAGACCTGGCTGTGGTACCCAACTCGACATGATGGAGTATCTGTTGTTTTCAGTGTAAAGTTATCGCACCCTTATGGCCATGTCTGGTATGGCAGAGAAAGGAGCTTTTATTTTCTGCTAAGACTATTGATACTTTGAGCTATGGAATCTTTACAGGGGAATGTTGAAAAGTATCATTTCGGTGCTCTGCGCTGTATTCTTACATGTATTAAATGGTGTATATGGCAGGTCAGATGCCAGTTTGTTTTACAACATCAGGAAATCCCTCTGACAGGTTTAATAGGGAAAATTGCACAGGAATGCACACAGATTTATAATGCAGATGCATGTATGGTGTCTTTCACAGTTCTGAGCAATCTGTGACAATCTGTTATTTGGATATCGCCTTGATGTTGAGAAGGTGTTATAATTTTCCTGTGTTAAAGAAATTTTGATTAATGTTCTTTATTGCTTTACCTAATCTTGTCTTTCATGTTCTAACTTAGTAGAGTGTATGGATTAAGATGTGGAGTATTCTGTATGTGATATATTAGTTTATTTCTTTTGTATGCATGTTATTTTTGTTGTATTTTGATTTTATGTTTGCTTTATTTTGTTTTAATTATTCTTGCAACTCAGTATGATTTTGCACTTCCAAGATCTATACACTAATTCATATATCAGGAAAGGACAGTTTTGATGTGAGCTTCAAAATGGCACAGTGCTTGAATCTACTCTGCATAAAGTACCACCAGATCAAAACTTCACTGTTGTGGATACCTTTCATAGCTATACCCCTGACAAAACCTTTGGTCAGAAGTGGCCACAGTAATGTTTAGGAATGAAGGAGTCAGCTTGGGGGATATCCAGTAGTGGCTGGGGCAAAGGTGCAATATATTGGGACAGCCAGAGCCCATCACCGACTCTGAGCAAATCTGGATGCAGGATGGAGTTTCTGAGTCAAGCTCAAACAGTGGGAGTTGGGAGCAGTCTATCTCCCTACTCTGGCCAGCTAAAGACATGCTATAAATGTGGAAATCAGTCATGCCTGTCTAGTGCCAGTGACCAGCTGAGATGCAGCCTGTCTGGAGAATTTGGGCATGTAAGTCTGACCTGCGGGAACTGGTTCAGGTGCAACCTCTGCTAGGAGAAAGAGTATGCCTTCCAGAACTGTCCATGGGCATCCCACAACCGTACACATGGTTTTGACCAGGATGACATGGTGTCGGTGAGGAAAGCACAGCAGACTGGAACAGCTGATGCCTCAGCCCAATGCTGCCAAGACGCCCTTCCATCCTTGGAGAATTTTGGTATCACACATATCTCCATCCAGCTTGCAGACAAACATCCAGGACCAACATCAATGACCACTATCAGGCAAGACCCCCACCCCCAAGAAGTTCAGGCTTCGGTTTCCAGCAGACAGACACCTTCAGAGGACCCTCCTGTGGAAATGGAACCTATGGATGCAGTCAAAATTTCTTCAAGTAAGGAGCTGCCCCAAGGAAAAAGAAACAATGCCCCCCCCACCCCCAGAGGGCATGACAGGGGTTTCTAGAAGAAGCTCCAAACTAGCCAAGCAGTCACAGGACCATCCAGAGGTCCCAGTGGCTAATAAATTTGAGGTGCTACTGGACAGGAGGAATTAGGGGGACTCTGGCCCAGGTGACATGAACTCAGATGCTTCCTCCATGAAATCAATCCATTCTTATCCTCTGTCAACAGCCAAGAAAACCAGTACTGGATTGAGATGACAGCAGAAGCAAAGTGTTTTACCTATGGGTGGAATTACTTGATGGACCGACACAGGAATTTTTTGTTACACCTAACTATTCCATAAGGCCAAGACCTGCAATGGCACGGCACACAATGTAAATGTATTAATGCATATGCTCCTCTGCTCAAAGCTGGCCAGGTGGCCCTTTTTAAAGGTATACAACAAATTTTGGTATTTCACGTCTTGTAATTTTTGGAGGTGATTTCAACTACAACATAGATTTTGCAGTCTATTGTGATTATGGAAAGAAAGTCCATTGTGATTCTATTGCTCTACATAGAACAGTGTCCATGGCTGGTTTTATCGATGGTTATAGATCGCCCCATCCTACCGGATGTGCCACGTATTTCAAAGGTCAGTTGGCTACTAGAATAGACTGTCTTCTCTTTTTGCCATTATTTTGTATTCATAATACAACAACCAGTGGAATTTTCAGACCATCTTTTACATAGTGAGCTGATGAAAGCTGCTTCCTCCCATCTTCTTGGGGACCACAGGTGGATAATGGACTCCCTCACTACTACACTCCTTGGAGATGCAGAGTGGGGCACACAACCTCTGCCAAGCCAGAGCTTCTGTTCTGTGTGATAATCATTTTGATTGTTGGAAGGATATAAAAGAAGATCTGCAGACTTGATTTCAACGTTATGGCAGAAATAAACAATGTACTGTCTACTTACACTATTTTAAAATAAGGGAATAGCTCCATCGGGTAATTTCACAAGCACATCATGGTACTAGACGTTATATGGATCAGATTCAGTAACCGAAATTAGAAATGCAACGATTCCAATATGCAAGGTAACTTTGGAGGTGGAGTTTAAATATGGCATTCAGAAATTGCCAAATGGCAACCCCGTTGTGGCCTATAAAGAGTGGATGGAAGCTTCCAGTATCTCAACACTTAGGGATCATGCTGAGGAACTGGTTTATTAGATGATTATGTGCACGGCATGTTTGGGTTCGCTCATCCAGCAGGTCTGGAGGGATTTCCGAGCAATTTAAAGCCCCCCCCCCAATCAGACACAGATAGATGTTTGCTTACTGCTCCTATTACCAGACAAGAGTTTTTTGTCAGTTCTTTCCACTTTAAAAATTGGGACATTTCTGGGCTGGGATTGAATCACAAATTAATTTTATAAGCAGTTCTCCCCTGAATTGGCAGATTTTTTTTGTAATTATTTTTAATTATCTCCTACAACTGAATGAGATTCCTTCCACCTTTAAATAAATTTATTCAAGAAAGGGGGATAAGGCTTACATGTGTGATTTGTCTCCTACATTTAGATTTTATAATCCTGACAAAATTATTGCATATGAGAGGGGCTGCTCTCCACCTCCAGGGAGGGAAGGAGAGCTGCGGGTCCTGCTGCTATACCACTACCTGGGTGACCACGGGTGGTGGTGGTGCAGCAGAACTGCAGATTAGATGGGATGGGGAGGACACTGGCCAAGATCTGGAGGGGCAGCACATCTCAGCGTGCCCTGTCTCCTAGGATCTCCCAGCGTGCCAGCATTCTCGGAGGGCTAGGCACAGAACAAAAGGAAAAACCCCACAGGCTGTGCTGGTAGAAGGGCTCTGGCTCCCAGTCTCCTCAGTTGGGCTCCTAGAAAGGGCCAAATGGATCACCCGACACACACTCATGGACTGGGGGGGAGTCCCATGATCTCCCTTCCCCATCTAGAGGGTAAACCGCGGCAGGATGGGGGTGAAGTCCATCGATCCTTCTGGGAGCTAACCAGGGTGGAGCTAGAGGTAAGCCTAAGATGACTGGAACAGTGGGGCTGCCTGTGGGGAGAAGGGGGCTCAGAAACAGAAAATAAAAAAAATTACTGCATATGCGATGTTTACGTATTGTGCACCTGCTAACTGAACCAGCACAGATTTGCTCTGTACCTTCTAGGACTAGTCACAAAAATGTATATGTGATTCAGTGTTTAGTTTAGTTTAGTTTATTGTTCTAGGAATTATTACCTTTGAGCCAGTGGCTCTTTTACAAAGGTTCCACGTCATCAATGTACAAACAAACAAGACATCTGTGAAGTACTCTTGAATCCTGTTCTACTAATAAAATATCTGGTTATTGTCTATCTCTTGATAAAAAAAAGCATTTGATTGTGTGGCTCATGCTTACCTGTTCTCAGTATTAACTGTTTATTGAAAACCGCAGGAATTTGTTTTTTGGCAACAGGCTTTGTATATGATGGCTACTGTAACCCCATTTATATGTGGGCACCTAGGAAGGGCTACAACTAGTAAAGTCTAAGTCCTCCAAGACTGTCCTTTGAGTCCCCTCCTTTACATTTTCATGCTGGATCTCTTATTGAAATGGATTGAGGCAAACCAGCATACAGTATCTGTGGGATCATCCCTTCCTAGTGGTGGGACTCCCCCCTTAAAATCACCACGGATGATGTCTGCCTGTATGTGGTAGATAAATTCTTAGGGAAAGTAGCCATCGAGGATTTGAATAAGTTCTTGATAGTCTCTGGTTCCCAGCGGAATCTTGAGAAAAGCGTGGGCTATTTGGCTTGGCACAGTCCCTTCATCTGGGAAAAGGGTAGCAGGGATTAAGATTTCACAGGACCCAATCAGTATTTTGGGAGTTAAATTTGGGGCTGGTGATATGGCTTGCATAAATCAGTCAGAAAGGTTGGCTTTATGCCTAGAAAAGGTGACCTGATAGAAAGTCTGGATATTGTCCAGATTGAAGAATACCGTATATATTATTCGACAATTGCTTGTCCCCACCTTATAGTACTTGAGTTATGAGTCCCCACTTTTGAACTAGACACTCTTTTGCTGCGTGTTTTTTTTTTCAGATGCTCTATGGTAGTCATCTCAGCCCAGTGAGAAGGAACCTGACCTACCTACCCAGGCCTAAAGGGGGGCTAAATGTGATCCATCCTGTGGTTTTCAACAACTCACTGGAAACAGGAGTGATTCCTGAGGACAGGAAGAGGGCACATGTAGTCCCACTTCATAAAAGCAGTTTCAGGGAGGAGGCTGGCAACTATAGCCCGGTCAGTATGACATCATAAAAATACCAAGATGATACCAAGATAGGGGCCATGGTGCAGGGTTTTAAATAATTGATTAGCAGTTTTTTTCTTGGGATGATACAAACTGTACAGAAAGTATTTATATAGATTTTCTAGAAATGCTGTGTTTGTTAAACACAGTGAGGCAAGAGCTATGCATTTTCACAAAGATTTAGCACTTTTATGAGCAAAACACTAATCAATTTTTAGAGTTAAATAAAACCCTGTGGTGGATGACATAGAGGGGTGGCAGGGGCTACAGGAGACCTGATCAAACTGGAGGAGTGTTCGGGAAAGTGGCAGTTGAGCTTCAATGCGAAGAAATGCAAGGTTATGCACTTCAGAGCAAGGAACCCAGGGAGGAGCTCCCAGTTGGGAGGGGTTCAGATGGAGGTCACAGAGGAGGAGAAGGACCTGGGGTGGTCATAATGGGTAACATGAACAACTCAGCTCAGTGCAGGAAGGTGTCAGCTAAGGCCAACAAGATGCTGGGGTGTACTGCGAGAGGAATCTCATCCAGAAATAGGGATGTGATCCTGCCGCTGTACAGATCACTAGTCAGGCCACATTTGGAGTACTGCGTGCAGTTCTGGTGTTCCTTTCTGAAGAAGGATATCAGATTGCTGGAGGAGGTGCAGCATAGGGCAACTAAGATGATCCAGGGGCTGGAGGGCAAAACGTATGAGGACAGGCTGACTGAGTTGTATATGTACAGCCTGGAGGAGCGGAGGGATTAGGGGGATATGATTGAGACCTTCAAATATTTGAAGGGGATTAACGAAATGGGTGCAGAAAGGATATTTAAGCTGAGGAGAGGAAGGGACACCAGAAAGCATGGTTTCAAGTTGGAGGGTGGTAGATATCGAAGAGAGATGAGGAGGCATTTTTTCACAGAGAGGGTGGTGAAGAAGTGGAACACTATCTGAGGAGGTGATATCCTGTAGCACAGTAGGCTGTTTTAAAAGGGCATCTGACAGGGTGTGAGGGAAGGGTAAAGGTGACGGGGGGGAGGAGGGTAGGGCAGCTGCAATATAAGGGTGCTAGCTGCGCATTTGAGCAGACCAACTTAATAGACCACAAGGCCTGTTTCTACTGGCAGATTTGTATGTTCATATGTTTATATCAGTGGTGAGGAAGGTAATGGAGTCACTGCTAAAGGAAAAGATTGTGGAATATATCTGAATCCAGTGAGTCGCAGGACCAAAGGCTGCATGGATTCATGGGGAGGTCATGTCAGACAAATATGATAGATGTCATTGACTCAATGACCAGGGAAATTGATCAGGGTGGGGTAATGGGCATGGCCTACTCAGATTTTAGTAAGGCTTTTGACACCATACTACATAGGAGACATGAGGAAACTGGGCAGCTTAGGGGTGGGTCTTATGGTGGCAAACAGGATACGAAATTAGTTAATGAATAGGTAACAGAAGGTGGTTGTAAACTTAGTAAATAGAGCTCACTCTGTGGCAGGAAGGGTGACCAATGTGGTGCATCAGGGCTCATTACTGGGACCAGTCCTTTTTAATGTCTTTATAAGTGACACTGCAGATGAACTGGAAGGGAAGGCAGGCCTTCTTGCAGATGACACTAAACTCTGTAATAGGGTAGGCAGTCCGGGGGGAGAAAAGAATGTGCAGAGACCTGAAAAAACTCAAAGAGTGGTCAAAAATATGGCAGCTGGGTTTCAATGCAAAAAAGTGCAAAATCATGCACCTAGGGCAGAGAAACCCAGAGGAAGCGTACAAAATGGGAGAAGTGGTACTGACAGTCACCAAACAGGAATGGGACCTGCTGGGGATAATCATATCTGATGACCTCAAGGTGGCGAGACAGTGCGACAAGGCAGTGGGTAAGGCCAGCGGGATGCAGGGGTGCATAGGGAGGAGTATCATCATTAGAAAGAGGGAGGTGGTGTTGCCACTTCATAGATCGCTGGTAACTCACCAGCTGGAGTACTGTGTCCAGTTCTGGAGACCACATCTCAAGAAGGACATAGACAGAATGGAGGTTGTCTAGAGGAGGGCAACTAGAAGGGGGTCAAGGGTGATGAAAAACAGATTTTCAGATGTATTAGGGAAAAAAGAAAGAGGGGACGAGGAATGGTTTGGCTAACACAAGGAGGTAGGGTAATTGAGGGGGGCAGGCAGAAAGCGGCTGTTGTTAATGACTGCTTTTGCTCTGTATTCACAAGGGAAGACAGAGGGCCTCTGCCAGAGTGTGGCATTAAGACAGCTGTAAGGGGAATCCCTGAGAGAAGGTAGCAAAGTATTTACCAGTGACAAGGTTTGAAAATGGTTAGCAGCCCTTAAGACAGATGAGGCTCGGGGCCAAACGGGATGCATCAGAGGGTGCTCAAGGAATTGGCAACAAAATTAACTGAAACCCTGGTGGGCTATTGAACAGCTCAATTCAGACAGTGGTAGTTCCAAAAGGCTGCAGGGTAGTAGATGTAGTCCTGCTCCATGAGGTGAACAAGGAGCAACCGGGTAACTACAGACCTGTCAGTCTTACCTCTATTGTGGGTGAACTGATGGAGACACTAGTCAAAGAGAACCTAGTAAATCACCCGGAGCATAATGGACTCCAATACAGTAAACAGCATGGGTTCATGGCAGGAAAATCTTGGTAGACCAACCTGATAGTACTCCTTGACTGGATAATGAAGGTAGTTAAGGGCCATGCTCTGGATTTACTCTACTTTCATTTCAGCAAAGCTTTTGAGTGCCTCACAGAAGGTTGCTGAATGGGCTAGAGGATCTGAGTACAGTGAAAGACACAGGTACAGTAGATGAGTGAGAAACTGGTTGGAAAGGAAACAGCAGAGGGCTGCAGTTAATGGAGTCAAATCAGAAGAAAGGGAGGTCACCAGTTTGGTGCCACAAGGATCAGTTCCAGATCCGGTCCTTGTCAAGAAGGAATCCAGGACAAGACGCATCTCTTTGTAGATAACTCTAGACAGTGAGGAGGGGGTTAGGGAGATACAGAGAGACTTGCAAAGGCTAGAGACATGGTCAAAGGTTTGACAGTTGAAATTCAGTGCCAAAAAGTGCAAGGTGATGCACAAAGGGAACAAGAACCCCAGGGCAGAGTACTGGATTGGGGGGGAGCAAAGCTGTGCATGATATCTGAGGAAAGAGACCTAGGGGTCATCATCAGTGACTCCCTAGAACAATCAAACCTGTGTAACAAGATCTACAGTAAAGCAAAGGGGATGATGTGGTATACAGGAAGGCATATTGACAGCGGAAGGAAGGAAGGATGTATTACTACCTCTCTATAGATCACTGGTGAGGCCCCACCTGGAGTACTGTGCCCAGTTCTGGAGTCCTCACCTAAGGAAAAATAAGGTCGGGCTGGAGACAATGAAATGTAGGGTGACCAAAGTTATTCTGAGCCAGCAGGGCAAATCTTATGAGGATGAGCTCAAGACACTGAACATGTACTCACTGGAGGCTGGATGAGAGAGGGGGGTGATATGATAGAGGCCTTCAAGTTCCTGAAAGGAATGAGCAAGTTAAACTGTGAGAAACTATTTAGCATAAGTAGCAGATCGAAAACATGGGGACACCAGTGGAAACTGATGGGGAGGGATTCAAGAGGGAAGTGAGAGTTTTATTTTACAGAAAGGGTGGTGGAACCATGGAACAGTCTGCCAGCTGATGTGGTGGGCACCAAAACTATCAATGGTTTCAAACACAGCTGGGACAGAGTGAAGGGTTTAGGGGTTGCTCAGGGTGGTAGCAGTAGGGCAGGGAGCATGGGAGTGGATAGTGTGGGTTAGAATCCTGTATGGACAATAGGTCCAGGGTTTATTAGGGTTTATGGGTGGACTGGATGAAACCATGGTTTTTTTCTGCCATCATTGTTTAACTAAAATGGTGCAGGGGCTGCATCAGAAGCCCTACAAGGAGATAATAAAGGATCTCAATATGTACACCTGGAAGACAGGAGGGAAGGAGACACGAGAAAGACCTATAAATACCTCACGGGGTTGAACAAGGTACAGTAGGGAAGTATTTTTCAGAGGAAAAGATGCACAAAAATAGGTGGATATGCACTGAAGGTAGAAAGGGGAAAATTTGGGAGAACAAGTGGTGGATGCCTAGAACAATCTTCCAGCAGAGGTAGTGGGGGGGGGAACAGTGGTGGGCTTTAAGCATGCATGGGATAGGCACAAGCGAATCTTAGTTTGGAAGTAAAGGGGGGGAAGCCAGAAATTAAGTAGGGCCCGTGGTAACAGAATAGGATAGGCAGGGAAAATGGGCAGACTGGGTGAGCCAAGCAGACCTTATCTGCTGTCACATTCTATGTTTCTGTGTTTCTTCCACACCTTATTTTGGCATGGAATCCTTGGGATGGGGCTATCTGAGGATTCTATTTTTAGCTCAGGAATGGGTATAGGGTAATCGCTCTGATTATTTTGAGGCTTGGTAGAATGAGCCACCCTGAGCTGTGCATAACATAAACATCCCCTATTATGTGACCTGTATCTTACAAAAGTTACATAAATGGAAGATTTCAAAACAGCACCTAATGACTGTTTCCAGGAAACATTTATATTATGTGGTACTTTGTACCCGGAACCTGGAATTTAAAAACTGCTTCTACTAAAACCCATTGGTCATGGGTCAACTGACAGATAAAAGTGTGCCACAAAAAATGAGGGGCATTCAGTGGCTGTGTTCCCACAACAGAATAGGTGTGCAGGGGAATAAAAAGCACAAAGGCCGGAGAAGAAAGATCTTGCCCATATCCCGACTGCCAGGCACAAACTAAAATGATTGAATATTTTTACTAGAATGTACTTTTTTTAGGTTTTCTGGCATTTTCTAGCCCTCAGATCGGGGGGCATTTCAGATTTCAACAGGGGAGGAAACAACCGCCAGTCAGAGGGGCTGTGGGGACAGAGCCAAGGGCTGAGTGGGGGCAGTGCCAGGGGCTGAGTGGGGGAGGGATATTCCGACTGCATCACACTCATGATAAACAATTTGACAAGTGTTGCAACTTTTTATTAAAAAAAAAAATGCTTGCATCCCAGTTAGAGGTATATATTCAAAAACATTTCAAAGTGCAATGGGGATAGATTTTTACAAGTCAGTAACTTGCACTCCCCCTACAATCCCATCTCACACACTCACCCACTCTCACCCACTGGGTTGCAGTTGGATCCCCCACCTCACTAGTGTTGGCAGACGGGTGGTCCATCATCTCTGTATAGAGATGCTCGGGCCACTGCTGCCAACAGACTGTATTGATATGGAAGTGACTGGCCATTAATGTGTGGGGCCCCGGAATTGACAGACTATAAACACTTAAGCTGTTTTGTGACCAGTCTCTTCGCCACCACTTTCCCTCCCCCAACCACCCAACATCTCACCCCAAAAGCAGGGTTATCATGGAAGAAAGGTTCTTTCTTTCTGAAAAATGTCCACAGCAGTTTCTCACCAGAGACCTGTGGTATTGCTGGTGGCAATGGCAGCCACACCCCTCTCTCTTCCATAGATAAATCTGAAATCAGGTTGTTGGGTGTGAATCAGTTCTGCTGCTCAGGCCTCACATGTCACACACCTGTCCTGGTTACCTTTACCCCAGCAGCAGAGCTTACTTTTAAACACCCCCTTCCCTGACCAAACTATCACTGACTTTTGCACATTAGGTGGCCGGCAGGGAGAAATAACTGGTGGGTAGCCAGGAGAAGATGGCCTTTGCTCCAGCAGGATTGGGGAGCAGGGTCTGAGAGGGCATGGAGTTTGTTGAGCGTAGGGATGTTTGGCAGCGGGCGGGTTTTTTTATGTGGAGTTGGAGCTGACAGGAGGGCAATGATGGAAAGCTGCAAAGCAATGCAAAAATTGCAGTGGGGAGGGAAGAAGAAGAGAGAGAGAGAGACTGGGAAGAGTGTAACAATCTCATGTAAACCAATGATGCCCCCCCTACCCTCCAGGCACGCCTGCTGCTGAATCAATCAGTTTTCTCCACTAACGCCAAAGACTGTCTTGTCGCAAGTAAGTGACAGTGTCAGAATCATTCTCTCACTCACCACTTTACTGTTGCTGTGTGCTGTCTTCAGTTGATCGCTGAACGGATCCTCCCCTCCATTCTGCCTGCTGCCAATCGCAATTCACAAATCAGAGCACACTGCTGCTGCGCCTTCTACCACAAGAGATGAGTCTGCATGGCAACTACTACAGTGAAATTTAACTCGTGTGGTGAAGAGTCAGCACTCTTCCACTCTCCTCCTTGTCGGCAGCACTCGGGCTGGCTCGCTCTCATCGCCACCAGGCTTCTCCCACTTAGATGTGAGTGACCTCATCCTAACCCAATTTCCCTAGCCAGGTCACGCTCCCACACATGCACACTGTGGTGCGGCTAGCTCCAGTCACTAGGGAGACTGGGACTTGGTTTTTTTAGCCAGAGGATTAATAGCAGCCAGCAAATCTGACAATACGGGACAACAGCACAAGAATCCCATATGGATTTTCCCCTACTGCTAAGGTATTGTTGCAGGGGGGAGGGGCGCTGGGTGCATTTTTTGTTTTTAATTTTTTTAAAAATGGTCTGCAATGCAGGGAGGGTAACTGCCCCCCACCCCTAAATGGTACCCCCTGCCTCAGATGGAAACTTCAGTAGCTAGAGAGAGACTCACCTGTTTGCGCTTGGTTCAGAGTGACTTACCACAGTAGTTAAGGAAGTATAATAGAAACACCTTGATAGTCATCTTTGCCTGCCTTAAGTTCTATTTGTGACAAGCAAGATGCCAATTAATGCTACAGCAACTAAGAGCTTCTTCTCCGTCTTTGGCTAGAATGTATGAATGGGCTCTACAGGATGTCTATCAGAGGAAACAGTCACTTATGTCATCTGAACTTGTTTCTTTATAGAAGGGGTCTCTTGGTTAAGGTGAAGTTTTCCATTATTTATTTTATTTATTTATTTAAATCTTGGATTAAAATCTTTGCGCTATTCTTTACATAGGTTCCACGTCATGGGATACAAGGTAGACAGTACAGGATTAGCATGGTCATAAAGCAATAGTATAATACATGTGGGTTAAGTAACACTTACAGAGAAGTACTAAGGAGAAAGTATTTGAGGTGCTTTTGATTTGTTGACATTGCAAGCGTAAAAGATTAGGCAAGGAGCAAGGGCAGGACAGACAGGGGAGTAGCGAGCAGCCCAGGAGCTTTGTTAAATTGGTGCTGAGGTGAACAACATTGCATAGGGAAAGAGAGTGGGTAGGGGTCAGCCCATATGGCCTCCACAAGATTGAGAAGGTTGGAGATAGATAAGGAGAGGTGGAAGGAGGAGAAATCCACAGGAGAGGGGAGGGGAAGGTTGATAGAGGTCTGTGAGAGGGCGAGGAGGATAGGCAGTACAACGTGGGCAGAAAGAAAGAGGAAGACGGGGCAGCGGGAGCAAGTGCAGCAGATGCCGGGTTAGTGGGTCAGTCACAGCTAAAGGTAGCAGAGTGAGCTAGTGGAAGCAGTCACAGCTAGAGGAAGCAGCAAGGTGTTGCCTTATCTTTTGCTTAAAAGAACCCAATGTGGGAGCAGAGGATATACTGACCAGTAAGGAGTTGAACCAGAGTGGAGCTTGGTAGACAAAGGACCTTTGACCTAGGGAAGTGTGACACCGGGGGGGTGGGGTCTTGAAGACCACGCTATCAGAGCTCTTGCTTGATGTCAGCTGGCACAGGGAATGAGAAGCTTCTGGACCCCAAGGGAGACTAGTCTAGGCAAGATATTTTAGCTAACAAACAAGTTTTGTTAGAAGAGTCTGTTCTTGAATTGGAGCCAGCTGGTCTGAGCATAGAGGTCACAAGTGTGGGTTTGTCTTGAGGATCCTGTTAGAAGTCAGCATGCCTTGTTTAGGGCCACTTTGATGTGATGGAGGGCAGTGTCCGAGGCTGCCCCATAGATAGCAAGCCCGTAATCAATGAATGATACCACAGAGCTGTGATTGGCCACATTAAGAGCTTCTGGGGACAGGCATCGCTTGTGCATATGAAGCAATCCTATTCGAGTGTTAAAGGCTTTGGCTATATTGTCTATGTGTTGTCCAAAGGACAAAGTGCTGTCCAGCGTTAATCCCAGGTATTTAAAATGCTGGACAAGTTCCAGACTAGTTCTCATGCTGTTGGTGATAGAGAGAGAGAGTAGGCTCTGTGTTTGCTTTGAGGGTTGGCAAACAACATAATTTTGGTATTTTTGTAGTTCATAGTAAGTGTGTTTACTGAACCACTGTTCGACTTCGGAAAAGTTTTGCTGAAGCTGGATCTCCAGTACCTGGGATCGTAGATCACAGGTTAAGAGGACAGCGTCATCTGCATATAATAGAGTTTGACACTGACAGGCTTTGGGGAGGTTATTCAGGAAAACACTGAACAAGAGGGGACCCAGTATGGACCCTTGTGGGACACCAGAATGGACTGACCTAATGTCAGAGAGAACATTACCAATCTTTACTTGTTTCGACCGGTTATGTAGGTAGGATTCAAACCAGGTGACTGCATCACATGAGAGACTGGTGTGGGTGAGCTGATTGAGCAAGAGGGCATGGTTAACTGTGTCGAGTTCTTTGGTCAAATCGATGAATGTTGCACCAACAGGGAGACCTTGATCTAAGACATTATGGATGAACCCCATAAACTCGAGTAAGGCTGAAGTGGTGCAATGACCAGTCCTGAACCCGTGCTGCTGTTTGCATTGTAAGTTATATTATTCTAGGTATTCGACCAACTGGTCGGCTACTATACACTCCAGGGCCTTCAAGAGCAGGGGTAAGATGGAGATGGGTCTGTAGTTACCCTGATGGGAACAATCTCCTCCCTTGTAAACAGGCACCACAGCGGCAGATTTCCACTTATGAGGGAACTACGAGTACCGAAGCAATAGGTTTATTATATTGGTTAGAGGTGCAAGGATTTCCTCTAGGGTAAGGGCAACAAATTTTAGGTTGAGGTAATCCCCACTGTGCCTAGTCTTCCCTAGCACCTTGTGTAGATATTATCAGAGCAAGTCTGCATCATTTTTTATGAGGGCAAGTGGGATCTGAGATTATTAGGGGAATTTTTTTTTTTCCGTGATTTGAGAATTTACGTGCAAGGCTGTTTGTTCTTCACTTTAGATAATAGCTGATTTGTATGGTTATTTACTCAATAAAATTCCCCTACTCTTGCAAAAAAATGGCTTGGGTCTTTTTTACTTCCACCTTGGGACCCCACTACCTGAAAGAGCTCTTGGTGCCTTACTGTCCTACCCGCTCTCTTCGCTCCTCTGTCGAGGGATTGCTAGAGATACCCAGGGTGCGTTTAAAGACGTGTGGAGGTAGATCTTTTGCCTTTATGGCACCGACCCTGTGGAATTCTCTACCTCATCAGATACGAGATTGCCTGACTGGGGAAAGTTTTAAAAAACAGCTAAAGACTTTCCTTTTTACCCAAGCATTTGCTGGGACTTAATAAGGGGGTGTTATAAATAACTGCTGTATTTATTGTTTTGTATAATGTGTTTTGAAGTGATTTTGAATTATTGTAAAAGTGCCCTGAGCTTGGGAAGGGCGCTTGAAATAAATACATTTTACTTACTTACTTTGACACCCACCAAGACAGCACCAGAGTTGAGCAGAAGGGACCTTGGTTTAACATCTCATCTGAAGGATGGCATGCCCTGACAGCATAGCATTCCCCTAGTACTGCACTTGAGTGCCAGCATTGATGGTATGCATCCAATCTTGGTGTGGGACTAGAACCCACAACCTTCTTGCATAGAGGTGGATGCGCTACCAACTGAGCCACGCTTACACCTTGGCTCACGCTTACACCTTGGCTCTATCAAGTGGGTAATAACACTCTGCTATCCAATTCCATGGTCTCCCAGGGGTCAGCAGCACACAAGATGGCTGCCCCAGTAGTTCAGGGCTCTGGTCCCACAGTCTTTATTGAAGAGGGCTCCTGTTATTTTTCTTGTGCATCTGGTTGTTTGAGCAGGTACACAAATGTGCTCTGGTTGAGCAGGTGGTCATGGGGGAAGTCATGGTTGCGAGCACCATCATGCCCCATAGAAACAGAAACATAGAAGTTGATGGCAGATAAGGACAGCAAGGCCCATCTAGTCTGCCCATTTTTTTCTACCTTATGAATGTGCCATAGGCCTGTGCTCTGTCGATAGCCTATCTATTCATACCCATCTGTGATGCTCCCTTATGCCTGTCCCATGCCTGTTTGAATCCCTGCACTGTATTCATAGCCACCACTTCCTGAGGTAGGCCGTTCCATGCACCCACCACCCTTTCTGTGAAAAAGAACTTCCTCACATTACCCCTTAATTAGCCTCCCTCTAATCTCATGCTGTGTCCTCTTTTCCTGCTATTTTTCTTATATTGAAACATGTTAGACTCTTTCACCTTGTTAGTGCCCTTAAGGTGTGTGAATGTTTCGATCACATCACCTCTCTCCCTCCTTTGCTCTAGGGTATACATACTGAGCTCCGTTAATCTGTCCTCATATTATTTCTGATGCAGTCCCTGCACCATTTTGGTTGCCCTTCTCTGGACTGCCTCCATTTTGTTAATGTCCATATGCAGGTGTGGCCTTCAGTACTGCACGCAGTACTCCAGATGGGGCCTAACCAGCGTCTTGTAAAGAGGAATTATTACCTCCCTCTTATGACATGCGATACCCCTACTAATACACCCCAACATCTCTCTAGCCTTACCTACTGCTTTAGTGGTCTGCTTGGATGATTTCAGGTTATCTGTGATGATGATTTATTTATTTAAATTTTGGTAACCAGGTAAACCCACTGAGACAAGAGGTCCCTTTTTCAGGGGCGACCCGGGATTAGTTACATAAAGCAACGGTTACATACATTGGACAAGATATAGTGGTTAGGATTGCTACATACATTGGAGTGACAGTAATTACAATTGACATTATGATTTATACATTTGGCACAATACATTGAGGTAACAGTAGTCACAGCAGACACATTCATAGGAATGAGCATGGAATACCGTAGTCACAATTGAGACCTATGAAGGAAGGGGAATGAGTGAATGAATGGGAGCTAACGATTACAGCCACAGAGGCTGAGTTCAAGGAGATACACTTTGAGGCCCAGCTTGAAGCCTTGGAGAGAAGGCCTGTTGACCAGGTTTGCTGGGAGAGTGTTCCATAAGTGCGGGGTAGAGTATTTAAGGAACGCTTGTCTGAGTTGGTGCGTACCCGTGGGATAACCAGGGAACAGCCAGCTGAGGATCTTGTATCATGGCAGTGTACTCTAGGGTTGAGCAGGCCACGCAAGTGAGGAGGGGGGCCTGCAGTGAAGAATTTGTAGGTCAGGAAGATAGAGGAGTAGGCCAGTTTGTGCCATAAGGTGGGCCAATTTAGGTCTGCTAGGACCTCACAGTGGTGCCTCCTTGGGGGGTCATTGGCAGCAAAGAGTGCCACTCGGTGGTAAAGCACAGGGAGATGACGTAGTTCCCCTTCTCTAAGGGACTGGAGGAGGGGGGCCCCATAGAGGAGGATGGGGAGTAGGGTGCAATTGGTGATTGCTCTCCGAGCCTTATCAGAAAGGGAGTGTCCCAGATGGTAAAGGAGTCCAATCCTCTGGTGGATGGTCTTAGAGAGTCAATGTGAGGTTTGTAGGACAGCTCCTGGTCAAGGAGGATTCCAAGGTATTTGATCTTGTCAAGGACCTCAACTCTCTTCCCCTGGGCTGTTTGGAGTTGGAGCAGGTCACATCTGGTGGTGCCCATATGCCTGGTTCCAAACAGGACAGTTTTAGTCTTCTCCTCATTCAATACTAAGGAGTTGGTGGAGAACCAGGCTCTGAGTGCTGAGAGACTAGCTTGCAATTTGGCAGTGATAACACTAAGTAGCAGGTCACTGCAGTAGACAACGGTGTTGTCTGCATAGAGGATGAGTTTGTTCGGCCCACAAACCCCCTCAGTGTCATTGACAAAGAGGGTGAAGAGCAGGGAGCTCAGTACTGAGCCCTGAGGTACCCCAGAGATCACCGGTTGGATACTAGATTGGATTCCTCTCCATAGAACTTTTTGGCTTCGATTGAGCAGGTAGCTCTTAAACCAGGAGAGGGAGAGCCCATTTAGTCCAAAGAGGTGGAGTTTGGAGAGAAGAAGTTTATGGCAGACCTGGTCAAAGGCTTTAGACAGGTCGATAAATAGAGCTCCCGTTGGAGAGCCCTGTCCATAGCATCGAGGACATCAGATGTGAGCCAGATAAGGGCCATGTCTGTGCCATGACCTTCCCTAAAGCCAGGTTGTATGTTGGCTAGGAGAGAGTGCTTCCCAAGGTAGTCTTGCAGTTATAGACTAACCTCTCCTGCAACTTCCCTAGGGGACAGAGAATGGAGGTGGGCCTGTATTTCCCTACTTTATCTCAGGGCCCTTTTTTGTGGACTGGGAATATGGTCACTACTTTCCATTTGCTTGTAACTGTTCCCTCAAGGAGGGACCTGTTGATGAGCCAGGTGACAGGGAGGGAAATGGCAGAGGCAGCAGCCCTCAGCAGCCTAGGTTCAAGCAGGTCATGTCCCGGGGAGGAATCAGGGTTAATTTTGAGTAGGAGTGGGAGTACTTCTGAGGGTTTAATAAGTTTCAGGTGAAACTGGGGCCGAGCATGCTCCCAGTTGTGACTGTTGTACTGGGGAGCACCAGGTGAGATGGGGTGAGATAGTCCATCTGGGTTTGAAAAGGAGGCATTGAATGCCTCAGCTATTGTGGAGGGCTCATCGGTCAAGGTATTCCCAACCAGTAAAGTTCCATCCTGGGCATTGGGGGCACCCTTAAGTAGCAAGTTTATATGGCCCCAAAATTTCTTGGGATCCCGTAGGTGACTAGTCTGCCCAAGTCTCTTTCTTCCCTTGTGATTGCCAGCAACTCCCCTCTCAACCTATAGGTGGCTTCAGGGTTTCTCTTCCCTATGTGCATGATCTTGCACTTCTTTGCGTTAAACTCCAGTTGCCACTCTTCCGACCATTTTGCCAGTTTATCCAGATCTCTTCTCATTCTGCCCACCCCATCTGGATCATCTACTCTGTTGCAGATCTTGGTGTCATCTGCAAACAGACAAACCTTACCCTCCAGTCCATCTGCAATGTTGCTGATGAAGATATTGAAGAGGACTGGCCCCAGGACTGATCCCTGAGGTACCCCACTTGTGACTTGCATCTCTTCTGACTGTATACCGTTTACCACCACTCTCTGTTTTCTGCCCACCAACCAGTTTGCCACCCAGTTGACCAACTTCTGACCCACCCCCAACCTACCCAGCTTATTAATCAATCTTCTATGTGGAACAGTATCGAAAGCTTTGCTGAAATCAAGGCAGGTGACATCAACTGCTCCCCCTTGGTCCACCACTCTGGTTACCCAGTCAAAGAAATCTATGAGATTAGTTTGACAGGACCTTCCTGTTGTAAACCCTTGCTGTCTTGGATCCTGTGCTCCTATGGATCTAGGTGTTGCACTGTCCTTTCCTTAAGGAGTGTCTCCATAATCTTGCCCACTACTGAGGTAATACTGACGGGTCTGTAGTTCCCTGCCTCCTCCCTGCTACCACTCTTGTGGAGCGGGATCACATGAGCCCTTCTCCAGTCTTCTGGGACCTCTCCTGTGCTTAGAGACTCACTAAACAGTTCTTATAATGGCTCTGCTAGTTCCACCCTTAGCTCCTTTAGTACCCTGGGATGTATGCCATCAGGTCCCATTGCCTTGTCCACCCTGAGCTTGGTGAGCTCTTGTAGGACCCTTTCTTTTGTAAAGGGACTAGTGCACACCCCCCCCCTGTGTCCATGGTGCTGATCTGTGGGCCCTGTCCTACCTTCTCCTCAGTAAATACTGAGCAGAAGTATCTATTTAGGATACATGCTTTTCCTTGGTCCTCCTCCACACACTCCCCCTTATCCCCTTTGATCTTAGCAATACCCCCTCTGGACTTTCTTCTTTCGCTAATGTATCTATAGAAAGTCTTGTCCCCTTCTTTTACTGTTCGTGCTAGTGTTTCCTCGGATTGGGCCTTTGCCTGCCTTACTGCCTTCTCTGCTTCCCTTAGGGAAGTTTGGTATGCCTCCCTATCTTCGTCCCGCTGCAATCCCTTATTTTCTGAAAGCCATCCTCTTGGTTCTGACCTTTTCTGCTACTGATTTTGAGAACCAAAGTGGTTTTCTCCTTCTTTAGCTTTTGCTTTTCTCTCTAACACAATGGGATGTTGCTTCAAGTATTGCATCCTTAATGCGTTCCCACTTTGCCTGTACCCTCTCACTTGTATTTCTTCTTGCCCGGGCTAGCTTAACTCTGTTGGCCATCTTATCAAAGTCAGCTCCTCTGAAGTCCCATATTTTTGCCTTGGAATGGGATGATTTGGTTCTAGTGGCTAAATTGAACCATACCATGTGATGGTCACTGGCTCCCAGGTGACCTTCTACCTGGAGATCTGTGATCCTTTCCCTGTTAGTCAGTACTAGATCTAGGATAGACCTGTCTCTTGTGGGTTGTTGTACCAGTTGTTTGAGGCCCTCCCCCTGCAGGGAATCCACTATGTGTCTAGTTCTGGTGGATGTTCCTTTTTGCTTTTTTTGTTTTGGTCCCTGTTTTGGGTAAGTTTTGTTGCATTAGCTCCTGTGCTGCAGTGTCCTGCTCTGCAGTATCCTCTGCCCCTTTGTTTGATTTCAGAGATAGAGGCAGATACCTGTTTGTAGTTTTTATATGGTTTGTGGAGGTAATACATTGGAGAGCATTGAGTGATGAGGCACCCGATTTGCCCCTCCTAACCACCTGCCAACCTCCTGGACCAACTACCCTCCACGGTCGAGGTGCTTCAGTTGGATGTTGGGGAAATGGCGGGCGGTTCTTATAGTATATTTCCTCCTGAATATGCGATTTGAGGTGCGTAATCTCTGCACATGCTGCCTGGAGCTGAGCCCTTAGATCTCCAGTGGTCCAGCATGTAGGACAGTGTCCTAAATCCTGTATTAACTGCCCTTTTGAAAAGTGCCCCGCAGTACCTGCAGTTAATAATATCCATTACGGATGAGTTGTCGGGTTTATAACCTGGTCCGAGTAATTAGGAGGAAAATGAAAGCAAACGTTTGATTTTTTGGTTTTGTTCATTTGGTTTTGTGTAACTTGTTACAACAAGTTAAATTACTTGTGCCCCTGTAAGTGAGGTCACTGTGTGGATACCCCTCTGATCCTCCCTTCCTGCTTTGCTACAGGAAATGTCATGACTGTGCTACCCTATAAAAGGAGTGTAGCATGAGGTGAATGGGGATGGGTGTGGATGGCAGGGCCCTTCCCCTGCCAAAAAGAAGAACCACAGACAAAACAAGGAGGTAAGGGCAGAAACAATCAACCAACAACAAATTCAGCAGTCCTGAAAGCTTAGCCTAATGATAGGTAACACTGTAAAACCTGTAAAGCACCACCTTTAACAATTTCACAGAAGATATACCCTGCAAAAAATACTTTGCTACAGAGAAAAACAAAGCAGTAATAGAAGACATATCTTGCAAAAAACAATTTGAATCAGAGAAGATTACAGCAGTAATCTCTACACACAAAACGGTAACAAACCTGTAGGCATACCCTGTAATAATGCAGCAGAAAGTATACCCTGCAACAGGAAATTTGAATCAGAGAACAATAAAGCAGTAAAATGTTAGCAAAAAAACTGTAACAAACCCTGTGAGTACAAAAGAAAATAGTAACACACAGTAAATCTGCCTAGCCAAAAGAAGCCTTAATCTTTTTCCTTTCTCTGATAACATTCCTTGCTCTGTCCTTACAAGCAAACCTAGGAGAAAAGAGCTCAGGTGAAGCTAGGTGCCTTTGCCAGCAAACCTAGTCTTCCACCTCCTATCATCAGTAGAAGTGGAAGCCATGTAGCTATGCAGCAGTGTAGTCGTGAATGCTGAGCGTGACTACAGCCACATACATTAATGGCATCAAAGGCCAAAGGTCACAGCACTCCTGTCCTTCTCCTTACTCCAGTCCCCCCTGTGGCATTTCAAGTCCTTGGGGAATGGAGGAAACAGCAGCACCACTGCTGAGCCTCTGTGGAACCAAGGTAAGCCACACATAATGAATAGTTACACTCTCCCTCAGTTAAATGCTTGCCATGCATGTAAAAGCTCATCATGAGTCCAAACAATATAAATACATATGCACTGCTTAATAGGCTGTCCAGACAATTGCTTTCTAACTAGCATAGTTAACAATAAACAGTGACATCCTATAGACGGACACAATTCCTCTCTTGTAACAGTTCTTGTTCATAGAATTCTCCCACACCTCAAACCCTTAATGACAGAGATGGGACATAGCAAAAGGCAATGCAGGATAAGGAGCTAAGTGTTATATAAATACCTCTATGTACTATGTATATGGGGAGGTCAGTGGAGGCACCAGGACAGGCATATTTCATGCGGATGAGTGGGTTGACTTCATTGTCAGAGAGATGTGGTGCAACAATCACTTCTTCCTCGGAATCCAGGTGGATCCTTCCTGCCTCCTAAACTAGTGATGGAGTATCCTCAGTAGAAATGGGTTCCACAGTTTCTTCTGGTTCTAGGGCTTCTCCATCTCCTTCCTCAATGAGCAACCTCGGGTACTGGCCATGTATTCAAAAGCACAAATGGTGTTATATTAGGTTCCAGTGGTTAATCTGTTGGGTTGTACATGGATGGAGGAATAGCTTCTGGGGGTGCTGCTAAGTCCTCAATCAGCCTGGGGGAATCTACGGTGCAGTAGTGTCACTCAGGTTCCTCATCAGAACTGTCTTGAGCTCCTGCTGGATTCTCATGTGTAGATTGAATCGTCGCTGTTTGCCTCTTTGTTGCATTCTGTACACAAGTAGCAGCTCTAGTTACTGTTTGTGGGGTTGGTTTTGCATTATTTGAGTCTGGGTTGGGGACCATCTACCCAATTTGCAAGAAGTGATTCTGGCACAACCTGGCCTTCCTTCAGGTTGGACAGTGTAGAAACGCATGTTGTGAAACTGCTTCGATACAAAATAAGAGGTATTGCCTTAATGGTCTGCAATATTGTTTGCCAGGCAAGCCTAGATTCCCTATAAGGATTATCTCCAGGAAACAGTTCCTAAGTGCTGACCTTTTTTGTCATAGTGCTACTTGTTGCTTTGATTCCTCTTGTTAGCTGTGTCTGAGGCCAGCTTGTAAGCAGCATTCAACCGATCCTTCTGTTTTTGCACATACTGCAGGTACAGTTGCAGCCAAAGACACTCCCAGATTTTCCCTTAAACTTCTGTGATATCTCTAGAGAAATTCCATGTCTGCCTGCAGTACCACTGTGAGCCACCAGAGAGAATGTTTTTATAGATCACAAAATATCTGAAAATATCTGAAAGTATCTGTGGCTGCAACTGTATGTCTCTGGCCTAGCTCCATCTGAGGAAGCTCCAAAGCAGAGATTCACTGCCAACTTGACTGTCTTCCAGTATTTAGTTAGTAACAGAAGTTGTCATCGAGGGAACCTGGTGTGCCCATGTGTTTCTCAGTAAAGGAGTCCATCTTTTAGTCTTAGCTGAACCCACTCTTACAAGGATAATGGGGTGTCTGGGTGGCTTGGTATCATTAGGATGACATCCCATCCCTTTTCCAAGGCACTGTTGATATCGTTGAAACTCTACTCATTTGTTTGCTCTTGCAGCAAGCCCTCATGACTCAACTGTGCCATGGATGTTATATCTAGTACAATAAAAATGCAGTAAGTTTTGGCAAGACAACCTGCAAAGGCTCCCTGTGTTTTCCACAAGTCTGTTAGGATTAGCTGGGGTGACTTGCTCTCATGTATAATAGTTTTTGCATAGCACCTTTATGACAGTCTGGGCTATGAATCTATTCCACTGTATTACTGGAGTCTCCTGGGGGTCACTGGGACAAGGTTTCTGCATCAGTGGGATTGAGACCTGGACAATACTTTACACTGTAGAAAGAACTGGCAGCTAGTGATGTTCAAATTAGTGGTGGTCTTCACATAATGTCAATAGATTATTGCCGGTCGTGACTGTTATTTTGTTGTCCTATAGATATTTATGGAATTGATCTACTATGGCCCATTTCAGCATTAATAATTCTGATTTGTGAACTTGGTAGTTCCTCTCAAATGGCATTATACTTCTGCTGATAAATGCCATGGGCCTCATACATTCAGGTATTGCTTATAAAGTAGTGCTCTCAGTTCACTTAGGCTGGCCCCAGTGCATAACGTGTATGGTCTTGCTGGAGCAGCATATGCCAGTACTGGTGCAGGGGTCAGTGGCTGATCTCCTTGAAGACTGTTTCACAGGAACCATCCCATCTTGATCTGAATTGATCATGCACTTTGAAGTAACTCTTGGGCTCAGCATCCTTCTGAGGTGGGTGTCTCTTGTTGTTGTTGGTATGACAGTAGTCCTGGGTCAGATTCAGCAGTTGATGTACAACTTCAGTATAGTCTTTGATCAGTAGTAACCCCAGAACCCATGAAAGCATTGTAAGTCCTTCATATTCTTGGGTCTAGGCCAGGTGGAAAAGGCTTCTGCCCTCCTAGGATCAGTATTGATGCATCCTATGAGACAACGGGCCAGATTTTCAAGCAGCTATAGAAAGATAGAAACACAGAATTTGATGGCAGATAAGGACCGCTTGGCTCACCTAGTCTGCCCATTTCTCTACCTGATGGATAAGCTGCAGATTCTAATTAACCAACAGCTTACTTCCTCCTACCCCCCCACTAGAATTGCTTTATGTTTGTCCCATGCATTCTTGAATTCTCCCACTGTTCTTGACTCCACAACCTCCTCAGAAAGGCCGTTACATGCATCCACAACTCTCTCCATGAAAAAATGCTTTCTAACATTACCTCTGAGCCATCCCCCCTCTATCTTCAAATTGTGCCCCTTGTTCTTGCACATCTCTTTTTCTGAAAGATACTACCCTCTTGGACTTTAATTCCCTTGAGGTACTTGAAAGTTTCTATCATGTCCCCCCTCTTCCTCCTTGCCTCGAGGGTATACATATTAAGCTGCTTTAGTCTCTCTTCATATGAAGTCTGGTGTATATCCTGCACCAGTTTGGTTGCCCTCCTCTGAACAGCCTCCACTCTGTCTATATCTTTGTGGAGATGGGGTCTCCAGAACTGCACGCAGTATTCCAGATGGGATCTCACCAACTGTCTGTACAGAAGGATAACAACTTCCTGTTTTCTACTGTTGATGCCTCTCCCTGTGCATCCCAGTATTCCCCCGGCAATCCTTACTGCCTTCTCATTGCATGCCCACCTTTGGGTCATCTGATATAATTACTCCCAGGTCCCTTTCGATTTTTGTTGTTGTTAGTATCTCACCCCCCATTGTGTACTCTTCCCCTGGATTTTTGTTTCCCAGGTGCATTACCTTGCACTTCTTTGCATTGAATCTGAGCTGCCATACATTTGACCATTCCTCCAACCTTGCCAAGTCCCTTTTCATCCTTTCCACCCCACCTTGTGTATCAACCCTGTTGCAGATCTTTGTGTCGTCTGCAAAGAGACATATGTTTCCTTCCAGGTGCTCTCCAATGTCACTTATAAAGACATTAAAGAGGACCAGTCCCAGTACTGAACCCTGCGGTACCCCACTAGTTACCCTCCTTTCTTCACTGTGGACTCTGTTTACTATTACCCTTTACGTTCTGTTGTCCAGCCAATTTTTTATCCAGGCTACCACCTTGGGACCCACTCCAAGGCTAGCTAACTTGTATATTAATCTTTTGTGTGGGACTGTGTCAAATACCTTGCTAAAATCTAGGTAGACCATATCCACAGCCCTCCTGGTCTACTACATTGGTCACCCAGTCAAAGAAATCTATTAGATTCGTCTGACATGATCTTCCCACTGTGAATCCATGTTGCTTTGGGTCCTGTGCCCCACTGGCCTCTAGGTACTCAACAATTCTTTCCTTCAGAAGTGATTCCATCATTTTCCCTACCACTGAGGTCAAACTAAACCGGTCTATAGTTTCCTGCCTCTGCCCTGCTCCCACTTTTGTGAAGTGGAATCACATCCACCCTCCTCCAGTCCTCAAGTACCACCCCATCCTCCCATGATTTGTTAAAGAGAGTAGTCAGTGGTGTCACTAGTTCTACCCTTAGTTCTTTTAGAATTCTGGGGTGAATTCCATCAGGCCACATTGCTTTGTCCACCCTCAGTTTCAACAGTTCTTTCAAAACCCTTTCTTCTGTGAATGGACTGGTATCGACCCCTCTATCCAGAGTGTTTCTCTTGTTTGGTTTAGGTACTTCCCCATCCTCTTCTTTTGTGAATACTGAGCAGAAATATTTGTTCAGTATCCCTGCTTTTTCACTATCACCCTCTGCCCACATTCCCTCCCCTTTTTTAAGTCTCCTTATCCCTCCCTTGGTCTTTCTTCCCTCCCTAATGTACCTATAAAAGGTTTTATCCCCCTTCGTAACAGAATTTGCTATCTTTTCCTCGATTTGGGTCTTTGCTATTCTGACTGCCTTCCCTTCCTCCTTCTGCTTTAACTGATAAAGTTCTCTGTCCTGCTCCTTCTGTGTTTCCTAATATTTCCTGAATGCTATCCTTTTCTCCTTAAACTTCCCTGCCACCTCTTTTGACAACCATAGTGGTTTTTTCCTTCATTTTGTTTTATTGATTTGCTTCACACAAAGGCCCATTGCCTCTGTGATGGCTGTTTTGATTATTCCCCATTGTTCCTCCACCCCTTCTTCTTGCCCATTTGCTAGTGCTTTTCAGAGGCACTCTCTCATTTTTCTAAAGTCCAATACTCTTGTTTTTGTATGGCTTGACTCTATGGCTGTGTTTATTGTGAACCACTCTGTTTGGTGGTCACTTGTTCCCAGATGGCTACCCACTTCTAAATCCGAGATCCTTTCTCAATCCCCATTTGAGAGTACCAGGTCTAAGACTGCTCCCTCCTTAGTGGGTTCAAACACTAGCTGTCTGAGGAATGCCCCTTGTAGGGCATCAAGAATGACTCTGCTCCTGGATGTGCCCACAGCAAAGGTGCTCCAGTTAACATCTGGCATATTCAGGTCCCCCAGCAACAATATCTCCCCTTTTTCTGTCATTTTAAGGATGACTTCTATCATTTCCTTGTCCATTCCCTCCTGCTGAGATGGGGGTCTGTACAAAACTACCATGCGGATTGTGGTGCCATTTCCTGTCTCCAGGGTGACCCATAGTGACTTATCTACTTCATGTTTACTCTTTAGTTCTGTCGCTTTAATCCCTTTCCTTACATAGAGAGCTACTCTTCCTCCTCTTTTACTCTCCCTGTCCCTCCTGTAGGTTGCATATCCTGGTATGTTGACATCCCAGTCAGGGTTCTCTGTATACCATGTTTCAGTGACTGCCACAATATCCAGGCATCCCTCTTCCATCAAGTCCACTAGTTCAGGGAGCTTGTTACACAGACTATGGGCATTGGTACTCATCACCCTCCATTTTTTGATGGCTTTATTCCTTTTAGCCTCATCCCTGTCCTTACTGCCTTTGCCTTTTTTGCATTTACCCCTGTCCTGCTCCTGAATGACTTCTCTACCTTGGTGTTTACCTCACTAATTACTGTGTTTTGTGGGGGGAGACTGGAATTTCCCTGCTCTTTTTCAGTGCTTCCCCCCTTCGCTAGTTTAAATGCTTGCCAATGAAGCATTTAAACCTATCACCCTGGTTCCCCGACAGATGCAGACCATCACACCTGTATAGGCCTGCATCCTCCAGGACTCCCCAGTCCCCAATGAAGCCAAAATCCTGAGTTCCACACCAGTTTTTTCAACCATTCATTAATTCTCATGGTGCGGAGTGCCCTAACATCATCCTTGCCATAGACAGGAAGCACATCCGAGAAGATTACCGTACATTCTACTTGTCTAAGGCCCCTCCCCAAATCTACAAATTCCTCTTGCATTGCTCTGACCGCATTCCCAGCCAGGTCATTTGTCCCTAGGTGGACAATGACATCCAGCTCCCTCACTCATGCAGCTACTCCTATGATCCTGAGGATTTGTTTCCTGTTCCTCTGAGACATGGCACCAGGCAGACACCTTGCCTCCCTCTCCAATTCCTCACCCACTTCTACCCCCCTAATGATTGAGTCCCCCACCAGGAGTTGTTTCCTTCCTCTGTGGGGTCTAATGCCACCGTCCTGTGGGTCTCCTTTATAAAGATTCCCAGCATCCGCCTTGGTCTCCACTGCAGGTGCCTCCATAGCAGAACCACTGTTCACCAGAACAGCATATAAATTGTGGAGAGATACAGCTGGAGGGATGCACCTCTGTTCCACCACCCTCTCCCTCCCTGAGCCCACCATGGTCAAACCGCTCCTCTTTGTTGGCAACCTCTGAGGAAGCTGCGGTGGTCCTGGTGGTCCCTGGGTGGGGGAAGAGGTTTCACAAATCCAAGCCAGGTCAGCCTGGAGATGGTCAGCCTCCTCCCTCAGACCAGAGAGGTGCCTGCAAATAGGGCAGCATCTCAGCCTCCAGAATGTCTCCCGGAACACTGCTGCCCCACAGCCATTGCACTGCACCACTCCCATCATGTCTTATTTTGTTTCCCCTCCCCTGTTGCTTTGTATGCTTACTCTCTCCTCCCTCTATGTATTTTTCCACATACTTTTCTACTGCCTATGTACCCTTAAAACTCTCGCCCTTCCTGTTCTGGGAAAGGAACTTCCTGTAGTCTTCAGTAGTCTCCTTCCTCCTTACTTGGATTAGACCTCCAGCAGCTGGGGAGAGCTATTTTTTTTCCTTCCAGGTTGATGAAACTAATGTGTCTCAGTGATCCTTCCCTTCCTACTACCAAACAGGAAGTTCCTGTTGTCAGTCAAATCCAGTGGCTATAAATGTAGAACTGGCTTAGGATGGGAGGGTGGAAGGGTGGGAAGGAGGGCAATTAGTATGAAAATCTGTAGCTTTCTTAGTCAACTGCTTGCTCTGAAAGCAAGATTCCCTCTGCCAGAAACTAACAGCAGGAAGCTATAATTGGGGACAGCTGCTTTTCTACTGCTCAAGCCACATACCCAATTAACTCCTCTACTACTGATTTAGCAAACTAAATTGATACAGCCCCCTTCCCCAAACAGGGAGAGACACAGTGAGTCTCTTCTTTTTGTTTGCTTAAATGAGACCCCCTGCTTCTAATAAAATATCTGCTTGCTTAATCCCAACAGGCACTGACTCCTGCTGTGATAGAAGTGATTTATCAGTAAGAAAATCTGTAGCTTTTTTAGTCAGCTGCTTGCTCTGAAAGTAAGATTCCCTCTGCCAGAAACTAGCAGCAGGACGCCGTAATTGGAGATAGCTGCTTTTCTACTTCTCAAGCCACACCCCCAATTAATTCCTCTACTCCTGGCTTAGCAAACTAAGTTGATATAGCCCCTTCCCCAAATAGAGAAACACACAGTGACTTTCTTCTTTTTTTTTTTTACTTAAATGAGACCCCCTGCTTCTAATAAAGTATCTGTTTGCTTTATCCCAACAGGCACTGACGCCTGCTGAGATAGAAGTGATTTATCAGTAAACTATGATTGCCACAAGCCCCAGGTGCACCAAAGATATGGTGCACTGGGTTTGTGGCAATCTGAAAGGGATTTTCTATCCCTTGCAGCAACTGATGTAAATTAGACCATCTTTTTGTGATCTAGCTTGCATCAATTTTGGGGACCGTTTTTATGGAGCTTGTGCCCGAGACTTGGCACAAGCTGCCACAAAGCAAGTAAAGTGTCGTAGCTGCACCTGAGTTTAGAAAATCGGGAACAATTGCAGAAAACGGGTATGACACATGGAAAGGTTTTGATGCAAGGCTTTATGCAAGCCTTGTGCCACCCTTTGAAAATCCAGTCCTGTGTGTGCAATCTATTTTATAGATTTCTTGAAGAATTAGCATTTGTGGATGAAGAGTTTGAGCCCAAACTCCTCCAGCCAGTCAAGAACTTTCAGCAAGTGAGTCTTGTGTTTATTAAGCATCTTGCCAAAGATGATCACGTCATCTAGATACACTAGACCTTCAAGAAAATCATGTCCCAAGTGGCTCAATCCATAAGGATTTGGAAGGTGTCTGGGGCACCTGAAATTACTAATGGCATTCACAGAAATTCATAGAAACCAAGTGGGCAGAAAAAGACTGTCTGCTCACATTCTTTCTTGGCCATCAGGATCTGATAATACCCACTACAAAGGTCAAGTACAGAGAACTACTTGCTTCCATTCAGACAATCCAGGGCATCCTATACCCTGGGCATCATGCACTGGTCCGGGATCTTCTTTTGTTAGTGTTTGGTAGGCCACACACATCCAGATACTGCCATTGTTCATATGGACAACAGTGATGGGTAAGTTATATGGCCTCCTTGTCCTTTTGCTGATCCTGGCTGTAAACAGTTCTTGAATATGGCATCTCATATCACCTAGGTCAGCTGGTGCCAGTCTCTGGGACATTTCACAAAAAGATCTGCCATTGTACAATCTGATGTGGCATTCCTCTTCTTGGACACATCCAACATCCTACTCACTCATCAAAAAGACTTTGTTACTCCAGAACAACTTCTTACTCACAATGGCCTACCATCCCTCTGATATGGGCAAATCTCCAAAATCAGATGCTCTCGGAGCAGTCCCAGTTGTGACATTCTCCAAAGATGTCTTCAGGCTAACTGCCATGTCTGCACAATGCACATATGCCTAGGCATGCCTTCTCCTGACAATGACGTCTAGGTCAGACATGTTCTTCATTTGGCAGTGATCCTCCTCACACATGCATGGGCATGAAGGGCACCACACTAGGATTTACTAGTAGTCCCTCAGACAGACAATATTGCCCTGGGGCATCGACCATAAGGATCTGAGTCTTCACATTCTTTCAGAAATTCACAAGTCTGGTGATGGCACATTCTGAGTTAGGTGGCAAAGTCGATTCTTTCTGGTCCGAATTTCAGACTATTCCAGCCATTATGTCAGTTGCTGCACTGGGTGGCAATGTTTTCGTCCAGTATGCCTCCTTTGCCAGAGCTTGCATGAGCAGGGCTCTCACTCAGCCCTTGGTTTCCATTTGAGGTATCCAAACATATGGGCATTAGCCCCAACAAAGACAGGATTCTTGTTGTATATCCCAGCCTCTGGGCACATGAGTGGTACTGTCTCTACAAGAACTACTATTCCCATCCCTTTTTTAGGAGTACTTGATCCAGTAACATATCCCAAGTAAGGGTAGTTATTGTCACTGAGTTCCACAAATCCAGTCCATCCAGGGGCTGCTGTTCCAAATCTGAATAGTGCTCATCATACCAGTCTTTGAAAATAATAACCCACTATCCAAGAAAGTCCTGGTGCCCATTCCCTTAATGGTCATGTTGACACCAGATGAGGGTCCCACCAATTTCTTGGACACTTGAGGTAGTATTGCTGTCAACTTGATAGTTGACTTGGTGGAGCTTCCAAAATTGGGAGTCCCTGTGTGCTCCTTTACTGTGGCCCTTTGAAGTTTTCCAGACTGTATGCTCTCTTTTTGCACTATTCTGTTACCTTCCTCGAGTCATCCACAGACTGGCTCAGATTCATCATGTGTCCATTCTTCCCTCAGTAATAACAGAAGATCCCTTCTCTACCAGTCCACTTGTGTGGTAGGGCATTCAAAGGTCTCTGATTCTAGCCTCCTCCTCTGGGACAGTCTCTACTTGATGGCTGGGTTGGGTCACTAACCATAGCAGATCTTGGCTCACTGGATGAATCCTTCCAAAGGTATTCTCACTGGCTGTAAGTGACAATTTGGATAGAGGAGCCCCAGCACTAACTCCTTCAGGTCTTTCATTTGCTGTACCTGTGCATGACACATGTCCTTCACTTGCACCTTCAGATCATTAAGGGCCAACTGACTCATGGGAGCTGTAGTGGCATTAATGGGTATTTTATTGCAGGCCACCCTCGGGGTGCCCAGATTGTCTCTCCTTTTGGCAATCTGTCCTCTTGCTCTAGTACTTTGTCTATGAGTTCTCCATATGTCAGTAAGTAGTCCATCTGGTCCTTCAGATGGAGACTGGAGATGATCTGGTCAGAGTGCATGGCTTCTTCAAGTACTTGTTCCACTCCAACTTGGTCCATGTCCCTTTCCAACTTCTCAACACTCCTAAATATGCCTTCCAGCAAGGATACAGTAGATAGTCAAGAGAAGTAGCATTAGGTCGGTCACCTTCAATGCTTAAATGGAGTCCAGCACCACTCCTCTTAGTCATTCCTCTAGTCGAGCTTTGTTCTGATCATCTGAGCAAGTCAAGTTCTCTACCATCTGCACAGCCTGTGCAACCCATATATCACAGTCTTCCTCCCCACTGGGAGTGGGCTTGATCCCTGAATGCATTCTCAGATGTTGATACTCTAAACACTCACTTGGTGGCTTCTGGGCCTTCCTATCAAGAAACATAGAGTTTGGCAGCAGTTAAGGACCACTTGGCCCACCCAATCTGCCCATTTTCCCTACCTACCGTAATACTGCAGACCCTACTTGATCTCTGACTTAGCCCTCACTTCCCCCACCCAAACCGAAGAAACACTAGCACGAACAGTAAAAGAAGGTGACAAGACTTTCTAGATGTAACCCCTAGGTGGCACTATCCCAAGGGTTACTACTCCTTCCTGCTTGTCTAGTAGCAGGTTAAGGGGCCTGAGTTCTGAAACAGGTGCCTCCACTCGGAGATCAGGGTTGGTAGTGGTCAAGCTAACCTGGACACAGCCCTCCGGGACACTGTAACCCCCCTCTTTCCCCTCTAGTGGTCTGAACACTGTACAATAATCACTTTCAAAATACCCCTGGTACACCATACAAGTACCCATACTGTTTGCACTTACCACCAGGGCTGGTTCCTCTGGCTCAACCATGGGGACCCCCTGTAAAACAAGGTTATGCACAGCAAATAGCAACAGTACAGTACTTTGAGCATAAACTGGAACCACATCAGATTACATGCAGAAAAAGTTAGATCTGATTTATTCAGGGGACTTGAACAAGGGAGGGGCAAAATCAAGTTAATTAGCTTGAAGGTTATATCAATCAAGCAGTTATGCATGCGCTTTGAGTCTTCCCACACAGTCCACTCTGGGTACCCAGGTGGAGAAGAGATGGGCTAGCCAGGACCGATGCCCAGGGTTGCAGCTGGTTGGGGCCCTGTGATAGAAAACACAACATGCACAGTACACAATATTTGTAATCTGGAGCCAGAGGGCTCAGTTCGTAAAGGAAACGAAACAACAAGACAATCAGATGATGCACTCAGATTAAGCTGTTGTTGCAGGGAGCTACCCTGGTATTTACTCACGATACCCAAGACTGGACACAGGCTGGATGAAAATCGAGACTGCAGGTGGTTGATCTGGAATGCCAGGAGAAGCAGGGCCCACATGAGTCGCAGAGGCATTGTTCCTGTTCAAGTGTGGAGCAGGGGGCTGATCCCCAGGCAGGTGTCTTGTCGATGGCTTCTCTGTGCAGTGGGTAGTCTGGCTGGGCCAGTCTGGCAAGGCCCAGACCGCATGGAGACAAATTCTGATGCAGTGCGTTTTGGGCTGGATACAGCTTCCAGCAAGCAGAACACAGTTCACACTGTGGAGGACTAACTCACGACCTACTAGCAGCTCATAGCACATTTACATGTAAGGGAATTCTACTGTACCAGGCAAAGCGCTCCCCGGTCACAATCGCAAAGTCTCTGCACACACCGGGAGCTTAGGGGTAGCTGGAACTCCTGACAGGCCGATCTCATTCAGCAAAATCTTCGGTCTTCTTCAGGTTGAGCCTGACCCACTTCAGAAGCTTACTTCAGTCACACAAACTGGATTTAGTCCAAAATAATTATCTTCTCTCCCTCTCAGGAGCAGCACACTGACATGCAGGCCAAAAACTTAGCCTTTTCGAGTTCTCCCACGCAAACTCAGGATTGCTGTTCAGAATCACTTCAGCTCCTTCTTGTTCAGCTTCCAGCTTAGATCTAACTGAAAACTGCAAGCAGCCCGGGACTTTCCCAAGATCCAAAAGATTTGGTTGTCCGATTTGGCTGTCAGTCAAAGCAAGACCTCCCCCTTCAGTTGCAAAAAAGGTGCAAAAAGTTCAAACTACAGTTCCTACAGATTTTGAATTCAGACAGCTCCTGTAGTCTGGCTACATTTTAGGTCCCACCAGTACTGTTTGGTCCAATTTTCAGTCCAGGACCAAGATAGTGGAGACAAACAAAACAGTCCTTGCTACAAAGAAAGCAGGTTAGACAAACTACTTTATCATTATCACTCTAAATGATTTTCAGTAAATAGTTACATCTTTCAAAAGAGCTCCCTCTCAGATTACTTAAGCAGCAATTAGGCTGCTCTTAAAGAGACAGTACACAGAGGCTATACAGGCACCTGTAATCACATTTAAACTGCTAAAGCGCAGGACACCAGCCTGGCAGTTAGCATTTAGGCAAGCTCAAGGAAGACTTTTTGGGAACCCCCATTTGTAGGGGGGTTACACCCTTCCCTGCCTGGGAAAACTTGGTGTCCGCGTCAAGTCTGTACCATCATAACATTGAAAATGCAACATATACAAGACATTTATACCATTTCAATGTACTCCACTGTATCATTTCCATTCTGACAATGCATTATGCATATTTCACACAGGTAAATTGAACATTACTATACAGAATCATGTAATAACTTCTTGTACTCTAAACAATGCAAGAGGGGGCCCTTCCCTATCAGCTAACTTGGGGCTGGATGGAGCAGGGGCACCATGGTGAGAGGGCAGAATATGTAACCTGGAATGGGCCATCAAGCTCAATTTGGGCAGTGAGCTCTGAGAGACATAAACACCTTTGTGGACTACATTGAGAGGCAAATCCACTGGCCTCCCGGGGGAATCGTAACTGAAGCGCACCACTGGCTTGACAGCTCAGCCAGTCTTTCTGGGGTGAACAACCACAGTCTCTGTATTTTCAGCAATGGTCTTGGAGCTTTCATCACTTGTGAGGGGTGCCTCTGCATGAAGTGGAGTGTCCAAGCTGGGAGCACTGTCAGCCCCTTGCTCTGTAGTCTCTGTTTCTACAACACTTGGCTCATTTTGAAGACATTCTGGCACTGGAGGGGGGTTGTCAGCACTCTCATAGTATTCCTCAAGTTCTGGCATGTCACCAGAAAGACTCATACCATCAGCCTCTCCTTCAGGCAAACCATACAGTTCCACGATACACAAAGACTCAGCATCCTCAGATGTGATACTCTACACTTCACCTTCAAGGAGCATTGGCTCCAAGGATGATGCGGGGGCATTAGGCAGTCCAGAAGGCCCAGCTTCATCCCCATAATTCAACATAGGATTTCAATGAAACAGCTGACTCAGTTCATATGAGGGGTAATAGGTATTATCACACTCACTGTCATCCAAGTTAGACTGGCAGTCACTATCATTCTGGGCCTGCTGAAGGGGAAGTCTTAAATCGACAACCGCGGGAGCAGGCTGACTCTGTTTCTTTCTTGCAGCAGTATGAGTCACTGGTCCAAGGGAATCGATCTCGGTGGGTTCAGCCTCAATTATAACTTGGCCAATAGGTAGCAAGTGGTTACGGTGCATGGTCTTGACAGCTTTGGAGTTATTCTCTGAGCGCACTTTGTACACTGGCAAATTATCCAACTTTCCAACTATGACATGGGGAAGATGGTGCCATCGATCAGCAATTTTGTATTTACCATGCAGTCCTACATTTCACAACAACACACGGTCTCCAGGCCTAAGCTCTTGAGCCTTTACTTTTCTATCATGTCTCTCTTTGTTGGCTAGATTTCTTTTGGCAGCCATTGTCTGGGCCAGTTGATAGTCATGGTTCAATTGAGCTTTCAGTTTTTGTACATATTGCAGGTAATCTTCGGCTCGGACCCCATCGGGGAAAACCCCAAAACAGACATCGACAGGCAACAGGGCCTCTCTCCCGAACATGAGGCGGTAGGGACAGAACCCGGTAGCATCATTCTTCATGCAATTGTATGCATGTACCAAGGTGCTAATCTGCTGGCTCCATTTATGCTTATCTTTTGGGTGGAGGGTGCCTAGCATGTATAGCAGGGTGTGGTTAAAGCGTTCTGGTTGAGGATCCCCTGCAGGTGATAAGGGGTGGTTCTTGACTTTCACACCCCCCATAGAGAGAGCATTTCTTTGATTAGCCAACTCTCAAAGTCCCAGCCCTGATCAGAGTGAATTCGCTGGGGGGCCCCATAGTGTACGAAGAAATTTTCCACTAGCTCCTTGGCCATGGTAGATGCTTTTTGATCTTTGTTGGGAAAAGCTTGTGCATACCATGTGAAATGGTCTGTAACCACTAACACATTGCCAATGTTTCGCTGATCAGGCTCTAAACTCAAGAAGTCTATGCAGACTAGTTTCATTGGGGTGTTGGAAGTAATGCTGACAAGGGGGGCAGCCCTCTAAGGCAGGGCTTTTCTCTGCAGGCACTGACTACAAGTCCTTACATGGTGCTCAACATCGACCCCCAGCTTGGGCCAGTAGAATCGAGATTGTACTAGGTCAAGGTTCCGGTCGATACCAAGGTGGCCCATATGATTGTGGAGGGATCTCAGTACCAAATCTTTGAAGGCTGTGGGCAGGACCAATTGTTGGTTGTCTATTGGTCACCCCGATCTACAGTCTCTCTATACAACAATTGATTAAGCAGCTTCAACCTGGGGCCTTTTTTAAACAATAAAGCGGTTCGCAGATCAGAGGAATGCAACTTGGACAATCTTTTCCTGCATGAAGGGCGTCAAGTGCTGGCTGAATCATAGGATCTAAGGTTAAGCCCACTGTATGCTGTCATTGTCAAACTGAGGTAGTGCACTAATATCTAGAGCAGAGAAGTGGCAATACGCAGCCGGTATGTAGGTGTCAGAGGGGTCCAAGCAATCTACTAAGCAGTCCGCTGTGTCTGTAGACATCTGTTCATTTCTATCAAACTTTTGGCACAATGCTCAGATGTCAGGTTCAGACAGCCTTACCCAGTCGTGCTTGGAAATGGGCCTCCGGGATAGGGTGTCATCATCAATATGATTCAAGCCCGGTCTGTATTCGACAGCATATCATATGTTGACAATGCAGAAAGCCACCCGTGCTCCATGGCGTCTAACTTAGCTGAAGTCTGTACATCGGTCAACGGGTTATTGTCAGTCCTTACCAATATTTTCGCCCCATAGAGGTAATCATGAAACTGGTCAACAATGGCCCATTTTAACACAAGGAACTCCAACTTGTGCACAAGGTAGTTTCGCTCCAACGGGGTCAAGCTCCTACTGGCAAATGCCACTGGTCTCAAACCATCCTCATGGTCTTGATACAGTACAGCTCCTAGACCCTGCAGACTGGCGTCAGTATGCAGCACATAGAGTTTGGTGGGATCAGCATAAGTGAGGATGGGGGCATGGGTGAGCTGGTATATGACTCGTGGAAGCTGCTTCACAGTCAGGCATCCAACGGGACCCGAAAAGTTCACCTGGTCGGAAATATGCTTTGTCTGGTTCTTTGTCAGACCCTTTTTTGTATTTCCGATTGGCAGGAGGGTAACCCCGGGTGAGATTCAAGAGTGGCTGAATTACTTTGGAATAGTCCTTTATAAACCAGCGGTAGTAGACACAGAATCCTAGGAAACGTTGTAGTTTTTTCAAATTGTGGGGTTGGGGCCAAGTAGTGAAGGCTTCAACTTTACTAGGATCAGTCTCTATCCCCTCTGTAGACACTATATGCACCACATACTTCCCAGAGGTTTGGAAAAACTGGCACTTGTCAATGGACAGCTTGAGGCCGAAATCTTCCAGTCGGCCTAGTACTTTGAACAGTCAACTCTCATGTTCCTCTAGGGAGCTCCCAAACACAATAATATTGTCCAAGTACACCAGGCATTCCAGCAAATTCATGTCTCCCACTGCTCATTCCATCAGTCACTGGAAGGTGGCTGGGGGCCCGATATCCCCTGTGGCATTCTCAGGAATTCATAGAACCCCAAAGGACAGATGAAGGCTGTTGTCTCATGGTCCTCCGGAGCCATTAGAATCTGGTAATAGCCACTGTGAAGATTCAACACCGAGAACCATTTGCTCCCATTCAAACAATCCAGAGCATCTTGTATACGGGGCATGGTGTATTGATCAGGGATGGTCTGCCTGTTGAGGGTCCGATAATCCACACACATTCGTACTGTTCCATTCTTCTTATGCACAACCACAATGGGAGTAGCATATGGGCTCCTGGATTCTTGTATCACACCAGCAGCGAGCATTTCCTGCAAGTGTCTTCTCACATCATCTATGTCTGCAGGGGCTAGGCGTCGAGACCTCTCTCGAAATGGATGTTCATCGTGCAGGCATATGTGATGCTGTGCACCCTGGACACATCCCACATCCCATTCCTTCGATGAAAACACTTAATCTCTCTGGGCAAGTTTCTGGCTAATTCTAGTCTTCCATTCAACTGGCAATGGGGAGTCACCAAAATCAAACAAGTCGGGAGTCACTCTATCTGTCTTGCCAGAGGGCTTGTTGCTGGACAACACTGCAGTGTCTGCGTAGTGTACCTTAGCTAGTGTGCATCCTCTGTTCACCCAAATCTCCCGATCTGACACATTATGAATCTGGACCATCACTCGTCGTGCATAGGCATGAGCACGAGTTGGCAAGATGCTGGGTTTCACCAATAGTCCTTCCGGCAATTTTCCATCGCCTGAGGCGTCCAACATCATTATTTTGTTCTTGACATCTTTGCAGAGGCGGACCTCCCCTTGAATGGTACACTGGGTGTTAGGGGCCAGTACCATTGAATCGGGGTCCTTCTTCCACACGACCCCTATCTGTTTAACCTGGTCCACTCCCTTGGGGTTCTGTTGCAAATCATAGGCCCTCTTGATCAGAGCGGGAATTTTTAGTTCCCCTCCCAGTCCGTCGCCCTTGTTTCTCATGACAGAGTTGTGCCAGTCTCCCAAACATATGGGTATTGGTCCCAATTAACAGGGGAACCCCATCATACAGTCCGGTAGGGGGACACACTAAGGCCAGTGTCTTGACTTTCTCCTCTACACCAGTTACAGCTGCAGGAAATGACAACCAGAGGCAGACATATCCTAGGTAGGGATAAGACTTGTCTCTCAGCCCCCACACATGTAGGCTTTCCAGGGATTGTAAGGGCACAGTAGATAAGTGTTTGTCATACCAGTCCTTAAATACAATGGTCACCTGCAACTCACTGTCCAGCACAGCCCGAGTAGGAATAACATTCACAGCCATGGTAGTCTCCATTGAAGGGCCCACTATTTTGGACCAGTCTGGAGGGACAGCAGCAGGGGCCTGGACAGATGATTTAGCCACATACGGATTTGAGTTACTACTTCTTGAACCCTCACTGTGGTCATTTTGGGCACTCCTCGACTGCTGATTCATTCTCCAAAGCTCTCCTTGAAGCCTGTATACAACTTTATCTAGGTCTTTTGTGGATCGGCATTCTCTCTTCATGTGCCCATCCTTCCCACAATTATGGCAAAATATGTTTTCTGGGATTTGGGGTGGCCGAGGCATCACACTGGGAGCTGGGGCGGTGGTAATACCAACTGAAAACCTTAGTGCCATCTGTCTGCTGTGTGGTGAGCATTTGGAGACATCTCATCAATTCTCTTACTGTCATAGTCAAGTCATCGAGTTTCGAGCTGCTGTCAGCAGGAGATGCCTGGGTGGACACCCCAACCCCCATAGCAGATGCAGTTGGATAAGGGTCGGTGCCTGTACTTGCAGGAGTGGCCTTCATAAAGAGACTTTTTGTTTCCCTGAACTCCCTCAGAAGTTCATCCCATGGTGGCACACCCTCATTGGTCCCCACTTCAGAAGGGCCTTCCGATGCCGTGAACTCTTGGGCTTCGCTCACCCTGGAATTACAATCCCCCTCTTCATCTTCAACCTCCTGGAGTTCTTTTATCAAGTCACAATAGTCCGGTGGGTTACCCCTTCTATCTGGGAGCCTAAATTGAAGGAGCTGCAATTTAGAATGCTTTGTATGTTGCAGTATGTGCCCCAACCTCACGTGGTTTAAGTCACTGGTGGCTACCCCACCTATTTGGTAAGCCTTCTGCAGCACTCTTTCCAGACAAGTAACATATGCAGACAAACTTTCCCCTGGCCATTGTTTTGTACCTTGAAATTTCCACATCAAGTTCTCCCCTGACTCAATGCTCCCAAAATTGCCTTCGAGTGCAGATAGGTACTTCTGGGCAGATGCATCAGGGTTTGTGGACCTCAGAAATTTAATGGCCTCTAGGGCAAGACCCCTCAAACTTTCTATGATCCTTTTCCATTTCTCAGCCTCCGCACACTGCCATTCAGGTACCAAAGGGGCAACACAATCTATCCAGGTCTCCCAATCATCCTCCCCTTGGGGGGGTGGGGAGGGTGCCGGAGAAGATTCTCAACCTTCGGTAAGAGTCGTGACTAATGGCAGGTACAGACATAGGAGCCAGCATTGGCATGAGCACAGAAGGAGGGGTAATAATGGGTGCTGGAGCAGGAGGGGGTGTTGGGGGAGGAACACCTCCAGGTGGCAGGAATAGTTTCTTTAAGTCCTCCACAGTTTTCCCTTCCTCCAGTAACAACTTATCAAATTTCTCCTCAAAAGTCTCAGATAGTGGGGGGGGGCTCATTCTCCCTGGGGTCTTTACTGTCTTTAGTTATCACTCTCCAGGCAGCGAGGGCTCCTTCGGGGGTGATAGTCCGTGGCACTTTGGAACTGTCTACTGGGTCCTTACTCTCTACTAATGCCATGACACTTTGGGCGAGCAGATTAGCCTATCGCCCCACCAGCACAGAGTTTTGTAAACATTCAACCTTGGAAAGTACTCCCTCTACAGTGTCCTTATTGGTACCCAGGGGAATATCCAGGGTAAGTATAGCATTTGGGGGGTCGATCTCCTGCCCAGTACACCACCCCACCAACTGGTGTACAACCACTTCTGTTGGGGTAGCCATTTATTTTTAACAGCAATTAGCAAATTTAGCCACTAGAAGACACAAAATCCCAGCGGTGAGCCTCCAAGATGTAACCCCTAGGTGGCGCTATCCCAAGGGCTACTACCCCTGCCTGCTTGGCTAGTAGCAGGTTAAGGGGCCTGAGTTCTGAAACGGGTGCCTCCACCCAGAGATCAGGGTTGGTAGTGGTCAAGCTAATCTGGGCACAGCCCTCTGGGACACTGTAACCCCCCTCTTTCCCCTCTAGTGGCCTGAACACTGTACAATAATCACTTTCAAAATACCCCTGGTACACCATACAAGTACCCATACTGTTTGCACTTACCACCAGGGCTGGTTCCTCTGGCTTGACCATGGGGACCCCTGTAAAACCAGGTTATGCACAGCAAATAGCAACAGTACAGTACTTTGAGCACAAACTGGAACCACGTCAGATTACATGCAGAAAAAGTTAGACCCGATTTATTCAGAGGACTTGAACAAGGGAGGGGAAAAATCAGGTTAATTAGCTTGAAGGTTATATCAATCAAGTAGTTATGCATGCACTTTGAGTCCCCCCACACAGTCCACTCTGGGTACCCAGGTGGAGAAGAGATGGGCTAGCCAGGACCGATGCCCGGGGTTGCAGCTGGTTGGGGCTCTGTGATGGAAAACACAACATGCACACTACACAATATTTGTAATCTGGAGCCAAAGGGCTCAGTTCGTAAAGGAAACGAAACAACAAGACAATTAGATGACACACTCAGATTAAGCTGTTGTTGCAGGGAGCTACCCTGGTATTTACTCACAATACCCAAGACTGGACACAGGCTGGATGAAAATCAAGACTGCAGGTGGTTGATCGGGAATGCCAGGAGAAGCAGGGCCCACATGAGTTGCAGAGGCATCATTCCTGTTCAAACGTGGAGCAGAGGGCTGATCCCCAGGCAGGTGTCTCGTCTATGGCTTCTCTGTGCAGTGGGTAGTCTGGCTGGGCCAGTCTGGCAAGGCCCAGACCGCATGGAGACAAATTCGGATGCAGTCCATTTTGGGCTGGATACAGCTTCCAGCAAGCAGAACACAGTTCACACAGTGGGGGACTAACTCACGACCCACTAGCAGCTCATAGCACATTTACATGTAAGGGAATTTTACTGTACCAGGCAAAGCGCTCCCCGGTCACAATCACAAAGTCTCTGCACACACCAGGAGCTTAGGGGTAGCTGGAACTCCTGACAGGCCGATTGCAATCAGCAAAATCTTCGGTCTTCTTCAGGTTGAGCCTTGCCCACTTCAGTAGCTTACTTTAGTCACACAAACTTGGATTTAGTCCAAAATAATTCTGTTCTCTCCCTCTCAGGAGCAGCACACCGACATGCAGGCCAAAAACTTAGCCTTTTCAGAGTTCTCCCATGCGAATCCACTCAGGATTGCTGCTTAGAATCACTTCAACTCCTTCTTGTTCAGCTTCCAGCTTAGATCTAACTGAAAACTGCAAGCAGCCCAGGACTTCCCCAAGATCCAATAGATTTGGTTGGCTGATTTGGCTGTCAGTCAAAGCAAGAGCTCCCCCTTCAGTTGCAAAAAAGGTGCAAAAAGTTCAGACTACAGTTCCCACTGATTTTGAATTCAGACATCTCCTGTAGTCCGGCTACATTGTAGGCCCCACCAGTACTGTTTGGTCCAATTTGCAGTCCAGGACCAAGATAGTGGAGACAAACAAAACAGTCCTTGCTACAAAGAAAGCAGGTTAGATAAACTACATTATCATTATCACTCTAAATGATTTTCAGTAAATAGCTACATCTTTCAACAGAGATCCCTCTCAGATTACTTAAGCTGCAATTAGGCAGCTCTTAAAGAGACAGTACACAGAGGCTATACAGGCTCTGGTAATCACATTTAAACTGCTAAAACGCAGGTCACCAGCCTGGCAGTGAGCATTTAGGCAAGCTCAAGGAAGACTTTTTGGGAACCCCCATTTGTAGGAGGGTTACATATAGATACATTAGTGAAAGGAGAAAGTCCAGAGGGGGTATTGCTAAGATCAAAGGGGATAAGGGGGCGTGTGAGGAGGAGGACCATGTAAAAGCATCTATCCTAAATAGATACTTCTACTCAGTATTTACTGAAGAGAAGGTAGGGCAGGGCCCACAGCTCAGCACTATGGACACAGAGGGAAGGGAGGTGTGCACAAGTGCCTTCACAAAAGAAAGGATCCTACAAGAGCTCGATAAGCTCAGGGTGGACAAGGCAATGGGACCTGATGGCATACATCCCAGGGTACTAAAGGAGCTAAGGGTGGAACTAGCAGAGCCATTATAAGAACTGTTTAGCGAGTCCCTGAGCACAGGAGAGGTCCCAGAAGACTGGGGAAGGGCTCATGTGATCTCACTCCACAAGAGTGGTAGCAGGGAGGAGGTAGGGAACTACAGACCAATCAGTCTTACCTCAGTAGTGGGCAAGATTATGGAGACACTCCTTAAGGAAAGGATAGTGCAACACCTGGAATCCATAGGAGCACAGGATCCAAGACAGCATGGGTTTACAAACTAATCTCATAAATTTCTTTGACTGGGTAACCAGAGTGGTGGACCAAGGGGCAGCAGTTGATGTTGCCTACCTTGACTTCAGCAAAGCTTTCGATACTGTTCCACATAGAAGATTGATTAATAAGCTGGGTAGGCTTGGGGTGGGTCAGACTTTGGTCAACTGGGTGGCAAACTGGTTGACAGGGAGAAAACGGAGAATGGTGGTAAACAATATACAGTCAGAAGAGATGCAAGTCACAAGTAGGTTACGTCAGGGATCAGTCCTGGGGCCAGTCCTCGTCAATATCTTCATCAGTGACATTGCAGATGGACTGGAGGGTAAGGTTTGTCTGTTTGCAGATGACACCAAGATCTGCAACAGAGTAGATGATCCAGATGGAGTAGGCAGAATGAGAAGAGATCTGGATAAACTGGCAAAATGGTCGGAAGAGTGGCAACTGGGGTTTAACGCAAAGAAGTGCAAGGTCGTGCACAAAGGGATGAGAAACCCTGAAGCCACCTATAGGCTGGGAGGGGAGTTGCTGGTAGTCACAAGGGAAGAAAGAGACTTGGGCGTCATCATCACCGATGACCTGAAATCATCCAAGCAGACCACTAAAGCAGTAGGTAAGTCTAGAGGGATGTTGGAGTGTATTAGTAGGGGTATCATAAGTGAGAAGAGGGAGGTAATAATCCATCTTTACAAGACACTGGTTAGGCCCCAACTGGAGTACTGCGTGCAGTACTGGAGGCCACACCTTCACAAGGACATTGTCCAAATTGAGGCAGTCCAGAGAAGGGCAACCCAAATGGTGCAGGGACTGCATCAGAAAACATATGAGGACAGATTAACTGAGCTCAATATGTATACCCTAGAGCAAAGGAGGGAGAGAGGTGATATGATTGAAACATTCAAACACCTTAAGGGCATTAACGAGGTGAAAGAGTCTAACATGTTTCAATATAACAAAACTAGCAGGACAAGAGGACATAGCATGAGATTAGAGGGAGGCCAATTAAAGTGTAATGTGAGGAAGTTCTTTTTCACAGGAGGGGTGGTGGATGCATGGAACGGCCTACTTCAGGAAGTGGTGGATATGAATACAGTGCAGGGCTTCAAACAGGTATGGGATAGGCATAAAGGAGCAATACAGATGAGTATGAATAAATAGGCCATTGACAGAGCAAACACCAATGGCACATTCATAAGGTAGAAAAAGAAATGGGCAAACTGGATGGGCCTTGCAGTCCTTATCTGCCGTCAGCTTCTATGTTTCTATGTTTCCCTAACCACTAAGGTTCCCTTATGCCTATCCCATGCATTCTTGAATCCCGTTACAGGTTTTACCCCCACCATCTCCTCTGGGAGGTTGTTCCAGGAATCTACCACTCTTTCTGTGAGGAAGTACTTCCTCACATTTCCCCTGAGCCCCCCCCTCTTCAACTTCATAGCATGCCCCCTTGTTCTTGAGCATCTTTTTTTCTGAAAAATGCTTCCATCTTCTACCTTATTTATACCCACAAGGTATTTGAAAGTCTTTATAATATCCCACTTCTCCCTCCTTTCCTCCAGGGTGTACACATTGAGGTCCTTTAGTCAGTTCTATGTGATAACAGCGACCACACAAAGGTGATCGCTATTATCAAGACCCATATTATCGTCGAAAACATTTTCAGCAATATGCAGAAAAAGGCGACCGGGAAACTGTGCATGCAGGGGGGATGTGCCCCCCGCTCTGCACCCCCCCAACTAAAGATTCTCAACTCATGGGGTATGTCGGGGAGGGGGCACAGCCAGGTACAAAAAAAAAATGTAAGTCCTACAGCTGCGGGAAGTGCAAAAGTTACACCTGCCCCCAGTCCTGAACCCAGGACCTGCTCTGTCAGAGCCAACCATCCTACCCACCACACCACACAGCTGGTTCGGCAGAAGCAGGCTCACCACGGGGTCACATCCCTGTTCCCCATCCCTCCACATCCTGTCAACCACCCTTCCTTCCTTCCTGTCGCCCACCCTACCTCATGGTCACAACGTTCGCTGTCCCCCTACAGTCGCCCACAAAGATAGCACCGTCATATGGGTCGCGGTTTTGACAGTCGCCCATCTGCAATCGCTATCATCATGGTATACCCTTTAGTCTCTCCTCATAGGGTTTCTGGTGCAGACCTTGTACCATTGTAGTTGCCCTCATCAGGACCGTTTCTAATATTTCTATGTCTTTCCGGAGATGTGGTCTTCAGAACTGGACACAGTACTCCAAATGTGGCCGCACCAATGACCTATTCTGCGGCATCACCACCTTCCTCCTTCTACTGATGATACTCTTCCCTATGCACGCTATCTTGGTGGGTGGGTCATACAGTAGGTTAAGCAATAAGCTTTCAACTTCCCCATTCACTTAAACTCACTTAGCAAAACTCCCATGATGACACTGTCATACGAACCCTCTGGGATATTAGTAACTAGTAACTTCCTATTGGTGTCCAGTCCTCCAGCATGACACACATTCTTGGCATCCTAAAAGGCTGTTTTAATGTTGCGGGTTCCAAACAGCTCCCAACTTGCACTAGGGTCTTTGGTGTCAACCTAGTAATCAGGAGATCCCAGTGGTGCCTACAGAATATGTATCAAGTTGTCATAGATGTCAGTACGCTGCCCCTGCATTATGGCTATATATAGGGTTGAGGGACCATGGTCAAAAACTCCTGTGGGGATACATTACTGAAAGACAGTAAGTTAAAGTTCAGATGTAAATTGCACAGTGCCTCCACACAGATGACGTTAAGTGGGCAAGATTTCATGCTAGTACTACCCCTTGGGAAACAGTACCAACCCACCATAGTCCTCAATAGCACCATCCACCCAATTCCCACATAGTGCAATAACCTTGTTTCAAAAACAGTTGAATTAACGCAGATATACAAAGAACAATAACAATTTTATTAATAAGGGAGGCACAGAAAGGCCAAGGGGTACAATAGGAAAAATGGATAAGGGGAACTTTTACTCTAAATGATATATATTCATTGCACAAAATGTACAATAATGCACAAGTTAGGGCTCATTATTAGAGCCAAAAATGTAAGGCAATGTGATGTTAGGGTTTTTTGAACCCTAACTTAAACCACCCCATCCACCACCCTGTGAAGCCCATGGAATTAAATGCTAAAGCACAGCTCAGGTTTCAAACATATTTCAAACATGTTGCAAGCATATGTTTCAAAATCAGAAATAAATAACAGTACAAGGAATACGGTTACACTGCATGACAAACCGTGCACTCACGTGTTGTGAGATGTGTGTGTGTGTGTGTGTGTGTGTGTGTGTGTGTGTGTGTGTGAGTATCAGTCACAAGCAGCTGCATCACACACCATGCGCTGTAACCATCCAGACCTGGAGCAGACTTTGCGACTGACCCTGCAGACTACTTGTAAAGCAGCAACAACATCATACAGCATGCCCAGGCCTGTATGCTGTATTAGCCATATGGCTAACAACATATGAGTGCAGTGTTCTTCACATGGTGTAACTTTTTTCCTTGCACTATGTTACTTATTTATGATATTAAAACATATGTTTGAAATCTGGATTGTGTTTTGCCATTCAATTCAATGGGGTTCACCGGGGCTATGGATGGGAGTGGGTGGAGTTAGGGTTAAAAAAATTAACTCCGTATTTTCTTACTTTTGTGGCTTTAATAATGAATCCTTACCTGTGCATTAACATAGATTCTTCCACTGATTTTTTTTCCTTGAGGTAGAAGGCCATCGTAGCTTACTTTGTATATGGCTCACATCACTCACTTTGACAGGCTTTGCGAATGAGCCTGAGGGCCACGCATGAAGCAGTTGCATCATCACACACATTGTGCCACACCTGCAGCATACATCGCAAGTGGGGTAACCTCAAAAATCCATTTTTGGAGGTTTGCCTCGCACCACTTACGTGGTGGTGGTAGTCCTAACTAAACTCTTGCTCAGGTTGAGGCTGTAACAAGTTTAAAATACAACTTATACATTCATATTTTTGCTGTGAAAAACCAAGTACCACTCACACGCACAATGCAGTTTCTGGGACTTCATTTTTTCACATCAACATTTTTATATGCCCATAATTTGGCCAATTTAAAACATTTTGGCCCAAACATGGGGGCTAGCTTAGCTAAGACCCCCCCCTCACAACCGCTTACCATAGTTCACTGAATTGTAGCCATGGCCACAGTGCTGTGGGGATACATAATGTTGGCAGGATCAGTCGAGATGACAGATGGGACAGTGGCTCCTCTGGTAAAGCCCTCATGCCTCATGCTCTCGATGTGCACAAATAAAATGGTCTCTCTTTCTCTCTCTCTCTCCCCTCCTTCTCCATGTCTCTTCCAATGAGACTATGATAGCACCCCATGACCCCCCCCAACTTGGTGGCACACCAAGGCTTTCCCCAAGGCTAGTTATCACCCCTGCAAAGAGGTAGCAAGATCCAATACATATGGACACAGTCACGGTGAGCAGCTAATAAAGCTCACCTGGGGATGTGTCCTGCTGGGTCACTGGCATAGATGATGGCCTCCAATCACCAGGCCTGAATTTTCTTGACATCTGGCTGGCAGCATTATCACAGTACTTGCAGCCAAAATGTCTCCTCCTTTGCGGCTGTATAAGTGCACTTATAAAATGGGTAGGAAATTTGCTGCGTCCTGATTGGCTGAAAGGGTTTGGAGTCCTGTGCCTTATGTGGTGCCAATGATCGAGTCAAATAGACTTTCGCAACCAGGATGCAACACTCCCACACTCCTAGATATCCACGCCTCTCTAAACGTTTTGGAAAAAAAAATTATGGCAGTCATGTTTGTAAGGTAAAACACCTTAACAGCCTTAACTTTCCATACCTACTAAAAGTACATTTTACCACATTTTTGAAACTCCCTACCTCATCCCACTGCCTGTCACGCACCCAACAGACACACAAAAATAATTTAAAGAATGCCCAGAATAGTTTCAGCCAGTGTTGGGTCAGATAGTGCTTGCTCTGCCCACTTAGTCACTGGGCCTCGTGGTTGGAAGCAGTCTTGCTCGATCATAATCCTCGGGCTTCCCATTTTCTTGAAAAATTGACAGGATGCAGCTCGGATCACCAGTTACAGATATTTCAAATGTATGACATTTCCTTAATGTTAAACTTACAAAATTCAATTACTGTAGTTAGAGCTCAGTTGTGGAAACTAGAGTAAAGCTTTGCTGCTGACTGAGTTATTAGCTCCACCCCTCTCTTGACAAGTAATTTTTGAGACTGCACCTACTGTATGTTTTTAATAAATCTGTTTCCATAATATAGCTGTACTTTGCTATAATCAGTAATGACATTAAATATTATGTTTCCCATTTCAGTTAATTTCTAATTGTGGCTAGCTGTTGTAATAACAAGATACTGTACTTCTCGGATTCCGATTGTAAGTTAATGACTATTTATGAAGTCTGATGCAGAAGCTCATGATAATTTGTCAGACATGGCTGTGAACAGTTACCAAACATCTGTTTCTTTTACTTTAAAACGCAGACCTGATGCAGTACTGCTTTCTGTTCCCTTATGAATATTCATAATGCATCTTTACTCAACCTCAATATATACTAACATACTAAAATGCCAGCAGAATAGGCCTAACGGTCTTTCGCGTCTGCTCGTTTGGTCAGCCCCCGCCCTGGGAGCTGACCTTGCTGCCCCCCTCACCTTCTCTGGCTTCTCCCTTCCCACTTCCGGATATTCTCGCTGCAATGGATTTTGCTTCCAGAACCCTTCCCCTGTACCTGTCCCACCCCCTCTTGAACCCCTCCACCGTCTCTGCCTCCACCAGCCCCCTAGGCAGCACATTCCATGGCTCCACCACCCTCTCAGTGAAGTAGCACCTCCTCCTTTCTCCCCTGAATCTTTCCCCCTCCAGCTTCCACCCATGCCCTCTAGTGGCCCCCTCCTCCTTCCTTCGAAGCACCCTGACTGTTCCTTCCCTATTTACCCCCTTCATGTACCTGAAGATCTCTATCATGTCCCCCCACTCCCTTCTCTCTTCCAATGTGTACATATTTAGCTCTTCGAGCCTCTCCTCATAGGTCCTGTCCCCCAAGCCCCAAATCATTTTGGTCGCCCTCCTCTGGACCCTCTCCAGGAGTTTAATGTCCCTCTTTAAGTGTGGCCTCCAAAACTGCACTCAGTACTCGAGGTGCGGCCTCACCAAGCAGTTATACAGAGGGAGTATCACTTCCCTCCTTCTGGAGGTGATCCCCCTAACGATGCATCCCAGCATCCTGTTGGCCTTGGCTGCTGCCCTCCTACAAGTCTCTGAGTTGTTCATCTTAACATCCACCACCACCCCCAGGTCCCTCTCAGCCATCGAGACTTGTAGCATTTCCCCCAGTGTACACTTGGCCCGGGTTTCTGGCCCCCAGGTGCAGTACCTTACATTTCTCTGCATTGAACCTCAGCTTCCACTTTCTAGACCATCTTTCCAGAGCCTCCAGGTCCCCGTGAACACCTCCCTCCTCCCCATCCACCACCGCCCCCAGTTTTGAGTCATCCACAAAGAGACTCATCTCACTCCTGATACCTGTCCTTATGTCACAGACATAGGCATTGAACAGGAGGGGCCCAAGGACTGATCCCTGTGGGACCCCACTAATGACCCTCCTTGGGGATGAGACTATCCCGCCAACTACGACCCTCTGGGTCCGGTTCTGGAGCCAACTGCCTATCCATCTGATCATCTGGTTCCCCACCCCCATTTCTCCCAGTTTATCCAACAGGCCTACGTGAGGAACAGAGTCAAATGCCTTGCTGAAGTCTAGAAAGAGGGCATCCACTGGTCTACCCAGGTCCAAGGCACTCGTCACCCAGTCACATACATAGTGAAGAATAATTAGTATTAAGGGGAAACAAATGGGACTTATGGTCTGAATGAACCAAAAACAACAAATCACAGTTTAAGAGGTTGCACAAATAATTAAATTACATTAGGCTATAAATCAGAAATCCTATAGACACTAAAGGCCCATTCCTCAGATAGTCAACTCTCGCTTCCGCACACATACAGTGATGTCCTCACATCCACAGCCCTGGCCATCGTCCCCCTACACACCCAATTCTGAGTTGCTCACCTGGCTTCACAGGCAGGCAGGATGTGCGGAGGTGGGCATGCACCCCATTTAAGTACATTTATTTATTTATTTATTTTGCTTTTGGTGACCGGATAAGTGCACTAGACAAACAATGCCTATTTTCAGGCACGACCCGGGAGAGAACGGTTTACAGACAAACAATAAACATGTGATGCAGCACATGACTGCAGTACAAAATCACATGAAAACAGTGTGTAAGAAGTACAGTGACATAATAAAAACTGAAATTTAAGATACAATAAATACAGGGAAAAAGCATGATTGGTAGCAAAACATTCAACATGAGAGGATAATAAGCTTCAGGACAGTAAGTGCCATAAAAGTAGAGAGGAGAGAGAGGAGGAAGAAATGAAGAAAGAGCCAAGCAGACAAGATCTTAAGGGAGGGGAAGGTAGAGAGGAGGGAGGACAAGGAAAGAGATGGGAGAGGATAAGAATGAGTGAGGATTCAAGGTGGGTTAAAACAAGTGCAGGGATATAAGGTGTGAAGTGTTCGATGTAGTTTCTTAAAGACCGCATGGGTGTTTGTTTGTGGATAGAGAGAATAGAGTTCCAGTATTTAGGAGCAGTATAGGCAAATGCACGAAAGCCCATATTAGTTCTACACCTTGGGATTCGCAAATGGGTTTTATCATTTGATCGTAATACATGTGTAGAAGGTTGTAGTTCCAGTATAGAAGAAAGGGATACAGGGAGACCTGTTCTGGTGGCGGAGTCAATTAGTGATCCAAAGGTCTGAAGACGATATGCAGAGGGGCTAAGCCAATTAAGGTCCCTATAGAGGTGACAGTGGTGCTTGAAACGTGGAGAGGCGGCGGCATAGCGACAGATGCTATTATACATGGTGTCCCATTTATGAAGTGAAGATTTGGATGCAGATAGGAAGATTGACGAGCCATATGCTAGGCTGGTAGCAAGAAACCTTGAGCCACAGCTAGTCTGGCTTGTGAAGTAAGGCATAGCTGGTACGATAGGCACTTCCTAATTTAGCATTTACCGACTTACAAATAGTGGAGATATGAAGGTCAAGGTCAAGAGATTCATCCAAGGTGACACCAAGGTATTTGAAGAGATTTGGTGGAGGGTAGAGGAGAGCTATCCACACAGAAGATGATAAGTGGATTCAGATTTGCTTTCAGTCTGGACTGAGAGCCAAACAACATTGAGTAGGATTTGCTAGAGTTGAGGACGAGTTTATTAGCAGTGAGCCAGGTCTGGATACCGAAACCAAGCGAGGGATGGTGAAGGAGGCTGAAGTTTTTGCACTGTGGTAAATAATCAGATCATCCGATAGAGCAGAGATGAGCAGTTCGTGCAATTGAGGGGATGTCATCAATGAAGATTGTGAAAAGTAGAGGACCAAGAATAGACCCCTGGGGAACTCCCACATGGATCGGTGCTAGATCCGAGGTTGCTGAGTTAAAGACCACAGCCTGTTGCCTGTCAGTCAGGTAGCTTTCAAACCAGGCTATGGTATCTGGGGAGAAACCAAAAGACTGAAGTTTTGAAAGAAGGAGTGAGTGGTTCACCAGATCAAAAGCCTTGGTTAGGTCGATAAAAATTGCTCCAGTCAGGAGGCCTAAGTCCATGGAAGAGTAGATGTCATTGGTCAACTTTAGCAGGGCAGAGGTGGTACTGTGACCTTTACGGAAACCATGTTGGGAGTTAGAAAGGAGTTTATATTTTTGAGGTATTCAATCGCTACATAGCAACAAGTTTTTCTAGGATCTTGCATAAGACAGAGGTATAGCTGATGGGACGATAGTTATTGATCTCCTTTTGATCTCCTTTTTGGAATAGGAGTGATTTTAGCAGTCTTCCATATAGTTGGGACTATACCACGGCATAGGGACATATTAAAGATTTTAGTTAGTGGAGAGGCTATAAGGGGCCGCTGCTTTCAAGAGCCTAGGTTCAAGACCATCAGATCCAGTGCTAGTGTTTTCCTGGATGGAGAGAAGTAGTTTTTCAACTTCTTTTCGAATAATCCGAACCTAAAGAGGGGTTCAGGGTGGTGGTTTGGTGTTGCAAGGGGTATAGTAGAACTATCATTTTGGAACGAGGACAGATAGCTTGATAAATCTGAGAAATAGTGATTGAAGGTATTGGCTAAGGTTAACGGTTTGTTGCAATGTATACGCTAAATAACATTGTGTTTGTATGGGATTTTTGATTAGAGCCTAGAGAGTTTTAATGGTAGTCCAGAATTTCTTAGGTCACCAGAGGCGTTTATTAGTAGGTTCCTGCAGAAAGTACTTTTGGAGACGGATTTTCTTTTGCAGGCATTCCTTAGTAGTCGGTATTGACAGTAATCAGATTCCAACCTTGTAGATTTAAAAGACTCCAGGCTTTGTCTCTGGCCCTAATTTGGGTTAGCGGATCTTTTGTTAGCCACTTCGCATTCAGTGCCTTGAAAGCGCCTAGTGATCCATGGAGCACATGGGCCTTTGGAGTTGACTAAATTTTGTAAGGAAGCTATCAAGAGCGGACTGTACATCTGACGCTTTGATGAGCGGGGGACCAGTCAATCATGGCGAGGTCATTGGTAAAGTGAGTAAGATTAAAATTGGCAAGGCTGCAAAACGTTACAAGCCTACATCAAGCCATGGTGCAGAGAGGTCACACCCAGCTGAAAAAATTATGATTTTTATAATGATGTATCATAACCGATCACTATCTGGTATCTTTAAAGGTCTTGTTCAAGCTTCAAAAACCATCATTGCGATCATGACTAACAATGATTAAACATAAACGTTACATGGCCAACCATCAAACACCATGATGTTATGGAAATGGTGATTTCATATAATCATGATTACCAATGGTCAAAGTTAGAGCAGCAGTACTTTTGGAATTTATTTTACCTTCTACTTATGCGTAATTATTATAATCATCAGTTATGATACATCTTGAATACAAAGACACTGCTTGTTAATTACACCTACTCTGTCAGATCACTTCTTACTAGTGTTATAAGGGCTCAGATTGGTTTATATAGCTCCATTCATTGGTACTATTATGGTTGTAGTGAGCTTCAACAGGTAACTGGTTTCTGCTCAAAACCTCTCCTAACAGTCTACAAGCTACTACTGTCAAGATAAAATTATTTTAAAAATAGAAATTTCCATTGTTTTGGTCCACAAACTGTGCTTTAGAAATATGCAAATTAGTTATTCAAATGTGTATACCACACCTAACATTGCATGTACTTTTCCTAAAGAGATTAAAACTTGACTTCACGTGATTTACATGATAATTAATTTGCTTTTGCTGATATCTGACATTCACATTTTCATATTAGTAACAAATAAAACGTTGTTAAGTTTACTCATGTGACTTACAATCTTAAAATGCAGAACTAATAGAATCTTCAATGATCTTTGTCAGTGATTATCACCTGTTCATCCACAGGTCATCAGAAACCATCATGCTGGTTTAAGCTTCCGAAAATAATCAGTAATTATCAGTTGGTGATTTGAAAGTTACACACATTTGATTATTATGAAATGGGAAGAAAAAATGTTGAATCCCACTAGCTGAGAGGTACTTTCAGCCAAGCCATTATCCCAGCACACTACAGCCCAGCTGAAAGCAGCAACCACACAGTCAGGACTCATCACTGACTCAGATTTCAGTAATCTGCCTTCCCTTCAGGGCAAAATGGCCACAACAAACATGGTGAACCTGCTGCGCTTCCCTTGCAGACTTGAAATTACAAAGGGACATCAGGGGGACGGTCTCCTGTGCAGAAACATGGCACCTGTTAGACAAGCATTTGTCAATGCCGAATGTTGTCGTGCTGGCATTGGCAGTGCCAGAGCTAGAGACACATAATAGGAATGGCAGTGAAGTATTGAAGTGATGCCAACCCCACCCCCACCCTGTAGAGAGCCACAAGCATTGGGGTGTGCCTTTGGGTCGTCAGCTATAATGCTCATGCCATTGTACCTCACCCTGTAGACACTGACAAGTGTCGGGGTGTGCTTTGGGGTCTTTGGGCGTTAAACTTACCCCATTCCATTAAGGAAATATGCTGACGTGGGTGCAGTATAGGAGTGTGGGATGAACTTTGTGGCCGAACAGTGCAAGGCACACCACAATGCCTGTCAGTGGCTGCAGGGTGGGCGTGGAGGGTGGAATGGAGTGAGCATTACATCCGATGATCCCAAGTCACACCCCTGACGCCTGTCAGTCTATACCAGGTGGGGTGCTACAGTTGGAAACCCTAACACCGTAGGCATGTGGTGATAGTTTCATTCCACATTTTCAAAATGGGCTGCTTGTCAGGCCACCTCATGAAAAGCGGCACAATCACTTTGTTAGCTGAAAGGTGGTTTTGCACAGCGGCTGTGCCATTTGTCCACAAAGGGAAGAAAAAACATTTTTGGGCAGGATGTGGAGAATGACAACTGTATTGTTCATGAGGAGGCGTAAAAAAATGGCAACATTGAAAATCTGGAGTGACTATGAAATATTGGTGAAGCAATGAGCATGCATACAAACTGCGCAACACACGTCCATAACCCAATTATTTTGGGGAGTTTGGTAGCCACATTTGTAACTTAGGCATTTTGGGACTTCCCTTATGAACAATGGTGGTGCGATTTTGTTAATCTGTCCCAAAAGTTGATTTCCCACAGCGACCATGCCATTGTGCGCCACTAGTGTGGAAACACATTTTGGGCAGGATGTGAAAAATGACAGCTATACTGTTCATAAGAAGGTGTGAAAAAATGCCACTGTTGAAAATCTGGCATGGAAATATTGCAAATTTGCAAAGTTACAAGGGTGCGTGGAAACCCTACGCAATGCACACCGGCAACACAGTCATTTTATGGACTTTCGGCACCAAATTTTCAACATAGGCATTTTAGGACCTCTGCTCATGAACAGTGTCACCATAATTTCCTCAAACTGTTCCAAAAAAATAATTTCACACAGCAACCGTGCTATTCTGCACCGGATGCGCAAAAACACATTTTGGGCAGGATATGTAAAATGACAGCTGTACTGTTCGTCAGCAGGTGTAGAAAAATGCCAATGTTGAAACTCTGGAGTGGAACTATTACAAATTCATGATGTTACGAGCGTGCATAGAAACAGTGCAATGCATGCTCGTGAAACAACCATTTTTGGGAGTTTTGTCACCAAATTTGCAACATAGGCTTTTTGAGAGCTCCCCTCATGAACAGTGGCACTGTAATTTCATTACTCGGTCCCAAAAAGTGATTCCATGCAGTGACCACAAAATCACCTTTTGGGACCGAATAATGCCATGACAGTGCCAGAATTCATGAGGAGGGGTCCCAAAAACCCCATATTGAAAATGTGGTGCCAAAATTCCAAAAAATGCCTGAGATATGCCTCAAAGTTGAAAAAACCCTATTTATTCCATTATACAGCTTATCGGCATTTCCTCAGTTTGCGGTTGGCTTTGAAGAGTGTAGACGTGTTCCTGGTCCACCGAAGATCATCACACCAGACTCCACAGGTAACTATGGGGTGAGGGGGAGTGTGGGGAGGCAGGGTGCGCAGTGGGTGGGTGCGGGTTGTGGAAGGAGGGCAGGGAGACCACCGAGGAACCGTTTCCTTTTCCACAGGTACAAAAAAAAAAAAACATTGTGGGACCGTTTTTCTGTTTACAGGGGCATGTGGCACACTGGGGTGGGCTCCCAGCATGCCAACAGAGCCTTGCTTTTTGTGTGGGGCAGCTGTAGCCGACCGGGGATTGGGCACCCCCGTCGGCACACAAGGAAAGTGGGGGCAAGAGCCGAGGGGATTGGACCCCACCCAGCATATAACAAATGAGGGGGTTCTTTATGCCGATGGGGAGTGGGCCCCCATCGGCACATACATTGAGGTAGGGTAGTTTGACATGGGGATTGGGCAACCCCAGAGTCGACAGTTTGGTGGGCAATGTGTCATCATGTTTGTGTTTCCAGGTGATGATCGTTGGGAGGTCCGGCTGCGTAGACGAGCTTTTGCTCACATTGCAGCGGACCTTTCCTTAGATGTGCTAGCCCGGGTGGTGTGGCGCCGGCATGCAGGCTGATTGGGGAATGCTTTTGTGAAGTTTGTTTTATAGTCTTGTGAAACGTCCATTCTGTAGTGTCTGGTAAAGGTATGGATTGAGGACCATGTGGCGGCTGCACATATTTCCTCCACTGTTGCCATGTTCTTTTCTGCCCAGGATGTGGCTATGGCTCGTGCTGAATGAGCTTTTATATCTGTAGGTGCGGCTGTGTTGCTTTCTTTGTATGCTTCTTTGAGTGCGGTCTTAAGATCGGAGGCTATGGATGCCTTTGATGCTGGTTGTCCTTTCCTCTTTCCTTGAAGGGTAACAAATAACTGTTCTGTGAGTTGAAGGTCCCTCGTTCGATCAAGGTATGTGTGAAGGATGCGTTTCATGCCGAGCAGCTGCAATTGAGGGTCATCACGTATGTCCTCCGGGGGGCAGTTCTGCTGGAATTTCTATCGATTGGTTGATGTGGAAATTTGATGCAATTTTTGGTCTGCATGTGGGAATTGTCCTGAGTGAGATCCTGTCATTGTAGAATGTTAGGAATGGTGATTTGGAGCATAGCACCTGTAATTCGCCTAATCTTCTTGTTGATGCTATGGCCATCAGGAATACCATCTTGAGTTGTATCCATTTCAGAGGTACTGTTTCGATTGGTTAGAAGGGTGGTTTCGGCATTGCCCGTAATACGAGGATAAGGTCCCGGGTGGCAGTTATGTCCTTTGTTACTGGTTTAATGTTGGTTGCTGCTTTAAGAAAGCAAACTATGTCTTGATGAGCACCTGGTGATGAGCCTTGAATTAGTCCTCTAGCTGCCCCAATTGTTGCTACCTGCACCTTTAAAGAGGCTGGTGATAGTCCTAGGTGAATTCCTTCCTGTAGGAATAGTAGTATTTGATGTATGGTGCATATGGTAGCCTCAATGTTGTGGTGTTTACACCATTTTGAGAAAATGTTCCATTGTCTCTGATAAGTTGCATTAGTGGACGGTTGTCGTGACATGGTCATTGTCTTGATAACTGTTGGATGGTAACCTGCTTTTAGCAGTCTCTCCCTCCCAGGAGCCAAGCTGCTAGTTGTAGTTGTTGTGGATTGGGGTGTATGATCGGTCCTTGTGATAGAAGGTCCGGTCTGTGTGGTAATGACCATGGACCATCTAGAGCCATGGAGACTATAGTCGCAAACCATGCTCTGCATGGCCAGTGTGGTGCTATCAGTATTACTCTGGCTCTGGCAGTACGCACCTTCCGTAGTACTTGAGAGATAAGAGGTATTGGTGGGAAGATGTAAGCTATTTGAAAGTTCCAGTGTGCTATTAGAGCATCTACCCCCAGGGCTTTGCTGTCCTTGACCCGTGACCAGAATTTCTGGCATTGATTGTTGTGTCGTGATGCCATAAGGTCTTCTTCTGCTGGCCCCCATTTGTTGTTGATTATTTGGAACACCTGTGGCTGTAATTTCCTTTCCCCTGGGTGTATGCGTTGACGGCTCAGCCAGTCTGCTGTGGTGTTGAGGGTACCTGCCAGATGTATGGCTGTAAGTGACTTTAAGTTTCTTTGTGCCCATGGTATGAGCTTTGTTGTTTCTGTCATCATTGCTGTGCTCCGTGTTCCGCCCTGTTTGTTTATGTAGGCAACTGTGACTTGGTTGTCTGATTTTATTCTGATGTGTTTCTTTCTGATGTGTTTTGCGAAATGTAGTAGTGCTAGGAATACTGCTCTCATCTCTAGTACATTTATTGACATTGTCTTCTCTTTTAGTGACCATGAGCCCTGTGCTGTAAGGGTCCCAATGGCAGCTTCCCATCCTAATAGGCTGGCGTCTGTCTCTAGAAATGCCTCTGGCTGTGTGTCTAGAGGTATGCCTGCTGTCAGTTTGAGTTTGTTTGTCCACCAGGATAGACTTGATCTTATCCTGTTTGGTAATGAGACCTTTCTTGATAGATCTATATCATATGTAGGTCCTTGTTCTATGAGGAATGCCATGAGTGGTCTCATGTGCCATCTTGCCCACGGTATCACGTCTATAGTGGATGACATGAGCCCCAATACTTGCGATATGAGATGTAGCGTAGGTTCCCTTGATCTTTGTAACTGTGTTGTGAGCCTTATGATAGTTTGTACCCTGTGGTGTCAGGGAAATAATACTATACCTGCTCCGGTATCTATGATTGTGCCTAGATGCTCTATAGCCTGAGTGGGCACCAGACAGCTTTTGGCATTGTTTATTACCCATCCATGGTCTTGTAGGCACTGTACAACTGTCTTTGTCTCTTTTACGGCTTGTTGGTGTGATCTTGTTCGAATCAACCAGTCGGGTGAAGAGAATGGGTTGGGGGTGTTAGGGAACTGGAATGGAGTTTGGGAGGATAAGGGACTATATGCCAAGGACAGGTTTCATCTTGCCCCATTAGGGAAGGAAGTCTTTAAACAGGGGATGGCTGACTACATACAAGAAAGGTGGGGTTTAAACTTGTAAGGGGGGAAGGGATAAGGGAGGGCTGACAGAAGCCCTCCTCCAGATGAGGGAGTAGCCTCAAGCCCAAGGGGAGGGGAAACAGACTGGAGGTGGAGGTTTCAGGAGGAGCAGGGGAGGATGGAAGTATAAGGAATCTGGGTGGGGTTCGACAAGGAGGATCAGGGATAAGGGTGGGGTTAGTGTTAGTAAATGCCAGGAGCTTGGGAAACAAGTTGCCAGAGTTCCAGGACATGCTGTTCAAGGGGGTGGATGTGGCGGCGTCACGGAAACGTGGGCCAACAAAAACCATGACTGGGACCTAAATGTAGGGGTACACTATGCTTAGGAAGGATAGAAAGGAGGGCAGAGGGGGTGGAGTGGCTATGTTCATTAGAGATGACATAGAAATTGCTATGGTAGAAGAGGCAGAGGGAAACGTGGAGGCCTTATGGGTCACCTTACGATCCCCAGCAGGAGATAAGGTCAAGCTGGGAGTAGCATATAGGCCCCCCGGGATGAGTGATGTTCTAGAGGATGGTTTGCTGGACAACATCATTGCCCAGTGTGGTCCAAAACGGGAAGGAGTGGTGTTGATGGGGGACCTTAATATGCCAGGTACAAACTGGGGAACCATGTCCTCTAAGGTGGCCAAGGAGCAGAGGCTGCTGGATGGCTTCCAGGATGTGTTCTTAACACAGCATGTGATGGAGCCCACAAGGGAGGGCATGTCCTGGATGTGGTTCTGGCAGATGGGGATCTGGTAAGGACATGGTTGTACAGGACCCCTGACTGGGAGTGACCACAATACTGTCTGGTTTCAAATAAGCATTGGGGAGTGGGGTGAGATCTAGGACACTGGCAGTGGACTTCAGGGGGCAGACTTTATGGGCATGGAAATATTCTCAAGGATCACTTGAAGGGATTACCCCAACGACAAGTGTGGAAAGGAGAGGGAGGTCATAAACGGGACTTCATGAGGCAGTCAGGATCTGCGCTAAGTTGAAACGTAAGGAGCAAGGTCACATAAACCATGCTGGTGGTCCAGTGAGGTCCAGGTAGCACTCAGAGAAAAAAGGCGACACAAAATATAAAACAACAAGAGGGGATAGGGATAAGGAAATGTACCAGCTTGCATCTAGAAAAGTCACTCGTATGGTGAGGGGAGCAAAGTCCAGTAAAGAGCAACGGCTGGCACAGGGGATACATGGAGGGGAAAAGGGGTTCTTCCGGTACATTGGGGAGCGGAGAAAAACTAAGGGCCATCTCAGCAGATTGAGATCAGAAGGATGGTGGGTGGAAGAGGCGAGGGACCAGGCAGAGGTATTTAACGAGTACTTTGCCTCTGTGTTCACTAGGGAGGGGGATGGGATATCTACAAAGCAAGGCACAAAGGGGATAGAAGCGGCAGGGAGTGGGATCAGGGGAGCAACAGAAATGGAGCAAAAGGGAGAGAAAGGTACCCCAGGGAGTCGCATCTGGATAAGGATAAAAAGACCAGTAAGGTGGAGGGGACGGATGATGCCATCCCCGCCAAAAGGGTGTGGTTTGCCCTCAAGGCCCTAAAGAAAGACAAATCTCCTGGGCGGATGGCATTCATCCGAGTACTATGGAATTGGCGGACATACTGGCTGCACCCTGGTGGAGCTTTTCAGCAGGTCACTTGAGACAGGAGGGTACCTGGGATTGGCGAGAGGCACATGTGGTACCAATCCATAAAAGGGGGTCGAGGAAGTACCAGGTAACTATAGACCCATCAGTTTAACCTCGGTGGTGGGAAAATTAATGAGAGTATACTAAAGGAACGATTGGGGTTTACTTGGAGGAGGTGGGAGGTCTGCATAGTCGGCAGCATGGGTTTGTGCCAGGTAGATCATGTCAAACCAACCTTGTGGAGTTCTATGAATGGGTAACATCAGAACTGGACAGGGGTAAGCCTGTGGATGTATTATTCTTGGACTTTAGCAAGGCGTTTGACTCTGTCCCCACAATGGTCTGGTGGAGAAACTGATGGGGTTAGGAGTAGGCCTTTGATGGTCAGATGGATTGAAAACTGGATAGCTGGACGCACTCAGAGAGTAGTGGTCTGTGGGGAGCTCTCGAACCCTACAGCGGTTGGTAGTGGGGTACCACAGGCTCGGTCCTGGATCCAATCCTGTTTAATGCATACATATCGGACATCAGGGATGGTATAGGGTGTGAAATGAGTCTCTTCACGGATGACTCCAAGATGGGAGCAGTAGTTGAGGGAGAAGAGGGAGGTTGGCCTGAGACCTGGACACCCTGGAAGCTGGGCTCACACATGGAAATTAAATTTCAATATCACCAAGTGCAAGGTGTTGCATCTTGGTCGGGAAACCTAAACACAGGTACACCCTGGGAGGGGAGGCGCTGGAAGCCTCAACAGGGGAAAAAGACCTAGGGGTCATGGTGGATACATGTATGAATAACTCTGAGCAGTGCAGGAGAGCAGCTAAAAAGGCAAACAGGATGTTGGGATGCAACGTAAGGGGGATCACCTCTAGGAGCAAGGAAGTGATTCTGCCGCTGTACAATGGACTGGTTAGACCACACCTTGAGTACTGTGTACAGTACTGGAGACCACACTGAAGAGGGACATACAGCTCCTGGAGAGGGTACAGAGGAGGGCAACAAAGATGATATGAGGGCTAGGGATTTGACTTACGAGGACAGACTTGAGGAGCTCTGCCTGTTTTCATTGGAGGAGAGGAGAGACAGGGGGACATGATTGAGGTCTTCAAGTACCTCAAGGGAATAAATAGGGTAAACATGGAGGGATCTTTAGACTAAAGCAGGGAGGTATCACCAGAGGGCATGGTTTGAAGTTGGAAGGTGGAAGGTGAGGGGAAAGAGGAGGAGGTTTTCACTGAGAGGGTGGTGAACCCTTGGAATGCTCTGCCTGGTGAGCTGGTTCAGAGATCCACAGTGGAGGGCTTTAAGAGGGTGGGACAGACACAGAAAGTGGATGTATCAGATGATGGCCTGTCCTGGGGGGGGGATGGATGATAGGGGTTTCTGGAGCACAAGGGATGGGAGGGTCTCGGCACCCAACTAAGGATCTAGGTTCGAGCAGACTCGATAGACCATAAGGCCTAATCTGCTGGCAAATAGTATGTTAGTATGTCTAGGTAGGATATAACATGTATGCCCAGTTCCTTCATTTTTGCGTCCGGTACTATAGAGACTTTTGTGAATACCCTGGGTGCTGAGGCCAGTCCAAATGGTACTACTTGTTACTGGTAATGACGTCCTTGTATGTGAAAATGAAGGAATTTGAAGTGACTTGGTCTTATCGGTATGTGCAGGTATGCGTCTTTTAGTTCTATAGAGGTGAGGAAGTCTCCTGGTCTGACTACTCTGAGTGTTAATCTGATTGTCTCCATTTTGAATGGGCTGTGTCTTATTGATTTGTTCAGGTATTTTAGATCTAGTACCGGTCTTAGAACACCGTTTTTTGGGGGACCATGAAGAAGATAGAGTAAATTCCCTGACCCTGTTCGTGCATTGGTACCTATGTTATCGCATTGTTCTGTATGAGGTTTTGTAGTGTGTTTGCCACCAGTAGGGGTGGAATCTTGTGTCGTGACAGAGGTGATTTCACCATACGGTTATGTCTGGGTATACTGTCAAACTCGATTGCGTACCCTTTCCTTACTATTTCTAGAACCTTGAATTAGTCCTCTAGCTGCCCCAATTGCTACTACCTGCTAGGGAGGCAGTATAGCACAGTGGTTTAAGGCTCTGAGCTGCAAATCTGGAGACCTGGGTTTGAATCCCACAGCCCCCACTTGCATACTGTGTGACCCTAAGCAAGTCACTTAACTTCCCTGTGCTCCCAGGTTGCACCTGTAAACACGCTTTCAGCTTAGTGTGTCTCACCTGGTTAAACAATTGGGGAAGAACCCACTTGTCTGTGGTTGATGTCTCCCATGCCTGTGCAAATAGTTGTAACCTTGCGCCTATGGGGGGAGTGTTGTATATCTTGTAGTAGTGATAGTCATGGTCTGGACTGATGTCTTCGTGTGTATTGGCTGCCTCTGTCCCTAGGCATCATTCCTCTTCCTCTAACTCTGGTGTGTTGGTAAGAGGGCATATACTGTGGTCTGTAGTTTGAACCTCTGAAGGACATGTTGCCCCTCCTTCTGCCACGAAAAGAATGTTGCAATCAAAATCTGTGTCTGGACAGTAGATAGGTGTTTCGTGCATTATCTCTGGATAGCGCTTTTCCCTCTTCTTTCCCCTTTAGGTATTTTTCTAGGCTCTCGCTGAACAGTAAGTTTCCTTAGAAGGGACGTTTTTGGAGGGTTGCCTTGGACTCCCCATCCGCATCCCAGAGTTTCATCCATAGCACTTTCTGCGCTCTGTTGGTTAGAACCGCTGATCGGGAGTTGATTTTGAGGGAGTCCACAGCCATGTCTGCCAAGTATTTAGTTGAAAGAATTGCGTTGTCTAGTAGGGCTGTTTCTGTGGAATTAGGTGGCAGGGTCTTTATGACTTTCTGTAGCCATGTTAGTTGTGCCCTTGTGGCATATATGGCTGTCGAGGCTGCCCTAGTTCCTAGTCCTGCCAGTTCCGCATTTTTCTTAAGTATGTCTTCTATTGATAGGATCTTTGAGCCCTGAGGTGGATTCTGTGGGTTGCACCGTTTTCTTGGTAAGAGATGCTATTTGAGGGTCTATTGATGGTGGGGTGTACCATAGTGCCAGTTTATCTGCTTGCAGTGGGTACATTTTGTCCCATGACCTGCGTTCCAGTATGTGTGTTGGTTCTGTGGAACCCCATTCTTTTAATACTACCTCTTCGATGGCTTTGCAGACTGGGAATACATCTGCTATTTTTGACTGTGGTAGCAGTGAGGGTATAAGCTTAGATGTAGGTGCTGGGGTTGGTGTTTCGAACCCCACTGTCATCGTGATGTTTCTGACTAGGGCTGGTATTTGGTCAGGAAAACATCATTTGGCCATGAGGGTCTGGGGCTCTGGCTCCAGCTCTCCCTCTTCCTCTGAGACCTGTTCGATGTCGTTTGGGTCTCTGGGCACCTCTGTTGGTATTGATCCGGTGGGTCTATTGAGGTTACCTGTTGCCCTCTTTTTTGCTGGTGGAGGGTTTAGGTATTGTCGAGCAGATAGCTCATTGAGCCTGTCTAGCACTGCAGTCAGTATTTCTTGCTGCGCTAGCATCAGTTGATTGTTTTGTAGCATTATGAGATTGCTGTCTGTGTCGTGCTCTGCACCATTGTTTCCCTTGGTGTTATTATTTTGTAGTCCGCTGGGTCCTTCTCCATGGTCCTCCGTGTTGGGAGGTTGTGGAGAATCTTCCACACAGGTGGCACAGAGGCGGCCTAGTTGGTGTGGAGGTAATGGTACATTGCAATGTCTGCAGGATTTATTCTTGGCCATAATGATCTGTGGAGAATAGGCACAGATCAGAATATGTACTTTGTAGTACTGATAAAAAAAACACTGTTTTAGGCATTGCTGTAATATGTACTAGTTGTATTTGTACTGTTTTATTTTTTAAAAAACAGGTCTTATGTTACCTTGACTTGTTCTGTAATTTTGGAAAAAGTGTCATGTCCCTTTAATTGTGAGGGATTGAACGGTGTCTCTTTAAGGCATGAGCCATGTCCCTGTAATGGTATAGGGTGACGGGGTTTCTCTTAACTGAAGTTGTGTATTGCAGTCTCCGGTGCCTAAGGGATGCTTATGTTATGGTAGCTGATTACTTTTTTTTAATAGAATTTGAAGGGCAGTGTATTTTATCTCTGACAAATTGCAGGGCCAGTGCTCCTATGCTGTAGCATTTTTTATACAGCAACCCTAACGACTGTATGGGGCATGAAGTCACGCGAGATCTCTTCGGTGGTGAGATCTCGCATAATTTCCCCTAATAAAGATGGTGGCAGTGATCTCATGATGCCGCTTAGCCAATCAGCCCATGTCTCACTCGTAGCGTGAGATTTCAGCTCGGGGAGAAGGCATGGAGGCGATCGTGCTGAACTGGAACCTCTACAGACCTGGGAGCCATAAAAAAAACATTTAGGTGGGCTCCATTTTGGTTCATAGAGGTAGGACTGTTAGCTGAAAGCAAAGTGAGTAGCTGGGATCGCATAACCGCGAGGATGCCGCGATTAGATGCAGCTTCACTGTGGGAATCCCTTTCTGGATTAGACCCTTAAGGTAACTGTTTGTGAGATCAATATTGGGAGTAGTCTCTCCCTTTCATTTGTATATTACCCACGATAGGCATGTAGCACTCGGGCACCGCTGGTAGGGGTGGCAGGTAGTGCTGGATTAGTGCTTGTGGCACAGTTTAAATTATGTGGATAAGGACTCGTTTGTTAGTTGTCTCACTTAAGGGATATTATGAGCTGATTTTGGTATGGTGATGGCTCCTGGAACCACTAGCAGGGGTTTCCAGGTAGCCCACCTGAACATTGTTTTCCTGTTACGTTTCTGGAGATTTACGAAGCAGTCCTGGAACCGCTAGCAGTGGTGGCCAGGTGCTCTAGTTCTCCTAATTGTGCAGAGAATTTCTTTTTTACTGGAGACCGCTAGCAGAGGCTGCCAAGTATGTACAAACAGTTTCTGTAGGCTGGCTGCTCTTATAATTAATGTGATAACCGACGATAATAGACGCATTATTAACAAACATGCATTCTCCTTGTCTGGCTGTCTTGTTATGATATACGGTTAATATAAAGAATTTATATAATTGTAGTAGTATTCCGAGGCTTACCTTAGCCTGTAGATCCCTGCTTGCAACCTGGTCGGATGCACATTTAGAAATGACCTGCGGTAAGCTGACCCCTGGGACAAAGGGGACGGACTTGCTTCAAAATCTACATGTGCATCAAGCAACCTATCAGGTGTACACAACCCATGATATAATGAAGGTGGAGTGCCTCAGAGACTATCCCCCACAAAAAGATTTCTGAATCTCAGATGCTGAACACAGTTCAAAGTAATGGCTCCCACTCTGATGCAGCTCCTACTCTAACTTGGCTTCCACTGTCACTTACACACAATGTAAGCAGCTATGCCGTACAACTCCGGCTCATTCGCTGTCTCTCTTCACTCACTTTCTCTGCATTTTTCTCCCAAAACTTGCAGATATTGCAGTATTTCTAAGAAAGCAAAAAAAATACTGATGTATTCACCAAACTTTTTGAACTGTTGGTTGCTGCCAGGGAACCGATGCCCTAGATTGTGAAGCTGACGCTGCCCTGAAAGCCACTAACTTCTGCACATACTTGCTGCTTGTGTGCAGCACAGGTGCCACCTTCTGGCAAACTGTCAACACCACAGGATATTACAGTGGACAAAGGGCACTATTTTTTTAATTCAATTTGTTTATAATTTTTTTCATTTTTTAAATAATTTTAAGCACCCAAACTTTTTTTCTCAATTCTTATTTACTAATACTGTTGGAACCATTTCATAATCACAATAAGGCACTCCAGGGGGTGCATTATGGTGGGCTAATGGTACTCAGCTTTGTCTTGTGCTTCAACCCACCCGAGGTGTGCTGTTATTCCACCATAATGCACCCCATGTCATACCTTTCTGCTTAATTAAATCATGCTCTAGATGGTAATTTTAGAGCATGATCTCCCTTGACGATCATATATTAACATTTGGTGATTAACAACGATCAGTCATGACTGACCTTCAAAAACCATGACTGATGATTTACCAAATCACCTTGGGAGGCCACACAGCCCTAATGGCAGCAATAGTGTCCAACCAACTCCTCCACTCAGCCACATCTCTGTCATCTGGGCCTGATCATCCCTTCCTTCAATCCCCAGCCCTTTGGAGTCTCCACAATGGGCTGGGGTAGTATCAGCACCAGCCAGCGACATTATAAACAAATTCTTCATTCTGGCAGGAATACAGCAGTCCTTGGAGGACTGCCGTATCCCATCATTCCCTATCCCCACGGAGGCAGCATTCTACTGTCAGTCTAGCATATGCATCCAATTGGATGCCCATGGTCTGGCACATCTCTGCCTCTTGCCCCCACACATGGATCCACACCAGTGGAGCACAGCAGGTAGAGGTTGTGGATACTGATAGGCATGTCTGCTCCTATGCTGTGGGACAGTGCACCCCAGATGCAGGCAATAGACCATATCTGGTGCGTCTTTGAGGATGGGGCCCTAAAATAAGAGTGAATACAAAGTTGGTCTTGTCACTTGTGCAAGCCGAATGCACAAAAAAATGCTGATCTACCAAATACTTTTCATTTTAGCCCTAGAGAATCAAGGCATAAAATACTCCCATAGGTTAATTAAGCAATAAGACATGACAGGGTGTGTGTTATCATGTATTATAAAAAGGGTCTGAGAAATAGAGATTTCTGATTGGTTGCAAACATTCCATCAGCCCTGTGTTAATCTTTGATTAACATACATGTACAGCCTAATCATATGCTGAACAAGGTTTAACACTATTTAAAAAACATTTTTATTATAATAGCAATAAGGCATTCCCACGTGTTACGTTAATGGTCAATCATCCTCTAGGGACACGTTGTACTCGGCTATGCCTCATGCTAGATTACACCCCTAGAGGGTGATTAAAAGACCATTAACATAACCCCTGGTCATGCCTTATTGCTTAAGTAACGTCACTTCTGAGGTGGGTTGAAGCACGAGACGTTATTACACAATAACACACACACACTGGAGTGCCTTATTGCTATTATACAATGGCTCATTGTTATACAAAATAAAAAACATTTTAAAAATGTTTTAATAGATTTTTAGTGTGCCAGTATATCTTTGTTTCTTAAGAAAAGATGTGCAAAAGAATAACATCATCCATGCAGTGATGTTATTGTGTAATAACATCACTGTCTCAGGTATACACTGACCAATCAGAGTCCAGGATTCTTTCTTGCCATTGAATAACAACCAGCAATTAATATTTGGTTTACCAGTTTAGGGGATAAAACAGAAGATGCTTGAACCACATGGCTGTTATTTTAGAGTAAAATATACTCATTCTGTAACAGTAAGAGAAGAGAACCAGGCCACGGTAATCCAAGCAACAAGCCAATGGTGGCACTCAAAATATATAGTGATAGCCATGTTTGTCTGCACTTCTTGAAAATTAGTACTGTACCCCTATTACTTATTCCTTATCTATTCCATGTTGCTTCAAATTTTAAACACCCCTTATCTTTGATTTGACAGATGAGGAGGATACTTCTCATTACTGAAAGTGCAACCACTGGGGCAACAAGTTTTCCTTTAACCACTCCAGTCATGTGGAGAATGAAAACAAAGTAAAACTATAACATGAGTGAAAACATTCTAGCCGCCTAACTGGCTAAAAGACAAGTACTGTAGAAGAGTGTAATTATACAGCCATTACTCTGGTATTTGTTTAGCTTGTGCACCAGGTTTGGCTACTACATCAATACCCCTCAAGCAGAACTATTTTTGTCATCCTCTCATATTTCATACAGAAAACAATGGTTCCAGATGGTAATAGCGCCGTCCCAAGTGCGCTCGTCATCAGGGAGCCAGGGAGGTTACAGCGAATTCCCATTGTATTGCGGGGGGCTGCACCCCCCGTGCCCCCCTAACTAAAGATGCCAACTCTAGGGGGGCGGACCTCAGGGAAGGGGCGGCGAATCTTGGAAATTGGCACCCTAATGGCAGGTGCACTCGGTCCGGCACAGGGAGTGCCAGCAGTGGAAAAGAATATTTTCTTATTACAGATCACAAAAAAACTTTCTGAAAACCATTTTAAATTAGAACCCATGTTATCAGCACAATAAAACACTTCAGAAATGTGCAATTATGGTCAGAATTGCACTTTCCTCTCCTGTGTTTAAAGGCTCTAGATGCAAGCACCTCATACTTAACAACACACTTGAGGTGTTCAAATATTGACTCATAATTATCTATCTATCTATCTGTCTCTCTGTCTATCTATTTCTCTGTCTGTCTGTCTATCTACCTACCTACCTGTCTGTCTGTCTACCTACCCAGCTACCTATCTATCTACCTATTTTTTTCAAAGGTTTTATCAGGAAAGACATACTGAGCTGGAAACAGCTCATTTCCAGATGCATCGTGGGGGGAATGGAGAGAGAGAAAGAGAGGAGGAGAGAACAGATACAAAATGCAAAGTAAAAAATACATAGAATGGAAATAAGTATATCAAAATAAATAAGATAATACTTAACAATAAATTAACAATCATAAGTTACGTACAGTAAATTCTGGAACTGGCAAAAAATCAATTAAATAGTAATCAACATATCAAATAAGGAATAATAGGGAGTGACTGGTGCTAGGGAAGTGGGAAATACTAGAAACAATGTTTGGGAGTTGCAGATGAAAGGGGACCAAAAACAATATAATATGCACAACTGCAGGAGTGAGTAGAGGAATCGCAGAGAAGAGATTTAAGAGTAGAAAAGGAAGGGGAAGGGAACCCCATGGTTTAGGGTGATGAAATGAGAAAGTAGCTTGACCAGCAGTCGATTTCATTTGCGAGATAGCAAAAGAACGAGAGCAAGCATTGCAAAGAGAGTAAGAGGACGAAAGGACAGCGGACTGGAGAGAGGCATGACATAAGGAAGGAGAATTAAACTACAATTTAGAGATAAAGGTAACACAGTGGGTAAGGCACCTGGCATCAAGAGGAGAGGGAGAGAAAAGAATCAAGGTACAATGATGTGCATGCAAGGGCTTATCGAGGGCAAAGCGACAGGAGTGAAAGAGAGGGTCCAGTGATGATCAACACAACTCTGTAGAAATCTTCGCTGCAAACTGTGCCCGATTCAAGAAGATTGGGTGCATTTGTGACACTTTTCCAGATTTACGGCAGCTTGCATCAAATAGTCAACACAAGACCTGTAAAAAAGTTACCCAAGATTGCCACAAGCTAGACCAGAAAGAGCTGGTGTAATGTGCAGCATTTGATACATGGGATCGAAAATCCTGACCGCTGGCCGGGGAATGCTGCAGGCCACGTGAACCATATGTTCAGTGTAATGGGGGCATGCAGCATTCTCGGCCTTTTGTGAATTAGGCCCAATGTCTCTGTAGTCAAAAATAGGTAAAATCACCTTAATGAGGATTTCTGTTCATGCAGGAAGTGTGCCTCTATTATTTCTGTATAGTGCCCCAAGCTTAGGGTATAGCTTCTTATAGACAGCATCCATATGATCAGATAAATCTAAATGGTGATCAAGCCAGACCCCAAGATACTTGAAGGAAGAAACATCTTCAATAGTATCACCATCAAAGGTATGAAAGGAAGGAAAGTGGAGGACTTTAGCAAGTTTCTACCTAGTGCCAAAAGTCATAGAGACAGTTTTCTTAGCACTGAGAAAGTATCACGGAACCAAAGCTGGACATTGTTAAAATCAAGTTGGAGTTTGTTCATGAGGTCAGAGGGGCACAGAAGCCAGAGGAAAAGAGAACCGTATCATATGCATACATGTGTATTGACACAGAGGAACAGGCTTCAGGGAGATCATTTAGAAAAATAGAGAAAATAATTTGACCCAAGGCAGACCCTTGAGGGCGCCTGAGCTTATAGGAAGTGTGTGTGTGTGTGTGGTGTGGGGGGGGAGTCACAAACACAGAGAGCTTGCAACCTGCACTCAGAGTAGACTCACTCAGCCTGTAGCCTCAGCCGCAGCCTCAGAGTACACTCAGCCTGTAGACTACTGACGGGTGCAGCCCGACAAACTCACACCTGTGACCTCTATGCACAGGCCAGTTGGCTACCCCTACGCAGCAGAATACAATACCAGACCTGCTTACTTACCAAAAAGATTCTCCTCGGTCTCATGCCACCTGGTGTTAGCTCACTCCTTACTACCTACAGTGGCACTCAACAAACACGTGGTGCCCAATCTCTAACCTTTCAGGTTCCCAGATGTCGACCTCCATGGGTCAGTGGTCCTTTATCTATAGAGCTGCTCAATGGTTCAATTCCCTCAATAAAGAAGCACTTTCTCTACTACACTTGGACCCTTCAAAAGGAATCTCAAACTTTACCTCACCTCTACCGCTCAATGTGACTGTTTCGTTGAACAGAGATCTCTAAACACCTCCCAGCTCACTCATGTCTCACAGCCCGCCCTTTCCCAATCTCATTCCCTCTGGCACTGGGCCTTCCTTGTGACTCCTTTCCTGCTTCACATCTCCACTGGTACAAGACATTTTCCACCACCACCATCGGACAGTGGCCCATTAGCCTGCCAACTTCCTCTCCCGGTCGCATGCCTGCAATACTAACTGCCTATGGTGCCCTCTATCTCTTATTGTTACCACAACCAGCTGCCAACTCAAGCTGCTCGTTTTATGAATATTATCACAATGTATGTTATAACTGAGTATCATTATTTTTTCTTTTAGTTGTTTTGGTTGTTTATTGTGCATTCTTTTACTACCTCTGTATGTATGTTGACCCTCATCCTTTGACGTGGAACCTTTGTAAACGAGCAGTTTCTGCTCAAAGGTATTTGTAATCCGAGAATTTAATAAATAAAATAAATAAAAAAAAGAGTAGGATCGGAGTCACTCAGCTGAAGAGGCTGAGAAGCCAGCTGCCTTAATGGGATGGGCTACAATGTAAAAAAGCTTTGGCTAAGTTTACAAAAATACCTGAGGTGACAAAGCCTTGATCCATTCCAGAGATGATAGCATCCATCAGCCGAAGGAGAAAGGTGGAAGTGGGATGAGATTTTCTAAAGCTAGACTGGAAAGGAGTGAAGAAGGAGGTTGAGTCAAGAAAAGGGAGAGCTGGGATAGAACAAGATGTTCCTGAAGCTTAGCCGAAGTAGGAAGGAGAGAAACAGATTGAGTGTTATTAGAGGAAAAGAGAGAGAGAGAGAGCACCTCCTTTAGGAAGGGGAATGACAGTAGCCAGCTTCCAAGAGCAAGGGACCCTATTGGGTCAGAATGTCATACACTTAATAGTGTACAACATTCCAGCTAACCCGGAATAGCGCCGCAGCTGAAAGCTAATGGTGCAATACCACTAATGCTGCTGTGCATGGTATTGCACCATTCACACTGTCCCAGGCAGAGGATAAGATCTCTGCTGGGACTGGGTTCCACTGAGCAGCTGCTGTGGCTCAGTGGATTGAGGCACTACAGCAAGGAACCCAGGTGCTGCTTCTGGGACCAGGTTTGATTCTCAGTCTCAGAAACATTTATTTTTTGCTCATTTTGTGCAATTTTGAGTCGACCCCCCCCCCGAGCTGAGATTCCTTATTGGGGGGGGTTCAGGGGTGCAATCCTTATAAAGGGGAATTGTGGGGCAGTGCCACCCCCTACAAAAACAGATTCTTTGTCAGAGGGCAGAAATTGCGCTGTATTGGCAGAGCAATTTTACCATGCAGTATAATGTCTTGCAACATTATGACCCCATGCCGCAAGGGATACAGGATAAGGAGAAAGAGAGGTTAAGGAGAGAGGTAATAAGGAGGGCAATAGCATGGGCAGAGAAGAATAGGAGTTTAGGGTCAAGACCATCAGGACTCCCACCCTTCTGAGGATTTAGGGCCAAAAGGTTCTTAAGTGCAACAGTAGGAGTAATGGGTGAAAAGGAAAAAAGGGAGGAGGGATAGTGAGAGAGGTTGAGGCATAGCATGAGAGGGAGGAGAAGAAGAGAGAGGAGGAGGAGGATGAAGAGGACAGGAGTGAATGGGCACATGAGGTGAAAAAGGAATTGAAAGAAGAGGCAACTGTAGCAGGATCAGAGCTAGGAGTATTGCCCAACTTGAGAACAGGCAGAGGGGACTGAGTCAGAGAAGAGACAAGTGAATGAATAAACTTACAGAAGTTAGAGGGGGTGATTAAGATTCTTCTGGAATGTGGATGCGAAGTAGTCAGACTGTGCAAGCTAGTAAAATCATTGCAATGGAAATGGTAAATATTAAGGTCAGAAGTGGAGCCAAAGGATTTATAGGTCTTCCAGGCAAGGTCACGTGCATGGAGACAAGCCAGCAACTCAGCTGAGATCCATGGGAGGTGGGGACTTCGGACCCTGGTTCTTCTCAGAGGAGCATGATGATCCCAGACATAAATTTTGAGGAGAAGAATTTAAGGGCATTATTTATTTTACCATCTATAGAAATAGGGGACCAGTCGGTGATTACCAGGTCAGCATAAAGGCAGGACAAGTCCAGCGAATGAAATGACCGGATCTGAATAAATTTGGGAAGATTTTGGGAGAGCAAATTTTACGCACACAGTAGACTATATAGTGGTCACTGAGGGCATCTGGGAAGGTGTTAGCATCCACAATACGATGGGAGTGGGATGAGAGAATCTAGTCCAAGAGTGAATGATATTGAGATTTTAAATTAAAGCGAGTAGAGACAGAAATAAGCAGAGTTAAAAGAAGAGACTTTACATTAAGACAGCATTTTTGAAGAGGGGGAGAGAAAATTTAAATTAAAATCACCTAATATGAGCAACTCCTCAGAGGAGACCTGTGAGGAAATTGAGGTAATTAACTCAGTTACTGTAGATGGTGACATACCAGGGCAACAGTAGACACCAGCAATGAATATAGATGTAGAGAAGGGGAGGGCAAGTTTGAGAAGAAGCATCTCGTAGGCAGAGGGAATGGAAATGGAGAGCACAGGCTCGTACGGAATGTTTGAAGAGAGGTAGATGACAATGCCACCATCCCTCTTTGCTCAATCCTGATGAATAATGGTGAAACCTGGGATGGCAAGAGAGTAATTGGGGACCTTAGAGGAGAGCCAGGATTCTGAGATCACCAATACAGCAGGCTTTAAGTTAACCATAAGTGGCTATAGTAAATACATTTTGGGGAGACGGCTACGGATGTTGACATGGGCCCCTCTCAAACCTTTTGGGGAGAGGGGAAGATGGGGAAAGATCACGGTTGAGTTCAATGTCCCCTGCAAATAAAAGCAGCAAGGAGACAATGAGCTTAGGGGAACGTATAAAAAAGTTATACGTAGAGGAGTGAGGGGTGAGAAGGAAGATAGGGATTATACACCTTGGCATGTCTTATTGCACACATAATACCAGCCAGATGGGAAGAATGCAGAGCAGAGATGAGCACCCCTCACAATGGAGACTACAGCAGTGAAAGGGCTCTATATGATTTAATTAGGCACCAAAAAAACAAACAAAAGCAAGTTTACTAAGACAAAAATAATCAAGCTAAGGAAAAAGAAAACAAGGTCAGATACAAATTATAGTAGCACCACTATAGCTGGGGTTGAGTAGGCTGTTTAATGTTGAACCCCTAGCTTTGCACTTTAATAGCTTCACCTCGTTCAATGGATTTGCATGATATTTTGTGTGCACGGTCCCGGGGGCAAGGTCTCTTGATGTGCCAAGTTTTGTTCTGGTCAGATGTGTGGATTCCAAGATCTGGATAGTGACAAAAGTGAAAAAAATTGGTGGGAAGGGGTTGCTGGGTTTTTTGTCATCCCCTAGCACCTGCAAGAGACATATTTCTTAAACCAAAGTTCCTTCCAAGACAGCCCTGCCTTGGAGGAAGATCTCGCTTACCAAGCCTCGGAGGCAGGGCTGCCTCTGAGATAAGTTTGTCTCTGAAGCAGCCATTATAGATAGGGCTGCATTCCAATGAGGCCTTTAACCTCTACAGTTAAAGAGCTCAGCTGCATTGCTGTGCCAGCTATGTGGTGTAGTGGAAAGGTCTACTGATAAACAAGAGGCTGAGAGTTCAAATCCACACATGGTCCTTTTACTTCTCTTTTGTCAGAATTTCACTTGAGTGGTGATCTATGGAGGTGTGGTGTTAGAATAGTAAATATATAGGGGCCCCATATTCAAAAGTCCCAGGCTGCATCACGCAAAGTGCCTGTGCCATGCAACTGAGATGCACTGGCACTAAATAATTGTATATTCAAAACCTGTGCCATAAGATGCGATCACGCATGTCTGGCTGAATATCCCAAACAAGCGTGATCGCACAGTTGTAGAAGCGCAGCACCACAGGTGATCTAGGATCTGTGCGGAGCACAAGGAAATGCGCGCTACAAAGCCACTTACGTGGTGTGCAAAATTGCAATATTCAGCCGGGATATGCAAATGACCTCATTGCACATTCCGAGCCCATTTCTCACATGCGCAGCTCATTACTGGAATGTACTCAGGCCATTTGCATACCCAAGGCATGCGCAGTTCCAGCTTTGCAGGGCTGCCCCACCACTCTACAAAGGTGAACAGGAGGTACTGCAGCCTAGCAGGGAGGTGTGATGGAATGTTTGTGTGTGGATGGGTGGACTGCATTGGCCTGGGTACAGTGCTATTACCCATAGCCATGTTCAGGGTCGGACTGGGGTACGGGGGCCCACCTGGAAAAGCAACAGGGGAAGCCACAGAGTGACACAGTCTGATCGGTATACCACATGCATGTGATACACCAGCTCCATGTGCATTGTACAGTCACCTGCAGTGCCTCACACCCCACACCCCCATATGACAGGAACATGGTGATAACTGCAAGGAATGGCAGTGTGCAGAAGGTGGCCAGGTACCAGAGTGGGGGGTCCCACCTGTGTGCACCTATAGTGTACCACTGTGGGTGTGTGCCACAGGTGGTTAGTCTCTGGTCCATGCCATGCTGCCACTAGTACCACCAGGCTACCTGGTCACCATTGCCTCAGACGTCACCTTGGTGCATGCCACCACCTGGTGGTGCCCTGCAGGCCACATGGGTGCAGGCCATGGCCCCTGGTACATGTGCTGCAGTGTGGCCATATGCTCCACTGGTATGCCTGGGGGGCACCCGAAAGCACAGGCATGTAGCAGCTGAGTGTCCATGTCCTGGGAGTGGTATGGGGGATGCCCATGGTGTGCTGGCACCTGTGGCTTTGAGTACATCTGTCCTGGCATGATTGCTGTGTATGGGTGCCTGGAGCACATCCTGGTGCACCTCCAAGGGCTGTTGTAGGGTCATCTGTCTGCAGTTCTGCAGCCTGCTTATGGGTGATGGGCCTATTTAGGTCATCCCCTGATGTGCCTAACTTTGCATGAGTATTTTTGAGATGCACGGCAGATGCGCCACACATTTTGGTGGAACTTATGGATGTGCAGCATATTCATGTACACGTCCCCTTTTTTACGCTGCATACATCATATCTGCGTGATCGTGGATTTGGAAATGCATGACACATCTCTACCTTTCGAATATCGTGATTTCACCCAGTCTCTGGGATGTGCCACACATCTCCATTTTGGGCCACGCATCTCCTTTGAAAATGTGGGCCAAGGGACTTAAAGGAGAAGACTCCTGTATATGTATGATTTTGATATGTCTGATGTATTTATTATACATTACATCAAGTACTGTACATATGTCAATAAGAGATCAGCCATTTCTTCTGTTGCAACACATATCTAGAGTTTGAGGCTCTGACACAAGGTAGTAAAATGTCAAGCAAGCCTCCATTTACATGCAAATGAGTCACTTGTAATACAGCCCTTCCCATTCCTTAATGTCACTGCAGCAACAGTGCAGAACAAAACATAAGGGCATCAATGCTGTCTAGCCTGATTTTAATTTAAGTTTGCAATGGCTTAAGGCAGTTCTGTCATGCAACTCACACAGGAAGTAGTACTTGTACCCTAATACTGTATGTGTAGAGCAAATAATACATCTAAAAGTATTTTATTCACAGGAAACAAAAGCTGTTTCTCTGTACTGCTCATTTCTCTCAGTGAGACAGTTGTAACATGTTGTGGAAAGTAGTAGACTGAATCAGTCAATCAACCAATCAACCAACCAATCAATCAATTGAGCAGTCAATCAGTCACTCTGTATTGAACCAGGTGAACACCCTTGAGAAGATTCATTACAAGATGAGCCTGGGCAGTTTACCAAAGGATCACACAAGACTGACTTATACACATCCCCTTTCAGCAGCCTGAAAGTGGACAGCTAGATCATTTACTATACAAAGTGTATTGTTTTACATTTCAAATGCTCCTTAAATCTGAGTTTCTGATTGGAAATACCAAGACACAGAATGCATATGACATGGGAGGAGTGAGCTAAGCAAATACAGAGCACTACAAACAGAGACCGATTAGTTTCTTTACCTACAACAGCTGAGGTGTAGCATCTGATTTGTGAGGGACATCCTACTTCAAATGCTGGCATTACAAAGCGGGGGGCTGCCACAGCTTATCCTTAGTACCTTGCAAGTGAAATGCTGTAGCTCTCACATCACTGCTAATGATTTATAATGAGAATTGGGGTACTTTTAAAGTAATGGACCTGAGAGACCATCACAGTTTCCAAGGAGGTTAGGGGAACTTCTTAAGAGTTAAAGAGTAAGGGACTCGAGTAGGATTTGAACCAAAGTGCCCCAGTGCTTGTTCCTGTGCTTTAACCACTAGATTATCCTTCTTCCATATGCTGCAGCTGATGCTTTCCTGGTAACCTATTCCTTGTCATAGCTGAATTCTTTATTGCCATACAGCAGCCATCCAATCACTGACTGCCTAGTTACAAAGGGAAAGGGGGCCTATTTCCAAGATTGTTTCTCACTGTTGGTGTCAATCAAAACACACACACACACCATAATACAACAGCTGCATAATACCACTTAAAACTCTTGTTGTACCCAGAGTCATTTATTGGGTAAACTGTTTTTGCTAACAGAAACAGTAACACAACACATACAGGCACTTCCTTATACGAATACACCTCAGATCAGTGCTGCATCACACTCACATGGTCCTAGTCCCTATTAGACATGCACTTCAGGATGTGCACAACACTTGAAGGGTTCCTTCGTTTACTCAAGTGGGGAACCAAACATTGTGGGTTTGGTCTACTGGTGGAACTGCATTTAGTGCAGCACCATTATCTGTTGCTTTGATGACATCATCTTCCATCAGGAGTTGATCTTAACATTGTTTTACTTGCCCAAACACTAGTGCAAATTGACCAGGGTTAGTGCAGCTAACTCTCTACTAGCCCGCCTTGACTAGTGCAGATTTTCATGGCTGTTAGTGAAATTAAAAATGTCTCTACTTTAGCATTCTCTAGTCTTCATGCTAATCTCTCTCAGTGTTTCAGATGACCAGGTGCGATTAACAGCTCATTAAGAGCTGCAATTATCTGGCAGTTCAAGAGATGGATCTCACAAAAGACTCAATGTGAGTCATTATCACTCTACTGTTAAGACTTTCAGCTAGTGTTCAGGGTGTGATCAAGGGTAGAGTGCTATTAAATCACTAGGTTCCAGTTTTCTGAATGTGTCTATGTCTAACAATTTGTCCAATATTATTAAGACCAGTGCCCCTCATTCCTCTACATTTTGAGTGTTTGTATCCAACATTTCAGTGACAAAATGCAAAGAGGTATACAGGACCGGCCCTGCAAGTGGTGGGCTTTATCCCAGGCTCACCATAACTTCCCTCTCCCCTCCAAATCTCTTAACTCTGTTCTTTCCCTGGACACCACTGCAGACCAGACTCTGAAGTGACCATCCATAGCTGCCATTACTGGCAAGTGTAGGGGGTCCATAGCTCTTATAACTGGACCATGCCAGCCATCTCCATCCTTACAGTTCCACCCTTATCCCACTCAGCATGTCCTTTCAGCCTAAAAACAAAGCTTTGGATCATGTATGGTACAAAAATAAACCTTGATAAAATATATAATGTGAAACCTTGAAATAGGCATTCCTGGGGTGCATCGATCATCCTATATAGAAATAGAAATAGTATTGTGTTATGCCTGTGTACTGTTTCCCCCAGGGCTGATGAAAGGATAATGTTCAAGGAAAATCTGTTATTATTGGGGCAGAGCATATTAAAGTCAATGCTTTTACAAATAAAAATCTCAGTTTTCTATTTTCCAAGCCCCTTAGATTTGTCTAGCCCACACCCCAAAGAAATCTTAGATGTGCTCCTGGCTCACTTGAGACTGTACAAAAACTTTCAAAAGTGCAGGTCTCCAGCTGACTATAGGGTGGGGACTGAGAGTGTCTTTCTCTGCCTGACTCTGTTTATTGCCCTGTGGGTGGTGGTGACAGAGTGGTGAGGTGCATGAAGATGTTAGCTATTGTGTGCGCAGTGCTAGGACTGCTTGATTGAACATTTGCTGTTGTGATATCCTCTCTCTGTTTGGTGTGGGGGGGGCAGAAAGAGGAAGAGAGGAGGCTATGGTACAAAACAATGGGGGTGTTCACTGTTATGGTACTGCGGTCTTTTTTTTCTGCTGGGGAGCTGGAAGCAATGTGGGAGTGGGATAAATGTGCAATAATCAGAGTATTTCTTGGCTTTGCTTGCATTGTTTCCTGCATAAGTGATCACAATTTACAATAATAATTAAGAGCTAGTGCAATCATCTGCAGGCTAGTGCAATTTTGAATCAACTTGCCCTGCTAGCTAGTGCAAAAAAAGTTAAAGTTGACCCCTGTCCTCCAGCAACATTGATGGTAAAATGGAGGACAAACACATTGTGATGGCTACCAATCAGAAATCACTTGTAAGAAGGCAGAATTCCTGTCCAGAGAGATTTCTGCTGCAAAGAATCGACCGGCTCAACTTTTCCGGACTGTGGACAGGCTGTGCAATCCAGTCTGTCTTCAGCCTAGAGAAGCTTTTTCTCAACTTAGATGTGAGGAGTTCACTCGCTTCTTTGCAGATAAGGTTGCCGGCATCAGGTCCGGCATCGGTCCGACCTCTCCTTTGGGGGGTTACGGTGGACAACCAGTTGTACTTAATCCTCGGCCTATCTGGTTGGATTTTCACCGCCCGGAATTCGCTGACATTGTGAAGATCATCCAAACAATGCGTCCAACTAGTTGTAGTTTGGATCCGGGTCCTACACCTCTGTTAGTAGGTTGTGTAGAAGTTATCTACCCAATCCTTGCTGACATTGTCTGGAAATCCTTGGAGAGGGGGGTTTTTCCTAATCCCCTTAAGGAGGCAGTAGTTCATCCACTCCTTAAAAAATCCTCCTTGGACCCAGACTGTCTAGCTAACTACCGGCCTATCTCTAACCTGCCATTTGTTGGTAAGGTTATTGAAAAGGCAGTTGCACTGCAATTGGATGAATATCTCACCTCTCATAATGTCAATGATACTCTCCAATCCGGCTTCAGGAAAAGGCATAGTACTGAGACTGCCCTTGTTCGGGTACTGAGTGACCTCCTTATGGCCAGAGATCGAAAGGCTTATACCATTCTGGTCCTTCTTGATCTTTCTGCTGCATTTGACACTGTAGACCATGAGGTGCTTTTGGAGTGGCTGCAGGTTTTTTGTGGGCTGTCTGGTACAGTCCACGAATGGTTTCGTTTACACTCACTGGTAGGTCTCAGAGAGTCATCACCGGATTTATTCCTCTGACGCCTTCTCCTACCATGTGGGGTACCTCAGGGCTCCATTTTAGCTCCCATGTTGTTTGCAGTGTATATGCTGCCATTAGAGAAATCATCAGAGATACAGCTTGAGCTTTCACTGCTATGCAGATGATACTCAGTTGTATCTATCCTTTCTCCCCGATCAGAGTGATGCACTCTCCGTACTTAACAACTGCCTGGATGAGATCAGAATTTGGATGAGTTCGAGCTGGTTAAAACTTAATCCGGATAAGACCGAGGTATTGGTTGTGGGCCCCAGGTCATCCTGGGAGGGGTTTGAGTGCGGCACATCCATCAGGCTTATTACTTGGTGAGGTACCGCCTCTAGCCTCTACAGGTGCGAATTCTATGCTATTTTTGATGACGGTTCGACCTGAAATCACAGGTGTCAGCTGTTGTCAAATCCTCTTTTTATCATCTGAGGAATATCGCCCGGGTGAACATCTGATTCCCCAGGAGGACCTTCCGACCTTGGTTCACGCCTTTGTTACCTCCCGTTTGGACTACTGTAATTCCCTATACCTAGGGCTACCAGGGATTGATATCCACCACCTGCAGCTGGTGCAGAACGCTGCGGCCAGGCTTTTGACTGGGACTCCAAGAACCAGTCATAGTTACCCTGTGTCGCTTTTAACTGCACTGGCTGCCTGTGCGGTGGCTTAACTCACCTTAAGGTTAGCTTACTAACCTTTAGAAGCCCCACACGATCAGGGACCCGTTACCTGAAAGATCTTCTGATTCCCTATTGCCCCTCTCCGCTTCTCCGCCCACAATGAGGGATTGCTAGAGATTCCCAGGGTTCGTTTGAAGTTATCAGGATCTCGTGCTTTTGCCTTTTCAGCTCCTACCCTGTGGAATTCTCTACCTCATTGGTTGAGAGAATGCCCGACCATTGACATTTAAAATTGCTTTAAAAACATATCTTTTTATCTTGGCTTTTTCTTTATAGTTTGATTGTTTAATGTTGGTTTCTGTTTTATTGTTATGTACAGCGCCTTGATTTTGAAAGGCACTTTATAAATAAACACAAATTGAATTGAATAACTTTTGAGGACTGCATATTTTTATTTATAATCTAGATTTGGACAGCAATAGGACTGCTGGCAACTGGAGGAGGCACACAACAGTTACACATAAGGAGTTGGGAAAATATTGGTGTGGAACTATGGGAGACTTCCCCTTCAATGTGAGAAAGAGTAAGTGCAAAAAACTAAGTTTTGCATTGCAGCAAGGTCTGCCTCTGAGACAGGGTTGACTTGAAGGCAACTTTGGTTTAAGAAAAGTGTCTCTTGTCCTAGCAGCTAGATAGTTTGGAATTTTGGTCTGAAATTTTCAGGGTAGAAAGGGCTTCACCTAAAAATAGCGCCTTTCATTGGTTTGATGAAAAAATATTAATCCATTCCAGAGCTATAAGGATTTGAGATTTTGGTTCAGAGCATGCTCGGTACACTCTTTTGGATAGCTGTTTCATACAAAAAAAGAATTTGGCCATATGAAAAAGGATTCTGGTTCATATGGGGAGTAATCTTGTTTCGTGAGAAAAAAATATTTTTTCATAAGGCAGTCATCTTGTTTCCATTTTTTTTATGTTTTTTTTTAAACCCATAAAAATTGTATAATGGAAACACACCAACACATGTATCTTGCTAATTGGAGCCTCATTAAGTAGATTCTGCAGTTAGTTTTTTGAAAAATGACCCAGAAATTTGTTTTTAACACATTTTAAAAATATTTCTTGTGAGACAGTTTTCTTTTATTGTAAGCCCATACAAAACAGGAATAGGGCCATACAAAACCAGATTGCCTTCATATGAAAAAGAATTTAGACTTTTTTTTCACATTCTTTTTTTGTATGAAGGAAGCTTTTTTTGCGAGAATGACACAATCTCACAAAAAAAGATAAAAGATTCCTTCATGCTAAAAAAAAATCTGACTTTTTTTTCTCATTCTTTTTTTCTTATGAAGGAATCCATTTCATGAGAAAGATACAATATCATGAAAATGATTCCTTCATACGAAAAAAGAATTTGGACTTAGTTTTTTTCCGCAGTTCCACTTTAACAAGCCATAACTCCATCAATATTTGCAGTATGGGACAATCTACAGTATATATCAAAAGAAAGGTCTTAATGAGTACTACAACAATAACAAAAAAATTTGGGCACCCTATAAACAAAACATAAAAATTAAAAAAATACAATTCCCATAGGATTACATTGCAACTTTAACAAGCGAAAGTCTGTCAGTCTTTGGAGTTAAGGGACAATCTATATATGATAAAATGGTCTTGATGAGTACTGCAACAGTAACAGATAATACCCCCCCCACCCAAAAAAAAATTAAGTTTAGGGGCCATATGAAAAAAACATAAAGATTAAAAAAGAAAAATATCCCCATAGGATAACACTGTAACATTAACAAGCCATAACTCTGTCACTCTCATTTCATTTTTTATTTTTAACCAGGAGGTGGACTGGGCACAGCCCTTTTTCAGCCATGCCTGACAATTAAAACAACAATACACACAACACAAAACATCATACATCATAACTTTTTTTATTTACATACATTCACATGCATTTTCACTGTTTAATAATGTAAACAACATTTGCCTAAAGTGCAATACACTGTGTGCTTCATTTATCAAAGAAACATATTCGTTTAGTAGTGAAGGTGCATACCAAGAAAAGGATTTCCTACCCATTTGTAATTTGAATCTTGGAACAACATAGTGAGATACCCCACTGTTTCTTGTAATTCGCTCTCTCTTTTTAATGGTAATAATGCATTTCAGAGTACTGTACCTTGGTTTTAATTCATTAGAGAGTACTTTGGGTTTAATGCATTCAAGAGTACCTTGGGTTCAGCAGTTCTTATCACTCTATAAACAAAATTCCCTACATGAAACTTGAGTCTCCTCTCGGGATAAAACTCCTGATTTTGCACACTGTACAGTAAGCAGCAGTGTGTCTGGGAAGGGACCTAGAGTATGAATTTACAAATGTTATTAAATAACATTTTGTATTTTGATTCAAATACCCCATTACAGTGAATAAACATTATGTTACCGTAATCCAGTATGGGCATTGACACATGTTTTGCTATTACTAGGTGAGAATTCAAGTTTCTGTATAACCAGTTTTTCATTATGCCTTTTACCTATTTTCTCAATATTGGGGACCAGACTCAAGCTAGGATCAAGGGATATTCCCAAATATCTAAATGAAGAAACTAAGGGGAGGCGTACTCCATTTTGTCCAACTCTGTGGAGTTAAGGCACATACTATGCATCAAAAAAAGGTCTCAGTGAGTACTAAAACATTATCAGATAATACCCCCAAAAAATGTATGGGCCATATAAAAGCCATAAAAATTAAACAATTAAAATTCACATAGGATAACAATAATATTGCAACTTTGTTAAGTCATAACTCCATCACTCTGCAGAGTTAAGGGAGAACCTAGGTATCAAAAAAGGTCTCAATGAGTACTACAACACTAATACAAAATACCCCCAAAAAATTTAGGGGCCATATTAAAAAAACATAAAAATTAAACAGTGAAAATTCCTATAGGATAACACTGCAACTTTAACAAGTCATAACTGTCAATAATTGGAGTTAAAGGACAATGTATATATCAAAAAAGGTGTCAATGAGTAGTATGACAATCACACATAATCCCCACTAAATATTCATGGGGTACGCACTGCACCCCAAAATTACCTCCAATCTTCCCCATAGTGCCAAATCCACAATGGAAGTGTGATCATCATTAAAAAGCACCGAAGGTGTTTCTCATCTTCCAGTACAACCACAGCAGGTTTCACAGAAAATGAACAAAAATGTATTAACTTATGGGTAACAACGCAAAAATCATATTTTTACACATATACAATAAACTGCTGGCAGTTAAGATGGGCACTAAATATATTTTTTCCTTTAAAGTGAACCCCACAAAAAAAATTACAACCAAGCACATACATTGTTTTCCTGGAGGCATGGAAGTGCAGGGCCCAAAGAGCCCTCCCTTTCCATAGCCAGATGGATGTGTGAATTTATAAAGGATGGAAGCACAGGGCCCACATGGCCCTGAGCTTCTCTAGCCTGATGGATGTGTTCATGCAGGTCGCATGAATAAGGATACAATTCTACTAACACAAAAAGTAAGGAGATGTTTTGCAAAAACTGCACCAGTTAGGCTTCAGATTAAACTGACAAAAGTAGGGAAATGTGGCATTAGGGTTTCCAACCCTAACTCCCCACCCTGCACCCCAAGCAGGAAAAAGGAAAAAAACATTATGGTTTTTGCTGTCCAAACTCTTGGCGAATCAGAGGTGGGGTCTTCTGTGGGGTTCTCAGCCCTAAGGCTCACCCCATTCCATGACCAAATAAGGTGACATGTGATATGTTTTCTTCAGGCAGGTCCTACAAGTTGTTGGCAACATGTGGGGAGAAACAGTTCTGTATATTTGAAGGTTATATCACAGTGGGTGAGCATTAGGGTCGACAGCCCCAAGGAACACTCCACCCCTGATTTGTCAAAAGTCAGGACAGCGAAAACTGTATTGTGTTTTCTGTATCCTGCTTGGGGGTGGGGAGTTAGGGTTGGAAACCCTAATGCCACATTTCCCTACTTTTGTCGGTTAAGTCTGAACCTCAATTAATGCATTAACACAGTTTTTGCATAGAATAAATTATAAGTACAGAAGCTGAACTGACTGTCTAAACAAGCGGTGGTATAAACAAATTGAGGACCATATATCCTAAAATTCACCCACTCTAAATGTCAAAAAAACAGGGCAGGGTTAAACAGAAAAATGTGGTCCCAAGTCTGAGGTGCAAAAGGGTAGGGCTGGTGATTAATTAATTACTATAGCACTTGGGTCCATTGAAAAGATACAAACTGTCACTCATGGATTAAGGAGTATAAAATGAAACTAAACAAGCGGGGTTAGGGGAACAATTGTGGCTCAAGCAAAAGAAAAAAAAAACTACAATTCCAAAAGCCAAGGAGAAGTTGATCAAGAACATGGCTCCTAATACTTATATCCTATAACCAGGGTTGTGATCCATAAACCAGGATGCATTTTAACTATAACAACATGTAATGGTTACTCAAAGGACCCCCTCACTCCTATCCCTAATCTTCTTCCATTACCAACTTCCCCCTGCTTAGTTTTGACCTTTTGCAGGGTTCTCAGCATCCTGGAGGGGGTCTAGCACTGGGCAAGCCTCCTCCCCCTCCCCTTCACCCTCTCTCCTTTCTACCCAACTTGTCCTCACCTAAATCTGCCCTCTGTTTGGATTCTTAGCACCCTGGCGATGACTACTTTCAGGTAAGTTTCTTCCCTTCCTCCTTTTTTTTTTCTTTTCTCTCCTCTTCTATCCCCCCATTTCCTCTTCTATCCCCCCTATTTCCCTCTGCCCAACTTGTCCTCATCTAATTATATCCCCTGGCAGGGTTCTCTGCATCCTAGCGGGACCCAGCACTGGGAAATTACTCTTCCTTCACTCCCCCTCCACCTCTATCCTTTCTACCCAACTAGTCCTCACCTGATTCTGCGCTCTGGCAGGGTTCTCAGCATCCTGGAGTGGCCTAGTCTTAATCAAGCTTCTTCTTTAACTCATCCTTCATCCTTTCTTTTCTCTCTTTCCAAAGTGTCCTCACCTAGTTCTGCACTCTGGCAGGGTTCTCAGCATCCTGGAGGGGTCCAGCACTGGGAAATGACTCTTCCTTCCCTTCCCTTCCCTTTCCCCTCCATCCTTTCTACCTAACTCGTCCTCACCTGACTCTGCTCTCTGGCAGGGTTCTCAGCATCCTAAAGAGGCCTAGTTTTAGGCAAGTTTCTCCCACCCCTCCTCCTCCTCCTTCCCTTTACCAGCACCTCTACTATCTCTACTCAACTTGTCCTTGACTACTCCTGCCCCTTATTCTAAGTTCTTGCCTCATTCCACCACTGGCAGTGATCTCTGCACTCTGAAAGGGCCAGTTCCAAGTATGACTCATCCTTCCCTACCCAATCCCTTACCCCACCTCCCTCCTGCCCCTTCTCTACCCCCCTGCATTTAAACAAAGGAATTAGTTCACTTGAGCTAATAACTTGCACTTTTTGTTCTGTCTGAGGTGCTCCCAGATTGCATCAATTTTAAACAATTAATTCAATTAACAATTTAATAACCATTTAAAGTCAGTAAAATATAAATATTAATATATCTTACATTAAAATCCAGTGCTTTGAGATACAGAAGAATTAATGTGTGTCTGAGATTGAATTTCTAGGGGTTCCAACCAAAGGTGACTGAGGGCTAAGAGTTGTGAAGGAGCTCCTACTTACAAATGTGCTCCCTCTAATAATCCACCACATCATCTCAGTATTAATACTGATGCAGTTTGTGAGATTTTTAGTGAGGTGTCTTGCAACTACTATAGTGATATTCTTCCTGCATACCTCTATGATAGTTTGCATTTTTTAACTTCAGAAATTATAAAGAACTTAAAAATGAACTGCTCACCAGGACCGGATGGTATAACACCATCCTTTCTGAAGTCATTAGTAGATCAACTAGCTGGGCCCCTGACACAATTGTTTAATGTCTCCATTAAGGAGGGTAACACCTTAAGTGAATGGAGAATTGCTACAGTTACTCCAATATTTAAAAGCAGTAGTAGGGCGGAGGTATGCAATTATAGCCTATAAGCCTTACATCAAATAGTTGGTAAAATGATGGAGAAACTTCTTCAAAAACACATACTGGATCACTTGTATACTGCTGGTATCATTGACACAATGCAGCATGGCTTTACAGTGGGGAGGTCTTGTTTATCAAATCTGATTAACTTTTTTGAACCTGTTAGTGCAGCAATGGATAAGAACATCCCAGTGGGTGTTATATTCCTGGACTATTCTAAAGCTTTTGATAAGGTTTCACATTTTGTCTTGTTAGGACAATGTAAAAAATCAAGCCCCATTTAAACATAATTAAATGGCTAGAATCATGGTTGAATCAAAGGACACAAAGAGTGACTATCAAGGGATATACATCATATTGGAGTCCAGTGACAAGTGGGGTTCTCCAGGGATCGGTACTGGGACCAACACCATTTAATATCATGGATATCTGCTCTCCAGACAACTGAGTGTGTATGGGTCAGAAAGTATGCAGATTACTATAAACTTGGGGGATTAGTACCAACTCTAGAAGATGCTGGAACATTATAACTTAACTTAAATAAATTCACCCTTTGGACGGACAATAACAAAATATTTTTCAACCTAGAAAAATGTAAAGTCATGCATATGCACAAAAATAACCCCATGCATGTATATAAAATGGGTAACATTGTTCTTCAATCTGTAAATGAAGAAAAGGACCTAGGGGTATTCATCACTGACAATTTTTCGTTTGAAAAACATACATTTGAGTCAGTAAAGAAGTGTCAAAGAATCTTGTGATGCATTTTGGGAAATATTAAAAGCAGAGAGAGTGAGGTCATCATCCCACCGTATACTGCCCTTGTGAGACCACACTTGGAATACTGTGCACAGTTTTATGCACCCCAAAACAAAAGGTCACAAAGATTAATAGAGAAGGTTCAGAGAAAAGTCACAAGAAAGATAAAATCAACTAAGAATCTGGGATATAAAAACAGACTCCAAAATTTAAACCTGTATTCCATGGAATACAGAAGAAATAGGGGGGATCTCTGTCTCATTTACAAAACTATGAACGAACCATATCTGTGGGAAACATTAGGACTGAAACTGAACATGGGTATCACATCCACCTGGTCACATAAATATAGGCTACAGGGAGATAAAAATAAATTGGTGAAAAGAAGTAAATATTACACACAAAGGGTGGTGACCAAATGGAATGACCTACCAAAGGAAATACTAGACAGTAGAAACATGACAGCTTTTAAACAAAATTTGGATAATTACATGAGGGGAAAGAAATATGCATTCCACTTGTGAATGGGTGGCAAGTTCATCAAATGGCTTTGGCTCACTGAACTTATAATTTTCCTATGAACCTATTAGGGTCCATGGCTATGCTCCCCAAATGGTCAGATGCCCACAAAGCACACCGCCATTGAAGTATGTTGGAGGTAGGACTCCTCACAGCTATGTTCATCAATACCTCAAGCCTTTCATCCCCCACATTTTTATCACCCAGATGTAGAACATTTCTTCAAAATGTGGGCTCAAAAGTCAAAATGTGGAAGACCTGACAAAATCATATATATATATAGTTCACAGCACTAAGGAAATGCATGGGTTCATGGTCCCAACATTTGCTGTTCATTGTGAAACACATTTTTTTTACATTCATTATTCGAATTCTTGCTTTAAAATATTACTGTAAAATGTGGAACAGCACCCTGGCAATGTGGGTCAGAAGGATTCCATGCAGTACACTGATAAGCTGTTCCTGATAATGTGGGACAGTTGAAATGTATGTGCTCATCTGTCTCATTCTCAGGTGACCATTATACCAGCAGAGATGTACTTCTCTCTCTATTTACTTATTTATTTATTTAAAAGTTTTACCAGGAGGGTACACTGAGCAGAGTACTGCTCAATTCCAGGTGTGTCCTGGGGGTTGGGGGGGGGGACAGAGAAACAGTCACAAATACAGACATCAAGTAAACTTATGACAGCTAAGTATATACATAGAGTAAGAAACTGGAACACGTTATGTAGGACTATACAGAGACGTAGCTAAGCAATGTGTTAAAATAGTTTCATACATAAATAAACTCTTAGCAACACTTGAGAGAAGAATTTACATTGATGACAATCCAGGCAAGATTAGAGAACCTAGTTGATAATAGGCTGGTGCAGTGTCTGGAGTGAGGTAGTGAATTTGGACACTTCTAGCCACACTCAATTGGGGTGGAGTAGTACTCAATTAATAGGCGACTGAGGTTCTGGGAGGGGGGGTAGTTAGCCGGGTGCTTGCAGGGAGGGAGTTTCATAATTTGGGCATGCGGTATCTGAAGGCTACTTGCCCTGACAATGAGGACATGCATGGAACTGACAGGAGGCGGGTGTCAGCATTTTTTCAGGGAGTATGTTGCAGGGGTATGGGATGCAAGTAAAGCTTCGAGGCACGGAGGCAAGGAATGGGACAATACTTTGCTATGAGCTTGGTGCAGTGGACCTGCTGGCAGCCGTGGAGTGAGGGCAGATTTAGGGACTGACAGAGGTCACAGTGGTGTAAGGAGGATGGGTTGTCAGTGGCAAAATGGCAGAAGGAGTGGAAAAGGGGTTCCAGTCTGGCTAGGCTGGACTTGGGAGAGGCACTGTAAACTACAACCCCGTAGTCAAAGATGGGCAGAATCATTTTCTGTACGAGAGCCCTACGGGCTGGTAGGGGAATGTAGTCACGATTGCAGTAGAGAGCACCCAGTTTGGGTGATGCTTTTTGTGGATAGCATCAATGTGTACAGAAAAGTCAAGGTGCTGGTCCAGCCAGACCCTGAGATATCTAAAGGAGGGGCAAGTCTCCAGACTAGTCCCATCCAGGGTGTGGAAGGAGCGGGGTGGATTTTAGCCTAGAGAGTGTCTCTGCCTCATGCCGACGGTCATGGAGACAGTCTTCTTGGCATTGAGGAATAGCTGATTTGCATAAAACCAGTGCTGGACTTTGCTGAAGTCCAGCTGCAACTTGGTCACTACATCAGCAGTTGTAGGGCCGGAAGCATACAAGACCATGTCATCCACATACATGTGAATGGATATGCATGGGCAGACAGTGGGCAGGTCATTGAGGAATATGGAGAATAAAAATGGGCCAAGGACAGAGCCTTGTGGGACTCCGGTGGTAACTGGGAGGGAGGGCAAGGTGGAACCACCGATTTTGACAGATTGGGATGGGCCTACCAGGTAGGAGTAGAACCAATAGGTGGCCTTGGCAGATAGCTCAGCAATGGAGAGCTTATCTAGCAGGAGGGCATGTGACACCATGTCAAATGCCTTGGCTAGGTCGATGAAAATAGCGGAGGTGATGTGGCCCTTGTCCATGCAGTCCAAAATGGAGTCAGTGATCCGTAGGAGTGAAGTGGCTATGGAGTGTGACTTCCTGAAGCCAGACTGGTAGGGAGAGGAAAAGGAGAAGGAGTTGAGAAATAAGCAGAGGTGCAAAAGAACTAGTTTCTCTTGAATCTTTGCCAGAATAGGAGGAGGGAAATAGGGCAGCAGTTTCCAGGGACAGAGGAGTCAATTCCCTTCAGGAGAGGGATGACAGCAGCGTGTTTCCATTCCTAGAGAATTGAAGCTAAGGAGAAGGAGAAATTGTATAATGTGGCCGGGGGGGGCAGCAATTGCAGGGGCGGCTAAGTAGAGCATCTTGGAATCCAATCCTGTGGGGCATCTGCCTTTGGTAAGGGTAAGGGAGCACAAGGCTTTTAAAACCTCCAGGGAGAGACATGGCAAAAGACGAAGGTGGGGGTAGATGGTGAATGAGTTTGAGTGGGGGGTTGTGGTGAGGGTATAAGCTGTAAAGGGGGAGTGCAGATAGCAGTGGCGAGGTACATCAAGTAAAATAGGAATTAAGTTCCCCTAGCTACTGCTAGAGGGTCTGTTACTATGGTACTGCCTATGTTTAATGCAGGCGCAGGTGATTGAGAGGGTGGTATGAAGAGGGATTTGACCACTTTCCTTAATTTTGATGGTTGGTTAATGTTAGCCTGGAAGAAGTGTTTGAAGTAGGATGCTTTAGTCTGCCTGATTTGCCTAGTGCAGGTGTTGCGTAAGGATCGGTATTTAGTATGGTCAACAGAGGAGCTAGAGTCCTTGAAAGACTTCCATGCCTGGTCTCTGGCTCTGGTGAGGGACAAGATGTCAGTGGTGATCCACAGCAAGTGGGCCCCCCTCACCCAGGTCCATCTGAGAGGTGCGTGGATGTCCCATGCAGCTAAGAACTTGAGTTTGAAATAAAGCTATGCATTGTTGATAGACGAGGCCCTGTGGATGGGGGACCAATCAGTGACTGACAGGGTGCTTCTGAGTGAGGCAAGGTCAAGGGGATTTGTATGGCCTTGAGAGGATAGTCCTGGGAGGGTTTTTTTTTGGCTTGAAGATTTTTTTCAGATTAAGTGGATCATATGGTGATCACTAGAGAGTCAGGTAGGGTGCTGGAGGCAATTATGCAGTAATGGTGGAAGGTGATGGCCCAGTCCAGAAGAGAATGTTTTTTTGACTTCTTGTTCATTCGAGTGGGTTCAGCAATCAGTTGCGAGAGGTTTAGGGCAGCAACATGATTATGGAACTTGGAGGTGGTGTTAGATAGCCAATTTAAATTAAAATCCCACATGATATGGAGCTTGCCACCCTTGGCGAGAGATTTCAGGTCCTCTAGATGTACTTGTATAACTGGTATTGTGGTTTCTGGGGGGCAGTAAGACCCTGCATTGAATACAGGAGTAGTGTGGGGGAGGGAGAGTTTGATTAGTAGTGCATCTAATGGGTGACGGCATTCTGATAGGTTGACAGGGGTGAATTGGATGGCAGATGAGATCTACATAGTTATCCCTCCTCCCCTCTTTGCGCCAGGATGGTCATGCCTAATAGCGGAGTAGCCTGGGATAGCAATTTCAGAATCCAAGTTGTGGGGCTTGAGCCAGGTTTCTGAGATAATCAGGATATCGGGGTTTAGGGTAGTGATAGTTGGCTGAAGCAATGTCAATTTATTTAGAAGGCTGCGGATGTTTACATGCATCAAGTCTCAGGCCCTGAGGTAGATTGGGGGGGATAGTTGATGGCCCAGTTGTTTGCGAGGTAGATGGCCCTGGATTAGTCTCAATGTCCCCGGAAAGTAGCAGCAGGAGGGTCATTAGGAACCTGTAACACGGCTTGGAGCTCTGGGATTTGTGGTTATCGGACTTTGTGTGACCACCAATACTGGGCAGATACAGAGCGGTACAGTTTAGGGCTATGAGGCCAGCATGGAAGGAAGGTGGCAGGACTGAGGGGCCGGCCAGCCACGCAGACACTGCTGACGTCAGGTATGTCCCAGTGTGGGTAGTGCAGGAGGGAGTCTGTCAAGTTGGGGTTGTGTAGGTTGTGTCATTTTGAGCCAACTCTTTTGGGAAGTTGGAGGGGGGAGTGCCATTGGAGGAAATAGAGGCATAATCAGGGCTATGTAGAGAGGAAACATGGTTGAAATACCATTGAGGGAAAGCTGTTATACTCAAGCAGTGGTGGCCACTAGCGGGGAAAGAGTATAGGCTGCTAATGGCAAAGTCGACTGATTGGCTAAAAACTACATGTCACAGACAGTATGTAAGTACATGTCCACCAAGGGTAGTGGTGGTGGCGGTGGGGCAGCCAATGCAAATCGTCAGCGGGGATAAATAACTGTTGTGCAAACATCGCCTACAGTCAGAAACGCCATCCGTTTACCTTCTGCTCCAAAATTCAGGGGATGGCTGCTTCGGTACTGCCCTCTCACCCTCCTAATGTGCCCTGGAACTGTGGAGTAAGGAGACAGGGTTCAGAGGTGTCCCATATCAGGGGTAAGGCAATTTGGTTTACAATCGGGAAGCCCTGTAGAGAGGGATTGCAATGGAGTAAAGTGACTGCCAGCAGTAGTCTCAGCATGCCTTAGATTTTGTCAAACAGTTAAATGGTATAAAGCAAATTGCTACTGTAATAAATTAGGCAGAACAAAAATTGCTACACTTAAATAAATTACTTAGAGATACCATGCACAGCTGAGCTACCAGTAGGCTTTAGTTGTCAGGTGCAGGTGACTGAGTCGGCAAGGCAAATACGTGTTTTGGTGCAGCTAAAATTAAAGACCCTTAAAGCAATTTTAAAGCCCCTAAAAGCAACTGTAGAATTAGCAGTAAATGCACTGAACTGGTATAGGAACTTTAAATGGAAAAACTATCTCCATAACTGCGCTGACTTTTAGAGCTTTTACAGTCCTACTCTGAAGTTTAAACAGTCTGGATTCAGATAAGAAAAATGGCGCCAAGTTTAACATCACTGTTGTGCAAACGCTGCCTACAGTCGGAAATGCCATCTATTTACCTTCTGCTCCAAAATTCAGGGGAGGGCAGCTTCAGTACTGCCCTCTCGACCTCCTAACGTGGCCCGGAACTTCTATTACAAAATTCGGGGGAGGGCTGCTTTGGTACTGCCCTCTCGACCTCCTAATGTGCCCCGGAGAGTCGGAAATGCTGTCTGTTTACCTTCTGCTCCAAAATTCGGGGGATGGCTGCTTCGGTACTACCCTCTCAACCTCTTAACGTGTTCCGGAGCTTCTGCTCCAAAATTCGGGGGAGGACTGCTTCAGTACTGCCCTCTTGACCTCCTAATGTACCCCGGAGCTGTGGCTACTGAGACTAGAGAGAAAAGATCAATCATAATCTAAATTTCCTAGGCTCAGTTCCAGTCCATTACAATGTAGCAACCAGTTATGTACGTTTGATTTAGCCAAATAGAAAAGTCCAACAAATGCTTTAGAGCATGTGGGATCCATTCTCGTAGGGGAGGTCTTTTGGGTTCCCAATGGAACACCTAGACCTTTAAAAGTTGCATATTAGTTGTGAAAAACAGCCTGTGAGAAGCACTGTTGTATCACCTATCCCCTTGCTACAAAGCCCCCTTTTCTGCTTGCTTGCTGAAAGCAAAGCAAACATCTTGGTATCACAGTCTGGAGCTTTTGGAGGCTTGGTAGGTCTCAACCAATCACATATTTATAATCTATAATGTCCACCTGCTTTCTCTGCACTGCCCAATCCACTTTGCAGTTTTCAGTCACTCACAGTGCTACAAAATGCACACCAGAACTTCCTGTTGGCTTGTGCAACTTTCCTTTCTGAAGGGGGAGGGATGTTCCCTGTTGCTGCTATTCCACTCAGTCACTTGTTTACCCTTTGTGATTTATCTAAATCTTATTGTGCAACTGTTTTTTCTTAATCTGCTGCTTCCCTACCAACAAATATCAGCAGTGCCAGATGTTTCACTTTGCCACTTTGTGGCATTTATTCTGTCCTCTGCCTTCCAACCGGCACAATACCAGCAGCAGCAGTTCTTTCACCTTACCGCTCAGCAGAACTAGTTATGTCTCTCACCCCTTCACCATCAAATACCAGCAGCGCTGGTTATTTCACTTTGCCACTTGGCAGCACTTTCTCAGTCTTCCACATCCCCACTTAACATAGAAATATAGAAACTGTCAGCAGAAAAGGGCTTCTTGGCCCCTCGAGTCTGCCCAGCCCTAACTATCTCATGCTGGTCGTGAGGGCCCTAGTGACCTTTCACTCCTGCTTCCCCATCCCCATCGCCAATGTCTTTATCAGCCCCATATATCTGTCCCACCCACATTTTCACTGCCTCTCCATCAGGACTAACTTTTGGAGTTGTAAGGGGATTTTCAAGGCCACTCCCCCCCCCCCACTGTCCACCAGACAGAGGACTTCACCATTGGGACCAGGAGGTACACCTCTGTCTTCACCAGTGCCACCAGCCAAGTAGGCTACAGCAACTGAAGCAAGAGGCAGGGCTCACAGAAAGGTGCCAAGTTTGAATTTGTGGTTCTCATCTTTTCTGGCCGCAGGGTGCGTTCATTGTTCATTTTCACCAACGCTCCATCTGGACTAGCTGCAGGAGTTGCGAGGGGTTTCTCCAGGTCCCCCACTAGCGGCCAGACAAAGAACTCCCTCGTTGGAACCAGGAGGTCCATAGCTGCCATCCCCAGTGCTGCCAGCCAATTGGGCTGCAGCAGCTGAAGCAAGAAGTGGGGTCCTACCATTTTTAACTCACTCACCTTTCAAGCTTTCTGGAGCACTGCTGGCTGCAGTACTGAGTGTCACTCCATGGGTGTTGGCCGTGGGAGGCAGCTAGTGACTGGTCATGCTGCCCATCAGGCCCTAGAGTTTTTTTTGTTCAGTAGCTGACTGCTTCTGAAAAAACATTGCTAAGCTTACTTTCATGGCTGGTGAGTGTAATCAGTAATGCTACTGATGTTTCTATACTGAATTCTTCAAAAGTCTGCATTACCTACTTTCACCCTTTATCATTATATATGTTTTGGCTCCTTGTTCCCCTCCCCCGAGTCGCACCAGAGAATAAGCCCTGGCTCAGTGTGCCTTTCCTGGTTACCAATTTTCAATAAATAATACCTATTTGTAATCAGAGGTGTAGATATTATACTGCATTCCCTGTTCCCTCCCTATATTGGTGAGACTTACAGTCCCATTCTTAGCTACTGAAAATTTGTATCACCTGCCTCACCCTTTATTGGTGAAGCTTAGTTACCATTTATGTAGTCAGTGGTGAAGGGGTTTTACGGAGTGCCCTGCTCCCTCCTTATATTGATGAAACCTGCATTTCCATTCATAGTCACTGGATGTATATGTCCTGCCACACCCTATATTGATGAATTTTAAATACCTTAACTGAAGTTTGTGGTGTAGAGATTTGACTGCATTCCCTGTCTCCTCCCTATATTAGCGATGCTCACATGTCTATTTAAAGCTATGCTGCATTGTAGTATTATAGTATTCCAGGTCTTCTCCTTATTCTGATGGATCTGGTGTATCTATTTAAAGTGTCATGGCCTTTATATAAGGGAAGGCCCGACTGAGCTTGAATTCTCCTCATCCCCTAAATTACTGTACCTTGTAAGCTAAACGTTCCTTCCCATAATGGACTGTATTCTGTGGGCTGTGGGTGTCTCTTTCTCTATTATCCTGTTCACTTCTTGTTGCTGATACCATGCCAGCATTATATCCACCCCATACTGACCCCAGAGATCTATCAGAATTTGCCTTGTCTAATACTTGGATCCTTGACTATAAAAATCGGAATGCTCTTAACTTGATCTTCCCATATTGTGCTAAAGGTTTTACAGTATCTGAATAGATAACATCAGAATATTCATACCACAGGTAAGCATCTGAGAATCTGTGCCTTTATCTTCCTGGTCCTAATTAAACTCCCGTCTGCCAGGGATACAGAGCAGAACCCTAAACTGGGTTAAATGCCCCCTCACATTCTTAGCCGCCTACCATGGCAGAATGTGAAAGGACTCAAAAGTGTCCATTTATATATCAGGAGTCTGGCCCCAAACCTTGCTGAACTTCTGGTTTTAGCTAACCATTACCAACCTGATATTATAAAATAGCATTAAAAATTCCTGGGCTTGATTGGTCAGTGCTGAACTTCAACAGTGATGTTATCCCAGGACAACATCTTGCCTGTTCAAAAAAGTGACTAAAATAAATTTACAAATGTATGTATTCACCTTTCTTCTTTTTTCTTTTTTACAAGCAAACCATTTCATAATTCCAATAATGTACTCCAGCGGGGTTGTGGTGGGGATAACATAACTTCTTGGGTGGTGGGTACACTCGGCCTGTGGCTTCATGCCTAACTACCCGAGACATGATGTTATCCCTGCACAACATACATGCTGTCATGCATTATTGTTTAATTATAAGAATCTGTGAGAATTGGCTTTAGGCCTAGCATATCTGATAACCTGTGTATGCTGCCTGGGCATAACTGCATAGGATGTGATAGGTTGGAACCCAAGAGAAGGCAGTGCCATGTTTTAAGACAGAGGCAGAAGGAGAAGGTCAGGAGCACATCTGACTCCCAAAGGTACAGCTGCACATTCGTTGGAATAAAAAAATTAAAAACAGCACAACATACCCAGTGTAGTAATATATAAGCAATTTATTGGTGCAAAGAACCACCGACCAGATACCCCTACGTACCAGCTCTGATGAGTCTTCCTCAGGGGTGGTACTGGTGTGTGAACAAAGCAATCACACAGTACAATAAATTTGCACAGAATAATAATAAAGTGCTTTAAATCACATGATACTTGAAATGTTGATGCAAGCAAGAACATTTTTAAAGTATGCATTGTATTAATGTATTTTTGTTTTATGGATGAAAGTCCAAAAAACAATGTGCTGTTTTATAATATCTGTATTTATTGTTATTTAATATATTTATGATGTCATAATGATATATGATTTTCTATTTTATTGTAGTGGTCCTTTAATCGAACAAATACATTTTGTCTACTACTACTACACATGAGAACCCTGTGCAGGTGAATAAATCAATTAATACACATAAACAATTCAATTTCTGAGCAGATGTAGCAGAGTAGATTTTTAGTATTTATTAATGATGATGTTTATCATACAACAGCTGTGATCAGCATGTCAGCACTGGTATAACAGAATGAAATTCAAAATATATTTTATAAATAACCAAGAATCAAAACTGCAGCCAGTGTAATAAAGCAGCTGATCAACAAGGCTAATGTCAAAAGGAACAGACCATCTCCGTGTTACATTATATTGAGAACTAGGTGCACAAACTAAAAAGTAGGGGATAAGAACCTTGTTATGGGCTGTGTCGAATCTTATAAGTCTTGTATAATTAGAGATAATATACTCGATAAATATGAATGGCCCAGTATTATGATACAGCCAAACAACCTTTACTATTCCTTGATAAGTGTAAGATGTGCACCGTAAAATTATCAATAATTTGTGATGTAGTCTATGGTTCTGCTCCCAAATCTTCCATGACCAAATTGGATATTCTCTTTAACTCCCTCCATTGCTTTGCCCTCGACTCTCCCTCTTGCACCCACCACTGTGAACTCTATTGCTCCCTTGCTTTCCCTCCACTATTAAACAGGCATACAGTATATCTCATTGTACTAAACTCACCTCCAAATTATAGCTAGGTGAACTTCCACCCTACCTCTCATCCTTGCTCTTGACCCTTCCCCTCCACTCCCTCAGATCTAGTGATACTTGCACCTTGGTGGTTCCATGCCGCTCCACCCTCATTGGCCAGACTGCCTTCACCCATCGTTTCCCCAAAATCTGGAACTCTCTTCCCCCCCCAAATACATCATTCTTCTTCCACCTACTCCCTCAACTCCGCCCTCCATAACTTCCTCTCTCCCAGATGTTACTGCTTAAACCCTCCTTAATTTTCTTTAATCCTAGTGGACTGCACTGCCCATCGCTTCCCCATATCTGGAACTCCTGTCCCCCCACAAATATGTCACTCCTCGTCCTCCTACTCCCTCAACTCTGCCCTCCAAAATTTCCTCTGTCCCAGAAGCTTCTGCTTTAAACCCTCATGAAGTTTCCTCTAATCCAAGCTCAGTCCTCCCTGCTGATTCTGATCTAGTAGTAATAAAAACCTTTATTTTTATTCAGGATAGTAGGTGGTACATTTCACATCATTAGGACAAATGTCCTAATTACAAGATGGTCCTGCTGTTTAAAAGTTTCAAGACTCACAGATAATATAAAACTACAACAAAGTCAAACAAATATACAATATAAATATAATCATTTAAATGTCAAACAACATTTTATACCCCAACAAATAACACATTTTTAAATTTGATCCTACAGTCCAATGCATAAAAAACACATTTAAATAGACAGAGAATTTTACCCGTAGCACTCACAACTGGTCTTTAATTGAATTTTCAAACTGGTTGAAAAAGCTTTAATACTTACAATACATACTGCTTTGCTGTAACTGATTTTAAAGAATTTCATAATCTATTCATGATTATGGGAAACTGCATATTACTATATTTATTCTTAATTTTGGGGAAATCAAAACTTCTAGTATTTATACCTCTCGTACTGTGGGCATATGTTTTCTTTTCTAATTTTTCATAAAGATAAATAGGCTGTTTTGTATTTACTACCTTGTATATTTGATTTGCCCAGACTAATTTTCTTTTATTTTCTTGGGTCAACCAACTAAATTCCTCCTGTAGTTTACAATGGTGTTCACGATAATCCTTTCTCAATACAAATCAAGCCAGACAGTTATACATTATATCAATTTTGGACAACAAATCCCTTTGTGGCAAGGCCATACACATGGCTACTGTACTCGAGCACAGGGAGAAGAAGTTGTTTTATTATGGTCTCCCTCATTAACTTGTTTATACAAAAGCTGGACCACCTAAATGCCCCCAACCTTTTATTAATCTTTGATATTGTATCAGTTATATGGAAATCAAATTTTAAAGAATTATCAATCCATACCCCAAGGTATTTATATTCAGAGAACTGGGCTAACATTTCATTCTGTGGTGTTATAATTTGTACTTGTTTCTTACTTTTACCCTGAGCATTCCCAATTTTTTGAAATACCATAAATGTTGTTTTCTTACTATTTACTATCAACCCTGAGTCTGGTAGCCATGTGCAAAGCCTTGTGAAATCTCCTTGCAGATGCACTTCCATGAGCTCTGGGTTTTTTCCACCTGAGATCCTAGCTCCAACCTTTCAACTCCTTACCCCCTTGCAGGCTTCTCAACATCCTGAAGGGGAACCAGGGTTGGCACCACCCCTCCTCCTACGTTACCCAGCTCATCATCAGTAAGGAAATCTGGTGCTGGTGGTTATTTCTCCCCTCTTCCTCTCTTCCCCTCCCTCCAACCCTTCCTCCCTTACCCTTCAGCATTGATTAGCTACTTCTCCTCATACAGCACTAGGGCACTGCCTTGAATCACCTTGTGCCTCACTGCACTAGCTTCTCTCTCTCTGTAGCATTATTGTTTTGGCAATTTCTATAGAACTTTACTCAGCTCACTCCTTTAGTTGTATTGTTTCTCAATTTGTAATTGTCTGTACAATTGCCCTTACAATTGTATCACTTGTTTTACCTGCTCCTACACAATTGTATTGTTCTTTCATCCAATAATTGTATTGTGTTATCCTCTTGTATCCCCTTCCCCTCAGGTCACACTGTGAGACAAGCAACTTGTTGTTCAGTGTGCCCTCCTGGTGAAACATTTCAATAAATAAATAAATAATAACCAGGATAAAATTGACCCTGCTCGGAGAACAACTGTCATGTGACACATAATATACAGAATATCATTCATCACAAATAGGATTTAACACAAATGTGTCAAGACATTGAAATAACAATCCGACAAGATGTATAGGTGGAAACCCAGTTATCATTTGCAATATTGTCCAAATAATGGTAAACTGTCCAATAGTAGAGAGACATGAGGAGACAAACAGGAAGCGGGGGGTGAGAAAAATATATTAGAGACCAGTAAATATATCATAATTTAACAGAAGCCAAAATAAATATAAAGCCAATATGTACACTTATAAAAAATATCAGGAATAAAAAAATAAATAAATAAATAACACAAGTTAATTATTTGAAATCCTATTCATCAACCCCATCTATAATATATTATATTATCTCTAATTATACAGGACTTTTAAGCATCAACACAGTCGATGACAAGGTTCTTATCTCCTACTTTTAGTTTGTGCACCTAGTTCTTAATATAACACGGAGACAGTCTGTTCTGGTTTGACATTAGCCTTGTTGCTCAGTTGTTTTATTTGTTTATTTGAATCTAGGATCACAAGTACCTTTGAGCCAAGGCTCTTTTACAAAGGTTCCACGTCGATAGTACAGGCAATCATCAACAGGCAGGTTACAGAGTGACAGATCAAGAACATATTAATGTTAACACTATACATGGTATAAGACAATAACATTTAGTTGACAAATTAAATGTATTGTGACAAATTCCTACAAGAGTGATGCGATGCACAGGGAACAGTAGGTTGGAAGTGGCAAGGGGAAAAAAGGGGTGGGACTTGGGGGTGGATGTGGCAGCGGAGGGGCAGTGTGGTGCAGCCAAGTGGCCTTGTCAGGACAGACACAGCACAAGTGCTTGAGTGGTTGTAATGGAGAAGTAAGTGCTAGAAGAGTAGGAGAAAGACAGCCAGACACCTGTGGGGTCTGAAACAGAGTAGGGGACAGAGATGATTAAGTGGTGCAAACACAGGTGTTTTTCCCGGTTAGGAAGAGGTGGAGCTTTGTTTTGAAGGCTCCAAGAGATCCAGTGAAGGAGATGTCACTTGGAAGTTCATTCAGCCAGCTCAGGGCCCTATAAGCAAAAGACTGTTGTCCTAAGGACATGCAGCAGTGTGGGATTTGAAGGATAAGGGGCTTAGAACTCCTGGTGATGTGGTTATTGATTTTGAGATTTAGGAGGACGCTGACTCCTGGCAGGGATTTTCCCATCATGATTTTCTTGGCTGTTATGCAAGTTTGATATTTGATTCAGTTGTTCAGTTGCAGCCACCCTGATTTGGAATAGAGGGCACGGGTGTGGGTGAGGTGGTGTAAGCCACTGACCAGTCTGCAGGCTTGGTTGAGGGAGGTCGATACCCGCCTGAGGGAGGAGGTTGAGGCAGATCCATAGATGATGAGTCCATAGTCAATGATACTGATAACAGAGCTCTGGACAGCGATGGACAGTGCTTCAGGGGTTAGGTGTTTCCTATACCAGAAGAGGAGGCCCATCCTGGAATTGGCCACTTTTGCTACATTGTTGATGTGTGGGACATAGGAGAGATTGCTGTCAAGGGTGAGGCCTAGGCACTTGAAGGTATGAACTTGTTTGAGGGTGAAACCTAGCTTTGTTCTAATAAGGAGCTGATGGTGTTTGAATTTGCTGTGGGAGCTACAGAAGAGTAGGGTCTTTGTTTTTTTCTGGTTAAGGATAAGTCTTTGTTTTTCGAACCAGTTTTCAACCGTGGAGACTGCCTCCTGGAGTTTGCTTTGTAGATGCACTGGATCAGGGTGTGAGGCTAGGATGACTGCATCATCAGCGTATAGAAGGATCTGTGCAGGGCAGGATTCAGACAGTGAGTTCAAGAAAAGACTGAACAGGAGGGGGCCTAGGATTGACCCCTGCGGGACACCGGACCTAACTGGTCTTGGATCCGAGAGCATGCCATCGATTTTCACTCTTTGGGAGCGGTTTTCTAGGTAGCTTTTAAACCAGTTAACAGAGTTTGGTGAGAGCCTTGCTAGTCAAAGCTGGGCAAGTAGGAGATGGTGGTTGACGGTATCAAAGGCTTTGGTTAAGTCAATGAAGGTGGCTCTAATGAGACGGCTGTTATCAAGTGAGTGATGGATTGCACCAGTGAATTCAAGTAGTACCGTAGTTGTGCTATGGCCCTTTCTAAATCCATGCTGCTCCATGCACAGTATGTTGTATTTGTCTAGGAGGTCAGTGAGTTGGTCAGACACAATCCATTCTAGGGCTTTGGAGAGTGGAGGCAGGATGGAAATAGGTCGGTAATTCTCAGCGGCTGTTTTGTCACCACTTTTATGGATTGGGGTTACCTCGGCAGATCTCCAAATGTCGGGGAATTGGCTGTGGCTAAGGGAGAAGTTAATGACCTTGGTAAGAGGCAGGAGAACCTCTTCAAGGGTTAGTGATAACAGCTTGAGATCGATGGAGTCACTGCTGGATCTGGAGTTTCGAATGGCTTTGGTAACATAGCTATGGACTTGGTGCATTTTTACTGCTTTAAAGTAGAAGGGAGGGTGGCTGTAAGTGGTTGAGGTGGCTGGGGTGTCAGTGTCATCGAAAAAACCTGAGGTCTGAGAAAGTGTCATTGAATGTGTTGGCAATGAGGTTCTGGTCAAGGGTGATTACTCCATTAATGCTGAGTACTGACGGGGGTGATTTAGCTTGCTGCCCAGTGACTTCTTTGATGTTATTCCAGAAGTCCCTACCATTACCCCAAGTGGTAGTAAGTGCATTGTGGAAATAGGAGGACTTCGTATCCTGGATATATTTGGTGCAGTCATTTCATGCCCATTTATAGTTAGCAATATCAGCTTGTTTCTCTGTGATTCTGGCAATCTCCCAAAGGTGGTCACAAGATTTTAAGCATCATAGTAGGTCACCTGTGAGCTATGGGTTACAAAGGGCTTTGGCCTTGCACTTCTTGATTGGAGCAAATATGTTGCATGCTTGGTTGAAAATCCAGATGAAGTGCTCCAGTGCAGTGTTCACATTGGTTGCAGTGAGGACTGGGGTCCAGTCCAGATGACGAAGGTGGGTTTTGAGATGAGGTAGTTTGCCTCTAGGTAGAACTCGGCTAGTAATGGTTTTTTGGGGGGGGCTTAATGAATTTGTTGGACCAGAAGCAGCTTACGGGGGAGTGGTCACTAAGAGCATCTGGGAGGACAGTGGAGTTTGTGATCTTCGTGGGGTGGCTTGTGAGGATCCAATCCAGAAGGGAGCTGGTACCTGTTTTATTTGTTCTGGTAGGGGAGCTGACCATTTGGGTGAGGTTTGCTGCCGCTATCAAATACTTGTAGGTCTCTGCCTTTGTTGCATTCCAGTTTATATTAAAGTCACCAAGGAGGATGCATTCAGTGTCAGGTGCAAGTGATTTGGTAAAGTTGAGGACTGCGTTAAGCCCATTTTCTTGCTCTCGAGGTGGGATGTACAGTGCCTTCAGAAAGTATTTACCCCCTTGGATTTTGTCACATTTTGTTGTGTTACTACCAGAATTTTTAATGCATTGAAATTATTTTTTGCCCCTTGATTCACACAGCATACTCAACAATTTAAAGGGCCAAAAATATTTTTATTGTGTAACAAAGATTTATGAAACATTAAAAACTGAAATATCTTGTTTACTTAAGTATTCACCCCCCTGAGTCAATACTTTGTAGAAGCGCCTTTGGCAGCAATTACAGCTTTGAGTCTTCTTGGGTATGTCTGTATCAGCTTTGCACATCTGGATTTGGGGATTTTCGCCCATTCTTCCTTGCAGATTTGCTCAAGCTCTGTCAAGTTGGATGGAGAGCACCGGTGAACTGCAATCTTTGAGGCTTTCCACAGATTCTCAATGGGATTCAAGTCTGGGCTTTGGCTGGGCCACTCAAGGACATTCACCTTCTTGTTCTGAAGTCACTCCAGTGTTGCTTTGGCTGTATGCTTGGGGTCGTTGTCCTGTTGGAATATAAATCTTCACCCCAGTCCAAGGTCTATTGCAGACTGTTGCAGGTTCTCCTCAAGGATGTGTCTGTATTTGACTTCATTCATTGTTCCCTCTATCATGACAAGTGCCCCAGTCCCTGCCTCTGAAAAGCATCCCCATAAAATGATGCTGCCACCACCATGCTTCATGGTAGGGATGGTGTTACACAGGTGATGAGCTGTGTTTGGTTTGCGCCAGGCATAGCGCTTTGCATTCAGGCCAAAGAGTTCAATTTTTGTTTCATCAGACTAGAGAATCTTTTGCCACATGGTCTCAAAGTCTGCCGCGTGCCTTCTTGCAAACTCCATGCATGCTATTATGTGGCCTTTTTCTCAGGAGTGGCTTCCGTCTAGCCACTCTCATAGAGCCTACATCTGTGAAGTGCTGCAGAAATTGTTGTCCTCTGGACAGGTTCTACCATCTCAGCCATGGAACTCTGTAGTTCTGTCAGGGTGGTCATTGGGTTCTTGGTCACTTCCATGACCAAGGTCCTTCTTGCCCTGTTGCTCAGTTTGGGAGGACGGCCTGCTCTAGGAAGAGTCTGGGTGGTTCTGTAATCTTTCCATTTCCTAATGATGGACTTGACTGTGCTCCTGGGAACTTTCAACACCCTGGAAATGTTTTTATACCCCTCCACAGATCTATGCCTTCTCACAATTCTATCACGGAGTTCTACGGACAGCTCCTTGGTCTTCATGGTAGAGTTTCTGCTCTGACATGCACTGTCAACAGTGGGACCTTATACAGACAGGTGTATTTCCTCTGAAATCATGTCAACCATTTGAACTGACCACAGGTGGACTCCATTCAAGTTTTAGAGTGATCTCACAAGGAAATTGGATGCACCTGAGCTCAGTTTGGAGTGTCATAGCAAAGGGGATGAATACTTATCAAATCAAGACATTTCAGGTTTTTATTTTAAATTACATGTACAAAAAATTCCAGAAGTTTCATTCCACTTTGACATTATAGAATAATTTGTGTAGATACATGACAAAAAAATCCCATATAAATGTCTTTCGAATACTTTCTGAAGGCACTGTAGATTGTGACGACTGTGATGGCTTTGTTATGTGCCCCAAGGAGGATCTTGACAGGAAGAATCTGTGCTGTGGAGGATTGGGGCATAAAGCCGATGAGGTGCCCATGGATCGTGTCTTTAAGGTACAGGGCGCAGCCTCCAACCCTTTTTGATGTACGATCAGGCCGATAGACATTATATTCAGGGAGGGTGATGGCATGGTCAGGGATTGAAGGTGATAGCCAGGTTTTCATGACTGCTAGTATGTCAGGAAGATGCTGGCAGGCAAAGGCCTGAAGGGCATCAAATTTGTGTAGGAGACTGCATATGTTTAGGGCAATTACTGAGTGATCCGGATTGGGCGGTCTGGGTTGATCCTGTAGAGGGGGCTGGTCCAGGATTTGGGTGAATGTTTCCTGATAAAAGCAGTAGAAGAAGTAAATGTTTGAGGGAACTGGTATGAGATACCCCTGACTGGCGCTTGTTCCTTAGGGCCAGGGAACTGCGAGATTCACCAGGGCACGTAAACGGGCGGAGGCGTGGGTATAGCGCAGCAGTAGTGGTGACCATCAAGGGGGTACCCATCGGTCATTATGGGAAAGGGGCCATTCCATAGTGATAATCTCAGCCCAGGATGGGTACATGAGATCAAGCGGGAGGGTACCATGGAGGGGGTGGTGGTGTGTAAGTTGGTAGTTGTTCGGGACAGTGGGAAAGCATGCACAGGAGGGATGTAGAAGAGGGAAGAGGGGAATGAGGAAGAGAAATAAGAGGGACAGGGTACCAGGGGGGAACATGATTCAGGGGGGGGAAGAGAGGTGAAGCAAGAGGTTCCAGGAGAACAACCAGGGAGCAGGGGTAGTGAGTAGTCACGGGGGAGTGGCGGATAGGGAGTTGAGAGGGTGCAAGATATGTGTCAGGAGACAGAGGGACAGGGGGTAGCAGTTCAGGCTAGAAGCACAGGAGTGAAAGGATGCGTGAGCGCTAGGGAAAGACAAGGGGGTGGGCAGAGACGCGGACCAATAGCAAATGAGTAGAGGGGTGGGGCACTAAAAGTGGTGTGGAGACCGTCTATTTAATTAAGGATGGAGGTGGGGGACGGGGGGCAGGCATAAAAATTCTGCCGATGCCACTTGATTTCTATGGGCGCAGCAGCCCCAAGACCTTGGAAACTGGCAGGCCAATCTGTGCAAGGGAGAGGAGAGTAGGAGTCCAATCAGAGCCTGCTGCAGTGAGCAACAGCCAATGGCAGCAGCTCACAGCAGCTCTGGAGAGACAGGCAAGCCTTAACCAGCTCCTTGGTTCCTTGGGCGGCTGGTGGATGTGCGGCGAGGCAGCTGGAAGAGCCGTGCCGCAAGCGGGCGAGGACAGCCATAGCGTGGGCCCTCAGTACAGAGGCAGAGACCCAGCTCCTTGGTTCCTTGGGCGTCTGGTGGATGTGCAGCAAGGCGGCTCGAAGAGCCGTGCTGCAAACGGGTGAGAACAGCCGTAGCGTGGGCCCTCAGTACAGGGGCAGAGACCCAGCTCCTCGGTTCCTTGGGCGGCTGGTGGATGTGCGGCGGGGCGGCTGGAACAGCCGTGCTGCAAGCGGGTGAGAACAGCCATAGCATGGGCTGCAATTTTGATTCTTCGTTATTTATAAAATATATTTTGAATTTCATTCTGTTATACCAGTGCTGACATGCTGATCACAGCTCTTGTATGAAACATCATTATTAATAAATACTAAAAATATACTCTGCTACTTTTGCCCAGAAATAGGAATGCATCTTTTTTATGCATGTTAATTGACTGATTCACTTGCATGGGGTTATCAGGTTATTTAAGACACTTTATTATTATGTGTGAATTTAATGCACTATATAATGGTCTTTGTTCACATTCCAGTATCACCCCCTGAGGAAGACTTGTCAGAGTCGATACGTAGGGGTATCTGGTTGGCGTTTTTTCAGCCAACAAATTGTTTATATAGTACTGTACTGGGTATGTGCACTGCACTTTTTGTTTATTTTTATTTTAAGATGCATCTTAATATCACTGCTCTCAATTGTTTGAATGTTTATGGCTTGCATAAAGAAATATGCCATGTAGTACTCTTGTAAGGCAATGCTGACAAACTTCATCTTGTCTGTGTATATAACCCTTCTGCAGGTGGACTAAATGCATTATCCTCCCTTATTGACTCTGTAGGACCGTTAGTTAAAAATAATGAATTCATTCTCCTTGAGGATTTCAATTTAAATTGGCTTAGCAGCAAAAGAAAAATTGTTAGACAATGCCTTAGTAAACTAAACCTCTCCTGGTGAAACATCAAAGAGCGGGGAAGGAGCAGGTGGACCAGGAAGTGGAAGGGATCGGCTGGCCACTACGGCCCAATTTATGATCCCTTCCCTCTCTTGCTGGACATTCTTAAAAATTATAATTTTGTGCTAGAAGGACTAGCGCAAGGTTAAGGTAACAGGATACGAAGCCCAAAAGACTACTGTATTAAGTTTGAAATTAACTTTAAAAACCAATTAACAGCTACCCCTAGCTAATTGCAAGGACGGTTTTCAGCTGCCTTGCCCAAACTTAGACCAACACATTGATTATTACTGTACCTTTTATACTCTGACTGAAGACCCCAATTTACCTTGCAGACCGTACACATCTAATGCAGTATCTATCTACTTATCCCCTACTTAGAAATGTTCTGGGGCCGGCCTGGTGGCATAGAGGGTTGAGGCGCTGGTGCCTTACCTTGACCCATGCTGGCAACCCGGTTTCAGGATCAGACTCTGGGTGCCTGGGGTCAGCAGGGGAGAAGAGGTTCAAGCGTCCGGAGGACTGCTCTCCTCTCCTGGGGTGGGCTGTGGGAGTGTGTCATTCTGCAGTGACTTCTGGTGGAGACCAGGGTTAACACAGATGCGCGCAAGAGAGGGAACGTCACCAGAAAAATGGAAACTGGCTCCACACTCAACTGGATGATGGCTGCCTGGCAGTCCGATGCCATCAATGTCCCGGGAGCCATCTGTCCTTCAGCAGTACCCTGGGGCCAAGTAGTGCGCTTGCCTGCCCCACAGATGCCTCTCCCCTCAGAGGAGGGAGGGCGTGCCTGGTGAAAGGTCAAGTCCAGGTTACCCTGGGGATGACTGCAAATGTGAGGGATGGGGCATGGGAACAGGATGGATCGGAGGTGCCTTGGCACAGCCTGAAGGAGTGCTGAGAGCGGTAGCAAATAGGGGGAAAAAAAGATAACACAAAAAAAAGAAATGTTCTAGGTATCTCAGTCAGCTGCCTCCTTGTTCTGATAGCAAGAGCTAACTAATGCTTTCTTACGTTCCTCATAAATCTCACACCCACCAACTTCACTGAGCTCTCCCTGGTGCCTGTGTTCCCGCTCAGCATGAGCTGCTCTCTATTATCAACTTCATTTATGCCACGGAGTTACTTGCATGTCTCAGTCATGACCCACTCTCTCCTTGCTTCCAGTGTGTACATGTTTAGGTCTTGCAATCTCTCCATGTAGTCTTTCCTGCTGACCTGGACCATTTTGGTTACTCTCTGTACCACCTCCAGACTCTCCCTGTCTTTCTTCAAGTGTAGGCTCCAGAACTGAGCTCAGTACTCCAGTTAAGGACTAACCAGGGACATTTACAGTGGCATAATCACCTCACTCCTCTGGCTACTGATCCCCATTACTTTTTCCCCAACAGAGGTTTTTCTCCCCAGCCACTGATGTCCACCAGGGATATACTCTGATCCCAGAGATGTACCCCATTAGGTCCCTGGCCCCTTAGCTTTGCTGGACCCCAGTAACCCACCGGTTATCCCCATGGTTTTACCCTACTTGGCAGGGGGGCCCCAGTGGGAGGGTTGTCCTCCCCCATGAGGCAGTCCACTGTGTGAATCAGGATGCAATGCAGGTAGGCACTAGGGCCAAGGGAAGCTGCTGAGGCCCAGACCATCATATAGATGGAAGTGGATTTTTCTTCCTTTTCTGTCCCCGCCCTCCTCCCCAATGTGAATATAGCCCAGGGCCTCGCAGGCTCACAGCAGATCCTGAGGCAGGAGCAAACTCCCTGGCCCAGCCACAGGGGTCACTGTGGGGACAGAGCTTACTACCAACCCTCCTCAGCCAAGGCACAGTACCACATGGCAGCTACCTCAGCCCAGCCACCCTCCCAATGTGGCAACCTGAACTCACTCACAAACTCATGTCACCTGCACAGCAATGCAATGTGCTGCCTCAAGGACACTGGGATAGACTTTGATCCCCATTACTATACAACCCAGCATGCTATTTAACCTCTCCACAACCCTAATGCACTGTGCTGTTCTTCTTTTCTTTTTTTTACTTACTGGTTTTGCCCTGGTTTCCAGCCCCTCCTTCCTCTCAGGGTCTCCAGGCACCTTCTGATCCCCCAGCCTCCCCAGCCATGGCCACCTACCTCCATGGAACCTTGGTGTACCTCCCAAGAAAAGTCAGGGTAGGAGGGATACCTCCAGATTTCTAGTCTTGTTAGGTGGTGCCATGCTGGGGAGTCAGGGACCCAAATTTACCAGGGTCGTCATCATACAGATGCTAGGATCATGTATTTTTCCTAATTTCTGACACCCTGGGATGCTGTGCGCAATGACGTCCCTCCCTTCCTATCTGTCTCCAGCTGCACTACCACCTGTGGTCACACAGGTGGCAGTATGGTGGCAGAGATGAAGCCCAGCCTCCCTGGAGGAGGACAGTGCCCCCGGGACACTCAATCCTCTTCCCCCAGACGGTCTCCAATGACCCGACCTCATTCCCAAACTCGGGTCACCGGAATCACAATCAGTAGTGCTACCACTGTGCTAATAGACCAGCTACTGTGCTGATGGGCCAGCTACTGTGCTGATGGGCCAGCTACTGTGCTGATGGGCCAGCTACTGCGCTGATGGGCCAACTACTGTGCTGATGCTTTCAAATTGTCTGATATTATTACCCCCAAGGTCCCTCTCCTCAGTCATACTTTCTACTGCACCCCCCACATTCTGTATTCCATTTTCAGATTATTTGCACCTATGTGCGTTACTTTGCACTTCGTAGTATTACGTTTCAACTGCCATACCCTCAGCTACTTTTCTACTCTTTCTAGGTCCTCCCTCATATTTCCTTCCTCAATATTCACTCTTCTGTAGATCTTAGTGTCATCTGTGAAGAGGTAGATCTTCCTCTGGATCCCTACTCCAATATCAGAGATACAGATGTTGAAGAGGATCGGTCCCAGCACCAACCCCTGTGACACTCTACTGATGAACCCCTGACCTCTGAGTGTTCCCAATTAAGGATAACCAACTGGATTCTGTCACTTAGCCAATTTCCTCCCCATCTCATGGTCTTTTCCCCCACCCCTAGGTCTCCCAACTTTTTGAGCAACTGTCGATGTGGAGCAGGGTGGAAAGCTTTGCTGAAGTCATGATACACTATATCCACTACCTGACCAGTGATCACCACCTTCCTCACCCAATCAAAGAAGTCAATCAGGTTCATTTGACATGTTCTGTTTTTATTTTTGAGTAAATTTTCTTGAGCCTAACCCTTGCTCGGTCTGCAATGCTATTTCTAAGCCAAATGTGGCGGTCTTCTTTTTTCTTGAGAAAAAAACTAAATTAAAACATTGATAAAAACACTCATGTTTTGGAGAAACTAGAACATTTTACCACCAAATAAAACCAGAAGATACCTGAAATCTTTTATAGTGAAAGAGAGGTAGGGTCATATTTTAACCTAATTTCATTGCACTGCTTTTTTAAAGCTTGCTTTATTCCTACAGATACAGAATTGGCAAACACATAAAATAATTATTTCAAAGAATAAATCGCAAAGGCAAGGCTTATGAAGGGGGGACTTGGGAAAAACTGACTATCATTTGACATATTCCAGTTCTAGTATAGCCTGAAAAATGTATTTATTTTGACAAGCCAGAGTACATTAGAGCAAATCAGAACCTTTTTGGAAAATCAGAGTTGTACATTTCAACTGTCACGCATTATGAGGAACATTACTTATTTTACCTCTCAGAAACCATCTGTTCCTGAAGGATTGTTATTATGTTTAGAACAAAGTTTATAATCCGGTTTAAGAAATATGAAATCATTCTATTCCTTAATGAAATATCCCAAGATTACTTACAATTCATTGACATGCCCATTTAGTAAGCTATGGAGATTGTTTATTAGAGTATATCTATTTATGTATTGTATATATTAGTATATGAAGGCAAAATCTATCGTTGAGTATAGCAAAGGGAGTTAAGAAAAAATGAAAAGTCCATGAAGTACTGTATCTCACAGCAAAGAGACAGGTAAAGGACTGCGTTGAAAGAATAATGAAGAATAAAGTGAGGGTGGAGGATGATATAGGGAAGGCAAACATTAAATGAGTACTTTAGTTTGGTGTTTACTGCTGAGGCTTACAGGTTCATCACTGTGACACTTGGACAGCTGGTTCTGATCACTGTATCATTTTTTGTAATACAAAAATGTGTTATTGACTGTCTCTCCTGAGAAATGCTGAGACAGCATGTGAGATCACACACACACACACACACACACACATAGGTTTTAGATACTGTGGCCCAGATATTCAAACTGCGCCACAAAGCAGCACAATAGCAGGAGCAGGCGCAAGTGCAGTGCGCCCATGCACAACACGCATGATATTCAAACACAGCTCAGGCCAAGATGCGCTTGCGCAACACAACTGAATATTGCGCCAACCGTGCCATGGCGCAACCAGGGATGCGCAGTGTTGCAGGGCTGATGCGCATTAGCACAACCAGGGATGCGCAGGGACAGGATGCAGGGGTGTACCACCCATGGAAGACATGGGCAGAGGAGCACACAGCAGACCAGATGGTGCCCCCCTGCATCCCATGAACCACACAACCTGAGGTGAGCTGGAAGAACCACCAGCCCATGGACACCAGCAACAATTCCACAGCCAGGGCATGGTGCCTCAGCACACCGCCTGGCAAGCTGTGACCGGAACACAAGGAGGTCCGGCCACCCTGTGCTACACCATCCAACCAATGCAGAGCACACCCTGCACAGCAATCCCCAGACACCCTGCCCAGGAACAGCACCCAACAGTGCATGTCTCCTTATGCATGCCACCACCCCCACTGTGACAATGCAACCCTGTGCACCATGGAGCCATGCATGGCAGCCCCACCATGAGCACCCTGCAGTGGGCAGCAACAGCCACCGACGCAACAACTGCAGACACTGTGCTGCCCTGCATGGCCCCCCCAAGGCACCGCCGAGAGTCGACCCTGTGTCGGCACCTGAGGTACCCTGCATGCAACAGGGCCAGCCCTGGACCCCACCACCAGCAGGACAGCACCCCGCACACCCACTCAAGCACACACCCTGTCCCAGCACTGGCCCCAACAGTCAGCACAGATGCCCACAGTAGTGCATGGAAGCATGCGCCACACAGGATGCAACACAGGGCATGGACAAACACCTACCCATACCCAAGGGCACCCCAACACATGGACACAATGGCGGGGCAACAAACCCACTGGCGTGCGACCACAGCAGCTGTGTACCCACGGCCAACACCCCTCCATGGCACAGGTGTACCAGCCACCCTGCGCATGCACCATGAATCCGTCCGCCACCAGCATGCGACTGGAGCACAAGTGACAGACATCGGAGCACATTCCCTGCAAAAGACACAAGTGACAGCATGGAGTGGGGGACAACAACAGCGGAGGCCACAATTCCACCCGAGGCAGACGTGCACCATACCAGTGACAAAAAGCAATCTGCCATTGCACTCTGGGTCCAGGGGGTGGCCAGCATGGATAGCCACCACTGATATGCCAGCAGACCGTGCATAGCACAGACATGCAAGGGTGTCAGCTGCACAGGCCATGGACAGTCTGACAGGGGTGACATGGACACAGTGCATGCACCGTGAACCACTGCACACAGGCGTCCAGTGCACAGAGAACAACACACATACCACAGACAGTGACCGAGTCCCACACCCACACTATAGGCGGGTTCCTGCTGAACACACACACGCCCAGGCCTGCACCACCCCCGACACCATGCACACCATTGCAGCCAAGCATCTTTAGCCCGCTGCAAATCAGAGACCACCACAGTTGTCATAACAAAATGTATATATTAAACATATTCAACAACCAAACATATTTACAACTATATACAAGGGTGGGGGGAAAGGGCCACAAACCAGGTGGGGGAGGGCATGGGGCAGGGGTGAACAAATGGGAGAGGAAAGAAGGGGTGTGAGTATGAGTTCAAGGGGGGGAATTCAACTAAGGGGCATAAAGGGTCTATCGCCTGCCCCGCTCTTCACTCCTGTGCCGTCTCCATCCACTGCGGTGCCAGACCCCGTCCCGCTCCATCCTCTGCAGGATTTCAAGCATTGCCCTGGCAAGCTGCAGCAGCTCCTGCACCCCTCTCTCCATCGCTGTCCAGTGTTGTCCACCTAGGACAAGGGAGCAGAGTCAATACGCATGACTGTCTATCCCCCTGCAGCCCACCCATTGTGCATACAGCTGTGGGCCACGCCCCTGTGATGGTATGCGACCACCCACAGTGACTGCATCCACAAGACCCACCTACACAGGCACCCACAGCCATGAGGACCACTGCACACACCCACCGCCCATGTCCCGCACAACACCACCGTGGCCGTACAGTGACATGGCTATGCGGTGCAAAGGCAGTGGCACAGCCATGTACCCACTGCACGCACAGACCACCAGCGATGCCCACCCACACATGCAGTGCCACAGGACAGAGCTGAGTGTATTGTGTGGCATGCACGGCGGTGGGGCCAAGTGCTGGTGGCCATGCCCCGCCACCAACCCTGCAACACAGCATGCACAGATGTGAGGGGGAAAAAAGGCTCTCACCTGCATCCATTCCAGCTGGGCACTGCTGGCCCATGGCCCTCCTCCATGACCCTGCTGTGGCACACCAGGCCTCTCCTGCTCAGCTCGGGCTTCCCTCACCCTACGGCGCTCCTCCGGGCCTAGGGTGCAAACATGGATAGGGGAACATCAGTACAAACCAGTAGCAAAGCCCCCCCCAGTGTGTGCGTTCCCGCATAGCCCAGCCATGCCGCAACCCCACCACCACCACCACCGCCCACACTCGACGGCCCCCACCTCCCTGCGGGGTGGACACATGCACACCACGATACCCGGATGGACGGACGCTACTAGTGTATGGATGGAGCACCTACCTGGCCATTGCACAGCGCCTCACCGGGTGCATGCCTGTAGATGCCCCAGTCTATCTGGGTCCCTCCACCAGAGGTCCCCATACCGGTGGCGACACTGCTCACCAGAACGGGCAATACCTGTGGCCTCCTCCATGCCCTCTGCAACCTCCTCCCACACAGCACTGCGTGGCCTATTCAGTGGGTCCTGGCCAAACAGGGCCCCAGCATGGGGTTCAACAATGGCCACAAGGTTGGCCAGCTCAACTGCGCTCCACTGCTGGGCTCTCCTGCGTGACATCTTTCAGTCGGTCCAGATAACAAAATGGCGCTCTGTAGCACACATCCCCCATGTGCGGAGGCTGTGCGGTACAGCGCTGCCATTCCCCATTGTGCTGTCACCGAACAACGCGATAGGGGTGCACCCATGCAGACGCATGGTGCCTAGGGTGCAAAGGTCAACTGCAGGGTCAAGGGTCTGTCGTGCACGGAGTGCCACAGTGCTATTGGGACTCCCTGCATGTAGCGTGGTAGGATGCCTGTGGGTGACGCCCTGCAGTGGCCTACCGTGCTGTGGCTAAATGGCATCTATGGTGCACAAGGGCACGAGCGCCACATGCGAGAACAGCACACTAGCACCACTGGCACAGTGGTGGCCATGCCCTGCACTGCCTGCCATGCATAGCACGTCATCAGCGCAGCAGGCGTCAGCACCCCCGGCATGCGCCGTGTGGTGTCTACTGTGCACGTCACAGAGCTGCACCATTGCCTGAGCATGCTCAACAACATTGCACAAGGCACAACAGCATGATATTCAGCCAGCATATGCAAATCAGCTCATCAGCAATTCTGTGGCACAACCACTGCATTAGCATCCACTTAAAGTTGCGTCTCGCCTCATTTGCATGCGTTGCGCTACATAAATGCGCCATGGGGCTGCAGAGGAGATAGTTTGGTATTGCAGTCTATTGTGGTGGGTTGCATGCTGTTTGGATGTGTGGACAGTGGTGTGTGAGGGATGCATGGGACTGCACATTCAAAGGTAACACCTGTCATTCCCACAGGCTCTATCATGACCAAACGAGAGGATGAGGAGGAACAGGGACGGGGGTGAAGGAGGAGGCCCAACTTCACTTGGGCTGAATCAGATGGCCTGTTCGAGGCCTATCTCGACAGGGAACTGCTGCTCAGCAGGCAGCGTGGAACGCCACAGGCCCGTGCTGCAGCTTGGGGTGAGGTTGCGCGTGCAGTGAACCAGCATGGCAGCCACCAGCGGTCCATGCAGGAGTGTAAAAAGAAGATCAGCATGGACAGGAGGAGGATAAAGGATAAGGTGGCTGCCATCAGGGCAGCACGTGCTGCCACCAGTGGTGGACAGCCGGATGTGCCACACCTGACGCCACAGGAGGAGCGGGTGGCTGGCAACATGCGGCGTTGTGCCATAGAGGGCATTCCTGGTGGTGGCTTCCAGATGGGTGGCAGCCCATCACTGCATGGTAGGTCCTGTGCTGTCACTGTGTGGGTGGTGGGGGGAATGCCACAGGGTAGGGTGGAGACAATAATGCTACTGTGTTCCCTTACAGCTCCTGAGCATCTACATGGGTCAGCGGTGGTGGGTGTGTACACTGAGGGTGATGCCCTGAACATGGAGGAATGCCCATCCACCTCCACAGGTGTCCGAGGGACAGGACCACTGCATATCTGCCTGTCTGTCCGGACTGAAGATGGTGGTGCAGGTGCGGATGAGGCCCTGCCTGTGTCCCAGCGTGACAGCGCCCATGGACTCCAGCATGCTGGGACATGGAGTGGTGCCAGATCTGGCACTGATGATGATGATGGATCACACGTCCTGGACAGTGATACGTGTGGGACGCAGGATGGTCCCACAGCAGGAAATGACATGGGTGTAGCCGTGGGTGGTGCCACTGTGGAGGCCTGCATGACAACACAGTCCCAGCCTATGCCTATATGCCCCAGTGGGGCAGCACTGGTGTGCGTCCAGGCCGGTGGGGCTGTTGTGGCTGCTGCACGGCACCAGTGAGCCCTGGCGATCGACAGCCAGAGGGGTAGTGCCAGCAGTCGGCCAATGGCGATGAGGGGACAGTGTCAGGGGCGGTGGCAGTGCCACCGCGTGTGGACATGCCCCAGCACAGCTCTGGTGTGCAGTGCCCATCATCAAGGGGTGCTACCCAGCAGGGCCAGGAACACCACGAGGGACAGCATGCCAGACTGGCTGATGACCTCTTTGATGAGCCCAGCCGCCTACTCCAGGCATCAGTGGATAAGCAGTTGCAGCTTGTGACTGCGGTGGATGTACTCAGTGTGGTTCTGCGCCAGGCAGAGGAGTGGAGCAGCAGAGACCACGGTCCGCTCCTGGCAGAGATGGCCCGGCAGCGGGAGGATGTGACTGCTGCCATTGACAGGCAGACACATGCATTCACAGCCGTCATGGCCACATTGGGCACCCAATTCGGTGCCCATACGCCGCAGACACTGCGCAGTGTCATGTCCACCCCCTGTTCCTGGTGCCGTACGACACCTGCTATGTCGACACCGGGTTCGACTGTGGGTATACCGAGCATGCCTGGCGCGGGCATGTTCGGTGAGCTGAAGACCCCTGCATGAACACGGTCGCATTCCCGCAGTGTCACTCCTGGGGGACCATCGGTGCCACCCCATGAGGCCAATAATCAGCCTGGCATGGCTGGCAGGTCAGTGGTGGCTGTGGCACTCTGCTGCATGACTGACCTGTCTCCCACCATGGCCACTGTCTGCCGCTGCCCTGTGTGCAGTGTGGTGTGTATCGTGTGACGCACGGGTGGGGTACCCGGCCCTGCACACACACGGTCCCTGTGCACACCCTCCTGGCTGCTGGCCACTATGGTGTGTGCAAGATGATGCCTGCGTTGCACTGTCCGCCAGTGTGCAATGGTGCCCAGCGTCTGAGGCACACACAGTGAAGGCCACTGGGAGTGGTTGTGTGTGGACCTGTGCAGGGTTAGGGGTTGCATTTAAGGTTGGCGTGCCATCTACCCCTTGTGCATGTCTTGTGGTGTGTGTGTGTGTGTGTGTGTGTGTGTGTGTGTATACGTGTCGTGTTTGGCCCTGCCCATCCCTGACAGCATGTGCGGTGCCATGCTCAGACCCATTCTCTTGCCATCATCCACCCCTGGGGTTCATCCATACCTGTCTGTGGGCTGTGCCCTTGCCATTGGTGGTTGCACATGGCCCCGTGATCTACCTGTGTTGGCCAAAGTGCTCTTCTGTGATGGTGTCCCGGTGCAGCTGTGACATCCGGATCAGGTGGGGGTCCCTTTGCCCAGGGTGTGGCTGCCCATCACCATCTGGACTGGCATCCTCATCGTCCCCACCGCTGTCCCCCTCTTCGACCTCTATGGCTATCCCACAGTTGTTGGCCATGTTGTGCAGGATGCAGCAGGCCAGGAATAGAAACATAGAAACATAGACTTTGATGGCAGATAAGGACCACTTGGCCCACCCAGTCTGCCCATTTCCCTACCTACTGGATAAGCTGCAGATTCTAGTTAACCAACAGCCTGCTTCCTGCAACCCCCCACTATAATTGCTTTGTGTCTGTCCCATGCATGTTTGAATTCCCCCACTGTTTTAGACCCAACGACCTCCTCAGGAAGGCTGTTCCATGTATCCACCACTCTCTCCGTGAAAAAGAATGTCCTCACATTACCCCTGAGCCGTCCCCCCTCTATCTTTAAACTGTGCCCCCTTGTTCTTACACATCTCTTTTTCTGAAAGATGCTACCCTCCTGGACTTTGTTGATTCCCTTGAGGTACTTGAAAGTTTCTATCATGTCCCCTGTCCCTCCTTTCATCAAGGGTATACATATTAAGCTCTCTCAGTCTCTCTTCATATGGTTTCTGATGTAGACCCTGCACCATTTTAGTTGCCCTCCTCTGGACTGCTTCCATCCTGTTTATGTCCTTGCGTAGATGAGGTCTCCAAAACTGCACACAGTACTCCAGATGGGGTCTCACCAACTGTCTGTATAGAGGGATAACCACTTCCCTTTTTCTACTTGTGATGCCCCTTCCTATGCATCCCAGTATCCCCTGGCTCTCCTTACCGACTTTTCACATTGCTTACCCACCTTTAGGTCATCTGATATGACTACCCCCAGGTCCCTTTCCATTTTTGTTGTTGTTAGTACCTCCCCTGCTATTGTGTACTCTTCTCCTGGGTTTTTGTTCCCCAGGTGCATTACTTTGCACTTCTTTGCATTGAATCTAAGTTGCCATATGTCTGACCATTCCTCCAACCTTGCCAAGTCCCTTCTCATCTTTTCTACCCCCTGTGTATCAACTCTGTTACAGATCTTTGTGTCATCTGCAAAGAGGCATACCTTTCCCTCCAGACCCTCTGCAATGTCACCTATAAAGATGTTAAAGAGGACTGGACCCAGTACTGAGCCCTGAGGTACTCCACTAGTAACCCCCCTTTCTTTGGAATGTGTTTCATTCACTATTACCTTCTGTGTCCTGTTGTGCAGCCAGTTCGCTACCCAGGCTACCACCCTGGGACCCACTCCCAGGCTGGCTAACTTGATTATTAATCTTCTGTGTGGGACTGTGTCAAATGCCTTGCTAAAGTCTAGGTAGGCTATAGGCCTTCAAGGGGCTGTACTGTAGGGCACCACCAGACGTGTCCAGGCACCGGAAATGTGACTTCAGTATCCCGAACACCCACTCAATGACATTCTATGTTGTGGCGTGTGCCTCATTGTACCGTAGCTGCGATGGGGTCATGGGGCACTGGTATGGTGTGAGCAGCCAGGGACAGAGTGGGTAGCCACTGTCACCTGTGTGTAGAGGGTGGACATTAGTATGGTGGTCTGTGTCGCTTTGCCATGGGCCATCAAGGCCAGTACCTATGGCACCTGTGACTATGCACCCCCCCATCTGCTCATGTTGTCCTGCGTGATATGCATACTCACCCACTAGGTGGCCAGTGGGGATGTCCCCACTCTCAAACCTGTGGCACAGTGTGGACTGGTGCCAGATGAAGGCATCATGTGCTCCCCCAGGGTGCGTGGCACAGACATTGGTTATGCACCCCCTGGCATCGCACACCACCTGGTAGTTGATGCTGGCATACCCCTTCCGGTTTATGTAGGTCACACCATCCGGGCCAGGTGGCATGTGGATGGCCACATGGGTGCAGTCAATGGCCCCGAGCATGCCAGGCATCCGTGCTACTCTGTGGAACTCTTGTATGTGTGCTGTGCGCTCCACCTGTGTGCTGAGGAAATGGATGTACTCCGCAACATGTGGCAGCAGTGCACTGAGGAATTATGTGAGTAGGCATGATGCGGCCGACTGGGTTATGCCTGTTGTATCCCTTGTTGGTCTCTGGAAGGTGCCCGTGGTGAGCAGGCACATGACAGTGGTCACCTTCATCTCTACTGACAGAGCATGGCTCCGTCGTGTGGGTGCCTGCATCTCATCACTGCACAGCTCACAGAGCTGCCTCAGGATCACCCGGTTCAGGTGGTACTGGCCCACAATCTCTGTGTCAGAGTAGTGGTCGAAGGTGGTGCAGACCACCTGTTCTGGGCGTACCACCGACGGGCCCTTCCATGGCCGCGCCCCCAGCTGCCTGCCTTCTCACACCCCTCATTACCGCCTCCATCTGGAAGGTGGCACTGGCCATGTCCCTGGCTGGTGTTCCCCCCCCAGCAGCTGTTATCCCATTCCTCTCGCTGTCCATTTATGATGCTCCCCCTGCACAGGGTACACCTCCGGCCTTTGGCTGTGGCTGTGGCTGTGGCTGTCCTGCCTACTGCCACTGCCCTCAGTCCACTGTGGCACTACCCTAGCAATCCTGCACAGTGGCACAGGCTCCCCACTCTGTTCCTGTTCCTGGTTAACTCCAGATGTGCCCTGTCCTGCCCCTGCCCAGTCCTGCTCACTGCTACCCTCTGCCTTGTGCTTGTCGGCTCACTCCCACCTGTGGCTTCCCTGTAGCATTCTTGTGCTCCTCTCTTGATCCTTTTTATTTTGGATCATTTCCGCTGTCATGCAACTTCCGCTAGCTCCCCTATTGCGCATGGTGCATGCTGTTGAATATCGCACTGCACATGTTATTCATGGTTCCTCCCCCTACAGTTGCGCATGCATTCATTACTGTTGTGCTCTTGCGCATTGCAACTTACGTGGCACAGCTGCCTCCCGCTGAATATCGCACAATGGTGCATTTCCGTACTTGCGCTGGCGCATCTCTGTTGTGCATGGCGCATCCCTTGGAATATCCAGCCCAAGGTGTTACCTGGAAGGCCAGGAGCTAATTACAGGCTAGAAGAAACCTAACTGCCAAGACAGATCATAAACTTATACAACGCTTAGAGGAAGAAGAGCAGGTTGTGACATTTTAGTGTGAAGTCATAAAAGATGCTTTGATGTCCTGGAAAGGGGAAGCTGATCATAAGATCAAAGAAATGTCATTTGAAAAAGAAAATGAGTTATGCTGAGGTTACAGAATTGTAATACTTGGAAAAGACATCCTGTTTCTATATAGATATATTTTTTTATATATATTCTGACAGGGAGGAGCTAGGTGACCTCATGCAAAGAGGTGGGCAAAGCCAGCTTTTAAACAGTAATCTGTTTTCCATTTATACAAAAAAATGTTTGGACTCAGAAAGCTACAACATCTACAGCACTGTGAGATAAGAATACCTTAGAACAGACAATTCTAAGTGCACTAGTGGTAGGAATCTGCACTTTTTAAAACCTTATTCTTTTAAGTGATTTGTATGTTTTGTGATATACGGTTCTGTATTTACATGTTACATATTTTTATCTATTTTAGTAAAACTCTATTTTTAGAGCCTACTTAGTCTGTCTTTGAATTTCTTTCTTTAACAAGTAAAGTATATATGGTTAAAGCAGACACTGTGCATAAGCTTGAATGGTGATACCAAACTGGAAAAAGGTAGAGTTAAATCTGAGGTCTTTTATTAGAGTTTTTAAGGGTTCATTTCTGTACATCTGGTTAGGTGCCCATAGGCAAAGATATCTGGCCCCCTGAAGACAGAATTATCTGTGCCTGTGCATTGGGTATGCCAGCAAGAGGTTCACAGTTTGAATCCCTCCAAGATTTGAGACCAAAGGTTGATTCGAACCCACAAAAACAGACAGGAGGGTTACCCTGTTTCTGTTAACTGTTCACAAGACTGCGCTCAGAGGTTGGCACTTTGGGAGTAGAGGGCTAACCTGCTAAGTGGGTTTGTGACAATCACCATATAGTAAGATTATATTTGAGGGACCAAAGGGACACAAACTGGAGGTAGGCACTATGCCAGTACATGGGGTTCTCAAAGGACTGCAGAATCCTAAACTTAATACATCTTTTTTTTTTTGTCATATTACATTTTGTCCCTGGCTGAACTTGGGCAAGTTAGTTCCATTCCAACCCTGTGACCCCCTTAACTGGCTACTGCCTCCCCCAGTACTGACCTGATCCAGAAACCCCTATGAATCCCCCACCCATGGCAGAGCCAGGAAGGGGAGAGCCATCCTCCACCCACCTAGAGGATAATCCAGTATGGACTGGTGGTTTGGGAGGTGGCATGGGTCGGGCAGGCAGGCAGAACATCAGGGACCCTGAGTCTGCCATTTTTCCCCTCAGCTTTTCTCCTCCCATCTCCCTTGGTGAGAACAATGCCTGTCTCAGACTTGTACAGCAACACCTTCCCTATGTGACAGAAGCAGGTTCCCTGGCCCAGCCATGGGGGTCACTGCGGTGGCAAAGTCCCCTGCCAGCCCTCCCTGACCGAGATGCACTGCCAAGCAGCAGCTGTCTCAGTCATGGCCTGTCCCCAGACCTGACTTCCCGGGCTTGCTTCTGAACCTGGGTTAGCAGCACAGCAGCACAACACACTGCTGCTTGGCCATGAGGGTGGCCACACTTACATTTTCAGAGTCACATTGGTTTCAACCTAGGGTACTATGGAGACAGGAAAAGCACTGGCAGCACCTCTGACAGCCCTTTTCAATGAGTCCTTATCAACAAGTGAGGTGCCAATGGATTGGATGGTGGCAAATGTAGCCCTGCTGCACAAGAATGGGAGCAAGGAGGATCCAAGAAGTTCCAGACTAGTGAGTCTGACATCCATTGTGGGTAAATTATTGGGAGCTATAATCAAGGAACACAATGTTGAATTCCTAAAGCAAGAGGAACTCATACTGTATGCAGTAATCAGCATGGGTTCACAAGAGCCACATCATGTCAAACACACATGATTGACTTTTTTTCAACACAGTGGTACAAACAGTAGATAGGAGTCAGACAGTTGATATCCTGTATCTGGCTTTCAGTAAAGCCTTTGACTTGGTGGCACACAGGAGATTGATGAGGAAGGTAGGTAGCTTGAGATCACTTGTGACTCTACATGAGGGCACACCAGGGCAGGTGACCTGGTTAAAAAAAAATGCTGTGCCCTGGTTGGTACCCCATGAGGTGCAAAATTACCCCATAGGAAGAGTACGTGCCCTTTGTGTTGGTGCCCTGGCTGCCAGCTGTTGTGCTCCCTACACCCTGTAATCAATACAGGCTGGAGCCATTACTGCTTGGAGTTATGAGAAGGACTCACCTGATGGATTGTAAACTGATTATCAGGAAGGAAGCATTTGGTGGTCCTTAATGGTAAGTTCTCCAGTGAAGTATCTCAGGGGGGTCAGGATTGGAATCTCTTCTGTTTCATATGTACATTAGTGATTATGGGGTTGGTTAGAGGGGAAGTTAGTTTCTTTGCTGGTTATACATGTGGGAGAGTAGATAATGATGAAGGAATACAGACTATGAAGAGTGTTGCAGAGACACCGGTAAAGCAGTCACGCATATGGCAATTAAAATTCAATACCAAAAAGGGAAAAATTATGCAACTTGGGTGCAGGAATCCACAGATGGAATACAGAATAAATGGGGAAAAAGTAGAGCGTACAAACAAGGGAAGGGACCTCTTGAACGTAATAAGAAGTGCTGTAATAGTGTAAGCTTTTCATCTCAGGAGAGTAGTTTTCAGAGAAAAAGATGCATGAGAACAAGGGAACATGCAATGAAGCTGAAAGGGGGAAAATTTAGGAGGAATGTGAGGAAGTACTTGTTCACTGAAAGAGTGGTGGATGCCTGGAACAGTCTTTCAGTAGAGGTGGTGGGGCAAAAATGGTGGGCTTCAAGCATTCATGGGGTAGGCACAAGGGGCTCTCAGTTCAGAAACTACGGTATACCAAGGATGCAGCAACAAAAATAAAGGACAAAAGGAAAGCATTCAAGAGATTCAAGGATACTAACAATGAAGCAGATAAAGTCTGCAAAACCAAGCTAAAAGAAGCAGGGAAGGCAGTAAGGGCAGCCAAAGTCCAGACAGAAGAGAGAATTGCACGAGGAGTGAAGAAGGGTGACAAAACATTTTATAGCTACATCAGAGAAAAAAGGAAAACAGGAGGCATTATAAGAATAGCAACCAAGGACAGCAAACAGGCAGAAAATGATAACGAAAAAGCAGAGATTCTTAACAGTTTCTTCTGCTCAGTCTTCACAAAAGAAGACGATTGCAATGGACCCAAAATGCAGAACGCAAGCGGACTCACCATAGAAGCAGACGCTGGACCATTTACAAGAGACAGTGTCCTAAAAGAGCTTCTCAAATTAAAAGCAAATAAAGCAATGGGCCCAGATGAAATCTACCTTAGAATTCTGAAGGAGCTGGCAGAAGAAATTGCAGGCCCACTGGGAGAATTATTCACACATTCTCTAGGTAGCAGGGAAACACCCCAGGAATGGAGAAGGGCCACAGTGGTACCATTGCACAAAAGTGGAAGCAGGGAGGAGGCTGAAAACTACCAGCCAGTGAGCTTGACCTTGGTAGTGGGGAAATTTATGGAGTCTCTACTTAAGGAAACAATACTGAAGTTCCTTATGGAAACAGGGCAGCTAGATACTAAACAGCATGGATTTACAGCAGGATGGTCATGTCAAATGAATATGATTGAATTCTTTGACTGGGTCTCCAAAATAGTGGACCTGGGAAGGGCGGCAGACATAGTCTATATAGATTTCAGCAAGGCTTTTGACTCTGTCCCCCACAGAAGATTGATCAGTAAGCTAGAGCATTCTGAGTTAGGGCACAAAATAGTCAAGTGGGTTCAAAAGTGACTCCACAATAGAATGCAGAGTGTCATAGTCAATAGAACACTGTCTAGCGAGGGAAGGGTGATCAGTGGTGTGCCTCAAGGATCTGTCCTTGGCCCAATCCTCTTCAATATATTCATCAGCGACATTGCCAATGGTCTGCAGGGTAAGGTATGCCTGTTCGCAGATCACAGAAAGTTCTGCAACAGGATAGATACAATTGAAGGAACGGCAGCAATGGAAGCAGACCTAAAGAGCCTAGAAGCATAGTCTTGGGACCGGCAGTTGAAATTCAATGCCAAAAAGTGCAAGGTCATGCACCCAGGTAAAGGAAACCCAAGGAAAACATACACACTCGATGGTGAACAATTAACGGAAACAAAACTTGAACAGGACCTCAGAGTGCTTATTTCTGATGATTTAAAGGTAAGTAGACAATGTGAAAAGGTGGTGCAGAAAGCTAGTAGCATCCTCGGATGTATTGGCAGGGGGCATTACAAGTAGGAAGCGAGAGGTCATACTCCCTCTGTACAGGTTCTTGGTGAGGCCACATCTCGAGTACTGCATTCAGTTCTGGAGGCCACACCTAAAAAAGGACATAGACCACTTGGAGGCTATACAGAGGAGAGCTACTAAAATGGTACAGGGACTGCACCAGGAGCAATATGAATCTAGACTGCAGCAACTGCAAATGTACTCCCTTGAGCAAAGGAGAAACAGAGTTATATAATAGAAACCTTCAAATACAGAAAGGACATAAATAAGGTACAAGCAGAAAACCTCTTTCACAAAAATGAGACCACATGAACGAGGGGGCACAGTTTGAGACTAACGGGGTAAGTTTAAAACCAACATTCGTAAGTTCTACTTCACAGAGAAGATGGTGGACCCTTGGAATAGCTTACCACCAGAAGCTGTGGAGGCCAAAACAGTCACTGTTTTTAAGCTAGCGTGGGACAAGTACTGTGGTACTCTCAGAAGAAGAACAGAATAGGGGAGTAGACAATCTGGGCAGACCAGATGGATCACATGGTCCCCTTCTGCTGACACGTTCTTATGTTTATGTTCTTATGTTCTTAAGTGGGGTAGGGAGCTGGAGATCAAGTAGGGTCTGCGGTGGCAGTATAGGTAGGGACAAATGGGCAGACTGGGTTGGCCAAGAGGTCCTTATCTGCCTTCCAATTCTATGTTTCTGTCTCAGTGTAATTAAGCTTATGGGAATGCAACAGAATGTCAACTTGTATCAGTAGGGGTGTCACCAGTCATAGTAAGAAAGCGATTCTGCCCCTCTACAGGTCACTAGTTATATAAACCACTTCTGGGATATTGCGTGCAGTTTTAGAGCCCACTTTTGAGAAAGGGCCAGGCTAAATCCAAGACAGTACAGAAAAGGGGGACCAAAATGAATCAAGGAATCCAGAGTAGAACCTATTAGGAGTGATTAAACGATACCAATATGTACTCGCTACTGGTGTTAGAAGAGAGAGGAGAGATATGATAAGGGCATATAACTATATTAAGAGGTACACTAGGATGGACTACACTGAACTGTTCAAAATAAAGAATAGGTTAACCACTAGGGAACACAAATTTAGGTTTACAGGAGATGAACAAAGTGGGTGATTTCACACCTTTGACTGGACCAACAAGAACGTTTCAGAACACAAGCCTTCAAGCTACACAGAGCCTTTCTTCAGGTATAGCAGTATCTACAGAAAGCAATCTTTTATTCAATGGATAGTGCAAACTACTAACATCAGTTAGCGTACATAAGAGTTGTAGATCTAAAGATAGGAAGGCTAATAGGAGGTGTTAAAAGTACCTCATTTGAAATGTAATGCAATCAGGATACTGGAGTAAGAGGAAATTATTTGTGGGGGGAGGAGACAGAGAAACCAAAAATATGTATGTATGTATATATCTAATCTACTTAAACATATATACACGTAAGTATATAGTAGATCAAAAGTATGATCAAACATAAAAAACATGTTGGCTTACAAGAAGAAATTTTACAAAAGACATTAGGAAACATTTTTTTTCACTGAAACAGTTGGGGAAAATGAACCAGTTTACCTAGCACTGTAGTTAATTCAGAGATCTTAAATAGTCTCAAGACACAGTGGGAGTGATTTTAAGGGAGATCATTTGCAAAGGCAGGGTAAATACTGGAGCAAGAGTAATTAGGGATGAAGGACGGATGATTAACACGAAGTAATGTGAGGCAGGGGCTTGGGACAGAACCAGCGCACTGACTGTCTTTTCTGTCCTTCCTTTCTATGTTTGTTTATAACACAAAAAGGTAAACATTTTGACCTTAGTCCACTTACTGAAGGGAAACTTATATTCCAGGGTACCACTTTAGAGTTCTTTTGGCAAACGATCGGTAAATGTGGAGGGCTGACAGCAGGCATGTCAGTTGTCTGCTGAAACCAGCCTCTTTGTACACCCCTAGCCAGTGACTGACTAGAGTTCTTAGCACTGACATGTAATACAAACTGTTTACTGGAGGTACTCCTAGGATCTGCCTCATAAACAGACAGACAACAGACCCAGAGTATTATAGGGTGGCAGAGTCGTTCTTTAAAATTGTGAAAAAAAACTTCTATGGAGGAATCCCCCTGGCTGGGTTACAGAGATCTTGTTTCTTAGTTCAGCTCCTCCACCCAACCCCCGCACCCCAACTCATGCTGCATGTGAGACAGCATCCTTGACAAGTGGTGCGCTTACTGCTCCATGGCATAGAATAATGAGAGATGCAACCCTCAGACTGCCTGATGGAGGAGTTATTACCTTTGACTGTCATGTTTCGGCATGTCTTTTCACCTCTACTGACTACATCAAAATGGAAATGTGGAGAGGAAGGAGACTGAAACACTTCCCATATATATGCTAATAAAGCCAGAGAGGTCATTTCAAGTGGACGGCTTCCTGCTCCGCAAGCTGCTGCAAGCCTCCCCATGTCCAATGACATGAGGGCTTTGTCACGTCATGTTGCAGGATGAAAAAAAAAATGAGCATGTGTCAATGCTGAATGTCCACTGCTGGTATTGCTGTTGTAGTGGGTCTTGCTTTTGCACATTTTTACCCAGGATCGAGCAGACAAGATGCAGTGTCTCATTTTCAGTGGTGTCCTGCTTTGACACATTGTTTGATTGTAATTACCCAGGACAGGGCAGCTGAGAGGCAATATTTACTTTTCAGTGTGCTCCCACATTTTGACCCCAAATGTCCAACAATCTTTTTATGACCTGATGTTATGATCAAGATAGGTGGAATTTTTAAAATCCCATATGAAAGGTGATTTCGCTGTGTGACTGGGGAAGCAAGTTTCGGAGGGGTTTTGAAAAATTACACCTACCATGTTCAGGAGCTGGGGTAACGCAGAGGATATGTTAAACATTAGAGGCTAAAATTTGTAAAACATAAAGTTATGAGTAAATGTTACAATTCATTTTGTTATAACTTGGTTGGTTTTTCACATTTTTACCCCAGAGTTTCAACATAATCTTTTTATGACCACACCTTCTGAGCATGACAGGTATCATTTATAAATAAGTATTTGTCAGTGCCGAATGTTGGCTTGCTGACACTGGCATTGGTAGTGCAGGAGTTAGAGAGAATGCACAATCGGATTGACAGTGAAGTAGAGAACTGACGCTGACCCCAACCCCACCATGCAGAGAGTGACAGCATTGGGATGTGTCTTTGGGTCATCGCTCATAACACTCATGCCATTTCACCTCACCCTACCCAGCAGAGACCGACAAGTGCCACAATGTGCCTTGGAGTCTTCGGGCCTTACGCTCACTCCATTCCACACGGAAATATACTGACATGGGTGCAGTGTAGGAGAATGGGGTGAATGTTGGGGTTGAAGAGTCCAAGGCACACTTTGACGCCTGTCACTGGCTGCAGGGTGGGGGGGGTGGAATGGCATGAGCATTACAGCTGACAATGCCAAGTCACACCCCTGACGCCTGTCAGTCTGTACAGGGTGGAGCATTACGGTTAGACACCCTAATGCCCAGGGCATTTGTTGGTATTTTCACTCCAAATTTTCAACATGGGCCATTTGTGACCCACCTCATGAACTGTGGCACTACGAGTTTGTTTGCGGAAAGGTGATTTTGTACAGTGACTGTACATTTTGGTGCCACAGGTGCGAAAACACATTTCGGGCAGGATGTGAAAAATGACAGCTACGCAATTCATGAAGAGGTGTAAAAAAATGGCATTGTTGAAGATCTGGAGTGAAAATATGAAAAAATGGTGACATCACGAGCGTGCATAGAAATTGTGCAACGCATGCCCATAATGCAATTATTTTGGAGATTGGTTTAACCAGATTTTCAACATAAGCATTTTGGGAATTCTGGTCATGAACAGTGTCACTGTGATTTGTTAATCTGGCCCAAACATTGATTTCCCACAGCGACCAACCCATTGTGTGACACGTGTGAAAACACATTTTGGGTAGGATGTGGAAAATGACACCTGTACTGTTCATAAGGAGGTGTACAAAAATGACAATGGTGAAAATCTGGAGTGAACAATATGAAAAATTAGTGACGTCACGAGCGTGTGTAGAAACTGCACAATGCATGCCCGTAACACAATTATTTTGGGTATTATTTTTACCAAATTTTTAACATAGGCATTTTAGGCTCTCCACTCTTGAACAGCGTCACTGTGATTTTGTTAATGTGTCCTGAACATTGATTTCGCACAGCGACCACGCCATTGTGTGCCACATGCATGAAAACACATTTTGGGCAGGATGTGAAAAATGACAGCTATACTATTCATAAGGAGATGTGAAAAAAAGGCAATGTTAAAAATCTGGAGTGAAAATATTAAAAATTGTCAAAGTTCCGAGTGTGCATTGAAACTGCGCAACACACTCAGTGAAGCGTCATTTTTGGACTTTTGCACCAGATTTGCAAGGTATTATTTTTTGGGACCCCACCTCATGAACAATGGCATTGTCATTTTGTTAATAGGTCCCAAAAGGTGATTTCACGCAGTGACCGTGAAATGACCTTTTGGGGCCAAGTAACGAGATGACAGTGCATGTGTTCATGAGGTGGGGTCCCAAGCACCCCATGTTGAAAACTTGGAGGCAGAATACCAAAAAATTGCTGAGATATCCACCTAAGTTGAAAAAAAAGAAACATTTACGCTATTATACAGCTTACTGGCATTTCTTCAGTTCGCGGTTTGCTTTGAAGATTCCAGACGTGTTCCCGGTCCACCGAAGATCATCATGCTAGGCTCCGGAGGTAAGTATGGGGTGAGTGGGGTGTGGGGAGGTGGGAGTGCGCAGAGGGTGGATGCGGGTTGGGGAGGGACCCCACTTGAGGACCGTTTTCTTTTTCAGGTAATTTAAAAGAAAAAAAACACGCAGATAGTTTTCTTTTTTACAGGTGTATGAAAAACTGTTGTGTATGGGGTGGGCACCCAGTGTGCCCCATGACTTTGGGAGGTGATGTTGGCCACACTGGGGTGGTTCCCAGGGTGGCACAGAATGGGAGCAGGGGCCGGAACATGCCGACATTCGGCTTTGATTACGGGGAGGCACACTGGGGTGAGCTCCCAGTGTGCCACACAGTCTTGGGGGGTTATTTAGCATGCTGACAGGGAGATTGGGCACCCCTGAAGTCAGCTTTGTAGGCATTGTGCGGCAGGCAGCAGCAGCAGCCACTGCCACCATGTTTATTGAAACACTTCACCAGGAAAGGCACGTCGGGAGGCATGTTATTGTGCCGCTGCATGACGAGCTTGTCTCTCATTGCAGCTGCACTTTCTTTACAAGTTTTGACCACTTGACACATTTCTTGTGTGAGCACCTGCATGCTGGCTTATTGGGGAATGAGGGGCACACCTACTAAAGCGTGCCCTGCATTTGCCCACACTGACGCACCTCCAAAATCTGCTACTACTGCAAGATGTTGGTTTGCTCGCAGGCGCAAGCCATGTGCACAAGCCAACATAAAAAGGGCTGAAACATCATTTTGTGCCACAAGTGTTAAAACATTTTGTGTAGGATTTGAGAAATAACAGCTGTCACATTCATGAGGGTGGTGTGAAAAAATGGCTATGTTGAAAAGTTGGGGTCAAAATATTGAAAATGATCACAGTTATGTGCGCTGAAAAATTGCAATGTAGACTTATACCTTTGTAGTTTTCTCATATTTTTACCCCAAATTTTCAACATAACCTTTTTATGACCTCACATAGCCTTCTTATGAGCCCACCTCATGAACAAGGGTGGAGACAATTTTCAAATCCTGCTCAAAAGGTGATTTTGTACTACAAATGCGAAAACATATTTTGGCCAGGATTTGAAAAGTGACAGCTGTCACGTTCATGAGGTGTTATGAAGAATGGCTATGCTTTTTTTTCATATAGGTTGTTTCCACCTGGTGCACCGTGGGCAGCTGAGATCAGCCCTTTCCCTGGCTCCCAGGTCCACCAGCCGCCTCTCTGACTCCGCTGAGCCCCTCTCCCCCACAGACTTCCCCACGTAGCGGGGCCGGGAAGGGGAGGGCCATCCTCCCCCCACCCAGGAATCACACAATCCAGAGTGGAGTATTAGCAAGCTGGTGACAGAGCAGGATGAGGGCAGGCAGACATGGCTTAATGGAGCCCACAGTCACTATTTTCCTTCACTTTTTCTCCGATGCCACAGCACCATAAGTGCGTGCATGCATGCAGAGGCATGCATATGTGACATAGCCATGGCCCCTACTTGCTGCAGCCAAGGAGTGAGACAGCCAGTCCCCCCTCCCCAGGAGAGGAGCACAGTCCATCAGGCTCTTGATCCTCTGCGTCCCCTGCCAAACCCCTGCACCCTGTGCTCATTCCTGAACATGGGTCATCTGCGTGGTGCAAGGTGTGGCGTCCAGTACTTCAACCCTCAGCGCCACCAGGGCAGCTTAAGAAATGGCTATGTTGAAAATTTGGGGTCAAAAAACTGAAAATTACCACAGTTATGAGCGTGTGTTGATAACCTGCAATGCAGAGTCATAACTTTGTTGTTTTCTCATATTTATATCCCAAATTTTCAACATAGCCTTCGCATGACCCCATATAGCCTTCTTATGACCCCACATAGCCTTCGCATGACCCCACATAGCCTTCTTATGACCCCACATAGTCTGCTTATGAGCCTACATAATGAACAAAAGCAGAGAAATTTTTCAAATCCTGCCCAGAAAGTGATTTTGCACCAAAAGTGGCCAGGATTTGAAAAATGACAGCTTTCACATTCATGAGGTGCTGTGAAGAAATGGCTATTTTTAAAATTTGGGGTCAAAATATTGAAAATTTCCAAAGTTACGAGCCTGCATGCATAAATTTCAATATCGGCTCATAATTTATTTTTTTTTTATTATTATTTTACCCCATATCTTCAACATAGCCTTCTTATGACCCACCTCATGAACAAGGGTGGAGACAATTTTCAATACCTGCCCAAAAGGTGATTTCATGCAGCGACCATGAAATCACCTTTTGGAACAGACTAGCCTAATTTAACTGTCATTGTTTATGAGCTGGGGTCCCATAAAAGGCATGTTGAAAATTTGGGGCAAAAATATTGAAAATTGACCAAGTTATGTCACCAAGTTCAAAATCCTATTGAAGTACATTGAACCACATTGCTGATTTCTTCAATCCGCAGACCGGCATTAAAGAGTGAAGACGTATCTGCAGTCCAGAGAGGATTGCGACATTGGACCCTACTTGTAAGTAAGGGCTTGGGGATGGGGGTGGTGATGAGTGGAAGGGTCAGGTGGGGAGGACTAATGGCAGCAACAGACATCAAAGGATGTTTTCTTTGTTACAGAGTGTACTATACACTACAGTGGAGAAAAACTGATGAGGATGGTTTTCTTTATTTCAGGTGGTGAACTGGGGATTGGGCATCCCCAGTGTTGGTGTTGTGTTTGTGAGGGTGGGTGGGTGCTGAGTGGGAGGTTGATGGGGGACAGTAAAAAAATAAACAATGAGGGATGGTTTTCTTTATTTCAGGTGATGACACTGGGGGATTGGGCACCCCTAGTGTCAGTGTTATGTTTGCGGGTGGGTTGGGGGGTGGTGAGTGGGAGGTTTGAGTGGGGGGACAGTAAAGGTGGTGGTAGAAACGGACATCGATGGACGGTTTTCTATTTTTTCAGAGCATATATATATATATATAAAAAGACCATTAGGGATGGTTTTCTTTATATCAGGTGGCAACACTGGGGATTGGAGTTGCTGGCCCAGTGGTGCTGAGGGTTGAGGCGCTGGACGCCACACTCTGACACTGGTTCGAAAACGGACTAGAGCACTAGGGGTCGGTAGGGGGAAGAAGAGGATCGAGCATCTGTAGGACTGCTCTCCTCTCCTGGGGAGGGACATTGCTGCTTCATGCAGCTTTAGTGGCCCCTGGTGGAGGCCTGGTGGATGCAGCTTGACATGAAGCGCATACAAGGGGCAGAGAGCGTCGGCAAGACATCATGCAAGCAGGCATATTCCTGCATTGCACTGGACATCAGTGCACATCCGCACTCCCAGGGGGCAAGTAAGGAAAAAATCCCCACTCCTGGGGATAGGTGAAGGCACCTCTGCCTCTGAGCCACACTCCCAATACCGGACCCTCTCCTTTCTGGTCCTGGCTTGCAAAGACCAGCATGCTATACTATAAGATAGAGCACCCTGGGTGGATAGGGCAGCCCATCCCCAAGGGGTTCAGAATCGGGAAGGGCTGTGCTGGTTGGAACAAGGGACAGTGAAGGTCTCAGGTGGGAGATAGAGCTCGAGGTGGGAGGCTGCTGGAGAGAGTTCCCTATGAAGTGGTGCAAGAAATACAGTTCGAAAAAAAAAAAAAATTGGGCACCCCCAGTGTTGGTGTTACGTTTCTGAGGGGAAGTGTGTGGTGGTGAGTGCTGAGTGGGAGGGTCAGGTATGGGGACAGTAAGGGCAGCGACAGCAACAAACATTGATGAATGGTTTTCTTTTTTGCAGGGTGTAATTCAACCATAACAGGCTGATCATGGCAGATCAGCAGTGCTTGCTGGGCAGCATGGATCAAAGGAAAGAGCCATCATATGATTGGGTCAGTTCTTTCATTTGAAATACACAAAGTTTCCACCCTGCAAGCCAGAACAATGTTATGATCAGCCTGGCTGATGATTGGTATGACACTTACAGGACCCTGCAGACCATTCTGCATTGGACTGACAGTGTCACACCCCTCACAAGCCACTCTCCTAACAAAGTGTTCACTGCCCGTGTGTGCACGGTGAACATAAAGACTACTGAAGTGAACCTCTGTGTTTTTCACCTCAACAAGGAAGCAGCCAGCCCTCAGAAGTCCAGTCACAGTTTACTCCAACTTCTATTTTGTGGGTGCAGTATCCTAACTGAACTACTAATAGTCACATTAGCTAAACAAATCATGTACCAAACAGCTGTCCAGGTGGTTTAACCCATGCACTGTTTGTGTTTACATAATTAGAGTATTTCACTTCTGTGGTACTCATAAAATCTAAGTTAATGGTCCCGCCAGAACAAAGAATATTACAAGTCTGGTCTAGTGAGAACTGCAGATGTGAGCAGAAGAACCCCCCTTCATCCGTACTTACAGCTGCCTTGGCTGTTGAACCAAACAAGTCCACTGTCAAGAAGATGTATAAGTGGGCCGCCTCGCTGGCATAGTGACAGTGTGTCATGTTGCCCTGCAGTCGACCAGAGTTTGGAAATGGATAACATTCGCCACACTGGGGCCAGACTGGGCTGGAGGTTACTGTAGCTGCCAAAAGGCAGTGTGCCTCAGATGGTGGGGGTGGGCGGTGGGGTCCAGCATAACAGTGATCCCTGTGGGTGGACCAGGGAGCTTACTACTGCCGCAGAGGTACGCTGTATGTCCAAGACCAGAAAGGTATTGCTCTTGGATGGAGAAACTATGGAGTGGAAATCGGGGAAAAATTTCCTGCCATCTATATGCTGGTGCCAGTAGTCTGAACAGGGTATATCCCTACCAAACAGAGTATATCCCTGATAGGACAGGATAGCAGGAGTAGGAGATGAGAAGTATATTTAAAAAGAGAAAAAGATACAGGTCAACATTTTCTACAGAAAGGGCTTTTCTTCGGTAAACAGCAAGTGTATGATTTTGAACCTGCAATATTTAATTAACACCAGCAAGTATTCTCATGAAACTTGGAATCCGATTCATTAAAGGGGCTGGCAAATGTGATTTGCACATCACCAGCCTGCGGCGGTCCACACCGTGATGCTGCAGAGCATGTCTAAGGCCCCTGGGATTGTGTGGTTCCCCGGCCGTAGAACTGTTCCGCAGAACCTGTGTGATGCCGCAGAATATCAGTATGCAGTGCTGCAGAATTTGCTGCTTTTGGTGATTTTTTTTTCATTCAAATACTGTAGATAGTTTTCCCATAGTGCTTGGGTCCTGCCACTCCTTGTTATCCTGAAACCCCTTGTCTATGCTCAGCAATATGATGTCCTTGTTGACATTACATAATATTTCAGCCAATGTCAGAACTGAATTCTGCCACAGAAATGAATAATTCATGCTGTAGGAATGAACAAATGCTGCTGCAGAAGCCTTGGAGTCCTGCCACAAAAATCAGAAGGGCTGCTGAGAACTAGGAGAGTTGAGCATGCCCAGCTCCCAGACGCATTCACTAACCCAGTTTTGTGACTCATAGAAACACAGAACATAGAAATAGAAGCTGTTGGCAGATAAGAACCATTTGGCCCACCTAGTCTGCTCTACATTCCCTACCTACTGTGCCACCACAGACCCACTTGATCTCCGGTCTTCTCCCTCCTTGCCACCACCCTCTCTGTGAAGAAGTGCTTCCTGACCTCCCTCCTAAACCTCCCACCCTCCAGCTTAAGACTGTGTCCCCTCGTGTTATGGTTGCCACTCAGCTTAAAGACACTCTCCTTATCAACCTTATTTATCCCTTTCAAGTACCTGAATGTCCCAATCATGTCCCCTTGTTATCATCTTTGTAGCCCTCCACTGGACCTTTTCCAGCAGGTTAATGCCCTTTTTGAGGTGTGGGCACCAGTACTGAACTCCATACTCTAGATGCGGCCTTACCAGTGACCTGTACAAGGGCAGTATAACCTCATCTCTCCTACTACTGATCTCCCTAGATATGCATCCCAGCATCTTGTTTGCCTTTCACTGCATGGAGTGCTTCAGGTCACTAGTGATCATCACTCCCAGGTTCTCCTCCTCCTCCTCCTCCTCCCCTGATGCAGATACTCGGACTCCATCCAGGTAGTACTGTCCTATGATTCTTGGCTCCAATATGCATAAGTAGTAGTTGAAGTGCAGGTTGCTCATTTTCAGCATATCTTTAAGGAGCAAGGATCATAGCTGGTCCCAAAAAAATGAAAAATAAAATTCACAAAATCCATGCAGGGATTGAAGGACATACATAGAAACATAGAAGTTTTCGGCAGAGGACCTCTTGGCACACCTCGTCTGCCTTATATTCCCTACCTACTGGCCACCGCAGACCCCACGTGATCTCTGGTCTTCTCCCCCCCCCCACACCTTACTTCTAAGGTCCCCTTGTGTCTATCCCATGCATGGTTGAATCCTGTTACCATTTTAAACACCCACCACCTCTGCTGGGAGGCTGTTCAGGCGTTCACCACCCTCTCCATGAAGAAGTATTTCTTCACATCTCCTCTGAGTCCCCTCCCCCAGCTTCATAGTGTGACCCCTTCTTCTGGTGCATCTTTTTCTATGGAAAATGCTACCTTCCTGTACGTACGTTATTAATACCTGTGAGGTATTTAAATGCTTCTATCATACCCCCTTTCCTCTAGAGACTACATATTTAGATCCTTGAGTCCTTCCTCATAGGGCTTTTGATGCCCTCCCTGCACCATTTTGGTAGCCCTGCTTTGTACCGTCTCCACCCTATCTATGTCCTTCCAGAGGTGGGGCCTCCACAATGGACACAGTACTTGGGGGGGTCTTACCAGCAATGTATACAGAAGTAATACTACTTCCCCCTCTCCTCTTCTGCTGGCGATGCCCTTCCCTATGAACTCGAGCATCCTGTTAGCCCTCCCACTGGTTTATCACACTACTTGGCTACTTTTAGGTCATCAGAAATGATTACCCCAGGTCCCTTTTTCGATTTTCTGGTTGCTAATACCTCCCTACTCAATTGGTATGTTGCCCCTGGGTTTCTGTGCCCCAAGTGCATGATTTTGCACTTTTTTGCATTGAAACCAAGCTGCCATTCCCTTGACCAATCTTCCAGCTTTTTCAGATCATCCGTCATTCTTTCCACTGCACCCCCCCACCCAGTGTGTACACTGTGTTGCAGATTTTTGTCATCTGCGAACAGGCATACTTTCCCCTCCAGCCCTTCTGCAGTGTCGTTAATAAAGATATTGAGGAGGACCAGGCCCAGTACTGACCCCTGTGGCACCCCGCTTGTCACCTTGTTTTCTCCAGAGTGGACCCCATATACCACTGCCCTCTGGCTCCTGTTGCGTAGCCAATTTCTTACCCATTTTACTACTTTTGGACCCGCTCCTAGGTTGTCCAGCTTGCTCACCAGTCTTCTATGTGGAACATTGTCGAACGCCTTACTGAAATTAATGTAGGCCACATCTACCACTCCTCCCTGATGGCAAGGCAAGGCAATTTTTATTTAAAAGGATGCCCAATCCCGGAGGCTCTGGGCACCGTACAAAGTCAATAAACAAATATAAGACACAACAAATCAGAATAAATACCAGAAAACATCGAACAATAAATTATGCAATAAAAAATAAAACATCCTAAAATAGTTTAAAAACAGAGGTGGACGGGAACTGAGATCAAAAACCATTACGTACAGATCTCACTAAACAGCTAAGTAGGGGAAAGCCTGGGTGAACAGGAGGGCATTAAAGTGGGCCTTGAATACCTCCAAAGATGGGGCCTCCCTGACCTTGAAGGGTAGTGAATTCCACAGGATGGGGCCAGTGACACTAAAAGTCCTGCCGCCAACTGTTTTCAGCCTCTTCCTGGGAATCGTCAGGAGGCCCCTACCGGAGGAGCAGAGGGGATGGACCAAGACAGCAGGTGCAAGAAGGTCTGACAGGTAATCAGGGCCCTGGCTGTGTAGGGTCTTATAGCTGAGAATACCTACCTTAAAGAGGATCCTCCACCTGACCGGCAGCCAGTGCAGCTCATGCAGTACTGGTGACAATATTTAGGGTGCCCCATAAGTAACCTGGCAGCTGCGTTCTGCACCAGCTGTAGTCTGCGGAGAGATCCTCCCATGACCCCAAAGTGGAGGGTGTTACAGTAGTCAAGCCTTGATGTCACCAAGGCATATATCAAAGTGGGGAGGTCCAGAGGTGGCACAAGGGGCTTTATCCTGGCGACATTCCTAAGATGAAAAAACAGGAGTAGACCGTGAAAAACACTTGTGCCTCCATCGTCAAACCCCTGTCCAGGATGACACCAAGATTCCACACCTCAAAGGAGGCCTTCAATGGAACAGATCCCAGAACAAGTCTGGTCTCTGCACCCGAGGCTATCCCATCCCGCACTCTGTTCAATACCACCACCAATACCTCGATCTTATTGGGCTTCAGCTGCAACCAGCTGGAGGCCATCCAGTCATTGATTTTGGCAAGGCAGCTGTTTAGCATGTCTGCCGCATTGGATGTTCCTGGGGCAAAGGACAAGTATGAAACCCCAAACCATACTTTTGAATGATCCCCCCCCCGGGGCAGCATGTACACCAGGAACAACATTGGAGACAGGACTGAACCCTGGAACTCAACACAGCTGGAGACTAGAGGTGGGGCAGATATTCCCCATCATAACCCTTTCCTTCCTGTTAGTTAAAAATGACTCAAACCAGCAGATAACAGTACCAGTGAGTCAGCAGAATTCCCTATGGTGGTCCAGCAACACACAATGGTCCGCAGTGTCAAATGCTGAAGAGAGATCGAGGAGAACAAGAATTGTCCTTTCCCCTTGATCTCTAGCCCTGAGAATATCATTCTGCACCCTAACAAGTGCAGTTTCTGTGCTATGCCTCACCCAAAATCCCAACTGGAGGGGCTCGTATAACTCATGGGACACAAAGTGCTCCTCCAACTGAAGTGCCACTACCTTCTCAACAACCTTCATCAAAAATGGAAGGTTGGAGATAAGACGGTAATTTGCAATGACGTCTGGGTCCAAAGATGGTTTCTTTAGGAGCGGTCTCACCAACACCTCCTTCAAGGCATTGGGGAAGACCCCCTCTGACAGGGAACACCAGATAATCAAGGCAAACACCGGGCCGACAGCGTCAACACATCTCATCAGGAAACGCATCGGCACCGGGTCCAGTTCACAAAAGGTGTACATCAGATTGGTCCCTACCTCGATAATCTCATTTACCTCCACCAGTCTAAACTCTCCCCAACTAGACGGAGCACAATCAGGACACTTTGGGCAACCACTGTCAGCTCTGAACTGGCTGACTGAAGGAATTCCCTGCCAGATATCGAACACCCTGTCCGAGACGAACCGAGCAAACTCTTCGCATCCAGAGTTGGAAAAAGCCTTCATTGGCTGTAGACAGGCCGGGCAAAGTATCCTGTCTATAGTCTGAAAAAATGCAGCTGGTTGGCTCTTCCTGGTGGCAATCTCCCTGGACAGGAATTCTGCCTTCTTACGGTTGATTGCCCCCTGGTACACCCTATAATGTGCATGCAGGGCCAGTTTGTCCTCCTCCAGCCTGGTCTTCCTCCAGCAGTGCTCCAACCTCTGACCCTTCTTCTTCAACTCCCTGAGCTCCCCATCAAACCAAGGGGATCTCAGGTAGGAAGATTTGGGTCATACACAGACAGGTGCGAGGGAGTCAATGGCGTCCAATAGCACCCTATTATAGGTGCCAGTAACATCACCAGTGCCTCTAACATATGCGTTGTCCACACTAGATAGATCAGCTACCACCAAAAAACCTCCAGGGTCAGTCCCCACAAAGGGCAGTAGCTCATTTCTGTGGGGGGAGGACATCCGGTGGGTGCCCTGAACATGACCCACACTGTGGAGTGATCTAACCATGCAACTCGATCAATCTTGAGATCACTTATCTCAAGCCCCAGTGAGAACACCATGTCCAAAGTGTGCCCACCCTGGTGAGTCGTGGAGGAAACTACCTGTGACAGACCCAGTGACGACATGATCTGGAGGAGGTTATGACCAGGCCAAGACAATTCATCGTCAGCCCAAACATTGAAATCCCCCATGACAATACATCTGGGAGCTTCCAATGTTTCACCGATGATGAATCCGGCAACCTCCTGCAGGAAGTCTCCCACCACCCTAGGGGGGCAGTAAATCAGGAGAATCCTGCAGCCTGCGCCCAGACCCTCACAGATGGCCACACATTCAAAGGAATCCCGGGTTCTCACTGGATGCACAGTGAAGCCCAAGTCGGATCTAGAACAGACAGCTACCTCATCGCCCCTATGTTCCCCTCTGGGGCAGTACACAACGGTATACCCAGAGGGGATGGCAGCCTCCAAAACCGGGCCTGCATCATCCCCAATCCAGGTCTCCATAATGCAAGCCAGATCAACCTGGGAAATCTGCACTAATAGCAGTCTTGTTCCTGATCAATCTGGCATTTGCACAGCACTGCTCGCAGGGGATTGGTGGACACAAAAGCCCCTTGAGTTAACTGGCCACTCAGACTGGTGGACTCCCTTGGGACAGGCACTAAATGTGTCTGGCCTCTCTCTTGTGCCCGTCACAATCCAGGGTGCCTTCTGCACCTGATGATTTATATCCTGCCACCCCCGCCATGCATGGGGTACCCCCTGCCCAAAATCACCATGGCCCCTCCAAATCCCCACCTCCCGACAGCGCCTTCCTGTGATGTTAGAAACTATAAGGTGGATAAAGGGCTGTAGGTCATGCAGCTGAGATGCCCTGTACACTATCCTGGCCCCCCAGCCCCCCTGAACAGCCCCAACACATTACCGCAACTAGATCCCGTCTCACACACTTAATACCACTCACACCTTTCTCACACACTAATAAACAGATTGTGCTAAACACACACCCCAGAAAACACTAATAAACAAATTAAAATAAAACACTCAACCCCCTCTCATAAAATACCCCCCAACCCACACAGCTGAATCACAAATGACCTTGCCTCAGTCAATCACATTCACTCACACACTAATCCCAACCCCCCAATCTCCCACACACAAACCCCAAAACAGCCCCGTTTACACACCCCTACCAGGGCAGCAAACAAAAAACATAGATATAGCCTTAGAATTTAATCAAGCACAGACCCTAGGATCTTATTTTATTTATTACTTATTTAGTTTTTATTGACCGGGAAGGAGGGCTAGACAATTTATTTAACTATTTACAGCCTCGTACCGGGAATACAGATGGATGCCAGCTGAAATTGAACCAGATTTTTTAAACTGTTGGTGATATTTTTAGTGAATGAGGGAAATTTGGCCAGGACACCGGGGAAATTCCCCTACTCTGAGGAGGGGGAACCTTTGGTGGACGGACGCAAGATGGCTACTGTGTCCCAACCTATGGAGTCGATGGAGGTATCTGAGCAGAGAGAGTGGGCTTCTTATCCTGCACAGGAGGCGACATATTACGGATTTGAACAGCAAGATGCGTCTATTCCTGAGGAGTTTTTTACCATTAACAAGGTCTCTGATAAGGTATCTACTCACTCTGACCCTGATGGTTTGCTAGAGGATTATGCAGCTATTATTAAACAAAAGGAGCGTTTGTTACAAGACGTCCTTGTGGATGCGGATAGTTGCAACGAAAAAAAGCAACGCCTATTACGGGAGCTAGGAGAATTGCGGTCCGATGACTTAAGATTGTCACAAACAGTCCCCCGTACTTCCGGGTTGCCTGCGGCTTGCGTAACGCTTGGTTCGATGTTAGAGCCGACCGCTGCTCTTGTGTATGTTCCTGATATGGAGACGGTTTGTGGCGAAGCTGCTGCATGTAAGTCTTTTGACCCTTCTGATTCTTCTTTGGCACAGCATTCTTCCTCTATAGCGCCTGTTAAAAGTTCAGTGTTTCAGCCTGCAGGGCAGCAGGTGAAGCGCTAGGGATGACTGCAGCTGTACTTCCGCACGCTACTGTACCTGCAAATGATATAGTTAGCACTGTTGAAATGAATAGGGAGAGATACGTTTCTATACGGCTGAAAATTCTAAGACTTTTAAGTGCCCTCCAATATCCCCTACTAATGTGACAGTTATTACTGCTCCACTTCAGAATGTTAGTTTGACCTCTGATTCAAGACCATTGGTCCCCAGAACGTGCTATTCTGAGGCTGGTTGGTTACAATCTCCATAGGGAATGGATACCAGATCCTACTGACTCTAAATTGCAAACATATAACAGCCTGGGTACTTCTCAGGACCATAGCCCATTAAGTATTGCTGTTCCTGGACCTGTTCCTTCAGATACCATTTCCACTACAACTACAGCTAGTAATATGACTATTTCTGATGGTCAGTCTTGTTCCCAGCCTGGGTTGCCACATGCTTTTCCTTCACATTCTGGAGTAAATGGTACTGTCTCTCCTCCTACATTTAAACTTTCTGATTTATTTACTAACACAGGGGAATCTGCTCCTCGTCGGAATGCTGTGCATTTATTATACAAGGGAGGTTTGGAAGATCCTCCGGACAGACTGTATATTTCTAAAGTATTACTAAAGGGTTCAATGAAATTTATGTCTTCAGACATTTATGCACTGATACATTTAGGGAATGCCAATTATGATGTTAGCTTTAAAACCTCTGGGGTTTGGAGCGTTTGATCTATATTTCAGAAGGTAAAGGACTCCCTCTTGGACCCCTTTTTTGCAGTCCCTTTGACAAAACCTTTAATAAAACTGATAACTGTTTTATTCCGCAACGAAGGAGTTCATATAGAAGACATCCTTTTTTGGCTTCGAAGATGGTGTGAAATTTTGGATAAACCAGTTCCTATCTTGGATAGTGAACAGATTTGGAATGGGGGTTGGAAATTGAGGGTTACATTGTTTTCATCTCCTGCTGGTCCACAACACCTTCCGAATAGTTTTTTTTTGGGACGAGATAGAGGTAGTCTGTTTTATGTTGGACAACCCAAGGCCTGTTTTAAATGTGGCTCTAGATCCCATTTAAATCACGGCCTGTGATATCGTCTGTTCCCATTGCTTTGAATTTGGCCATTTAGCTGCACGTTGTTCGAATCTATTTAAATGTAATTTGTGTGAGCAGCCCGGACATGGCTATGCCAAATGCCCATGGGCTTCGCACAACCGAGATCATTGTCCCTCCCATGAAGACCTAATTACAGATGCCCAGCAAGGTTGTTCTGTTCCTACTAAACCCTCTGACACGTTTCTTCCTCCTTCACGTCCCCCCCCCACACAGTTTGACTCTGATCTAGTTGTAGACACTGGGATGGATAGTGCAGTTATGCCAGTAGTTTCACATAAAGTGCATTCGCCTCCTTTGGCAGTGGGTAACTTGGAAACCCCCCAGTCTACGTCATCTGATCCCACTCCTTTGGTTCATGGTGAGATTTCTGATATGCCCCCACCTTTATCCCAAGAAGTCCCTTTTAAGAAGGTTACTGCAAAAAAACGTCATAGGTTAGGTAAACTGGTTCCATCTCAACAAGAGTCTAAGGCACCTATGAGTACTACTCCTTCAGAGTCTTGGAAAGTGGGTAATAGCTTCGCTGTTTTGGGTTCCAAGGATGAGTCTGAAGGAGATAAGTCTGATCGCTCTTCTAAGGCCTCCTTGATTAATGATACCTTTCAGAAGGAGGACGGCACACAGGAAAGATTGAAATTTTCCAGACGCTTCAGAGACGCATGGTGTCTAGAATTTCTTGATAGTTTTTGTATGGATGGGTTTTTCAGGTGTTTCATTTTTTCCCCTTATGATGACTTCTTTAACTGTGACTTCACTTAATGTTAATAGCATCAAAAGCCATAAGAAAATGGTTACTGCTTTGACTTGTTTACAAAATTTGAAAGCTGATATTGTGTGTCTCCAGGATACCAGATTGAAGACCTGTTATGAAGTTCAGCAAGCACGTAATCTTTGGTCATTAGGAATGTCTTTTTGGTCTAATGGCCAAGATCTTTGTGACGGGGTAGGGGTATTGTTTACAAATCCATCATTACGGGTGTCCAAAATGGTAGATATTTATCCAGGGCGTGCTCTTTTATTAGATATAAATTTTGGTGCAGAAAGATTCCGTTTGATTAATATATATGCCCCACAGACCAAAGCTTTATGAGTTGCGTTTCTGAACGACATACATCCTTATTTGTATACCTCACGTTTTATTGTTTGGGCAGGTGATTTCAATTGTGTAATCGATATCAAAGATAGAGGGATGAAGACGTCCAAACTGTTTTGTGATTCTCAGAAGCTGAAACAGATTTTAGACCCAGCTCAGCTTAGGGATGCTTATCGAAGCATTCATTCTGATGGGGGTAGGACATTTTTTAAAAATCAGTTGTCTACACGTATAGATTTTGTTTTTCTTTCACTGTCTTTACACATCGCTACGGTTGTATTGAATATTTGGGAATTTTCTGATCACAAATCCTTAACAGTACAAATGTCCTGGGATGGAGCTCCCCGTTGTAAAAAGAATATTTGGAGAATGAATGACTCCTTGCTATTGGATAAATCTGTTCAGAAAGCTTGGCAGCGTGAATTTACTGCTAGATTATCTGTATTGGATGTCTCACGATGATGTTGCCTCTTGGTGGAAGATTCTAAATATGTTTGGAAAATTTTTTCAAACATATTCCAAAAAGGAAAAGTAATTCTCAATATTTGGAATATCTGAAATTACGATCGATTTGCAAAAACTAATCTCTAACTGAAACTGAAGGTTTTGATTATAGTGCTCAGATTAGTCAAGGAAACAACTCATGTTTCAATACAGATATGATAGAGCTAAATCTCTTGATTTTGAACATCGTTTTGGTTTAAAATTGCATAAAGGTGCCTTGGATCCGTTCAATGATTGTAAGAACAGAGTTGTGAATCGTGTAATTACGGAATTAACATCAGATTCTGGGGACTTAGTTCGAACTCCAGCTGCTTTATTGGAGGTGGTGACTAATTATTTAACTAACTTGTATAGTGTAGATGACCATGTTCAACCGGATTTATTGGATCTAGCAGGCCTACATTTGCCCCACTTGAATTCTGCTGATAGTACTCATCTGTTGCACAAAATTTCTGAGTTAGAAGTGAAAGATTCTATTTTTTCCTTGAAACTGGACTCTGCTCCTGGTACAGATGGTTTTGGGGTGGCTTTTTATAGGACATTTCACTCTACTTTAGTCCCACTTTTGACATCTTTGTTTAATGCTATGTCGTCGTCCGCTAGTTTGGCTCCTTCTATGTATCATGCCATTGTAATTTTACTTTATAAAAAAGGTTTAAAAACTGATTTACGAAATTGGAGGACACTAAGTTTACTGAACACTGATTTAAAGATTTTAAGTAAAATCTTATTACGTAGGCTCACATCGATAGTGGATTCATTGTTAAGTTCTTCTCAAACTTGTTCTGTACCAGGCCGATCCCAGTATGATAATCTATTGATTATCCGCGAACTTTTCTCAGCGTCTCAGACTGGTACCATGCAAGGTTATTTACTTAGTCTGGATCAGGAAAAGGCATTTGATTATGTTTCACACAGATTTCTGTTTTCAGTTTTAAGAGCATATGGTTTTCCCAGTCCTTTCACTGCTTGGATTCGGTTACTTTATCATTCGGCTTCCCTGATACCTAATGTTAATGGTTGGTGTGGTCCTCCTATAACTGTTCAGAGGGGCGTTCGGCAAGGATGCCCGTTGAGTCCTTTATTATATGTTTTTTATATTGATATTTTTATCCATCTGGTAAGTGCTAATAGTGGTTTAACAGGTGTGCGGCTGGCAGATACTGTTTTACAGATCAAAATCTTGGCATATGCAGATGATTTGGTGGTTTGTTTACATTCGCTTCAAGAAGAACCTCAGTTTGTTGCAATTTTGGATTTATTTTCTAAAGTTTCGGGATCTAAAATTAATTATGGTAAGTGTAAAGGGTTTCCTTTTGGTCTCTCCCCCATTCCTGAATCTGGCACCCTGGCAGGAATCCCTGTTTCCAAAGCTCCTATAACCATTCTAGGAATTGAGTTTGGTGATATTGATATGATGCAAATCAATTGGTCACAAAAGATTACTATTGTTCAATCTGTTGTGTCTCGTTGGAAAGGGAAACAAATAGCAAAACGTAAAAGAGTTTTGCTAATTAAAACTCTAATTCTGCCCATTTTTTTGTATTTAAGTTATGTGTTTCCTCCCCCATCCTCTGTCTTTACGTCTTTATCTAGTGTTTTTTTTCAGGCTTTTTGGGGGAGTAGACTAAACCCCATTAAAAGGGGATTTACATATAGACCTATTAGTCAGGGTGGAGTGGGTATGGTACATCCTATAGCTTTTTTTCTTAGTATATTTTTGTCATGTAATTTTGTCCTTTGTTACGGCCTGGTTTAAAGCCCTGGTCTTCTTATGTTAATTTGTGGTTTATAAATGTTTATCTACTGAAATCTGCTAATTGGATTTCTTTGTCTAAGGTGTACCCCTTATTCCTCCGTATGGTAAAGGGCTTTTTGTTTAATTAAAAATGGAACTTAACTATATTGCATTTAGAAACCTTGCATAGAAAACAGTTATATAATATTATGATTTCTGCTGATTTTCAGAACCTTTATTTTTCCTGATTGTCTCCCTCAGTCCCAAGACAGGATTTTAAAATTACTTTCCCATGGAGCGGATACCGGCCTTTCTTTGGGATAGTGTTTGGTTGGGATCTATGGTAGATTGCCTGTGGGTAGCACACATAAACACAAACAGTTATGTGAACGATGGTGTACTCGTGCTCTCTGTCATTCAGAGTTGTAAACACAGAAACATCTCTTTTTAGATTGCTCATATATTGTTCCTTTTTGGGTTTGGTTAGCAAATAGATGGAAGGAACCTTTGTTTTCATCAATTTCTTATGCGACATTGATGTATGGTTCACATAAGGGTGAATGGTCTAGGTATCCTGCAGATACTTTACTTTTGGTTTTCTTTGTTATTAGATTTTATATCTGGCAATCTAGATCTTTTTGGTCTACCCAACAACGTACTGTTTCGTTTGATGAACTTCTCTATAATATATTACAGACTCTTCATACTGTCTATAACTCTGATGTAAAGTCTTTTGGTCAACCTAAATGCTCTGCTTTATGGGTGAATTGTTATAATTGGTTGAATTGATGTTTCTTTTTGTTTTTCCTTTTGAATCATGACTTGTTTTGTAATTTGTTTGGAGTCCTCCATTTAATAAAAAATTCCCCTACTCTGTAGTAAGGGGCACTGTGCTGCTTTGCAGGATGGCAGATGGTGCCGGGCCACAGGAGGAGGAGGAGGAGGAGGACGTGTTGTTCGGTCAGCGGACCAAGGTTTCATCCTCAACCTTGGTTTCAGAGCTATGTGGGGACATTTTGGCTGCCGTTCCTATGGATTCGGGTGTTATAGATGTGCAGGGGCAAACCCTTGCAGTGGGGAGGGAAGATGCAGAATTTTTAATTTCATCTCCCATTCAAAAAGTCCCGAAATTATCCGTAGAGATGATCCATGATGATGCAGACAGTGTATCAGCTGTGCCTCAGCTAAATGCGGTGATGGAGCCGGCGAGTGCATGCTGACGTGATGATGTGGAAGGAGCAACTATGCGGAAGTGCTGTGAAGCTGACACAGCACAATCTGACAGTCGGTCAAAGGAACAGGCACTTTTAAACACTGGATGGGCATGTTTGAATGGAAAGTGGGTACCTGATTCGGAATGGGTTTCCTTTTCAATGCCTGTGGCTGCTTCGGATGTTTCCAACGACAATGCAGGACAAGTAAAACATTTAGCAGACACAGGAGGGGGTACTGGGCAGTGAGACATTTTCACTAAAGGTACTGTCATTACGAGTGATTTATCACATGGTACTGTTGCTTATTCCCCTATCCACTCCCCACTCAGAGATCAACGAAGGACTGGTCCCAGGTTTTCTGACTTATTTCACCAAAATATTTTGGAGCAAGCGCCTTGGCACAATGCCGTTTGTCTTCAATATCAGGGAGGTTTACAGGAGCATCCAGATAGACGTTGTGTGGCTAGCCATTTGTTAAAGAATTTGATGAATTTTTAGCCTCTGAAGTGTATGCCCTAATAATAAATGTGAGGGGGCAAAGTATGAAGTTTGCAAAACTACACCTCTATTGGCCCCCTTTTGGGCCATCCCTCTTACTAAACCTCTGTTTAAAACAATTAATGTTATGTTTCAGAATGAGGGAGTGAATGTGGGGGATATCCAGTTTTGGCTGGAACAAAAATGTACTGTTTTGAAGCCCCCAGAACCTATCATTGATGATGAAGGTATCTGGATGGGCAGTTGGAAGTTTAAGGTTAAACTTAATATCATTAGAAACGAGGTGCAGCATGTTCCAAACAGTTTTTTGGGGGGCAAAGATAGAGGAGTTTGTTTTTATCCTGGCCAGCCTAAGGCCTACTATAAATGTGGGAGCAGGAGGCATCTTAGTAGTGCGTGTGATAAGATGAAATGTGTTCTTTGTGGGGATTTTGACCATGACAGTGGGACTTGTAGAAATGTTTTCCGGTGTAACTTATGCGATGAACAGGGACATGCCTATCATCAGTGCCCCTGGGCAGGGCAAAACAAACAGGGCAGATTGGATAAAGAAGATTTGATTAACCGTGCACAAGAAAGGTACAGGCCTGGATTTTCTAGCAGGGCCCCACCCCAGACTAGGCCTACCACCTTAGAAACAGGCCACATGTCTACAGAGACTCCTGCCCCACCACAACCCAGTCAGAAACTTCAAAGGAGCAGCATGTCTTAGTTCAGGATGCCCTTTCCACCTCACAAAAAGATCCACAGGTTATGCCCCCCCACTATTTTAGAGTTTCAGCACCCTCCCCATCCCAAAAGAGTTACTTAGAGCTTCTAACAGGAGACAACAAAGCCCTGCTGGGCTTTCCACCCAAAATGCTTTTTCAGTTTTGCAGGAACCAGAAGGGGGTTCTGAATCTGATGTCTCTTCCATTTTTGGGGTGCTTTCCGAAATGGAATGTGAGGAGGAGAGGGACCAGAAGGTTTGGTTACAAAGAAAAAGACAGGAAGGAAACAGAAAAAGGATAAGCATGCTTGAAACTCTGTAAATGTCCACCTTGAAATTAGTTTCCCTCAATGCCTGTAGTATGAAACACTATAGGAAGGGGTGGGCTTGTTTACATTTTTGCAGGTCTTTAGCCGCTGATAGTTTTTTTTTTTTTTTTTTTTTACAGGAAACCAGATTCAATACATTGCAGGATGTGACACAAGCAAAAAAAACTTGGATTTATGGGCCTTCCTTTTGGTATAGATGTGGCTGATGGCTTGGGAATTTTATTCGGGAACACACAGGTTCAGGTGGCGAAAGTGGTAGATTTAATACCTGGGAGAGTTTTAATTCTAGACTGCTTCTATAAGGGATTTTCCCTCAGGCTAATTAATACCTATGCTCCCCAAGTTAAGTCTGCTCGGATTGACCTCTTTAACAAGGTACAACCATATCTGTACACCCGTAAGCATGTTATTTGGGGCAGGGATTTTAATTGCAGCTTGGATTGTAAAGTTAAGGATCAGCTACAGAAAAAGATTTATTGTGATACCCATGCATTGCACAGCATTTTGAGTACATCACAGTTAAAAGATGTGTATAGGGAACTCTCTTCTGATTCAGGGTTTACCTATTCCAGGAGTATTTATAGCTCGAGAATAGATTTTTTTTTTCTTTCTAAATAATTAATTCCAAACTCTTTTTTTTTTTTTTTTACATCTTTGCGAGGTTTCAGACCATAAGGCCTTGGTGTGTTGTGTAGGTATTTCATCTGTTCCTCCCAGGTTTCCATCTGTGCCCAATAGATGGAAGCTGAATTCTGCTTTATTGGAACAGGAAGAAATTAGGAGGCAGCTACTTAATGTCATTTATATTAGAAAAACAGTAGCAGAACTTTATGAGGATTGGGCAACATGGTGGGAAGACACTAAGATAGAGATAAGATTTTTTTTTATGCATTTAGGGAAGACCAAGTGTATTGATGATTACATTAGATATTTAGAGTATAGGAACCAATTCTACAGACTTTTATCTTTCTCTAATCTTCAGTTCCCCGGTTTCAAGAGCAATTATGTAGATTAAAGGAACAAATGAAACTTTATCAATATGATAGAGAGGCTTCTTTACAGGCTGAAATTAAATTTGGACTGAATAAAACACCGTATGCAGATCCTTTTTCTGCCTGTAAACAAGGTTTAGATCAAAACTTATGAAATGTGTAACCCCCCCTACAAATGGGGGTCCCCAAAAAGTCTTCCTTGAGCTTGCCTAAATGCTCACTGCCAGGCTGGTGTTCTGCGTTTTAGCAGTTAAACGTTATTGCCAGAGAGTGCCTGTATAGCCTCTGTGTACTGTTTCTTTAAGGGCTGCCTAGATTGCAGTAATAATGGATCTGAAAGGGGGGGCTGAGTGTTTCCATGCTCGAGTCCCACCCGGGCTGCCAACTAATCGCTCCGTTTCTGCCATCGCTAATTGTGCAGAAGGAGCTCTGTTGAAAGATGTAACTGTTTGCTGATCATTTATTAGAGCAGTGAAAATGTTGCAGTTTGTTCTAACCTGTTTCTTTGCAGCAAGGACTGTTCTGTTTATCTCCACCATCTTGGCCTGGGACTGTCAGAATGGGCCAGTCAGTACAGCTGGGACTCTAAAATGGAGCCTGCCTACAGGGGCGTGGTGGGGGCAAAACTTGTAGGAATTGTAGTTTTGAGCTTTTGGCGCCTTTTTGAACCTGGTGGGGGAGCCCTTGTTGTGATTGACAGACAGATCAGCCAACCAAATCTTTTGGATCCTGGGGAAAGTACCAGGCATGCTGGCAGTTGATTCAGATCTCAGTTGGGAGTTGAAGAAGCAACAGCTCGAGACAGTCAAGAAGCCGTGCTGCACAGTTTCACGCGGGAGAACTGTGGAAAGGCCTGAGTTCGGCCTGCTTGTTAGCTTGCTGCCCCTGAGAGGGAGAACAGAATAATTTCGGACTGAACCCAAGTTTGTGAGAATGAAGTAAACTACTGAATTTTGACCAGGCTCATACCTGAAGAAGACCAAAGATTTGCTGAATGCAATCGGCCTGTCAGGATTTTCAGCTACCTCTGAACTCCCAGTTTGTGCAGAGACTTTGCGATTGTGGACGGATAGTAATCTGCCTGGTACAGTAGAATTTCCTTACATGTAAATGTGCTGTGTGCTGAAAGTGGGTCGTGATTTGGTTCCCCACTGTGTGAATTGTGTTCTGCTTGCTGGAGGCAGCATCCAGCTCCAACAGACTAAATCTGTTTGTGTTTCCATTCAGCCTGGGTCTTGCCACACTGGTCCAGCCAGGCTACCTGCTGCACAGAGAGAGAGCCATCAATGAGAGACCTGCCTGGGGATCAGCTCCACGCTTGAACATGATCGACGCTTCGGTAATTCATGTGGGCCCTGCTTCTCCTGGCACTTCAGCTCAACAACCTGCAGTCCCAATTTCGCCCTGCCTGTGTCCTGTACTGGGTATCATGAGTAGTCATCAGGGTAGCTCCCTGCAACAACAGTTAAATCTAAAAGTGTCATCTGATTGCCGTGTTTCTGTTTCACAAACTGAGCCTTCTGGCTCCGGATTACAAATATTGTGTGTTGTGCAAGTTGCTTCCTTCCATCACAGGACCCCAACCAGCTGCAATGTTCTTGGCTAGCCCACCTCTTCCTCACCTGGGTACCCAGAGTGTGTGACTTTGTTGAGACTTTGAAGTGCCTGCCTAACCATTTAATTGATATAACCTTTAAACCAATCAGCCTGATTACTCCCCTCCCTTGTTCAAGTCGCCTAAATAAGTCAGATCTAACGCTTTTTGCATTTACCCTGACTGTGATTTCAGTTTGTGCCAAAAGTATTGTACTGTTGCTGTTTGCTGTGTTTAACCTTGTTTTACAGGGGGTCCTCAGGGTCGAGCTAGAGGAACCAGCACTGGTGGTAAGTGCAAACATTGTGGGCAATTGCATGGTGAATAAGGGTCATTGTGAAAGTGATTATTGTGTATTTTTCAGGCCACTAGAAGAAAAAAGGGGGGGTTACAGTGTCCTGGAGAGCTGTGCCCAGGCTAGCTTGACCACTACCAACCCTGACCTCCAGGTGGAGGCACCCGTTTCACTACCCAGACCCCTTAACCTGCTACTAGCCAAGCAGGCAGGGGGTAGTAGCCCTTGGGATAGCGCCGTCTAGAGGTTACATCTTGGAGGCTCACTGCTGGGATTTTGTGCCTTCTATTGACCGAAATTACAAACTATTGTTAAGCATAAATGGCTACCCCAACAGAAATGGCTGTGCACCTGTTGGTGGGGTGGTGTACAGGGCAAGAGATTGACCCTCACAATGCCCTGCTTATTTTGGATATTCCCTTGGGCACTAGTAAAGACCCTGTAGAAGGAGCACTTTCCAAAGTTGAATGTTTAACAAACGCTGTGGTGGTGGGGCGACAGGCTGATTTGACCGCCCAAACTTTTATGGCGTTGATAGAGTGTAGTGACCCAGCTGACAGTTTCAAAGTGCCAGGGATTGTTGCCTCAGAAAGGGCCCCAGCCACCTGGAGAGTGATAACTAAAGACAGTAAAGCCCTTGGGGGGGTTGAGCCCCCACTACTATGTGAGATTTTTGGAGGAAAGGTTGGCTAAGTTGTTCCTGGAGGAGGGAAAGACTGTAGAGGGTTTTAAGAGACTATTCCTGCTGCCTGGGGGTGATCCTTCCCCCACACCTCCGCCCACCCCAGTACCGGGTCCTGCCCCAGCCCTGGGTCCTGCCCATACCTGCAGTTAGTCATGACACATACCGCAAGTTGAGGATGTTCTCAGGCACTCTTCCCACCCCACCGGGGGAGGATGACTGGGAGACCTGGATCGACTATGTTGCCCCCTTGGTACCTGAATTGCAGTGTGCAGAGGCTGAGAAGCAGAAAAGAATCATAAAAAGTTTGAGAGGCCCCGCCCTTGAAACCATAACATTTTTGAGGTACACGAATCCTGATGCATCTGCTCAGAAATACCTATCTGTACTCGAAGTCAATTTTGGAAGCATTGAGTCAGGGGAACTTTGATGTGGAAATTCCAAGGTACCAAACAATGATAGGTACCTATGATTCAGCCAGCACTTGATGCCCTGCGTGCAGGGAAAGATGTGTCCAAGTTGAGTTCCCCTGACTTGTGAACTGCTCTATTGTTTAAAGAAGGCCCCAGGTTGAAGTTACTCAATCAGTTGTTATATAGAGAGAGAGACAGTAGATCATAGTGGCCAAGTAGACAAGCAACAATTGGTCCTGCCCATGGCCTTTAAAGATCTGGTACTGAGGTCCCTCCACAATCACATGGGGCACCTTGGTATTGACAGAACCCTTGACCTAGTATGATCCCACTTCTACTGGCCCAAGATGGGGGCCGATGTTGAGCACCACGTAAAGACTTGTAGTCACTGCCTGCAGAGAAAAGCCCTGCCTCAGAGGGCTGCCCCACTTGTCAATATTACTACCAGCACCATCATGGAACTGGTCTTCATAGACTTTCTGTGTTTAGAACCTGATCAGTGGAATATTGGCAAAGTGTTAGTGGTTACAGATCATTTCACACAGTATGCACAAGCTTTTCCAACCAAAGATCAAAAGGCCTCTACCGTGGCCAAGGTGCTAGTGGAAAATTTCTTCATTCACTATGGTGTCCCCCAGTGGATCCACTCTGACCAGGGCAGAGACTTTGAGTTGACTAATCAAAGAGATGCTCTCTCTCTATGGGGGTTGCGAAAATCAAGAACCATCCCTTATCACCCGCAAGGGGACCCTCAAGCAGAACGTTTTAACTGCACCCTTCAAGATATGCTGGGCACTCTCCATCCAAAAGACAAGCCTAAGTGGAGCCAGCAGATTAGCACATTGGTACATGCCTATAATTGCACAAAAAATGATGCTACAGGATTCTCACCCTGTCATCTCATGTTCGGAAGGGAGGCCCGACTGCCAGTTGATGTCTGCTTTGGGGTTTCTCCAGATGGGATCCGGGCCGAAAACTACCTGCAGTATGTACAGAAACTGAAAGCTCAATTGAACCATGCATATCAACTGGCCCAGACAATGGCTGCCAAGAGAAATCTCACCAACAAAAAGAGGCATGATAAAAAAGTAAAGGCTCAAGAGCTTCAACTTGGAGACCGTGTGTTGTTACGCAATTTGGGACTGCATGGTAAACACAAAATTGCTGATTGGTGGCACCATCTTCCCCATGTAGTATTTGGAAAGTTGGATGATTTACCTGTGTACAAGGTGCACCCAGAGAATAACTCCAAAGCTGTCAAGACCATGCACCATAACCACTGGCTACTTATCGGCCAAGTCATAATTGAGGCTGAACCATCAGAAATTGATTCCCCTGGGCTGGTGACTCATGCTGCTGCAAGAAAGAGACAGAGTCAACCTACCCCAGTGGTCACAAATTTAAGGTTTCCCCCACAGCAGGTCCAGAATGATAGTGACTGCCCGTCTACCTCTGATGATAGTGAGTGTGATAATGCCTATTACCCCTCCTATGAATTGAGTCAGTTGTTTCGAGGAAATCCTATGCTGATTCATGGGGATGAAGCTGGGCCGCCTGGACTGCCTAACCCCCCCAGCTTTGTCCCTGGAGCCAATGCTCCCAGAAAGTGAAGTGCGAAGTATTACATCTGAGGCTGCTGACTCCCTGTGTTTTGTGGAACTGTGTGAATTGCCCGAGGAAGGGGCTGATGGTCTGAGTCTCTCTGAGGACACACCCGAACTTGAAGAGCAGTGTGAGAGTGCTGAAAGCCTAATTGTGCCTGACCCTTCTCAAAATGAGCCAAGTGTTGTGGAACCAGAACCTACAAAACAAGGAGCAGATAGTGCTCCAGGTTTGGACATTCCCCTCTGAGCAGAGGCACCCCTCATAAGTGACAAAAGCTCTAAGACTAGTGCTGAAAGTACAGAGGCTGTGGTTGTTCCCCCCCAGAAAGTCTGGCCAAGCTGTCAAGCCAGTATTACGCCTCAGTTATGATTCTCCCGGGAGGCCAGTGGTTTTGCCTCTCAATGTGGTACACAAAGGAGTGTGTGTTTCTCAGAGCTCACTACCCAAATTGAGCTTAAGGGCCAACTCCAGGTTACTTGTTCTTCCCTCTCAGTATGGTGCCCCTGCCCCATCCAGCTTCAGGTTAGCTGATAGGAAAAGGGCCTTCTCTTTCACTGATTAAGGTACAAAAAGTTATTACCTGATTTATTTATTTAGGTTTTGTTCACCGGGTAAGTACACTAGACAAGTACTATGCCTATTTTCAGGAACAACCCGGGACAGTACAACAGAATGATACAGGGTAGTACAGGATAATACAGAAGCAACATGACAGAATGACAACATAAAGAAGTACAATGAATAACATAATCCAAGGTGACACAGTAGTAAGGCAAGTAGTAACACCCATTTCAGATGGTGGTAAAGTACATAAAATCACCAGTTATTTGGCTAATTAGACAACTATAACTCAGTCAAGTGCCATAATGAGAGATTGAATCGTAGGGACAAGCAAAGTATCACTAGCAAGACTTTAATAAAGCACAAAGGTCGAGTTGACTGAGGACGTTGCACTAGGGGGGTTTGGGACAATCACACGCTGAGGCCAACTTCAGGAACACCCACAGGGATTTACAAAAGCACTGATGGGAGGGGGCTGAGCGAACCTGCACAGGAAAGGAGTTCCAGAATCTAGTAGCGCATACAGCAAAGTCCCTGTCCCCCATGAGGGTTCGGGTAGGGGGAACTCTAAGCATCCCGGGAACCTGGGACCTGAGTGGATAGAGGGAGAGGTCAGCAGGTGATAGAAGCTGAGCCAGCCCCGGTGGAGTGCCAGTTCTAATCAACCCACAAGGCATCCCAATCCAAAGTCCAGGTAACTGGATGGTGAGAGCCAGCTCAGTTTTTCATAAAGCTTACAGTGGTGGGTGAGACGGGGGGCAGCCAGAGCAAAACGACAGATGTTGTTGTACATTGTGTGCCACCAAGTAAGATGAGATTTGGCAGTGCAAGCAAATTGTTGCAGGCCGTAACTAAGGGAGGGAAGTAGTACACCTCTCGCGAGAGCCAGACGAGCAGCAGGTGTGAGGTTGTATTTGGCCCTATAGACCAGGCCCAGTTTGCAGTTCACTGCTCTGCAGACATTTAGTATATGACTCCCCATGTCGAGTTGAGGGTCAAGCATCACCCCAAGGTATCTGACGGAGTTCACAGTTGGGAGAGAAGTTCCGTCCGGGCTTGTGATACCCAATGGTGCTGGCGAAGCTCTGATTTTGGCTGCTGAACCAAATAGCATAGCCTGCATTTTTTTCAGGTTAAGAACCAGCTTTTGTTTGGTTACCCAGGCCAGGATATTGTTAAAATCCTCGGAGAGGGTGCTGATTGAGGGTCTCTATGTCCCGGAAGTGGGCCAAGATAACCAGGTCATCCACATAAAGAGTGGCACTGCAGTTAGTTACTGCAGCTGGGAGTTGGTTAACAAAAAGGGAAAAGAGAAGGGGTCCCAAGACCGAACCCTGGGGGACGCCTGAGGTCACCGGTAAGGGATCAGAGAGGACTTTGTTGAATCTGGTCCGCTGCATTCTACCATATAGATAGCCAGTTAGCCAGTTCATAGCAGGGGGGGACAGGCCAAGGGACCGCATCTGAGTACAGAGTAACGCGTGATCGACAAGGTCGAAGGCTTTGGACAGGTCGATAAATATTGCTCCAGAGAGTTTGCCCTGGTCCATGGCTCCTCTGATGCTGGTAGAGACAGAGACCAAGGCTGTGGTCGTGCTATGCCCCTTACGAAAGCCATGCTGGGCCGGGGACAGCAGCTCATGGACCTGGATGTACTCCAAAAGTTGCTCTGCCACAACTTTTTCAAGGAGCCTGCTGAGGGAGGATAGAATGGCAATTGGACGATAATTGTCCGGTATCTTGGGATTGCCCTGCTTCAGTACAGGGACATAGCATTTAGCATAGTAGTATTCAAATTACCTGTGTGAAATGTGCATAAATGTATTGTTAGAATGGATATGATATGGTGAGCTATAATGAAATGTATATTAATGTAACAAGCTAATGATATATGTAAGCAATAAGACACAATGGGGTGTGCATTAGACAGTTCTAATGCATGGCTAGGAGGACGTAGTGAGGCACGAGGCCACAGGCCGAGTGCGTCCAGTCCCCTAGCCGTGCATTAGAACTGTCTAATGCACATCCCTGGAGTGGCTTATTGCACTTATAAAATGGGCCTGTGTATTCTAAATGGGGGTTCTAGTTTTAGCTGTGCATTAGACACATCTAATGCATGGCTAACAACCAATCAGATTGCTTGAAATCCTTTGCCCATTTTATAAAAATATATATGTCTCATTTATATTGCATTTTCAATAGTGTGATGGTACAGCCTTGATGTGGACGCCAATTTTTCTCCAGGCAGGGACGGGTGTGAGCCCCCCTACAAATGGGGGTTCCCGAAAAGTCTTCCTTGAGCTTGCCTAAATGCTCACTGCCAGGCTGGTGTTCTGCATTTGAGCAGTTAAACGTTATTGCCAGAGAGTGCCTGTATAGCCTCTTTGTACTGTTTCTTTAAGGGCTGCCTAGCTTGCAGTAATAATGGATCTGGAAGGGGGGGCTGAGTGTTTCCATGCTCAAGTACCGCCCGGGCTGCCAAATATTCACTCTGTTTCTGCCATCGTTAATTGCGCAGAAGGAGCTCTGTTGAAAGATGTAACTGTTTGCTGACCATTTATTAGAGTAGTGAAAATAATGGGCCAATCAGTACAGTTGGGACTCTAAAATGGAGCCTGCCTACAGGGGCTTGGTGGGGGCAAAACTTGTAGGAATTGTAGTTTTGGGCTTTTGGTGCCTTTTTGAACCTGGAGGGGGAGCCCTTGTTGTGACTGACGGACAGATCAGCCAACCGAACCTTTTGGATCCTGGGGAAAGTCCCAGGCTTGCAGTCAAGCAGCCGTGCTGTGCAGTTTCGCGTGGGAGAACTGTGGAAAGGCCTGAGTTCGGCCTGCTTGTTGGCTTGCTGCCCCCTGAGAGGGAGAAGAGAAGAGAATTATTTCGGATTGAACCAGAGTTTGTGAGAACGAAGTAAACCACTGAATTGTGACCAGGCTCATACCTAAAGAAGACTGAAGATTTGCCGAATGCGATCGGCCTGTCAGGATTTTCAGCTACCTCTGAACTCCCAGTTTGTGCAGAGACTTTGCGATTGTGGACAGATAGTAATCTGCCTGGTACAGTAGAATTTCCTTACATGTAAATGTGCTGTGTGCTGAATGTGGATCGTGATTTGGTTCCCCACTGTGTGAATTGTGTTCTGCTTGCTGGAGGCGACATCCAGCTCCAACAGACTAAATCCATTTGTGTTTCCATTTGGCCTGGGTCTTGCCACACTGGCCAGCCAGGCTATCTGCTGCACAGAGACAGCCATCGATGAGAGACCTGCCTGGGGATCAGCCCCCTGCTCCACGCTTGAACAGGATTGACACTTCGGTGATTCGTGTGGGCCCTGCTTCTCCTGGCACTTCAATTCAACAACCTGCAGTCCCAATTTTGTCCTGCCTGTGTCCTGTACTGGGTATCATAAGTAGTCATCAGGGTAGCTCCCTGCAACAACAGCTAAATCTAAAAGTGTTGTCATCTGATTGCCTTGTTATTTCTCTTTCACGAACTGAGCCTTCTGGCTCCAGATTACAAATATTGTGTGTTGTGTATGTTGCTTCCTTCCATCACAGGGCCCCAACCAGCTGCAATGTTCTTGGCTAGTCCACCTCTTCCCCACCTAGGTACCCAGAGTATGTGACTTTGTTGGGACTTTGAAGTGCATGCCTAACCATTTAATTGATATAGCCTTTAAGCCAATCAACCTGATTACATCCCTCCCTTGTTCAAGTCCCCTAAATAAATCAGATCCAACGCTTTTTGCTTTTACCCTGACTGTGGTTTCAGTTTGTGCCAAAAGTACTGTACTGTTGCTGTTTGCTGTGTTTAACCTTGTTTTACAGGGGGTCCCCAGGGTCGAGCTAGAGGAACCAGCCCTGGTGGTAAGTGCAAACATTGTGGGAAATTGTATGGTGTGAAAGTGATTATTGTGTATTGCTCAGGCCACTAGAAGAAAAAAGGGGGGTTACAGTGTCCCAGAGGGCTGTGCCCAGGTTAGCTTGACCACTACCAACCCTGACCTTCGGGTGGAAGCACCCGTTTCACTACCCAGACCCCTTAACCTGCTACTAGCCAAGCGGGCAGGGGTAGTAGCCCTTGGGATTGCGCCACCTAGGGATTACAAAGGTTTATGGGATGAGACGGGACATGTTAAATTTTTAGATGTGGAAATGTTGGAGATCGCTTTTCGGAGGTTGCGGTCACAACATGAGGAAAGTTTTACCACAGATATTCAAACTTTTCCATTTCCGACTACATCAGAAGACCACAAACGGGATTTAGAACAGCTTATTTCTATTGAAGAGGTCAGGAAGGTCATTACTCAACTTAAGGTAGGAGTCTCACCAGGAAGGGATGGTATAACGAATGATTTTTATAAGCAGTTTCCAGATGAAATGAGTAGGATCTTATGTGGTCTCTACAATGAAATACTGGACACAGGGGTTCTTTCTAAATCCTTTTCAGATGCTGTTATTATTTTTTTACATAAAAAAGGGCAGAAATATGATCTGGGTAATTGGAGACCTATTAGTCTCCTGAATACGGACTATAAAATCTTAGCTATTATTCTGTCACAGGCTGCAAAAAGTTGCAGAAACAGTGATATTGCCTGTTCAAACATGCTCTATACCTCACAGGAACATTCTGCAAAATGTACTCTTCCTTAGGAATGTATGTGAGTATGGCAGGCAGAATCAACTTAATAGATATTTAATAGTGTTAGACCAGACGAAAGCTTTCAATAAAGTCTCTCACGGTTTTTTATACAAAACACTACAAGAATATGGGATTCCTAGTAGATTCAGAACATGGTTAAGGTTTCTGTATAAGGATGCAGTGTTTTATCCAACCATTAATGGACTGATGGGTAGTGGACTACCTTTTAAGAGGGGTGTGAGGCAGGGGTGCCCACTTAGTCCTTTATTATATACCTTCGTGCTAGATCCTGTTATTAGATTGATTACACAGGATCCGGGAATATGGGGTCTTACGCCAGCTATCAATATAGAACCACAGAAACTGGCAGTCTATGCAGATGATATCTGCGTAACGGTGAAGAATCAGCAGTCTGTGGTTAGAACTATACCAGTGTTAGAGGATTATGCAGAAGTAGCTGGGACGGAAGTTAATTTTAATAAAAGCCTCGGTGTCTGTATAGGCAATGGGGTCTTTCCTGATACTATAGGCCCGTTACAGATTTCTGATAATCCTATTAAAGTGTTAGGTGTTTATTTTGGAAATGGAGATTTGGCCTTTTTAAACTGGGAAGAGAAATGAAGGCAGGGAGAAGCGAAGGTACAACATTGGAAATCTTGGTCTTTGTCCAAACAAAAAAGGGTTTTAATCATTAAGAAATTTCTACTTCCTCATTATGTTGCTTGCACGCATGTGCAAGAAACATAGTGCCATCATCGGAGATTTCGGAGGTGTGTCACCTCCTCCTCCAATTCAGTCAGTGAGCTGGCAGGCGTGGCCCCTGTAAGCCAATGCATTTTGGAGCTGTCTATGACACGCTCCAAAATGCAGTGGCATACAGTTGAAAGGGGGAGCTACGCTTCAGTGAGCAGCGATAAGAAACGTAGCTCCCTTCCCCCACACGCAGGCGTGCAGGCCCCCTCATGCACTGTATAGCCGATGGGGTGCCCAATCCCCATCGGCTGAGCTGCGCATCCCAGTAGTAGGTGCCACGCTGGGCCACCCAGCGTGGCAGGTCACTGGCCGATAGGTGCCAATCCCGTCGACTGAATACCCCGTCCTTGTGCGGCGGGAGCCCACCCCAGCGTGGCAAACGCCCCACGACGTCTTTTTTTTAAACCTGTAAAACAAAACGTCCCGCGCTGCCTCCGACCCCCCACAACCCGCACCCACCCACTGCGCGCACCTAGCCTCCCCACACCCCTCACCCCATACTTACCTCTGACTCCGGCGTGACGATCTTCTGTGGACCGGGAACACGCCTGCACTCTTCAAAGCCGACCGCCAACTGAGGAAATGCCGGTAAGCTGTATAATGGACTAGATAGGGGTTTCAACTTTGTTGCATATCTCAGGTGGATGGTGCACCACCAACATGTGTGACTTTCATGAATATTAACATTGTCATGGCGCTATATTCGCCCGGCGGGTGATTTGTGCAGTGATCGCAAATCACCCTTCGGGCTGAATACCGCCATGACAGTGACATCATTCATGAGAAGGGGTCCCAAAACCCCATGTTGAAAATTTGGTGCAAAAATTCCAAAAAATTACTGTTTTACGAGCGTGCGTTGCACAGTTCCTACGCAGGCTCATAAGTTCGCGAAATTTCAATATTTTCACTCCAGATTTCCAACATTGCCATTTTATCACACCTTCTTATGAATAGTACAGCTGCCATTTTTCACATCTCACCCAAAACGTGTTTCTGCCCATGTAGCACACAATGGCGCAGTCGGTGTGCGAGATCAATGTACAGGACAAATTAAGAAAATCACAGTGACACTGTTCATGAGCTCAGGTGCTAAAATGGCTATGTTGAAAATTTGGTGAAAAAATTCCAAAAAAATGACTGTTTTACGAGCGCATGTTATGCAGTTCCTATGTACTCTGGTAAGTTCGTGAATTTTCAATATTTTCACTCCAGATTTCCAACATTGCTATTTTGCTGCACCTTCTTATAAATAGTACAGCTGTCATTTTTCACATCTCACCCAAAACGTGTTTCCACCCATGTAGCGCACAATGGCGCAGTCGGTGTGCGAAATCAATGCACGGGATAAATTAAGAAAATCACAGTGACAGTGTTCATGAGCAAAGGTCTTAAAATGACTATGTTGAAAATTTGGTGAAAAAATTCCAAAAAATGACTGTTTTACGAGCATGCGTTGTACAGTTCCTACGCACGCTCGTAAGTTCGCGAATTTTCAATATTTTCACTCCAGATTTTCAACATTGCCATTTTACCACACCTTCTTATGAGTAGTATAGCTGTCATTTTCACATCTCACCTTAAAAACGGTTTCCGCGACATGTAGCGCATAATGGCACAGTCGTGCGAAATCAATGTACGGAACAAATTAAGAAAATCACAGTGACACTGTTCATGAGCAGAGGTCTTAAAATGGCTATGTTGAAAATTTGGTGAAAAATTCCTTCAGATGTTCTGCAATATTACTAATGAAGACATTGAACAGAACTGGCCCCAGGACCGATCCCTGCAGCACCCCACTGGTCGCCCCCTCTCCCTAGACTGCATACCATTTACCACCACTCTCTGCCTCCTGTCTGTTAGCCAGTTTCTAACCCAGCTTACCACCCTTTCCCCCATGTCCAGCCTACCCAGCTAGTTTATCAGCCTCTTATATGGGATGGTGTCAAAGGCTTTGCTGAAATTAAGGTAAGCGTTGTCCGCTGCCCCACCCTGATTCACTTCCTTTGTCACCCCGTCAAATAAATCAACCAGATTTATCTGACATGATGTCCCCACTGTGAATCCATGTTGTCTATGGTCCTGGGTTCCGATGGCATCTAGATGCCCCACTATCCTTTCTTTAAGCAATGTCTCCATGATCTTCCCCACTACTGAGGTGAGGCTGAATGGCCTATTGTTCCCTGCCTCCTCCCTGCTGCCGGACTTGTGTAGAGGGACCACATGTGCCCTCCTCCAATTCACTCATGTTGAATGATTCAGTGAACGTGGCTGCCAGAGTTACTGCTATCTCCCTTCGCAGTTCTGTTAATATCCTTGGGGGTATGCCATCTGGTTCCATCGCTTTGTCTACCTTCAATTTAGTGAGCTCCTGCAGGACTCTTTTGTCCACCTCTTCACCCCCTTGGCAACTGCTGTGGCCCTTGCCCCTCCCACTCTTCTGTGAATACTGAACGGAAAGACACAGTGGATGTCTTGGGAGGAAGGCATGAAACTGTCACTTCCAAATACCTAAACAGCACATACAAGCAAGCAACATTCGGCATTGACAAATGCTTGTTTTATATATACCAGTTCTCTTTTTTCCGGTCCCTATACAACTGGAAACTAGATTACTGAGTGTTTTTTTTTTTTTTTTTCAGATGGTGTAGGGTAGCCACTTGAACCCAGTAAAAAGAGATTTTACATATTTGAAATTGAAACAAGGAGGCTTAGGTATGATTCATCCAGTGGTATTCTATCTTTCTTTTTGAAGCTAAATTTTGGATTTGGAGATGTGAAGAATGGACATCCCTGGTAGGTTTGGACGATAGAATTATTTACACAGTTTATGCAGAAATGGGTCTCTCAGGTTCCTTGGCTTACGGCCACCCTTTTTGTTCCGGACTTTGCTAAACCAGCAATCAGGAAGCTCAGTGTTTTGGGGATTTCAAAGTTACACATACAGAAATTACATAGAAAAGCTCTGTGTACTGGAATAATGTCAAGAAATTTTGTGACTCAGGTTGAATTTTCACAATGTATCCCTTCAAAATTAGGATTTGCCTTACAAATTTTGACCAACAGGAGAATCCCAGTAATGATGTGGGATATCCAGTGGCTATGTTGCCATGGCAAGCTAGGGGTGAGGGGCAATTTGAAACATAAACCCTTATTGGATAGACTATGTATACAGTCACAATGTATAGGGGAGGAAGAGATGATGGATCACTTTCTATGTTGATTGAGCGCATGCACAAGAAACATGTTGCAGCAGCTTGCTGCAGAAGCAGGCTGTGGAGGCGCGGCACTGTTGTGGCCAATGCCCCCACTGCCTTTTGAGGCTTGGCCCCCTGACCCCAATGGCATGGCATGCTGCTGCTGACACTAGTTCAGCCAGTGTGCCACAACCTTGAGAAGTTTTAGCCACTGCAATCAGGGGCCGCCTTGTCATTGCAGCGTCATCCACTGCAATGAGGAAGTGACGTCTCATTGCAGGGCTCCCTTGCATTCCCGACCTGTTTGCCGAGGGGGTACCCAACCCCCTCAGCATCATGTCCCCTCCCCTTGGTTCTTTGCCGACGGGGGTGCCCAATCCCCATTGGCATGTCCCCCCCACCAAGTTCTTGTGTGCTGGGGAGGTGCCCAGTCCTCCTCGGCTCATGGGAGTCCCCTCCCATACCAGTATATGCCGACAGGGGTGCCCAATCCCCATCAGCTCCAGTCCCCCCCAAAACACGCAGGTAGCATGCTGGGAGCCCATCCAGCATGCCATGTGTTCTGCAAAAAGAAAAAGTCCCGAACGTGTTTTTTTTTTTTTAATAACCTTAAAAGAAGAAACCGTCCCTCGCCGCTCCTCCTCCTCCCACCCCCGCCTCCCCACTGCTTACCCCACTTCCCACACACCCCCTCACCCCATACTTACCTCCACAGTCTGGCGCGATGATCTTCGGTGGACCAGGAACATGTCTGCACTCTTCAAAGCTGACCGCGAACTGAGGAAATGCCAGTAAGCTGTATAATGGCATAAACATGGTTTTTCAAGTTTGGTGCATATCAGGCATTTTTTGGAATTTTGGCACCAAATTTTCAACATGGGGTTTCTGGGACCCCTCCTCATGAATTCTGCCACTGTCATGGCGTTATTCAGCCCTGAAAGGTGATTTCACGGTCACCTTTTGAGACCAATTAATGAAACGACAGTGCCAGTGTTCATGAGGTGGGCTCTCAAAAAGCCTATGTTGCAAATTTGGTGGAAAAAATCCAAAAAATGACTGTTTTACGAGAGTGCGTTGCGCAGTTGCTATGCACACTCGTAACTTTGCAAATTTGCAATATTTTCATGCCAGATTTTCAACACTGGCATTTTTTTACACCTCCTATGAACAGTACGCTGTCATTTTTCACATCCTGGCCGAAATGTGTTTTCGCACTTCCAGCGCAGAATAGCACGGTCGCTGTGGCAAATCAGTTTTCGGGACAGATTAAGAAAATGACAGTGATACTGTTCATGAGCAGAGGTCCTAAAATGCCTATGTTGAAAATTTGGTGATGATAGCCCATCAAATGACTGTTTTACAAGTGTGCATTGAGCAGTTTCCATGCACCCTTGTAACTTCGCAGATTTGTAATATTGTCACGCCAGATTTTCAACACTGGCATTTTTTCACACCTCCTTATGAACAGCACAGCTGTCATTTTTCACATCCTGGCTAAAATATGTTTTTGCACTCCTGCCACAGAATAGCACAGTCGCTGTGGGAAATCAGTGTTTGGGACAGATTAAGATCGAACGAGTGAGGGGGGGAGTGACCAAGCTCAACTGAGCTGTCGGGACTGCTGCAGATTTCTTTGTGGGCAGAAAAAGGCCCCAGCTCAGGAGCCCAGTGCAAAACGGCAGCCTGCAGCACTGGGAGAAACAGAATGAGAGAGCGAGTGAGTGAGGGAGGGGGAGTGAGCGAACTCAACGGAGCTCTGTTGGGACTGCTGCGGATTTCTTTGTGGGCAGAAAAAGGCATCAGTGCAGGTAGGGGCCCAATACAAAAGGGCAGCCTGCAGCAGTGGGAGAAACGGAATGAGTGACAGAGAGGGGGAGTGAGCGAGCTCAGCGGAGCTCTGTTGGGACTGCTGTGGATTTCTTTGTGGGCAGAAAAAAGCACCAATGGAGGCAGGAGACCAGTACAAAAGGGCAGCCTGCAGTGCAGGAAGAGACAGAATGAGCGAGTGAGAGAGGGGGAGTGAATGAACTAAATGGAGCTGTGTCGGGACTGCTGCAGATTTCTTTGTGGGCAGAAAAAGGTGCCAACGTAAGCAGGAGCCCAGTACAAAAGGGCAGTCTGCAGCATCGGGAGAAATAGGATGAGCAAGTGAGAAAGGGGAAGGGAGTGAGCACAATTGAGCTGTGCCGGAACTTTGGAGTTGCACACCCTCCCACCCATGGTCCTCCGTGGTCCTATATTACAGCAGGGTCTGTGGAGTGGAGACAAAGCAATGACTGGATACTTTTAGGATTGCTCTAATAATACAGATTAAGTTGTTCTCTTTATTTCTCTAGCTGAGCTGAGTAATAAATTTGGTAGAAAAAAATCCAAAAAAGGACTGTTTTACGAGAGTGCGTTGCGCAGTTGCTACACACGCTCATAACTTTGCGAATTTGCAATATTTTCACTCCAAATTTTCCACACCTCCTTATGAACAGTACAACTGTCATTTTTCACATCCTGGCCAAAATGCGTTTTCGCACTTCCAGTGCAGAATAGTGCGGTCGCTGTGGGAAATCAGTGTTCGGGACACATTAAGAAAACCACAATGACACTGTTCAGCAGCAATGCCTATTTTGAAAATTTTGTGATGAAAGTCCATAAAATGACTGTGTTACTAGCGTGCATTGTGCAGTTTCCATGCCCCCTTGTAACTTCACAAATCAGTAAATATTTTCACACCAGATTTTCAGCACTGGCATTTTTTCACACCTCCTTATGAATAGTACAGCTGTCATTTTTCACATCCTGGCCAAAATGTGTTTTTGCACTTCTGGCACACAATACTGCAGTCCCTTAGGGAAATCAGTGTTCGGGACAGATTAGAATCGAGCGAGTGAGAGACGGGGAGTGACCGAGCTCAACTGAGCTCTGTCAGGACTGGTTCAGATTTCTTTGTCAGCAGAAAAAGGCACCAACGCAGGCAGGAGCCCAGTACAAAAGGGCAGCCTGCAGCACCGGGAGAAACAGAAAGAGCGAGTGAGGGAGGTGGACTGAGCGAGGTCAGTGGAGCTCTGTTGGGACTGCTGCAGATTTCTTTGTGGCCAGAAAAAGGCACCAATGCAGGCAGGGGCCCAGTACAAAAGGGCAGCCTGCAGCGGCAGGAGAAACAGAACAAGTGGGTGAGAAAGGGGGAGTGAGCAAGCTCAATACAGCTCTGTCGAGACTGCTGCGGATTTCTTTGTGGGCAGAAAAGGGTGCCAAGGCAGGCAGAAGCCCAGTACAAAAGGGCAGCCTGCACCACCAGGAGAAACGGAATGAGCAAGTGAGAGAGGAGGAGTGAGCGAGCTCAGCAGAGCTCTGTCGGGACTGCTGCAGATTTCTTTGTGGGCAGAAAAAGGCACCAACGGAGGCAGGAGCCCAGTACAAAAGGGAAGCCTCTGCAGCTTATCCATCAGGTAGGGGAAATGGGCAGACTAGGTGGCCCAAGCGGTCCTTATGTGCTGGCAACTTGTATGCTTCTATGTTTCTCACCCACCATCTTGGCAAGAAGAAGGCTGAAGCTGTGGCCACTGATGACTGTTGGGGTGTGGGGATGCGGGGACCAAAGGGGACAGACATAAGGAGATAAAATCATAATAAACATTGTGAGACCTTCACCACCTTTCCCAAAAGCTTACCAGTAAAAGAACACTCCATGAAGTTTTTCAAATGGCAACACAATTTGGTGAGCCCTCTATCTGCCATCTGACACAAGGCATCAACCAGCATAAAATTGCCTAAAGAAGGCAGTGCGGTCATGTGGTTACTGAAATACTGGAGATTACAGATTTATAAGAACAAAAGAATATCACACAGAAACTGGCACATATCCCTATAGCAACTGTCTCCTGCTTCTCAGTACTTCAATTTATACCCTTGAGGTACTTGAATGTTTCTATCATATCCCCTCTTTCCCTCCTCTCTTCCAGTGAGTACATATTGAGGTCCCTTACTTTCTCCTCATAAGTCTCGTGTTGCAAGCTCTGTACCATCTCATTCACTCTCCTCTGGACCATCTCCAGCCTGTTAATATCCTTACAAAGGTGTGACCTCCAGAACTGCACACAGTACTCCATGTGAAGCCTGACCATGGTTTTATATCATGGCGTCACTACCTCCCTCCCTCCTTATGCTGGTGATACCTCTGCCTATGCACCCCAGCATGTCACTGGCCCTCCCAGCTGCCTTACCACTTTGACATTTTCAGGTCATCTCACATAAGAACCCCCCAGGTCCCTTTCCTTCTTTGTGAGTGTCACCAACTCCCCCTCCCCCCATTCTGTTCCTTTCCCCAGGGTTTCTGTGTCCCAGGTCCATACTTTTGCACTTTTTTGAAGTAAAGTTCAGTTGCCAGTCCTCAGACCATTTCTCAACCTTCCCCAGGTCCCTTCTCATTTTCTCCCTCCCCATCCACCCGGGGTATCCACTGTTTACAGATCTTGGTGTCATCTGCAAACAGGTAGACCTGTCTTTTCACCCCTTCTGCAATGTCACTCATGAAGACATTGAACAGGACTGGCCCCAGGACCAATCCCTGCGGCACCCCACTGGTCACCCCCTCTCCCCAGACTGCACCCCATTTACCACCACTCTCTGCCTCCTGTCTGTTAGCCAGTTTCTAACCCCCTTTACCACCCTTCCCTCCATGCCCACCCTACTCAGCTAGTTTATCAGCCTCCTATGTGGGATGCTGTCAAACGCTTTGCTTACATCACAGTAAGCGTTGTCCACTGCCCCACCCTGATTTACTTCCTTTGTCACCCAAAGACATCAACCAGATTTGTCTGACATGACCTCCCCACTTTGAATCCATGTTGCCTATGACCCTGGGCTCCGATGGCTTCTACATGACCCACTATCCTTTCTTTAACCAATGTCTCCATGATCTTCCCCATTATTGAAGTGAGGCTATAGTTCCCCGCCTCCTCCCTACCGCTAGATTTCTGTAGAGGGACCACATGTCCCCTCCTCCAATTCTCTGGTACCACCCCTCTGTTGAATGTCTCAGTGAACATGGCTGCCACAGGTACTGCTATTTCCCTTCACAGTTCTTTTCATATCCTTGGGTGTATGCCATCTGGTTCCATCGCTTTGTTCACCTTCAATTTACTCACCTTCTTCAGGACTCTTCTGCTTGTGAATGGACTATTGTCCACCTCTTCACGCCTTTGCAACTGTTGTACTACTGTGGTCCTTGCCCCTCCCCCCTCTTCTGTGACTACTGAACAGAAAGACACAGTGGATGTCTTAGGGGGGACCACATGACACTTCTTAGGCATGGTACTTTCACTTCCAAATACCTAAGCAGCACATATAAGCAATCAACATTCGGCATTGACAAATGCTTGTTTCTGTATTGTGTTTATATGAAAGCCTTTTGGGAAACGTTGGCCACTAGATGGCAGTGGAGGCCTGTTCAACATGTTACTTATGGTATTTTTATGTTTGCTTGCACGCATGTGCAAGAAACATAGTGCCATCATCCGAGTTTTCGGAGGTGTGTCACCCCTCTTCCAATTCAGTCAGTGTGTTGGCAGGCGCGGCCCCAGTCCTCCAATGCATGCTGGAGCTGTCTATGACAGCTCCAAAATGCAGTGGAGTACAGTTGAAAGGGGGAGCTATGCTTCAGTGAGCAGCAATAAGATACTGCCTGCTCATGTGCGCTCCCCCTACACACACACACACACACACACATACACGCAGGCATACTGCGTGCAGCCCCCCCCCACGCACACACTGTACAGCCGGGGGTGCCCAATCCCCGGTCGGCTGTGCTGCACCCCCAAACTTTCCACATGCCACGCTGGGTGCCCACCCCAGCGTGGCAACTCATCATATAGCCGACGGGGTGCCCAATCCCCCGTCGGCTCCACTGTCCTTCCCCCGAGGTACAGGGTGCCAGCTGGGAGCCCACCCCAGCGTGGCAACTGATGCTATGGCTGATGGGGTGCCCAATCCCTGTCGGCCCACGCCCCCAGCCATCCTTTCTGCCACGCTGGGAGCCCAACCCCAGTGTGGCAAACGTCCCGTGTCGTCATTTTAAAAACAAAAACCTGTAAATAGAAAACTGTCCCTCGGCGATTCTCCCTGCCCTCCCACAACCCGCACCCACCCACTGCGCACCCTGCCTCCCCACACCCCCACCCCATACTTGCCTCGAGCTCGTGGACGATCTTGTGACCAGGAACACGCCTGCACTCTTCAAAGCCGACCGCGAACTGAGGAAATGCCGGTAAGCTGTATAATGGGATAGATAGGGTTTTTTCAACTTTATTGCATATCTCAGGCATTTTTGCACCAAATTTTCAACATGGGGTTTTTGGGACCCCTTCTCATGAATGCTGTCACTGTCATGGCGTTACTCGGGCCCGAAGGGTGATTTCGCAGCCACTGTGCAAAATCACCTTTCTGGAATGATTAATGAAACGACACTGCCAGTGTTCATAAGATGGGCTCTCAAAGAAGCCTGTTTTGAAAATTTGGTGGAAAAATTCAAAAAATGACTGTTTCTGAGGCGTGCGTTAGCAGTTCCTACACCGCTCGTAAGTTCACGAATTTCAATATTTTCACCCAGATTTTCAACATTGCCATTTTACCACACCTTCTTATGAATAGTACAGCTGTCATTTTCCACATCTCACCCAAAATGTGTTTCCGCCATAGCAGCACACAATGGGCATGATCGAGATCTTGAAATCAATGTGCGGGACACATTAAGAAAATCACAGTGACACTGTTCATAGAAGAGGTCTTAAAATGGCTATGTTGAAAATTTGGTGAAACAATCCCTAAAAATGGCTGTTTTTCGACCGTGCGTTGCGCAGTTCCTATGCACGCTCGTAAGTTTATGAATTTTTAATATTTGCAATCCAGATTTTTGACATTGCCATTTTATTACACTTCCTTATGAGCAGTACAGCTGTCATTTGTCACATCTTGCCCAAAACATGTTTCTGCCCATGTAGCGCACAATGGCGCAGTCGGTGTGCGAAATCAATGTATGGGACACATTAAGAAAATCACAGTGACAGTGTTCATGAGCAGAGGTCTTAAATGGCTATGTTGAAAATTTGGTGAAAAATTCTAAAATGACTGTTTTACGAGCTGCATGTTGCACAGTTCCTATGCACGCCTACAAGTTTGGCGAATTTTCAATATTTTCACTCCAGATTTTCAACATTGCCATTTTATTACACTTACTTATGAACAGTACAGCTGCCATTTTTCACGTCACCCAAAATGTGTTTTCGCACATGTAGCGCACAATGGTGCAGTCGGAGTGCGAAAGCAATGTTTGCGACAGAGTAAGAAAATCACAGTTACACTGTTCATGAGCAGAGGAGGTCTTAAAATGGCTATGTTGAAAATTTGGTGACAATAGTCCATAAAATGACTGTGTTACGAGTGAGCATTGGGCACTTTCCATGCACTCTCGTAAGTTCATGCCTTTGTAATATTTTCAGTCTAGATTTTCACCAGTGGCATTTTTCCACACTTCCTTATGAAAAGTACAGCTGTCATTTTTCACAACATGGCCAAAATGTGTTTTCACACTTTCAGCGCAGAGATGCGTGGTCGCTGTGGGAAATCATTGTTCGGAACAGATAAAGAAAATCACAGTGACACTGTTCATGATCGGAGGTCCCAAAATGCCTGTGTTGACAATCTGCTGTAAAAATCCCCAAACTAATTACATTATAGATTGTGCGTTGCACAGTTTTCTATACTGCGGCTACGTGACTTCACCAGTTTTTTTAATATTTTTACTGCAGATTTGCAACATTGCCATTTTTTACACCTCCCCATGAACAGTACAGCTGTCATTTTTTACATCCTGTTCGGAATGTTTTTGCACCTGTGGTGCTAAATGCCGTAGTCGCTGTGCATAAGCAGCTTTCAGCTAACAAACTGATATTGCCACTGTTCATGAGGTGGGGTCACAAAAAAAACCATGTTGAAAATTTGGAGTGAAAATACCAACAAATGCCTGAGGTATTGGGGTTTCCAACCATAACGTCCAACCCTGTAGAGAATGACAGGCATCAGGGATGTGACTTGGGATTCTTGCCTGTAATGCTCATACTATTCCACACCTTGCAGCCAGTGAGAGGCATCGAGGTATGCCTTGGACTCTTCGGCCCCAAACTTCACCCCATTCTCCTATACCACACCCATCTCACCGTATTTCCTGATTGAATGGGGTGCACATAAGGGCCAAAGACCCCAAGGCACACCGTGACACTTGTCAGTGTCTGCAGGGTGGGGTGTGGTGAAATGGCGTGGCCGTTATGCCTGATGACCCAAAGGCACACCCCAATGCCTGTCACTCTCTGCAGGGTGGTGGTGGGGTTGGCTTCAGTTCAATACTTCACTGCCATTCCTATTACGCAGCTCTGTAACTTCTACACTACCACTGCCAATGCCAGCAAGCAAACATTCGACATTGACAAATGCTTGTTGGTATTGGGGGATTATACAGAACTGGTCCCCAGATATAATCCTAGCACTTTAAATTTGATTTTTGCTATTATTAAGTATTATCTGTGGCAAACCAGATGCAAATTTTCATTGCAGCATATAGATACACCTATTTTTACTCTGATAAACAAATTGAAGCTGTGATTATTAAATATAAAGAAAAGGAAAGAACGACCTTGGATGCTAGGGTCTATCAAATGCTATGGCGAAATATACCTTGGGTTATTTTTCTGTGATGTTGACTAAGCATACATTTGTTTTGGGGTTTGCTTTTTCAGTAAATTTTGATGATTTATATATTTGAAAGGGCAATAGAAGTGGAAATATAGAGTTTGATGTAATAGATTTCTGTGCTGAAATGTTTGTTTTTCTGATTTTCTTTTCCTGTTTCTCTTTGGATATAAATATGTTGTGTTTTTGTGATGATGTTTGAGATGTTTTGTTCTTATCAATAAAAATTCCCCTACTCTTTTCGAGAAGTGCCATTGGATTTTTAACATCCACCTGAACTACCACCAGAACAGGCAGATGGGACCTCAGTTTAACATCTCATCCAAAAGACAGCAGCCCCCTCATGCTGCACTACAGTGTCAGTATTAGGATTTAACCCAAGCACCTGGAATGGGGATAGAACCCACAGCCTTCTGCTCTTCTGGCCTCAGAGGTGAGTATGCAATCTGCTGAGCCACTGACACCCGCTAATGTTGCTGATCTATAGCAATATGGCCCTACTAGACAGGGCCTACCATCTGGATCAGGTGTAAATGATTAATACAGCTCCAAATCAAGCCCCACAACCCAAAGGTTACAGGACCGGGGCCCTCTCACCGACCCCGGTCTCAGAGCAACCAATATTGGGGTGAGGGAATAAAAAAGTTAGTAGGAACAGCAAACAAGGAACACTCCCAGGCTCCCAATGGAGCTTCTCTCACCAACTCCATAGGGCCTGGGACAGAGTTACCAGTATTTTGAGTCCCTCCAACAGTCACCAGCCATCCAACCCCCCCTAATGATAATCCTGGGGGTAGCCTCGAGGAGAGTGTCACGAGGCTCCTTCACTGCCGATAAGTCCCACTACAGGTCTTCAAACAGTCTGACCCCTTCCCCTTTAACAATAATCCTGGGGGGAATGTCAGAAGATAGACAAGGCCACTCCACAGCTGATCATGGGCCGATGGACAGAACGAGCAGTCGAATAAAGCCGCTCCACCATCGATCAGTCCCATAACAAGTTGCCAACAGTCAGCATCCCCCCAATGATAATCCCAGGGAGGAATGACCAGAGGATGCACATCACCACTCCACAATCAAGAGCCGCTATACAGAGTGGGCAGCAGATGAAAGCCTGCGCCCGGGTACCACCAACAACCTCTCACTCAACTGGAGCCGTCCCTTGGCCCTGGGAGATCTAATGCAGCGATGCCCTCTATGCACGCATGTTCCCAGGGAAGAGCCTAAGACTGCCACCAGGCCCCACCGAGCGAAAGACCCTCTTGTTTAATGGTGCTAGAGGCACCTTTGATCCAGAAAAGTCAGGTACTGATCATACCAAGGGGGTTACTCCAGGTGGGGCAAAAGGTCCAGGCAGAAAGTCCGTTTTACTTGGGGAGGAGGCTTTGACAGGTTAACCCCTCCAAATTAGAGAGCACCTCCCAAAAAACACACCAACTGCTACACTCCACAGCTGCTGCATAGATGAAAGATCTACGGCGGAGGTGAAGAAAGATGGGACATCAACAGCCGACTGCTCTCTCCTTCAGCTGCTCCAATAACCAGGTAAGGATCCAAGGGGAACCTGATCTAGAAAATAAGAAAACTAACTCCTGTGAAACATTCATTGTCCAACCCAGCCCTGCCTATAACTAAAAACCCTACCTAAAACTTCTAACTTGTAGGCGCTGCTTCGTGATATTGGGATCGCCAACCAAAATTTCGGTCCAGGGATTAGCAGGATCTGCTAACGATTAAAACAGGCAATAAAGCCAACCAGAAAACCACTATGACGGGGGTAGGTTGCTCTCTTCCTGGGAGCATGCAGAGGCTAGCACAGCACTGCCGCCATCACCCAGTTGAAGAAATCAATCCAGTGTGTTTGTCAAGACCTCCCCCCAGTTAACCCATTTTGCCTCGGATCCTGTAATCCACTGGTTGCAAGGTACTCCCCCAATCCTTTTCTTCAGTAGCGATTCCATTACTTCACCTGCTACCAAAGTCAGGCTGACAGGTCTAAAATGTCTTGCCTTCTCTGGAGTTCCACTTGAGTGTAGTGGGACCACATCTGCCCTCCTCCAGTCTCCTAGAACCTCCCCTGTTTCTAGTGATAGGTTGAACAGAGCTGTGAGAAGTGCAGCCAGCACCTCCTTGAGTTCTCTCAGTATCCTAGGGTACGCCCTGTCCGGCCCCATTGCCTTATCTACTTTTAATTGCACTAGTTCCTTGAGGACTCTCTCCTCTGTAAAAGGAATAGTGTCCACCTCCCTTCCTTTAATACCCTTGTCCCTTATCTTTGGCCCGTCACGTACCTCTTCTTCTGAAATACTGAGCAAAAGTAATTGTTCAATATGTCAGCTTTTTTTGTTCCTCTTCCCCCCAACCCCCTCCCCCTTTAGCCTTACTATCTATCCTTCCTTTGGTCTCTCTTCTCTCTTATACAGTATATCTGAAGAATGTTTTTATCACTTTTTTTCACTGATTGGGCAATATTCTCCTCCGTTTGCACCTTTGTGCTCCTAGCTGCTCTCTCTGCCTCTCTTTGTTTCTCCTGGTAACTCTCCCTATCCTCCTCCATCTGTGTCCTCTTGTACCTTCTAAACACTAGGTTTTTTTGCCCTTACTTTCTCCGCTACTTCTCTAGAGAACCATAGTGGTCTTTTTTTCTCTCTTGCCTTTGTTAACCTGCCAGACACAGATGTTTGTTGCCTTTTCAATGCCCACCTTTATTTTTGTCCATTGTTCCTTGTCCCCCCAGTTTCTCTATCCCTGCTAGGGTGTCCCTGAGGCATATTCACATTTTCTTAAAACCAGCCTTCCTGAAGTCCAGGACCCTCATACTAGTGTGGCTTAGTTCTGACCCAGTTCTCATACTGAGCCACACCATACGGTAAACACTGGTCCCCAGGTGGCCACCCACTGTGACATCAACAACACTGTCCCCATTTGTCAGTACCAGGTCCAGTATTGCCCCCCCCCCCCAACAAGTAGGTTTTTTTAACTAGTTGCCTGAGGAATACCCCTTGCAGGGAGTCCAGGATGTCCTACTTCTTACTGTTGCCACAGCTGGTAGGCACCAATTCACATCCAGTAGACTGAAGTCCCCCACCAGTAACACCTCCCCTTTGCGTGCCATTCTTTGGATTGCTTCCATCATACCTTTATCCACCTCTCCCTCCTGTGCTAGAGGACTGTGGATCACTCCTGTGCAAATAGTGCCCCCCCATGTCTTCAGAGTGACCCACAGTACCTCAGCTCCTCCCTGCTCTCCCTGTATTTCCGTAGCCTTTATGTTGTCCCTGACATAAAGAGCCACTCTTCCCGGTTTTTTACCTACCCTGTCTTTTATAAACACAGTATACCCTGATATGGCTACATTCCAGTCCTGGTTTTCATTGCACCGGGACTCTGAGTCTGCAATCTTCTTGCCCAGACTTGGAGCATTTGCACACATAGTGCTCCAGATTCTCCTGCCCCCCCCCCCCATTTCCCATTTCCTTCCTTATTTCCTACACTATTTTTTTTACTGTCTCTCTTTCCTTTTACCCTTTGGATTCCTTAATTTGGTTCCTTTTGGGTTGTCACACCCTTAGGATTCCCATTGCTGACCTTGTGAGCCAGTGGGGGGGGGTGCAGTTTATGTCTCCCTGCCTTATTCCACCTCCCCCCTTGGCTAATTTAAATGCTCGCCAACATAGCATTTAAAACATTCACTGAGGGCCATGGTTCCCTTCCTGGATGGATGCAGGCCGTCACCCCTGTACAGGCCCTTATCCCTCCCCAGTGAAGTCAAAACCCACCTCTCTGCACCATTCCTTCAACCATGCATTGAAGATCCTGGTGCGGAGAATCCTATCCTCCCCCCCCCCCGTCATAGACAGGTTAGCACCTCTGACAAAGGTCACAGATCATGCTACTTGCTAAGACCCCTCCCCAGTTTCTTAAACTCCTCCTGAACTATTGCTAGCTCATCCTTAGCCAGGTCATTTGTCTACCTATGGACAATGACATCCAACTCTCCCTCCCTCCCTTCCTGCTGCCCCAGCGATCCTTTGGATCCTTTTCCCATCCCTGTGAGCCATGGCACCGAGAAGGCACCTAACCTCCCTCTTCTTATCCTTACCTGCCCCAAACTTTATCCCCCTCACTGTGGAGTCCCCCACCAGGATTTGCTTCCTCCTCCTCTGGGATTCTCTGCCAACCCCCTTGGTGTCTCCACTACAGAGGACCCCCACGTCCACCTCGGTCACTACTTTGGGTGCCTCTGTGGGACTTTCCTGCTCAGCCAGTGCAGTGTAGGTGTTTTGTAGTGGTACTGGATGGGGATGTGCCTACGCTCCTCCACCCTAACCCTCCCTGAGCCCACTGTTGTTCAGCCGCTCCTCCTTCTGGGCAACCTCTAAGGTAGCGGTGGCAGACTAGGTGGTCCCTGGGTGGGGGATTAGGTCCTCCGAACCCAAGCCAACTCAGCCTTGTGTCTGGCAACTTCCTCCCTCAGCCCAGAGAGCTGCATGCAGATGGGGCAGCAATGCAGTCTCCAGAAAATTGCCCTGAATACTGCCACCCCACAGCTACTGCACTGCACAGCTCCCAGCATAACTATATCCTCCCTTGCCTGTTTTTCTGTTTTGCCTCCTTTAGCCCCTTTTTACCCCTTGCCCAACTATTGCTTGACCCTAACGCACCTCTACTCTGCCTGTTTTTGTTTTCTTCATTCTAAACCCCTAATTACTCCTGCCCTAGATAGGGTGATTCTAACATAATTTGACTAGGGGGTGAGTTGTGAGGACAACATGAAGAAGCTTAAAAACCCGACAACTGCCAGCCCAGGTGTGGCAAGGTGAGGGACCCCCACATTACGCCGATGACCCGGGTTCAGAAACAGACCTGGGTCACTCGGGGGAAGGACTGAGCGTCCATTGACAGCTCTCTTCCTTCAGGGAGGGGGGGACAGAGCATGCTGCCGCTTGGTTGCCACCTAGTGGAAACTAGGTGGTGCAGCAGCAACCGCATCTCAATCAGCCAGGCATAATCGCAGAGTACATATGACGTCTTTACAGCACCCCCCCCCCACATCCAAGGCCAGATTAAGGCATAGGCAAGACAGGTCTGGGCCTAGGGCCCCTGCTGCCAAGCGTCCCCCAGCAATCTCCAAAATATATTTACTACGAACCCTTGTCTTTCTGCCTGAGCTGCATTTTTTCGTAAAGGATTTAGCCACTGAGCAATCTGAGCAAGGCAGGGGCTGACCTGTTGCATGACTCTCACCTCCCTGATTAGATGTTAAGTGCAGTTTATAGCTTCATGGGGCCCCAGCCAGTTTCAAGTTTAAAGGGAATTTCTGATACAAGATATTGGGCTATACCTTATGGCAGTGTGAGCTGATAGAGGATAAAAGTTTAATTTAGAAGTGCCTCCGCTTAGTAGGGGAAGGGATCATAACTGGTGCTGAGCCCACAGCCAGCCGATCCCTTCCAGCTTCCTGGTGCCTCGCTCACCCCCAGCTGTGAGATTTTGTGATGTGTCAGCAGGAGAGTGCGGGCGAGCCTCATACAAGCAAATGGGGACTTTTTAAGTATTTTTTTGTAATTTTAGTATTCTGAGAATAGCCACTGCTCAAGCTAATAGGGTCCCTATTAATTGAGCAGTGGCTTTAATTTTTCTCTAAGAAGGCTTAAAATTACAAAAAATGGCATTTGAAAAGTCCCCATTGACTTGTATGGTGCTCGCCCCCGCACTCTCCCTGCTCACACATCACAAAATCTCAGAGCTCGGGGGCAGAGCGGAGGCACCAGGAAGCTGGAAGGGATCGGCTGGCCATGGGTTTAGCACCAGTTATGCTCCCTTCCCCTACTAAATGGAGGCACTTCTGAATTAAACTTTTTTATTATCCATCAGCTCACGCTGCCATAAGGCATTGGGCTATGAAGCCCAATACCTGATGGCACTACGTCAGAACTTACCTTTAAGTTTCAAGTTTATTTCCAGGAAAACTCCGTTGAGCATGCTGATTTTCAAGGAGGTCCCGTGTGGCTCAAGGCAATACGAAAACAGTGACAAGGCAATACATAAAGTGCAACATCTGAATAGAATGAGCAGAGAGCATTAGAATGGGCAGATTGAAGGAACAGTACAAAACTTCATTACATCAGGCTGGCCTTTAAGGTATAAGCAAGATCTTTTCTTTTGCTATGTTGCCCACCATGTGCTAGTCATGTGGGGAGAAGTGGCTAGAAAGATCCCTGCCCCTTCCCCCCATTTGGTGTTCTGATAGGGAGAGTGACTGAGAGTAGAACTGCACGGACTGCTGATGTAAATATCATTTTTTGTAATTTAAACTACATGAGTACATACGACCAAAACATTTTATAAAACACTATGCAACTGTGTATCTCAATGTCATGATTATTAAAAGTTTAATTATCATAGTCCTGTGAAATTCACTAACTTAAAACCAAGTCTTAAATATAAAAGATTAACAGTGCTGTTCAATGTGTATGCTTTGTATTTAATCTCACTCCTAAAATCAAGAGATCTACAATGAGTTGCAATGGCATAATTAAAAATCTTACACTTTCTTATTCCCTCATCTCACTCAGTTTGAAGTTCTGAACTTGACATAGCTCTTTTCTCAGGGGCCCACATATTCAAAAGAAATGTACGGAACAAAATGGAGATGCACCATGCATCCTGGAAAATGTGCGGAGACGCGATATTCAAACGACAGAGATGTGTCACACATGTCGGAATGTGCGTCACAAGATAGTTAATGCATGCAGCGCAAAAACAGGGGGCGGGTACATGAATGTGCTGTGCATGGGAATATTCAGCCAAAATGTGCAGCACATCTGCCATGCATCCCAGAGATGAGCCACGTGAAGATAGGCTGACAACAGGATGGTCTAAATTAGCCAGCCACCTACAGGCAGGCTGTGGAACTGCAGACAGGCACCCCTGAGACAGCCCATGGAGGTGCACCAGGATGTGCTCCAGGCACCCACACACAGCAGGCATACCCAGACGGCAGTATCCAAAGCCACAGGTGCTGTGATGCCCCTGGCACCACCCAGACAGCTACCCTCCTTACACACACCACACCAGGGATGTAGCCACCCACCTGCCACATGCAGGTGCCATCAAGTGCACCCCTGGCACACAGGTGGTGCTGACAGCCACAATGCAGCACATGTACCAGGAGTCATGGCCTACACCCATGTGGCCCTCAGGGCACCATCCAGAGGTGGCAAGCACCCATAGTGACATCTGGGGCAGTGGTGCCCAGATGATCTGGCGGTACTGGTGGCAGCATGGCATAGTCAAGGGTCTGACCAATGACACACACACACACAGGGTTCACCATAGGTGCACACCACATGCCCATGCCAGGCCCACACGACCTGGAGCCACAAACATGACACCGATGCCACCCATGCTGTGTGACATTGCCACAGGGGCACTGCAGTGGGTTGGTGTGATGTTACAGTGGTGGACTTGCACAACTGTGGGCAGCGCAGGGGTGGCACCACCTGCAGACTGGAGGCAGCATGGGCATGTCTTCCGAACACCGGACCCTTCTGGTGTTGGGCGTGTGACTGCTACAGGCACGTACTTGGCCAGTACTGGGGTGGCTACTCAGGTTACCAGGACTATTCCAAGTGGGCCCAACTCACTTGGGTACCTCGTCACTGTCTACACCCTGACATCCCTTGCCTTTCTCATCCTTAATCCATTATACTGGGGTATGTGGAGCACTGTAGGTGAATGTACAGTGGATACAGGACTAGTGTATCACAGTCATGTGGCATACTGGTCGGACTGGGCCCCCCCATTGCTCATCCAGGTGGCTCCCGTGGCCACTGTCTAGGTGAGCCTCTTGTACCCTAGTCAGACCCTGTACATGGCCATGGGCAACAGCACTATATGCAGGCCACTGCTGTCCACCCACATACATATACCTTTACATCAGCCTGTTGGGCTGCAGTACCTTCTGTTCACCTTTGTGGAGTGGTAGGGCTGTCCTGCAAAGCTGGATCTGTGCATGCCACAGGTATGCAGATGGCCTGACTACATTCCAGTAATGAGATGCAAATGTGGGGACTGGACTCGGACTTTGCAATGATGCTATCCCAGCTGAATATTGCAGTTCTGCGCGTTGCGCATGTGGCCGCCCATCGCACATTTCCATATGCCCCCAACGGCCTCAGGACACCTGCTGCACCACGCATCTCCCACTGCGCAATAGTGCATGTTCGGGATATTCAGCCAGACTTGAGCAGTCGCATCCTATGTTGCATTGTCTGAATATATCAGTGTTTTGTGCCTATGCAACTGGGATGCACGGCGCATGGACTTGCGCAATGCGGCCAGCCACTTTGGAATATGGGGCCCAGGGTGAACAAATGAACATATTTCCAGGATCCCATCAGTAAATCTTGCCAATTATTGATCCTGGCTTACTTATCAATAGCAGAAACGTTTGAACCCAGGAATATTTTCCTCCAACAATCACTCGCTTTGCAATATAATCTCTGCAGTTCATGACTCCTATGGTAAACCACAAATTAACTCCTACACCACCCAGGTTGCAGCCCCTTTCAAAAATGGGTCTCTACCCTACCCAACAAGAGTCCCACATCCTGTATCACACTACCTGACGGGACAAAATAACACCCAGATTGAGCGCACACATGTTTTGGGTGAGGGGCCTATAGAGAATTGCAAATCATGACATTTCACACCCAAATAATTATTTTAACCAGGCCATTTCATAATAATTTTTTCTAAATGATCAAAACTCGGACTTATGTTATTTTTTTCCTATTGGTCATATTATTACTTTTATTCATTTTGAAGCATTCTAGTTAGCGTATTTAAGTTTTATGCCACTTTTTAGAGGCAGTAAAAAAAATGTTTTTGTAGGTTTCAGTAACTGATATACAATGGCAAAGGAGCACAGTCGCAGCAAATGGGTGCAGTCACGGCAAAGGAGCACAGTCACAGCAAAGGGGTGCAGTCATGACAAAGGAGCACAGTCTCAGCAAAGGGGTGCAGTTGCAGCAAAGGAGCACAGTCTCAGCAAAGGGGTGCAGTCATGGCAAAGGAGCACAGTCGCAGCAAAGGGGTGCAGTCACTGCAAAGGAGCACAGTCTCAGCAAAGGGGTGCAGTTGCAGCAAAGGAGCACAGTCGCAGCAAAGGGGTGCAGTCATGGCAAAGGAGCACAGTCACACTAAAGGGGTGCAGTCACGGCAAATGAGCACAGTCGCAGCAAAGGGTTGCAGTCACAGCAAAGGAGCACAGTCACAGCAAAGGGGTGCAGTCACGGCAAAGGAGCACAGTCGCAGCAAAGGGGTGCAGTCACAGCAAAGGAGCACAGTCGCAGCAAAAGGGTGCAGTCACTGCAAAGGAGCACAGTCTCAGCAAAGGGGCGCAGTCGCAGGAAAGGGGTGCAGTCACTGCAAAGGAGAACAGTCTCAGCAAAGCGATACAGTCACAGTAAAGGGGTGCAGTCACGGCAAAGGAGCACAGTCTCAGCAAAGGGGCGCAGTTGCAGCAAAGGGGTGCAGTCACTGCAAAGGAGCACAGTCTCAGCAAAGGGGCGCAGTCGCAGCAAAGGGGTGCAGTCACTACAAAGGAGCACAGTCTCAGCAAAGGGGTGCAGTCATGACGAAGGAGTACAGTCACAATAAAGGGGTGCAGTCACGGCAAAGGAGCACAGTCACAGTAAAGGGGTGCAGTCATGGCAAAGGAGCACAGTCACAGCAAAGGGGTGCAGTCACGGCAAAGGAGCACAGTCACAGCAAAGGGGCGCAGTCGCAGCAAAGGGGTGCAGTCACGATGAAGAGGCATGGTCGTGGTGAAAGGGCATGGTTGTGGTGAGGGGGCCCCAGATTTATCTTCAGCCTAGGGCCCCAGGTTGCTTTAATATGTCCCTGCCCACATCATTGCACATGTTCTGGCTTTGGGAATGGGGCACAATGAGAGGAAAAGAATCCCAGCTGGCAGGATGAAGATGGTGACCCTTCAGACTTTGCACCACACCTCAAAGGCACCCACTCACCCACCCATGGTGGTCCAGAGTAGATGGGGTAAGTCCTGGGTTGGTGGGTGACAGGGTTGGAGGTCACCACCAGAAGGAGGCCAGTTGGGTGGTAGACATGGAACTGAGGATGGCAAAGGGGGTCAAGGAAAATATCAATCTCTTTTTGTGCTACATAAATGAGCAAAGGAAGTCTAAGAGGGTTTAGAGAAAATGATTGGGGGGTAACAGTGGAGGGCAACACTGAGAAGGCAAACATCCTAAATACATTTTTTAGCTCAGTCTTCACAGTGGAGGCAGGGGGTACACTATCTGAGTGCGGGGTCAAGTTTAAAGGGCAAATGGAGGCAAAAGCTGGGAGCGATCACTGAGGCTAGAGTTCTATAAGGGCTGCAGGTCTTGAATGTAATTAAATCCCCAGGGTCAGATGGTTTGCACCCCAGGGTACTAAAGGAGGCAGCACAGGTCTGGCAGGGCCATTGGCTCAACTCTTCAATTGCTCCCTGCAGACAGGGGTGGTGCCTGAGGATGGGAGAGTGGCAGATTTAGTGCTACTGCCTAAGAGTAGAGCTAGGGATGACCCCAGGAAATATAGACCGGTAAATCTGACCTCTATAGTGGAGAACCTTCTGAATTTTTCTTTCTTTATTTTATTTTATTTAGAAACATATCAGAATTACCATCCTTTGCGTCAGAGAGACTCCTTTACAAAGGCTCCACATCAGGTAACATACAGTGATAATAATAAATACAGTGAGAATACACAACACAGAGGTAGATTTAAACATTAGTTTTACAGACAGCTACCAAGAGAAATGGGTAGAAATGAAGCAGAATGAGTGCAACGTACTATGATTAGGCAGGAAGGGGATCCATTGTCAGGCAGGCATGGGTTGAGGTCAAGGCTTTAGCAGGATAGATTCCATTGTCAGCAGGTTAGCAGGTGGAAGGGAGGCGGAGGAGAGGGGTGAGGGCAGTCATATTCCAAGGGTGCCTTAAGAGAAGGGGGAAGGAAATGAAGGGTGGTCTAGTAGCAGTCACAAACACCAGAGGAGCAGAGGTGATCTCTGAGGAGGGTTTTAAAAGGGCCTAACCTGTTTTCAGATGTGATGGCACTAGGCAGAGCATTCATCCAAAGCGGAGCCCTGTGGCAGAAAGATCTCTAACCTAAGGTAGTTCTGCAGTGCGGAATCAGGAGGGGGGATTTAGTAGAGCTGCGGGTGGTATTCACTGATGATGCAGGTTGCAGCAGGTGTTAAGGCTGGAGGGGGCTAAACCATTGGTGATCTTTTTGGTGAGGAGGCAAGTCTGGTACCTGAGTCTCCCATCAAAATCGAGCCAGTTGGTGAGACTATACAAAGAGCAGGTGTCTACCTGTGACTAGGTGTCAGGCTTTATTGAGGGATACTTTGATTCTGTGGAGGACATTGCTATCGTCCGCCCCGTATACCAGGATCCCATAGTCGATCAGAGACAGGATGGATGACAAGACAGCAGGGTGGAGGGCTTCTTGGGGAGACATAGTTTGTGTCGGTGTAGTAGCCCAATTCCGACATTGACAGCAGTGCTAAGGAGGTGGATATGCTCATGGAAATTGAGAGCAGAGTCTAGGGTGACACCAAGGTATTTAAAAGTGTCGACCTGCTCAAGGGATACATGTTGCAAGTTGAGGATTTGCAATGGGGAGCCTTTGTGTTTGTTCTGGTGATTTGCGAACACCATAACTTTGTTTTGTTTTGTAGTGTAGCACTAACCGGTGATTAGCGAACCATGATTCTGCCTTTGAGAAGGATTTCTGGAGGGACAGTTGGAGTGAGTGTGGATCAGGGTGGGTGGAGAAGAGTACCACATCATCGGCATATAGAAGGAGATGCCCAGAACAGGCCTTAGCAGGGCGTTCAAAAATAGACTAAATAATAGGGACCCCAGGATAGAGCCCTGAGGTACACCAGATTTGACTGGGAGGCAGGAGGAGAGAGTACCATTAATTTTGACTTGCTGGAACCTGCTGGTTAAGTAGTCAGCAAACCATCTAGTGGCATCCTGGGATAGGCCTATGTGGGAGAGGGCAGATAGGAGGAGGGAGTGATTTACAGTGTCAAAAGCTTTTGACAAATCCACATAGACAGACCCAGCCAGACACCCACCATCAAGGGCAGTGTGGATAGCACTGGAGAATTCCAGGAGAGCAGTGATGGTGCTGTGCCCTTTATGGAACCCATGTTGTTCCCTACAGAGTAGGTCGTATTTCAGGAGGTGGTCAGTGAGTTGATCAGAGATGATTTTTTCCAGAGCCTTTGGGGGGGGGAGAGAATGGAGATGGGGCGATAATTCCCTGGTAAGGTACGGTCTCCACTTTTGTGGATGGGGTAATGACAGCAACTTTCCATTTGGATGGAAATTGACCGAGGCAGAGGGAGCAGTTAAAGATGTTAGGGGGGAGAGGACTTCATCCAAGGTCTTGTGGAGGAGTCTTAGGTCCAGAGTATCACTACTGTGCTGAGACTTACCTAGGGCTTTTAAGAGGTAGGATTTCTCCTTGTGTGGGGTGAGGGTTTTGAGATGAAAAGGGGGGAGTGGATGGGAGGTATGGGGCTCAAAGAAATTAGAGGGGAGCACACTACTGATGTCGGAAAAGGAGGAGCTGAAAGTGTCTGCGATAAGTTGGGAGACAGTGGAAATACTACTGTTGACATTAAGCTGGGGGGGGAGACACTGATTTCCCATTGAGTTCTTTCAGATTATCCCAAAACGTGAGGTCTGAGCCCTAGGAGGAAGTGAGGGATGTACTATAATGGTCAGCTTTGGCCTTGCATATGTCCCGAGTACACTTATTCCTCACTGCCCGATAGCGCTGTCTGTCTGCCAATTTGCCAGATTCAAGTGCCAGGTGCCAGAGGGCATCTCTGTGACACATTTGGTCTAGGAGTGCTTGTGAGATCCAGGGAGTGTTTGGGCCTTTTACAACGCATTTAGTGAAAGGGGCAAATATGTCGCAAGTGGAGTTGAATGCTCAAATAAAGTGGTCGAGAGCTGCATCTATGTCGGTTGCATGGTCAAGGGGAGACCAGTCCCAGTGAGCGAGGTGGTTTTTGAGTTTCCCCAACTTACCTGGTTTGAGCAGGTGTTATTATCTTAGAGGACCAGGTACATAGTACTTGCGAGTGGTCACTCAGTGCATCAGGGAGCACTGAGACACCAGTGATTTTATTAGGGCAATTAGTTAGCATGAGGTCAATTAGGGTGGAGGATCCATTTTGGGGGTTAAAGCGGGTTGGGGAGGTGATGACTTGGGAGAGATCCATAGTGGCTAAGGGGCAGCAGAGCTAGATAGCCAGTTAATATTGTAGTTCCCTAGGGCAATGATCTCCGAGTTGGGAGGCAGGAGGGAGAGAAAGTTCAAAATGAATTGGAAAGCAGGTTTTTGGTTCCAGGGGGGAATGTAGATGGAGGTAATAAAGAGGGGGTCCCTGGCCATGCCAGTAGAGACTTTCAGGGTGAGTATTTTGGCACCATGCTCCAGTTGGGCGGGTGGGAGTACGTGACTCTGTAAGGAGTCAAGGATGTAAATAGCACAGTAACCCCTGCGTTTCCCGACTCTGTCCTCACGGAAGATGGTGTACCTGATAACTAGTACTGCTGAGTCAGGGGTATCCTTTGACAGCCAGGTTTCTGCTATGGCTAGGATATCTGGCTGGTGTTGGGCCATCCATCCCTGGAGAATATAAGTTTTTTTCTGAAGGCTACAGATGTTGATGAATGCAATCCATAGCCCATTAGTAGTGAAACAGTGTGTGCTGGGATCAGAGGGGGGCCCAGGGTTGGGGTGTACATTCCCCGACATGAGCAGCAGTAGTAGGGAGGTCCTAGGGAGGATTTTTTTGAGAAGGTCAGCACCCGGGCGAGGGCTATGGGCAGGCTTGGCGCAGGAGACTGGGATGGGGATGGCACGTATGTGAGGTAGGGCAAGAAAAAGGGGAGACAGGGCAGGAGAGGGTATTGCCAGAAAGAGGGCAGGGGATGGGGGGGTGGAGGAGCAGCTACCATGGAAGCAGTGTGGGTGAAAAGAGCGGTTAGGACAGGAGTGACAGGCATGCACATAGGGGCTGTGGGGTTCAAGGTTGGAGCAATTAATGTGAGGAGAGTTATGCAGAATGGGGTGAGAAAGAGTGGGGGGAGCCTAAATTGGGAAGGTCCATAGTCAAGAAACATGTAGCGGTGACCAGAGGACAGCAAACCACGCAAAGGAGGGTACAGGCTAGGGAGGGCGTAAGGGTAAGTAAAACTACGAGACACCTAGTAACAGGGCAGTCCACCTGGTGCAGCAGTAGCATCATGGACTATGGTGCAGAAGGTGCCAAGTTCAAGTCTAGTAGAGGGAGACTTGGAATACCCTTGCCAAGAGGCTTGAGCATGAGGGGAGAGAAGGAGAGGAGCTGGACTAGAGTGGTCGAGGGAGGGAGAAAAAGTAGTCAGGGAGGAGGTGCAACACTGACTTCTAATGGTCGGAGACAATAACCGACTAAGAGGAAAACAGGTGTAACCCCGGTATAAATGGGGGTTCCTAAAAGCCTCCTAGGAGCTGCCTAAGTGTTCCCCTGGTGGTTGGCATTCGGCGTTTAAGCCGTTTTAAATGGCAATACTGTGAGTGCTTTTACAGCCTCTGTGTACTGTCCCTTTAAGGGCTGCCTGCTTGCTGTTATAATTAGCTCAAATGGAGGGTCTGTGTGTTTCCCTGCTCGAGTCCCGCTCGAGCTGCTGCCCAAGTGCTCTGTTTTGCTGTCGCTGATTGCGCAGAGGGAGCACGTTATAAAGATGTAACTATTTGCTGGGAATTGTTGAGAGTGATAATGAAGATACAGTTTGTTCTAACCTGCTTTCTTGCAGCCCAGACTGTTTCTGTTGTGCCCCACCATGTTGGTCCTGAAATGTGAATTGGACCAATCAAATCATGAGGACGCTCTAGGGAGTCGACTGACCAATGAAGATACAGCTAAGGATACTGGGAAGTGGCATTATGGACTATGGCGCTTCTTTGCACCACTAAGAGCAAAAGAAAATGATTGGCATGTGTAGCCAGCCTATGAGGTTGGGTAGCGCCCGAACTGTGAGGATTGCCCCATGCAGTTAGGGGCAGAGGCACTGTGACTGTAGAAGAGGAGGGAGCTCTGAGCTGCTGCGCTGTTGAGTGTTCACGCGGAAGCGCATGAAAGGCCTGAGGCGGCCATTTTTGCATAGCCAGAACACTTCGGATTAAATCCGCCGGTGTGCGGTCAGAGGAGGCTCTGTATAAACACAGCTACCTACCAGGCTTCACCTGAAGAGGACTGGAGAATCTGCTGAATCACGCCCGGTCTGTCAGGCTGTGGAAGCTGCAGTGTAATACCCGCAATTGCTGTGAGTTTGTTCGGGTCCTGGAAGCAGCTGCCTGTTATGGTACCCCTCTGTTGTATTCCATATAAATGTGTGAGGAGGCCTCTGAAACTCAGGCTCAGCCCTGCAAGTGGTGAAAGAGTGGTTCTCTGTTGGAGTTGTGAGTACTGGATCAGGGTAGCTCCCTGTTAATGCCTACAAACCAAGGCCAAGTCATTTGTTGTATTGCAGGCTGTACTAATTGAGCTTTTGGCTCCATCTGATCTGTTTAGGAATTAAATGCTCATCTGTGTCAGGGCCCCAACCAGCTGCATCGAGGAACTAGCCATTAGGGCTTGGGTACCCATAGACAGTAATTGATAGGTTAGGCCTGTGGACAAATATATATATATATATATATATATATATATATATATATATATATATGGTAGTGGTAAGCTAATCACCCTGATTTCCCCTGGTCCTTGTTATCGCCACTTGAATAAATCAGATTTATTGTTTTGCAGAAGTACCCTGGCTGGTTTGCGTTTTACTGGTGATATACTGCACAGTGAATATTTAATAACTGTACCTTACTTTCTAGGGGGTCCCTGGAGTGAGCTGAGTGGTTTGAGCCGGGGGGTAAGTGTTCAGGGACAGAACATTGTAATTGAATTGTGTGAGCCACTAGTGGGAAGGGGGGGTGGTTGCAGCAACCCAGAGGGCTGCGACTGGGTCAACTTGGACTGTTCTAACCTCGACCTCTGGGTGTAGGCACCCGTCAATGGATCTGGGCCCCTCACCCTGTCACAGTTGAGGCAGGCAGGGGTAGTAACCCTTAGGATAGCACCCCTTGGGGGTCACACAGGGACTTAGAGACAACAGGGGCAGGTCATGTGACCTGGTAAGATCAATAAATTAAGGGATGCCCTTGGGTGGGAAGGTGGTTGGGGTAGTCGACGCAAAGCATCGGCGGGCCAGCAACCCTTCACAAAACACTCCCGATTGAACATGGGCTCCATTCTGCTGTTTGCAGGCTGCTGGCCGTCTGCATGCTCCTGATGTTGGTGGAGCTGGTGTGGATACCATAATCATGGATTGGTTAGTGGCAGGGGCTTCACTAGGGGTGGGCATTAAGGGCTAGAGCTCTGCATCTTTATTCATTAGCCCCAAATAACATATTCCCAATTCCTAAAACTGACCCTTCCTTAGTTGTTTGCTTTTCACTAGGCTGGAGGAGTGGGGGCTCAAGCCCCTAATCTTTTCAGAGTCTAGAAATGCCCCTGGTTAGTGGATTTCCTGCAGCTGCATGGACTACAGAACAAAAGGCAAATGGTTACATAAGGGGAAGAGCATGTCAAATGAACTTGATAGACTACTTTAATTTAATGACACAGACTGTGGACAAGGGTCAGATGTGGGATGTCCTTTATCTGGTCTTCAATAAGGCCTTTGACTCTGTGACACATCGGAGACTCATTAGGAAATTGGGGGACCTGTCTGTCTGCAGGTGTACAAGTGTGTGTAGGGCTGTTAGAGCATGTGTTTCTGTTTGGCCATAAGTGTACATATGTGTGCTTTTGTAGCCATGAATGTGTGCATGTGTATGTGTGTGCACACAGATCTCTAGAGCATCAGTCTGTGTGTGCAAGTGTATGCTTGCCTAAAGATGTGCTTGTCTTTACCAGCGTCTGTCTATGAACGACTTTGCATATGTGTTTAGGACTATGTATCTGTGTGTGCAATTATGCATCTGTTGGTGCAGATGTGTATCTCTGTGGGCACCCTTGCATCTGTGTGTGCAAGTGTGTCTTTCAGTGTGAGCACCAAGCATGTATCTTAGTTTCAGCATGTGTTGCTGTGTGGAATTGTGAGTCTTTTATACAAACTTCTCAACATGCTGTACTGTAACCAAGAAAACAGATCAAATCAAAGCACCAAACGTATGGTAACTGGCACCAAACTGAATCTTACAAATGTTTGTTCATAACATTGAATGGTAGCCTGTTCTACAGTAAGTACAGTTCCCAGATAGCTGGTCAACCATACAGGAATATCCCCCCCAGTGCATTACCCTCACTTCAGCACTGACCCTTATCCCACCACAACACTTTCTCTCCATCAGGGTTATCCCGTATAACAGCATGTAATTCATAAGTATTTGAATGAATGCTAATTCCCATACACCTAGGTATAGGGTACCAATGGAGTTCTGCTGCCCACACATATCACTTCACTTCATTCCTTTCCCAGCAATTCGGTCTAATTGGTAATACATAGGAGCCCCTCTCTGTTTAACTTATTTTCCCACTACGGAGGTTTAGCTGCATAACTGAAATGAGAGAAGTATGAAAGTGGGACGTGTAGTGTGGAAGGTAGAAGTGAGGTACAGGCAGTAAGCTACCCACACATATCACTTCATTCTTTTCCCAGCAATTATATCTAATTGATAATACAAAGGGGCCCCACTTCATTAACTTATTTTTACCAGTATAGAAGTTTAGCTGCATAACTGAAATGAGAAATGTAATATGTGTAGGCAGCAAGACTTCATTTTTATTCTATGCCCAGGTGTATGGGAACCAACTTTCATTAATGTACTTCTGAATTAAAGTACTGCTATCTGAGCCTACTAGATTCGAAATGGGAAGCAGAGTGTGGGAGACACTAGTGTGGTGAGAGCAGTACACTGGTTGGGTGCACTGCTGTATGACTATTGTAACCCCCTTGTTCCCAGGGGTTACATGAATCCCATTAGAGTTATTGGTAGGCAGGAAAGGCAGCTAGTGATTTCCCAGTAAATGGATTTCACTCTGTCTCCCTCTCTGCTGTCAGTCTCAGCTGAGAGCTGGAGAGGTGATCTCATTTTAGAACTCTCGCAGCTGCATAAGCCACACAGCCAGTTGATGTGAGTGGGAAATTTAGAATTCTGTAGCCAGTTGGTGGCTGGAGTCTGCAGAGTGTAGTTGCAGTTCAAGCAGTGGTTCTGATACAGAGCTGCAGTGTTCCTGTTTGTTTTTCTTTCTCATCCTAGTGGAGTACAGCAATCTTCCAGCTTGGTTAAGAGGTGGAAACCGTCTCCAGGGATTTTCCAGTGTTTCATGCCAGGAGGGATGGAGCAGGCTGCCAGGATGTTAGGGGCAATCCCCTAATCCTACCAGGACATTGATGAAGCTGTCTTGTGTGACAACTTCTGTGAGTACTTTTGTTTGTTTGAAACTGCCCAGGAGTATCTGCATTTCTTGGGCAAATTATCTGATAAAGGGACCCTGTCACCTAAAACAGTTTAAAAGTTGTCTGTTCTCAGTGGAGTCCAGTATGTGACCATCCATGTGAGCAGAATTTTTACCTTTGACACCCCTGTGGTGTTCTTTGCTGATGTTAAGTGTGATATACATTTCCTGAAAGCATCAACAGTAACTTCTGGTACAGTGTGAGGTGTATTTACCAAAGGGATGGCCGAGTATGAACTTGGAAACAAAAGGTGGGAGACCCCCCCCATCTGGAGTGACCAGTTTAGCACTCCGGGTTCTGAAGGGCACCTGTCTTTTCTGTCAGTGCATGTGGCCAGTGCCTGAAGAAAGTTGTATCCCAGTAAGTGGGTTTTCTCCAGTTTTGCCCCAGTGAGTGGGTTTTCTCCAGTTTACCCCTTTTATGTGGGTCCTGTGAGTCTTGAGCTCCATCGTGGTCTGTGTGCTGCAACTTATCCTATACAATATGGGAAGTGTCCAGGTACTGGCCATGTGTGCCTATTCGAGGGAAATTGCTTGTGTGTGTTCTACAGGTGACTAGTCCACAATTTCTACAGTCATCCTATGCTATATGGGAAGTTTTGGAGTTCTGTACCTCACATATCTGCATTTATCATGTGTAACCCTTGGGGGTCCATCTTCACTTTGTGTGTTCCTACTTTGTTACAGAATAAAGCCACACTCTAGAATCCCAGCCTGGTATGGACATTTTTGTTATTGCTTCCTGTGTGTGGAGTTACTTGGGTACCCCTGTCCAGAAGTACAAATCTAGCATAGCCCTGAGCAAACATTTGCTCCCAGGACCTGGGTTGTGGCCATGGTATTGGTCCCACCAGGTGTGTGCCAGGTAATAGCCACACTTGGTTTGTGTTTTTAATGTCTACTATATCTGCATATCCCACCTTGTCTATGGTGGCACAATGTAACCCCCACCCCTCTTTTTTCCCCTAGACTATGGGAGGTGTGCCTACTGGTTAAATAAGGAGCCGGTGGGGGCTTACACTAACAAGCTACTGGGTCTTGGAAATAGTACATCCCTCCATTCATGCCATGACCTAATGGTTTACAGAACTGAGTTTGGTGTCTTTCAGTACCTTTGGTTTTTTGATTTTAACCCTGTTTTGGACATGTTTGTTAGTGAAACTCTGACCTTGGTCATTTCATATTTTTTTCACACGGTCATCGAAAGGCAATGACCACGTTCAAAACATGGTCAAACATCAAATGGACATGAAATATGGTAAAATAACAGCAGGGTACTCAAAAATGAGGGAAGTCACTAGTGGGGTTCCACAAGGGTCGGTGCTCAGTCTGATGCCATTCAGCATGTTTATAAATGACATTGGGGATGGCATAAAAGGCAAAATCTGCCTCTTCGTGGATGACACCAAGCTCTATGGGAGGGTGTATACAGGTCAGGGATCTAAGGGAGGATCTGGTGAAGTTAAAGAGATGGTCTGGAATCTAACAACCTGAGTTCAATGCAAAAAAGTGAAAGGTCATGCACATTGGGAGCAAGAATCCCAGGTAGAGATGCACGTGCTCATTCATTGAAAGGGATCAGTCGGGCTCATTCATGAATGTGTCCAGTCAGGCTGCCAGCCGTGGAGGTGAGTTAAGGGCTGTGCCGGTGGCCAGCTGGGGTCCTGGATGGAGGATGCGGGGTGGGGGTTACTACCAGACAGGGTGGGGGTCCACTAGACACCAGGGAAAGTTTTTATTTTTAAATTAAGTGATTGATGTTGGCGGCACTAATGCACGAAGGGGGATGGGGTGTAAATCCAGAGGGGGACATTCTTCATATTGGGCTGGCAATAGGCCAGGGGAGTGGGACCACTAGACACCAGGGACATTTGTATTTATTTTTAATTAAAATTCTGGATGGGGACAGGGGTGAATCTTGGTGGGGGGGGAGGATTCTTCATATTGGGCCGGTGATCAGCCAGGGTGTGGAACCACTAGACACCAGGGATCGTGGGGATTGTAAACATTTATTTTGATGTTGGCCAGCCAGGAAGAGGGGAAACACTTTTTTTTATGTTTAAATATACATGGATTTTCATCCCTTCAAATGTGGAATTTAAACTGCGTGGTGAGAAAAATTCGTATGTGATGAAATTCCACACATTTCGCTGGGGAATTTTGCATTTCGCACTCACAAAATATTTTGTGAAATGCACAAATTTTATGAAATATTTTGTGGAATGAAATTTTCAAATTTCGCCCACCACTAATACCAGGGTTGGGTACAGACTAGGATGTGTGACTGTTATGGTGTCCAAAGAAGACAAAGACATGGGGATTGCAATCACAAGCAATCTGAAACCCTCTACACACAATGCATCAAGGTTACGGGGAGGGCAAATAGGATGCTGGGTTGCATAGGTGACGGGGGGTTCACCAGTAGGAAGAAACAGGCCATACTGCCACTGTACAGGCCTTGGTGTGACCAAACCTTGTGTACTGGGTGCAACCTGCTGTAGAAGGTACAGGGAAGAACTACAAACATTATTCATATTCAGGGCCAGCAGGGGCTCTCATATTGACAGAGAATGGAGAACCTTAACATACACTCACTCGAAGGGAGAAGGAAATGAGGGAAACCAGCCTGGTGGTGCAGAGGCTTGAGATGCTGGATGCCACACCTTGCGCTATGCCAGCGACCCGAGTTCAGGAGTGAGCTCGAGATGCCAAGGGTCAACGAGGGGGGTGTTGGGAGATGATACTAGCAGCTCCTGGGCTGCAGTCATTTCCTGGATTGGGGAGATGAGTTACCTCACTCTCAACTGATACTCGGTAGAGTCTGGGTGTCAGAGCAGAGGTCTGGGGGACTGGCACAACATCGGAAGGTGAAGGAAGCACATGGTTCCAGAAGTGCACGTGCGCCTCCACTTGGCCGCGCCCATCACGTATGTCACTACTTCAGGTAGGGAGAAAACTAAGAAAAAGCCCATGTCTCTCCATGGCCATATGTGATGGTCCTGAAGCTCCTGGAGCCTGCTACTTGTGGATCCCCACCAGTAAGATGATGGGGAGAGAGTCTGCAGGGTTGGGGGCCAAAGGGGGCCCGAACAGGTGTATGTGGCCACAGAGGAGCAAAAAGCTATATATAAAAAAAAGTGGAAAGAGGGAACCTGATAGAGAGCTTCCAGTATGTTAAAGATATAAATAAGGTTGACGTTGGTGATCTTTTCGGGTTCAGTGAGAACAAGAAGACATGGGAAAACAGTTGAAAGCTGGCGGGAGGACAGTTCAGGAAACGAAGCCAGGAGGCACATCGTCACAGAAAGAGTGGCTGCAGTGTGGAATAGACTATCAGAGGAGGTAGTAAACCAGAAAACAGTTGGGGGGTTTAAGAGGGGATGGGATAAGGTCAAAGAGAAGGTAAAGGTGTCAGGGAAGGGAGTGAGGAGCATCACGTCACATAAGGTGCATGAGGTCCACATTGAACAGACTTGATGAACTGTAAGGTCTTCTTCTGCTGGCAATTTCGTATGTTCGCATCAAGCACCACCACCAAAAGTAAGCAATGGCTCACACCAGCACACTGCAGTGGCTGAAAACAGGGTAAACTTGCAGGCTTTGTTTACTTCTGCTTCCGCTGGGCTCTGCAGGGTTGGATCGTCCTGGTTGGGAAAACATACTTTCTCTTTCTTTCTCTCTCTCTCTCTCTGTTTCAGCAGAAGTCATACTTTTCCTTCTTTCACTCACTCAGTCTAAATAAGTACCTTTCAGGCCTACCAGGCTCCAGAGTCCATGAGCACAAGCAGTGCAGTCTCAGCCCAGATTTCTGTTTCTGAGGTCCTTTCCTAGAATCCCAAGGCTGATATTTGATTGGGCAGGAAGTGACCAGGGAAACCATGCATTAAGAATCGAGACTTCATGTCTGAATATAGCCCCTACACTGTGACTCGGAAAACGTGATTGTAAATTTCAGTTAAAAGCTCCTACCACAGCCTTTTCCATAAAGCTCACTACAATCAACAGGGACAGGCACATTGCTCATACAGGCACTATCTTTTCTGCAAATTATTTAAGAAAACCATTTTAAAAGCAGCTTTCAGCAGAAAATTTAAAAATGCAAGGTAAATTTTCTGGTTCAAGAAGACCATAAGCAAATAAGATCTTGTTAGGTTGTCAGTGTCGTGCAGTGCAACAGCAACTGCGCTGGAGTATTAACAGGCTTAAAGGGAAACAATGGAAAAGACAAAGCTTTCCTCAGACACTGCAGAAACTCTCAACTAGTGCTTTCAGACAGTAACAACTTTATTTAATGATTTAGAACAGCTACCCACAACTTCTACTTCCTGTTGCTGGCAGCAGCCATTTCATGAGCTGCAGTGAGCTTCCTGAGCTCACTGTAAGCTAATATGCCTGTTTGACCTCTGCTATTGGTTGGCAGGACATATTAGCATAAAGTGAGCTCAGGAAGCTCCCTGCTACTCATGAAATGGTGGCTGCCAGCAATAGTAAGTGAAAGTTGAAGGCCACTGTTTAAATCACTAAAAAATCAATTAGAGTTATTTGTTAAAAAATGTTATAGTCTGAAAGCACTAATCAGGCATTTTTGTAGTGCCTGGGTAAAGCTGTGCCTTTTCCACTGTTTCCCTATAAATAAAAAGGCAATAAAAGACAGTTAAGCAGATTTTCGCCAGAGCAAGGAATGCCTTACAATGCGTCTGCTCATCATGCCAACTGACCAGGTCCTGCTCCTCTCTCTCAGAAGTATTAAGCTGTGATACCTTCATTTTGAATTTTACTTTGCCACTTGTATACTAATTTCTGTGTAAGGTCTCTTCATATGGTGCCCTGCTAGACTTGATAAACTTGATAAAACCTTACTGAAAGATTTGATTAAGCTTTTGAGCAAGTTAAAGCAGTGCACAAGCCACATTAACATCTGAAATGCAGGAAGAAGGGCCCTCAGGTGCACATCCTGGAAAGAAGTAGTTCAAAATGAGAAGACAAGGAGATAGAGAACGAGATAAAACAAGGCCAAAGAGATTGAATAAAGGAGCAAAGTTTGACAAAAGTGAGAGAACCAATAAGTCAGAAAAAGCAAATAAAGGAGAAGAATCAGAGCCTTCTGGAATAGAAAAGGAAGAAATGAGGAATGCAAGATCTTAAGTGGTCACCCATGTGAAACAAGATCAAATTAGCTCTCCCATCATGTCCCATAAGTTAATCCCACCCCCTCCACTGCCGGGTCTGACTCAAGTAACCCAAGCAATGCTAAAGAAGGTGGAATATACAATCAAAAACTAAAGATAAGTTAGAGAAACCTAATAAACAGAAGGGGAGCAGCACAAAGGAACCTAGTACCTGTTCTGATGGGGCAGAAGCAGACACCCCCCGCACTGTGGGCCATGGCTTTAATTGCCAGAATGCATAAAATCCAACCCAAATTGGACAGTTAGACCAAATGCCAGATAAAATCTTGGCTTTACAAACCACAGTTCTGAAAATTCAAAGTAACTTACAAGACCACACGGAAAGCATCAAGGAGTTAGAGCAAAGGTAGTCACAGAATGAGGACATTGTAAATCATATGCAAGACCAACTTAAAAAGATACAGAGGGAACAAAAGGAAATACAAGTAAGGCAAGAGGATCATGAGATCGAGTCAGTTCCATGTGACAAGGGCGCTCCGTGATGGGCGACTAGAATGTGGGCCCAGGAATGACACCGAATGGCACAGCAGCACATGGTAGCAAACGTCAAAATGAAACCGGGCGCAGCACACACCTGGGCGCTGGGAAGAATGACAAGCAGCAGAAGAATCTCCTGCAGAATGGCACACAGTAAGTGTGGGCGAACGTCAAAAGAGCGAACGGTTGAATTTAAAAAAAAAAGAAAAAATGTGACCAACACCACCACGGAGACAGAAAAGCCCGGAGGCAAACGGGTCACCAGGGGGGTAGGAGGCACCCCGGGGAGTGTAGATGGATGGACCATGGGTGCATAGGCACCAGGAAGCCAGTCACAGGGCAGGCAGGGGTTCATGCAAAGGTGAGGTGCAGCAGAGCATGAGGGGGCAGCATAGGGATGCCACACATGTGGACGGAAGGCATGGGATGCAATGCACCCGAAGACAGCCATGAGCAACGGACATGGTGGACACAGGCATGCATGGCGCTGGGGCAGATGGTGCGTCAGTGGCAGACAGTGCAGCAGCGGGTACAGGAATGGCTGTGATGCAAAACAGAGGCATCTGGGAGTGGCGTACAGGGTGCATCAGGGGGCACACAAGCCAACAATGGCAGCAGGCTGACAGCAGCAACTGGAGGGTATGGGACCTGCATGCTGTGATACTGTGCAGGCAAGATGGGCACTGGACACGGCGGCGGGCACTGCAACAGGCAGAAAGGCAGATCCAAGGTTGTGGGCAACAGCGGCACAGCAGCTGATGATGGCTGGCTACACCTGGAGTTAGAAGTTGTACACCAGGCCCCTCAGGTAGTCAGTCATTGTGCACTGGCTGTACCCCTCCATAATGCCCTCAATCTGCCATGTCAGGTCCCAGTACTTCCTGTGCTTTGCAGCAGTGCCACACCCAGAGACAAGCTGCTCAATGTGGATCTTAGATAGGCGCTGTTCCTCGCAGAGGCAGTCTATAAAGTGCCAAATCCCAGGATGGATGGCACCGAGATGGGTGTTAAAGGATCTGTGCCAGCCCTCCATGGCATTGTTGGTACAAGCAAGCCCTGCTTGTGTAGCATCATACATGTTCCATGCCTCCAGTGGGAACAGGGGCTTGCACCTGCACGTGTGACCAATGGGATGGCCCAGCCAAGTCCCCTCTACAAAGTTGAGGACGGGTCTCTGTAGGTCCTCATTCACCCAATATTATGCAGAGTCACACAGGGCGGCATATGCATCCAGCACATCGCCAGTGGGCACAAAGGTAAGTGCGGGCAACATCCTGAGCTGCAGGGTGAACACAACATCACAGGAATATCATTGTAGGGCCTCAGGGGACCGCTGTATGTGCCACCACAGGGCTTGGCTGAAGTGAAGGATCAGGCTCTCAGCGACACCCCTTGGAACACCGTGGTGAACCCACACCTGGCCGCCCTCTCAAAGTCCATGAGGGCTGTACAGAGTGTGATGTCACTCACCAGCCTTCGCGCCTCTGTGAATACCCTGTGGTACACCTGTTCCCAACAACTGCACATGAAGATGTAGACTGCTAGCACCATGATATCTGCACACAAGCCATGAACTGTGTAGAGCTGCCTGAAGAGGGCTGGTGTGGCACAAAAGGTGCCATCAAAGAACCAGTCCTCACTGTCACCCAGGAAGTGCAGCATGCACTACGTTGCAAACAGCAGCACCCTGTCATTTGTCTGGCCACTGTCATGCAGGAGAAAGGGCTCCCTAGCACAGGTCACACGGTATTCAGAGGGCACATCCAGTTCCCTGACAGTAGCAGGCGTGGCCAGGCAGCCCCGTGCAGTCTGCCGGACACACTGTACTGTCCTCTTTAGCAGCGGCAGGGCAGGCAGCATGCCTGCAACTGCATCCAGCACACCCGAGGTGCACTGGACAATCACCTGTTCAGTGCTCTCCATGCTTGTCTGAGCCCCTTCAGGGACACCGGCTACGACCCTGTGCACCCCCACCTCTCTGGCATCAGGAACATGATTGTGTCCTTGCCCATGGTGAAACACATGCCATCAGCAACTATATGGATGCATGCAGGGCATTTGTGGTGGCTGTACTGAGCACACCACCAGTACACCTTCCCCCTCACCTCTGTCTCTCTGATAGACATATCCCGACAGGGACAGTAGGGGTCTCCCCTTCTGGCTTGGCAGAAATGTTGGAGTCTCCATTCTACATGTGCCAAAACATACTGAGACACTGTCCCTGTGCAGGCAGCTACCCTATGTAGCCCTACACGATCACATAACAGGCGATGTCACAGGGGCAGCACCACAGGTGCACGCCCACATCATGCAGGCGGTGTGTTGAAAAAGTGGAGCACCTCCCACCAGGTGGGTTTATTTGAGAAAAAGAGTGCTGCTCCATGCTATGGTTGCGTGTGGTCTGTGTCACGATGCACGGCTGTGCCCACACGGATGGGCCCCTCTGACTTCGCACAAACAGGAGTCTGCACCGTGTTCCCGATGGGTAAGTGAATTACCTTACCAGCACATCCCTGTCGAGGCTGTGCATCCCACTGTACGCCGAGCTGTGTCCCCTGTCATACTCAAACTCACAACCATAGTGGTGCTTTGCTGACCTGCCTGCCTAAGCAGCTACCTAACACTGTACGCCACAAGGGCTTGATGGCTGCAGCAGCTCTAGGCATTTCAGTCTACTGCAGGTCTGTGTCTACATTGTTGTAGCTGGTTGTGCCCGCTGCATGTGGCATTGCACCACACAGTCCGCTGCCTGCAGAGGTGGGTGGGGTCCTCACTGTCCTCCACATGGTGGGGGGGCATCATGCCTCCACAGCACTGGTGGAGGGGTGGATTGCTACATTGTGCTCTTGCCATCTGTCCCCTGCCTGTCCCACCTGCGGCGGGTCTGCCTGCAACATTGTGTCACCAGCAGTGGGCAGGAGTCTGGTGATCCTGTGTGTGTTGCACAGTGTTCATCGTGGGGGAGCAGCTGTGTCACACCCTGACCTGGTGGAGGGGGCATTGTGTGGCATGTCCTTGGTTTGTGGGTGTGGGGCAAGGACTGGGACCACTGCTGTTGCCCTGTGGGCGGGTGTTGCACCAGGGTGTGGGTGCCACATGGTGCACTGGGGCCTGCCTGCCTGCCATAGCTGCATGTCACTACCAGGCCATGGGCACTGCCTGTGGATGATCTATGTGTGTTCTGTGCACGTGTGCCAGTGTATTTTTTTTTTTTTGTTCGCCCTTATTGGTAATCACCCTTTTTTCCATTCGCCCTTATTGGCAGTCGCTCAGTTCATTGTCGCCCTACTTGCTACTCTCCTGCATGCCAGTCACCCGTATGACAGGTGCCGTCCTGCACTGTGGCTATCCTTTGGCAGTAGCCTGTCCTGCTGTGTCAACATTATGCTACTCTTTCATGTTGACATGTTCTATTTGCAGATGCATGCATTCAGGAGCTGTTATCACTGGTAACCGATCGGGTTAGAAGAAAAAAATATGAGTACTGTATATGGAGTCCCTCAGGACTGGGACTTAAAAAACACCTATCAACAACTCTAAAAGAACTATTTTCAGAATTACTGGATCTGGAACAACTACAGCTGTAAACAGAGCCCACAGACTAGGCTGAGAACACTGGGGGTACCTAGGAAAGCATGAAAGGGCAGTCATGATTGCATTTCTGAAATCCAATGACGAATTTAGAGTCCTTCAGGTCATTGTTTCCAAAAAAGACTTTACTTATGAGGATGTAAAAAATGGACTAAAACACAACTTTTCTCATGATTTATGAAAAAATTCCAGTAGGAAGCTACAATTCTTCTCCTTAGATGGCGGGTGCAGTCAAGTGGGCGACCAGCTCAAATTACAAGTCAAAGACCCAAAAGAGACTGCACTCACTGAAGCAAAAGCAGAAGCAGCACAAAGAAGTAGCTTTTGAAAGCTTTATTGCTTGAAAATAAATTGTGCTGCATCCAGTGTGATCGCAACAACCACTCGCCCCAGGATGCAGTACAGTTTATTTTCAAGCAATAAAGCTTTCAAAAGCTACTTACTTCTTTGTGTTGCTTCTGTATTTGCTTCAGTGAGTTCAGTCTCTTTTGGGGTCTCATGATTTATGGAAGGAGAGAAGACAGTATTTTGAAATTCAACAGATCTTATGGAAGGGAAAAATAAAGCGTATGATTGTTTTCCCCTGCAAGATTTAAAATTACCTTGAATAACCAGCACATATTCTACAGTACAACAAAATAAGCAATTTGTGGCCTCAGGTTGAGACAGCCACAGCTGTTTTCAGCCTTCTAGCTGTGAATAATGATATATTTATTTGTTTTTATATTGGTGTCATGACTTCTTTTTTTATTTTCCTAGACCCTTTCTCTGACTGCAATTAAGAAGATACATGTGGCCTTTGATGTGCATCATTACTAGAAACAGAAACATAGACTTTGACGGCAGATAAGGACCGCTTGGCCCACCCAGTCTGCCCATTTCCCTACCTATTGGGTAAGCTGCAGATCCTAGTTAACCAACAGCCAACTAATAATCTTTGAATGATGATGCTATTTAGTGAGGCATTTAATAAACAATTTGTTTTGCTTTTTGTGTTACAGGAATGGGGTGCAATTGTAGGGCAGTAAACTTGTATAAAATGCAACAAGGAGGGTGGGAGGGGTACTAGGTGTGTCTTATTACTCCCAAGGGGATTTGGGATGCCAGGTGGGGCATGTTGGCATTATGAAGGGGAGGGTGTGTGTGTATGTATATTATTAAGATTCATTGAGGTTATAGAATGCTAAAGATATTTAAACAGCTCCACAGAACTTAAAAAACTCAAAGGGGAAAGTAAAGCAAGAGGAGGGCACCTTAATCCGAATGGTGGGTTTTATTAAAGTAACAACACGGAATGTGAATGGTATTAATTCACAGATAAAAAGGTACATAATAATTCAATATTTATCTAGATTAAATACAAGCACAGCCATTTTCCAAGAAACATATTTAAAGAAAAAGAGATACTAAAGTTGAGGAGCAGATAGGTTGGTCACATCATATATTCTGATGGCTCCTCCAATCATGGGGGAGGGGTCTAATTAATAAAAGATTAACTTGCACTGTTCAACATATTAAACAGGATTATGAGGGTAGGTGTTCTTACATTGGTGCATCTGTTGGGGGTATTTGTTAGTTCTGGCTCACTGTATGCATTATTCAAGGACTTGTAGGGCTATTTGGCCTCAAGAATTGGCAGAATATGACTGTATGTATTTTTTATTGGTGGGTGATATGAATTGTATTAGAGAACAAACCTTGGATAACAATAAAAAAATGCTGTATCTGTACAAAGCCAGACAATTTAACCATTTTGTTGAGAATAATATGGTGCTGGATGTCTGGAGAGAGGCCATTTCAGAAACCAAAGCATATACATACCATTCAGCAGTTCACAATGCACTCACCAGGCTTGACTATCTCCTAACATCCCTGGATATGGTGGAAATCACTCATTTCACTCACCTGAGAGAGGTTAGGCTAGAACCCATGGGAATATCAGACCACAACCCGAATTCAGCAAGTTTTTTTATTTCAAACATCTCAAATCAAATCCTCTATTTGAAGAATTAATAATTTACTTTGTACCTACCCGGTTAACAAAAACTAAATAAAATTAAAAAATATATATATAAATAAGAAGTATTCATACACTATTAACAAGGCTGTGGATTTTTTTTTTTTTTGCAGGAAAATTCCTGTACAGATATTTAATTTGTTGGGAGGCTTTTCAGTCCTGCATTAGGGGACATATTATTTATTGGTCTAGCTGGAACAATGAAGATAAAAAGTGTAAAATAACTGATTTGAATGATACATTTAAATTTTTGGAAGAGCAAATTAGGAAAGGCAGTAATGAATTAATTCAGGAGTACCAAGAACAGAAAGAGAAGAATAAGGCAATAGGAATTAAAGATGCAAAATTCAAATGGTTCAATGCCTGCAGAAACCAGCATCTGAAAGGGAAACATCTTTTTTTTATTTTTTTCATTTGTACAAAATCAGAATTACAACCCTTTGAGTCAGGGGCTCGTTTACAAAGGCTCTTCGTCAAGACAGAGAGACAGATACAAACACAGTAGCATATATTATACAGAATAGTTATAGGGAACAATTATTTACATATATGTACAGAGTTACAAGGGGAAACTGTATGTAGTTCCTATACAGTGTGGTAGTTAATGTTCATAGAGTAACAGTAAACAAGAGACTACAGTTGACATCATTTGGAGCATATTTAGCCAAAAGGGTGAAACAGCAGGAAGAATAAACACAGATTATGGGCATTAATGATAAATATGGCAATGTAAAAACTGTCCAGCAAGATACTGAGAAATACTTTTTGGAATTTTGCCCAGAGTTGTATACAGAGAATGAGGCTCCAGAGGAGGAATATATTTTGGTTCATTGCAGAAACACTATAAATGTGTCACCAGTTAATGACCAGTTTCAAATACTGTCTCAAGCTGTAACAAAGTTGGAGGTGGGAGAGGTGATGACATCCATGGCAAGAGATAAGGCTCTGGGACCAGACGGCTATACTCTTGAGTTTTCCTTATGTTTTCAGGATATTTTTATGCGGCACTCAACACAACTGTATTTGGAAATTTAAAAGCAGGAAAAGGTGCCCATTAATTTACAGGAAGATGTCATTTCAATAATTCCTAAAAATAATAAATGTGCAAAAATGATAGAGAATTATATGCTGATTGTGATCTTGAACACAGATTATAAGGTTGGCAATAAAATCTTAAATAATAGATTCTTGAACTATCTTCCAAAATTCATTCATTTTGGTCAGAATGTTATTTTACCAGGTAGAATCATCCACACTGGCACTCATAATGTACAATATTTAATAAGTTCAATGGTATCCCTTGCCATGAATGACATCATCCTCTCATGTAACGCTAGGAAGGCATTTGATTTAGTTAAGTTGAAATATCTGCGAATCCTACTGTTGACTTTAGATTTTCCAACATCTTATGTGAACTGCTTTATATGAGTCTACAACTACTTGCTTAAAGATGAACAGCTACTTATCTCAGCCCTTTATATTGCAGTGGGGGTGGTAGGGAGGTCAGGGATGTCCCCTATCACCATCTCTTTTTATTTTAGGATTGGAAGTATTCCTGTTAAAATAAGGACCAACTCACTAATGAAGGGCTTTAATAGAACGGGTGGTGGACAAGTGGAACACCCTGCCAGAGGAAGTGGGGGGGGCTGAAACAATCACGGGATTTAAGAATGCATGGGATAGACATAAAGGAATTCTGGAAGTCAGGGGTAAGGGGCAACAGACTTCTAGGAAAACATAAACTGAACTTACAAGCTCAAATGGGCAGACTGGGTGGGTCATAGGCCCTTATCTGCCGACACTGTCTATGTATCTATGTATAGATGGTCAAGAATCTAAACTAAATGCATTTGCAAAAAAATTTCTCATCCTGTTCATAGAACCATTAGGTAGTCTACTGGCTCTTAAAAGTGAAATAGATACTTATTCTAGACTATCTGGAAAATAGTGAATGAAAAGAAATCAGAGTTCCTTATGTCAAGAAAAGAACTGTCCAAATAAATTTTATTTATCTTCCCTACCACTTATCAAGAGAGAGGTATGGACTATTTAGGTATCAGGCTAACATGGCCTGTATCCAAGACATACAAGAACAATTTCCATACTATGCAGCAGACCATAAAAGACAAATGCCTGAATTTAAAATTAATTTGATCCTTTTAGGGAAAATATAACTTTTAAGAATGATTATCATTCCAAATATTACTTATACATTGCAGACAGTTCTTTCAGCAATTCCAATCAAATGGTTTTCAGAAATTTATACATTAATCAAATCATTTATCTGGCATGGCAAGTCACCCAGAATTAAATTATCTAAGTTATGTTTATCCAAAGGAAAAAAGCAGACTGACTTGCCCCAGTATTAATGTACTGTAACTGTATGTGTTCTATATAGCAAATTGATATTCCGCTGGGTTTATAATGGCAAACCAATATCTGTTTTAGATAGAGGAATGCTAGGTGTTAATAATATGTGGTTCACCCCAAAACATTATATAAAAGTAGGTCATAAATTAACTGGAAACATGGCTAAAGTAATCCAAAAGTACCAAAATATGTCTAAATTGGATATTAATAATTGTTTGGGGAATAGTATCTGGAAAAGCCCAAGACTCACGATAGGGGGCAAGTCTTTTCATTTTATGCTTTGGGGATTGATGGAGATTAGAGGACGCTGTAACGTTATTAAAGAAAACAAAAAAGCAATGAAAGGGGATGAATTTGGGGGATTGTACCATTTACCCAGTCGTGACTTCTTAAACTACATACAGTTATTGCAGATATTAAGGAAAGACCTTAACAGGTGGAAAAGGGCTCCATCATCTACTTATAAAATATACTCTGATAACAATGAGAGGTTTATAATTACAACAGGTTTCTTTGCATGATTATAATCAGACATTACAGATAATAATCAAGACCCCTATAAGTAAATTAGGAAAAAGGGATAGAGGAATTAGAAGTTGAAACTAACAGAGGAAAATGGAATAATATAGTATGATCTACTATAAATTACAAATCAACAAAAAAATAAAACCATTCAATATAAAATAATTAACAGTGCATACTATATTCTGTATCGTCTTTTAAAATGGGAAAAAGCCCTAATTAAATTTTTGTTGGCATTGTCAATAGGAAAATGCCAATATGTTTCATACAGTGTGGTCCAATTAATTACATAAATTGTGTCAACAAACATACTGATGACTTTTGGATCCCATTGAAGATATATTATAGGGGTGTGGTAGTGCCCCCCTAGTCAGGGTTGTACCAGCATGTCTGTGTTAAACTCCAATATTTGCACCTTAATAACTTTGGCATTCTTTGATGAAATAGCTCAAAATTGCAGTCATTCTGCCAATGTCTCAAAACATGGAACATTTCGTAATGGCATCTTGTATGGGTTTTGAGATACAGAGTGGTAAAAAAGTGTAAAAGTGCCACTTTTCTCCCTATACTTAACATGGGATTTCTTGCTCTCATCTTCGGCCCAGACAAAAAAAAAAATTCTGAAATTTTCAGTGATGATGGGGTTTGTGTCAAGGGTGTGCCTTTGGATAGTCTGGTGAAAATATATCTCACCATTTTTAAAACGTAATGGTTTTTGTGATGGCGGTTAGACAGGCAGGTAAATGAAAACTGTTCAAACTGTTATCACTGAAGGGTTTGCTCAGAGAAATACTGTTCATGCTGTCAGCCTTCTTGTATTTTTTTCTCAGTTTTAAAACTGCTTTTCCACATAAGTACTGCTTAACAATTAATGCATAAGACCTGTATTTAGGTCTCCCTTACATACTTCAATTTTCTGTCTTATTATGTTGAAATTTACAGGCAAATGTTTGTATTTATAGGGAGAATCATTTTGCCTGTCACTTGTTAATGTAAGGATAGTTCAAATGATAAATAACCATTCAAACATTTCAACAGTTTGAACTTTACCGTTCGATCTGAAAAGACTTCATACAGTAAAGTTCAATAATATATTGAATGATTTTACCCAAAAAAATACACATTTGCTCATCCTTATTTGGTTCCCTGGTGTCTAGAGAGATCCCCCCATCCCTGTCCCCATCATCTTTTTTAGTTCTCTGGTGTCTAGTGGCACCAACCTCCCCAATCGCTGTCCTCCAAATCTGTATTTGTTTTGCTGGTGACTAGTGGCACCCCTTCCCTGATCTGTGTCCCCGTTATCTGCATTATTTCCCTGATGTCTAGTTGCACCCCCCTCCCCGATCCCTGACTCTATCATCTGCATTATTTCCCTGGTGACTAGTGGCACCCCGATCCCTGACCCTGTCATCTGCATTATTTCCCTGGTGACTAGTGGCACCCCCTCCCTGATCCCTGGCATCTGCACTATTTCCCTGGTGTCTAGTGGCACCCCCTCCCCTATCCCTGTCATCTGCATTATTTCCCTGGTGACTAGTGGCACCCCTTCCCTGATCCCTGGCATCTGCATTATTTCCCTGGTGTCTAGTTGCACCCCCCTCCCTAATCCCTGACCCTATCATCTGCATTATTTCCCTGGTGTCTAGTGGCACCCCTCCCTGATCCCGGACCCTGTCATCTGCATTATTTCACTGGTGTCTAGTGGCACCCCCCTCCCCAATCCCTGTCCCTGTCATCTGCATTATTTCCCTGGTGACTAGTGGCACCCCGATCCCTGACCCTGTCATCTGCATTATTTCCCTGGTGTCTAGTGGCACCCCGATCCCTGACCCTGTCATCTGCATTATTTCCCTGGTGTCTAGTGGCACCCCATCCCCGATCCTTGACCCTGTCATCTGCATTATTTCCCTGGTGACTAGTGGCACCCCGATCCCTGACCCTGTCATCTGCATTATTTCCCTGGTGTCTAGTGGCACCCCGATCCCTGACCCTGTCATCTGCATTATTTCCCTGGTGTCTAGTGGCACCCCGATCCCTGACCCTGTCATCTGCATTATTTCCCTGGTGTCTAGTGGCACCCCATCCCCGATCCCAGTCCCTGCCATCTGCATTATTTCCCTGGTATCTAGTGGCACCCCTCCCTGATCCCGGACCCTGTCATCTGCATTATTTCCCTGGTGACTAGTGGCACCCCTTCCCTGATCCCTGGCATCTGCACTATTTCCCTGGTGTCTAGTGGCACCCCTTCCCCTATCTCTGTCATCTGCATTATTTCCCTGGTGTTTAGTGGCACCCCCTCCCCTATCCCTGTCATCTGCATTATTTCCCTGGTGTCTAGTGGCACCCCCTCCCCGATCCCTGTCCCTGTCATCTGCATTATTTCCCTGGTGTCTAGTGGCACCCCGATCCCTGACCCTGTCATCTGCATTATTTCCCTGGTGTCTAGTGGCACCCCGATCCCTGACCCTGTCATCTGCATTATTTCCCTGGTGTCTAGTGGCACCCCATCCCAATCCCTGACCCTGTCATCTGCATTATTTCCCTGGTGACTAGTGGCACCCCCTCCCCAGTCCCTGTCCCTGTCATCTGCTTTATTTCACTGGTGTCTAGTGGCACCCCCCATCCCCAATCTCACATCTGAAAAAAAGAAAATGGCCCTCAATGTTTTTTTACACACAAAAAAAGGTCCCTCACCAATCTGACCCTTCCCCACCCCCACCTCCCACTCAGCTCCCACCACCCCACACCCCCAGTACACCCCCACACACCCTCACTCACCTGAACAGGTCCCAGGTTCGAAATCTGCTCTCTGATTGAAGATATGTCCTGCTGCTGGCACCAACAACTGCAACATGAGAAACTAAGGTGAATCTGGTTCAGTGTATTTCAATGGGGTTTCAACTTCAGTGCATATCTTTGCCATTTTTTGACATTTTGACCCCAGATTTTCAACATGGCCTTTTGGGGACCCCACCTCATGAACAAGAGGACTGTCATTACACAACTCATGCCCGAGAGGTGATTTTATGGTGGTTTGGCAAATTCATCTTTTGAGTGGTATTTGGACATTTTTCTGCCCTTGTTCATGAGGTGGGGTCATAAAAGGCTATGTTGAAAATTTGGGTTCAAAATATGTAAAAATAGCAAAGCTATGCCCGCCCATTGATATTTTGCTACGCACGCACGTAACTTTAAAAATTGTAAATATTTTGACCCCAAATTTTCAACATAGCCTTCTTATTACCTACCTCTCGAATGTCATAGCTGTCATTGTTCAAATCCTGGTCAAAATGTGATTTCGCACCTGTGGCGCGTAGTTGTCTTGCAGTGGTGTGGAATCATGTTTTTGTGGTGATTTGAAAGTTTTCAGCTCCGGGTACATGATGTGGGGTAATAAGAAGGTTATGCTAACAATTTGGTTGCTGTCCACAAGAACATACATATACACATCTATGGAGGGATGGTACTGCAGGTCCCACAAGGCCCTGTGCTCCAATAGGCACATAAGGATATGATTACTATATCTAAGTATAAAGTTGGACTATCTCAAAAAGTAAGGAAACTCATTGCAAAATAATTGTGTTAATGCAACAGTTAGGATTCTGGATAAAGTGCAAAAGTAGGAAGTATGACGTTGGGATTTTCAACCTACCCTATCACACATGGAGCAACCAAATCAGGTGCCATGGAGTTTTCAAACCTAACACTCACCCCTTTAATTCAGAGTACACATCTATGCATGTTTAGTGATGGAATGGGGTGAGCGTTAGGTTTGACAACCTATGGCACTCTGGATTTGCTGCCCAGTGTGGGTGGGTGTTAGGGAAGGAAACCCCACCATATTTCTAGTTTTTGTGCTTTATACTGAACCCTAACTGATGCATAAACACATTTTTTGTAATACATATATATATATATACTGTATAATGTGGGTGCGTTAGCACTCCTGTAGTTAGGGTTGATCTGTGGTTTCTATGTTAAACCTCACATTTTGCACTTTAATAACTTTGCAACTGTTTAATGGATGTGCATGACACTGGACATGTGCAGTCTTGTGGGGTAGATCTCTTGACATGCCAAGTTTTTGTTTCGGACGGATTTGCGGATTCCAAGCTGCGCATAGTGCTAAAACGTTTAAAATTGATGTTTTTTGCACTTTTTTGGTCATCGCACTGCATTCAGATGGTTTGAAATTTTGGTCTGACATTTTCAGAGTAGAAAGGGCTTGCCTCACAGAAATGCCTTTTGCTGGTTTGGTGAAAAATATTAATCCATTACATAATTATTTAATTTTAAATTTTCATGTTCTGAGCATGCTTAGTTCAGTCTTTTAGATAGTTTCTTGGAACAAAGAAGGAATTTGGTCTCACGAAAAAGGATGCTTTTTCATGAGAGGGCTAACCCTTTACTGTGAGAAAAAAATCCTTTTTTGTGAGCAGCCGTCTTATGTTCCATTTTTTCAAACAAGAAACTGTCATAACTTTGCACAATGATGTCTTCCACAGACACCAAATCATGTATATTGCTCATCGGGACTTCCTGTGCTTAATTCTGTACTTTATTAGTGTTACAATGCTGCCAGAATGTTTCTTTTTTGTTGTTTAAATCCTTTCAAGTGACTCGCTAATGTCCTTTATTGTGAATCTTTTTTCATTCTGATGAAAAAGGATTGCATCACGTGAAAAAGGATTTAAAAAAAAAGTCCCAAATCCTTTTTTGTGAGATGGGATCCTTTTTCATGAAAACAGAAAAGGAGTCAAGAAAATGGATCCTATCTCGCGAAAAAGGATTTAAAAAAAATCAACAAAGTCCAAAATCCTTTTTCACGAAATGGGATCCTTTTTCCCCAAGATCAAGAAAGGATTCATGATAAAGGATCCTTTCTCATGAAAAAGGATAAAAAAGCAACAAAGTCCAAAATCCTTTTGTGTGACAATAGCTCCTTTTTTGCGCAAATGAAAAAGATGTTAAAGGATTTAGTGGAACGCAAAATGATTTTTACCCCCTTTCCAGTGCTAGATGTTTGATGCTCATTGGTGTTCAGTGGTACCCCCACCCTTCAATTCTGCACCGTTCACAATCAGTCCAAATTCTATATCCCTGGTGTCTAGTGGCAGCCCCACACTCTGATCCCCATATTATTTGTATTTTATATCCCCATTGGCATCCAGTGGAATCCCACACCCACCCATATCCCTTGCAACCTGCAAATAAGGAAACAGCCCTCAATGTCTTTTTTTTTCCACCTGTAAAAAAAAAAAAAGTCCACCGTTGATTGAACCCACACCACCACCACCCCACTTCCCACTGAGCACCAACCCACCTTGGACCTCCCCCCACACACCTTTACTCAACTGAACTGGCCCCACAGTAAAGATCCACTCTCCAATCGAATACACATCTTGCTGCTGGAACCGGCGAGAAATAAGGTAACTGTAGTTCAATGTATTTTCTGACTGCAGTTACCTTTCATGTCAGACAGCAGTCACCGCAGCAAAACGTGTCTTCGATCTAAGAGTGAATCTTCACTGTGGGACCACTTCAGGTGAGCGAGGGTTTGGGGGGTTCAAAGGGGTGGTGGGGTACAGTGGGAGGTCAGGTGGGGGTGGGGGTCCAATTAATGGGAGACTTTAATTTTTTACAGATAGGAAAAAAAGACATTGAGGGACCATTTCCTTATTTGCAGGTTGCGAGGGACATGGGAGGTTAGGGGTGCCACTGGACACCAATGGGAATATAAAATATAATTAATACGTGGATCAGAGCATGGGGGAGTGCCACTAGACATCAGGGATATAGAATTGGGGCTGATGGTGAGTGGGGCAGAGTTGGAAGGTGAGGGGTACTACTGGACACCAATGAATATATAAAATACAGTATATGGGAATGGAAAGGCGGGGGGGGTGCAACCAGACACCAGGGATATAAACTTAACAGTAATGGGGACCAGGGCACAATGGGGGGTACCACAGGACACCAACAGCAATATAAAATGACAATATAAAAAAACATGGAAACAGGAGGGTGCGAGGTGCCACTATACACCAGGGCTATTGATTGAAAATGAATGGGGACAGGGACACATTAGTGGGGGGGGGATATCACTGGACACCACTGAATATCTAAAACAAAATATATGGAAATCAGAAGGTGGGAGGCCACTAGACACCAGGGCTATTAACTTACATTTAATGGAGAACGTGGCATAACTGGAGGGTGAGGGGTAATACTGGACACCAATGAAAATATAAAAGAAAAATTAGATATGGAAATCGGAGGGTTGGGGGATGCCACTAGACCCCAGGGCTATTAACTACAAATTAATGGGGAGTGGGCCACAATTTCAGGGTGGTGGATTCCACTGGATATGAGGGAAAAGGGAAATTTAAGTTTTAAAAATAAAATCAGAAAATATTATGTATGCGTGGGAGCACAGGGTCCAAGATACCTTGCATTCCCACAGCCAAATAAGGGTATGATTATACTATCTCAAAAAGCAAGGCAATAAATTGCAAAACACTTTGTTAATGCACTAGTTAGGGTCAAAGTGATAAAAGCTGGGAAATGTAGCATTAGGGTTTGCAACCCTAACACCCCACCCTACCCTTCCAGGCAGCACACAGGTGTGAGGTGTGCCTTGGGGTTCTGAAACCTAAAGCTCACTCCATTCTTACACAGTGTACACATCTGACCTTATTTACTGATGAATGGGATGAGCATTAGGCTTGAGAACCCCAAGGCACACCCCACACCTGCTGTGCTGCCTGGAGGTGGGGGGGTGTTAGGGTCGGAAACCCTAATGCCACATTTCCCAACTTTTGTTGCTTTGACCTTAACTAGCGCATTAACAAGGTTTTTTGCAATTTAGATAGATAGACAGACAAACAGACAGAGAGAGAGAGAGACAGACAGACAGACACAGACAGATAGATAGACAGACAGATACAGATATATTGACATATATAAATATACATTTCATCCATGGCCACTAAACAACCAATACTAAAATTTTGGAAAGAAAGGGATCAAAATACTGTGTTCCCTATACAGCAATGAAGGATATCCTTTTAGGAACGCTTAATTATGAAGAGTTTGTTTATGACTATGACTATGTTTTGAAAGTATATGAAAAAAGGTAGATGGCTGAGATGAAGCCCTCCCCACCTTAGAATAGATTATCTTGCTTTCCATCCCAGTGCCACATTTTTATGTTTGCTTGCACGCATGTGCAAGAAACATAGTGCCATCATCCAAGTTTTCGGAGGTGTGTCACCCCCTCTTCCAATTCAGTCAGTGTGTTGGCAGGCGCGGCTCCAGTTCTCAATGCATGCTGGAACTGTCTATGACAGTTCAAAATGCAATGGAGTCTGATTGAAAGAACTATGCTTCAGTGAGCAGCGATGAGATAACGCCTGCTCATGCGCTCCCCACACACACACACACACATATGCAGGCATGCAAATGCGCCACCACCCCACGCACACTGTACAGCCGGGGTGCCCAATCGGCCAGCTGTGTTGCGCCCCAAAGCTTTCACATGCCATGCTGGGTGCCCACCCAGCATGGCAACTCATTATAGCTGACGGGGGTGCCCAACTCGCCGGGCTCCACCTCGTCCCCCCCAGAGTAGGGTGCCACGCTCGGGAGCCCACCCCAGCATGGCAACTGATGCTATGGCTGACGGGGTGCCCAATCCCATCAGCTTCATGCCCCTCCAACCAGCTAGCCTTGTGCCACGCTGGGGCGCCCCAGCGTGGCAAGCATCGTCATTTTAAAACAAAAAACCTGGAAATAAAAGCTGTCCCTCAGTGCTTCTCCCTGGCCCCTCTCCCACAACCCACAACCCACACCCCCCTAACCCCATACTTACCTCCAGACCTCGGCGTGACGATCTTCGGTGGACCTGGAACACGTCTGCACTCTTCAAAGCCGACCGCGAACTGAGGAAATGCCGGTAAGCTGTATAATGGGATAGATAGGGTTTTTTCAACTTTATTGCATATCTCGGGCATTTTTGGGAATTTTTGCACCAAATTTTCAACATGGGGTTTTTGGGACCCCTTCTCATGAATGCTGTCACTGCCATGGCGTTACTCGGGCCCGAAGGGTGATTTCGCAGCCACTGCACAAAATCACCTTTCTGGAACGATTAACGAAATGACACTGCCAGTGTTCAAAAGGTGAGCTCTCAAGAAGCCTATTTTGAAAATTTGGTGGAAAAATTCCAAAAAATGACTGTTTTACTGTGCGTTGCACAGTTCCTACTCACGCTCGTAAGTTCACGAATTTTCAATATTTTCACTCCAGATTTTCAACATTGCCATTTTATCACACCTCCTTATGAGCAGTACAGCTGTCATTTTTCACATCCTGCCCAAAACGTGTTTCCACCCATGTAGCGCACAATGGCGCAGTCGGTGTGCAAAATCAATGTATGGGACACATTAAGAAAATTACAGTGTCACTGTTCATGAGCAGAGGTCTTAAAATGGCTATGTTGAAAATTTGGTGAAAAAATCCCTAAAAATGACTGTTTTACGAGCGTGTGTTGTGCAGTTCCTACGCACACTCGTAAGTTTGTGAATTTTCAATATTTTCAATCCAGATTTTCAACATTGACATTTTATTACACTTCCTTATGAGCAGTACAGCTGTCATTTGTCACATCTTGCCCAAAACATGTTTCTGCCCATGTAGTGCACAATGGCGCAGTCAGTGTGCAAAATCAATGTTTGGGACAGATTAAGAAAATCACAGTGACACTGTTCATGAGCAGAGGTCTTAAAATGGTTATGTTGAAAATTTGGTGACAAAAGTCCATAAAATATCTGTTACGAATGAGCATTGCACAGTTTCCACGCAACCTCGTAAGTTCATGACTTTGTAATATTTTCAGTCTAGATTTTCACCAGTGGCATTTTTCCTCACTTCCTTATGAACAGTACAGCTGTCATATTTCACAACATGGCCGAAATGTGTTTTCACACTTTCAGCACAGAGATGTGTGGTCATTGTGGGAAATCATTGTTCGGAACAGATAAAGAAAATCACAGTGACACTGTTCATGATCGGAGGTCCCAAAATGCCTGTGTTGACAATCTGCTGTAAAAAATCCCCAAACTAATTACATTATGGGTGTGCGTTGCACAGTTTCTATGCACACTCGTGACTTCACCAGTTTTTTTAATATTTTTACTGCAGATTTGCAACATTGCCATTTTTTACACCTCCCCATGAACAGTACAGCTGTCATTTTTTACATCCTGTTCGGAATGTTTTTGCACCTGTGGTGCTAAATGCCGTAGTCGCTGTGCATAAGCAGCTTTCAGCTAACAAATTGATATTGCCACTGTTCATGAGGTGGGGTCACAAAAAAACCATGTGGAAAATTTGGAGTGAAAATACCAATGAATGCCTGAGGTATTAGGGTTTCCAACCATAACACCCAACCCTGTAGAGAATGACAGGCATCAGGGATGTGACTTGGGATTCTTGCCTGTAATGCTCATACCATTCCACACCCTGCAGCCAGTGAGATGCATCAAGGTATGCCTTGGACTCTTCAGCCCCAAAGTTCACCCCATTCTCCTATGCCGCACCCATCTCACCGTACTTCCTGATGGAATGGGGTGCACATAAGGGCCAAAGACCCCAAGGCACACCGTGACACTTGTCAGTGTCTGCAGGGTAGGGTGTGGTGAAATGGCATGGCCGTTATGCCTGATGACCCAAAGGCACACCCCAATGCCTGTCACTCTCTGCAGGGTGGTGGTGGGGTTGGCTTCAGTTCAATACTTCACTGCCATTCCTATTACGCAGCTCTGTAACTTCTACACTACCACTGCCAATGCCAGCAAGCAAACATTCGGCATTGACAAATGCTTGTTCTATCATGACTTTATAGCAAAACAATTATGGGAAAAGGTGCAATAATGAATACACTTATGAAATCAATGTATGTAACCTTTGGATATGCAATATATATATTATGGAGCAAAAGGATATTTATTTTGTTTGTAAAAGTGACCTTGATCACCTGTAATAAAATTTTAACTGCAAAAAATCAAAAATAAATAAATATTCTGACCCAGGTTTTGCATGCCAGGTCAGCAAACCTGAAATCCTGAATGATCCAACTGTCTCTGGGCAAGCGCTCTGTGAGCCTCTGATCCATTCCAAGCAGTCCTGTGGGGTCCAAGACTGCTATGCCTGTGTTACATTGCTCCATATTACTTCATAGTGATTGCTGTTAAAAGAAACTGCTATTCATTTTAACATACCTGTTACACTTTCATTTCTGTGTACCTGTACCTGCAGAGTAAGCAGCCTGCCACCAGCCCAACCCTTCATTGTAGCCACTGATGTCCGGACATGTTATCCTCTCCTCCACCTGTTCCTGGTAAGAGAGGAGGGCTACTGGGTGTGGAGGCATGCTAGTGGACATCACTGGGGGGCAAAATCAACTTTAAAAGAGCAGCCCACACAGGAGTGGTGTGAGTCCCCACCTGGGAGAGGACACGAGGAGGTCTTTGAAAATTCTTCAGGTGTAGCCACAGTGTTTTAAAAATGAGTTTTATATATTGGGTTGATAGTGACTGCCTTTTCTGTGCCTATAACAGGTAAGTAACCATTTCCTTCTGTGTATTAGGACATAAACTCTGCAAAGTTTTATATATAGTTTGTTGATTATATACAGGGACTTATTTGTCACAGAAAAATTGTATTTAATATGCACATCATATTGTTGTATTAGCTCTAAGAGCCTGATTTTTCTTTTGTGATTCTAGAGTATATACCTTGTTTTGTTTTTAGCATGACCATGTTCTTTTTGAATAATATAGGAGTAAATATTTCTCTCTTTAAATTGAGAACCTTTGTTCTCCTTTAAATCTTTAGAAAGAAATACATGTTGGTACTTTTTGGTATCCTCCAGGGGCCATTGGCAGGTTGGGGGTTAAATAATTATTTAAAATCCTCAACAATAATTTAATCAACAGAATTCTGAAAGTTTTGTTGGCTTGTTGAGGCCCCTGACCAGGCAACGGTCTCCAGGAAGATGAAATAAGTTTTCCAACTATTGGAAAAGAAGATTGTTTATAGCAGCTTTTCATGAGTTAACTAAAACATGCACTACGATGTTCATTACAGCTACAAAGAACCTGATTTTCTTTTTGATATTAATTTTGATTGGGGGAGATATTGAAACAAACCCAGGTAATGAATTAACTCCAAACAATTTAAAGATTGTGCATGATATCGTTAGGAGCTTGGCAGGTAAAATGGATTTGCTGGAGGTTTGGACAGAAAATGGTGGTTACGATATCATGGGGATCTCCAAGTCTTGGCATTCTAAAAGAAACCGTGACTCTGAGGAAGCCCTAAAAAATTATGAATACTTCCAATTTGACAGGCCTAGAAGGGAAGGGGGTTATCTTGTATGTTAAAAGTAACTTGGGATAAACTGACCTGTTGTTTTCAGGTGATATGGAAGGAACTGAAATGGTTTCGGTCCACCTCCCATCCCTTTAAAAAAGATATGTGCTGGGGTAATTTAAAACCCAGCAGTAGAAGCCAGCACATCCACCTCACTTTCCATTAAATAGAGTAGTCCTGTTACCAATCAAGCAATTATTCATGTGTATACAGATTGGTAAAAGGTAGGACTCGCTCACCAAAATTAAACAGATATTCACTCTTTTTATATAAAAATTCATAACATTTTATTTTTCATTACAGTGTTAGACAAACATTTTGGACAAAATCCTTCATCAGTGTGAAAACTGCATTGAATAAATAACAGCCTGCTGTGTTTTCAATATGTATTTTATAATATTTTGCTGACGGTATCTATTCCTTTTATATTTGTATTCTTTCTGGTGACCTCCATTAAGAGAAAGCAGGTGGTTGAGCTGCCACTTCAGCATACAAAAATCCTTTTAAAACAAATTACAAGGCAGAAGAAAGTTTTAAGCACCGCCAAGATTATGCCAGAAAGAATACAAATATAAAAGGAATAGGTACCGGAAGCAAAAGTTTTAAGCACTGCCAAGATTATGCCAGAAAGAATACAAATATAAAAGGAATAGATAACAGCAGCAAAAGATTATAAAATACATATTTAAAAGAACACAGCAAGCTGTTATTTATTCGATGCAGTGTTCACACTGATGAAGGATTTCATCTGAAACGTTTGTCTAATACTGTAATGAAAAATAAAATACTGTCAATTTTTATATAAAAAGAACGAATATATGTTTAATTCTGTAATTTAAAACCTGCTTTAGGTAAAGATAACTGCTTTTGAGTCACTTGTGACTAAATTGATAACATTTGTTAGTGGCAGGGAAATGATTCTGGTGGGGAATTTTAAGACTGCCTGGGGTGGGCCCGGGTGAATGCTTAGCATGCAGTATCTTCTGCCTGGGCCTACACCAGATAGTTGAGACCCCCACCAGAAAGGGTACCCTACAAAGTTCAGGAGATATCTTAGATTTAATTTTTAAGACCCCAGCAATACAAATACTAAACACCCATGTTGGTACTCCAAATCTAGGTGACCACTGTTATGTTGAATGCACTGCTACTATAATGGTGATCAGGGCAAATCTGACTTCTGTTTTCTCAAGTAGGTGTTTTATGGCTAGCCCGGTGGTGCTGAGGCACTGGTGCCTTACCTCGTGCTATGCCAATGACCCATGTTCAGGAACGAGCATGGGCCATTGGGGTCAGCAGGGGAGGAGAAGAATTGAGCGTCTGATGGACTGCTCTCCTTCTCTGGGGAAGGGGGTTCCTGGTGGTCGGCACTTGTTTGCCCCCCGGTGGAGGCTGGAGGACAGGGCACCGCACCACAAGCTGGGAGGATTTGGGCCAGATGCCTGGAGGAAGCGCGTGCGGAAGCTTGCGTGCTCCCCTCCGTTAGTGACATTGCACGGTCCTGACTCCTGGGGGAAAAAAGCAGGAGGAGAAAAGACACTACCGTGCAGGATGGCGGAGAGCACCTTGCAGGCTCTGCTCTGGCTAGCCACGGTGCTGGCCAACTAAATCCAGACTTTGGTGGGGGAGTTGGGACCCATGCCGACCCCGCCAGGGGGGACAAGCCCTGGGGTCAGATTAGCGCTGGCTGATAGACGCTGGGGGATGGGGCTGGGGAGCCCTCCTGAGATAGCTGGTAGTGAAGGAGAGAGACATAATAAGTTAAGAAAAAAAAAGTAGGTGTTTTACTTCAATTGACAGTTATTTTAGAAATCAGATAAACCAAGTAAATTGGGACAGACTTCAGGTTATTCCCGACATTGATACTGCTGTAAGAGAATTTATTAGTTCCTTTGTCAAAGTGTGTGACAGAAATGCTCCCTTTAAACTTAAAAAAAACTACACCCTCATGTCTGTAAGTAAGCAATAAGACACGATGGGGTGTGCATTAGACAGTTCTAATGCACAGCTAGGGGGACATAGTGAGGCACGAGGCCATAGGCCGAGTGCATCCTGTCCCCTAGCCGTGCATTAGAACTGTCTAATGCACATCCCCGGAGTGGCTTATTGCACTCATAAAATGGGCTTGTGTATTCTAAATGGGGGTTCTAGTTTTAGCTGTGCATTAGACACATTTAATGCACGGCTAACAACCAATCAGATTGCTTGAAATCCTTTGCCCATTTTATAAATTCTATTTGCTTCCATGTCAACAGACAACTGTTTTTGTGTAGCTGTTTGTAAATTACAGTATGTGATTGCTTTAATTTGTTTGCACTGTTCATGCTAGTCCCTGTAGCTATCCTGGGGGTTTCCATTTGCTGGCTGTTGTAATCTCATTGTCACTCAGAGCTGTATTAGCATATGAGAACATGATGTGTCAGTACCCGGTACACTCCACAGTATGCCTATCTGTTTAATTAGAGTTCAACAAAACAAATTGCTACAAGGTGTGAAATACCACATTTGGGTCGGGATATATCTATTAATGGGGAGAGGGAGGGAGCAAGGGAAGAAAATGAAAGGGGAGTCTAGCCAGGCACCAGGATGCTCAGTTTAACCAGCTGATCCCTATTACCAATGCCATATCATCTACACTCATACTACATTGGACACTAAGAGAATGCTATGGACAGCCCTCCAAGTTGAGAATAAACAGATAATTATTTCAAAGTTAAAGTGTATTGACTGAGAACTAAAAATCCTTACCAGAAAGAATTAGATATAAGTTAGCCTGCTGAACTGTTGTAAAACAGTTTGCCAGGTGTTATATGCTACTAAGTAAAAGATGCTATATGATGCATAAAATGAAAACTAAATATAAAAAAATAAAAATATCACATTTACCTTCAAGTTAGCTTTGCAAATTGTCTGAGATGTAACGTTGTGTTTTTCCCTTTAAATTGCATTCAATGTGTGTATTTTCAGGAATTTGTTTTCAGAATATTTGTACTTTCAGCATAGAGATACATGGTATAAATGGGTGTTGTGACATCATGGGCTCAATTGTCAAATTGCCTGTAGACTGACACAAGTTGAATTGATCTACGGCTGTGGCAAACTTCAGGTGTGACAGGTGCCCCTACACCCTATTTTATAAAAATGTGGATCCCTGAACCAAAGACCTGGAAATTGCCACAGTCACAGGGCTGCACCAAATATTAGGCACACTTACTGGGTCTGATGGAGGGATCCATCAACCCCCCCCCGGGTGTAAGCCTAGATGAGCTGTGGAGGTGGGGGGTTACTCTGGCTGAAAGGTAGGGAACGGAGAGTTGCTGGGGCAGTGAGGGTGCCATAGAGTATGACTGAGGCATGGCAGCAGTGACAGGGAGTGGAGGAGGCACCTGGTGGAGGTGCCATATGAAGTACCTGGCAACTGAGCGGTCCAGGTGGGGAGGTTGGCATAGTGATGCCATTATGACACAGCCCCAGGTGTAAGTAGCCCTGGTGCCTGCCCCACAGGCCCCACAGTCCCCAGCAGTGTAGTCAGGCATTGACCAGCCACCACACAGTGGGGCTGTGTACCAAGGGAATGTTTTAGTGCCTGGGCACTTATCTGTCCACCACATGCACCCTGCAACCTGCACCCACTGCAACCCACCCCATGTGGAGGACTGTCGGTCCTGTGGAGCAGGTGTCAGGACTGCTTCCATCTGGGGCCATGTCATGATGGTACCACCATGCCACCCCCTGGTCCATTTGGCTGTCAGGTACTCCATATGGCACTCCCACCAGGTGCCTCTTCTGCTCCCTCTCACTGCTGCCATGTCCCATCATACCCTAAGGCACCCTCACTGCCCCAGCAGCTCCCATTCCTCACTTTCCAGGTCCCACAGCTCACTCCCCACCCTGCCAGGCAGTGGTGCAGGAACCTTAGACTAGCTCCAGGCTGGTCAAACCTGAGCCCCCTGTTGTGATCATGGCAGGGCTTCTAAAATAGCAAACAAAAGGGGACGATGCAGTCCCACCATGGTGCAGTCCCCCTTGCAATCTGGTGCACAGGCACTTTGACTACAATGGTGGTGCAGGGTGGCTTTGGCACATGGCATCCCAATTTTGATGTAGCCTGCATTCAAAAATTGGGATTGCTGCACACTTTTACACAAGGGGCCACTTGCATCATACTCATTTGGTGCAGGCACCTAGCATCACAGATTCACTTTTGAAAACTGAGCCCCACGTTCTTAAGCTAATGTATTTCTCATGGACAATGAGATTTCAACAACCATAAAATGGCAACCCCCAGGATGGTTACAAGGACTAGCACGAACAGTGAAAACAAACATATATATCCCCAACAGCTACACAAAAAGTGTTGTCTGTTGACATGGAAACAAATACAATTTACAAGATATGAAGGTGTAGTTGTCCTTTAATAGAGTAAGGAAAAATCATCTTCCTTGGGCTGGTGAGAAAAAAGCAAATAGGGTGGAAAGACAGACTGTGGACAAAAGCAAACCATACCCTGGACATGGAGGATAAGGCTCTCTTCAAAAGAATTAGAAATAATTATACAATGGTGTATGAAAATCCTGTAACCTAATGGGTCAAAGAATGCCATATGACTGTGGGTAAATCTTGCATAACCCTCGGCTGAGAAATGGCATTTATAAAAATCATAATTAAACACATTTTAAATTTATTTTACACATGGGTCCATTGTATAATCGCAATAAGGCACTCCAGTGTGTGAGTCATTGGGTGATTTACCCACTTCTTGTGTGGTTAAGTCACTCGGCTGCACCTTGTGACACACCACACAAGGTGTGGGTAAATCCCCAATAACCCACACCCTGTTGTGCCTTATTGCATAAATGAAGGTGCAGGATTAAGAAGGCAAAACTACTGTATTATAGAAAGCAGCTAAACCAGAGCAACAGTCCAGTGTAGTACTGGAATCTAATAAAACAATTGGAAGGAACAACCAAGAATGAACAAAAAAGTTTCCCGAACTGAAATCTAATAAAACAACTGGAAGGAACAACCAAGAATGAACAAAAAAGTTTCCTGAACTGAAATCTAATAAAACAATTGGAAGGAACAACCAAGAATGAACAAAAAAGTTTCCTCAACTGGAATCTAATAAAACAAGTGGAAGGAACAACCAAGAATGAACAAAAAAGTTTCCTAAACTGAAATCTAGTGAAACAACTGGAAGGAACAACCAAGAATGAACAAATATGTTTCCTCAACTGGAATCTAATAAAACAACAGGAACAACCAAGAATGAACAAAAAAATTTCCTGAACTGAAATCTAATAAAACAACTGGAAGGAACAACCAAGAATAAACAAAAACGTTTCCTGAACTGAAATCTAATAAAACAACTGGAAGGAACAACCAAGAATGAACAAAAAGGTTTCCTGAACTGGAATCTAGTAAAACAACTGGAAGGAACAACCAAAAAGGAACAAAAAAGTTTCCTGAACTGAAATCTAATAAAACATTTGGAAAGAACAACCAAGAGTAAACAAAAATGTTTCCTGAATTGAAATCTAATAAAACAACTGGAAGGAACAACCAAGAATGAACAAAGAATTTCCTGAACTGAAATCTAATAAAACAATTTGATGGAACAACCATGAATGAGCAAAAAAGTTTCCTGAACTGAAATCTAATGAAACAATTGGAAGGAACAACCAAGAATGAACAGAACATTAGTTTCCTCAATGACGAGGGTCTGGAGTTGCCTGCTTCACATTCTGCAAGCCATTTAATTCTTATTTTTGCCATCTACCTGATGCTGAAATGGTGTTTCCAAATATAGCTATGGGTGTAAGAGCCACCAGTGTCCAAGGGGCAAGTTTTATTTCAGGTCACTGAAGCCCAATCAGGTGCTACAAGAAATATAAAAAGCTGAAGTCTAAAAAACCACTAGACTGGACCAAGTCAAAATATTATTTTGAAAGTATTCAGCTGACCTCTTTTCTCCAGTTCTTACTAATATTTTCAACTTACTTTTGCAGAAAAATGTTTTTTTTCTGAATTTTGGAAAAACTCAAAAAGTGTCCCAGCTTTTAAGGGAGTAGAGAAAAGTAGATCCACAAATTATCAATCTACTGCACTTTTCTCAATTGTTTAGATATTATTTGAGAGGCTGATTTGTAGGCAACTTTTCAAATATTTCAAAAAATATAACCTTTCATCTCCATAGGAGGCTGGCTTTAGGGCAGGGAGGTTGATGGGCATCACACTGGTGGATTTTATTAAATTAATTGCCAAGGGTTTGGTGGAAGGTGAATCCGTGGGTGTGGTTTTCATCAACCACTCAAAGATTTTTGATCTGGTTGACTATTACACCTTATTAACGGGTCTTTCTCAGACTGGAATGTTACCAGCCATGATCAATCAGTTTATATCCTACCTCACTAAAGAACCCACCAGATGACCATCGGAAATTTACTCTCTTTGCAGTTAAATTTTTTTATTGAAGTTTTCAGTTAACACAAAAGGAAATACAAAAGTTAATTCAGCTGAGGTAGGAGGCATAGTTCCATTGTAGCAGCATATAAAAACATAATATCAGTCTACTCGTTCGAATATCATAGTCACAAAATCGAACAATAGGATAAAATAACTATACATTTGATGTAATACAGTCATAAGGTTAAAAGTATGTTCTAGAGCTGATGCCTTAAAATAAAGATAGAACAGGCTGGCCCGGTGGCGCTGAGGGCTGAGGCGCTGGACACCTTTCCTCTCGGCACGCCAGCGACCCATGTTTGTGTATGAGCACGGGGCTACCGGAGGCTGGTGGGGGGGGAGGGTGCAGAGCTGGTAGGACTGGCCGAAAGGCAGCTCTCCTCTCCGGGGTGGTGAGGTTGCATTCCTCGGCCATCATCTGCCTCCTGGTCGAGGCCAAGCTGCTGTGCAAGCCAGAGGGGTGCAATGGGGCTAGGCCAATGGGTAGGTGGAAAGGGCTGTTGCCGGGGCTGTAGAGCACATGCTCTACTCCTGGGGCACCGTGTAACGGGGAGAAAAACGGAGGAGAAAAACACCCGGCAGGCAGGATGATGCCCGACCCTCTGCAGGCACCATTCCTGGACCGAGCATAAGGTAAGCCCTGGTAATTCTGGGTGTTGGAGCTGGGGGGGGGCGGTCGGGCTGAATGGGGCATGCTGGTGGCGAAAACAGTGACATGTTAAAAAAAATAAAAAAATAAAGATATAATGACCTGTAGGGTACATGACTCATGAAAATCATTAAGTTGCTACATAGGTTATGTACATTAGGAATCTGAGTATACATAACTATATACATCTACATCTGAGTGCTATAAAGTGCTGTAATGGACAAAAGGTAAATAAGGAAGTTGAACTAAGGAGGTGGTACCAGAGCAAACAAGTCACTGAGCCAGTAGGCGAGAGGGCTGATCAGTTGGCATTGAATAGGCATATAATATTATACAATGGCCAAAAAAAATGTTGGGCTCTGAGTGGTCCATCTGGGGCTGAACCCCTTGATGTCATCCCAGCATAACATTATGGATCTAGTCCCAGCACACACATGACCGAATATCATCAGTAAAAAAAAAAAATCACTCCACATGCAGATTAGGGAGTAGAAAAATTAGCTATTTACTGTACCCACAATTCCTCACCATGTAAATTAGTATACAGGCTACTATATTTCTGTACTCACTACAGAAATAGAAGACTGCATCTCTCAGTAAAGAAATCTTGTCAGTTATCAGTGTATGCACAATGCTTCATTTTGAAAATAACATCTGAGATCTTATATTGTTGTAACCACTACAACTATAGGAGACAGCACCCCCGATAAACAAAATGGAAGACAGCTTCATATTGTACCCATAGTGCCTTGCCATGTATATTTACATATTACATGCTATACTGCAGTCACCACTACCAAAATAGGAGACTGAACTGCTGAGTAAGGAAAATTTAAGTGACCTTTATAATCTACCCAGAATTCCCTGTTGCTATATGTAAATCAGTATATTAGCTGGCATACTGCTGTAACCATTACATATTAGGTGCTATACTGCAGTCACCAAAATAGAGACTGTACTGCTGAGTATGAAAAATGTAAGTTAACTTTATAATCTACCCAGAATTCCTTGTTGCTGTATGTAAATCAGCATATTAGCTGTTGTACTGATGTAACCATTACCAAAATAAGAGTTAACTGATTTAAGAAAATGGGATTACTTCATGTCTAAATGTTAAAATATAAAGAAAATGTATTCTACAATGCATTTTTTTAATGTTTTCTTTTGTTTTCAACAAAGAAGCTATTGTGTAATAGGAATAATGCACTCCAGGGTGTATGTCGTGCTGGGATAACATCTCTTATTGGGTGTTAGATGCACTCAACCTGCAGCTTCATGCCCAACCACCCACGGCGTGACATTATCCCAATACGATACACCACCCTCTCATGCATTATTCCTTTATTAACCAATGCCCTGTCTGGAAAAGGTGACGCAAAGGGAGGAGCAAGTAAGATTCCCAGAGGCATGTGAGTGCAGGAAAGAGTAGAAAGGATTCTACATGGAGGTTTGATGATGCACAGCATTGCTCATAAGCTGAGTAAATTTTGTTAAAAAAAATCAGTAGTTGAAGGTATAATGGGAGTTTGCCATTTGCGTAATAGTAAACGTTTAGCCACAGCACTGTATTACTAAGTCAAATTGTTTATTATTGAGAGGCAGTGCCTGTATCTGAGCCAAAAAGAAAACATCCCAGAGAAAGAGGGATCAGCTTTTTCAGTATGCTGGTTAGTAAAGTTTGTATGGCAGACCAGTACCTCTTAAGGGCTGGATACCTCCAAAGGAGATGGTAAAGGTCTCCCTTAGGTTGGCTGCATCTCCAACAACTGTTGGACGATATAATATGGGCTGTACACAGCAGTACTGGTGTACGATACCAGCAGTGTAAAATTTTATTTTGTATGAGCTGATTTCTAGGGTCCTTAATGTAGTTGCAAGCACTCTTCCAGCACTTTAACCATTCTGCTTTGGAAATATTTATGCCAAAGACATTTGACCAGTATTGTCTGTCTTGGGCAGTTTAGTCTGGCAGGTGGTCTCTGACCAGTGAATTTATTAGTCTAGTTTTAACAGATTTAGTAGTAAGCCACCATGATAAAGGATGTCTATGATAGGGAATGGGGAAGTTCTGGAATCTTTTGAAGAGTGGGGCCAGGACACTTCGCAGCTGTAGATACTTCCAGAATTCTGTTCCGGGTAGACTGTAGCAGAGTTGTAGGCCTTGAAATGAATCAAGGATGGTAGATTGAGGGGAAAGTAATCAGAAAGGGTATGAATACCGTTTCTTTCCCATGTGTTCCAGTGGATAGGAGCCCCCCCTACTCGGATGTCGGGATTACCCCAGAGTGGAATGAGAACTGGGTCAGCCAGGTTAAGTCCTAACCATTTGTTCAGCTGATTCCAGGCTTGGAAAGAAGAAGTACTAGTGAGTGGTAAATTCTGAGGAGGGTTTGTGTCAGTGAAGAGGTAGGCCAAAGATTTGGCTTTCCTTGTAAGCTAGCCTCAATAGAGGTCCAGAGTGGAGGTGCAGAGCTTCCACTGCTAAGTCATTTAGTAGTCTGAGCTACTCTAAAGACCCAGTAGTATCCTTTAAACCAAGGTAGGTTCCAGCCTCCCCTGTGCCAGTAAGTACAAAGCTTAGCCCTACTGTAACGGGGTTGTCATCCTTCCCATAGGAACTGACCTATCATTTTATGAATCTGCTCAAACCATTCTTTAGGAATTGGCAGAGGTATATGAGATATTAGGTGGAATATCTTTGGGGCAGTTATCATTTTCACTGCTTCAGTCTTACCTACCATTGAGAGCTGTAATGTCTTCCATCTGTCTAGCTTGATTTTAATATTAAGGAGTAGAGAATTAAAGTTCAAGTCACAAAATGTTTGCAGGTGTGGCGTTATCCTAGTACCTAAATAAGTCAGAGAATCTAGGGACTGTCTAAGTTGCAGGGTTGTAAAAGTGGAAGGGAGACATTTTTTATTCAGTGGCAGGACTTCCATCTTAGTTTGATTTATTTTCAGCCCAGAGAGGGAAGTAAAGGTATGTAATATGGTCTTCAGTGGGGAGGATAGAATCATGGGCACTATCTAAGAGCACAAGGAGATTGTCAACATATAGTAGAGTTCTGTACATCTGATCACCTGCTGAAATATCAGAAATGCTAGGATGTTGTCTTATAGCTGCAGCTACATGCGGCTCAATGGCTAAAATGAAAAGATGGGGTGGAAAAGGGCATCCTTGCCTAGTACCCCATGCTAAAGGGAAGGGGGGAGATAATGTAGAGTTAGTAAGGACCTGAGCTTTGCGTGGAGAGTACATAGCTTTACTTAGCAAGATAAAACTGACTCCTATTCCTAAGTGGGCTAAAACAGCATACAAGTAATTCCATTTGATAGAATCAAAGGCTTTTTCAAAGTCAATAGCAACAGCAGCTGTGGGAGAGGGAGAGGTTCGGGCAACATGTAGTATGTTCAGTAAGGTACATACTATACATGATCTGAACTAAGCCTACTGCGCACAAAACCCACTTGTGCAGGATGTATTAACCGTGGCAAGTAAGATTCGAGATGGGTGGCCAGAATTTTTGCATATATTTTGCTCTCTGCTGTGATTAAGGAGATGGGTCGATAACAGGAAAGGAGAGAATGATCTTTACCGGGCTTAGGAAGGACAGTAATTGTGGTAAAAGTCATAGATGGTGGGAACATCCCTGTGGATGTAATTTCCACATAAAGATGATGGTGTATGGGGCATAATTGAAAAGCCAGAAGTTGATACATGTCGACAGGGAGACCATCCCCTCCTGGAGATTTCCTAGGTTTGAGGCCACTGACCGCGTCTTCGATTTCTTAGAGAGTAATACATTGGTCTAGTGTTGTTGTTTGTCTGAGATCTAGCTTAGGGAGGTGCACACTAGTAAAAAAATGTGAAAGCTGCTGCAGAGCAGGAGAGGAAACCAGCATATATAATTGTTGATAGAGTTCTGACATAGCCTTATTAATCTCTTGGGGCTTAGTACAAAGTAGGCCTGATGTATTCTTTAGAGAAGGATTATATCTGATTGTTGTTTTTTTTTAAATGATAAGCTAAAAGTGTCCCACTCTTTTCTCCACTTTCTCAGTATTTATGCTTTAGATGTACAATAGCAATCTTAGCTTTCCAGGCCACGAGTGTATTAATTTCATGTCGGAGTGTAATTATCTCCCTCTCTAATAGAGATTTTTTGAGGTTGTGAGTGGTAGGTTTAAGGGATGCTTCCTTGACTGCCAACTGGTGTCCTAAGGAGGCCAGCTGCTTTTCATGCTCTTTGCAGTGATGGGTCACATAACCAGTGATTCTACCTCTGAGAGTAGCCTTAAAGGCTTCTCATAGTATAGTTACAGAGGTACAGCCATTGTCATGTTCTGCAACATATTTAGTTGTTGCTGTTTGAAGCCCTATTTTAAATTGTTGATCGAGTAAAGAGTGGGATCGAGCCTCCAGCTGGGGGAGCATTGTGGAGAGCTGCCAGATAATAACTCTAACTGAATAGGAGTATGGTCAAATATGACCAGTGGCTTAATAGTCACAGAAGTGATCAGCGGAGTAAGGTGTTGGGAGGTGAGCCACAGGTCTAGATGACTAAGGGTACCATCTACAGGAGATTGGTAGGTATAGTCTTGGGTTCTAGGGTGATGCTGTCTCCAAATATCTGTGAGTGCTCATACATGTGGTTTAGGTTTATGGTACAGTCTAATATTAGATTGAAATCCTCTCCTACTAACATTGGGATTTGTGGTTCAACAAAGCTGGATACTGCTGCTGCAAGGTTGTGGAAAAAATTAGGGAGAGTGACTATTTGGAGCATAAAGGTTTAGTATGATAAAAGGGCCTGGGGGGTATCGAATTGTGCTAGTACCCATCTTCCTTCCATATCTTTAAGAGATTTATGAAGTATCCAGTGCAAGTTTTTATACATGAAGATAAAGACCCCTCTTTTCTTAGAGTGAGCAATACTGTGTACCTCAACACCTACCCAGCCACACTGAAGCTTCTGGGACTCTAATTCATTAAGTTTAGTTTCTTGTAATAGAATCACCTGAGCTTGAAGTTTACAAAGATGAGTAAATATTTGTTTGCATTTAATGGAGGAATTAAATCCCCTTACATTCCAGCTGTGGAATCTGATGTTAGTCATAATCCATAGGCAGTATACTGGAATGGTTGTAATTTTGTACGGAAAATATGGCAAGCAGGTACTAATAGCATGGTGTTAATAGAAGTCTCACCAGGGTCCCAGTAACTATATGCATGCCCTGACCCACCTGTACAATAGCCCTAATAGTGTGCGTGGGAGTAGATATAGCACACTCAGGAAAATTAAAAATATATACTAATGACAAAAGCAACACAAAACCCATTAGAAACAAAATAACTGGATGTAATGCAGAGAATCATTGCCCAGTCAATAGCTGGATGTGTGGAAATGAACCGGGTTGAAGTAACACCCTAGCTTCTCCTCGTCACCACATGGGGGGTGCTAAACAAGCCACAGGATAATTGGCTACTGTAGCGGCTAGATAGCCTAAGATAAGGCAGAAGCGTATTAGCACAAACCAACATAAAAATCAGAGGGGAGCCTAATTCTTCAAGTCTCACCTTCCAGTGTCTGATTAGAAGTAAATGAGTAATCCTCCTTGTCTGGAATAAACTAGGGAAGACTGTGATATATAAAATAGACAAAGAAGTATTGAAAGAGCTAAGGTCGGTTAAATAATATACCTCGTCAAAGGGAGTAGGCTAGACAGAGTCACGTATTGATCCCAGAGCATAAGGTCCAGCAGCAACCAACACTTGGTCCCATAGATAGGAATAAGAAAGAAAAAGGTATACCAGAGCAGTACTTGGGTTTGTCCAGCAGAGGACCGTAAAATCAACTGTAGTGCAAGTTTTAATATGTAATGCGCTATATGCACACGCGCGAGTATGGGTCAGGACACCAAGTGCTGTTGCAGATATATGTGAAATGTTACAGGGGGTGCCTGTGCCCTTTGTTGCTTCTGCCATACAGTCAGATATTGAAATGCTTAATAAATCAGCTTTGAAACAGCATTTAAGAGGCAGTGCAGATGCCTCCAGGAGCTATGTGGTGGGAACTCTCTCTCTTTCTCTTGCGCAATGCATGTATAATTTCATGTCTGACAACTGGCAGGTGTAAGAAAGACTGAGAAAGAGTTCCTGCATCTGATTTAATGTATGTAAGCTGACAAATATCAGCTGCCTACATATGCTGGTCAGACTATGGGGACCATCTCAAGATTGCACTACAGAGTACATCAAATTGCTGCAGCCATAACTGAACATCAGAAGGAGGGAGGGGGTACATAGAAGAGTTGTATGCAGTGGGAAAGAAAGAAGAGTATAGGAGGGAAAGTAGAAGACAGTGAAGGTATACATAGGGAGGAGAAGCACATAAATGTAAAAACACCAAGGTGCCAACTATTAACACCAAACTGGACCCCCCATTAGGGGCCATTGTAGGGGATTCTCCCATCTAACCCAGCCCCTCTGAAAGCAGCTACTGTCCTACATTTATAAGGTCTGTGAGGTAGTACCACTCAGCAATATTCAGGAGCAGATAACATGAAAGAAAAGGCTATGCCCCGAGCCTGGCACTATTGACACCTCAGCAATCGCAGGCAAGGCCAGGCACTCAGGTTCCCAGTTGCTTCAGAGAAGGGGATCACTGCACGTCCTCTCGGGCAAAGAAAGGGCTCTAACCCTTCCCATGGCAAATCATTTCAATCCAAAAATACAATAATAAATCATTCAGAAGTGAACTGAGCCACATAGATATCCTAAATGGGAGGGGCAGATTTCTATGTTACATAAAGAGAACTGCCTAGCATGCTCCCTTTCTAGTCTAGTACGTGTAAGCAAAGCTGCCGATTCATGACCAGCTTCTAAGTAATGTTTAGCCATTGCATATTTCATATTCTGACTTCGGATGGTTGTTTTATGCTCCCCAATCCTGGATTTTAAAGGAAAACTGTATTAATCTGGGGTCCCACCCGCGAAAAGCTTATTCTCTGGTTTAGCTTTTCATATATTGAGCGCTTTTTCTGCTTTTTAAACCCGACTTAATTTTATTTAGTAAAGTCTGCAACCCGAAACTATGGAGGACACTAGGGGCTCCATTAACTGAGTCTTGGCTGCAGCTCACTTCAATGCAAAATGTAGTAGTGCAGTATGAAATGTTGACTGGACTAAACAGCTATCACATTTCTTTTTCATATATGAAAAGCTAAACTGGAGGATAAGCTTTTGGGGCAGGAGACCCAGATTAATTACAGTTTTCCTTTAATGCCCTCTTTGTTTATACGCTATGCCACAAGGGCACATAAGTGTATATATGTATATGTGTGTATATATATATATATATATATATATATATATGTATATATATATATATATATATATATATATATATACACACATGTATATATGTGTGTGTGTGTGTGTGTGTATGTATATATATATACGAACATCACAGAACATACGAAATTTGCCAACAGATCAAGGCCTAGAGGTCTATCAAGTCTGCTCAATGTGCAGCTAGCACCCCTTATTCTGCAGCTGCCTCCCTTCCACCCTTCCTTCATTAACCCTCCCCTTGTCCTGTCCCATCCTCGTTTGAAGCAGTCCACTGTTCTACTGCATACCACTTCTGCAGGTAACGATTCCACCCAGCCACCACCTCTCTGTAAAAAGTGTCTCCTCATCTCCCTCCTGAACCTTCCTCGCTCCAGTCTCATATCATGGCCCCTGGTGGCCCTCCCTCCCTTACTTTGAACAGCCCCTCTGTACCTGTCTTGTTTATTCCTTTCATGTATTTAAAGGTTTCAATCATGTCCCCCTGTCTCTCTCTCCTCCAGTGAGTACATGTTCAACTCCTTCAACCTCCTCTCATATGATAAGTCCCCAGACCTTGATCATCTTTGTCGCCCTGCTTGCACTCCCTCCAGTAACTTAATGTCCCTTTCAGATACGGACGCCAGAACTGCACGCAGTACTCCAGGTGTGGTCTAACTAATGACCTATACAGTGGCAGAATCACCTCCTCCCTCCTTGAGGATACCCCTTGCAATACAACCCAGCATTTTGTTGGCCTTGCAGCTGCCTTCCTACACTGTGCCGAGTTGTTCATTGACCCTGTGATGAGCACACCCAGATCCTTCTCCTCCTCTGTCTGGGCTAGCTGCACTCCCCTAGCTGGTAAGTCCTCCTTGGGTTCTTCATCCCAAATGCATCACCTTGCACCTTTTGGCATTAAAGCCCAGTTGCAGGTGTCTGACCAGGTTTCAAGCTTGCCAGATCATCCTGCACCCCTGCCATCCCCTAGGTCATCCACCACCGCGCCAACCTTGGTATCATCAGCAAACAGACTGATCTTGCTCTTGATGTCCCATGATATGTCTGCAATGAATATCCCAAACAACACTGGTCCCAACACGAGCCCTGTGGGACACCACTCGTCACTGCCCTTGGGTGTGAGGCTCCCCACCCACCACCACCCTCTGTTGCCTTCCCTGCAGCCAGTTTCCTACCCATCTCACCAGCATTGCACCTGCCCTGTGCCTACTAACTTCCTTCCCAGCCTTCCATGTGGCACTGAGTCAAATGCCTTACTGAAGTCCAGATACAGGACATCCACTGCATGTCCCCGTCCAGTTGCCTAGTTACCCAGTCATAGAACCCGACCAGGTTGGTTTGGCAGGATCGCCACGTATGAAGCCATGCTGTCTGCTGTCCTGTAGTCCTTTGGCCTCTAAAGGGCACCAGCCTCTCCTTCAGGATAGTCTCCATTAACACCCACGATGGATGTGAGGCTCACTGGTCTGTAGTTTCCGGTTCATCCTTGGGGCCACTCTTGTGGAGGGGCACCATAGAGCCATCCTCCAGTCCTGAGGTACACACCCGAATGTAGTGAGGCATTAAATGGGTCTGCAAAGGTCCTGCAAGGACCTCTGCCAGCTCCTTCAGTACCCTGGGTGGATGCCATCTGGGCCTGGTGCCTTGTCCACCCTCAGTGCCTTCAAACCCTCTCGAACTCTGTCCTCCATGATTTCCCCATCTGTCACCACTTCCCCCCCTGCGTCTGCCATTTCCCCCATCTTGGGTGTCACCCCCCTCTTCTCTTTAGTAAATACTGAGCAGAAGTACTCATTTAGTGCTTCCGCCTTATCATACCCTGCTTCCACCCAACCCCCCTCCTTCCTAATCCTTACTATGTGGTCCTTACAGCTCCTTTTCTCCCTGATGTACTTAAAGAAGTCCTTCTCCCCCTTCTTAATGCCTTGTGCCAGCCTGAGTTCCGTAGATGCTTTGGCTCCCTTACTGCCCTTGTCACCTCCTTGATTCTGTCAGTACTCCTCTCTGTCTCCCCCTCCCTGTTTTCTTGTATTTCCTAAAGGCAGCTCTTTCTTCCTTACCTTTCCATGACCTCCTTGCTCAACCAGCTCGGTTTCTTAGCTCTAGCCTTCTTGCTCTGGGCTTTGCAGCAGGTTTTGGTTGCCTCCACTATCCCCAACTTTATGAGCTCCCATCTCTGGTTAGTATCCATACTAGATTGAATTCTGGCCAGGTACCCTTTACCACTTCCCCATCCTCCCAAAGTCAGCCCTCCTGAAGTCCAGCACTCTTGTGCCAGATTCCACTCCTTCCTTGCCCATATCCAATGTGAGCCATACTGAGTGGTGGTCACTCCTGACAGCGGTTCCTCCACTGTAAGTTCTCTCACAAAGTCCCCATTTGCCAGCACAAGGTCAAGGGTATTCCCTAACCTGGTTGGTTCACTGACCATTGCAGCAGGAAGCTGTCCTGGAAGGCATCCAGCAGTACCTGCTCCCTTCTGTTCCTGGTTGTTGGGGTGCTCCAGTCCACTTCTGGCATGTTGAAGTCCCCACAATCACCACACTACCCTTCTGCAGGTCCTCCTGATCTGTCCCGCTAGTTCCCTGTCTAACTCCTCCATCTGAGATGGTGGCCTGTACACCACTCCCATTCTAAGACTCCTATTCTTGGAATCCTGGATTTGCACCCAAAGTGACTCTGTACTGCCCTCCTCCTTCCTCCCTTACACACTTCAGTCCTCCTTCACATATAGTGCCACCCCCTCCTTTCCCAGTCACCCTGTCCCTCACAGAATAACCTGTACCCTGGTACAGACAGGTCCCAGTCATTATATTGGTGGCCATGTTTCCGTGATGGCTGCAATGTCCCTCTCTCTCTGCCATGAGAACCTGCAACTCTGCAGTTTTCCTCCCAAGGCTCCTAGCATTAAGGGTAACCACCTTCCACCCTTTTCCCTCCTCCCATCCTGCCCTCCTTTCCTAGCATCACCAATAGTACTTGCCATTTGTCCTTTGTCACTGTTATGGGGGTAAGCTCATATGATTTCCAACCTGTGGTCCCTGCATATCTCTTCCCCAACTGCCACCCCCACTCCTAGTTTAAACTCCAAACTTCCTCTATATATTCTTCCATCCTCTGCTTCAACACTTTCTTTCCTTCCTCACTCAAGTGTAGTCTGTCCTTGGCATAGAGACTACTGTCCTCCCAGGTCCCTCCCACCCCCCAACAGCCCATACCCTTTAGCACAACACGGTTCTTAGCCATCTGTTAAATTCCTCTATTCTCAGCTTTCTTGTTGTGCTTGCCTTTGGCACCGGAAGTATCTCGGAAAAAGTTACTGATCTTCCTGCCCCTCACATAATTGTGCTAGTTCCTCAAACCTCCTCTGGACTATATCCACTGTCTTGTCAACCAGGTCGTTTGTCCCAAGATGTATAATTAAATGAGGCTTGTCCCTACCCCTTCTAGCATATTTCAGAACAGACTGTCCCACCCTTTCCGCTGTCATTCCTGGCAAGGCCTCCACCCAAATGCGACTATGCCTCTCGCCTTGCTACACCCACCTACTCCTCTTAGTATTGAGTCCCCAGCACTAAGATTCCACCCTCTTACTCCTGCTTGCTTCCTTTCATCTCCCTCCCTCATTTCCAGCTCCTCTTCTTCCTCCTGCACATTATTTGCCCTTTTACCCCTGTTGCAGTTCTCCCAGCAGAACTTCCCCCGCTCAGTTTGGTCCAGGCATTTATCAATTACTCCTCTAATTTCATCCTTCCCTCCTCCACCCTCTTCTCTCTAGCAGTGCAAAACTATTTTCTGAAGATCCTTCACAAATGCCTGCTCCCTCTTTCTGCATAGTAACCTGTTCTCTCCTTTCCACTCCATGACTTTTGCCACTTCTTCGCCTCCCCTCACAAGTCCCTATTGCCTCCTTCCATTTGACTTTTGTCTCCTGACCTGGTTTCCCCGGCAATCGTTCTTCCTGTCCTGGGCCCCTTTGTCTCTGCTTCCCTTCTTCTGAGCCTCTCCTCACCACTGTTGGCTTAAATTGCCCTCCCTCATCTCCCCTTCCTCCTCCCTCCAGTATTGGGCTAAACCCACCCCCAATCTGCCTTGCCTGTCTTAGTTCCTCCTGCAGACCCTCAATCTCCTTTCTAAGTTTTTCTATGTGGTTGCACACTAAACATCCTCCTACTCTCCAGGCAATGTTTAGAAAGATTGGTGCACCGAGTTGTTGCAGCCTACCACTCCTACCCATTGCTGTCGCTGTCTACCAGCGACCCCCACCCTTCCAGATGCAGGATACCAAACACTCCCCAAGTCCCCTCTCCCCTCTATCAGTGCAAAACATTCTTTATGTCCCTTACCTCCTTTGTTGTACACGCTTAGATATGTTGAGCAACTGCTTGTATATTCCTATCCACACTCAAAAATACTTTAAGTAGCCATTGCACACCTTCTTCAACTCCTACTCCCCTTTACCCAATGCAATAACTATGTGAAGTAGTAATAATGAAAGCGCCTAGATTTGCATTTACTTCCCTTCCACTGAGAGAGACACCTCTTCACTTGCTGCAGTTCCTTTCCTGGATGTCTGCTTCTGTTATGACAGGTGCAAATCCTTTGTCTGTTTGAGGAAGTGATGTCAGAACCCCTAGTACAAAGGGAATAATTGACCAGGGGTGGGTGGGGTGAGGGGTTTGGGTGGGTGGGTGGGACCAAGAATCCTCTGGAAACAATCAGGTAGCTGAGGCCTCTAGTCAGACAATTAGCACCCTTCCCCACTAAAACTTTGCAGCTAGTGAAGCCAGCAACAATGAATAAATTCTACCCAAAGAAACAGGACACCAATTCAAACAGCTTCACCAACAATACATCAAAATAGGTTTGGAATTATAAGATATAGGTCTCAATTCAAAGAAACAGACCAGTTAAATTACACCAATTATGTTTAAAAGAGAAGAAATAGGCCTCTACAAATGCAGCCTGCCACACGTAAACCAAACAAATGAGCCCACTTTTAGCTACCAAAACAGGTTTCAAAATTCCAACAGCCCCAAACAATACCCTGCTAGCCCCTTAGTAGTAAGAAAGAAAATAAACATTCTACCAAGTAGAATCCATGAAAAACAATGTAAAACAAGAAGCTACTGTACTGTAGATCTGATCCTGTCCCCCTTCCAGTTCCTTGTATATATTTATACAACATGTGTTTTGGGATAAATGTGGGGATAAAAATTGATATCTCAGATAGGCAGTGAAGATATCCATGATATCTCCACGTTCCTATACGTCATAGTAATATCTCCATGTTCCTATACATCATGGTGATATCTCTATGTTCCTATACGTCACTGCAAAGAAAGTGAAAGTAAGTTTCACTCTTTTTACAGAGAAGTCTCTCTCTAGTTCCTGATTCAACCCCCCAAAAAGACACACACACTCTCAAACCTATCTGGTTAATCCTGCCATCATTTGTAATAAAAAATAGTAATGTAAACAGGTACCTGTTTGATTGTCCCCCTGTGCTACCGACAAAATCCTGTACAACTTTCACTTTCCCAGCCGAACTGTAGCGTGACCGAGCGGCATGTAAAGGAGCAGATTACTGGTACCAGAGCTTTCAAATAAGTGCCTGCAGCGTAAAGAAAATCCTGGCTTTTATGTCCCAATAACATGCTTTACTTAACAGAAGGGACTGTCTCTACCAGCGAAAGCACAGCGTGCGAGTAGTCCGCTTTAAAACAGGAGAAGGAAGCGCGAGTGTATGTTGCTATATGAAAGTTGTACAGGATTTTGTCGGTAGTACAGAGGGACAATCAAACTATTTTTAATTACAAATAATACCAAGCTCAATGAAATAATATTTAAAAACAAACTGTAAATTAACAGGATCAGCCAGATAATTTATTTTAATACAGTATGGAATCTATGATGTTGCTGAAAATTTGGGGTTGGGGGGTGCTTTAGGGGATCATGCTACAAAAAGCCCAAAACACATGTCATATAAACAGAACATGACATGGCCTGAGTGAAGATATCATATTTATCTTCACTCGAAGCCAATCGCCACTCGTGAGATATCATGATATCATTGGCCTCTCGTGAAGATAAATATGATATCTTCACTCAGGCCATGTCATATCCCCTATAGATATATATATATGTGTGCATGTATATGTGTGTGTGTGTGTGTATATATATATATATATATGTATGTGCATGTATATGTGTGTGTGTGTGTGTGTGTGTGTGTGTGTGTATATATATATATATATATATATATATATATATATGTATGTGCATATATACATATACACACACACATACATACATATACATACACATAACTCCTTCACTACAACAGTTAATGAATCCCTTAATTTTGTTTCCTGATTTAGGATGGTTGAATGTTTTAGTGTTTCTGGTACTCCCGCAGTGGGCTCAATTCCCACGCTTGTAATTTCCCTCAGGGGGTGCAGACATCCAATCAGGTCTTGTTTTTTGTTCATCTTCTATGAATAGGGCCTTTACTAACATGTCCATTAAGTTTTTATTTCTTTTGTAGCTGAACAATTGTCCCTGTTTCATTATCTCAGTTGGTCCTGTGTCTGCACTTACTGTTGTCCGGTGTTTTTTAATTACTCCTTTCACATCTTCATAAGCATCATTATATGTTGCGCAGAAGCATACTGTATTTGGTTATTCCTTGTTTCTGTTCTTTAATAATTCCATTCTTGGCTTCTCATTCACTTTAGTCAGTGTTTTAAAAAAATGCTTCATGGCCTCTGTTTAAAAGTCTTTGACACATTTCAGAAGATTCCTTTTTTTCTGATTTCTTCCTCACCGCAATTCCATTGTATTCCAAGTAATTGCCCATATGGGATATTTTGCTTTGTATGTCTAGGGTGATTACTATCATAATGTAAAATTGTATTACAGTCTGTGTCTTTTCTGTATAATTTCATTTCTAAATTCCAATTTTTTTTCATTTATAGTTAAGTCCAAAAAGTTGACTTCTTTTCTGTTATATGTGGATACAAACTTCAAATTTTCATCATTTTTATTTAAATAACAAGACATTCTATTAGTGCTGATTCTGTTCCTTTCCAGACTAATAGACTATCATCCTCAAATCAAAGCCATTTTATAACTCCAGCTTAACCACGCCTACTTACCCCATGAATCTCTTATGGAAAAACTGTTAAACGTACTGTGCACCTGTTTTAATACTTGTGAGCCTTGTGAAGCCTGCTGTCTCTGTGCTAAACGTTAGATACCAACTTCCCAATATGTATCAGCTATAATTACTGTATACTGATACCTCTGTATGTATTTACTGTAACTAATTCTGGGTCATCCCTGAAAAAGGGATCTCTGGTCTCAGTGGGCTTACCCGGTTACCAAAATCTAAATAAATAAATAATTACGTTCTCATTCCATTTATTTTTTTTATAATATCTCATATTACTCTGTCTTCCCAGTCCTTCACATATTTGGTGGCTAGGGAGGGGGGCAAAGGTGGTTACTATGGCAACCAGGATGGTATAAAATGTCTGCAATTCTTAACAATGAACAGCTCAGAGGATGGAGCCAGAGAGCTCTGAAATGTTAGCAGGCATGCTCGCAAGTTTACTAGAATGGATCAGAAAGTAGCATCAGGAACTGTAACACACCCCAGATTGGGAATTGAAAGCAGCGTTTCACTGCACACTTGGGAGTAACGTATCCTGCAAGCAGCGGTTGGCTGCATTTACTTGTATCTGGAGAATGCAAAAAAAAGTCTGTTTTTTTAAGGAATAGGCCATTGAGCCATGAATAAGCAACACATAGATCAACTAAGGACTAAACGTTCTGGTAAACTGACTTTAAAACCAATACAGAGAAGGACAGTCTGTCTATATGTAAATGAAAAGATTTCTCAAAGTAAATGGTGAAAAAGAAAATGGTGTACACTGTTGATTAAAGGTAGTACAAACTTACAGGTTTACAAAAAAGAGGCTGATGAAGTTTCTAGGTAAACACTGAGAGAGTGCTGATAAAACTGTTCACTAAGTGAATATAAAACATTATGTATTACCCTGGTATTGGCACCTATACATTTAGCTCCATGAATCAGAGATTTGAGCCCCAGCTACATTTTGTTCTGTTACCATCACTGCAAGATGTTTGATTTGCTAGGATGGGATTCCCTGGAATTGAGAAGGCGGATGCAGCCTGCAGTGATGGCATTCAAAGAGTTGAAAGGCAGTAAAGGAGACAGTGTGACCTCAGTTATGTGCCCACAAACAAATAAACATGGACATAACTGAAGGGCACTGAAAAACCAAGGGTTAAATGTCTCTAAGATATCAAACATTTGTAGTAAGATACCAGGAACAAACTGACTCCCAGTATGAGGAATACAGACAAACTGACAAGCTTTAAAACAGCCATAGCGAAAGAAATAATTGCAGCTTGTACATGTGCCTGATATCAAATTCTGAGCCTAGAAAATTGATCCTGTGGGTATACAACCCCTGTGTGTACAAATTTGATTATGTGTGTGTACTTGATTAGTAATCAGCTGCTTAGTTCAATTAGTTTAATTTTACTGTTTGTGATCAGGGCAGACTGTGTGCTGTTTGTTTGTCCCTGAAATTTACCCTGTTGAGTATCTAATTTAGTGGTGCTTATTCTGATGCTCTGATAATCATATTTCTGTAACTGTTTTATGAGAACTTTTGCACTATTTGTAACCATAATCATAACAAGAAACTTTGTCAAATAGGTCTTTCAGTCCTACAATGTATCTTCATGGAAAAATGTTTATCTGTCTATCTATCTATCTAGCTATCTTTCTCTCTCTCTCTCTCTCTCTCTCTCTATCTGGTCATCTGTAACGTGGCAACAGCCATGTTTGTTTACATTTGCCTGAGGTTGCTGTTGGTAGCTCCTTCTGTTTCTTTTATGCCCCACTGGGATTTATTTTATTATTTCCTTGCTCCACTGCCTACCCAGGGCCAGTATGTGGTCCAGGATTGCAGGCATACTGCTGGGTGTGTAGTCAGGGAGCCAGAGGGTAGAGTAGACAGCAGAGCCACTCTCGTTACTCGCTCCTTCTTTCAGCTGTTGGGCATGTGTGCGGTGTTGTGGATGGTGCTCTGGCTGAAGGAGCCTGTCCCCAATCCAGTTTACCCATAGCACTTCGACAGCGCTAGCGCCGACATCCCCTACAGCGATAGCTACAATGCCAACTGTTGGCATTGTAGCCATGGGATATCGGCACACACACAGCTCCCCGAACCCCCCCCTTGTGGGGGGCTCCCTCCCCACACACCCCGGTCTCTAGGATTCTAACTCTGAGTCGGAGTTGGACCGGAGGGGAAATCACCCAGCAATGCAGTCCCGATCACCACAAAGACCAGCACAGTGACTGGCAGGTTTTGCTCGATTTCTGGCATTTTGCTGGTCTTTGCCGTCGGGGAGTCACTGCGGTGACTGTATATGCCCCAACCCATGCAGTACAGTTCTGGGGCCCAGATCATGGGATCCACCATACAGCAGTGGCCACAAAGATAAGAGTGGCCATAGCTGTGACCCCCCCACCATGGATCCCTTCCACTGTTGTTGCATTGCCCTGCAGATCCCTCATGGATTCTGTCCATGTCTTGTGGTCCTGAAGAGTGAAAATGATTGTTGCTGACTGGATGGGGGTGCCTGCTGGCACCCAAGAGCACATTAAGGTAGGCCCCACTTTTAGAGAGGCAACCTGCACCATCTGGTCAGTGGCAGCAGCTGTCAATTTGGACAGTGGAGCCCAGAAGATACCTTTTAAGGTCAGGGTGCTCTCAGCTGTAATGGGTCAGCCATCACTGGTATTCTGGACACCTATTATCCTTTAACTGGGGTCAGGAGGTCTGGACATGAGTCAATGAGGATAAAGAGGAGCCTTGAGGAAGCTTGAAAAACATATGCTTGTGGAGGATTTTTTGTCCAGGCTTTGGTTAAGCCAATGAGATATCAAGTAATGCTGGATAACCCTCCCTCTGATGCACTAAGCCAGTGGGAAGGCTTGTATTCTTGAGTGTAAGGAAGAGAGACTTTTCGAGCAGCAGGCAGTCTGTGCTTTACTGAGCTTGGAGACAGACCTGTGCTGTAATAGCCATGAAGGAAGAGGCTGCCACACACTGTTACAGACCAGTGAGGGCCTGCATTCTGCTCATGGCCACAACTTGCTGGGGAGATGAAGTCAAAGACACTACAGCCTGGTGATTGGCCTGCAGTGCTTGGTGTTTCCATGTAGCAGCTATGGTCTGGGGGTGGGCTCTTCTCAGTAAAGCACTATACTGTGACTGAATACCAACCAAGAGAGAGACATCAGAGCCATGCTTATCCATCAGAGCCATGCTGAGCTGAACCAGCGATGGGAGCTAATCCAGTGACTGCAGTAGAGAAGCTTCATCAGCTGAGGTATGCATTGTGAGGAACCAAGAAGAACCACAACCAGACCTTGGTCCTGCAATGTCAAGTTAGCGAGATAGGGATTCAAGTACTTATGTAGAAGCTTGGACATTTGTGTTAGATACCCATCTGGGTTTTGGATTATAGTTAGGCCAACTGACTGTGGATACAAATAGTGATCCTTATTTACTATTGGGTTGTAATGCTTATCACACACGCAACGCCACTATCAATGGGCTTGCAATAATTCAGTAGCTGGATATTCAGTGACCTTCCAGGAGGTTTCCAAGGAATTGTGAAACAGGTATAACTGGTACCAGTAAGGGTTGGGGTGTTGGGCCTGCACAGCTGGGAGGGTGAAACATGAGGGAAGGAGCAATTGGTCAAAGTTTTGTCATTATCAATTGGGGTTGCTGGTCATTTGTTACTGCCCCTTTTCTTCCAAGGGCCTATTCCTGCACTTCTCTAAAAAAAAAACATTGTTATTTGCATAACAATTACTGTGTACAGTGTTTTTGTATCTTGTGTTTCACAGAACCCACTGAAGGTTGAAACCCCATGTGGCTCCACTGTTTGGAGTGCCGTCAGCACCTTCCTCCATAGTTCAATTACGCCAGACCTCACAAGTTCACGATAGGTGGTGGCAGCCCAGAGTATATGGGGAGACCTGATGGGCCCCATCACATTACTGTATGTGTATCAACCAGTATGCCAATGAAGGGTTATGATTCAGGAACATGTCAGAGCAATTGTATTAAGCTACTTGGAAAATGCATTGGAAGGCACAATTTTTAATGAGACCCAAAAGGGAAATCCATCTTGCCTTAGATTCATTGGATAAATCCCATTCAGGCACATCTGAGTGGAGGTGATCATACCTGTAAACTGTTAAAAAAGTGCGACCTGATAGATTTGCTCCCATGGTTCCATTTTTAGGTGCCAGATCAAGTACAGCTTGAAAAGCACATCTTGTGGTCATGTGTATTCTTTTCTGCATTTAGACAAGTGTGAGGTTACGTTCGCTCTGAGTGTCTCTCTAGGCGTGCCACAAGACTCAATACTTGGCCCTCCTCCTATTTGGGCTGTTCATAAAAAGCCTCCCAGGTGCTTGCCAAATATCAGAAGTGCTCCTATATGCTGCTGATGCTGTCATCTACAACAGTAGTGAACACCTGGAAAAAAATCCACATGGAACTTCAAAACAACTTTAAGGCCCTGGAGAAATGTTTCAGATACAACAAACTGGTCATAAACTACAAAAAAAAACTAAGACCATGTTGTTCTCGGGTCCTCAGAGAAAAAAACAGGTCCCTCCCCTAGTCATCCACAATGAAAAGGGGATCTATCTAAAGCAGGTTAAGTCTTTTAAGCATCTAGGTGTTACCTTGGATGACACTCTGTCTTTCTCACTTCATGTTGACAATATTATCTGCCTTGCCAATAGAAAGTTAGGAGCTCTATACAGGAATCGCATGAACCTCACCACAGAAGCGAGATAGCTAGTTGTGACCAGCTCAGTCCTGCCAATCCTTGATTAGGGCCTCACAGTTTATGCAGTGACTAGTGACTCTGTACTTAATAAAGTCAGGCTGGTGTATGATAAAGCCTGTAGATTTCTATTAGGAGCTGACATGCTTACTCACCGCTGCTCCAGCTATACCCTTAATAACTGGCTTCCCCTCCAAGGCAGATTAAAATACCAGACTTGCCTACTCGCCAAAAATGCACTAATGGATCTTACCCCTCTCAGCTGTCTGAAATTTTTTCGCCTAGTTATCAACCAATATTCTACTCAGAGTATGACAAGGAACACCCTAGTAATCCCTTTCTGCAGAACAAATTTGGGTAAGCGGTCGTTCTCTGTAAGGGCATCTCTGTGGCTGAATGGATTACCTGATTCCCTGATAAGCCTCCCTAAAATTGCCCTTTTTATGTTTGCTTGCAGGCATGTGCAAGAAACATAGTGCCACCATACGAGTTTTCGTAGGTGTGGCACCCCCGCTTCCAATGCCCTGAGGGTTTTTGCAGGTGCGGTCCCACCATACCAATGAATGTCCCGGCTGTCTATGACAGCAGTTCAGATGTAGTTGCATACAGTTGAAAGCAAATGACTGCTACAATCAGCAGTGGTAACATGTAGGCAATTAACATACTGCCGTGCCGTCAGCAGTATGCAAATTGACCCACACATCACCACCACTGATTGTAGCGATGGTTGTATGCATGCCCTGCCCCCATTTGTTGTGTGCTGAGGGGGTGCCCAATCCCCTCGGCTCATGCACTCCCCAAGCACACTGTATGTCCGCAGGGGTGCCCAATCCCTATCGGCTCAGTGGCCCCCAAAAAACACAAACTTCCAGGTGCCACGCTGAGGCCACCCCAGCATGGCATAAGTTCAACGTCCTCATGGTTCAACCCCCAGCACTGTATGGCCAATGGGATGCCCAATCCCCCACTGGCTCCACTGCCCCCAAAACTTCCAGGTGCCACATTGAGGCCCACCCCAATAGCGAAAAAGTCCCACATCATCTATGTAAAATTACAAACATCCTGTAAAAGAAAATGGTCCCTGGTTGACTCTCTTGCCCTCCCTAACCCTCGCCCACCTCTATGCGAACCCCACCTCCCCACATCCCCCTCATGCCATACTTACCTCTGGAGGCCAGTGTGACAATCTTCGGTGGACTGGGAACATGTCTGCACTCTTTAAAGCCGACCATGAACTGAAGAAATGCCGGTAAGCTGTATAATGGCATAAATCAGTTTTTTTCAACTTTGGTGCATATCTCGGTCATTTTTTTAAATTTTTGCACCAAATTTTCGACATAGAAACATTGAAACATAGACTTTGATGGCAGATAAGGACCACTTGGCCCACCCAGTCTGCCCATGTCCCTACCTATTGGATAAGCTGCAGATTCTAGTTAACCAACAGTCTACTTCCTGGAACCCCCCACTATAATTGCCTTATGTCTGTCCCATGCATATTTGAATTCCCCCACTGTTTTAGACCCCACAACCTCTCCAGGAAGGCGGTTCCATGCATCCATCACTCACTCCATGAAAAAAAATTTCCTCACATTACCCCTGAGCCATCCTCCCTCTATCTTTAAATTGTTCCCCTTGTTCTTACACATCTCTTTTTCTGAAAGATGCTACCCTCCTGGACTTTGTTGATTCCCTTGAGGTACTTAAAAGTTTCTATCATGTCCCCCTGTCCCTCCTTTCATCAAGGGTATACATATTAAGCTCTCTCAGTCTCTCTTAATATGGTTTCTGATGTAGACCCTGCACCATTTTAGTTGCCCTCCTCTGGACTGCTTCCATCCTGTCTATGTCCTTGCGTAGATGAGGTCTCCAAAACTGCATGCAGTACTCCAGATGGGGTCTCACCAACTGTCTGTACAAAGGGATAACCACTTCCCTTTTTCTACTTGTGATGCCCCTTCCTATGCATCCCAGTATCCCCCTGGCCCTCCTTACCGACTTCTCACATTGCTTACCCACCTTTAGGTCATCTGATATGACTACGCCCAGGTCCCTTTCCATTACTGTTGTTGTTAGTACCTCCCCTGCTATTTTGTACTCTTCTTCTGGATGTTTATTTCCCAGGTGCATTACTTTGCACTTCTTTGCATTGAATCTAAGTTGCCATATGTCTGACCATTCCTCCAACCTTGCCAAGTCCCTTCTCATCCTTTATACCCCCCTTGTGTATCAACTCTGTTACAGATCTTTGTGTCATCTGCAAAGAGGCATACCTTTCCTTCCAGACCCTCTGCAATGTCACCTATAAAGACGTTAAAGAAGACTGGACCCAATACTGAGCCCTGAGGTACTCCACTAGTAACCCCCCTTTCTTCAGAATGTGTTCCATTCACTATTACCTTCTGTGTCCTGTTGTGCAGCCAGTTTGCTACTCAGGCTACCACCCTGGGACCCACTCCCAGGCTGGCTAACTTGAATATTAATCTTTTGTGCGGGACTCTGTCAAATGCCTTGCCAAAGTCTAGGTAGGCCATATCCACAGCCCTTCCCTGGTCTATTACTTTGGACACCCAGTCAAAGAAATCGATTAGATTCATCTGACATGACCTTCCTGCTGTGAATCCATGCTGCTTTGGGTCCTGTGCCCCTCTGGCCTCTAGGTACTCAACAATTTCTTTCTTTCTTTCTTTCTTTCTTTCTTTCTTTCTTTCTTTCTTTCTTTCTTTCTTTCTTTCTTTCTTGCTTTCAGAAGTGATTCCATCATTTTCCCCACAACTAAGGTCATACTAACAGGTCTGTAGTTTCCTGCTTCTGCCTTGCTCCCACTTTTGTGAAGGAGAATCACATCTGCCCTCATCCAGTCCTCAGGTACCACCCCATCCGCCCATGATTTGTTAAAAAGTGTGGTCAGTGGTGTCACTAGGTCCTCCCTTAGTTCTTTTAGGATTCTAGGGTGAATCCCGCAAGGCCCCATTGCTTTGTCCACCTTGAGTTTTAGGAGTTCTTTCAGGACTCTTTCTTCTGTAAATGGACTGGCGTCAACCCTACTACCCAGAGTGGGGTTCTTGGGACCCCACCTCATGAATTCAGTGACTGTCATTTGGTTATTCGATCCCGAAAGGTGATTTCGAGGTCACTACGCAGAATCACCTTTTGGAATCAATTAACAAAATTACAGTGTCACTGTTCATGAGGTGGGCTCTCAAAAAGCCTATGATGCAAATTTGGTGAAAAATTCTCAAAAGTGATTAGAAAGCACAGCGCATGCTATGCAGTTTCCACGCACGCTAGCAAATTCGTGAATTTGTAATATTTTCACTCCAGATTTTCAACATTGGCATTTTTTCATGCCTCCTTATGAGCAGTACAGCTATCATTTTTCACATCCTGGCCAAAATGTGTTTTCGCACTTCCGGCACAGAATAGCGCGGTCACTGTGGGATATCAGTGTTCGGGACAGATTAAGAAAATCACAGTGACAGTGTTCATGAGCAGAGGTCCTAAAATGCCTGTGTTGAAAATTTGGTCACAAATGTCCATAAAATGACTGTGTAACGTGCGTGCATTGCGCAGTTTCTACGCACCCTCGTAACTTGACAGATTTGTAATATTTTCACTCCATATTTTCAACATAGGCATTTTTCCACACATCCTTATGAACAGTACAGTTGTCATTTTTCACATCCTGGCCAAAATGTGTTTTCGCACTTCCAGAACTGAATAGCGCAGTCGTTGTGGAAAATCAGTGTTCAGGACAGATTAAGACAATCACAGTAACACTGTTCATGAGCGGTGGTCCCACAATGCCTATATTGAAAATCTGGTGCAAAAAATTCCCCAAATAATTGCATTACAGGTGTGCATTGCACAGTTTCTATGCACGCTCGTGATGTCACCATTTTTTTATATTTTCGCTCCAGATTTTCAACATTACTATTTTTTTATACCTCCTCATGGACAGTACAGCTGTCATTTTTCATATCATGTTGGAAATGTGTTTTCGCACCTGTGGCGCTAAATGGCGCAGTCACTGTGCAAAATCACCTTTCGGCTAACAAACTGATAGTGTCAGTGTTCATGCGGTGGGGTCACAAAAAGTCCATGTTGAAAACTTAGAGTAAAAATACCAAAACACGCCCAGGGCCTTAGGGTTTCCGACCATAACGCCCTACCCTGTAGGGACTGACAGGCATCAGGGGTGTGACTTGGGATTGTCGACAGTAATGCTCACGCCATTCCACCCCAACCCCCACCCTGCAGCCAGTGATAGGCATTGAGGTGCACCTTGGACTCTTTGGCCCCAGAGTTCACATCATTCTCCTATACTGCACCCATTTCAGCATGTTTCTTTATGGAATGAGGTGAGTGTAAACCCCAAAGCACACCTTGACACTTGTCAGTGTCTGCAGGGTAGGGTGAGGTGAAATGTCGTGACCATTATGGGTGACAATCCAAAGGCATACCCCAATGCCTGTCCATTTCTGCAGGGTGGGGGTGGAGTTGGCATCAGTTCAATACATCACTGCCATTCCTATATTGCATCTGTCTAACTCCTGCACTTCCACTGCTAATGCCAGCAAGCAGACATTCGGCATTGACAAATGCTTGTTAAGAAAGCACTGAAAAGAGAACTCATGTCAAGCTCAAAATGCTCATGCTTCAGCTAAGACAAACTCCTAGTATACACTGTATTCTCCTCTGCTGTTGATTAAATTGCTCTAGCTATTATACCTAAGACTTTCTTTTGCTAGCCTCTGACCAGGCTCCCCTTGGAGCTGCTGTTAACATGTTTCTGGATTGTCTATTGTCATGTGCTGTCTCTATCCTTGTTAAGATGTACAGAATTGAGTGAGGAGGGTTCAGGGCAATGTGCAGTTTGGACTATTGGCACTGACTGACAGGCACCTGAGCAGGCTGTGGTGTGGATGTGGTGGTCCAGCAGGAGGGTCAGGACATCTGGCTGGGCCATCGTCGCACTGCCCACTGCACTCCAGCCAGGCTAAAGGTAGGGGCTCTGGAGCGGGAGGTTGACATGACAGTCAAGACCTCAAGAGGACAGTTGCAGCAAGGACTAGGGAGTCAGGGCGATCTGAAGGAGAGGACTGAGAGAGTCGGACCAGAGGAGAGCACTGAGCAGGCTGACTGACTGGAGAGTCGGGCTGGAGAGACTGAGAGGATTGGGGGAGGGAGCAGAAAGAACTGGGTCTGGTGGTGTGGTCTGCAAGGCAGCACTGCAGCAGCAACTTCTAGATTAAGGTGAATGATAGTGAGCCCAGCTGAGCTAAAAAAATACATTGCTGACTGAGAGAGATGTTTTGTTTTTCTTGTTGTTCCCTGGTCCCTGGACCCCAACCACTTCTGACTTCCCCGAGTTCCCCACATCATATACTGGATGATAATAGGCGTCGGCCTCAGTAACCTGCAGAGCCAGCTCCAGCACTCTCAATTTGAATAAAATGTTTGTATGCTGCAGACATAACCACCAGTAATACTACTGTTCTAGGCAGGCAGGTGGGTCAAAGTATCACTTCTAAAACTCTAAGCGAAGCAATTACTGTAACTGCTGACTGTGTGTACAATTATAGTTAAAACCACCGACACACAGCCAGTATGGAGACTGGAGAGCTGCCCTTTATTGTGCCCCGGTGTCATGGAAGTAACAGTCCTCCTCCATGAAGGAGTCCAGTACGGTGTTTAACTACAAACCAGAGATCAGGACATGTGTTGTCTAATGTCTGAAAGAATGCAAATTTATTTATTTTAAACATTTGAAAAAAATGTTGCTACTACCACCAAACTACAGTGCCCCTCTACGAGCATGCTTCAACTACTACTGTCATTATGATGTAAACAATAGGGGCAGGATTTTCAAATGTATTAGATCACTGCAAGCTCTGGTGCGCTGGCAATACGGTGCACAGAGCTTGCGGCAATATAATGGGACTTTCTAACCCATGCTGCAATTGCCACAAGTTAGGCCAACTTTTTCTGGTCTAACTTGAGGCAATCCTGGGGGCCTTTTTTACAGGGCTTGTGCCAGATATTTGGTGCAAGCTGACATAAATCATGAAAACTGTCGCAGCTGCACCTGAGACTGTGGAATCACGCACAGTTGTGGCGACACGGCTGGTGCACTGCCAGAACTTCAGTGTCATGGCACAGGGCTTGGCGCAAGCCGTGTGCCACGTTTTGAAAATCCTGCCCCAGAAGTATAGCAGTATTATTTTCCTTGCATTCTTTTTATTTATGAATAACCCATTTAAGATTAAAGGTGCGCTTCAAAAGATATAGAGTTTGAACTGAATTTTGATTCTGTATAAGGAACACATAACTTTTGGAATTTAGTGTTTCCAGGCTGTTTATACATTGTACCTGGGTGGCAGGTGGTACAGCCAGAAGGGAGGTGGAGAGAGCAAGAGGTCTGTGAGTCCTTACTTTGGTAGAAAGGATTATACATTTTGATACGGATGAAGTCCTGAGCCCACTCTATGGCTATAGAATTGCTGTAAGACATGATTCAATTCACAAATGTGTAATTAGGGATGAGTTTTAGTCTGATCCAGAAGACAGCAGTAATGCTACTTGCTGAAAGTAGCTCAGGGATGTGTACCTATCCCTGGGAGGTCTTAATGGCTATTACAGTTGCACAGGGTAACTGTATTAAGTTCCATTAAGCCATCTTGGGATTTGAAGCTGTGGCTGTAATTTAAGGAACACTACTGGCAAATGTGCATTTTAAATAAATGTTCCCTTTTTCCAGTCTCCTTTAAAATGCAATCTATGACTGAATCCTGTATGTAATTTATGTACAGTGACTGAGGCTGCACCACATTAATTCTAATTCACAGATTCACAGGGACCAGTTAGAGTCTGCAGAGACAGACTAGGCAGGTACAATCTGGGCAGACTGGATGGGACAAGCGGTCCTTTTCTGATGATAGGTTCTGTGTTTCCATTAGAGTGCTGGCTGAGTGCTATCTGGTATGACAAGGCTGGCAAGGTGACACTGGTGCAGTGCAGCCCATCTGTGCGCTACTGGGCTACTGTATGCAGACATGCGGGTAAGGGGAGCTGACCCAGCCGGTCCTGGCTGTGGCTCTGGCTGATCTGTGGTGTCCTATAAACAGCAGAAGTGATAATAAACAGAAGGAAATCAGTAGCAGCAGAGGCTGGTCACTTGGAAGTGGAAACAGTGATCAAGGTGGTCCAGTGCATGGCCCCTTTGCTGTCCCTGGCATAAAACCTGACTTTGTTGGAGTGTGTCATTGTCGATGCTCTGGGAATTGTCAAGGGGGTAGTGACAAATCGGCTACAAGAATAGGGGGGTTAGCGAGTACTGGAGGTGCACCAAGGTGAGAATTACATTTGACTTAATTGAGTAGTTGGCTCTCTTAAAACTGAGCCCCCTCACCATTTATAAATAAATGGCAGTCTTATGCATTATTGTTGCACCTCTTTTTAGAACTGTTGGGTGGGGGAGTGCTTTCCAAGATTTACAATTAAATTCACTGGTACTTGTACCTCCTTCTCCTCAGACAGCCAGGCCCAGAAATGGAAAAATAGTTGGTAGCAGGGCCAGGGAGACCAGTTAGTGTGTGGTGGAGTGCATCTGAAAGAAGGAATGAGAGATGAATCAGTGTATGGAGCATTATTGAAATAGGTATTTTTTGTTTGTGTTGAACTATAATTTATTTTTCAAAAGTACACCATGATTGCTTTTTTTTTTTTAATTATCTGATGGCCTCAGGCACTCCTCCTTTCCTTATTGTGTGGTGATGATGACCTGCAGCTGCAAGAGTCTGATGGTCTACTGGAACACCCAACATCTGCATGCTACAGTATGCTTGTACATAGATAAGAGTTGTGGCAAGGTGTGGTAGGGTAAGAGTAATGGGTCTGTAATATGTACCATTATGAAAGATGTCATTTTTTTTGGGGAGCGGATAAAGATTTAAAGAAAAAAAATTTTCCCGGGGGGCACCATTTGCAAGTTCACCTAGGGGCGCCACATGCCCTAAGTCTGGCCCAAACAAGAGGGGAATAATGGAGATTGCCCCAGTGGAATGAAAGTTCCCTTGGCACTTAATAAACAGTACAAGTATTTTTTTTTTATTAAAAAGATACTCATAGCATCAACTCATCTACATCTATTGAAATTATGCTGACAGACAATGCGGAGGAGTGGGATCCCTCTACCATATCCAGTCGACCTGTCAAATGTTGATTCTTTACTGTAATTAATTCATCAAGCTTTGCAAGAAATGTTGGGGATTACAATACCCAAAACTTTTACAGAAATGGTTCTGGGATTCCCATCTTTATTAAAAGGGTTGAAAAACATCCAAAGATTGGGGCAAATGCTTGGGGTTGCAGCCCTAAAGTGCATCAGGGTGAAGTGGCTCCTCCCCACCTTAGAACAATGACATAGTAAGCAGGGGTGTGTACCAAATCTGAATCAATGGTGAATACACTGAACATAGACTGTATTCAGCTGAATTCTGAATACTTGCTGTTTCAGTGTATTCGGCTGACATATTTAGCAGACACTCTGAGGGCCCTTTTTTGGGAGCTGTTTTGACTGAATGGTTGAGGTTGAGTGGACCCAGAGGAGCCCATTGAGGTGATAGGTCACAGAGGGGCCATGACCAGAAGCAGTCAGGTTGATGTTAGTAGAGTCCAGCCCCTGGCCCCTGCTGCTGTCCACTGCCAAAGATGTTGTCAATGCTGTTGTCTTTGTTGGCTGGTCGGGACTCAGGGTCATCAGGTTGGAGGCCAAGGATTGGCATTTGTGGGTAGTTTAAAGTGGAAAAGCAGAAGAGTGGGCTTAGGGGGCTTAGTTGCTCCCTTACTTCAGCATTTAATTGTGGGTTTGGGGCGGGCTAATGAAGCCCAAATTGCCGAATACCAAAATTCTGCCAAAAACACCTGACGTATTCGGTGAATATTCATTGTATACTTTATTAGTATATTCGCACACCCCTTGTAGTAAGGTAAAAGACATTGAAGCCATAGAGAGACTCACAGGGTACTTAAGGATTGAATTACACAACTTTCTAGACATATGGTGACCATGGCACAGATATGGTATTGTCACAGAGGAGGGAGGAGGATTGGATGAGGACAGAGATGAAAGTTCCTAACCAGAGAAAAGCTAAATAACTCAGCATTATGCATGGAGGGACAGGACTAGGCTCACACTCTTTTGATAGGCAGGCATAAAAACAGGTTACTCACCTGTAACAGTAGTTCTAGGAGTGGTATATGTTGTTCATCTACACTTATTGGCATGTCCCTTTCCCCTTTAAATCTTGCCGGAAGTCTTCAAGCTGGCTCCTTCCACCCACCCAGGTGGTATGTACCTCGGCTTCACCCCATGATGCCAGATCTTAGCCCACTGGAAGCCAGGTTGTGTGTGTCTGCCACCGGGGAGGTCGGGTGGGTCCGTGTGGATGAATAACATATACCACTCCTAGAACTACTGTCACAGGTGAGTAACCTGTTTTTCTAGGATCATGGATATGTTGTTCATCCACACTTCTTGGCAGACTCCTAGCAGTTCTATGGGAGGAGGGAGGCAAGGCACACACCCCCTACTAAGGGAACAGAGATTGGAGAACTGAGGCCCCAAAACCAGCATCCCGGCACAACTCAAGGTCGATGTGGTAGTGGGTAATGAAGGTGTTTGCTGACTTCCAGGTAGCAGCCTGGCAGATTTCCTGGATAGGGATGTCCCTGGAAGCAGCCACCGATGCAGCAGTATGGTGGGTAGAATAAGCTGTTATCCCTCTGGGAGGCACCTTGCCCGCCAACTCATAGCACAGACCTATGCATGATGTGATCCATCTTGCTATGGTCTGTTTGGCTGCAGGTCTGCCAGAAGCGGCTTCAGTGTAGGTGACAAACAGCTGGTGAACCTCTCCACAAATTTCCACTATCCTCTCCTTATAATAGGAGAGAGCACGTTTCAGGTCCAAAGTATGGAGCCTGTACTCAGCCTCTGAGATGTAATTATGGTAGTATACCTGCAGAGTCAACACCTGGTTAAGGTGAAACTCTAACACCACCTTCGGAAGGAATTTCAGGTGAGGGCACAGGACAACTTTGTCCCTGTGGAAAACCAGATAAGGGGAGTCCACTGAAAGCATCTGGAGCTCCCCCGTCCTTCTGGCAGATGTGATAGCCACCAGGAAGACCATCTTCCATGACAAGTGTGACAGCTTACACTTGTGCATTGGTTCAAATGGCTTGCCCATGAGCTTTGCCATTACCAGGAGTAGATCCCATGGAGGTGGAGGTTCACGCACCAGAGGGGATATGTGATCCAGGCCTTTGAAAAAGTGCCCGACCACTGTCTCCTGTGCCAATGTTGGCTAACCAACCTGCGCCCAGTAAGCAGAAATGGCTGCCAGGTGCACCCTAAGGGTCGGTGACCATAGACCCCCTTTGGAGAGAGATAAAAGGTAGTCGAGAATGTTAGCCACAGAACAGGATAAGGGGTTCAGACCCTTACCCTGACACCAAATGGAAAACCTTTTCCATTTGAAGGCATAACATTTCTTGGTTGATTCCTTTCTAGATGCCTCCACCATGGTGTAGACATCTTCGGAAAGATCCAAAGCCTGGAACTCTAGCCACTCAGGTACCAGGCTGTGAGGTGCAGGGATCGAAGGTCCAGATGGAAGACCTTCTCCTGGTTCAAAAATATCAGGTCTGGGCGAGTACAAAGCCGTTCTGGGAGCCTGTAGCTGAGGCTGAGGAGATCTGGATACCAGAACTGGTGTGGCCAGTCTGGGGCTACCAGAATCACCTTCGCCTTGTCCCTCCTCACCTTGAGTATCACCTTGTGGATCAAGGGAAATGGAAGGAAGGTGTAGAGGAGGCCTGGGGTCCTCGGCCTCGAGAAGACATCCCCCTGCAGCGAGCCCTGCTGAGGGGGTGGGCATGAAACAGCCTCAGCTTGGTGTTTTCCTTGGAGGCAAACAGGTCCACCACTGGTTTGCCCCAAAGGGAGAACAGGCTGTAAGCTACCTCTGAACGGAGAGACCACTTGTGGGATGTATGGCCTAAGCTGCTGAGAGCATCCGCCAGCTGGTTCGAGGCTTCTGCCACATGGATGGCTAGGAGATCCACCTCTAACTGGTCTATGAGGGTCCAGATGCAGAGCACCTCCTTGCGTAGCAGACGGGAGTGTGTGCCGCCCTGTTTGTTGAGGTAGTACATGGTCGTGGTATTGTCCATCTGGACTTGAACCACTTGACCCTGGAGCTGAGGAGCGAAAGCTGACAGTGCCAGTCTGACTGCTCTGAGCGCCAACAGGTTGATGTGGCATCGGAACTCCTCAGGGGTCCAGAGCCCATGGGCCCTGTTGTCTCCCATGTGGCCTCCCCAGCCTATGAGAGAGGCATCAGTCGTAAGAACGACTGTCGGCTCGGGGTGGACAAATGGGATCCCTTCCTGCAACCTGTCTGGGGCGGTCCACCATTGGAGAACGTCCCACATCTTCTGGGTTACAGTGATCAGCTGCTCAAAAAGACCATGATGCTGAGTTCACTGGGCGGCCAGCTCCCATTGGAGGGGGTGCATGTGCAACCGGGCCCAACAGACCACTGAGTTGCATGCCACCATGTAACCCAGAAGGCGCAGAAAGTCCTGGGCAGGGTGCAAGTGCCCAACCAGAAATGATTGGACAAAGGAGGAGAGAACCTCCATCCTGTCCACCGGGAGCCGAGCTCTGGCTTGACAAGAGTCGAGCTCTGCCCCGATGAAGCCCATCACCTGAGAAGACAAGAGTTCCGACTTGACCTCATTGATCAGGAGGCCGAGCTGGGAGCAGGTTTGGAGGGCCAGATCCCTGGACCTCTCCACCTCCTGTTGGGTGGAACCTGCCAGGAGCCAATCATCTAGGTAGGGGTAAATTCTGACCCCCCTACTCCGGAGATGGGCCGCCACCACTGCAATGCATTTGGTGAAGACCCGCAGGGCCGATGACAGGCCGAACAGCATGGCTTGGAACTCGTGCAGGGTCCCTTCGACACTGAAGAGGAGGAACCGCTGATGAGACGGATGGATTGGGACATGAAAGAATGCATCCTGCAGATCCAGTGAATAGAACCACATGTTTCGCTCCAAGGATGGTATGATCTGGGACAGAGTGACCATCTGAAAGGTGTGTGACTTGAGGTATTGATTCAGGTCATGGAAATCTAGAATGACGTGCCAGCCCCCCGTCCTCTTGGGCACCAGGAAGTACTGGAGACAAAGCCTGGGTCTGCAGATGGAGCCACCACAAGAGCTACTGCCTCCTTGAGGAGGAGCTGAGCAATGTCATCTCGAAGAGCCGACTGGGTGCATGCGGAAATCCGTTCTTCCCGATTGGGGGGGCTCAGCTGGGAGGGTACTGCTCGAATTCTAGAGGCAGTCCCTGACCAACCACTTAGAGAACCCACCTGTCTGTAGTGATAGCAGACCAGGCGGAAAGGAAGTGATGGAGCCAGACCCCCACTGGAAGACCCAGAGCTGGCATGAAAGGAATAGGGGTGGCAACCCCCACCCTGTCACAGAGCAGGCTTGGAGAAGAAGGAGGAGGAGGAGGAGGCTCCAGGACCTGAGCCTCGGCCTCCTTTGCGGGCCTGTTGGGGTCCAGGCTTGAGCCGAGGGTGCCAAGCTTGAGCCTGCTGCTGATGCTGATGCTGCTGTCCTCCCTGGTAGGAGGACTGCTGAACTGCAGGAGAAGAGTGCCAAAAAGGCTTCTTCTTTTTCTTCTGCTGGTTCTTGCCCGAAGAACTCTTGGCAGGAGTGGCGTCCAAGGTGGCACTGGACTGCTCTATGCACTGTAGGTGACCGGCCACTCCTGGGCCAAACAAGTTGGTCCCAAGGAAAGGCACATCAGCTAACTTGTGCTGAGTATCCACCGGGAAGGAGGAGAGCCTCAGCCAAGCCCTGCGGCGAGAGGCAACTGCGGCGGCCATCGAGCAGGTACATGAGTCCCTGATGTCCAGGGCCATCTGGAGCTGCTGTTTGGCAACAGCACAGCCCTGATCCCAGACCTGCTTAACTGTGGTCTGCATGTCCATGGGAAGATGTGGGAGGACCTCATCTAATGACCCAAGAAGGGCATGAGAGAAGTGTGCCATGATGACGGCTGAACTTGCCTGACAAAGGCCCAAGGAGGAAGCCACACAGACTTTCTGCGCTGAATGGTCCAAGAGCTTGGACTCTTTATCAGGGTTAGGTCAGCATTGGCAGAACTGCCAGTACACCTGAACACAGAGGCGGTCACCAGGCTCTTGTCCGAAGGGTGCTCTGTGAACCCCATAAGGGACACCATGGGTATCGCATACTTGCGGGCCATGCGGGCAGACGGTGCTGGGCATGAGGCAGGATGCTGCCACAGTTCAAATGCCGGACCAACAATGGCCTTGGCCACAGGAAAAGCCTCCGTTGGGGTATCCCCTCTCTTGAGGATGTCTGTGAGAGAGTACTCCACCTTTTTCTGGATGGGTTCAAGGGGAATCCCTGTAGAATCAGAGATGAGGTGAAGAATCCCTTGGAAGGGGGAAGGACCCTGCTCCATCCCTTTGCCAATGGATGACTCATCATCCCCAGGATGAGAGTGTAGCCCAGTGAAATCCGAGTCCGAAGAGTCAGGGTACAGCGGCCTGCCACCTAAATCACCCTCGACCCGCCGAGGGCAGTCCGGGGTGATTGTGACCGACAGACGTCGGGGAAGCCCAGTATCTGGTCAGTCCTCTTTGGAAGGAGCCTCTCCCACAGTCTGTTTAGGCGGTGGTTCCACCACTATTGGTGGAGAGACCGGTATAGACAGAACCAGAGGACAGGCCAGCCCCACGGGCGGTGGAACCGAAGGCTTCAGTTCCAAGGGGGCCAGCTTCAGCCTAGGAGGAGAGAGCCAGGTAATGGCCAGGGTAGGCGGCGGAGTCAGCTTAGGCCTGGACAAAATCAGCTGTTGCCACATAAGGTCCTTGTAGTGCCAACGGAGTTTCTGCTGGAGCCTCTCCTCATCCGAGGAGGATGAGGACGATCTGTGGCATTGCCTCTTTTTAGAGTGCTTGTGGCTCTTCCTCGACCGTTCAGCCGAGAGGGTTCTAGACCTTTACCGAGATTGGGCAGGCCGACTTGGTCGCTCGGAAGACACCGGAGGAATCAGTGAAACCCGGGGGTCCGGAACCGGGACCTCGATGAGGACACCAGCGGGCTGGGTCTCATCATCAGGGAACACAAGGACCGGAGTCCTTTCCAAGGAGTCATCAGCCATGGCTGGCGACAGCGGGTCGAGTGGATCAAGAATGATCTAGACCTCATCGGCCACATCCTCGGTCATCTGGCCAGACAGAAGATCCATGCAGTCTGCGGCTGAGGAAGTGATCTTGACTGAGGTCGAGACCGCATGCTCCTGGGAATGAGACCTCTCTCAATCCCAAGAGCGCCTTCACCGACATGAAGATGAGCTCGGTCCCTTATCCTGCTTTTGGGATTGGGAGGAGTGCAAGCCTGCGGGTGCCTCTCCCCGAGTGGGGAGAGACTGGCACAACTCCTTGAAGGAACCTGAGAAGATGGAGCCCAGGTTGAGTGGAACAAAAAAAGTTTCGACTGTCCGACGCGCGGGCAGCTTCTTCTTCGAATGCCTTCATGCGTTCCAGCTGCTCGGTGGAACCTGCAACCGTGGAAACCACCCACCTAGCCTCCTTGGACTTCACCGGAGGATGCCTTTTCTCCGGTCTCCCCAACTTTAAACGTGCGAGGCAGTCATCTAGGACATTGGGATGGAAGGCCAAGCAATAGCTGCAGGATGAGGTGTCATGGCTGACACCTAGGCAGTAGACGCACGTGAGATGGGGATTGGTGTGTAACATTTTCTGGCCGCAAGGACACCGGCAAAATCCTAGAGAAGATTTCTCTTCCATGATCGAGGACACAAAAGCGTGATCGCTAACTCGGACGAGTTTAAATTTCGGTAAAACTGAAGTTTTGACAGCCAGGGCCTACGAAATGCATGAGCATGAGGGAGGCAACCTGTATCTTCCAGTGGAAAGGAAGATCTGGCATCATGGGGTGGAGCCGAGGCATAAACCACCTGGGTGGGTGGAAGGAGCCAGCTTGAAGACTTCCAGCAAGTTTTAAAGGGGAAAGGGACATGCCAATAAGTGTGAATGAACAACATATCCACGATCCTAGAAGGAATATTTTTTTCTCTTTTTTTTAGTCCTGTGTCTAGGACCCCAGCGGTACATACAAACCCCAAGCATACAGGAAGTAGGAAAAGATCATAAAATTCCCACTTTACACCATGCACTATGGCCCAACATGATCTGGGATAACTTAAAATACTGGCACTAGACATATTTTAAAGCATAGCACACATGAAATTGTGGCTAGACTTTGATGACGTTAGCACTGTAGATAATATCACTGTAAATGGATATGAATTTTGGTGATGGTTATGGTTACTGTTTATGGATTTGGAACTCTTCCATCGTACAGTGTTTGTGTTTTGAGGGTCCATTCGTAGACCCACAAGTTCTGTGTTGCTTTATTCTGCACATGTATTATAAATTCATCAATAAAATCTTGAAATGTAAATAAATGAAATTATGCTAGCAAATTTTCAGTATAATTCATTGTTTTATTACAGTCATTAATCCCCCCCAATGACAACCCAAGTCCTAAAATAGACCCAAACCATCATACCCGAGTAAACAGACAACCATGTTTACTTAACCTGTCACCCAATTCATATGTTTCTGTAAGTCAGTAAATTTAGTGTTACTCAACAACGCCTTCTCCTTTAAAGGGAAATTGCACTCTTAATTCTTCTAAATGTTATTTGTTTCCATGTCAACAGACCACTCTTTTCATGTAGCTGTGAAGGATGTATGCAACTGCTTCTGTCAGTTTCCACACTTCATACTAGGCCCTGTTACTGTCCTAGGAGGGTCCATTTCGTGGCTGTTGAAATCTCATTGTCCCTGAGAGCTGCATTAGCATATGAGAAGATGATGTGTAATCAACCTTTAAACTTCCCAGTATGTCTGTCTGCGTAATTAGTTTTAAAAGAAACAAGCTACAAGAAGGTGTGAAATACCACATTTACCTTCAATGAGTTTTACAAGCTATCTGAGTTGTAATGCAGTTTTTTTTTCCGTTTAAACTCCATTCGGTTTATGAGTTTCCAGAGTTTTTGCATGGTATTTGTTATTTCAGCATAGAGATACATGATATAAATGGTTGATCTGACATCATGTTCTTATATGTTAATGCAGCTCTCAGGGACAATGAGATTTCAACAACCATGAAATGGACCCTCCCAGGACAGTAACAGGGCCTAGTATGAAGTGTGAAAACTGACAGAAGCAGTTGCATACCTCTTTAACAGCTACATGAAAAGAGTTGTCTGTTGACATGGAAACAAATAACATTTTGAAGATATAAGGGTGCAGTTTTCCTTTAAATAAAGTTCTTTAAGGGAATTTTCTACCAGCCGCAACACTTTTCCTGAAGTCATTAGTTCGTTTGATGATAAACTGATGCCTTTCCAGCTACAGAAAATATTTAAAAACTGAAAAAAAAACTGCCAATGACATGCTCATATGTTGTGCCAGTTGTGTGGGGAGAACTGCATATACCACCTAGCCATAATGTGGTCTGTTAAAGCTTGTAGGAATAAAGGATTATCCCTGATATACTGACCAACATTCTTCCTGTGAATAAAACAAGTCAGAGTGAGAAAGAAAAAGAATTATGTTAAGTTACAGCATTGTGGGCATCCTCCACGTGGGTTCACTGGAAACAAATATATCAAACCTCCTGTATTGAATACTTCTGATTAACTAGTATATTGTCTGTCATTTCCTGGAGGCTTCAATTTGTATGTCATTTTTACATTAAAATCTAATAGAAAATAAACAAAAGACTCAGCATTTATATAGCACTTTTCATACACGTTTTATCCCAAAGCGCTTTACAAGCAATGCGAGACTGGTAGTAAAGTGACTGTAAATGTGTAGTGGCAGCCATTACATACATTAACACCTACACACAGCCTTGGACAGTTGCATGAACTGGTTTTATGGGAAGGGACATGTTGGCCAGGACACTGGGCAAAATCTCCATCTCTTGAAAAAAGTGCCTTGGGTTGTTTTACTTCTATCTAGACACCCACCAGGACAGCACCCAAGATGGGCAGAAGGGACCTTGGTGTAACATCTCATCCGAAGGACAGCACACCCTGACACTACAACATCCCCTAGAACTACACTTGGGTGCCAGCACTTATGGTACGAGTCTAATCCTGGTGTGGGACTAGAAACCATGACCTTCTGGCCCAGAGGCAGATGTGCTGTGTTCTGGGCCAGGTTGTAAACCGATGTATAAATAAATAAATAAAATAAATACTGACACCTAGATCTAGGTAACCCAGCCCCAGTCCCCTCAGGACACACCTGGAAAAGCACTGACACAGCGCTGTGCTTTTCCAAGTCAAAAATTACAGATCAACATGTTAACAAATAAAAAGACTTTGTAGGGTGAAATGTTCTGTCACATTAGAATAGGATGGTAGAGAGCTCAACATTCTTAATGCTGCTTTATCAAGTCTCTATTACCTTATTGTCCTTTAACTTTACGGACCCGACCTTATGGTTTGCCTTCACTTTTATTTCTACTGGCTGTTCCCAGCCTACTCTGGTACTTCTGGGATTCCCTGGTGTATGGGTGAGGAGACAGAAATTGGTTCTTTTGGGGGATACTCCATGAAGGTCAGGGAAATTAAGGAGTCCTAAAATTACACCAGGAAACTACCCTGGAGAGATGAGCATTCAGAGTGCCTCAGGGAAAGTGACGTTGGAGCCAAGGACAGTAAAACTCCAGAGACAGCACACTGCATAGCAGAGGTCACATTCTGTGAGAAGAGATTTGTTTATGGGATGACATTGTGTCTTGCTATAGTGGGGAATAAAAGCCCATGAGGGACCATGCTTCTCTCCATATATTTAAGGGAGCTATAACAAGTTTTATGTTTTGAATAAGTTCCATAAAATTGCCTTCGGCAAAAAGATGACAGATGCAAAGCAGCCCAAATCATCTTCTGCTAGTGTTCGTCAGCCAGTTTGTCCCCAGTGGAAATGCAGTACAATACAATGAGACAGTACGTATCAGAAGTAATGAGCATTTTTATAGCAGGTGATTGTTTTAAATCTGCCTCAGTTTTCTAATGTTGTGTTTTTAGATTTCATTTTAAGTAAATTATGGCACATTTTACCTGATACCGTAAGACCCACTATGGGAGGAAAATTGCTTAGAAACTCTTTGCCTTTCTATTTGTTTGCCCCTGAATTTGAAATTCACCCCTTAATACAAAAATAACTTTGCCTTAAAAAGTTAAAATCAGAACCCACTTATTTATCAGTAATGCTTTTCAATGAAACTCCCTAATTAAAATTCAGGCGTAGATTATTGAAATCTGTTTGTCCTTAATTTGTATTAAGCATTAAACTAAGAATAAGAAGTTCCAGAATTAAAATCCAGGACATAAAATTTGGTTGTATAACAGCCCCTTCCTGCCAGCAGGGGGAGGTGGTGGTTTACGAAAATGCCAGACAACTGAGCCTACTCATTGGTAGAGCCTCACATTCAGTGGGTGGAGCTTAGAATGCCAGAGTAGTTGGCAGTAGAATTGGTGTCAAGGTGGCAAAATGATAGGAGGGTACAAGTGTGCCTCTGGGGCACTCTTACCTGAGTTCTCTTGCCAAGCTTCCTGAGAAGGCAAGGGTCCCTCACAGTAGCTGCTGTCTATGGATCCAGTGTAAGAGAAAATCTTGCTGTCCAGTCATCTGGTATGGCACCATGATAGCTGTGGTGTCTCCAGGAGTTTCAAAAGTCTGAAAACAATTTAGAGTAGATCACCATTAATTCTATGGGAAGTGTAAGGGAGACACCAGGAGGGTGTGCGTACCCTAAAGGGCTGCCCCTCAATGGAAGTTCTAAGTGGCCTTGCCAAGCACAGAGTCTCCCACCAATGATGGGTGTTCTTCCTTTTTTTTTTTATTTATTTATTTATTTATTCTATTTATTTGTTAACCGGGTGGGTACACTGATCCCAGGGACCGTTTTAAGGCATGACCCAGGCCATAGAGAACGGCACATATACACAGATACAGAAATTGTAGATACATCAACGTTATTCACGGTGTATATGCTGCCCCTTGAAGACATTGTAAGAAGGAATGGGCTGAGGTTTCACTGTTATGCAGATGATACCCAGCTCTACCTTTCTTTTGCACCTGACCAAGATGGAGCTCTTTCAGTCTTTAACAACTGTCTGAAAGAAATCCAGGAGTGGATGGATTCTAGTTGGCTGAAGTTGAACTCGGAAAAGACAGCGGTATTGGTGGTGGACCCGGGTCATCAGACAGAGGAGTCGATTGTTGGTGCGCCTTCTGGAATTAATCTTGGTGGCGTTTCTCTCCCAACCTCTGAATGGGTGCGTAACCTGGGGGTGGTCTTTGATGATGGACTGACCCTACATTCGCAGGTGTCGGCTGTCATCAAGACCTCCTTTTACCATCTTAGGAATATCGCCAGGGTGAAACACCTGGCTCTGTCTGATGACCTTCCGACTCTGGTCCACGCCTTTGTGTCCTCGTGTTTGGATTACTGCAACTCCCTTTATCTAGGGCTTTCTGGAGTTGAAATCCACCACCTGCAGCTGGTGCAGAATGCAGCAGCCCGGGTGTTGACGGGTTCAAATCGTTCCTGCCATATTACCCCCATGCTGCGTGAACTGCACTGGCTGCCAATACGGTGGCAGATCACCTTTAAAGTCGGTTTACTGACTTTTAAAGCCCTGCATGGACTGAGTCCAGACTATCTGAAAGAGCTCCTGGTCCCTTACTGCCCTGGTCGATCACTCCGCTCAGCTGATGAGGGGTTGCTAGAGATTCCAAGGGTGAATTTGAAATCATCTGGCTCAAGAGCTTTTGCTTATGCAGCTCCCACCCTTTGGAATTCTCTACCCCGTCAGTTACAGGAGTGCACATCTGTGGAGATATTTAAGAAGGGCTTAAAAACCTTTCTGTGGCAAAAAGGTTTTTTGGAGAACTGAATTTTTCCTTTTTTGAATTGATTGTGATTTTCTTGTTGTATTGTCTTTTATTGGATTTTTATATAACTGTTTTTAAATTGTTAGGCGCCTTGGATCTAGAAAGGCGCATTGTAAATAAAAGTTATTATTATCAAGTGAAGTTACAAGGATATCACAGTAAAATAAAACACATGAGTACATGAATACAAAGATAAACTACGATTAAACATTTGTGGTATACAGTTTAAGAATGCTACAGGAATATTTGAGGCATACAATGCAATAATACAACAACAGTATAATACAGTAGAAAGTTGGTGTGGCCATGATGTGGAGAAAGTGTGAGATGATCATGGCCCTGGTCCCAAGAGATGCTGCCCGTTGTGTTGAAGGTGGCAAGGAGCCTGTTGAAAGTAATCGTGCTGCTGACCAAGACAGAAGATGTGCTTACTATTTGAAAATGAGAATCCCATGTCCGGATGGACATCGGAGGTGCTGTTGCAGCAGAGGGTTGGGGTGACAGCCGACTGCTGCCTGGGGGCAGGCTGGAGTACATGCTGCTGCGTAGTGCTCAACATCCTTTTCCAGTGAGGGGAGCAACAGGTTGCTGTGAGGTGCCCAGAGCCAGGGTGGCTGTCAGCCAGGTGTTCTAAGAAAGAAAGTCCCTACAGTACTGCTGCCTCCTGCACACCTGTTGTTCAGATGCTACAGTGCCACTGTGTGATGCGTAAAAGATGTAAAGATGACAGTGCTGATAAATTCAGTGCAGACTAGGAAAGGCTCTTCCCCAGAGGTATAGTCTCACTCACTGGTGAATTCAAGAAATAAGAAAGGTCATGTGGTCTGGGATGTGATGTGAAGGGGTACAGTATATACAAAGGGATCTTAAGGTTTTGATTCATGCCAGGAATCTTCGGGATCAAACCTGCCTGTACAGTGCCAACCAGGAGAGCATATGGGGATCGGGCCCTAGGAAATAGTAACTGTCATATGTAAATAGGGCCTACGAGATGTCTCTTGGCTAATCAAGAGTGTCATTTTGTGACTTCTTAGGGTTGGAGAACTGCAAAGTGAAGGCCGAGCAGTTCTTGAACCCTAAGGAGTCACGAGAGGAACATCTCGCAGGCCCTATCTACTCCTTATTAATCAAGTCTTTTTTCTGGTTATTGCAATATAGTGAACATCTGTCATTTTGCAATCAGAAGCACACAGAAATATTTGTTTGAGTGGAAAACTCACATATTTTGCATAATGGACCATTCACATACTGTACACCAATTTTTTTTTTTTTTTTTTTTTACTTTTATACTTCTTGTATTTATAATTCTCCCCTCCCTCTCAAACTTACAAACATCTCTCTCAATAACCACATTTTTAAAAATCTAGATAACCCTTTCTTCTGTTCAGAGATGCTTTGCAATGAAACTGTCAGGAATGCCATGGTTACGATCGGAGACTAGTAGCAGTAACTGACAGAAAGGGCATGGTGACAATTGAAGACTGACAAATAGAGTAAATCCTTTAACTCTTCAATGCACAGTATTTGTAATGCTGAGTTTTGTTAGATGCAATTTATTTGATATTATCATTTCAACAGAGCTTGCAAGAGAAGCAGAGGGGAAGAAAACTTTTTAGGGCAGATGAAACACCTGCAACCTGCATCTCTACAAATTGATATCCCCCACCCCGTCTCCCTCAACAGATTACCTTAAGAGGCAGTGCAGCATAACTTCAAGTCCATTCAGTCACACACGTACTAAGTAACAGAATATGTGTAAACATGAATAGCTTTTTACAAACACTGGGGGAACCCTACAGAATCAATATGCAGTGGCTTATTTTAATTTTTTTAATTTAAGACAAATTTTCAAACACTTGAGAGTGCCACGAGCATGAGTTGCACCAAAAAATATGGCGCACTGTGCTTGCGGAAGTTTAATGGGATTTTCTATCCTGTGCAGCAACTGACACAAGCTAGTGAATCTTTTTGTGGTTGTAACCCCCCTACAAATGGGGGTTCCTGAAAGTCTTTCTTGATTGTGCCTAAATGCCAACTGCCAGGCTGGCATCCTGTGCCTTAACGTTTTAAAAGTGTTTGTATGAGAGTGCCTTGATGCCTCTGTGCTCTGTCTCTTTAAGAACTGCCTATAATGAGGTGCTTATTTAATCTGGGTGGGGGCTGAGTGTTTCTATGCTCGAGTCCCACCCAGGCTGCCAGATAATTGCTCTGTTCTGCCATTGCTAGTTGCGCAGAGGGAGCTCTATTAGAAGCTGTACTTATTTGCTGGTTATCTATTATAGTAGTAATGATATTGTAGTTTGTCTAACCTGCCTTCTTTGCCGCATGGACAGTTCTGTTTATCACCACCATCTTGGTTCTGGACTGCCAGAATGGGCCAATCAGTACCTTTGGGGACCCTAAAATGGAGTCTGTCCCCAGGAGTTTTGTAGGAGTGAATTTCTGTAGGAATTGTAGTTTTGAGACTTTGGCACCTAAATGCACCTGGAGGGAAAGCCCTTGCTTTGACAGACTGATGGATCTACCAACCAGAACCTTTTGGATCGAAGTGAAATTCCCAAGCTGCCTGCTGCAGTGAGTCAGTCTGAAGGTAGAGTGTGGAGAGTGAACAGCTCGAGAGATTCGAGCAGCTGCTTCTGCATAGTTCACGTGGGAGATTGGTGTAAAGGCTGAGTTTGGCCTGTCTGCCTGCCTGCTGTCCCTCGAGAGGGAATCCTTTGAAAGGTTTAGTAATCGGACTGAATCCGAATTGGAGTGTGACAAAGTCATTGAAGAGTGACCAGATTTAAACCTGAAGAAGACTGAAGATTTTCTATACGCGATCAGCCTGTCAGACTATCCATTCACCACAGAACTCCTGGTTTTGCTCAGAGACACTGATATTGTGACCGGACTGCTATCCGTTTGGTGGTATGGTGATTGCTTTACTATAAATGTGCTGTAACCTGCTAGTGGGTCGCGATTTAATTCTCCACTGTTTAATTGTACCTTGCTTGCTGGAAGCTGCATCTAGTACCTACCGGACTGAATCCGCATTCTTCTCCAATTGGTCTGGGCCTCCACACTTTGGCCCAGCCAGCTACTCACACCACAGAGAAGACCATCGACGAGAGACCTGCCTGGGGATCAGCCCCTGCTCAACATCATGAACAGGAACGACACCACGGTAAATCGTGTGGGCCCTGCTTTTCCTGGCAAACCAGCAAGTCATCCTGCAGTCTCCATTTCATCCATCCTGTGTCCTGTACTGGGTAGCATGAGTAAACACCAGGGTAGCTCCCTGCAACAACAGCTCAATCAAAGTGTGTCATCTGATTTAATTGTTTTGTCTAATCATCACGAATTGAGCCTCCTGGCTCTGGATTACAAATTGTGTGTGGCTGTGCATGCCTTTACTTTTCATCACAGGGCCCCAACCAGCTGCAACGCCAGCCTATCCCGGGCAACGCATCAGGCTAGCCTATCTCACCAACTGGGTACCCAGCATGTGTGTGACTGCGTTAAGGGACTAAAAAGTGCATGCATAAATGCCTGACTAGATCAGTTATAGAATCAATCAACTTGATTACACCCCTCCCTTGTTCAAGTCCCCTGAATAAATCAGATCTGACTCTTTTTGCATCTAATTTGACTGTGGTTCTAGTTTGAACCAAAAGCACTGTACTGTTGTTATTTGCTGTGCTTAACCTTGTTTTACAGAGGGTCTTCAGGGTCGAACTGGTGGAACCAGCCCTGGTGGTAAGTGCAAACACTGTGGGGATTTGTATGTTGAATAGGGGCAACTGTGAAAGTGTTTGTTGCATATTGTCTAGGCCACTAGAGGGGAAAGAGAGGGGTTACAGTGTCCCGGAGGGCTGTATCCAGGTTAGCCTTGTTACTAACAACCCTGTCCTCCGAGTGGAGGCACCGGTTTCAGTACCCAGGTCCCTTAACCTGCTACTAGCCAAGCAGGCAGGGGTAGTAGCTGTTAGGATAGTGCCACCTAGGGGTTACATGGTCTAGCTTGCATCAATCCCAGGGACCATTTTTACGGAACTTGCACCCGAGACTTGGCCCAGGCTGCTGTAAAGCGGGTAAACTGTCACAACTGTGCCCGGGCTTTGAAAATCAGGTGCAGTTACAGGAAAGGGGTATGGCACACAGAAAGGGGTATGGCACACAGAAAGGGGTATGGCACACAGAAAGGGTTTGACAGAGGGCTTGAAGCAAGCCCTGCACCACTCTTTGAAAATCCAGCCTAGTGCTGGCCCCGTGATGCTGAAGGTTAAGGCACTGAATGCCACACCTCGTGCCATGCCGGTGACCCAGGTTCGGGAACGAACCTGAGTCATTGGGGGTCGGCCGGTCGGAGGGAGGGAGGGAACTGGACAGAGCAGCCAAAAGGCAGCTCTCCTCTTTTGGGGAGGTGCTTTGTCACCTCCGCAGTCCAACTGCCCCTAGGTGGAGGCCTGAGGGTAGTGTAGGCGAGCAGGCGGCATGTACAGGGAGGGTGCTTTAGTACCTCGGCGTGCATGTGCCTCCACACATGTACGCGCGTCTGAGGCAGTGGGGAGAGAAAATTGGAAACAAATGGAACTCTCAGGCTCCATAAAGCCCCCGGCCGCAACCCCGGTGATGGGGTTGTGGGTCCAGGAACAGATGCGGAGCCCCGCCTGCCAGCTCCTGGGGTATAAAAATCTGAATGAAAAAAAAAAAGAAAGAAAAGAAAATCTGGCCCAGTGTGTTTTGCTAGCTCAGTGTCTGGGCTCTGTGGCTGATTTGTGTGAGTATTCGAAAAGTAAGTGGGAGGGCACTACTTTCTTACAGTGCCTATCCAACAGATCTGTCATTTCAACAGTTGAGGAGTGACTCAGCTTTTCAACGTACAGATCACAGAATGTAGAACTCAGAACACACACACCTCATGCTGCCATGTGAAGACCTCTTTGCTGTTTAAGTGGTAGGGAAAAAACACATGATTTATAAACAGTAAAGAGTGACAACTGCTCAATCACTGTATTGTGGGTGATCATTGCTGTGTCTGACAGAAAGAAGTGAAGAGGTATACGTGGTGTTACTTTGATATTGCAAGGGACTCTCCAGCGAGCATGACACCTTACCTTTAGACAGGGGTAAAGGTAAGCATATGGTGTCAGCCTCACATGAGAGAGAGAGTTACAACAGCAACAGCTAAGTGGGTTGTGGGACCTCAAAAATATATAGTCCACAGGTTGGGGCTGGGGTTACGGAGATCAGATCCAATGGCCATGAAGGACTGATTATTGGTTGGGGCTAGGGAGATGGGGTCCACTGGCCTTCAGAGACTGAGTATGGGCTGGGGTTAGGGAGGGAATCCACTGAACATTAGGGATTAATTAAGAATTGGGGTTAGGGAGGGGACCCACTGAACATTAGGGACTGATTATGGGCTGTGGTTAGGGAGGGGCTCCACTGGAAATCAGAGGCTGATTATGGGCTGGGGTTAGGGGGTATCCACATAGAAAAATAGAAACATAGACTTTGACGGCAGATAAGGACCACTTGGCCCACCCAGTCTGCCCATTTCCCTTCCTATTGGATAAGCTGCAGATTCTAGTTAACCAACAGCCTACTTCCTGCAACCCCCCACTACAATTGCATTATGTCTGTCCCATGCATGTTTGAATTCCCCCACTGTTTTAGACCCAACAACCTCCCCAGGACACTGGACATCAGTGGCTGATTATGAGCTGGGTATGGAGAAGGGGACCCACTGAAGCTGAATCAGGAACTGATTATGGGCTGGAGTTAGGGGTTATCCACTGGCCATCAGGAACTGATTATGGGCTGGGTTTATGTAGCAGGACCACTGGCCATTAGGGACTAATTATGGGCTGGAGTTAAGAGGTTTTCCACTGGCCATCAGGAGCTGATTATGGGCTGCAGTTAGGGGTTATGCACTGGCCATCAGGAACCTATTATGGGCTGGGTTTATGTAGCAGGACCACTGGCCATCAGGGACTGATTATGGGTTGGAGTTAGGGGTTATCCACTGGCCATCAGGAGCTGATTATGGGCTGGAGTTAGGGGTTATGCACTGGCGATCAGGGACTAATTATGGGCCGGAGTTGGGAGTTATCCACTGGCCATCAGGGACTGATTATGGGTTGGAGTTAGGGGTTATCCACTGGCCATCAGGGACTGATTATGGGTTGGAGTTAGGGGTTATGCACTGGCCATCAGGGACTGATTATGGGTTGGAGTTAGGGGTTATCCACTAGCCATCAGGAGCTGATTATGGGCTGGAGTTAGGGGTTATCCACTAGCCATCAGGGACTGATTATGGGCTGGAGTTAAGGGTTATCCACTGGCCATCAGGGACTGATTATAGGCTGGAGTTAGGGGTTATCCACTGGACATCAGGGACTGATTATGGGCTGGGGTAGGGATTATCCACTGGCCATCAGGGACTGATTATGGGTTGGAGTTAGGGGTTATCCACTGGACATCAGGGACTGATTTTGGGTTGGACTTAGGGGTTATCCACTGGACATCAGGGACTGATTATGGGCTGGGGTAGGGATTATCCACTGGCCATCAGGGACTGATTATGGGTTGGAGTTAGGGGTTATCCACTGGCCATCAGGAGCTGATTATGGGCTGGAGTTAGGGGTTATGCACTGGCCATCAGGGACTGATTATGGGCCAGAGTTGGGAGTTATCCACTGGCCATCAGGGACTGATTATGGGTTGGAGTTAGGGGTTATCCACTGGCCATCAGGGACTGATTATGGGCTGGAGTTAGGGATTATCCACTGGCCGTCAGGAACTGATTATGGGTTGGAGTTAGGGGTTATGCACTGGCCATCAGGGACTGATTATGGGTTGGAGTTAGGGGTTATCCACTGGCCATCAGGGACTGATTATGGGTTGGAGTTAGGGGTTATCCACTAGCCATCAGGAGCTGATTATGGGCTGGAGTTAGGGGTTATCCACTAGCCATCAGGGACTGATTATGGGCTGGAGTTAAGGGTTATCCACTGGCCATCAGGGACTGATTATAGGCTGGAGTTAGGGGTTATCCACTGGACATCAGGGACTGATTATGGGCTGGGGTAGGGATTATCCACTGGCCATCAGGGACTGATTATGGGTTGGAGTTAGGGGTTATCCACTGGACATCAGGGACTGATTTTGGGTTGGACTTAGGGGTTATCCACTGGACATCAGGGACTGATTATGGGCTGGGGTAGGGATTATCCACTGGCCATCAGGGACTGATTATGGGTTGGAGTTAGGGGTTATCCACTGGACATCAGGGACTTATTTTGGGTTGGATTTAGGAGTTATCCACTGGACATCAGGGATTGATTATGGGCTGGAGTTAGGGGTTATCCACTGCCCATCAGGGACTGATTATGGGCTGGAGTTAGGGGTTATCCACTGCCCATCAGGGACTGATTATGGGCTCTAGTTATGGGTTATTCACTGCCCATCAGGGACTGATTATGGGCTGGAGTTAAGGGTTATCCACTGGCCATCAGGAGCTGATTATGGGCTGGGTTTATGTAGCAGGACCACTGGCCATCAGGGACTGATTATGGGTTGGAGTTAGGGGTTATCCACTGGACATCAGGAGCTGATTATGGACTGGGTTTATGTAGCAGGACCACTGGCCATCAGGGACTGATTTTGGGTTGGAGTTAGGGTTATCCACTGGACATCAGGGACTGATTATGGGCTGGAGTTAGGGGTTATCCACTGGACATCAGCGACTGATTATGGGCTGGAGTTCAAATCAAATCAAATCAAATCAGTGTTTATTTGTAATGCACTTTTCAAAATACCAAAGCGCAAATACATAACAAAATTAACACACATCAACAATAAATACAAATATAAAAACAATTAAAATGCAACAGGGTAAACTTATTCAAAAGCTAATACAAATAAGTAGTTCTTCAATGAGGCTTTAAATGACTCTGTGGACAGGCACTCTCTAATCCGACGAGGTAGAGAATTCCACAGGGTTGGGGCCACAAAAGAAAAAGATCTGGCCCCTGATGACTGAAGACGAACCCTGGGAATCTCTAGCAATCCCTTGTCAGCGGAACGGAGTGGGCAGAGAGCGCAGTAGGGCTGAAGGAGATCTTGCAAGTATCCCGGTCCATGTCAGTGTAGGGTCATAGGTCAGCAACACGACCTTGAAGGTGATCCTCCATCGCACCGGCAGCCAGTGCAGTTCGTGCAGCAGAGGTGTGATATGGCATGTTCTCGGTAGCCCAGTCAACAACCTGGCTGCAGCGTTCTGCACCAGCTGCAGGCGACGGAGATCCACCCCCGGCAACCCTAGATATAGAGCATTACAGTAGTCAAGACATGAAGAAACAAAGGCGTGAACCAACACAGAAGGTTATTGTGTGGAACAAGGTGTTTTATCCGGGCTATATTCCTCAGATGGTAAAAGGAAGATTTGACAATGGCTGACACCTGTGCCTTCAGCGTCAGCTCGCTGTCAAGTATTATGTCCAGATTCCACACCTGTTCAGAAGGTCTCAACCGGTTACCCCCTAACACAAGGCCAGGGGGAAGCCCAGGACTCAACTTCTCTGCTCGGTGACCCAGGTCCACCACCAACATCTCAGTCTTGTCCGGATTCAGTCTCAACCAGTTAGCACTCATCCAGTCCTGAATCTTAGCGATGCAGTTGTTAAAGACCGATAATGCGTCATTCTGTTCAGGTACAAAGGACATATAGAGCTGAGTGTCATCTGCATAGCAGTGAAAACTCAGCCCATAATGCCTTATAATGTCTCCCAACGGCAGCATACACACCGTAAACAACATGGGGGAAAGCACAGAGCCCTGCGGCACCCCACAAGGCAGAGCAAAGGGAGCAGAGGAAAAGATTCCTAATACTACCCTCTGAGTTCTGCCCGTGAGGAAAGAATGGAACCATCTGAGGACTGTCCCCGACAATCCACAGAGCAGCCACAGGCATTCTAGCAACATTCCATGGTCCACGGTGTCAAACGCTGCAGAGAGATCAAGGAGAACCAAGATCGAACAGCTCCTCCAATCTCTCACTATTAGATCATTCAGTACTCGAATCAACGCCGTCTTGGTACTGTGCCTCTTCCTGAAACCGGACTGTAGAGGATCATAGACTTCATGGGTGGTAAGAAAGTCATCGAGCTGCAACGCAACTACTTTCTCAATTACCTTGCCCAAAAAGGGCAGGTTAGAGATCAGTCTGTAGTTAGCGAGACAGTCTGGGTCAAGAGAAGGTTTCTTCAAAAGGGCTGTCACGACAGCCTCTTTCAGAGATTCTGGAAACACCCCTTGGTCCAATGAGCACCAGACTATCTCAGCAAGGACTGGTCCGATCACATCCACACACCCTACAAGGAGGCAAGTGGGACCAGGATCCAAACTACAGCAAGTCGGCCTCAAGCCCTGGACAATCTTCATGATATCCATGATCACTGGCTGGTCGAAATCTGTCCAGGCAGACCGAGGGCCTGTAACCTCACATCGATCACTGCCATGCTCATTTGAATGCGTTTTGCGGATCTCTGAGTTAGGGGTTATCCACTGGCCATCAGGGACTGATTACGGGCTGGAGTTAGGGGTTATCCACTGGCCATCAGGGACTGATTATGGACTGGAGTTAGGGGTTATCCACTGGCCATCAGGGACTGATTACGGGCTGGAGTTAGGGGTTATCCACTGGATATCAGGGACTGATTATGGATTGGAGTTAGGGGTTATCCACTAGCCATCAGGGACTGATTATGGACTGGAGTTAAGGGTTATCCACTGGCCATCAGGGACTGATTACCAGGGTTAGGGAGGGGATCCACTATATATCAGGGGATGATTATGGGCTGGGGCTATAGGTATGGTATCCACTGAACTTCAGAGATATGGTTGATGGGGGACCTGAATATACCAGATGTTAACTGGACCATCTTTGCTGCAGCCACATCCAAGAGCAGGGCCATTCTCGATGCCCTACAGGGGGCATGCCTCAGACAGCTAGTGTTGGAACCCACTCAGGAGGGAGCAATCATAGACCTGGTACTCTCAAACGGGGATGGAGAGAGGATCTCAGATTTAGAAGTGGGTAGCAATCTGGGAACAAGCAACCACCAAACAGTGTGGTTCATGATAAACACAGCCATAGAGTCAAGCCATACAAAAGCGAAGGTATTGGACTTTATGAGGGCTGCCTTTGGCAAAATGGGAGAGTGCCTCAGAAAAGCACTAGCAAATGGGCAAGAGGGAGGGATGGAGGAACAATAGGGAAAAATCAAAACTGCCATTACAGAGGCAACAAGCTTTTGTGTGAAGCAAATAAAACAAAACAAAGGAAAAAAACACTGTGGTTCTGAAAAGAGGTGGCAGGAAGGTTAGGGAGAAAAAGATAACATTCAGGAAGTATAAGGAAACACAGAAGGAGCAGGACAGAGAAATGTACCAGTTAAAGCAGAAGGAAGCAGGGAAAGCAGTCAGAATAGCAAAGGCCCAAACCGAGGAAAAGATAGTCAACTCAGTTAAGAAGGGGGATGAAACCTTTTACAGGTACATTAGGAAGAGAAAGACCAAAGGAAGGATAGTGAGGCTTAATAAAGGGAGAGGGGTGGGCAGAGATGACAGTGAAAAAGCAGGGATACTGAAAGAATATTTCTGCTCAATATTCAGAAAAGAAGAGGAGGGGGAGGTACCTAAACCAATCAATAGAAGCACTTTGGATAGGGGGGTTGATACCAGTCCATTCACAGCAGAAAGGGTCCCGAAAGAACTCCTGAAACCGAAGGTGGACAAAGCAATGGGGCCTGATGGGATTCATCCCACAATTCTAAAAGAACTAAGGGGAGAACTGGTGACACTACTGATGACCCTTTTTAACAAATCATGGGAGGATGGTGTGGTACCTGAGAACTAGAGGAGGGCAGATGTGATTCCCCTTCACAAAAGTGGGAGCAAGGCAGTTGCAGGAAACTACAGACCTGTTAGTTTGACCTCGGTGGTAGGGAAAATGATGGAATCACTTCTGAAAGAAAGAATTATTGAGTACATAGGGACCAGCGGGGCACAGGGCCCAAGACAGCATGGATTCACAGTGGGAAGGTCATGTCAGACGAATCTAATAGATTTCTTTGACTGAGTGACCAAAGTATTAGACCAGAGAGGGGCTGTGGACATGATCTACCTAGTGTTTAGCAAGGCATTTGACACAGTCCCACATAAAAGATTAATAAGCAAGTTAGCCTGCCTGGGAGTGGGTCCCAGGGTGGTAACCTGGGTACAAAACTGGCTGGGCAACAGGACACAGAGGATAATAGTAAACGGAGTCCACTCTGAAGAAAGGGGGGTTACTAACGGGGTACTGCAGGGTTCAGTACTGGGACCGGTCCTCTTTAATGTCTTTATGCTGTAGGTGACATTGTGGAGGGACTGGAAGAAAAAGTATGCCTTTTTGCAGACAACACAAAGATCTGCAACAGGGTTGATACACAAGGGGGATGGAAAGGATGGGAAGGGACTTGGCAAGGCTGGAGGAACGGTCAAAAGTATGGCAGCTTAGATTCAATGCAAAGAAGTGCAAAGTAATGCACCTGGGAAACAGTACACAATGGGGGGGGAGGTATTAACAACAACAAAAATGGAAAGTGACCTGGAGGGTAGTCATATCAGGTGACCTAAAGGTAGACAAGCAATGTGAGAAGGCAGTAAGGAGAGTTGGGGGGATACGGGGATGCATAGGGAGAGGCATCACCAGTAGAAAACAAGAAGTTGTTATCCCTCTGTACAGACAGTTGGTGAGACCCCATCTGGAGTACTGCATGCAGTTCTGGAGACCTCATCTCCACAAGGACATAGACAGGATAGAGGCAGTCCAGAGGAGGGCAACTAAAATGGTGCAGGGTCTGCACCAGAAGCCATACAAAGAGAGACTAAAAGAGCTTACTATGTATACCCTTGAGGAAAGGAGGAAGAGGGGGAACATGATAGAAACTTTTAAGTACCTCAAGGGAATCAATAAAGTCCAAGGCGGTAGCATCTTTCAGAAAAAAAGATGTGCAAGAACAAAAGGCGCAATCAAAACAGTGGGGGAATTCAAGGCAGCCTATCCAATAGGTAGGGAAATGGGCAGACTGGGTGGGCCAAGTGGTCCTTATCTGCCGTCAAAGTCTATGTTTCTGTTTCAAGGGACTGATTTTGGGCTGGGGTTAGGGAGAAGGGATCCACTGGACATCAGGGACTGCTTATGGGCAGGGGTTAGGAAGGAAATCCACTGAACACCAGGGACTGATTATGTGCTCGGGTTAGGAAGGGGATCCACTGGACATCAATTACTATTTATAGGCTGGTGTTACATACATGAGATCCACTGGATATCAGAAACTGATTGTGGGCTGGGGTTAGGGAGGGGATCCACTGGATATCAGGGACAGAAAGGCTGATAATAAGCCGGGGTTAGGGAGAGAAGATCCACTGGACATCAGGGACTGATTATCTGCTTGGGTTAGGGAGGGGATCCACTGGACATCAGGGACTATTCATGGTCTGGGGATAGGGAGATGAGATCCACTGGACATCAGAGACTGCTAATGGGACTGGGTTAAGGAAAGGATCCATTGGACATCACAGGGACTGATTATAGGCTGGGGTTAGGGAGGGGATCTGCTGGATATCAGGGACAGAGAGACTGATTATGAGCCGGGGTTAGGGAGAGGGGATTCACTGGACATCAGGGACTGATTGTGAGCTGGTGTTAGGGAGATGGGATCCACTGGGCATCAGGGACTGATTATGGGCTGGGGTTAGGGAGGGGATCTGCTTGATATCAGGGACAGAGAGACTGATTATGAGCCAGGGTTAGGGAGAGGGGATTCACTGGACATCAGGGACTGATTGTGAGCTGGGGTTAGGGAGTGAATCCACTGGACATCAAGGACTGATTATGTGCTCAGGTTAGGGAGGTGATCCACTGGAGATCATGAACTGTTAATAGGTATATGGGATCGACTGGATGTCAGGGACTGATTATGGGCTGGTGTTAAGGAGGGGATCCACTGGATATCAGGGACTGATTATGGGTTGGGGTTAGGGAGGGAATCCACTGGATATCAGGGACAAAGAGACTGATTATGAGCTGGGGCTAGGGAGAGGGGATTCACCTGACATCAGGGACTGATTATGGGCTGGGTTTAGGGGTTATCCACTGGACATCAGGAACTGATTATGGGCTGGGGTTAGGGAGGGGGAACAGGACATTGGTGAATGATTATGGGCTGGGGTTCGGAGGACCACTAGACATCAGGGGCCAATTATGGGATGGGATGAGGTTGGGGACCACTGGGTATTAAGGGCTGTTTATGAGCTGGAGTTAGGATGATCCACTGAACCTCAGGGAATGATTATGGGTTGCGGTTGGGGAAGAGGATACTGGACATCAGGGACTGATTTGGGGCTAGGGATAGGGGATGTGCAGGACATCAGGAACTGTTTACGTGCTGAGGTTAGGGAGGGGATCCACTGGACATCAGCATCTGATTATGGGCTGGTGTTAGGATATCAAGTTCTGATTACTAGGGTTTTTTCACTGGACATCAGGGACAGATTATGGGCTGGGGTACAGAGATGGGATCCAGGCGATATCTGGGACTGTTTCGAGGTCGGGAGGCCACTGGATATCAGGAACTGATTATGGGCTGGGATTAGAGGGCAACCGGACATCAGGGACTCATTATGTGCTGGTTTTAGAGAGGAGGGGGATCCATTGGCATCAGACTGATTATGGGCTGGGGTGTAGGAGAAGGAATTCACTGGACATCAGGGACTGGTTATGCTCTGGGTATAGGGAGAGGGACCACTGGACAACATGGACTGGTTATGGGCTGTGGTTAGGAAGGGGGCTGCTGTACATCTGGGACTATTTATGGACTGCGGTTTGGAAGGGGGCCACCAGACGTCACAGACTGATTATGGGCTGGGGTAAAGAATGGTTTTCCACTGGACATGAGGAACTGATTATGGGCTGTGGTTAGGGAGGGGATCCACTGGACATCACAGACTGTTCAATGGCTGGGGTTAGGGAGGGGGTTCACTAGACAGCAGGGATTGATTATGGGTTGGGGTTAGGGAGAGGGCAGTAGAGGAGCCAGGTTTGGGATCATTTGGGAGCCAGGGAGGGCCATTCAGTCAATGACAGGCTCCACAATGGGCACTAAACAGTGAATAAAGATGGTGGCAGGGCGCCACTCCTCACACTGGGGCAGCCAGGAGGGGCGACTGCCCCCCCAGCCCCCTCTCTGGCTCTGCCACTGGGAGAGGGATCCACTGGACATCATGGACTGATTATGGGTTTGAGTTAGGTGTTGCCACTGGATATCAGGAACTGATTTGGGGCTGGCGTTAGGGGAGTCACTGGACATTAGGGACTGATTATGGGCTGTTGTTAGGGGGCCAATGAATATCAGGAACTGATTATGGGCTGGGGTTAGCTGGCTATTGAATATCAAGAACTGATTATGAGCTGGGCATAGGGGACCACTGGACATCAGGGATTGATTATGGGCTGGGGTTAAGCGATCCCCCGGACAGCAAGGATCAATTACGGGCTGGGGTTAGGAAGGGGATCCAGTAGACAGTAGGGACTGATTATGGGCTGAGATTAGGGAGGGGGATCCACTGGAAATCATGGACTGATTATGGGTTCGGTTTAGGTGTTGCCACTGGATATCAGGAACAGACTATGGGCCGGGGTTTGGGGGCCACTGGACATCAGTGACTGATTATGGGCTGGAGTTAGGGGGGAGATGGATATCAGGGACTGATTATGGGTTGAGGTTTGGGGGTCACTGGACATGAGGGACTGATTATGGACTGGGGTTGGGGAGCCAATGGATATCAGAGACTGATGATGGGTTTGAGTTTGGGGGCCACTGGACATCAGGGACTGACTATGGGCTGGGGTTAGGGAGGTAATCCACTTGACATCAGGGACTGATTATATGCTTGGGTTAGGGAGGGGATCCACTGGACATCAGGGACTGTTTATGGACTGGGGTTAAGGATATGGGATCCATTGGATATCAGGGGCTAATTATGGGCTGGGGTTAAGAAGGGGATCCACTGGATAGCAGGGACAGAGAGATTGATTATGAGCTGGGGTTAGGGAGAGGAGCTCCACTGGGGGGATATAGGGAAGGGGCAGAGTAGCAAGATGTCTGCGGTGCCACTGCACTTCCTGCTGCTCCGTTTGTGCTGGACATTTTAGAGCTTCTATTTAAAAAGCTTTTCACTTTTTTTAACTATAAAAAGTCTGAATGAAACCGATGCTATTTTAGCTTTTTTCTTACAAAATTTCGCTTTTTTGGTAAGGCGTTGTCGTTTGCTGGGGACACCTGCCACTGCTAAAAGTTTACTTGAACTGCAGATCTTTACTTGAGATTTGCCGGCATTGCTATTTTCCCTGTAATGTTTAGCTTGGAGTATAGGTTCTGAGCAAAAGACGGTGTTTTAAATGGGCACATTACAAACTAGATGCAGTAATGCCAAATGGATTGGGAGGATCCTCCTACCTGGGATTAGACCTGTATTAACTTCAATGGAAAAGTGATGGAAAAAGACAGACAGGTTTATATTGCCTTTTTTAAGGTTTGCTAGCATTGCTTCAGGTTGGGGGTAACAGTGTTTTGTTCTGTAACCTCAAACTTACTACCTTAGTAGAGTGCTTTTCTCTGTTTATTTCAACAGGTGTGTATACAGCTGGTGCTGGAGGGTAAAGACTGGTGGAGGAACATTTCGGAACATGGGAAGGTGTCTGGAATATATAATAAACCCCTGAAGTAGGGAGATTGGAGATCCTTCCCAGATAACCGGATAAGCAGATGGTGAATTTAATTGCCGGTAAAAGTGATTCTAAATGCTAACGTCCAAGGCCAGCTTGCGGCTGAAATAATCTTTGCTTATAGGTGCATGGACACCGGCTACAGGAACTCCCAACACTGCTAAAAATTACTGTTGCAGGGCTGGGGGTTGAATAATTGAATTACTTCAAGTATTTGTCAGAGGATAGCTGAGGCTACTAAAATATACCTTGTGGTGTTCGTTTAATTTTTTTATTTTCTATAAAAAGGTGTTGCTGCTTGTGGGCTACTTGAAGACACTACTTTGGCGAACTGTGGTAGTTGATTATGGGGTAATTCCCCCTTCACAAGGTATTCCTCCTTTTTCTCATACATGGCCATTAATCTTCCTACAGCTGAATTAACAGAATAATGCAATAATGGGTTTCTTAGCCCTAGAAATTTCAATAACATGGTTCTAACACTGCTCTTGTAAAAGGTTTGGTGTGTAATACAGCCTGTAAGTGAATTCACAAATTTGCAATGTATAAAAATGAATCAGATCATTAAATTGACTCTCTTAGGAGCGGCTAGAGGCTAGGTACATGCCTTCATGACATCCAGGCTGGACTACTGTAATGCATTCTATCTCAGGGTCTCTGGGGGTATCCTGCGCCGCTGGTGCAGAATGCGGCAGCGAGGCTGTTGACAGGACAGCCTAAGTATTGTCATATTACTCCAGTGCTGCATCAACTGCACTGGCTGCCAGTCAGGTGGAGGGTCCTCTTTAAGGTGGGCTTTCTTACCTTTAAGGCCCTACACTGCCTGGGCCCTGGTTACCTGAAGGACCTCCAAATTCCTCCTGTCTCAGTCCGCTCCCTCCACTCCTCCTCTACAGGCCTTCTTGCGATTCCCAGGACAAGGTTAAAAACAGCTAGTGACAGAGCATTTAGTGTCACCGCCCCTGTTCTGTGGAATTTGCTCTCTCCAGCTGTTAGGGCGGCCCCTTCTGTGGAGGTATTTAAAGCCCTCCTCAAGGCCTTCCCAGACTGTGTTTTATAGTCCTTGCCTATTTTCAGAACCTTATGTTTAGGTTAGTCTTAGGCTTTTTAAGTAGTAGTTGTTGCTGCTTAGGTTAATATTTATTTCAAATGCTGTTGAATTGTTGTGTGTTTGTGTTTGATTGTATGTTGTTATGTATTTATTATGATGTGTAGTATGCATTTTTAACATGTTCGCCTCCCAGAGCCTCTAGGATGGGCATTTCTTAAATAAAATGTGCCTTGCCTTGCCTTATTATGGAAGTGATCATGGAGCATTGCAGTGTTTGTGGTAACATATGATTTTAAAATGTTCAGCTGGACTCCATTATGCAAGGAACAATTTTGCTGTTTTTCAGTGGTACATTAGTTCACTTGCGAACAAATTTGGAGCAGCACAGTAAAAGGCAAAACATTATTCCTTTTGTTCTGAGGCCTCTGCATATGGTTATACATTTAAGAATTATACTGCAGCGGCATAACCATTATTTCTACAAGTGCTTTTACAAATTTAACAGCTGGACTCCGTTATTTAAGGAGTAAGGCTGCTGATACTGCTATTGCACATCTATGAGAAAAAATGGAGTTGAATTAAGACTATCTCGATGTATATTGATAGCCTAATAGCTGGACTCCTTCAAATAAAAATACAGTGCTGCAGCTATTGTTCGATGAATGCCGATTCTGGTGTCCTTCCAGAGGGAAAATGGAGTTGTTGTTATTCTAACATGTTCTGTGAGCCATTATAATTACATACGGGCTGCTCGGTATACAGATAATATTTAGTCTAATTTGGGAGTTGCCCTATGCACATAGAACAAATGAGAAAGTTTGCATGTTTGCATGTTTATTTATTTATTTCTTTTATAAACCAATTTTATTTTGTAAATTGGATAAAATAAGCAAACCCTTAACGGGGGCATAGTTTGATGGAACGCAGCTATAATTTAATAACAATTGACAACGAACAGCTTCCATTGTAGTAAATAATTAAACAGGGGAAACAGATGAAGCAATTTAATAAAGAGCAGGACTAGGAGTTGTAGTGGGAAACCTAGTTAAATGTATCCACCTGTGAATAGGCTGTTTTATTTATTGCGTCTGAAACCCAGTTTCTATGGACTTGGAGTGTCAGTTTCTTAGTTAGTTACCTGAGCCCTCTGTACTCAGAAATATTGTGTCTGACCCAGGTTTAAACCCACATTTGGTTGTTAAAGTACCTTAGTATAAGCACCTTGAAAATGTTTTTTTTTCACTGGAGGACTGCTAATGGTCTTATACTGTAGCCATGTGTGGCCAGATTGTGGCCGACTTGCAGTTGGGCCAATCTGAATGCACCTGAGAATAACTAAATTAAAGGCTGCTACTATTTTGGGGTCCTGATCAACAAGTTCCCGGGTGAATTTTGGGGTAGCCATAGTTTTGAAGAGCTAAGCCGCTTCCTTGCTGACTTCTGGTGGAGATACATAAAAGTCAAAGACTGACTCAAAAATATGCTTATTGGGCCCCAGCCTTTTGTTATCTGCCATTGATTAACTATATGAGCCCTGCTGTCCAGGACGGGACTGGCAGTATAGCATAGAGGTTAGCGTAACAACCTGTGAATGAGCTTGATACACCCAGCAGACCAGGGTTTGGTTCCAACAACCTCCACTTGCATACTGTGTGACTCTGAGCAAGACACTGAACCTCCCCAGTGCTCCCAGGTCGCCCCTGAAAACAGGCACTTGTGCCTGGTGAGCCTTATCCGGTTACCAAAAACTAAAATAAATAAAAAAATAAGGGGGATTGTATATTATGTACTGTGCCTTGCGTGGATTGTTATGTTTCAGATTGTACTATGTTGTAATGGTATGTTACCGATCAACAATAAACTTGGAACTTGGAACTTGGATCCACTGGACATCAAGGACTGATTATGAGCTGGGGTTAGAGAGAAGGGATCCACTAGACATCATGGACTAATTATGGGCTGGGTTTAGAAGTTATCCACTGGACATCAGGGACTGATTATGGGCTGGGCTTAGGGAGGGGGAACAGGACATTGGTGAATGATTATGGGCTGGAGTTGGGAGGACCACTGGACATCAGGGGCCAATTATGGGATGGGATGAGGTTGGGGACCACTGGGCATTAGGGGCTGTTTATGGGCTGGGATTAGGATAATCCACTGAACATCAGGGAATGATTATGGGCTGGGGTAAGGAAAGAGGACACCGTACCTTAGGGACTGATTTTGAGCTAGGGATAGGAGATCTGCAGGACATTAGGGACTGTTTATGGGCTGGTGTTAGGGAGAGTACCCACTGCACATCAGGAACTGATTGCCAGGGTTGGGGAGAGGATCCACTAGACATCAGCATCTGATTATGGGCTATGGTTAGGCGATCCACTGGATATTATGGACTGATGGGCATTAGGGGATACCCTGGATATCAGGGACAGACTATGGGCTAGGGAGGGGAAGTCACTGCACATCAGGAAAAGATCATGGGCTGGGTTTAGGTAGATGGACCACTGGACATTAAGTTCTGATTACCAGGGTTTTTCCACTGGACATCAGGGACTGATTATGGGTTGGGTACAGAGATGGGATCCAGGTGATATCTGGGACTGTTTCAGAGTTGGGATTAGGGAGGCCACTGAATATCAGGAACTGATTATGGGCTGGGGTTAGGGGGTGACTGGCCATCAAGGACTCATTATGTGCTGGGGTTAGAAAGAGGGAATCCATTGGCATCAGACTGATTATGGGATGGGGTGCAGGAGAAGGATTTGACTGGACATCAGGGACTGCTTATGCTCTGGGTTTAGGGAGAGGGACCACTGGACACCAGGGACTGGTTATGGGCTGTGGTTATAAAGGGGGCTACTGTACAATTGGGACTATTTATGGACTGGGGTTTGGAAGGGACCACCATACATCAGGGACTGATTTTGGGCTAGGGTAAAGAAGGTTTTTCCACTGAACATCAGGAACTGATTTATGGGATTGGGTTAGAGAGGGGATCCACTGGACATCACAGACTGTTTATGGGCTGGGGTGAGGGAGGGGATCCACTGGACATCACCGACTGTTTATGGGCTCGGGTTAGGGAATCCACTGGACATCTGGGACTGGCTATGGGCTGGGGTTAGAGAGGGGATCCACTGGACATCAGAGACTGATTATGGGCTGGGGTTAGGGGGCCACTGGACATCAGGGGCTGATTATGGGCTCAGGTTAGGGGAGCCACTGGACATCAGGGACTGATTATGGACTGGAGTTAGAGGGACAGTGAATATCAGGAACTGATTATGGGCTGGGGTTTGGGGCCACTAGACATCAGAGACTTTTTATGGGTTGAGGTTAATGAGAGGATCCACTGGACATCAGGAAGTGTTTACTGGTTAGGGTTAGGGAGAGGGGATCCACTTGACATCACGGACTAAAATGGGCTGTGGTGAGGGAGAGGGGATCCCTTGGATATCAGGGACTGATTACAAGGGTGAGGCAGCACTGGTCAGCAGTGACTGATTATGGGCTGGGGTTAGGCAGGGGGACACAGGTTAAGGAGGAGCCACTTGGCATAAGGAAAGGCTGCTGAGGGACCAAGAAAGACTGATTCTTCATTGCCCGCAAACAAGCTTAAATTCAGACAAATGTGATAGTAGTGCTTGGGTCATGGACATCTATTCATGGCACAGTACCATATGACTGATGGTGTGCCATGCGTAGAAGTTTGTGAGTGCCTTATGTCAGGTGTTAGTATCCACAAAGTCTGTTTTAGCACACTGCCATCTGAAATGCCTAATTTGCATTCCAGTTTAGTTGTGGGAATTAACTTCTTCCAGCCCCCAAAGTCAGCCCTTTGTGGATAGCTGCTGCTAGATGTCTGGTCATAAAATGCAGCAGCTGTTAGCACTCCATTTTGTGAATCCACACCTAGCGACTGAGAGTTGAGTCCACAGTTCCAAACTTGGCTGTGACTCGAGTCTTGCCCAGACTGTAATAATCATGTAGACTGGATTGGTCAGATATCTGCTTATCCCACCTGCAAATCTGCCCATGCAGTATATCCCCCTTCCACCCTTTTTCTCTCTTTTGCTTTTTCTCCCCACCAGGGGTCTTGAACCCAGGCCTATAGTGTCTAGCCCATTCGGAAGTCTGTAACTCTATTCACTGGGCCGAATTAGCCTGTTACTGTTCTACACATGGTGCGATCCTATAGTACCTCAGCCCCCACACACACACACACACACACACACACACCTGGTCAAAACCAATCAGTCTTCCTCTAAATCCCCAAGTTACATAAGCGTGGTTGGGTCCAAAACACTACTTGCTCAGCTCCTAGGTCCCTTAATTTAGCAGTGGTACCTCCCACCACAACCAGGTCTAGAAGCCCACCAAAGCAGTCTCCTCCCTGGCTTGTGTCTGCTGCTCAGTCAATTAAGATGTAGCTACTCAGTCTCCCCCACCACTACCCCAGACACCACACTCTCCACCAGTATCCACCATCTTATCATAAAATGCAACTTGTGCATATTTTGCTGCTTATAATAGCCCTCCTTCCTCCCTCCTCTCTTCGCTGTCCTCCCTCCACCTCTTCTCCTCCTCCATTCCCCATACCCCATCCCACTTTACCTCACTCCCTTCTCCCTTCAGTATATACAATCACTTAAGACCATCACCGATATCTCGTTCTCCCATGCCCTGCAACACCCTCTTCACACCCACCTCCCTCCCTATTGTAGCCCCCTCCCCGATGTCTAGGGGCAATTACAGATGTTAAAACTAAGGAGGGGGCCCACAGCAGAAATCTCACCAGAAACATCCCTAGGCTCAAACTGTAGAGACTAAAAACATTTGAGCCTACCTGAAGATGTCTTCTTATCTAGGTATCTTCAAGGCAACTGGTCTCAAAATGGAAGAAAAACACCCCATCACCTCCCACCTGCTCTCCTCCATTCTTGGATAACTTCTTTCTTCAGCGAGGAGCCCCCCCCACCAACCCCTGGCCTGAGATACAGGATCTTAAATAAAATCCACTGGAAAAGAAACTCATTAGAGGATTAAAAACCAGGTAGTTATTAAATTCATAATTTCTATTTACAAACAAAGTCGACTGCAATTGATTCCTTTATAAACCAACCACTTTATTTCTCATGTGCCCAAACGATTTAACTGGGGAACAGGAGCTCACTTATGAATCTACTTTAAATGGCAGCTCCATGGGGCTAAACTTTTATACAGAGGTTAAAAGCAGTAAACTTTCAGCAGAGCAAGGTTTTACGCAGCTCTTTCTCAGCAGACCAGATCTCTCCCCAGGAACTTAGATGACCTTTCATCCTGGACCGTGAAGCTCTAAAGATCCCACTGGCGCTGGTAAGTATCTAAACCAGATGGTGCAGTACCCGCCAAAACCCACCACACCATACCACCCCCATCCTCTGGTCCAGTCACTTTCCTGGTGTGTTTGGCCTCCCTGAGCACCACAACCTCTCCAAATAGCATGGTGGCACCTTCCTTCCCAAGTTATGCCCACCAGAGCAGAACCACGGCCTAACTGGGCCTAAAGACCTGCTCACATGATGGAGGCCCCAGGGGCCTCTCCCAAACATGGGCATGGCAGACCCACAGCATACCCAGGCCGTGCTCCACTCCCCTGGCTGCTAACCATTTGAGCTGCCCTGCCCCGTAGAGAAACGGGAGCCCTGCCACAATTCCTGGATCCCCAACAGCCCAAACACCTCTCCATCCAGCATGCTGCTCTTTTAAAGGGCCATATATGATGGAACTATAGCCCAACTGTCTCCTCTTCACCATCCTCCTGCTGCCAAATAAGTGCAAACCAGCTCCAGGGAATGCCTCCAGGGCACTCTGCGGCCCACTCAACTAAAAACCGGCAGCCCCCAGGCATGTCCCTCCAAACAGGCCCTAGTGGGGTTACAGGCTCCCCAGGCCCCCTCTCCAGTGGGACCCTAGGCCGCCTTGCCACACAGGGATGCAGAGGCTCTGCCACAGCCTACTGCAACCCCGATGACCCAGGCCCACTAATAGTCTACCGGGGCCACACAAACCCTGGGGCCTTGCTATCCTGCAGCTTCCATTTCCACCTACCACCCCCAGAGCCCAGGACCCCACTAATGATGGTCACAGCTACCTGTCTCCATGCCCTCCCTCGAATGCTCACCCAGGGAACCCGATGCTTCACCACCATAGAAGCCAGCCTGCCAGAAGCAGGGGGGGTCCCCCATCCCTGCACTGCCCTGCAGTGCCCATCAGTCTCCTCCAGTCTCTGACCCACAGACCCAGAAACTTCCTGTTCTTGCCTATTTATAACCCTGGAAAACCTGCTCTCTGCTGCCACCTCATGGCGACCTGCAGGAATTATGCCCCCAGAGCACCTCTAAATCCCTAAGCTCTGAGAGCAATAAAAGGGAGGGGGTCCCTAAAGAGAGCACACGCCTCTCTCAAAGGAGAGGAGGCTTACACTATTTCCCCATCTGGCTTCTCCTTGCTACCTCCCATGCACCTACTCACCAACGTGTTCACCACAGTAGGCTAAAACTATATAAATCTACGAGCAAACTCTTCTTCCTCTACCTACTCTTCCTACTAGCAGGAGATGTCCAGCCCAACCCTGGTCCAACCCCTAAATCCCCACTCCCTCAAAAGGTCTACTCCTTTTCCATCTCAATGCCAGCAGCCTACTCCCTAAGACTGACCTCCTCAAAGTCTGTGTAACACAACACTCCCCTAACGTAATCTGCAACACTGAATCATGGCTATCACACAGAATCCCTGACTCCCGACTCTCGCTGCCCGACTACCACCTCCTATGGCAAGACCGTTCTAAGCGAGGTGGTGGAGTGGCAATCTACTACCGCCAAAACCTACCAATCTCTCTCATAACTAGTGAGGTGGCCCCTAAGACACACAAACTCCTCCTTATTAAGTTGCTTCCCCCGTCCTCTCTCCCCATCTTCTTGGAGTGCTTTACTCGTCCACCAAAGCTCTCCCCTCCACTGTGGTTAATGTCACAAATGCATTCCTGGGGTCAGGTCCTCTGCTCCCACAGTGCTGAACATCGAAGTGCAATATGTGAACAGGAGACAAACAGGGAAACCCTCCTGTCTGTTTTGGGTCTAAGCAACTACCAGTCTCGAGTCCTGGGGTCAAATATGAACCCTTTTTTGCTAGCATGCCCAGGTAACAGATCCAAATATCACACCCTCTTCAGGAAAAGCAGTGCAATACTTAACCCAGCGGGCACACAACCTGGTTCACAATCCCTCTTCTGACTCAATTGAGACCTAGGTATTTCCTTACCTTGCTGCATATGGTGACACACTATAAGCACTTTAACAGTTATGTCAGAATTATCAACACTGTCCCAGCATTCACACTCAAAATGAGAAAATGTCTCAAGCAGGATTAAAGAAACCAACAAGTTTACTAAAATTAAAAATAATAAATACAAAGCACAGAACATATACATTAACACTTACAGTCAAAAAGAAATGGAAATTACAAAAACAAAACGCCTTGTAACTGAATTACTAGTTCTAACTCAAGTTTTCAGTTGGGTGTTACCTGTTCTTGACAGAAGTGCCCTTAAGTCCAGAACACAAGTGTGTGAATTCTTTCAAAGTTGGAATAAGAGTGAGACTCAGTCCCCTCCGACTGCTTGGCAATATTCAAAGTTAATGTCCCAACCTCCTTGTGATGTCACAGCACATGAGGTCACTGTTAGTCCTGTAATTAATTTGTAACATGACCACGTATACCCAAAAGGGTGTCATCTTACTGCTTGCTTGAAATCTGCAAAGATAGCAATTTTAAATTACAACAGCCTCTTTCCTCATCAGAGCATTCCCCCTGTGATCTTCAGAAAAACATCCTGAAAAACATTTTTCTTAGCTGTGTGAATTGTCACAGGCATCCAATAGAACTGACTTCCCTCCTGATGTCATAAAAATTACATCTTGTATGGCTAGTTTCCTAGGTTCAAAGCAGTGGCTGGTTTTAAAACCTGGTGTATAGCAGCTAACACAGGCTCTGACAGGTAGATGTCAAAAGGAAGCTGGAAGGCCAGGAAGACCAAACAGCCTAACGATTGGTCAGCTTTCAGAGCTGTCAGAAACTGCTGCACGAGAATGGTTAGGGATGCAAAATCTAGTTACTACCGGTCCGAACTTAACTCTTCCACTAACAGTACAACTGAATTCTGGATTACCTTAAAGGAAATCCAAGGCCACAGTTCTGCTAGTCCATTCCCGCCAAAAATCTCTTCAGGCAACTTGGTTGTTACTGACAAGCAAGAAATCCTTGAACTCTTTCATAATCACTTTGCCACCATGGGCCTAGCGTTTGATGGTTCCCCCGCTTCCAGGCTATGTGCACAACTATTTACTCCTAGCTCAACTTGCTCAGGCCCTGCTCCAACCTCGCCCCCTCCTAGCATGACATTCTCCTTCTCCCCTGTCACAGTAAAGGAAGTTGAGGACCTTCTGCTCCATCTGGATTATAGGAAACATGCTGGGGCAGACCTGATAGTGTCCTTCTTCCTCAGACTTGGCTACTGTGTTCTGTCGCCCGCAATCACCCATCTCTTCAACATGTCCCGTACCCAGGGCTCACTCCTGTCCATCTGGAAAACTGCCCAGGTTATTCCACTATTTACATCTGGCAGCACTAGTGATCTTTATAACTACTGCCCCATCCCCTTACTCCCTACCCTCTCTAAGTTTCTGAAAAAAGTGGTTAATACCCAGCTTAGACAGCACATCAACAACTCGGACCTTCTAAACCCTGGTTAGTCTGGCTTCTGACCCCACCATAGTACCACCTCAGCACTTGTTAAGGTCATGAACGACTGGTTAAGAGCCTTCGATGCCAGAAGTTATGTGTGCGATCTGTTTCTCGACCTTAGTAAAGCCTTCGACACGGTAGACCACTCCTTGCTCCTGGTTGCTCTATGGAATATTGGCATCAGTGACATGGTCCTAGAGTGGTTTTCTAACTACCTCTCTGATCGACACCAACAGATCAAGGCTGTGGGGGTCTCTTCCCCCAAAAAAACACTCTCTAGAGGAGTACCACAAGGGTCCAGCTTGAGTCCTCTCTTGTTTTCCATTTACATAAACGAACTAGATGCTGGAGTCAAGTCGGCTGACATACACCTCTTCGCGGACGACACTGTGTTGTATGTAGCCAGACCTACTCTGGAACTCGCGTGTAGTAACCTCCAAATAGAATTTAACCACTTACAGAACAATCTCCTTTACTCTAAACTTCTGTTAAATGCTAAGAAAACAAAGGCCATGATCTTTTCCCCTGTAGTAAAGTTCCCCTGCTCTATCACGGTGGGGACAGCCCTCACATCCACACCTGGCTCGGTGAATCGCTGGACTATGTAGATTCCTTCAAATATCTGGGGGTGTGGATTGACTCCAATCTTTCCTTCAAAGTCTATATCGAGGAACTCTCCAAAAAGCTTAAACAGAGGCTTGGGATTTTCTTCAGAATCAAGCATCTATTAACACAGGAGGGGAAAACTAGGTTGGTACAAACAATGTTCTTGTCTCTCATCAACAATGCAGACCTTCTGTATGGGCACTGCTCTAGTGTGGCCCTTGCCAAACTAGACACACTTACCACCATGCACTCAGGTTCATTACCGGTGCCCCCCTACTCAACACACCACTGTACCCTCTACAGCATTGTAGGATGGGGCTCACTTAGTCTTAGACAACAAAAGAACACCATGCTCTGGATCTATAGGGCCATCTCTAACAAGCTGCCTCAATATATTAAGGATTGCCTACCTTCTTGCATTCCTGACAGCTATCTGCTGAGAAGCCAGACCCGTATTGCCCTTTACATATCCAGAGTTAAGATGCGCTTTGGTCGGGCGGCAATTTATCATGCCTTATCAGTCCTCTGGAATACTGCTCAAAATTTACTGCAGCTCATCTCACCTGTACCATTAGCTGCCTTCAAAAATCTTATCCAATGATCATTTATGGAGTCCTGCAACTGCTTCCGGCACTGAATCTCGGACTCTCCCTCCTACCTGTCTGTCACCTCCCCCTACTAATGGCACCTTTTCACCCCATACCCTCCTCCTTACCCTTAGACCCACCATGCCAACTAATGCAGCTATGTCAATCTTGAAGGTATTACAATTGCCCCCTCCCACCCCTCCTAACCTCTCCTCCCTCCACTATCCTTAGCGCATTCTGTGCCCTCAGTGCACTTGCTTTACAGTTTTCTCCAAGGTCACGTAATGCTTTGCTGGTCTAGACCTCATCCAATATAATATTGTATTCTACTGTCTATCAGAGACCTGCCTTGCATAGAACTCGCACATAGCGTTATGCTGACTGCCTTTGGTACCATGCCTGTAAATCATGCTGCCTTGTTCTGTTCTCAGTGTCAAGCCTTACGATGTTGTTTGAAAATTATTGTACACCACCATGCCAAGCCACGCCTTTCTCACTTGTAATGATTGTACATAGGCTGCTAATGTTGCTACGCCTATGCCAAATTGTTGTATTGTGACTTGTTGTTGTTTAAACTACCAGGTCCATCTTGTAAATGAGCCCTGCTCAATGGTGTTCTGCCTGCCTAAATAAAGATATTGATTGATTGATTAGTTTATCCACTGTGTCAGTTTTACTACAGCCAGCTGTTCCAGCAAGCAAGGGTCTTTGGGGTCAAAAGGTCAAGCCCCTTTAAAAGTTAGTCTTTCCCATGGGCCTGTTGACCTGGCCATGTCTTATAAGCAGAAATTCAAAGAAACATACATTTATCAAAATTATACACATAACTAGTAGACAGGTATAAGGTTACAGTCAACACCATCCCCTCCCTTTCATGTACTGCCAGCTCCGGCAAACTCATTCTACTCTGTGATTTTAACTTGAACTGGTCCTCCACTGCTCTAAAACCTATCACCCAATAGAGTCTCTAAACCTACACCAACTCATAAACGAACCCACCAGACCCAGCCCCCATTCCAGCAACCATTCCCTCCTGTACTGGATCTTGTCCACACACCCACATTGGATCTCTGCCGCTGGTATTCTCCATGACTCATTCAGTGACCACTTTATGACTTACTGCATTCGCAAACTACAGCTAGCCTGCTCCCTCCCACCTATCACTGGATGCACTCCATACTCTCCTTTGACACCTCTTATCGCCTGCACGATCTTGTGTCCTCAAACTGGTCTCTATTCTACGCCTCTACAGATGTCAACACAGCACTCTTCCTCTTCTGCCAGATACTAAATAATGTCTGGACTCATGCTCCCCTACAACGCTGCAGGATGAGACATTTCCACCACCCATGGACTTCAGCTGACATCATCAAACTCTGCAACACATGCAACCATGCTTGGGCGCACTACAAAATAACCCTATTCCCTAATGACCTATCTACCTATCGTGCCCTATGAAACACATGTACCAAAGCCATTAGGGCAGCCAAATCCAACTATTTCAGGGACACACTACATGAAAACCTCATCTCCACCATACATTTTGGCAATCACTCTCCTCCCTTCTCAACACCCCACCTAACCCCTCTTTCCACTCCCTCCTCATCAACAACATTCTAGTCCCTGACCCCCATCACTGTTGCCTCCACCCTAAATGACTTCTTTACTACCTGTGCCCTACCCTCCACTCCTGCCCACCCCCCTCCTCAACCCTCTCCAGTCTCCACCATCTTTTGACTACCCCACAAACCCTCTCACTGCCCCTCCATCTCCTTCTATCCCAAACGCCTTTCATCTTTCCCCAGTCACAGCCCAGGAGGTGCTCCATGCTTTCCAATCCCTGAACCCACATAAATGCAGTCCCGATGGGCTCGACCCTCTCCTCCTTCAGATCTCTGCCCCAGCCATTGCCCACCCCCTGTCCCACCTGCTCAATCTCTCATTCACCCTTGGCTCAGTACCGCAGGCCTGGAAATCAGCATAAGTGAGCCCCCTTCATAAAGGTGGTGCCTTACCAGGAAACTGCTGCCCCATCTCACTCCTCCCTGTCTTGGCCAAGCTCCAATAATCTCTTGTCTTAACCAGACTCACCCATTTCCTCACCCCCTCAAATTTCCTGTCCCCTTACCATTCAGGTTTTAGAAAGAATCATTCCAAACTAGAACTGACTGGACTCTCCCCCTATCAGTCAAATGGTTCTACTATTACCTTTTAGGTCAATTCCAGTGTGTCCAGGCTGGCAATACTCTCTCCCAATCCTAGCAGGTGTACCACAAGGCTCCATCCTGGGACCCATCCTCTTTTCCATCTTTCTCAATGATCTCCTCCTCATGTGCTCTTACTGCAGCATACACCTATATGCAGATAATACCATCCTCTACACCTCTGGCCACTCGGCCTCAGAGGTATCCTACCTCTTACAATTAGATTTCACTCACATCCTAAACTGGCTCCAGGACAACCAACTAAAAGTAAACACAACTAAAACAGTCTCCATGAATTTCGACACCCACCAAAAACTTGCCTAACCCCCCCCCTTCTCCACTCTTGATGGCACTACCTTGGACATGGTCCCTGCTTACAAGTACCTAGGAGTCTGGCTCAACAGCCGCTTGGATTTCACAACTCATATCAACCATATTCACTCCAAGCTCCAGCCCAAACTTGGTGCTCTTTACAGAAATAAAGATGCCCTCTCTCTCCCCATTTGCCGGATACTCCTCACAAGGACAATCCTACCACTTTTCAATTATGCCGATATGGTATACAGGTCTGCCTCTGCAACCACTTTCTCCAGACTGAACGTCCTTTTTCAATGCCTTTTGTGATTTCACCTTAAACACCCCTCCCAGAACTCATCACTGCACCCTCTACATATCCCTGTCCCTCCCTTCCCTAGCCTCCCACCGTAACCACCACACCTCTATCATCTTGGACAAGTACTGGTTTGGCTCACTCACCCCCTACCTTGCCTCCCTCCTATGCCCTTCCTCCCACACTTCCTACCGTCTCCACATGCATTACCCCCACTACTTCGCCCTTCCTTGACCTTACTCGAGCTCTGGAAAGGCCGTCTTCTCTTTCCACTCCCTGAACCTGTGGAACTCCTTCCCCTTTTCACTCTGTATGCTACCATCGCTAAGCCTTTTCAAATGGACCCTCTACTACTCGCCACCTCCTCCCTGCTCGTGCCTCCATTCTGACTAACCCTCAGCCTCCTTGTCTCAACAACTACCTCCATCCTATAACATGCAGCACTTTGATTCATTTGTACCGCACTTTTGCTCAAGTCACCTATAGTCTGTGGAAATCATGCTCGTTTGTATTCCTGTCTCGCTGTATTTAAATCTGTACCTTGTACTTGCTTCTTACCCAGTCAATTTTTGTATCATGCTCATTTGCACTGGTATGTCACTGTACCTATGTACTTGCCCTGGCAATTTTTGTAACCTGTTCTGATTTTGTACCCACCAGCTATGTACTTGCCTCTGGCAATTTTTATAACCTGTTCTGATTTTGTACCCACCAACTATTTACCTGCCTCTGGCAATTTTTGTAACTTATTCTGATTTTGTACTGGTATATTTTTTGCTTGTCCTTGGAACCTGTTAACGCTATGTATTTTGATGTATTGTACTTCCTCCCTGCCCACCCGGGTTGCACCTGGAAACGAGACTTGGCTCAGTGTGTATCTCCCGGTTACCAACATTTAAATAAAAACAATGAGTAAATAAATTTGGGGAAGGGACTGTCATTCAGAGCTCAGGGTCTGATAAAACTGTTAATTCTGATGTGGACTTCTATCTTGATGCCAGAATGATTGACACTTGCTGTTTTGACCAAAATGCAATAAAATGAAACCGTTCAGGTGGGCTGGCAGAGTGGAGTTTCAGAAAGGCAATAAAAATGTAGCGAACTCATCACACCACATGGATGTAAAATGAAAAGCAGCTTGTTCTGTCAGATCTGAGGGAGGATATTAAAACCTTCAGCTTTATTGAGGATGATTCATGAAATATTTTCTTTTTCCATTGCTCTTTTCTGTTTGCAGTCTAGAAAGCTCATCTTAGAACAATCTTTTTTGTTACAATTCGTTTATTCATCCATCCATCCAGGGTAGCTCAGCTGAGTTACAGCATCTCATTTACAGCAGAGGCCTGCTTTTATTTATTTAAGCCTATTTTATCAGGTAAACAAGCAGATCCCAGAAGACTTGTTTCCAGTTGCGACCTGGGGGATGAGGAGGGAGTAGGAAGATAATAGCTACAGGTAACAAGTTACAAAAAGACACAGGAAAACATTCTTCCACAGGTGTTCTTATAAACAGCAGCAGTAAACATAAGGATACAGCAGAAATACATACAAGGTGTAGTATGTAAGCAGGGGCAGTTAGAGTTGCACATTATAAATCGCTGAAGCATCCCTGATCTCGACCAATCATAGCGCTTCCTTCAGTGGCACATGAGGTACTCTTATTATTGTGAGAGTACCTCAAGCACTGAGCCACCGCAATGGGCTTCTCAATGGTCACTCCTGCCACTAACTTTACTAAATAAAAACTTTTTTTTAAATTTAATAAAGTTAGTGATCTATAATAATTTTACTGGTCCAGTTGGAGGGCCTCTTCTGGATATAAGAGTGTTGTTCTTGCATGCTTAGGACCACAGAACTGCTCACTTTTGATATGCGGGAGTACTGCTAAAAACCAAGACCCAAATGCCTGAACCTAACAATCCCAGCATTGTAATCCCAAAGCACGGAATCCCAACAGTGTGCAGACCCCCTGACAGCCACATCTCCCCACAGTATGGTGACTCGGAGTTAGTATATATAATTACAAGGGGGTGCGGGTCGGGAGTGTGGCCATCTCCCATCGGGATTCTGGGCTTCAGGATTATGGTGCCAGGACTGTCGGGCTCGGGCTTTAGGGTCTCAGCATTTCGTAGTATATCCTGTTATGCAGTCCTCTGGTCCTAAGAATGCTTGAGGCAACACTCTTCTAACCATAAGAAGCCCTCCAGCAGGACCCATAAACATATCTACAGATCATGTAACAAAGGTATCATACAACAGGCAGTGTGCCAGCAGGTAGGCTTGGGTCACGGGGGGGGGGGTGTAGCGTGTGGTTCATCATACCCTTTATGAGGTATCAGACCTGTGACTGCCGCATCCAGAGGAGGCATGGCTGGGACAGCTGGAGCATGCAGTCAGGAAGGCACGATGAGTCTTTATTTGTCGCTTACATGACATAAAGGAATTGGTGGTGATGAGTTTAGAAGGCAAACTATTCCAAACAGAGGAAAGTCTGTAGGTGACTGAGGCGTGCCCTAAATTTCTTCTGCATCAAGGGATCTGGAAAAGCCGGCCTTTGTCAGACCTGAGGGAGTAACTGCGATTTGAGGCTGGTGTAAAAAGATTCAGGAGGTGCTGAGGGAGTTTACCTGACCAGTGCCTAGCCCCCACTAGCACAGTATGTGGTGAGTGCCTCTTTAGGGGTAGTAGCCATCTGAGGTCATTGTACATTATATACTGGTGGGGTCTTGTAGAACAGCTCAATACAAATCTGCATACTACATTGAACAGTGTTGTCAGTTTGACATGGCTTACCCATTTAAACAGTTAGGCAGACTGAGGCACTGTGAGATTGGCACTTGTTCAGGGTCGCACAGCACATAAGTGGCTCTGGTGGGGTTTGAACCTGATCTCCTTTGTCTCTCAGTTCTCAAGCACATGATCTAGCCACTGTCAATCAAAAAGAAATCTGTCAGTCACATGAGAACCAAGTTTGTGACTCTCAGCACAGATTTAATTGAACAGTGGTTCACAGAACTGGCCCATTGGATTGGGCAAGATGGAATGCAACTGTCAGTCACTGATAAGAGCAGAAACCGATGAACAAGATTGCGCTTAGCACAGGGAAAGAGAAGTCCTCTTAGTTTTCAACACATTAGTTGAATTTTATTACTCCACCGCACAACTAATGTGTTGAAAATTAGGAGGACTTCTCTGTCTTTGTGCGGAGCACAATCTTGTTCATTTGTTTATGTTCACATGTAAGGACTTGTCACCCTGTTGGCTGTGAACCCCTCCAAGTCTGAGCGCAGAGTTTTTGGTTTTGGAACTTATTGCTAAGAGCAGCACTGGACTCCACTGGGGATAAATAGAGCACTTTAGTCCATCACTCCCTTACCTTTCCCCAACATTGAATCCATCACTGTGTAGGGAGGTCTGCAGTATCCGGTCTCTGCCTGTCGCTGGGGATAAACAGAGGGCTTCAGCCTCCATTGCTGGCAGTCACTCACCTTCTGCTAGCACAAAATACATCACCATGTGGAGAAGCCTGCACTGTACCTGGCACTGGATAAACAGAGGGCTTCAGACACCTCTAATGTTGCTAGTCCCTCACCCATCACCAGCACTAAATACATCACAGTGTGGAGAACTCTGCATTGTACCTACCACATGCTGTATCTAATCTGTGGATAAACAGAGAGCGTCAGCCTCCAGTGCTGGCAGTCCCTCACCATTTGCTAGCACTGATTATACAATGGCAAGAAAAATGCTTGTCCCTGATTGGTCAGACTGAGACTGGACCCGGGATGTTATCCCAGCATAACATCCTGGCTCTAGTCCCAGCACAGTCATGACAGCATAAAATGTTAACAAAGTAAAAAATTAATGCTCAGCCATCCCTGACACCAGCTTCACTGCTCCCCGCTTCCAGCCGAAGTGAAAGCCACAGTACTGATTGACTTCACATTACTGGAAATTCCTCCAACTCAGTTTTTTAAGAGAAGACATGGGAATCCCAGTTAGGGACCTGCAGTAATCTTGATCTTCCAACAGCTGCATCTTCCCTGAAAAATATATTAGCAGTTTATTTGGTGGGGGGGGGGCACTAATTGGATTAGTTTGGGACAGTATTGAACAAAACACCTTGAACTTGCTTAATGGTCTGCATAGTTATGCTACAGTCTTGCACAGCATGAGTGAAGGGGAAAAGTGGTCAGATACCGATGTCTCAATCAGTCGCATTCTGCTGAAATTAATCCGTTGGGAGGGACATAGCAAATTCCTTTACTGAAGAACAGTCCCCACTTACTTCAGATAAATGATTGACAATCTATCTGTGGGGGTGTGATGTAGAGGAATCAAATACTGTTATGTTAGGTTATGGGTAAACCGTTGAGGCCAACTTTTATTTATTTATTTTTTTGCATCAATCAGAAGGGTTGTCTCTCGTTCACTCTCTCTAAACAGAATAAGACTCGTATCTTTAGCAAAAGCACGTAAAACCAGAGATCTGCTTTTCTTTTGCTGACTGAACTCCCAAAGTAATCCGGGGACTTAACAAACATGAAATTTGCTTGGAATGTTATGTAATTGTTCTGGTGACACAAACCCAAGTTCAAATCCCATTATAACACCATAGGGACTCCCTGAGACATGTGCATTATTGCTGGGAAGCCCTAACGGCTTTTAAAGAAATATATGTAGTGCCCCAAAGTTGGGGGCACAACACAAAAAGAGTAAAAGGTGCCCCAGAAATGCCTAGGTGCCACATAGAAACCTGTAAGGTGCCCTAAACTACAGACCTGAAGTAATGTAAATAAAGCCAAAAATGCCAAATTTAATATGTCTATGCCAGCATGTGGCATATATATGCATTGTGCCCAGGACAGAACGCCACGTTGCGGAGCACATGCCCTGCATTCCAGAACCAGAATCCAGAGTGTTGCTGTTTAAGAAAATAAGTTGTTACAGAGAGAATCATGGTGACTGTAGAGGAGCAAGGACACAGAAAGCAAGGAGGGACAAGAAGAACTTGCCAAGAGGGTTGAAGCTGTCCCTGAGGGCTTTCCTGTGTGCCTCTGCTGCCTCCAGTCTGTAAAGACTGCCTATCTGTTGGATCATGTGTTCCGCGGAGCCGTTCAACTCATGGAGAAGTCATCATGCTCCCAGAAGAAGGGTCTGGTGCCCTGTTTAGTTATTTTATTTTAAAAAGTCTGTACCAGTCCCCCAGAGGTGGCGTTAGCAGTGCTGTATTGTCCCCAAAACAGTTTGGGACCTTGCAAGGTCCTCGATCATCCGTGTTGTTGCCCAAAAACCCCTCCCTATGCAACGTTCCTGCCACCTCCCGATTCCACCTTCTTCACCCCGGGCCGGGGCGGTGAGTTGGCGGCAGCACACCTGCAAGGTGCTGACCTCCAATACTTAAAGAAACATTTATGTTTTAATTTTTAAAAGGCACTAGGCACGCAAATTAAAGAAACGGCCATGAGCTGTGGGTGGGCCTGAAGGCTAAATAAGCATATATTAATATTCATTTGGGGCTTAGCGACACCCAGGGGAGGAGAACAGATAGAGAGGCGCTGTAAAATAAATATAAATATTTATGGAGTAGCTCCAGAGGCAGAGTTAAGGTGGAGCAAGGGTAGGAAAGGCTCAAGAGTGTGTTTAAAGGGGCAATCAGGCCCGAGAGACATTTAAAGGGGCAACCAGACCCAAGAGACATTTAAAAGGACAACCACGCCCAAGAGTGTATTCAAAAGGGCCCAGCCACAGTAGGCCGAGTGTATTTAAATGGGCCCAGCCACAACAGGCCCAAGATTTTAGTTAAAGTGGTCCAGCCACAGCAGGCCCTTAGCTTAAAGGGGCAACTATGTCCTGTGCAGTTTGAAAGGACCCACCCAGCCAGTGTACCCCACAGAGTTAGAGGGGCCATCCAGCTTTTAGCAGCTAGTTACCCATAGTTACCCCAGCATAAGGAAGCCTGATCTAGTAAAAAAGGGCCTCACTTCAGTTAAGCAACCACCCAAAGGAACTGCTAAAGGTTTTCTCATTGTTGTTGCCTGGACATTCAGAGACTGTACATTTGACCATAACTGTTTGAACTGTGTCATTTAATTGAACTGCTATAATTTTTCCCTGAATGGAATAACCGCCTTCGAACTACAGTTATATTGCATTGTGCCAGCATCTTGTGCTAGTATATTTCCGAATCGGTCTTCAGCAACTTTCTAAGGGCATTCAACAAGTGTATTTCCAAATCAGTCTTCAGCAACCTGCTAAGAGTATTCTACAAGTGCATCCCAGAATCAGTCTGCAGCAGTACTCCTGAAGATCCGTGTCTGCAGCCGTACTCTTGCAACATCACTTTTATTGTTTTCCTCTAGCAGTCCCAGTGTACGGCCTGGCCCAGTGCAGATTCTGCTGTACATTTTCTTGTTTTGCCATCTTCATCGTAGTGGCGTCAAGATCTTCTGTTCCAGTTACCCAAACCAGTGTCCTGTTTATTGTTTTATGTTAGTCCTTGGCTTGTCCGGCCTTGGCACCCAGAACTTTGTCATTCTCCAACTTCCTAAGACTTCCTCCGTGGGGTCCTCCAATCATCTTCTGCATCTTCCATACCCAGCAGTCCACCAGCAGGCTGTGGCAGGGGTTCTTCCACATCTTCCATACCCGACAGTCCACCAGTGGGCTGTGGAAGGGGTTCTTCTGTATCTTCCATACACGGCAGTCCACCAGCAGACTGTGCTGGGGTGTTCTGCATCTTCTGTACCCAGCAGTCCACCAGCGGGCTGTGGCGGGGTAGTCACTGCATTTGTCGTTTTATCCCAGCTGTCCACTAGTGGACTGTGGCCAAATCCTTTGTGCTTCAATTCCAGCAGCCCTCAGTGGGTTCTTAGCCAAGAGAATCTTCATGCTTGTTCTGATTTCCGGCAACCCAGGAGAGGTGGGTGTGGCCGATGGACTCATTGTCTGTTTAGAAAACCTCTCTGTATCCCTCTAGTTCTGTAGGAAGTCCTCAGAGTCACGCTGGCCAGCCAGTCCACTTCTTTCCATTTGCATGAGTTCCTTTTTGTCTTGTTCACCTTTGTACAATGGAACAACACCACGACGACAGAGAAAGTAACAACTGTGCACAAACTGCAGATAATAACAGTTCTAGAGTTTTGCTATAGCATGCTGCAGAAGTTCTTAGGTTTGGAGTACTCCAAGCTATTAGTCACTTAGTAAGAGATGCACCTCAGAAGTAAAGTGAAATAATTCTTACAGTAATTGTCAGATCTTGATTGCATGGAAATGCTCTTACAGCGTAGCTGTTACAGCCAGTTTTATCATAGTCACCCTCTTATAGGGACCTTAGAATTCTCCTCCTACAGGAGGTTAGAATTTTTAACTTACCCCTACTTCCCTGTGACCGTGTCTTCCTTTCCCTGGTTATAAATAAATCCTGTAAAGCATCTGAACCTCATTCACGACTCCCGCTTCTCTTTGTCAGGTGACAACATCCCCCTCCTTGGCAATCTGGAGTGTCCTCCCGCCAATCCACCTGCAGGGAGCAGCACTGGTGTTGGTAAATAGTATGTGATTTATTTGGGTCATCACGACACTGTTGCTCTAGCCACTCTTTTATCTTGGTGGATCCCAGCACCCACTACCATCAGGGCATCACTTGTAAACAAACAGAAGGGAAGTGTTTAAAAACGGTGTTTTGAAACTGTGACTGAGTAAACTGGAAGAAATAGTCACAAATAAATATGAGGTTTCGAGGTATACTTTCCAGAACCTGCCCTCCTGAGGAAAGAACACTTCAGTTGTGAAACACTGACAGGTCTACAGGTCTGGAATGATACACCCCTGTGTTTTGAAAATTAAAAAAAAAACATTTGTACAGTCTAAAAAATAAAAGACAAAGAACCTCTATGCGCAAACACTGAGGCAAGGGTTACCCCAAAGGGCATTTGGCTGGGAAGCCAATTTCAAGAAAATACAAAATCACACATGCCCACACAATACAAAGCATCATGAGTTGCATATGCAAATCACCACAGAATGTTATGCTGGTTCAACAACAATGTTAGCTGAGTGGGTTAATTTGCCTCCAAACGTGGATGAGGCACAATGATTTATTTCAAATCTCACCTCAGCTTCCCAGCCCTTTCCTCCTCCCTCCCCACCCAAACACCAGACCTCAAGTGCTGCTCTGGCACCCATATGCTAGAAAATAGCAAAAACTGCATATCCTCTGCCCCTCCCTCCCCACGAAACAGCCACAGTGGGCTATCCTCCCTCATTAATGCTTTGGCCACTGGTAACAACAATGATTATGTCATACTGGGCGATTTCAATATTAATTGGCTTGACATTAAAAAACCCAATGTGGACCTCCTCCTCAACAAAATGACACTCTCTCAAGTTGTCACACAGCCTGCCAGAATATCAAATAATGCACAGACAGCTACCCTCTTAGACTGGATTCTTGTTCCCAACTCTGACCTGATCACCTTCGCTGGTACCCTTCTTGATGCAATATCTGATCACTCCCCAACCTATTGCATCCGGAGGTCCGAAGTGCCTCCCATCCCCCCTCGCATCATCCATTTCCAGAACTATTCGTGTTTCAGCCTCGCCACCTTCAAATTTGACCTGCGTTGCATTAATTGGTCCCACCTGTGGACCACCACTGACATTGACCAGGCTCTGCAGAACTTCAGTACAACTTTACTTAGACTCCAAGATAAGCATGCCTCCTGCACCACAAGGAGGGTCAGGGGTCAACAAACCAAATGGCTTTCTGGACACTTGCTGGCACGTCTAAAAGAGCAAGATATATGCTGGGCAACCTATAAAGTCTCTAGGTCCAGCACTGATTGGCACGCCTATCATAATCTTAGAAACAAATGCAAGACCGCCATCTAGAAAAGCAAAAGCAATTACTACAAAAAATGCTCTCAACACCGCATAACAACCCCAGAAAATACTGGAAAAAATCAAAGAATCCCTTGGATATTCTACACCTATCACCTCTCCAGACTTCAAGATCAATGGCGTTAATTGCAATAACCACAACACAATTTCCAGTGCTTTCAACGCTCTGTTCTCTGACTTTCCTGCTGTCCTAGGAACCCTGAACTCTCACCCGGACTCCGATACTCCACCTAATTCTTCACCGACTGCACCATGCCCTTCCTTCCTATTCAAACCAGCTACCCTGGCAGTAGTCCTCAAACTCCTCCTGTCCATCCATGACAACAAATCAGCAGTCCTGATGGCCTCGAGCCAGGACAGTTAAAGCTGGCAGCTTGGGAGCTAGCACCTCCACTCACTTACATCTTCAACTTATCCATGTCCACTGGCGCCATCCCCTCTACCTGGAAGAAAGCTAGTATTGTCCCAATCCACAAGAAAGGAAACCCAAAACTACTCTTGAATTACAGACTAGTGGCCATTCTGCCAGCCTTAAGTAAACTACTCAAGAAAGGTTGCATCCTCCCAACTGACTTCTGCCTTGAAGACCATAGCCTCCTCAGTACTGCACAACACAGTTTCCTCAAGTATCACAGCACTAACACGTCACTTCTGACATTATCAAATGCCATATTTTTGTCTTTTGACCAGGATGACTTCACAGATACCGTCTTCATCGACCTTACAAAAGCCTTCGACATGGTCAACCACCCAATACTACTAGATAAACTCAGGGACCTTGGTGTATCTCATCAAGCCTCCTGTTGGTTCTCTAGCTACCTCTTGGGTAGGCATCAGTGTGTTTGAATCAGGTCCTCCTTCTCCAGCTACCTATTAACATCCCTTGGCATACCCCAAGGATCCATTGTAGGCCCTCTTTTGTTCTCACTCCACATAAACTCCATTGCCCACTGCTTCAGACATTCCAGCCCCATCCTCTATGCAGATGACTTGGTGTTTCTGTCATGTTCCTGATATACATGTTATTAATCACAACCTCGTCACCAACCTAGCTTCAATTCAGTCCTGGCTCAATAAAAACAGGCTACTCTTGAATATTTCTACATTTCAATCAGTGCTGTTTGGCACCCTCAAAAGGCTGAAAAAGGCACCCACCCCCCCAACCATTGCTGGTGCTGATGGTACCCTTCTCAACACTGTCACCTCTTTCAAATACCTAGGGATAACACCTCATTAGACTTCTCCTCTCACACCCTTGCAGTGTGTAATTCTGTCAACTCCAGGCTCAGCTTAGCCTACCATGCAAGGCGCATTCTCTCCCCTGCTGCTCGTATCTCCATCGCCCGCTGTCTCCTCCTCCCCAAATTGTACAATGGCCTATCCGTGTTCATCCAATCCTCAAATCACCAACAGCAAAGATGGACTATGTGTTACAACAATATCTGCAGATTTGCCTTATCCTGCAACCACCTGACCCATCATTGCCTACTCTATAATAAGCTAGGATGGCTCTCGCCCTCTGCACTGCTCGACTCATCACTCTGCAAAATAGTGCATCGTGTCCTCACCTCGCAGCTGCCACCTTCTCTGGCTTCTCTCCTTGTACCATGCTCCCAATGCTACTCCCTACAGTATGCTAATTATGCACTGCTATCTATCCCACAGTCTCACATCAGTTTTGGCACCCAGGCCTTCGCCTCTGCAGGGTGCAGACAATGGAATGCCCTCCCTGGGCATACGTGCTCCTGTCAATCATCCCATAACTTCACAAGACTTTTTCGCTCTTTTCTGATGAACCAGTTAGTATGCGCCTGTCCCTTAGTACAACTCCTGGTACTTGCGTACCACCCCTTTACCTTACTACCTGTACTTGTGTACCTCTTTATCTGACTTCCTCTTCCTTACAGGTTGTTTTGCTCTGTCTCAAAGCACTAAACAGCACACACTTGTCCCTAGCTTGGTCTAATTTCCTGCCACCCTCTCACCCCTCTACTAGACTCCCTATTCCCTATCTTCAGCACCTCACTTTCTCTCTCTCACATTGTACGCACTCCACATGTCTTTACTGGCACTTGTGTTAAACTCAATGGAATTTGATCATTTGTTATCATGGTCGCTACACCTGTACTGTTATTATCCAGTACGTGTACCACCTTGCCTGACACTGTTACACATGTTCAATGTACCATTTGCTTTTTTCCGTATTTCTGTATCCTAATTACCTTTACCTCCATGTAATCTACTCCAAGTAGAATGTATAGTTTTCATACCTGTCCTTTTTACAGTCATGTAACCTCCTGGGTCGTACCTGAAAATAGGCATAGGTATGCCTAGTGTACGCTACCTGGTAAACAAAAGCTAAATAAATAAATTTGTTTCAGCCTTTTGACTGGTTCAACTCTCACCACAGCCACTTACTCACTGTGTGGCCTCGAGCAAGTCACTTACAGTGTGTTTACACAGTCACCTTTGTACCGCAGCAACCCAAGCACACAGTCTGTGGTGGTACAACAGTGGCCATGTGGACACTTACTTTGCAAGGTAAGTCATCCTCTCATCCTCGCCCTCAGCGGGCGCAGGAGTAGGGATGAGTCCCAGAGTGAGCAGCTTTGGCAGCCATGTGAACAGGTTGCACTGCTCGCTCTGGCGCACAAGGGTGTAGGAAAAGATGGAATGGGAAAAGTCCGGTACCAGAAACTTCACCCACAGAATGTTGAGCACTGGACATCATGGAATGCGAGAATTAGGCACAATATCTAACCTGGAAATTTACTCCCACCCATGCAGCGCGAACTAAGGACCACACAAGGGAGAGGGGGATTTACTGTTGGAGGGGATGCATCTGTGAGGGAAGTTGGGGAGATTTACTATTCCAACTCTGGGGGGACATATCTTGGGGGAGAAAGTGGGAGGAGATTTACTATTTCAACTCTGGGGCAGGACGAACTGGGGGACGACAGCAAAAAAAATAAAAAATTAGGCTTCCAGAATCGAACACAGGTCTGCTGGATGTAACAAGTTCATTTACAGTCCATGACTCTAACCACTATGCCAAGCTGCTAGCATGATTTGGCAGCGCACACTTGCAGACTCAAACTACTCGCTGTGGGTGCGATGGCAAAAAAACCAAAAAAAAACAGGAACCTGTCAGGCTCAAACCCAGGTCTGCTAGATGTAACAAGCCCATTCACAACTCGTGACACTAACTTCTACACTAAGATGCCAGCACAATTTAATAGCACACACTCACGGACTCAAACTACTTGGCATCTTGACGTATTACTGACAACCGTAGCCAAATTTCCACATACAAACTTGTGACAAAGCTTCTTGTGCCACACTATCCATTTCCAAACTATCCATGACCCAACACTTCGGTGCCCAACTCTCAGTTCCATCTTTCCACATCCAGTGCTGTTGTACTGCATCCATGAGTTGCCGACCACCTAAGACTGATGGACCCTAGAGCATGGCTTGCACTGATGCTGAGAGGGCTGTGTAAACACACAGAATGATGCGTCTCGGGCAGTCAGAGAAACAGTAGCATAAAGAAGCAGACGCAGCACATTGGCCATGTAAACAGGCCTTTAGTCTCTCAGTGGTTCAGTCCACACAGCTACAAAAAAATAGGTAAAAGCAGGACCCCACGGAAAACAACATACTGCATCTCAGCAACCGGAAATGATATACTGTATCTCAGCAACCGGAAACGACATACTGTATCTCAGGAAGCGGAAACGAAATACCACATCTCAGCAGGACTATCCTGGGGTAAACAAACTGTGGAATAAAATATTTGCTGGTGGTTGGAGCTCACCCCCTATAATCAAGAGCAATGAGGGGAGATTGGACATACTACAATTATTCAACCCACGGAAGACAAGGTTGTGAGGGGTCATGTTCATGGTGTTCCAAATACTATACTATACTGAACAGATGAGCTGAAGTGTATACAGATGTTGGAGCTGGTGAGTGCAAGCAGAACCAGAGGACATGCACTCAAACTTGGGGGGGGGGGTCGGAGTGATATAAAGTGGGAACATTGATAAGCATTGCTTCACTCTGAGGGTGGTTAACACGTGGCACAACCTACCCAGTGAGGTTGTGTAAACTACCACTGTTCTGCTGGACAAAACCAGACCAGCCACACCGATGAAGGAGAATAACAGTCAAGAAGGTGATATGCAGGTGACAGTACACTATGTCTCATCATGTTGCGCTACGGATGTTACATATACTGTAGCTGACAGTTGTCACAAACAGTACAGGATTTACAGAAAAGCTTTAAAATTAGCATGGCTTCTCACTTTTTATTCATATTGATACAGGTTTTCGAGTGATAATCCCTTTTAATTTGTTGTGTGTTTTCTTTACTTTTTAGGAATAATAATTGCAGTTGTCAGTGATTGTCAACACCACATAAACTAGTGTTTGTCAGTGGTTTATTTTGCATGTTGTTGACATTCCACAAGAACTGGAATTTGTACTTCTGCTCCTCTCTCTGTCTCTCACCCACCCTCTTTTCCCTTAGGTACCAGCTAAAGGTCCTCCTCTCCCTCTCCTGTTCCTGTCAGGCCCCCTACCTGACCTGCACCTGGTGCCCTTCACCCCTCGCCATGGTCCCGCCAGGGTCAGATCATGTCACTGCAACTGCTGCACTTCTATCGGTTCCACCAAGTTGGTGCAACATCAAACACATCGACCGACACTACAGCGACAACAAAATGCCGATGGCAACCATGTCACCCAGCAATCGTGCTGCCCGACCGAGATCGCAGCAAAGCACCAGGGCACATCTTGGCTTGCAGGAGTTTTGTCCCCACACCTGCAGAGAAATAATATAATCACCTCCAGGTCGGAGGTGTAGGGGGAACAACTCAATACCCCTCGGGTGGCAAGATGGCAGGCGCTGTAAAATCCCAATTGGCGGAATGACTGTCGATCGGTTTGCAGCGCCCACATTGCCATCAATGTAAGGGTTTCGCTGCACTGGCAGCACACCATTTCTATACGCCAGCTTTTGTCATTTTAATCAGGTATTGATGCTGCTCATGGAACCAACATCTCTTCCCCGTTTATTGTGATTTGCACTTGCATTGTATTGAATTGTTCACTGTTTGCACATTATCTTTGGAATGCTTCTCTACTGCTGTTTTTGGTTTATTGTATCCTTTTCCCCAGATCACACCTGGAAACAATCCCTGGCTCAGTGTGCCTTTCCCGGTTACCAATTTTCAAATAAATAAATACAATATTTTTCTAGAAAAAAGAAGTAAAAATATTCTTCTAAAAAAAAATAAAGTATATTTAAAAAAATGTAATTCTGCTTGTAAACCTGTATCAAAAGTCAGTTTTTAAAGCTTTTCTAAAATACTTGGTTGCAACTTTGTGACATATCAGTTACAGTACATGTAAACTCTGCAGTGTGTCATAGCATGTAACGTGAGTACAAACATTCTAGCTACCTGACTAGCTAAAAGTCATGTACAAGAGTGTGATTACCTGGCCATAATTACACTCCTGCACTTGTTTAGCCTGGACACTAGGTTCTGCTACAATATCAGGACACCTTAACTGGAACTTTCGATCTGCTTGTGTTTCATATAAAAACAATATTTTCAACAATAAAAATGTTTATATTCTTATCATGGTCCTGAGCTGATAAACAATGCATATGAAATGGGAATGGACTTTGATCTCAAAGCCAGCATTTTTAAAAAGAAATTGTGGGAACTTTGAAAAACACTGTCGATCTGCAATTGCTTGGATGCTGCCTAATGAAATTCTGAAGAACTGAAATTATTTCTGTTTATTGCTTATGTTATACTTTTAAGAAGTTATGTGCATTTTGTGTATATGGCTTCTTCTAAACAAATGCAATGTCCCCTGAGATATATAGAAACCAGGAATATCAAAGGTATTTCTTCAGAGACTATGAATGCAGCTTGCAGGTTGATTGATTGTCCGATTATTGAAAAATTTCCAGATATTGATCAAATGTTGGATAGCTCTTCCTTGTTATTTAATCAGGTTGTAAACTGCATTGCTCCTTTAAAAAGAATGAGGATTAGATCTAACAAAAACCCATGGGTTACTGGCGATTTATTGTTTCTTATGAAACAGAAAGATAAAGCATGGAAACTATTTAAGAAGAGTCACGATCCTAGTCATCTGCTCCACTATAAGATCTTGAGGAATAGGTGTAAGTCTGCTATTAGGAGGGCAAAGATAGATTTTTTCAAAAATAAACAGTTGTCATCTCACGGTAGCCTAAAACAAACCTGGAATGTTCTTAATAATTTAATGGTTAGGAATGTTAAAGATCCTGTTATTACCCTACAGAAAGGTTATGTTTTGGTTAGCGATCCAAGTGTAGTATCTACGTTATTCAACGAGTACTTTGGGGACCTGACAAAATATTACAATAATTTTCCATCGCCCCCATCCCAGCCCTCTCATGATGAGGAGAGTGGTGATCATCCCCATTTCTATTTTCAAATTATTACTCCAGAGATAGTAACCTCACATATTCTCAAATACAATCCTAAACCAGTCATGAGTCTGGACATGATTGATTATAGGTTTCTTAGGCTGGGTATAAATGTATTAGCCACTCCCCTAACAGCGTTATTTAATTATTCATTATGTAATAATGTTTCTCCAGGGATTTGGAAGTCCACTGTTATTAAGCCAATTTTTACGGCTGGCTGTAGGGAAACAGTTTCTGTATCATTCACTTCTGCTATCTCCCTTCTTATTCCCCCAACGTCTTTCTTAAGTCAACCCCCCTACCTAACCCAGTGTTTACTATACAGTCCTGTCACCTCTCCTTGGCCCCAGTCTCAGACTTCCATTTCTCTCTGCCAACTTGGTGCATCATGCTTCAACTCAATCTCTGCTACAGGCACTTATGTAATCACGTTTAGTTCTAGATGTGTATTCAAATATGTATGCCACCCTCCTTGAGGCACATGCATGTACTGTCTCCTCATGTAACAAGTTTGTAATTAATCTCACTCAATTATGTAACAATTGTTTGTATTGCTCTACTCCAAGTTCAACCTATTGATTGTTGTATGTATACCCTCTTCCCTTGTACCTCCCCAGGTCGCACCGTGAGATGAGCATCTTTTTGCTCAGTGTGCCTTTCCTGGTGAAACATTTTCAATAAATAAATAAATAAATATCGTCCAATTTCGTTGCTAGCCCCTTTGTCTAAGATTCTGGAAAGAACTGTTTTTGATCAATTCCAATACTTTTTTTCTAAATATAATTTGTTACCTAATTGTCAGCATGGACTTAGGAAGGGCTGTAATACTGAGACGGCCTTGGTGAGGTTCACCGGCAATGTACGGTGTGCCCTGGACTCGGGGCACTCTGTGGCTGCTGTATTTTTGGACCTCACCAAGGCCTTCGATCTTGTTAATCACTCCCTGTTATTGGAGTCCCTTAGGGAGGTCAATGTTTCAGAAGATGTTATTTCATTGTTAGCTTCTTATTTACAAAAAAGGGAGCATAAGACTACTATTGCTAATTTCTGTTCTAAGTCTTTTCCAATCTCCTCTGGTGTACCACAGGGTTCAATTTTAGGTCCCCTACTTTTTTCCCTTTTCATGAATGCTGCCCCTTAGTCTTGTGTTGGGTCAAAAATAATTGTGCATGCAGACAATGCAGTTTTGTTTACAGAGGGCTCTGACCCTGACTTAGCCCTGTCTAAGGCTCAACTGGACTTTGAAAAATTTAAAATCTGGCTATGTTCCTGGAATTTAATTCTCAACTCATCTAAGACAAAGATTATGTTTTTTCCAGTTCATTGAAACCAATAAATGTTTCTGTTCCCATAGTAGATTTGCAGGGTAATGTCATCAAACTTGTTGATAGTTTCAAGTATCTAGGGATTATTATGGATTCTCAATTTTCCTTTGTAAATCATGTTAATACAGTAATCAAGAAAATCCATCAGAGAATGGGAATGCTTTTTAGGATAAAATCTTTTCTTGTCCCAGAATCTAAAAAAAATGGTGGCACCCAGTTTGCTACTAAGCTTGCTGGATTATGGACTATTGATTTATTCAGGTACAAATGAAAAAATGTTGCTAAAACTGAAGACCACTTATCATGGTATTCTTCGGTTTATGACAGGTCTCCCTTTTAATACCCATCATTGTTTTTTGATTAGGGAAGCCAATTGTCCTTCATTTTTGAATAGAATAAAACTTAAATGTAGAATATTTGCGTTTAAGGGTACTCTTGGTTTATTACCCACCACCACCTGTGATCTTTTTCCTAATCCAACATTCTTAAAGAATACCAGGTTTAGGACTAGGGAATTATATAGCATTCCCTTATATAGAAAAATAGTTGGTCAAAGATCAGTTATTTTCAGGGCCATAGTGTTTTTAATAGTATTCCATTTTCAGTAACAAGTCTCAGAACTGTGAGGATGTTTAAACATAGGTTGACTCAGTGGTTAGATACCAAATCTGAGTGCAATTGTTTTCATTAATTGTATGATTTACCAGAATGTAAGATGTAATAGCAAATGTTGTTATTTATATGTATTTTTTGGTGTGTTTTTGTATCTAAATACTGCGTGTTTTTTTGTGTTAAACTTGTCGCTTGTGAAAACAGGTATTTTGCCCATCTTGCTTACAAGTATAAAAAATAAAAATGAAAATGAAATGAAAATTTGTAGGGTGTTTTTATCTAATATGTGATGTGATGTGAGTTGATTGAAACATAGAAACGTAGACTCTGATGGCAGATAAGGACCGCTTGGCCCACCTAGTCTGCCCATTTCCCTACCTAGAGGATAAGCTGCAGATCCTATTTAACCAACAGCCTATTTCTTCCTACCCCCCACAAAAATTGCCTTATGTCTGTCCCATGCATTCTTGAATTCTCCCACAGTTTTAGACCCCACAACCTCCTCAGGAAGGCTGTTCCATGCGTCCCCCACCCTCTCTGTGAAAAAATACTTCCTTACATTGCCCCTGGAGCCGTCCCCCTCTATCTTCAAATTGTGTCCCCTTGTTCTTGCACATCTCTTTTTCTGAAAGATGCTACCCTCTTGGACTTTGTTGATTCCACTGAGGTACTTAAACATTTCTGTCATGTCCCCCCTCTTTTCCTCAAGGGTATACATATTAAGCTCCTTTAGTCTTTCCTCATATGGCTTCTCTTGCAGACCCTGCACCATTTTAGTTGCCCTCCTCTGAACTGCCTCCATCCTGTCTATGTCCTTGTGGAGATGGGGTCTCCAGAACTGGACGCAGTACTCCAGATGGGGTCTCACCAACTGTCTTTACAGGGGGATAACAACGTCCTGTTTTCTGCTATTGATGCCTCTCCCTATACATCCCAGTACATAACCACATATTGCCTGTATGTATTATGAACCCAAATCTCCCCACACATGGCTGAAACTGTAGCTTTGATTCAGTCCATTTTCCTGATAAAACAAAATAAAAAATATTAAAAAATGTAAAACCTTTTTTAAGTGGGACCCAAGTTATAAGTGCAATAAGACACTTCAGGGATGAGAAATTATGGTCAATACTTGTACTTTCCTCTTGTGTGTTTAAAGGCACACAGCAAAAGCATCTCATGCCTGTCAACGCACTTCAGGCATGCAATTATTGGCCCATAATTAAACACCTTGTTCTGTCTTATTGCATACATAAACTACATGTAAACTCCCTCATGGAGGATAATACAGCATGAACATGGGTAGCACTGTAGCTGCCAAACTTTAGGTGTCCTTACTCTAAACTGGGTACCATCACTGATGTGTGGCAGGAGGAACCAATGACACATGCCTTAGATTTGAACCAGTATCTCCTGGCTCCGAGTCCTTTCCCTTAACTATGAGACAGGGCTGCCCCCCCCCCAACACACACAATATTCTGAAGGTCTCCTGATCACAGTGGTTTATTTTTTGATGCTGCAGAGGTACCACATGAAGTAAAGTCATCAGTGTGGCTCAGGTAACACATCCACATCTGGGCCAGAAGGTTCTGAATTCTATTCCCACACTGGAACGTCTGCTCATACTCCAAATGCTGCCATTTCAGGACAGTACTACAGGGGTGCTGCTCTGTTGGGGCATGTCATTCTTCAGATGAGACATTAAACCAAGGTCTCGTCTGCCTGTCTTTGGTGCTGCCCTAACGGATGTCTAGTTGTAAGTAAAAAAAATCTAGAGCACTGAGGTAACTATGTACACTGCTAACTGCACATAGAACATTTATTTTAAATGAACTGCACATATAAATAGACTTTGACCTAGACTCAATTAACTAATTCCTGTTCTCAGGGTTACATGGTGAGCAAGCCCCTGCAGTGTAACCAGCGAGATGGTATGTATTCCTACAGTACCTATATTGTTGTGGAAAGAAGTGTGCCAGTAACAAGTTTAACTGAAAAAAAAAAAGCAGCGAACGTCTTACAACAGTAGGGGATTTTTTAATTGCAAAGAGTTCACAAAGAGCAAACACACATTTTACAGACCTCCAAGAAACCATAGCCAGTGATGAATTCATTGGCCTGGATATTCAAACTGCACTATTCTGAGGTGCAAGCCCTTGCGCTGCTCAAAATAGTTGCGCAGGGGTGTGGCCGGGGCGATATTCAAAGGAGTTGCGCTATTGAGCAACTCCTCTGAATATCACCCCCCAACCACAACCACTGTGCATGGCGCCAGTGGAACTGCGCCACCGCAGAGATTGTCAGAGTTGAGCGGTAAACTTGCGGTGCTGCATAAGTACCATTCGCCATCATAATTCCGATATTCAAAAGGTGACATGCAAATGGGGCCATAATTCATGCACAGGCGCGGAGGGCCATTTGCGTATCAGTTAGCCCCATTTGCATGCCGATTAGCATGTAGATGCGCCGATCCCGAGGACTTGCGCCTGGCCGCCCTGCCAGGCAGCAACCCGTCGAGGACAGCGCACCCTGCAACCGATCGCCAGGCAGTATGTATGCAGACAACACCCCCAAACATCTCGATGCCCGATCGTGGGCAGTATGTATACGCAACAACACCCCCAAACATCTTCCGATGCCGATCGCGGCGTATGTATGCAACAACACCCCAAACATCTCCCAATGCCGATCGCGGGCAGTATGTATCTGAAGACAAACACCCCCAAATATCTCCCGATGCCCGATCGCGGGCAGTATGTATGCAAAACACACCCCAAAATCTCCCGATGCCCGATCGCAGGCAGTATGTATGCAGACAACACCCCCAAACATCTCCTGATGCCCGATCGTGGGCAGTATGTATGCAGACCCCCAAACAGCTCCGATGCCCGATCGCCAGGCAGTATCTATGCAGACACCTCCCCAAACAGCTCCGATGCCCGATCGTGGGCAGTATGTATCGAAGACACCCCACCAGTGCCCGATCGCGGGCAGAACGTGAATCAACTCCCCAGTGCCCGATCGCTGGCAGAATGTAAAGAGCCCCCAACCCGAATATCTCCCTGGTGGTCCAGTGGACCGTAATGCCCGATCGTGGGCAGAATGTCCAGTGACATTCACAAATTCATTCACAAATCTGGACTGTCATGTACAGTATGGGCTGCACGCCCATTGGCTCTAGCTCTGCACCAATGGGCGTGCAGCCCTACTAACTGATCAGTCGGCGGGCAGCCAGGCGGCAGGCGGGTGGGATGCTGCCGCCACCGCCGCCGGGGAGGGGTGGAGGGGCTTCGTGGTGGGTGGGGTGGGGGACACAGACACCAGGAGATGTTTGTGGGGTTGTCATTGACATTCTGCCCGAGGTACGGCATTACGGTCCACTGACCACCAGGGAGATATTCGGGTTGGGGGGCTTTTTACATTCTGCCCGCGATTGGGCAATTGGGGGTTGATTCACGTTCTGCCCACGATCGGGCATCGGAGCTGTTTGGGGGAGGTGTCTGCATATATACTGCCCGCGATCGGGCATCAGGAGCTGTTTGGGAGGGAGGTGTCGATACATACTGCCCGCAATCGGGCATCGGGAGATGTTTGGGGTCTGGATACATACTGCCCGCGATCGGGCTGGTGGGGGGGGCACAGGGACTGAGTTGGGGCCAGCCATGGGTGGCAGCTGCTGCGTTGCGCTGCAATACAGCAGATCACCTGTGGTGGCCCTCAACTTGATCCTTTTTTGGCTCAAAGTTGTGCAGGCGCAGGTTGGGGGTTGCGCCGGCACAACTCTGCACAGCCCGACTGAATATCGGGTTGTGCAGTTTATGCATGGTTCCTCCCCCTCATGTTGAGCATGCATTCATTTGCATTGTGCTGTTGCTCAGCCTGTTTTCAGTGGCGCAACTGCCTCCTGCTGAATATCGCAGAATGGCGCAATGTAGGACTTGCGCATGCGCAACCCTGTTGCGCATGGAGCAACCCTTTTGAATATCTGGGCCATTGCTTCTACAGACACCAAAGTGAAGAGCAAATTAATCACACAATGTCATACACATATGATGCTTGCAATATGTACAATACAAGAAAATGATTGCACCAGATTCTGGTTCCATGAATGCAGACGCCTTGAAGGAAGTTGACAGGGGTCAAAAGGTCCCTTATCTCCCTATACCAGAGATGAACTTTCTCAGGAAAAGTACCCCATCTATTCGAAACATGTTTTTTGTCTCTTAAGCAGAGATTCCCCTTAACGTTCTATACACCATCTTGTACAATTCCAAGATTGAAACTAACATACTGTAAATACAGTCACACCTGAATTTGCCAGATACAATAACTAAATACATTAAAATTTTATCCCAAAGTACTTGTGAAAGTTCTCCAGGGTGACTGGGAAACATTCCATGCAGTACCTGAACATATGTTAACTCCTTAAGGGTGAGTTTCTTACCATTGATGTGCTGCATGACCATTAAAGTCCTGTATATTTGGATAACATAGAAAAAGATGGTGCTTCATCTCTTCTATCTCAAAGCACTCCTATCTGGGGCAAGAGTAGGAGATTTTTTTTACCAGTGTCTTGGCCAATATTTCTCTTCCCGTAAAACTGGTTCATGGAATTGTCCAAGGTTGTATGTGGGTGTTGATGAGCAGAATGCTTGCTACTACACATTTACAGCCATTTCACTACAAGTCTCTTTCACTGGGCTCTATGCATTACAGGTATCTGGCCCTACACGCCGCCCCGATATGCTGCACATAGGGCCAGGATACGCACATCCTGGGTGTCCGATGGAAACATGCAAATACATGAATGATGCACACCCACTCCACACCCCTGTCCAGGGCCATCTACAGGAGATCCTGTGCAACTACACAGCTGTTCCAGGAAGGGGGTGGGAAGTGAGTGTGCCTTCAGAGGGCTGGCAGAGCACAGTATGCACAGTGCTTTTTGCACTCTGCTGGGCCAGCCTTTCCGTTACACCAATCAGAGGGCTGCCATAACAGCTGTGCACCCTGTGCCTGACTGGAGGCCACAAGGCAACATGATGCCCTGTAGCCACAAACCCCAGTCCCCTCAATGCCATGGAGGGTTACGGGGTGGTTGCAGGTGCTGACTTGCAAGCTAGTAAATTTTACTGTGGGCTGTTGGGGACATGGCAGTCTATATGCAGGCCACCATGCCCCATGATCCCCTGCTCCCATGGAGCAGGGAGCCACTGCGCGGCCCACTCTGAGCTTCTAATTGGAAGCCCCTGGTCCAGTCTACATCTGTCCCCATGGCACCCCATCCCTTGCATGTATCTACATGGCCATGCATTGGGTCAGCTAGGGGTCATGCATACCAGTCTCATGCATCCCGTGGGGGCTTGCTACACAGCATGCAATTGCGTGGCCCAGTACTCACTCCTGATAGCACATACCAGGTTTTTAGTGCATAGGACCTATTGTTTGTAAAGTGCTTTGGGGGTACAGTGTGTATGAAAAGTGCTGTACAAAGTCACAACTGTTTTCCTAAAGGCATCTGGAGTCACTGCTGCATCAATACTATAAATTTAGTTATCTAGGGCAAGCTTTCCAAGTGGATCAAAAGGAGTCGATCAGTCATCCTCCCGAATGTTTCCACTTCAGAGTGACAGATAATGAAGGTAAAAATAGACCCTATGGAGCAAAAAAAAAAAAAAAAAACCTTTCAGTTTTCACATGATTTTTGCCCTGGGCAGCTTTTGATGAACTGCTACCATGGAAACAGCTATTTGCTAGTTGATCTCCTAACACAGCAGCACCTGATTACAAGAGAGTTGTTTTTTTTTGTTATTGGAAAATCTTAACTCATTATGAAAGGGCATCACAGAAGCGAAGAGAATTGTGAATGTGCAGGTGTTGTCTTCATTAAATGCAGTAATCTCTCTCCCACTGCAGCAGGCATTCTCTCTGCCTCCCTCCCATCAGTGCCGTGAGTGTACTGTTTATTTGTCTTTTACAGTTTCAAAACCAATGCAACATTAAGAACAACAACATTATTTGCAGTATTTAATTTTCTTTTGCACATCATTTTAAAGTAACTCATTTTCTAATTTTGGTACACATTATGAAAAAGGAGAGATGTGAGGAGGCACTTCTTCACTGCAAGAGTGGTAGATGCCTGGAATAGTCTTCCAGCAGAAGAGGTGGGGTGAAAACAGTGGTGAGTTTCAAGCATGCATGGGATAGGCACAAAGGAATCTTAGCTGGGAAGCATGAGGGGACAGTTGGAGATCGAGTAGGGTCTGCTGTGACAGTACAGGCAGGGACAAATGGGCAGACTAGGTGGGCCAAGTAGTCCTTATCTGCCATCAAATTCAAAGTTTCTATATCAAATTCTATGTTAGAAGCTAGACATCTGTTTCTAAAGTATGCGCACTTACTGACAACTCATACGGTAGCCAGCCACTGAGGTGAGAGGAGGGCTGTGCTGGTCACCATACTCCGGTGTCCATGAGGGCTGGACACTCGGGTGAGTGAGAGTGTGGGGAGGTTGGATGTGAGCGGGGAGGTTGGGTGGGGGCATGGGACTGTTGGGGGGGGGGAAGTGTACCACCAGGGATTTAATAACAAAGGATGTGCTGGGGTATCTGGGTAACAAAGGATGCGCTGGGCTATCGGGGGAAGCAGCTTGGCACTGGGGTGGGTGGCTATAGTACAGTCACCCTGCCTTTGGGGGGGTGCAGGATTAGCACCCAGCGAAGATGTGGTTTTCAGCAGCCGTAAGCAGAGCCACTTGGGGGGGGCGCTGTTCACCATCACTGAACCATTTGAAAATGTCACTGCACCAGTACACATGAGGAGACCCCCCCCACATTTGCATACACCCAGCAGTACTTTAGTGCCTGGGTGCTGCCAGGTTTGGGGCACTCCAGCAGCCTCTGAATATGGCCCTGCCTGAGCGCCGTCACACACCCTGGATAGCACTGACATGAACATAACCTCTGTATACCAGTCTCACAAAACTGAGACAATTCAGCTCATATTTTAAATATTGCCTGTGTTTCTCTTCCCTTTGTACTTTATTACTAGGGTAATTTACATAGAAATAGGATCCTTCCTTCCAGAGTTCTTCAGCTCCTGCTTCTTAATCCTTTGCTGAAGTCATAATCCTGTTCATTGCACAGAAATGATTATGATGTCACGAGCAAAACTGGGTCTTCAGCAAATACGTTAACGGCATTAGATCAACTGTAGTGGACAGAGATCCAGTTTCCATGTAAATGACCACAGTAATGAAGAATAAGAAGAATAATGGGAACAGAAATACAGAAAATCTACCAAATATATAAGCTGAACTGTGTCTAAATATTAAGGTTTTTCAAATGTTTTTCCAAAAGTGACAAATTCTCTTTGAGAACCTCTTTAGTCAAGAGTTTCCCTTCCCCTTTCCCTTTCCCTTTGCACAGGGCACACTCTGTCCTTTCTGTGTCTCTCTCAAGGGGTTAGTTAATCCCTATATATTGCATGCATATTGGCACACAACACGGCAGTACAATGTACCCTTACCAATCAATCAGTCTTGATCCTGCTCTTGGCACACTGATATGGCAAAGCTGTGTCCTCTCTAGAAGGTGTACATCATGTGATTGACTGATTGAGTTAAAAATTGGTAACCGGGAAAGGCACTGAGCTGAGGCTCGTTTCCAGGTGCGACCAGGGAAGGGGAGTAGTTCAGAAGGGATAAATTTGCAAAAGAGCAGAGAGAGGTTACATAGGCAACCTTACAGATGCACTAGCAATGTGGTGGCCAAGTATATTAACATCATGGGTTAATGTGATGATACGTGGACAATTGTGAGAGAATACAATAAACTGTGCAGTGTCTGTTGGGGTTGGTGCCAGTGCTAGTGGGGTCCAGAAACAGACCCCAATCAGAGTCACAAATAGCCTCAAGTAAAGGGGGGCCCAAGCAGGTAGGGGGGTTAGAAGAGAGAGGATGAGAAGTCAAGAGGGGGGTGTTTGACAGGGGCAGGAGGGTATAGGAAGATGTAGAGAATTTGGTAAACGTGTGATGAGTCCTATTGCATCCAATACAACCTGCATATTCATGCTGTGAAATGCCTTTCCATTTTAGTACACCTCTTTGTGCTCAGTGTGTGCCACTATAATCACGTGAGTACACTCAGCTGCTCCGATTACATTCGGCAGTTTGGCAACTGCATAGAATACAGTTTTGTTGTCCCTGAGTTAGTCCTCTGTACTTGGGTAGTGCATCTGGTCCTTTCTTTGCTGCAACAGTGGTTTTGGTGACCTGCCACAGGCCCAAGAACCTGCGACCTGGCTCATACTGGTGCTATCCCCTGTAATGTTCTGGAATGATCCTGTGGCATAGTATAGCAATGTTATTAATACCTATGTACACATATCCAGAGCATAGCTATATCTGGTCTTGGTTGTCAGACGCGGTGCCAGTAATGTACACAGGTCGTGTATGGTCCCCGCCACTGAACCTTAATCATCCTAAATACAACAGTTCAGTTAGGGTTGCCTAGTCAGGTCTGGGCCTATATGTGTGTGTGTGTGTATATATATATATATATATATATATATATATATATATATATGCAGCTTTGCTGGGATCTTTCTTCCTCCATCTTGCCCTCCAGCTCCATCTCTACTAGGAGTTAATTCATTAGTTAACCGGAACACATGGCTGCAGACTTGCAATGCTGGTACTGATGTTCATACTGGAACTATATGTAGCTGAGCATACAGGGCCCACAGCGTGTACCCTGCATCTACATGCACTGCTTGGGACACAGTTGTATGGTTGCCTTTGAAGGCCTTCACAGGGCTGATCAATCAGCGACCATCGTGGGGGATGAGTACAAGTCTGGTCACTGTGCTGGCTACCGAGCACCTGAGCAACAATATAAAGAATACTGTTAGGTGCCAGCCAAGGACCAAGTCAGTACCATGTGAGGCCCAACTCCCTGCCACCCTTATCCTAGAGGACATGGATACAGGAATCAGGATGTCCAGGATATATGAATGGTGGTAGAGCCACTTTGGGTGACTAGCTATTTCATACCTGGGTCATTGCTGACAGAGTAGATGTCATTTACTGAAGGTAGCCTCTGTGTGTCATATCAGTGCTCCGTTCATCCCATCCTCACTCTGGTGTTGTGGACAGGAGAGAAGCTTGGGCAGATATTCCTGAGTAATCCAGCACCTCTACTACCCCATGCTCTGAGTTCACATCCTGGCTCCAGAACACCAGAGCAGTATGGCAGGAGGAGGAGGAGGAGGAGGACTGAGTGTCCCTCAGACTGCTGCCCTCCTCAAGGTAGGTTGGGTGGACACCCCCCATCCTCAGTTACCCTAGGGAGTATGGCACTGCTGTCTGAGCTAGAGCATGCAGAAGGCTACAGATAAGTGGGGTCTCAGACTCCACCCTGGGATTAGGGTAGGCAGGGAGAACAGGAATGATGACAGGAGAAGCATGAGTAGACTGTACCACCTCATCCTGTTCCTTATCTGCTAGGTCCATCATGCCATACTGATGAAGGCACTGCCCGCATACTGACTCTTAAGTCTCAGTCAGGAGAGGGAAACTAGCTGGCCTTTGCTGGGGGGAGGAACAACTGGCCTTTGCTTGGCAAGAGATCAGGAACAGCTGGCTATTGCCAGGGACTGGGGGACTAGCTGAGCCCTACATGCAGCAGAGAGGGTCCTGCAAAGACTTTAAGGAGGTCAGCAGATTCCGCAAGAAGGTTTCCCTGGATGTGGAGAGAACTTATTGCTGATGTATTTAAGGACAGTGGACTTCTTATTTGTGTTTGCTTATTTTTTATCACAGAAAAATATATTGAGTTGCACTCTTCCAAAAAACAGCTTAGAGTCCCATCACAGTGCAGCTTCGTTCAAGGGTTTAGTTGGACAACAGGAGGGAGGTCTTTAGCAAATACTGCATCTTCCACTTCAGTGAGTGAGTAGTTAAAGATATTCCTTACATGGTTGTGCTGCTCTGAAAGCCAGATGTTTTCATGATAGTGGTTCATATGTACCTACAGTGTGTGGGTCAGTTAAGGAAAAGAATGAACAGACATTTCTAAAGCATTGGAAACAACATTACAGACATGCTGGTGTGTAGATACTTCTCCACTCCTGGACATGGTATGGATGACATGAGAGTGGTAGTTCTGAGGGGACATTTTAAAGAGGGGGTCCAGCAACCGGTAAAAGAATTACAGATGACATCAACACAACCCAGGTATACTGCATGGAGTTGTGTTGATGCTATCTGTAATTCTTTTACCAGTTGCTGAACCCCCCTCTTTAAAATATCCCTCAGAACTGCCACTCTCATGTCATCTATATCCTATCATATGGTGTATTGGGGGTGAATGTGGGGTCTGTGTCTCCACCCCTACAAGTACCCTGTAACCAACTGCTGTCCATCACTGGTTTCTGTGTTGGTCATGTGTCAAGCATAGTGCTGGTGCAGTGTCCTGGTGACTGTGGGGGTCACACTGTTGCTGCCAAGCTGAGTGTCTCTGCCAGCGGGTTTTGCCTGTCCATCTCTGAAAAAGTGGGCACATGCATTAAAGCATTGGATTTGTTGTTCTGTACAGTACTGTATGCTTTGGTAATGATGTGTAGATGCTACCCTCTAAATACTCACAGATCAGCATAGCAGAAGGCACTCCCTGGTCTTGGTTGTGTGTGTCAGGCTATGACGGTCTCTGTCCACCAGCATCCTCCTAGCTACTATGGGGTTGTGAGTCAGCATCTGTGGGATAGCTTCATTAGTAGATGCAGCTGTCTGTAAATGTTATTGTATGTAAATCCTTAAAAAAGTTTACTTAATTGCAAAAAAAAGTAGATGCAGCAGTACAGAATACAGTGCTAAGTAATGCTATGGGATACTCACCTTCCATAGTGTCCATGCCATCATCCTTAACATCATCTGACTGCTGACTGAGGGCACTGCCCACAGCATCCTCGGCAGGGTTTAGTTCAGGCTCATCATCCTCACTGAGTGCCCTCCATTGCCAGCTGTGCCTTGCAAGGACAACTTAACTTCTCGACACCACACAGGCTACATCACTTGTGCTTGATGACATTTATTGTGCGGTGGGGTGGGAGTTGTACCAGCTGCATTGACAGCAACCTGTATGGCCTTCCACACACTACCTGTTTGTGGGCCACAGTACCCCGCAATGCCCCAGACAGAAACAGTCTGATAGTTGCAGCTGCCTTCTATAGCTATTATTGCATTTCCCTCACCCATGAAGTTTGGGATTCTTGGGCACTATTCACCCACGGTTTTCCATGTCCCATACCATGGGCAGCAATGTCAGTAATGGAAGCACTGGTGGGGCTTTCCTACGGTTGTTGCCTTCTCCACGGTTACCCCAGTAGTGGCTGTATTCTCAGCTGACATTTCCACATTGGATCTATGGAGGGCATTTATTCTCCTTATAAGGTGGGTTCAAGGGGCATTCTGTGCACATGTCTATGTTGCTGCAGAGTCAGACCCTGCTCACTATACCCCATTATCTGCACTCCTATGCACATGGGGGCCACTTCTCCTACCTATATGAATCTGGCGATGGGCCCAATTCCCATGCAGCGTGTATCACAACATAATTTTATATACCTTTTGTGCACATCTCAGTCAATTTTCTGGATCAGGCACTTAGTTATCTTATTTGTTTCCCATAGAGCTGTTTCTGCTACTTGGCTGGGCCAGGCAGGCTCTCTGCCCTGCCCCGCCCCTTCTTGCCTTGCACCCACAGCACTGGACAGTCAGTCCTGAATGGTTTTCCCCTACGGTGGAGCTGGGAAGGGAAGGGCTATCCTCCCCCCATCCAGTGAAACTCATCCAGCTGGGCAGGCGATCGGCCTGCAGTGCAGAACAGAGGCAGGCAGGCAGGGCTTTTTTCAGCTTGCACCAATCATATTCCACTTTTCTCCCCAAAGTCCACAGCCACGGTGGCAAGGAGGCATGTACATAGAGACATACACACCTAGGGAACTGAGGCCTCTCCTTTCGTGTCGCTCGAGACTGCTGGCGCTACCCCCAGGCCAGTGTAGAAGAGAAAAAGTATCTGGGACCAGCCACTCAGTTCATCATAAGAAATGTAATTTTATTGTAATATTTTCTTAGAACACCATGATCCCCTAGGGCGTACCCTACATTTCTTATGATGAACTGAGTAGCTGGTCTCCAGATCCTTTTTCTGTTCTACATTGAGGTTAACCATTCAACCAGCCCCCAAAAGGAACATTTGGACTACTTTATATAAAGGGCACCCACCCACGTCCTCTTCCTTGGCTACTCCCAGGCCTCCAGCTGGGGACAGCCAGGGGTAGAGATGGCAAACTACCCTTCCCCGGGACAGAAAAGCTGTCCCCTGGAAGCTCAGTCCTCTGCCCCCTCCCTCCAGCTGACCCCCAGCAACCTGAGCTCATTGCCGAACCTGGATCGCTGGCGTGGAAAAAGGTAAGGCGCAGAGTGCCTCAGCCCTCTTTGCCACCGGGCCAGCTGGCCCTTAGTTAGCTTAATGTTTCTTTATTTAGAGCTTTTTATTTTTCTAAGCAACACGCAGCAGCACTCTCTCCAGCCTGGTCATTGACCTTCTCATGGACATATAGGTTATCCACCACTTACCTCACCCAGGACCACAACGTGGTGGGTGACCAGCCGTGCTGGCCTTGTTAAAGCCTGTGTATGTTGGGGGTGCCAGATTGGACAGTCTGGCACTTTTTTCTCCAACCTCCATGTTTTCTCCAGGGGTGCTGGCATGCAATGGTGGAGTTGCATATGCGTACGCTGGCACACAGCATGACAGGCATCTGGCAGCGATCCCTCTTCTGCTGGTGCTTCTGGCTGTGCTGCCGACTGGTCTTCCTCAGTGGCAGTCACACAGCAGGAGCAGTGTCTCCCAGTCTCTGAGGAAGGAGACCAGTCCTTGGGATGCTCAATTCTTCCTCCCCCAGCCAGTCCCTCATGACCTGTGCTAGTTCCGAAATGAGGGTCGTTGGTGTAGCAAGCATTATCTTGATTTTTACTATGAGCACCACTACTCCTCTGAAGCTCCTCCTTAATGGTCTGTTGTAGGTGTAGTGAGTACAAATCAGAAATAGTACAAACAGTGCTTAAAAGGCACTGATTACAGCAACGCTTGTCAAAATACAGCACAACAAATTCCACATAAATTGGAAAAAAGCAGCCGGCCCGCTGGCGCAGCGATTGGCTTTCCGCTTGCGATGCCAGCAACCCGGGATCGGGAACGAGCCCGGGTCACTGGAGGGTCAGCCAGGGGGAAGGATCGAGCATCCTATAGACAGCTCTCCTTCTCTGGGGGGAGGGTAGGGGACTGGTCCAGCACCTGCTGGCTCCTAGCGGAGGCTGGGAAGTATCACAGGATGCATGGCCCAAAGTTAACTGGGGGAAGAGCGGACATTGGCATATGCCATGACGTCACTATGCTGCCCCCAACAGAAAAAAAAATGGAAAAATTGCTCGCTGGCCGCCAGATGACGGCTCTCCATTCCCTGAGTGCCTCCAGTACCTTCCCAGGGCCTCCTGTTCCTCAGCAGCATCCCTGGCCCTAAGTAGTGTGTGCTGGGGCCACCCCCTCTCCCCCGGTGCCCTTCCCCCTCGGAGGAGGGGGACCCACCCGGCGAAGGGATACGCCGGGATATCCCAGGGATCGGCTGCAACCTGAGGACCAGAGGAGGGCTGGGTAAGGGCAGTGGGGCCGGGGGGGAACTTGTGGAGCCTGAAGGAGTGGGGGCCAGCGAAGCATGGGAGGCGGGGGGAAAAAAAAAAGAAATTGGAAAAAAGCAAATCCCCTGACTAAAAATTTAAAATACATACTCACCAAAATTGTTGATCTTCCAGAATATCTTCAACATTCAAACACACTGATGCGTCTAAGCTGGAGGCACTAGGACCCCACAGGAGCAAAGTCTTTTGCAGCTGGGGGGGTGGGACTGGCATTGATGCCAGTAACACCCACTGGGCAGATGTAGTGACGTCACACACATCAGCCAGCCAGTAACTGACTCCGACCCTCTCCTTTCCATAATTCTGTTTGCCAGAAGAGGGAAATAAGTGGGCAAGAAAGGAGAGAGAGGGCTATAGACACCTAGCCCACAGTGATAGGAAAAGAATGTAGGGTATAAAAATAATAAACTAGGGCTGTGCACGGGGCTGATTTTTGATATTTGTATTTGTTTCTGTATTTGTATTTGTCTGCATATCAGTGTTTGCAAAATATTTTATTTAACATTTTGGACTCGTTTCTGTTGTTAGTGATGACATAAGACCAAGGGTTTGAGAGGTTTCAATAAAATTTTCAGATTTATCAAGAAAATATTTATCAGCTAGCAGTCACAAGTGTTTCATGTCAGCCTAAAGCAAGGTCTAATACTACTTTATGTAGTCTAACACAAACACAAATATTTAAGAGCGATATCTGTATTTGTAAAAGTGCCGTATTTGTGTGTATTTGTCCTAAATAGTATTTGTTTTGCACAGCCCTATAATAAACATAATAAAACAGAACTAAGGGTTGGGCCTAAGGGTGGCACAGTAGCAGCGGGTATAAGAGCCAGAGCCTATCTAGCCATCTGGAGAGGAGAATGGAAGATAGAGGGCAGCAGCCAGGCATATACAGTGCTAGCCACCACCACTTTCGTCAGTATCATACGTTACAGCGTAGTGTGGCCTGATACCTTTGTTCAATCCTGCATTCATCTGCAGGCGGCATTTCTGGTATTGGAATTTGCCACATTGTGCCATTGTGTGCTACTTTTCTAAGTGGCAGTGGCTGGCACAGTAGCTCTGGCTGGTACAGGAGGCCCAGGAGACCTCAATTCAGTTAAGGGGGCAGGATGCCAACTTAACTTAAGTTCTTGTGTGCCAACAAGACAAGAATTTAGAGGGAAAAAAAACATCAGAAGCTCAGAAAAAGAAGAAGAACAGGAAGAGGATGGTAAGACAGAGTCCAGAAGCACAAGAAACTATCTTCTTTGCCACTCCAAAGCAGAGAAAGATATAAGAAAGTGAAGAAGATAATCCTAACAGCCAGGATTGACTGGCAAACATAGAGCAAAAAATTGTACTGTACCTGCCACTCCCTGCGATATAGGAAGGCTGGAGCTGCACCTTGTCACAAGCTAGAAGCAGCCACATGGCAGAGGCTAAGAAGCATAGACAAGACAGAATTTAACAGCAGCCATAGGGATATACCAGGAGATATCCCTAGCAGGGAAAGGGAGGAAAGCTTAAGGTAAAAACCACAAAAGGTTGCTTTGTTTTTTTGTTTGTTTTTTTGTTAGAAAGGGGATATGAGGACCCGCACCCTAATTTTTTTTTTTTTTAGTAAGTTTTGCTCTAAGGGGAAAACAGAAGGCTGGAAAAGGCGGACAGCCATTCCAAACAAAGTATTAGTAAGAAAGGAGCTGAACCTCTTAGGAAGAGGAAGAGCTCTAGGGAGTGGTATGAAGTATGTGTAAGCACAACAGGGTGAGCTGCCCAGAGGCCCTGGCTCTTACCTGAGTGGGGGATGGTGGGTGGACGTGTGACTGAATGGTGAAGATATTCTGGAAGATCAACAATTACGGTGAGTACATAATTTTCATACCTTCCAAGAATCAATCTTCACCATTCAGTTACACTGATAGGTCAGAGTACCAAGCCTTCCCCCAAAAGAGGGGAGAAGTTGGCTCACCCTAATGGAAAAATATCCCTCAGCCCTCTGTGGAGGGTAACCTAATCACTGGAGGGCAGGGACTCCTCACATGTCTGGGAGGACCCAAGACTGGTCAGGGGCAGGTGGAGGCTTCTGTGGCCTGGAAGCAGGAAAGTGCCTGACAACTGACCCCTGACCTTGTGGGAGAAAAAGTGCATCCCCTGGAAATGTGAGCACACAACACTGGGCCAGGGGTGCCAATCAGGAAAGATGAAGCCATACTGTCTGCCAAATGCAGACTGCTGTTCCTACCAACCTGGAAGCTACCTCATTGGCATCGTATGACACCCTCGCTTGGTGCTCGCCAGCTCCAGACCCTAGGCAGACAGGCAAATGGCCTACCAGGTTAACTTGTGATCCAGCATGGAAGCTAGGACCTGTCCTAGCATTGCCCACAGGCCCTTGTTGTAAGCTGCCACATGTGCACCACTGCACATCATGGTGCATGCCACTGAAAAGACCTTCTTCCCCCAACCACTTACCTCCACAGAGTCGGAATCAGGGGGACAGTTATGCACCAGACACTTAGGCACATAAGGGGGTCTGCAGCACCTAAATTCCCACAGTGGGGTGAGGGATAGCTCCTGCAACCCCCCCACAGGAGCACAATACCTGCATATGACGTCCCTAGGTGCAGAAGAAAGAGTGTAGTGACTAAGACAGACATTCCTGGATGCCGCTGAAAAAAGCAGAGGCCAAGGATGGATGACAAAGGAGTCATTGCTAAAATCACCAAGGAATCTCAGCACTAGGGTAGCAGTGTTGCAACCTACATAGGACACCACATTCAGCTCCTGCAACATTTCCATCAGAAACTGCTGCTACTGGGAGTACTCAACATTAGAGGAGAGGTAGACTGAAAAATCCTCTTCCTCAGAGAAGGAAGTAAGAGAGGAGCTGGATTCAGATAATGGAGATGCTGGGGCCACAGACCTGAATTGGGCATCATCAGACTTAAGGTATTATTGGAAGACACCAGCCATACTCTGAAACTGTTGCCAGGTGATGGGCCCCAGAGGACACACAATAGCTAGCAGAGCAGGGGATGGGACAGAGGAGGGGGAGGAGGAGGGTCGTGAGTGACCAGGCCAGGTCCTATGCCAGGGCTGCAAAAGTGCTCAGGGGACCTCTCCCAGAGGGAGGGCCTGACAAACTTGCTTGTGTGGAACCAAACAAACTCTGAGAACTGGTCCAGCAGGTGCTCTAGGGGAGAGACTACCAGATGGGTAAAGTGGAGCCGTACACGTCTCGCAGGAAGCCCCAGTCCCCACCAGTGTCCAGGTCAGCCAGTTCCAGGGAAAAATGAGGCACTGGGCTCTCGCTGGAACCCCAGACAGTGCTGCCTCCAGAACCAGTCACAGGGTCAGTCACAATCCCAGTACCCCACCTCATCCCCTCACCAGGGCTGGCACTGCACCCCCCCCCCAGCCATGCCTAACATCCAGACCAGAGCTACCTCAAGTTTGGCCCCAGATCTGGCACCATGAGTGGTACTTGAACCACACCTGGTGCTGCAAATGGCACCAGGAATGGCACCAGAACCCATCTTAGCACCGCCCCCACTGCCAGGCCTAAGAATAACCTCAGGAGAGACACCAAGTCTGGTGTTGAGATCAAAAATTGGCCCAGGATGATTTCTCACATCAGCAGCTCCATCTCCAGGCCCCAGGTTAGCGTTGTCATCCTCCCCCAGGCCACCAGGGTGCTCAGGGGATGACATAACAACCACCTCAGACTTGGACACAGGGCCGACTCAGGAATCCACCCTTCTTCCATCACTGCGAGCAGTGCCAGAAGGAAGTCCCATCTTATGGCAGGTGGTGACCTGCTCAGTGGTACCAGCCTTAGTACCAGAAGAAAGGCAGTACCAGGCCACAGCACTAAGGTGCCCACTGATGTAGTGTATAGCTTCAGCCTCACCACCAGTGGTGTCCGCTGCCCCGATGGGTCATGTACTAGGGGGTGTTCAGCCAGCTGCCCCAAGAAAGCTGACTGTCCACCAGAGCCCCCCCCCCCAAAAAAAAAAGCCTCCAGCATCTCAGTGAGGTGAGTGCATGGAGTGCCCTGGGCTTCCTCAGTACCAGAGCTACTTGGATGGGGTTCAGGAGAAGAGCCCAGGGACCTTACCTTGGCATCCCTGATGCAATGTCTGCCTCCAAACATGGAGGGGGGGGGATGACTCCACTTCCATGCATGTGTCTTGAGGGTGCAGTAGTCTGTAGAGAAGCAAGCATTGCACCGATCCATATCATGGTCAGCACCAATGCATTCCCAACATTTGTCCTGCCAGTTCTGGACAACGATAGGGCCCCCATAGGAGCACCGAAGCATGGGGGCACTGCCGCTGTCCTTCTTAGACTTTTGCTCCTTAGAATCCAGCATGGGGACTGACAAAACAATGAAAAACAGAGAGAAAAGGTTTGATGCCAAACTCAGCAAAAGAGGAAATGGTACCAAGTGAAAAACGGTGCCAGCGAAGGTTCAGCATCAAACAGAGGCAGTGATGAACTAAGGAAAAAGGTATGACAGTTAGTCAACTGTGACTGCTCCCATGGTTTGCACTTGGCAGTGGGGAAAACAGAACTGAGGAAGAGGGGGGCCAGCATCAGTCACTAGCTGGCTCATGTGCACAACGTCACTACATCTGTCTCATGGGTGGTACCAGTACCGACGTCAGTCCCCTACCTAAGCTGCAAAGGTTCACTCCCATAGGGTCCTAGCGTCTCCAATTTAGACCAATCAGTTTGACTGAATTGTGATGATTGATTTTTGGAAGATCACACAAGGACAGGTCAGGGGGAGAAAAATGGGGGGCTTGCGCAGAGCTGCAACAGAGCCAAAAAGGAGAAACGCAGAGGAGCGAGAGAAGTGTGTGTGTGTGTGTTGGGGGGAAGTAGGTGTAAGCAAAGGAGGAAGCAAAGTGATCCTTTAGGAAGGATGTGAGAGCAAATGGAGGAGAAGGCATGGATTTGGGAGAGGCTACTCTGGAGATGAAGAAAATGGGAGGTGAAGGGACACTGCCAAGCAGAGGTTTTACAGTTGGGAAGGGAGAAAGAAAGAGCATTATGATGAATGGAGGGCATAGGAGATGGGGAGGAAAGGGGGAAAAAGTGATGAGAGATAGCCCAGGAGTGAAGAGAACCAGAATTTGTTAAGAATGGAGGAGCAGTGAGTAAAGTGTCTTGCCTTGTGAGAAGTTAGAGAGAGAGAGAGAGAGAGAGAGAGAGAGGTCAACACAAAGAGAAAAAATGCTGCATAGGACTGGAGAGTGTAGAGGGCAAAACAACAGACCAAGTAGAAAAGGAGGTGCAGCCTGGTGCCTGGTGAGGGCAGTTTTGTGGTCAGCACTGCAGACCACCTCTGAATAGTCAAACACTGGTAAAATCATCTTAAGGATGATTTTGCGGTGGTCCAGGAGTGGAAGGCAGAATTTACTGTGAAATGGTGCACCAAGTTTGCACAAAGCTTCTGATGCAGGGTGTCAACATGGATTGAGGAACTGAAGCTTCAATATAACCACATATCAAGGTACTTGAAGTATGTTGAAATCTTACACCACCTGTGGTGAATGTACACAAGTGGTAGAAATCTACTTGTGACTGCAAAGGCTCCTGGGAGCCGTAGGCCTAACGGCAAAAACAGGCAGGATGTTAAGTGCCAAAGAAAAGATCATAACTAGGAGGGACTTAAAAATTAAAAAAATTAAATGCTTTGTATACTGTACCTCGGTGTTTGATCCACTTGTTCAGACCTATGTTATGGGGAAACAAATGTGGCTCAACGATGTTTTCTATTCAATAATTTTAGACAGGAGGTTAGATTTCACCTGCTGGAGTTGCCTTAATGTAGTGCTGAACTTGACCATCTGATCCTTTGTGGCAGCCAGCCAGTGAAAGGAACTGAAGCATTATCATGAACCTGACACTTTGAAGAGCACAGGAGATAACGGAATCATGCCACAAATACTGAAACCCACAGTGACACGTCTCAACCCTCTTCAATCTATCCTTTCTCACTGTGCAAGTTCTGGCAGCCTGGAAGACTGCTGTTGTGACCTCTTCTGTATAAATCTGTCCCGCTTTCAGATCTGAGTAACTTCTGGCCTATCTCAGTCCTACCTGCCCTCAACAAACTTCTGGAAAAGTGGGTTCACAAGCAACATATGGACCATATCCTCTTCAATCAGGCTGCAGTCTGAGCCATTCAGTCAGCACAGCATTACAGAAAGTGACTCAGAATTTCTACTCTGCAACTGACTCTGGCCTCTGTGCAGATGCAATTGTCACCTTCAGTACTGTGGATGACTCCACTCTATTATACAGATCGAACCAGCTGGGGTTTTCACAGGGTCCACCATTGTAGATTAGATCCTAAATAACACACAACAATCTCAATTAGTAAAAGTTAATGCCGAAGTCTTCTTCCCATCTGCCCTCAGCTTAGAGGTACCACGAGATTCAATCCCTGGCCTCTTGCTCATCAGTTTCTTTGCTAATGGCCTCCCATCAATTTGCTCTGGCTACAGTGCACATATTCATTGTTATGCAGACAACATCATTATATACTTAGGCTTGGGGGAGATGCCAGTTTTTTAATGCACCTAATAGATAAACTGAGTGCATTTTTACCAACTCCCCTTGTTTTGGGAGGGGATTGGAATATAGCCCCATCGCAAGAACTAGATAAAACCTATAGGCCTCTGAAGTCTCCATCCCCAGCACAGCTGGCGCTGCGGGACATGGGCAGTATGTTAGGATTGGTGGACCCTTGGAGGATTGTGCACCCTCTTAGCAAGAGTTATACTTTCTTTTCCCCGCTCCATAATTCTTGGTCCAGATTGGACTATTTTTTAGTAAGCACCTCCCTCATGGCTAACATAACCATAGTAGGCATTGAGCCCATTATAATTTCTGATCATGCCCTAGTATGGTTTCGATTTATCCCTTCCTCTCTGGCGCAGCGTGATACAATTTGGAAGCTCAATACTCAGGTTTTAAAAGATGAGCATTCCTGTGCCCAGATCAGGTCCTTAATTAGAGAGTACCTGGACATTAATCGTGGTTCGGTGACCAGGTTTGACATCCTATGGTGCTCTTTAAAATGTGTTTTGAGGGGAGAGTTCATTAAAATTTCCTCCAGGAGGAAAAAACTCAGGACTCAAAAATTTCTTTTTTTATCGGACCGGATTAAGGCGACAGAAAACTCCCTTGCCTCTTCTAAGTCCCTTAAATGTTTGGAGCAGTTACATAAACTTAAAAATGAATACGAGGGGCTAGTTGGGGAAAAGACTGAACTTGCGCTGTTGAGAACCAAAGCTAAATATTTAGACCAAGGGGAGAAACCGAGCAGGCTCCTCGCCCTAAAGCTCAAGGAAGTAGAGAACTCAAGGTTAGTACCGGCTTTGGAAGCACAAGATGGCTCTATTAAGACAAGGCCCAGGGATATTGTGGAGGTTTTCAGCTTATTCTACTAAAATCTCTACGGCGCTGCATCAGTTCCCCCCTCCCGGTCTGCCATTGAGTCCTTCTTTAAGACAATTTCCCCACCTTGTCTTTCTGGAGATCAGGCAGCTTTTCTCTCTACTCCTTTATCCCTGAAGGAGATTGAGGAAGCCATTCACAATCTTCCGTCCGATAAAGCCCCAGGTCCTGACGGCCTACCCTCTAACTTTTATAAGGTTTTTTGTAAGGATTTAGCCCCAATACTTTTGGATTTTTATAATTACCTTTTCTCCTCGGACTTACTGGACCCAACTTTGTTGGAAGCAATTATAATCCTGATTCCTAAAACAGATAAGCCTTCTCTGGACCCAGCAAAATATAGGCCCATCTCGCTGCTCAACTGTGATATAAAAATACTGTCCAAAATATTGGCTCTGCGCATTAAACAAGTCTGGCAATCACTTCTGAGCTGTGAGCAAGTAGGCTTCGTACAGGACAGGTCGGCTGCCGATCACATGAGAGTTCTTTCCTATGTTTTCCAAGCAGCCCAAGCTTCTCAGATCCCTATGGCGTTGGTGGCTTTAGATGCCGAGAAGGCATTCGACCGAGTCAACTGGGACTTTTTATGGAGTACCATGGCTAAATTTGGTTTTCCGGAGAAGTTTATTCAGTGGACGAGGGTTCTTTACAAAGATCCTTCGGCAAAAATATACTGCAATGGAGTTTTCTCACCCCGCTTCCGATTATTCTCAGGCACCCGTCAGGGTTGCCCCCTTTCGCCATACCTTTTCAATCTTTATTTGGAGCCCTTGCTACTCAATCTCAAGGCAGCTCCTGGGATCCAGGGTTGTGCCATTTCTCAACAAACCTCCACAGTATCCGTCTTTGCAGACGATATCCTGTTGCAGTTAACCAACCCGGCAGACTCTTTGCGAGCGGCACCGAATATAATAGAGCAATTTGGGGCTGTTTCCAATTACAAACTTAACCTGGCCAAGTCAAAGATTTTTCCCCTCAATGTGCATGTATCCCAATCTTGTATGTCTCATTTTGGTATGAAATGGTCCCCATCTCACCTTAAATACCTTGGTATGTATTTGGCTCGTGATCCAAATTTGGTTAGGAAATTAAATCTGGACGATCTAGTGGACAAAATTAATTCTGACCTGCTAAGGTGGGACAAGCTTCCATTATCAGTAGGGGCCCGGATCAGCATTACCAAAATGAACATTCTGCCTCGCCTTTTTTATCCCCTGAACCTTCTGGATATTTGGTTACCCAAAACCTTCTTTAAGAGAATCCATTCCATCCTGACTGGTTTTATCTGGAACCATAAATCTCCCAGACGAGCCTTTCATAAACTTTGTTTACCTAAAGATATGGGGGGCCTTCGTCTCCCTAACTTTGAATACTATTACTGGGCTAGTCACCTAACTAAAGCTGGTAAATGGCTTGGAGGAAGGATATATCATCTCCCCTTATGGTTAAGCTTGGATCTCGATCTTATTAAGCAATGTAATATAGATCCCTCTAGTCTGTTTATTGCCATTTTCAACTCTACCCCATCGTGATTCAAGACTCGGCAGTGGGCATTTCGGTGAGGGTTCTGAATCAATTTTATGCTACCGCCAAAATTAGACACGTTAAGGACCCTGGGCACCCCTGATTTCTAACCCTAATATTAAAATGGGGACGAATTATTATCCCGAGTATAGCTGCCCCAAATTCAGGGACTCTTAGTGGAAGATTTGTTTGTGAAAGGGGGTCGTGGATCAATAGACGATCTATTACTAGTCCTTAATATTCCCCCCCCCGATCGATTTTCAAAGTATATCAACTGAAACATCTTGTCAACAAAGAATTTGGTGACACTGTGCCGGAGTCGGTTATAAAGCCCCTGCTCAGGGTAGTTAAAGAATGTGCGGCTAAACCCCACGGTATATCCAAGCTATATTTACATCTTTTGAAGATTACCTTTCCTGCCCCCTTAACTGGCTCCAGATCTTGGCCTTTACTTTCCCCGGATCCTTCGTTCACATGGAGCCAAATTTGGAGAGATTTGCATATATATAATACTCTCGATAAGAATAGGCTTATTCAATATTTTATTGTCAACAATATGTATATTACACCTGTTAAAAAATCGAAATTTGATCAGTCTAGCTCCCCTAATTGTCTCAGATGTGGCAAAGATCTGGGTAGTCCTCCCCACATTTTCTGGTATTGCTCCAAAGTAGCCCCATTATGGAGAGCTATACGGGAGAATTTGGACCCCATTCTAGGGCTGCAAGATCTCTTTACACTAGAAATTTGTATCCTAGGAGATTATTCAAGTATTAACGTCAGACAGAGAAGATATCATATGGCTCTTGTCTCAATGGTGGTTAAGAGATTAGTGCTTCGTCACTGGTCAGATGATTTAGAACTCTCGTATATGGACTGGGTTGAAGAAATGTCCTCGTGTTTCAAAGTCGCAAAGTTGATAGCCAGTTTTAGATTCTCTCCCTTGGCTTTTCAGAAAAAGTAGGGTAAACTTTATGCCCTGTATCTGCACTGAAGATCCCCAAGCCCATCTTGGCCCATCTGTTTATTGTCGGTATTTTTCCCTTTATGGTCTCCCTGATGCTTCTCCCTTCCTACTCTAGAACCTGTTTTTTGTAGAGTTGTGTTCCCCTCCAGGTCCTAAGGGCTGGCTGCTATCTTGCTCTCTTCTCTAGGCTCGTCACCTTCTTTCTCCCTTATTTACGAACCTTCTTTGTGTACCCCTTCTCCTTTCAGTGGTGACACCTTCTTTTGGGGGGGGGGGTGGATAGGAGTTTAATTTTTTCCCATGCTTGTTATTCTGTGTCTTGTTTCAAGCAATTTTTTTACAGTGTTGTTTCTTCTCCTGTATGTATCAGTTTGATGTTACTGTTATTGAAACTGAATAAAAAGAGAATTTCAAAAAAAATATATATATACTTAGGCAATAATACACAACAGGGTGTGTATATCATGGGATATCGTCATACCTGGGGGTGCGTTGTCATGCACCTGAGAAGTGACAATATTCCATGATATACCACACCCTGGAGTGTATTATTGCTATTAGGAACTGGATTAAAATGATAAATAAAAATTACAATATATAAAAAAAATTATTTTAAGGGGGCAATGTAAAAGTACAGTTTCAGAAAACAGTTCTCTATGGGTTGCGGTCAGAAGGTGGCACTGTTGTAGGATTCGATAGTAGGTAGTGTAGGGACATCTCCCTATGTGTCCACACACACAAACACACACACACACACACACACACCTTGAAAAAACTATACCTCCATGGTCTGTGCCTCTGGGTACAGTATGTGCACCATTTTTTTTGTTTTTGTTGGAAAGTTGCCTACCGGCATGCACTGTGGCTCCTTGCGCTGTTGATAGCTGTTGTTAAGAGTTGCAGTTGGCGGCATTTGTAATGGGCTGATCTGGGTGTGTTTTTTTAACAGTTGTGATATCCATAGAGAGCGTGTTCGTTATGATCTCTCTGGTGGTAATGTTTTCTGGTTTTTGACCCTGGTTTTTGGTGTACAATGTCTGCAGCCAAAATGCAGCTGTCGTCAGCACCTGTTTCTGGTTGCCTTGTGTGAAGCACAGTGAGTGACAAGGGGAACGTTGCTGTTGGATTAATTTCTGGTGAGTGAGAATGCTGGTGGCTGGAGGTTTTCTGAAGCTGTGATTATGTTGTGGTATTTAATCACAACTTCAAATACCTCTCAGCTAATCAGCTTCTTTAATTTGTTTTCCATCCATGTCATAATCTAAATCAGAATCCATTAAAAACGAAACTTTAAGTGATTATTGACAGGACACAGGGCTGGATGGACACAAATTACCCACGAAAAATAGTAACACAAAAGTGATGGTTTTCTATGGCAAAACCCCCACCACATCCCATACAGATTGCTTGGGCCTAGTACTGGAAACAGCTGACTCTTTAAAGCTGATCAGGTCACGGCTAGATGCAAAGTTAACTTTCACAGATCCCATTACAAAAACAACCAGAGGGGGTACATCAAAAACTCGGTGCTCCTTTTTAAAGGAAAACTGTGTTTAATGTAAAAAGTGCAGGAGCTGCTGCAGAAACACCTGATTATGGCTTCTAGCAATAATAAGAATATTTTACTACCTTTTATATCAGTTATTTTATTGTTGAATACTTGTGCCAACTGTCCTATTGGGAGTCGCCTGTGACCAGCTCGCGCACCCCAGCAGCTTCCTGCGTGCGTGTTATGCTAATGAATTATATAAACTCTGCCATCAGTTGGTAGCCCTCATTAGCATAACTTGCAGGCAGAAAGCCTCCGTGTGTGTGCGTGTGTGTGTATGTGTGTGCGCGCGCGCACGAGATGGCCACAGATGCGTCTCCTGACTGGACAGTTGATGAGGGTATTCAACATTAAAATAACTGACATAAATGGTACTTACATGTAATCATTGCTAAAAGGCCTGACTGAGCATTCCTGCAGCAGCTGTTGTGCTTTCTAGATTAACTACAGTTTACCTTTAATTATTTTTTTCTCCCCCCCCAGCCCAGATCCCCTTCTGCCTCCAAACCCTAGTCCCATCGCTCGTTGTATCTTGGATTTATTTCAGTTCTCCTTTAGCCTGTAGGGCTTGCCCACCCCTGATGAGGCCAATGATGGTGGCAGAGGACCCTCTCTGTGGACTGATTCTAGTGCAGAAGACCAGAGTCTAGTGGACGGTGCGGGGCCTGTGAGGTGAAAGCGTTATCCTGCCTTGGCCTGCATTTTCTACTTCTGTATTTCCTCAGGGACGGGGGCCTGAATGTGTGGGCAGCATGAGCCAGCCAGTCTCTCCCTCCCCCTGCTGCCCCACACTGCTGCTGGCACACTCACGCTTTCCCTTCCCCCTGCCCTTCAGCGCCACAAGCTCATTCCCAAATCCAGGTCACCTGCATCATAAGTGGCAGTGCTACTGCTGTGCTGACGAGCAGTCAGACTTAGGGTTTTATACCATAAGTCTAATTAATTATTCATGAGCCTAGCAAAGCTCCTGATTGGCTACTAGATCGGTCATTAATGTCTTAGAAATGACAGATCCAGCTGCCAACTGAAGCTGTGCGACACGCACGGCTCGTGCCATTCTGCTTAAAACCTTAAGAAAGTTAAAAATAAATGGTAAAAAAGAAAATTGTTATTGTGATTAGACTTGTAATCGCAATAACAACCTCAAAGCCAGTCACTTCCTTGGAATAATGAGTGGCTAGAGAGAGGAAGCCCTCAGCAGCACCTCGGGCCCATCCATCCCCCCAACCAGTTATTAATTCCTTGGAAATGACCACCTTCTTGATGGCTGTTGCTTAATTCACACCTGCTTATCAAGTAGCGCCCAAAACTTATTTATTTATTTAAAAGCGGGTAACTGGGAGAGGCACACTGAATCATGGCTCATTTCCAGGTGTTACCCGGAAGGGAAGGATTAAGAGGAGTACAATGTACTCATAAAAATTAGTAGAACAGATTAAGTATGAGCGATACAGGAGAGCAGTAATCAACAAATGAGAACATAATATACAGTGGTGTGGCAATTAGAAATTAATAACATATTTTGACACTGAGTAGTACAACGTTTCGCTGACAGTGGACGGAATACTGGTTTATACATTCAGATTGAATGGAGGGGCATTAGAGAACGGTGATTAGTGCTGATGAGGTCACTAAGTGGGACTGTAGTGAATTCAATCAAATGAGGAGGGAGGAGCACAGAACATAGAAACTGTCAGCAGATAAGGACCGCTAGGCCCATCCAGTCTGCCCCTAAGTCCTGTACTTGATTACAGCTTTTGACCCTCCCCCCGCTTAACCTCTATGGTTCCCCTATGCCTGTCCCATGCATGTTTAAATCCAACCACAGTGCTTGCTCCCACCACCTCCTGTGGCAGACCATTCCATGCGTCCACCACCCTCTCCATGAAGAAAAACTTCCTCACATTCCCTCATAACCTGCCACCTTCTAATTTCATGTAAGGGTCTACTGACTGAAGGAAGTGCAGGAGGGCAGGGGAGATTGTGAAAATGCATGCTTCAGGCATAGTAGGGAGGGGGACTGTCTAGGGAAGGAAGGAAGGGAGTTCCAAAGGGAGGGCAGGCGGTATGAAAAGGCTGATCGACCTGAACAGAATGAGGGACGGGGAAGAGAGAAGGCGTGGGTATCTCTGGAACAAAGGGGGTAGGAGGGCAGGGATGGGGTAAGAGAAGAGAAGTGTGCTAGGAGAGGAGGGACCCAAGCCAGAATCTGGAGATGAGGAGGGAGGCATGATGCTGATGGCACAGGTGAAGAGAAGAAAGGGAGAGAGAGGAGAAAAGGGAGCAGTGGTGGGCGCGGGGGAGGGCGTTTAAAGTAAAGCAACAGAAGGCGTTATACAGTGTTTCCAGTCTGGCTAGTGAGGAGGTGGGGCAGTTCCATATACTATGTTAGCATAATCAAATAATAGGAGTTTCCAACAGACAGGAAGGGAGAGGGAGTCTTTATTTCTATACAAGGCCCCCAATTTGGGCTGGAGCTTTGAGAGAACATGATATATATGTGTAAAGAAATCAAGCTGGCTTTCTAGCCAGATGCCAAGGTATTTGCAAGAGGAGACTATGTCAAGGGTGGTTCCATCTAGGGTGGAGAAGGAAAACAGGGTGGAGATGTTGGACAGTTTTTGAGAGGTTCCAAAGGTCATCGTCGGCACTGTTTTTTTGTTTTTTATGCGGACAATGCTACTCCGTGCCCTAGAATACATCAGGGAATGTACAGGTCAGGCCCAGCACTAGCATTACGGAGTCACCATTGTGTATAACAATATAAGTAGATAGGCACTGGGTCATACTAGTGGTAAGACCACCCACCATTATCTGCTAAAGTGGTAGCTAAAAAAAAAGTTGGCCCGGTACTGCGGTATTCTTCCTTTGCGGTAAAAACAATACGTTTGTGATAACAAAAAAAATATTTTATTCAATACGATTTTGTGTACAGTAGCCTGTTGCCAGGAAAGGGAGCTAAGGTGGGCCTTAACCACGGTTTACAAATGTGTCCATGGGCATTACCCAAACTACATCGGCGGTTAACTACTCAAACCCAACCAAGCAGATACACTTAGCTCTCAAAGCAAACACCTCCTTTAGTTACCAGAACTTGTATGAACATCAGACTGACAGTCTTTGCAGTAGCTACCCCAGTCACTTGGAGTGACCTCCCTACCAACAGCAAGGATGTTCCAAACACAAAAGGATTTAAATGTACCATGCTTAACTGCCTTAACAATCCCTGTATCTGCCATGGACCCCAGCCACTTAACCCTGAAAGATAATTTGCTATTTTTGCTAAGTGCCAGTTATAACTTCACAATGTTTTTTCCCCCTTTTTTTTTTTTGCACTGTTGTCCACAGTAATTGTAATCTTATGAAGTGTACTGTATTGTATTAATGCCCAGGACCACCTTAAAAATGAGCTTGCTCAATGGTGTTTATGCCTGGTTAAATAAAGTGATTGATTGATTGATAACTTACTTATATGTATATATGTTCATACAGCAAATATTCCATTGGGCTTATCTTTTCACGTATTCCCAAATCCTCCTGTCCCATTTACTGAGTGTTATTAATGCCTGTTGCCGTAAATATCTCCCCAGAACCATCTTGAAAATTAGACATGTCGTCTAAATGTGGACATTCAGGTGTGCAGAAATTCTAATTAAATAAATAAATAAAATTCTATTTGAATCCATGGGACCAGACTTCTGAAAGGACTGAGAATTTATAACTTTGCAACTGTTTGCAGATACTGCCATCTGGTGGTCAGAGTCCAACATTACAAGAGTTATTGCTACAGGAGCAGTCCTGTGAAGAAACGGGGCAGTGGGGGACTGAATAAGATTTCATGGAACCAAGGTACTGCCTGCATGTATTACATAAACACATAAGAAAAGCGTCAGCAGATGGACACCGTGTTATCCATCTAGTCTTCCCTAGAAACTACCCCCCTCCCTATGCAGCCTTTGTCCAAACTTGTCCTTTATGTCTGTCCCATGCGAGTTTGAACTCCCTGATTGTCTTTAATGCTACCACCTCCTGGGGCAGACTGTTCCACAGATCTATCGCTCTGTCTGTGAAGAAGTACTTCCTGAGGTTCCTTTTGAACCTTCCTCATACCGGTCTCATATCATGCCCTCTCGTGTGTGCTGCCGTGTTCTGTTGAACTAGATTGCCTGTCTGAGCTGCGTTAAATCCCCTCACATACTTAAATGTTTCAATCATGTCCCCTCAGTTTCTACTCTGCTCCAGGGAGTATAGGTTCTGCTCCCCGAGTCTTGCTTCATATGACCTGTGATACAGTCCATGCACCATCTTAGTAGCCCTTCTCTGCATCGTTTCCAAACGGTCAATGTCCTTCTTGAGGTGAGGTCTCCAGAACTGAACACAGTACTCCAAGTGTGGCCTCACCAAGGACCTGCAGAGGGGCATGATAAACTCCCTCTTTCTACTAGAAATACCTCCACCTATACATCCGAGGATGCTACCCGCTTTCTGTGCTGCTTTCTCACATTGTTGTCCTACCTTTAATTTGTCAGTGATGATTAGCTGATCTATGCCAGTGGTTTTAAAGTTGTGTTCTTTTATTTAAATAGCACTTAAATTAGTCCAGCGTTAAACATCTTGCAGTCATCGGCTCACACTCCAAACCAAGATGTAACCACTGCATCTGTGCTGACCTGCCCTTACTCATCCACATATATTGTTAAAACACTCCTGTTTTCCACTGGCCCAGTGGCACTGAGCATTGAGGTGCTGGATGCCATACCTCGCGCCATGCTGGTGACCCGGGTTCGGACATGAGCCTGGGCCACCAGGGGTTGGCAGGGGAGGGATAGGATTGAGCATCTGTAACATAGAAACATAGAAGTTGATGGCAGATAAGAACCGCAAGGCTCATCCAGTCTACCCATTTCTTTTTCTACCTTATGAATGTGCCATAGGCCTTTGCTCTGTCAATGGCCTATCTATTCATACTCATCTGTATTGCTCCCTTATGCCTATCCCATGCCTGTTTGAACCCTGCACTGTATTCATATCCACCACTTCCTGAGGTAGGCCATTCTATGCATCCACCACCCTTTCTGTGAAAAAGAACTTCCTCACATTACCACTTAATCGGCCTCCCTCTAATCTCATGCTGTGTCCTCTTGTCCTGCTATTTTTCTTTTTCTATCTGTAGGACTGCTCTTCTATCCTGGGGAGGGATCCAGGCACCCACTGCTCTGTGGTGGCCCCTGGTGACGACCGGGGAGACCACTAGAGCGATGGCAGCAAGGGGGCGGAGTGTGCGTCAGACGTCAGCATGTTGTGCCTAGATGTCATTGCACTCCGGCACACCACAAGGGGTGAAAACCAGGTGGAAAACGGAGTGACGATCTGGCAGCTGATGGCCGTGCTGGTGCCCCCTGGTTCCCAGGGGGGATCCTGCCACAGAGTAGCGTGAGCGATAATGGCCGGCTCTGTGGGGCGCCAGACTGGGCCCGAGGGATGTGGGTGCTGGCGGCCGGAGAACACGGAGATCCGCTCCTCGAGTAGGAGAAATACAGTTGTTAAAAAATAAATAAATAAATGAAATAATTCCGTTTTCCTTTATAGTAAGGGTTCAACACTGCAAAATGTTAAATAGCGTATGAGTGACTGCATTACAAGTTTTGTTGACACCCCAGGGTTAGTGTCGACATAAGGGAGCACCACTGCCAGTGGCACCAAGAACAGGTGCCAGCTTCTGGCAGAGCAGGTTGGAGGGGTCAACTGGTGACTGGGGCTGGCGGGGACACACCTGGCACCAGAACGAGGAGGAAGGAAAAGGATAGGAAGAGTGGCAAGAAGGTGGAAGTCATGGGGGGCTCTATTGTTTGGGCACTGGATGACCTGGAGGGGGCATTGCTGGAGCAGAATGGCAGTTCATCTGAGGTGGTCTGTCTGTCCATAGCATGGGTTCAGTAAGTGCTAGCCAGGGCCAAGCAACACGGCTGGGTGGAGGAGCAGATTGTCGCTGCGCATGTTGCCATGAACGACATAGGAAGCACAAGTTCCAAGGACACATGGAGGTTATTCATAGAAATACAGAATCTGATGGCACGAGACCAAAAGCCAGCATTAGGGAAGGACTCCAGATCCACTTATGCTCGTGGCTAAGTAGAGGACTAGGAAGTAGCTATGCAACTATCCTGCAGTACTGTGAAGCAGCTAACAGTTTCAATTCATACCCACTTCGGTAAGCTATGCTACTGTGCTAGCAGCAGTGGATCATATCATAAAGAAACATACACACTACCTTTTAGATAAAAAAGGTGACAAAGTCCCCCATGTAACGAAAAAGCTGATATTTAGATACTTGATATATCTGGAGCACTCTGCCCCCCCCCAACCCTGTTTTGTTCAGATTTTAGAGTGGTACTCGAAGGACTACCAAGCTCAGATCAAGTTATCCAAGACAGTGTTGCAATCCCCTGCCTAGAATCTTTTCAGTGGGATGCTCCTTGAAGCTTCTCTGGAGCTGCTTTTGACCACTGATGCCAACCTGTTGGGCTGGGGTTTGGTTCTAGATGAGGTTCCAGTTCGGAGAGTCTGGAGCCCTCAGGAACAATGTCTCCAGGTCAGTATTATAGAAGTGAGGGCAGTGTGTCTAGCCTTGATATTTTCCCAGGACCAGGTTCCACCCCAAGGGGTGAAGGTGAGATTAGACAATACCGTCACTGTGACATATATAAACAGTCAAGAAGGCACAAGAAGTGCAAGCATTCTCATGGAACTGACCAGGGTACTTTAGTCAGTGGTGGACAATCTGCTGTCTATGACAGCAACTCACCTTGCAGTGGAACTGAATGCCCCAGTCAACTGACTAAGCCGCAAGAGAGTGCACCTGGGGGACTGGTCTCTGAATTCAAAGGTGTTTGACCTACTGTACAGAAGGTTTGGCCCACCACAGATTGATCTTTTTGCATCAAAGGAGAACACTCAGGTGCTGTGGTTCTTCAGGCAGTTTCAGTGCCCGTGGGCAAAAGCAGTACCTGTTTTATCCCAGCATTGGGACTTCGAATGAGAATGTTTGTTCCCACCACTTCTACTGTTGCCCAGGGTACTGCAAAAGATTCAGCACTCAGAAGGAAGTTTTCTTCTGACAGCCCCAGAGTGGTTAAGAAGGCCATGATTTTCAGACCTGGTCCATCTGACAATGCAGGCCGTTTTCAATTTCTGCTTCTTGGGGACCTGTTCAGTCAGGGACCAGTTCTGCATCCAAACCCAGAAGGGGATGCAGCCTCACTCCTGAAAGGAGGACACTCCTAAGGCAGGGGTTGTCTGATAAGGTAGTAAACATCCTGATTGTCTCCACGAAGGTGCCCAAATCAGCAGCCTATGACAGAGTGTGGAACATGTTCTTAGGCTTGAGTCACAGCCCAGATTATTTGGCCCAACAAGGCTACAATACCACAGATTTTGGATTTTTTACAGATGGATGTGGACAAAGATCTAGCACTGAGCACCCTATGGATTCAGGTGTCCACTCTTGGTGAGATGTTGGGGCCATCTGTCAGGAACTCTTTGGTGACCAACATGGATGTCATTCATTTTTTCAGGGCAGTCAACAGGAGTCGTCTATCCATGGAACTTGAACTTAGTGTTGCATGCCCTGCGAAGGCCGCAGAGCTCCCCTTGAATCCCTTTGTCTGTTCCATTTGATATTTTATCTTACAATGGGAGTTTCCTGATTGTGATTTGCTCAGCCAGGAGGACTTGTGAGCTTCAAGTGCTTTCACATAGGAAACCTTACCTTATAATGCATTATGACAAGGTAGTGCTGTGGACAGTCCTATCCTTTGCTCCCAAGGTTCCCACAGCCTTCCATGTGAACCAGGAAGTTTGTCTTGCATCCTTCTGCCTGAGGCCGGCAAATCAAATACAGAAAGAATTTCATATGTTGAATTTATGCAGGGTGGTCAAGACATACTTAAAGAGAATAGAAGAATTCAGAAAGTTGGAAAGTTTCTTTGTTCTGTTTGGAGTGGCAAGAGAAGGAGGGCCAAAAGGCATCAAAGGCCACCACAGCCAAATGGGTAAGGTCATTCATCGCAAAGCTGTATGTGTCAGAAAAGCAGAAGGCCCCTGCTGAGATCACAGTGCACTCCACCATGGTACTCGCTGGGCAGAGGCTTCGGTGTTAGAAATCTGCAAAGCGGCAACGTGATCCTCCATTAATACAGTCACAAAGCACTACAGACTTGATGTGCAGAGTCCAACCTGTGCAGCCTTCTGGCACAGAGTTTTGCAGGCGGTGGTTAACAGATAAATTCTGTAGCTAGCCTTATGGGTCATATATGGGACAATATTCTCCCCTACCCTATGTAGGATGGGTACTGTTTTTTAGAACACATATGTACTAAATGCCCACTGGCACCATTGAATGATACAGAAAAGAGAAAATCTTTCATACTTCCCGCAGTTTAATTTTCTGTTAGTTCCAACATTGTCAGCTGGGCCTCTCCCTAGAGCCACTGGTCCTCCTTAGAGAATATTGTTCAATATATTATGTGTTTTTTCAGACAAAAGATGTTTAACAGTTGTTCAGGTATGTGGATTCATTTAGTTATCTCTGGGCATCACAGTATAAAACTTTTATTTGGCGTAATAGGCCAATAGGCTAGCTGGTTGTCATTTCAGTTATGGGGTTGGAAAACCACTTTAGATTAGAACCCACTTGTTCATGTGTTTTCATTTATGAAACATTATATGTTACAGGTGTTGATGAAAGTCTCCATAAAACCGTTTGTAGTCCAGTGAAATGGCATTGTTCGAATTGCAATGATGTGGTTTGAGATCAGAAGCTTGACCAGTCCAGCTGCTGAAACTGCTGTGCAAGATAAGGTAGGCCAGTGCTTTTCAGTCCTTTTTTTCCCCAATAAAGCTTTTTACCTTGCAGGTCATTGCACATCGGCTCTCAGCCCTGTCCCCACCTCTCCCACCCAGCATCCACCTCCCTCTCCCCCAGACTCAACGGACCCAAAGACCCCCATGGATCCCCCCCCATGGTGGGACTAGGAAGGGAAGGGCCATCCTCCCCCCACCCAGTGACTCTCATCCAGTGTTGGGGCTGGCGGTCCGGGAGGTGGTGTGGGATGGGGGTAAGTGGGCAGGGCTTCATGTAGCCTGCAGTGACCATTTTTGCTTTTCTCCCCTGATTCCCCTACTGTGGTGGCACGTAAGCATGCGTACATGGAGGAACACACATGCTACGGAACAGCAGCCCCTCCCTTCTATGTTGCTCGAGCACTGGCACTACCCCCAGGCCTCCACCTGGTGGCAGCCAAGGGCCAAGTTGGCATGCCTTTCCACCCCAGGAGAGGAGAGCTGTCTGGTGGATGTTCGATCTCCCCCCGCCGACCCCCAATGATCAGAGCTCGTTCCCAAACCCAGGTCACCAGCGTGGTAGAAAATAAGGCAGTCAGTGCTTTAGCCCTCTGCTCTACTAGGCTGGCTCCTTTTTCAGTCCTTTAACTGTAATAGTTCATTATTAAGGGGCTTGCTTGTGGTAATTAATGTTGATATTTACACGTATTTTTGGAGTACTGCACTGACAAAGGTAAACTGGAGTAACTGCTGTATCTGTAATGTTCACATCCCTGGGGTTATATGCTGAGGTCACAGCTTTTGGGATATACCACTACCCCCAGTAGAAGAACACATTACTTTATGTACTAAATAGGGGCTGGCAGTATAGCCTAGAGGTTAGAGTAACGAGCTGTGAATGAGCTTGGTACATCCAGCAGACCTGGGTTTGATTCCCACAACCTCCACTTGCATACTGTGTGACTCTGAGCAAGTCACTTAACCTCCCAAGTTGCCCCTGAAAACAAACACTTGTGCCTAATGGGCCTTACCCAGTTACCAAAGACTAAAAAACAAACAAACAAAAAATTTCCTATTGACAACACCGGAACTAGCAGAAAAAAGGAAATTACAATAAAGTGTGAAGAAATTTCCCCTTTGTCTCCCTCCGTAGCTCTAGTGGTGTTTTATAAGCAATGTTACAGTATATGGTTGTTCTAATTCCTCAAAGAGCTGCTGACGCCTTAAAAAACACTTTGAAAAACATAATTATGTGCAATTCAGCTTCCATTCTACATATATTCTACAGATTCCTCCTCCCCAGTATTTATTACTAAGGGCATTTGCATGAATGCATGATCTTTATCCTTCGGGGGTTATCTACCTCTACAGCTGACTCCCTGCTTCAAGTCATAATCCTCTGTTGTGACATCACAGTTTGTTGCCATGGGAGTAACTGCGATGTCACAAACAGTGCGTTATGACCTCAGGTACAGAGACAGCAACAGGAATAGATGACCTCTTCATGAGCAAAGATCCTGTTTTCATGCAAATGACCTCAGGAATAAATAATAGGGAGGACGGATACAGAACTAATGTGAAATACAAGCTGGACTGTACCTGAATATTATGTTTTGGTAAAGTTCTCCTGAAGGCATCAGCTGCTCTTTAAAGCTGTTTCATTATCATAGATAGCAGCTTTTATGCAGTCTAACAACAACTATAAGGGTATGGTGCATGGAGATATATTTCAAATGTGTTAAATGCTGGTTGCTGCCTCTGTAGCTCTGCTGGTGTTTGATACACTGTGTTATTGATCTTTTCAGTTGCGTAAAGCTGTTCAATCATTATGATAGGCCCTTGTGGGGCTTTGTTTGGTCACAGTGTATGTCAGTTGCATTACGCTTCCAAACCACTGCAAGGGCTAGGATGCATGGGAATATATTTAAAGTGTTTTAAAGGCTATCCCCTGCCTCCACAGCTCTAGTGGTGTTTGATATGTGATGTTATTAAAGAACTTTAATTTTGAAACCTCTTTATTCGCCATAGCTGGCATTTCTGGGGCTTTGTTTGGTCATAGTGTATGTAAAGTTGCACTCTGCTTTCAGATAATCAAAGTTATGCTAGGTATAAGGGTGCGTTCACAGTTTGCGTCAGAGTGCACCAAATAATATCTGTGCTGATTATCTACCGAATAATTTTTTCACACATTTAGGTTAAATGTACAAGTAGGTAAATGAGCTTGTAAAGAATGAAGCTATCTGAGCTACTTCCTCAAGCAACAACAGTCTGCAAGTGGCAAGATGCATGGAAAAATGATGCTGACTGAGTTGAGAAGTGCAACTATACCCATAAAGCCTTCTGCAGATACGTAGATAGGAAATTCTGGTGTCACATGGCGGACAAACATAAAAACATAGAAACATAGAATTTGTCGGCACTTAAGGACTGCTTGGGCCACCCAGTTTACCAATTTCATCCCTGCCTATACTGTTATCACAGACCCTACCTGACCTCTGGCTTCCACCCCCCACCCCACCCCGGCTTTCCTACCAAGATTCCTTTGCGCCTATCTCATGCATGCTTGATGCCCACCACTGTTTTTGTCCCCACCACTTCCACAGGAAGACTGTTCCAGGCGTCCACCACTTTTTCAGTGAAGAAGTACTTCCTCAAATACCTCCTAAATTTCCCCCCTTCTAGCTTCATATCATGCCCCTTGTTCTTGTGCCCCTTCTCTTCTGAAAAATACTCCTCTCATGTACCTTAATCTCTCCCATGAGCTACTGATAGGTCTCTATTATGTCCCCTCTCCCACCTCTCTTCCGGGGTGTACATGTAACCCCTAGGTGGCGCTATCCCAAGGGCTACTACCCCTGCCTGCTTGGCCAGTAGCAGGTTAAGGGGCCTGGGTAATGAAATGGTGCCTTCACCCAGAGGTCAGGGTTGTTAGTGGTCAAGCTAACCTGGGCACAGCCCTCCGGGACACTGTAACCCCCCTCTTTCCCTTCTAGTGACCTGAACAATATACAATAATTACTTTCACAATGACCCTTATTCACCAAACAATTACCCACACTGTTTGCACTTACCACCAGGGCTGGTTCCTCTAGCTTGACCCTGGGGACCCCCTGTAAAACAAGGTTAAGCACAGCAAATAGCAACAGTATAATACTTTTGGCACAAACTGGAAACACAGTCAGGTTAAATGCAAACAAAGTTAAATCTGATTTATTCAGGGGACTTGAACAAGGAAGGGGCGTAATCAGGTTGATTTGCTTAACAGCTATATAATCAGACAGTTATGCATGCAGTTCAGAGTCTCTACACGGTCACACATTCTGGGTACCCAGCTAGGAAAACGGTGGGCTAGCCAGGAACGCTGCAGCTGGTTGGGGCCCTGTGATGGAAGAAAGCAACATGCACAACACACACTATTTGTAATCCAGAGCCAGAGGGCCCAGTTCATGACAGAAAAGACAACAAAGCAATCAGATGACAACACTTAGATTTAGCTGTTGTTGCATGGAGCTACCCTGATATTTACTCACGATACCCAATACTGGACACAGGCAGGACGAAATCGAGACTGCAGGCTGTTGAGCTGGAGGGCCTGGAGAAGCAAGGCCCGCACAAATCACTGAGGCGTCGTTCCTGTTCAAGGCATTAAGCAGGGGGCCGATCCCCAGGCCGGTCTCTCGTCAATGACTTTCTCTGCAAAGCAGGTATTCTGGTTGGGCCAGTGTAGCAGGGCCCAGGCAAACAGAAATGGATACGGATTCAGTCCATGGAGCTGGATACAGCCTCCAGCATGCAAAACACAGTTCAGACACACAGTGGGGAACCAAATCACGACCCACTATAAGCACACAGCACATTCACATGTAAGGAAATTCAACTGTACCAGGCAAATGGCTCTCCGGTTACAATTACAGAGTCTCTGCACAATCCAGGAGTTCAGAGGTAGCTGGAAGTCCTGACAGGCCGATTGTATTCAGCAAATCTTCGGTCTTCTTCAGGTTAAAGCCTGGTCACAATTCAGTGGCTTAATTCGCTCTCCAAATTGGGATTCAGTCCAAAAAAAAAGCACAAGTTCCCTCTCAGGGACAGCAAGAAGGCACGCAGGCCAAACTCAGGCCTTTCCACAGTTCTCCCACGAGAATCCACTATGGATTGCTGCTCGAACTATCTCGAGCTGTTACTTCTTCACTTTCTAACTCAGATCTAACTGAAACTGCAAGCAGTGTGGGACTTTCCCCAAGATCCAAAAAGTTTGGTTGGCTGATCTGTCTGTCAGTCACAACAAGGGCTCCTCCTCCAGGTTATTTTAGGCGCCAAAAGCCCAAAACTACAATTCCTACAAGTTTTGGCCCCACCAAGCCCCTGTAGACAGGCTCCATTTTAGAATCCCAAATGTACTGATTGGCCCATTCTGCAGCCCAGGACCAAGATGATGGAAACAAACAGAATTGTCCATGCTGCAAAGAAAGCAGGTTAGAATAAACTGCAATATTATTACTACTCTAACAAATGATCAGCAAACAAGTACATCTTCTAACAGAGCTCCCGCTCAGATTAATTATGACTGCAATCCAGGCAGCTCTTAAAGAGACAGTACACAGAGGCTATACAGGCACTCTCTAGCAATACATTTAAACTGCTAAAACGCAGGACACCAGCCTGGCAGTGAGCATTTAAGCAAGCTCAAGGAAGACTTTTCGGGAACCCCCATTTGTAAGGGGGTTACACCCTTCCCTGCCTGGAGAAAACTTGGCGTCCGTGTCAAGTCTGTACCATCACAATATCAAAAATGCAATATAAATGAGACATATATATCATTAGCTTGTTACATCACTATGCCTTTCCATATACTTCGCATTACTTCATCCATATTGACAATACCTATGCATGTTTCATACAGGTAATGCTGATTCCACTATGATTAACACATTAGTAACATCACAATACTGCTTCAAGTAATAACTTCCTGTACATTAAACAATGTAGGAAGGGGCCCTTCCCTATCAGCTAACTTGGGGCTGGATGGAGCAGGGGCACCATACTGAAAAAGAAGAACAATCAACCTGGAATTGGCCATTAACCTCAGTTTGGGTAGTGAGCTCTGAGAAATATAAAAACCTTTGTGAACCACATTGAGAGGCAAATCCACTGGCCTCCCGGGAGAATCATAACTGAAGTGCAATACTGGCTTGACAGCCCAGCCAGTCTTTCTGGGGGGAACAGCCACAGTCTCTGTACTTTCAGCACTAACTTTGGAGCTTTCGCCATTCGTGAGGAGTGCCTCCGCACGAATGGGAATGTCCAAACTGGGAGCACTATCAGCTCCTTGCTCTATAAGCTCTGTTTCCACAACACTCTGCTCATTTAGAGAAGGTTCTGGCACAGTGAGGCTTTGTGACATTGAAGGAGGGCTGTCTGCACTCTCATACTGTTGTTCAAGTTCTGGTGTATCACCAGAGAGTCTCAGACCATCAGCCCCTTCTTCGGGCAAGTCACACAGTTCCACTAAACATAGAGGGCCGGATATTCAGACTGTGCCTGGCAGTGGCGCAAGCCTGGGCACAGCGCAGCTGAGCTGCGCTGGGGCCAGGACCAGGTGAAATTCAATGGTGATGCACCATGGCACATACTGTGCATGGCGCAGTGCCATTGCGCCAGCGCAAGACACAGAGAGGGAGCATGGGGATGTGCCAGTGCAAATGCAGTTGCGCTGGGTGCAGCACCCACGATATTCAGAAGAGGGCATGCAAATGAGGCCATAATATATGCATGGTGCAACTGGGGCCATTAGCATGTAATTAAAGCCCCATTTGCATGCCTTGCGCAGGGCAGCCCGGTGAATTGTGCCTGGCACCCTGCACAGCATGACGTGTGGACTGAGGCGGTCCCGGGGCAGCCCCAGCCCCATAGCCACAAATGTGGCCAACAGTAATGAATTCAAGCCCTGGTAGTCTAGTGGCACCCCCCTCCCTCCTGTAGCCGCGATCGCTGATAAAATGTAGTATTAATAATCCCTGTTAGTCTAGTGGCACCCCCTCCCTCCTGTAGCCACGATCGCGGTTGGCAGTAACAAACAGTATCCCTGGTAGTCCAGTGAATCCCCCTCCCAATCCTGACCCACGGATCATGTCCGCCATAGCTCAGTGAGAACCCTGGTGGTCCAGTGGCAACCCCCCTCCCCACCTCCCGCAGAGGTCCCCTGCCACCCAGCTCCCCTCGTCATTGGCGGACAGCTGCACTCCACCCGCATACCGCCCAGCCACCCACCGAATGCCAGCTTACAGTATGATCTGTAAGCCAATTGGTCCACAGGAGGTAGAAGACTTGGTTTGCTGGCCAAGGCACCTAGCTTCACCTGAGCTCTTTCCTTCTAAGACTGCTTGAAAGGCAGAGTAGAGAAATTTACCAGAGCAAGAGAAAAGGATTAAGACTTAGTTTGGCTAAGCAGATTTACTGTGTGGAGGTGTTTTTATTTTTTACTCACAGGGATTGCTACTGTTTGTTGCTAACATTTCATTGCTTTATTTTTTCTCTGATTCAAATTGTTGTTGCTGGTATACCTTCTTCTGCATTATTACAAGGTGTGCCTACAGGTGTGTGCTAACAGATTACTCCTGTAATCTTCTGATTCAAATTGTCTTTTGCAAGGTATATCTTCTGTTACTGCTTTATTTTTCTCTGGAGCAAAGTGTTTCTTACAGGGTATATCTTCTCTGAAATTACTGTATTACAGGTGGAGCTTACATTTTTGTGACTTTTTATCATTGGGCTAAGCAAAATTACTGTTTGACACTGTGTTTGATTTTATTCTTGTTTGTTGAAAAGGTTTGTTGTCTCAGAGGTGTTTCAGTCTCCTTCTCACATTGAAGGAGCTAATTGCTTTTCCTCCCACAGCTCTTCCAAAGGATTAGGTGTGTATGTGGGGGTGGAGCTGGCAAACTGTCAGTAATTTCCAACAGAAAGAAGGGTTAAAAAGTCAGGTTAGTTGATATCTTGGAGGTAGAAGACTTGGTTTGCTGGCCAAGGCACCTAACTTCACCTGAGCTCTTTCCTTCTAAGACTGCTTGAAAGGCAGAGTAGAGAAACTTACCAGAGCAAGGGAAAAGGATTAAGACTTAGTTTGGCTAAGCAGATTTACTGTGTGATGGTGTTTTTATTTTTTTACTCACAGGGATTGCTACTGTTTGTTGCTAACATTTCATTGCTTTATTTTTTCTCCGATTCAAATTGTTGTTGCTGGTATACCTTCCTCTGCATTATTACAAGGTGTGCCTACAGATGTGTGCTAACAGATTACTCCTGTAATCTTCTGATTCAAATTGTCTTTTGCAAGGTATATCTTCTGTTACTGCTTTATTTTTCTCTGGAGCAAAGTGTTTCTTACAGCGTATATCTTCTCTGAAATTATTACAGGTGGTGCTTTACAGGTTTTACAGTTTTTATCTAACATTAGGATAAGCTTTCAGGGTTACTGCATTTGTTGTTGACTGATTGTTTCTGCTCTTACCTCCTTGTTCTTTCGTCCGTGGTTCTTCTTTTTAGGCAGGGGAAGGGCCAGCACCACCCCATCCCCAACCACCCCACGCTACACTCCTTTTATAGGGTACCACAGTTGTGACATTTCCTGTGGCAGAGCAGGAAGGGGCGGATCAGTGGGGCCTCCACAAGGTGATCTCATTTACAGGGGCACTAGTAATTTAACTTGTTATAACAAGTTAAACAAAGCACAATTAAACCATTACTTGCATTTTTTTCCTTTTTTTCCTTCTAATTACTCTGACTAGGTTACAAACCCAGCAATTTATTTGGAATGGATTTCATTAACTGCAGGTACTGTGGAACAATTTTCAGAAGGACAGTCTTACAGGATTTAGGACACTGTCCTACATGCTGGGCCTTTGGAGATCTTAGGGCTCAGCTCCGGGCAGCATGGGCAGAGATTGCATGCCTCAAATTTCATACTGAAGAGGAAATACATTATAAGAACCACCCGCCATTTCCCCAGCATCCAACAGAAAAACCTCGACCGCAGAGGGTAGTTGGTCCAGGAGGTTGGCAGGTGGTTAGGAGGAGCAAATCAGGTGCCCCATCACTCTCTGCTCTCCAACACATTACCTCCAAAACCATATAAACACTACAAACAGGTATCTGCCTCTATCTCTGAAATCAAATAAAGAGAAGACACTGCAGAGCAGGACACTGCGCACAGGAGCTAGCACAACAAAACTCACCCAAATCAGGAACAAAACAAAAAAAGCACAAAGGAAATCCAAAAAACTTCTGATCATAGGAGACTCCATGATTCGGGGAGTTGATACCCATCTCCAGCCAGGGGTGATGGTCAGATGTCTCCCAGGTACATCAGCATGGAGAGACACTGACCGCATTGCTAAAATTGTTCACAAAGCAGGAGAAAACATTGATGTCCTAGTACACATAGGGACTAATGATCTCGCCAGCCGGGTCAGTTGTGGAGACCAAGGAACACCTGACTAGGCTGGGTGACAAACTATCATCTATTTCGTCTCGGCATCTCCTTCTCTGAGATCCTGCCAGTCTGGGAGAGGGGAGCAGATGGACGGAAGGTCAGAAAGGGAGATAGGGAGCTAAACATGTGGCTCAAGGGCTGGTGCCAGGAAAAGGACACAGATTTGTAGGGAACTGGCAACAGTTCTGGGAGCGAAAGTTCTTTAAATTTGATGGACTGCATCTGACTAAAGAGGAGTCAGTGCATTGGGGCAGAAGTTTGACGTCTTTGCAGAATATTTAAACTAGCAAATGGGGAGAGGGTGCAGCACCCCATACGTCGAATGGGAAGAACACCTCCCCTCGCTAGTGGTCAAACAGGAATTCAGCATGTTTGCCGTTCGTTTGCATTACCAGGTAAGAAAAAAGGTTTGTCTCCCCATACGACGCACAGGAGTAATGCCAAACTTCACTCAACAACTAACACACCAAAATCTGGCCAATGGAAAATCATGTACACAAATGCTCACAGCCTGGGAAATAAGATCCCAGACCTGCAGGCAACAATGTCAGAGGCTAAACTGGACATAGTAGCAATTAGTGAGACATGGTTTACCAGTAACCACACTTGGGAGACTTCAGTACCTGGCTATGTATTGTTCAGAAGAGACGAGGTGCAAAAAGGGGGGGAGGAGTGGCTTTGTATGTTAATGAAAATATCAAAGCTACAGAAATTCAGAATACACATAAGGAGCCAGAAGAACTGTGGGTCACCCTGGAAACAGGAAATGGGACAGCCATAAGAACTGGGGTTGTCTACAGGCCCCCAGACCAGAGGGAGGACATAGACACATTACTGTTAGAAGATATACAAAACATGACATCTAAAGGGGAGGTTCTGATAATGGGAGACTTCAACATGCCGGATACAGATTAGTCAATAGCAGCAGGAACATCTGCCAGAACTAGACTCATAGTGGATTCCCTGCAGGGGGAGGGCCTCAAACAACTGGTACAGCAACCCACAAGAGACAGGGCTATCCTAGATCTAGTACTGACTAACAAAGAAGGGATCACAGATCTCCAGGTAGAAGGTCACCTGGGGCCAGTGACCATCACATGGTATGGTTCAATTTGGCTACTGCATCTAAATCATCCCATTCCAAGGCAAAAATATGGGATTTCAGAGGAGCTGACTTTGATAAGATGGCCAACAGAGTTAAGCTAGCCCTGGCAAAAAGAAACACAGGTGAGCGGGTACAGGCAAAGTGGGCAAGCATTAAGGATGCAATACTTGAAGCAACATCTCATTGTGTTAGACAGAAAAGGAAGTGCAAAAGAAGAAGGAAACCACTTTGGTTCTCCAATACAGTAGCAGAAAAGGTCAGAGCCAAAAGGCTGGCCTTCAGGAAATATAAGGGAACACAGCGGGATGAAGATAGGGAGGCATACCAAACTGCCCTAAGGGAAGCAGGTAGGCAGTAAGGCAGGCAAAGTCCCAAACTGAGGAAACACTAGCACTAACAGTAAAGAAGGTGACAAGACTTTCTATAGATACATTAGTGAAAGGAGAAAGTCCAGAGGGGTATTGCTAAGCTTAATGGAGAAAAGGGAGCATGTGAGGAGGAGGACCCTGTAAAGGCATCTATCCTAAATAGATACTTTTGCTCAGTATTTACTGAAGAGAAGGTAGGGCAGGGCCCACAGCTCAGCATCATGGACACAGGGGAGGGAGGTGAGCACTACTCTTCACAAAAGAAAGGGTCCTACAAGAGCTTGCTAAGCTCAGGGTGGATAAGGCAATGGGACCTGATGGCATACATCCCAGGGTACTTAAGGAGCTAAAGGAGGAACTAGCAGAGCCATTAGCAGAATTGTTTAGTGAGTCTCTGAGCACAGGAGAGGTCCCAGAAGACTGGAGAAGGGTCATGTGATCCCGCCCACAAGAGTGGTAGCAGGGAGGAGGCGGGAACTACAGACCGGTCAGTCTTACCTCAGTAGTGGGCAAGATTATGGAGGCACTCCTTAAGGAAAGGATAGTGCAACACCTGGAATCTATAGGGCACAGGATCCAAGACAGCATGGGTTTACAAAGGAAGGTCCTGTCAAACTAATCTCATAGATTTCTTTGACTGGGTAACCAGAGTGGTGGACCAAGGGGAGCAGTTGATGTTGCCTACCTTGACTTCAGCAAAGCTTTTGACACTGTTCCACATAGAAGATTGATAAATAAGCTGGGTAGGCTCGGGTGGGTCAGAAGTTGGTCAACTGGGTGGCAAACTGGTTGACGGGCAGAAAACAGAGAGTGGTGGTAAATGGTATACAGTCAGAAGAGATACAAGTCACAAGTGGGTACCTCAGGATCAGTCCTGGGGCCAGTCCTCTTCAACATCTTCATTAGTGACCTTGCAGATGGACTAGAGGGTAAGGCTTGTCTGTTTGCAGATGACACCAAGATCTGCAACAGAGTAGATGATCCAGATGGGTGGGCAGAATGAGAAGAGATCTGATAACTAGCAGAATGGTCAGAATAGTGGCAACTGGGATTTAATGCAAAGAAGTGCAAAATCATGCACATAGGGAGAGAAACCCTGAAGCCACCTATAGGCTGGGAGGAGTTGCTAGCAGTCACAAAGGAAGAAAGAGGCTTGGGCATCATCATCACTGATGACCTAAAATCATCCAAGCAGACCTCTAAAGCAGTAGGTAAGGCTAGTGTTAGGGTGTATTAGTAGGGGTATCACAAGTCGTAAGAGGAAGTAATAATCCCTCTTACAAGACACTGGTTAGGCCCCATCTGGAGTACTGTGTGCAGTATTGGAGGCCACACCTTCACAAGGACATTAACCAAATTGAGGCAGTCCAGAGAAGGGCAACCAAAATGGTGCAGGGACTGCATCAGAAGACATATGAGGACAGATTAACGGAGCTCAATATGTATACCCTTGAGCAAAGGAGGAGAGAGGTGATTGATCGAGGCATTCAAACACCTTAAGGGCATAAACAAGGTGAAAGAGTCTAACATGTTTAAATATAAGAAAAATAGCAGGACAAGAGGACACAGCATGAGATTAGAGGGAGGCCGATTAAGGGGAGTGTGAGAATTCTTTTTCACAGAAAGGGTGGTGGATGCATGGAATGGCTTACCACAAGAAGTGGTGGCTATGAATACAGTGCAGGGCTTCAAACAGGCATGGGATAGGCATAAGGAAGCAATACAAATGACTATGAATAGATAGGCCACTGACAGAGCAAAGGCCAATGGCACATTTATAAGGTAGAAAAAGAAATGGGCAGACTGGATGGGCCTTGCGGTCCTTATCTGCGGTCAACTTCTATGTTTCTATGCTTGCATACCATATCGTGCTACAGAGGCACAATTCTGTGACTGGGCTCATTGAGAGACTGGCCTTCGTGACAGCGTCAGCATCAATATGGTTCAGTCCTGGCCTGTTTTAAACAGCATAATCATAGGTTGATAAAGCAGAGAACCACCGGTGCCCAGTGGCATCCAACTTAGCTGAAGTCTGTACATAGGTTAATGGGTTATTGTCGGTCTTCACCAATATCTTTGCCCCATAAAGGTGCTCATGAAACTGGTCAACAATGGCCCATTTTTGGGCAAGGAACTCCAGCTTGTGCACAGAATAGTTTAGTTCTGATGGGATCAAGCTCCTGCTGGCAAAAGCCACTGGTCTCAAACCATCCTATTGGTCTTGATACAGCACAGATCATAGGCCCTGCAGACTAGCGTCCATATGCAGCACATAGGGCTTGGTAGGGTCAGTATAGGCAAGGATGGTGGCGTCGGTGAGCTGGAATATGACTTCGTGGAAGGCTGCTTCACATTCAGGTGTCCAGTGGGGCCCAAAAGCTTCACCTTTTCAGAAGTATACTTTCCCGGGTTCTTTGACAGCCCCTTTCTTGTATTTACGGTTGGTAGGGGGGGTAATGGGTGAGATTCAGGAGTGGGCGAATCATCTTGGAATAGTCTTTTATGAACCTGCAGTAGTAGCCACAGAACCCCAGGAAACATTGTAGTTCTTTCAAGTTATGGGGCTGGGGCCAAGTGGTCAGTGACTCGACCTTACTGGGATCAGTCTCTATCCCTTCTGCAGATACTATGTGCCCCACATACTTCAAGGAGGTTTGAAAAAACTGGCACTTGTCAATGGACAGCTTGAGGCCGAAGTCTACCAATCGATCTAGGACTTTAAACAGTTTGGTCTCATGCTCCTCTAATGTGCATCCAAACACAATGACATCATCTATGTACACTAGGCATTCCAGCAAGTTCATATCTCCCACCGCACGTTCCATCAGTCACTGAAAGGTGGCTGGGGCACCCGAAATCCCCTGTGGCATTCTCTCAGGAATTCATAGAACCCCAAAGGACAGATGAAGGCGGTTTTCTCATGGTCCTCTGTGGCCATTGGAATCTGGTAATATCCGCTGCGAAGATCCAGTACTGAGAACCATTTGCTCCCATTCAAACAATCCAGGCATCTTGTATATGGGGCATGGTGTATTGATCTGGGACGGTCTGCCGGTTGAGGGTTCAATAATCAACACACATCCTCACCGACCCATTCTTCTTATGCACAACCACAATGGGAGAGGCATATGGGCTTCTTGATTCCTGCATCATGCCAGCAGTGAGCATTTCCTGCAGGTGTCTCCTCACATCATCTATGTCCGCTGGGGTAAGGCGTTGGGATCTCTCTCGAAATGGCCAGTCATCATGCAGGTGTATATGATGCTCTGCACCCTGGACACATCCCATGACCCATTCCTTTAACGAAAACACTTGGTCTCTCTGGGCGAGTTTCTTGTTAATCCTTGCCTTCCATTCAGCTGGAAGCGGGGAATCACCAAAGTCAAATAAGTCCGGGGTCATTCTCTCCTTTTGGCCGGAGTACTTGTTATTGGGTAATACTGCAGTGTCTGCACAGTGTACTGTAGCTAGAGTGCACCCTTTGCTCACCCGGACTCCCAATCTGATACATTTAGAATCTGGACCATCACTCATCATGCACAGGCATGGGCACGGGCAGGCAAGATGCTGGGTTTAACCAATAATCCTTCTGGCAACTTTCTATCACCTGGTGCATCCAACATTAATATTTTGTTCTTTATGTTTTTCTTTAGGCAGACTTCTCTATGGATTGTGCACTGGGCGTTGGGGGCCAATAGTCAGGTTCCTTTTTCCACACTATCCCCACTGGCTCATCTGGGTCCTCTTCATTGGGTTTCTGCTGTAAGTCATATGCCCTTTTTACTAAGGTTGGACTTCTTAGGGCCTGTCCAGTCAGTTGCCCTTGTTTCTCATGGCATAGTTGTGCTAGTCTCCCAAACATGTGGGCGTTTGTTCCAGTTAACAGGGGAACCCCATCATACAGTCCGTTGGGGGGACACACTAGGGCCAGAGTCTCTACTTGCTCCTCTACACACGGTTACAGTTGCAGAAAAAGCAACCGAGGCAGACATATCCTAGGTAGGGATAAGACTTGTCGCTCAGCCCCCCCACATGTAGGCTCTCCAGGGATTGTAATGGCACATCAGATAAGTGTTTGTCATACCTGTCCTGAAATACAATGGTCACTTTGCAACCACTGTCAAGCACAGCCCGAGTAGGAATACCATTCACAGCCATAGTAGTCTTCATTGAAGGGCCCACTATTTTGGGCCAGTCTGGAGGGACAACAGCAGGGGCCTGGACAGACGATTTAGCCACAGAGGGTTTGAGTTAGGATGGCCGAAGCCTTCACTGTGGTCATTTGTGCACCCCTTGACCACTGACTCGTTTTCCAAAGCTCTCCTTGAAGCCGGTTCACCACTTTCTCTAAGTCCTTCTGAGACCGGCATTCCCTCTTTATATGGCCATCCTTGCCGCAGGTGTGACAAATGACAGGCTCTCGGGGCATCCTTGGGGAAAACATAGCAGGGGATGTTGGAGCATCGATGGGAGGTTGTGGTCTGATTTTTGCTGGTAGTGTACCATATCTCAAAAGTCCCTTTAGGGTGGCAGTCAATTCCTTGAGCTCAGCCGAGAAGCCACCCTCAGTAGAGGATGCCTGAGGGTGCACCCCCCACCCCCATAACAGTCACGTCCTGACAGGGGCCAGGGTCTCTGTCAGCAGGGGATACCTCAGCGAACGCACCCGGTTGTACTTTTCTGACTTCCTTCAGCAACTCCTCCCCCCACCGTTTAGCCCACGGCGGGACACTCGTAATGGTCTCCATTTCGGAAGGGCCTTCCGGTGCCATGATCACTTGGGTTGCACTCACCCCATAATTACAGTCTCCCTCTTCACCGTCTACCTCCCAGAGTTCTTTTATTAAGTCACAGTAGTCAGGTGGGTTGCCTCTCCTATCCTGGAGCCTTAACTGGATGATCTGCAGTTTAGAATGCTTGGCATGTTGCAGTATGTGCCCCAATCTCACACTGTTCAAATCACTGGTGGCTACCCCACCTTTCCAATAAGCTTTCTGCAGAGCTCTTTCTAGGCGAGTAACATACACAGACAAACTTTCCCCCTGCCACTGTTTGGTACCTTGGAATTTCCACATCAAAGTCTCCCCTGACTCAATGCTCCCAAAATTGCCTTCAAGTACAGATAGGTACTTCTGAGCAGATGCATCAGGGTTTGTGGACCTCAAAAATGTAATGGCATCAAGGGTGGGGCCCCTCAAACGTTCTATGATTCTTTTCCACTTCTCAGCCTCTGCACACTGCCACTCGAGTACCAAGGGGGCAACATAGTTGATCCAGGTCTCCCAGTCATCCTCCCCTTGAGGGGTGGGAAGGGTGCCCAAGAAGATTCTCAGCCTTCGGTAGGAGTCGTGACTAATGGCGGGTACAGATATAGGGGTCAGCATTGGCATGGGCACAGAAGGTGGGGCAGTAACAGGTGCTGGAGTGGGAGGGGGTGTTGGGGAAGGAACACCCCCAGGTGGCAGGAATAGTTTCTTAAAGTCCTCTATGGTTTTCCCTTCCTCCAGCATCAACTTAGCAAATTTCTCCTCAAAAGTCTCAGATAATAGTGGGAGCTCATCCTCCCCAGTGTCTTTACTGTCTTTTGTTATCACTCTCCAGGCAGCTAGGACCCCTTCTGAAGCAATGGTCTGTGGCACTTTAGAGCTGTCCATGAGGTCACTACACTCTACCAAAGTTATGAAAGTGTGGGCGATCAAATCAGCATGTTGACCCACCACCACAGGGTTTTTTAAACATTCAACTTTGGAGAGTGCTCCCTCTACAGTGTCCTTACTGGTACCCAGGGGAATATCCAGTATAAGCAGAACATTTTGGGGGTTGATCTCCTGCCCAGTATACCACCCCATCAACTGGTGTACAGCCATTTCTACTGGGGTAGCCATTAATCTTTAACAATAATTCATAATTTTTGACCACTAGAAGGCACAAAATCCCAGTGGTGAGCCTCCAAGATGTAACCCCTGGGTGGTGCTATCCCAAGGGCTACTACCTCTGCCTGCTTGGCTAGTAGCAGGTTAAGGGGCCTGGGTAATGAAATGGGTGCCTCCACCCAGAGGTCAGGGTTATTAGTGGTCAAGCTAACCTGAGCACAGTCTCACGGGACACTGTAACCCCCCTCTTTCCCTTCTAGTGGCCTGAACAATATACAATAATTACTTTCACAATGACCCTTATTCACCAGGCAATTACCCACACTGTTTGCACTTACCACCAGGGCTGATTCCTCTAGCTTAACCCTGGGGACCTCCTGTAAAACAAGGTTAAGCACAGCAAATAGCAACAGTACAATACTTGTGGCACAAACTGGAACCACAGTGAGGTTAAATGCAAACAAAGTTAAATCTGATTTATTCAGGGGACTTGAACAAGGGAGGGGTGTAATCAGGTTGATTTGCTTAAAAGCTATATTAATCAGACAGTTATGCATGCAGTTCAGAGTCCCTACACAGTCAAACACTCTGGGTACCCAGGTAGGAAAATGGTGGGCTAGCCAGGAACATTGCAGCTGGTTGGGGCCCTGTGATGGAAGAAAGCAACATGCACAACACACACTATTTGTAATCCGGAGCCCGAGGGCTCAGTTCATGACAGAAAAGACAACAAAGCAATCAGATGACAACACTTTAGATTTAGCTGTTGTTGCGGGGAGCTACCCTGATGTTAACTCACAATACCCAATACTGGACACAGGCAGGACGAGATCGAGACTGCAGGCTGTTGATCTGGAGTGCCTGGAGAAGCAGGGCCCACACAAATTACCAAGGCATCGTTCCTGTTCAAGGCGTTGAGCAGGGGGCTGATCCCCAGGCCGGTCTCTCATCAATGACTTTCTCTGCGTAGCAGGTATTCTGGCTGGGCCAGTGTAGCAGGGCCCAGGAAAACAGGAATGGATACGGATTCAGTCCGTGGAGATGGATACAGCCTCCAGCAAGCAAAACACAGTTTAGACACACAGCGGGGAACCAAATCACGACCCACTACAAGCACACAGCACATTCACATGTAAGGAAATTCCACTGTACCAGGCAAATGGCTCTCCGGTCGCAATGACAGAGTCTCTGCACAATCCGACAGTTCAGAGGTAACTGGAAGTCCTGACAAGCCAATCGCATTCAGCAAATCTTCGGTCTTCTTCAGGTTAAAGCCTTGTCACAATTCAGTGGCTTAATTCACTCTCCAAATTCGGATTCAGTCCGGAAAAAAAAGCACAAGTTCCCTCTCAGGGACAGCAGGCAGGCATGCAGGCCAAACTCAGGCCTTTCCACAGTTCTCCCGCGTGATCCACTATGGATTGCTGCTCGAGCTATCTTGAGCTGTTACTTCTTCACTTCCCAACTCAGATCTAACTGAAACTGCAAGCAGTGTGGGACTTTCCCCAAGATCCAAAAGGTTCGGTTGGCTGATCTGTCTGTCAATCACAACAAGGGCTCCCCCTCCAGGTTATTTTAGGCGCCAAAAGCCCCAAACTACAATTCCTACAAGTTTTGGCCCCATCAAGCTCTGTAGGCAGGCTCTTTTAGAGTCCCAAATGTACAGATTGTCCCATTCTGCAGTCCAGGACCAAGATGATGGAAACAAACAGAACTGTCCATGCTGCAAAGAAGGCAGGTTAGAACAAACTGCAATATTATTATTACTTTAACAAATGATTAGCAAACAATTACATCTTCTAACAGAGCTTCCTCTCAGATTAATTATGACTGCAATCCAGGCAGCTCTTAAAGAGACAGTACACAGAGGCTATACAGGCACTCTCTAGCAATACATTTAAACTACTAAAACGCAGGACACCAGCCTGGCAGTGAATATTTAAGCAAGCTCAAGGAAGACTTTTAGGGAACCCCCATTTGTAGGGAGGTTATACACATACTGAGATCCTTCAATCTCTCCTAGTAGGGCTTACGATGCAGTCTCTGCACCACATTAGTTACCCTCCACTGAACAGCCTCCACCATGTCTATGTTCTTCCTGAGAAACAATTTCCAGAATGGGACACAGTGATCCAGGTGGGGTCTCACCAATGATCGATACAGTGGTAACACCACCTTGCTCCTTCTGCTGGTGATTCCCCTCCCTCAATTTAGGGACAAAATTGCTTATGGCATGATGTGACAGGAAGCTCCTGCCACTCTTGAGGACCGACCTCTTCTTAAATCTGTTGCAACAATTCTTCTGTTTCTAAGCCTAATCTATCCTTTACTATTTCTAGTCCATAAGGTTGGCCATTTATGGGCACCCCTTCTCTTTCTTGACTATGTCATAGTGTCCTTTTTAATTTTCCTTTTCCTTCTCAGGTCCTCGTACAAGGCGGTTATTGTGGTGACCTCCAAGCTCCTTATGTTTATGAAACCTGTAAATGTTGAAAATACCATGGCACTAGGTGTTTATGATAATGGTAAAAAGTACTAGGTGACTATTACAGAAATTAAGTTAGTTGTGCTATTTAAAATGCATGTAAATTGCTGTTAACTGAACAAGTCTGAAATGTCATGGTGATTTGCATATATCCCATGATGCTTTGCTCCCTGACTCCCTCCTGCATCCACTCTCTTTCCCCAGCTCAGACCTTCTATCTACATTCGTATACCACTCCTTCTTACAGTTAGAATGGCGCTCTATGCCCTGTCTCTCTGCCACCAACTCACCGCCCCTAGCAACACGTCCCACAAAGCTTCAAGTACCAAACATCAAAACAAAGCCACCTTAAAAACAATTATAAACTGTCTCAAGAAGTTGCTAGTACTTCTTCTACTCTGCTCAGGGAATGTTGAACTTAACCCTGGCCCACCCCTCATGCTTGGAGCCCCATCGGACCTCTCGCAAGTTAAGGGCCTTAGTTTCCTGCACATGAATGTTAGCAGCTTACCAAAAAAATGTGACTTAGTTCAGGCCTGGGTATTACACACAGTACCTGACATAGTTATGATTTCGGAGACATTGCTCTCGTGCCATATCCCTGACAAAACGGTCAATATACATGGATATAGCCTGTTCAGATGTGACAGACCCGCTAGGGGAGGTGGAGTCACTGTCTATGCCAAGATCAAATACCATCTCTCAGACATTGTTCGGACCTCCCTACCTAAGGAATTCGAATGCCTTGTCCTTAAGTTAACCATTTCACCGGAAGTAGCCCTCTTAATATCTGCCTGTTATAGGCCACCCTCTGCGACGCTTGGCATTCTAGAACACCTCTACTCCACACTGGATAAGGTGAACCTAGAAAGCATAATCATGGGAGATTTCAATCTGAACTGGAACGATGCCTGCGCTTACAAGATTAAAGAGTTCTGTGATGTACACGGGTTAACCCAGATGACTCCAGAGAACACCCGATTAAACAAGAAAAAACCCAGCCACAGTACCCTACTTGATCTTTTACTTGTCAGTAAGCCTCACAACATCACCCATACAGGAGTTTTTCACAGTGACTTCAGTGATCACTGTGCCACTGCTTGTATTCGCTGTTCCCATAACAGGTTGTCTACTTCTACCTTCAAGCTAAAAAGAAGCCTAAAAAACTTCTGCCGGACAGCCTTCCTGACAGACCTTGGTAATATCAACTGGCAGAATTTCTATCTGGCCCCCTCTGTCACTGAGACTTTCAATATTTTCCAAAACCTACTAGTGGGACTGATAAACAAACATGATCCACTTAAAAGGATCAAAACAAGGAAAAGGTCACCTGACTGGTTCACGCCTACCTTAAAGAAATCCCTCTGGGACAGGGACGTACTGTGGAAAAGAGCCAGGAAAACAAAGCTAGAAGCCAACTGGCTTGCCTTTCAGGTGGCTAGGAATGCCTGCACCAAGTTAATAAGGGCAGGAAAATCACGTTATTTCCTGACCGCCCTTGAAGAAAATAAAAATTGCTCTGCCAATTTTTGGAACAATCTTAAAGAGGTTGAAGGTCACTTGCCAGCCTCCCCCCTGCCTGCTAGAATAGTGGCAGGTAACATTTCTTACACGACCAAAGCTGACATTCTTGAACAACTCAACAATCATTTTGCCACAGAAGGCCTTCCTTTCGATGATTCATCCCTCAGCAAGCTAAATGTCCGCAGCAATGCCACTGATGGCTTATCCTCTGACATTGCCACAAACCCAAGACACTCCTCCTTCTGCTTTCAACCAGTTACATTCAAACAGGTGGAGGACCTTCTAATATCTCTAGACACAAAAAAAGTGTGACAGTGCTGATCTTATAGAACCATTTTTCTTGAAAACAGGCTTTTACCATCTGACTGCCCAAATCACTCACCTATTTAATAGTTCCCTGATTCAGGGTGAATTACCTCCTCCTTGGAAAACAGCGCATGTCATTCCCCTTTTCAAGCCTGGAGATCCAACTGACCTGAACAACTACCATCCTATTTCGCTGCTTCCTACACTGTCGAAAATCCTGAAGAAAATTGTCAGTTACCAATTTAGGGATTACCTAGAATCCCAGAACCTCCTGAACCCGGCCCAATCAGGTTTTAGACCCAAGCACAGCACTATAACTGCCGTTACCAAAGTCTCCAATGACTGGCAAAATGCATTGGATACAAAAAAACACATCTATGCCCTCTTTCTGGACCTTAGTAAGGCCTTTGATACCGTGGAGCATAGCCTTCTGCTTAACGTCCTGAACAGCTTCGGCCTAGACAATACTGCCCTAAAGTGGTTTGAATGTTATCTCTCCAACAGACTGCAGCAGATTAAAGCTCAAGGGGAAATGTCTCTGCTTAAAACCCTTCCTCAGGGTGTGCCATAAGGCTCCATCCTGGGTCCCATCCTATTCACCTTATACATAAACCGTATCGACTCACATACGCTCAGGCTACATACATCTATTCGCTGATGATACAGTTCTCTACACTATTAACTCATTCCTGGACATCACGTACGACGAGCTACAACATGACTTTGTCACCCTCCTGTAACCCCCTTGCAAATGGGGGTTCTTAAAAGCTTTCCCGGAGCCCGGTTCCATGCTCCATGCCTGGTTGGTGATCGGCATAAAGCCGTTTAAATGGGTGGCTAGTGAGTGCTTTTGGAGCCTCTGTATGCTGTCTATTTAAGAGCTGCCTGTTGCAGTCATAATTTACTGAAATGGGGAGGGGGCTGTGTGGTTGTATGCCTGAGTCCCGCCTGGGACGCTGAAAAGTAGCTCCCTTCTGCCATCGCTAGTGGTGCAGAGGGAGCTCTGCTGAAAGGTGTGATTGCTTGCTGGGAATAACATAAAATAATAATGATAATGTAGTTGTTCTAACCTGCTTTCCTTTGCAGTAAAGACTGTTCGACTGTCTCCTCCATTTTGGTCCAGAACTGCTGAAGTGGACCAATCAGTACCTCGGGACTTTGGAGAGCTGCCTGACCAATAGAGGGACTGCTTGTACTGTAGGAAAGGTATTATGGGCTATGGTGCTTTTTCACACCACTAAGGGCAGGAAGAAATGACTGGCATGTTCAGCCAGCCAATGGAAGCGGGCAGCGCCCGACCTGCAAGGAGTGCTCAACGCTGCCAAGATCAGATGCATTGGGGCTGAAGAGAGAAAAGGAGCTCCTGGCCTGCCAGGAGGTTAAGCGCTGGAAGCGTGAAAGGCCTGAGGGGCTGTTTTTGCCATTTAGTGATTCGGATTAAATCCGCCGGCGTGCGGTCGGAGGAGGCTGGTGCCAGCCCCAGCTACCTACCAGGCTCAACCTGAGAGGACTGGAGAATCTGCTGAATCGCGCTCGGTCCACCTGTGATGGGAAGCTGCTGATTGCGGCCCGAGATCTGCTGCAAGTTCGAGTGGGGCCTGGAAGCAGCTGCCTGGTATGGTACCCCTCTGTGGTTTGCCATATAAATGTGTGCAGAGGCTGGCGAAGATCAGGCTCAGCCCTGCTAGCGGTGAAGAAATCGTTGTTGGCTGGAGTCGTGAGTACTGAATCAGGGTAGCTCCCTGTTAAGCTTGCACCAGTGGTCTCAAGTGTTTTGTTACCATGCTGACTGCCTACTGACCTTTTCTCCCATTCTGACTTGTTCAGGACTACAGCGGTTATCTGTGTTAGGGCCCCAACCAGCTGCCACGGTGGACTAGCCATTAGGGCTTGTGTACCCAGGGACAGTAAAGACTAGGTTCAGGCCTATGCACAGAGCCCTAGGTAGATAAGTATAGTGATAAGCTAATCAACTTGATCTCCCCCGTCCTTGTTATTTCCCCCTTGAATAAATCAGATTGTTCTTTGTGCAACTACACCCTGGCTACTGTGTACATTACTGGTGAACTGCTGCTTGGTGACTGTGATATAACTGTACCTTACTTTACAGGGGGTCTCCGGAGGGAGTGGAGAGATATTAGCCGGGGGGGGGTAAGTGTGCTGGTGAAAAGTATTATTTGTACCCAGTGTGCGCCACTAGTGGGATGAACGGGGGGTTGCAGTAACCCAGAGGGCTGTGACCGAGGCAATCTCGACAATATTGACCCCGACCTCTGGGTGGAGGCACCCTTCAACGGATCTGGGCCCCTCACCCGGTCTCTGTGGAGGCAGGCAGGGGTAGCAGCCTTAAGGGTAGTGCCCCCTGGGGGTTGCACTCCAATACAATCTACTAAAGCACAAGCTACTGCATAATGCAAAAAAAAACAAGGCAATGATCTTATCTCCACTTTCCGCTCATACCCAGGGTCCGCCTTCGAACTGCCTGATTTACACCCTACTAGGTGAACCTCTGGAAATAGTGGATAAGTTTAAGTACCTGGGTGTCTGGTTGGATGACCAGCTTAATTCTGCGGTACATCTGAATGAGCTATCAAAAAAGCAAAGACAATGTCTAGGTATCTTTTATCACACAAGACGTCTCCTCACATTAGAAGCCAGAAAGACACTGGTCCTTACGACTTTTATTTCACTGCTCGATTATGCAGACATTCTTTACAGCCACTGTTCAAATCAGGCATTATGTAAATTAGACACCCTCTATCCCCGTGCTTTGTGGTTTATTCTGTATATGCCCAGTCGTACCCATCACTGTTTGCTCTACCAAAAGCTCGCCTGACCATCTCTTACATTGAGGAGGGAAAAAAAATGCCCTCCTGTGGTTCTACAGGGCCTTAACCAATAAGCTACCAGATTATATCTCTGCTCTCTTTGTATGCGTAACAGGAGCACATGGCCTAAGAAGCACATCCCTTGTATTCTTCAAGGTGCCAAGAATAAGGTCCCAGTACGGTAAGGCTTCTATCAATTTTCCCTACCTTCCCTTTGGAACAACATGCAAAAGACACAAAGGTTCTCATCCCTGCCGGGTCCCCATACTTTTAAGCTGTCTATCACACGCATCCTGACGGTCATATGTACCTGCCACAGGTGATTCTCCTACTGGCCTCCCTGCCCTGCTCCCCATTTACTTAGCACTTACCTACAACTCCAGCACTTCTCTGCACATCTCCCTCTGTATAACCTTCTTACTCCCGATCTTACTATGTTCATGTCATCTCTCCCTCTAGTGTTGACATCCCCCTCCTGAATCCCCCCTCCCTCCATCCTTCTCCGCTAAGGGTCGACCTTCCTGGTCGGTCCGTTTGCACCTTCTTGTTCTATTGTTTGTATAATCATCTTACTACACCCTGTTACTTATATTGCCTTGTTTAGTATCCCCCCTCAGATGTTGGTGTTACCCTTAATTTAATTTGTTAACAATCTGCACACTCTGTATTATCCAATGTTGTTGTTGCTATTTTTTTATTGTACGTATCAGCCTGCACTAAGTGTCCAATTGTATTATTCTATGTTCTGTTCCCCTTCTGCCAGGACCATCTTGAAAATGAACTTGCTCAAAGATAACGCTGCCTGGTTAAATAAAGTTTTGATTGATTGATTGATGGAAGTATGTATGATGTTGTATTTCTTTGGAACTTGATTTGTTGCCAGTACCCTTTGCGGTAACCTTTTTTCAGTGATTCTGCATTGAGGTTCTTTATCTATAGCTTGTTTTTCTTTTTTTCTTTTTGGGCCCCCACTACCCAGGCAAACAAGGCCCACATAGGGATGAAGGGTTTTCACTAAAAATGTTTAGATCAGAGATCAGTGTCAGTAGGTGCTGGCTAAGTACAGAGAAAGGACATATATAGTCTGTTGCTGCAAACTGATATACTGAAGAAGGAATATGACATTGCTGAAGCTTATTTCCTGTATTTTGAATAAACATTACACAGAGATTGTGTGTTGAACCTGAAGTTCGGTGTCTGGTCCATCTGTTATCCCACATTCCCTCCACAGACTTGGTGTTAGAAGTGGGATGACTTGCTGGAAGCATCTGGACTGGCCGAAGAGGGATGTTTTCTGGTGGATATCACCCAGATATCCCATGTGGACAGATGCATCAGGAGTTACTGGAGAAGAAAGTCCGTGGAGTTCTGGCCAGAACCATGGCTGACAGAAGTTGCTGCCTGGATTGGACCTGGGAGCTTGGAGGAAGACCAAGCCTGAAGACAACAAAGAGATGCAGGTCAAGGAAGATTGGAGGTGTGAGAGACAACACCCCAGAGGTGGAGACCCTGATGAGGATGATCCACTGGATGAGTGGGCAACGATTGGAGGCAGACCGACTACACAGAGAGGCGGAACGCTGGTGCCAGGTGCTTGAGAGGTTCCTGCCGGAGAGTTTGGATAAAGAATCAAAGGAGGATTTTCATGGGCTCAATTTGAGGAGGACCCCCGGACTGAGCAGGATATTCCTTTGTTTCCCATGTTCCCGGGATGTTACCTGTTAGAGGTCGGAGATGCAAGTATGGAACTTGAATGTGAGACCTCAGGTGAGACTGTGTCTAGTGATATTTTGCTGGGGTTGAAGACTCCAAGCAAGCAAGTAGAAGCCTATGAGGCTGAAGGGACTTTTTCTTGTATTGATGCAGCTAAATCTATTAACAGTATTGACTGGGGGTATACTGCAGGCTAAAGATGCTAATATTACCAGAATGTTATAATACGTTAAGATCAAGGAGGTGGTACACGTGTTTCAATTTTTTTTTTTTTTTTTATGAAAAACCTACAAAGGAGGAGGTGGGTGGAAAATGGACTAAAACCTGTGTTGGTGTAACACCAAAAGAGTGTCTACCCTCAAGTGTCTGTATCTGTAGCAAGTGAAATGAATCAAGAGACATAGTGGGTTTTTGTAGAGGGGTTGAACCTAAGACTGGGACCCTGCTTAAAACTGACATGTCTGGTGGGGTTGGAGCAGGTAATTACTCACCCCAGAGAAAGTCTTTCTATGGTACTGGACTTTACAGCCATCCAGATTTTTGGTTAAGAAATATGACAGACTTTCCCTAAAAGGAGAAGGGATGGTACCGTTATTCTCTGTTGAGAAATGTGTTAATGCTTCAGGGTAAAGAATGATGATATCCACTACATTTATGATGGAATATTTATCATTAATAGGGACCCTGAGATGTAGCTTCTGAAGATGGATGGGTGGAAGCTCCATCCCTTTCTGGGACAGGAAGGTGGTAAGCAGTCTGCAATAACTGCTTCCCTCTTAAGGTGGGGGATATGTGACAGGAAGCTCCTACCACTCTTGAGGACCGACCTTTTCTTAAATCTGTTGCAACAGTTCTTCTGTTTCTAAGTCTAATCTATCCTTTACTATTTCTAGTCCATAAGGTTGGCCACCTATGAGCACCCCCTTCTCTTTCTTGACTATGCTATAGTGTCCTCTTTAATTTTCCTTTTTCCTCTCAGGTCCTCGTAAAGGGTGGTTATTGTGGTGACCTCCAAGCATATGTAAAACAGGTTGTTTATCGTTGTTGGATTTAGTATGTAATAGTACTATGTCATAAAATACCTTGATATATATACCTTGGCTGAGATATTCAGAAATGCGCCAAAGGCCAGTGCAAGTCCGGTGCAGCACAAGTCAGATGCATCATGGCAAGTCGGGTACCATATTCAGAAGTTACACTACCAGAAATGCGGTAGCACAAGCTGGCTGAATATGGCAAAGATGCACCATGGTGCAATCAGAGATGCGCCGGCGCAACCATGGAAGCACAGAGCAAACCTGCACACAGACACAGGGGGCAGTGCAAATGCAAGAGGTCCAGGGACACAGCAAAGGAAGCACAGTGCCAATGGTACAGGACCCCACCAGCCAGCAGGGCACACCAGTGCACACACTGGCACAGAGCAGGAGGGAACAATGGGCATCACGGGATGGAGCACAGCCACCAACAGAGGCACTGTGCACCACACCAACCAGAGCCAGTCTACAGGCGTGGCGACAGGGGCATGCACAAGAATAGCTCCCCAGAACATAAAGGTGAGCCGGCCATCAGGGGACAGGTGAGTACAATGGCCAATGTGAGCCTTCCAATAGTGCCCCCCCACCAGGCCACCAGCCAGCTGGCCGTGGCCAATGCCTCACAGTGCCCCCCCGACAGCTTTGGACCCAAACATACCCATGCCTTATGCCACCCACCCCCACAGGCAGCACCAACACCAGGCAGTGAATGAGCCAGGACCCAGGCAGGTGGCCAGAACACACGGAACTGGGAGCACAACAGTGGATGTAGACAGCCACACCCCAGCGGGCCGATGAGTCCAGCATGACAACCAGGTCCGTGCGCAACCCCCACGCCCCCCCAACTGCCTCCCCAGCCCTGACCACAGCCCCATGGTGACTCTGAACACACATAACACACCCACCACACCCGAGAGACAGCCCCCACAACAACGTGAAACACCACTGGACACAGCAGGGAACCACTGTCAACCCACACGCTCCCCCCCCGTGCCAACACCATGAACCAACACCCAACCACTGCAGCATGGCTCCAAACGCCACCTGCAAAGCAGACATGGACACAGGCATGTAGGAAAATAAATGCTTTATAACATGAAAACAGCAGAGAACCACAGTAACGGGGTAGAGACAGGGGAGCTAAAATGTAGGATAGGGTCAGGAAATAGGGGCTGTACAAGATGCTGGGGGACTGCAGGGGAACAGGAATAGCAAGTGAAAGGGGGCTATACACAGGGACAAGTTAATGCTGTCCATGCCTGTCCAGCCCTCGGCACCACTGCTCCCTCTTCATGGCCGTGGTGACACGCTGGATGGACTGCACCATGCAGAGTATTCTCCAGAGCACAGCCGGGATCTGCCTCTGGGTCCTCACCCGCGCCCTTGGGCCCCTCCTTGCTGCCACAGACCTGACACCTAGGGGATGGGACACGACGGGCAATCAGTGCAATGCCCCAATGACCCCTACCTACCCACAGTGTGCATTGGACAGTGGGGGCACACACACCTGGAGAGATCAGAAAGGACCCTCACATGGAGGGCAACACTAGCTATCCACATGATACACCACGGTGGTGCAAAGAGGTGGACGATGTAGTGCAGCAGACACAGGACCGCAATGTGAGGGTCACATGGCACACAGCAACAGCAGCACCACAGCACAAATGGTGGAAGTCATGTGCATGCCCACTCCACCAACAGCCGGTACACAGTGGCCAAGGGATGGCACGCAGTGGCATGCACAATGGACTGCAACACACACAGCTGTCTAGGCGCATAGCAGAGGTAGCCATGGCTGTACCCTATCCCCACCACTATCCCACAGTGACACTGAGAAGGAATGTGACAATGCTTATCTGCCCCTTGCTGTGCAGCTGGTGCCTCCTGCTACCCCCTAGACTGCGCCGCCCTGGCTGCCTCGGCCACCGCCCTGGCCCATCTACAGTCCTCCGGCCCTGTGGAGAGAATGAAGAGAAGTGGACATCAGTACACAGTCATGCATGTGGAGCCCTCCACCACCACATAGCCCACTGTGCGCTGGGTGTGTCCCTGTCAGTTCTGAGGCCCACACACCAGCACGGCTGCTACCTGTGCATCAGCTAAGCCCAATGCATGGTACCCCCCAGCCAACGAAGTACCCTGCTGTGAGCCATGCCGTGTAGCCATGCCAACACCACAGTACTACGCCTGGGCATAACAGCAACATGAGCCCACCTACCTGGCTATGGCACGGAACCTCGCAGGACGCAGGCCTGCATACGCCGCAGGTGGTCTGGTGCCCTCTGCCACAGATCCCCATACCGGTGCCTGCACTGCTCCACCATGCACACTACACCACTCCTCCACTCCAGGGCATCTGTGACACAGTGCCACACCTCCCCGCTGGCCTGCTGGAGTGGTACCTGGCCATACAGCTGCCCCTTAAAGGGCTGAACCACAGCAACCAGGTTGATGAGCTCAACCTCTGTCCAGTTGCCTGCCCTCCTTCTATGTGCTTGCGCCATGGTCAGCAACCAAGTTCAACAGGAAAATGGCCATGGAACAGCGCACATGTCTGCCATATGTGCAGTATGTGCAATAGGATACACAAGGCTGCAACTGGGCAGCACGTGGATGTGCAGACACTGAGCAGTGTGTGGGGCCATAACATAGTCATGGGCATGCGCAGCACACCAGGGCCTAGTGGAGGCATGGGGTCACTACATGACCTGGGAGTCAGAGCTCATCACCCCATGCACAGTGCGCAGATGTGCGATAGAGGCAGTGACTGCTTGCGCGATGGCATACCAGCGCCGCATGTGCCGTGCCATGGTATCACGCATGCTGCACATGACACGCGATAGCAATGTGGTCCTTGCTGTGCACATGCACAGTGTGGGCACACGCAGCATGCATGCGCAGCTATTGCACCACGGAGATGCTCTGGTGCAACCCCATTGCGCATGGTGCAATTACGCGATATTGAGACGCTGCATGCAAAATCACCTCATTAGCCAATGCATAGTTCAGTAGGGAGCATTAGCATATCATTAAAATTGTGCACAGGCTAATTTGCATGCCTTGCGCCTTAAACTTGCCATGGAACAGCACAGGCCACAGAATGGTATTGTAACCATTCAGGTAAGTAACTGGCAACAGGGATGTACAGCAGCCTAATCAAACTCTGCAACAGAGTGCTGCATTGCAACATGCTGGCACTGACCCACTCTGCTGCTCATGTCTACAGGTGGTAGAATGTCAGGAAATGAAGCAGAGGAGAGTCAGGCAGGCCCAGCTTTACAGCCACTGAGAGCAATGCCCTCTTTGAGGCCTATTTGGACCGGGAGGGCCTTCTCAGCAGTGCCACAGGCACGATGCAGGAGTGGGCGGTGGGCTGGGAGGAGGTGGCATGATATGTCAACACCCATGGATGCCACTATCACACCCCACAGGAGTGCAAGAAGAAGGTTGGCACAGACAGGAGGTGGATCAAGGATAAGGTTGCAGCCATACAGGTGTCCCGCAGGGAGACCGGTGGTGGGCCGGCAACCATGCCACCGCTGACTGCCATGGAGGAGCTTGTGGCATCCACCATCAGCTGCACGGCGATGAAGGGTGTGCCTGGTGGTGGGTTCCAGATGAGTGGCAGCACCTCACTGCATGGTGAGTATGACCAGCCCCCATGCGTGCCTGGTGTGGGCGTGACATGCAGGTGTGTCTGAGGCCATGCCCACTGCCACAAGCGTGTGTGGATGCAGACACACATTGCCTCAAGGTGATGTGTGGCAACGGTGGCATGGGGGGCCGGGAAGGACATGGGGTATGCTGCTCCACTCACCCTCTGTTCTTGTTTTGCAGCACCAGCATGTCTTCATGCAGAGGACCAGGCAGAGGCGGCCACTAACACGGACGCCTGACCCTCAACATTGACGGGCATCCAAAGCCATGACAGGCCATGTCTCAGCATTATTGGGCATGCAGCCGTGCTTGACATGGGGTCGGATGATCCCCTGGCTGTGTTCCTGCATGACAACAGCCTGGAGGTGCTGTGTGCAGAGACCCAAACTGGGGTGCTGTCCGACACCAATGATGACCTTACTCTGGTACTGGACAGCATAGGGGTGGTGGTGCCCGACACTCCCCTTCCCGCTACACAGGCACCGGCAGGTCCCATCACCATGCCCGCACCTCCACAGCCGCCCCCCATCCCCACCAGTGCAGCTGTGTGTGGCGCCACAGCTGTATCCGGTGAGGGTGCCGGTGGTGCTATCGTTGCGGTGGAGGCACGGGACACTGCCCAGCAGACAGTCGGGCAGTGACAGCAGGATGCAGGTGATGTTCAGCAGCTTGCCATGGTGCCCACCGCCAGTGCACCGGACAGCACTGTGCCCCCTGTACAGCCCACTGTGCAACGTCCACCTGAGCGGGAGGCTGTGCAGCAGCATGACGTGATGTGACCCCCAACCCCCAGCTTGACGGGTGGGCCAGGGGGCCCAGGATGCCAAGAGGCTGACGGAGCACACCCAGTTACTGCAGGCATCCGTGGAAAACCAGGCATTGCTTGCTGCTGAGGTGCGTGCACTGTGGGCAGATGTGCACCAGATGGCCGAGCAGCAGGACAGGGGCAATGTGAGGCTTATGAACAGGCTCACCCAGATGCAGGAGGCCACGACTGCAGCATTGGACCACATGACCGGTGCCATTGTGGCATCAAGGGACCACATGGCTGGTACCATTGCAGCTGGGCTGGCGTCAGTGGCAGACACTGGGCTCAGCTATGTGCAGAAGACCCCCCTGCAGTGCACTGTCCGCCCCACAGTCTCAGAGTCTGACGACACCAGCACAGCGGATGCCAGGATCAGATGTCAGCTTCCCAGACACCCCAGGGCAGGCCTTTTTGGCCGCCTCAACACCCCTGCATGGACTCGGTCGCAGTCCCGCACATCAACCCCTGGGGGTCTGACATGCCCCCCATGGCCAATGTGCAGCATGCATCTTCCAGTTGGCCCTGGCATGGCCACCCACGTGGCCGTGGTGGTCATGGGACTGCATGGTTGGATTGACATGTCTGCTGCCCTGCTCTGCCATCCACTGCTGTTGCCACACACACATACATACGTGGGTGGTGGTGGTGTGGCCTGTATGTGGTGGCACACATGTGTGTTGTGCTGCATGTCCCCTGTGTGTGTGGACCATGCCGCTGGGATGTATGGCATGGATGTGATGAGGGCCACTCAGCACCGGTCGTGCTTGTGCACTGGTGTCATGCTTCTGATCCATGCCATGTCCCTCACCATGTGTGTGGGTGGCTGTGTGTGTGTGTGTGTGTGTGTGCATGCCAATGCTGCGTGTGTCTGTGTGTGCGAGCCTGTGTGCCAGTGGATCCGCCATGTGTGTTGTGCTCCCCATCCCTGCATGCATACCACTGTGCACATCCCTGCCACTGTGTTGTGTGCTGGGTTGTGTGGTCCTTGCCCGTGTGTCAGTGCACTCACCTGCATTATCTGTAATGCTCCCTTGTGATGGTGTCACAGTGCCGCTGTGCCTCCTGCACCATTTGAGGGTCCCTCCTGCCAAGGGGCAGTTGCCCACCACCCTCCGGCCCTTCACCACCATCGTCCCGGCTACTGTCGCCCTCATCAGCCTCGACTACTATTCCACAGTCAATGGCCATGCTGTGCAGGATGCAGCAGGCCAGGAATATGCCACAGGCTTTCAATGGGCTGTATTGTAAGGCACAGCCTGACCTGTCTAGGCAACAGAAACAGATCTTTAGCATGCCAGAGACATGCTCGATGATATTGCGCATGCTGGCGTGTGCCTCGTTGTATCTTTCCTCCGCGGGGGATGATGGTCGCGGGTAAGAGGTGAACAGCCATGGCCTTAGGGGGATGTACTGTCACCTATGTGGACAAAGACATGGTTATCCCTGTGCTGTCACCCACTCCCTCTCAGCCACCACACACACCACAGCACCCTCCCCAACCTCCCCCCACCCTAGATCTGTGACTCTCGGCCACCCTAGTGCATGTCCTACTCACTGACAAGGTGGGCCATGGGGATATCTCCCCACTCAAACCTATCGCACAGTGCAGAACTGTGCCATATGAAGGCATCATTTGCATTCCCGGGGTGTGTGGCACAGACATTGGTGATGCGCCCCATGGCATCGCACACCACCTGGCAGTTGAGGGATGGGTATCCCTTTTGATTTATGTACACTGGGCCCTCTGGGTCAGGTGGTGTACGGATGCCAACGTGGGTGCAGTCTATTGCCCCAACCACACCTGGCATGCGTGCCACCCGGTGGAACTCCTGCATGTTTGCTGTACGTGCTACCTGTGTGCTGGGGAAATGGATGTATTCTGAAGCATGTGGCAGCAAGGCGTTGAGGAACTGGGTGAGAAGGCAGGACGTGGCCGACTGGGTGATGACCGTGGTATCACCCATTGGTCTTTGGAAGGTGTCCATGGCAAGCAAGCACATCACAGCGGTCACCTTAGTCTCCACTGCCATGGCATGACTACGTCTGGTGGGTGCCTACATCTCATCACTGCACAGTTCACAGAGCTGCCTCAGAACTGCCCTGTTCAGGTGGTACCAGCCCACTATCTCTGTATCACTGATGTTCTCATACATGATCCTGGCACGGTACCACCTGTGTCGGGCATACCACTGCCGGGCCCTTTGTCGGCCATGCTGCTGTTCCTCCTGCCTCCTCACACCCCTCATTACCGCGTCCATTATGAATGGGCCATTGTCCATCACTCAGTCACTGGGTGTCTCCCGGGATGTTTCTCACACTCTGTCAGTCCGTCCATCGATCTCTCTCTCTCTCTCTCTCTCTCTCTCTCTCCTCTCTGTCTGTCTGTCTCTCTCTCTCTCTCATGCACACACACTCTCTCATTCCCACCCTCTCTCTCTGTGCACACTGTTGCGCATTTGCTGTCTGTGTTTTTGATCCTACATTTATTGGCTCAAGTCTGCCTGGTGCAACTTGAGGTTTGCTCCAGACTTGCACCCTGCTCTACGGCTGAATATGCCAATGCACCACTTATTCATGGGCATGCCCCCTGCACTTGCACTGCATACATTATGGCTGTACATTGGCGCAATGGGATTTGTGCTGTGCCGCGGCTCCCTTTGAATATCGCTTAGTGGCACATCTTCGGATTTGCACCAGCTCAACTCAGTTGCACCATGCGCAAGTGCTCTGAATATCTTGGCCCTTATATTTATGAAACCTGTTAATGTTGAAAATATCATGGCACTAGGTGTTTTTGATAATGGTAAAAAGTACTAGGTGGCAATTATAGAAATTAAGTTAGTTGTGCTATTTAAAATGCTTGTAAATTGCTGTAAACTAAACAAGTCTGAAATTTCATGGTGATCTGCATATAACCCATGATGCTTTGCATTATGGAAGTATGTATGATGTTGTATTTCTTTGGAACTTGATTTGTTTTAATGCCCTTTGGGGTAACCTTTTTCAGTGATTCTGCATTGAGGTTCTTTGTCTATAGCTTGTTTTGTTTTTTCCTTTTTGAGCCCCCACTACCCAAGCAAACAAGGCCCACATAGGGATGATAGGTTTTCACAAAAAATGTTTAGATCAGATATGAGCGTCAGTAAGTGCTGGCTAAGTGCAAAAAAAGGACATACATAGTCTGTTGCTGCAAACTGATGTACTGAGCAAGAAATATGACATTACTGAAGCTCATTTCCTTTATTTTCAATAAACATCACAGAGATTGTGTGTTGAACCTGAAGTTCGTTGTCTGGTCCATCTGTTATCCCACAACCCCTCCACCCATGACAGTACTGAACAATGTAAGACAGCCATCCATCAAGACAAGCACAGCCATGTAATGGCCAAGAGGACAAGAGCTACTAATCTGGATGGGACAGAGCTAAAGGCTACTGCTGCTGAAGCTGTTGAAGTGTTCCATGCAACACAGCACAACATTTTCTATAATTCATTGAACTGTGGACTCAACCTGGCCAGCTAGATATATGGTGATTCTGAGATTACCAAAATAAAAAAGTTTGTGGAAGAAAAAAGGGGAAGCAGTCATAGAAAATGTTCTTGTACCACATTCTCATGAATAGCTTTAAAAGACCTACAAAGTCCAGGAGTGTCATTTGCAATTTTACCTGATTCTTCCAACATGGGCAACATAAAATATTCCCATTGGTAGTAATATACTTAAACAAGCATTTGTCAATGCCGAATGTTTCCTTGCATGGTGTATGTGTAGGGGTGCATTGTGTTATTTGAAAATGCAAACCACAAAGGACAGTTTGATTTGTCAGACGGTGGCTGGCCAAGGAGGAGTGCAGAGGGGTGAACCCGTTGCCAAACTGTCACGTGGTTATGTAAGTGTTTTCATTTTTTTTTGGGGGGGGGTACCACTGGACAGCAGGGAATAAATAAATCTGAGCCCTCCATTGTGGAGCCAGGATCCGTATGTGTGGCAGTAGGCCCATGGCCTTACCTGGCAGCGGCTAGTGGTGCAGCACTGGTGGGGTCTGGGCTCAGGTCCAACATGTCCTTGTGTATGATCTCATTGGTGGCAGAGCCTTCTCCTCAGCAGCTCACAGGATGTAGTTTGATAGCTTGTCCTACATCTGCACTCAGCACAAGAAGTAAGCTAGAAGGCTTTTGAGAGAACTAGCTGAATGATTTAGGAAGACCATAAAGTTAATTTTATTCAACTGCAAGGCATCCAGACATGAAAGCTATGTAGTACAGTTTACCCACTATACCTGAAAGTGCAAATTTTTTAGCCAGGTGGCTCGGGCTAAAAAAAAACACTTGCAATACGTTCTTTGCAAAACATTTAAATCAAACTTCTATAATGGTCAATCAGGGGAGGAAAAAAGGATAGTTCATTTCATTTGTTTTATTCTTTGCCCTGCGATAATTTCCCAGAGAAAGCAAATCAAAATTTTTCTTTAAGAAAAGCATCACAGTTTTTCCCAGAAACACATAAGGGGAGCCCACCTACAAAACAGTACACTAAATAGCTTTAAACAGCATTCTCCCTCTTTAAGTGCAAGTTTTTTTTTGTTGGGGGCTTGGGCTAATAAAACCACTTATAATTACATTCTTTGCAAAACACTTAAATCAGACTTCTATAATGGCCAATCAGGGGAGGAAAAATATAGTTCATTTAAATGGTTTTATTCTTCGCCTTGCGATAATTTCCAGGAAAAAGCTAATCTATTTCTTTCTTTAAAAAACTTAACAGTTCTTCGAAGAAACACATAAGGGGAAACCACCTACAAAATGGTACACTACATTTCTTTAAATAGCATTCTCCCCCTTCAATGAGAATCACACCATAACTCCATCACCAGCAGACAATTCATTAAATCAAAACCGTATCGATCATTATTATCTTTGTGCTCTGTTCATTTTAACTGCTCTCTCTGATACAGCATCTGACAGTCCGACTAGAGCCCAGATATCAAATACTCATGGTTTACTTGGAAAAAGTGACTTAAGATCCATGGGAGCTGTACACCATGACAGAGCGCGCATAGGAGAAGGAAACCACAAATATGGCAAAGCACCACTCAGTTGCTTTAGCTACTAGTTAGTTAATGCTCTGGCATTAGTAAATTTCATAGCTTGTCCCCCATGAGCAGATGATTTGTTCATAAGGAGGAAACAAAAAAAAATTCTGAGTATATACTGTATCTGTTCCTCAGTTATGTTTACTCCAATTTAGCAGCTCATCTTTTCCAGTTTTCCCCCAGTATACCACAGCTTAAGACTAGATACAACCGCACATACAAGGGTAAACCAAATTTCCTTAAGTAGCATTCTCCCCCAGACCCTGTCTCTACCTTAAACAAGCATTCCTGTGTTAACAGAAATGCTTAGCCCACTTTAACAAATCTGACCGATAGCATCTAAGGAAAGCCACAAACGAAATGGAGAAAGAAAAACACTTATGAACCCGTCGAACTTAACCACTTTGCCAGACCTGAAGAAGGCATTCACCGATTGCCAGATCCCCCTCAGTGGACCAGTGCTGGTCAAGAGGGGGCAGGACTTGGGGGTCAAATATTGGTAGGCAGCCTGGGGAGGGGGCAGGTTTGCAAAATCTAATTAAAACAAAAATCACACACAAGCCAAATACCTAGCTGTTATTTAAATGACCCATTTAAACTGAAACTTGATTAGGGAGGTCTAAGGCATCTTAATTTGTCTAAATGTAATCCCTTATTTGTATGTCATTATTGATACATTTGAGTAAACATTCAATGAAATACTGGCACCGAGTTTCATGATCACACACAAAACTTTAATATGTACAGAAATGGAGTCTGCTCTCTGTTTTTGTATTTGTACATATTAAAGTTTTGTGTGTGATCCTGAAACTCGGTGACGGTATTTCTGTGGATGTTTACTCAAGTGTGACTCTTTGCCAGATACGAGTTATTATTGGGGTGGAGGGGCTCATTTAAGTGCATCTATTGATACATTTACTGACAGAATTAAACTCGGGATGCGTCGATCACATTAAATTTTGTGTTTGTCCAGCAGTAGCTCTCTTCTGTTCACGTTCTTATACATATTAACACAGAGTGTTCACAACTGAAACCAGTAAGAGAGCAACATACAACAGTTAAGACCACAAGTAAGTTACTACTGTAAGTTTACAATGGTAGTGCAGGTTTGGGACCTCATGGCAGATTGTGGCAGTCCCTACTTTTTAAGACCTAGGCATAAGACCTAAGAATAGCCAAACACATGCCTATTTTCAGGAACGATCTGGTGTAAATGGAACAAAGTAAACAATAAAAATAAGAGAATTACAGACTGAATCAATAACAATTTTACTTTGTCAGCGTCAACATCAATTTTGTAGCCAGTCATTAGCCATCATGGCTAGTACCTAGGAAAATCCAGTGACATTTCTCATTTCTAATAATAATATAGTAGGGCATTTTTCCTGTTCATAATTATACTGCTGTTTTATTAGCTGCTAACTGTTTACAAGAGTGTGATTACAGCACCTTACAGACCTAGTTGTTGTGCATTACAGTTAATTTAATTTGTTTTTGAAAGATTTTTGCAACTTAAAGTTTAAGTTCAACTGCCTGCTATTTTTTCCATTTCCCACCTCCCTTCCCATTGTCTCTCAGAACCCCCCACCTCCCACCTCGCTCACTCACTGAGGCACTCCCCTCCCCGATTAAGTTAAGTGGCTTTCTTTTATACCACTGTAGCCTCTCTGTCTCTTCTTAGACTACCCCTGCCCCTGTTTTGCCCCTTCTCTCCATAAGTTTTTTCCTTACCTAGTCTTCTCTCCTTTTCAGCTGGAGGCTCTGATCGGGAGACTCCAGTGCCAGAGGCTCCTCAACATCTTTGGGCATGGCTTCCAAGCTGCCACGGCCCCCCTCCCTTTGGACCTCCACCTACAAGCACCAGGTATGGTGAAGGGAAGCTAGTGGAACCAGTTGGAACCCCTGGCACCAGTTTTGGAGCTGATTGGACAGAAACCTGAAGTCTGTGCTGCCGATTGGTTGGCTGCTGCCTAGCCAAGCCTTCCATTGGCTAGCTCAGTCTCCCTGGTCTTTCTCTCTGTCTCTCTCTCTCTCTATCTCTATCTCTCGTGCCCGGTTCTTGCAGCTCCGCTGCTGGGAACAGCTTCTGAGCTGCAGTCCTCCTCTCCTTGGCTCTTCTTGACACCTGTATTTTGTCCCACCCACCCACCCTGTCACCAACCTCTATTAAATCCATCCTAACTCCTCCCCATCAATCCATTCCTGCCCTTGATTGGCTGGGATTTGCTAGCCTGCCTCAGCTAGCCTAACCATTAGTCTTACAGCATCTCCTCAAGAACAGAGAACATTACCTTTTCCTTATTACAGCAATGTTCTGTAAAGGTAATATGTCTCCTATCCCTGTGGGACCTGCCAACCCTTGCCCCCTCTAAGTGTCCTCCAACACACCTAAGTTCATTTATGTACCCCCAGGAATCCTCTAAAGCCACTTCATCTCTAATGTCCATTTCATCTCTAATGTCTGCAACTATCCCCAAAATACCCATATCATACAATATGAGGAGGGATAAGCGCAAAAACACATACCACCTCCACCCGCCAATCACTAATATAATCTTTGTCTGCACCACAGAAAATATCCATCAATCCACCCCAAAAGCATGTGCGTACTTTATGTCGCACTCATAATGGCAGGTGCTGAGGCTGCCTCTTACTTCTATCAGGCAATGTCCACCCCAACCCTGGACCCCCAATGCAGTCTGTAGGCCTTCTAAATCATTGCTGTGACCTAACCATAGCCACCATCAATATCTGCAGCTTGCTGGCCAAAACTGACTCTCTTCATGTATGGGCCACCCAACACCAACCAGACATCCTCTCTGTAGTGGAGACCTGGCTCAACCCAAGCATCCCAGACTCAGTCACTCAGCTGCCAGGTTATACAACTTTCAGGCTAGACAGACCTGGCAAGCATGGAGGTGGTTGTGTTGTATACCTAAAACAGCACCTCTGGGGGCAATTACTGCCACACATCACTACTATCTGCAACATCCAATTGCTACCAATAAAAATACTACTCGGCTCTAACCATAAAACACTTACTGTGGTATCTGTCTACATCCCCCCAAAGGCACAAGACAGTGGTTTCAAAGTTGCCACTGACTACCTATCTGACCACTGCCACAACTCTGAAATTATATTGCTGGTGGATTTCAACATAAGCTGGATCTCACCTGAAGCAGACCCATATAAAGATGCCCTATCCTCAATTAACGCCTCACAGTTAGTGAGTACTCCTACTCAGATAAACTACCATATAGTCACAAGCACCCTCATCAATTTGTTGATCACTAACCATCCAGAAAGAATCAGTAACCTAATAGTACTCCCTGATTCCCTCAGCAACCATTCCCCTATCCTCTTTTCCTGGTCAAATAAGTCACCTAAAGTAACTGCCAAAATAATCACATCGAGGCTACTAAAAAAAGGGAAGCTTAGTGCACTAAAAGCACATCTCAGCAGCCATGACTGGAGTATTCTAAACACCATGGATGATTTCGACACTGCCATGGAATACTTTATCCACAAATTTAACCAGTCCTGTGATATTTATGCCCCTTATGCCAAACAGAAGGTTAGGGGCTCCCAAAACTCGTGGATCACCCCACAGCTCATTGATTTATGGAGCCATAGCAGACTGTGAGAAAGATGGAAAGCCTGGGGTTGGGTGGGAAAAACATAAGCTGGGTGGAGGCCTGGCTGTCAGGAAGAACTCAGAGGGTGGTGCTAAATAGGGTGCACTCCGGGACAGCGAGGGTGAAGAGTGGAGTGCCATAGGGGTCAGTTTTGGGTCCGCTTAAACATAGAAACATAGAATTTGACGGCAGATATGGACCGCTTGGCCCACCCAGTCTGCCCATTTCCCTACCTAATGGATAAGCTACAGATCCTAGTTAACCAGCAGCCTACTTCTTTCTACCCCAACCCCCTAGAATTGCCTTATGGCTGTCCCATGCATGCTTGAATTCAACCACTGTTTTTGACTCCACACCCCCCTCTGGAAGGCCATTCCATGCATCCACAACCCTCTCTGTGAAAAAATACTTCCTTACATTACCTCTGAGCTGCCCCCATCTTCAAATTGTGCCTCCTTGTTCTTTCACACCTCTTTTTTTGAAAGATGCTACCCTCTTGGACTTTGTTGATTCCCTTGAGGTACTTGAAAGTTTCTATCATGTCCCCCCTCTCCCTCCTTTCCTCGAGGCTATACATATTAAGCTCCTTTAGTCTCTCTTCATATGTCTTCCAGTGCAGACCCTGCACCATTTTAGTTGCCCTCTTCTAGACAGCTTCCATCTTATCTATGTCCTTGCGGAGATTGGGTCTCCAGAACTGCACACAGTACTCCAGATGGGGTCTCACCAGCTATCTGTACAGAGGGATAACAACTTCCTGTTTTCTACTGGTGATGCCTCTCCTATGCATCCCAGTATCCCCAGCCCTCCTTACTGCCCTCTCACATTGCTTGCCCACCTTTAAGTCATCTGATATGACTACCCCAGGTCCCTTTCCATTTTTGTTGTTGTTAGTATCTCGCCCCCTATTGTGTACTCTTCCCCTGGGTTTTTGTTTCCCTTGCACTTCTTAGCATTAAATCTAAGCTGCCATACATTTGACCATTCCTCTAACCTTGCCAAGTCCCTTCTCATCCTTTCCGCCCCACCTTGTGCAGTAATTCTGTTGCAGATCTTTGTGTCATCTGCAAAGAGACATACTTTTCTTTCCAGTCCCTTTGCAATGTCGCTTACAAAGACATTGAAGAGGACCGGTCCTAATACTGAACCCTGTGGCACCCCACTAGTAACCCCCCTTTCTTCAGAGTGGACTCCATTTACTATTACTCTCTGTGTCCTATTCTCCAGCCAGTTCTTTACCCAGGCTATCATCTTGGGACCCACTCCCAGGCTGGCTAACTTGTATATTAATCTTTGTGTGGGACTGAGTCAAATGCCTTGCTAAAGTCTAGGTAGGCCATGTCCACAGCCCTCCCTGATCTACTACTTTGGTCACCCAGTCAAAGAAATCTATTAGATTTGTCTGGCATGACCTTCCTGCTGTGAATCCATGCTGCCTTGGGTCCTGTGCCCCTCTGGCCTCTAGGTACTCGACAATTCTTTCCTTCAGAAGTGATTCCATCATTTTCCCTATCATTGAGGTTAAACTAACAGGTCTGTAGATTCCTGCTTCTGCCCTGCTCCCACTTTTGTGAAGGGGAATCACATCTGCCCTCCTCCAGTCCACATGTACCACTCCATCCTCCCATGATTTGTTAAAGAGGGTAGTCAGTGGTGTCACTAGTTCTACCCTTAGTTCTTTTAGAATTCTGGGATGAATCCCAACAGACCCCATTGCTTTGTCCTCCTTCAGTTTTAAGAGTTCTTTCAGAACCCTTTCTTCTGTAAATGGGCTGGTATCAACTTCTGTATCCAGAGTGTTTCTATTGTTTGTTTTATGTACCTCCCCCTCTTCATTTGTAAATACTGAGCAAAAATATTTGTTTAGTATCTCCACCTTTTCACAGTCACCCTCTGCCCACCCCACCTCCCCTTTATTAAGCCTCACTATCCCTCCCTTAGTCTTCCTTCGCTCCCTGATGCACCTAAAAAAGGTTTTATCCCCCTTCTTAACTGAGTTAGCTATCTTTCCTCAGTTCGGCCTTTGCTGTTCTGACTGCCTTCCCAGCTTCCTTTGCTTTAACTGATACAATTCTCTGTCCTGTTCCTTCTGTGATTCCTTGTACTTTCTGAATGCTTTTTCTCTTGAACCTTCACTGCCACCTCCTTTGAGAACCATAGTGGTTTCTTACATCGCTTTGTTTTGTTTATTTGCTTCACACAAAGGTCATCCTCTGTGACGGCAGTTTTTATTATTCCTCATTGTTCTTCCACCCTCCTTCCTGCCCATTTGCTAGTGCATTCCTTAGGCACTCACCTATTTTGGCAAAGTCAGCCCTCCTGAAGTCCAGTACTTTGCCTTTGTATGGCTTGACTATTGCTGTGTTTATTGTGAACCATACTGTTCGATGGTCGCTAGTTCCCAGATGGCTACCCACTTCTACATCTGTGATCCTCTCTCCATCTCCATTTGAGAGGACCAGGTCTAAGATTGCTCCCTCTCGAGTGGGTTCCAATACTAGCTGTCTAAGGCATGCCCCCATAGGGCATCTAGAATAACCCCACTCTTAGAAGTGGCTGCTGCAACTGCACTCCAGTTAACATCTGGCATATTCAGATCACCCATCATCAATATCTCCCCTTTATCTGCCATTCTAAGTATACTTTCTATCATTTCCTTGTCCATTTCTTCCCCCTGAGAGGGGGTCTGTATACAACCCCTGCTTCTCTTCAACATCTACATCAGTGATATTGCTGAGGGTTTTAGGGGGAGGGTGTGTCTATTTGCTGATGATATGAAAATATGCAATAGGGTGGACACCTTGGGGGGCTGGAGGACATGAGGGAGGACTTAAAGATGCTTGAAAAATGGTCTGGGACATGGCAGCTGAAATTTAATGCCAAGAAGTGCGCTGTGATGCACCTGGGGAGTAGGAACAGAAAAGCAGGGTACACCCTAGGTGGGGAGGAAATTAAAGTAACAGAACAGGATAGGGATCTGGGGATCATAGTCTCCTTGAACCTTAAGGTAGGAATCCAATGTAGTAAGGTGGTGGGAAAAGCCAATGGAATGTTGGCATGTATAGGCAGGGGCATTACTAGTAGAAAGAGGAGGTAATAATGCCACTTTACAAAGCCATGGTGAGGCCGCACCTGGAGTATGGGGTTCAGTTCTGGAGGCCACATCTCTGCAAGGATATAGATGCATTGGAGAGGGTTCAGAGAAGGGCAACCAAGATGGTGCAAGGTATGCAGGGGAAAGTCATACGAGCAGAGGTGTAAGGAGCTGGATCTGTACATGCTGGAGACAAGGAGGGAAAGGGGAGACATGACTGAAAATTTTAAATATGTAAAGGGGCTCAATAAAGTAGGAGAAGAGGGTTTACTTAAGAGGAAATAGGGGTCAAAACTAGAGGGCACAGCCTCAGACTGTAAGGAAAAAGATACAGGGGCAATGTGAGAGGGCGTTTCTTCATGGAGAGGGTGTTGGAGCCCTGGAACAGACTACCAGATGGAGTAGTGGTGGGGGCTAAATCGGTGGAAGAATTCAAGAGGGCATGAGACAAGCATATGGGGCTGAGTATCAGGGGGAGGGTGGGGGCTGGCAGGGAGGAGGAGGTGTAGGTGGGAAGAAAAGGGCAGACTAGATGGGCCAGTATGGTCCTTTTCTGCCGTCAGACTTCTATGATGATTCTATGATATGATTTGATGAAACACCGAGATTAGCTTTGGTATAAATCTAGAAGCCTGGGCTCCACTACTGATATTCAGATGTATAGGGCTGCCCGGAACAGCTGTACATGTGCAATTAGGAAAGCCAAAAGACAACACTTTAAAAAGGAGCTAGAAAACTCCTGGTGGCACAGTAGATGGTTCTGGGATAATATCAAGTCTCTGTCTGGTAAACCTAACAAATTGCCTCCATCCCTAATAAATGTCAATGGAATTCCTACCCAGGACCCATTTACCATCACTGAAACTTTCAATAAAGCTTTCACAGACCTTAATGGTATACTGCCACCTGACTTCCTTCTTCCTCTGAGCGAAAGCAATAACTCAAACACCACTGTGACCCAGACAGGCTCGCTACCTCCCTTCTACCTTAAAATTGTCACCCTGCAGAGGCCAAAAAATATATCACGAAGGTCCTTGGTAAATTTAGAACTAGCAGTGATATGCTAGCTCTTAAGCTCCTAGAACTTACTCTGGATGTCATTCTCACTCCCCTTACAAAAATCGTCAATTTATCCCACGCAAAAAGGCAACAGGCAAGTTCCCAAGGATTTGGAAAGCAGCTGTAGTCACACCAGTATTCAAAACTGGCAATAGACCCAGTCACACAAACTATCACCCCATCTCAGTACTCCCTCCCCCAAAGTGCTGGAACATATTGTTTCAGATCAGCTATTCAAATATCTTGACAAATACTGACTTCAATGCAGACAGCAGCGTGGCTTCTGCAATCAGGAGAACACCACAACTGCACTCTTGGAGTTTACTGGGTACATTCATAGTGCTCTTGATCGTGGGCTCTTGGTGGGGGCTACTTATATTGACCTCATCAAAGCCTTCGATACAGTAAGTCATGAGCCGCTCCTTTGCCAACTGTCCAACATGGGCCTCTCCCAACAATCAGTGGCCTGGTTCAGGAGCTATCTCCAAGGGAGAGTTCAGAAAGTAAAAATAAATAACGTCTACTATGATAATCTGTCTGTTATCACTGGTGTACCCCTAGGATCCATCCTAGGACCACTGCCCTTCAGTCTTTTTCTTAACCAACTCACCCAAGCAGTAAATGATCAAGTACTGCTCTACACAGATGACACTGTGCTCTTCTTGTCCCACTCTGACCCCGCCGTGCTTGAATGCCAGATGCAGTCCAATTTCACCTCATTAGAAAAATGGTTCCTTGACTCAGAGTTACTTTTAAATTATAAAAAGATGAAAACAATGGTATTTGCCTCCACCTGCAACAAATACAGGAACCACCAGGTCCAAATTGTTAATAACCTCAAACCCCCCCTTGAAATGGTAAACCACTTCAAATACTTGGGGGTAACGTTAGATACTACACTGTCCTACTCCCAATGCATGGATCTAACTGCTAAATCTGATAATGCAAAACTGGGATTCCTTTATCGTAACAGACACTGCTTTACTAATCAGGCCTTAAAAATTGCAGTGACTAGCTCCGTGCTGTCAGTCATTGACTATGGCCTTGTAGTGTACGGTACTGCAACTCCCATGGCTCAAAAGACTCAAAACTATCCACAACAAAGCATGTAGGCTGGTACTGGGAGTGTACTGGCTAACCCACACATTTTTTAATTTTTAGCTCAATTTCAGGTTCGGTTTAATACCTTTGAGCCAGAAGACTGGTTTACAAAGGTTCCAAGTCAGACATATACAGAACATGAAATCACAAACATTTAGGTTACAAAAGAAAAATAATTTCAAATTGATACATAGGATTACATTGGCTAGACAGAGGTAGTAGTTTAACAAGCTGTTTTGCAGATGACTATGTACAAGCGTGGAGTTACAGTATTTGGTCAACTAATAATTGCTCTATGCCTGCAGTGAACATAGGTTACTTAGTAAGTTGCACCAACTTGGTTGTAAGCAACAAGTAAACGATAGGTGCAAGTAAGCAAGGGTTTAGAGGTCCCATGATAGGGTAGATGTGAGGCAGCCAGAGTAGGCCTTGTCCACAAGAGTTGAGAGTCAGCCATATTAGGCCTTGTCCAGAACATGGGGGAGGGTAAGGTTGAGCAGTGTAGAGTCGGGGAGTGGTCAGGGGTGGGAGGGATAAGGGATGGGGTGTAGGTGAGAAAGTAGGGGTGGAGGAGGGGGGATGGAGCCAGTTACGTGTACCTAAGGTGCTCAGTTGTATAGTGCATCCACAGATGCAGGTAACGGAAGATAAGAAATTATGTCTATGTGGTGCAATCACATACATTCATTTGGGCCAGATGATTGCAGAGTCTAGTTTTAAATTTACTGATCATATTACAATCAGTTAATTCAGCTGGAAAGCTGTTAACCCACATGGGTCCACACATGTGAGCTATATGCTCAAACTGCATGGCTCAAGCTAGACTGCCGGATCTGGTACCATATGTGCCTGCTCGCCAAAAAATCTGTTCTGGGCCAAACCCCTCCTGGAGTATGGGACCTTCACAAACAACCCTACTCAGCTAGATGTACCAGGGGTTGGAATGACCTAACCATGAATGCACCTTTCCGTAGACCCACACAGGGCCAACAATCCTTTAAATATCATGCCCCAGGATTGCTAAACTCCCTCTGTGAAGATTTACAGAAGGAAACCAAACTGGGTTCTTTTAAAATACTTCTTTGTGCATCTCTAGCCCAGGCCAGTGTATGTGACTATGGCTCCTAGCCCCTTCCCTCAACCTCCACCTTAACCTTTTCAGCTCTTGCTCTCTCCCAATCTCCCACCACCCCCTCCATTTATACCCTAGTCTCTAAAACATACACCCTCCTTTTCTGCACTCTCCTCCCTCCCCAGCCTGCTGTACCTCTATGAAATGTTATAAGCCTGCCCCCTCTGATTTTAAAGTCTGTCTCGCATTCTCCCCTTCTGTCCTACCTACCACCACTCCCTTCCCGTTGCTTCTCTCAACCCTTCCCCTCCACCCCCACTCACCCATTTATGTCCTCTCCCCAAATTAACCCCTTCCCTACTTTCTTCCCAGTTCCCTTCTCTACCTCCTCCCCTGTCTCTCTCTCCCTCTCTCCACCTGTCCCCCACCTCCCCTTACCCCCCTAGCTCAAGTTACCAGTGCCAGAGGGTAGGTTGGGCTCTAAGGTCTGGTGAAGGTCTGAGGAAGGTTTTGGGTAATAGAAATTTCTAGGTTTCATCAGCTGCCTGGAGTGGAGTGCTGCCTAGTACATCTGTTCTTTCAGTCGTATGCCCCCCTGGTTCTATAACTAGTTAGTGCTCCATGGAGCCAGATGGCTGACAAGTTTTAAGCAAGCAATGAGAACCCTTGGGTCCTGGCAGAAATCACTGGGACCGCAGGTGCAATAAATTGGTTTGTTGCTTATTCCTGAGTGCCTGAGCACATTTTTTAAAGATTACTAGATAGATGAATTCCAGAGAATTTAATGAATTTCTAACCAGATTTCTTTGGGGGGAGTTTAAAGTTTGCAGCCCCTGTGATGTGGTGCTTCCTGGGCCGGGATGCTGGTGGGAGACTCCAAAGAAGAAAGAGAAAGGAGGAGGCCTCTGGTTCCATCGGACAATATTCAGAGGAGTGCCGAGGGGTAGCAATTTCCATTATGCTGCAGTAAGACCCCGCCATGGTAAGACAACACCATTTTATTCTCCATGGTAGTCAATGTTCTGGTCTGTGTCTCTTTGAGTAGGCCCCCCTTCCCCTCTTGTAACATCAGGAGCCCCTGTACCAGTGGGAAGGTGGAGTGGCTACACTATTAGTGCAGCTGCTGCATTTGAAAGAAGTGTGTGTGGGGAGGGAGGCAATGGCGATCATGATTGTATGTGCTGGCAGGCTGAGGAGGTGGAATGGTGTTCTGGAGTGTTCTGTCTCACTTTGACCTCTGAGTAAAATGAGGAAATGAAATGAGAGTGAATTGTGTCTGCATCAACCTTCACAGATGCTGCAAGACAACACAAATTTGTAAAGTGGCTCAGCTGATTGCTGCCAGCTTTATGCAAATGAAACAACTGAAACGCTCTCTTTGGAGCTTTTATAATAGTTATATTGTATAGGAAAAGTGTATTTATATCTGTATGAAATATTTGGAAATGTTATATGTTTTGCAATGGTATTTTACTCCACTCTCCCTTATTATCCTGTTTGAGACATTATTATCTATATTATCCCATCTAATTCCCACTTTTGTTCTTATTATCCTTACTTTATTATTCTCCATATTATCATTCTCCCACAGGTTTATGTTAATTAACGGGAAGTGTAACTTTCAGCTCTCATTCCTACTTTCAAATCCTCCACAAATTGTATCAGATTCAAATCAACCCAACATAAATCAACACAGAGCCTACTCTTTTACCTACAAAAGTAAATTCCCCATCCATATCTCCCTTCATTCTACCATTTACCAAAACAAAATTCCAATCTCCTAAAAATTTACTTATCTCTCTTCCTCTTTTAGATGATTTTTTGTCCTTTGTATTCCTATCTCTAGCTATATAATCACATCTCTTTGCCAAACAAAATTCCCTAATTTCTGATGGTAACCTTTGATAGAGTCCAAGCCTTGCATTGAAATCTCCTAATATCATAATTCCACTCTCTTGTGGTTGAATTCTAATGTCTTCTATTAAATTTTTCAGCTCCTTTATTAATTCAAGATCCCAATGTTTTGAAGACACCAGGGGAATATATAAATTGAGGATTACCATCTGCCATTGGTTTCCTTTTATCCTAATTCCCCGTATGTTATTAGATTTTGTTACAACCTCTTCTGTTGTATATTTATTTGATATTCTAATCCATGCAACCAAACCTCCTGACAACCTCCCATATTTCCTGTTCTCATTGCTTTTTGAAATATGTTTTATAACGTTAATACTTTTTTCCTGATCTGACCATGTTTCTTGTAAACAAATACATTCAAATTCCTCTATATATTTTATAAAAGAGGAGTCAGCTAATCTGTTTCCAATACCAGCCACATTCCATGACAGTATTTTGTTTCTTTCTGATTTACCTAGTACATCCCCATCATCTCGTTGTCATTCTGTTCTTTAGGTTTCCAAACTTTCAAACCGATTTGCTGTTGTAACCAGGTAGTTCCATTCACTGGAGTTACATTGTATTTTTACTGAAACTCCTTCTTTCCTTTCCCCATTACATTAATATTAGAAAAGTCTAGCCATTCAGCTCGAGTAACTATTTGATCGTAACTCTCCTTCAAGTCCATCCATATTGTGATCTGACCATTACTTTCCCACTTTTTAGCAATTCTTATTTTTTTGAATAAATCATCTATGTTCAGAAGATTCTGGAAAAACTTAACTATTTTATACCTAAAGTTTCTGTCTGTCTCCTTTGTAAAATTTTTCAGTCCAAATATAGAGATGGGGAATTCTTGTTCTTTCTCTATTTTCTAAGTATTCTAGGAATAAGCTCAGCAAAATCATTATTTTATTTATTTTTATTTAATAAATAAATAAAATACTGATTTTGCTGAGCTTATTTTATCCATACTCATTCTTATTTGTCTAAATTGATCCTTCTGGTTTTCAAATATTTTTAGGATATAATACTGATCAGATACCAGGAAAACCATTTCCAGATCACTTACAGGTCTTATAATACTAAAATTATTCAACACTGAAATAAGGTCCCTTTGTCCCTGCAAAATAGTATTGGGGAACCTTTTTAAGTGTTCCTCTAATGTTTATTCAGTCTCTTCAGGTAATTTCATCACATCCTGGAGAGGGAGAATGTAATCATTTTTGTCAAATCTTTTTAAACATTTTTCAGGACACACCTCCTCAAGTTATATTTTTTTGGTTTCACTCACTGCCTGTTCTACTTTTTCCTTCTCCTTTCCATCTTTATTTTTACTTTGTCTCTGTTCTTTCATTCCTATTCCACTGTTTTCTCTAGAGGAATCCTTTTTTTTTTTTGCTTTACTTCCTTTGCCCCTTTCTTAATCTTTTTATCACCCTGGCCCTTCTTCTTATCTACCTGTACTAGGTCTTCATTCTGATTCTTTCCTTTAATCTGATCTTTTTTCTTCTTTTTATTTTTACAAATTTCACAATTGATTTTTTGCCCAGCATTTGTTTGTTGTAAATCAACCCCTATTTTTTATGGGGTTGATTAACCACATTCAAATCTTTATTTGACATTTTTTTTTGGCCTTTCGATAGCAGATTCTACCCTTTTGCTCTTATGTCTTTGTTCCATTTTGTCCTTCTGTTCCTTCTGTCTAGTTTCTTGTTCTAACCCTTTATTCCAATTCTCCTTATTCCCTTCTACCATTTCTCTTACCACACTTTCATTTCTCCATTCTTTATCCTGCAACATGATTAATTCAGATTTGTTCGATACACTTTCCCACATACTATATGTACTATAGTTTAACCTATGTCCTTTCTGATCTTGACTTTGACTGTATTATATTATCCTTTGATGTTATTTCTATTAAGCTATTCATATCTTTAACCTCCTTCCTACAATCCTCCTTTAAATTCATGTATGAATCCACTCTTTTCTTTTCACCTTCTATAACATTTTTACTTATTTCCTCTTCCTGACTATCCCAGTTATTGTGTGTATCCTGGCTATTTTGTATGTCGAACGAATAGTTCTTTCTCTGACTTTCTCTCCCAAATGCCCCATTTCTTTGGCACAGTTTGGGGAGATCTCCCTCAGTCATTTGTTTTATCTGCCTTCTATTTTCTATACATATTCCCTTCAAAAATGACAAATCCTGTTTTATACCCAAAAATTGTTCATAAATCATTACATTTGCAATTACAGGGTCTCTAAGTGCAACTGCTAAGTCATGTGCTGTGTTTTCCACATATTATTCCCTGCTGCTTACTAGGCTCATAAATTGAGTTTTTCCACCCCAGACCAATTCTACCCCCCCCCATACTCTACTGTTTTACTTAATATATCGTCACTATTTTGGTTAAAAAAACTCTGCTTACTACTGCCAGCAGTGGGTATACTCATTATCTCTTTCATGTCCCTTATTTTTTTTCTATCCTAGCGTTTGTCTATATCATTTCTTTAATTTCCTCCACTGTTTTATTAATTTCCCTATTAACTGAACCCAACATATCAAAATGAAGAAAATCTGACTCATTAATACTTTCTTGTTCTCCCATTCTAATACTTTCTGATGTTTCTATGTTCTTTCCTCCTTCCCCTACTAATTTTTTCCTCTTCCCAATCATTCGTCCTTTGATTTTCCAACTGTTTTTTCCTCTTTTAAGGCTTCCATGATTAATGGTTGTATCAGCTTCTTTTCCTTAAGTTTTACATCCAAAAAAGGGGTTGAAGCATTTTGCTTGTTTATATCAACATTTAGGAAGCTTTCATCTTTTTCAGTTTCATTCTCTACCTCTACTGATTCTATCCTATGTGTTCCGTGTGTTTAAATTTTCTTTTTTTTTCCTTCGGGAAAAAACCTGGTGTGTCCTTTAGTTTTCCCTTCCCCATAATTTCCCTTTTGATCTTTGCCGCTTCTAGTACTGCCCAGCATTGTTAAAATTTGTTTTATCCTCAGTCTATCTTCTATCAAAGTTTTGCAAACTTCACACTTCTAAAAGATGTAAACCAATATAATACCAATGTACTCTAAACAATGATGTATTATTATTATATTAATTTGGTTGCGTTTAAACACATTATTCAAATAATTCCTATAAAATTCAATCAACTTTAATAATAACTTTGATGAAAGCTAGTCCAGTCCAACTTAAAGCCAAAAGTCCAATGTCAAAATCACTCTGTAGGTTCTCTGATACTTATTCTTGCTTTTCAGGAAAAAATAGAAAGAAAAGAAAATAATCAGCAACTTCTTTTAAATCCTTCTTTTCCTTTCCTTCCCTTTCTTTCCCTTTCAGGCTCTGCAATGAAGTCCAGTCAAACAAAGTCCCATGCAGCTCATGGCTCAACAGTTCACCCAAAATATTGCGGCCTCGATGAGCTACTTCAGGCACCCCAGACACTCTCTTGGACAAAGACAAACTTCCTACAATCCTCCAATATCTCCAGTCGCAGTTCTTGAGTCACCTCTTTCCCCACACTTTACTCTTCCAGGGTTCCACTATTAGAAAAGAAAACACACTAAAAATAACATGGACCAATATTTCTTCCTTTTTATAAAAACTGAGTATTACAGGTTTAAATTTTAAAATTTCCCCCTTTGTCTCTCTATAAATTGGAAATACAAAACAACAATGCCTTAGTCACTTCTTATATACTAAAATTCAGATTTACTTGCTTACTTTCATATTAGGAGCAGTTGTTAATATATTGTAGAATTCAAGAGCCAAAAACCAAAAGCTGTAGGCAGGGGCAAGGTGTCCTTGTTCTGCTCAGCTCTCCTCTCAAGCGACCGTGCAATTTATGCAAAAGATGCCAGTGCTAACGGCAATTATCTTGCAAACCTTAAAAATATTCTTTTCCTTGTTAAATGCTACAAATAAAGTTCAATCTTTTATGGAGTGACTCAATGTGACCACACTCCGCTGAGATTGCGAGAGAAATGATGTCTCCACACCCCGCTCTCACCTGAACTTTATGCTCCGAGGTCACGTGAGGGAACTGTCCAATGGTTGTTCGCCGACTTGTCTCCTACTTCCCGGTTTTATGGGCAACAAAAAAAAAGAAAATCTTTCAAAAATGTTAAAAAAAAGAAAAAGAAGCAAAAGTGCATGAAAAAGGTCATAATGTCACATGCTTAATAGCGTACAACATTATGGCTAACCTGGTACAGCACTGCATTAGTGAGCAAATGGTGCAATACCGCATGTACTGCTGTATATGGTATTGCACCATTCTCACTCTCCCAGACAGAGGATAAGACCTCTGCTGGGAGTGGGTTCTGCTGACCAGCTGCTGTGGCTCAACGGACTGAGCCACAGCAGTAGGGAACCCAGGCAGTGCTTCTGGAACCGGGTTTGATTCCCAGTCCCAACAACTTTTTGTTTTTTTTAAACTTTGTGCACTCCCTGACTTGACCCCCCCCTTCAGAGTTGAGAATCTATAGTGGGAGGGGTTCGGGGGCACAGCCCCCCATAACGGGGGGGTTTGGGGCGGAGCCCTCCACAGAAAAAAAGAGATATGCCACATGGCAAGAATCACGCTGTATTGGCAGTGCAATTTTGCCATGAGGCATAGTATCGTGTGAGATTATGACCCTGTGCCCATGAAAAACATTAAGAGGCAGAGCCGGGCAGTACAAATGACAAAAGAGAGCAGCCAAAACACCTTCCAAAATCAGCAGTAACTTTTTTTCTCACCAACCTCAAGTATGTGCCGAGAGTTAACAATATCCTTGGCATTTTACTAACCACTACTTAACTACTGCTTAATATATTAGCCAAAGTATTTAAAATACTAGTACATAACAGTATGTTTAAAATAAAAAAAGAAAACAAGGTGAGATGTTAGGTCACGGTCAAGCCTTCTTCTTTTACTATCAAAGGTACTTTTTATTCATTTTCTTCCACTGCAGTTGCTGTGAATATCTGTTTGTTGCTATTTCTTCAGTTCTCCTCATTCCACCAGGCCACCAAAGCCCCTGAGGGTTCTGTCAGGTCCTGCTGTTCCTCAGTTGGGAGGTTCCTCACACCACTGGGACTCCAACCCAGCCGGGTTGGCTCAAAAGCACTGGACTACTGTCTCTCCAACACAGCAAACAAGATGGAGGGCTTAAAGATATACTGGAAAGGTCTTTGAAAATTAAAAACCAATGTGGCAACAGTGGCATACCTTTTTTAAAATATATTTGAGCATTTCACAGACTCCTGCTACAGACGTTTATTCTCCTCAGCGTCCTAGCGACTAGCTCCTCTGCTACTCCCAACACCAGTTACTCTCCCTTCTGATGGGAGAACCGCCTGACACAAATGAGGGACTGAAAGCAAAGTGCATTGCCTAAAACTGCATCAATTATACTACAGGCTGTTTAAAGAAGCACTGCTTACTGAATACCACCGTTATTTTGTCCTGTTTCTTGAAGTCCAGCGATTCTCAAGAAAGCTCATCTTTTGAGAAATCACCTGCTGGTCCACTAACCCTGTGCCACATGTCCGCCCTGGTTTCTCCAGCCCATAGTGAAACCAGAACAAGTGAACACTCCAAGTCCCAACTCCAGTGGTTCAAAGCACTGCAATTTTTTTTTGTATGTGTAAGCAGCTTAAGCTACTAGAAATGGCCCAGACTTGTAGCTATAATTCTCCTACCATAGTTATTTATTTATTTAAGCGTTTCACCAGGAAGGCATGCTGAGCAGTCTACTGCTCGATTTCAGATGCGTCCTGGGGGAGGGGAAACATAGATAGCAGTTGAAGCCAGCATAATACAAGTGAGATACATAGTGGGGAATCACTAACAATTGGTCCTGTTGGCTAGACAATAACGGGATGAGAACTCAGTAGATAGACACAGTTAAGACAGCATGATACAAATAATTACATAGTGTAGAACACTAACAATTGGTCTCGGTGAGCGACAAGGCAGAGTGAGAGAGCACTAGTTACAGGCACAGGTTAATTGTATTACTAAATGCAGACATACACAGACATTCCACTCAGTGGACTGAGAAACTGCCTAGACACATGAGCAGATAGGGGCGAAATGAGCTTGGAGCATGGAGTTAAGGTGCAGGGGGAGGAGAAGTGACGAATGTGTGCTGGCAGGGAGTTCCACAACATTGGAATGCGGTAGCTGAATGCTGCCTGACTGACAGAAGTGGACCTATGTGGGACAGCTAGGGACCAAGAGTCCAAGTTTCTAAGAGAGTATGCATGGGTGCGGGGGTTGGCTAGGGCATCAGTGAGGTAGGAGGGGAGTAGCTGGGACCAAAACTTGGCTGGGATCTTGGCGCAATGAGACTGTCTACAATTATCTAGAGAGGTGAGGTTCATAGATTGATATAGGGCACATTGGTGTGTGAAGCAAGGACAGTTCAAGACAAAACAACAGAATGAGTGGAAAAGAGGGTCCAGTCTGGCTAGGGCGGACTTAGGGTGAGCACCATAGACTACGTCCCCATAGTCGAAGACGGGGAGGATCATTTTCTGCACAATGGCCTTCCTGGCAGATTCAGGGATGCTGTGACGATTCCAGTAAAGTGCACCAAGCCTGGGGTGCAGCTTCCTGAGTATGGAGTCAATGTGTGCGGAAAAATTGAGGCACTGGTCAAGCCAGATGCCGAGGTATCTGAAGGAGATACAGGCCTCCAGGGGGACCCTTCCAGGGTATGGAATATGATCAGGAAGGGGAGCCTAGAACATCTCTGCCTCATGCCAAAGGTTGGTGAGACTGTTTTCTTGGCATTGAGGAGGAGGTGATTTGAGCAGAGCCAGTGCTGGAGCGTGATAAAGTCTTGCTGCAGTCTGGTCATAACCTCTGAGGTCGAGGGGCTGGATGCAAACAGCACAGCGTCGTCCGCATACATGTGGATGGAGGTGTGTGGACAGACAGAGGGCAGGTCATTCAGAAAGATCAAAAACAGGAGGGGGCCAAGGACAGACCCTTGCGGTAACCCTTTGGTGACTGGGAGGGGTGCCGAGGTGGAAGAACTGATACGGATGGCTTGGGATCTGCCAGCAAGGTACGAACAGAACCAAGATGTGGCCCAGCTGGATAGTCCGGCATTGGCAAGTTTGGCCAGAAGGAGATAGTGTGATACAGTATCAAATGCCTTGGCTAGTTCGATGAAGATGGCAGCTGTGATGTGGCCAGCGTCCATCCCAGTGAGGATGGAGTTGGTAATCCTGAGAAGGGAGGTAGTGGTGGTGTGGGATTTCCTAAAACCAGACTGGTAGGGGGAGAAAAAGGAGGAGGCATCCAGAAAGGAAGATAGGCGAGAGAGAACCAGGCACTCTTATAGTTTGGCCAGGATCAGTAGGAGGGAGATGGGCCGATAGTTGTTTGGATTTGAGGCATCACCACTCTTGGGAAGCGGGATTAGGGTGGCATGTTTCCATTCAGAGGGGACTTCGGCTAGGGAGAAGGATAGGTTAAAAAGGGAGGCCAGGGGTTGGGCTATGGCGGGGGCCAATAGGTGGAGCATTTTGGAGTCCAACCTGGTGGGACATTACTTGGATTAAGGGCAACCAGTGCATTATATATCTCATCAGGGGTGACCTGCAGGAAGGAGACAGAGTGAGCGCCGGGTGTGCCACTAGCTGGGGTGATGGGGCTGGGTGCTGAGCAGGGTGAGGTGTGGACAGTGGAGTAGCACGGCTGTTTGTGAAGTGAGAGTTAAACAGTGTGGCCACTGCAGGGGTGTCAGTGATGGTGAGTCCACCAACCTGCAGGGAAGGAGTGCAGGGCTGCGATGGAGGGCTGGGAAGTGATTTAAACACTTTCCAGAATTTTGACGGGAGATGGGAGGTGGAATTGAAAGCGCCTTTGAAATAGTTGGCTTTTGCCTGGCAGATTTTCCTAGTACTAGCATTTCGAAGGTCATGGTAATGCTGGAGGTCCGCTGGCGAACTGGAGGTCTTAAAGGTTTTCCAGGCCTTTTCTCTGATTCTGAGGTGGGCTAGGATTTTGGGAGAGATCCATGGGAGGTGAGCACCTCAGACCCTGGTTCGTCTGAGGGGGGCATAACGGTCCCAGATGGTGGTGAACTTGGACTTAAAGAACAACAGGGCCTCATCTATGGAGGTGGATTGACTAATGCGCGACCAGTCAGCATTGTCCAAATCATTTAGTAATGAGGGGAGGTCCAGAGATTTGAAGGATCTGGTCATAATGACTCTGGGTGGGGGAGCTTTTGGTCTGTAAATTTTGCATACTGAGTAGATTCCATGGTGGTCACTAAGGTCATCCAGAATGAGGCCTGATGCTAGTATCCTGTGTGGGTGTGAGGTGAGGGACCAATCTAGAAGAGTGTGATTCAGTGTTTTGTGGTTTAATTGCGTGGGTTCGGAGATTAGTTGAGTTAGGATTAGGGCTGTCACCTTGTCTCGAAACTTGGAATGAGCCTCAGCGAGCCAGTTCAGGTTAAAATCCCCAAGTATGTGGAACTCATCTCCTGCAGCCAGGGATTTTAGTGAGCCCAAGTGGTCCAGTATGGCAGGTGTGTTGGTGTCGGGAGCGCAGTAGGTATCTGCTATGTAAACTGGAATTGAATGGGGGATGGAGAGTTTTACCATTAAGGCGTTAATGGACTCTGAAGGCAGGGATAGGGCAATCAGGGAAAACTGGATGGTGGAGGCAATGTACATAGCTATGCCACCCCCTTTTTTGCCCATACGGTCATGCCGGAGGAGTGTATAGCCGGGTATAGTGAATTCTGTGTCAGAGTTGTGTGGCTTCAGCCAGGTTTCTGAGATAATCAGGATATCTGGGCTAAGGGACAAGATGAGAGGTTGAAGCAAGGTTATTTTATGTAAGAGGCTACATACTGTATATTTAGGTGAATCAGTTTAAGGCCTGTGGGGAGTTGGAATGGTACGGAGGGGTTAGGGGTGGTCCAGGGTTAAGCTCGATATCACCTGCAAAGAGTAGTAGTAGAGTGATCAGGAGTTTGGTTTAATTTGCAACCCAGTGAAGCTTTCTAGGGGTGGTATAAGGTTTGGCTAAGGCAGCTTTTGGCCTCCGAGCATATGGCAGGAGGACTAGGTGGCTAGTTAGGACCATAGGTGTAGTCCTCTGGCTGCTATTGCTGCTGCTGTCCCCACTGTAATCTTCAGGCTGGAGGGAAAAAAGTGAGGGGGAGCCCTGAGGCCTGGCTTTTTTTAACCTCTCAGTCTCCTCCATCCAGACTGAAGCCCCTGCCCTGTGGGCAGTCATAAGGACCCCTTCCCTGGAGATGTAGCATCCTAGCTAGTCCCCGCCTCCAGGTGGGTGGAACCCTACCCTTACCTGTCCATCAGGTGGCTGAAGGAGGGGCCCCAGACAATGGGTCATCTGCTACAATTCTGTTGCAGTCTTATTTATTTTACCACTCAGATATTGGGAGCCAATGAAATCAAAATGAACCCAAAGGGATTTTATATGCAGTTTGGTCAGGAGAACCATCTATACAGTAGCTGTCATCCTATCCAAAATATGTGGGCCTTCATTGACTGGTAATTTTCTGAGTTCTGGTCTGAGGAATCTCATAAGGTTCTTCAGCCTTTACTGAAAGAGGAAGACTTGTGCTAAGCTCGTGTGAACTCTCGCTTCTAGATGGTCCAGGTTTTTGAAAGGTATGGAATGCTTCTTTCGTTAGTTAACCAGTTTCTAGTACCTGGAAACATATTTAGCTGAACTCGGGTACAGTACTCCATACACGAGCCTCAACACCATCTACAGCTGTGAGTGTGCTTTGGCATTGTATGCGGACAATCGGGTTGGGCAGTGGCAGTTTCAGGGTTTAAAAAGGTGCTTTTTCTTCCTTCCGTATGCATCAAACATTCGGCTTTGACACATGCTTGTTCAGGTTCAGCTAAGTAAAAACAAGATCTGAATTTCTTTATTTTTGTGGCATAGAATACGAGTCATTTTTGAGGCATGTGCCAACTAGAGGGGTACCATTATTTCCAGCAATTGACAGAATAGTCAAAAATCTTCCAGTGCTACAATCACATTTCCTGCTACAAGGAGAAGAGGACACACCAAGACAGATCTGTCAATACTTTGCTGAAAATTTACATGGTGAGAGCACATTGCCAACATTGCCCAGTGTGCAAGGGAAATATTTGCAATCATGGTTTCCCTGAAACAAAGGCATGGAGTTCAAACAGCACATAGGTTATTTTTTTTTTGGGGGCAAACAATTATAAAAAATATGGGCATTTGTGCCTGTGACAAGCGGGAGAAAAATTCTGTTATCCTTGAAACTGCTAAGTACGTGGAACAGTGGTTTCACTTCAGCTCCAATGCTGTTGCAGAGTTTTTTCTCTTCTTAAAAACAAATGGACAGACATAAAAAGCCCCAGACGGGTGGAACTGAAAAGCAGAACTGATGGTCACAGCAAACTTCCGCATGAAATACTGTCAGTTTCATTCCAACACTGTTTTGAACAGAGCCCTTCTGCAAGCTGTAAAATCAGATACTACTGTAAATACAGTTTTAAACTGAAGAATTACTTTGTCAGTCTGTTTTAATAAGTCCATCAGTGATGATTGCTTGAAGATGGTTTCCTCAATAGTGGCTTATGTATTATTTTTTTCACTGCTAAATCATGAGGGGTTGGTGTGAGTGGCTTTAGGTTAGTGGCAGAATGGAGGTGTGTATGGTTTTAGATTATGCATTAAATTCGGATGATTGATTTGAGTGTGTGTCTAGGGACAAAGGGTGAGTGGGGATTTACTTTACTTATTGAGAAGTAAATTGCTTATTTTTTGTTTTGAGGGTGGTTGGATATTTAAGGTAGAATTGTTTTTAAGTCTTCATTAGTGGTTGAAATGAGTTTGGGCCTCAGACCCCCGTGAATAACCTACCGTGCATCCCTGCTGCATGACCTCCACCCCTTTTCCGACCCCCTTTACCAGCGGTTGTGGTTAGGTGCTGTAGGGAGGCTGGGATTGGCAGGAGGCATGATGGCTGGCAGTGGGATGCTGGGGGTATAGCAGGGGTGAGCCATATTGGGGTGGTCAGGGCCAGAAAATGCCCTGGGGTAAAATGGGGCCTGAAGAGAGGCCAGACATGCTTGGTGCCCATCCCCAGGGATCTCACCAGACTGAGTGGGCAGGTAACTGGTGGGCCAGCGGCCTCCACAGGTCCTCTTCGACTGATGCTGTGCAATACCAGATTGATCAGGAACAAGACCGCGATTATTGCGGACTTGATTTCCTTGGTTGATCTGGCTTGCATCATGGAGACCTGGCTGGGAGACAATGCAGGTCCAATGCTAGAGGCATCAGTTCAAGATGGGTTTTCTGTAGTGCACTGCACAAGGAGGGAATGCAGGGGTGGGGATGTGGCCATCTGTTTTAGATCTGACTTGAACTTCTCCGTGCACCCAGTGGGATCCACTTTGTCATTTGAATGTGTGGCCAAGCGCAGGGGTCCAGGTGCAGGTTGCAGGATCCTCCTCTTGTACCGACCTCTGAGGCATGAGTGGCAATTCCTGCAGGAAGTTGCAGACTTTGCCACCGATAGGGTGTTGGAGTAGCCCAGGTGGTTGATTTTGGATGACTTCAATGCCTGGGTTGATGATGAGCTCTCGCAGTTTGGTTGTAACTTCCTCTAGACATCGTTGCTGGGCCTCACACAAGCAGTTGCCTCTGCGACCCATAGCCATGGCCATGCCATGGACTTGGTGTTCTCACTGGGGCTTTAGGTCACTGATCTCGAGACTGATCCAGTCTCTTGATTGGATCATTGCATGGTAGAGTTCTCGTTTGGAGCCCCCCATTGGTCCCTCCCCTGTTGAGATGGTTCACTACCACCCATTGAAGGGGTTGTCCCCAGAGGGACTATTGGCGGTAGTAGACTTTTCTGGTGTGAGTGCTGCTTTTGTGGCTGGTGCAGGCAAGGCAGTGGCAGCCTATAATAGTGCTGTCTCCAAGGTACTCGACACCATTGCAGCAGTCCGTATATGACCCAGGTCTTCTCGCTTGAGATCCCAGTGGTTTGATGGGGCTCTCAAGGAGATGAAGACCAAGAGATCGGAAGTTGGAGCATTACTTGAGGGAGACTCGGTCCGAGAAGGACAAACTGGCTTTGAGAATTCACTATGGTGAATATCAATGGGCAATCAACCATAAGAAGGCAGAGTTCCTGTCCAGGGAGATTGCTGCAGGGAGGAACATACGAACATATGAATTTTCCAGCAGAAATAGGCCACCTGGTCTATCAAGTTTGCTCGAGTGTGCAGCTAGCACCCTCACCTTGCAGTTGCCTCACTCCCCTCCCCACAATTACCCCCCTCACCTTGTCCCATCCCCTTTTGAAACTACCCACTGTCTTACAGGCTACCACCTCCTCTGGTAGAGCATTCCATTCTGCCACGATCCTCTCCATGAAAAAGTGTCTCCTCATTTCTATCCTAAATCTCCCCCAAATCTAAGGCTGTGCCCTCTCATGTCCCTCCCCATCCTCAGCCTGAGTATCCCTTCAGCGCCTGCCTTGTTTATCCCCTTTACGTACTTAAAGGTCTTAATCATATTCCCCCAGTCCCTCCTCTCCTCTAAGGAGTACATGTTCAGGTCTCTCAGCCTTTCCTCGTATGGTCTGTCCTCCAGTCCCTGGATCATCCTTGTTTCCCTGCATTGTACCCCTTCCAGTAATTTCACATCCTTCTTCAGATATAGGCACCAGAAATTCACACAGTACTCTAGGTGCGGCCTGACCAGTGCCCTGTAGAGAAGCAGGATCACTTCCCTGCTCCTGGAGGAGATCCCTCTCACGATACAACCCAGCATCCTGTTGGCTTTCGCTGTCACCCTCCTACACTGCTCTGTATTGTTCACCTTCCCCATTACAACCACCCCTAGATCCTTAGAAACATAGAAACATAGAATTTGATGGCAGATAAGGACCACTTGGCCCACCTAGTCTGCCCATTTCTCTACCTAACGGATAAGCTGCAGATTCTAGTTAACCAACAGCCTACTTCCTCCTACCCCCCACTAGAATGGCCTTATGTCTGTCCCATGCATGCTTGAATTCCCCCACTGTTTTTGACTCTACGACCTCCTCAGGAAGAACGTTCCATGCATCTACAACCCTCTCTGTGAAGAAATACTTTTTCACATTACCTCTGAGCCATCCCTCCTCTATCTTCAAATTGTGCCCACTTGTTCTTGCACATCTCTTTTTCTGAAAGATGCTACCCTCTTGGACTTTGTTGATTCCCTTGAGGTCCCTCTCCTCCTTGGCAGAGCCTAGCTGCACCCTCCCAGCTGATAACCCCTCACTGGGTTCTTTGCTCCAAAGTGCAGGACTTTGCACTTTTTCACATTGAACCCCAACTGCCATGATTCTGACCACTTCACCTGTTTGATCAGGTCACCCTGCAGCCCCTACCAACCTGCTATATCGTCCACCACCGCCCCCAATTTGGTATTGTCAGCGAATAGACCGATCTTATTCCTGACGACATACGAGATGCCCACTATGAATATTCCAAACAGCACTGGCCCCAGTACCGATCCCTGCGGCACCCCACTCATCACAGCCCTTGGAGATGAGAGTTCCCCCTCACCACCACTACCACTACACTCTGCTGACTCCCCTGCAGCCAATTCTCAATCCATTTAACCATCTTAGTCCCTACCCCCTCATATCTCAACTTCCCTCCCAACCTCCTGTGCAGCACCGAATTGAAGGCCTTACTAAAGTCCAAGTATATGACATCCACTGCATGACCCTTGTCCAATTCTCTCATGACCCAGTCATAATACTCAGCTAGGTTCATCTGGCAGGATTTTCCAGAGACAAACCCATGCTGGTGACAGTCCTGGAGCCCATTGTCTTCCATAAAGGTCACCAGCCTTTCCTTAAGTATGTCTCCATCAGCTTCCCCACGATGGAAGACATCCACCACATGACCCTTGTCCAATTCCCTCATGACCCAGTCGTAATACTCAACTAGGTTCATCTGGCAGGATTTTCTGGAGACAAATCCATGCTGGCGACTGTCCTGGAGCCCATTGTCTTCCATAAAGGTCACCAGCCTTTCCTTAAGTATTGTCTCCATCAGTTTCCCCATGGTGGAAGTTAAGCTCACCGGCCTGTAATTACCCGACTCATCCTTTGGTCCACTTTTATGGATGGGTACCATGTGGGCCATCCTCCAGTCATGCAGTACGCACCCTGTGTCCAGGGAGGTATTGAATAGTTCCACCAGTGGCCCAACCAGGATCTCGACCATTTCCTTCAACACCCTGGGGTATATGCCATCTGGTCCTGGTGCATTATCCACCCTCAGAGCCCTTAAACCCTCCAATACCCTACCCTCAGTTATCACCCCATCTGTTACCCCTTCTCCCCCCTGCCCCATCCCCTGCAGTAGCTGCCCTCCTTTCTTCCTCGTGAATATAGAACATAAGTACTCATTCAGTGCTTCTGCCTGATCCACCCCTTTCTCTGCCCACCTCCCATCCTTCCTGATCCTCACTATCTGGTCCTTACAGCTCCTTCTCTCCCGTATGTATCTGAAGAAGTCCTTTTCCTCATCTCTGATGCCCTGCGCCAGCCTCAATTCCCTGGAGACCTTAGCTGCTCTGACTCCCCTGGTAACTTCCTTGGACCTCTTCACATACTCCTCCCTATCCTCCCCTTTCCCGGATTTCTTGTATTTCTTGAACGCTGCTTTTTTAGCCCTTGCCATTTCTAAGACTCCTCTACTTAACTAGCCCGGTTTTTTAGCCCTTCCATTTTTGCTCTGCAATCTGGTACATGTCTCAGTAGCCTTCAATATCCCCAATTTGATCTTTTCCCCATTTCTGATTCACATCCCAGTGTGGCTATATTCCTTCCAGATGCCCCCTTAAGATTTCATCCATCCTACCAAAGTTAGCCTGTCTGAAGTCCACCACCCTGGTCCCTGTACCTGCTGCTTCTCTGCTCATATTAAGTGTGAATCACACCGAGTGGTGGTCACTCCCAGTCAGCGGGTGCTCCACCCCCACCTCCCTTACAGTCTCCCCGTTGGCCAGAACTAGATCCAGTGTAGTCCCCAACCTAGTCAGCTCAGTGACCATCTGTGCCAGGAAGCAGTCCTGGAAGGCATCCAGGAGTATTTGCTCCCTAGCACTCGAGGTGACTGGGGTATCCCAATCCACTCCTGCTAGATTGAAGTCCCCCACAATCACTGTGTTACCTTTCCCACACACCTTCCTAATTTGCTCTGCCAGCTCCCTGTTCAGGTCTTCCCCTTGAGTTGGTGGCCTGTATACCACCCCCATCCAGAGAATCATATTCCTTGTGTCCTGGAATTGCATCCACAAGACCTCCGTCCTCTCCTCTTCCCTTGCACACTTTATCCCTTCCCTTACATACATCACTACCCCTCCCCTTTTCCCTTTGCCTCTATCCTTCCTATAAATCTTATACCCTGGGATCATCAGGTACCAGTCCTGATATTGGTTGGCCAATGTTTCTTGGATGGCAGCTATGTCCACCATCCCCTCTGCCAACAGAGCCTGTAGTTCTGTGGTTTTGTTCCCCAGACTCCTTGCATTCAAGGAGACAACCCTCTAAGATGTTCCCTTACACTCCTTATCCAATTTTCCACCCTTCTCAGCCCTGTCTTTCAATCCCTCCCTGCTTCTAACCCAGTTTGTACAGAGGGTAGGCTCATTTGTCTCCCCTCTCTAGACAGCCTTCCCTTCAGCAACCCACTCGCCATTCTCCCTGCCTAGTTTAAATTAACCTTTGTTTCTATGTATTCTTCTAACCTCTGTTTTAGCATCCCCTTCCCGCTCAAATGTAATCTGTCCCCTGCGTACAGATCCCTATTGTCCCAGACCCTGCCCCAGCCTCCCACTAACCCGTACCCCTTGGATCGACACCAATTTCCCAGCCAACTGTGGACTTCATCTATCCTACCCTTCCTTGCCGTACTTGCCCTGGGCACTGGGCACAGAACAGACTGGCTCTGCTCTTTCGGACTGTAGACAGGCTATTTCATCCTGCCTGTCTGCAGCCAAAAAGAGCAGTTTCAGTCACTCAGTGCAAGGTGTTTGCTCAGTTCTTCTCTGACAGGGTGTCCTCCATCAGGACTGGGATCTCTCCAGTGGGACGCTGTGGAGGTGTGAGACATACAGATGGACACTAACACAGAACTTCAGGTGCAACACACTTTTGGCAGAGCGGGATGTTTATTAGATCAATAAGTTTCTTTGTAGGCAGCAAATAATGATACAGAAAATATACTCAAAATAACAGAAAACAAAAACACAAGCAGTGTAGTAGAAGACAGCAGTCCTCTCTCCACACAGTCAGCATAAACTGTGCTGATCTCTCTTGCACATGCTCAGATGAGGCTTTATATCCCTGCCCACCTGAATCAGGTGATCTAAGATCAGTAGACTTCTTAAAACAAATATATAATGCTTTTCATAATCATATGAGAATATAGCAAATTCTTAAACATAAGTACTGGTCATTGTGCAGTAAAATAAACGTCCCCTGTAGTTTTTCTACAAACAGAATTCTCCCAGCACATGATTGACAGGGCTGTCTGTATAAAAGAGGGCCACAAGGGGCCTCTGATTCCCTATAGTACTGTACAACAGACATTAGCTCTGAGGGACTGCAGGCCTCGCACCCAAAGTAAGTAACGTTTGCTAACTTTTAACAATATTTGCATCACTAACTGCATAAACTGCATAATCATCGATGTTTCGTGTTTAGGGACAAACAAGACACACAAGGAATTGCAAAAGGGCTAAAAAGAAATGTTTTTTGTTTCCTTTGTGTTTGTTTGTTTGCTGTAGGCCTCACTGGGGAAATAAAATTGAGCTGCATTTCCTGGTAGACAAACTGTTACTAGCATACTAGCTCTGTAACTACTTTCCCTAGGGTCATTACAACATCTTTCTAACAAGCAGAGCAATGTTTTATGAAGGGTTTGTAAAACAAACAGCATTTGGAAAAGTCAGGGGAGTTTGATGGGCGATACTGAAGGATTATGGCCAGATTGCGTCCGCTGCGCAGCTTTCAGAGACTACTCGGTAATGTGTCTCTTGAAGCTGCGTGACCGAGTGACACAGCGGGACAGAGAGTGAGCTCCCAGAATATCTTCTTTCTGTTGTTTTTTAGTTAATTTAGTTGTTTAGTGAACTGTTTCTTTCTTCTGTGGGGGCACTCCGCCTCCCACGCCCCCCCCCGGGTCCAATGTGGTAATTTGTACGTTTGCACAATTAACTGTACATCGCATTTATTAAGCGCCAGAACTATTATATTACTATTACTATTCTAGTAACTATTATATATAACTCGGGGGCAGGTCTGTGACTTGGGCATAGATGGGAAGAGGTGTGACTGAGTGTCGTCACTTTAGACACAAGCCTCTTACCGTAATCTTTTCTTGTTTCCTTGAGCAACTGGCCGTAATCATTCAGTATCGACGACGTTTGATGCAGCAGTCAGACAGCTGAAATATCAAGCTGACTGCAGGCTGATATTTCAGTAGCTTTTCCTGATTTTTGATAGCAAAGGAGAGCATGGAGCCTCTAGTTGCCTTCTAAACTTCTAATTCCTAAAAGACAACATTGTGGAAAGGCACTGAGGAAAAGCGCTTTCTTTCAGGAGAAAGCATTTAAAACAGGAAACCCAGTGCTTATATGAACTTTTGAGACCGGCGGTACCTGTGCTTTTCATTCAAACAGTTCAACAACAACAAAAAATTCAATAATGGCATTTTAGCATTTAAGAAATAAAGGAAGCACAATGCAATAGCAAATAGCACATAAAATGCCTAAACATGAAGAGCACATAATCAGAGACACTGGTTTACCGGGATTGAGAAAGGGCATATTCCATTTTGCACATTGTAAAAAACGGTATTGTCACCAGTGTCTGTTAAGTCAAAATCCAGTTTTACCGGTGTTTGGTTTTGTGTACTTTTTTTTAACAATTTTTAACTCTGCTAACATGCATTTTAGCAATTTTGACCTCCACTATTACACCTCCTTCCATCCTTGTACCAGTTTAAAGTTAGTTTAGGTACAAGATGTGATGGCAGCAGCAACACTACAGCCCCCATCCCTAAGGTGTGATAGAAGCAGCATTACGACCCCATCCCTCAGGTGCGATGGCAGCACCAACCGCACTACAGCCCCCATCCCTCTGGTGTGATGGCAGCAGCAACAGCATTATGACCTCCCTCCCTCATGTGTGACAGAAACAGCAGCACTGTGGCCCCCATCCCTTAGGTGTGATGGCAGCAGTACTACGTTCGCCATTCCTCAGGTGTGACAGAAGTAGCAGCACTGTGGCCCCTATCCCTTAGGTGTGATGGCAGCAGTACTACATTCCCCATCCATCAGTGGTGATGGCAGAAGCACTACAGCCCCCACCCCTTTGGTGTAATGGCAGTAGCAACAATGCAGTCCACATCCCTCTGGGGTAATGGCAGTAGTGACAGCACCATGATCCCTTTTCTTCAACACCCACACCCAACACGCACAAGTTACAAATGACTTGGTCTCATTGCTTGTAGAACTCAGATGTGAATTAATCGGAATCATCACTGCTAAGGTGGGCTACCTTTGTCTTTTCCTGTCTATAATTTAACTGGCTGAATTGGACTTCTGCCTGTGACACAGCTGACCAGGTTTAGGGAACAGACTTGGGTGTTGGAGGGCCAGCTGGTGGGTGAAGGCTTGAGTGTCTAGTGACCACTCACCTTCTCCTGGGAGGGAGGGTGGGTTCACTGCTCAGCATTTGCTGGCCCCTGGTGGAGCCAGAGGCATGACAACATGTCAGCCCTCACTGCAGGAGGGAGTGTGATGGACGTCAGCTTGTGCCTTGACATCATGTGGCCTGTCACGCTCCCAAGAAAATGGGAAAACACCTGCTGACCAACCGAAGGACAGCTGTTGGTCCCTCCATAAGTCAGAAGCCCCAGACATGTGTCTGTTCTGACCCCTGCCATGCCCAGGATACACAGGGAGCTCTTTAGGGCAATTATTCTCCCCTGGTAGCCTCCCACAGGGGTAGGGGCCCACTCAGTGAAGGGTTACTTTGGGTTACCTGGTAGCACAGCAGTAAGGGGCAATGGATGGTGGTTGGGACTCAGCAGCGGTGGTAGGGGGCTTTGGCAGGTCTGAAGGAGTGAATGGCCAGGGGGTAGGAGGAGCAAAACAAAAAAAACTGCTTGAATTTGCTTCTTTGAAATTCAGTGTCTTCACCTAAAAAATCCATAAGTGATTAGTGGAGGACATTCAAATGGATTTATGCATCTCCCAGACAAGTGGATGCCTTTTTTTTTTTTTACTTGGTGTCCATGAAAAGGGTGTCTCCCAGTTTTCATGTCTTTGTTCAGATGTGAATTGAGCACTACTCTGCCCACCAGCATCATACAGCCCCTGGGGTCTTACCTTCTGTACGACATTGTGCTTTCAAAATCCACTGGCCAGACATAAGTACACTTACATACTTCACATTTGCTTTTTGTTGAAGCAGTCTATCAGAAAACTTTTTGCAGTCACAGAGACTGAAACAGCAGGTGGGAGAAAAGGTGCAAGTTATCCAATTCACCTAAATGGGGTGCTAACTGTGAAGTCTTTTCATAAGTAGTAAAGCAGTTTCTTCTTTGTGAACATACTTTCATTCAGACTAGTTTTCATTCAAACAACTGAGGATTTTGGATGACCCTACTGATTATAAACTTGAATAAGCTAGTTGGTAACAGTGATCTTGCGTTTAGCAATCTACAACCGAGATGCTTATATGCAAAGAATACAATAAAAACCTGACTAAAATCTAAAAACAAGCTTATAAAACACATAAAATGTATCTGAACACTTATCTTTACCTATAGAAAATCATTGCAGCCCAAGTAAAACTCAAGTAAATTACATGGTACTCTGACTACTATTCTATGATGTAGTAAACATATATTGGTATTTTTTTTTATATTCTTTGTAAAGCAGGTAAGGTCCACTAGGCAGAACTGTCTGTTTTCATGAGTGACCTAGAAGCACTGGGGAGGTTAAGTGACTTGCTTGGAGTCGCACAGTATGCAAGTGGAGGTTGGGGGAATCAAACCCAGGTCTGCTGGATGTACCCAGTTCATTCACTGTTTGTTACTCTAACCACTAGGCATGGGTGGTTAAACCGAATGGCTGATTACAACAAAGCAGTGCGGGTGATTTCCTTACTGACTCTATATGCAGCAAAGCAGAAAGAATGCAAAGCACAGCAGCATTCACTTTAAGATGCTGAAATCTGGGCCAGCCCGCTGGCGCTGTGGTAGCACTATTGCCTGCAATGCCAGAGACCCAGGGTCAGAAGCAAACTCAAGTTGCTGGAGGTCTGGCCAGGGAAGTAGGATTGAGCACCTGGGGGACTGCCCTCCTCCTCCAGGGAGGGTGGGCTGCAGGTCCTGCTGCTTTACCACCACCTGTGTGACCACGGGTGGTGATGCAATGGTGCTGCAGAGTGATCAGGAGGGGACGATGCTAGCCAGGATCTGGAGCAGTGGCATGTTTCTATGTGACCTACCTCCTTGGATCTCCTCTAGTGCCGGTGCCCTCAGGGACAAAGACCAGAAAACCAGGAACAATCACCCCACATTGGCCACTGGCGGAAGGGACCCAGGTGCGCCAGACTTCATAACCAGGCTCCATGAGGGACCTACTGAGCTGCCCGACACACACTAAGGGAGTGTGGAAGGGTGACCTAGGGTCTCCTCCCTTCCCACCTGAGGGGGTACAATCCAGGCAGGATAGGGGCAGGACCACATGAGCTCCTGAGCATTAGCTGGGGGTGAAGCTAAGGGATAGCCAGCCTAGGGAGCTCTGAAAAGTGGAGACTGATGCTGTGAGAAGAAGACATAGAAAGAGAAAAAAAAATGTTTTTTTTTATTTATTTTTTTTATTTTAGCTTTTGTTGACCGGGTAAGTGCACGAGACAAATCCTGCCTATTTTCAGGCACGACCCGGGGGGGAGGGGGATACAGATGAATGCCAATTGACCTTGAACCAGATTAAGCTGTTGGTGGTATTTTTAGTGAACGAGGAAATTTGGCTGGACACGGGAAATTCCCCTACTCTTTTCGATAAGTGCCATGGGATCTTTAACATCCACCTGAACTACCACCAATCTAGGCAGATGGGACCTCGGTTTAACGTCTCATCCGAAAGACGGCAACTCAGAAGTGCAGCACCCCTCTCATGCTGCACTACAGTGTCAGTACTGGGATATTAACCCAAGTGCCAGATGTGGGAACTGAACCCACAGCCCTCTGATCTCCCGGCCTCAGAGGCGAGTGTGCTACCTACTGAGCCACTGACACTGCAAAGAAATAACAAAAGAAATTACAAGAAGGCAGGGTCGGACTGGGGTACAGAGGGCCCACCTGGAAAGAAGATACAAGGGCCCACCTGGAAAATCAGTAGAAGAGGGCCCAGGTTGACACACTCGTATCAATATTCCACTTCAATGTGATACACTAGCTCTGTGTTTGCATCTTACATTTATCAACAGTGTCCCAGATATCCCATTTAATTAGAAAAAAGAAGAAAAATGCAAAAGTTTTCAGAGTTCAGAAGGTAACCACTTACCCAACTGAGGGGGGGGCCCACCTGGAAATTTCCAGGTATCCAGGTGGGCCAGTCCGACCCTGCAAGAAGGTTACAAAGAGGGGTGGTGGGGGGTTGCCTGGAGGTGGCCTGCCTCCAAACAGGAAACAAAGGGATAGCCGTAGAAGAGGGAAAGATAGATGGTTGTAAAAAGATGCTGAAATCTTAAGAGATTCTGTGCAGTGACATGCAATTTACATGAGGCACCAGTACAAGAATTCAAAATCCACAAACCAAGCAGGATTCCGTGATTGTTGCTGGTGTTACTGGTAAAAATGGAAAACCAGGGTCCCTGCACATAATGCATAATCCTTGTATTTTCACAGGTACAGAAACTTTAATGCATACTTTAAACTGTACCCACAGGTATCCTAAAGATGTCAAGGATTCTTTAGCTCATGGACCCAAAGAAATAACAAAAGAAATTACAAGAAGGTTACAAAGAGGGGTGGTGGGGGGTTGCCTGGAGGTGGCCTGCCTCCAAACAGGAAACAAAGGGATAGCCGTAGAAGAGGGAAAGATAGATGGTTGTAACCAGAAAGAGAAAAAAATGTGGGTCCTTAAGCAGTGGCAGGGACGAACCCTGTTACACATACCCCCCCTTCTTTGGAGAGAAACTGTCGGGACATGTTGCCCTCCACAGTACCCCGGAAGGGGTGGAACTCCTGCCCACCCACTCTCAGGAGTTCCATCCCAGGGCCCCTTTTATATTAGTACTTCTAAATACTGAGAATAGTACCTACAAACTATCTGCCCTGGGATTTTCATATCTCTGACAGCCGTAGCCATCAACATATGCCCAACATAGTTGCTGGCACAGAAAGTCTGGTACCATAGTAGTCCACCTTCTCTTATGTAGGGAAGAGGGTTGGAGGAGCTTCAGTCCACCCACTCCATAAAGCTCCATTCCAGGGTCCCATATCATAGTACCAAATGACGGCTGTAAATAGCCGATTACAACAAAACAATTTCATAAGAATCATTACCCTGGAATCTACAATAACATCAAAAGCAGATATATATACATACACACACACACACACACACACACACACACATACACACACACACAGATGTTACACACTTATTGAAACTATAGAATCATTTTTCATTCATAGATGCTTCATTGTCTGCCCCATACCTGGACAAATAATCAGCATTAGTACGATCTCTCCCTTTTCTGTGGGTGACAATAAACCTGTAGGGCTGCAGAGCCAGATACCAATGCATAATGCGAGGGGTCTTCTCTCGCATTTGCTGCAGCCATCACAATGGATTGTGGTCTGTTACCACCTGGAATTCTGTGCCCCACAGGTAATATTTAAGAGAGTCAATGGCTCACTTAAGGGCCAAGCATTCCTTTTCAACTGTGGCATACCTCCTTTCCCCTTTCGTGCAGTTTCCTGCTTATATATATGATGAGGTGTTCTTTCCCATCTACCATTTGTGTAAGCACTGCACCTAACCCACTCCAGAGGCATCAGTCTGCACAAAGAAGGGTTGACTGAAATCAGGACTACGGAGAACTGGATAGAAACATAACCTCGCTTTAATCCGTTTGAATGCTTCATCACATTCCTCAGTCCACTGTACCTTATTGGCACATCTCTTCTTTGCTAAATCAGTTAGAGGACAGGCCAAATCAGAGAAGTTGAGGATGAAATTCCTGTAGTATCCAGCCAACCCCAAGAATGCTCTTACTTGCTTCTTAGTGGTGGGGATAGGGCATTTGGCTACAGTGTCCACCTTGTCTACTTCTGGTTTCACAACTCCATTACCTATCAGGAATCCTAGATATTGTGTCTCGGTAGTAGCTGGGAAACACTTAGATGACTTATGGTGACCCCTGCCTTATGGATGGTGGTGATTACCTGCTCCAAATGATGTAGATGTGTGTTCCAATCCAGACTAAATACCACGTCATCAAGATAGGCAGCACAGAAATCTACATGTGGTCTGAGTGTCTGATCCATAAATCTTTGAGACGTGGCCGGAGCCCCACGTAGACTGAATGGCATTGTTATGAAGTGAAACCGTCCTAAGGTGGTACTGAAAGCTGTTATTTCCCTAGATCAGGGGGTTAACAGGATTTGCCAGTACCCCTTGGTCAAATCTAGAGTGGAAAGGTACTTTGCCTGTCCTAAGCGGTCTATTATATTGTCAATTTGGGGCACGGGATAGCTGTCAAAGAGGGAGGCAGCGTTCACCTTTCTGAAGTCAAGACAAAGGTGAATGCCACCTTCCTTTTTGTTCACTACAACAATAGGAGAAGACCACGCACTCTTGGAAGGTTCTATAATACTAAGGCGCTCTAGTTTTCTCACCTCTCAGATGACCGCTTCCCTTGTTTGTTGTGGCAACCTGTAGGGTTTCTGATGAATAGGACTATACCGTGTTACTCTGATTTCATGTGCTATCCCAGTAGCCCTTCCAGGTACATTGGTGAATGCACCCTGGTGTTTCTTTAAAAGCTCCTGTATCTGTAAGGACTGTTGTGGTGTCAACATCGGGTTAACCTTAAGCTCACGTATATGTCCCTGTTCTTCTAATCTCCTAGGCTGTAGGCTACATCTAACTCTGTATCTTTAGTGTCTGGTGAAACATAACATCCTAGGACATCAAGCTGTACTCTTGCCATTTTTTTAGCAAACTGGCATGATAGATCTGTTCGGGTACTCTCCTGTTAGGCATTTCAATCTCATATGTTACTGGGCCTCCCTGGTGAGTGACTGTAAAGGGGCCCTGCCATTTCATTAGGAGTTTGTTTTCTGAGGCAGTCAGGAGAAGTAACACCTGGTCCCCTGTACTGAACTGCTTGGTCCCCATCCCTCTGTCATAAAGGTCTTTCTGACAGCTTTGCTTATCCTGGAGATTTTGGTGGGCCAAACCGATATATTTGACTAATCTCTTTCTCAGGGCGGCCATATACTCCAGCACCCTTCCATGCCAATTGACTTATTTTCCTCCCAGTGCTCCTTGACTACATCCAAGGGTCCTTGGGGATTGCGACCATGTAGGAGGGAAAATGGTGAGAACCCAGTCGTGGCCTGAGGATGTCTCTACAGGAAAAGAGCAAGTACGGAAGATACACATCCCAATTCCTACCTTCTTCATTAACAAATTTTTTAAGCATTCTTTTAAGGGTCTGATTGAACCTTTCGACTAGGCCAACTGTTTGAGGGTGGTAGGGGGAGGATCATACTGCCTCAATACCCAGTAAGCGATACAGCTTGCTTAACATTACTGAGGTAAAATTGCTACCCCTATCGGTTAGAATGACCTTGGGAATGCCCATCTGGCTAAATACTTTGGCCAACTCCTCTTCTGCCACTCTAGGGGCCATCACAGTTCACATGGGAATGGCCTCAGGGTACCTGGCAGCATAGTCACATAGGACCAGGATGAAGCAGCTCCCCTTTAAGATGGGTGTCAAGGGGCCTACCACATCCATTGCTATACGCTCAAATGGTTGGGACACTATTGGGATGGGTTGAAGGGGCACAATGTATTTCCTGCCTGTCTTAACAACCGTTTGGCACTCTGGACAGCTGCAGACATACTCAGCTACCTGCTCATGTATCCCTGGCCAGAAAAACCTATGGAGGATGTGACTCAATGTGTTGTCTCTCCCAGTATGCCCTGCCAAGGGAATATCATGAGCCAGTTTAATAATGTTGTCCCTGTATAGTTTTGGGACAAGCAGCTGTGCTACCTGAGTACAATCTTTAGGATTTACACATTCCTTGTATAAAACATTGTTTCTCAACACATAATGGGGGCTACCAGCATTTTGTTCAAGTCCAACCTATGAAAAAAAAGAGGGGTTAAAGAGTTATCAGTTCTTTGTGCATGCTGTATTGTCCCTTCTGTTATGTCTAGCCCTTTGAAGGACTCTTGTTTCTTTTGCCAGTCCTTTTTTTCTCCTGACCTTTTCCCTTTCTGGTTTTCCCTTGGCTTTCATAGATGCCATCAGAAAAGGGAAAAATATTAGTCAATTTAGCCTGTTGTTTAGCCTGGGCCCGAGTAGTGATAGCCACCAGAGGGGAAGGTCACGGGTTGGTTGTAATCAAAGCAGCAAAGCCAGGAAAATCATGCCCAATAATCAAGGGGACAGATAGATGGGGCACCAGTCTGACTACCATTTCATGTGACTGACCATTAATTGTTAACTCTAGGGAGGTGGTTGGGTAGTGGTGGGTGTCCCCATGGATACAGGTTATCAACATGCCCTTCTCACGCTTATGGTCTCCATTTACCAGATCTGCCCAGATGAGTGTCTGTCTACTCCCAGAATCTATGAGTCCCATCACATTATGCTGCCCCACTTCTACTGGTGTAATGTATGGTGCCCAGTTGGCTAAGGCCAAATGTTCAAAGTCTCGTTTTTTACACTTGGGCAGTTTCGTACCAGATGTCCCTTTTTATGACACCCATGGCATACGTCTGAAAGGGGTGTGCTCCCTTTTTTATCTCGTCTCCCATCAGGTCTGTTTCTAGTAGTATTAAAAGTTCTTAGTGGAGTAGCAGGGTTACTGGCTGTAGGTTTTCCTTGGGTTTGCTTTCTTTCCCAAGTCTGGCTGCTAGGAAATCTTCAGCAAGGACGACAGTTTTCTCCGCTTCATCAGGCTTATGCTCCTTTACCCAGAGTTGGACGTCATGGGGAAGGATCTTAATAAACTGTTCTATGATAATAGCATCCATCAGTTTTTGTTTGGTCTTTACCTCCGGCTGCAACCACTTGTAACCCAAGTCCTTCAGACGAGCATAGACCTCCCTCGGGGAATCAGAAGGTTGCATCTTCAGAAAACGAAAGCACTGCCGATAAGTCTTTGGGCTGATATCATATCGCCGTAGTATTTCTTTTTTCACATGGTCATAGTCATGTGCCACCTGGATATTGAGCTGGCTGTACACAGCTTGGGCTCTTCCTGTGAGCTGTGAGGCTAGATGAACCATCCACTGCTCCCTTGGCCATCCACATGTTTGGGCAACCCGTTCAAATGTGGTAAGGTATGCCTCAGTGTCATCATTGTCCTGGAGTCTGGACAGTTTAAGGTCTCTTGGGCTCTGGGGTCGTTCCAGGGTCCCTGTCTGAATAGCCTGCAGGACTCGCTTCGTGTCAGCCCACTTGGCGTCTTGCCTCCATCGTTTGATCTCCCGCTCTCTATCCAACTGGACCTGGCGGACACACAGCTGTTTCAGTAACTCCCCGACATCTTCCTGGGGTGCATGCTCCAAATCAGGACATGAGGCATTAGCATCCTCCTCACCTTCTTCCCCATCTTCTTCAATATCCGGTAACATATCTACTGGATCCTCCTCTACCCAATCACTCCGATCATCGTCTCCATCGGTTGGCTGCTGCTTCACCTTGGGCCTCACATCCAACTGTAGACCATTAAATAGGGGAGCTGTGGTCTAAGCCACCATCTTTCGGGTAAGGGTACCGGTTTTCTTGCTGCCTTCAGCCATGTGCCCACCTGGGATATCAGGTGGTATCCACCATGATGTTCCCCTTCCCTGGCAGAACACTGACAGTAGTATATCCCACTTTTGACACTAAAATGTGGAGGTGTGAGATATACAGATGGACACTGACACAGAACTTCAGGTGCAACCCACTTTTGGCAGATCAAGATGTTTATTAGATCAATAAGTTTCTTTGTAGGCAGCAAGGCAGCAAATAATGATTCAGAAAATAATATACTCAAAATAACAGAAAACAAAAACACAAGCAGTGTAGTACAAGACAGCAGTCCTCTCTCTACACATAGTCAGCATAAACTGTGCCTATTTCTCTTGCACATGCTCAGATGGGGCTTTATATTCCTGCTCACCTAAGTCAGGTGATCTAAGATCAGTAAACTTCTTAAAACAAATATACCTGTATAATGCTTTTCACAATCATAAGAGAATATAGCAAATTCTTAAACATAAGTACTGGTCATTGTGCAGTAAAATAAACTTCCCCTGTAGTTTTTCCACAAACAGAATTCTCCCAGCATAGGATTGACAGGGTTGTCTATATAAAAGAGGGCCATAAGGGGCCGCTGATTCCCTAGAGTGCTGTACTACAGACAGTAACTCTGAGGGACTGCAGGCCTCACACCCAAAGTAAGTAATATTTGCTAACTTTTAATAATATTTGCACCAACTGCCTAAACTGCATAATCATCGATGGTTCATGTTTAGGGACAAACAGGACACACAAGGCACTGCAAAAGGGCTAGAAAGAAATGGTGTTTGTTTCCTTTGTGTTTGTTTGCTGTGGGCCTCACTGGGGAAATAAAATTGAGCTGCATTTCCTGGTAGACAAACTGTTGCTAACATACAAACTCTGTAAATACTTTTCCTAGGGTCATTACAACAGCTTTCTAACAAGTAGAGCAATGTTTCATGAACGGTTTGTAAAATAAACAGCATTTGGAAAAGTCAGGGGAGTTTGATGCAACAGTCAGACAGCTGAAATATCAAGCTGACTGAGAGGGCAGTAAGCAGGGCTGGGGGGATACTGGGATGCACAGGGACAGGCATCACCAGTAAAAAACAGGAAGTTGTTATCCCTCTGTACAGACAGTTGGTGAGACCCCATCTGGAGTACTGCGTGCAGTTCTGGAGACCCAATCTCCGCAAAGACATAGACAGGATGGAAGCTGTCCAGAGGAGGGCAACTAAAATGGTGCAGGGTCTGCACCGGAAGACATATGAAGAGAGACTTAAGGGGCTTAATATGTATAGCCTCGAGGAAAAGAAGGAGAGGGGGACATGATAGAAACGTTCAAGTACCTCAAGGGATTCAACAAAGTCCAAGAGGGTAGCATCTTTCAAAAAAAGAGGTGCAAGAACAAGGGGGCGCAGCTCAGAGGTAATGTAAGGAAGTATTTTTTTCACAGAGAGGGTTGTGGATGCATGGAACGGCCTTCCAGAGGAGGTTGTGGAGTCAAAAACAGTGGTGGAATTCAAGCATGCATGGGAGAGTCATAAGGCAATTCTAGGGGTTGGGGGTAGGAAGAAGTAGGCTGCTGGTTAACTAGGATCTGCAGCTTATCCATTGGGTAGGGAAATGGGCAGACCGGGTGGGCCAAGCGGTTCTTATCTGCCGTCAAATTCTATGTGACTGCAGGCTGATATTTCAGTAGCTTTTCCTGATTTTTGGTAGCAAAGGAGAGCATAGAGCTTCTAGTTGCCTTCTAAACATTTAATTCCTAAAAGGCAGCATTCTGGAGAGGCACTGTGGGAAAGCGCTTTCTTTTAGGAGAAAGCATTTGAAACAGGAACTCAGTGGTTATATGAGCTTTTCAGACCGGGGGGGGGGGGGAATACCTGTGCTTTTCATTCAAACAGTTCAACAACAAAACAACAATTCAATAATGTCATTTTAGCGTTTAAGAAATAAAGGAAGCACAATGCATTAGCAAATAGCACATAAAAATGCCTAAACATGAAGAGCACATAATGCATAATCCTTGTATTTTTACAGGTACAGAAACTTTAATGCATATGTTAAACTGTACACGCAGGTGTCCTAAAGATGTCAAGGATTCTTTCTTTAGCTTACTGACCCAAAGAAATAAGAGAAGAAATTACAAGAAGGTTACAAAGAGGGTTGGGGGGGGTTGCCTGGAGGTGGCCTGCCTCCAAACAGGAAACAAAGGAACAGCCATAGAAGAGGAAAAGATAGATGGTTGCAAGCAGAAAGAGAAAAGAATGTGGGTCCTTAAACAGTGGCAGGGACAAACCCTGTTACAGACGTAAACAGCCCCGCAGTGGTGGGCTGTGTGTTGCTAGAGGCACTCCTTTTGCCTGGGGTGAGTTGAGGCTGATGGGGATGGTGGAGGTCATCTTGAAGCCGCAGCTCACCTTTTGTGAGCTGGACCCAGGCCCAACTTGTCTCCTAGTGAGATGTGTTGAGTCCGCTTGTCCAGTGGTCGCTGAGATTGTCTGGTGTGCGCTCTCGGAGGGACTTTTCCTGGCACATTGAAAGAGGTGCTGGTGAAGCCCCTCCTAAAGAAACCATCACTCAACCCTGATGCCTTGGCAAATTATCGACCAGTCTCCAACCTCACATTTCTGGGGACGGTTGTTGAGAAAGTTGTGGCTCTACAGTTCGAGGCACATTTTGCAGCCTTTGACATGTACAAGCCATTCTAGGCATCACACTGAAATGGTGTTAGGTTGCAAAATGATCTCCTTTGTGTTGTTGAGGCACAGGTCAGGAAGCATAGGAAAACCAGGAGCAGTTGTAGAATTCACCAAAAATATTTATTTACAATAGCAGTAACATAAAAAAATAAACGTGTTCAGTATAACTATTTACAAAGGCCAAATAAAATGGAAAATTTTATCTGAGTTTTTCTTCAATCTCTGTGTCCTTTTTTTCTCTCTAGCAGTTGCAGCTCAACTCTCTTATAAGTCCTTCCAACCCCTATTCTTAACAAGCATCCCGTTCTTGTTTCAGGCATGTGCAGCTAGAACACAATGTCCCAGAGCTGAGGTCCCTTTTACACAGTTCTTCTGTAAAAGGCTTACAAATCTGCACTCAGGTAACCTCCTGAGTTTCCAATAGCTTTTTGCAATCCTTTCAAATCCCCATTATATACATTTCAAAAATTAACGCTATATATTTTCTAAACAAAGGATTCCAATATCAGTTACATTTCCACATAATGATTTGCATATATTTTCATATCAGCAAATATGGAAGGGAGAAAAAGACAGACAACCAAAGGAAAACTGAGAGACAGTGAGAGGCAAAGAATTGCAAGACTGTCGGGGTGATCAAATCCTAGCTCTCACAGGAAATGTTTGTTGGGCAACCAGACAGACAAAAGGCAGGAAAAGATCCTTGCATTTAAACACTTTCTGTAACAACTGGGACCGGGTCCTATTCTACCCTGTCACACTTAGGGTGAGAGATAGAGGAGACTGGTTAATTCTCATTCTCCTCAATCTCTCCTTAGCATATGACAATGTAGACCATACAGTGCTACTGGGTCACCTTGGGGAGCTTTGTTGACTCACCGGTACTGTCATCAACTGGTTTGAGTCATTTCTCATGGGCAGGATGCAATGGGTAGTGAGGGGGAATTTCTCCTCCTGCCCAAATCCCCTGCCCTCTGGAGTTCCTCAGGGTTCAGTCCTGTTACCTATGCTATTTGCAATGTAGATGCTTCCTCTGGGTGAGATTATTAGATATTACAGCTTGCGTTTCCACTGCTGTGCAGACGATACCCAGCTGTATATGTATTTTGCTCCTGGGACAAATGGCACCATGGAAGTGCTAAATAAATGCCTGGCTGACATCCAAGACGGGATGTCCTCTAACTGGCTGAGACTCAGTCCCGACAAGATGGAGGTACTAGTTATTGAGCCTGGTCACCAGCATGATGGGGCTGCTGACAGGCTGGGAACAGGGTTGTTCCTGGGCCTTACCCCATTGGCGACTTCAACTAGTGTGAGAAATCTGGGCATTATCCTTGACAATGGATTGACACTTGATGCTCAGGTGTCATCCATCATTCAGAGTGGTTTTTACCACTTAAGAAATGTTGTCCGGATTAAAGCCCTAATTCCGCCTGGTGACCTGCCTTCACTAGTGCACACCTTTGTGACATCTAGGCTCGACTATTGTAATGCTCTATACTTTGTGGTCAGTGGTGGGGGTTTAGCCATCACCTGTAGCTAGTGCAGAACGCAATGGCCAGGTTGCTGACAAGCCTTCGGAGGTCTTGCTATGTGATCCCAGTCCTGCATGACCTGCATTGGCTACCAGTGAGGTGGAGAATCACCTTCAAGGTGGGCTTGCTCACCTACAAGGCTCAATATGGGTCAAGCCCTGGTTATCTGACTGACCTCTTGACCTCTGTCCGCCTTGTGCACTCACTCCGCTCCTCAACCGAGGGCCTCCTAGCAGTTCAGAGGGCCCAGTTGAAAACCTTGGGAGATTGCACATTTGAGGTGGCCAGCCCAGACCTCTGGAATGCTCTCCCAAGATTTCTAAGGGAGGCTCCATCAGTGGAGGTTTTTAAGCAGGGTCTGAAGGCTCATTTATTTAAAGAAGCTTTTGAAAATCAGTTATAATTTGTCAATTTCCTGAAGCACTGCCATTTTTTCTGTCCTTTTCACTGCATCTCTACTTTTGTAAAGTACCCAGAGCCCCTGGAATTGGGCGCTCAAGAAATAACAAGCATTTGTCAATGCCGAATGTTTACTTGCTCGCACTGGCATTGGCAGTACAGGAGTTAGAGAGATGCATAATAGGAATGGCAGTGAAGTAATGAACTGACGCCAACCCCCCTTCCCCCGCAGAGACTGAAAGGTGTTGGGGTGTGCCTTTGGGTCGTCGGCCATAATGCTGACACCATTCCACCTCACCTCACCCTGCAGACAGCAACAGGTGTTGCAGTGTACCTTAGGGTCTTTGGCCCTTCTGCTCACCCCATTCCATAAGGAAATATGCTGAGATGGGTGCAATATAGGAGAATGGGATGAACGTTAGGGCCGAAGACCCCAAGACACACCTCAATGCTTGTCAATGGCTGCAGGGTGGGGCTGGAATGCCATGAGCATTACGGCTGACAAACCCAAGCCACACCCCCAACACCTGTCAGTCGCTACAGGGTGGGGCGTGACGGTTGGAAACCCTAACGCCCCGGGTGTTTGCTGGTATTTTCACTCCAAATTTTCAACATGGGTTTTTTGGGACCCCACCTCGTGAACAGTGTCACTATCATTTCATTACTTAATCCTGGAAGGTGATTTTGCACAGCAACTGCGCCATTCGGTGCCACAGGTGTGGAAACACATTTCAGGCAGGATGTGAAAAATGACAGTTGTACTGTTCATGAGAAGGTGTGGAAAAATGGCAATGTTCAAAATCTGGGGCTAAAATATGAAAAATTGGTAAAGTTAAGAGTGTGCATAGAAACTGTGCAATGCACGCCTGTAACACAATCACGTTTTGGAATTTTTCCACCAAATTTTCAACATGGGCATTTTGGGACCTGCTGTCATGAACAGTGAAACTGTGATTGTGTTATTCTGTCCCAAAAGTTTATTTCCCACAGCGACTGCGCCATTCTGCACCACAGGTGCGGAAACACATTTTGGGAAGCATGTGAAAAATTACAGCTGTACTATTCATAAGGAGGTGTAACAAAATGGAAGTGTTTAAATTTGGAGTGAAAATATTTAAAACTGACGAAGTTACGAGCGTGCGTAGAAACTGTGCAACGCACAGTCATAATGTAGTCATTGTTTGGAATTTTTTCACCAAATTTGCAACATGGGCTTTTTGATCCTCAGAACACTGGCACCGCGTTTCATTAATCGGGTCCAAAAGGTGATTTTGCGCAGTGACTGCAAAATCACCTTTCAAGACTGAGAAACAAAATGACAGTGACAGTGTTCACGAGCTGGGGTCCCAAGAACCCCATGTTGAAAATTTGAGGTCAAAATTCCAAACAATGGCTAAAATATCAACCCAAGTTACCCCCCCCCATGACTTCCATTATAAGACTTGCCTTCGATTCTTCATTTTGCAGTTCAGCTTTGCAGAGTGCAGACATGTCCCAGTCCACAGACGATGACAGTGCCTGACCTCCGGAGGTAAGTATGGGGTGAGGGGTGTGCAGAGTGAGGGTTGGGATGGGAGTGGGGAACGGCAACACAATGATAGACTGTTTCCTTTTTTACAGGTACAGAAATTTTTTTTTTTTTTAAAACAGCGAAGAATGTTTTTCTTCTTTCACAGGGAACATTTTTTTTTATTAATGTGGGCACACTGGGGTGGGCTCCCAGTGTGCCACAATAGTGGGAGGGCATGCCAAAACAGGGATTGGGCACCCTGATGTCAGCAAATCATGTAGAGGGGTTTGGGGGGGAGCCCATCCAACACCAGGACTGGGCATCCCGTGTCGAAGAAAATTTTTGGCACACTGGGTGGGCTCCAGTGTGCCACATTAATGGGGGGGGGGGTATATGCCGATACAGGGATTGGGCACCCCGATGTTGGCTTTTTGGGAGTGTGTGGTGAGTGGCAGGAGCCGCCATGCTTCAGCACATTGGGGTGGGCTCCTAGTGTGCCACATTAAATGGGAGGGAATAAATGAGGATGCAGGGATTGGGCACTCCCTGATGTTGGCTTTGTGGGACTGTGTGGCGGACGGTAGGAACCGCCATTGTAGAAAGCCGCTCTGTGGCTACATTATTTATTGAAATGTTTCACCAGGAAAGGCACACTGAGCAAACATGTTGCTCGCAACTCCAGCCATGCACATTATTGTGCACTGTAATGCTCATGGCCAGAGTCTTGTCATCTGCCGCTGCTATGATAAAAATGCACCTGACTGCAGTGGCAAATTTCTTTCAACTTTTTGGCTCTGTCTGAAGTTTTCTGTCATCGTCAGCATGCTCACTGATTGGCGGCTGAGGGACGCACCCACTAAACCATCCCCTGCATTTGCCACAACACTGACACACCTCTGACATGTACTACTACCACAAGATGTTGCTTGCGCCTGAGTGCAAGCCAACATAAAAATGTACTTATTTATTTATTGAAAGTTTTACTGAGCAGCAAGTGCTCATCTCCAGATGTGTCTGGGGGGGGGGTACAAGACATACAGAATAGAAACATTCAATATAGCAGAAAATAAATACATTGAATCAAGTATAAATACAAATTTTTACATTATACTACATAAGAGAGGTCAGAGACTTTTACAAGTATTTCAGTGCAAATGCAGGGAGATCACCCAGGAATCAGTGAGACCTGGTGGGATAAAGCTGGGGGGGAAGCACATGGGAAGTTAGAGACAGGTGCAGGGGGAGTTGAAATGGTTTTTAATGAGGGAGGTGCGAACATGAGGTGATTGGGCAAATCGGATGTTGTATGGGAGGGAGTTCCAAAGAGTTGGGAACTTACAGGAGAAGGCAGCCTGACCTGCTGAGGAGGTCCAACGTGGGACAGACAAGGTGAGAGGGTCTGAGTTTTTGAGCAAATGGGGGGGGATGGAGAGGGAGGAGGCTAGATAGGAAGCCAAGGACTGGGCCCAGAATTCAGCCACAAAGGTGTTTTAAGTAAAGTGCCTTTACTGAAATACAACATTGTTTTGGTCTTTAAACTATTATATTTAGCCCATGTTGTTTTCATGCCACAGACTTGTTTTACAGTTATTCCCCCAGTGAATATGCATTGAATGCCTTGTTTCAGAATGCAGTGTTGTATGACCTCATGGCGCGTGGTTTGTGTTCACATTTTGGCTTTCCAAAAGGTGGCAACACTATCCAAAGCATGAGGCTTTGGGAAGAACAGAGGTAGAATGAGTGCCTGGGCTCACCTGTCTGTCTGAGGTGATGGAAGCCAGAAACAGTTTTCCACAAGTGTGAGAGATCACACCTGTCCACAGGCTTTAAAGAGCCTCTGACAGCATTAAGAAAACATTGAAAAAAGTAAGATTTATATTCAGCTCCATCCCATTTTCTTTATTACTTCATATATTTTCTGTAATTAATTCCCCACTTTTTTTTTATTACTGAAAGCAGTTGCATAAAGACAAGATCCCTGTTCCCTAGACTGTATATACTCTGGCTGCTTCTCTACACATGACATCACAATCCCCTGTTTATGGCATCATAATAATCTCCAGAGCAACATAGTTTTATGCCATAAACAGAATTATGATGTCAGGTGTAGGAAAGCAGCCATACCAAAAAGGGCAGAGATACTGTATTCATGCAAATACCCTTAGTAATAAGAACATAAAGGTGAGAATTACAGAATAAAATATGAAATATAATCCACATTTATGCCCAAATGTTACACTTTTCCAAAGTTGTCTCAACTGTGTCAGGAGCTCTTTAATGGTTTACCCATTAGCCATGACAACACCAGCAGTAAGTCCCAAGATGGAGGTGGTTCATGAATGGAAAGAACATGTGATCCAGCCTTTTGGAAAAAAAAAATGGCTAACCGTTTTATCCTGTACAACTGTCAGCATACCTGCCTTGGCACTGCAGGTCGAAATGGAAGCCAGGTCCACCTTATGAGACATAGCTCACAACCCTGCCTGAGACAAGGTCCAGAGGTAGTGGAGAAAGTGTGACACAATGCAGGAGAGGGGCAGCAATCCTCACTCCTTGCACCAAGATGAGAACCTCATCCAACTGCAAGAGTATGTCTTGTGAGCCAACTCATTCTGAAATGCCTCCAGCACCCAAAGAACATCCTCAGAAAGCCCAAGGGGCTTGGAACTCTGGCTGCCTCAGAAACCAAGCAGTCAGGTGCAGGAACTGCAGATCAGTATGCCTGATCATCCCCTCGGACCTCATCAGCAGGTCTGGCAGGAGCTGAAGCAGCTGCAGTGGTCTATCGCTGAGACTGGAGAGATTGTGGTAAGAGAACTTGCACTGCCAGTCCAGTGCAACCTGAATCACGGATACCCTATCCCTCCTCACCTGAAGGACCACCTTCTGGATCACAGAAAATGGAGGAGAGGCATACAGGAGATCCAAAGCCTAGGACTGAAGAGATCCCCTTGTAGAATGTCCCACTGAGAGGGATGAGCATAGAACACCCTTAGCTTCCTGTTTTCCCAAGAACTGAAGAGATCCCTTAATGGTGTTCCTCATTCTGAGAGCAACTTGGATATCACCAGCTGACACAGTGACAACACATGAGATGCCTCACCCACACAAATGAGAGGGTTTGCCAGCTGGTGTTTTGCTCCTGAGATATGAGACTGCCATCACGCATGTGCACAGGAAGCATGCCAGAGCCCATGTCTGCACCACCTCCTAGCACAAGGCAAAGGAGTGCAAACTGCTTTATTTTTCAGGTACAACATATTGGTTATGCTATCTGTGTTGACCTGGACCTGGAGCAGTGTGAACGCTGCTAGTGCTAGGTAAACAGCGTAGAGCTCCAGTAGATTAATGTGAAGCTGAGCATTACGTGGTGACCAGAACCCATGCATTTGGCAGTCATGTACATGTGCACGGCAACAGCAGTGCAAGGTAGGGGGAGGCCGAGGCACTGTGGGTCACACTTGAGCCAGGAAATGGAAGAGCAATTGGCACAGGGGTGATCTACAGGCCTCTGACACAGAGAGAGGAGGTGGATATGGATCTGGTGAAGGAAATACACAGGATGGCAGCAAAGGGGAAAGTACTGCTGCTTGGCGATTTTAACATGCCAGATGTAGACTGGACCATCCCAGCAGCCGCCACAGCCGGAAGCTGAGACATCATGGAATCCTTGCAAAGGGCAGGCCTTAGGCAGTTGGTTCAGGAGCCCACCAGGAACAAGTCAGTCTTAGACCTTGTGCTGACCCATGGAGACAGGATCAAAGGCAGTCAGGGTGGAGGGACACCTACGGTCCAGCGACCACCATACAGTATGGTTCGGCATTAGTAGTGTCACAGGACAGCCACACAAAGACAAGAGTCCTGGATTTCAGAAGGGTGGACTTTGCTAGGATGGGGAGAGTGATCAAATAAAATCTGGCAGGAAGGGATCAAGGGATAGTGGTTGAGGAGCAGTGGGCACACCTAAAAGAACCCATAGTGGAGGCGACAAATCAGTGCATTAGGCTGAGAAACAAGAGAAAAAGAAGGAACAAACCACTAAGGTTCACAGAGGAGGTGGCAGAGAAAGTTAAGGACAAAAAGAGGGCATTCAGATAGTACAAGGAGACTCAGAAAGATGAGGATAGGGCAGTGTACCTAGAGAGAGAGAGAGGGATGCAGGGAAAATGGTTAGGAGCATGAATGCACAGAGGATAGATTAGTGCAGATGGTAAAGGGGGGAACAAGACATTTTATAGATACATTAGCAATAGAAGGAAGACTGGGTGGGGATTGTAAGGCTCAAAAGGGTAGATGGGGTGTGTGTAGAGGGGGATCTAGAAAAGGCATTGATACTAAATGAATGCTTCTGTTCAGCATTCATGATAGAGGGGAAGGGACAGGGACCACAGCTAGGTGGCAGCAAAAACAGGGGGGGGGGTGGTAAACACCAGCCCCTTTACAAAAGAGAGAGTCCTGGAGGAACTCGCAAAACTGAGGGTGGACAAAGTGATGGGACCAGATGATATACACCCCAGGATATTAAAGGAATTATAGACGGTGCTAGCAGCACCGCTGGTGACCCTGTTTAGTGAGTCACTCAATACAGAGGTGGTTCCAGAGGACTGGAAGGGGGCAAATGTAGTTCCTCTCCACAAGAGTGGTAGCAAGGAGGAGGCGGGAAATTACAGACCGGTCAGCCTTACCTCAGTAATGGGTAAGATCATGGAGACGCTGCTTAAGGAGAGGATCGTGGAACACTTGGAAACCATGGGAGCACAGGATCCAAGGCAGCATGGATTCACATCAGAAAAGTCATGTCAAACAAATCTGATTGACTTTTTTGACTGGGTGATGAAGGGGTGTATCAGGGAGGAGCAGTGGAGGGCCAGTGGGATGTTGGGGTGCATAGGAAAGGGTATCACTAGCAGAAGAAGGGAGGTGGTGATGCCATTGTACAAAATGCTGGTGAGGCCTCATCTGGAATAGTGTTCAGTTCTGAAGGCTGCATCTTTGCAAAGATATAGACAGGGTGGAGGCGGTCCAGAGGAGGGTGACCAAGATGGTGAAGGTCTTGCATCAGAAAGTATACGAGGACAGATTAAAAGACCTCAATATGTATACACTTGAGGAGATGAGGGAACAGGGGGATATGATAGAGACCTTCAAGTATCTTAAAGGCTTGAACAAAGTGCAGGTGGGTGACATCTTTCAGTACAAGAGTTGAACAAGGATGAGGGAACACAATATGAGAATGAAGGGGGGCAGGATAAGGGGAAATGTGAGGAAGCTTTTCTTCACGGAGAGGGTGGTGGATGCTTGGAATAGCCTATCCCAGGAAGTGGTGGGTGCTAACACAGTGGGAGGATTCAAATATACATGGGATAGGCATAAGGGAACCCTAGATGTGGGGAAGAGAGGTGATAGCCGATGACCAAGTAGAGTCAGCGGCCACTGATGCAAACAGAGAATACGGGCAGACTAGGTGGGCCTAATGGTCCTTATTTGCCATCAACTACTATGTTATTACGCATGTGCGCCCCAGCCCACAAGCAACGTGTTCATCACCTAACTAACCAGGTGCTCCACTGAGATGAATAGGATGCTCTCTGAGAGATCTCACAGGCTATCCAACATCAGTTTGGTCACTTGGACTGCCATTCAGGACTGCATATGATTGGTATCACTGGTGCCCCATTCCTATAGAATGGGCAACATGCAACAGTGGGTCCAATGCATCATGGCCGTGGAAGAAGCCACAAAGCCCAGAAGTCACAGGAAATCCAGGGCTGGGTGCAACTGCCCAACCTGAAATGATCAGGCAGAGAAGGACAGGCCCTTCTCACTCTACAGAGGAACACGAGATCAGGCTTGGAGGAAGTCAAGCCCCCCTCCAATGAACATGATCACCTGCTTCAGGGCTGAGCTGGGACTTGCCTAAATTTATCATAAGGCCAAGGTTCTGGAACACTTGGATGGCCAGATCCTTGGGCCACTCCTTATCTTGCAATGAGCTCACCGTGATGCACCAGTCATTAAGGTACAGAAAGACTTTGACACATCTGCACCTAAGAAGCGCCACCATGACTGACAAACACTTTGTGAACACCCTGGGTGCTGATGACAGAACGAACAGCATGGCTATGAACTGATATAATGTTCCGTCCACAAATAAGTGGAGTAAATGTCTGGGTGATGGATGGGAACATGGAAGTACACATCCTGGAGGAACAGGAAGCAAAACTAAGCCCTGGTTCCAGGGGTGGAATTATCTGGTGAAACTACACCATGCAAAAATACTAATTGTAAATGAACTTGTTCAGGATTCTTAGGTCGAGAATGGGGCACCAGCCCCCACTGACCGCTGATGAACTTTGTTTTCTAGGACTGGCTCTGTTGCATGCTGCTCAAGGAGCTGATGATGAACCTCATTCCATAGTGTGGGGAAGACTCCAGTGAAGGCATGTTCTCCAACAGTGCTCGGGACCGACAAGGAGGTAAGGTCTCCAATTCCAGAGACAATCCCCTACCACTTCCAAGACTTCACTTTTCCGAAGTAATAACAAAAAGTGAGTCAGCTACTAACCAGAAGCTGCAGCAGGGGTTGTGACAAAGAAGAGATGGGGCCACACATCCTGTCACTTTTTGTCCTTAGAGGACTGGCCACTGAAGGAACCACACCCTCAACCCTTGCACTGGTCTTGACTTCCAGATTTATGGAAGGGCTTAGCCACACAGTGCTGCTGGAACTGCTGCATCTGTTGCAGATGTGGCTGCTGACACTGAGTGCACTGGTAGGAACCACAAGGAATCTGAATCTTGTGGCTAGGGATGCTGCTTGGGACTGGTGACTGACATCGCCAAATCAAGGGTCACAGTGGACTTCTGACTTCTCAAGAAATGATCCTCATCCTCCAGCCCAAAGAGATCCATCCCAGAGAAGGGTTGATCTGCCATACTTGCAGTCCATATGGGGTGGATTGGCTTGGCTTGGCACGCGGCTGGGTGCTGCCAAACACTAAGCAACTGACTCAGAATGGCAGGAGTGATAGGAAAGGCTACCCCCCAGTGAGAGGTCTTGTTCAAGAATGTCCAACAGTGGTAGGTCTCTTTTTTTTTTTTGACCTCCTCTTCCTGAATGAGGAAGGCCAGAGATCTGCCTAGAGCCCTTGGTTAAGCTCTCTCCACCGATACCACAGACATGTTCCATGAGGAAAGCCACAGAAGACTGGCCCCCTACCTGGGGACTGTCTGTCAGCTGGCTACCATCCCACTGACTCAGAATTGATGGGACAGACTCCTTCGAATTAGGAGTTGGATGATGGAACATCAGCTGCTGACATGGAGTGTGGATGACCCTTTTAGACAGTGTAATCACCACCAACAAGAGACAAGGAAGTCCAAACATTGCTCTCTTCCACCTGGGACTGTTCCAATGCAAGTGGAGGGAGCCAGACAATAAGGAAGAACTCAACATCAATGTCTGGTTGATGTCAAGAATGGGAATGAAGGCACAACCAGTCTCCATCCCAAATATCAACTCAAGAATTGACGGGGCATAGGAACCTCCGGGTCTGTACCCCATTGGAAAGAAGCTGGGTACCAGTCAAGCAGGAGCCTGTGCCAGGTTTGGGATGACTGACAGCTACTGCATTGGTGCAGGGATAGCCAGAAGCTTAATCGGGCCTTACCTTCCCTGACTGGGATGGGCCACAGTAAGCACCAGAGTCCCAGACAGCAAGGAATCCTCTCCCTCTATGGACTCCTCTTTGTCAGGGTCAGCCATCCGACTGACCAGTGTTGACAGTCAGCTGCTGGATGAGAGTTCCATGGGCAGATCAATGGGTTCTATGGGAGATCTGACTTCCCTTAAGGGTGAGCGACCACGTAGACCCGCTGGTAGGTTACAATGTAAACAGTCCCTAGTCCCACAACAACCTCAAGACCAGCACTTATTTTTCTTCTGCTTTTGGCATCAAGACAGGGACTCACCTTTGAAGGAGTGGAGAGATGGAAGAAAATTCTTAACACCTTCATCTTCATGAAGAGTCAGAAGATCCAATACATACTCCTTTTCTACCGACAGAAGGTCCAGGACCAGAATATCCTCATTGACCCACTCTGCCTCCAGGGTCTACAACTGAGCCATTGAACCCATAGCTGTCATTTGGATGCCCGTAGTATATAGCCTGGCACCAGGCACAATGCTCCACATCACGAGCAATGCAAAGCAGTACATGCACGCACCATGTATGTTGGTCACAGACACTGGGTACTTGCACATCACGCCTCTTGAACCTTGGCTTCATTTTCTGTTCCACGGCAAAAATAGTCAATGAAGCAGAAGGATGGCAGTGAGGACACAGACAGGGGAATCGGCAGGATTTTGTAAAGTGAAGGCCCACCATCTTTGTTTGGAGAAGTCTGGGTTCAGAAAATAAAGTACCAGGTCTCAAACTACGGCCTGATGACTTCCGACAGGAATTAGTTGAAAGCGGGAAGCAAAACTTTGCAAACAAAACAGCTGACTAACCTGAAAGCTAGTGGAAACCTAATTCCCTAGCAGCAGCTGTGAAGAAGACCTGTTCCTTCCAGCAAAAGAAAAGATCTGAGGGCAGTTGGGGTGGAGCTGGAGGACCGTAGATGGTAGGAAGAGTCAAGCTTTAATACTCTTCCAGTGACTGAACATGTTCAAAGACTGCGTAAGAGTGGATAGTGAACTGAAAATAAATAGAATAAGCTGATTCAAAAGACCAGTTTAATGGTCATATGCAACCATAATGCAGAGTAATGCTTGTGCAGCTTGTTGGTGGCTGCAGACTTCTTGTACCTCAAGAGGAGCCATGGGAATGTGATTGCTTTGGCTAAAGGTACCTTAGGAAGGAGCCCAAGGACACAAGCAAGCCACTAGAGGAGGATGAGTGTGTGACGTGGACAGCCAGTTCTGAGGGCTGTATCATTTTTTGTAATATAAAAATGTGTATGGACTGTCTCCCATGAGAAGTGCTGAAACAGCATGTGAGATGACACACACAAGTTTTAGATACAAGGTGTTACCTGGCAGGCCCGAAGCTAATTACAGACTTTAAGTTAATTATAGCTGTAGTTGATAAGAGGGAAAATCATAAACTTTGATAACGCTTAGAGGAAGAAGAGCAGGTTGTGATGTTTTAGTGCGAAGTCATAAAAGATGCTTTCATGTCCTGTAAGGGGGAAGCTTATCATTAGATCAAAGAGAGTCATTTGAAGAACATGAGTTATGCTGAGGTTGCAGAATTTAATACTTGGAAAAGACATCCTGTTTTTATATAGATATATATTTTTTATATATTCTGACAGGGAGGAGCTAGGTGACCTCATGCAAAATAGGTGGGGAAAACCAGCTTTTAAACATTATTCTGTTTTCCTTCAGAGACACTTCTATCTAGACTCTGACAGAGAAACATCTATGAGCACTTTAAGCAGGTATTTAGAGAGAGAGACCAATCTAAGTACTGTATTAGGAATTGCACTGTTTAAACCTTGTTCTTTTAAGAGATGTGTATGTCTTGTGATATAATAGTTCTGTATTTTATGTGTTACATATTTTTTATCTATTTTAGTAAAACTCTATTTTTAGAGCTTACTTGGTCTGTCTTTGATTTCTTTCCTTTACAAGTAGAGTATAAATATGGTTAAAGCAGACACTGTGCATAAGCTTAAATGGTGATACCAAACTGGAAAAAGGTAAGCGTTTTAAATCTGAGGTCTTTTATTACAGTTTTTAAGGGTTCATTTCTGTACACCTGGTTAGGTGCCCGTAGGCAAAGATATCTGGCTCCCTGAAGACAGAATTATCTGAGCCTGTGCATTGGGTACGCTAACAAGAGGTTCACAGTTTGAATCCCTCCAGAACTTGAGACCAATGGTTGATTCGAATCCACAAAAACAGACAAGAGGGTTACCTTGTTCTGTTAACTGTTCACAAGACTGCGCTTGGAGGTTGGCACTTTGGGAGTAGAGGGCTGACCTGCTGAGTGGGTTTGTGACAGAGTGTACAGTGGGAGCAAAGAAATGGAGCTTCTGAATGAGGCTGAAGGAAGCTGGTTTATATTGCCCAGAAAGGGTGTGTGGCTATGTTTTCCCACTCATCAAACCACAGGCTTGGCCTTTTAATTTAATGGGTGTACACAACCACACTGTGGAGTAATGCTTGTGCAACTTGTTGGTAGCCAAAGGCTAATTGTATGGCAGGATGTGTACTGACATTTGTATATACTTTGGCTATCCATATACTCTGTCCTCTGAGGGACCACCACCATTGTGGGATACCAGAAAAGGCAAAGGAACCCTCTTGAGAAGGGTTCCACCCTTACAGGTGCCACAGGAATGCGATTCCTTTGGCTAAAGGTACCTTGAGAAGGAGCCCAAAAGAACAGCAAAATAGGAGCTGCAAACATAGAACAGCAGAGTAATAACATAGCGTGAATGGTGATGCTGTAAGAGAAGGTGAGCCACTATCAGACCCCAACTCACAGCGAAAATTCTAACACTGGGTAAAATGGTACTAAATAACTGCTTTATGGCCTTTGGCACTCAGGAGAGACCCCGCCCCACCCTGTGAAAGGAAGTCTCTGGGGATCCATAGCCTCAGCTGCCATCCCTCTTGGCATAGGTACTATTATTAGGCTCACTGTGCAAATCTGGAAATTCAATTACACGGAAAACTGTTGGAGGCATACAGTTAACTCTATCACTCTAATGGGATAACACTGTGGTAGTGCTCAGAGTAGTTCTCTAAGCCAAAGGACATACCTCAGAGAGAAGGCCCCCTCATAATGTGGACTGAGGAGACAGCAACTGTCGAAAGGCTAGCACCCATCCTTGAGACCGTGGGGAGGCCAAATTCTGACTGGGAGCTAAAGGAAGGGGATGATAAGACAGAGATGGCTAGTGAATTAAATGGGTATTTTGTGTCTTTCAGACTAAAAAAAAAAAAAAATTTAGACCAATTAAAGGATACACCTGTTCCAGTTATAATCTCTGAAACTGAAGTGATGACAGTTATTAAAACCATGACAATTAATACATCTGCTGGCCCCGATGGGATACAGTCAAAATTTATATTTGAACTAGCGCATGAATTAAAAGGTCCCCTTACACTTCTCTTTAATGCCTCTATTAGAGAGGTTAAAACTCTTTCAGTTTGGAACATGGCATTTATTACTCCATTACATGCAGGAGGTAGGTAATTATAGACCAATAAGCTTAACATCAGTAATTGGTAAACAATTGAAAAAAATGTTACAGCAGATATTAATTATTCATATGAAACAAAATGAACTAGTAGACATATCTCAACATGGCTTTTTTTTTTCCAGGGAAGATCCTAACAAATTTACTAATCAGTGAGTGAGGCATTGGACAAAGGAATGCCAGTGGATGACATCTTTTTGGATTACGTAAAAGCTTTCGATACAGTTTCCCACAGGGTATTAATTGAGCAACTGGTGAGACTGAAAATTCACTCACAGTTAATTAGATGGATTACTTCCTGGTTCGATCAAAGAAAGCAAAGGGTTGCCTTTAAGGGTTATGCTTCATCCTTGAACAAATGTTACGAGTGGAGTTCCCCAGGGCTCTGTCTTGGGCCATACCCTCTTTAATATTTTTATATCATCAATGCAGATTTCAGGTAATGTCTGGGTATGTTACTATGCGGATGATTGTAAAACTGGGGCCATTGTCCATAACCATTTAACAGCTGCAACTCTTCAAAATAATCTACATAATTTAAATCAATGGGTTAAAGAAAACAACATGTCATTTAACACGGCAAAACAAAGTTATGCATTTTGGTAAAAATAATCCAAAAATACATTACACACTTAAAGTTCTAGATACCACTGACAATGAAAAGGACCTTGGAGTTATTATAACTGATAAATTATCACAGGATATGCATACTACTAAAATTGTAAAGAAATGTCACAGTATACTGAGTTGCATTCTTAAACGTGTAAAAAGCAGGGAACCTGAGGTACTTATACCCCTGCACTCCAGTCTTGTGAGACCACATCTGGAATATTGTGCTCCCTTTTGTACACCCACCTCTATAAAAGGAAAATTAATGGTGGAAAAGGTTCAAAGAAAAATCACCAGGAAAGTAAATAATATGAAATCCTACGATTACCAGGATAGACTCAAACCATTGGGACTATATTCAATGGAGTATAGAGCCATTGTTGGGGGGGGCTATGTTTAGCTTTTAAAGCATCAAGAGATGAAACAGTATTAGAAACCATAGGTTTGGTAAGACATCAGAGGATAAACAGTACCAGATCACACAACTTGAAACTAAAGCCCTGTCCACACTACACCGGATCCACCCCTCTGTAACGTTCAAGGGGTCCAAACCGTTACCACAACGGTTTGCATTTACACCTGTAACGTTACAGGGGCGTTTCCATAACAGATGTTAAAACCACTCGTGAGGTGGTTTTAACAACGGTTACAGAACTGGATCCACCGCTATACCATTACCGGCTGTAGTGTGGACGCGTGGGTGCAGTTCCCAGCAGTGCCCGTAGTGCAGCGTGAGCTGCATTGTGGGATCGGGTGCCACCATAATGGTCACCCGGCACCTGTGGTGTGGACCGTCGGTAACGGTCCCATACCAGACACTGCCGCTGTGTGGACATAATGTACCACTCACTGGCCATAATGGTTTGTAACCGTTAACAGGTCGGAGCGGTGTAGTGTGGACAGGGCCTTAGAAGTTAAATAAAAAAGCTTCTAAGAGGTGTAAATGGTTCACTCAAGGAGTGGTAACCTTATGGAACTCACTACCTAGTGTTATAGTACAAAGTGAAAATCTTGATCTGTTTAAAATAAAATTGGATAAGTATATGGGGGAAAAGAAATTCTCCTACCACCATTAGAGATAAAATTGGTGGTGAGTTCATTATAGATCTCTGACCTCCTGAACCCATAATATCCTATGAACCTATATTGAATAAGACTAGGTGGACCTTAGGTAGACACAGGGAGAATAGCTTTTGAAGTTGCTGTTGATGAGTCTGCATGGCTGAAGGAACATACGTGGGCTTAGGGCCCCACCCTCTGGCAGTTGAAGTCTTAAATACTACATCGTAAGGTGCCATCACCCATGGGTTTGCATGGCTGAAGCTTCCCCTGAGTGTTGGACCTTCTCACCATCCACTGGAACTGCCAGGAGGCACAGCAGGAGACAAAATAACCTAAAAAGGACACCCACTCAGCGAGGGACTCACTCTCAAGATGCATACTTCAAGGGCAGTGAGTGAGCAGGGAAGGGAAATATGATAAAGGCTAGTAGGACTCCATTCATAGTGCTTGACAGCATGATGCAGAAATAGACAACTGTGCATGATGGCACAGAGGGAACCAATTCTAGATTGGATTGAACTGAATAAGAAGTGCTGAAGTACAACAGGTATGATAGTAAATGAACTAAATGACAATGTACTGAAAAATAGGAATGTGTATCAAAGGCCATTATCATAGTGAAACAGCCATAAGGATGAGTTACACGAAGCTGTAGAACAACCATTACTATAGTAAAAATACTGAAGCAGACTGAATCATGGCTGAAAGGTTGAGAAAGGAATGGCTGGGAAGAAAAAATTACTCACCTTAGTAATGTTGTTTCTTCTAATGGAGTCTTGCTGTATTCTGACAATAGCAGTGAGTCCCAACCTTCGAACTGCCCCGGAGATGAAAGAGTTAACTTTCCATGCCAGGCATGGAACGCTGAGCTCGAGCTCGGTTGAGACTCTGTCTGTTGCTGTTTGAACTCAAACCGTCAGATCTTTATGAGCTAAACTCACTGAGGTCCTGTGTGGAAGCTGTAAACCTACACTAGCCAACTGGCTACTAAATATAACAACAGATTTTTTGGTCCCAAAACAAAGGCTCAAGTCAGGAAAACCAAAAAATGAAATAAACACAACACCCACTCACCCAAAGAAAAGAGGGTGATAATAAAAAAGGTGGGGCACCTCTTGAGTGCCAACACTGCTACTGCCCTCCCACATCCCAAAAACAAAGGTTCTGAGAGGGGAAGGCGGAGGCAGAATACAGCAAGACTCCATTAGAAGAAACAACATTACTAGGGTGAGTAATTTTTTCTTCAAACAACATGAAGTCTTGCTGTATTCTGACAATAGCAGACTACAAGCAGTACCTCCATGGAGGAGGGACAGAACCTACTTAGGAAATAGGCTCTGAAGCACAGCTGTGTTGAACCGAGCATCACTCCTAGCCTGAATATCCAGAGAGTAATGCTTGGTAAAGTGTGAAGTGTTTTCCAGGTAGCTGCTTGACATATCTCTAAGATAGGAATATCCCTGGCAGCAGCCAGGAAGCAGCTACTCGCTGGTAGAGTGAGCCTCAGGCCTGAGGTGGAATCTTACCTAGTTTTTCATAGCAAAATTGAATGCAAGAGACAATCCACCTGGCAATGGATCTTTTAGTGGCAGGTTTTCCTTTACCAACCTCACCATAAGTGAAGAACAGTTGGAGAGAGTCAAACCTGTGACCCTTGGTACGTTCTATGTAGTAGCTAAGGGCTCTTTTCACATCCAAACTGTGCAACCTCCTCTCACCAGAGGAGGAATGTTCAGTGAAGTACACAGGAAGAGACATAGATTGGTTAAGGTGGAAGTCTGAAACCACCTTAGGTAAAAACTTCCTGTTAGTCCTGAGGACCACCTTATCTCTATGGAAAGAGATAAAATCAGGCTCCACTGACAGGGCTTGCAACTCGCTTATGCGCCTGGCAGAAGTGATGGCCACCAGGAACACAGTTTTCCAAGTAAAGTACTTAAGCTCTGCTGAGGACAAAGGCTCAAAGGGGGGTTGCATAAGCTGAGCAATGCAAACATTAAGGTCCCAAGCAGGGGCAGGGTCCCCGAATGGCGGATTGGTATGAAGCAATCCCTTGAAATACTTGGAGAATACAGGGTGAGCTGAAAGAGAAGAGGGCTTACCTGCTGAAAGAAAAGCAGAGACAGCTGCCAGATGCACCCTTAGTGTAGCTGGTCTGAGTCCCAAGCTATTCAGATGGACCATATAGTCAGGACTGTGGGCAGGTCAGCAGACTCTGGGAAATATGCTTCCCAGAGCACCATATGGAGAATCTTTCCATTTGGAATTATAAGTGAAGCTTGGTGGAAGGCTTCCTAGCTTTTAGAATATCCATAACACCTGAGAGAGGTGTAAATCAGCAAACTCTAACTCTTCAAGAGCCAGGCCTTGAGATTGAGAGATTTGAGATTCAGGTACCAAACCTTCCCCTGAGTACAGGTTAACAGGTTGTAATTCCTGGGAAGAGACAAGGGAAGGTGGACTGCTAAGGACAACAGGAGAGGGTACCAGGGCTGTCTGGCCCAGTCTGGAGCAATCAGAATCACCTTGCAGGATTGAGACCTGATTTTGACTAGCACCTTGAACAGGAGAGGGAAGGGGAAGCATACAGGAACTTCCCTTCCCAACTGAGAACCAGGGCATCCAGGGGGACTGAGCCCAACACTGGGGACTGCAGCAAAAAAGGAGAAGTTGGTGATTGTCTGGGGCTGCAAAAAGATCTATCTGTGGGGTGCCCCATCTGGAGAAGATCACCTCCAAAACCAGGGGATCCAGTGACCATTCATGATGGCCCTGAGATATCCTGCTGAGAGCATCTGCCAGGACATTGTCCTTGCCTGGGAGGTGTACTGCTGTAAGGGAGGTGTTCAGGGAATAGGACAGAGACCACAACTTCATTGCTTCTGTGCACAAGGCCGAAGACCTAGTGCCCCCTTGCTTGTTGATATACCACATAGTGGTGGTACTGTCTGTCTTGATCTGAACAACTTAGTTCTGAACAGACTTGGAAAAAGCTTTAAGTGCTAGAAACACTGCTCTGAGTTCCAACAGACTGATGTGAAGCAGAGATTCCTGAGGGGACCACAACCCTTGGGTAGTCAGTTCTCCCAAGTGGGCCCCCCCAAGAGGAAGGCATCTGTAGTAAGGATTAAAGAGTGAGACTGAGTGACAAAGGGAACTCCCTGTCTTAGATTGTCCTGATCCTGCCACCACTGCAAGGCCTGGATCAGGGTTCGAGTTACTGGTATCAGTTTGGTTAGAGGGTCCTTTTTCTGAGACCAAAAGGCTCTCAAGTGGAACTGAATGTCCCTCATCTGAAATCTTGCTCCCTGCACCACTGCTGTAGAAGCAACCATGTGCCCCAGGAGCTGCAGAAAATGCCTTGCTGGTCGAGACACCTGTAGGGTGAATGAAGAGGCCAGTGTGATAAGGGTCCTTGCCCTGTCCAGGGAAGGAAGGCTCTGGCCTTTTCTGTATCTAGCTCTGCGCCTATGAAGGTGAGGAGCTGAACAGGCTCTAGAACTGACTTTGAAAGATTCAGAAGGAAACCTAGAGAGGGAGCAGTTGCTGAGTTATCTGTAGGTGTAACTTGACCTGGTCTGGGGACTGGCCTACTATGAGCCAGTCGTCCAAGTATGGGAAGATGGCAACCTTTGCCTTCTTAGGGAAGCAACTACTACTGCCAGGCATTTTGTGAACACCCTTGGAGCAGAGGTTAGGTCAAGGGCATTGCTCTGAATTGGTAATGGCCTGAGGCAGCTCTAACCTGAGGTATTTTCATGGGAGCTCTGATGAGAATACGGAATATGCATCCTTGAGGTCCAGGGAGACTAGCCAGTCCCCTGGCCTTAGAGAGGTAGAATTATTCCAGAGTCACCATTTTGAACTTTGGCTTTAAAAGGTGCTTGTTTAAATACCTGAGATCCAGGATGGGCTGCCATTCTTCTGTCTTTTGGGAGTGAGGAAGTACCTGAGTATAATCTTTCCTTGGTGTAGGGTGGAACCTTTTCTACAGCTCTGAGAGCCAAGACGGAAGAGACCTCTGCCTCTAGGGCAAGTCCCTCTGAAGGATTTGCAGGTGGAAAGGATCTGGTTCTCATCTTTGGAAATTTTTTGAAGCTGAGAACCAGTCCTGGCTTACTATTTCCAGGACCCATTTGTCTGATGTTAAAGACTTCCAGTCCTGACAAAGTTGTCAGCCTGCCCCTACAGGTGGTGGAGAATCGGCCCTGGAAAACCCATCAGGGTGCCTGTTTGGCAGGGGGTTTAGGCTGAGGGGTGGAAGCAGGTCTGCTTGTACCCCTTCTGCCTCTCCCTCTAAAGAACCCCCTCTGATCATAGGCAGAAGAGGAGGCCTGGCTTGGTAGAAAGGCTCATGAAAAGGCCTGCCCTCACCCTGGATGCTGCCTCTGAGGAGTGGCTTGCTTTTCCTTGGCCTGAGCACTCCTATAGGTGGTCCTATATTCATCCATTTTCTTCATGTAGTTCTCTGTTTGCTCCCCAAACAGAGAATTACCCACAACAGGAAAATCCATGGCCTTAGCCTGGGTATCCTAAAGACAGGCTAGTACATCTGAGCCAAGCCATCCTACGAAGGGCTACAGATGTAGCCATGACTCTAGATGACACATCATTGGAGTCCACTGCAGCATGGAATTGCACCTTGGATGCCTCAATATCATCAGCAGCCACCTGCTCCAGCTCCTTGGCAAGCTGACCAGGGACCTGTTTAGCTAAAGCCATGACAGTGTCCCATCTAGATTTCTGATATCTAGCTGTATAGGCCATATAATTGGCCTGCCTGAGTCCCAGGGATGCTGCCATGTACTGTTTCTTTGCCATGGCATCAATCCTCCTGGAGTCCTTATCTGGGGGGTGTGAAGCCAAGGGTATATTACCTTATCACAGGCTGCAGCCTGCACTACCCCAACATGACTGCATTGCTGGGTAAGGAACTCCGTATCTGAGCCTGACAGAGTATACCTCTTGTCCATTCTTTTATCCACAGGAGGTATAGAATTAGGAGTCTTTAAAATCTTACATGTCTGTTTCCCAAAATACTTGTGTAAGAGAATAGACAGCCTCCTGGACTCTGGGATATCCATCATTTCCACATAGTCAGGCTCCTCCTGGTCATCCACAGCTTCTTCCATAGGAAGCTGAAGGGTTTTGGCTACTTTCTTGTAAAACATGAAATGGGAGGGGGACTCAGAAAGCCTAGGAGGAGACACTCCTAAAGGTCTGTCTGGGGAGATGTCCGGGTCAATGGGCACATCCAGACTTTCATAATCACATTCACTTTCCTCATACTCTCCTTCCTCCTCCTCCGTTCATAAAATTCTTCCAAATCATAATCCGGAACCGGTGGAACCGGCCGAACTGAGCGCCTTCCTGATGGTGCCGGTTCGGTCGGAACCGGAAAGCGACTGCACAATTTTTATCGCTTGGCTATTTCATCAGCGGTTGGAGAAAAACTTTCGGATCCACACCGGCTGATTTTTCCTTCTTGTTCTCTTTAACCGAACTCACCTCAGAATCGGTTCTCCTTTTGCCCAAAGAAGTTTCACCCTGGTCAGAGGGCACTCCTTCTGGTTCGGTTTGAACCGAACCGGGCTGGCCATCCGGGTCAGCGGACTTTTTGGCCTCCCTTTCCCTGAGCCTAACAACTCTCTTTTCTAGGGTAGCTGCAGGAAAATTTTTACAAATCTGGCAGTCTGAATCGTGGTCAAACCCCAGACAATAAACACAGGTGGTGTGGGGGTCAGCCATAGCAAAGACTTCCCCACACACACTACAGTGTTGAAACTCAGTGGGCCCGGTTTTTCTTTTGGGTTTCTCAGACATGGTGCCAGTCCTAACAAAACTTACCCTTTTAATGGCAATCCGCCAGGCAAGACACTGTTATCGGTTCCTGACCGTGTTACGGGTCGTGGAAAAAAACGTAGTAAAATCAGTTTTTTTTAGAACCGGTAAGAACCGGTAACCACACTCTAAAAGTAGAAATAAAGATTTTTAAACAACCTGATCGGTTCAAACCGAACCGCTGAAACATTTACAAGTTCCACACAGAATAGAAAATCAAAATAAACCTATCTAGTACTCACGAATACCACAGACAGAGACTGAACCGACAGGTTGCGGTTTAAATTCGGTTGGAAACCGAGAAAAACGGACTTTAACCAACAAATTGAACCGAGCAAAGGAGAAATCTCCGGAGCGACTGTTCAGTGAGGCGGAGTAAAGAATCTGGTAGTTTGAGTTCAAACAGCAACAGAGTCTCAACAGAGCTCAAGCTCAGCATTCCATGCCTGGCATGGAAAGTTAACTCTTTCATCTCTGGGGCAGTTCGAAGGTTGGGACTCATTGCTATTGTCAGAATACAGCAAGACTTCATGTTGTTTGAAAAGCAGCATCATTTGGCTGAGTTACGTGGTTGCAGTCACTGACTGGAATGCAAGAAAGGCAGAGAGACTACACTGGAAGGTTTGCTAGTGGTGGTTATGAATGCAGGTAAAACAGGCTGAGAAAAACAGAAACAAAATACAGGAACATGGCAAGACACAGAATCAGGTCAACATACTGAAAACACACCCAATATGCACGGGAGTAAAATGAAGACATGAGAGCAGCAGAAGCGGCTGTCCTAGAGAAGGCAGGGAGCGCAAACCACAGCCAGAGAAGGCAAAACATTCTAACTAGAGCATTGCAGAAGGCACAGACCAAACAGAAGCCAAAGGCAAACGCCAAACAGAAAGGCCCAAAACAACAGTGAGGAAAGCAGCAACCACAGGAGGAGGGAAACAGCACCTCGGCTGCAGCAAAGGAAAAGACCTGAATCATTATTCCACTATAAAAGACACTGGTGAGGCCCCACATGGAGTACTGTGTACGGTTCTGGAGACCTTACCTACATAAGGACACAGGGTAGAGAAGGTTCAGAGGTGGGCAACAAAGATGGTACAGGGATTGCATCACAAGTCTTACGAGGACAGGCTGAAGGACTCGAATATGTACTCCCTGAAGGAGAGGAGGGAGAGAGGAGATATGATAGACATACAAGTATCTTACAGGGAGGAACAGGGTGCAGGAATACACTATTTTCCAGTGAAAAAGATGTTCCAGGACTAGAGGGCATGGGATGAAGTTGGAGGGAGGGCAATTCAGAGGAAACATGAGGAAGAATTTCTTCACAGAAAGGGTGGTGAACAAGTGGAACACCCTGCCAGAGGAAGTGGTGGGGGCTGAAACAATGACAAGATTTAAGAATGCATGGGATAGATATAAGGGAATTCTGGAGGTCAGGGGTAAGGGGCAACAGACTTCTAGAAAAATGTAAAGGGAACTTGCAAGCTCAAATGGGCAGACTGGGTGGGCCATACGCCCTTATCTGCAGACAGTGTCTATGTATCTATGTAAGGAAGCTGGTTTAAATAGCCCTGGAAGGAGGTGTGACCTGATGCTACCACCACTCAAACCACAGGCTTTCCCTTTAATTAATAATTACATGATTCTCACTATCTTTGTTCTGTATTTTAATGTTTTGGAAGGTTTTGAACGTTTTAGATAACAATTACTGACTTTATGTTCTTTTAAATTATCACAAAAGCTTTATCTGTACCCAATTCCTCTTTCATAAGACTCCAAGGTCCCATAATGCATTAGTGATGCCACCCATCCCACAATGCACTGGCAGTGCTCCCCAATGGGGAAAGACCCAGTACAGTTTTGATATTAATGTCTCTGGGGACCACTTTTCAAGCTTTGTAAATTATGGCATGTATGAGAATAGGTTGTACCCAGCTCTACACTTTAACCACCAGGCTACACTGCCCACACAAGAGTGCAGGGATACCCAGTTTGGCTGCTGTACCCATGCATAGCAAACTCCAGTGGCAAAGAACCCCGTGGCTAGGCCCAAGGGCCACACTGGTTGTTAGTTATAAGCCGGCATCAGGGCCAGCTGACCTTATTGGGCCCCTTCGGGCAGCGCTTTGTAACACCAGGTCCCGAAGGGATAAAACCATGGTGAGTGATGTGTTCACCCCAGACTCCTCAGTAGACCTGGTCTGTATCACAGAAACCTGGCTCGGGAAAGACTCCAGCCTTGTGCTGGAGGTGTCTATTGCCCAATGTGGGAGTGCAGGGGGTCAGGGTGCCATCTGCTTGAGATCTATTCTACAATTGATGAGATATCCTACGGGAATGACCAGTTTGAATGCATGGCTGTTAAGGGTGGGTCGGTACAGGTTGTATGATCATTTTTGTGTACCATCCTCTGGGCCACAGGAGTGATTTCCTACAGGAACTGGAGAGATTCACGGCCAACCTGATGGTGGATTCATCCAGTTTATTGGTGCTGGGTGACTTCAACATCTGATTCAATGATAAAGCTCCTCTCTTTGGAAAACTGTTTGTCCACCCAATGACATCACTGGGCCTTGTACAGGCAGTTACCACCAGAGTCCATCATAAAGGCCATGTTTTTGATCTGGTCTTCTCATTGGGTCTTTGATCCAGTCATTTGGTTGGATCATCATACTGTACCTTTCCTTTGCAGGGCCTACTGTTTGAATCCACCCCCTTCCCCCACGGCACTGAGCTGATCAGATAGAAAAAAAATGACTTATCATAGTAATGTTTCTTCTTAAAGAGCTAGTGGGGCCAAAACAAGCAGACAGGAAAGTAATGCAGATTTTAAGAGATAGTCAGTTGTAAAGTACAGTTACATAAGAACTTACCATAACCGTAGATCTTAGAGAGAATCTCTTGCATCAGGCCACACATATGGAACTATAGCCGCCAGGTACTAGGACCACACAGAAACTTTTTAGCTAGCAGTCTACTAGGGGCCATGATGTCAGCCGACAATGTCCTTGCCATATAAATGGGGGCGGCCCCACACACTCCTCAGTTCCCCTCCAAAGACCATATACAGAGGGTCTCCTCCTGGGGAGCCAAGGGAGAGACAGAGGTTCCTGTCACTAAGCAAGGCGAAACAGAAGGTAAACCATCCTGAAGAGAGACAGAGACAGGGAGAGAGAGAAGCTCTAAGAACAAGGGGGACAAAGGGTGGGACAGCATGGCCTGATGCAAGAGATTCTCTCGAAGATCTACTGTTACAGTAAGTTCCTACATTAACTGTACTATCTTCTTGTGAAAGTGTGGACAGTACTCCAAGTGGCAGCGGTACAGATTTCAGCGGTGGACGCATTCCTGTAAATGGGCTAGCACTCCCCATTTTCCTTGTGGGTTAAGAAACACTGGAAAAATACAGGCATTTTGTTAAAAAATACTTGGAGGCCGCCCGTGGCGCTTGAGGGTTGACACGCTTGGACACCACAATCACAGCTACGTCAAGTAATTCGGTTTGGGAACGAGGCCCGACCGCCGGGTGTCGGTAGGGGAAAGAGAGGATTGAGCATCCGGAGGACAGCTTTCCTCTTTTGGGAGGAGGGGACCCTAAGGGTTGAGCTTGACTACCTCTGGGCGGAGGCCGTCAGCGCAGTGTTCCTGTCCCACAACGGGGAAAAGTGTATGGCGGACATCGGCAGGGGAAGGCCTTGACGTCGGGATGCACGCCAACACACAGAAACACCGGAAAAAATCACCCTCTAGGCTCCTGGAAGACAGAGCACTCTAGAGCAGACCCCATAGCCCGCCTGCCTGTCCCGGTGCCCTGACGAAATCAAGATGGTTTGGCGGTGTAGGCGCCCCATCCCTGTCCCCGCCGGGGGGGGGGGGGAATCTGAGGCTACATGGAGGGACTACTGTGGTGCAGGTAGGACGAGGCTGGGGCAGACGCAATTAGTGACTCCCAAGGCGGTGGAGTCTAGGGGGCAGGGGAGGAGTATAAACAGCAAGTAAAAAAAAAATACTTGGAAAAACAGGCCTTTGCTCCACTGTGAGAGACACTTTTCCTGCAGCTACTGCTGACAATATTTTTCTTGCCTCTAACCCCAGCAGTATTGTCTCTGGTGGAGTGTGAGAGTGGAAACACTGTTAGTGTCTACAGTTCTGAAAACCTTTTGAACTGCAGGAACAATCCCTGAATCACCACTTACAGGACAGACTTGTCTGCGGTAATATCTACCATTCCTGGAAGTAGTGGACCAGCCTCACCCCTACTAGTAATGGCTGGATGACCAAGTTAGAAATGTCAGGGGTTCTGTTTAGGTTGTGGCTGGCGTGCTGGTGTTATAGCAGCACATGTAGAGCCCCTTTTTTTGCCTCTTACCAAGTATCCTCTTGGGGTTAATACTCCTAAGGGGCTTAAGGTTTCTGGTAGTAACCCATACTCCTGTCTCACATTCCATAAGGTCTACAGGAAGTGGAGGCCTTTTCTTTTTCAGTATTATTCTTTTCAGTGGTTTTATATTCTGTTTTGTCACCAAATAAGGAGATTCCTTTAAAAGGAAAACCCACAACCTTAGAGAGGAGGGTAGACCTCATCCAGGTAAGCCTCACGAAAGATACTGCATGTGCCAGAACCCTTGAGGTTGAGTCACTGTTCATTGGTGGCATGGCCACATGGAACTGATTAGCAGTGTTCACAGCTAATTTGGCTGTAGTCAAGTCCTGTGCCAATTCCTCATTCACTTTTATTTTTGTTCACTGCCAGCACTGCATTTTGGTATCAAGCATTGTATGCCAAGCAACTGCCTGCTTGAGGAGCAGGGTAGCTGTGTTATACACTTTTTGTGTCTATATCTAGCATAGAATCCTTCTCAGGGGTTGGGTAAAGGGTATCTTAGTCTTTTAACAGGCAGTAGCCCATTCCACGCCCTCCTGATCAGTGTGCGCATACAGATACCCGTCTGACCACCTGATAATTTTTCAGCTTTTTAGAATTGCTTTTTGTAGGGATTTGTGGATGGAGAGTAGCACTCTCCTGGTAAATGCCAGCCCCATCTCATTAATAACTTCTGCTTCCTCTGATATATGTGAAGAGACAATGAGTGTGTTTACTATTTGCGTTATAAAAGGGGAACATGAGGTATAATCCTCTGCAGGCCTGTGAGGGGAGTCATCTGGAGAATCCTCTGATTTTAGGGGTTCACCTTTCTCATCATCATAGTAATAAACACCCTCCTCCACAGGCAATTGGTGGGGAACCGGAGCCTGGGAGGGGGAAGGCACAGTCACAGTTTTCCACAGCCTGGAAATTTTGTAATACTTTTGTCATGTCCTCTATTGAGGGCATTTTTCTTCTGTCTACTGCCTTTTCTTTCTTACTTCTTCAGGAGAAATGGAAAATACATATTTTCCTATGTACTTTTTCTTAAAAGGCACTGTTTCCGGTGTCTGCTCTGAGGCTGTTTTTTGTTTGCCATCATTGGGATCAGGGTTCCCCCTTTCGGACACCGATTACTGATCCATCTGTGCTATGCCTGTCTATTAGCTGAGCAGGTCTACGTTTTTATAAAAAGACAGCACTGTTTTGTTTAGAGATAGAGCTGGACATTTTAAAGAGCCTCTCAGATGAAGGACTGTGTGTTTATGTTTGTACTGGTGTCAGCGTGGCTCAGTTGGTAGCACATCTGCCTCTGGACCAGATGGTTGTGGGTTCTCGTCCCACACCGGGATTGAACTTGCACCTAAAAATTACTGCCATCCGAGTGCAATATTAGGGGGATGCTGTACTGCTGGGGTGTGCCGTCCTTTGGATGAGACGTTAAACCGAGGTCCCTTCTACCCATCCTGCTGTTGTCCTGGTGGGTGTCCAGGTGGAAGTAAAAGAACCCAGGGCACCTTTTGCAAAGAGTAGGGGACATTCCCGGTGTCCTGACCAACATTTCCCTTCCCATAAACTGGTTCATGCAATTATCCAGGCTGTGTGTGGGTGATGATGTGCGATATGGCTGCCACTACACATTCAGTCACTTCACTACCAGTCTAGCATTGCTTGTAAAGCGCTTTGGGATACACTGTGTATGAAAAGCGCTATATAAATGCTGATTCTTCTTCTTCTTTAAAAAGAGCTATCCTGTACATTTTTTTTTAAATGTTATTGATAATAATAAAATGCTACTTGCGAATGTTATAACTTCTGGTCTGCCTACACTTCCTGACTTATGCTTCTATGGCACCCCAGAGGGAAGCTCTGTTAGAGGTTTCACCCTTAAACTATTGCTAGTCTTAGTTCTGGCAGTGAAAAAGGTGATTACTCAGCCGTGGCAAGCCACAACTGTCCCCACAGTAGAGGGCTGGCATGAGAGACTGACTTACGTTCTCTCCAATAAAGTTGGGTTATTTGAAACTACATGGTGCAGATGGGTGCTGTTATCAACTGGACACTCAATTCTGATGTTATACCATAAAGGGTGCCCCACATCCCCTATTTCACTTACCATGGCCCTTCCCCATCTCTCCTGCCTCCTCCTCCTTTAACTGCCCCTCATTTTACCCAGCTCTGTGATCTACGGTCCTTCTACCTTGTTCATTTTCTTTCTATATTTATGTTGGTATACCTGTTCTATGCTTCTGGGAGCTGTGGTTTCTTAATTTCACCCCCCCCCCCACTGAATTATGCCTACCTGTTTACAACAGGGGTCAACATTAAGTTTTGCAGTCACTAGCCAGTAGGGATAGTGACTGGGAAAATCCAACGGCCCTCCGACTTATCCACTGGCGCAGCGGATATGCATATTGAAATGTTACCTTCTCCAGTACAAGCCCACAGGGCTAGTTAAAAGAGAATCTTACTAGCCCGATACAAAATCTACCAGCATTTCGCTAGTGGGCCGGTGCCAGTTTCAATCCCTGTTATAACCATTGGTCCTACGACGGACACCAACATTGGACAACCTGAATCCACAGGGGACCAGTGGAACAGTATACATCAGCCTGTGAGATGTTCCCTATACCCCAGCAGCCGGGCTCCTAAAATTGCATACACAACTTCCCCTACATGGTGAAATGATGGACAACAGACAACGCACTTCAGCCAAAGAATGTTTCTTGAAATGGAAGACTTTTTAGGTTATTGTACTTGGCAAACCTCTGTTAATATTGTACTCTTTGAGAAGTTTTAATAAAAATTAAAAAAGAACAATGTAATATACAGTATGTGCAATGTATGTGTGTACTGTCTTACATTTACAAGCACTGTAACTGGTATAACTAATTAACAGAAAGTTTTTTAAAAAGTGTGCCAATTAGTTCTGTGATGGTGGTTCTGTGCTGATGCCAACCCGCTAGGAACTAAATTGAGAACCCACATAATTCATTAAACCCAGGACACTGAAAAAATGTCAGATGATAACGGCTGTTGACCCTACTGACCGAAACCTGATTTGAACCAGTGACCCTGGCTCGTTAACTGTGATTTTAAATTGTTATACACCAACTTAAAAAAGGTCTTTCAGATGGCTGGCCCATCAGAGCAGTGGTAGGATACCGCTTATGGCCGAAGGATCAAGCATCCAAGAGACATCTCTCCTCTCTTGGGGTGGGGGATACAGTGTCTCGCTGCTCAGCACATTCGAGTGCTCACTGAAGAGAAGGGCCTTCTGTTTGACGACATGCATGCATGTGTGCCTATCACTACATGATGGTACCCTGGGGAGAAAACTGCAGGAAAGCAGCCCCGATCTGCTTCAGCACCCCATGCTCAGCCAACATGACAAGTCATCCACCACCATGTGTGTTCCTGGGGAAGCTGTACTGAAGTGGCAGGTCCATGAGAAGCTCGGTGACGGGTCATGGGTTTCTGTACAAGCAGGGGTCTGACCTGCAGAAACACAAAGTGGGAAAACAAGGGCTTTTCAGTTTCAAGGATGCTCCTAGGTAGTCTGGAGACCCTGTTAGTAATCCCCTCCCACTTCACACAAATGAGGAAAAATTAACATCTGTAGACAGAAAGAGAGACAGACACATAGAAAGACAAGACTTTTCAATTCTATTTTATTGTCACAAAATAGACAATATTTACGTATGTGCACATTTCACGGAATCTATATATACTCACATATATACAAGCACCCCAAGCATCCATAGATTCAGAAATTCTATATACAACCAACTGTCATAAAACTAGTACTTGTAACCTGAGAAATAAATACATCATTGTCATAATAATGTGTCACTGGCCATAAAAGGCCTAGTCTTTTTTTTTTGATTGTTTAACCAGGAGTAGCACACTAAGTTGAAAGCTTGTTTACAGGTGCAACCGGGGAGTACAGGGAAGATAAGTGACTTGCTCAGGGTTACACAGCATGCAAGTGGGGGCTGTGAGATTCAAACCCAGGTTTCCAGATTTACAGCTCAGAGCCTTAAACCACTGCGCTATACTGCTTCAGTCTCTCCCGCTAAAGAACAAGAATTTGCCTAACTAAAGAGTCCCTGGTCATTTCTTGACTTTAAAAGACCCACCATTCCACACATCATAATGCTACATACAGTCTGTGCATAATGAAATTATTTATAATGTTTTACGTAAGCAATAAGACATGACAGGGTGTGTGTTAGACACTAACACACGGCTAGGAGGCGTAGTGAGGCACAAGGCCACTGGCTGAGTGCGTCCAGCCTCCTAGCCGTGTGTTAAAGTGTCTAATACACAGACCCTGGAGTGCCTTACTGCACTTATGAAATGGTTATCTAAAATACAGAAGTACGTCATAACTAAAATGCATAGTATTTCATAGTGAAAAGCTCAAATATGTCTTATGTTTAATAAAATAGTTCCTCTGCCTGTTTGTTTCTTTGAGTTGACGAGTTCTGACCTGCTAAGGCATCCTTACTTGTATTTTTTTCCTCCTGTCATGTCGTTGTCATGGCAACCCCCCCTCCCCCACTAGCAGCAGTTCTACTTCATTCAGTTTTGAAAGTGTTGGAGAAGAAATTATGCTGTCTTTCTTTTTATAATTTGTGTATGTTATGGCAGCAGGTAGTAGCACAGAGAAAACGCTGGTTTAGTTTGGAGGAGATATGAGAACGCTGTTACATCGGTGAGGAAGAGAAGTATGAAAATCTTCCGTAACTTGTTGATTAAGCTGTCCTCTGAGGTAGAGCGGATACTGCTTTTTTAAAACTACATATCATCACTGGTGTGGCTCTAAGGGAGTGAAGTACGGAGTGCCCACTTGCTCGGTGTTAAGTTACAAAGCGAGCGAGCGGGCAGGCAGGTTGCGAGACAGCAAGTCGCCTGTTCAGCCGTAGACTTAGCAGGCGGGCTGGGATTCCGAATGTGGAGATGTCAAAGTGGTGCTCCCATGTTTTGGTGGTAATCACTGGCAACTCAGTTGCTCACTGACCTACCTTATGTGTAGGTAATCACTGGCAACTCAATTGCTCACTGACCTACCTTATGTGTTGGTAATCACTGACAACTCAATTGTTCACTGACCTACCTTGTGTGTTGGTAATCACGGACAACTCAATTGCTCACTGACCTACCTTGTGTGTTGGTAATCACTGACAACTCAATTGCTCACTGGCCTACCTTGTGTGTAGGTAATCATTGACAACTCAATTGCTCATTGACCTACCTTGTGTGTTGGCAATCATTGACAACTCAATTGTTCACTGGCCTACCTTGTGTGTAGGTAATCATTGACAACTCAATTGCTCATTGACAACTCAATTTCTCACTGGCCTACCTTGTGTGTAGGTAATCATTGACAACTCAATTGCTCACTGACCTGCCTTGTGTGTTGGTAATCACGGACAACTCAGTTGCTCACTAACCTACCCTGTGTGTTGGTAATCACGGACAACTTAATTCCTCTCTGACCCACTTAGCTCCGTCAGACTGGGGCCGTCCAAGGTGCAGGAGCTTTTAAAAACTCTGAAAACATCTTGTGACTGAAATGAAACAGAAAAGTCTCTGTTTTTGTTTTAATGGGTGACTGGATCATTTGTACTGTTTTTTTTTTTTTTTGTTAGTGAGACTCAGTGATGATTCCAGCTCACAATGCTGTAACACTTTCACAAAACAGCATGGTGGGGGGCTGCCCTCACACTATAGAGACTGTCAAGTGTAACACCAAGTGAGCAGTGATTGCTGGGATTTGGAGCGACTGGTCCTTACTGTACAGACAGGTGCGTTTCATCCAGCTCTCTTTGATCTCTCTTTGTCTGGATGTGATGCAGCAGGAGCAGACTGAGCTAGAACATATTTTGTCAGAAGCAGCTTACAATTTTTAATGATTACACAAATATTTGAGCTGGTAAGTGCAAGCTGAATCCGATGGCATGCCCTCAAACTGGGAAGGGGGAAGCTAAAGAAGGGGAAACAAAAAGCGTTACTTCATGCAAGGGAAGGTTAACATGTAGACTAGCTTGTCCACTGCCATTCTGGAAACCAACACTTCAGGCTTTTAAAGGAAAACTACACACACCTTCTAGCTCGCCCCTGCCAATAGCTATGCCCCCAGTTATGGTTTTATACCGATTATTTATTTTACTTTTCATGCCTGTGTGGATGGCTTTAAATGCACTCAAACTTCCGATATAAATAAAATCCACCACCTTGTAGCCAGTGCATGCTTTCTGTGCTTGGTCTAGGCTACTATGCCCTGCAGATCTCTGCCAATGGTAAAAAATAATCTCCTGGCTTAAAACCTTAACCGGGGACATAGTTATTGGCATGGGGAGATCAGAAACTGCAGTTTTCTTTTAAAGCAGGCTAGACAGATTTTTAAGGGAGAATGACAATGTACGTTACATAGCATGAGAAAGGGTAACATTCTGGCTTTTAATCCTGGATGTGTGCCCACATTCAAATTAGGTGTAGTGAGTATCATGTGGTAGGAGGGAAGGTTGGACCAGATGGACCGTGAGTCCCTTCCATCATCACAATACTATGTTGCTATGTAAATCATCCGACAGTCTCATGCAGCCAAGACTTGGTCAAACATGCCGAATTTCTCAGTGGCAGGCAAATGTTTACACTGGCATGAATCACATGCCACACAGGGGGCAGGGACTCATTCTGTTGAGTAACTGTAAACAACAGGGCTCTCTGTTGCCATTTTAGGTTCATCTTGCAGATTCCAAACTAGGTGCTGTTAGACTGAGGTGTCAGGGGAGCAGGCTGAGAGACTTAAAATATACAGCTGTGCGGTTAGACATTCAGTTTATGAACATGTGAAAATCAAACAACGTAGGACCGCACACAGGTATGGGTCAGGCCCTATCTGTAAGTGTGCAAAGCTCAAATAAAGAGAAATACACATGTCTGAAGATGAGTCTCTCCCTCCTTGCTTGCTCAAATCTTCAGGTGGGGGCAATGGGATTCACTTTCCACATCCCTGTCCCTGGGACAAATCTCTCTGCAGACAGCTCTGGGCTTGTTGTCATTTGCAACGGGTTAACTACAAAGCAGCAGAGGTCACAAATATCAATGCCCCCAAATATGGACACTGTTAGTTTATATGCAAGTCAGAATTTGACAGAGAAGGAGCTGCCACAAGAGCAGCCATGCTCAGCCTGAGGGTTGTTTATCACTAGGAATGAGGCACGTATGAGTTCCGTACTGTAATCCACCATGGCACCTTTCAGATACTCCAGGCTGTCCGTGTCCACGACAATACGGGCACCATCACGCTCAAACACCCTGCAGGCAAATGGACAAAACAGAACCAAGTTAGAACCTGCAAGAAGATGGGACAAACAGAGTAGAGTCAGTGCCCTGCAGGGAGAAAGAAGCAGCCTATGTTGACCAACTAAGAAACATAGACAATGACGGAAGAAAAAGACCAGAGATCCATCCAGTCTGCCCAAGTTCCCTATAATCCCTGGAACCTACTCTGTTCCTCCAGGGTACTAAACCTCCGTGTCCTCTCTCTATTCTCTTCCTCGGTCCTGTCGCCCCCGGTAACCACTATTCCCTTCATTATATCCCAGCCCTGCTTAAATCCCCTGACTGTTTTCGCACCCACCACTTCAGTCGGCAGACTGCTCCAAGATTCCACCACCCTTCCCGTAAAGTAGTACTTCCTCACATCTCTCCTGAACCTACTTCCTCTTAATCTCCATTCGTGTCCGTGTGACCGCGAATTGGTATTCAGGCTAAATAGTTCCCCGCAGATCACTTTAATTCCTTTAAGGAACTTAAAGGTCTCTATCATCTCTCCCTTCTGGTCTCCAGTGATTACATGTTTAGTGCTTTGAGGCACTCCTCATAGGATCTGCCCTGCTGACCCTGAATCATTTTTGTTACTCTGCGCTGCACTGTCTCCAACCTATCCTTATCCTTTCTGAGGTGAGGACTCCAGAACTGGGTGCAGTACTCTAGGTGAGGCCTCGCCAGGGATCTGTAGAGGGGAAGTATTACCTCTTTTCTTCTGCTATCAATACCCCTCCTGATACATCCCAGCATCCTGTTAGCCTTGCTATAGGTCTTGTTGCACTGGCTTGTTTGCTTAAGTGAGTTGCTAATGATAACTCCCAGATCCCGTTCCTCAGCTGTAGTGCTAAGTCTATCTTCGCCCATCCAGTACTGTGTCTTGGGGTTCTTTGTCCCCTAGGTGTATTATCTTGCACTTTCTAGCATTGACTTTTAACTGCCAGACCTTTGATCACTCCTCTAGCTTTTGTGGGTCTCTGCATTTCCCTTATTCCCTCATCACTATCCACCCTCCCACATAGTTTTGTGTCATCTGCAAAGAGACACAACCTGCCCTGGATTCCTTTTCTAATGTCACTAATGAACATGTTGAAGAGGACTGGACCCAGAACTGATTCCGGTGAAACTCCACTCATAACCTCCCTCTCCTCTGATTTAATGCCACTGACCACATCCCCTGCTGCCTCCTCTCTAGCCAGTTACCCACCCAGTTCACTATGGGTTTAGCTGCACCCAGGTCTTCCATCTTCTTGGGCAATCGTTTGTGTGGTACTGAGTCAAAGACCTTGCTGATGTCAAAGTACAGCATATCCACAGCATGGCCCTTGTCTAATTCCTTTGTCACCCTGTCAAAGAAAACTGTCAGGCTAGTATGACAAGATCTTCCTGCCATGAAACCATGCTGTTTACTATCCTGGAGCCTGTTGCTGATTTAGCAGACCACTGTAGATTAATTTCAAGACTTAATTCGCTATCTCTATACCTATTCTTAACTTGATAAAAAACTACTTAAATGGACAAAGTCAAACCCCCTCATGCCTCAAAGTGTCCCTAGTTCAAAAAACACATTTGTTGACTGTTCACAATCGGAAGAGACTGCTGATGTAGCTGGTAGTGTGAGTTGGATTCTTTTCTTTTAAAAAGTTAAAACTGACTGCCCAACAATACTGGTGTTACCACACAAAAACATGTTTGTTTACATTCTTTGATCCACTGCATCTTTCCTGAACTTAGAAATATCACTAACACAGTCTAGTCACTCACGATACAGTGGGAGGAGAGGAGACTTGCTTCATGAGTGGTTGCACTAGTTTGGGATGTTTCTAATGTTGAGGAAGTATGCAATAAGAATATATCAAGAATTTGGTTGGGTGTAACTATACGTTAGCATGCATTTCATTTTTGCTAAAGAAGAAGGCAGATAAAACAACCGGCAACATCCATAAATTAAGGTAAGCAATTATAAAATGTGGGTTTTTAACTAGAAATGATATGTTGCAAAAAAAATATATATATATATATATATATAAATAAAAAAGGTGATAGTGTCCCATAGATACCAAATGGTCAAAATAAGGATTCATTTCTCCAGTCGAGGCCGGTGTGTGTGTGTGTGTGTGTGTGTGTGTATATATATATATATCACACACACACACCTACTCTTCAATAGAGGCAAAAAAATCAGTTTACTGCATCAGTTAGGGTTGTTCACAGCGACAAAGCGAGAAAATTCAGTGTTAGGGTTGGCCTTGCACCCCAGCCAGGCACCCCAACCGCCAGCGGGTTGTGCATTGGGGTGCGGCCCTCTCATCCCATCACATGCAAACAAGCTGAGGTATAGGAGAATGGGGTGAGAGTTAGGACCGATGACCCCAATGCACACCCCGTTGGTGGTTGGGGTGGCAGGCTGGGGGGGGGGGTGCAAGGAGGGCTTTCAACACTAACACCCAATTTTCTCGCTTTTGTCACTGTGGAACAACCCTAACTGATGCATTAAATGGAGTTTTTTGCCTCTAATTTCCCCTTTTTTGGGGGGGAATGTGCAGTAGAAATAGGGAATGGAATGTGGTGGTGGGCATAGTAATGGTAAGTGCAAGGGAAACGCAACCGCTAACGGTTGCAAAGATGGTGACAAACATAAATGGAAAAGCAAACATTAGTAGAAACGCAAGCGCAAAGTGATGCCAAAACGAACAGTGACGCAAAAGGAAACGCAAGTGCATAAGGAAACGCAAACCCTGATGCGCACGGTGATGGTACCGCAATTGGAAACGCAAATGGTAACGTTAACAGCAGAAATAACGCCAAAGGAAACAGAAACGCGGATGCAAGCGGGAACGCAAACGGTAACGCACATGGTGGCGTACACAGGAACGGTAACGCAAACGGTTACGGAAACACAAGTGGAAACGCTAACTGTAACAGTAACGGAAGCGCACACCCTGTTTTTGCCCAACAGCTGCATAGAGAAACGAGTGTGTACAAAGAATGTATGCATAATAATGGTCCTCGGAGCAGAAAATGAGCTGTTGGAATACTAAATTGCTTATATCTCAGGAACCATGTGCAACGAAGAAAAAAAAAATTTCACATGATTCATGAGTTTCTTGGCTAGGTTTTCACTGAATGCGTAGCCCACAGGGCTACGCACTGTCACGACCAAAATTCTGTATCTTACACCGTTTCCGAGATACGAGCCCTGAAAGGTGCGGCGGACGCCACCATGTTAGTCTATGGTAAAAAAAAGTCAACTTTGGAGTACCGTAACTTTGCATCCCTCCAATATATTTTTCACCGAACCACCAAAAGGCACATCTGTTAGATGTTGGCTGTCTTCCCTCCAAATTTCAGCCCAAAAGACCAAACCATTTTTTTGCAGCAGGGGGGCAAAGAATTCCTGTCATTTTGGCCATAGCCTAGAAAAGTAGTGTCGTGATTTGCGAAAGCTTTCGCAAAATTTGCGAAAGTGTCACACGTGCAACGCTACTTTTTCCAGAAATTTTAAAAACATATTTCTGGGATGTTTAACCCCAAAATAAAGACATGGCTAGCATCCTCAGGGCTCGAATAGGTAAACACCAAAAGAATTGTTTCCCTAGATGGTCCCAATTTTAAATGCCAAGCATTTCTGTGATCAGTAACTGAAAACAAGATGGCGGATTTGCGACACTAAAAACTGCATTTGCAAAAGTGTCAAACTTTTTGTTAACTTTTCCCATTGGGCCAGATATTCAAAACTTTGCACCGGCCAAAAAACGTTTGCGCAGGTTTAGCTCGGGTCTGCTATATTCAAAAGGCCAAATAGCACGGGCAAACTGCATTAGTGCCGGGCAAATTCATAATGTATGCAAGGGGCAAACTGACATGAATACAGGCGCAATGCTATATTCAGCGACTAGCGCTACGAAAAGTGGTTTTGCGCGACTTAGCACGGTGCACATTACCGTCCAGGAAAAGCTTGTCTTAACCCTTGTCTTAACCCTGGGCAATCAGCTTTGCGCGACACTATGGCTTTGCGCGGTGTTTGCGCAGGTTTTGCGCGACCGTAACAAATAAATATGAGACAAAGCCAAACATAGAGGAAGCATGCTGCTAACTGATGGCATCACAATGATGCCATTATCTGCCACCAGTCCCAGCCATGCCAGGCAGTAATTGGTGACCCTGCCACCAGTGGACAGCATGGCAGTGTGGCTATACAGCACGGCAGTGTGGCCATACAGCACACACCTGTAGCACTGTGGGCATGGAGGATGTTGAGGGGAAGAGTGTATGGGTGGCCAGGCTGTGCCACAGACCATGTGTGGCCACAAGGCTGGGACACATCATGCAGTGCACATGGGCCAGTATTGGGAATACCCCAACACCAGTGTGCCTTTCGGATAATATATGCCCCCCCCCCGGCCACATACTGCACAGCTGTACAACTGCCACAGCACACAAAGACGGACATGTATATGTCACTGTGAGCATCCCATGCCAGAGGTGCAGCATCTGTGGGTCACACAACAGCGTAACAGTAATGTCCTCTGTCAGTAAACACCTGCAGGTTGGCCCTCTCACTGTGTATAGTGCAGTCATCATCACTGCCCTACACACCACAGGCACTGCTGTGTCCACAAACTACTGGCCCCCTTGCTATTGTAGTGTCTGCTGTGCACTGTAGCATGACTTACAGTGTGACAGTTGCATGCAGCACCACCATCTGTGCCTATGCTGTGATGTCCCAGTACAGCTGCAGGCAGCAGCGCATGTGGAAGTAGTGTTCAAAAAGTACAGTTACGTAGGAACTTACCGTAACAGTAGATCTTCGAGAGAGGTTCCTTCAGTAGGTCATCACAAGTAGGATTGACATCGCCTGACGTCGGGCCGCACGGCAGACTTTTCTAGCAATCCCTGATGGGGGGGGGAGACCGCCCACCCGACGTCACGTGACCGACGTCAGCGTGACGGTATATAGTGGGCGGTCCCCACGCCTGCCCTCCAGTTCTCCCGCCGGAGCCAGGAAGAGGCCTAACAGCAGGAGCGAACAGGACTGGAGACCCTGTAAAAATTAAAATGAGGGGATGGAGGAAGGGAAAAATATGACCTACTGAAGAACCTCTCTCGAAGATCTGCTGTTACGGTAAGTTCTACGTGGCTGCCTATCTTACTTGAGAGGTTCCTTCAGTAGGTCATCACAGAGTAGGACTGAGTCCCAAGCAGTCCCTCTAAGAAGAGACCGTGAGAAACTACGGAGGGGGCAAAACAAAATCCACGGAAAAGACTGAGGTCTGAAAAGGACCCAGCCTAGGACAGCAGACCCTGCAGGACAGCTAGGCCAAAGCCAGCCCTTCGCCGAGAAGCAATGTCCAAACTGTAATACTTGGTAAAGGTATGGACAGAACTCCAAGTAGTGGCAGCACAAATATCCACTGCAGAAACATTACAAAGGAAGGCTGCAGAAGTAGCCATGCCCCTAGTAGAATGACCCCTGATAAAACCAGGGAGGGGTTTGTCTTACTTTTGGTAACAGTATCTGATGCAGTTGCCCAACCATTTGGAAAGGCCCCGCTTGGAAACTGGTTTGCCTCGAGTTCGAGATGCGAAAGAGACAAACAATTGGTCGCAAGAGCGGAAGTCCTTGGTTCGGTGTGTATTTTTTTTTTTTAACCAACCAATTATTTTACCAGGTGAGACACACTAAGCTGAAAGCTTGTTTGCAGGTGCAACCTGGGAGCACAGGAAGTTAAGTGACTTGCTCAGGGTCACATAGTATGCACCTAGGGGGCTGTGGATAACACTGGAGAATCCGGTGCACATCCATCGTATGGAGGAGTGCCTCACCCCTGTTAGTGGGAGCCAGATAATATACCGGAAGCTCTACCGACTGGTTCAGAGTAGCTTCCGACACCACCTTTGGAAGGAACCTCGGATGGTTTCTGAGAACCGCCATGTCCCGGTGAAAAATAAGGTAAGGCTCCTTACAAACCAACGCGTGAAGTTCCGAAATTCTTCAAGCTGAAGTGATGGCAACCAGAAACAACGCCTTCCAAGATAGGAAGCATAGGTCACAGCTCATTGCTGGTTTGAAAGGAGGCAAGGTGAGCTTTTCCAGGATGAAATTCAGGTCCCATGGTGGTGTTGGGCTGCGGATGGGGTGTTTCAGATGGAGAATCCCTTTCAAAAAAGTTGCTACGTCTGCAGGAGCCATGCATGCAGATGCAGGGTCCTGAGCCCCGGATGAACCAGACAACCTTGGTCCTGAGTAAGGAGGTCGTGTGTCAATGGAAGTGGAACCGGTGGTTCCCTGGATAGCTGCTGAAGCAGCGGAAACCAAATCTGTCTTGGCCAAAGAGGAGCGATGAGAATCATCTTGGCCTTCTCCGTCTGTAGTTTGAGAGGACCCTCTGCAGAATGGGAAATGGAGGGAAGGCGTACAAATATTTCTCTGTCCAGGATAGAGACAATGTGTCGCTCCAGAAAGCACCTGGCTCTGGAATGAGTGATCAAAACTTGGGAAGTTTTGCGTTGAATTGAGAGGCGAATAGGTCGAGTTCCGGCTGCCCCCAATTTTGGAAGATGGATTCCGCCACTTCCTGATGAAGTTCCCACTCGTGAGCAGGGGTCCTTGATCTGCTGAGACTGTCCGCCAGGACGTTTAGAATGCCCGGTAAGTGCACGGCCACTAGGGACAAGTGATGCAGGACTGCCCAGTTCCACACCCTGGTCGCTTCCCTGCAAAGAGGGTACGACCGGGTTCCTCCTTGTTTGTTGATGTACCAAACCACCGACATGTTGTCCGTTTGGATCAGCATTGTTCCCTCTGGCAGCAGGGGCTGAAAGGCCTGTAAGGCATACAGGACCGCCCTGAGCTCTAGAACACTGATGTGAAGAGAAAGCTCCAAGCCGGACCAAAGTCCCTGGGCTTGGTGATCCCCCAGATGCGCACCCCACCCCATGTTCGAGGCATCCGTGGTGAGAGTGGCTATGGGCACTGGTCTTCGAAAAGGGAGACCCAAGGAAAAATTGTGTGGATTCATCCACCATAGAAGATCCTTCCGGACTGCTGAGGAGATCAGAACCGGATGGTCCAGATTGTCCAAAAGCTGGTCCCATTGCACCCTCAGGGACCACAGAGATCCTCATGTGGAGCCTGGCTAGGGGAACGGTGCAGATGGAAGCTGCCATGAGGCCCAACAGGCGAAGGACCTCCCTGGCCGGAATGGTCCGGCAAGACGCCACCTTGGTGGCCTGGTGGACCAGAGTCTCCACTCTGTCCGGAGGAAGGAAAGCTCTGCACTGGACCGTATCAAGGACCGCCCCAATAAACTGAAGTCTCTGGGTGGGAATGAGGTATGACTTGGGCATGTTGACAGTGATCCCAAGTTGACTGAACAGGTCCAGGGTAAATGACAGAGCCCCCAGTAACGCATCCCTGGAAGGGGCAGCTAGTAGCCAATCGTCCAGGTAGGGAAACACTGCAATACCCCTGCGGCGTAAAAACGCTGCCACCACCGCAAGGCACTTGGTAAAACCTAAGGTGCTGAAGACAGGCCAAAGGGGAGTGCTCGGAACTGGAAGTGCTCCCCCTGGAACATGAACCGCAGGAACCGATGGTGGTTGGGGAAAATAGGGACATGTAGTAGGCATCCTGCATATCCAGGGTGCAGAGCCAGTGATTCTCCAACAGTAGTGGCAGAAGGCTCTGCAGAGTCAGCATGCTAAACTTCTTGTACTCGACAAAATGATTCAGCTGACTGAGATCTAGAATGGGTCGGAAATCCCCGTTCTTTTTCGGAACCAGGAAAAAATGGGAGTAGAAGCCTTTCCCTGTTTGCTCTGGAGGGACTCGCTCGATCACTTGTTTTAGCAAGAGTGAATTTATTTCCTCTTGGACAAGGAAAGCCTGGTCCCAAGAGTATGAGGACTTCACCGGAGGGTTTCCCGGAGGAATTTCCAGGAACTCTATAGTGTGACCTGAGGCCACTATTTGCAGGACCCACTCGTCGGAGGTAATCGCCCTCCACTCCTGCACGTGGAGAGCAAACTCCCCCCCACCTGCTCCTCGCCGAGAGGCTGAGGAGGCAGTGGGGCCGGGGAGTCAAGAAGTGGCGGGTCTGTCAGGGGGAGGGCCCCCCCGACTGACGCAGTTTCTTGGGAGGAAGGGGGGGAACGGTACCCTTGGCCTTCCGCTTGCCTTGGCGACGCGCCTGAGTGGATCTCCCCTGCTGCCAGGTCCTCTTCTGAAAGGGTTGCTGCTGTGTACGTTGAGGAGCACCCGATCGGTAAATCGACCGAACAGATCTAAGGGCAACACTCTTGTCCTGTAGTTCTGAAATTATGTCTTTGGTGTCGCCTCCGAAAAGTACCGAGCCCTGGAAAGGAGCGTCCTGAATCGCCGACTGAACCTCGTTAGCGAGACCAGAGAGGTGAAGCCAGGAGTGCCGTCTCAGGGCCATGGCAGTCGCCGAGGTACGGGTCACAGAATTGACCGAATCGTAAGTGGCCTGTAAAGCATGCCTACAAGAAATCTTGGAGAGGCGAAGGTCCTTGGCAAGTTCCTCCTCGAGAGGTGAAGGATCCATAGACTGGACCTTCGTCTCCAACCTGGCCATGGTTGCTTTTTGATGGGACACCATATGGGCCACGTAACTGAGTGAGCAGAGTGCTCACGTGCCCGAAGAATAGGCTTTTTTGCCAAACTAGTCCATCTGCCTCAGCTCCTTATCTGGAGGAGTAGTGCTCAAGTGCTTGGGCGTAGCGGAGCGATCATGAGCCGCTGAAATGACCACGGAGTCTGCCTTCAGATGGGTCTTCAAAAGAGGAGCATCCTTAGGCGCCCGGTAAAGCCTGTCCGCCCGCTTAGGGACAGCTGGGATAGAGTGAGGCATCTGCCAGATGGTGGTGGTGAGGTGTTGGTGGGGGGCCATCCACGGGGGAACTGGGACTGGAGACAGGGACTCCAAATCGAGGTGCTCTGTGAGACGCTGTCTCATTGGGTCCTGTTCCTCTGACTCCCAATCGAAATAATCTCTGAGGACCCTCAAGAGATCAGAGAAGGAAGGATCCTCAGGTGGCGATTTCAGTGAGGTCTTGCCTCTCGGCTCGGGTTCCTCCACAATTTCCTCCTCTGAAGAGTCCTCGCTCCCATCAGAACTATCGCCGGCCTCCTCCACTGGACGATATTCAAAGCGAGAGAGGGGAACGTCCAGTTGAGTCTTCCCCAAGAGGTGGACAATCGGACCCGAACTGCTCGGGGAAGGGGACCTATGAAGCGGTGGAGGTGGGAATCTTGCTTCTAGGTCCAAAACCAACTCCGACCTCACTCCCTGCCACCAAGACTGTAAGAAAGACTTGAAATCCGGCGTAGCCGAAGGGGGTGGAGGAGGAGTTGGTTGAGGCTGGGGGAGGAAGGAGGAGGAGGTGGAGGGGGAACAGCAACTGGCAGAGGGTAATACCCATGCGGACCCACGTAATGGGTATATGGAAAACCCTGATAAAACTGTCCCATTGGACTCCATCCAGGAGTGTGAACCTCCGGGTAAGGATCCCCAGGATACCCGTGTGGGTAATGGGGAACAGTGAGGGGACAGTTATACTACCCCGTCGTCAGCCCTGACGTCGGGGGAACCCACGTCGGACCCGCTGTAGTATATATTAAATTAGGGTCCGCCGTTGGAACAGTCCATGTTATAGAGACCAACGCCACCCGATCCGGCGTCAGAGGGGCCGGCGTCGGCACCGGATGAAGGGTCTCAGTGGTAGGAGTCGGGTCCGGCGTCGACGGAATAGGCCTGACCACCGGGCCCGGCGTCGGGACTGTTGTAGGGACCGCAGTATTGAGGTGCAGGCGTCCCGGCATCGGGACCGCTGTGGTAATGGGCGCATGTGAGTCGCCAGCGTCCTGCTGCCGGAACTGTAGGACTGGCGGCGCTGGAAGCGCCTGCAGTCTGTCCTCTGGCTGAGGAGGGGCTCAAGGAAAGGCCGCCTGGCTGAGGAGGAGCCTCCTGACCCTGGTCCCCAGCGGGGGAGCGCGGAGAAGAACCCCCGAAAACGGCTGGTTCACCAGCGACCCCATCCGCCTCGCCGGACGTGTCCGAAGTAGAATGAGAGGACATGGGTGAGGGAATAACAGGAGGGAGCGGGCTGTCTCCCTTCGGTCCCGCTGGACGTCGGTAATAGCGCCAGAAGGCCCCGACGGGGGAACCGAGCCCGTATGGTCATCGGGACAGCCGACTTAGCAGGCGGTGTCGGGCAGTCAGGAGAGAACCCCAGCCGACTTAACGACGAGGCCGGGCGACTGCCCCAGCTGGGGGAGTCGGGCCAGGAGGGCCTAACGTTGTCTGCGGAGCGAGCCCGCTCCCTCGTCCTCTCCTTGTGTTTTTAAGGGGAAGATTTGTCTGATGAGTCCTTAAGCTTGTCCATCTTCTTCTCAAGCAAAAGTAGACGGGCCTTGAGAAGAAGGGCCTCCAATGCCTGCTGTCTCCGCTTTTTGGTAGCCTGATTGAAGGACTGACAGTCGGGGCAGGAGGAGATTGGATGGTCTGGGCCTAGGCAGATGACGCATTTGGAATGCCCGTCTTTGTGCGGTATCTGAGTGCCACACTTGGAGCACGTTTTCCTTACCCGGGTGCTTCGACGGTGGCTGGGCCTTTGAACTATTTAATACTAAAAGATGAAATAGCGAGTTTTTAGAAAAAACGCGCAAAAAAATACTTTCCAATGGATGGTGAATGGAGTCTGTGAAGCGACTCAGCACGAGGCAATGGCGGAAAAGAACTGAGGCGGGCGTGGGGACCCCCGCCAGGGATTGGCAGGAAAGTCTGCCAGCGCCCGATGTCAGGCGACGCTAATCCTACCTGGTGATGACCTACTAAAGAAACCCTCTTGAAGTAAGATCTGTATAATATTCCCTAAGCTGTTTGCGCAGCGCTAACACGTTTGTGCGGGTTTAGCGCAGGGCTAAACAGTTAGCCTGGCGCAAACTGCATGCAAATCAGGGCATAATGAGATGCTAATCTGGTTGTTTGCCCACAGACTGCCTAAGTAGGCTCATTTGCATGTCACTTTTGAATATGGCAAAGTTTAGCACCGGGCTAACGGTTTAGCCCTGCGCTAAATCTGCGCAAATAGTTCGGGGAATATTTTACAGTTTTGCACACTGTACTTTCACATACGCCGCTGCCTGCAGCTGTACTGGGTCCACGAATTTGCTGGCACACACATTGGCCACATAGTTCACCTCTACCTACCTTCACATCGCTGTGCACTGCATTGCTGTAGTGGTTTGCACTTTCTGGTTGCCATATTCAGAGCTGTCTTATTCTAGGGCTAAGTTGGCCCTGCACTCCCAGCCCAGTTTGCCCGGCCTCATTCCCATGCTATATTCAGAAGCTGTTTGCCCTGGGCTATTCCTTTTGAATATGGCTTGCTTTGTGCTCCGGTCTAAGTTTGCCCGCTGGGCAGTGCTAATTTAGCCCTGGGGCAAAGTTTTGAATATCTGGCCCTTTGACTTATAATGGGAACTTGTTTTTTGAATAACGCTTGAACCGCTCAATATTGTTTCACGAAATCTTCAAAAGGCACATCGTGACCCCGCTACACGTTCCTGAATGTTTGGACTGGTCACACAAACTGTGCGACTTATAGGCACGAACAAAGAATGCGAAAAACGTACTATGCACATGGATGTCGCTAATAACTCCGCAGACATGATAATTCACCGGTACAAAAGTTGGCAGATCCAAATATCTATGGTTACGCCCCGTGCCTGCCAAATTTCAGGCAAATCCCATTATATATATATTAGTGTAAAGGGGTATGGTCCCGCCCCTGTAGTTAGGGTTGAATAGGCACTTTAATGTTAAACCTCAATTTTTGCATGTTAATAACTTTGCAACCGTTCAACAGATTTGCACGAAATTTGGAATGCACGGTCTGGTATGGTAGATCTCTTGATTTACCAAGTTGCGTTTTGGTCAGACTTACAGTTTCTATGTAGCAAAACGCTAAAATGTTTTTCGCCACTTTTGACACGTTTTTTGCCCATGGCGCTGCAACCACACCATGTAGTCTTTTGGTCTGAAATTTGGAACGTAGAAAGAGTTTGGGTCAAGGAACAATCCAGCATTAGTTTGGTAAAAAAATATTAATCCGTTCCAAAGTTGTTTCATTTTTAATGTTCGGGTTCTGAGCCTGCTCAGTTCACTCCAAGATTTATATGTATATTTTTCGGACTAGGATTGGTCCCACAGTCAAGGATTTTGTCAGCTCGTGGACTAGGATTTAAAAAAATTTGTTGTCCGCGAGCTGCCATCTTGTTTTCAGTTTTTCCCCCCAAAACAAAATGTTGTAGCTTTCTCCACTGGTGACTTTTGGGCCAAATGAGGCGTGGATTTTGTCCAGGGTGACTCCCTCTACAAAGCCATGTCTTTAGTTTGGCTCGTTTTGGTCAAAAAAAATTCTTTGACCGCGACTCACTAACAATCCTAGTCCATGAGACGATCCTCGTTCACCAGCCTACAAAATCCTTGTCTGTCGGTTTGCCACCAGATGGTTCTTCTCACGGACCAGGATCAAGCTGACGGTCAAGGATTTTACTACCTCACGAAAGAGGATTGGCTGGCAGACTAGGATTTTGTCAGCTCGCGGACCAGGATTAGGTTTTTGAATCTTCTTTCGTCAGTTGACAAAATCGCAGTCTGCGAGTTGTCAGAATCCTAGTCCGCCAGACAATCCTCTTTTTCGAGGTAGCAAAATCCTTGACCGTCACTTAGGGACCAGATGGACAAAATCTGACCGTCAAGAATTTCTCGCGGACAGGGACTGATCTGACAGCCAAGCATTTTGCTACCTCTCGGATTAGGAATTTTTAAAGATGTCAAAACTTTTACCACTGCATTGCTAATCAACAGCTTGGTCTTTTTACTTGCAATTTTCAGGATAATGAGGGGATGCCCTACTGGTGCGAATTATGCTGTTTAAGTGTCGGAATATTAAGCGGTTCCATAGGTATGCCATCACGAAGTTAAGATTTTCTCCACAGGATAATGCTGTGGCACCCATTGTGCTTTTTGGCACCCATATCTCGGAAACGAAGCGAGACAGTTTTTGCGCTGCTAGTGGCTTAGATCACCTTTAGGTGATCTAACCTGCTGGAACAAGACTGGAGACTGTAGACTACACCTGCAATGGAATTTTTTTCCTAGGCTGCACGGTTAATGAGATATCAGCAAATTAGTGTCACAGGGTTTAAAGGGTGCCTTTTCAGTGCTTTTCGGTGCCCGTAGCTCATAAATGATGTGAGATATGGATTCCTTCGATTTTCTGTCACATGCAGTACTTGCCATCATGATTACAACAACACTTGAATTTTTTTTCTAGCTGCTACAGTTCCCGAGATATTGGCAAATTAGTGTTACAAGGGTTCCTTGCCATATAGGGCTGCTGTATGGCTCTGTAGCTATGTGTAAGTGGGAGCTCGGGGCCCAAAGGGCCCACACTCCCACAGACGCATATCATTATGCACAATTGGGCAGCTTGGTGGGAGCGGGGGGCCCCCCCACCAACACATGCTATTTACTACTTACATTAAACTTTTCCAAAAAGTAAGGACATTTATTGAAAAAACTGCATTTATTGCATCACTTAGGGTTAAAGCAACAAATGCGAGGAAGTGAGACATTAGGGTTAAGCTCTTAAACCCACCAGACCACGAACAGCCTGCTGGAGCCAACCATGGGGAAAAAAGTTCTATGGCAAAAAAAAGGAAGTGGCACCCAATGAGAAGCTGGGGTGCCAAATTTTGAACTTTGGCTTAGCTTCTTTCAAAATTCCTTGTACAAGCACTAGCTGTGTTCACTCCACCACCAGCTATGGACAGACAGCAGGGGTCATGGAAGGGGGGCAGCAGTCAGAAGAACCTTCTTCCCCCCAAAGCATCACCTTAGCTCCCCTGCACATCGGGACTTTCAGCCAATCAATCATTGAGCCAAAAAGACACGACATCCAATGAAAAGTCAAGGTGCCAAATTCTGAACACTGGCTCAGCTTTTTCAAAATTTCTTGAGCGGCATCCACCACTGGCTCTGAACAGACAGAAGGGGTCATGAGGGGGTCAGCACTCAGAAGAATTCCCCTCAGCTCCCCTGTGGCTCCCCTGCAGAACGGGATTTCAACCGACCCCACCAGTTATTAGGACTGATTACGGGAGGAACCTAGCACTATTTAATACAACTTCCTACTAGCAGCCCTTCCGTGCTGCGGTCCTCGTACTAAGGACTGAGCACAAAAGACACCAACTGGAGTCCGCCAGGAGAGGCTGTTGGCAGCTGGTCATAAAAGTCCATCTGTAAGCAGGAAATGTGATGAGCCATAAACTGTAACATACCACTGCTAGCACATATTTTAGCAGACTGCTATAGGATTTTTCGTATTAGCCTCATCACAGTTAAAAAATATCTACCTTGGCCTTCCACCTTCTGGGGTCTCAACTCTGTTACAACACCGAACCAACAGACGGTGCCTTTGGAGAGCCACGCTACAGCTACTGAAAGTCCCCCACTGTCACACTTCACAGGGACAACGCTCTTTTGTTTATCGAGCACCACTCTGGTTCAATGGCCTCAGCCCCACCACCTCCTCTGCCCCAACAACTGGTACGTTTAAAACTAGGCTCCGGGACTGTCTCACTACCAACAGCTCCTGTGACTGCCCAACTTAACCTTGTTTCTCCACTTCCCTGCCTGCTCTAGTGGTCCCCCCTCCCCTCCTCACTGGATTCTACCCTCACATGTTGGTACCCCAATGCTGCACTTTTCACCCTCTCCCCACCCTACCTACATTCCTTCTCCCCCTCCTCCCCTCTTCCTATGACTCTGGCACTTCTTATCTCTTGTCTGTTTTCTCTGACAAATGCCGCTGGCTGCCTTGCTTACAATGCTACCCTTGAATTGTATTAATCTGTGTGCAATGTCCACATTGCTGTAATATCTGTCTTGATGTTCCCCATAATTTGTATTTCTCTGACATGGAACCTTTGTAAAAGATCCTTGGCTCAAAGGTACTTGTAATCCTAGACTTAATATAAAAAAAAAAAAAAATACCACTAATTAAATCCATGTTTGCAGCTCTGCTTCCTAGTCAGTTGTCTATAGTACTTGCTGCACTGCCCTTTCCGCATCTATCTTGTGGGATGTTGCATTTGCTCCATTTGTTGTAAATTAAAATTATACTGTTTTGCTCTGTTCTTAGAAATTCTCTATCTGGGCGGGGATACTTTCATTACAATGTATAGATGTTCAAGCAGTTAAGTGAAGCTGTATCCTCCTCCCACAGCTGTTCAAACCTGTCCTTGCACCATTAGCCTTTTAGCTGCCAGGATACCGCATGTTGACTTATCTATTCCAATCCAAAACTGCACGATTCTGCTTATGTCAAGACACAGCATACCTGGGCTGACACTGCTTTAATGTACATGAAGCTAAATTAAGTGAGGCAGTGCTTCTTGGCTTTTCTAAATTGTACTTACTGTTCCACCCTAGTCCTACAAGTTAAATAGCTGAGCTACCCTCTCTTGTTTGTAACTGTATAGCCTATATGTTTAATGCTGTTTTGGTTGCTTGTTTGAAATTGCAATTTTTGAATGGCGCATCCTTCCCTGGATGAATAAATCAGTCAGCTAATATGTTTTTAATGTTAAGTATGATTTAGCACATTTCAGAGGCAAGGGTTACAGTGCAATCATAACTGTTACTGTGCTGGCATAAATAGTACGTTTTGTGTACTCCCCTCCCATCTGGTGTAACTCTCTTGCCATGGTTCCACCAAGTTGGTTCGACACTAAACACATCGACTGACACTACAGGGACAACAAAATGCCGACGGCAATTCTGTCACCCGACTGCGACAAAGCACTGGGGCACATCCCAGATGTTTGCGGGGGATCCCCCATCATGGGGGCTTCGCTCACTGCACCCATCAAGAAATAATATAATCACCTCCAGCTCAGAGGTGTGAGAAATAGCACAATACCCCTCAGGTGGCAAGCCGGCGGGCGCTGTAAAATCCTGAATGATTGAATCAATGTCGATTGGGTTGCAGCGCCCACACTGCTGTCGATACAGGGTCTTCACTGCACTGACGGCACACCCCTTTCCATAATATGGGCACCATGGGTGCTGGCCCTTTTCTGCTGTGCATCTCTAACCTACAGCTGCAACTTACACACTCCCCCATTACAGAATTATAAGAATCTTTTTGGGGCACCTGGTTCTCTCTGAAGCCCTGATACTATAGATTTAGCCTTACAACTTGTCACTACCATACCTTCATCCCTAAGGATTATTCTTATAGTGTACACTCCCTACTTTGGGGTCACTTTTGAATGCCCCCTACGCTGTCAACAGTATTAAGCTCAAATGTAAAGCTACAAAACCAGAAATTGATATAACTTTTCACACATGGAGCATGTAATTTTAATTCTGCTAATGTGTTCTGGTAATGAGGTCAATCCAGGCCCACTCGCTCCAGTGCTCTCCCCCCCAGAGAATCTGCCTCTCTAAGGACTAATGGTTATGTTCTTAAATGTGCATAGCTTGCTAAAAAAAACTGGATAAGGTAAAAGGGCTGGCACTATAGCCTAGAGGTTAGAGAAACGAACTGCAAATAAGCCTGGTACATCCAGCAGACCTGGGTTTGATTCCCATAATCTCCACTTGCATAATGAGTCACTCTGAGCAAGTCACTTAACCTCCCCAGTGTTCCCTGGTTACCCCTGAAAACAGCCACTTGTGCCCTGTGGGCCTTACCTGGTTACCAATTAATTAAACAAAAAAAGGCCTGGGTAGAGCACACCACACCAGATGTATTCCTGCTTACTGAAACCTGGCTAAATGGCCCTATGCTCCCACATAAATTGTACCGACTGGACAGACCTTCTGGGTGGGTGGCCTGGGCCTATATATTCAAGATAGGTTTCTCTCTGACACAATTAGCTCCCTCTCTGTACCAAATGAGTTTGAATGCCTGGCTATCAAGAAGTCCCTGTCCCATAATAAATCCATAAATGTGACTAGATGCCATAGGCCACCCAAAGCTAGGTCAGAGCTCCTGCGACACATCAACAGCATTGTAAGCTCCTACCCAAACAAAAGCCTAATAACTGGAGATCTAAATATGGACTGGCTCACCCACAAATCCGCTGACCTGAAAAAAGTTGTGCAATGAACTTGGACTTTTTCAACTAATAACTGAACCAACAAGGCCCTGATCCAAATAATCTCACAAATGCCTCTTTACTGGACTTAATCCTAACAAACTGACCACATAAATTTACCCATTCAGCGTTATTTCACAACAGTGTCAGTGACCATAATGCAGCTGCTTGCTCTAGAGGGTCAAAAATTCTGGTACCTCAACCCAAATTCATTCTAACAAGATGCTTCTCCAAATTGTGTTGTTTGAATTATCTGAATGACTTGTCCTTTTTAAATTGGCAGAAATACTACCTTGCCCCTACAATCCATGAGGCGTTAGCTATTTTTAATAGTTTACTGTTGAGGGGTCCATAAGCACACACCCAGTCAAATGCTAAGTTAAAAAGGTATTTTGTCCATAGTGCAGCAGGTAGCTAAAAGGGGTGCTAACAAAATACAGGTTACTCACCTGTAACAGGAGTTCTAGGAATGGTATATGTTGTTCATCCACACTATCTGGCAGGTTCCTTGCCACTTTAAATCTTGCCGGAAGGTCTTCAAGCTGGCTCCTCCCACCCACCCGGGTGGTAAAACTCTCGGCTCCGTCCCATGACGCCAGATCTAGCCCTGGAAGCCAGGTTGTGCGTCAAGCCGGGAGGTCGTAGGTTATGTGATGAATAACATATACCATATTCCTAGAACTCCTGTTACAGGTGAGTAACCTGTATTTCTAGGGACATGGATATGTTGTTCATCCACACTGTCTGGCAGACTCCTAACAGTTCTCTGGGAGGAGGGAGGCAAGCGCACCCCTACTTGGGAAATAAAGACTGGAGAACCGAGGCCCCAAACCAGCATCCCGGCGTGACTCAAGGTCGATGTGGTACTGGGTGATGAAGGTGTGCGCGACTTCCAGGTAGCAGCCCTGCAGATTTCCTGATAGGGACGTCCCTGGAAGCAGCCACCGATGCAGCGGTATGGCGGTAGAATGAGCTCTTATCCTCTGGGAGGCTCCATGCCCGCCAACCTATAGCAGAGATCTATGCAGGAGGTGACCCACCTGCCTATCGTCCGCTTGGCTGCAGGTCTGCCAGGTGCGGCTTCAGTGTAGGTGACAAACAGCTGGTGAACCTCTCCTGAACTTCAGCCGTCCGGCCTTCTTATAATAAGCTGCAGCCTTCTAGGTCCAAAGTATGGAGCCTATATTCTGCCTCCGAGGTGTGACTGGGGTAGAACACCGCAGAGTCAACACCTGATTAAGGTGAAACTCCGACACCACCTTCGGAAGGAATTTCAGGTGGGGGCGCAGGACAACCTTGTCCCTGTGGAAGACCAGATAAGGAGACTCGATGGAAAGCGCCTGGAGCTCTCCCATCCTTCTGGCTGACGTGATAGCCACCAAGAAGGCGGTCTTCCACGACAGGTGAGAGATGTCACACCTGTGCATCGGTTCGAATGGCTTGCCCATGAGCTTAGCCAATACCAGCAGTAGATCCCACAGAGGTGGAGGTTCTTGCACCGGAGGGGATATGTGATCAAGGCCTTTGAAAAAGCGCCCGACCACCTTCTCCTGTGCCACAGACTGCTTCCCGGCCCGCGCCCGGTAAGCAGAGATTGCTGCCAGGTGCACCTTAAGGGTCGTCGACCAAGGCCTTTGCTGAGAAAGGGACCACAGGTAGTCCAGAATGCTTGCCAAGGAACAGGAGGAAGGGTCCAGGCCCTTGGCCTGACACCAAATGGAGAATCTCTTCCATTTGAAGGCATAGCGTTTTCTGGTCAACTTCTTACGGGACGCTCAACGACGCTGAGGACCTCGTCGGAAAGACCCAAGGCCTGGAACTGTAGCCGCTCAGGAACCAGGCTGTCAGGTGCAGGGATTGAAGGTCCGATGGAATACCTTCCCCTGATTGACTGAGATCAGGTCCGGGCGGGCTGAAAGCTGCCTCGGGAGCCTGGAGCGGAGACTGAGGAGATCTGATACCAGAACTGGCGGGGCCAGTCTGGGGCTACCAGAATCACCTGCGCCTTGTCCCTCCTCGCCTTGAGAAGCACCTTGTGGATCAAGGGAAATGGGGGAAAGGCGTAGAAGAGGCCCGGGGTCCACGGCCTCAAGAAGGCATCCCCCTGCAGCGAGCCCTGCTGAGGGGGCGGCATGAAACAGTCTCAGCTTCGCATTCTCCCTGGAGGCAAACAGGTCCGCCTGAGGCGTGCCCCAGTGGGAGAAGAGATCTTGTACTACCTTTGGCAGGGGAGACCACTCATGAGACGCAGCCCCTATCTGGCTTAGGGCATCGGCCAGGGTGTTGGAGGCTCCTGCCACATGAATGGCGAGGAGATCCACCTCCAGGCTGCGCACGAGTGACCAAATGTGGAGAGCTTCCCTGCACAGAGGCATGGAGCGTGTCCCGCCCTGGTGGTTTAGGTAGTACATGGTCGTGGTATTGTCCATCTGGACCTGAACCACTTGACCCCATAGAAACGGAGCGAAGGCGGTGAGGGCTAGACGAACCGCCCAAGCTCCAGCAGGTTGATATGGCATCGGGACTCCCGAGGGGACCAGAGGCCGTGCGCTCTGTGCTCCCCCAGATGGGCACCCCAACCCATAAGAGAGGCATCGGTTGATAGCGAGACCGTCGGCTCAGGGCGGACAAACGGGATGCCCTCCTGCAGATGTGCTGGAATGGTCCACCACTGGAGAACGTTCCACATCCCCTGGGTCACTGTCACTAGCTGATCCAGCGGATCGGAGTGCTGTGACCATTGGCTGGCCAGCCCCCACTGAAGGGGACGCATGTACCAGCGGGCCCAATGGACCACGCTGGTGCAGGCCGCCATGAGGCCCAGGAGGCGCAGGAAGTCCCGGGCAGGGCGCGACTGCCCAACCTGAAATGATTGGGCAAAGGAGGAAAGAACCTCGGCCCTGTCCGCCGGGAGCCGCTCTGGCTCAGAGAGATGACGATGCCTGCCCGATGAATTGTATCACCTGCTTTGCACGAGTTCCGACTTGGCCTCGCTGATGAGGAGGCCAACCTGAGAGCAAACCTGGAGGGCCAGATCTCTGGACCGCCCACCTCCGCTCTGAGGGGCTGCAACAGCCAGTCGTCCAGGTAGGGGTACACCCGACCCTTCGGAGCCGCTTGAATGCTGTCACCACTGCCATGCATTTGGTGAAGACCCTGGGAGCTAGGAAGCCAAGGGCATGGCCCGAACTGTAAGGATCCCTCCGCCTGAAGCGGAGGAATCTCTGGGGGACAGATGGATTGGGACGTGAAAGAACGCGGCCCTGAAGGTCCAGAGAACAGAACCACACGCCTGCTCCAAGGATGGGATTATCTGAGCCAGACTGACCATCCTGAAGGTTCGAGACCTTAGGAACCTGTTCAGGTCATGCAGGTTGAGAATGGGGCACCAGCCCCGGCCTGTTTTGGGACCAGGAAGTACTGGACACAAACCCCGGTCTGGAGGAGGATCTGCCACCTTCCTGATCACCTCTTTTTAGAGGAGCAGGGTAATATCGGCTCGGCGGGCTGGCAAAGAGGCTGCGGACCCCGTAGCCCCCCGAGGGGCGACGGCTCGGAAGGGTGGGGCCTGCTCAAACTCCAGGGGCAGGCCCTTTCCTACCACCTCCAACACCCAACGGTCCGTGGTGATAACGGACCAGGCGGACAGGAAGTGGCGGAGCTGTCCCCCCACAGGGGGGAACCCGGGGGGGGGGTGACGAGGCTGGGGGCGACACCCCTCAACCCGTCACTGGGCAGGCTTAGAGGAGGGACCGGCCGAGGGACCTCCTGGCTTTACCTCTGCTTCCTGTTGGAGGAAGCTGCGGGCTTGGGTTTGGGATGCCAAGCGTGAGCCTGCTGGCCCTGCTGCTGTTGGGCTGGACGTGCCGCAGGCGCAGAAGGACGAAAGGACTTGTGCTGCCGCTGTCAGCGGCCTTTGTCTTTCTGGGCGGAGGTGACAGAGTCCAGAGTGGCACTGGACTTTTCGATCCGCTGGAGGTGACCTTCCACTCCAGGGCCGAAGAGGTCGGTTCCCAAGAAGGAGACATCCGCCAATTTGTGCTGGGTATCCGCCGTGAAGGTGGGTATCCTCAGTCATGCTCTGCGGCGCATGCCCACCGCGGCCGCAACCGATCTGGCACAGGCGTCTCCGATGTCCAGAGCCGTATGGAGCTGCTGCTTAGCCACTGCCCCACCCTGGTCCCGTACCTACCGGACCGTGGTCTGCAGGTCGGCCGGGAGATGAGGGATCACCTCATCCAGGGAGCCCATGAGGGCGTGGGAGAAGTGTGCCATCAGCACGACCGAGCTGGCCTGGCGGAGGCCAAGGGAGGACGCAGTGTACACCTTGCGCCCGGCACAGTCCAGCTTTTTGGACTCCTTGTCGGGGGCTTGTCCACATCCCTAGCGTTCCCGGAACGCCGGAAAATGCTGTTGGTGACCAACCCCTTGGCAGAGGGGTGTTCCAAAAACCCGGGGCAAAGAGCTGGAAGGGACCACATACTTCCTGGCCATCCTGGCCGAAGGCGCAGGACAGGAAGCAGGCCGCTGCCAGAGCTCCAAGGCTGGGACAACAATGGCTTCAGCCACCGGAAAGGCCTCCGTGGGTGAATCTCCTCAGTCCAGTATCTCCCTCAGGGATACTTGGCCCGCTTGGATACAGGCTCGAGCTGCATCCCGGTGGACTCCGAGATGAGCCGAAGCAAACCCATGAAGGACGATGGGCTTTCGTCCATCGACTGGCCCCCGGAGGACTCCAGGTCGATGGGCCTGGAGAACAGGGAGGAGTCGCCGGACTCGGAGGAGTCTGCGAAGAGCTGCCTGGGGCCAGAGCCGCCCTCCACCTGCCGAGGACGATCGGGAGTGAGGGTGACCAACAACCTGTGGGGCAGGCCCTGACCCAACCTAGAGTCCTTGGTCGGCGCCCCAGATTTCGGTTGTGGAGGCGGAGGTTCCACCACAATCGGTGGGGCAGCTGGTTTCGGCCGAACAACCGTCCCAGGCTTGGGCACCTCGGCGAGGGGTCGTTTCGGCCACTCGGGTGACAGCCACTTGATGGCTGGGGAAGGAGACTGCGTCGGCTTGTTCCCGGACAGAAGTAACTGCTGCCACATCGGGTCCTCGTAGCCGACGCAACTTGCGCCGAAGCATCTCCTCTTCCGAGGAGGAAGACGAGGACAAGCGGTGGCGCCGCATACCTCAGTGCCGAGACCGAGACCGCCAGTGTCAGCGGGATCGGCTGGACCAAGACAATGTCCGAGACCGAGATCCTTGGCGTTTCCGAGGGCGGGTCTGGGAAGGGCCGGGGGACACCCGCTCTTCCCTCAGCTCGGAAGCCTTAATCGGGGACTGCGGCACCGGAGGTGCATGCAAGTCCTCGGTCTCCACCGGGGGACTGGTGAAGAAGGGCTGTCGGCTTCACCAGTCGACAGCCCGTCTGATGGGTCGAGAAAAATCTCGACTGCATCGACGGGTGTCTCGGCCGGCTGGCCTGACGGGGACGCCGGGAAACCCCGACCAAGTCGAGTGTCGACTGTCCGGGAAGGGACCCCTCCCGCACCACAATGCCGATCGATGGGACTACCCTAGAGTCCTTCTTTGGACCGAGAGGAATGTCCCAATGGCCCCTCTCCTTTTGTGGAAAGGGACTGGTAAAGCTCCTTGAAAGAAGCTGAATAAGAGGTACCCAGAGAGAGCGGGATAAATGCTGCGACCGAGGAAGAGGATGGTGCGGTCTGTGCCGCCTCCTCCTTGAGGGCGATCATCTGCTCGACTTGCTCAGCCGAGCCAGCCGCTGCGGTAACCGCCCAACGGGCCTCCTTCGGCTTAACCGGCGGATAGCGCTTCTCGGGGCGCCCAAGCTGTAACCGGGCAGCGCGGTCTTCCAGGACACTGGCGGAAAACGAACGGCATAACTCGCAGGCCTGCGGGTCGTGTTCTAGGCTGAGGCAGTAGACGCACGTGGAGTGCGGGTCCGTCCTGGACATCTTCTGCCCACAAGGGCACCACCGAAATCTGGAAGTCGATTTGTCCATCGCAGCCGTGAGGGAGAAACTTGACTGAAGTCTTGAGAATTTTAAAATAAGTTTCGGGCGAACCAAAGAATTAGGATCCAGTCTACACACAGAGCGTTAAGGAGGGAACCTGAGCTTCCAAGCGGTAAGGAAGATCAGGCGTCATGGGGCGGAGCCGAGAGTTTTACCACCCGGATGGGTGGGAGGAGCCAGCTTGAAGACCTTCCGGCAAGATTTAAAGCGGCAAGGAACCTGCCAGACAGTGTGGATGAACAACATATCCATGTCCCTAGAAATGGAACTTGCTCTGGGCTACTGCCAGTGCACTAAATCTGATCTGGACTGGGCCACACTTTCAGGCGGATAAGAAAATCCTGTACTAAACTGTTCAGTACTCATTAGTACCACCAAGGCCAAATACTACTTAAATTCACTGGATAAAGCCAAAAGTGACAGACACATTTTTGGAAAACTGTCAAATCTATTGATACCTCTTCTGCCCCTCCTCCCGGCCGCACAAAATACTTGTAAATAGTAAATCGATATCTGATCAGCAAGCAGTTTTGGAAGAAGCCAATTCCCACTTTGCCATCAGCTGGTTTGACCTTTGATAACCCTCCAGCTGCAACCTATCCTATCCCTCCCAAGATTCATTACATTCGCATATCCACTTGGCTAACTCATTTACATTCTAGATCATCGTCTTCAAGGAGGTGGAGCAACTTCTATTAAGGTTAGATATCAAACACAACGCTGGTGCTGATGGCCTGGAATCTTTTTTCTTAGAATAGGCTTCAGGCAGCTTGTGGCAGCCATTATCCACCTTTTTAATTTATTGCTATCCAGATGCAATATACCCTTGCTCTGGCAAACAGTGCACATTACACCCCTCTTCAAATCTGAAGATGCCTGTAATCTTATTAACTACAGGCCAATTTCCATCCTCCCTATTTTGGCCAAACTCCTGGAAAAAAACTGGTTGACGCCCAAATGAGAATTTTCCTGGCGCACTCAAACATCATAATGTACTAACAATCTGGTTTCAGACGTAAACACAGTATACTATTTCTGCCCTAGCTAAAGTGACTAATGAATGGCTAGAGGCCACTGATAACAAACAAGTCACAGGAACAATTTTCCTCGACCTAAGTAAGGCCCTTGGTACTGCTAATCACAACATACTAATTCAAAAGCTGAAAGAAACAAGAATTGGCTGAATTCCCCTACGCTGGTTTTCCAACTACTTAACTGGGAGGTTGCAACTCTCCTTTGGGGTGTCCCTCAAGGGTTGACTCTTGGCCCTTTACTTTTCATGATGTACATCAATGACTTGGGGGCAAACATTAGTGAAGTCAGTTTGCATTTTGACATTGACAATACTGCTCTGTGCATATCAAGCATTAACACAGTAGCTACCTGCACTGACCTTCAAACTGTCTTCAACAAACTACAAATCAACTTTTTTCACTCTAAATTGCTTTTAAATGCTGGCAAGACCAAAGTTATGTTTTTTGCCTCAAACAACATTTCATCACTTGTACCTCATCCCTAGCCATCACAACAGTAGTGGGAGATAGGACAGACACAAATACATAGGTGTCTGGCTCGACAACATATTGTCCCTCCATGCCCATATCAAGTCTCTATGTGAAAAACTGTGACTGAACTGTTTCACAAAGCCCATAGCGGCTACTTGCTAAGAAAAAAACAACTGTATTCTTCTGGACACCCTGAGATATGCCACGCAGTATGGAAAATCCGCGATCAGTTGCGTTATTCCTACAGCTTGGAACTCGCTAGTCGTTCTTGAAACTTAACTCCCTGATCAGTCTTAGTACATTTAAAATCCCTCACTGGTAAACTCTACAGTGAGTGCTGCTCCTGTGGTTGAACTAAGTCTCTGTTCATACATTGTTGTCATACTAAGAATACCTGCCAGCCATTTGATCATTTGTGTATTAATAAAAATTGTGTTTTACTATTTTTTTTTTTAATCACTGCTGTAATTTACTTTTCCTATACCTGTGTTTCTGTATGCTACAGCTCTATATTTATGTATCACTTTGTCCCAATATTACTGTTATCTGATTTATGTATGCTATCCTACTCAGGACCTCCTTGTAAATTTGCTTGCTGAATGGAGCATTTTCCTGGTGAACTAGACCAACACAAAATTTTACAAAAACACAAATCTTAAAGAGCTGCTGACACCTCAAAGAAAACTTTGAAAAATATACTAATTGGGTACAATTCAGCTTGCATTCTGTATATATTCTATAGATTTCTCCTTCCAATTATTTATTATGGAGGAAATTTGCATGAATGCATGATCTTTATTTTAGAGTTCATCTGCCTCTATAGCTTACTCCCTACTTCAAGTCATTGTCTTATGTTGTGACATCATCTGTTGCCATGGAAGTAACTGTGATGTCACAAGCAGTGCATTATGATCTTAGGTAGGGAGAAAGCAGCAGGAACAGATACATTTTTCAGAAGCAGATATCCTGTTTTCCTGCAAATAACCTCAGTAAAAAAATATTGGACGGGGAAATATAGAACTAATGCTGGACAGTGTCTAAATATTATGTTTTGTGAAAGTCCTCCTGAAGGCGCCAGCTGTTCTTTAAGCTCCTCCAGCATGTTAAAGGTGACAGGAAATTATTTCAGTTAACTTTCCTCCTATATTCCTTTCCATGCCAATTACGTATTTTCATATGTTTGTCCAATTTTTGATAATTAACCTAGCTTTAGGGTGCCCTCAAATCTACGTAGACTTTCACTCTCCTCACCAGCTACTGCTCTTTCATGTATTATTTCTAAGGTATTCCATCACATCAGTGAGATCACTCCATGATATTCATCTGAATGGCCTGGAATAGTGTTACTAATTGTCATAAAATGTTCAGGCAGTATGAAAACAGAGATCAGCAACTGCTAAGCAGAAAGGGATACAGAGTTGTTACAAAGGCAAAAAACAGTATTTATTTAATGAAAACGTTCAAAACGTTATTACAATATTTGATAGACACTAAAAGAAAAACTGGAGGTCATCTAGAGATGTAAAAATATGGTTTCCCATCAACTTTACCAAAGAATATGCCCTCCTGCCATCCTTCCCACCCCAGCAGTACCTCAACTTGGCTGCATACTGGCTCCGACAACTATCAAAGTACTGTCCCCATTCAATCCAGCTCTTGAAGTGTCCCCCCTTCCATTCTAACAATAACTCAGCCTCACATCAGCTCTGAACATTGGCTGAAAGATCTGTTGCTAGCCTCTGCCAACTGAGAAAATCTCTGGCTATGAACTGAAGAACTGATTCTCTGTTCCTACCTGGAGCAAAACCCCTCAGAGGAAACACAGAAACCTGTGGACTGTGTTCATGACATAAAAATATTTGTACCTGCAAAAGGGGCAGAAAGTTTTAAAGCAGCAGTGCATCGAAACTGGGCAAAAAATGTGACCCTACCTTTTTTCACTATAAAAGATTCCAGACATCAACCAGTTTTATCTGGTGGTAAAATTTTCCACTTCCACAAAAACCCGAGTATTTTATAAATATTTTCACTGAGTTTTTATCTCAAGAAAAAAAGACGGCTGCCACATTTACCACAGAAATATCACTGAGACCTGGTATGGGTTACGACTGAGAATATAGAAAAACTCATGGTGCACAGCACTGGAGGTATCTAGAAAAGTAGATTTGATATGTATGTTAATATTTTTATTAGCTGTACTAAAACTAGCTTTATGGAAAAACACTGTTGGACTGCTGCTTTTAAATTAAACTAAGCATTAATAAATTAAAGGAAAATGAAATGTTTTAAATTTCCCTGCACTGTATTTCCAAATGTTCAGTTTTCTAATTAAGTAAATAAAAAATCATCTGGTCGTGGTCTGGTTCCTATATATATTTTTATTATGCAACAAAGTGTGTAAATACTAATGATTACAGATTAACCAGGTCTGACTGCCTTTTGTTAAACAATGCCTGCAGACAGCAGCGGTGTTAGGCACAAGTGAGCCACGTGGCCGTTTGGGATGCCACCACAGAAACAGTGCACTAAAGTACAGCATAAGCAGAGATCAGCTTAAAATGCAAAAAAGTGTCAATATAAAACCCAAATTGTTGTCATTTCCCCCTTGTACTCATAGAATTTATCATCACTTTTTGGATATAGGTTGGGGCAGAAGGAAATGGGGAAGCGGGAGCGAAGGGGGCACAAATATTTCTGTTTGGGGTACCATTATGTCTAAAACTGGTCCTGCCTACAGACCTGTGCTTGATAAAAATCCTAGCACACACACTGCTGCCTCCAGTATGAGTGACTACATCTTGAACTACAGATGCACATATTTCTTTGCATTCTGAGTCGGAAAACACTGCATCAAAATGCTCCAAAAAGAAAACTTGCTGGGGCAACTAGATTTAATTCTCTTAATGCTTGTAACATTGCCAAATCACAGGAAAATTGCCAATGTGTCCTTCCACTAAAAAGTACTAAAACAAGGCAACAGACTTTTTCATACACAATGGCAAAAACCTGGGAATACTATCCAATTAGTACTGTATATATTGACCAGTTTTCTTCTTTTTGCTTATCTTTCGTTTCTTATTTGAGTAGAAAAGGGATATGTCACCATTACTAGTTTTTACATTTTATGGTTGTCTACTATTTATATGTATACTTTCATATGTATTAATCCATTTGTCTATTGTACATGGACCTAGGACATCTATGAAAAAGGGCTTTTAGCATTTATGCTCCAAGGCTTTTCCTACTTTTAAAGAGCTAGTGAAACCAAAACAGGCAGGCAGGAAAATGATAAATTTTAAGTAGTCAGTTGTAACTTTTTATTTCTGAAGTATTTTATTTTTCCTTTTAGAAAGTTTATGAGATAATATTGTGTTGGATGTGTGAAATAGCTCTCCACCTGGCAGCTGACATGTCTCTCTCTATTCCCCCCACTACATCAGCATTGTGATCTCACTAACAGTGACATCACAGCTAATTGACCTGGCAGCCTTTGAGTGGCTGTTTCTTAGCAGCAGTGATGTCACATTCAGTGAGGTTGCAGTGTTGATAATGTAGCAGAGGGGGGACAGAGACAGGTATGTCAGCTGCCAGGCAGAGTGCTGTTCCACACATCACACCTACTAACATCAGGTAAACAATCTTTTAATTAAGCAAAGGGAAAATAAAAAAGTACCTCACATATAAAAGGTAATGGTTGACTGCTTTTAAAAACTAATATTAGTTTTACGCAGTACACCAGCTCTTAAAATAAACTTGAAAAGACAAACAGAACTGGGTCAGTCCCAGCCTGCTTATTCATGGACGTACTGCAAGGAGAAGGATCAAACAGAACCAGGTCAGTATACTGCAGGAAGATGGGACACACAGAATCAGGATACTACCCTTCATGAAAAAAGGGACCAACAGAACTGGGTCAGTACCTTGAAGGGAGACTGGAAATATAAAACCGAGCTCCCCTTTTTCAGGTAATACAGTGCTACATCCAGTATTTGGGTACCCCATCCTTTGTACAGATAAATTCTAGGGACAAAGCCCCTGCCATGCTTGTGAAGGTTATAGCTTGGTTAGTCTGGAGTCAGGACCCCCAAGTTGGGCACAATTTTCCTGGGTTATGGTGAATTATCTCTCTACTGGGGTAACACTACAGTAAAGCTAGGGTTAGGAAACAAAAGTGTCAGGACTGGACCCACCAGTAGAGGTACAGTTTGCCAGGGTTACTCCTTTTTGTTGAGGTAAAACTGTAGTCAGGAAGAAACTTTAGGAAAAATAAGAGATATTTCAAAGTGTTTTGTAAGCTTGTTTATACCTCTTTTTGTATTTCTCATGTTTACTTTTCGTACCTGTCATCCTCATTTACAACGGTGTCCAACATAAATTTATACTGGAACCCAGAGCAGCCTCCGCCCTCTACCTGCACTCTTAGAAGCTCGTTGCCCTCTGCGATCTCACGTAGCCTCTATAATAAGAAAACATGATTAGGTCCAAGATCACAGGGTGGTGTACTGCTTATGAACCTCAAGAAAAAAATTACTCACTACAGTAATCTTCTTTCTTCCAAGGGGTCCTTTAGCATCAGTAACTTTCGCAGTCAGCTGGATAGGTACAACTGCCCCGGAGGTGTGCCTTTAAGAGAAATTTAAATGAGCTTAGGGCCATAGCCAATCAGAAAACAGGAAGGGTAGTGTGCTGAGTGAGAGCTGCTGAAGGCTTCAGAATGTTTTCGAAAAAAAAAACAAAAAAAAAAACGAGAGCACATGCCCCGAAAACGAATCAACAGGATTCAAAAAACATGCAAATGTCCACAACAGTGGAAACAGAAACAACAACACGAGCTAAAAACTCATCAATAAGAAACTCCACATTTGGTAAAAAGTAAGATAAAGAGCCCTTCCCTGACAGGTGAACCGGGGAGGAAGAGTGGGAGCTTACTGATGCTAAAGGACCCCTTGGAAGAAAGAAGATTACTGTGGTGAGCAATTTTTTCTTCTTACCCCAGGAGTCCTTTAGCATCAGTAACTTTAGCAGACTACCGAGGAGTATTAAATGGAAGGTGGGCAGAGAACCTACTAGGAAAGAAGCTCTGCAGAACCGCCCTGCCAAATTTGGCATCAGATCTGGTCTGCACATCCAAACTGTAGTGATTCACAAAGGTGTGTACAGATTTCCAGGTAGCTGCTTTTCAGACATCCAGTACAGGAATGTCCACTGCTGCTGCAAGCGAGGCTGCCATGCCCCTGGTCAAGTGGGCCCTGAGCCCCACTGGAGGTTGGTGACCAGCTTTTTCGTAGCAGAATCTCATACAGGAGACCTACTCTAGGAAAAGTTCTCTTGATAGCTGGTCTTCCCCTGCCTACATACCCGTAAGGTGGGGAACAACTGAGAGGAAGAGCCTCTGGACAGATGGCTCTTGACATTGAAGCTGTGGAGCTGTTGCTCACCAGGAGTGGATTTCTCAGTAAAGAAGACAGGCAGAGTGATGGACTGGTCCAACAGGAACGCTGAAAGAAAAAATTACTCACCTTAGTAATTGCTTTTCTTCTCATGGAGTCTTGCTATATTATAACCACCCTCCCTCCTGCCCCTCTCAGAACTTCTACTTGGGTAGGGGTGGCTAATTGGTGCAAGCACTGTGTCATGCTCATAGAAGTTTTTCCCACTTTTCCTTTGGGTTAGGGATCTAGATTGTTTCATTTAGGTTATTTATATTGCCCCTTCCTGGACTTGAGTCTTTGGGGAAGGGGTTCATATATGCTTGTCAAGGTGGTAAGCGAACCATAATACCATCAATTTTTTGTTATATGGCTCTGAGTGTTTCTTTGTTCTTTATATTGTTGTTATTACTACTAGTAGGTAGCCATGGGCTAGTGTAGTTTTCCACACAGACTTTCCGTCCTTTGATGTTAGCCGTAAAGATCTGACAGTTTCATTTGAAACTGCCAGATGAGAACTTTGGGCACAGCAGCCCTCGTATGGGACTCAGATCTTCTGGGAGTTAACTCCTTCCTCTCCGGGGCAGTTCAGCTGCAGTGGCTGACTGCTATTGTTATAATATAGCAAGACTCCATGAGAAGAAAAGCAATTACTAAGGTGAGTAATTTTTCTTCAAACACCATGAAGTCTTGCTATATTATAACAATAGCAGATTACACAGCAGTACCTCCATGGAGGAGGGTCAGAACCTACTTAGGAAATAGGCTCTGAAGCACAGCTGTGCCAAACCGAGCATCTCTCCTGGACTGGACATCCAGGGAATAATGCTTGGTAAAGGTGTGAACTGTCTTCCAGGTAGCAGCTTTACAAATCTCCAGAATGGGAATGTCTCTAGCAGCCGCTAGAGACGCAGCTGTACCCCTGGTGGAGTGGGCCCTCAATCCTGAGGGGGGTACTCTACCTAGTTTCTGATAACAGAATTGGATACAAGAAACAATCCACCTTGCAATTGTTCTCTTAGTGGCAGGTTTCCCTTGCCAACCTCGCCATAGGTAAGAAAGAGTTGGAGGATTCGAACTTATGACCTCTGGTGCGCTCCTAAATAGTAGCTTAAGGCCTTTTGACATCCAGGCTGTGCAGTCTCCTCTCACCTGAGGAAGAATGCTCAGTGAAAAATACTGGGAGAGAGATAGATTGATTCAGGTGGAAATCAGAAACCACCTTAGGCAAAAACTTTCTATTAGTCCTAAGGACTACCTTATCTCTATGGAAAGAGATAAAATCTTCTTCCACTGACAGGGCCTGTAGCTCACTTATGCGTCTGGCAGAGGTGATAGCTACTAGGAAAACGGTTTTCCAAGTTAAATACTTGAGCTCTGCAGAAGACAGAGGCTCAAAGGGGGGTTGCATTAACTGAGCAATGCAAATATTCAGGTCCCAGGCGGGAGCTGGTTCCTGAAAAGGAGGGTTAGTATGAAGTAACCCTTTAAAAAACTTGGAGAACACCGGGTGAGAAGAAAGGGAGGCAGGCTTCCTGCTGACACAAAAGCAGAGACAGCTGCCAGAAGAACCTTCAGGGTAGCTGGTCTAAGGCCTAGGAATTCAGATGGACCAAATAGTCCAGTAGAATGGGAAGATCAGCAAATTCTGGGATAATCTGCCTCTCAGAGCATCAGATGGAAAACCTCTTCCACTTAGAATTATAAGTGGTCCTAGTGGAAGGCTTCCTTGAAGCCTTTAAATATCCATGACACCTTGAGAAAGGTGTAAGTCAGCAAATTCTAGCTCCTCAAGAGCCAAGCCTTGAGGTGGAGGGATTTGAGGTCCGGATACCACACTCTCCCCTGTGTACAGGCCAGTAAGTCGTGGACTCAGGGCAGGGTGGACTGCCAAGGACAGGAGCAGAGGGTACCAGGGCTGTCTGGCCCAATCTGGGGCAATCAGAATCACTCTGCAAGGTTGAGATCTGATTTTTACTAGTACCCTGAAAAGGAGAGGAAAAGGGGGGAAAGGCATACAGAAACTTCCCTTTCCAGTCCAACAGAAAGGCGTCCAGAGGGACTGAGCCCAGAACTGGAGGCCTGCAACAGAAAAGAGGAAGTTGGTGGTTGTCTGAGGCTGCGAAAAGATCTATCTGAGGAGTGCCCCATCTGGCAAAGACAGACCCCAGCACTTGTGAATTCAGAGCCCATTCGTGATGGCCCTGAGAAATTCTGCTGAGGGCGTCCGCCAGGACATTGTCATTCCCTGGGAGATGAACCACTATCAGGGAGGTGTTCAGGAGTAAGCCAGAGACCAACTTACTTCATTGCTGTGCACAAGGCTGAAGACCGAGTGCCCCTTGTTTGTTGATGTACCACATTGTGGTGGTATTGTCTGTCCTGGACTTGAACCACTTTGTTCTGGACAGAATCTGAAAACACCCAAAGAGCTAAAAAGACAGCTCTGAGTTCCAAAAGATTGATGTGGGAGCAGAGACTCCTGAGGGAGACCATACCCCTGAGTGACAAGGTCATCAGGTGAGCCCCCCACACTAACAGGGAGGCATCCGTGGTGAGGTGAGGGAGTGAGAAATGGGAATGAAGGGAACCCCCTGTCTTAAATTGCTCTGGACCTGCCACCAGTGGAGGGCTAGGATCAGAGTTTGAGTAACTGGGACCAACTTGGTAAGGGGTCCTTCCTTTGAGACCAATAGGCCCTCAAATGGAACTGAATGTCCCTCATCTGGAATCTTGCTCCTGCACGACAGCTGTGGAAGCAGCCATGTGCCCGGGAGTTGCAGAAAATGCCTTGCTGGTCGAGAGACCCGCAGAGGGTAAAGGAGGATGCCAGGGCGATGAGTCTGTCCACCCTTTCTGAGGGAAGAAAAGCCCTGGCTAACCTTGTGTTCAATTCCTGCCTATGAAAGTTAGGACCTGAACTGGTTCCAGAACTGACTTTGGTAAGTTTAGCAGGAATCCCAGGGAAGTGAGAAGCTGCTGGGTGACTTGCAAGTGGGATTTCACCTGACCTGGAGACTGACCCACAATGAGCCAGTCGTCTAGGTAGGGAAACACAGCAACCCCTTGCCTTCTTAAGCGAGCCACTACTACAGCGAGACATTTTGTGAATACCCTTGGTGCAGAGGTAAGGCCGAAGGGCATTGCCCTGAACTGGTAGTGGCCTGAGGGCAGTTCGAACCTGAGGTACTTTCGGTGAGAAGGCCTGATCAGAACGTGAAAATAGGCATCCTTGAGGTCCAGGGAAGCTAGCCAGTCCCTGGCCTTAGGGAAGGCAATATCATTGCCAGAGTCAACATTTGAACTTTGGTTTCAACAGATGCTTGTTCAAGTATCTTAAATCTAGAATGGGCCGCCATTCTCCTGTCTTTGGGGTAAGAAAGTATCTTGAATAAAGCCCTTGCCCTGATGGCAAGGAGGAACCCTTCCACTGCTTTGCAGTCCAGCAGAGCAGAAACCTCTGCTTCCAAAGCAAGGGCTTCTGAAGGATTTGCAGGTGGAAAATGCCTGGCTCTCATCTTTGGAAAGTGTTTGAAGCTGAGAACCAGACCCTGGCCTATTACCTCCAGAACCCATCTGTCCGTAGTTAGGGACAGCCAGTTCCGGCTGAAATAGGCCAACCTGCCCCCCACTGGTACAGGAGAATTGGCCCTGGGCACCCCATCAGGGTGCCTGCTTAGCAGCAGCCTTAGGCTGAGGGGAGGGGGACTGTCTACTTGAGCCTCGTCTACCCCTGCCTCTGAAGAAACCCCTCAGCGAGACAGCAGAGGAGGCTTGAAATTGGTAAAAAGGCCTGAAAAGGCCTGCCTACTCTCTGGGAGCATGCCTTTGTGGCATGGCATGCTTCTCCTAGCCTGGCACTTTTGTAGGTAGTCTTTATTCATCCATCTTTTTCATATAGTTTTCTGTTTGTTCCCAAAAGAGAATTTCCCACTACAGGAAAATCCATAGCCTTTGACTGGGTATCTTGGGACAGATTAGTGCATCTGAGCCATGCCAACCTACGGAAGCTACAGAAGTGGCCATGACCCTAGAAGAAACATCATTAACATCAACAGCAGTATGAAATTGAACTTTAGAGGCTTCAATGCCATCAGCAGCCACCTGTTCCAACTCACTAGCCAGCTGTCCGTGGGCCTGCTTGGCTAACTGCAATACTGTGTCCCACCTAGATTTCTGATATCTAGCTCACATAAGCCATATAATTTGCCTGCCTGAGCCCCAAAGAAGCTGCCATATACTGTTTCTTCGCCATGGCATCAATCTTCCTGGAATCCTTATCAGGAGGATGTGAGGCCAGAGGAATATTAGCCTTGTCACAGGCTGCAGCTTGTACCACACCTACATGACTACACTGCTCAGTAAGGAAGTCTGTATCCGAGCCTGACAAAGTATACCTTCTGTCCATTTTTTTATCTACAGGGAGGGACAGAATGAGGATTTTTAAAATCTTTGTTGTTTGCTTCCTAAATGACTTATGCAAAGAATAGACAACCTCCTAGACTCTGGAATATCCATCATTTCCACATAATCAGGCTCCTCTTGCTCATCCACAGCCTCCTCAAAGGAAGCTGGAGGTTTCTACAACCTTTTGTAAAAATAAAGAAAGGGGACTCAGACAGAATAGGAGGAGATCTTAAAGGTCTGTCTGGAGAAATGTCCGGTTCAATGGGCACGCCCAGACCCCCCAGCCACACATATAATGATCAAATTCCTCCTCCCGCTCCTGTGGTTCTATAAAATCCTCAACTTCAAAATCCTGAACCACTGGGACTGAAGCTAACCAACCTTTTACCAGCTGTTGGTGGTTCTACAGATCCCTGAGACAGTGACTGGACAATCTGAATGGCTTTAGCTATCTCTGCAGCAGTTGGAGACACAATTTTGGACTCCAGACCTACGGTTTCTTGTCTTTTACTTGGGACTGGTTCCTCTGAACCAGCCTTCCTTTGCCGAGGAAGTCTCGCCCCTGGTCAGAGGGCTTCCTCTGGTCCAGTGGGTACTGGACCGGCTGGCCATCCGGTCAGCGGACTTTTTGCCTCTCGCCCCTGAGCCGCCCAATCTCTTCTCCAGGGTGGCTGCAGGGAATTTTACACACCTGGCAGTCTGACAGGAGGTGGTCAGCCCCAGACAATAAACACAGTGGTGTGTGGGTCAGCCTTGGCAAAGGCGTCCCACAGACATCACAGTGTTGAAACCCAGTGGGCCCGGTTTTCTTTTGGGTTTCTCAGACATAATGCCAGCCTAACCAAAACTTGCCTTTTGATGGCAGTGCCAGGCAAGACACCCTTATGGGTTCCTAACTGCGTGTCACGGTATTTGAAAAACCGTTATAATTCCGTTTTTGAACCGATAAGAACCGGGAACCGCACTCTAAAACCCACTGTACACTTTTAAAATACAGAAAAACCAACCGATCGGTTCAAAACCGAACCGATAATTAATTTTCCACACAGACTTAAATTTTTGTACTTACGTTACCAGATAGAGCTTTAAAACCGAAATGCGTAAAATAATAACTTTTGCCGTTCAAATGAACTGAAAAATACTCGCTTGAACCGAGAATGAACCGAGCTGAAGGAGCTGATCTCCGGAGCGACTGCTCAGTGAAGCGGAGTAAAGAATCTGACAGTTTCATTTGAAACTGCCAGATAGAGCTTTGGGCACAGCGCCCTCGCGCTGTGGAACTCCAGATCTTCTGGAGTTAACTCCTTCCTCTCCGGGGCAGTTCAGCTGCAGTGGCTGACTGCTATTGTTATAATATAGCAAGACTTCATGGTGTTTGAACCACCTTTGCTGAAATTCCTATTTGTCCTGAGCCCAACTTTATCGTTGTGAGAGAAGATGTACAGTGGTTCAGTGCACCGGGCCTGCAGCCCTGAAAACCTCCTTGCAGAGGAAATGGCTACCAAGAAGCCTGCCTTCCAAGTTATAAACTTGATATGGGCCGTGGACACAGGCTCGAAGGGTGGCTTCATGAGCCTGTCTGTGCAAAGGTTAGGGCAGGCTCCAAGGAGGAAAAGCTCCCGGATTGGAGGCTGGGGGTACAAGAGGCCTTTTAAAAACTGTTTAAATATGACATGGGAAAAAACTGATTTTTTCTTTCCCATCGAAAGGTAGGCCGAAATTGCCGCCGGGTGTAAATGGAAATTATGTACCTACCGTAATTCTTGATCTTCTTGGACGAAGTCTCCACCACTCATTCACACTAATGGGAATACGCCGGAGGCGCTAAGACCCAGCGGGAGCAAACTTTTTTAGGACGGCCGGCAAGGAAGTGGCACTGTGAGCCCGGTGCGTGCGGTAATGACCATCTTGGCGTCGACCCTCCAACCGCCTCAGTACCCCCCCCCCGAGGAGGTTCAGTGTAACTAACCTAGAAAGGACTAACCTTAAAATCGGACACAAGATAGTCCGAATGACCCGTGTAAGAAGGGTCAACAATAAAGTCTTCAAAGCTCAGCCACTGAGGGAGTGAAGACCATAAACAGAGAAGTGAGCTCGGGGGATGGTGGATGGGCGCGTGAATGAGCGGTGGAGACTTCGTCCAAGAAGATCAAGAATTACGGTAGGTACGTAATTTCCATATCTTCCTGGACATAAAGTCTCCACCACTCATTCACGCTAATGGGAGAGCACCTAGCTAAATAATCCCCCCCGAGATGGGCGGCAGAAGAGAAAGAGCTCACGTGCTTAGGATAGAAGCCCGTTAAGAATGGTCCTGCCAAACGACAGATGTCGTCTGGCATGGACATCCAAGGCGTAGTGCTGAACGAATGTATGAACGGAGCTCTAGGTAGCCGCATTGCAAGTATCTGCAGTGGGCATGCTATGGATTTCCGCAAGAGAGTCCACGACTGCTCTGGTAGAGTGAGCGTACGCGCAGCCTTCCAGCTTGACCTGTGCCACAGAATAGCAGTGGCGAAGGCATGCCACCAGCCATGCTGAAAAGCACCTGATAGCAACAGATTGACCCAGCTGGGTCTCGCTAAAGGAAACAAACAGTTGTTGAGCCTTGCGAATTTCCTTTGTTCTATCTAGATAGAACCACAATGCTCTCTTAACATCCAGCGAATGAAGGGTACGCTCCCCTTCATTCTGGAAGTTCGCAAAGTAGGTAGTAAGGACTAACAGTTGGTTTAGATGGAATTCTGAAGGGAGAAACTTAGGATGAGTCCTAAGAACTACTCTGTCCTTGTGAAATACAGTGTACAGGGGGTCTGTGACCAGTGCGTGTATTTCAGAAACCATACGGGCTGAAGTAATGGCCACCAGGAAGGCCCTTTTCCAAGTGAGGAACTTCAACTTGCAAGTAGCTAGAGGCTTGAAAGGTTTATGAGTGAGCATGTCTAGCACAATGTTAATGTCCCAGGCTGCAACTGGACGTCTAATAGGTCTAGTATGCAGAATACCGCTAAGAAACCTCTTAACTGTGGGCAACTGAGCCTGGAAAGTACCGGCTCATGATATGCCGAAATGGCACAAAGATGAAATTTGACTGTGGAGTACTGCAGACCTGTGTTTTAGAGGTCCAAGAGATACTCCAAGACTTTATTCGTTGGGCAGGAAAAAGGATTCCAAGAGGATTTAGCACACCAGATAGAGAAACGCTTCCTTTTAGCTGTGTAATTTTTTTCTAGTGGCCGGCTTATGCTCAGTCAAAAGAATATCTGAAACTCTATGAGAAACATAGAACCTGTTCACCTCTTATCTCTTCAAGAGCCAAGCGTGACAGTGAAGCAACCTCAGGTTAGGATGGACAACAGGACCCTGGGACAGAAGGTTCGACTGAAGGGGAAGCATTTTCGGGAGGTTTCCGACAGTCTATTGAGTAGCAGGAACCATATCTGCCGAGGCCAGAAAGGGGCAATGAGAATCATTCTGCCCTCCTGTGACTCCAATTTGAGCAGTACCCTCTGAATTAGGGGAAGAGGAGGAAATGCATATAGAAAGTGTTTTGTCCACCGCAGCCTGAACGCATCCTGACAAAAAACGCCAGGTCCTGGAATTCTGGAGCAGAAGAGAGGCAGTTTTGCGTTGAGTGGGGGATGCAAAAAGGTCCAGGTCTGGAGTTCCCCATTCTTTGAAGAGTGACTGAACGACGGTCGAGAGACCACTTGTGAGGATCCGCCTCCGTTCTGCTTAGATGGTCTGTCAGCTCGTTTTGTAATCCTGGCAGGTAAACCATCTGAATTAGAGCCTTGTGCTCCAGGCACCATTCCCACACTGTCATTGCTTCCCTGTATAATGGGTAAGAGCGTGCACCGCCCTGTTTGTTGATGTAGTACATCACTGCCTTGTTGTCTGTTTGAAGGAGAATGTTCTTGTGACAGAGTATGTCCTTCAAAGTTTGGACTGCACAGAGGACGGCTCTCATTTCCAGGACGTTTATGTGAAGTTGAGACTTGTCCTGAGTCCATGTACCCTGGGTGTGGAGATCCCAGCAGTGAGCCCCCCAACCCATCAGAGACGTGTCCGTGGTAATGGAGAGCTGATGATCCAGAGGGGCGAAGGGATATCCTTCCAGAAGGTTGTCCTCTTGAGACCACCAGGTGAGCGACCTCTTCAGAGGTTCCTTCACCTTGATGAGAAAGGACTGAGGGTGAGTGGTTGGGGACCACTGAGCATCCAGTGAGAGGTTCTCATGTGAAGACGAGTCAAGGGTACAGTTAACACCGAGGATGCCATGAGGCCCAGCATCCGTTGCTTCGAGATAGCTCGAATCGAGCTGTGTTCTCTGATGTATCGGGCCATCTGTAAGATATTGCTCCTTCTGTTTTGTGGAAGAAAGGCCTTCGCAAAGGAGGTGTCTAGAAGAGTTCCTATGAAGAGGAGCTTCTGGGAGGGCTGTAACTGTGACTTGTTGAAGTTCAGCAGGACTCCCATGGAAGTCTGAGGACGTGGCCACGGCCTCCAGAGTCTTTTGCCTGGAGGGACTTTCTAGAGGCCCATCGTCCAGATATGGGAACACTGCATTCCGATCTTCCTGAGGTGTGCCGCGAGAACTGCGCAACACTTTGTAAAAACTCGAGACAACGAGGATAGCCCAAAGGGCAGGACTCTGAACTGATAGTGTTGACCCAATGCCATAAACCTTAGGTATCTGTGGTGCTTTGGTTGTATGAGAATGTGTTGGTAGGCATCCTGCATGTCCAGGGAGCCAATCGTGTTGATGAATCAAAGGTAGCAGGGTACCGAGTGATATCATCTTGAACTTCTCCTTGTGTAAACTTGTTTAACTTTCTGAGATCCAGAATGGGGCGCATGCCGCCGGTTTTCCTTGGAACCAGAAAGTAATGGGAGTAGAAACCTGTGTTCCATTGATCCAGCGGAACTACTTCTACTGCCCTGTTCTTCAAAAGGCCTTGTACCTTGGAAGCAAGAAGGTCTGACTGTGCCGCCCGAAAGCCTGGGCTGTCGTTTGGGAGGATGATCCGGAGGGGTTTCTGAAAGACTGAGAGAGTACCCCTCACGGATTATCCTGAGGACCCATTTGTCTGATGTTATAAATTTACAATAGTTGTAGAGCTGAGTCAGATGTCCTCCCACTGCTGAGGAGGAGTCCCCCTCGGGCAGCTGAGGTGGGACCTGGGCTGGAAACTCAGAAAGTGGCACTGGGCGCTTTTGGGCCATGTGCCTTCTGCTGCAGTTTCTTTTGCAGCTGAGGGTTCTGGTTTCCGTTAAAACCTCTTCTGCCCAAAAAGGACTGACGGTTATGAAACTGGCACTTGTTCCCACCCCCTCAGGAGGGGGTGGGCGTAGGTCTGGCTGTCTTATTGGCAGAACTAGTCTTCAGTGTGGCCTCTAGTTCTTGCTCCACCCGAGGTCTGAACAGATACATACCGTCGAAAGGTAAGGCCATGATTTGCTGCTGGGCATCATTCGTGAAGCCCAAAGTACGCAGCCAAGAGTGGCAACAGGTGCAGATGCCAGCCACCGCCGCCCAGGAAGCTGTATCAAAAGCATCCACTGCAGCTTTAACCTGTTGGTTACTGGACTCGATAACCCTAGTTATGGTTTGAAGAAGCTCAGAGTTAACCTCAGATTCGGGTAGAGCTTCTACCATTGCTTTGAGCGAATGCCAAAGAACATACCCAAATTGAGAAAAATAGCCCTGGTAGCTGGCAATGCGCATGCCCAGGGTTGAGGCAGTAAAGACTCTCTTACCTAAGGTGTCTATCTTGCGAGATTCTTTGTTTATAGGACAGGCTGTAGATTCCTGAGGGAGGACAGCCTTATCATTCTCTGCCAGGATCACTATGGCATCAGCAAAGGCTTGTGAGGCCAAGATGGGGCAATCCTTGAGAGGGGCATATTTCCTATCTACGGACTTGGTCACAGAAGGAATAAGAACCAGATTCTTCCACACCATCTGTAAAAAGGTCTCGAAAGAGGGCTGTACCGGAGGAGTTAAATCCATAGGGATTTCCGTGACATGAAGATATTGGAGACGCAAAAGCTTCCCAGGATCGATTTCTGTGGTCTGGAGAGAAAGGGTAGAATTTAGGTTCATGAGCAGAGACTTAAAGGAAAGGTCCTCAATAACAGGCTGTGCAGGAGGATTGATCCCTGCCCCCAGGGCAGTGTCAGCATCAACATCATCACCCTGTCTAAGATCTGGGTTGGGCTCAAAATCATCTCCTGACAGTCCAGGGGGGACTGCATAGACAGGAACGGAGTGAAAACCAGGAGGAAGAAGAGAAGGATAAAGAATCGGAGTCTAAAACCTCTGGAAACTAGATGGCACCACACTCATCCCCGACGCCAATGAAAACGGCTTTGAGAACAAAGAAGGAGCCATCACAGAAAACGGCGTTGCACACGGCGCCGATAAAGAGCGCGACACTGCACCCGGCACCGGAGGCACTGACGGAAAGCACGGCGGCGCCACCAGCCCCGACACCGAGGACAGCGCTAACAGAGCCCGCGGCACCACAGACGGTGCTGACATCACTCACTGCGCCGCAAAGGACCTTGACGCTGGAGAAGTCGGCACCTCAGACAATGGCAACGCCACAGAAGTCTGAGAACTACGATTTGCAGTTACAGGATGAAAAATGGCAGGAGATAAGGACATCGGTGTAGAACCCTGTGCCGCAGCCATGTGAGGGGGACAGACACCCGAGGTGGAGTTGACGGCACTGAAGGTGCCATGCGACTAGGACAGACCTAACCGCCCCGCCTACCACTCCAGAACCGAAGGGCCCAAAGGCCCCGGTGTCGGTCTGGCCAGTTCGGCCAATCGGGCCAACCTCCGAGCCCACTGGTGAAACTGCTCATCGGAAACTCCTCCAATAGGCAGAGAGGGGCTCCGAAGTCGAAGAGATCATCCATCAGAGACAGAACCGGTGACTCCGACAGAGGTGGAGACCGACGCCTGGCCCTAATAACCGACCATCTACGCGCAGACGTACCAGAGGGTGACCTCGAGTGATGCGGTTTCTTTTTCGACCTGTGTGCCAAAGAAGAATTCGAGGCCGAACAGTGCCAAGAATGGGACCATTTCTTTTTATGCTTTTGGGGAGACCGCCCATCTCCCTGAGCATTGGAACACCCATTGTCAGAACCACACCCCTCCGGGGAGGGCGGCGGACCAGACCCGGACCCGCTGACTGAACAGCTTTCATATAAAGTCTCCCTACCATCACCTGCCCCTCTCATGGTTGACTCCATCAATGAAGGGCTGAAGACTTCTCTCTTATAAGTAGAATTTATTAAATATAAATCGGTACTTATCGAAAATAAACTACAAAACAAACTGAAAACTAAGCTGCTAGTTTGAAATTTGACTCCCGGGAGGCGAGCGATGTCATCACTGAAGCGCACTCGACGGCAGGGAAAAAAGGAACTGAGGTGGTTGGAGGGCTGATGCTGAGATGGTCATCACTGCACATGCCGGGCTCATGGTGCCGCTTCCTCGCTGCTCCATCTCAGGTGCTGGCCCTCCTGAAAAAGTTTGCTCCCGCTGGGTCTTAGCGCCTCTGACGTACTCCCATTAGTGTGAATGAGTGGTGGAGACTTTATGTCCAGGAAGATCTTGAGGGAAGATGGTTTCAAGCCTGACGCCTGTAAGAGTACCAGGCAATATAGCAGCTGAGGGTCTGAAACTGAATGGGATTCGACCTTTTGCTCTTGCACCAGAGGGCAAACCTTTACATCTGGCTGCATAAGTCTTCTTAGTGTTTGATTTTTTTTTAACCACCCTCAGTATACTAAGGACCTGTCAAGAGTACTGTGAGGATGCAGAGTTAACTGTTCCAGAACCAGGCCTTGAGGTGGAAAGAGTGTATGCCTGTCTGAGGAAGGGTCAGCAGGGAGTGAGTTGGAGGCAGGCGAATGGACTGCTGCAGGGCATTGAGAAGGAGAGGTTACCAGGCTTGCTTGGGCCAATCCGGAGCCACCAGAATCCTAGATGCAGGCTGCTGTAAGAGTTTCAGAAATACCCTGAGAATCAGGGAAAAAGGAAGGAATGCATATAAGAACCTCCCTGACCAGACCAGGATCAAGGCGGCCAGAGGAGGCGATCCCGGGACTGCAGCCTGCAACAGAACTGAGGAAACTGAAAGCTCAGGGGAGAGGCAAACAGATTCACTTCTGGGTGCCCACCCGCCTGAACACTGTGGCTAGTACTTGTTTGCTCAGAGTCCATTACTCTGGCCCTGACTGATGCGACTAGAGCCTTTGCCAGAGTGCTGTGTTTGTCTGGGGGGTGAATCACTGAAGGCTGACTCCCAGGTAGAAGGTAAAAGACCAATTTTTTATAGCGCTTTCGAAGAGTACTCCTGATCTGGCCACTGCAGTAATGTCTGTCTGACTCTGTAAGTCTGCCCTTTTATGACAGGAGTAAATGCTTTGAGCTAGAAAGATTTCATTGAGTTCTAAAAGAAATATGATTAACTGTGACTCTTGGAGAGTCTAGGTGCCACTTACTGAGGTACTGTCCAGATGCGCTTCCCACCACAGGAGGAAGGTGTCTGTGGAACTGCTTTGTCAGAGTTTTCAGCTTTGAAAATTGTTGCTTTCTGAGACCAGCAAGCTACAAGGAGACTTACGGGTGAGGCCTACTGTATCTCAACCTTGGGACCACTGCAGGCACTGAAGCTATGTGTCCCAATAGCCTGAGGAAATGTCAGCGTTTCGTGATTTGCTCAGGACCGCATCCTATACTGAATCAGTGAGGGTTAATGATTCAAACCCAGTCAAGCTTTCTCACAAGCTGCCTGATGCACTATACTTACATGGCTGGGATGTACAGACAGGCACTCAGTATTGTTAAACAACTGATATATTTATGCATTTATTTATTAACACGTCCAGACCGCTTGTAAACCTCTGCCACAGAACTGGGGGTCTGAAACAGTTTCATGGCATTGTATTTATATTTTTCATTAAGACAGGGCTTTTTGGGAGGTGGAACCTTTCCCCTATAATCTTTTCTTTTCTTATCCTTATCCTCACCTTGGAAGGACTCCTGAGAAGGGAGGTAAAGGGTGAAAATATGTTTTGGATAGACAATGGCATGGAGGGAGAACCTCCTTGGATACATAGGGTGCTATACCCTCCACATCATAAAAATTCTCATATCACCTGTATCACCCTCACAGTCTCAGGGGCAAGAACTGTGGAAGAGTGACAGCAGCCCCTGTAAGCAGGGGCAGAATAAATTATTTACCATCCACTGTATCACCCTCACAGTCTCTGGAGTGAGAACTGTGGAAGAGTGTCTGCAGCCTCTGTAGGCAGGGGCATCATTAAATTATTTATCATCAACTGTATTACCCTCACAGTCTATGGGAAAGAGAACTGTGGAAGAGTGTTTGCCAGCCCCAGTAAAGAAAGGACCCATTTTTTGTAGGGTCTGAAACAGTTGCCATGCTTTTTCCATATTTTGCACAGATGGGAGTACTGCACAGTTTTTCTATATGCTTTAAGCTGCCTGTTGTCTCGCTATTGGCTTTCCCAGGAGCAACGGGAGCATTTATGTCCAGACAGAGTTTCTTTTTAGCCACTTCATCAGTGGCTTGATCAGGCTTCCTTCCTTTGTCACTTCTATTATTTTTTAAATTCTGAGTACTTCGTAATTTGGACGCTTTAATTTTTGGCTGGGATCTTGGGGGTTCCTCAGCACCTGCTTACATTTTAGTACTTTTGAATGGCCCCTAGTCAGAAGCCTTTGACATGTCCTCAACCATAATAATCAAAGGTTTGTCTGCTAGGTTTTGCCCAATTTAAGCAAACAAACCAGTCCTGGACCTTATGAACTGAGTACAGGTTTCTGTGAAACGCCACCGGCCAGTCCTGCCCAAATTAATTAGTTCTGTCTGGTGTTTTCTTTTTTTCTTTTTTTTTTTTTTTGTGGTTGTAGAACTGGAGTCTATACCAGTGCCAATCTTAATAGAAAACGCAGCAATACTTGTCAACTGCCACAGGTGGCTGCTGGACCCTTACGGACAGTCCTGTGACAGATGATATCTAGATCCAGTTCCTTTATGTATAAACATAATGTATAGAAAGGTTTCTCTTAATTTTGCCAATCCCGAGAGAAACCCCCAGGCACTGTTAATATCTGAATTCCAATGAGGTGTCTTGCGGTAAGACCCGCGAGGTCTGAGGTAAAAAAACAAGGCAACTGTCCCTAATTCGACGTTTCCCACAAGAATTTGGTAAGAAAAGAGAGAAACCGTTGAAATTAAGCACCCATGATAAAATGTAACCTTCAAAATGAACAACCTCGTTAAAAATGAAGTCAAAATAGCACGGTTGCGCTAAAAATAAAAAATCAGCACAGCGTTAATTAATTTGTAATACTTTCACTCAGCACACTATTAAAACAGAAATATGAGGAAAACTTTACCCAGATAAGCACTAGGAGGCTGTCAACAAGGAAAGTTAAGAGACACCTCAGGGGCAATGTTGCTCAGTCCAGCGGAGAAAAAATTCTGAAGCCTTCAGCAGCTCTCACTCAGCTCATCACCCTTCCTGTTTTCTGATTGGCTATGGCTCTAGGCTTATTTAAATTTCTCTTAAAGGCACACCTCCAGGGCAGTTGCACCTATCCAGCTAACTGCTAGAGTTACTGATGCTAAAGGACTCCTGGGGTAAGAACTGACTGCTCCCACTTACTTGTGAGACTGATTTTATTTATCCTTAAACTACCAAAATATTATGGGGCACAGATCACGAGCAGCCTATCGCTTAAAACAATGGGCAGATGAAAACATTACTGTTGTTAGAAGCCATTTAAAAATAAAAAATAATTATTTACGAGACAATGCTCTCCTGCCATTACAAATGGTGCTGGAGAGATGAAGTAATGTTTAAACTATCTCCTCTTTTTAAAAGTCTCCTTGTATAGCTCTTTATGTTTTTCTCTTACTGTAAGGATATAACTCTGCGTATTGTGGTCTACCAGATATAGAGCGTTCACTTCAGAGGATACTGTATTTATTTACTGTGATAACAATGAAAAGGTCCAAGATACTACCAGAACTAATTAATTAATTTACCTCTTCTCATTGAGGCTGTTATTTGATGAACACTTAAATGCTTTAAGCTACTTCCCCATCTGATGCCCCTAGGGCAACCTCAGTCTGCATTAAAATGGCCACCTAATACTAGCTGCTTACAGTGTGCCTCAGTACTGTCCAAGCCAGTTTTTCATAATCACTAGTCCTGGCCTTGGGTGGTGAGTGTATCATACAAAATACTAAACTGCACTTGGAGTCGGGTGGGGTAGCGCTACACAGCTAGCGCCACTAGCATTAGGAGCAAGAAAATGGAACACAAACCCAGTGTTGCAAGCAATCCACAGGGGCTGAAAAGGCTGTTACTCACTCACTAGACAGTTTCTTGCCAAAAGCAGGAAGCGGATACACTGCCATCTTCCAGGGGTAGGGTTGGCTGGTCACGTGGCTGACTCCCCCATAACGGATGGGCAGGAAGCAGGAGGACCTGTTTAAAAAGCACCACTCCTAATGTGATCCATTCATGTTCATGTCCTACCGCGTGAGTGGAACACAGCAGGAGTGGAAGAGGACTGGTGTCTTAGGTGTCATCAGGCTCCAGGTCATTCTGAAGAGGGACTACAGGAAACACCCACTAAAAAGACCTACAGAGGTCAAGGCGCTGGGGGGTCCTCTGGCTCAGTAATATTTGCTGAATAAATCTCAGTTTTTGTTACTGCCTTACTTGGTTTTTGTCTACAGTCTGTTACCAGAGTGCAGGTCACAGTCTTTCCTGTGCTGTTATAGGATGGCCGCCTGTTACTGCACCCTCATAGCACTACCCCTGACGTGGAGCCTTTGTAAAAGAGCCCCTGGCTCAAAGGTGTATCTGATTCCCTTAAATAAATAAATAAATAAATACCCAGAGACACGCTGCCATTTGTTCTCTCTCAATGTAAGTAAGCTCTGCAGTAAAGGGAACACCAGGCAGGAAAAGTAACAAAGGGAAAGCAAGGGAGGGCACACAGTGATAAGCAGGGAAACCCTATCTAGGTAGAGTGTACAGAGAATTAAGAAGCGAGGATAAGAAGGGACAGCCAGAAACACCCTATCTAGGGTATGGGTACAAACACACTACATAGATAGGCTAAATACAGGAAGTGGGGTATACACAGGAGAGGTAAAAGGACAAAGGAAGGCAGGGAAGTAAACAGTTCAGAGGAAAAATAGTCATCAGGCATGGGAGTGGCACAGTGTAACGGGTGTGGGGCCGAAATCTGCAGAGACTTGAGGTAATGCACCATATGCAGGCACCTCTCCGGGCATAGAGCAGAGATTGCTGGACTCCGGGCCGAACTGGCAGAAGTACAGGGTACCATCTGCTTTACCCAGGGATCGCCAAGCTTGCTGCTGCTCCCTCAAAGGAAGCCAGCAAAGAGGCAGAGAAGCTAGATCTTGGTGGGCTCCAGGAGGGGGGAGGAGGGAGAGAATCCCCAAGACATTACCACCACAAAATTCCTTTGCCATTCTGGCAGGACAAGGAAACCAGGAGGAGGCACCCCGGGCAGTGGGAGAGGAGATGGTGGTCCTCAATTGAGGATGGCCTAAAGGGAGGAGGGAGTGGCCCATAGCCAAGGAGGAGACATGTGTTGATGTGGGACTCCATAGTCAGGGGACTGAGTTGAAAGCAGCGGAAGGAGACGACAGGGTGGTAAGGTGCCTACGAGTTTCTTTGGCAGGGAGGAATGGAAGGCAGATCATAGAGATCACCAAGGAAGCAGGGGAAGGGAAGGAGCTGGATGTCATTGTCCATCTGGGGACTAATGACCTGGCCAGGGACACAACAGCAGGGGTGGTGCAGGATAGGTTTAGGGAGCTGGAGAGGGGCATGAATCAGGTAGTTTGCACAGTGGCCTTCACTGAGGTGCTACCTGTATATGGCTGTGGGAAGGTTAGGGAACACTGTACCAGGGCCTTCATCTATCCAGGAAGGAAGGAAACAGCAGTCCTGGGTGGAAGATTTAGATGCTATTTTGATGGGCATTTAAATTACTGAAGGGGGTGGGAGGGGGGAGACAGAAAAACTGAGGGAGGCAGAGACTGCACCCTCCCCCTCCCCCCAAGAGAACAGAGCAGCAAAAGCCCAGGGGAAGTGAATTCCCCAGGGGTTGAGGGGCATAAGGACAAGGAGGAGGGCAGGACTGGCAGATCAGAAAGAGGAACTAAAGCTGTGGTCTAATGGAGAACATATCCTTGATAAAGGTGTCAGCATGGCTCAGTTGATAGCACATCTGCCTCTGGACCAGAAGGTCGAGGGTTCTCATCCCACACAGGGATTGGACTTGCACCTAAAAAACACTGGCATCCGAGTGCAGTATTAGGGGGGTGCTGTACTGCTGGGTGTGTGCTGTCCTTTGGATGAGACGTTAAACTGAGGTCCCTTCTACACATCCTGGTGGGTGTCCAGGTGGAAGTAAAAGAACTCAGGGCACTCTTCGCAAAGAGTAGGGGACATTCCCAGTGCCCTGGTCAACATTCCCCTTCCCATAAACTGGTTCATGCAATTGTCCAGGCTGTGTGTTAGTGTTGATGTACAATATGGTCGCCACTACACATTCAGTCACTTCACTACCAGTCTAGCATTGCTTGTAAAGTGCTTTGGGATACACTGTGTTTGAAAAGTGCTATATAAATGTTGATAAAGATGTAAAGCTGAGAGAGAGAGAGATTAAGGAAGGTAGGCAGAGGGATAGTGAAAAATGGGAGGACAGGAGGGGCAAAAGATGGAAACAGGAAGGGAAAACAAAAGGAGTGGAGAACTATGTGTGCCAATGCAAGGAGCCTAGGAAATAAGATTTCTGACCCTGAAGCAATTATTGCAGAGGCACACACGGATCTGGTGGCCATATCGGGGTCATGGTGCACCAATAACCACAGCTGGGAAGTGGCCATATTAGGCTACACAATGTTCTGGAAGGACAGAAAGAGAAAGTGGGGGGTTGTTTTACATGTAAGGAAAGGTATAAAGGCCACAGAGACACAGGGCCACATGGGAGATAGGAAGAGCTGGAGATACTATAGGTATAGGTTAGCATAAGTGTAGAGGCAGGGTCCCGGGCCCTTATCTACACTGGGGGGAGGGGGGTACAAACCACCACCACAGGGAGAGGAGCAAGAGGTTTTGGATGAGGCCACTGGCAGAATGGCAAGCAAGGGGGAAGTACTGATTATAGGGGACTTCAATCTGCTGGATGTCGACTGGAGCACCCTGGCTGAAGCTACAAGAAGCAAGGTCATCCTCGATTCCCTACAGGAGGCATTTCTCAGGCAGCTAGTTATGGAACCCACTAGAGATGGGCAATATTTCACCTAGTATTTACAAACAGGAAGAGCACTGCAGATCTCACAGTGGGTAGTCTCTTGGGAACAAGTGACTACCGTACTGTGTGGTTTGCATATGTACTGGTCAAGAGAAAAAACACACTATGACAGGGGTCTTGGACTTCAAGAGGACAGATTTTAAAGAAATGGGTGACTGCCTCAGTAAACACCTCAAAGGGGGTGGTAAGAGTGGAGACCCAATGGAATAGATCAAGGAGGAAATAGCTAAGGCAACAGCATGTGGTATGAAGGAAGTAAGCAGAGGAAAAGGCGCTATGGTTCTCAAAAGAGGTGGCTAAGGAGGAAAAAACAAACAAACAAAAAAAACAGCATTTAGGAAATATAAGGAGACCCAGACGGAACTGAACAGGGGGTTGTATCTGGAAAAGCAAAGGAAGGCAAGAAGGAGGTGGGGAAAGCTAAGGCACAGAGATCACCACCAAGGAGGTAAAAAAAACAGGATAAGACATCTTCAGGTATGTGAGTGAAAAGAGGAGAACAAGGGGTGGGATAGTGAGAATCAGGAGGGAAGGATATTCTTTCCACTGCTTTGGCCTCCAAAAGGGTTTTCACCTCTATCTCCAACAGCAGCTTTTCTGTTGGGATTAGTGGTTTTGATAGCAAAGGGGCCTTGACGGGAGGGACATTTTTTGAACTGAAGAGATGGGCCCGGACCAACCACCTCCAGCACCCACGTCTGTGGTGATGCACTGCCAATAATGCAGGTAATGGGAGAGCCTGCCCCCTACTGGAAGAGGGGAGGCAACCGGAAAGCAGTCAGGAGGACTGTTTGGTTCATGAAGATGGGGTAACAGTGGAGCTGGCTCTCCTCTGGCCTCTCCTACCTCTGCCCCTGAAGTAACTTCTCATCTGTGAAAAATCCATGGGCATTGACATGGGATAAAATGCCCTGGGAAAATAACCCCAACCCCTACCCCCTTGTTTTGTGGTTTCTGGGAGGTAGAAGGCTTCTCTTTTGGCGAAGTTACTCTTGTAAGTAGTTTTGTACTCATCCATCCTTTTCATGTAAGCCTCAGTTTGTTCCCGAAGAGGGCATTCTTCTCACAAGGAAAATCCATAGCCTGAGATTGGATATCATGTGTGAGATTAGTAGTCCTTATCCAAGCAAACCGCCGGAGAGAAATGGCCTGTGCCAAACCATTAGAGGCTGTGTCATTATTATCCATGGCCATGTGAAACTGGTACTTAGTAGCTTCTATGGCCAGTTTAACAGTTTCACTGACATCTCCAACCACAGTCCCCCCAATGCTGCACTATGGTCAGAATACCATTCAGAAGAGCTCTTTGTTATCTAGCTGCATATGCCATGTAGATAGACAGGCGTAGCAGCAGGGAGGCAGTGGTATATGATTTCCTTCCCATGGAATCTAATTTCTTTGACTGCTTTTCTGGAGGCTGAGCAGACATTGGCACGTTAGCTTTGTCACAGGCTGCTGCCTGGACCACCCCTTTGTGGTCAGGATGTGAGTACAGAAAGTCAGCAGTCTGTTTACCAAGCTGGTATTTCCTCTCAATCTTTCTGTCCACCCGTGAAACAGAAGTAGGGGTCTCCAGGATTTTAAAACTTACTCTTTTCAAAGTATTATGTATTGGCAAAAATCAATTTCTTTAAAGGAGGAAGACCCATCATTTCTGTATAATCTTCCTCCATCTCTTGATTGGTGTCGTCCTGGAGGGGAAGTTCTAGGGTGTCCACCATCTGTTTAACAGAAACTTCATCACTGTCAGGCAAATCACCTCTGAGGTGACCATCTGGGTGTCCGGGGTCACCCTATGGCAATTCCTCATCATACGCTTCCTCATAATAAAATCCCTGGGCATGCCCGGTGTCATGGAGAGAATAATCAGGCTACGAAGGAGCTGAGAAAAATGTTCCCACAGATTGTAAAGTCTAGTATACGTGCCAAGCCTTAGCCATTTAATTTGCAGAGGGCATATCTTTATTTACCACCAATGTCTCCCTTTGTCCTTCAGAGGGAGGGGCAGTGGTATGTTTATCTTTGTCTTTTTTGCAAGGAGTGAATTAGAACCCTGCTCATTTTGTCTTTTTGTGGCTTGACTGGAATTCTTACTTTTATTAGACTTATTTTCATTAAAGTCCTTATAGGACTTGTCTGTATTTTTGTGTTGAATTGAGGTACCCTCCTCAGCAGTTTTAGAGGAGGGGGAGGCAGACTGGGTGGCCATGCTAAACTGTGCTTGGCCAGAGAACCAAATGTAAATATGACTGTATAGCTCTAATTATACTTTTGGTTTTTTAAATAGTGGTTTGGAAAGGCAGTGACCACCTCCACACATCTTGTGAACAGGAGCCCACTGCACAAGAAGAAAAAATTACTCACCTTAGTAATCTTTTTTTCAAGTGGTCCTTTAGCATCAGTAACTATGGCAGTTAGCTGGCTAGGGCAACTGCCCTGGAGGTATTCCTTTAAGATAATTAGCATAATAAGCTTAGGCATCAGCCAATCAGGAAAAAAAGAGGAGAGTGTGCTGAGAGGGAGCAGCCTGAAGGGCTTCAGAATTTTTTCGAAGATAAATGGGCACATGCCCCTAAAAGTGAACCAACACGATTCAAAAAACATGAAAATGTCCAAAATCACAAAAAACAGATATCAACAACATGAGCAAGAAACCTATTTAATAAGAGACACATTTTGGTAATAAAACTGAGAACAGAGCCCTTCTCCTGAAAGGTGATCCGGGGAGGAAGGGTGGGAGCTTATCGATGCTAAAGGACCCCTTGGAAGAAGGAAGATTACTACGGTGAGTAATTTTTTCTTCTTACCCCAGGAGTCCTTTAGCATCAGTGACTATAGCAGATTACCGAGCAGTACCAAGTGGGAGGTGGGCAGAGAACCTTAGGGAAAGAGACTCTGCAGAACCACTCTGCAAAATTTGGCATCAGATCTGGACTGCACATCCAAACTGCAGTGTTCAATGAAAGTATGTACAGATCTCCAGGTAGCTGCTTTGCAGACATACAGAAGGGGTATGTCTCCTGCAACTGCCACAGAAGCTGCAGTGTCTCTGGTAGAATGGGCTCTGAGCCCTATGGGAGGTTGATGACCAGCTTTTTCATAGCAGAATCTGATGCAAGAGACCAACCAGAAGGAAACAGTTCTCCTGGTAGCTGGTCTTCCTCTGCCTATATCCCCATAGGTAATAATAAACTTTATTTTTATGGCGCCTTTCAAATGCCAAGGCATCTAACAAATTTGAAATCACAAATCAAACAAAGGTGAGGAACAACCGAGTGGAAGAGCCTCTGAACTGCCTAGTATGCTCTAGATAGTACAAGAGAGTTCTTTTGACATCCAGACTGTGAAGCTTTTGCTCACCAGGAGTGGATTTCTCAGTAAAGAAAACAGGTAGAGTAACAGACTGGTTAAGGTGAAAGTCCGAAATCACCTTAGGCAGGAACTTCCTATTTGTCTCGAGTTCAGTTTTGTCTCTGTGAGGAATGGTGTAATTAGATTCAGTGCACAGGGCCTGTAACTCTGAAATCCTTCTGGAAGAGGTAACGGCCACTAGGAAAACAGATTTCCAGGTTACAAGCTTGAGATGTACAGTGGCCATAGGCTCAAAGGGTGGTTCCATAAGCCTGGCAATGCAGACATTCAGGCTCCAAGGGGAAACCGGCTCCCTGACTGGAGGCTGGAGGTGCAAGAGGCCTTTGAAAAACTGTTTGAACACAGAGTGGGAAAAACTGACCTTTTCTTCCCCACGGAAAGGTAGGCCGAAATTGCAGCCATGTGTAGCTTGAGAGAGGAGGGTTTCAAGCCTGAGGCCTGCAAATGTACCAGGTAATCCAGCAGCGTAGACTCTGAAGCTGTAAGAGGACTGACCTTTTTGCCCTTGCACCAGAGGGAAAACCTTTTGGCTACACAAGTCTTTTTTGTATTAGGCTTTTTAGCCCTTCTCAGGATCTTAAGGACCTGTTTCAAGTACTGAGAAACTGGGAACTGTAGCTCAAGAGCCAGGCCTTGAGGTGAAGAGAGTGTACGTCTGGATAATGAATTCCTGTCTGGGGAATGGTCAGCATAGAGTGAGTTGGTGACAGGCGAATGGGCCTGCTGCATGACAGCGAGAGAAGGAGAGGGTACCAGGCTTGCCTGGGCCAATCCGAAGCCACCAAGATCATCGATGCCAGCTGTTGTCTGAGTTTCAGCAATACCCTGAGTATCGGGGGAAAGGAGGGAATGCAAATAGGAACCTCCCTGATCAGTCCAGGATCAAGGCATCCAGAGGAAGTGTTCCCGGGACTGGACGCCTGCAACAGTACTGAGGAAGCTGGAAGTTGAGTAGGGAAGCAAACAGATCTGCTTCTGGTGTGCCCCACCACCTGAACACTGTGACTAGTACTTGCTTGTTCAGAGTCCACTTGCTCTGACTCTGACTGACGCGACTCAGAGGGGTATTGTGCTTGCCAGGGAGGTGAACAGCTGAAAGGCTGACCCCCAGGGAAAAGGCAAGAGACCACATTTTCAGAGCCTCTGGACAGTGTGTCCCTGATCTGGTACCACCTTACTTATCTAGAACATTGCAGTGGTGTTGCCTGTTAGAATTTGTACAGTCTGCCCTTTTATGATAGGAGTAAATGCTTTGAAAACTAGAAAGATTGCTCTGAGCTCCAGAAGGTTTATGTGCAACTGTGACTCTTGGACAGTCCAGGTACCACTTACTGAGGCAATGTCCAGATGCGCTCCCCACCCCAGGAGGGAGGCATCTGTGGTGATCACCTTTGTGGGAAGCGGAGCTTGGCAGGGGCTCCCTACTGCCAGATTTGCAGGGTCCTTCCACCAGAGCAAAGCTTGAAGGAATTATTCAGTCACAGGGCTCGCTGGTCTCAAAGAAGCAACAATTTTTCAAAGCCAATACCCGAGATAGGCTTGCAGGTCTCGCACCCTGTACCTGACCCCCAAGACCACTGCAGTCATTGAAGCCATGTGTCCCAAGAGCCTGAGGAAATGTCTGGCTGGCCTTGGCTGTCCCTGGACGAAAGAATCTGCCACTGAAAGGAAACTCTGAATTCTCTCTTGTGGGAGGAAGGCATATCCTTTCTGGGTGCCCAGCTGAGCTCCTATGAAAGTGAGTAGCTGAGTGGGCTCCAGGTGAGATTTCTTTAGATTTACCAGGAAGCCCAGGGATTCGAGAATGTGCTCAGTGAGGGAAAGGGACTCCCTGAGCTGACAAGGAGATTTTGCCACTTTGAGCCAGTCATCCAAATACGGGTAGACTGAGACACCCAGCTTCCGGAGGTGTGCTGCTACCACTGCTAGGCACTTGGTACAGACTCTTGGAGCCGAGGACAGGTCGAAGGGCATCGCAGTGAACTGACAGTGGCCCGAAGGGAGTCTGAATCTGAGAAACTTCCTGTAAGATTCCCTTATGGGTATATGAAAGTAGGCGTCCTTTAGGTCCAGGAAGGCTAGCCAGGCTCCCTGCTGTAAGGACTGAATCACCAGTGACAGAGTGACCATCTTGAATTTGGGTTTTAACAGATGTTTGTTTTAATATCCGAGATCCAAGATAGGTCACCACTCCCTAGTTTTCTTTTGTGTCAGAAAGTACCTGGAGTAGGGGCCTTTGCCCTTTTCATGGGCCTGGACCCTCTACACTGCTTGTAAAGCTAGAAGGTTTTTTACCTCCAACTCCAACAGTAGTACCTGTGTTGGGATTAGGGGCTTTAACACCTGGGTATGTTTGAGGTCTGGCATCTGTCTGAACTGTAGTGGCAGACCCTTTTCCACTATTTCCAGAACCCACTGCCCAAAGTAATGAGGGACTTGTTCTGAAGATAGTGGGAGAGTCTGCCTCCTACTGGCAGAGGGGAGGCAACCTGGACAATCACATCAGGGCTTAGACTGAGAGGCTGCTGGCTGGGCAGAGGTGGCTCTTCTTTGGATCCTTTTGCTCCTCCCTCTGAAGACACCCCTGTACTGAGAGAAGTCAGGCTGGGGATAGGTATTGTAAGGTCTGAGAAAACAGCCTCTGCTTCCGTTCCCCCTCAGATGGGATTTTTGTGGGGCAGGAGGCTTAGGTTTAGAGGAGTGACTTTGCCAAGAGGCCTTGTACTCGTCGACCTCTTTCATGTAGTCTGTTGTCCTGTAATCAAAAAGTATGTTTTGATCACAGGGGAAGTCCATGGCCGTAGACTGGGTATCTGGGGTTAGACTGGTAGTTCTAAGCCAGGCAAAACACCTCAAAGAAATGGCATGGGCCATGGTTCTGGAGGCGGCATCACTGTTGTCATCTGCCATGTGGAACTGGTACTTTGTAGCTTCCAGGGCAGTTTCTGCAGTATCCACTAGTTACTGCACCATTGTGAGTAATTGCCAGGACAGAGTTCCACAGTGCTTTCTGATACTTGGCTATGAAAGCCATGTATGAGGAAAGTCTGATAAGCAGGGAAGCTGTGGCATACATCTTCTTTGCAATGAAATCTATTTTTTTGGAGTCCTTGTCAGGGGGTAAGGAAGGCAAGGAGACTCCAGTTTTCTCACATGCTGCCTGCTGTACAATACTCTCATGGCTGGGATGTACAAACAGGAACTCAGTATCATTTATAGACAACAGGTATTTTTTGCCAGGACACTTATCAACCCGTGCCACAGAAGTGGGGGTCTGAAGCAATTTCATAGCATTTTTTCCTGAAAGCATTATATATAGGCAAGACTACTCTTGTGGGAGGCCTTTCATCTCCCTATAATCTTTATCCTTGTCCTCTTCCTGACTAGACTCCTGAGTAGGGAGGTCCAGGGTGTCTACCATATTTTGAATAAACATAAGCACAGAAGAGGGATCCTCCTGGTCAGCAGGGGAAGCTCCAAAATGAGGGTCAGGGGACACATCAGGTTCTAGGCCCTCTAAATGCATGACTGGGGCATCATAAAAATGTTCTTCATCCTCTACAGCACCCTCACAGTCTCCAGAAGAGAGAACTGTGGAAGACTGCTTACCAGCCCCAGAAAACGTAGACCCATCTTTTGAAGGGTCTGAAAGATGTGCCATGCTTTTGCCACGTCTTGCACAGATGGGAGTTCCTGCGCAGACTATGGCTGTGTACGTTTTGTTTTTTCTTTATGTTTTAAGCTTCCTGTTGTCTCACTATTGGCTTTCCCAGGAGGAACAGAAGTGTTTTTGTCTTTGCAAATCATCTTTTTAGCCACTTCATCAGCAGCTTGATCATGCTTCCTTTTTAATACAGACACTTCATCAGTGCCTTTACTATTTTTTAATTTTTGAGGAACTTCATCAGCTCCTTTGGACGCTTTATTTTAGGCTGGGATTTGGATGTTTCATCAGCCAGGGAGCCGACGGAAGAGGACAGCCGGGCAACTGTCCCAGGCCCAGTGGCTCAGGGGCCCAGCCATCCTCCAACCGATTGTCAATTTTCCCAGCAGGCACCCTCCCAATACTTTGGAGTTGGTAGGGATGCCGAGCAGCTGAGTGCCCCAAATGACCCATACCCATCACAACACCGGCTCTCTGCTGCCCCTCTCTGCTGTGGCTGCAGCCTGCTCACCCTGCTCTCGCTATACCTTACCGGGTGGCTCCCTCCTCCCCTCCCCTCCCTCCAGTCCGTGGCTGTGCCGGCAGACAGTGCTGGCTATAGACAGCAGTCAGCAGCAGTCTCCTGGCTGCTCCTCCGACCTCCTCTGCCCTACTACCTGATCGGGCAACGCCAGGGGTCAGGTGTCTTAGGTCAGTTCATTGAGCCACACATGGCCAGTTGGCCACCACGCCACATGATGTTGCAGCGGGTGGCGTGCGTTGCTGCTCAGTCAGTCCTCCCTCATGCTGAGATTCAAGATGGAGCCAGGATGGAGAGTGGAGACATCTGAGACAGTCTGTCAATGTTGTTGACCCATCAGGACAGTCCCGAAAAGTGGAACCCCCCCCCCCACCGCCCCTGGACTCACGCTCTTGCTTTGGAAAGATGGCACGGGCTGGGCATTATTTAATCAACTTTTCTGCTTTTGAGTCACCACAGTGAGTCATCGCAGACTGACAGTGGAAACTGCTTTAATTTTAACTAGTTATATTTCTAATGTGCTCCGTATGGTCTAAATAATTTGAATCGATCGAGGGTTGAGTTGACCGACTGGTGGAGTGGACGATTCCTCATTCCTGCAGCAGGGCTTGGGTGGGCTAGGCAAGCTGAGACTGTGGATGATAAGTACTCACTCTGTCTCATTTAAATTGAGAAGCTGCTCAAGGAAGCAACTTTTTTTTTTTTATTAACTTTACTTCAGAACTTAGTGAATCAAGAAGAGCTGCGCCTGCAATCGCTGCAGCTGCAGGCTGCAGCAGGGCCAGGACCTGGGTGGGCTGGACAAGCTATGGATGGTGGATACTCGGTCTAATTTAAATTGAGAAGCTCAAGGAACTATCTTTTTTTTTTATTTTTCGTATCATTGTTGAACTTGAGAACTTAGTGACCATAAGAGTTGTAATTACTTCGGCAGGGCCTGGGCAGTCTGTGGATGGTCGGTGGGTAGGGTGCTCTCCGTTTCATTTAAACTGAGAAGCTCAAGGCCAATAGCCAAGCAACTATCTTTTTTAATTTTTTGTACCATTGTTGAACTTGAGAACTTAGTGAACCGTAAGAGCTGCAATCAGCCTGACTGACAATCTTGTAGAAACAGTTATTGTTTAGTTTTTCGAGCTTACATCACCTTTTAAAAATCACTTGCCCTATTCTCCAATCTCTGAGGTACAGAGAAAGTGTCTTGACCAGGCTAACTGACCTTGAGTGCAGTCCGCAGAATGGAGAGGGCCCAGTCCTAAGGTGTGTCCTTAGCCAAGCTAGCTGACCTTGAGTGCAGTCTGCAGAATTGGGGGGCAGCAGTCCTAAAGGTGTCCCAGGATCAGAAACTTCTATTGGCACCCCTGTCATCAGCACCCCTATTTGAATTTTTATTATTATTTTTAGATGGCCCTTCTTCGGCAGCCTTTGATTTTTCCTCAGCCATAATTTTTTCAAGTCTCTTTGCTCTGTTTGTCAAAGTTTTTTTTTTTTTTACAAAATTTGGTGCAAAGAGAGGAAGCATGATCTGGACCTAAGCACCTTAGGTGCAGGTTACGAGAATCTGCCACAGCCAAAATCCTGTGACGGTTGACACACTTTTTAAAACATGTAGGTCCAGTTTTCTTTTTTGTTGTGGGGATCTCTGACATGCCAATCCACTGGGAACCCAGCAGTAACTGTGAAAATATGAAAATTCTAATAGGTTCCCTCACAGTACAGAACATCAATTACTGAGGTAAACAAAACAGAAAAAACACTTTAAAATCATCGGTTCCCTCAAGAAAAGGGAAACCGCGATAAAACAGTAGAAGGAACTGTTGAAAACACCCAATCGCGGTAAAACTAAATAGAAAATAAGTGGAGGGAACCACGGTGGAACCACGGAACTGACCGAAAACAGTGGTTACTGGGAACCGAGAGAAACCACTGAAAAACAGCGAAAATATACTCAGCACACTCAAAAATAAGTTTGTGAAGAAAACTTTACCAGGAGAAGCAGAAAAAAGGCTGTCAACAAGGAAAGTTGAGAAACACCTCAGGGGCAGTGTTGCTCAGTCAGGGGAGAAAAAAATTCAGAAGCCCTTCTGGCTGCTCCCTCTCGGCAAACTCCTCTCTTTTTTCTGGTTGGCTGATGCCTAAGCTCATTATGCTAATTATCGTAAAGGCATACCTCTGGGGCAGCTGCATCTTGCCAGCTAACTGCTATAGTTACTGATGCCAAAGGACTCCTGGGGTAAGAAAAGAGGCCTCCCTTAAGGATAAGGCAGAGAAACCCTCTCAAATATTAATTAAATATGTTTAAATAAGAGACAAAGTGATCCCTGGGTGAAGAGAAACACCCCCCAAAACATGGAAAATGCAGGAAAAACTCACTAAACAATGCAAATTATAGAGGAAAATAATAAAAATTTCTGATTTTTTTGAAAACATAGAAGCTTTTACCTCAGAAAAGATACAAAACACGAGAAAAAATGGTAAAAAGTCGGTGGTTCCCGGGAACCAAACAGGAACTGTGGAGAAATTGTTTAAAAGTAAAGAACAATACCTAAAAATAGTAGTGGCAGGACTAAAATGACGTAAAAAACTCACAGGAAAGTGTCTGCAGATTCAGAAGAGAGAGAGAGAGCTCCGGGGCAGTGTTGCCTAGTCAGTGGAGATAAAGTTCTGAGGTCCTTCAGGCTGACTGCAGGCAGCACTCCCCTTTCTCTCCCTCTCTCTTCTGATTGGTCAATTCACCTCCTCATTTACACTGACTTTCCTCTCCGAGACAGCTCAACCCAGCTGGCATACTGCATCTGTCAACAGATGCTGAAGAATCCTTGGGGTGAGAAAGGGAACAAGACATTGTTCAGGTATGTAAGCGAAAGGAGAAAGACCAAAGGAGGGATCGTAAGGCTAAGGGGGGGGTGTGTGGAAGGGGACTAGGAAAAAGCAGACATCCTGAACAAATACTTTTGTTCAGTGTTCACAGAAGAAGGGGAAGGCGAGGGTCCACAGATAAGTGTCAGGGGCACTGATGGCAGACAGGTGGAGACTAGTCCATTTACAGTGGAGAGAGTACTAAAGGAACTTGCAAATTTAAAAGTGGACAAGGCAATGGGGCCACACGGGATACATCCAAGGATACTGAGGGAGCTGAGAGAGGTGCTGGCTGCACCACTAACAGTCCTGTTCAACCACTCACAGGAGAAGGGAGTGGTCCTGGAGGGGAGGGCAGGGCAGATGTAGTCCCACTTCACAAAAGTGGAAGCAAGAAGGATGCTGGCAATTACTGAGAAGTCAGCCTGACTTTGGTGGTGGGGAAGTTAATGGAATCACTACTGAAGGAAAGAATTGTGGAATACCTTGAATCCAGTGGCTTATGAGATCTGAAGCAGCTTTGATTCACAAGGAGGCAGTCATGTCAAACAAACCTGATAGATTTCTTTGACTGGGTGACCGGAGAAGTGGATCAGGATGGAGTTGTGGATGAGAAATACCTAGACTGCAGTAAGGTCTTTTGACACCGTTCCACATAGGAGACTCATAAATAAGTTGGGCAGCCTAGGAGTAGGTTCAAAGATGGTAAACTGGGTAAGAAACTGGTTGAAGGATAGGGGGTGGTGGTAAATGGAGTTCACTCCGAGGAAGGGAGGGTAACCAGCGGGGTGCCGCAAGGATCAATAATGGGACTGGTCCTCTTTAATGTCTTCATTTGCAACATCGCAAAGGGAGAGGGACTAGAAGGGAAGGTATTTATTTATTTATTAAACATCTTAGAATTACAACCTTTGAGCTAGAGGCAAGGAAAGAAACGGCTAAGTTTATTTCTATGGCGCCCATTCCCGGGGGGGGGGCTCTGGGCACCTCACATAAAAACGGGTAAGGGAGTAGAAAGAAGACACACATAAATACACAGTAAAACAGTAATAAAAACAAATAAAATATTTCAAATAAATAGGTTCAGTAACTAATACATTTCAGTAACCCTTATTATATCAGGTTAAGTAACTATGTCTGGGAAGGCCAGAGAGAAAAGACGGGACTTGAGACGGCTCTTAAATACCTCAACTGAGGAGGCCTCCCTGATGTCAAGAGGAAGTGAATTCCACAGGACAGAGGCCAGCGACACTGAATGATCGGACGCCGGCAATTTTTAATCTCGTCCTGGGAACTGCCAGGAGGCCCCTAGTGGAGGAATGGAGGGAGCAGACTGGGGCGGCAGGTGTCAGGAGATCAGACAGATCGCCAGGGCCTAGTCAATGTAGGGCCCTGAAGGTGAGCAAGCCCACTTTTTCCCCACTGTTACTGACTTAAAGAAAGAACTAACCAGGTCTGTCCATCTAAATAAAATTTATCAAGGAAAATGTTAACAGTAAATATGGGGACCGAACTCTGACCTCTCCAGCAGCAGTATATTGGAACAAATTACCACCAATTATACGTGCTGAAACTGAACACAAGGCCTTCACAATGGCAATTAAGAACCTCTTTTCCTTCTCTTGTCAATGTACTTAGCACTTTATCATTCAATTTGCTCTCATATATGTCTTGTAATTGCTGCCCCTGAATACTGTATTTTACTCTTTATACTGAAAGATTTTGTAGTATGTTATGTATTTAAGTGTTGTCATTATATGTGAAACTTTTGATACCTGAACACAGGGCTGTCTTACACACTGGAACTAACAGTCCAAATGACATGTATTCCTGCTTAAAAATAAAGTTTCACTACTACTACTATCTTGAAGATAACCCTCCACCTGACCAGCAGCCAGTGCACTTCATGCAGCACTGGAGTTACGTGACAGAACCTTGAAAGGCCTGGCAGCTACGTTTTGCACTAGCTGCAGTCAGCAGAGGGTACCTCCCAAGACCCCGAAGTAACGGGCGCTACAGTAGTCAAGCCTGGATGTTACAAAGGCATGAACCAGAGTAGGAAGGCCCTCGGGTGGAACCAGGGGTTTGATCCTGGCGATATTCCTCAGGTGGTAAAAACCACTTTGGACAACTGACGACACCTGAAATTCAAATGTCAATCTGTCGTCCAGGAACATGCCAAGGTCTCGCACCCTAGAAGAGCCCATCAGCGGCGCAGGCCCCAGGAAAAGACCAGCTGCCAAACCGGAGGCCATCCTATCATGCCTTCAGCCCGGTTCCACTACCAGAACCTCTGTCTTATCAGGGTTCAGTCACAACCAGCTGGAGGACATCCAATCATTGATCTCGGCCAGGCAGATTTTTAGCACCTACACAACGTTGGATGTTCCAGGGGCAAAGGACAAGTACAACTGGGTATCATCTGCATAGCAGTGAAAACCCACATTGTACTTCCTAATGAGCTCACCTAGGAGTAGCATGTACACTGCGAACAACACTGGTGACAAGATCGATCCCTGAGCCACACCGCACGATGGGAGCTCGTGGAGGAGGAGAAATTCCCCATCACTACCCGTTGCTTCCCGTCAGTGAGATAGGACTCAAACCAGCAGATGACAGTGCCGGCAAGCCCACAGTACTCTCTGAGACGATCAAGCAGCACAAAGTGGTCTACGGTGTCAAAAGCTGAGGAGAGATCGAGGAGAACAAGAACTGATCCATCACCTCTATCTCTCACCTTAAGGAGGTCATTATGCACCCAAACTAAGGCTGTTTCGGTGCAGTGCCTGGCACGGAAACCAGACTGGAGTGGCTCACAGATGTCAAAGGTCATGAGGTGCTCCTCAAGCTGATGTGCCACAATCATTCCCAGAAATGGAAGGTTGGAGATAGGTCGGTAATTCACCAAGATGTCCGGTTGAGCGATGGATTTCTTCAGAAGAGGCCTCACCAGGGCCTCCTTCAAGGAATCCGGGAAAACCCCTCCGACAACGAGCACCGGACAATCAAGGCGAACACTGGGCCAACAGAACCAATGCAACCCATTAAGAAATGCGTTGGAACCGGGTCCAGTTCGCAATATGTGTGCTTCAGCTTTGAAGCAACCTCAATGATCTCGGCCACCTCCACTGGTTTAAACTCCTCCCAGACAAGCAGAGTGCCTCTGCCACATCCGAGGCGATCACTGCGAGACATCATATGACTCACTGACTGGATTCCCGCTTGGCCAGAGGACACTCTGTCAGTGAAGAACTGAGCAAACTCGTTACACAAAGTGACAGAAAAAGTGCTTTTTGGCTGTAGACAAACCGGATGCAACAGCCTGTCCACAGTCCGAAAAAGCACAGCTGGTCGGTTCTTCCCTGCAGCAATCTCCCTGGACAGGAACTCTGCCTTCTTACGGTTGATTGCCCCTTGGTACTCCCCACAGTGGGTACGGAGGGCCAGTTTGTCCTCCTCTAGCCTGGTCCTCTGCCAGCAACGCTCTAACTTCCGACCTCTAACCTTCATTGCCTTGAGCTCGCCATCAAATCAAGGAGACCTCAAGTGAGAGGATGTGGGTCGTACATGGACTGGTGCAAGTGCATTGAGTGCTGTGGACATCACCCTGGTATAGGTGGCAACCGCCTCACTCGTGCCCTTCGCACATGCAGCGTCTACAGTAGGTAGGTCAACCACCGCCAGAAAACCCTCAGGGGACATTCCCCTTAAAGGGTGGCAGCTGACCATCTCAACAGGTAGAGGGCCCAAACAAGAACCTCACCGTGCAGTGATCAGACCAAATGAACTGATCAATCTTGAGGTTAACTACCTCAAGCCCCAGTGAGAACACCAAGTCCAGCATGTGGCCGCCCGTGGTGAGTTATGGAAGTAACCTCTTGTGTCAGGCCCAGAGATTACATCATCTGGAGGAAAAGGTCGTTTACAAAGGTTCCACGTCATGAAAGATACAATATACAGGTACAAATAGACACCAGGTAAACAGTAACAAGGAATATTATAAAACTAAGATTACATTTTTATATACAGAGAGAACCTGAGCTGAGAGCAGTCAGAGGTTGACTTTGTCAGCGGGTGGTAAACGGGTAGAAAAGGAGTGGGTGGGGAGGTAGTAACTGGGGTGGTGGTTGGGGGGGTCAGGGGAAGGAGAGGGGTTGTTACTTGTTGTGGACAGGAGCTGGAGAAAATGCGGCTCGTGATGGGGTGAAGGGAGTGGGAATGGATGGGGGGGATAGCGAGGTGGGGCGATAAGGGCTGACAGTCGCAGGTACTTAGTGTGGTCAGATGCTGGAGGAGTTTGTGCTTAAAGGGTCCAAGCTTAGACTCTGTAATAATGTCCAAAGGAAGCTCACTGAGCCAGCCTGGTGCTTTGTAGGTAAAGGAGTGCCAGGCTAGAGGAGTCTGTTGAAAGGGGATGTTTAGAGCATTTCTGGCCTTACCTCTTATCTGGTGCTGGCTGGTTGCAAGAGTAAGGAGATTTTGGATGGATGGTGGGGTGAGACCAAGGATGCCCCCCCCCCCCAAAAGGAGGCATACTTGGTACTTAATTCTCCCCTGGAGGTTAAGCCAGTTGGTCTGGGCATATTGGTTGCATGTGTGGGTGAGCCTATGCACTGCTAAAACCAGCCTGCATGATTTATTTAGGGCCGTTCTTACCCTTTTTTGAGCCACGTTGGTGGCAGTGCCATACATGACTAACCCATAGTCTATGATGAGAACTGAGCTTTTTATAGCCAACGACAAGGCTTCAACAGTCAGTGGTTACATCTGGAGACGAGCCTTGGCCCAGTGTGCCTTTCCTGGTCACCAAATGTTTAAATAACAATAAAAAAAAAAAAAATACTATGCTGATGTCTATAGAGTAGGCCTATTCTGGTGTTGACGGTCTTTACAACACAGCCTATATGTTGGGCACATGACAGGCACATGCCTAGTCTGATGCCTAGGTACTTAAAGGTGTTTACCCGGTCAAGTGGGTCCGGTTTGTTGTTAAGTATTGTCAATTGGTAGGATTTGTGTTTACTTTGGGAGTTAGAGAACATAACTTTTTTTTGTTTTTTATAATTCAGGAGGAGTTTATTTTGGTAGAATCATTCTTCAATGGTGGCAAAGCTTTTTTGTAGGTTAGCTTCTAGTAGGTGTGGGAGTGGGTTACTGGAAAAGATGACCGCATCATCTGCATTCAGTAGGATTTTCTCAGCGCAAACTAGAGGAAGTTGGTTGAGGAATAGGCTGAATAAGAGATGCTTTTTTTTTGCTGATGACACCAAGATCTGCAATAGGGCTAACACTCGGGGGGAGGAATGGAAACTGAAGAAGGATCTAAGAAAGCTTGAGGAGTGGTCAAGAGTGTGGCAACTAAATTTCAATGTGAAGAAGTGTGAAATCATGCACTGGGGGTGCAGAAAAATGGGGGCAGAGTATAAAATGGGAAGAGCTGTACTGGCGACCACCATACAGGAAAGAGACCTGCGGGTAATCATATCTGATGACCTAAAGGTGGCCAAACAGTGTGACAAGGCAGTTGGGAAAGCCAGTGGGATGCTAGGGTGCAGAGGGAGAGGTATCACCAGCAAAAAGAATGAGGCAGTGATACCACTGTACAAATCACTGGTGACACCTCACCTAGAGTACCATGTCCAGTCCTGGAGATCACATCTCAGGAAGGACACAGAGTTGAGGCAGTCCAGAGGACAGCAACTAAAATGGTGCAGGGTCTGCATCAAAAGCCCTATGAGGAGAGACTGAAGTACCTCAATATGTATACCCTGGAGGAAAGAAGACAGAATTTGACACAGACTTTTAAATACCTCAAGGGTATGCATAAGGTTAAAAAAGGAAGCCTTTTTCAGAGTAAAAGATGCTCAAAAATAAGAGGTCATGCTATGAAGCTGGGGGGGGAGGGGTCGACTCAGGGGAGCCGTGAGAAGTACTTCTTCACAGAAAGGGTGGTAGATGCCTGGAATAGTCTCCCAGCAGAGGTGGTGGGGGCAAAAACTGTAATGGGATTCAAGAAGGCATGGGATAGGCAAAAGAGAACCTTAGTGGTAGGGAAAGGGGGTTAAAGCCAAAGATCAAGCAGGGTATGCAGTATTACAGTAGGTAGGGAAAATCGGCAGACTAGGTGGGCAAAGCGGTCCTTATCTGCTGTCACGCTCCGTTTCTATATTCATGTAACTCTAACAATAGTGGCACTACTGTGCCACTATAATAACAGTTGCACACCCCAAAAATAACATAATGAATAAAATAACTCAGGAGAAATCCTTAGTGCCCAGCATGTACAGAGATGGAAGAACAACAGGTGGGAGGCACATACTACAAGAAGGGTCCAGGAAGCAAGGCCCAGAGACAGCTGGGGTTACTGAGATCACACAGCATGGATTTAAGTATAAAGGAAATCTGAAGAAAAAGGTTGCTTGGATAGTGCAGCATTGTAGTGAGAAGTGGGGAAGGTAATTTCAACATTTTTTTTTTTTTTTTTTTTTAATTGAGTCAACTTTAAACATTATGGGATTTGATGGCAGTCAAACAGATTACAAGAAATTTAAATTCAAGCAAGAGAATTAGGAATGGAAGGCAAATGAGAAAAGTCAGGAATCTGGCTAATCCAGGGCTTACTCTGGCTTTTTGTTTTTTAGTGCCAATATCTTTGACAGAATATGCTTTTTGCTGCCTTATGGTAGGTAGGACCTAATTTCTACTCTATTTGATAGCACCAAACAAAGAGTTTTAAAATTCGCCATCTTTATTTTTTTTTGGCTCCAATGGTGAGCAGCAGTGCAAGCCCTGAATCTCTGTGGTGTTCGACTTTCCCTATGTGCCAAGAATGACAAGTGTTCTTTCCTCTCCTGTATTGTAAAGCACTTGGGATACAGTTTGTAAGCAAGGTGCTATAGAAAACTAAATTCCTTTGCTTTTAGCCTTCACATTAGACTGGCAGAGAGTTTCTTGTGGGTTGAATTTCTAGTTGGGTTACGGAGGAGGTAACAGAGTATCCCTCTAACATAAAGGCCCCCGCCACACACACTAAACTTCCAGTTCTCACTGTACAGTGTGTTTGAGAGTGACTTCCTCACCTTGACACAGCCATCACTGAGGTGAATTTGACCCTGCCCTGCCCCAGACTCCGAGTCCACTTGCTGGGAAGAGGAGGACCACCACTGTACTGATACGAAAGGTGTAAGAAGTCGACTTCTCCTTACTGGAGGGGCAGGTCTTGTTAGCAGGAACCTCTGCCTCTGCAGACAGAAAACGTGAGGATGTGCACTAAGACGAAACAGAAGGAAAAAAAGACGCAGAATACATTAAATGACTCCAAGGGGGACATAATTTAGATCAGCAACAGCTATTACAGAGTTCAGATACATGTACAATATTACATACATAAAAAAAAACTAATTTTACAGAATGCTTTCTTTAAAAATATCTGACATTAAAGGAATATACTACACTCAATTTTTGTGTACAGCTATTTGATTATTTAAAGGAGACAAGATGGGCGATTAGTCAATAATAGAAAAATAATGAGGTTTTCCTGGCATGTAACCAAATAGAAGAGTCAAGGTTCGCATTTGGTTACCCGCATTTCAAATAATCTCATACCAAAAATAGGAATGGACCGATGCTTGTTTATAGGCAAAATGGGTCAGAATTGTCTCCATTGTACAAGTTAGTCTTGATGGATTCGTAAGACATTATTACCTTGTCATTCATCCAGTTTTGCTTGTTCCATAAAAAGACATAACACTTTTTAAGTATACGCTTTCATGATCAAGTAAAAAAAAAAAAAAGGTTACCATTTGATCAAAGTGTAAACCCAGGCACCTAGAACACCACTCACATGGTTGGACCTGAGGATTCCGGAAACACTTCCCTTCTCTGGTACTGCGTATCAGGAGCAATCAAGATGGCAATTAGATATTTGGTGCAGTTTTAGCTACTGCACAATACCAGAGAAAGGAAGCATGTCCAGGAACCCGAGGTCCAACCACATGAGCATACAGCGCAGCAGTCCTGCGCCAGGACAGTACTCCAGGGCCTTGAATTTGATTTCTAGTGGGTCACATCATTTCTCACTAATATTTGCCATTCAATTGCTAAGCAGTGGCTAATACTGCACAAATATCTAATTTTCATCTCCATTGTTCCTAGCTGTACAATATACAATACAAGAGAAAGGAAGTGTGCCAGAGAATCCCAGGTCCAACCACATGAGCCTACAGCTCAGTTATAGAGCACCAGGATGGTATTCTGGGGGCCTGAGTTAGATTCCCAGTGGGTCACATTATTTCTCACTACAGTTTACGATGTGATTGCTAAGCAGTAACTAATACTGTGCCAAACATATAACTGCCATCAGAATCTAAATTATGATTTCCCAAGTCATCTCCTAATACTGAAAGGCGGATGCAGGTGTGTGTGCAAGATCCCTCCAAGTGTGGAAGACAGTGAAACGCTCTTTAAAACAAGGTGTTGGGATAACCTGTGGGTGCTTGCAGTCCAGAGATATCCGTGCATTTCTGCCCTATATTGTTCCAAGGCGGAAGCCACTTCATGAAGCTTGGGGACAGTAAATAGTGTCATGGTTGGGGAGGTTTGGCTTGACCACACAAATCTAAACCAATTGAGGGATATCACTTTCTGCCTCAAAGTCGCATGACATAGGCACTGCCATGGTTTAATATAGGGCTGACTTAGACATGGAAATCTCTGGGCTGTAGACATCTGCAGGTAAGGCAAATACATTATCTGAAAAAGGTTTTCACAAGCACTCAGATGATAGATTCTGCACACCTACACTTCCATTTTAAGGGCAGGATAGTGTACAGTGTCCCTCACAGTACAAGCAGCTCCTTCAAATCGGGTATTGATCTTTCCTTCAGATGTCCCATGCGAGTGTTAGGGGGAACCCTAACACTTGCCTGGGACATTTTTTGTTTTACTCCATTCTGTGTTATTTTCACACTGGACATTTGTGAAAATGGGCATTTTTGGTCACATACCCTCCAGTATACAAATATAATTGTCTGAGTGATTGAATAAAAGGTTTACACCAGACATCTATAAATCTTCTATTTATTACACTTTGTCACTGTCTAACGAAATAACATGCCAACATTTCATGGCCCCATAAGCAAGCCATTCCTTAGGGAAGTGTGGTCCCACATACGCAGTAAGAAATGAAGACTAATTCTTCAAACAACATGAAGTCTTGCTGTATTCTGACTATTGGCAGTTAGCTCCAGCACTTGAACTGCCCTGGAGAGAGAAGGGTTAAAATTCTATGCCAGGCATAGAACGCTGAGCTCGAACTCAGTTGAAAACTCTGTCTGTAGTACTTTGAAACCCAACCGTCAGATTCTTACAAGCTAAACTCACTGACTTAAATAATGTGGAAATTGTAAAATTTCTACTAGCCAACTGGCAACAAAGATTTTGGATTCCTAAAAGTCTCAAGTCAGGAAAACCAAAAACCAGGTAATAAAGCCTAAAAATTCTTAACTAATCAAACGCAAAGCACCCAACACAACAGAAAATGGGCTGAAGACACCCCTGGGGTGCAGCACTACACCTGCCCACCCACTTCCCAAAACAGGTTCTGAGAGGGGAGGCAGGGAGGGAGGTCAGAATACAGCAAGACTCCATTAGAAGAAACATAATTACTAAGGTGAGTAATTTTTTCTTCAAACAACATGAAGTCTTGCTGTATTCTGACTATTGCAGACTACCAAGCAGTACTTCCAAGGAGGAGGGACAGAACCTACTTTGGGAATAGGCTCTGAACTACTGGTGTTCCAAACCAAGCATCACTCCTAGCCTGGATATCCAGAGAGTAATGCTTGGTGAATGTATGAACTGTTTTCCAGCTGGCTGCTTGGCAAATTTCTAACAAAGGAATATCCCTGGCCACAGCCAAAGATGCAGCTGTACCTCTAGTGGAATGAGCCCTCAGGCCTGAGGGTGGAATTTTTCCCAGTTTCTCATAGCAAAATTGGATACAGAACACAGTCCACCTGACAATAGTTCTCTTGGTGGCAGGTTTGCCCCTACCTGCTTCCCCATAAGTGAGGAACAATTGGAGGGAGTCAAACCTATGACTCTATTGTAGTAACTAAGGGCTAAGTATAGTGCAGTGGGCTAAGGCTCTGAGCTGCAAATCTGGTGACATCCAGCAGACCAGACCTGGGTTTGAATCCCACAGCTTCCACCTGCATACTGTGTGACCCTGAGTAAGTCACTTAACCTCCTTGTGCTCCCAGGTCGCTCCTGTAAAAAAGCTTTCAGCTTAGTGTGCTATCCCTGGTTAAAAATAAATAAATAATAAATACATAAATTACAAAGTCCCACAAAATGGTGACACAGGGTAGTAGCAATATAGGGCAGACCAAGCCATGAATAACACAGTAAGTAATATAACCTTCAATGCCACTCCCTCTAAGGAATCAATACAGGCCTGCTTTGAAAGCCAGAATGGTAAGCGCCAACCACCTTACCGTGTCGGCTATTCCACATGTCAAAGCTGCAGTATTTGTTAGTGGGAAACATTTTCATGATAGAAACAGAGATGCAGTCAGGGGGCAGGGGTGCTTGGAGATAAGTGGGGTAAATTCAAGAAGAATGTGAGGATGTAATTCTTCACTGAAGGGTGGTGGAGCATTGGAACTGATTGTCGGCAGAGGTTGAGGAGGCAGGAACCATTAACGGATACAAACATTTTATTTATTTATTAACATGGATGGGATAAGCCCCAGGGACACATCCCTCTTGCAGGAACCAGGAAAGGTGAGGAGCCAGGAGTCGACAACCCACTGTAGCACTAGGTCAGGGGGGGATACGCTGGTAACAACCATGAGCAGATGGGACAGCTGTCGTCTTTTGCTGTCATGTTCTATGTTTCTGTACAACTTTTTCTTTTTTCCCCTAATAATGCATTTCTGGTAAATACAGCAATATATCCATGTGTTCTTTTTACTGCATTTCATTAAGGAACTGAGATATAGAGTATTAATTTTTTTAAAAGCAACTTCTCTCTGACTATGCCTACTAGGAATTCATTAGACATTTTGGTGTGATGTTGTGCTGGCTACCATCAGAAATGCCTGCTAGCACCCTTCTAATACATGCACAGCATCAATCCAACATGTAGAGTCAAAAGTAGCCCTGAGGAAAGGGATTTGTCAAAAAACTACTAGTGGTGGCCATCTTTAATGATTTAAGTCATTAATTCATTAATAACAAAAGCAATTTTAAAAACAGAAAAATAAAAACATGCGGACAATACGAGCATAGGAATTAGGCAGCAGAACAAGGCCTTTTGGTCTATCAAGTCTGCTCGATTGTGGAGCCCCTGATCTTGTGATAACTGTGGGCCCCATCCCGCCTCCATCCCTGACCCTTCCTTTCACCCTGTCCCACTCTCTCTTGAACCCTGCCCCCAACGTTTTTCGATTGACTACTTTACATGTGAGCTCATTCCAGCCAGACACGACTCGCTCTGTAAAGAACGGTCTCCTGACCTTTGTCTTAAACTCTCCCCCTGCCAGTTTATAACTGTGCCCCTTACGGTCTTGTTCTCACCCAGACAAAAAAGGGTACCCAATGACCACTTTCTTTATACCAGTCAGGTACTTGAAGGTCTGAATCATGTCCCCTCTCCCCCTCCACTCCTCGAACATATTGTGTTCTCTCAGTTTGTTCTCATATGCCCTGTCCTGCTGTCCCTGAACTGTCTCTGTTACCCTCATCTGAACTGCCTGGAGCTAGTTATTATGCATCTTTGGTAGAGACTCCAGGATTGCATACTGTACTCCAGGTGCTGCTGCACCAAGGATCTGTACAGCAGCAGGACAACTCCCTCCCTTCTGCTCGTGAACCCTCTAGCAATACAGTCCTGCATTCTGTTTGTCTTGGTTGCTGCCTGTTCACTCTGTACAGCCGGCTTTAGGTCACTGGTAATAACTATCCCCAGGTTCTTTTCCTCCTCTGAGTCAGTGACCCTGACTCCCCCCCGACTGCACTCTGTCCTCGGGCTTTTTCTTCCTATGTGCACGACCTTGCACTTCTTAGCACTGAACCCCAGCTGCCATATGCCAGACCACCTTTGCTAGGTTTTCTTTTAGGTCCTGCTCCCCTTCTAATTATGTCAGAAATATCTTACTGCTGAAAACTTATGTGATGAAATGTGTTGGTGATTAACAAATACTGCCGCTTTATGCATCCTGTATGTGAAATACTGATCTCTCCAGACTGCTGACACCTATACGTAAGCTCAGTATACCAATTAGAAGAGCTTATTAAGGCCTTTTAAACTGGGAGAGCATTATTCATCTACATTCCCCATTAAATAACTTTTTATCTAAAAGACACCAGGGGTAGGAATTAAGGAAAAAGTAGCATTCAAGATTTGTGTATGCTGCCCACAGGTCTTGTATTCCGACCAACTTCCTTACAGGTCCTTTACACGTTCCCAAGAGCCCAATGTGCATCAGTGCTCTCAGTATGATTTTTTATTTTGGGAGTCTCAACAAATTCCACGAGGGACCCCTTCTCTGTTTAGTAAAGGAGTGTGCACTTGCAGTAAAAGTTTGTGTGTCCAGAAATAGCTCTAACATCAGTAAATCTCCAGAGAGTAAGGATAACTGTGGGTATACCATACATAGTGCTACGCAAAATACATAGCAGTTAAGAGGTATGTCTCACTGTACTTTAACAGGAATGCCCATATCATAGCCAGCACTGCCCCCGATTTGTACAGTTACCGGGGGGGGGGGGGACACTATTTTTTACTAATATTACATAGTTGTCTTACAATTACAATTTATCTGATTAATCCTATTATTTCCCTGCCCCAACTTCTTACTAACACAGCCACTCCAGTGCAATTCCAGAATCCTCCACAGCCATCAATGAAGGGGGTCAAGTGCAGGAGATTCAGTCAGGGTAAATGCTTCCCTGAGCTTTTAAAACTCTGATATGAGAGGTGTTTGTCCTGCTGTACGCTCCGATATAAAAGTTGTTTGTCTTGTGGTAATTCGGAGGTCGAGCACATGCTGTGTCATATCGAAGCTTATAAAAGCTCAGGAAAGCATCTGCCTAATTAAATCTCCCGCAGCTTACCCCCATCGCTGACATCAACTGCGGGGGATTCTGGGCTGGAGTGTCCTGGCCGGGGAATGGTAGGATCAACTAGATAAAATTCTAAGGCAGCTACTGTATACAAGTGAAAAATCTGGGGCTCTAAAAGTGCACATCGGGGCCTTCCCCACACCCTAGATGTGGGGGGGCCAGGATATATATGTTCCCTTTTACTCTTCTCTTTCTCTCACTTTCTAGTGTAACTTTCTGGAGCATTCCTGGTTTACTCCCCCTCTCGCTTTCAGACTTCCCAATTACTTGTCTAATGGCTGGTGCAACTGTCCATCAATTACAAAGCACTGTGGGGCATAATGTACACGAAGGGTGTAATATAAAATTTACAGATAATCCTGGAATTGCTCTCACCTTGAACACGTCACCCGACTCAACCTTACCCTACCTACGACAGCACAACACTCTACTCAAAAATCATTTCATTAGTTTAACGATCCCGCCCATTCCAATTGTCAGCCTACCTTCACCTTTTATTTTAAGAACATAAGACAAACTAAAACTACTTTGAAAGCTTTATACAACCAGAAGTGCGAATTTTAACGGGATTAAGTCTCAAACAACCAAATCCCTGAACATCTCTCAGTATTTATAATCTCTTCACCCCCTCCCTCCATAATAGGCAGTTATGGCAATCTGGGAAAAAAGCCATCATCATTTTCCTCTGCAAGTAACAGCCTACTTTGGACCCAAAAAATTACTGGCCAATTACAGTACTACAACACTCAGCAAACCTCTTGTGAAACTAACACACTAACAACTGATGGAGTATATACTAAGCTATGATACTCTATTTGTTGAATGAAAAATCAATTTCCCGACCCAGTAACTCAAGCAGAACAGCTTTATTAAAGTTACAAACAACCTACTATATGCTTCAGACAGAGATTACTCTACTGGATCAATAATCATATTCCTAACAAAGGCTATCAATACGGTGAACCATGGCACCCTACTCAGCAAACTGCATGCAATGGAGCTACTGCACAATAGCCTAGCTGCTCTAAAAAATTACTTAACAAGCCACTTGTAGTCAATGCCACAGACGAAACAGACTCCAAAATCATGCAACCTCTGTGTTCCACAGGGATCCATATTTTACCACAACTCTACAGCCTGTTCATCACAGGCCTCCTCTCTGCGCCAACTCGAATACTAGCATTCACCTTTATGCAGATGATAGCATCCAAACCCATTACTGAACGATTTGGTATGTGTCAGTAGCTGTAGATCTTTTACATGATCTCCATACAGCTATAATACAATAGACTGTAAGTCACCAACGTCAGAACCTCACGGGAAGCTTTTGCACAGTGGGACCCACTCTTGTGCCTACAGGCACAATGTTGCCTATATAATGTAGGCATGCCCCAACCACTTCAGTTCCCCATCAATTGGTAAATGGTGTTCCAAGCATCAAGCAACAGTGGGACGATGACTGCTCCCATCAAAAATGTACAAAAAGGCAGAGTGAGCAAAAGAAACACTGTCCACCACAGCTAGTGGCAGCATGGATGTGAAAACTAAATGCGCTGTGCTTTGCCAAGTAGCCGAAAAAAGATCCACCACACCGGAGAGTTATGGCACCATGGTGTTCCTGTCAAGACTGCTGTTGCTGGTAAGTAAAGATCCCATCTTTTCAAGGGTACCTTCAGAGAGCCAAAATACACTGGATTACCAAGCAGTACCAACCCCACACGGGTGGCCAGTAAAACAGAAGACTGGCGCCTAAGGAGAGCTGGCCCTCAAGACAGCCAGGCCAAACCTAGTCTTTTGTGAGATTAGATCCAGACTATAATGATTAGTAAAAGTACAGATTCTGTACCAGGTAGATGCCCGGCAAATGCCAGTGGCTGAAACCGACCTAAAACAGGCCACAGATGCCATCATGCCCCTGATGGTAACAGTACCCAGCAGGTTGTTCCCTGCCTGTCTGTCGCAGAACAGGATAAAGGTGGAGATCCACTTGGCGAGGCACTGTTTGGAAACAGGCTTATCCTTCGTGCCAGGGATAAATGAAGCAAATGGCTGGGAGGACTGGGCAAACTCCTTGGTTTGGTCCAGGTAGTACCAAAGGATTCTATGGAAGTTCAGACAGAGCCACAGCCCCTCGCCTGGGTTCTATGGTGAACAGAGAAATGCGGGCAAATCAAAAGACTTATTTAACATAAATTCCGGCACCACATTATGCAAGAATTTAGGGTGAGTGTGTAACACCAACTTAGCCTTATGAAACACCATAAAAGGGCTTTACAAACCAAGGGCTGCAGTTCAGATACATTCCAGGCTGATGTATAATAGTCAAAATGAATAAAGCCTTCAGGGACAGGAACTTCACGTCACAGGAAGATGCTAGTTCGAAAGGGGCTTTTCTCAGTGATTTGGCCACAAGATTCAGATCCCAAACTGGAAGAGGCTTGCAGACTGGAGTGGTTACTCGCAACAGCCCTTGAGGAACCCGTGGGCCACATCCAGCTGAGTCACAGTCTTATCCCCAATAGGGGCATTAAAGGTTGAAATGGGAGAATGGTGAACTTTCACTGAGGAGTACTGCAACCTTCTGAAGAGTACTGCAGCCCTGACCAAGAAGGAGTTAGATGATAGTCCACAACCCTCTGCACAGGGCAACTGAAGGGGTCCAGAGATGCCATTTGCATGACATGGTAGAAAAAAATTACTCATCATAGTAATCTTCTTTCTTCCAAGGGGTCCTTTAGCATCAGTAACTTTTGCACTTAGCTGGCTAGGTGCAACTGCCCCCGAAGGTGTGCCTTTAAGAGAATTTAATGAGCTGAGGAACAAGCCAATCAGAAGACAGAAAACAGAGTGAGCTGAGTGAGAGCTGTTGAAGGCTTCAGAATTTTTTCAAAGGAAAAATTAGGGCAACTGCCCCAAAAAAGAATCAACAGGATTCAAAAAACATGCAAATGTCCACAAAAAGTGGAAATGGAAAACGACAACAACACGAGTTAAAAACTCATCAATAAGAAACTCCAAATTTGGTAAAAAGTGAGGCAAAGAACCCTTCCCTGGCAAGTGAATGGGGAGGAAGGGTAGGAACTTACTGATGCTAAAGGACCCCTTGGAGGAAAGAAGATTACTACAGTGAGTAATTTTTTCTTCTTACCCCAGGAGTCCTTTAGCATCAGTAACTTTAGCAGACTACCGAGCAATACCAAGTGGGAGGTGGGCAGAGAACCTACTTAGGAAAGAGGCTCTGCAGAAACCACCCTGCCAAATTTGGCATCAGATCTGGTCTGCACATCCAGACTGTAGTGTTTCACAAAGATATGCACGGATTTCCAGGTAGCTGCTTTGCAGACATCCAGTTGGGGAATGTCCCTTGCTGCTGCAAGCGAGGCTGCAGTGCCCCTAGTGGAGTGGGCCCTGAGCCCAACTGGAGATTGGTGACCAGCTTTTTCATAGCAGAAACTAATACAAGCGACCAACCAGAGGGAAATGGTTCTCTTGGTAGCTGGTCTTCCCCTGCCTACATGCCCGTAGGTGAGGAACAACTGAGGGGAGGAGCCTCTGGACTGCCTAGTATGTTCTAGATAGCAGAAGATGGCTCTTCTGACATCCAAGCTGTGGAGCTTTTGCTCGCCAGGCATGGATTTCTAGGCAAAGAAGACAGAGTAATGGACTGGTTTAAGTGGAACTCTGAAACCACCTTTGGCAGAAATTTCCTATTTGTCCTGAGCTCAACTTTATTGTTGCGAGGGATGATGTAATTTCGGCTCAGTGCACAGGGCCTGTAGCTCTGAAAACCTCCTGGCAGAGGAAATGGCTACCAGGAAGCCTGCCTTGCAAGTTACAAACTTGATGAGGGCCGTGGACATAGGCTCGAAGGGTGGCTTCATGAGCCTGTCTATGCAAAGGTTCGTGCTCCAAGGAGGAAAACACTCCTGGATTGGAGGCTGGAGGTGCAAGAGGCCTTTGAAAAACTGTTTAAATATGGCGTGGGGGAAAAAACTGATTTTTTTCTTTCCCACTGAAAAGTAGGCCGAAATTACTGCCAGATGTAGCTTGAAAGAAGATGGTTTCAAGGCCTGGCACCTGTAAGAGTACCCGGCAATCTAGCAGCTGAGGGTCTGAAACTGAACGGGATTCGACCCTTTTACTCCTACACCAGAGGGAAAACCCTTTACATTTGGCTGCATAAGTCTTCTTAGTGTTTGGTTTTCTTTTTTAACCACCCTCAGTATCCTAAGGACCTGTTAAGAGTACTGTGAGGATGCAGACTCTTAGCTGTTCCAGAACCGGGCCTTGAGGTGAAAGGAATGTATGCCTGGATACTGCACTCCTGTCCAAGGAAAGGTCAGAAGGGAGTGAGATGGAGGTAGGTGAATGGACTGCTGCAGGACACTGAGAGAATGATAGGGTACCAGGCTTGCTTGGGCCAATCTGGAGCCACCAGGATCATAGATGCAGACTGCTGTATGAGTTTCAGAAATACCCTGAGTATCAGCGGAAAAGAAGGGAATGCATATAGAACCTCCCTGACCAGACCAGGATCAAGGCGTCCAGAGGAGGCGATCCCAGGGCCGGAGCCTGCAACAGAACTGAGGAAACTGGAAGTTGAGGGGAGAGGCAAACAGATTCACGTCTGGGTGCCCAACCGCCTGAACACCATGCTAGTACTGGTTTGTTCAGAGTCCATTAACTCTGGCCTTGACTGATGCGACTACAGCATCTGCCAGAGTATTAAGTTGCCTGAGAGGAGAATTGCTGAAAGGATGACTCCCAGGGTAGAAGGTGAGAGACCAATTTTTATAATGCCTGCGAACAGAGTACTCCTGATCTGGCCACTGCAGTAGTGTCTGTTCGACTCTGTCCTTTTATGATAGGAGCAAATGCTTTGAGCTAGAAAGAGTTTTCTGCATTCTAAAAGAAATATGATTAACTGTGACTCTAGGACAGTAGTCTAGGTGCCACTTACTGAGGCAGTGTCCAGATGCGCTTCCCACTACTGGGGGAAGGCATCTGTGGAACTGCTCAGTCGAGAGTTTTCAGCTTTGAAAATTGTTGCTTTCTCAGACCAGCAAGCTACAAGGAGACTCGTGGGTGACACATCCTGTATCTGAACCCTGGGACCACTGCAGGCACTGAATCCACGTGTCCCTATAGCATGAGGAAATGTCAAAGTGATGTGATTTGTGCAGGACCGCATCATATACTGAATCAGTAAGGGTTAATGATTCAACCCAGTCAAGCTCTTACTGGCTGGTCTCACTGTCCACAGATGAAGAAAACTGCCAATGAGGGACATCTTGAATTCTTGCCTGCAGAAGGAAGGCATAGCCTTCCTGGATGCTGGGAGGGTTCCTGGTGGAACTTTGTTTAGATTTATCTGGGAACCACCGAGACTACAGATAGAGCCCTGTAAGTGGAAAAAAGGGACTCCTTGACCTGACAAGGAGACTTTGGCAGGCTAACAGGCAACTTCGGTGTAGCTAGAGGCGCCCAGATTCCTAAGGCATGCTGTTACCACTGCCCAGCACTTTATAAGACTCTTGGAGCTGAGGAAGGCTGAAAGGCCGCAGTGAGCCCGCCCTTGTGTGAGACCTTGTTAAAGGTCTATGGAAAAAAGGGGTCCCTTTTTGGACCAGGGAGGCTAGCCCATCTCCCTACTGTGAGGGTTGTATGAATAGTAACAGAGTGACCATCTTGAATTAGGGTTTTAACAGCAAGATGGGAAGCCACTCCCAAGTTGTCTTTGTATCAGGAATTACATGGAGTAGAGGCCCTTTCTTCTTTTCATGGCCAGGGACCCTCTCCCCCATTCACAAAGCTAGAATGTTTTTTTCCCCCCTCCCACTTCAACAGAAACGTCTGTGTTGGTGATAGAGGATTAGACACCTGGGTACACATAAGGTCTGCCCACACGAACGTCAGGCTTTAGAGTGCGAAAACACCCTTGTACTGAGAGAAGGCTGGGAAAAAAACCTCTGCCCCCAATGCCCTTGGGAGGAATTTCCATGGGGCAGGGGGCCTTGTTGCAGTGAGATGTTCTGGAATCGAACAGCATGTTTTAATCACAAGGAAGTACATGGCTTTAAATTGGGAGCCTGAGGGTAGACCAGTAGTTCTAAGCCAGACAAAGTGCCTCAGAGAGATGGCATAGACCGTGACTCTGGAGGCGGCATCCTTGTTATCGTCCTGTGGAAATTGGTACTACATAGCTTCCGGAGCAGGTAGGCCATAACCACAGGCTCCTGTACCAAGAACCAAGACAGAGTTTTGCAATGTTTTCTTTCTTTTTTTTTTTGTTGATATTTGGCCGAAAAGCCAAGTAGGTAAAAATTTTGCCAAGCATCTGCAGGTAACTAAGAATCTATTTTCTGGAGTTATTATCCGGGAAGGGGAACAAGGAGACCCCGGCTTTCTCACAAGCTGACTGATGCACTATACTCACTTGGCTGGGATGTACAGACAGGCACTCAGTATTGTTAAACAATTGATATATTTATGTATTTATTTATTAACACTTCCAGACCGCTTGTATACCTCTGCTACAGAAGTGGAGTTTGAAGCAGTTTCGTGGCACTTTTATTTATATTTTTTTCATTATAGACAGGGCTTTTAGGAGGTGGAACCTTTCATCTCCCTATATTTTCTTTTTTTATCCTTATCCTCACTTTGGAAGAACTCCTGAGAAGGGAAGTCCAATATGTTTTGGATAAACTAAGGCATAGAGGGAGAACCTCCTTGGATACATAGGGTTCTAGACGCTTCACAGTCATGTTAGAGGCATCATAAAAATTCTCATATCATCTGTATCACCCTCACGGTCTCTGGGGCGAGAACTGTGGAAGAATGATAGCAGCCCCTGTAAGCAGGGGCATCATAAAATAATTTATCATTCACAGTATCACCCTCACTGTCTACGGGAAAGAGAACTGTGGAAGAATGCTTGCCAGCCCCAGTAAAGAAAGGACCCATGTTTTGTAGGGTCTGAAACAGTTGCCATGCTTTTTCCATATTTTGCAGTTCTTCTGTATGCTTTAAGCTGCCTGTTGTTTCGCTATTGGCTTTCCCAGGAGCAACAGGAGCATTTATGTCTAGGCAAGAGTTTCTTTTTAGCCACTTCATCAGTGGCTGATCAAGCTTCCTTCCTTCGTCACTTCTATTTTTAAAAATGTGAGGAACTTCGTATTTGGAAGCTTTAATTTTTGGCTGGGATCTGGAGGGTTCCTCAGCACCCCCTTACATTTTAGTACTTTTGAGAGGCCCCTAGTTGGAAGCCTTTGATATGTCCTCAGCCATAATAATGAAAGGTTTGTCTGCTAAGTTTCTCAATTCAAGCAAAGCAAACCAGTCCTGGACCTTACGAACTGAGTGCAGGTTTCTGTGAAAACGCCACCAGCCAGTCCTGACCCAATTAATTAGCTCTGTCTGTTGCCAGTGCCTTTTTCTTTTTCCTCGTGGTTGTAGAACTGGAATCTATACCAGTGCCAATCTTAATAGAAAACCCAGCAATACTTGTCAACTGCCACAGGTGGCTGCTGGACCCTTACGGACAGTCCTGCGATAGATGATACCTTAGGTCCAGTTCATACATATATATATAGATATAGATATATAGAGTTTCTCTTAGTATGCCAATCCTGAGGGAGACCCCCAAGCACTGTTACGATCTGAATTCCACTAGGGTAACTTACGGTAAATCCTGTGAGGTCTGGGGTAAAAAAACAAGGCAACTGTCCCTAATTCCACGGTTCCCACAAGAATTTGCCCCAAAATGAAGGGGAACCGTCGAAAAGAAGCACCCTCGATGAAATTAAGACTATAAAATGAATATTCGCAGTAAACATAAAGCTAAAATAACGCGGTTGCACTAAAAAGAAAAAATTAGCGCAGCGCTAACGAAAAATGTAAAACTTTCACTTGGCACACTTTTAGAAATGAAATATGATGAAAAACTTTACCCAGATGAGCACTAGGAGGCTGTCAACAAGGAAAATTGAGCGATACCTCAGGGCGATGTTGCTCAGTCTAGTGGAGGAAAAATTCTGAAGCCTTCAACAGCTCTCACTCAGTTCACTCCCTTTCCTGTCTTCTGATTGGCTTGTCCCTCAGCTCATTAAATTCTCTTAACGGCACACCTCCCGGGCAGTTGCACCTAGCCCGCTAAATGCAAAAGTTTCTGATGCTAAAGGAGTCCTAGGGTAAGAAAAATGATTTCCCTTCAGGGAGGTGCATCTGGTGGAAGGTTTCCTTGCAGCAAGCAGAAAAGCTGGGACTCCAAAGTGAGAGACCTCTACGTCCTCAGTAGCCAGGTATACAGGCACAGGGACTGAAGGTCTGTTGTTCTGGGACAGAAGGCTTGGATGGAGGGGCAGTGGAAACATTGCCTAGGTTCTGCCAGCTTCCACTGTAGTGGAGACTGTATCTATCTGGGTCACAAGAGTGCCACCTGGATAATTCTGGGTGGTTGCAACCCGAGCTCTGTCAGGGCTGTCTGAATAACTGTCCAATTACTTCTGAGACGTAGCATAAGGGCATCATGGAGTCTGCCTGGAGTCAGCCGTTTGGCCATCCATGCTGTTCCCCTGGACTTCAGCAGGGCATCCCTCTCCCTGTGCTTACTAATCTGCAAGTGTTTTATTCTGTTACAAATTACTCTCATTTTGTATTCCGCTCTTGTGAGCCTCACATCTGTATTATTGTTTAAATTTAGTATAAGGTAACTGTATTAGAAACGATTTCTGAACTACTTTTAGTAAGTTAATTGTAACCTTACATGTATACCTTTTGGTCTAGCTTTCCCAGGACACCTTTGTTTGGGTTCCTTATTTCATTGTGTACTGAACTGTGCACAATATTTCTCATTTCTGTTTATAGATATTCCTACTGTGTAGTAACTACTTGTGTTCTTTAAACTGCAAATTACCTCACCCAAACTATTAGGTTTTACTTGCTTCTTGATTTTTGTACCTTCTCCTATTTAGTTTTTATTTTCTCCTACAGTTTAATTCTATTCCCTTATCCCCTCTTCCCTCCCTCTTTTTTTTTTTTTTTAATTTGTGTTTCAGGCCCCCTTATTTTAATTCTGGTCCTACGTGTGGCTGTCATCCTACACATACATACTATTTTTACATGTAAATTGCTACAATTATGGGTTTCAGTAGGTTATCCCTTGTGGATGTCTGTGCCTGTTGACCTGTAAGGTTAATTTATTCTGTTTTGTAATTTCTTTCTTTCTGGGTCAGGATCCCCCCTCCCCTGCTACATTTCACCAATTTATTTTCTTCTTCCCTTTATTTCACTGTCAAGTCCAGCTGGTTAAAATCTCCCTGTTTCGCCCTTCTACCTTTCTGACTCTCTCCTTTTTACTTGTTAACTATTTGTGTAAATTGTTTCTGCACCTTTTCTCCGCTATGCTGTTAACTTCTCTGGTGCTTCTTTACCCTCCTCTCTCCATTCATCTCTCTTCCACAATCTATTGCTTTCTTCTCCTCCCCCTTTTAGCTATCCCCCCCCCCCATCTCATCCCCTACTCTTCCCTCCATTTCCCTGGTGTCCTTAGTGTCAATTTCTTCCTGCTCCCTGGCTTCACCTTGAAGCTCTCTGGCACTTCCCATCTCTTCTCTCCCCCGGTCTTCCTTACTTCCCTCCCGTCTCCCTCTTTCAGGCTGCATTCTGGTTCTTTAAAGCTCCTTGTTTCCTTGCTATTTTTGTTAGCAGGTGAAACGGAACTTAATCCTGATTGTGTCACTACTTCATCCTTAAAACTTCCCAAAGATGGAGAGTTACCCTTTTAAACATCCGTAGCCTTCTACCAAAAACTGAAAAACTGCAGCCTATCATGCTTAACCTACAGCCGGATGTCCTAGTTATATCCGAACCCTGGTTCTCCTTTTAAGGTATAGAATTCTGCTGTAACTATCCCTGGTTACACTGTAGTTAGGCAAGATTGCACAAAGAGGGGTGGTGGTGTTGCTGTTTATATATCCACCAGTATCCAGTTTGTGATTGTTCTTGCTGTCTCTTCCCCCTCTTTCTATGAGATGCTCCTACTGAAACTCACCCCTCCTTTTCCTGTTCCTATGTTTACTGCTGGTGTTTATTGCTGCCCTTGTATTTCCTCTGCTTTAGTTACTGAGCTTCTTTCTTCTAAGCGGTCCCTTTACAGTACGCAGGACACACACTCCATGTCACTGCATATGGTGGCTGGCCAAAGAGGTGAGAGGAGGGCTTTGCTGGTCGCCATATGGGCTCTCTGCAGTGCCAGCAAGTAAGGTAAGGGGGGACACAGTCCCTGCGACGAGCAGTTGTGGGTGTGCCGCTGGACACCAGGAAAGGTTTCCATTCTACCGGGGCCGGGGATCAGAAGGCGGGGGGCCCACTAGGCACCAGGGATATCTTTTATTGTACCGAGACCGGGGATTGGAAGGTGGGGAGGACTACTAAGCACCAGAGAATACTTTCCTTTTCACGAGGATGGGGATTGGTGGACAGGAGGGCTCAGAAATATTGAATTCTGCAGGGGCCTGGGATCTGTGGATGGGGGACCACAGGGCACCGGGAAAATACTGAATTCTAATGGGACTGGGGATCGGTGGGTTGGGGGCTACTAGGCACCAGAGACTGCTCTTGGTTTACCAGGGCCAGGTATTGGAGGGTGGGAGGGACCACTGGATGCCAAGAAGTCCATTATTACCTGCTACCCCATCTCCTCCTGATCTTCTCTTGAGCACCCCCCGAACACTCCTTTCTGCTATCCAGGCCACCCCCCGGCACCTTGAACCACTCCTTCTCAATACCTTATGGATAGCTTACTCTGCCTCTTCCTTCTTTTGCATCTTGCACTTTATTTGCATCTCCCTGATACCCTCTGGGTTTTAATCTTCTCCTCATCCTTGGCTTCTCTGCACAAATATTGTATAATTTGCTTATTTAATTGTAGCTTGGTGTGTTGTTACTTAGTCCTTCTATCTGACATGTAATTTTATTGCTTATGATTGTTATTCATTACTCCCCTCTCCTGCCTCCTGCAGGACACATCTGGAAATGAGCTGTTACCAGCTCAGTATGTCTTTCCTGGTGAAACTTTTGAAATAGATAGATAAATATTTATAATGGGGACAGGGATCGGAGGTTGGGGGGGACCAGTGGACACCAGGGAATACTGTAATTTCAACAGGGACTGGAATCGGAGTGGGGGAGGCCAGCCCAGGGAGGTGCAAACCTGCTGCCTCTTCCCATGCAACTGAGCCCATAATGGGCATGCATATAGTACCTTACACACTCAATGAGCTCATCTGCATGGTGCCAGCTGAATATTGCACCGGGGGCTCCCAGCGCTATCAGGTCTGGCGGCGCTATTCCCTGCACTTCCAGGATCCATGTCGGGGCAGCACTACTCAATGTAGTGCTGCGCTGACATGCTCTATATCAATCAATCAATATCTTTATTTATCCAGGCGGGCTCCATTGAGCAAGACTCCTTTGCAAGGTGGACCTGGTCATGAATACATCAAAGTACAGTACAGTACAGAAGCAGGTACACAAAAAGCAATAATATACAAGGAAGAAAAGGTATATATAGTACAGTACGAGGTTGAAATAAATAAAAAAAAAAAAAAACAGTATTATTTTGCAACTGAAGAAGTCAGCAGATGTACAATCAACCATAATCATACAGGGGTTATAAGCAGAGAACTTTTGAGTGAGGCAGCCAGCAACTACACATATAGGGGAAAGAGGCCATGTATGGGGTGGCAGGTTAGAAAGGTAAAGAATAAGAGGGATATATTACCGACGACTGGGGGAAAAATTGAGCTAAAACCACAGAAAGTGACGATGGCTGTCGTGTACTTGTTTATTATGATAATGACGGAGGAGAGGTAGATAATTGGGACACTACTATGGATGGGGTGGGACTTTAGCCAGGCTGGAGTGGACAGGGAAGGGTGGGTGCAGCAGGAAGAGTTAATAGAGAAAGAGTGAGAGCCAGGGGTAGAAACATGGCGAGCGTCAGGATGGAAAGGGGGAGTTGCAGAATTAGTGGGCTAGCGGTGAGGAAAACATTTGCAAGGTGCTTTCATGTAGCGACCACTGGATAGCACTGGTGCAAAATCTGTAGTACAGCTGTGAGATCTATAGCATGGCAAATGTCATAACTCTACACAAAAAGTCACTGCTGTATCCAATAATGTGCAGAGCTACACTAGGATGTGAGAAGAGTAACCCCCACTGCCTATACAGCAGTACACGATTCTCTCTCCAGGCAAGAACAGAGAGCTCAAATGATAAGAGGCAGCATGGTCCAACGTCCGAAGCCCAGTCTTGCGAGTCAGGACCCCCAAGATGAAATCCCAGAATTGCGTACTTGCTGTGCAACTTTCAGCAAGTCTCTTAAAACCTCCCAGTTCTCCAGTTTGTTCACCTGTAAAGTGTTGAAAAGCAGAACCCCCACTGAAAATGACAAGATGCATCTTAGCTGGATTATTTGGGGTAAACGGACAGCAAAAAAAAAAAAAAAATATATACAGGGTTCCCCACTGTCTGAAAATATAGGGTGGTGGCAGTGATGATCGAGTCCAAAGGTGCATTATTTTTCTGGACCTCCTATATGCACTGTACATGTGCATAAGTGGATTTTAAGTAAAATATAGTGGACTGGTATCAGAACAGAGGTAGTAGTGCAATAAAGGATGAGAATAAAAGACAATTTTGGAGGATTTTATAACAAACAATCAGTAATGGATAAAAATATAGGGTGGTGGCAAAAAAATATAGGGTGGTGGTAAAAAAAATATAGGGTGGTTGCCCACAGCGCAAAAATAATGAATGGGGAACACCGATATATATATATATATACACACACAATATATAAATAAATGGGCCTCCCTGATATAGGAATGTAGGCATGGCTTCTATGCTGTGACTCTAGTAAGAGTCTTGTTAGTTGAATGGTGGCTTTGATTTCAAGCAAACAGCAGTATCACGTGGAAATCAGATGACTCGTTGCTAACCAGAAGGAAACCACAACAGGAATTATAATCACATGGAAACCTGTCTACTCAGGATTACATGAAAATGATCTCTCAGCAGCTTGACTACAGCTACTGCAGTGGCATCTACTGGGGGGGGGGGTCTGCATCTATTATTGTTTCTAAAAACATACAGGGAAATATGAACTGTCAAACTGCAATGTACAAGGTGTTAATTACAGTATATGAGTCACTGGGGATCAGCTTGGGAAACAGGCAGAGGAGACAGCAGCACATTTTAGGAAATGTGAGGACTGTGCAAAAATATATATATAAATAAAGACAATATAGATTAAACAACACCCCTACCTAATCACCGACTCTGTCATCCTAAGCCTAGACATGCGAGTAAAGGTGCGGATCACCGTCACACATTCCAGTGAAAGAAATATAAAAACATAAAAGGCAGTGCTTCTTGTCAAGGACCAAAACCACAATCCTGAAATAACTGTTTTGGTACCTTGACCAGCATGCCACTATAGGTGAAGTGCAACTACAGGAAAAAAAAACCCAACACAAAATAAATAAATAAATAAACAGCCAGTCATCTGTGCAACCAACTATGCAGCAATGTAACAACTGCAAATCCCAAGCGAAAGGGCAGTGTGATCTATAACAGAATAAACTGCTTGAGGCAGCGGCAGTGTGGTGCATCAGTAATACTACCTTATATCTTTAGCAAAAAACACTACGTTTGCACTGCTCAGAGAGCAACGAAGCCCTGCCTCAGCTATGGATTTGAGTGGTTGCAGCAAAAGTACTTAATTACAGATAGCCACACAGCACTGAAGCCTCAACTCCAGATTGGGATTAGGCTACCTGCAGTAAATACTATTATTTTACCCTGATGTTTCAGTGAGCTACAAAGTGGTCTTACCTTACCGCCTGCTCACCCTTTTTCACCCAGCCAGGGACCTCACAGGAGGCTGCACCCTGACACTACCCTAGCACAGTCCCCCTTCTCGTTGTCCTCACTCCCGGAGTTGCTCACATAAGGGACTGCGTGAATCTGGTTACCTAACGAAATCTATTACAATTTCTGACTTAATGCTACTGGGTCTTAGTCACTGGGGATCAGTTTGGGAAACTGAGATGGGGGCAGCACATTTCAGGAAATTTGGGGACTATGCAAAAAAGTTATAGATCAAATGATACCCCAACCTAGTCCATTTCCCTCCCAATCCCCAAGCATATATTTGAGTATAGGTGCGGATCACCTTCACACATATCAGTGAAACGAAAAATAAATAAAAAAACATAAAAGGCAACTTCTTGTCAAGAACCACAGCCACAATCCTGAGATGGCTATTTCGGCACCTTGCCCGGCATGCCAGTGTAAGTGAACTGCAATGCAGTCATGTCATGCCTGAAGAAAAACATTACTCACTGTAGTAATGGTGTTTCTACTCAGGGATCCATCAATGAGCCTTACAAAGGGCATCTGTCCGCAGGAGTGTGCTGCCCAACACGGCTGCAAAGTGATGGTGCTGATGTAGCGGAAAAACATGAGAGGCTGCTTCACCTCACCTCATGAACCCCATAGGTGAAAGTTTTCAAATCCCCGTCGAAATGTGATTCCACGCCACCGAAACATCATCAGTACCCACAGGTGCGAAAACACATTCTGGGCAGGATTTGAAAAAATGACGGCTGTCACGTTCATGAGAGCGTGTGAAAAAATGGCTATGTTGAAAATTTGGGATCAAAATATTGAAAATTACCAAAGTTATGAGCAAGCGTGGAAAATTTTCAACATGGGCTCATAACATTGCCATTTTTAAATTACATATATTGACCCCAAATTTTCTTTTTTTTTTCTCCTTCTACTTACTGTTTATACTCCCCCTACCCAGCAGCACTCCCACTCTTCGGCAGACACCTAGGGCTTTGTAGTCTCCACCCTCTTACCTGGAGCCTGGTGCAGTCCATCCCCCATGGAGCCGTGGCTATATCCCCCCCAGGCGGGCACGGGGTGTGGGCGTCCCCCGAAGTCCTTCTTGGTCTCATCGGGATGCTGGTGCCAGGTCAGATAGGGGCACTGGAGATCGGGGCCTGGTGCTCCATCTACCAGGCATGCTGCAGGGTCTTTTTCCCGTTGTTTCTAGGGGAGTGGCCTATGTCCTGACATCAAGGCATCACCGCCAACGTCCGCCACTCCCAAACCTGTGTGCTCAGATGCCTGCTATGCCTCCAGCTTCTGCAGAGGCCAGTCAGGCGCCGAGCAGTGCCCCCATTCCTTCTCGGGAGAGAGCTGTCCTCGGGCGCTCATCCCTCTCCCTCCTGCCGACCCCTGACGGCCTGGGCTCGTTCCCAAACCTGGGTCGCTGGCGTGGACCAAGGTGTAGCGTCCAGCGCCTCAACCCTCAACGTCACTGGGCCAGCTGACCCCAAATTTTCAACATAGCATTCTTGTGACTCCACCTCATGAACAAGGGCAGTGAAAATGTTCAAATCCCACCTTAAAAGAGATTTTGCAACGCAGGCACAAAATCACCTTTCGGGCCTGATTTGCATAGTTCCACCGCCACCGGTCATGAGGTGGGGTTCCAAAAAGGCTAAAATATGCAAAAATGGCCACGTTATGTATCAAAGTTCAAAACCCCAATAAAATACATTGAACCACATTTACCTTGGTTTCTCATATTGTAGGTGGTGGTTCCAGCAGCAAGACATGTCTTCGCTCAAACAGTGGATCTTTGCCCTGTGACCTGTTCAGGTGAGGGTGTGTGTGTGAGTCAGATTGGCAAGGGACCATTTTTGCAGGTAACAAAAAAAAAAAAAACCACACAACATCGAGGGACAGTTTCCTTTAATTCAGACCCAGACGGTGCTTGGCGGGTGCAGTGCCACTCGACACCAAAAAAGAGAAATATACTAGGGGGACGTCAATCAGAGGGTGGGGGATGCCACAAGAAACCAGGGCTTTATTTCAGACCTGGATAGTGATCAGAGGGTGAGGGTGCCAGAAGACACCAGGGAAAGAGGAATAAATTACAGGGACAGCGATCGGAGGGCAGGAGGTGCCACCAGACACCAGGGAAAGAGAATACATTATGGGGATGACGATTGGACAGTGGGGGAGAGGGGTCACCAGACACCAGGGAAAGAGGAATACTGTACATAAGGGGGATGGCGACTGGAGGATGGGGGTGCTTCTAGACATCAGGGAAACAGTAACACAATATGGGGACAGCGATCGGAGGGTGGGAGGTGCCACCAGACACCAGGGAAAGAGAATACATTATGGGGACAACGATCGGATGGTTGGGGGGGTCACCAGACACCAGGGAAAGAGGAATAGTGTACATAAGGGGCGATCAGAGGGTGGGGTGCTTCTAGACATCAAGGAAACAGTAACACAATACTGAGGACAGCGATGGGAGACTTCCATTAGCCACCAAGGAATGATTATTAGATGTATAGAAGAAAAGGAAAAAGTGGTGGCTCAGAACCCAGACGTGAACCAGAAGTCACTGCAGAGCAGGAAAATAGTGTGCGTGGGGGGGGGGGGCATATGGAACAGCACTGTAGTACATAGACAGAACCGAATGTGCTTCAATTCCACTGGGTAAGCATACAGTGGGGGTATCCAGTCCCGTGCTTCCAGAGTCCCCTCTCTCTACTATGTCATAGCAATACGTTAGCATAGCTCTGCAATGCAGTCATAAAAAATACTCACTGTAGTAATGTTGTTTCTCCCCAGGGATCCATCAATGAGCCTTACAGATGGCACCTGTCTGCAGGAGTGTGCTGCCCCGGTGACATAACTTTATGCTAATTACAGAATTTAGAATACAAGTTCAAACTCTGCAATGTGGTCACACTCCTCCTACTGTTCAAACGTCAGATCTGTTTCTACAGCCAAAGGAGCAGTGACCACTAAAACTAGCTAAATGGCTACTAAAATATCTCTAAAATTCTCTTTACATTTTTGAAAAATCCAATCAAATTGAAGTAAACAACATAGAAAACAAGACAAGATTGGGTTCACCACAACATAACCCAGATGGACCATCTTGGGGTGACTGGTTCATTCCACTGGGGTGTCGAACAGACGAGGCACACTGGTGAGTCCTGGTGGGATGAGACATGTGTCTGTGTCTTCTGTTGGCGCCCTTTGCAGACTGTGTGAGAGGCCTTTTGGCACCATGCATTTCTGCTTAAAGTTGAACCAGCATAATATTCTGTGGTGATTTGCATATGCAGCCCATGATGCTTTGCGTTATGGGGGCATGTGTGATTTTGTATTTCTTTAAAACGTGGCTTCCCGGTCAATGCCCTTTGAGGTAACCATTGCCTCAGTGCTTGTGCACAGAGGTTCTTTGTCTTTTAACTTGTTTTTTTGTTTTAATTGGGTTCACCACAACATAACCCAGATGGACCACCTTGGGGTGGCTGGTTCATTCCACTGGGGTGTCGAACAGACGAGGCACACTGGTGAGTCCTGGTGGGACGAGACACGTGTCTGTCTCTTCTGTTGGCGCCCTCTGCAGATTGTGTGAGAGGCCTTTTGGCACCATGCATTTCTGCTTAAAGTTGAACCAGCATAATATTCTGTGGTGATTTGCATATGCAGCCCATGATGCTTTGCGTTATGGGGGCATGTGTGATTTTGTATTTCTTTAAAACGTGGCTTCCCGGCCTATGCCCTTTGGGGTAACCATTGCCTCAGTGCTTGCGCACAGAGGTTCTTTGTCTTTTAGCATAGAAGACAATATCATCTCTCAAAAGCTAGTCTCAGAAATACTTGTTAGTCCAATAAAAAAGGTATCGCCTGAAACATATTTGTTTTGTTTCCTTCTACATGTAGACAACATCTAAAATACAATGATCACATTTTAACAACTGTTGAGGAATTGTAATAACTAATGCTCAAACAACCTTCATTTAAGAACCTTGTGTGAACCTGCTTTCGGGTTCTAGAAGGGAAGGCAGGGTCAGGACTTGTAAGGCTCACTGATGGATCCCTGAGAAGAAACTACATTACTAAGGTGCATAATTCTTTCTTCAAGCAACAGGAATTCATCAATCAGATGACTTATCAACTGCAGACTCATTAGCAGTACCTTGGGAGTATGCATCTAGAACCTATTTAGGAAAAAGGTTCTGCAAGACAACAATTCAAAAACTGGCACCCCTTCTGGACTGTATATCCAAACAGCAGTGCTTTGTGAAGGTGTATATTGTTTCCCAGGTAGCTGCTTCACAGATTTCTTGAAGGAGGATGCCCCTTGTGGAATGTGCTCATAGGCCTCTGGGGAGGCACCCTTCCAGTTTTCTCACAACAGAACTGTATGAAGCAGACTATGCAAAAAGAGAGAGTTTTCCTAGCTGCTAGATTATCTTTTCCAACCTCTCCATAGATAACAATAAGCTGTGTGCTCTGGGACCCGACATTCCCTGTCCGGTCCATGAAGTGACCTAGTGCCCGTTTCACATCCAGACAGTGCAATTTATAGTCACCTGTACTGGAATGTTACAGGAAGGGTAACTGACTGGTTTAAGTGGAATTCTGACATCACCTAAGGTAGGAACTTCCTACTGGCCCTAAAGGCTACCTTATTCATGTGGAAGATTATGTAGTTTTGATCTGTACAGAGGGTTTGCAGTTTGCTTACCCTGACCGATGTAATGGCTATCAAGAAAACTGTTTTCCAATGACATATTTTAAGTCAGCTGTAATCATACGCTCAAAAGGAGCCTCTATCAGCTGGGCAGCACAGATCTTTAAGTCCTACGGAGTGACTGGGTCCCTTACAGGGAGATACAAATGACTGAGACCCTTAAAGAGCCTTAACACGTTGTGGGACCAAGGACTTGTCTTTGCCCGCTGACGTGTAAGCTGAAACAGCTGCCAGGTGTACCTTCAGGGGTTGAATGTCTCAGAACTAAGGACTGTAAGTGTACCAGTAGTCCAGATGTGTAGGCAGCCCTGCCTGCACTGGGGCGATCTTTCTGGAGGCACACCAGTATGACAATCTCTTCCACATACAGGAGTATGTTTTCCTTGTTGCCGATTTTCTGGAAAACTTCAGCACCCTCAGCTTCTCCTCTGACAGATTCAAACTACAGAACTCTAGCTCTTCAAGAACCATGCCCTCAGATGTACGCAACTTTTGGTGGGGGACTCTACTTTGAGGGTGATAGATCTGGGAATAGGAAAGAGGTGAAGGCAGGTTAGGTGCCTACATGGAGCCATGGCCTGGAGGGATGGAAGCGGATTCTGAGGAACATTAGGGCGGCAAGATGGGAGGGAGAGTTGGAGGTCACTGTCCAACTGCAGACTAATGACCTGGAGAAGAACGGGGCTTAGGGGTAGTGCAGGGGGAGTTTAGGGAGCTGGGGAGGGGTCTTAAGACAGGTAGCACATTCAGTGGCTTTCGCTGAGGTGCTGTCTACCACCAGGAGCTTCAACTCATGGCTGAAAGAATGGTGCAGAAAGGAGGGGTTCAGCTACACCGGGGACCCACCTGGGAGGATAAAGGCCTATACAGGGGTGAGGCCTGCATGCAGAAAGGGAACCGCAGTCCTCGGTGGCAGTTTAAATGTTAGTTTGAAGAACTTTTAAAGTAGCCAAGGGGGTGGTGGAAGGAATCGGGGAAGCAGAAACTGCCCCCAAAAAAGGCTGAAGTAGAGAGTAGGGAGAAGCCATGGGGAAAGGAATCCCCCAGGGTGTAAAATAATAAAGAAAGCAGGGTGGTAGAGACAAAGGGGACAGGGAACATGAGCATTAACAAGAGGGGGGAAGGAGGGAGGGGAAAAAGAAAAAAAGGGGGTAACAAGCAGAGTAGAAATAAAATCTGGAAGGCCATGTGTGAAAGTGCTAGAAGTCTAAGAAATAAGACTCTGGACCTAGAGGTCATCATTGCAGAGGCCATCCTGGATACTGTGGCTACTACTGAGTCATGGTGCACTAAAACCCATGACTAGGTGCAACAGGGTTGGATAAAAGCTTGACCCATTTGTTATGCAGAGAGAGAGTTAAAAGCAAGCTATCTGTTCTGTTCTCTCCTATTCTGTCACATACCTATCGCTTGCTTGTCTAATTGAGCAATCAAATTTTCCTTATGGCACCTATGCACTGGCCACTCCGATGGTTTCACAATTTCCTCCTGTTATCTCCCTTCCTTCACTGCTGTTTCTATTGTTTTTCTCCCCTTGCTTCTCTGTTGTTAAAACACACATATATATATATATATATATATATATATATATATATATATATATATATATATATATATATATATATATATATATATATATATATATAAGCTGTATATAAATTGGGATCCCCTAATTTACAAACGTATATATATATTGTTGAAATGAATGCAGAGAGCTACTTTGATTTTGTTAGACAAGTTAGCAATTTGGAACACAGACGGCTGACCTTGAGAAACTTTTTGACCTTTACAATCTTCTTGACAGAGCTGTCAGCAGGATGCCAGCTCTGGACAGAATGTATGAATTGGCTGCACTTGTCAAGAAGTCTAAATGTACTCTTCAGGCTGGTCACAGGAAGCGCAATAACAACATTTTGTTACAATGTGTGAAAACCGAAGCTATAGCTTAATGAGGACAGGATGCAGAATTTAATTGCCAGGAAAAGACATCTTATAAAATGGGGGCAGTGTTTGTTTGGAGTGAGAGAGAGAGAGAGAGAGAGAGAGAGGTTTAAATTGAAAAGACTCTCAGATGAAGGGCTTTTTTTTGTTTGTACTGCCTTTGTGAAGCTCTATTCTCTACAATTTTGTTTTTATTATTACTAATAATAAAGCACTATTTGTGAATTTAAAAAAAAAGAAAAAAAAAAACACAACAAATACATTGTACTTGGCTGGCAGATGTATTACAGAAATCTTTGTGTCCAGGGAATAAGCCAGATCCCAGATCCTCACAGCTTCTGTTCACAGCTTTAAGGATCTGGTTCTTCTCTGCCCGTTTATGTAGCATGTTATTGTAGTACAGTGGAAGCCATTAATTAGGATGCGGTTAAGCAGGATGCCTGCGTAGTAGGGACTTCCAGTTGGGAACTGATTAAGTAGCAATGTTTTTCCATGGTGGCTGGCTCTGCTTAAACGGGAGGACTTGTCCCACTTTCAGTCTCAGTTGCTCATCATCCTGTGGCTCCTCCTCCTCCCCAGATAAGTCAGTCCACTCAATGACTGAGAGACTGGTCACATCAGAGTGTCTCTAAGTGCTTTTGATTAATAAAAGGCACACAAAAAGCACATGTGTGATTTTTTTTAAGTGTTTTTACCTTCCCCTGCCTGCAGTCACTGTGTTGCCCTATCTATGCTCTACTGGATCTCCGGAGTGACTCTGTATTTCCTACAGGCTTCCTGGTTCCTCATGTCTGTGACACTGATGACACAAGCGGAGTGAACGGGAGTAATTTTAAATCTAACTTCTCTTCAGTGGGTGTATAATGATTTACATTTTTAATCATTTATTCTCTAAAACCCTACCTAAAACTGCTTCACTACCCATCCCTATTGGTTCCAATCAGTACAGTACCATACTCAATCACTACAGTGACTCTGTATTTTTTTTTTGTGTGGGCATGCGGGTGACAGTGGGAAGCAATCTGCTCCGCTCTGAGATCATAGGATAGGTGTTCCGAGTTTAAAGGCTCCTTGGGCGTGTGTAGCTACTGGAGGGGGGGTGAGAAGATTAAAAAAAATAAATACTTCTGTTTGCAGGGATAGCCGCTTAAATCAGGACAAAAAGGCATCCACTGAGGAGTCTTGACTAAGCGTCTTCATTTGTATTGTCTGTCCAAATCTGCACAGACTGACCGTGTAAATGGGAGGAAAAAGACTGCATTACTAACAGCACTGCTAAGTCTCCTGAGGGCTCCAGATACCACTTATTGTAAGATCCTCCAGGTGGGAGCCCCACCTTAGCAATGAGCATCTGCTGGGAGAATTCTTGCTGTGGGCTGCTAGAAGAAGGGAATGCCCTCTCAGGTTGCTTTCCTCCTTTCACCACTCTAATGCTTCCACATAGGTATTTGTGACTGGCACCAGCTTGGACAGGGTGTCAGACATTTGGGACCAGCGATCTCTTAGATGGTACCGAATGTCCCTCACCTGAAATCTGGCCCAAGTCACCACAACTGTGGATGAGGCCATGTGGCCCAGTAGCTGGAGAAAATCCCTTAAAGGCCTTGGATGGTCCAGTGTGAAGGATTCTGCACTGGAGATCCGGCCTGAAACCCTTTCTCTGCAGGGTATCCAGCTCTGAGGAGAGGAAGGATGGGGGGGGACATGACAGAAACCTTCAAGTGCATGAAAGAAATAAATAAGATGGGCACGGAGGGGCTTTTCAAACTGGTCAGAGGAGGAACACTTGAGGGCATTGCTGAAAGTGGCCAGTGGCCAAAGTTTAGTGACCACTGACCAAACTTTTATCAACAATATGTAATTAGCTAACCAAAAGGTTGAGGAGATAGAAAGGTGTAAAATGACTAGTGTAGAGGCTGCAAAGGGCTAATAAAAGGTGAATGTGGCTAGTAGATGACTACATGATACCAATATGTAGACTGATGTGCCTTGTAAATGCAGATGTGTTTGGAGAGTAATTGTTGAAACCATGCAAATAATGATACCACTGTGCAAATTGATGTCTGTGTAGATGCCCAGGTTCAAAAGGTGTCGGGGTCCTTTAAATAACTGTAGAAAATAAGTGAAGAGCATAAACCGTGTTTAAAAAAATAAATGTTTTAAAGAAAATTAGCTTTGCTTTGCTCAGCAGAGATATTTTGTACAAAACCTTCCTTCAACCCAAGGTCACAGCCAAAGATAAGGTTCAGCTGCTTCAAACCACTGCAGCTTAGATACAGTTTCTCATTTTATGACTTCTTGTGTTTAAAAAGAATGTGTAACAGAGAGCTGATAACAAACGGTTATGTCCTTGTTTTGGCCACTGTCTAGTCAGCAAGTTATTTAAAGTGAATGTGAAGTTCCCTCATGTTTTCTGTATCCTAAAGCGAATTATTTTTGATAAAATGTAAAATCCCCTGATCACTTGTTTTTCCGTCTAAGAATGATCACCTACCTGTCTTGGCAAAGTGTCAAATGTATCTTATGACCGAGGTATCTCATGGCCACTATACTTTTACACCCTTGTTTCATGAACCTACTCTCTTGCCTTTTATGGTTGGAGTGTCTAAACTGGAAAATTTCCCTTGTTTTGCAATTCCTGTCAAACACTGTATAAATATCAGACAAACCGTATGTCCAGTGTGTCCAAGGGGAGTAGCAAATGTGGCTGCCATAGATACTAGGGTCACCCAGAGGAATGAGGAATGTTGCTTCATTCCCTCTGAACACCTGTAGCCCTGGTGGTAATAAGCCATCAGCTGTTTAGATTTGATCATGTTAGAGGTAAAATTGTTAGGGCTTATTTGGTATTAATAAATTGCAACTGATTTAAAACAACATTTGCTGTCAGGTGGCTTTATTGGAGTACCAGGGACCACTAGCCAAGAACCTTGTGCTTTTACAGCATGATCTGAGATTGGAAGAGAGAAGGTTCAGGGGGTAAATGAGGAGACTTTTTTACGGAGAGGGTGGTGTCTGGGTGGAACGCATTGCCAGAGGAAGTGGTATCCTGTAGAACAGTGGGCTGCTTCAAAAGGGGATGGGACAGGGTAAGGGGAAGGGTCACGGGAGGGAAGGGAGGGGCAGCAGCAGTACAAGGGCTGCTAGCTGCACAATCGAGCAGACTTGATACACCATAAGGCCTTTATCTGCTGGCAATTTTGTATGTTTGTATGAAGTCCAGAACCTGCATTTCTGCAGATTTATCAGGAATCACAGGCTCTCCAAGGTGCTCCGTACCACCTGCTGTTCTGCCTCTTGTTGTTTTCCCAGAGACTAGCCAGTTGCCTAGGTAGGGGAAAAAAAACACCCAACTTGTTTCCTTAGGTGGGCTGCCACCATGGCTAAGCATGTTGTGAATATCCTTGGTGCTAATGGCAGACCAAAGAGATGAGCTACAAACTAATACTGAAAGTTTCCCAGCTTGAACCAGAGATATTTTCTGTAACTGGGTCTGAATGGAATGTGGAAGTAGGCATCCTTCAGATCCAGTGACCTCAACCAATCTCCTGATTGTAGGGATGATATCACTGTGCCCAGTGTGACTGCCTTGAACTTTTCTTTTTTGATAACTTTGTTAAGATATCTCAAGTCTAAAATAGGTCGCTACTCCCCATTTTACCTGTGGGTCAGGAAATATCTTGTAAACCTATCCTTGCCCAACAGTGGGATAGGGGCCTTTTTTACTGCTTTCCCTGCAGTAGCTTCTTCACTTCCAGTTCCAGCAATATACTTTCTATTGGTGAATAAGCTGGAAAGTTGTTTGTCCTCTGCAGTCTTGGAAACCCTTTGAATTGCAAGGACAACCCCTGACCCACTACTTCCAGGACCCACTTGTCTGTGGTAATTTTTTACCCTTTTCTGAAAGTAGTGGTTCAGCCTTTCCCCTGGCAATCAGTGACTGGCAACCTAGGCAGAACTGTCAGGGGGTTTCTTTTGGTTGTGGCTTGGAGGCTGGTGCTGCAGCACACCTGGTGCCCCTTCCTGCCTCTGCACTAACCTCTTAAGAGGCTGGTACTTAAAAAGGCAGCACAGGGTCTTGGGTAGTAACCCTTGTCCCGTCTCCACTTCCATAAGGCCTGTAGGGAGTAGAGGCCTTTACTTTCACCAGGTACAAGGAAAGGCAGGGGGAGAGGGGGAGGTGGAATGAGGAAAGTACCAAATAAAAACTAGAGCGGCGAAGAGGATGGTAAGGGAGGCAAACGCAGACACGGAGTTGCATACTGGGGAAGGGGTCACGGAAGAGGAAGGGAAGGAGGCAAATGCAGACATGGAGCTGCGTACTGCAGAGGGGGTCAAGGATGGGAAAACTTTTTCAAATATATTAAGGAAAAAAGGAAGGGATGGGGTATTGTTGGGCTACAAGTGGGGGGGGCTGGGTATTAGAGAAAGATGAACAAAAAAGCAGTCAACTTTAATGATTACTTCTGCTCTGTCTTCTCAAGGGAAGGCCACAGGCCCCTACCTGAAAGTGGCATCAAAGTAGCTGTAAGGGGCATTCCTGAAATGAAAGGGCCCAGAAGGGACTTGAGGCACTAAAGGTAGGTAAAGCCCCAGGGCTGGTTGGGATGCACCCAAGTGTGCTCAAGGAACTGACTGCAGAACTGGTTGAACCTCAAGTAGTGCTATTCAACAGCTCAATTCAGATGGGGTAGTTCTGAAAGATTGGAGGGTAGTGGATGCAGTCTTACTACACAAGGTGGGGTTGGGGGGGTGGCAAGGAACAGTGGGGGCATTACAGACCTGTCAGCCTTATCTCTGTAGTGGGTAAATGGATGGAATCACTGATCAAAGAAGAGTAGGTGCACCACCTAAACAGCGACAGTCTACAGGACTGTAAACAGCATGGGCTTGGAGCAAGGAGGTCTTGACTGATCAACCTGGTAGACAAGGGCCATGCTGTGGATTTACTCTACTTTGATTTCAGCAAGGCATTCAACTCTGCCACACAGAAAACTGCTGAAAAAGGGTGCGGCTAGAAATATAGATGGATAGAAAATTGACTGAATGAGAGACAGCAGAGGGTGGCGGTCTGCACAAGTCCTACTGCCATTTTCAAACTACAGCCCAGTCGCTACTAAAGTGGGCCCACACCAAGACAAGGTCTAACCCAAGACTGCTCTACTAAACCCCACTCGGGCCCATTATCATGTCTCTGCTCTCTTGTTATTCTGCTTAGCTATCACTGTGTCTACGCCTACACCACTGCATTGCAAAGGACGTATGTAACTGATAAGATAATACTCTGTATAGGTACACACCAATGTATTGTACTGCCTGCACTACTCCACTGCAAAGTATGTATGCAACTGCTTAGCACGCCAAAGGATTTATGTAACTGCTTAGCTAACACTCTGTATAGGTACTCATCAATGTATTATAACGTTCAATACTGTTTGTAAATCTACCGTCCAACTAGTCATGTAACGTTGTCTTTGTTATACTACTGTCACGTCTGTATTTGTCATCCAACAAGGAGCCTTTGGAAATGAGTCTATGACTCAAAGGACTGTAATTCCAATATTCTAATAAATAAAATGGGGTCAAACTGGAAAAGAAGGGGGTGGTCGTGAGTGGGGTTGCGCAGGGATCTGTCCTGAGTCCTATCCTTTTCAATATGTTCATCAGCGACATTGTACAGAGCAATCGGGGCAAGACGCATGTTGTTACAGATGACAGGAAGCTCCGCAGTAGTGCAGACAGTGGCACAGATCAGGAAGAAGCAGAGGGACCTACAAAGGCTAGAGAAGATGGTCCAGTGTTTGGCAGTTTAAACTCAATGCAGGTAAAGAGGCCTTCAATCACCAGTGAACCACACTTGAAAGTTTAAAACTTGTTGGTTTTCAATTCTTTATTTTTACAGTCTTGAAAGCTTGGCCATCATACTGCTGCTCCCAACATTTCATGCCAAATAAGCTGCCTGCCTCACAAGAAGGGAAGCTGTTGTGTACACTTTTTTGGCCACAGTATCCAGTTTCCTGGAATCCTTTTCAGGAGGCTGTGTGGAGGCCGGCACCTTGACCTTCTCATAAGCAGTTGCCTGTAGCACTCATTCTTGATCAGGGATAGCATACAGGTATTCCACCTGATACTTCTTTTCATTTTTTTTTTTTTTAACTAATGCTAGCAGCTGAATTGTGTACGGACATGATTTTCGATGTAGCCTTTTGGAGGGACTTGTGGGTAGGAACTAGTAGTATCCTGGTTGGGCTAGCCCCATCATGTCCATAAACTTCACTTCCTCTTCATCCTCCTCAGTTTCATGAGAGCAGATGAGGGTGTTCACTATTTATTTGATGAACATGGAGTAAGAGGTGTAATCCTCTGAGAGTCTACAAGCGGAACCAAACTCTTTGTCAGTTGAGCCATCAGGTTCTAAGGGTTTACCTACCTACTCGTCTTCTTCATACTACACATTCCCCTCCTCTACAGGGAAGTGGTCTGGAACTGACATCGGGTGGGGGAGGGGGCACATCAAACAAATTTCCCACAGTCTAGAAGGTTTGGAAAAACTGCCATACCTTAGTCATGTCCTCTGCTGAGGGCATTTGTTTCTGCACCAGTGTCTACTACTTTTCCTTTGCGGGAGGAGTGGCATGGGTATGTTTTTCTTTTGGTTTTTTCCTGGCAGGCACTAGTTCCAACAGCTGCTCTGAGGCTTTTACATGTATATTTGCCATCACTGGGATCACGGTTCCCGGTAGTGGACAGCCGTATGTCTTTTCCATTCTTTCCAAGCCTTTCCGTTGGCCAAGTTTATTTTTTTTCCCTATATAGGTGTTTCTCCTATGTTTCAGAGAGTGTCTACATCAGTCTGGTCCCCAGCCTCCCGAGGCTGGCTCTCCACCTCTCCTGGCAAGCGCCTGGACTTAAGACTACCCACAAGTTCCTCTCTCACGGCAGGGCTGAGGAGGGAGGGCCGTCCCCCCTCCCCCCAGTACATCAAGTCCAAGGCAGAAAAAGTCACTCACCGCCAATGACCTGAGTCTGCCCAGAACCCAGGTCGTCAGCGTGGAAAGAGGTAAGGCGCGCTCGGTGCCTCAGCCCTCTTCGCCACTGAGCCAGCTGCTTTATCTTTTTTATCTGTCCCCTTTGACAGGGATTGCTACTTATGAGAACACTACTCTGATGCATGCTTTCCACCATGATTATGAACTCCCTCCGAGTCTTTATTCTGCTCTGGTGACATAGAGCAGACTATGAAACCATAAAGTCCTCTTTTTTTTTTTAAAGCCCCTTTCTTTGGGTTTTAGGGCAAAACTTTTACAAAGTTCAAAATTGATAAAATTGTGATCTGGACCCAGGCACTTTAGACAAAGCTTGTGGCAGCCTGCCTTTGCCAGGAGCTGAAAACACTTTATACAATTTCTAAAACATATGTGGGCCCGGTTCTCTTTTTAGGTCTATCAGTCATGCCAAGCACTGACAAGACCTGTAAGATAAAAGTATTCGGTTGCCAGTCACAAATGCAGTAAAAAATATTTTTTACCTGAAAATGTATAGAAACCACATTAAATTAACTAAATCATACGTGATTTAAGTTTTTTTTTTTTTCACTCAAAATGTAGTCTGTTCCTTCATGTGGGAACCATGTTCTAAAGTAGCCTTCGCTGGTTCCTGGAACAGGAGAAACCACAAAAATGATTACATTTTTAAAATAAACATCCTATATAAACGCAAAATAATAGAATAACTTTACTATAAAATATGAAATGTTACTAATAAAGTATAAAAGTAAAGAAGATCAGAACTAGAAGGCTTAAGACGGCTTTAAGGCAACTGCTCTCTTCAGTAGAAAAACAAATCTGACTGTGTTAGAACAGCAGAGGGAGCGTACCCACAGTGCAGAATTATGTACGCGAAATTCTATAATTAGCATAAAGTTCTAGCTCTGGAGCAGCACACTCCTGTGGACTGATGCCATTTGTAAGGCATCCATTTGAAAATTAGGCATTTGACTGTTTAGTGCACTTACCAGTTTAATAAAAGCTAAATAAATAAATAAGCTGAAAAAATGATTAGCAGTTTCACATGTGAAAGGGCTAATCAACTATGAAAATGCATAGCACTTGGTACAGATTGATTAGCAAACTGTTAAGTTTTTTCATGTAGTCTCATATGCCACAGACTCACTTAAAAAAATGGCTAGCAGTCTACTGCTATACATGTAGGAAATGGTTAGCATTACCTTCTGGTTTTCTTAGCATTCTGCTATGCTATACCAGCTGTTTAATACTCTGATACATGTACAGGGGTGTGCAAATCCCATTGCCTGACATCCGAGGCTGACTTAATCTCTCTGTCGGGCAGATCCTTTGATCTGCCGACTTCAGCCCGAGGGCAAGTGATTTTTAGCACATGATGTTGGATTTTGTTTCTGTGGATTTGCTGTTTGTTTCCTGGCACAGACTTTGCAGTGGGGAGTGGAGACTGCTTTCTGCTGTGATTTTTAGCACACATTTCTGTCCCGTTCCCCTCCCTGAACTGCAATTTGCTGATGAGTAAATGATCGGCAGCTGCACCAGGCAGTCAGGGTGTAGGAAATAACAAGAGGGACCAATCAAGTGCTAGGGTGATAGTGTGACTCTTCCTCTTTTCCTGCTGTCCAGAGAAGAGCGGTCTACTGAATGCGATTCCGCTCCCTCCATCAGATCAAGTTGAAGCAGGTGAAGGAAAAGTTTACATTAAAACTTTTTTTTTTTTTAATTAAAGAGTGGGTGGCACCAAGACAAGAGTTGGAGTCTGACCAAAAACCCAGAAGAATCTCACTGCCCTCCTCGACTCCCTCAGTCCTGGCTTAGTGTCTGACCTCGTGGCAGGGCTCACTGACTTTGAGCCGTCGGTAGTGTGTTATGTAGTGCCACAGCTTACATTGGCCACTTGAGCTCCCTCGGTCCGTTGCTGCAGGCGGTCCAAGGCGGGGGGCGAGGGGGGTTTAAAAAAATTGTTGTGCATGCAACAGTCCAGTCCATGGCTCCTTGCAGCAGCAGCTGAGCCAGCACCAAGTGACTGCCCTGGGTCCTCCTTGTCCTCGACCCCCCCCACCCCATTCTCGTTGGCACTGTGTGGGCCACAGCACAGCCATGATAGCCACAAAGCTGCAACCAAGAAGCTTAGCTGAGTGTACCCTGCCAGCAAGTGCATCATCGTTTTGTACTCCAGCCTAGGCCATATCCAGCAAGAAGACCACCTCCATCATCCAGGAACTGATAGCCTCCTCCACTGACCAAGGGGAAAACTGACATTCTTAAATAGCAGTGATGACCATGGTGACTGGTCCAAGATGATGAAATCTTGCCATTTGGTTTTGTACTTCTTGGCAGTGTGGCCATTTGCTTGTTATTGGCACACAGGAGGAAGAAAGGTGCTGTTTGTTTTTGTTGTTGAGTTGACTGTGTCATGTTGTGCAGGGCTGCAGGCTGTGCTCACCTTTTAAGTTGAACAGAAGCTGAAATTTGTAATACCCCCCTCCGCCCTGCTGGAGTGGACAACTTGGGTGATGTGATGGAATGGGAAGCTGTGTCGTGTTGTGTATCCATTTTAGAAAAGTAAAGTAAGCTTTAGTTTGCTTATTGCTAAAGCCCCTGGGGTCCATTCATTACATTTTCAAGAGGTCCGCGCATGGTGTGATGGGACTGGCAAAGGCAGACATGGATTTGAGGGGTATGAGGAGCATGGTTTCAGTTGTTAGATGGCTGTTTCAGAAAGAGGCTGCTGCGCACACTCGGGATACTAAATTTCTGCAAAAAGTGGGTCATGTGGTCTAGTGTCACCTTGCCTTAATCCACGTATCTTTCAGAGGTAGGACAAGTAAAAATATTTGTGAGCAAGTAATTTTTATACCACCAGTTGCCCTGGGACAAGTACTAAAATAATTGATTTGTACACCCCTGTAAATGTGACAACTGCAAACCCACTCCCACTCTTGGGTTCAAGTCCTGCTAGCTCCCGTTCCTTCCTAGTCTCCATTCCCTGGAGGCAACTGTTCTGTCTGAAGCTCCCCACTCACATAACTGAGGTTTTAAAGCAGCAGTGTATGTTCCTGTGAACATTTTGACCAATACCTATTTACTGCATTGTAGATGCCCCCCCCCCCTTTTGATTCTGCTTTGGCAGTTTCTTACATCTGAAATAATAAAAGGAGCTCTCCTTTTAATATGTCTCCAGAGAGGTTTTTAGTCATATTCTCAGCATTTCGAACACCTATTGTTCCAAAAGGTCAACAATGGCGTCTGCGGCATGTTAGTTACAAAAAAAGTGATGTTAAACACTGGATGTTCAAAAACAACACAGAATACTAATAAAAACCTGGTCCAAGCCATATTAAAAGGAGCGCTCCTTTTATTATTTCAGATGTAAACAAAAGTGCCAAGGCAGACTGAAAACTGGGGGAAAGGGTATCTACCATACAAGACAGGAAATAAGAGGCAATCTAAAATAGAATTAAAAAGGTATAGGTTAATATGTTGACCGCTGTCATGCACTGCTGCTTTAAAGATATTAGAGATTACAATACACATGTGGGTGTGTGAACCAGAATTTTATACACACCCAAGGTGTGGGATACTACAGAAATGCCATCAGTGAAGCTTGATGGGGTTTATAAAAGCATCCCACCCTAAGGGTGTGTATAAAATTCTGGGTTACACCCACTCAGATCCTTTTTTTTTTTTTTTTTTTGTTATAATTACTGACAAGCCTTTTTAATAAATTATCGGTTTAGGTGTTTAGCCTGAAACAAACAAGCATTTGTCAATGCCGAATGTTTGCTTGCTGGCATTGGTAATGTAGAAGTTACAGAGCTGCGTAATAGGAATGGCAGTGAAGTACTGAACTGAAGCCAACCCCACCACCACCCTGCAGAGAGTGACAGGCATTGGGGTGTGCATTTGGGTCATCAGGCATAACGGCCTCGCCATTTCACCACACCCCACCCTGCAGACACTGACAAGTGTCACGGTGTTCCTTGGGGTCTTTGGCCCTTATGCGCACCCCATTTCATTAGGAAATGCGGTGAGATGGGTGCGATATAGGAGAATGGGGTGAACTTTGGGGCTGAAGAGTCCAAGGCATACCTCGATGCCTCTCACTGGCTGCAGGGTGTGGAATGGTATGAGCATTACAGGCAGGAATCCCAAGTCACACCCCTGATGCCTGTCATTCTCTACAGTGTTGGGCATTATGGTTGGAAACCCTAATACCTCAGGCATTCGTTGGTATTTTCACTCCAAATTTTCAACATGTTTTTTTTTGTGACCCCACCTCATGAACAGGGGGAATATCAGTTTGTTAGCAGAAAGCTGCTTATGTACAGCTAGTACGGCATTTAGCACCACAGGTGCAAAAACATTCCGAACAGGATGTAAAAAATGACAGCTATACTGTTCATGGGGAGGTGTAAAAATGCAATGTTGCAAATCTGCAGTAAAAATATTTAAAAAAATGGTGAAGTCATGAGCGTACATAGAAACTGTGCAACGCACACCCGTAATATAATTAGGTTGGGGATATTTTACAGCAGATTGTCAACTCAGGCATTTTGGTGCCTCCGATCATGAACAGTGTCACTGTGATTTTCTCTATCTGTGCCGAACAATGATTTCCCACAGCGACCATGCATCTCAGCGCTGAAAGTGTGAAAACACACTTTAGCCATGTTGTGAAAAATGACAGCTGTACTGTTCATAAGGAAGTGTGAAAATCTGGACTGAAAATATTACAAAGTCATGAACTTACGAGGGTGCGTGGAAACTGTGCATTGCTCATTCGTAACACAGTCATTTTATGGACTTTTGTCACCAAATTTTCAACATAGCCATTTAAGACCTCTGCTCATGAACAGTGTAACTGTGATTTTCTTAATCTGTCCTAAACATTGCTTTCGCTTCCAACAGCACCATTATGCGCTACATGTGCGAAACACATTTAGGCGACATATGAAAAATGGCAGCTGTACTGTTCATAAGGAAGTGTAATAAAATGGCAATGTTGAAATCTGGAGGAAAAATATTAAATTTAGCAAACTTACGAGCATGCATAGGAACTGCTACAACGACGTCAGAAACATTTTAGAATTTTTTCACCAAATTTTCAATGTAGCCATTTTAAGACCTCTGCTCATGAACAGTGTCACTGTGATTTTCTTAATGTGTCCCATACATTGATTTTGCACATACTAGCCATTGTGCACTACATGGGTGGAAACACATTTTGGGCAAGATGTGAAAATGACAGCTATACTGCTCATAAGGAAGTGTGGTAAAATGGCAGTGTTGAAAATCTGGAGGTGAAAATATTGAAAATTCGTGAACCTACGAGTAAGGAGAAACTGCACAATGCACCTCGTAAAACAGTTAGTTTTAGGAATTTTTTCACCAAATTTTCAACATAGCCATTTTAAGACCTTTGCTCATGAACAGTGTGACTGTGACTTTCTTAGTTTGTCCCGTACATTGATTTCGTACACCGACTGTGCCACTGTGCACTACATGGGCGGAAACACATTTTGGGTGAGATGTGAAAAATGACAGCTATACTACTCATAAGAAGCAGCAGTGGAACCAGTGAACCAGAGGAGTGGCTATCTCTGCAAAGCGGTGTGCAAAAGATGGAGATTAGTGTCCAAAAGGTGGATAAGCAGAAAAGGGGCAAAATTCAGCAGAAGGGCAGACAGCAAGGAGAACCAGGGATAAATGACAACCAAGGAAGGGGCTGGAGTAGAACAGTGAAGCAGACTAGGAGGTCAAATCATGGAAAGCCATGTGTGCAAATGCCAGGAGCCTTAGCAACAAGATGGAAGATCTGGAGGCTGTCATGGTACAGTCAGACCTGGACATTGTGGCCATCACTGAAACCTGGTGTAATGATAACCATGACTGGCAGATGGCCATACCTGGCTACAACATATTCAGAAGAGACAGAGCAGGCAGGAAGGGAGGAGGAGTGGCACTGTATGTGAAAAATGACATAAGGGCCACAGAGATCCAGGAGGAACAAAATGGGGAGAGATACTGTGGTTAAGCTGGAAAGGAAAATGGGGCCAGCCATCCGCACAGGTGTGGTCTATAGACCACCAGCCCAGGAGGAAGAAACAGATAGGAGCTGATGCTAGCCATCCAAAGGATGGCAGACAAGTGAAGTGTACTGGTTGGAGACTTCAATATTCCAGATGTGGACTGGAGCATCCCAGCAACAGCATCAACTAGAAGCAGATTTATCCTGGACTCCTTCAGGGTGCCTTCCTCAAAGCAACTGGTCATGGAACCAACTCAGCAGAAGGCAATACTGGACCTTGTGCTCACAAACAGGGACAGTGTGATGGGGGTAACAGTGGGGGAGCACCTGGGTAACAGTGACCACCAGTCATTGTGGTTTGAAATCACAGAAAGAGCAAACCAAACCACACAAAACACGTATCCTGGATTTTAGGGGAGCAGACTTTGGGAAAATGGGAAATACTTGAAAGAGGCATTAAGGGGAATGGGACAGGAATCAGGGGTTGAGGAACAGTGGGCAGTATTTAAAATGGGATTATAAGAACAACAGAATTATGCATTAAGCAGGTTAGCAAGAGGAAAGGAAGAGGAGACCATTATGGTTTTCAAAGAGGTAAAAAGAAATGAAGCCAAAAGATAGCATTCAGGCAATACAAAAGACACAGGCAGAAGGGATAGGGAGAAGTACCAGGAGAAACAAGGGAGGCAGGGAAGTCAGTAAGGGAAGCCAAAGCTCAGACAGAAGAACACATTGCAAAATCAGTGGTTAAAGGGGACAAAACCTTTTACAGGTACATAAGTGAAAAAAAAAAAGACAAAGGGAGGGATAGTGAGACTGAAGGGGGAGGATGGGAGTCGTGTGGAGGATGACAACAGTAAAGCTGACATATTGAACAGGTATTTCTGCTCAGTCTTTACTGAGGAAGAGGGGGGTAATGGGTCTGAAGGGAGTACAAGGGGTGAGAATGGTGCAGAAATGGACACAAGTCCCTTTACACGAGAAAGGGTCCTGAAGGAACTGGAAGTAATAAGAGCTGACAAAGCAATGGGGGCCAGATGGGGTGCACCAGGGTCCTTAAAGAACTAGAGAGGTGGTGGCTGAACCTCTGGCTATCCTGTTTAACCAATCACTGGAAACAGGGAGGTACCCAAAGACTGGAGGACAGCAGATGTAGTCCCTTATACAAAAGCGGGAAACAAAGAGGAAGCGGGAACTACAGACCAGTCAGCCTCACCTCGGTAGTGGGAAAGATCATGGAAGCACTTCTGAAGGAGAGATTGGTGGAACATCTGGTTGTCAATGGACTACAGGACCCAAGGCAGCATGGTTTCACCAGGGGAGGTCATGTCAGACCAATCTCATTGAATTTTTGACTGGGTGACTAGGAGGTGGATCAGGGAGGGCAGTGGACATGGCCTATCTGGACTTCAGCAAGGCCTTTGACACTGTGCCACATAGAAGACTATTACACAAACTGGGAATATGGGTGTGGGCAGGACAGTAGTGTGGGTGGGTAGGTAACTGGCTGGGTGGCAGGACACAGAGGGTGGTGGTAAATGGCTGTCACTCCACAGAGGGAAGAGTGACCAGTGGGGTACCACAGGGATCAGTGCTGGGACCGGTCCTATTCAACATCTTCATCAGTGACATTGCGTGGGATCTAGAGGCAGAATTTCACTGTTCGCTGATGACACAAAGCTCTGTAACAGAGTAGACACACCAGAGGTGTAGACAGAATGAGAAGGACCTGCAGAAACTTGAAGAATGGTCAAGGGTTTGGCAGTTGAAATTCAATGCAAAGAAGTGCAAGATAATGCATATGGGGCACAAAACCTGGCACAATATATCAGTTAGGGGTGAGGATATAGCATGCACCAAGCAGGAAAGGGATCTTGGGGTTGTCATCTCTGAGGACCTCAAGGTAGAAACAGTGTGACAAGGCAGCAGGTAAAGCAAATAGGATGCTGGGATGTATAGGCAGGGGCATCACCAGCAGGAAAAGGGAGGTCATAATTCGCTATACAAGACACTAGTGAGGCCCCACCTGGAGTACAGTGTACAGTTCTGGAGACCATACCACGTAAGGACATAGACAGGGTAGAGAAGGTTCAGAGGAGGGCAACAAAGATGGTGCATGGATTGCATCACAAGTCCTATGAAGACAGGTTGAAGGAACTGAACATGTACTCCCTGGAGGAGAAGAGGAGAGAGGGATATGATAGAGACATACAAGTATCTTACAGGGAGAAACAGAGTGCAGGAAAACACTATTTTAAGCAAAAAGATGTTCCAGGACTAGAGGGCATGGGATGAAGTTGGAGGAGGGATTCAGAGGAAACATGAGAAAGAATTTCTTCACAGAACGGTGGTGGACAAGTGGAACACCCTGCCAGAGGAAGTGGTGGGGGCTGAAACAATCACGGGATTTAAGAATGCATAGGACAGACATAAAGGAATTCTAGAGGTAAGGGGAAACAGACTTCTAGGAAAACAAACTAAACTTATAAGCTCAAATGGGCAGACTGGGTGGGCCATAGGCCCTTATCTGCCGACACTGTCTATGTATCTATGTAAGAAGGTGTGGTAAAATGGCAATGTTGGAAATCTGGAGTGAAAATATTGAAAATTCGTGAACTTACGAGCGTGCATAGGAGCTGTGCAACACACGCTCGTAAAAGTCATTTTTAGGAATTTTTTCACCAAATTTTCAACATAGCCATTTTAAGACCTCTGCTCATGAACAGTGTCACTGTGATTTTCTTAATTTGTCTCAAGACAACGACTCGCCATTGTGTGCTACATGGGCAGAAACACGCTTTTGGGTAACATGTGAAAAATGACAGCTGTACTGCTCATAAGAAGGTGTGATAAAATGGCAATGTTGGAAATCTGGAGTGAAGATATTGAAAATTTGCGACCTTACGAGTGTGCGGAGGAACTGCGCAATGCACCCTCGTAAAACAGTCATTTTAAGGAATTTTTTCACCAAATTTTCAACATAGCCATTTTAAGACCTCTGCTCATGAACAGTGTCACTGTGATTTTCTTAATTTGTCCCGTACATTGATTTCGCACACCGACTGCGCCATTCTGCGCTACGTGGGTGGAAACACATTTTGGGTGAGATGTGAAAAATGACAGCTGTACTACTCATAAGAAGGTGTGGTAAAATGGCAATGTTGCAAATATGGAGTGAAAATATTGAAAATTTGCGACCTTACGAGTGTGCGGAGGAACTGCGCAATGCACCCTCAGAAAAACAGTCATTTTAGAATTTTTTCACAAATTTCCAACATAGCCATTTTATGACCTCTGCTCATGAACAGTGTCACTGTGATTTTCTTAATTGTCCCGTTACATTGATTTCGCATACCGACTGCCGACTGTGCCATTCTGCGCTACGTGGGTGGAAACACATTTTGGGTGAGATGTGAAAAATGACAGCTGTACTACTCATAAGAAGGTGTGGTAAAATGGCAATGTTGCAAATATGGAGTGAAAATATTGAAATTTCGCGAACTTACGAGCCTGTGTAGGAACTGCGCGACGCACCCTCATAAAACAGTCATTTTTTGGAATTTTGGCACCAAATTTTCAACATGGGGTTTTTGGGACCCCTTCTCATGAATGATGTCACTGTCATGGTATTATTCGGGCCGAAGGGTGATTCATAATCGCAGAAGATATGCAATAAAGTTGAAACCCTATGTAACCCATTATACAGCTTACCGGCATTTCCCTCAGTTCACGGTCGGCTTTGAAGAGTGCAGGCGTGTTCCGGTCCACCCCAATCGCCGCTACCGGAGTCCGGAGGTGCGGGTGGGTGGGTGGTGTGGGGAGGCTGGGTGCGTGAGTGGGTGGGTACGGGCTGTGGGAGGGGTTGGAGACGCGCCAAGGACAGTTTTATTTTACAGGAAAAAACAAAAGGCGTACGTGGGATGTTTGCCACGCTGGGGTGGGCTCCAGCGTGACACAAGAGACACCGCAGAGGCGTTCAGCCCGGCGGGGGATTAGGCACCCCGTCGGCAAGAGGCTAAAAAAAATCAGCGGCACGAGAAGGACTTTGGGGGGGCATTCAATCCCCGTTGGCAAAATACAAAAAAAAATCGCAACTCATTTGCCGCAGCTGGGGTGGGCTCTGAGCGTGGCACAAAGGACACTGGAGGCGTTCAGCGACAAGGGTTGGGCACCCGCCGGCCAAAGAAGACAGTGCTTGCCACGCTGGGGTGAGCCTCAGCGTGGCACCTACAACTGGGGGGTGGGGGCGCAGCTCAGCCGGCGAGGGATTGGGCACCCGTCCAGCTATACAATGCCAGTGACGCCGCGTCTGTCTGTGTGTGGGGGAGTTGCGGCGTGAGTAGCGATATCTTATCGAGTGCTCACTCAAGCGTAACTCCCCTTTCAACATATGCCTCTGCATTTTGGGCGTGTCATACACAGCTCCAAAATGCATTGGCTTACAGGAGCCGCGCCTGCCAGCCCACTGACTGAATTGGAGGAGGAGGTGACACACCTCCGAAATCTCCGATGAAGGCACTATGTTTCTTGCACATGCGTGCAAGCAAACATAATAAAAACGAGAAAAATCATGCTTTAAACAAATTTGTTTTACTAGTTGAACTCATGTACCCAGACAAAAACAGCACAGTAACTCTTTCTTAACTTCATTTGTTTCAACAGGCCACAGCTGTGGCACTGCTGCATATGTTGTTAAGGCAAGCTTGACTGCCAGTTCGCGGTTACAACTGCCTGAGTGTAACGCAAAATTACAAACTGGTCGTCTGAGCATTAAAAGTAGCAGGCAGAACCAGCCTAAATTTTCATGGTGATTTGGATGCACGTCCCATGATGCTTTTCATCATGAGGGGGGGTATGTGCGATTTTGTATTTCTTTGAAAACTGGATTTTTTGCAAGTGCCATTTTTGGTAACTCTTACCTTAGTGCTTTTTTGAGGAGGTTCTAGGTTTTTAGTTTGGGCCCACTCAAATCTAAACCCATAAGACCACACAAGGGCTGGTTCATTTTTGACCTGGTATGAGAAACAGATGAGGCCCGAGTAGAATGAAACATGTGTCTGTGTCTTCTGTTTGTACACTTTGCAGATTGTGTGAGAGGCCCTTTGGCACCATGCATTCCTGCTTGAAGCAAGACCAGCCTAAATTTTCATGTGACTTGCATATACACCCTTTACATTATGGGGGAATTGAAACCTGGCTTTGTTGCAAATGTCATTTTAAGGTAACCCTTGTCTTAGTGCTTTTGTGCTGAGGGTCTTTGTATTTTCAGTTTGCGTTCTTATTTTGGGACCACCATGACCAAAACCCATAAGACGAGAGTGACTGGACTGCCAGAAGGGACTGAAAGAAACTGTGCGCTAAAACATTTGTGTTAATTTATACTCCAAACCGGCTGATGTACCAAAACTCAGACAAGATCAGTCGAGAATTCACAGCTAGAGTTAGAGTTCCACTGAGGAAGGGTCAAATATGGACTGATTGTGGACATTATTTTTTACTAGAAGAATTATAAACTGACACATCAGAAAACACACAATCTGTTGGTAGAGAAGGACTGCTTGACCCCCCCCCCCAGTCTACACAGATGTTCCCTGCCTAATCTCTCTCTCTCTCAGACCATAACTGGCCTCCGGGGATCCTAACCCCTCCCTGCTTATTTAATTAATATTCCCCTCTGTCTATCCTACACATGCTTGAAGCCCCCCACTGTTTTTGGCTCCAACATTTCAGCTGGCAGTCGTTTCCAGGTGTCCACCACCCTTTCAGTGAAGTAGTACTTCCTCACATCCCTCTTAAATCCCCCCCCCAAAGCTTCACCACATGCTCCCTGGTCCTGGTGCTCCTTCTCACTTGAAAGAGACTCCCCTCCTGCAACATGCTCACCCCTGTGAGATACTTGTGGGTCTCTACAACGTCACCTCTCACTCTCCTCTCTTCCAGGGTGTACATGTTGACATCCCCAAGTCTTTCCTCGTAGGGCTTCTCGGCAAGTACTGCAGATTTCCACAGGAGAATAAAACTGGCAGTTTGGCTTTGCGTTTACATTTTTGGGTACTCTGATATGGAGTGCGGAGCTGACAGGGTATAGCTGGCGACTAAAAAGATTAACATGTTTGCATAACCTTTTCTTTTATCTGCAGGCAATAGAAGCTGCACCTCCACCTGTGGTCATGCAGGTGGCAGTATAGCAGTGGGGACGACTGCCCTCCCTCCCAGGAGGAGAAGAGTGTCCCTTAGGACACTCAGCCCAACAACCCGAGTCCATACTCAATCCCAGGTTGCCGGTGTCGGGAGCGGCAGCGCTACTGCTACACCAGTAGGCCAGCCCTATGTGTTTGTACTCATGGTATAGTTACTGCTGGTAAAGTTTAGTTAAATTTTTTTGTGCGTGTTGTTGTAAGGCTCCCTGACCCTTGTGGAAATGGCGCCAAACAACTAACATCTCCCTTTCATTTAGTGTAGTGCTAAGCCACAGAACAGCATAAAGCTAGCATAGCGGATCACAGAGGTAAGCTACGGTAATAACACTCAGTGTTCATTGGTATGGTTGTAAGTTTTTTTTTTTTAATCAATTGGTTTCACTTGAGGACATCGTTTAAAAAAAAAATAACACAGTTGGGGGTATAAATTGACTTAAAAAAAAAAAAATGCATTGCCATACCAACTAACCCTAATTAGCATAAGTGGATCTGCGGAGCAGCACTAACGCCACAGATCTGTGGTGCACAGCCCCGGATGTGTAGCTTGTCCCTGGCTCACAAGGGTGGGTGCTGGGATATCGGGTGGCCACACTGACATAAATGGAGGACTAAAGACACCACCATAGGCATTACGTGACTGCCCCAATACAGTATTAGCATATCGCAATTCGTCCCAGGCTCTGGCTACCCATACACAGGGGGTGGGGGCAGGGCCACCCAAAAAAACAAACAAAAAACTATGTATCAATTGCTTTTGTTAGAATTGGGGGGGCTATACCCCCCGATTTGTTTAATTTTATATTTCTTATATGTACTTTTCTGCCACTGCAGACCCGACAGATGCTATGATCCCTCCCTTGGAGGGGTACATCCTCTGGCCCCTATGATCGCCCAGTTCATCTGTCCCCTGAAATTCCCCCTCAGATTCCCCCATAGATTTATTTTTCAAATGGGTGGCAGGTCAGTTCTCTCTGCTACTATTGCCACTAACACAGCAGCACAGTGTAGGGTGGCACCTCACATGCATTTCACTGCCCGCAGTGTGACTGCAAAACTAATAAGTCATTCTTATTAGTTCTAGAGTACCACAGGATTGGTTACATAGCATGGCACACTAACCAACTGGTGGGGTCCTCCACTTACACTGCCACATTTCCCTTCTTTTGTGGCTTTGTAACTCCAGACATAGAAATGCAGAATTTGACTGCAGGTAAGGATTGCTTTGTCCATGCTAGGTCCACCCAGTCTGCCCATTTTTTTTCCCTGCCTATACTTCCACCGCAGACCCTACTTACTTCCAGCTCCCCTTCCCCCTTACTTCCCACTAATATTACCTTGTGCCTGTCAGTAATATGTGATGTGAGCAAGTTAAACTGAGCCTTTCAATTCAAGCGACTTGGTTTAACCACTCATAGTAATAGCGAAGTTCAAAGAATAGCGATGAGGAGGCTATAGCGAGTGTAGCAATGAGCTGCACTCACTGGAGCAGGATATGAGGATATGTTTGGCCAAGCCCTGCTGAGTTGGCCATTTAGTGTAGTGGTTTGAGCCACCACCTCTGGAGCTGGTGGACCCGGGTTCGGGTCTGGCCATAGTGGAAACATTTTTCACCATTTTTTCTTTTCCTGTGTCCGTGTCCCCCTAGAGTTGATTATAATAATTTAAAGGGGGGGGGGGTGTGTGTGCAGGGGGCATAGTCCCCCGCATAACAATCTTTGTTTTTTTTAGTTTTTTACTTTTTTTTGCATCCATTGGGAAAGTCTTCAATCGTTACTGTTTGGTCACCCTTTTGATGTCAGGTGCTGGTTGCTTCGGTGTTTGTGGCTGGCACTGTAAAACACCCGCTGCTATCACATAAAACCTGTCTGTTCCATGCCTGCTTGATGCTCAATGTTTTGGCCCCCACCACCTCTGCTGGAAGATTGTTCCACACAGCCACCACTCTTTCCGTGAGGAAGTACTTCATCACATCTCTCCTGAACTTACCCCCTTCAAGATTCATTGCATGTTCCCTTGTTCTTGTGCATCTTTTCCTCTGAAAAATACTCCTCTTCAGTACATTATTTACCCTTGTGAGACTCTTATCATATCCCCCACTCTTCTCTCTTCCAGGGTGTACATAATGAGGCACATCAATCTCTCCTCATAGGGCTTCTTCTGATGCAGATCCTGCACCATTTTGGTTGCCTTCTGCCGGATTGCCTCCACTCTATATTCTTCCTGAGATGTGGTCTCTAGAACTGGACTTAGTACTCTAGGTGGGGTCTCACCAGTGATCTATATGGTGGCAACACCACCTCCCTTCTTCTGCTGGTGATACCTCTCCCTATGCACCCCAGCATCTTGCTGGCCCTACCCACTGCCTTGCCGCACTGCCTCACCATATTGAGATCATCAGAAATGATTACTCCCAGGTCCCATTCCTGTTTGGTGACTGTCAATACCTCTTCTCATACTGTACTCCGCCTCTGGGTTTCTGTGCCCTATTTTACCCGGTTTTGCATTGAAACCCAGCAGCCATACCCCGACCACTCCTCGAGTTTTCTCAGGTCTCTGCATATTCCTTCCATCCAATCTGGACTGTCCACCCTATTACAGATTTTGGTGTCATCTGCAATGTCAGTTATAAAGACATTAAAGAGGACCGGTCCCAGTACTGAGCACCAAGGCATCCTGCTACTCATCCTTTCCCCAGAGTGAACTCTGTTTACTACCACCGTCACCTATCCCCTTAACCAATTTAACAAGTTTACCACCTTTGGACCCCCCCCCCCAAACCTGCCCAGTTTACTTATTAGCCTCCTACGTGGAACTGTGCTGAAAGCTTTAATGAAATCCAAGTACGCCACGTACACCACCTACCCCTATCTCCCCGGTCACCCAGTCAAAAAAACTATTAGGTCTGTCTTTCATGACCTCCCCCATAAATCCATGTTGCCTTGGGTCTTGTAACCCGCTGTATTCAAGATACTTGTAACTCCACAATTCTTTCCTTTAAAAGTGACTCCATTAGCTTCCCTGCCGATGTCAGGCTGGTTGGCCTACAGCCGCCAGCCTTCTCCCTGCTACTGCTTTTGTGAAGCGGGACTACATCTGCCCTCCTACAGTCCCCTGGAACCACTGTTGTTTCCAGTGAATTTTTAAAAGGGACTATCATAGAGGGTGCTGCCAGTACCTCCTTGAGCTCCCTCGGTACCCCTGGGTATACTCCGCCTGGCTGCATAACTCTGTCCACTTTCAGGTTTGCAAGTCCCTTCAGGACTCTTTCCTCTGTAAATGGACTTGTGTCTACCTCGCCGTCTCCACTACCCCTGTTGCTTTTGTGTGGCCCATCCCTTCCTCTAGTCTTCCTCATTTCACTTATGTACCCAACAAATGTCTTGTTCCCTTAGGTTAATCCTTGGGCTCGTCTTTCCCTAGTTTGTGCCTCTGCACTCCTCATTGCTTTCCCTGATACACCTACCTGTCCTCATCCTTCTGTGTCTCTTTTACTACCTCCCGAAAGCTACACTTTTTACTTTTACCTTTTCAGTCACTTCCTTCAAGAATCATGGCAGTCTCTTTTTCCTCCTATTTTTGTTCTCTTCCTTTGCACAGATGTTTGCTGCCTTCACTATGCCTTCCTTTAGCTTAGCCCGTCGTTACTCCATCCCACCCAGGTCACACCCATGCTGGCAATTCTAGTGGGGGAGTAGGCTGTTGGTTAACTAGGAGATGCAGCTTATCCATTAGGTATGGAAATGGGCAGACTAGGTGGGCCAAGTGGTCCTTATCTGCCGTCACATTCTATGGGTCATCTCTGCGGCATTCACTTTTTTTTTCTTGTTTAATCTGTCCTCCTGAAGTTCAGGACCCTCATCCTTGTGTGGTTCCCTTCCACTGCCGTCCTTACATTTAACCACAATGTATGGTGATCACTGGTCCCCAGGTGGCCGCCCACCTTGACATCTGCAATACTGCCCCCGTTAGTGAGCACAAGGTCCTGTACTGCCCCATCACGTGTGGGCCCTGACGAGTTGCCTAAGAAACGCTCCATGCAGGGAGTTCAGGATGCCCCTGCTATTAGATGAAGCTACTACTAGGAGGCTCCAATCTACATCCAGAATACTGAAGTACCCCACCAGCAGCACCTTCCCTTTCTCTGCCATTGTTCTGATGGCTTCCACCACAGCCTTATCGTATACAGCTGCCCTCGACTGTGAATGGATTTCAGCAGTTTTCACAACTTTGCTGCAGTACAGTTCAAAGGTCACAACAAGTTGCTGTAGTATCGATCTAACATCAGATCGATACAACAACTTTTCTGCCGTTTGCATGAGCATGCACTGTCACTGTCATTTGATGGTGCTGGTTAACCTGTAATTCTGAAACAGCCGCTCACTAAACTTAAACTGTGAGATGATCGTGTAACTGAAATTCGGATAAAAATTGCATTTTTTTCCTAATTCTCTCACTCAATATAGCTTAAGAAAGATGGGGGGGAGGAGAGTGGCAGCGCAGCAGTAGCGAGTGTAATCAGAGTCACATCACGGCCACAGAGCCATCGGTAATTACATGTCTTGGTCTTTTTTTTTAGTTTGTTTTACCAAGGCAGTGTCTGCATCTGGGGTGTGTACTGACATCATAAGGACCGCTAGACCTTCGCCCTTGAAGTCCCTATGATGTCATCAGAAACCCTCGATGGAAACATAGCCTTGTTGTGGATGGTTACCCATACACTATTCTAAGTATCTAAATTCTTCCCCTGTGCTGGAAGTCTGCAGATTGTTCCAGCTCATTCATCAACTGAGTCTACTTACCCAAAGTATCCATTATGGGTATGTCATATGGAGGCGGGCCAGGGAGGCAGTCACAATGGCAGCCATCATATATCCCAGTTTGTTTTTTGTTTTACAATGATCATAAACAGGGGCTGAGACTGGCCAAATGATGGTAGATTTTGCACTGGGCTAGAAAGACTTTCTTTTAAGCTTGTCCTGCGGGCTTGTAGTTAATTAAGGTAACATTTTAATAAGTACACCAGCCAGGCCAGTGGATTTTCCAAGTCCCTAACCCTACTGGCTAGTGACTGCAAAACCTAATTTCGACCCCTGCATAAATAGTGTTACAAGGATCCAGTACTACTGCCCTTCCCCCACCGCAGCCCAGTTAAAGCACAGAACTATGAGTTCACACATTCGAATCCCACCACTGCCACTTTCACCGTGTCACCTTCAGAAAGTCACCTGACCGTCCTGTGTTTCAGTCCCCTTCCAAGTACGCAACCTGGGTAGAAGCTGGACCTTCACTAGTCTGAGATGACAGATATAAGAGCCCTGGGGCAGGAAATAAAGCTTAAAGCAATAAAAGCGCGCCCCGCCCGTTCTCTCCAATGACTCCTTGTGAGAGGTCAGTTACTACTGGATTCGCGCTGCAGCCCGCAGATATAACAGCTCACCTTTTCCGCAGCAGCCCACTGCCTGTCGCAACCACTACAGCAACTAGCCGCGTCGTCCGAAGGCCAACCATCTCCCCCACTCTGTCCGTTGTCGCCGTCGTACGTACTGCACCTCCGCGCGTGACCCCACGGAGGCGAACCTAACCCTCACGTGACTGGGGACGTCTGAGTTGCGTAACGTGTCACGTGACGCATCGATACGCGCTGGGTGATTTAGCAGAGGAGGTGGACTAGGCACGGAGAAGCAGCAGGTAAGATCAATATGTAACGCTCGGTACCGAGATGTAGGAAAGTTGTGTCAGTGGTGATGATTCCCTAAATTCTCAGTCCAGACATCGTCAGTCGTTGTTTTAAACAACTGCCCTAATTATTCGCCTGTTTCGGTGGACTTTGACAAGCGCTACTCGTTGCTGGGCCAGTTTGGGTGGAGAATGGTGTACAGACACCCATACCTCTCAACCTCTTGCCTCATAAATCGGGGACAAGGCTTAAAAAATTAGGGACGAACACCCAAAATCAGGGACACATCTTGAACATTTTGTAATATTTACTCAGAAAGTTGATAGAATAAGGGAATTAGTGTTAAGATGTATTTTCTGATGAAAAATAAGTATGTAACTTTAATGTTTGACATTATTTTGTGCTTGCAATTCCCACTGTTTAGTCACAAAAACGGCGATACCGGAGAGGTAAGGATCCCTCGTGCGCGAATTCTAAAATTACTTACACTACGGTAATCGCTAATGGCATCGTCATTTTGGCCACGCCCCCTCCCACCCCCCGTTCGATACGGACACTCCCTGCAGTTTTTGCTACGCCCCTTTTCCTGCCCCATGGACATGGACAAGCCCAGCCACGACATTGTAAAAAAAAAAATTATTAATTGCACTCTAGTCATACAATAGTTTATGGTGTAAACATAAAATGCATACTTTTCCGGCAGCACACTGTTCGACATGTAGAAGCCCAGACACATTTAAAAAAAAACAGTATTTATTGCACTCTAGACATAGTGTACACGTAATTCATAACTAGTATTGCACATAATGGAATATATTGCACAGGTGGAAAATTCAGAACACATTAAATTGCACATGCTTCAAAAACATCACATTCTTCATGATTGAATTGCACAAAGTCCCACGAGAAAAGCATTCATTGTACAGTCCTCGAAAAACATGATATTCATCAGGATTCCACTGCACAGTCCTAATAGGCTCAAAGTTCTGTGTTAAGCGGGCCAGGGTCAGACTGTGTAAATAGATGTAAAACAGAGGCCGGGCTTAGCATTTGTGCTCCAATAAGAACCAACACATAGGCACGTAAACACACACACACACGACAGTGCGGGGGGGGGGCTTACCGTGGTGGCGGGAGGTTCTTTCCATTTTCCTCTGCAGTCTGTGCATCCTGAAACATTTTGATATGCAGCAAGATATTGTTGAATGCATCAGTGGTAGTGCGACCATACCTGTCCCTCCACATGAAAGCATCTAGGTAGGATGGCACCATTGTCTTCTGTGTCCCATTCATTGCCTTAAATTGTTTTTTTTGCCCGTGCCCAGTATGACTCCACAGCATTTGTGTGTGCACCAGTTACAGGGTCTACGAAATTCTGTGAATGATTGACAGTTTTGTGTATGTAGTTTTTACCGGGGATCTGGTCTATGTGGGTGTAGGCTGCCCACTGGTCTGAGTGTATTTCAGTGCCCTGAAGAATGTGCCTTTCAATTATGGGAAGCAAGGTTGCAGCATCCCTCCATTCCACCATGGTCATGAAGCTCATATGTTTATCGCAGTCATACATGCCAAATACCCATGAATCAGAAACGCGCATGTTCCGGCCCCTGTTGTATTTTGCTTTGACCATCACAGACTCGTCGTTCTGTACAACTGTGCCCACTCCACCCAGCTGCATCGGTTCATTGAGTTTCCAGGTGTAAATATCCCTGATGAACTGATACCAGTCTGTTGCCGTTTTGTCGGACACTTGAGCTCCTTCCATCGCTGCAACAGCTGGCGTCTTAGCAGACCAGTAATAAATGATAAGCAGGACTTTCTGCAGTGGCAGCTTAGTGTTGAAGAAGTAGGTGCCAGCCAAAATACTCTTCTTGGCTGTACATGCCTTCTTTTTGCATCTCCAGATGCACCCGTTCTTGCCCACAGTGGAATCGTTAACCAGTGACATATCGACACCACATTTATGGCATTTCCTATGCAAGTGGCAGAGGTCCCCTGTCTTGTAAAAACGCCACAGTGGCTTGCAGTGTTGCACAAATTTCTGATGTGGAGAAAAAAGTTACTGGATCCATTTCTAGCTGCAGGTTCAAGAGTGTTCTGTGATTGTGGCTGTTCACTAACGTTAAATAGACTATGTAGGGTAACATTAATATGCCGGGGATTAACACATATTGATGAACAATTTAGTGAGATAAAGGCTTCGGCCACAACACCAAAGTACACTATGCAGGGTACTATTAATTTGGCCGTTACGGGGATTAACACATATTGATGCACAAAATTAGTGAGATAAAGGCTTCGGCCACAACACCATCTGCCATCTGGCTACCTGGCCATTAGATGCTATTAACACCTACTGCATGTGTTTCATTTTATTTCTTTGTAACCCCCTGTATGTTTTATTATGAGTATCGTGGCTATTTGTACTAGTACGCCCCCGTGCTAGTTCATATTTGTCTATGCCTTACATGTATTTCTATTTCATGATTTTAAGATCGAGACTAGTTGTACTTGTAATTTGGGGGCTCCGCCCCCCACACCCCCTGTTCTGTTTCAGTATTTAGGCTATATTTCTACTGTGGCTAAATCGAGACAAGTTGTACTTGTAATTGTTTTAGTATGAGTATCGCGGCTATTTGTACTTGAACACCCCCCGTGCTGTTTCAGATTTGTTTATGCCTTACATGTATTTCTATTTCACAACTTTAAGATCGAGACTAGTTGTACTTGTAATATGTATTTGGGGGGCTCCGCCCCCCCACACCCCTCGTTCTGTTTCAGTATTTATGCTATATTTCTATTTTGGCCGGGCTTTTTTTCTAACATTGGTGACGTCATGGCAGTAGGCGGTGCAACTTGTTCACGAGGAGAGGCCACTGACGTATTTATGCCTAAGCGCAGAAGGGATCCTTATCTCTCCAGTATCTCCCAGTTGAGAGGTATGTACACCACCCGTGAAAGGTCGGTTAGCCTGTTCGTCTGCTGTGATGACGCCCAAGAGGAAAGACATCCTTGTCGCCTCCTGATACAGTATCTCTGAATATGAAACACTTGGGACAAGTTTCTTGGCAGTGGTGGGATTCGAACTTGCCCCTCCTCACCCATGTGCTTGCTATCGCTGACTTGCCCCACCCCCATTTTCCCCTCTCTCTTTTTAGTGTGCTGAATTGCACTGTAACCTGTCCTATAAAATACTTCTGTAAATTTGTTACACATTTATGTTGTTACTGCATTGTATGACTCTAAACCCTTTGAAAATAGGCCCAGCCTAAAGGGGCTTGTATGTAATAAGTAGGCAATAACCCACAACAGGGTGTGCCTTTATTTGGTGGGTTGTGAGGAAGGAGGCCACATGCCAAGTGTCGTCACAGCACCTGGGTGTACGTTAATCAGGTTTGTACCAATTAATACATGCTTTTAATGCACTAAATTAATCATCTAGGTCAAATAAATTATTTTAGCCCGTTAATTAAATTAAAGGTACCTCAATAACAATTAAAAAAAAAAAAAATGTATTTTATTCTCGGATTGTGATACCTTTGAATTAAGAGCTCATTTACAGAGGTTCCACATCATAGGAAAGACAGACTTACATAACATAGTCACACAGAGTGCATACACTTGAAGGATGAGGTACTTACAGTACATAAAATAAAGATAGGTCATATTTTTACATTCGCAGCAAGTACTAGTCACATTATGATGTAACCCCTAGGTGGCGCTATCCCAAGGGCTACTACCCCTGCCTGCTTGGCTAGTAGCAGGTTAAGGGGCCTGGGTACTGAAACGGGGGCCTCCACCCGGAGGTCAGGGTTATTAGTGGTCAAGCTAACTTGGGCACAGCCCTCCGGGACACTGTAACCCCCCTCATTCCCTTCTAGTGGCCTGAACAATACACAATAATCACTGTCACAATATCCCTTGTACACCATACAAGTACCCACACTGTTTGCACTTACCACCAGGGCAGGTTCCTCTAGCTCGACCCTGGGGACCCCCTGTAAAACAAGGTTATGCACAGCAGATTGCAACAGTACAGTACTCTTGGCAGAAACTGAAACCACAGTCCGGTTAAAGGCAAAAAGTGTTATATCTGATTTTTTCAGGGGACTTGAACAAGGGAAGGACGTAATCAGGTTGATTGGCTTAAAAGCTAAATTTAATCAGACAGTTATGCATGCACTTCAGAGTCCCTACACAGTCACACACTCTGGGTACCCAGGTAGGAAACAGATGGGCTAACCGGGAACGTTGCCCGGGGCAGGCCGGCGTCGCAGCTGGTAGGGGCCCTGTGATGGAAGAAAACAACATGCACAGCACACACTATTTGTAATCCGGGAGCCAGAGGGCTCAGTTCGTGAAAGAAAAGGCAGAAAGACAATCCAATGACACACTTTAGATTAAGCTGTTGTTGCAGGGGGCTACCCTGATGTTTACTCACGATACCTAATACTGGACACAGGCAGGACAAAAATCGAGACTGCAGGTTTGTTGATCTGGAGTGCCAGGAGAAGCAGGGGCCCACAAGAATCACCGAGGCGTCATTCCTGTTCAAGCGTGGAGCAGGGGACTGATCCCCAGGCAGGTCTCTCTTCGATAGTTTTCCCTGTGCAGCGGGTAGTCTGGCTGGGCCAGCGTGGCAAGGCCCAGGCCAATTGGAGATGAACACGGATTCAGTCCGTGGAGCTGGATGCAGCCTCCAGCAAGCAAAACACAGTTCAGACACATGGTGGGGAACCAAATCACGACCCACTATCAGCACACAGTACATTTACATGTAAGGAAAATTCCACTGTACCAGGCCAAGGGCTCCCCGGACGAAATTATAGAGTCTCTGCACAAACCGGGAGTTCAGAGGTGGCCCTATATCCTGACAGGCCGATCGCATTCAGCAAATCTTCGGTCTTCTTCAGGTTGGAGCCTGGTCACCATTCAGTGGCTTACTTCGTTCTCACAAATTCGGATTCAGTCCAAAATAACTCTCTTCTCCCTCTCTGGGGGCAGCAGGCAAACAAGCAGACCAAACTCAAACCTTTCCACAGTTCTCCCATGAAACTACGCAGAATGGCTGCTTGACTGTCTCGAGCTGTTGCTTCTTCACTTCCCAACTCAAATCTGATCTCACAGCAAGCAAGCCTGGGACTTTCCCCAGGATCCAAAAGGTTCGGTTGGCTGATCTGTCTGTCAGTCAGTCACAACAAGGGCTTCCTCTCCAGGCTCAAGTAGGTGCCAAAAGCCAAAAACTACAATTCCTACAAGTTTTGCCCCCACCAAGCCCCTGTAGGCAGGCTCCATTTTAGAATCCCCAAAGCACTGATTGGTCCAGTTCGGCCATCCAGGACCAAGACGGTGGAGATAAACAGAACTGTCCATGCTGCAAAGAAGGCAGGTTAGACAAACTACAATTTCTTTACCACTCTAAATAATCAGCAAACAGTTACATCTTTTAACAGAGCTTCTCTGCACTAATAGCAATGGCAGAAACGGAGCGATCAGCTGGCAGCCCGGGCGGGACTCGAGCATGGAAACACTCAGCCCTCCCCCCAGATCAATTATAACTGCAAGCCAGGCAACTCTTAAAGAGACAGTATACAGAGGCTTTACAGGCACTCTCTAGCAATACCGTTTAAACTGCTAAAGCGCAGAACACCAGCCTGGCAGTGAGCATTTAGGCAAGCTCAAGGAAGACTTTTTGGGAGCCCTCATTTTTAGGGGGGGTTACAGTAAAAACAATGGTCAAAGGCGTTGACTGATTAGGCCAGTTCATAAGAGTGGGGGACAGGAGAACTGGAAATTGGTAGAAGTTAGCTAAAGAAACAGGAAGCAGAGAGAGGAGGAAATAGAAGACTAGCAAGCAGCTGATCCAGGAGGGAATGGAGAAGGGTGGAGGGGCAGCCCAAACAGGCCTTGTCGAAGTTATAGTTAGGAGAGGGGATGAGATAGGTGAGGGAAGGTGTGAGATGGAGACCAGGCGATAGTGGTCAGTAAGTGCTGGGGGTGATAGAGAGGACCAAGAGTAAGGAGCAGAAGGGAATTAGGGGCCGCAGTCGCATTTATTGTTATTAAATTGACAATTGGCTGTTTTAGTAGCGATTTTTCTGTATATTTTACTGTATGTTGTATGTTATATTGAATATTAAATTGTATACAACATATATTAGTGTATTTATATACATTTATATAGTAATTCTCCTGGCAGCCATAAATATAACACATCAGTATAAATGGACAGCTGTTCCCCGGGAAGTAAACAGGAGTAGTGAGCCATTCCTTTCTCCTGTGGGTTAGCTTTTGCAGATTGTAGGTTGTGGAACACTGGTTCAGTCGGGTAACATATTAGAAAAACAAACTATTATGGGGGGAGAGCTCATCCACATGCTATCACTAGTGACCTGAAGCACTCCATGCAGTGCAAGAAAGCAGCAGCAAAGGCAAACAAGATGCTGGGATGCATATCTAGGGGGATCAGTAGTAGGAGAGAGGAGGTTATACTGCCCTTGTACAGGCCACTGGTAAGGCCGCATCTAGAATATGGAGTTCAGAACTGGTGCCCACACTTCAAAAAGGACATTAACCTGCTGGAGAAGGTCCAGAGGAGGGCTACAAAGATGATAGCGGTTCAGCAGGGTAAGGCATACGAAGAGAGGTTGAGGGCACTAAACATGTATTCCCTGGAAGACAGGAGCGAGGAGAGAGGGGGCATGATTGGGACCTTCAAGTACTTGAAAGGGATAAATAAGGTTGATAAGGAGAGTCTCTTTAAGCTGCAAGGCAACCATAACACAAGGGGGCACAGCCTTAATCTGTAGGGTGGGAGGTTTAGGAGGGAGATCAGGAAGCACTTCTTCACAGAGAGGGTGGTGGACACTTGGAATGCACTGCTAGAAGAGGTCATCTCGTTGAAGATAGTGGGCTGCTTTAAGAGAGGTTTGGATAGGCATTGGGGAAGGTAAGGATCATGGGGAGGGCCAGGGACATTAGCTCAAGCTGTGGACCCTGCAGTACGAACAGACTTGTTAGACCAAATGGCCTTCTTCTGCTGGCTTCTTCGTATGTTCGTATGCTGAAGGGCAGAAACCGCAAATTTGTGCAGCCGGGGATCTGACAGGTATCGGGTTGTGGAGCACCTGTACGGTATGTTGGGCTAGTGTCTTATGCCTTACATTTTGGTGGTTCCATTTCTGGGTTAGTTTTTGGGTATCTGAATACTGTCGTGCCTATGCAACATGTTTACAATACAGCATAGAGAGCGGTAGAAACTGGAAAATAGAGTGCAGTCAATATGAGAAAAAAAAAACCTTTGTATTCAAATATTAATGCATTAAAATTAATGCATTAATCCACAAGAAAACTCAGTAGGGGTCCAATTAATAATTAACTCTCAATTAATGGGGTCCATTAATTAATTAAATTAACATTAATGGAAAAATTGCTCAAATTAATAATTAACCAACCCTGGCATTAATCCCCAATAATGGCACACCCTGGAGTGGGTTATTGCACTTATAACATGGGTTATGTTTAAACAACAACAAAAAAATCAATTTTTTTTGGCTGTTTAAACAGCAAAAAAGGTACTGTATCCTGCCACCTTGCAGAATAGTCCCTAATGCAAAACCTCATACCCTTGTAGTTATTCACCAAGAAATGCGACACATACACTACTGATATGAACTGTCACATTTTTGGTGCACTATTTACTCTGCTATCATGCGTTAACCACCCCCCCCCCCCATATGCTGTATGTGTGTGTCTTTCTGCGTACAGCATTGATCTCCTCTCTCTCCCCACGCAGTCTCTGTCTCTGGAAAGGAGCACGGTGGCGTGCCAACACAGAGGACAGTGCAGAACCCATACAGAGAAAGTACAGTGTAGCAAATTAAAAGACCTAGAGAATTACAATGTGTTTTGCAGTACAGAAACCATGGCTACTTCTTCGCTTACTCTTAATGAACAGCCTGGGTGCCTTCTACAGTGCAGTAAGGCTGCATGCACACAGTAACACACACAGACCGGGGGGGAGCAAAAATGAACACAGGACAGGCCACTGGCTGTTTGGTGAGTTCGCAGCATATGGGGGGGGATGGCACATTTAGACATTTTTCTTCGGGAGGGGGGCAACGGAAGACAGGCTGCTGCCACAAATCACCGGACACAGTGTGGTGCAAGCTCTCTCCCACTGCTCGTTATGCAAGTCACACACAAAGAACAACACTGCACCACCTTTCACTTACCTGTGCCGTTGTGTCTCTCATCCTGAGGGGAGCGGAGCGGGACACGGTCGCCTCAACTTGCGGTATGTCTCACGCTCTCTGTATCCTGTGACGGTGATTCCTGGTGAGTGGACATTGTTGCTGTGGGGGAGGGGGGCACCGATACAGCTGTGACTTGGATGTGCTGCTGCTGTGTTGCTCAGGTTGCGTGACCCACCCCGGAGGCAGAATGCCACTGTGTAAACTACATTGGCCCGCACCCTTTGTTTCTCTATAACAGCATGCTCGCTCTCTTTCTCCTTGTAGCTGCACACTACTTAATGCATGGAATAAATTAATGTCGGAGACTTGATTAGCGGCCTTCGCTAATCAAAGTAAAAAATGATTTGCAATTGGCCAAAGTTGATTAGCAGTTACCAAAAATTCATATTTTTGCTCAGAACCCCATAAAATGTACTTATCTTGCTCTATATTGATAAAATACACATTTGCACAAGTTTCTGAGACTGATACTGTTTTATTTAGCCATTTCCAGACAAATACAGCAATTGTGCAGCAGCACACATACATTCGAGAGCCGAGATAGGATGTCTGCCAAAGCAGGCCGTGAATTCGTGAGCATGAGTGTGAGTCATGACAAATTAAATAATGAACCCCTGCCCCAGCATAAAAACTGGGACCATAACTCCCTGAGTCTCTTAAATGTTCACTGCAGATGCAGGGCACAATAAATATTGGGCAGAGTACAGATCATCTCTGCAAAGCAAGGCACTTTAACTTAGCCTTTTCTGTTCAGAATTTTCACTGCAGACAAAGGGCACACAAGCAGGGCTGGGCACATTAAGTTCTGGTTCCCCCAATCTCTGCAAAGCAGGACGCAATACTTAGTCTCTTTTTCTGTTCCCAAATTGTTCACTGCATGTGGGCACACAGATCTCTGCAAAAAGCAGGGCACATTAACTTAGTCTTATTCTGTTCCTAACTGTTCTCTGCAGACGAAGCAGGGCACATTAAATAAGTTCTGGTTCCCCCAATCTCTACAAAGCAGGGCTCATTTTACTTAAGTCTCTTTTTCTGTTCCTAAATTCACTGCAAAGTCAGGAGCAGGGCACACAACTTTACTAGCAGGGCACATTACTTCTGGTTACCGAGATCTCAAAGCAGACAGGGCTGCTTACTTAGTCTTATCTGTTCCCAGATGTTCACTGCAAAGATGCAGGGCACACAACATAGTAGCAAGGCTCATTAAGTTCTGGTTCCCCCATAATCTCTGCAAAGCAGGGCACATAGTCTTTATTCTGTTCTCAAGTGCAGTTGTTCGCTGTTTGTTCCCAAATTCACTGCAAGCAGGGCACAAACTTAAAGTTCAAGGCAGGGCGACCCTTTCATGCTCTTGTTCTCCCCCCCACCCACAGTCCAGCTCTAGGCCTTGCCCGTTCGTTGCCATTATGCTGTCCCCCCCATCTGTGCCCTGAAGTCCGTGTGCCCCTCTTCCCTCCTCCAGCTCCCTGACCAAATGAAAAGGTTTTACTTGTTTTGCTGCTGAGCTCCCCAATTCTGCTGCGCTCCTGCTCTCCTCTGAATCTGCCCTTCCATCTGCCTTACCCCGTGATGCAGCCGCCTGCTCTCTGCTCCATCCAGGTTGCCCCCGTGCCCTCTCGCGGTCTCGGCCAGGCCTTCTCCCTCCAGCTCCTCCTCGGTGCGGCCACCACTCCTCCCAGCTCTGGCTTGTTTTCCGAACACCTGCAAAACAAAAAGACACAATTGGTTAACTGGACGATGGCGCAACAATGATTTAAAAAAAAGAAAAAAGTGAAATAAAATAAAGAAATATCACCTTTGGACTCCTGCTTGACCTCCCAATGCCTGCTTCCTCTTCAGGGTGCACTGCAAAAGGACTCGGTCACGTTTCTCCTGTGCTGAGACCAGGTTTGGGGGGGGCAGGAGCATCACTGGACCAATTGGAACAGCTCGGGGGTTCATGGGTAGTGGAAGAGGAGGAGGAGGGCAAAAATGGATACCAGGACCAAAAATTTAAAGTGGCAGTCCCAATAAGGCACTTTACAGGACCAATTGGCAATGATTAGCAATGACTGCTAATCATTGCCAGATTATTCAGCTTTTTACTGATTGTCAGCCATGGTGTGATGCAAACCTGCTTATTTTATGCCTTATAATGCACATCGCGGAGCACAGATTGGGCGGTGAGATAGCTGGAGAGGGAACGAAGGGGTGCAAGAACCACTGTGTCCCCAGAGATCTGCATGGTGGGTGGGTATGAAGCCAAACGATACGGTGTGGTTGATGTATGGCTGGGTGGGAAGCCAAACAGCATGGTGCAGTGTGTGCGTTTGGGGGGATGGGGGTGTTGCGAGCCAGGGCTGCGCGGGTACAGACACAACACTGTGTCTCACCATATCGCGCTGTCTGTGACTGGCACACCAGGGATCCGTGTGGATTCAGGTGGCACTTATCATCAGCAAGCACCTCAGCTTTAATACTGCTCACTCTGTGTCTCTGGGCTGGGGTGGCTACGGACACTGCACAGCAGATTGCAGCACACCTGAACGCCATGTGCTGCTGTCTCCCTCTTGCTGGCTCTCATAGCACTATTGTGCTCCTTGCCGTCTCTCTTCTTCTCCCAATCTCTAGCAGGAGAGACAGAGAGAAAAAAACTGTGACACAAACAGTCAAGTATTACATGTACTGTTGTGTGCAGGGGTCATGCTTAACTTTTTTTTGCACTGGTCCACCCGGGAAAGTGATGGCCCCGCTGCACTGCCCCCCCCCCCAAAAAAAGATTGCTCTAACCCCATTAACATTTAAATTTTATGAAAAGAAGCACTGCTGCATTCTGCATGTGTCACTGTGACTGGGCATGTCAGGTAAGGTGGCGTGATGCAGACATTCTGGCAGCTCTGCCGCTTCTACAAGAACATTCAGCCAAGTAATTCCCGTTCCTAGCCCTACACTGTGCATTCTTTGTGGGAGGATTAAAAACAATGCAGCAAGCAACCTCTTCACAGCAGCCTGCCCTGGCCTAAGGCAACAGGCCACACTCCAGTCAGTACCTTTAATTTTCCATTGTTTGTATACCTTTTTCCCCCCCCTGGCCGTGACCCATCTAGAATGTTTTTTTACCTCACTGACAACAGACTTCAGCATCCAGTCTGTTGTAACTGAAACCCCTCGGTCACTGTAGAAAATCAAGATCAGGCCTCTGAGTAACACCCAGGCCAAAAGAAGCATTGGTGCCTAGGAGGATCAGAATCTGACTTTTATTATAACAAAACATGTGAAAGAGTACAACTCTCGAGTGGCTGGTTACTTTGCGTTTTTTTTTTTTTTGGATTATGATTTTTGCCTACCAGCTCCCAACTTCTTAATTTAAAAAGAACTTAGAAGGGAACCCACTCAGACTCTGGATATGATTTTAAACACCCACAGACTGCTCCAGTCCTCCAGTGTCCTGCACAGTGCCACGGGTTACTTTTTTTTTACAATTCCGTCCATATTTACCTTGCAAGCAAGAAGTCTGACCCTTTCCTCCAACTTTATTTTAGCCCAGATAACAGCCGACCCCGACACCCACTCCGATCCAATGGCTCAATCACTGTCACGCGGCAAATTATGATCGGCCGCCGAATAACACCAGTGCTACACTCATGCATGCTTTTGAATCGGGCTTCCAGACTGCACAACTCCCGGGTGGCCCACACTTCAGTTGTAAATCTCTTCTCAGCAAAAACTGCAGTATTTGTATCCCGACCTGCTGGCTAACAAGCTGGCTTCAGACCCGAGTGGGATATTTTAAAAACAATATTGTTATACCTTTTATTTTTCCTTGAAGTCTGACCCAGTTTCCTCCACTGTTCAGCTAGTGGCATAGGTTCATTCGGCACGTGTAAATTGTGAGCGGCTGGACTTGGAGGCACGAAATCTGGACATCTGCCAATCGGAGGGTGATATGATGATAGGGAGGGTTTTCTGTGCTGCAAAACAATTTTGGAGGGCTCAGAATGAACTGGGAGGAGTTTCTGCTTTGGGAAAAACGGGAACCCGCGTTGCTCTTTGAAGTCCCTTAAAGGCCCATATACCAGATATGGCTAGACTTCACTAGCCAAGCCGGGAAGGTCAGAAGACGATTGCACTGGCCTGAGATAGTTTGCACTATGCCCCGGGCCAGTAAAATAATGTTAAGATCTACCCCTGTTGTGTGTATTTCTCTCTCTCTCTCTGCACTCTCAGTTACATTGCTGTCTCTCTCCCCACTGCACACTCACTGTGCGGTCCCCGGGGATCTGTGTGGCGGGTGGGAAATACAACAGAAATACTGGTCGAGTGACACTTCACGAGAGGCCATATCCAATGCTTTCTGCGACTACAGCACACCTGGACTGCTTCTGTGGGGGACAGTAATTTAGCAAAGGCACCTCTGTGCTGTGCACTCATACTGGGAATTGCTTAGCTAGGATTGCAAATGGCTGCCTTTGCAAAATTATTTTTCCCTACACAAGAAGTGCAGGTCTGCCCAGGGATCTCCCTCAGACCCCGTCACCCTAACTGTGCCGATAAGGGTGCATTAATGCACTGTCACCTGACAGCACTCCACCAATCACATTCCTTCTTCTTCCTAACCCATGTTATAAACAAATAAAATAGATAAAAAGTTTTGTAGTAGCAACTGACGCGGGATGGTGCTGTGGCATGGGTGGTCGTTGTCATCTGTGAGCTAAGGAGTCCTTCATGACATGGGGGGCAGGGGTCCTCACTCAGTTTTCTGGGGTAAGGTGTGGGCAGTTCTAGACGGGTCTAGGTTCTGCTGTAGAAGGGAATAGTTTTGAAGATGATGGCCAGGCAGCAGTGTTAATTTTTGAGTAGGGGGCGTAACAGATTAATTTATTTGAAAATTGGTGACTGGGAAAGGCACACTGACCTAAGTCTCGTTTACAGATGCAACCAAGGGGGAAGGGAAATGGGGATACAAAATATATAGTGATAGTATAGATACAGTTTGCAGTTACAGCAATGAGCAAGCAAGGCAGAAGCAACAAAATAAGATGTTCCAGCCACTCCTACACCTGGGCAGGACACCAATGCAAGGGAAACAGTCACGTCGGGGGAAAACAAAGGAGGGAGAGGAGTTTCATCTGATACTTGAGAGAACCAGGGGAGGCAGTGAAGCAGAAGGAAGAGAGTAGTTGCTAGATGATGATAAAAGGCTGATTGCCCAGCAGAGAAGGGGGGATGAGAAATGGCAAAAGTGCAGGGATCCCTAGATCAGAGGCAGAGGGGATGAGGGGGAGGAGTGGTGAGAGGTAAGAGGCCCAAACCAGTATTTGAATATACTGCTACTGAGGTCGAACAGTCTAAAATTGCCATTGAATGTCTTAATCTACTTATTCTGTACGTATATGCATATTTTACCTATTGCTGTTTACTGTAGACTATCTGTGTTCATCTTGCTCTCCTACTACTATGTACATTGCTCTTGTTGTTATGTATCTTGTTGTGTACCTGTATTTTCTCCGTACTCTCCCGGGTCATACCTGAAAATAGGCATATAGCTTGTCTAGTGTACCTACCTGGTCAACAAAAGATAAATAAATAAAACTTGAATGAGTTGAGAATGCACTTCTATGACATAGTAGTACAAGGAAAGTAAGATATCACTATGACATAGTGCATCAAAAAAGATATTGCTATCTTCAAACGTTCAGAGAGATAACACTTTTTATATGGCCAGTTATCTGAAAACATATGTTGTATAAATAGAGATTATCTCATGAGGTAGCTCCAGACATGCACGTTATCTGGTTTGGAATGGTGCTGTTTTTGCACACTTGTGCGAGTGACTGCAATTACAGCCTACGGATGTGAAAGTGTGATGTGAAGTAGCATGGGGCTGTCCCATGGATACAGTCATAGTGCAGTGTCACGGAAGTGTCTCCTGAAGCTGGGACTGACGGTGGTGGTGGTGGTGGTGGTGGAGGATATGAGAGAGACTGGCAGCGGGGGTGGTGGGGATGTAAACAAGACTGGGACTAACTGCCGTGTGTATATGAGAGGCTAGTACTGAATGTAGAGGTGCTGGAGAATGTGAGAGAGGCTGGGACTGAGCAGTGGGAATGTGAGAGACTGGAAGAAGCTGAGACTGACAGCAGTATTCCTGGAGATGTGAGAGGCTGGGACTGACAGCGTGAGTGGTGCTGGGGAATGTGAGAGGCTAGAACAGAGCAGTAGTTCTGGGAATGTGAGAGACTGGGAGAGGCTGGTGCTGATAGCAGTGGTGCCGGGCAGCTAATATTTTACCTGGTATAGCATAGCAAAAAAACTCTACAATTTTCATCAGCTGCTACATAAAATCGTTTACGTATAGCATGGCGTTTATATGTGCTGGTATCTCAGATATTCTGGGACTGAGCAGTGATGCTGGGAATGTGAGAGACTGAAAGAGGCTGGGACTGAAAGTAGTGGTGCTGGTGAATGTGAATGGCTAGGACTGACTGCAGAGGTGCTGGAGAATGTGAATGACTAGGACTAACTGCATAGGTGCTGGAGAAAGTGAGAGGCTAGGACTGACTACAGAGGTGCTGGAGAATGTGAGAAGCTGGGGCTGAGCAGTAGTTCTGGGGATGCGAAAGACTGGAAGAAGCTGGGACTGACAGCAGTGGTGCTGGTGAATGTGAGAGAGGCTGGGACTGAGCAGTGGTTCTGGGAATGCAAGAGACAACAAATAAAAAGAGGAATAGAGTGAACTCCACTACTTTCAGAGGTGCAGCAGCCAATAGAAAAGGAAAGAAAAAAGCTGTGCACACACCAGGCTCAGGACGCATCGATACATTTATTATCAAAAGCTGTAGATGGACTCTGGACCGACAACCCCTATGTAACGCCTCTGAATGAGGCTTCCTCGGGGGGCAGAGTTAGCCAGTGTCTGCATTTTTAAATATCCCAAATTCATTTACATATTGTGAAGTGACTGGACAGATATTCCAAGCCAAGTTCTAAGCAAATCAAAGTGATTCATATACAGTATAGTGAATAATGTACCCTCAAGTTTGAGGTACATGCTGGTACTCCAGTGCACCAAGTTAGTGTGGTGACATGGTAGGCACGAGAGCATAGCTCAAGTGCCTGTGTGATGTCACTACACCAATGAGATGACAGTGTGGAATACTGGTGAGTGCCTTGCATTTTGGGGTACCTTATTCTGTTTAGTGCAAGAGGATCCCAGTTCAGAAATACGGTTCTTTATTATTAACTTCCCTTACGAGCTACCACTGCTGTGACTGGGAGCCCATATCAGAAATACAGTTACTTCATGTTGGCTTCCCTTAACAAATGGCAACAAAAAAGTTGCCGCTGCTCTGATGAGCTATTTCAAAAACAGATATTGAATAATCCCACTTTATAAAAAAGGTCAGTGTCCCCTTTTTTTAAATATGATGAGCAGTTTGAATGGTATTCCCTGAAGGTTTTTTTCTTCTAGTGAGGTGCTTATTGACCACTCTTGGACTAGAGTCGTCAGTGTAGCACTCGTGATGACTGCTTGAAATCAGCTGTGATTATAAGCTTGTGCTTCTCAGTGACTCAGGCGGAAAATGAAGCTCATCACCTCAGCTGTGCAAAGAGAGCAGTCACATTATAGAACATGAATTATTATTTTTTTTGTTTTTGAACATTAAATAAGTTTTCAGAACCATTGCTGAAACTGGCTCATCGTGTATGAAAAAGAGATGCGTGTAAAAATTGCACAGTATAGAAAATATAGAATAAAGTATGGGTCGGGGTGTGTAACAAGAAGTTTACACACACCCGAGGGGTTAGATGCTATATTCGCTCGGGGTTTATTAAAAGCATCTAGCCCCGAGGGTGTGTGTAAACTTCGAGTTTACACACCCCGACCCATTTTTTATTTTGTATAATTGCTAGGTTTCCCTTTTTTGCCACAGCAAATATATAAAATAAAAAGCTGTTGCTCTGCGACCGTGGTCCAGTTTCAGTGCGCGGTCCGTGGTTGCCGTCAGGACTGACACATCTCTTTTACTTTTTGGTTTAGTAGGGTAGGCATATGTTTTTTTGAGTATAAATTTTATGTTGTAAAAAACACTTACCGCCGAGTCCCAGTGGCGGTTCGCGATTCGGCAAAAAGGAAAGCGGACAGCGTCGGAATGGCAGGAAGACAGGAGGACGCATGTGCAGAGTAAGGGAAACCGTGCGCGTGTTTGCCGTTATAAACGCTCCTTTATAACGGCAAATTATGCCACGGTTTCCCTATGGAAAAAAGGGAAAGCCAGTTATTATAACATATTTATGCACAAGTGTATCTTAATGGGGGTCCCAATGAAAATCATTATATACTTTAAAAAAGTTCTCAGTTTCACTTTTGAAGTATCGGAGACAGGGCAGTTAAGACCCCAATCCTGGTGTTAGAAAAACTATGGGATCCCGTTCACTAAAAATAAGACTGATACACCCTAAAGAATTTACAGTAAACTGCCCCAGAGAGGTCTAAAAAAAACTATATTGAAAAGACAAAAGAGTTCTGGCCCAGTACAGGGATTGAACAAAACCCCAGGATTAGACACCGAAAAAGCCCCATTGCTGGAACCCAGTGCAAAATGTTAAGAGTTCAAGCATGAGAGAAACCACCATTCACAAAAACTGGATATTGTAATAATTCTTTTAAGTCATTAATATGATATTTGACTAAGTCTGGTACAGAAAGTTGTAGCTTGAGAGGCAAAGCGGAGTAAAAAGGGTGAGTATTTGAAGATAGTAAGGTGGAGCCAAGGTAGGGAAAGGGGCTATTGGGGAGGGAGGGGGGAAGGAGAAAGGATAAGTAATAGTGAGGGAGATTGTGGATAATTAGAAAGCAGGGATGGAATCTAGTGCTATTCCACTACGTTTTGGATACCACTTTCATGATGGAATACCAAAATTTCTGCCAGAAATACCACTGTTTTTTTTTTTTCCGCAGATGTAGTACCACCTCCCAACCCTGAGGTGGCACAGTTCCTGAATGATTTGTTGATGGTTCTGGCTCCATTTTAACAGTGATGCTTTGGTTGTTCACAAGTCTGAACATATTGCTGAATGTTCCCTGATTGGCTGACTGATCCCAACTTCAGAGTTAGACGGAAGAGTGCGGGACTCTACCACCTGCCCAGCCGGTGCTCACCCGCCTGCTCTGAACAGATCTGCAAACAGATCTTACATTTGCTTCAGCAGGTCCATTTGCTGTCCACTCACCCACCCACTTGCGTGTCTGCCCACCCAGTGCTCGCACACCCTCCCACCTGCTGATTGCACTCCCACAGTCTTAATTTTTTCACATTCTCTTAGTGATCAGCCTTTCAGTGAAACTGTCTGGGAGGGGAGTGGAAGGGAGGTAGGGTAGTTTGAGTAATGAATTAGGAAGCCGGGAGTTGGGAGAGTGCTGGGGAAAGGGAGAAATAAGCTCACAGGAAGATCGGGCAGCAGAGATTACCTTGCAACACTCAGGACCGAAAGCAGTGAATTGCTGGGGGGAGAAAAAGATAAGGTTTTGTATGACAGTATATCTGTAGAAATGCTGAATGGGGACAAGAATTATAGTACAGCAGTCAGTTTTTCGGATTATAAGAGAGGAGACAATGCATGCCTCTGAAACATGCGTTTTTTGCATTTCGGTGTTTGGAGACCAGCAGAAGAATATGTTTCTGCTGGTCACCAAATGCCGAAATGTAAAAACTGTGTTGCAGGGACGTGTGCTGTCTAACTTTTATAACTCTACTTTCAGCATTTCTACAGATCTGTTGCTGTATACAAAAGCACTCTCTGCACAGGCAGTGTTGCTTGTGCATCAAGAATGTGACTCACGCTGGGAGCAGTAGAACAGGCTTACTTAAGCAATAAGGCATGACGGGGTGTGTTATGGTGGGATAACGGACCACCTCTGGCTGGGTTGAAGCTCGGGGCATAGCCGAGGGCTTCCACCACCCGAGAAGGGCCGTTAGCCCACCATATCATACCTCCTGGAGTGCCTTATTGCAATTATGAAATGGGTCATTTTTAGTAAATTGTATGTGTAACCCCCAGCCGGTATGCCGTTTGGTTCTGACAGCAATACCGGGTGGGCTGGGTTCGGGGAGGAATAGGTCACTCGGCACAAAGGCTGGGTTTGGCTACTCTGCACAGGGGCACCCAAGTAACTCTGAACACAGGAAGCAATAACTGTAATGTCCAATACCAGAAGTGGGATTCTAAAGTGTGGCTTTTTATTCACATCCAAACAGAATAAACAAAGCATAGATGGACCCCCACGGGGCTACACTCCTGGTAATGCAGATTAAGCAAAACAAGAACACTTCCTCAATACTTTAGCCCTCAGGCTCTGAACCCACCGGGCACACAGCCTGGACTTGCACGCTGCTTTGGGTTACATGGCCCGAACTTGTACACTGTTCTGGGTTTTCCCTAGCTCGGCTCCCTTGCCGGCCACTCGGACACCTTCCATATTTCATGGAAACATTTCCTGGTGGCTCCCTAAACCACATAAGAGCACCTCGGCTCCAGCAGGGAAACTTCCTTTTAATCCCACATCTGGGTACTTTCCTCAGGCACTGGCCAAGTACCTGAGAGAAAGTAAAAAGGTGTCTCAGAGCAAATCCGTAGAGGTGAATTTGGTTACTACTGATGGGGGGGGTCTTCCACCTCTCACTCCCACAATTCATACCCGGGCATTTCCCTGGACAGTAAACACCTCATCCTGTAAAGCTTTGCAATGTAGATTCTTGCTAAATATATATCACATTCCATCTACTTGTCTTGCTTCCCATTTGTGCTGGACTTGAACATACTTTTAAGTGGCATTGTCCTTTTCTCTAGACTCCCCACTGAATTAAGCAGTCCAATCCCCACTTTCCAACTGTTCAGGTGAAAAAACACTTGGCCCTTTTTCAGAGCGAATTCACCCTTTGGTTGCAGGTGCCCCACAGACTATTTATTCCACAAATAATTTCTCTCTCAGAGCTTCTGGTGCCTCAGCACAACTTGAATAGTCGGCTTCTTTCCTTTAGCCGGACCCAGCAGGGTTGCCCCTGGAAAACAGGCAAAAACCTTCCCTCTCATCCCCTCAGGGATGGGGCTCTTGAACCATTGAAAGCGGTCTCCACCACTTCAATTACCAGTTCCTGTGTTCCTCTTACGGTGGAAATGCAAACCTTCCAAAAAGTAGCTCTAAAACAGAGCTTAAAGCTCTGAGAGCCTTCACACACTCTCAGCTGTACTACTGTCTCTCACTCAGACTGCACACAGACTGAATTCAAAATCCCCAGCGTTCTACACTAATCTCCAACTGCAACATTCCAGTGTGGCTTATGCAGCTGCGAAAGTTCTATGGTGACGTCATCTCTCAGTCTCAGCTGAGACTGAGAACAGAGTGAGACCGTGTGAAATCAATTTAACTGGAGTTTCACAAGCTGCCTTCCTTGCCTACCACTAGGTCTTACTGGGATTCTAGTAACCCCGGGTAATGGGGGGGGGGTTACATATGCATTTTTAAACATAATACTTTCAGCTGGGCCCTTGTGCTGGGATAACGACCCAGCTGAAAGCAGCTCTCTTCGAATCAGAATTCAGCATTCTTTCTACCCATTTCTTAATCAGCAATATAGCATAGGACAGAGGCCTGAATGGAGGAGGAGGAGTGAGATCTGCTTCTGCTTCTCTGGGCTAGCATGTCCAGGCTGGCACAGTGAGCTCACCCATGCCCAGTAATATGATGTTTTGCATGGTCCATCAACTCGGCACACAGATGGGAGGGGATGCAAGGCAAGCAAGAGCCATACCAGGCTAGGATCCACTGAGGGTTAGGCAGGTTCAATGGAGGGAGGACGGCCAAAACGGGTCCACATCAGAGCAGGATCCATTGGGGGGGGTGGGCAGGCAAGACATAACGTCACTCCAGGATCCATGTGGGGTGGGGGCAGGCAGTCCAGGATCTGTTGAGGAAGAAGGCAGGCCAAGATCCATGGGTGGGGCGAACTAGGACCAGGAGTCATGGAGGGGGGCAGGGGTGAAAGTTGAGGACAAAGAACCCCACTGTAAGGTGTTCCAAAATACTGAATGCAAGGGGCGGGACAGGCTACTGTGCTAGTTTCCAAGTGTAACGCTCTGGTAGAAGACGTAAAACTGAAAAATAACAGGAAGTGTTGGGGGCAGAACCGGCCATGTAACAAAAACCCGAATAGCTGGTTTTGTTAAGAAAGGGGGCTTTGCCCCACCCCACATTTTTTTTTCTCTAATATAAAGAGTAGCATGTTTGTTTATGCTACTGCTACAGCACAGCGTGTGCAACTGCCTCATAGAACTGCCGTATAGGTTGAGTATCATTACGTTTCACATCAGAGGGGGCCCTTAGTCCTCCACGTATGCCACCTGCCTGCCCTGGCATAAGTAGAGGTCCTTAGTCCTCCACTTACTCCAGGGCAGGCAGGGCAGGTCCATGTCAGGCCAGGAGCCTTGGGGCAGCAGGATGTGGCCATGTCAGACCAGGGTCCATGTGTGTGGGCGGGGGGGGCTGGCCAGGATCAGTTGGGGGACTAGGGAAGGCCACGATCCATGGGGGTGGCAGGCAGGCCATCGGTAGGACAAGTCCACATCAGGCCAGGATCCATGGGGGGGCAGGCATGACATGGCCACGTCAGGCTCGGATCCGTGGGCATGCCAGGACCTGGGTCCATGGAGGAGGGTAGGCAGTGAAGGCCCATGTCAGGCCAGCAGCTGTGCGGGGCAGACTATGGCCAGGCCAGAATCCAGGGGGGTCAGGTAGGATGTGAACACATCAGGACAGGAGCCAAGTGGGGTGGGGGCAGGCAGTCCAGGATCTAAATGAACAAGAGACATACTAACATTTCCTTTTGTCAAGGGTGTTTCTTTCTGTGTGTTAATATAAAAATCAGTGAATTTTTAATGTTCTACCTGTAAACCTGTTAAAACCTAGGGAAATTAATTTCATGGTGAAATAACCAAAATTCTGATCCTGGTACTCTGCCAAGAATACCACTTTTTTCTTTAAATTCTACTCCTGGAAAGATGTAGGAAGATAATGGAAAATGGGTTTTCCAAACAGACTGAAAGATGAAGTGCTACTACAGAAGTGAAACATTTCAAACCAGAATGAAACGTAGGTAAGCAGCTGATCAGTACTGAAAGTACCAATTTGGCATACACAGGCTAAAAAGGCATGTGCTGTGTCTGCTGTCTAAATAGATGGTTCCACTTCCAAGCAGCAAAAAAGTTGTGTAGTCAGTTGATCATTAAGACCATAACGTGATGAAGCATTTAGCAGAACAATCCACTTTGTTTCTCACAGCAGCAGTATACTCGTATGGTTCCTTCTAGTGAGTGGGCATGCATGTTCTAACGCTTGGAATCTGAGACGTCTTGTGGATTAACCATGTGCCCCCTGAAATGTGCACCCAAGGCATTATCTCTTTAGTCTTTCAATATACTGTGAAAAAAAACGTTAGTCCTCTCTGGGGTAATGTTACTGTAAATTCATTATGGTGTATCGGCCTTGTTTATGGTGATCTGGGACTCAGTAGTTTTTCTAACCTTGGGATTGCTACCTTAATGGCCCTGTCTCAGATACTTGAAAGTAAAATTGAGAATTCTTGTGAAATATACAGTGGTTTTCATTGGAACCCCAGTGCAATTAAGATACAGTTTTGTAAAGTGTGTATACATATGTATGTATATGAATGATACGTATATGTATAGATATATATTCTTTGCAGACATGTTAGTGCAGTACTTAGGGTTCATCTTAATGCCACAAAAGTAAGGAAATGTGGCATTAGGGAAAGGGAACATTGCTTAACCAGGAGTAGCACACTCAGCCGAAGCTTGTTTCTAGATGCGACCTGGGAGCACAAGGAAGTTAAATGACTTGCTCAGTATCACACAGTATGCACCTTGGTGGCTGTGGGATTCAAACCCAGGTCTCCAGATCTGCAGCTCAGAGCCCACTGCACCATATTGCCAGCCTTAGGGCAATCCACCCCCCCAAACACCCAGCAGCAAAAAGACAAGACCCCACAAGTAACCACAGACAGCCATCATCAGGTAAGACAAATGACATACATCTGTTTCCATGTGATACTAATGCAGTAGCACTGAAGTGCTTCACGTTCCCTCCTTATTCCTTGTAGGAAACACTACTGCTTTATCATACCATTTCCCTAAGCTCTGATCCTCTCTCCCCCTATATTTTCGCTCTTCTTCTTCTTCTGCTTTCTCCTTAAAGTCTCTTTTTCGTGACTTATGCTCTCCCTCTTGTAACTGTCTTTGACCCTCATACTTTAAATCACACTTTTTCTCCCTTCCCATCATTTCACCATACTCTTTATTAGTTTGTTCCGTAATTGAAATGCTTTCTTTTGCCACCATGTCTCTATTTATACTTGACTTGTATAGCTTTTTTTTTTATGTTGATTCTGTTGGTTTTGCTTATGACCCTCCACATCCCCTTTCCTCAAGGGTGCATCTGGAAACAAGTTGTTATCAGCTCAGTATGTCTTTCCTGATGAAATGTTTGCAATAAATAAATAAATACATTTTTTGGCACACAGCCCACAAGACACGCACACTTAAATGTCTCTTCAGATAGAAATTCACAATACCCAAATTACAAGAGCGCTTTTGTCTGCAGAGGCACAGGCCCCTATGGGGCCAGAGCATCTGTAGCCTCAAGTCTGGTGGGCTGCGGAAACACAGATCCCTCGGTCTTGCGCTTCCATGTGGCTGCAGATAACCGATGCACAGGATTAAGACTCCATCTCTCAGCCAAAGCACTGGGCCCTCTGGCAAGGTGCAGAGGTATAGGGCCCTATGCTAAGAGAAGAGTTCATTTTTCTAAATGGTACTTAAGGCCATGTGAGCAACCTGGCACCTCCCTAGGCTCGGAGTGGTGTCACATGACAGCGCTGTCTCCCCAACCTTGGCCCATCCACCTGGCTCACTGAGCTTGGTTCCAAACTCAGCTCACCAGCACAGAATCACAAAGCACTACCTGCTGGGGTAAAGCCTGGCACTACACACAACGTTTCTTAATAATTATTATGTAACCCCTAGATGGCGCTATCCCAGGGGCTACTACCCCTGCCTGATTTGCCACTAACAGGTTGAGGGGCCTGGATCCAATGGCGGGTGCCTCCACCCAGAGGTCAGGGTTTGCAAATAGTTAAACTAACTTGGTCACAGCCCTCTGGGACACTGCAACCCCCCTTTCTTCCCACTAGTGGCCCACACAATATATCAAATTACCTTCACAGTATACACTTACCCCAGGACTGGTTCCGGCACTGGGACCTCCTGTGAAATGAGATACAGTGCAACAATCACAGTACAGTACTTTAACATGAGACAAATACCTCAGGCAGTATAACTTTACTGAAACAAGCAGCTCTGATTTATTTAGGGGATATAACAAGGACAGGGAAATCAGGTTAATTAGCTTATCACTCTAATAATCTACCTATGGCTCTGTGCACAGCCTATCCCTATCCAGTTACTGTCCCTGGGTACCCAAGCCCTAGTGGCTAGTCAAACCGTGGCAGCTGGTAGGGGCCCTTTCACACAGAGAAAAGGAAAATTAAACAGTCAGCAGTACAGTAATTCCATTTGGATTTAATGTGGCAATTCAACAGGAGCGACCCTGAATTAGTACTCATGACCTCCAAATAAGATAGGGTCCTTCAATATCAGCAGGGCTACTCTTGAGCTCCAAGAGACTCTTCACACATTTATATGGTAAAAAAAGAGTACTATACCAGGCAGGCTGCTTCTCTATCCAGATCGTAATTACTGCACAATACCGGAGAACACACAGCAGATTCAGTTCCTGACAGACCGAGTGCAATTCAACAATTTCTCCAGTCTTCTACAGGGTGAGCCTGGTTTCTACTCTTCAGAGATCCTTTGATTCTTTTCACAGGAATGATTCAGTCCTAACAAGCAGTTACACAAGCTGCAGACGGAACTCTGGGCCTTACACGTTTTTGACTAAAACTGCACACTGAAAAAGCACAGGACTCCTTCCTTCTTCACTGCCAAAGCTCAACTGAAACTCCAACCGACAAAACCGAGCACTTCCTTTGAGTTCCTCCCAGTTCTTGACTGGATTGGCTGTCACTCACAATAGACTGCTGCTGTTGGTCCAAAAAGGCACTGAAGTCTAAACTACATCTCCCAGAGTCACTGCCCATACAATCCTCTTGTGGCTGGCTCAGATTATGAGTCCAAGTTCTGATTCGTCCAAGGCACCATTTTAGAGCTAGCTTACCCACTGATTGGTCCAGTTCAGCAGTTCAAAACCAGAATGGGAACTAGGCAGACACTGTTCTGACTGCAAAAGAAAGCAGGTTAGACAAACTGTAATTTCATTATCACGCTAAATGGTTTCTGGCAAACAGTTACATCTTTCAGATAGGTTCCTTTGCACTCCTAGTGACTGCAAAAATGGAGTGAATTGGCAGCAGCTTGAGTGGTACTCAATCAAAGAAACACACAGTCCCCATACAAACTAATTATGTCTGCAAGCAGACAGCTCTTAAAGAGACAGTACCAGAGGTTCTAAAAACACTCACTGATAAATGGCTTAAACGCCAAACACCATTCAGGCTTGGAGCATTCAAGCAAGCTCCTGGAAGTCTTTTGGGAACCCCCATTTGCGGGGGGGGGGGGGTTACAATTATCTTTAAAAAAAAAAATATTGACCCTAAATTTTCAAGAGTCATTTTATGACTCCCCTCTTTATAGAAATGACATGTGGCAATGGCATTTATAGAATACTTGCGAAAGTGTCATTTTGCACAACAAGTGTGAAAACACATCTCATCCAGGATTTGAAATGCAGCACCTGCCACGTTAATAAGGTGGTGTGAAAAAATTTAATATTTCAATGTTCACACATAATGTGGTCATTTTACCATATTTTCACAACAAATTTTCAACATAGTCTTATGACCCCACCTCATGAACCCAGTAGGTGAAAATTTTTGAATCCCACCCCAAACGTGATTTCACAAAGTGATCGAGAAATCACCTTTCAGTACGGATTTGAAAAGATGGGGTGGGTCCAAGATGGTGCCTGATAGCTAGGTTGTGGGACACGGAGCTCCTCGAACCCAGAATGCAGAATGGCATAATGGAGACCGAAGAGTGAACTTGGAAGCTCTAATACAAATTATTGCAAGAGATAAGTGCATGCCCTTTGTTCCTACTATTTTCAGTTGGGGGTGGGACCTCCACGACATCTGTGTTCGGTGCCTTGGTCCTGAACACGGCACCGGGGATTGTATCCTCTCTAAGCGGTTCAGCAAGGCCACCAAATGTTGAAGGCTTCAGCTGCTTCGTGAGTTCCTCATGGAGCAGAAGGTTGCCCTTCTGGAGCAGCAGCAGTGCTTCAATCCAAACAGGGAGACTTCGACATCCTCCTCGGGGTCTGACCGCTCTACGGGTGAGCCCTCCTCATCGACAGGACAGGGTCCTGGTAAGAAACATGCCAGCAAAATGAAGCATGTTTCTGCTGTGCCTTCATCGACAATGAGTACCCCAATTACTGCCAGAAATGTAAGTACTGAGAAGGTTGCCACTGTAACATCGTCTTCTACACCATCGATGATTGTTGTCTTCTCTCTTCCCAACTGCTCCTCTGTCGACGGTGGGTTCTGGGGTGAACTTGTAGCTTCTATCGCTGCCTCCCCCCGCTGTGGTTTCTAGCCATCGTCCATTGATGATGGCTTCTGGCCCATCGACAACCGGCCTTACCTATTAGCAACCTCATTGATGATCCTGGGGTCATATACACCCCCCTTGTCAATGGCTGCTCACTTGGTGTCACTGCCTTCTTCAGTAACGTCAATGGTCCCTATTTTCTCAGTCCATGCTACCCTGGCTACTTCGGCTGGGCAGATGACCATGATTGTTGTCCAGGCTCTAGTAAATGCTATCTTGGACCCTACACAGACCCCTCGCCCTCCAAGTGAAGGGTCAGCTCCTGTCTCTGCTCCCTCTAGGCCTTCTTCAGCCCAGCTCTTCCCCTGTCTCCCCGGGTTTTCACCCTCAGGATGCAGACATGGATGACCCTTTCCTGCAGGACTGGGATTTGGCTGACCTGGAGGAAGGTATGGACCAGGAGGACTCCCTCAGTCCTCCTCGGCCGCCTCGTTGGTACAGGGTGAACCTACCCCTGAACTGCCTTGTTCTCCACCAGATGATCCCACATTTTCAGACATTATGATACAGCTCCAGAGAACGTTTGGGTTCCAGAGCACTGAGCAGGCTGCTTCAAGAAAGAAGTTGGCACAGTATTTAGGTATACCAGAATGCCCCACTCTGGGCATCCTCCGTTTGCTGGATGCCTTTGAAGAGGCTATTTGGGCTGCTTGGAAGCAACCTTTCAAAATTCCCACCATTCCTCGTAAGGCTGTTAGGATTTATCCACCCCTACTTAATGTCTGTGCCTCAGGCGGACTCTGTGGTGATCGGTGCTGCTCATGATAGGTCCTCTAAACCTCAGCACATGAGTGCTGAACCCCGATAAGGAATCCAAGAAATTGGATGTAATGGGTGGGGGGGGATTTATGCCTCGGCTACTGTGTTTCTCCGTATACTTAATTACATGCGACATCCTGAACTATCAGGAGGAAATCCTAAAAGCTTCCTAGGCTGTGGTCCAGTCCTACTGTGTGGGTTCTGCCCAGGAGGATCTAACAGTCAGAATGTCTACGTCAGTGACTGTTTGCCACCACCTGCTCAGGGCCACCTATGATGCTGTTCACACTGCAGCCCATACGTCCTCGGCAGGTGTTTGTCTTAGACGTCACGCCTGGCTCGAAGTGTCAGGATTTTCACAGGACATGCAATAATCTATCCTTAATGCTCCCTTTAAGAGTGATCAGCTGTTTGGTCCACAGACCTAAGAAATGTTGAAGGACTTACAGAACTCAGATCATACCCTTCAATCGGAAAGCAAAACTGGCCTTCAGGGGAATCTTCCAGGGGCCGCCCCTACAGGGCGTGTCCCAATGTTCAAAGACCACCTGCCAAAAAACGAAAGCCTCAGTTGACATTGCCTGATCCTAGAAATGCTCAGAAAACATCCTGTTATGTCTCTGCTGCTCCCCAGCAGGGCTAGTCTTCGGCCTGAAGGTCTTCCTCCAGTCGGGGGACTGGAGATCCTTCCCACGGCGGGCGGGGGCAGGTTTTCCCTGCACCTACAAGGGTGGCAAGCCACCTCCAATGACCTATGGCTCCTGCAGTTGATAGAGTCGGGACACACACTAGAGTTCACAGAAATATCCCCTTGCTTTGCCACCAAGGGCCTCCTGACACTTCTCCCCCTGCTGAACAAGGGAGATTGTCTCTGCTCTCTCAATATAAAGGATGCATACCTCCATATCCTGATGCACCCTGCTCACAGACTGTTTCTCCATTTCATATTTCAGGGTCCTCATTATCAGTTCAGGGCCCTCCAATTTGGCCTTTCCTTAGCCCCATGGGTATTCACAAAATGCCTAGCGGCAGTCGCAGCTGTCCTGTGCAGGACTTTCCCTAGCTGAACGACTGGCTCCTGAAAGTGTCTTCCTGCCTTAGGCTGTTGTCCATGCTTTCTCGAACCCTGCAGTTGTTTGCCCAGGTGGGGATAGCTGTAAACTATCCGAAGACCAAAATGGACCCAGCACAATGCCTCTTATATATCTGAGCTGTGTTAGACGCCTCCTTGGGATGGTATATTTACCCATGGCTTGGGCGGATGCCCTTATTGCTTTGGCGCACAGCCTACAGTCCAGCAAATTGGTCTCGGCACAAGACTACCTGCGCCTCCTGGGACATTTGACGACCATGATTCTGACAGTCCCTAGTGCCAGGTTGAATATGAGGGTCCTTCAGTGGTCCCTGAGAGTCCAGTGGAACCAGAAGGAGGACAAGTTCGATGCCCTGGTCCTGATGTCTTCCCCAGCTCTTCGAGCTCTACAGTGATGGAAGTCCAGAGACACTTAATGCAAGGCATGCCGTTTAATTCTCCTGTCGTGTGTCTCATTTTGACTGCAGATGCCTCCTTGACAGGGTGGGGTGCTCATCTCCTGCTCTTCCGGTCCCAAGGATCCTGGATGCCAGAGAAGGCCAGCCTCCACATCAGTGTCTTAGAGATGATGGCAGTCCTCCATGCCTCACAGGTGTTCGAGACTTTCCTTCCCCCCGGTTGCCTTCAGGTGCAATCAGACAATTCTGCGGTAGTTCACTACCTAAACAAGCAAGGAGGCACCCATTCATACCCTCTCTGTAGAGAATCAGTGAGGGTCTGGTACTGGGCGATCCACATAAATATCCCTCTTCTGGTGGTCTGCTCCCCAAGGGTATCCAACACCCTGGTGGATGCCTTGAGCAGATTCACTGCACGGGCCCACGAGTGGGGAAATCTTACTGGACGTCCTAAACAACGTCTTCTACCAATGGAGCCGACCGGAGTTGGACCTATTTGCCTTTCCACAAAATTGTCTCTTTACTGCTCTCTCTCGAGTGAGATCCTGGAACTATGTGGTGGGATGCATTCTCTTTCCTGGACAGGAAGATTTCTTTATGCCTTCCTGCCCTTCCCTCTCATTCAGAGAGTACTGCTGAAACTGGTCCGGGAGACGGGGTGTCTATGATTCTCATTGCACCGTTCTGGCCAAGACAGATTTGGTTCCCTCTGCTTCTACAGCTCTCTGAAATGGATCCCCTACCTCTGCCGATTTGCCAGACTCTGCTGTCCCAAGCGCAAGGTTCCCTGCTACACCCAGACCTTCACTCCCTCCATCTGCACGCCTGGCTTCTAAAGACATAGTCCTCTCACACTTCAGGGTGTCTCTAAAGGTGGCAGAAGTCCTCCAGGCTGCGAGAGAGGAAACCATCTACGTGGTCTTCCTATTCTATGAAGTGGAAACGCTTCTCCATTTGGGCATCTAAGAAGGACTTAGATCCTTATGAGTGTTCCCCTCAGAGCATCTTAGACTATTTGCTCTCCTTGTCGGAGGGTGGCCTGAAATATTCCTCTGTAAAAGTCCACCTGTTGGTTAACTAGGATATGCAGCTTATCCAGTAGGTAGGGAAATGGGCAGACTAGGTGGGCCAAGCGGTCCTTATCTGCCATCAAAGTCTATGTTTTCACCTTTCAGCCATTGCCGCATTCCATTTACCTGTGGACAACAAACCATTGTCCCAGTTACCTTTGATCAGAACCTTTTTAAAAGGCATTCTGCACCTTCATCTCCCTGTCCGGGATCCAGTCCCCTGTGTGGGATTTGAAGTTTGTGCTTGAAAAATTGACCATGAGTCCTTTTGAGCCCACTGAATCCAGTGAGCTCTGTTATCTTTCTTGGAAAACTATACTTTTAGTTGACATTACGTCAGGTAGGCGTATTTCAGAGTTACAGGCACTAATGTGCAAACCTCCCTACCTACAATTTCATAACGATTGGGTGACTTTACGCACCAACCAATCGTTTTTTCTAAAAGTTGTTTCTGAATTTACTTTAAATCAGGCTATTCACTTACCAGTGTACCATGCAGAGCCTGTGAATCCAGGGGAATCCCTGCTTCATACTCTTGATGTGCATAGAACACTAAGTCTTGATCTTCTCCGCACTTCACAGTTGTGAAAAACTGAGCAACTTTTTGTTTCTTTTGCCCTTGGAAATCAGGGCGTTTAGGTTTCGAAACAGTGCTTGTCCACATGGTTGGCCAACTGCATTCCGTTTCTCTATAAAAAATACGACAAACCTCTCACAGGGGTTGTAAAAACCCCATTCTGCTAGAGGCATGGTTGCCTCCATGGCATGTTTCTGGGGCATCTCTGCCTTAGAAATCTGCGAAACCGTCACGTGGTCTACTGTACATGCATTCACAAAACAATACAGTCCAGACATCGCCTCCAAGAAGCGAACTGCTTTTTGACAGGCCGTTTTACAAGGCTTCCTGTCCTAAGTCCTGATAGTACGCTTCCTCCTCCCCTTGGCATAATAACTGCTTGGGAGTCTTCCCATGTGTTATGACCTGCAGCAAGAGATTGTCTTGAAGAAGATGGTAGCATAAGACTTACCGTAGCAATAGATCTTCGAGAGTATATCTTGCAGCAGGTAATGCAGCCCCACCCACCTCCCCCCTTGCTGTTACTTCAGAAGGGTTCCTTGCTCTTGTCCTTTCACAACTCTGTAAGCTGCTGCCTTATTTCCCTCCTCGGTTCCCATCGGGGGCCTGAAAAATGGTTTTTCATTCGGTCGCTAGGATGGAAAAGAACTGAGGAGTAGCTGGGACCTCCCCCTTTTATATGTGCCATACAGACACCACATGGTAAAATGTTAGGGGGAGGTCCCAGGGTCAACTGCTGAGAAGTCATACGGAGGAAATGACGCCTGCAGCTGATATCCCATGTGTTTTGACCTGCTGCAAGAGATACTGTCGAAGATCTGCTGTTAAGTTCTTACGTAGCTGTACTTTCTGTGGAAACTGAGGGGAGAGATGGGATACTGCTGCCTTTCTTTCAGTTGCTTGCATTAGCATATTTGGCTGCTTTCTTAGCTGATGGCTTTTTGTTATTGGAGCCAACTCACTTTTATTGGCACTCGAGATAGAGAGAACTAATATTAGTGGTTCTGAACGGCTCTTTATTGAACTTTGATGTCAGTTTCATGCCCTTTCTTACTTCTTTGGATATATTTAAAGAGGTTCACTGAGTTAAATAAAATGGAACTTGCACTTGCTGGATCAGTGCCTTTCCTCTTCCAGATAATGTTGCAGAGATTATGAAAAATAATCCAAAAGGTGAAAAATGGTAGTCCTCATAAAATTAGCCCCACCAGGTCACTAGGGCCTCGTTAGTCGACCAGTGCCCTTGATTCATCACCAAATGATCATTACAATATATAAAAATGATTTAAAAGCTCCCCCCACATTAGACTGTAATGGAGCGCATCCCCACGCTGTCCCTAGGATCGCGTCATAACTTTGCTGATCGCAGGGGCGGAGCATGGGCAGCTCCAGAAACCGGGAAGATCTAATGACCCAGTGGGGCTAATTTTATGAGGGCTACTATTTTTTACCTTTTGGATTATTTTTCATAATCTCTGCATCAGTATCATGTGGAAGATCATGGGGAAGAGGTAAGGCACTAATCCAGCAGGTGCAAAGGCTGAGGCTGGTAAGTCTCTTTAAAGAATTGTTGAGTTTTGCTGACTGCCAAAAAAAAAAAACATTATTTAGTTGTTTGGCAGAGCGGCGGTAAAGCTCTTAAAAGTATAGTACATAGACATTAAATGATAGAGGATGGCTACTAAGCTTAAAGAACAGCTGACATGGTCTGGGCAGGCAACTCATTCCAGGGAGTTGCCTGCCCAATAAACTAAATGAGCTGATTTAACATTTTTAAGCAGTTTAAATGTATTAATTTTACCTTAGTTTGCTCAGCTTGTAACTTCTGCGTACGAGCCAAGCGATCGCTTGGCGCTGCAGCCTCAACCCGAAAAACAGTGATTTGATGATGTGAGGTAGGGAATGGAGCTGCATGCACTCTATGTAGTTACTAATAGGATCGGGGGGGCTGTCTAAATGTACTACAATTATCTTTGTTGGCAGTTACATGTATGGGGTGTGTATATCATATACTGTATATTATATCCCCATACATGTAGAGCTGCCAGCAAAGATATGTCCTGTTTTTGAGGATATTGCCAACACTGGGTATTGGGCACCTCATGGTCTGGATACAGTTCAGCAATGGGAATTGGCACCCTGGTACCGCCACTCATATATTGGAGAGGGTGAGTGGGCAGGCTACCCTGAGGGGATGGGGTTGGGGGTGGGTACCCCAGTCTTCTTACTACCAATGTACATTTTTGTGGGGGGGGGGAGTGACCTGGAGGGGAGGGGTAGAAAGAAGTGGTACCAGAGGTGAGCACCCTGGTCCTCTTACGATATATAAATAGGATAGATAGACATAAATACATGCTTACATAGAACTCAACTGGGACAGACCACCAGCTCACTAGACTGCCAGCTCACTGCTGTCACTCCAGCCAGCAACACAACTCCAGCTCCGGCTGCATAAATCAAGAAAGCCCCTCTGTTCTCATACAGAGAACACAGTTGAACAGCTCCTCTCACTAAGCTGGGCACCCAGGATTTTCGGGAGCCCTGAAACCTTATCTCCCTGCCGCCCCCATTTTCAGAAACCTAACACTAAAATCTAGCTTTTAATGGGCCCTGTTTTGCTAGGTTCATGTGTTTGATTTTTGAAAATACACAATTTATAAATATTTTTTGTAGTTAAGAAACACAAGATGGTAGGCATCACAACTGATATTTTTTTTCCTCATGATTGATGAAATACACTTTCACGATCAGTGTTTTTTGTCATTCGTGCCAGAGGGTTAACTTAAAACCCTACTGAGCATGCTCAGAAAAACGATTCTAATAACTCTGGAATCTTTCAGTATTTTTTTTTTTTTTCACGAAACCTTTGAAAGGCACTACCTCACAGACCACTTCTGCCCTGTGGGTTTTGTGCAAAAAATTCCATACCATCTAGGCTGTATGTGACAGCAAAAAAAAGTGTGTTAAGTGTAGGGAAAAATACGTACCTTATCAAAAATAGACATTCCATATATTGGAAGCCACACAAGATGCTGTCACAATTACAAAACTTTTCTCAATTTGATACTCTGCCAGCCAGACTGTGCATGGAAAATTTTGGGCTATTTTGTCGAATACCAACAAAGTTATTAAGGTATAAAAATTTAGATTTAACATTAAACAGCTTACTCAACCCTAACTATTCTGGCGCTACGATGCCAGTGTTTTATGTAATATATATTATTCATATAGTATGATATATATGATTTTCTATGCTTTGCAGTTTTTACATACTTTTTATCGTATCTTTGCTGTATGGCTCACTGTTGCATTTTGATGTGTCTTGGAATGTGTGGCTAATCACTTGCAATATGTAAATGATTTGGGTTATTTAAAAGTGCTGGCACTGGCTAACTCAGCCCCCTTAGGAGGCCTCATACAGAGGTGATACCTAGGGGTTATCAGCCCATCATCCTTCCATGGCTTGCAGTAATAAATGTATTGATGCATTCTGAGCCTGATGTGTGCACAGATTTTGCTCTTCTTTCGAATGTGAGATAAACTGTGACCGACAGCAGTGGTGCTGGAGATGTAAGAGAGACTAGGACCGACAGCAGTGGTACTGGAGATGTTAGAAAGGCTGGGACTGGCAACAGTGATGCTGGGGAGGTTGAGAAAGGCTGGGTTTAACAGCCATGGCGTTGTGTGTGTAAGACGAGCTTAGAAGGCAGACCAGAGGGATAGGAGCACCAATGGAGTATGAAGAGAGTAGCGGGGTAGTCCAAATCAGTGGGCTCTAGGAGGGTGGCGGGTGCACGCCTCTCCATCGATGCCACTGCAGAACACCTTTGCCATACTGGCAGGATGGGGCAAATGAGAGGAGGTTCCTATCTCAGTGAAGGGGCAGGAAGGGTGTCCTCAGGGGAAAAAAAGGCTTCAAGGAAGGAGGGAGAGACCCCCAGCCAAGAGGAAGCAACTACTGGTGGGGAACGTTATAATGAGGGGCATAGAGGTGGGAGCTGGGGCGGGGAAGTACAGAGAGGTGATATGCTTGAGCAGCTCCTTGGCTGAGAAGAACAGGGGGTGGATCCTGCTGATCACTAGGACAGCTGGAGTCCGACATTATTGTCTGTCTTGGGGCAGATGACCTAGCAAGGGAGTAGGGGTGGGGGTGGATAGTACAGGGAAACTTCAGAGAGCTGGGGAGGAGTCCTTAAACAGAGAGCCTGCATGGTGGCATTTTTCAAGTGCTACCTGTAAAGGGTAGGGGGACAAGCAAGGGTACTCCACACTCGGACCTTTAATGAATGGTTGAAGGCATGGTGCATGGAGTAGAGCTTTGACTACATCAGGGACTGAGGACCAACCTGGCAAGATGGGGGCCCTGTATAAGGAGGATGGCCTGCATCCCTTTGGGAAGGGGAGCACAGTCACAGAAGCATAGAAGCTGATGGCAGATAAGGGCAGCATGGCCCATCCAGTCTGCCCTTTTTTGTTGCATTGCTTAGACGGAAGACCCCTCCAGGTCTACGGCACCTTCTCTGCCACCCTCTTGCCTATCCCTTATGATGTCCTTGTGCTTTATTCCAGGCTTTTTGAATCCCACCACAATTTTCGCCCTCACAGCCTCTGCTGGAAGACCGTTCCAGGCATCCACCACCCTTTCTGTGAAGAAGTATTTCTCACATCTCACCTAAATCTACTCTCCTCCAGCTTCATATCGTGGCCCCTTTTTCTGGAGCACCCTTTCCTCTGAAAAATACCTCCGGGGTTTTAAATAACTGCAAAATTGATCAGCATTTTAACGAGTAAAACTGTTAATCAGTTGGGAAAATGCATAGCTCGTGTCTCAATATGTTTAGCACCGTAAACTGCTAGAAAATCCATAGACCTACTTTTTCACAGTTGATTACAATGAAAGTGCTAATCAGTTTTTTGCAGTTATTTAAAACTCTGCCATCCCACTTGTACCTTATTCACCTCCATTGAGATACTGTATTTAAAGGTCTCTGTCATATCCCCCCCCCTCCTCCAAGGGTGTACACGTTTAACTCCTTTAGCCGCTCCTCATAGGACATTAATGTAGACCCTGTACCATCTTGGTAACCCTCCTTTGGACAGTCTCCATCCTGTCTATGCCCTTCCGGAGTTGTGGCCTCCAAAACTGGACACAGTACTCCAGGTAGGGTCTTACTAAAGACCTATTTAGTGACAACACCACTTCCCCTTTCTTGCTGGTAATAACCATTACCTATACATCCCAGCATCCCACTAGCTCTCCCGATCGCTTTGTCTGGCCACCTTCAGGTCATCAAATATGATTACCCTCAGGTCTCTTTCCTGCTTGGTTGCTTCTAGTATCTCTCCCCCTTTGTATTGCATCCCTGGGTTTCTGTGACGCAAGTGCATTATTTTGTATTAACCCTTAGCTGCCAAACCTTTGACTACTCCAGTCATTTTAAGTCTCTTTCCTTCCTTTGCATCCCCTCCAGAGTGTCCACCCTTTTGCAGATGTTGGTGCCTTCCAGTTCCTCTGCTATGTCACTAATGAAGACGTTAAAGAGGTCTGGCCCCAGTACTGACCCCTGCTGTACCCCTCTTGTCACTCTCCCCTCTCAGAGAGAACTCAATTTACCACCACCCTCTGCCTCCAATCTCCTAACCAGTATCTTACCCAGGTTGCCACCTTATTTCCAACCCCCATGCTACCCAACTTGTTTACCAGCTTTCTATGTTGAACAGTGTCAAAGGCCTTGCTGAAGTAGTGGGCCACGTCAACCACCCAACCCCGATCCAACACCCTGGTTACCCAGTCAGAAAAATGTATCACATTTGTTTGGCATGACCTACCCTCTGTAAAGCCTTGCTGCCTTGGGTCCTGCAGTCCATTGGATTCCAGATGTTCCATGGTTCTTTCCTTTAATAATGTTTCCATCAATTTCCCTGCAAGAGATGTCAGGCTGATAGGCCTTGTAATTTCCCGCCTCCTCCTTGCAACCACTTTTGTGAAGTGGGACTACGTGTGCCCTTTTCCAGTCCTTTGGGACTGTGCCGGTCCCCAGTGAACTGTTATACAAGTCTGTCAAGGGTGCAGCTAGCACCTTCCTGAGTTCCTTTAACACTTTTGTATGGTATCCCGTGATATGGGCGAGTCAAATTGAGCGACTCAGTTTGACCGCCTGTGATTACAGTGACCATGATACTACAGCAAGGGGCGGTTACAGTGAGTGAGAAGGCAGAAAATGGCGACAGGAATAGAGTGACTGGGATAGGGAGCTATAGTGAGTGAGTATGTAGAAGGATATTTGGCCAGGCAGTTCCCAGCTGGCCATCTGGTGTTACGATATGGAAGATGTCTCTGGTGTGGTCGACCAGGGTTCGGAGTTAGGTAGGTGTAATTAATTGTGTGGAGTTTTTTTTTTTGATGTGTTGGTACTTTGATTGGGGGGGTTCCATTCCTCTGCCCGATATGTGTGTTGTAGGGTCCTCCACTCCCCTGACCTCCTGACTGTGGTCCCCTGTCACCGCTGATGTGCCCCCCCGAATAGCCTCCTCCTGAATTGTCCCCTGCACCCCAGTGTCAGACCCCCGAGTTGATTATAAAAATAATGGCAGGTGTTGGGGGCAAAGCCCCTCCCCCATGGGTAAAACATGTGGTAAATTTCACCCCCATAGAGAATGTTGCAAACTGTTGCTGTTAATGGTTCAGCTGTAGTGCATGTCACTGTTGTTGTTTTCAGTGATGTGCACTCGCCCATGTTGTGATCGCTATTTTTGCGATCACTTATATCACATGGGACCTCTTGGATGCACCCCATCTGGCCCCATGGCTTTGTCCACCCTCGGATTTCTGAGTGCTTTCTTGACCTTCTCTTTGAAAAAGGGACGGTTGTCCACCCCCCAATCTCTTGGTGCTTATTTGTGGTCCCTCCCTTTCACCCTCAACTGTGAATATTGAGCAGAAATATTTGTTTGATACATGCCTTTTCTTGGTCCTCCTCAGTACAGCCTCCCATCTCCTTTATTAAATATGCGTTCCTTCCTTCATCTTCCTTTTCTCGCTGATATACCTGAAAAATGCCTCGCTTACATACATACATATCTGCCAGCAGGAACAGGCCTTATGGTCTATCAAGTCTGCTTGAATGCACAGCTAGCGCCACTAGGTTGCAGTAGCTGCTCTCAGCAATCTTCTTAATACTATTTATCCAGACCTCCTCCGTACCCTATCCCATGCCCTTTTGAAAGTGCCGACCGTCCTACATGATACCACCTCCTCAGGTAGGGTATTCCATTTCGACACCACCCTTTCTGCAAAATAATGCCTCCTCATCTCCAAAATCTAGCCCCCTCCAGTCTGAGCCCATGTCCTCTGGTATCCCTTCCTTTCCTCCGCATAAATAACCCATCTGTACCAGTTTTGTTGAACCCCTTCATACAGACCTCCAGCACAAGGGGAAGAGATGGCAAAGGCACTGGGAGAGGCCATCATCAGGATGGAAAGTAAGGGGGAGGGGCTGCTAGTTGGAGATTTCAGTCCACCAGATGTGGAGTGGAACCTTCTGGCTGCAGCTTCAGCAAGAAGCAGGGCTATTCTTGACTCCCTTCAGGGAGTTTTTCTTAGGCAGCTTTGTAAAAGAACCTACTAGAGGCGGGGCAGTGTCGGACCTAGTGCTGTTAAACGGGGACAGCATTTTAGACGTCACAGTGCAGAGTCCCCTAGATATCATTGATCGCCGTACAGTGCATTTCAACATAAAGGACACCTAAACAGAGTTTCTTGGGAAAATTAAAACTGCAAAATCCAAAAACATAGGGCTGCAGCCTGAGCCCTTACATGTCATATGCTGTGCTTCGTTTTGTGCGTAAAATATATTTAACAGTGTTTCGTCATGGTTAAAAAAAATGTAAACAAGTCAGCTACTTTCTTCAAAACGCCCACTCCGGTAACAGCCTAAGACTGCTGCAGTGTCCTTGCATTATGATGATGTAACTGGAGCGACAGCACTCTGAAAGGATAATGGGGTGTGTATAGGCACCTGTTAAGTAACACTCTTGGACTGCATATATGGGTAAAATCCTTACTGTGCATGAGTCATACCCTCCATATATGCAGTCCAAGAGTGTTACTTAACGGGTCCCTATTCATGCCCCATTATCCTCCAGAGTGCTGTCGTTCGAGCGATGCATCATCATGCAAGGACATCGTGGCCATCTTAGGATGTTACCGACGCAGGCGTTTTGAAAGAGTAGCCGATTTGTATATGTTTTTTAAACATAAGGAAACATTGTTAAGCCTATTTTATGCACAAAACCAAGCATAGCATATGACAGGTACGGACTTAGACTACATCCCTTTGTTTTCGGATTTTGTTGTCTTGATTTCTATATTAGCCTGTTTACTTGACCTTTAAGGAAAGAAGCTGAGACAAGCTGCATGAGGATAAGGATCCTGGACTTAAGGAGTGCAGATTTTAAAGAAAGAGGAGACACCCTCAGAAAATGTCTCGGGGCGGGGGGGGGTGCCAAGGACGGGAGAGGCACAGTGGAGAAGAACAAGGGAGGGTATAATTAGGGGAACAAACCTCTGTGTGAAAGAGGTAAACAAAGGGAGACTGTTATGGTTCTCCAAAGAAGTGGCAATGTTGGTGAAAGAAAAAAAAGATTCACATTCAAGAGGTACAAAGAAACGCAGTGGGAGAAGGACCGGGAGATGTACCAAACCATGTGTGTAGAAGGAAGCAAGTGAGGCTGTTAGGAGAGCAAAGGTGCAGACAGAGAAAAGGATTGCTGGGGGTGTCTAAAGGGATTAAGACTTTTTCGAGATATGTGCGTGAGAAGAGAAAAGCAAGGAGTGGGATGGTGAGGATTAGAAGGGTGGAAAGGCGAGACTGTAGAAGGAAATCGAGTAAAAGCTGATATTTTAAACATGTATTTCTGCATTCTTCATGGTGGAGGGAGGGAGGGGCTGGGCAACCTGGGAGAAGCAGTAAGGGGCGTGGACACAAGTCCATTTTCAGAGGCAAGAGTCCTGAAAAGGTTTGTAGCCCTGAAGGTGGATAAGGCTATGGAACTGGATGGGATACACCCCAGGGGTCTGAAATAGCTCAGGGAATGTTAGCTGCCCTGCTGAAAGCATTTAACAGCTCACTGGAAACAGGAGTGTTTTCCGTAGGACTGGAGAAGGGCTGACATGGCCCTGCTACGTTAGAGAGACAGCAGGCAGGAAGTTAGCAGTTACAGACCAGTCAGCCTAACGTCAGTGGTGGGGAAGCTAATGGAAACACTACAGAAAGAGAGTCTGGTTGAGCATCTAGAATCCCGTGGTCTTCAGGACCACCAACAGCAAGGATTCATGGGGTTGGAGGGGGTCATGCTAAACGAATCTGATAGATTTCTTTTGCTGGGTGACCGGCTGGGAAAATTGTAATCAAAATGTTTGCATAGCAGTTGCTGCTATGTTATGTATCTGATTTTGAGTGGTATTAGGTACAATATGGGTAACATTTTGCATGCAACCTTGTGCAAAGCAACTGTGCAACCACTTGTGGGTGAAATCGGGTCAGGGGTCTCGGTAGGATTTTTTGTTTGGGGTTCTAGGACTTGCTTTAAAAAAAGGGGGTCCACAACCCAAAAGTGGGAGTCCCTGGTAAATTTCAAGGGGTCCGAATTTAAATACATGTGAGCTGCGCCCTTGCGACCGCACGGCTTGTAATGTAAGATTCTCTAGAGCATGGGAGCGTGCTCCATTGGTTTCTATGGGACCATGTTTTAAACAAGAATTTTTAATATATTTTAGAGAATTCAAACAAATAATGGCCACTGCTCAACTAACAAGGGCCTTGTTAGTTAGCAGTAGCCATAATTATTTAATTCACATCTAAACATTAAAATTGTAGTTCTATAACCCCGCTTGTACAGATTCTTACATTGCAAGCCGAGGTGCGGCAAGAGCTCACTCTGTGGACTCCCAGGGTTTGCTGAATGAGTGTCTCTGGGACTTTCTTTTCATATAGCTGTTTGGTCCCTGTTGCCTCCTCCGCCAACTGGCGACAGGGACATATAAGTATTTTACAGGTTTTCTCCCTGACCCCCGAGGCCTCGGCACACAGCCGTGTGAGCATGTGGAGGCATGCTACGCACCCCGTGGCACCAACTCAGCCCCCTCTACCTCCTGTAACTTTTGCCGTCCCCTCTCCGCCTTCGCTACCCACCAGACCTCCACCCAGTGGGAATGGAACTACGGGGGGGTGCCAACCCACCCTCACTACCCTCCGGAGAGGAGAGCTGCCTATCAGCATGCTCAATCTTCCCCCCCCCCCACGCCAGCACCCTGATGCCCTGAGGTGGTGGTTGAACCTGCGTCGCTGGTGTAGCGCGAGATGTGGAGTCCTAGCGCCTCAGTGCCATCGGGCCACATCTCGGGGACTTTCTGAAAACCAAAAAAAGCATCCTGATGCAAAAAAATGTGCATAAAGCATGCAGGTACCCACGTCCCCGAGAGCCTGAGGGTATTTTATAAATAAACAATTTTGTGTAGCTGTTGATATTTGTGTTGCTTTTTGCTACGTTATACCAGGTAAAATATTTGCTGGTGACTAGGAAGATAGATCAGGGGAGGGCAGTGGATGTAGTCCCATCTGGACATCAGCAAGGTCTTCGACACTGTGCCACACAGAAGGCTGATTAGAAAGTTGACCAGCTTAGATGTAGGATCCATATTTGTAAATTGGGGTCGAAACTGGTTAACGGATAGAAGACAGAGGGTGATGGTTAGCGGCACCCACTCTAAGGATGGGAAAGTGACCAGCGGGGTACCACAAGGGTCGGTACTGGGACCAGTTCTTTTCTGTGTCTTCATGGGGACATTGCAGAAGAATGGAAGAGGAAAGTATGCCTTTTTGCAGGTGACACCAAAATCTGTAATATTGTGGAAACTCTGGAGGGGGTGGAGAAAATGTGCAGTGATCAGAGAAACCTGAGGAGTGGTAAAATACGTGGCAGTCGGGGCTCAATGCCAAAAAGTACAAAATCATGCACTTAGGGCATAGGAACCCCAGTGCTGAGTATAGGATGGGGGTATTGGCAGTCACTAGACAAGAAGTGGACTATAGGGCCATTATATCAGAGGACCTCAAGGTGGCAGCCCAGTGTGACAAAGCCATGGGCATGGCCAATAGGATGCTGGGGTGCATAGTGAGGGCACCCTCCAACGTTTTCAGGCACTAGCTGGCAGGGCTAGTGCCTAGAAAATCCATCAGCCCAACAAGATATTCACTAGCTCACACTGTCAGTAACTGAAAGATTAAAATGAAGAAGAGACAATGTCTGCAATGTCAGTGTTTTTTTTTTCTTTTTGGCAACCTCTCCATTCTTCCATGTCTGGCACGCATACACGCTCTTCCCTCTAGCTTCAGAGACACATACAAAGTAGTCAGACGACATGTCTGCTGGGGTGGCCACTAACAAAAGTCTAAGTGCCTGAAAAACACAGGCTCAACAAAACCCAGCGCAGTATTTTAAATAAACACATGATGTCTGATTGGCTGCCCTTCCTCCCTAGACCCAACACACAATTCAGTCTGATCTCCTATTCTCATGGGTGCTCCTTTGTTGCCTGCAGCTCGATGCCTCTTGTCTGCTGGTGTCCTGCCCACTCACTCCTTTATTCAGGGCTGCCATGGAGGTTTTTCTGCCGCTGCTGTCTCTCCAGTCTGCCCTTGTCATCCTGTCCACTCCTAAGTGTACCGCACACTCATGCCCTTTATCCAACATGGCGTTAAAGCAGGAGAGTGTGAACATGTAAGGAGAGATGGAGCTGGTAAAAGTCAGAAGAGTGGTTCATGCAGCTGAGGGTGAGAAACCAAACTCCATCTTGAGCATGCGCAGAGTGGAGCACTGACTGCTGTTCAACCCAGCTCAAGCACATCACTGGAAGGGGTGAATGCAAGGCACCTAGCTGGAGCTTTAAAGTGATGATTTCACCTGCCCAATGGAAAATCTACCTGCATTTGGGGGGTGGGTGCCAGTTTCGAACCCTGGAGAGGAATCGCCAGCATGAGAAGACAGGTGGTGTTGTCGATGTCCGAATCTCCCGCACCTGGAGCACTGTGTCCAGTTCTGGAGATGGCACCTCAGGAAGGACATAGGGTGGAGGGGGGTTTAGAGGAGGGCAACCAAAATGACATGGGTTGCAAAGGAAGCCCTGTGATGAGAGACTGAGGGATCTCAACATGTACACCAGGGAGGGGAGGAGTGCAAGTGGTGACATGATAGTGATGTACAAGTACCTCATAGGGGTGAACAGGGTGCAGCAGGGGAACGTTTTCCAAATGAGGACAAGTTCCTGGACTAGGGGGCATGCAGTGAGGCTGGAGACGGGGGGTTAGGAACGATATGAGGAAATATTTCTTCACTGTAAGGGGTGGTAGACTCCTAGAATAGAATGCCAGCTGAAGTGGTGTAGGCTAGAACAGTGGAGATCTTCAAGCATGCGTGGGATAAACATAGAGGTTTATTGGAACAGAGGTGGGGAGGGTTGCCGGAGACCGGATAGGTCTGAGGTAGAATAGACTGGGTACAGTGGTGCTGAGGATGGGACTGAGCAGAGATGCTGGGGATGTGAGAGAAGCTGGGACTGAGCAGTGGTGCTGGGGATGTGAGAGAGACTGGGACTGAACAGTGGTGCTGAGGATGTGAAAGAGGATGGGACTAAGCAGAGGTGCTGGGGATGTGAGAGAGGCTGGGACTGAGCAGTGGTGCTGAGGATGTGAGAGAGGATGGGACTGAGCAGAGGTGCTGGGGATGTGAGAGAGGCTGGGACTGAGCAGTGGTGCTGAGGATGTGAGAGTGGATGGGGCTTGAGCAGAGGTGCTGGGGATGTGAGAGAGGCTTGGACTGTCTGGCCCACCAGTGCAGCAGTAGCGCTACCTCTCACGATGCCGGCAGCCAGGTTCAAGAACAGCCTTGACCATCGGAGGCCAGCCAGGGAGGTGAGCTAGCCGTCCCACAGGACACAGTCTACCACGGGCGAGTCGGTCTCCCTCTGTGCTGCTTCGGCATAGGTGACCACAGGTGGCAGTGCAAATAGAGTCATGAACTGGGGGCGGATGTTGACAAGTTATGACATGAAATGTGTGCATGCCGGGAGCCCTTCTCAACATCCATCAAGGGGAAAACAACTGGAAAAATCACCGACCACAGCAGGAGGATGTGCACCCCTCATCACAGGCCTCACAACGCCGACCATGGCACTCTCCATTGAGCGCTTGCCCCATCACCATCAGGAAGTAGAGGGGCCATCCCAGTGATCCCTCCCCTTTGGGGCGGGTAAGCCAGGGGTGTAAGAGGGAGAAGTTAAGTCCTGGAAAAGGCAGGTGATGGGGCTGGATGATTGGGGCAGGACCAGTTGGGGCCGGTTGACATGAAGCAGAGAGCATGCTGAATTAAAAAAAGGAAAAAAAAAAAAAAAAAGGCATTGACTGACAGCAGTGGTGTTGTGGATGCAAGAGAGGCTGGGGCTGACAGTCTTGGTGTTAGGGATGCAAGATAGTTGGACTGATAGCAGTGGTGCTCGGAATGTGATAGAGACGTGCACTGAACAGTAGTGCTGGGGTGTGAGAGAGGCTGAAACAGCCATGGTGTTGTGGAAGAAAGATAGTCGGGGGCTGATAGCAGTGGTGCTGGGGATGTGAGAGAGGCTGGGACTGATAGCAGTGGTCTAAGACAGAAGGGAACACACTCAGCTTCTTAACAAAGTCCCTTGTTGGAAGAAGCGCTGGGGTGATAATTGTCTTGTGTTCCTGTATTGTGAGTTGCTTTGTATTTTTATTACTGTTGCACTTCAACACATAGGTGGCAATGTTGGATACATGTGGGTTGTCCGAAATAAATTTACCCCAGAACAATCTTTGGTTGCTTGTATTTGGTGGTGAAGTGGGGCACAGAGTGCCCCCACAGCCGGTGCTTTGCTCTGGATGGAGTCCTGCAAAATAGTACCTGAACTTTATTTGGTATTGCTCACTTTTCATGTGTTGCGACTGACAGCAGTGGTGCTGGCATTGTGCTGGTGACTTGGACAGACAGCAGTGGTGCTGGGGATGTGAGAGAGGCTTGGACTGACAGCAATAGTGTTGTGGATGCGAGAGTGGCTGGAACTGATAGCATTGGTGCTGGGGATGTGAGAGAGTCTGGGAATGACAGCAGTGGTCCAGCACAAAAGAGAAAGTAGTCTGCTCCATGAAAAAGTCCTTTGTTGGACGAAGCACTGGGGCAATCATTGCCACCTGTTCCTGTATTGGGACCTGAGCTGCTTTGTACTTTTATTACTGTTGCATTTCAGCAGTTAGGTCATGGCAGTGTCACAACCGCACTCAGCTGGTCAGGCCTACTGCTCCCACAGTGCCAACCTCCGAGCGCAGTAATGTGAACAGGTAATAGACAGGGTAATCCTCCTGTCTCCTTGTGGGTCCGAATCACCTTTGGTCTCAAGTTCTGGGGGGGATTCAAACTGTGAACCTTATGCTAGCATACCCAAATGTACAAGCTCAGATAATATTCTCTTCGGGGGGGGGGGGTGCAGTATATCTTTCGCCTAAGGGCACCTAACCAGGTATCCAAAAATGAACCCTTAAAACTCTATAAAAGACTTTAGGTATATTCTTACCTTTTTCCAGTTTTGTTACACCATCAAGCTTTTGAACAATTGTCAGACTTAAATCATCTATACGTCACATGCAAAAAAAAAAAGAACTGGTAGACACCCAGGCAGTCTTTCAAATAATATATTTACTAAAAATGGATAAAAATATGAAAAATGTAAACACAGAACCATATATCAAAGAGCATGCAATCACTTAAAAGAAAACAAGGAAAGGTACAAAACAAAAACTCCTTCCACAATACATTTAGGCTTTTTCCATCTAATTTATTATCTTTTTAAGTGTTTATCAGAGCTGTGTGTCTCTACATTCCCAAGGTGGAATAAGATAACACACAGTATTCGGTTTAAAACTCTGTCTCTCCACACCCATTCTATGAGTCATCTGGCTCTTCCTTTTAGAACCAAAAAAATACAAACATGATTTCCTGTCAGGAGATATTTTAAATAATGTGACTTCAGCAAAAACTAATTTCCCAAATTATGACAGTCTTTAATCAAGCCTCTCCTTTGAACTGGTGGCTGGTTTCTTATTTTCCCAAGGAACATCAAAGGTTTTTACAGCTCTGCCATACGTCACTTAGGTGTGAAATAGCCAACAGGAATCAGATAAGTTATGTCCTGTCCTGTAATAAAATGTATATTTAGCTTCCCAACTTCAGAGGCAGCAACAGGTCATAAAAAGGCCATAAAATGCAATTTCTCAAGAAAGTTAATTACATCACAGAGATCTCCTGGTCAGTTCCTGTAGCTGAAACCGGGGGGGGGGCACCCATACCACAGGCTGTCTTATGTGAGACAATCACATACTATTTTTATATTGCAAATATCATAGAACAATCATAACCAGCTGGGCAAGCGTCACAGGCAGTATTGGATACATGTGGTTTGTCAGAAATAAATTTACCTTCAGAACAATACTTGGTTGCTTGTTATTTTGATGGTGTGGAGAGGGACAGAGTGCTTCCCCTTTTTTTATGCTTTGCAGTAAATGGACTGCTGTGAAACACCAACTTTCGGTTTGGCACAGCTCGCTTTTTGTTTGTTGCGGCTGACAGCCGTGATGTTGGGGATGTGAGAGAGGCTGGGATTGACAGTTGTGGTGTTGTGGATATGTGAGAGTGGCGTGGACTGACAGCAGTGGTGTTGGGGATGTGAGAGAGGCTGGGATTGACAGTCGTGGTGTTGTGGATGTGTGAGAGTGGCTTGGACTGACAGTGATGTTGGGGATGTGAGAAGGTGAGACTCAATGCTGTGGTGTTGAAGAATGGTTGAAGAAGAAGAAGGAATAGGGCTCTAATGGTTTTTGTGACATAGCCACTTTGGCCACTGGCAAAATCAGAGTTCTTCCATGCTTCAGTTATCCCAAAAGTCTGTGATCTGTTCCCAAATTGGTGAGAAATGTTTTCACAGTTTAGGGACTTGTATGATTCCACTGGCCAAAAAAGTTCAGGTTGCTGGGGTAACTGTTGTGGATGCCATGTAGAGCACTGATGAATCTTTATTTTTTTCTCCCTAGAGAGCATGTGATCTGATAGTAGGTGTAACAGTCTGATGAAAAATGACCTTCTGGTGATTCTGAGCCTCGCATAAGTAAAGGTGCTGTTGGAACATGAATCAGGCTTCAGAACGGAGTCTGTCTTTAATTTCTGCTTCAAGCATTTACATGTTGCTTGTAGGATTGGTTGTCAGCTGTGGCTGGGGTGGGGAAGTTGCTGTTAGACAATAGCTGTGACTCAAGAGTCACAGTCACATGAAATCCAGATAGGCGTAGCACTTCCTCCTCTGTTCCCTTGTACTTACTTACTCTTTGTCTTTCCACGGAGAAGCAGCAGCCCAGCGAGTCAAGATGTCTCTTACTACAGTGTCTCTGCTCCTCCTGGCTCTGATGTCAGTAACCCAAGCTGTCTCATATAAGGACTGTGGTAAGTTTTTTTTCTTTTTCTTTTTTTTTTGTACTGGATTCTGTCTCCACTCGCAACCACTATATGTACTTTCAACTGCTTAATATTTACATTACCAAATGTATCACGTACAGTAGGGTGGGTTTTTGCTATTATGCTCCCAAGAACAGCTCGAGTCTTATCTGGAAGGTTTTTGTTTCCACCTGAAATGCACAGAGCAACTGTTTATTATGTTAAAAAAAAAACACCCCAGAACATTTACTGTGTACAGTTATATCTCGTGTCATTGTTTGCTTTTGATAGTATCCATAGGATGATACAGGGTTTAATGTGTGCCAGGTCTGGCAGGGTCTCAGACCTTCCAAAAAATTTTGATGGGGGTCTCAAAGAAGGGCCCTTGCTCTCGTGTTTGCGTCCCCTAACCATGACCTTTGACTCTTAGTGCCTTTGTCCTTTAGTATCCTGCTGTATCTGGATGTTTTTGTTCTGCTTTATGAGTGTTTATTGAAACTTTGGCTAAATAATAAAAAGCCAAATTCATCACTGTGCAGCAAAAAAAAGGACTTCCGCAGTAGTAGTCCCATCTGTCTGCCTGTAACTAACACCTTTATAGACCTAGCAGTTTTTTCTGCACACTTTAAGCCCTGGGATCATGTGAGTTAGGTTGAACTGGAGCAGAGAAGAGGTTCTACAAAGAGCACAAGCTACTAACAGATTGATTGTGGTCTGCTGCTTCCCTTCTGGGAAGAACATTTACTGTGGTGGTCAGCATAGCAGCAGCTACTCTATGAAAATGGACCATAAGCCTCAGGAAGTGACTCACAAAAGACTGTGAACGTTCTCTCCTGCCACTTTTACATGGTGCATACTTGTGCCACTCATTTTTGCTGCAGTCCTGTTTTGTTCCACCAGCTGCACTCTGGTGCCGCTTCTACACACACCGCCTGTTTTGGAAGCTTGCATCTTCTGGTGTTTCGGCGGTGTTTCCTGCCTTCTGGGGTCCCTTGGTCTCAGGGCAAATTGTCAGCACTTCAGGCAGTCATTCTGCCTTGCTAACAGTAAAAAAAAAAAAAAAACTTCAGTGCAGAATTCGTTTAGGGAGGCATTTCTCTAACGAATTCTGCTGGAAACATTACGAAAATCATCCAAAGTTATGTGCAAAAAACAAGTGACATGCCTCAGTTACTGCATCTCAACAGGATGATTTTTGTAAATGTTTTCAGCAGAATTCGTCAGGGAGAATCCTCCCTAAATGAATTCTCTATTGAACTTGACATTTTTTAATGTTTATAACGGCTGCAGTCAGAGAATTGCAGAATCAGGTGAACCTGTTGGCTACAGTTCACCAACGTGAACGGAAGGGTGATTTTACATGGCAGGGCAGAACGGAACAGAAGCCGCAACCCAAGAAAACGGGGAATGCGTTTCAGGGAAGCGCTTGCTTTGGTTGCGGTATGCGAATGCTTGCAGACACAAAATGTAACGTTGTGGTGCGTCTGTATCAGTTATTCCGATACAGACCACTGCGTGGAAAAGTGCCTCCATAATGATCATGCAGGGTTTGTTTGGTCACTGTAAAGTGAGTCAGTGACGTCTTTGGGTCCACTCCCTCTAGGAACCCCCACACAAAGCATTGATTTATTTAAAGTTTTCCACTCCAGGAATCCTTATTTAGGTGTAACAACTAGTTTGCAAGAGGGTCTTGGGCATAAACATCTGCAGCAGAGGTACACACATTTTGTAAGAAAACAACACAGCCACAATGCACAGTACTACTAAAAAGTGTTTAGTTTATGGCTAGGCTTTCAGACGTCTCTAGCTTTGGGCCCGGAGACCACCAGAGGCAGGATCTCAGCTTGCCTTACACCTTGGGCGCACCCCGACCTGGGTTGCAAACATTTCAACCCCTCCTTTAAGTAACCATCATTTTTCCTTGCTTTCGCAGTCGATCTCAGACCGACACACACACACACACACATAAGGGACTGTAAACATCTAACAATGGGGGCACAGACACAATGCTAGTGGTTGCCTTCTAGGGAAGCTTCCCTCTCCCTCAATTCCCTAGGAACTCAGAGAGAGAGGTCGAGGGAGGCTTTCCTGGAGGCTAGCACTGACATTTCATCTGTGCCCCCATAGTTAACGTTTACAGTCCTTTATTTGTGTGTGTGATCTTTTGAGTAATGTAATAGTATTTCATATGTGCTCCTGTAGTTAATATTACAGCCCCTTATTATCTCCGGATGCTTCTGTAGATAAAGAAAGCAAATAAGATTAGAGAGTGAATGTGTTCAGCATCGCAGTTAAGGACATAAAGTAAATACACGCTAGGACGCAAACTACACAGTTCCTAATTAAATAAGGTGTGGTATTACCAAAGAGTCTGAAAGAGTAAGAAAAAAAGTACAATTCTTTAAAACGGTCTCTTTTATATCAACACACAAAAGTTGCAACATATTGATACAAATATGTATGTATGTACTGATATATCCCCAGAAGGACAAGGGCCCCAAGCACCAGAAGCGTAAGCCCTTTCGCTCTTCCACTCCTGCAGCCAGACCAGCCCAGCAGCAGGGCCAGCAAGCTCAAACCTGGCGACCGCGGGCCAAGTCAGTGGCCTCATCGGTCAAAAAGCCTGGAGGGAAGGGACCCGGCGGCCCATCAGCCAGATCCTCCTCCTCTAAGCCTGCTCAGTGATGGGGTTGAGGGGTGCCACCCTCAACCCCGTCACACCTCTCCTGGGCCCTCCCATGGGGGATTGGCTCTGCCACTTCCTTTCCTCCTGGTCTGCTATCACCTCAGACCGATGGGTGTTGGAAGTGGTCAGCCGGTGCCTGCCTCCAGATTTCCAGCAAGTCCCCTCAGACTGAGCCTGTGCCCCACGGGAGGATCTGGTGTCCGCTGTCACTCAGTCGGCTCTCCGAGACAACATCGCCCAGCTCCTCTGCAAGGAGGTCGTGCGCAGAGTTGCGGAACCTCCTTCAGACCCAGGGTTCATTTCCAGGTATTTCCTGGTACCAAAGCAGATGGTGGGCTGGCGCCACATTCTCGATCTGCACGACCTGAACAGGTTCCTTCCGGATGGTAACTTTGGCTCAGATCATGCCATCCCTGGAGCACGGCGTGTGGTTTTGCTCCCTGGATCTTAAGGACACGTTCTTTCACATCTCGATCTGTCCGTCCCACCAATGTTTCCTCCACTTCTGAGCCAAGGGAACCCTCTACGAGTTCCAGGCCGTGCCTTTCGGACTTTCATTGGCTCCCAGGGTCTTCACCAAATGCATGGCAGTGGTGGCAGCTTTCCTGGGGTGCCGAGGGGTCTGGTTCTATCCCTACCTGGGCGACTGGCTCCTAACAGTTTCCTCCAGGCAGGAGGTGGAGCGGTCCAGGGATCTTGCCCTCCAGACTTGCTTCGGACTTGGCCTCCTGATCAACGAGGCTAAGTCGGAACTGGTGCCCTCGCAGGTGATTCAGTTCATCGGGGGCAGAGCTTGACTCTTGCCGGGTCAGAGCTCAGCTCCCAGTGGACAGGGCGGAGGTTCTCTCCTCCTTTGCCCAGTCATTTCTGGTTGGGCAATCGCACCCTGCCTGGGATTTCCTGCACCTCCTGGGCTACATGGCAGCCTGCACCAGCGTGGTCCGATGGGCCTGCTGGCATATCCGTTCCCTTCAATGGGAACTGGCCAGCCAGTGGTCTCAGCACTCAGGTCACCTCGACCAGCTGGTCACTGTGACCCAGAGGATATGGGATGGCCTCCAGTGGTGGCTTGTCCCAGCTCTCCTGTAGGAAGGCACACCATTTGTCCGCCCCAAGCTGACAGTCATCCTGACGACCGATGCCTCGCCGATGGGGGGGGGGTTCCTATCTGGGGGAGCACAGAGCCCACGGGCTCTAGTCCCCTTAGGAGTCCCAATGTCACATCAACCTTCTGGAGCTCCGTGTGGTTTGGCTAGCCTTGACCACCTTCACTCCGTTCATTCGGGGTCAAGTGGTCCAGGTCCAGATGGACAGTACCATGACCATGTACAGTCTCAATAAACAGGGCAGGACGCACTCCTTGCCTCTGTGCAAGGAAGCTCTCTGAACATGGACCCTTGTGCTCAGCCTGGAGGTGGATCTCCTAGCCATTCATGTGGCAGGAGCCTCAAATCAGCTGGCTGAAGCTCTCAGCCAGGTGGACGAGGCATCTCATGAGTGGTCACTCCACCAGGATGTAGTACAAGACCTGTTCTCCCACTGGGGCACCCCTCAGGTGGACCTGTTTGCCTCCAGGGAGAACGCGGAGCTGAGGCTGTTTCATGCCCGCCCCCCTCAGCAGGGCACACTGTAGGGGGATACCTTCTCGAGGCCTTGGACCCCAGGCCTTTTCTGTGCCTTCTCTCTTCTGTGCCTTCCCTCTACTTCCCTTGATCCACAAGGTGCTCCTCAAGGCCAGGAAGGACAAGACGCAGGTGATTCTGGTAGTCCCAGACTGGCCACACCAGTTCTGGTACCCAGATCTCCTCAGCCTCAGCTCCAGGCTCCCAAGGCATCTTCCAGCATGCCCGGACCTGCTCTCCATCAGTCAGGGGAAGGTACTCCATCCGGACCTTTAGTCCTTGCACCTGACAGCCTGGTTCCTGAGCGATTAGCGTTCCATGCTTTGGGTCTCTGACGAGGTCCTCATGGTTGTTGAGGCATCCCATAAGTAATTGACCAGAAAATGCTATGCCTTCAAATGGAAGAGATTTTCCATTCGGTGTCAGGGCAAAGGGTTGGACCCCTCGTCCTGTCCAGTGGCTAGCATTTTGGACTACCTGTGGTCCCTCTCCCAGCTGGGACTTCGGTCGACGACCCTTAAGGTGCACGTTGCAGCCATCTCTGCCTACCGGGCGCGGGCTGGTATACAGTTGGTGGCACAGGAGAAGGTGGTCTGGCACTTTTTCAAGGGCCTGGATCACATATCACCTCTGGTGCATAAACCTCTACCTCCGTGGGATTTACTGCTGGTTTTGGCAAAGCTCATGGGCAAGCCATTCGAACCTATGCACAAGTGTGACATGTTAGATTTGTTGTGGAAGACCACCTTCTTGGTGGCTATCACATCAGCCAGAAGGACTGGGGAGCTACAGGCGCTCTCTGTCAAGTTTCCTTACCTGGTCTTCCACAGGGACAAGGTTGTCCTGCGCCCCCAACCCGAAATTCTTTCCGAAGGTGGTGTCGGAGTTTCACCTTAATCAGGTGTTGACTCTGCTGGTGTTCTACCCCAGTTACATCTTGGAGGCCGAGTACAGGCTCCATATTTTGGACCTGAGACGAGCGCTGGCCTACCACAAAGAGTGTACAGCGGAGCTTCAGGGAGAGGTTTGTGAGCTGTTTGTCACCTACGCTGAAGCCGCATCTGGCAGACCTGCAGCCAAGCAGACGATTGGCAGGTGGATTACTTCCTGCATTGATCTCTGCTGTAGTTTGGTGGATAGGGAGCCTCCCGTAGGGCTAAGGGCTTATTCCACCCACCATACTGCTGCATCGGTGGCTGCTTCTAGGGACATCCCTATCCAGGAAATCTGCAGGCCTGCTACCTGGAAGTCAGCACACACCTTCATTTCCCATTACCACATTGACCTTGAGTCACGCTGGTTCTAGGATCGTGGATATGTTGTTCTCCACATTTATTGGCATGTCCCTTTCTGAATTGCCAGAAGTCTTCAAGCTGGCTCCTCCCACCCACCCAGGTGGTATATACTTCGGCTCCGCCCCATGACGTCAGAGCTTCCTTTTTGCTGGAAGATTCAGGTTGCCTCCCTTGTGCTAATGCATTTCGTAGGCCCTGGCTTTCAAAACTTTGGATTTACCTAAATTAAAACACATTCGAGTTAGTGATTGCGCTTTTGCGTCTTTGATCATTGAAGAAAAATCTTCCCCCGGATTTCACTGGTGTCCTTGAGGCCAAAAAATGTTGCGCACCGATCCCCACCTCACGTGCGTCTACTGCCTCGGTGTCGGCCATGACACCTCGTCCTGCAGCTTCTGCTTGGCCTTCCATCCCAACGTCCTGGACAACTGCCTTGCAAGTCTGACACTGGGGAGGCCAGAGAAGAGGAATCCTCAGGTGAAGTCCAAGGAGGCTAGGTGGGCGGTTTCCATGGCTGCGTGATCCGCTGAACAACTAGAACGTATGCAAGCGTTCGAGGAAGAAGTCGCTCATGCTGTGGACACTCGATCCTTCTTCGTTCTGCTCAACCTGGGCTCCACCTTCTCGGGCTCCTTCAAGAAGTTGTGCCAGTCTCTTCCCACCTGGGGAGAGGCGTCTGTGGGCTCGCACTCCTCCCGATCCCGTAAGCGGGAGAAGGAACCCATCAAGTCTTCATCTCTTGGGACCGAGAGAGGTCCCAGTTCCAAGAGCATGCGGTCTCGACCTCGGTCGAGATCGCTTCCTCGGCCGCCGGCTTCACGGATCTTCCGTCAGGCCAGCCAACCGAGGATGTGGCCGATGAGGTCGAGATTGCTCTTGACCCAATCTACCCGCTGTTGCTGACCCCGGTCGCCAACTCCTTAGAGGTGACTCTGGTCCTTGTCTTTCCCGATGAGGAGACCCAGCCCGCTGGTGTCCCCATCGAGGACCCAGTTCTGTACCTCCAGAAGTCACCGGTCCCGCTGGAGTCTCCCGAGCGACCAAGTCGGCCTGCCCGATCTCGGTCAAGGTCTAGAACCCCCTCGTCCAGAAGGCCTAGGAGAAGCCATAAACACTCCAAAAAGAGGCACCGCCATCAGTCGTCCTCGTCCTCCTCGGATGAGGAGAGGCTCCAGCAGAAACTCCGTCGGCTCTACGAGGACCTCGTGGCAATAGCTGATCTTGTCCAAGCACAAGTCTACTTCGACTCCTACCCCGGCCATTACTTGGTTTTCGCCTCCTAAGTTGAAACCGACCCTCCAGAGCCGAAACCTGCCCTCTGTCACCGAGGGCCGCCACCACGTGTTCAGCCTAAACTGGTTTCTCCACCATTGTGGTGGAACCGCCTACAACAGCTTGTGGGAGGGGCTTTCCAAAGAAGACCGACCAGCCACTGGGCTTCCCACGCTTGTCGGTCACAGGTCACCCCGGACCGTCCTCAGCATGTCGAGGGTGACTTGGGCGGCAAGACGTTGTATCCTGACTCTTCAGATTTGGACGTCACCGGGCTCCACTCTCATCCTAGGGATGATGAGTCATCCATTGGCTTGGGGATGAAGGAGGGCCCTTTCTCCTTCCAAGGGATCCTTCGCCTCATCTCTGAGTCCACAGGGATGCCCCTGGAACCCATCCAGAAAAAGGCGGAGTACCCTCTTAAGGACATCCTAAAAAGAGGGAATACCCTGACGGAGGCCATTCCTATGGTCAAGCCATTGTTAGTCTGGCATTTGAACTCTGGCAGTGCCCTACCTCTTGTCCAGCACTGTCTGCCCGCATGACCCGCAAGTACACGGTTCCCATGGGGTCCCTTGCGGGGTTCACAGAGCACCCTTCGGCCGAGAGCCTGGGACTGCCTCTGTGTTCAGACATACTGGCAGTTCTGCCGATACGGACCGACCTCCCGACAATGAGTCCAAGCTCTTGGACCATTCGGCGAGGAAGGTCTATGCGGCGTCCTCCTTGGGCGTTCGTCAGGCAAGTTCGGCTGTTATCATGGCACACTTCTCTCACGCCCTTCTCAGGTCGTTAGACGAAGTCCTCCCACATCCCCCGCGGACATGCAGACCACGGTCAAGCAGGTCCGAGACCAGGGCCGAGCTTTGGCTAAACAGCAGCTCCAGATGGCCCTAGACATTGGGGACTCTTGTGCCCACTCGACGGCTGCCACAGTTGTCTCTTGCCACAGGGCTTGGCTGAGGCTCTCTTCTTTCCCGGCAGATACTCGACACAAGTTAGCTGATGTGCCCTTCTTTGGGACCGACTTGTTCAGCCCGGGAGTGGCCGGTCATCTCCAGCGCATAGAGCAGTCCAGTACCACCTTGGACGCTACTTCTGCTAAGACTTCTTCAGGCAAGAACCAGGAGAAGAAGAAGAAGAAGAGGCTTTTTCGGCAGTCTTCCCCTGCCGTTCAGCAGCCCTCCTTCCAAGGGGGATAGCAGCATTATCATCAGCAGCAGGCTCAAGCTTGCTGCCCTCGACCCAAGCGAGGACCCCAACAGGGTTATAAAGGAGGCCGAGGCTTAGGTCCTGGAGCCTCCTCCTCCAAGCCTGCTCAGTAACGGGGTGGGAGCTGCCACCCCCTTTCCTGTCATGATAGCTCTGGGTCCTCCCGTGGGGGACTGGCTCTCACTCTCCTTTCCACCTGGTCCGCTGTTACCTCGGACAGGTGGGTCCTCAAAGTGGTCAGTCAGGGACTGCCTCTACAATTCGAGCAGTACCCTCCCAGCTGAGCATGCGCCCCTCGGGAGGAACGGATCTCCGCTCACATCCAGTCGGCTCTTTGAGACGACGTTGCTCAGCTCCTCCTCAAGGCAATAGCTCCCGTAGCGGATCCTCCAGCAAACCCAGGCTTTGTCTCCAGGTACTTCCTGGTGCCCAAGCGGATGGGGTCTGGTGCCCCATTCTAGATCTCCACGACCTGAATCAATATCTCGGGACTCGCAGCTTTCGGATGGTCAGTCTGTCCCAGATCATACCATCTCTGGAGCTAAACATGTGCTTTTGTTCACTGGATCTGCAGGACGCTGCTTTTCACGCCCAATCTGGCCCATCCCATCAGCGGTTCCTCTCTGCTTCAGGGTCGGTAACCCTGTACGAGTTCCAAGCCATGCCATTCAGCTTGTCATTGGCCCCACGGGTCTTCACCAAATGCATTGCAGTGGTGGTGGCCCATCTACGTCGTTGAGGGATCAGAATTTACCCCTACCTCGACGACTGGCTTCTAGCAGGTCCCTCCCTCCAGGAGGTGGAGAGATCCAGGGATCTGACCCTCTAGACCTGCTCCCAACTTGGTCTCCTAATCAACGAGACCAAGTCGGAACTCGTGCCTTCTCAGGTGATGGGCTTTATCGGGGCAGAGCTCGACTCTCATCAAGCCAGAGCTTGGTTCCCAGCGGACAGGGCGGAGGTTCTTTCCTCCTTTGCCCAGTCATTTCTGGTTGGGCAATTGTGCCCTACCCGGGACTTTCTGTGCCTTCTGGGTTACATGGCGGCGTGCACCTCGGTGGTCCATTGGGCCCGGTGGCACATGTGCCCCCTTCAGTGGGAGCTGGCTGCCCAGTGGACTCAGCGCCATGGTCAATTTGACCAGCTGGTCACTGTAACCTAGAAGATGTGGGACACTCTCCAATGGTGGAACGCCCCAGACTGGTTGCAGGAAGGGATCCCGTTTGTCCGTCCCAAGCCAACGGTCGTTCTTACGACCAATGCCCATCTCATGGGCTGGGGAGCCCACATGGGGGACAAAAGGGCCCACAGGCTCTGGACCCCCAAGGAGTCCCGATGCCACATCAACCTGTTGGAGCTCAGAGCAGTCAGACTGGCAGTGTCAGCTTTCGCTCCTCAGCTCCAGGGTCAAGTGGTTCAAGTCCAGACGGACAATACCACGACCATGTACTACCTCAACAAACAAGGCTGCATGCACTCCCGTCTGCGGTGCAAGAAGGCGCCCCATATCTGGACCCTCGTGAGCTGGTTGGAGGCGGATCTCCTAGCCATCCATGTGGGAGGAGCCTCGAACCATCTGGCGAATGCTTTCAGCCGCTTAGGCCAGACATCCCACGAGTGGTCTCTCCATCCAGAGGTAGCTTACAGCCTGTTCTCCCATTGGGGAAAACTGATGGTGGACCTGTTTGCCTCCAGGGAAAACACCAAGCTGAGGCTGTTTCATGCCTGCCCCCCTCAGCAGGGCTCGCTGCAGGGGATGCCTTCTCGAGGCAGTGGACCCCAGGCATCCTCTACACCTTCCCTCCATTTCCCTTGATCCACAAGGTGTTACTCAAGGTGAGGAGGGACAAGGTGAAGGTGATTCTGGTAGCCCCAGACTGGCTGCGCCAGTTCTGGTATCCAGATCTCCTCAGCCTCAGCTGCAGGCCCCCGGAGTGGCTTTGTACACGCCCGGACCTGATATCACTCAATCAGGGGAAGGTATTCCATCTGGACCTTCAATCCCTGCACCTCCCAGCCTGGTACCTGAGCGGCTAGAGTTCCAGGCTTTGGGTCTATCTGATGATGTCTACACCGTGGTGGAGGCATCTAGAAAGGAATCGACCAAGAAATGTTATGCCTTCAAATGGAAGCGGTTCTCCATCTGGTGTCAGGGCAAGGGCCTGGACCCTTTGTCCTGCCCTGTGGCTAACATTCTCGACTACCTTTGGTCTCTCTCCAAAGGGGGTCCTATGGTCATCGACCCTTAAGGTGCACCTGGCAGCCATTTCTGCTTGCTGGGTGCAGGCTAGTCAGCCAACGGCACAGGAGACAGTGGTTGGGCACTTTTTCAAAGGCCTGGATCACATATCCCCTCCAGTGTGTGAACCTCCGCCTCCGTGGGATTTACTGCTGGTACTGGCAGAGCTCATGGGCAAGCCATTTGAACCCATGCACAAGTGTGAGTTGTCACACTTGTCGTGGAAGACAGCCTTCCTGGTGGCTATCATGTCAGCCAGAAGGACAGGGGAGCTCCAGGTGCTTTTGGTGGACTCCCCTTATCTGGTCTTCCACAGGGACAAAGTTGTCCTGCGCCCCCACCCAAAATTCCTTCTGAAGGTGGTGTCGGAGTTTTACCTTAATCAGGTGTTGACTCTGCCGGTATACTACCCTAATTACACTTCGGAGGCCGAATACAGGCTCCATACTGTGGACCTCAGACGTGCCCTCTCCTATAAGGAGAGGATGGTGGAAATTTAGGGAGAGGTTCGCCAGCTGTTTGTCACCTACACTGAAGCCGCTTCTGGCAGACCTGCAGCGAAGCGGACTATTGCAAGATGGGTTACATCATGCATAGGTCTGTGCTATGAGTTGGAGGGCAAGGAGCCTCCGGGAGGGATAAGAGCTCATTCTACCCGCCATACTGCTGCATTGGTGGCTGCTTCCAGGGACATCCCTATCCAGGAAATCTGTCGGGCTGCTACCTGGAAGTCGGCAAACACCTTCATCACCCAGTACCACATTGACCTTGAGTCACGCCGGGATGCTGGTTTTGGGGCCTCAGTTCTCCAATCTCTGTTCCCTAAGTAGGGAGTGTGCACCTTGCCTCCCTCCTCCCAGAGAACTGCTAGGAGTCTGCCCATAAGTGTGGATGAACAACATATCCACGATCCTAGAAGAACAGGTTACTCACCCGAAACAGTAACTCTAGGAGTGGTATATGTTGTTCATCCACACGGACCCACCAGACTTCCCCAGCTGCAGACGCACATCATCTGGCTTCCAGCGGGCTAAGATCTGGCATCATGGGTGGAGCCGAGGTATATACCACCTGGATGGGTGGGAGGAGCCTGCTTGAAGACTTCCAGCGATTCTTAAAGGGGAAAGGGACATGTCAATAAGTGTGGATGAACAACATATACCACTCCTAGAACTACTGTTACAGGTGCGTAACCTGTTCTTTTGGGGCCTCGGTTCTCCAGTCCCAGTTCCTAAGTAGGGTGTGTGTATCTTGCCTCCCTCCTCCGGGAGAACTGCTGAGAGTCTGCCAGAAAGCGTGGATAGAACAACATATCCACAGCCCTAGAAAAACAGGTTACTCACCTGTAACAGTAGTTCTAGGAGTGGTATATGTTGTTCATCCACACTGACCACCCAACTCTCCTGCTCCGACGCACACCCTCTGCTTCCAACGGGCTAGATCTGGCGTCATGGGGTGGAGCCAAGGGTTATACCACCCGGTTGGGAGGGAGAAGCCAGCTTGAAAACGTTCCGGCGCCCTTAAAGGGAATGGCGATCTGCCAGAAAGCGTGGATGAACAACATATACCACTCCTGGAACTACTGTTACAGGTGAGTAACCTATTTTATTGATCGGGGTTGGGGGGCGTTGATGTGACCTACCTGAACTTCAGTAAGGCCTTTGATTCTGTTCCTCACTGTAAGCTAGTAACTAAGACAGAGAGCCTGCGGATGGGACAGAAAATAACTAGATGGATGGAATACTGGCTGAAAGATAGAAGTCAGAGGGTGGTGGTAAATGGTGTACATTCTAGGATAATGAGGGTAAAGTAAGTAAAGTAAAGTGAAATTTTACTTTTTAAGCGCTTTTCAAAAACCAAAGCGCTGTACAAATGAACAACATTTAAAATAACAAACATAATATTAACAATAAAATCATTCTTCAAAAGCGTTTAAAAACAAAAAAGTTTTAAGCTCTGATTTGAAACTCTCGACGGGCAGGCAGCCTCGTATCCGGCGAGGTAGAGAATTCCACAGGGCGGGGGGCAGGGTAAGAAAATGCACATGCCCCAGATGTCTTTAAACTAACCTTGGGAATCTCTAGCAATCCTCGGTCGGCAGATCGGAGTGAGCGAGCGGACAGTAGGGAGTAAGGAGACTTGTAGATACTGCAGTCCCTGTTCATGTAGGGCTTTATAGGTCAGTAACCCGACCTTGAAGGTGATCCGCCACTGAACCGGCAGCCAGTGCAGTCCGTGCAGCACAGGTGTAATATGACTACTTCTGGTTGTCCCAGTCAGAAGCCTGGCCGCTGCGTTCTGCACCAGCTGCAGGCGGCGGATATCAACCCCTCGTACTAGGTACAGGGCATTGCAGTAATCCTGCAGGTGTGGTCACAAAGGCAATGGACCAAGATAGGAAGATCAGCTAGAGGAACCAGGTGTTTCACCTGGGCGATATTCCTAAGATGGTAAAGGAGGATTTGACAATGGCACACACCTGAGATTTTAGGTCAGGCCATTGTCTATAATACCTACCAGATTACGCCCTCTGGTCTGAGGTTGGGAGCTGGACACCATCGCCATATGCCCAATGGAACCCCAGCCCCACAACCCACCTCAAGGCGACCTAGGTCCACAGCCAACACCTCAGTCTTATCCAGGTTTAACCTCAGCCAGCTGTCACTCATCCAATCTTTGATTTCGGATAGACAGCTGTTAAGCATAGAGATCGCATCTTCCTCTCCGGGATTAAAGGACAGATACAGCTGGGTATCACCTGCATAGCAGTGAAAACCCAGACTGCATCACCCTAATAATGTCTCCCCAATGGCAGCATATAAACAGCTAACAACATAGGGTGTTAAAATGGAGCCCTGCGTTACCCCACAGGACAGGGAGATGGCGTCAGAGGAATAAATTCCAGTGACAACACTCTGCCTCTGACCCATGAGGAAAGATCGAAATCAATGCAGAACTGTACCAGACAGTCCACAATAAAGCCGCAGGCACTCCAAAAGCACACCATGGTCCACAATATCAAATGCTGCAGAGAAATGAGAGCAGAGGGTAACGAGTGGTGTTCCTCAGGGGTCAGTACTGGGACCAGTCCTTTTTAACGTATATATCAGAGGGACTTGAAGGGAAAGTGTATCTTTTTGCAGATGATGCAAAGTTATATAATAGGTTTGACATAACAGGAGGGATGAGGCCATGGGGAGAGATATGAGCACCCTAGAGAAGTGGTCGGACATTTGGCAGCTGAAGTTTAGTGCTAAGAAGTGTGCAGTGATGCATGTGGGTGTAAAAATCCACTGGCTGAGTACTCACCTGGGGGGTGGGGGAACTGATAAAACAAACAGAACAGGAAAGGGACCTGGGGATTACAATCTCAAACAGCCTTAAGGTAGGAGACCAATGTAGTAAGGCAGTAGGTAAAGCTAATAGAATGATGGCGTGCACAGGAATGGGTATAACAAGTAGGAAGAGGGAGGTGTTGATGCCTTTATACAAAACCATGGTCAGACCGCACCTGGAGTACGGGTTACAGTTCTGGAGGCCTCATTTAAGAAAGGATATAGATGGGTTGGAAAGGGTTCAGAGAAGGGCAACAAAGATGGTGCAAGGTATGCAAGAGAAGCCATACGAGACCAGCTGGAGAGAATTAAATCTATACCAGCTGGAGGTTAGAAGAAATAGAGGTGACATGATAGAGACTTTTAAGTATTAGAAGGGAATAAATAAAGTGAGTGAAGGTAGCTTATTCAAAAGGAAAGTAGGAGTTAAAACAAGGGGTCATAATTTAAGATTGGAAGGGGGAAGATTTATGAGCAATGTAAGGAGATGTTATTTCACTGAGAGGGGGGTTGAACCCTGGAACAGATTACCTAATGAGATGGTGTGTGCAGAAACAGTGGAGAATTTCAAAAGGCGTGCAGGACACAGGGGGTTGGCTGGTGGCAGAGGAAAATATCCCTGGGAAGTAGAGACATGTAGGGTCGGGTGGGAAATGGGCAGGCTAGATGGACCAGGATGGTTGTTTTCTGCTGACACATTACTATGATACTATAGTGCTATACTTTTATCAGTCTGATTCCAATCTTCATTTAAAAAAAAAAAGAAAAAATCGAGCTCCAGTGGTTCAAAAGCCCATTGTAAAGTGATCTAGTACACTAAGGTACAATATTTGGGATATGGTACCCAGGGCTCCAATGTAGTTTGTTTTTTCTAGATAAGAACTGATCAGGTACCAACAATGCTCCAGACAATGTTGGCAGGTAGGAGTAATTTACTCACCAGTTTTAAAAACACAGTGAGTAAAATAAAACTAGTATATATATATATATATATATATATATATATATACATATACACACACACACGCGAGTGCTGTAAATCTGGAAAGAAACTGCTCGTTTGAATCACCAGTTATGTTATTAAGAACTCTTCTTTAGCGTGGAGTATTTACAAATGTTGGGACAGCACAGGTACTCATTAAAAACATTTTCTGAAGAGTAGTTCCTAAAATGAGGTGAATAAAACAGGTTGGTACTCCCCTTATCTGGAGCCCTGATGGTACCTTAGGTCAGCAATAGTACCTCAGTGTATTTTTTTAATTTTTTATTTATTTCCATGATATTTCTCCCCTGTGGTCCCGGACAGCTCTTTCCTTCTTCCGTCCCCCCAGCATCGTCTCCCAAGGATCCGACCCTGGCCCTTCCATGCCCACACGACTTACCCTTCATGGCAAGGTGGTGGGGAGTGGCTCAACTCACCAGGAAGGGATCCAGCACCGGGGAGGTGTCATCTCGTGGGCGGCACCTGCGGGGAACTTTCCCCATACTCCAGGTGTGGCCTGCCACTCGGCCGGGCCCTTTTTCCGCTTTTCCTGCATAGGGGGAGCGTGCAGTGCCAACAATGGCGCGCACGTCTGCACGCCGGTCGGCTGCTCCTCTGTGCCCCAACATACAGGACTCTGCATGCCAACACCTAGCTTCCGCTAGTGCCGGTCCATGTTCCCCACCTCCCCGGGAGAGGAGAGCTGTCCCCTGGGCACTCGATCCTCTCCCTTCCCGGCTGACCCCCCAGCGGCCCACTCGCCGTGAACACAGATCACTGGTGTGGCAGGAGGTAAGGCATGGTGCCTCAGCCCTCCACGCCACTGGGCTGACTCGCTCTGTGTATTTTTTTAACTTTTTATTTATAGCCTTTTTCAAGTGGTAAGGGATCATAGTTTGGCACAAGGCCGATCATTTCCACTTTCTGATGCAGCTACACACACCCTGCACTCAGGCACATAGTGACATCAAGGAAGAGCATGGGAGCAAGCCCCATTGAAATGAGTGGGACTGATTTTTTCCTTCCTTTATAATACATTATGATGGCGACTTGGACATTAATAAGGGCCACCGATTGACTAACGAGTGAGTTGATCGGCGGCCATTATTAATCTCCAAGTCACCATCATAATGTATCATGAAGTAAGGAAAAATCAGTCCCATTCACTTCAGTGGGCTCGCCTGCGGCTCTTCTTGCTTGATGTCACTATGTGTCTATTGTGGGGCATATAGTGCATCAGAAAGTGGAAGGATCGGCTGCCCAACCTACCTTTGTCGGAGTCAAATCATGTATCCCTTACCACTTAAAAAAGGATGAAGATAAATTTAAGAATTACACAGTAGACTATTACACCAAGGTACCATATCTCGTGGTAAATTTGGGTTCCCAAAAGATAATTTCATCAAAGGAACTCAGTCAACCCTTTTGCATTATTTGGAAACCCACATTTTTTGTGATTGCTTACCTTCTGTAAAATTAATTTAGAATTCATTCCTTTCATTAATTTTGCTGGTTGTTTTATCTGCCTTCTTTTAGTCAAAATGAAATGCATGCTGATGGTGTAATTATACTCAACCTTGTTTTGAATCCTTGATGTACTCCTATTGCTTACTTACTGAACATTATAAACACTGCCAAACAGTCATGTTGCAATAGTCTGCTCTCCACCCATTGCATCTTTAGTGGCTAGACTGCATTGGAGATGCCCCAAATTCAGAAAAGGTGCAGTAGAAGTAGATCAAGGAACGTACACAAATAGTTTTTTTGTATGGTAACACCAGTATAGTGAACAGTCTGTTTTTCACATTTAAAAGGGAAAAAGGAATTAAACTCAAATTACCAGCTACATAAGCACATCCTACAGAATGTGAGCAGTCATAAACTAGGGAGGGTTTTAGCATTAAAGGGGGTTGGCTAAGTTTGGATGTGTTAGCAGTGTTCATTGTAGCCCGCGGAACTGTGCCAATGGTGCAGTGCATGAGTTGCCTCTCCCCACAGCTTCCTTACCTGCGGGTCTAAAAAGCCGCAAAAAGTTGTGCCTGCTGTCTGCTGGCTGGAGCGCACTATCGCGGCCACTGTGAATGCACAGTACTGTTTCAGCCAGTTAGGGGAACTGTCATCATCAAGAGGCCACCTCATCACTGAAAGGACGCCTTCTGGGGTGGCATCAGGTGTAGCTGAACATCCCAAGTGCTGCATAATCGGCACAAAGCCGACCTGTAAACAAGAAACCGGCTTTTCCCTGCACCACATGGTGAAGACGGAGAAATATAATGCGATAAAATCTACTTCTGCCAGACCGTAGCTCCAGGGTTATAAATACAGGCATTATGATCACGATTAGTGAAACGAGGGGGGGTGCTAAATTTGTTCCTGATACAGGCAGGTAGAAGAATCCTCAGTTTTGACCGGGGGATGATTTTTGGGCTAAATTTATTTTTTATTCCTCTGCTGTACAGGCAGTCTAAGATATACCTCTCAGCCTTTTGTGATTGGAATGAGGGACACTTTAAGTCTCAAAATAAATGTGTGAAAATGTTGGACACTTGCCTGCCTTTCACAACGTGGGACACGTCCCCAGACTTGGAGATACAAGCCCTGAGCGCTGTGGAATAAAAGCTTTTTATGTGTTTGTGCTAAGTTTAGTTCTGGTTCAGCATCGTAGAGCTCCTTTACTTTCTGCTTTAACATCTTGGCTTACAGCACCTTCACTGAATGGAGCAGCACCTTCTCCATGTGGGACAACGAGAGCAGTTGCTGGGGGTAAAATGAGGGGCATCACCACTTGTAATGTGGTACAATTGAGAGGTACGGTATGAGGTGGGGGGTTTGGACAAACTGAGGGGGCCTGAGCTGTGTGGCCTCAAGTCTATGTCACACTCGATTCTATGGGGAATATAAAAATGTTATCAAATAACTGACCCTCTTGGCCCACCTTTTGAGGGTCGGGGGGGTCAGTGGGTCACTTGGCTCATCAAATTTTAGTTCTAGAATGAATACTGTCTTAGGGCTGGGAACTTCATTTTTTTTTCCCAAATGAAAACTCGGAGTTGGCTAAGTTGGTGGATCTGTATATCATGTTGCTACAACTTCCATGTATCAATATATAAAAACGTAAAACAGTTTTAAAAAAATACTGTTGATAATCATTGGAAGATTTGGATGTTTGTTCTGTTACAAAATAAGTAAGGATTAATCCACGAGAAAGAATGGGTCTACTGTGGAATTAATCCATGGGTGGGGATGTTGGGGCATCCGAGTGCCTCCAGCAACCCAACCATGGATTAATTCCACAGTAGACCCATCCTTTCAAGTGACTTAATCTGCTTGTAATAATAATTCTATTTCACAAAAGCGCCTTTCAAATATCAAGGCACTTTACAAAAAAATTAAAAGATAATAAAACAGTAAATACAACAGGGTTCATTTACTAAGTGCCATCAAAAGCCTGACACCATAAATAAGTTTTCAACGCTTGCTTAAAGCCTCCCACTGTTGTGCACTCCCGTAGCCAACGGTTTAGAGAATTCCAGAGGGTAGGGGCAGCGTACATAAATGCGTGCACCCTAGATGACTTCAAAGACACCCTCAAGATCTCTAGCAACCCCTCGCAGGCCAAATGGAGCTATTGCTCGGGGCGATAGGGAATCAGAAGCTCTTTCAAGTAGTCAGGGCCAAGTCCATGTAGGGCTTTATAGGTCAGTAAACTAACCTTAAAGGTGATCCGCCACTTAATCGGCAGCCAGTGCAAACTGCGCAGAACAGGGGTAATATGAGAAGTTCGAGAAACCCCCATCAACAAATGCGCTGCTGCATTCTGCACTAGCAGAAAGTGGCGGATATCAACCCCAGGAAGCCCTAAGTAAAGGGAGTTGCAGTAATCAAGGCGCGAGGTCACAAAGGCATGGACAAGTGTAGGCAGGTCCCCGGACGGAACAAGGTGCTTGATCTTGGCAGTGTTCCTAAGGTGGTAAAAGGAAGACTTGACGACTGCTGACACCTGAGATTGTAAGGTCAGCCCATCGTCAGGCACCAGCCCCAGGTCCCGTACCTGGTCAGAGGTAAGGATCTGGGCACCCCCTAGATAAATTCCAGAAGGCTGACCAGTCCTCAGCCCCTCTATCCGGTGACCCGGCTCCACCACCATCACCTCCGTCTTTCCGGCGTTAAACTTTAGCCAGCCCGAATTCATTTAGTCCTGGATTTCCACAAGGCAGTTGTTAAATACCGAGAGGCACTATCCTAGTCGGGTGCAAAAGACCGGTAGAGCTGGGTTTCATCAGCATAGCAGTGAAACCTCAGCCCATACCATCTTACAGTGTCTCCGAGGGGCAGCATATACCCCGTGAACAACATGGGGGAAAGTACTGAGCCCTGAGGTACCCCACAGGGCAGAGAGAATGGGCCAGAGGGGGGAAAAAAAAAGACACCACTCTCTGAGTTCTGCCAGTGAGAAAAGATGTAAACCATCTGAGAACTGTATGTGCCAGGCCACAGATGGACCTCAGACGCTTAAGCAATACCCCATTGTCCACAGTGTCAGAAGCTGAGGAGAGATCAAGGAGCACCAGAATAATACGGCTTCTTCGACCTCTCGCCATCAGGAGATCATTGAGCACCCGAACTAGCGCAGTCTTAGTACTATGCCTCTTCTGAAAACCAGACTGGAGAGGTTCATAGATGTTATTGATGGTGAAGTGGTTCTCCAGTTGTACCACCGCTACTTTCTCAATAACCTTCCCTATAAAAGGGAGATTAGAGATTGGTCTGTAATTAGCCAGGGAGTCAGGGTCCAAAGAAGCTTTCTTCAGGAGGGGTGTTACCACCGCCACATTCAGGGAGCTTGGGAACTCACCCGAATCAAGGGAGCACCGGACTGTCTGAGCCAGGATTGGGCCAGTGATGTCACAACATCCCATCATCAGGGAGGTTGGACCCAAATCCAAACTACAGCATGTAGGGCGCATACTCTGGGCAATCCGCATGACATCCACGAACTCTGGCAGGTCAAAGGAACTCCAGGAAACACAAGGTGAGGTGACCAAGCACCGATCAACGGCATCCCCCATAGAGCGAACTGCGAGGATCTCTGACCTGATGTCGGCCACCTTATTCTCAAAGAATTGAGCAAGCTCATCGCACTCCTCATGCGAGAAAAGTCTTTGGAACTGTAGATAGGTTGGGTTGCACAACCTGTCCACCATCCGGAAGAGCTGAGCTGGTCGGTTCTGTGCAGCAGCAATCTCCCCGGACAGGAGTTCTGACTTCTTATGGGAGATCGCTGATTGGTAGGTCTGATAATGCTCGATTAATCTAAGGTGGTCGACCTCCAGGCCACATTTCTGCCAGCATCGCTCTAACCTGCGTCCAAGTCGCCGCAGCTCCCTCCAGGACCCATCAAACCATGGGGCCCGAGGGCAAAGGGGGAGAGGACAAACATGGACGGGGCAATCGGGTCCAGGGCCGTGGAAATGGCCTTATTATAGGCCAGCACTAAGGCCTCAGGACTTGTGCTAGCCACGGGAAACTCCGAGAGGTCAGTCACCGCCGCCAGGCCTTTGACGCTCACCTCCCGTAAAGGGCAGTAACTGACCATCTCCACACACAGGGGGAGGCCCACGAAGGGGGGTGCAAAAGTTGAATCTCACGGTGTAATGATCGGACCATCCGACGAGTTCCACCCCCACATCAGAGGCCTCCATCCCTAGGAGAAAAACCAAATCAAGAGAGTGACCGTGCCGATGGGTGGCAGAGGTAACAATCTGTGTAAGGCCCAGTGATGTCATCAACTGGAGGAAGTGCTGTCCAAATTGTGAGAGTTCGTCGTCGACCCAGGCATTGAAGTCACCCAGAACCATCAATCTGGGTAACTCCAGCGCCATGTCAACGACAAAACCTGCTTCTTCCTGCAGGAATTGCTTCTCGTCCTCTGGTGGACGATAGATGAGAGTTATCCTGCAACCCACACCTGCCACCACGGTACACTCAAAAGATTCACTTCCTCTGCTCCTCGACTGGTACACTGTAAGGCCCAACTCGGTCCTGAAACAGACCGCTACCCCCGCAAGATGGTCCAATCTTGAGTGGTGAATCACCAAATACCTGGCTGGAATTGCAGAACTCTGAAATGGGGCCAGCATTTTCATCCAGCTAGGTCTCGGTGATGCAAGCCAGATCAGTAGTCCCAACAAGATCTGCAATAATTGCAGTCTTGTTCTTCACCGATCTGTCATTGCATAATACCACTCGAGTTGGACGGGTTTCAGGGACTGCCCCAGCTACTTGCCCACCAGAAATAATAGTGGTGCCCTTGGGTATGGGGACTAGACATGGCGTGCCACTTTCCAGACTCCATTTCGCCCCAGGGCGTCTTCCGGACCTAACTACTCCGATGTGAGAGCCCCGCTCATTTGTTCTCTGATATCCACGTCCCCTGCCACCCCCCACCCCCCATGAGCGATACCCAACGCCTGACAGCACTGGTTAGTTGATGGCAGCAGTGGAGGGGGGGGAGAAGAAGGACAGGGGGAATGGAGGGCAGAGGACGAATAGCGCACGACCAACAAGGGAGGCTTACACATCCTACAAGCTAAACACAGGCAAATTACACAGCACCCAGGTGCCTAGTCCAAAGAACCACAACAAAATAAATAAAATCCAAAACCCACCCCCAAAATAGATAAAATACTATAAAGTTATAGCCTACCCCTACACAAAAGGATAGCCTAGCCCAAAGTTCAGCACATGAAAAAACATAAACCAGAAAAGAAATAATAAGTCAGCCAAATAATAATAAAACTGCTGCAAATCCCTCTCATCAGAATACAACACACAAATACCCCCAGGTCCTCTCACAACCTGGAAATGAGAGACGCAGCACTTTGGTTACCCAGAGTTAGATAATCCAAAATCAGAATAAAAATCCAAAACAGAAAAGTCGTCTTTAAACTTAAATGAAAAATAAATGAATGTGGACCCAGGTCCTCTCACCACCGGGAAACCACAGAAGGAGACTCTGACTGTCTAAACAGAAAAAATTATGTATGAGTCCAGGCTGAGTCATATAAAAGTCAAGGGAGTGTAGGTAATCCACAGACAGTCCAGATTCCATGCAAGACGAGCCAAAAAAGAATCCAGTCAGCTGCAGACAGCAAGCACGGTTGCACCGGGCTCCACTCCCAACAGCCACAGTCGGAAATAAATGCTGGAACAACTCGACACCTTGGGAATCGCTAGGCCATAACCAAACCCCAGGAATCTAGAGGAACGATGGACTCGACGTCCTGTTCCCTGGCCAATCTAGAAACATAGAAACATAGAATTTGACGACAGATAAGGACCGCTTGACCCACCCAGTCTGCCCATTTCCCTATCTAATGGATAAGCTGCAGATCCTAGTTTACCAGCAGCCTACTTCTTTCAACCCCCACCCCCCTAGAATTGCCTTATGACTGTCCCATGCATGCTTGAATTCAACCACTGTTTTGATTCCACAACCTCCTCGGAAGGTCGTTCCATGCATCCACAACCCTCTATGTGAAAAAAATTCCTTACATTACCTCGGCTGCCCCCCTCCCCCTATCTTCAAATTGTGCCTCCTTGTTTTCCACACTTCTTTTTTTGAAAGATGCTACCCTCTTGGACTTTGTTGATTCCTTTGAGGTACTTGAAAGTTTATATCATGTCCCCCCTCTCCCTCCTTTCCTCAAGGCTATACATATTAAGCTCCTTTAGTCTCTCTTCATTTGTCTTCTGTGCAGACCCTGCACCATTTTAGTGCCCTCCTCTGGACAGCTTCCATCTTGTCTGTGTCCTTGCGGAGATTGGGTCTCCAGAACTGCACACAGTACTCCAGATGGGGTCTCACCAGCTGTCTGTACAGAGGGATAACAACTTCCTGTTTTCTACTGGTGATGCCTCTCCCTGTGCATCCCAGTATCCACCCAGTCCTCCTTACTGCCCTCTCACATTGCTTGCCCACCTTTAAGTCATCTGATATGCCTACCCCAGGTCCCTTTCCATTTTTGTTGTTGTTAGTATCTCACCCCCCATTGTGTACTCTTCCCTTGGGTTTCTGTTTCCCAGGTGCATTACCTTGCACTTCTTAGCATTGAATCTAAGCTGCCATACATTTGACCATTCCTCTAACCTTGCCAAGTCCCTTCTCATCCTTTCCTCCCCACCTTGTGCATCAACTCTGTTGCAGATCTTTGTGTCATCTGCAAAGAGACATACTTTTCCTTCCAGTCTCTCTGCAATGTTGCTTATAAAGACATTGAAGAGGACCAGTCCTAATACTGAACCCTGCGGTACCCCACTAGTAACCCCCCTTTCTTCAGAGTGGACTCCATTGACTATTACCCTCTGTGTCCTATTCTCCAGCCAATTCTTTACCCAGGTTATCATCTTGGGACCCACTCCCAGGCTGGCTAACTTGTATATTAATCTTTTGTGTGGGACTGAGTCAAATGCCTTGCTAAAGTCTAGGTAGGCCATGTCCACAGCCCCTCCCTGATCTACTACTTTGGTCACCCAGTCAAAGAAACTATTAGATTCATCTGGCATGACCTTCCTGCTGTGAATCCATGCTGCCTTGGGTCCTGTGCCCCTCTGGCCTCTAGGTACTCGACAGTTCTTTCCTTCAGAAGTGATTCCATCATTTTCCCTCTCACTGAGGTTAAACTAACAGGTCTGTAGTTTCCTGCTTCTGCCCTGCTCCCACTTTTGTGAAGGGGGATCACATCTGCCCTCCTCCAGTCCTCAGGAACCACCCCATCCTCCCATGATTTGTTAAAGAGGGGAGTCAGTGGTGTCACTAGTTCTACTCTTAGTTCTTTTAGAATTCTGGGATGAATACCATCACGCCCCATTGCTTTGTCCACCTTCAGTTTCAAGAGTTGTTTCAGAACCCTTTCTTCTGTAAATGGGCTGGTATCAACTTCTGTATCCAGAGTGTTTCTGTTGTTTGTTTTAGGTACCTCCCCTCTTCATTTGCAAAATACTGAGCAAAAATATTTGTTTAGTATCTCTGCCTTTTCACCGTCACCTCTGCCCACCCCTCCCTTTATTAAGCCTCACTATCCCTCCCTTAGTCTTCCTTCCTCCCTGATGTACCTGAAAAGGTTTTATCCCCTTCTTAACTAAGTTGGCTATCTTTTCTGGTTTGGGCCTTTGCTGTTCTGACTGCCTTCCCAGCTTCCTTTTGCTTTAACTGATACAATTCTCTGTCCTGCTCCTTCTGTGATTCCTTGTACTTTCTGAATGCTTTCTTTTTCTCTTGAACCTTCACTGTCACCTCCTTTGAGAACCATAGTGGTTTCTTACATCGTTTTGTTTTGTTTATTTGCTTCACACAAAGGCGTGTTACCTCTGTGATGGCAGTTATTATTATTCCCCATTGTTCTTCCACCCCTCCTTCCTGCCCATTTGCTAGTGCATTCCTTAGGCACTCACCCATTTTGGCAAAGTCAGCCTTCCTGAAGTCCATTACTTTTGCCTTTGTATGGCTTGACTCTATTGCTGTGTTTATTGTGAACCATACTGTTCGATGGTCGCTAGTTCCAGATGGCTACCCACTTCTACATGTGTGATCTTCTCCATCTCCATTTGAGAGAACCAGGTCTAAGATTGCTCCTCTGAGTGGGTTCCAGTACTAGTTATCTAAAGCATGCCCCTGTAGGGCATCTAGAATAACCCCACTTTAGAAGTGGCTGCTGCAACTGCACTCCAGTTAACATCTGGCATATTCAGATCACCCATCAGCAATATCCCCTTTATCTGCCATTCTAAGTATACTTTCATTATTTCCTTGTCCATTTCCTCCCCCTGAGAGGGGGGGTCTGTATACAACCCCTGTGCGGATTGTGGTGCCATTGCCTTCTCCAAATTGACCCACAGTGCTTCTTCTCCTCCCTGTTTACCCTTTTGTTCTGTTGCTTTGATTCCTTCCCTTATGTAGAGAGCTGTTCCTCCTCATCTTTTACCCTCCGTGTCCCTCCTGTAGATAGTGTATCCTGGTATGTTTACATCCCAGTCATGGTTTTGTGTGTACCATGTTTCTGTGACTGCCACGATATCCAGATGTTCCTCCTCCATCAAGGCCACTAATTCAGGAAGCTTGTTACCCAGACTGCAGGCATTGGTACTCATTGCTCTCCATTTTTTGATGGCTTTACCTTCTGTAGCAGCATCCCCCACTGACCTTTCTACCTTGGTCTTTTTCTCATTTAGTACCCTGTTTTGTAGGGGGAGGCTGGGATTTTCCTGCTGCTTATCAGTGCCTCCCCCCTTGACTAGTTTAAAAGCTTGCCAAGGAAGCATTTAAACCGATTGCCCAAAATAATTGCTTCCTTCCTGGACAGATGCAGACCATCCTGCCAGTATAGGCTGGTGTCCCTCCAGGTGGAACCCCGGTCCCCAATGAAGCCAAACCCCTGTGCTCCCCACCATTTTTTCAACCATTCGTTAAACTGCATGGTGCAAAGTACCCTCGCCTCACCAATGCCACTGACAGGCAGCGCCTCTGAGAAGGATACTATGTGTGCTACTTGTCTTAGGCCCCTCCCCAACTCTACAAAGTCCTTCTGCACTGCTCTAATCTCATGATGAGCCAAGTCATTTGTCCCTAGGTGGACAATGATGTCCAGCTCAGACTCCTGTGCAATTGTTCTCATGATCCTAAGGATGCGCCTTCCTGTCCCTCAAGCCATGGCACCAGGCAGGCACCTTACTTCAGTTTTCCTGCTCCCCAGTTCTATCCCCTAATAACTGGAGTCCCCACCAGGAGCTGCTTCCTTTCCTGTGGTGCCCTCTGCCTCCTTCCTGAGGGCCTCCCTTGTGACAGTTGTCTGCAACCTCCTTAGTCTCCTCTCTTGGGTGCATCCATAGGGGAACTATGCTCCCCAGAATGGTGTATGGATTGTGGATGGAACAACTGACTGGGTGTGCCTCTGTTCCACCACCCTTACCCTCCCTGAGCCCACTGTGGTCCAACTGCTGTGCTTTCTTGCAACCTCTGTAGTGGTGGTGGCTCTGGTGCTCCCTGGATGGGGAGGTTCCTTACTACTGTCCAGTGTGGCCTGAAGGCGGGCAACTTCCTCCCTCAGGGCAGAGAGTTGTCTGCAAACAGGGCAGCATCTCGGCCTCCAGAAAGACTCCCGGAAGACTGCTGCCCCACAGCCATTACATTGCACTACTACACACATGTCTGTCTACCTTGTTTAGTTTTTTTTTTTGTGTGTGTGTGTGATTGGTTTGTTATATGGAAATATATATATTATATAATGTGTATGCTTATATTGTCAGCGCAGTGTGCTAGAGAGGATATGACAGTGATATGCACCTTGCCCTCTTGAGTCTTGAGAAATGATGTCAGAACCCCAGGTATAAAGGAACTATTTCCAGGGTGGGTGGGAAGGGTTTGGGCCTAAACTGTGCCCTCACGAAACAATCCGCTAAAAGCTCTGACCTACCACTGCAGTGAGTGCCTTCCTGTCAGCAAGATGCCCTACACGACTGGTTGACAGAGAAAATACCCTGCTAATCAAACAGAGAAAAATCCAAACATCCAAGTCAGACACAGGTAAACCTCCCCAGCCCCAAAACAGCGTGGTGACTTGTGCTCTGAATGCAGTCAGCCCCAAAACACGTCAGCTGTGCACAAGGACAGACACAGTAAACAGTATTCAGTCCCTGTGGGTTTAAACTTTCTCTGCACTGAAAATCTTAACAATTGTAACAAAAGTAAAGCAAGGTCTACTTCCCTCTGTTGATTGAAAGACTGCCTTTTCTGATAATCCTAAATTCCTTATTTTACCCTTCAGTTAGAAGTATCCTCCACCTGACCCAGTCCCCTGTGTCACAGCAAATCCAGCAACTGGACGCTGGCAGAGTTGGGCCCACCCACGCCGCTAGCAGCCAACCCAGCAGGAAAGATCTACATCAACATTCAAAAGAAGATAAATCATGTAACACGATAATCCAGTTTGGCTAGTTCCTCCGGATCAGTCACCAAAAGTATCCACTGTAGGGCTAATTATATATCACAGCTTCACACCGATTGTTCTCGTTCCCTCTCCTTAAAAGTGCAGGCCACTTCGAGAAAAGCACACCACACAGTAAAAATGGCGAAATTTGGCCAATCAAACCAGAACCTCAACCCAGAAGGTCCACTGTAAGGCAGAGTACACACGGCCATCACAAACCACAGCTTCAGTCATCTGTTTTCGCTCCCTTTCCTCGGTTATCCAGGGATTAATCAGTTCTCCATTGTGAAGTCATAAAAACACTGCTTTGCATGCTTCAACTAAACAGGCCAGGGAAGCAGCCAGATATTTTAATAAATATCCCCAGAAGAGAACAAATAGTACCAGTCTATAGGGAGCACCATAAAACCGTGCTAAAAAACCTGACTATGAATAATCAGATCGAGTGCCCTGAGCTATAAATGTATTCAAACTAAATGAGTAAACCAAAAAGAAAAACGGATACAAATAAAAATGAAACAATGTAAATAAAACATGTAAAATGAAAACGTACAGGAACGATCAAACAATTCAAATTCAAAGGCTAAAACTAAAAGCTTGAGAAGCTTGAAAAGGGCACAGCTCGCAGCTCGCCCAGCCCGACGGCCATCTTCTTTAGACAGAAGCTCATTTTGTAACATGGTATTACATGTAGGAGTAATGCTATGTTACAATTTCTCTACAAATGAACATAGGCACACTGAATTTCAATTCAAAATATTTCTTTTTGCAAGCAAAATATGGTTCTTCTTTAGTGAGAAAAAATCACATATATCATGGGTAACAAACATGTTCCAGTAAAACTTTGCTGTGTTTTTCAGCACTGATTGCTGTAATGCTAATACCTTGTTTTAAACAAATAAAACACTTACAGTGCTGCTGAAATACTCTTCGGTATTTCCCGAATCCCGATTACTGTGATGTTGCATTCTGGGACCGATTGTCTGACCGACAGACGGCATTATCTGTACCACTGCCGTATGGGTAGAATCGGGCCATTCGCAATACTCTGCCGTTAAAAAAACTTTTTATTTTCACTATTTGACTTCTTAAAACCATTTTTTGTCCAACTGTTTAGAACTTTTAACCTCGGAATCCAGTATATGTGTGCCCGACGGACGGCATAACATCTACCATTGATGTATGGCTGGAATCGAGCGATTCGCAATACTCAGCGTTTTACAAACTATTTAACAGTATTTTCTAATGTTTACAACTTTTGATATCGGAAATGAGTCTTGCAGGTAACTTTTACACAGCACATACATTTTACTTGCCATCACTGGTTTTGTTCTTTTGTGGGCTATTATTCCTTATTAACATTGACAGAACTAATTTGCACTCATGTGAACATTCATAAATTATAATGCTGCTTTTCGTTTGTGTGATTTCATTTAGTACTACATCAGTAACCATGGTCTACTGTGGTATTAGACCATGGTTGCTGATGTACCACATGATGTGATTACTCCAATCTGAATGTTTTATTTATTTATTTATTTTATGCCATGTTACAAACATATTTGTTTCTAGTTTGTATGAATGATCCTGCATGCCAGTGTGAACTGGTATAGCTGGCTTGGCTAGCATTTCATCTGTGCTCCTGTAGCTCTTACAGTCCTTTGTTTGTGTGTGCGATACTGTAAATACCATTTCATAGCTGGCAGGGTGGGTACCCCAGCATTTTATCTGTGCCCCTGTAGTAAACATTTACTGTCTGTTATTTGTGTGATACTGTGACCACAAAATTATCTGCTCAGCATTTCACTGTGGCGATGTGTTGTGCTCAAAATGGCTTTCTCAGCATTTCACTATGGAAATGTGGTCTGCAGTACTCTCTCTTAGTGAACACTGGCCGGGCTGGATCTTCTGACTCATTCTGTGACTTTGCCTTAAACTGTTCTACCCGCACCCACCACTGCTTCATGTACTCTTAACTTGTGTCTGTCCCCTTCTTGGCAGACAGCACCTCTTCCACTGTGCCTCCTGCACCTCAGAGTCCTGGTTCGGTTCTCTCCACTGTTATTTCTGCCTTCTCTTGGCCCTTGTCTTGTGACTCCCTCAGAAGCTCTGACTCCCGCTCCTTTCTGTCACCTCCATTGTCCTCTGCTGGGAAAACTGCTCTCTTCTTCAGAACACCCAACAGCTTACTTCTTCCGAATACCCCACTTCTGGATTACCACACACACCTTTCTGTCCTTCTCCTGTTTTGTTGTAAAGGGTCATGGGGAAACTGAAAAAATTTTATATTTTGGCGCAGTACAGCTTAAATTTTATTCTGAAATGTTCACCCTTTTTTTGTTGCTAAGAACATTTGCCTGAAGATAGTATTTCCACCCTGTTGACTCCATTTGCTCTGTTTATTTGGTGTAAGCATGGCTCAGTTGGTAGCACATCTGCCTCTGGGCCAGATGGTCATGGGTTCTAGGACCACGCCAGGATTGTGCTCATACCTAAAATGCTGGCACCAAAGTGCAGTATGGGTAAGTTCCCTTCTACCCATCCCTGGTTCTGTCCTGGTGGGTGTCCAGGTAAAAGTAAAAGAACTCATGACTCTTTTTTGCAAGAGTAGGGTTTTTTCCCCGGTGTCCTGGCCAACATTCCCCTTCCCATAAAACCAGTTCATGCAATTGTCCAGGGCTGTGTATGGGTGTTGATATGAGAAATAGCTGCCACTACATGTTCAGTCACTTCACTACCAGTCTAGCAGTGCTTGTAAAGCGCTTTGGGATACAGTGTGTCTGAAAACACTATATAAATGGGGGATACATGATGGGCAACTGTGATTCATGAAATATTTGCAAGAGTGTAGAGTAAGCATTGATAATATCACGAGTGGCAAACACCACGAGTGATATTATCGCTGCTTACTCTGCACTCATGCTAATATTCACGTATCACACAAGTCACACATAATCTGTGCCATGTATACAATAGGGTCCCCAATATGTTTGTTTGAAAGTTAGTTTGTTTCTTAAGGTCTCTCAGTTTTGCCATGTCGGTTAGTGTTTGCTGCACGAGGAGTACGTGGTGTTTCTGTTCAGTGAGGTAAACTCAGGTGTTTCCCATGAGTTTAAAGTGCTGCTGCTGAAGTGTTTTATGTGATGTATCCGGAGTGAATAATCTGAGTGATGACGTATCTGGAAGCAGGTTTATTTCAGATATCACGCTCCGGATACGTCACGTGGAAGTTATACAACGGGGGTGAGTTTATGTTCTTTTATTATATCGTTTATACTTTCACTCCTGTTGTATAAATGCTGATTCTGTTTCTTCTACTTGTGTGTCCCTAGCCTCACAGTCCTGTTTGTCATCACAGTCTGTTGCTGTTGGGATGCTTATGGTGTCATGAAGGGGATTATGGAATTGGGTGGGCAAGCTGCCAGGGCAATTTAAGTCTAGGGGACAATGATTTCAGTTTTTGTGTGGCTGTCCTATGTAATCAAGGAAAATAATTACTTTCTAGAAGTTATATGAAATAATATTCATATTGAGTCTAAATACAGCAGGTCAGGCCCTCTGGAATTCTTTGCCAGGAACTTTGAGGGAGGCGCCCTCAGTGGGGCCTTTAAGCTGGGTCTGAAAGCCTTTTTCATTTGCTCACGCTTTGGGGGCTTAATCCTCCCCACAGTCGTGCCATCCCAGATTTTAAGTACTAATCAACTTATTTATGAATTTATTTATTGCAAATGCTGCATTATGTTAACCAGTTTTATTTGTTGGGAATATGTAAATGTTTTTAGATGCTTTTCAGTTTGTTGCTACTGGTTGATTGTAATGGCGCTCTGAGCCTCGGGGCAAGTAAATAATGTCCACTAATATGACTAAAGCTGAAATTTTGAAGGTTTCTCAGTGTTGTCAGGGGTTGTGAACTCACTATCCTCACATAGACTTAAGCCCCCCTCCCCCCACACACATGATTACCGCCTTTCCCTTGGTCCACAGTGCTGCTTCCGCATTGCTCTCACCATTTTGGGGTCATGACAATACGATCTTGCTGTTATTGCACATTCTCATGTGCTCTGTGCACCCATACCTGGATACTGTATATTATGTTTCATTTCTATTTGTTTTTTTCTTTTGTAATTGTATTTCGTGATTTAAAAACATTGGTCACTTCTTATGTATCAACGGCGGGCCCCCCCACCCGGCAGCCAGGTGACATCTGGGAACAAGCTCTTGCTCAGCGTGCTTTCTGTCTTCAAACTACATTAGCTTTACCAGAGCAGAAAAGGGGGGCACACCCCACCGTCAAAGGTGCTGCTGTAAAAAGCATACACACCTGAACTGGGGACTAACATTGCACAGAAATAAGGAATGCTAACTGGTTACAGGTCATATGCAGCTTATTCATAAAATGTTACTCCCCAGTCCAGGGGGGTGTATGTGCTGTCTTTCTACATTAACTTTACACTGTGCTGTTCAGCACAAGGTCTCTAGTTCCTCTTGCCTAGGGTCACATGCGGTCAGGCTGTTTACTCAGACTCTGGCAAGGATTCAGGGTTGAACAGTATTGTTGACACCAGGTGGTTACCAGAGAATGTTGCAAGTATGATAAGAAGCTGTATTTACTGTAGTTCTCCTTGACCCCGAGTTTTGCATTCCACTCACAGAGCTTTGTGTTACTGGACTGGGCACTGGGGTGAGTTTGAATTTCAGGCTTCATAGCAGTCCTAGAATCTGCTGCTGGGCTTGGCACCAGAGTGCCCAGTCCTGTCTTACAGGAAGCAAGTCTGCTGGTGCAGTCAAGATTCCGATTGGCCAGCAGTGTCTGGATACAGACATGTTGTTGTTGTCATAAGATGTAGTTTCAACAGCTGCTTCACCCTTTGTCCCATTTCTAGAAGACATCTGACATAGGAGTCCTTGGTGCACTGTTTGCTGAATAAGCAGAACTCTGCGGGAAGCTCACGTGCTGTTTCCAACAGTCAACAGAGCCACCAGAGCTGGGGCTGAACTGCAGATATAGAAGGAATATTCTGTGTGTGTATGTGGTGGTGGGGGTTGGTGGGGCTGCAGTCATTCTCTAGCAGGATTTAACTGCTGTATCGGGCCTTCTAAAATACATTTTAGGTGGGAGATTTTTTTAAGTGCTGTATTATGTGGACAAGTAAAGCTATGCTCCTGCCCCCAAAGTCTTGTTTGATTGGAGCAGTTCATGGCTAGTAATAGCTATGGCCAATGTTTGTAGAGTCCTGGTGTGTCGCTATGTTCCGGGAACCTTTTGACCACAGGGCTGGGTCCTGTAGTTGGGTAACTTCAACTACAGTGTCAGTCATACAGCGTGCACAGCGAGATACTGTACTTGACAGCACCAGAGTCTGAAGCTTTGCATCACAGAGCCAGTGTGGAATCTGGTACATCACAGGCCTTCTCACACTGACAGTGATGTATTTAGTTACGGTGAAAGGTGAGGGACCGACTGCACTGGAGACTGAAGCTTTACATCACAGGGACAGTGTGGGGGGGGGGTGTCAAGTACAATGCAGGCTTTCTCACACTGACAGTGATGTATTTAGTGATGGTGAAAGGTGAGAGACTGACAGCACTGGGGGTTGAAGCTTTATATTACAGGAGCAGTGTGGGGTGAGGTTGCAGGCTTCCTCACACTAAACTGATGTATAGTATTTAGAACTGGTGAAAGGTGAGAGATTGACAGTACTGGAGACTAAAGCTTTACATCACCGGGTCAGGTACATTGTAGGCTTTCTCGCACTGACTGATGTATTTAGTGCTAGTGATAGGTGAGAGAATGCCAGCACTGGAGACTCAAGCTGTACATCCAAGGGGAGGTGTGGGCTCAGGTACATTGCAGGCTTCTCCACACTGACAATGGCGAATTTAGTGCTGGTGAAAAGTGAGAGATTGACAGCACTGGAGACTGAAGCCTTACATCACCGGGGCGGTGTGGGGTCAGCTACGTTTCAGCTTCCCCACCCTACATAAGGACATAGACAGGGTAGAGAAGGTTCAGAGGAGGGCAACAAAGATGGTGCATGGATTGCATCACAAGTCCTATGAGGACAGGTTGAAGGCACTGAACATGTACTCCTGGAGGAGAGGAGGGAGAGGGGATATGATAGAGACATACAAGTATCTTATAGGGAGGAACAGAGTGCAGGAATGCACTATTTTTAAGGAAAAGATGTTCCAGGACTAGAGGGCATGGGATGAAGTTGGAGGGAGGACGATTCAGAGGAACGTGAGGAAGAATTTCTTCACAGAACGGTGGTGGACAAGTGGAACACCCTGCCAGAGGAAGTGGTGGGGACTAGAGACAATCACGGGATTTAAGAATGCATGGGATAGACATAAAGGAATTCTGGAGGTCAGGGGTAAGGGGCAACAGACTTCCTGGAAAGCATAAACTGAACTTACAAACTTAAATGGGCAGACTGGGTGGGCCATAGGCCCTTATCTGCCGACACTGTCTATGTATCTATGTAACTGATGTATTTAGTGCTAGTGAAAGGGAAGAGACGGACTGCTCTGTAGACCGAAGCTTTACATCACAGGGACAGTGGGTTGGTCAGGTACGTTGCAGGCTTCTTGATACTGACGGATGTATTGAGTGCTAGTGAAAGGTGAGAGACTGACTGCACTGGAGCAGGGGTCGAAATAACCACCTGTCTGACTGTCCCAGACACCTACTTTTCCTTAAGGATAGCTGGTTTCATTTCTCTGCCTGTCCCTGGGACAGGCATCAAGTGAAAAGGCATTAGTGGCCACTAAGACCCAGGAGACGCTGCCACCTATAAGACTGGGCTGTGGGCATCCCAACATCATGGTGTCACATGTTGAGGGATGTCCATTCGACCCACCATCCCATGATGGACTCCTCTGTGTGGTCGACAGTTTGTCAAGCAGCAGAAAAGAAAACAAAGCGGTGATATGACTAGACTGCACATGGATTGCTTTCTCATCATACACGTGTAGTTATTTGCTGATCTTTCTTTTGCTTTTTGCACTGCATACCTCATTTCTCTGTGTGCTGAACTTCCAGTAGCAGCCCAAGCTTGTTCACAGGCAGCAGAGTTTTGGGGATGCAAATTAAAAACCTTTTTCAGGTCTGTCTAACTAAGAGGGGTCTGAGTAAGGCAGATTAAATGCCATTGTAAGAACCGGCCCATCGGTGCAGCAGTTGGATTCCCTGTTGTGACGCCGGCAGCCCACGTTCGGGAACGGACCTGGGTCATCGGAGGGCCGGCCAGGGGAGAAGGATCGAGCATCCCATGGACTGCTCTTCTTCTCCGGGGGAGGGTGTGGTGTGTGACCGGTGCTTGAGGGACCCCTGGCGGAGGACGGGGGCACCACAGTGACCGGCACCAGCAAGGATCTGAGGGGTGGGATGGACGCTGGCGTCATTGCATGTTCCCGCCCCCACTTATAGGGGAGAAAAAAAGCCTGCCAACCATTGCCTTGATGATGCCCAACCCAGGCTGCAGTTGGCTCCCAGGCCGACTCCCTCCAATCGCGGCACCTTTCAGAGGGGCCGGGTGCCACAACCCCGCCCTTGGGGTAAGCCAGGGGCTACCGGGAGAGCGGCTAATATATGGAAAGCCGCAGCCGAGGGGTCCATGATCGGGCAGATGTTGCTGGTGGTGGGAGGCACCAAAAAGTAGTAAAAAAAAAAAAAGGTACTATAAGGGCTAGAAAATCGTATTTAAAAACCCTTTTCAGGGTAGACAGTCAAGGCAGAAAGAGGGGGCACTCAATATTTACAGATTAGGAGAGGAACTACTTAAAAACTCCTGTCAGAGCAATTAGGATTCCAGAGACAGGAAATGGGGAGGCTGGTTAAAAAGTCCTTGTCAGGGTTACTAAGTAAGGGGAGGCATATAGTGACCGGGCTGTACACAGGGGCAGAGGAGGCTGATCAGCTTGACAGGGAGGAGCAGAAGGGAGTTAACAGCCTTATCAGAGCTGCTATTAAGTAGAAGGGGGAAGTAAATTTAAAAGCCCTTATTGGGGCAGTGAATAAGGGCACACTTATTAAAGGGGAACAGTCACCTCAAAGGGCCTAACACTGAGATGTGAGGCTGGTCCCAGTGTACACTTTGCGTGCGAAAACATTCTGGTTTACTTGCTGTAGTTAGTAGATTGTATCAGACTAATTAAGCAATAAGGCATGACCAAGGGTTATGTTAATGGTCTGTTAATCACCTTCTAGGGGTGTACTGTGGCACGAGGTGTTAAACCTTGTTCAGCATATGGCTAAGCTCTGCATGTATGTTAATAAAATATTAACATAAGGCTGTTAGAATGTTTGCAGCCAATCAGAAAGCTCCATTTCTCAGACCCTTTTTGTAATTTTGCTTACGTCTATGCTGATGTCTTCTGTTACCACAAATCCCAGAATCTCCTGCAGCTGCCATCAGAGCAGTAGGCTGCAGTGGGAGATTCGGTAGCTTGCAGTGCATGTTAAGAGTTTTATAGTGTATAGTGGAGTGTTGTTCTGTATAGAATTGCATCCCTTTCAGAATGCTGTTCTACCACAGTTCCAAGGTCATGGAATGCTGTTCTACCCTACCCTAACTGTGGTAGAACAGCATTTTAAACCTCTAGAGACTGCATGAGTCAGTTTCATTTTGAAAGCAAAAGAACTCACAAGACACATTTTTCTCACAGTACTATACACAATAAAAAATACAGGATGAGCAACTCTATGCACAACCAGTTTGTTTTGCCACGTCGGAGTTCTGATTCCCATGGACCTCTCGAGCTGCGCTCTCGAGGTCAGAGGGAATCAGAATCCCTCTGTGGCAGAACACACTGGTTCTGCATAGTTGCCCATCCAGTATTCTCTATATAATCTCCAACTAGATGTTTTGCGGACCAGCTTTCCTCCAGGTGCTAAGTAAAGTTCTCTGTGACTGTGCCTAGCCCAGGGAGAAGAGTTGGACCAGCAAAATAAAAATAAAAAAAAATCGGAGCTTAAATAAACTAAACATGTACAGCAGGGTAGTGAACATCCCACTTCTGCCTTCTGGAATTTGTACTAACAGAAAATTTCAGCCTAGAAGTAAACAAAATTAGTCACAAATTTCAGAATGAATACATGAACTTTTTGCAGATGTCAGTTATTTTGTTACATTTGTGCAGTAAAGTTGTCTAGAACATATTACTTGGGTCTGTTTCAGTTTATAGAGGTGTGGTATTGTGTTTTTTATTTTGTGAGGTTCAGAACCGTGGTTGGTTAAAAGGCAGCCCCTGTCGCACATGAGTGCTGTTAAGTGAGCCCCCTGAGTGGGGACTGTAGATTTGGAGTACAGCCATGCAGCATCATTTTTGAAACTTTGCCCAAGTTATCTGAGGAGCTCCTGATAAATTTCAGAACTTTTGGTCGGCCATCCAGCCTAGTGGTAGGGAGCACAGTGCACTCCAATGCAGATGACCTGGCTTTGAGAGCGAGCCGGGATTATCAGCAGCTGGGGGGGGGGCTTCAGGCATCCGTTTCCCCTGGCCTAGAGAGGGTAGCAATGTGTTCCACAACTGATAATGTGTCTGTGATGATGCCATGTAGTAACAGTGAGGAGGAGGGAGAGCCACAAGAATAATGGGATTTGTTTATCTTTTTTTATTTATTGAGAATATCGGAATTACAGACCTTAGAGTCAGAGACTTATTTACAAAGGCTTCTTGTCAACGGGCACATAAAATAAAGTGCAATCTGGATGCAACCAGGGTACAGTTAAAATGCAACAGCAAATTTAAATACTACACAAGGCACAGGGTTAACAATAGGTATAAACCACTGGAGGCAAAAAAATACAGTATACAGTGTCAAGGCACTGTACAGTGGGGGTTGCAGGCAAAAGGAGTAGAGACAAGAGGAGTAGTCCATTGGAAATCGTTAGAAGGAGTTTGGGGGGGTAGAGAGGCAGTGCAGGGAACAACAGGTGGAAGCGGAGGCGGGCAGAAGGGAGGAGAGAGAGTATAGGGAGGAAATAGAGAGAACTGCAGTCTGAGAAGACATTTTCTAATTTATAGGACCTTCAGGGTTTGGTGAGTTACAAAATGAGATATAGGTAGGCGCTAGAAACAGTCACAGCGACTGGCAGCAAGGAGATGCAGTCTGAGCATATTTGTGAATGGACCTAGTTTACAGGCTGAGGTCATCTCCAAGGGCAAACCATAGAGCCAGAGAGGAGCCCTATACATGAAAGCCCTTTGCCCCAAGGAAGTCCTACAAAACGGAACCAGGAAAGATGCTTTAGAGGAGTTTCTGGTGGAGCGGATGGCGGGGGCCAAAGTAATGAGATGTTGGGCAGTAGAAAGAAGGAGGCCAGTAGCTATTTTCTTGGCTAACAGGCAAGTGTGGTAAGCAAGCCTTCCCTCAAAATTCAGTGAGTCTGCTTGTTTATATAGCTCACAAGTGTGAGTGAGCCGATTACAACCGGCGACACGCTTTATTCAGGGAGATCTTGATCCTTCTAAGGGCTGAGTCAGCTGCAGATCCATATATAACAATGCCATAGTCAACTATGGAATGTACTGAGCAAGTTACAGCCAGACGCAGGGCTTCAGGAGGCTTGCATGACCTATACCTATAGAGAAGGCCAATCCTGATATTTGCCACCTTACATACCTGGTCAATATGCACCTGGAAAGAGAGGGTACATAAGAACACCCTGCCCATTACATGGTGGCCACTATTACTCTCAGGTCCCACACCACCAGGGGAGGTCCTCTAGGACCCCTGGTGCTGGGATGTTGATGAGCCCAAGGGTTGGGGCAGCTACGAGAAGGAAGCTTAAAAGAGTGTAGAAGAAAATGACTTTTGATTCCTCCTGAAGCTCAAACCATTCTCTGTTTCAAAAGTGCACTGGGGATAGAGTTCTATGCTTTATGTGGTTGAGGAAGACTCTTAACTCCTTAAATATTTTTTTTTAACAATGTTTATTGGTTATACAGATGGTATTTAGCCACCGAACTACAAGGCCAACAGTCTAGTTCCAGTGTGGAGGCGGATGCCTGGCCGGCTAGGGATGTCATATCATCAGATTTTTAGTACCATAGTATTTGTGTAGAAAAATATCACGATAGTCTACAGTATTTCTAATTTTAAGAAAAAACAGTAAAAATCTTATTGGAGGAGGGTGGGGAATTGGGAACTATGGTTGCACCCAGAAAAGGAAAATGCTGCTGGAGCAGCAAGTTAAGGCACTTTCCCATGATGTATCATAGGATATTGTGCTGAAGGATGATCACAGTATTGCTTTGCTACAATGACAAGTTATTGTCAGTGATAATTATTGCGATGTGTTGTCATATTGTGTTACTGTGACATCGCTATCGGTGGTGCAGGGCCTACGGTGGGGGTGGACTGGATCTTGCACAGTGTAAGTGTTTTTTTTCTCCAGTGTTTATCCCCGGGGCACCGGTGTGCAGTGATACTAGTGCGCATGAATGCATTGGTTCACGATCGCACTGTTGGCGTCCGTCGGCCCCTCCCCCAATGCATGCCTGAGCTGCGCTACCCAAGCCTCTACCAGGTGGCAGTCAAGTAGCAGGAGGCAATGTCCTCCCTCCCCTTATGAAGAGAGCTGTCCCGTGGGATGCTAATCGCTCCCTCCCCCAGCCGAACCCCAGCAACCGAAGTCCATTCCCAAACCCAGGCCACCAGAGTAGCAAACGGAGGCGCTATCTGGCCAGTCTGTGAACTTTATTGTTTTTAAATGAAGTGTTGTAGTTAGCAACATTGATCCGTTGTTTAAGTAAAGTGTTCATATGTCTGTGTTTAAAGTGGTATCAGTAACTGTAAAATATACTAAGAAATTCATGACGTTTTTAAAAAAAAGTATTTTTTAAAACATTTTCAGCTTCTTCTGATAGTTCTGTGTGGTATACTAAAGCTTATTTAATGATTATCCATAGCATTTTCAAGTGCGTGCATCCACATTTAATGTCTAGATTCCAACTGCAGAAACATCAGACGATAATGCACTTACATGGAGTATAAATGGATTTTCAAATCCCCAGGTGACTGAGCCTTTGAGGTGGCTGCCTTGGTAATTTGGAACTTTAAGAAGCACTTGAAATTCCACCTCTTTAAGGAGGCATTTGGGACCTGCAAATAATCCCCTTTGCGTTTTTCCTTCTGCTAATGGTTATTATGTGTATTTAGTTAATGTATTTCAATAATTTTATTGAGCACTATTTTATTATTGTATTGGTTATATGACTGTGCACTAACTATAGGTACTGCAAAGCGCCCTGAACCTCCGGGGAAGGGTGCCAAATTTTTTTTTTTTTGGTCAACTTATTTTCCCTCCGGTCACAGCCCCAAGGTCCACTCTCAGGCATCCAGTCCTTTTTTCCTGCCCGTCTGAGGTCTCTGAACTGTGCCTCCTCTCTTCTCTCCTCTGGTGCCAGCACCCCCGGCTAACCCTATCTGGGGTGGGTCGCCCTCACCTCCTAGAGCCTCTCATCAAGTCAGGCTCCAGCAATGGACGGGAGTGGCTATGGAGACTGGGCCTGTTGAGGAGAGCCTGACGCTGGGCATGGGGACTGGTGCGCCGCCTGATCCTCGCACCGGGTATGTTTCCTTGTTCTGGTACTCGGTGTAAGGCATGCAATGCCATCAGCCTGACGTAGGGTGCTTCCACCTATGTCCGGAGGCGAGCTGCCCAACGCTTGTCCCCACTTTGTACATGCCCGAAAGTGCATTGCAGTGCCACCGTCTCCACTGGGGTCATGTTGCAGCACTGGCTGCCCTGGATCCCACCCCGAGAGAGAGGAGAGCAGTCCGCTGGATGCTCAATCTCTCTCTTCCCTGCCGACCCCGGTGGTCCGGCTCGTTCCAGAACCCTGGTCACCGGTAGCGCACGAGGTGTGGCGTCTAGCTCCCCACCCCTCAGCCACCGGGCTGAAGGCGGTGCTATTAAATAAACCTACTGCTACGGTACAACTTCTGCAGACACACTTTGGGAATATCATTGAGAAAAATTGAGAACAGGGTGGGGTCAAGGACGGATCATTGGAATATACCTGAACTGATTGGGACTAGAGGGTGGAGGTGGAGAGGGCTTCACTAATGCGGATAGGAGTCCAGTGCACTTAAGTTCATCCTGGAGAATGGGGTGGGCAGCAGTGTTGAAGACTTTTGCCAGATCTATTTAGTTGGCAGAGAGAGAGAAATGATCAGGCCCTGGTCCATACCATTCAGGATGGAATCGGTGAACCAGAGGTGGGAAGAGACAGTGGAGTTAGATTTCCTGAACCCTGACTGGAAGGGGGTGAAGAAGGACGAAGAGTTCAGAAAGGGGGAAAACTAGGAGAGAACCAGGTATTTGGGGAGTTTGGCCAAGGCTAGCAAGAGAGAGACAGATTGATAGATTGGTGGGCAGGTTGGGTCACCCCCTTTAGGGAGCGGGGTAAGAGTGGCCCTCTTCCATGCATCAGGGAGAGGACACAGGAGGAAGGGAGAAATTTAGAGTTGGGGGATGCTGTAGCAGTGTCAGATAAGAGAAGCTTGGGGCCAGTCACATCAGGGCTGTGTCATGAGGATTAACAGCTATGAGAGCCTTTAAGGAGGAAACTGGAGAGCTAAATGATGGAGGAGAGATGGGGGATGGGCAGGGTGGAAGGTAAAAGCGTAGTACTCTGATTAAGCAAGTCTGGCAGCTTTGGTGCAGGCATTGCTTAAGGCCCGGGTATCTTGCAAGATCAGCTAGTGAGCCAGAGAGCTGATGAATACACCAGGCCAATTCTCTTGCTTTGAGGCGTGCTATTTTCTCATTTGTGATCCACACAAGGTGGGAGCCTTTAACCCTGGTCCTTCTTTACAGGAGTGAAGGGATCCTAAACAGAGATAACATTATTTTTGAATTTTGAGAGGGCAGCATTCATATCAGAGGTTGTCAACATGAAAGACAAGTCAGTGCTTTCAGGGTCAGTATGTAGAGCCAACAGATCAAGAGACATGAAAGATCAGACCTGGAGAATCCTGGGGGGTGGGGGGGAGCTTTGAGGCAATGGATCTTCTGCACACAGTAGACCATACAGTGATCACTACATGTGTTAGGGAGTGTTCTGGCTTCCACACTACAGTGGGGTGGGAGGAAAGAATGTTACTTTTTGACTTTGTTTCCTGAAGGCTGGGGATAGCCAATTAGAATTAGTCACCCAGTACCACAAATTCCTCTTTTGAAGCCAGGTAGGAGAGGAGGTCAATAAAAGAGTCAAGACTGGAGCTAGGGTAGCAATACATACCAGCACTGAAGATAAGAATAGAGAAAGGGATTGTGTATTTGATGAGCAGAACCTCATGGGGATGGAACAGAGGAGCAGAGTACAGCCTCAAACCAAAGGTGGGTGGAGATGCACGTTGCAAACCCCCTGCCCCACACCCCTCTTACCTAGCCACCAAATCGCCAGTGAGGCATATGGTTGAAACACTATTCTTGGAAGAGGGCCATGATTTCGAGATGGACAGAACATTCAGCTGAAGTTGCAACAACAACAGGTTCTGCTGATCCAACTTGTGGAGGAAGCAACAGGTGTTTAATGGAGTAGTACACCCAGAATTTGTAAAAACATGTGCAGTGTTTTGATTTGTGTGTGAAGTCTTAGTGTGTCCTTCCCTCTGTCTGCTATCAGGAGTTTTTCCTAAATTAGCCTGCTAGCTTTATGGTAGTTTTGCGACTCCTGTGGCTCTCCATCTCAGCTAAGTTTATTGCTTTTCTTGTACCTACAATGCATCCTGTCTCATGTGACAGTTATGTAGCCAAGCCCATAGATTCAGCAACAAGAACTGCTTTACAATACAACAGCAGAGATGGCTATATTTTAAAAACTATACAGAGTTCAGCTTGGTGACTACACTCATTGTAAAGGTATTTTGACGCCAGTTGTGTATGTGTAACTTGTATGGTTTTCAAGATATTTACATTTGTTTGGAATGTCTACTTGAGTGTTCACTCGGAAAGAAAAAAAAAACATCTGCTGTTTGTGTAAGCGCATCTGCACACATGCCAAACAAATGTAAATATCTTGAAAACTATACAAGATGCACAAAAACACCTAAAAGCAAAGTTGTTCACAACAAAAAGGTCTTTACAATGAGGGTAGTCACTAAACTGAACTCTGTATAGTTTTTAAGATATAGCCATCTAATTAACCATATTTCCATGTTTTTTTTACCAAATTTCCCATTTTGGATGGCAAATATTTTAATAACTATAAGGAGTTCAGCTTAGTGACTACCCTCATTGTAACAATCGTTTTTGTCCTGAACAACCTTACTGCATGTCGTTTTTGTATAGCTTGTATAGTTTTCAGGATCTTTAGATTTGTTTGGCATGTATGCAGATGCGCTTACAAACAGCAGATGCTTTTTTCTCTCCAAGTGAACACTCAAGTAAACATGCCAAACAAAAGTAAATATCTTGAAAACCATACAAGGTACACATACACAACCGTGTCAGAATTGTTCACAACAACAAAAACTTTACAATGAGGGTAGTCACCAAGCCGAACTCTGTATAATTTTTAAAATATAGCCATCTCTGCTGTTGTATTGTAAAGCAGTGTTTGTTGCCGAATCTATGGGCTTGGCTACATCACTGTCATATGAGACAGGATGCATTGTAGGTACAAGAAAAGCAATAAACTTAACTGAGATGGAGATTCCCCAGAGGTCATAAAACTACCATAAAGCTAGCAGGCTAATTTAGGAAAAACTCCTGATAGCAGATAGAGGGAAGAACACACTAGGACTTCACACACAAATCAAAACACTCTGCACAACACATGTTTTTGCAAATACTGGATGTACTACTCATTTATGTTGGTGACCTTCAGACCTTTAGGGATGGGGGTTGGATTTAGTTAGCATCAGCAGTCACTGGAAGGAGCAGAGAGACAATGAGCTTAAGGGAACCCTTTATCTGGCGGTGGCAGAGAAGGTGTGAGTGAGTGGGTTGGGGGGGGGGTGCCAGATGACTTCCAGGAGGTTGCAGCCAGGAAGTCAGGAAGGCCATAGGTTTAGGGCTGCAGCAATTTATGGAATCTTGAAACAGAAAGTAATGTCACTTATGGTCATTCTGTAATTAACAATATACAGTTTGCACCTCAGTGCATCACTTTGTGTCACAATATTCCATGAAAAGACTGCTGCCTTGATTTCATTTATAGAGGATTTCAATATTTTTTTTATTTCAGGACTCCCGATACCTACAGGTAAGCCCAATACTTCATTTGAAATGTCTTTTCTTAGGTTTTCAGAATTGAGTCTGAACTTGGCAATGTTTCCTTCTTTAATTTATGGGGAAATTGAGGATTCTGTGATATTTTCAGTTTTTTATATAACGAATGGCGCAGCTACTTACATGGCAGAAGACAAACCCACTGGATCCTTGATTTTTTTTAGTGTAGCATTTCCTACATTTCTCATATTGTGATGAATATTATAATATTAAAAGAGAGCTTCATGTCTCATATCAGTAGTACATATTGTGTGGTCTTGGGTGTTCTGACCTGTCCTAAGAGCATCTGAATCAGAACTGACTTCTCCAGCTGCAGTCCCACCCTGGGTGGGTACAAGTTGTATATGACCTTGTTCTTGTTTTACAAGGACTGTGGTTCTGTAACTGGTACAATCAGTTCTGTGGACATCAGCCCTTGCCCCAGTATGCCCTGCGATCTGCACAAAGGCGAAACTTACTTGATTAACGTGACATTTGCGAGCAGTAAGTACAAACTGACCCATCTCATGTGTGATCTGTTTGTTTCAGGGACCAGAAAACCTTACTGGGGTTACTGTGTAATTAACCATGGAGAGTTCAAAGGTCAGTTCCTGGTAATGGCACTGTCTCAACCAAATTCAGACAGTGTTTTATATTGGAGGAGGTGGCATTTCACTGAGCACACCGGTTGAGCTACTGGAATATCTGTGAGGTCATTGAAGTTTCCCAGAATGTAATTAGTACCTCAGTCTAGGCTGTAAAATGACATTGGCTTACATAGAAACATAGAATTTGTCAGCAGAAAAGGACTGCGTGGCCCAAAACCAGTCTACCCAGATGGTGCTGCGTAGTCAGTCTCTGTAGACCCTAACTGGTCTCCGAGTATCCTCCTTGCCTTTTTACTAATATTCCTCTATGTCTGTCCAGTGCATACTTGAAGCCCCCTGCTGTTTTCACCTCCACCACTTCTGCTGACAGTCTGTTCCAGGCATCTACAACTCAGTGAAGTAATACTTCCCCACATCCCTCTTAAAGTTCCCCTCTCCAGCTTCATCACATGCCCTCTGGTCCTGGTGGTCTTTCTCACTTGAAAGAGACTCCCCTGCTCCATTTTACCCTCTGTGCTTAGTCATGGAACTTAGATAAATATTGTGTCTATTACAACTGAAATATGGTTGATGTTCCTACGTTATTGTAACAAGATGTATAAACAAAATGGTAGTCTTATTTCCAGTTTTTCGGTTTGTCTGTGTCTTAAAAATGTAAGTCTCAGTTGAAGGCAGACATTGTTCAAGTGTAATTAAGTACTCAACTCCGCTTAGGGACATTGTCAGCCCTTTTTGTATCATTATTTGTAGCTGAAAACACACATTTGATGATTGCATACCTTCTCTAAAATTCATTGATGTTGCTAGTTTTTTTTATTCTGTTTAGGCTCCCTTGAGCCAGTGGGGATATACCCCTTGTTAATCCTTTCGGTCTTCAGCCCTCTCCCCAACTAGGACATACCGGGAGACTGCTTTAACCTGCATGGTGGGCCCCTCCCCTCTGAAGGCTGAGAGGGGAGGTAGTAGAGATATGCTAATTTGGGGTCCCCTGGTGATGGCGAGAGTGGAACTGTGAGCTGGGCTTCTTTACACTCGACTAAGGGAGTTTACAGTTTTTGATCGGATCCCCCACTGAAGTGTACATGCAGTGATGTCTGGGCCATGTCAGGTGTGCTGTCAGGCCCAGCACGCTGACATCCATCAGTCTTGCAGCTCGCTCCAGACTCAGGTGTACCAATCCCCAGCCGTTGTTAGGAGTCGGACTGTTGTTGGGTGCCACAGCACCCACACACCTATGTAGGGGAGGTGTCCAGACACTGGATCCTCCGGCTGACCTTCCAGTGCTCCAGGGTAATTCCCAAACCCGTTTCATCAGCGCCGCAAGTGGTAACGTTGCCACTGTGCTGATGGGTTAGCCTTCATGTTGCTAGCTGTTTTATCTGCTTGCTTACTTAGAACTGAAATTCATGCTAATGGTGCAATTACACCCAGCCTTGTTTTGTTTCAAATCCTTGATCTACTCTTACTGAATAATTCTTGAACACAAGGAACATCCCCTGATATGAAAGAGGCGCTGGATGCCACACCTCAAGCCACGTTAGCGACCCGGGTTCAGGAGTGAGCTCGGATGCTGGGGGTTGGCCAGGGAGGGGCATGGACTTGGATGGTCAGGTAGCTCTCCTTTTCTGGGGGAGGGTCAGATGCACTACGCAACTCTGGCGGTGACTAGGAGGTGCGACTGACATAGTGTGCGCTACAGGGGTATGGGGGCTGTGGCGGACGTCCTGCAGGCGGGTGTGGGAGCACACCCATGGTGCACTGAACGTCACTGCATGTGTGCACCCCTGGGACCACAGAAACAATGGAAAATGGACTCTAGCACCCAGACAGGCAGTGATGGTTCCAGATGCCAAACCACCACGCCCATCACCATATTCAGCCCGACTGGCTTCCGTGTCTCTTCCTCTTCCCAGCTGCTCCACTAGATTCTAGATAGAGCACCAGAGGAGTTAGGGCAGTCCCACCCTGGGGGACTCAGAGCCGAGGGGTGGAGTGGCCGGTGGAGTAGGAGGAGCACCCGAGGAGTGGAAGACCGGATGATGGAGGATCTCAGGCTGGGCAGGACAAAGGTTGGACCAAAAAACAACACTGCAGAGGAAGTCTTAAGGGACCAGTGAGGAAGGAGCATGAATAGAGTAAAAAGGAAATAATTGCATGGTGCGCAGGATTAACATGTCTGTCACTGACGACCATCATGCCTGTATTTATTGCCTGGGAATTGCCCACTACATGAAGTAGTGCCAGTGGTGCCAAGTAATGCACTTGGAGGCACTCAGTGAGTGACAAGGCGGGTGCGTTTGGGGAAGTCGGGTTCTGCATGTGGCCAGTCAGTAACTGTGGGGTCTGGGGTGCAGTTACAGGCCCACACTCTCAGGCCGAGGAGGATGCCCTTGTCGTAGACCAGCCTACTGTGGAAGAGGAGCTACACAGTGGTCTCCCTACTCTGCAAGAAGAGGAAGGGTTCCATACCTTTTTTTTTGTCCATTTATTCAAAGGTGAACCACCACCTCTGCCCCACATGCACAAGAAAAGTCAAAGCCTTTTATGGGATCACTTTTTGTCAAGGGATCTTGAGTTTGCTTGCCTTCTAATTAGATTGAACTGCCCATGCAACCTTTTGGTCTGCAAACAGAGCTTCCATCCTAGCAGTCTTACGTTTTTATTGCCAGTCAACCCACTCAACCATGGGAGCAAGTCCTCTCTCTCAGGCCCTGGAGCTCACTGTGGCCCAACCCATAACTGGTGGGACAGGGTTGACCAAACTCCCAGATGACACTCTGCCTGTTCAGTCTACGCTGGTTGGCCCTGCCCCAGCTCAGCTGCTAGTCTGTCCAGGGGCACTACAATAGGGCATCTGGACCCAACAACACGCACGCCCTTGTCAACCTTCAGGTCAGCACTCTAGACGTTGGTTGCATTCTTTTTTTTTAATTTTCTTTTATAGAATTACAGTATATAACAAGCATTTGTCAATGCCGAATGTTTGCTTGCTGGCATTATCATTGGTAGTGTAGAAATTACGAGCTGCATAACAGAAATGGCAGTGAAGTATTGAACTGAAGCCAACCCTACCACCACCCTGCAGAGAGTGACAGGCATTGGGGTGTGCCTTTGGGTCGTCAGGCATAACGGCCACGCCATTTCACCACACCCTACCCTGCAGACACTGACAGGTGTCACGGTGTGCCTTGGGGTCTTTGGCCCTTATGCACACCCCATTCCATCAGGAAATACGGTGAGATGGGTGCGGTATAGGAGAATGGGGTTAACTTTGGGGCCAAAAAGTCCAAGGCATACCTCAATGCCTGTCACTGGCTGCAGGGTGTGGAATGGTATGAGCATTACAGTCAAGAATCCCAAGTCACACCCCTGATGCCTGTCATTCTGTACAGGGTGGGGCGTTATGGATTGAAACCCTAACGCCTCAGGCATTCGTTGGTATTTTCACTCCAAATTTTCAACATGTTTTTTTTTGTGACCCCCACCTCATGAACAGTGGCAATATCAGTTTGTTAGCCGAAAGCTGCTTATGCACAGCGACTACGGCATTTAGCACCACAGGTGCAAAAACACATTCCGAACAGGATGTGAAAAATGACAGCTGTACTGTTCATGGGGAGGTGTAAAAAATGGCAATGTTGCAAATCTGCAGTAAAATATTAAAAAACTGGTGAAGTCATGAGCGTGCATAGAAACTGTGCAACGCACACCCGTAATGTAATTAGTTTGGGATTTTTACAGCAGATTGTCAACACAGGCATTTTGAGACCTCCGATCATGAACAGTGTCACTGTGATTTCTTTATCTGTCCCCGAATAATGATTTCCCACGCGACTATCAAAGATCTCTGCGCTTGAAAGTGTGAAAACACATTTCGCCATGTTGTGAAAAATGACAGCTGTACTGTTCATAAGGAAGTGTGGAAAATGTCACTGATGAAAATCTGGACTGAAAATATTACAAAGTCATGAACTTATGAGGGTGCGGAAACTGCGAATGCTCACTCGTAACACAGTCATTTTATGGACTTTTGTCACCAAATTTTCAACATAGCCATTTTAAGACCTCTGCTCATGAACAGTGTAACTGTGATTTTCTTAATCTGTCCCAAACATTGCTTTCGCACACCGACTGCACCATTGTGCGCTACATGTGCGGAAACACATTTTGGGCGACATGTGAAAAATGGCAGCTGTACTGTTCATAAGGAAGTGTAATAAAATGGCAATGTGGAAAATCTGGAGTGAAAATATAGAAAATTCGCAAACTTACGATAGTGCGGAACTGCGCAACGACGTCAGAAACAGTCATTTTAGAATTTTTTCACCAAATTTTCAACATAGCCATTTTAAGACCTCTGCTCATGAACAGTGTCACTGTGATTTTCTTAATGTCTCCCATACATTGATTTCAAGACACAGACTGCGCCATTGTGCGCCATGGGCGGAAACACGTTTTGGGCAAGATGTGAAAAATGACAGCTGCACTGCTCATAAGGAAGTGTAATAAAATGGCAGTGTTGAAAATCTGGAGTGAAAATATTGATTTTCGCAAACTTACGAGCGTAGATAGGAACCGCGCACACGCGTCAGTAAACAGTCATTTTTAGGAATTTTTCACCAAATTTTCAACACAGCCATTTTAAGACCTCTGCTCATGAACAGTGTCACTGTGATTTTCTTAATGTGTCTCATACATTGATTTCAAGACACTGACTGGCGCTTGTTGTGCGCTTTCCTATGGAAATACGCTTTGGGCAAGATGTGAAAATGACAGCTGTACTGCTCATAAGGAGGTGTGGTAAAATGGCAATGTCGAGAAATCTGGGTGAAAATATTGAAAATTGCAAGCTTACGAGCGTGCTTAGGAACTCGCAATGCATCGCCAGAAACAGTCAATTTTTAGGAATTTTTCCACCAACTTCAACATAGGCGCTTTTGAGAGCCCACCTTATGAACAGTGGTAGTGTCGCTTGCATCATCCCGAAAGGTGATTTTGCGCAGTGACAGCGAAATCACCCTTCAGGGCCGAATAACGCCATGACAGTGAGATCATTCATGAGAAGGGGTCCCAAAAACCCCATGTTGAAAATTTGGTGCAAAAATTCCAAAAAATGCCTGAGATATGCAGCAAAGTTGAAAAAACCCTATCTATCCCATTATACAGCATACTGGCATTTCCTCAGTTTGCGATCGGCTTTGAAGAGTGCAGACGTGTTCCCGGTCCACCGAAGATCATTGCGCCGAGTCCGGAGGTAAGTATGGGGTGTGGGAGGCAGGGTGTGCAGGGTGGCGCGGGTGGGGCAGAGATAGCGAGAGACCGCTTTTGAGTTTTTTTTTTTTTTTTTAAATGACAACACGGACGCTTGCCACGCGGTGGGCTCCCATCGCAGGCATGGACCTGGTGGGGGCGTGAGCCGACGGGGATTGGGCACCCCGTCGGTGATAGCATGTGTTCCCACGCTGGGGTGGGCTCCCAGCATGGCACCCTGTACTCTGGGGAGGGGGAATTAGTGGAGCCAACGGGGATTGGGCACCCCGTCGGTTATACGATGTAGCCATGCTGGGGTGGGCACCCAGCGTGGCATATAGAACTCTGTTTTGGGGGGTGCAGCACAGCCGACGGGATTGTGACCCCGTCGGCTGCACAGTGTGGGGGCGAGCACGCAGTATGTGTGTGGTGTGTGTAGGTGGACGCGATGAGCAGGCGATATCTTATCGCTGCTCACTGAAGCGTAGCTCCCTTTCCAGCTGTTCTCCACTGCATTTTGGACTGCTGTCATAGACAGCTCCAGTAGGCATTGAGAACTGCGGCGCGCGCCTGCAAACACACTGCCTGAATTGGAAGAGGGCTGCCACACCTCCGAAAACTCGGATGATGGCACTGTGTTTCTTGCACATGTTTGCAAGCAAACATAAAAATGGATACACTATGCCTAACTTTGCAAAAATAAAGGGGTAAAGCTACCGCGGGGTTCTGGTGGCAAACATGAGCTCACTTGGCCTTCGGCCTCATTGCCTATTAATGTTACTTGAACACCTCAATAGCTTTACACCATTATATAGAGGATAATGTATGGTCTTTGGTTAGTAACCATGCTGTAAACTCTTCGAGAGGTTGCCATGGCATCACTGGAAACCTTGAGAGCGTAGCTCAAGAGGTTTTCAGATGCCATGGCAACCTCGAGAAGTGTTTTCAGCGTGGTTATTAACCAAAGACCAAACATTATATTTTATAATGTATGGGTTACCAAAATTGTGTAATCATGGATTTAATTACATTTCTGAGTAATTCTTACATTAAGCAGTCTTAAATCATGAAGGAAGATTCCTCTACAAATAATATTTGTTGTGTGTTCTTCACAATATTCATAGAAACATAGAAACATAGAAGTTGACAGCAGATAAGGACCGCAAGGCCCATCCAGTCTGCCCATTTCTTTTTCTACCTTATAAATGTGCCATCTGCCTTTGCTCTGTTAGTGGCCTATCTATTCATAGTCATTTGTATTGCTCCCTTATGCCTATCCCATGCCTGTTTGAAGCCCTGCACTGTATTCATAGCCACCACTTCTTGTGGTAAGCCATTCCATGCATCCACCACCCTTTCTGTGAAAAGAATTTCTCACATTCCCCTTAATCGGCCCCTCTAATCTCATGCTGTGTCCTCTTGTCCAGCTATTTTTCTTATATTTAAACATGTTAGACTCTTTCACCTTGTTAATGCCCTTAAGGTGTTTGAATGCCTCGATCATATCACCTCTCTCCCTCCTTTGCTCAAGGGTATACATATTGAGCTCTGTTAATCTGTCTTCATATGTCTTCTGATGCAGTCCCTGCACCATTTTGGTTGCCCTTCTCTGGACTGCCTCAATTTGGTTAATGTCCTTGTGAAGGTGTGGCCTCCAATACTGCACGCAGTACTCCAGATGGGGCCTAACTAGTGTCTTGTAAAGAGGGATTATTACCTCCCTCTTACGACTTGTGATACCCCTACTAATACACCCTAACACCCCTAGCCTTACCTACTGCTTTAGAGGTCTGCTTGGATGATTTCAGGTCATCAGTGATGATGATGCCCAAGTCTCTTTCTTCCTTTGTGACTGCTAGCAACTCCCCTCCCAGCCTATAGGTGGCTTCAGGGTTTCTCTTCCCTATGTGCATGATTTTGCACTTCTTTGCATTAAATCCTGGTTGCCACTCTTCTGACCATTTTGCTAGTTTATCCAGATCTCTTCTCATTCTGCCCACCCCATCTGGATCATCTACTCTGTTGCAGATCTTGGTGTCATCTGCAAACAGACAAGCCTTACCCTCTAGTCCATCTGCAAGGTCACTAATGAAGATGTTGAAGAGGACTGGCCCTAGAACTGATCCCTGAGGTACCCCACTTGTGACTTGCATCTCTTCTGACTGTATACCATTTACCACCACTCTGTTTTCTGCCCCAACCAGTTTGCCACCCAGTTGATCAACTTCTGACCCACCCCGAGCCTACCCAGCTTATTTATCAATCTTCTATGTGGAACAGTGTCAAAAGCTTTGCTGAAGTCAAGGTAGGCACATCAACTGCTCCCCTTGGTCCACCACTCTGGTTACCCAGTCAAAGAAATCTATGAGATTAGTTTGACAGGACCTTCCTTTGTAAACACATGCTGTCTTGGATCCTGTGCCCTATGGATTCCAGGTGTTGCACTATCCTTTCCTTGAGGAGTGCCTCCAATCTTGCCCACTACTGAGGTAAGACTGACTGGTCTGTAGTTCCCCGCCTCCTCCCTGCTACCACTCTTGTGGAGCGGGATCACATGAGCCCTTTTCCAGTCTTCTGGGACCTCTCCTGTGCTCAGAGACTCAGTAAACAGTTCTGCTAATGGGTCTGCTAGTTCCACCTTTAGTTCCTATACCCTGGGATGTATGCCATCAGGTCCCATTGCCTTATCCACCCTGAGCTTAGCAAGCTCTTGTAGGACCCTTTCTTTGTGAAGGGAGTAGTGCCTCACCTCCCCCCTGTGTCCATGATGCTGAGCTGTGGGCCCTGCCCTACCTTCTCTTCAGTAAATACTGAGCAAAAGTATCTATTTAGGATAGATGCCTTTACAGGGTCCTCCTCCTCACATGCTCCCTTTTCTCCGTTAAGCTTAGCAGTACCCCCTCTGGACTTTCTCCTTTCACTAATGTATCTATAGAAAGTCTTGTCACCTTCTTTTACTGTTTGTGCTAGTGTTTCCTCAGTTTGGGACTTTGCCTGCCTTACTGCCTTCCCTGCTTCCCTTAGGGCAGTTTGGTATGCCTTCTTATCTTCATCCCGCTGTGTTCCCTTATATTTCCTGAAGGCCAGCCTTTTGGCTCTGACCTTTTCTGCTACTGTATTTGAGAACCAAAGTGGTTTCCTTCTTCTTTTGCACTTCCTTTTCTGTCTAACACAATGGGATGTTGCTTCAAGTATTGCATCCTTAATGCTTGCCCACTTTGCCTGTGTACCCTCACCTGTGTTTCTTTTTGCCAGGGCTAGCTTAACTCTGTTCGCCATCTTATCAAAGTCAGCTCCTCTGAAGTCCCATATTTTGCCTTGAATGGGATGATTTAGATGTAGTAGCCAAATTGAACCATACCATGTGATGGTCACTGGCCCCCAGGTGACCTTCTACCTGGAGATCTGTGATCCCTTCCTTGTTAGTCAGTACTAGATCTAGGATAGCCCAGTCTCTTGTGGGTTGCTGTACCAGTTGTTTGAGGCCCTCCCCCTGCAGGGAATCCACTATGTGTCTAGTTCTGGCAGATGTTCCTGCTGGTATTGACCAGTCTGTATCCGGCATGTTGAAGTCTCCCATTATCAGAACCTCCCCTTTAGCTGTCATGTTTTGTATATCTTCCAACAGTAATGTGTCTATGTCCTCCCCCTGGTCTGGGGGCCTGTAGACAACCCCAGTTCTTATGGCTGTCCCATTTCCTGTTTCCAGGGTGACCCACAGTTCTTCTGGCTCCTTATGTGTATTCTGAATTTCTGTAGCTTTGATATTTTCATTGACATACAGGGCCACTCCTCCCCCCCTTTTTGCACCTCGGTCTCTTCTGAACAATACATAGCCAGGTACTGAAGTCTCCCAAGGTGGTTACTGGTAAACCACGCCTCACTAATTGCTACTATGTCCAGTTTAGCCTCTGACATTATTGCCTGCAGGTCTGGAATCTTATTTCCAGGCTGTGAGCATTTGTGTACATGATTTTCCATTGGCCAGATTTTGGTGTGTTAGTTGTTGGGTGAGGTTTGGCATTACCCTCAGCGTCGTGATGGGGAGACAAACCTTTTTTCTTACCTCGTGATGCAAATGAACTGCAAACATGCTGAATCCCTGTTTGACCACTACCTGAGGGGGGAGGGGTGTTCTTCATATTCATCTGTACAGGCTGGCGCAAATCAATTAATTTAATACCAGCATTTTAAATATTTTTCTCAAAACGGAACACTAAATGTGAGCATTCCATTTTGTTATCCCATTGATATGACATACTCAAGAAGGGTTATTAACAGAGTGATGTCATAACAAGGTTGTAATCTACTTGATTTCAGTTAGTAATAAGGTCCCCGGCATACATTATAATTGTTTTAACGTTCATTTTCTTATTAAACTCTAGGCATTTGCAGTCTTATTACCAGTGAGTCCCTTTGTCACAAAGTTGTGACGTAGGAATTCACTGACAAAAAGCCGGTACACGGCGAGTTCTTACATCATTCCAGCCTCGGGCACCAAAAGTGAAAGTAAACCAACACCAGAGCAGGTGCAGGGAAGACAGCAATTACAAAAACTGATAACATCAGATACACCCAAAGTGTGCAAGCAAGACTGTAATGGCAGCTCAGAGTTCTTATTATCAATATGAACCACACGTTTTGCACTCCTGGTTTATAAATGTCACCAGAACCCCACATACCATTACAGCCTTATTATATACACTTGGGTGCATTTTATTCCTCATATTAAGTGCATATCCTGAAGGGAATTTCCATAGAGCTATTCATCAGAGAGTGAGCTTCTCTCTCTGACCACACCTTCTATTTTTTAATTAGTCCCTGTTTTTTTTTTTTTTTTTCAACATGTTTGTTTCATACCACTTGCTGCCAACTTTTGGTTTTTTAAAGGTAGAAGCACTGCTTCCTGTGAGGGCCTGTAAGCCAACATCCTGCAGTTTCTTACCATCCATGCCCTTTGGTCAGGACATAGAATGCTCGGGACTTTCTACATTCTAGCTTTAATGTGCCTAGTGATTCCTGAATGTGGAATAGTGTTATGAAACTGGAACAGTGTGATTCCCTCCTCCTAACCCCCCCCCCTTTCAGGAAACAGGCAGGTGACAGCCAGAGATCAACAGGAAAGCATGGCCACTGTGTGAACATCATTTTATTATTACAGTAAGTGAAACAATTACTTATAGCTTAATTTGTCATCCACCAAGTAGCACAAGGCAGGACAGTCGGAACAACACAAACAAGATTACAGAACACATGTAAATCCCCTGGCTCAGCCTTTGTCTGACTTCTCTAAGGACCGCACTTAGCCATTGTTTTATATAATCGTCCCAGTATACCAGTTTATTTAGACCTAGACAAGAGTGCAAATGAACATGTTGAAAAGGCAAGGCAGAAAGAAAATCACCCGTTTATAAAGTTTTAAAGTGATATGTGTGTGTGTGTAATAGGCAGAGTGGGTGCCTCTGTGTAACAGGTTGCGTGCGTGTGTGTGTGTGTCCCCTTTAAAACCGCTCTGCCCAACATCGCAAGTGTGTCTACACAAAGTAAAACGTAGACTTTTAAAGTGGAAACTCATAATATTCTAGTTTGCTAGATAAGTAAATGTTGAGCAAATGAAAGTATTGGTTTCCACGGTGCTTTGAGTCTGTATCTCTCTGTCTGATGATGTGTCACGAGGGCCACTATCCCATACTGTTCCACATGTTAAGTGCCAATGCCCTACATTTAAGTAAGAAGAAAGGTTCCCTTCTAAAATCCAATATTGCCCCGCTACAAGTTGTAAGACAAAATTGGGATAAGAAGGCAACCCCAATCAACTCACACTGAAGTTCTGCACTCCGTATATGACCATCGCATGGTGCTGCATTTTAATCTGCAAGCGCATAGCCCACCTGCCAGGTCAGTGCATATAGAACCTATGGCGGCGACATATAGATAAAGTAACAACTCAACGACAGCCCAACAACTTCAACCTGCTTGTCCCGGTGAAATTGGTTTAAAGTTTTCTGCACTCATCACGACTGTGTGGTCTTCCGAGCCCATGCCAAGGCGATCATCTGAAGCTGTTCCGTAAGAAGGTCTTCATGGTGACGGCAGCCGCTCACAATGGGTCCACTGCCGCCACCTCCAAACTGCCCGTGGCTCCAGCCGTGACGAAGCACACAACGAGCTCAGTCAGCTGAGATGCTCACCGTTCAAGAGCTGATCGCGAATGAGCCTTCCCTTGAACTTCCGCATCAAATAAAAAAAAAATAAACATTGGTTGCAACATCACTTTCATTTTCATGCACCATTTAAGTTTTTCCCATACCTTTGTCTGAGTAATAAGAATAGCCGATTTTCACCTACATTGTAGGAAACAGATGTAATGTTAACTTTAAACAGCGCAGCGCCTGCAAAACTGATGGAAGGAGGTAAAAAGCAACATTGTTGGACTGGACTGTATGATTCTGCACATCATTCTGCAAATGTGAAGCCGTGAATCATTTACAGTAAATGGGAGGAGATCTACTATGTCTTTCCCTCGTGGGCTGCGATGTTAAACGGCTGTTAAAATTGAGGGGGGGACAGCACAGCCGGCAGGGGATTGTGCACCCCGTCGGCTACACAGTGGGGGGGTGAGCACGCCGTATGTGTGTGTGTGTGTGTAGAGGGGAGCTGCATGAGCAGGCGATATCTTATTGCTGCTCACTGAAGTGTAGCTCCCCTTTCAACTGTACTCCACTGTATTTTGGACTGCTGTCATAGACAGCTCCAGCAGGCATTGGAGAACTGCTTCGCCTGCAAACACACTGCCTGAATTGGAAGAGGGCTGCCACACCTCCGAAAACTCGGATGATGGCACTATGTTTCTTGCACATGCGTGCAAGCAAACATAAAAATACAATGACAATACATTCGGTACAAGATGCTTGCCACACCCTCCCATACATTACCACTAAATGGGGGCAGTCATCAAGAGTAAAACATAACAATCTGCACAAGGGAACCATCTCTCCAACTTCATTAGGTCCTCTCTCAGATCCCCTTCTTATTTATATTTTTATAGAATTTTCTTTCACTTACAGTTATGAAACACTGTTTTAACACTTCAAATTAAATGTTCATTTCAGACTGTAAGAAAATACATAAAAATGAATTGAAAGAACATCTAAATAATATAGTATACCCTGAAAAAGGGACCATCTTATCTCAGAGGGCCTACCCGGTTACAAAAATTTGATAAAGACATACTGGAAACCCATCCATATATTTATTTTATGTTATAAACAATGATATCTGCAGATAGGCATTATATGTTATCTAGTACCATACAAATAGTTCATTTTTAGTAATAGATTTTATCAATAATTTGTACCTTCTTAGAACCCACCCCCAATAGTTTAGTTCAAAAGGGAACCACATAAAGTCCAAAATACAACAACAATACTTCAAATAGGGAGTAAATATCCAGTAGGTTATTTTAACTTATAAATAAAACTGAGTATGTATTTATAGCCACTCATTTTTGAGTATAACATTTTACAAAATTATAACGAGAGTTTTAAAATCATGATAGCCTTTTTAATTTCCTTACCCAAACCACACATAATGCCTCACCCATTGTCTGTAACAACCACTCTATGTATATTTTATTTCTTCTGTACTACTGTACCATTGTCTGTAACAATCACATAATGTATGATTTGTTTTCTTCTGTACTACTGTACCATTGTAAACCCTCTACCCCCAGGGCGCATCTGGAATCGAGCGGTACTCCGCTCAGCGTGCCTTCCTGGTAAATCTCTTAAATAAATAAATAAACTTATTAGGCCTAATATTCTTGCTAGATATATTTCTAAGTCCTCCCCCCAATTAATAATACATTAAACCATAATATTATTTGCTTGTTCTTATTAACTCAGATCAAAAATCATTCTCATTTATAAGTATTAAATCATTTAGCCCAACAAAATCTATTTAGTTCCAGTCATTTTATGGTAATTTCCATCTCCTCCAAACTGGAGTTGTTAGTTTCTTAAGAACTACCAGCTTTAGTTTGCTTTTGAGCTGCCTGCTTTTTTTCTTTCTGTATTGGGCTTTTAAAAAAACCTTGTATCTGCTCAGGTTCAAAAATAAAGAAATAACTTGTTGCCATTGTAAGAGAGAGCACATTTTGTTGGGTATTGAAAAGTGCATGTGACTCAAGTTCGAGAATTTCTTCCTGTATTGTAATCATTTTTGTCGACAAATTTGTGTGAGGAGAGCTGTCAGAGAAGAGCTGGATCCTTTATATTGACTGTGGTCCAGTGGGTTAGGTGTTTATCTTTAACCTTCCATCCTCATACTCATTGGTTTATGCACAGTATCATTTTTAATTGTATGCACTTCATGTTTCAGTTGTATCCTGTATGATTTTGATGTATTTTCTATTCCTTGTGTTTTGTATCTTGTTATGCATATTGTATCCCATTTTCCCCTTTCCCCCAGGACACATCTGGAAACGAGCTATTTGTAGCTCAGTATCCCTTTCCTGGTGAAACTTTTTCAAATAAAATAAATATAAACTCTAATGCACCTTTACTCTTGGCAGCACAAATTCCCATCTCCCTGTCTGTCACTAACAAGAATGTTAGCATGATAGTCTTTTGTCCTCCATGTCAATGCTTAATTGGTGCTGAGTTTTCCTGTGAGTGCCATTTTTAATTTGCACGCTTTGCATTTTTTGTTGTCAGTCTGTAGGCACCAGCAATAAATGGGAAATGATCCTCTGATAAATTTAAAGCATTACTCAAAACATTTGCTACAAGTTCTGACAGATTCTAATATAGATTTCTACTTTTAACGGAAGGCCAACAAGGCTTAGGTTCTTGAATTTTTAGGAATTTTCAAGTGCATCAGTCGTATGATTAAAAGTGATAGCAGTTCTAGTATTTGCTTATGATAAAGCAACTATTGTTGAAGATTTCTCTTTCAGTTCTTCAGGTTCTTTCTGAGCATGCATCTGTTCACTACAGCATTTTAAATTCCTGTTCTGATAAAGCTGTTCATTCTGTGAACGAGTTTATTTTAATATCAAATAAACCCCATCACATTGCTTGACTCTTTAAAAAATGTTTATGTCCGTTTGACCTTTTTTTGATGTTGGAGGAGTTGAAAGTGAAATTGTAACCAATGAGGGGTTCGAACTCAAACTTGATGAGGAACATAAATTAACTTTTATTTCACCATGTGATAGCTCCATCGAGATTTTTGGGGGCATTGGTAAGGCCTTGGGTTTTGCTTATCCACAGGAGCTGGAACTGATTTTTTGTAATTGACGAATAGCACCTCCTGACAAGTCAGGAATCAAAGAACCACCATTCTTGTAAACATAAGTGGTTCAGTTTGCTTTTGATCAAGTTTAGAGTTCATTTCAAGTTTCTTTTCTATTGTAATGTCAGGTCCATGTTTTTCTTTTCCCTTTGAACCCAACATAATTGGAGGCCTCTCTGGTTCAAAAACAGGTAAAAGAAAGGTCATTGGGTCAGTGTCAAGGCAGTTTCACGCGTGTGGGCTTTGCCACAGGACCACTCACCAAAGCGGAGCTGACTTGCATGGTGCTTCCCAGGCCTGATTTTCCAGCAGTCAGATATCTTCTGTCAGCCCTCGTTTCCTCTGCTGATTATTTGATTCAGAAGATGAGGTAGAAGTTTTAACTTTTCATTTTCTAATTTTCTGTGAGTTAGCGTTTCTCCTCATTTCCAGATTTTAGACTTTTACGGAAACATAGGTACAGAGAAAGCAACGTGTGTGGCTCCTACAAAGCCACCATTTTGTATCTTCCAGCCCTCCCAGATCCCTAACCCACTCCTTTGTGTTTGCCCTCCCACAGAGCATGCTATCATCCATGACAAAGAAGCAGATTTTGCCCTTTACGCTGACCCCTGTGAAACCCCACTAGTGACCACCCTCATCCCTGAGTACTCTCCCCTAACCATCACCCTTGGCCCCCCTCTTGCCAGTTTGCCACTCATCTAGTCATCATGTCCCTGCCCTCCAGATCCTCCAGCTTCCTGATCAGTCTGTTATGGGGAACCAAGTCAGAGGCCTTGCTGAAATCCTGGTAAATCATGTCCACTGCCTGGCCCCTAGCCACCCTTGTAACCTAGAAATCAGTGATGTTCGTTTGGTATAACTTCCTGCCATAAACCTCTGATCTTCTCTACGATATCTTCCTCCATTCAGCCATACCTATGGAACATAGACACCATCAGCATTTGACCTATCCGGAAACTTTTGCCTAGTGGGCCACCCACTTATGATACACATTGTCGGCACCGATATGACACCTAGAATGTACTGCATGCAGTTCTGTTCCCCCCTGTTTAAAGAAGGATGTTAAACTACTGGAGGTGGTCCAGTGCAGAGCAACCGGGATGATCATTGGGATGGAAGACATACCCTACGAGGAGAGACTGAGTAAGTTAAACATGTACTCACTGGAGGATAGAAGGGAAAGTGGTGATATGGTAGAGACCTTCAAATATATAAAGGTTATTAATAAGGTTGGTACAGAAGGAATTTTTAAATTAAAGGGGAGGAAACTAGGGGCATAGGCTGAAACTGCAGGGGGTAAATTCAGGAGGAAATGAGGAAGCACTATTTCACGGAAAGGGTGGTGTCCAGGTGGAACACACTGCCAGAGAAGTGGTATCCTTGAAGTCAGTGGGCAGCCTCAAGAGGGTGGGACAAGTTCAGGGGATGGTCAATGCGGTAGGGATACTGGGAGGGAGCATCAGCAAACAAGAGCAGGTATCAGATGTACAAGTTGGGGCAGGGCAGCTCCAGTGTAATTGACTGATCGCTGCAGACTTAGTAGACCGTTATGGCCTGTTTCTGCTGGCATGGTTCGTTATGGCGTGAATGCCTCAAACCTCCATGTTTTTTCCTTTTCCACCATCGTCTTCACATTGAACCGAAGAACTCCCTCCTTGAACCTTGTTGTGTGCTTGGCCGTTGTTCATCTGTTGTTTTCAGCGATGTTGGCTTATTTTTCTGCTTCCTGCATGGGCCTTGTTTCCTGTGCTGCTGATGTTGCCTGCTTCCTTGTTATCGCTGGATGTTAGCTGTTGATCTCTTTTTTCATGGATCTCTGCCTGTCTCCTACTGATGTCTGGGTTCCCTCTGCTGGCTTTTTGTCCCACCTTTTCTGGTATATGTCTGTGCTGGTGGCTCCCTTCTTCCGTTGAGGCGGTGAGTGCTGGACATATATGTGGCCTTTACAGCTATTCACGACTGTGCTTAGATGCCCAGGTCGGTTTCTGGCTTGATAGCCCAGCCCCCCCCCCCCTTACTGCAGGGCTCTTGGCTCCCTTCAGCTCCATCGCTTGACTTTGCCTCAGCACCAGCTTTGCTGTTTGGGCTGCGTTGCTGTTTTCTTCAACATTTCCCTTTGTGCTGGTTGTCACCTGGTTCTGCCTCATTGACGTTGTCACTTCATGATCAGTCCCCTGCCTTGGGCATGAGTGTTCATATTAACATCGTCGGCTCTGCCTTCAACTTGGCCTTATGCTTGGTCCTGCCATCCTCTGGGGCACCTTGGTTGGTTCCTGGATTACTGCCTGCCCCCTAGTTATGTAGTACCTGCTCCCTTCCAACCCGTTGATGCTTGCCCTTGCCCTGTCATCTGTCTCACTGTAGAGTTGGGGTTCGCCATTTTTTGGCACGCTCCTTTTGTGCTGATCATCACCTGGATATGACAAAGACCTTTAAATACCCCATAGTGGTAAATAAGGTACAGGAGGAAAGTATTTTACAGAAAGAAAGTGCTCAAGAACATGGAGACATGCTGGGGGGGCTAAATTCAGGAGAGATATGATGAAATACTTTTTTCACAGAAAGAATGTTGGATTCCTGGAACAGCCTACCAGCTAAGGTGGTGGGGGCAAAAACAGTGGTGGGGTTCAAGAATGCATGGGATAGGCATAAGGGAATCTTAGTGGAAAGGAATGGGGGAGGGAGAAAGAGCAGGAGATCAAGTAGGGTCTGTGGTGAGTAGGTAGGGAAAAATGGGCAGACTGGGTGGGCCAACAGATCCTTATCTGCCGACAAAGTCTATGTTTCTATAAAAAGGGCAGATCTAATGCAGTTGCTGGAGCATAGAATAGAGGGGGTCATCAGATATTCTCAGCTAAGATTCTGCAAGAGTGGCAATAGGCCCAGGAGGCTCCTAGTAGGACAGCTGAGACAGCAGGCAGCATCCAAGGCGGTTCTGACACTTAAAACCGGTGTCGATGGGGGTTCAACAACCAACCCAGTTGGGATCTAGAATGTTTACAGACCTCTACAAGAAACTCTGTCAGGAAGAAAGAGGCCCAAACCATGACGGGGGAGATACAGTCGTATGTGGACAGTACCCCGCTTCTAACTCTTTAAGTGACCTAGGGACAGGAGGAGCTTAATCGCCCATCACACCCCAAGAAATACAAGCAAAGATTAAATCTCTAAAGAATGCTAGGTCCCTGTCCAGAGACAGCTACCCAGTCCAATTCTGTAAGACCTTCCAGGAGATTCGGCCCCAGAGATGATGTCTCCAGATTTAGACCCATCTCCCTTCTGACCCCTCTCCAAAATTTTGGAGAAAATCGTGCATAAACAAACCTCTGAATTTCTCAAAGTTTATAACCTTTAGACTGAAGCCCAACCTGGGTTCAGGTCTGGCCACAACACAGAGACTGTCCTTCTCAAATTAACCAATTTTATTAATAGAGTAATTGACAAAGGACTCCATGCCCAGTCAGTTTTTGTGGACCTCACAAAAGCTTTCGACCTTGTTGACCACAACATCCTATTATCTACCCTTTCCTACCTTCACTTTTTGTCAGATGTCACAAACTGATTCTGAAACTACCTTAGCCACAGGTCACACCAAACCATCGTAAACGGTGTCCTGTGCAACCCCTGCCCCATAAAGTTTGGTGTACCCCAAGGATCCATCCTAAGCCCCTCCTTTCTCCCTGGTAGTCAGTTCTCTTCCTGAAATCTCGTGAACACCGAACTTGTCCTATATGCCGAGATGCCACCCTTTTCTGCAAAGACAAAGACCCCTCCTCCTTACTCAACAAGCTGCAGGCTGATTTCAGTAGCCTTCACTCCTGGTTCTTATCCAAGGGGCTAGTGCTAAATGCAAAGAAAACCATATCAATGGTTTTCTTGAGCCTACGGAAACCACTCTCTTTTGAGTTCACGCTACTTGGTGATTTTAATGTCATTTGGAAGGCAAAATCTAGCACAGGGTACAACGACTAAATACACAATCTTTACCTTACACAAGCTGTTACAGAAAGCACCAGAACTAATTACAAAACAGGCACTTCACTCCTTTTAGACTGGGTCCTCACTACCCACCCATGTGGGATGCCTGATGTTCTGAGCGACCTTTAACCCCTTCCTGCTCAATATTACTCTGTTTTCCAGCTCAGGTAAAAAATGCTCACACTAAGAAATTGCTAGCCATTTTACTGCTGGCTGCCAAGAGAGCCATTTCTCGGAAGTGTCTGCAAAAAGAAACTCCTACACAGAGAGAATGGGAGGATGTAGTACAACAAATTTATCAAATGGAGAAAATGACAGCAGGCTTGAATTTAAAAATGAAACGATTTACTGAATTGTGGAATAAATGACTGCTTTGGCTTATGAATCACAGACCAGAGATAGTTCCGTAAGTTTTAGCATGCAGACAAAGGGTCATAGAAATATATTGGATATCCTTTGGGATCTGACTACCTAACAACATGGACAAAAATTGAAATAATGATTTTGGCTGTACCATGCAAGAGTTATTATGTAAACTTGTCTCTGGCATTTGTATGTGACTGTATATCACTTGCAGTTGGAACAGATAACTGTATTGTTCCTGAAAAATCAGTGAAAGTTAAATAATGGAAAAGAACAGGCAACCCTCTAGGACAGGTAGAAACTTTCAAATACCTCGGGGTCACCTTCGACCAGATTCTAATATTTGCACCACATGTTGACCAAATTGTGAGGCAGTATAGCGCAGTGGTTTAAGGCTCTTAGCTGCAAACCTGGAGACCTGGGTTTGAATCCCACAGCCCCCACTTGCATACTGTGTGACCCTGAGCAAGTCACTTAACTTCCTTGTGCTCCCAGGTCGCACCTGTAAACAAGCTTTCAGCTTAGTGTGTGTGTCTCCTGGTAAAAAAAAAAAGAAAAATCGTCTGTAACATTAACAGGAGATTAGGAGCACTATATAGACATAGGCACAGCCTTACCCCGGAAGCCAAAAGAGTGGCAGTTACAAGTTCCATCCTCCCCATAGTTGACTGTGGCCCAACAGTCTATGGAAGTCCACAGACACTGTGTTAAACAGGGTCTGGTTAGCCCCTGAACAAAGCCTGATGCTTTGTAATTGAGGGGACAAACTCACGCACACCTTCATCTTTACTCTCTCACAAACTGGCTTCCCTGCAGGACAGAATAAATATCTAGGCATGAAAGCCCTTATGGGCCTGACCCCAGGCTGCAAGGTCTCCTACAGCCTGCCCAAAATCCTTACCCAACCAGAGGCATGACTGTCAGTACATTGGCTGTTCCACTCAACCGAACAACACTGGCCAAATGCTCCTTTGCAACCAGGGCACCAAGCTGGCTTAGTGAACTTGAGTAATACAAAAGACACCAACTAAACTGGGTCCTTTCAAACAGGAGCTTCTAAATTTACTCCTACCTGGCTCCAAATGTAGCTGCTTCTCCTAATGAAACCCCATCCCATGCACTGTCACTTGCCAACTGCACCCCTACCCAAACCAACCCAACCCTTGCACCATCTGAGCATGGTGCTTCTGCCCCCCCAAGGTCCCCTCTTACATGTGCACATGATGCCAGCACCTTACCACCACATGGCTCCTCATGCATGTGGCTCTCCTCTTTTCCAGCGTGCCGTAAAAGCGCACAGACTTAACCTCTGACAGTGCCCAGATGGGCTGCTACCTTTCTTTAGCTCCTAGTACCTGTGTTATGCTTTGTATTATTTGACTTGTTGAATGCTAACTTTTGTTCACTCTCTATTGCCGAAACGGTACTTATGTTACTCATTCTATTTTTTTATGTCACTGAATCACTGTTGTCCAGCCCTTGTTAATCAGTTTTAATACTGTCTTTGACATGGTGTAAGCAAATTGTTATTCTGACGAGGAACCTTTGTAAATTACCATTTCTGCTGAAAGGTGTATTTCAAACTTTGAAATAAATAAATAAAACAAGGAAATAAATTATCCGGAGGCAGTCATGGCCTCTCCTGCATGGAAGAGTTTAATTAGCATAGTCTTGTTAGATATTTCAGGACCCCCACAGTTACTAGGTATTTCAACAACACATACTCTTATTTCTGCTGGAGACAGTGTGGGGAGAGTGGGATCACACACCATATTTTCTGGGGTGCCCAGTCATAATACCATTTTGGCAAGAGATACATCTGAAATGTAACTTGTATTGAAGTGCAACTCATTGACTTCCTGAACTGGGAGCTGGGGTGGGGTGGAATGTCCAGCAGCCATCCTGTGAAGACGTGCTTCTGTATAGCTGCTCAGCACTGATCTGCCATCAGTTAACATCCACATTTATTTCAAACATTTGAGCTAATTCTGCAGATACATTTTATAGCGTGCAGTGTGACAGACAAGCAGGCAAGGTAGGAAACACCCAAAAATAAACAGTCTGAAAGCAGAAAGGAGGTCGGTAGGGCTAACAGCCTGGGCCCAGCAGAAGTGGGAAAGCAGCACTAGGCAGTGTTAAAGAAGGGTTTCAGACAAACTATCTAATAAGGGCAGTCAAGCCCTTGACAAACAAGTGATCTCTTTGGACCAAACAGTTATTGAATTTAACACCCAACTCACCTCCTCAGAACAAGTGCTCACCACAGTGGCTGAGTCAAAGAAAGCTTCAAAGCTTCAAGATCAGTGCTGAAGGCAGTTGCTGCAACCACAGGACTTAGAAACAAAACGCTTAAATACAGACTTGAAGTGCTTGAAAATCTTATCTGGTCTGCAAGCTTGTGCCTTTTAGGACTACTGGAGACTCTGAAGGAATTGACCCTGCAAAGTTTGTAGAGACTTGGCTTGGAGGGCGTCTCAGTTGGATCGGCTCTGGTAGTGTTCAGGATGTTTTGAATTTCTCCATGAAGGAGCTGGGAGAATGAAAATATGCCCCAGATTCTTCTTGTAACCCTGATGGACCTGCATGAAAGGGACAGAGTGCTTGAAGCTGCACATGAGGCTGGTCCGCTAACAGCCGACTCAAGGAGACAGGATATTGGTGTAACCTGACTTGAGCTTTGCCACAAGGAAACATTGCAAAGCCTTTGATGGAGTGAGAACCATCCTACATCTTCTGGAGTGTCACATAACCTGCAATACTCATGAAACTAAAAGTAGTCTATGGGGGGAGAAACAGTATTTAGCGACCCAAGGGACACTGAAGTGTTGGCAGAGAAGGTCAAGCTGGCCTGTTGGCAAAGGACATGACATGATAGCAGATTTGGAGGACTCTGAAGCCTGGTGGTTATGTGACTCTTAAGTAGTTGGCAAGGGTTGGGTTGGGGGGGCCACAACTGAACTGGTCTGTAGAGAACAGGCTTTGAGGCAAAGAAAATGGTCCCAGCAGAGGTTAGTAGCACAAGTGACGTTCTGGAACTTATCCCATGATATGTACTGTTGTACTAAACTTTTAAAATAAGAAGCTAACCTCAAACTGTAATGTGTATGTAGACACAAAATGGCATCTGCCTCGTGGTGCATGCTCGGTAGCTCCCAGTAACCTCCTCCATCATTGGTACTTCTCAGCCAGGCTTTTGGTAATTCCTGCAAGATACACATTGGGATGTTTTATCAATTGTTAAATTAGACTGTCCCTATTTTTTACTGGCTCTTCCTTGTTTTACTTGTTACACATGGGGGCACTTCGCTTCATGGTGCTTTGGGGTGGTCGATGGTCGAAGATGACTGATTGATGACTCATCTTGGTTGCAGAAAATTCTCCTGTATTTATGTTTTGATTTTCTATAGGCTATGAGATGGCAATAATACATATGTTATGTAGCAGGGCACTGAATTTGTTTCTCTTGCTAATTCTCATGGTGTTTGAATCTGGGTTAACTGTGGTCTCTGCTGGGGGCTATACTGTTAGCACATACATCAGATGTGTTTTAAAATCTCATTAGCTTTATTAGACCATATGGGTGCATAATAGTTTTGTTTACCCTATGTGTCTTATTCATGTTTATTATAGGTACTACACCTTGATGCCAAAGTTGATATGGATTTTATTGCTGTTTCAGCTTATAAATTACTAACCATTGTTGGATAGTACCTTCCAGGGCTCCCAGATAAGGGGAGTACCGACCTATTTTACTCACCTGATTTTAGGAAATACTCTTCAGAAAAATTTTAATGAATACCAATACTCAACATTTTAATGCTACACTCACTATTGAAGAGTGCTTCGTAACATAACTGGTGATTCCAAAGGAGCATGTTTTCCAGATTTATTGTGTTCGTATGCACCCCGGTTTTGTTTTACTCACTATATTTTAAAACTGGTGAGTAAATTACTCCTACTTGCCAACATTATCTGAAGCATTGTTGGCACCTGATCAATTCTTATCTTTTTTTTCAAACGTACTCCTCATTCCTCTCTGTAAAGACATTTGTACGCATCTGAATTTGATTTTATTCACCTCACTTGCAAAATGAAGAGTACTGTACTCCTCCCAAAAAATCTTATCTGGAGCCCTGGTACTCTCATATGAGGTATAAAACATGCTATATGACTATGTTGCCTTACATAACAGTGCATGTATACTTAATGCTGTACGCTGCAAAGCTGTTGGTGAAGTGTATAAGGTTTATCTTACAAACTAATAAAAATAAAACTTAAAAAAGAAAAAGACCTTGGTGCTGGGATTCCCTGTACGAGTGAAAGGCCCCCATAACAGAAGTAGACTGGGGCAAATACTTTTGGTGGCACCTCTTAAATGCCTTACTTTGGGGTGGCTGTCTTCTCTCCCACCAACTGTTGAGCTGTAGTGGAGGAAGGTATCCAAGATTGAAACAATGGCACGCATAACTGCCTCCCTACAAACAAGGCATCTGAAATTTTTGGAAATCTAGCAGCAATGGCAAGGCAGTTAGGGGAGCAGGATAGAGCAACTTCCCCTAGATCCACAATACACTTTGGGTAGTGGAACAGCTGACTTTTAACGTTAAATCTTATGCACCTCCTTTGCAAAGTCGGTAAACTTTGACATAACCAATATATTGAATGAAATCACAGAGCTGAAATAGAATGTGCTCATAATAGGTACTGCTTTGATTGTAGAAGCTACACAAGTTATAAGCATTGTACTTTGTACTGTTTCGGATTTTAAGAATATTGTCAAAATCTTAGATGTTAATGTTTGATTATCAATTTAAATGATGTAAGTGTAAAAAGGCTCAGAGGGGTGCTTTTTTCCTGCAGTTGTACACTTTTTATGTACCCTTAATGCACATTTATGTCTTACATCTCACTCATTTCAATAAACTGAATGTAACAAAAAAAAACATAAAATTTGTTAGCAGAAAAGGGCTGTAGGCCCATCTAGTTTGCCCTATTTTCCCTGCCTGTTTCTGTACCCTGGACTCTATTTGGTCACAGTTTTGCCTCTCTCTTTCCTTTCCTCTACCTGTTATGCCCATGTGCCTGTCCCATGCATGCTTGAAGCCCCCCACTGTCTTCGTCCCCCCACCACCTCTTCTGGCAGGCTGTCCTGGGCATCCACCACCCTTTCTGTGAAGAAGTATTTTCTCACATCCCTCTCAAACCTCCCCCATGAAACTTCATGGCATGTCCCCGGGTTCGGGTACTTTCTGTCTTGCACCTTGTTCACCACTGTGAGATACTTCGAGATCTCAGTCATGTCCCCTTTTGCTCTCCTCTGCTATCCTCCAGGGAGAGCATGTTGAGCTCTCACAGCTTCTCCTCGTATGGTTTCTCATGCAGTTCCCACACCATTTTGGTAGCCCTCCCTCTGAACTGCTTCCACCCTGTCAGTATCCTTGAGGAGATGCAGCATCCAGAACTGGACACAGTACTCCAGGTGGTGTCCCACTAGAGACTGATACAGTGGCAACACTACCTCCCTTCTTTTGCTGAAATCCTTCCCATGCAGCTCGGCATCCAGCTAGCCTTGCTTTTACTGCCTTGTTGCACTCTCTACCACCTTACAATCATCATGTATGGTTACCCCAGGGTCCCTGTCTTGCTTGGTGACTGCAAGTACCCCCACACATGCACAATCTTATTGCATGGCTGCACTTTTTAGGCATCGAAACTGTTGCAGATTTTTGCATCATCCGCAAAGAAACATACTGTACCTTCCCCTCCAGTTCCTCAGCAGTGTCACCTCTGTCCCATGCCCTGAGTGACTGCTATTTACCACCACTCTCTGCTTCCTGTTCTTCAACCAGTTTGATACCCAGTTTACCACCTACTCTCCAACCCCCAGGTTGCTAAGTTTCTTAATTAACCTTCTGTATGGCATAGTGTCAGAGGCCTTAGTGAAGTCCAGATAGGCCACATCCACTGCCCTCCCCTGATCCACTTCCTTAGTCATCCAGTCCAAGAAATCTTAAGAGATTTGTTTGACGTGACCTCCTTCTTGTGAAACCATGCTGCCAGTGGTCTTGCTGCCCACCTGCCTCCAGGTACTCCTATCAGTCTTTCCTTCAGCAGAGTTTACACTAGTTTTTCCACCACTGATGTGAGACGGACTGGCCTGTAATTGCTAGCCTCCTCCTTGCTCCCACTCTTGTGCAGAGGAAGCACATCGCCCTCCTCTAGTCATCTGGAACTACCCCATCTCCAATGAGTTGCTGAATAGTGTTGCCTGAGTGGCGGCTAGCACCATGCTCAGTTCTTTTAGTACCTTTGGGGGATCCCATCTGGCCCCATGGCCTTATTTTCCTTTAGGGCTTTCAATCCTTTTTGGACTCTCTCCTCTGAAAATGGAGCTGTGTCCACTCTTCCCTCCGGTGCCTGCTAATACATGCATCTCTGTCCGTGTCCTCCACCCCCACTGTGAAGACTGAGCAGAAGTATCTATGTGCTCATTTAATATTTCAGCCTTTCTTGGTCTTTTTCTATACAGCACCCCCCAAAATTCTCCTGATCCCCACTGTTCCACCCATTGCCTTCCTCTTTTACCACGTGACTTGAAAAATCTTATCCCCTTTTTCAACCTCCTTAGCTATCCTCTTCGCTGTTTGTTCCTTAGCTGCCCTCGTCTTCCTTCCTGCCGCCCTGACTTTCCATGACTAAATTGTGGAGAAAAGCACAAAATAATGTCAAACATTGAAGTTAGCGACTTGTTCTTCTTCAGAAAATACATTTCACACTGCACCCCTTATTCTACTAGCTCCCCAAGTGCATATCACCAATTTTCAAGATGTGTTCCTGATTTTGGTCCTTTGTCCCTGATTTTTGTAAACCTTGTCCTTGATTTATGAGGCAGGAGATAAGAAGTATGAGGTTTAGCAGTCTGTGTTCCTGGCCCTGGGCCGTGAAGTATGGTGTCGCTTAGGTAGCTGGGGCTCTGGATGCCATGTTTTCAGTTGTGGCTCATGTTGCCTGATGACATGCCAGTAGAGTGTGCTGCATTACCCATGTTACTGGCAGTGGGCATATGGTGCATCACAGCTGTGAGGAACCTGTGGCCACAGTGCGTCTTTCACGCAGCTTCTGGCATCTAATTTAAAAGTCAGTTTAACAGCCTCAGAAATATATTGTTATGAAGCAGTGGTTTAAAGGAATGAAAACCAAATGAGCCCTGAGATAGTAGCTATTGACCTGCCCGGTCTTAATATGCAAAGGAGTTTTTCTCAGGTTCTTACTGTTATACCTCAATTGATGTGCTCATTTTTATTGTTTCCACTATTCTGTCTGTTAGCTCTCTTCCTCTCTCTCTCTTTCTGCAGAGGTTCCAAGCCAGAAATGCCAAGCTGTCGTCCATGGGATTGTTGCTGGGATTCCCATTCCATTTCCCATTCCGGAGCCTGACGGCTGCAAGTCTGGGATCAACTGCCCCATTCAGAATGGACAGACTTACACCTATGTCACCAAAATGCCAGTGAAGAGCGAATACCCCAATGTAAGTCCGTGTGTGTCTTTGTGTGTGCAAACTGTGGCTTAAAGGGTGGGGTTGCACATGGCATTCTGAAACATTATTGGCAGTGACAGGCTCTGTTAGTTCAGCAGTAGTCAGGAACCATCGCCCTCAGGCTTTGCTCCAGATAAGAAATTGGTGGTGGGAAGGTGTTTTATACGTAAAGACTCTGGCCCATCCACCAGTGGCAAACTCAGCCCCTCACCCTAGACCTGGGAGACGTACTGTTTTATGTGCATTTTGGGAGGGGGGGAGAGCTTAGACCTGCAGAGCAGGCAGGGACGCAAAGTTTGGGAGGCCTTGTGCCTCTCCCCCCGACTGGAAATTTGGAGGAAGTAAGGAAATCACAGAGGGATTGGGGGGCAAGGGATGGGTAATGGAGGGATCGGTTGAGGTGGTCTGGCACACTAACGGAGAAGCCTAGGTAACAAGTTACCCGAGCTTTAGGCATTGGTGGTGGGGGGGGATGGACGTAGCTGCCATCATGGAGACATGGGCCACTCAGTATCATGACTGGGACTTAATAATCCCAGGGTACAGACTGTATAGGAGGGATAGAAAAATTAGAAAGGGAGGAGGGGTAGCTTTATTCATTAGGGAGGGGATAGAGTGCAGGAGGGAGGAAGGAAAGGAGAGAAATGTGGAGACGTGGGTTACCATACAGGATGCAAAGGGCAGGAGGGTTAGTCTGGGAGTGGTTTATAGACCACCATCCCAACCTGAGGAACTTGACAGGGAACTGGTGGTTAACCTAATGAATCACTGTGTCAAGGGCAGGACAGTGGTGGTAGTTGACTTCAACCTGCCGGATGGACTGGAGAAAAATTATTTCTGCTAGTGCTAAGGAACAACAGATACTAAGACGCATTCCAGGATTTATTCCTGACACAACAAGTGGTAGAGCTGACCAGAGAGGGAACATTTTGGACCTGGTGTTGCAGATGGCGACCAGGTAAGGGATCTGATGGTAGAGGATCCGCTGGCGGGGAGTGACCACTGTACGGTGTGGTTCTCCCTTGATCTGGGAAGGGAAATCTTACCAAAATGAGGATAGTGGACTAGGGGTGCAGACTTTAGAAGGATGCAGCCATACTTGAGGGGCAGATAGTGACAATCAACCCAGACATGGATACGGAAAGCAAATGGGCCATCTTGAATTTGGTCTTGATAGAGGCCACAAAAGCCGGCACAAAGACCTGCAGTAAAAAAACAAGGTCCAGAAAACCCAACTGGTGGACCAGGGAGGTGCAGGAGAGGGTAAGGAGAGAAAGGTTAGCCTTCAGAAAATACAACAGAACCCGTGGAGGGGACACAGGGAGGAGTACAGTATGCCATCGTAGGGAGGTGAGCAGGGTGGTAAGGCATGCAAGGCATCAAAGGAGATAAAGTTGGCACAGGGATCAGGGATGGTGAGAAGGAATTTTTTAAGTACATCACAGAGCGGACAAATTTGTAGGGGCCAGATAAAGAGGGACGGTGGGTGGGCAGAGGCAGAAGCTGAGCAGGCAGAAGTGCTAAATGAGTACTTATGTTCAGTTTCACAAGGAAAAGGAAGGCCAATTCCGAGGGGAACATTAGGGTGGGGAGTGATGGGAAATAATGGATGGCAAGATCCTGGTGAAGAGCGTGTGGGAAGGCCTTAAGCAGGGTTTGAAACTGGCACCCACCCACCTGCCAAATACAGGTAGATTTTACCTCTGGCGGGTAAATCTAGTGTTGTAGAGTGCCCACCGGGCACCTGGTGGTAATCATGCAAAAGTTGACAGTTAGTGCGATATACAGCATGGCCCATTAGCGCAGTAGCCATTGAATAACATGCATTGCACTGCTGCGGTAATGCAGTATATCGTGCTAATAGTCAACATTTGTGCAACTACCACTGTATATAGACAATGAAGTTGCAGGCTTGGCCGCTAGGTGCGGTCAACGGAAATTGCCAGTGGGAGCTCCAGAATGCTCTGAAGACAAGGGTGACAATGACTGCAAGCTGGAAAGGAGTCTGAGTATCCTCTGTTGCCTTATCTTGGTTGAGTCTGTTGTGCTGCTGCATCCTAGCTGGGTCTGAGCTGTGCACTTCTAGCTGTGCCACAACTGCTCTTTCCTGGCTGATGTTGTCCTTCCTGGATGGGTCTCTACTGCCCCATACTCTCTCCTTAAACGCTAATTTTATTTTCGTGTTCCAGTTCCTTGCCAGGAAAACAAAAGACAATCAAACACTTCCTTTACATTAAAAGTTTATTACGTATTGTTAAAAACTGCAATTAAAACTTGTTTTTGGGAAAATAAATTTCTGGTAATGTGTTGGGCTAGTGAAAAACCTGTCGGGCCAGTGGATTTTTCCATTCACTAGCCTTGCCAGCTAGTGACTGAGAAAGTTAGTTTCGACCCCTGCTTAAGTTCTTGCGGACAGACAAGCCACCTGGGCCGGATGGAATCCACCCCAGAGTCCTGAAGGAACTGGCAGAGGTCCTGGCAGCACCTCTGTTGGAGTTGTTCAACATCTCCCTTCAATCAGGATGTGTACCACTGGACTGGAGGATGGTGCATGTGGTGCCCCTCCATAAGAGCGGACCCAGGGATGAGCCAGGAAATTACAGACCAGTCATCCTTACTTTCATAGTGGGGAAATTATTGGAGACCATGTTAGAGAGGTTGGTGGCATTCCTGGAATTAAATGGCCCTCAGGACGTCTGGCAACATGGGTTCATCCAGGGGAGGTCTTGTCAAACTAACCGGTTGAATTTTTCGACTGGGTGACAAAAACTCTAGATGGGGGTTGGCAGGTTGATGTCCTGTATCTGGACTTCAGCAAGACATTTGGCTCGGTGCTGCACTGGAGACTGATGGGCAAACTGAGGAACCTGGGGGTAGGGGTGAAGCTGGTACAGTGGATAGGGAACAGGCTGAGCAACAGACAGCAGAGGGTGGTGGTAGGGGGGGGATTCTCGTCATCCAGGAAGGTCACCAGCAGTGTCCCGCTAGGATCAGTTTTGGGTCCACTGCTATTTAATGCTTTCATAGCAGACATAGCGGAGGGAGTTAAGTGCAAGATGAGTCTGTTCGCCGACGACTCCAAAATGGATGCGGTGGTGGACAGTGAGGAAGGTATTCCAGGAGGATCTGAAAAGACTTGGACAGTGGTCAAACACATGGCAGCTGGGGTTCTGTGCTAGGAAGTGCAGTGTACTGTATTTCATGGCTAGGAACCCAGGGTACAATTACCGGGGGGCAGCAGATATCTGTCTGTCTAAGGAGGAAAAGGATTTGGGTGTTGTGATCACAGGGAATATGAATCACTCAGTACAGTGTAGAACATCAGTGGCAAAGGCAAACAGAATGCTGGGGTGCTTTGCTAGGGGGATCACTTCAAGGAGGGAGGAGGTTATTCTGCCACTGTACAAATCATTGGTGAGGCCACATTTGCAATACTTGGTACAATTCTGGCACCCATACTTAAAGAAGGATGTTAGGCTCCTGGAGAGAGTCCAGAAGAGGGCGTCCAAGATGATCCAGGGAATGGGGGGAGGAACCCTATGGGGAGAGACTAAGAGAGCTCAACATGTACTTCCTGGAGGAGATATGATCGAGACCTTTAAGTACTTGAAGGGCATAAACAAAGTTAGTACTGAGGGTATGTTTAGATTGAAGGGAGAAAAGACCACAGGGGGACATAGACTGAAACTGGTGGTGGGGGGGAGGTTCAGGAGGGAGCTGAGGAAGCATGACTTCCCGGAAAGGGTGGTGGTGGCTTAGAACACGTTGCCTGAGGAGGTGATCTCACTGGATTCAGTGGGGAGGTTTAAGAAGGGATGGGATAGGTTCTTGGTCAAGGTACAAGTAGGGAGAGAATTGACCAGAGTGGTGAACTCAGGGAGGGAAAATTTGGCAGGAGGGATGGAAGGGGTGCGGGGGGGCAGAAGCAGTTGTCTAAACTGTGAGCTGCATTTTCAAGCAGACATATAGACCTTGTGGCCTAAATCTGCTGACATTGTCGTATGTTTGTATGCACCTCAGGGCGTATTGTACTAGTTATTGGCGTTAGTGCATCCCAGGCATGATGTAATCCCTGCATAACACATGCCCTGTTGTTCCTTACTGCTTAAGCAACAGCTCCCCATCCCCTTGGGAAGCACCAAATAGTTACACTGCGGAAATAAAAGTCCAGTACAGTACTGCTTAACATTTGAACTGCCAAGGCTCTCTGAACTGTAAAAGGTTCCACATGTCTGTAGAAAGTATATATGAATCTTCTTTGGGGATATCTCTCATCGGGTCACACCTATGAAGCTTGGCCATTGGGCACTAGGATCCCACAGAAACTTTTTGCAGCAGTCTACCAGAGGCCACCCACTTCGACGTCATGCATTGACGTCATGATCCTACTGTATATTAGCGTGAGGAGCCTTGCTCCCTTCTCAATTCTTTTCCTGCTGTCATTCTGTGCTTGTTGAACCTCTGTGGAAGCTTCCAATGCTCAGTCTTTAATCATTTTATTTTATCTTAGAATTTTATTCCTGTTTATTTCTTTTATGCCTTTTTTGGCTCATGGGTGTCTCCTCTGTTTCTGTCACCCTTCAGGATTCCTCGGAGGAGCCTCTTCTCCCACTGCTGTCTCTGTTTTGTGCCTCTGTGTTTTTGGTAGGCTTTCCTTGCACCGGGCAGGTTGCTCCCTTTTCCTGACCGCAGCTCCTCAGTTCCCAGGGTTGCCTCAGGCAGGTGTTTCGCCATTTTCAGCTAATTTTTCTTTCTTTATCTCCTGCCCGTGTCTGCCTGCTCTTTTTTTCCCCCAGTACATCTTCAGGAGTAGCTTAGGGAGCTGTCATGCCACGGTCCATGGCTTCTGCTTTTGGCCTTCTCCCACAACAAAGAAAAAAATCAATAACTCCGGGACCGCAGGAGGAGGCCAAAAGCAGAAGCCATGGCCATCTGCTCTTCTGAGGCGACTTCCAGCTCCTCTTTCTTTGCTACCTAGCGGGCCAGGTATGCCAAGGATTTTGACACCACCACTCGCCCCCCGCTGTGCTGCTCAGGCTGGGGGCCCGGGACCAGTCGTATTTTCCCTGCTAGGCTGGTGACTCTTCAGGCGGGGCAACCTGTCTTCTCCTCCCCTCCCACTGTCCTCGGGTTTGAGCAGTGGGAGTTCTGTCTTACGCTCTCCAGTCTTGGCCCATCGACGGTAGCTTTCTGCCCTGCTGCCGTCATCTGCTTCAACCCCAGTGTTCCACACTGAGGGGGGTCTACTGGCAGTAGCGCTTGATGCCTCCCTCTTCCAGGCGGTCTCTTGAACCTGCCGTCAGTCTTGCCGACGACTGCCTATGGCGCACAAGAGTGCTTCATGCCTCCCCATTCTGCTTTGGGGCTTGTCTCCCCCCCCCCCGTGCCCTTGCCTTCTCTCAGGCTGAGTTCTGCTGAGGCTGCCTAAGTCTCTTTCATGCCCCCGGAGTGCTGTTGGCTTGGGAGAGGACCCTTTGCCTCCCTTTCTTTCCTGCCGTCGGTAGTCCACCCTACAGCACCGTGTCTTTTTCCCCTGGTGCTGGGGTGGTGTGCCCTCCCGGTCATCTGCTTTTGATTCTGAACGCTGGCCGGTGCTTCCTGTGCCCCTTTCCTCAGACTGCGGGTGACGAAGATGTGGGAAGCCCTGTTTAAACTCTCTCATTCGCATGTTCTTGCAAAGAGTACGAGGGGTTGTGCTGGGTGCTTCAGGTCTCTGCCCCCCCTTGCCTCTTCTGTGTCTGCGGTCACTGGGCTGCTCCCTCGGGGGGGGTCCCGGTGCTCCCCCTGGCATGTCTGCTTTATAGGGGGTGGACCTGGAGCCTCAGCAGCATCTCCCCACCCCTCCCATCCACTGCCACGCTGGGCAGTAATAGGGTTACGTGGTGGACGCCCTCGTTATGTCCTTCACCAGATGGGGCTCCATTTTCATGCCTTTGGGCTTGTTACATTTATTACCACACACACACACACACACACACACACTTGTTCTGTCCTTCTGCCAGGGCTTCGGAACGGGTTTCCCCTCTAGGTGTCTCAGCTGCCTGTAACAGTTGGGAGCTGCCTTGGACAGCCGTATGGTCCCTCATTCCTCCTTTTCTTCTCCCTGCTTCAACCCTTGGGTGTCTAGGAGGATTATAGTGTCTTTCTGCGCAATCTCGGCAGCCCTAGAATCACTACCAAGGGGTTCTCTTCCCCACCACCTTGGGGAGCTCCTCCACCTTCCACCCTGTGGGAACTCTTCTTTTCCCAGGCATTGCCCTGGTTTGGGAACTCAGACCCAGGGTTGATGCAGGGCCTGTTCCACTTCCCTTCCAGCCTTCACCTCTGGTGTCTTTGCCTCCAGTCAGAGGAAGTGGCGTGGCCCGTCTGCGGTCTTGCCTCAGCATAACTCCTTGCTGGTCCCCCTCCTCCCGCCTCAAATTGAGATGATGGTAGGGGGTCAGTTCTCCCTCTACCTGGAGCAGTGGTGAACCTTCACTATGGACTCTGGGACACCATACACGTTACAACCAGGTCACATTCTAGCCCTTCTAGGACAGCTCTAGAAAACACCGCCTGTTCCTTCTTCTTACCCCCCCAGTCCACATTCGTGTGTTGGTGGAGGCTGTGATCTCCTTGCGGCACAAAAGGGGCCATAGAGCCGATACCCTTATGGCAGAGGATTAGAGGGTTCTGCTCCCAGTTATTTCTTGGCCCCAGGCAAACTGGAGACCTTCAGCCTATTCTAGTCCTTAAGGAACTAGATCTTTACATCTAGTACAAGAGGTCCCAGATGGTTACTGTGCAGGGCCTCTTGCCTCTGCTGCAGTAGGGGGACTGGTTATGTTCCCTGGATATACAAGATGCTTATCTGCATATTATGGCTGCTCTCCACACAGGCAGTACCTCAGGTTCCAATTCCAAGGGGAACATTACCAATTCAGATTCTTGCCCTTTGGCTTATCCTTTGTGCCACAAGTCTTTACTTAATGCTTAGTGGTGATGGCGGCTGTCCTCAGATAGGAAGGCCTGTCATGTCCCTATATCTGGATGACTGGTTACTGAAGGCACAATCCAGGGCCTGCTTTGCGACCCTTTACCATGCTCTACCGTTATCCTGTCCCTGGAACAACAGTCAGCTTGCCCAGAGTCTGCCCTGGCCCCTTCACAATGGCTGCAGTATGTAGGGGATCTAGACTCTACCAGGGCAAGGCCTCCCTTCCTCTGGACAGGGTAGGGCAGGGAGCCTGATGCCTCAAGCTCAATTTGTGGCTCAGAATTTATGATGTTACTACCAGGGCCTTCCTGAGGCTGCTGGGCTTAATGGCCATGGCCATTGTCACTGTTCCTCTGGCCAGACGGCATAGGTGGATCCCCCACTGGACTGAGTCCCATGGGATCAGCATACCATAGATTTAAATCAGTAGTGTTTTTGTTTCCACACCTGTCTGCAAGGTGCTTCATTGGTGGTTGGACCCTTGCAGCCATTTGAAAGGGGTATCTTTCCTCATTCCTTCTCCTAACCAGATCCCCACCATGGATGCCTCAGGTCCACATTGAGGGGTGTATATAGATCCCTTTCAGACCCAAGGAGCCTGGTCCCGGAGGGAGACCCACCTCCATATAACCTTCATAGAGATGAGCGCAGTTCTATACACCTTGCAGGCCCTACGGAACCATCTCTTTCTGGGTCTTCGACTGGTGCAGTCAGATAAGCTCAGTGTGGTTTACCACATGAACAAGCAAGGGGGGATACCCACTGTGTTGGGAGGCTATGAGGATTTCATACTGGGCTCTAGGCATGGCCTAGAACTGTTGGCTGTACATGTTCCAGGCGCGGCGTCTTGACATATAGTCTCAGCAGGTTGCAGTCCAGAATGCATGAGTGGGGAGCCGATGACCTCAGTTGTAGAAGACCTGTTAAACCAGGTGGGGTCGTCCAGAGTTGAGACTTTTTGCATCCCCACTTAACACAAAACTGCCATGTTTTTACTCGCTAGATCCAGGGCCTGGAGTTTTTCTGGCAAGATGCGTTGTCCCTCTCCTGGAAGGGCAGGTTCCTCTCTGCCTTTCCTCTGATCCAGAAAGTTCTCATCAAGCTCCAAATGGAGGGGGCCACTCTAATTCTGGTGGTGCCAATCTAGTCTCTTCAGATTTGGTTTCCTTTACTGCAGTAGTCGGCCTTGGAACCTTCAGTTCCTTTGCCGGGACAGGTTGACTTAGGCTCAGGGAACCCTGGTCCATCCAAACCTCAAGTCCCGCCACCTGCAGGCATGGCTGCCAAAACGTAGCCATTGTCCGATTTGGGGTGTCTCATAAATAAGTTGGTGTTGTGGTGGATTCCAAGAAACCCTCCATCAGGGTCACCTGTTTAATTAAGTGGAAGTGTTTTGCTATCTGTGCCTCTTCCCACCATCTGGACCCTTTTATGTGTACGGTGAACCAAGTTCTTGAGTATCTTTGGTCCTTGTCTGGCCTAGGGACTTCAGTACTTCTCTATTAAGGTGGCTCTGTCAGCTATATTGGCTTTCCATGTGCCTGTTGATAGCACGTCACAGTGGCCCAGTTGAATGTGACGGTACTTTTTGAGAGGCATTTTCCATTTGAAACCTCCCATCCATTAAGTAATCTGGTTCTGGCTTGGGACCTGAATTTACGTTTACAAATGGCCCTGCCTCTTTTTGCACCAGCCTTCTTGTAAACTCGCTTTCTGTCATGGAAAGCATTATTTTTAGTTGCTATTACTTCTGCTCTAAGGATTTCAGAGCTACAGGCTCTCGTGTGTGAGCAGCCTTACTTAACATTCCACAAGGACAAGGGTCTCTTTACGTACCAGTCCTAAGTTTCTTCCTAAGGCGGTGTCTGAATTTACTTTAAACCAGTCCATCCACTTTCCTGTTTTTTACGTAGAGCATGACAATCGTGGGGAAGCATTGCTCCATACTCTAGATGTGCATAGAATTTTGCGTTACTATACATAACGTACTCAGGACTGCAGGAAGTCCTCATAATTGTTTGTTTTATTTCACCCTTGGGAAAGAGGGCGTACCTGCTTCTGAACAGAGCTTATCCTAATGGTTGACCAACTGTATTATTTTTTGTTATAGGAAGTATGGTAAAGAACTTCCAGGGGTTGTGCATGGCCATTCCACCAGAGGCATGGCCACTTCTGTTACCTGTTTCAGGAATGTGTCAGCAGCTGAAATTTGTACTGTCCACACTTTTACCAAGCACTACAATCTGGACATTGCCTCTAGAAGGAGGGCAGGCTTTGGTCTAGCAGTGCTTCAGGGACTTTTTTTCTTAGGCCCCCTGGCCTCCTGCCACCCAGACTATCTCACTACTGCTTGGGACTTGTTCCATAGATGTCACCTGATGACCAAGATATCCCAGAAGAAGATGGAACAGTTACTTAAAAAACTTACCGTAACAGTAGATCTTTGAGGGAATCTTTCATCAGGTCATGCAGTCCCACCCTCCATCCCCCTTGTGTCGCTGTTTCCTCACTCTCTCTCTTGGCGGCCACGCTGGGCTGCTGTCTGCAGGCTCTCTGTACTGAGAGCAGAATCTTACCCCTGGCTATTTTCTTACTAAATTATAAGTAAAAGAGAGTTTAAATTTTCTGAGCGTGACTTTGTGGCAGCATTTTGCGCCCAAGTCCAAACATGTTAAAAGTTTTTAGTTAGTGGTGAGGTTTAGGGCTTTAGTTATTAGTTAGGGACGGGTCAGTGAGTAAGATACAGGAGTCAGATTTTTTGTTTTCCATAGAGTCTTTTCTAAATAGTGCCACAGATTTTGTATTTCATATTGGGGAATTACCTGGAGGAGGACCACGGAGGATAGAGGTGAAACTGAAAATCTGCTGCTGGCGTCTGTGAGGTTCGGCCTGGAGTGTGGGGCTGTGAACTCTGCCTGCTGGTTTAATCTTGCTGCTGGTTGTCCGGAGGTATGCTGCTCTTGGGGCGTAGAGGAGATCGACTGTTTCCTGGGTTGCTTCCCGGGTTGTCGGATCAGAAGCCGAAGATCTTGCGGTGTGAGCGTCCTTTGTTTTTCGGAGTACTCACAGCCCACAAGGAGTGTTTGCTGTTGTCCGCTAGTGTGCAGTGGACGGTTCCAATTGACTGAAGTGACTGCCGTTTCCTCCTTTGGCCGCTCTTGATTGTTGGGCTTCGGTTCTGCCTCAGACTCCAGACTGTTTTTCTCAGTCAGTCCGTTGCACCGTGACTCCAAAACTTTCCAGCTGTGAACTTTTCAGCACCTATTAGAGGGTGCTGGCTGTCAGCTTGTTTGCTATTTCAGAGAGTTTCTCTCTGCCTTTTGTGACTGCCATTAAGTTATGTCCAGTACTAGTGAGAGGAGTTGCTGAATTTGACTTTGAGTACTGTCCCTCCAGTGGACATTTTTCCCGTTATGTATTTTATTTTTTTTTCAACCAGAAGAATTTCTTGGCCCTGAATCTTAGGGGCAGTGGAGCGCTCTGCATCTCTGGTTGTCTAAGAAAGACTGACTTTGTATTACCATTACCGATCCCTTCATTCTTCTACACAGATTTTATGGAAATTACTCCTTTGCAGGAGTTTTATAAACTTTCTGTGGCACTCTTTGAATTTACTCTCCGGAAATTGAACTTTTCTGTCTGCTTGCTGGGGCTGGTTTTGAGGGATTGTTTTAAAGTTTTAAGCAGTAGGATTAATTTGGGGTGGTGAGGGTTGTATGAATGTTGTATGCATGTGGATAGTTTATGTATTAGGTGTGAATCTCAGTGTGACTGCTTTGGTTAGGCTTAAATTGTGGAATGTGCCGGGGCCTAGGACCCTTCGGATTGTCTATGATGCAGCCCAGCTGCTTGACCTCTAGCCCTTTTTGACCTCCCTGTGTCAGCTACAGCAGCAAGGTGCTGCCGGGAGGTCGGTATTGAGCTGGGACTGTAGAGGTTGGTGGCGTTGGGATGCAGGGGACAAAGCACAGCTGAGAGATATTGAGGTTATTAGGGTGCAGGAGACACCCTGGGTTTAGACAGAACTAGAGAGAGGCCAGACGTGTTTGGTTTCCATCCCCAGGGTTCCCACCAGACCGAGTGGGCAGGTAGTCAGAGGGGCTGCTGTACCTCCTAGTCCCCTTCGGGCAGTGCTATACAATGCCAAATCGATGAAGAATAAGACTGCGATTATGGCGAACTTGATTTCCTCTGTCGATCTGGCTTGCATCTCGGAGACCTGGTTGGGTGATGATACCGGTCCAGTTTTGGAGGTGGCAGTCCCCGCTGGGTACTCAGTGGTGCACTGCCCAAGGAGGGAATGCAAAGGTGGGGGTGTGGCCATCTGTTTTAGATCCAGCTTGGGCTTCACTGTGCACCCAGTGGGGGCGGCCGGGTTCTTTGAATGTGTGGCTGTGTCCAGGTGCAAGTTGCAGGATTCTCCTTATTTACCAACCTCCAGGGGTGGGGGGAGATTTCCTGCAGGAAGTTACGGACTTCGTCATCAGCGAAGTGTTTCAGTCCCCCAGATGTTTGGTTCTGGGGGACTTCAGCACTTTGGTCGATGACAAATCCTAGCAGTCTGGTTATGACCTCCTCCAGCTGATGTCTTCGCTGGGCCTGTCACAAGTAGTTTCTTCTGCGACCCATCAGCATGGCCACATGTTGGACCTGGTGTTCTCACTGGGGCTTGAGGTTACTAACCTCAAGATTGATGAGGTCATGTGGTCTGATCATTCCATGGTGGAGTTCTCATTTGGGGCCCCCCCGAAAGTCCTTCCCTGTGGAGATGGTTAGCTACCGCCCTTTAAGGGGTGTGTCCCCAGAGGGACTATTGACGGTGGGTGACCTATCTAGTGTAGACGCTGCATGTGCGGTTGGCACAGGCGAGGCGGTGGCTGCCTATAATAAGATGGTAACCAAGGCACTCGATGCCATTGCACCGGTCCAAGTATGACCCAGATCCTCTCACTTGAGATCCCCTTGGTTTGATGGGGCTCTCAAGGTGATGAAGATCAGGGGTCAGAAGTTGGAGCATTGCTGGCAGAGGACTCAGTTGGAGGAGGATAAACTGGCCCTGTGTGCTCATTAATAGGAGTACCAAGGGGCAATCAACCATAAGAAGGCAGCGCTCCTGTCCGGGGAGATTGCCGCAGGGAAAAGCAGACCAGCTCAGCTATTTTGGACTGTCGACAGACTTATTCTTCAGGGCTGTCTTCAGCCGAAAAAAGCTTTTTCAGCCGCTTCATGTGACGAGTTTGCTCAGTTCTTCTGACAGTGTGTCCTCTGCCCGGCAGTGGATCCCATCAGTGAGGCAGTCTGTGCCTCGCAGTGACTGGCCTGGGGGGAACAGAAGCCCTCCGCCTGTGTGGGAGGAGTTTAAACCGCTGGAGGTGGCCGAGGTTATTGAGGGCATCTCAAAGCTGAAACACACCTATTGTGAACTGGACCCAGCTCTGACATGTTTCTTGTTGAGATGTCAGTTCTGTTGGCCTGGTGTTTGCTGGGATTGTCCGGTGCTCGTTGTCAGAGGGGTTTTTGAAAAAAACATCTCTAAACCCTGGCGATCCTAATGATTACTGTCCTATCTCCAACCTACCTTTTTAGGAAGGTTGTCGAGAAAGTGGTGGCACAACAGCTCGAGGAGCACCTGGTGACCTTTGAAATCTATGAGCCACTCCAGTCAGGTTTCAGAGCGAGGCACGGCGTAGTACAGAAACGGTATTAGTCTGGGTGCAAAGTGACTTACTCAGGGCTAGAGACAGATCAGTTCTGGTGCTCCTCAATATCTCTCTTCAGCTTTTGACACCATAGATCACATTGTGCTTCTTGATCACCGTAGAGAATACTGCGGACTGACTGGTACTGTCATCAGCTGGTTTGAGTCCTACCTGTGAGGCAGAAAGCAGCGGGTGGTGATGGGGAATTTCTCCTCCTCCCCAAGGTCAGTGCCGTGTGGGGTGCCTCAAGGCTCGATCTTGTCGCCAGTGCTATTTGCAGTGTGTATGCTGCCCCTGAGTGAGCTCATTAGACATTACAGTGCGGATTTTCACTGCTATGCAGATGATACCCAACCATATATGTACTTTGCTCTGGGAACACACAACACCCTGGACGTACTTAACAGTTGCTTTGCTGGGATAATGACTAGTTGTCCTCCAGTTGATTGTGACTGAACCCAGACAAGATGGAGGTACTGGTGGTTTGAACCAGGTCGCGGGTGTGATGGGAGTGCTTCTGGTGCAGTCACTGGTCTTTTCCTGGGATCTGTGCCATTGACTGCCACTCCTTGGGTGCGAGATCTTGGAGTGATTCTGGTTCACAGTTTGACATTTGAGTTTCAGGTGCCGGCTGTTGTCCGAAGTGGTTTTTACCACTTGAGGAATATTGCCAGGATCAAACCCGTAGTTCCACCTGAAGATCTACCAACACTGGGTCATGCTTTTGTGATGTCCGGGCTAGATTACTGTAATGCTGTTTACTTCGGGGTCTCTAGAGGGACCCTCCGCCGACTACAGCTAGTGCAGAATGCAGTGGCCACGTTGCTGATTGGCCTGTTTAGGTCTAGTCATGTGACCCCAGTCCTGCAGGCTCTGCACTGGCGGCCAATTAGGTGGAGGATCTTCTTCAAGGTGGACTTGCTCACCTATCAGGCCCTACACGGACTTGGCCCTGGCTACCTGGCTGATCTCCTGACACCTGCCTCCTCAGTTCCTCCCTCCGGTTCCTTGACGAGGGTCCCTCGCTTTCGAGGCCAGATTGAAAACTTCCAGCGAATGTGCCTTTAGTGTCGCCAGACTGGCCCTCTGGAAGTCTTTTCCACCTAGTGTAAGAGTGGCTCCCTCGGTCGAGGCATTTTAAAGGGGTCTCAAGGCCTATCTGTTTTTCTTGGCTTTCCCCACTGCTGATTACTAGCTAGTTATCGTTGTATTTTAAATCTGGGATACTGTAATTGTATATGAATTGCAGTCTAGTGTATCTCACTGCCCTGTGTCTCTCTTACTTTGTGTAAGGCGCCCAGAGCCTCCGGGATTGGGTGCCATATCAGTAAAACTTGCTTTGCCTCCCTCTTTTTGCTCCAGGCTTTGCTGTATAGCTGGGCACCTCTTTTCTCTCCTGTGTCCCTTAGGGGAGGGCTAGCTCATTTGGTCTCGGCGGAGGGGACTGAGGAGGGAGCGGGGCCACCCATGCTGATATAGGGCCATGACATCGAAGAGGGTAGACTGCTGCAAAAGGTTTCCGTGGGATCCTAGTGCCTGACTGCTAAGTTCCATAGATGTGACCTGATAAGAGATTCCTTTGAAGATCTGCTGTTACGGTACATTCTTACATAACTGTTCTTTCAGGAAGCTGAGCTGCTTACACAAGGATAGAAGGAAAAGAATTTGGATCTATGGCGTGCCTGTCATACACACTGTGTCCCAAAGTGTCTTACAAGGTGTAAGCAGTAGCATCACCCATCAGATCAGCATACAGTTAACATGAGATTGCGTCCCATAATTTTCTGTAAAATGGACAAAAAATCGAATTATCCATGAGTAAGACAGGATTGGTCATTTGATGGAGGGAGACAAAATAGGCCGATTTTTTGACTTGATTTAGAGTTTATGTAAAACACCCACTTTGTGCCAGTTACGTCAACGCTCCACTTTTGCATTATATATTGAGGTAGTGTCCTTTACCTTGTGTGTGAAACACTTTTATTCTGTAAGAGTGTCTCACATGCAGCTGCCCTGAAAATGAGCACATTCAGGGAAGGTTTTTTCTAATTTTAATATTTCTCAATCACAATCAGTATTAATACTGCCACTAAGACAGCTCTTATGGTTGTAAGAGTGGTCTCACTTACATTCTGAGGATATCAGAACACCTCACCTTAGGTTCACAGTTTGCATACTGTAAGAATGTGTGGGAGGCAACTCTTACAGCCATAACGATGATGATGTTAGTAGGGCACTGGTTGACGGTCAATCTGTGGATGTGGTTTATGTGGACCTGAGTGAGGCCTTTGACAAGATAACTCATGATCAATTAATAGAAAGATTAATAAATATAGGAATGGATAATAAAATCATGCAGTGGATTAATTTGTGGCTTACTGACAGGAGACAGAGGGTGGATGTTTGTTGATATTCATCAGGTTGGGCGGAGGTCAGTAGTGGGGTGCTAAGGGATCAGTCTTTGGTCCATGTCTGTTTGTTGTTTAATTATTTTTCTAAATGTTGCTCCTCCCCTACTGCTCGTTTGACCACTCCTTTGGGCTTTCAAGAGCCCCCCCCACACGGAATCGACTGCCGACCCCGATTCCGCGCCCTTGGACATCCCGGCTGTATCCCTTCACCGCCCCCACCCCCCGGGGCCAGGGGAGGGAGACTGGGATTCAAATCTTTGTCCAGGGCATGGGGCTACGGGTGCAGCCTAGAGGCATTCTGCCAGGGCTTTGTGGCAGAGGAGGCCTAGCGGCCATCATCCAGCTGATCAGGAAGCCATTTTCCCCCTGCCCACCCCTCCTCCCTATTGGTGCCACATGCCCGCAGTGTCCTGGCTGAACGCACCTGCGACATGTGGTCACCCACGTCGCAAGGTGCATCACCAAAGGCCGGCCCCTAGGAGACACTCAAGGGTAATGCTGGTGTACACCCCTTCCCAGGAGGATGGCATCCTTGCAGATGCTCTGAACCCTCCCTGCTGGTCTCCACTTCTGTCTCCTGTGGTCCTGGGCTCGGGCACAAACCCAGGTTGCCAGCGTGCCAGGCAAACCCCTTTGCTTGGCGCCACAGAGCTGGTTGGGTCCATGTGTGTTTAAATTATATGTTGTCAACAGTACCCAGCTTTGATAACCTATATTTATCCAGATTTGCAGATGACATCAAATTAGGGTCAGTAGTTGGAACTCGGTTAACAAAGACTTAATAAATAGGAGGAGACTGCCATTTTAAAGGCTGCATTATCTCAAATAGAACATTGGGCATTAAGAAGCAGTTTAGAACTTCACATTGAGAAATGTCCAGTGATGCACTTGGGTATGAAAAATGCAGTGAATAAATACACACTGAACAGAAAAGCTAAGGGTAACTGAGGAGGTAAGGGATCTTGGGATTTTAATATCCAGTAATCTGGAATTTCAAAAACATTGCCATATGGTGGCAAAAGGGGAAAATATGATATTAGCAAATATCAAGAGACATATCCGGAGTCGGGATAAAAGGGATATACAGTATTGCCCTTGTATACATCATTGGTGAGACCTCATCCGAGTATGGTGTCCAGTTTTGGTCTCCCAAGTAGAAGAACGGAAAGAAATCCAACACAAAGCTACTAGGATGATAAAGACCTTTGATCACCTAGATTACAGTGGGAGACTTGAGAGCCTGGAACTATACTCAATGGAATGTAGAAGACTTGGGGGCAGTCTCTGTCTAGTGTACAGTTCATTGTTAAATCCTGATTTATGGCACTGTAACATGGGTCCTAGGACAAGGGACTTGTATTATGATATTCGGTCGCACGGCTTGCAGCTAAAAGGGAATTTGTGTCATACCAGGAAAAGAGCATCCTGGTTTAATCAGAGGGTGGTCAGCTTGTGGAACTTCTTACCAGTGGAGATTGTGGGTAGTGGGAGCATGAATATTTTTAAGAAAATGCAGGATGAATACTGTATTAAGAATAATATCATGGGCTGTACATCTTGGCTTTTGGCAAGCTGACATGGGCCTAGCCTAATTGACTTGTATTTACCTAAGACACCTATGAACAGTGGTTTCAACAATGGTATTAACAAACACAAAAAGTGCCAAATTGTGGTTCAAAACATGCTGATTTGCATTCACTTAGGGGGATGGAAAAAATCAGAATTTAACATTTGGTTAAACAGAAGAATAGGTTACTTGTAGCAATAGATCTTGACGGTATCTCCTTCCATTGAGCCACCTCATGGAACTTTAAGCTGTTGGCATCAGGACCACCGTTGACATGCATTGTTGCAACCTATATAATGTGGGCAGCCCCATCATACCTTAGTTCTTTCTCCTGCCTTCAACCTCTTGTCAGTCCAGTGCTGCTTCTGCATTTGCCTGCCCCCACCCCCAGTTAAGGTTGCTGGTTTTGCCTCTGATAATCCAACAGTCAGTCCTTAATGCTGTCTTTAAAGTAAGCACCCTTTGAAACAGCGATGTTGACTCCGCTAGCAGGACCTCCATCCATTTTAAATGCCCTGCAGTCCCAGCATAACGAGAATCTGAAGCCAGGGCAGGGCCAGAGTTCTTTGCAGGCCTTAGACCATATGTTGCTTCTACCTGGGCTCTTTATGATTAATAGTACTTAAATGGTTATTATTTATTTTATGGTTTATAACGAACTGACCCTGATTTTAGTGTTGAACTGTGTGTGCAGATTGTTCCTTTTCCACCTTCTTTATAGCGCCCAGATCCTCTGGGATTGGCGCTTCTGAAATAAACTTGACTTGTCCCTGGATACAAAAGATCAACATTCTTTGTGATTAAAACAGCATTTAGGAGGCACAAGGAGGCCCAGATGGAGGTGGACCGTGAAGTATATGTGGAAGAGTAAAGGGAGGCAGGAAGGAAGGTGAGGGCAGCTAGGGCACAGATCGCCAAGGAAGTCAAGAAAAGGGATATGATTTCTTCAGATATATGAGTGAAAAGAGGAAGGCTGGTGGTGGGATAGTGAGAATCAGGAGGGTGGGGGGACTGTACAGAACATGATCAGGAAAAAGCTAAAATTTTAAAAAAGTACTTCTGCTCCATCTTCACAGTGGGGGGGGGGGGTTACCTACATGTATTAGCAGGCACCTGGGGCAGTTGACACAAGTCCATTTTTGGAGGAGAGAGCCTAGAAGGGACTGGAAACCTTAATGGAGAACAAGGTGATTGGACCGGATGGGATTCAGCCAGGATTCTAAAAGAACTATGCAAGGTGCTAGCTGCCCCTCTGGCAAAACTACTGAGCCACTCACTGGAACCGGGGGGTAGTTCCAGAGGACTGAAGGAGAGCCAGTGTGGTTCCTCTACACAAGATGCAGCAGGGAGTAGGCTAGCAGCTACAGGCCAGTCAGTCCCACATCAGTGGTGGGGAAGTTAATGGAGACCCTGCTGAAAGAGAGGCTGATGGAGTACCTGGAGGCATATGGGCTGAAGGACCACTAGCAACATGGTTTCACGGGAGTCATACCAAATAAATCTCATAGATTTCTTCAGGTGATATGGGGAGGGCAGTGGATGTGGCTGTCTGGACTTCAGCAAGGCCTTCAACATTGTGCCGCTCAGGGAGGCTAGTAAAAGCGGGGTGGGGGGGCAGGAGCTCGACTAACGGGTGCCACAGGAATCAGTATTCAGTCCAGTCCTCTTAACAATCTTCATAAGTGACATTGCTGAAGAACTGGATGGAATATATGTCTCTTGCATATGACACAAAATCTGCAACAGGGTGGCCAGTCAGGAAGGGGTTGAGTGAATGCAGAGGCACATGGGGAAACTAGATATGTGGTCTAGGCGTGGCAGCTGGGTTTCAGTGCCAAAAGTGCAGAGTCATGCACCTGGAGGCGGGGAAGCCCAAGAACTATGTATAAAATGGGGGGGGGGGTATTTACAGTCACCAAACAAGAAAGGGACCTTGGGTTAATGATATCTGATGATTTCATGATGGTAGGGCAGTGTGACAAGGTAGTAGGCAAGGCTAGTGGGATGCTGAGGTGTATTTCTAGCAGGAGGAGGGAGGTGGTGTTGCCACTGTGTCAGTCACTGGTGAGACCCCACCTAGAGTACTGTGTCCCGTTCTGGAGGCCGCACCTCCGCAGGGGCATTGACATGGTGGAAGCAGTCCAGAGGAGGGCTACCAGAATAGTACGGGGATTGCATGAGAAGCCATACAAGGAGAGGCTATGAAATCTCAACATGCACTCCCTAGAGGAGAATGAGAGGGGACATAATTGAGACCTATAAGTACCTCACAGGGGTGAGCAAGGTGCAGCTAGGAGTCTCTTTCAGGTGGAAAAGCACCAGAACATGGCATGCAGTGAAGGTGGGGGATTAAGAGGATGTGATGAAATACTTCTTAGCTAGAAAGGACGGTGTGTTCCTGGAAAGCCTGCCAGAAGAGTGGTGGGGGTGAAAACAGTGAGGAGCTTCAAGAATGCGTGGGATAAGCACATGAGTATAAGTAGAGGAAAGGAAGGCCTGTGACCAACTAGAGTCTGAGATGTTGAAATTGGCAGGGAAAAATAGGGCAGGCTGGATGGCCTACCAGTTCATTTCTGACGACAAATTCTATGTGTCTTCTGGGGACCCAGCTGTGGCTCCTAGCGGCCCCAGGCCTCCCCATAGGCCTGTTTGCCTCCTAGTGCCCATACCAGACTCGTAGGTGCTTGTATTGGTGCCCCCCTCCAACTTCCTCCAGCCCCCGCTGATCAGGGCATCCTGGTGGGGGCTGCATCTCCCTCTTCCTTCTGTAGTGGAGGGAGATCACGACAATGTTTGGGTGCTATAGGTGGTTCAGTGACAACATGGTCTAGAACTCTTCAATCCCTCCAGTGCACCCTCTCTTGCCAAACTGCTACCCTCGGGACATCTTGCTGTCCTGCTGGAGGAGGTTCAAACCCTTCTCAGCAAAGGGCCATAGAATTAGTAACAGTTCAGAAATAATATGGGCTATTATTCCTGATACTTCCTGGTACCAGAATTGACGGGTTGTATGGCCCATACTGGACCTCAAAGACCTCAGCCTGTGTGTAGAATACAGGCGGTTCTGAATGGTCTCTCTACAGTCCTTCCCTTGGTCCTGCAAGGGGAGTGAATGTGTACCCTGGTTATGAAGGATGCTTACCTCCACTTCAAGATCCACAAGTCCCACAGGCAGTACCCGCAGTTTTTGCTCCAGGGCATGCACTTATCAGTCTTTACCAAATGCTTTGCAGTGGTTGTGGGTGCCTACATGAGAAGAAGGGCCTGTATGACTTCCCATATATCACTGATTGGCTTCTAAAAGCCCTGTCTAGGGAGGCTATTGTTTACACCCTATTCTGCACCAGGCAGCTCTTTGAACAGTTGGGCATTCTAGTGAAAAAGCTGAAAAGTCACTCTGTGCCAAAATCCACAATACATAGGAGCAGTTCTGGACACTGGGTTAGATCAGGCTATTCATCCCTTCAGACCATGTTATGACGCAGATTGCCCAGGCTCGGGTGGTGTGTTACAGTGACTTTGTCTCGGCCAGAGGTCTCATAAGACTAATAGGCCTAATGGCTACTGCCATTCTGAATGTCCTGCTGGTGTACCTTCACATAGGGATTCCACAATGGTTCTACTAGAATGACCCCTCCACTCTGCTGCCCTGCTCCGGGAGCCAGATCGCCCTTTCTCCATTTTCTTTTTTTTAGTGATGATGATGGATTGCCTGGGTTCCGGATGGGGTGCCCATCAGAGCCCTTCTGGACTGCAGGTCACTGGTCCCTTCTGGATACGGTTCTGCAGAGCAGCACTCTGGAGATGAGGGCTGTTCTGCTTGGCCTCCAGATCTTTGCCACTCGCCTTCTGGGACATTAGCTGTTGATCCATACAGACAACATCTCAGTGATATACTACCTAAACCACCAAGTCAGTGTCCACTCGTTTCTTCTCTGCAGAGAGGGACGAGAGTCTGGCACTCTGCCATGGAACACACCATGTTTCTATAGGCCATTTTTCTGTCCTGCACCCTCAGTTCCTTGGAGGATTGCCTCAGCCAATCCCAGGTGTTTTGTAATGAACTGGAGTTCTTGGACTCTGTCGCAGACTGCCTCTTCATAAAGAGGTCACCTGTAAGTAGACCTCTTTGTATCTCCACACAATGCAGAGTTGCAATGTTTCTGCTTGCTCGCTCCAGAGCCTGGAGTTTTTTGGTGAGGCACATTGTCTCTCTCCTGGAAAGGGAATTCCATGTACACCTTTCCTCCGCTCCCTCTGATACATAGGGTTCTGGTCAAGCTGAGGGCCGAGCTGGCCACCCCGATTCTAGTGGCTCTGTAGTGGCCCAGACAAATCTGATTCCCTCTGCTTCAAAAATTGGCAGTGGAATCCCCTGTCTTACTCCCTCCATGAGCTCAACTTCTGTCGCAGGAGTGGTAAGCTGGTGCATCTGGATCTTAGATCCCTGCACCTCTGTGTCGAGAGCCCCTGAGGACGTAGAGCTTTCCGCTGTTGGGTTTTTCCCAGCGGTTGTAGTTCTAATTTTGGCAGCCTGGAAGTCGTCTTCTAGATACACCTACTTGCAAAATGAAAATATTTTTCTAGTTAGTGTGTTGCCTATCAGCTGGACTCCTTTATGTGTCCAGTTGGCCTAATTTGGACTACCTCCTGCTCCTTACAGGCGTTGGCCTCATGTATTTCTCCACTTCGCAAGCAAACATAAAAAGGTACAAGGATCAGTACTTTGTTCTGAACAGCTCTACCATTTTGTGATCAGATCGGTGTGGGCTGGAAGCAGGACACTTAATGAGTTTGTTTACAGACATACGAATTTGCCAACAGATACAGGCCTTACGGTCTATCTAGTCTGCGCAAGTGTGCAACACTTCAGCCATTTAGACTTCAGCTGTCTTCCCCCCCCCCCACACCTGGTTTTCCTCCTGTGTCCCTCACACACACACACACACTGTACACTCCCGGTTTGGACCCTCCCTTTGATCCTGTCCCACCCCCTCTTGAAGCTGCTTACTGTCCACAGTGATACCACCTCCTCATTGCACTGTTAGTTTTAAATGAGTGGAAGCAAGATTAAAATATGTTTTTGAAGGTAAATACTTTGTATTTCAAAACAGCTCTTCTTATTCTTAAAACGTAGGGGATAAATTCATAATTGGTGGACGGGTTTAAGGTTACTTTTCCTTTAAAGGGCACCTTCTTCAGGAATTTCCCCAAGCCCCAGTGTTAGCCTTACCCTCGATAGCTGAATGGACATATTCAGAAAATGTATTTGCGCCTGTTAGAAGGGAAGAGTCATAAATTGGTGCCGATGAGCCCTGCCACTAGCCGTTCACCTTCCTGGTATGAGCACTCTGCCCCTACGCTCCACGTTTTGTGATGTCAGAGTTTGGAGAGCGCAGGGGTGCCTCTATAGAAAGTAATAGCCACATCTTTTTACATACTATTTTCAGTATGTTAGTGGTCCGATTGATGCAAGTCAGAGCCACCACTTCACTAACAAACTCTGACATCACAAAATGTAGAGACAGGCGAGCACTCTACCAGGAAGGGATGGTGCGGCCAGGCTCCTTGGCAGCAGTTTTCGATCCCTTCCCCTACTAACAGGCCAGCAAATAAAACATTTCAAAATATGTCCATTCGGCTGTTGCAGGGTAAGGCTACCACTGGGGCTTGGGGGGAGGGTTTCCAAAAAGAGCATGAAAGGTGCTCTTTAAGTGCAAGGATGAAGAGCTCATGAAGGAGAGTATTTGCGGATCAGTGCTTCTTATAGTCTAACCTGAAGCAATGCTCCCGGAAACAATCCGGTAAGAGCATTCAGGAGAGTAAACAAAGAATTTTAAGTAAATGAAGTTTGACTTGTCAGACACACACACCATGCTTGCAGTCATCAAGTATGGGCGATCTTCCACTCATTTTTGCCTTCCAAAGAGCAACTGTCTATTATGATAAAAAGCTGAAAGACTCTAGATTTGCACCAGTTATATTAACTTTATTGTTTTCCAGTTCTTTTTTTTTTACTTTCCCCTGTTGTTGGTCTGCTAGATATTGTAGATAATGCAGCAATTATTTCACTGTTTCAAAATGAGCTAACTTCGCCCCTGCAAACCACATAATTGCTGTTTGTGACATCACAGTCTGTTGTCATGGTGAGCACTACGATGTCATAAAGGCAGTGTGAGGTTAATAGACGAGAGGCAAATATTTTGTAAGGTTTTCTACAGACTTCTTAGAAGAACTACCAAGATGTGATGTAGTTCATGGAAAGGAACATAGAAAATGAAAAAATGTATTCTCTACTAAACTGCAACAACTGACACATTTTATTTATGAACACATGTCGAAGTTCGAGTTGCTCTTTAAATTGAAATGTCTGTAGGCATTGAGCTGCACTATGACATCTAGCCTACAAGGCCAGAGAGGTGCAGATGCTAAAGAAGTAGCCTCCCCAGTTTCTTGTCCATCCCCATTCTCCTCACCAAGCGTGTCCTGTTGTCGTGCTGAGTACTAAAGTCTTTTCTGTTCTCTGGTTTTTGCCCAAGAGCGAATACCCCAATCTGAAGCTGGTGGTGAAGTGGGAGCTGAGATCTGACGATGAGAAGGACTTGTTTTGCTGGGAGGTTCCTGTGCAGATTGTCGGTTAATGGGATGCTGTTTTTAACCACTGATGAGGGTGTGTGGTTATGTCACCAATCAGGACTTCTGAAGAAATTATTTTTCCCACCTTTGCTCACACTTTTCTCATTTTAAGATTCTTTACTTCTTCTAGCCTTGTGGCTCAATACTGATGAGAACATTCAGTACCCAAAATACTATACTCCCACCCCTGCAGCAAAAACAAATTGCATTAAACATCTTACTAACGGATGAAAAAAAAACAACAAATGACTTAAAGCTGCTTGTTGATTCTGCTCGTCTGGCACAGTTTGCACTTGTCCATGCTGGGTTACTGGAAAGGCTGGAACATGATGGTATCACCCAAACACTGGGTATGTGGGCCTTTATTCCCTTTAACTGTGTGGTGTGGGGGGGGGAACACCTCCTGTACTGACACGCCTGCTACTGACTACTGTGTAGCCAGACCTGCGTTTTTCTTAGGGAAAACCTAGCCAAAGCATTTTTATTTCCTTTTCAAATCTATATTGCTTCTGTGACAAATTAATTTTTACAAAATTTTGCATCAAGTGGATTTGAAGTAGCTCTTACCATTTGTAATCAAGCCTCACTTTTGTAAGCCTTAATTGTACAATGAATTTTATATAACATTTCAGTTTTTCATTTCATAAACAGTGACTTAAAAATAAAGTTGTCCTTGGATGCATCTGTATTTTTTCTTGTTTTTATTTAAACTTCAAAAGTGTATTGATGTAGTAAAAGAGCAGAGGCTGTACATTCAATTGAGGAAAAGATGGGAGTATAAAATAACAGGCCAGCCATCTGAATGTTGGATAATATGGACTTACTCTAAAAAGAGAATAAATGGGCAGTCACCCTGAGAAAGAGTTCCTGTCAAGAACAATTACTGCAGGGAAGAACCAACCAGCTCAGCTCTTTTGCACCATGGACAGGCTGATTAATCCCTCCTGTCTCCAATTCACTTGCCCTTTTTCTACAGAAAAGGGTGAGGAATTTGGCAGATTCTTTTCTGACAAGGTATCCTCCATTTGATTGGGTTTTTCCTCAAGTGGTCTTTCATGGGCAGCTAGTAATCATTCTGTGAGGGGCATAGAGGATCTGCCTGCCTAGCTGAGTTCCGGATGGTTGATGAAGAAGAGGTGCTCCAGGTGAATTCGGATTTGCACCCAGGCTGCTGCATGCTGGACCCTGGGCCTTCCTGGCTGCGTATGGGCTGTCCAGAATCCATGGGTCCAGTTGTCACTGAGATTGTTGTGTATTCCTTGAATGAGGGTGTCTTTTTGTCCATCCTTAAAAAGGCAGTGGTACACCCCTCCTGAAAAAAAAATCCTTGGACCATGATGCTCTAGTGAATTACAGACCGGTCTCGAATCATCCCTTTTTGGGGCAGATTAATGAAAAGGTGGTGCCGGCACAGCTTGAGGATTGCCTGGAACAATATGACATCAATGTGCCTCTCCATTCGGGATTTCAGCCCCGTCACAGCACAGAAACTGTGCTCGTCAGGGTGACACATGATCTCCTCATGGTGAGGGATTGAGGACTATATTTTATCTTGGTCATCTTGGATGTCCTGACAGCGTTTGATTGTAGTGCTGTTGGACTGCTTGAGGAATTATGTGGGTCTTTCCGGCACGGTTTTGTGCTGGGCTGATTCCACATAACTAGGGGAAATGCAGCAGGTGGCTGTACGAAATTACATCTCTAAGCATCTGTGCTCTTCTCTGGTGTTCCACAAGGCTCAATCCTTGCCCCTGTGTTGTTTTCTTTGTACATGCTGCCTTTGAGTGAGGTCATCAGATGGTATGGTTTTGCTTTTCACTGCTATGCAGATGATATTCAGCTATACCTGTCTTGCACTTTTGGCAGGTTCAAGCTGCACTGGCTTACATGATGAGATCAATGATTGAATGGCCTCCAGCTGGCTGTATTTCGCCCAGGGAAGATGGAGGTTGTGATTGTTGAACTGCGTTGGCGGGGGGGTCACCGATGACAGATGGATTGATGACACTTCCTTCGTTGGGCAGCCAGCCACTCAGATCTATAGATACAGTAAAGAATCTAGGTGTCATTTTAAAGTGCAGGCTAACGCTTGAAGAGCAGGTGCCAGCGGTGGTCCGATCTAGCTTCTGCCATCTATGTAACTGCCAGGATTAAACTGCATCTGGCGCCAGCAGATCTGGTGACAGTTGTCCATAGCTTTGCCACTTCTAGGCTTGACTGTTGTAATGCTCTGTACTTAGGGTTATCTGGAAGTTTGTCGAAGCTTGTCCAGAATGCTGCAGCCCTGCTGATTTTGGGAACTTCTCAACGGGAACATATCACACCAATCTTGCTTGTTCTGCACTGGATGCCCGTGCGATGGAGCATCACCTTTAAGGTATGCTTGATGACATTCAAGACCCTATGCAGCTGGGGTCCTGATGACTTGAAAGATCTCTTGGTTCAAACAACATGAAGTCTTGCTGTATTCTGACTATTTGCAGTGATCTCCAACCTTTGAACTGCCCCGGAGAGGAAAGAGTTAACTTTTCATGCAAGGCATGGAACGTTGAGCTCGAGCTCAGTTGAAGCCTCTGTCTGCTGTTGTTTGAACCCCAACCGCCAGATTCTTTACTCCGCCTCACTGAACAGTCGCTCCGGAGATTTCTCCTTTGCTCGGTTCAAAAAAGTCGGTTAAAGTGTCGTTTTTTTCTCTCAGTTTCAACCGAATTTCTGCAATCTAACCTGTCGGTTAAGTCTCTGTCTGTGGTACCGTGAGTACTAGATAGGTTTTCCATATTAGTTTTCTTTGTGGAACTTGTAAACATTGGATCGTTTCAGTTTGAACCGATCAGGTTTGTGAAAAAGTTTTCTATTCTTATTAGAGTGTGGTAACTGGTCCGTATCGGTTCTAAAAAAAACAGATTTTATTACGTTTTTTTCCAAGACCCGTAACACGGTCAGGAACCGATAGGGGTGTCTTGCCTGGCGGATTGCGGAAAAAAGGGTAAGTTTTGGTTAGGATTGGCCATGTCTGAGAAACCCAAGAAAAAAACCGGGCTCACTGGGTTTCAACACTGTAGTGTGTTTGGGAAGCCTTTGCTAAGGCTGATCCCACACCACCTGTGTTTATTGTCTGGGGTTTGACCACCTTGATTCAGACTGCCAAATATGTAAAAGTTTTCCCAAAGCTACCCTGGATAAGAGAGTAGGTAGACTGAGGGAAAGGGAGGCCGAGAAGTCCGCTGACCCAGATGGCCAGCTCGATTCGGTTCCAACCGAACCAGAAGGAGTGCCCTCTGACCAGGGCAAAACTTCGGGCAAAAGGAGAACCAATTCTGAGGAGTCGGTTCCGGTTAAAAGAAAAAGAAGGGAGTTCGGATCCACAGGTTCTCTCTCCGACCGCTGATGAAATAGTCAAAGCGATAAGGATTGTTCAGTCACTAACTTCGGTTCCGACCGAACCGGCACCATCGGTTAGGAGCTCAGTTCGGTCGGTTCCCCCGGTTCCGGATTATACTTTAGAAGACTTTTATGAACCAGAGGAGGGAGAGTATGAAGATAGTGATGGTGATTTATGAAAGTCTGGATGTGCCCATTGACCCGGACATCTCCCCAGACAGACCTTCAGGTGTTTCTCCTCCTAGACTTTCTGAGTCCCCTTCCCATTTTATGTTTTACGAAAAAGTGGCTGAAACCCTCCAGCTTCCTATGGAAGAAGCAGTAGAGGATCAGGAGGAGCCTGATTTTGTTGAAATGATGGACATCCCAGAGTCCAGGAGATTGTCTGTTCCCCTCCATAAGTCTTTGGGAAACAGACATTTAAAATTTTAAAAACTCCTAATTCCATACCTCCTGTGGACAGAAGAATGGACAAGAGGTATACTCTTTCAGGCTCAGACACGGAGTTCCTTTCCCAGGAATGCAGCCATGTTGGGGTAGTGCAGGCTGCTGCCTGTGATAAGGCAAATATACCCTTGGCTTCACACCCCCCAGATAAGGACTCCAGGAGGATTGATGCCATGGCAAAGAAACAGTACATGGCAGCATCCCTGGGACTCAGGCAGGCTAATTATATGGCCTACACAGCTAGATACCAGAAGTCCAGGTGGGACACTGTTATGGCTGTAGCTAAACAGGCCCCTGACCAGCTTGCCAAGGAGCTGGAGCTGGTGGCTGCAGATGGGATTGAGGCATCCAAGGTGCAGTTTCATGCTGCTGTGGACTCCAGTGATGTTTCATCTAGAGTCATGGCTACATCTGTGGCCCTTCGGAGGATGGCTTGGCTCAGATCTACTAGCCTGTCACAGGATACTCAGGCTAAGGCCATGGATTTTCCTGTCATTGGTAACTCTCTGTTTGGGGAGCAGACAGAGAATTACATGAAAAAAATGGACGAGTACAGGACCACCTACAGGAGTGCTCAGGCCAAAGAAAGGCAAGCCACTCCTTAAAGGCAGCAGTCCAGGGGCAGGGGCAGGCCCTTTCATAGGACTTTTTACCAAGCCCAGGCCTCCTCTTCTGCCTTTGCTCAGAGGGGGTTCTTTAAAGGGAGAGGCAGACGTGGTATGAGCAGGCCTGCTTCCACCCCTCAGCCTAAAGCCCCTGCCAAGCAGACACCCTGATGGGTCTGCCCGGGCCGATTCTCCACTACCTGTAGGGGGCAGGCTGGGATACTTTGTCCAGGACTGGAAGTCTTTAACATCAGACAAGTGGGTCCTGGAAGTAGTAAGCCAGGGACTGGTTCTCAGCTTCAAAAAATTTCCCAAGATGAGAACCAGATCCTTTCCACCTGCAAATCCTTCAGAGGCCCTTGCCCTAGAGGCAGAGGTCTCTTCCCTCTTGGCTCTCAAAGCCATAGAGAGGGTTCCAGCCCTACACAGGGGAAAAGGTTTGTACTCCAGGTACTTCCTAACCCCCCAAAAGACAGGAGAATGGTGGCCCATCCTGGATCTGAGATATTTAAACAAGCACCTTTTAGAGCCAAAATTCAAATGGTGACTCTGGGAATAATTCTGCCCTCTCTAAGGCCAGGGGACTGGCTAGCCTCCCTGGACCTCAAGGATGCCTATTTTCACATTCCCATCAGGGGTCCACAGAAAGTACCTCAGGTTCGAGTTGCCCACAGGCCACTATCAGTTCAGAGCAATGCCCTTTGATCTAACATCAGTCCCAGGGTGTTCACAAAGTGCCTGGCAGTAGTTGTTGCTTCCCTAAGGAAAAAGAACTCCATCTTCCCATACCTGGACGACTGGCTCATAGTGGGTCAGTCCCCAGACCAAGTCAAGCCACATTTGCAGATAACTCAGCAACTGCTCACTTCTTAGGATTCCTCCTCAACCTTCCAAAGTCAGTTCTCGAGCCAGTACAGCTCCTCACCTTCATAGGGGCAGAGCTGGATACAATAAGAGCAAGAGCCTTCCTTCCCCTGGACAGGGCAAGGATCCTTATGGAACTGGCCTCTTCATTCACCCTTCAGGTGTCTCGACCAGCAAGGCATTTCCTTCAGCTTCTGGGCCACATGGCAGCCTCTACAGCAGTGGTCCAGGAGCAAGATTTCAGATGAGGGACATTCAGTTCCATTTTAAGAGCCTTCTGGTCCCAAAGAAAAGATTCCCTTACCAAACTAGTCCCAGTAACTCAACCCTGATCCAGGCTTTGCAATGGTGGCAGGATCAGGACAATTTGAGACAAGGAGTTCCTTTTGTCACTCAGTCTCATTCAGTGATGCTCACCACAGATGCCACCCAAGGGCTGTGGTCACCTCAGAATCTCTGCTTCACATCAATCTATTGGAACTCAGAGCGGTGTTTCTGGCACTGCAAAGCCTTTTCAAATATGTACAGAACATGAACAGACAATACCACCACAATGTGGTACATCAACAAGCAAGGGCACTGGTCCTATGGCCTTGTGCACAGAAGCAATGAAGTTGTGGTCCCTGGCCTATTCCCTGCAAACCTCTCTGACAGCAGTTCACCTCCCAGGGAAGGACAGTGCCCTAGCAGGTGCTCTCAGCAGGATATCCCAGGGCCATCACGAATGGACCCTAGATCCCCTAGTTTTGAAAGTGATTTTGTCGAGATGGGGCACTCCACAGATAGATCTGTTTGCAGCCCCAGACAATCACCAACTTCCTCTCTTTTGTTGCAGACCACCAGTCTTGGGCTCAGTCCCCCCGGATGCTCTGATTCTGAATTGGGAAGGGAAATTTCTGTATGCTCCCCCACTCCTTCCCTCTCCTGTTCAAGGTGTTAGTCAAGATAAGGTCACAACCTTGCAAAGTGATTCTGATTGCTCCAGACTGGGCCAGACAGCCCTGGTCCCCCTGTTGCTGTCCTTAGCAGTCCACCTTCCCCTGTCTTCCCAGGAATTACAACCTGTTGACATCCTCTCAGGGGAGGATTTGGTACCCGAACCTCAAGTCTCTCAATCTTAAGGCATGGCTCTTGAAGAGTTAGTTTGCTGATCTGCAGCTTTCTCAAGGGGTTCTGGATATCCTTAAGGCTTCTTGAAAGCCTTCCACCAGAAAGACTTACAACTCCAAATGGAAAAGGCTCACTATTTGGTGCTCTAATAAGGATATTTCTCCAGAATCTGCTAGGTTGCCTACGGTTCTGGACTATATGGTCCATCTTAATGGCTTAGGCCTTAGGCCAGCTACACTTAAAGTGCATTTGGCAGCTGTTTCTGCCTTCTCGTCAGTAGGCAAGCCCTCTCCTCTGTCAGCCCATCCTGTGTTTTGTAAGTTCTTGAAGGGATTGCTGCACCAGTCCCCCTTAGGGACCCTGCTCCTGCTTGGGACCTTAATGTTTGCATTGCTCAGCTTATGCAACCACCCTTTGAGCCTTTGTCCTCTGCAGAGCTTAAGTACTTGACTTGGAAACTGTGTTTTGGTAGCTGTTACCTCTGCCAGGCGTATCAGTGAATTGCAAGCCCTGTCAGTGGAGCCTGATTTCATCTCTTTCCGTAGAGATAAAGTGGTCCTAAGAACTAACAGGAAGTTTTTGCCTAAGGTGGTTTCAGATTTCCACCTTAACCAGTCTGTCTCTCCCTGTTTTCTTCACTGACCATTCCTCCTCTGGAGAGAGGAGGCTGAACAGCTTGGATGTTAAAAGGGCCCTCATCTACTACATAGAGCGCACCAAGGGTCACAGGTTTGAGTTCCTCCAGTTGTTCCTCACTTATGGTGAGGTCGGTAAAGCAAACCTGCCACTAAAAGATCTGTTGCCAGGTGGATTGTCTCTTGTACAATTCTGCTATGAAAAACTGGGTAGAACTCACCCTCAGGCCTGAGGGCTCACTCTACTAGAGGTACAGCTGCTTCCCTGGCTGCTGCCAGGGATATTCCTATCTTAGAAATTTGTCAAGCAGCCACCTGGAAAACAGTCCATACATTCACCAAGCATTACTCTCTGGATATCCAGGCTAGGAGTGTTGCTCGGTTTGGCACAGCAGTACTTCAGAGCCTATTCCCAAAGTAGGTTCTGTCTCTCCTCCATGGAGGTACTGCTTGGTAGTCTGCAATAGTCAAAATACAGCAAGACTTCATGTTGTTTGAAGAAAAAAATTACTCACCTTAGTAATGTTTCTTCTAATGGAGTCTTGCTGTATTCTGACCGCCTCCTCTCAGAACCTGGTTTTGGGATGTGGGTGGGCAGGAGCAGTATTGGCACCCTAGAGGTGCCCTTTTTCACCCTCCTTTACTTTGGTGTGTGTTGTGTTTTGTTTTTTGGGTTTCCTGACTTGAGTCTTTGCTTTGAAACAAAAACCCTTTTTAATAAATTTAGTTGCCAGTTGGCTAGTGTGAGTTTTACAGTTTCCACACAGAACTTCTAGTGAGTATTGCTCGTAAAGATCTGACGGTTGGAGTTTAAACAACAGCAGACAGGGGCTTCAACTGAGCTCACGGTGAACATTCCATGCTGGCCACGGAAAGTTTAACTCTTTGTTCTCCGGGGCAGTTGAAAGGCAGGACCTAACTGCAATAGTCAGAATACAGCAAGACTCCATTAGAAAAAACAACAATACTAAGGTGAGTAATTTTTTCTTTTGCCTTACCACGAATGTTACAACTTTCGCGGACGTTTCTAAACTTCTGCCTGTGGTGGATCGGAAAACTTCCAACTGTTTTGGGCTAAATTTAGCTATGATACAGGCAAAAAAAACTCTTTACATGGTGTCCTGTCCCCCCTCCCCAGCCCTGTCTGATATAAAATAAAAATCCATGGTAGCTAGGGTTCTGTCCCCCCACCTGATCACCTGCCCGATGTGTAATTAAAAAAGCCCTGGTGGCTAGCGGTCCCTCCCCCTACCCGATCGACGTATAATTAAACATAGAAACATAGACTTTGACGGCAGATAAGGACTACATGGCCCACCCAGTCTGCCCATTTCCCTACCTATTGGATAACCTACAGATCCTAGTTAACCAACAGCCTACTTCTTCCTAACCCCACCAGAATTGTCTTTAAGCCCTGGTGGTTAGCAGTTCCTCCCCACCCGATCACCCCGCCACGTGTAATTAGAAAAGCCCTGGTGGCTAGCAGCCCTCCACTCCCAGATGTGTAATTAGAAAGCCCTGGTGGCTGCAGCCCCTCCCCTGCCCGATGAGTAATTTAAAAGCCCTGGTGGCTAGCAGTCTCTCCCACACCCAATCACCTGACCAATATGTAATTAAAAAGCCCTGGTGGCTAGTGGTCCCTCCTCCCACCCAGTCATCCACCCAACATGTCCTGTCAGATGTCCCCCCTCTAATTCTTATCCCCATATAGTATATAAACATTGTTTCCTTGGTTGTCTAGTGATTCCCCCACCCATCCTCAATCCCCAGTCTGTGAATTAAAATTTTGTTCCCTGGTGGTCTAGGTGCCTCCCCACCCTGGCAGGCAGTGTTCCATCACCTTGCTGCCCCCTTCATTCCAAACCCATGCAGGTGACCAGCACAGCCCTTTTCTCTCTTCCACAGCCGGCCGCCCACTGAACTGTCAATGAATGAGCGCTGTGCTTTACCTGAGCTCATTCATTGACAGCTCCGTGGACGGACAGCCGTGGAAGAGAGAGGAGGTCTATGCCAGTCACCTGCTTGGGTTTGGGATGGGGAGAGTGGGGTGGTGGAACATTACCTGCCTGGGTGGGGGGCATGGGGTGCACTAGGCCACTGGGGATCACGGATAGGGAGGAGAATTCACCAGACCACAGGAGAAATGTTTTTACGTACTTTACGGGGGATGGGGGAGTTTACTGACTGGACACATTGACCGGGTGATCAGATGGGGGAGAGACTGGTAACCACTAGGGCTTTTTTAATTACACATGGGGAGGGTGATCAGGTGGGGGGAGGAACCACTAGCCACCAGGGCTTTTCTTCCTTCTGCCATTTTGCATCTAACTCCCCATCACGCGCACATCATTGCTTACTATATTCCTCCGTGTCCATCCTTCCTCTGCACTCTTCGTCGCCAGGCCCATTGCGCTTCATTCATCTCCAAATTTTGGTTCAACACTCTTCCCTCCGACTTCTCCTCGCTCCTATCCCGAATCCCCCCTGCCTCCTGCTCCCTCCAGTCTAGGGACCATTGCACTTTTGCCATTCCGCACCCACAGTCCTCTGCGGAACAATCAGCATTCTTCTGTAGGCTTCTCACTCCCCTCCTTCCTCCGTCTCTCCCCATCCTCCAGCTTCTTCAAATGCCGGCTGAAACTTCACCCCCCAACCGCTGCTGCTACACTTCTTCCGGTTACACTTGAAGTATTTTTGTAGTCCATATGTACTTCTCGTGATTCTATGCACTGCTGAAGTTTACTGCACTTTGTTTTAGTTGTGATGCATTGAAATTGTTTATTCATCCTGCTGTTGTTTCTACACTGCTCGTCTGTTCAGATGTTGATTTTGCTTTGTCTGTGGTGGCTGTATGCTCCATCTCCCCTCCTCTGGATCGCACTGGAAACAAGCCTCGGCTCAGTGTGCCTTTCCCAGTTACCAAATTTTAAATAAATAAAACCCTGTACCCCACACCAGACAGAGGTAGGGGCAGGGGTCAGGTTTTGTCAAGCCCATTGGCAGAAGGGGCAGACAGGTCTATAGCCAACAAGGCAAAGGTAGGGGTGCTGGAGCCTTGCCAGCCCCTCTCCCGCTCAGGTGCCCATTCAAAAGCAACTAAAGGCAGTGGAGCCGGTGGAGTTGCCCCCACCGGTTCAGCCTGCCTCGCAACAATATACCCTTCAACCTTCATTGCCCCCAGGGGTGGTCGTGAGGGTCGTCTCTCCCTTCATCTGACTCAATGGAGGGAGATCACCACAGATGAATGGAAACTGGATAATACTACAAAGCGTCATGCTCTGGAGGTTCTAGATACTTGAATATTCAGAGGAAGCTTCGCAACTCTCCTTAAAAAATGGAAAAGGAATGCAAATGCTGACTGCATTTAAAAAGTCGCCCCAGTGACCCATCCCACTGAGCACCCACCTCCCTGCACTCCCCCCCACCCCCGTGCTCCATGCACCTCCGGTCGGTGGCTGTCATCTTCTCTGGACCGGACACGTCAGCACTCTTCAAAGCCAAGCCGCAAACTGAAGAATCAAAGGTAAGCGTGCTATAATGGCAGTCAGTGGGTTTTCAATTTATGTTGATAAATCAGCCATTTTTGAGGTTTTTGTCCCAAATTTTCAACATGGAATTCTTGAGACCCTACCTCATGAACACTGTCACTGTCATTTCGTTACTCGGTCCCAAAAGGTGATTTTGCGGTCGCTGTGCGGAATCACCTTTCTGGACCGATTACCAAAACGACAGTGCCACTCTCTCTGAGGTGGGGTCCCAAAAAGCCCATGTTGCAAATCTGGTGAAAAAATTCCAAAAAATGACTGCGTTACAAGTGTGCATTGTGCAGCTTCTACGCACGCTCCTAACTTCGCCAATTTTTAACATTTTCACTCCAGATTTTCAACATTGCCATTTTTGCACGTCTCCTTATTAACAGTACAGCTGTCATTTTTCACATCCTGCCCAAAACATGTTTTCGCACCTGTGGCACTGAATGGCGTGGTTGCTCTGTGAAATCACCTTTCGGGACAAGTGAACGAAATGACAGTGGCACTCTTCACGAGCTGGGGTCCCAAAAAGGCCATGTTGAAAATCTGGTGCAACAACTCCAAAACAATTGCCTAGTTACACCTTGGCGTTCAAAATTTTCAACGCACACATGTAACTTTGGTCATTTGGCAGCTCGTCACAGCCGTATTGGCTCTGGCTAGAGTTTGTTTAATGTCATGAAGCAGCTGTCCTCAACTATGGGCTTCCACACTGAGGAAGAGGATGCCGCCAGGAGAGACCTGGTGGACTTCTTGGCGATTCCAGAATCTCCCCTAAGGTCATTACTCTTTTCTGCAGCACTCCACATTGTCACTGGGTAATCGTAACAGCTGAGTATAGTGCACCCCTACCAGGGGAATGGCACAGCCCAAGCTTTAGAATGTTGGGCATATGAGGATTCCATGCACTAGCAGCAATTCCCTAGTTAAGCTGTGCCATTCAAAGGAGACAAAGCTACTCTTCTCTTCTCTGAAGATTTCAAGATTCAAGACTTCAGTTTAGGGCTACAATTCTGCTATGCAGGTTGGGGCTGCCTCTTACAGGAGCACCCTAAACTTAAATCGTGCCTGTTGCTGCAGCTTTCCAATTGAATAACCTACATTTTTTCATTCCTTGAGGGGATTGGAGCCACTTTTGCCTTGCTAGGGTGTTTTAATGGTCTCCTGTTTAGAACACTTTAAAAGAAAAAAGATGCCACAGCTAGGTAAAGATTTAAATTATTAGGAGTTTAGGGTCTCTGGGGTCACTTGTGTTAGTGTCAGATCCTTGCGCCCCAGCTTGAGGGTTTTTCTGTGTTTTTTCTGTTTCAGGGCAAACTGGTGATTTGGGGACATCTTTGGAGTTTCATGGCTGAATTTCACCTCTTCTTTTTTTTTTTAACCATTTGCGCCGCCATTAGGCTGGTCACACGCTTTATCCCTTCAGCTTCTAACCAATGTCCTGAACGCATGACCGTGGTGTGCATGCATGCGTAGGTGCTAACAGCATTGTGCAATGCTAGCACCATTGACTTGTATTGCGGCGCGTGCAATAATATAGAACAGATGCATGCACGCTATGCCCAAGAGCACAGGCGCGATGCACACAGAGCATTTTGAGTCTATGGATGCTGTTTGGCAGCTGCCTTGGCAGTTTTAAAAACAAACGCATAATTAAGTAAAATCTGGGGGGTTTCTTGTCACAACACTATTCATTTAAACCTTAAATAATTTTTAGCGCGTTATTACAGGATTACGCTTGCCTTGCTGGTTTTATCTCAACTAGCAATGGGGCTAATAATTATATTATTACGGCTTACATAAATCCAGTGGCCCTGGGTTTGCTTCCCACAGCCTCTCTCTCTCTCTCTCTGTCATAGTCTAACAAGTAATAGGGATTATAATTATTACATAATTTTGGTTTATACATTCAGCGGATCTGGGTTTGGTTCCCACATCCTCTTCTTGCGTGATATGTGACACTGAGCAAGGTGTTTTAAGACAATGCTGTGAAAATAATTCTTTAGGCCAGAAAAGATATTGGGTCTAGATTTACTTTACCTCACAATTGTTATTTGGCACAATTATATTTTGGCACCATGACTTATCAGAGACCATTAATTGGGAAATAATGTAAGTCCTGCAACAAGGTGATGAGGCCTTCCCTCATGGGTTATTTTGCCCTTATTGTGCCAGTTCTCCTGTCTGGGGAGGGAGCACCTGGTTCTTCAAGGCAGTGGCAGTAGAATTGCAAGATATTACCTATGTCCCCTGAGTGAGTTTGAGCCCCATGTCCCACAGGACACCTCTGCAGATACACCCGACTACAGTAGGGGCTCCTCAGGTCGGGATGGGCCCCATCCAGGTGCAGCACAGCAAGCTTAGGCTGTGATGACTGATATGCAGGCAGACCCCGACTTTGCCTTTCCGAAGGTCAGGATGATGATAACGGGGATCTTAAGGAAGTTTCTGACCTTAAATTAAATTTAAATAAAAAAAAAAGAAGCCCATCAAGGATGTTTTCCTCCCCTGATTCATATTAAGCCTTTGTTTTTTTTTTAATGGTTGAGGCATATAGCCCTTTTCAGCTCAGGAGGTCAGTCTGCGGAGACGTCGGATGTTGGCCCATCTTTGTCTGCATCTTCTCTGGCTACTGTGTGACCAAAATTCTTGAGCAACACTGAGCAGGTGTGGATCAAAAAAGTGTCTTCCCATCCATGCCATGGTTTTTCCTTTTAAGGAAACTGTATCTCGGGTGGGAAGCTGCTCCACTGGAAGAGATGGCCGTTCTGTATGTCTGAAAAGACACCGTCCTGCCTATAGATGGCTCTGGCTCTAGCAGTTTTTTATGATTTAGTGGGTGCTCCCTGCGTAGAGGAAGGGGTTTCGCCTCTATTACCACACAGCAGTGGTGTGTCTTGTGCATATTTTATTCGCCAGTGCCTTCAACATATGAGTCCTACACTAACCAGTTTTGTTGCACCTCTTCCCAAAGGGTGAGCCTTTTTTGCAATTCATGGCCATGGTTCGACCTTCCAGGTGGTTATTTACTGGAGATTTTTGGGCCAGACCTCACCCCCTGAGATGACTATGAGGGCCATGTGGCTTGTCATTGGGTCTGGTTAAGCTTCATAGCTAACCTGTTGATCATCCTCTTGAGGGAGGCCAGTGGTCTGATTCCACCCTGGAGGCTATTTAAAGAGCACAGAATACCATAACCCAGTGGGGTCGTGGTAACGGCTGGCGCAAACAGTTCCGAAGGGAGTTCTGTTCCCTTGGAAATTAGCTCTTGGAAATGGAGGAGCCTACTCAGGTAACCAGATTACAGTATCAGAGGGGCACTGGCCAGTCAACATGAATGAGGCCCATCACCACCAGCATGATGCCTCATTGGTAGATTAGAGAAGTTTTTCTCAGGAGAGTCAGAATAATGTCAGATGCCTCATTAGGGGTCACTTCTCCACCCCAGTTTTCCAAGGGTGGTGGAAAGGCCAGATGTCATCAGAGCTCCTGGCTGTCTTCGGGCCAGAGTACAGGTCTTACTTTTCAATGAGCTCAGGGGTCCTGTTAGTTTTTATTTTATGGGCCCCAGAAGTCTGGGAGTTGTCAGATTTCTTAATTCAAGAGCCTGTACCTTTTTTGTGCTCCACAATCTTCTGGATGGAGCCCTGGAGATCTTTCACCAGGCTGCTTAGGAAAAGGGGTTCTTTCTAGGGATGTGGATATGTTGTTCTTATCCACACTTGTTGGCATGTCCCTTTCCTCTTTAAATCTTGCCGGAAGGTCTTCAGGTTGGCTTCTCCACCCACCCGGTGGTATAACCTGGCTCTGCCCCATGATGCCAGGTCTTCCTTTCCTCTGAAGATTCAGGTTGCTCCTCTTTGCTAACGCTTTTTGTAGGCCCTGCTTTAAACCCTCTGTTATTCCAAAATTTGTCTTGTTAGAGCTAGCGACTGTGATATCTGTTACTCGGTCGTGGAAGATAAATCTCCCCGGACTTCCTACACTGCCTGTGCAGGTGAAAAATTTTGCGCCAATCCGCATGCTGCGTCGTATACTGCCTGGGTGTCTGCCATGACACTCAGACTTTGAAAATGTGCTTCCACGCTTCACCTGAACATCCTTGACGCATCGCCTTCACGCCAAAGTTGGGCAGGCCCGAGAAACGGAATCATTCAGTGAAATCCGAAGAGGCCAGGTAGGCAGTCTCAGCGACGGCGGTGGGGTCCGCCGAGCAGTTGGAACATATGCAAGCCTTCAAAGAAGAAGCAGTGCGGGCCACAGAATCCTCTTCTCGGTCGATTTTTGTTCCCTTCAACCTGGGCTCCACGTTTTCGGGCTCCTTCAGCAAGCTGTGCCAATCCCGCCCTACTAAGGACGAAGGCCCTGCAGGCTCACATTCCTCCCAGTCCCATAGGAAGGAAAAGGATCCGAAAAATTCTTCATCTCGGTGAAGACACTCTTGAGATCGTGAACGATCTCGGTCCCAGGAGCCAGCAATATCGACTTCGGTCAGAATTGCTTCCTTGGCCGCTGGCTTCTTGGCCCTGCTGTCTGGCCAGTTGACCGAGGTCTCGATCGATGAGGTTGAGATCATTCTCAGTCCTTGTCAATTGAAGGTCGCCCCACGAGGCCAACAACTCTTTGACTAGGACTCCGGTCCTGCCTTTTCCTAATGAGGAGACCCAAGTAGCTGGAAATCCCATCGAGGAACCGGTTCCTGATCCGGGTAAATCACCGGTTTTCCCAGTGTCTCCTAAGCGATCGTATCAGCCAGTCCAATCGAGGTCAAGATCTAGGACCCCCTCGACTGACAGACCGAGGAAAGTGCATAAGCGCTCCAAAAAGAGGCGATGTCACGGGTCATCCACGGATGAGGAGAGGCTTTGGCGGAAACTCCGTCGATGCTATGGGGATTTAATGTGGCAGCCGCTGATTCTGTCTGGACAGAAGCGATACAGTTTCTCTACTGCTATTATGGCTTTTCGCCTCCCTAGGCCCAAGCCAACTCCTTTTGAACCGGTCAAATTGGTTCCCTGCCAACGGAGCCGCAAAACCCATTTCGTTTGGCCAAATCGATCTCTCTCCTCTCCACAGATTGTGGTGGAGCTGCCACCTAAACAGCCTTCAGGAGGGGCTCTCGAAGGATTCTCGGATGGTTTCAGGACTGCTATGTAGATTATTGGTCACCCTTATGCCTGATCGCCCCAGGCATGTTCAAGGGGACCTTGATGGCCAACCAATTTATCTGGATTGTTCAGATAAGATGACGCCAACCTACACTCTCACCCTCGAGATGATGAGTCTATCGGTAGTCTATCGACGGAGGAAGGCCCTTTGTAATTTCTGGGGATTCTATGCCTTATCTCCGAATCCATGGGGATGCCCCTGGAGCCTGTCCAGAAAAGTGCGGAGTACCCTCTTCCAGACATCCTTAAAAGAGGGGATACACCCATGGAAGCCTTTCCTGTGGCCTAAGCCTTTGCTGGCCCGGTCTTGGCGCTCTGGTAGCATCCTGCCTGCTGCCCAGCGCCATCTGCCTGGATGGTCCGCAAGTACGCAGTGCCCACTGGGTCCCTCTTGGTGTTCACAGAACACCCCTTGGTGATCGCCTCTGTGTTCAGATGCACAGGCAGCTCTGCTGACACTCACAGACCCCCAGACAAGGAGTCCAAAAAACTGGACCACACTGCCAGGAAGGTCTATGCAGCCTCCTCTCTAGGCCTCCATCGGGCGAGCTCGGCCGTCATCGTGGTGCACTTCTCTCATGCCCTGTTGGGCTCCTTAGATGAAGTTCTCCCACACCTCCCCACGGACCTTCAGACTACAGTCAAGCAGGTCTGGGACCAGGGCTGTGCCATTGCCAAGCAGCAGCTTCAGACAGCTTTGGACCTTGGGGACTCTTGTGCCCGTTTGGTGGCAGCTGCAGTTGCCTCACGCGCAGGGCTTGTCTGAGGCTTTCCACCTTTACGGCGGATACCCAGCACAAACTCACTGATGTTCCTTTCCTGGGCACCAGTCTCTTCGGTCCAGGTGTCGATGGTCACCTTCAGCGAATTGAGCAGTCCAATGCCACCTTGCACTCAGCCACTTCTGCTCAAAGTGCTTCTAGCACCAAGAAGCAGCAGAAAAGGAAAAAGCCTTTTCAGCACCCTGCTCCTGTGGGCCAGCAGCCCTCCTTTCATGGTGGGCAGCAACAGCAGGCACAGGCTTGGCACCCTCGGCCCAAGTCCGGGCCTGCACCGACCCGCAGACAAGGAGGTCAGGGTTCAAGCCCTGGACCCTCTTCCTCCAAGCCTGCCTAGTGACGGGATAGGGGTTGCCACCCCTATCCCCATCACGCCAGCTCTGGGTCCTCCCATGGGGATCAGCTCTGCCACTTTCTTTCCACCTGGTCCGCTGTTACCACAGACAAGTGGATCTTAGAAGTGGCTGGCCAGGGTCTGCCTCTGCAATTCGAGCAGTACCCTACCAGCCGAGCCCGCGCCCCATGGGAAGAGAGAGCATCAGCCCACACTCAGTCGGCTTTGAGAGACGACAGTCCAACTCCTCCTCAAGGAGGCAGTGGTTCGAGTGGCAGATCCCCCCGTCAACCCAGGATTAATTTCCAGGTACTTCCTGATCCCAAAGCGGATGGGGGGCTGGTGCCCCGTTCTAGATCTGCACAGCTTGAATCAGTATCTCAGGCCACGCACATTCAGGATGGTAACTCTGTCCCAGACCATACCATCCCTGGAGCAAAACAGGTGGTTCTGCTCACTGGATCTCCAGGATGCGGTCTTCTATGTCCCAATCTGTCCATCCCACCAGCGGTTCCACCGCTTCAGAGCAGAGGGAACCCTATGCAAGTTCCAAGCCATGTCATTCAGCCTGTCGTTGGCCCCATGGATCTTCACCAAATGCATTGCAGTGGTGACAGCCCATCTCAGGCGTCGAGGGGTCAGAGTGTACCCTTACCTTGATGATTGGTTCTTGGCAGGTTCCACCCAGCAAGGGGTGGAGAGGTCCAGGGACCTGGCCCTCCAGACCTGCTCTCAACTTGGCCTCCTGCTCAACGAAGTCGAGTCGGAGCTCATGCCTTCTCAGGTGATATGCTTCATTGGGGCAGAGCTCAACTGTTGCTGAGCCAGAGCATGGCTCCCGGCAGACAGGGCGGAGGTTCTCTCCTCCTTTGCCCAGTCATTTCTGGTTGGGCACTTACACCCTGCCCAAGACTTTCTGGGCCACATGGTGGCCTGCACCAACGTGGTCCATTGGACCTGGTGGCATATGCGCCCCTTCAGTGGGAGCTGGCTGCCCAGTGGACTGAGCACCTAGGTCATTTCGACCAGCTGATCACTGTGACCCAGAAGATGTGGGATACTCTCCAGTGGTGGACCGTCCTAGACCGGTTGCAGGAAGGGGTCCTGTTTGTCCACCCGAAGCCCGACAGTCGTCCTCATGACCGATGCCTCTCTCATGGGCTGGGGAGCCTACATGGGGAACAACAGGTCCCATGGGTTCTGGATCCCTGAGGAATCCCGATACCATATCAACCTGTTGGAGCTCAGAGCGGTCAGACTGGTGTTGTCAGCATTCAAGTCAGCAGCTTCGAGGTTAAGTTGTTCAAGTCCAGACGGACAATACCACAATCATGTACTACCTCAACAAGCAGGGCAGCACGCACTTCCGGCTGCCATGCAGGGAAGCACTCTGCATCTGGACACTTGTGAGCAAACTGGAGGCAGATCTCCTAGCCATCCATGTGGCAGGAGCCTCGAATCAACTGGCAGATGCTCTCAGCCGCATAGGCAGGACATCCCACGAGTGGTCTCTCCATCCAGAGATAGCTTACAGCCTGTTCTCTCACAGGGATGAACTGATAGTGGACCTGTTTGCCTCGGGGGGAAAACACCAAGCTGAAGCTGTTTCATGCCCGCCCCCCTCAGCAGGGATCGCTGCAGGGAGATACCTTCTCGAGGCCGTGGACCCCAAGCCTCTTCTATGCCTTCCCTCCATTTCCCTTGATCCACAGGGTGCTTCTTGAGGTGAGGAGGGACAAGGCGTAGGTGATTCTGATAGCTTCAGACTTGCCCAGCCAGTTCTGGTATCCAGATCTCCTCAGACTCAGCAATAGACTCCTGAGGTGTCTTCCAGCATGCCCAGACCTGATATCTGTCAATCAGGGGAAAGTATTCCATCCAGACCTTCAATCCCTGCACCTGACAGCCTGGTATCTGAGCGGCTGGAGTTCCAGGCTTTGGGTCTCTCTGAGGATGTGCTCACAGTAGTGGAAGCATCCAGAAAGGAGTCGGCCAGCAAGTGCTACTTCAAGTGGAAAAGGTTTTCTATTTGGTGCCAGGGCAAGGGCCTGGACCTCTGTCCTGTCTTGTGCGAGCATTTGGGACTACCTTTGGTCTCTGTCCAAAGGGGGTCTTCGGTCTTCAACCCCTAAGGTGCACCTGGCAGCCATCTCTGTTTACCGGGCGCAGGCCGGTCAGCAGACGGTGGCACAGGAGAAGGTGGTCTAGTGCTTTTTCAAAGGCCTCGATCACGTATCCTCTCCAGTGCGTGAACCCCCACCTCTGTGGGATTTACTACTGGTTTTGCTATAAAGCCTGGCAAGCCATTCGACCAATGCATAAGTGTGAGATGTCACACTTAGGGAAGACGGCCTCCTGGTGACTATCATGTCCACCAGAAGGACTGGGGAGCCCAGGTGCTCTTGGTGGAGTCTTCTTATCTGGTCTTCCACAGGGACAAGGTTGTCTTGCGCCCCCACCCGAAATTCCTTCCGAAGGTGATGTCAGAGTTTCACCTTAAATCAGGTGTTGACTCTGCCTGTGTTCTACCCAAACTACACCTTGGATGCCGAACACAGGCTCCATAGAAACATAGACTTTGACGGCAGATAAGGACCGCTAGGCCCATCTAGTCTGCCCATTTCCCTACCTACAGGATAGGCCGCAGATCCTAGTTAACCAACAGCCTATTTCCTCCTACCCCCCACAAGAATTGCCTTATGTCTGTCCCATGCATTCTTGAATTCTCCCACAGTTTTAGACCCCACAACCTCCTCAGGAAGGCTGTTCCTTGCATCCACTACTCTCCCTGTGAAATAATACTTCCTCACATTGCCCCTGAACAGCCCTCCTTCTATCTTTAAATTGTGTCCCCTTGTTCTTGCAAGTCTCTTTTTCTGAAAGATGCTACCCTCTTGGACTTTGTTGATTCCACTGAGGTACTTAAAAGTTTCTATCATGTCCCCCCTCTCCCTTCTTTCCTCAAGGGTATACATATTAAGCTCCTTTAGTCTCTTCTCATACGACTTCTCTTGCAGACCCATACTCTGGACCTGAGACCTGCTCTCTCCTACTATAAGGAGAGGACGGCGGAAGTTCGGGGAGAGGTTCACCAACTGTCACCTACGCTGAAGCTGCACCTGGCAGGCCTGCAGCAAAGCAGATGATTGGCAGGTGGATTACATCATGCATTGATCTCTGCTATAGGTTGGCGGGTAGGGAGCCTCCCAAAGAGCTAAGGGCTCATTCCACCCACCATACTGCTTCCTCAGTGGACATCCCTGTCCAGGAGATCTGCAGAGCTGCTACCTGGAAGACAGCAAACACCTTTGTCATCCATTACCACATCGCCCTTGAGTCACGCTGGGATGCTGGTTTTGGGGCCTCAGTTCTCTAGTCTTTGTTTCCAAAGTAGGGGGTGTGCACCTTGCCTTCCTTCTCCCGGGGAACTGCTAGGAGTCTGCCAACAAGTGTGGATAAGAACAACATATCCACATCCCTAGAAAAACAGGTTACTTACCTGTAACAGTAGTTCTAGAAGTGGTATATGTTGTTCATCCATACTGACCCACCCGACCTCCCCGGCTGCGACGCGCAACCTGGCTTCCAGCGGGCTAAGATTTGGTGTCATGGGGCGGAGCAGGGGGTTATACCACCCAGATGTATGGGAGGAGCCAGCTTGAAGACCTTCCGGCAAGATTTAAAGGGAAAGGATGTGTCAACAAGTGTGGATGAACAACATATACCCTAGAACTACTGTTACAAGTGAGTAACCTGTTTTCTTAAGCCCCAGTACATCTGACTGATGCCGGCAGTCACTCTTCCTATGTCAATCCTAATCAAAGTATTTCAGGTTTGATACTGGATCAACTTTCCAGCATAGAGCGTGTTTCCACCTGAGCATCAGCTTTTCTGAGTCCTATGGGAGTGTTGGTAGTCGTGGTGGCGTACATCCTGATTGAACGACCTGCTTATTCATGCAGGAGGCTGGTATTCAGCACTCTGATCTGCCAGAGTCACATGGCTAAGAGTGAACTGGAAGCAGTGCTTTTCCATGCCGTCTCAGACCTTGGGTGCCTGGTGGTAATTTTTTTTGCACACGGTCAGGAAAGGTTTTGCAGCCTTTTTTCCCCAGGCAGTGACTTTTGTTAGTGACCTGCTGACTCACCGATGTCGGGCCTCACGATAGTCATAGACAGTTTTAATCCCGTGAGCCCACTGCTAGACGTGGACTATTTAATGGGTTTATTGTAGGACTGGGATCCCTCGATGGATTATCAACCAGTTTTTCCTTTTTACTCCTTAGCTTCCTCACTCTGAGATAGTGAATGGATGTGCAAGATCTGAGCAAGTTCCTACTAGAACTTCCACAGTTAATTCTCACAACAAAATGTCAGCCTAGCTGGATGAGGACAGGTCAGAGTCATTTTCCACCGGGAACCAGACCAGCCTACAAGAGTGTCTCCACATCAGTGTTCAGGAGATAGCGATGACCCGCTTAGCTCCCCTTAGTGTGTATTTGTGATGCACATGGCAGGCTTGTACATAACCATTAAGGCACATGAGATGTTTCAAGAGGTCGTCAGATTGTCGCCAGGTCCTGGCAGGGATGTTGAACCTTCAGGCGGACTGCTTGAGTCGCAGTCTGTTCATCCCGTGCAGTGGAAGTTGGATTGAAGGTGTTTTTGAACCCGTGTACAACTGGTTTGGTTGACCTCAGATCAATCTCTTCACCCGTAGCCACAGGGCTTGGATTCGAGAAGGTTCTTCAATCTTGTAGGTGACCACAGATGAGGGCAGTGGTCGCTCTGCCTCAAGAATGGGCCTTCAGCAGAGTGTATTTTCCTTCTATTAATACTTTTTCTATTGAAATAAGGATGCTCTGGAGGGAGCGGCTTCTTGTTACATGCTGAGTGGCCGAGTAGACTGTAGTTCTCGGACTTAGAAGATCTTGTACAGCAAGCACTCTTACGCTTTCTGGTATGCAGAGACCTGCTCAGGGTGTCTCTCTCCACCCAAAAAACTCCAGGAACAATAAAGCTTGCGCCTTGGCTCCTGAGTGGAGGAGGCCATCAAAAGAAATATATATGTGTATAGTTTTCTCCAAGAAGACCACTTGACTCCTTGATGGCTACCAGAAATTGTCCATGTCTGCAGCCTATGCTCCAGTAGGGCCACCTCTCATTTTTCCCTTGGGCCAGTTGTGAAGGGTTCTTCTTCAACGCCCCTATTCTGTAAATTTTGTTTCTTATAAGAAAGCGGAGAGGTTGACTTGAGTTCACTGAGAGTCCGAGTTCTGGTATTGCAGCCCAGTGGGTTTTGGCTTAGGGAATTCATAGGCACGTGTTTGTAGGACACATCTGCTGTCAGATCTGGTTTGCTGTGGGATCTCGGGGTTCTGAATGCTTCTTACAAGGAGTTTCCGAACTGCTCCTATCACTTCGCTAGATGTGTTGTTTTTCAGGCTTCCTGTTTAGGAGCTATGAAAGAGTTTTTCCAAACCACTCCCATCCACTTAGTTAGATGTGTTGTTTTTCAGGGTTCCTGCTAAGGAGTCATACCTTATTAGGTATAAGGACAGCTGGTATTCAGAATGATTTTCGTTCCTCTGGTACATATTGCCTTCCAGGAGTCCAGCACATAGATATGTCTGACTGTCCACAACCTCCTCTATTCAGTGGAAGGAATTGTACAAGTTTGAATTTATCTTGCACCATTAGAATATACCTTAAACGTATGTCTCAATTTCGTAAGTCAGTCTGTGCTTTTGGGGCACCAAACAAGGACAAAAGGCCTCTAAACCCACTCTAGCTAAACGGGTGGGGCCTGGTGCTAAGGCCTATGTTGTGCAAGAAAAGATGCCCGTGGCTCAGATTAAGACTCACTCCACCAGGGCGATGGCAACTTCCTGGTGGAGAGGGAGAAGCCACAGTTTTCAGAGCTTGGCAAGGAAACTATGGTCCTCAGTCTGCACGTCATTAAACGAACATTATAAGTTGGATGTTCAGAGTTCGCTGACATTGCTTTGGTCGCAGAGTGTTGCAGGCAGCAGTTTGCAAGTAATTCGAAGCATCTGTCATATGGGATAATATCTCCCCGTTTTTTTTCTAGGTACTGCTTCTTAGAACCTAGCAAGTTGTTATGATTACCCATGGACAGTGTGGAGCGTTACAGAAAGAAGAATTAACTTCATACATAACCTTAATTTCCTTTTCTGTTAGCTCCAACATTATCATCAGGACCCTCCCAGGAGCTTGGCTCCTGAGGAGAATCTTATCCTGCATGCTAGGAGAGAGGTCTATTTTTAGTTAAAATCCCCTAGGTGGACCTCTCTCTATTCTGCTGCACTTTACTCTGATATGTATATTTATATGCTGATTTATCAGTTACCTGCAACCACAGGTCAAAAGGTTTCATTGTTTAATGAAGGTGTATTTTCCTGTTGCAATTTAGTTCTCTGCTTCAAAACAGGATGTGTCTCACTGTCTATTAGCTTCAGTTCACAGATCCTGTGAGGCATACTCAGGCCTCCATTCCAGTTTAGGGAGGCAGTATAGCGTAGTGGTTTAGGCTCTGAGCTGCAAATCTGGTGACATCCCGCAGACCAGACTTGGGTTTGAATCCCACAGCTTCCACTTGCATACTGTGCGACCCACAGAGCAAATCACTTTAACTTCCTGCGCCCCAGGTCGCTTATAAAAAGCTTTCAGCTTAGTGTGCTACTCCTGGTTAAACTTAAAAAAAAAAAAACGGTGGATGATTCCTGTGAGACATGTGGCTACATGCCTTCTCTACAAGAAGAACCGAATACTTCAGACTTCCAATTGGGTCCATGAAATGCATCCCTTTTCTGAATGTCGGATAGGAAGGTAAAACAGCATTTTATTATTGCAAGTATGTGATTGTTTTTATTGGATATATATGTAGCTCGCATGGCACTGTCAGGTAAGTAGCAACTGGGGAGTTGCTGTTAGTATATAGAATCCTCATGTTCCCAACATTCTAAAGCTTGGGCTGTGCCATTGCACTGGTAGGGGTGCACTATACTCAGTTATTAATGATTACCCATTGACAATGTTGGAGCTAAAAGAAAAGGAAATTACAGTTAAGTATGAAGTTAATTTCTTCTATTCTTCCAGCTCTGAGGAATGCCACTGCAGCTGGCACCAACCAGATGTGGTTCCGGCCACGCCCTGCAGAATCAGATAAACTCTATCATGCCCCTCAGAGCCTGCCTTATTATGCTGCCCAACATGAGACTGATTCTGTGGTCATCAAACAGCACATGACAGGTCCAAGGTACCCAAGTACCGTAGCTCCCTCCCCCACCCCCCCACCTCGACCAGGAATCCAGACGGATCGACCTGGGTAAGAGGGTTTATTCCTCTTCCACCTTGGGACTTCGGATTGCCAATTATCTATCACATATGGTCAAGCACCCAAACACTATCTGAAAGGAGAGCAAGGCGGTTGCCCAAGTCGTCCTGGAATGTTCCCAGAAACAGGAGGTTCTCAAATCCTTGCAGGCCACTGAGGACATCAGTAAGCACCTCCTCAGGGCCTTGTATGACATTTCTGATACAAGTGCCAGGGTTGCTGCCACAGGCATTTGCGTTTGTAGGCATGCCTGACTGAGGGTCTCAGGCTTCACAGCAGATGTCCAACAGAAGGTGCTGAATGCCCATTCAGTGGCTCAAAGTTATTTGAGCCTGTTATCCAGGACATCATTAGTGATTTACAGGCATCTGGTAGGATAATTAAGTCTGTCCATCCGGGTTACCATACACAGCCTAGGAGCTGACAACACCCATCCTTTCACAAGGTGTTCCACAAGTCCATGTCCCCAGGGCAAAAGAAAAGCTTCCTCTGCTTTACCTACCCTCTCCTTGGGCCCAGCCGCGAAGCGACCCAGAGGCGGCGGATCAGCCCCAGCGGCCAGATCTGCCTCTGCCTGACCCCTCTCTTCCGGTCCACAACCAAGAGGTGGTGGTTAGAGGTCAGTTCTCCCTCCATCTCAACCAGCGGAGAACCATAACTTCAGATGCCTGGATTCTTCAGATTAAAGAACAGGGTCACACTCCGGAGCTTGTAGAACAGCTCCCAAAGACTTCTTTGATACCCTCCACCTATCCTCTCACCCATGTAATGATTCTTTGGGAAGAGGTACAGTCACTTCTGCAGAAAAAGGCCATCAAGCCAGTGTCCATGTGGCAGAAGAACAGGGGTTTCTACTCTAGGTTCTTCGTGGTCCCCAAAAGAACTGGAGATCTGAGGTATATTCAAGATCTCAGGGACCTCAGTCTTTATATCCAGTATAAAAACTTCTGCATGTTTACTCTGCCAGGCCTACTGCCCTACTCAAGCAGGGCCATTGGCTGTGCTTCCTAGACATTCAAGACGCTTACTTGCATATCTCGGTTTGTCCTCCAGACAGGTGGGTTCTCCTGTTTCTTTTTCAGGGCAAACATTACCAATTCAAAGTATTGTCTTTTGGCTTATCTTCTGTGCCACGGGTCTTCATGAAATGCTTAGCAGCAGTAGCTGCTGCCCTCCAGAGAGATGGCCTGTACATCTTCCCCTACCTGAATGACTGACTCCTCAAAGCTCCATCCAGAGATCAGCTTCTCTGGAGCCTAGAGAGGACCCTCCAGCTGTTTCACTCCCTGGGCATCACTATCAATCTGCCCAAGTCTGTCTTGATTCCATCCCAGAGGCTGCAGCATATTGGGACGGTTCTAGACTCTGCGCAGGGCAGTGTCTTCCTCTCTCAAAACAGGGCACAGTGCCTAATTTCCCAGGTTCAGGAAGTCACCCAGAGCCGTTATGTTCCTCGAGGGTGTACTTGAGGCTATTAGGCCTCATGGCCGCTGCTACTGTCACGGTCCCTCTGGACAGACTGCACATGCGGTGCTCCAGTGGACCCTTCAGATGCAGTGGAACCAATGCACAGATGATCTGGAGCAGCTAGTGCTGGTCTTCTCTCCAGTCCGCAAGGTGCTGCAGTGGTGGAAGGACCCCCAGAACTTGTTATGAGGGGTCCCATTCCTGATCTCCTCTCCCTAGCAGATTCTCACCATGGATGCTTCTGGTTTGGGCTGGGGTGCGCATCTAGGTCCTTTTTGACTCAGGGGACATTGTCCCAGATCGAGACATCCCTGCATATCAACATTCTCGAAACGCAGGTTGTCCTGTATGCCATGCAGGCCTTTCAGAACCATCTCCTTCTGGGTCAGTTGCTGGTCCAGTCAGACAATCTCAGTGTTGTCTACTACATCAATAAGCAGTGGAGAATGCATTTGTAACCCCTTTGCAGGGAGGCCTTGAGAGTCTGGTACTGGACACTGGACCACAGCCCGGTCCTCTCAGCAGTCCATGTCCCGGGCGTGCTGAACACCATCGCGGACAGCTTCAGCCAGACTCAGTCCAGCATGCACGAATGGGAACTTCTCTCATCCATCGCAGAAGATCTGTTGGACAGATGGGGTCAGCCAGAGTTGGACCTTTTGCATCCCCACTCAACCAAAAACTGCCCAGATTCTGTTCGCTAGATCCAGGGCCTGGAGTTTTCTGGCAAGATGCACTGTCCCGCTCCTGGAGCAGGAGATTCCTTTATGTTTTCCCTCCATTTCATCTGATTTAGAGAGTGTTAATCAAGCTGTAGATGGAGGGGGGGCCAGCATGATCCTGGTTGCAACCTTCTGGCCATGACAGATGTGGTTTCCATTACTGCAACAGTTAGCAGTGGAACCTCCAGTTCCTCTGCGCCTTTGCAGGGATCTACTGACGCAGGCTCAAGGGACCCTGGTCCATCTGAACCTCAAGTCCTTCCGTCTGCATGCCTGGCTCCTGAGAACATAGCCATCACCCGGTTTGCAGTATCTCAGAGGGTGGCGGATATCTTCATGGCAGCTCAAAAGCCCTCCACTAGAGTCAGTTTTGCCATGAAGTGGAAAAGGTTTGCTATCTGGGCTGGCAAACATCATCTGGACCTTTTTATCTGTCCGGTGAACCAGATTTTGGACTACCTGCTCTCCCGGTTGGACTCAGGCCTCCAGTACTCCTCCCTCAAAGTGCACCTTTCAGCTGTTTCTGCCTTTCATGAGCCCATGGGCGGTCATACCGTGGCTCAGTTAGATGTCTCCCATACCTTTCTCAGGCATCTTGCACCTAAAACCTCCCATTTGTTCCCCTGTCCCGGCTTAGGACTTAAATTTTGTTTTGGAGAAATTGACCCTGTCTTCATTTGAACCATCCGTAACTTGCGAGCTATGCTTTCTTTCCTGGAAAGTGTTATTTTTGGTTGTTGTTGCTTCTGCTTGAAGGATTTCTGAGCTTCAGGCTCTCTGATGTGAGGAGCCTTATTTGATTTTTCACAAAGACAGGCTGTCTTTGCCCAGGAATCCTAAGTTTCTCCCTAAGTTGGTGTCTGAGTTTACCCTGAACCAATCTAGCCACCTACCTGTTTTATTTTCCAGAATGTGCCAGTCCAAGGGAAGCACTGCTTCATACTTCAGATGTGCGCAGAATTCTGAAATACTGTCTGCTCCGAACTTAGGACTGCAGAAAAAACAAAGCAACTTTTTGTTTCTTTTGCCCCAGGAAGAAAGGGCATTCAGGTTTCAAACAATGTTTGTCCAAATGGTTGGCCCATTGTACTGTGTTCTGCTGCAACAAGCATGGCAAGAGTTGCCAGGGATGGTGAAAGCCCACTCCACAAGGGGCAGGGCTACCTCTGTGGCTTGTTTCAAGGGGGCCTCAGCCACTGAAATTTGCTCTACTGCCACCTAGAGTACTGCCCATACTTTTACTAAGCGCAACAGCCTGGACATTGCTTCTAGAGCCCGAGCAGGCTTTGGCCGGGCTGTCCTGCAGGGCCTTCTGTCTTAGGCTTTGGTTGGCCTTCCTCCCAGACTGTTCTGTTGCTCCTGTAACTACCTGGGACTCGTTCCTGTGGTGTGACCTGATGACTGAGATACCCCTGAAGAAGATATAACAGTTAAGTAAGAACTTACTGTAAGAGTAGATCTTTGAGGGGATCTCAGTCATCAGGTCCACTTTCCCTCTCACCATCCCCCTTCTTGGGGTCCTGTGCTCAGACTGGCTACATGGTGTATCCAGCCTTCTATTTAGGCCTGGGCACATCTGTCTCTCCTCAGTCCCCCATAGCACGGGTTTGCTCCCTTAGCCTCCAGGGGAAAGAACGGAGGAGGGAGCGGAGCCACTCATGCCTTAATAGGGTTGATGACATTGGCAGGTGATGATGGTGTGGGCGGCCCCAGTGGTACTGCTGTAAAACCTTCCGTGTGGATCCTGCTTCACTGATACTGAAGTTGCTATGGTTTGACCTGATGACTGAGATCCCTCGAAGATCTACTGTTATGGTAAGTTCTTACGTAACTGTTCTTTCCATATGGTCTCTCTGCAAACTCTGATTCCCTTGTTTCAAACAGGTTACTAGATATGTTCCCTAGATATGAAGGATGGCTTACTGTCATAAAAAAATCAGGAAGCATCACAGAAAATGTATTTGAAATTTATGCTGGAAGGGAAGCATTACTAGTTCAGAGTATTGCTCTTCGACATCTGTGCCACGGGTGTTTACCAATTGCTTGGCAGTAGTAGCAGAGCGCTCCGTAGGAAAAGACTGTATGTTTTTCCCTACCTGGACAACTGGCTCTTAAAAGCCCACTTCAGTTTGGCTGAATGGTACAGAGGGTAAAAGCACAGGCCTACAGATTACAGTTTCAGTTCCCATCAGGAATGAAAACCATCTTGCTCAAGGATATTTGAAGTAATGTTTGTTACAGTGAAGTTTTTAGGATTCCTTTGATAGCTCATTTGATAGAGCGGAGGACTGTAGGAGAAAGAAGTCATCCTTAGATTGCTGGTTCAATTCCAGCTCAAAGGATAATTGCCTTTTCCTTCACACTGGGCAAACTTGATGGACCTTTGGCCTTTTTCTGCCGTGTCTGTTTCTATGTTTCACTCTGGGAATCAACTACTGCACACCTTGGCTCGAACCAGGAAATAGTTCAACAACCTAGAGTTGACAGTCTGCCAAAGTCGGTACTGACCCCTGTCAAAGACTACAGTACATAGGGGCAGTCTTGGACACAGCTCAGGGCCATGCATCTCTGCCTCTTGAATGGGGCCGAACGCCTCATGGCTCAAGCACAACGGTGTACAACAGTCAGTATGTCCCCGCCAGGACTTTCCTCTGCCTTATGGCACTGATGGCAGCAGCTATTGTCACCATGCCACTGGCCCACTTGCATATGCGAATCCCACAATGGACCATAAGAGTCCAGTGGAACCAGTTGCATGACAAACTAGACCAACAGGTGCTTGTCACATCTCCCTTGAGAAAAGCACTGATGTGGTGTTTGGACTGCAACAACTTGCTACAGGGCATTCCCTTCCTGATTCCAACCCCATTACAAATTCTCTGATGCCTTGGGATCTGAGTGGGAAGAGTACCTGGGCCCACATCAAATACAAGGTACCTGGACCCAGGTGGAGACAAAGATTGCATATAAATGTCCTGGAGATAAGAGCTGTCTCCAGGCATTTTAGAAGCATCTGACTCCAGGTCCTTTGTTAATACAGATGGACAATGTCAGTGTGATGCATTACATCAACAAACAAGGGGGGGGACTCATTTCTATCTGCTCTGCTGGAAAGCAATGAGAGTATGGTATTGGGCCTTGGAACATGGCCTAAAACTATCAGCCATGCATCTTTAAGGCATCCAGACATCTTAGCAGACAAACTAAGCAGGTCATAGTCCAGAGTGCATGAATGGGAACTGCTGGCCTCGGTGGCATAGACCTCTCCATGGGTGAGGTTGGCCAAGTTGGACCTTTTGTATCCCCACACAATGAAAAAATGCCACTCTTTTGCTTGCTCACTCCAGGGCCTGGAGTTTTCTGGCGAGATGCATTGTCCCTCTCTTGGAAAGGGTAGTTTCTGTATGCTTTCCCCTCTCTTTCCTCTAATACAGAGTACTACTCAAACTGAAGATGGAGGCGACAACCCTCCTCCTTATTGCTCCACTATGGCCTCAGCGGATATGGTATCCACTGCTATAGCAGCCGGCAGTGGAACCCCCAGTACCTCTACTGCTGTGCAAGGGCCTTTGCTGTTGCTGCTAAGTTTCTGGAGGGACAGGAGTGAAGGATTTAGTTGCTGGTAAGTTTGTAACTGTTTGTACTTGTTTGAGTCTGTTACCTTAAGTGCAGTTGCTTCTGAGTTTAATACAGTTTATTTTTTTGTGCGTGTGATTTATATTGTGAGTTTGAAATTCATATTTCAGCAGGCATTGGTGGCAACCTTCTGGAAGTTACTCTGCTTTCTCCTCAGCTAGGATCAATTTACAGCTAATTGTGTTTTAAATACCAGTGGGTTCTAAAACATAGCAGCAGGGCTGAAGCAGACTTAGTTTGGCTCAGGTAGATTTACCTCTCTGTTGCTGCTAAGTTTCTGGAGGGACAGGAGTGAAGGATTTGAGGCGCTTCTACACACACAGTCTTACAACGGAATAAGAGTTATGGAAGGACCGTACCGGTCCATCCCATGCTGTCTAAACGCTTTTTCTTCCGTTGTAAAACGAACGTTCGCCTGAACCGCATTTCCTGGCGTGGGTGGTTTGTCCCCAAGTGTGCTGTTGCAGCACGCAGTGTAAAGCGCCCATTCCAGCTCAAGAACTCCAGCTCTTCAGTTATCGTGTCATGTGTCCACTGTTCTACCAGGCAAGGAGTACTGCGCCGATATGGAGGGTTGGGCGATGTTGTGGCGAAACAGGAGCTCATCTAATCAGGACATGAAGCGCAACAGGCTGTATCGGTGCCGGACAGGTAACGCTGGTTTTGGTACAGTAGTGCGTGTGTAAAGCGCTTTAGTTTCTGCTAAGCTTGTAACTGTTTGTACTTGTTTGAGTCTGTTACCTTAAGTGCAGATCTTATATTTCAGTGGATTTTGGGGATATTTATTTATTTATTTTTTTTATCATTGGGGCTTTTCCTCTCTGCAACATAGGGTAAAGGGATCCTTGGTTGATTGTTTCTGGACACAGCCAGGAGGTACTCCCATCCCTGAGCTGGTCCTCCTTTTATAGAGTGTGAGCCCATGGTGTTACACCTTCTACACCACAGGAAGTTCCACACTGAGGACAGGAGAAGCATAGGTTTCATCTAGAGAGCCATCCTAGGATATTTTGCAGGCCAGGTCACATCAGACATGACAGGAGGGTGCAGTGCAGTGGCTGTGGAGCAGCAGTCTTCAGGGAGACATTCTAGAGGCTGAAATGCTGCACTATCTGCAGGCACTCTCTGGGCTGAGGGAAGAGGTTGCCTGTCTCGTGCAGAGGTGGCCAGGTTACAGGCGGCATCCACCCCCACCCAGAGACCACTGGGTCCACAACATCAACCTCAAAGGTTGCCCAGGAAGAACGGTGAACGGACCACAGTGGGCTCAGGGAGAGTGGAGAGCGGTCAGAGGCACATCCCCAACCGGTCCAGCTTAATAACTCCTACACTGTTTTGGAGGAACGGGAATGCCCCATACAGGTACCCACAGCTAGAACCAGGGAGGATGGTCTGGACCTCCAAGCTGGAGTCCCAGGGAAGGGGGACAAGGGACTCTGGAGAGGGGAAAGCTTCTCCTAGTGGGGGACTCTATTGTACTTGGTGAGAAATTAGGGACACCTAGCAGTGGGGAGAGGGAGGTCAAGTGCCTCCCAGGAAGCACTGCACGGAGGGATGGGAAGCGAACCCATAGGATCGCTAGGGCGATATCCAGGAGGGAGGAGCTGGATGTCATTGTCCACCTGGGGACCAGTGACCTGGCGAGAAAGGGTAGAGTTAGCCAGAGTCCAGGAGGATTTCAGGAAGCTGGAAGGGACCTGAAACAGGTAGCACATTCTGTCTCATTCTTGGAGGTGCTATCTATTTCAAGGCATGGGGAGCCAGGGCACTCCACATCAGACCTTCAACTCCTGGTTGAAAGATTGGCGTGGAAGGGAAGGATTTCGCTTCATAGGGGTTTGGGGCCCAACCTGGGCAGATGCGAGCTTGGCATCACCAGCAGGAAAAGGGAGGTCATAATTCCACTATACAAGACACTAGTGAGGCCGCACCTGGAGTACACTGTGCAGTTCTGGAGACCTTACCTACGTAAGGACATAGACAGGGTAGAGAAGGTTCAGAGGAGGGCAACAAAGATGGTGCATGGATTGCATCACAAGTCCTATGAGGACAGGTTGAGGCACTGAACATGTACTCCCTGGAGGAGAAGGGAGAGAGGGATATGATAGAGACATACAAGTATCTTACAGGAGGAACAGGGTGCAGGAATGCACTATTTTAAGCGAACAAGATGTTCCAGGACTAGAGGGCATGGGATGAAGTTGGAGGGAGGACGATTCAGAGGAAACGTGAGGAAGAATTTCTTCACAGAATGGGTGGTGGACAAGTGGAACACCCTGCCAGAGGAAGTGGTGGGGGCTGAAACAATCACGGGATTTAAGAATGCATGGGATAGACATAAAGGAATTCTGGAGGTCAGGGGTAAGGGGCAACAGACTTCCTGGAAAACATAAACTGAACTTACAAACTTAAATGGGCAGACTGGGTGGGCCATAGGCCCTTATCTGCCGACAGTGTCTATGTATCTATGTATCAGGAGGATGGCCTGCATCTGTCCGGAAAGGGGACCTCAGTCCTTAGTGAGAAGTTGGAATGTTTCAACAGAGAGCATTTAAACTGGCCAAGGGGCGAGAGCCAGAAGAGACTGGTGGCTTAGGAACCCCTCCCCCCCCCGTGAGAACATGCAAAAGTACAAGTTGACACAAAGAACAACTGAAGCGAGCAGTGAGGAGCAGGCAGGGGAAACATTTAGAAGGGGGGATAAGGGGGGAGGGCAAGAGCACATGAGCATGAATACCGGGTTGGGGGGAAGAGGCAAAGTAGAGAAAACAGGAACAGAGGGAGGGCAGGGAGTTAAACATGGAAGGTCATGTTCACAAATGCCAGCAGTCTAGGAAATAAGTTTCCAGACCTGGAAGCCTTGATGACTGATGCAGACCCTGACACAGCAGCAATAACAGAGACATGGTATTCTGGTAATCACAGCTGGCATGTCAATGTACCAGGCAATACACTGTTTAGAAGGGACAGGGAAGGTAAAAAAGGGGGGTGAGTGTGGCCCTGTATGTCAGAGAAGGCATAAATGCTACAGAAGTACAGGGAAGGCAGGGGGAGGCTGAGGCAATGTGTGCCACCCTTGAACCAGGAAATGGCACAGCAATACGTACAAGGGTGAGCTACAGACCTCCAGCACAGAGGGAGGAAGTGGACATGGTACTAGTGGAGGAAATTCATGACATGGCAGCTAAAGGTGATTTCAGTCTGCCAGATGTGGATTGGACCACCCAGGTAGCTGCTTCAGCCAGAAGCACGACCATCCTGGAATCCCTGCAGGGGGTTGGACTCAGATAGCTGGTGCATGAGCCAACCAGGGACAAATTGATTCTAGACCTGGTATGGACTAATGGAAACACAGTCGTAAGAATCCAGGTGGAAGGGCAGCTGGGATCCAGCGACCACTACTTGGTGTGGTTTGACATGGAGACAGGAACTCAATTAAGCCACACTAGGGCAAAAGTGTTAGATTTCAGGAGGGTGGATTTCAATGAAATGGGCAGATGTTTAAGAGCAGCCCTGGAGAAGGTAGAGGTAATGGAGGGGGAGCAGTGGGGAGACTAAAAGGAGCCATTATGGAGGTAACTAACCAATGAATTAGGAAAGTGGCCAAAGGAAAGAAGCAAGAAACCACTATGGTTCAGTAAAGAGGTGGGAGACAAAGTAAGGGCAAAAAGAGCAAGTTTCAGGAAGTGTAAGGGGACCCAAAGGGAGAAAGACAGAGAGGTGTACCTTGAATGTCTAAGAGAGGCAGGGAAGGCTGTTAGGAAAGCCAAGGCACAGACAGAGGAGGGTTTGGCATAGACTGTGAAAAAAGGGGACAAGACATTCTATAGGTACACCAGCAATAAAAGAAAACCTGGGGGGGGTGATTGTGAGGCTCATAGGGGAGAAGGGAGAGTGCAAGGAGGGGGATATAGACAAGGCAAACATACTGAACAAATACTTCAGTTCAGTATTCACTGAGCAGGGAGAGGGTCAAGGACCACAGTTGGGGAGCAGAGGCAGTCGGGGGGAGTGGTCACCAGTCTATTCACAGTGGACAGAGTTCGGGAGGAACTCACAAAGCATGGTGGATAAAGCCATGGGGCCAGATGAAATATACCTGAGGATATTAAGGGAGCTGTGGAGGGAACTAGCAGTGCCTCTGGCCACCCTGTTCACAGAGTCACTCAACACAGGTGTGGTTCCTGAGAACTGGAGGAGGGCACATGTAGTCCCACTGCACAAAAGTGACAGTAGGGTGCAAGCGGGGAACTTCAGGCCAGTCAGCCTCACCTCAGTGGTGGGGAAGATCATGGAGACACTGCTGAAAGAAAGGGTAGTGGCACACCTGAAATCCATTGATGCCCAGGATCTGAGGCAGCACGGATTCACAACAGGAAGGTCTTGTCAAACAAATCTGAGAGATTGTTTTGATTGGGTGACTAGGGAAGTGAATCAGGAAGGGGCCGTAGATGTCGCCTACCTGGATTTCAGCAAAGCCTTTGATACTGTCCCACACAGAAGGCTAGTTAACAAGATGAGTAGTCTGGGCATGGGGCATAAGGTGATACAGTGGGTTAGAAACTGGCTGATGGACAGAAGGCAGAGGGTGGTGGTAAATGGGATCCAGTCTGGGGAGAGAGAGGTGACCAGCGGGTGCCACATCAATCAGTACTGGGACCAGTCCTGTTCGATGTCTTCATTAGTGACATTGCAGAGGGGCTGAGAAAAGTCTGCCTATTTGCAGATGACACCAAGAACTGCAACAGGGTGGATACTCAGAGGGTGCAGAAAATGAAGAGGGACCTGGAGAAGCTTGAAAGATGGTCAGAGGTGTGGCAACTGAGGTTCAATGTGAAAAAATGCAAGATAATACATCTGGGTAGGGGGAACCCTGGGGAGAGCTACAGGATAGGGGGAGGTGTTGACCATCATCAAAGAGGAGGTGGACCTAGGGCTTATCATATCTGATGACATTAAGGTATCATAGCAGTGCGCAAAGGCTGCAGGGAGGGCCAGTGACATGTTGGGGTGCATAGGTAGAGGTATTACTAGTAGGAGGTGGGAAGTGGTAATGCCATTGTATAAAATACTGGTAAGGCCCCACCTGGAATACTGCATGCAGTACTGGAGACCACTCATGCGTAAGGACATAAACAAGGTGGAGGCTGTCCAGAGAAGGGCGACAAGGGTAGTGCATGATTTGCACCACAAAACATATGAGGAGAGACTGAGACCTCAATATGTACTCACTGGAGGAGAGGAGAAAAAGGGGCAACATGATAAAAACTTTTAAGTACCTCAAGGGCATAAACAAGGTGCAGGTGGGAGATCTTTTCCAATGTAGAAAAGATACCAGAACGAGGGGACATGATATGAAATTGAAGGGGGGGGGATTAAGAGGTAGCGGAGGACGTTTTCAACACAGAGAGGGTGGTGAATGCTTGGAATAGTCTGCCACAAGAGGTGGTAGGAAAGCACAGTGGAGGCTTTAAACATGCTTGGGACAAGCACAGAGGAACCTTGGGTAGGGGGTGATGAAAGCCATTGACCACTTAGGGTGAGTGGATGCATACTTGTATAGGGCCTCACGGGCAGACTGGATGGGCCTAGCGATCCTTATCTGCCGACAATTTCTATGTTTGTCACAGGACAAGGGGTCTCTGGTTCATCTGGACCTGAAGTCCTTCGTTTGCATATCTGGCTCCTGAAGACATAGCCATGGCATGATTTGGAGTATCACCTAAAGTGGCTGATGTTCTGGTGGCTGCCAGAAAACCCTGCACCAGACATACCTATTCTTTGAAGTGGCAGTGGTTTACATTGTGAGTCACTTCAAGTAGTTGGATCAATTTACCTGTCTGGTCATTGCGTGCTGGAATACTTGCTGTCCCTCTCAGACTCAGATCTTCTGTATTCCTCACTCAGGGTGCATTTGGCCACTATTTTAGCTTTTCATGCCCTGTGGATGGATGGATGGTTGCCCAGTTAGAGGTATCCCATACTTTTCTGAGAGGTATACTACATGTTATACCTCCCATTAGAAATTCAGTCCTGGCTTGGGGCCTGAATTTTGTTTTAAGAAGCTTACTTTGGCTCCTTTTGAGTCAGCAGTGAGCTGTAGCTGCTTTCTTTCATGGAAAGCATTATTTTAGGTTGCAGTCACTTCTGTTCAGAGTATATCCACGCTACAGGCTTTATTGTGTGAGCCTCCTGTTTGATTTTCCATAAAGACAGTGTCTTTATATACGAGTCCTAAGTTCTTACTAAAGGTGGTGTCTGAATTTGCTTTGGCTCAAACCATCCACCTCCCAGTGTACTAGCTGGCGTATGCATATGCCAATCAGGAAGCATTACTCCATACTTTGGATGTACATAGAATTCTCAGATATTATGTGAACCACACCAGGACTGCAGAAAGTCTCTCAGCTTTGTTTCATTCACCCTGAGAAAGATGGGTGCCTTTCTCTAAACATTGTCTGTCAAATGGCTGGCATATTGTATTACGTTATTATTGGAAATATGATAAGGAACTTCCTGGAGTAGTTTGTAAGGCATTCCAGAAGAGCATGGCCATTTCCGTTGCTTTTTCACAATGTTTCTAATGCTGAGATCTGTGCAGTTGCCACATGGAGCACTGACACACCTTCACTAACGTTACAGTCTGGACATTGTGTCTCATAGACAAGCAGGATTTGGGCCTATCTGTATTACAGGGCATGCTCTCATAAACACATATGTACCCATCCCTCCAAACTGTCAGTTTTTGTTTGGTACTGCTTGGGACTCATTCCAAAGGTGTGGCCTAATGAAAGAGAGTTTCTTGAAGATACAAGTTACATACTTACTGTAACAGCAGATCTTCGAGAGAATCTTTCATCAGGCCATGCTGTCCCACCCTCCTTGCTTAGGGCTATGGCAACAGATTTCCTGCATTGCTTCTATCCGTAGCTACCTTTTCCAGCTCCCATAGTCACTTGGTATGGTGGATGCTGGCCTGATCTCCTGGTTTCCCGCAGAGAGTTCCTCAGAGTATAATCTCCGGCAGGGCACTGAGGAGAGATGGTGTCACCAAATTTATGCAGATGGCTGGCGTGTCATCGTCATGGGCGGCCCCTGGCTTGCAAAAGTTTCCATGTGGTTCTAGCACTGATGTGGGTGTAGTTCCAAAGGTGTGGCCTGATGAAACAGATTCTCTTGAAGATTTACTGTTACGATAAGTACTTAACTGTTCTTTGTATGTACACATGTTCCTATAGACAGGGGCTACACAGATGTTAATACTGTCAATCACGTTCACACCTATTAAAAGGGTGTCAATTGTGCTGCCAGGGGTTAAATACATGTATGTTGTAGTCAGTTGCAACGTGTGTGTTTGAACCAGTAGCCATGCAGAAAACAGTTCAGTGTGTGTGTGTGTGTGTGTGTGTGTGTGTGCGCAACATTTGAGGAATTGGTATGCTTTCGATGAGTTCGATACATTCAGTAAAGGCAAAATGAGCAGTAAGTGAGAAAGTGTATTTTACAGAGTGGTTCCAGTGATTTCAATACAATTTCAGCTGTATACCATTTCAGATGTATGCACTAAAAGGGAATGTACCAAACGTGCATACATCAGGAATTGTCTATAAATGTATCAGCATACCCATCCCACGTGAATGATTTGCAACAGCTTTGAGTCCTAGTTCAAAAGGGAGATGAGTTGGTATTTCTTGCATAGTTCTCATGACTCCTCCCTCCCTCGGGATATCCAAAATGAATGTTTCCTGCCAGGAATCCAGTAACTCCCTTTTTGCTACACAGCCCTAGAAGTACACCATAGAACTGAAAGCAGACATATTGCTGGAACATTTTATAAGGCTCAGCGTTAAACCCTTGAGGCCTGGATTTGTATTGCACTTAGCATCCAAAATCACCTCCTGAATCTCTTCCGAAGTGAACAGGGCTTCTTAATGCTGCTTAGCCTCTTCCTCTAATTGTGAGAAGTCAATGTCAGCTAAAAAATTGCTAGTCTCGCATCTGACCTGTTCCTCATCACCTTTTGTGGAGTGCAGGGTTGAATAAAAACGTCTGAAGGTGTAGGCAATATCAGAAGGGGCCACCCAAATCTTAGATGGATTCTTTGGATCTACCACCTTTACCACCATTTACTGTGTCTGCTTTTTTTTTAAAGTGGGAATGCCAACAAGTTGTGCTTCTTTGCCTCCAGTCTCGTGATAACAGTGACTGAAATAATGAAATTTCCCCTGTGCCTTTTTTCTGTAGTAAGGTATCTAGCTCTTCCCATACCTCCCTTAATTCAGCATGTACCAAACCATAGCATTGTTTGACTGAGGCTGAGTCCATGATCTTGCCGTGAAATACTGCTATAAGAGCATCCTATATTACTTTCATCCGGTACTTCACCCAGGCCGTTTAAAGTGTGTTGTTGCTCAGTCTCCTCTGCTGTGGTGGTGGCAAGATTTTAGTCATTGAGGAGGGATGTATCTATATGCCAGAGAGTTTTCTTAGTGCTCGCCACTATTTTTACCTCAGTTGCCACTGGAGTGTAATCAGATTGCGTAATCTGAAAAATGTTGCTAGAGCGGATCTGAGTACGATTGGTTTGTTTTAAAAATAGCTCCATACGAGTACAGTACAAGCCACTTTTGGGACGTGGTTGAACAGGACATTTGGTTAAACGGGACATTTCCCTAGTTACCGATTTTTGTCCAATTGAATTCAATAATTACAAGGCAGATCGGTTAAGGAGGACAGCTGCTCTGCTTTATTGGGATGTTTTGGGACATTTTTGTGGTGTATAAAGCATGTTTAGAGGGGTGCTGACACATTATCTCTACACTGTCCAGGATGTCAACAAAGTGGAACGAGCTTACTCTCACTCAGCGAGTGAAAGTTATTGAAGATCTGCAGCTTCCAAAGGCTTCTCTGTCATGTGTGGCAAAGAAATTCAGAATATCCAAAAGCCAGGCTGGCTGGATATATTTAAGCCGAGAAGCCATTCTATCTTAGTGGCAATCCAATGTAAATCAGAGAAGGTGGGGAGGACGGTGAGGTGGAAGAGGCACTTCAGATGTGGTTCAACAGTGCCATAAGCAGAGGATTTGCCTATCTGACCCTCTGCTAAAGAAAAAGCTAACAAACTTGCTGCACAGCTAGGTCATGAGAGATTGAGTCAATGGATGGCTGGCTTTCCTGATAGAAACAAGCGGAAACAGCATTGTGTGCAAAAGAACATGGTGGCACTCAGACGAGGCACTGAAGGCTGCCATTGACTGGAGTTCCAGTGTGCTGCCAATAATTTTGAGGACTGTGCACCCAGTGCAGTGCAATGCTGACAAAATCAGACTGTATTACAGGGGCTACCCAGATCGTGGACACGTGCAGAAAGACACAGAACTGCTTGGTGGTAAAAAGCAAAGGAGAGAGTGTTATCGCTGCTCTGTTCTAACATGGATGGGACTGATAAATGGCGGTGGTCCTTACTGGCAAGAGCAAATGACCACGATGCCTCCCCAAGGATCTTTCCACCCTTCCAGTGTCCTACTGTGCTTCATCAAATCGTGGATGACTGGTTGGATTTTCAGGGCTGGCTGAGTCAGTGGGGAGAGAGATCTCAGCGGATGCTGTAATGTTCTCCTTCCAAGACACTTGCTCTGCCCATCCACCCAAAATCATGGGCAAGTTCCCCACAGAAAGATTGTTTTCTGCCTCCAAACATGACAAGCTAATCCAGCCAATGGATATGGAGGTGATTGGGAATCTAAACGGTCACTACCGTTCACTGATGTCCGCCAGAATTGTCGGGTGATTGACGAGAGGTGGTGCAGCCCAAGCATCTGCAATTGCTAAAGCTGTGTCAATTTTGGATGCCAGTGACATGGTTGTTAAAAGCCTGGCAGTCAGTTTCCATTCGAACAGTCATAAATTGTTTTAAAAAGCCGGCTTTTCTTGAGAAAGAAGTGCATCATCACAAGAAGCAAATGACACCCAACAAGAGAATGACGATGCTCTGACTGATGGTGAGCCACCATCGTTCATGACTCTTTGACGAGTTTGTGAATTTTGTGCACATGGATTCTGATTTGCCTACTGAGGGTGAGGGCAAGTGACAGCGACATCTACAACACAAAGGAATGCGCATCAATGAAAGCACACTGGAACTGTCTGACACCGATGATGATCCACCTCCTGTACCCATCACAAACAAAGAGGCACTGGATCACCTATGAGTCTTGATGTCATGGTGTACTCAAAACAGGGACCTTACAGGGTGGGGCAGACTCACAGGTTTGGAGAGAACATTTACAAGTAAGGTATGCTCTGAAGCAAAACAGAGCCCAATCCCTGATTTCTTTAAAGCGAATTGTCTTTTTTGCTGATATTGATAATGCCGTTGCTGACTGATGATTCTGTACTGTTGATGACTTTTTTCGATGTTGCCGACTGCTGATCCCATGTACTGTACCGTTTATGTACCCAATTACTCACTAGCATAAAAAAACAAGCATTGGTCAGTGCCAAATGCTGTCTCGCTGGCACTGGCATTGGTAGTGCAGGAGGTAAGAGATGCATAATAGGAATGGCAGTGAAGTATGGAACTGATGCCAACCCAACCCCCACCCTGCAGAGACTGACAGGTGCTGGGTTGTGCCTTTGAGGTGTCAGCTATAACGCTCATTTCATTTTACTTCACCCTACCCTGTAGACACTGACAAGTGTGGTGTGCTTTGGGCCTTATACTCACCCGATTCCATAAGGACATACGCTGAGACGGGTGCAGTATGGGAGAATGGGCCTCACCCTACCTTGTAGACACTGACAAGTGTCGTGGTGTGCTTTGGGGTCTTTTGCCTATATTTACGCCATTCCATAAGGAAATACGCTGAGCCGGGTGCAGTATAGGAGAATGGGGTGAATGTTAGGGCCAAACACTCCAAAAGCACACCGCTAGCTACTGAGGTGGGGGTGGGAGTGGAATGTCGTGAGCATTGCAGCCAGTGATCCAAGTCACACCCTGGCGCCTGGCAGTCTCTACTAGCAGTGGTGTTGCAGTTGGAAACCCTAACGTTGTGAGGCGCTTGTTGGTATTTTTCCTCCAAATTTCCAACATAGGCTTTTTGTGACCCCACCTCATAAAGGGCGGCACACTCAGTTTGTTAGCTGAAAAGTGGTTTTGCACAGTGGCTATACCATTTGGCGACACAGGGCTGAAAACACATTTTGGGCAGGATGTGGAAAATGACAACTGTATTGTTCACGAGGAGGCGTAAAAAAATGGCAATGTTGAAAATCTGGAGTGAAAATATGAAAAATTGGTGAAGTCATGAGCATGCATAGAAACTGCGCAACACACGTCCGTAACCCAATTATTTTTGGGAGTTTTTTAGCTACATTTTCAGCATAGGCATTTTGGGACCTCCCCTCATGAACAGTGGCGCTGTGATTGTGTTAATCTGTCCCAAAAGTTGATTTCCCACAGCGACCACGCCATTGTGCACCACAGGTGTGGAAACACATTTTGGGCAGGCTGTGAAAAATGATAGCTCTACTGTTGATAAGGAGGTGTGAAAAAATGCCAGTGTTGAAAATCTGGCATGAAAATATTGCAAATTCGCGAAGTTACAAGGGTGCGTGGAAACTGTGCAACGCACGCTTGTAACACAGTCATTTTATGGACATTCGGCACCAAATTTTCAACATAGGTATTTTAGGACCTCTGCTCATGAACAGTGTCACCGTCATTTTCTCAAACTATCCCAAAAACTGATTTCGCACAGCGACTGCGCTATTCTGCGCTGGATGTGCAATAACAGATTTCAGCCAGGATATGTAAAATGACAGCTGTACTGTTCATAAGGAGGTGTGGAAAAAGGGCAGTTTTGAAAATCTAGAGTGAAAATATTACAAATTCACGAAGTTATGAGCGTGCGTGGAAACAGCGCAATGCACGCTCGTAAAACAACCAGTTTTGGGATTCTTTTCACCAAATTTGCAGCATAGGCTTTTGAGAGCCCCTCATTAACAGTGGCTGTCTTTCGTTACTAGGTCCCAAAAGGTGATTCCGCGCAGTGACCGAAATCACCTTCGGACTGAATAACACCATGACAGTGACTGAATTCATGAGGAGGGCCCCAATAACCCATGTTGAAAATTTGGTGCAAAATTCCAAATAATGCCGAGATATGCACCAAAGTTGAAAACCCCTATTTATGCCATTATACAGCTTACGGCATTTCTTCAGTTCGCGGTCAGCTTTGAAGAGTGCAGATGAGTTCCCTGTCCACGAAGATTGTCGCGCCAGACTCTGGAGGTAAGTATGGGGTGAGGGTGTGTGGGGAGGCGGTGTGCAGAGGTGAGCACGGGTTGGGGAGGGAGCTGGACAGACCGTGAGGATCGTTTTCTTCTTTACAGGTTAAAGAAAAAAAACATCGCGGGACCTTTTTTTTTTACAGGAGCATTTGGCACACTGGGGTGGGCTCCCGGCTGCCACCTGAGTGTTTAGGGGCTAGCTGACAGGGATTGGGCACCCCGTCAGCACATACCAAATGGGGGAGAGAGTCGAGAGAGTTATACGGCATCAAACAGAAGCGGCAAATAGAAATCTCATTGGACCAAATACAACACATGACCAACGTTGGGCGGTGATTAATTCCCCAGTAAGGACGCTCCAACTATTGTTCCACCAAGGTCACGGGTCACTCTAGCAGCACTAGGTGTCATGGCAGGAAACAGAACACATCACAGCGAAATATGGAGGATCTCAGTGCGCGACAGAAAGCCAACAGAACTGCAAACCGAAAACCGCTGATGACACAAAGCTCTGTAACAGAGTAGACACACCAGAGGGTGTAGACAGAATGAGAAGGACCTGCAGAAACTTAAAGAATGGTCAGGGGTTTGGCAGTTGAAATTCAATGCAAAGAAGTGCAAGATAATGCATATAGGGCACAAAACCCTGGCACAATATATCAGTTGAGGGTGAGGATATAGCATGCACCGAGCAGGAAGGGATCTTGGGTTATCATCTCTGATGACCTCAAGGTAGGAAACTGTGACAAGGCAGCAAGTAAAGCAAATAGGATGCTGGGATGTATAGGCAGGGGCATCACCAGCAGAGAAAGGAAGTCATAATTCCTCTATACAAGACACTAGTGAGGCCCCACCTGGAGTACAGTGTACAGTTCTGGAGACCATACCTACGTAAGGACATAGACAGGGTAGAGAAGGTTCAGAGGAGGGCAACAAAGATGGTGCATGGATTGCATCACAAGTCCTATGAAGACAGGTTGAAGGAACTGAACATGTACTCCCTGGAGGAGAGGAGGGAGAGAGGGGATATGATAGAGACATACAAGTATCTCACAGGGAGGAACAGGGTGCAGGAATACACTATTTTTAAGTGAAAAAGATGTTCCAGGACTAGAGGGCATGGGATGAAGTTGGAGGGAGGACGATTCAAAGGAAACATGAGGAGGAATTTCTTCACAGAACGGGTGGTGGACAAGTGGAACACCCTGCCAGAAGAAGTGGTGGGGGCTGAAACACTCACGGGATTTAAGAATGCATGGGATAGACATAAAGGAATTCTGGAGGTCAGGGGTAAGGGGCAACAGACTTCTAGGAAAACATAAACTGAACTTACAAGCTCAAATGGGCAGACTGGGTGGGCCATAGGCCCTTATCTACCGACACTGTCTATGCATCTATAGAAAACAACACAAGTATTCCCTGTGTTACAAGCATACATTAATGCCCTCCAGTTGAGCCTACTGGGAATTAATGCATAAGGCTACTCATGCCACAACCACCCCAACCATGCATTAATTCCCCAGTAGAAGCCTCGCCATTGGACATTAATGCCCTCGACACATAACATATGGGGGTGCATTATGCCGATGGGAGTGGGCTCTCCGTTGACACATACATTGGGTCAGGGCATGCTGACAGGGGGATTGGGCACCCCTGAAGTTGGCATTGTGGTAGGCAGTGTGCCACCATGTTTTAATATAATTTTTCACCAGGGAAAGCACGTCAGGAGGTGCCTCTGCGTATGACGAGTTTTGCTCGCAGTGCAGCGGACCTTTCCTTAGATGTGCTGTCCACATTATGTATTCATGGTGTGGCGCCAGTATGCAGGCTTATTGGGGAATGAGGGACGCATCTACTGATGTGTGCCCTGCATTCGCCCAACAGTGACCGCGCCTCCAAAATCTGCTACTAATGCAATATGTTGGCTGGTGTGCAAGTGTGAGCCAACATAAAAAAAACAATATAAACACATTAATCACTAAGCATATGTATTGTCTCTTTCTTCCTTGTTTTATGCATTTCCTGCTTCAGTTTACTAGCACTTCTGACAAACAGGATGGCCATAATAGGGACGAAAGAGGCCCACGAGCCATCCCTATTAAGTGGCTTCATCTGTACTCCCATATAGATGTGAGTAAAACTAGTTTTCACAGCCAAAGTGGTGTGCCTGCCAAATGTCACCATCCCCAACTCCCTGGCATGGCTTCTAGTACCTATGCTTTCTGTTTGGGTTATTTTTCCCAGTCACATCCCCTTGTCCCCCACCCTGACGATGGGTCATTTCAGTTGAACTGTTCTACTAGCTGGGAAGGCGGGTGAGCCAGCATTTGCCTTCAAAGTCTATGCCATTGCTGTTCTCTGGTCAGTTAGTAGAAGGATGCAGATTTGTAAATTTTTTTATTCACTTGGGAAAGGCACACTGAGCTGTGGTAGTTTGGTTTCAGATGCGTCCTCCTGGGGGGGAGGGTTACATGAACCTGTTTTATTGATGGAAAAGTTGGCCATGACACTGGAGAAGCTCCCTTATTATTCAAACTCTGAAAAAGAGAATATGCACAATTAAAACTTTTTATTTTGCCTTTGTTTTATAACTCAGTAACATTTCCCTCACCTATTTAAACTGAACCCTGTTTGTACAGTGTGCTTTTTAGGGCAATGTGGGTAGCGACTTAACCCTATAAAAGGTTACATCTATATAGGCCCATCAAGGAGGGTGGTTTAGGGACGATAAATCCTGTTGTGTTTTGTGTTTATTTATTTATTTTTTTTAAATGTGAGACCTGTAATCACAGATACCAATATTATACGAACATACATACAAACATCACAGAAGAAGCCAGCAGAAGAAGGCCATTTGGTCTATCAAGTCTGCTCGTGTTGCAGGGGTCCACAGTCTGAGCTACTGTCCCTGCCCCTCTCCCCCACTCCTTCCATCCTCCCCTACCCATGGCCCTTACCCTCCCTATACCTGTCCCAGCCTCTCTTAAAGCTGCCCCTGTCTTCAACGAGATGACCTCTTCAGGCAGTGCATTCCAAGTGTCCACCATCCTCTCTGTGAAGAAGTGCTTCCTGACCTTCCTCCTAAGCCTCCCACCCTCCAGCTTAAGACTGTGCCCCCCTCGTGTTATGGTTGCCACTCAGCTTAAAGAGACTCTCCTTATCAACCTTATTTATCCCTTTCAAGTAGTTGAAGGTCCCAGTCATGTATTATAATGGGTCTGTTATTTTCCTTTTGTGCTCAGCTTCTTATAAAATGATTAAATAATACTTTGAAGGTGGTCTGGGACCCCGGTGGGGTAATACCGAGCCAAATTCTGGCATGTTTTAAAAGAATAATCAAGTGGAGATTGACTTCTTCCCACATACAGAGGGAAAACTGGAAGCAAGTTTATGCTGCTGTTACGGCCAGGTGCTTTTCTTCTGAACCTGATTTTGAATCAGTACTGAATGTCCCAAGTAAGGTTATTATGCAGTGGATGCAGGGATCCCAGAAAAAAATGTGTGCTGTAGTATGGTTGGGAGCAGATGGCCACCCTGATGTGGGGAGTAACAAGAAATATAAGCAACTATCTGAACATATGTGTTCCAGACCCACCTGTAACAAGCACAGACTATGGAGCATTTGGTCTGTCTTCATCAAGGATATCTCCTCTGTTGGGCCACAGCTTTGGAATTGTAAGCCACCAGTGTCAGGACCACTCAAAAACTTTTACCAGCTGGGGGCTACCCATGATGATGTGCAGTGTCGACACCTACAAAATGTGGGGCGCTCAGTGGCTCTTTAGTTCTGTCTTCTGCTGTGACCACTCGCCGGACCTGCCAAAGAAACCACACCATCATTTTCTTCTGTATTTCATATTTTCTTATTTAAAACTTATTAGCGTCCCTGTATGCCACCGTTGAAAGAGCCTTTATTTAGGTTTTCTACCTGTAGATACAAGATCTACAAAGGCGATGCTCACATTGTGTGTGTTTGCTGTTTAGGCTTGTCCTTCAACGTGAGGTCTATGCGATTTGCCAAAATTTAACCAGGCCACAAGGAGATGCCAAAAGAAGGCACTAGAAACCCATCATCACGATCAAGGCCATGGAAACCCAAGCAAAGGCCGTGGACTCAAAGCCAGCTTTTCCTCATGCCAAGTCACTACAGGGCAGGAAACACCAGACGATTGGCGACCCTGTCGCCACTAAGGTTGGCTAAGATGACAGAGAAATCCAAGAGAAAGAAAAATTGTCAGGAAACCCTTCTCCAGCCACGATAAGCATAGGGATAAACATGCTTCTCCGATGAGGTCAACATCTCCATTAAAGCAGGGTAACAGCCCTAACCATTAACAGACACCAAGATCAGTGCCTGGGTCTGGTGCTACCATACCTACTATGGACAGCATGCTGCTTCCATCATCAGGTTTTGTCCTGACGATGACAGCAATTATAAAGCTGCAAACTGACACTGTCCGTCAACTCCCAGGCTATGCTGGCGTCATTTTCAGAAATGTTAACTCGTCAGTTCTCGTTGTTGACAGTGTCTGTGCTAATAGACTTAAAAGCATGCCTGTAGCTCCTTCAGTACATTGATTGCTCCCACCGTCCATCAGGATGGCGACGAGGTAGGATACAGTCATGAACTCCTGGATGTAGAGGAGGATATGGAGGAAGAAGGAGGGAAGAGGACCCCTATGAAGGGGGTTTCTTTATAGCTCTACCCTCTCCTCTTGCAGTCAGAACTCCGTGGTTCATAACCCAAGGTCTCCTTCTGAAGATCCCTCATTTCAAGCTTTATTCAGGCAACCTCAAGATGGCGTGAGGTTTGAGGTGAAGAAAGACTCCAGTAAAATAAATTTTATGGAGTTCTTAGAAGATCGGCTGCACCTACTATTGTAGTGCCTCCTGTATACCCTGCACTGGAGGATGCTACCTTTGCTGCCTGGCACAGACCTAGCACCCTGCAGTCCCCAGAAAGCTGACAAGCAGTACCCCGCTCCATCTGTCAAGCACTACTATGCTGCACAGCCAGAAATGGATTCTATGATAATTATGACTGCTCGTGATTGCTCTAGGGCCCTGGAGTGATGAGCACTCTCCCTCCTGACAAAGAACCAAGGAGACTAGATGTAATGGTCAAACAAATGTTGCATCTGCCACCTTGAAGCTAAGAATTGTGAATCAGAAGAAACATACGATTAAGTATCAGAATAGCCTATGGAAATCTGCCCTAGTACTATTCAGACTTTCCTGGTAGCTCTGCAAAGACAGAACTGCTTGCTGGTATTGGTACTGGTAGCATCTATTACAGTCAGCATATTATCGTCCTGATGCTTCTGCCAGGGCTGCAGCCTCTGGCATTTAATTTGTGAGATATTCTTGGCTCAGAGTAGGTGGCTTTGCTGCCGACGTCCAGCAAGCTGTACTGAATGCCCCTTTTAGGGGCTCTGGGTTATTTAGAACAGATGTGGGTAATGCACTAAAAAAACCTTCACTCATCCAAAATGACTCTGAAGTCCGTGAAATCCTTGAATCTGCAAAATAGAAGACATGGTAGAGGTGCATTTCATAGGCCAACAGGCCATGGCGACCATGGCTACCATCCACAGTACAGTGGTTGAGAAGGCAGTCCCCTCCAGGTCCCTCCACCACTAGTGGCTATTCCAAGATGACCAAAGGTTCTGTTTCAGGTGGCCCTGCCACCCTTGGCACCATCTGACTCCCCACTTCTCCCCCTCCACTGCTGCATTTGGAGGTGCAAGTGGGGGGAAGGATCTCCTTTCGTCTGCTAAAATGGAGATCACCACTAAGAGTGGGTCCTGGAAATAGTAAAGGACTTGCCCTGGAGTTGCTGTCCAAATGTCCAGTGCACCTTCCACCTCCTTCTCATTATCTTTTGGACCACTTGTCCCTACTGAGAGAACACGCACAGTCCCTACTTCTAAAGAAAGCAATCAAACTTGTTCCTCCCAAAGAGAGGAACCGGGAGTTCTATTTAGGATACTTTCTCATCCCCCAATCATTAGGAGACCTACGTCCTGTGTTGGATCTCAGAGACTTGAAAAAACTAATCAAATACAAAATGTTTTGAATGGAATCGCTTCAGGCTCATTTCCCTGTTGCAAACAGAGAATTGGCTCTGTGTTCTTGATTTGAAGGATGCTTACCTTCATATCAAAAGCTGACATTGCCACAGGCAGTACCTCTGCTGGAGAACAGCTATTATCAGTTCTGACACTTGCCCTTTGGCTTATCCTCGGTACCGCGGGTGTTTACCTAATGCTTCTCAGTTGTGGCAGCACGCCTCCAGAAGGAAGGGTGTTTTGTCTTCCCTTATCTGGATGATTATTTCAGTACACAATCTCCAAAACACAGCAACTGTTCAAGAACCCTGTTAGTCAGGCAGTCACTTTGATTTGTTAAAATCTCTACTATAAATGTTAATAAAATGTAGGAAAAGTCACCCCATTGAAATCAATGAGCACGCTATACAGCCTTTGTTTAATGACATCGCAAAATGGGGCTGCATGTGCCTGCATGTGGGTGTGTCAAGGGTTCAGAAAGTGCCTCTGTTTTTACCGCAATGTCCAGTTTCAATCTTCCGAATGTTATAACTTCTTTATGTGCAGAAATGGTTGGAATTATTTATGCCACTCAGCTCTGAGGTAGATGAGTGATTACATATGTTGGGGTGGACAGCAACTAGGAAATTGCTCTTTAAGGGTATTTTGCACATGCGGCTCCCAGCTTCATAATTAAACCAGTTCCACTTTGGGACTTAAACTTCCTCCAGACTCTGGCTCCTTTAAGCCTGCTGCAGCCTATGAGGTCCTTTCTTGGAAGGCTGTCTTTCTGGTTGCTGTAACTTCTACAAAGGATTTCCAAACTTCAGGCTCTCATGAATGAGCCTTCCTTCCTGATTTTCTACAAGGACCGAGTATCCTTGCGCACCAGTCTATGCTTTTACCCAAAGTGGTGTCTGACTTCACACTGAATCAGATCATAAACCTTTCAGTGTATTATCCTAAGCATGCTAACAAAGATATGGCACTTATTCTGCTTGGCCTTCCCAGATGAAGTGGACTAGCCAGAGCTAGTCTAATTTTAGAATAATATATTTTGAAGAACATATTTATTGTTTTAATGCGCAATATAAGGGTGCTAGCTACGCATTCAAGCAGACTAACTTGATAGAACCGCAAGGCCTGTTTCTGCCGACAGATTTATATGTTGTATGGAGGACTAGCTTTGGATTTAGTGGCCATAATGAAGTCATGGTGCACTGAGAGTCATGACTGGGAGATGGCCATACCAGTCTACCCTCTGTGCACGAGAGACAGGAAAGGGAAGAGGGGCCCAAGACAAGCAGCACACACACAATATCCTTCTCAGAGGTGCTGCCTGTCAATGGCGGTGAGGAGGAGGGTACTTTTGCACCATGCAGTTTAATGAATGGTTGAAAAAAGGTGCGGAGCAAAGGGGTTTGGCTTCATTGGGGACTGGGGTTCCACCTGGAGGACACCAGCCTATACTGGCAGGATGGTCTGCATCTGTCCAGGAAGGAACAAGTCTTTTGAGCAATTGGTTTAAATGCTTCATTGGCAAGCTTTTGAACTAGTCAAGGGGAAGGCACCGAGAAGCAGCAGGAAAATCCCAGCCTCTCCCTACAAAACAGGGTACTAAATGAGAAAAAGACCGAGGTAAAAGGTCAGTGGGGATGCTGCAACAGAAGGTAAAGCCATCAAAAATGGAGAGCAATGAGTACCAATGCCCGTAGTCTGAGTAACAAGCTCCTGAATTAGTGGCCTTGATGGAGGAGGAACATCTGGATATCGTGGCAGTCACAGAAACATGGTAGACACAAAACCATGACTGGGACGTAAACATACCAGCATACACTATCTACAGGAGGGACAGGGAGAGTAAAAGAGGAGGAGTAGCTCTTTACATAAGGGAAGGAATCAAAGCAACAGAACAAAAGGGTAAACAGGGAGGAGGAGAAGAAGCACTGTGGGTAAATTTGGAGACAGGCAATGGCACCACAATCCGCACAGGGGTTGTATACAGACCCTCTTCTCAGGGGAGGAAATGGACAAGGAAATGATAGAAAGTATACTTAGAATGGCAGAAAAAGGGGAGATATTGCTGATGGGTGATCTGAATATGCCAGATGTTAACTGGAGTGCAGTTGCAGCAGCCACTTCGAAGAGTGGGGTTATTCTAGATGCCCTACAGGGGGCATGCCTTAGACAACTAGTATTGGAGCCCACTCGAGAGGGAGCAATCTTAGACCTGGTTCTCTCAAATGGAGAAAGGATCACAGATGTAGAAGTGGGTAGCCACCTGGGAACTAGTGACCATCGAACAGTATGGTTCACAATAAACACAGCAATAGAGTCAAGCCATACAAAGGCAAAAGTACTGGACTTTAGGAGGGCTGACTTTGCCGAAATGGGTGAGTGCCTAAGGAATGCACTAACAAACGGGCAGGAAGGAGGGGTGGAAGAACAATGGGGAATAATAAAAACTGCCATCACAGAGGTAACAAGCCTTTGTGTGAAGCAAATAAACAAAACAAAACGATGTAAGAAACCACTATGGTTCTCAAAGGAAGTGGCAGTGAAGGTTCAAGAGAAAAAGCATTCAGGAAGTACAAGGAATCACAGAAGAAGCAAGGCAGAGAACAGCTATCAGTTAAAGCAAAAGGAAGCTGGAAGGCAGTCAGAACAGCAAAGGCCCAAACCGAGAAAAGATGGCCAACCTAGTTAAGAAGGGGGATAAACCTTATAGGTACATCAGGGAGCGAAGGAAGACCAAGGGAGGGATAGTGAGGCTTAATAAAGGGGAGAGGGGTGGGCAGAGGGTGACTGTGAAAAGGCAGAGATACTAAACAAATATTTTTGCTCAGTATTTACAAATGAAGAGGGGGAGGTACCTAAAACAAACAGTAGAAACACTCTGGATACAGAAGTTGATACCAGCCCATTTACAGAAGAAAGGGTTCTGAAAGAACTCTTAAAACTGAAGGTGGACAAAGCAATGGGGCCTGATGGGATTCATCCCAGAATCTAAAAGAACTAAGGGTAGAACTAGTGACACCACTGACTACCCTCTTTAACAAATCATGGGAGGATGGGGTGGTACCCGAGGACGGAGGAGGGCAGATGTGATTCCCTTCACAAAAGTGGGAGCAAGGCAGAAGCAGGAAACTACAGACCTGTTAGTTTAACCTCAGTGATAGGGAAAATGATGGAATCACTTGAAGGAAAGAATTGTCGAGTATCTAGAGGCCAGAGGGGCACAGGACCCAAGGCAGCATGGATTCACAGTGGGAAGGTCATGCCAGATGAATCTGATAGATTTCTTTGACTGGTGTCCAAAGTAGTAGATCAGGGAGGGGCTATGGACATGGCCTACCTAGACTTTAGCAAGGCATTTGACACAGTCCCACACAAAAGATTAATATACAATTAGCCAGCCTGGGAGTGGGTCCCAAGATGACAGCCTGGGTAAAGAATTGGCTGGAGAATAGGACACAGAGAGTAACAGTAAATGGAGTCCACTCTGAAGAAAGGGGGGTTACTAGTGGGCTACCGCAGGGTTCAGTATTAGGACCGGTCCTCTTCAATGTCTTTATAAGTGACATTGCAGAGGGACTGGAAGGAAAAGTATGTCTCTTTGCAGATGACATAAAGATCTGCAACAGAGCTGATGCACAAGGTGGGGTGGAAAGGATGAGAAGGGACTTGGCAAGGTTAGAGGAATGGTCAAATGTATGGCAGCTTAGATTCAGTGCTAAGAAGTGCAGGTAATGCACCTGGGAAACAAAACCCAGGAAAGAGTACACAATGGGGTGAGATACTAACAACAACAAAATGGAAAGGACCTGGGGTAGTCATATCAGATGACCTAAAGGTGGGCAAGCAATGTGAGAGGGCAGCAAGGAGGGCTGGGGGGATACTGGGATGCATAGGGAGAGGCATCACCAGTAGAAAACAGGAAGTTATTATCCCTCTGTACAGACAGCTGGTGAGACCCCATCTGGAGTACTGCATGCAGTTCTGGAGACCCAATCTCCGCAAAGACATAGTCAGGATGGAAGCTGTCCAGAGGAGGGCAACTAAAATGGTGCAGGGTCTGCACCAGAAGACATATGAAGAGAGACTTAAGGAGCTTAATATGTATAGCCTCGAGGAAAGGAGGGAGAGGGGGACATGATAGAAACTTTCAAGTACCTCAAGGGAATCAACAAAGTCCAAGAGGGTAGCATCTTTCAAAAAAGGGTGTGCAGAACAAGGGGCACAGTTGAAGATAGAGGCGTGGCTCTTGAGGTAATTTGAGGAGGTATTTTTCACAGAGAGGTTGTGGATGCATGGAACTGCCTTCCAGAGGAGGTTGTGGAGTCAAAACAGTGGTGGAATTCAAGCATGCATGGGACAGTCAAAAGGCAATTTAGGTGGGGTAGGAAGAAGTAGGCTGCTGGTTAACTAGGATCTGCAGCTTATCCATTAGGTAGGAAATGGGCAGACTGTGTGGGCAAAGCGGTCCTTATCTGCCGTCAAATTCTATGTTTCTATATGTTGTACTATATGTGAGGAGGAAATCAAGGCTATGGAAGTATGGTCCCACCTAGAGGAAAAGGAAGGGCTGGAGGTGCTATGGGTCTTCCTGGAATCAGAGCTGGGGCTTGTCCATACAGGGGCTATATACAGACCTCCAGCACAGGGAGAGGAATTGGTATGGGTAGGAATAATCAAATAAGAGGAGAGCTGCTAGCTGGGGACTTTAATCTGTCAGATGTGGTTTGGAGCCTTTCAGCTACAGCTTGGCAACAGCAGGGCCACCTTGACTCCCTACACAGTGCTTTTCTCAGGCAGCTAGTCAACAAACCCACTAGGGACAGGGCAGTGCTGGACCTGGTGCTTACAAACAGGGACGGCGTTGCAGACATCACGGTGGGCAGTGCCTTGGGTACCACTGATCACTGTACAGTGTGGTTGGACATTAAGATGGGAGTAGAGCATAACCACATGAGGACAAGGGTCCTGGACTATAGGAGGGCAGATTTTAAAGAAATGGGGGACAGCCACAGAAACTGCCTAGTAGGGGGGACTGCCAGGGAGTGGTAGAGGAACACTGGGGGAAAATAAGGGAGGACATTATTATGGCAACCAGCCTCTGCATGAAAGTGAGTAAAAGCAAAACGAAAAAAAAAAGAGTGCTATGGTAATCTAGGGAAGTGGCCATGATGGTGAAGAAAAAAAAAGGGTGGCATTCAGGAGGTATAAGTAAACAGAGGAAAGAAGACAGGGAGGTGTACCAGGTAAAACAGAGGGAAGCAGGTGGGGCAGTGAGGAGGACAAAAGCACAGACAGAGGAAAGGATAGCCAAAGGGGTAACAAATGGGGATAAGACTTTCTTCAGGTACATGAGTGAAAAAAGGAAAGCAAGGGGAGGGATAATGAGGATAAGGAGGACATCAGAGGGAGACTGCGCAGAAGGGGACCAAGTAAAAGCAGACATTCTAAGCAATACTTCTGCTCAGTCTTTAGAGTGGAGGGAGAGGGGATCAGACCACAAGGGAGCAGCAAAAACTAGGCTTGTTGATACTCCAACCAGAGGTGGAACTGTCCTGGATTTGGTTCTTACTAACAGTGACAAGGTAAAGGGTCTTGAGGTAGGGTATTTTCTAGGCAGCAGTGACCATCGTATGGTTGGATTCCATGATCACAAGCAAGGACACTAGTCACCCAAGATCAGGGTTTTAGATTTCAGGAAGGCAGACTTCCAGAAAATGAGAGCCCCTAGCAGAGAGTCTTGGACACAGAGAAGGAAAGGGTGGAGGAAATGTGGAGGGCCTCAAGGAAGCTATCAAAAGGTAACTGATCTATGCGCCAGGAGGGTGAGTAAGGCCAATAAGAAAAGGAAACCCCTCTGGTTCTCCAAGGAGGTGGCAACTATACTAAGGGATAAAAAGGTTTACAAGGAATTTAAGGCATCAAAGAAAGAAGAAGATAATGAATCTTATAAAGAAGCACAGAGGAAGCAGGAAAGCAATAAGAAAGGCCAAAGCTCAGACTGAATTGAGGATAGCACAAGGGGTAAAGGGGGGAGACAAAACCTTCTTTAGGTACATAAGAGAACAACGGGGGAATAGTAAGACTGGCAGCTTCAGCAGGGTGTCTAGTTGAAAAGGACAGTGACAAAGCAGAAGTCTTAAACCAATACTTCTGTTCTGTGTTCGCTGAGGGGGATGCAGGGGATGGACCAAATCTACAAAGCAGTAGTACCCAGGGACCAGGGGTCGATACTAACCCATTCACAGAAGGTCAAGTTTTGGAAGCCCTAAATGAACTAAAAGTAAACAAGGCCATGGAGCCAGATGATATTCACCCCGGAGTTCTCAGGGAACTGGGAGCATACTGGCAGCTCCCTAGCAGAACTCTTCACCAAATTACTGGAGTGTGGAATGATACCGGAAGACTGGAAAAGGGCAACAGTGGTCCCACTTCACAAATCAGGGAGCAGAGATGAGGCTGGCAACTACCGTCCAGTGAGCCTCACGTCGGTGGTTGGAAAACTGATGGAGACATTGCTCAAACAGAGGATAATAGCTTTTCTGAAAGTCAGTGGACAACAAGACCCAAAACAGCACGGTTTCATGGCGGGTAGATCTTGCCAAATGAACCTGGTCAACTTCTTAAACTGGGTTACGAAGGCAGTAGATCAGGGAGTGGCAGTAGATGTGGTCTACCTGGACTTTAGTAAGGCCTTCTACTCTGTTCCACACAGAAGGCTGGTAAGGAAGTTGGACCATATAGAAGTGGGTAAGGAGGTGGCTTGGTGGGTGAGCAACTAGCTGAGAAGAAGAACACAAAGGGTGCAGGTAAATGGTGCAGTATCTGCTGAGAGGAGGTAACTAGCAGTGTACCACAGGGTCGGTGCTGGGGCCTCTACTCTTCAATGTTTTCATATCCAACATCACAAACGGATTGAGGGAAAGGTGTGTCTATTTGCAGACAACATCAAGATATGTAACAGAGTGGACTCCCCTGAAAGAGTAAAGAGTGTGAATTCAGACCTAAAGAAACTGGAGGAGTGGTCAGAGGTTTGGCAGTTGAAATTCAATGCCAAAAAGTGCAAAGTTATGCACATAGGCAGGGGCAATCCCAAGGAGGATTACTACCGGTGGGGGGGGGGGGAGCTAGCTTCCACCAGCCAGGAACGTGACCTACGGATCATAATCTCAGAAAATTTGAAGGTGGGAAAACTGTGTGAAAAGGCAACGCTAAAGGCCAGTGGCATGCTTGGTCACATTGGGAGGGGAACCACGAGTTGCAGGAGGGAGGTAGTACTGTCACGCTACAGGTCACTGGTGTGCCCCCACTTGGAGTGCTGCGTACAGTACCAGAGGCCGCACCTCAAAAAGGACATCAACAGACTGGAGGGTAATGAAGATGATCCAGGGGCTGCACCAGACAGCATATGAGAATAGGCTGAGGTAGCTCAACATGTACTCCCTGCAACAAAGGAGGGGGGCATGATTGAGACCTTTAAGTATATTATGGGTATAAATAAGGTTTGGGTTCAGGAGCTGTTTCAGGCAAAGGAGAGTGGTAAAACTAGAGGGCATAATATTAGGCTGAAGAGTGGAAGGTTCAAGTGTAATGCTAGAAAGTTCTCTTACCGAGACTGTAATTGACCCTTGAATAGCCTGCCCCAGGAGGTGGTGGGGGCCAAGACAGAAGAGAGTTCAAGAAGCATGGGATAGACACAAGGGTATCATTTTACAGTAAGGCTAAGGGAGGTGTAGCATCCTAGTAAATGTTTTGGACAGATTAAATAGATCTTGTGGTCCCCCTGTCACCGTCACTTTCTATGTTTTATGTAAGGGTAAGGAGGTGGATAAGTCCACTTTCAGAAGAAAGAGTCCTGAAGAGACTTGTATTCTGAAAGTGGACAAGGCTGGGACCGATGGGTACAATCCAAGGGTACTAAAGGAACTCGAGGTGCTGGCTGCCTCACTTATGGTCTTATTCAACAGCTCACTGGAATCGGGCATAGTTCCAGAGGACTGGAGAACAGATGTGGTCCCTCTACATAATGGCGGCAGCAGTGAAGAGTCTAGCAACTATATGCTGGTAAGCCTCACCTCAGTGATGAGGAAATTAATGGAAACCCTGTTAAAGGAAAGGTTGGTAGAGTATCTTGAATCAAATGGACTGCAAGACCAAAGGCAGCATGGATTCACGGTGGGGAGGTCATGCCAGATGAAACTGACTTATTTCTTTGGGTGACCAGGGAAATAAATCAAGGGAGGACAGTGGACGTGGCTTATCTGGACTTTAGCAAGACCTTTGACATCATACCACACAGTAGAATGATTAAGAAACTGAGCAGCCTAAGGGTGGGATCTAAAGTGGCGAACTGGGTTAGAAATTGGTTAACAGGAGACAGAGGGTGGTGTTTAGTGGTATTCACTCTAAGAATGGAAGAGTGATCAGCGGGGTGCCACAGGGCTCAGTACTGGGACCGGTCCTCTGTAGTGTCTTCATAAGTGACACGACAGACGAACTGGAAGGTATGCCTTTTTGCAGATGATGATAAAATCTGTAATGCGGTGGACAATCAGGAGGGGGTGGAAAAAATGTATAGGGATCTTGGGAAACTCAAGGAGTGGTTAAAAACATGTTGTGGTTCAGTGCTAAAAAGTACAGAATTATTCATCTAGGGCATTGGAACCCAGGAAGTGAGTATACGTTGGGGGATATTGTCAGTCACTAAGCAGGAAAGGGACCTTGAGATTATCATATCTGATGACCTCAGAGTGCAAGAATAATGTGACAAAGCAGTGGATAGGTCCAGTGTGATGCTGGGATGCATTGGGAGAGGTATCTCCAGCAGGGGGAGGGAGATGGTGTTGCCACTGCATCACTTACTGGTGAGACCACCTGGAGTATTGTGTCCAGTTCTGGAGGCCGCACCTCAAAAAGGACATAGGTAGGAGGCAGTCCAGAGAAGGGCAACTAAAATGGTGCAGGGGTTGCACCAAAAGCCCTACGAAGAAAGACTGATGGAACTTAGCATGTACACACTGGAAGACAAGAGAATGAGAGGGGACATGATAGAGATCTACAAGTACCTTGCGGGGTTGCACAGGGTGCAGGAGCAGAGTTTCTTTCAAAGGAGGAAGAGCACCAGGACCAGAGGGCATGCGTGGGAGGGGAGTTAAAGAGGGATGTGAGGAAGTCCTACTTCATTGTAAGGGTGGTAGACACCTAGAATAGATTGCCAGTGGTAATGGTGGAGGCAAAAACAGTAGGGGCCTTTAAGCATGCATGGGATAGACATAACTAGGATGGTGTAGGGATTGCAACATAAAACATATGAGGAGAGACTCGGGGACCTCAATATGTACTCACTGGAGGAGAAGAGGATTGGGGGACATGATAAAACATTCAAGTACCTAAAAGGTATAAACAAGGTGCAGAGCAAGAGACATCTTCATTTACAAAAGTTGTACACGTACAAGGGACATGACATAAAGCTGGAGAGGGAGGCAGTTGAAATGTGAAAGTTTTCTTACACAGAAAGGGTAGTGGACCCATGAAACAGACTGCTGCAGGAGGTTGTGGGAGCAAGCACAGTATAGGGTTTTAAAAATGCCTGGGACAGGCACAGGGGAACCTTAGAGGTGGGGTAAGCCATTGACCAATGAGAGTCAAAGGGCACAATCTAGTATAGGGTTAGGGCGAGCTAGATAGGCCTGGTGGTCCTCATCTTCCGACAATTTCTGTTTCTATAAACGAATATTAGTGAATAGGCAGGGAGGAGTGAGGGTCACCTGAGAGCAGTTGGGATCTGTGGAGGCAGACTAGGCAGGGACCATCTGGGCAGACTGGGTGGGTCAAGCGGTCCCTTTCTGTTGACAGTGCTTCTAGAGTCTCCTTCACTGGGTCACAGCACTCACCCTCCTTCCCTTTACTGAGGTAGAAGCTGGGCAGGATACTCCACTGACTTGCTGGAGGTTTGCCTACATGCCTTATGTATTTTACAGTCCCATGTCCCTACTCGTGTACCATGGTCCCACTAGTCTCCTGGTTCCTTGAGTCATTGTAAAAGGCCCTCTGAGCTTATGTCCAGCGGGGAACTAAGAAGTCATGGAGCCACCAATGTTCTATAGGTGCCGACATTTGCACGTCATCGTGGGCGGCTGCCAGCTAGCAAAGGTTTCAGAGTGGCCATGACGTCAATGGCTTACAGTTCCAAGGGTGTGCTTTATGGAGGAGATTCATTCGAAGATCCGCTGTTAAGGTGAGTAACTACTTTTTATGCCCTTGTATACAGTCCTTTTGTTCACGTTTGACACAACAATGGAGTGCCCCACAATTTGGATCACTTACCTACCAGTTTCTGCTACTGGGGAATCTGGACTCCTTGCCTGTTGCAGAGTTCATTGAGTTTAGCAGTATTCTGTTGACCCCTCCATACATAAGGTATCCAAAGTCCACAAGAAGAATTGGCATAATATTTAGTATGGCTGGCATATAGCCTTGAGGTTAAACCTCCCCAGTGCTCCCAGATCACCCCTGAAAACGGACATAAAAAAAATAAATAAATAAAGTAACAAACTGGGAACTAGCTTGGTACATCCACCAAACCTGGGTTTGATCTGCAGTCTCCCCCTGCGTACACCTTGAGCAAGTCATTTAACCTACCTGTGTTCCCAGGACACCACTCTAATTGGGCCTTACCCAGTTATTAGAGAATAAAAAAATTTATAATATGCAGCTGAGTAGTCGGTAGTAAACAGTCCTTGTTTTTGAATAGGAAGCCAGTTCTTGGTCCAAGTTTTTTATCAGGTTTTCAGTATGTGGTTTTTACCTAAGATGATTTTCTAGCCATGTGCACATATTTATAGGAGTCAGTTCATTGGAGCACTTAGTGTTTTAGGGTGGTGATTTACAGAGATTGATAAGTGGCTCTGACTTTTCCCACAGAGCCAAACATCAACACTCAGGTCTTCATATCACGGAGGACAAGTCTATTTTGTGCAAAAGAAATGAACAATATTAAACCTTTAGTGGGTGTTTTGAACTGTGAGCACACGGGTCCCATGTGGGTGTGCAAGGTGGGTGTCTGTACAGAGGTGAAGGAGACATTCCCTGGTTTCTCTGAAGCCATTTACACTGAGTGACAAAAAATGGGGCCTAAAGCAGAGTCACAGGCAACTCCTGACATGATTGTTCTTAGCTAGATTTTGCCACTTTGAAGTTTACTAGTTGGTGCTTGTCTGGTAGGTAGTTTTGAACCATTTGACTATGAGGTACTAAGGCCCACCTCAGTAAGCTTGTAAAAACACATGGGCTGTCCTCCTGTTAGGAGCTTCCTATCCATGGCAGATTGGCTATCATCAGTGACTTTCACATGGGCCTTAGTGATACTGTGCATGGGGCAAAAGCCAGCCTGGGTTTGGGAGCTTATTGCTGGCAATAAAAGCATTTGGTCAGGTTGCCTTCAATCTCTCCAGGAAGTTAGCCACTTTTAAGGTGGGAGATGGACCTGTAGTTGCTTATGACTTTTTTGCCCTAAGATAGGGGTAACCTGGGCTAGCTTCCATTATGTAGGATAAAGGCAACTGTAAATAAAGTATGGAACATGTATGCTAAAAGAGGAGCAGCAATGGGTGCAGCAAGGTTCAGTGATTTGTTAGGTATACTGTTACGCCACCAGCCTTACCGCTTTAGTGTTAAGTAATGGTTTACTGACTTCAGGTACACTCACTGGCCATAGAGAGAGTCACTGTTGGGGTGACATACCCAAGTCCATTTGTCCAGTTTGGTTATATATCCTGAACACTGGATTTCTTCTTGGGACAGCCTAAATATGAGTACTTCTAAGGTTTTGGGTGCATGCATTCCTGCTTCAGATTGCTCTGTTTGGTCGTTTATTTTCCCCGAGATTGTACAACAGAGCTACAATATCCAATGTCGTATGGGGTCTAGTGTTCACCCGCTTGTACAGCTGGGAGGACTGAAGCTTGTGGAGGTTAACTGGCTTGTTCAAGATCACAGAGTGAGTAAATTGGGCTTGTAATACACTCTGAGGTAACTTACCAGCGAGGTAGATTGAGAGACCAGCACATGGGATACAAGAGAATTCATTTCCAAATGACTGGATTTCTGTTGGGCTCTCCAAAACACACACACCACTGGTAGGATTTGTACCTAGGTCTCGGGGTTTCCAATCCTGTGTTCTAACCACCACACACACCCACTGCCTCCACCATAGAATTTGTACTGAAAACACATAAGCAGCAAGACTTGAACTGGCTCGTGACCGAACCCGAGTCATCCTTGCAGCCAGCAGCACTCTACTAGGTCACCAAATTTTATTTATTTCAAATGTTTTACCAAGAATGACATACTGAGTTGATAGTTATGCGTTTCCAGATGCATCTGCGCTTTCTGAGGTGGTGCTCCTTCTATTTTGAACCATTCGATGCTGGGGTCCCAGAATCACAGACCTTCCCACAATTCTTTGCATTCAACACGACTGAAGACTGCCATTTTTCTTTGGGCAGTGGGCCACATCTTACTGAACATCTCACTGACATTTCAGCCTAACTCCCTCCCGAAAAGCAGTGGCAGAGATTGTGAAATCCCTCGACTTCCCAGACATGTGACCGCTCGAGAGCAGAGTTTATTACTCTATAAATATAACTGGATTGAAGCAACAACAAGGTAAGTACATACTCAAAACCTGAAACTTCATAACAATGCTTGCTCTTAATCCCACTCCCCAACCCTGCACAAGGACGACAGAAAAAAAAAGTTTTGTAAACAAGCCAGTACTTTATTAAGGCATCTGAAAACATCTGCAAGTAGAGGTAAGAAAGACACATCTGTAGCCAAAGCCTCCAGACAGGAATTAACAAGGGCGCCACTGTTTGTGGACAGGCAACACTCCAGAATTGGGACTTTCCGTCTCTGCACTCTGAAGCTTCCACATGCCATGGATTTGCACCATGTCACAGCAGCCTTGAAGTGTCTGCTGCCTCATCAGGTGCACTCATTCACTACATCTCTTGGTAAATGGCTGAATACTGCAGTGTGCAAGTAGGGAATATTTTCCTCTTTGTAATGCTGAAAAAGGCCCTGTGTTCAACAGTGATTTCTCCATTCTGTGCCCATGGCTAAAATAGTTGAAAACCAGGCCCTAAGGAGGTTACTTCCCAACAGTTACGAAGACATTGGCATTGGCTGCTTGTTGTTACACATGAATATGTTAAGCAGACTTTCCCCTGCTAGCAGCTATTCCACACCTATTGTGATGTTACAGATTGCAGGTTATGGGCAATTGGCTGTCTTATGCAGCTTACAAAACCAGTAGAAATACATACAAAAAACCAAACATGTGGCATATGTTAGGGACTGATAACCCCGTTTGATTCTTGCAGAGGAAGTCATCTGTGAATAGTTGTGTTTGGACACCTTTGCATTTTTCAAGATCATGTTCGGACCCACCTGACCAGACCTAGGTACTGTTGAAAGTTAACCTCCTGACAGGAGTGCACATGAAATCGCCCCCGGAGCTCTTCTGAAATAAATAGCCCCACGACTACTTGTCTGCCTCAGAACCACAAAGAGGCCACCCCCTGACAGTTGGTCTCTCGCCAGGAACCACAAACATGCCACCCTCATTCATGGTCTGCTCTGGACTAAATGCCACCCCCTGACTTTCATGGCCATGAAGCTGACATCCAGACTGTTGTGTCCCAGGACTGTGATGGTTCCACCCTGATTGATGGACCGTCCCAGGGACAAAGAGCTGTCACCCGACCCAGAGCACAAGAATCATCATGCAGACTGATGGTCTGCAGGCACCTCTGACGGTCTTTTGTAGAGCTACAAAGATTCCACCTAATTGATACTCTGTCCGACAACCATAAAGGTTCCACAGTGACCGATGGTCTTCTCCAGGACCATACACATATCACCCTTTGACTGCTGATCTGTTCCAGGGCAAGGAATTAACACCTCCTGACTGATGGTCAGTCCAGGACCATTAAAGTAATATCATCCTCAACTGGTGGTCTTTCCCAGGACCTGAAGCTTCCACTGCACGACTGATCATCTTTCCCAGGACCATAAACATGCTATGCTGATTGATAGACTGTCTCAGTACCACAGAGGTGCCACATCCTGACCGATGGTCTATCCCAGGACTAGAAAAATTGCCACCCTGACTGATAAGACTGTCCCAATGCCACAAACCTGCCACCCTCTGATTGATGGTCTGCCCCAGAACCAGAAAAGTGTTTCTTCCACCCCCTGACTGGTGGTCAGTCCGAGGACCACAAAGGTGCTATACACAACAGCCTTATGAGATGAAAAAAAAAAAAAACGGGCATTGTGAGTACCTAAGACATACCTGCATCTGCTCCACAGGGCAGAAAAATACACTTTTATATTGTACAGTGTATAACAATATTTTATAGAACTACAAAAAAGCTACATATCTTTTTTTTAAACAAGGAATAGTAACCACAGTGAGGCACCACTACTGCAGTGCTGTTGCTTATAAGTGCAGACATCCCATTGTTGCTGTAACAGGAGAAGAATTGGATCTTGTTGAGAGAGACACAGGCTTGGGACCAGTATATTTTGGTGCATCTGGGCAGGAATTAAATACTTAAGTTCAGAATCTGTACAAAACATACTGTCCTTTGCTGTGCAATCACGAGGCTGTGAACAGACAGCCAACACCTTTACCGAGACAAGAAGAGCAGCAACAATTTACAGCCTTTGCATGGATTCCAATGGATACAGAGATGGTAGCTTTACATGGGATTATTCTTCTGATGGACCTACACCTGGAAACAATCTAAAAAGCAAGCACTGCTCTCTGATTACTGCAGTAGGACCTGCAGGACAGAGGACAGCGTTGAACTCATTTGTACAACAAGAACTTGAACTATTATTCTCTAGAGTCATGAACTCGCATTGGACGGCTTTAAAAAAAAACAAGGCATGTGCTGTTCACTGAAGTTATAGGAACTGGAAGAGACTAGTGCTATATAAGACTAACAATGGCACTGAAATGTAAGTCTAATGACCCTCACCACACAGGCTGGGTATCTAGGCCTATGGTGCTAGCAGTCATCTTAGGGAAGAGACATCCAAGGAACTGTTCCTGCATAACTCTACGGAGGTCTACAACTGGTGTAGTGGAGAGCCATGGCAATGAGACTGGGGTACTGTGCTACACACTGATGTTGCTTGTAATGAGCAATTCTCAAACTAAAGTGTGCATGATGGTCACTCCATTGAAATGCAGTTCTTTGCCATGGATTACTAGATATGGGTCTAAAATATGTCATAACCAATGCTGTACACTCTACGCTCATAAATATGGAGTTATGGAGCGGAAGATCATCCACTTCTTATTCTGTCAGTTCTTTTAACAGTATATATGGGACATTCTCCATTTTCAACACTTGCTTCCACTGTATATTGTCAAGATACGGGACTGCAGGTTGTAAAATATTTTTTTATGTGACTGATAATCTTGTGGGACCAACTTCCAGTTGCTCCTGCCACTGCCCCCATCACCACCACCATTAAAGTTAACTGCAGTATAAAATCCTTGGCAGACCCGGAAAGGATCCGAGAAGGTGAAAGTCTGAGTTCTGCCAGTTTAAACCCCTCATGTTTTTTGTAACATTTGCAATGTGTAATGGTACTGCTGAACCACTAGCTGCTGAAGATCCTAGATCTTGTAGTGCAGGCAGGCTCTTAACACAACCTGCCACCCACATCAAAATAAATAGCCAATGACAGGTTGCTGTTTCTCATCCTGATACTCCATTTTGCCACTGTCGTTCTAAATTGTTTTATATGGGTGATACGTTCTGTGGGTAATACTCCATTTCCAATGCTGTCAGTTCTGTAGTATTATCTGTGGAACTGATAAACCATTTATAACATTGTCAGTAATATACCCTTATAATACAGCTTTAATACTGTCCATACAATACTGTTATATAGCAAAGTGGCAATCCACTTTTAATACTGTCAGTACCATACAGTTATAATCCAGTTTCAGTGCTATATTGTTATATATGGAACTGATAATCAGTATTAGTACTGTCAGTACTATACTGTTATACATGGAATTGACAATCCATTTATAAAACTGTCAGTACCGTACAGTTATTATTCATTTTCAGTACTGTCAGTACCATACTGTTATACATGGAATGGATAATGCCAGAAACCTAGGTTCTGGAACAAGGTTGGGTTGCCATAGGGCTGGCAAGGAGAGTGGATTGAGAATCTCAGTGGATGCTCTGTGTGTGTGTGTGGGGGGCCTTCCCAACTTCACTGTGCCATTGCCACAAGCCATACGTAATCACAGCTGATAGTGCAGGCAGGAGTGGCTGAGATAGAGGCGCTGGCTGGCTCCATGTGCCAGCACATATCTGTGTGGATGCGTGTTCATCGGTGCCTTAGCTGCCAGTGCCTTTGGCAGGAGGAAGAGACACCGAGCCCTGAATGACACATGTGGTACCCTCTGACCCGGCAATGTGGAGTCGTCCACAAGAGGAGCACCAGTTTCATGCTTCCTGAGGGTTTGTTGTGCCCTGAAGGCCTGCTGCAAGTGGGTAAGTTGCGGGACAAAGCTCTTGGGGCAGGTTGTATTGCGGTGTTGGGAGGTGGCTGTGGCTGAGTGAGAGGGTCGAAGGGGGCATAACAAATAAATAAAGAAGATATGCAGTTGATATTCCACTTCCTATATGTATATATATGGGACTGATGTGCCATTTTTAACCCCCATTAAATATAGGGTACTAACACTTTGCACAGCACTGTGGTCTGTTGTTGCAGTGAATCTTAAGGTTGATTCCTGATTATATTTGAGCAATCCCATGTAACAAAGCCCCCGCCTCTGCAGTATTGCTGTTTCCTTTTGTATATATAACATCTGAAATGGAGCATATCAAGTCTTTCTGTCTGCCTCGTTACTGCTGCTCATCTTCCTGGTGTTCGAATGCTGCTGGCACACAGTGGTCAGGCTGGGACGAAGCCACGTAGCCTGGTAAACAGATGCAGCGGTAGGATCCCTCTGTGTTCTCGCACTTCCCGTTTTTGCACAGCCCGACTCGGTCACTAATATCTTCACACTCGTTGACATCTGAAACAGGAAGCAGAAACACTGTATAAGAAAGCAGCAGCATTATGTAAGATGTCAGAGCAATGCAGGTGCGAAACAGTGAGAGCAAGAAACGGCGTTTGCAAAAGGTAAATGGGACCAAAAGGCCTCGCCATCATTTGAATAATTATGGGGTGCAGTAACCTCTGGATGGAGCGGATCAGTTTAAAAACCTGTTAGCAACAAGAATGTATTAGTTATGCCTAACAATCCGCATCAGTTTCAGCCCTGGAGTTGAACTTTAGAATCTCTGTTATTTCCCACTGAAGAGTTTAGAGGCCCTGGAGTCATGTTCCAGTCCTTGCAGCTATGTTTTAAAAAATAATTCATCTGTTGTGTATTTTGCAATTTTTTTCAGTTGTTTGATAATTTGCATTCATTTTGACAATTTTTAATTGATTTTATTGTTTTTATTGTGTTTTTTTCATCTTTTCACATCATTTTCTGGAACCGATAAAACTGCAGTTTTCAGCAGTTCATGGTTTGGATTTGAATTATTTAAACTGAAAAAAAATATATATTTTTTATTTTAAATTTCCATTTTTATTTTCACATTCTAGGTGCTATTTTCAATCAGTTTGGTATGACTGAGAGGCCTAAAAGAAGAACAGGCCCCCAAAGAAACATAGAAGCTGAAGGCAGATAAGGACCACGTGGCCCATTCAGTCTGACCTTTTTTGTTGTATACACTGTAGACCCCTTCAGGTCTATGGCATTTTCTCTGTCACCTCCTTACCTATCTCTTATGAATCCTGTGTGCTTATCCCAGGCTTTTTTGAATCCCACCACTGTTTTTGCCCCCACAACCTCTGCTGGAAGACCGTTCTAGGCATCTACCACCCTTCCTGTGAAGAAGTATTTCCTCACATCTTTCCTAAACCTACCCCAAGGCCCTGAGTTTTCCACGATTCTGCGGCTACGGCAAACAGCGGAATTAACCGTAGAATTTGTAGCCGCCCGCAGAATTCATGGCTGCCCGCGGAGTTCGCGGCTGATCACATAATTTGCAGCCAATCACCGTGGAAAACCAGCTGACCGCATAATCTTAACATTTTATATGCATGTGTTGTGGATAGTAATCCAGTTTATAATGTGTGGCACCCCTTTCCGAGGCATTTAGCATACACTGACATCTAAGAAATATTAAATAAAAATACTTTGTCCAAAATAAAACAAATACATTTATTAATAAATTCTGAACAATACTCAGATTGTTGAAATTGGCATTTTTTTTTTTACAGAGCCCCAAGTCAGAACCACCCTTCCCCCCGCTTCAATTCAAATTAAAAAAATGTTTGCTTTCCCACCAGTGGCGGTCCACAGCCCCAAGCTCCGGAGATCCCCATTCTGTTTTTCAGCATTTAATAGCCTATTTCTCTCAAAAGCACACAAAATAAAATTTTTATATTATTTAATAAATACAGAACTGTGTTCCGATTGCAGAAAAGGCCTTTTTGTTTAAATCCACCAAGAAAGCCAACATAGGGGCTCAAGTACTGAATTATTAATTTAATAATTTAATAAATACAGAACTGTGCTCCTATTGCTGCAATTCTCATTTTTTTCCCCATTTTTTTAATCCAGCACCTCCTCTCCTGGCTGGGACCATGGCTACCTCTCTGTGGCACCCCACTCCAAGGCATTTAGCAGGGTTGGACAGCTTGGAAATATTGAATTAATAAATAGTGTGACCTCCTTGTGATCCCAGAGTATTTTTTACTGAGTCCCAGGTCAAGCCCCCGGAGCAACAGAGGCTTCAGTTCAAATTTTGAAACTGTTTACTTTCCCACCAATTGCGGTCCTCAGCCCCGGAGAGCCCCGTCCTGGATTACAGCATTTAATAAATAATTTCTCTCCAGAGCACGAAAGCTTGCTGTACAAACAATTCAACCTGACTGAGAAAATTGGCAAAAATGTCTCCAGCATGGCTGATGCCAGGAAGGAGGGGGACCGAGTTTCTTAATTTTTGGCTGTTGTGGTTTCTAGCCCCCGCAGGGACCTGGAGGCTTCAGTTTAATTTTTTTTTTTTTAACTCCATGACTTGTGGGGACCACGGCTGCCTCTCAGTGACACCCTCTACCAGTTCTCTGCAAGGCAGTTCACGGATCAGGCAGCAAAGGATAAATAAAAATAAATAAATAAATACTGTTCCTTTCTGTTGAGCCCCTATTCATTTTTCTTCACCGAGTCCCAGGTCGGAGACCCTGGAGCAACAGGGACAAGGGGCTTTGTGCACATTCCCAAAAACTTTTCTTTTCAAGACACAGCACTGTGTTGATTTTTTCCCCAATCTGTCACCTCTCCTAGCAGAGACCACAGCTGCCGGTGAGCCCCTATTCATTTTTTGTCACTGAGTCCCAGGTCAGAGCCTCCCCCCCCCCCGGGAGCAACAAGGGCTTCAGTTCAAATTTTAAAACTGTTTACTTTCCCACCAATTGCAGTCCTCAGCCCCGGAAAGTACTGTCCTTTTTTACAGCATTTAGTAAATAATTTCTCTCCAGAGCATGAAAGCTTACTGTACAAAGAATTCAACCTGACTGAGAAAATTGGCAAAAATGTCTCCAGCATGGCTGATGCCAGGAAGGAGGGGACCGAGTTTCTTAATTTTTGGCTGTTGTGGTTTCTAGCCCCCGCAGGGACCTGGAGGCTTCAGTTTAATTTTTTTTTTTTTACTCCATGACTCTCCGGTGCCCAATCCAGTTCGTGGGTGGGGAAGCAAGCACTCAGTGACAATATTTAGTTAGTTCTTTCTTTATTCATTTTACCTGAATAGCAGGTCTGATCCCCGAGCCCCAGAGAGCACAGTCCCAGCATTGCTCAGGGAATATGTGTTGAAAGAGAACTCATGGGAAAATTAAATAAATGTAATCATTGAATTTAATTCATCAATAGCATTATGCTTATTTTTTTCACAATCAGTTACTTCTCCTTGCGGGTACCATGGCTGCCTCTCGGTGACACCCCTCTCCCAGTTCTCTGCAAGGCAGTTAGTGGATCAGGCAGCAAAGGATAAATAATAATAAATAAAAAAAATTAAAAATACTGTTCCTTCCTGGTGAGCCCCTATTCATTTTTTTTTTCTCCGAGCCCCAGGTCAGAGACCCCTGGGAGCAACGGGGACAAGGGGGCTTCTGTGCAATTTCCAAAAAACTTTTCTTTCTCAAGACACAGCACTGTTCTGATTTTTTTTCCCAATCTCTCACCTCTCCTAGCAGAGACTACAGCTGCCGGTGAGCCCCTATTCATTAGTGATTACCAGAACCCAATATTAGAAGCACCCTGAATTTCCAGCAGTCTCACTGAAAGAGGATGAGATTAAATGAATCGAAGCACTCCAAATTCAATCTGTCACACTCAAGCTGCAATTAAATGGGTGCATCGCACAAAGATAAATCATATATGAGTGCTGTCAGTATTTCTACAGTGCGGCATTATTACATGTCGGGACGAAATTTAATTGGGATATCGCAGATGGTGTAATATCAGGCGGGAAAATGGAACATAGGATTTAGTACCTAACCCCACTTTTTGTCACCGAGTCCCAGGTCGAAGCCCCCCCCCCCGCACTGGAAACGTTTGGGCAGGAGCACAGTAGGTACTTGAATTAGCGTTCTATGCCTGCAGGGCTCACCATGGAGGGCACAGTACTTTTATTTATTTCATAGCTTCCAGGACGGCACCACTGACCTGTGCACTGCATTAGCGTGAGGAGGGGAGCCGTCTCCCCCATCCCCGAGGAAGCAAAGAAGGATTCAGTGTTTATTTTACATTCTGTGTTGTAAGTTTCCTACTAAGAGCTAGAGAGCTACATAGGATCACAAAATTAACAGCAAGGCAGCAAGTCTTCAACATTCCAGTCCCTAGTGCCAGGCATAAATACTGTGTTTACATAAATAAATCAATAAATGTAGAAATGTGCTCTGATTGGTGAAAATAGAAATAATACATAAAAAATACTGTTCCTCCTTATGAACCCCAATTCATTTTTTCACTAAGTCCCAGGTCGTTTCCGGTACAGCGGGGGATTTCTTAATACCAAATTCAAAAAACATTTATTTCCGTAATAGCGGTCCACAACCCAAGTCCCAGAGAGCACGGTCCTTGGGTTTACAGCATTTAACTGGCAATTTTATCCAGAGCACTAAGCAGACAATAAAATTAATTAATTAATTAATACATATAGACTTGTCTCCCTGGTCTGGCTACACAGTTAATGGGCGTAATAAAAATACAAAACCATAAATAATCTCCCTCACAGCTCTGGTCTGCAGAGTGCTCCTCTTATTTAATTACTGTGCATGCTTTACAGGCGTAAATGTGTTAGTCATTGTTGCTGGCCATTCTGATTATTTTTAAAAGTAAAAGTAATTAAGGTAGTTAATAAAGCCCTGATTTAAGACATATGTTTACAGATTACATAATATTGAATAACAGTAAAATCACCTTTGCTGGTTTACTGAGAATGCTGTAAGACCTGTTCTGCCCCCTGCTCAGCCCCCTCCCCATCATTTCAGTTTCCTCCAACAGCTGGACTGAGACCACAAAAGCCACCAGAGGGACTTAGCAGGACTTCCTATATTTTCAAGCATTATGCCCCGGAGGTCATCATAAATTATATATGCATACAAATAAAGTAAAAAAAAAATTGCTCTCTTTCGCTGCCTGCCTGTCTTTCCATCTTTGTATCTAGTTGTGTATCTCTCACTTGATGTCCATCTACACTACACATCTTGTTATATAGAATATTTTGTGTCCACCACCCTCTCCATGAAGAAAACTTCCTCACATCTCCTCTCAACCTGCCAACCTCCAATTTCATTCATCCCTCAACCTGCCAACCTCAATTTCATATCATCCCCTTGTTCTTGTTCTCCTTTCTATCATGTCTCCACGTTCCTCCTCTCCTCCATTGACTACATATTGGAGGTTGTTTATTCCCCTCTCATATGTTTTCTGACAGGCTCTGCACCATCTCTGTCACCCTCTCTGACTTCCCGCCTCGTCTCATGATACTTCTGTCTATTTACCCCAGCATGCCACTTGTCTCCCTGTAGCCTTGGTACTCTGCTTAGACACCTGTAGACACCTTAGGTAGTCTGAATTGCTGTTTTACCACAAAGGCTGCATGATCTGCTTTGTCCCACCCACCTCAGATGATTTCAGTTTCCCACCTACAGCAGGATCAATCCCCACGTAGCTACCGGAGGTAATTATTGGGACTTTATAGATTTATTTAAAAGCAGTATTATTATTATTTCTTTTATTACTTTATATAGTAGAGCATTGTTCTGTATAGAATTCCATCCCTTTCAAAATGCTGTTACACCCCATCATCCCACTGGCTCTCCCCACAGCCTTGGTACATTGTTTGGCCACCTTTATAGGTCATCAGATATGATTACCCCCAAATCCCTTTCCTGTGTGGCGAACATCAGTTCCCTCCCCCCATCATGTAATCCTCCCCCTAATACGTATATTCTTAATATAGCTACATGCTCCAATCCTCAAGAAAAGAGAGCTATACAAATAAAGCTTCTATCTATCTATCTAATAACATATATGTTAATTTTATGCAGCATTCATGATGACCCATTCATTACAATATAAGCACTTGTCTCTACTAAGAAAATTTCAAATATGTGAAAAAAAAGTATAAAATTAAGGGTAAAGTGTGTTGCAGAATTGCCGCAGAAATAGGGGGTGTCTAGTCAAGAGAAGTCTCTGCGGCAACAGAACCCTGCTGCAGAACTGCCCAAAGTGTCGAAGAAAAATCGGGCCTTGACCTACCCTCCAGCTTCATATCATGGCCTCTGCAATGTCACCAATGAAAACATTAAAGAAGACTGGCTCCAGTACTGACCCCTGCGATACCCTGCTGGTCACTCTTTCTCTTCAGAGCGAACTCCATTTACCACCACCCTCTGCCTCCTATCTGCTAATCAGTTTCCTACCCACAGCTTTTAAAACAGTTTTTCCTGTAGACAGTTCCTGGCAAGGGCAGAGGCCACAGTCTGGGTTTCAATTGTTTGGTCTGATCGTGATTTTGAAAATGGTGACCTCTGCTAAGTTTTCTGTATAAAAGAAAAGAAAGAAAAAAGCAGCAAACAAACAAACAAGGCAGCTAACAAATGAACAATCAAAAAAAGGCAGCTAACAAACAAACAAAAGGGCAGCTAAACAGCAGTCACTATCTTCCTCAACCTCTACTTAAATGTTTCAGCACTGTTCTGTAAAAAGCATACACATATATATATGGTAGGGGTCCTCTAATGGTGGAAACCACACATTGACAGTTTCGTAGTCTCGCAGCATCCCCCAAATTCAAAGGGGGCTGAAAAATGCTACAGACTGTTATGTCTGCCTAAGGAGACTAAGACTGCCACATCCTCCTCGAATCCCAGTACTGAGCACAGGGCATCTGGTAGGGAGAGCCCGGATGCAAATAATGGCAAGGAATATAAAAGGTCATCTGATTAGCCATTGTGCTCAGTCTGGGAAGAAGTAAAAGGAGAAATGCACCATGGTTCCTCTGCCCACAAGGAATTCAGTGCAACAACAACACACGCAGTTCCTCTTCCCAGTCAGAGTGACCAGTGCTAGAAAAAAGGATGCCCTCTGTGGGGGACATCAAACAAAAGTGGCAGTTTTTCCAGGCCATCCAGACTATGGAAATAGAAACATAGAAACATAGAATTTGACGGCAGAAAAGGACCGCTTGGCACACCCAGTCTGCCCATTTCCCTACCTACTGGATAAGCTGCAGATCCTAGTTAACCAGCAGCCTACTTCTTCCTACCCCACCCCAAGAATTGCCTTTATGACTGTCCCATGCATGTTGAATTCCACCACTGATTTTGACTCCAATCTTCTTCTCCGAAGGCCGCTCCATGCATCTACAACCTCTCTGTGAAAAATACTTCCCAATTACCTCTGACGCTTCCATCTTCAAATTGTGCCCTCTTGTTCTTGCACACCTCTTTTTTGAAAGATGCTACCCTCTTGGACTTTGTTGATTCCCTTGAGGTACTTGAACGCTTCTATCATGTCCCCCTCTCCTCCTTTCCTTGAGGCTATACATATTAAGCTCTTCTCTCTCTTCATGTGTCTTCCGTGCAGACCCTGCACCATTTTAGTGCCCTCCTCTGGACAGCTTCCATCCTGTCTATGTCTTTGGAGATTGGGTCTCCAGAACTGCACACAGTACTCAGATGGGGTCTCACCAGCTGTCTGTACAGAGGATAATAACTTCCTGTTTTCTACTGGTGATGCCTCCCTATGCATCCCAGTATCCTCCCAGCCCTCCTTGCTGCCCTCTCACATTGCTTGCTAAATTGATTGATAAACCTACTGCTGCCCTCCCTCCCCAAACCCGGTATCTTGAACAGGGTTTTGGTGAGGAGGAAGAAGAAGAGGAACGATATGGTTTGAAGTGTCCCCAGAACACAACTTTGGTCACCCTCCAAGAGTTAATTAGAACTACTGTATGCCTCATATACAATTTATTTAGTTTTGGCAACCAGATAACTACACTAGGTATGTGTATATATATATATATATATATATATATATATATATATATATATAGGAATAACACTTGTTAAAGTGTCCAAGTTGTGCTCTGATAAATGGACACCTCAGGTGTGTTGTGGACACACAGCGTATGCCAGGTGTCTTCAACCACCCCGAAGTCTGTATATCAGCAAACCTGGATATCCTTGAGATTGGTCACAAAGAAGTTCTTAAAGGAAATCCCTTCAACTTATTTTCTGCATACCTGTGTAATATGTAGGCATAAACAACGATTCCTCTCTTGCATCCCCCTAATTTCACCCTTATTTAAATATAAATGAGGTTGCTTCACTCTGTTTTACCCTGGTGCGAAAACCTATTTGTCTCCATTTCAAAGGTCATGACCCCACTCATGCAGAGTATTATGGGAGTTGATGATGCATATGTTCACAAACCAGCAGAGTTATACTCTCATTCAGTTCTGTTACATGTCTTGTGAAATCCCTGTATTCTCTAAAAGCATTTTTTGCTAACTCAGATACACTTTAAACTACAGAAAACAGCAGGGCACTTACTATGCCTACTGTACTCCAGACTGGCCTACTTTCTAGACTCTTCCTCTTTCCTCTCTCTTTTCCAATCTGTCTTCAGAAGAAACCATTCCATCATCTCCTCCCTGCTGTGTGTGCTCCATCCTTACCGGGATGGATCAGGGCAATGTCACCAGCCATTATTCATTGATCTTGTGAAGGCATTTGACCTCGGGTCCCATCCTCACCTGGCCAAGCTGTCCTCAGCTGGCATCTCTGCTCCTGCTGTTGAGCTGTTCCACTTTACCTAGCTGTCTGACAACAGTCAGTTCAGGTAGGTGGCATGTTGTCCTCCCCTCAATCTTAGCAGGTGTCCCCCAGGGCTCCATCCTAGGCCTTATACTGTTCTTCATTTTCCTTAATGATCTCCCCTCCACTTGTGTCTCTTCACATATAAACGTGTATGTGGACAACACGGTCATTTACTCATTGAGTCCTTCTACATCTGCAGTAGAAGCCTCACTCCAGAGCAATTTCCACTATGTGCTGTGCTGATTCTACACCAACCAGCTCAAAGTAAACACCAAAAAGACTGTGTCCATGACCTTTGGCACCAGCCAGAAACTAGCAAGGCTGTCGCCTTCCCCAGTCTTCTCCAGCCTGGATGGGACCCACTTGCAGGTCATCCCTTGTCTTCAAATACACTAGATAGTAAATTAGACTTCTCTGCCCCCATTAATGCAATACACTGCAAGCTTCCACCAGCTTGGCATCCTATACAAACAAGGACAGCCTCCCACCCAAGTCTGCTGCGAGTTGATAACCAAAATGATCCTTCCTATCTTTGACTATGCAGACATGGTCTATAGCTCTGCCCCTCCTTCCCTCCTGTCTTGCCATACTGTACACCCTCTATAATGCTTTCTGTCGCTTTGCCTCCAACTTTCCTCCATGCACCCACCATTGCTCCCTCGACTCCTCCCTCTCCAGCTCTCCTCTACCCTTGCACTGCCAGTCCCACTGCTCCATCTTCATTGCCAAATACTGGTGTGACTCTCTTCCCTCCTACCTATCTTTTCTCCTCTTCCTTCCCCCACCCCCTTACTGTCTATGCTCAGGGGACACGCTCCTTCTCTATTCCTCACCCTCACTCACACGCCAGTCAAGCTGCTCCCTCCTCTTCATCTACCCCCAAACAGTAAATTGTCTGCTAAGACTCTCCGCCCCCCAGTGTACCTACACACCTTTCCTGATTCCTCTGTTCCTCTCTCACCACTGCTCCTACTCTCCTCCCAGCCAATGGCTCTTTCCTGATGTTCCTGAATTCCTGGCCTCAGTCTCCTCTCTCTTGAGAGTTGACTCACCCTGTCTCATCTACTAGATTTTGTACTGCCTACCCATGTATAGTGTGAGCATCTCAGCTCATTTGCAACCCCAGTATATTCTCTGGTCTATATTGTTGCCTACTGTGTTTTTGTACTAGTACTTGCCTTTGTTGCACTTCTGATGATTTTAATTGCCTGTATAACTACTCCAGTTCCCCCTTCCCCTGGGTTACACCTGGAAATGAGCCTCGGCTCAGTGTGCCTTCCCCAGTTATAAAACTTCTAAATAAATAAATAAAATAAATTAAATATCTGTATCTATAACTATATCTATATCAATAAGGGACTGCAATGGGGACCTGTGGGATAAATGATTTATTTTCACAAGAGTAGTTTGACCTTGGGTAACCTCATGAGTGGCATAAGCCATGAGTGATTTGCCTAAGGTCATTCTGCTCGAGTGAAAATAAATAATTTATTCCACAAGGTCTCTACTGTATATTTCATTTATGCAATAGGCTAGCACCTTGTGAGATACTAAACTTTGTTTAGTTTTTTAAATTTGTTAAATAAATTATGTGGGACTTTTTGGTGAAGTAATGTTGGTCATTTTTGATTTGTGCAGTTGCCATGGGCGTTGCCATGGATGCGCCAGCATGATACCCATGCTGACACTGCTGCATCAGTGCTCATTGGCTGAAGTAATGGCTTCTTCAAAAATTTCAAAATAACATGGCAGCAGCATTTAGCGAGTGAGTACAAGGTGGCATCAGCTATGCATGTTATCGGGCTGTTGTCAGCAAGCTGCAGTTGTGATTCTTTGTTTTTCTTTATTTTGTTGCTTTATTTTAAAATTAATGCGTTGCTGTTGATGGGGTATTGGTGCCCAGAACAGAACATAAGAAATTACCAGCAGAAGGAGACCACTCGATCTATCAGGTCTGTTCGAATTAATATTGATTGAGTCTGGCCTTCAGGTTACATCTGTGACCCCTCCCCGCCCTCCCCGGTCTTTCCCCTATGAGGCTACTGACATTCCTTTATGCTTTATAACACAGCAGAGCTACAGAGTGCCATGAGAGATTGATCACTGTTGGCAGCTGCAGAGAGTGTACTGTAGGTACTTAAGGTTTGAACTACAGAGTAGGTACAGAGCAGCAAAGTGAGAGTTATTGCCACGGGGTGGGGGAGTTAGAACAACTTGCGGTAATTAATAAAAAAAAGGCTCATTTAGCAGGAGAGGTCCTTTGGTGAGTGGGGACTAGGAGGAATAAGTAGCATCACCCGTGGTTTCCAGTGAAAGGTTTGGGCAGTTCAGTTTGACAGTGGATGCCATGAGTTTTCTGTGAGCAGCGGGTCAGCTGAGCAGCAGAGTGGGATTTTGAACATGCGAGTGCCATTAGAGGAAATCCTCTATTGCAGTTGATGAGTCTATGCAGTCTATTTAAAAAAAAGAAAACAACGTGGAGTGTCTGGTGCTTGCTGGTGATGCTGGTACTTGTTTTAGTGCATGGGATTGCTTTTTGGAAACTGTGTTTGTTTTTAGAGGGGTGAGGTTGATGGGATGAGTATCTGTAACAGAATGAAACTATGAAGACTAAGTAGGGCCACCTGGCTGGGCTGGGGGTAATGATGTAGCCAGTAGTGGATCCAGATTTTACAGTGGGGTGCTGGTGTGGTGTGCATACTTGATAAGTAATTTTAAAAAATGTTATCATTTGTACTGTCGCTATTACCTTTTTCGCTATATTTTGACAGAAAATACAAATATTAATGGTTTTGAATATAAACTTTTGTGTGATCAAATCAGACTTCTTCAACAAAGTGAAATGCAACAGCAGACAAGCAAGTAAGTTACAATGGGGGGTGTGACTGCACCCTTTGCCACCCTGTAGATCCACCACTGGACGTAGGTACTATGTACATAAATGCTAATGATGTATCTACTATGTACATAAACACAATGGCCCGGATATTCAAACTGCGCCATTCTGAGGCGCAAGCCCTTGAGCTGCGCAAAATAGTTGCGCAGGGGTGAGGCCGGGGAGATATTCAAAGGAGTTGCACTATTGAGCAACTCCTTTGAATATCACCCCCCAGCCACAGCCACTGTGCATGGTGCAGTGGAATTTGCGCCACTGCAAGTTGTCAGAGTGGAGCATTCAACTTGTGGTATGTAGTACCATTGCACCATGTGCAAAATCACGATATTCAAAAGGTGACATGCAAATGGGGCCATAATTCATACAAGGCACAGGGGCCATTTGCATCTGATTATAGCCCCATTTGCATCCGCTCTTTGCTCTTGGTGCGCCGATCCCGAGGACTTGCGCCTTGCGCCCTGCCAGGCAGCAGCTGTCAGGGACCGAAGCACCCTGCAGCCGATCGTGGGCTGAATGTGAAAAGAATCCCCCAAACATCTCCCTAATGCCCGATCGCGGCTGAATGTAAAAGAACCCCCACCCAAACATCTCCCTAATGCCCGATCGCGGGCTGAATGTGAAAGAACCCCCGGTGCCGATCGTGGGCGGGAATGTAATAGGAACCCCCCAACCCAATATCTCCTTGGTGGTCCAGTGGACTATATCAATGCCGATCGCTGGCAGAATGTATATTGACAACCCTCAAACATCTCCCTGGTGTCTAGTGTCCTCCCACCCCACCCACCCACAAAGCCCCACCACCCCGCCCCCGGCAGCCGGCAGCATCCCACCCGCCTGCCGCCCTGCGCTCGCCGCCCTGACTATCCGGTAGGGCTGCACGCCCATTGGTGCAGAGCTAGAGCCAATGGGCGGCAGCCCATACTGTACATGACAGTCCAGATTTGTGAATGACATTCAGTCGGGCGGGCGGCGGGTGGATGCTGCCGCCCGCCGCTGCCGGGGGAGCGGGTGGTGGGGCTTCGTGGGTGGGTGGGTGGGGGACACTAGACACCAGGGAGATGTTTGGGGTGTGGATATACATTCTGCCCGCGATCGGGCATTACGGTCCACTGGACCACCAGGGAGATATTCAGGTTGGGGGTTCCTATTACATTCTGCCCGCGATCAAGCACTGGGGGTTCTTTTCACGCTCAGCCCGCGATCGGGCATTAGGGAGATGTTTGGGCGGGGGTTCTTTCATACATTCAGCCCCGCGATCGGGCATTAGGGAGATGCTTTGGGCGGGTTCTTTTCACATTCAGCCCGCATCGGGCATACGTCCACTGACCACCAGGGATGTGAACGGGAGGGGGGCTACATTGATGCCCGCAATCGGGCTCGTGGGGGCACAGACTGAGTTGGGGGCCAGCCACGGGTGGCAGCTGCTGTGCTGCGCCTGCAATACAGCAGCTCACCTGTGGGTGGCCTCAACTTAAGCCTTTTTGGCTCAAAGTTGTGCAGGCGCAGGTTGGGGTTGGCGCCTGCACAACTCTGCACAGCCCGACTGAATATCGGGCTGTGCAGTTTATGCATGGTTCCTCCCCCTCCTGTTGAGCATGCATTCATTTGCATTGCGCTGTTGCTCAGCCTGTTTTCAGTGGCGCAACTGCCTCCTGCTGAATATCGCAGAATGGCTCAATGTAGGACTTGAGCATGCGCAACCCTGTTGAATATCTGGCCCAATGTATGTAAACAACAGCTCAAATAATAGCATTTATGTAATGGCTTTTTGCATCCATGCCTGCTGCATAAATACATATATAATATCTTATGTGCATGGTTTCAAAATCAATGAGTCTGTGGGAGAAACTTTTAGTTGCTACGTCATCAAATCCTTGAGAATAACATCTGGATTTTAGCTGTAAATAAAGATCTGGTAAAAACATGGGTCATCTGCAGTTGTACACATACAGGGCCCTATACATGAATGGTATCCCGGCCCTATGTACTCTGATATGTGGTATGTAGGGCCAGGATCGACGCATCCTGGGTGTTCAATAGATATCCATGGATGCAGAATGGTGTGCACCTGCTGCACACCCCTGCCTTGGGCCATCCACACCAGCTTCTGTGCAACTGCGTGATTGGCCCAGAGAAGGGGCAGGGAGTGACGCAGTGCCCACAGAGGACTAGTGGAGTGCAGTATGCACGATGCCCATTACACTCTGCCAGATCAGTTTCAGGGAATCTTACTGTTATGCCAGTCAGAGGCTTGCCATAATGAGTGTGCACCCCTCTGACCAGAGTCCACACTGCTGCATGGCGCCCCACAGCCATGGACTCCTACACCGATCCATGCCACAGAGGGCTGGGGATGGATGCTAGCTGTGAGGCTCAAGTTGCGGAACATATGTAAAATCTTGCAGGCCTATTGTGGCCACCATGTCCCATGATCCCCAGCCCCCTTGAGCAGGTGATCCACTTTAGTGCTGGTCAGGGCTTCTGATTGGAAGCCCACATTCGGGCAATGTCAGTCCCCTGGCCGTCCCTGCCCCATGTGGATCTATGTGGCCATGCCAGCCGGGGGTCATGCATCCTAGCTTCTTGCATGCTGTGGCGTGTGGGGGGGGGGGGCAGGTATGCAGTGTGCAATTGCACAACAAGGTACACACACCCTACTGGTGCATACCAGGCATATTGGTGCACGGTGCCCAATGTTCATGTGATACATGCACATTTCTTAAATTCTGGAACTATCTTGCAAGTCAGCACTTGGGCAGGAAAATACTGTCTTACAAGTCAGCACTTGAGCAGGAAAATACTATCTTACAAGTCAGCACTTGAGCAGGAAAATACTGACAATAAAGGGAAGTGGCCACTCACTAATGCATCGGTCACCCTTAAGTTTCTCAATTTGCTGTACATTTCAGGATCAGCAATTATGTAGTCCTCTACCAAGCACCTTGTTCTGCAGCTGTACATGTCTGTATTTTACCCACTCCTGTGCTTAATGCTAGTTTTCCAGGCTGCTAGCCTTCTCTTCCCCCATTGCCGCTCCTATTCTAGTAGTAGTAGTCGTTATCTTCTAGTTTATTCTCCCCCCTCCATCCCCAAGGATCTGCCCCTGCCCTGCAGGACCTTGGTTTGGGGTGATCAGGCCTCTGGTTGGGTCAAATCTCATTCATACCCTGGCGGTACTCTGTATTTTGTCTATTACATAATGTCTTACTCTGTATTTTGCAGACTTTGTTATTTTCTCCCATGTACCCCTTCTCCTGGGTCTCACCTGGAAATGAACCTTGGCCCAATGTGCCCTTCCATTTGCTAAATTTTTAATAATTTTTACCGCATCATCCCAATCGATTTCTGTGCTCTTATTTTAGTGCAGTTTTTATTACTTTATTTTTTTTTTTACCCACCATAGAACCAAACTACGTAAAGGTAAACATACATTAGTAACAATCCAAAGCCAAAATATGGGGCTGCACCAATCTGCACGTCATATATAAAGTAACATTTTTTGCTTTCTTATTTGGTTGATCTTGCCACCTCCATCCACCTCCGTTCCACCATGCTAAAAACAGAGCTGTTCCATTGCCAACCCAAAATCTTGTGTGACTGAAGTTAGCGACTGGGGGAGGGGGGGCAGCCACAGGAGATTCAGTTATCTCCAATGCATCTTTGAGCTTTCAAAAGCTCTGATATGCCGGTTGGCAGTCCTGCTGTACTCCCTGCTCTACTCCCAAGGCTACATACAGGCAATGTGACATGTATATTGCCAACTCATATAATTGAGCCAGAAACCTACTTGCCAATAAAATAAACATATTCTTGTTTTTATTTTTGTCTGAAACAGGTCTCAGAACTGCATTAAATTAGCTGACATTTCTAGGACAAGGCCTGTTTATTAGGGCATGCAGTACTACCCCTGTGCTGCTAATTCATAGTGATCTTTCCTTCTGTCTGCTTTGAATTTCTCATTTCACAGCCATGTTTGGTTATCTCAGATCCTTTCTTGTCCAGCTCAGAGTCCTAAGTCCACTATGCTTCCGGGCAAACTCTTGTGCGTGTTTGGCCTGGGGAAATATTGAGCACATTTAGGACACTGAGCTAGACTAGAAAGGGTCATAGATAAAAAACAAGGCTAAAAGGATGGAAGTTCAAAGCCCAGGGAGAAAGAAGGATAACTACAATTAGGAGGGGATTGTCAGCACAGGAGCAGTAGTACATGTCCTGATGAAGACACCTCATCCTAGAAATGTCGACTACTTTAATGCAGTTCTGAGGTCTGTTTCTGGTAAAAAGAAAAACAAGAATACATTTATTTTTGTGGTGAGTGGGTCGTTGATCCAAATATCTGATTTGGCTGTATTCAGGCTGTATTGGTATAGACTCCTTCTGCTGCTGTTTCTCATTTGTCGATTGGTTGGCTGCCACACAACTTTCCAGTTTTAACATGTGTATAGCCTCAGGAGTAGAGTGGCACCAGTGACTAGTATGTCAGAGCTTTTGAAAGCTTAAACATGGGTTTGCAAACAAAGGCATGGCAGTAACGCACTGTGCTACCACCTGGAACAGTGGGATTCACGATGGTCCTCTTCAATGCCACACTCGATCTAGCAGTGGGCCAGGTATACTGAAGAATTTAAGGTATGCAGTTGTATGGCACTGGTTCCTCCAACCAAAACACATCACTCTCATGTCAGCACACTCTTAGTGCTGACAATGTGGGCTTAGTATAATTTATTATTCTAGCTCCAAACTGGTACAGGTTACTGGGTAACTTACATATGTGCTGGAGGGTAATGTTGTCAAACGTTTTATTAGCGCAGTTGGTAATCGAACTCCTGTCAAGTAGTGTTCGAGGAACACCAGTCAGGGGATGGTTGCAGTGTGCCAGCAAGTTGGCACACTTGGTGGTGCTCTATAGGCTCTTCTCAGATGTCCATAATGTCTTATGTCAAAGACAGGGAGAGTTGGGATGACATGTTTCTGAGGCATGATGATGCATTTGGTTTGAGGAACCAGTCACTATCCACTCAGCTCCTGGGAGGATGGGAACAGACAATCAGCATACGTGCACCCTCCACTGGCTGACCTCGGGGGATGCAATGTTTCACCTGTGAATAACAGAGTATGAGCTGTGAATATCATTCCTCATTGCTTTGAAATCTGTGGCTGCTAGGGGCCATTCTGTAATATAAAAAAATCCACAGGAATCCTATCCATCACAATGCCAAAATGTCGAATTAAGAAAGCTTACTTGGCAGTCAGATTCTAGCAAATGCCGACTGCTCTTACTAAAGGCTGTGCAAAGGATACTCCATACTGGCATGCTACCCATTGTGGATCAGAGGAATTGGAGATAAAACACACTTCTGGTGTCCCTTCTTTTTCATTTTAGAGTGAGGGAGGGCTCCCCAATAATTGGAGCACTCCTTTCCTCTGTGTGTGAGACACTCTTGGTCTGTGAAGAATGTCTCATGCAGCTGCCCAGGAAATGGGCACTTTCAGGAAAAAAAGTATTTTAAAATTTTAAGAGGTTATTAATTGATCCCAATAATATATTAATACAACTGCTGAAACCATTCTTACGATTGTAAGAGTGGTCTCACATCCTTAGAGTATCAGAATGGCTCACCTTCAGTTTGCAGTTCTCTTACCTTAAGAATGCAAGAGAGAACACTCTAACGACCCTAAGAGTAGTTACAGCGTCAATATTGACATACACTCTAAGGGGAAGCGACAAGCCCTCTGTTCTGGGAATAACCTTGTTTCTTTGATCAGTACTGCGCTACAGCCTAGGTGATCACATTGAATTGTCAGCTGCCAGTTATGCTCTAGTAGCAAACTGGATAAGAGCAAAATATTTTCAAAACAGTCAGGTGAGCCTGCCCAGGCTGCCACCCATTTCTGGACATATATTGGTACAGATAACATTATTGCTGTGAGTGTTAACTTCTTTTAAGCATTTTCTTGCTGAAACTCTTGTCCGACTATTATTGTCTTCTGTAACGTATATGGCTGTAACTAAAGCGGTACTGAAAGATTACGAACACTGCATTCTATCACTGGAGAGTCAGATTCTGGAGTGTATGCAACCAGCTCTGAACCCTCCTGTCTGATCTCCAGATAAAGCCTGTAATCATTATCTGATGGGACTGTCTTTGAAATGTATTATTCTTGGTACCTGTTGGATATTCTTGTATGGTCTGGTCTCTCAATTGTGAATTGATTGCTCTGTTTTGAACACATAAGGGTTATGGCTATAGCCAATACTTCAGCAAAGAATGCAATCTGAATGTGAGCTGAGTTGGAGAATTCAGTCATCCTCATTTTGGTTACATGTACACTCTGCCTCTCAAGGCCAAAATGAAATGAGTAGAACTGGAAGGTGACATACCCATGCAGGCCATCTTCGCCATGTCAAGGTGGAATCCATCAAAGCAGTCACAGGTGTAGCCCTCTCGAACCCTCACACAGCGCCCATTTTCACAGCCATTCAAGATGCCGCACTCCTCCGATCGCAGCCCTTCAAACCCGCTATACCTCGCTAGAGAAGAAGTCAGAAAAGATGGTCAGAAATAATGTGCACGTGTGTAACAGAACTGTATGCTATTTCTGTAACAGCTGGGTTAATTAAGCAATAAGGCATGACCAGGGGTTATGTTAATGGTGTGTTAATCACCCTTTAGGGGTGTAATGTGGCTCGAGGCGTAGCCGAGTGCTACACGCCCCGAGAGGTGATTAACTGATCACTAACATAACCCTGGGAGTGCCTTACTGCTATTATAACACAAAATATTTTTTATAGTGTTAAACCTTGTTCAGCATATGATTAGGCTGTACATGTATGTTAATTAAAGATTAACACAGGGCTGATAGAATGTTTGCAACCAATTAGAAATCTCTATTTTTCAGACCCTTTTATAATTAAGAGTTATACTGTCAGCTCCTTTTATACACTTCACCCAGCTTGCTAACAACATTTCTATCAATAGACATGGTTATGATGCAGATACAGAAAGTTGTGTGTGACTGAATATGCATGGCATACACTTGCATATATGGTGTGTGTGCTGATATATATGATACCTTGTGTGTGTAGGTATCTACAGTGATAACACATGGCATGTTTTCTTTAGTGGAATGACAATGCCCATCACGGCTACTATGTCAACTTATTATCAAAACAACATTCAGACAAAAGATCCTATTGTTTTGCTAATTTTTCCATGCTGCGGCATCACGAGATCTGTTGGGATCTGCTGCGTGGCAGAAGGGAACATGCTGCGCATCAGAACTGTATAAAACAGGTTGGAAAAATCCAGAAATATGATTGGCTGACAACTGTCGCAAGATGTTTGGTTATTTATTATAGTCTATTGTGATGTCATTAGGCACTGTGCAAGCAGCTCTCCCATTGGTTAAGGGTTCCCTTGTGGCCTGCCTGACAAGTAGATGAATACTAATGATACATCCAACATTATGATATAGAGGATGGTGTATGCAGTCATACACAACAAAGCTGTGTTTGAATTGAGAGGTTCCCTTGGTAAAAGGAGACCTCGAGAGCACAGCTCAAGAGGTCTCCTGTTACCACGGAAACCTCAAGATTCAAACACAGCCTTGTTTATGTATTACTGCTCATACACAATCTTTTAGAGTGTATGGGCAATCATACCTTTTAAATAAGCAATCGGAGATGAATTTTGCCCTGTCTGAGGAGCTTTTTGTGTGGTCTGCGGCTGCCATCTCTCCGTTTTATGTTAGCACTGTCAGAAACTGACTAAACCACATTTTGACAGGGCACACGATGGCAGCCTCAGTTCGTGAAAGAGTTAACTGCGCGAAACTGTTCTATCTTGTTGCGCTGCAGTAGTGATGTCACTAGTACAGTGCAGCAACATCGTGACTTCACTACTGTAGCACAACAAAGGAATTCTAGTAACCAAATTCAGTGAACATCAGGGCTCTCCCATACACTGTAAATGATGTATCTTCATTTTGACTTCATCAGTGACTAAAATCACTCTTTTATCTGTAAGTTTGACTTTCCCCTACATTGTATAAATATGAGACATGCTATAAGTTGCTTCAAAGTAAATGATTTATTTTTAGTTTTAGGCTTCACCTATAGTCATCAACTCATGAAAAGCCTGAAACTAAAATTAATCATTTATTTTGAGGTAGTGCTCATGTTTCATTTGTACAGTGACACTGCTGACCTGGCCAGGATTGTAAAATAGTCTGGAATGTTGAAATATGCTGCACAATTCTAGAAGGCGCCATATAGTCTGAATAAAATACCCATGACTGAGTAAGCTGAAGTGTAAACAAAACGATTTATTTCCACTCCAGCTCTGCATGTAAATTAATGCATTTAGTGGACAATTTTTATTCTCAGTCATTGTATTAATGGTATTACAGTGTATAGTAGAGCATTGTTTTGTAAAGAAGTCTCTCTCTTTCAAAATGCTGTTGTATCACAGTTCAAAGGTCATGGAATGCGGTTGTACCCTTCTGTGGTACGATAGCATTCTGAAACCTCTTGAGACCGCACAAGTCAGTTTTGTTCTGAAAGTGAACAAACAACTGTGCACATATTTCACATAATACTATACATTATATAAAATACAAGATGAGCAACTTTTTGTACAAACAGTGTGTTCTCACACCGGGTTCTGATTCCCACAGACCTCTCAAGCTTCGCTCTCAAGGTCAGAGAGAATCAGAATCCCTCTGTGGCAGAACACTCTGGCTGTGTATAGTTGCCCATCCAGTATTCTCTATATTTTTGTTGCTTACACAGATATCAAAACAAGAAGACACATGATGTTAGATCTGCCATAAACAAAGATATCGGGTTAAATATGTCATAATGATGTACTCAACCAATAGGAGAGCAGCTAAAACAACACTTTATGGCATCACAGTGCAGCTGTGTAGCATTCTGTGCAACTCTGTTTGACACTCGCTAATGAAGCCCATGTACAAGTGCATTTATTTATTGACTGATTGACTAATTTTACTGAAGTGCTTACTTAGAAAATATATTTATTTACTTATACAACACGAGATAGAAATGACAAGATAAAAAGTGATTTATTATGCCCAACTGAAAGAATATTATGTTGTCTTGTAAGTTTGGCATGTTACAGATTGCTGGTATATTTTGCCCTATCACAGCATACACAATGCATTCTGAACCAATCAGAGAGCAGCTTTGACAATTCTGATGCATCACTATAGCACTGTACAGTACTAAAGCCTGCAGTTGAACTTCCAGATAAACTGTTAAATCTTCAAACAGCTGATTTAAAAGTTAGAACTAGCAAACTAATATTGTGTAGAAACATGGAATTTGTTGTCAGAAAAGGGCCGCTAGGTCCACCCAGTCTGCCTGTTGTACCTCTGTAGACCCTAACTGTAACCGGAACCCTCCCTCCCTGCTTCTGTAATAATATATGCCCTGTGTTCTATCCCATGCATGCTTGAAGCTCTTCCACCATTCCAACCTCCACAATTTTGATCGGCAGTCAGTTCCATACTTTTACCACTCTTTCTGTGAGGAAGTATTTCCTGACATCCTTCCTGAACCCCCAATATCCCTGAGAGTCTTTAGTGCTGGAGCTCTTCTTCCTTTGAAAAGGCTCCCTCCCTGCATTCTGTTTACCCTGTGAGGTAGTTAAGGTCTGGATCATATCACCCTTCACTCTTCTGTCCTCTGGTGTACATATTATATCCCTCAGCCTCTCCTCATAGGGCTTCTTTGCTACCCTGTACCATCTTATTTGCCCTCTCTGAACCACCTCCTCCCTGTCAATATCCTTTAAGAAGTGCGGTCTCTAGAAATGAAAGTTACATACCTACTGTAACTGTTGATCTTCTCCATAGATTACCACCAATGGGTCTGCCAGAAGGTGCCAGGATCCCTAGGAGCCAGAACATTTCTGGAGGGCTGGTGGCATGAGTAGGCCCCACACACATCACTGCATGCACCCGTTGGTATACAGTGGCATCTGCCCACAACTGCATCAGTACCTTTTTTTACCAAGGAGGTGAGCAGCATGACTCTGACGAGTAACCTATGCACTTAACCTAAGGGCATAAGATGACCCTGGTGGCCTGTGGAAGAAGGGGTAACAAACCCAGTAACACAGTGTCTTCACAGCCCAAACCAAGTGCAAATGGGTAAGACCATAACACAACAATACTGGGGTGAGTCCAGGGATGGTGGTGAGATAGAATCTATGGGAAGATATTCAGGAAGATCAATAGTTACAGTAAGTACGTAACGCTCATGTCTTCCAAGAATCAGTCTTCCCCATAGATTCCTCACTAATGTATCAGAGTACCAAGTTCGGAGAAAGTCCCTGTGACTAGGGAGGCTGGAGCTCAGGGCTCACTCAGGATAGTAATCCATTTAGAACTGTCCTGCCACAAGTGGCAAAGCTGCCTGGTGTGGACATCCAGTGTATAGTGCTTGGTAAAAGTATGCACTGTGCTCCAAGCTGCAGCTCTGCAAATTTATCCAACAGGCACATAGTTTATTTCTGTCAGGGAAGTGGTAACTGTGGTAGAGTGGGCATGCACCTTGCCCTCCAGTTTAACCTAAGCCATTGCATAGCAGTCATGCAGGCAATGCACTTGATTGAGATAGGCTATCTCTTTTGATTAGGGTCGAAACAGGCAAAGAGTTGTTTTGACTGTTTGAAGTCCTTAGTCCTGTCCAGGTAAAACCTAAGGACCCTCTTAACATCCAGTAAGTGGAGAGTCTTTTCTCATTTTGGAACCTGGCAAAGTAGGTAGGCTGGATTAAAGCCTGATTAAAATGGAACTCCGACACCACTTTAGATAGAAACTTGTGGTGCATACGGAGAACTACCTTACCTTTATGGAAAATGGTATATGGAGGATCTGTGACCAAAGCATGGATACAGAGGTGACAGCTACCAGAAATGCTGCTTTCCTAGTTAAAAACTTCATGTCACAAGTCACAATACGCTCTAAGGCTTTCAAGTGAATACATCCTGCACGAGATTGAGATCCCAGGGACTCACTGGTTCCTGATGGGAGACCATGTGTGCAGAATACCCCTGAGTAACATCTTAAACAGTGGCAGCTGTGCCAAAGAAAGGGTACCTACAGATTTTTGGTATGCTGATATAACACATATGTGGACCTTATCTGTAGAATACTTCAGATCAGCATCAGGTAGGTCCAGCAAGTACTCCAAAACATTTTCAGGTAGACACCTAAAAGGGTCCATGGGGGTTCTGGAACACTAGATGGAAAATCTTTTCCACTTGCTTGTGTATATCTTTCTTGTGGAAGATTTACGCACAGCCAAAAGTATTTCAGACACTCTCTGAGCTACTTTAAACCTGTTCACTTCTTTCTCTTCAGGAGCCAAGCTTGAAGGTGAAGGGAGCCCAAGAGGTAACCCATGATATGTGCTACTCAAATTGAGCGACTCAATATCAGTGACTGTGGAGACAGTGAGTATAAGAGCGACAGGAATTACAGTGAATGTGAAAGACAGCTTTGTACTGAATACCCAGGCAGAGGTATGACATGAAGGACAGAAGGTGCATTTGGGAGGGCTGCTTCCAGCTGGCCATCTGGTGTGGTGGGTTAGGTGACGGCTTGTGATGCTGGCAGCCCAGGGTTTGGGACTGGAGTGGTGCTTCTGTTTTTTTTTTTTTGTGTGGTTTTCGGTTGTTGTAGGTGTTTTTTTTTTGTTTTGTTTCTAGAGGTGTTCCATTCCCGCTGAGTTTGTTTCCCCCCAACGTTCTCCTCTTGTACTCATGTAGCCCTCCAACCCCGTGGTGTAGTCCCCCTCCCATGATTTCCTCTTTCCCCCGGTGTCATGCCTCCCCTGGAGTTGATTATATTAGTTAAGGGGGTGCGGGGGTGACACCCCCGCAAAAGGTTGTTGCCCCTCACAGAAAATTACATTTTAAGTTTATTTTGTAAAAAAGTAAGTTTTGATCATTTATATTGTAGGTCGCTATGGTGTCCATGGCTTTTATTGCTGTCGCCAATATGTAGTCACCATTTAGCTCGCTGCTGTTTTTGGTGGGGCTGTTATCACATGGTACCAGCACAGGTTGGGGTGCACTAGCTCACACTAGGTTAATAAGCACGTCCAGAGTGGCAAAATCCTCTGTTTGCTGACCGAAAGTCGAATTCAACAGTAGAAACCATATCCATATCTTCCAAGGTCAGGATGAGGCCACTAGGATCATCTTGCCCAGTGTGCCTGCAACTCAAACAACACTCTCTAAATGAGAGGGATTAGAGGGAATGCTTACAGAAACAGAATTTGCCATGGCAGGCTGAATGCATCCTGAAAGAAAACACCATGTCTTGGATTTCTGGAGCAGGATACAGGCAGGTTAGCATTGAGTGGGGATGCAAAAAGGTCTGTATATGGGGGTGCCCCACTCATCAAATAGCGACGTCACAATGTCTGCTCCTAATAAGTGACCACTTGTGAGGATCTGCCTCTGACTGACTTAACTCATCTGACAGAATGCTCCGGACTCCTGGCAGGTCAATTGCTTGCAGCTGAATCCCCTGCTCCAGACATCATTCCTACATTCTCACTGCCTCCCTGAGAGAGAGAGAGAGAGAGAGAGAGAGAGAGAAACATGTGCTTCTCCTTGCTTGTTGATATGATATGACAGACTTGTTGTCCATCTGGCGGAAAATGTATTTCGCCTGACCAAATCCACTAGGGCTTTCAGACCATACAGAACTGCATGCATCTCCAACACATTTATGTGGAGATGTGTTTCTGATGAGTCACAGACACCTTGTGTCTGGAGACCCTGGCAGTGGGCTCCCCCTCAGTAGGGAGGCATTAGTGGTGAGAGTCACCTCTGACTCTGGCGGGGAGAAGGGAAAGCCCTGGAGGAGGTTCTCTTCCACTGATCACTACATCAGGGATCATACTCGGGGTTTGATCACCTGAATAGAATAGTTTTGGGAGCGCAATGCCTGTGACCACTAGGTACTGAGCATGCACTGAGTTGTCCTCGTGCATCCTTGCTAGAGGCACTGTGAACACTCAGGAGGCTATCAGGCCCAGCATGCATTGCCTGGAGTGGGCTGGCACAGTCCTGCGTTCCATGATGTAGCATGTCATCTGCAAGATTGCCTGTTGTGTGTGCTCTCTGGGAGAAAGGCCCAAGCCCTGGTCATGATCAGAACAGCTCCTATGAACAGCAGTTCCTGGGAAGGCTCCAGATGAGACTTTGAGGGGTTCAACAGGACCCCATGGACACTAGGAAATGAGAGGCAGAGGCCACTGTCCTTTCTGTCTCCTTTTGGACAGACTTGAAATTAGCCAGTCATCCAGATACAGGAAGACTGAGTCCTAGCTTGAGATGCACTGCAAGTACTGCAAAGCACTTGGTAAAGACTTATACTCAGAGGAAATCCCAAAGAGTAGGATTCTGAACTGGTAGTGTTGCCCTTCCATGCAGAACCAGAGGTACTTGTGGTGGTTGGGGTGCACCAGTAAGTGTTAGTATGTATCCTGCATATCCAGTGATGCTAGCCAATCCTGACATTTCAGGTAAGATAGCAAGAATAACTGAAAAATACATTTGAATTTTTCTCAATCCATGTATTTTTTTAGGTTTCTGAGGTTGAGAATGAGGTATATGCCCCCTGATTTCTTTGATACCAGGATGTAGTGGGAGTGGAACCCTGTGCTCCATTCTGACCCTGGCACTATTTCCACTGCCCTTTTTCTTAGAAGGCCCGCAATCTTCTGCAGCAGAAGCTCTGACGTGAGCTGACAAGGGGAAATGCCTTCTGGGAGGTTTGTTCGGTGGAGTTTTCAAGAATTCCAGGGGCACCCCTCTTGGATGGTCCCTAGAACCCACTTGTCAGTTGGGATGGTTTCCCACTAACAGTTACATTGGGTTAGGCGTGCCCCTACTGGGGAGGAGTGGTCTGACTTGAGCAGCTGAAGCGGACCTGGGGTCGGAGCTTCAGATTGTGGCACTGAACTCTTCTGGCACCTGTGCCTTCAGATGCACGCATTCTGGGGCTGGAAAGGCTGGGATTTATTGCTCTGGGCTCCCCCACCCCTACCACAAAAGGACTGCTTGTTGTGAAAGAGCCACATCCTCTACCCCTCTATGGGTTATAGGAAGCCAGCCTGGAAGTCTTAAGAGTTGTTCTCATTTCATTAGACTCTTTAAGAGAATGCTCTGTCTGTTGTCCAGACAGATACATGCCATCAAAGGACACATTCATGATTGGTTCCTGGACCTCCAGGGTGAAGCCAGCAGTTTGCAGCCAGGCGTTCTGCCTGATGTAAATATCTGCGGACCAGGACCGAGCGGGTGCATCAAAGGCATGCACTGAAGCTAGTGACTGTTAGATTCAATAATTTGTTAAACTGTGAGCAGCATCTCTTGTTTTGCATGTGTGTCTGACAGGTCTTCCTCCAGACAATTAAAGGACACCTAAACAAGCTATTTTAACAGTAAACATTTCAAACATCAGGCTTCACGGAGAGGTAAAGAAAGGCTACTGTTTACATATATGCTGAAACTGCATTTATATAATTAACATAAATGCAGTTTCAGAAGCATTTGAAAATGCACTGTCAGCTCCCCAAAACGGCTGCTGAATGTGCTACGTGATTATGTAGTAGGAGTCAGAGGCAGAGAGTTGCAATGGTCTGCATGGTGCTAACTAGTGCTCCTTTGCTAATAGCTATGCCCTTACTTTAGAATTTTCCCCATAATTATCAAAATCGAGAAACACAGAAACATAGAAGTCCGCAGATAAGGACCACTTGACCTACCTAGTCTGCCCCTTTCTACCTATAGTGCCACCAGAGACCCTACTTGGACTTTGGCTTACACCCCATCTTGCTTCTAAGATTGCCTTGTGTCTATCCCCTACATTCTTAACTACTGTGACTGTTCGTAACTTAACGTGTATTATTTTTATAAATGCATATTAGGCTATGGTCTTGATCATTTAATTACCTAAAATTGCAGAAAAAAATCAGGTTATGTTGTAAGCATCTCTCTCCATTTTCCAAACTACTTTACATGTAAAATACACCACTTGTAAAATACCTGGTGGTCTAATGGCATTGTCTCCTTTCCCAAGACACAGCACTGGTGCAGTGCAAAAGCCAAAGTGAATCAGTACTTTGTTTTCCATATTTAAAAGAAAATGTCCTGAATGCCTTCTTATGATAAACACTGCTGCACTAAATGTCACTCTCTTTGCTACTGACCGTTGCACAACTTGTAAAATACCTGTTGGTCTGGTGGCTTTGTCCCCTTCTCCAAGGCACAGCACCTGTCAGATGTAAACTCCAAAGTGAATAAGTGCTTAGGTTGAGAAATTTAAAAGAAATTAATGCCTGTATGCCTTCTTTCTGTTGCCCCCCCTACACCACCTGTCTGCCTGCCATCATCAAAGTAAACTCCTTGGTCGTTGCTATGGTTGCACTCGCACACTGCTTCATATTAGCCATACCAGTCCCCCACGCTTCCTTGCTGGCTGGCTAACGTGCATAATGATGAGTATGCACGTCATTTAATAGTACCAGCTGGGAAGGAAGCATGCTGGTGGAGATGTGTACTCTCTCGGAGAGAGCAAACTATCATGAGAATGTCTTCATGGGACCAGTAATTCTAATAAGAAGCAGTGTGCAAGTATGACCATAACGACTGACCACAGAGGGATGGCAGGCAGATAGATAGGACTTGGCCTCGTACACTGGATCATGTAACTAGCCTTACTTTTCTCCCCGCTGCCCTCAGATGCTGTCCCTTTCCTACCAGAGGAAAAAGATGTGGAGAACAAGGGACATGCAATGAAGCTGGAAGACAGTAAATTCAAAAGAGATGAAAGGAAGTACTTTTCACTGGAAGAGTGGTGGATGCCTGGAACAGTTTTCCAGTGAAGGAAGTGGAAAAAAAATGGTGAATGGTTTCAAGAATGCATAGATAGGCATAAAGGAATTCGTGGCAGGCAAGAGGGAGGAAGCTGGAGATCAAGTAGGGTCTGAGGTGACAGTAAAGGCAGAGGAAAAAATGGAAAAGTGAGTGAGCCAAGCAGCCTTATCTGCCCTCAAATCCAGGCCTCAACTTCTGTTTCTGTGTCTCTACCCCTTCTATACCCATCCTCTTTTCCAGTCCCTCCTTCCTGTAGCCTCCTAGGTGCATTACAGGCTCTTCTGTGTTCTGGCCCTAAGGGAAGAATTTGTTTTCAGTTCATTGCACACAATTGTGCCCTTTTGCTGCTTACTTAATTATATGTTTGTAGATTTGAATTTTTAAGGAGACACTTTCCCTTGGCTGATTTTGCCTTCGACTTTTGATATAGTGAATTTTCTGTTTGTTGGACATTATTGCGGGTGCTTTTGTATATTTTGAAACTGCATTTTTCCTCACAATACTTGACTTAGTAATTTCCGGGCTGACCTGTACCTGCCTTGGAGTTTGTATTACTTTCAGCTGTGTGTTACTGAACCGCCTCTGCTGTCATGCCCCCACTCAGGTGGGACCTGGAAAAGAATGCAGGCTAGGCAGGACTTTGTTTATGCCTAAAGCACATCCCTTGGTCTTATTTATTGAGTAAGGAGTGGTGATGTAGCCCACCCTACAAACTGAGTCTTTCTCCGATAAACCGGTGTTATCAAAGATGTCATTTTTGAGAAAGGGGCTGGCTGCTGTACATCATGGAGACCTGGCTAGATGACTACTTGGGGCAAGTTTTGGGTGAGTTGGTGCCATGGCTTTTTCTAGGATACAGTCCCAAGACTAAAGCATAGGGGTGCGGGTAGCTCTTTTGAAATCTGACAGGGCAGTCATGGTCTCACTGTAGGAACAGTTTATGCCCTTTGAATGAGTGGGTGTTTATTCCATGACCGGTTTGTGATACGGAATCATCACTCTTCACCACCCCACGTTGTGAGATGGAGTTTGCGGAAAGGCTGTCAGCCCTTGCTGTGGGTTCACTTAAATTCTTCTTGTTCAGGGATTAGGAGCGAGTACAGACTCTGACTTATAAAAATGGTGGACGAGATTTCACAGTAAATCTCATCGCCGAAAACTTGCCTGCCATCATACCAGTTCTCAATGCGGTACAGCATTTGTCAGCATGAAAGGTCCACCTTCATTTTAACTTGTTTTTGTGATAAAGCCCCTCAAACTGCCCTTACCAGTTCCAACCTCTCCATATCATTTAGAAGCTCTTTTGAGTAGATTCTAGACTCTTTTTGTTTCATATAAAATAGTCTATATCTTACATTTTGAGTCTATATCTTACTTTTTTTTTTGTAAAATAAAGCGAACGTTAGCAGACGCGATGATATATCAGTGTCAGTGGCTCAGCAGGTTGCACACTTGCCTCTGAGGCCGGAGATCAGATGGCTGTGGGTTCTATCCCCACACCAGGCACTTGGGTTAATATCTACTGACACTGCAGTGCAGCATGAGAGGGATGGATGAGACATTAAACCGAGGTCCCATCAGCCTGTTCTGGCAGTTGTTCTGGTGGACGTAAAGATCTCATGGCACTTCTCGAAAAGAGTAGGGAGTTTTATTAAAAATACATGTAAGGACAGTTCAATGAACAAAAGAATCTTGAAGATATACATGACAAGGATTCCCTCATAAAAAACTCTAGTAATAATACATTCATATCATGTCTGAAAACACTTAATATAAAAGATATTTAAACACGCTTTTATAATACTAATTCTCAAAAATGATTTGGTATATCTCACTTATCATACACAAAAGGGGATAAATGAAGATTTTCTATTAGTCACTTATATTTAATAAAGACATGTAACCCTTTCCACCATTTAAAGACTTTTTTGATGAATGAAATTCTTTATCTTTCAAATAAATTGATTTCATGGCCTTCATTATTAAAACACAAAAAGTTTCATATATCATAAATTTCTGCTGCAACACCCACTGGCATCTAGCCTGCCATAAATAAAATGTTAAACAACAAAAAAGACTGTTAGAGTGCTCCCATTATATAGGGTTACAAGATGGGGGAAAAAACCTAAAACCATAACCTGGTAATCCATTTTTGATAACTAACTAAAGCTTAATTTAGTACTTAAATAATCCCATAAGCCTTTTGCATATGAACATTGAAATAGAAAGTGATCCATTGTTTCCTCTAAAGCCTGACATTTAAGATAAGGGCAATACCTTTCATTTACCATTTTATGCTTAGCATTCCCCTTAATATTCAGTCTGCCATAGACTGACAGCCACAAAATCTCCCACATGTGAGAGGGAATCCTAGGATTACTCAATTGTTTAATAGCATAATCTTTCAAAACCAGAGGATAGTTAGCAAATTCCGGTTCTGTTGGGTAAATTTTTCCTAAAATGGACCTATACAATTTAACTCCTAGATTAGCTCTTATAAAAGGATGAGAAATGGACCATTTGGATAATTTTTGAGCACATGGCTTAAAAAATAAGGGAATAAAAATGTGTTTAGGGATCCTGGGAGGGAGGGAACTCCATATATCAAAGAAAGCTTTAAAGTTATTTAGTATCCAAAAATGCTGTAGGGAGCTAGGAGTGCCTGGATCAAAATAAAAATTCTGAGAAAGGAATAAAGCATAAAAGAAAATTAAAGGGTCCACCATATCTAAACCTCCCTTATCTATAGGCAAATACATATAGCACCGCTTAATGGGGTTTAGTCTACTTCCCCATAACATGGAAAAGAAGCAGGCATACAGACGTGTCTCTAGAGCTAAAGGGGGGGATACACCATACCCACGTATAGTAATCCTAGAATAATGAATTTTTTAATTACTGAAACCCTCTTTATTTTGGACAATCGCCACCCTTTCCATCTTTAAACTTTTAATTCTGCCTTTCCCAAAGCTATATCCCAGTTTTCTAAAGGAAGATTCTGAGGCCCAAAAGTCATACTAAGTATTCTGCATGGTGTAGAAGAGACAATGATACCTGATACATCTAACTGATCAGGTATTACAGGCCCCAAAAGAATCCCTTTTGATTTCTTTAGATTAAGTTTTGAGTTTGAGATAAGTTCATACCTTCCTAAATAATCTAAAACAATGGAAATTTGATCCATATAAGAGAGAAAAACACATATATCATCAGCATACCCTTGAATAATCATTTTATCTTCTTGAGTGGACTCAAGTATACCTGAAAGCCTATCAGAAAAGGCTAAACTCCTAAGAAGAGGGTCAAGAGAAAATGCATATAGCAAAGGCTTAATGGACAGTCCTGTCTGACTCCATACTTAATCTTAATAGGGAAGGATGGTAACCTTTGATAAATGGAAAACTATCACATTGTCATACATTAAAGCTATCCATTTAATAAACTCCTGAGGAACTCCATAGTGATAGAACAGAAAATAAGAAGGGCCTATAAACCCTGTCAAAAGCTTTATGCTGGTCCAAAGATAAAATACAATTCTGGGATAAATTCCTGTTTGAAAATTCTTATTATTTCTCTGATATTTATTAAAGCAGTCTGGATTTTTCTTCCTGGGATTCCACATAACTGAAGAGGGTATAATAAGTCACAAGAGACCACTCTAAGTCTATTGTTAAGTATCTGGGACAGGATTTTAAAATCTGAATTCAAAATTGTGATAGGTCTCCAATTAGTTAATTTAGTTTTATCTCCTCCTTTAAAGACATTTACTAACAATCCTATTGTAAATGAAGAGGGCAACTTATTGACCTTTTGGAGCGAGGAAAACACTTTTTCAAGACATGCAGCCAAAATAAGATGAAAACATTTATAAAACTCGTAGGGTATACCATCTAACCCCAGGGATACCCCTGACTTTAAAGAAGACAGAACTTTACTGATTTCGGGTTCATTTATGGGGTATGCCAGTTTTGAAAGATCTAATCCTGGGGTTTGTGGTAATTCAGTCTGGTGAAGAAATTACTTAATTTCCCTAATAGGAGGTACTACAAATCCTTCTTGTTCAGAAAATGATTCTGAATAATGTTGAATATATCTCATGGGGAAGACTTAAGTTCTCCACTATTATTCTGTAGGAACTCTAAGTTAATAGAATCCTTCTTCCTTTTAAAGGCCTCAAAGGGATCCCCCATAGGGCTTTTTTGGGTTCCAAAGGAGAGTTCTGTTTGTAAGGTCTGAGCTCTATCATACTGGAAAGTCCTCATTGCAAGTTTAATTTGGTCAGTTTGAGATGAAAAATCCACTCTAGACGTATTGGCTTTAGAAAATAATTTCTGTAATTTCCCTCTTAATGATAAATAATGAAGAAACTGTGACGAAACCTTTCTTTTCCCATAATTTTGGCACCATTTTTTATATCATTCTTAGTATCTTCCCACCAGTCCCATAGTTTTATCATACAAATCAGCTACTGATGTCCGTGCCCATAATATTGATGTTATACCTTGTATAACTTTAGGGTCCTTTAAAATTGATGTATTGAGTTTCCATCTGTTTTTTGTTTTATGACTAGAGGGAGAGGAGTCAAAACTTAAAATAATCAACAAATGAACAGAAAATTCATTTATACAGGAATAATGAAGGGGAAAGGGAGGTTTTCTGAGAAAAAGATAATCAATAATTGAATGAATTTCCCTTTGAAAAGTGTAATCAGGTCCCCTTTTTTGATAATTCCTCCCATTTTTTAACCCAGCCAAAGTAATAATCCTCTCTAAAGCTGTAGTATCACAATAAGTTTTTTTTCCTAATTTCCCTCTTCTAGAGGAGGGGAGTTCACAATTGAAATCCTCCCCCAAAAAATAATATGGTCAGTGGTAGCCAAGTAAGGTAATAGGATATTAAAGAGATTAACCCATCCAGCTTTAGTTTGAGGCCCTAATACAATTATGAACTGAAAATTAGCTAATTTCCAAGTTCCATCTAATATTAACAGTCTCCCGGGTATTAAATTTATAAGCATTTTCAGGGTAAATTTATAAGAGAAAAAAAGAATCCCTAAACTGTCTGCTCTATCTAACCCAAAGTACCAGTAGGAGGGTCCCCACGTCCATTCGTTTATCACTAAGCGACACTGATCTGCTGTGTACAGCCATGTTTCTTGTAAGAAACAGACATCTAGTTTAACCTGATGAAGGTAATGAAATAAAGCTGTCCTTTTATCTTTATTCAGCAAACTACTACAATTAAAGGACCCAATATTAAATTTAGCCATAGGAATTTATTCAGGGTCCTTTTTTCTTTTTTTTCCCTTTGTAGTCATTTTGAGATGTTTTACTCCCAGAGGATTGAGAGAGACCTGTAATACCTACATCCATATTACAGTCATCACCCATTTTATCCAAAATGGCATAAGAATTATCTGTTTCCAAAGTAAGGAGTCCTCAGGAGGGGAGGTAGAATGAAGGGAGGAGGTATTTTGAGCCCTCGTAATGCTTTTATCAATGGAATTAGAAGACTGAGATTTGGGGCTTCTACCTCCTGATAACATACAGGAGGGAAGTCCTGTATATTAAAAATATCAGGAGTTTTTCAGCTACATCCTGGGTTCAAAAGGCCCTACTTCTGTTGCCTGCTTTTTCTCTGGCTCTGTTTTTCCCTTTGGGGGGAAGAGGGAGGGTCAGATTTATTTGGCTGACATTTAGCAAAAGCTTCATCCTGGGCCTTTTGAATTAATAGTTGAGGACTGATAACTGTAGCTTTGTTTTTGGCTGCCCAGGGACAGTCTTCATAGCCATGTCCTGATTCTTCACACAAATCACATTTCACCATATTGGCACATTGAAAACTACCATGCCCCGATTCCCCACAAATTTCACATCTAGAGGTGTCACATGAACTAGAGATATATGTTTGGGCTCCACACTTACAGCAGGCCCGAGGCTGCCCAGCATAGAAACATACACCCCTGTCTCTACCAAGGGTGAAAGAATTAGGAATATACTCAGGTTCATTATCCATAAGCCTCAACTTTACTTTATACCTCCAGCTACCAGTCCAAAAAAAATTCAGTGTCCAATACTGCCTCGGGAGCACTCAAGACATCGCATTTCTGAGAGAGCCAGAAAGTAATGTCTTCCACATGCACACCTTTGTTTCGGAACATCACAGTCACATATTTAATCAAGGATTGGGTTAATGGAGTAACTATAAAGGGAGACCACAGAGGGGAACATTTAAGCTGGTTATATCTTTGCCAAAATAAATCTAGTAAATAAGTGGATCTAAAACTTATAACATAGCTATCTTCCCCAGAAATGTTTATGAAAGCAAGTACATCTCGGTGAAAATTGCAAGGATTTCTTTAGTAAGTGTTTGTCTACAAACATCGATTAGGCCTTTCAGGTAAACCCCCTTTATACTGAATCCTTATAGCGTTTCTTCGGGGTGCAGCTTCTTTTCTTTTTTGAGAAAATAAGTGTGAAAGAAGAGGTCTGGATTGAGGGGGATCATTAGGTTTGTCATTAGACTCAGTTTCATCTGGAAAAGTATGTTGCCCAGGTTCATTTTCAGTAGGCAAAGTCCCTTTAGCAATGTCACTTTTTATCATAGAAATGGTTGGAGTAGGCCTATTCTCCTGATTGGTAGTAGAAGGAGACCATTCAGTGGAAGCTGTGGACAAGGGAAAGGAGGAAGGCCACTCTGGGTCCGGAACCCATGTCCCTGTGAAATTTCTTTTCCGACCAGCATCTGATAAAGCTGTATTTGGGGACCATATAGCAGAATTTTCATGCGCTTCTGGAGGAGAGAAAAGGTTGCTGAATGAGTTCAGTAGTTGAAGAATTTGTATATTTGTAGGACCGAACTGCTTTTCCTAGCAGAAGGCGGGGTTTAGATTACGATTTGCTGCTGTTAACACAGCTTTATTTTAAGGGTTTCCGGAGATACTTTGGATATTTGTTTTTTGTTGAAAAGAAAAGGTGGTTGCATGCTTTTAATGCATTGTGTCAGACTGAAAGACTACATTGCTCTGGAGCCCATTAACAGCACTGACCTGAACCCTTGCTCCCTTTGCATGAGAACCAATGGTAAAAGTTTTGTTTGCTCGTCAATTCTTGCTTGTCTTCACTCAGCTTAGTCGCTTGAGGAAAACTAAAGAGTCCTGTGTTTCTCGAGGATTTTGCAGATTTCATTGACCGCGATTCTTGAATCATTCATTTTAGAAGGGTCGTTTTAGGCACTCGCTGATATCAGCGGTCAAACTGCCAGCCAAAACTTCCCTCTTCTCGAGTGTTTGACAGGGTGAGTCAACTGAAACCAGGTCAGTGCCGTCCTCTGATGCAGTTGCGTCAGCAAATCTGACAGGGCTGTCAGACGGGCCGTCAACCAGGCTGACATCTACATTTCTGGGGTTTGAAAACACATTTATAAGTCCTGCTGAACTTTGTCTGCATGATTCCAGGGAATAAGTTATCTTGAACTTCTGATGGTAAAGAAAAATCACATCTGCAAATCAGCATCTGCATTGCTGAGTACGTTGTCCTCTGGTAAATCTGTCTGAGAAAAACATGGTTGTTCCATATTTGCTAAATCCATGTTGTAAAAATTTGTGGTGGCCTCTAGGTTTCCGAGCACAGGGGAGGAGACCCTCTCCCCTGCCTCTGACATGTCCATACCATCTACTGACTGAAACTGAGTGGCCATAACGATCGGCCAGCAACTCCCCCTACTGACAAAGAGCAGGGGAATTTCCCCAGTGTCCTGGCCAAATTTTCCCCATTCACTAAAAATACCACCAACAGCTTAATCTGGTTCAATTTCAGTTGGTTACCATCTGATTCCCCCCTCCCCCTCTCCGGTCGCCCCTGAAAAAGGGACTTCTTGTCTCAGTTGGCCTACCGGGTCAACAAAATTCAATAAATAAATATCGATGTGAAATCTCTCATCCTGACATGTATGAGTCAGTGTCTAGAGTCTACCCAGGGATTTCAATGCAAGGGCTCTCCAATTATTTTGCTGACAAGCTCCACCAGATAACTGATACCTGGGTCTCCAACAAGTTAATACCTGAGCCACGCACAAAGGATGTCACACATTGGACCTGGCATTTATCACAGGGCTGAGAGTGATGATAACTCAGTGATCCCTGGTATTTGGTTGGACCTATACCATAGGATTCAACCTCAGGGCTCCTGTGAATCCATCTCTGACCGCGGAGGTAATCCAGTATCACCTCAATAGGATAGGTTCTAGATCTGTTGGGACACTTTGAGTCTGGTGGCTACATCCTCCAGAGTCCACCACAGCTGTCAAGGTGTATACTTTTGCCTTGACAACAGGGATGGACACCCTGGTGCGGTTTGTTCTCTTACCATGACTTCACACCAAAGTGTGTCATGGTTTACTGATGACTTCAGCAGCTGAGAGTATGGGTGCATGTTAGATCATAAGTGGAGGAAATCTTGGACAGATGCTAACAAACTTGTTCTGATGACTAATAGAACAGTTACTGAGAGACGATGAGATCCGTGAGAGTTATAATTTCTCTGGTATAACTGCAGTCCAGAAGAACAGACCAGCTGCACTTTTTGTACTGTGGACAGATTTTACATCCTGTCTGGCTATAGTGAATAAAGGTGCCCTTCAAGGAGAAAAATGTCCTTTAAATCTGTCCTTTAAAACCAAGATTTATGGCACCTGGGACCAGATTGCCGCCATTGGTGATACTGGATATTTCACTGACTTGGGGTAAGTTAAGCCAGTTGTATATGTAGGGTGCTACCAGGGTGGTTGCTGGGCTGTGCCACCCAACTGGATCCAGCTCCATCCCATCTAACTGAAGCGGAACTAGCCCTGACTATAGTAGGAACTGATGATGCTTCCTTGAGGAAGGGGGTAATTCTGGTAGCCTTGAAAATGCCTTTGGGAGCAATATAGCATAGTTGTTAAAGCAGTGTTGTGAACTGGGAGACCCAGAAACCCTGGTTTTGAATTCCACAACTGCCGCTTGTATACTATCTCCTGGGTCACACCTGGAAATGAACTTCAGCTCAGTATCTCTTTCTTTGCAAAAAATTAAAAAAAATAAATTTTAATGTCTGACATGGCCCCCCTGCTCAAGAAGCAGTTATCAGATCCAAACATTCTTGCTATTTATTGGCTAGTCTCCAACCTGCCTTTCCTGGCTAAGGTTGCTGAGAAGGTGGTAGTAGCACAGACAGGTGAACATCTGAACAGGCATAACATCTTCAAGCACTTCCAATCTGTTTTTTGCCAGTGTAACAGCACTGCGATGGCCTTGCTCAGAGGGTGTGATGATCTGCTGGCTAGGGATCGGGGGCAGGTATCTGTTCGGAACCACCTCAATCTCTGTTCAGCTTTTGAAATGATGGACCATGAAGTTATGGTGGATAGTAGGGCTGTGTGAGTACTATTTCCTGAATATTCAGCCAAGTATTCAGTATTCGGTGGCCACATATTTGGTATTCGGTTACAATATTCGGCCATAAAAAAAATAATGAACCAGCCGCCTTCCTTTCTCTCCCAGCCTATGCAAGCAGTAAAAACCCCATCCCTCCACCCTCTGTCAAATGAGCATAGTCCATCCCTCCCCCCAGCACCCACAAGTTTTTTTTTTTTTTATAGATGCTCCTATGATACAAATGTTTTTAAGGCCCGCCTGAAGACACTCCTATTTTCCCAAGCTTTCGATGTTTAGATTAGGATTTATTTCAGAGTTCGTGATTTTATTGGAGTTATTTTTTTATTTATGTACAAAAATGTTATGTTTTTGTGTTTTAAAATGCTGTTTGAAGTTTGTATGGCGCCCAGAGCCCCTGGGATTGGGCGTCTTTTAAATAAATTTGCCTTGCCTTGCCTCCTATAAAATATTTAAAAAAATTGTGGGCGACGGGTGACTGGCTCAACCTGCCCGTCTCCACAGCTGGCCAGTAAACTTTGTAAGTCCTACTGCTTAAAAAAAAAGAATACATTATGACCCCCCCATCCACCCACAGCACCTGACCCTGGCACCCACCCAGTCCAGCACCCAGTTATCCAGGCCGGCCCCCCTCCTCCTGAATGAAAGTGGTCAGGTGCTTGCTATAGTAAAAACCAGCTGATCACATGATCAGCTGGTTTTACTATATCAAGCACGCAAGTGCATTCATTGATGAGAAGGCAGCCAGCCGTGGAGGAGGGAGGGTTGTGCCGGTCACCTTCTCGACTTGAATCTGGATAACTGGGTGCTAGACTAGGTGGGTGCCAGGGTTGGCTGCTGTGTGGGGCAGTCATAAGGTATTCTTTTTAAGGGATAGCACTTTACAAAGTTTACTGACCAGCCATGGAGGCGGGCGGGTTGAGTCGGTCAGCTGACACTGGCAGTGATTATTAATATTTTTGGGGGCATCTATAAAACAAAACAAAACAACTTGTGGATTCTAGGGGAGGGTGGGACTATGCTTGTTTGACAGAGGGTGTAGGGATGTTTTTCTGCTGCTTGTTTGGAGTGAGAGAGGAGGAGGCGGCTGTTCCTTGTCTATTTTTTTTGCAAACAGTGATTCCTGAATACCGGATGTATAGTGCACTATTCATTATTCGAGATCCGAATAACAAATACTGCATTATTCGTGGTATTCAGGAAATGTTATTCAATCCATGCACAGCCCTAGTGGATAGACTGCAGGAGTACGTAGAAGCAAGGGTGGGCACCCCCCATGTCTTGAGATATATGGTGGCATCTGTCGTCCAGTAAGTGCCTGCCTTATGCCATGGCAGAAAAGAGAGGCTGGTTACATAGGATTGTAAGGAAATTTTCTTGCATGGTTCCAATGGTTCCACTCATTCCTAGCAGATAGGAAACAGTCAGTAGTAAAAGGCCCATACCTGCTTCAGCCAACTGACCTTGACTATTGTGTTCACAAGAGGTCAGTCCTCTCCCGTGCTGTTCATCAACTACATGTTGCCACTGGGGACTATCTTCAGGAAGTACAGAATTGGGTTTCACTGCTATGCTGATGGTACCCAGTTATACTGTTCTTTCACACCCTAGCAAGACCCAGGCAATTGCTTGACTCTGTTGCGGGAGCGGTATCTGACTGAGATAAAGGTTTGGGTGGCCACCAGCTGGCTACTTCTAAATCTGAATAAGTCGGCATTGCTGCCGATGGGCTCAGATTATCAGGCTTCTGCTCTTAAAAGCAGCCTCAGGCTGCCTGTCCTTGACAGGATTCAGCTTATGGTGGAAGGGTGATTATCAACTCTGGAGTAGTTCTTAAAGAGGCTGATCCCGGATTCCTGGGTGTCTACTGTATTCAAGAGCTGCTCTTATCATTGCTGGTATATCTCCTGGTTGCATCCCTTTCTAGAACATGGTGATCTGAAAACACTGGTGCAAGCATTCGTCTCCTCACACGCTGATTTCTGTAGTGCGCTCTGTAAGACTCTGCCATGTGGCTAGATCTGTCATCCAAAGCCGGTGCAGAACACTGCAGCTCACCTTCTGAACTCCACGAGGACATCAGATCATATTACTCCAACACTGAGTGATCTGAAAACACTGGTGTCAACATTCATCTCCTCACACCTAGATTTCTATAGTGTGCTCTATGAGCATCTACTCTGTGGCCAGACCCACTGACTGCAGCTGGTGCAGAATGCTGTAGCTCACCTCCTGCACTCCACCAGGAGGCTAGATTATGCTGTACCACCACTCTGTGATCTACACTGGTTGCCTGCTAGACAAAGGGTTGGCTACATGGTTATCATTTTCACATGCAAGGCCCTAAATGAACTGGGTGCCACCTACCTCTGCAAGCTCTTGGACCCCACCACCCAGATAGAGCCCTTTAATTCGAGGACCAGGGGTTACTTCATTCTCCCCCACTTGATATTCAAACTGGTGGGTGACGGGGTGTTATTGGTAGTGGGCCCTGCCCTACAGAGTTCCCTCCCAACATCACTCAGCTGCTTTACGGTAAAGCAACCTTTTAGCTCTGCCTGCTTTGGCTTCATTTAATGATGTCACCCTTCTTTTGCCATTTCTTTATTACCTGCTGATCTACCACAGCCACGAACAGTTACCTGAACAGGTTTTATAGGAAGGGAATGTTGGCCAGGACTCCAGGAGAAATCCCTTACTCTGGTGAAAAGTGCCTTGGGTTCTTTGACTTCTACCTGGACACCCACCAGGACAGCACCAGAGAAGGGCAGAAGGACCTCAGATTAATGTGTCATCTGCACAACAGCATGCCCTGACATACGGCACCCCCTAGTACTGCACTGGAGGACCAGAATTTTGTGGTATGAGCCTAAGTCCAATGTGGGACTAGAACCTATGACCTTCTGGCCCAGAGGCTGATGTACTTCCAACTGAGCCATGCTGTTACCATCAAACTGAAAACGAGTCTAAGCTCAGTGTTCCTTTCCTAGACCCAAATTCTGGTTAATAACGAAATAAATACAGTATCCAGTACAACACTCTGTGGTTGCTCAGGTGAAGCTGGCTACCCAGAATGGCTATCGAAATTCTACTCACCAGTGTGACGATCCACTTGTAAAGGCTGAGATGCCGGTAGGCGGTTTTGCAAAGGACGGCCAGCTTCTCTGGACCCAAACTCCCTGCCTGGGTCCTGCTGGCTGATTGCTGGGTAGGGCACATCATATTCGGGCCCCAGGTAACTGTAATATGGTCCCATTCCAAACTCCGTACCAAAGCCAAATTGAGGGTCTTCCACTCCATAAGGAGGTCCCTCAGATCCATATTCATAGCCAAGTCGGTCTCTCAGATCAGCTCTCCCCTCACCCTCTGTTCCATGGATGTTGCATAGTTCTGCAAATCCCTCTGTCAATTCAAACAAATAGTTCAAAATTAGTCTCTCTTATCCAGAATTACCAAGTGCTTTCAAAATGCCATGGTTACAATCATCAGAAATTCTTACCATGAGGTAAAAGTATTGTTTTTCACTGTATTTTGTGTTTGCAAGGTGTGATGTGAAGCTGGCCCTGTTTTCACTGCAAGTTTTTGTTCCATATTTGCAAGCTGTGATGTATGGCCTCTTTTCATAAGCCATTCTCTCACTACAACACCTGTTTTCTGTGTGTTTGCAGACTATGACATAAAGCTGGCCCTAGTTTTGCTAACCCTGTTTGCACTACTACAGCTTTGCTCCATGTTTGTGGCTATGATGTAAAGCTGGCTCTGTTTTGCTATCCCTGTTTGCACTACTAACAGCACCTTGCTCCATGTTTGCGGGCTATGATGTAAAGTTGGCCCTAGTTTCACTAGCCTTGTTTGCACTACTAACAGTGCTTTGCTCCGTGTTTGTGGGCTATGTTCTGTGTTTCTATGCAATGTGAGAAGGCAGTAAGGAAGGCTGGGGGGATACTGGGATGCATAGGGAGAGGCATCAATAGTAGAAAATAGGAAGTTGTTATCCCTCTGTACAGACAGTTGGTGAGACCCCATCTGGAGTACTGTGTGCAGTTCTGGAGACCCCATTTCCACAAAGACATAGACAGAGTGGAGGCTGTCCAGAGGAAGACAACCAAAATGGCGCAGGGTCTGCACCAGAAGACATACGAAGAAAAACTAAAGGAGCTTAATATGTACACCCTTGAGGAAAGAAGGGAGAGAGGGGACATGATAGAAATTTTCAAGTACCTCAAGCGAATCAACAAAGTCCAAGAGGGTAGCATCTTTCAGAAAAAGAGATGTGCAAGAACAAGGGGGCACAATCTGAAGAGAGGGAGGACGGCTCAGAGGTAATGTGAGGAAGTATTTTTTCACAGAGATGGTTGTAGATGCATGGAACAGCCTCCCTTAGGAGGTCGTGCAGTCAAGAACAGTGGGGGAATTCAAGAATGCATGGGATAGACATAAGGCAGTCCTAGTGGGGGTAGGAGGAAGTAAGCTGTTGGTTAACTAGGATCTGCAGCTTATCTGTTAGGTAGGAAAATGGGCAGACTACGTGGGCCAAGCGGTCCTTATCTGCCGTCAAATTCTATGTTTCTATAATGTAAAGCTGGGCTTATTTTCGCTAGCCCTGTCTGCGCTACTAACAGCGCTTTGCACTATGTTTGAGGGCTATGATGTAAAGCTGACCTTAGTTTCGCTAACCCTGTTTGCACTACTAACAGCGTTTTCCTCCATGTTTGCGGGCTATGATGTAAAGCTGGCCCTAGTTTACGCTAGCCCTGTTTGCACTACTAACAGCACTTTCCTCCATGTTTGCGGGCTATGATGTAAAGCTGGCCCTAGTTACGCTAGCCCTGTCTGCACTACTAACAACGCTTTGCTCCATATTTGCAGGCTATGATGTAAAGCTGGCCCTAGTTTCGCTAGCCCTGTTTGCACTACTAACAGCGCTTTGCTCTATGTTTGAGGGCTACGATGTAAAGCTGGCCCTAGTTTCGCTTGCCCTGTTTGCACTACTAACAGCACTCTGCTCCACGTTTGCAGGCTATGATGTAAAGCTGGCCCTAGTTTCGCTAGCCCTGTTTGCACTACTAACAGCGCTTTGCTCTATGTTTGAGGGCTACGATGTAAAGCTGGCCCTAGTTTCCCTTGTCCTGTCTGCACTACTAACAATGCTTTGCTCCATGTTTGCGGGCTATGATGTAAAGCTGGCCCTAGTTTCGCTAGCCCTGTTTGCACTACTAACAATGCTTTGCTCCATATTTGCGGGCTATGATGTAAAGCTGACCCTGGTTTCGCTAGCCCTGTCTGCACTGCTGACAGCGCTTTGCTCTATGTTTGCAGACTATGATGTAAAGCTGGCCCTAGTTTCGCTAGCCCTGTCTGCACTACTAACAGCGCTTTGCTCCATGTTTGAGGGCTATGATGTAAAGCTGGCCCTAGTTTCGCTAGCCCTGTCTGCGCTACTAACAGCGCTTTGCTCCATATTTGCAGGCTATGATGTAAAGCTGGCCCTAGTTTCGCTAGCCCTGTTTGCACTACTAACAGCGCCTTGCTCCATGTTTGCGGGCTATGATGTAAAGCTGGCCTAGTTTCGCTAGCCCTGTCTGCACTACTAACAATGCTTTGCTCCATATTTGCAGGCTATGATGTAAAGCTGGCCCTAGTTTCGATAGCCCTGTTTGCACTACTAACAGCGCTTTGCTCCATGTTTGTGGGCTATGATGTAAAGCTGGCCCTAGTTTCGCTAGCCCTGTGTGCACTACTAACAACGCTTTGCTCCATATTTGCAGGCTATGATGTAAAGCTGGCCCTAGTTTCGCTAGCCCTGTCTGCACTACTAACAACGCTTTGCTCCATATTTGCAGGCTATGATGTAAAGCTGGCCCTAGTTTCGCTAACCCTGTCTGCACTACTAACAACACTTTGCCCATGTTTGCGAGCTATGATGTAAAGCTGGCCCTAGTTTCGCTAGCCCTGTCTGCACTACTAACAATGCTTTGCTCCATATTTGCAGGCTATGATGTAAAGCTGGCCCTAGTTTCGCTAGCCCTGTTTGCACTACTAACAGCGCTTTGCTCTATGTTTGAGGGCTATGATGTAAAGCTGGCCCTAGTTTCGCTTGCCCTGTTTGCACTACTAACAGCGCTCTGCTCCATGTTTGCAGGCTATGACGTAAAGCTAGCCCTAGTTTCGCTAGCCCTGTCTGCACTACTAACAGCACTTTGCTCCATGTTTTCAGGCTATGACGTAAAGGTGGCCTTTAGTTTTATAGCCCTGTTTGCACTACTAACAGTGCTTTGCTCCATGTTTGCGGGCTATGATGTAAAGCTGGCCCTAGTTTTGTCAGCCATGTCTGGACTACTAACAGCGCTTTGCTCCATGTTTGCGGGCTATGATGCAAAGCTGACCCTAGCTTCTCTAGGCCTGTCTGCTCTACTAACAGCGCTTTGCTCCATGTTTGTTGGCTATGACATAAAGCTGGCCTTAGTTTCGCTAGCTCTGTTTGCACTACTAACAGCGCTTTGCTCTATGTTTGCAGGCTGTAATGTAAAGCTGGCCCTAGTTTCACTAACCCTGTTTGCACTACTAACAGCGCTTAGCTCCATATTTGTGGGCTATGATGTAAAGCTGACCCTAGTTTCGCTAGCCCAGTCTGCACTACTAACAGCGCTTTGCTCCATATTTGCGGGCTATGATGTAAAGCTGACCCTGGTTTCGCTAGCCCTGTCTGCAATACTAACAGCGCTTTGCTCCATATTTGCGGGCTATGAAGTAAAATTGACCCCAGTTTCGCGAGCCCTGTCTGCACTACTAACAGCGCTTTGCTCCATATTTGCGGGCTATGATGTAAAGCTGACCCTGGTTTCGCTAGCCCTGTCTGCAATACTAACAGCACTTTACTTCATATTTGTGGGCTATGATGTAAAGCTGGCCCTAGTTTCGTTAGCCCTGTCTGCGCTACTAACAGCGCTTTGCTCTGTGTTTGAGGGCTACGATGTAAAGCTGGCCCTAGTTTTCCTTGTCCTGTCTGCACTACTAACAACGCTTTGCTCCATGTTTGCAGGCTATGATGTAAAGCTGGCCCTAGTTTCGCTAGCCCTGTTCGCACTACTAACATCGCTTTGCTCCATATTTGCGGGCTATGATGTAAAGCTGACCCTGGTTTCACTAGCCCTGTCTGCACTACTGACAGTGCTTTGCTCCATGTTTGCAGACTATGATGTAAAGCTGGCCCTAGTTTCGCTAGCCCTGTCTGCACTACTAACAGCGCTTTGCTCCATGTTTGAGGGCTATGATGTAAAGCTGGCCCTAGTTTTGCTAGCCCTGTCTGCGCTACTAACAGCGCTTTGCTCCACTTGTTGCAGGCTATGATGTAAAGCTGGCCCTAGTTTCGCTAGCCCTGTCTGCACTAGTAGTGATTTGCTCCAAGTTTGCGGGCTATGATGTAAAGCTGACCCTAGTTTTGCTAGCCCTGTCTGCACTAGTGACAGCGCTTTGCTCCATATTTGCGGGCTATGATGTAAAGCTGACCCTAGTTTCGCTAGCCTTGTCTGCGCTACTAACAGCGCTTTGCTCCATATTTGCGGGCTATGATGTAAAGCTGACCCTAGTTTCACTAACCCTGTTTGCACTACTAACAGTGCTTTGCTCCAAGTTTGCGGGCTATGATGTAAAGCTGACCCTAGTTTCGCTAGTTCTGTCTGCACTACTAACAGCGCTTTGCTCCATATTTGCAGGCTATGATGTAAAGCTGACCCTAGTTTTGCTAGCCCTGTCTGCATTACTAACAGCGCTTTGCTCCAAGTTTGCAGGCTATGATGTAAAAGCTGGCCCTAGTTTCGTTAGCCCTGTTCGCACTACTAACAGTGCTTAGCTCCATATTTGCGGGCTATGATGTAAAGCTGACCCTAGTTTCGCTAGCCCTGTCTGCACTACTAACAGCGCTTTGCTCCATATTTGCGGGCTATGATGTAAGCTGACCCTGGTTTCACTAGCCCTGTCTGCAATACTAACAGCACTTTACTTCATATTTGTGGGCTATGATGTAAAGCTGGCCCTAGTTTCGTTAGCCCTGTCTGCGCTACTAACAGTGCTTTGCTCTGTGTTTGAGGGCTACGATGTAAAGATGCCCTAGTTTTCCTTGTCCTGTCTGCACTACTAACAGCGCTTTGCTCTATGTTTGCAGGCTATGATGTAAAGCTGGCCCTAGTTTTGCTAGCCCTGTTCGCACTACTAACAGCACTTTGCTCCATATTTGCGGGCTATGATGTAAAACTGACCCTGGTTTCACTAGCCCTGTCTGCACTACTGACAGCGCTTTGCTCCATGTTTGCAGACTATGATGTAAGCTGGCCCTAGTTTCGCTAGCCCTGTCTGCACTACTAACAGCGCTTTGCTCCATGTTTGAGGGCTATGATGTAAAAGCTGGCCCTAGTTTCGGCTAGCCCTGTCTGCGCTACTAACAGCGCTTTGCTCCACATTTGCAGGCTATGATGTAAAGCTGGCCTAGTTTCGTAGCCCTGTCTGCACTAGTAGTGCTTTGCTCCAAGTTTGCGGGCTATGATGTAAAGCTGACCCTAGTTTCGCTAGCCCTGTCTGCACTAGTGACAGCGCTTTGCTCCATATTTGTGGGCTATGATGTAAAGCTGACCCTAGTTTCGCTAGCCTTGTCTGCGCTACTAACAGCGCTTTGCTCCATATTTGCGGGCTATGATGTAAAGCTGATCCTAGTTTCACTAACCCTGTTTGCACTACTAACAGTGCTTTGCTCCAAGTTTGCGGGCTATGATGTAAAGCTGACCCTAGTTTCGCTAACCCTGTCTGCACTACTAAACGCTTTGCTCCATGTTTGCGGACTATGATGTAAAGCTGACCCTAGTTTCGCTAGCCCTGTCTGCACTACTAACACGCTTTGCTCCAAGTTTGCAGGCTATGATGTAAAGCTGGCCCTAGTTTCGCTAGCCCTGTCTGCACTACTAACAGCGCTTTGCTCCATGTTTGCGGGCTATGATGTAAAGCTGGCTCTAGTTTCGCTAGCCCTGTCTGCACTACTAACAACGCTTTGCTCCATGTTTGCGGGCTATGATGTAAAGCTGGCCCTAGTTTCGTTAGCCCTGTTTGCACTATTAACAGTGCTTTGCTCCATGTTTGCAGGCTATAATGTAAAGCTGGCCCTAGTTTCGCTAGATCCCTCAGTCTCTCCTCATAGGGCTTTTCTTGCAACCCCCACACCATCTTGAATACTCTTTTCTGGACTGCATACACTCTGTCTTTCCTGAGATGGGGTCTCCAGAACTGGACACAGTGTTCCAGGTGGGGGCATACCAGAGAGTGATACAGTGGCAGCACCCCTCCCTCCCTCCTCCTGCTGGTGATGCCCCTCCCTATTCACCCCAGCATCCCACTAACCCTGCCCACAGCCTTGTCACACTGTGTTGCCACCTTCAGGTCTTCTGAAATAATTGTTCCACCATGTCAGTTCAAAAACCAGATGGGCAGCCAACATTACAGTGACACCCAAAATGCCAATGGTGACCATGTCATTTGGCAATTGTGCCACCCAACCACCATGGCTCCCAAAGCACCGAGGCACATCTTCGCCTCTGCACTCCCCAAAATATTAAATAATCACTTTGGGGGGTTATCAGGGAGGGGAGGCACCAGTGCAGCGGCTAGGATGTATCGCGCTCCAACTACCAGTCATTTTATGGAGTATTGTCACCAAATTTTCAACATAGGCATTTTAGGACCTCTGCTCATGAACAGTGTCACTGTCATTTTCATAACCTGGTCTGAACACTGATTTCCCACAGCGACCGTGCTATTGTGTGCCGGAAGTGCGGAAACACATTTTGGCCAGGAAATAAGAACAAGCAATAGGACCAGGGGGCATGCAAAGAAGCTGTAGGGGGAAATTCAAGAGAGATTTGAGAAAATATTTCTTCACTGAAAGGGTGGTAGACACCTGGCATAGACTGCCAGCGGAACTGGTGGAGGCTAGAACAGTGGGAGGCTTCAAGCATGCATGTGATAGAAATAGGAGTATATTAGATAGGAGGCAGGGAGGGGAGGATCCCCAGAGATCAGATAGGGTCTGCAAAGACAGACTAGGCAGAGAACATCTAGGCAAACTGGATGGGCCAAGCAGTCCTTTTCTGCCATCAGATTCTCGTGCTTCTATGTTTCTGTCCAGGAACTGCTTCAGAATTCTGGTTCAGAATCAGAATGCATCATTCAAGCATTCAGCAGTGCTAGAGAATGGAATGCTGACAGGAGGAATTCGTGTGACACGGTAATTAGGCTGTACATGACAGTGCAACAAAATTAATGTAACGGTCTTGGAATGCTGACAGCCAATCAGGTTGCAGCATTTCTGAGACCTTTGATAATGATATATGATTACTGTAAATAAATCTTTGGACGACATGGGGTGTGTGCCTACTAAATTGCCTTGACTGTGACAACTGCAGGGGTCAGGCCATGGCACAGCATCGGTTGCCTGGTGCTCTTCCATGGGCTGAGCCTTGGGCCAGTGGTGCTAATGCTATAGCAGTTGCTTCCCGCCCCCTCGTCTTTGGCCTGCTTAAGGGTAATTCCCCACGTGCCCTGCTGACACCTTCCTGATGGGCAGTGGTTCCCTCACAATGTACACCAACTGTTCCTGCAGTCCCTAGTGTCCAGTGGATCAACCCCTTCCTACCTCTGTCCCTTTCTTGGTTGTGGTTTGCCACCTTGAAGAACATCTTTTAACAGATCTACCAGGGTTGGCAGCACTGTACCATGTGACCAAAAGTGTGTGTGTGTCATCGAGCCACTAAGCATGACACAGTGGTTCATTAGCATTCTGGCACTCACTTTACCATGGATGCCCTCACCTCTTTCCTTATGCTATTGTAACACCCCAGTGTGACAGCTCAGGTAAGGGCTTGTGACCCTGCTGTGTATTTTGCTATGGCTCATGGCTGAATAATAGTACAGAGTAACTACATTGTGACAGTGTATGCACCTGGTTTTAACCTGAGAATAATGTCATAAACCCTTTTGTGTCCAATGAGATCCCACAGAAATGCTTTTTAAATGTCAGCTCAGTAGCACGGAGGGCAGAGGCACCACATGCCCTTCCCATCACAATGCCGGTGACCCCCATTCAGGAATGAACTCGGGTCACTGGGGGTTGTCTGGGGGGGGGTGAGAGTATTGAGCATCCAGTGGACTCTCTCCTCTCCAGGGGATGGTTGGCATGTCATCTCAGCCTCTGACTGTCACCAGGTGGAGGCCTGGTGGTAGTACAGGTGTAAGTGACATGAAGGGAGGGGCCAAGGTTCCATAGGGTGTGCATGCCACCACACATACATCCTTATCTGTCGCCGTGGCAAGGGACAGAGTGAGAAAATGGAAAAGGAGATGTGTGAACTTTATGACACCCTGCTCGCTGTCCTTGGCATGTGGCACCACCCAACCAACAGGGATTTCTGGATTGTGCACAGGGTGGGGGGGTTGCCCTCCCTCGCCTGGCCCTGCCACCAGGTGTAATCCATGGGGGACTGCAACCAGTGGACTGGGGGAGGTGTGCACTGATCAGGGGAGCAGGGACAGGTCTAACTCTCTGCCAACACGCTTCACAAGACAAAAAGCTTTATAGCAAAAAAAAAGAGTTTTAAACATGTAACGGCAGCTGTATTACAGCTCACTGAAGGGAATGCGGTACCCATGGATGAGCAGGGAACACTTGTTTCTTTCTCATCCCATAGCTATCCTCCAGCTTTTTTTATATTCTGAAGTTTTTGTACACACTTTGGGTGATAGTGAGTTATGCATGCTAGGTTGGCACCCCCATATACATAAGTCTTCACAAATCACTTTTCATACCTTTCGGCTGATGTTTAAAGCCCAAACGGTACTGTGTAAAACGCTGGGAAAAATCCTTCCCACAAACAAAAGCTAAATAAAATAAATAAATATTCTATGATGAGAAGGTGGTCAGACGTCTTACAATCCTCACTTTATGGGGCCGATGACTAGTGACTGCTGGGGTAGCCACTTTTGGATCAGGCAAAGATCTGATGAAACACACCCTCAATTCAACCTCTAGCCCCACTCCCCTTGTCATGACTGACAAACACATTGCACCTCTTGCAATGTGATTTGCTATATTGTTAGACAATACAGTCACTGGCCAGTAAAATAATGGGGTGGGGTGGAATTGCAGATTTCCGCATCCACAGAATTCAGCTGTTGAATTTAAAATTTCCACAGATTTTTGGAAAATGTTAACTTTTTTTAAATGTCAGAATTTGTACATCGACAGGATTATAAGCTTTTTTCCTTGAAAGATTTTTGGGAAAAAGTTTGCTAATCATACTATTTTTGTGTTGAAAATCCCAAAGATTTCATTTGTTCCTCATATATAACAAACATACAGAACCTGATGGAATGTACAGGCTTGGAAAGAAACACATAGAGAATTAAGAAGGCATGAATTCCAGCTTAAGGGTGAGAAATTCAAAACCCATAGAAGAGGGTGTTGGTTTAACCAAAGAGTGGTTTCAATGTGAAACTTGCTACCTGCAAATGTTGTGAACAGCCCAATGATGGATGAGTTCAAATCATCAGTTGATAGATATTTATGTGGGAGTGATGTCCAATTAAAATTGGGGAGTCGAACATGGCTAACGTTTGTAGACGCGATACTATCCCTATGAATCTAGCAACATTTTTTCATTTTGCAGATGCTGATATCAAAATTTAGTAGAATTCTGCTGATGGGAAAAAATTCGACTCTGCCATATTTAAAATATTGTGAAAAGAATAGAAATGTATGCAATAGGTGTGGAACCAAAAGCAATTGCATAAATCCATTTATTTCCACATATGAGGGATAAATCTAACCACCCTAGATTTATCCCACATATGTGGGATAAATGCAAACTGTCAATCAAAGCTTTTTTGTTCACTTTTTTGACAAACAAATGTGAATAACTTTAAAACAAAAAGTGATAGCATAGTACTGTGAGCACGAAAAATGTTCAGCACAAAAATATCTACGAGTGGTGTTTCATTATAGATACCTTTTAGTTTTTTTTATAATTAGCAAAAAACAGCATAACATCCAATTTTCTTTTCACTTTTCAGACAAACAAATGTAAATAACTTTAAAATGAAAAATGATAGCATGGTACTGTGAGCATGAAAAATGTTCAGCACAAAAATATCTACAAAATGAGTGGTCTTTCATTCATAGATACCTTTTAGTTTTTCATAATTCGCAAAAAACAGCATAAAATTCAATTTTCTTTCAACTTTTTTGACAAACAAACGTGAATCACTTTAAAACTAAAAATGATAGCATGGGACTGTGAGCACGAAAAATGTTCAGTACAAAAATATTTACAAAATGAGTGGTGTTTCATTAATAAATACCTTTTAGCTTTTTTTATAATTAGCAAAAAACAGCATACAGTTCAATTTTTGTTTCACTTTTTCGACAAACAAATGTGAATAACTTTAAAACAAAAAGGTAGCATGATACTGTGACCATGACATTTGTTCAGCAAGAAGTTCTCTACAAAATGAGTGGTGTTTCATTTAACAGCAACCACCATGCTAGTGGACATACACTAGGAAAGTTAACCGAAAGTCCCAGAAATTATCATTTAAAAAAAATAAGATAAACAGTCAAAACCAAATGTTTCTGCACTGATGAGAAGCATCCCTATTGCATACATGAAATATACAATGGTGAGCTGTCAGATAAATGATTTATCTACACTTGTGCTGTTTGACCTCAGACACCTCACTCGTGGCTTCGCCACTCGTGAAGTGCACAGGTCAAACAGCACTTCTACTGAGAAATTATTTATCTGACAGCTCACCATTGTATATCCTTTATATACTATTATAGAGTCTTATCAGCTATGTGGACAGTACTTTTCACCACCTTGACTGGCTGATTTTCCAATCACATGTCTACACAGCACATTTTACTAGAACTTACAGAATGTGATAATCACTTCACATATACTGTACTGTCACTCAAAAACAGTGCATCTCTGTGGAAATCTGGGAGATAAGCTAAACCCCTAAAATTCAGATCATGCTGTGTATATCTGGGCAAGTGGTACCCTGGAGCTCACATGGATATTGATTGCAGACAAGCTGTTTTCTGACCTGAGCCTTCGGTGGACACAAAGCACAGTCCTGCCCCCAACCCTCGCCGTACAGGCAGCAGCACTGTATAGGTGGTGAGCTTGTTAATCGGCTGGACACACATGGTGCTCGGAGTCACTTTTTCCCAACAAATAGCCATGTGGATGTTCTCATCTACATCGGGATCAGCTGGGAACAGAAACAAAGAGAAGAATGAGAAAACCTTATGCTGGACCTTGTTGACAAAAGATTATTTCCCTATTTTGGATTGTTACACTCGGCTGTGAAAATTCTCCCTATCTGTTACAGACTGAAAGAGAGTATGTTACGTTATGTTATCTGTGTTGTAACTGGAGTTGTAAGACTGGTATTCCTTCTAGGATCACACTTGCACAGTATCTACTGAGCATGTGTGAAATCCTTGATAGGTTATTTACAACAACCACATGAAATTCAATGTGAGATACTGCTCCTTCCCGTTTCAGAACTAAGCACTGAAGGACTGGAACCATAGACACCAGGCAAAGTTCAGTCACTGTTTTCCAACACAAACGTAAAATAATGTGACTTTGGGACACAGGAACACAGTAACAGTTTGACTAAGACCAAGAAAGACCTGCAGTCCAGTAACTCAAGCCATGTCCCAGCCAGCCTGGATTACTTCCCAAGACTGACGCTCCCTGTTAATTAAGGATATTGGGAGAACAGCAGAGAATTAAGGGACTGGGTATGGGAGACGGTTAAAGAGGGGGGAATTCTGAATGATGCTTTTGGGTGGAACAGGGGTCAGCCATTTGTGGGGCACAGACTTGACTCAAATGTCTGTGGTGTACTTGAACCAGGATGTTTTCTTATGTGTGGAGAGCCAGACTGGTGACATTGGACTAGTCCCACCTACCAAATTGGTGCAAACTTCTGTTTTAAAGCAGACTGTCTGCAAAACACAGTTTGCACCTGAACACGAATATGCAAATACAATGTATTAAATTAGTTGAATATGAACGTTCAAATCTACAGCACTTACAACATCTGATCGACCTTACTCACTGCCATTGCACACTGTAGTGGCAGTTTCAGCTTTCCATCAGCAATTATCTCCAGGTCCTGTTCATGATCTGTTGCTCTTCATTGTTAAACCAATAATACACAACAGGGTGTGGTATATTATGAGATTTCATGCCCTGGGTGCTGTGTGAGGCATATGTTCTAAGAGTGTCTTCAGCCACTCAATAAATGATAATATCCTTCGACATACCACTCTGGAGTGTATTATTATGAATGTAAAATGGCCTCAAAATTGTGAGAAAATAGCTAGTCTTGGAAATAAGTTTTGAAAGTTGATGATATACTGAGATATTGCCATGGGTTAAAATTGCTTTAGCCAATTGGTGTACAGGATTTCACTTATCCTTTTCTTTTTTTTTTTTTCCCTGGCAGGTCCACTGTCGCACATCTGCCCTGGTCACGGTCCTCGGGGCTTCCACCGCCATCTATTGCTGCCATCGTTCCCCCAGTTACCCCCAGCTTACACCCCAGAGGGCGGGGCCACGGCAACGGTCCCCTATCCGCGCCACGGAACTGGTAACTGGTCGGGGAACTGCAGCGATGGTGGTTGATCGAAGCCCCAAGTAGGGCTTCACTTAGACAGTGGACCCTGCCCACCTGTTCTTTTTCCTGTGTTCTTTCAGAGGCAGGGAAGTGCAACAATGCCAGTGTCCGCCCCACCTCCCTGAGAGATGAGTGCCGGTAGCGTAAGTGTCTCCCGGCCTCTGTCAGGAGTCCTCAGTGCTCTGGACACTTCCCCACCCACCCTGCTTGGAGAAGGAGAGACATCCATGGACGCCCATCTTCTTTCCCGCCATCCTCAGATGACCTGGGTACCCAACCTGGGTCGCCAGCACCACAAGCGGAAATCCAACACCAATGCCGGCAGGCTGGCCTTCACTTATCCTTTTTCTAATTTGTATTTAAATGTCTGACCTTAATTCTTTGGGCCAACCATAAGTGAAGGTACTCACACTTATGCTCACTAAATTTTATTTGCTATGTTTTGGACCATCCTCCAGTACATTTAAATTCCTCTGTAGTCTGTCTTCCACTTTGCTAGAATCTACCACCCTCATTAGCATTGTGTCATTCGCAAACTGAAATACTTTACATGAAACACCTGAATCCAGGTAAGCAGAGATCTCAATACCAACACCTGAGGAACCCCATTGGCAGCTTCTTTTCAGTCTGATGTCCCATGTTTCACTACCTGCTGTTCCCTATTTTCCTTAACCAGCTCTCTATCCATCCTGCTAAATTCTCATACTTCCATTTTCTGAAATTCAGAACCATCTGTTCATGAGGAGCTGTGTCAAATGCTGTACTAAAATCTTACTACGTGACATCTACTGCCTTTCCCCATCTAGTCCCTTTGTTATTTCCTTAAAAAGACCAGCAAGTTAGACTGGCATCTTCTCCCTTAGTGAACCCTTATTGCCATGTCATGGTACCATCTTGCCAATGTGTCCAGTGTCCTTTCTTTAACAGTGAGGTTATGGCCGAGTCTGGGCCATACTCATGAAACAGTGGAGTTGACTAGTCAGTCTGCTTAGCATCATTTATGACAGGACACTGGCACTGTACAAGTCCAAGCGAGGGTTTAACTAACAAGGTTCTCGTTAATTGAACCCGGGCTTCGATTTGTACCAAACGTCGATTTAAAGTCAGGAAAAAAGCATTTAAAATGATTCTCCATAAAACTGAATGGAGCATACCCTCACGCTCTCCATATACTGTCATCACAAAATGTCTGAGCGTGGGGACGTAGTCAGGGAATAAGGAAGTGGAAGGGATCAAGCTACCAGCCCTTCAGGTGCAAATTATAATCCCTCATGTTTCTTAGGGGGCAAAACTAAACAAATGTAAAAGCGCCAAGGAGGAACTTCCATGTAGGTAAGGGAGATATTTGTCTCTGGTTTCTGCAATTTGCAAAGAGCATTATTGGTGTGTGCTAAATTATGATACTTTGAGGATGGAGTGTCTTAGGCTCAGGGGAAAGGAGCACTCCGATTGGTCGGGAGCACTCCCTTGATCTATAATATCTTATATCCTGGAAAAGTCCAAATTTTAGAAATATTCTCATTGCCAGAAAAGGGGGGGGGAGAGAATCCTTGGGGTTCATAATATATAGAATTTATGTTGTCCATGTAGAAGGTGACACTGTGTTCCTTCCCTGCAACATGGACCTCCTACACTGCTGCTGCGTGACAAATTGATTAACCTAAAGGTTCAATATATAACACCAAAAGCAGCACCAATGTAGTGTCATCAGTGTCATGGTCTGTTCTGCTCCCTTCCTGTTCTTGCATCCCACTGATATTACAGTCAGATGACTGTATTAGTGAAAAATCTTTTTATTCTGCTGATGAAATCTCATTAGAATCTACTATATTAAACTTTTGTAAATATGTATATTATCTGTAAATGTATACATCATTGTATATAATATTGTATTTTTGTATTGTATGCACTCACTGTTGCTACTTGTGCATTTCCTGTCCCCTACTTTAGAGTACACTCATTGCTGTATAGCTGTCCTCATCAACTGTTTGCTGTTTGTATATCTGCTGTTCATAAAATCTGCTGCTCATTATTTGTATTCCTGTTCTATGTGCTGTATGGGATTGTAATGTATTGTATTGTCTGCCCGGGTCACCCCTGAAAAAGGTACTGCATGGTCTCAGTGGGCTCACCCGGTTACCAAAAATTTGAATAAATAAATATATATATAAATAAATAAATAGGAGTGGGCAAAGCAGGATGGGGGTGACTTAGACTAGTTTTTGGATTACTATTGGGTTCCCTTAAACACAGAATAGAGATTAGGAGGGGGTCATTAATAAATAGTGCCACATTGAGGTTGGGCTGGGGAGGTATAATGCATTGTCAGCTCCTTGAGCAGTGCAAGAGAAACCCTCATTGTTTAAAGCAGCAATGTAAGAAAAAATTACTCACCTTAGTAAATGTTGTTTCTTCTAATGGAATCTTGCTATATTATGACAGTAGCAGTTTGATCCAGCTCTAGAACTGCTCCGGAGGTGAAATGGTTACTACCATTCCAAAATAGAACTTTGAGCACAAGCTTTAAGAAGCAGCTCTATCTGTGTAATTTCAAACCTGAACTGTCAGATCTTTACGAGCAAAAACTCACTAAGGTCTGTGTGGAAGCTATAACCTACACTAGCCAAATGGCTACCTAAATACTAACAACCATTGCTGGTGCCAACACTCAAGACTCAAGTCAGTGGACCAGAACTACTAATACAATTCTAACAACATGAGAATAAAACAACAGTATAATAAAACACACCCCAAACCCCCAAAAGGGGAGAACGCTCAAAGGGCACAAAATAGTGCCCACACTAGGTGCCACACCCACCCAAGTAGAAGTTCTGAGAGGGCAGGTTGGGAGAGGTCAATATAGCAAGACTCCATTAGAAGAAACAACATTACTAAGGTGAGTAATTTTTCTTCAAACAACATGAAGTCTTGCTATATTATGACAGTAGCAGACTACACAGCAGTACCTCCATGGAGGAGGGGCAGAACCCACTTAGGAATAGGCTCTGAAGAACAGCTGTGCTAAACCGAGCATCTCTCCTGGCCTGGACATCCAGGGAGTAATGCTTGGTGAAAGTGCGTACCGTTTTCCAAGTAGCAGCCTGGCATATCTCTAATATAGGGATGTCTCTGGCAGCAGCTAGAGACACAGCTGTACCCCTGGTAGAGTGAGCCCTCAAGCCAGAGGTGGGATCTCTGCCCAGTTTCTGATAACAAAATTGGATACAAGAGACAATCCACCTGGCAATTGATCTCTTAGTTTGCCTTTCCCAACTTCACCATAGGTAAGGAAAAGTTGGAGGATTCAACCTGTGACCTTTGGTACGCCTATATAGTAACTAAGAGCTCTCTTAACATCCAGGCTGTGCAACCTCCTCTCACCAGAAGAGGAGTGATCAGTGAAAATACTGGAAGGGAGATAGATTGGTTAAGATGAAAATCTGAAACCACCTTAGGTAAAACTTCCTATTAGTCCTAGGACTACCTTATCCCTGTGGAAAGAAATAAAGTCAATTTCTACTGACAAGGCTTGCAACTCACTTATGCGTCTAGCAGAAGTGATAGCCACCAGAAAAACAGTTTTCCAAGTTAGATACTTAAACTCTGCAGAAAACAGATATTCAAAAGGGGGTTGCATTAACTGGGCAATACAAACATTAAGGTCCCAGGCAGGGGCCGGTTCCCGAAAGGGTGGATTAGTATGGAGTAATCCCTTAAAACACTTGGAAAACACAGGGTGTGTGGAAAGAGGGGATGACTTTCCTGCTGAAACAAAAGCAGATACAGCTGCCAAATGGACTCTCAGGGTAGCTGGTCTGAGACCCAAGGAATTAAGATGGACCATGTAATCTAATACAATGGGCAAATCAGCAAATTTGGGAAATATTTTCCTAGCACACCAAATGGAAAACCTTTTCATTTAGAACTATAAGTAGCTCTAGTGGAAGGCTTTCTGGAAGCCTTTAGGATTTCAAGAACACCCTGAGAGAGGTGTAAATCAGCAACTCTAACTCCTCAAGAGCCAGGCCTTGAGGTTGAGGGATTTGAGGTCCGGATACCAAACTCTCCTGGGCACAGGTTAACAGGTTGTGATTCCTGGGGAGGCAAAGGGGAAGATGGATTGTCAGTGACAGGAGAAGTGGGTACCAGGGCTGCCTGGCGAGAACTGGGCAATCAGAATCACCCTGCAAGGCTGAGATCTGATTTTGACTAATACTTTGAATAGGAGAGGGAAGGGGGGGAAGCATAAAGAAACTTCCCGCCCAATCCAGGAGGAGGGCATCCAGGGGACTGAGCCCAACACTGGAGGTCTGCAACAGAACAGAGGAAGTTGGTGATTGTTTGGGGCTGCAAAAGATCTATCTGAGGGTGCCCCATCTGGCAAAGACTATCCCCAGCACTTGAGGATCCAGGGACCATTTGTGATGGCCCTGGGAAATCCTGCTGAGAGCATCTGCTAGGACATTGTCCTTCCTGGAAGATGAACTGCTATGAGGGAAGTGTTCAGGAATAGGCCAGAGACCACAACTTCATTGCCTCGGTGCACAAGGCTGAAGACCGAGTGCCCCCTGTTTGTTGATGTACCACATTGTTGTGGTGTTGTCTGTTCTGACTTGTATCACCTTGTTGTGGACAGATGCAGAAATGCTTGAAGAGCTAAAAGATAGCTCTGAGTTCCAGCAAATTGATGTGGAGCAGAGATTCCTGGGGGACCACACTCCCTGAGTGGAAAGGTCGCCCATGTGGGCTCCCCAACCCAGAAGGGAAGCATCTGTAGTGAGAGTCAAACTGTGAGCAGGGGAAATGAAGGGGACCCCCAATCTTAAATTGCTCTGATCCTGCCACCAATGGAGGGCCTGGATCAAGGTTCGAGTCACTGGGACCAACTTGGAAAGGGGGTCTCTTCTCTGAGACCAATAGGTTCTCAAGTGAAACTGAATGTCTCTCATCTGAAATCTTGCTCCCTGCACAACAGCTGTGGATGCAGCCATGTGCCCCAGGAGCTGCAGAAGTGTCTTGCTGGTCGAGAGACCTGCAGAGTGAAGGAGGAGGCCAGAGCCACTAAATTGGCCACCCTTTCTAAGGGAAGAAAAGCTCTGGCTAGCTTTGTGTCCAACTCTGCCCCTATAAAGGTGAGTACCCGGACTGGTTCCAGAACTGACTTTGGCAGATTTAGCAGAAAGCCCAGGGAGGTGAGAAGCTGCTGGGTGACTTGCAGGTGAGATTTTACCTGTTCTGGGGACTGCCTACAATGAGCCAATTGCCTAGAAAAGGGAAAACAGCAATCTTTGCCTCCTTAAGTGAGCCACTGCCACTGCCAGACACTTTGTGAATACCCTTGGGGCAGAGGTGAGGTCAAGGGCATTGCTCTGAACTGTAATGACCTGAGGGTAGTTCGAATCTGAGGTGCTTTGATGGGAGCTCTGATTAGACATGGAAATAGGCATCCTTGACGCCCAGGAGGCTAACCAGTCCCCTGGCCTTAGGAGGGTAAAATCATTGCCAGAGTTACCATTTTGAACTTTGTTTCAAAAGATGCTTGTTCAGATATCTGAGGTCTAATATGGGCCGCCATTCTCCTGTCTTTAGGGGTAAGGGAAGTATCTGAATACAGACCCCTGCCCTGGTGCAGGGAGGAACCTTTCCACTGCTCTGAGAGCCAACAGGGTTGAGACCTCTGCTTCTAGAGCAAGGGTCTCTGAAGCACTTTCAGGTAGAAAAAATCTGGTTCTCAACTTGGGAACTTTTTGAAGCTGAGAACCAGACCCTGGCTTACTACTTCCAGAACCCACTTGTCTGAGGTTAAAGAAGCCCAGTTCTGACTGAAGTAAGCCAGCCTGCCCCTTACCGGTAAAGGAGAATCGGCCCTGGGCACCCTATCAGGGTGCCTGCTTAGCAGGTGCTTTAGGCTGAGGGGTGGGAGCAGGCCTGCCCACCCCTCGTCTGCCTCTGCCTCTGAAGAAGCCCCTCTGAGCATAGGCAGAGGAGGCCTGAGTCTGATAAAAAGGCCTGTGAAAAGGCCTACCCCTACCCCTGGGGGTATGCCTCTGGGGAGTGGCTTGCCGCTCCTTAGCTTGGGCACTTTTGTAAGTAGTCCCATATTCATCCATCTTTTTCATGTAATTCTCTGTCTGCTCCCCAAACAGAGAATTTCCCACCACAGGAAAATCCATAGCCTTAGTCTGGGTATCCTGTGACAGGCTAGTACACCTGAGCCAGGCCAACCTACGAAAAGCTACAGATGTGGCCATGACCCTAGAGGAAACATCATTAACATCCACAGCAGCATGAAACTGTACCTTAGAAGCCTCAATGCTATCAGCAGCCACCTGTTCTAGTTTGCTAGCCAGCTGGCTATGGGCTTGCTTGGCTAATTCCATAACAGTATCCCATCTAGATTTCTGATACCTAGCTACATAAGCCATATAATTTGCTTGCCTGAGTCCCAGAGAGGCTGCCATATACTGTTTTTTCGCCATGGCATCAATCTTCCTGGAATCCTTGTCAGGAGGATGTGAAGCCAGGGGAATGTTAGCTTTATCACAGGCTGCAGCCTGAACTACCCCAACATGACTGCATTGCTGAGAAAGGAATTCTGTCTCAGGACCTGACAATGTGTACCTTCTGTCCATCTTTTTATCTACAGGAGGCACAGAATTAGGAGCTTTTAAAAATTTTATTGTTTGCTTCCTAAAAGACTTATGCAAAGGAATAGACAATCTCCTAGACTCTGGAATATCCATCATTTCTACAAAATCAGGCTCCTCTTGCTCATCCACAGCTTCTTCCAAGGGAAGCTGGAGGGTTTCAGCAACTTTTTGTAAAACATAAAATGAGATGGGACTCAGATAACATAGGGGAGATTCTAAAGGTCTGTCTGGGGAAATGTTCGTCTAATGGGCACACCCAGACCTTCCCAGCCACATTCATACTGTTCATAATCATCCTCCCTCCTCTGGTTCATAAAACTCTCAACATCATATTCCTGAACCACTGGAACCGGACGAACCGACCTTTGCTAGATAGTGGCGGTTCGACGGAACCTGAGACAGTGACTGGACAATTTGTATGGCTTTTGCTATCTCTGCAGCAGTTGGAGAAGGGATTTGGGCCCAAACCTGCTGACTTTCTTGTTTTCTTTACTGGAACTGGTTCCTCAGAACCAGCTTTTCTTTTGCCCGAGGAAGTCTCGCCCTGGTCAGAAGGCATCTCTCGTTCGGTTGGCACCGAACCGGCTGGCCATCCGGGTCAGCGGACTTTTGGCCTCCTCGCCCTGAGCCTGTCCAATCTCTTTTCCAGGGTGGCTGCAGGAAATTTTACATATCTGGCAGTCTGACTGGAGGTGGTCAAACCCAGACAATAGCACATGGTGTGTGGGTCAGCCTTGGCAAAAGGCTTCCCACAGACATCACAGTGTTGAAACCCAGTGGGCGGTTTTCTTTTGGGTTTCTCCAGACATAATGGCAGCCTAACCAGAAATCTTGCTTTTAAACGGCAGTGCCAGGCAAGACACCCTTATCGGGTCCCTAACCGTGTCACGGGTATTGGAAAACCGTAATAAAATCCGTTTTTTTAGAACCGATAAGAACCAAGAACCGCACTTTAAAATGTTAACTTTAAAATTAATGAGTTTTAAATCCAGCTGATCGGTTCAAAACCGAACCGATAAACTTACATGTTCCACACAGACAAAACCTTTAATTACTTACGATTACCACAGACAGAGCTTGAACCGAACGGTTTTATGTTAAATAAAACTATTCTCGGTTGAATCGACCGAGAAAAACTGTTTAAACCGAGAAATGAACCGGCAGAAGGAGAAATCTCCGAGCGACTGTTCACTGAGGCGGAGTAAAGAATCTGACAGTTCAGGTTTGAAATTACACAGATAGAGTTGCTTCTAGAGCTCGTGTTCAAAGTTCTATTTTGGAATGGTATTAACCATTTCACCTCGGAGCAGTTCTAGAGCTGGATCAAACTGCTACTGTCATAATATAAAAGACTTCATGTTGTTTGAATGAACATTTTTTCCAAAAGTTAGTTTCAACTACAATAACTGAAAATATTACCATAACTACTGAACCTACTTGTCTAGGTACCCTCTGTTGTGCACCATGATTTTTTTTCTCGATCTTAACTTTTGCCATATTGATAATGCTATTTCTAAGCTAAAGTGCTTAACATAGAAGGAACAACAACTCAGGACCCCAAAACCATCGCTAACACCTTCAGTAAGGCATTTACTAACCTTAGTGGTGTGCTTTCCCCAGATTTTCTTGAATCGCCAGATGGCACTAACAACAGGGTCACTGATAGCTCACTCCTTGGTCCAGCCCTCCTTCTACCTCAAGATCATCACAGCGAGGCAAAAAATACCTCCAATAAGCTCAAGGGAAACATAGAACCAGTGGAGACTTGCTAGACCTCAAGCTTATTGCCTCACCCTTGATGAATTGCTCTAGCTCTCACTAAAATTCTTAATTTCTCCCTAAAACAGTTAAATTCCCCGACTCTGGAAAGCGGTGGTGGTCACACCAGCCTTTAAAAGTGGGGACAGGTCTAGTCACACTAATTACCACTCAATTTCTATACTCCCCCCCACTCTTGAAAGTGTTGGAGCATATCATCTACGATCAACTTGTCGAACACTTTGACAAGTGCCAGTTCTTGAGCCTGCAACAGCACGGTTTTAGGCAACAACACAGCACAACTGCTCTGCTGGAGTTCACAAGCTACATCCATGATGCACTAGATCAGGGGCTAATGGTGGAGGCAACATTCATAGACCTCACAAAGGCTTTCAACACAGTCAATCACGATCTACTGCTAAACCAGCTAACTGGCACTGGACTTTCACCGGATGCAGTGGGGGTGATTCCGGAACTACCTCTCCAGGAGAGTGCAACAAGTAAAAATCCTATATGTTCTCTCTGACCACCGGAATGTCAGTACAGGGGTCCCCCAAGGCTCAGTCTTGGGCCCCCTGCTTTTCAGCTTGTTTCTAAACCAACTCCCACTAGAATGTCAGGATAAAGTCATATACGCAGATGATGCAGTACAGTACTCTAGCCACGTACACTCAAATCATTGGGAAAAACAGATGCAGATCAAGTTCTCAGAAGTAGAGGCCTGGTTTATAAACTCGACCCTTACGAAAATGGAAAATATTGTAATATATTGAAAAATATGTGTTAATGTATGTCAATACAATAAGAAATACATTGTCCCAATATAATATATAATATATTATGAAATGTATTTTAAATATACTGACATCATATATTTCTAACCCACAGTATGCAAACATATATGTAACTATAATGAGAAATACATTGAATTGATGAAATATAATACAAGTGTATTTTATCATATAATGAAACCACATATTTTGCCTCATGCATTGCTTGAAAGCATTTCAATCTATTTAGTAATACATTTTCTGAAATACATTATTAGTATATTTCAAAATATATACTGTATTCTTTGTAAGTTACATATATTTTTATATATGTTATATATATTTGTATATATGTTACATATATTTTATATATGTTACATATATTTTATCGTCACATATATTTTTATATATTTTACATGTAATTTTGTAAATGCTTAGTTTTGTTCCATGTATATATTTACATACTAATTTGCATATTTCAAAAAATAGTTTATCAGCCAAAATCATGATGATTTCTAGTTTTACAATACTTTCGAATTTACACTAGCTTACAGACTGAAAAAAATGTGCAAGTTATAAAGCAAGTACATGTAGGATCTCACCCTGACCTAAAAGTAAAACAAAATGGGAGTGATATAAATACCAATCTGAGCCTTTATAAGTATGGGCTTGTGAGGTAAGTTATATGTGTAAGTATAAAATGTATGTCTGAGTTAAAGCTGCACTGTAAAATGATAATTCAATGTAAATATCTCTATGATTAATAACAAGATGAACTCCAGTTGTACAGATAGAGGTATGTAAATAATTTCTCTTGTTTGTCTGGCTGAGGTAATAATTATATAAATATCTATTACACATGTATAATATATATTATATATATATATATATATATATATATATGTGTGTGTAAATATAGGAAACAACATTTGAAATGTAAAACAAAATATATTTCTACATATATTGGCAATATACCAATAACATATATTTACCATCCTTATTTCAATATATTTCGAATTTTATCAATATATTTTGCAATATATGGAATATACTAAAGTGTCCATAATGTATATATTTACAGTACATTGCAATATATTTGCAATATTTTTAAATATATTGCAATATATTGATTTTCCAGTACATTACAATATATTATAAAACAAGTAGATTGGAATATATTTCACTATATGTGAATATATTGTCAATAATATATTTTAAAACGTATTTCATTTTCGTAAGGGGAAGCTCTTGCTAAATTACAAAGAGACCAAAACTATATTATTCGCCTCTTCCCATAACAGGCACAGGTCCCATGAACTAAAATCCTGAATAACTGAAATGCCGAGACTAGAAATGGTCCCAAGATTTAAATACCTAGGGGTCACCCTAGACAGCTCCTTGCCTTCTCACAAGATATAGACCAAGTAGCAAAGACGGCGAATGCCAAAATTGGCCAGCTCTTTAGGCACAGACACTGCCCAACGGACATGGCCCTAAAACTTGCTGTAAACAGTTCAGTCTTATCTGTTGTAGACTATGGTCTGGTAATCTATGGTGCAGCAATGAACACAGCCCTAAAGAGGGTCAAATTAGCACTCAACAAAGCCTGCAGGCTTGTCTTAGGTGCACACTACCTCACTCATACCTGCAAGCTCTATTCTTGTTCAGGGTGGCTCAACCTTCACAGTAGAATTCAATACCAGGTATGCCTGCTAGCTAAGAAGTCCACCCTTGGCCTCATGCCCAAGAGGGTTCAGGACCTCCTTTGCCCAACCGACAATCCCAGACCTGCCAGGGGGGCAAACAGTAAGACTCTCAAAGTTTCTTTCTGGTGCACTGCCCAAGGCCAACGGTCCTTTGGATATTGGACACCCAACTGGCTAAACTCCCTCCATGGTGAATTAATAGCAGAGTCTAAACTTGGCCCCTTCAAATCAAATCTATGCTAACACCTTGCTGTGATCAGTGGGTGTGACTGTTAGCTCCTAATCTCCTCCAGTGACACATAGGTATTCATGCACAACTTCAGCACTTATCCCTTACCCTCTATTCCTTACTCCCTCTCCATGTCCCCCTTACTCTCCACCTACTTCCCCATCCTCCCACCCATTTCTTGACCTACTCGTCCCACCCCCCGCTCAGTAACCCTGTCTCTGGGCCTTATCTATCCATACCTGGTTGTCTCCTCCACCCCTTATGTCTCCATCTACCAATGACAAGACCCACTGGCTGCTCCTGTAAATCCCCTCTACTCCCCATATGTCCTTCTACCCTCTGATGGGTCTTTAATTGCTCCCTCCTCCAGTTGCCTTATAATCTCCTATCCTCTTGAAACTTCCAACGCTTTCTGTCTACCCCTTCTGTTCTTAAAAATGTTCTAGCAATTTCAGCACCATGTACAGCATGTTAACCCATGAATGTAAAACTGAATGTAAATACTGTTTATTGTAACAATTGTCCTGTTATCTGTAAATGTTCCTGTAGTATTTGTTATCCTCTTGACGTGGAACCTCTGTAAACAAGCTTCTAGCTCAAAGGTGTATTAAACCGAGATAATAATAAATAAAATAAAAAAAGTGACCAACATCTTTTTCTTGAGAAAAATTAAATTAAAACATGTATAAAATACTCAAATTCTGGTGAAGTAAAACGTTTACCAACAAATAAATCTAGAAAGTATTGTACCTGGAATCTTTTATAGTGAAAAAGGTAAGGCCATTTTTTTGCCCAATTTCATTGCACTGCTACATGGGGGCAGGAAATGACTTGTGTGGGAGGGTGGCCAAGAAACTAGCTCTGGATTCCTGGGAGGGACAGAGGGTTTTCAAAAATGTTTTTGAAGTTTTGGCCCCCAGCACCAAGTACTGAACAATAAATAGCAAAGTATTTGGGGTGCTGCATATGAATATTTTAACATAGAGGATAATGGATGGGCAACAATGAACAACAATGCTGTGTTCACTTTGAGAGGTTGTCATGACAACCAAGTAGACCTCGAGACTGAAGCTTGAGAGGTTCATGGATGTCATACAACCTCAAGAAGTGTATCCAGCATTGTTGTTTACTATTGCCCATTCATTGACTTTTATAGTTAACAGCTACAGAGCATTTCTTGAGAAAACTTCTTAAAGCACCACTGCACCTGTGATCTGCTGTTCTCACGTTGTTGCTCTAACCACTACACCACACACTGCCTCCTAACTAGGATCCTGGATTGTATCTCATCTGCTCCTTGGGGATTTACCTATTTGATTTCACCAGTTGGTCAGCTACCTGGGTGGGCGTGACATAAGTAGGCTACATCCTTCTAGTTATTTGTGATGTTAACCTTCCCCTCCCAGGGGTCCTTGAATAAAAACTAAAGCAAAGGATTTAGTTATCATCTCAGCCACTGTTCTGGACCTATCACATGTTCCTCCTCCTCCATTGTTTTTTTTAAACTTACTACAGCATTTATTCCTTGTCTCTCCAGCATTCCTCTTCCCTCAGGACCTCCAAGCACCCCTCACCCCATCCGGTAAAAACAGTCCCTGGCATGTGGTGGCACCCTTCCTCACCCCATCCTCTGACAACATTACTCATGATCTGTGGTACCCTCCTCAACCCATCCTGCCCTGTAACAAAGTCCCTGACATCTAGTGGTACCCTTTCTTTTCCAATCCCATGTAAATATCAGCCCCACCCCGCTCCATCTCCCTCTCTCCAACTGTGATTGGCACAACCTCCACTCATCTCCTTGGCTGACTGCTATCTAACCCAGTTTTTGCAAATGCATGCTGCTGGGCTGATTTTGTCATGTTCATGTCACGCAATGAGCTGAACATCAAAACCCACTGAAAGGGCCACAACTTTGTCATAGAGGTCATGAATCCCAGAAGCCAGAGGAAATCCCAGGCCAGGGGTGACTGCTCAACCCAAAATATCTGAGATAGAAAATGACTGGAAAACAAAACAAGGAATCATTGAAATACACAAATCACAAAATACGTTCCCCTTTCCTTTAAGACAGACCACTTGAACTGAACACCAAGATTTTTTTTTATCTCCGTTTCAGGTAGGTCATGCTGTCTGTCCCATACTGTGTTTTGCTCAGCAACTTCTACAACAGGACTGTTGGAAGCACCCCACCCTTGGTGAAAGTTATAATGTAACAGAAGTACTCAATTTGACAGGATGAGCTACTGTCAGTGGTTTTGTTTCATTCTTTTAACTGATCACTGCGTTGTACTGTAACCAGCATTTTATGCCCCACTTCATTTTATTTGCAACACTTGCAGATGGGCTTATTAGTCTAGTTCAACTGACACCACGGCAGTGATCTCCGCTCTGTTTCTTTCCTCAGTTAACACTGACCACATTAACAAATTTGTCATTAACTTGAAACTAGTTTTCTATGGGAATACCGTTCCACTTCTGCTAGAGCGAAAGTCACATCCAATTACAAAAAAACTCAATCATTTTTGTTCAACAAGCTGCAATATTTCGGAGGGTGCAACTGACCCAGTTTGAAAACGGTTTATGTAAACGGACGTAGAAACTGGGTTAACCATCAAACCAAGACAGTTTTTTTTTGGGTTTTGTTTTGTTAGTGAGCTCGCCAGTGTTCCTCCCTCTCAAATTTCTGTATCCATCATCTAGCACTGGCACTAAAGTAGGATGTGCAGAAATTCCATAGGAAAGATGTTGAGAGTGAGACAGGGAGACGGAGACCCACCAGCTGATCAGGTCCGAAATTCTTTGCCTTTGGCCTGCTGTGCAAATTCGCAAAGTGCGAGAGCAAGAGAGCTCAGTTCAAGTTCACCAACTGTGATTCTGGCGGGAAAGTGTGTCACACGCCCTCGACTTGTGAGCTCTTGCTCCTCTCCACATCACCTGACCTTGCTCCTTCACATCACATGGTGACCTGGGCTCCAAGCTGTTCTGTCCTTGGTGGGATGCTGTCATGATCAGGGCATGGCGGAGGACAGTGCTGCATGCATATTCATAAGCCCTCAATCGCCTGCCCCGCCTGCTCCATCTCATTACTAGTGGCTGCCCTGCTCAGTCGGGTGACTGGGTCTTTGATTTCCCTGTGAGTCAGTAGGGACACCAGTGATGATGCCCCTGGGCTAGTGGACTCCCTTCAAGTGTGGGCCCTGGTGCAACGGCACCACTGGAGTCACTGTAAATCTGATACTGGGTCTTGTATTCTAGAAACAACCCCAATCCCATCACTTTCAGGATCAACTTGTCAGAAGTTATAGCAAATCACAGTGGCAAGAAGTGGAAGAGTTGACCCCTGACCTGGAGCTACTGCAGGATTCAGGATTGTGACAGGGTTGAATGAGACCCTGTCCCATTTGTTATGCAGAAAGAGCTAAACGTAAGGCTCTATTCTAGCCTCTTCTTTTCTGTCTCTTGTCTGACTGCACAGTCAAATTTTTCTCTGCCTTCACTTGCTGTTTGTATCTTTTCTTCGCCCTTGCATGTCTGAAGTTATAAGGAGGCCCGACCTGGGCACTCTGCCGACTGCAGGGATCCTTCTCCTCCTTATCAGAGCGGGCCTGGCCTGACCAAACTGCCACCGCACTCCTTCCTTGGATTCAATGCATCAGGGGGCCCAACCCAGGCACTCAACCGTCTACAGGATCCCTCTCCTTAGTGAAGCAGCTGGTCTGACCAAGTCGCTGCCCGCACGCCTTCCTCGGACTCGCAGCAGGCTCAGCCTGGATGCTTCACCATCTGCAAGATCCTTCTCCTCCTTAGCAGAGTGGCTGGCCTGACCAAGCTGCCACCAGTGCTCCTTCCTTGTACTCAAAGCAGCAGCAGGAGGCCCGACCTGGGTGCTGCACTGACTGCAGGATCCTTCTCCTCCTTAATGGAGTGGCTGGCCTGACCAAGCCACCACCTGTGCTCCTTCTTCAGACTCAAAGCATCAGCAGGAGGCCTGAACTCAGTGCTCCACTGACCACAGAATCCTTCTCCTCTTTAGCAGAGCGGCTGGCCTGACCAAGCCGTCACCCGCGCTCCTTCCTTGGACTCAAAGCATCAGGTACGCCCACTCCATGGCTGCTGCTTGAAAACCATCACTATGCTCCTCAAAGCTCCTGATTGACTGGCCAATTGCACTGCACCCCACTGATCTGTGTGGCTTCCTGGCTCTTTTCCACTATCTCTAGCCCTGTATATTTTGCGTTATGCTTACAGTATGTTAGTTTTAAATTTAGTGTTTAGTCTTAAAATTCATGCCAGTCAAATGATTACAGCTCTGTTAGGACGTTGTATTAGAGTTTACTCATTACCTCCAAAAGCTCCATATGAAGTCCAAACTATCCATAGTTTACCTGACACAAAATGGCCACCCAGGAGGTAATGAGTTAAGTTTTTTACACCTTGGTCTCTCTGCCTGTGCTCTCTCTCTCTCTCTAAGCCCTCCATCCTCCTTTGTCCTGCAAATTTCTTTTCACTGCTTCCCTGCTAAATGCTCCACTATTTCCACTCATTTAACTGACTGCAATTTACTCTTTCCCAAACCCTCCATTCTTTGTCTTTCCTAATTAATCTCACCCCACCCCTCCTCCCCTTGCCCCTGCCGTGACTCTGTCTCCTTGTCTGTCTGCCCTGCACCGACCACTTGCCATTAATTTAATACTCCTCTTCTCTTCCATCTCCAGAAGGAGGCCTGACCAGGGTAATCCACCGACTGCAGGATCTTTCTCCTCCTTAGCGGAGTGGCCTGACCAAGCTGCCACCCATGCTCCTTCCTCAGACTCAAAGCATCAGGTATGCCTGCTGCATGACTGTTGCTTGAAAACTGGCGCTGTGCTCTCAAAACTCCTGATTGGCTGGTGATTTGAACTGCACCCCGCTGATTGGTGTGGCTTCCTGGCTGCTTTTCCACTATCTCTAGTCCATTATATTTGTCCCACCCACCCTCCCCAACCCGGCCTCTATTAAATATGCCTTGATCCACCCTTCTTTCTTTCACCCACCCCATTGGTTCCCAGGCTGTACTGGTCCTGACAATCCCCAGTGGTGCCAAGGTTGTACTCCTGGAGGACAAGTCCTCTTCAAACAACATGAAGTCTTGCTGTATTCTGACTATTGCAGTGATTGCCAACCTTTGAACTGCCCCGGAGAACAAAGAGTTAACTTTCCATGCAGGGCATGGAACGCTGAGCTTGAGCTCAGTTGAAGCCTCTGTCTGCTGTTGTTTAAACTCCAACCGTCAGATTCTTTACTCCGCCTCACTGAACAGTCGTTCCGGAGATTTCTCCTTTGCTCGGTTCAAAAAAGTCGGTTAAAGTGTCGTTTTTCGCTCGGTTTCTACCGAATTTCTGCTACTGAACCTGTCAGTTTAAGTTTCTGACTGTGGTACCGTGAGTACTAGATAGGTTTTGCATTTAGTTTCTGTGTGGAACTTGTAAACATTGGATTGGTTCGGTTTGAACCGATCAGTTTGATTTTAAAAACCTTCTGAATTTATTAGAGTGTGGTAATCAGTCCGTATCGGTTCTAAAAAAACCGGATTTAATTACGTTTTTTTCCAAGACCCGTAACACGGTCAGGAACCGATAGGGATGTCTTGCCTGGCAGATTGCCGAAAAAAGGGTAAGTTGTGGATAGGATTGGCCATGTCTGAGAAACCCAAGAAAAAAAAACAGGCCCACTGGGTTTCAACACTGTAGCGTGTGTGGGGAAGCCTTTGCTAAGGTTGATCCCCACACCACCTGTGTTTATTGTCTGGGGTTTGACCACCTCAATTCAGACTGCCAAATCTGTAAAAGTTTTCCCAAAGCTACCCTGCATAACAGAGTAGGCAGACTGAGGGAAAGGGAGGCCGAGAAGTCCGCTGACCCAGATGGCCAGCCCAGTTCGGTTCCGACCGAACCAGAAGGAGTGCCCTCTGACCAGGGCGAAACTTCTTCAGGCAAAAGGAGAACCGATTCTGAGGAGTCGGTTCCAAGAGAAAGAGAAGGAAAATCATCTGTTCGGATCCACAAGTTCTTTCTCCCACCACTAATGAAATAGCCAAAGCGATAAGAATAGTTCAATCGCTAACTCGTTCCGGCCAAACCGGCACCATCTGTCAGGGGCTCGGTTCGGTCAGTTCCCCCGCTCCGGATTGTACTTTAGAAGAATTTTATGAACCAGAGGAGGAAGAGGGAGAGTATGAGGATAATGATGATGATGGTGATTATGAAAGTCTGGATGTGCCTATTGACCCGGACATCTCCCCAGACAGACCTTCAGGTGTTTCTCCTCCTAGGCTTTCTGAGTCCCCTTCCCACTTTATGTTTTACAAGAAAGTGGCTGAAACCCTCCAGCTTCCAATGGAAGAAGCAGTAGAGGATCAGGAGGAGCCTGATTTTGTATAGATAATGGACATCCCAGAGTCCAGGAGATTGTCTATTCCCCTCCATAAATCTTTTGGGAAACAGACATTTAAAATTTTAAAAACTCCTAATTCCATACCTCCTGTGGACAGAAGAATGGACAAGAGGTATACCCTTTCAGGCTCAGACACGGAGTTCCTTTCCCAGCAATGCAGCCATGTTGGGGTAGTGCAGACTGTTGCCTGTGATAAGGCAAATATTCCCTTGGCTTCACACCCCCCAGATAAGGACTCCAGGAGGATTGATGCCATGGCAAAGAAGCAGTACATGGCAGCATCTTTGGGACTCAGGCAGGCTAACTATATGGCCTACACAGCTAGATACCAGAAGTCCAGGTGGGACACTGTGCTCGCTCTAGCTAAACAGGCCCCTGACCAGCTTGCCAAGGAGCTGGAGCAGGTGGCTGCGGATGGGATTGAGGCATCCAAGGTGCAATTTCATGCTGCTGTGGACTCCAATGATGTTTCATCTAGAGTCATGGCTACATCTGTGGCCCTTCGGAGGATGGCTTGGCTCAGATGTACTAGCATATCACAGGATACCCAGGCTAAGGCCATGGATTTCCCTGTCATTGGTAATTGTCTGTTTGGGGAGCAGACAGAGAAGTACATGAAGAAGATGGACGAGTACAGGACCATCTACAGGAGTGCTCAGGCCAAAGAAAGGCAAGCCACTCCTCAGAGACAGCATTCCAGGGGCAGGGGCAGGCCCTTTCAAAGGCCCTTTTACCAAGCCCAGGCCTCCTCTTCTGCTTATGCTCAGAGGGGGTTCTTCAGAGGGAGAGGCAGACTGGGAATAAGCAGGCCTGCTTCCACCCCTCAGCCTAAAGCCCCTGCAAGCAGACACCCTGATGGGTCTGCCCGGCCGATTCTCCAATACCTGTCAGGCGAGGCTGGCTTACTTTGTCCAGGACTGGAAGTCTTTAACATCAGACAAGTGGGTCCTGAAGTAGTAGCCAGGACTGGTTCTCAGTTTCAAAAATGTCCCAAGATGAGAACCAGATCCTTTCCACCTGCAAATCCATCAGAGACCCTTGCCCTAGAGGCAGAGGTTTCTTCCCTCCTGGCTCTCAGAACTATAGAAAGGGTTCCATCCTACACAGGGCAAAGGATTGTACTCCAGGTGCTTCCTAACCCCAAAAAGACAGGAGAATGCGTGCCCATCCTGGATCTAAGATATCTGAACAAGCACCTTTTAAAACCAAAATTCAAAATGATGACTTGGCATAATTCTGCCTCTCTAAGGCCAGGGACTGGCTAGCCTCCTGGACCTCAAAGATGCCTATTTTCACATTCCCATCAGGTGCTCCCACAGAAAGTACCTCAGGTTCGAGTGCCTTCAGGCCACTATCAATTCAGAGCAATGCCCTTTGGCCTAGCATCAGCCCCAAGGATGTTCACAAAGTGCCTGGCAGTAGTGGTTGCTTTTCTAAGGAGAAAAAAGATCTCCATCTTTCCTTACTTGGACGACTGACTCATAGTGGGTCAGTCCCCAGACCAAGTCAAGTCACATCTTCAAATAACTCAGCAGGTGCTCACTTCCTTAGGATTCCTCCTCAACCTTCCAAAGTCAGTTCTCGAGCCAGTACAGCTCCTCACCTTTATGGGGCAGAGCTGGATACAATAAGAGCAAAAGCCTTCCTTCCCCTGGACAGGGCAAGGACCCTTATAGAACTGGCCTCTTCATTCACCCTTCAGGTGTCTCGACCAGCAAGGCACTTCCTGCAGCTCCTGGGCCACATGGCAGCCTCTACAGCAATGGTCCAGTGGGCGATTCCAGATGAGGGACATTCAGTTCCACTTAAGAGCCTTCTGGTCCCAAAGAAAGGATTCCCTTACCAAACTAGTCCCAGTGACTCGAACCCTGATCCAGGCTTTGCAATGGTGGCAGGATCAGGACAATTTAAGACAGGGAGTTCCTTTTGTCACTCAGTCTCATTCAGTAATACCACAGATGCCTCCCTGCTGGGCTGGGGAGACCACTTGGGGGATCTTACCACCCAAGGGCTGTGGTCACCTCAAGAATCTCTGCTTCACATCAATCTTTTGGAACTCAGAGCAGTGTTTCTGGCACTGCAAGCCTTTTCCAAATCTGTACAGAACAAGGTGGTCCAGATCAGAACAGACAATACCACCACAATGTGGTACATCAACAAACAAGGAGGCACTCGGTCTACGGCCTTGTGCACATGAAGTTGTGGTCTCTGGCCTATTCCCTGAAAACCTCTCTGATAGCAGTTCACCTCCTAGGGAAGGACAATGTCCTAGCAGATGCTCTCAGCAGGATATCTCAGGGCCATCACGAATGGACCCTAGATCCCCTAGTTTGGGAAGTGATTTTCTCCATATGGGGCACTCCACAGATAGACCTTTTTGCAGCCCCAGACAATCACCAACTTCCTCTCTTTTGTTGCAGACCCCAGTCTTGGGCTTAGTCCCCCTGGATGCTCTGATTCTGGATTGGGAAGGGAAATTTCTGTATGCGTTTCACCCCTTCCCTCTCCTGTTCAAAGTGCTAGTCAAGATCAAGTCTCAACCATGCAAAGTGATTCTGATTGCTCCAGACTGGGCCAGACAGCCCTGGTACCCACTGTTGCTGTCCTTAGCAGTCCACCTTTCCCTGTCTCTTTCCAGGAATTACAACCTGTTGACATCCTCTCAGGGAAGGATTTGGTATCCGAACCTCAAATCTCTCAATCTCAAGGCCTGGCTCTTGAAAAGTTAGAGTTTGCTGATCTGCACCTCTCTCAAGGGTTCAGGATATCCTCAAGGCTTCTCGAAAGCCTTCCACCAGAAAGACTTACAACCCAAATGGAAAAGGTTCACTATTTGGTGCTCTAATACATATGTCTCCAGAATCTGCTGGGTTGCCTGCAGTCCTGGACTATATGGTTCATTTTAATAGCTTAGACTTAGACCAGCTACACTTAGAGTGTATCTGGCAGCTGTTTCTACCTTCTTGTCAGTAGGCAAGCCTCCTCTGTCAGCCCATCCTGTGTTTTGTAGTTCTTCAAGGATTGCTGCACACCAATCCCCCTTAGGGACCCTGCTCCTGCTTGGGACCTTAATGTTTGCATTGCTCAGCTATGCAACCACCCTTGAGCCTTTGTCTTCTGCAGAGCTTAAGTACTTGACTTGGAAAACTGTGTTTTTGGTAGCCATTACCTCTGCCAGGCGTATCAGTGAATTGCAAGCCCTGTCAGTGGAGCCTGATTTCATCTCTTTCCATAGAGATAAAGTGGTCCTAAGAACTAACAGGAAGTTTTTGCCTAAGGTGGTTTCAGATTTCCACCTTAATCAGTCTATGTCTGTCCCTGTTTTCTTCACTGACCATTCCTCCTCTAGAGAGAGGAGGTTGCACAGCCTGGATGTAAAAAGGGCCCTTAACTATTACATAGAGCGCACAAAGGGTCACAGGTTTGAGTCCCTCCAGTTGTTCCTCACTTATGGAGAGGTTGGTAAGGGCAAACCTGCCACTAAAAGATCTATTGCCAGGTGGATTGTCTCTTGTATACAATTCTGCTATGAAAAATTGGGTAGAACCCCACCCTCAGGCCTAAGGGCTCACTCTACTAGAGGTACAGCTGCTTCCCTGGCTGCTGCCAGGGATATTCCTATCTTAGAAATTTGTCAAGCAGCCACCTGGAAAACAGTCCATACATTCACCAAGCATTACTCTCTGGATATCCAGGCTGGGAGTGATGCTCGGTTTTAACACAGCAACAGTACTTCAGAGCCTATTCCCAAAGTAGGTTCTGTCCCTCCTCCATGAAGGTGCTGCTTGGTAGTCTGCAATAGTCAGAATACAGCAAGACTTCATGTTGTTTGAAGAAAAAATGACTCACCTTAGTAATGTTGTTTCTTCTAATGGAGTCTTGCTGTATTCTGACCTCCCCTGCCTCCCCTCTCAGAACCTGGTTTTTGGGATGTGGGTGGGCAGGAGCAGTGTTGGCACCCTAGAGGTGCCCCTTTTTCACCCTCCTTTATTTTAGGTGTGTGTTGTGTTTTGTTTTTTGGGTGTCCTGACTTGAGTCTTTGCTTTGAAACCAAAAAACCCTTTTTAATAAATTTAGTTGCCAGTTGGCTAGTGTGAGTCTTACAGTTTCCACACAGAACTTCTAGTGAGTATTGCTCATAAAGATCTGACGGTTGGAGTTTAAGCAACAGCAGACAGAGGATTCAACCGAGCTCGAGCTCAGTGTTCCATGCCCTACATGGAAAGTTAACTCTTTGTTCTCCGGGGCAGTTCAAAGGTTGGCAATCACTGCAATAGTCAGAATACAGCAAGACTCCATTAGAAGAAACAATATTACTAAGGTGAGTAATTTTTTCTTTTCGCCCCTCTGCTGTAATTTCCCCACAAGTAGTCGCTGATCCTACACTTGAATCCTTCCTCTTTTCTTTGCTGGACCTCTCTGCCTAGAATCCTCCTCTGATTCTCCCCCACCAGCCTCCCAGCTTTCCCAGCTCAGCAGGCACCACTGAACCTTACCCCATCAGGTACCAGCCTTGACCACCTCAGTTATCAAATTTTGCATTGACAATGTTTTCGACCACAGTCCTGTCACTCATGTTCCTCCTGACCATGATGACTTCCCCCATTAGCACTGTTACTAAGTGCCCATCTCTATCTACTGTTGGTCACCTTGATGAGTACCCCCCCCCACGGGTATGGGATGTTTACCTGTAGTCGAAGCATGAATTGCACTAATTTCTTTTCCCAAATCCTACAACACACTAATCTGCTCTTGCGCTCAAGGATGACTTTACCTTTGATCTACTACTCCTCGTTCTTATTGTCAGGTGTCTGGTCAATACAGACTAAAGCCAAGGAAGAAGATATGGGAAAAGTGTGCACGCTTGATTCACTGCAGATACCTTAAGGAGCTACTGAAAAGATGAATACTGCTCCTCCTGCTTATACTGGGCAACATACACCCTAACCTGGGCCCATCCTTAACTAGATCCAGTGAGTTAGGCAGAACTGGGTCTCTCTTACTAGCTAGAATCAATATTTGCAGCCTGCTCAAAAAACTTGATGTCCTTACCACCTGGACCGCCCAGCACAGTCCAGATGTTCTATCTGTGATTGAGACATGATTGTCACCAGCGATCTCTGATGCCCCTATTGCAATACCAGGGTATACTGTCTTCATGCAGGATAGGCTATCTAGAAAAGGGGGTGGCTGTGCCTTATATTTGAAAGAATCACTGATGGGGCATGTTCTGCCCTTACCCAATACTGTTGGTGAGCTGCAGGTCCTAGCTATCAAGGTCATCCTCAGGGCTCAAAATAAAGCTCTGACGATAGCATCTGTCTATATCCCACCCAAACAGACGACATCAAGATTGAACCCATTCCTAACCTGCATCAATAGCTTAAAGCATAACTCGGAGGTTATAATGCTAGGGGATTTCAATGTAAAATGGCTTGCCCCTAGTGCGAGCAACTATTAGGATGCCTTGTTGGCAGCAAACTTCACCCAACTTGTTACATCATCAATAAGGTTCAACTATAGAACTGGGACCAGCACCTTATTGGACTGGGTGCTCTCAAACTGCCCTGATCACATCAGCCACACAGAAGTCCTTCCTGACTCTGTAAGTGATCATTCCCCAGTCCAATGCTTATGGTCTAACAAATTCACTAAACCCCAGCTAAAACTGTCAACAGTAGGATGCTTACCAGGGACACCTTGAGCCACTTAGGTCACCTCCACGACAACAAGATTGGTTCCTATTGATACTGCCCCCATTACAGATACTGTGCTGGGATACTTTATCTACCGGTTCAATGCAGCATGTGATATCCATGCCCCTTACGAAGTGTAAAATTAAGGGTTTTGACAATCCCTGGATTATGGGTAATCTCCTGAACAAATGAAATCAAGGGACCTCCTATGAGCTCCGGCAAGAGCTACTGGCAGTCAAGCAGATATTCAGGCTTATAAGACAGCCAGGAATGCCTGTACCAGAGCTATCCACTCAGAAAAAGTCAGCTAATATAGGAGTGCCTTATCCAATTCCTGGAAGCATGGAAGGAAATTTTGGAGCAACCTATCAGAAGTCACAAGGAAAGAGTCCAAACTAGCACCTAACATGCTGAATGTAGATGGCACCATCACCCTGGACCCCACCACAAATGCCAATAACTTCAGTTTGGCATTCACCGACCTTAGTCACATGTTAATTTCTTTTGACACTAACTCCACCATGGCTTCCCAGGTTAAACCTGACAAGGAGCTGGGACATCCACAATTCTATTTCAAGGCAGTAACTTAAAGTGATGCCAAACAATACCCTCTCAAGGTACTTGGAAGAACCAGAATAAGTGGGGACACACTAGACTTGAAGCTTATTGCCCTCACCCTTGATGTTGTCCTGCCCCCCCAAACAAGATTATCAACTGCTCCCTTATGCTCTCCCAGTTCCCTCTCAAGTGGAAGTCTGCCCTGGTGACCCCAATACACAAGAATGGGAACAGGGCACAACACGGAAATTACAGGCCTATCTTCATCCTACCTCCACTATCCAAAGTGCTGGAAAAAATTGTTGCAGACCAACTGGTGGGGTACCTGGAGAAATACAACCTGCAATGCCCACAGCAACACAGCTTTTGTAAAGGCCATAGTACCACCACTGCTCTCCTTGCATTTACGGGCCACATTTACCATGCACTTGACCAAGGACAAGTCACTGGTGCCATCTTTATTGACCTATCAAAGACTTTTGATATGGTTAACCATTCATTACTACTCGAACAGCTTGGAGAACTAGGGCTGTCATATGATACCCTAAGATGGTTTAATAGTTATCTCTCAGACCTCTCAACAAGTTAAGATTGGTGACACTCTCTCTCTACTAAACAACCTGTCCGGTCAGGTGTGCCCCAAGGGTCAATTTTGGGGCCCCTGCTTTTCAGCATTTTCCTGAACAAACTCACTGCTGCCTGCCATGAACACATCCTTCTGTACACAGATGATGCAGTAATTTTCTCAATGAACTCTGATCCCTCTCTCTTGGAGCACCAGCTGCAGAAAAGTTTCATGGAAGTGGTGGCCTGGTTTGTTTCACAGAAGCTAGTGCTTAATTACACAAAAACTAAGATTATGTTATTCCATGGCACATATAACAAACATAAAAACAAACAGTTGACAGTCAAAAACTGCTCGGGTGGCACCCTTGACCAGACGTAAACCTTCAAGTATCTTGACGTGACCTTGGACAGTACTCTGTCCTTCTCCAGTCATATTAACATGGTTGCAATCTGTAAATATCCACATTGGCCTTCTTTACAAACACAAGCACTGTCTAACTCCTGAAGCCCTTAATCGAGGCAATACATAGCTCGGTTTCTCCATCATAGATTACCGGCTTGTTATCCATGGAGCGACCACTGCCACAGCATTACAGCATAGCTCTACTGCTCTGAACAAAGCTTGCCGACTACTTACTGGAGCTGCCCACCGCACGCACACCTGTGACCTCTACGAGCAGGCAAACTGGCTACAACTGCAGGGAAGAATCGCACACCAAACCTGCCTAGTAGTAAAAAAGGCATCTCTTGGTCTTATGCCCTCTGGGGTCCAGAATCTCCTCAGCCCAGCCAACAGCATTCGCAACACCAGTTTAGATAACTCCATTTTACTAATCCCTGCTGTCGCACTCACAAGATCAGTGGTCATTTTCAGGTAGAGCCTCTAGTTGTTTAACTCCCTGGGCTGTGAAATCACCAATTTAGTCACTCTTGGCCCATTCAAACACAAACTTCATCAGGTACTTGTGACTGGGCCATGTGTGACTGTTTCTTTAATTCCATGATGGCCACTCCCATTCCTTACATCTTTCTATTATCTCCCACCACCCCCCACTTCCCTCACCCATTTTTTACCTTCCTTTCCTTCCTCGCCGGTCCCCACTCACTCTTTCATACCCACTATCACCTCCCTTCTCCCCACATATCCTGTCTGCTCGCCCATGTTCCGCCTGTGCCTCCAGAACTTGTCTCCTCCCCTTCCTCTTCTATCCTGCTACCATCATCTATTTCCCTCCTTGGTACCTCCCTCCGTCCCATGCATCCTCCTCTCCTTAAAGGGGAACTGTGGGAATAAGAGCCTCACACCCAAATGTGAGGCTGATCCAGATTAGCCCTTTGTGTGCAGCAACACTTTTATTTACTTACCGATTACTGCAGTGTAATAAATAAATCAGGCTAATTTAATTGATTTGTTGGATGCCATTTCATGTAACCAGACATCCCAGAATCCCTGCTGACATCAGAGGGGAACTGCAGAGTTGGAAGATTCAGTTGCCTTCAATAGCCTGCAGTGAATGTCAGAGTTTTTGTAGCTGTGATCTTCACTTGCTGGACTGCTGTTCTCCTGGGGCTAGGTACAATGATAGAGGACTGTACTAAGCCCCGTGAGCACAGCAGGACTGGCAAACATCTGATTTTAGCTTACAAAATGTTTAACATGTATACTGCAGGCTATTGAATCTCCCAGCTCTGCAGTTCTCCTTTGATATCATCAGCAGAGGATTCTGGGATGTCTGGTTACACGAAATGGCATCTTAGAAGTCAGCAAAATTAGCCTAGTGCATTCTACTATGCTGCAGTAAACAGTAAGTAAAAAAAAATGTTTTTGTACACAAAGTGCAAATTGGGATCAGCCTCACACGAGATGTGAGGCTTTCGTGCTGACAGTTCCCTTTAACTTTCTCCCATCATTCCTTGTTACTGGCTGGTTGCCACCTTTCCCACCTCTTGCTGACCCTCCCTCACCTTCGCCTCCTCCCTCAGGCCTAGCCTTGTCATTGTATAATTAATCAATGCTATTAGGTAACTGTTTCTCTCATTTTTTGTCGACAAGGCTTTACTGGCTGCATTATAATTTTGTATGAATTATGTCTGTGTGATCCATTAATTGTATATGTATTTCTGTGTTTTGTCATATTAACTACCCAGTTCATTTTGTTACTTTATACTGTGAATGTATTACTGAATTCCTTGCCTTGCTAATTTTACCAAGTTTGTCCTACCTATTTATGTAATGTGACATGGAACCTTTGTAAAAGCCACTGGCTCAAAGGTGTTAATCCGAAATCTAATAAATAAATAAAATATGTGTGAATATTTATGTGAAACTGGGATCCCGTGGTTTGAAAATGTACATAGTTATATTGTTGAAATGATTGCAAAAAGCTATTTGGAACTCAGAGGGTTAACCTGAATGCAACACTAGCTCTTTTGCAGAGCTGTCAACAGGAGGTCAGTTATGGACATCATGTGATAAAAGAGCAGCAATACTTTTGCTTGAGAGAGCATGACTGAAACTTGGAATTAGAGATATCCTCAGATGACGGACTTTGTTTTCTGTGTTTGTACTGCCTTTGTAAATACTTATGCTGAACAATTTTAGTTTACTGTTAGAAACAAATGAAACACTACTTGTGAATTTTATACCTGCTCCTGGTCTTCCTATGCTTCTGACCTGTGCCTCGATGACAAGGATAAAGGGGAATGGGGCCCCAATACCATTGCTTTTTGTCTTTTGGCAGCATCAAGGAGTGGCCTCCGGAGGAACTGCAACCACTGCCCTACTGCTGATTCTGACCTTCCAAATTACTGAAGGGTTGGCTAGTCAATGCTGCTCATAGTCCTACTGACCTTGTGTGCTCTGATAGAGTTGGTGACCAATGACACTGAGTCCAGGATAACAATGGACTTCTCAGTGTATCTGAGGTGGTCCTTGACTACGACGCAAAGAGATCCATCCCTATTAAGGGCAGGTCTACCACACATTGCTGGATTTCCATTTGTGAATGATAAATCCTGCAACTCTGCATGACAGTGAATGGATGTTGCCACAACTACTGCACTGACCACATCTAGGTCCACCTGCAATTGGTGCTTATCCAACATCAGCCCCATCTATAGACCTCCCATAGACTTGGCTTATTCATCAGAGAGACAGTCAGAGAGGTTGGAGAGACTACTGAAGAGCCCATGGCTATACCGTTTATCAAAGTTGCATAGCTGGATTGGCAGATGCCCAGGAATGCATCTGCACAGACCCTTTAGGCAAGGTCCTGCTACTTGGACTCCTTGTCTGATGGCTCAGCCACCTTGCCCTGCACCATCACGTTGCAGAATACCATGTCTGCCAGTAGACCCTCCAGTGATGGATGTTCTGAAAATCCACAGTCCACCCAGAGGGACAGCATACTTGTGGTCCATATGATGCAGTGGAGTGTGGCAGGAGGCTAGGTGCTGCCAGATACTGAGCAGCATGCCTAGGACAGCAGGGGTGATCGAGAAGGCTACACCTGGTGAGGAATCTTGCTTGAGAATGTCCATCCAATGGAGTGTCCAGAGCCACTGACATATTTTCTTTAAGGACAGCGAAGGAAGACTGGTCACCCATCAGGGGCATGTCTGTTACACACTATCCTCCTGATGAGGTGGAGTTGATGGGATGGATGTCTCCAAATCCAAGCAAGGACAGAAAAACATTGACTGCTGACACAAGGTAGGATGTCCCTCTATTATAGGGTAAACACCACCAACAGAAGATGAGAAAGCCCAGACTCAGGCCTAGCGACCTTGGCCAGTTTCAGTGGTCAACAAGGAGAACTCGACATCGACCACTGATGGTGATGCTGGCTTTACTGATGAGAGTGAGATGGAGATCACTACCATGAACGCCGACTTAGAGACTGAAATGGTGCCAGGGCCTCTGGATCTGGATAGTCAAATGGAATGACACTGGGTACTAGACAAACAGGAGGCGATATCTAGGTCAGGACTACTGGTGGCTGCTGAGTGAGTGGGATCCTGTAAGGGAGCTCTGTTGGGCCTGACCCACCCTGGCCAGGTTGTTAAGGTCAGCTCTGGGGTGCAAGAGAGGAATCTTCCCCTCAATAGAAAATCCACAACAGATCAGCCATCACACCAACCAGTGTTAATACAGTCAGGCTGCCGAAATAGAAACCCCATGATTAGAACAACAGGCTTGATAAGCAGCATGACTTCCCTCAACAGCGACCAACCATGTGAATCCTCCTACTGGGGTTGGCACTTTGGCTTGACCAACAGTGATCCCATGACCAGAATTTACTGTTCTTCTTCTTCTGTTTTCATTGACGAGATGGGGACTCCCCTTTGAAAGAGAGGAGAGACCAAAGATGGTTTTTAAACCCTTTGTCCTCATGAGCAGTTTGAAGATCCAGTATGAAAGTACAGTTACGTAAGAACTTACCGTAACAGTAGATCTTCGAGAGGAACTCTTATAGCAGGCTATTACTATCAGGACTATGCGGCAGGCACTAGGACCTTCCGGTGAAAACTTCTGCCAGCAATACCAGCGGGGACCGCACCCGACGCCGGCCCCGCCCCGACGTCGGTCAGGGTACAAGAGGGGGCGGACCCAGCTCCACCTCAGTTCTCCCGCCAGGACCCAGCAGAAGGCCTGACAAGAGAAGGAGGCGAAGCCTACCATGAAGAGAGTTGGAGAAGAAAGAAAATGGATCTGCACACCTTGAGGAGGAAGGCGGGAGGGAAGTAGTGCCTGCTGCAAGAGCTCCTCTTGAAGATCTACTGTTATGGTAAGTTCTTACGTAACTGTACTATCTTACTTCGAGTGGGAGCTCTTGCAGCAGGCTATTACTATCAGGACTGAGTCCCAAGCAGTCCCACAGCAAGGAGGTAGCCGACCCCGGGAGGTGGAATATGCTGACTCCAGAGGCCTAGGCCGAAGCCAGCCCGGCGTCTGGAGATGATATCCAAGTTGTAATGCTTGATAAAAGTATGCACCGAGTTCCAGGTTGCGGCCGCACAGATGTCCTATATGGTGACATTTCGCAGGGCGGCGAAAGAAGCTGACACTCCTCTAGTGGAGTGACCCCTAACCGGGCCCGGCATGGGTTTATTGTGATGCTCGTAGCAAAACGAAACACAGCGAACTATCCATTTAGAGATAGTTTGCTTGGACACCAGTTGACCCAAGCAATGTGGCGCAAAGGCCACAAATAGCTGCTCCGATTTACGGTGCTGAACCGTCCTTTTCAGGTAAAACCTCAGAGTCCTGTGGACATCCAATGTGTGAGGAGAGCCTCTATTAGAAGGGGAAGGAAAATAAACAGGAAGATCAACCGACTGGTTGAGGGTCAATTCTGAGACCACCTTCAGAAGAAACTTAGGATTCGTTCTAAGAGAAACCCTTTCCCTGTGGAAAATCAAACAGGGCTCTTTACACATCAGAGCCTGAAGCTCGGAAACCCTTTGAGCTGAAGTAACAGCAACCAAAAAGCAAACCTTCCAAGAAAGGTAACGCAGCTCACAATCCGCTACTGGCTCAAAAGGAGGGAGGGTGAGTCTCTACAACACAAAAAGGAGGTCCCAGGGTGGGACAGGTCGAATGGGAGGTCTCATGTGTAAAATTCCACTAAGAAAGGTGCGGGCCACATCCAATTGTGCTAATGCTCTTTCTCCCACGAGAGCATGGTAGGCGGAGATAGCCACATGTGCACCTTTGATAGAGGAGTAACTCAGGCCATTATCATACAAGGAGAGGAGATACTGTAAAGCTGAGTTCACAGGGCAGGTGACGGGATCCAAATATTGCGGCAATGCCTAAAGACAGAAACGCCCACTTCATAGCATAGGTGGAGCGAGTAGAGGGTTTCTTGCTGAGACTAAGACTGTAGCTACTTCGGGGAAACCCTCAGATCTATTTTGAGCTATGTCTGAAGGAGCCAAGCATGTAGGTGTAAGGATCAAAGATCCGATGGACCAGAGACCCTTGGTTCTGGGACAGTAACTGCAAAGCATATGGGCAGCGGAAGTGGAGGTTCCATGGACAACCGCTGCAGAAGAGGGAACCAAATCTGCCGAGGCCATTTGGGGGCCACTAGATCATCCGGCCCTTCTGCCTGTAGCTTGAGCAATGCTCTCTGAATGAGAGGAAGGGCGGAAAGGCATAGAGAAACCTCCCTGCCCAGCAAAGGATAACGATCTGGCCAAAAACTCCAGGTGCGTGCTCTCGTGAGCAAAACGCTGGCAGTTTGGCATTGTGCAGACGCAAAGAGGTCCAGCTATGGAAGACCCACCTGTTGAAGAGCTGGTCCGCCACGGATTGTAGCAGCTCCCACTGTGGCGCTCTGGTGCGCGACCTGCTGAGGCTGTCGGCCAGATCGTTTAGGACGCCTGGAACGTGCATCACGGACAGTAGAATGCCCAACTCCAGTGCCCAGTACCAGACTCTCATCGCCTCCCCGCAAAGAGGATACGAATGAGTGCCTCCTTTCTTGTTGATGTAAAAGACGACCGCCATGTTGTCTGTCTGAATTAGAAGAGAGCCTGGTACCAGATCCTCTCGAAAAGCTTGAAGGGCGTAGAGGACCGCTTGCATTTCCAGTACATTGATGTGGAGGGACTGCTCCTCGCGTGACCAAACCCCCTGCGTTCAATGTGCACCCAGGTGCGCCCCCCACCCCAGGTCCGATGCGTCTGTTGTCAGAGTCTGACCTGGTGGCTCTGGATGAAAGCTGACCCCTTTCTCCAGATTGTTGAGATCCATCCACCAAAGCAAAGTTCTCCTGACTGGCTCCGAGATCCTGACCAGAGTCTAGGTCGTCATAGCTTTGGTCCCACTGCATCCTGAGCATCCACTGTGGGACTCTCATGTGGAGGCGGGCCAAGGAGTGACTGGAATGGCCGCCGCCATGTGCCCCAGTAAACTCAGGAAGTTATAGAGATCCGTTCTTCCATCTCTCGCAAGCGAACTCCCCTGTCCTGTGGGAGGAAAGCCATGCCCTGGATGGAATCCAGGATCGCTCCTATGAAGGTGAGCTTTTGGCTGGGCTCCAGGGATGATTTTTGTAAGTTCAGGGTGATCCCCAGCTCTCGGAACAGGGTATAAGTGTCTTTGAGAGCTCGTAAGAGGCTGCCTCTTGATGGGGCCGTAAGTAGCCAATCGTCGAGGTAAGGGAACACATAGTGTCCCATCCGCCTTAGAGCTGCAGCCACCACTGCTAGGCATTTTGTGAAGACTCGCAGAGCAGAAGAGAGGCCGAATGGAAGCACTCGAAACTGAAAATGCTCCCCTTGGAAGTGGAACCTCAGAAACTTCCTGTGGGGAGGATAGACCCCGATATGCATGTATGCATCCTGCATGTCGAGAGAACATAGCCAGTCCCCTTGATGGAGCAAGGGGAGGAGTCCTTGAAGAGTCACCATCCTGAACCTTTTGTACTCGATAAAGAGGTTTAGAGGGCTGAGATCCAGAATGGGACGAAGGTCTGTAGTCTTTTTTGGGACCAGAAAAAAGTGGGAGTAGAACCCCTGACCCCGCTGCTGCAAGGGGACCGTCTCTATTGCTCTCTTCTGCAGGAGAGTCTGACTCTCTCCTTCTATTAGTGGGATGTGAGAAGGAGGATAGCGGGAGAGCTTTGGCGAGTATGTGAGGAAACTCTGTGAACTCTAGCATGTGTCCTCTCCGACAATATCCAAGACCCACTGGTCTGCGGTAACAGACTTCCACCCTTCGAAATGAAGGGAGAAGCGCCCCCAACCAGCTCCCCTGAGACTTCTGGTGGAGGGGGCAGAACGGGGTCATTGAGCAGAGCCGGGAGTTAGGAGAGAGGTCTGGGAGGACTTGGGCCCACGGGCGGGAGGTCCACCAGACTGCTGGTTCCCGGATCTCCTGCGGAAGCCAGCTCTCTGCCCCTGTTGGTTGCCACGGGCTGAACCTTGACTGCCTGAGGACTTACGAAAGGGCCGTCTATGGTGCTGATATCGCTGGTCACCACGGTACATCTGGCAGACTGACCAGATTGACTTGCCCGACTCCTGGAGGCGGGAGATCTAAGCCTCCGTTTCCTGCCCAAACAACACGGTACCCTGGAAGGGCAAATCCCGGATACTGGCCTGCAGATCCTGGTGAAGACCCGAGACTCTCAACCAGGCATGGTGCGGAGGCACACCCCAGAGGTGGCTGCCCTGGCTGCCGGTCACACGAGGCCCCTCACACGTGGGAGCCTACGCCTGAGCCCGACTGCAGAAGGGCCAGGAGCTCTGTCTTTTGTCCGAGTCTGGCATGGCCTGTGTCAGCTCTAGTCCCCTTCCCATAGTGCATTCTGGTACTGTACCATATGCTAGGAAATTAAGGAGTGGATGGAACAGGTGGAGGCTGCATAAACTTTTTGCCCACCTGGTCCAGGTATCGGGACTCCAGGTCGGGAGGCTGTGAGCTGAGGTGTTTCAGTTGCCAAGATTTGTCATGGGCAGCCATGATCACTGATGAGTCGGCCTGAGGGTGTTCCACTAGGAAGGGTTCGCCCCAGGGCCTTATACAGCCTATCCGACTTCTTAGGAACTGCCAGTATCGAGGCCGGATGCATCCAGGTGGTCCTAGTAAGATCCTGGAATGTATCCACCAAAGGAGGAATAACCAGAGGCTTTGGCTCCTTTTGCCTCAGGTACTTGGCCAATCTCCGGTGTTCCGGATCCAGGTCCTCCGTGTCCCACTTGGAAGCCTGGATGTGCCTCATGACGTCCATAAAAGTAGGATAATCTGGAGGCGAGTGAGGCTGGTCCTTCTCCGGGAGCGCGTGAGGCTGAGAGAGGATGAAGAGGTTGACGATGAAGAGGAGGGTCACATCTGACTTGGAATAGTCTGACCTCGCCCCCACGACCATGCCTTCGCTGGACATCGGTAGCTAGGGGACCGACGTCGGTCCGCGACCGACGCCGGTCCGAAGACCGACTCTGGTCCCTGGACCAGCGACGGAGCAATGACTGACATCGATCAGAGTACCGACATCGGGAGCATTCTCGCCTAGCACAATAAGGGCTCCTGGAGCATGACCTAGACTGACGTCGGTCACCAGAATCCTTGGAGCGACGTCGGTGGTCCTTGGACCTGGAGCGGGAACGAGCCCGGGGGGGGGGTGAAGGCTGGTGCTCTGGTGACTTCCAGATGGAAGACTCACCCCGGCTGTGGTTCTCCGCAGGGTCCGCACGTGTCTGGGCGGCAATGGGAGGACCGCTTGTGACCTGCCCCCACCAAAAGGAGAAAAGATCCTTGAGCTTGTCCTTGGTGAAAATTTCAGCCACTTTGGAAATGAAGTTCCAGAACATCGGACGCGAAGGGAGCTCTCCTGAGGCCCAGGGGAGGAGGACTTGGGCGACGGGACATCGGTATCTCCACGACCCGACCCCGCACGCCCTCACCTCGACCGCGCCGGATCACCACGAGGTGATGCCAGGTGCCGGAGAGTCCCAGTCTCCGAGGCGCGCTTTGGCAGGCGCGCGTGCCTTAGCAGGTGGGGCCAAGGCAGGCACCTCTAAGGACTTGGTGATGACCCTCAGCGGAGTCACCTTCGGCTTGGCGGCTTCTCCCCCGACGGGCCGGCCTTAGCCTGTGGAGTCTTCGGAGGTTCTCCAGACCCTGAAGGATGGGCCTTTTTGGGAGAAGGCCGCGAATACAAACAGGACCAAGACCGGTGATGGGACCAACTACGGTCCTTGCTGTGGTGCTTCTTCTCCTTCCTCTTCCCCTCCAGGGAGTGCAGATCCATCTTCTGCTCCAACAGGTAGGCCTTGAGGGCTTTCAGGCAGCGGATGCGGGTCCGGCTGGTGAAGGCCTGGCAATCTGCACAGTTGGCGGTGTGTGATCGGGCCCAGGCAGAGGCGCTTTGCCGATGGCCGTCCTTAGCAGGGATCTGCCTCCCGCAGTCGCACTTATTTGAGTGTTCGGGTGATGCCGACGCCCGGGAAGACATCGAACCTGGCCGGGTCAGAAACGGCTGACGTCGGTACTGGGAAGTGGCAGAAGTGAGGAAAACAACGCTCCAAAGCAGGAAAAAGTGATAAGGCGACAGCAGCGAACTGACGTCGGTACCGGAGAATGGTAAAAACTGTCGAAAGAAGCAGGAATCTTGCTAGAAGAAGTTCTTTTTCACTGAATCGCAGACAGAAGCAAAGGAACTGGGCTTCACGTGTGGGTACGCGGCGGGAAAGAACTGAGGTGGAGCTGGGTCCGCCCCCTCTTGTACCCTGACCGACGTCGGGGCGGGGCCAGCATCGGGGGCAGTCCCCACTGGTATTGCTGGCAGAAGTTTTCACCGGAAGGTCCTAGTGCCTGCGGCATAGTCCTGATAGTAACAGCCTGCTGCAAGAGCTCCCACTTGAAGTAAGATCTCCTTTTTACCTACAACAAAAGGTACAGGACCGGAGCATCCTTGCTGGTCTCCTCTACCTTCTGGACCTGTAACTGCACTGCCAACCCCGCAATAGGTGCTGTGGCAAGTCTGAATGACCCCCCCCCCCATTCCACAGAGAGAAGAATAAGTACCCAAGCCTGTAGATTGAGAGTCACCAATGTCACAGTAGGAAGTATCTCTTCAGGACTTCTTGTCAGAGGGGTTCACCCACCCAGAGTGGAGCTAACTGATGGTCTAAGGATTTGGGGTGCATAGCATTCCAGTCCCATAACAACTACTGAATCAAAGTTCATGGTTCCTTGTTTTGACCATGCAATCCTTGAAGTCTACCCTTGGCACTGGCTCTACAACAGAATGAACCAAATGATCCTTGAAGTTAAATAAACAGTCACGTTCCAACCAAGTTCAGAAAATGATGCATAATTTGAAAGAAAAATAGACTTGGTTGAAAAAACATTGAAAATGTTGAAGCATAGAGAAGAGATAACAACAATGTCAACAGAAGAAAACAAAATCTTGAATAGGAAGGGGTGGGAATTTGAGATTATGGCTTGGTCCCATGAGATAGATTCCGACCAATTACTTTCCAGGGATTTCACAACTGCCTAATACTGCATTTATTTATTTATTTAGCTTTTGTTAACCAGGTAAGTACACTAGACAAGACAATTTGCCTATTTTCAGGTACGACTCGGGAGAGTACAGGAAATTACATACACACTTGGGACAACATGGTACATAATTAGGAAAGATTACACGTCATGAGACTACAAGGTAAAGATTACACATCATGAGACTACAAGGTACAGTTAGTCAAAAATAAACTCACATGTCACCTGCAAACCTCATAATGTAGACGAAACACAATGTACAAGGTATATGAGGCACATATAGTTAGAATTGTTCCAGTAGGGTAAGCGGTGTATCAGTTATGGAGCAGTACAAGGTAAGTTGGTAACAGCAAGTACAAATACTACATCTTAAGGGCTAGCTGTTATGTATGGGTGCAAGTGCTAACATGTGTCATGGGGTTTTGCACCCACGAGGCTGATGCAATTTTAAGATGGTTCCATAGGGAAGAGCGCAGGCTACCCTGAGAGGGGGCAACACGGACCTGGGTTGGGAAGGTGTTCCAAAGTTTTGGGGCGCATGCTGCGAAATCCCTTTCACCCATTTGAGTCCTAGTCACAGGTACCTTGAGTGTGGCAGACCCCTGAGACCTGAGGTGACAGGACGAGGGACAGTTTGGGCCAGCAAACATGCCACCCCTGGAGGGGTACCCATGTTGAGGACCTTTCCAGTGAAGCAACCAGGACAAAGTCAATGTGCTTTGTGGTAGCCAGTTTAACTTATTGTAGAGCTCACAGTGGTGAGTGAGCTGGGGGCCGCTAGGGCGGCGCGGCAGACACGGTTATGGGCCGTCGACCATCTAGAGAGATGGGCCTTAGTGGTGCTAGCAAACAGCAGGATAAGTGAGAACACTAGAAGAAATCTAGTTACTGTAGTTCAAGTGAGAAGTTAGCACACTTCTGTGCATACACTGATCCATGTTTTTTTCACATCTTGTTGTCAGAGCTCCATCAAGTCTAACAACTTGCATTCTTCTCAATAAACAGTTTCTAATTTGCAGAAGTGAAGCGATTTTTTTTTACCACAAAGGTTTTTATTCTCTGGTAGCAGGCTTGGGCGACTATCAGCCCTGCCCCCGCCCACGGTGGCCATCCCTTTCCTCCTCTGGTCTAAGGTCCCAATCTCCCGTGAGTCCCCCTCTGTGGTAGGGTGGGAGTTGGGAGGGCTGTCTATCCCCTCCCAAGACATATCCAGATGCACCAGGGCCTGGAGCAGCTGGGCAGACCGCTGAGACACGGGCAGTGCTTCACAAAGCCCAAGCCCCTAAATTTTCCGGTTTTCTCCCTATTCCCACACCAACTTGCATGCATGTGGACGCATACATGCTTGTCGCGGAACTCAGCAGCTACCTCCCTTCCTGTGCTGCCCTGCGGACCTGCACTATCATCAGGCCTCCACCTGGTGGCATTCATTTGGCGGGAACAGTATGCCTTCCCCCATCGGGAGAAGAGAACAGTCCATCGGACGCTCATCCTCTCCCTCCCTGGCTGGCTCCAGCAACCCAAGATCGCTCTCGATGCCGGGTCACGGACGTGGTGGGCTGTAGCACTACTGCCGCACCACTGGGCTGGCTACAAATGCAGTCATTTAAAGGTTTTCACTAGTTTCTGAGCTGTAATGCAAGCACTGATTCCTGCAAAACCCTGTCTCATTAATACTTCCTGACAGGTTGCTCACCTGTCCTAGGGCAACTTGGACATTGGGAAACAAGAGTGAAACCATAGCAACTAGATGTTTGCAAAAATAGCCCTTTGCCAGCCACTGAAAACTCAAAGCTGATGATTATAGCTCCCTGTTGTGAGATGTTTTCCCCCATTACAAATGCTGCCCATTTCTGCCAGGCTGCCTCCCAGTCCAATCCACCACCATCCTCTGTGGCTTATCTGTTCCTGCCGGGGGTGGGGCACACTCCATGTCAAATGGCATTTCTCTGTGGTGAGTTCCTTTGGGAGTGTCATCAGTTATGGTCTCCTTAGGCTTGGCTTGTATATGGAGTAGACCAGCAAGCAGCTGGGAGTGGTGGGACCTGAGAGAGCTGGCTTCATACTGCCAACATGTTGGAAGGTTTCCTGCTTGCGTTTCTCCCGCCCTTGGGACATAGCCAGCTGGGGCTCTATGGTGCATGTGTGCATGCTATTGTGTAGCTAAGCGTTGGAGTCAGGCTGCATCCCTGCCCACCAGACTTTCCAGACGCACCACCACCTGAGCTCATCCAGGCGGTAGTGTTGTAGCAGAGAGCATTACCTCTCTTACTGGAGGAAAGATTCCTATAGGATGTGCTCAATCCCTCTCCCTCCCAGCCAGCCCCCGGGATCCTGAGCATGTTCCTGAACGTGGATCGCCAGAACTGTGCATTTCTACTTGTAATATACATATTGAAACAGGAACCTTTTCTAACATCTCCTATGGACTCACTGCCCGCTCTTCGGGCTGACTGCTTACCTTCGATGTACGTGGCATTGATACACTTCCTCTGGGTCAGATCCAGGACCAGCGGAGGATGACAGAAACAGTAAAAGGAGCCTGGCGTGTTAATGCACTCCCCATTCTCACAGGAGCCTTCCTCCAAACACTCATTGTTATCTGTAATTAGAAATAGACATCAGCTTCTTCATTCACTTCTGTTTACCTTTTGACCTCCTTCTGCAAGGATCCCCAGAGCATGGGTTACACTGCAGTTAAGACAGCCGCATTGCCAGAGTGTACTATCATAAAGGAATAATGCATTTCTTGTGTGGTTTTGGCACTCAGCTAAGCTTCATGCCTAACAACCAACCAAGGCATACATTATTCCCTTATAACCACACACCCGGTCATGTGTTATTCCTTACAAGTATGATAATATTCATAAAGTGTACATTCGTGCTGTAAAGGTTTTAATTTAGTTACACATATTTTGTTGGGTGGAGGGGTTGGGTGGTGGTGGTAAACCCTGTATTGAAACTTAAAAGTCTTTGCCACATTCCCTTTGTAGAACATTAAAGGGGTCTCGTAATGCTGTATTTTTTGTTCAAGTTAGCTTTTCATTTCTTTTCCCTTCAATTTTCCCATGGGTCCCCTGTTCCCCACCTTAATGTTTGGGGTGACTGCGGCAGCACCAGTCCTCCATAAGCCAAGCAAATGGTTGCGAGGGGCGGGTGCACATGAATGCCATCCAGCCTGTGCCCCTCCTCCCCAGGGGCCAAGAACTTCACCTCTGTAATGTGCCTTGACCCAAATCGGCCTCTGCGGGGAATTCTGGAGCTCCAACAGCACCCTTGGTTTTCCAGGCACAGAGGTCGAGATCTGCAATGGTGCACTAATATAATGCTGGTAGATTCTGTACTGAGATAGTGAATATTTTCCTTTAACTAGCCCTGCTAGCTTGTGCTAGAGAAGTTAACATCTGAATAAGTGCATCAGCTGAGCTAGTGAAAAGACTGCAGGGCAAGTGGATTTTTCCTTGCTGGTTAGTGGCTGCAAAACTTAATTTCAACCTCTGAGTTGGCAACACAATGTTCTGTTGCTGTGCCACTTGGGCAGCCATAAGCTTAGTTTTGCAGCCAGCAGTTATGTGTCTACCATCAGCTCAGATATTTTACTAAACTTTTGAGAAACATTAACATTGGTGTTTAAATGATAACTGTCGCCTGAACTTTAACCAGACTGTTCTCACAAAAGACCACACAACAAGACAATGGTTACAGGAACTAGAGACTGGAGCCACTGGCGATAAGCCATGCTATTGCAAAGAAAAACCTGTTCTCTGCTATCATTATTTCATCTAAAATAAACTTTGTATATTAACTTAGTACCAAGGTCTTATTTTTCTTTTAACTGCCTGTGACTGAGAGGCCTGGCTCTTTCTTTGCAATCTCTCACAAATCACAACAGCCTTTATAGTCTGCTAATCTACTGAACTCGGGAGGGGGATGGTGTCTATTTGAGAGGAAGCTGTGCTAGAATGGGGAGACTCTTCAGAGAAGCACATGACAGAACTGACCAGCAGTTAAATCAAGCGAGCTTTTGCTCTTGCTGTTCATGCAGTATCTCTGACCTATAACAAGCTGCTGACACGGTGCAGTATTTTGCTTAATGGCACAAAGAGGTGGTGAGTCCCATGAGCAGCTGTGATTGACACACTGCTCAGCCAATGACAGCTTCGTTATTTCCATTCCAGTACAGTACCATGTGTTAAAGAAAGAACGAGGAGCACATTACATAGAAACACAGAATTTGATGGCAGATAAGGACCGCTTGGCCCACCCATTCTGCCCATTTCCCTACCTAATGGATAAGCTGCAGATCCTAGTTAACCAGCAGCCTACTTCTTCCTACCCCAACCCCCTAGAATTGCCTTATGGCTGTCCCATGCATGCTTGAATTCAACCACTGTTTTTGACTCTACAACCTCCTTTGGAAGGCTCCATGCATCCACAACCTCTCTGTGAAAAATACTTCCTTACATTACCTCTGAGCCGCCCATCTTCAAATTGTGCCCTTGTTCTTGCACACTTTTTTGAAAGATGCTACCCTCTTGACTTTGTTGATTCCCTTGAGGTACTTGAAAGTGTCTATCATGTCCCCTCTCCTCCTTTCCTCGAGGCTATACATATTAAGCTCCTTTAGTCTCTCTTCATATGTCTTCTGGTGCAGACCCTGCACCATTTTAATTGCCCTCCTCTGGTAGCTTCCATCTTGTCTATGTCCTTGCGGAGACTGGGTCTCAGAACTGCGACAGTACTCCAGATGGGGTCTCACCAGCAGTCTGTACAGAGGGATAACAACTTCCTGTTTTCTACTGGTGATGCCTCTCCCTATGCATCCCAGTATCCCCCCAGCCCTCCTTACTGCCCTCTCACATTGCTTGCCCACCTTTAAGTCATCTGATATGACTACCCCCAGGTCCCTTTCCATTTTTGTTGCTGTTAGTATCTCACCCCCCATTGTGTACTCTTCCCCTGGGTTTTTGTTTCCCAGGTGCATTACCTTGCACTCCTTAGCATTAAATCTAAGCTGCCATACATTTGACCATTCCTCTAACCTTGCCAAGTCCCTTCTCATCCTTTCCACCCCACCTTGTGCATCAACTCTGTTGCAGATCTTTGTGTCATCTACAAAGAGACATACTTTTCCTTCCAGTCCCTCTGCAATGTCACTTACAAAGACATTGAAGAGGACCGGTCCTAATACTGAACCCTGCGGCACCCCACTAGTAACCCCTCTTTCTTCAGAGTGGACTCCATTTACTATTACTCTCTGTGTCCTGTTCTCCAGCCAATTCTTTACCCAGGCTATCATCTTGGGACCCACTCCCAGGCTGGCTAACTTGTATATTAATCTTTTGTGTGGGACTGAGTCAAATGTCTTGCTAAAGTCTAGGTAGGCCATGTCCACAGCCCCTCCCTGATCTACTACTTTGGTCACCCAGTCAAAGAAATCTATCAGATTTGTCTGGCATGACCTTCCCGCTGTGAATCCATGCTGCCTTGGGTCCTGTGCCCCTCTGGCCTCTAGGTACTCGACAATTGCCTGATTGTGTTACTGACAATTATGGTATGGTATGGGATGGTATGTAAGGTACATTTTGTACCTGAAGAAATGTTCCAAACCAGCCTTATGACAAGAAAGTAGGGATGGGAGAACCAGTTTCAGATCCATTCAGAACCACCCAGAACCTATACCATTTTCTATAAAACAACCTTATTGGAACCTTTTTTCATGTTCTAATAAGGTTCTGATAAGGTTTAAAACATTACTTTTGGAACTTCATGTACTCCCCCAGCAGGTCTTTACCTAGTAAGAAGGCTGGTGGTGGTGTAGAGAGACCCAAAAGGAGATAGTGCGTACTACTCCATCTTGTTCTTAGATTCCTTTAACTGACAGTAGCTTAACGGTGGGCAATGAGGGTTACAATAGTTTTTTGTGCATTCAGCTAAAAGGGTTCTGAAAATTCTGATAAGGTTCAGATAACTATCAGAACCTTTTATGGCTTATCAGGACCTTAAGAACCTCAGAACCTTTTGTGATTTTCCTATCCCTACTAGAAAAGCTAGTCCCGAGAATGTTGTCCACAAATGTATAGGAAGCTGACAAAGATATGCTAGTGTGATTATTATAATTATCATTCTTATTAAAAGTTAACTTGTAGCCTGGCATCAAAGGGTTTACTCACCGGCACACTCCAGTCTGACATTATCATAGTAATACCCAGATCGACAGTAACAGGCGTAGCCAGGAACCTGATTCACGCAACGTCCATTCTTGCAGATCTCCGACCCAAACATTGTACACTCGTTTGCATCTGTGGAAATGGAGAAAATACACTAGATAGCAGCACATAAGACAGACTCAGGGAGAATGTGTACACTGGTAAGAACAGGTAACCAAAGCAAAAAGCCATGTACCATCACTATGCACCAGAAAAAAGTCACTACAATTAAATTTCCTGAAAGTAACAATCTTTTATTTTACTATAAATGTCAGTAAAAAAACATTGAAAGGTGGTGCAGGCAAACCAGCACTAAAATCTGACATTTTGTGCAATGCATTTTATCAGTGTTTGATAAAGTACATTGCGCAAAACACCAAATTTTAGTGTAAAATAAAAAAAAATGAAAGATTGTCACTTTCTGGTCATTTAATTGTAGTGTCTCTTTTTTATGGTGCAAACTATTATATTGGCATTTTTGCTTCTGAGAAAACACATTCAAGGATCATCAGTAGCAACAACGCATGCCACGAGAAGACACTCCTTGGAGGGGACCAGGGATCAGAGTGCACTTGGAGCCTCACCAGAACTGGCTGTTCTGTGAGGGGAAATATACAGTTGGCTATTCCTAAAAAGCATTTGCCAATCTTATGTGGAGTGGTATTTAACAAGGCAAGAGTACATCACGTGGTCTTCTATTTTAGCAGCTACTTGGTTCTGAACACCAGGTAAAAAACATTTTTTACAAAGTTTCTTTGTCAAGACCAAAAACTCTACAGCACACTATGGAGTGCTGTGATTGGAAAGGGTCTGGGAAGGATGCACTCCGAGCATTTGTTTTATTATTTAAAAACTTTATTACCTAGGATAGCCCAGCTGATGTGCAACATCTCATTTTTAATAGGGTCCTACCTACAACTGGGTGGACTAGAGCACTCAGAGGTTATGTAACTTGCACTGGTTAGGCCACACCTGGAGTACTGTGTGCCGTACTGGCACCCATACCTGAAGAGGGACATTAGGTTACTGGAGGGGGGTGCAGTGCAGGGCAACAAAGATGATCCAGGGACTAGGGGACATACCCTAGGTGAGCAGGCTGAGGAAGCTGAACATGTACTCACTGGAGGGGGGAGACGGGTGATATGATTGAAACCTTCAAGTACATAAAGGGAATAAACAAGACAGGCACGGAGGGACTATTCAAGTTAAGGGGTTAGGGACACTCGAGGTCATGATCTCAGATTGGAGGGGACGCTCAGGGGAAATGAGAAGACACTTTTTCATGGAGAGAGTGGTGTCTGGGTGGACGTGCTGCCTGCAGAAGTGGTATCCTGTAGAACAGTTGACTTCTTCAAAGGGGATGGGATAGGGTAAGAGGGAGGGAGGGAGGGAGGGAGGGGGGCAGCTGCAGTGAAAATGTTGCTAGCTGCACACTCGAGCGGACTCGATAGACCATAAGGCCTTTATCTGCTGGCAAATTCGTATGTTCGTATGTTCATATTATTTAGCTCTAATGTACATGAACTGGTGGTCTCCTGGTTCCCAAGCCAGCACTCTAACCACTAGACCACACCACCACCAAGTATCTCACTTGTTTGTTTTCCTTCTAAGCCGGGGACTGGGGTCACCATGACTGAAGTCTTACTCTGGCCAGGAGGGTGAGTATGTACAGTAACTTCCTTTACAGCAGACATCAGTCAACTGGCAGGGGAGAGGGAGAGACATGGATGTTGGGTGGTCCGCACCTTCCCTCTGCAGGAGCCGAGTGCCTCACTTCCATGACATGCTTGTACCTGACTGACCCAACTGGGGGATTCCGGGGATTGTACATGGACCCTCATCTCCCGGGAGGAAGCACGATGTGCTGCTGAGATTTCTGAATGCACTCCCAGTATGAATACACAGCGATTCCATTCTACTCCTGTATGATCAGATATAACAGATATAATACACAAGTACTGTACTTCTGAGGTGCTGCCCCATAAACATAGCAAGAGGGGGGGTGTTCCTGGGTGGTGAGAAGCCCCCTGCAATCTTGCTTCCATTATGTCTTCGTAAGAAAGTTTCTTATACACCAGAACTAAATAAGTTTCAGATACATGAAGAATTTTGTAGGACAAGGCTAAGACATTTTAGCTTCGGACCGACAGTAGTCAGACTATGGAATTGATTGCCAGCTGAAATAGTAGAGGCCTCTAGTTTCCTTGCTTTTAAAACAAGTTTGGACAGATATATAACAGTTGGTAACCTCGGTTTCCCCCACTGAAATAGTGGGGACATCCTATATGGGCTCACGCCTTCTGGATGTCTTAAAAAACCCAGTATGAAACATGATTTCTTTTGTGCCCCCCCCCATTTCCAAATCCTGGCTAAGTTCCTGTGGCCTACATCAGAGAAGAAACACTTTTCCTCTGAGTTGGCCCCGGCACAGCATCAGGGCTAGTGCTCACAAAGCCACTGACCAGGGTTTGAGAACAAGTCCAAAAGGCTGGGGGAGGGGTGTGGCAAATGGAGGAGGCTTGAGCATCCTAGAGGACTCTCGCCTCCTCCAGGGTGGGAGGATGTTCAGTACCACAGTACGAGGTCACATAGGGTACCACAGGTGTAGCTGCAGATGGATTGGCTGTGGCGGGTGGGACATTAGCCCTCCACTCATGCTCGAGCACATTATGCCAATGTCTGGTGGGGGGGAGAGCTGGAACAGGAGAACCAGACACAGGATGATGCATGCTGGCATCCTCAGGTCTTACACTGCTGACTGGGTACTCCCTACTGCCACCTCAACATGGGGGAGTCCATGGGCGACTTCCAGGCAGGTGACCCAGAGATGATGGTGATGAGGCAGGAAGGGTGATGGTCCTTGGGAAAGAAACAATGTTGAGGACTGTCCTTGCCCTAGTGATCACAAATAGTAAGTAAAAATAAAGGAACACATTACCCCTGAAGACTCTCTGCTCAAAAGAGGAGGCTCCTTCCATGGAGATGAAACCTTTGCCATTCGGGCAGATGTCATTATAATCCTCTGAAGAAGGGAAATGAAAAAAAAAATCAATTAGCCCGGAGAGACAGAATGGAATAGGAATGGAAAGGAATTCAATTTCAGCTCTTCTGTTCTACACAAGCTGTACATACAGGCTCAGTTATTGTTTTTTTAATGTGGAAGTCAAAACATTCCATGAGTCCAAATTTGGATGCAATTCCGGTATTCTGCAATTCCAAATGCTGTCCTGGTCTCACAGTTTGAAGGCTACAGTATATTTGAGAGACCTGCTTTGGAAATTAAAATATTATCATAAATGAATAATTTATATATATATATATATATATGTATATATATATATATTTATATATATATATATATGTGTGTGTGTGTATATATATATATATATATATATATATATATATATATTAATTAACATGCTCGCTGAATCTGGACATTGGATTTATAACACACTCTGGAGAACTCAACATCTGGATTACTAAATCGTTCTTTATACACTTATAGCGACTGCTTATGCACTCATCTCATTTTCAGTCGATTTTTTTCCTTCTGTTCCACCTCCCCTCTGCTATGAGTACTTCCTTATTTTACTGCCACCCCCCTCCCTGTGTTCCTGTAACAAAGCCTTTCACATTCTCTTTCATGAACATGCTAATGCACCTATCCTACCTCTCTCATAAGAATGCTTACTTTCTTCAAAGGCATTTGTTCACAGCTGAAGACTACCCACCCTCCCTACTAACACTTCTCACCTTACCTAACTATCCTGCCATAATTTATTTGAAACAATGTTACTTTAAATATAAAATCAGCTTTTTCTGTTCAGAATGTTATTGCACCAGATGAAGGGATCTGTGTGGCCCCAAAAGCTTGTGTACTATACCATCTTTGTAGAAGACCACTAGCTGATCCAGCTATGTAGTGAAGTAGCACCCACTACCCCCTTAGTCCAGCAAAATATACTTGATTTAACCTAATCTGAGCTCTAAAAAGAGAAAAGTCACTGTTTTAACAAAAACTGCCCAAGCAATAGCAATTGTAAGGTCCTGAAATTAAAAAAATTGGTGAACTTTCACGTAACTCGGTTATGCTGATGTTAATTGTGTATTTTTTTGCTGGGTATCCCAACCGTCATCAGGTTATACTACATAAGTAACCACTCTCTCATAACTGGAAAATGACCCAATTTGGGAGACCTTTTTTGTAATAAACATAGCTCCCATGATAAGATGCGCTGATTAAAAAAAATAAAATGAGGCTTCAGTTCTCAAGGATATCCTCAGCCCCACAGGACTGGTGCCTTGGACTTCACCATACCTCTTAACCTCCTGCCTAGTAAATCAGGGACAAGGCTTAAAAAAATCAGGGACAAAGGACCGAAATCAGGCACACATTTTCAAAATTGGTCTTATCCACTCAGGAAGCTAGTAGAATAAAGGGCTTAGTGTAAAATGCATTTTCTAAGAAAGAACAAGTCTGTAACTTTAATGTCTGACATTATTTTGTGCTTACAACCCCCACTGTTTGGTCATGGAAACACAATTTTTAGGAGGGACAGAGTAAACTTTTGAGGCAAAATCAGGGATGTCCCTGAAAATCAGGGACACTTGAGAGGTATGGACTTCACGGGTGCATAGGCATTGGCAGGCATATTCGGTGTACTTTGCCGAGTGTAATAAAATCTAGAAACTCCAGGGGCAATACAAGCTCAGGCCAGGGCAGCAAACACAAACAGAGATGGAATAAAACAATAAAGCTGCCAGTTCCATCCCTGTGCCTGAGGCATTACACAGCAGCTAGTAAGTACTCACCTCACGTGAACTTGTGAATGATCACAGTGAGTGGAGGTGAGGGTGAGGCTTATATGCTGTGAGTCAGATGCCATGCGGTTTGTTCCTTTGGACCTCTGTAAGGCTGGCTACCTTGACGTGGCACAGAGGCTTATCACAACATATCCTAAACACTGTAACAAAAATCGAGTCAACTTCTGTCCGATTGCTAGTGTGCGTGTGTGTGTCAGATTAAAGGTTGTGACTCTATTAGGATAATTGGCTTACTACATATTGTTGACTGAAATGAGGGGTGAGGCAATGTTTGTGTGGTGGGACAGCACATCTTTTGGTTTGTGTTTACATGGAGGGCAACAATTCCATCAGCTCTCGAGTATGAGTTTAAAATTCCTGGCTACACCCCTACATGGATAGCCTCACTGCTACAGAACTGGTGCCCTGGTAGATGTCCTCAGCCCTACTGGAATGGTGCCCAGGACATCGAAGACCTTCATCATCCAAAGCAAGTGCTGTAATTCAAATAAAGTATTCATGTACTTTTAAATCGGATACATTTTTCAAAGGTGCTGTATAAATTGAACAGGTGATGGCCTGAGTCAGAATATATATGTTATCTCCATTCATGAGTAGGAGGGACTATCACAGCTGGCTAACAAGTTTGCCCCCCACAAGAGCTGTTGCCTCTTCCCTCCACTTACAGGCATCAATTGCATGTTTTAACTCAGGTCAATATGCATCACATTTTGATTCCCACATTTGAGGACAGTGTCCAAGGTAACTCTGCCAGACAAAAGTAATTGACTTGCTCCAGAATAGAACACTGTTGATGCTCTAGCCAATCAGGAGAGCTCATTCTCATTTGTGTTCAGCACTCTCATAGCTATAAGAGTGTTTCTCGCGATGTTATGTCAGACCTGTGGCATATGCACTCTAACGCTTACTCAGACGTGTGTCCCCAGCACCTGCTTCATAAAAGGTCCAGGCAACAGGAGTGTAACCATACTCCTGAGTTATCACTAGCATGGCCATGCTTATGTGTTGAATGCACTTGTTGTAAGGCTCACAATGAAGGATTGCCCACAGGTTCAAAGAGTAGGGAGTCAGAGATGGTAACTGCTTACAAGACTTTCTCTGCACTGGGATATATATATATATATATATATATATATATATATATACACACACACACACACACACACACGCACAACATTCTGTGGATCTGTGGATGCCCTTACCCCAGAATATATATATATATATATTTATGCAACAGGTGCCAAGATAAAAACTGTAGAATAAAACCATTTATCTACACTACTATGGTAATAAATTTATTTATCCACATAGTAACTGCGTGCAAAGTCCTATCTATTACATTGCACAAATTGTACAAATCATGCAAAACATGTGCAAATTCCGCGCTAAGTCGCGCAAAGTCCGCGCAATCCGCGCTAATGACGAATATCTCAATTTTCATGAAAATGGATATAAACCCCCCAAAAAGCCTGGTGCATAAATGGAATATGCAGGGGTTGACTGTATGATAACTCATTTATGTGATACAGTTGCCAGTGACCTCTCGTAACCATCACTCGTGGCTTCGCCACCGTGAAGTTACCCGAGGTCACTAGCAACTGTAGCATATAAATGAGTTATCACACAGTCATCCCCGTGATATCCCATATATATATATATATATATATATATGTATTATATATATATACATATACACACAACGTTCTGTGGATGCCCTTACCCCAGAAAAGAAATCCAGATTCATACAAAAAAGAAATAAGGAAACAAGGAAATTGGTTTTACCAACCTTTATTAAATAGCATTATGTGAAGTGAAATCTTCCAACAGATGATGAGCAAATGACACACAGCTGACACCCGACACAACTCCTCACTAAAAGCATTAATGCTCTTCATGCATGTGAGTGCTAATTCTGACTGGGTTCACACGCACTAATGGTATCACTTATTCACAATGGCACACACATTGTCAGTGCCCCTTCCCACAGTAACCACTTGGTCTCACAGCAACCACCGAATCCCAGCTTATGCCTGCAGGTTTGACTTCAATATAAGTGAGTAAACAGTATCTAAACAGTACCTAAACAATGAAATAGACAGATCACAATAAATGTGATCAATAATGAGTTTATTACACTGGTTTGGAGGGTCTCTTACGGATCTAAGAGCATCACCTCTTGCAGTCTTAGGGTGCCAGAACTGCTCACCTTTGGTTCTCAGTGTTCTTGTCCTAAGAATGCCCGAGGCGAGGTGACACTCTTATATCCATAAGAAGCACTCCAATCAGAGCCATAAACTTATAAAAGAGGGTTGTCAGAACTAGTTCTAAAAATCTTAGAACCCTCTGAAAATCTAGGGGTTCAAGTTCTAATTTAGAGCTAGAACACTCATGAGTTCTAATTATGAAGGGTTGTAAATACAGTACTAAGTAAATTGCTTTTCCCCATTCAAACATTTATTATTTATTTATCATTTTTGATCAGGAAAGGCACACTAAGCTGGATAGCTTGTTTCCACGTACATTTTGTGGGGTGGGTTTCATGGACCTGTTTTTATTCATGGGGTGGGGGAGGATGTTGGCCTGACAGCAGGAAAACTCCCCAACCTTCCAGTAGAGTGAGCCTCTGTCTGTATGCAGTCTGGCAAGATGGCGGAGCCTGGTGTGGCGGACAGTGGAGGTGTTGTTGGGGACAGGGAGCAGTCTCCTTCCTCCCTGCCCTGGAAAGTCGGGAGGCTGTTATGATGCAGCTTGAATCTTCACGTACTCGAGATCTGACACAGTTCGAAGCTGCAGAAGCTCATTTGGCTGCCCAGATACAAAAATGGAAGAAACACCTACTGGCCCTTAATGGAGGTAAAGAAACAGCAGTATGTACAGAATGAAGGAAACTGGAATCCAGAAGACAAAAGTTACTGAATTCAGAACCCCAGTGAATTTCTTCCCATCTGTCTCACAAATAGGTAACATAATAGACTGGGCAACACTGGAGGAACAGAGGCCTGACCTGGCATCCCAAGCTGACCCCCAGCAAGGCAACTGACACAAATATATCCTAAAATTTCATATCAGACTGATATGAGCTGGCAAAATGTAGCCAGTAACCAAAGACTGCCCTCCCAAGTGCAGCAGCAAATGAAGGAAACTTTGACTCAGTCCAGCCCATTTCCATGAAATGCAACTGGCATTTCCACACAGACCCCGACAATGCAGTATGGAGGGACCGGCATACAACTACAACCCCTCCCTGAGCAACAGTTTGCTGAAAGCAACCAAAAACATACCTCTAATACTGCAGCGGTAAGACACCCAGACCTGGGATCAACAGCACATATTCCTAAGAGCCAAGCAATACAGGCTCCCAAGGAAGGAAAAGTCCCTAACTTATAAACGATTCCTGCAGAACAGGAGCATGCAGTTACAGACACTCCCTTACAGTTGGGAATGGAGAGTGACACTGCTGCTGAACTGCGGGTTCACACAGATGCCAGCAGTGAACCCTGAATGTATGTCCTGACTAACAAGCATAAATAACTGGGGAGGGAAACCCAGTTATAATTCACCATTATAACCAGCTGGTTATAATGGCAAAGACATGCCAGGTTTCCTCACTCAGCACATGTGCATACTGTCTCCACTTCAACCCGACCGCGGCCACTGGCACGGAGATCAACCTGTATTTATTTACTTGACGTGGTGAAAAAAATGTTCCACAGCAATTATATAAAACTAAACATGGGTTAGTGTGTAAAACTCAAATTTTATGCACAGCCTCGGTGTTGCAGCATGCTTGCATAAACCTCTTAAGCTTCACTCTATAGGATTTTGCAGCATCCAACATCTTGTGTGTGTAAAATTCTTGTTATGCACACTACCCATGCATTATTCTTTTTTTTTTTTTTTTTATCCCCCTGCTCCCTACCAGCCCCGTATCTTTGAGAGCATCACGGAGTCTACCCCTGCAAGCCACTTACCTGGTCCATCACTAGATCCCCACAGATCCTCGGCTTACCCCCCCGAGTGGGGACAGGATGGGTCCCTTACACCCCAGCGCTCACATTTCGTTGGACACTTGGGCAGCCAGGCAGGTGGTTGCATATGAGGGCTAGTTCCTCGAAACTCTGTCTTCTCGGGGCCGGCAGGCTTTTTCCAGTGTTCTTGCTGGCGTCATGAGTCCCTGATGTCATGGCACTAATGCCAATGTCCGCAACATCCTACCCCTTGCTGTCAAGGCCCTTGGTGCCAGCGTAGCCCCCAGAGCTCTGTCTGAGGCTTGCCAAGCACTTCAGGCGCTGACGTCCTGAAAGATCCCCGGCCTCTGCCAGGGGTCAGCAGATGCCAAGCCGCATCCCTCACCCACCCCCGGAGAAGGCGAGCTGTCATGAGATGTTACAGCCTTCTCCCCCCGGCCAGCCCTCCGATGACCCAGGTTCTCTGCTGAACCCGGGTTGCCAGCATCGCAGACAGAAATTCAACCACTGTGCTGGCAGGCTGGCCCCTCCCATGCATTATTCTATATATAGGTGCATTTTTTCTGGTTCAGAATCAAAACAAACAAATATGGATACAGGAACTTCAGCCCTGAGCGCTGGTAATTCGGAAGGAAATATTTTACTTGAACAACAGCCTAACAGTCAAAACAGATCCAATAACCAGAGTGCCATCCTCCTTAATGTCTTTGGGTATGGATGAGAGGCCAGACCCTTAAAATCTAACCCTAGACAGGATGACATGGGTAATAAAGAAAGAGGGTATAATGGTTTTGGATGGCCTTTGAATGATATACAAAAGACCCCCTCATCAGACTTCATTCCTTAGTCAAACCAAAGTAGGGTTACCACCTGTCCTGATTTTCGCAGGACAGTCCTGATTTGGGAAGCTGTGTCCTGCAAAAAAACATGAAAAATACTAAATATCGTGATTTAATAGTAGAAAAAATAGTTTTTAACTTTCCACTAAATGTTGTAGAAAACTGCAATACCTTAACTAGAACACCTTAAAATGATAAGAAACAATAGAAGCAACAAAAAAACTACTGCCCTTAGCTTTAATTCTGATTATAGAGAGAAAACAAGTCTGCTGCATCAGTCGAGGTTACCTACTGTCCTGCGAAAAATCATGTTTCAGTAAGAAATGTCCCACTTTGGGCTTCTTAAAAGGTAGTAGCCCTAAACCAAAGGTGCTTTGTTAACCTCTTTAATACTCCTAATGTCCTGGCACAATGGTGCAATGTTGTCTGCTTCAGATACTGTGGTGGGAGAGACATCCCTCCAGATAAGTCATGTGCGGGTAGAAGTCTCTTTAAAGATCTTATGAAGTACTTCTCAACAGAGATCTATGCTGTGATCCACTATCCTGGAGACTATATTTACAATGTCAGTTTTAAGACGGCTGCAGCATTAGAAAGGATTTGGGCCAAGTATGAACAAATGAAATATAGTGATGCATGATCTCTTTCCAGGCAATTCCTCTCACCAGGCCAGTGCTGTAACCAGTCACCATACTTTTCAGAAATGAGGGAGTCAATGTTTGTGACACTAAACACTGGCTGGCACAAAGATGTGAAATACTAGGGGAACTAAACCCAATAATGGATAGTGAACAGATCTGGACAGGTGGTTGGAAGTTCAAGGTGAAGCTGAAACACAGATACACAGGTATTAAACATCTGCCAAACTGCTTCCACCTAGGAAAAGATGAAGGCCACTGCTTTTATAAAGGCCAACCAAAAACATGTTTTAAATGTAGTGCTCCAAATCATTTGAGCAGTGCTTGTGACAGAATGCTGGCAACCCTCTATGGACTATGGTCAGGTAAGTACTGTACATATTAAGCCAGCAGCCTACATTGTAAAGTATGAGGAAAACCCTGAAATCCCTATTGGGCCTGTTCCTTGGGCATGCATAACAAAGCAGATGGGCTAGACCTAGACAGATTATTACTGAGGGTCCAGAAATCATCTATCACGCTCCAGAAAAAAAATACAACAACAAAAAAGCTTAACACCCTTGTTTAGCTAGATACACAACACCATCTGAGCAGATGTCTGAACAAACCACACAGGATTTGTCACTAATGAAAGTATAGTCTACAGAAATTCAGTCACCTATGCAACTGAGACCCGCACAAATACACAAACACACACACACACACACACACACACACACTGCAACAAGAACCCCTCCTTTACAGCAAACCACGCAGCCAGAATTGGAAGACAAGGAAATTCCTCCACAAAATCAACTGTGGAGGAGTCTGACCCTCAAGTCCTCATGAAGGATGACATGATGCCACCCCCTGGATTGACTACAGTTACTAGAAACAGATCAAAGAAAACTTGAGCCCCTAAATCCAAAATGAAAAGAAAGGATTCTGAAGCAATGAATATTCCTGTGGAAAATAAATTTGACATTTTGTCAGCTGACAGAAAATGGGGAGAATCAGAGGGAGACACTGAATCCAAGGCTTCACCTACACTCTTTGCAAAGGTTTGCCTCTGCTGAAATAGAAGATGCTACAGCATCTCAAGGGCCAAAGTAGGATTAGTTCCAGAACGAGACATAGCAGGAATGGTAAAGTATCTTGAGCCACCCATCCCTTTTCTTATCCTCCCCATCTTATAGACAAACATTATGGCCCAAGATTTTTCTATTAATATTGTAACTACAAATGTCAATAGTTTAAAAAAAACTAAGAGACATCTACTTAGGTCTACTGCCCTTAAAGACTCACCTTCAGAGATTTTCTTTTTGCATGAAACAAGACTGACTACCATTAATGATATATCTAGGCAAAATGCTTATGGTTCTGGGGACCATTTTTCTGAGCCTTTGGGATGACAGATGTGATGGGTGGGATTTTATTTAAACAAGCTGAATGCTTGATTATGTGGATTGCAAATATTTTCCCAGGCCATGCTATGTTGCTAGATGTTATGTATAAAGATACAAGATTTAGGCAGATTAATATCTGTGTGTCAAGAGGTAAAACAAGCATTTGTCAATGCAGAATGTTTGTTTGCTTGTATTTGCTGTGTAGGTATTTGGCACTGATAGTGCAGGGCAATAATTAACAAATTAATAACACAAGTTATAACAGTGAAATTGTCATGATTGGGAAATGAGGAGGTTCACACATATTTATTTATTTAAAAGTTTAACCAGGAAGTGCATACTGAGCATATAACGGCTCATTTCCAGATGTGTCCTGGGGGAGATGGGAGAAGGAGATAACAACAATATAATTAATAAAAATACAAGAAGTAAAATACAATGATGTAGAATTACAAGGAGAATCATAAATTTGTAGCCAATTTAGTAATGAAATGCAATTAAAAGAAATAAAACTATGTATGTAAAGAAGGGAAAAGTGGTGAAACAGTATGAACAGGGCGAAACTAGATGACGGGAGTAAGATTAGAACAACCAGTTGCATGTGATGGGGGAGTACAAGAGGAAAGGGGTCATAGACAGCTGCAGGAAGGAAACAAAAGTCCCACAGAATAGACTTTAGGGAGGAAGAAGAGGCAGAACAAACAGAAAGGGGGAGAGAGAGGACCAAAGTTTAGGAAAGCAATAAGAAAAAGCAGACTGACCAACAGTAGATTTTCTAGAAGGAAGAGAGAGAGAATGGGAAGTAATGTTACAAAGAGGGTAGGATGAAGAGGGAGAAGGGAATAAGAATGATGTGAGGTAAGAGGGAAGGGAGCCAAACTAGAATTTGGATAAAAAGGAGACACAATGAGAAAGGCACCTAGCATAAAGAGAACGGAGAGAAAGGGCTGAGTAAAGAGAGCAGTGGTGAGTACAAGGTGAGCAATCAAAAGCAAAATGACAGAAAGAATGAAAAAGAGGGCCCAGTCTAGCAAGGGAGGATTTAGGGGCACTACTGTAGACTAAGTCACCGTAGTCAAATATAGGAAGGATAATTTTTAATACAATTTCTCAGCGGGCGGGGAGTGGAATACTCGCTTTATTCCTGTACAAAGCACCAAGCTTAGGGTGAAGCTTACAGTGAATTCATCAATGTGCACAGAGAAATCAAGATGCCAGTCAAGGCAGACTTCAAGGTATTTAAAAGATCTTCAATCATACCACCATCAAGGGTATTAAATAGTGGGAGAGAAGTAAGTTTGGCTAGCCTCTGACGTCTGTCAAAAGTCATTGAGACTGTTTTTTTGGCGTTAAGGGACAGTTGGTTAGACTTGAACCAGCACTGAACATTATCAAAATCCAATTGAAGCCAGGAGGTAAGGTCGGGGGGGGGGGAGACAGATGCAAAAAGAACTGTGTAATCAGCATACATATGAATGGACGCAGATGAGCAAACAGTGGGAAGGTCATTAAGAAAAATGGAAATGAGAACAGGACAGGACAGACTCTTGAGGGACGCCCGAGCTATTGGAAAGTGAAGGTGAGATGGATTTTCCTGTCCTGACTGCTTGTGACCTGCCTTCAATATAAGAACAAAACCAACTTACAGAAGAATCAGAGAGGGCCACAGCTTTAAGTTTGTCCAGTAGGAGGCGTGCATCATGGTGTCAAAACTTTAGCAAGATCAACCAAAATGGCAGAAGTAAACAGACCTTGATCCATACCTTGTAAGTTTGGAGTCAGTGAGTCAAGGAGGAGGTGGAAGTGGGGTGGGATTTCCAAACCAGACTGAAAGGGAGTTAAAAAGAAAGAGTTATCAAGGAAGGAAGTGAACTGAGAAAGAACAATGTGTCCTATAAGTTAGCCAAGGTAGGTAGGTAGGAGAGAAATTGATGGAAGTTAAGTGTATAAGTGTATATAAGTATACAAGAGATATAACATTGTCGCTTTTAGACTGTGAGCTTGAATTTTCAAAATACTATTTTCTTTTGCCACAGCATATGAGCATGACTGTGTCATTTATAATATGCAACCCAAAATATTGTTTTGTAGAATGACTGCAAAAACAGGTTTTGGAGGGGGATTTGATAACAACACCTGCCACGTTCATTTGATGGGGTGAAAAACATGAATATGTTGAAAATGTGAGTTAAAAAGTTAAGATATTGCAAAGTTATGAGTAAATGTTGAAAAAAAGTTAATGTCTGTTCATAATTTTTTTTTTTCTTTTCAATTTTGACCTCAAATGTTCAACATAATATTTTTTTAAATCACCTTATGAACCTGACAGGTCTCATTTATGAACCTGTCCAAAATGTCATTTTGCAGATCAAGTGTGAAAGACATTTTGGGCATTATTTGAAAATGACACATGCCATATTCCTAACGTGGATACAGAAATGACTATGTTGAAAATTGGGGTTACAATCTAGTAAAAAAGGAAAACTAGGAGCAAGCACTGAAGAATTTCAACGTCTCTTATTTACTTTGTCGTTTTTAAGATTTTGACCTAAAATTTTCAACATTGTCTTATTATGACCCCACCTTATGATCAAGACAAGTGGAACTTTTTTAATCCTGTCTGAAAGCAGATTTCACAGAGTGACTGGGAAAACATGTTTCAGAGGGGATTTGAAAAAAATTACACTTGCCATGTTCATGAAGTTAGGTAAAAAAAGGCTATGTTGAAAACTTGGGGTCAAAATTTGGAAAACCATTAATGTTATGAGTAAATGTTGAAGAATGTTAGTGTTGTTTCATAGCTTTGTTGTTTTCTGATATTGTGACTAGAATGGGTGAAGTTGGGAAATGTCGCTCTGTGAATGAATCTGCTAATTCAGTGCAATTCGAAGGTTAATTCACGGACATGAAGTTCCACTCGTGAAGTGCAGAATTTCACTCACAAACTGCAGAATTCCACCATTCACAGGTGAAATTCTGCACTTCGTGGTGAACTTCCGCAAAAAAACAACAAAGTCACATGGGCGAACGTTGTGCCTATTAGCAAAAATTCACAGATTGCTCCACAAAGGTGAATTTGCTGACTTCACTGGAACTTTGCTGGTGAACTTAAACTTCACTGCATCTCTATGTGACCTCGAATTTTTAACTTAGACTTTTTATGACCTCTCCTTGTGCTCAAGATACGTGAAATGTTTTAAATCCCATCCAAAATGTGATGCTGCAGAGCAACTGTGAAAACTCATGGGAGGAGGTAGATTTGAAAAATGCTATCTTCCTGGAACATGAGGTGAGGTTAAACAAGGTCATGTTGAAAATTTGGGGTAAAATATTAAGAAATTACAACATTATGAGTAAAAGTTCAAAATGCATTAAAAAGCCATTAACTGAACTTACTTTGTTTTCAGTCACTTCCCAGTAGAGGTCAGAAGTAGTGGGATGTTCTAGAAGGACCAGTGCTGACCAGATAGGTAAGTATAAGGTGGGTACTGAGAGGGGGGGTTGGGGTGGGGTGATGGGCAGAAGTCATCAAGGGACTGTTTTAATTTTATACAGGCTTACCAATAGGTCATGGGAAGAAATCAGAAGGTGGGTGGGATACTTGGCAGTGGAAGGGTATTTTTTCATTTCACAGATGGGCATACTTGATGGGAGGGTATTTTCTTCATGGACGGGCATGGAGAAGAACTGGGAGGTGACTGGGATACTAGGCAGTGGAGGGTATTTTCTTTTCATGGACAAGGCATGGGAAGGTTCAGAAATCTGTGGGATACTTGGTAGTGGGATGGTATTTTAGTTTATGGACAATGCATGGAAAGGTTCAGGAAGTGGATGGTATACTTGGCAGTGGATGGTATTTTATTTTATGGACAAGGCACGAGGAAGGTTCAGGAATTTGGTGGGATACTTGGCAGTGGGAGGGTATTTTATTTTATAGACGGGGCACGGGGAAAGTTCAGGAGGTGGGCAAGATACTTGGCAGTGGGAGGGAGTTGTTTTTACATGTCTCCATCTACAACGTGGAGCTCACAACTGATCCTGATGCCTCTTGGCTGCTTGCTGGGTGGTGTCTTGAGGATGAAAGGATTGCGTTGCTCTTGCGTAGAGCAGCTTGCTCTTTCAATTACACAAAGTTTTCACCCAGCAAGCAGAGAACAGTGTCACGATCAGCCTCACTGATCATTGGTTTGTCACTGTCGAGCCCACTGTGGCCTGAGCTGCACTGGACCTGACAGTGACACACCTCTGAAACCGTTATTGTAATAAGATGTTTGTTGTGCATGCTTGCACAAGCAAACATAAAAATCAAGGACTGATTTATGAAAAGAAATCCAGCCATACTTAACATACCTCTGGGAAATTGATTATGGATGTGACTGTAACTGTCCCTGGCTACACAAGATAGGATACTGCAAAAATGTTTTGCAACTCTAATTATCAAAATGTTAGCAGACACTGGGCTATTAGATAACTATTTACTGGTTCTTTCCCTGGTGGCTTGACGATTATAAAGACAAACCAACAAGAAGATTAGATTTTGTTTTTATATTTAACATATTTGTAGTCAAAACATTGATTTACTACATATAGGAATTCATATTATTTGTTATTAGGAAGGAGTTTGGTAAACATGACAGGCATGTCACATCAAAGCGAAGCACACGGAGACTAAATACTAAACAATAATGATGTTTTGCAAGATTTTATAAAATGGGTGGGCTAAACCAGCCAATCAGAGCCCAAGCTCTCCATGCATAAAATCTGTTCCATGCATGGTTAAAAAAAAAAAAAGAGCGGGCAGTAAAAAGGCCAAGATTCTAGTGTGGCCATCACAGACTTGCGGGAGATCAGGGAAAGTATTCTGCAGTTCGCTGTTTACTTTTTTCCCCAGCATAAATTAAAATGTGTTTTTAAAAGCCACCCAGCTTTATCACTTTACCGTTTGGCGACCAAGCACTGCTATGTTTCCCGTCTGCTCCCACTGTTGCCATCATGCTACTGGTCCCGTCAACGGTTTAAAGAAAACCTGTTGTCTATTTTTTTTTTACCTTGTCCACGTTCGCTTCTGCCTGCAGTTTTCGCCTGCTCCACCAACCACTTGGGCTGCCATCGGATGCGGTTGAATCAATTTCAACAAAAGAAAATTTCTGCCCACATCGCTTGTGCTGCAATCAGTTGCAATTAAATCAATATAAAAAAATTAAAAGAAGACAGTTGTCTTGCTCTCTCTCTCTCATTCCTGTCCATCCCAGGGAGGGAAAAAAACACACACACACAAAGTCCCCGCTTCCTCCTGTTACAGCACCCATTTCCATAGTGCAACCATGGATTGCAATGTACAGCGCTACATGCAAATGAGCTCATGAATATTCACACAAAATAATATAGTTGGAAGGACATTTTTAGCACAGATTGGCAGAATTAAATCTTTTTTTCTACATATAAGCATGATTTTTCAAACTGTAAAAAGCAAATTAAAAATAGGATCCCATTTTATAAGCACAATAAAACACTCCAGAGTGTGCACGGAACATATTTTACAGCATGCCAGTGGCTAAAGGCACTCATCCAGGGGTCTCATGCCTTATTACGACCCTGGCCATGTGGTAAAAAATGTTCCATGCACACCCTGTTGTGTCTTATTGCTTACATAATATTTTGTGTTCTCTGATAGTCTGTTAAATGCATGAAACTCTGTAGTATGTTTATAGGATGATAACCTGGGAATCTGGTGGGAGGACACCACAAACGATATGATAAAGTTACTACAATACAAAACAAAACCAAAAAAAAACACAGACAAACTGAGTATCATAAATATTTGAATTTAAGAAAGCAATTATCTAAATTATTGTCACTGGTACATGAAGGCATGGGTAACTATATGAAACAGATCAAAACCATTGAATATGAAATGCAGCAAGTACGGTATGAAAGGGCCAAATTCTTTCTTATTGAACATTGTGTAGATACCAAGGGAAAAATATCCTCGGGTACAGTATCTCTGACAGCTGTAAAGAAAGAAAAGCTTGAACAACCATAGCTAGCCTAAAAGATAACTTTGGGAATTTTCAGATCTCATCAGAATGCATACAGAAAGTGGCTACATGATTTTCTAGTTAATATGTTTAACTATGAGTATATATCAAATGAACAGTTTGAAAATCTCTTTAAGGCCCCAGTTTCCCTCAGCTTCCTGATATACAGAAGGAACTGTTACAAAAACCCATAATAAAAGGAAGTCCACCAGGCAATAAAAAAATTGAACGGCCCCTGACTTAGATGGCCTTACTTCTAAATGTTTCACTTTCAAGCTGTCCTAATGGGGGAGGTTCCACCAGTCTCCTGAAATTATACAAATATCATGGCCATTTTAAAACCAAATAAAGACCCCAAATAGAATGATTCTTATAGGCCAATATCCATCCTAAATACATATTACAACATTTTCATTGGCAAGAAGACCACCCTCAGCACGACAAGTGTTTTGATTCATTTATTTATTTATTGGTTTCTTTTTCCTTAAAAAAATATATATCTGAGGATCAGTTACAGGATTTTTAGTACTGTAAATAAATAAAAAGAGAACTAAGAGAGCTTCAGTAGCAGATAAGTAGTGGAATTGCAATATAATGTGGGGAGTGGTGCAATGCAGTGGCTGTGGGGCAGCCATATTCAGGCAGACCTTCTGGACACTGAGGTGCTGCCCTATCTGCATGCATCTCTCGGGACTGCGGGATGAGGTAGCCAGACTCAGAGCGGAAGTAAACTGGGTCAGGAGTACCATCACCCCTGTCCAGGAACCACCCAGTCCAATGCAGCTGCCTCAAAGGATGCCGAGAACGAGGAGCACTTGGATGACAGTGGGCTCAGGGAGGGTTAGAGCAGTCAGGCAGAGGCACATCCCAGATCCTATTCCACTCAAGAATTCATATGCCACACTGGCAAATGAGGCAACCAAATAGAGGTACCCAGGAAGTGGAAGGAAAGGATGTGGAGGTTAGGCAAGGAGGTGACCTCAGTGGGAAAGCAGTGGACCCCAGAGGAGGAGGCGAATCCTGGTGGGGACTCCATCATAAGAGGGATCCAGCTAGGAACACAGGAGGGGAGGACAGGGAGGTGAGGTGCCTACCAGGTGCCACAGCATGGAGGATGGAAGGAAGATACTGGGGATCACTGGGAAGGCAAGACAGGAGGGTGAGCTGGATGTCATTATCCACCTAGGTACTAATGACTTGGCAAATGGGGAGCCAAAGGAAGTTCAGGAAGAGTTTAGGAAACTGGGGAGGGTCTCAAGCAAGTAGCTACTTCGCACTTTCAGAAGTACTACCTGTGAGAGGCAAGGAGAGCATAGGAGTGCATGCACCAGGAACTTTAACTCATGGTTGAAGAACTGGTGTTGTGAGGAAGGGTTTGGATTCATTGGTGACTGGGGACCCATCTGGAGGGATGGAGGTTTGTTCAAGCCTGACGGCCTGCATCCATCCTGGAGGGGAATCCAAACACTCAATGATAAGTTTAAATGCTACATTGACAAGCATTTAAACTAGCAAAGGGGGGTGGCAGGCCAGCAAGGATGGTACCTACTTGCTCGCCCCCCACAGCTAGTAATGGAACCAGTGAACCAGAGGAGTGGCTATCTCTGCAAAGCAGTGTGCAAAAGTTGGAGATTAGTGTCCAAAAGGTGGATAAGCAGAAAAGGGGCAAAATTCAGCAGAAGGGCAGACAGCAAGGAGAACCAGGGATAAATGACAACCAAGGAAGGGGCTGGAGTAGAACAGTGAAGCAGTCTAGGGAGGTCAGATCATGGAAAGCCATGTGTGCAAATGCCAGGAGCCTTAGCAACAAGATGGAAGATCTGGAAGCTGTCATGGTACAGTCAGACCTGGACATTGTGGCCATCACTGAAACCTGGTGTAATGATAACCATGACTGGGAGATGGCCATACCTGGCTACAACATATTCAGAAGAGACAGAGCAGGCAGGAAGGGAGGAGGAGTGGCACTGTATGTGAAAAATGACATAAGGGCCACACAGATCCAGGAGGAACAAATGGGGAGAGATACTGTGGGTTAAGCTGGAAAGGAAAATGGGCCAGCCATCCGCACAGGTGTGGTCCATAGACCACCAGCCCAGGAGGAAGAAACAGATAGGGAGTTGATGCTAGCCATCCAAAGGATGGTAGACAAGGGTGAGGTAGTACTGGTTGGAGACTTCAATATACCAGACGGGACTGGAGCATCCCAGCAGCAGCATCAACTAGGAGCAGATTTATCCTGGACTCCTTCAGGGTGCCTTCCTCAAGCAACTGGTCATGGAACCAACTCGGCAGAAGGCAATACTGGACCTTGTGCTCACAAACAGAGACAGTGTGATGGGGGTAACAGTGGGGAGCACCTGGGTAACAGTGACCACCAGTCATTGTGGTTTTGAAATCACAGAAAGAGCAGAAGCAAACCACACAAAAACACGATCCTGGATTTTAGGGGCAGACTTTGGGAAAATGGGGAGATGCTTGAAAGAGGCATTAAGGGAATGGGACAGGAATCAGGGATTGAGGAACATGGCAGTATTTAAAATGGGGATTATAAGAACAACAGAATTATGCATTAAGCAGGTTAGCAAGAGGAAAAGAAAGGAGACCATTATGGTTTTCCAAAGAGGTAGCAAAGAAAGTGAAAGCCAAAAAGATTGCATTCAGGCAATACAAAAAGACACAGGCAGAGGGGATAGGAGAAGTACCAGGAGAAACAAAGGGAGGCAGGGAAGTCAGTAAGGGAAGCCAAAGCTCAGACAGAAGAACACATTGCAAAATCAGTGGTTAAAGGGGACAAACCCTTTTACAGGTACATAAGTGAAAAAAGAAGGACAAAGGGAGGGATAGTGAGACTGAAGGGGAGGATGGGAGCCGCGTGGAGGATGACAACAGTAAAGCTGACATATTGAACAGGTATTTCTGCTCAGTCTTTACTAAGGAAGAGGGGTAATGGGTCTGAAGGAGTACAAGGGGTGAGAATGGTGCAAAATGGACACAAGTCCTTTTACGAGAAAGGGTCCTGAAGCAACTGGAAGTAATAAGAGCTGATAAAGCAATGGGGCCAGATGGGGTGCACCCAGGGTCCTTAAAGAACTAAGAGAGGTGGTGGCTGAACCTCTGGCTATCCTATTCAGCCAATCACTGGAAACAGGAGAGTACCAAAGACTGGAGGACAGCAGATGTAGTCCCTTATACAAAAGTGGGAACAAAGAGGAAGCAGGGAACTACAGACCAGTCAGCCTCACCTCGGTAGTGGGAAAGATCATGAAGCACTACTGAAGGAGAGATTGGTGGAACATCTGTTGTCAATGGACTACAGGACCCAAGGCAGCATGGTTTCACCAGGGGAGGTCATGTCAGACCAACCTCATTGAATTTTGACTGGGTGACTAGGGAGGTGGATCAGGGAGGGCAGTGGACATGGCCTATCTGGACTTCAGCAAGGCCTTTGACACTGTGCCACATAGAAGACTATTACACAAACTGGGGAATATGGGTGTGGGCAGGACAGTAGTGTGGTGGGTAGGTAACTGGCTGGGTGGCAGGACACAGAGGGTGGTGGTAAATGGCTGTCACTCCACAGAGGAAGAGTGACCAGTAGAGTTTCACAGGGATCAGTGCTGGGACTGGTCCTATTCAACATCTTCATCAGTGACATTGCACAGGATATAGAAGGCAGAATTTCACTGTTCGCTGATGACACAAAGCTCTGTAACAGAGTAGACACACCAGAGGGTGTAGACAGAATGAGAAGGGACCTGCAGAAACTTGAAGAATGGTCAAAGGGTTTGGCAGTTGAAATTCAATGCAAAGAAGTGCAAGATAATGCATATGGGGCACAAAACCCTGGCACAATATATCAGTTGGGGATGAGGATATAGCATGCACCAAGCAGGAAAGGGATCTTGGGGTTGTCATCTCTGATGACCTCAAGATGGGAAACAGTGTGACAGGCGTCAGGTAAAGCAAATAGGATGCTGGGATGTATAGGCAGGGCATCACCAGCAGGAAAAGGAGGTCATAATTCCGCTATACAAGACACTAGTGAGGCCCCACCTGGAGTACAGTGTACAGTTCTGGAGACCATACCTACGTAAGGACATAGACAGGGTAGAGAAGGTTCAGAGGAGGGCAACAAAGATGGTGCATGGGTTGCATCACAAGTCCTATGAAGACAGGTTGAAGGAACTGAACATGTACTCCCTGGAGGAGAGGAGGAGAGAGGGATATGATAGAGACATACAAGTATCTTACAGGGAGGAACAGGGTGCAGGAAAACACTATTTTAGCGAAAAAAGATGTTTCAGGACTAGAGGGCATGGGATGAAGTTGGAGGGAGGACGATTCAGAGGAAACATGAGAAAGAATTTCTTCACAGAACGGGTGGTAGACAAGTGGAACACCCTGCCAGAGGAAGTAGGGGGCTGAAACAATCACGGATTTAAGAATGGCATGGATAGACATAAAGGAATTCTAGAGGTCAGGGTAAGGAAATAGACTCTAGGAAAACAAACTGAACTTACAAGCTCAAATGGGCAGACTAGGTGGGCCATAGGCCCTTATCTGCCGACACTGTCTATATATCTATGTATCTATGTATAATTGCCAGGAGACTGAAGAACCTCTGGCCAGGGTTTATACATAAGGACCAGGCAGGCTTTATTATTAAATGTTCAGTTCAGTTCAATTTAATTGTTCAATCTAAAAAGATCTTTACAAAAAAACAAACAAATATATATAAAAGATCTATATAATAAAAAAAAACAGATATATAATACTAACACCAACATCAAATATAAAAAGACATGTAATAAGTATACATATCCATTACACCTATGCATAATACTTAGTCAAAACAGTCCATAATATAATAACTTGATCTCTCAATAAATTTCATCTTTTTAGGGTTTTATAATCATTGTCCGAATGGTACTAGCCCTTATATCCCTAATATTAACTAAAAACTTTGCAGTTTTCCTTATTATATATTCGTCATTTGTTGTAAGGAGTATGTTAATCTTTAATTCATTATCACATCCTTGTAGATCAACTAGAATATCTGCCAACCATTTATTTCTAGCCTTCTCATACCACATACACTTTAACATCATATGGTGCACATTTTCTGTCTCTAGTGCTCCATACAGACAATAGGAATAAACTATATCTACCTCTCTGTTGAATCTAGCTGTTAATTTATTTGATTCCTGGGATTCAATTCTAACTTTGGCATAGACTTTTCAGGTTCAGGTTCTTTTAATATGTCCAAGTAATACTTGCATTTATGATTTAAAATATTACTACTGTACCACAAGGAGTAACGATAATTTTTTATATTTTCCATATCTATGTTGTTAAACTTCCTAATTAGTAGTTTTTTAATATATTTTTTATATTGGGCAGAAATCACCACGTTCTGATGTGTCAGATCCAGTAATTTATCTAATTCTACTGTCCTCAATATCCTTCTAACTTTCTGCAGCCATGGTGCCATTATGGCATTCTTTTCCCAGTATTTTTTTTCCTCCAAACTTTTTTTTAACTATCTGCTATCCTCTTGATTATTTAATCTTATCCAGAAATTAACAACATTTGACTCGGGTAAAGCCTTCAGATGTATTAATCCCGTCTCTGCTCAAACATATGTAGCTGGGGTCATTAACAGGAAACCCAATGTAGATCTCAACAGCCATATGACCGTTTTTTCCATATTCTTTAAATATTTGTGATCTGTTATTTCTCTCACATATAATATTTGTGAGTTATATATTGCTTCTATAGCCTTTAGTAAAGGTTTAATTGTATAACCCCCAAACTTCAAATTCAATCTTTTTAATGCCAGAGCTGAATTCGACATTTTATTGTATATTGTAGTATAATGGGTCTTGAAACATAGATTTTTGGAAAAAAAAAAAACCCTAAATAGGTATATTCCTCTACAATTTGCAGTGGATGGGAATTTATCAACCATTTCCCCTTATATTTTTTTTTTCACAAATAACATTATATTAGATTTGGATATATTTACTTTTAGATTTCTATCCTTGGCAAATATTTCAAGAAGATTTAATTTATCCTGATGTCCTTTTGCTGTTAGTGAAAATAATATCAAATCGTCGGCATATGCCAATCCCACGCAATATTCTGTTCTAATTTTAGGGGACTCTGTGTCAGACAGTTATTTGTAAAATTCTCAACAATGTATCCAAATAAATTGCAAATAAGGTGGGCGCTAATATACACCCCTATCTTACTCCCTTGTTTATTTGAAATTGTGGGGGAAAATTACCTTTCATGTTGAGTCTGACCTGTGCCCATGTATATGAATGCAATAATCTTGTAATGTTTATCAATACTGGTTGTATGCCAAAATTATACATTGTGTCCCATAACTTAGTTCTGTCAATAGTATCAAATGCAGTAGAGAAATCTATATATGCTGCATATAATCTATGTGCCCTTATTTTAACATACTTCTCACACAAATGATGCAAGATAAAACAATTATCCATAGTGGAATATGTCCTACGAAAGCCTGCTTGAAGACCGGATAAACCCCAATTTTTTTCCAAACTTATCGGAATACGATCTAATAAAATTCTAGCAAAAATCTTACCCACGATATCTAGCAAGCTAATTGCCCTATAATTTTCCGGATCCTGCTTATTACCTTTTTTATGAATAGGTACTATTACTGCACCCCTCCAAGAGTGAGGGATAAAATTATTGGGCTGGATATTCAAACTGCGCTATTTTGTGGCGCAAGCCATTGCGCTGCACAAAATAGTTGTGCAGGGGTGTGTCCAGAGTGATATTCAAAGGGTTGCACCCTTCAGCAACTCTAGCACAGATAATACCCAGCCACAGCCACTGTGCATGGCGCAGTGGAACTTGCGCCACCGTAAGTTGTCCAGGTGGAGCACTCAGCTTGCGGTGGGCGCAAGTACCTGACCACCATCGCTAAAATCCCCATATTCAAGGTGACATGCAAATGGGGCCATAATTCATGAAGGCACGGGGCCATTTGCATCTGATTATAGCTCAATTTGCATGCCATTAGCATGCAGGTGCGCCGATCCCCGAGGACTTGCGCCTGGCACCCTGCCAGGCAGCAGCTGTTGGGGACCGATGCCCCCTGCAGCCCGATCGTGGGTGAAACAGTGTAGAATCCCCCCCACCACTCCCCACTGGCCCGATCATGGGCATCGTTTAATCCGCCCCACCAGCCCGATCGCGGGCAACAATGTGGCTCCCCCCGAACATATCCCTGGTGGTCCAGTGGACCGAAAAGCCCGATCGCGGGCAGTAGTTGTTTAATAAACCCCCACCCAAATTCATCCCTGGTGGTCCAGTGGCACATCCCGATCGCAGGATGTAAATGTTGAACAAACCCTCCCGAACATAGCCCAGGTGGCTAGTGTCCCCACCCCACCCACCCACGAGCTCCACCACCCGCTCCCTCCCGGCGGCAGGCGGGCGGCAGCATCCCACCTGCCCCGCCGCCCACTGACTGACTGCCTGGTAGAGCTGCACGCCCATTGGTGCAGAGCAAGAGCCTATGGGCGTGCAGCCCATACCATACAAGACAGTCCAGTTTTGTGAATGAATGAATGTATTCATTCACAAATCTGGACTTCTTAGCTTCTATTGTTTCTATCATTTGTTTCCATTGCTCAGCATAAAATTCCTTTTTTATAGCTAGCAATATGTTTCTATGTTCTTTCCTTACCATCTTTAAGGTATCATATGTCTCCTTTCTACCATTTTGTCTATATATTCTCAAACACTTCATAAGTCTTTTTTTACTCAATCTACACTCCTTGTCGAACCATCCCCTGGCTTGCTTATTATATATGGGACCTCCTTCTTTGTACAATCTAGACTGAATTTCTCTAAAAAAGATTTTTAATCTACCATAAAATTAAATTATATCCAACTCATCCATTTTTAATTCAATCTCATTAAAAAATTACTCTAATTGTCCTATAATTTGCATTTCTAGATTCACAGAGCATCTAATCTGTCTCTTGTGTCTAATTTCCACCTGGGTTGGTTTTAAGTTATTCTTTTCTATAACTGTCTCCTTTTCCAATTGATCAATATGAACTATTACTGGAAGATGATCACTTTCAATTCTTAAAGGTATAGTTAATGTCTTCCACCAATCACTAGGACCTCTCCAGCATACTAAGTCAAGTAATGTATTTCCATACTTTGAGATATGTATTGTTGCTCCTTCTTCGTCCCCCTTCAATCTCCCATTCAAAATATAAAGCACACTATTTTTAAGTATTTCACACATTTTTCTCGTTTGAATTAATTTTTCATCCTTTGTTTTCCTCTTAGAGTTTTCATTGACTGGATATACCCACTGCATAACTGAACTGTCTGTTAGTCCATCATACCTTCCAATTCTGGCAAACTACAGAGAACATAAAGTGTACCCTCTCGTTAATTAAGCAAGTGGTCCAAAGCAACTGCCCTACCCTAATTCTTAGTCTGGGTGCTCAGACAGCATTTGATAGGGTGTTCTGGCACTTATTGCAACATACCTCAAAAGGCAATGGTAACTGTTCCACTCCTTTCCCCTTAGAAGGAAGCACTTGACAAGGATGCCCACGCTCTTCCTTATTTTTCTCATCTACGTGGAACCCCTAGCCTAAAATATTACACAAATGGATACAACAACAGGGTTCACTATGGGAGGCATAACGTGCAAAGTTGCATTCTATGCAGGCGATCACTGCCAGTCCTCATGACAGTGTTGACAGAAGTAGGAAACCTATCCAGCTATTCTTTAAATACAGGAAAAACTGAGGTTCTGTAGCTGGGTTATGACCCTCTCCCGCTACTTTAACACCACTACCTTTTCAAATGGGATCGCAATATTTTTAAATACTTTGGGATTAATGTTCCCATGGATTTGGTCCAACTTTATAGGTTAAACTACTCTCCACTAAAACAAACTAGCATAACTGATTTTTTTTTTCCCCTCCGGTCGTGCCTCCAGGTTTGCCACTCCTTCAGGCTGCACATTGCCACTCGTGACCCCCTCGTCCTGTCCCCCCTCCCCTCACCTCACGTCGCAGCCGACCCAGGGGTGGCCCGGCATATCCCTTTGCCGAGTGGGTCCCCCTCCTCTGAGGGCAAAGACACCGGGGGGGTGGGGCCCCAGTGCACCAGGTGTCAGGTCCCTGGGCGCTGCTGAGGTGGGATCGGAGGGTACAGGACCCTCGGGTCAGCGAGAGCGAGCAGCCATCATCCCGCGAACCCGGAGGCTGGTATCGCTTTCTCCGGGGCGGTGCCATTTAACGCCAAGGCGAGCCGACGGCTCACCACGCCCCCAACATCCAGGTCGCCATGACTGGACCCCAGCCTCCACCAGGTGTACCATGCAGTGGTCCTGATTACCCTCCCCAGAGTAGGTGAGCAGTCGTGGACGCTCGAACCTACTCCACCCCAGCCGGCTCTCCAGCGACCCAAGTCCGTTCCCGAGCATAACTGATTTTTAATGCTGGCAGTGTCTCCCTCTTTCACTCACTAATAAAGTAGATCCCACTGAATGAATCTTTTAACTCAGCTCCTATCTCTTTACCAAATGCTCCCAATCAACCCACCAAGGGAGGACTTTGAGAGCTGGGACAGATACATCTCCAGATTTCTCTGGAATGGGCTATGCCCCCACATTGAATACAAAAGAATGCAACTACCTGAAACCAAAGGGGGATTAGCATTACCAAACCTTCTAAAACACCAACAGGCTGCACAACTGTGATATATCCTATAATGGCTCAAACCCACCGTAGAGTCACATTGACACACTCTAAACATTGAATCATAGAAATATAGATGATGTCAGCAGAAAAAGACCATTGGTCCATCCAGTCTGCCCAGTTTTACCCTACCCTACCCCAGGACCTATTGTCCAGATGGAGTTTTCACCCTCCCCCCTCTCGCTCCCCGCCTTACTGCCATCTCCTCCAGTAACTAGGAAACCCTTAACTCTGGAATTAACTCACAATCTGCAATCCTTCAAGTGGAATTTTTTGCTTCCCCAAGGAAATCTCCTGCCAGTCTTGCAGATTATTAACTGGGGATGTACTGATGACCTTACTTAAAAGAACAGAATTCGGAGGCCATCTTCAGGGTTTGGAGGTCCTGGCCTTTCATTCCAGCTTTGCACCAGCACACGTGGATACTAAATTTGCACACTGGGCTAGAAGGGGTATAATTGGCAAATTTCAGTTTTATAAGGCTGGTAAACTGCAGATGTATCAACAACTATAAGAGAAATACAATATGCAATCTAGTGACTACTTCAGATACCTACAAACTAGGCACCGCATGGGCACATCCTTAAATTTAAAGTGATCAACATATGGGATTCATCCTGAATTTGAATTACTGTTGACTGGCTTAAATGGAATAATCCCTGACCATCTCATTTCACGCTGTTATAGGTCTCTCAGTCAACGCCAACAAGTCACTACCGAACATACTGTCACACCCTAAACCTACAAACATAGACAATGATGGCAGAAAAAGACCATTGGTCCAGCCAGTCTGCTCAGTGTTACCCTATTCATGGAGTCAGTATAGTATAATGGTTAAGAGCACTGAGTTGCAAACCTGGAGAACTAGGTTTGAATCCCACAGCCACCACTTGCATACCTTGTGACCAATAGCAAGTTACTTACTGTAGAACTAATATATTTCACTTTCATTTTATTTTCACTATATTCACAAAAATAATATGAAAGTAAAATATTGTTATTCCCAGTGCTGCTGTTACCAATGACCTGGCATCAGTGAAAATTATGTGAAGTGAATATGCTGCCACCGCTTGGACCACTAAATATTTTGAACGTGAAATGTATTAGTTCTACAATAACTTCCCTGTGCTTCCAGGATGTACCTGGAAACAAGTCTCGGCTTAGTGTGTCATTCCTAGCCAAAAGCTGTAAATCAGTGAACATTTAAAAAAAAAAATCAGTGGAAACGAGGCACTTGTTTCCATATGGATAACTTAGACTCAGATACAGTACAGTCTGGTATAGACAACACAAAGTAACTGCATCCTGTTTCTGGAGGGAGTACACATGGAAAACAGAAATCAGATATTTAACCCCCCCCAATATAACAGCAAAAAAATTGAAGCAACACCCAGTGGCTTCTTGGTGGCAGTGTGGCCAGCTGAGTGCAAATCATTACCACATTTTCTGGACCTACCCAAAGCTTCGGACATTTGGGGAAAAATAGAAGAAGAAATGAACACTTTAATTCCAGACTATGGCAATCTAACCCCACAGGGACCACTCTTACTAATAGAGCGCACCCTTTATTATCCACCAACATTGGTGCACCAACTTTTTGGCGGATAACAGAAGGTGGCAGATACAAGAGGTTGCATAGGCAACATTTTTAAAAGCAAGACAGGATTACAAACAATTACTGTATAAAGTAGTCATTGTCTATTTGTGTACCTATTGCATGAAGAAATCATTAAAAAACATTAAAAAATCATTTGGCAAGGCAAGGCAAATTTAATTTCTCTGGCACCCAATCCCGGAGGCTCTGGGAACCTAACAATGAAAGCAGGTAACAGATATAAAGATTGACACATACAATAAAACAGCGATAAAAACAAATAATACATTAAAACCAATAAATAGCTCAGAGTAAAATAACTGTACAATATCTGAGAACCACGTCCAGAAAAGCCAGGGAAAGCAACTGGGACTTGAGATGGCACTTAAACATCTCAATTGACAGGGCCTCCGTGATGGATGAAGGCAGTGCATTCCACAGGACTGGGCTGGCGACACTGAATGCTCTGTCATCAGCAGTTCTCAACCTAGTCCTGGGAATCTCAAGGAGGCCCCTAGAAGAGGAACGGAGGGAGTGGACTGGGGTGGCTGGTGTTAGAAGATCAGACAGGTAGCCAGGTATGGGGGGGTTACATGACAGAACCTCGAAAGGCCCGTCAGCAACCTGGCAGCTGTATTCTGCACCAGCTACAGTTGGTGGAGGGTACCTCATGAGACCCTAAAGTAGAGAGAATTACAGTAATCAAGCCTGGACATCACAAATGCATGAACCAGTGTGGGAAGGTCCTCTGGCAGAACTAGGGGTTTGATTCTGGCAATGTTCCTCAAGTGGCAAAAACCACTTTGGACCACAGACGACACCTGTGATTCAAATGTTAATATGTCATCCAGGAACATGCCAAGATCTCGTACCCTAGAGGAGGCAATCAAAGGTGTGGGCCCTAGGAAAAGTCTTGTTGCCACACTGGAGGCACTCCTATCATGCCCTTGGCCCAGTTCCAACACTAGAACCTCCATCTTATCAGGGTTCAGCTGCAACCAGCTGGAGAACATCCAGTCACTGACATCGGCCAAGCAGCTATTTAGCACTTCCACAGCATCAGATGTTCCATGTACGAAGGATAAGTACAATTGGGGTATCATCTGCATAGCTATGAAAACCCACACTGTACTTCCTAATGAGCTCACCCGGGGCAACAAGTATACTGCAAACAGCACTGGCGACGAGACTGATCCTTGAGTTATTCCACACGACAGGGGCCTCAGGGAGGAGTAGGAGGAGAAAGTCACCATCAGAGTGAAATAACTGCACAATATCATACAGCCACATCCAGAAAAGCCAGGGGAAAACAGGTGAGACTTGAGATGGCACTTAAACATCTCAACTGATGGGGCCTCCCTGATAGATGAAGGCAGTGCATTCCACAGGACTGGGCCAGTGACACTGAATGCTCTGTTGTTGGCAGTTCTCAGTCTAGTCCTGGGAATATGAAGGAGGCCCCTAGAAGAAGAATGGAGGGAGCGGACTGGGGTGGCTGGTGTTAGAAGATCAGTCAGGTAGCCAGGACCTAGTCCATGTAGGGCCTTAAGGGTGAGCAAGCACACCCTGAAGATCACCCTCCACCTGACTGGTAGCCAGTGTAGTTCCTGCAATATGGGGGTTACATGACAGAACCTCGAAGGGCCCGGCAGCAACCTGGAGGTTGTGTTCTGCACCAGCTACAGTTGGCAGGAGGTACCTCCTGAGACCCCGAAGTAGAGAGCATTACAGTAATCAAGGCTGGACGTCACAAAGGCATGAACCAGTGTGGGAAGCTCCTCTGGTGGAACTAGGGGTTTGATTCTGGCAATGTTCCTCAAGTGGTAAAAAACACTTTGGACCACAGACAAGACCTGTGATTCAAATGTTAATCTGTCATCCAGGAATACGCCAAGATCTTGCACCTTAGAGGGGGCAATCAAAGGTCTAGGCCTTTAGGAAAGACCTGTTGCCACACTGGAGGCACTCCTATCATGCCCTCGGCCCGGTTCCAACACTAGCCAGCACTAGAACCTCCGTCTTATAAGGGTTCAGCCGCAACCATCTGGAGGACATCCAATCACTGATCTTGGCCAATCAGATATTTAGCACTTCCACAGCACTGGATGTTTTAGGTGCAAAGAATAAGTACAATTGGGTATCATCTGCATAGCCATGAAAACCCACATTGTGCTTCCTAATGAGCTCACACACAGACAGCAAGTATACTGGAAACAGCATCGGCGATAAGACTGATCCCTGAGGTACTCTGCACGACAGGGGCCTCGGGGAGGAGGAGAAAATCACCATCATTAGCTGTTGCTTCCTGTCAGCAAGGTAAGACTCAAACCAGCTGATGACAGTGCCAGCAAGTCCACAGTACTCTCTGAGATGATCAAGCAGCACAATGTGGTCTACAGTGTCAAAGGCTGACAAGAGATTGAGAAGAACAAGAATTGACCTGTCTCCTCTATCCCTCACCCTGAGGAAGTCATTGTCCACCTGAACTAACACAGTTTCAGTGCAATGCTTGGTTCTGAAACCAGACTAGAGTGGCTCATAGATGTTAAAGATCACGAGGCGCTCCTCAAGCTGTTGGGCCAAAATCTTCTCTATAACTTTTCCCAAAAATTGGAGGTTGGAGATTGGACAGTAATTCGCCAAGATGTCCGGGTTGAAAGATTATTTTTTTCAGAAGGGGCCTCACCAGGACCACTTTCAAGCAGTCTGGGAAGACTCCCTTCGACAATGAGCACCGGACAATCAAAGTGAACACTGGGCCAATGGAACCAACACATCTCATCAAGGAGCATGTCAGAGCCGAGTCCAGTTCACAATACATGTGCTTCAGCTTTGAGATGACTTTAATGACCTCAGCCACCTCCACCAGTTTAAACTCCTCCCAGATAGACGGGATGCCCTATCACAACCAAGACAATCACTGTGAGTCATATTACGACTCACTGACAGGATTCCCTGCAGGATGGAAGACACCCTGTCAGGGAAGAACTGTGTAAACTCATCACACAAAGTGACTGAAAAGGCTTTTTTCAGCTGCAGACAGACTGGATGTAAAAGTCTGTTGACAGTCTGCAATGGCATAGCTGATAGGTTCTTTTCTGCAGCAATCTCCCTGGATAGGAACTCTGCCTTCTTACAGTTGATTTCCTCCTGGTACTCATCATAGTGAGCACACGGGGCCATTTTGTCCTCCTCTGACTTGGTCCTCCACCAGCAATGCTACAACTTCCAACTCCTAATCTTCATCACCTTGAGCTCTCCATTGAACCAGAGAGACCTCAAGTGAGAAGATTTGGGTCCTACACAAACCGGTCGCATTCTTTTAAATCCTATTGTGTGAAGACATCATTAAAAAAAAAACATTTAAAATCATTTGGTTTCAGTTGCATTCTTTTGAATAAACTTTAGTCAACTTTAAAATAATCAGTTATGGTCAGTTGTTTGGTTTTTGTGGTTGTTATTAATTTAACTTTGCCATCCAAGTGTAAACACATGCAGATATATTCATTGACCATCTCATTTGTTTCAAGAAAGTGCATCAAAGTGCAGAACGTTTTTTTTTTGCTTTAGCAGTGGAAGGTGGGGATGTTAACTGTACATCAGCTTAAGATAATGTGTCTCCAGTGCTCTGCAGTGGTGCTTCACCCGTGTCTTCATCACGAACTGTTGCAACAATTTCTTCATCAGTGATGTTATTAAAAATTTCAGTCATTTCCAAAAGTGACACAGTCATCTGCAGTACATTTCATTGCAGGATCAATGCCTAACCCAAGTGCAGCATTGGCGATAAGATCAGTGAGCTCACTATGGTTATCTGTGCTTACCGCATCAGATTGTCTTGGCATCATGTCAGTGTATCCCCAGCAATTCTGTACGGTCTCAGTTGTTACTGCATTCCATCCAACTGTGATACAGCATATAGCATTGCTCAGTAGCAGTGCAGGTGCTGTTCCTTGTTAAATACACTTGTTTAAATGCTCCAAGTGACGTGTTCTGTAATGTCCTTTAAAGGACTGAATGATCCTGTGGTCTCCATTATGTGTACGGAGTTAACAAGCTCCAGTCCAGTGTCCCTCTCCACTTTTTCCCTCTGACCTGCCCCCCTACTACCCCACAACCATCACTCTCCAGGGAATACTGATCTCTCCCTAGTAGGCCCATACTACTGCCAGCCATCCTTTCATTGCATCTAATTCCCACTACACCTCTATAGCCAAAATGCAGGGACTGCCAATGTTGGCTCTCATGTTCTCACTTCTACCCTACCTCAAGATAGGTGAAGACTTACCAACCTTGGCGCATACCACGGACTCCCCAAAACTCTCTGGTGCTACACAGCTCCTACTGAGCATAGTCAGGGGGACGTCCTCAGACCCCTATCAGCCCCTTGAACTAAAACTCTGTCCCCTATCTTTACGAATTCCCTACACCTTGTAAAATCCCAATAGCTGCCTTGCTGTGCTGCCACTGGTTTGCCACTGCCTCCCTAACACCTAGGCTCCCTAAGCCAAAGCCTGCTGACACCACCAGAGTATCCTGGTCCAGCTTCCTAAGACAATTAATACTCATAATGCTTCTACTATCAGGGAACGTCCACCCCAATCGTGGTCCTTCCACCACAAACCACACCTCAAAGCTAGGCCACCTTAAGATAGTCTCCCTGAACATAGGTAGCCTCTTTCCCAAGTTCCCTCAGTTCCAGGCCTGGGTGGAACAGCACAAACCCAACATCATCTCACTAACTGAAACTTGGCTTTCCCCAAAGGTCACTAATGAGGCAGTAGTCCTGAACAGCTACCCCGTCTTTGGACAGAACTGCCTGTCAAAATGGGGAGGAGGCTGTATGGTCTACCTTAGACATGACATAAAAGGTCAAATATTGTGTAGCAGCCTCCGCACAGTGTAGGCACAGATCCTAACCTTAAAACTCACCATAGGTCAGCAAAACAAAGTACTGCTGTTCTCACAGTATACCTACCACCAGGAAAGCACCTCACTGGCTTTGAGCAGTTTATAAATAATCTAGAGAAACACAAACAAAACTGGGAGCAGGTCATTGTTGGAGACTTCAGCATCAACTGGCTCTCCAAAGAAGCAACTACAGTTAAATACAAATGATCAAGCCTCTATCTAACCCAGTTAGTAAGCCAGGCTACCAGACAGAATTACCGCACAAACAATAGTTCCATTATCGAATAGCTACTTACAACCTGACTGGAACATATCTCTGAGGTGTCTATCTCACCAGAGGCGCTTAACGATCACCCCCCAGTATTTTTCACCTGGACAAATAAGTTCACTAAGTGTGCACCCTGAGCCTCCAGAAACAGAACCCTGAGAACCGGATATCTGGATACCTTCAGACAGTACCTGAAGGAGGCAGACTGGTCCCCGTTGAACACTGCTACTGATGTGAACCAGGCCCTAGACTACTTCTATAAGATCTTCACCACAGCGTGCAACATCTTTGCACTGTAGAAAACCAAAATAACAAGAGGGTCCAATAGCCCATGGCTCTCTAGCTCACTCCTTGAGCATATGAGTCTCAGGGACAACTTGTGGCACAAGGCTAAGGCAACCAGAGCACGGGTTAACTTCACAGCCTATAAGGCGGCCAGAAATAGCTGTACCAAGCTCATCAGACTTGCCAAAGCCTCATACTACAATGACCTGCTTGGCAGGAGCTGGGGATATGGAAGGGAATTCTGGGACTCTGTGAAATCCCTTACAGGCAAAACTGAGCCCCTCCTGACCTCATTGTAACTCCCTCTGAAACACTGCAGGATCCACGTGACATTGCAAACGCATTCAACATTGCCTTCACAGATCTAAACAATGTATTACCAAGTGACTACCTTACTCATACTCCACCTGACCAGAAACGCATCCTGAGTTCTCCATTTGGACCCACTAGCGGACTCCCACCTTTCTACTTCAGACTTATTACCAGAACTGAAGCTATAAAATACACCAGATGAGTCCTAGGGAAAACAAGAATGGGTAGTGACCAAATTGACATGAAGTTGGTTGCCCTCACCCTAAATGAACTCACGGATCCGCTCACCAAGGTCTTCAATGCATCCCCAAGATCTGGGGTGTCCCCCAACAGATGGAAGGCTGCACTTGTTACCCCAGTCTTCAAATCCGGTGATAGGACTAACTTATCTAACTACTGGCCCATTTCAATTCTCCCACCTCCCCAAAGCCCTTGAAAGGGTGGTCACTGACCAAGTCACAGAACACCTTGATAAATATCATTTACTCTGTAAGCAGCAACATGTATTTAGAAAAAAACACTCCACAATCACCACCTTGGTCAACTACACCTCCCAACTCTATGGGGCCTTGGACATAGGGCTAGCAGTGGGGTCTATCTTTATAGACCTCAACAAGGTGTTTGACACTGTCAACCACCAACTGCTCCTGCACTCTCTTCTATCCACTGGGCTGTCTAGGGACACTGTAGACTGGTTTAACAGTTGCCTATCTAATAGGTCACAACATGTAAGTATCAGCAGCACTCTCTCTGAACCCCAGGAGGTGAGCCTAGGTGTTCCCCAAGGATCTATCCTAGGCCCACTTCTCTTCAGCCTCATCATTAACACTCTTCTCTCTGTATGCCCAGGTCATATTGTACTTTAAGCGGATGATGCTGTCATTTCAGTACCTGGTAGGGACTTGGCCTCAATCACCTCTGAACTGCAAGTCAACTTTCAAAAGCTTAAATCATGGTTCACTCAGTGCAAACTACTACTCAACTATAAAAAAAAAAACAAATGCATGCTCCTCTCTACCCCCCAGAGCAAGAAGAGATGCAGTCCCCTAAGAATCCTGAGTCATAAAGGTGACACCCTTGAGCAGGTAGACACCTTTAAATACCTAGGCGTTCATCTGGATGACACCCTTACCTTCTCAGCCCACGTAGAGCAACTTGTCAAAACCGTCAATGTAAAACTTGGGGTACTATATTGCCACCGACAGTCTATGACACCTCAAGCCTTAAAACTCATGACATATAGCTCAGTCTTGTCCGCCATGGACTAGCGATCTATGGGGTTGGCTCTGACTCCGCAATAAAGAGGGTCAGTACCCTACTTAACAAAGCCTGCTGCCTGACCATGGGATCTCACCACCAGACTCATACTTGTGCCCTATACAGTCAGACTGGCTGGCTCACCCTTCATCTTAGGGTACAATACCAAGTCTGCCTGCTAGTGAAAAAAGCAAAGCTGGGGTTTATGCCTGAATCAACTTCCTCCTTCTTTGAATCTGCCCAACCAGCTATTAACACCAGACGTGCCTCTAAGGGAGGGCTTATAGTACCCTTTAAATGCACCTCTCTTGCCCAGAGGTTCCTCTCTTACTGAGGCCCAAAGTGGTTTAATGATCTGCCTCCAGCCCTGATTGAAAGCAACAAACTCGGACAGTTCAAAACAAGGCTACGCTCCCACTTAGCAAACTCATACGACTGCCACTGCCTACTTAACTGATGGCGTTCCCCATCCCCTAATACTTCCAAACCCACCTTCTACTCCACCCCCTTACCTCCATCAACCCCTACCCCACTCTTCTCCCCTCACCCCACCCCCATTCCCCTTATAGCCCCATTACAGCCATATGGCACCTACCACCCTCTCCACTCCCTACTATCCCACCCCTTGCTCCTCTCCTCTCCCCTCCTCCCACATCCCTCCTCCCCCACTCTACAGCAAGGCCAGCTTAGCTGCTTCTTCCTTTACCACCTGTTAGACCAGGACCCTCCGTCCTCTACTGCCTCCAACCTCCCAAGTTTTGTACTGCACTACTGCAGTGTTACTTATGTAAATTGCTATTCTTTGTAAAAATGTGTTCCCAACTCTACGGATTTTAACTACAAAACTTGTAATACTGTACTCACTGTAATAGCACTTATCAATTTATGTTAATTTCATGTTCTTCTGTGTGTACTACTTGTCCTTTTGTTCTGTATCCACTGACTTGGAGCCTTTGTAAACGAGCCTATGGCTCAAAGGTGTTAATCCGAAAATTTGAAATAAATCCCAGCATTGGGAGGCTGCAGAGAACTGGTTGTTGTACGGGGCAAGGAATCAATTTTCACATTTGAGAAAGTGTGAGGTGCAATATACGTAGGGGCATTATCCATCATAAATATATTTTTTCTTTTCTTTCTTCAGATGGTGGTGTTCTGGTCAGTGAGTCATGCAGAAACAATTGAGGAGCCCAGCCATGCTTTTTTATTTGCAGTGTACTCCACATACAGAGTGGCACTGAAGTTTCTGAAGCATCGAGGGTTTGTTGACTTTAATATAACAAGAGGTTTCATTTTGTCAGAGTCGTCAGTGTTGTGGCAAAGAACAGCCGTCATTCTGTCCTTGGATCCTTTTATGAGCTTTTTAAAATCAGTTGTTGTCAGAGATCTGTTTGGTAGCTTCTTAAAAATTCCCCGTCTCGTCCATGTTATAGACATTGCAGGGATCATAATGCACTGCAGCCTTTTCGCATTTAACAGCCCCTCTGAAATGAGATGTTTACTCACCCCTGCACTCTCGCCTGAGATGATGTGGCAAGCTATATTGTGTCCTTGTTTAGATTTCTGCAACCAGCCATTAGAATAAGAGAAATCAGTCACTCTGAACTGTGCCCCAAAATATCTTGCCTTCTGCCTCAGGATCTCATCGGTTATTGTAACGTTCTGTGCTCTGGCATTGCTGAATCATAAAAACAGAGCCTTTCCCCAAGTCAGCATGCTGAGGAAGTGTTTGCATCTTCCTCGGGGACTGACTTACATTTTCAGCATGTCACTCTGACTTGGGGGCTAAAATATCCCTGATTGTGTGCTTGGCTATGCTGCACTGTCACAAGTTTAAGAAGTGGTTGGTGTAGCTGGCCCAGTGGTGCTGAGGGTTGAGGCGCTGGACACTTGCACTGCACCACTTGGCGACCTCGAGTTGCGAGGTCGGCAAGGGAGGGAGAGGATGGAGCATCTGATGGGCTGCTCTCCTCTCCTGGGGAGGGCATAGGGCTGCCCAGTGTACCAGTGGCCCCTGATGGAGATCAGGGGTACTGCAGGATGACTGGCTTGTAATGCAGGGCAAGCGCGGCGACAGCAGGATTGCCATGTGCCATGATGTCATTGCACATTTGGCTTGGGGGGACAAATAGGGGAAGAAAACCCCCCTCCAGATGACTGTGGAGATGACGGGGCTTCCGTGTCATGGCCCACATACCACCACTGGCCCAGCTCACTGAGATCTTCCAAGGCGCCAACCCGTAGGCTGCACAGATCCCAGCCAAGCCGGGGGGCTGAGGTCTGGTCTGGGCAATGCGGGTGAAAAGATCCAAGACGTGGGGGTTCAGGCAGGGAGTGAGAGGCCCTAGCCCAGTAAGTACCGCAAAATGATGCCCTATCCTCTGGGGTGAATAAAATAGAGTAAAAAAAAAAAGATGTGGTTGGTGATGTCTTGCTGGCTACATTTAGGGTTTAGAGCTGAAAAACGAACACTTTCTACCTTTCTCCTGGGCTCCAGGACATTTCTGTTTCTCTTGCTTTGTGTGGACGCCAGAGCAGTCATCATGCCCCCACGCCAGTCTCACACCATGCTGATTACAAGTCATGCACTCACACCTAAATGCTGCAGAGGGCACTTAATTGGTGGACAGCTGGGCCAAATTGGGCTTAACTGTTTAACTCAGCTGCACAGTTTCCGTGAAATAAGCTCCCCTCTGTCACTTCGTCACACCAGTCCACAGTGATTACAACATGTGCAGTTATTGATCTGTGAAACTTACCAGCAGCCATCATGCCCCCACACCGATCTCACACACTACACTGCAGTGAAACGTACAGCACAGGCACACACTAACAGACTCCTCTCCATCATCATCTTGATGGCATGCAGCATCCAGAACAAATTTGTAGAAGTCCAAAAGTCCAAAAGAACAGACTATTGTCACAGACTAAAAAAGAATATAGCGGTGGGTGGGCAGGACAGCACTAGAAAACAGGGCTGGCTGATGTTTGGTTGGGCGGGCGAGTAGGAGACTGCAGACAGTATGAGTAAAGTACATACTGTAGATGAAAAAATACAGTAAACAATACAGTGTATACACCTCTTGAGCTACCTTACAATAAACACACCATTATTTGTATGCTGTACTGCCTACTGGACAGCATATGTAAAAAGGGACTATTATAAGGTGCCAGCAAGCCTAGCTTGTAAGTGCCTCCTGTGGTCATGCATGTTCTTTCCCACATTTGGTAAGCTTTAAGGTTGCATTCACTTTTGAGTGATTCAGTTGCATGATATCATAGCTAATATCAGTGATAGGGCTTTTAGATCTTGGCATAGGGTTTCAGTACTACTACACAAGCCTAGGTTCGATCTCCAGTAGAGCACATTTTTTCTTTCTCACTAAAATTTATGGTGTATATATAAGAGAGATTATTAGATATAATTGCTGATGTCAGTGATAGGGATTTCAAGATTTGTAGTAGGGTTTCAGACCATGGATCTAATAGTTCTATGTTGCATTTAACTTATTTAGTTCTTGCTGAGGCTTTCAGGTTTGGTATTTTTCCACTGGTCTGGAAGCAAACTACTATTAAACCGATATTTAAATTGGGTCAACCTCATGAAATTGATAATTATCGGCCAATTTCTATTCTTTCCCCGTTAAGTAAGATTTTTGAAAAATTGGTCAACTGTCAATTGGTGGAGCATTTGGAAGCCAGGGGTCTTCGCTCTCCAGAGCAGCATGGTTTTCGGAGGCATTATAGCACTGGCACTGCACTGGCTCACTTCACTAACCATACTTTAAGATCTGTGGATGTTGGTCAGTTGACCGGAGTTTTATTTATTGATTTATCAAAAACCTTTGATTTAGTCAATCATTCCATGCTGCTCCGGAGACTGGGGAGCCTTGGGCTTTCTGAGATAACTTGTGGTTGGTTCCACAGTTACTTAACTGCATGCCCAGTAAGGGTGAAACTTGGTGGTATGGAATCAGCACAGGGTGAGCTTCAGTACGGTGTACCATAGGGGTCCATTTTGGGGCCCCTGTTGTTCTCCGTTTTCAATTGTTGCTGTATGCTGACAATAGAATACTGTTTACCAGCTCTTTAAAATCAATGAGATTAATATTTCATTACAGCAGGACTTCTTAGCATTGAATAAATGGTTGCAGGAACATTGTTTAGTGTTGAATTCCAAAAAGACCGAATGTATTTTATTTGGATTTGTGCCAAAAAATTGTAATGCTGAACCTTTGGCTTGAAATGACTTGACAGGTAACAAGATTAGACAGGTAATTGAAACCAAATACCTAGGAATAATATTTGATGCTAGTTTAACTTACTTGGTGCATATTAGGTACATAGTGAAGTCTGTAAATCAAAAAATAGGTGCCTTATATCGAATCAAGGATTGCTTAACTAGAGGAGCAAGAGAAATGATATCCAAAACTGTATTACTTACGGCTTTGCATTATAATTCTTTTTTGTTTGCTAAAATAGCTATCAAAGACCTGGATTTGGTAAATAAGTCTTTTAATTCCATTTGTAGATTTGTCCTGGCTAAACCTTACAATATGCATCATTGTGATTTATATAATGAACTTAATTGGCCTATTTTTCATAAGCTAGGCTGTTTGACTTATATCATTTTTGTACAGGGTTGTAAATCACCTCTCCATAGTCTGATTAATCAAAGGAAGATGTTAGATCCTTACGTTCAACTAAAGAGCTGCTTTTATTGATTCCTAGAATGGATACCTGTATGGGCGAGAGAGCCTTCTCATTTCAATATCCAACTCTATGGAATACACTACCGGATAATTGTGTTACTGCTGTCAAGCAAGAAAGTTTAAAAAAAGTTTTGTACTGCTACTTGCAATCACTTGCTGTATGTAATTGTACTTAGTTATGTAAATGTATTATTGTGTTTACTGTCCAATTATTTAATGTATTGTACTGTATGTATTACTGTATCTAATTTGTTTCTTTTGAAGCACCAGGTCGATACTGAAAAAGGGCCTTGGCCCAGTTATCTTACCTGATAAATAAAGTGAATTGAATTGAATTGCAATGGTGGGAAGCATTCCTTCCAACTATAGTAGAGAGTTCATTGCTAAAGTCCACTGCAGCTCCTAATTGGGGGGTCATATAATTACTGATACTACAAAATGCGAATAGAGAATAATGTTTTCACTTACTTAAAACTTATTATACTTATTTTATCTGGTTGATCCTGTGACCCCACCCACCATACCATACCATGGCCATGAACTAATATCCAGGGTCCCCTGCCGGTAATCTAATTTACAGTCAAATAGTTTACTAAAGTGCATGACTGCACTTACTGTAATGATACCAATGATGCTGGGAGCAGCACAATTGGTACCGGTACAGTAAGCACGGTCATGTGCTTTAGTAAACTATGAGACTGTAAACTAGATTACCAGCACATATACCTCTCCCATGGCTTAGCCTGTCACTCACATCATTAGAGGGATTGCTGTGGGGGACCCTGGGAATGCAGGAATATGGGTGGACTAGCAGCCTGGGACTAGTAGTGCCAATATAAATGTAAAGAGAAACATTTGAAAACTGCAAGAACTGGCATCTACTATTGACTTACAGAGCTTTTTCAATTTCAAACATAATTGTTTTTGTCAAATCAAAATGCTAAACAAGCACCTTTAGTCCAGAGTGTGCTTCATTTTATTACATACAGTATTGTGATGCTGTACAAAATTGCTTCAAGATAAAAAACCCACAGCAGACCAATGGAACTAGACACTGCTTGCAAAGGCACAGAAATTCACAATTCTCTCAGACTGGTATGCTGTAGCTCGCAAATGGAGGGCCGTTCAAACCCCTCTTCACTTTCTCAATTAGCATCCTCATGTCACCTGTTGCATTTCACGCATGTGTGCTTTGTAAAAGGACCCTGGGAACATCAGCTCACAGCCATGGTGGGAGGGGGTGGGCAGGAGTTGCAGGATCAACCAGATAAAAATGACATAGGTTTTAAGAGTATGAAAAAATTATTTATATTTGCATAACTGGGACGTCATGGTTCTGGAGCGTTTCACAAGGGGGGCTGAGAGTTTGTCTTTAATGATTGCTTACATGTTGTATAGTATTGTTTTGTTCTGTCTCCATTTATAACTTGTGATTTACTTGCAGAGTTGTGAATAATGCTACACCAAACATCTAACTGCCTTTGCAATTGTTCCTAATTGCAGGATATGATCTACCATAGAAAGCATCTCTGTCTAGAAACCCTGTCTAACAATCTGGCTAACAGCACAGTTGCAGAGCATCAGGACAGTATTTGGAGGGGCCCTAGGTTTGATTCCCAGTAGGGCACATTTTTTTCTTTCTCGCTACAGTTTATATTACATGAGAGAAATTGTAAGATGTCATTGCTGATGTCAGTGCTGGGGCTTCAGGTCTTGAAGTAGGGTTTCAGACAAGAAACTGTTAAGTTCTATGTTGCAGCCATCTTACTTAGTTTCAGCTGAGGCTTTGATGCTTGTGTAGGTTTGAATGTATCTTGGTGGGAAGCATTTTTTCCCAACTGCAGGTAGCTCATTACTAATCTTCACTGCAGCTGTGTAAAGAGTGATCTGAACTCATTTAAAATTCTCTGTACAGACTGCTACACAAAGATGAGCAAGATGAATTATTTAATGGTTGTTGGCATGTTTTGTTCTTTCTCTAGTTACAATTTATGATGTACTTGCAAAGCTCAAGATAATACTTTCCCAAACATCTAAGTGCCTTCATGATTGTTCCTAATTGCAGGATATGCATTATCATAGCAAGTATCTATGTCTAGAAATCTTATGTCCAACCATCTGATTAATAGTTCAGTGGCAGAACACCAGAACAGTATTTGGGAAACTTAGGTTTCATTCCACTTGTAATAATTTCTACTTGTTGGGGACTCTATAATAAAATAATGAATAAAAGGAATTAGATGGGGGAGCAGGGGGAAAGAGTAGTGCAGTATGGGTTGAGTGTCTGCCAGGCATGACGGTGGTGGCGGTCATTCACTATATCCCCTCAAGGAGGAACCATCAGGATAAGAAAACATACCTGATGTTCCACCTGGGAACAAATGACCTGGTGGGAAAAAGCCTGTTGGAGGTGCAGGCAAGATTTACAGCACTTGCTAGATACTGCAGCAGTCTGGGGTTCAAATCAGTGGCTTTCTCTGAGGTGTTGCCTGTACCAAAGGCAAGTACTGATAGGAGGCTGAGGATTAAGGAGTTCAATGAGTGGCTGGTGGGGTGGTGCAAGCAAATGGGGTATGGGTTAGTAAGGGACTGGGATCTACATGGGGGGATGAGAGCCTGTTTGCTCCAGACAGACTGCGCCTGAATAGGGAGGGTGTGGCAGTGCTAAAAAGCAAATTAGGAGAGTTCATAGAAGAAACCTACAATTTAAACTAGATTGGGGGGAAGGGGGTGACAATTCTGCACTACAAGGCAGGAGAAATGGGGGCTACCAGCCTCCGCCAAGGATAGTGTTGAAATACTGGGCATGAGGTAGAATAGAGAATGAGAGGAGAACCTGGTGAAAGGCTAGCAGCCAACACCAGGAGTTTAAATAAGATGAACTTGGAGGCCATCATGGGGGATGAAAGACTAGATATATTAGTTATATCTCGAGACCTGGTGGACAGGCTGCACACCTGGAAATGAGCTATCCCTGGTTACAGACTGTTCAGAAGGGATAGGGAGGGAGTAAGAAGGGAAAGAGTTGCTTTATACATCAGGAAGGCATAAGTGTAACTGAAGGACAAGAGGAGGACAGGAGACTGAGCTACTGTGAGTTACTGCTAGGCAGGAGGAGGAGAATCCTTGTGGCTGGGGGTGGTATACAGGCCACCTACAAGGGGATGAGGGTGATCAACAGTTAATTCAGGTCATCACAAGGCTGGCCTAAAGGGAGAACTACTGCAGGTGGGAACCTAAACCTCCCAGATGTAGCCTGGAAATCCCGGATGCAGCATCATCAAGGAGCAGGAGATACTAGTGCTTGCAAGGGTATTCCTTCAAGCAGCTAGTCAGGGAACGTGACAAGGGGCAACAACCTGCTGGATTTGGTCCTGGCAAATGGGAAGAATGTGGAGGAGGTGCAGGTGGGAGAAGCCTGGGCAACAGCGCCATAGCAGGTAATGATCAGGTTTAAGGCAGGGAGGCGACAAGTAAAACCAGTACTACAGTCATGGACTTCAGGCGCTCAGACTTTGACAAGATGAGAAGGATAGTAAGGGACAATGGAGGTATGGAGAATATAGGGGCAGTGGAGGAGTAGGCAAGCTATCAAGGGAGGGTACTGAAAGTTGCAAAAATGTGCATAAAAAGGTTAGAAAGAGCAAAGGGGGAGAATTGCTTTGGTTTACAAAGGAGTTGTGGGGCAATCAGGGAAAGGAGGAGAAGGGCTTTCAGAAAATTTAGAGGACACTCAGCGAGGAAGATAAGGAACAGTATAGGGAAAGAGGAGCATGGCAGGAAGGCGATCAGAAGGGCAAAGGCAGATACTGAGGAGAAAATAGCAAAATGGCCAAAAGGGATAAAACCTTTTCAGATGTGAGGGAGAGGAGAGGGCAAGGCAGGGGATTACTAGGCTGAGGAGGCGGGAAGGGAGAAATAACATTGGAAAGGGACTGTGAAAAAGCAGAATTATTAAATAAGTACATTAGCTCAGTATTCATGGGGGGAGGATGGTAGGGAACCTGAGCTGAAGGGGAAGGAGGGCAAATGGGTGGATCTGAGCCCATTCACTGTGTATAGGGTTAGGGCAGAGCTAGCTAGATAGATTGAGGGTGGACAAGGCAATGGGGCCTGACTGGTTACACCCAGGGTGATCAGGGAATTAAAGGAGGAGTTGGTGGCACCCTTGACAGGCTCTTCAGGTTGTCCCTGGATACGAGGAAGTGCTGGAGGACTGGAAGAGGGCAGACGTAGTGCCTTTACACAAGGGAGGTAGTAAGGAGGTGAAGGGCAACTACCGACCTGTCAGCTCTCCACGTCAGTGGTGGGGAAGGTAATGGAGGCATTAATCAAGGAGAGGTGGTGAATTACTTGGAGGACAGCGGCTTGCAGGACAGCAGACAGCATGGTTTCATGAAGTGGAAGTCTTGCCAGACAAACCTAATTCAGTTCTTTGATTGGGTGACTCGGGTGACTGACCGGGGGGTGGTGGTAGACATAGCCTATCTGGACTTCAGTAAGGCCTTTGACACCGTCCCCCATAGGAGGCTGGTGAGCAAGATGGGAAGTCTGGGGTTGGCTGGGAAAATAAGCTGGGTGGAGGCCTGGCTGTCAGGAAGAACTCAGAGGGTGGTGCTCAATGGGGTGCACTCCGGGATGGTGAGGGTGAAGAGTGGATTGCCACAAGGTCAGTTTTGGGTCCACTTCTCTTCAACATCTACATCAGTGATATTGCTGAGGGTTTGAGGGGGAGAGTGTGCCTATTTGCTGATAATACAATCAATGGGTCATGGAAACAGTATTCACGGCCTCAGAAATTTACCTGCCCGTGATCTGCACCCCGGTGAGAATATTTAAGCTGCGAGGGAGTGCGGGGCAGAGCCCTCCCACATCAGGGTGTAAAGCTCCCGCAAAAAAAAGGAATGGCACCATTTTGGCAACGGGCACCATGCCAACGCTATTGTTGTCGGCACTGTTTGGACCCAGTGCCGGCACCAAGACACTGTCTCAAATCGAACAGCTGTTTCAGTGCCTGATGGGACCAGAATTGTTAAGTTACCTTTATAGAGATTATGTAGCACATAAAACAGGATGAGGTATGTGATCAGACTTCAGAATACCCTGCCTCGGGAGCATTATTCAGCACTAAGTGCAGCCAAGTACTCTCGATGCATCTGAAGCATGGTATATTGGAGCCCGATCACCCTCCCCAGAAAACAAAAGATTAGCAAAAACTGTGGTCTGTTATTGTTTTATTTATATAAAAAAAGTTGCCCCCTCACTCATTTCTGATTCGTCATTGCCATCTATCCCAGAAACTATAGGTAATAAATTGCTATAATCATTAAATACAATTTGTACTTTAAAATAATGATTGTAACAAAATGATATGTAGAGCAGTGTGACTTCGGGTGTAATCCGTGAAGCCACCCAAGATGCACGTGAATCACAAGCATCTGGGGTGCCAACTTTTGTGCCCACTGATGCTGGTGCACATGCTAGCATTCATGTCTCCTGGCCTCCAAGGAGTTGCGCACTAAGTGCATTGTGGACGAGCATGGGTAGGTCAGGGGTGTTGGCCTGCTGGACATTGGGCATCCAATCAAATTCCTGGGCCAGTCCTGAAGTGGATCTTAAGCCCACATGGATCAAGGGCTGCAGGGATGCGGCAGCCCTCAAGGATTGCTGTATTTCAGAGCACACCATCTGTTTTCAGGAAACACCAGACCGTGCCGGTACAACCCCCAGCCCTCCATACAGGCACAGAGGGCTGGTGGCAGGTGGTGAAGATGTGGATCAAGTCCCCGGGAATGAGATGAAGCTGGGCAGAGACGGGCATGTAAGTGCTATGGGAGCCTATCAGGTCACGTAGCCTTAGACCTCTCTTCTGGCCCTTAGCATTACAGAGACTGTGCAGCGAACTGGGTGTTTGCAGGCCCCCTTGCCCGTCCTAACTCCACTACCCATATAGTGTCATATGTGGTTCAGGATCAGGTGCAGAGGGCGTGCATTCAGGGCTGAGGATGCACGGATGTCTCTGCATGTGTGAGTGTGACCTCTGCACATCAACAGCTTACAAGCACCCTAAGTGGATGCATAAGCCTTCAAGGATCAGGACTAAAACACACTAGTTTATTTTAGCTGTCTTGTGACCTCCAGTTCTGAGTTTTCATCCTGTGACTGTCAACCCTATAAAGATGTTACAAGTTATAAACTGCTTTTAAACGTAGATTATATCTTGTACTTTCAAACTGTACTGTTTTTTACTAAGGTTGGTTATATCCTGTAGTGCTGATTTATTAGTTTGTAGTTTCTGAATTAGTAACCAGTTAACAGCTCAATCCAATCTCACTGTAAAGCATGAGTGTGTCCACAGCCCTACTAACACTGTAAAATGAGATTGTGCTAAGTTGCCAACTGGTTAAACACGTAACTTTACACAATATAAGCAACTTTTGTAACTGCCAGTTTATTCAACATACAGTACAGGGTACATTTTATTTTTAAAAGTAGTTTACAAGTTGTGACTCTTTTGTAGGATGGACAGTCCTGGGAAATGAAAGCGCAGAACCGGGGGAAGGTGTTCAGAAGACAGCTAAGATGCACTTGTACATTTTAAGTGACTTGAGATATAAATAAATAACTTTTTTACAACCTGGTTGTAAAGTACAGGATATATTTTACTGTTTGAAATAGTTCACAACTTGTGGTTCCTTTGAGGGAGTCTATTTGGTGGGATGTGGTGGTGGGGAAAAACAGGCGGACGATTCAAATTTAAAAATTTAAAATGGGGAGCCAGCAAATTGCTAAAATCAGGAGTGCAGTTATTGGATATTATAACATGCCTGTCATAGTCTTATATGTTAGTCACATCACTCAGATCCCCACATTCCTGGGCCCATTTTGTAATCGCTGCTTGTATACTGCTCCCATACTGCAGTTGCAGATCCCACCAAGCTCTACACCCATCATACAGGTGACAGCTTGAATGGCTAGGGTGCAGTGCTGTACCAGGAGCAGCCTGAAGGACTCAGACCCGAGCGTTCGACAGTGGTAGCCTTATGGGTTCAGAAAAGAACTATCCAGCACGAGATTACTTAACGTGTAACCAAAGTTCTACTACTACTTGCAGTACATCTCCACTTAGGGCAGTCTTCCACCAAGTGCGCTCAATCATTGGAACAGTCTTCAAGCTTGACTCCTCCTCCTCCTACCACCCAACCATGTGGACCCCCCAGCTCCATCCCATTTGCACTGAGATCTGTATATTGGAACAAGAATTCAAAGCAGCCCTTGCCAGTGGAGGTCAGGTGGAAGTATGAATATAAATGGAATACTCGTGGTATAACTATGGTTACAAGTAAGTAAACTCTGTTTTTAACTACCTAGATTTAGCTCACAATTCACACTCAGGCTGACCTCCTAGCAGTCCTCAGGAGGAGGGGGTAAGGAACATACCACAAACTAGGTGAACAGAGACTGGAAGACTGAGGACTCAAAACAGAACCACTAAGAGCCAGCCAAGGCTGTAATAGGAGAGGAATGTGTGTGCATTCCACCAGGTACAGTAGCAGCCCAGGGCCCCTACGTATTTTAGAACTAGGAATGTACCTGTACCTGGCAGCAACTGAGAAACAGAGAAACATAGATAATGACGGCAGAAAAATATTCAAAGTAGATCCAGTCTGCACAAAATTGCTACTGGTTACACCATAACCCCAGAGACAGCTGTATGTCTGAAGGAGTGAGCCTTCTACCCTAACCAAATGGGTGGTTCCCTCCAGCTGACTTGTAACACAAGACAAATCAGGTACGCAGATATAGAGACGTACAAAAAATATATGTGGATGCATAAAGTGCATTTATTTGGAATTGAGTGCAAACAGTAATAGAAAAAAATGCACTCACTCCCCAGTGCTTTGGATTACACTGATCCTTCCTCAAGGGGCACTTAGGTTCTGGCAGTGTGCCAAACCAATTTGCCGCAGCAGCACCCAATTTTGTAATCTTAGCGCCAATTGCGACAGTTTCCACTACCCACAGCAACATGCGGCAGTATCTGGTGCAAGCTCCGGAACAAATGTCCTCAGTATTGCCACGAGGTAGACCACAAAATATGGGTCTAGCTTATGGCAATTGCTGCACGGGATAGACAATCCCGATTGCTGGCAGGTGAATGCCACAAGCTCCATGCACCTTATATGTGGCGCACTTGGGACTTGCAGCATTCACAAGCGTTCGGAAATCCTGCCACCTGTGTTTTTGACCATTCCTGCTGAATAGTTCTTCACTATTTTTTCACAATTTACCTTGTTCTTTTTTGGTTTTTTTTGACAGTCGAATCATTTCAAATACCACATCAAGAATGTGGCCAGAACAGTTACCATCAGAATAGGGTTCCTTCTCAGACACAAGCGATGCTTGACACGTGAAGCCCTACGAACTGCAATCAATAGCACAATCATTTCCATCATTGACTACGGTCTGGTCATTTTAATTTATTAAATTTCAGATTCAACACCTTTGAGCCAGAAGCTCTTTTACAAAGGTTCCATGTCAGAGTGCATAGGTAGTATTGAAAGCTTGAATACAATGTAGTAACTGAGTAAATACAGGTCACAGTACAATGAGGTGATAGAAAAATCAAGGACACGGTGTACATATTCAGGGTTAAGACCCAATGAAAGTGAGTAAAGCAGTGTGAAACAGTTATTAATGCAGCCAATACAGAATTGTCAGGTAGAAACTAACACAGTATTACCTAGAAACTCAGTTTAAGTAGAACAGGGCAGGCAGGGCCTATTGGAGAAATAATGGAGAGGATGGTGAGGTCTGTAGGGGCGGGAGGGAGAAGTAGGGGGGACTGTCCAGAGGGTGTATGTGAAAAGTCAGGAAGAACAGGGTGGTGGGGAGGAGGGAGATAGCCTGTGTGAAGGGAGAGATACAGAACAGGATGTGTGTGAGGAAAAGGGGTGTAGGAGGGCGAGTGGGGAGGGGGGAGGAGAAATAGGGTGGGATGTAGAGGAAAGTGGTCGACTAAGTGAAACAGTCGCACTCAGTTCTGGCTACAAGTGTCTGCCATAATTTATGTTTAAAGAGGCTAAGGGTACATGAATTGGTGGTATCACCGCTCAGGGTGTTAAACATCTTAGGGGCTCTTCTGACAAAGGACCTCCGGCCTTGGGAAATGCGACAGCGGGGAACCACTAGTGTGCAATTTTCTGAGCTTCTGGTGTTGCGAAAGCTGATGTCTTGCCTGAGGAGATTCTAGACCCTAGGGGGCATGAGAACAATGGATGCCTTTTTTTACTATGAATTGGATGTTATGTATAATAAATTGGCAAGATATATATTAGGTGTTCCACAAATGACACATAGAACAGAGATGTATAGGGATTTAGACTGGCTTTCTCTGTCTCAAAGGAGAGCTCTAAGTACAATTATATTTATGACAAAATGCATTTCGGGTAAAGTACCGGAGTATGTTGCTGAGAGTATTGGGTTAAAAACACCTATAAGGGGATTGCGTTCTGCGAATAGTCTGGAATGTGTGGTACCAAATGAAAAACAGTATTGGGAAAAAAATCATTTTACATGTATTGGGCCCTAATATGGAATAAATTACCTGGGAAGCTAAGACCTTTGAACAGAGAAATCCAGGTAAAATGAATAAAAAGTGGTACACTAAACACGTAAATATAGAAGAGGATTTGGTATAGTTGATAAGTAAAGAAAATGGCATCAGACTTTGTCATGAGAAGAATTGTGTCCTATAATAGGACATTTAAAACATTGACAACCTGCACTTTAGTTACATCATGTTTGTGTTATTTGTATTGACTGTCATATTTGTGTGAGGATATAGTGGAAATGCAAAAGTATATGTTATTATTTTATAAGCTTTAGTATGATATATTGTGTTTAATGTATTGTGTATAATTAATGTAAGAGTAACTGGAACTGGCTCATTTGGACCGTACTGTAAAATGAGCCTCGGCTCAGTGGAGTAATCCATATTCATTTTTTTCTTTTCATGAATAAAAGTTTTACTTACCAGCCTACTATGAGGCAAGATTGGCATATGATTCTTCCCTGTAGTTGTAACCAGTTTGCCTGTTGATAAAGATCACATGTGTGTATGTGGCGGGCCGTTCCAGTTAGCAATCGGCAGGCCTTATTCAGTGCTAATGAAATTCATCATAGTACTGCAGCCGTGGCCGCTCTATAGATGATAAGCCCGTAATCTATGATGAAGATAATGAGCTTTAATTGCTAGGTTAAGGAGCTTCTGGAGTCAAGCTGTGCTTATGTTTGTAGAGTAGGCTGATGCGGATATTCACTGATTTAGCGACCATGTCGATATGACTGGAGAAAGACAGGGTATTCTGTCCATGGTCACAACAAGGTACTTGAAGTTTGTGTCTGTTCCAGACAGACACCTGAGCAGTTTTGATAGTTAGCTGTTTATTTTTATATTTGTTACATGTGCCATGGAATAGCATAGTCTTAGATTTTTTGTAGTTTAGTACTAGTCATCTACAGGTCGTACCCCCCTACACTCCCTCTCTGCAGGATAGCAGTGGCTCTCAACAAAGCCTGCAAGCTACTCACTGGCTCCTCCCATCTCACGCACACCTGTGACCTTTATGAACAATCTGGTTGGCTACAACTTAACAGAATTTGCAATCAAACCTGCCTGTTAGCCAAAAAAACACTTCTTGGATTTGTACCTCCTGGAGTTACAAACCTTCTAAATTTATTCTCGGGCTCGCAGCACACCAGAAACTCCATCCATCAACTTCTCACTATTCCAAGTTGCAGAACTACACAAGAGCAGCGTTACTACGCTTACCGGGCTCCCCTCTGGTTCAATGACCTTGGTGCAGAACTCGGCACCGTACCAAAACTGGGCTCTTTCAAAAACCTACTACAACAACATCTGCTAGAGAATAGTAGCTGTGACTGCACCTGAGAAAGGAGCTCTGTTTCACTGTTTCTGACCTGCTCCCTCCCAATGATACCCCTCTGCTCCTCACCTCTAACCTCTTCCTACTGTCCTAATCCCTCATATCGTCCCTCAAGCCCCTACTTAGGCACCTGTCCCCTCCACTTCCCCCCTTCACCCCTGCCTTCCCCCACTCTCACTGTGCTTCCTCTGTCTCTTATTTACTGTGCCAGTATCCCTTCCTTCTGATATGACAAAGCTACCAATGGCTACTCCTATCCTCACTTCTGACCAGGAGTTGACCAGGACAATCATTAAATGTGTTGTACAGTATATTATTATTCTACCTTACTGTATCATACTGTGGTTAAATGCTTAAATCCTGTTACTGTATAATCTGTTTAGCTAGTGACTCTTGTACTGCTCCCATTGTATATTTTCCCACCCTTTTGACGTGGAACCTTTGTAAATGAGCGGTTTCCTGCTCAAAGGTATTGTAATCCAAGACTGAAATAAATAAATAAATAAAAATCAAGAAGTAGAATTCATTAGCCAGCTCCCACTTCAAAAACTGACCAATTAAGGGCTTCGGGGTCAGGACTACAAATAACAGCTGCAAAGACAGTGGCTAGGTTGCTCTGCTCTGCCATGAGGGGACCCAGACATGCTACAGAAGAAGAGGAAACAGTCTTCACCAAAGAGTAAAAAAGTCCCCAAGTGGGCTAAGGCCACCAGATAGGAGGGGTTTGCTTGACCAAGGCTTGCTACTGCAAGCCTCTCATGCTGCAGGGACTGCTGTGACACTGCGCAGAGAGACAGCACCTAGCAACAGCAGCAATGATGCGGCATCTGCATCCATTAAAGGAAAACTGCCATTATCATACCCGCCCCACCCCTGAAAGCTCTACCCCCGATTAAGCTTTTGGCACAGAAAGGAAAATTTATTTTCCCAGTTCACTTACTTTATTTTAACTTTCTAAAGTCTTTGATCGCCAAATATGGCGGATGCTGCACGGCTCCATTTCATCTACTGGTGCGGTGTGGAATAGAGGAGAGAAGAGAGGAAATCTAGAAGGGCAGAGAGTCAAACCAATGTGTAGAAACTAAGGCCACAGAGTGTGTAAGATGAAAGGAGGGAAGGGGAGGGATACAGAGGGAAGTGTAAAGGGTGCAGTGATGAGTGATGAGCATTTTCAGCAAAGTGGCAGAAGGCATTGCAGAGGGTGTCCAGTCTGGCATGGGAGAAGGGTTGGGCGGTGCCATAAACCATATATGCATAGTCAAACACTGGGAATGCCATCTTAATGATCAGCTCATGGCAGACTAGGGATGAGAGACAATCATGTTTTTTTTCTACCATTCTTTATCCTCCCAAGTCACAGGCAGGACCTCCTTCCACCTTCTGCCAGTGTGCTCTGTTTCTATCTGACTGAGATTCTGCCACCATCCTCTTGGGACCCTCAGTCCACCTGTGACTCACCACTGTGCTGCTTCCCGGGTATGCCCCCCCAGCAGTGAGTACACTTTCAGCTCCATGGCATTTCTTCCCTACATCAATCTGGCCACCCTAGGTGGAGGTGAAGGTTGGTGGTATCCCTGGAAGGGGGCAGCTCGAATCCAGTGTGGGACATGGTGGACTTGTGGAGGTTTCATCCTCCCAATCCTGCACCATTTTTCCTGATTTTCTCCCCACCTTCCCCACCAAGAGTGTGCGTCAAGATTGGCCGCTAACAGGCTGGCCCATCGGCGCAACAGTTGGATTTCTGCTTGCTACGACGGTGACCCAGATTAGGGAATGGACCAGGGTCGCTGGAGGGCCAGCTGAGGGAGAAGGACAGAGCGTCCCACAGACTGCTCTCCTTCTCGGGGGGAGGGTGAGTAAATGCCTGGTGCGTGAGGGACCCCTGGTGGAGACAAGGAGTCATACAGCTATCAGCGCTAAGTATGTACAGGAGGCGGGATGGACGCCGGACGTCATTGCACAGCTCTGCCAAGTGGAGGGGGGATCAAATAAAGAAATCCTCCAGCAAGTCATGGAGTTTCTCTGGTAGAAGGACACATGTGTGTGCCAGCCTTTGCTAACAGTGCTTTTTCTTTTCTTTCATTTGTTTTTTTATAAATAAGTTTTCTTAACATTTTCAACATCACAGAAATGCTTTGTACAAATACATCAATTAATTTTAAAATGTAGCTGGGGAAATCCCCAGCAGTGCTCCTTCTGTTGCCCAGGGAGGTCCACGAAAGTCTGCCCAACTGCAAGCTGGGATTGAGGGCGAGATGCAAGGGAAATCTGCATGGGACATTTGGATGTATAAAGCCACTGACTAAACCAGCTGTCTGAATGGGTTAAAGTGAAAAGAAATGTGATGCTGAGTGTGACACCCTATAACTATAGGAGATACTAAGTGGTCCTTAATTCCTGTCCCAGTTGAGTAAATGATTAGTTTTCAGTCTAAACAGAAAGAAAGACAAATGTTATCTACAGTAAATCTGTTCTGTTCATGGATTGGCAAAGGCCTCAGTGTTCTAGGAGGCTTCATAACCTTCAGGTACATCCTGTGCTTCTTATGCGCCTACAATGCCCTGTGCTGTGTGCCTGCAACAAGGGGCATAAATATGGATATCCAGGCAGAATGTCAGTGTTGCTTGAAGTTGGAGTCAGCATGCATTAAGGACTCCAGACAGGAAGGACAGAGCCCCCCCCCCGTCGAAGTTCCAGTTGTGTCCAGCCAGAAAGGGGCTTGCCAGGCTCAGAGGTGGGGGGGGGTGACAGCAGGGTGCCAAGCTGGGGTGGCATTTGTCCTCTCTGGGTCAAGTCTCTTAAGATTGGATTCTGGCTAGGATACAAATGTCAGGATGGTAACGGCCTGTTGGCAGCTCCTTCTTAAGGGGTGGGTTTGATGGCACTTGCCAATAAATCCTGAGGAGATTGGAAGATAGACTGAAGATTGCTCCCATGTACCAGTCTCCAAGAAAGGAAGTGAGAGAAGAACATGTACGGAGAGGGTCGTCACTGAATCATTGAAACCCAAAGGTTGGGTAAGATGAAAAAAATATTCACCTTAGTAATGTTTCCTTTCAGGGATCCCTCACTATGTTTACTCTATCAGACGGATTTTCAAAGGGCCCTTAGATCCATGCAAGCTGGCGTCAAACAACCAGCTTCAGTCAGATCTACGTGCGCCAAATACTGTGCGCCATATTTTGCAAGAAAAGCGTTATCTGTGACAAAGTCCCCAAAACTGACGCAAGAGGTCCACTGCATCAACAAAATGGGGTAAAGGATGAGAATGACGCAAGCTGCACCAAAATAAATGGTGCAAGCTGAGTCAAAAAAATGACGCAAGGAACGAAAATGACGCAAACCAAGTAAAAAAATGGTGCAAACTGAGTCAAAAAAATGGTGCAAGTTCAGTAAAAAATGATGCAAAGGACGAGAATGATACAAGCTAAGTAAATAACACAGCAGATGAAATGGCCAAGACTAAGCCCCCCAAAATATTCTAAACTAGTCCTGCAGGAGAATACTGGCCCTTAATAGTAGCATAGTCAGGTATGACCACCTGCTGTGGGTCTCTTTATATGCTCTAGTGTCCCTCATACCAGCTTTGGCTGCTCTAACAGCGACATGCATCTTAGGCACAAGGACAGTACTTGCATTCTTTGAAAATCCCACATAAGGGGATGGTGCATCATTTCGGTGACGCAAGCATCCCTTCTGACATGGCGCAGGCATTTTTTTGGTGCAAGCATGGGGCAAGCCACTCTGGCGCATGCAAACCTGTTTTTGACACAAGCACCATTTGAAAATCAGAATTGGTGCAAGTTTTGATGCATCCTGCTTCATGTGTTATTTTTTTTGGACGCAAGTACCCTGCGTCATTCTCTGGCCTTTGATAATCCAATGCATTTGTCTCCATAGTGACAGACGCCCCTGGGGATGGAACCTATTCTAATTCTAGAATTTAGAATACTGGTTTCAAACTCTGCAGTTGCACTCTGGCAGTTAACCAGATTTGTTTTTATAGCCCAAGTGGTGCAGTGGCTAGTAAAACTACCGAAGCAGCTACCGGATCTATGATTGGTCATCGATAAAAATTTTGTCGAATGACCATACAGCGAAACTGGCATGTCGACCGTATTTGCAGTTGGGATACAGTTTCTAAGTTAAGGACGTGTTTTCTTTAGGGGGCTTTGCTCCTGAGCCCCCCCCCCACGCAGGCCGGCACCCCCCCACTAAATATAATCAACTCCAAGTTGGTGCTGATTAGGGGAAGGGGTGCAAGACCATCTGAATACAGTGCCAGGGTACAGCACCGACACCACCGCGACCTGGTACTGTAGTCGCTGTAGTGTCGGTCGCTGTCAAAATGTCGCTGTTGGAGGGGTATACCAAGGCGACCAGAAATTGTTTCAATTATATCAACTTTTTATAAAACAGCAATCAAATTGAAGCAGACATGTAAATGTAAGAAACAGCACTGGGTCACAACACAGCCTGCTACAATAGCGCGATGAAGAACCACGCAGTAAAAATGCCACCACTTTTACTTTTGCTGGGGGATCTGCCCCCACACCACCCAATGCAGGGGGCTCTGTCCCCTGCACTCCCGAACTAAAGGATACCAACTCTGGGGGGAGGGGATCATGGGGCCAGATGAAATTTGTGGGGCTGTGGAATACTCGTTTCCAGGGCCCCTTGTGAAAAAAACTAAGTCCTGAGAATTGCAAAATTGAGGGAGACCAGGATTAGAATCCTGGTCTCCACTGCCTCCTGGTAGAGCTGCTCCATGCCTTAGCCCTCCACATCACTGGAGCAGGTCAGCCAGCCTCTTAATATCTCCTGCCCATGTTCTTTGGTAGCACCATGGACAGCGATCTGCACAGTACTGTCATTCCCCCATTGCCGTCCGTGGTTGTGCTATACAGACTAGCGCTCTGTTGACTGGCGTTATTCATGTAGTGCTTTTCTAGCGGGTTACCATAAAAAACATAGGAATGCTTAAAAAACACCAGACTTTACAACTGTAGCATAATTGCAATAGTAATGCTCAAGCAACCTTAGTGAAAAGAACTGATTTTTGTGAAAAGCTATTTTCATGTTCTGGAAGGGGAGGCAGGGTAAGGAGTGTAAACATAGTGAGGGATCCCTGAAAAGAAACAATATTACTACGGTGAGTAATTTTTTTTCTTCTTACCCCAGGAATCCCTCACTTAATGTTTACACTCTGTGCAGACTCAGTAGCAGTACCTTGGATGGCTGGATCCAGAACTGACCTAGGAAAAAGGTTCCATAAGACAGAAGTTCCAAAGATGGCATCCCTGGAAGACTGTATGTCCAGGCAGTAGTGATTTGTGAAGGTGTGCACTTTTCCCATGTAGCTGCTTTGCTGATGTCTAATAAGGGAATGCCCCCTGTGGATACCGTAGAGGCAGAGGTACCCCTTGTGGAGTGTACCCTAAAGCCTCTGGGTGGCATTTTCCCAGGTTCTTCATAGCAAATCTGGATGCAAGAAACTATCCTTCAAGAAACAGACCTCTTAGTTGCTGGTTTACCTCGCCAACCTCACCATAGGTAACAAAAAGTTGAGTGTTTTGGGACCTGACTTCTTTTGTCTTATACATGTAGATATGCAGAACTCGTTTCAGGTCAAGGCTGTGCAATTTTTGCTCACCTGATCTGCAGTGTTCTGGATAGAGCACAGAAAGTGTTACTGACTGGCTCAGATGGAAGTCAGACACCACATTAGGCAGGAATTTCCTATTGGTTCTAAGGACTACCTTCTCCCTGTGGAAGATTATGTAATTTGACTCTTTGCAAAGGTCTTGCAGCTCACTTACCCTCTTAAGCAGAGGTCATGGCAATCAGGAACATGGTTTTCTATGCTACATACATTACATCAGCAGTGTCCATAGGCTCGAATGGAGCCTCCATAAGTCTGACAAGGCAAACATTGAAATCCCATGGTGGGACTGGATCCCTTACTGCTGTGTACATGTGACTGAGCCTTTTAAAAAACCTTTTGAAGATTAGTTGTGAGGACAGTGACTTTCCCTTGCCTGTTGATATGTAGACTGATAAAGCAGCTAAGTGCACCTTTAGTGTTGAAGGCCTTAGGCCTAGGGACTGTAGGTGTATCAGGTATTTTAGGACTATAGGCAACCCTGCCTCCATTGGGATTATTCTTCTTGGGACAAACCAATAATAAATTATTTTCCATGTAGAGGAATATGCTTTCCTGGTTTCTGGTTTCCTGGAAACCCTAAACATCTTCAGGACTTACTCTGAGAGGATCAGTCCAGAGTATGATAACTCTTCAAGAACCATGCCCTGAGGCAAAATGTGCTGGAAATGCTATCCTGCTCTAGAATAAAGTAGTGACTTAATGGCAGACTGATGGGACTCTTGCTGGACAAGGCCAGGAGCACTGAGTACCAGGTTTGTCTGACCCAATCTGGGGCTATTAGAATCATTGTTGCAGGTTTCTTCCTGAGCTTCAGGAGGACTTGCTGTATGAGTGGGAAAGTGGGAAGGTATACAGGAACTTCCCTGTCCAATCCAAGATTATGGCCTCCTCTGGGACTGTCCCTCTACCTGGTGGTCTGCAACAAAACTGTGTGAGCTGATTGTTCTTCCAAGAGCTGAATTGGTCTATTATGGGTGTGCTCCACTTTCTAAAAACTGTGGCCAGAAGCTGTTGGAGATTTGTGATTCCTCTGGCTGATTCTGCTTAAGGTGACTGCTAGGACATTGTCTTTGCCTGTCAGGTACACTGCAGAAATGTTTGCTTCTAAGGAGTATTGCAGGTCTCAGATACTCATTGCTTCTGTGCACAGTTCTGAGGATCTTGTTCCTAGTACATTGTTGTGTTGTCTGTTCCGATTTGGACAGACTAACCTTGCAGCTGGGAGGAGAATGACTGCTTTTTTAGCACCACTTCCCTGAGTTCCACAAGGTGGATGTGCTCCAGGGACTCCTGTGGGACCCATGTGCCACTTACTCTAAGATCCTGTAGCTGGGCACCCCACCCCAGCAGTGAAGCATCCATGGTAAGGATACTTGGTGATTGCTGATGAAAAGGAATGCCTTCTCTGAGATTGCTTTCCTCCTTCTATCACTCTAGTGCATTTATCAGTGCTTTTATCACTAGCACTAGTTTTGAGAGTGGTCCCATGTTTGAGGGAAATTGTCTCTTAAGTGGTACTGGATGTCTTTCATTTGAAACCTGGCCCATGGAACCACAGCTGTGGACATGGCCATGTGTCCCAGTAATTGCAAGAAGTCCCTTGTGGGTCTTGGGTGACCTGGCTGTGGATGTGAACATGTGTCCCAGTAACTGCAAGCAGTCCCTTGCAGGTCTTGGATGACCTGCTGTGAAATACTCTGCTATTGCTATCAAAGCTGCAGCTCCCGCCTGTGGGAGGAAGGCTTTCCCCTGCAGGGTATTTAACTCTGCTCCTATGAAGACCAATACTTGAACAGGTTCTGCTTGGGACTTCTGTATATTTATTAAGAATACCAGTTTCACCAAGGTACTTTTTATACCATGAAGTGAGCACCTTGTCACTGGTTCTGTTTTCCCTGAGACTAGCCAGTTGTCCAGGTAGGGGAAAATGACCACCTCTTGTCTCCTCATGTGTGCTGCCACCACAGCCAAGCACTTTGTGAGTACCTTTGGTGCTGATGTGAGTCTGAAGGGAAGTGTTGTGAACTGGTGTTGGCAGTTCCCTAGCTTGAACCTGAGATATTTTCTGAGTGATGACCTGATTTGGATATGAAAAATAAACATATTTCAGATCCAGAGATCCCAGCCAGTGGCTTGACTGCAAAGACTGTATCATTGTTCTCAGTGTGACCATCTTGAATTTCTCTTTTTTAATATACTTGTTCAGATATCTGAGATCTAAAATGGGTCGCCACTCCTCATTTTTCTTGTAGGTCAGGAAGTACTTTGAGAAACAGACCCTTGCCCTACTGAGAGGCAGGGACCTTTTCTACTGCTTTTGCTAGCAGCAATTTATTTACTTCTAGTTCCAGCAGAATTCCTTCTGTGGGAGAGTGAGCTGGAAAGATTTTGTGTTTCTGCAGTTTTGGAAATGTTTTGAACTGCAGAGACAAAACCCCGAGCCACTACTTCCAGAACCCACTTGTCTGTGGCGATGTTTACCTATTCCTGGAAGTAGTGAGCCAATCTTCCCCCCACTGGCAATGGTTGGGCAACCTGGGTAGAACTGTCAGGAGTTGTGTTTGGATGGGGCTTTGGTGTTGCACCAACAGTACACTTTGTGCCCCTTCTACCCTGCCCCTATAACAGCCTCCTTATGACTGGTACTCAAAAGGGGCATATGGGGTACAGGCTCTTGAAAAATATGACCTGCCTCTACCTCCCCTTCCATATGGCCTGCAGATTTGCTGAAGGTAGAGGCCTTTTCTTTCTCACTGCTATTCTTGTGCATGGTTTTATATTCATCCACTTTTTCTATGTATGCCTCTGTTTTGTCACCAAAAGGTGAGTTTCCCTCAAAGGAGAAATCCATGGTTTTGGTCTGAGTGTCCTGGGAAAGGATGGTTGTACTTAACCAGGAAAATCTCCTTATGCACACTGCATGGGCAAAAACCCTAGCAGCAGTGTCATTATTGTCCCCAGCAGTGTGGAAATGGTATTTGGTGGCATCTAGGGCTGAACTTGCTGTGGCAGTTAAGTCTTGTGCCAGCTCATCATGTGCTTTATCAGCAAGTGCCAGAATTGTGTTCCAGAGTGTTTTCTGGTACTGTGTAATATGTGCTGAATGAGAGGCCTGCCTAATAAGCAGGGAAGCTGAGATATAAACCTTTCTAGCCATAACAACCAATTTTCAAGGGTTCGTGTAGACAGGGAGATTTTCACTCTCTCACAATCAGCAGCCTGGACCACACCTTGATGATCTGGGCGAGCATACAGGTATTTCACCCCCTGTCTGTCCACCTGTAATTTTCTTTAATTTTCATATCAATGTCACCAGCTGATGTAGGTGCAGACGTGATTTTGGATATTGCCTTCTGAAGTGATGTATGCATGGGGGCTAGCAACCTCCTTGCAGGTGCCATCACCATCCTATCCATAAATTCATCATCATCCTCCTCAGTTTCGTGAGAGGGGAAATGTTGTGGATATCAAGCATTTGTCTGACAAATGAGGAAAAGGAAGGCTAATCCTCATAATGCCTTGAAGGAGAACTAAAGTCTCACCCAGGTGCACCCTCTAATTCCATGGGGGGGGGGTCACCTTCCTCCTCCTCCTGTACATAGTATTCTTCTTCCTCCTCCTCCTCTGCAGGCAGACAGGTTGGAACCTGAACTTGGTGGTAGTGGGGGGCAGTCACATTATTAAAACTTCCCATGGCCTGGATAGCCTGGAAAAAAGCCACAATTATTTATTTATTTATTCAAGCATTTCACCAAGAAAGCATACTGACCAGAAGAGCTTGTTTCCAGATGTGTCCTGGGGGAAAGGGGTAGTGGGAGTACAACATTATATAGTACATTGAATAACAGTGAAGATGAGTAATCAAATGGACAATGTACAAAATAGATCAAATTAACAGTAGCAGTGCAGTAAAGTGCATTGTGTCGGGTACATACAAAACATGTACAGTATAACAACATGGTGATAATTAATAAAAAGGGGGACAGCCGGTAAAAATGGCCAGTACACATAGTAGAACCAGTTATAGCAATCAGAGCAGCAAGTACATTGTGTGGGGTACATCCAATAAAAATGTAAACAGTATACATCTTGAGTATATACAACTTGAGCACAGCTGTGAGTAAACAGGAGAAGCAGACTAAGAGGGCTGGGTAAACAGCTAAAGAGAAATAGAAGGGCATAATTGCATGGGGCTATGTCTGGGCAGTCCAACTGGACCATGGCTAGGGGTAGCCGCTAAGGCATAGTTCAAAAGATTAGCAGGGGGGAGTGTAATGTGGTGGGACTAAAGGCTTCGACATGAGCAGGTGTGGGTTGTGAAATTACATAGGAGGGAGGAGAGGGATTTGGGAGATGTGGCATTGTGGATGGAGGAGTGGAGGGCATTCCATAATTTAGAACAGCGGAAAGAGAAGGCAGATTGGCCAGTAGTGGTGGAATGACAGGGAATTGGGAAGGAGTGAAGGTCAGTGTTACTGAGTGAGTAAGTGTGTTAGGAGGAGGTGCAAATGGAGGAAGAAAAATAGGAGGGGAGATTGCCAGTCCAGAATTTAGCCATGAAAGTGGCAGTGTGGGACAGCTGTCTGGACTCCAGGGATGGGAGGGACAGGGCTTTGTAGAGGTCGCAGTGGTGAGTACAAGGGAGGCAGGAAAGAACAAAGCAACATAAAGAGTTGAAGAGGCTGTCCAGTTGAGCCAGGGTAGTTTTGGGAGTGGCATTGTACACTATGGCCTGGATATTTAAATGGGTTATGCATGACGCAACAGGGTTGCACCATGCGCAACCCACCAATGTGCCTCGGTGTGATATTCAAAGGGGCATGGTGCACTACACAACACCCGATGCGCCGGGGCACATTGGTAATGTATGCGGCACAAGTGCGGGGGGAGTGTGCCCATACATATGTGGCACATCCAGATATTCAGCCTGGGATGTGCGGCGCATATGCTGGCACAAACCCACCTTGCACCGCTCAGGGGCTGCAAAGATGTGCCTGGTAAAACCAGGAGCAAGTCCACTCAGAACACTGTCCATAAGCTCCCTGCCCTGGGAGTGCTGTGCCTTTCCCGCCCCGTCGCCCGATCGGGAGCATCCATACAATACATCCCTGGTGGTCCAGTGGACCACTCTCCATCACCCGATCACGGGCATATTGTCAAAATATCCCTGGTGGTCCAGTGGACAGCTCTCCATTGCCCGATCATAGGCATACGTTAAAATCATCCCTGGTGGTCCAGTGGAACCCCCCCGTGCCTGCTCATGGGCGGATGTGGCGAAAGTAATCCTGGTGGCCCAGTGGAACCCCCTACCCCACCCAACCACTGCGGTCCCCTGCCACCCAGCACCCTCCCAGTCAGCAGCGGGTGGCAGCACCCACCCGCTGTTTGGCCACCCGCCCGACCGACTGCGTACAGTATGGTCTGTCGCCTACTGATCCACTGCATGGACCAATGGGCATACAGACCATATTAATGCTACACAGGCCTGTTATGTGACTAGATGCTTCATCACATAATGGGCCTGTGAATACAATATAGTCTCGCCGTGATCCTGAATCGACAACAAACTTACAGTTGGCGGGCAGCCAGGGGGCATGCAGGTGGGGTGCTGCCACCGCCGCTGACTAGGGGGTGCTGGGTGGCAGGCCGCAGTGAGTGGGCGAGGAGGTACCACTGGTACCAGGATTCTTTCGCAGATCCGCCCTCGTTCGGGCGCTGGGGAGAGATTTCCACTGGATCACCAGGGATGATTTAAACATATGTCCACGATCAGGCGATGGACAGCAGTCCACTGGACCACCAGGGATATTTTGACACTATGCCTGTGATTGGGTGATGGAGACTGGTCCACCAGACCACCAGGGATATTTTACACCTATGCCTATGATCGGACGTACGGGAACGGGGTCCACCAAGGGACTCCAGGGCGTTGGTCCCCGACAGCTGCAGCCTGGCAGAGCGCCAGGTGCAAGTCACTGGGGATCGGAGCACTGCATGCAAAGGGGGCCATAATAACATGCAAATGGCCCCATCTGCACCTTGCATGCATAATGGTCTCATTTGCATGCCCAGTGTTGAATATCGCAGTTGATGCACCTAGCGCAACCGCACTTGCGCATCCCCTTGCTCCCCTTCTGCCACTTGCACTGGTGCAGTGCCATTGCACTATGTGCAGTGCATGCGCCCTCAGTGCCATATTCAATGATGCTGAGCCATGGTGCAGCACCTTTGAATATCGCCTGGTCCATGCCCTGGCGCAGCCCAGTTGCACTGTGCCTAGGCTTGCACCACAGCTGGGCGCAGTCTGAATATCCAGCCGTATGTCTGCATAGTCAAAAGTGGGGAGGATCATTTCCTGCACAACTGCACGCTGGGCAGATTGAGGAATGCATCCTCGTTTCTGTTTAAAGCACCAAGTTTGAGGTGTAAGTTCTTATGGATTGCATCCACATGTGCCGAAAAAAGTCCAAATGTTGATCTAACCAGATCCCAAGGTATCTAAAGGTAGTGACATTTTCAATATAGGTGCCATCCAAGGAGTGGAAGGCAGCAGGAGATTTACATTTAGATAGCCTCTGTCTTGTGCCGAAGGACATGGAGACTGTTTTTTTGGTGTTAAGGAACAGCTGGTTGGACTGGAACCATAGCTGGACCTTGTTGAAGTCATGTTGCAATCTAGCCTCAGTGTCAGAAGATGATGTGCTAGACATGTAGAGGACAGTGTTGGCCACATACATGTGGATTTGGGAAGTGGAGCAAGCAGAAAGGAGATCATTGAGGAAGGCGAAGAATAGTATAGGGCCGAGAACTGAGCCCTGCGGGACGCCAGTGGTGATGGGGAGAGGGAGGAGGTAGTCTTGACTTATTAAGTTTTGCCTGACAGGTAGGATTGAAACCACCCTGTAGCTGAGGAGCTTAACCCAACAACAGAGTTTTTGGAGGAGGAGGAAGTGGGATACTGTGTTGAAGGCTTTTGTCAGATAAACAAAAATGGCAGAAGTAACATGTACCTGATCTATATTGGAGTATGGAGTCAGTAAGCCGTAAGAGGGAAGTGGTGGTAGAGTAGGACTTTCGGAAGCCAGAATGGAAAGGGGTAAAAAATGAGGTGAAGTCAAGGTAAAGGGTGAGCTGAGCAAGAACAATGCATTCTTGGAGCTTTGCTAGAATAGGAAGTAAGGAGGTTGGGCGATAGTTCCCAGGGGTAGTGGGACCACTATCCTTGGGGAGAGGAATGACAGTGGAATGTTTCCAGGTAGAGGGAAGTGATGCTAGAGTATAAGGTTGAGAAGAGAGGCTGGGGGGGGAGCTATAGTGGTGGCAGATAGATAGAGCAGATTAGGGTCTAGGCCATCTGGGCTCTTACCCTTGAAAGGGTTCAAGGCATGGAGTGCTTTTAGAGCTTCATTAGGCAAAATAGGAGTGAATGAGAAAAGGGAGGTGGAGAGGTTAGGAATAAGTGAGGGGTCTGGGGAGGCAGAAGGTGGAGGTAGGGGGGGAGGGTGGTGAGGAGCAAGGAAGCACAGGATGTAAAGAAGGTGTTGAAAATAGAAGCAACAGATGGAGGGTCAGAAAGTGTAGCATTACTGTGGATGAGGGTTGGGATGGGGGGTTGGAAGGAGGAGGAGAGAAGAGGGATTTGACAACTCTCCAGAACTTAGAGGGATGGCTTAAGTTGGTGCAGAGGGATGTGGAGAAATATTCATCTCTGATATAGCCTCAGATGAGGACATTTTTTCTGTCATCGGTATACTCCTTTCTCCGTTCAGGTGGAGTAGCAGTGACATTTTTTGTTTCTTTTAACAGCACTGTTTCCAGTGTCTGCTCTGGGGCTCTGTTATTTTTATTTTTGCCATCACTGGATTCAGGGTTCCTCCTTTTCGACACCCTGGTATCCGATCCACCTTAACCATGCCTTTCAGATGGATGAGTAGCTTTATCTTTTTTCTTGTCACTTTTTACTGAAGTTTCTGCACCTGTACATGAGCAGATGAACCCTTCTGATGCACGCTTTTTACCATCATTGGGAACTCCCTCAGAGCCTTTTTATTATTTTTTGTGACAGATGAAAATTGAAAAGTCATATTTTTTTGTAATCTTTTTTACCTGTTTCTTTAAAGGGGACAGAAAATCATTTCCAACTGGCAGCTGTTTATAAAGTTCTTATTCTCAGAAATGATATGCATTCTCCTAAATTATCCGTATTTAACTGTACGTGAATAAAAAGTGATTTGAAAAACTGCATTTTACATTATTTTGTTTTTATGGGCAGCATTCTGTTACAGTCCTCTTCATGGAACCTGTGATCAGGAGTTTTAGTTATGTCATGGTTTGTGTACAGAATGCTAATTATGAGCTGTTGGCCTATCAAAACAATGCTTAGAGTTCTGTGCACAAACTGTGACATACCTAAAACTCCAATTTACTGGTTCCATGAAGAGAACTGTAACAGAAAGCTGCCCATAAAAATAAAACAATGTAAAATACAGTTTTTCTTACCACTTTTTATTCAGGTACAGTTAAATATGGATAATTTAGGGGAATGCATATCGTTTCTGAGAATAAGAACTTTACAAATAGCTGCCAGTTAGAAATGACTTCCTGTCCTCTTTAAGGTTTTAAGGCAAAAAATAAAATAGGACTCACAGTTTATAAAGTCATGGTCTGGACCCAGGCACTTTAAACGGAACTCGTGGCAGTCTGCCTTTGCCAGGAGCTGGAAACAATTGAAACAGTTTTTTGAGCCTTTGGATCTCCATGGCTCTCTGACAAGCCAAAACAGAGATTTCCTAGTGACTGTGCCAATGGTCAAACTGTGGTTTCCTGTAATAGGAACCAATAACTTAAAGGGAAAGGGCACAGGCAGAAATGGAAGGTGAAAGTTCTCTATTTCCTGTTCTGTAAATTGGAAAAAGGAAACCACTAGGAAATAAATAGGTTAGTGGTCTGAATTTATCTAAAAGTAGCCAAAAAATAAAAATGGCAGCCAGTAGGGTGGTCTCTGGTTCCTGGGAATCAAAACAGGGACCGGAAAGACCAAAATAGTTACACAAATTAACTCTCTAAGTAACGTAGAGTAATTGATTAACAAACTGAACAAATTTACTAGCTTTTTGTAACTTATAAAATAAATATACCCGCTGGAGACCAAGCAGTATTGGAGCTTGCTTCAGGGGCAACTGCTCTGTCCAGGCAGAAAAACAAATCTGGTTAACTGCCAGAGTGGAGGTGCAGTTTGAAACCAGTATTATAAATTCCAGAATTAGAATAGGTTCCACCTCTGGAGGCATCTGTCACTGTGGAGACAGATGCAAAGAGGGTAAACATTAAGTGAGGGATTTCTGGAGTTAGAAGCAGTGAGCTCTCTGTCTGACTCATGTTTAATAACCTGAACAGGTATTGTTTCTGTTTATCTGTTTTTGTAACAGAACATGGCAGGTTGGCTGCGCTATCCCGCTGGGTGCAAGATCACGGGGGCACGTCTACGGAGTTCAGTGCTATACTCTGGTGTGTTTGTCAGGTGCCAGACCATAGAGAAAGTGGGGAGATATCGGGATCACTAGGGTGCCAGAGCATGGCTTAAGATGAGTCAGTGCGGAGGTTCCGCTAATTGTAGAGCGGGAGGGTAAATCCCTTATTTTAAAAGTCTCTGGGCATGTAGTACTGCTGAATGTTTAATGACTCTGGGTATGTGGTGTCACTAAATATCTAGTACCTCTGTGCATGTTTGTTTTTAAAGAATGATCTGGGACCCACCTTAGAGAGTCATGCAATCTAAAATGCCATCTGTTTAAATTTGTTACCGAACTAGTAACTGTACACATGTCTGTAAATAAAATCTTTTCATTCATGCTACTTCTGTTTCTACTGTAGTGCCCTGTATCCTGGAGTTATTGGTGGGGGGAGAGGGTCCAGAGTGTGATTAAGAAATATCAAAACTGGTTTTGCTAACTGACTTTAAATCTTTTCTCAGTGCCACTGCTCAACATACCCCAGGATACACCTATGCCAGACTGTACCATGTAGGTGCTTTTCCCTTGCACAATACGCTCAGAGCTTGAGTGTCCTGGAACACTCTCCATAATACTCCCAAGTTGAAATCACCATGCTAAGTGTAAACATGTTTTCTCCCTGTATCTTGAGAACTGTTAAAGAACCCAAGCCAGCCTACTTGGTGCAGAGGGTCCCACTGTCCCCCGAGAGCCCTGGTACAGCCACCAATGGACTGCCCGCTACTGCCACCACTGGGCACATAGGCACCAGTGCCCCTGACTGCTGTGTGAACCCCCGCCACTGCGTCACACTGAAATTTTGCAATTTTAATGTGGTCTCCCCAATGGGAGACATCTGATGAGAGAAGCTGCAGCCAGAGTGCCCTGAGAAGATTTAAATAAACCCCATATTGCTTGATTTTAATGTTGCATGGACATTGGGATTTGTGACAGAACAATGTTCTGGTGCCCCTCGGGACCTCAGCTCTGCAGTCTTCCAAACCAGCTCTGGCTGGGCCCTTCCATGGTGGAGGTCCCCATAGTACCTGACTACCAGGGGTCGGTTACATTTATATATATATATATATATATATACAGTATGTCATATATACATGCAGACAACAAGCAGTCTCTCTGCACTCTTCAAGAGTGTCACCTTGCGCATTCTCTGGTAAGAGGGGGCCACAAGCAAAATCCACAGTCTGCAGTCAGAAATTGTCCATGAGGAAGGGCAGGCCCACAGGTGCTTGTGTTGCTTGTCTGTAGTCAAGGACTGCCCAAAGTGCGGAGGAGGCACTCACATGTGCTCCACTGTCACCTGTCATTAGTCAAGTACTGTCAGAGGGGGTAGGGGATGCCCACAGGAGTTCCACTGTCACCTGTCCATAGTCAAAGGCAATATGGGGGGTGTCACTGGTTGTCAGTGTCAAGTATCTAGAGTCAGTAGGTGCACAGAGAAAGAACAACACTCACAGGTGTTCCAGAGCCACCAGTCTGTAATCACAATGGCTTGTGTATGGGAGGGCTCACAAGTGCTACAGTGTAACCCACCTGGCTCCTGACCACTGAAAGTTTAAAGAAGCGAGCTGCTGACAGGGTTTAGTATGGAAGGAAATCCTAGACAGTGTTGTTTCCCTCTGAGCCTAGCTGTCTTTTCTTACCTGTTCCCATGATGGGACACTGGTGAATCTCACAGTTGTCCCCCCAGCCGGCCCCCTCTGTGCAGCAGCACTCCTCTTTTGTGGTGTTTCTAGCCAGGACGTTATCGCAGAGGCTGGCATCATTCAGGTTGTAGTAACAGTCCTTTCGCCCCTCGCTACTGCTGCTGTGGGTCATGTGCATGCCTGGGATATCAGGGCTCCCTGCAAAACAAGAACAAGGATATTGTCAGCATGTCCTTTTGTATCATAGAGATGGGACTCACAGCCCTGGGGTGAGACCAGTTTATTAATTAATTTCATTCATTAAAGAGCAACTCTATTATAATAAAAAGCTTAAAAACATCAGATTTACACCAAGTATGTTTTCACTTTATTGTTTTCTAGTTGTTATTTTTTTGCTGACCTTGCTGTTGGTATCCTAAATACTGAAAGTGATACTGCAGCACTTACAGTATTTCACGGAGTCTTTCAAAACGTATCTGACTTTCTCCAGCTAACCACACAATTGGTGTTTTGTGACATCACAGTCTATTGCCATGGTAAGCACTATGATGTCATACACAAAGGCATTGTGAGGTTGACAGGGAAGAGGCAAATGTTTTTTATACAGACTTTTTAGGTAGACTACCAAAATGTGCTGTAAACCATGGAAAGGAACACTGATAATGAAAACATGTATTTTCTAGTAAATTGTAATAGTTGATGCATCTTATTTATGAACGTACATGCTGAAATGCAGAGTTGCTTTTTAAAAACTTGTCACTGGGACAGCACACTGAGCCAGAGCTCATTTCTGAGTGCAATGTCCCATGTTTAGGGCATGGGATACAGCAGGGAGTGAAACAGCAATAATGAATAAAATATCAACAACCGATGCATTTATATGAACAATAAAATTATACTACAAGTAAGGAATTCCAGAGAAAGAAAAAAAAGGTAGAAAGTGTACAAACAAAGTACTTGGTTTATGGGGGTAGCCAGGACGAAAGCTAAGAGAGCAGAAGAGAGGAAACACTTGAACTGTGAGTGCGTAAACACTGATATCAGAGAAAGCAAAGTACAGTAAATAGCAAGCGTGGGTTTCGAAAGGCCAAGGCACATTCCTGAGCCCACAGCTAGTTGGCTGCAGCTTGAAGAACTTAGTGTCTATTTCTAGAACCCCGGATGTCACAGAAGAAGCTGACAAAAAAAAAAAAACAACACATAATTTTTCAGCACATTTCAGCTTCTATTTGAAATATGTTGTGTATCTGACATCATAATCGTTTCCACAACAACAGACTGTGATGTCATATGTGGAGGATTGTGATGCCAGACTTAGAAAAGCAGCCAAGGATTATGGAGTCTTAGGAGGGACAGTGATTCTGTTCCCATGTTAATGTCCATAGCTATTGTGAAAAGCGCAACGCTGAGTACAGAACATATGTGAATTGTAAGCAGAAATGCACAGTACCGTAGTAATGTAAGGTTGGAAGGGGCTCCAAGTCTATCATGTCTGCGCCTCCCACACACACTTTAAAAGCACGGATGAAATAAATAGGCTGTGCGACTACAAAGGGGAGGGGGCGCAGGGTCGATGGGGTAACCTAGGGACCCGGCAATAATGAGCAGACTCGACAGGCCAAATGTCCCTCTTCTGCCGGCTCTTTTGTATGTTCATACAAAACAATTTATAGTGATCCCTTACCAACTCTACATATCCAGGTTACCCAGTGATTCCCTTGGTAAGCAGAAATGTGTCCTGACTTACCTTAATGGCTTGCACTGTCTTCATGGACACTGTCTCACAGTTAGGCTGTTCCATAGGTTCGCCCCAAAAAAATGCCTACTAACATAACCCGTAAATTTACCACTCTGAGCTTTAGGGCGTGTCCCCACATCCTGCAGCAGGATAACAAATCCAACATCTTCACCGATCTTGTCATTACCAATGAGTAAGTAAAACAAAGAAGATGTCTCCTATGAGTCTCGTTTCCTCCAGGGTGAACATGTTAAAGAGCTTGAGTAGTGAAACATTTCAGCCTAAGCATTATAACCCGTGTTAGTGTGTTTACACGTAAAATGCATCCCTTTAAAGTTTTGGATAAAACCATTAGCTATGATTCAAAATGTGCCAGTGAGTGGTCTTCTGCCTGATCTCAGACTAGATATGAACAGCTTATGCTCATCTTCGTGGTGAAAGGATGTGATGCCATGGGAGGGAAGGTGTGCAGCTCTGTGACATGCATTTCCTCTGATAGAATGCTGATTTTAAAATGTGAATGTTAAAGAAGTATTTGCTGAGGTTTTCTTTTATAAACCTTGCAATCCTGTAATATGCAGTTCTACAATGGCAAGAAACAGTCCTGTGCTCCAATTGGTCAGGCTGGCACTGGACCCATGATGTTATCCTGGCATAACATCACAGCTCTAGTCCCAGCACACTTATGACCGCATTCAGTGTTAAAAAAAACATCGCTTCGCTGCTTGCGAGCAGCTTCAGCAGTCCCCGCTCTGCCCAGAATTCTTGCTCCCCGCCCCACTCGGAATCTGCGCACACACACACACACACACACACACACACACACACAAAATCCACCCATTATTTCCCACTTTTGTTTTCTGAATGAAAAAAGCACACGAGCGAAGTGAAAACACTGCCTCCCGCTATAAAGAGACTCCCCACTCTTAAACATAAAGCTGTCACATGCTAGCACAGTAATGGAGTGTTCGAGCTTAGCGCACATGAAACCTTGCGCTTCAGTTCCTTACCCTTTCGCTGTTTTCATCCTTCCATCCTTTCTCCCGGTAATGATAAAAGCTCTACTGGGAGAATACAGCTGCAACAGTGAATCATGAGGTGGAGCCGTTTATCCAGCTTCGGTGCCTCATGCCCAATCACCCCAGGTGTGATGTTATCCCAGCACGACACACACCCTGTCATGCATTATTCCTAGATTATGAGTTATTTGCTTGAAAACTCATTTACTTTGCTTACTTCCCTGACAAATGCAGGGAGCTGTACCGTCATGTTTTATTACGATAGTGAGGGAGTGAGAAGTTGAAGTAGCCATAAAAAACAAACCAGGCAGCTAAGGGATTCCATGCCTGGAGCTCACAAATAATACATTTAGACCACCACTAGAAAACAGTGTCAAACAGGCACTAGTGTGGACAAATTATAAACTCACAGCTTGGTTTGTCGTTAAAATTTGTTTAATTCATAAAAAAAATATATGTAGTCTGTCTCTCACTAACTCCTTCAGCGTTCATCAATGTTTCAGAGGGCCCACCACATGTGGGCTTTCTTAATGCATGGCCAATGTGGTCAGAAGTGTCCTTTTTAAACAGTTCTCTTAAAGTGCCATCACTCATTTTATACATTATACCACATGACCCTTCCAGCATAAAGTATAATATAACACTCCACTAAATCCTCAGAGCCAACATTTTCAACGGCAACATTTTATGATTCATTCTTACTCATATAAGTTATAACCACACCTTGAGAAAGCCCACGTGTGGTGGGTGAAACGTTGGCGGGTGCCAGTGGGGTAAGTGGGATACTGACTACGTATATATTTTTATGAAATAAAATTTAACTGCAGACCAAGCTGTGGGTTTGTAATTTGTCCACACTAGTGCCTATTAAACATAATTTTCTTGTGGTGGTGTAGAAGTTGAACTAGCATTTTTTTTGCACACCACAATCTGTGCATACATGTGTTTTTATACTGTTTTCTTCTTCGCATAACTGTTGTCACTGTTTGTTTTACACTACCTAAACATTTTTTTCTGAAGTGGTTATGTTTGTTGGGTTCGCACTGTGTGCTATTCATGGAATGTTTTCATCATCAGCAGGCAGCAGTGAGCCACGTTTTTGTTCTCATTTGCTGAAGCAAGTGAAACGTGGATGTCTGTGTCATCCGCTTCCAAACTGATGTTTTTTTTTCAGTCAAGTTAATTTTAGCTACCAAAATATTTTCTGAGGTCAGGCTGTGTGGTGTTCATGGAATCTTTTGATGAGCTGCAGACAACAGGGAATACTATTTCAACAGAGTGCTGTAAAGAGAAATTATAGCTGTGCTCAGCAGTCATAAATGAACGTTAGCATCCACCACTTGCTCAACCCTACTCACATTTTGCTGTGCATTATATATGAACCAAAAATTGTATGAGCATTTTAATAGCTATGAGCCATTATCCAGACCAACAACCTTACAAATAACATCTGTGATGCATGGAGTATTGACAAGGTTCACACTACCACCCCGATTCAAAAACAAGTGTTTCGATCTCCTTTATTTCTTTCTAATTATACAAGTCAGTGTAGATTGCACAAACATTAAAGTCCATTCTTTGATGTCATTTTTATGGCAGTGTTTTTATTTGATTTTTTTTTTATTTATTTTTTGTTGACCGGGTAAGTGTAGTAGACAAATCCTGCCTATTTTCAGGCATGACCCGGGGAAGGGGGATACTGATGAATGCCAAATGATCTTGAACCAGATCAAGCTGTTGGTGGTATTTTTTTTAGTGAATGAGGGAAGTTTGGCCAGAACACCGGGGGAAATTCCCCTACTCTTGCCAGTAGGTGGACAGGCTGTCTGCAGGATGGCCACTCTGTGTGGGACACCGGAGGAGGAGGACGTCTGCACAGTGGGAGTGTTTGCCTCAGTTCCCACTGTTTTTGCAAAACAGGCTGATCTACAGCGGTGTGTGTCGGATGAGAAGTTTCATGAAGCTCCTCTTTCCATGGAGGAAATAGAGAAAATTGCTGAAATGTCTGCTGGCGTGGTTAATTCGCAAAAAGTGGAAATTTGCATTGAATCTGAAGGTCCAAATGGAACGTGTGAGTCTCAAACAGAAGCCGCAGCATTATCACAGAAGTGCTCCCTGTCATTAGTGCTGATAATCCTGTCAACTCGACAGCTGATGAAAACTCTTCTGAAGGCCCCGTGGGGTGCGGTGAGTCAGCTTTTAGCTTTCCTTGCAAACTAAACCCTTTTAACTCTGACACTGTCAAAAAGCAGGCTGGCAGTAATTTCGTTGAAGCCAACGAAGTGCCAAAAGTCTGATTTTCCGCAAGACAAGGGAAATAATGTTTCGGACTCTGTTTTTCCAGCGAAGCAACAACGGGTTCATGCAACTCCCAAATCTGCTGAGTTTATTCATAATGTGAACACACTGCTAAGCAAATCGGCAGGTTTTGTGTTTAGAAACCTGGCTGCTGATGAGACTGTTTTCTCCCCTGCTGTTGTGTTTACCAGTCCACCTCAGAGTCTCAAGCTGGGGCCACAGAGTTTCTGTTTCCCAACAAATATCCTCAGCAGCAGGATAAAAATGGTGCTGTGTCTACAAAATCTAATCCTCCTGTTCAAGAACCAGGTTCTGTGGATATTGCCACTAATTTAACTGGGGGGCCCTGGACACCGGGGAAAGCCCTAGTAGGTGCTGGATGGAAGCAGGCTCCCTCTGGTATTTGGATGCCTGACCCGACGTTGGATGCTGACTTTGCTTTTACTCAAAATTCCCCTGCCTGGAAACCAGGTTCAAAGGCAAATATTTGTACTGAGGGCATTACAAATGGGGAACAGCTTTGTGTACCCGGGCCTCACTCCACTGCTAGGCCTTCAGAATCACAGGCTTTACAGTCCATCGCCCCCAGAGAAGATTCTGACCTTTCTTCTCAAGTTCTTTCACCTCATTTAGAAAACTCTAATTTGCCTACTCAAAAGCCTTTAATGTCGGAACTGATTACTAATGCTAAACGGGAGGCGGCTCCAAGAAGGAATGCAGTCCGCAAAGGGGGTTTAGAAAATAGGCCGGACAGATACTTTGTTGGAAAAAATCTACTGAAAGACTCCCTTCACTTTTCACCAAAGGACGTGTTTGCCTTTATAAACATTTCTGGAGAGGACAACTTTGATGTCAGTTTTAGGACATCACATGAATTAGACCTTTTTTGGGAAAGATATGGGCAGGTAAAGTTTTCTCCCACATGGACCCCCTTTTTGGTTATCCCCCTAACTAAACCTTTGATTAAGTTTGTAACAGTGATGTTTCGAAATGAGGGGTACATGTGGAATATATTACTTTCTGGCTGTCACAGAAATGTGAAGTTTTAAGTGCCCCAGAACCTATTCTGGATTCTGAGCAATTTTGGATGAGGGGTTGGAAATACAAAATTAAACTAAGGCAATCAGATTCGGGTGGTGAGCATATACCTAATTCTTTTTTGTTGGGCAGGGATAGAGGGGGCTGTTTTTATGGGGGTCAGCCTAGAGCGTGTTATAAGTGTGGCTCCAAGACTCATCTCTTCAGTGTATGTGATCAACCTCGATGTGACAATTGTGGGGAAATTGGTCAGGTGACTATGCAGTTTGCAAATCATACTAAATGCGATCTTTGTGAGGAATATGGCCATGTTTTTAGGGATTGTCCTTGGGCTGCTAAAAACAAAGCGTCCTGTATTAGTCCAGATCTTCTAATTCAGAAAGCTCAGGATGCTGTGGGCCCCCCCGCCCCCTTCTCCTCCCCCAAGGAAGGAAAGGAGAGCCTTAGGCTGCTCCCTCTACTAGGTCTTCTTCCCCAGGACCTCTGATGCAGGTTCAATCCTCAGTTTCAACACCTCATGAGGAGGTTAAGCCTTGCATGGGACCTCCGGAAAACCTAGAGTTTGCTCCAATCTGTTTTACTGATCCAGTAGTCCCAGGGAAGGATCGGAAAGCTACTGTTCCTTCATCTCCATTACCTCGAAGGAGATCTTCAAGGAATTTACAACCTAAATCCCCCCCCCTTCCATTCCTGTTGAATCTAGCAATTCTTATGCAGCATTATTCACTCCATGGGGGTGAGAGAAATGGATATGGGAGATTCAGACTCTCCAAAATCCTCTCTGTCCAGTATTTCTCAGTCTGTGGACAATTATAACGAGAAAAAAAAATAAATAAATAAAGGGTAGCTGTAATCATATGATTTTCCAATGCTGTTATTATGGGGATCATTGAATACTCATAGCTTGTTAAATGCTATCAAAAGACAAGCCCTATTTCAATATATTTATGACCAAAAAGTTTCAGTTTGTTTCTTGCAGGAAACCTGGATGTATTCAATAGAACAATTATCAGCCTTTAAGAGGGAATGGCCCTGGGGTCCTTCCTATTGGTCATTTGGGACAGACAGTGCGGATTATATAGGCATTTTATTCAACTCCTTCGATTTTTTACTTCATAACTTAATAGATCTTATTCCTGGTAGGGTCGTGATCCTGGATGGGAAATGGGAAAATATATGTTCCAGATTTATTAATATTTATAACCCTCAGACCAAAGCAGACAGAGTAGCATATATGAAGGCAGTGCAGCCATTCTTGGTCACCTCTGTTAAGGTGTTATGGGGTGTTGACTTTAATTGTAGTTTAATTAAAACACCCCAGCAGAATAAAAAATCTACTGTGATTGTCATGCACTAGATTCCATCATTAGGTTGGCTGGTTTGCTTAATTGTATTTCCTACCTTTCACATGGACCCAGGCTTTCATTTATGATAGGGAAAATACAATCTTTAATAGATCACATGCTAGTTTCCTCATCTGTACAGGTTAAATCCTTTCAAATGAGACCTAGTGAATTCTCGGATCACGTTTTTTTACTATGTTTCCTTCAAACTGAAGGCCTGACCTACAGTAGACAGGTTAGGTGGAAATTAAATACTTCCATTCTAGATTCCCCCCATATAAAAACTGGTATAAAATTTATATTAAGAGCCCGTTTATCAGTGGCTTTTTTATACACAGATATGCGAGCATGGTGGATGGGGACAAAATCAGATCTTTGTAAATGGTTCATAAAACAAAGTGTAATAGCAAAAGACCATAATTTTTAAAAATACTTATCTCTTAGACAACAGCTACAGAGGCTCATTACGATTTCGTACACTTCTAGACAAGACTATTCTGAACAAACTAAAGTACTTAAATCTAGTATGAAGTTATATCAATATGATAGGGCTAGAACATTACAAGCCATTCTTGCCAATGGTATAAAAAAGACCCCCCTAGGAGATCCTTTTGAGGCGTGTAAAACCTTGAGGGAATCTTCCACCATAGATTTTCTAATAAATTCTGATGGCTCTAGAGCTACAACAATAGAGCAGCTGAGGAATTTAATTAAACAACATTACCAATCCCTAGAACCTGACTCCCCCATTCTAGAGAATACAATATTTACCAACCTAAACTCCATTAATCTTCCTTCAGCATCAGTTGAGGCTTTAAAATTGTTAGGGCCTATTACTAGTCAGGAAGTAATTGAGGCTATTCATAAGATGAAGCCTAATATTTCACCAGGGATTAATGGGCTTCCTTATCAACTATACAAATGTTTTCCGAAAGAATTGAGTGAATGTCTTATAATCCTATTTCACTACTACCCCCAACTGGAATCGGGGTGTGCATTGGGGTCATCGGTCCTAAATGTCACCCCATTCTCCTATTTCTGAGCTTCTTTCCACATGTGATGGGGTGACACTTAGGGCTGATGACCCCAATGCGCACCCCGATTCCAGTTGGGGGACTGGATTGGAGGGGTCCAAAGGAGGTTTCAACCCTAACATCAAATTTCCTCGCTTTTGTCGCTGTGGAACAACCCTAACTGATGCATTAAACTGAGTTTTTTGCCTCTAATATATATATATATATATATAGGGGATACATGATGGGCATGAGTGTGATATGGCAAATATTGTCACTCCTGCAGAGTGAGATATCCAGAGCTCACGATGCAGGAGTGACAATATTTGCCACACATGATCTGCCATCATGTATTCGATATATACAATAGGGCCAAGAGTTTTAGAAGTTTTGTTATGCTCTCTTGTGTTCTGTTCCTGTTTATGTGTTTGCTCATTCTGTGTGTGAGCTTTTCTGAATGGGCTGGCAGTGTTATAAACTCTGGGAGACACATAAGTGTGTTTTGCAATGCTAAATGAGTTAGTTTTAGGTAGGAGTGAGAAACATACTTTTGTGGGGCTGTATTGTTTAGAAGTCTGGCTGCAGCGAAGCTGAGAGCATCACAGTAATTGTAATGAGCTGAGAGGCAGAGTGTCAGAACAGCTGATACTGTTTTCAGTGGTAATTAAGTTAGCTGCAGGCAGAGTGCAGAGTGTTCTGTGAAATTGTGCTCTTTAGGATTCTGGCTGCATTCAAGCTGAAAGTATCACAGTAATTGTAATGGGTGAGAATCAGAGTTTGAGGAACAAGTGAGAGTGTGTTTCAGTGGTAGTTGAGTTAGCTGCAGGCAGTAGTTTAGACTGTTCTGTGAAGCTGTGCTGTTTAGAATTCTGGCTGCAGTCACAGTAATGAGCTGGAAGTTGGGGGGTGGGGAATAGGTGTGTTTTGTAATGCTCATTGAGTTAGCTGTAGGCAGCAGTGAGACCTCTGAAGTAGTTCTGCATTTGTGTCTATGGTAACAGCACAGGTGTTTCTTGCAAGCTAAGGGGAAAGTTGCCTAGAGTGATGAACGTTTGTGACCTGTGTGTGTAAATGTCTGATATCATCACAGTAGAGCAAAGGGTAAAAATATCACACTGCAGTGGATGATACGCTGTTTTATCTCACTCATTTACCACTCACCCCTATTGTGTGTATATATATATATATATATATATACATACATACTACAATATATGTATGTATATATAATGGTAGAGTAGCACTTTTAAGGTTAAAGGGTGAAACTTTGCACCTTAATAACTTTGCCAATGTTCAATGGATTTGCCTGAAATATGGTATGCACGGTTGGGCATGGTAGATCTTCGGATCTGCCAATTTTCGTACCAGTCGGATATACGGCTGCGGAGTTATTAAGCGATATCCATGTGTGCAATTACGCTTTTTTGCGCATTCTTTGCTCACGCCTACAGGTTGCATGGTTTGCGCAACCGGTCCAAAAACTTCAGAGAACGTGCAGCCAGGTTCCCGATGTGCCTTTTGAAGATTTCGTGAAAAAATATTGAACGGTTCAAAAGTTATTCAAAAAACAAGTTCCCATTATAAGTCAATGGGAAAAGTTAACAAAAAGTTCAACACTTTCGCAAATGCACTTTTTAGTGTTGCAAATCCGCCATTTTTTTTTCAGTTACTGATCAGAAAAATGCTTGGCATTTAAAATTGGGACCCTCTAGGAACACAATTCTTTTTGTGTTCACCTAGTCGAACCCTCAGGATGCTAGCCACGTCTTTATTTTGGGGTTTAACACCCCAGAAATATGTTTTTCAAATTTCTGAAAAAAGTAGTGTCGCAAAGCAGTGTTGCACCTGCGACACCTTGACAACATTTTGCGAAAAGCTTTCGCAAATTGTGACACTACTTTTCCAGACTATAGCCAAAATGACAGGAGTTCTTTGCCACCCTGCTGCAAAAGAATGGTTTGGTCTTTTGAGCTGAAATTTGGAGGGAAGGCAGCCAACATCTCTCCGATGTGCCTTTTGGTGGTTTGGTGACAAAATGTTGCATGGCTGCCAAGTTACGATACTCTGAAGTTGACATTTTTTTCCCATAGACTAACATGGTGGCGTCCGCCGCGCCTTTCGGGGCTCGTATCTCGGAAACTGTGCAAGATACGGAATTTTTGTCATGACCATATGTAGCCATATGGGCTATGTGTGCAGTGAAAACCTAGCCAGGAAACTCATGAATCATGTGAATATATATATATATATATATATATATTAGATATCTCAGTAACCTAGGGGGAAAGTGGACATCTGAGGGTGGAACAGACAGGAAGATCTACTTACGGGTGAGCCAGATTCATGTTTCGGTCAGTTCTTCCAGCTGGTCTGCTATTGCCTCCCACTTAGAGTCAAGAACAGAGCAAGACAAAATTATATGGAAATAGTCTGCGTAGAGTTGACAGTAACCCCTCCAGCACTGTCCATAGCTTGAAGGCAGAAGTTTTATTATCACTGCCAGTGTTCTATAATATAATTGATACTTCCAGGCAAATTCCCTCCAGGTGCTGGAGGAAGTAATTTTCAAAGCCAGTAACACAAACTTAAGCCAGGTTTCTAGAGAGGTTGATTCCTTTGTATCTTTATTACAACTGTCCAGTATCAACTAGGTCATCTCCCCTAAGATATCCTGTAGGCCTCTGCATATGTGACCTATCATGTGCTCCCATGATGGATCTTTAAGAGCGTCCAAAAACATGGAGAGTAACTGTGGGACAGGGTTTGGAAGACAGGTGTGGTCCTGCTGTTTACGAAGGAGATATGTATGTACTTGAAGATAAGGGTAATGTTTCCAATCCATCAGACCATATTGTTGTTGAATGGTTTCAAATGGAAGAACGCCCCAAATGTCCCAAAACTGGTAAATAAAAGTAAGTCCTAGCCATCTTCATGTTTGAAAATGTAGGTCAATTTGAATGAGAAGGAACTCGGCATCTAATACTAAAATGCTTAAAAAATTAAATATCTGGGACACCTTTGGATGTTGTTGAATTTTGAACATACTTCAAGCGTCTGGGCCATGAAATAGGGGTAGTGTTTGAATGACATGGAAGCTGTTTGATTCTCAAAAAGAAATGGGCTGATATTATATAGGTCATTTATACAGATTCAATATTCTTCCATGGTGCAGCGACCTAAGGAAGAAGACAGAGTAATATTATATGCAAGTGGGCAGCCCTTGCATAATTTAAAAGGTTAGGCAAATTAGCACCCCCCTCCCCACGGATAATGGCAGTTGTAAAAGTGAAACCTGAGATAAGCTTGTTCCAGGAAGTAAAATAATATTGTGTGGTGAACTATGGGGGGTCTGAAAAAGAGAGAGTTGCTATTGTCACAATGGCACTCAGGTGCAAAAAAAGAAAGGAAAAAAAAGAGGGAGGGCAAAGACTCTAGAGTAGATGAAGCTCTTCTGAAGTGATTTACAGCTGCTTGAGATCATGGGTCCCTCTGTCTGGCTATATCCTTACAGAAAAGGCACGTAACCTGGCTGCTGGAATGGGCATTGACTTCGAGCCATCAGCTGGATGGTTGTCAAGATGGAAAGAGCACCATAACATTGGTTACAAGAAAGTGCACGGTGAGAGAGCAGAGAATGATTTCGAGAGCTCAGAGAGGTGGTTGCGGGAAGTGCTGCCAACATTAGCAACATCATTTGCACCCAGAGACATTTTCAACGCGGACAAAACCGCACTATTCTTTACAGCAACACCAGACGGTACCCTCACCTTTAAAAAAGAAGCAATCTCAGGACACAAAAAAGCCAAGGAGAGGGTGTCCGTGCTAGTGTGTGCGAACAGCTGTGGGACAGAAAAACTACCCTTGCTCATTGTGGGAAAGTCTAGGAAGCCATGGTGCTTCAAAGGGGTAAATGTCTCTGCTTTGCCTGTGGAATACACCGCAAATTCAAATGCGTGGATGACATCAACATTATTTCACGACTGGCTAAAGCTGATCGACAAAAAAATGGGCAGGCAGAGGCGTAAGATCCTGATGATCGTGGACAACTGCGCAGTGCATAAACCTCTGGCTTTAAGCAATGTCCTGCTTGTATTTTTACCCCCAAACTGTACAGCTCTCATCCAGACGATGGATCAGGGGGTGATCAACAATCTCAAACAGCATCACAGAAAAAAAATTGTGAATAAAATTTTGTTAGGAATTGACTCACAGGATACTCTGGCGTTCAATGACATTGCCAAATCTATCACAATATTGGATGCTATTCATTTACTGCAATCAGCGTGGTGTGATGTCTCCCCTCAAACAATAGAAAATTGTTTTAAAAAGGCTGGCATAGGAGCAGAATACGATCAAGAAAATGTTGACTCTGTTGCTGTTGAGCGAGTCCTCCCCCCACCTGGAATGCCACTAGAATCCTTTAATGAATTTGTAGCTGTAGATTCAGATGAACCAGCGAGCGGTGAGCTTACGGAGGAAGACATATGCGCCTCAGTTCTTGGCAAGAACGGAGAGAACATCTGTCACGAAGAGGAGGATGACGATCAGGAAATCCCGGTTCCTTCTACTGCTGAGGTTTGGCAAATGATGGGGAAAATCAGACACTATATTGATCATCACGAGCAGGCAGACTTCTCATGGTTCTATTTCTTTGAGAAAAAGCTTGAACAACTGTCTGTCAAGACAGTAAGGCAGGCAAACATTACAGACTTTTATCAGTAAAGCAGTGAACAGTCTGTTTTTTAATATGTTTATTTTGCACATATTTTTTTACAATTCTGCACTTAATTTATGAATAAAAACAGCATTTAAACGCTTTTCAGTACACCAATACACCAAGTGTCATTATTTACACCAGCGGTAAAAAACAAAGCTAAATTTCGGTTGTATGCAATTTCGGATGTGTGCACAATTATTGCAGGTCCCGACCATGTGCACATATCCGGAATTGACTGTAGTAAACAAGGTAAAATATTCATTCTTGTGATCTCAATTCAGGCAAAAAAGGGTAATGGTAGTTGCCCCCATTTAAGCATATGTTCTGTGACTGTTACTGATAGTGGTTCATAATTTAAAAGTTCAAGATAATTAAAGAGCTAGTGGATTGGATTAATTGATCTATACTTCTAGATGTTTAAAATAGCTTCTAGGTTGTTTCCTGTAATAGTGTGAATGTAAGTGATGATTATCCAATTTTGTATATTTTCAGATTTTATACTGCTGGGGTAGTCACAGAAGGTGCAGCGCCATTCTCAAAGTGCAGACTGGAAGTTACACAGCGGGGGGAAGGACACAGCTGTGTTTAGGTGAAGCGGGTTGTAATTATTGCTGAACCTGTGTTGTATGTTGAACTTAAAAGACAAACATCTAACATCCCTAATAACTCGTGGGTAATGTTATAAATTAATAAAGTCTGGTATTGTATCTTAGACACACTGAAATGGGTTTGTCTGCTTTTTTCAAATATTGAGCCTGGCTCTCTCTCTCTACATTCCCATTTCAGCGCAAGTACAACTTGTACTGCTGCCCCGGTTCCTATGCCTACCTTTCTAATTTCCTTCATTGTGCACTTGTCAGTGGTCATCACTGCTGGTTTCTCCCTGCTAAATCCAGAAACCCACTTCACGCCACCCCCCCATTGCTTTTTTCTCTGCATTATGGTTTCTTTGTTACTTTGCTACAGTCCTCTGGCTCCGTGCCAATAAGCAATCATGTTTCTCATGCTGTAACTAACAAATGTCAAATGCCCCCCCTTCAGCCGCATCTGTAAGAAAACCTACAACCACTACACTGCCCAGTCACAAATACACTTCAGTACCCCCATGGCGACGACATTCCCCACTCACACCTCTGTGGCAGACGCGCTTCAATGACAATTACAGTCCGACTTTATAAACATATAAAGTGGGTTCCTGGTCGCACACTGTCACTCCAAGTAACAAAGTTTTATTTCTCTTCTTTATGGAGGTGGGGAGGTCACAAACAGAAAGTTCATACCTCCAGATGGAGATTCGTTTCAGCCTTCACTCACTCAGGAACATCTACACACTCCCAAGGCTCTGCTTTGCACTCTGGTCCTATTCTGTTCCTTAGCTGGGTATACAATATTTACTCCCCAAAGTCAGCGCTGCTTAATGCTGTGGGTTCCATTCAGTCAAGACCTCTCAGGCTCCAGCTGTGTAGAGTTCAATCTTTTTCTTTTAGGTAATTTTTAAGTCACGGTGGCTGGCCATGGAAGGAATGTGCCGACTGCTGTGCGGGGAAGGGGGGAGACAGAGATCCTGAACTGAGTTTGTGGATTTGGGAGGGGGAACCAGCAGTACTAAGGACTGGGACATGTGGGGGGGGGGATCTTACAGATGTGACTGGGGAAGAACACATGATGTTTATAGCATTGAAAAGCAGTCACGTATCAGTGAGCAGCCCAAAGGGCTGAAGACATCAAAGTAACAAAGAAATCATAAGGTGCAAAAAATTGCACAAATTTCATAAACAAAGTTTGAAAGCTGAGATCACATATGTATAACAATTATATTATTAGAAAAGCAAAGAAACAAAGTTTTCAAAACCAGCTGACAATCATATATTAAGCACCACTACACTGCTTAAACTTAGTTGTCGTTGCCGTGCTTTCCATACACCGTCATTTCCTGCGTCACTGTATACGTCACCCTGACGCCCATGCTGTGCCATGGAGTTATGTCATGACTGCTGTAAGCAAGTAGCTTGAATTAAAAATAGGTAAAAACAATATCAGAAGTGTGGAATTGCGGTTTATTTTTATTATCACATGACCACATGCCATTTGAGAATATATAAAGAAATTGTCTAAATACACTAGCTCTTTAAGGTCTTTTGGGATGAAAACCCCCCAAATACTTTATCCTAGTACTAGCCATTTCAAGGGCAGTGCACACTAAAGAGAAGAAACTGGAGAATAAGAAGGATAACTTCAGTCTTGCTGAGAATCAACTTGAATCCACCCATGAGACCAAAATCTTGCAAAACAGACCGTGCTGCAGGAATAAAGTTTTCTGGGTTCAACAGGGTAAGAAGCACGTCATCTGCATAGAGAGAAACCTTCTATTTAATACCTCCAAGTGGGATGCCTTCTACCATCTGGTGTGCCCAAAGAACTGCTGCTGAAGATTCTCTATAGAGAACAAACAAGAGTGGCGGCAAAGGGCACCCCTGTTGAGTTCCCTCTGTAAAGAAATCAGAGAAGAAAGTGAGCTGTTTATCCTACTATAAGCACGCTGGTTACAACACATCAGTTGCAGCCAGGAGACAAATGACTCGGTCGGGGAAGCCAAAGGCCAACAGGCTGCCACAGAGAAAGTTCCAGGACACTCCGTTAGAGGCTTTTTCAGCATCGGTTCACCAACTCCAGTGCACCAACAACCTGCGCTCTGTAAAACAGAGCGCATGCAAAAGGGTGCCAGCAAGATGGGCGACAGGCAATTGAGTGGCACCCCCCCAACCCAGACTGCACAATTCTGGCTGCGATCACCCCTCCTGGTCTCACAGTAATTTCCCCTCTCACCTCCTCAGTTTGGGAATCATGAATTCAAACGAACCCTGCAAGAGATAGTTTCGGGATGCAGCTTGCTCCCGTTGAAAAGACTGGGAGGCACGGCACAATGGACGCTATCATTGTGGCAGTTTGTTTATGGCAATGGTTCATAGTCTGGGCAGTTTGCCAACATGGGGGCCTTGGTGGAAGAAGTGAGTGGGAGGTATTCTTGGCAGATATGGGGATATTCTGGGCCAACAAATCCTGGTGAACTTCATCAGCAGTTAAGTATTCTTTTTGGCCATGTGAATACTGCATCACCAAGTGGAAAGGATAAGGCATAACAAACTGGAGTTGTTGGGATATGAGAGTCTGTAGAATATGAGTGTGTGGCTGGTGCTACAGCACTGTGTCTTGGGCACAATCATTGTCAAAGTAGATTTGAGTCCGACCATACTGCACTATTTTCTTTTTCCACATCATTTGAAGGATCTTTTCTTTTGCAGCGTAATTAAGAAACCTCACTACCACTGATTGTGGATGGGCATCTGGGGCAGTAGGTTTAGGCCCTCGAGTGTAATGAGTGTGCTCAATATCTATTGGATATTCCAGCCCAAGTTCAAGTGCAGCCCTAAATAAAGAGTCCAGGAATTCAGGCAAGTCCGAGCCTTCAGAGTTCTCCAGAAGGCTGTATAATCGAAGGATTTTTGTACCAGACTCTATTCGTAGCATCCTCCTGGCATGTGAGGACATTTGCTAGAGTGTCTTGTATCTCTGTAATAGTGGACTCCAGATTATCCATGCGATTTTCAGTCGCTATAATGTGGCACTCTAAATCGTCAGTTCTTTGCTCCAAAGTCACTGCATCCTTGTAAATCTCCTGAAGCGCTTCTTTAAGTCCACCCAGAAGGCAAGGATTTCATTGTATACCATATCTAATTTGACTTTCTTTTTCCCCAAGGTTCATGTCACCTTCTGTGGTGGTTCAAAGGCCTGCATGGCTTCTAAGGCCTGGGACAATTCAGAATGTGACTGGTCGAGACATGATCCCTCTCCATCTGCTGGTCGGGGAGTTCATTTTTCCCTTAGCAGGCTTCAGCATTGCAGTAAATATCCTCTGTTTGATGCAGTGACATTATTTTGGTTATGTTGTTTGGCTGAAAGATGGAAACTAAATCCCAAGGGGAGCCAGAGCTCTTACTGTAGGTGCCCATTCCCCTGGTGACTTCACCAGAACCCCCAGTTTGCAAGGTTTGATGTTACTAATGGTTGCTCAGATTGACTCAGTTGATGTTGTACAATTCTATTTTAATTCCATGTATTTTAAAGCTTCTCGTGGGTACAACGCTACTCCGGCCATCACCCCCACCATCTCTATCTTTATGGAACAAGACATTTCCTTCAATTTCCTTGTCCCATAAATCCATTGGTTCCAACCAAGTTTTGGTGATCGCTACTATATCTGTATTCTTTTCATCCATGAGGGACTTCAGACTACCAAACTGATTTACAAGGCTTCTGGTGTTAAGAGACACTACAAACATTTCGTAAGTGTTAATGGTTCTAGAGCATGTTTTAAACATGTCACCTTTAAGGTTTCCCACATCGGCCCCCTACCGTCAGTTTAAATCCTTTTGCAAAGTGTTAATAAATCTCTCTGTTAAAAGGGTAGTTCCATGAGCATTATGATGTAGCCTATTATTTGACTAAAGGTGGTATTTACCTAAAACAAAGCCCAGTTCTTTAGTAGGTGTATATCTTCCTTACAGGTCCAATCATCTAACCAGGCAATATGTTACATGTATTTTATTATTGTTCCCAGTAATCTGCAAATGCATGTTATCTTTGTCAGAAATGAAAAAAATATGGTAGGCAAAGTTTGCTCTGGTGAAGCTCTGTCAGCTTGCTCAGCACAAGGATTTGCATACTACTACCCAAAATGCTTTGCCCTGGGTTTGGTATTTGGAGTGTATCCATGTGGTTTGACAAAACACACAGAAACCAAACACTTTGAACAGTTAAGTGACAAGAACCTCCATGCAAAATAAATGAAGCAAAGGTCCCCCCTCTTCTTTTTTAATTACTTTCCTATTTTGGGTTCACCGTGACCCTAATCATAAATATAATTTGTCTGGTTCCCCCTCCTTCTGGGCTGAGGTTACAGCTGAAGTACACTGATGAGTCCTAATAAGGGCTAAACCTATGTCCTTGGTCTGGTCTATTCAGCCCTTTGCAGATTGTTGTAAAGTGTTTTGACATCATACAGTCTTGCTTAAAGCTGAGTCATTTGTGACACTATGCAGTTGTCATGGTGATGTGCATCTGCTCCCCATAATGTTTTGCACTGCATGTGTGTGAGTTATTTTGTAAAATGAACATTTGTTTCCTTGCATCCTTTCCAGACCCCACACAATACTCTTTTTGCAAACTGCCTCCCCTGTCTGCCACCTCTGAGTGTATTAAATGCACGTTTGTTCCTAAATACAATTTTCAGTTTATTTTTTTCCAATTGTTTAACCAGGTGAGACAGACTAAGCTGAAAGCTTGTTTACAGGTGCAACCTGAGAGCACAGGGAAGTTAAGTGACTTGCTCAGGGTCACACAGTATGCAAGTGGGGGCTGTGGGATTCAAACCCAGGTCTCCAGATTTGCAGCTCAGAGCCTTAAACCACTGTGCTATACTGCCTCTCCTGTATAGTTTAGTTACTGGAAAGCAAGTTGAGCACAAGAAAATTATAGCAGGTAATCACAATAATAAGTAAATGAATACTTATGGAAACAATAAAAATATGTGTGAACAGTATCTGTAAATAAAAATACAGAATGTTTTAGCCCCTACGTTTGCAGTGGTAGGCATACAAATTTTCACTGCCTATGTATATAAATAAATGTTTTCACATGGTTATGGTAAAGACAGTTCAGTGCCATTTACTCTGATGTGCAGATAGACTGTCTACACTTAGGTAGATACTATTTGCTCATGTATGTCCCTGCTATCTAGCACCAGTTCCTTTTGATCCACTAAAAAAAAGGGATTTTAGGGCACAATCGCCTCTCCCTCTCTTCTGAATAAAAACATGTATTGCCATAACACAGTATTCATTTCTAACACTCACAAACATCAAGCAAGTTATTGTGGATCAGAGACTTACATTTGGACAAAGTAAACAATATTCACAGCTTCAGAGATTTTTGTGTAAGAACCATGAATGATCTACTGAATCTTTGAATGAGGAGCAACCAACTTTGGAGAGGTTGACTAAGAAACACCAAATTGGCAAAACAAAGTTGGTATTGAGTGGTTTAAATGTAACAAGATGAGTTAAGAAGAAGCGAACCAGCTTTGCCTACAATGACCTTGTAGCTAAAGATATATCAGCAATGGCGTCTTCTGTTTGCCAGGGATGACCAGCCCACAAAGTTGTGAAGAGCACAATGATGAGTGCAAAAGGAGAAGCCAGTGATGAAGCAAAGGACACTGTTACACAGAGAGTCTAGTAGAGAGCGGTAGTGCGATATATGACATCACCATAGTCAAGTCTGGAAAGAAAGAGAGCTGACACACGTTTTTTAATTTGGAGGCTAAACAAAGCCTGGTCCTTTTTAAACAATTCACCAAACAAGTATGCACAGGGTAGGTGATGCTCTCGCTAAATCAGCAATGCACAAAAACTAAAAATGGAGCACTCGCCACCTCAAACAGAAATGGACATCACTCATGAATAAAGGCTTTGTTGTTTATTTACAGACAATCACATAAAAAAATTAAAACAGCACACCACTGTGCCCTCCTGACATATTTCAGATAGGGTCCTTTATCAAAGGCTGAGGCATCATTCAACACACACACAATAAATAGAGATAAAGATCATGATGTCACTGTTACGTGGTAAGAACATTTCAAATTCATAGGGCTAAACTAAGGAGACCAGGTGGTTGAATCAATATATCATAAAAAAGCATGTTCTACCAATGTTGCTGAAACATGGAGATGGCGAGAAGAATGAGAGACAACAGAGAATAAATTAAACAAGCATTTGTCAATGCCAAATGTTTGCTTGCTGGCATTGGCATCGGTAGTGCAGGAGTTAGAGAGATGCATAATAGAAATGGCAGTGAAGTAGTGAACTGATGCCAACCCCACCCCCACCCTGCAGATACTGACAGGCATTGGGGTGTGCCTTTGGGTCATCGGCTGTAACACTCATGCCATTTCACCTCACCCTGCCCTGCAGACACCGACAAGTGTCGCAGTGTGCCTTGGGGTCTTTGGGCCTTACGCTCACCCCATTCCGTAAGGAAATACGCTGAGATGGGTGCAGTATAGGAGAATGGGGTTAGCTGTGGGGCCGAAGAGTCCAAGGCACACCTCAGTGCCTGTCAGTGGCGGCAGGGTGGGGGTGGAATGGCGTAAGCATTACAGCCAACAATCCCAAGTCACACCCCTGATGCCTGTCAGTCTCTACAGGGTGGGGTACTACGGCTGGAAACCCTAATGCCCCGGGCATGTATTGGCATTTTCACTCCAAATGTTCAACATGGGCTTTTTGTGACCCCACCTCTTGAACAGTGGCAGTATCAGTTTGCTAGCCAAAAGGTGATTTTACACAGCGACTGCGCCATTTGGCGCCACAGGTATGAAAACACATTTCGGGCAGGATGTGAAAAATGACAGCTGTACTGTTCATAAAGAGGTGTAAAAAATGGCACTGTTGAAAAGCTGGAGTGAAAATATGAAAAATTGGTGAAGTCATGAGCGTGCATAGAAACTGCACAACGCATGCCTGTAACGCAATTATTTTGGGGATTTTTTTTAACCAACTTTTCAACATAGGCATTTTGGGACCTCTGCTCATGAACAGCGTCACTGTGATTTTGTTAATCTGTCCTGAACATTGATTTCCCACACGTCACATGTATGAAAACACATTTTGGGCAGGATGTGAAAAATGACAGCTATATTGTTCATAAGGAGGTGTGAAAAAATGGCAATGTTGAAAATCTGGAGTGAAAATATTAGAAATTGCCGAAGTTACAAGTGTGGGTGGAAACTTCGCAACGCTCGCTCGCAACAGTAATTTTTTGGAATTTTTTCACCAAATTTGCAACATAGTTTTTGGGATCCCACCTCATGAACAGTGGCACTGTCGTTTTATTAATCAGTCCAGAAAGGTGATTCCGCGCAGTGACTGCAAAATGACCTTTTGGGACCGAATAACGAAATGACAGTGCATGTGTTCATGAGGTGGGATCCCAACAACCCCATGTTGAAAATTTGGAGCCAAAATTAAAAAAAGATGGCCGAGATATCCACCTAAGTTGAAACCCCCCATTGATACCATTATACAGCTTACTGTAATTTTCTTCAGTTCGCGGTTGGCTTTTGAAGAGTTCAGACGTCTCCTGCTCCACTGAAGGCTGCCATGCTGGACCTCTGGAGGTAAGTATGGGGTGAGGAGAGATGCGGGAAGGTGGGGTGCGCAGAGGGTGGGTGTGGGTTGGGGGAGGAGGGGCGTTCTGGCAACGAGGGACCGTTTTCTTGTTTACAGGGACAAATAAAAAAAAAACATAGGGGGAAGGTTTTTTTTTCCAGGGCTTACAAAAACATACATTTGGGCACACTGGGGTGGGCTCCCAGTGTGCCACCTATTTTTTGTTTTTTGAGGGTGCTGAAGCTGACGGGATTGGGCACCCCGTCAGCAAAGAAACATGTCTGTATTGGGGGGGACATGATGCCGACTGACATTAGGCACCCCGCTGGCAAACAAATGGAACTGGGGGGCATGCCAACAGGGGGAATAGGCACCCCCGAAGTTGGCTTTCAGGGGATTGTGAGAGGCGGATGGCGGGAGCTGCCACCATGTTTACTGAACTGTTTCACCAGGCAAGGCACATAAGGGAGGCGTGTCATCTGTGCCGCTGCATAATGAGCTTGTCTCCATTTGCAGTGGTACATGTGTTTCAAGTGGGTGGCACTTTGCATAATACTTGTGTCACCGCAAACAAGCTGGCTAATTGGAGAATGAGGGACACACCTACTAAAGCATGCCCTGCATTCGTCAACACTGACACACCTCTGCATTTCTCCTACTACTGTACCACAAAATGTTGCTTGAGCACGCACAAGACAACATAAAAAATATATAGCACCACAAAGGGGTGGGGGGGGTAGAAAAACAAACGAATGAAAACAAATACAAAAATAAAATCACAGATTGTATACAATAAAATGTTAAATATCTATCATGCAAAAGTGCATTAGTTCAATTTGTACCTGTTGAAAACCTAAAGTCAACAAAAGTATACATAGTAAAGAGGCTTCGCAAGGTGAGCTACTTTGCCCAGTATGTACACACTCACATTATCGCATCTATATAGAAATTCACTGTTTTAATGTTTTTACGTGATTGCCTGTAAATAAACAACAATGAAGCCTTTATTCACAAGTGGTGTCCATTTCTGTTCAAGCTGGTGAGTGCCTGGTTTCTTTTTTAAACAAGCATTTGTCAATACTGAATGTCTGCCACTTGCATGGCTGTTGTACAGGGTCTTGCTTGCACCCATTTTTACTTTATATTTACTCAGGATAGACCACATGAGATGCAATATCTCATTTTCAGTGGTGTCCTGCTTTTACACATTTATAGATTTACCCAGGATAGGACAGCTGAGAGGAAATATTTAATTTTCAATGGGCTCCTGCATTTTGAGCTTGAATTTCGAACAGACTTTTTATGACCTGACGTTATGATCAAGACAGGTGCAGCTTTTTAAATCCCATCCAAAAGGTGATTTTTGCAGTGGGACTCTGAAAACAGGTTTTAGAGGTGATTTAAAAAATGACACCTGTCATGTTCAGGAGGTAGGGTAACACAAAGGACATGTTGAACATTAAGGGTCAAAATCTGCAAAAATAAAGTTATGAGAAAACATTGGAATAATTCAACATTTCTTCATAACTTAGTTGTTTCTTCACATTTTGACCCCAGATTTTCAACACAGTCTTTTTATGGCCACTCCTTCTAAACATAACCGGTAATATTTATAAAATAGTGGCAAAAACATCATTTTCTGCTACAAGTATGAAAACACATTTTGGCAGGATTTGAAAAATAACAGCTATCACATTCATGAGGTGGTGTGAAAAAATGGCTATATTGAAAATTTTGGGTTGGAATATTGAATATTACCAAAGTTACGAGTGTGCATTGAACAATTTCAATGTATGCACATAACTTAGTTGTTTTTTTAATATTTTTACTTATTTATGATGCCCAACTCATGAACAAGGGTGGAGAAATTTCTCAAATCCTGCCCGAAAGGTGGCTTCATGCTACAAGTGCGAAAACACATTTTGACCAGAATTTGAAAAAATTGACAGCTGCCATGTTCATGAGGTGGTGTGATTGGCTATGTTGAAAAATTGGGGATAAAATAAAAATATTGAAAATTACCAAAGTTACAAGCATGTGCTGAAAAATTTCCATGGATGCTCATAACTTTGTTGTTTTTTAATATTTTTACCCCAAATTTTCAACATAACCTTCCTATGACCCACCTCATGAACAAAGGTGGAGACATTTTTCAAATCCTGCCTGAAAGGTGGTTTCATGCATTTACCACAAAATAACCTTCCGGGACAGATTTGCATAATGTCATCACACTTCTTCCTGAGATGGGGTCCTACAAAGGCCATATTGAAAATTTCGGGAAAAAATATTTAAAAAATGACTAAGTTATGAGCACAAGTTCAAAACCTATTGAAATACATTGACCTGCATACTTGATTTCCTCAGTTTCTCATCCAGCATTGAAGAGTGAAGATGTGTCTCCGGTCCAGAGAGGATTATGGTGTTGCACTCCCAGTAGGTAAGTAAGGGGTGTGGGTACTGGGGTGGTGGGTACTGAGTGGTAAGGATGGCTGGGGGAGGGTAATGGTGGTAGTGTGCTGGCAGCAACAGAGATAAATGGACAATTTTCTTTTGACAGGATATATTAGACTAAAAAAAAAAAGACTACGAGGGATGGTTTTCTTTATTTCAGGTTCCAACACTGGGGACTGGGCACCCAAGTGTTGGTGTTATGTTTGGCGGCACAAGGGATGGGCTCCCTAGTGTTGTACAATGAAAACAAGCAGGGTGGGGGTTACTAATCCACACTGGGCATTGGGCACCCTGGTGTCAGAAAATTAAAATTATGGGGTGGGGATGGGGTGGTGGCTGCTGAGTGGAAGGGTCAGGTGGGGGGAGGGTAACAACGGTGGTCTACCGGCAGTGGCAACAGACATTGATGGACCAGTTTGTTTTTTACAAGGTGTATAAAAATAAAATAAAAAAACTCAAGGGATGGTTTTCTTTATTTGAGGTACCAACACTAGGGATTGGGCACCTCAGTGTCAGTGTTATGTTTGGCGGCACCAGGGATGGGCTCCCTGGTGTCACACAGTGAAAACAAGTGGGGTGGGGCACACTAGCTGGCACCAGGAATTGGGCACCCCAGTGTCACAAAATTAAGAAGGGGGAAGCAATGGGAGGTGGGAGGAATACTTGGCAGAGGGTGGGAGGGATTGTTTGTACTAATAGGAGAAGGACCACAGCAGGCTGATTGTGACACTGATCAGCTCTGCTTACTGGGCGGCTTATGCAGTTCAAAGGAAAGAACTGCCCTATGATTTGGGCATCTCTTTTCTTTGAACTACACAAAGTTACTTCCCAGCAAGACCAGAAAAGTGTCATAATCAGCCTGAATGATGATTGATCTGACACTTTTCGAGCCCCTTGCAGACAGCCCTGCACTGGAATGATAGTGACACGATGCTGTCAAGTCCCTTGCAGACTGTCCTTTATTAGAATGACAGTGACACAATGCGGTTGAGCCCCTTGCAGACTGCCCTGCATTGGGATGACAGTGACACAAAGCTGTCAAGCCCCTTGCAGACTGCCCTGCATTGGACTGACAGTGACATAACTCTCAAAACCCATTATCATACCAATATGTTCACCTTGCACAAGCACAAGGGAGAACATAAAAATGAGCCACTTCATCTTTAGGTTCATGGCAAGGAAGTTAACATAATGCTGAAATTTAAGGTTCGACACTTAGGTATTTAAAGCATGGGACATGATCAAGCTAGACAGCGTTAATAGTGTATGGTGGAATGTGATGACCGATAGAAATCAGTTACTGGAATCTACTTGTGCTGCACTGGCTGTGTCACGATGTTGTTGTGCTGCACTAGCTATGTCACTAATGCAGCACAACAACACAGAAAGTCTTTGTGCATGTGCAATGAAGGGGGCCACGGTGGTGAGAACTCATGAAGTGAATGGTGCTGGAAGGAACAGCGCTACGGTAATTTTTTTTTACGTTCTGAGGGGATGTTTTTTGGTCACAGGAGTGAAGTAATGGTTGCCCATACACAATAAAAGATTGTGTATGGGCAGTCATACTCAAACAAGGATGTTTTCCGTTCTCGAGATTTCCATGGTAATGAGACCTCTCGAGCTGCACTCTCAAGGTCACGTGTTACCGTGGAAACCTCTCAATTGGAAAACATCCTTGTTCTGTATGACTGCTCATACACAGTCCTCTATGTTGTTGACAGGGAGCAGTGGGGGAGACATGGCACAATGTTTACTTTTGCCCACTGTGTTTTTTTAGCACTGAGTAACAAGCGTAAATCCAGCAGGACACTCTCTATCCCACTGAAGTCTGATTAAAGATGGGAGATAGCAGTTATAACAGATTTGGAGGGGGAGTAGAGAATGGCACCACCAGCATAGGACAGAATTATGGAGTTGAGAACAGAACTGGGGAGGTCATCGCTGTAAAGTGAGAACAGAATAGGACCTAGCACCGAGCCCTGTGGGACAACTTAGTTAATGGTTGAGAAATGTGATGTCTGATTAGAAGTGTTAATACACTGGGACAATCCTGAGATATAGTTTCTGAACCATAGAAGCACTTGAACATTCAGGCCAACTGGGGTTAATCTGTTGATCAGGATATTGAAAAATCAGGGGGTAAAATCGCTCACAGTAAAAACTCCACTCAAGCGGTTTGTCAATACATCTTACCATTTTAGTTACTGAAATGCAGTATATCATCCTAGAACATTCAAAAAGAAAACAACCGGCCACATAATGATAAGTGCCTAATTCAGAATTAAGGATTTGCTTACACCCCTAAGCTTCACTTTTAACTAAATAAACGGGTAAGATGTAATGACAAATCCATTTCAGAGTGTGGAGTTTTTATCATAGTGCTTTCTTGCTTTTTTCTTTTACTGTATGCTATATATGGCACTCCAGCATTTCCTGGTACTGACTGTTTGTTGTGTTTCTTTTTGCTGATCAGGATATTATGGGCAACAGCGTCAAATGCTGTTGTTAGGTTGAGGAATACTGGTGGGCACACCGCCTTATTTTCAAATGATATGAACATCTTATTCACAACTTCAGTAGCTGCATGAAAAGTAGTGTGACCTGGTCTAAATTCAGATTGATATTGTGGAGGAGCTTGTGCGAGTTCAGATAATGCAGTAGTTGGGTGAAGTCAAGTTCTTCTAGAATTTCTGGATTGAAATTTAGAATGACTGTGAAACACAGTTAGGATTGTCTAGCTGACTGTTTTATGTACAACTGTAAATGCAAGTTAACCACTGTGTCCTCTTGGGGTTAACTGAACCTGTTTTGTTTTACGGGTTTTAGTAGTTAGCCAGTCTGGGCAGCAAAGAGTTAACTTACAGGGCTCACCTGAAGCCCCTGTCAGTCAAATGGACAGAGGTTCCAAGTGGGAGGGGCATTGCAGCAGCATAAGTCATGCTGGAATGCTGCACTGGGTGTCAGTTGCTCACTGACAGCATTCAGTCAGTCTGACTGAGGAGAGTCTCAGGAGAGGTAGGAACCCTCTCCTGTCCTGTTTTGGTTTCTAGTTTAGTAATGGAATGAGTCTGAGCATCGGACTGTAGTCTCCATTGAGCTTGAGTCTTTACAGGCATCTGGTCCAAGGAACCATGAGGAATTTGTGGATACCAACCTCCATCTGTGAGAGACTTTTTGGGGGAATGCTGCCCAGCAACTGGACTCACCAGGATTCACCCCTGTGGGAATGCTTGTATGGCCAGGACATTTAGACCCCAACTTTTGGGAGAACTATTCTAAGATACCACCCAAATGGCACCTCCATAGTATGAATATCTGGTACAAGATGGAGCGGATCACTCTGACTGGAAGATGGAGCCAGGCTCCTGACCAGGAGGTGGGGAAGAGCTCCTGACCACTGAAGTGTAAAATGTCACAAGAATGTATACACAATGTGAGGACATGCACTTTTCCTAATTCCTTGCCTCTAAGGAGAAATGTGTTCTGTGAACCCAGCCTTTTTCAAATCAGTGTGGACATGCACTGTCCTGGCTCCGATCCTAGGATGGACAAAAGATGTTTTTTTTCTGATCATCAGAACAGGGACCCAATTGGACTTGTAGTACTGTGCAGCCAAATTGTACCAATAGCACCTTCTGCACCTGCAGCCCTCAAGGGGGATGTTGGCTATTAGTGTCAGCTGTAACAGAATAAAACCTAATAACTTGATCCCATGTTCAGGTGAGAGGATATTGGTATTTGAGTGCTGTGTGTTTCTGCTGCCCCTTCATGGTTTGCGGCCCCCCCTACCTTTTCTACCCCCTATTCCACTGTAAATACAACTGGTTCTTGTAGTCCTCCCTCTCTTCAAGATGCAATGGAGTAAAACCCTAGCAGGGGGAGGGTCCCTTACACAAGCTAGGTTTTGGTTCTCCAGCACTTGTGCCCTTAATAATAGGAGAGGGTTCTTCTCATAAAACGCTGGAAGAGTCTGGAATAGACGGCTGAGAGAGACAGAGGAATCAAAAACATTTATTAGTTTGGAAAAATTGCTCATTGACTATATAAACAAAAATAGAGGGATGAGTTGGACCCGCTAATGTGAGAGACAGACACAATGGGCAAGTAGCCATTTTTTGTCTCAAACACTACGTATAGCACTAAGTATACCCAGGATATAACTGCAAATAGGACTACAGATGAAGGGAATGCTCCTGACCAACTAGAGTGCTTCTTTCCTTGGGGCTGAAACACTTTCTTTATGTAAAGCATGTCTCATGAACAGGTGCCCTGAAAATGGGCACATCCCAGGGACATTTTAAAATGTTTAATATATTATATTTATACAAGCTTTGAGATCATGCTTACTGTTGGAAGAGTGCTATCACATACATTTTTTTTTACTCTGTTTATTCTCCATGCTCACAAGTGGGGATGTGTTGCATATCAGACCCCCTTATACCCCCCCACCCAGCATCAGCCCCAGCTACCTAGAGCGGAGGCCCTGCACCTTATCCACTATGGTCAGCTCCTGAAGGAGATCCTCCTGAGTTCTGTCTGAGACTTAGGCTGGTGGTGTCTTTTGGAGAGGAGTGGGAGCTTCATGGTGCAGCTGCGGCATAGGGTTTTCACATAGTGGTTGCCCTAGAGAGGCAGACATACAATGACATGATTGACGAGCAATGATGTCATCATGCGGGCATGCGTGCTCCCACACATGCTCCACAGATGTCCGCTATTGTCTTCACCCATACGATATGGCCCCAGCCTGATGTACACCCAGCCACCACTGGGTGTCACTCAAACACCGAGTGTCAAGTACCCCCCCCCCCAGAGGTGAAGAGCAGTTTGTGTAAGGCTCATCCAACCTCCCCCCCAGCAGGCCCTCTGATGCTCTGGGCTTGTTCCCGAACCCAGGTCGTCAGTGTCACAAGTGGTAGCGCTACCACTGTGCCAACAGGCCAGTCCCTCACTTAAAGTAACAAAAATTTGATGATTGTCCTACCCTAAGAATGTGTGACACACAGGCGGCATTAAGCACAAGTGAACCAAGCAGCTGCTTGGGGCACCTGCACAGAAAGGGCATGCTAAAGTAGAAAGTATAACCAGAATGCAGCTTGAAATGCAGAACATGTTTATATAAGAACAAGATTGTTGTTGATATCCTTGTGGTCAGAGACTTATCACTTTTTTTTGAAGTGGGCAGAAAGGAGAGAGGGGCAGTGAAGAGGGTTAAAAAAAGCATTTCTCCTTGGGGCAACGTCAGGTCTGAAACCATTCCTATGCATGAGACCATTCTTACAACAGGAATAGTGGCCTCAGCACCACAGTGCTGATATATCAGTCCAGAATTCTTTTACATTCTAATTTTGTCGGCAGCCTAAGGGTTAACATGTACAAGTTTCCTAACCCACATTCACTCATGGGTGGATGGATGAAGGTGACTTCATAATCCATTTTGAACACTCAGTGTGCGCATACTACAGAGGCAGTTGGCGGGAAAGCAGAGAACAGGATCCGTAAAAGGATGGTAGAAAAGAAGAAATATCCAAATTGTTTGATTTTTGCGCATTTCCCCAAACCACATGTATACTCACAAGCCTCATTTCCAGGGCAAAGCATGATGGGCATGCAAATCCTTGTGTAAGTAGGGCTGACAGGGCTTCACCAGAACAGCTATTGCCTTTTAAGGGAAAACACTGGAAAACCCAGAACCTGCTGCAGAAATGCCCGATTAGGGCTTTTAGCATTAAAAAAGATTTTTAAAATACCTGCTACATTTGTGTTCTACTTTGAAAAAATTGCATCATCCGTAATGTAAAAAGCAATATTTTATGTTTTGTGTGCGCTGATATTACTTCTCGTTGAATGCACCTGCTGTATTGACAGTGTGGTATGTTGCCACAGCATAATGACCTGATGCCCTTTCCCATATTCTTGAATGATCTCTCCTCCGTCTGTTCCACTCCATACATTCATATGTACACTGATAAGTTCTTTTTGCATCTGGCTCATCTTCCCACGACCTTACCCCACAGCTACAGCTGGATTTTGACTACATTCAGCGCTGGTTCTGGTGTAACCAACCATCCCTCAATGCCAAAAAAACTGTTTCCATTGACTTTTGGCACTCGGCAGAGGTTTACCCGACTCACCTCCCTCCCTTTATTTCACCCCCTTGATGGTGCCATGATTGAGGATGTAGCCTCCTTTAAGCATGTCGGGGTCTGGTTGGACCGACTTCTTGATTTCTTGGTGCATATTGATACCATACACCATAACCCAGCTTGGTGCACTGTACAGGAACTGAGTATTCTGCTTTCTGCTCGCCAAGGCATCATTGAATGACCTTCCCTAGTTTTGACTATAGTGATATAGTCTAAAGTGATGCTCCCAAATCCTTCCTTGCCAGACTGGACCCCCTCTTTCACTCTTGTTGCCATTTTGCCTTAGACTGTCCCCTTCATGCACACCACTGCTCACTCTACTCTGCCCGTTCTCTCCCCTCTCTTGATGCCAGGCACCTTTCCTATTGAGCCTCGTTTATTTCCAAATTCTGGTTTGGGTCCCTTCCCTTACACCTTACATCCCTACTATTCTGTCCCCCTTCTTCCTCTTACCCTCTCCGCAGCAATATTTCTCATTCCCTCTCTATTCCTTCTAGGAAATCTACTGTAAAACTCTGGTGCTCCCTTCCCCTGTCAATCTGCTCTGCCTCTTCTGCTTTCTGCCTTAAATCTCATCTTGATGACCTTTCTACTCCCACTTGCAACTGTCGTTTCCATGTCATAACGGTGATCGCGGAAAGGTGATAGCTGTTAGGGTGACTGTACATTGCCGAAAATCAATTTTGGTAATGTACACTTCTGGTGCACAGCAAAAGGGTGCAAGGGACATTATTTTTGTTTATGTGGGGGAGGGGTTGCATCCCCTGTCCCCCCCCCCACTAAAAGATTCTCAACTCCAGGGGGTACATGTCGAGGGTGTGCGCAAAACTGGATAAAAAAACAATTTCACAGCCAGACTTGAACCCGGTACCCTCGCAACTGTAGCCTGCCACCCACCCATCATGCCACAGGGCCAGCTCAGCAAAACCACCGCACTATGCCTCACAAACCCTCCCTCCCCTTCCGCTCGTCACTCGGTGTGCTTGCTCACCCCCCCCACATGCGTGCGTACATACAGCAACATCCTGTCGCTACATTCAAGGACCCCCCCCAATCAGGTCACCCTCCTTACCTGGTAGCCCTGTGGACAGGTGCCGCAACTGAGTCACCCTTTTGTAAAGCACTGAATTGCAGTCCCCATTGTCACAGGCTACCCAACTGTCCATTACCCTCTACCTCTTGACTCCTCCCCAACAAGTATTGCTTTGGCCATTTTGCTCCCCTCATCCCCAGGCTATACGTGCATGAGTAATTTCCCCTCACCTATCAAAACTCAGTTTATCTACTACATATACTGATTCGCTTTCAATGTTAGGATTGTGCTCCTTTGATATACTGTATTGCTGTGTATGGCTTCTATTTTTGTGCTGTTAATACTGTTCAGTTTTTCCATCTCTTGCTCTATCTCCACTTCCCCTTAATCCCAGAACGTATCTGGAAATGAACTGTTAGCAGCGCAGTATGTCTTTCCTGGTGAAAGTTTTTGAAATACATAAATAAATAAATAAATAAACGAATGAATGACAACCCCAAGGTCCCTTTCTTGCTTAGTGACTGTCAGTACCTCCCCTCTGATCCTATACTCCACTCCTGGGTTACCATGCCCTAAGTGCATAATTTTCATGTTTACTGTGCACACACGTGCAGTGAACATTTTGTTATCAGAGTGACTTTTGAGGAGTGTGGCACTGTCAGTCCAATGCAGACTGGTTTACAAGGGGCTTGTCAGTGTCACACCAATTATCAGCCAGGCTGGTCAAGATTGTGTTCTGGCTTGCTGGGTGGAAACTTTGTGTAGTTCAAATGAGAGAGCCGACCTAATCATAGGTCAGTTCTTTCATCTGATTTACATAACACCGCCCAGCAAGCACAGCTGATCTGTCACAATCAGCCTGCTGAGGTTGAATTACACCCTGCAGAAAGGAAAGCTGTCCATCGATGTCTGTTGCTGCCGCCGCCGCCATTGCTGTTCCCCCACCCGACACTCCCCCACAAACAAAACACTGACACTGGGCGTGCCCAATACCCAGTGTTGCCACCTGAAATAAAGAAAAGTGTCCCTAGTTTTTTTTTTAATTATACCCTGTAAAAAAACGTCCATCAATGTATGTTGCTGCCGCCCCTGTTACTGTCTCCCCACCTGAATGTCCCACTCAGCACCCACCACCCCACCCCCAAAACCCTTACTTACCTACTGGGGGTCAAAAACTGTAATCCTCTCCGGACTGCAGACGCATCTTCACTCTTCAATGCTGGGCCGTGAACTAAGGAAATCTGGTATGCGGTTCAATGTATTTCAATGGGGTTTTGAACTTGCTGGCATAACTTGGCCATTTTTGAATATTTTTGCCCCAAATTTTTAACATACCATTTTTGGAACCCCACCTCATGAACAATTGCAGTGAAATTAGGTAAATCTGTCCTGAAAGGTGATTTCTCGTTCGCTGCATAAAATCACCTTTCGGGCAGAGCTGAACATTTTCTCCACACTTGTTCATGAGATAGGGTCATAAGAAGGCTATGTTGAAAATGTGGGTAAAAATATTAAAAAACAACAAAGTTATGAGCCTACATTGAAATTTACGAACGCAGGTTCGTAACTTTGGTAATTTTCAATAGTTTGACCCCAAATTTTCAACATAGCCATTTCTTCACAGCACCTCATGAATGTGACAGCTGTCATTTTTCAAATCCTGACCAAAATGTGTTTTCGCACCTTCTGGCATGAAATCACCTTTTGGGCAGGATTTGAAAATTTTCTCCACCCCTGTTCATTCATTTATTTTTATTTATTTAAATTTTGTTAAACGGGTAGACCCACTGTGACCATGACAGTCCCTTTTTCAGGGGCGACCTGGAATTAATCACATGTAAAACAGTCCATTAATTTACACACATTACAAGTAGACATTCTGTAAATTAGCACAGTTTACAACAGACAGTATTACAGAGAGAATGGATTGGTGTACTTCAGACATTACAATGTTCATACTACAAATTTCTGTTTACGTTTTGACAATTTTCAACACTCAACATATGTTAGTTCTTAGGTGACATTCATGCTTACAGACAAACTGCAGCAGGAATACTGGTTGCAAATGAGCACGTTCAGTTTTCAACGATTGCAAGTACATTGGTCAAGCTCTAACAGATGAGCCTTAAGTCCCTTTTTGAACCCCCTGAGGGAATTACGTACCTGTACATTTGCTGGAAGAACGTTCCAGAGAGGCGGGATGCTGGCCGGGAACTACCTCTGCCCCTGGGATGACCTGACTTTAGGCACATTGAGAAGCTGACGGTTAGAAGATAAGGGGCCTGCTATTTTGTTTAGCAGATAACGTTTTAGCCAGGCTTTGTGGTGCATTATCTGACCTTCGCTTGAAAGCTAAGCATAATGGTGGATACTCAGGTCGCCCTTTCAATGCTGGCCAAGACAGGGCTTGGAGCACCTGGCAGTGTTGCTCCCTTGGCTGAGCCCTCATAGCAAACTGGCACACCCTATGATATAGGGTACTAAATTTTTGCATTTCCCCACCTTTTACCATGAGTAGCACTGGTGACCCATACAGCAGGAGGGGTAGCAGGGTTCCAGTTACAGTCCTTAGCCGGCAGCCCTATGTAAGGAAAGGGCTAAGGCGGTAAGTTGTCCAAGTTTCTGATTCATGGTCTTGATTAATAGTTCAATATTTGTCTTGAAAGTACAGTTCTGGTCTAAGGTAATGCCTAAGTACTTTATTGTTTCTACTACCTCAACCTTTGTGCCATTCGAAAGACTGGGGGTTAGGATTGAGGCTCTATCTGGCCTCAGGCTTGTAGGGCCGAATAGAATAGCTTTAGTTTTTTTACTATTTAGCACAAGTTTGTTGATAGCCAACCAACCCTCCAGGAGTTGCAGGTCACCTGTCAATGAATTATTCGGAGTCCATGTCCTTGGAGGTTCTGTACAGCACTGTATCATCTGCGTATAGGATCATGTTCACCTCACTACAGTGATTTGGCATGTCATTTATGAAAATAGAGAATAGTAAGGGCCCCAGGATGGATCCCTGGGAGACCCTGTCGAGAATTTGGCAAGAAATATAACAAAACAACAAAATGATGAGTCTATGTTGCATTTTTTCATCACACACTTATAACTATGGTCGTTTTCAATTTTTTTACCTCAATTTTTCAACATAGCCATTTTTTCACACTGCCTTGTGAATGTGACAGTTGCCATTTCTCAAATCCTATCCAAAATGTTTTTTAACACATGTGATGCAAAATGACATTTCAGCCATTGTTTTATAAATGACACCTGTCATGCTTAGAAGGAGTGGTCATAAAAAGATCATGTTGAAAATTTTGGGTAGAAATGTGAGAAACCAACTACGTTATGAGGGAATGAATTGTTCCAGCATTCACTCATAACTTTATTTTTTTGCAGATTTTGGTCCTTAATGTTCAACACATCCATAAGCAATAACCCACGACAGGGTATGGGGTTACTGGGGATTAATCAACACCTCAGGTGTGTTGTGAGGCATGAGGCCATAGGCCAAGTGCCCTCACAGCACTCTGGGTGTTGATTAACCCCAATAACCCCATACCCTGGAGTGGGTTATTGCACTTATAACATGGGTTGTACAACAACAGGAATATAATTGACAGAAGCTCTTTAATTAATGTTTAAATTCTTGAAATGGTACTATATAGTGCCACTTGAGAAAGTAGTCCTCAAGAAATAATGCATACCACACTTAGGTCATGAAGACACAAATGGTAGAAATGTACTATTAGGGCATTTCTCCTATTTGTTGTTCATAACATAACTGTGCCTATGACTTTTTCACTGTCTAACATGTACAATGGAACTGTTCTCTCTCTCTCTCTCTCTCTCTCTCTCTGTCTGAAAGCAGATGTCCTGGTATATCAGTCTCTGTGTAACACTGATATCGCTCTCTTTTAGCAATTATTTTTCCACACCATGCACACTGGGACCCTTGCCCCCCCACCATAATGCGACTCGCAGAGAAACACTGAAAGGAGATGTCCACAGAAAGACAGTAAGGAAACGCCGCGGTCCTTTGCCCTTTTATGTTAGTGTTACTTGTGCGCAGAGTGAGATAGCAAGCATCGGAATGCGCTGCTGTGGTCACTAGCACTGCAGTGTCACTCTGCATCTGTCTCACTGTTAGACATCAACCTCCACTCCTGACCACCGAAAGAAAATCTTTGCAGGATTTCTCTGTGCTGGTCTCAGCACTCTCGCTGTCACTATGTATCTTTCTAGGTGCTATGTGGTCAGTCAGCATGGTTCTGGCTTGCCCTTCACATTGTCATGCTTGCGGTGTCTTTTGCACTGCGCGGAACGGGGGAACGGAAAACTCTCTTGCTGTCTCTGTCTGACTGTAGGGAATGGGGGGGTGAAGTACGAGGAATCTGCCTGCAGGATGCCAACCACTGGTCTCGACTGCCAAGATCGAAAGGTCTACTGGACTCCTCATTTGCATGTCTGCCTTTCACTCTCTTTCTCTCTCTAGGTGCAGGGCTGGGAGCAGCTGGTCTGCGTGATTGCAATCACTGTCAGTGCGGGGCAGACAGAGACAGATAGGCTGACAGAGAGAGGAGAGAGCAGACAGACTGCAACTTTTACTGGAAGCTGGGGACTCCAGAGACAGAGAGACAGTGAGCGGTACATCGTGCTGCTGCAACAGTGATCGGGGCACAGCACTTGCCAGGGGGACAACATCATGCTACGGCACTTTCTCCCTCCCTTGCTATCTTCCAACTCTGTTTCTCTTGCTCTTGGTGTGTCTCTCTTACTCTCAGTCGGCTGTGCCCCGCTTCAGCATTTTTTAATGGCTTACTTTCGCTTCTGCTGGGTGAGGGACAGAAGGTAATGAGGGCCAGTGTGCCATATGATATGACTTAATGCCGCTTCACAGCAGCTGTGTCTATACTGCTGCTTAATGCATGGCCATGCACACTGAGTGCACCAATGGAGTTCCATGTTTTTAGCAACCCATGTTATAATAATGTTAGCCCTGCTTGAACATGGCAGGTAAGTCATACCTCAAATCCACTCTGAAACTTGTCTCCACAGTCGCACAGTGAAATCACCTTTCAGATAGGATTTGAAAAATTCCACCTGTCTTGATCAGAACGTTAGGTCATAAGAAGACTGTTGGACATTTGGGGTCAAAATGTGGGAGCCCACCTAAAAGTAGATATTGCCTCTCAGCTGCCCTGTCCTGGGTAATTGCAATCTAACAATGAGTCAAAGCAGGACACCATTGAAAATGAGATATTGCATCTCATCTGCTCTGTCCTGAGTAGATATACAGTAAAAATGTGTACAAACAAGACCTGGTACAAAAGCAATACCAGCGGCGAACATATGGCATTGACAAACGCTTGTTCATTTTTGACAGTGAACCCCAACTGCCATACTCTTGACCACTCCTCAGATTTCCCAAGATTCCTGCTCATTCTCTCTAACCCCCTCCTGAGTGTCCACCCTATTACAGATTTTGGTATCATCTACAAATAGGTATACCTTCCCTTCCAGTTCTTCGGCAACGTCACTTATGAAGTCACTGAATAGGAGTAGTCCCAGCACTGAGCCCTGCGGCACCCCACTGGTCACTCTTCTGTCATAAGAGTGAGTGTCATTAACCACCACCCTCTGTTGCCTATCCATTAACAAGTTTCTAACATGGTTCACCACTTTGGATCCCACTCTAGGCTGCTCAATTTTTTCATCAGTCACCTGTACGGCAGAAAGCTGAAGCTACTGCTAAAGTCCAGATACTATAGATCATGTCAAGATTTGTCTGACATGCCCCCCCCCCATGAATCCAGGCTGCCTGTGGTCTTGCTGTCAATTGGATTCAAGGTACTCTACCAGCCTTTCCTTAAGCAGGGTTTCCATTACTTTACCCACCAGTGAAGAGCGACTGACAGGCCTGTAGCTGCTAGCATCCTCCCTGTTGCCGCTGTTATGTGGGGGACCACATCCCTCTTCTCTAATCCTCCAGAACCAAGCCGTTTCCAGTGAACTTTTGAACAGGGCCATCAATGGGGCAGCAGGCACCTCCCTGAGTTCCTTTAGTACCCTTGGGTGCATCCCATCCTGTCCCATAGCTTTGTCCACCTTCAGAGCTGCAAGTCTCTTCAGGACTCTTTCATCTGAAAATGGAATTGTGTCCACCTCATCCCTTACCTTTGTTCCTGCTACTCCCTAGTGGTCTGTCCCCCCTTTCCTCCACCTTGAAAGTACTGAGCACAAGTACCTGTTCAGGATGGCAGCTTTTTCTTGGTCCTCTTCTGCACAGTCTTCCCCTGCTGTTCTCCTAATCCTCATTATAACATGGTAAGAAAAATGTAAGCATTCTGATTGGCTGAGAGACCAGTAAGGGAGCATAATTATCAGACCATAATTACACTCCCGTATGTCTTTCAGACCAAGAACCTGTGTACCACACCAAATCATTACATTCCACAGTGCCTAAAATACCAATGGGTTGCCAGTCATTATTTACAGTTCTGGGATTCCCTTACTGTTGAAAGGGTCTACTTTATGTGTTTTACTCACATTAACACAATATATTTTTTTTGCATAAAGAGCAAACATTTTTATCACCCTGTTATCCATTTTTATCCCCATATTATAAAGTGTGGTAAGACACTCCAGGAATATGCAATTATGGGAGAATGATTGCACTTTGCTCCCAGGTGTATAAAAGCCACTCACCACGAGCACTTCATGTCTAACACCACCCACAAGTCATGCAATGTACCTAACAACACCCACAAGCCATGCAATTATTCCCCATAATTACACACCCTGGCGTGTTTTATTGCATACCTATCCCTCCCTTTGCTTTCCTCGTGAAAAAATGTTTTTTTCCTATTTGAGACTCCTCAGTGTAGTGCAGTCATAAATTCACACAGGCACCTTGACAAAGCCCTAGGGAAAGTCTGTTTAGGAAGAGTCACAGTGAGCATACTAGTGAGGCAGTTTGCAGGAAAGCAGAAAATGGCATCCATAAAAAGATGGTAGGAAAGAAGAACTATCCAAATTGTTTGTTTTTGGTGCATCTCTCCAAACCCCATACACATACTCTTGAGCCTCAGTCTCAGAGCAAAGCATGACGAGTATGCAAATCCTTGTGTAAGCAGGGCCACCAGGGCTTCACCAGAACAGCTACCGCCTTTTTTAAACAGACTTGTATGTCTGATCCAGCTTAGGCTGAGAACGACAAAAAACAGACAGGTGCTTAGTCCCCTTTGGGAATCCTCCATGTACTGCAGTCATACCTCTCAACATTTCATCACTGAAATGAGGATCACTGGTCCTCAAATTGGGGGACAATGAGGAACACTGTGGGACACATCCTCAAACTTGGAGATGAGAGCTCAGAGCTCAGAGGCTTCCATTGCCTGCACTGAAACAAAGTTTATAGAAACATAGAAGTTGACGGCAGATAAGGACTGCAAGGCCCATCCAGTCTGCCCATTTCTTCTTCTACCTTGTAAATGTGCCATCGTCCTTTGCTGTCAGTGGCCTATCTCTTCATACTCATCTGTATTGCTCCCTTATGCCTGTCCCATGCCTGTTTGAAGCCCTGCACTGTATTCATAGCCACCACTTCCTGAGGTAGGCCGTTCCACGCATCCACCACCCTTTCTGTGAAAAAGAACTTCCTCACATTACCCCTTAATCGGCCTCCCTCTAATCTCATGCTGTGTCCTCTTGTCCTGCTATTTTTCTTATATTGAAACATGTTAGACTCTTTCACCTTGTTAATGCCCTTATGGTGTTTGAATGTTTCGATCATATCACCTCTCTCCCTCCTTTGCCCTAGGGCATACATGTTGAGCTCCATTAATCTGTTCTCATATGTCTTCTGATGCAGTCTCTGCACCATTTTGGTGGCCCTTCTTTGGACTGCCTCAATTTGGTTAATGTCCTTGTGAAGGTGTGTCCTCCAGTACTGCACGTAGTACTCCAGATGGGGCCTAACCAGTGTCTTGTAAAGAAGGGTTATTACCTCCCTCTTATGACTTGTGATACCCCTACTAATACACCTTAACATCCCCCTAGCCTTACCTACTGCTTTAGAGGTCTGCATGGATGATTTCAGGTCATCAGTGATGATGATGCCCAAGTCTCTTTCTTCCTTCGTGACTGCCAGCAACTCCTCTCCCAGCCTATATGTGGCTTCTGGGTTTCTCTTCCCTATGTGCACGACCTTGCACTTCTTTGCATTAAATCCCAGTTGCCACTCTTCCGACCATTTGCTAGTTTATCCAGATCTCTTCTCATTCTGCCCACCCCATCTGGATCATCTACTCTGCTGCAGATCTTGGTGTCATCTGCAAACAGACAAGCCTTACCCTCTAGTCCATCTGCAATGTCACTGATGAAGATATTGAAGAGGACTGGCCCCAGGACTGATCTCTGAGGTACCCCACTTATGACTTGAATGTCTTCTGACTGCATACCATTTACCACCACTCTCTGTGTTCTGCCCGTCAACCAGTTTGCCACCCAGCTGACCAACTTCTGACCCACCCCGAGCCTACCCAGCTTGTTTATCAATCTTCTATATCGAACAGTGTTGAAAGCTTTGCTGAAGTCAAGGTAGGCGACATCAACTGCTCCCCCTTGGTCCACCACTCTGGTTACCCCTTCAAAGAAATCTATGAGATTAGTTTGACAGGACCTTCCTTTTGTAAACCCATGCTGTCTTGGATCCTGTGCCCCTATGGATTCCAGTTGTTGCACTATCCTTTCCTTTAGGAGTGCCTCCATAATCTTGCCCACTACTGAGGTGAGACTGACTGATCTGTAGTTCCCTGCCTCCTCCCTGCTATCACTCTTGTGGAACGGGATCACATGAGCCCTTATCCAGTCTTCTGGGACTCTCCTGTGCTCAGAGACTCACTAAACAGTTCTGCTAATGGCTCTGCTAGTTCTACCCTTAGCTCCTTTAGTACCCTGGGATGTATTATTATTTTTTTTCTTCTTATTCTATTTCTCCTCCTCTTGCGGTGGCTTTCCTTCCTGGTCAGCCCCATCGCCCAGCTCCTTTGGGTGGTCTTACCTTCCACTGTCCCTGGCTTGTAGGATCAGCTCCCGGCCACCGGTGCAGAGTATATGAGGGGCCAACCATTCATCCTGCTGCCACTGGGCATTTTCCATTTTTTCCCCTTCTCCCTACTGTCAGGACACATACGTTGTCATGCAAGTGTGGAGGCGCTCGAACGTTGTCCCGCGGCACCCTCCCCTACATTGGGGTCCTCACCGCACTGCCCCTTGGCCTCCACCTGGGGGGCGGTCATTTGGCAGGACTTCCAAACCACCCTACCCAGAAGAGAAGAACTGTCCTCCAAATGCTCAATCCTCTCCCACCCCGGCCGGCCCCTGATGACCCACTCGCACCGTGAACACGGGTTGCCAGCATGGCAGGAGGTAAGGCATTTCTGCCTTAGCCCCCCACACCACTGGGCCAGACCTCAAAGTTTATTTTTTGCTTTAGCATCTCAAAATATTATGAATTTCTGCTCTAAAGCTTAACTTTACAGCACTTTGCCTGTGTGGGCAGTACCTCTTCCATGAGGGCAAATGCGGACAGAGCAATATTGAAAGGTAAAAAAAGGGACATCCCTTGCAATCAGGGACAGTTGCAGGGGTGAAATTGGGCAATAGCCTATGGGAACTCAGTTTCATCACCTCTTATAAAACTGCATGACAGTTCCACCACCTCTGTCATCTTTCTTCACTGAACACCGAAGAGTTCCCTCCACCTAGAAATGACACATTCTCCAGCTCGAAATCTAATCATAAGCCTTTCCACAACCTAAACATTTCCATTTTAACCACTGGATAGTCGGGAGGTATGACTGTAGTCATAATCTCAACCAGGTACCTTGTGAGACCCCTAGGCAAAGTCGGTAACACTCGAATGAGCACACTAGAGAGGCAGTTTGCAGGAAAGGAATGGGTTTTCATTTGCCGCAATACAGTGTGGGCCCATCTCTGGCCACAAGATGGCAGTCTTGTCTTTTTTAAGTTAAACCATTATTTCTCACACTCTGCAGAAACATGGAAACAGACATTGCTGGCAAATAAAGACCAAGGATCTCACACCAATGCAGTTGTAACCATTAAACTGTTTTATCTGGTTTCTCTCTGTACATATCCTGAGACTTTTTATACTACGTTCTGCATGGAATTTTTCAAAACTGCATGTAACTCTTCTGCCTCAGCTGTTTTGAGCCTGACTTGACTACATTTCCTCTGGAGCTGCATATTTTACTTGTGATGTTTTTATGACTATTTATAACCTGGGGTAGGATGAAACAGAAACCTGACTGGTAGAGGCCAATCAGGTGACCGTTCATTAATTCCACATACACGCACAGCAAGTGGTGCTCAGTCCCTGAGAACAGATCAGGGAGCGATCCGGCTCTTGTTTTTGTGTTGTAGAATAATTTTGAGAAGCCGCCATCATTGTTATCAGTAAATGAGAGCTCCCTGTGTACCTGTATCACAGGATAATCTCCGTAGTGAAAATCACAGTTTCTGTAATGCAGCCCTACTAAGCAAGAAGCACAGTGGCATTCTACTGACCCAGCGAGCCTGATTTTCTCCCAAGTCATTCATCCTGTGGTGCCCCCCCAATCCACCTGGCTTGTGGACCTCGCAGTGCTGCACAGTAGTACCCAGTCATCATCTGGCGGTCCCCAAGCAATCGCCCTGCAGACTTCCTCGTAGTGGAGCAGCACGTGATGCATGCCGCTCAGTCTGTATGTAGCGGTAATCACCAGTGTGGTGAAACTCAGTGACTGTCACACAGCAACTTGACACTTATGCACCACAGTAGGAGCCATCTGTTTCTTCCACCCACCCGACCAGCATACGTCCTGCAACCACACCACTAACTGGTACATGATGGTCTGAGTTTTCTGACCGGCAGTGACAACTGCTGTTGTCAGGGTTTACCACTGTGTGTGTGCCTCTTATCTGTTCCTGGACCTCCCCATCAATGAAATTGTCAGTTTCCCCATAGTACTTAATGGACAGGGCAGCCCCCCCCACACACACACACACGAGTGAGCTGCACTGAGCACCGGAGAGAGAGAGAGAGAGAGAGAGAGAAACATACAATTTCCACTCCCCATCCCATGACAGAGCGAGGTTCCATTCCCATTTGGAGCAACAGAGAAACACAGAAACTATCATTTCAGCTGTGCGGCAAGCAGCCATGCATGTCTGTGCCTCTCAGTTAACTTTCCCATTCCGTACTGCCGATAGTTGCTAACCGCACTGTGTGCCCTGTCATGTACACACAGCTATCTTTTCCATACAGCACCACGGAGATCCCTGTCAGTGAAAATCAGAAGAGGACACCAGCAGAGAAACGGCAACCTGTACTGTACTGTAACGGTAAATTGATTTTTTCACATGGTAATTTAGTTGTCTTGTGTGGTCAGTGCTTAGAACTGCATCTTCAATTTAGGTCATAAGTGTGAGCGGTGCATATTCTGCTCTGCAGTAGTTGTGCTGGTGGCAGAACACATTAAATAGTTCCTATATTTTTCTCAATTAATCGTGCTTTCCTTATCTTTTTTGAAACTGTGGTGTACACCATGTTATAAGCATAATAACCCACTCCAGGGTGTGTGGTTATTGGGGATTAATCAACACCCCAGGTGCTGTGACGACACTCGGCCTGCAGCCTTGTGCCTCACAACACACTCAGGGTGTTGATTAATCCCCAATAACTGCACACCCTGTAGTGGGTTATTGCTTACGTATTCAATGTGGAACCTTTGTAAATGAGCACTTGTGCTCAAAGGTAGTATCCAGATTTCAATAAATGAGGCAGTATAGTGCAGTGGTTTAAGGCTCTGAGCTGCAAATCTGGAGTCCTGGGTTTGAATCCCATAGTTCCCACTTGCATACTGTGTGACCCTGAGCAAGTCACTTAACTTCCCTGTGCTCCTAGGTCGCACTTGTAAACAAGCTTTCAGCTTAGTGTGCCACTCCTGGTTAAATAACTGGAAAAACAAAAATCAAGTTTGCCAGAGAGAATCCTAACTCCTCCCATGAACCAGTGACCTGAGGAGACACGTCAATTCTTTCTGGTCAATCCACTCTGCAAATACTCACACTGCACTATTAGCTTCGGCATCAGTCGGCTCTCTGCTCAATTCATTCCCGAACTGCACTCACCTGGAGTTTATTTTATAAAATTCATGCTGGGAGTGAACTGTCAGGGAACAATTTGTACCGGGGGCTGACTGACACCACAGCTAATAGTATAGAGCGAGTTGTGAAGCAGATTGACCAGGAAGAATTGACATGTAGCTGTGTCCTGAATGGGCATCTACCACAACCCTCCTTCCTGAGTCCCCCTGTCCCAAGTTTCTCCTCGCAGAACTATCAGTCTCTGAACTCTGCCCCAGCCTGGTTTGAACCTGTTTATAGTCCTTGCCCCCACCACCTCTGTCAGTAACCTGGTCCATGGCTCTATCACCCTCTCAGTAAATTTTTACTCACCAGCCTCAAATCATGTCCCTCCGTGACTGCATACCTATTCCAGTTAAACAGGTATTCATTGCTTACTTTATTCCCCTTAGGAATTTGTAAGTCTCTGTCATGTCACCCCTTTCCCTCCTGGCCTCCAGCGAGTACATGTTTAGGACCTCCAGTCATTTCTCATAGGGTCTGCCCTGCTGGCCCCGGGTCATTTTATTGACCTTTCCCTGCACTGAATCCACCCTATCCCTGTCTTTTCTCGGGTGTGGACTCCAAAACTGGGCATAATATTCTAGGTAAGGCCTCATCGGAGACCTTGACTGGGGCAACATTACATCCTTCCTCCTGCTGCCAAAAACCCTCCCAATGCACTCGAACATCCTTGTTGCCTTTGCTATCATCTAGGTTTTTTTTTGTAAGAATGTATTTCTGACACTTTTACAGTCTCCATCGGTATACTTTTGAGTTCCTCAAATTTTTTTCGTTCTTATTTTTTTATCCTCCTTGCTGACCAGCCCCCATCCACCAGTCCCCCCAGCTCCATCACCCTGGTGTCCACAGGGACTTACCTTCTCTGATCTTCCTCCGGGCTTGCCTCCCAGCAGGGGCCGGTGGGCCCTTTTAACCCCACCTAGAGGTGCCCAGCTGGCCAGGTGCAGAGCCTGCGGAGGACCTGTTTTATCCTACTGGCCAGCACCCTTTTCCCCCTATTTCTCCCCTGGTGCGTAGGAGGTGGTGTGCAATGATGCCAATGGCAGTGCTGCGATGCTCCCTCACGCAGAATGCCAGGCATCTGCCCTGCCTCCGCCCCCCCCCATTTGCCGTGTCAGTGTGCTAGCCCCCAGCCTCCACTAGGGGCCAGGCTAACACGGACCACTAAGCTCCTTCCTCCCGGAGGAGAGCAACTTGGGCACTCGATCCTCCTCCCTGGCTGACACCTCCGACTCCGGTGGTCGCTTCCAACCTCCCGTCGTCAGCACTGCAAGCGGTAGCCCCACCACAGCACCAGTGGGCTGGCTTCCTCAAATATTTTTTTAAAAGATTGCATTACTAATTTTGTAATTGTAGACTCAAGACAATAAAGAAGGCCTCCACTTATCAAATCTAAAACATCTCTTCTGCAGAAGTTTCTTTCTGAAAGTACAGATTAGATGCATACTGGGAATGTATTAAGATGATGCTGGCACACGTTTTAATGGTAAACAGTACAGAATCACACCAAGATTTTTGAATACATTTGTGGCGGGCATGGCAAGTGAGCAGGAACTTTTACAAACTTCAGCACCACTTGTCTCACTTCAGGAATGAAGTAAAAGTAATAGAAAAATAGATATAGTGAGGTGTTTGCAAGAAATACATTTGTACAAAAAAAATACGTTTACATTTTTTGTCACTTACAAAAATTGCTACTTTAAAGGAAACAGTGTAGTCTACTGGTTAGAGCAATAGCCTTGGAACCCGGGGATCACAGGTTTAAACCCCAACAGAGCCAAACACTGACTGTGACCTTGAGTAACTCACTTCCCCTCCCAGTGATCCAGCCTTCTTGGCCATGGAAATGGGCAGAAGCAGGACCCCACTGGAATCGAGATGCTACATCTCAGCTGGGCTATCCTGAGTAAATAAGTTGTAAAGTAAAATAAATAAATAAATAAATAAACAATAATTAGAAATGTAGCCAGTCCATTTAGACTTACTCTGAATATTGTACTATGTCCATGGAGAAAAATCACTGAAAGTTAAACAGCTCAAAACTGTGCACATAGGAATAAAGAAATGCAGAATTAAAAAAATACAAGGCTCCATCGTATTCCATGCCCTTCCATCTATGCAGCTGCAGCATTAAATTTTATATGAAATATTAGAAAACCAAGGCCAAGTGATCCGCCTTTCCTCGCAGGAATATTAACTCTGCGATGAGATATGCTCTTCATGACCCTCCCTTCCCCCAATGAATTAATTGCTGTACCCAGAAATGTTATTCTCTTTTCGAAGAACTGATCCAACTCCAGTTTAAAGGGGACAGGAAATCTGTGGTAAATTGGACAACAGATATTTTGTAATGTTCTTGTGAATTTATACCTCGAAATGATCCATACTAAACGGCAGCTGAATAAACAGCAATAATGTGTAAAACTATGTTTCTTTTTCTTTTTTATAGACAACAGCTTAAACTGTTCTCTTTGTAGAGCCAGGATGGAGTTTTAGACTTAATGGCACCCCAAGCAGAAATATTTGGAGCTCCTTTCACTGCTCCCACTGCCTCCTCTCCTCCCTTCTGTTTCATAGCACTTTGGAAAAGGTAGCAGAAATTCTATGAATACAAAGGTGGAAGCAGCAGTTATGTATATTATATTGATACTTTTTGCATTTCGAGCGATGTCAGTACTTTCTACTTTATTGTGTCCCTTCTGTGCTGGTGGTAAGGGGCCGCTTGGTTCGTCTGTACCTAGCACCACCTCTGCATGCAGTAGAACCAGCAATTTTGGACTTTTCAAGATGTCATGGTTTGAGTACAGACTGCTATGCAGGAACTGTTGACCTGTCAGCACAGTGCTCAGAGTTCTGTGCAAGTCTTGACATGGTTACAACTCCAAGTTACTGGATCTATGAAAAGAACCGTACAGAAAGTTGTCCATAAAAAAAGCAAACAATACAAAATACAGTTTTGCACATAATCTTTTATTCAGGCATTGCTAAATAAGGATCATTTGGGGGTGTAAATATAATTTCAGAAAATATGAATATTATAAACAACTACCGATTATAAATCATTTCATGTCCTCTTTAAAATTAGTTTATTACTTTCAGAAAACTTTGAAAAACATAATATTTTTATACACAGTTCAGCTTATGGTGGAGTGGTGGAACAGTGGGATAAGATAAGGGAAGCCCCGCACCTGGTACCAAACCATTGTGCCAGGCCCTGTAGCAAGAGCAAAAGAAAGAGGAAACCACTGTGGTTCTCCAGGGGAGTAGAAGAGCTAGTAAGAGGAAAAAAGATGGCACTTATGAGATACAAGGCAACACAAAGCAAGGAGGACAGGCAAGAATACTTTGAAAAATGAAGGGAAGCGAACAGGGCAGTAAGGGCAGCAAAGGCCGAAACCAAGGAAAAGCTACCTAAATTGGTGAAGGAAGGAGGGAAGGCATTCTTTAGGTATATTAGCGAGAGAAGGAGGGGGGATTGTGAGACTTAGGGAAGATGGAGGCAGGGTAGTGGAGAAAGACATTGACAAGGCGACTGTCCTCAACAAATACTTCTGCTCCGTATTCACAGAAGAAGACAATGGGGATGGTCCCCCATTAATGGAGAACAGCAAGCAGGGAGAAGAGGTAGACATTAGACTTTTTTCAGAGGACAGAGTAAAAAGAGCACTAGAATGGTTTAGGGTGGCTAAAACTCTGGGGCCCAATGACATACACCTGAGGATCCTAAAGGAGCTTTGGGAGGAACTGGCTAAACCTCTGGCTAAGCTGTTCATTTAATCATTGGAAACAAGTGTGGCTCCAGAGGAGTGGAGGAGGGCACAGGTGGTACCCCTGCACAAAAGTGGTAGCAAGGAGGAGGCAGGAAACTACCGCCCGGTCAGTTTGACCTCGATAGTAGGTAAAATGATGGAAACCCTGCTTAAGGAAAGGCTGGTGGACTACCTAGAGACAAGGGGGCTGCTGGACCCAAGGCAACATGGATTCACAGCAGGGAGGTCATGCCAGACCAACTTGATTGATTTCTTTGAGTGGGTGACAAAGGAAACAGACCAGGGCAGAGTGGTAGATGTGGCCTATCTGGACTTCATGAAGGCCTTCGACACAGTCCCACACAGGAGACTAATCCACAAGCTCGCAAATCTGGGGGTGGGGACACAGGTGGTCACGTGGGTTAGAAACTGGTTGAGTAACAGAACACAAAGAGTGGTGTTAAATGGGGTTAGCTCACAGGAGGGACGGGTAACAAGTGGCATACCCCAGGGATCAGTACTGGGACCAGTGCTCTTCAATGTCTTCATAAGCGATATTGTAGAGGGTCTAGAAGGGAGGGTTAGCCTGTTCATGGACGATACACAGCTATGTAACAGGGTAAATACACAGGAAGGTATAGAAAAAATGAGGAGAGATCTCAAGAGGCTGGAAAACTGGTCCAAGGAATGGCAGTTGGGTTTCAGTGCAAACAAGTGAACGATTATGCACCTAGGGAGACAGAATCCTAGGGTAGAGTATGAACTAGATGGGGTAACGCTGGAGGCCACCACAGAGGAAACGGATCTAGTGGCAGTCATAGAAGACAACCTCAAAGTGGCTAAACAGTGCAACAAAGCATTTGGAAACGCTAACAGAACAATAGGGTGCACAGGGAGAGGTATAACAAGTAGAAGGAGAGAAGTGGTGGTACCATTGTGCAACTCCCTAGTAAGGCCTCATCTGGAGTACTGTGTTCAGTTCTGGAGGCCCCATCTCCAAAAAGACATAGATAGGATGGAGATGGTACATAAGAGGGTGACAAAAATGGTGTCTGGGATGCAGCATAAGTTGTATGAGGAGAGACTCAGAGCTGGCAATACGTACTCCCTGGAGAAAAGGAGAGGGAGGGGGACATGATAGAGACCTTCAAGTATCTAAAGGGGATCAACAGGGTAATAGAGGGGAGCATCTTTCAGATGAAGGGGAAACAGCAGAACAAGGAAGCACAGCATGAGACTAAAAGGGGGAAAACTCAGGGGGAACTTGAGGAAATTCTACTTCACTGAAAGGGTGGTGGAGAGATGGAACAGCCTCCCCTAGGAAGTGGTGGGGTGCCCACAGTTCAGGGATTTAAAAATGCATGGGATAGGCACATGGGAATTATCGAGCCAGGGCGAAGGGGGGTGGGGACTTGTAGAATCTAGGGTACCTTAAGCATTAGGAAGAGGGATAGGGCAGACTGGATGGGCCATAAGTTCCTTATCTGCTGAAAACATCTATGTATCTATGTATATTTTAGGTTACGTCTGCCTTCCTCTTCCCCTAGGTCTTCATTACCAGGTTAATTTGCATGGAAACAGAATCCTTACCTGCTGGAGTTCATCTGCTTCAGCTGTGTAATCCTTTTGCTGACTCTCGCAATAATCCTCTATTGTGACATCACAGCTTGCTGCTGTGGAAGTGATTATGATGTCACAAACAGAGGACTGCAACTTCTGCAATAGATTAAACAGCAGGAACAGATTGATTCTAGTGGACAAAGATCTGGTTTCCAAGCAAATTAACCTAGTAATGAAGAACGAATGTGACATAAATACAGAAAATCTATAAAATACCTCAGGGATATGCAATGGGGATGACTTAAATACATGATTTTGTGCACAAGAGCATTTTGACCTCGGGTGACCTTGGCAGTGACATAAGCAATGACTGAGGTGTCTGAGGGCAAAACTGCTTGAGTGCACATAAATCATTTATTTATCTCGTTCCCAACTGCATATTCTATTTATGCAACAGGAATATAATTTTCTGTGGGGTTTGTATTTATTTTTGGTTTTAGTGTTTTCTTTTTTTTTATAAGACGCGAAGAGGATTTTTTTGAATACACGCTGCAGGGCTGGTTGCTAGGGTGCCCAACACGGTTGCTAGGGATGCAGTGTCCCCACATTGAAAGCATGCCTTGTGGTTGGCTCCTTTTCATGTGTGGGAGGGCCAGAGACTTTGAAAAAAATGGCGGCTCTGTTTCTCGCTTAGCGAGAAGCCACAGTAACTGTAGGAAGCCTGCTGATTTTTTTGTTATATTTTATAATGTGCAGTTATCTGGCTAATCTTGCTACTTTAATATAAGAAATACAGTTTAATTATCTGACTGATCCTCCATTTTGAAGTGTGCACTGGGTCCAGGAGAAAGCAAGTCCACTTGGAAGTGAAGCCCCAGCGCTAGTTATGTGCAGTTTCAGTTTTAAGAGCAAGTCAGTCATAAGAGTCTCGGCGCTAGCTTTGTATAAGGCGTAGCTAGCATCGAGGACTTTCGGGGGGTGTTTTCTTGTTTTACAATGCAAAGCTGTGCTTAATTTGAGACAAATTGTCAGGTCGATGTATGCGGGGCCATGGCGAAAGGGAAGCAGGCGGGTCTGAGAGCGGGCAGGTGTGCAAGCGACGCAGCAGAAAGCCACATTTTAAAATCTAAACCTCTTTTTTTTCCTTTTTAAATATTGTAACACTGTTTGTCCGTGGAGAGTACCTGAGTCGTCAGAAGAGGATGAAGACGACCGGGGAGAATGATTGTGAGTAGTGCTATGGAAAGGGTAAGTGTTAAATAAAAGTGCTTTCTGAAATTGAAAGCAGATTTGAAAGAGAAATGTAGTGCTTGCAGCATCAGGGATGACTGACAGAAGAGGTGTAATAAATGTAAGATTCCATGATTTATTCAACATCAGTAGAAAATAAATAAATGGATTTATTACACTCCTTCTGGGCCCATGCCTTTTGCATAACTAGAGCATAATGCATGGGCAGCTATGCACAACAAGGCTGTGTATTCATGGGGTTGGGGTTACTGATTAATTCATAGGGACCTCGAGAGTCCCCAGATGCCCTCAGAACCCCAAGAAGGAAACACAGCTGACTTACACAGTTGCCTATGTATTATTTGTACAGCATATGGTTTCAAAGATAAAATAAAAACATGTTTTGTTTTGTGTTTCTTCTCAGAAAATCTCTGGTTTAATTTTTTATTATTTTTAAAAACAGAATGAAACCCGCCCTCACCAAGCTTCTGAAAATCCACCTGGATGAGCATGGGTTTCAGTTTAAAATGATGAAACAACATCCTAGGGGATGCTTTGCATTCTGGTTATATGGGGAAAATGCAAGTGAAACAGTAGGTGTCAGCAATTTCCATTTTAATTAAAAAATGTGTTGTACCACAGAAGGGTACAACAACAGTCCCTGACCTTTGAACTATGGTGCAACAGCTTTTTAGTTAGGCTGAAAATCTATACACAACAAATAAAATGCTGGGCTGCATAGCCAGGGGGATAACCTCAAGGAGTTGAGAGGTGCTCCTTCCGCTGTACAATTGCCTGGTTAGACCACACCTTGAATACTGCATGCAGTTTTGGAGTCCCTACTTAAAGAAAGACATTGCTCTTCTACAGAGGGTCCAGAGGAGGGTGACCAAGATGATACTGGGACTAGGAGAAAGGCTGTATGAGGAGAGACTGGAGGAGCTTAGCCTGTATTTGCTGGAGGAGAGAAGGAACAGGGGGGATATGATAGAGGTCTTTAAATATCTCAAAGAAATGAATAGGGTAAGCCTTGAGGGGGTACTTCAGCTGAGGGAGGGAGGTAGGGGCCACCAGAGGACACTCAATGAGGCTGGACAGGGGGAGGCTAAGGGGGGAAACAAGGAGATTCTACTTCACCAAGAGGGTGGTGGGGCCCTGGAATGCGCTGCCTAGGGAGTTGGTGGCTGCTATGACGGAGGAGGGGTTCAAGAAAGGTTGGGATAGGTATAGGGGGAGGGTGCATCCCAGAGCACCGCTTGAGGGTGGGAGTGGGGGACCTTGTAGGAAGGGGGTTAAAAACGGTGCCCTGGGAAGGCACTGATCATCGCACAGACTCGATAGATCACAGGGTCTAATCTGCTGGCTTCTTAGTATGTTAGTATGTAACAAGGGGTAACTATGTACTGTAAGGTGCATTTTGTCTGAGTACTATTTTTTTAAGTTTTTTCAAAAGTGACAAACTCACTTTAAAAGTATTCCCCACTTACACTACTTCCTATGAGGGTGGGATCTGTAGTATACCTCTCGGTGGGCAAAAAATGCTTCCTTATAATACTCCTAAATCTGCACTCCCCCTTGAGTGCAGGGAATGTACTACAGTTTTACTGCCCTGAAAACAAGGTTCCCTCTCGATATTTAGATTCAGGGCCCCAACACTCTGAATGGGATTTTGTACATGCCAACTTAACACTTACCACCCGTCAGTTTCAGCCGCTCCAGGTCCAGCAGCTGGCGCGGTCTGCACTGCCCAGATTCATGGTCATAATCCTCATTCTCATCAGCACAGAGACATAGGAAGCTTCCATCCACATTCTCGCAGAGAGCCCTCCCACATGCAGCCTCCATCAGCTCACACTCGTTGATGTCTGTAACAGGAGGGAGAAAGAGCTGCAGTTTACTTGGTTCACAGACAGTTTCTTGTTTTGTGCTATGAGTATTTTTGAGCTACAGGAACAACAGATACCCAGGTGCTTCCCCAATGGAGAACAAATGCTACATGGCTTACTGACTAATGTGATAAACAAACCCTAGGGGTCGGATGCTGAAAAGGAATGCAAGCTCAGTGCAAATATCTGTCGTTCACTTGCGACAGCGCCCAACCCAGCAACTGCTATGTTTAATCGGATAGCGGGCTGACACTATCCGACTGAATATCAGACCATGTTGGGGCAGTCTTAAGTGAAACTGTACTGCCCTGACATGGAGCTGGGCTGTATATTGTCCACAGAGAATAGCCCAGCACGATACAGACAGTGCCAAGACCCCTGTGGGCAATATAGAGCCACAACATGCACATGAGCCCACAGGGCATGCAAGATGCTAAGGGCCCATTTGCATATCCATTATGGGCTCATTTGCATGCACGAAGCAGATCATTAGCACCCATCCCGTAGTGAATCCTATGAACAGATACTGTACATGCGCTCATTGACAGCTCATACAGTGGCCAGCTGAGGAGGTGAGAGGAGGGCTGCACCAGTCGCTGCTTTGGGATCCACTGGATGTTGCCAGTCACACCAGTGGGGGGGTGACAGGTGGTGGTATGTGGTGGGTGGAGTAAATGGGGGGACACTGAACCACCAATGAGTATGTTTACTTACAGTATGTCAACTGGTGATTGTGGGGGTGGGGAAGTCACTGAAAACCAAGGATAACTCTACATAATATGGAACAGGTGATCAGGGGGGTGGGGGTGCTACTAGACACCAGGGATATGTAACCGTGCATGGAACAGGTGATGAGGGGGTGGAAGGAGCCACTAGACACCAGGGCAACTTATGTTACACTATAATGTGTGACCGGGGAGTTCTACTAGACATCAGGGCGATATATGTTAAACTGTAACAGGCGATGGGGAGAGGGTCCCTTGACATCAGGGAAAACTCTACATATGTGGAACGGGGGATCAGGGGTGGTCAGTTGAAGTACAGCCACCCTGCCTTCAGGAAGCTGAGGGCACACTGGTAAGAGGTGGATTTGGTGGTGGTAAAGAACCCTGCTTTGGGGGACCGTTTTCCACCACCGCAAATCTTTAAAGATAGCGCTGTGCCAGTATGCATGGGGGACCCTCATTTGCACAGGCACAGTGGTATCATGATGTTCTGGCACTGTAGGATTGTGCTGGTGCTCCTAAGGCTTCTGAATATAGGCCGGCCGGCAGTACCAATGCAATTCCGTATTAGTGCACCCACAAATCCTACTTGTGGGTGTGCTAACCTTTGACTATTGGGTGCCAAATGAATTGTGGGTTATAGCTTTTCTGCCACCTTAAATGGGCAGAATGTAGTATTAATAACATTTCCTCTGAGGAACAGAGCCTCCAGCAGTGCAGCACACCCACAGTAGCACTCCACCCACTGCAATGTCAGTATTATGTATGAGGTCAAGTTCCTGGTAGGGATACCCAACTAATACTGGCATTTACTGTAAGCCCAAGTTTTGGGCTGGCAGTATCGCCTAAAGGTTAGATCAACAAGCTGTGAATGAGCTTGGCACATTAGGCAGACCTGAGTTTGAGTCCCACAACCTCCACTTGCAAACTGTGTGACTCTGAGCAAGTCACTTAACCTCCTCAGTGCTCCCAGGTTACCCCTGAAGACAGGCACTGTTGACGCAGAAGGTCCAGAAAGACCACAGATGAAGGGCACTGATAACCGTCCCCCAATATTCAAGAGTAGAACCATTAAAATGAATATTCTCTCCAGATTCTTGTATCTTTTTCAGTGCACACCGGTATTAATCACATGGAAACAATTCCAGGAATGGCAAAGTCGTTCTCCAAATATCTACCAGCAGGGAGGAGACCCCATATAAAATACAGACTCTTACAACAAAGAAAAACTACAGGGAGTGGTCCCAGACCAAAAATTGTATTACTAGGCGATACATGTCAGGATCCTGTTTCTGTGGTTGACACTCACGTATAAGTCCATCTGGAAGAACCAGAAACAGATAGAGGAAGGGGGCACCACTAGGGCTTTATTTGTTTATTTTATTTATTGAATGTTTTTGATCAAGTAGGCCCACTAAGACTAAAAGTCCCTTTTCGGGGCGACACAGGATTAATTACTCATATCTAGAAACATAACATAACACACAGGCAGAAGCCAATGGGAGATACCTAAAGAAGGATGCAAGGTCTAACAACAACCAGTTAGTAAACATCTCAGATCTGAGCAGGAAGATTACATAAACATCACTGAGTCACCAAGGAACTGGGTAAAAAAAACGAAAGCAGCAGGGAATGCATAGTAAAACAGGTTTGAATTATTTCACAATTGTACAACAGTGGAAATACGGGTATTGACTGTAGTGTAACAATGCAACGTATACAAGCACATAGACTGCACTCAAAGAGAAATGCCTTGAGCCCTTTTTTGAAGTCACCAAGGGAGGATTACTCTTGGAGTGCTGTTGGCAGAGCATTACAGGTTGAAGGAGAAGAGTAGGCAAAGGTTGTCTTACCCGCAGAAGATCTTATTGTAGTAATCACTAGGGGAGTGTGGCTAAAGGGCCAAAGTGTTCTCCCAAGCCTTTTTTTGGCTAGGACATCTCTAATACTGGGGTAGGGGAATGCACTGTGGATGATTTTGTGAGCAAGGCAAAGGATGGGGTATTTGAACCTCCCTTCTAAGGGGGGCCAATTTAGGGATTGGAAGACATTGCAATGGTGAGCCCAAGATGAGGCACCTGCAGCAAATCGATCTGTTTTATTGTATAAAACCAGTAGTTTGTTTGCTTCTGAAGCTTAGAGACTGCAAGATTGGTGCTCCACATGTTAGTGCTGGTAGCAGTGAAGCGTTAGCAAGAGAACAATGTAAATCACTGAACTTCTCAGGTGATAGAGCAACCCAATTTTCTGGTGTAGGAACTTGTAAGTGTGGTCAGTATGGCATTGAAATGAAAATTCCTGGTCTACGTGCACACCTAAAGTATTTAATTGATTCTACCACGTCGATCGGTACACCAGTGGACGTGCGTATAGGTAACAGATGTTGCCTGGCAGTGCCGAGGTGTCTAGACCTGAATGAGACAACTTTAGTTTTTTTTTGTGTTGAGGACTAGTTTGTTATCTACAAACCCTTTTTCTAGTTCATGAAAGTCAGTAGCAACTTGAATGTCTATCAGACCAGTATCGCACGAACACCAGTACAGAACATCATCGTCTGCATACGGCAACACATTAGCACCACCACAGTTTGAGGGTTGGTCATTGACAAATAGTGAAAAAACAGCAGGCCCAGAATGGAGCCCTGTGGAACCTCGTCAGTAATTGGCATTTTTTTTTTTTTTCACTTTATCTTTTTATTGAAATTCAAGTACATAAGAAAGCACACATCTAATACAATAGAAGACTGTTCTCCATGTAAGGTATAAAATATCTCTTAACAAAACACAGTATTTAGGGTAAACATACTGGAGAAGCCTTATATACATGTATTGATAATAAACATCCTAGACAGGATGTAAGTGGAGAGCAGAAGGGTTACAATCAATAGGGTATTATAGGATCAGAAATAGCAAACAAGTATGAAATACATGCTAGGGCAGGCTATAGCAAGGCATTCAGTAAATTGCAAAAAGTGATAAATGTGGTAATATGAACAATGTTCAGTAATAGAGAGGTGAAGATAAGAGAAAAGTGTGCAAGGAAAGAAAGAAGAGAGAAAAAAGCAAGGAAAAAGGGAAGGAGAGAGGGAGAAAACAGGGAAGAAGGGAAAAAAAGAGGAGAAATCTGTGCACAAAAGTTTCGAGAAAACCCAATCTGAGAACAAAATAAGAAGGAGGGCTAAATATCCCTAAAAATAAGGGTCTAGAAGAACTAGGTTCAATGTACTTGAAGTAATCCTGCCAACATCTGTCATATACAGTGAGTCGGTTATGAGTAACATGAGATAATCGATCAAGGGAGGCATACTGAGAGAGGCTTTGAAGAACATCTAAAAGAGAAGGCACCAAAGTTGATTTCCATTTCATAAGAATCAGATGTTTGACCAGAAGAGAAAGTATGTTTACCCATCTAAAATGTGCATGTGAAAGGAGAGAGCTATTGGGGATAAGGATGCCTAGAAGGAATAGCTTGGGGTCAAAAGGTAGTTTTTGTCCTGTTACTCTAGAGCCAAGTAAACAGACTTTATGCCAGAGCTTATTAATGGGAGCGCAAGACCACAAGATATGAAGTAGATCCCCGTTGGCCAAATTGCAGCACCAGCAATTATTACTATTTAATAGGCCCATTCGTTGAAACACAGAGGGAGTTCTATACCTAAGATGTAGGATTTTAGTTTGTATTAAAGAACTACAGGTATCTTTAAAGGTATTATGTGCAATACGCCAACAAATACTCCATTGTGCGTCTGAAATATTGTAGTTAAGAAGAGTACTCCATTTATTTTTGGCCTGTATAGACGGATCAGGTAGATTACCAATAATGTCTTTGTAAATGGAGCTATTTAATTTTACTGATAAATTAGTCCAGTGCGAGATGTATGGGTTTAGAAGAGTATGCCTATACACTAAACTAGAGAGAGTTATAAGCTGCCTGAATTTGTAAAAACTTCCAGAAGTCCCATTTAGGAAGTTTCCATGTGACCTGCAAGTCTGAGAATGATCTAAGAGTGAGTGAATTCTGGTCCAAGATAACTCTGAGAAAGAAAATGCCTTTGTTCCTCCATGTACGACAGAAAATTGGGTGATCTTCTAGTGTGAGCAGTGGATTGCCCCATAAGGGGGCATAAAACCAGGGTGTTGGATTGGATTTCAGGAATTTGTGGGTTAGTTTCCAATAAAGAACAGAGGATGACCTAGTCGGATGAGATTTTAGTTTAGAGGAAATGGGATTAAAAATGAAGGAAGTGGCAATTCCTCCCGGGCACAATGCAGATTCCACTGCAACCCATAGTGGTGAGTGAGGGGAGGGTTTCTGAAACCATTTAATGGTTTGGGCCCTTCGGAAAGCCCAGAGGTAGCCTTTGAACCAGGGGAGTCTGAATCATCTATTTTTTCCAACGTGATCGAAGCTTGCAGCAGTTAAATCTCAGTGGTTTCCCATCCCAGATAAAGTTACCTATTAATTTATCAATTTTAGCAAAAAAGGAGGATGGTAAAACTAAAGGAATATTGGCAAAGAGGTAAAGAATCTTGGGAGAAATGGACATCTTAATGGCTGCAATTTTCCCCATGAAAGAGAGATTAAGAAGCTTCCATCTGTCCAGAATTGTTTTGATGGTTATCAAATAAGGGGTTAAAGTTAATGTCCCATATCTTCCCTAAGTTACTAGTAATTTTGATTCCTAGATATGTTATACCCTGTGGTGACCAGCAGAATCCAAGAGGTATGTTCATAAAGGCTTTACAGTAGTTGTTAAGGGGCATAGTTTGTGATTTACCATAATTCAAAGCAAGACCAGAAATTTTAGTAAAATTATTAAGCAAATCAACCAACAGGGGCCCAGCCTCATGCAGGTTTTCGAGTAAGATTAAGAGGTCATCCGCATAGGAGAGAGAAACATATCTTGAATTGCTCAAGGGTATGCCCATAATGCCAGAAGATTGACGTAAACAAGCAGTCAGTAGTTCCATGGCTAAAATAAACAGGGAAAGTGACAGGGGACAGCCTTGTCTAGTTCCCCTTGTTAGATGAAAGTAAGAGGAAAGGGTGGAATTAGTAAGTAATTTAGCAACAAGGGAGTTATATAATAGCTTGATCCAGGAGCAAAAGGTATGAGAAAGACTGAAATAAGATAAAACTTGATAAAGCTAGACCCAGTTTAAGAAATCAAAGGCCTTCTTGAAATCTATAGCTATGGCTGCAGCTGGTGTCTTGAGGGATTTGACTTTGTGAATTAAATTAAATAAGGAACGTAGGTGATCAGAACCAGATCTATGTTTAATAAAACCAGTGTGCGAACAATGAGTTAGCTTCGGAATCAAGGATTCAAGTCGAGAAGTTAGTAGTTTAGCAAATATCTTCCCATCCGTGTTTAATAAAGAGATGGGCCTGTAACTTGCGGGGTGAGTAGGGTCTTTTTCCTTCTTAGAGACTAGGGTTATGATTGCTTCGGTGCAAGTTGGGGGATGCTTGCCAGTATTGGAAGCTTCTTGATAAACATTAAGAAGAAGGGGACATAAGGTGTCGGAAAACATTTTATAGAAATTGACAGGGAATCCATCACCCCAAGGGGATTTGTCGGATTTCAAGGAAGACGAAGCTTTCTGGATTTCCTGAAGCGAGAAGGGTTCATCTAAAGAATTTGTTTCAAGAGTAGAAAGATGAGGAAGATGTAACGATTTAAGGAACTGTTGAATTTGTAAAGTAGATGGAGGATTTGTGTTAGAGTATAGTTTTTGATAAAAGGTTTTCATGATACAATTTATAGAGGGGTTGTTGGAGTGAATCGTACCCTGTTCATCTTTCAGGCTTAGGATGTGTCGTTCCATTTGTTGTGCTTTGAACTGGTAAGAGAAGAGTTTCCCATTTTTATCACCGTGTTCCCAAAACTTATATTTTAAGATTAAACAAGGCCAGTTCAGTTTTACAAGAAATTAATTTGTTAATTTTAACTCTAAGTTGAAGAATTTCAAGATGAAGTTGAGAATCAGGACAGTGCTTATTAGAAGAAAAGTATAAATTCTCTTTAGCCTTAAGAGATTTTTCCAAGTCAGCCAGCTGTTATTCCCTTACTCTTTTCCTATGTGCAGGATAATTGATAATTTTCCCTCGAATCATAGTTTTAAGAGCTTCCCATACAGAGGACATAGAAGATTCGGTTGGGGTATTGTGAAAGAGGAAGTCCTGAATTTGTGCTTTGATCATGGGTAAGAAATTGGGATCCTTGAGAAGGACAGGGTCCAGCTGCCAGTAAGAAGATTTAGGTGCTAATGGGCCCCACAAAAGTTGCAATTTGACAGGGGAATGGTCCGAGATTATGATGGGAGAAATGGATAAATCAATAATTGTTTTCCATTATAACAGGAGAGGCTAACCAGTAGTCAATTCTACTGTATGTCTTATGTAGAGAGGAGCAAAAAGTAAATTCTCAATCACGGGGGTGAAGGAGGCACCATATATCAGCTAATCCAACATCTTGCATTAGTAATGAGAGGGCTTTAATACTTATAGGGTGGGCCTCTGTAATGGAGCTACTTCTGTCAATGCTGGCTTCTAAAGCTAAGTTAAGATCCCCTCCAAGAATAACTGGTGTATTATCAGTGTTAAAGGATAGAATCTGTTTAGCTAAATTATGAAAAAACTCCAGGGAATCGGAGTTGGGTGCATAGACATTAACAAGCAGAAGAGGACCAGAGTTGGTATTCAGTTTGACCATCACCCATCTGCTGTCAGTATCGGAAACGGAGTTTACAAGGAACCATTTGAGACTCTTACGAATAAGAATAGCAACTCCTCTTTTTTTTGAGGTATGGGATGATTCATAGATCTGTCCGACCCAATCTTATTTAAGTCTATGAACATCCTCTGCTAATAATTTTGTTTCTTAAAGGAAAGCAATTTGTGTTTTATGTTTTTTGAGATGTGAAAGAATTTGCTTCTGCTTACAAGGAGAATTAAGTCCCTTCACATTCCATGTATATAAAAGTATGTCACGCATATTGTTAGTGCTAAAGAAAGGGAATAATCGCTGGAGTGTGAAGGGACAAATAAATGAGGCAGAGGATGATTAGAATACAATATAGAGAGCTTGCGTATATGCAGAGAGTGGCAGGAACATTCAAGCCAAAAAAGTGAGATGTATGATACATGAGTAGCACAGATATCTTATTAAAGTTAGAATAGAGATGGGGAAGGAGAAAAGTCATTACTAACAACAATACTAGTAAGCTAAATAACAAAGAAAATGTTTTATGGGTGTGAGGAGATATGAGTCAGCCAACTGGCTAAGAGACTCTCTCACCACACTCTGGGGCGTCAACATAGGGAGGAGACTAGGGAGGACTGGTTATAAATATCGGCCCAAACCTAAGTCTGATCCCAGTAATATAATAAAGTAAGTATTCCTGATAAGCTAAACTGAAAGGGAAGAATACCAAGAAAGGCAGGGGATTGTAATAACCTCAGCTTAATTCTAAGCTAACAGGACAAGGTATAAGGATAAAGCTAAACACCAGAACTTATTTATAAACATTAGTAGTAATAGTACAAGATATACTAACTTGAAATAACAGTAAATTAAAGAACCATATACGAGATGCCAGTACAGCCTACACACAGAGCAAGGAATTCAAGGAGCCAGGTGGAATGCAAATGAACAAATATAAAAGGAAAAGTAGATCATTACCACATTAGAGTGACTCAGAGTATACTTTGCAGTGCAACAGAATAAGTACATAATAAATACAATATTAAGGGGGAAAGAAGAAAGGGGAGGTCAATTTAAGCCCTTACGCCCTGAGCCAAATGCAAATCGGGATTATGTGGAGAGGTATAGACTTCGGTGTTAACTGTAGACAGAAGAGATAGTCATAGTAAAGATCAGCTCCGATTACTTGAAAATCACCTAAATAGATGTTATATGGGGTGACTAGGTCTAGAAGACTAGGCCCAGTGAGCCCCAAAACAGAAGGGACCACACATCAGTGGATTTCTATAATATCTGTAGGCTTCAAGTAAAATAAGGAGCATAATGAAGATGTAGATTGACAATCCTTTGCAACAGTACACCAAACATAGCCCACCTCTTTGAGTGCTAGTGATAGTTCCATATTGTAAACAGGAGGCAGCAAGAATAATGGAGCGTAGGGGAAGGAGATAAAATGTAGTTGCCAATAATACTTAAGAACCTGTCATCAGGAGAGGGAAGGGGTAAGTTGCCTTGCAATATATAATAATTCACAAATGAAAAAAGAAAAGGCAATAATCAGGATGCATACCAATTGAAGATATGCAACTGAACAGCCAAAAGACTATAAACCTGATGCACTGCTAAACTGGAGAGTAAAAGGCTAGATACAGACAGCCTGTTTAGTGAGGTAATGTATAAGATGTAACACTAAAATAATGGGTTAGAAAAGCATTGCTGATATACCAAAGTTCCCTTGAAGATCTTTAAGCTGCTCGTTTAAACACTTCAACAAAAAGTAAATTGATCGTACCGTGATGTACAGCCTTTGCTTTCTGCACCCGCTGGGAGCGAAAGCAACCAGGTAGCATAGACTGTAGAGCGGGTGGCTAGGCAGAAAAAGTGCACTGGCACTCCCTTTAAGTATCCTGGAAGCAAAACCTACCAAGATATAGCAACTGTGACCATATTACTGACCATATAAGCTCATGACACCTTAGATTTATTAGCAGGATTGTGACTATTGATGCTCTTGTTTTTGGTCTTTGCCCTACGTTTCTTTTTGGGCAGCTCTAAAAATTTGAGTGGGGAACTTGCAACAACTTCTGCCCATGAAGTATCGGCAGAAATACATCCCCGAGGCACAGGGCCCAAAATAGAGGGATGTTCGTCTGAAATTTGCTGGGAAAAGATCCTCCTGTGAGGAGTGCATGTCATCCTCCAAGAGAGCAAACTTATTGCTCAAGGGAATAGAGGGGTTGATTTGAAGGGGAGAGGCTGCAGCTTAGGGTGTTTGGGGTGAAGCCTTGCTAGAACAGCATGAAAGTCTAGAACAATAATGCCCCAACAGAAGCTTCTCTTGCAGCCGTATTGATTGCCTTGGGGTCAAATCAGTTGCGGCGTTGCTGCTTGGGGCTGCGAGTTCTGCAACACTTTCCCCATGTTCCTGTACCTCGTTGTCCACCCTCTGTGCGGATACCAAAGCTTTGTTCAGGCTGCCAATTGCTGTTGAACCTCCCAGGGTAAGATTGCAGAGAGAGACCTCCAGATAGTTGGCTAAGGTGCCAGGGGTTTCAAAATCTTTGAAGGAAGAGCCTGAGAAAAGGCGTAGTGTTGCGTGGTAATGTAGAGCAAATTTCATGCTTCTTTGGTGGAGGATTTGTTTAAGTGGATTGTAGGCCTTCCTTCTGATGGTTAAATCTTTTGAAAAGTCTCTGTAGATGGAAATATTAAACTCTTGCCACTAAAGTTTCCTAATTTCTCTAGCTTGTTTAAGTATTAATTCTGTGTGGGAATAGTTCAAGAAGCGAGCAATGATAGGCCTTGGTCGCTGGTCTGATGTTGGCCTGGGAGCCAGAATGCGGTGAGACCGCTCAATGACTAACGTTTGGTCAGGAGGCAGTTTAAGCATTGCAGGCAGCACATGTAATAAAAGCGCAGTAGTGTCTCCTAATTTTACACCTTCAGGGAAGTCAAAAAATCGTAAATTGTTGCGACGATTACGATTTTCAATATTGTCAGTTTTGGCTTGTAGGGTTTTGATAGTTTGATCTTGATTGTGGACAGTAGCCTGGAGGTCATGAATAGTAGTGATGTTACAGGCCGTTGCTTTCTCATTAAATGCAATGGTCGCATTCTGTTGGGTGGAGGTTTTTAGATCATTAATCTCAGCCATCAGTTTAGAAAACATTACTTCCACTCTAGCAAGTGAACTTTGCTGTACTTGGAGATCTGCCATAATGCTGAAGGATGAGGCCTAGTATGCTGCAGTACAGTGTAGAATAATTGAATATAAGTAGATGATGGCTCAAAAATGACTTACAAATTGTGTCAGGCAATAAGATTACAGGATGGTCACAGGAGTTGGTACCAAAGAAAGGTCTGGTGAAGGCTGGATGAGGTTAGATTGCAGTAATTCCTGCAGAGATTCTGAACTATGCTGCCATCTTCTGCCTGGTCAGGCCACGCCCCTCAATTATGGACATTTCTGTAGACTGAAAATCTTTTCAATTTTACCTCTTGGTGTTTGCTTGATAAGTAGTGGGAGAAGAACCAAAAGTAGGCAAGGCTATCTAGACCAAACACCTTTAGTTTAGCTAACAGCAAGTTATAGTTCACTAAGCCAAAGGCCTTGGTGAGGTTTTTAAACATAGCACTCATCACAAGCCCGTTGTCCATGGCCTCCAGTGTATCTGTTGACAGCCTGCCAGGGCAGTATTAGTACCATGCCTTTTCCTGAAACCATGCTGCCTGTCAGTGAGCAGCTGGTGCAGTTCTAAGTAATCTTGTTGTTGATTATATGCACTACCTTGCAAGGATTTTGGACCGAGAGCTCAGTAAGGATATAGGCTGATAGTCACAGGGGAGGCAACGGTGGGAGCGGCAGTCTTGAGAAGCTTAGGTTCAAGGCTGTAGTGTTCAGCTGAACCTTCAACCTCTAGATGATTTAAGAGGTGCAAGACCTCTTTCTTTTTTGTCAGTCTGAAATGGAATTCTGGTACTGGCATCCAGATTTCAACTGACCGAGGGAGTGGTGAAGGAGCTCTGGAGATTTGGGTTTAAACCTGTTCAAGTATGTGAAAAATGTTTTGAAGGCATTAGCTGCGACCATAAGGTCTTAGAAGGTAGTACCATCAGCCACAGTGTCACATTCCACTGCACTGCTGTGGTCTTTTAGGAGCATGTTAATTTGAGACCAGAACCATTTTAGGTGAGACAGGTTTTTTGCCCTGTTGGTGTCTCAAGAATTTTCTCTTAGCCACTTTCAGGTCCCTTTTACAGGCATTCCTGAGTTTCCCATATTTGTACCAGTCAGATTTAAGCCCTGAATTTCTGTAGAGTTCCCAGACCAAATCCCTGGCTTTCATGGCCTTTCTAAGTGTGTGGTCAGACCACTTAGATTGCTGACCTTTCACCCTCAGCTGTTTTAAGGGGGCATGGGTATTAACAGCGGATAGGCAGTTGCAGACAAAGAAATTCAGGGCTGAATCCACATCAGGAAGGGAACTAATTGTAGCCCAATTAATACTTGACAGTGAGGTCAGAAAGCAGTCTGCATTAAATTTAGAATAATCTCGGGTTATGAATAACTGGGGTGGGAGTTTGGGAGGGGCCTTACTCCACACACAGTAAGTGGGGGAGTGGTCACTGAAGGAGTCAGAAAAGGTGCTTGCAGCTCTGATCCGATCAAGTTTGGAGACAAGGACCCAATTAAGTAGGGTGTGATTGCCTGTTTTGATATTCAATTGAGTGGGTTCAGAGATAATTTGGGTGAGTTGGGCCTCCTGGAGGCCAGCCTTAGGTCCACTCCCAGATGTAGATAACCAACTGATATTGAAGTCCACCAGTACTATTACATCCACTGCAGACAGGTCACAGAGGGCTTTAGTAAGGGGATGGAGGGCAGCTATGGCCACCCGGGGATTATAGGTGCAGGCCACATAAAGTGGCTTAGTATAACCGAGAAGTAGTTTAACCACAGCAGCCTCAAAATTAGCATTATTTAAGTCAGACACAGTTACTAGGGAGGCATTGAGGGAGGATCTTACATAGAGAAGGATGCCCCTTTCTTATTGACCCTATCTGGTCTAAAGGTAGAGCACCCTGGGAGCTCTGTCTCATTAAGGAGTATGCAAGGCTTTAGCCAGGTCTCTGAGACTGTGACTATGTCAGGGGCATAGAGGTTAGCCCAGCCTTCAAGCTCTTGGAATTTATGCCTGTGGCTGCTTATGTTCATGTGAGTTAACTTTAGACTTCATGTTTTTGACCAACAAATGTCAGTTGGGGGGCTTACCCTGTGATTCAGGGAGAAGGGACCGGGATTCAATTCTGTGTCTCCAGACAGCAGCAGTCTGATGGAGGGCAGGGCCCAGGATGGGTGCTTAGGGCATGCTGGAGTCAAAATCATGGTAACTTCCAACACGCAGTAGAGAAGCATATAGCAACTGCCTCTGGAACAGAGACTGTATAGTAGTCATAAGAAGGGGTCACCGTCAAGCGTACGAGAGAGAAGAGATAGGAGAGTCTCTTGGGAAAAGTGTGCATGTTGATGGATGGGAGGGGCTAATATAATGTGACCCATAAACAGAAAAAGTTATATATAAAAGGAAGCTGTGGCAAGTCCTCATGAGGCCATTATTGCTAAGCAGAACAAAACGGGAGAGGTTAACTCTGGACACTGTGACTACAGTGAGTTTAAAACAATCAACAGAGAAAGCAGACAGATACTGTACAATGGCTGCACTACAGCCAGCAGTAAAGTCAGTTCCTAAGGGCAGCATTTAAATAGAACGCACACTGGTAAAAAAATGTCCGCAATGCAGTAAACAGTAAAATCAGTTCCTGAGGGCAGAAATAAAAAGAAAGTGAACGGCTAAAAAAACAGTGATGCAGTAAAGCAGTAGGACTAGCACACAAATCAGCTTGTAAGAGCAGCATTTAAGTAGAAAGCAACACAGAGGATTGTGTATGAGCAATCATACACAACAAGGCTATTTTTCATTTGAGAGATTTTCATGGTAACAGGAGACCTCAAGAGTGCAGCTCGAGAGGTCTCATTACCACGGAAACCTCGAGATTAAAAAAACAGCCTTGTTGTGTATGAGTGCTCATACACAGTATAGCGTATGGACAACCATAAATTCATGACTGTGACTTACTGTTGGTTTTTTTTTCAGCGCTGCTCTCTTCTGGGGCCAGCTCTCACTGCTGCAGCTGTTTCATGAAGAGTGGAGGTTTCTGGAACACGCATGCGCGAAGACGTTCCATCTTGTTGTGCTGCAGTAGCTACGTATCTAGTGCAGCACAACATCAAAACAACGCAGCTACTGCAGCACGACGACGTTATATTAGGTATGGATTTCTACCTAGAATAATGTTTTGCCATATACTATAGATAAACTGCCACAACTGCAGTACACAGTACAAAGACATCTCAGAAGGGCAGCAATAAAAGAGAAGCAAATGGATACACAGTCAGCAATGCAGTAATCTAGACAAATTCAACCTGGGACTCTAGCCAAAGAGAAGGCAGTGGAGATGCAACAGATAATCTAGTAGAAACCCAGTGTCATAGAAATATAGAAACATAGAAACTGATGGCAGAGAAGGACTGCTAGGCCCACCCAGTGTGCCCATTTTTTCTACCTGCTGCAGAAACCACAGACCCTACCTGATCTCCAACTTTGATCTCTTTCCTATCAGTAGGGTTCCCCTATGCCTATCCCATGCATTTTTGAATTCCCCTACCGAATTTGCACCCACCACCTCTGCTAGGAGACTGTTTCATGCATCTACCACCCTTTCTGTGAAGAAATACTTCCTCACATTACCCCTTAGTGTACCCCCCTCCAGCCTCATGTCATGACCCCTTGTTCTAGAACATCTCTTTTTCTGAAAGATGCTACCCTCCTGTACCTTATTTGTGCCCTTGACATATTTGAAGGTCTCTATCATATCCTCCCTTTCCCTCCTCTCCTCCAGGGTATACATATTGAGGTCCTCCAGCCTCTCCTCATATGACTTATGGTGCAGGCCCTGCACCATTTTTGTTGCCCTTCTCTGAACTGCCTCTACCCTGTCTTTGCCCTTATGGAGATGCAGCCCCCAGAACTGGATATAATACTCCAGATGAGGTTTCACTAATGAGTTGTACAGAAGCATCACCACCTCCTTTCTTCTGCTGGTGATACCTCTCCCTGTGCATCCCAGTACCCCCACTGGCTCTCCCCACAGCCATAGCACACTGACTGGCCACCATTAAGTCATCTGACATGATTACCCCCAGATCCCTTTCCTGTTTGGTGGCCATCAGTATATCTCCCCTCTCCATCTTGTAAGTCTCCCCTGGGTTCCTGTGCCCCAAATGCATGATTTTACACTTTTTTGCATGGAATCTTAGCTGCCACACTCTTGATCATTCCTCTAGTTCACCTAGGTCCCACCTCATTTTTTCCACTCTCCTGGAGTGTCAACCCTGTTGCAGATCTTAGTGTCATCTGCAAAGAGGCATAACTTGCCTTCCAGCCCCTCTGCAATGTCACTTATGAAGACATTGAATAGGACTGGCCCCAGAACTGATCCCTGTGGCACCGCACTGGTCACCTTCCTTTCCTTGGATTGAGCTCCATTTACCACCATCCTCTGTGTTCTATCCCTCAACCAGTTCCTAACCCAGTTTACCACCTTGGGACGCATTCCCAGGCTGCCTAGCTTGTTTACAAGCCTCTTATGTGGGCCGGTGTCAAAGCCCTTGCTGAAATCCAGGTAGGCCACATCCACTACTCCACCCTGATCCACTTCCCTGGTCACCCAGTCAAAGAAATGTATCAGATTTGTTTGACATGACCTTCCCACTGTGAATCCATGCTGCCTCGGGTCCAGTACTCTGCTGGATTCAAGATGTTCCATAATCCTTTCTTTTAGCAGTGATTCCATTATTTTCTCCACCACCGAGGTCAGGCTGACTGGTCTGTAGTTTCCAGCCTCCTCCATGCTCCTACTGTTATGTAGAGGGACTACATACTACATCTGCTCTCTTCCAGTCATCTGGAACCACTTCTGTTTCCAGTGATTCATTGAACAGGGCTGCCAGTGGTGCTGCCAGCACCTCCTTAAGCTCCTCTAATATTCTGGGATGTATCCTGCCTGGTCTCATTGCCATGTCCACTTTCAGCTTTGCGAGTTCCTTAGAACTCTCTCCTCCGTAAATGGACTGGTGTCCACCTCCCTCCCTTTATTGTTCCTGCCACTTAATTGTGGTCCCTCACCTTCCCCCTCTACTGTGAATGCTGAACAAAAATATTTGTTCAGGATTGTTGCTTTCTCCAAGTCCCACTCTCCACACCCCCCTTCTTCCCCCTTAAGCCTTACAATCCCACCCCTTGTTTTTCTCCTTTCACTAACGCATCTATAAAATGTCTTGTCCCCTTTCTATACTGCCGGGGCTATTTTTCTCTCTGTTTGCACCTTTGCCTCCTGACTGCCTTCTCTGCCTCCCTCTGCTTATCCTGGTACACAACCCTGTCCTCCTCCTCCTTCTGTGTTTCCTTGTTCTTCCTGAAAGCCAACTTTTTCACTCTTACCTTTTCCGGCTACTTCCTTTGAGAACCACAGTGGTTTTCTTTTTTTCTTGCCTTTGTTTATTTCCCTAATGTAAAGGTTTGTTGCTCCTTTTAGATGGGCCCACTGTTCCTCAACTTCCCCCCGGTCCTCCCTCCCTACTAGGGCTTTCCTGAGACATACCCCCAACTTTGCAAGGTTTGCCCTCCTGAAGTCCAGGACCCTCGCTTTTGTGTGGCTTGACTCTGCCACTTTACTCATACTGAACCACACCATGTGATGATCACTGGACCCCAGGCCACGGTGTCCACCCACCATTTCATCTGCAATTCTGTCCCCATTGGTGAGTACCAGGTCAAAAATCACACCCTCATGGGTGGGCTCAAGCACTAGCTGTCTAAGGTATTCCCCTTGAAGGGAGTCCAGTATGTCCCTGCTCTTGTCTGAGGCTGTGGCTGGGATGCTCCAATCAACATCTGGCAGATTGAAGACACTTAGCAGCAGCAATTCCCCTTTAGTCACCACCTTATGCATGGCTTCCACTAGAACCTTGTCCAACTCTTCCCCTTGTGCTGGAGATCTGTAGATCAGACCCATGCAAATAGCAGTGCCATTTCTCATCTCTAGGGTGACCCACAGGGCCCCCCTGCAATCCCTGTACCTCAATTGCTTTTATACCCTCCCTGATTTAAAGAGCTACCCCATCTCCCTTTTACCCTCCCTGTCTTTCCTGAATAGAGTATAACCTGGTATAGCTACATCCCAGTCATAGTTCCCATTATACCATGTTTCGATAATAGCGACGATGTCCAGGTCAGCCACTGCAGAGTCCATTGAGAAGTGCAGCCCTATTTCAGTGGAGGGGGGTTTACTGAAAGGGGCAGCATGGTTGGAAGATGGCCGACTCCCACAGCTGACATCCACAGTAGACACCCTTTGCACTGCAGCCCTTCGCGTGAGGACCACAGCAGAGGACCACTAGGAATGTCTACTTTTAAACTGTGTAGAGCATCACTGGTTGGGTCCAGGGAGGGTGGTGGCTAGGGCTAACGTCCAGTGCTGCCAGTGAAGATCCCAGAGGAGAAAAAATCCAAGTTGCACTGTAGGTTGGTGATCGGAGGAGGGGGAAGTCAATGTGGAAGCTGGTATGACCCTCTCCAGCTCTCTTGCAAGAGGTCACGAGGAGCGTGTGTGACTGAGCTGATCCTGGACACAGTCCGTGAGGTAAAAACAGGACTCCAGAAACAAAGGGAGCAAGAAGATTTTTTTTTGTTTAAAATGCATGTTGCTCCTGGCCATGCCACTGATTGGGTCCAGGGAGGGTGGTGGGAGGGCTAACCGCCAGTGCTGCTGGTGAAGTTGCCATGGGGAGAAGCATCCACATTGTGCCACAGGTTGGCATTTGGGTGGGGAGAGTCATCATGGAGGCTGCTGTGACTCTCTCTGACCCCCTAGCAAATGGTCATGAAGAATGTGCGTGGCTGAGATAATCCTGGGTGCAGTCTGTGAGGTAAAAATAGGGCTCCAGAAACCAAGGGAGCAAGGAATATTTTTTTGTTTAAAAAGCATGCCGCTTCTGGCCACACTGGTGATTGGGTCCATGGGCAGGGTTAACTGCCGGTGTTGCTGGTGAAGTTCCCAGGGGACAGGCATCCAAGTGTTGCCAGCAATCAGAGGGGGGAAGAGTCACTGTGGCAACTGTTATGATTCTCTCTGAACCCTAGTAAGCAGCCACGAGGAGCTCGACTCTGTTCTCAGGAGACATAACATGGAGATAACTTTATTTGCAGTAAAAAAGCACTATGGAGCTGGCATACAGAGTCTGGGACAGGCTAACGGTGGGCCCTCGCCTCTGGCTGTTCCACTGGTTGGCATGAGACCCAGCAATATTACTGGCATCCCTTGATCCAGCATATCACCAGTGGGCCTAACAGGTACTATGCTCCCCAATCCAGTTCATATCCCAGGTGGAGATACAAAACTTTAACACCTTGAAGCAGGTGTTTAACCTCAGCAATACTTAATCATTTTTGGTAGCTGCAGAAAAGGACATATACTGTATACAAACAAGGAACAGACAATTACAAGCATCTTCAGTAGTCAGAAACTTTAGAGACACACTGCAGGGCACTCTTTGGCGGGGGGGGGGATCCTTCAGCTTCAGGCCTGGCAGTATAGCCTAGAGGTTAGAATAATCAGCTGTGAATGAGCTTTGTACATCCAACAGCCCTGAGTTTGATTCCCCAACCTCCACTTGCATAGTATGTGACTCTAAGCAAGTCACTTAACCTCCTGGGTGCGCCAAGGTCACCCCTGAAAACAGGCACTTGTGCCTAGTGGACCTTACCCAGTTACCAAAGAATATAAAAAAAAGTGATTGGGCAGATCTCAGCCCTCTGTAAAACTTTCCAAGACCAGAATGAAGAGCAGGCTACCAGAATCAAGCAAGAATGGAAGGGGAAGTGACCTAGCACTTACCGAATAAAACTGGTCCGGCGTACTCCAATCAGTTTTAAAACAACCAGCTCACCACTCTGGCAGGAATACAAATAGAGAATACAGATCCTTATACACCAGAAATTCAGGGAAGCTGGACTTCAAATGCCTCACGAGCATGTTGGCGCTTGTGTGCAGAATCCAAGGTGTTTTTGTACCTCACATTTTCTGATCCTGTCCAAAACTGAGGGAATACTGGAGGCAGTTGGGAGAAGTCTTAACCAAACATTTAACTTAAATGTGCTGTGCAAGTGACACAAGCAATACTAAGTATACTTCCAGACCCAATTCCAGCAGTCACCACCACCCTCAATTGCACCACCTCTCCTGGTTCCAGACGCCGTAATCTCTACCAACAATCCTTCCCGAGGATTCTCCTTCTACTTCTCCTACTCTTATCGGGTAACTTACACCCCAACCTGGGCCCGAGCCCGATCCTGATCCCCTCACCCACCCTCACTGTAATGCCTCTGATGGTCTGCGCATTGGCTCTATCAATATCTGTAGTTTGCAAAATAAATTTGACAAGTCTCCAGTGTTGGATTGTCCAGCACCAATCTGACATACTGTCTCTCATAGAAACCTGTCTCTCCAAGGAAACCCTGGACTCCACTGTCTCTATCCCAGGGTACTCCCTCTTCCATGCAGATAGGATCGGCAAACATGGTGGCGGCTGTGCCTTCTACCTCTGTGACACTCTCCAAGCACAACCGCTTCCACCTGCCCAGCTGGATCATGGTGCCCAAGCTCTCACCCTGAAAGTTACAGTTCACAATAGCATCACCCCAACCCCTTGTTACCTCTGTATACATCCCCCCATGCAACCAAAAACCTGCATTCCACTCTACACTGAACTACCTCTCCCACTTCCCCTCTAAAACTGAATGCTTAACCCCTGGTGACTTCAATATCAACTGGCAAGCTAGCTCTTCTGCCCCCTTCAAAGATGCCATTGTTGCACTTGACCTCACACAAGTTGTTACCACATCTATTCGACACAACCCCAAATCTGGGTCTTCCTTCCTCCTGGACTTGGCTTTTACCAATCGCCCTTCCAAACTCACCAGCATCACCGTACTTCTCAATGCCCTGAGCGACCACTCTCTTGTGCTCTGCACCTGGTCTTGCAGGGTTAATAAACTGCCTCTTAATGTCACCTACCTTCGCTGCCTAAAACCCGTAAGCCTTAAGCATTTAAAATGCCATTTCTTCCTCTGGAATTGGTCACCCCTCAAGAATGCACCTGACACTGACTCGGCACTCAACTACTTTATCCACTCCTTTAATCATGCCTACGACCTTTATGCCCCGCGCTCTAAATGCATTGTCAAGGGCCACTCCTCCCCTGACCCTCCCAATCTATCCTTGATCTTATGCACCACCGTGACTCCCTTTGGCAGTTAGCTACTGACACGGGCAAACCAGCTGACAAACAGTGTGACCATACTGCCAGGAACAAGTGCACCTGGGAAATACAGAATACTAAGGCAGATCACTATAGAGCATCCCTCACCTCATCCTGGGGCCCCGGTAGAAGGTTCTGGAACAACCTAAAGGAACTTCAAGGGAAATCAATATCCCCAACCCAAATCAACTCGACAGCATTATGGCTGCTGACTCCTTGCACATAGCTGACACCCTTAACACCTCCTTCTCGAACCTCAGTAGTGTGCTCCCACCCAGCTTCTTTGATCCCATAACCCTGCCCTCACTCATTCCCCCCTCTACCATCCCCCTGTTTCATTTCAAAGCTATCATCCCTTCAGAAGCCAAACCCTACCTTCTAAAAGCAATCAGGAGCTCCAGGTTCAGCAGTGACACCCTGGACCTAAAACTTCTTCGCCTGACCCTCAATGAACTCCTCGTCCCGCTAACAACCCTACTAAACCACTCCTTCTGCCTCAGTCAATTCCCTGCAAAATGGAAAGCCACCATCATCACCCCTATCCACAAAGGTGGTGACCGCACCAAAGCTGAGAACTACTGCCCCATCTCCACCCCCCCCAAGGCCTTGGAGAGGATCATATTAGACCAACTCATTGACCACCTCACCAAATACAACCTCCTATGTCAAGAACAGCATGGCTTCCACAAATCTCACAGTACAACATCTGCCCCACTGGAATTCTCCTCAATCTTGTACTCAGCCCTTGACAAAGGACACATAGCTGGTGCGGTCTTTGTCAACTTGTTGAAAGCCTTCGACACTGTGAACCACTCTCTCCTCTTGTCTGTCCTCCCCGGTTCCAGTCTCTCCCATGATGCCACCAGCTGGTTCGCTCACTATCTCACTGACAGATCTCAACAGGTTAAGATTGGCAACACCCTCTCCTCCCACCTGCCAGTCAGGTCAGGTGTCCCCAGGGCACCATACTCGGGCTCTTTCTCTTTAGCCTGTTTTTAAATACCCTCCCCAGAGCCTGCCCTGGGGGAGTACTCCTTTATGCAGATGATGCAGTCCTCTTCTCCACACACTCTGACCCTACTGAGCTTCAGCTATCCCTCCAGAATGCCTTCTCTGCCGCTGAATCTTGGTTTTCAGAACACCGCCTAGTTCTGAACTATAAAAAAAAATAAGGTCATGATGTTCACTCACCATCAGAACAAACACAAAAAACATCCCCTGCATATCGTTAACTTCTGGTCTCAGCCCCTTGCACAGGTAGATACCTTCAAATACCTAGGCATTACCTTGGACTCCTCCCTCAACTACCATGAGCGCATCCATCTCCTCAGCTCGGCCATCAACACCAGAATTGGTCTTCTTCAATGGCACAAGCATTGCCTGACCCCTGAGGCCCTCTGTTTGGCTATCTCCTCCTCTATTCTCTCCCTCATTGACTATGGTATACTTCTCTATGGTGCAGCAGACGCTACCACCCTACCCCGAATAAGAGTTGCCCTGAACAAAGCCTGTCGCTTATTACTGGGCTGTGACTGCTTGACACATACCTGCTCCCTCTTCAGTCTTTCCAAGTCGCTCAACTTTGATGACAGGCTTAAGTACCAAACTTACCTCCTCACTAAAAAGATCTCCTTAGGGCTACCCTCTCCCCCGGTCTTTCCGCCCTGCTTCAACCTTTCTCTATCCAAAAAAACACCCACAGTTCATCTACATCCTACTTGTTTGTCTCCGGGGTTGCACCTCGCTTTTCCAAAGATCTTTCACCTACAGAGCCCCTGTCTGGTCAAACGCCCTCCTTATTACTGTTGCGGCAGAACCTAACCTTGGCCACTGTAAATCCCTCCTCAGAAAACACCTCCTATCCTCTAGCACCTGTGATTGTTACTAACTCTGCAGCCCTTGCCCTACCCCTCCCCAACCCTCTCCCCCCTCCATTCAAGACAATGGATTCTTATCCTGCTCATCTACTACTGGCCCTCCCAGTTTAGCTTAGTATTTTTACCTGTTGATAAAAAAGCCTGGGCACCCCTTGCCTTGTTTTTTTATGATTACTGCTCTGGTTTTATGTTTGTGCCCCATTTTACTTTCTCTGCATTTCATTTATGTATGATGCCTGATTATTATGACGTATTATTGCGTAAAGGGTAGCAGGAAGCTGTGGGGGAGGACAGAAGGGATGTTAGGAAGGAAGGAAGGAATGGAACCAAAGCAGAATTTAGATATAAAGGAAGTGCAATGGGATAGGCACCTGGCAACAAGTGAGGGTAGTGAAAGGGCAGAGTAGAGAGAGCACTGGTGGGTATGAGGTGAATAATCTAAAGCGAAACAACAAAAAGAGTTGAAGAGGGGGGTCCAGTCTGGCAAGGGAAATTTGGAAGCTCCACTATAGACTATGTCACCATAATAAAAATTAGGGAGAATCATCTATACAACAATCTCTCGGCAGACACAAAGCGGTATACTCGCTTTTTTCTTGTACAGTGCACCAAGCTTGGGGTGGAGCTTTTGATGTATGATATCAATATGAACCGAGAAATCAAGATGATGATTAAGCCAGACCCCAAGGTGCTTATATGTGGTTACATCCTCAATAACAGCACCATCAAGGATGTGAAATGAAGGGGAAGGGAGTGTCTGGAAAGCCTCTGGTGGGTGCCAAAAGTCACGAAGACTGCTTTTTTGGCTTTGAGGGATAGTTAGTAAGACTGGAACCAGTGCTGAATATTGTCAAAATCCAGCTGAGGTTGTGAGGTAAGATCGTGGGAAGATGAGCCAGATGCAAAAAGATCTGTATCATTAGCATACATATGAATGGATGCAGAGGAACAGACAGAGCGGAGGTCATTCAAGAATATGGAAAAGAGAATAGGATCCAGGATGGACCCTTGAGGGACACCTGAGCAAGTAGGGAGTGGTGAAGAACTGGAACTACCTATCAGGACAGCTCAAGACCTTCCCTCAAGGAAAGAATGAAACCAGCTGACTGCAGAGTCAGAAAGACTCGCTGCTCTAAGCTTGTCCAGAAGGAAGGGATGTGCCACTGTGTCAAAAGCGTTCACAAAATTAATAAAAATGGTGGATGTGATCAGACCCTGATCCATACCTGTGAGGATGAAGTCAGTGATCTGAAGGAGGGAAGTGGAAGTGGAAGTGGAGGAGAATTCCTAAAGCCGGACTGAAAGGAGGCGAGGAAGGGGAGGAGTCAAGGAAGGAAGAGAGCTGTGGTAGTGCAAGGTGTTCCTATCATTTAGCTAGTGTAGGAAGGTGAGAGGTAGGACGTTAGTTACCAGGAGAAGATATACAAAGTACAACGCAATAAATTGGATACAATAAATCAAAATGTACAATCTAAGAACACTTAAAAGAATAAATTGTCAAACATTAAAATTACCATATAGTAAATTGTGGAACGGGCAAAAGAACATTTAACAGTAAGCAGCAAAACAAAAAAAAAAGAAAGAAAGAAACAGGGAGAAATGACTGAAACTAGGGGAGGGCAGTACTGGTGTCAGTATTGGTGGAAGCAGGTGAAAAGGAATCCATCCCAATATCAGAAGCAAATGCAGGAATGAATAGAGCAGGAAAGGAAACAGCACAGCAAATGGAAGAGGGAAGAGAACTCCATAGTTTAGGGAAACGGAACAAGAAGGCAGTTTGGCCCGAAGTAGATTTCACTTGAGGAAGAGCAAAAGCGCAAGTGCAAGCATTGCAAAGGGAGTAACAGGAAGAGGGGGAAGAGAGAGAGAGAGAGAGGATAGAAGCAAGAGAAGAGGGCCAAACCAATATTTGGAGATAAAGAAAACACAGTGGGAGAGACGCCTGGCATCAAGAGAGGGGAGAAAGAGGGAAGAGTACAGACTACAGTGGTGTGTATGTAGGAGTTCAAGGGCAAAGTGACAGAAGGAGTGAAAATGAGGGTCCAGTCTAGATAATGTGGACTTTGGAGCAGCACTATAAACAATGTCTCTGTAGTTGAAAATGGGAAGACTCATCTTAGTGAAGATTTCTCTGCAACCAGGGAGCAGACTACTTTGCTTATTTCTGTACAGTGATCCAAGTCTGGAATGGAGCTTCGTATGGATAGCATCCATATGAATAGAAAAATCAAGCTGACGATTCAGCCAGACCCCAAGGTACTTGAAAGATGAGACATCTTCAACAGCTGCATCATCAAGGGTATGAAAGGAGGGAGACTCTAGCAAGTCTCTGCCTTGTGTAAAACATCATAAAGATTGTTTTCTTAGCATTTAGAGATAAGTGATTTTCTCAGAACCAGAGTTGGATGTTGTTCAAGTCGAGCAGATCAGGGACAGAGGAACCAGAGGGAAAGATACTGCATAATCTGCATACATAAGAATGGACACAGAGCAGCAGACATTGGGGAGATCATTTAGAAAAATAGAGAAAATGGCTATGAGTCCAAGTCTTATGTATGGAAACTCCCTAGTACCGATCTGAAGTGTCTGCATTGTATATGAACCTGGTGTGGGACCCTCTAGTACAGAACTGCAATGTCAGTACTGGGTATGAGCCCAAGTCTCAAGGGTGGGACACCCCTAGTACTGCCTTACAGTGTCAGCATTGGGTTTGAGTTCATGTCTTGGTGTGGGACACCCCTAGTACTGCAGTGCAGTGTCCATGTTGTATATGACCCGCATCCTGGTGTGGGACCCTCTAGTACAGAACTGCAGTGTCAGTACTGCGTATGAGCCCAAGTTTCATGGGTGGGACACCCCTAATACTGCCTTACAGTGTCAGCATTGGGTTTGAGTCCATGTCTTGGTGTGGGACACCCCTAGTACTGCACTGCAGTGTCCACGTTGTGTATGACCCACATTCTGGTGTGGGACCCCCCTATTTGTACTGCATGGCAGTGTCAGTACTGGATATGAGCCCAAGTCTCATGTGTCAAACACCCCTAGTACTGCACTACAGTGTCAGCATTGGGTATAAATCCATGTTTTGGTGTGGGACCCCCCTAGTACTGCAGTGCAGTGTCTGTGTTGTGTATGACCTGCATCCTGATGTGGGACCCCCCTTTGTACTGCACTGCAGTGTTAGTACTGGATCTGATCTCCTCTGTCTGCTCTACCCCACCTTCTTCCCTGCTTCTCTCTCTTTTCATACCATTACTGGCTCTCTCTACCCCCCGTCTATCCTTCTCACTTAACCCTGGCAGGCAAAGTCATAATTAACTGACTGCATCCCCCCACTCTCTCATCTCTTATCCTGCTGTACCTGTGCCTGCTCCTTGTGCTGTTTCCCTACTATACCTTACACTGTACCATGTCAACAATTGACTACCTAACTGTACAATGTATGTAAATAAGTGTCTCTGCACTCTTGTCGCCATTCTATTTTGTTTAACTTTCTTGAGTTGTACAGTAAAAAAAACAAAACAACAATTTGTATGTACTGCCTCTGTATTCTGTTTATGATGTGGAACCTTTGTTCAACCTCTGGTTCAAAGATATTTTTATCCTAGTAATAAATAAATAAAATAAATGAGCCGGAGTCTCATGTGTGAGACACCCCTAATACTGCACTACAATGTCAACAGTGGGTATGGGTCCAAGTCTCTTGTGTGGGGCACTCCCTGGTACTGCACTGCAGTGTCAGTATTTAATATGAGCCCAAGTCCCACCCCTAGTACTGCGCTGTTAAGTCAGCATTGGGTATAAATCCAAGTATTTTGTGTGGGACATCCCCTAGTACTGCATTGCTGTGTCAGCATTAGGTATGAACCAAAGTCTCACCCTTTGCACTGCACTGCAGTGACAGTACTGGCTATGAACTAAAGTCCCACCCTTTGTACTGCATTGCAGTGACAGTACTGGGTATGAACCAAAGTCCCACCCTTTGCACTGCACTGCAGTGACAGTACTGGCTGTGAACTTAAGTCCCACCCTTTGTACTGCATTGCAGTGACAGTACTGGGTATGCACCAAAGTCCCACCCTTTGTACTGCTCTGCAGTGACAGTACTGGGTATGAACCAAAGCCCCACTCTTTGTACTGCTCTGCTGTGACAGTACTGGCTATGAATCAAAGTATCATCATTTGTACTGCACTGCAGTGACAGTACGGGGTATGAACCAAATTCCCTTCCTTTGTATTGCACTGCAGTGACAGTACTGGCTATGAACTAAAGTTCCACCCTTTGTACTGCTCTGCAGTGACAGTACTGGGTATGAACTAAAGTCCCACCCTTTGTACTGCACTGCAGTGACAGTACTGGGTATGAACCAAAGTCCCACCCTTTGTACTGCACTGCAGTGACAGTACTGGGTATGAACCAAAGTCCCACCCTTTGTAATGCTCTGCAGTGACAGTACTGGGTATGAACCAAAGTCCCACCCTTTGTACTGCGCTGCAGTGACAGTACTTGCTATGAACTAAAGTCCCACCCTTTGTACTGCTCTGCAGTGACAGTACTGAGTATGAACCAAAGCCCCACTCTTTGTACTGCCCTGCTGTGACAGTACTGGCTATGAACCAAATTCTCATCATTTGTACTGCACTGCAGTGACAGTACGGGGTATGAACCAAATTACCATCCTTTGTATTGCACTGCAGAGACAGTACTGGTTATGAACCAAATTCTCATCATTTGCACTGCACTCTAGTGACAGTATGGGGTATGAACAAAATTCCCATCCTTTGTATTGCACTGCAGTGACAGTACTGGATATGAACCAAAGTCTTATCCTTTGTACTGCTCTGCAGTGACAGTACTGGGTATGAACCAAATTCTCATCATTACTGCACTGCAGTGACAGTACTGGGTATGAACCAAAGGCCCACCCTTTGTACTGCTCTGCAGTGACAGTACTAGATATGAGCCCAGGTTCCTGATGTAGGTAACCCCCTAGTACAGCACTGCAGTGTTAGCATTGGGTATTACCCCACGTCCCCATGTGGAACCCCCTAGTACTGCACTGTGGCTTTTCTGTTAGGTAAGAGGCAATAGTGAATATGAGTCCGTGTTCTGGTGTGGGACACCCCCAGCACTGCACTGCAGAGGCAGCAGTGAATATGATATGAGCCCATGTTCTAGTGTGGGACACCCCCCCAGTACTGCACTGTAGAGGCAGTAGTGAATATGAGCCTATGTTCTAGTGTGGAACACCTACCAGTACTGCACTGCAGAGGCAGTAGTGAATAAGAGTCCAAGACCATGTGCAGGACTCCCCGTGGTGTAGCATAGGGTATAAGCCCATCCCCAATGTAAGCCAAAACCCCATTACCGAACTAAAACACCTTGGGTATGAGTCAAAAGGTCTCATCCAACGCAAGGCAAGCATATGCATGATTTGCATGTTGCTGGCCTATATAGATGCGCTCCCCAAGCCTGCTCCACACTGCAGTATTCTTAACTCCTGGTCACCCATGTCCATACTTTCAGACCATTGCCCAGGGAGAGGGAGCGTTCCTGGATGAGGGAAATCTGGGACAGACACCACGCTTTCAACAGAACATCTGTGTTGGCCAGGGAACAGATTCTCTGCTCTATGAAGGGGATGTTGGGATACAGTTATATTCGTGGACTGCTATATCCCCTTTTCAACAAATGGTATTTAAAAAAAAACAAAAACAAACTAACCAATATGCCACCTTGCCCTTCATGCCATATTAGAGGGTTGGGCACTGGCTGGGAGAAGGGCTGTTGGGGGTCCACAATAGTTCAGGTCAGCTGGTCCAGAGGGACTCACAATATTTAAAGCAAAGTTACCCCTTGTGTATTACAAAACTGTCTCTGCACTCCAGTTGCCACAAAAATAACAGACCACTAAATGAACTCAGTAACATGTCAGAAGTATCTTAAGATCTGATGGCACTACTTCTATTGGAATACATTTTAAAGAGCATCATAATTCTGACCCAAAAGATTTGCATTTGTCAGGAATCGAGTGGGTCTCCCCTTTGAGAAGTGGTGACAGAATAAATAGACTTTTACAGAAAGAAAGCTGGCAGATTTTTATGATGGATACAATAAAACCTTTTGGTTTAAATGATGAATGGGATCTTAAACCCTCCATAAGGGATCGTACTGGTAAGTGAATATTAACACTATTAGTAGGTGGTAATTTTCAAGCATACGTGTGTACATTTGTATGCACTCTTTGCTTACAAGGTTACGGCGGTCAGTTATTTCAGCTCAGGTAACAATGACAGTCAGAGGTATTATTGTGACTTGAAAATGCACAGCACCATTTTATCACTGGAAGTAATGAAATGTTCCTTCTGGGGTTCATGATTGGTGATCTGTTAATGCCAGGGTTTTCATGGATTGGAAATGGTGAATATTGGTGGGGTTGAGATTATTGGGGTTTAACAGACTTGGCAGAATTACGGTAATCATCAGTATTTTCTGCCAGAAAAAAAAAAGTAGTTTCTTCTGTGGTGAAGGTTTGATTCCCACCACTGTCCCTAAATGTATTAAAAGTTTAAATTATGATAACTATTAAAAACAGGAAGGTGAAATAGCATGGAGAAGAGTGATCAACTCCAATTTTTATGGAAATTTTCAGCATACTATTGTTTTTAACTGTAAGATGTCCCATTTAAGTAATTGTGTGCCGTCACTTTAAATTTGCATTAATTGGGGTATTTCTGTAATTTTGTTCTAAAACTTTTCTGTAACACTATTGGTGCATTGTGGATATTTAAACACTAATTGCCAACACACAACCACGCCTCCTGAGAAGCTCTAATGAGCGAAGTGCAGAGGTGGTAGTGATGTGGAGGTTCAGCAGTATGGACCGAGCCATCGTGAAATAAAAATGTTGAAGCAGATGTTCATTTAACAGTCTGTTATTTTTATGGTGTAACCCCTAGGTGGCGCTATCCCAAGGGCTACTACCCCTGCCTGCTCGGCTAGTAGCAGGTTAAGGGCCCCGAATTCTGAAACGTTGTACTTCTTTCAGATTATGGGTCTGGGGCTAAGTAGTCAGTGCTTCAACCTTACTGGGATCAGTCTCCATCCCGCTTGCAGATACTATGTGCCCCACATACTTCACGGAGGTTTGGAAAAACTGGCACTTGTCAATGGACAGCTTGAGGCCGAAGTCTTCCAGTCGGTCTAGGACTTTAAACAGTCGGTTCTCATGCTTCTCTAAGGTGCTCCCAAACACAATGACATCGTACAAGTACACCAGGCATTCCAGCAAATTCATATCTCCCACCGCACGTTCCATCAGTCACTGAAAGGTGGCTGGGGTGCCCGATATAACCTGTGGCATCCTCAGAAACTCGTAGAACCCCAATGGACAGATGAAGGCTGTTTTCTCATGGTCTTCGGGGCCATCGGGATCTGGTAGCATCCGCTGCAAAGATGCAAAACCAAGAACCATTTGCTCCCATTCAAGCAGTCCAGGGCATCTTGTATACGAGGCATAGTGTATTGGTCTGGGATGGTCTGCCAGTTCAGGGACTGATAATCAACACACATCCTCACAGACCCTTCTTATGCACAACCACAATGGGAGAGGCGTATGGGCTCCTGGATTCTTGTATCACACCAGCAGTGAGCATTTCCTGCAGGTGTCTTCTCACATCATCTATGTCTGCTGGGGCTAGGCGTCGGGACCTCTCTCAAATGGCTGTTCATTGTGCAGGCATATGTGATGCTCCGCACCCTGGACACATCCCACATCCCATTTCTTCAACGAAAACACTTGGTCTCTCTGGGCAAGTCTCTTGCTAATTCTAGCCTTCCATTCAGCTGGCAACGGGGAGTCACCAAAGTCAAACAAGTCTGGGGTCACTCTCTCCTTCTCACCAGGGTGCTTGTTGCTGGGCAATACTGCAGTGTCTATGCAGTGTACAGTAGCTAGGGTGCACCCTCTATTCACCCGGATCTCCCAATCTGACACATTGTGAATCTGGACCATCACTCATCATGCATAGGCACGGGCACAAGCAGACAAGATGCTGGGCTTAACCAATAATCCTTCTGGCAATTTTCCATCACCTGGCACATCCAACATCAATATTTTGTTCTTGACATCTTTCCGGAGGCGGACCTCCCCTTGAATGGTACACTTGGCGTTAGGGGCCAGTACCATTGAATCGGGATCCTTCTTCCACATGATCCCCACCAGTTCATCCTGGTCTACTTCCTCGGGTTTCAGTTGCAAATCATAGGCCCTCTTGATCAGAGCCGGAATTCTCAGAGCCCTCCCAGTCCGTTGCCCTTGTTTCTCATGACAGAGTAGCGCCAGTCTCCCAAACATATGGGCATTTGTCCCAATTAACAGGGGGACCCCATCATACAGTCAGGTTGGGGGACACACTAGGGCCAATGTCTCTACTCGCTCCTCTACACCAGTTACAACTGCAGGAAAAGACAACCAGAGGCAGACATACCCTAGGTAGGGATAAGACTTGTCACTCAGGCCCCATGCATGTAGACCTTCCAGGGATCGCAAAGGCACATCAGGTAAGTGTTTGTCATACCAGTCCTGGAATACAATGGTCACTTGCGACCCACTGTCAAGCACAGCCTGAGTATGAATACCATTCACAGTCACTGTAGTCTCCATTGAAGGGCCCACTATTTTGGACCAGTCTGGAGAGGCAGTAGCAGAGGCCTGGACAGATGATTTAGCCATAAAGAAATTTGAGTTAGGGTTTCTCGAACCCTCACTGCGGTCATTTCGGGCACCCCTTGGCCATTGATTTGCTTTTCAGAGCTCCCCTTGCAGTCTGTTTACTACTCTTTCTAAGCCCTTCTGAGACCAGCATTCTCTTTTCATATGGCCATCCTTTCCACAGTTGTGACAAATGATAAACTCCTGGGTCATCCTGGGAGAGAACATCATATGAGGAACTGAAGCAGTAGTCTAGTATCGGCTTGCAGCGGTGAGAGTGGTGCAACGTGTCTTAACAGTTCCTTTACAGTGGCAGTCAATCCGGTGATCTCAGCCTTGGAGCCACCCTCGGCAGCGGATGCCTGAGGGTGCACCCCCACCCCCATGGCAGTCATGTCCTGAAAGGGACCAGAATCTTGTTCCATGGGGGAAACCCTTGCAGAGGCACCTGTCTTCAACTCTCGGACTTCCTTTAGTAGCTTGTCTTTCCAGTGCTGAGCCCAGGGCAGGAAGTCCTTTACATTCTCAGAGTGCTCGTTAAGTGCTGACTTTTGCCCCTGAGCCTCACTTGGCTGATCACTTTCAGTCACTTGCACAGCAGCAGCAGCAGATATGGGTGCAATTCCCCCATGGGGTCGCCTTTGCTCAACCCCCCTGAATTTATTTCATTAGCTCGTCATCAGAGAGGGGCAATTCCAGTCGGGTGGCAAGGCGCAACTGAAACAGTAACAATTCTGAAAACAGAGCAGACTTAAGGATCCGGTCCAATCTAGTTCGATCTAATTCATTTGATGGAAAACTACCCTTTCTGAGGCACTCTTGTAGCAGCTTTTCAAGCCGAGGTACATACACAGACAATGGCTCCCCTGGGTACTGCTGAGCGTTTCTTACTCTCCACCACAGATCCTCATCTGACTCTGGGCTCCCATACACATTCTCCAATGCATCAAGATAGTCCTGTGCAGTTGCTCCAGGGTTATTGGCCCGCTTGGCACGGATGGTAGCCAGGGCAGGACCTCGGAGGCTCTCACTCAACCTCTTTTGTTTCTCTGCTTCTGAGAATTGCCATTCAAGTACTAGAGGGGCAACATAGTCTATCCAGGTCTCCCAGTCATCCTCCCCTTGGGGGGTGGGGAGGGTGCCCGAGAAAATTCTCAGCCTTCGGTAGAAGTTGTGACTAATGGCAGGTACAGATATAGGGGCCAGCATTGGCATGGGCACAGAAGGCGGGGCAGTAACAGGTGCTGGAGTGGAAGGGGGTGTTGGGGAAGGAACACCTCCAGTTGGCAGGAATAGTTTCTTAAAGTCCTATACGGTTTTCCCTTCCTCCAGCAACAACTTAGCAAATGTCTCCTCAAAAGTCTCAGATAATGGTGGGAGCTCATCCTCCCCGGGGTCTTTACCGTCTTTTGTTATCACTCTCCAGGCAGCTGGAACCCCTTCTGGGGCAATAGTCTGTGGCACTTTAGAGCTGTCCACGAGGGCTCTACACTCTACCAAGGCTATGAAAGTTTGAGCGATCAAATCAGCCTGTCGACCCACCACCACAGGGTTTTTTAAACATTCAACTTTGGAGAGTGCTCCCTCTACAGTGTCTTTACTGGTACCAAGGGGAATATCCAGTATAAGTAGAGCATTTTTGGGGTCAATTTCCTGCCCAGTACACCACCCCACCAACTGGTGTACAGCCATTTCTACTGGGGTAGCCATTAATCTTTAACAATAATTCATAATTTTTGGCCACTAGAGGCATAAAATCCAGCGGTGAGCCTCAAAAATGCAACCCCTAGGTGGCTATCCCAAAGAGCTACTACCTACCTGCTTGGCTAGTAGCAGGTTAAAGGGCCTGAGTTCTGAAAGGGGTGCTTCCACCCGGAGGTCAGGGTTGGTAGTGGTCAAGCTAACCTGGGCACAGCCCTCCGGGACACTGTAACCCCCCTCTTTCCTTACTAGTGGCCAGAACAATACACAATAATCACTTTCACAATACCCCTGATACACTGCACAAGTACCCACACTGTTTGCACTTACCACCACGGCTTTCCTCTGGCCCGGCCCTGGGGACCCCCTGTAAAACAAGATTATACACAACAAATAACAGCAGCACAGTACTCTTGCACAAACTGGAACCACAGTCAGGGTAAATGCAAAAAAGAGTTAGATCTGATTTATTTAAGGGACTTGAACAAGGGAGGGGCGTAATCAGGTAATTTGCTTAAAGGCTGTATCAATCAAACAGTTATGCATGCACTTCAGGGTCCATAAACAGTCACACACTTTGGGTACCCAGATGGAGAACGGTGGGCTAGCCAGGAACGTTGCAGCTGGTTGGGGCCCTGTGATGGAAGAAAACAACATGCACAACACACACTATTTGTAATCCAGAGCCAGAGGGCTCAGTTTGTGAAAAGAAAACAAGAAGACAATCAGACGACACACTTTTAGATTAGACTGCTGTTGCAGGGAGCTACCCTGAGGATTACTCACAATACCCAAGACTGGACACAGGCTGGACGAAAATCGAGAGAGCAGGTGGTTAATCTGGAGTACCAGGAGAAGCAGGGGCCACACGAATCGCTGAGGCGTCATTCCTGTTCAAGCGTGGAGCAGGGGGCTGATCCCCAGGCAGGTCTCTTGTCGATGACTTTCTCTGTGCAGTGGATAGTCTGGCTGGGCCAGTGTTGCAAGGCCCCGGCCAAATGGAGACAAATTCGGATACAGTCCGTTTTGGGCTGGATACAGTTTCCAGCAAGCAGAACACAGTTCACACAGTGGGGGACCAAATCACGACCCAGTAACAACTCACAGCACATTTACATGTAAGAAAATACTACTGTACCAGGCAAACCGCTCTCCTGTCACGATCGCAAAGTCTCTGCACAAACCGGGCATTCAAAAGCAGCTGGAAATCCTGACAGACCGATCGCATTCAGCAAAATCTTCAGTCTTCTTCAGGTATGAGCCTGGTAAAAGATCAGTGGCTTACTTCGTTCCCACAAACTCGGATTTAGTCCGAAATAATTCTCCTCTCTCCCTCTCAGGGGCAGCAGGTAGACATGCAGGCCACAACTCAGGCCTTTCCACAGTTCTCCAGCGAAACTACTCAGCGGCTGCTTGACTATCTCAAGCTGTTGCTTCTTCAGCTCCCAACTTAGATCTGACTCAACTGCCAGCAAGCCTGGGACTTTCCCTAGAATCCAAAAGGTTTGGTTGGCTGATCTGTCTGTCAGTCACAACAAAGGCTCCCCCTTCAGGTGCAAAAAGGCGCCAAAAGCCCAAAACTACAATTCCTACAGATTTTGACTCCAGACAGCTCCTGTAGTCCGGCTGCATTTTAGGTACCACCAGAACTGATTGGTCCAATTCGCAGTCCTGGGCCAAATGGTAGGGATAAACAAGACAGTCCTTGCTGCAAAGAAGGCAGGTTAGACAAACTTAATTATCATTATCACTCTAACAGGTTTTCAGCAAATAGTTACATCTTTCAACAGAGCTCCCTCTCAGATTACTTATGACTGCAATCCAGGCAGCTCTTAAACAGACAGTGCACAGAGGCTATACAGGCACTCTGGCAATCACATTTAAACTGCTAAAACACAGGACACCAGCCTGGCAGTGAGCATTTAGTCAAGCTCAAGAAAGACTTTTCAGGAACCCCCATTTGTAGGTGGGTTACACTGGCAATTGGAGTGCAGTGCTAGTTTTGTAATACTGTACATTGATTGAAGGGTGCAACAGAGTAGAATAGAACCCTGTCCCAGTCGTTATAGAAAGTGTTTAAATGCAAGGATCTATTCTTTCCTTTTCTGTCTCTTCTCTGTCTGGTAGCACAACCAAATTTTCCTGTGAGACTTCGGACTTGACCAGCCTGACAGGCTCACAGTTCTGTGCCTCTATTTTTCAGTTTTCTCTTGCTGTCTGTTTTTCTCCCTTGCATATCTAGATCTGCTGATATAAAAATACAGTATGTGCAAATCATTGTATGGAAATGTAACTGATATTGGGATCCCTTGTAATTGGAAAATATATAGCATTACTATTGAAATGTATATAATTATAATTTTAGATGACTGCAAAAAGCTGTTGGAAGTTAGAGGTTACCAGAGTTCAATTTTTAAGCCTTTTGCAAAAGCTGAGCAAATGGGGGCCTCAACTCAAGAAGCACACTGTATTTTAGCAGCTCCTGCCTGATATTTATAAAAACAGGATGCTTGCTAAGGATGGGAGTTGAAAGGACTTATAACAGCTAAACTGCAACTGCAAGAGAGATTAGAAGAAAAAGGGACACAGAGACTCAAGGAAAACTACTGTTTTTTCTCCTTTGTACATAGTTATTATGAATAAGTTTATTTTTTTTGTTACTGCTACTGTAAATAAATATTTTTGGTGAATTCTACAACTGCTCCCGGTCTTCCCTATGCTTCCTGACCTGTGCCTTGACGAAAAAGGGCAGGCACCCTCACTCAGCACCCGATCACGGATTCTGCAAAGTGTGCATTTTGTTTGTTGTGTTTTCCCCTTGTGTAATCTGCTCACCCACCTGGAGGCTTACTCAGAAAACACACAAAGTGCTGTGCATGGCCATGGGGTGAGGCCAGGCCTCCTTGACAGACTCTAATCCCACCACTTCTGTAGATCGATGGAACAGATCAGAGAAGATACCTTCTGCAGGAGGTAGTTCATTGTCAGTGGATATGCAGAGATGTGTGTTCTGGGGGCATGGAAAAGATGGAACTGGAGAGTCGGGCACCGGAATGTTTGGTCATGGACAGTTCAGAACTGGACAGTGTGGCACGGGAAGCTTTGTCACAAGTTTGTGTGTATAAATTTGACTACGGTTGTCAGTAATACATCAAGATGCTGAGTAGTTTGAGTCAGCGAGTTTGTGCTGTCAAACTGTGCTGGCAGCTTAGCATAGAGGTTGGAGTCACGAGCTGTGAATGGACTTGTTACATGCAGCAGGCCTGGGTTCGAGCCTAACAGCCTCTTGTTTTTTTTTTTTGTGCCATCTCGCCTACACCGAGTAGTTTGAGTCCACAAGTGAGTGCTTCTAAATCTTGCTGGCAGCTTAGTGTAGAGGTTAGAGTCATGAGCTGTGAATGGGCTAGTTACATCCAGCAGATCTGGGTTCAGTTCTGGAAGCCTAATCATTCTTTTTTGCTGTGCCCCCACCGAGTTGCATTCTCCCTGGAGTTGGAATAGTACATCCCCGACTTTCTCCCCTGTGGAGTTAGAATAGGAATTTCCTCCCAACCCCCGATTTGCGCCCCCGACAGTAAATTGCCCCGCCCCTGCGTGGTCTTTAGCTCCTGCTGCATGGGCAGGAGTAAATTTCAGGTTAGATATTGTGCCTAATTCTCCTGTGTCATGATGTCCAGTGCCTAACTTTCTGTGGCTGAAGTTTCCGGTGCCAGACTTTCCAGTTCCATCTTTTCCTACACCCATGTTCTGGCCCTCCCTATGCACTCAGATAGAAATGCATAGGGCTTTGAGAATCGGGCCCTAAATCTTGAAGTGGGATTTGAGACAAAGATTTTCTGACCCAGAAAGGACAGTGGTGCTACTGAGTACATTGACCATTCTGTCCAAGAGGCAAATTAGGAGAAGCTATTGTCTTACAATTCTGACTGCAGATAAAGTTACCAACTTCAGATTCCTTAGGGCTGTGCGCCACCAATCACTGTGAGTTTTACGGATGCAGTACATATCCTTTTTATTGCAATCAACTGATGCACCCTGTAGAAACCTACCGACACAGCTGTTTTCCCCAGGCAGGTTCTGAAACCCTCGGTCACAGATACACAAGAATGAGCCTTCCGTGTTCTCACAAAAACCATGGCTTCCGCAAACTGTTTCATTTTCACATTCATCAATATCTGGGGGAATAAAAAGAAAAAAAAAAGTTAATGCCTCTGCTGCTAACTCACTTCTTACCTATCAGCAAATCAGAGTGCAGAATCTGAAACTTGTCCCTGGTCCCTTAGCCAATTCACAGCTGTGCTTGCCTACAGACTATGGGACTGTTATAATACATGGATGGGACCTTTCCCCCACAGGAGCTTATTACTGTGTATTTCTCTGTTTACCATACCAATTAAATCTACATTTTAAACAATTAAAGCTGTATACCTCCCAACTAAAGCTGCATACCACCACACTGAAACCTGAATGCTGTGGGACAAAAACACCCACTGACCAACATTACGACCACCAAAACAAACAACTTAATGACCAATTAAATCAATAAACACATCAACGGACACACCAGCCAAACCAGTTAAGAAATGTCTATGCTAATCAGCACACCTAATAAGCCCCCTGAAAAAACACAGCCTTATCTAATGAGCTCCCTGACAAAAACACAGCCTTCAGGTACAAAAAAAGGCAGCATCCCCATGTATTACATAAAATAAATCCTAGGCAGCCATGGAATGCAAAACTACATACCAATCTCAGGGGCTACTCAGGGCAATAATGCCACTTGCCCTTCGGGCTTGTGGCTTATAGCCCCAATTAGCCCCTTGATAGGTACATATCCTTGTATACAGTACCACAGTTGCCTAGCATTTATTCTGCATATATGTTTACTGAAAGGAGGAATGGGGGTTAAATTATTTGGCAAAAATAAAATCATTCATTTTTCCGAAAGTAAGCTTCTGTTTGTTTCTTTATTTTACTTCCCTGTGACTCATACTGTTAACTGGAGCACCCATGATAGTGTAAGAGCCAATCAGAGCTCACATAAGTTGGCAGCCAGAACCACTTAGCTTCCATTTGTAGTCCATGCACCCTGCATTTGTAAGAAATGACACTCTTATACCATAAGAGTCACATCTCGGTATTGCAAGTACCTTATCTCGCTCCCAACCAGGCCAACCGAACCCTTTACCCTGCTCTCTGGAAACCCCCCAACCTCATCATATAATCTCACTTTAATTACTGGCTGGAGTCAATTACAACCTGAAACCGGTACCCAAAATTCTCTGTGACATATAAGTGTGTGTAACGGATAACTGCCTCAGCCTCACGCACAGCACCGAGTGCAGTACATAACAGCTGCAGGCAAAATGCACTTTTGTTTGCAATCTGCTCCACTACCTCCTGCCAACCATAGTTTTTTCAACATCGTAAGGGATCCAGAGCCATAAAAGCCCTCAAAAATTGGTTGGACCAGACACCTATTGCTATACTTAGCAGGCCACCATTTTTGGAAAAAAGAGACCCCCAAGTACCATAATCAAGAGGCCTGCTCTGTCATAACTCATGTTCAAGTTGTGAATTACATAGAAATAAGTACAATGTGAACAAGAAATATAAGAAAAATCTGGAAAGGTGGACATTTTACCTAATATGATCTGGAACCCTCAATATTGCTCAGATCAGTCTACAATTTGTACCAGTTATGCATATTGAGACTATTCACATAAAACAAGTCTCATTGTCATCATGTCTTTACAGTATGGACCAGTATATGCAATTATTGTAGGAAAATATTTCCAAAATTGTTGATTTTTCGGCTAAAGTTTTGAAGAGACCTCATGGCGTTTCCTCTGACAAAGTGATCATTGCATTCATATTACATTATACCGTATTTCTATCTTCTATGTTTCTGCTTTCATTTAAAAGAAACCTGACTCAAATATCACGATCTATGACTGAGATATTCCATTTTATGTACCCATACCCCCAAAAGGATGCAGTCACCATCCTACCCAGCATTTGCCAGTTTTGGCCATATATGCATTTCTAGTTTGATTTTGGTATGGTTTGAAATACTATATAGGAGTTTTATGATATTAGTAATCTGCCTATTTAGGGAGTGATCTTAAAGTAATCAATTTGATGCTTTGTGCCAAATATTTATAATGTGTATTTGTGTATTTCAGATTTATGACTGATCAACCATGGAGCCTGATTCCAAGTTAACACTAAAAGTTACTAAAAATACTGTTAATTGGAGCACCCATGATAGTGTAAGAGCCAATCAGAGCTCACATAAGTTGGCAGCCAGAACCACTCAGCTTCCATTTGTAGCACAAATTACTCCCGCTGCCTCATTTGTTAGCAAGATGCAAAATGTGGCTGTTTACCAAGACTGACAGAACTTGGGTATTCCACATTCTTGTATGCAATTCAGAACCGGGATAATGATGTCGCTTTCCGACTGGAAAAGGATGTGTTTTGTAAAGATGAATTCCTAGAAAAGACCCAGTAATGCATGCAAGTTACTGCAATGCATACACCAACAATAAAACTGTTGAACAATAATGCCACAGAGTTTCAGAACAGGACAGTGAGCAACTAGGTCCATCTCACGTGGTCACGCAATTTTCAATCAGCAGCCTATTTTATTACAAGAATAAATGTTTTGTGTGTAAAAAGGAGTGGGATAAGAGGGGGAACAGGAAATTGTTGATAACTGCAACTGCTGATCGTCAAAAATCTGTGTGGCAAAAAGCCAAATAACTCAATGACAGTATCATGTTACATAAGTTGCAAGGGTTTGGGGATGAATGCTTAGATCTGATAGCACATGATTTTTGATATCATAGATCATGTCTTAATATCTATATAAATAGGAGAACAGTCATGGAAGGCAATGTCATCTATGATGCAGGGTTTTGTCGGCCGATTTCTCAAATTGATAGGCCAATATTTAACAATGGAAGTGTCTTCCATATCGCTAACCTTTGGACACAAATTGCCAGTGGTTAGAAGATCATGGTATAGATGATGCAGCATCCTACAGGTCAGCAAGTCTGAAAAGACGCCTACTGACATACTACACTAATCCCAGTGGCTGCAGGGTAACCATAGTTCCTCAGAAAGGTACATCAAGTCTCTTGTGTTCAGCACAGTTGAATTTTGGACAGTTGCTTTCTGAAATCGCCAAGTTAAAGCAAACTATGGGAGAATCAAAATATACAGAAGAAAGCGAAGATGAACCCGATGATACTCAGACTCAAATGGATACAAATATGTTCAGTTACAATGCAGCAAAATAAATAAGGGCTGATCTGAAACAGTTTGGCAGAGAAGAATGTCAAAGCATTAGATCGGCTAAAAAGTGCACATTACAAGACCAAGATGCATGTGAAACAAACCTGGATGTGTCTTATGAAGCATCTTCGAAACGTGTGGGTACTACTCTCTACAATCACGTGGTTTGGATGCTTACCGATGCTACTCCAGAAGTAGGCAATGATGGGAGAGTTCAGCTAAACCCAAAACAACACGAGTACTGAATCTTGGACAAGACATATGCGCAGTCATTGCTGGTGTGCCAACACCAAAACATGTTTGGAACTGCCCTACACATACTAAAGGCCAGCTGGAGCAAGAAGACTGTAACCATGCTAAATAGATTTGAAATTTCATTAGCTACCAAGATGTCCAACATTATATTGTTACCATGGCAGCAGCTGCTGATGAACAGGAAGTTCAAGATGGGATTTTCATACCCATGAATCTGAAGTCAGGTCGATTCACACAGTGTGCAGTTGACAACCTAGACTTCCATGAGAGTATAAAATATGGTAAAACTATGCATGGAACATTGCATGCAATATATCATTATGCTAATGAAGGTGAGGATCAACAGTCAATAGCCATTAGGGTGCCCCTAGTTAAAAAACGTGAGTCTTCTCACACATATCTTCAAAAATTTCATGCAGGGAAAAGCAATGTCACCCTCAATGATCACCAGAAGAGTTGTTCACTTGCTGGCATGGCAATAGCACCACAGCAGACAACAGAACCACTTCATCCTGTAGAGTGGCTTTGGCATTTAGTGAATATGGGTCCCAACCTTTATTTAGATGTCATAGAACAATCAAAACCTGTTACATGGTCCTCCTTTTATGAATTAGTTACCCAACAGGAAGTACAGGTGACTGTGATTAGGTATGGGCCTTTCTTTCCAGGACCTCCTGTAAACCCTGATGTGGTCGAAGAATCAGTTCAGTATTGTATGAAGGTCACTCAGAAAATTAGGTAGGAATTCTGCATAATTACCTGTGATGAAGCAGTCTCTGACATTGATCTTGGCCTTCAGAAAAACAAGCAGGAGAAGTATGGCAAAGTCATCCTTTGTATGGGTGGCTTCCACATTGCACTGAATTTCATGGGGGCAATTGGATATTTAATGAAAGAAACCGGAACAGAGAATCTCCTTGCTGAAGCTGATGTTTGCCTCCATGGAACTGGCAACAAAATCAGGTCAGGCAAAGACTATTACGCTATGCTGAGAGCCTACAGACTAGGTCATGCTGCCACGTATGAGCTACACTGGACTGCACTTGAAAGTTGGCTCATTGGCGAATATGACAAAGACATGGAGTGCATGACATTGCTCTCAGAAAGTGTTCAAAGACTAAGAGGTGCCGTGGATGCCAAGGATGCACAAAATGCAAATGATTCATATGTCCAAACAACTAGGCTACTTTTAGAAGTAGACACATTAATGAACGAGTCCCATGAGGCAAAGTGCAAATCTCCAATGACAAGGCTCTTGCTTACTGTATGTACATGGACATGATTCAGATTCTCAATCTCTATATCTATGCTGAGCGATCTGGACACTGGGAGCAGCACCTGGCTGACGTTAAGAAAATGCTTCCATATCTTGTGGCTGCTGGTCATCACAAATATATTTCCTGTATTCCCCATTATCTGTTCGCTATAAAAGATCTGTCAACCACAGCACCAGACATTACTGAAGCCTTCAGATTTGGCAAATTCACCATACACCACACAGTTGGTAAGTTTAAGATATGTGGATTAATATGGTCCCCGAGCAGACACAACAAAGATGCCAAGACCCAGCTTTTCCATGGCATAACTCAGCAGCCTGCTGCTATGGAGAAATACCTGCATTCATTACCAGCATTGACAGCAATTTCTGAACAAATGAAGGTGATGACTCACCTTCACGGCACTGATGATCACAAATACCATGGAGACTCTGAGTATGCAGCACGGAAGCACAGTACAGCAATTAAAACAACGATGAATGCGATCACTGGCAGAATGATCAATTCATTCACCTGTTGATACAAGTGATCTTCCGAACATTTCTACTGGTCGAAAGACCACATCAAATGACTTCATTGAAGCCAAGGAAAAGGGCATTGCAGCCTTAACTGCAGCACAACAGAGTGGTAGTGAAAAAGTTAAATCTGTAAAGCTTCAGACATTCACGAGTAAAGCAAAAACACCCTCACACATTCAGAAAGTAAAAGAGGTCTATGAAAAGGAGAGCAATGTGGTCAGGAACTTGTACTTTATCCGAGATCTGGATGACGACAAAAAGGTAGAAGCCTTCAGTCACAAATGGACAAAATATTCCTTAGATCTTTTTGAGCCATATGCCGACCTTCCCCAAGGCTATGCCATGTGCAAAGGCAACAAAGCTGATTACCAGGCTGCCCTAAAAAGTTACCTTGGTGAACTGTGGCCAGAGGAAGGTAACGTGCCATCTTCAGATGAACCTACTATACTAGTTGTTGATGCAATGGCATTTGTTCAACAATACAAAAGCCTTAATAGCCATACATTTGGTGACTTGCAGGAGAAGTATATAGATACACTACTCTGAATAAAGCCAGAGAGCTGCAACTGCATCCGTACTGTAGGAGACAGGTATGATATTAGTCCATCAGTAAGCCTGAAAAGTGAGGAGCGAGAAAAATGGGAAAAGCTTCATTGCACAAAAAGCAGAGCATATGAGCCTAGGGAATTCCTACCCATTCCCTATTGGAAAGACTTCATTGCCAACTCCCAAAACAAGGTCAGTCTCCTTGATTTCTTGGGAGGTGCTTGGGTAAAGCACAACACTCAGCTACCAGAGGGATGTGGATTGATTCTTGGATTGTTCAAGGACCCAGGTCATTCTGTTCTTCTCTCAAAAGATAACGTGGTAGTAATTCCTGAATTGTCGTGTACAAAACATGAAGAAGCAGATATAAGAATAATCTCCCATATCTCATATTGTGTAAACACACTTGGGTATCGTAGAGTATTAGTGGCAGCCACGGACACTGATGGGATCATAATGTGCATCTACTATAGCACTCAGATGGCTGGTCTAGAAGAGCTATGGGTTCAGAAGATGGGCATGTATCTGCCATGCCATTCAGTAGCAGCTTCTCTTGGCACTATGTGCAACATGGACACATTACAACTCACATCAGTTGTTCTTAGTGCTTACATCTTAAGTGGCTGTGATGCTGTCAGCTATCCCTTCAGACGAGGGAAGAAGCATGCTCTAAAAGTTGTCCTTGACAATGCAGCCAACCTTCATGCATTAGCAGATTATGACAAACCTGGAGTAAGTCTAGATGTCATTGATGAGGTCATTTCAGCAGCATGTGAGTTCTTAATGAAATTATATTGCAGAGACGAGTTCAGTGGTGGCCTGGATGCACTCTGAGCTCACCTGTATGTGACAACAAAGGGTGACCCATGGACTCTGCCACCAACAGAGGATGCCTTTAGACTTCACATGCTGTGCACTCTGTGCCAGATAGCAGTCAGTAAAAGGGCTCACAAGTCAAATCCAGTGCTTCACGACCCTACATTGTTTGGGTGAACTCTTCAAGAAGGCAGGATAGTCCCGCATATGATGACAAAGGAACCAAAGCCAAAAGTGGCTGTGCAAACCAGGTACTGCAAATGCAAAAGAAATATATGTCAATGTGGCTGCATTGGTGCCAGGGCAAATGTCAAATGTGTTATTGCATGTATGGCCCTGTTCTCACTACAGCACGGATTAGCGATTCGTTTCTGAAAACAGATTAAAGTTTACTGTGCTGCAGCGTTCAGACTGTAGTCCGCTTCCCTAATCCGTTTCTGGTGATGTGGATTTCAGCATTCTCACCATACAGATAATCCATTTGCCCTATTAGCCTGGTTCAGCAACACTTGTAGAGTTGCTTACCGTGATGCTTTGCGCGCTCACATGAAATGCATGAAAGGACACGAGCTGGCGCGTTCACACTGTAGGTAAATCACTTTACTTTTAAAATGGATTTCATATCTTTTTGAGCTGTCTCTGATTTTTTTTCCTTTCTTTTGGAGTTGTTTTGTTGCTGTGGCAGCCTGTCAGTAGTGTGGTGCCGTGGTCTTGTCTGTAGTTTGAGGAGCTTTCTGGGCTGCTAATTTCTACTGGTTTAAAAAAAAAAATAAAATTTTTTTTTTAATTTTAAAAAGCTACATCAGCTTGGCATTTTTGTCAGCTGTTTGCTGTTGCTAAGGGGCAGGTGTTCTTGCATTGTATTATGGTTCTGTGATATAATCTGTAGTAGCAGCAGCAGCAGTGTTTTGTGAGACTTAAAAATGAATTGTTGATTTGAATAATACGATGTGATATGAGTGAAGTAAGAAATAATCCATGACAGGGCGTGTGGTTACCATGTAATTACGGCACGCCGCCCCCCCCAGGTTGGAAGCACGAGACTCCAGTCAAGTGCTTTGCAATGGGGGGGTGCGGTAATTACACGGTAACCACACCCTGTCATGGATTATTTCTTTTATAAAATGGTCATCAAAATAGTTTAAAGTGTAACACTTCAAAATTTACATTCTTTTTTTTATTTACTGTGCTTTGCGAGTGCTAGTCCTTCCGTATCTCAGAGCTTGCCATCTTCGACTACCACCCACCCCAGGACTTATCTTAAGGACGGTGATCAACCCAGGCCTGCCCCCTCTGGGTGGGGCCACCCGATGGCATGACCCCCCCCGGATGTTGAGTTGCGGGTCCTGGCGGGAACGCCACTGGGAGAATCCCCTGGCTTACCCCCTAGGTTGGGGCCACAGAACCGGAGTGGACCGACAGAAACTCATCGCTCGACCACTGGTCAAGGCATTGCGGGACACAGCACAGCAGTGGAGAGGTGGAATGTCATCAAGGGAGCTGGCAGTGGGATTTTTCATGGAGGCTCCCCAGGAGGTGTGGCGTGTAATGCCGTGAGTGCTCACATGATGTCTGGTATGCCTCCCTGACAGCTTCAGCTCTGGCAGCTGTAATCCCCCTGGCCTCTGCTAGGAGTCATTAATGTACCGGTCACTTGACCCCCCTCCCCCTCGGAGGAGAGCTGTCCCTAGGATGCTCAATCCTACTCCCCCCAGTCGGCTCTCCGACACCCCCAGTCCACATCCAAATCTGGGGCAGCGGCGTTGCAGACAGAAATCCAACTGCTGCGCTGCCAGGCCAGCCCAAAATTTAGCTGGTTTAAATCTTTTCTCACTTCAAGGATGCAGAGAGTAGTGTCAGGAATTTATTCCTCAGCTCCTCTGCCCCTGTTCTGTGGAGTCCTGCAGGACTTGGTCTTATCCTGCGTGTTGTTTGCAGTGTACATGCTGCCATTGGGAGAAGTCATTAGACGGTATGGACTGAGTTTTCACTGCTATGCAGATGATACTCAGCTCTACTTGTCTTTTGTGCCAGAGCGGAGAGATATGGTCTCGGTATTTAACAGCTGCCTCGCTGAGATCCAGGGTTGGATGAGTGCGAACTGGTTGAAGTTGAACCCGGACAAAACCGAAGTGCTGGTGTTTGAACCAGGTTGCTGGGGTGTGATGGTGATGTTGCAGGCTGGTCAGACCTCTGGACTTCAGCTTGGAGGCTCCCCACTGCTTACATCAGATCGGGTGAGAAATCTGGGCATTCTTTTTGACAGTGGCTTAACACTTAAATCTCAGGTGTCGGCCGCTGTCAAGACCTCATTTTACCATCTGAGAAATATCGCTAGGATCAAATGCCTGATCCCCCCAGGTGATCTACCAACAATGGTTCATGCCTTTATAACCTCATGCCTTGACTACTGCAACACTCTATAGAGGGGGGGTGATCTGCGCCGACTGCAGCTAATGCAGAATGCGGCAGCTAGGTTGTTGACTGGCTTACCAAGATCTTGCTATATCACACCTGTGCTCCACTCTCTGCACTGGCTGCCGGTGAAGTGGAAGATCACCTTCAAGGTTGGGTTACTGACCTATAAAGCTCTACATGGATAGGAATTACCTGCAAGGTGTTCTGTGACCCTACCGCCATACCCACCCACTCTGCTCCACTAACGAGGGATTGCTAGAGATTCCCAGGGTCAGTTTAAAGACGTCTGGGGACCGGATGTTTGCATTTGTGGCCCTGACCCTGTGGAATTCTCTACCTCGTCAGATTGAAGAGTGCCAGACCACCGACCAGTTAAAATTGAACTGAAAACATTCTTATTCAGCCAGGCATTTCCAGATATAATTTGAATAATAATTATAAGTTAGTAAGACTGGGTTTTATTGTATATTTTATGGGAAGTGATGTGTTTTCTGACTTTAATTGATGTATTATATGTACAGCATTTTGAATCTTTTTGAGAATTGTGCTTAAGAAATAAACTCTGATTGACTGATTAATTGTGGTATAACCTGATTACCTGACAACATCAGGGTTGTATTTGTGATACCTGACTCATACACTGTCGATGTATCTTATATAATTGCCTGTAACAGCTAGTTGGTAGTAGATTCACCCCATCTGGGTGGGGAGTACAATCTAAAATAAGTGATATTAAGTAAGGTTCTTTCTCGCCAATACAGTTCCTTATAGGTTGTGGCTCAGGGATGAGGCGCTCAGCTGTGGGGACTGTGGGCACTCTTCTCCAGGGATGTGCTCTGGAGGAGGGGGTACTGCCCCTTCTGCAGGACCATAACAGAGCTCCATGCACTCAGCTCAGCAGGAGTTCACCCCCTACACCCCCACTCCCCCAGAGACCCACTGGTCCTGAGGGGTGGAGGGTGGCAGGGCACAGGAGGGAGGTTGGGGCAGTAATAAAGAGGTTGCCTGGCCCAGTACCATCCAGACGACAAATCCTGCACCCCTGGAGGAGGTTCAGGTTCATGACTCCACCAGGGAGGACTCTGGGTCAGTAGAGAGGAAAGGGCAGGACATCACATTAGCACTCAAGGGGAGGATAGCTAACAGGAAGATCCTTACAGTTGGAGACTCAATGATTGGGGGGGTATGTACGGTGATAAGGGAGGGGTTGGATGGGAGGGGGTTGGTTCGATGCCTACCTGGAGTGTCACCCAACTGGGATTTAGACAGAATAGGGAGGATGTTGGAGAGGGAAGGGGGGAGCTGGGGGTGCTGGTACACCTGGGCACCAATGATCTGGCTAATCAGTTGGAAGAGACAGTAAAGCATAATTTCCAGAGACTGGGGCACAGATTGGCAGTACATTCAGCCTCCCTGGCCTTTTCCAAGGTCCTTCCTGTGCGGGGCAGGGAGAGAAGGCAGGACAGAATTAGGAGTAATTTTTTTTTTTTAGCATGCTTTTACCCACTTAGGATCACCGTAAGTTTCCTTGGTCACGCTCCTTTATGCCCCAACCTCTGGCAATTGCCAGGCTTCTCCTCGGTCATCCCTGGCTTGCCCCCAGAGGGCGGGGTCTCGGAGCTGCTCCCCTATCAGTTCCGCACTACTAATATCTAGTCGGGAGAGCACTGGCACCTGAGGCTAATTGGGGCTCAGAGGGAAGGGCGCCATGGTGGTGATCCTAGCAGCATTTTTCCTTCCCCTCTGTAAGTAGGGCGGGGACGTGCAATGACGACCAGCATCTGCCCCACCCTGAAGTCTTGCTGGCGTCAGTGCGGTGTGGGTGAACCCAGCCTCCGCTGGGTGCCGCTCGTGCGCCAAGCACACAACTCCCCTCCCTCCTGGAGAAGGAGAGCAGTCCTGAGGATGCTCAATCCTTCTCCCCCTGGTCGGCCCTCCAACGACCCAATCCATTCTGAACCTGGGTCGCCGTCGTCGCAAGTGGAATTCCAACCGCTGCACCGATGGGCCGGCACAGAATTAGGAGTAATGAAATAGAGGAGTTTAACCATTGGTTTAATGGGTGGTGTCAGGACATGGGGTACCACTTTGTTGGGGATTGGGGGGATTTCTGGGACAGGAGACTCTTCAAGAGTGATGGACTTCACCTGACAAGAGAGGGGCCGGCTAGTGCACTAGGGCAGAAGTTTGATGTCTACATCAGACATTTAAACTGATTGTAGGAGAGTCTGGGTCTAGGGGATCCATGATGAATGGTGAACAGAAGGGGATCCTAGACAGAACTCCCCCACATCCAGGGGACAGTGACTGCAAAGAGGGTACAGGAAAAGCAGTAGGGTTTACAGGACCAATGGGAGGAATACCAATGAGGAGGAAAGTAAAAGGTATAAGCACAAGCAAGGAAAAAAGCGTGAAAAGTAAAAGGACAGTAGCATAGTTAGAGCAGGGCTCAAATGGAGTGGGGTGTGCCATAAGACACACACACACGGACCAAGACAGAAGAGAAAATAGCACAGGGTGTTAAGAAGGTAGACAAAACCTTCTATAGATACATGAGAAAAAAGAAAAGCTAAGGGAGGAATAGTCTGACTAGCAACCAAGGAAGGTAAGATGGCAGAGACTGACGAGGACAAGGCAGAAGTGCTAAACAAGTTCTTTTGCTCCGTCTTCACTATAGAAGACAGTGGCAAAAGTCCCACACTGAGCAGGACAAAGGAAGATACCCAGGGAGCAGATACTAGCCCCTTCACAAGGGAGAGGGTCCTAGAAGAGCTTAATAAACTGAAAGTGGAAAAACACATGGGACCGGACGGCATACACCCTAGGATATTGAAGGAGCTCAGAGGAACTGGCTGCACCACTGGCTGAGCTCTTCAACAAGTCACTAGACAGCAGGAAAATACCTCAGGACAAGAAACAGGCAAGAGCGGAAACAAGGAAGAGGCAGGAAATTATCACCCTGTCAGTTTGACCTCAGTTTTGGGGAAAATGATGGGATCACTACTAAAAGAGAGGATAGTGGCATACCTAACAGATACTGGAAAAATGGACCCAAAGCAACATGGCTTCACAGCAGGATGCTCTTGTCAAACCAGCTTGATCGACTTCTTCGACTGGGTCACCAGAACATTGGATATGGGAGGGGCGGTGGATGTTATATACCTAGATTTTAGGCCTTTGACACTGTTCCTTCCAGAAGGTTAACCAACAAGCTGGAACATATGGGAGTTGGCCAGGAGATGGTCAGCTGGATCAGTAACTGGCTGAATGATAGGACCCAGACAGTACTAGTCAATGGATCATTGTCAAGGGAGGGTAGGGTGACCAGTGGTGTCCTGCAGAGATCGGTACTGGGACCGATCCTATTTAACATATTTATAGCAGATATAGTGAATGGACTAACAGGGAAGGTTTGCCTGTTCGCAGATGATACAAAACTCTGCAACAGAGTGGACAAAAGGGAAGGAACAGACAACATGGAAGCTGACCTTAGAAGGCTAGAGGATTGGTCCAGGGACTGGCAGTTAAAATGTAATGCCAAAAAGTGTAAGGAAATGCACTTGGGAAAGAGGAACCCTGGAAAAAAGTACACACTGGGAGGACATCAACTTGAGGAGACACAAACAGAGTGAGATCTTGGCATAATCATCACTGACAAATTAAAGGTAGGAAGACAATGTGAGTAACCAGCACAGAAAGCAGGTGGCATCCTCGGATGTATAAGTAGAGATATTTCTAGTATAAAGAGGGAGGTTATCATGCCCCTCTACAGGTCTTTGGTGAAGCCACACTTGGAGTACTGCATTCGGTCCTGGAGACCCCACCGCAAGAAGGACATTGACCATTTGGAAACGGTGCAGAGAAGGGCTACTAAGATGGTGCATGGACTGCATCACAGGTCATATGAAGCAAGACTCGGGGAGCCGAACCTATACTCCCTTGAGCAGAGAAGAAACAGAGGGGACATGATTGAAACATTTAAGTACATGAGAGGATTTAAGGCAGCTCAGATAGGCAATCTATTTCAATAGAACACGGCAGCACACACGAAAGGGCATAATATAAGACTGGTAGGAGGAAGGTTCAAAAGCAACCTCAGGAAGTACTTCGCAGAAAGAGAGTGATAGACCCGTGGAACAGCCTGCCCCAGGAGATGGTAGCATCAAAGACAATCAGGGAGTTCAAACTCACATGGGACAGACATAAAGGACAAGTTAGGATGAAGGTTGCATAGGGAAGAGGGTAGTTGATAGGGCAGACTAGATGGATCGCATGGTCCCCATCTGCCGATGCTTTTCTTATGTTCTTATGCCAGGAAGCTAGACAACAAACTTAGTGAGCTCCAGGCGCTGATGGCAGACACAGAGGTGGACCTGGTGGCAGCCACAGAAATGTGGGACACAGATAAAAATGTCTGAGAGATTACAGTACCTGGGTATTCACTGTTCAGGAGGCAGAGAAGAACTGGTGGGGGGGGGAAGAGTTGCCATTTTTGTCAAGGAGGGCACAGAAGTGGCAGAAGATGGAAGTATTAGGAGTAACAGGGGGGAGGCTGAGTCAGTATGGATGCAACTCACTGCAACTTCAGGCAGGAAAGTGGACTTGGGGTGATCTATAGGCCCCCAGGGCAAGGGGAATAAAGGGACAGAGAACTCGAGGGGGAACTTAAACGAGGGACAGCAAAATGGAAAGTAGTGGTGTTGGGTGACCTGAAACTGCCTGATGTCAATTGGGAGGTCCTGGTGGCCAAGACAGACAGGCATCAGACATCACTGGATGCCTTCCAAGACTGTCTACTGGTGCAGCTTGTTAAGGAACCTATTGTACCAGGCAGAATGTAATCCTTGATGTGATGCTCACCAACTCAGTGATGGTGGATGCTGTAGGAGTAGGGGAGCTGCTAGGGAACAGCCACAACTCCATATGCTTTGAATTGATCCTTGGGGCCGGCAACCCACAATCAAGAACCAAAGGTCTTGACTTTAGAAGGGTGGACTTCGATAGATTGAGGGAATTGGTCAGGGATAAGTTAGTAGTGGTGAAGGACATAAGGGGGATAGAGAAGAGATAGGGGCAATAAAGGGAGCCATCCTCGAGACATCTAAGGCAAGCATAAGAACAGTATCTAAAAATTAAAAAAGGTTTAAGAGACCACTATGGTTCTCAGCTAGGGTCAGGGAAGCAGTAAGGGCCAAAAAGAAGGCCTTCTATAAATACAAGGAAAAGCAGGGGGAGGCAGAAAGGGAGGATTATCTACAGAAAAATAGGGAGGCAAAGAGGGTCATCGGGGAGGCAAAAGCAAACACGGAGCTGTGTATTGCAGAGGGTGTCAAGAATGGAGAAAACATTTTTTTTAGATATATCAGTGAAAAAAGGAAAGGGAAGGCATGACACGGCTAGTTGAGGGCAACAGGGTGATCAAGGAGGGTGAGCAAAAGGCCGCTGTCCTGAATTACTACTTTTGCTCAGTATTTACTAAGGAGGACTGCGGGTCCATGCCAGAAAGCAGCATCAAAGCAGCCGCTAAGGGAGTCCTGGAAATGAAGCAGCCAATATTTACTAGTGAGAGGGTCCTGAAAGGGCTGGCAGCCTTTAAAATAGATAAGGTCCAGGACTAGACGGGTTGCATCCAAGGATACTGAGTGAATTAGCAGCAGAAGTGGCTGAACCACTGGCTGGGCAGTTCAACAGCCCACTTAGGTCTGGAGAAGTTCCAAGGGATTGGAAAATGGCAGACGTTGTACCGCTTCAAAAGCGAGAGATAGGGAGCATCGGGGAACTATAGGTCTGTCAGTCTGACCTCCATCATGGGGAAACTGATGGAATCACTAATCAAAGAGGACCTTGTGGACTATCTAGAGAGCAACGGGCTCCAGGATAGTAAGCAACACGGTTTTATGGCAGGAAGGTCTTATCTGACTAACCTGATTTTTTTTTCTTTCACTGGGTGACCAAGGAAGTAGATAAGGGCCACGCTGTGGATCTGCTGTACTTTGACTTCAGCAAGGCTTTTGATTCGGTACCGCACAAAAGGTTGCTCAAAAAGACTGAAGACCTGGGTGTGGCTAAAACCGTACTGAACTGGGTGGGTAGTTGGCTAGAAGGGAGGCAGCAGAGAGTGGTGGTCAATGGGGTTAAATCAGAGGAAAGGGAAGTTACGAGCGGGGTTCCACAGGGATCTGTCCTGGATCCGGTCCTCTTCAACATTTTTTATTAGTGACATTGGTGAGGAAATCCAGAGCAGGCTGTGTCTCTTCACAGATGACACAAAACTATGTGGGAGGGTGGATAGTGATGAGTAAATATGGAATATGCAGAGGGACCTACAAAATTAGAGGGGGTGGTCAAAGGTCTGGCAGTTAAAATTCAGTGCCAGAAAGTGTAAGTAATGCACCTTGGGAAAAGGAACCCCAAGACGGAGTACTGGATGGGTGGGGTGAGACTTAGCACTACAGAAGAGTAACAGGATCTAGGAGTTATCATCAGTAACTCCCTTAAACAAACAAGCCAGTGCAACAAGGCCTATAGCAAGGCTAACAAGATGCTGGGATGTATTGGGAGGGGTACTGATAGCAGAAGAAAAGAGGTAATACTTCTCCTATACATATCCCTGGTGAGGCCTCACCTGAAATACTGCATCCAGTTCTGAAGCCCTCACCCCAGAAAGCACAGGGATAGGTTAGAAACAGTGCAGCGCAGAGTAACAAAAATGATTCGGGGTCAGCAGGGCAGATCCCATGAGGAGCGCCTCAAGGCACTAAATATGTATTCACTGGAAGCCAGAAGAAGAGGAGAGATATGATAGGGACCTTTAAGTTCCTTAAAGGAATTAAACTGTGGCAAATTATTTACCCTGAATACCAACTCAAGGTCACATGGTAACGAGTGTAAATTAACAGGAGGGAGGTTCAGGAGGGACGTGAGGAAATACTTCTTTATGGAAAGGGTGGAGGAACCTTGGAACAGTCTGCCAATCAAGGTGGCGGGTGCAAACACAGTCAGGAGATTCAAGCAGACATGGGACAGAATGAAAGGAACAGTGGTTGCAAGCCAAGGGAGGAGAATGGGGATAGGATGGGGAAGGTTAGTACCCTGGAAGAACAACAGGTTCTAGGGAAATTTCCAGGCATTATAGGGAATACAGGCAGACTGGATGGACCTCTGGTCTTTTTCTGCCGTTGTTGTCTATGTTTCTATGTACTTGTTGGAGGCCAGGAGGGAGAGGTGTGACATGACTGAAATTTTCAAATTCTTGAAGGGTATGCATAGGGTAGATTGTCAGGACCTGTTCAAGTGCCACAAGGGACTGACAACCAGAGTGCATGATTATGAACTAGGGGAGAGATTTAGGAAGGATGTGAGGATGCACTTTTTCATGGAGACAGTGAAGGCTAGATGGAACAGCCTACCAGGGTGGAGGTAAATGCCGAGATGGTGACAGGTTTCAAGTGATGGTGGGATAGCTACAAAGGGTTGGTAAAGACAAAAGCCAGGGCGAGGGGGGCAGGGGGAAATGGGACATAATGCCACTGGGGGACTTGGTCTGGGCAAGATCAATGATAGGACAGAGTGGCTCAGTTAGGAAATGAGCAGATGAGGGGGCGCTGTGGAGCCCAACCAAAATGGCAGCTCTGAGGTAGAGCGCTGCAACCAAACATGAGCGATTTTATTAAATCTGCAGATTTTAATCAAGTGGTCAGGACTGAAACTGTTTAAAAGTATGTTGGAAACCCCACTGGTCGTGATGGGAAACCCCTGAAAGGACAAACTGCAGGGTGAAGGAGCAAAGCCCCAAAACATCTCCAGAGCATCTGTCACGTGGTTGTCACAGGACTATGCTGCAGTGACTGCAGAAGAGACCATCATGGAAACATTACAAATGATCATTGCTGGGATTTCTAGACTGATAAAAACCATTGCTGGATTATCTGATAAATTTGACACTTACTAATTGTGTAGTTGCCTTGGAATCCACCATGGATGCAGTCAAAACAGGGACTGCTGAAGCCATGAAGCAGTCGGATACAGTGATGGGTGCTGTCTTCACAGTCATCCAGGAAAACAAGCACCTGAAGGCCCACCTGGAGATGCTGGAGAACCCTGCAAGGGCAGCCAATTTTCGGATCATTGGGATGCCGGATAGCTGTGAGGGGATCACCTCCTCCTGTTTCTTAATGACTGGCTAGTGCAGCAATGTGGGGTTAAAAGCCACCAGCAAAGCCCAGTGGCTGCAAGATAAACCGAGGGCTACACACACCATTGTGGCAGTCTTGGACAGTGCGGACACGCAAGACTATTTGATGGCACTAGCTTGCCAGAAAGGGACACTTCTCCAGGATGGCTACCAGGTGCGGCTGTATCCAGATACCAGCTTTTTGCCAAATGAAGCAGAAGAGGAAGAAAGTTGATGAGGTCCGGGCCATATTGAGAGTCGAACATTCCCCATGGCACGGTTGTCCTGGCCAGGCTTCGGATTACCCACCAAGGGAAAATTTACATTTTTTCAGATCCCTCTGATCTTCTGATGCATAGTGCATAGAGACCACAGGCTGAGGACTGAGATGATCACTCATCGAATGAGGAAGAAACCTGAACCATAATGGCAAAGCTCCTAAAGAAAATGGCTTGCAGGGCTGCGTAACAAGCTGTCTCCATGTAAGACTCAACTTTATCTATGTAAAATGGTCTGATGTTGGACTATTTGGGCTGGTGCAGCAAAACACCCTTCAGACTCTTTCAATTCTTTCTTAAGAACAGTTAGATTAAATTATATTATAGTCCACAGGAGCATCTTGACCAATCACAGCCCTCCCTTCAGTTGCGTCTGAGGTGCTCTTATTATCGTACGAGTACCTCACGAACTGAGCCACTGTAATGGGCTTCTTGCCGACCGCTTATGCCATTAAGTGTATTAAATAAAAAAAGGATTTTTTTATTTAATACAGTTAACAATCAATGATAAGTTTATACGTCTCTTTGAAGGGCCTCATATAAGAGTGTTGCCTCTTGCATCCTTAGGACCATGAAACTGCTCACCTTCAGTTCGCAGTCCTCTGGTCCACAGAATGCACAAGGCGACACACATTTCTGTAAGGGGCCGTCCAAACGGACCCATAAACTTATACAACAGTTTAAACCTGGTTGCTTGCTAACTTAATCTTGCTTTCGTAGTTTCTCTGATGAAAACTGTACAATCATGTTATAGTAGTGCAGTTATTTTTCTCCATGTTGTTGAATAGGGGATAGATATTCAATTTACTGTTACTCTCATAATGAAAATTTGCATATTTTAAAACTAAGTGCCTAATTTTCTTATACCCCTTGTATGTAGTTGTGTGATCTTCCATCTGTTCTGCATTTACACATAAAGTGCACATCACAGGTTAAGCACGGTGGACTTCTCTGTTTCCTCCCTGGAGGTGGAGAACAATTTTGAACTGTTTACTGGAACTCTGATTGTATTTCACCAAGCGGCTCATGGACTCACACAGTTTCTTAGTGTTTAAATGCTTTGGACATTAACTTCTAGATTGCCCCCCTCCCAAGGGCGTATTTTTAAGCATCAGATAGTTAATGTAAGTATGTTAAGTGGATCGGCGCCTCCAATGTGCTTCAGAGCAATTATGTAATGTCATATGCCTGCACATTTTGCTGTGTGCTTGTTTAAATAATAAACATATAGTTATAAAAGGAAATAAGCAGGCACGATTGACCACGGCTCTTCTTCTGCCAGCAAATTTATGTTTCTATTTTCTTTGTTTCTATGGAAAGGGTTCATTATTTCCTAAGGGGGTTACATCCCTGAGACTGAGGTCTGTTCCCCTAGTACTACTGCAGGTGGTGGCAACATGCAGTTATCTACTTTTAAGATCCCTAAGTCAAGCAACTTCAAGTCAAGAACCCAACCCTGAGGGCCCTGAATGACCGCTACACAATTCGTACCCAAGTATTATTTTTATAGCCCTTCTTTACACAGACTCTAATTTGTCATTCTCCGATTTCAAAAGGGATGAGTGCCAGAAAGCACAGCCACATTCTAAAAAGCAATCTTATCCTAGACATTTACAATGTTATACAGCCACTGACATCACAGGTGACAGTTAAAAAAATATTAGCTTTAGACACGGCTCAGATTCGTGTACGTAGCTTTGCCTTTTTCATCATAACTGCACATTAACTTGAAACCAGTATCACTGTCCCCTGGATATCATCTGCCGTAACTGCTTGAATATGCATGACATCTCAATTCCAAATTACGCTTCTGAAGAAGGACTGGTTGGTCCAAAAGCTAGAGCACTTTGTTCTTGTTGTTACATCTGTGTTGGTCCATTAAAAGGTATCAAATCATTTGCTTCTGGATCATAATTCCAAGGCTTTGCCTGGGGTTCTGTGGAGCACCGAGTGACTCTAACCATGTTGCCCCCAGAGCTGTTTAAGGGAGTATGCTCAATGCTGTTCTGGGAGGGGGGGTCACATTTCTTTGCTCCCACCACTATCCTCTCCTCCTCCTCCTTTGGCAGCTAGCCTCTCTCCTTGGGGGCTCCCTCCCCAAGGTACCTTTAGCCTAAAAGACGTTTGTTTCTTGTGGACCCTCTAGGATGGAATTCTCCTCAAGAGGGTTCCCGTGCCTTAGTGGTATGCCAAAAGGGTGGTTGTCGATGTAAGGGACAGAGAGCATAAATGGGCACAAGTATGTTGCATCAAAGTTCAGAATACTCACTGTCAAACTTCAGTCATAAGTATGTATGTTAATACCACTGCTGAGACCACCTTATGGTCGTAATACTAATCTCATGTGCATTCTTAGGGTATGAGAACTACAAAATGAAGGTGAGCAGTTCTGAAATGGAAACCAAATGAAAAAAGTGTGCTCAGCCGTGGTGGACTTTGGTGCCAGGTGGGAGTTGCGATTTCCCCTTTTGACAAAACGCAGTCCAGAAACAGCCGAGCACTTGAGGACAGGAGAGTTACCGCTTTAAAAAGAATCCACAGGATACTGGATTTTCAAATCCAGTATCCTGTGGATTATTTTTAAACAGGTGACTATCCTGTTCTTGAGTGCCTGGCTATTTTTCTGCACTGAGGGGTTCTGATAACCTCAGAATGTAAGTGAGACAACTCTTGCAACCGTAAGAGTTGTCTTGCCAGTGGTATTAATATATTATTGTTCGGGCTTGATCAATAAAACAGTACGTATATTAGTTTCTTAAAAACCCTTACCCAAACATGCCCATTTTCTGGGCAGCTGCATGTGAGACACTCTACACAGAATAAGAGTGTCTCATGCGTAGAAGAGAGGAGTATTCCAATTGGTTGGGAGTGCTGTCATGATCTATAATGCTAACAAAATAACAAACCGCATTGTACAAGCAACATTCTCTCCCTAAACAGTCCCTCACTGACCCAATGAATCCTCCTTTACTCAGAACATAATCCTTTTCTTATCAACATATTGTGATGTCACAAGCAGACAGTTATGCTGCCCATTGTGGACATGCAGAGAGAGCAGATGACATCCATGGGACAGTGATAATGTTTTTAGGTTGTTTTTTTTTGTATCAGAATGATCCAGGGATTAGAGGGATACTCCTATGAAGACAGGCTGGGCAAGCTGAACATATATTCCCTGGAGGAGAGGAGGGATAGGGGGGACATGATAAACACCTTTAAATACCTAAAGAGGATAAACAAGACTAGTACAGAAGGGATTTTCCAGATAAGAAGAGGAGGGTTATGAGGGGGTATCATCTGAGGCTGGAGGGGGGAAGGTTCCGGAGGGACATCAGGAGACAGTATTTCACAGAGAGGGTGGTGGGCAAGTGGAATACTCTGCCTGAGGATGTAGTAGCCTGTAGTACAGTGGACAGCTTTAAGAGGGGATGGGATAGAGAGATAGGGGTAAGTATGAAGAGGGAGGGGTGGGTAGGTGGGTGGGGCAGCTGCATGGTGAGGGACCAGCTGCATAACTGAGCAAATCTGATTGACCGTGAGGCCTGTATCTGCTGGCGTTTTGTATGTTAGTAGAATCTTAATCAGTTCAGAAGAGGGGTTGCATGGTGTGTTTGCAAAATAGTTATTTCCTACTCCGGGGAGGGAGGGGTTGCTTTTCACTGACTATTCAGAACTGAGTTTTGCATTTATTGTAAAGCGCTTTGAGATGGCAACATGAAAGGTGTCACATAAATGCAAATGGTATTATATGTAGACCCTGAGACACACGTCCGAATGTGACAGCTTTTGTGGGCCCAAAGCAGAGAACCATATTGAGATGTGCCTGGTTTAGGGCTACCACTCCCTTGTGCATTTGCAAAGTGACCTGTGACGCTGCAAGGAGAAGCTTACTCAGTCAGAACACTGTCATCAGGTAGCTGGTTAATTGTAATACATCTGACTTCTTATGACACCCTAGTATTTCACAGTGTACCACTTCTTCAGGGGCGTGGTCATTCTGTACTATATGTATTCTCACTTGTCATAATCAAATCAAATTAAATAACATAACATCTTCAAGTTCAGGTCAGGCCATGAACATGGTCAAACTGCACACTACACTTAAAGGAGAACTGCACTGAACCTGTAAGTCATTTTCTCCTGTAGAAGCAGATTTTTAAACACCAGCTTCTAATTACATTACTGTTCCATCTTCACAGCCTTTTTAGTTACCTAATGTTTTTTTCTGCTTTTTGCACAGGTAGTAAGTACCATTTTTGAACTGTAGGATGTAGTTTATGTCCTTACTCAGCTCTTCCATTGTTGGCACATGCATCCATGTGCTACTATAGAACTCTGTGGTTGAGACAAAGGACATAAACTACATCACACAGTTCTAAAATGGCACAGTACTTAGTGTAAATCAGAAACAACCACTGACTTTATCAATAAGCCCATACAGATGGAACAATACAGGAACTGCAACCAATATCTTAAAACAGCTTCCACTGGGAAAAATCTTTTAGGTTCAGCGCAGTTCTTAAAGATTTCTTTTCATCAGAGGAGCCCTGTAGATCATGTAGCTTTCTTCTTCCCCACCCTCCCTAAACTTTTCTTTTCAGCTTTCTATTTCCCTCACCCCCCTCTTTTCTACTGCTTCACTCATTGTTCTTTTCTAGAATGGAGGACTACAAGAGGTCTCTTTACCCAGAAGAAAGATTCAACAGTGTATTACTGACTCCACTTGTTGGCTACTGACTTAAACTTGAGTACACAGTTAGGTATTAGACTTCTTAAGGGTGTTTCTCTTTCTAGTATCTTAGGTTAGAACGTGATAGGTTCAAAAATTGTGTAGACTCTGCAATACAGAAACATAGACAATGATGGCAGAAAAAGACTACAGGTCCATCCAGTCTGCCCAAATTCCCTATAATCCCTGGAACCTACTGTTCCTCCAGGGTACTAACCTTCCCCGTCCTCCCTCTATGCTCCTCCCTGGTCCTGTCACACCCGATAACCACTAGTCCCTTCACTATGCCCTAGCCCTGCTTGAATCCCCTGACTGTTTTGCGCACCCACCACCTCAACTGACAGACTGCTCCAAGGTTCCAGCACCCTTTCCATATGACTGGTCAAGATGTTACTTTGGTTCTTCTCATTGTTTTCCATGACCATGCAATGTGTTAATGTGCTTCAAGGGGTGCAGTAATCCTTTTTATACCATGGGAGTGATGAATAACACGGTGTAATAAAAGTATTATTTTTGCCTGTAGTTCAGTTGCGGTTGAAATAACATGCTGTTTCTGCCCCAGCTCATGTTATTTTCACTACAGCCTTGTCACAATAGCAAAATGGACCCATGGTATAAAGGGGACATCCTGGAATGTTGCCAACAGTGCAATCTAGCACTCGTGACTTCACTTTGCTCAGCCATTCGTTGCTATGAAGCACTGTTCACAACATTCCAGATTGAATAAAAACCTTATTCCTTGATGTCCTATTAGTTCTCAAGCTTTGTCATGGTGAGCCTCCTCAAAGCCATGGAAAAGATCTTGAGCCTACCCCAAACATTGAAATAGCCTTGGGCCTCCCCATAAAAAAACAACATCTTAGCACAGTACCTCAGGAAAAAAATGAAACTCATTTGAGTAGTTAGCTCTCATTTTATACAACTTATTGTACCCCTCCTTGTATTGTAACCCCCTTCCCCAGGCCAGCCTACTTGCTCCACTGTTTTGACTCTCAAACCATTGTTACCCCTTGCTGTAGTGCCTTCATTGGTCAGACTGCTTTCTCTGTCTGTTTCACCTCTATCTGGAATAACATTTCTACCCACCTGTCTCCCTCTTCCCCTGCTCTTAAGTATCCTCTCAGAGATCATTTTGCTTCCTCCTACTCTTGCTCCTACAATGTCTCTGCTTAAGCTTTGTACTTGGATTGTTCTGTCACCAGTCTAATTGGTCAATTGCTACCTCTCAGTATTTGTTCAGTGTTCCTATTTGTTTGCACTATTATTCATTTTGTATTGCTTTGTTCTGTAGTTGCTTTTTAAATTTTATTCACTCCCTACACTTCCCAAGGTATACTTGAAATGAGCCTTGGCTCAGAGTGTCTTTCCTGGTCACCAATGTGTAAATAAATATATAAATCCACCTACTATTATCCTTTTTCAGATTGCCTCATCCCTTCACACAAAATACCTAAAACTCAAAATTTAAATACAGTTCTTTTTCAGACTTGGTTGAGCCTCCTCTGGAAAAGGTTGGGGCCTCCCTAGGGAGGCTGGCCTCACCATTTGAGAAACCTTGCCTATGAAATATCCCTACATATACCATGGGAGTGATGAAAAACACTGGGAAATTGTTATTTATTAATTTACTGTATAAGAGAATGAATTCACTGCCCTTAAATTTCACTGTTTTGTCAGCTCTGACATTTTCACGGCAGTTTGATTTAGCTGAAGTGCAAGGGCAAGCTAATTTGTCAATTGCAGTATCTATTTTCAATGCCATATAATTTTCACTGGATTTTCAAAATAGTGAATATAGCTAAAATTTTATTCCAGTGAAAATAAAGTCTTATACAGTATTTTGTTTTTGATAACCGGCTAGGTGCACGAGACACAGAAATGCCTATTTTCAGGCACGACCCATAAAAAGGGCTATTTTGCCTTGCTATCTAGATGTGGTGGAAATAACATGTTATTTGCACTGCAGCTGTTACTTCCGCCACAGCCCTTTCATAATGGCTTTCCTCAGCTAATCAGGACCAATAAAATACACATTGCCATAACATAGCCAAAGCAGGACAAATCACACTTCTTCCACAACTCACCAATAGGGATAAGGTTCCCACACCAATTCTGGTTAATATGGTATGGTGAACATTCTGTATCTGGCTGTGATGCTCAGGGGGAGTCAAAATAACAACGTGCCGTTTTAATGTGCCGTGAAAAGACTACCAACATAACTCACCTGTCCATGGTATACATAGGAAATCCCAAGGGTTGATCAGAAGTAAGGCTATTTATTCACTCTTTCTTGATGCCCACAATGCAGTCTGGTACTCGTGGCTTTGCCACTCATTGTCAGGCAGCATTGTTGGCAACATTCCAGAGTGAATAAAAAGCTTATCTGTGATCAACCTATGGCATATCCCCTACTTATACCACACCTGTGAGGATACAAAATAGCAAATATCAGTGAAATGTCTGCCACTACAGGGACCTACAGTGAGAATATCAGTGGTGTGCTCACTCTGGGTCCATTTATTCACCCACTAAGTCCATACTGGCAACGAAGTTGCAGCGTGGCTTGAAATTACTAGTAGCTTGTGCTGGGCTAGCATCACTGTTGAAGGTGACCACTGAACAATCAGGACACAGCATTTTTTGGTTTTTTTTTTGCCATTCTATAACAAAAGGCATGGCATTAATCAAATATGCTGTGGCTCTAATGAAAATATTGCTGATATTTTCCCTCGTACAGTTGGACCTTTTAACATCACTTGTACTTTCGCCACTTGTAATGAGATAAAGACGAACTGCACTCAGGAAAAATATCTGTGATATTTTCACTAGCGCAATGGCAAATCTCTTTATTTACCTCAATCCAATATCCTGTTGTCAAACCATCTTCTTATTATATACTGCAATTCCTACTAAAATGGTTTAAACAAAAAAAAAGTTCAGGTATATTCAATGTACAGAATAATGTATAGGCAACCATATGCAACAGGCAAAGAACCTCTGTGCGCAAACACTGAGGCAAGGGTTACCACAAAGGGCATTTGGCTGGGAAGCCAAGTTTCAAGAAAATACAAAATCACACATGCCCACACAATGCAAAGCATCATGGGCTGCATATGCAAATCACTACAGAATATTATGCTGGTTGAACTTTAAGCAGAATTGCATGGTGCCGAAAGGCCTCTCACACAGAAGTTCAACCAGCATAATATTCTGTGGTGATTTGCATATGCAGCCCATGATGCTGGGCACTGGACCCATCAGGTAGTTTGCGGGAGGGATAAATAGTTTTTTTATTCCCTGACAGGCCAGGTTGGGTACCAGACCATTCTGAAGAGTTCAGAGCTGAGACTGAGCACAGAGAGCAGGAAAGAGTGAGGGGGGGAGTCGGGTGGTGGAGCTGGGATCCCTGGCACTTGGGGTTACAGCCTTGGAAGTGTGCACCACCGTTCTCCCTGGGTCCATTCTCTTACATTAGTGCACTGCGGCTGGGGGAGGTGGAGATGCCAAGCCTCTCGTGCAGTGTTTGAGCCCTTCACTGTGACTTGAGCGGATGGACATGGGGAGAGCAATGTTTTTGTACCCTGCTAATTCCATAGACTGCCCACTGCTTTGCTGCTGCTCTTCCTTATCTCCGCTTGGCTTAATATATGGGCTACTTTTGGCACAGGACCCATCAGGTAGATGGGCAGAGGGGGCAGATTTTTTTAAAATTCCCTACCAACCAGGTTCAGCACTGGACCGGTAAGATAGTTGGGGGGAAAGATGGACAGATTTTTATTTGTTACTCCCTGACAGGAGGGGTTGGACACTGGACCTGTCAGGTTGTTGGGGGAGGGTCATATTGGAAATTCTGTTCTTTTCTACATTCCGTGCCTTTCCATTATGGATCTCCTGGGCCATGTAGAACACTTTGAGATACAGTTTGCATAAAAATCATTGTTTAAAACCAAATTCTATTATATTCTACAGTCTCTGTGCTAACAGAATCTAACCCCTATGCTTTGTAAAACACCAGACCTGTCATAGTTGGGGGGAGAGAGGGACAGATTTATTTTTCTCTGACGTGCTGGGTTGGGCACCGAATCTATCAAGTAGTTTTGGGGAAGGGGGACAGATTTGTCTTATTACCTGGGAGGAAAGGATGGTAAATTGATGATGCCCACACCCACTGTTTTTTTTTCCCAAAAGGCTTTGCTTCTGATGGGCACTGCTAGTCAGTGGGGTTGGGTCAGGGCAGGAGCTCCTCTGCTCAGCATGCTGGGCTACAGTGTGCATGGCAATAAGAACCCCTGTGTATGTGCTAGGGAGACTGCTGAACTGAGACTGAGTACCGAGAGAAGGAAAGACAGTGAGAGAGGGAGAGTCAGGCAGTGAAGCCAAGATTACATGCATTTAGGATTACAGCTTCAGAAGGGTGCACTCTTAGTCCTTCCCCACTCTCGGTCTTCCGTGCTAGTGCGCTGCAGGCCAGAAGTGACAGACAGCCTCAAACTCACTGGTGGCAGCAGCAGCAGCATGATAGCAGAGGGGGACTTTTTTTTTATTCCCTTACAGACTGGGTTGGGTATCAAACCTGTCAAATAGTTTGGGAGAGAGGTATGGATTTTTTCTTTTCATTCCCTGATTGGGCGGGCACTGGATCTATCAGGTTGTTGGGAAGGGGGACAGATTTTTGTTATTCCCTTATGAGACGGGTTGAGTGCTGGACTCATCAGGTAACTTTTCACTGCTCTTTTTCTTTCTGCTAAGAAAAAAAAAATAACTGTAACCAAGACCAGCTCATAACTTGCACTGGCATTTTTAAATGTAATAGTAGTGTGAGGATGTGTGGCATCTGACAGGCTGGAAATACAATCTCCTTGTAAGTAAGCATGATGAAAAGATTATAACTGTTTCTATGTTGGCTAAGCATTGTTTTGCAAATTTTCTCTCCATGGCCCCCCTCTTGCTCCAGCAACTGATCCCACCTTTGTTTTCCCAGTCCCTGGCCAGGCTACTCAAACTGACAGGAAACTCAGCTGTTTTTTCATTAAACCAAGAGGCTGGGAGACATAATTCCTGTTTCCTACAAGCATTACATGGTTGTGCAGACTGAGAGTTTATTAGTACTTCCTCTCTGAGCTCATTCATTGTCATTCTTCTCATCACTGTTAGGGGTGAGGCTAAGCTAAACAACCTGAGAGCTTCTTCAGTGTATCACCTAGGTCAGCTGCACCTTCACAACAGTTTACATATGAACATACAAACTGCCAGCAGAAATAGGCCTCATGGTCTATTGGGTCTGCCCGATTGTGCAGCTAGCACCTCAGCTTGCAGCTGCCCACCCTCCCCTCTCCCTCTCATAATCACCCCCCCTCACTCTGCCCCACCCTCTCTTAAATCCACCCACTGTTCTACATAATACCACCTTCTCAGGCAGAGTGTTCCACTTATCTACCTCCCTTTCTGTGAAAAAGTGTCTCCTGATTTCCCTCCTGAATCTCCCCCCACCAATCTCAGCTGATGCCCTCTCATGTCCTTCCCCTTCTTATCTGAAGAATCCCTTCTGTATTAATCCTGTTAATACCCTGTAGGTACTTAAAAATTTTGATCATATCACCCCTATCCCCCCTGTCTTCCAGGGAACACATTTGCAGCTCTCCCAGCCTCTCCTCGTAGGATTTACCCTCCAGTCCCTATATCATCTTCGTTGTCCTACGCTGCACCTCCTTCAGCAATCTGATGTCCCTCTTCTGGAATGGACGCCAGTATTGCACACAGTATTCCAGGTGTGGCCTGACCAGTGACCTGTACAGGGGTAGGATCACTTCTCTGTGCCTGGAGGAGATTCCCCTCGCTATGCACCCCAGCATCTTGTTTGCCATTGCAGCTGCCTACCTGCACTGAGCTGAGTGGTTCATTTTCCCTATTATTAGTACCTCAGATCCTTTTCCTCCACTTTGCTTACCAACTGTACCCCTCTAAACTGATATTTTCTCCCCTGGTTCTTTGCTCTGAAGTGCAGTACATGAAAATTACGTACCTACCATAATTATGATCTTTCTATGTATCTTCACCATTCATCACAGATGGGTTATCTGGCCGGAGGTCAGGACCCCGCGAGCTTTTTTTTTTAAAAAGGGGTAAGTGAGCCGACACACCATCAGCGCTGCCCTCGAGGCCGATGTACTGCATGGCGCTCTAGGGTTGGCCGTTAGGCTGTGTCGACTCCGCCTGCCTGCCAGTTCTGAGTCACCAGAGAGGTAAGAGGAAGGGATGGAGGGTGGGACTAGAGAGTCCAAGGGACAGAAAAAGGAAAGGATGACTGAACTAAAAGGAGAAATAACGACTGAGAGGACAGCAAAGAAGAGGTTAGACTAAGGGGATTGGGTAGGGACCCCCAATTTCTGGAAGCGGAAGAAGGGAAGGGTAGGGAGGGGAAAGAATTTAGGAGAGAGGGAGAGGTATTAAGGTATCCGAGACCCTTGTCCGTCACCAGATTGTATAGGAACTGCAAGGAGTAGCAAAACTCTCTGCCAGAATTCAAGGCACAGAATAACTAGCAAATACCCCAGAAGCAGAGTCGGCTATTCTGGAGGAAGGACAGGGAACAGGATTTCGTACTCTTCAGGAAAGATGTTTGGTGAAAAAAAGGGGTTTCTTTTTTTTTTTTCTTTTTTTTTTTTTAGGAGAAATCGTTGGATGGAAACCAGGAGGAGAACAGAAGGAGGGCAACTACCAACTCCCACCCCACCGGGGTGGAGACAAACTAGTAGAGAAGGAGTGCCACTCGAGCTGTCTACTCTCATTGGAAAATACCCCCCTGTATGTCCCTACTTTACCCCGCTCCTAAGGAGGAGAGGGGTAGTCACAGAGAGGGAGGGGGACCCAGAGACTGAGGCCACAGGGGGATGGTGGTTGGGGTTGTGATGAATGATGAAGATACACAGAAAGATCATAATTACGGTAGGTACGTAATTTTCATATCTTATCTGTGTCAGTCTTCACCATTCATCACAGATGGGTGAGTACCAAGCCCCTCCGAAGGGGGTTGTTTCTTTTACACCCTAAGGGACAAAGTCCCTTAGCCCTCAGTGGGTGACACACTAAGGGGGGGAACCTTCAGGGCCTGGAGAGGCCCGAGAGTGAGGAGAGAGAGACGGAGTTCCCCCGGAGGGGGAAGGAAGTTGCCCTGACAAGCGCCGTCTCACTCTACAGGAGAAAAGGTAGGTTCCCTGGTGGGCGGAGCTGATCACCCTACGCCGGGCCAAGGGTGACAACTGGGAAAGACGTAGCCATGCCGATCTCCTAGTGCAGATCGCTGTCCTTACGACCCTGGTAGCTACCTCGTTGGCGTCATAAGATGCCCTCGCTTGGTGCCCTGCTAGCTCCAGGCCACGTACAGAGAGTGTGATGGCTTGTCTGGTTTGCTCCGAGTCAGGCAATGAGGCTAGGAGCTGACCTAGCCTGGACCACAAGAACCTGTTGTAGGCTGCATAGTGGGCCTGATGAGCAGAAATAGAGAGGAGTAACCATGCCAGTAGAAGGTCCTCCTCCCCAAAATCAAAATCGAGGAGTCTTGATCTGGGGCCGGTCACGGTGAAGGGCAGAAGCCCATCAGGAGTATCCAAGTGCCAAACCAGACTGTGGATGAGGCATGGAACCTGGAGACTCCGGGGGTGCGCAATACCTCGGACTGAGATCCCTTGGGGCGGGAACTCCGGAGAAGGGCCTCTGCCAGAAACGCAACGACGCCTCCTGAAAGGGAGCTGGCCAGGGCTGCACCACAAGGGTGGTCTCGCCAAAATCGCCTAGAAAGGCGTGCGCCGCGTGCTCAGGATTGCTGATAGTGGAGGGTGAAAGGTGCAAATCCTCCAACATCCTCACGAGGAAACGCTGATACTCTGAGAGATCAGCAGCCGGAGAGATGTAGACAGAAGCTTCCACTCCCTGAAGAGGGGGATGAGGAGCTGGAGGTCACCATGTGCTCAGAGGGTGGCTGCACGGGGGGAGGTTGAAAAACCTGGCTGTCCATTGCCCTAACGTAAGCAGAGAACCGGGCAGCCACCACTCTGAACTGCTCCCAGGTGAGAGGGCCGCTAGGACCGAGGATGCCTGGGAGTGCAGGAGAATGTGGCAGAGGGATGGGGGCAGAGCCGAAAAGAGAAGTCGGCTGACCTCCGCCAGGGCTAGGGAGCGGACCATGAGCACCCGACAAAGGTGCCCCGGAAGACCCACAGCCGACAGCTGCACAACCACATTGGTACTGCCTTGGCTGCGCCCAGAAGAATCCCCCAAGTGAGGCGACTGGGGCCGTAAAGGTCCAGAAGGACGGTCCCCTGCCTCAAAAGAATGGGACTCCCTCAAGGAACCTGAGGGGGAAGGGTGGAAATCTGCAAAACGGCTCCGTCCAGGGCCCGGGTGGACCCCAGAAAAGGGCCGACGCGGCGACCCCACACCCCTCGACCCCTCAGAGTCCGAAAGAGTCCTCCTCCTCGAGAGGGCCAGCCTAGGTAGCTGGCATCTCTGGGCAGCCCCCGAAGGGGAGACCCAGAGAGCAGTACCTTCCCCCCCTGCAGGCGTCTCGATAGGCCCCAAAGTCGGGCGATCAAGACACACCACTGGAGGGGGTACCACCACCGAGGGATCGATGAAATCCCCAAGACCAGGCTGCAGAGCTATGGTGGCATGCACCACTGCCTGCTGGTCAGCACCACTGACCCTAATCTCGGGGCCACCGACCTCTCCTCAGGAGGGGGCTGGCTCTGACTCATCAACGAGACCACTGTGCTGCCCACGTCCACAGCCAACCCCGAGGGGTGCGACTGCCTGTCTGACTCGGAGCTCGACTCCGACCCCGAAGAGGTAGAGTCCGAAGCTCCGAGCCAAACCGTAGGAGGTCGGGCAGAACTAACCTTGCCACCGGGCCCGGAAGCCACTGTTGTGCCTGAGTTGGTGCCAGTGCCCCCTGCAACCCCGCGAGTGGGACCTGCAGGAGGCACGGTGCCAGCCCGAGCCAGAGGTCCAATGCCAGGACCAGTCGTGGCACCATCCGATCCACCGGCACCAGAAACGGTACCAAGGACAGGGACGGCACCGACAACAGCCCTGGCGGCACCCTCGGCACCGACGTTGACGCCACCCTGGCCCACGGCACCACGAGCGGCACTGAGGACTGTGGCAGCGCCAACAATGGCCCCGAAGGCGGACCCAGCGCCAAACACGGTGCTGCTCGGCCCCGAAGGCGCCGCAAACGGCTCCGAGAGCATGGACGGGGCTGCGGATGGCACCGACAGAAGGAGTCGAAGGCCCCACAGCGCCGAGCCCTGAGGACATGGCGCCATACTCAACCTCGGCGCCGAGGACAGCGCCGAGGTGAGACATGGCAAAGGACGACGTTGGATCTGGTCGCACGGTGCCGCGAACAGTGTCAGCGCTGCAAACGGCGTCGACCTAGCCCACGGCGCCGAGCGGCAAGTTGGCTCTGACGGCGTCGAGGACGGCACTGACCCGGGCCTTCCGAGCCACGGGAATGACACCGGGGGAGCCACCCCTGAAGGGGCGATTGCCATGGTGGCGCCCGCCCGGCTCCCGGAGAGGGAGCGGGTGGGCCTCGCGCCTCGAGAGGAGCCTCAGCAATGGCCAGGCTACAAGTAGCCAAGGCTCCCTCCTTCTCAGTCTGTATAGAGACGGGAGGGACCGGAGGAAGGCGAGAGAGTCGCGGCTTGGCCCGTAGTCAGAACCCTACCCCGAAAGTGGTTGGAACTCGGCCCACTTTCAGCGCTGTTCGAGGACCTGGCGGTCCATGGAGAAGTAGGCGCGCACGCAGTCCATGTCGTAGAAGCGGGCCAAGACACGCAAGACACCAGTCGTGTTGGTCGGGTGACGGATACTTGTCTGCAGATGTCGTCGCATGGGGGCCGACCCTTCTTCGAAGACTTCTTGCCCTCCGACCGAGACATGACCTACGGAAAAAAACACCAAAACAGACTCGACGTCTCAAAATTCAAAAAATAAGGAAAGATCTTACCGGGCGACGTCGAGTGGAGGCAGAAAACAGAACCAGCAGGCAACTGACGGACTTAACACTGAAGGCAAAGGATTCAAACAGGCCTAAATCTTCTTGAAGCTTCCCACGAGGCGACCTCGATGGCGGGAGACAAAGAACTGGCAGGCGGAGTCGACACAGCCTAACAGCCAACCCTCGAATGCCACGCAGTACCGCGGCCTCGAGGGTAGCGCCGATGGTGTGTCGGGCTCCGCCACCCCTTTTTAAAAGTTCTCACGGGTCCTGACCTCCGCCAGATAACCCATCTGTAATGAATGGTGAAGACTGACACAGATAAGATCTTGCACTTCTTGGCGTTGAACACCAACTGCCATGTCTCTGACCTTTCCTGTAGTTTGGTCAGGTCTTCCTGTAGCCCCCTCCACCCCTCTATGTCATCTACCACTGCACCAATCTTAGTATCATCTGCAAACAGACTTATCCTACTCTGGATCCCGTTTGAGATATCGGCTATGAATATCCCTGTTTGCTGTTGCACTGGTCCCAGTACTGAACCCTGGGGCACCCCACTCGTAATGTCCCTTAGTGATGAGAGTTCCCCCACTACCACCACCCTTTGCTGCCTACCCCTCAGCCAGTTGGTGGTCCAGTTGACCATTTTTGTCCCCACCCCAATGTATTCCAGTCCCCCCCCAGCCTCCCATGCGGCACTGAGTCAAAGGCCTTGCTGAAGTCCAAATATAGGATGTCCACTGCATGGCCCCTGTCCAGTTCCCTGGTAATCCAGTCATAGTATTGGACTAGGTTTGTCTGGCAGGATCTGCCTGATACAAAACCGTGCTGATGGCTGTCTTGGAGCCCATTGTCCTCCAGAAAGGTCACCAGTCTCTCCTTTAGGATTGATTCCATAAGTTTCCCCACGATTGAAGTGAGAATCACCGGTCTGTAGCTGCCTGGATAATCCTTTGAGCCGCTTTTATGAATGGGCACCACATGGGCCATCCTCCAGTCCTGTGGCACGCATCCTGTGTCCAGTGATGTACTGAACAGGTCTGCTAGTGGTCCCGACAGGATCTCTGCTAGCTCCCTAAGCACCCTAGGGTGAATGCCATCAGGCCCTGGAGCCTTGTCCACCCTCAGTGCCCTTAGTCCCTCCAGCACCCTGTCCTCCGTAATTTTGATATCAGTCTCCCCCACCTCCCCCCATCCACTCCCCCCTTCCCATGGGGTATCTGGCCCCCTCTTTCCTTCGTGAACACAGACCAGAAGTACTCATTCAGTGCCTCTGCCTGGTCCTCCCCCTTCAAGACACAACACACTCACTGGCACCCATAAAAAGGCATATCCCAGTCCTCCAATGCATATCAATGGGACAGCTGCAAAACATTTCCTGATTCTGATACCAACAGGAACTGGTCTGCTATGCGGACCAGCCCTAATACATTGATGAAAAGGTAAGTAAAAAAAAAAAAAAAAAGAGCAAAGAAAATGATTTCCAGGCTATCTGAAGGCCCCAAATCTTCATTCTTTAAGATATACATCCTTACTAGGCATATGCATGATGGGGCTAGGGGAGATCAGTGAGACGGATAGCCTGCACTGGCTGAGGAGGAGGAGGAGAGAACTAGATTAACTATAAAAAAAAAACACATACGTATGTGGTTACCCTTTGTTGTGTAAAGAAACTGATGGGCATAAAATCCTTGTTGTAGAGAGGAGAAATTTGTTGTACACGGGGTTGATGATAAAAACAAAAGTTGTACATGTGTTTTTGTGTATTGTTTTGATGTCAATCCATACATCACAGCTTGCCCAATTCCAAACTAGAGTACAATGTGGGCCTGGTACACAGCTCCACAGTACAACAGGGGGGAGGCTGGTTTCTATAGGTCAGTCAGTAGGATGTCAGTGGTGGGAAAGTTAATGGAGAAGCTTTTAAAGAAAAGGCTTGTAGAATATCTTGAATACAGCAAGTTGCAAGACCCGAGGCAACATGGATTGATGGGGTGAAGGTTATGTCAGAAAAACCTGATTGATTTCTTCAACTGGGTGACCAGGGAAATAGATCACGGTGGGGTAGTGAACATGGCCTACTTAGACTCCAGCAACACACATAGGAGACTTATAAATAAACTAAGCAGTTTGGGGTGTATCCTAAGGTGGCAAACTGGGAATGAAACTGGTTGATGGATAGGCAACAGGGGCTAGTGGTATGACACTCATGTGGGGGAGGGGAGGGGAGGGTGACCAGCAGGGTGCCTTAGTACTCAGTAATGGGACCAGTCCTCTTTAATGTCTTTATAAGTGACACTGCAGAAGAGCTGGATGGAAGAGTATGCCTCTTTATAGATGACACTAAAATCTACAATAAAGTGGACACTTCTGAGGGGGTGGAGAGAATGAGCAGAGACCTGAGAAAACTCAAGTTGTGGTCAAGGGTATGGCAGCAGGGTTTCAATGCGAAAAAGTGCAACACCATGCACCTGGGATGCATAGTATAAAATGGGGGAAGAGTTATTGATGGTCACAGAGCAGGAAAGGGACCTTGGAGTAATCATATTTGATTACCTCAAGGCGTCCAGTCAGAGTGACAGGGCAGTAGGATGCTGTGGTGCATGGGGATGGTTATCACCAGCAGAAAGAGGGAGGTGGTGTTATCATTGTATAGATCATTGGTGAGGCCCCACCTGGAGTACGGTGTCCATTTCTGGAGACCACATCTCAGGAAGGACATAGGGTAGAGGCTGTCTAGAGCAGGACAACTAAAATAGTACAGGAGCTGCATCAGAAGCCCTATGAGAAAAGACTGAAGGATCTCAAGATGTACACTCTGGAAGAGAGGAGGGAGAGGGAGAGGGAGAGGGTAGGGCTTCAGTTAACCCCATTTTTGGAGTATCTGACTTCCAAAAATAAGGCAAAAACGTCTAAAATAAAGGGAGAGGAAGTCACTGACTTCCAGATGTGAAACCAACAATTAGATGACTTCTACAATTGCAGGCATGGAAGTCAGAATGATGGATTTTCTGCAAGATATTATATTACCATCCATAAATTGGTTCTTTATAGAATACTAGCTTTTAAAAGTGGGATCCTGGAAGTATTTTGACTTCCAAAAAATTGGAATGACTTCCAGATTTTGACACATGGAAGTTTTAGACTTCCACTAAAAATAAATTAACTGAAGCCCGGGGCGGGGGGGGATATGATAGAGACCTATAAATACCTCAGGGGGGTGAATACAGTACAGGAAAGGAGTATTTTTCAAAGGAGATGTTGCTCAAGAACAAGGGGGCATCCAATGAAGCAGGAAGGGGGAAATTTAAGAGAGACGTGAGGAAGTACTTGTTCCCTGAAAGAGTGATGGATGCCTGGAACAGTCTTCCAGTGGAGGTTGTGGGATTGAAACAGTGCTGGGCTTCAAGCATGCATGGGATAGACACAAGGGAATGTTGGTAAGGAAGTGGGGTTGGGGGGATGTAGCTGGAGATCAGGTAGGGGCTATGATGTCAGCATAGGCAGGGAAAAATGTGCAGAATAGGTGAGCCAAGCAGTCTTTGCCTGCTGACACATTCTGTGTTTCTATGGTAACATGGTAATGTTGCAAAGGCTGCTGCTTTCCTTTCCTTTTTTTTTTTTTTTTTTATGTAAGTGTTTATACTCCTACAGCTGATCGACCTCCATACAGCCTCGGCCTGTTCAGCTGTCAAACCACCATCTCTATGACTTAAGGGTCCTCCATGAATAACCTCTTGTGGTGGAGCCAGGGGTGGTGACCAGGCCCCCTGGAGCATAATCCAGAACTTCCCGAAGGAGGTGTCCAGTCAGTGGATGCAGGACTGGCAGTGGATCAGGTGCTCACCCTGCCAGCCAGGGTTATCGTCACTGTTTCTCTCCTCTCCTGTTGCACACGAATTCAGGATGGCAGCGTGTGTGAACGTGGAGGCACATACGCACCACACGTTGCCCTCCCTTCACTGCCTCCAAGCCCCCATCTGGTGACAGTCAGTGAGCAGAATGGGGAACCTTTCCTCCCCGGGAGAGGAGAGTAATCTCTTGGACTCTCAATCCTTCTCCCTCCAGGCCAACCCCCGTGTGACCCGAGGCATCAATGTGGCAGGTTTTGTCTCTACCCCTGAGCCACTGGATTGGCTGATTTCTTTTTTTTAACGTTGAGATATTATTGCAAAATGTTTAAAATTTCATGCACGAATTGTCAGTAAGTTACAGTAAAAGGATCATCAACAATCAGGTAAATATGAAAGACATTCTGATCAATTACACCGACAATGTGGCTCAGTGCTTGCAAATTCATATTCTGGACCTTTAAATGCTGTGTGAGTAGTTCGTGAATTAGGCATGGTTTCAGAATGGCACCTCTCACACACTGAAGAAACTAACATTGTCACTCACAATCAGATAGCAGGGAATATACCCCGAGAACAAGACAACATTTTAAAGACCTTGTCGTCTGGTTAGACACCCTCCTTGTGCTACTGTATGTAGCATGAGCACCTGGTACATACACAGCTGAGTAGACTTTACAGATCCAGTATATGTCTTAGTGGGCATGGAAGAAAATAATTTGTTGAGCAATACTTCCTACAGATCCTTGACTAGAGCAACACTGTGTGATATACTGCCACAAAAACCTTCTTGACCAGACTGGGCATTGTGCCCCAAAAGCTGGGCACGTTTGTCCTTGACTGTGGTACAGGGGGCACCAGCAGCACTACATTGCTTGGTCGCCTGTACAAGTGTACACAAAGAGGAAGCCCAAGTGGTCTCAACTCATCAGTGGCATCATAAGGCATACTTCCTGTACGCACAGAAGTACAAAAACTTGTTAGATCAGCCCGACGCACCCAGCCAGGAGTCAGCATTTTATGAAAATAAAAATATAGTCTTTGTTTTTTTTAGATGTTTTCCTCCTAGACTCATGGTTTTGCTGAGTTGGGGGGGGGGTTCTGGTCAAGGGGAAACATAGAAACATAGGATTTTATGGCAGATAAGGACTGTTTGGGCCACCTAGTGTGCCCATTTTCCCTACCTACAGCATCCCTGCAGACCCTAGTTGATCTCCGTCTCTTTCTCCCTCTCCTCTTCCTTTCCACTAAGATTACCTTATAGTGTATGGTGGAACGCTGTTACGCATGGAAAGCCATGCCTGGAACAGCGTTGTTGTGCTGCACTCGGTATGTCACAATCTTGTTGTGCTGCACCCAGTACGTCACTGGTGCAGCACAACAAGATTGAACGCGTTTGCACATGCACGATTGAGCGGCCAACGGTAACACGGAAGTAAGCGAGCTGCTACCAATGCCAAAGTAAGCCTTATTTTTTCTTGAACACTTGTTTGGGGGATCACTGAGTGCTGATTATGGTTGCCCATACACTATAAAAGATTGTGTATGAGCAATCATACACAGACAAGGCAGTTGAAAGATCTTGAGGTTTCCATGGTAACAGACCTCTCGAGCTGCGCTCTCGTGGTCTCTGGTTAACTTGGAAATCTCTCGATCACAATTGCCTTGTTGTGTATGATTGCTCATACACAATCCTCTATATGCCTTTCTCTAGCATTCTTGAACCCCACCCTTGTTTTATCCCCCACCACCTCCGCTAGAAGCCTGTTCCAAGAATCCACCACTCCTTTTGTGATCAGCTGTTTTACTGTATGATCAAGTGCAAAAGTGCCAGTCATAAGAAGGTGGTCATTCGTGGAGGAGGGTGAGTTTTGCTGGTCATTATCTCATGCCTAGGGGGGCACTTACTGTTGTACTACATTAACGTGTTGAAATTGTAGGTGCTGGGGGAAAAGGAGGGTGACAGTGGGCTCCTTGCGGAGAGTGGGGAGTGGGGGAGTTGTATGTAATGAAATTGGGCTGGGTAGGAGGGTGGGGGGGGCTGTTTTTTTACTCCCCCACAGGTACACGAATAACAAATATGGATACCAAATTTCCAAACATCTGGGGCCCTGAATACAACTAACTGGGCGAACATTCAAAATAAGGTATTTGCCCACCTATAATAATGACTATGAAACAGTCGTTCATTAAATAAACTTGAAATTAAAAAAAAAACCTCAATCAGTTATTACCCCCAAAAAACCCTGACCGCTGTATTGTTATCACTAAAAAAAAAAAAAAAAAGATTTTGAAACGCTGCCAAAATTGCGACTGTGAGAAAACCGAAAATGTTCTGCAGTTTCACACAGACATGCTGTATGCTACAGTCTTTACTAATCAGAATACAGGGATTATTATACAGTCCCATTATTGGCCCTTTTTGGATTGGCTGAGAGGGATTATTTTCTGCATAATGAGGGATAACCAGCCAAGCTGGTCAAGTAGGTGCAGTGGTGTGTCAGGCAAGATGCACTGAAAAAAATATGGCCATTCTTTTGGCCATGGTGTCTATGTGTAACCCCTAGGTGGAACGAAAACAACAAGACAATCAGATGACACACTTTTAGATTAGGCTGTTGTTGCAGGGAGCTACCCTGAAGGTTACTCACGATACCCAAGACTGGACACAGGCTGGACGAAAATCGAGACAGCAGGTAGTTAATCTGGAGTGCCAGGAGAAGCAGGGCCCACACGAATCACCAAGGCATCATTCCTGTTCAAGCATGGAGTAGGAGGCTGATCACCAGGCAGGTCTCTCGTCGATGGCTTTCTCTGTGCAGCGGGTAGTCTGGCTGGGCCAGTGTGGCAAGGCCCAGGCCAAGTGGAGACAAATTCGGATACAGTCCGTTTTGGGCTAGATACAGCTTTCAGCAAGCAGAACACAATTCACACAGTGGGGAACCAAATCATGACCCACTAAGAACTCACAGCACATTTACATGTAAGGAAATTCTACTGTACCAGGCAAACTGCTCTCCGGTCACGATCGCAAAGTCTCTGCACAAACTGGGGATTCAAAAACAGCTGGAAATCCCGACAGGCCGATCACATTCAGCAAAATCTTCAGTCTTCTTCAGGTAAGAGCCTGATAAACAATCAGTGGCTTATTTCATTCTCACAAACTCGGATTCAGTCCGAAATAATTCTCTTTTCTCCCTCTCAGGGACAGCAGGCAGACATGCAGGCCACATCTCAGGCCTTTCCATAGTTCTCCCGCGCGAAGCTACGCAGACGGCTGCTCGACTGTGTCACGCTATTGCTTCTTCAACTCCCAACTGAGATCTGATCTAACTGCCAGCAAACCTGGGACTTTGCCCAGTATCCAAAAGGTTCGGTTGGCTAATCTGTCTGGCAGTCACAACAAAGGCTCCCTCTTCAGGTGCAAAAAGGCGCCAAAAGAACAAAACTACAATTCCTACAGATTTTGACTCCAGACAGCTCTTGTAGTCTGGCTTCATTTTTGGTCCCACCAGTACTGATTGGTCCAATTCGCAGTCCCGGGCCAAATGGTGAGGATAAACAAAACAATCCTTGTTACAAAGCAGGCAGGATTAGACAAACTACATTATTATTATCACTCTAATAGGTTTTCAGCAAACAGTTACATCTTTTAACAGAGCTCCCTCTGTGCAATTAGCTATGGCAGAAATGGATCAATTATCAGGCAGCCCCGGTGGAACTCGAGCATGATACCACCCAGCCCCCTCCCAGATTAATCACCCCTGCAAATCTAGGCAGCCCTTAAAGAGGCAGTACACAGGCATTCCCTGGAAATAACGTTTAACTGCTAAAACGCAAGACACCAGCCTGGCAGTGAGCATTTAGGCAAGCTCGAGGACAACGTTTCGGGAACCCCCATTTATAGCGGGGTTACATATGTTTTTCTGGTGGCAAGCCACAGAGTTCCCACATACAGTACTGGGTCTCTATAGTCTGTAAGTGGGCATGACCATGGGATTACTTATTTTTGATCTGACTACTTGTGATAAAGCGGCTCTAGGTCTGAATATTAAAACCATTCTTCAAAAGGCCATGGATGTGGGTATCCCGTTTTAACTGGGAGTCAAGTTGGAAGACCGAAGGGCTTGTAATTAAGGACTTCCTATATGGCATCCCCTGCATAGGTCTGGAAGAATGGTAAGGTGTACTTAAGACTTAGCTTATGTTCCGTGCCAAACAATATGCCTGTGTCTTTTTAAAGTTTAGTATCGGTCCGTTACTGTAAAAGTAACTGTGAACCCATCAACCCAGTCAAACTCTTCCTGTAGTGCAGTCTTCACTTCACTTACATTGTTATGTGTACATCACAAAATGGTGTTATCAGCATACAGGTGACTCTGAGCACCCTGCATTTGGTTTACAATGCCAGTTAGGTAAAGGAAGAATAAAAGTGGGTCTAGTACAGAACCTTAGGGGAACCCCTTTTAGCATGGTGACAAATTTTGATCCCCCCCCACCCCATGTCCTGTCACCAGTTCTTTTAAGTTGGACGATGTAATTGAACATCAAAATCAGCTCTTCATGTCCGAATCCCAGGTCGGATAGCTTCGTAACCACAACACCGTAGCTAATGGTGTCAAAGGTCCTGGAGAGGTCGATGTAGACAAGACAGTGCCTGTCAATAAACCTCTATCCTTGGCAGATTGAATATCATTGGTTACTTTCAAGATTTCTGTCATAGTGCTCTGCTGTGCTCTGATGCCAGAGTGGTTAGTACAATGGCTGTTTTGAGTCAGCAGAAAATGATTTGATGGTTGAGCAACCAGCCTTCCCAGCACTTATTAGACTACTGGCAGCAGGGAGATAGGTAATTAATTATTACCTATGTCCTTTTGCTCAGGCTTAAATACAGAGGCAATCATAGCCTCCTTCCAATCACTTGGAATTTAACAGTGTAACCACCTGCATGTGTCCATTTGCAGCCACCATGGGACCCTCAGAAAAACAAGGTGTTCTCATCCCATGAGGCTATCCTGTTGGGTGCAACATTTCAAATAAATAACACCTACAGTAACTTAGAGTCTGATCCTCAGAAGGGTCCCAATACTCTCTACAGGTGTGGAGGGCTGCCTGCAGCAGCAGCAGGACTCCCTGTGCAACAAGCAGAGACAGAGATGTGCATGTCATATCTGTCCCATGGCACCCAATCCCATTCTGCCCATCCAAAATTACTTCAGCAGTGAGGAGAGTGTGTAGAGTGGTCAGACGCTATGTCAGGGGGACTCCACCATAACACTAACGTGCACCACAGCACAGCCTCCTGATAGAGCTGAGGCACCAATACCCTCTATCTATTGCCTCCAGCCTTCCAGTATTGCATGGAAGGCCGGGAGACATTAAGTGTCATTTGTTTTTAAAATGTTATTTCTTCATACAGGGATACTGCAATCTTTGGGGGAACTCTGTGTCCCATAGTCCCCTGTGTTATGCAAAAAAGGGGGATCCATACAGGCACCAACCCAGGTATCAGACTGAATGCTTACTGTCCAGCCCACTTCACCCACCAAACTAAGTACAGCTGAATCCAGGGTATTCAGAGCACCACACCTGGCTACTCAAATTCCTGGGTCTTTTTGTGGATCTGACCCTAAACCAGTCCCAAATGGAAAAGAACAGAATTTGAGTTTATATAGTGCCTTTCATACACACTATATCCCAAAGCACTTTACAAAGCAGTACATTAGATACTGGCACTGCATGGACTGTAAGCAGTATATGTGCATCAGTCATTGGAGTCTATACATCATCATGCGGTTTATCTATGTGCGGCGGATTTGCTTTGCATAGGCAATCCTAAGTGACAATGCTGCACATCGGGGGATCCTGCGAATTCGTGCATGCATGAAAGGAAGAGATGCATGTTTTGCTCTAGATCCCACTGCTGGTTGTGCAGTAACACATACGGCCAGTGTGAGGGCATGTCTGCTGGGTGTGCCTGCACTCCGTCCCATTCATGAAGGTGCAAAGTGCCAGGTGAGGGGGACACAGGATACGCAGGCAGAAACCCTGCCATATCTGTTGCACGCCCCCCTGGATTTTGACTGCTGACTGCGGCAGACACAACCACCCCTCTACCATACTGTCCCACCCCTCTGGGCAAACAGGGAAGACTGGGGCAGCCATTCGGCCATTCACCCATATACATTCAATTTATCTCCCCACATCTTCCCACAATCCACTCTAGGATCCAGGACGGACATCCAATTGGATCACCACCTGTGCCCCTCTATCTGCCCCCTATGCAGCACCACTGCAGGAGGTGGGGCCACAGACAGGCACCCTGTGGAAGCGTGTGGTAGTGCATAACACGCACAGGTAGAGTACACACAAATTGCATATATCTGGCCCCACACTGATGCACAGCCCCCATTTAACGCGCACTAAGGGGGTGATCCACAAAGACAGTGCCAGATACATATGGTTCATGTATATCCAGCACATAATCTGTGCGTCCTGAGATTCAGCTACACACAGCCAAATCCACAGCTTACAACATCCCACTATGTGCAGGATAGGACTGAAGAGGGGCTGCTGGCATTCCAGGGGATGTAGTGGGCCAATCATCGGGGAACCGCAGGACACAAGTACCAAGGGGGTCCCACAAATCTGTACAGGGATGCACATCCCTTCTGCACTGGATTCTGCCACTGGTTGTGCTGGCAACATCACTGCCTGCACCCACTGGTATACGGTGGCAACAGCCTCCAACCACCTAGGTACCTTTTTTTACTGGGAATGTGAGCAGCATGAACATAATGGGTACCTTATGCACTAAGGGCATAAGTTAGCTCTGGTGGCCCGTGTAGGAAAGGGTGTGTTCATCTTACAGCATCTTCAGAATGCAAACCAACAGAAAAAGGCTGAAGACAAAAACACATTACTGGAATGAGTTTGGGGGATGGTGGGTGGGAATGGTAACCTATGGAGAAGATATTTGGAAGATCAACAGTCATGGTAAGGACGTAACTGTCTTCAAAGAATCCATCTTCTCCACAGATTCCCACTAATGGGTCAGAGTACCAAGCTCAGAGAAAGTCCCCCAGACTAGGGAGGCTGGAGCACAGGACTCACTCAGGATAATAATCCATTTGGAATCAATCAATCAATCAAAATCTTTATTTATCCAGGCGAACATCGTTGAGCAAGCTCATTTACAAGATGGACCTGGTTAGCTCCGGGTCAAATGGTACAATGTATACAGAGATATTTACAATACAGCCAAACAACACAAGTAAAAAAACAATTAATGCAAGTAAGTACTCAATGTTACATCAGTCATATCAGTTCAGAGTGCTTCTGTAATATTTAAGGAGGACATAAGATTAGGCTTAGTAGGGAGAGGTGATTGGCTGCTCGTATAGGGAGCTGACGCAAGTAGAATTTCAAAACTAGTGTAATCATACAGTATCCCTAGATGTAACACTCTAAACAGAAGGATAAGGGTCTTAACAGTCAAGGAGAAAAGTAATTACGCTCTTTTTTGGCAAATTTCAGCATGGAAATCAGATTTATGCTTGGTTTAGAATGGACACAGAAGCAGACTGCAGGAACCAATTGGAAGCCAACGCCAAAGAGCACTCACCTTCCGATTGGATGGCTGCTAATGCTGTGCTTTGCTAATGGAGAGTCCAAGCTTAGGTTCTCAGGTGGCAGTAGAGGCAGTGCCGACCACCCAGTCCCCAGGTTTCCCCCACGTATGGGCAGGGAGCTCGTGGAGAGCATATCCTTACAGGGGATGGAGGAAGGGGTCGGTATTAAGTACTAGGCCATGGACAGTGGAACATCTGAACCAGCGGGAGGACCAAAATAGCAGGACAACAGAGTTGGGTATTCCTTGATGCCTAAAGACTGGCCCAACCACAGAAATTCAGAAAGGAGTGTAATCAAACACAGTCCCAACTCTTGACACTCTAAACAGGAAAAAATAGAGGTCGTAACTGTTAGGCAATAAGTAAGTACAGCTCTTTTTTGTGCAAGTTTTAGACAGAAGATCAGACTTTAGCTTAGTATTGAGGGAGATACAGGAGCAGACTGCAGGAGCCAGTCAGAAGCCAGAGCAGAAAAGCGCTTGCGTTCCGATTGGGTATCAGCAATGGCGCACCTTGCTAGTAAGGAGTCCGGTCTGGGTGTCTCAGGCGGCGGCTATGGAAGCGACAACAGCCCGGTATCCGCATTTCTCCCACCTGAGGGGCAGGGAGCCCCTAAAAGGGCTAGTCTATGGAGGGAAGAGAGTTAGGGGACAAAGGAAAGAGACAGTAAGAGTGGAATGCAGTGGAAAGGGAATACAAAGATGAAATAGGGCAGTTAAATGGTACAGGGTAGGGGAATAAGATCCACAGATTAAGCAATATGTAAAGGACAGCAGGGTGAGTAAGGTGTAGCAGCTGCAAAAGCCATGAAGAGATAATAACCCTACAGGGATTTCTAGAGGTTAAAAACATTTAAGGCACAAGACGCTCACAGAGTTAAGGTCACCAAAGGAATGGTCCTGCCAAAGGAGGCATGTTGCCTGGCATGGACATCCAGGGCATATTGCTTGGTGAATGTGTGCACTGTACTCCAAGTTGCAGCCCTGTAGATCTCTGCAATCAGCACCGAGTGTATTTCTGCCAAAGAAGTGGCAACCACTCTGGTGGAGTGGGAATACACTTTGCCATGAAGCTTTTCCCCTGCCATGGTATAACAGTGGTGGATTCGAAATCCAAGAAGAAATGCATTTAATTGTGGCAGGTGGTCCCTTTTGACTGAGGCTTAATGAGACAAAGAGCTGCTTTGCCTTTCTGTAGTCCTTGGTCCTAGCCAGGTAAAAACTAAGGTCCCTTTTCACCTTGAGGGAATGCAGAGTCTTCACCCTCATTCTGAAAACTGGCAAAATAGGTAGGTAGAATCAGCAGTTGATTCAAGTGGAACTCCAACACCACCTTAGGAAAGAACTTGGGTTGTGTATGGAGGACTACCTTGTCTTTATGGAAAAACAATATACAAAGGATCTGTGATCAAAGCATGGATTTCAGACTCTCTGCGCACAGAGGGGATGGCCACCAGAAATGCTGCTTTCCAAGTCAGGTATCTCATACCACAAGTTGCAGGAGGCTCGATGGACTTGTGAGTGAGCATATCCAGCAAAAGAGTGAGATCCCAAAGAGCCTCCGGCTTCCTAATAGGGGCCTCGTGTGCAAGTTATTCAGAGGAACCTCTTGAATAGTGGCAGCTGCGCCAGTGGGAGGGTGCCTACAGGTTCGTGGTACACTGATACAGTGGATAAATGGACTTAGACTATGGAATATACCACAAGTTGCAGGAGGCTCAATGGACTTGTGAGTGAGCATATCCAGCAAAAGAGTGAGATCCCAAAGAGCCTCTGGCTTCCTAATGGGGGTCTCGTGTGCAAGTTATTCAGAGGAACCTCTTGAATAGTGGCAGCTGCGCCAGTGGGAGGGTGCCTACAGGTTCGTGGTACACTGATACAGTGGATAAATGGACTTTGACTATGGAATATTACAGCCCTGCATCAGAAAGGTACAGTAGGCATTCCAAAGACTTTTTCAGGTGGACAATTAAAGCAGCAGTGCAATGAAAAATGTTTTTCCAAAACGCTAGTTTCAGCTACAGTTAATAAACACATTAGCATACCTGTCAAATGTACTTGTCTAGGTACCTCCTATGCAAACTATGAGATTTTTTTTCCTCGATCCTAGCCCTTGCCAGGTCTAAAATGATATTTCTATGTAAAATATGGTGGGTATCATTTTTCTTGAGTAAAAAACTAAATTAAAACATTTAGAAATACTCAAATTTTGATGGACATAGAAAATGTTTCACCAAATAAAATGAGAAGATACCTGAAATCTTTTATAGTGAAAAAAGGTAGGGTCACATTGTTTTGCCCAATTTCTCTCTGCACTGCTGATTTAAAGGGGTTAATGTAGGTTTTGGAGCACCAGCTGGACAAGTGTTTCCACTTGGCTGTGTATAGTATGTCCTTCTACTTGAAGGTTTATGGGTGGCCAGTAGTATTTCAGAGACCCTCTGAGATGCCGTAAACCTGTCCACATTTATTCCTTCAGGAGCCAGTCCTGAAAGTGGAAGGAGCATAGGTTGGGGTGGACTAACTGGCCCTGGGCTTGGGATAGCAAGTCCATCCGGAGTGGCAGAGGCCTCAGTTTGCTGACTGAAAGTTGATTCAACAGAGGAAACCATACATGCATAGGTCAGTAGGGGGGCTACTAGAATCATCTTGCCCCTCTGTGGCTCCAGTTTGAACAGTACTCTCTGAATGAGATGAACTGGACACCATTCCCACACTCATTGTCTCCATGCAAAGAGGGTAAGAGTGTGCTCCTCCCTGTCTGTTGACCTAGTACATGACAAATTGTTGTCTGTCTGTAGGAGGACTGTCTTTTGGCTGACACAGTTAGATAAGACTTGCAGGCCATATAGAACTGCATACATCTCCAGCACATTTAGGTGGAGATGCATTTCTGATGAGTCCCAGACCCCTTGTATCTGGAGACCTTGACAGTGGGCTGCCCACCCTAGTAAGGTGGCATCCATGAGGAGGGTCACCGCTGGCTCCAGTGGGATAAGGGGAAGCTCTGGAGGAGATTGTCCTCCATAGACCACTATAGCAGAGACCTTACCGGGGGCTTGGTCACCTGAACGGGGTAGTTTAAAGGGTATGATGCTGGGTACTGAGCATCCGCTGAGTTGTTCTAATGTGCAGCCTTGCTAGGGGGACTGTGAACGCCAAGGATACCATGAGTCCCAACATGAATTGCGTGGACTTAGCTTGTACTGAACTTCATTCCATGATAAAGCATGCCATCTGCAAGATTGTTTGCACTTTGCTATCTGGAAGAAAGATCCAGGCTCGGGTCATGTCCAGAGCACCTTCTATGAACAGGAGTACCTGGGAGAGCTCTAAGTGACACTTTGAAGGGTTCACCAGAACTCTTATGGACATTAGAAACTGTGAGGCAATAGCCACTGCCTGCTCTGTCTAGACCAGCCTGTCAAGAGCCAATCATTCAAGTACGGGAAGATCTGAAGTCCTTGCTTTCTGAGGTGCACTGCGATTACTGCAAAGCACTTTGTAAAAACTTGCAGTGCTGCGGAAAGTGCAAACTGTAGAGGAAGAGAGAGACAGAGAGAGAAGTGAGGGGTGTAAGACTCTGAACTGGTAATGCTTCTCTTCCACAAAGAACCACAGGTACTTGTGGTGATTGGGGTGCACCAGAATGTGCTGGTATGCATCTTGCATACTGAGGGATGCTAGCCAATCTTGTTTCAGGTACGGTAGCAAAGATCCCAGACAAACCATCTGAATTTTTTCTTGTACCATGTACTTTTTCAGTTTTTTGAGGTTGAAAACAGGATGCGTACCATCTGATTTCTTGGTTACTAGTAAGTAGTGGAAGTAGAACTCTTTGTTCTATTTTGGCTCTGCCACTATTTCCGCTGCCCTATTTCTCACCAGGCCAACAATCTCCTGTGTGCTCTGACCTGCGAGCTGATGAGGGGAATTGCCTCCTGGACAGACTGTCCAGTGGGGGTTCCAAAAACTCCAGGGAGTAACCCTCTCAGACGATCCTTAAAACCTAATTGTCCACTGTAATGGACTGCCACTGATGGTAGAACTGGGTGAAGTGACCACGTACTGGGGGAGGAGTGGTCCACTTCTGGTAGTTGAAGCAGACCTGGTGCCTGAACTTCAGATAGTGGCACTGAGCCCTTTTGGCACCTGTGCCTTCGGTTTTGCTTTCCTCTGGTCTTGAGGAGGCTGAGACTTGTTTTGGGAGCCTCCTCTATCCCTTGCATGAAAAGACTGCTTATTATTGAAGAAGCCACATCCCATACCCCTCTGTGGGGTACATGGAGTCAGCCTGAGTCATTCTAGTTTCATTAGACTCCCTTCAGAGAGTGCACCACCTGTTGTTCAAACAGATCGAAGGGCACATTCATAATCTGTTGTTGGACATCTGGGGTGAAACCAGCAGTTTGCAAGCAGGAATACCTTCTGATGCAAATACCTGCAGCCACAGAGTGGGCTGCTGCATCAAAGGAATCCATAAGGCATTTAGTTGGTGACTGTTGTATTCAATACCTTATTTAACAGTCAGCAGCATTTCTTGCTTAGCCTCTGTGTCTGGCGGGGCCTCTGCCAGCTACTTAAGCTTACATCAGAGGGCATACCCATACTCAGAGAATTGGCATAGTTAGCTAGCTTTCCTCATGTCTAGGGTAGGGGAGGCATAGACCTGCTTGCTCATGGTATCCACGTTGTATGCCTCCTTGTTGGAAGGTTGCATTGTGACCTCCTAGGACACTATGTCTATGTCATTCTCAGCCAAAATAACAATGGCATCAGCAATTGGCCAAGTGACATATGTGGGCTTAGATGCAGGGGACAAATATTTCCTGTCTGCCTGTTTGGGGACACCTGCCGCAGTAGTAGGCCTCCTTCAAGCCACCTCTGAGATGGTCTCTAGGGCTGGTTGGATGGGAGGAATGAAAGAGACTGAGATATTAGACATGTTTAGAAACTTCAGCTGGAGGCCCCCTAGCCTGGTCTATAGCTGGTGTCTCAAAATTTAAAGTGTCATGCATGTTTTTTGAGCAGAGCTTGGAAGGAGAGATCCTCCTGAGGCACAATAATTAGAACTGAGTCAGGGTTCTCTGTGCCACAGATGTCATTCTCTTCCCCGTCTGTAATGAAGAGGTCTGGATACCACTCATCTCCTTCCATCCCCAGAGAGCTGGAGGGGACCCTAATGGACGACGGTACTGGGGGACCCTAATGGATGATGACACTGGCTGCAGCCTCGGCAACACCAGAGACGCCATTCCTATCTCCAGGTAGGGTCCTGGGAATGGAATGGATAGCAGCACAGATGCTGGGTCTGGGACTCATCCCAAAGGGGTCGACCCCAGCACCATGGGCCCACATGGCACCAAGGTAGGCCCTGTAGAACCAGACCCCAGTACTGGACACAACACCAACAACAGCATCAAGAGTCCTGCACACCTTGAAGGACATGGCAGTGACACTGAGGCTGTCACTGTTATTGAAGGAGTTAGCAATAGCACCATAGGTGGAGTTGGCAGAAATAGTGCCAATGACCTCAATGCCTTGGTAGGCCTATGTATCTCAGTTGAAGTCAGCATGCCTAAGTCCAATGGCACTGAAGACAGCTCCAATGACCGAAGAGCCTAGTGTTGGCACCATCAATGGCGCCATCGTACTTATGTACTGAAACCACTGCTCCATAAGAGCTGCTCAATGGCCAAACTACCACTGGATGCCTCCCTATGGGACAGGAAGAGGCTCTGGGATGGAGACATTGGGCCTGTAGGTCCTCCAGATCCTGGTGTCATCACAGATGACAGTGGGAACCCCAGACCCACAGGTGCTGAATGTCTCTTGGCATAATGACCAGAGGGCGATCATTACCAGTACTTTTTCTTCTCTTTATGCTGTTTGTGGGAAAAGGTAAAGGTTGAACAGTACAAAGACCTCGACGCTGAGCATGTGTGGGATCTGTACCATTTCTTTTGCAGTTCTGGGAGGACTTTCCTTCCTCCCAGGTTCCGGACTGCTCATTGCCAGAGCACTCGCCCAGAGAGGAGAGGGGCCAGACACAGCCCCATTGTCAGAGCAACTAGCCTGTTCAGGCTCTCTACCTTCCATGGTCATTGACCATTTTCAAGAGGTAGGTCCAGTGATGTGCTGGCAAATGTTTAACAACCACCCTTCCTGCTCCCATCGGCATCGACCCCTTCCTCAACTCCACACTCACACCTCCCTACATCACCCCCAAGTCCTCCACTCCCACCATTCCTGCACTGTGGCCTTCCTGGGTCATTAGAAGTACAGAGTATAAAATGCAACAGGGGGGTGGCAAAGGTAAGCAGCATGTTTGCTTAGTCTTGCATTTGCATATAACCCCCATCCACTACCACAGGTCCTTTAATTTGCTGCCTGAGTGGCCACTGCCCACAGCTGGCTCCCAGTTTCAGTTCATTGTCACCAAGACTTGTCAATAGAGTAGCGTAAACTTGAATTGTGTTTTGGCATACTTCTGAACTGTCCCTCTTTACAAAGGACATCAAAAATGTTACCCCTCAGAAGTACTCTGCCCCAGGTCCATCCCACATTGAAACTATGCTGCCCACAGAGAGATGCTAGAGTATAAACTCAGCCTTTAAAACAGAAATTCATATAATTCTGTGATGCTGAAGCAAAGTTAAACTTTGAGCAAACAAAAACACTGATTTCCATAGTTTGAGGGCCAGTGTCTTACATTGACCCTCATTTTGAGTAATAAAACATTGAGGGGTATCTGTGTATATGTCGGAGACACAAGAAAAAGACCAAGAGAACAGACTCCACCTTAAGAAATGACAGGTCTGACAGATCTACTTCATTTTGAACCTGCTGCCACTGACTCCCGCCCATTTCAGTGTCCCGCTTCTCAGTCATGTTGTCCAGAAGTCCTCTCTCCACTGAGCTACACCAGTCTGGCTGGCTCTGCCCTGACTTCTCTGTCTTCTCAACAGGCTGACACCTACAGCATGGACTGATGCCGAAGCACTGCTTGCCATCCTTCTCGGAGCCATGAGATCAGCCAAACGATGGGGCCAGCAGGGTACAGCACCCACCCACCACACTGTCAATTATTGCCAGCTGCAGGCACGATAGACACAAGCAGCCATGCCAAATCAGCATCAGTCACCCACACACCCAGCTGAACACTGATTGAGACACATCAAGCAGTGGCAACCTCTGTCAGAATCTGAAGTGCGAACCACCAAAGGTGCTAACAGTAGCCTGCAGCAACAAAATGGCACTTTAGGTGCCAGGCTGGTGGAGTGCTGAACCCGTGCTCATGGCTCACACCTGAGTAAAGCATCACCAGTGGCAGCATCCTATCAACAGCAGGGTGGGGGGGCAAGTGGCGGGCTGTAACCTTCTCTGTTCTGCTGGAAAAAATTAAGGTAATGTCCTGGCTGGCTGACTTATTGAGTCAAGTCACAGGAAGGGCCTAAAAAGACACAGTCTTTTCAACTAAAGTGACAGCACCTGGCTGACTGCTTTGCAGGAGCTGAGCTAACTACTGGCTTGCAAGAGCTGGTAAAACAGCTTTGTAGCAATAATTACTGTATCAAGTGAGCTGGTGCAAGCTGGCTCCAGCACATCACTGGGTAGGACTAAAAACAGCATGTTAGGGGTGGGTGGGACTACGGACAGGAGCATGGCAGTGGCCAGTGTTCATGTATGCTGACCACCACGTGACTGTCCAGGGGTGCAGAGCTATATGGGATGGGCAGCAGAGGGAGAGTTAGATGTGTTTTCTAGGATTCTAGTTTTGCTCCAGTTCACCAGGATTTGACAGGGTATAGTTTGAGTTCGGTTCAGTTTGATTTGATAAGCAGAAGTTTGGGTTCGAGTTCAGTTTGGTTTGAGTTTTTTTTGTGTAATTTTTCAGTTCGAGTTCAACTTCGAGTTAGGTGTCTCCCTACTGCCTCCATGTGGTTCTCCTTGTTTCACATCATCTGAGTTCAAGTTTGGTTCGGGTTTATCCTTTTTTTTTGTCTTAGGGTTCAAGTTTGGTTCGGACCGCGCAAAAATCTAAAAGTTCAAGTTTGGTTCTGGTTCGGTTCACAGACGAACCCTCTCTCTACCTGGCAGTACCTGTCCCAGCATTACAGCATAACCCCCAAAGTCCTTGCAGAGGTGCAACCTCCAGAACTGGACACAGTACTCCAGATGCAGCCTCACTAGTGAGCGATACAATGGCAGCACCACCTTCCTACCTCCCTCCTTCTGCCAGAAATCCCCTACCCAATGCACCCTAGCATCCTACTAGCCTTTCCCACTGCCTTGTCAGGCTGACCAGCTACTTTGAGGTCATCAGATATGATGACCCCAAGGTCTCTTTCTTGCTTGGTGACTATAAGTACCTCTCCCCCCAGCTTATACAAAGCTCCTGGGTTTCCTCACCCCAGATGAATAACCTTGCAGTTTTGCCATTGAAACCCAACTGCCACACCCTTGGCCACTCCTCTAATTTTCTCAGATCTCTGTGAATTCTCTCCACCCCTCTGTGAGTGACCACTCTGTTGCAGATTTTTGTGTCATCTGCAGAGACCCACCTTCCCCTCCAGCTCCTCAGAAATGTCACTTATGAAGACACTAAAGAGGATCAGTCCTACAACTGATCCCTGTGGCACCCAGCTTGTCACTCTCCCATCCCCTGAGTGTCTGCCATTTACCACCACCCTTTGCCTCCTATCCTTCAATCAGTGAGATGCCCAGTTTACCACTTTCTCCCCCACCCCAAGTTGCTTAGTTTCTTAACAAGCCTCCTGTGCAGCAGTGTCGAAAGCCTTACTGAAGTCCAGACAGACCACATCCACAGCTCTATCTTGAGCCACCTTTCTTGTAACCCAGTCAAAGAAATCTATGAGACTTGCTTGACATGACCTCCCTTCTGTGAAACCATGGAGCCAGTGGTCCTGTAGCCTATTAGCCTCCTGGTACTCTAACAGCCTCTCCTTCAGTACAGTCTACATTAATTTCCCCACCCCTGATGTGAGACTGACTGGTCTGTAGTTGCTAGCCTCCTCCCTGTTGCCGCATTTGTGAAGAGAGATCTCATCAGCCCACCTCCAGTCCTATGGAACTGCCCTCATCTCCAAAGAGGTGCTGAACAGCTTTGCTAGATGGGCTGCTAGCACCGTGCTCAGTTCTTTCAGGACCCTTGGGTGAATCTTGTCCTGCCCCTTCAACTTATTCTCCTTTAGGGCTTTCAATCCCTTCCAGACTCTCTCTACTAAGAATGGACTTGTGTCCACTCCACCCTCATAGTGGTGCTTGCTGCTACATGCTGGCCTGTCCATCTCCCCTACTGTGAAGACCAAATAGAAGTAATCATTTAAAATTTCCATTTTCTCTTGATCTTCCTCTGCAGAGTCCCCCCCCGCCTCCTGATTCTCACTATTTCTCCCCCCGTCTTCCTCTTTTCACTCATGTCCCTGCAGATCGTCATGTCCCTTTTTTTTGACCTCCTCAGCTATTTTCTCCTCTGTTTATGCTTTAGATGCTCTCAACCTCCTTCCTGCCTCCCACTGCTTAACCAGATATACTTCACTGTCTTCTTCTGTCTGAGTCTGTTTGTACTTCCTAAATGCTGTTTTCTTTTCTTTTCCTTCACTACCTTTGTCACCTCTTTAGAGAACCATAGCGGCCTCTTCTTCCTCCTCCTTCCCTTGCTCACGTCCTTCAAACAGCATGCTGTTGCCTGGGGTATTCCCTCCTGCTTTTGTGCAGGGGAAACCACGTTGGCCATCCTCCAGTCCTCTGGAACTACCTCCATCTTCAATATGGTGCTGAATAGCTTTGCTAGAGGGGCGACTAGTACTGTGCTCAGTTCTTTTAGGACCCTTGGGTGAATCCCATCTGGCCCCGTTGCCTTATCCTGCTTTAGCGCTTCCAATCCCTTCCAGATTCTCTCTACTGAGAATGGATTTGTGTCTGCTCCACCCTCCCTATGATGCTACATGCTAGCCTGCCCCCCTTCCTCTACTGTGAAGAATGAACCGCAGTAATCATTCAAAATTTCAGCTTTCTCTTGATCTTCCTCTGCACAGTCCCCCCACCCTCGTGATTCCATTATCTCTCCCCTTGTCTTCCTCTTTTTACTCATGTACCTGAAGAAGGTCTTGTCCCCTTTTTTTATCTCCTTAGCTATCCTCTCCTCTATGCTTTAGCTGCCATCACCCTCCTTCCTGCCTCCCTTTGCTTTACCAGATATGCCACTCTGTCTGCTTCCATCTGGGTCTCTTTGTACTTCCTAAATGTTGTTTCCTTTTACTGCCATTATCACCTCCTTAGAGAACCACAGCGGCCTCTTCCTCCTCCTTCCTTTGCTCACTTCCTTCAAACAGCATGCTGTTGCCTTGGCTATTCCATCCTTAATCTTTTTTCCGTTTAGGCTCCACCCCCCCTTCCACCCCCTCGAGGTGTTTAATGGGGCATTTTCCGATTTCTTTAAAATATGCCCTCCTGAAGTCTAGGGCTCTTGTCTTAGAGTGTTTTTTTATTACTCCTCATCATGAACCTGGTAGGTGTAATTTTTCAAATTATACCCAAAAGGTGACTTTTGCGGAGTGCCTCTGAAATCACCTTTTGGGCCAGAGTGGAAAAACGTCACCTACCCTTGTTCATTAGGTGGGGTCCAAAGAAGGCCATGTTGAAAATCTGGTGCAAAAAACATTTGAAAATGTCAAAGTTATAAGTAAAAAGTCAAAATGCATGGAAAACACATTAACCGCAGTTACCTCGTTTCTTGGTTTCCCGGTCAGCACTGAAGAAGGACATGTTCTCCTCGCAGAGTGAATTTTGGACATTGGTCTTTGTTTTAGGTGAGTGAGGGGTGTGAGGGTGGGATGGGGTGGTGTTTGCCGAGTCAGGGGTCAGGGTGGGTGGTCAGAAAAGCCGCAAAGACACTGATGGATGGTTTTCTGTTTCTCGGGTTTAAATGTGGCAAAAAAAAGATCAAAGGGCCAAGGTTGCAACTGGGAACTAGGCACTAGGGATGGGAGAACTGGTTAGGATCAGTTCAGAACCACCCAGAACCTGTGCAATTTTCTGCAAAGAACCTTATCAGAACCTTTTTTTCAGGTTCTCATAAGATTCTGATAATATTTAAAATACTGATTTTGGAGACTAATATACTCCCCCGAGCAGGTGTTTATCAAGTAAAAAGGCTGGTGGCGGTAGAAAGACACAAAAGGTTGCTGAAGGTAGGGTAGTAACATTCCAAGTTGTTCTTAGACTCCTTTCCTTTCACTGACAATAGCTTAAGGGTAGACAATGATGGTTACAACAGTTTTTATACTTTAAACATAGCCCTGTACACATTAGGGTACTTAAACCGTGTTAGACAGTTTAACATGGTTTAAGAACCACCTAACATGGTTTGGAGACACATTTCAGCTGCAGTTAAACTGTTTCTGATAACTGTGCTTTAACCCTGAGTCTACCTAGTCTAAAGTCCGGTTTCAAAAACGGTTTAACGGTAACACGCTTACCTCGAGTAATGTGTACAGCATTTCCATGCTTCACCCCAATTCAACTCAGTAAACAGCTAAGCACGGTGGTTGCAATTGTTGTGCAGTGTGTTCACAAAGCGTTTGTAAACACGGACTAAATAACGGGTTTAAAAATCAATGTGGACGCTTAAGCACAGTAAGCGTTAGTCCGATTTATAAAAATTTTTAAATGCAGTTCACAAGTGTGTACAAAGTATACAAGGTTCTGAAAGGTCTGATAAGGTTCAGTTAACTATCAGAACCTTTCATGACTTATCAGAACCTTTAGAACCTCAGACTCTTCTGTGGTTTTCCCATCCCTATTGGGCAACCCAGTGTCACAATGGGGGTGGGGGGGAGAGGTCTCAGCAGGGTCGCTCAGCCCAGGATGAGCTTTTTGAATTTATTTAATATTCCCACTCAGAGCGAGTCTCAGCCCAGAAGGCTTTTCTATATGTGAACTCTCTGCTCCAAGCAGGGCTGAACCCAGGATGGGTACACTTACTGTAACATCCCACTGTGAGCAGAGCTTAGAACAGGAAGAGATGATTGTCTTCCTTTCCGCTGGGAGTGTGTTTCAGCCCAGGAGGGCTTTTCTACTTTTAACAAGCCCACTATGAGAGAGTAAATGTCCTTGTTTGTGGGCAAGTTCCGTGGTTGACCACAACTTCTGCAGTTAATTCTGCAGTCGTTTACGCCACAGAACTGCAGAAAACTTGGGGCCTTGCCCATAAGCTCATAGAAACCCTACTTTTGTATCTCATGCAGGGGTTGGTCAGTTCAATGGACTTCCTATAAGCCAGGCTGAAACTGACTGCACATTCTTAAGGAGGAAAGGTTTAGAATGGTTCAGGAGGGGCAGCACAATAACAAGAGGGCTGCCGTATTCCATGTGTTTCCAAGAACACCAACATCAGACTCCATTAGGGTTATATTGGTCCAACAGCCTGTCCTCACATGGGTGGATGCAAGCACGAGTGCAGAGGGGTTCATTAGACACTTGAGAGGCTGACTGACCTCCAAAGGTGGAACTAGCTCCACTGGAAACGTGACCACCTCAAGAGTGGGTGTTATCTGAACTAGAGGGACATTTTGGATTTGAGGATCACCACTTGGTGCCCTTTCTACCCCCTGTGGATTCTGATCAGAGGGAATAATTGGGGGTCCTACCCTAGAGGCTAGTTTTCATGGGCACAGCCCCTCCATGAAAGCACCACTTGTGCTCGACAGCAAATTTGCCAATGTCCCACACAGCGACGGCACAATATGACACCGGTATTGTGCCATCACAAAAGAAAGTGCTTTTTGCAGGGCCATGCCCCACACACCTACTCATGTAGAGGCACACCCCATATTTAATTACAATCAACTCCAGGTTGGAGTTATTTCGGGAAGGGGGCAGAACACCGTGAGAAGCCGTGTCAGTGAAAAAAGACCATTACAGCGCCTGTCACTGTAATGGTCTGTTTTCAGGTTTTGCTGTCATGGTGTCGCTCTCAAGTGGGCCATCACCCCTCCATAGGGGATCAGCAGACGTTTCATTAGGTGGATCTGTTGGGGGATCCTTGGGCAGATGGGAGATCCCTGGAAGCTGTTTAGGAAGCTCTACTAGCTGGGAACAAGGCTCTTCTTGTTTCCAGAGTGTCTGCTTGTATTGGAGGAGGTCCTTCGAGGAATCTCAGACTTCTTGGTCGGGGGGGGTGGTCCTTAGACTAAGGCTTCTATTTTTTTCATAGAAGTTTTTCTCTCTGGCCACATCCGTCATTCTAGGGATATACACTGCTCCCAGGGATGTACCCTGTTCGGGCCTGCATATCTGGTCTCCCTGGCCCCTGGCAGCCCACTGGCTACCCCAACAGTTCTGCTCTCTGTGGCAGGGCCTTTGGGTGGGGGTGGGGTGTCCTCCCCCTGAGCTTATCCACCATGTGGACTAAGATCCAGTGCCGACAGGCACTAGAACCCAGGAGAGCCAGGAACCCAGTCTGTCATTCAGATGCCGGTGTTTTTCTCCACATTTTTTTTGGTCCCTCTCACCTCCCTGATGTCAATTCAGACTGTGTCAGCACTGCGTGCTCATGGCACATTCCCAAGCAGCAGGAGCAAGCTCCCTGGCCCAGCCGCAGGGGTCACCACAGCTCCAGGGCTTGCCGTCAACCCTCCCTGGCTGAGGCACGTCACCATTCAGCAGCTACTTCAAAGGCTTCTATTTTTAATTAAGAATGTACTTACTCTGAATGGCCCACCTGAGATGCAACACCAATGGTGTACTTTTTAAAGAGCTGGAAGACATTTAAGGGTACACAATTCATTGGTCCGGAAAAAGGTTCTGCACAGGCAACCTGCTGTCAAACTGCTATTTTCAGCAGCTTCTCTGCAAGTGTGCCATTTTCCTGCTCTGTGCATGCACCACGCCTGGTCATAGTAGGCACAGCATGATCACAAACTGGTATACAGCAGGAAGTAGGGTCGAAAACTGGCATTCCATTTAAAACAGCCCCACGTGAGGCGGGACTTGCAGGAGTGAATAGGGACCCGATGCACCACTTTTCCTCCTGCATGTACATGGATTTTGCTACTTTGAAAATGCTAGCAGAGGGGTCCTACTTCTGCTCTATTTTCATAGCTGGGAAAGCCTGAAATACATGATGGTCAAGAGATTTGCTCAAGGTCATCAAGTGAACCCACTGTCCATGGCTGGATTTCAACCTGTCTTCTGTTTCTCAGGCCTGTCCAGAAACCATTAGAACCCAGCGTCTCCTTATCTCAAGGGGCCTGATTAAGAAGCACACTGCATGCTTGCTTTCCAGAACACCAGAACAAATTCTTCATCGGACTAGCCACAAAAAAATTGCACCTCACAGCTTTTTTTCCACATCGTCGAAACAATGCCATGGAGGACCCAGAATAAGCCGGCTGCTGCTGGGAAACACCAATAAACCCAGCTATAAAGCCACTACCTCCGTCTAGCCAGCCCTCAGACTTTGTTTCCGACCAAGGTGTTACAGGAGGCTCCCTGCTAAGCAAATAATTTTTTCCGGAGAGTCAACGGAATCTTTGATGTAATAAAAATGATCAGTAGCAGCAGACAGGCAAAGTGAGTTTTTGATTGGTCCAGTCACTAAAAAACCCTCAATTGTAGCAAAAAGAAGAAAAATGGGCTGTGTAATTATAGGCTAAGGTAAGAGAAACTGTACTAATAATATATGACATTCAGGAACTTCGATTTATCATTTCTGACACTAATATTAACATTAAAGGAGGTCAGAGCTAACTCTTCCACACTCTGTTTCAATGGCTCTCATTAAGTGAAACCTGGGAGTGATTTGAATGGAAAGTGTGTTCCAGAAGTGTGAACCTTGAAATCGTTGGCTGCGGTTTCACTTACAGCTGTTTTTTGGCTCCAATGAATCCAGTAATTATACAGCAGTGAGGAAGGCGAACTCTCACAATTAATACTGACAACGCTGCGGTGTGTTGCCAGGATCTGTGTTATTTATTGCTCCATGATGTAATGCGCCCGAAAGCCAGAGGGGTTTTTTGGGAGAGGTTAAAGAGAAGTCAAATTAATGGCCACTGTGCAGTTGGTGTCCATGAATGATAAATTTGGCTAGTAACAAAGTAAAAGAAACAGTCATAGTGTATTTGGTGTCTCTAAAAATGAAAACAATGATAAAAGTACAGCGCAGGGTAACTAAGATGATCCACAGGCTAAGTGGTAAGACATTTGAGAAGAGGCTGCCGGACTTGAACATGTACACCCTCGAGAACAGGAGGGGAAAGGGCAATACAGAAACAGAAAAAAAGATGGCAGAATGAGGCCAAGGGTACATCTATTCTGCCCATGTGTTCCTTGAACCTTCTCAGATCTCAGGACCTAACCTCCCTTCTACCTAATGCCTCCTACTGCTCCTGCTGCTTTTGATTGTGCTTTAGCCTTGTCCCACCCCAGCTTGAATGATGTCATAGACTTTGCTTCCACTACCTCAGCTGGTAGTTTATTCCATGGCTCCTCAACTCTTTCTGTAAAATAGTGTTTCCTAAGCTCCCTCTTGAACCCCCCCTCAGCTTCCACCCATGCCCTCTAGTGGTAGAGTCGGAGACTGCTGAACAGGTCCAAGGATGGCACCTTATTTATTCCTCTCAGGAACTTGTTTGTTTCAATCATGTCTCCCCTCTCCCTCCTTGTCTCCAGTGAGAATATATTTAATGTTTCCAGTCGCTCCTTGTATGAGTGCCCTTGAAGGCCCTGGATCATTCTGGTCACTCTTCTCAGGACAGACTCCAACCTGTTTATATCCTTTTTCAGATGTGGATTCCAAAACTGGACACAGTACTCCAGGTGGGGCCTTACCAGGGACCTGCAGAGTGGCAGAATTACTTCCTTCCTCCTGCTGTCCGAATCCTCTCCCTATGCACCCCGGCATTTTGTTGGCCTTGCTGTAAGCAAGTTTTGTTGCATTGGTTAGTCTAAGGGTGCTGCTTATGATGACACCTAGGTCCCATTTGTCCTGCGTGGTGCTGAGCTGGACTCTGTTGAGGTGATACTCTGTCCTTGGGTTCCCTTTACCTGAATGCATCACCTTACATTTTTTTGCATTGAACTTCAGCAGCCAGACATTGGACCATCTTTCCAGCCTCTGTAGGTCTTTTTTGTAAGTCCCTAACCACCTCCTTGCTGTTAACCCTTCTTCCTAGCTTTGTGTCATCTACAAATAGGGCAATTTTGCCCTGGATACCTATGCCAATGTCACTAATAAAGGCATTAAACAGGAATGGTCCCAACACTGAGCCACGGGGCATACCGCTAGTGACCACGCCTTCATCAGATCTCACCCCCTTAACCACTACTTTCTGTTTTCTGTCCCTAAACCAATTCCCTACCCAACTGACTATGCACTTGGCTGCACTCAGGTCCTCCAACTTTTTCAGCAGGCAGTTATTTGGCACTGAATCAAAGACCTTACTGAAATCGAAGTAGAGGCGGTCCAGTGGGTGACCTCTGTCTAATGCCCTAGTAACCCAGTCAAAAAATGTGATTAGGTTAGTTTGGCATGACCTTCCTGTCATGAAACTGTGTTGCCTGTCATCCTGCAGACCATTCTTATCTAGGTGCTCTACCAAGTCTTGTTTCATTAAGGCTTCCAACAGTTTCCCTACTATCAAAGTAAGGTTGACCGGTCGGTAGCTGCCTTTCTTCCTACCTTGTGGAGAGGTACCATATCAGCTCTTCTCCAGTCTCCCAGCACTACCCCCATCTGAAGTGACCTGCTGAATAAATGTGCTAAGGAACCTGCCAATTCACTTGCTAGCTCCTTTAGCACACTTGAATGTATTCCATCAGGCTCTGGTGACTTGTCTTCCCTGAGTTGATCCAGGGCCTCTCTAACGCTACTGTTGGTGATTGATAATGCTTCCATTTGTGGAGCACCTTTGTCAGCAGCCTTGATACCACTGTATGGTACTAGGCCTTTATGTTCCTCGGTGAACACTGAGCAAAAAAAGTTGTTTAGAACAGTGTCCTTCTACCTGTCCTTCTCCACTACTGTGTCACCATCTTTGAATCTAACTATACCTCCCCTTTTCTTTATTTTTTCATGCATATATCGAAAAAGGTGTTTGTTCTGTTCTTTAACCCCTTCTACAAGCCGAAGCTCCGTTGTGGCCCTAGCTGATTTCACCATACTCTGCTTCTTTGTTCTTCTGAATGTAGACTTACCATGCGCCGTCTTCCTGAGTTCTTTCATATTTTCTACAGGACATGATCGAAACATACAAGAAATTGCACAGGATAAATAGGATGCCAAGGAACGCTTCTCCTTGACATCAACTACAGGGATGAGGGAGAACTCACTTAAACTCACAGGGGGCAGGTTCAAAAGGGTTGTCCATAAGCACTTTTTCACAGAAAGAGTGGGGTGGACAAGTGGAACAAACTGCAGGAGTAAGTGCTACACACCAAATCTGTGAGCAGTTTCAAGCAGGGATGAGACAGGCATAAAGGGTTAGAAAGGTGGAGCAGAAACAAAGGGGGAGGGATGGCCACTAGGGGCAGTGAAGAGTAGTTAGGTAGGGTGGACAGACTGGATGGGCTAACAGGCCTTCTTCTGTCATCATTGGCTATGTACCAATTTATGTAAAAGAGTCTGTGAGAAAGTAAAGAAACACCTACTCCTAAAAAGCTTATCAACATTTCAGTATGTCTTAAGAACGTGTCGGCAGAAGGGGACCGTGCGATCCATCTAGTCTGCCCAGACTGCCTACCCCCCTATTCTGTTCTTCTCCTGAGATTACTGCAGTACTTGTTCCATGCTAGCTTAAAAGCAATGACTGTTTTGGCCTCAACAACCTCTGGTGGTAAGCTGTTCCAAAGGTTCACCATCCTCTATGTGAAGTAGAACTTACAAATATTGGTTTTAAACTTACCTCAAACTGTGCCCCCCTCATTCGCATGGTCTCGTTTTTGTGAAAGAGGTTTTCTGCTTGTATCTTATTTATGCCCTTTATGTATTTGAAGGTTTCTATCACATCCCCCATTTCTCCTGTGCTCGAGGGAGTACATTTGCAGTTGCTGTAGTCTAAATTCATATTGCTACTGGTGCAGTTCCTGTACCATTTTAGTAGTTCTCCTCTGTACAGCCTCCAAGCAGTCTATGTCCTTGTTTAGGTGTGGCCTCCATATGTCCTGGGATGTGCAAATTTGGGAAACTTCACATTGTGTAATTTTTGCAAAGTTTTCCTGACTTCTCAAAGCGAAATGTGCCTACTTTGTGTACTTCTTCACATAGCAAAGTGCCTGCTTCACTAAGGGAAGTAGCACTACACTCACAAAGTGCTATGTGTAGTGGCATGATAATCTTTCCGTTTCTTACATTAAAAAGCAATAAACTCACCCACACCCTTTGTGTCATGTAGCCAACCCCTCCTCCCACCGCACCACATGATTTAAATAGAATCTTCTCCACCCATCCCCCCGCTAGGCCCCCACATTCCTCCTCCCCCTGTACCCAGCAAAGTTTTAAGAGTATTATAGTATGCCGCAGCTGTTCCTTCCTCCCTGCCCTCAAAAGCAAGTTGTCCCCACCTCCCCCCTACCCATCCCACTTTTTCATAGGAGAACCCCCTCCTTTTACCACCCTCTGGCAAAACAAACCTACTGCTTCCCCCAAAGTCCCCAAAACCCATTTTCAAGTGTAAAAGCATTAAAAAGAAAACCATCCCCCATTGGAGGGAGAGTGCCCTCACTATTCAAAGTCTTTGAGCTAAATGAATGGTGAGTGAGTTATAAAAAAGAATCAAAGTACCAATGGTACTGAGTGGCGCCAACATATGGAACTGTCACATTTGTATACTAAAAGACACATATATATGCTAAACAGTGTACTTGCAGATACTGCATAATACAGACACATAATGCATGCAAGTACACACATATACCTCAAAAAATAAACACACATACCCCACACAACACACAAACTCAGGACTTTTAACCTGATCAGTTCCTGCACTATGGCCTCTACAGTCAGCAAGATATTTTGCCAATTTGAAGTAATTTTTCCCAAATTGCATTCAAACCTCAAAGTCTCAGCTGGAACTTTACAAGTTATCAGCAACATAGAACTTTAAGCTTGCTGAAACTCTAGCAATTTTTCTCATACTACATAAACTGTAGTGAGAAAAAAATAAATTCCACTTTGTGGATCAAAGCAAGGCCCCCTACCCACTGTTGCCTGGTAGGGTAGCCAGTAGTGCTACCACTGTACTAGGGTTCCTTGACAGAAAATGCATGCTGTGGCAAAGGACATCCAGCAGTGAGTGCAGACCCCCCCCCAACAACAACTGCGGTGGAGTTTAGTAATGAACAGTCAGTCAATCTGAAGCAATGTTTCCCAAGCTGCATTCAAACCTCAGTGTCTCAGTTGGAGCTTTTCAAGTTATCAGCAACATGGAACTTCAAACCTTGCTGAAATTCTGTCACTAACATCAGCAAGGACATCTAACAATTTCTCTCGTACTACATTAATTGCAATGAGAAAGAAAAACATATTCCGCACTGGAGACCAAACCCAGACCCTCAACCCACTACTGTTTAGCAGTTATTAGCTTTACCACTATACTAAGGTTCACTGATAAGAAATGCATGTGGTGACAAAGCCATCCAGCAATGAGTGCAGATCCCCCTACACAGCTGCAGTGGATTTTAGTAATGAACAAGCCGTCAGTATGAAGTAATGTTTCCCAAGATGCATTCAAACCTTAATGTCTCAGCTGGAACTTTTCAAGTTATCAGCAATACAGAACTTCAAACCTTGGTGAAACTATATCACTAACGTCAGCAAGGACATCTAACAATTTCTCTCATACTACATACATTGTGAGAAAGAAAAAAAAAGTTCTACACTGGGCAACAAACCCAGGCTTGTGCAGCTCTGAAACCCTACACCAAGACCTAAAAGACCTATCAGTGATATCATGCAGCCACATCACTCCCACTGAACGTACCTTTGCACTTGACTACATGCAATAAAAAGTACAAATGCCACAATAGACACTTACAGCTACACTGTTGGTGCCTAAAAACACAGACAAGTTTGGTAAACCCTTCTGTCAGTGCATTTGTCTTTTTAGCCTACTTTCGTATTTTGGGCCCATCATGAGCCAGACCCATAAGACTACAAAACAGCTGGTTTGTTTCTTCCCCTAGTGTAAGCTACAGATGAGGTACACTAATGAGTACAGAGTAGGACGAACGCGTGTCTGTTTCTTCTTTTCTCAGCCTTATTTATGGATTGTGTGAGAGGCCCTGTGGCACCATGCATGCCTGCTTAAAGCAGAATCAACCTAAATGTTCTTGGTAATTTGCATATACATCCCATGATGCTTTACATTATGAAGGTATGCGTGATTTTGTGTTTCTCTGAAACCTGGCTTTGTTGCCAATGCCCTTTTTGGGTAACTCTTGCCTCAGCATGTTTGAGATGAGGTTCTTTGTCTTTTTAGCTTGCTTTCTTATTTTGGGCTCACCATGACCCAAACCTGGAAGACCACATAAAATACTCGTTAGTTTTTTCTACTGGGGTGAGATACAGATGAGAGACACTGATGAGTCCTGAGTAGGACAAGACACGTGTCTATGTCTTCTATTCTCAACCTTTAGAGAATGTGTGAGAGCTTTGGCACAATGCATTCCTGTTTAAAGCACAGCCAGCCTACATTTTAATGGTGATTTGCATATTCATCCCATGATGCTTTGTATTATAGAACATGGGGAGATTTACAAAAGGCATGTGCCCAACACATCTGAGATCTGAGCACATCCCGGAGTTGCACCCAAGTGCGATTCTCAAAGGGCAGAGATGTTCCGGTGCATCCCAGATGCGCCGAACCATCTCTGATGCGCCAAACACCACCTATAATTGTATTCGGTGCATCTGGAGGGGGTGTGCCCATGCATATGGGGTGCATCCCTATTCACAGCCCACCTGGGAGATGCATCTTTGGAGCAAGTCTGAAGATGTGCTACCCAAAGTTACGTCTACAAAAAGTAGACCTAAGTGGGTGTCCGCCCACAGGCAGGCTGCATTACTGCAGGCAGCAGCATGGCAGCCTGCCTACCATGGCAGTCTAGTGCCCCCCGCCACCCGTATCCCTGCAATTAAAAAAGTGCGGTCCAATAATCTGTGGTAGTTGAGTGGAACCTCCCCTTCCTGCCCTGACCTGATCGCATTACTGTATGAATCTCCAAAGTCTCCCTGGTGGTCCAGTGGACCCCCAACCCACTCAGGCACCCCCCCACCTCTCTCCTCCCAGCAGGTGCAGAAGGTCGGCGGCAGTGTAACCCACCCACAAGCTGCCACAACTGCCCACCAACTGAGCTGTCAGTGAATGACAGTGTACTGTACTCCTGTAAGTCCATTGGTAGATCCTGTCAACCAATGGGCTTGCAGTGTGTACTGTAAGCTGTCATTCACAACTTTAGAATTAAGTTGAGAATGACAGCTTACAGTACACACTGCAAGCTCAATGGTCAACAGGGTCTACCAACGGACTTATAGGAGTACAGTACACTGTCATTCACTGACAGTTCAGTCAGTGGGCAGCCGTAGCAGTTTGCGGGTGAGTTGCACTGCCTGTTGACCTTCTGTACCTGCTGGGATGGGGGAAGTGGGTTGGGCTGGGGGTACCTGAGTGGGTGGGTGGGGGGTTCACTGGACTACCAGGGAGGTTTTGGGGTTTCATATGGTAGTGCGATCGGGTCGGGGCACGGAGGGGGGTTCCACTAGACTACCAAGGATCACTGGACTGTATTCTTGTCTTTATGGGGATACGGGCAGGGAGGGTGGTTCCACTGGACTATCAGGGATTACTGCACCGCATTTTTGTCTTTACGGGGATACAGGCAGGGCAGGAGGGCCACTAGGCTACCAGGGGTTCATTTAATGTGTTTTCTGCTCACAGCCATTGCAGGGAGCCCGGCGCATTCTGCTGAGTGCATCCATGCAAGGGTCATGCAAATGGGGCCATAATGACATGCAAATGGCCCCATTGTGTCTTGCATGCCTAATGGCCCCATCTGCATGTCTCGGACTGTGAATCCCAACCATGGGCACAGTGCATCTGGAGATATGCTGGCCCATCAGTTTCCCAGCCCGAGCTGGGGGATGCGCTGTTGCATCTCGGGTTGGACGCAACTTTGGTATTCACAGAAGGGATGCACCGGGAGCATCTTATGGCACATCTTCTGTGAATACCAAAGTTTGGACTTGGCGCATCTCTTTTGCACCAGCACAACTGAGATGTGCCAAGTGCAAATCTTTCTTTTTTCTATTTATTTTACTTTTTCGTGCAACCTGCCGCTCGGCCATCTGCCCAGGTCACAGCCCCCTCCGCTCCCACTCCCACATGAGCCGAGACTCTACGGATACCCCCTGGCTTGCCCCCAAGGGCAGGGTAGCAGCACCCCCCAAGTGCTGCAGATGACAGCACAGGTCCAGGAGTTGGCCTGGGAGCTCATTAGAGCGGAGGGGCAGGCATCATCATGGTGGCAGGCTGCAAGATTTTTCCCCCTGTAGGTAGGGGCGGGGATGTGCAATGATGACCAGCGTCTGCCCTGCCAGAGATCAGCAGGTGTCGGTGCTTATGACATGCCCAGTCTCCACTAGGTGGTGCCCTTGCACTGAGCATTCGCCACCCTCCCCCCTGGAGAAGGTGAGCAGGCGTGGGATGCTCGATTCTTCTCCTCCAGATGGCCTTCTGATGTCCCGGATCCGTTCCCGAACCTGGGTCACCAGCGTCGCAAGCGGAAATCTAACTGCTGCACATACAGACCGGCTTGCCAAGTGCAAATCTTTGTGAATCTCCCCCATAAGTATTCTTCAGTGGGATCTGTACTCATGTTCTTCACTGCATTGCACTATAGCCTAAGCACATCACACTCACTTGTGCCAAGGGGCCTCCATGAAAATTTTTCATCTTGTAGAGGCCATTCCGCTACCTGTATTATGTAAATTGTTTGGGTGTAGGGTGAATAAAACACACTCCTGTCAGAGATCTCTGTTCTTCAGCAAGCCCTGTTATCTCCTTTCTGATGATGTGTATCAGCCCAGCATACTCCTTGATCATGCTTTCCCTTGGGGTGCCTCCTGTCCTTCTCCTGCAACCTTCCAGCACTTGTCTAGTGATCCCTTTATGAGTCTGTCACATGAGGTAGCCCATATTCCTATGCCTTTTTTGACAGTCTAGCTAAGTGACCTGCTTTCAGCTTCACACAGCACTGCGGTGTTTCTGAGTCTATCTTGCCATCTAATCTTAATCTTCCTCAGGCATCGTACATAGAAGTTTCCTTCCTTCCTTCCTTCCTTCCTTCCTTCCTTCCTCCTTCCTGTCTTTTTTTTCTCTCTCTCTCTCTCCAGATTGTACTGCCTTAGAGAACACAGAAAGATTAAACATCTGCAGTATTCATCTTAGTGATGAGGCTAACGCATCCTGAATTTCAGATTCTGAGAGCTGCTGAAAAGACCATAAAGCCTTGCTGAATCTCCCTCTAGGCAGTCCTGAGCTACACATGTTTGTGTACAATGTTTGTAATTTTATGTTTCAAATAGATGCTTATATAATTTTGGACCTTACTGCTGCCTACCACTTGTTTTTTGGTTACACTTTATTTTAAGTGTCGCTTAACTACACTATATTTACAGTGTAACTACACTCTAACTACATTGCAGTTGCAATGTAATTACATGCAGAGGCCATCTTGAAGAAAGCAATAATGCCCTCCAGGGTGGGCTTTATTGGGAAATACCAGACTGCCCAGGGGTGTAATGAGGCCCGACGCTGCAGGCAGAGGCCCTTATAACCCTGTATTTCCTAATAAAGCCCACCCTGGAGGGCATTATTGCACTTAGAAAATGGGAACTATAAAAAAAAAATAAGTTTAATAAAAAAATCTTAATAAAAAATGAAATTAAAATCAGTTTTGTAATAAAATAGTTCCTCCACCTGCTTTATAATGAAGGACTTTAGTCCTAGTAGAGACTCTGTAGTTATCAAAAAAACAAAAAGTACATTGTATGCAGTTGCTGTCTCCATAGCAGGCTGTTTCTTCAGTGCCCCCCCCCCCACACTTTTCTTTTGTTTTCTTTTCTCTTTCCGACATTAATGCCTTTTTTGCCCTGTTTATTTTCATACTGGGGCAGATGTTGCGAGTTCCAGTCTTGTCTCCCCCATCGCCTGATAATAAAATACATTTCAGGTTCCTGTTGTTCCTGCAAAATCCCTGAGGAGCTACACTTTACTTTTTTTCCCCCAACAAACTGTTGCTCATGGGTTTGAGCTGGACAGCTGGCACGCTGCTGCTGAAGAGGGACGGGATATCCAAATCCTAAGATCGAGGAGCCAGGTAAAGGGAAAATAATAATATGAAAAGTGTTATATTGCTGTTTTTTCCCTGCGGTTTTGTGTATTTGTTTGCTTGGGCTGGAAATGGGATGCTGCTGATTTATGAGCAGAGCTAGTTTTAATCGTGTTGGTGGTAGCGCTAGGTGTGCGAGACTGTGCTTCATTTAGGTACCGGTATTCATCGAGCGGGTGGGTGACTGGCTTCCTAGAAGGCAAAGTTACTTTTTTGTTGTTGGTAAAAACGAGGGTTGATCTTCGGAATGGGGTTAGGTTTTTTGGGTTTTTTTTACAGGAATGTATGGCAGGAGAATTTGTGGGCAGGGTTTGTCGTGTGTCTATGTGGCGGGGGCAGGATTAGTTTTCCTCTTGCTGAAGCAGAACAACATAAGCGGCTGTCCAGTTTGAGAATTCGGGGTGACCAATGATATATTAAGTAATGGGGCACCCCGAATTTGCACTTGTTTTCAAGTAGGCTCTATCGGAAAATAAATGCATCTCTACTCGGTATTTCAGCCAGTCAGTCAGATGAATTTATTTTCCAAGCCCATTTTCTAAAATGGGATTCTAACCCCCAGTGTGTTTGGTGAATCTTTTTACAAAAATAAATAAACCTCAGTTGTTAACATACAGCGCCGCCCACTAGGACGAAGCACTCTGTAATTAGATTTCACACTTTTATGTAGGATTTCTTGGATTCTGAGTCACAGAATCAGATTTGTCGGATTCTGATCAAGTTTTCAGAATTATGATTTTCAGAATTATTGTCCAAAAATCCTAATTCTGAAATTTAAGGTGAAAACATGTTTTTACATAAGAATTTAGGATTTAGGAATTAGGATTCCAGATCTAAATCCGATTCCCATTTTCTTGTATTCTTTTTCCCTTCAGTCGCTGCTGACTGGACCCCATCAGTCAACACCCAGCCTGCTCCCGCACTGCCTGAAACCTTCTCTACCTGTGGCCCCGGTCCTCTGACTGACCCACGACTCTCCTGCAAGCAACCCCCCCGGCTTGTGTCCCCCTTGCAGAGCCACCTTCTGCTCCATGGTGCTCCATACAAATATCCAATGGCCTGCATGCAGAGGTGAAGGACAGAAGGTGTCAGGACCCAGAAGGGTAGCATCTGGCGGTGGGCATGGAGCCTGTGGAGCGACGTCGTCCATCCAGCCAATGGGGTTTTTCCTTTTTCTGCATGGTACTTCCCCCTTGCATTGATGGGAGCAGACGTGCAATGACATCAAGGGCAGGTGCTCACACTCCCGTATGCATTACACCATCTGCTGCGTCCCACCATGCCTGTACTGAGGGCTGATGGCTCAATACTCTTTGGCTGCCGCCAGGATGTATCCTATCACCAGAGCTCTCCACCCTCCCTCCCTTCCTCCCTCCCCCAGAGAAGGTGAGCAATCCATTCGATGCTCAAGCCTTCGCCCCCTGGCCAACCTTCCAACACCATAGACTCACTCCCAAACCCAGGTCATCGGCATTGCAAGCAGCAGCACTACTACTGCGCCGATGGGCCAGATGCCGATTCCCATTTTGAGGTCCTTTTTGGAATCAGATAGAAATCAGATTTGGAATCAGAAATTTGAAAACTCCTACACTGTCTAATCAGATCAGAACTGGCCAAGTCTGAGCATCCATAGTTTCCTGTGTGACAAGTTGATGTAATTACCATTGGATTACATTGGATCCTGCAGTATCTTGCAAGATATCACTGGCTGAAATGGTGATACTGCACTCTATCCTTGGGGGGACGGCACAGCAATCCCCGGGTAGACAGAGGCATTAACATCCTCCAGCAGCTCTCCCTAAACACTAATCAATCAGTTCATATTTTTTGAGGTGTTGATTAGCAGCCCGTGGCTGGTACTTCTTCATGGGATGGTTGGATTCTTCAGGATCCTCTTTTCTTACTAAGTAGTGGTACCAGAGCTGCGTCATGTCCAAAACCCAGATCTCATAGGTTGCTGTCATTTGGCTAGTTATTCCTAATGTTTAATGTTTTCTGCATTGTGCTACCTTGACTACTTACACTGACAAACTCTAGCTGGTTCAATGTTCCAGTGTCTGATGATCATCAGTTGAACTTATGAATGTTCTTGTGAGCAAAGTTCATTTTGTGACAAGGTCATCCAGCCAATGGAATACAAGGAGCTTCTATCCATTTTCAATATGAGTACCTATAGTACATTTAGGAATGATAGAATTCCAGCCACTATTGTCACCTCTTACTGTGGCCTTTCATATCCTGCAGTGCCACCAGGATATCACAAATGGAACTTCATTCACTAGATTTTGCAGCAGTTACTATAACTGGTCTTTGATCCCAAATCAGATCTCCTGCATACACAACTTATTTCTCTTTTGTCACCTCACCCCCTCCTGACCTGAAGGTACCACAGTCCCCTACCTTTAGGTACTATGCTGTTGACACTCTACTAATCGGTATATCACCAGTAATGTTCTATACAGTGTAAATGAAATAACTCTAGCCATAGCACTTATCTATGTTTAAATGCAGTAATACAATGACTGTACACCCACTGTCACTCACTGCCCTACTGCCTGTAAGTATAATCCTGATGTACACGGATGGTCTCTGGACATCCCTTATTTGTCCGCCCTGTACTACTCAGTGTAAACCCCTGTTTCTAAGCCTCTCTTTATAGCTGTTTAACAATTGTTCACATAATCAGAGCTGCCTGTATAAGCACGTGTTCCCACTTGTTTGTAACATACTGTCATCACCATGTTGCGTTTTTTATGTACTGTAACCTGCTCTTGTGGAAATGCTAATGTAAATTGTTATTTGTTCTTGTTCTTGTGTAATGTAATCTCCTGGGTCGTACCTGAAAATAGGCATATTGTTGTCTCGTGTTCTTACCCGGTTACCAAAAAACAAATAAATAAAATAAATAAATAAATGCCCTCAACAGTTATTGGTTGGAGAACGTCAGCGTACCACTGCTGTAATGTCAGGGAGTGCTGTCCATCACATGAGATGTTAAATCGAGGTCCCTTCTTCCTGTTTCTGATTCTGTTTTGGTGGGTGTCCAGGTGGAAGTAAAAGAACCCAAGGCACTTTTCCCAAGAGTAGGGGGGTTTTCCCCAGTGTCCTAGCCAAATTCCCCTTCCCATAAAACCAGTTAATGCAATTGTCGAAGGCTGGGTGTGGGTGTCGACGTGCAAATGGCTGCCACTACACATTTACAATCGCTTCATTACCATTCTCCCATTGCTTGTAAAGCTCTTTGGGGGTACAGCATGTCTGAAAGGCACCACATAAAATGATAATTCTTCTTGAACTGGAGTTGGATCACTTCCCTTGAGCAGCTGTTAATCCCCCTCCTAATACATGCAAACAGTGTACTTGCTCTCTTGACTGTGGCAGTACACTGCCTGTCTGGCTTTGCCTTACTGCCCATAGTTATCCCCTAGATCCTTTCTTTCATTTTGCTGTGCCATCCACTGTTACACAACACAGGGTATACATGTGTGACCCAGATTCCATGCCCCTAATTGTTTGTACACTAGTTCTCTGACACACTTAAGGCACCTGTTTTGTGGAATGGCTCATAACTGACTACTGTAGGCTACTTTGCTCCTGTGGCAGGTTTTTGTCCAGTCAATTAAGATGTAACGTGATGCCATCAGTGACATCAGGCATTATATGTGGGAGATGGACTTCAGGAAAAACAAAGAGGGAAAGAGTTACAAATATGGGACAAAGCAATATTTTTAAAGAAAAAAGAATATTGTGTAGCACTGAGCTATGCGACAGGATGTAAATGTTGTGGGCAGTTCTTTGCCTACGTTACCATGACATTTCGACAGCCTTGCACTTCTGTCAACCAGCCTGCAGAGATCTAAGTCTCTATTACTGTAGATGTAAGCAATTTCCCTCCCTCCCTTCCTTACTTACTTCCTCCCTCCCTCCCTCCATTTCTCAACAGCACTTAAAATTAATTATTCTCAGTACTTGAACTATAACCTCCAGGTGGCCAGAGCCATCTCCATTAATTTCCTGCCCTCCACCCATTTCCTCCTACATATACACATAAGGTTCAAGGTTTAAGTTTATTGACTGACCACATGAATCATTACAATATCAATTAAAAACTGTGGTAGATTACACTGTGAATTCATGTTGCATATAAAATCCCAATTCATAATTATAATAAAAATCATGTCCGAAACTGTGAAACATGCATATTTTTATTTACTTTGTTTATTTATTTTATTTGATAACCCAGGAAGAGCACTGGACTGAGGGTCCTTTCTCAGGTATCACCTGGGCAAAAACTGTAGTAACAATACTTACAGACATTGTACAGTACAATAAAAACAAAATGCAATTTACACAAAATTACAATGACAATTACATAGACTATACAAATACTGTAAAACATTTTTTTTGTAAAAATATAGAAAGAGGAAATGGATCACAATGATTCAGATAGGCCATTCCAAAATTGAGGAGCAGCGATAGAAAAGGCACAGGATTTGCAAAGCCTTTAATCTAAAACAACCCCTTTGGCTAAACGCAAACCGGGAAGTACTGACCTATAGTTTACTAGAATCATGATTCATTGGATCATTTTATACCTTCATCATGCAAATTCAATTTCATTTTATCTACAATTTTTAGGAAGGAGGCCATAGCATCCAAAGTTGAAGGGGAGTGTAATTTAAATTAAAAAGTTACTTGTTGTATGGGTTCTAATTCTACCTCAGGTAAAATTTTGCCAAGAAATGTTTCCTATAAAAGTTATATAAAGGGCGTAAAGTCATTGTACGTCTGAGGTCATCTGGTCCCAAATTACATTTACATAAAGCTGCAGACATGTTTTTATTATAGAATATATTGATTCTCTAGCTGTGATAGTATTCACACCTGTACTTACTAATTAATTTCCTTCTGGGAGGATTTTTTACTATCTCCAAGTACTTTTCAAATGCTGTATTTTTTTTTCAGTGTTAACCGTTTACTGATCTTGAATTGAGTGCATAGACTAACTTCATTTTGTGTACGTATGTCCCTAAATCTCTGCTTAATTAAACTTTTTACTTCATTTAAATATTTTACAAAAATATCTAATAAACATGTAAGTAATCAATTGGGTTTAACATGATTGATAATGAACCATACACACCTAAGAATATATTGTTGGTTAGTGGTACTTTCCCAGAACTGGAGCCAACAACATTATGCCAGAATCAACAACATCTTTTTAACTAATTCCCCCATCCATAGCCCACTCACCCCCAGGTACCAAAATACCAATATTCAGTAGCCCTTCCCCCACCACTGACCCCTTATCAATGATTTTTTTGGGGGGGCCAATGGTGGTCATATACCAGGCTAGGCATTTGGTCCCCCCTCCCTGTTCTCTTATAAAATGAAAAAAGCATTGCCAGCTCCTGCCAGCATGCCAGAAGCCAACAGCATGATTACAAGCATGCCTGTATTGGGTAGACAGATAATGGTAGTTTGAAGATTAATGCCATGATAATAAACCGGATGTGTAATCCTGTAAGTGGGGATCATAATACCAGTTCAGTAGTGAGAAGCACAATCCCATACCCGGGAAGTGTAATCCTGTATATGGGAACATCATCCAATAAAAGAAAAATGTAATCCAATTTGTGGGATGCCTAATCCTATAAATCAGAATGATAAACCTCTAAATAAGAAGCATCATTTTTGTCTTCCATCTTTCAGATGAGATGTTAAACCAAGGTCCTGTGTGCCTGTTCAGGTGGTTGTTCAGGTGGACATTAAATATCCCATGGCATTTCTTGAATGCAGTAGGGTAATCTCCATGGTATCCTGGCCAAATTTCTCCATTCACTAAAAATACCACTAACATCTTAATCAGGTTCAATTTCAGGTTTTTTTTTTTCATCTATATCTGCCCTTGGGATGAGGCTGAGGCTGAAAAACAGGCAGCATTGCCTAGCCCTCCTTTTCCAGTCAACAAAAACTAACTAAAAGTTAAGTAACACAAACAAATAGATGGGAAGCGTAATCCTATAAATGGAAAGTGTAATGCTATAAATGGGAAGCATAATGCAATAAATGGGAAACATAATCCTATAAATGGGCTGCATAATCCAATAAATGGGAAGCATAATCCTATAAATATGATGCATAATCCAATAAATGGGAAGCATAATCCTATCAATGGGAAGTGTAATTCTATAATTGTAAAGCATAATCTAATAAATGAGAAGTGTAATCCTATAAATGGGAAGCGTAATCCAATAAATGGAAAGCATAATTCAATGAATGGAAAGTGTAAACCAATAAATGGGAATCATACTAAAATAAATGGGAAGCATAATCCAATAAATGGGAAGCGTAATACAATAAATGGGAAGCGTAATCCAATAAATGGGAATTGTAATAAAATAAATGGGAAGCATAATGCAATAAATGGGAACTGTAATAAAATAAACGGGAAGCATAATGCAATAAATGGGAAGCATAATACATTAAATGGGTAGTGTAGTCCAATAAATGGGAAGCATAATCCAATAAATGGGACATGTAATCCAATAAATGGGAAGCATACTCCAATAAATGGAAAGTGTAATCCAATAAATGGGAAGCATAATTCTATAAATGGGAAGTGCAATCCAATAAATGAGAAGCATAATCCTATACATGGGAAATGTAATCCAATAAATGGGAAGCATAATCCAATAAGTGGAAAGCATAATCCAATAAATGGGAAGCATAATCCAATGACTGGAAACTGTAATCCAATAAATGGGAAGCATATTCCAATGACTGGAAAGTGTAATCCAATAAATGGGAAGCGTAATCCAATGACTGGAAAGTGTAATCCTGTAAATGGGAAGCATAATCTAATAAATGGGAAGAATAATCCTGTAAATGGGAAGCATAATTCAATAAATGGGAAACATAATCCTGTAAATGGGAAGCATAATCCAATAAATGGGAAGCATAATCCTATGAATGGGAAGCGTAATCCAATAAATGGGAAGCATAATCGTATAAATGGGAAGTGTAATCCAATAAATGGGAAGCGTAATCCTATAAATGGGAAGTGTACACTAATAAATGTGAAGTGTAATCCAATAAATGGGAAGCATAATCCCATAAATGGGAAGTGTAATACAATAAATGGAAATCATAACACAATAAGTGGAGAGCATAGCCCAATAAATGGAAAGTGTAATCCTATAAATGGGAAGTGTAATCCAATAAATGGGAAGTGTAAATCAGTAAATGGGAAGTGTAATCCAATAAATGGGAAGTGTAATCCAATAAATGGGAAGCATAATCCTACAATTGGGAAGTGTAATCCAATAAATGGGAAGCGTAATCCTATAAATGGGAAGTGTACACCAATAAATAGGAAGTGTAATCCAATAAATGGGAAGCATAATCCTATAAATGGGAAGTGTAATCCAATAAATGAGAAGCGTAATCCTATAAATGGGAAGTGTACATCAATAAACGGGAAGCGTAATCCAATAAATGGAAATCATAATACAATAAGTGGAGAGCATAGCCCAATAAATGGAAAGTGTAATCCTATAAATGGGAAGTGTAATCCAATAAATGGAAATCATAATACAATAAGTGGAGAGCATAGCCCAATAAATGGAAAGTGTAATTCAGTAAATGGGAAGTGTAATCCTATAAATGGGAAGTGTAATTTTATAAGTGGTAAATGTTATCCTAGAGTATCCTCAACAAATGTAACTTCCTGGCGTTTATTTATTTGTAATTTCTTTCTTTCTTTTTTTTTTTTTCTCGAAAGGCACACTGAGCTGTGACAGTTTGATTCCATGTGTGTAACAGGGGGTGGGCTACATGATTTAACCTGTTTTATTGACAAAGAATGGTCCTGTGACCATATCATTTATTTTTATTGTTCAAGATCAATTGCCTTAGGTTCTTGTTGAGACAGGTAGTAGACCATTTCTTGGCCCTTTTCCCTCTCATTCTTCCAGTAATGCAGATCTCGGCAGCAACTACAAGCATCTTCATCAGCAAACCCCACATGTGGACCACATTATCAGCATTACCCTGCTGCTCCAGAGCCACGGTCACCTGGCATTTCATCGTGTTGATGTTTGTGATCATAATGTTCTGGATCTGGGTGGCTAAAGCCCAGATAATCTTCTCTGTCACCAGGGAGGGGTCACCTGGTTGTGTTCACTGTCTTCTACCAGTTCCATGACATTCCCACTGGATATGACCCATCCCCACTGCTAAGGTCAAGGGCATCTCCACGCCTTGCCTCCAGTTGGGCATGCTGTTCTAAGAAGTAGTCCTTGAAGGTAAACAGCAACTTGGTCTCAGCCCTGCTGTTAGCCCCCTCAAGACATCAGTCTGTGCCCGGGACAGTGAAATCCCTTAGGATCACCACTGCATCTGATTTAACTGCTTAACGATGATTTCCTCAACCAGCTTGTCATGCATCATGCACCACATATAGAACACTGGGTAAGGAACTGTGCACAAAAAGGCTGTGTTTCCATTCAGGGCATTGATGACATCATAGACCTCAAGAGGGAAGTTAGAGATGTCCCTATAATATCATCAACCCCAAGATGGAAACATAGCCTTATTGGTGCAGTTCCCTGTTTTTTTTTGTTTTTTTTTTATGTAGTACTTTTTTTTTTTTTTAAAGAAATATATTTTTTTCTGTCTCTCTCCCCAACTCTCCCCCCCCCCAACTCCACCTCCTGTGCCCGATGCCCCACAAGCTCTCCTCACCCACAGCAGCATTTCAGCAGGAATCTATTCTTTTTTGGCAGGAAGCACATTAGATTTTAAAAACGTGCCTGTCAGTGAAAGAAATTAAAAAAAAACTGTTGAAGTGAAAGTCCGATACTGAGCTCTGAAATTGGCCGCAACGTGCGACTGCTCAGACGTAGAACGTAAAGTTATTGTAGTACAGTAGTGAAGTAGCTACCATACTACAACTTTTCTGACCTTTGAACTGTCCTACAGCAGCTTTTTGCAGTGGATCAAAATCAAGTTATGGTAAGGGGCAACCATATACTACAGCACCATACTTTGACAAGACAGGTTGTAAAAGACTGAGAGGGCAGAACTTTCAAAGCATGGCACGGGGCTTGCGTCCAGCCATGCACTATGGCCCTTAGGTTCTGGTGGTGCCCCAAACCCTTCACCACAGCTGCACCTGATTGTACAATCTCGGGCGCATTTATGACAGTTTCCTCAATTCACGGCAGCTTACGCCAAATATCTGGTGCAAGCTCTGTAAAGATGGCCCCCATGATTGTCACAAGTTAGACCAGAAAAAGTTAGTCTAAGTTGCAGCAATTGCCACACGGGATAGAAATTTTATTTATTTTATTTAAAAATTGATAACCGGGAAAAGCACCAACGAGCTGAGACTCGTTTCCAGGTGCAACTCAGGGAAAGGCAACATGGGAAAATAGTACGTTTACATATGACAAAAGAACATATCAGTAACAAGAAACAGGGGTCACAGTGGCAAGACCCATAACAGTAGGTAACATCAAGGTACGGGAGTATAACATTAAAGCAAATAAAAAAAAAAAGTTTATCCACAGATAGCACCACAGTCCAGTTGCAGGACAGGCCGCTGCACCAAATAATAAATAATGGATCAGGGCAAAAAGAAATACAGAGAGCAAGGCACAAATTACAACAAAGGGGTTCATATTGGTCAAGGAGATATGGCTGTCAGGGGTTTGCAACTGTAGGTGATTGATGAGTGAGGCAGAAGTCTGAGTAGCCCTTTGAGTGAGAAGGGTGAGGAGGATAGTCTGAGATCAGAGGGGAGTTTATTCCAGAGAGAAGGGAAATGAAAGGAGAAAGCATATTGGCCAGATGCAGAGAGGGGACATGGGATGGCAAAAGTACACAGATCCTAGCGATGAAGGGAGTAGGTAGAATGAGCAGCTTGGAAGAGGCGGGCAGAGAGGTAGGTAGGGAGAGTTCCTCGCGTTGGATCACAGCACGCCCCATGTGCCCTATCATCTGTGCACTGGGGCTTGCAGCAAAAGGCTTTTGAAAATCATGCCCAGAGAGTCTAGGAAGGAAGTGTCCTACGGCTTCTCTCAGGCTGTTACCACCAGTCCCATCTAGCAGGGGAGGACAGTCCATACCATCTGATTGCCTATGGGAAGTGGTATGCAAATAACTATTACAATAGCACAAAGTGAGACAGTTTTTGCTATTTTTGCTTGTCGCTGGAAGGGACAGCAGCTGAGGTTTCATTCAGATTGTGCACCCTACATTGATATAAAGAGACATTTGGTGCTAGGTATGAGCAGAAAGGGACTGGCCATCTGATCTCTGCAGACATCCATCTCATAGAAAAGCTGTGGGCACGTAAAAGAAAGGAACAGAAGAGACCGAGTGGGATATGTAATATTTTATTTTCTGCTGCATTTGCTTGTTTCTGAAGATAGCCATGAATGTGAGCCGAAATTGGGCATGAATGCCTGAAAAGAGAGGCTGAGTCTACCAGGACTGAGGGTGACTCCTCCGGGATACTTTTGAGAATCCCTGGAATTTGTATCTTCTGAACAAGGCATCCAAACATCCTCCAGCCTTCATTACAGAATGTTCAACTAACCAGTGAGCCAGACATCTCAGCCTGGAACCTGCAGTCGCTAGGATGTGTTGAAACTTGGTGTGGAATTGGTCTGCGAGGAGGAATGACACAATTGGGGGAAAAAAAGCAGTTTGCAGTTCTGGGTGCTGGCCAGCCAGTATGGTGCCTGAACATGACATCAAGCAGGAGAGAGAGAGAGAGGAGGGAGGGAGAGAGAGAGAGAGAGAGAGGACAAAAGTGAAATAAAAAAAAAAAAAAAACACAAGCTGGTCTGTTTGGCATTTAAAAGGTCCACTGTCTAAGGTGCTTATTATTCCTCCAACAACACTAGGCTGCATTTGAAGTGCAAATGATGTCAACCCCGGAAAAGTGGATGCCATTCATCTGTGATGATGCCTACATGGATGATCTGTGATGTGCGCCACTCCTGTCCTTTGTATAGTACCACTGGAGACCCAAACAACTAGACAGGTGCGGGTCACTGTAGGCAGAACCAAGGAGTCATCAGGACATTATATGATATAGGGCTGTTGGAGGTATTGTAACGAAGCCGGTGCTATGTGCCCCAGATCGTACATGAAAATGGAGTATAGAATCGTATTCTTCAGGAAAGAACATGTTAAAGCAGCACCATTTGTTATGGTGAAAACTTTCAACACTACTTTTGCATTCCATTTTAGATTGCTCCTTATATCCTGCCTTATACAATACCCTTTTTTATCCATTTTGAGCCAGTTTTAGCACTTTTTACATTTTTTTTCTTCCATATTCTGTTAATCTCCTGGTTCGCCCCCAGTGATTCCCTTCTGATTGACCTCCCAGACCTGTCATCTGGCTCCCCCAGGACATACTTTCATTGTTGTCCGCTGCCACAGGACTTGCAGTTGTGCCCAGCCACTGAAGAGGTGCTCGCAGAGGGTCGGTCTTCATCCTGCGCCCAAGGGTGGTTTTCCGCCAAATTTTCACGCTGGGTCCACAGACATGCCATGGACGTGATGCCCGAGCTCTGCTTCCACAGAGACGGCCCAGCGTCTTGAACGTGGGATCCCTTCCCTACATGGTGGCATGAATGTGCTGCCACCCAGCCACCACTGGGTGGCAGGCAAGCAGCGTATCACACTAACCACCCCCTCCCTCGAGGAAGGAGAGCTGCCCTAGTGCTGCTCGATTCTTCCTCTCCCTGCCAGCCCCTGAGCAACCTGAGTCCATTCCTGACCCCAGGTCACTGGCCTGGCAGGAGGTAAGGTGCCCAACACCTCAGCCCTCCACACCACCAGTCCACTTTTTAAAATTTTTGAAATAAGCGGTGGGCAACTTTTAATATGGCTCAGACGTGATGTTTCAGTGTTTTTAGCTATTTTTGTACACCTATTGTGTAATATACCATAAGGTCAGGGAGCACCTGCTCGGGGAGCACTGTGTGCTACGCACTAGTTCATTTTAGTCATAAGAAAAATGATGTACAACAATGGGGTTGGATTTTCAAAACTCTGGACACAGTACTTGTGTCAATATTTCAGATGCCTGCTATGTCCTGGTAAATGGGTCAGGATGTTTGCATGCTGTTTTCCAATAGCCTGACCCATTTACAAGACTTTTTGCAGTTTACAGAAAAAAAAATATTGCATGTGTCATTTTTGGGACGAGATTTGCAGGAATCACATCCACAAGTTAGGTCACCTTTTAGGAGGTCTAAACAGTTGGGGCAGATTTTGTGCCCTTGCATCTGAAAAACAGAAGCAGGCCTTTAACATCCCCCACCAGGGTGTTCAAAAACAGCTGAAAAGACTCATGAAGATCTGATTAGAGCTATATTAAAAGGAGTGCTCTGGCAAGTTATTCCATATTGCTAACATGAGGGGAGGAAACAACAAAAACACATGATGTCCCCTCTAGTTTCTATATATGTATATGATCTCTATCTTTTTGACTTATATAAAGTCATGTGATCATTTAAGTTACATGTTGTAGGCAGAATTTCTAACATACGGTTTGGGGTTGTGTATGGAAATCCACGTACTCTCAAAATTGTTCTAAAATGGCGAGAAAAAAATCTACAAATTTCATTGTCTGAGAGATGTCACCAGACTGTGCATTAAACCTCTATGATTATTATTATTACTGGAAATCGGAATTGCAAACTTTTGAGTCATAGACTCTTTTTACAAAGGCTTCACGTCAGTAAATACAGACAAAATATTACAGCTATAAACATGAAATAAGAGGCAAGCAGATTCATGGTAACTCAGTATAACTAAAATTTAGCAGCTGAAGGTGGTAACCCAGCATCTTGACATTCTGTGGGTGGTGTGAACCCAGAGTCAGTAACATTTGGTAGCTTTTATTGTGATAATCTTAAATCTAAAACCAATAGCAATAATCAGTACTTTATTTACATAACTGAGAACAGTAAGAAGGGAGAAAAGGCTTGAGATGCACCCCCTGCCATGGCTTATTACTTACTTGTACCACAGCAGTGCTGTAGCTACTGTGATACAGTATGATGATTTCTTGTTGTTCTACACTAGCTACTGCAAGTCACAGAGAAAAGCACACGCTAGCTGCTTCTCCTTCTCCCCCCTTAAGCACCTATTTTCCTCTCCTAAGAAAAAAAAACCTTGCCATTTTGTGCTTTAGTTTTTTAATAAATAAATCCATCCTGCACCCAGTGGCTTAGTACCCACCCAGTGCCCATTGTAGTACTTCTTTATTTCGGAAATATTTATGTCGTTTTAGTCATGGAAAAGTCCTGCAACTGCAAACACATCTGTTCAAATAATGTCAGTTTTTAAACAGAAGCACTAGGAGAGACAGGATCACCTGAAATGGAACCATTAATTATACAAAATAATGCACGGGCTAAACCTTAGACAACCAAGCTGATGTTACCATCTCAGGGTGAGATTATATCGTAGAGACCTCATGATCCTTGATCTCGGCATCTACAATGCCATCTCACCCTGAGACAGAAACAAAATCTTATTGTGTATGATTGCCCATACATTATTTGAAAGTTTTAATATACTCTCTAAGGTTAGTACTTTTTGTTTTTAAGATCCATGCATTAGTAAACTTGAATTAGAGCAAAGTACAAACTCTGACAAAGCCCCAGATAGGGGTGAAATGTTGGAGTCTGTCCCACCGGTGTTCAGCTACTCTGTTTGTGTTTTGGAGCGCTGAGCATTGAATAAAGACTCACCTGGGCATAACTCAACAAGGACATCTTTGCATCTTATTATGGTGAGTGCCCAGGCTTTTGCTTGGTTTTGTGACTGTGCATTGCCAGGAGGAACCAGGCTGAGTAAAGCGGCTTTATGGTGATCTATCTTCCACATGCAGTGAGATAACCCTTGGTGGGAAGTTCTTTACTAACATGTCCTATATGCAGTAAGATAACCCAACATCCGGTGAGATAACTCATTGTGGGGTTCTCTCCTAACATGTTCCACATCCAATGAGATGACATATGGGAGGGTATGTTCTCACCTACCCTGTTCCACATGCACAGACATAACCCATGGATCGATGGTGGTGGTGGTGGGGCAGTTCTGTTGACATGTGCATTGCACACAGTGAGATAACCTATCATGCTACTGTACACAGAAATAACCCACAAGGGTTTTTTCTTCCCAAGTGTACTATACCCAGATAAGTAACCCATAATATAGACAGATAACCCTTGCTATATACAAAAAAGTTATGGAAGCTCATGTCTTCATGAATGATTTGCATAGGTCACCCATGCTATGAACTGATAACCCTTTGATATACACAGATAATCTACAATAGGTCCCATCTTCCTGCATGTACACTAGTAACCCATGATGAACACAAATAACACATGGTGGTTCCTCTTCTCATGCGTGCTGTACTTAGATGACCCATGCTGTACACAAGTGCGCAATACAGTGTTATATACAGGAGACATATGGAGGTTCCTCTGCTCGTGTGTGCTATGTAAGCAATAAGACACAACTGGTGTGTACTATGCATGAGATTACCATATGCCCAGGGGCATAATGAGGCATGAGGCTGCATACTGAGTGCCTTCAGCCCCCAGAAGTGCAGTCATCTCAGCATGATGCACACATCAATGAGTCTTATTGCACTTACAAAATGGGCTAATTTTTCTAAAATATATTTATCTTGTAAAAATATATTGGTCACACTTTATTTTCAGTATCAGTTTCAATGTAACTGTGGGGTAGGTAATCATTAATTACAAGCAACATGAGTAATTACATTTTAGTTACATGTTTTCTACATGCAACTACATTGTAGTTACACTATAACTGTAGTGTAGTTAACTGACGCTTAAAATAAAGTGTCACCAATATGTTTAAATATATAAAAATATAAATCTTTAGATTCGGTGTTAAAAAAGGTTCTTCCACCTACTGGAACTTGATTTATATTTAGTTGTGAGTTTGGACATTTGTTCTTATGTGGATTCTGTAGTTGTAGTTCACTGTAGTTTTTTGTTTTCTTTCTGTTATGCACCATCCCAAAATAAAACCAGTAGAGAGACGTAGATTGTGCTCATATGCGGAATTTGTTGTTTCAGACAGGTCCTCCAGGAAGTACAGTATATTGTGCGTAACCCCCCTACAAATGGGGGTTCCCGAAAAGTCTTCCTTGAGCTTGTCTAAGTGCTCACTGTCAGGCTGGTGTCCTGCGTTTTTGCAGTTTAAATGTGATTGCCAGAGAGTGCCTGTATAGCCTCTGTGTACTGTCTCTTTAAGCGCTGCCTGGATTGCAGTCATAATTAATCTAAAAGGGAGCTCTGTTAGAAGATGTGCTTGTTTGCTGATCATTTGTTAGAGTAGTAATAATATTGCAGTTTGTTCTAACCTGCCTTCTTTGCAGCATGGACAGTTCTGTTTGTTTCCATCATCTTGGTCCTGGACTGCTGAAATGGGAGAATGGGACTCTAAATTGGAGCCTGCCTACAGGGGCTTTGTGGGGTCAAAACTTGTAGGAATTGTAGTTTGGGACTTTCTGCGCCTAAAATAACCTGGAGGGGAGCCCTTGTTGTGATTGACAGACAGATCAGCCAACCGAACCTTTTGGATCTTGGGGAAGTCCCAAACTACTTGCAGTTTCGGTTAGATCTAAGTTGGAAAGTGAAAAAGCAACAGTTTGAGGTAGTTTGAGCAGCAATCCATAGTGGACTTGCATGGGAGAACTGTGGAAAAGCCTGAGTTTTGGCCTGCATGCCTGCCTGCTGTCCCTGAGAGAGAACTTGTGCCTTTTTCCGACCGAATCTGAACTTGGAGAGCGAAGTAAGCCACTGAATTGTGACCAGGCTCCTAACTGAAGAAGACCGAAGATTTGCTGAATGCGATCGGCCTGTCTGGACTTCCAGCCACCTCTGAACTCCCGGATTGTGCAGAGACTCTGTAATTGCGACCAGAGAGCCTTTTGCCTGGTACAGTGGAATTTTCTTACATGTGAATGTGTTGTATGCTTATAGTGGGTCATGATTTGGTTCCCCACTGTGGTTTGAATTGTATTCTGCTTGCTGGAAGCAGCATTAGAATTTCCTTACGTGCAAATGTGCTGTGTGCTGCTAGTGGGTCGCGATTTGGTTCCCCACTGTGGTTTGAACTGTATTCTGCTTGTTGGAAGCCACATCCAGCCCCTTGGACTGAAACCAAAATCATCTCCATTGGGCCTGGGCCTTGCCACACTGGCCCAGCCTGACTACCCGCTGCACAGAGAACGCCATCGACGAGAGATCTGCCTGGGGATTAGCCCCCTGCTCAACACTTGAACAGGAACGATGCCTTGGTGATTCATGTGGGCCCCGCTTTTCCAGGTACTCCAGCTCAACAACCTACAGTCTCGATTTCGTCCTGCCTGTGTCCAGTATTGGGTATCACGAGTAAACATCAGGGTAGCTCCCTGCAACAACAGCTAAATCTAAAGTGTTGTCATCTGGTTGTCTTGTTGCCTTTTCTTTCACGAACTGAGTCCCCCGGCTCCAGATTACAAGTAGTGTGTGTTGTGCATGTTGCTTTCTTCCATCACAGGGCCCCAACCAGCTGTAACATTCCTGGCTAGCCCACCATTTTCCTACCAAGGTACCCAGAGTGTGTGACTGTGTGGGGACTTAAAGTGCATGCATAACTGTTTGCTTAATATAGCCTTTAAGCCAATCAACCTGATTACGCCCCTTCCTTGTTCAAGTCCCCTGAATAAATCAGACCTGACTATTTTTTGCTGCATTTAACCTGACTGTGGTTTCAGTTTGTGCCAAGTGTACTGTACTGTTGCTATTTACTGTGCATAACCTTGTTTTACAGGGGGGTCCGCAGAGTCGAGCCAGAGGAACCAGCCCTGGTGGTAAGTGCAAACAGTGTGGGTACTGGTATGGTGTATAAGGGGTACTGTGAAAGTGGTTATTGTATATTGCTCAGGCCACTAGAAGGGAAAGAGGGGGATTACAGTGTCCCGGAGGGCTGTGCCCAGGATTGTTTGACCACTACCAACCCTGACCTCTAGGAGGAGGCACCCGTTTCAGAACTCAGGCCCCTTAACCTGCTACTAACCACACAGGCAGGGGTAGTAGCCCTTGGGATAGCACCACCTAGGGGTTACATGTGCATCGACACTTAGATTACAAGCACCAAGGAGAGCTGTTTGTTATCAAGTCTACTGTCTCCTGCTTGATCCTCCCCCAAGGTAGTGCAAATGAAAGCAGTGCAGATGTAGTTAGGCACCGTGACGATGTGAGTGTAAAGGAACTGTGGTTCAAAAGTGGCCAATGGAATTCTGCAGATGGGACATGGGCCTGGTGATTGATGAAGTAAAAAGAAAGCCTTCCAGGAAGTACAGTATGTTGTGTGGCAAGACATTTGACGACACTTTCTGTGTGTAAGTGTAATAATTGATTGATGTTTTTACACTCATTTGTCTATTGTATTTGTTTAATATTTGTGTTTGTAACACTGGACATCTGTGAAAATGGGTGAACAACCCACAGATTTTTCAGTATAAAATTAAAAATAAAATGAAAACTGAAATGAAATGAAACACTTAGAGACAGCCCAGAGCACTGTTTGTTATTAAACGCACTGTCTCCTGCTCGAACCTTTCCTACCGCCTCGTACCTGAGGTAGTATGAATGAAAGTTGTATGTGCGCAGTTAGGGACCGGGACTGGGTGAGTGTAAAGGAACTGTGGCTCATGTTTTAAATAAATAACGTTTTTGTAGCAACTCTGGAGTTGGAAGTAATGGCAGTTATGTAGGTAAAGAAGGAGTCAGTCTGCAAGCAGCACGTACAAATTACGAGTGCATGGCTAGCAGTGATAGACTGGTTGTCCTATTAAAAAAAAAATGCTGAGAGCAGTCGGTATGTTAACAGATTAAAACAGAACTGCAAGGAAAGTGCTTCAAAACATGTATGTGGCTTTAGTAAACTTTAGTTAGTTAGTGACTGCTTACCAACACTAAGAGGAAAAAATTGCTGCCAGGTATTTCTTTTTAAGAATGTTGTCAGGTGAACTGATTTGTGGGTAGGCTAGGTACCAGGATGACTGTGCATTGTTCTCTATTAATGCACGGCCACCTGACTGGTTTTAGCCAATTATATTTAGGGAATTTTTAGTCCCATTTTCTAAACATGAATAACCCATGATACCTACAGATAATTTATTCTATATAAAGACAACACACAGGGACTCCTCTCCTTAATAGTGCTCTACATAGATAACTTACTTTATACAGTAAAATCCCAGTTATCCAACCCTCAGTTAACCAGACCTCTCAGTTATCCAAAACTGTGGTGTGTCTCCCAGCTTAAGAGACTTCAGTGTAAAGTACTCTCACTTATCTGAAACCCCATTTACCCAAACTATTTCACTGTCTCCCAGCACATTTGGATAAATGAGGTTATACTGTATACAGATAACCTACATGAGGCAAAGGGTTCCCCTTTTGTGTGCACTATCTTAGCAATAAGACACAACAGGCAATTACGAGACACTCTCAAGCCAAAGCTCTTTCCCAGGTATGACCTGGGAGAAGGGGACTACAGGGAGAAAGCATGAAGGAATGGTACAAATTACAAAATACAAAAATAGTACATTTCATATCAAACAGTGAAAATTACATCAAAACAGGAGAAATGACAGCAGCATGGTAAGATGAACAAGGTGAATGAAGTACCTTCAGTACTAAATAAATGTAATACAATTAGAAAAAAGAAATCCAGTACAGCACCCAGATGCTTACCAGTGAACTCTGGCATAATCAGCCTTTTTGGCCAGTACCTCTCCCATGACTTCTACCACCAGATGGCCATGCCCCCAACTTTCTGGCTGAATACTGGCTCAATACTGACTGAAAGTAGTTATTCAGTGCTTCTACCTGGCCTAATGCCCTACCCCCTCCATGATCAGCCCCCCCCCCACACACATTATCTCTGACTTTTCTTTTGTTCACTTTGCATTGGAAAAGTGTTTATTATTCCCCACGATACTAAGCACAAGCCTCTGTTCCAGTCTTGCCATAGCCTCATTTTCCCCGATGCTGATAACCCATGCTATATACAGATAACCTACAGAAGTTTATTCTCATAATGTATGCTCTTCATATATAATTCACCCATGCTATATACAGATGACCTACAGGGTGTTTTTCTCCTCATGTATATGCTTCATTGGTTATAATCCATGCTATATACAAATCATCTACAAGAGGTTTCTCTTGATATGTATGCTTTCCATAGACCGTAACTCATGCCATATACAGACAACCTCTCGTCATGCATGCTATTCATTGATTATAACCCAAACATACAGATACCTACAGAGGGTTCTTCTCCACTTGTGCCATGGCAAAAATATTAGGAGTCCCGGGAAGAAAGGTGATAGGTTTAATGGTGTCAGGTGGTAGAAGAGCAACACGGCATTATGGCACAATAATGCCGTGTTGCTAGTGTAATGCATAAAAGTAGCCACAGGAGAGAAAGGAGCAATGCACAGAAAGAAGCGATAAAGCAGGGCAGCGTATGAATGAGCAGGAATGTAGATGGGGAGCGAGCATACACAAGGATGAGCACAGAGGAGCAACCGCCGAGCTAGGGTCATACGGAAATGCGGTTCCACAGGTAGGGCAAGGAGAAATGCGAGCAGGGCATGATCAGCAATGTGTAGCATTAGGCACGACAGTGAGTGTGAAGTAAACGTGGTAGAAATGCAAGCGGGAGAGGTGTAACAGTGAGAATGAAGTGAGGAAAGCAAGGAGAATGGAACAGAAACATAAGTGTAAAAGAGTGGATGGAGCGATATCAGAACGACGTCGCAGACACACACAGAAGGCTACAAAATATGCAAAACATTGACGTGGAAATAGGGAAACGCATAAATGACCGTAGCACAGACCTCCAAATGGACCTCTTAAAATAATAGCCGTGCAGATGTTCTAAATTGTCAGAAGCCGGTGTTGGTAGAAACTTTGTTCACACATATCTTAAATATTGTTTTGACAACATGAGCATAGAAATCATAGTCTGGTAAATGTTGAAAAAGTGCAGCAAAGAAATCAAAACAGAGTAAAATCTCTTTGTATTATTGCATGCAGAGCATCAGAATAAGACGAAGAATAAGCACAGAAGACTAGAAGCCATGTTACAAGCACATTAATCCACTCTGAAGGTGGCATCTAATGGGGAGTTAATGCATGGTTGGTCCGTTGTAGGCACTGGGCCTGCGGCCTCGGGCCACAATGGCCCCAACCATGCATTAACTCCCCATTAGATGCCACCATCATCGTGGATTAATGCTTACACGTATGCTATTCATCGATTATAACCCATACATACAGACACCTACAGAGGGTTCTTCTCCACATGTATGCTATTCATCGATTATAACCCATACATACAGATACCTACAGAGGGTTCTTCTCCACATGTATGCTATTCATCGATTATAACCCATACATACAGATACCTACAGAGGGTTCTTCTCCACATGTATGCTATTCATTGATTATAACCCATACATACAGATACCTACAGAGGGTTCTTCTCCACATGTATGCTCTTTACAGACTATAACCCATGCTATATACAGATAGCATATAGGGGATTCCTCTCATGTATTCTCTTTATAGATTATATGCTTTATACAGATAATCCATTATGAAATCCTCCTTCATTTATGTTATATGCCGATCACCTACTATATGATCTATGCTATACACAGGAAACCCATGCAATGCACTTGATACCCACACTAGCCATCTTTCCTCATAAGTGTTCTACACAGATAAACTGTAATATATACAGATAACCTACATAGGGTCCCTGTTTTCATGTGAGTTATATGCAGTGTTTATGATCTTGGCAGTGAAATCTTTACAGACACGTAACAAGTTAAAACCTCCTGTCACAGAGAAAACAAAAAGTGCATTGTTCAGTATTTCACAGTGGCTTGTAGTGTCAGAAATGTAATGACAGGAGCACAGCACGTTTCATTTGCCAGTTGTGTCTTTTGCCAAGGTGGTGGCAGCCACTGTTCTTCTCCATCTGTCTGTCTCTTTCATAGGCCACAGCCATGGTCAGCACAGTGCAAAACACACAGCACAGTGTGTGGAGACCAGAGACTTGTAAGTGATGGTAAGTGACATTACCCAGATTTTAAAGTATTATTTCTTAAAAATAAATTGATAAAAGTGTGTACTAATATATATTAAGAAGCTCCAGGAGTATGATCTTCAAGATCCCAAGATGTCGCACCTCTCTGGGACAACGAGCTTTTGTCCATCAGGCACCTAAATGTCTTAACAACCTGCCTGCAAGCATCACTGCTAAATCTACGTTAGGTCCCTTTAAACGTGAGCTTAGGACTCATCTGGTTGCTAATGCTTGTTGTGGCTGTTTCCTATAGGGCCTATGGCCTACCTGACTGTAATCCTACCACACCACTGCCTCTCTACTCCTTCTCATCCCTTCCTAAACCATCCAATGTTTTCCTCCCCCTCCTACCTTCTCCCCCTGCCTCGTCCCCTCCTCTTACCTTGTCACTTGCTCCTGGTACTCTATAATTGGTCCTGCTCCAGCCCAGCACTTGGCCTTCTAGAAAATCAGTACCTGCTTCTTAGTACTGGGCATGGCTCCACCTCCACCGCCTAGCACCCTATGCAATCTATACATCTCTCTTTGACGAGGCCCACAATCTGGGCTGATTCATGCACTATACAATCCTTGTAGTGGTCTCTCTCTCTCCCCGTGCTTTCCTCTCCCTCTGTCACACTCCCACCCCTCTTTTCCCCTATGTTTTGTCCATTATTAGTAAATATGGTGTTATTTATTTGAGTCTCATTGCCCTGTAACTACTTTGCTAAATGCTTAACTGTAATTTGATGTTATGACCCTTGTTGTTTGACCATGCCGTGGAACCTATGTAATGAGCCTGTTCTCAAAGGGTTAATCCAAGAAACTCAATAAAATAAAACAAATAATAAATGAAGTTGGTCACTGAGAATGCTCAGAAATTTATCTCACTCATTTTGCTCAGGCTGAGCATGTTCAGAAATGCTTCTTTCTCACATTGCCCACAATGAGCATGCTCAAAAATGTATCTTACTCATTTTGACCACACCGAACATGCTCAGAAATTTATCTCACTCATTTAGTCCACACTGAGCATGCCCATTATCTAATTTTGCCCACACTGAGCATGCTCAGAAATTTATCTCACTCATTTAGTCCACACTGAGCATGCCCATTATCTAATTTTGCCCACACTGAGCATGCTCAGAATTTTATCTCACTCATTTAGTCCACACTGAGCATGCCCATTATCTAATTTTGCCCACACTGAGCATGCTCAGAAATTCTTTCTTACATGTGAGATGTCACTGATCTTCAGACAGAGCCTTAAGTCTGTGTTACTAATTAGGTGCTCTTATGCAGGGCCATTGAGCAGAGGGGAACATTCTGTACATTTTTCCTTTTGTAACTCTTTTTGATTTCTATCACAAAAATCACCTAAACACTTGTTGTATAAACTGAATATGACATGGGCTGACTTAAAGGGCAACAGTCACTACCAAGAGCCCCCGCCAAAGTGTGGGGCTGGTCCCAATTTGCATTTTGCGTGCAAAACCTTTTCTTTTACTAACTGTTTACTGCAGTATAATAGATTGTACCAGACTAATTCTGCTGACTTGTAAGCTGACATTTTCTGTAAGTACAACTCCCAGAATTCCTTCAGCTGACATCAGAGCAGAGCCGCAGTAGTGACAGATTCAATAGTCTGCAGTAAATGTTAAGAGTTTTTATAAACTCTGATCCTTTGTTTGCTACTGCCAGTGTCCTCCCGGGTCTAAGTACAGCCACAAAGTGCAGTACTTAGCCCTGGGAGAACAGCAGTACCAGCAAATCTCTGATCCGAGATTATTTAAGCTATAACATTCACTACAGACTATTGAAACTTCCACTGCTATAGCCCTTCTCACTGATCACAACACACTAATACCCTCTCATGAAGAAATCACAAATATTTAACATATCATATCCTTCTTTTGGATGAGATGTTAAACCAAGGTCTCTTCTGCTCTTCTCTGGTCACTGTCCAGGTGGAAGAAACAGATCCCATGGCACTTGCTGAAGAAGAGCAGGGGAGTTTCCTTGATGTCATGGCCAGCATTCCCCGTCAATAAAACAGGTTCATGCAACCCACCCCCAGGACACACCTGGAAACAGGTTATAATAGCATAGTGTGCCTTTCCTAGTCATAAATTACAAATAAATTAAATACATAAATTCTTTATTTTCATGTGAGTGTATTGGTCTATTGTTGTCTCACTCGTGGTTTCACCACTCATGAGATATCAACAGACCAATACCCTCTCATGAAGATACAAATAACATCTTAAGTCAGCCCACGTCATATCCCTTATGTATCTGGGCAGTCTAAAACCATATCCCTTAACTTCGAGAAAGTGAGGAATGTGTCTGATAACTTTATTTTTTGACTCAGTGTTCCTTTGCTCCCAAAACTGAAGCTTTGAGTATTGTTTTTCATTTTAGTCTCTCTTCAATACATTTCATATTACCTATCACTGATCAGACGGAGGCAGACTAATGAACCCAGATCCCAGGCCGGACAGCCAAGCCATCTTTTTCAAACATCTTTACTGAGAAATCATTCTAGTAGTAGTAGTAGTAGTCAACTTTATTTATGTAGCGCTCAATCCCAGGGGCTCTAAGTGCTGATCAAAATTCCAATATTACAGTATAAAAGTAAAACATTTAAAATATACAGTCACAATAAAATAAAATTATAAATAAGTATATAAAAACGAATAATGCAGTGCTGGTCAGTAGGTTAATGACGAATTCTAAGCCATCCCAAAGTCAATACTTTCCCACAGTTGACATTATAGTTCATTAGTATTGCTCATCTTGGTAATAATGATCCAGAAGTCACTTTCTTCTCTGGAAAACAACAAAAAAGTCCTGGTCTACAGTTGTCATACTCTAATTGACCATTCCTCCGTACTCTTCTGGATCACACCCGGAAAAAGGCATTTATTTGTCTAGTGTACCTATCCAATAATAAGAAAAACTCTACCTAACTAAATAAAAATCAATCAATCATCTGGTATATCTGTAAATTACCAAGGATTATCCTAGCATTCTCTTATACCATAACGGGCCCATCTCAGTGCCCCTATTAACTCATTAATCACACAAATAAACATCAGAAAGAGTCACGTTTTACTTAACAAAATGAAAAACTTGATCAAAAACCGTTTGTCAGATTAATCACACACACACACACCATCAGTACTGGAGGATGGAACAGTTCAACAGGAGAACAGAGAACAACTGTGCACAGAACGGGAAACATCAAGATGTGGGGAGGCCTTTATCAGATACTCAGCTCTGATTGGCAAGTGGGCCTTAAAGAGCAGCTCTTCATTACAATAAAAACACTAAAACTATTAGATTTTCAACAATTATATTTAACTTCAGTGTTTTCTAGTTTTCTTCTATTGTAAGATTTCAGATAATGCTGTACATATTTCACTGATTCTTTCAAAAAGCATCTGTTTCCAACTGACCTCACAATTGCCGCTTGTGACATCACAGTCTATTGTCATGGTGAGCAATATGATGTCCTAAACAAAGTCACGGTAAGGTCAACTGAGATAGGCCAATGTTTTTTATAAAGACATTCTTAGGCAAAGTTTTGTCTAGTGTACTTACCTGGTTAACAAAAGCTAAATAAATAAATAAATAAATTCTGGGCAGACTATCAAAATGTGTTATAAATGAGCAATAAGTCACGACAGAGTGTAGGTTTCTTTTTCTGAACCACGTCAGGGGCCTTCAACTACACTGAAGTTTGACTCAGGAAAAGGAACCCACAACCTGAAGTATCTCATTGTGATTATAAAATGGGCAATGCACTTCTGAAAAAGGCAACTAATTAAAAAAATAAATGAGTCTGATAAACATTACAAAAGATAAAAAATTATTTAAAAAGTGGGCCCGATTTCAGAAGGCCCATAGACTGGTACAATTTGCACTAAACCCCTGCCTGTGGCAAACTCTTGGTGCACCAGTGTCCCTGCACCAGATTTTGGTACAACAGGGGTCCCAAAGTCAAAGTCCCTAGAGTTGCCTCAAGCGGATTGGTGCACCAAACAGGTGGCACACAGGAGGATTTTGACAGAGGCTGCCATCAACCCACCCATGAAAACTGCCTTTGGAAACTCTGGCACCAGGACCAGGATTTTGGGGGGGGGGGGAAGAAACCCTGTAGCCCAACCAGTACAGATACCAGTGTTAGCATGGGAATGATGTAATGGGCTGCATGGTACCTGCAATGGTGTAGAGGGAGAAGTTGGTGGGACGTCCACGCAGCTGCACCGTGCACAGTCACCAGAAGCACATACACTGTAAGTCTACAGTTGCAAATCACTCCCGCGTACCAGCATAACTGCATCTATCTGGCTCAGGCAGCACAGTGTGCTCACTTGCCAAAACTGTCATAAACCGTATGGAGCACCTGAACGCATGTACTGTGGTGCCAGTGTGTGACAGTATATTTACAAACTGTCAGATCCGGTTTGCCCACAGTGCACAACACTACGTGTGCTTGAGGTATTCGTGGTATGATGAGGTTTACAACCCACATGCCCATAATGCCTCTCTAGAAGCAGGTTGCATAACTGTACCAGACTTCATGCCTGCAAACTCCTTGTGTCAAAATCAAGGCTTTGAAAATCAGGCCGTGTTTTTGTGTGCTGATTTTAATTTTGGCCACTAGATGGAGCTGTGCATTAGGACAAGATGCTTGTGTTGAGGCATTATAGGTTGCTTACACACCCTCCCCCAACAATCTCAGTGTCTCCAACTGATCTCATCCTTCCCTCCCTCCCCATGTATTTGATTTGATTTAACTCTACTGAGGCAGAAGGCTAGAGTGAGGCTAGAGTGAGTGGGCAGGACTGTGCTTCACTTTAACAGTGTGACAGTGGGCAGGTAGATCGGGAGTACTTTTTTGCACATGTGGAAGAGTGAAAAGCATGGAGAAAGAGGCTGCATGAACCACAGCACGGAGAACACCAGGCTGACAGCAGGGGAATAGGAGCAGTATGGGTAGCAGTGGGTACTCTCGGTGCAGCTGGCCAACATAACAGTGTGGCAGGTACAGAGGTAACTGAGGAACAGTGTTTTGAATCTTTTTAAACCAGTGCAATATAAGGAATAATGTAAGGGTGACCATACACAACAAGCCTGTGCTTCGATCGAGGGGTCGAGATAACAGCTTATGGACCTCCAGAGCGAAGCATGACAGGTCCCTGCAGTTATCGCAGTCCCTAGATGGAAATGCAGAGTGAGTTTTGTGTGTCATTGCCCATATTTTATTTGTTATGGTAAATGGTTTTAAAATTTTTGTAGTACAGAACATTAAAGCCCTTCAAACTGGAGCTTACTTGACTTCAGCTGTACGGAAGCACTGTTACCTGCCTTATACTGTATTATAATATGCTTCCTATGTACTGGCACAAGGTCTCAAAGTTTTAAAAGCACTATCCTCCCACCTGCCTCATCTCCCCTTGCAAATAGGCAGAGCAGTGGTACTTTTATAAAACAGTAACCGCAGATGGCAGCAAGCTGCCTGGAAGATCACTGGTAAACCTTGGTCATCTGGCGGCATTAACAGCCGAAAATAAATCAGTTACTGGCATGGCTAAGTGCTTTGCTTGTTTATTCCAGACACATTTTTTAACAAAACCATGGCTGAGATTTTTTTTTTTTAATTTTTATCTTTGTTTTGAGGAGTGGTTGTGGTCAAGTGAATGAAAGCATTGGCGTGACAGAAAACACATGTGCTCTGATGATCGAATGTGCACAACAATTTTTAGAATGCGCAGAACAACATTTACAACATACACAACAATTTTTGAGAAGCCGCTGATTTCTATACAGAATAAGCTCAAACCATATACGATAAAAAATGAAAAACAGACACTAGAGTGTTTCAAACTGTTGATTTTGATAGTTTGTTTCATGCTGTGGCCGATTGATGGTAAATGTTTGCACTCATTTTTTATGTTGATTGCGCGCATGCGCAAGAAACATGTTGCGGCAGGTTTCTCCACAAGCAGGTTGTGAAGGCACGGCACTGTTGTGGCCAATGCCCCCACAGCCTGTAAAGGCTTGTCCCACTTCCCTCAATGCTGTGGTACACTGCTGCTGACACTAGTTCAGCCAGCGTGCCACCATCTTGTAAAAAATCAGCCGCTGCAATCAGGGGCCGCCTCGTCATTGTAGCGTCAGCCATTCGCTGCAATGAGGGAGCGACCCGTTATTGCAGGATGGGATCTTTTGTTTGTGAACATGGCGGCGGCTTGCCACTGTGTTCACAAACAATATTAACCTCCGCTGCCGAGGGGGTGCCCAATCCCTCTCAGTATGTGCCCCCGACTGTATTTAGCTGCCGACGGGGGCCCCAATCCCTATCGGCTGCAGTGCTAATATTTATGTTGCCCGATGGGGAGCTCACTCCCGTCGGGCATTATACCCTCGCTTTTGTTGTGTGCCGACGGGGCCCCCAATCCCTGTCGGCTACAGCTGCCCCCAAAAAGGAAGCCTCCACTGGCATGCTGGGAGCCCACCCAGCACGCCACATGCCTACCAAAATAAAAAGCGGTGCAGCGGTGTCTTTTTTTTTTTTTTTTGTAATCTGTAAAAGAAATGGTCCCCGGCGGTCTCCCTCCCCGCAACCCGCGGCTCCACCCACTGTGCAATTATGTCTCCCACACCCCCTCTAACCCCATACTTCTCCGGAGTCCAGCGCAACGATCTTCGGTGGACCAGGAACACGCCTGCACGCCTAAAGCTGACCATTAACTGAGAAATGCCAGCAGCTGTATAATGGGATAGATAGGGTTTTTTCAACTTTGATGCATATCTCAGGCATTTTTTGGAATTTTGGCACCAAATTTTCAACATGGGGTTTTTGGGACCCCTCCTCATGAATGCTATCACTGTCATAACATTAATCGGCCCCGAAAGGTGATTTCGCGGTCACTGTGCGGAATCACCTTTTGGGACCGATTAATGAAACAACAGTGCCAGTGTTCATGAGGTGGGCTCTCAAAAAGCCTATATTGCAAATTTGCTGGGAAAAATCAAAAAAATGACTGTTTTACGCTCGTGCATTGCACAGTTGCTATACAAGCTCGTAACTTTATGAATTTGCAATATTTTCACCCCAGATTTTCAACATTGGCATTTTTCCAAACCATCTTGTGAACAGTACAGCTGTCACTTTTCACACCCTGGCCAAAATGTGTTTTCGCACTTCCGGTGCAGAATAGCACGGTCGGTGTGGGAAATCAGTGTTCTGCACAGATTAAGAAACTGACAGTGGCACTGTTCATGAACAGAGGTCCTAAAATGCCTATGTTGAAAATTTGGTGACGATACTCCACAAAATGACTGTGTTATGAACGTGCGTTGCGCAGTGTGCACACACACTCGTAAGTTCACGAATTTATAATATTTTCACTCCAGATTTTCAAAATTGCCATTCTTCTGCACCTCCTTATGAACTCGGTGGTACACGGCACATAATAACATCTGTCGTTTTGCTTTGGCTGCCCCCCGACTCACCCACCGATGTGAGCTATATGATAAACTCTGCTGGCTCTCCCCAGCCAGATACCTTGATTTCGGGGTGGTATGCCTCTCGGGGAAAGTGGTCAGAACCGGCATCCCCCAGGGGCTGGCCCGGCTTCTACCAAACATGGATCCTACTGCCCATCATCTTAGGTCTCTGACCTCAGGGATGCTCAAAGCCCCCTCCATCCGTACCCTCATGGGGGAGTGGGACTTTGCCGTAAGCACACCCAGACTCTGGAACTCCCTCCCTGGTGCTATCCATTCGGCCCCCTCCTATCAGAGTTTTCGCAATTCTCTGTGGGGTTTCCTGAAACTAGCCTCAGTGTGTGACTGCCCCAAGCCTCCCTAGGGCAATGTATCAAACTGTTGGTTAAACTTACCCCAAGCTGCCTCCACTGAAGCTGCTTGATACCTCCTGCTGTTCCAATGATTTCTATCTACTCTATTCTCAACTACACAAATTCTTAATTGTGGGCATCTTTTTGTCCACAACATTGCACCATGGTCATTGGTAGGACTGCCTACTCCCAAGTATCCTGGTCCTGCCAAACTTGTATGTCTTAGATAATGTGATGACCTGTAAATAATCTGTCAGTGAACCTGCTAGTCTAAGGAGTGCCTAACTATAAAGTTATAAGTTATATATGACCAACCATTCCTTGGATATTGCTCTACTCCTATATGTTTCCTTTTATTGTCAATGATGTATTTTTTTCCCATATGTTTGTTTATTTGACATAATGTACTATCATCCTCTTTGTACCTTTATCTGTATCCCCATGTTGTATTCTCCTGGGTCGTTCCTGAAAATAGGCATAATACTTGTCTAGTATACTTACCCGGTCAACAAAAGCTAAATAAATAAATAAATAGTGTGGTCGCTGTGGGAAATCCGTGTTCGGTACACATTATGAAAATGACAGTGACACTGTTCATTAGCAGAGGTCCTAAAATGCCTATGTTGAAAATTTGGTGATGAAATTACATAAAATGAGTGTGTTACGTATGTGCACTACGCAGTTTCCACGCATGCTCGTACCTTCACAACTTTGCAATATTTTCACTCCAAATTTTCAGCATTGCCATTTTGCCACGCCTCCTTATGAGCAGCGCAGCTGTTATTTTTCATATCCTGGCCAAAATGTGATTTCGCTCTTCTGGTGCACACTAGCACGGTTGCTGTGGGAAATTGGTGTTCAGGACATATTAAGAAAATCACACTGACACTGTTCATGAGCAGAGGTCCTAAAATGCCTATGTTAAAAATGTTGTGATGAAACTCCATAAAATGACTGTGTTACGAGCGTGTGTTGTGCAGGTGCCACGCACCCTTGTAAGTTTGCAAATTAGTAATATTTTCACGCCAGATTTTCAACACTGGCATTTGTTCACACATCCTTATGAACAGTACAGCTGTCATTTTTCACATCCTGGCCGAAATGTGTTTCCACGCTTCTGGTGCAGAATACCGCAGTCACTGTCAGAAATCAGTGTTTGGGACAGATTAGGATCGAGCAACTAGGGAGGGGGGAGTGACTGAGCTCACCTGAGCTTTGTCGAGACTGCTGTGGATGTCTTTGTGGGCAAGAAAAGGCGACAACACAGGCAGGAGCCCAGTACAAAAGGGCAGCCTGCAGCGCCGGGAGACACAGAACGAGTGAGGGAGGGAGGGGTGGAGTGAGCTCAACGGAGCTCTGTTGGGACATCAGTGATTTGTTTGTGGGCAGAAAGGGGCCGCAATGCATGCAGGGCCTGAGTACAAAAGGGCAGCCTGCAGCGGTGGGATAAACGGAATGAGCAAGCGAGAGAGGGGGACTGAGCAAGCTCAACAGAGCTCTGTCGTTACTGCTGCTGATTTCTTTGTCTGCAGATAAGGGTGGCTACGCTGGCAGGAGCCCAGTACAGAAAGGCAGCCTACTGCACCGGCAGAAACGGAATGAGCAAGCGAGACGGGGAGTGAGTGAGGCCAACGGAGCTGTGTTGGGACTGCTGCAGATTTATTTGTGGGCAGACAAAATTACCGAAAGAGGCAGGAGCCCAGTATAAAAGGGCAGCCTGCAGCGCCAGGAGAAACAGAATGAACGAGTGAGATGGAGTAGTGAGCAAGCGACCTCAACGGAGCTCTGTCGGGACAGCTGCAGATTTCTCTGTGGCCAGGAAAAGGCGGCAATGCAGGCAGGAGCCCAGTACAAAACGCCAATCTGCAGCGCCGGCAGAAACGGAACGAGTAAGAGAGGGAAAGTGAAGTAGCTCAATGAACCTGTGTCAGGACTGCTGCACATTTCTTTGAGGGCAGAAAAACCCGCCAACAGAGGTGGGAGCCCAGTACAAAAGGGCAGCCTGCAGTGCCAGCAGAAACAGAATGAGTGACTGACAGAGGGCGAGTGACCCACCTCAACACAGCTCTGTCAGGACAGCTGCAGATTTCTTTGTGGGCAGAAAAAAAAAACTGCCAATGCAACCAGGAGCCCTGTACAAAGGTGCAGTCTGCAGCACCGGGAGAAACAGAACGAGCGAGTGACACAGGGCCACTGAGCAAGCTCAAAAGACCAACACAATCAACATTCGGCATTGACAAATGCTTGTTTTGTTGGTTTTTATGGTTTTCCAATGATGGCAAGTTACTATTATTGCAGTTTTTTTACCAAACAAAGATGGCTGTCAAATTTGTTTTTGAAAAATGTTTCGTGAGGCATGAATACTTGTGTGCACTGACTGCGTCCTGGTTACTGAAAAAGTACAAAGTCATGGGTTTCTTTTCCAGAAACACATGGCTTTGGAATCTTCACAGACAATCAGGATGCAGGAAAATCACTACCCATTTCATAAATCCTGTAAAGGAAACCTGAAAATTAAAAAAAAACGTATTCTCTAGTAAATTTGAGGCAGTATAGCGTAGTGGTTTAAAGCTCTGAGCTGCAAATCTGCTAACATCCAGCAGACCAGACCTGGGTTTGAATCCCACAGCTTCCACTTGCATACTGTGTGACCCTGAGCAAGTCACTTAACTTCCCTATGCTCCCAGGTTGCACCTGTAAAAAAGCTTTCAGCTTAGTGTGCTACTCCTGGTTAAACAACTGGAAAAAAAAAATTGCAGTATCTGTAAAATCATGTTTATGAAAGTATGTGTGGGAAGTGCAGAGTTGCTCTTTAAGTGATATATAAATACTTAGTTTTAAATCAAAATTTTATAACTGTATGATAGATAAGGATATATAATGTCAACCCCACTATACTACTACTTGGGTGGGGCGATATTGCTCATGACTGCACGTGTCATGTTTTTCCACGTTCCTACTTACACTCTCTTAGCTCCCCAGGTGGTTTTATAAGGACATGAATATCTTATTTTTATCAGAGTTGTTCAAATTATTTTTATGGCAAGTGAACATGTCTCTTTTCAACTTCATTTTTTTTGCCAATTTTTAGTGCCAAAATGTCCTTAGATTTTTTTTTTAGCATAATTAAGCTGACGTGGGTGCTGGTCTGTAGACTAGGTACAGCATTTCCAGATTTATGTACAGTATTTAGTGTAAAGCCTGCAATAGCACTCACCTTCACACTCGCTCAGTGACGGCCTCTTCTGGAACCCAGGTGGGCAGTCCTGCTCCATAACACACTGGTAAGAGCCAATGGTGTTCGCACAGCTCCAAGAGCCACATGCTGCATTCCCATACTCCACACACTCATCCACATCTGTTGGGAGACACAAAGGTGCACGTTAGGCCCATCTCTAAGACAAAGGGGGAGCCAGAGAATCTGAGAGCTGCACAGACATTGTGTTGCAGTTCCCTGTTTATGACCTCTCTGGAAACACAGATCATGAGAGCTACTGACATGTAGTAGGATATCTTACTTCGAAGGTATCTCTTGCAGCAGGCCACACTGGTAGGACCTAGCTGCCAGGCACTAGGACCACATGGAAACATTCTAGCTAGCAGTCTACAAGGGGGGCTGTCCACCTCCAAGTCACCCTCTGAAGTCGGCCTGTCCTATAAGAGTAGATGGCCCCCATAGCCTCCTCAGTTCTTTTCCCGCCATCGACCAATGCACGTTGAACCTCTGGAAACTGCTGCAGCTTCAGTCGACTGTCATTTTCATATGCTTTTAGCATTTTTATTTCATTTTTCTCACCATAGTTCTTTTTCATTGTTTTTATCCTTTTATGTCTTCTAAACCAACTTCGACCTTGGATCATTCCAAGTCAAAGCATGCCTGCGGAAAACCACTCCCCGAGAAGGATGGCCATCCTGCTTGTGTCTGCTGCCCAGGCCCAACTCACGACATCCAAGCCTGCCAGATCTGTCAGGGATTCAACCAGGCCACCCGGTGCCGCCATTAGTGGACCTTAGAGAACTTGAAAGGGGAGCTGCAGGCCAGGAGCTCCTTAGTCCCTCCAGCTCAGTCCTCAGGCTCCCAGTCATTGAAGTCCCAGGACAAGGCTAGTGGGAAGCATAAACACCAGGACTAGGACTGGGATAGGCCTCATTCCTCCTCCTCCTCCTGGTCATGGTCTCCCCACCATTCATCGACCAGGAAGTGGCCTTCCTCCTCTGGGGGGTCAGCCTTGTCCACCACGCATGCCCTCTTGCCTCCAGGGCTACTGACAGTGCTGCCTCCCACCACTGTTACCATTTCAGGTGGATGCCTTTCAGGACAGGGCTAGCTGGCAGCCCCCAGCCCCTAATGCTTAGGTCCTTGCTATCTTTGGGCACACAGCATGCTGGCTCTACTGACATTTATTCAGCTGGTGCAGGTTTGGTGGAGGATGGGCTTTCTCCTAACTCCTGCCCACAACCTGCAGCTCCTGGGATGGCCTCTTTCACAGGGTCTGCCGCCTGTCCTCTGGCCTCGGGGCAGACACACCAAGATACTGGTGCCTCTCCAAGCCCTCCTCCACTTTTGCCTATCAGGGCTCCTCCCTCGCCAGCACCTGTTCTCCCCGAGCCGGTACCCATGGGACCTTCACCAGCCTTGCCTCTTCTGATGCCTGTAGGGCCTAAGCCGGTTTTGCCTCAGTTGGCTCCTGTCAGGCCTACCCTCAGCCAATGCCCATTGGCCCTACATAGTCTATCCTCCACCAATGCCTGTTGGCCCAACACTGGCTTACGCACATCCAGCACCTGCAGGGCCAGTGCCCACAGGACCAATGCTGGCCTATCCTTACCCAACAACCACTCTGCCGATGCTGGTCACTGTTGATTTGTGAGGCCTACTGACATCCCTCTGGGGTTTCATGCAGTCGCAGGTCTCCAGGCCTCAGGGTCCTGTGCCCACACCCCCCAGGGACCTTCTCTGGGGCTGTCCACATTGGTGCTCCAGTGTCCCACTCCACCTCCTAGGCCGGCTTATACCCCCAGGCATCCTGCAGAAAAGGGGATGAGTACCACTCAGATCTCCATCTACCTGACGCTGATGATGATCAGGATGATGATGAGGGAGATGATGGCGATGTAAGCGACTCACCTACCCCCTCTACAGGCTCCTCTGAAGGCGATGGCACCCCCAAGTGTGTCCCCAAGTCTCCACCAGATGACCCATCCTTTACTGCCATTATGTGGCACATCCTAGAGGCCATGGGTTTCAAGACAGAGGAGCAGGCTCGGAGCAATGGATGCCGGCTTGCCATCTACCTTCAACAGCCGGAAACTCCTCCATTGGTGGTTCCTCCTCTTAGACACTTATGAGGATGCCACCATGGCTACCTGGTGTTGGCCAAATCTAATCCCAGCCATGTCCAAAAAGGCTGATAGGCTGTACCATGCCCCGGCTGGGAAACCCTTCCTCGGCAAACAGGTGCAGGCAGACTCTGTGGTGATAAACACTGTTCATAACCGCACTAAATGACCTAAGCATCTGAGCTCATTGCTACCCAATAAACAGTCACATTGGTTGGACCTTTGGGGCAAGTGGGCGTTCGCCTCTTCTATGATGATCCACACCCTTAATTACTTGGCTCACATGCATCGGTATCAAAATGCCCTGTGGGATCAGGCCAGGGATGCCATCCAATCTTCACTAGATGACCCTGCCAAGCAACAGGCCATGGGTTCCCTCAAGACAGCTTCTGACATTGGTACCCATTTGCTTCCAGTGGCCTACAATGCTGTGGATGCATCAGCCTGAGCGGCAGCGACCGGTATTTGCATGCACCGGCATGCTTGGCCTGGGGTGTCCGGGTTCGCCCAAGATGTCCAGTTGTCCATCATGAATGCCCCTTTTAGAGAGTACAAATTGTTCAGTGGGGATGTAGAAGATATCCTTGCCCACCTACAGGCCTCTGAATGCACCCTGCGATCAGTCCAAACCATGTACCATAAGCAGCCTAAGTCTGGGCAGAAGACACCCTCTCGATGGGGTACCCACAGACAGACCCCGGCCAAACCTCAGGGAAAGTGGTGGATGATGGCAGCTGCTCTGCCCCCCATGCCCCCTCCTCCAGGAAGAGCTTATGGGGAGTCCCTTCAGCCCCAGCTGGGGCTGTCCCCCCTTTCTGACTCCTTGCCGGACCCCCTCCCTCCAGAAAAGTAGGAGGTGGTTGTAGGGGGTTGCTTCTCCCTCCATCTGGATAGCTGACGGGAGATCACTTGAGACAATTGGGTGCTGCAACTCATAGAGCATGGACACTCACTGAAACTTTTGAAGTGGCCTTTGGGCAAACCCCAAGTTCAGTCCTCATACCCTCCAGGTATCTGGGATGAAATACATGACTTGCTTTGAAAAAGGGAGTGCCATTCAGGGAGCGTCTGCTCCAAACCCTTTTTCATACCTGCTACCTGTTCCAGGATTTTGGAATCACTATCAGTCTGTCCAAGTCATTTCTGACCCCTTGCCAGCGACTTCAGTACATCGGGGCGGTGCATGATACGGCCCAAGGGATGGCCTTCCTGCTCCAAGACAGAGTGGAGTGCCCGATGGACCAAGCCTGTCAACTCTACAGCAGCCGACATGTCTCAGCTCTGGCTTTTCTGCACCACCTGGGTCTCATGGCTGCAGTGATAGTTATGGTTCCTCTAGCCAGGCTGCATATGAGGGTTCCTGAGTGGATCCTGGGGGTCCAATGGGACCAGTGCATGGATGACCTAGAACAGCCAGTCCTGGTCTCAGAGGATGCTGATGTGATGGCTAGAGCCCAGCAACTTCCTGAGAGGGGTGCCACTTTTCATTCCACCTCGCAGCAAATCCTCAACACAGATGCCTTGGGCCTGGGCTGTGGAGCTCACCTGGGGGCCCACCAGATGCAAGGGATGTGGTCCAAGGCAGAGGTGGATCTCCACATAAATGTGCTGGAGATGCAGACAGTTCTGTATGCCTTGCTGGTCTTCCAGATCCAGCTCTCCCTGGGCCCACTGCTGATCCAAATAGACAACTCCAGCATGATCCATTATATCAACAGGGAGGACTCATTCCTACCCTCAGTGTTGGGAAGCGATGAGGGTCTGGTGTTGGGCCATAGACCACGGCCTGGAACTCTTGGCTGTGCACATTCCTGATGAACAAAATGTCTTGGCAGACAGCCTAAGCCAGTCTCTGTCATAAGCTCACAAGTGGGAGCTTCTAACGTCCATGGTAGAAGACCTGTTAGACTGTTAGGGTATCCAGAGTTGGGCCTTTTTTGCGTCCCCACTCAACACAAGACTGCTGCTTTTCTGCTCACTCGCTCCAGGGCCTGGACTTTTCTGGTGAGACGCATGTCCGTCTCTTGGAAAGAGAGGTTCCTGTATGACTTCCCTCCCTTCCCACTCCTTCAGAGGGTTCTGCTCAAGCTTCAGATGGAAGGGGCAACTATGATCCTGATTGCCCCTTCTGGCCTCATCATATCTGGTTCCCCTTGCTTCAACCGCTGGCAGTGGAACCTCCAGTGCCCCGCCCCTTTGCACAGGCTTGCTCTCCCAGGAACAAGGCACCTTGGTCCATCTGGACCTCACATCTCTCCACCTTCATGCCTGGCTCCTGAGGACGTAGCCATTGCAAGGTTTGGGGTGTCCTCTAAGGTGGCAGAGGTTTTGGTGGTAGCCAGGAAGCCTTCCACCAGGGCCACCTATTCCATGAAATGGAAGCGTTTTGCTCTCTGGGCTGCATCACACCACTTAGACCCCTTCACCTGCCTGGTGAATCAGGTCTTGGAGTACTTGCTTTTCCTATCAGACTCTAGTCTGAAGTACTCCTTCATCAAGGTACATCTCTCTGCCATCTCTGCTTTTCATGTACCTGTTGATGGCCGTACTGTGGCTCAGCTTGTCACGTCTTGCATGTTTTTATGGGGCATCCTACACTTGAAGCTTCCAATCCGCAATCTGGTCCCAGCTTGGTACTTAAATTTTGTGTTAGAAAAGCTCACTCGGCCCTGTTTGAGCCTGCTGCAAGTTGAGAGCTACACTATCTGTCATGGAAAGCATTATTTTTGGTTGCCATTACTTCTGCACGAAGGATTTCTGAGCTTCAGGCCCTCATGTGTGAGCAGCTGTATTTGATTTTCCACAAAGACAGGGTAACTTTGTATACCAGTCCTAAGTTTCTTCCTAAGGTGGTGCATGAATTTACTTTGAATCACTCCATCCACCTACCCATTTATTATCCTGAGCATGCCAATCCAGGGGAAGCATTGCTCCATAATTTGGATGTGCACAGAATTTTGCGGAACTGTACACACTGGAAAACGGACTGCAGGAAGTTCTCACAATTATGTTTCCTTCACCCCTGGGTAAGGGGGCATTCTGGTGACCTTACAGTGTTTATCCAAATGGTTGGCTAACTGTATTGTTTTCCGTTACAGAAAGTACAGTTAAGAAATTCCAGATGTGGTTCGTGGCCACTCCACCAGATGTATGGCCACCTCCGTGGTATGTTTCCGTAATGTTTCAGCTGCAGAGATCTGTGCAGCTGCTACATGGAGCACTGTCCATACCTTTACCAAACATTATAGTTTGGACATTGCCTCTAGACACAGGGCAAATTCTGGGCTGGTCATTCTACAAGGCCTTCTCTCATAGGTCCTTCCAGCCCACCACCCGGTTTGTCTGTAAGTCTTTGCCAGAACTGCTTGGGACTCGTTCTACTGGTGTAGCCTGATGCAAGACATACCCTCAAAGTAAGATAGTACTGTTATGTAAGAACTTACCATAACAGTAGATCTTCGAGAGGATCGCTTGCAGCAGGCCATGCATTTCCTTCCCTCCTTCCTCCTGTGCTCTTTTCTTGTGGCCTTTTGGCCTTCTGTCTGGCTCTCCTCTTCCATGGCGGAGATTCTTCTGCTTTCCTTTTCCCTTTCACACTAAGATTACCTCGGCTACCTCCTCAGTTCCCCTAATGGGCTCCTGCTTTTGGTCTCCAGCAAGAGAACTGAGGAGGCTATGGGGGCTGCCCACTCTTATAGGATAGGCCAACTTCAGAGGGTGACATCGGAGGTGGGCAGCCCCCTCTGGTAGACTGCTAGCTAGAATGTTTCTGTGTGGTCCTAGTACCTGGCTGCTAAGTCCTCTTGGTGTGGCCTGCTGCAAGAGATCCTCCCGAAGATCTACTGGTATGGTAAGTTCTTACGTAACTGTACTTTACCTAGGGCAGTATCTTCTACAAATTCCCACCCTCGGGTCTTGTCTTCTTGTGTCAACCTAGGAGCTTGACACTGTAAGATTTATTGTGCTCATGCACATTTAGAGCAGTGGACACACACTCAGTAATGTGCTTCCAATTTTTGTTTTCATTTACCTTTTTCTCCTGCAGACTAGTCTGCTTGGACTTTAGGTCAGGGCTTGTTGCTTGTGGCACAAGTCGACCTCCAGCCCCATCAGTCACTCTCTTTCCACCATCCCTCCAACAGGGGTCAGTGCAGAGTGGGGTCTATGAGTGTCTGCGACTGTCATTCAGACAGTACTGGTGGTCTTTTTTCCCCATTTGTTCCCTAACTGACATCCTCTCTATCAGTTTGGTCCAACCCACCCATGGCATAATGCAGCATGTGCATGCAGTGTCCTATCAGAAGAGGAGCAAGCTCTCTTGCCCTCGACCAGGGGTCACTGGAACACTGTAATTGCTGCCTTCATCCACCCTGCTCAAGGAGCACAGCTTCCAGGTTTAAGCCCCCCCCATTGGGTGGGCTTACTAGCCTTTGCTTGTTCCTTGATCTCTCTCTCCCCACCCATGGTGCCGTTTAGTCTGGTAGTGCCCCCAGGCCTTGTGATCTATGCTGCCACGAGGGGGCAGCAGCAAGGAAGGTGTTTTAGACCCTGGTTTTGCCCAGGAAAGGGAGAGAGAGAGCAGGAGTCAGCGGTGGGTGTAGGGGCAGTCCCCGGGGGGGGTGGCCCCCTTTGGCCTAGTAGGTTGACAGTCTGCAGCGTCGGTGTGACATGGGGTATGGTGCTCCACAGGAAGGGTGTGTAAAGTTAGCAGTGGTCGTGTGGGTCTGGGAGAAGATCCCGGTTTCTGAGCTTGGACATCAGCTGCAGTGGGTAAGAAGGGCAGGAGGCCACAGGAACAAGATCTAAGTGTAAGCAGTATTCCCCGCTGTGGTTCTGGGGTTCCGGTATCCCATTTATGGTAAGGTGTATGCTGGCAGTGGGGCTGCTCCAGTGGTGGCAGGACTATAGCAGGATACTTCTGGAGGTGGCAGCTCTGGGGTGCTTACCCATGTGGCACGCTGCCTGGGGGGGAGTACAGTTGGTTAGGAGAGTCTTGGTCTGGGATTCGCCATAGGGCTTTCCATGCCAGTGTCTGGGGAACGCCCTGGAACCTACCATGCCCGTGTCTGGGGTAGGTCCATCAGACTCATTTAAGGGCCAAGGATTTCCTGTGGGAGCAGCAACTTGAGGAAGAAAAAGAGCCATTTGTTACTTTTGCAGCCCGGTGCTGGCGTGGAGTAGCCCTAAGGTAAAGTGCACCATTTGGCTCAGGGAGTTGTGCTGGGAAGTCCACTTGGGTGCAGCCGCAGAGGCTTAGGCTGATAATTTGCCCCGAGGTATTTATTGCTCAGCTGGCAAGGGAGGAGTAAGGCACTCCTCCATCAGGAGGTCTAAGGGATATGGAAATGTAAAAAAAAAAAAAAGGACTGCGATGTGAAAAAAGGTTTCTGAAGCTGTCAGATTTTAAGCAGCCAGTTTGGTCTAATTGTCCTTAGACCTGTGTGTATAAAATCTTGCTGCATGCTGACTGAAAAAAAGAGAAAAGCATAATAAGTGAACCTGCCGTTTGTACTGTCTGCACTCTCAGCCCCATGGAGCTGCTTCAGTTTCATCTGTGACTTGATTAACATTGGTCTGGGTCTAATCATTTTTAGTACAAGAATAAAGTTTTTGGGTTTTGCAGATATCATGGTGATGATGTTTCTTCTTGATTTAATGAAATGGATATTGAAGGGAAACGTCCGTCTAGGATTAAATTAGTCAATACTGTTACCAATGGAAATTTGCTTTACATAAACTGTTGACTGAACCTGTAACACTTTTAGGGCCAGAATTATAACCCATTCAGTTGCCCTTCCCTTTATAGCTGCAGGCATCCCTTTTCTAAATCACAGGCACAGGAAATGACATCACATCAGGAGAAACACATATTGTCGATAAATATTTTAACCAGGAGAGACATACTAAGCTGAAGTTTGAGTCCAGGTATGGCCTGGGAGCACAAGAAAGTTAAGTGATTTGTTCAGGATTATACAGTAATGCAAGTGAAAACTGTGAGATTTAAACCCAGGTCTCCAGATTTGCAGCTCAGAGCCTTAAACCACTCCACTATACTGCCTCTTTCAAGGTAAGAGGAAAAGAAGAGTTAGGCCTCTTGATGAGCTGTCACAACCAGCCACTTAATAGTTTAGTGATTGCACCTGGGAGCATCAGGGAGGTGAAAAGGTTTTATCTCAAAAAGAAGGGGCTGTGATGCTTGGCCAGCTGGTTATGATTGGTGGATGATATTTGTAATATAAAAATATAGTGTGTGATTGTCACAGTGCTTCCATGGATGCCTCCCCCCCAAACAGGTTTCAGTGAAAATGACAGGATATATATTAAACCAGAAGATCTCTGTAATGTAATTAACTTCCTTGAGACACTGCATTTTTATGGCCTTTTTTTTTATGACCTGTTGCTTCTTTGAAGTGGAAACGAAATGGGACTTTACGAGTCTGCCAGAGGATAGAGATCATAAACGTTTATGATGTCTTAAGAGGAAGAACATTTAATATCAACTGGTGTTAAAAAGCTATAAAACCCTTTAAAATGCTTGGGGAGAAGGAACTGGGAAATCACAGACTTATAATTTGGGAAATGAGTTTTTGCTGATGTCACCTTATTTAAAATACCTTCTGATAGTACATCATGTTTGTATTTTTTTATATTCTAAAAGGAGGAGCTAGATGACTCATAGAAGGGGTGTGGGGAGACAGTTTAAACTACACTGTGTCTGAGCTGTTTGATATATTCCATCTTGGGAGACAGAATCACACAACTCTCTGATAAGCACATAGAGGTAATACATTAGATAAAAAAGTATCAAACTGTATGTTGGTAGGAGTTTCTCTGTAGTTTTCTTTGTTTTCTTGTAAGTGATTGTATGCTTTGTGATATAGTGTTCTGTGTTTACATTTTTCATATTTTTATCCATTTTTAGTAAAATCTATATTTGAAAGATACTGCATGGGTCTTCCAAGTTTTTTTTTTGCATGTGACATATAGAGGGTTAAGACTGACAAAACTGTTCAAAAGCTTGATGGTGTTACTAAACTGGGAAAAGGTAAGAATATACCTCAGGTCTTTTATAGAGTTTTAAGGGTTCATTTTGGAAGCCTGGCTGGGTGCCCTTGGCATAAGATTGTACCGCAATCCCCGAAGAGGGTACGAATCTGTGCCTGTACATTGGGTACGCTAGCATAAGGTTCACAGTTTGAATCCCCCCAGAACTTGAGACTAAAGGTGATTCGGACCCACAAGCAGACAGGAGGGTTATCCTGTTACCTGTTCACACTCTTGCACTCTGAGGTTGGCACTGTGGGAGCAGAGGGCCTGACCTGCTGAGTGCGTTTGTGAAAGATTTGGTTGGCAGCAGTGCAGATAAAATTGGTAACACAAGCTTTAACTGCTCAGTGTGTCAGCTTAATACTGTACAGCTCACTTGCAAAATAAGGCAGTGATTTATTTTTTAAAAAGGAAACAGAACTATATCATTTTGCTTACAGTCAAGTTCCTACCTGTTTGATTTTTTTTTTCTAAAGTGCAAGTTAGAGTAGCCATAGTTGGGGAAGAAGATGGCTTCCAACTACAGCAGGCACACTGTAGACTACTTGAGGCAGTTGTGCCAAGACAGAGGAGTCCTGTATGAGGGGAGAGCCACCAAGCAGAACCTCATGGATGCCCTGATGGCAGCAGATGTCCAGAGCATCGAGTCATAGATTGTGACTGTAAAGGACCAAACCTTGAGTGTGGAGGGGCCAGAAGCCAGTGCAGTGTCCGGATCCGGTGAGGATGACAGCAGGGCCAGTGCCAGCGGAGGGCCACAGCAGCAGGGGAAGGTCACCAGCATTCTGGAGTCAGAAGCAATCAGGCTGCAGATTGAGTTGCGCAGAATGGAGCTGGAGTTCCAGAGAGAAGAGAAGCGAGAGCAATGAGCTGCAGAGGAGAAGAGGGAGTGTGAACAGCGAGAGGCGCACCGTGAAGAGCGTGTGTGCCAGAGACGACATGAACTGGAGAAGCTACGACTCTCACCACCTACGCCAGAGCAGGTAAGTGGCTTGGGTTTAACTGGAACTACAGGACTGGGTTACAAATTGCATTCCAAATTGATAGCTAAATTTAAAGAGGGGGAGGATATGGATGCCTTTTTAAATTCCTTTGAAAAAGTCTGTATTCAGGCTAAAATTCCTAGAGGGTCTTGGAGCTTCCAGCTAGCCCCACTACTTACTGGGAAAGCTCAGGATGCATTGGGTCAAATGGACAATGAGGACAGTAATGATTACAGCAAACTTAAAGCTGCACTTTTAAAAAAGTTTGATTTAACTGCAGAAGCATACAGAGCTAAATTCCATAAGCTCAGGAGAAGCCCTGATATGAGCTACGAGGAGCTAGCCACGAAACAACATCAGTTTTTAAAATGTTGGGGGGAAGGAATTGAAGCAAACTATGTAGATAAAATTGAAAATGCTATTTTGTTAGAACAGTTTTTTGGGGCATGCCGAGCAGAGCTGAAAACCTGGCTGAAGGACTGAGATCCCAAAACAGTGCAAGAGGCTGCTGAACTCTTGGACCGCTATGCCAAGAGCAGACCTGCTCTGAGAGAGAGAATGGGGCGGGTGTGGCAGTGCAAAAAGGGAAAAGTGCGCCTTCAGGGCAGCTAAAACCCTCACTGCCACCACCAAAACCAGTTAGCCCCAGGTTTCAGAGAAAAGATTTCTCTGAGAAAAGAAATGTATGTTGGGTCTGTAAAGAAACTGGGCATATTTCCAGACAGTGTCCCAAAAGGGAGAGCAATATGCAGAGTGGGGGTAGGAAAGAAGTGGGTTGTTTGTGTGTCCCTGGAAGCATGTCTGTGAACATGAGGGAACATAAGCATCCAGTCATGGTGAATGGGGTACAGACACAAGGGTTAAGGGACACAGGGGCATCCCTGATGCTGGTAAAAGGGAATATGGTAGAGCCTGGTCAGCTTATACCCAATGAATTTGTAACTGTGCAAGGGTTCACTGGTGAGGAGACCACATTGCCACTCGCTAGTGTTCTCCTAGACTGGGGTGCAACGGGGGAACTGTGCAACAGATGGCTGTAGCCAAAACATTAGCAGTTGATATCATCCATGGCAACAATCTCAAACAGGGGATGGTGTGTGCAGTGACCCATAGCCAAGCGGCAAAGGAAAATTGTAGTTCCCTGGACCCCACAGAAGCCATTGTGGAAACCACTGTGAGGCTGGTTCCCCAGCCTGTGTCTCTTGATAGGGAGAATAAGGAAAAGGGGGTAGAAATTTCCCCAGTAGCAGTTAACCACACAGCAGATGGTTAGGTATGTCAGTGATCCTGAGTGCCCTGACGCTAGTGCTACGGACCCTAGTTTAGAGACTGAAGGGGACCTGTCCCATGCCTTGGGAATGTGTAAGGAGTTTGCAGCTGCTCAGAAAAGTGACCCTAGTCTAGAGAAGCTGAGGGCTTGGGCAGACTCTGATGGAGCACAGGAAGGTGACGGTAAACATAAAGTTTATTGGGAAAATGGACTGATGTATACTCAGTCTGTGAAGACAGAGGGAGGGGTGATAGGTAGGCAGGTTGTCATTCCCCAGAGGTACCGTGAGCAGTTGCTCAAGATTGCACACAATATTCCCTTGTCTGGTCATCTGGGAATCGTGCGCACTACACAGTGATTGGCCCAGAATTTCTATTGGCCTAACTTCACCCAGCAGGTGAAGGAGTATTGCAGGTCTTGTCACCAGTGCCAAGAAATAGGGAAGGCAGGTAAGAAAACCCAAGTCGCCCTAATTCCATTGCCCATAGTGGAGGAGCCATTCCAGAGGGTGGGAATGGATATTGTGGGGCCTTTAAATACCCCCAGCTCCTCCGGGAAGAGGTTCATCCTGACTGTGGTGGATTATGCCACCCGGTACCCGAGGCAATCGCCCTATCCTCACTGAGGACAGACAAAGTGGCAGATGCCTTACTTGGGATTTTCTCCTGTGTTAGGTTTCCGCAGGAGGTTATCACCGATTGAGGGGGTTCCTTCATGTCAGACCTGATGAAATGTTTATGGAAGAAGTGTGGGGTGGTGCAGAGGCGCACGACACCTTATCACCTGCAAGCCAATGGGCTTGTGGAAAGATTTAACAGTACCTTGAGGTCAATGCTCCAAGCATTTGCTGAACAGCATGGGAGGGACTGGTATAAATACCTTCCCCACCTGTTGTTTGCATATAGGGAGGTGCCCCAAGAGTTGACAGGATTTTCCCCCTTCGAGCTCTTATGTGGATGCCAGGTACGTGGGCCCCTAGGCTTGATCCAGGAGGACTGGGAAGGCAAGCATGCCACCCAATGGAACTCCCATAGTGGATTATGTCCTTAGGTTTAGGGAAAGGCTGAAGGAGCTTATGGGGACAGCCCTGAGCAACCTGGCAGCTGCCCAACAGAAGCAAAAAGTGTGGTACAACTGCAGAGCCAGTGCTCGCTCATACATGGTGGGTCAGGAAGTCATGGTCCTTATCCCGGTCCGGAAAGACAAGCTGCAGGCTGAGTGGGCAGGTCCATACCAAGTAGTTAGGAAGGTAAATGACATGAACTGTATCATAGAGTTACCTGACAGAAGACATACAGAAAGAATGTACCATGTCAACATGATGAAGCCATATGCTAATAGGGCTGAAATGGTATTTGCAGTATGTATTCCTGGGGAGGGGATGGGTGAAGGAGACCCCCTTCTGGACTTGCTGGAAGAAAGCAAGCAAGAGTCCTCTGTAGAGGCAGTTAAACTGTCTGCCCATCTGGCCCCGGACAAGATCCAGGAAGTAAGGGAGGTTTTAGCAGACTTTGCCCCCCTGTTTAGCGCCAAGCCTGGACTAACCCCCTTATCGACGCATGACGCGGAGACAGGGACACAGACGCCCATATGCCGGACAGCATATCAGGTGTCAGAGGCTGTCCAAAAGGACATTAGGAGGGAGGTGGAGGAAATGCTGGATTTAGGGGTAATCCAGAGATCTCACAGCCCCTGGGCCTCACCCGCAGTCCTTGTGCCCAAGCCAGATGGCTCTACTCATTTCTGCATGGACTATCATGGACTGAATGCAGTCACAAAATCAGACGCCTACCTGATGCCCCGGATGGACAAATTCCTGGACAAGTTGGGAGGGGCGACCTACCATACGACTATTGACCTGACAAAGGGGTATTGGCAGGTAGAGTTAACTGACAGAGCTAGGGAGAGGTCGGCCTTCATCATTCCGATAGGCTTATTTGAATTTAAAGTAATGTCTTTCAGAATGAAGAACACCCCAGCCACTTTCCAAAGGTTGATGAACCAGGTGTTAAATGGTGCTGAGGAGTATACCATGGCATACCTGGGTGACACTGCCATCTTTAGTGCCAGCTGGGAGGAACACCTGTCCCACCTTGGGGAAGTGCTGGGCAGGATACAGAGGGCCGGGCTCACTGTTAAAGCTGAGAAGTGCCAGGTGGCCATGGCTGAAGTGGCATACCTTGGGCATGTTGTAGGCGGAGGACAGCTTTGTCCTAACCAAGTGAAAATAGTGGTGATCAAGGCGTGGCCCAGACCAGAAATGCAGAAGCAGGTCAGGAGTTTTCTAGTGACAGCAGGGTACTATAGGAAATTTGTACCCAATTACAGTGCCCTGGCTGCTCTCCTATCTGACCTGGTAAAGAAAAAGATGCCTAAGAAAATTACTTGGGAACCAGCCTATGAAAAAGCCTTTACCAGACTGAAGAAAGCACTGTGCAGTGCTCCTGTATTGACAAGTCCTGACTATAGCAGACCCTTTATAGTCCATATTGACGCCTCAGACGTGGGTATTGGGGCAGTACTGAGTCAGACATCCAACCAAGGGAAAGATCACCCTGTAGTGTACCTAAGTAAAAAGTTACTTCCCAGGGAGCAGGCTTATTCTACTGTGGAAAAGAGTGTCTTGCCATAGTGTGGGCCCTAAAGAAGTTAGAGACATACTTATATGGACAGCATTTTGAGGTAAAAACTGACCACAACCTCCTGGTTTGGCTGACCCAAATGGGAAAAACTAATGGTAGACTATTAAGATGGAGTCTTGCCTTGCTAGGGTATGACATGACAATCTTACATAGGGCTGGAGCGACCAATCAGAAAACAGATGGCTTGTTGTGTCTATATGAGAAGTGAACTGACTTGTGGAGCTAATCCCATGCAGGGGATAGAGCCCCCAAATTCAGTCTAGGTGGGGAGGATTGTGACACTTTGCCAGCTGGTTATGATTGTTGGATGATACTTGTAATATAAAAATATAGTGTGTGATTGTCACAGTGCTTCCACGGGTACCCCCCCCCCCACAGGTTTCGGTTTAAATGACAGTATATATATTAAACCAGGAGATCTCTGTAATGTAATTAACTTCCTTGAGACATTGCATTTTATGGCCTTTTTTTTATGACCTGTTGCTTCTTTAAAGTGGAAACGAAATGGGACTTTATGAGTCTGCCAGAGAATGGAGATCATAAACTTTTATGACGTCTTAAGAGGAAGAACATTTAATATCAACTGGTGTTAAGCTATAAACCCCCTTTGAAATGCTTGGGGAGAAGGAACTGAGGAATCACAGACTTATAATTTGGGAAATGAGTTTTTGCTGATGTCACCTTATTTAAAATACCTTCTGATAGGACATCATGTTTGTATTTTTTTTATATTCTAAAAGGAGGAGCTAGATGACTCATAGAAGGGTGTGGGGAGACACAGTTTAAACTATACTGTGTCTGAGCTGTTTGATATATTCCATCTTGGGAGAGAGAGAAACACACAACTCTGATAAGCACTTAGAGGTAATACATTAGATAGAAAACTATCTAACTGTATGTTGGTAGGAGTTTGTCTGTAGTTTACTTTGTTTTCTTGTAAGTGATTGAATGCTTTGTGATATAGTGTTCTGTGTTTACATTTTTCATATTTTTATCCATTTTTAGTAAAATCTATATTTGAAAGATACTGCCTGGGTCTTCCAAGTTCTTTTTTTTGCATGTGACATATAGAGGGTTAAGACTGGCAAAACTGTTCAAAAGCTTGATGGCGTTACTAAACTAGAAAAAGGTAAGAATATACCTAAAGTCTTTCATAGAGTTTTAAGGGTTCATTTTGGAAGCCTGGCTGGGAGCCCCAGCGGAAGATTATACCGCAATCCCCGAAGAGAATATGAATCTGTGCCTCATTTGGACCCTCAAGCAGACAGGAGGGTTACCCTGTCTGTTACCTGTTCATACTCTTGTGCTCTGAGGTTGGCATAGTGGGAGCAGAGGGCCTGACCTACTGAGTGCGTTTGTGACAGGGGCTACTGGAGATTTCCTGCTGGAAAGACAGAGTGAAACAGTTGGAATCATGAAATGAAAAAACAAATCTGCTGTGTTTTAAACCTTTTTCTGGATAGTGTTCAAGTAAAGATTTTTTTTATGTTGCAACCTTCAGAAGGAGTAGTGCTGGAACATGGGGAAAAGTGAGTGTGTATATGTGTGTGTGGGGGGCACTGTAGTAATAAGAGACCATGACTGCTTCCCTTCTGACATTACATGCATTTAGGGGCACTTTGAATGCTCATGGGCAAAAGCGGGGGGTGCCCAGCCCCTGCATGCACCTGTACGTTCTGGCACCTATGTTCAGAAGGGTTCTGTATTGACAGCCATCTATCCTATCACACACCAACACAAAGCAATTATTTTGTTACAACTTATTTATCCAGGATAAGCCAGTTGAGATGTGTCGCCTCATTTCCAGTGGGGTTCTGCTGCTATTCATTTCTGCTGGTAGGTAGACAGGAGCATTGGGGGGTTATGTGACTTACTCAAGGTCACACAGTTAGTATTTGACTTTACTGAGATGTGAAACTCTCATCTCCTGGGCCCCAAGATTGTGCTCTAGCCACTAGATCACACTCCTACAAATGACAGAACATGATGCCAACAAAATAAATGTAAACACAACTACCTCAGTGCTAACAAATACTAGAACTAAACAGATACAGGAACAAAAATTATTTACAGTGTTACCACAGTAGCAGAATAGTCTGCAAATCACAATGGCACTAAGCATTTTACTAAACTGAAATGTCACAAAACATTGTAGAAAGCAATATAAACCCCAAAGGAGCTCGGAAACTGTTGGCACTGCCAGTACACAACTTTTGTTTATAGCAACCCCTTCAAGATTAGAGACAAGTTCACACCCCCATGGACCGGGTAAAAGCATTTTAATTTCCTCTGTTCTTCAAGGAAGCAGTATAGCACAGTGGTCTAAGGCTCTGAGCTGCAAATCTAGTGATCTGGGTTTGAATCCCACAGTCCCCACCTGCATTACTATATGATCCTAAGCAAGTCACTTAATTTTCTTGTGCTCTCAGGTCACACCTGGACTCAAGCTTTAGCTTAGTGTGCCACTCCTGGTTAAAATATTTATCGACTATAGGTGTTTCCCCTGATGTGATGAGATTTTCTGTGCCTGTGATTTAGAAAATGGATGCCTGCAGCTATAAATGGAGGGGAAACTGAATGGGTATAATTCTGGCCCTAAAAGTGTTATGGTTTCAGTCAATAGCTTATGTAAAGCAGATTTCCATTGGTAACACTATTGATTAATTTAATCCTAGATGGACTTTTCCCTTTAATGAATTCTGTTTTTAATTGCTCCATTTTTAAGCTTTGCCTCCTGGTACAAGAAAAGTCGACCCCCTCGGTTTGGGGACCATAGCAGTAGCGCGACCCGATTCTGGTGCTGTTCCTGTTGCCATCACCACTGGGGCCCAGAAGATTCTGCTGGAGAAGAGGTAGGCCGATTCCAGTTTGAAAGACATCATACAGTAGGCCACCTCTCTTTTTCTATATGTTTCAGCAGCAGGAAGTGTCATGGAGTGTTTCTGGTCTGTGGCCCCTTTCCCTCCCCACAACAACTGGACACCTAGACATAGAGGGAAAGGGAGGAGGGTTATACAGGTTTTTCCCAACCTCAACTTGCTGTCATGATGATGCAGCCTGTGTTTCCAAATTTTTAACAACATGCCCCAAAGTGGTAACAACTGTCTCTCTATCCCTCCTTCCCCATTCATTTTAGTAAGGAGGGGGTGGGGGAATTTTGTATTGTTGTTCTGTTGCTGTGTTTTCTCCCAGTGGATCCCTCTGTCCACCAGTCCAACAGTGGGGCTGCCATGGTTGCCACATTCCCTTATCCAGTAAGTAGAACACGAATGCCTGGTGGCCCTCTGCCACTCATTCTGGGAGCTGAATGCCTGACCTGTGTAATGAATCTGCTTCCCTGCCAGCTCTGGCATACCATTCCCAGAACTATGCATGAACCCCAGTCTCCCCCATGGCACTACAACATGCTGCCGTCAACCCAGTCTGCCAGCCTGACGGGACACATTTACAACTTTCTATAGAACCTGAGTGACTCCTCTCCAACACAGGACTTCATGCACTACAGTAGATGAGATGTGTCATGGCCTCAGGTGCAAGGGCGTAGCTATTGATACTCCAAGTAAGCCATGGTGTACCAAGTTTAGTAGCAGGGGGTAGCAAACAAGCTGGCCAGCATTGCTCTGCCTTCTCTAGTCCATCACGTTTAAATTCCTTTGTTTGGCTTCATAGGCTTTTTCTTTTTTCTTTCAGCTTTGTTTTGGGGGGGCTGGGGCACAGAGTGGACCACGGACGTTAAAGCTGAAAGCCTTAATTAGGTCTGCATGGTCCACCTGCATAATGATTGGCTGCGGCATCTGGTAGGGGGTGTGGCAACTCTGGGGTGGCAATTTTAAATGCTCCAGCAAAGTTAGAAGCCATACTATTAGTTCAGTTGTACTGGAAGTGAGAGAAGCAGTAGAAGAACTGAGGAGCAGCAGATGGAAGAACAGACTCAGAGCCAGCTAAAAGAATGAAGACTTCATGTGGAGTGGCAAGTGGAGCGAATCTGCCTACCTGCAGGGGAGAGAGAAGAAATTTATGTCGTGGTCTTGGACTCATGGTGCAGTCAGTGGCGTTCACCAGCGGCAGCGAGCACCACACTAGCAGCACAGACAGACAGCAGGTCTAGTGTGGGCTCATCTGAGTGGAGCCAGGAACCTTGGACTCGAGTCGTGGGGGCAGGCATGTACAACAGTGGGGAAGGGTAGCAGTGTAGCAGGTTGGTGTACAAATCTAAAATGCCTGGCTACACCCTGCTCAGGTGCCAGCGTTTGCTAACCTAGGCTTCTTAATAAGGAAGCAGCACTCTTAAAGGAGGGGTCCTGTTTCTAAATTGGGACAGGATTTTGCCAATTACTGACCATGAACAGAATAGTCACTAAGACAGGTGACTAGGACAGTTTTTCTTTTTCTATAAACTGAGCCAAAAATCACACTTGATATTCCTATATCAGTTCACTGTTACTTTATTTTATAGGTATGCTCTGCAGCTCCCAGGGACCTGTGCTGCAGGAGAGAAGGATGTAGAGCTGTCTTAGGGTCTCATCTCAGCAACTAGGCAGATCTAGTTCAGTACCCGTCAAAACTGGGTCCGGAGTTCAAAAGAGAACCCTTCGTTTAAGTATAAATGTTCCCATGGAAAGGGTTGCCCCCCCCCCCCGAAGACAGAGATGAACTGGGTGACAGAGCCTCAGAAAGTAAGGGGAGGAGGGGGGCAAAAAAATGGAGAGGAGGCTGCAGAGGGGGGAAAAGGATAAACAAGGACAAAACACAACCCTGGTATACAATAATATTTAAATGTAATGACACCATAGTGCGGGCAGATGACGTTGAGTATTTGTCCGCCTGTACAATGGTGTAAATAAATTTAAATATTATCACATTCCCATGTTGAGCTGTGTCCTTGTTTGTTTTGGTGACCGGTGCTGTATACCACAGTGGCACCCGGTCATACAGTTCCCTAGTAGCGAGTAGTATGTAAGTACAGAGGGAGGAGGAGGATATGGGGAGGCAAGAGGGAGAAGCTCTAGTAGACCTGGCACAAGAGAATTTGGGTCAGCGACTGAGGGATGAGGGAAATAGCAGGAAGAGGAGGGGGGGAAGGCAGGCATGATGCAAGGTGATTTCATTCAGTGCTAGGAGCCTGGGGAACAAGATGGATGACCTCCAGGCCTTGGTGATGGAGGGCTATTTAGATCTGGTGGCCATCACTAAGAGCTGGACAACCCAAACCTTGGCTGGGATCTTTCCATCCGGGGTACAGCCACCATAGGAAGGCTACATCAGGGGGGCAAGGAGAAGGTGTGGTACTATATGTCAGGGAAGGGATTACATCCATGATGGAGGATAGGTGGGGAAGGGTACAGAGACAATCTAGGTACAGGCTCAACTAAAGGCTGAGTGAGGGATTAGGGTGGGGGAGTTTACAGGTCTCCGAATCAGAGCAAAGGCACAGATCAGGAGTTAGGGATAGAGCTCAAGAAGGAATCGTATTTCGAAGTTTATATAAACTGTGGATTCATTTTCTGCAAACCATGGAAAGATTACATTATCTATGGGATATTATTTTGCAGTTTACATAGAAATGCTTTTCAGAACTCCATAGAATTAAAAAAAGAAGTTCTGAAAAGCATTTTGGAAGCGGAATTGCCATTCCGCACAAATGCCGCCATTGGATTGTTGCATTCGGCACAGCTCTGGTGGTTTCCTAAGTGAGTGAGCCAACTATGGACCGAGCAATCCTGGACCAAGTACTGACAAACTGTGACCACATCACGGACATCAGTGTGGCAGAGCCCCTGGGAAGCAGTGCTCACCAGTCAGTGTGGTTTCAGCTCGACATGAGCAAGAGAATCCTGAACAGTAAAACACGTGTTCTGGATTTCAAAGGAGCAGACTTCCCCAAAGTGAAGGTGCACCTGGGTCAGCACCTGGACAAGCTCGTAGAGGCGGGGGGTAGAAGAAAAATGGTACATTATTGGGGAGGAGATCCAGGAAGTCACTGACACCCGTTTGAAGAAGAAGGGTAAGAGGAACAAGCACAACAAATCCCTCTGGCTCTCAGGGAAGGCAGTAAGTGCAGTGAAAGAGAAAAGGGCTTCCTTCAAAAGATACGGAAAGACCCAGCAGGAGTAGGACAGAGTGGACTACCTGGACAAACTCAAGCCAGCCAGTAGGAAAGTGAGAAAGGCCAAAGCAGAAGCGGAAGTAAGAATCGCAGCGGGAGTCAAGGATGGTGACAAGACCTTTTTGCGGTACATAAGGAAGAAAGAGAATGAAGGAAAGTACTGTAAAACCGAACCAAGGGACAGAGTGGGTGAAGGATGGCAGAGGACAGGCACAAGTATTGAATGACTGCTTTGACTCAGAATTTACTAAACAGAAGGATGGATATGCAACGGGAGGAAGGGGGGTACAGATGTGTGAGATGCCGATCACAGTTGACAGGGTCTTTCGGGGACTAACAGCCCTTAAGGCAGATAAATCTCATAAGCTAGATGGTATGCACCCAAGGGTGATGAGGGGGCTAGCAGCAGTTCTGGCAGTCCTGCTGGCCAACCTGTATAGTAGCTCCCTGGACACAGGTGTGGTGCCACGAGAGCAGACAACCATGAATGTAGTGCCCCTGCTTAAAAGCAGGGCCAAGCACGAGCCGGGGAACTACAGACCAGTCAACATGACAGCGATTATTGGCAAGCTGATGGACACCATTCACTAGGAAATGTTGACTGAGCATTTTGATGCAAACAAGCTTCAAGATGACAGAGAGCATGAGTTTGTGTCAGGAAAGTTAGGTCAAATGAACTTGATCCATTTTTTCAGCTGGATCACAAAGGCAGTGAATACAGGTCAGGCAGTAGACACAATGTACCTGGATTTCAGGAAGGCCTTTTACTCAGTCCCCCATAATAGCTTGATCATAAAATTGGAAGACCGAGGTAGAGGTCAAAATGTCTAGGTGGGTGGCAAACTGATTAAGGGGGAGAACCCAGAGAGTAATGGTTGTGAGGGGAGGATACTCAGAGATGAGGGAAGTTACCAGCGGGGTACTGCAGAGGTTGGTGCGTGGGCACAACAAGCTCTGTGGGAGGGCGGACACAGAATAGGGGATCAGGGACATGAAGGAAGACCTAGAAAGGCTGGAGAGATGAAACAGAAACAAAGATTTTTCAGCAGAAAAGGACCGCCTGGCACACCCAGTCTGCCCAGATGTTTCTTGCCCAATCTGTCTCTACAGACACTAACTGGTCTCCAGCGGCCCTCCCTATCTATTTTCTAATATACCCCTATGTCTATCCCGTGCATACTTGAAACCCACCACTGTTTTTGCTCCCACCACTTTTTCTGGCTTCTGTTCAAGGTCCTTTTTCTCATTTGAAAGAGACTTCCCTCTCGCACTCTGTTTATCCCTATGAGGTGCTTTTAGGTCTCTATCATGACAACTCTCTCGCACCTCTCTCCCAGAGAGTACATATTGAGATCCCTCAGTCTCTCCTCATAAGGCTTCTTGTGCAACCCCTGCACCATTGTAGTTGCCCTAGTGGATGGTCCAGAATCTGACAACTGGGGTTCAATGCAAAGAAATGCAAGGTGATGCATGTGGGGAGAAAGACCCCTGGGAAGGAGTACAAGGTGGGGGGGGGGACGAGGAGGGAACCATCACGGTGTCCAAAGAGGAGAAAAACCTGGAGATTGCAGTTATGAGCACCCTGAAGCCTTCTACTCAATACAAACCTTAACTGATCTCTGGCAACCCTCCCACCTCCCTGTCTGCAGGAAGCGCAGTACGATAGTGGCGAGGGCTAACTGGATGCTGGGTTTCATTAGCAGTAGGTTCACAAGCAGAAAAAAGGAGGTCATACTACCTCTGTACAGATCCATGGTGCTGCTGTACCTGGAGTACTGAGTGCTGTTCTGGAACCCCTGCCACAAAAAGGGTATCAAACAGTAGGAGGTGACGCAAACAAGGGCCACAAAAGTGATTCAGGGGCAACAGGAGCTCTCGTATGAGCAGAGGCTGGAGAAAAAGAATATGTACTCATTGGAGGATGGAAGGGAATGGGGAAGACATGACAAAGACCTTTAAGTATCTCAAGGCCATAAACAAGATGGATGCCTGTGAACTATCCAGGACCAACGAAAATAAAAACATGAAGGGAAATCGTCTCAAATGTGCTGGAGGAAGGTTCAGGATGGAGGCCAGGAGGCACTTCTTCATGGAGAAACTGGCAGAGGGATGGAAAAGGCTACCAGAGTTGGTGGTAAGCAAGAAAACTGGATGGCTTCAAGAGGGGAAGGGATAAAGTTACCGGGAGGGTAAGAGTGTCAGGGAAGGGGGCAGCAGCATATAAAATAGGCTACATGAGTGGGCAGACATGACAGACCGCAAGGACTTCTCTTCTGCTGGCAAAATGTTTATGTCCTTATATACAGAGTCAGAGAGCATAATCTCTTCCACTCCCCAGGCAGTCTGTAGATGGTTTCTTTACTAATAACTCTTAGGTATAAGACTATACACCAGACAGTTTATCTCCCTTTCTCTCCCCTTGCTGTAAAATGATAAATAAGGTGGCTAAGGAGGCTCTCTTTAAGCTAAGTGGCAACCATAACACAAGGGGGCACAGTCTTAAGGTGGAGAAGGGGAAGTTTAGGAGGGAGGTCAGGAAGCACTTCCTCACAGAGAGGGTGGTGGACACTTGGAATGCACTGCTGGAAGAGGTGGTCTTGTTGAAGACAATGGGCAGCATCAAGAGAGGCTGAGATAGGCCACAGGGGGAAGGTAAGGATCATTGGTGGGAAGGATGGAAAGGTTGAGAGGATTGGGGGGCAGGGACATTAGCTCAAGCTGTGGACCCTGTAATATGAGCAGACTAGACAGACCAAATGGCCTTTTTCTGCTGACTTCTTCGTATGTTCGTATGTGCATCTGGTTCGGATTAAACCTGTCTCTCTGTCAGGACAGAGATGTCATAGGTGCCAAGGAAGACAGACAGCCACATTTCAAACAATACACTGCTAACCATGTTTCAAATACTACAATTTAGGATTTTACATTACCATTGGGTAAAGAGGACGGTGCATGGAGGTTGCATCATGTGAACCAAGCAAAAGTAAGAAAGCCCTATGGGGGATAATGGTTTCAGGTGCCTGAGAGTGCGGCAGAGGAGGGATGAGACATGCTCAAATGGAAATAAAAAGCTGCAATGCTGGAGTAAAGCCTGGTTCAAGCTACAGCGCCAGAGATCAGGTATGTTAGGAAAAGTTGGAACAAGAGGCAAGGAAGAGAATCAGACAGATTGGCAAAAACTGGCACAAGGTACAGGGCAGGGTATCAGGCATGGTAGGATAAACTGGCACAAGGTACAGGGCAGTGTATCAGGTATATTAGAGTAAACTGGCACACGGTAAAGGGCAGTGTATCAGGTATGTTAGAGTAAACTGGCACAAGGCACAGGGCAATGTATCAGGTATGTTAGAGTAAACTGGCACAAGGTACAGGTAGTGTATCAGGTATGTTAGGATAAACTGGCACAAGGTACAGGGCACTGTATCAGCTATGGTAGGATAAACTGGCACAAGGTACAGGGCAGGGTATCAGGTATGTTAGAGTAAACTGGCATACGGTACAGGGCAGTGTATCAGGTATGTTAGAGTAAACTGGCACAAGCTACAGGTAGTGCATCAGGTATGGTAGGATAAACTGGCACAAGGTACAGGGCACTGTATCAGCTATGGTAGGATAAAGTGGCACAAGGTACAGGGCAGGGTATCAGGTCTGGTAGGATAAACTGGCACAAGGTACAGGACAGTGTATCAGGTATGGTAGTATAAACTGGCACAAGGTAAAGGTAGTGAATCAGGTATGGTAAGATGGACTGGCACAAGGTACAGGGTAGAGTATCAGGTATTTTAGGATAAAGTGGCACAAGGTACAGGGCAGTGTATCAGGTCTGTTAGAATAAAGTGGCACAATGTACAGGGCATCAGGTATGGTAGGATAAACTGGCACAAGGTACAGGGCAGTGTATCAGGTATGTTAGGATAAACTGGCACAAGGTACAAGGCAGTGTATCAGGTATGTTCGGATAAACTGGCACAAGGTACAGGTAGTGTATCTGGTATGTTAGGATAAACTGGCACAAGGTACAAGGCAGTGTAGGTATGTTAGGATAACCTGGCACAAGGTACAAGGCAGTGTATCAGGTATGTTCGGATAAACCGGCACAAAGTACAGGTAGTATATCAGGTATGTTAGGATAAACTGGCACAAGGTACAAAAACTGTATCAGGTATGTTAGGATAAACTGACACAAGGTACAAGGCAGTGTATCAGGTATGTTAGGATAAACTGGCACAAGGTACAAGGCAGGGTATTAGGTATGTTAGGATAAACTGGCACAAGGTACAAGGCAGTGTATCAGGTATGTTTGGATAAACTGGCACAAGGTACAGGGTAGGGTATCAGGCATGTTATGATAAAGAGGCACAAGGTACGGGGCAGGGCATCAGGTACGTTAGGATAAAGTGGCACAAGGTACAGGGCAGGTATCAGGTATGTTAGGATAAACTGGCACAAGGTACAGGGCAGGGTATCAGGTATGGTAGGATAAACTGGCACAAGGTACAGGGCAGTGTATCAGGTATGGTAGGATAAAGTGGCACAAGGTACAGGGCAGTGTGTCTGGTATAGTAGGATAAACTGGCACAAGGTACAGGGCAGGGTATCAGGTATGTTATGATAAACTGGCACAAGGTACAGGGCAGGGTATCAGGTATGTTAGGATAAACTGGCACAAGGTACAGGGCAGTGTATCAGGTATGGTAGGATAAACTGGCACAAGGTACAGGTAGTGTATCAGGTATGGTAGGATAAACTGGCACAAGGTACAGGGCAGTGTATCAGGTATGTTAGGATAAAGTGGCACAAGGTACAGGGCAGGGTATCAGGTATGGTAGGATAAACTGGCACAAGGTACAGGCAGTGTATCAGGTATGTTAGGATAAACTGGCACAAGGTACAGGGCAGTGTATCAGGTATGTTAGGATAAACTGGCACAAGGTACAGGGCAGGTGTATCAGGTATGTTAGGATAAACTGGCACAAGGTACAGGGCAGTGTATCAGGTATGTTAGGATAAACTGGCACAAGGTACAGGGCAGTGTATCAGGTATGTTAGGATAAACTGGCACAAGGTACAGGGCAGGGTATCAGGTATGTTAGGATAAACTGGCACAAGGTACAGGGCAGGGTATCAGGTATGTTAGGATAAACTGGCACAAGGTACAGGGCAGGTATCAGGTATGTTAGGATAAACTGGCACAAGGTACAGGGCAGGGTATCAGGTATGTTAGGATAAACTGGCACAAGGTACAGGGCAGTGTATCAGGTATGTTAGGATAAACTGGCACAAGGTACAGGGCAGGTATCAGGTATGTTAGGATAAACTGGCACAAGGTACAGGGCAGGGTATCAGGTATGTTAGGATAAACTGGCACAAGGTACAGGGCAGTGTATCAGGTATGGTAGGATAAACTGGCACAAGGTACAGGGCAGTGTATCAGGTATGTTAGGATAAACTGGCACAAGGTACAGCGGTATCAGGTATGTTAGGATAAACTGGCACAAGGTACAGGGCAGGGTATCAGGTATGTTAGGATAAACTGGCACAAGGTACAGGGCAGGGTATCAGGTATGTTAGGATAAACTGGCACAAGGTACAGGGCAGTGTATCAGGTATGTTAGGATAAACTGGCACAAGGTACAGGGCAGGGTATCAGGTATGTTAGGATAAACTGGCACAAGGTACAGGGCAGTGCATCAGGTATGTTAGGATAAACTGGCACAAGGTACAGCGTAGTTATCAGGTAGCATTAGGTATTTAGGATAAACTGGCACACAAGGTACAGGGCAGGGTATCAGGTATGTTAGGATAAACTGGCACAAGGTACAGGGCAGTGTATCAGGTATGTTAGGATAAACTGGCACAAGGTACAGGGCAGGGTATCAGGTATGTTAGGATAAACTGGCACAAGGTACAGGGCAGGGTATCAGGTATGTTAGGATAAACTGGCACAAGGTACAGGGCAGGTATCAGGAGTCAGTATGTTAGGATAAACTGGCACAAGGTACAGGGCAGGGTGTCAGGTATGTTAGGATAAACTGGCACAAGGTACAGGGCAGGGTGATCAGGTATGTTAGGATAAACTGGCACAAGGTACAGGGCAGGGTATCAGGTATGTTAGGATAAACTGGCACAAGGTACAGGGCAGGGTATCAGGTATGTTAGGATAAACTGGCACAAGGTACAGGGCAGGGTGTCAGGTATGTTAGGATAAACTGGCACAAGGTACAGGGCAGAGTATCAGGTATGTTAGGATAAACTGGCGCAAGGTACAGGGCAGGGTGTCAGGTATGTTAGGATAAACTGGCGCAAGGTACAGGGCAGGGTGTCCGGTATAGTAGGATAAACTGGCACAAGGTACAAGGCAGTGTATCAGGTATGTTAGGATAAACTGGCACAAGGTACGGGGCAGGGTATCAGGTATGTTAGGATAAAGTGGCACAAGGTACAGGGCAGGGTGTCAGGTATGTTAGGATAAACTGGCACAAGGTACAGGGCAGGGTGTCAGGTATGTTAGGATAAACTGGCACAAGGTACAGGGCAGGGTATCAGGTATGTTAGGATAAACTGGCGCAAGGTACAGGGCAGGGTGTCAGGTATGTTAGGATAAACTTGCTCAAGGTACAGGGCAGTGTGTCCGGTATAGTAGGATAAACTGGCACAAGGTACAAGGCAGTGTATCAGGTATGTTAGGATAAACTGGCACAAGGTACGGGGCAGGGTATCAGGTATGTTAGGATAAAGTGGCACAAGGTACAGGGCAGGGTGTCAGGTATGTTAGGATAAACTGGCACAAGGTACAGGGCAGTGTATCAGGTATGTTAGGATAAACTGGCACAAGGTACAGGGCAGGGTATCAGGTATGGTAAGATAAAGTGGCACAAGGTACAGGGCAGGGTATCAGGTATGGTAGGATAAACTGGCACAAGGTACAGGGCAGTGTGTCTGTTATAGTAGGATAAACTGGCACAAGGTACAGGGCAGGGTGTCAGGTATGTTAGGATAAACTGGCACAAGGTACAGGGCACGGTATCAGGTATGGTAAGATAAAGTGGCACAATGTACAGTGCAGTGCATCGGGTATGGTAGGATAGACTGGCAGAAGGTACAGGCAGTGTATGAGGTATGGTAGGATGGACTGGCACAAGGTACAGGGCAGAGTATCAGGTATTTTAGAATAAAGTGGCACAAGGTACAGGGGAGTGTATGAGTGATGTTAGAATAAAGTGGCACAAGGTACAGGGCAGGGTATCAGGTATGGTAGGATAAACTGGGACAAGATACAGGGCAGTGTATCAGGTATGGTAGGATAAACTGGCACAGGGTACAGGTAGTGTATCAGGTATGTTAGGATAAACTGGCACAAGGTACAGGTAGTGTATCAGGTATGTTAGGATAAACTGCCACAAGGTACAAGGCAGGGTATCAGGTCTGGTAGGATAAACTGGCACAAGGTACAGGTAGTGTATCAGGTATGGTAGGATGGACTGGCACAAGGTACAGGGTAGAGTATCAGGTATTTTAGGATAAAGTGGCACAAGGTACAGTGCAGTGTATCAGGTCTGTTAGAATAAAGTGGCACAAGGTACAGGGCAGGGTATCAGGTATGGTAGGATAAACTGGCACAAGGTACAGGGCAGTGTATCAGGTATGGTTGGATAAACTGGCACAAGGTTCAGGGCCGTGTATCAGATATGTTAGGATAAACTGGCACAAGGTACAGGGCAGGGTATCAGGTATGTTAGGATAAACTGGCACAAGGTACAAGGCAGTGTATCAGGTATGTTAGGATAACCTGGCACAAGGTACAAGGCAGTGTATCAGGTATGTTTGGATAAACTGGCACAAGGTACAGGTAGTGTATCAGGTATGTTAGGATAAACTGGCACAAGGTACAAGGCAGTGTATTAGGTATGTTAGGATAAAGTGGCACAAGGTACAAGGCAGTGTATCAGGTATGGTAGGATAAACTGGCACAAGGTACAGGGCAGTGTATCAGGTATGGTAGGATAAACTGGCACAAGGTACAGGGCAGTGTATCAGGTATGTTAGGATAAACTGGCACAAGGTACAGGGCAGTGTATCAGGTATGTTAGGATAAACAGGCACAAGGTACATAGAAAGATAGAAACATAGAATTTGATGGCAGATAAGGACCGCTTGGCCCACCCAGTCTGCCCATTACCCTACCTAATGGATAAGCTGCAGATCCTAGTTAACCAGCAGCCTACTTATTTCTACCCCCACCCCCTAGAATTGCCTTAAGGCTGTCCCATGCATGCTTGAATTCAATCACTGTTTTTGACTCCTCAACCTCCTCCGGAAGGCCGCTCCATGCATCCACAACCCTCTGTGAAAAAATGCTTCCCTTACATTACCTCTGAGCCGCCCTGCTCTATCTTCAAATTGTGCCCCTTGTTCTTGCACACCTCTTTTCTGAAAAATGCTACCTCTTGGACTTTTGTTGATTCCCTTGAGGTACTTGAACGTTTCTATCATGTCCCCCTTTCCTCAGGGCTATACATATTAAGCTCCTTTAGTCTCTCTTCATATGTCTTCCGGTGCAGACCCTGCACCATTTTAGTTGCCCTCCTCTGGACAGCTTCCATCTTGTCTATGTCCTTGCAGAGATTGGGTCTCCAGAACTGCATACAGTACTCCAGATGGGGTCTCACCAGCTGTCTGTACAGAGGGATAACAACTTCCTGTTTTCTACTGGTGATGCCTCTCCCTATGCATCCCAGTATCCCTCCAGCCCTCCTTACTGCCCTCTCACATTGCTTGCCCACCTTTAAGTCATCTGATATGACTACCCCCAGGTCCCTTTCCATTTTTGTTGTTGTTAGTATCTCACCCCCCATTGTGTACTCTTCCCCTGGGTTTTTGTTTCCCAGGTGCATTACCTTGCACTTCTTAGCATTAAATCTAAGCTGCCATACATTTGACCATTCCTCTAACCTTGCCAAGTCCCTTCTCATCCTTTCCACCCCACCTTGTGCATCAACTCTGTTGCAGATCTTTGTGTCATCTGCAAAGAGACATACATTTCCTTCCAGTCCTCTGCAATGTAACACAAAAACATTGAAGAGGACCGGTCCTAATACTGAACCTCTACGTGCACCCCACTAGTAACCCCCCTTTTTCAGAGTGGACCCATATACTATTACCCTCTGTGTCCTATTCTCCAGCCAATTCTTTACCCAGGCTATCATCTTGGGACCCACTCCCAGGCTGGCTAACTTTATATTAACTTTTGTGTGGGACTGAGTCAAATGCCTTGCTAAAGTCTAGGTAGGCCATGTCCACAGCCCCTCCCTAATCTACTACTTTAGTCACCCAGTCAAAGAAATCTATTACATTCGTCTGGCATGACCTTCCCGCTGTGAATCCATGCTTCCTAGGGTCCTGTGCCCCTCTGGCCTCTAGGTACTCGACAGTTCTTTCCTTCAGAAGTGATTCCATCATTTTTCCTATCACTGAGGTTAAACTAACTGGTCTATAGTTTCCCGCTTCTGCCCTGCTCCCACTTTTGGGAAGGGAATCACATCGGCCTCTCTCCAGTCCTCAGGTACCACCCCATCCTCCCATGATTTGTTAAAGAGGGTAGTCAGTGGTGTCACTAGTTCTACCCTTACTTTTAGAATTCTGGGATGAATCCCATCAGGCCCCATTGCTTTGTCCACCTTCAGTTTTAAGAGTTCTTTCAGAACCCTTTCTTCTGTAAATGGGTTGCTAGCAACTTCTGTATCCAGAGTGTTTCTATTGTTTGTTTTAGGTACCTTCCCCTCTTCGTCTTGTAAATACTGAGCAAAATATTTGTTTAGTATCTCTGCCTTTTCACAGTCACCCTCTGCCCACCCCTCCCTTTATTAAGCCTCACTATCCCTCCCTTAGTCTTCTTCGCCTCCCGATGTACCTAAAAAAGTTTTATCCCCTTCTTAACTGAGTTGGCTTTCTTTCCTCAGTTCAGACCATTGTTGTTCTGACTGCCTTCCCAGCTTCCTTTTTGCTTTTAACTGATACACTTTTCTGTCCTGTTCCTTCCATGCATTCCTGTACTTCCTGAATGCTTTTTCTCTTGAACCTTCACCTCACCTCCTTTGAGAACCATAGTGGTTTCTTACATCGTTTTGTTTTGTTTATTTGCTTCACACAAAGGCTTGTTACCTCTGTGATGGCAGTTTTATTATTCCTCATTGTTCTTCCACCCTCCTTCCTGCCCATTTGCTAGTGCATTCCTTAGGGCATCCTGTCCATATTGGCAAAAGTCAGCCCTCCTGAAGTCCAATACTTTTGCCTTTGTATGGCTTGACCTCATTGCTGTGTTTATTGTGAACCATACTGTCTGGGTGGTCGCTAGTTCCTGGATGGCTACCCACTTCTACATCTGTGAGCTCTCTTCATCTCCATTTGAGAGGACCAGGTCTAAGATTGCTCCCTCTCGAGTGGGTTCCAATACTAGTTGTCTAAGGCATGCCCCCTGTAGGGCATCTAGAATAACCCCATTCTTAGAAGTGACTGCTGCTACTGCACTCCAGTTAACATCTGGCATATTCAGAACACCCATCAGCAATATCTCCCCTTTATCTGCCATTCTAAGTATACTTTCTATCATTTCCTTGTCCATTTCCTCCTCCTGAGAGGGGGGTCTGTATACAACCCCTGTGCGGATTGTGATGCCATTGCCTGCCTCCAAATTGACCCACAGTGCTTCTTCTCCTCCCTGTTTACCCTTTTGTTCTGTTGCTTTGATTCCTTCTCTTATGTAGAGAGCTACTCCTACTCCTCTTTTTCCCTCCCTGTCCCTCCTGTAGATACTGTATCCTGGTATGTTTATGTCCCAGTCATGGTTCTGTGTGTACCATGTTTCTGTGACTGCCACGATATCCAGATGTTCCTCCTCCATCAAGGCCACTAATTCAGGAAGCTTGTTACCCAGACTACGGGCATTGGTACTCATTGCTCTCCATTTTTTGAAGGCTTTACCTTCTGTAGCAGCATCCCCCACTGACCTTTCTACCTTGGTCTTTTTCTCATTTAGTACCCTGTTTGGTAGGGGGAGACTGGGATTTTCCTGCTGCTTATCAGTGCTTCCCCCCTTGACTAGTTTAAAAGCTTGCCAATAAAGCATTTAAACCGATTGCCCAAAAGACTTGTTCCCTTCCTGGACAGATGCAGACCATCCTGCCAGTTTATCCTAACATACCTGATGCACCAGGTACAAGGCAGTGTATGAGGTATGTTAGGATAAACTGGCACAAGGTATGGGGCAAGATATCAGGTATGTTAGGATAAAGTGGCACAAGGTACAGGGCAGTGTATCAGGTATGTTAGGATAAAGTGGCACAAGGTACAGGGCAGTGTATCAGGTATGTTAGGATAAACTGGCACAAGGTACAGGGCAGTGTATCAGGTATGTTAGGATAAACTGGCACAAGGTACAGGGCAGGGTATCAGGTATGGTAGGATAAACTGGCACAAGGTACAGGGCAGTGCTATCAGGTATGTAGGATAAACTGGCACAAGGTACAGGGCAGTGCATCAGGTATGTTAGGATAATGTGGCACAAGGTACAGGGCACTGCATTAGGTATGTTAGGATAAACTGGCACAAGGTACAGGGCAGGGTATCAGGTATGTTAGGATAAACTGGCACAAGGTACAGGGTAGTGTATCAGGTATGGTAGGATAAACTGGCACAAGGTACAGGGCAGGGTATCAGGTATGGTAGGATAAACTGGCACAAGGTACAGGTAGTGTATCAGGTGTGTTAGGATAAACTGGCACAAGGTACATGGCAGTGTATCAGGTATGTTAGGATAAACTGGCACGAGGTACAGGGCAGGGTATCAGGTATGTTAGGATAAACTGGCACAAGGTACAGGGCAGGGTATCAGGTATGTTAGGATAAACTGGCACAAGGTACAGGGCAGTGTATCAGGTATGGTAGGATAAACTGGCACAAGGTACAGGGCAGTGCATCAGGTATGTTAGGATAAACTGGCACAAGGTACAGGGCAGGGTATCAGGTATGGTAGGATAAAGTGGCACAAGGTACAGGGCAGTGCATCAGGTATGTTAGGATAAACTGGCACAAGGTACAGCGTAGTGTATCAGGTAAGCATTAGGTATTTTAGGATAAAGTGGCACAAGGTACAGGGCAGGGTATCAGGTATGGTAGGATAAACTGGCACAAGGTACAGGTAGTGTATCAGGTATGTTAGGATAAACTGGCACAAGGTACACGGCAGTGTATCAGGTATGTTAGGATAAACTGGCACAAGGTACAGGGCAGGGTATCAGGTATGTTAGGATAAACTGGCACAAGGTACAGGGCAGGGTATCAGGTATGTTAGGATAAACTGGCACAAGGTACAGGGCAGGGTATCAGGTATGTTAGGATAAACTGGCACAAGGTTCAGGGCAGGGTATCAGGTATGTTAGGATAAACTGGCACAAGGTACAGGGCAGTGTATCAGGTATGTTAGGATAAAGTGGCACAAGGTACAGGGCAGGGTATCAGGTATGTTAGGATAAACTGGCACAAGGTACAGGGTAATGTATCAGGTATGGTAGGATAAACTGGCACAAGGTACAGGGCAGTGCATCAGGTATGTTAGGATAAACTGGCACAAGGTACAGGGCAGAGTATCAGGTATGGTAGGATAAAGTGGCACAAGGTACAGGGCAGGGTATCAGGTATGGTAGGATAAACTGGCACAAGGTACAGGGCAGTGCATCAGGTATGTTAGGATAAACTGGCACAAGGTACAGGGCAGGGTATCAGGTATGGTAGGATAAAGTGGCACAAGGTACAGGGCAGTGCATCAGGTATGTTTGGATAAACTGGCACAAGGTACAGCGTAGTGTATCAGGTAAGCATTAGGTATTTTAGGATAAACTGGCACAAGGTACAGGGCAGGGTGTCAGGTATGTTAGGATAAACTGGCACAAGGTACAGGGCAGAGTATCAGGTATGTTAGGATAAACTGGCGCAAGGTACAGGGCAGGGTGTCAGGTATGTTAGGATAAACTGGCGCAAGGTACAGGGCAGGGTGTCCGGTATAGTAGGATAAACTGGCACAAGGTACAAGGCAGTGTATCAGGTATGTTAGGATAAACTTGCACAAGGTACGGGGCAGGGTATCAGGTATGTTAGGATAAAGTGGCACAAGGTACAGGGCAGGGTGTCAGGTATGTCAGGATAAACTGGCACAAGGTACAGGGCAGGTGTCAGGTATGTTAGGATAAACTGGCACAAGGTACAGGGCAGGGTATCAGGTATGTTAGGATAAACTGGCACAAGGTACAGGGCAGGGTGTCAGGTATGTTAGGATAAACTGGCACAAGGTACAGGGCAGTGTGTCCGGTATAGTAGGATAAACTGGCACAAGGTACAAGGCAGTGTATCAGGTATGTTAGGATAAACTGGCACAAGGTACGGGGCAGGGTATCAGGTATGTTAGGATAAAGTGGCACAAGGTACAGGGCAGGGTGTCAGGTATGTTAGGATAAACTGGCACAAGGTACAGGGCAGGGTGTCAGGTACGTTAGGATAAACTGGCACAAGTTACAGGGCAGGGTATCAGGTATGGTAAGATAAAGTGGCACAAGGTACAGGGCAGGGTATCAGGTCTGGTAAGATAAACTGGCACAAGGTACAGAGCAGTGTATCAGGTATGGTAGGATAAAGTGGCACAATGTACAGGTAGTGTATCTGGTATGTTAGGATAAACTGGCACAAGGTACAGGGCAGGGTATCAGGTATGTTAGGATAAACTGGCACAAGGTACAGGGCAGTGTATCAGGTATGGTAGGATAAACTGGCACAAGTTACAGGGCAGTGCATTAGGTATGTTAGGATAAACTGGCACAAGGTACAGGGCAGGGTATCAGGTATGTTAGGATAAACTGGCACAAGGTATAAGGCAGTGTATCAGGTATGTTAGGATATGGCACAAGGTACATGGCAGTGTATCAGGTATGTTAGGATATGGCACAAGGTACAGGTAGTATATCAGGTATGGTAGGATAAACTGGCACAAGGTATAGGGCAGGGTATCAGGTATGGCAGGATAAACTGGCACAAGGTACAGGGTAGTATATCAGGTATGTTAGGATAAACTGGCACAAGGTATAGGGCAGTGTATCAGGCAGGTTGGGATAACCTGCCAGTGCCATACTGTTCTGCTCGGACATCGTTAAGTATCTTAATGGGTAGGTGGCTGTTTGCGTTGTTCATCCTGCTGCAACTGTTATCATAATGACAGGCTAATGGATAGAGATACAGGAAGATGCAAGAAATTTAGAATAAAGGATGGGGATGTGTGTGATATGAGAATTTAATGCACACCCAAGGTGTTGGATGCCACATAAACCCTGAAGGCGAAGCCTGAGGGGTTTATCAAAGCATCCAGCATTGAAGGTGTGCATTAGATTCTCATAAGCACACTTCCTCATCCTTTATTTTATATAATTGCTGGTGAGCAATTTTTTTCCAGCCCAAGTGCTGTGACCCTGTATGACTGACACAGTCTTTTTCCCTTCCTCCTCATGATGAGGATTATTTTGTTTTTCTTATTTTAATTTAGCATTGGGATCACAATTTCGATCCTGCTTCAGTAGTACTATCATGGTGCCATTCCTGCTCGCAGTGTTGCTGATGGCGACGAACAGCAGGATCAACCAGATAAAGCTTTTTTTTTAATATAAAGGTAGGATTGACCAGATAGATAAATGATATGGTTGTGGGACAGTCTGGCGGCTCCTCACTAGTGGAGATATGGAGCCACCATGATTCAGGAATGGTTCAGCCTGCCCACACACAGCAGCATAGCCCATGGCGGAGCACTCTATTTTGAGTGAAAGAACACGTGTTTGTTGTAATAACCTGCGGGTTATTAAGGTGAATATCAACTAGCTGAACCCATTGAAAAAATTGCTTGCCAGTTATAACACTTTTATGCTCCGAGAGGGAAGTGAGATAACGGAATAGGTTGCTGCAGTACAGAGTACAGGCAGTAAATGTGTTACTTTACCTTTGCAGCTGTCCATTTCAGATGAGTATCTGTAGCCAGGGGTGCACTGACACTGGTATGATCCCTCAGTATTAAGGCACTGGCCTCCAAAACACTTTTGCCCATCTGAGCACTCGTCAACATCTGGAAGAGAGAAAACAGCTTGTGAGCTGAACACTAGTACCCACCAGCATCTCCTAGTCACAATGGCCATCAAGAAACTGGGAGGGAATACCACCTGGAAAATCCACCAATCCTGTGGGGGCCATTATCTATTGCACCTTCCTACAGCACTCCAAGTCTCAACACATGGGTAGTAAGTGCTCTCCTCATAGGCTGATGCACAAAGGAATCCCAAAATTCGAAATCCGATCCCTCTTCTTTCCTTGCTGTTCCCAGAATCCTCAGTTTTTCTTTGTGCATCTTCCCAGGCTGGTCACGTTTTCATCTGGCTCTGTGCCAGGCTCTAAGGTAAGCTAAATATTTCCTAATTTACAATGCTGTATTACAATCCCAGACAGAGTTACAGTGCCTATAAAGGTAGGCAGTAATCTTCATGGTTTCCTTTTACTAAAGAGGACCGACAAAGTGTTTATAATAAGCAACTAACTATTCAGAAAAATGTCTAAATGTTAGATTTAGAATAGTCTCCACGGCACAGGGCTAAGAAGTAGACTTGAAAAGATGTTAACCTCAAAAGGCAGCTGATTGTTTCTTATTGGTCCGACCAACAGAGAGTTTAAATGGCAGTGCCTAACAGCTTTCATCCTCCCCCCTTAGTTCACCTCGTTCAGCTGAGGAGGGGTAGGAAGTGCTAAACCATCCACCTAGCACACTATCAGAGCCCCCCCTTGTCGGCTTATTTCATTCAGCCATCAAAAGGAAGAGGCCAGTCAGCAACGTCATGAAGTGGTTCTGAATGCCCGGGGGGTCGCGGTTTACCTCGTTCAACCGCGACCGCCTCAGGGACCTCCCTAAATCAAAGGGCTTTACAGGAGTTCAGCTCTGGCTAAAAAAATGGGTTTTCCCCTCTTACTGGAGGAGCCGCGGTGAGCTTCCAGTCTGTCCTTACAGCGGTTGCTTCCCCTGCTTCTGCGAGTGCCAAGATTCCTCCGACTGGGTTCTATTTCGGCTCCCCATCTCGCCGGAGGGGGCCTTCTCTTCCCCCACACTTACAAGCTCGCCATATTGAATAAAGTGCCATGAGATTATCGAGCAAAATCTCGAAGGCTTTAGAGGGAGATTTTAGAGAAGGATTACCTTCCCAAAATGGCGGCGCCGTCCTCCCGATCCTAAAATGGCGCCCACAACGTGGCCACACTCCTTAAGGCACAGGCACCTCTTTAGGTGTACTGCTCAGAAAAAATTAAAATTAAAAGCAAACGTCGCCAGCGAAACACAAGCGGGCGCTAAACAAAGGTCACACATGTTTTTCTATGGCTATTTACCAATATTTTCTCTATATTCTGCCAGCTAATTCATCTCTAAGGAGATAATAAGCTGAAAGTCAGGGCATGTAGTTAAATGGCCAGAGCCTGATGTATAGCCTCAGCGCCCTTACAGGCCCAGACAATTGACAAATGCTCACTATTATCAGCTCAATTAAGTTATTCAAATATATGACATTTTTTCAGACATGACCCCTGAGCAAGCCCAATGCTATTATGTCTTTCACAATCATGGCCACTGTCAGAAGATTGTGCAGAAAGTGCCCCAACATCTTACTTACCTCAAACCTGGGGGAGCTCTGCTCCCTATGCATGGTGGATTCCGAGCCTAGGGGTTTCACCCACAACTCAGGATCCACAGACAAGGATCCCTTAAATGATGACGTCTCCACCACTTCTCAAAGCGTGGTGCTGCAGTTATTTCAAAAGCTCCTGGACAGAATCGACTCCCTCGGAGCAAACAAAAGACCCAGGTCACCAAGCAAAGCCCCCTACCCTAAGTGCCCCAGGGGTGACCCAAACTCAGGTGACACGCCAGACGTGTCAGAAGATGAACACTCCGAGGAAGAGGAGGAGGAGCAAGAGGAGGATATGGCTGCACGACTATGCCCCTTCGACGCCATCCCCAAGCTCATAAGAGTCGTCTGTCAGACACTCAGAATGGATGAACTGGTGGAACAGCCGGACAACAGACTAGACCCTCTGGTTAGGGAGAGGAAGCAATCCTCTGCTTTCTTCCCAGTATGCAAAGCGCTAGAGAGCATACTAGCCAAGGAATGGGAGGCACCAGATCCTATTAAGACTAGGGAGAAGGGAACCTTCGAGAGAAGGTATCCACTGTCCGCAGACAGAAAGAAACGTTGGGCAACTGCCCCCAGCGTAGATGTGGAGGTTGCCTCCTTGAGCAACAAGACCGTCCTGCCCTCAGAGTCAGCTTCGGCCCTGAAGGACCCCATGGACAGAAAGGCAGACAAAATCGTGAGGAAGGTCCATGATATGATGATCATGAATATGAGAGTTTCCACGGCCACCACCTATTCGGCGAGGGCCGTACTCAGATGGTTGGAGGCAGTCCAACATGACATCCCTGAAACCAGTGCCCATGGAGCCACCATGGACTATGCCATTCAAGCCATGAAGTATGTAGCCGATGCCATGATCGATAGTTTTAAGATGGCATCCAGGTCAGCAGCTTCCATTAATAGAGCCAGGAGACAGGTATGGCTCAAGCTGTGGAATGTGGATCAAGAGTCCAAATCAAGGGTCATGAAACTACAGTTCTCTGGAGACAAGGTGTTTGGGCCTGGCATAGAAGAGTTCACGGTAAAGAAAGGGGATGACAAGGATCAAGGAGGGCAAGCTACTCTACCATCCTTCCGAAACAACAAATTTCGACATTATTCGGGCAGAGCCAAGAGGGATCAAAGTCACCAGGGGCAAGACAGACGTACGTTTGGAATCAAACCAAATTTTTTCAACAACAGGCAGAACTTTCAGGGCAGCAGGGGCAGAGGCTCCCACTACAATGGCAAACAGGGGTATAAGACAAACAAATTGAACAGGGCATTCCGCCAATGAGAATCCGCTGGTCCGGAGCCAGACGGATGCAGTGGGTGGAAGACTACAGCAGTTCGCCACAACCTGGACCAAATCAATCAAAGACAAATGGGTCAAGGAGATCATCTCATAGGGCTATGCCATAGAATTCAACTCAGTTCCAAGGCAGGACAGATATATAGAATCTCACGTTTCAAGGGACAAAGCGACCTCACAGCAAGTATGGCCATTCTAAACCAACTGCTACACAACAGAGCCATAAAGCCCATCCCAATTCAGGAGAGATACTCCAGCATCTACTCCGTGTTCTTTCTAGTCCCAAAAAAGACCAGAGCCCTCAGACCTATCCTGGACCTAAAGTTTGTCAACAAGTTTGTATGGTACCAGAGGTTCAAGACGGAAACCCTAAGGTCCACCATTGCAGCTATACGCAAGGGCAATGTTCTAACTTCCATAGACCTGAAGGATGCCTACCTACACATACCTATCAGACCATCCCACCAGAGGTTCCTCTGATTCAGCATACTGGGTTACCACTTCCAGTACCAATGCCTACCGCTCGGGTTGGCGTCGGTCCCACGACTGTTCACCAAGGTCATGGCACCCCTAGCGGCAAAACTACACACGGAGGGCATTCATGTGATCCCATACCTAGACGACTGGTTGATATGGATGAGAACAAAGGACCAGTCAAGGACAGCAACCCTCAGAGCCCAGCATCTACTGACCAAACATGGGTGGCTTATCAACAAAGCAAAGAGCCACCTAACACCTACCACGCTGTTAGACTATTTGAGGGCAACGTTCAACACAGTGACAGGCACAGTAAGACCATCACAGACACGCATCAGCACGTTGACAGCGCACTGTAGAACAGTTATACAGAAGAACTCGACAACACTATGGCACCTTATGCAACTACTGGGTCTCACGGCAGCATGCATAGACCTACACGACTGGGCCAGGTTACACACGAGGCACTTGCAACGCCTACTCCTGGACAACTGGAACTACAGTCAACAGAATTACAATCAGAAAGTGACAATTCCAACATCGATAAAGAAATCACTAAGACGGTGGGCAGACCCACACACCTTCACGCAAGGGGCACAACTGGAGAGAGATATAACAAGACCCCTCGAAACAGACACAAGCCTGCTAGGCTGGGGTGCTGTACTGGACTGGCGTCCATTCAAGGGAAATGGACAAACCAGGAGTCAGAACTCCCAGTCAACATACTAGAGATAAGAGCCATCCAGCTAGCCCTCATACACTTCAAAGCTCAACTCCAAAGACACCACGTAAAAGTGCGCACCGACAGCAGAGTAGCGATGTCATACATCAACAAGCAGGGAGGAACAAGAAGCAGAGCCATGGTTCAAGAGGCAGAAGTCTTACTGCTATGGGCAGAAAAACATCTACTCAGTCTCACAGCAGTCCACCTGGCAGGCAACCTAAACACAAGGGCAGATTGGCTGAGCAGGCAAACACTTCAACAAGGGGAATGGCAACTCCATCCATGGATTTTCAACAAGATCCAGAGGAAATGGTGTCCCTTCGACTTCGACCTCATGGCCTCAGCGGCCAATGCCCAACTTCCGAACTACATGTCCAGATTCAGAGACAAGAGAGCAGTAGGAGTGGATGCCATATCAACCCCATGGAACTTCAAAAAGGCATATGTAGTTCCCCCAATATCCATGCTACCAGCAGTACTACAGAAAATCCGGGACATGGGTAGCAGCATAGTACTCATAGCCCCAGACTGGCCGAGGAGAACCTGGTACACCCTAATCAGGAAAATGCTAACAGACAATCCTATGGTGTTACCACGCCACCAGAACTTACTCAGACAAGGCTGGATCTGACACGAAAACCCTCTACCACTGACACTGACGGCCTGGCCACTCAGAGGGCTAGATTGTTAGGGCTGGGGTATCAGGTAAGGTGGTGGACACCTTGGTACAAGCTAAAAGGGAATCCACCAACAGAACCTATAACAGACACTGGTGGGCTTTTGCTTCATGGTGCAAGAACCAGGACTTAAGAGCATCTCACTGTAGTATTGTAAATGTATTAGAGTTTCTGCAAAAAGGGGTGGAAAAGAGGTTATCAGCCACATCTCTAAAGGTACAGATGGCCGCCTTAGGGGCTATAAGAGGAGAAACTGATGGCCATCTACCCGGAGTCCACCCTTTAGTTCAATCATTCCTAAAGGCCACAAACCTTATCACACACACTCCAAAACCCTTAACGGCTCCATGGTACCTCAACCTGGTGCTTGACGCTCTCGCCAACTCACCATTCGAACCCATTGAATCTATTCCCTTATCCTTACTCAAGATGAAGACCGTATCCCTAGTAGTGATCTCTTCAGCCAAGAGAACTAGCGAATTACAGGCTCTGTCTTGCAGAGAGCCATTTATCTGGTTTTTCCCAGATAGGGTCGTACTCCGACCCATCCCTTCCTTTATTCCGAAGGCCAACACCTTCCACACATCCCAGGAGATCACGGTCCCTACCCTCGATCACCAAATAGGGGACCCTCACAGGGAAACTCTACTTGGCCTAGACCCAGTCCGAGCAATCCGGACCTACCTGGCCAGGACGGAGAGTTTCTGCTGGACAGACAGGCTTTTCGTATTGATCCAAGGCGATAAACAGGGTCTAGCAGCATCCACATCCACAATTGGTAGATGGCTGCGAGAAGCTATAGCGAGGGCCTACAGGACCGAGGGCAATACCCCTCCAGCAAACATCAGAGCACACGCCACAAGAGCAGTAGCCGCATCTTGGGCGGAACGCAATTCAGCATCTGTCAGAGAGATTTGCCAAGCAGTGAGCTGGGAGTCCCCGCACACCTTCCTCAGATACTACCGGTTAGACATCAGCCTAACGGGGAACTCAGAGTTTGGTTGCAAGGTGCTCCAGACAGCTTTGTTTCAAGTTCCTCCTCCCACCTAGGACAAAGTCTAATACTGCTGTACAATCATCCCATGTGTTGAGACTCGGAGTGCTGTAACAAGGTGCGATAGATAACAGTAGTTTACTCACCTGGTAAAGGTGAGTATAGGAGCACCTTCTTACAGCACTCCTATCCCACCCATTATGGAGGAACATATATATATATATATATATATATATATATATAGTTGTTAGAGATTAAGAAAAGCATCTAGAATGATTCACCTAAGAATGTATGTGAAACTTTCGATCACTAACTGTATATGGTGACGGGACGCATGCCCCACACAGTCATTAGCTATGTACCATGTTATTGGATGCTTATAAATAACAGTACGTAGTAAAGAATTTCTCTCGACATAACATCAACTCGTGTTGTGTATTCTTCAACCCAACGGCCCCTCATGGGACTAATGGAGGGTAGCGTTTTTTCTTCTTGGCTTTTTAACAGTTTACTTTCAGGAGGGAAACAAGCCCTGGAAGATATCATACTGAGGATTCTGGGAACAGCAAGGAAAGGAGAGGGATCGGATTTCGAACTTTGGGATTCCTTTGTGCATCAGCCTATGAGGAGAGCGCTTACTACCCATGTGTTGAGACTCGGAGTGCTGTAAGAAGGTGCTCCTATAATCACCTTTACCAGGTGAGTAAACTACCATTCAATGAGGACAGCCCTGTCAGGCTGGTAAACTGAATGTGGGGTGGTTCTTCACCAAAGACAAAATATTCTCACAAATTTCAAAAGTGTTCTATAGCTGGGGATCAAAACTAGCAACAGCCCACTAGCCTAATGCTAGTGGATTTGGTACTAGGCTAGTAAAATGTTTATTTAACTAGCCCTGCTGGTATATACTACAGGAGAAAACATTTCAAGAATTACACCAGCTGGTCCAATGAAATGTCTGTGGAGCCTTGGTCTCTGGCCATACTGGCTAGTGGTTGCAAAAGTTAATTTTAACCCATGATAAAATCTCACAGTGTACCAGAGTGGACCAAATAAGCATATGAATGTTTCACATTTTGTGGTTGGAAAAAAAAGTGAAGGAGTTTTGTTTCACTGCACAGCACTGTTTATATATATTGTATCCCAAAGCCTGAGGTTATAAGAGGAGTTCTGCTAACTTTTAATTTAATTTTAGATCACCAGTTTTATCCGATCTTGTAAGATGCCCTTTTTGTCCTGTTTTGAGTTGGCATTATGATTTTTGAGATTGGAAAGGATAATTAAAATGAGCACTCCTTTAAGTATGGCTTCCACCAGGTTTACTTCAGTATTCGCAGCTGTATTTAAACAGCCATAGTTTTAAGTCAGTTTTCTTGTGACTAAGATAAAATATCACACAAGTGGCACTGCTGCCTGACCTTATGAGACAATACATTCAAAAATGGGTGAGAACACCGATTAAAACCCCCAGGGAGAGCCATTATAAAAGGTCTACTGATTGATTGATTGTTGACTGTGAAGTGAGGGATAGGCAATTCTGCACACTGTCAGCCTTGTTCTGGAAAGGGGGGTATACAAATGCAAATTGTAACATGGCAATAATGTGAATGGTGGAATGGGGACCCGCGACTGGTCAAATGGCATCACGGGGGCGAAGTCGGAGTGGGTATTAATCCACGATAGATGCCGTGTTCAAAATTGCACCACCAATGTGAGCCAGACAGCTAGGTTAACAGCACTGGGATAGGCGTAGATCGAGTTTCACAGAGGCAAGTGTGGCACAGGGAGAGGGAGACCAGCTAGGCGCAGACGGAACGGGCGGGGAGAAGAAGCAGACGAGGACAGGAGCAGTACATAACAGAGTCCGAGACACACACAGAATGCACTGAAGTGGCGCACGCTTAGGGGAAGTGAGCCAGCCAGCATGTAAATTTTTCAGTGCGTCGCACACCGCGGCAAGGCAGCCGTCCACCGGAGACCTCCAACGGCTGGTATCAGAGACATAGCCGTGTACATCGCCACATTATTTGGACTGCCATGTGAGCCGCCCTTTTTTCTTTCAGTACAGCCACCTAATGTTTTGACCGCATCAGCATATTAATGCTGTTCTCTTAGATGATTTGTAAGTGCAGTACAAATCTTTGATCAGCTCACCGACTCCCTGTCTAATGTTGTTGTAAGCAGACGAGAGACGCTCCTGGCGACTCTCTTGTCGGGTGGCCCATGTTACAAGCGCATTAAGCTACTCCGGCGGTGGCATCTAATGTCATTAATGCATGGTTGGACAGTTGTTCGCCCTCCCAACCATGCATTAATTCAGCATTAGATGCCACCTTCATCATGGCTTAATGCTTACTTGACGTATTGGGTCGGATTTTCAAAGAGTGATGCAGGACTTGCATTAAGCCCTGCACCATAACATTTTGAATCTGGCAGTGCGCCAAAAGGTTTTGCCACAACTGTGTCCAATTTTAGTAGGTTGGAAGCAGTTGTGACAGTTTACCCGTTTTATAACAGCTTATGCCAAATTTTTGACACACGTAGCATAAAAAGGGCCCCCAGGATCGACACAAACTCGACCACAAACAATTGGTCTAATTTGCAGCAATTGCATGTGGGATGAAAAATCCCATTAGACAGCTGCAAGTCCCGTGCACCGTATCTTGGTGCAGCCCGGGCTTGGGGCAATCTGGTCACTTTGAAAATCCTGCTCATTGAATCAGACTGAGTTTGTAGTATTTTTTTTTTTGGTTAGTGGATGGAAGGAAAATTGGCCGGGACACCAGAGAAATTCCCCATCTCTTTTTTTTGAGAGAGCGGATTGCCAAGGGATCTTTAAAGTCCTCTGAACAACTACCAGAACATGTAGACGGGAGCTCGATTTAATGTCACATCCAAAAGGGCACTTTAGAAGTGCAGTACCCACCCCACCCCACGGTGCACTACAGTGTCAGTATTGGGATTTAGCCAACGTTCCTGGTGTGGGGATGGACTCCACAACCTTCCAATCTTCCAGCCTCAGAGGTGAGTGTGCAGTGTGCTGAGCCACTGACACTTTTAATGAGCTGATGTCTAAAAAATTCTAAAACAGATTCATAACAGTGACAACAGGGTATCTTAGAAGACAGTAGGAAAAATGAGATTTAAAATGGGATAAAAAGCTATACTGCATGTCAAACTTTGTACCATCCCTAATGTACACTGATGCAAACAGGAAGCAGTGTGGTCTAGTGGTTAGAGTGGCAGCTTGGAAACCTGAAGACTGCAGGTTCAAACCCTGCGAGATCCAAAATGCCCACTGTATGACCTAGGGCAAGTCACTTAATCTCCCAGTGCTCCATCCAGCCAGCTGTGGAAATGGGTACATGTAGGACCCCACTGGAAATGAAGTGTTGCTTCACGGATGGGCTAGCCTAGGTAAATATGTTGTAAAAGAAAACAGTGAGATTTAGGAAGTTTCAGGGTGCTAAGCAGAAAGACAGAGAGAGAGAGGAAGTTAAGCATAGCAGTGACTTGCTCAGGGTCATACAGTAAGTGGTGGAGGTGGAATTTAAACCTGGGTTCAAAGAGTCATTGGGCTCTGCCGGAGGAGGAGGAGAAGGGGAGGAAGGTGGCAACAAAAAATTATGAGCATCCAAATGATGCCTGGACATGCATGGTTTTAACTGCACGGAGGGGGCATAGCATGGTGGCCCACTGCCCCTCTGAAATACAGGCACAGCCTTCCAAATCAAATGGTTATTAGGCTCTTGAGTAGGTTAGGGCTGATTTTGACTGAGTAGTATGTGGTTCTTGTGCAGCTGTGAACTTTGGCATACGTTGTCTCTCTGTCCCTGCTATGGGGACACGGAACCCTGATGAAGGGTTCCACCCTCTTCAGGTGTCACAGGGACAGGGTCCCAGGACCAAAGGCACCTTTTGGAAGAAGGCCCAAAAGCATAAAGGAAGACAAATATTCATGGCTTTCCCCAAGGAGGAGAGAGGTAGCCAGACTAAGGCCTGGACCCAGGAGAGCCATCAACAGCCTCCAACTCTCTTGTTCCCATGGGATTGTACTGCAATACTTTTGTGTGATATGCACATTGCTTAATCTAACGCAATTGCACTGGATTTGTCTGCGCATACTCCGTCCAGATTAATACAACTTGTCTGTGTATATAATGTATTGTACTTTGTGTGTTTATTTCCTCTCCCTCAGCTACCCCCATTCCCCCAGACTGCATCTGTAAATGAGATTACCCTTGTATCTCTGTTTACCTGCTGAAATAATTTCAAATAAATAACTCATGCAGCTACTACCTAATTTTAGTGACCTTTGGCACAGAGGAGAGGAGGAACCCCTAGAAGGGGGAACCTCTGGGGCTCCAAGGCCTTGGTCACCTTCCCTCCATGCAAGGGACAGAATTAGTGACGGTTCAGCTCCTGCAATTTAGAGACTCAATTCAGGTGAAAATTTTGAGGAAGGCCTCTTGCTCTGTCCCTCTAACGGGGATGCTGTGAGGGTGCCATGAGCCAATCTCTGCAGCTACAGGAGGTTCCCGACTAAGGGGGCCCACACACCAGGGCAGAAGGAGGAGAGCAATGACTGCTGAAAGATGCTCACCTGGCCTCTGACCAATGAAGGCATAGGGAGGAAGCCAAATACTTGAGTGGTAAGGCATGGTGCTGAAACCTTGAGGGGCAGAGAGTTGCGGTAGTTGCATGATCTTCACACTTGAGGGACAGAGGAAGGAAGCAAGTGGAGACCAGGGAAACTTTAAGCAGCTGAAGGATGGAAAAGCTTTCAAGAGTACTGCTGATGTGGTCCGCACAGCTAATGGAGCCTCTGAGGTCTTAGAAGCCCCACCTTCCATTAGCTGAAGTTTTAAATACTATACGGAGAGGTGCCACCAAATCAATCTGCATGATTAAAGTTTTCCCCAGAGTGTAGAACATTCTCACCTGAAGGGCAGAAAGAGAAGGACCCTGTCTGAGTTGAGGGACCCACCCTCAAAATGTGGACTTCTTGGGAGCAGAGCAAGACAGTCAGCTTACAGGGTAGGGGTGCTGGCAGCTATAATATGGTCATGGCACACATATGTCTGCGTGCAGGAAAGTAGCAGAAGGCCGATGGTTAATCCTGACAGCCACAAGTGCAAACCAGGTCAGGAGACTGAATGAGAAGGTAAATTGACTGACTGAAAATGATAGCAAATGACGTTAATTGAGGCTTGATTGGAAAGGCAAAACACTAGTAAAGGCAAACGCATGCCAGCCATGGCTAAGACGTGGGAAGGCCAGGAGGCTGAGGAAAAATGAACCTGACTGAAGCTGCTGAGGAGGAACATGGAGCTAAGCTGGCTGCAGCAGAAACAAGTGAGTAGGCAGAAATAAAATATGTGTAAAAATTTGCCATATGGGGGGGGGTGCACTGAATTCTCTATTTTAAAGGATGTATGCCACAAAGCGGTAGCACCCTTCATGAAAAAGCTAGGGTTTAGCTGCTAATTCTGTTTATTTTATACTTGGGAGATGTATGGCTCTCTCATTAGCTCACTCCTCACTGGTTACCTGCCCATTAGTTGGGGACTGCACCTCATTAGGTGCACAAAATTCACACACAGACACTATCGCCAGACGCATTTCAGATTCTACAATCCTTTCTCACAGGCCAGGCGATAGTGAGTATCTGTGTGTGTAATTTTTGCACCTAATAAATAAATAAATGACATGAATAAGCACTTAGATGGATTTAGACTGGACATCATATATTTTAATATTGGTGGGAAATGCCCAATTTTTCTGGTCTTTGTTCAGTTTTTACTATTGAAAGAACCACCTGCCCAGTGCAAACTCTTTTTGTGTGTCTCCGCACTGGGTGGGTTTCACAGAAGAGGCAGTGAGCACAGACATGATTTCTTTCCTCCAGGTGGCCCTCCCAGAGCTGCTTGATTTTTACTGGGGTTCTCCTCTGGAAACAGAGGGCTCGGGGCCGGCCCGCTGGTGCAGAGGCATGGCCACCATCTGCGATGCCGATGACCCGGGTTTGGGAACGGATCCGGGAGTCAGAGGGCCAGCCGAGGGGGAGTAGGATAGAGCGTCTGCTTGACTGCTCTCCTACTCCAGGGGAGGTGGGGTGGAGTGTCCAATGCACCGCGTCCCCTTAGCGGAGCCAGGTGCCACGGTGCTGGCACCAGCACGCACAAGGGGTGGGGCCAATACAAGCCATTGCACGCCCCTGCTCTCAAAGGAACCATAGCAACAAAAATGCTGGTCCCGCTAATTACCTGGCTCTGGTACCGCCCATCTAGGCCACTCACTCGGGAGGGGAGGCAAGCCCCAAGCATGAGGGGGGTGGTTGCCGGGCCTCGTGAGCCCGTTTACGGGCTTAGAGTGTAGCCCCCTCCCCAAAAAAAAAAGAAAGAAATAGAGGGTTCACAGGGCCCTGGTTTTAAAGTTGAGAACTTCAGCTTCACCGCACCTAATAATACTGGTGAACTTTCTACGGTTCTTGGTTAAGGAAATATCCTCGCATCAGCAGGGTATAAAACAGTTGCTATGGAACAGGTCACCAGGTCTAGCTGCAGTATTTCAAGACTTCTCTGCGAAGTTCTCGGAAGAGGCAAGAGTATAAAAACGTTAAGGTAGAGTTCAACAACATGGGCCACGCATATAATTTAAAATACCCAGCCCTCTTTCGAGTCAGGCACACCTATTCCACAATTAACGAAGTCAGAATCTTTATAAAACGAAGCATGGAAGGCCCAGGCACTAGTTTGGCAAGGCCCAGTGATGCCTCCCGCACTCGAGAGTTCTGACACCCATCCTCACAATAGGGCATAGCTAAGTACAAGACCTCATGAACTAGGGCTTATGAAGGGGAGTCCCAGACTTGGATCCCCCCCCCCACCGCTGCCTTAAGCTAAAGATGGGCTAACTACTATAGCCACTTTACCTCTTTAAGAGTTGATCCAACTGCGAAGATTTTGAGGGTGTAAAAATGTATCCCCCCTCAGGAAGTAGGTGGGTTACCAATGCTAGAACTGATACATTGGGCTGTTGTGGACTTTCAGTCAGTACAGTGTACCATCAACACAATTAGTACCATGGGAGGACTGCAAAGTGGATTGGGGGGCCATGTGCCTACCCTCCACAGAGGTATGGCAATCCATACCCAAATCACTCACCTTTTCATAGCTTCAGAATTCTGCTTTCTTCATACTGAAGCATATTTGGAATTTTTACTATTCAATGTTAATGTTCAACAAGATTGCGAACACTCACATGAGAAGGTTGTGTTGCTGTTTGCTTACTCAGGTTTGAGTGGTGAGACGTACAAACCAAATGTGTGCTTTTCCATTCCAAGATCCCCCAACTCCACAGGGAAGATAGTTTCAACACAGATTTGTCCTTGGCTTCCTCACTGCCTTGGGTTCCCACCCTTACAATGACAAATCATAGACCCTGCAAGTAGATGAGGTGAGAAGCACCCCCGATCATCTGGCCTGTATGCAGTGCAGCAACTCTGATCTATCTTAATGATGGACATTAGCACTGCATCCTGTAATATCCAGGGAACAAACCACCTCATCAGAAGGAAAAAATATCCTTCATTATCTCACATCCATGATGTGTGATACAGCCTACCTTCAAGAAAAACACGAACACACGAATCTGCCAGCAGAAACAAACCACCTACCTGGTTAATCAATGTCTGCCCAAGTGTGCAGCTAGCACCCTAGATTGCAGCTGTCCCAACCCCCTCTCCATCTGTCATTCCCAGAACAGCACCAGCCCCCGCCACCCTGACCCTCCTTCTTGCTTTGTCCCACTCCCTCTTAAAACTTCCTACTGTCTTACATGATATCACCCCCTCTGGTAGAGCATTCCATTTATTTATTTTTTCCAATTCTTTTTCCCTCCTGATCACAATCCTGGGGGCCTCTCTCGGGCATCCAACCCAATCCTACCCTGCCTGAAGTCCCCCCGACCGGACCTTCTTATCTCCTCCACCCCGCCTCACAGCTGGCACCCCCGGCTTAACCCCTCCGGGGTGGGGCCACCCCTCCTACGTTGGGCACACTTACACACGTAGCCTCCAGCTGCAGATGTGGGTCCATGGTGGAGGAACCCTTGAAGGCCGGCCGGGGTCAGACCCAGCAGTAGGCATGGAGGATGGTGCCTTCGCCTACTCCCAGGACAGGGGTTTCCGTGTTCTGGTGTCCCCTCCCGATGCGTGGAAGCACGCCGGCCTTTTAGCGCCACGGCAACCCTGCCTGCATCAGCCATGCTAACTCGTGCTTGCCTGGCTTGCTGCAGTGCCCCCGGTTTCCACCGGGGGTCCCTGGCTCGCTGGGCCGTCCCATCCCCTGAATCCGGGGAGGCGAGCACCACATGGGCTCTCAGTCCTCAACCCTTCCGTTGCTGACCCCCGGCACCCGAGTCCATTCCCGAACCCGGGTCACTGGTGCGGCGCAAGGTGTGGCGAGCATTCTATTTAGACACCACCCTCTCTTGAAGTTATGCCTCCTCATCTCCCTCCTAAATCTTCCACCCTCCAATCTTAGTCTGTGCCCTCTCATGTCCCTACATCCCTTCAGTGCTAGCTTTGTTTATCCCCCTCATATACTTGAACGTTTCAGTCATATCCCCCTATCCCTCCTCTCCTCCAGTGTGTACATATTCAGCTCATGCAGCCTGTCTTCGTAGGCCTTGCCCTCCATCCCCTGTAACATTTTTATTGCCCTCCATTGCACCCCTTCCAGTAAATTAATATCCCTCTTCAGATATGGCCACCAGTACTGCACACAGTACTCCAAGTGCAGCCTGACCAAGGATCTGTAGAGGGGCAGGATCACCTCCCTATGCCTGGATGAGAAACTCCTTGTGATACAGCCCAGCAACCTGTTCGTCTTAGCTGCTGCTTTCCTGCATTGGGCAGAGTTGTTCATGTTCCCTGTTACCAACACCCCTAGGTCCTTCTCTTCCTCAGTGATCCCCAGCCTCACCCCTCCCAACCAGTTGTCCCTCCTTGGGTTCTTTTCCCTGAAGTGCATAACCTTGCACTTTTTTGCACTGAATCCCAGCTGCCACTTCTCGACCATATCTCCAGTTTGGTTAGGTCCCCTTGTAGTTGTTCCCATCCATCCTCTTCATCCACCACTGCCCCCATTTTGGTATAATCTGCAAACAGACTAACCCTGCTTTGAACTTCGGGTGCAATATCTGAGATAAAGAGCCCAAATAGCACTGGGCCCAGCACTGAGCCCTGCGGCGCACTGCTCGTCATCGGTCTAGGTGTCGAGAGCCCCCCCATTACCACCCATTGCAGCCTCCCCTGTAGCCAGTTCCTTACCCAGTTTGTCAACTTTGTCCCCACCTCCGTAGCAATCAGCTCCCTCCAGCCTCTCATGAGGCACTGAATCGAAGGCCTTGCTGAAGTCCAAATACAGGACATCTACAGCATGACCCATATCCAGCTTTCTTGTTACCCAGTCATAATATTCTATTAGATTGGACTGACAAGACCTCCCCGAGATGAACCCATGCTGCCGCCCATCCTGGAGGTCATTACCCTCGAGGAACAACACCAGCCTCTCCTTCAGTATGGTCTCCATAACTTTATCCACTATGGAAGTGAGACTGACAGGCTTAGGGCCCCTCTTGTGTATGGGCACCACGTGGGCCACCCTCCAGTTCTGAGGTACACATCCTGTGTCCAGAGAGGTGCTGAACAGGTCTGCCAGTGGCTCAGCCAACACTTCCGCCATCTCCCTCAACACCCTGGGGTGGATGCCTTCAGGACCTAGTGCCTTGTCCACCTGTAACCCCCCTATAAATGGAGGCTCCCGAAAAGTCTTCCTTGAACTTGCCTAAATGCTCACTGCCAGGCTGGTGTCCTGCGTTTTAGCAGTTTAAATGTGATTGCCAGAGAGTGCCTGTATAGCCTCTGTGAACTGTCTCTTTAAGAGCTGCCTGGATTGCAGTCATAAGTAATCTGAGAGGGAGTTCTGTTGAAAGATGTAACTATTTGCTGAAAATCATTTAGAGTGATAATGACAGTGTAGTTTGTCTAACCTGCCTTCTTTGCAGCAAGGACTGTTTTGTTTATCTCCACTATCTTTATTTTTTTTATTTTTTTTTTCATTTTTGTCTTTGGTAACCAGGTAAGGCCCACTAGGCACAAGTGCCTGTTTTCAGGGGCGACCTGGGAGCACTGGGCGGTTAAGTGACTTGCTCAGAGTCACACAGTATGCAAGTGAAGGTTGTGAGAATCTAACTCAGGTCTGGTCTGCTGGATGTATCAAACTTGTTTACACCTCATTCCTCTAACCTCTAGGCTATACTGCCAGCCCAGCCTTGATCCTGGACTGCCGAATTGGACCAATCAGTACTGGTGGGACCTAAAATGCAGCCGAACTATAGAAGCTGTCTGGAGCCAAAATCTGTAGGAATTGTAGTTTTGGGTTTTTGGTGCCTTTTTGCACCTGAAGGGAGAGCCTTTGTTGTGACTGACAGACAGATCAGCCAACCGAACCTTTTGGATTCTGGGGAAAGTCCCAGGCTTGCTGGCAGTTGAGTCAGATCTAAGTTGGGAGCTGAAGAAGCAACAGCTTGACACAGTCAGGCAGCCGTCTGAGTAGTTTCGTGCGGGAGAACTATGGAAAGGCCTGAGTTGTGGCCTGCATGTCTGCCTGCTGCCTCTGAGAGGAAGAAAAGAGAATCATTTCAGACTAAATCCAAGTTTGTGAGAACGAAGTAAGCCACTGATTTTACCAGGCTCATACCTAGAAGAACCCGAAGATTTTGCTGAATCGATCAGCTTGTCAGGATTTCCAGCTGCTTTTGAATGCCGGTTTGTGCAGAGACTCTGCGATCGTGACGGAGAGTGGTTTGCTTGGTACAGTAGAATTTCCTTACATGTAAATGTGCTGTGAGTTGTTAGTGGTGCTGATTTGGTTCCCCACTGTGTGAACTGTGTTCTGCTTGCTGGAAGCTGTATCCAGCCCAAAGCGGACTGTATCAAATTTGTCTCCATTTGGCCGGGCCTTGCCACACTGGCCCAGCCACACTACCCGCTGCACAGAGAAAGCCATCAACGAGAGACCTGCATGGGGATCAGCCCCCTGCTCCATGCTTGAACAGGAACGATGCCTCAGCGATTCGTGTGGGCCCTGCTTCTCCTGGCACTCCAGATTAACCACCTGCTGTCTCGATTTTCATCCAGCCTGTGTCCAGTCTTGGGTATCGTGAGTGATCATCAGGGTAGCTCCCTGCAACAACAGCCTATCTAAAAGTGTGTCATCTGATTGTCTTGTTTTCTTTTCACAAACTGAGTCCTCTGGCTCCAGATTACAAATAGTGTGTGTTGTGCATGTTGTTTTCTTCCATCACAGGGCCCCAACCAGCTGCAACGTTCCTGGCTAGCCCACCATTCTCCATCTGGGTACCCAGAGTGTGTGATTGTTTATGGACCCTGAAGTGCATGCTTAACTGTTTGATTGATACAGTCTTTAAGCAAATTAACCTGATTAAGCCGCTCCCTTGTTCAAGTCCCTTAAATAAATCAGATCTAACTCTTTTTTGCATTTACCCTGACTGTGGTTCCAGTTTGTGCAAGAGTACTGTACTGCTGTTATTTGCTGTGTATAACCTTGTTTTAAAGGGGGTCCCCAGGGCCGGGCCAGAGGAAAACCCTGGTGGTAAGTGCAAACAGTGTGGGTGCTTGTGTGGTGTATCAGGGGTATTGCGAAAGTGATTATTGTGTATTGTTCTGTCCACTAGTAAGGAAAGAGGGGGGTTACAGTGTCCTGTGCCCAGGTTAGCTTGACCACTACCAACCCTGACCTCCGGGTGGAGGCACCCGTTTCAGAACTCAGGCCCCTTAACCTGCTACTAGCCAAGCAGGCAGGGGTAGTAGCCCTTGGGATAGTGCCACCTAGGGGTTACACACCCTTAATGCCCTCAAGTACTCTATTCCCCTTGATCATTCCATCTGTCATCTTCTCCCCCCCACCCCCATCTTCCCAGTCCATGGTGGTAGTGGACCATCCTTCTCCTTCGTGAAAATGGAGCAAAAGTACTCATTTAGTACTTCCGCTTGTTCCTCTCCCTTTTCCACCCACTCCCCTCCCCACTTTATCTTCACTATATGGTCTGTACACTTCCTCTTTTCCCTGACATATCTAATAAAGTCCTTCTCTCCTCCCTTAATGCCCTACGCTAACCTTAGCTCCCTGGAGGCCTTGCCTACTCTCACTCACTTGGTCACCTCCTTGGACCAACTCACATAAGCCTCCCTGTCCTCTTCCTTCCTCGTGCTCCTGAACTTCTGGTATGCAACACTCTTCGCCCTCACCCCCTCCAACACTTCTCTGTTCAGCCAGCATGGTTTCCTGGCTCTGCACTTCTTGCTCCTAGTCCTGGTGCAAGCTTCTGTAGCCTCTGTTAACCCAGTTTTAATAATTTCCCACTTTTGCTGTGCATCCATCTCTGGCCTCATTCCCTGAAGTCTCCCTTGCAATATTTCTCTCATCCTCCCAAAGTCCGCCCTCCTAAAATCCACCACCTTTGTTACTGTGCCTTCAGACTCCCTGCCCAACTTGAGAGTGAACCACACTGTTTGGTGGTCACTACCAGTTAGCGCATCTTCCACCCTTATTTCCCTCACTGCCTCCTCATTTGACAGCACCAGGTCCAGCGTGTTACCTAATCGTGTTGACCCACGGTGTCAGAAGACCATCCTGGATCACATCCAGGAGCACTTGCTCCCGGGCACTGGAGGTGGCAGGGGTGCTCCAATCTACCCCCAGCAGATTGAAATCCCCCACAATCACCACACTCCCCTTTCTACACACCCTCCTTATTTGCTCTGCTAGCTCCCTGTCCAGTTCCACTGAATGGGCTGGTGGTCTGTACACCAACCAAGCCTCAGCTTTCTACCCTTGGAGTCCAGAAGCTGCATCCATAGTGCCTCTGTCCTCCCTCCCTCCCTTCCTCCCCCTCGTCCCTCGTACATCTGATACCTTCCCTCACATACAGTGCTACCCCACCCTCTCTCCCAACGCCCCAGTCCTTCCTGTAAATTCTATACCCCAGGATTGCCAGATCCCAATCTTGGTACTGGGTGGCCCAAGTCTCAGTCACCGCAGCAACATCCACACTCCCCTCTGAAAGGAGCACCTGAAGCTCTGCTGTTTTATTACCCAGGCCCCTCACCTTTAGGGAGACCACCTTGCAACCATTCCCATCCGTCCTACCCCCCCTCATCTCCTTGGTCTGCCCCCCTCCTCTCAGTGGTCCTCTCCCCTTATCCTCAATGTTATCACAGGGGGAGAGTGCATTTTGCACTCCAACCTGGCGACCCTGCATGCTCCCTCCCTGTGCTGCTTCACCTCTGCCTTTAGCCATAACTGAGGGGTAGGCTCACTAGACTCCCCTTTCTGGACCCTTTTCCTATCAGCAGTCCCCTTGCCACCCCCTCCTAGTTTAAATCCACCTTTGTTGATATATATACCCCTCTATTCCACTTTTTAGTACTCCCTTCCCCTCCCTGCTCTAATGTAACCTGTCCCTTGCATATAGGTCACTATTGCCCCCAGATCCTGCCCTAGTCTGACATTAATCCATACTACCTGGTGCAGCACCAGTCCCTCAGCCACTCATTGAACTCCTCTATCCTTTTTTTCCTCACTGTACTCGCACATGGTACCGGGAGTACCTCAGAGACACCACCCGACCCCCCTACCTCCTCACACTGCCTACCCAACTCCTCGAACCTCCCCTTTACCACCTCTACAGTCTCCCCCGCCGAGTTGTTTGTACCCACGTGCATCACTATGTGAGGTTTCTTCCTCCCCTTCCCTGTGCACTTGAGAAGTGCCTGTCCCGCTCTTCCCACAGTCAACCCAGTAATAGCCTCAACCCAGATACGACTGTGCCTCTCTCCCTTGCCACTCCATCTGACCCCTTTTAGTACAGAACCCCTAGCACTATTTCCACCCTTCTTCTTGTCCCATACCCCCTCCTCCTGTTTTCCCTGTCCACATTTCCAGAGTCCACACTGTCCTGCCCTTTTTTACCTCTATCTGCACCATTTGTGACTCCTACAACCTCCCCCCATGTATCTGCCTCTCCCTCTACCCCTACCCTGCTCTTCCCCCTTTTTTCCTTACCAGCCTGACTCCTGGGCCTTCACTACCATTCTCCTCCCCCCTCCCACTGATCTCTGACCCCTCCACTACTGCCTCTGATGCCAACACTGAACACCTATTACCTGCTACCACCACAGTGGTGCCCATCTCCTCCTTCCTCCTGCCCTGAGCCTTCCCTCCACTTACTGCCCCCTGCATCCCTTACCCCATTCTCCCTCCCTACATCCTCATGGGATTCAGCCCTGCTGTTCCTCCTCTGCCACCTCTCCCTGGTACTCCTATCTGGGGTCCCTCCTGCCCCAACCCCCCCACCTTCTCTAGCTCCCTCCAGAGCCCCTGTACCTCCTCTTCCAATCTGCTCAGCCTGTAACAAATTGGACAACCCCTCCAGTTTCCATAGTATATTCATCCAAACAGCCACCCCACAACCACTGCACCCCACTATCCTCCCTGTGCCTGCCACCCTCTCTCCATGGTGCCCCCATTCCATCCACTATTCTGATGTCCCCAGCCACCCTTATTGAAGCCCCTTCACCCCCAGTGCTATCCCCCCATAATTCCTCATTTTCCTTCCCTCCATTATCCACACTTAACTTAAATGTAACCTCAGTTTCTTATCACCCAGTATGTACAGCACTAGTTGGATACCATATGTGACCCTACTATATTGCTTCTGAGTCCTTCTTTACCCCGTTGGTCCCTAGCTTGCTAGCTCAGTATCTCTAGTTGACGCATTTATACACGACTTTGTCAGTCTGAACTTTAAACTTCCAACTTTAAATATGCAGTTACCCCTCATAAACCAAAACCTGTCAGTATGACTTCAAACTTGCAATGCTCGAGTGTCTGAAATTTTCCGCACCTATTAGCTTCAAGAGTTAGCTCATAGGGAAAGTTTGCAACTCCCTAAGTTTCTCCCTCCCAGCCTTTAAACCCAACCCCCAGTGGCTTTTCCGTATTTAAGAAAGGCTAATACAAGGGGTGGGTAGGAAGGCTTTTCCCTCCAGCCACAGAAAGATTTTAAGGATTTAGGCTACATTTAAAACACAACAGCAAAACTTACAAAAAAGGTAAACTGTCCAAACACAGCCTCACCACATCTTCAAACTCCACTGCTAGCACTACCCACAACAAGAGAAAGAAAGGATTCCCAGTTAGTTTGGGACTGGGTTGGGCAAGAATTTTCTAATTTCCACTCAGCACAAAAATGGGAAGTCTTAATCCTTATTCACAAAACATAACCTTTTCATAGCTGAGGATGTGAAAAAAAAAAGACATGGAAGGGAGCTGGATAATGGCAGAAGGTGCCCTTAACCATCAGAAGGTTATTTTCCTAAACACATATGCTCTGAACCAGAACAGCAAGATCATCTGTCTAGAATTGGTGGGAAGCCTTTGGGTAGCCCTTATGGTGGACCAACATATTGTATGTGGGGGAGATTTTAATATAACTTATGACCCATTGCTGGATAGGGACACAGCAATACTGCATGGTGAGACTAGGTTGAGCCACAGGGTGTCCCTCCTCTGGGTGGTGGTGGACAAATTGCCCTTAATAGATGCATGGCACACCCTCCATCCACAAAGTAGAGACAATACCCATTGATTGGTAGCCTTTGGCATGTGCAGCAGGATAGATTGCCTATTGGTCTCTCCTCAAAATTATATCTCTGATGGACACTAAACCTGTCCTGCTGTCAGCCCATGCCCCAGTTACTGTCTCCTTGGTTCTAGGTCCTCTGGTAAGAAAGACTCCCAGGTGGTGCCTCAACCCACTTCTGTTGCAATCCACTGATTTTAGAAATTGTATCGGCAAAGAAACCCAAGACTTCTTTGAAATAAATAGTACAGACGACACCTCCATTGCTTGCCTATGAGAAGCATTCAAGGCCTTCATATGAGGAGAATAATAAGCTCCTTAGCTTATAAGAATAAAATCCATAGACAAAGTCTCACTGCATTCCAAAAGAACCTAACCCAAAAGGAGAAATGGTGCTGTGAGCTCCCGACTAAGAAAAGGGAAGTCTATGAAATTCTTAGACTAAAATATGCCATCAACTTAATGCTCCCTCACCAGACTAAGCACGCTCTGTTTTTCACCAATAATAAATGCTGGGACTCCAGGGAGAAGGCCAGTAGATATAGCCGGTTTTAGGCACCAGCAAACCCTGTTGTCGCTGGGGGCTCCCTGCTTACCGGAGTCCTTTAACCAGAGCAATTTACCTTATCAATTTTTTTAAATGTTCTCTGAACCTTTTAAATGCTTTCCATGACATTAATGGCATTGCTGACTCTACAGTGACATTAGTAGTTCTCATCCTTCCTCCTACCTTATCCTTCCCTCGACCCCCTTTTTTTTGTGCCTCCATACTCTTTTCTGTTATCTTTCCTAGCAGGTTGACTCAAATACGTGTAACATTGTTATATTAAGTGCTGTTGATTTATATGAGTGCATATTGTATATAAATTCTGTATTGTTTGTTGTATCCTGAGTTGTTGCATCACCCTGTGCCTTAACCATCCTCGAGTTGTCCATGTTACTCTGTTATGCTCTGTATTTCTGTTATTCTGTTGACTTACTTATGTGTACTACCCAGGCCCACCTTGCAAATGAGCTCACTCAATGGTGTTCCACCTGGTTAAATAAAGACCAATTGATTAAAATGTTTTTCTAATCTTATTTTCTTAAAACAGCAATAAGGGCTATGCAGCTCCTTCCGATCTGGCCTCATGATGTCATGAAATGCCTTACTAAGCTATGACCCACTCAATAAGAGGGAGATGGATAGCAATGGATGGGACAGAAAGTACAGCCCCAAGGACAAACACTGCTGTCTCCCATAAAATATTTGAATATACCACTGGTTGTACTGAGAAAACAATGGTGTACATATGGGTTACAGTCAAACACATTGGGTGAAGGAGGGCCAAGTAGGGAGGGCCCCCGTGACTTCACTAATCCTGCTGGGGGCCCCAAAACCATATAGCTAGCCCTACTAGTTGGTGGCTCCTATCATATAGATCGGCAACAAAAGAAGGCTGAGGCACTTATATATGGGACATAACAGGCTGATGGTGCTTTAATTACTGTCCAGCAAGTAATTAATGAGTGCTTTAAAAATTACTATAACAAAACTCTTACTTGTCCAAAATAACAGATCACTCCCCTCTCTGGCCTCCTTCTAGCATTACATCACCATACCTCCTTTCTGCCACAGTTTGTTGAAGCCCTCGAGCAGCCCATCATCCCAGGAGGCAACTACAGTCATACAGGCCTACATGAAGGGAAATTCCCTAAGGAAAGGATGGGCTCAATACAGAGCTGCATCTGTACTTTGTTGATATAGTCTACTCTCATATAGTAAGGGTCTACAAAGAGGATTGGGAAGTGAAACTCCGACCTCCCACGATGCAGGAGCCTTGGAGGCTCTCATACCGGTTTGGTCAACATTAGGGAATCACAAGGAACAGTGCAGTGGCTGCAGGCCTGTTTCTCTGCAAAACACAGATAACAAGGGCCTGGTTAAGCTGCTGGCCACCCAGCTATAACAGGCCCTTCCCCACATTATCCATAACTCCCAGGCTGAGATTATGAAGGACAGACTGGAGGCTGAAAATCTCTGGATGGTGATGAATGTTATAGGCAAAACACCTGACTCAAGGGTCTCCTCTGCACTGGTATCAGTAGTTGTGGAGGTCTTTGACTTAGTAGAATGGGAATACCTTTACCAGGTAATGGAATTCAAGGGCTTAGTATAACATTATGTCTACTTAATTATTCGTGAGCTACACTAGCTCATTGACTGGCTGCCATGCTGGTCTGAAATCTCTTAGAAATGCCTGGCACAGCAGCCTCACTAAGCTCATTGAGCACCATACGTGGACAGCAGCTGCGGCAAAACAACACTGTTACTGTCACGGTTTTATCGGTTTAACAGAGAGCATGTCACCATCGCTCTGATGTGCCAGCATCACTCCAGCAGTTATGAAAGGAGCCAGTGCCGCCATGCAGCAGTGTCAGCATGCACTCCAACAAAAAAAAGTAAAACACCTGTAAAAAATAAAATTCTCATTATTGCGATTAGACTTATAATTGTAATAATGATCTCCACCCCCCCCCAATTGTTTAACCAGGATAGACACACTAAGCTGAAAGCTTATTTACAGGTGTGACCTGGGAGCACAGAGAAGTTAAGCGACTTGCTCAGGGTCACACAATATGCAAGTGGGGCTGTGGGATTCAAGCCCAGGTCTCCAGCTTAGAGCCTTAAACCACTGTGCTACAGTTGGTTATTTCCTGAAGATTAACGGCTGGCCAGTGGGAGTTGGCCCTCGATGCACCCCCCCCCCCGGTCAGTCATTAATCCCCAGGAAATTACCGTCTGCTCAGTCATTATTGCCTAATTCATTAACTGGATCAAAGTACTTTATTCTGCACCAAAGGCTCAGATTTTTAGTAATGGGCTGGCCATCTCCCCAATCTCTCACTGCAGGGGCACCAGACAAGGGTGCCCTTTGTCCCCTCTCCTGTTCCTAACAGCCATTGAACTGCTTGTGGTCAAAGTTAGGGAAATAGCAGGCATAACAGGTATAGATAGGGTAAATTGAGTACAAATCCTTCCTCTATGTGTGCGACCGCATTCTTACCCTTTATAATGTGGAATCCACTAGTCTAGCTGCCCTATGCTTCCTTGATCAGTTTAGGGCAACCTCAGGCCTATGTGTGAACAAAAAATAAAAACGGAAGGCCTTCCACATCATTATAGCTCACAGCCAATCAAGAGCATGGGGCAGCCCTAATATAGTCTCCACAAGACATAAAGCACTTGGGTGTCCTACTGATGGCTGCACTGATGAGAGATTTGGCAGGTAAACTTTTCACCATTACTGGACAAGTTTGCACTGGACTGCCATAGGAGGTCTAAATTAAAATCTTTCTCAGGGTTGCAAAATGGCCACTTTTTAAAATGATGGGAATGCCAAAATTAATGTAGGGCCTGTGATCTAGTCACCTTCCTATTAACCAAAAATGGTGAGATAAAATTGAATCATTAAAAGATTGTTTCCTTTGTGTGGGTAAGCAACCCAGAAACAGTAAATGGAGTCTCAGAGCAAGCTGCTGCCGCAGGGTCTGGAATTTACCACGGCTGTGGGCACGTCTTGTAACCTTTGCAGTCAAATTGACTTTACAGTAGTTCAAGCAATCAAACACAAATTCACCCCTGTGAGTACAGATGGAAAACAAGTCACTGCCAGATAGCCCCTCTATCTACTATTTTGACACATCAGAACATCTCGTACTTCAATCTACTATCCAGAATTTAGTAGGCAAGATAGGCATGACAACAATTTTTAGGGAAAATAAAAAATGTGTTTTTCTTTTCTGGGTAAATGGGACTGCTTGTGGCAGAACCCCCAACTCCAGATAGGGGCGCTGGCCATACACTGGCCACATAGGCTGTGTTAGACCCAAGCGAACCAAGCGGCTGCTTTGGGTGCCAGCACAGAAGGGGCGCACCAAAGTAGAAAGTACAAGCAGAAATCAGCTTGAAATGTAAAAAAGTGTTGCTATGGAAACCAAAATTGTTGTTGTTCTTCTTGCATTCATAGAATTGTTACAACTTTTTGGATGTGGGTTGAGGAATAAGGGAGAAGAGGAAGCAGTGGAAGTGGTGAAGGGGCACCACAAGTACTTCTGCTTGGGGCGCCATTAGGTCTTAAACTGGTACTGACTGGTCATAGTAGGTAACTAGGGGCACGCCCAAGGTATAGCACCTTCTGAACACAGTAACAAACATGTTACACTCCTTTCAGAACCTTCAGGCGATGTATAACCCTCCACACAAGGATTTCTGGAGATACTGTATATCCATATATGGTGTGCTGTCAAAACCATGGTTAAGTCCCAAATATCTCTCCTCCAGTCAGAACTTCTATCTTTGGTTATGTCATGCCTTAAAATGAGGAGTGGTGGTTGGGAATGGCATCTATAGCGCTCTTCTCCAAGCTACTGAACCCTATCTTGATGGTTATGAGAGGCAATGGGAGTCGGAGCTAGGGATTATTACATCCAGTGAGGCCTGGATCTGCTGCTGGAAGAGGGCCCATGCATCCTGTAAAGATATAAAAGATCACATAATTTAAAAGAAGATATTTGGAAGGTAGTACAGGAACCCAGCAGTTCTACAAAGATGAGGTTGGGGAAGGGGGCAAATTGTTTAACCAGGAAAGGCACACTAAGCCAGAGCTTGTCTCCAGGTGCAACCTGGGAGCACAAAGAAGTTAAGTGACTTGCTCAGGGTCACACAGTATGAAAGGGGGGCTGATGGGATTCAAACCGAGGTCTCCAAGTTTGCAGCTCAGTGCCCTTAACCACTACGCTATACTACCTCCTATTAATTTAGTTAACCATGTCTCCAGCAGTGGAATCTTTGTTTGACACCGTGACAGAAGAAGTTCTCTTGTGGCTTCTTGTGGGTTAGTTCAAAATGATTGTTGTTGGAGGTGAAGACAAGATAAAGAGGACCTATCTCATATCCTCTGGTTTTGTCCCCAAGTACAGGAATGGTGGTCCTAAATCCTAGCCACCTGTCATTGTATGACTGGTCAGACCCTTTGCCAAGACACTGGCTTGTGGATTTCGGGGGAAACAAGTATCCTTCCACACTTGGAACATAACATCTCCATCTTGGTAATAACACCTCTGTCTTGGTAATCACTTTAGCAATTAAAACCACAAGAGAACTTCTTCTGTTATGGTGTCAAACGAAGGTTCCACTGCTGGAGACATAGTTAACTAAATTAACCAAAGTGGCCGGGTATAGTCACAGCTCCTCCATAAATAATAATCAGCTCGCATAGTTTCAGATTATTTGGTCCCCATTTTAAAATGATCTGCAACAAGACCCTCAGCTACCCCCCTTCGTTTTTCAAATCATATGGACCTCCATGCCTGGAAGTCATTAAGGGTTAAAAGAACACTCATGGCTAGGTGTACCCCCAATCATGACAATAGCAATCAACTGCATACATTGGTGGAGTGAGTTCATGTATTGGAATAGCTCACCCATACCGGTACGTAGTCTCTGTTTCAGCATTAATAGTATATTTGTTACTTTGTAACTAACCAGATTAATAATTTTTATTAAACTTTCATTATTATATTTTATCATGAAAAACACAATTAAGAATATCGAGTACATACGTAATCATAGTTGTTCAGTATACAGAGCCGGAGCATTAATCCAGAACATTTGTAAACTTTAAGACGTACATGTGGTACCTCAAGAGATGGTATAACTGAACACAATAATACAACAGTTAAGCTTCTAAAACTGGTTAGAATGTCACCAAGGGAACATGATCAATGTAGAATTATCTGTATAATGAATATACATAAACTTGGCAACCTTAGCTAATATGGGCATGTAATTTATTCAATGGTTAATTTTATGCGCGTATGACGTCATGCTGCCACCACAAACTGACTGCATTATTACCCCAAATGCCATCTCCAGACATGCAATAGACTTATACAACATACAGTTATATATTCGCCAAGAAAAGTGGGGAGCCAGGTGGACTTAATTCCCCACATTTGAAACTAAAACAAACTTTCAGTTATGTGCCATCTATCAACTGTAAAACAAGCAGTTTGAAGTATGACCCCATATCTAATTTCCACACACTATGTAAAGAGTTTAGAGTCTATGATGAACATTGCAGGAGCTGCTCCATTGCCCATTCTTGCCCCTAGACAATCTCCAGACCCGAGGGTATGTAATTAAAAAAGAGATCAAGTTGCAGAATATGAAAGCCAACCTAAAGAATATAACCATACTTGGCCATCCGATAGCTTGGTGGAAATGCTCTGTGCTTCCATGCCAGCAACCTGTGTTCGGAAGCGAGTCCAGGTCTGCTGGGATCAGTCGGCCAGCCAGGGAGGGAGGGAGGGAGATGGCCAGACTACAGTACAGCAGTGGCCCCTTGCGACGAGCCGGGGAGCCTGCTCCTTTACGAAAGTGGCATCAGCCCAGTGTTTGCTGCTGTTATCGGGGTCAGTAGAGACTGTGCTTGCCGTCAAAGAGTGGTGGGAAGCATTTGGGAGAAAACGACAGGAGGAAAAATGGAGCCTGGCCTACATGAAGCCCTGCTTGTTCACCGTGGACCCATCTCATCTCCTGGATGCCACAACATAAGTTGGATGAGTGTCTGGAGGGGGAAAACGCCCCCCCCAACCCTGCCATGGAGGGTATTCTATGGGGACCAAGTCGAGGTAAGTGCTAGGAGAGGTGGATGCCAATGGTGTGGGAGTAGGGCAGGGGCTGAAGCAGCCACCCAGTCCTTCCAGAAAGAAAAACAGAATATAAGCATACCAATGTTTTAAATGTAATGTTATGTTCAAGGTGGCTTGATTAGTATACACCCTGAGATCTTAGGAGGAGGGAAATGGGTGTCTGAGCTCTGTGGCACCACAAACAGGAACAAAATTGTATGATGAATACCTTAAGAGTTTGCACTCCCCTGTGATGTTGCCAACACGTCCAGCTGACGCCCTTCAGGTTCCAGTTTCTCAATACATTTGTTGACATCTTGGAAATTAATGTACTCTATATGAAAGTACCCCACTCCCTGAAGTGAAGCTTCAAGGCCCTCAGTCTGTTTCTGGCTCTGTCAGTCCTTCACCTAGATGAGTGGGGAACAAAAGGTCTGTTCTCCACCCATTCCAGGAGGAAGGATGGGTGAAGAACAGACCTTCTGTTCTCCACACATTTCAGGAAGGAGAACTGAAGGTCTTGAGATAAATGTACAGCAGCCTCCCCTGCCATAATCTCCCACTGTCAGTAAGCAGAGTCCAGAATCTGATCCTGCATACTTGCTCTGGTCAGGACAATTAGAACCATGTGTGGCTGATAGGGGTGTGCAGGCACCCTCCTCGGGCTCACTCTATAGGCATGATTGCTATGAAGAGACCTCCCAGTTTAGAGCTGCAGGAAACAATACCTCCAAAAATGTCAGTAAGTCCATGCCTTCATGTCCCTTTTGTTCTCAAGTTGCGGGTTCCGAGAGCAAGTTCATCAGACTCAAGCCATTTGTGCAGGACAGCATTTTCTCCAGTTACACTCATGGTCACTGCTTCGGCCTTCGCGGTGTGGGCTGCTGCAACATTCACTTTATCTGAGCAGCTTCCCTCTGACTGTTCCACCGGCTGCATTCAGACAGAGAAGATCTCGAACCACTTCTCCTATTGTTTCAAGCGAGCGGCTCATTATTTGTAAAGAATTTAATTTCCACGATATCGTTCAATGGGGCCTACTCTCCCGCTTGTGTCTTGACCTTGCCCGACCCATGGGCTCCTTGTTTGGGCTTAAAAAACATCTGCAGGCGGCTGTTGCAGGTTTTGTGGCTTCTCCATCATGTTCCACAACTATTCAACAGCCATCCGTATAAAGTTGGTAAAGTTTACCCTTCATTAAATAGCAATTATTAATATTCAAAGTCAGTCTGAGGTGGAAGCTCTCAAAGGAACGTCTTTCTCAGCTGATGGCTAGCCTTGCCTCCCCTTCAAATTAATGTCTTACCCCACAGCAATTCAATGTTCTTCATGTTTACATGCACAGAGCAGGGGCAAGTATTCATATAAAAGAGACATTGCACAAACTACTACAACTATTCTTTACTATTAGTCCAGACAACACCTTGCTACCTAGCACTGTATATATGTATTTATATACTGTATATCTTACACCTTGATTGTTGTATCTGGCGCTGTTACCTGTATGATGTTTACCTCACCACTATATGTTAGCCTGACTTACACTAGCTTCTGGTTACTGTTTATGTATGCTCACTGCTGTTCGTCCTCATTGTACCTTCCATTGTTTGGGCCAGTCTCTGGTCCAGGCCGTGCCTGAAAAAGGTCCTTGGACCAGTGCACCAACCCGGTTAACAAATGAATAAATTAAACAGAGAGAATCAGTTTCTTCCTTTTTTTAGATGACGTACAGCAATGAAAGGCAGCCCTCTGCCCCCCACCCCACAGGTCCACATTTGTCAACCCTCAATCTTTCTCAAGCAATGATCTCAATGTGCACAATCTAACAAACATCAATTTAAAAACCGCTAAGGGTCGTCAACGTTTTTACCTTGACAGCTGATTCCACCGGCAGCATTGGAGTAACCTTCAGCGCAGAGACAGAAGTATGAGCCATAACTGTTCAGACATTCACCATTGGGGCCACAGATATCCATAGACAAGCATTCATTAACATCTAGAGAAGGTGGGGAACACATGATACATTACAGAAGGATCTCAGACTTGCATGCTTCTGTAAGGTGCACCTGAGAGGCAGGAAGGTAAATTTACAATTATTTAATTCCTTCATGTACAATTTGAGAATGGGAACATTTATTGCACATCTCAGGAGAGCATGACGCTTAATTTTGGGGGTACACCTCCGGACAGTGTGATATATTATTTGCAGGGTATACCTCAGAATAGTAGGACACAATCATTTTGGGGTGCACCTTGGAAGAGTGTGATACATCAATACACTGCATGTCTCAGAATAGCATTACACATTAATTTTGGGGTGCATCTAGGTACAATGTGATGCATCCATAAACATTACATGTCTCCGGACAGCATGGCCCATTAAGGTTGAGGAGCATGTTGGGACAGTGTGATACATCAATAACACTACATGTCTCGGGAACACGTCAACTCGTCCCGGTCATTTCGCACTGTGGCAACACATCCCGGATTATTAACTCTGGAATCAACTGGCTCCCACGTCAATTTGCCCCTGGACAATTTGCTCCTACTACATATTGTACTGTATTCTAACAACAATTACAGTATGACTTCCACTTCTACAACCCTTGAGCACATTGCCTCACCTGGTGGGCGAACTGCGCCAACCTGGTGTTTATTTTGTATTATTTACAGGGATGAATTGATGTGGGAGCTGATTGACGCCGGAGCTAACAGTCTGGGGTGAGTTGTCATAGAGCAAAATGACCAGGACAAACTGTGATATAGCCACATGCATCAGGATAGACTGACATGTTAATTTTGGGTTGCACCTTGGGACAGTGTGATACATCAATAACACTAAATGTCTCAGGATGGCATGACCTATTAATTTTGGGGTGCACCTTGGGACAGTGTGATACATCAGTAACACTACATGTCTCAGGATAGTAGGACACATTCATTTGGGGTGCACTTTGGGAGAGTGTGATATAAAAATAACACTACATGTCTCAGGATAGCAGGACCTATTAATTTTGGAGTGCTTCTTGGGAGAGTGTGATACATCTGGTGGCAGATCCAGCATTATTTAAGATCCTGCAGCAGCAGGACCCTTCTTTGACATTTAATTACATATAAGCAATACAACTTAATGTATTTCCAACACAACAGCAAGAACAGGTTACTCACCTGTAACAGTAGTTCTAGGAGTGGTATATGTTGTTCATCCACACTGTCTGGCATTGTCCCTTTCCCCTTTAAATCTTGCCGGAAGTCTTCAAGCTGGCTCCTCCCACCCACCCGGGTGGTAAATACCTCGGCTCCGCCCCATGACGCCAGATCTAGCCCGCTGGAAGCCAGGTTGTGCGCCTAAAGCCGGGAGGTCGGGTTGGTGCGTGGGATGAACATATACCACTCCCAGAACACTGTTACAGGTGAGTAACCTGTTCTTCTAGGAGGTGGATATACTCATCCACACTGTCTGGCAGACTCCAAGCAGTTCTCTGGGAGGAGGAGGCAGGCGCACACCCCTACTTAGGGAATAGAGATTGGAGAGCAGAGCCCCAAAACCAGCATCCGGCGTGACTCTAGGTCAATGTGGTAATGGGTAATAAAGGTGCTTGCTGACTTCCAGGTAGCGGCCCGACAGATTTCCTGGATAGGGATGTCCCTGGAAGCAGCCACCGAAGCAGCAGTATGACGGGTAGAATGAGCCCTTAGCCCTTTGGGAGGCTCCTTACCCGCCAATTCATAGCACAGACCTATGCATGATGTGATCCATCTCGCAATAGTCCGCTTGGCTGCAGGTCTGCCAGAAGCGGCTTCAGCGTAGGTGACAAACAGCTGGCGAACCTCTCCCCGAATTTCCGCCGTCCTCTCCTTATAACAGGAGAGAGCACGTCTGAGGTCCAGAGTATGGAGCCTATACTCGGCGTCCGAGGTGTAATTAGGGTAATATACTGGCAGGGTCAACACCTGGTTAAGGTGAAACTCTGACACCACCTTCGGAAGGAATTTCGGGTGGGGGCGCAGGACAACTTTGTCCCTGTGAAAGACCAGATAGGGGAGTCCACTGAAAGCGCTTGGAGCTTCCCCGTCCTTCTGGCTGACGTGATAGCCACCAAGAAGGCCGTCTTCCACGACAAGTGCGAAAGTGCAGACTTGTGCATGGGTTCGAATGGCTTGCCCATGAGCTTTGCCAAAACCAGCAAAAGATCCCACGGAGGTGGAGGTTCACGCACCGGAGGGGATATGTGGTCCAGGCCTTTGAAAAAGCGCCCGACCACCTTTTCCTGAGCCAACGTCGGCTGACCGACCTGCGCCCGGTAAGCCGATATGGCTGCTAGGTGCACCCTAAGGGTTGATGACCGAAGACCCCCTTTGGAGAGGGACCAAAGGTAGTCTAGAATGTTAGCCACCAAGCAGGATAAGGGGTCCAGACCTTTACCCTGACACCAAATGGAAAATCTCTTCCATTTGAAGGCATAACATTTCCTGGTCGATTCTTTTCGAGATGCCTCCACCACGGTGTAGACATTCTCAGAAAGACCCAAAGCCTGGAACTCTAGCCGCTCAGGAACCAGGCTGTGAGGTGCAGGGATTGAAGGTCCGGATGAATGACCTTCCCCTGGTTCAGAGATATCAGGTCCGGCCGTGTGTACTGAGCTGCTCCGGGGTCCTGCAGCTGAGGTTGTGGAGATCTGGATACCAGAACTGGCGTGGCCAATCTGGGGCTACCAGGATCACCTTCGCCTTGTCCTTCCTCACCTTGAGTAACACCTTGTGGATCAAGGGAAATGGAGGAAAGGCGTAAAAGAGGCCTGGGGTCCATGGCCTCGAGAAGGCATCCCCCTTCAGTGAGCCCTGCTGAGGGGGGCGGGCATGGAACAGCTTCAGCTTGGTGTTCTCCCTGGAGGCAAACAGGTCCACCAACGGTTTGCCCCAACGAAAGAACAGGTAGTAGGCTACCTCTGGATGGAGAGACCACTCGTGGGATGTCTGGCCTAAGCGGCTGAGAGCATCCGCCAGTTGGTTTGCGACTCCTGCCACATGGATGGCTAGGAGATCCGCCTCCAGCCGGCTGACGAAGGTCCAGATCCGGAGCGCCTCCTTGCATAGCAGACGGGAGTGTGTGCCGCCCTGTTTGTTGAGGTAGTACATGGTCATGGTATTGTCCATCTGGACTTGAACCACTTGACGCCGGAGCCGAGGAGCGAAACCTGACAGAGCCAGTCTGACTGCCCTGAGCTCCAACAGGTTGATGTGGCATCGGGACTCCTCTGGGGTCCAGAACCCGTGAGCCCTGTATTCCCCCATGTGGGCTCCCCAGCCTGTGAGAGAGGCATCGGTCGTAAGGACGACCGTTGGCTCGGGGCGGACAAATGGGATTCCTTCCAGCAGATGATTCGGGACGGTCCACCATTGTAGGGCCTCCCATATCCTCTGGGTGACCGTGACCAGCTGGTCGAAAAGACTCTGATGCTGAGACCACTGGGCGGTGAGCTCCCACTGGAGGGGGCGCATGTGCAGTCTGGCCCAGCGGACCACCGACGTGCACGCCACCATGTAGCCCAGGAGGCGCAGGAAGTCCCGGGCAGGGCGTGAGTGCCCAACCAGAAATGATTGGGCAAAGGAGGAGAGAACCTCCGCCCTGTCCGCCAGGAGCCGAGCTCTGGCTTGACGAGAGTCGAGCTCTGCCCCGATGAAGCCCATCACCTGAGAAGGTACGAGTTCCGATTTGGCCTCGTTGATCAGAAGGCCCAAGTGTGAGCAGGTTCGGAGGGTCAGGTCCCTGGACCTCTCCACCTCCTGAAGGGAGGATTCTGCCAGAGCCAATCGTCCAGGTAGGGGTAACTACGAACCCCCTGACGCCGAAGATGGGCTGCCACCACTGCAATGCATTTGGTGAAAACCCTTGGGGCCGATGACAGGCCGAACGGCATGGCTCTGAACTCGTACAGGGTCCCTTCGACCCTGAAGCGGAGGAACCGCTGATGAGACGGACGGATAGGGACGTGGAAAAAAGCGTCCTGAAGATCCAGTGTGCAGAACCACATGTTTCGCTCCAGGGATGGTATGATCTGATTTAGAGTTACCATCCGAAAGGTGCGAGACCTGAGATACCGATTCAGGTCGTGCAGATCTAGAATGGGGCGCCAACCCCCCGTCCGTTTGGGCACCAGGAAATACCTGGAGATGAAGCCTGGGTCTGAAGGAGGATCCGTCACTTGGGCCACCACCTCTTTGAGGAGGAGTAGCGCAGTGTCGTCTCAGAGGACAGACTGGGCGACTGAGATCCGCTTCTCTCGTGGGGCACGGGCTCAGCTAGGAGGGTACTGCTCAAATTCTAAGGGCAGACCCTGCCCGACCACTTCTAGGACCCATCTGTCCGTGGTGATACTGGATCAGGCGAAAACGAAGTGGCGGAGCTGGCCCCCCACGGGAGGACCCAGAGCTGAAGTGACGGGTACGGGGGAGGACACCCCCGGCCTGTCACTGGGCAGGCTTAGAGGAGGAGGGGGCACCTGGACCAGTGCCTCGGCCTCCTTTTCGGGGCTGCTGGGGACCTTGCTTGGGCCTAGGGCACCAAGCCTGAGCCTGCTGCTGTTGTTGACCCCCCTGGAAGGGTGGTTGTCTGACCGCAGGGGAAGAATGACGAAAAGGCTTCTTCCTGCGCTTCTGCTGGTTCTTACTTGAAGAACCCTTAGCGGATGTAGCATCTAAGGTGGCATTAAATTGCTCAATACGCTGCAGGTGACCTGCCACTCCTGGCCCGAAGAGGTCGGTGCCAATGAAGGGCACATCAGCTAGCTTGTGCTGAGTATCCACGGGAAAGGAGGATAACCTCAGCCAAGCCCTCATGGCAGTGGATACCGTTGCAGCTAGTGAACGGGCACAGGAATCACCCGTCCAGAGCAGTCTGGAGCTGTTGTTTAGCAACAGCTCTGCCCTGGTCCCTGACCTGCTTGACCGTGGTCTGCATGTCAGCTTGGAGGTGGGGAAGAACTTCATCCAGCGATCCCAAGAGGGCGTGAGAGAAGTGTGCCATAATCACCGCTGAGCTTGCCTGACGAAGGCCCAAAGATGATGCAGCATAGACCTTCCGGGCCGAGTGGTCCATAAGTTTGGACTCTTTGTCTGGAGGGCGGTCAGTATCGGCTGAGCTGCCCATCCGCCTGAATACTGAGGCAGTCACAAGGCTTTCTGCCAAGGGGTGCTCAGTAAACCCCGCCAAAGACCCTGTGGGCACCGCGTACTTGCGTGCCATGCGGGCAGATGGAGCTGGGCAGGAGGCTGGACGCTGCCAAAGTTCCAAGGCTGGACCAGTAATGGCTTCGGCGACTGGAAATGCCTCCGTAGGGGTAGCCCCCCCTTAAGAATATCCGTAAGGGGATATTCCGCCTTTTTCTGGATAGGCTGTAGGGCCATCCCCGTTGATTCGGAAATGAGCCGGAGGATGTCCTGGAAGGAGGAAGGCCCTTCTTCCAAGCCTGACGCCGAAAGCTCATCGAGAGAATGAAGGCCAGTGTTATCGGAATCGGAGGAGTCCCGATATAAAGGCTGCCCACCTAAGTCCCCCTCGATACGCCTAGGGCGATCAGGGGTGACCGTAATTGACAGTCTGTGGGGGAGACCCGAAGACTGTCGGGCCTCCTTGGAGGGAACCCCCAGGGGCAGCTTAGGTGGAGGTTCCACCAAAATTGGTGGGGAACCTGAAACCGTTTGGGCAGAAAGACGCACGGAGCCCGAAGAGACCGGCACGGAGCAATCGGTGTCTGAGGCGGCCACGAGGCTGAGGCCAAGAGATAGCCGGACCACCGAGAGCCGGCTTCTGACCTGCTAGCAGGAATTGCTGCCACATGAGATCCTCTGAGCGCCGACTAAGTTTCTGTCAAGCCTCTCCTCGTCCGGAGGAGGAAGGAACGGTGGCGGCGCCTCTTGCGGGAGTGCTTGTGTCCTTTTTTGGGTCGATTGACCGAAGAGGACTTGCTCCCTGATCGAGACCGACGGTGTCAGCTTTGTCGATCTGGAGAGACTGGGCTCGGTGAAAACCGAGGCTCCGGTTCTTGTCCCTCGATCGGAGGCACTTGGGCGTGGTCTCCTAGTCAGGGAAGGAGAGAATCGTCGTTCTCTCCAAAGAATCATCGACAGGAGTCGGTGATAACGGCTCGATCGGGTCGAGAATAATCTCAGCCGGATCAGCCGACTCCTCGGCTTCTACGCCCGGTACAGATGGAAGGTCTGAAAACCCAGCGGCCGAGGAGGCAATTTCGACCGAAGTCGAGACATCGGACCGCTCCTGATCCCAGGAGCGTCTTCTTCGACTCGAAGAAGATTTAGGATCCTTTTTCTTAGAACGGGATGAGTGCGAGCCCGAGGGGGCCTCACCCTTGGTAGGGAGAGACTGGCACAAATCCCTAAAGGAACCTGAAAAGGAAGAGCCCAGATTGAGTGGCACGAAGAAACCTCGGCTAGCCGAGGCTTGGGCGGCTTCTTCCTCGAAGGCCGCCATACGCCGAGCTGCTCGCCGGCGGATCCCCGCAGTCAAGGGAAACCGCCCACCTGGCCTCCTTGGATTTTACCGGTGGGTTGCGGAGCTCCAGTTACCCAGCTTCAGCGCGCTGAGATCTTCCAGGACGCTGGGGTGGAAGGAAGTGCAATGGAGCACTGCGAGTAGCCAGAATAGAACAGTAAACGTGACGAGAGGTGGGGATCGGTGCGCGACATTTTCGCTGTCCGCAAGGATACCGACGAAACCGGGGATGACTTGTCATCCATGTCCGAATCAGAGTCGTAAACTCTAACGCGAGTTTCAGAGCGAGAAGATCGGTGAAAACCGTTAAAGGCGAATCCAGGGCCTCAGCACTACAGAAAGCACGAGGAACCTGAATCTTCCAGCGAAAGGAAGATCTGGCGTCATGGGGCGGAGCTGAGGTATTTACCACCCGGGTGGGTGGGAGGAGCCAGCTTGAAGACTTCCGGCAAGATTTAAAGGGGAAAGGGACAATGCCAGACAGTGTGGATGAACAACATATCCACGCTCCTAGAATGAACTTTATCATGGCCTGCTACTCAACGTTATCATGCTCAGTACAAAATAATAGATCAGAAGTATTATGCCTGCTTGTTGACAGCTGAATCCCTTTAGCTCTGTCTCCTTTCATTATTGCCACAGGACCCTTTTTAAAATCCTAAACAAAACACTGGATACATCAATGATACTACATGTATCAGGACAGTATGACACAATTATTTGGGGGTATACCTCTGAACAGTGTGATATTAATTGCAGGGCATACCTCACAATAATGGGGCTCATTAATTTGAGGGTGCATCTCAGGACAGTGTGACACTAATTAAGGGCTATATGTCCCAAGAAAGTAGGACACATTCATTTTAGGGTACACCTTGGGACAGCATTACATTAGTACACTTCATGTCCCATAACACATATATTTTAGGGTACACCGCAAGACAGTGTGATACATTAATGACCCTGCATGTCTCAGGAAAGCATAACATGTTCATTTTGGAATACACCAAGGGACAGTGTGATGCATGAGTAACACAGCATGTCTCAGAACAGCACACCCCACTAATTTTGGGGTACACCTTGGACAATGTGCTACATCAATAACACTGCATGTTTCAGAAAGAGCACAATCCACTAGTTTTTGGGTACACCTTGGACAGTGTGATACATTGTAATATCCTTACCACAAATGCTCGAACTCTAAATCTTAGTAAAAACTAGAATTAGAAGCCTTATTAGTCCAAAACAATGTCCAGATTGCCGCCCTTACCGAAACATGGTGGGATAATGACTCTGAATGGATGAATGATCTAGAAGGCCATAAATTATACACATGCAACAGGCAGAGAAAATGATGCGGTGGAGTATGTTTGTATATACAGAATTCTATCACATCACATTTATTAGAGCCATCATTGGACAATGATAAAAATCTTGAAACAATCTGGGTCAAGCTTCTGTTTTCAAATAGAAAATCAGTAATAGCAGGAAACTGTTATAGACCCCCAGTATCTACAAAAGAATATAATATGGCATTAAATAATGAAATCTCTGAAATTGCCTCCCTCGGAGATATTATAGTACTAGGAGTCTTTAACTATCCTGGAATAGAATGGGAGACCTTCTCCAGTGGGGATTCTACTGAGAGACTTTTTCCTGATTTATGTATAAATAGTGGACTGGATCAAGTTGTTACTTGCCCAACTAGAAATAACAACATTTTAGATTTAATTCTAACAAACATGGAGAATGAAATTACAAACGTCAACATGTTAGCTACACTTGGAAATAGTGATCATCAGATAGTGACCTGCCAGTTGGTGCATGGTGTAACGCTTGGCCAGCTGGTTGTGATTATTGTATGGTATTGGTATTATAAATAAATGGTCAGTGTATGAAATGTCAGTCTGTGAGATCTGGCCTTTGAACCACAAGGTCAGCAGCTGAAACCACAGGATATAATAAAACAGTCCAGAAGGGACCAGTTAATTAACTACCTTCCTTCCAGTGGGCATTTTATTACCTTTTATGACATACTCAGGCTTTTGAAGTTGAAACAAAATCTAAAGTTTATGACATCAGGAAAGAAAGGGTAATTTGACTGTTCCTATCAAGTTTAATACCTAAATGACAAATGCTGGGATTGCTAAGTTCAAAGGAAAAATGGTTAATTAAGGAGTCATTTAGGAAATGTCTTTTTTCTTCTGATGTCACTTTATTTAACATACCTCCTGGTAGGAAATCATGTTTGTAAATTTATATTGTAAAAGGAGAAGCTAGATTACTCTTCGAGAGTGTGTGGAAATAGAGTTGAAACTGTATCAGTGTATCTGAAACGGGACATACCTTTTTGGGCTCTTAAGAAACAAAGATCTCTCTAATTTAAAGGTACTTACAGAGAGAATACATTAGATAGAAAAGATCTAAATGTATTGTGGTAGGAGTTTTGTCCTATAGTTTTCCTTTTTTTTTCTCTTTTATGTGATTGTGATGCTCTTTGATATTTGTTCTGTATTTTATCTTACTGTTTTTATCCATTTTTAGTAAACTTTTTCTTTAAGATACTGCCTGGGTCTCCTCAGTCATTTTTTTGCTTGTTATTACTGAATGGATATCAAGTCTGATGACCTTTCAAGGGCTTGATGGTGTTACTAAGCTTGGTTAAAGGTAAGAATATACATAAGGTCTCTTACAGAGTTTTAAGGGTTTATTTTGGATACCTGGTTAGGTGCCCTTAGGCAAAAGATATATTGCTTCCCCCAGAAGAGAATATTATCTGAGCCTGTACATTTGGGTATGCTAGCATAAGGTTCACAGTTTGAATCCCTTCAGAACTTGAGACTAAAGGTGATTCAGACCCCAAAGCAGGCAGGATGGTTACCCTGTCTGTTACCTGTTCACACTATTGTGCTCTGAGGTTGGCACTGTGGAAGCAGAGAGCCTGACCTGCGGAGTGTGTTTGTGACAGATTTGGTTGGCAGCAGTGCGATAAATTTGGTAACACAAGCTTTAACTGTTCAGTATGTCAGCTTAATTCTGTACAGCTCACTTGCAAAATAAGGCAGTGATTTTTTTTAAAAGAAACAAAACTATATAATTGTGCTTACAGTCAAAGTTCCTACCCATTTTTTTTTTCAAAGTGCAAGTTAGAGTAGCCATAGTTAGGGAAGAAGATGGCTTCCAACTACAGAGAGCACACTGCAGACTACCTGAAGCAGTTGTGCAAGGAGAGAGGAGTCCTGCACGTGGGGAGAGCCACCAAACAGAACCTCATGGATGCCCTGATGGCAGCAGATGCCCAGAGCATCGAGTCACAGGCTGTGACTGTAAAGGACCAAACCTTGGGTATGGAGGGGCCAGCGGCCAGTGCAGTCCCCAGAGCCAGTGAGGAGGACAGCAGGGTCAGTGCAAGCCAAGGGCCACAGCAGCAGGGGAAGCTCACCAGTATTCTGGAGCCAGAAGCCATCAGGCTGCAGATGAAGTTGCGGAGGATGGAGCTGGAGTTCCAGAGAGAAGAGAGGTGAGAGCAGTGAGCTGCAGAGGAGAAGAGGGAGTGAGAACAGCGAGCAGCTGACTGAGAGGAGCGTGAGCGCCAGAGGCAACATGAACTGGAGAAACTACGACCCCAACCATCAGCACCAGAGCAGGTAAGTGGCCTGGGTTTAACTGGAACTACAGGACTGGGTTACAGATAAAATTCCAAATTAATAGCCGAATTTAAAGAGGGGGAGGATGTGGATGCCTTTTTAAATTCCTTTGAAAAAGTTTGTATTCAGGCAAAAATTCCTAGAGGGTCCTGGAGCTTCCAGCTATCCACGCTACTTACTGGGAAAGCTTGGGATGCATTGGGTCAAATGAACAATGAGGACAGTAAAGATTACAGTAAACTTGAAGCTGCACTTTTAAAAAAGTTTGATTTAACTGCAGAAGCATACAGAGCTAAATTCCGTAAGCTCAGGAGAAGCCCTGACATGCGCTACGAGGAGCTAACCATGAAACAACGTCAGTGTTTAAAACGTTGGTGGTAAGGAATTGAAGCGGACTCCGTAGATAAAATTGAAAATGTTATATTGTTAGAACAATTTTTGGGGCATGCCCAGCAGAGTTGAAAACCTGGCTGGAGGACTGAGATCCCAAAACAGTGCAAGAGGCTGCTGAACTCTCGGACCACTATGCCAAGAGCAGACCTGCTCTGAGAGAGAATGGGGTGGACGTGGCAGCGCATAAAGGGAAAAGCGTGCCTTGTGGGCAGCTAAAACCCTCACTGCCTCCACCGAAGCCAGTTAACCCCAGGTTTCAAAGAAAAGATTTTTCTGAGAAATGAAAAGAATGTTGGGTTTGCAAAGAAACTGGGCATATTGCTAGACAGTGTCCGAAAAGGACGAGCAATATGCAAAATGGGGCTAGGAAAGAAGTGGGTTGTTTGTGTGTCCCTGGAAGCATGGCTGTGAACATGAGGGAACACATGCACCCAGTCACTGTGAATGGTGTACAGACACAAGGGTTAAGAGACACAGGGACATCCCTGACGTTGGTAAAAGGGGATCTGGTACAGCCTGGTCAACTTATACCCAATAAATTTGTAACTGTACAAGGCTTCACTAGGGAGGAGAAAACATTTCCCCTCACTAGTGTTCTCCTAGACTGGGGTGAAATGGGGGAACTGTGCAACAGGTGGCTGTAGCCAAAACTTTAGCACTTGACGTCATCCTTGGCAACAATCACAAACCGGGGATGGTGTGTGCAGTTACCCATAGCCAAGTGGCAAGGGAAAACTGTAGTTCCTTGGACTCCACAGAAGCCACTGTGAAAACCACTGGGAGGCTGGTTCCCCAGCCTGTCTCCCCTGATATGGAGACTAATAAAAAGGGGGTAGAAATTTCCCCAGTAGCAGTTAACCAAACAGCTACGGAGGGTTATTCCAAAGTAGGAGGGATGACCCATTGTCAGAGGGTTAGGTATGATGGTAATCCTGAGTGCCCTAATGCTAGAGCTAGGGACCCTAGTTTAGAGACTGAAGGGGACCTGTCTCATGTTTTGGGAATGTGTAAGGAGTTTGCAGCTGCTCAGAAAAGTGACCCTAGTCTAGAGAAGCTGAGGGCTTGGTCAGACTCTGATGGAGCACAAGAAGGTGACGGGAATCAGAAAGTTTATTGGGACAATGGACTGATGAATACGCAGGATGCTAAGACAGAGGGAGGGATGATAGGCTGGCAGCTTGTCATTCCCCAGGGGTACCGTGAGCAGTTGCTCAAGACTGCACACGATATTCCCTTGTCAGGTCATCTGGGAATCGTGCACACTACGCAGCGGTTGGCCCAGAAATTATATTGGCCCAACTTCACCCAGCAGGTGAAGGAGTATTGCAGGTCTTGTCACTGGTGCCAAGAAATAGGGAAGGCGGGTAAGAGAACCCAAGCCACTCTAATTCCATTGTCCATAGTGGATGAGCCATTCCAGAGGGTGGGAATGGATATTGTGGGGCCTTTAAATACCCCCAGCTCCTCCAGGAAGAGGTTTACCCTGACTGTGGTGGATTATGCCACCCAGCATCCAGAGGCAGTCACCCTACATAGAAACACAGAAAACATAGACACATAGAATTTGATGGCAGATAAGGACCGCTTGGCCCACCTAGTCTGCCCATTTCCCTACCTAACGGATAAGCTGCAGATCCTAGTTAACCAACAGCCTACTTCCTCCTACCCCCCCACTAGAAATGCCTTATGTCTGTCCCATGCATTCTTGAATTCCCCCACTGTTTTTAACTCTACGACCTCCTCAGGAGGGCTGTTCCATTATACACAACCCTCTCTGTAAAAATACTTCCTTACATTACCTCTGAGCCATCCTCCCTCTATCTTTAAATTGTGCCCCTTGTTTTGAACATCTCTTTTCTGAAAGATGCTACCCTCTTGGACTTTGTTGATTCCCTTGAGGGTATTTGAAAGTTTCTATCATGTCCCCCTCTTCCTCCTTTCCTCGAGGCTATACATCTTTAGTTCCTTTAGTCTTTCTTCATATGTCTTCTGATGCAGACCCTGCATCATTTTGGTTGCCCTTCTCTGGACAGCCTCCACCCTGTCTATGTCTTTACAGAGATGGGGTCTCCAGAACTGTACACAGTACTCCAGATGTGGTCTTACCAACTGTCTGTACAGAGGACCAACAACTTCCTGTTTTCTACTGGTGATGCCTCTCCCTATGCATCCCAGTATCCCCCCAGTCCTCTTTACTGCCTTCTCACATTGCTGGCTTAACTTTAGGTCATCTGATATGACCATCCCCAGGTCCCTTTCCATTTTTGTTGTTGTCAGTATCTCACCCCCCATTGTGTACTCTTCCCCTGGGTTTTTGTTTCCCAGGTGCATTACTTTGCACTTCTTTGCATTGAATCTAAGCTACCATTCATTTGGCCATTCCTCCAACCTTGCCAAGTCCCTTTACATTCTTTCCACCCCACCTTTTGTATCAACCCGGTTGCAGAACTTTGTGTCATCTGCAAAGAGACATACTTTCCCTTCCAGTCCCTCTGCAATGTCACTTATAAAGACATTAAAAAGGACCGGCCCCAGTACTAAACCCTGCGGTACCCCACTGGTAACCCTCCTTTCTTCACTGTGGACTCCATTTACTATTATCCACTGAGTCCTGTTGTCCAACCAGTGTTTTACCCAGGCTACCACCCTGGGACCCACTCCCAGGCTGGCTAATTTGTTTATTAATCTTTTGTGCAGGACTGTGTCAAATGCCTTGCTAAAGTCTAGGTAGGCCATGTCCACAGCCACTCCCTGGTCTACTGCTTTGGTCACCAGGTCAAAGAAATCAATTAGATTTGTCTGACATTACCTTCCCGCTGTGAATCCATGCTGCCTTGGGTCCTGTGCCTCACTGGCCTCTAGGTACTCAACAATTGTTTCCTTCAGAAGTGATTCCATCATTTTCCCTACCACTGAGGTCAAACTGACAGGTCTGTAGTTTCCTGCCTCTGTCTTGCTCCCACTTTGGTGAAGAGGAATCACATCCGCCCTCCTCCAGTCCTCAGATACCACACCATCCTCCCATGATTTATTAAAAAGGGTAGTCAGTGGTGTTACTAGTTCTTCCCTTAGTTCTTTTAGAATTTTGGGGTGAATCTCATCAGGCCCCATTGCTTTATCCAACTTCAGTTTTAAGAGTTCTTTCAGAACCCTTTCTTCTGTGAAAGGACTAATATCAGCCCCCCTATCCAGAGTGCTTCTATTGACCAAATTAGGTATTTCCCCCTGCTTTTCCAATGTGAATACTGCGTAGAAGTATTCATTCAGTATCCCTGCTTTTTCACTGTCGCTCTCTGCCCAACCACCTTCCTCTTTGTTTAGCCTCAGTATCCCTGCCTTAATCTTTCTTTGCTCCCTAATGTACCTATAAAAGGTTTTATCCTCCTTCTTAACCAAGTTGACTATCTTTTCCTTGGTTTGGGCCTTTGATATTCTGACTGCCTTACTTGCTTCCTTCTGCTTTGACTACTACAATTCTCTGTCCTGCTCCTTCTGTGTTTCCTCATACTTCCTGAATGCTATATTTTTCTCCCTTATCTTCCCCGCCACTTCTTTTGAGAACCATAGTGTTTTTTTCTTTCGTTTTGATTTATTTGCTTCACACAAAGGCTTGTTGCATCTGTGCTGGTGGTTTTGATGTTTCCCCATTGTTGCGCCACCCCACCTTCTAGCCTGTTTGCTAGTGCTTTTCTGAGGCACTCTCCCATTTTTACAAAATCAGCCCTCCAGAAGTCCATTACCTTCACTTTTGTGTGGCTTGACTCTACAGCTAAGTTTATCGTGAACCACACTGTTTGGTGGTCGCTTGTTCCCAGATGGCTACCCACTTCAAGATCAGAGATCCTCTCTCTGTCCCCATTTGAGAGTACCAGGTCTAAGATTGCTCTCTCCCCCGAGTGGGTTCCAAAACTAGCTGTCTGAGGCATGTCCCATGTAGGGCATCGAGAATGGCCCTGCTCTTGGATGTGGCCGCAGCAAAGGTGCTCCAGTCAACATCTGGCATATTCAGGTCCCCCATCAGCAATATCTCCCCTTTCTCTGCCATCCCAAGGATGCCTTCTATCATTTCCTTGTCCATTTCCTCCCTGAGATGGGAGTCTGTATACAACCCCTGTGCAGATTGTGGAGCCATTTCCATTCTCCAAGGTGACCCACAGTGCCTCCTCTCCTCCCTGTTTACCCTTTAGTTCTGTTGCTTTGATCCCTTCCCTTACATAGAGAGATACTCCTTTTCCTCCTCTTCTTCCCTCCCTGTATCTCCTGTAGATTGTGTACCCAGGTATGTTTACATCCCAGTCATGGTTGTCTGTGTACCATGTTTCTGTGACTGCCACAATATCCAGGCATCCCTCTTCCATCAAGGCCACCATCTCAGGGAGCTTTTTAGCTAGACTACGGGCATTGGTACTCATTACCCTCCATTTTTTTATGGCTTTATTTCTTTTTGTCCCATCCCTGTCTCTACTGCCTTTGTCTTTTTCTCCATTTACCCCTGCCCTTCTCCCTATTGACTGCTCTATTTTGGTGTTTACCTCACTAATTACCCTGATTTTTAAGGGGGGGCTAGGACTTCCCTTCTCCTCTTCAGTGCCTCCCCCCTTGGCTAGTTTAAATGCTTGCCACTGAAGCATTTAAACCTATCACCTAGTATTCTGATTCCCCTCCAGGATAGATGTAGACCATCGTGCCTGTGTAGGTCTGCATCCCTCCAGGTGAAGCCCCAGTCCCCAATGAAGCCAAATGCCTGAGCTCTGCACCAGCTTTTCAACCACTCATTGAATCCCATGGTGCGGAGTGCCCTAGCCTCATCCATGCCATAGACAGGTAGCACTTCTGAGAAAGTTACCGTGTGTGCTACTTATCTTCACTGAGGACAGACAAAGTGGCAGATGCCTTACTTGGGATTTTCTCCCATGTTGGGTTTCCATAGAAGATTATCGCCGATCAAGGGGGTTCCTTCATGTTGGACCTGATGAAATGTTTGTGGGAGAGGTGTGGGGTGGTTCAGAGATACATGACACCTTATCACCCGCAAACCAATGGGCTTGTGGAAAGATTTAACAGTACCCTGAAGTCAATGCTCCAAGCGTTTGCCGAGCAGCATGGTGGAGACTGGTAGAAATACCTTCCCCACCTGTTGTTTGCATACAGGGAGGTGCCCCAAGAGTCAACAGGGTTTTCCTCCTTCAAGCTCTTATGTGGACACTGGGTACATGGGCCCCTAGACTTGATCCAGGAGGACTTGGAAGGCAAGCACGCCACCCAGGGAACTCCCATAGTGGATTATGTCCTTAGGTTTAGGGAAAGGCTGAAGGAGCTTATGGGGACAGCCCAGAGCAACCTGGCAGCTTCCCTACAGAAACAAAAAGTGTGGTACGACTGCAGAGTCAGAGCTCACTCGTACACGGTAGGTCAGGAAGTCATGGTGCTTATCCCGGTCCGGAAAGACAAGCTGCAGGCTGAGTGGGCAGGACCGTACAAAGTAGTTAGAAAGGTAAATGACGTGAACTATATTATAGAGTTACCTGGCAGAAGACATACAGAAAGAATGTACCATGTCAACATGATGAAGCCATATGCTAATAGGGCTGACATGGTGTTTGCAGTGTGTAGTCTTGGGTAGGGGGACAGACGAAGGAGACCCCCTTCTGGACTTGCTGGAAGAAAGCAAGTGGGGTCCTCTGTAGAGGCAGTTAAATTGTCACCCCAGCTGGCCCCGAACAAGATCCCGGAAGTTAGGCAGGTTTTAGCAGACATTGCCCCACTGTTTAGTGCCAAGCCTGGACTAACCCCCTTAGTGACACTCGATGTAGAGATAGGGATACAGACGCCCACATGGCGGACAGCATATTGGGTGTCAGAGGCTGTCCAAAAGGACATTAGGAGGGAGGTGGAGGAAATGCTGGATTTAGGGGTAATCCAGAGATCCCACAGCCCCTGGGCCTCACTCGTAGTCCTTGTGCCCAAGCCAGATGGCTCAACTCATTTTTGTGTGGACTATCATAGACTGAATGCAGTCACAGAGTCAGACGCCCACCCAATGCCCCAGAAGGATGAACTCCTGGACAAGTTGGGAGGGGCGACCTAAATTACGACTACTGACCTGACAAAGGGGTATTGGTAGGTAGAGTTAATGGACAGAGCTAGGGAGAGGTCAGCCTTCATCACTCCAATAGGGTTATTTGAATTTATAGTAATGCCTTTTAGAATGAAGAATGCCCCAGCAACTTTCCAAAGGTTGGTGAACCAGGTGTTAAATGGTGCTGAGGAGTACGCTGTTGTGTACCTGGATGACACTGCCATCTTTAGTGGCAGCTGAGAAGAACACCTGTCCCACCTTAGGGAAGTGCTGGACAGGATACAGAGGGCCGGGCTCACTGTCAAAGCTAAGAAGTGGCAGGTGGTCATGACTGAAGTGGCATACCTCGGGCATGTTGTAGGCCAGGGACAGCTCCATCCTAACCAAGTGAAAATAGAGGCGATCAAGGCCTGGCCCAGACCAGAAATGCAGAAGCAGGTAAGGAGTTTTCTAGGGACAGCAGGGTACTATAGGAAATTTTTACCCAATTACAGTGCCCTGGCTGCTCCCCTATCTAACCTGGTAAAGAAAAAGATGCCTAAGAAAATTACTTGGGAACCAGCCTGTGAAAAAGTCTTTACCAGACTGAAGGAAGCACTGTGCAGTGCTCCTGTATTGACAAGTCCTGACTACAGCAGACCCTTTATAGTCCAGACTGATGCCTCAGACGTGGGTATTGGGGCAGTACAGAGTCTGACATCCAGCCAAGGGAAAGATCATCCCATAGTGTACCTGAGTAAAAAGTTACTTCCAAGGGAGCAGGCATACTCTACTGTGGAAAAACAGTGTCTTGCCATAGTGTGGGCCCTAAAGAAGTTAGAGCCATACTTATATGGCAACATTTTGAGGTACAAACTGACCACAACCCCCTGGTTTGGCTGACCCAAATGGGAAAAACTAATGGTAGACTATTAAGATGGAGTCTTGCCTTGCAAGGGTATGACATGACGATCTTACATAGGGCTGGAGCAACCAATCAGAACGCAGATGGCTTCTTGTGTCTATATGAGGAGGGAACTGACTTAGGGAGCTCATCCCATGCAGGGGATAGAGCCCCCAAATTCAGTCTAGGTGGGAAGGATTGTGATGCTTGGCCAGCTGATTATGATTATTGTATGGTATTGGTGTTATAAATAAATGATCAGTGTATGAAATGTCAGTCTGTGAGATTTGGCCTTTGAATTACAAGGTCAGCAGCTGAAACCACAGGATGTAATAAAACAGCCCAGAAGGGACCAATTAATTAACTACCTTCCTTCAAGTGGGCATTTTATTACCTTTTATGACATACTCAGGCTTTTGAAGTTGAAACAAAATCTAAACTCTATGATGTCAGGAAAGAAAGGGTAATTTGGCTGTTCCTATCAAGTTTAACACCTAAATGGCAAATGCTGGGATTGCTAAGTTCAAAGGAAAAATTGTTAATTAAGAAGTCATTTAGGAAATGTCTTTTTTCTTCTGATGTCACTTTATTTAACATACTTCCTGGTAGGAAATCATGTTTATAATTTTATATTCTAAAAGGAGGATCTAGATGACTCATCAAGTGGGTATGGAAATAGAGTTGAAAATGCATCAGTGTATCTGAAATGGGACATATCTTTTTGGGCTCTTAAGAAACAAAGACTTCTCTAATTTAAAGGCACTTACAGATGTAACCCCCTTGTTCCCCAGGGTTACTAGAATCCTACTTAGAACCAGTGGCAGCAAGGAAAGGCAGTTTGTGAGACACCAGTTAAATGGGGTTCACACTGTCTCACTCTGTCCTCAGACTCAGCTGAGCTGGAGAGATGACATCACCATAGAATTCTCGCAGCAGCATAAGCCACATTGGAATGCTGGCTACAGAGGTTAGCTGTAGAACATTGGGGAATTCAAGTCAGTCTGTAGGAGAGTCTGCAGTGGAGTCTTGTGAGAGGAAGAGGTGTGCTGCAGTTGGCAGCTCCTCAGAGCCTAGCTCTGCTATACAGCTACATCAGAAAGTGGGTTGTGTGTTCTCACCCTAGAGAGGAACACAGAAGAAACCAGAAGCATTTTAGGGGCAACCCCTGGCCCTGCCTGGAGAGGGAAAAGCTGCCTGAAAATGGGAATTGTACTGAGATCCAGAGAATTTGTTGTTTCCTTTGAAAGAAGCCCTGGGGCACCTGCATACCATGGTGAGTCTGCTCTGATATAGAGCCTACTGTATGTTCACCAAGACAGAGAGCTGTGTAAAAGTATCTGCCTAACTATGGGGTCAGGAGAAGACTAGCCAAGTACAGTGCTTTTAATTTGTGTGTGGCTTGGAAGCATCTGAAACAGTGGGGGTCTAGGGAATAGACATAGCCACTAATAGAACTTTTTGAGTCAGGACACCACCTGAAAATAGTGTAGAATGCTAAATGTGATAAACATTTCAAGATAGCATCTACAACCAGTAATTTGAAGAAAGGTGTTGTTCTAAAGGAATGGCCAGGTATAGATTTGGGAACAAGAGGTGGGGAGACCCCATCTGGAGTAACCAGGTTTACCTCTACGGGTTCAGTTTGGGCACCTATAGCTTTCTCACAGGCACTTGGCCAGTGTCTGCAGAAAGTACCCAGACGTGGGATTATGGATAGTTTCTCCCTTTAGAGCTAGAAAGTGCTGGTGGGTGGTTTAGGGAGCCATCATCAAACTTCATGCTATATGGAAAAGTGTCCAAGTACTGGCCAGGGTGCCAGGTCAAGGAATCAAAGTAGAAGAGTACCAGTTCGGGCCATGTGAGCCCAGAGTAGTTCAGAACCTGATGGTTTCCCGTGTAGTGAAGAAGATGTGCTCTGACCACTGTAATCTGCATTACCAGCAAGTGTAGCCCTGTGGGAGTCCATATTTGCTTTGTTATTCTCTGTGTTGATGTGAATAAAAGCCACACTCTACAATCCCACTCCTGTTTCTCCTACATTTCAGTTATTGCTTCCTGTGTCCGGAGTTACTTGGGCACCACTGACCAGAAGCACAAACCTAGCTATGATGCTGAGCAAATGTTTTCTCCCTGAACCTAAGGGGGGTTACATAGAGATAATACATTAGATAGAAAAGATCTAAATGTATTGTGGTAGGAGTTTTATCCTGTCATTTTCCTTTTTTTTTTCTTTCTTTTATGTGATTGTGATGCTCTTTGATATTTGTTCTGTATTTTATCTTACTGTTTTTATCCACTATTATCAAACATTTTCTTTAAGATACTGCCTGGGTCTCCTCAGTCATTTTTTTGCATGTTATTGCTGAATGGATATTAAGTCTCACAACTGTTCAAGGGCTTGATGGTGTTACTAAGCTTGGTAAAAGGTAAGAATATACCTATGGTCTCTTACAGAGTTTTAAGGGTTCATTTTGCATACCTGGTTTGGTGCCCTTAGGTTAAAGATATATTGCATCCCCCCAAAGAGAATATTATCTGAGCCTATACATTTGGGTATGCTAGCATAAGGTTCACAGTTTGAATTCCCCCAGAACTTGAGACTAAAGGTGATTTGGACCCAAAAGCAGACAGGAGGGTTACCCTGTCTGTTGCCTGTTCACACTATTGCACTCTGAGGTTGGCACTGTGGGAGAAGAGGGATCTGCCCTGCGGAGTGCATTTGTGACACAGGGGATACCTAAACACACCTGTAGCACAACTATTAAAAACTATCATAAGGCTAATTATGAAGGTATTCTGAAAAGTCTCTCCAAATTGACTGGGGTATAACCCTTAGACACATGAACGTTAACAACGCATGGGAAAGATTTAAGGAAATAATTCAGAAGATTGAATATTTATATGTACCTACTAAGAAAAAAATACAATAACAAAGGTAGGGTCCCATGTTGGCTAAATCAAAAAGTCAAACAACTAATAAAACTAAAACAAAATGCATATAAACATTACAAAAACACACCAAATCAAGTTAATAAAACAAAATATTGCCAAATACAAAAAGACGTAAAAAAACATGATACGACAGGCCAAAAGAAACCTTAAATTTAAGATTACGCACACAAAAGACAGGAAATTATTATATTCCTATATTAATGCAAACTGTAGGAACAAAGGAAAAGCCACAGGAACAATATTGGATAACAGTAAACCAATTGAATGTCATAAATTGTTAGCAGCCAAATTTAATGATTATTTTTGTTCAGTTTTTTTACCATCAACACATTCTGTCCTTTCAACCATATTAAATGAGTCACCCGAGCCTCCATTTACGATAGAGGAAGTATTCTCTGTACTGTCACAACTAAACACTAAGTCTAGTCCAGGACCTGACAATATCAATCCCATTTTTCTGAAAAAATCAGCTTCAGTAATAGCCTACCTTCTTACTACCATCTTTAATTATTCACTAAGGGATGGTATTGTACCAGTCAATTGGAAGACTGTGACAGTGGTGCCAATATATATAAGAAAGGTAACGGGAAGAGTTGAAAACTATAGGCTAATAAGCCTGACCTCTCACTGTTGTAAACTAATGGAAAGATTAATTAAAAATAGACTTGAAATACATCTAGACTGTCTCAATATAAAAGATGATAATCAACATGGATTTAAATATATAACATTAGAAATAGTATGGATAATGGTTACCCTTCCGATGTTATTTTACTCGATTTCCCAAAAGCCCTTGACAAAATACCACTTGGTAAATTAAATAAATAAATTAATATAACTTCAAATTAATATTGATATTGTCCAATGGATTCAAGACTGGCTCTCAGATAGAATGCAATGAGTATGAATAAATGATACATCATCAAATGAGGGGTACCTCAGGGATCGGTATTGGGGCCAATACTTTTCAACTTATATGTTCAGGACATTGATAAGAATATAATTAATAGTGTTGTCAAATCTGTGGATGACACTAAGTTAGGTGGTGAGGTCAATACCTTCAATAAACACCTATCATTGGTAGCTGACCTAGCCAGCGTTGAGTTGTGGACAGCACAAAACGATATGACACTTAACATCGATACATGTACAGTACTTCACTTGGGTAGACAAAATCCTAAATATTCATTTATCTTAGGTCAGACAATATTAAAATTAGTTAACAAAGTACAGGATTTGGGTATCTTAATTAATACTTCCCTTTCTGCTTCTGATCACTGTAGGACTGTTGCAAAAACAGCTAGGTCAATGGTAACTAAAATTAACCGATCGTTTGTAAGTAAGGCTGAACAACTTATCATTCCAATTTATACAACTTATGTCAGGCCAATACTTGACTACAGATCTCAGTTTTGGTCCCCCTATTTGATGAAGGACATTAGAATACTGGAAGGTGTTCAGAGAGATATAACAAAAAATATCCCAAGGCTTAAAGGCAAAAGTTATTTAACCAGACTGTCTGAAATTGGATTACATTCCCTTGTGGCCAGAAGGCAGAGGGGAGAGCTACTTCTACTGTGTAAATTAATGCAAAATCACAAATTAATGTCAGAATATAACTTGCAATTTAGTAATGCAAGAGCTAACTTAAGATCACACGATAAAAAAATTTAAATAAGTTCATCAAACACAGTCAAAAGAGATAATTTCTTCATGATACGCGCACCAATGGCATCGAACAGATTACCTAAGTCTGTAGTCAAATGAGCAACAATAGACATTTAGAAAAACACCTTGGATAGTCTTTATTACGATCACCAGCTTTTGGTTTAATCCACCCACATGTGTGGGGGACATTCCCGATGGGCCGTGAGCCCCCTTATGTCCCTTATCTCCTAGTAATCCTAGTAATCAATAACACTGTATGTCTCAGAATAGCATGACCCAATTGGCTTGGTGGCACTGAGGGTTGAGGCACTGGATGCCTTACTTCATGCAACCCGGGTTGGAACGACCTTGGGTTATCGGGATGCCGGTGTGGGGGAGGGAGGGAGGAGCAGGATTGAGTGGAGCCAGTAGGCTGCTCTCCTCTCCTGAGGGTGGTAGGGTGGGTTGTCACCCTCCACTAGTTCACTCCCACTGGGAGGAGGTCCAGTGGGAAGTGTAAAGGAGCTGGCTGAGCTGGTGCCACGGTGTGTGTGTGTGCGTGGCTCCACATGCACGCACGCATGGCCATGTGCTGAGGCCTTGGGCAGGCGGGGTTAAACCGATGAAAAACTGCAATAAACATACAAAAATAAAAACATGACCCATTAATTTTGGGGTACACCTCCGAAAGTGTGATGCATCAGTAACATAACATATATCAGAACAGCATGGCTTATAAATTCTGGAGTGCACCTTAGACAGTGTGATGCATCAATAACACAACATGTATCAGGACAGCATGGCCCATAAATTCTAGGGTACATCTTGGACAGTGTGATGCATCAATAACACAGCATGTCTGAGGACAGCATGACATGTTAATTTTGGGGTGCACATTCACACAGTGTGACATTAACTACAGTGTATGCCTCAGGATAGCATGGAACATTCATTTTGGGGTACACCTCGGTACAGTGTGACACATGAACAACACTGCATGTCTCAATCAAGATAGTATAACCCAATAATTTTGGTGTGCAGATGAGGACATTGCAACATTAATTATAGAGTAAGCCTAAGGACAGCATGGCATATCAGTTTGGCAGTGCACCTGATGACAGTGCAAAACTAATTACTGACTGTGTATCTGAACAGTAGGACACACTTCAGGGGAGGAGTGGCTCTTTACATGACGGATAGCATAAACACAACAAAGATACAGGGAACACAGGGAGGGGGAAAAGTACTGTAGGTCACCTTAGAGATCGGAAATGGAGCCGCTATTTGCACTGGCATGATCTACAGACCTCCAGCACAGGGGTGGGGGCAGTGGGGGGGGAGTAAGGTTCTGGTGGAAGCCATCCAAAAGATGGCAAATAAGGGAGAGGAGATGCCGCTGGTAGGGGACTTCAATCTGCCAGATGTAGATTGGAGCATCCCATCGGCAGCTTCAGATAGGAGCAGGGACATCCTAAACTCCCTGCAGGGGGCATTTCTCAGGCAGCTAGTAAAGGAGCCCACTCTTGAAGGAGCAATATTGGACCTTGTACTCACCAATGGGGACAGTGTTGCAGATGTCACGGTGGGGGGCCACCTGGGGACCAGTGATCACCATACGGTGTGGCTCAATATAAGAACTGTGGCAGAAGAGAACCACACAAAGATGAGGGTCCTGGATTTCAGGAGGGCAGATTTTACAAAGATGGGGGAATGCCTCAGGAATGCCCTGGCGGGAAGGGGGACTTGGGTGGAGTGGAGGAACAGTGGGTGATGCTACAAAGCAGGGATAGTGAAGGCAACAAACCTCTGCATCACACAAGTAAGCAAAAACAAGAGGAAAAAGAAACTGCTATGGTTCCCAAAAGAGGTGGCTAGGAAGGTAAGAGGGAAAAAGTTAGCATTCAGGAGGTATAAGGAGACACAGAGGAAGAAGGATAGAGAGGTGTATTAGGACAAGCAGAGGGAAGCAGGGAAAGCAGTTGGGAGCACAAAGGTGCAAACGGAGGAGAAAACAGCCCAGGCAGTAAAGAAAGGGGACACAACATTTTTTAGGTATGTAAGTGAAAGGAGAAAGACCAGGGGTGGGATTGTTAGGCTAAAGAGGAAAAGAGGGGAATGTGTGGAAGGGGCCCAGGAAAAAGCAGACATCCCGAACAAATAATTTTGTTCGGTGTTCACAGAGGAAAGGGAAGGAGAGGGACCACATAAAAGAGTCTGAGGCATTGAAGGACAGAAGTGGACACTAGTCCATTTACAGAGGAGAAAGTCCTGAAGGAACTCGCAAATCTGAAAGTGGACAGGGCACTGGGGACAGACAGGATACATCCCAGGATACTGAGAGAGCTCAGAGAGGTGCTGGCTGCTCTTCTGACAGTCCTGTTTAGCCACTCACTGGAAATGGGAGTTGTCCCAGAGCACTGGAGGAGGACAGATGTAGTCCCACTTCACAAAAGTGGTAGCAGGGAGGAGGCTGGCAATTACAGGCCAGTAAGCCTGACTTTGGTGGTGGGGAAATTAATGGAATCACTACTGAAGGAAAAGATAGTGGAATATCTTGTATCCAGTGATTTACAAGATTCAAGGGAGCATGGATTCACTGGAGGAGGTCATGTCAAACAAATCTGATAGATTTCTTTGACTGGGTGACCAGGGAATTAGATCAGGGTGGAGCAGTGGATGTGGCCTGCCTAGAGTTCAGTAAGGCCTTCGACACTGTTCCACATAGGAGACTTGTAAACAAGCTGGGCAGCCTAGGAGTGGGTCCAAGGGTGGTAAACTGGGTAAGAAAATGGTTGGGGGGACTGGTGACAGAGGCTGGTGGTAAATGGAATTCATTCCAAAGATAGGAGGGTGACCAGTGGGGTGTCACAAGCATCAGTACTGGGACTGGTCCTCTTTAATGTCTTTATTAGCTACATTGAAGAGGGGTTAGAAGGGAAGGTATGCCTTTTTGCAGATGACTCTAAGATTTGCAATAGGGCAGACACTCCGTGGGTGTGTGGAAAAAATGAACAGGGATTTAAGTAAGCATGAGGAGTAATCAAGAGCGTGGAACTACGGTTCAATGTGAAGAAGTGCAAACTCATTCACTTGGGGCACAGAAACCTAGGGGTGGAGTACAAAATGGGGGGGGGAGTGGTACTGATGACCAACAAACAATAAAGAGACCTGGGGGTTATAAAAACAGTGTGACAAGGCAGAAGGGAGAGCCAGTGGGATACTAGGCTGCATAGGGAGGGGTATCAGCCACAGAAAAAGGGAGGTGGTGTTGCTGCTGTATAAATCACTGGTGAGACCTCATCCAGAGTACTGTGTCCAGTTCTGTAGACCACATCTCTGGAAGGACATAGACAGAGTAGAGGCGGTCCAGAGGACGGTAACTAAAATGGTGCAGGGTCTGCATCAAAGCCCACTGAGGAGACACTGAAGGACCTCAATATGTACATCCTGGAGGAAAGGAGGGAGGGTGGCTATGACAAGAGACATTCAAATACGTCACGAGTATAAATAAGGTTCAAGAGGGAAGCCTTTTTTCAGAAAAAAAGATGCTCAAGAAGAAGGGGTCATGCTATGAAGCTGGGGGGGATAGACTCAGGGGAAATGTAAGGAAGAACTTCACAGAAAGAGTGGTGGATGCCTGGAACAGGCTCCCAGTGGAGATGGTGGGGCCAAAAACTGTAATGGGATTCAAGAAGACATGGGATAGGCATAAAGGAACCTTTGTGGTAAGGAATGGGAGGGGGGAGCCAGAGATCAAGTAGGATCTGCAGTGTTACAGGTGGTACAGAAAATGGGCAGACTAAATGGGCCAAGTGGTTCTTATCTGCCATCAGACTCTATGTTTCTATGTTATGATTCACACTAATTTTAGGGTCCACCTCAGGACAGTGTGACGTGAATTACAGTGTATCTCAGGATAGAAGGACACGTTAATTTGGGGTACACCTCAGGATAGTGCAACATTAATTACAGGGTATGTCTCAGAACGGCTTGAAAAATTAACCTGGGGCTACACCTCAGAAGAGTGACATTAATTACAGAGTATCTCTCAGGATAGCAGAACATGTAAGTTTGGGGTATACCTAAGAACCTTGTGATATTAATTACAGGTTATGTCTTAGGATAGCAGAACACATAAGTTTTAGGAGCACATCTCAGGACAGTGTGATGTTATTTACAAGGTATCTCTCAGTATATAAGGATACCTTAATTTTGGGGTACACCACACGACAATATGATAGGAATTACAGGTATGTCTGGGGGGAGGGGTCATATTGATTTGTGTGGTACACCTCAGCACAGCATGACATTAAATGCTGGGTATGTCTCAGAATAACAGGACACAATCATTTTCGGATACAGCTAAGGACATTGAGACATTTGTTACAGGGTATGTCTCAGGATTGGACACAATTACAGGGTATGCCTAAGGACAGTAGGACACATTAATTTAGGGGAACATCTTGGGATACTGTGACACTAAATGAAGGGTAAATCCTGAGAAAGTAGGACACATTGATTTTAGGATACACCTTGGGACATTGACATTTATACACTTCATGTCCTATGACACATTAATTTGGGGGTACATCCCAGGGCAGTGTGATACATTAATAACTCTGCATGTCTCAGAACAGCATAACGTGTTCATTTTGAGATGCAACTCAGGACAGTGTGATACATTAGTAACACTGCATGTCTCAGGATACTAAGACACAGCCATTGTGGGGGTGCACATAAGGACAGTGTGACATGAATTACAGGGTCTGTCGTGGGATAGTTGGGTACAATAATCCAGGGATCCACCTGAGGGCAATGTGACATAAATTGCAGGGCATGTCTCAGTATATAAGGACACCTTAATTAGGGGAGTACACCTCTGGACAGTGAGGCATTTACAGGTTATGTCTCAGGACAGCATGACATTAATTCGGGATGCAGCCCAGGACAATGTGACAGTTCTAGAGTATGCCCTAGAATAGCGTGACATATTATTTTGGGGGCACACCCCAGGACACTGTGACAGTTATAGAGTATGACTCAAGATAGCATGAAGCATTAATTTGGGGTACACCACAGGACAGTGTGAAATTTATTACAGAGTATGTCTCAGGGTAGTAGGACATATTGATTTTGGGGTACATCTCAGGACAGTGTCATATTAATTACAAGGTATGTCTCAGGACAGCATGACACATTCATTTGGGGGTCATAATACCTGGATAATAGGCAAAAAGGTTGCACACAACCAAAATGTGCTATGTATACTGTACACCCGTAAAAACAAACAGACAGCATAGTATAGGAAATGATTTGTACAGAAGCAAAATGTGTATACATATTATAGGGGCACGGTAGTGCCCCATAGTTAGTGTTGAGAAGGCTGTTTAATGTTAAACCCCAATTTTTGCAACTTAATATCTTTGCCATTGTTTGACAAAATAGCCAAAAAATCGGCAAGCACAATCAAGCTGCCAGCGTCTCAAGACGTGAAAAAGTTTTGTGATAGCATCTTGTTCAGTTTTTGAGATATGAAGCACCAGGAAAACTGAAAAAAAAAAGTTTGGTTTCTCTATATTTAACATTGGGTATTTTATGCTCTCACCTACAGTACAGCCTACATGGTGTAGAATTTTTTCATGACATTTTCAGGGTGGAAGGGGGCCATGAAAAGAGTGTACCTTTGGAAGGTTTCATTAAAAAATATATGGTTCCAGAGTTATAAAATTTTTAGAGTTAATGTCATGATGTGAATGGTAAAAAAAAAATCAAACAATTGCTTATTTTCCTGTTTACCTTGTAAACAGTAAAGAAACAAGCATTTGTCATGCCGAATGTTTGCTTGCTGGCATTGGCATTGGTAGTGTAGGAGTTGCAGAGCTGCATAATAGGAATGGCAGTGAAGTATTGAACTGAAGCCAACCCCACCACCACCCTGCAGTAACTGACAGGCATTGGGGTGTGCCTTTGGGTCGTCAGGCATAACGGCCATGCCATTTCACCACACCCTACCCTGCAGACACAGACAAGTGTCACGGTGTGCCTTGGGGTCTTTGGCCCTTATGCGCACCCCATTCCATCAGGAAATACGCTGAGATGGGTGCGGTATAGGAGAATGGGGTGAACTTTGGGGCGGAAAAGTCCAAGACACACCTTGATGCCTCTCACTGGCTGCAGGGTGTGGAATGATATGAGCATTACAGGTGAGAATCCCAAGTCACACCCCTGATGCCTGTCATTCTCTACAGGGTGGGACATTATGGTCAGAAACCCTAACGCCTCAGGCATTCGTGGGTATTTTCACTCCAAATTTTCAACATGGTTTTTTTGTGACCCCCACCTCATGAGCAGTGGTAATATCAGTTTGTTAGCGGAAAGCTGCTTTTGCACAGCGACTATGGCATTTAGCACCACAGGTGCAAAAACACATTCCGAACAGGATGTGAAAAATGACAGCTGTACTGTTCATGGGGAGGTGCAAAAAATGGCAATGTTGCAAATCTGCAGTGAAAATATTAAAAAAACTGAAGTCACGAGCATGCATAGAAACTGTGCAATGCACACTAGTAATGTAATTAGTTTGGGGATTTTTTACAGCAGATTGTCAACACAGGCATTTTGGGACCTCCGATCATGAACAGTGTCACTGTGATTTTCTTTATCTGTCCCGAACAATGATTTCCCACAGCAACCATGCATTTCTGTGCTGAAAGTGTGAAAACACATTTCGGCCATGTTGTGAAAAATGACGGCTGTACTGTTCATAAGGAAGTGTGGAAAATGCCACTGGTGAAAATCTGGACTGAAAATATTACAAATTCATGAACTTACGAGGGTGCGTGGAAACTGCACAATGCTCACTCATAACACAGTCATTTTATGGACTTTTGTCACCAAATTTTCAACATAGCCATTTTAAGACCTCTGCTCATGAACAGTGTCACTGTGATTTTCTTAATCTGTCCCAAACATTGCTTTCACACACCGACTGCACCATTGTGCGCTACATGTGCGGAAACACATTTTGGGCGAGATGTGAAAAATGGCAGCTGTACTGCTCATAAGGAAGTGTAATAAAATGGCAATGTTGAAAATCTGGCATGCAAATATTAAAAATTAGCAAACTTGCGAGTGTGCATAGGAACTGCGCAATGTGCACTCCTAAAACAGTCAGTTTTGGGAATTTTTTCACCAAATTTTCAACATAGCCATTTTAAGACCTCTGCTCATGAACAGTATCACTGTGATTTTCTTTATCTGTCCCAAACATTGATTGCGCACACCAACTGTGCCATTGTGCGCTACATGCGGAAACACATTTTGGGCGACATGTGGAAAATGACAGCTGTACTGCTCATAAGAAGGTGTGGTAAAATGGAAATGTTGAAAATGAGTGCAAATATTGTACTCAGTGAACTTACGAGCATGCGAGGCACCCGCAACTCACACTCGTAAAACAGTCATTTTAGGATTTTTTCACCACCAACATAGCCATTTTAAGACCTCTGCTCATGAACAGTGTCACTGTGATTTTCTTTATCTGTCCCATACATTGATTTACGCTGCGGACTGCGCCATTGTGCTACATACCTGAAACACATTTTGGCGAGATGTGAAAAATGACAGCTGTACTGCTCATAAGGAGGTGTGGTAAAATGGCAAGGCTGAAAAAATCTGGAGTGCAAATATTAAAATTTATTCGCGAACTACTGACGTCACGTGGGAACTGTGCACACGCACGTTGTAAAACAGTCATTTTTAGGAATTTTTCACCAAATTTGCAATATAGGCTTTTTGAGAGCCCACCTTATCAACACTGGCACTGTCGTTTTGTTAATCAGTCCCAAAAGGTGATTTCATGCAGTGACTACGAAATCACCCTTCGGGCTCGATTAACGCCATGACAGTTCAAGAATTCATGAGGAGGGGTCCCAAAAAACCCCATGTTGAAAATTTGGTGCCAAAATTCCCCAAAATGCCTGAGATATGCATTAAAGTTGAAAAAACCCTATTTATTGCATTATATAGCTTACTGGCATTTCCTCAGTTCAGCGGTCAGCTTTGAAGAGTGCAGAGCGTGTTCCCGGTCCCGAAGAGTTCATTGCATGACTCCGGAGGCTAAGTATGGGGTGAAGGGTGTGGGAGGCAGAGTGCGCAGAGGGTGGGTTTGGTGGGCTGGGAGACCACCGAGGGAATGTTTTTATTTACAGGTTGTTTTTTTTACTTAGATGATGCGGGACGCTTTGCCACGCTGGGGTGGGCTCCCAGCATGACAGCTGGAAGGCTGTTGGGGGTCCTGGAGCCGGCGGGGGGGATTGGGCACCTTGCGTCGGCGATAACAGTTTTGCCACGCTGGGGTGGGCTCCCAGTGTGGCACCTGGAAACTTTTGGGGAGGGGCTTGGAGCAGGCGGGGGATTGGGCACCCCGTCGGCCGCCTGAGCCAGCATGTGCGTGGGGGAGCACCTGAGCACATAATACTCTGATGCATGCGTGTGGAGGGGCGCTGCTCACTGAAGCGACTCTCCTTCAACTGTACAGCACTGCATTTTCAGCTGTTGTCATAGACAGCCGCAGCATTCATTGGAGAACTGCGGCTGCGCCTGCAAACACACTGACTAAATTGGAAGACGGGTGACACACCTCTGAAAACTCGGATGATGGCACTATGTTTCTTGCACGTGCATGCAAGCAAACATAAAAATGGTCTCACTCACAGAAATACCGATGTTTGCTCCCATTTTTTTCCTCATTTTAAAGTCTCAAACATTGAAATGTATAAAAATAATCTCTTTTTAAAAAACAAACACCTGAACCCCGCTATACAGGACCCATTTTAGCTAGATTCTGCTGGGTTTTTTTTTAAGTACTCAGAAATACCTTTTCTGGGCACTCCAAAATCCAGGGTGCCCAGGTTACTGAAAGGAACCATTGACCCACATTCTCTGTATGAGAACAGCGGGACTTTCTTGAGATCTGCAACAGCAGCTGGAACATGTGATACAGGCTGCTCTGACAGCAGTGAGCCGCCATTTCCCTGCTGTCTAGTGGTGTCCCCTCATTGCTGTCCCATTATGTATGTAATGTTTCCCTGCCATCTAGTGGTGTCTTCTCATTGTTGTCCCATTATGTATGTAATGTTTCCCTGCCGTCTAGTGGTGTCCCCTCATTGCTGTCCCATTATGTATGTAATGTTTCCCTGCCGTCTAGTGGTGTCCCCTCATTGATGTCCCGTTATGTATGTAATGTTTCCTCCGCGTCTAGTGGTGTCCCTCATTGCTGTCCCGTTATGTATGTAATGTTTCCCTGCCGCCTACTGGTGTCCCCTCATTGCTGTCCCATTATGTATGTAATGTTCCTGCTCGCCTAGTGGTGTCCTCATTGCTGTCCCATTATGTATGTAATGTTTCCCTGCCGTCTAGTGGTGTCCCCTCATTGCTGTCCCATTATGTATGTAATGTTTCCCTGCCGTCTAGTGGTGTCCCCTCATTGCTGTCCCATTATGTATGTAATGTTTCCCTGCCGTCTAGTGGTGTCCCCTCATTGCTGTCCCGTTATGTATGTAATGTTTCCCTGCCGTCTAGTGGTGTCCCCTCATTGCTGTCCCGTTATGTATGTAATGTTTCCCTGCCGTCTAGTGGTGTCCCCTCATTGCTGTCCCATTATGTATGTAATGTTTCCCTGCCGTCTAGTGGTGTCCCCTCATTGCTGTCCCATTATGTATGTAATGTTTCCCTGCCGTCTAGTGGTGTCCCCTCATTGCTGTCCCATTATGTATGTAATGTTTCCCTGCCGTCTAGTGGTGTCCCCTCATTGCTGTCCCATTATGTATGTAATGTTTCCTGCCGTCTAGTGGTGTCCCTCATTGCTGTCCCATTATGTATGTAATGTTTCCCTGCCGTCTAGTGGTGTCCCCTCATTGCTGTCCCATTATGTATGTAATGTTTCCCTGCTGTCTAGTGGTGTCCCCTCATTGCTGTCCCATTATGTATGTAATGTTTCCCTGCTGTCTAGTGGTGCCCCTCACCGTCCAACTGCCGTCCCTGTATTTATATTATGTTTCCCTGGTATCTAGTGGTGCCCCTCACCCTCCAACTGCCGTCCCTGTATTTATATTATGTTTCCCTGGTATCTAGTGGTGTACTGCCCCTCACCCTCCAACTGCCGTCCCTGTATTTATATTATGTTTCCCTGGTGTCTAGTGGTGCCCCCACCCTCCAGTCTCTGTCTCCTTATTTATTTAATGTTTATCTGGTGTTTAAAGGCACCCCCACACTCTGATCATTGTCCCATTATGTATGTTACATTTTCCTGTTATCTAATGGCACCCCCCAAACCCTCTGATTGCCATCCCCATATGTATATTATGTTTCCCTGGTGTCTAGTGGCACCCCACCTTTCGACTGCTGTCCCCTTATGCATGGTTTTTCCTGGTGTCTAGTGGTACCCCCACCCGTCGATTGCTGTCCCCTTATGCATGGTTTTCCCCTGGTGTCTAGTGGCACCCCACCTTTTGATCGCTGTCCCCTTATGCATGGTTTTTCCCTGGTGTCTAGTGGCACCCCCATCCTTTGATCGCTGTCCCCTTATGCATGGTTTTTCCCTGGTGTCTAGTGGCACCCCACCCTTCGATCGCTGTCCCCTTATGCATGGTTTTCCCTGGTGTCTAGTGGCACCCCACCTTTCGATCGCTGTCCCCTTATGCATGTTTTTTCCCTGGTGTCTAGTGGCACCCCCACCCTTCAATCACTGTCCCCTTATGCATGTTTTTTCCCTGGTGTCTAGTGGCACCCCACCCTTCGATTGCTGTCCCCTTATGCATGGTTTTTCCTGGTGTCTAGTGGCACCCCACCTTTCGATCGCTGTCCCCTTATGCATGATTTTTCCCTGGTGTCTAGTGGCACCCCCACCCTTCGATTGCTGTCCCCTTATGCATGGTTTTCCCTGGTGTCTAGTGGCACCCCACCTTTTGATCGCTGTCCCCTTATGCATGATTTTTCCTTGGTGTCTAGTGGCACCCCCACCCTTCGATCACTGTCCTCTTATGCATGTTTTTTCCCTGGTGTCTAGTGGCACCCCACCTTCTGATCGCTGTCCCCTTAAGCATGGTCTTTCCCTGGTGTCTAGTGGCACCCCACCCTTTGATTGCTGTCCCCTTATGCATGTTTTTCCTGGTGTCTAGTGGCACCCCACCTTTCGATCGCTGTCCCCTTATGCATGGTCTTTCCCTGGTGTCTAGTGGCACCCCACCCTTTGATTGCTGTCCCCTTATGCATGTTTTTTCCCTGGTGTCTAGTGGCACCCCACCTTTCGATCGCTGTCCCCTTATGCATGGTTTTTCCCTGGTGTCTAGTGGCACCCCACCCTTCGATCGCTGTCCCCTTATGCATGTTTTTCCCTGGTGTCTAGTGGCACCCCACCTTTCAATCGCTGTCCCCTTATGCATGTTTTTTCCCTGGTGTCTAGTGGCACCCCACCTTTAGATCGCTGTCCCCTTATGCATGTTTTTTCTCCCTGGTGTCTAGTGGCACCCCACCCTTCGATCGCTGTCCCCTTATGCATGTTTTTTCCCTGGTGTCTAGTGGCACCCTCACCCTCCAGTTGCCACCCCTGCATTAATATTCCCTGTAATAAAGAAAACCGTCCCTCGATGTTTTTTTTTTTTTTTTGCTTAAGCATTTTTTGCTTCCTCCTTGGTCTTTATGCTGACTCCCCTGAGCCTCCCCTACCCCCTTCGATCTGGTGACCAGTCCCTACTATCTGCTCCTAGGTGTATGGCCACTATGGATCCCAGGCCTTCTCCCATTTTGCCCCGAATATTTGGAACTCCCTGTCTGTGTCCATCCGTCTCTCCCCCTCTCATGCCTGCTTCAAAAGGGAGCTGCACCACCATCTCTTAGTCTCTGATTCCTGCACGTGCTTCCTATGCTACCTGACTAGTGCTGGTCTTTGCTGCTTAATCTAATGTATGATGCTTCTGTCTGTTTTAAATTGTTAACCACACTGCTTTGTTGCATTTCTTGTTTTGCTGCTATTGTACTGATTTTCTCCCAGTTAAATGTATTTATTCTTCAACTGCTTTTGTATCTGCAACTAGTTTACCCTTTACATTGTATATTTTTACTGTTTTTGTACTATGTTTCAATATTATTTGTGCTGATTTCACCTTGTTACATTGTATTGATTCTTTCAACTGTTTTTGTATCCATAACTAGTTTACCCTTTACACTGTATGTTACTGTGTCTTTGTACCATGATTCATGGTTGTTTTTGTGACTTGTACTCTCCCGGCTCGTGCCTGAAAATAGGCAAATTTAATGTCTAGTGCACCTACCCAGTTATATATTTAATTAAAAGTTTAACCAGGAAGATATACTGAGCTGAAAACAACTTGTTTCCAGATGTGTCTTGGGGAAGAGAGGAGAAGAAGACAGCTAAGCAATAAAAAATTATTAAAAAAATAAAGTAAAATTCAATAATATAGTAATTACAAGCAGAATCATAAATATTATAGGCAGAATAGTAAATGAAGGCAACTAGAAAATAAAACGCACTCTAATATATACAGAAAAGAAAAACAGCAGAACAGCAAGAAGAGGACTAGTCTAGAGAATGGAGAAAAAGAGGAAGGGTCATATGCAGTTGCTGGTAGGATGAGAAAAGTCAAAAAGAAGATGGCTCGATTCTCAAAGCTCCCAGTGCAGTGCAAGGTGCTTGCGCTACAATGAATGGCACAACGTGCCCCTTTCGCCAAACAATGAGCTAGGAGTGATTCTCAAAGGCAGCTTGCATCCATCGCAAGCTGTCTGCCCCAAATGGGTTTGCGCTGACCATGCGCCTCAAAATGGACTGCAACACGGTGCAAGGCACGGCAAACGCAGACTGCCACATCCCGAATGTCCGATTCTACAAACTCACCTAGAGGGAGAATTTCTAAGTACCCTTAAGACTACCTAGAAAAACCCCTTAGATTGAATTTGGCACAGGGCGCCAATGTGTGGCGGCCCCCCTCCCAAGCCCCAATCCCCCTCGGTATATGTCACCCTCCACCCAAATACCCGATTTCACTATTATGTTAAACTGTAATATTACCTGGTGGTCTAGTGGCCCTTCCTCCTTGATGTTCCCTTATACTAAAAAAATATAAAGATCCCCTCCCTGGTAGTCTAGCGGTCCCCTCCTCCCTGTCACTATTTTGTTATAATTAAATTATACCTGGTGGTCTAGTGGCTCTCCCTCCCTGGGTATCAGGGAAGGAGGACCACTACACCACCAGGTATACATAAATTATAACATAATAGTGCCATCAGGGATTGGGAGAGAGGGCCACTAGACCACCAGATAACATTAACTTTTACCATAATAGGGACATCGGGACCACTAGACTACCAGGAAGGGGATAATTTTATTTTTTTAATATATGAGTACATGGGGGATCAGGGAGGAGGGGACCGCTAAACTACCAGGAAAGGGATTATTTTATTTTTTTAACATATGGGCACATCAGGGATTGGGGTTGGGGGCATCGCTTGCCTTGCAGCAAGAAGCCTGCAGCAAACCCTTCCATGTGCCATAGTGTTTGCCACATGGGAGAGGTTGCAGCAGGTATGGGGACTTAGGCGATGGGACCCCTTCTGTACCAGAATCTGGTGCCGAGTCCCTGGTGCATCGGGCTTTGGCGCAAGCTGTTGTATGCTGCAGCTTGTGCCATTCTAAGCCCTCATTGAGAATAGGGCCCAGAGACTTTAGGGAGGAAGGAGAAGAGGAAGAATAAATAGAAAGGGGAAGGAAGGACCAAAGTTTAGGAAAGTGGTAAGAAAAAGCAGATAGGCCAACAATAGATTTTCTAGAAGGAATAGTGAGAGATGGAAAGTATTGTTGCAGAGAGGGTAGGAGGAAGACAGAGGTGGAGAAAGAAGGGATTTGAGATAAGAGGGAAGGGTGCCAAACCAGAATCTGGATAAAAACAGAGACACAATGGGAAAGGCGCCTAGCATCAAGAGAGGGGGGAGAGAGAAAGGGCTGTGTAAAGAGAGAGGTGGTGAGCACGAGATGGACACTCTAAAGCAAAGCAGCAGAAAGAATGAAAAAGAGGGTCCAGTTTGGCAAAGGAGGATTTAGGGGCACTATTGTGGACTATGTCACCATAGTCAAAGATTGGAAGGATAATTTTTAGTACAATTTCTCAGTGGGCAGGGAGGGGCATACTTGCTTTATTCCTGTACAAAGCACCAAGCTTAGGGTGAAGCTTATGGTGAATTGAATTAATGTGCACAGAGAAATCAAGATGCCAGTCAAGGCAGACCCTAAGATGCTTAAAGGAGGAGACATCTTCAATTTTAACACCATCAAGGGTATTAAATAGTGGGGGAGAAGCAAGTTTGGCAAGCCTCTGATGGGTACCAAAAGTCATGGATACAGTTTTTTTGGCATTAAGAGACTGTTATCAATAAATAAATCAATTTAAAAAAAAGTACCTCACTGATCCGACTCCTCTCACCCTGACCTCCCACTCAGCACCCATTAAGAGACTGTTATAAATAAATAAATAAATAAATAAATAGAAACAGTCCCTCACCGATCCGATCCTCCTCACCCCGACCTCCCACTCAGCGCCCTCCACTCCCACACAGACCCTCACTCACCTGAACAGGTCCCAGTGTGAAGATCCTCTCTCTGATCCAAGACAAGTCTTGCTGCTGGAACTGCCGACTGCAATGTGAGAAACTAAGGTAAGTGAGGTTCAGTGTATTTCAATGGGGTTTTGAAGTTTGATGCATAACTTTGACATTTTTGCATATTTTGACCAAACATTTTCAACATGTCCTTTTTGGGACCACACCTCATGACCAATGGCAAGTGAATTATGCAAATCAGGCCCGAAAGGCAATTTCATGATCACTGGGTGAAATCACCTTTCAGGTGGGATTTGAAAATGTTCATTGTCCTTGCTCATGAAGTGGGGGTCATAAGAAGAGCTATATTAAAATTTGAGGTCAAAATAATAAATGGAAAAGTTAATATGTGAAATTTTTCCACGCTTCCTCGTAACTTTGCTAGTTTTAAATATTTTGAGCCCAATTTTCAACAGACATTTTTTTCACACCACCTCATGAACATGACAGCTGTCATTTTTCAAATTCTGGCCAAAATGTGCTTTCATGCCTCTGGCATGGAATGACATTTTGCCGGAGATTTGAACATTTTCACCTACCAGGTTCATGAGGTGAGGTAATAAGAAGGTATGCTGGAAATTTGTTGTACAAATATGGTAAAATGCCTGGTTACTGACTGAATGTTGCAATATTTCAATGTTTACTCATAAGGTTGCTAATTTTCAATATTTTGTCTCCAAACTTCAACATACCCATTTTTCCACACCACCTCATAAACATGATAGCGTTCACTTCTTAAATCCTGGACAAAATGTGTTTTCACACTTGTGGTGTGAAATGAAATTTTGACCAATATTTTATAAATGATACATGTCATGTTTATAAGGGCAGTCTTAACATGACTATCTTGAAAATTTGGGGTCAAAATTTAAAAAAAGTGAATGAGTGAAGAGTGAATGTGTAAAGAGTGAATGCGTGAAGACTGACTGTGTACTGAATGTGTGAAAAGTGAATATGTACTGAATGTGTAAAGAGTGAATGTGCCACACCCTGCACTTCTGGAGGCGGAAGGAGTCTTCCGATAGCACAAGGCCCAAAGGGCCCTGCACATCTGCACCTGTTCATGCTGGTCCCAAAGGGACCTGCATGAATGAGGATACAATTCCACTATATCAAAAAGAAAGGCAATTCTTTGCACAAATCTTCATTAATGAACCAGTTAAGGTAACTTAATGCCACAAGAGTAAGGAAATGTGGTGTTAGGGTTTCCAATCCTAACTCCCAACCCTCACCATCCAAGTAGCAAAAGGAAAAAAATATTAGGGTTTTGGGTCTCCAGAGTCTTGGTGAATCAGTGGTGCGGCCTTTCTTAGGGTTGTCAGTCATAATGCCCCCCCAGCCCATCACCCCCAGTCCAAAGCACAAGTCCAAGGTAGTGCCTCATAGTGAAACACTCTTCAAAGGCAGAGAAGTAAGTGTCGCCACATGTTGCCAATACAATTTGTGGTAGCTTTCTTCATGCAGGGCCCTGGGGACCCTGCATGAAGGGAAGAAAGGAGATCATGTATGACGTTGTTTGCTCAGGGAATGGGGTGAGCATTAGGGTTTGTTCCACCAAGACCCCGGAGACCCAAAACCCTAATATTTTTTCCATTTGCTGCTTGGGTGGAGAGGGTTGGTAGTTAGGATTGGAAACCCTAATGCCACATTTACCTACTTTTGTGGTGTTAATGCACCAGTTAGGGTAAGTTAACAAAGTATTTTGCAAATATATACAGTGCTCTGTCACTTATTCGCCCCTCGATTATCCGCCACTCTCCGTTATCGCCATTCTTACCTCCCATCCTGAATGCATGTCCATGTTATCACACTCCGTTATCCGCCCCCCCTCACTGTCCACCATCTGCCATTCATTAATCATCCCACTCGCCCATATTTTAATAGAAATTGCCCTCTTTCTTTCACCATCACAGCTCAAAAAGTTCACAGCCTGTTGTTGACTAGCTGGTGACAGCCACTCACGTTAGTCCACCCTGTCAGCCCTTGTACCGTGAACAAGTGATAAAATAAATTAGCCTCATAGCACAGCGCTAGAGCTGATTGATGATTGTTTAAAAACCTATCACCTGGTAATGGCTTAAAACGAATCATGACTTATTCCCTAATTACTCTGGGTAGTCATTGGTGCATTAGTGCATCTATTAACTTTATGGCAAGCTGTTTGGTATAAATCCAGTAATCAGGGTTTTATTTTTAGTGCGCTTGGGGTGAATGAACAAGTCAGTTGGTGCAAAATTATGGCAGGGTTGGCAAGTGGAAAGCAATTGCGTCTAGCTCTTACTGTGGCTCAGAAGAGCCTGATTGTTAAGTTTTCAGCCGATAACCCAAAAGCAACCCATCAGGAGGTTGCTCGCCATTTTTCCACACTGTGGTGCCGGCCCATGGCCCGACGGACCATTGGTGATGTCCTTTCAAGAAAAGAGGAGTGGCCCATTGCTGTAGCCACCGACCAAAAGTCGAAGAGAACACCGAAACACGCTGATTTGGAGGAGGCATTATTCCTGTGGTTCAGCAACACCAGAGCCCATAATATTCCAGTCACAGAAGAAATCCTAAAGCACAAAGCTAAGTATTTCGGGGGTCAATTAAATGTGTCTGATTGTTCATACTCAAATGGCTGGCTACAGAAATTTAAGAGCTGAAATAATATTGCTTGCCACATTATATCTGGGGAGAGTGCGGGCATTAGTAAAGAGGTTATCAGTGAAGGCATGCTTACTGCCAGACGTGTAGCAGAGCAGTATGAAGCTCGGGACTGTTTCAACATGGATGAAACTGGACTTTTTTTTTAAATGTTGCGAGACCATTCCCTGACCACCAATGATTTCAAGAAAGGTGTCAAGAGATGCAAGGACAGAATTACTGTTGCTCTAACTTGCAATGCAGATGGCACTGAAAAATTGAAACCCTTAAGTTATTGCAAAATCTGCAAACCCCAGGTGCTTCAAATCATTTAATGCTGGTCTTTATGTAGAATACAAAGCAAACAGAAAGGCTTGGATGGACTCTTCCATTTTTGCACAGTGGTTGAATAACCTTAACGTTTCTATGAGAAAAAAAAGGAAGATTTTGTTGCTTCTGGACAATGCTCCAACACATATTATCCCCAAATGTTTTGGTAATGTAGAAATTCATTTTCTCCCACCAACCACCACAAGCCACCTTCAGCCTCTAGATGCAGGCATTATTCAATCTTTTAAAGGTCATTACAGAAGGCAGCACCTTCAGCATTTAATTGAATGCATTGGCTCTGGGAAACCACAGGCACTTCTACTTAGTGATGCCATTAGGTTTATCAAAATCGCTTGGGATTCTGTTACAGCAGAGACAGTTCAAAACTACTGGTTTCACACTGGCATAATTCCTAGGCCCTTGTCAGTGCCGAGAGTGATGCCAGAACTTACAGAACAAGAAGGCACTGAATTGAATGATCTGATAAGAACTGTATCTGGTGCAATGGCTATTAAAACAGAAATGAGAATTTCAGCTGCTGAATATGTGTCTTTTGAAAATGATTGTGATGTTTATGAAAGTGTCACTGATGATGATATTGTAACAATGGTAGCAAATTTAAAGGTCCCAGATGATTTCTTAGAACCCCCAGAATCACAAGATGAAAATGATGACACCCTAGAACAGGAGATAAAACCTCTTTCTGTAGTGGAGGCAAGGGATGCAATAAACACTGTGCTTAGATTGTTTGAGTCTTGTGAGCTTGCAGATGAGACAGATATTCAGAAGTGCCTTTCCCTACATTGCAAGATAAGACAACTTGCTTCTGTGAGAGCTAAGCAAATGTCTATTACAGACTATTTCAAGCTTACATAACTCCAGTTTGTAACTAAAACTATACTGCTGTGGTTTTGAACCTCATACTGCTCCGCTATATTATGCTGCTGTAATTGTGAACCTCATACTGCTTTGCTATAATAAGCTGCTATGCTGTGCTTTTTAGCACTAAGAAGCACTTTATTGCACTGTTTTAACATTTTTCAATACAAAATAAAGATAACTGTATATAATTTATATGCAGAAACACAAAAAATGTGTCCATTGTGTCACTGTCACCTCCATAATACCCTGCTACCGGATACAGTGTTCTGTATTTCACATGACTACATTTTGGGTTTTATTTTCAGGAACCCTTCATTATCTACCACCCTCCCTTATCCACCCAAAAACTGTGGCCCCAAGTTGGGCGGATAATGGAGGGATCACTATATGTACATACATGAACACTGCACACATCTGAATGGCATAAAATGGAACTTCAATCTAAAACTGCAGTCCTGAAGGAAGATGGAGCATATGTCTGTGTCTTCTGTTTTTAGCCTTTGCTGATTATGTGAGAGACCATTTGGCACCATATCTTCCTGCATAAAGCAGAACTGGTCTAAATTATTTAATGGTGATTTAAATATGCTTTCCATAATGCTTTATATTATGGGGGTATGTGTACAGTAATTTTGTATTTCTTTGAAACTTGTCTTTATTGCCAGTGCCATTCCATAGTAACTTTAGTTTCAGTGCTTCCGTACTGAGGCTCTTTGCCTTTTAGATTGCTTTCCTATTTTGGGGCTGACCATGGCCCAGTAAGACCATCATAGAGCTAGTTCCCATTCCCCTGTGCTGAGATACAGATGAGGTACATTAATGAGTCCTGAGAAGGATGAAACACATGTCTATGTCTTCTGTTGTCAGCCATTGCAGATTGTATGAGAGATTGTATGAGAGGTCATTTGGCACTATACTCTACCATTTAAAGCAGAACCAGTACAAACTCGTTTGTGGTGATTTGCATATATTTCCCATGTTGCATTACTTTGCACAACTTTGTATTTCTTTAAGTGGAATTGACTGCATTCCCAGCCACCATATTTACTGAGAAGCCCTACCTCAGAACACGTCTGCCCATTTTCTCACTGCCCTTGAATCTGATATCCTACCTTGACAGACAGTCCCATTGACCAGCTCAAAGCCTGTGGGGCAGGTACAGATGTAGGACCCTGGGACATTGAGACAGTCTCCATACAGACAGCTCGAGCTGAAAGCTTCGCACTCATTGATATCTATAAATAGAGAATGAAAATGGAGAAAGAGGGAGAGAGAGAATGGTAGAGCCTGGATTAATAGCTCATTCTATCCTTTCATGCAGATCTGCAGAAAGTGTAACATGCTTGTATTGTATTATATGGTTAAATGTTGTGTATCGAAAATCCATACACTCCAAAACATTATACCCACAGAAGTAAGTCCACTGAATGCTACAGTATAATAACTTTTCAACCACGTGCCATTTCAGATTATGCAGACACTGCACTGACAACCCCATCTCACCCCCATACACATAAATACTACTTTTTCTGTTTTTCTGCATTTTATTAAAAAAAAAAACACACACACTGCAACTTAGTGCTCTAAACCATACTTGGTAAAATAAGTTTATTTTTAATGTTGTTTACTTGTTAAAATATCCACCTCTGGGCACTGATTCCTTATGGTAATTTCATCCATCGCCAATTCTGCTCAATCTGATAGAAGCAGTACAATTACAGGAAAAACAAAACAGAAACATTTGTGTTGGGGCGGGGACATGCAAGTGGACATTTTTCTATCACAGCCTTGCTGTGCATTGCTTTCCATCCATTATTCTCTATCAAGTGCTCTTCTTCACTCCCCTCTAGATTAATAGTAATCCAGTTCCCACTCACTACAACCCCACGCTGTCAAGTCCAGGGACATGACTTGTCAGTTATTTTACTGTAATATACTGTATGCTGTATATAAAATAAATGATGGGTAAGTTTGGTATACGAGGATATATACTCATCAAGGGGGCTAATCAGATAATGATGCCATGAGCCAGAAGTGTGAGCGGCTTTATTATCTGGCTAGCCCCTTAGATGGGTATATATACAAGTATACCAGACCTACGTACTCAGGCACTGAGCTGCAAACCTGGAGACCTGGGTTTGAATCCCATCAGCCCCCACTTGCGTACTGTGTGACCCTGAGCAAATCACTTAACTTCCTTGTGCTCCTAGGTCACACCTGGAAACAAGCTCCAACTTAGTGTGCCTTTCCTGGTTAAACAATCCCCCCCTTACCTATCAGTTGTCTTAAGTAATATATAAGGTTGGTGAAGTTGTATATTTAGATCATGTTATATTGTGGTGTTTTCTTGGTATGGCCATTCTCTTGGCCATAATGTTTTTCTATAGTGTAGGATACTACTAAATAAGGAGGTCTGGCTCTGGCGGTGGTGGTGTGTGACTGGGGTTTGTGATCTGAAGTGGTGTTTTCATTTGAGAGTGGTGTCTGTAGTCCTGAATGGTGTGTGTTGCCGAGAGTTGCTGAAATCTGTGGTTGGGAGTAGCAGGTAAGCAGCCCGGAGGGCCTGGCATCAAAGGACATGATGGCAACAGGATTAGGATTGCCCAACTTCTGTTAGTATTATTTGGCTGCTCAAATTGAGCAAATTAAGACCTGGTTCGATATTAATGAAGTATCAAGCTGGGCAGAACTAGAGAAAGAAATCTCTCCATTTAAGGATCTCACAGGCGCACTATACTTGGATCTAGTGAATGCTGAACAATTTAAACATTGTCTATCCACCACAAAATTTTCAGCCAAAATTTGGCACAAAGCCCATTCTATTCTTCGGTGGAAAGCACAGGTGGCACCTTTTTTGTATATAAAATTCATTAATAAAATCCCAACCATGGAAACAATCTTTTTGTTCATTGATGGGGAAAAAAGGAATAACTCAGCTAAGACATATGTATAAAAATGGAAAGTTCCATGAATTTTCAGGATTCAAAAGGCACCACAATCTTTTTTTAGATATATTTTACTGAGCAAGACAAATACAAACAAGTGCAATATGCCATTCAATACTGAAAGCAAGTCGAATAAAATATGTGACCACCAGTCATAGGCGGTAATATGAAGTAATGGAATAAGCAGTGCTAAATAGTATTACTATTTCAGAGAGTTTTGCAAGGCAAAGATATAAAATTAGAACATGTCGGTAGATTAAGCTACTATAATACGTGACCTGTGCATTGCTAACATAAATAGTGGCTAGCAATAAAATAGACATTTCAAATGCATAAGCATATTAGTATTGCCACACACCAGATTCAACGGCCCTGAGCAATGGGCTCCAGATTTTTTTGAACAGATCAGCCTGTCCATTGGCATTAAGCTGGGCCCTCTCTATCTGTAGGCAGGAGCCAAGGTAGCGAGACCACTGTACTGCCGAGGGTGGTGTTTCACTAGTCCACTGTTGGGCAATGGTTTTGTATGTGTTGATCTGTACTATGGCCCATAATATAGCTGGGGAACTTTAGGGATGCGAGATGGTTGCGCCCCCAATAACAACTCGAGAGGGGGTTGGAATAGGCTAAGCGTTAGGGTTTGTTCCATAATGTTATGTACCGTGCACAAAAAAAGCATGATTTGGGGCAAGTTAGTGTCATGTGTACAAAGGTGCCCTTGTGTATTTTACATTTAGAGCACAGTAGGGATCCTTTTAGAGTTTCTGTGGTACCCCCTGGTCGGGGTAAAATAGGCCTGGTACATATAATTTACTGTAGTTGTATCTAACGTAGTTTATTGTTTCTCGAACATGTGGCAAGGTGCCTTTTTCCAAATTTCATCTGTAATGGGGGTGCCCAGGTCATGCTTCCACCTCCTATGAATATTTTCAGATGGTGAAGGTCTACCTCCTCTAAGTAAGGTGTAGTACACAGATAAAGATTTATTGAATGGCTGGGGTTGGTACAGTTCTTTCTCGAAGGGTTAGGACGGGACTAGATTAATATGATTTGTATTCCCTGAGATAAATTAGTACATTAGGATTTAGCAGATCTCTGATGCATAAGAAGGCAAAGACATCTCCTGGCTGTAGTCCAAATGCCCTACGCAAGGTGGTGAAATCATTGAATAGGCCTCCGTGTAATAACTGGTTAAGATGTGCCAAGCCTTGTTTTTCCCAGGCCAGGAGCGTTTGATGGAGGTCTACACTGTATTGGGTTTTCCTTTTAATATGACCCTCAGTAGAGTGAATTTAGAAAGGCCCCTTTGCCAATCCAGGGATTTGTGCGCTGCCAACCAGGTGGCCACCAGGGCTTTGGTAAATGGGTTAGAGAGTTGTGGGACTCTGAAGTGTTCCAGTGCTCCAGTGCTGCTGATAACAAACCATTTCTGAGGTTAACCCCCAGTTCCTCTTCCTCTATGGCCAGCCAGGCTGGTTTGAAGGGGGGCAGTGGGAAGACAGCTAATTTGGCTGTCCAACTGTATTTTTCGAAATCAGGTAATCCACAACCTTCATTTCTCGTTGATAACTGTAGGATGTCTCTTCTTATCCTAGTGGGTTTGCTATGCCACAAGAATCAATGTATGATGGAGTTAATCTGCAAAAAGAATCATTGTGGAGGCAGGATCAGGAGAGACTGGAAGAGGATATAAGCATTTGGGCAGAATGTACATTTTAAGTATGTTTATTCTGCCTAGCATAGACAGTGGTAGTGTAACCCATCTTTCATAATGTTCTTTTATGGCTGCCACAAGATTTGGGTATCTGAGCCAGTATAGCCTAGACCAACGGGGTGATATATTAACACCAAGATATTCTAGCTCTTCTACGGGTTTGAACCCTATGTTATTATTTACTACGCTATCTCTGCTGAGTTTACCAATAGGCAAGATTTCACTCTCTGTCCAGTTTATTTTGTGGCTAGACAGAGCGCCGTACTCTGTGAGTAGTGAGTATAAATGCGGAAGGCTTGTTTTGGGGGGTTTTAAGTAAAGAAGGAGGTCATCAGTGAATAGTGCATTTTGTGTTCCATACCAGCCACCTTGCACTCCTCTACTGCCCCATGCTGATGTAAGGTGGCCCCTGGGCATTCTACTGAAAGAACATACAACAATAGGGACAAAGGGCAACCTTGCCAGGTGCCGCTAGTTAGATTGAATGTTTTTGTTAATCCTCAGTTGTTGTTAATCTTGGCAGTTAAGTCATTGTGAAAAAGTTCTAATCCAGACCAGCATCTGATCTCTGAGGCCAAACGCTTGGAGGGCTCTAAACATATATCTCCGCTCCACCCAGTCAAAGGCCTTCTCAGCGTCCGGGGGAAGCACTGTAGCTCCATGTTGTTTGGAATGTTTTGGCCCATTGATGAATGACATTGAGAGTGCACCTAATATTATGCTTGCCTTACCTCCCCTTAACATAACCCGCTTGGTTGGGGTGAATGCATGATGGTAAAGGCATTACAATCTTGACCAAGGTAATTACTTAACATATTGTCGGGTGAAAGACTTTATTAGGAAAAAAGTTGGGAATTCTAAGGCCCTACCATTATTACCAGTTGAAGACACCCTGGTGAACAAAACTTCAAATAAAAAAACTTACAGGTAAAATGTATACGAATTTTGAGGCTGGAAAGGTGACCCCAATGGTTAACCTCCAAAGAGCCTGGCAAAAAGACTTGTGATGGAATTAGATGAGCAAAAATGGGCAAAAAAAATCCCAGAGATCTCCAAAAACAATAAAGTAAAACAAATTCAATGTAATATTTTTCATAGGGTTTATTATACCCCAGCTAAATTGCACAAATTTAGTAATAATCTACCAGACAAATGCCCCGGATGTAGTGATGCAGTTGGGTAAATTTTGCATATGTTTATGACATGCCTGGAATTCGTGGGTTTTAGAATACTATAAGGACAACAATAAGTATAATATTAGGGTTAGATGTCCCCTTGATCCAGGAATCTTGATTTTTTTAGAAGTTTTTTTAACAGAGGAAGGTTGGACTAAGGAGAAAATACAGGTTACTCACCTGTAACAGGAGTTCTAGGAATGGTATATGTTGTTCATCCACACTGTCTGGCAGGTTCCTTGCCGCTTTAAATCTTGCCGGAAGGTCTTCAAGCTGGCTCCTCCCACCCACCCGGGTGGTAAAACTCTCAGCTCCGCCCCATGACGCCAGATCTGCCCGCTGGAAGCTTTGCCAGCGTCCGGCCGGGAGGTCGGGGTCGTAGGATGAACAATATATACCATTCCTAGAACTCCTGTTACAGGTGAGTAACCTGCATTTAGGACATGGATATGTGTTCATCCACACTGTCTGGCAGACTCCTAGCAGTTCTCCGGGAGGAGGGAGGCAAGGCGCACACCCCCATTTAGGGAATAAAGACTGGAGAACCGAGGCCTCAAAACCAGCATCCCGGCGTGACTCAAGGTCGATGTGGTAATGGGTAATGAAGGTGTGTGCTGACTTCCAGGTAGCAGCCCTGCAGATTTCCTGGATAGGGACGTCCCTGGAAGCAGCCACCGATGCAGAAGTATGACGGGTAGAATGAGCTCTTATCCCTCTGGGAGGCTCCATGCCCGCCAACTTATAGCAGAGATCTATGCAGGAGGTGACCCACCTGCTTATCGTCCGCTTGGCTGCAGGTCTGCCAGGTGCGGCTTCAGTGTAGGTGACAAACAGCTGGCGAACCTCTCCCGGAATTTCAGCCATGCGCTACTTATAATAAGCGAGCGCCCTTCTAGGGTCCAAAGTATGGAGCCTATATTCGGCCTCCCAGGTGTGATTGGGGTAGAACACCGGCAGAGTCAACACCTGGTTAAGGTGAAACTCCGACACCACCTTCGGAAGGAATTTCGGGTGGGGGCGCAGGACAACCTTGTCCCTGTGGAAGACCAGGTAAGGAGACTCGATGCAAAGCGCCTGGAGTTCTCCCATCCTTCTGGCTGACGTGATAGCCACCAAGAAGGCGGTCTTCCACGACAGGTGAGAGAGTTCACACCTGTGCATTGGTTCGAATGGCTTGCCCATGAGCTTTGCCAGTACCAGCAGTAAATCCCACAGAGGTGGAGGTTCTCGCGACGAGGGGAAATGTAATCAAGGCCTTGAAAAGCACCAGACCACCTTCTCCTGGGCACCGACTGCTCCTCGGCCCGCGCCCGTAAGCAGAGATGCTGCCAGGTGCACCTTAGGGTCGCCGACCTAAGCCCTTGACTAGAAAGGGACCATAAATAGTCCAAAATGCTTGCCAAAGAACAGGGAAGGGTCCAAGCCCTTGCCCTGACACCAGATGGAAAATCTCTTCCATTTGAAGGCATAGCATTTCCTGGTCGACTCCATATGGGACGCCTCAACAACATTGAGGACCCTGCGAAAGACCCAAGGCCTGGAACTTAGCCGCTCAGGAACCAGGCCGTCAGGTGCAGGGATTGAAGGTCCGGATGGAACACCTTCCCCTGATTGACTGAGAGTAGGTCTGGGCGAGCTGGAAGCTGCCTCGGGAGCCTGGAGCTGAGGCTGAGGAGATCTGGGTACCAGAACTGGTGGGGCCAGTCTGGGGCTATCAGAATCACCTGCGCCTTGTCCCTCCTTGTCTTGAGAAGCACCTTGTGAATCAAGGGAAATGGGGGAAAGGCGTAAAGAGGCCCGGGGTCCACAGCCTCGAGAAGGCATCCCCCTGCAGCGAGCCCTGCTGAGGGGGCCGGGCATGAAACAGCCTCAGCTTCGCATTCTCCCTGGAGGCAAACAAGTCCACCTGAGGTGTGCCCCAGTGGGAGAACAGATCTTGTACTACCTCCGGCAGGAGAGACCACTCGTGAGATGCAGCCCCTATCCAGCTCAGGACATCGGCCAGGGTGTTGGAGGCTCCTGCCAAATGAATGGCTAGGAGATCCGCCTCCAGGCTGCGCACGAGTGACCAAATGTGGAGAGCTTCCTTGCATAGAAGCATGGAGTGTGTCCCGCCCTGGCGGTTCAGGTAGTACATGGTCGTGGTATTGTCCGTCTGGACTCGGACCACTTGACCCCGGAGAAACGGAGCAAAGGTGGTGAGAGCTAGGCGGACCGCTCGGAGCTCCAGCAGGTTGATGTGGCATCGGGATTCCCGCAGGGACCAGAGGCCATGCACTCGGTGTTCCCCCAGATGGGCATCCCAACCCATCAGAGAGGCATCGGCGAGAGAGACCGTCGGCCCGGGGCGGACAAACGGGATGCCCTCCTGCAGATGGGATGGAACGGTCCACCACTGGAGAGCGTTCCACATCTCCTGGGTCACTATCACTAGCTGGTCCAATGGATCGCAGCGTTGTGACCACTGGCTGGCCAGTCCCCACTGAAGGGGGCGCATGTGCCAGCGTGCCCAACGGACCACGCTGGTACAGGCCGCCATGAGACCCAGGAGGCATAGGAAGTCCCGGGCAGGGCGCGATTGCCCAACCAGAAATGATTGGGCAAAGGAGGTAAGAACCTCGGCCCTGTCCGCCGGGAGCCATGCTCTGGCTCGAAGAGAGTCGAGCTCTGCCCCGATGAACAGGATCACCTGCTTCGGCTCGAGTTCCGACTTGGCCTCGTTGATGAGAAGGCTGTCTTGAGAGCAAACCTGAGGGCCAGATCTCTGGACCGCCCACCTCCCATCTGGAGGGGCTGCTATCAGCCAATCGTCCAGGTAAGGGTACACCCGACCCTCGGTGTCAGAGGAATGCTGTCACCACTGCCATGCATTTGGTGAAGACCCTGGGAGCTGGAGATAAGCCGAAGGGCATGGCTTGGAACTCGAAGAGGGATCCTCTGCTCGAAAGCGGAGGAATCTCCGATGTGACGGACGGATAGGGACGTGAAAGAACGCGTCCTGTAGGTCCAGAGAGCAGAACCACACGCCGTGTTCCAGAGATGGTATTATCTGTGTCAGAGTGACCATTCTGAAGGTCCGAGACCTTAGGAACTTGTTCAGGTCGTGTAGGTCGAGAATGGGGCGCCAGCCCCCCGTCCGTTTCGGAACCAGGAAATACCTGGACACGAACCCCGGGTCTAAAGGGGGGTCCTCTACCTCCGTGATCACCTCCTTTTGGAGGAGGAGAGCGATGTCGGCTCGACGAGCCGCCAGTGAGGCTGTGGACCCCGAGGCCCCCTGAGGTGCGACGGCTCTGAAGGGCGGGGCCTGCTTGAATTCTAGAGGTAGGCCTTTTCCCACCACCTCCAGTACCCACCTGTCTGTGGTAACAGCGGACCAGGCGGAAAGGAAGTGTCTGAGCCGTCCCCCCACGGGGGGAACCAGGGGTGAGGTGACAGGGATGGGGGCGAACCCCTCAGCCCGTCACTGGGCAGGCTTGGAGGAGGGACCGGCCGAGGGACCTCCTGGGCCTTTACCTCCCTGCTTCCTGTTGGAGGAAGCCGACGGCTTGGGTTTGGGATGCCAAGCTCGAGCCTGCTGGCCCTGACGTTGCTGGGCCGGGCCAAGGGCGAGAAGGACAAAAGGGCTTAGGCTGTGGCTTGGCGGCCTTTGTCCTCTGAGCGGAAGAGACCGAGTCCAAGGTAGCATTGGACTTTGATCTTCTGCAGGTGCCTTCCACCCAGGGTCAAGAGGTCAGTCCCAAAAGGGAACATCCGCCAACTTGTGCTGGGTATCCGAGGTAAAGGTGGATATCCTCAGCCAAGCCCGACGACGCATGGCCACTGCAGCCCACAGACCTGGCACATGAGTCCCCGACGCTCAATGCAGTCTGGAGCTGCTGTTTGGCCACTGCCCTGCCCTGGTCCCGCACCTGCCTGACCGTAGTCTGCAGATCTGCGGGAAGATGAGGGACAACCTCATCCAGGGAGCCCAACAGGGCGTGAGAAAAATGTGCCATGAGGACGGCCGAACTGGCCTGACGAAGGCCGAGAGAGGACGCAGCATAGACTTTTCGCCCGGCATAATCCAATTTCTTGGATTCCTTGGGAGGTTTGTCCACATCCCTGGCGTTCCCGCACGCCTGAAAACGCTTATCGGTAACCAACCCTCGGCCGAGGGTGTTCCAAAACCGGACAGGGAACCAGTAGGGACTGAGATACTTCCTGCCAGGCGAGGGCAGGAAGCAGGACGCCAAAGTTCCAAGGCCGACCCACTATGGCTTCTGCCACCGAAAGGCCTCCAGGAGAATCCCCTCGTCAAGAATCGCGAGGGATACCTGGCCTGTTTAGAAATGGGTTCGAGCTTCATCCCGGTGGACTCCGAGATGAGTCAAGCAACCCTAAGAAGGACGAAGGGCTATCGTCCACTGACTGCCCTCCCGAGGACTCCAAGTCCATGCACCTGGAGAAGAGGGAGGAACCATCATCTGACTCAGAAGAGTCCTCAAAGAGCTGCCTCGGGCCTGAGCCACCCTCCACCTGCCGAGGTTTATCGGGAGTGAGGGTGACAGACAGCCTATGGGGCAAACCCAAGGCCGACCAAGAATTTTTGGTCGGAGCCCCAACTAATGGCTGTGGAGGCGGAGGTTCCACCAGAATCGGTGGGGCAGCTGGAATTGGCCGAACAACCGCCTGGGAACAGGCTCTCGCACAACGAGGGGTTGTTTCGGCCATCCGTGACAGCCACTTAATGGCCGGGAAGACGACTGGGTCGGCCTATTTCCCGGTCAAAGGAGCTGTTGCTACATGAGTTCCTCGTGATTTGATGCAACTTGCGCCGAATCCTCCCTCGTCCGAGGGAAGAGGGCGGCGCCGCTTGCCGCGTACCGAGATCGAGATCGGTTGACCGCGAGGATGTCTGACCGAGATCGAGAGTCTCGACCAAGCCGAGGAAGGCGAGGAGAAGTCGGAAATCGGCACTCCCTTGGCTCGACGATCCCACCGCAGAAGCTCCGGAACCGGAGGCACAGACGAGCCGACGGGATCCTCAACTCCACCGGGGAACTGGGTGAGGGGATTTCAGCTTCTCCAGCCGACAACCCATCTAACGGGTCGAGAAAATCTCGACCGCTGTTGCCGAGTCTCGTCAACTGGCCTGACGGGACACCGAAGCCAGGTCGAAGCTGAGGGTCGATCAGTCGACTGTCGATAAGGGAGGGGATCTTTCCCGCCCCAAGAGCATCGACGGAGAGACTTACTTTGCTCTTTTGGACCTGGAAAGGTCCAGAAGAAGTTGGACCTCACCTTCATCGAGAGGGTCAGACAAAGCCCTTAAAGAAGCCGAGCACGAGGCACCGAGAGAGAGCGACAAATGCCGCAGCCGAGGTAGAAGCGCTGCCCGCGCCAGCCTCTTCGAGGGCGATCATCTGCCTCGAGCTGATCCACCGAGCCCTGCCACCGGGGACACCGCCAACCGGCCTCTTTAGATTTCACCGTGGAATTTTTTCTCGGGCACCCTAGTTGTAATCGGGCAGCATGGTCTTCAAGGACGAGGCAAAAAGAAGAGCACAAGTCGCAGGCCTCGCAGGTCGTGCTCGAGGCCCAGGCAGTAGACGCACGTGGAGTGTGGATCCGTCCTAGACATCTTCTGCCCGCCAGGGCACCTCCGGAAACTGGGAGTCGATTTGTCCATCGCAGCCGCGAGGAGAAGACCGAAGTCTTTTTAGCAAAAAACTTTTGATTTCGAACTTTCAAAGAATTAGGAACCAGTCTTAAATGCAGAGCGTTAAGGAGGGAACCTGAGCTTCCAAGCGGTAAGGAAGATCTGGCATCATGGGGCGGAGCTGAGAGTTTTACCACCCGGGTGGGTGGGAGGAGCCAGCTTGAAGACCTTCCGGCAAGATTTAAAGCGGCAAGGAACCTGCCAGACAGTGTGGATGAACAACATATCCATGTCCCTAGAAATTAAGTTTCTTAATTTAGCATAAATAAATGCTATAAGCCGGCCTGGTGGTGCTGAGGGTTGAGGTGCTGGATGCCACACCTCACGCCACGCTGGTGACTCAGGTTCTGGAGTGGACCCGGGACACCGGGGGTCAGCAGGAGAGAGAAGGGATCGAGCATCTGGAGAACTGCTCTCCCTTCCAGAGAGGGAGTTGGGGACAGTGCTGCTCTTGTGCATCTCCTGGTGGTGGCCGGGGGAAGCACCAGAACATGTGGCAGAGTGACTGCGGGCATCGGCACGTAGGTACCATGGATGCCATTGCACAGCCACACACACTCTGAAAGGGGAGAAACTTCACGGAAAGCCCTGGAGGAGCAGGGAGGCGACAAAGGCCCCAGGGGTCTAAGCCCCACATCCTCGATACCGAACCCTTCCTCAATGGTCCCAGGCACTATCCGTAGGATGGACCCTCTAATTTACAGATAGAGCCACCAGGTAGGTGAGCAGGCCTTCCCCAGGGGGTGATCGGGGGGGGGCTGAAAAGTCCTGTTGGGGGAGACCTATAGGAGGGTCTTGGTGGGGAGTAGAGGGCAAGACGAGCGGGCACCTCTGAGAGATGCCTTGGGCCAAAGGAGATAAATAAAGTCTACAAATAAATAAATAAATGCTAGAAAGTTGATTCTACAGCACTGGCAAGATCAAAGCCCTCCACAGATTAAAAAGTGGTTAAATTTGTTGGTAGATTATACAAATTTAGAAAGAAGCTTTTTATAACCAAGAAGGAGAAGAACATCAACTTGATTACATATGGGAACCTATTTTGCAAGATTTAGGCCAGATATGATCAATTTAGAAGGGCGGGGGGCACCAAAAAAAATACTTTTAAATACAAAATCAGGGTCTCTTTAGTTTTATTTATTTATTTAAAATTTTTGACCAGGAAAGCACACTAAGCTGAGACAGGTGCATCATGGGAGTGGGTTACATGGATCTGTTTTACTGATGGGGGAATATTAGCCATTTCACTGGGAAAACTACGCTATTCTTCAATAAGTGGCATGGGAACTTTTACTTCTACTGTACCTATACAATGATCAGAGATGGGCAGAAGGGACCTCGGTTTAACATCTTATTCGAAGGACAGCACCTCAGTTGTACAGCACCCCCTCTCGTACTGCACTACAGTGTCAGTTGTAGGTATTACCCTAAGTACCTGCTGTGGGGCTAGAACCCGTGACCATCTACTCTTCCAGTTTCAGAGGTAAGCGTGGTACCTACTGAGCCACTCACAATGCAAAACCTAGATCTAGTCTAGAGCAAAGAACAGTAAGGGGGGATCTGCAACTACTGCACACAGTTATAAAAGATGATTATAGACTAGCAAATTTGGGACTAGTATGAAGATAAGATTGGAGGACATAATATGAAACTTCAGGGTATATTACTGAAACATGATAACAGAAAATATTGTTTTTATTAATATATAATGGCATTTGGGATTTGCTACCTTCTGATTTGGCTGATACTTATGATAGTGACAGCTTTAAATGGATATTGAAAAACTACAGGATGGGGGTAATTTAGTTATCCCCTGTCACTGAGAAGTGAAGGGATGGTTCCGATGGGCTGCATAGTCCACTTCTGTCCCAAACCCCATAGTACCGACTATAGTATGGCCCTATGATCCTTGTCATGTCTCTGTTTTCTATGCTGGTTAGTCTTTCTAGTTCCTTTGGTTTTCAAGTTTAGCCTCCCGAAATGGTTTTATGTGACAAGGGTGAGTTGTTTAAGTTGTGTACCAATAAGAGCGACTAAACAACCACCCCAAGTCACAGAAGCAAGCAAAAACAGATTGACCACTGCAAACAGCGACGCTCAATACATTCAATTAACAACAATGAAACATTTTTTTATGCGATGGGCTGTGCCTCCCGCACTCTCAACTTACAGATTCTCAACTCCGGGGTGACTTAGAAAAAAGAAAACTCAAGAATGCACAAAAATCATATCCCACCCTATGACCCAAACCCAGGTCCTTCAGTGCTATAGGCAGTGGGCCTAGCCACTATGCCAAATGGCCAGCTCAGTGGAGCTTGGCCACACTACCCCTCTTATCGTCAAGTGAGTGCAGCTCATGGATGCAATCGCTGACACCTGTTCTTTGCTATATTGCACCACTAGCTCTTCCGACGAGTGGTTTTATTGAGTTGCTCTTATTGAGTAGCTCAATAAAACTTGCTCATATTACAAGATACCCCTGAAATTTGGACAAACATATTCCCACATTTTACTTCTACAGCACTTATTGGTACTTTTTAAATCTCCTGTCTTTTACTACTAGCTCCATTCCCGACACATCATGTTCCTACCATTTCTCCTTGTGTCCTTGTCTTCTAATCTCATTAAACACTGCCCTGACAGAGTAATTACTTCCAACTCTTAGATTTTTGCCCTCCATTTCTCCATCTTGGTTGTCATGCTCAACTCCATCTCTTCTTTCCGCCAGTGCATCAACCCCCTTTTTGTTTAACTGGAGCCCATCCCCATGGTAAGTGCTTTCCCCATCCCAAAACACTTGCAAGTGCCTTAGGACCCTACAGCCGTGCTCTGTGCAATTACCTCTGAGTCATGCTTTGTACTCCCTTAGTATGCTCTGTCTCCCCTGGCATGCACATGGCACTGATCATATTTCTGAGAACTCTACATTGGAGATCCTGATCGTCAAGTTATATCCACATTCCCTAAATAATTGATGCAAGATCTTCCAGCTTCCTTTTCCTGTCATTAGTGTCAACAAAAGCAATGACCCTCCCCCCACCTTGTTAACCCTGTGAGTCTGCACTGCACCTTGAAAAAAGTGTTAAGTAATATATAAGTGCATAAAAATCTTCATACCCCGTATGTTGAATTTTAAAATTGGCTTGCTCCTATATGGGGTAGTCTTATTCAGTTCCATAATCAAATTACTTTCCCACAGACGTGTATGTGATGATTTCCACTAATAATGCGAAAGACTTGCATTTACTTATTTGAAATACACATAAAAAATATGGTGAGATAATTCCATAAGAGTGCATGACAGATTAGAGCCAATGCTTCCCTAGTTTATAATTATGATACTGCATAATTACCACTAATGTAGAAGACATTGCATGAGACAAGTGACAAACATTCAGCATGTCCTTACCTTCACATGTACGTTCATTTCTAGAAACAGCATACCCAACGTCACAGTCCACACAGGAGTAGGATCCTTCAGTGTTGGTACAGATTCCATTGGGGCACACATCTGGCGATGCACACTCATCAATATCTGCCGTGAAAAATAAACAGCCCTACAGTACAAGTTGAACAGACCTATTGATACCCAAGCATGACTCACAAAGAGTATAGGGAGAACAAACCCACTGGCACCTGAATATGACTCACAAACAATCTCTACACTCAGTAGAAGAGGAACAGACCCATAGACTCCTAAGCATGACTCAGAAATGGGCCCCACAGCTCAAGAAGAATAGATTCATCAGACCCTGAGGAACACTAACAAACAGCCTCTACACTCAGTACAGAGAACAGACCCATAGACACTTGAGCATGATTCACAAACATTATGTGATTAAACTAATGTTGAATCATGATAATGTGCTATTAAGAATTGTATATGATGAAATATTACAATATATGGATAGAGTTTTTCGCCAATCTCAAGTAAAATAATTACTAATATTTTCATAACTCTTAAAGTCATAATATAGTTTATACTTGTAAATATCTGATTCTTTTATCCAAGTGGCTGAATTCTCTGTTTTGAATTGATGTGTCTTCAACAATCCAGTAAATTCTCATTCTTCAAGAAGTCTTTTATTTATTTCAAATAGTTGTGTTTGCTTTTTTGGGTTTTGAGGATTTATCCATTCTGGGTCAATAGTGTGTGAAAATCACCTGTTATAATTATATTTGTTGCTTGCAGTTTTTGTAAACCTTCTGCGATGGTAGATAAAAAATGATTGTATTTATTGAAAGGTGCACATATTGTACCAATTACTATCTCAAGACCATTAAGCAGGCTTCTAATTAGCAATATATGACCCTCATTGTCCATAAATTGGTCTAATACTTTTATATTTAAACCTTTTTTTGATTATCAATACACCACAGCTTTTCTTTGTGTCAGGGTTGTAAATTAAAAGAGGCATCCATTTTCCTCATTTTTCCATCTCTTTTTCTTTAGATGAAGTTCTTGTAAGTAAACTACTGTATATTAGCATGAGATTTTTAGCATATGTAATAATTCTAGCTCCTTTTATTGGCGAGTTTACCCGTTCATATTTAGTGTGACTAGTTTGACTAATGACTTTATCTTCATACTATAATTATATGTAATATATAAATTAAGCATCTCTCTAAGGTTAAATTACTGGTTTGGATGTCTTTATCTAATTTCCACCTGTCTTTTGGCTCAAACCCCCATACAGGCTTACTTCTATTTCTTAACAAAATGCTTTTAATAATACATAATATATGGATAGAGTTTTTCGCCAATCTCAAGTAAAATAATTACTAATATTATTTTTCCATTTAGCTTAGCATCCATTCTTACAGAGTGCTATTATACCCCTTTAGAGATAATCAAATCCAAAATTAAATTGAGGATAATAGATATTGCTAAATAAGCTGATATGTCAGAACTAAAGTCAATTAAAATTAGCCATTGACTAGCAACAAACAGATTCGCAAACTTGAGAAATATCTTTTAATTATCAAAGATCCCAAAGACAGAAGAATTCTCTCACTTTTTAGGTTTGAATACTATAGTAACTTTCTATTATGGATATTTATCAAAACTGTGATTCTTTTGAAAATATTTTTATTATTTTTTTAATAACAGACTTGATTTATATGACATTTCTTTACATGCATACAATAGCAACATAGATACAGATAAGAATAATATCTTCTTACTTCCATGTTCTGTAGTTTATGTTCACTTTTATAGTTAGTATGAAGTTCCTTATTTGCAGAAAAAATCCCACCCTCCCTCTCTCAGTATGGCCTGTTATATATAATAAATATTTTAAGCATTTACCATTTATACATTGTCATTCAGGAGGGGGTAGCGAGTCAATTATTTCTTTCCAGGTATTCCCAAATATGTTATCAATTGATTCAAGTACATACATCAGATTTTCAAACATTAAGGTTTCTCTAAATAAATTCCACCACATATTGATTGGAAAAGGTGTCAGTTTGTTAGAATTCCAGTTTCTTAACATTAATCTCTTTGTAGCCATTGTTGCCAGTGCAATCTTTTATTTTTGTAGCATTAGTATTGTTATTTTCAAAGTTATTAAATAAAAATAACTCTGGTTTTAATTGTATTGTGAGATCAAGAACATTTTGAATAATATTGTTGGTCTTCTCCCACCAATCGAATATCTGTGGACATTCCTATACACAGTGTATGAGTGCCGCTTTCTTTCCACATAAGTGCCAACAAGTATCTTTATAGGTTGGATCTACCTTGGCTAGCTGCACTGGCGTTATATATGCCTGTTCTATAAATTTTGTTTGAATTGTTTTATTTCTAGGGGAAACAAAGATTTTGTTGGATACAATTCTTAAATTTGTCCAGACTTGGTGAGTTAAATTTATATTTGTTTCTGTGTTCCATTTATGAATAATTTTTGTTCTATCGTTTTGAAGGTTCTCAATTATTTGATTATAAATTCTGGAAAGCAGCTTATCCTCTCCTTTTCTTATCATTTGTTCTTTTTGTTTCTGTATAACAGAAATTGATTTGTCCACACCATATAATTTACACATCTTTTTTAATTTATTTTATAGTGTAACAAATGTTAGGTAATGGACCTTATGGTTCACTAATTCATTTTGGAGTTGGGTTATATTTGTGAATATACCATTTAGTATAAGATCCTTCCAAATGTTAACATTGTTTTCTTGTAATGGATTTATTTGACATTTATTTTTTTTTTCTTCCCCAAATTTCTGTACTGGTCCATATATCTATGTATGGCCAAAGTATATCCAAATTCCTCCTACCTTTGTAAATCAAAGTTTTAACTAAAAGAAACCAAGAGGAAAGTGGGTGGTGGATTTTCCTTAGATATTTAATATCTAGAAAAACATCATGTATTTTGTTATCTACTTCATTTGTTTGATTGAGAAGGGTCTGAAAATTTGCATATTTTTCTTCCCTCATAAAAGTCAATTTCCATATTAAAGACATTACTTGTGCTTATACATATTTTAGGGAATCTGGGCATCCAAGCCCTCCTAGGGACCTAGGAGTGATTAATAATATCCAGGCTATACAGGGTTTTCCTCCTCACCATAGAAATTAAAAAATTCATTTTAGTTCCTCAAACCATTTAAATGAGAGTGCTCCTAAAATTGTCTGGATTGTATATATCAAGTGAGGTAATATCATTATTTTAAGTGTGTCAGTTTTCCCCCATAGGGATAAGGGTATCTTAGCCCAATTTATTAGATAAGATTGTATTTTATTTTTGTGTTCTTATAGTTCTTTTTAATATTTGTATTATAGTTTGGTGATAAAAATTACACCCAAATATTTAATGTTTGTGTCTATTCTAAAATCTTGTGAAACTTCAGTCAGTGTAGGGCCTTTATTATTTAATATTTTCATTATTATGGATTTTGATTTATTCAGTTTCTATCCAGATATTTGTGAAAATATCTCTACTATATTCAAGAATGTTTCTAGTGATTTATTTGTATTTTTAATAATTAATACTATATTGTCGGCAAACACACTAAGTTTTGTTTGTTCCTTATTTATATTTATATTAATCCCCTGAATATCTTGATTTAGTCTAACTTTCTGTAGTAGAGTTCAAGGCATAATATGAAAATTGTAGGTGATAATGGGCAGCCTTGCCTGACTCTATTAGTTATTATGAAATCGGCAGTTAGTAAGGAATTGATCTGAAATTTAGCAGATGTTGTTTTGTATAATTGTTTAATAAGGTTTGTAATTTGAGTTGGTAGGTTCCACATTTTTAAAGTTTCTAACAAGTACTCTCTATCTAGAACAAAGGCTTTACTTGCATCTAATGAAATGGCGTAATAGATTTCAGAAGTATACTCTTTACTTGTACTGATAAGATAAAAGATTGATTGTATTTTCCTTGTTGCTTGTGGAATGGTTCTCCCTTTTATAAATCCATATTGGCTATCATGAATATGCTTATTTAGTATGGGTTGTAGTCTGTTATTAATAAGTTTGACTATTATTTTGTAGTCTGTGTTAAGAATTGGTATCAGTCTATAACTGTCTGGAGATGCTTGGGATTTACCTTCTTTGTGTATTAATACCATTTTGGCTTGTTGAAGTGATTTCAGTAGGGAAGCTTTATTTGCAATTAATTCTTCCATTATTATAAGAAGCCATGGAGCTATTTCATTAGCAAAGGCTATAGAATTCGTTAGTATATCCATCCAATCCAGGTGCTTTATTTCTAGATAATTTCTGTATTGTTTCTATTACTTCTTGAAGTCTATACAGGTTGAATTCTAAGTTTGTTTCTTCAAGTTTAGCTTGCTTTAGGGAATTAATAATAGTTTCTTGATTATTATCAATTTTGTTTTGAAAAAAAGGTTTTAAAGTATTTTTGAAAGACTGTTGCAATGTCTTTGTCTTTAGTGTAAGTTTTACCTTGTTCATCTTTAATAGAATTTACAATATTTCTTTCTTTATCATAGCTTAATGAACTTGCTACACATTTACCTGATTTTTCCATATGAGGACACTTAGTCTTCCTAATAATTTGGTATAATCTATATGTTTCTTGGTTAATTTGATTCTGTTTCTGCAGTTTTAGTGAGTGCCATTCTGTGGCGTATTTATTGTAGTCTTGAGTTACTAAAAATCTAGGTTTTTTAATTTTTCATCTAACTGTACTGTCTCTTTTTTCCTAATTTTATGTAATTTTATTTGGTAAGAGATTGTTTCCCCCTCTTATTGTTACTTTAAATGTATCCCATAAATCAGTGATTGCAGTTTAGCCACAATAATTATAGAACCAGTAATCTACTATTGCTAATCTTATGTGTGTTATAAAATCTTTTTGTTTGAGGAGTTCATTATTGAATGACCATGTTTTATGGTATGTTCTATCTGGGTTTGATATATGTAAAATTAAGTCTACTATTGCATTGTCTGAGATCAATACAAAGCAAATTTCTTTTTGTATAAAGTTATGAAGTCAGCCTCTTAAAGTCATAATATAGTTTATACTTGTAAATATCTGATTCTTTTTATCCAAGTGGCTGAATTCTCTGTTTTTGGATTGATGTGTCTTCAACAATCCAGTAAATTCTCATTCTTCAAGAAGTCTTTTATTTATTTCAAATAGTTGTGTTTGCTTTTGTGGGTTTTGAGGATTTATCCAATTCTGGGTCAATAAGTGTGTGAAAATCACCTGTTATAATTATATTTGTTGCTTGCAGTTTTTGTAAACCTTCTGCGATGGTAGATAAAAAATGATTGTATTTATTGAAAGGTGCACATATGGTAGCAATTACTATCTCAAGACCATTAAGCAGGCTTCTAATTAGCAATATATGACCCTCATTGTCCATAAATTGGTCTAATACTTTTATATTTAAACCTTTTTTTGATTATCAATACACCACAGCTTTTCTTTGTGTCAGGGTTGTAAATTAAATGAGGCATCCATTTTTCCTCATTTTTTCCATCTCTTTTTTCTTTAGATGAAGTTCTTGTAAGTAAACTACTGTATATTAGCATGAGATTTTTTAGCATATGTAATAATTCTAGCTCCTTTTATTGGTGAGTTTACCCGGTTCATATTTAGTGTGACTAGTTTGACTAATGACTTTATCTTCATACTATAATTATATGTAATATATAAATTAAGCATCTCTCTAAGGTTAAATTACTGGTTTGGATGTCTTTATCTAATTTCCACCTGTCTTTTGGGCTCAAACCCCCATACAGGCTTACTTTATTTCTTAACAAAATGCTTTTAATAATACATAATGTCAGGATCCATTTGAAATTCTTGCCATTCCCTTCCCATACATCCCATCCTTCCCCAACATATCGCTAAGCAGTATTGAAAAGAAAAGAATGAAGAAAATACAGCTCAACAGAACTGCTAACATACAACCATATGCACCAATGACTCTCCCTTCCCCCACCCACCAAGAAATCTGGTATCTTTTCAGTAACAATTATTCCATATTAGCATATGAGGAACCTTTGGTGAGATGGACAGATCAGGATGTGAAAAAACATGTCCTGAAGATCCAGGGAGGAAAACCACATGTTTTGCTCTATAGATGGTATGATCTGAGACAGAGTTACCATCCTGTAGGTGTGCAACCTGAGGAACTGGTTCAGGTCATGCAGATTTAGAATGGGGCAACAGCCCCCCCATCTGCTTTGGCACAAGGAAGTACCTGGAGACAAACTCTGGGTGTTCCAGAGGATCCACGACAGGAACCACGACCTTCTTGCGGAGGAGCTGGGCTATGTCATCTCTGAGAGCTGACAGCATGTCTGTGGAAACCAAGTTCTCCCGTGGGTCATGGACTCAGCAAGGAGGGTACTGCTTGAACTCTAGAGGCAGACCCTGACCTACCACTTCTAGAACCCACCTGTCCATGGTGACAGCAGACCAGGCAGAAAGGAAGTGGTGGAGATGGCCTCCCACGGGAGGATCCAGGGGAGGCCAGATGGGCATGAGGGAGGCACCCCAATTCCTGTCACTGGGCAGGCTTGGAGGAGGAGGATGGCCCGGCTGAGGGGCCAACGGAGCCTCCTCCTGGCTTATGGACAAACAAGGTCACTGACTTGGGTTGAGGTCACCAAGCATGAGCCTGCTGGACAGCCAGTTGCTGGGCTGGCTTGGCCACAGGAGTGGTGGTGAACCAAAAGGTCTTCCATTTCTGATACTGCTTGGAGCCCTTGGGATACTTCTGGGTAGATGTCATGGAGTCTAAGGTGGCATTGGACTTCCTGATGTATGTGAGATGACCCTCAACCCCGGACCCAAACAGGTCAGTGCCTGGGAAAGGGACATCTGTCAGCTTGTGCTGAGTGTCCACTGTGAAGGTAGAGATCCTCAGCCCTGTGGCGCATGGCTACTGAGGCCACCATGGAGCAGGCACAGGAGTCCCCAATGTCCATGGCAGTCTGGAGCTGTTGCTTGGCCACAGCCTGGCCCTAGTCTTGGACCTGTTTGACAATGGGCTGAAGGTGTGCAGGCAGATGAGAAAGTATCTCATCTAAGGTGCCCAGCAGGGCATGGGAAAAGTGGGCCATGAGGAGGGCCAAGCTCGCCTGGTGGAGGCCAAGTGAGGAGGCAGCATAGACCTTCTTAGCCGCATGGTCCAACTTCTTGGACTCCTTATCAGGCAGCTTGTCAACATCCCCAGTGTTGCTGAAGCACTGGAACACAGAGTTGGGCACCAACCCCTTGGCCAAGGGGTGTTCTGTGAATCCCAAAAGAGATCCGGTGGGTACTGCATACCTGCAGGCTATCTAGGCTGAAGGCACAGGGCAGGAAGTGGGCACTGACAGAGTTCCAGGGCAGGGCCAAGAATGGCCTCTACAACTGGGAAAGCCTCCATCAGAGAGTCTCCCCAGTCAAGGATCTCAGTCAACAGGTAACGAGCCCGTTTCTGGATGGGCTCCATCTTCACACCCATTGACTCAAAGATCAGATGGAGGCCCATGAAAGAGGATGGACCTTCATCAATCGAGAAGTCTCCCATGGACTCCACATTGACTGGACGGGAGTGCAGGGAGGAACCCTCGAACTACGAAGAGTCGTCAAAGAGCAATCTACCATGGGAGTCCCCGCTGACACTTCGTGGACAGTCAGGGGTGACGGTGACTGACAGCTGATGGTGAAGCCCCTTGACCAGCTGAGACTCTTTAGCTGGAGTGATGGCCATCAGCTGTTTAGGTGGTGGTTCCACCATGATTGGGGGAGAAACCAGAATCGGCCAAGTTGGGACTGTTTTAATTGGTTCCGTCGGTGGAGTTGGTGTCAGCCATTCGGGTAACAACGAGGTGATGGCTGGCGTAGAAACTGGGGTTGGTTTGGCACCAGTAAACACCAGCTGTTGCCATATCAAGTCCTCGTAGCATCGACGCAACTTGTGCCGGAGCCTCTACTCACCCCAAGAGGATGAGAACGAAGAATAGTGGCAGCGCTGCTTCTCGTGGTGCCGAGAGTGGGAGCGCTGATGACAACAGGACTGGCTTGACCGACAGGAAGAAGACCTCAACCTCGGCCACCGGGGGCACAGTGGTGGGGCTCAGAGGGAGTCAGCGATTGCCAAGGCTCCTCCTGGTCAGGGTCGGGGACTAGAGGTGGCAGCTCAGCAGACTGATCCGTCCCTCCCACAATCTGTGTCAGGACTGGGATCCTAGACAAGGAAGTGCCAGCCTCTTTGGTGGAAAACTGGTCGGTCAGCTCGAGAAAAATGTCGTCTGGGACTTAGACCAGCATCTTGGCCAATGGGTCCGACAGGGTTACCTTGGAGCCAGCGGCCAAGGCCAAGGATTCGACTGAAGTCAAGTCCAGAGATACACGGGAATAAGAGGCCCTCAACCAAGAGCACTTCCGATCCCATGATCGGTGACAAGTCTTTTCTTTCTTAGACTCTTTTAGGTTTAGATTTGCAAGTGGGCCCTGACCAAAGGTCAGCAGAGACTGGCACAATTCATTGAAGGAGCCCGTAATGGTCAAACCCAGCTGAAGCAGCATGGAGGCAGAAGCCGAGGAGGAATGGGCTGCCTCCTATTCAAAGGCCTTAAGCTGCTCGGTGGACCCGGCAGCTGCGGAGACCATCCAACTGGCATCCTTGGATTTGACTGGTGGGTTCCGTTGTGCAGAGCAGCCCGATTTCAGGCAGGCAAGATGATCCTCCAGAACAGTTGGGTGAAACGAGCTGCAAAAGTTGCAGGCCTGGGGATCATGGTCATGCCCTGGGCAGTAGACGCACATGGCATGTGGGTCAGTCCTGGACATCTTCTGACCGCAAGGGCACCAGTAGAACACGGTAGTGGACTTATCATCCATCTTGGTCATGATCAAAGATCAAGATGAAGACAAAAACTCAATAGAGTTGGTTTGGAAGTAATTCCGAAGAATTTAAGCGCTAGGGCCTACTCAGTGCGGGAGCGGTAAGGAAGGAACCTGCTTCTTTTTCTTGCGGAAAGGAAGATCTGCCATCGTAGGTCGGAGCTGAGGGACTTACCACTCGGGTGGGTGGGAGGAGCCAGCTTGAAGACTTTCTGGCACATCTTAAAGAGAAAGGACACTGGAACAACATATCCATGTCCCTAGAATAAACATTTTTTTCATGCTCAACTGATGAAAGATGAGTTTCTTGCAGCATAATCACCCCTAGCTTAACTTTTTAAAGTGATAATAGGACTTTAACTCACTTCACTGGGTGGGTTAACCAATTAACATTTTGAGAAATAATTTTAAACTATGACATCATACCTGATGAAATGAGATGTCAGTAGTAACCTTATCCAATCATATAAGCAAAAATCCAACCCCAAGTACACAGTATTACAGCTTATCTTATATAATCTATTCTGTTAAATTCACTGCAAGCTAAGGTAGAAAAATGCTTTTTATGTACGGTTTGCTGGAAAGTAAAAGCAATTGTACAAAAATAATCATCAACTGTTCCCAGTGAAAAACATACCGGGAAAAGAACATTGTAAGAACTGAAATTATTTTGCATTGAAATTGAACTACCACTGTGGAGGTGCAAACTTGGGCCGATCCCTTGGTCTTGGCAAGCGGCTCCCTATGCGCTGGGAGCATTCCCAAGAGAGAGGATAATTGCCAGGATAATTCCCAGTAAGCCTCTCTAAAAGGGAAAGAGTCTCCTATCAAAGATCTACTCCAATGGACGTCAGGAAACAGTAATAAAATGATCTGACAACATAGAGACTTGAAGAGCATCCAATGAAACTCTCAGCGCTCAACTGTCCCTGAAAAATATAGCATGCCAGCTTGTCTTGTGCTTGGGGACCAATGAAAATGATACATTTCCTAGAGGAAAAAAATTAAAAAGGCTAATAAGTAAATAAGCACTGCATATGAGCCCCAGTCTATGAAGGAGAATTGCAGGTCGGAACTGAATTAGTATGTAAGGCATTGACAAATAATAAGGTGCCTGGTATAATCCAACCTTCACAAGGTATAGGCACTACCCTTCTGGTAGAATAAGAAAAGTAAATATATTATTGGGACTAAGTCCCAGTGCAATAATGATGAGCTTAAAGTCCTGGCAAGCAATATCTTAACTGGCTATATAAAAAAAGTAGCAGAGTCTGGCAGAGCTTACATTGCACAAGTAAACAGGGTCCCAGAAACGAATAGGCACAGTAGAAAACAGAAATATCAATTTTTGAGAAGTGCCTCTAGATGGAGCCAAAGGACCATTGTTAGTGAAACTTGTAATTATAGGAAATGAGAATTTACTTCAAATTGCAAGAGAAATATGGAAGTGCTGTATTGTAGCTGCGATTAATATCGGTCCAAGCCTTCCGTCTACAGCTGTTGTACCTTCCGGGAGAAACGTAGGTCCCCCTGCCCCAGCAACCCCCAGATGGAGATAGAAAAAACCCTCCCAGCTGCTGTCACCTAAAGATCCACTCTAGCCCATTATTAAGTTATATGTACTCTGAAAGAAAGAGACCAGGAGAACCACTCTAACTGGGATGGTACTCAGCTGAAAAATATTGCCACTCAAGGCAGGGTTTCCTCAGAACAAGAAACTTCAATAGTAGTCTCTCTATCTGACTCCATACACATGGCCTTTGAGTTTAGTGAAGTCCAGTCATTGCTCAAATGAAATGGCTAGCTTTGCTGCGGTGTGCAACAACCTGGATAAGGGCAAATAGGACTGATACCAGACAGTTTTGTCTGGAGCCAAGATCAGCGGGGGAGGGTAGGGGATTCAAGCCAAGGAAGTGGATGTCCTCTCCCATGGTTGCCTCAGCATGGGTTCCCACCCCTAGACTCCCACAGCTGCAAAACAACAGTCGTATCAGGACCGATAATTAAACACGTATACAGCTCATCTGAGATGGCACTCCATAAAAGTTCAACAGCTAGCAAATTGAGCCAATTACAGTATGTTACTTAAGATGCCATGGCTGCAGTAGCAGATGAATGAGATTTCAGTTTAGACATTAGCTGTTGAAGAGTAGATTGTGTTTAATGTTTTTTTCCGGCTTTCTTAGCAGTATTTTTCACTGCTGTCCTCTGGGTTGATGAGGCGGAAAAAGCATGTTGGGAACTCTATGCTGAAGGTCCTGAGTAGATTGTTCTGCCAATCTGAATGTTTTTTGGCCATCCGGAAACTGAACCACCAGCTGAGCTGGGAAACGGGTACTGAAATGTAGCATGTTTTCCTGCAGAATTTTTAACAAAGGAATATAAACCCATCTCCTGGCCATTATCCTGGGAGGATAGTCATTGTCCACATATACATTACGTTTATCAAGCTTAAGAACTTCCTGTTGCCATGCTTAGTGCAGAATTTCATACTTTACTATAAATTTTAAGAAATATGCTATCACTGAGTGAGGTCTGACAGTAGGATTAGTTGGTTTCGGGACAAGGGCACGATGAGTTCGTTGGATGTCCAGTTCGAAATCAGACAGGAGGGCTAATGCTGAACTTAAAAATTCCTGTAAGAAGGGTATTATTTGTTGCCCTTCATCAACCTCCGGAATGCCATAAAAGCATAAATTATTCCTGTGGGATCTGCTTTCATAGTCCTCTAATTTATCTTGTAGGTGTTGGTTGGTTTCAAAAAGTTGTTCCACTGACTATTCTAACAGGGAGATTCGAGAGTCATTAGAGGAGCTCTGTTGATCTGTGTCATTGAGCCTGATTTCCAAATACAACACTTTTCCTGCGATTATGTCCACTTTTTCAGCCATTTCTGCCCGAAAAGCTTTTAATTCTGTTAATATAGAATCTAATTTCTTCCCATGTTTAGGTGGTTTGAAGGGTTTCCCCTGGGGAGCCGTGTTTGGTGTGAGGTTGTACAGAAGTTTCTGAGGCCTCAGTCTCCGAGCCTATAGTATTGTATCCGACACCATCCCCCAGTTCTGCAGATGATTTTGGTGAACCTGTTTTTACCATTGTAGAAACTGTAGGTATATCTCTAAAAATTATCATTTAGAGCTAGTTTTTTGTTCATTACATAGAGGTTTATTTTGATCCCCAGCATGGAGGTTTTCTCTCAAGCTGCCATTTGCTTCAGTAATATCAATGGAAGGCGATGGAAATTCTCTTGAAATAGAATTTATGGTGTCCAGTCTCTGAGTTATGACTGCTAGATGCTACATACTCTATTCCTTTGTGAGTGACACATGGTGGGCTGACTGGGATGACTGCCCTTAGATCTGCGAAGACTCTGTTGAATTTGTTTGCTAATTCTTTTGGGCCTGTGATCTCAGACCGATCAACAATTAACATTTTACAGGATTGTTTCTCACTCTTACTAGGGCTGGGAGAACTCTGTGAAGTTCTGACCCTTATTAAATAAGAACCGGAACATGGTGAAGTTCTGATTAGTTCTGATTTATTGATGAATATTTGAAAAAATGTGAAACAATGCATAAAAGTGGCCAAAGTCAGTCACATTTGACAGAGAGGCCCAAAGGAAATAATTTAATGGATTATTTATATAATAATTAATGTAAAACTGCTAAATAAAAAAGCAGTCACTCACTACAAGCCTCTTCATGGCTAGCCTATAATGGTGGGGTGGCATATCCTGCTCGGGTCCATGACATGAGTGTCCTGGGAGAGAGAGAGAGATGAGAGAGAGAGAGAGAGAGACAGACACAGACAGACATATGCAAATACCTATATCATAGCACCATCAAGCACTGCGGGCACTGCCAGGCAGCTAAGATTTTTTTATTAATAAATGGTGCTGTGTGGGTATTATTTTGATGGATGTTCCAGTCAGAACCAATCAGGTCAAAGAAATGGATATGAATGATCAAATAAGCAGCAGTAAGAGAGCCTACCCATGTGAATGATGCAACTGCTTTGCATGCCCCGGTCTACTGTGGTATATGGTACACTACCTGGTCGAGGTGGTAATGTTTTCTAGTACTACGGCTACTTCTACTGAACCTGATCAACATGCTGAATCCTTAAAGAAGAAAAACAGAAGACAGAGTGATCACCACCACCCAGGTAGGCAGCCAGTAACACATTGCATCGGTCAAGTGCAGTGCAGTTTGCCACTGCCACCTGAAGACCTGATGACAGACACACACGCACCACAATTACATCCTTCCTAATTCCACAATTGCTGCCAGCCACTGCCAAGTAATTTACTGTAAGTATCAACAATAAAATATAGTAATATAATAATCTCAGCTCAGATACTGTAAGTGGCAAGGCAAGGCAAATTTTATTTTCCGGGCACTCAATCCCAGAGGCTCTGGGCACCATACAATCAAACATAAACAATTAAACACAAGAAAACTAAATATTCAATAAATACTTAAAATAACACAGGAACATGAGGGTCTAATGTCAACAAAATTTAAAAATAACCCTATATAAATATCTAAAATAGCTGAAATCTTCATCTGCCAGACCATGTCCGGGAATGCCCAGTTAAATAAGTAGGTTTTAAGGAGGGCTTTGAATGCCTCAACTGAAGAGGCCTCCCTTACAGATGGAGGAAGCGAATTCCACAAGAAGGGGCTGGCGACACTGAAAGCTCTGTCACCAGCAGTTTTTAACCTCATCCTGGGAATCACAAGGAGGCCCCTAGGGGAGGATCAAAGGGAGCAGACCTGGGCAGCAGGTGAGATGTGAGATGCGAGATGTAATCACACTAGCATACCACGCACACACAAACAATAAAGAAATTATATGCATTTTCAATTTAGTAGCATTTTTTTCTGTGAAGTATTCGCAGCCAAATATGGGGAACATGAGAAATATACAAAGAGTATTAAGTTTCTGGGTTTCAGGCATCTGCTAAGCCATGCACTGTACGAAAATTAAAACAGTACACTCAGGATCAGTTGCTGAGGGCAAAAAAAGTGACAAATAGTAGTAGTAAGGACTGGAGTAAGGACAAAAAGTGACACGTAGTAGTCGTGACTCGTAAAGACAAAAAGTGATAATAATAGTAATAGTAGACAGCAGTACCCTACAGTATCTTCCAGATCAGATAGTGTTACCAGATACCACCAAGTAAGTTTGTGACATGAAATGCAACTGCTTGCTGTATTTGGACTCTGAACCCACTGATGTTATTTTTTTTCTCTATTCTGTTCTGCTCACGTGATCATTCAAATAACAGTGGCCTGACTTAATCCGTCCTGACCTGACTTGTTACTGTTAATTGTTACCTCATGTAGTAGACCCTATTCACAAAAGATTTTCACCACAGGCACAAATTCTTGAAAGTGTTTTGTGAATAGGGCCTGCTCAAAGCAGTCACTGTTTGTTTTATTCAGGTATCATATTTGAAATTAAAATGAGGCATGTTGACTTTGAGAAATGTGAGGCGCTCAGCATTTTCTGGTGTCAAACAGGATCGTGTGTCAGTAATGACGTTACCAGCTGAACTAAACAATTGTTTTGAACAGATGCTAGTCAGAGGGCAATTCATGTACTTCATTGCAATGTTTACTTAAGAGCAGGCCACATATTTTGTTTGGATTTCCAGTATTGCAAAGGATCAGCATTCCAGCTGATATTGGGCTCTGCCAGGTACATTTCAACAATGGTCTGTGCTGAGGCCATGTTACAAGAGACAGATGGAGAAGATGTTAAAATTACATCTTCTAAGTGACTCCAGAGCCATGAAGTTGAACAAAGTCACTGTGCTTGGCTGGTGGTGAAGAAGAAGATTCAGCTGCAGTGGTTGAGGAGGAAGAGGGGAGAAAATGCCACAACAGTAGAGGATGGGCCACCTGATGCTATGCTGTGTTGGGAAAAAGATTCTGAATGTGGTGCTGCTGTTGTACTCTGTTCCATGACAGCATGCACCTCGTCAATTATTTCTTGTTTATCTTGAAACAAGTGTCATCATCATCACTCAATAGTTGCTTCAGTTTGTATTGTGGGTCCAAGATGGTTGCTTTAATGTAGTACTCAGAACGAAGCATTTTACATAGTTTGTCATCTTCTTCAACGTTTTTGATCATACGTCTCATTAGAGCTTGTTGTATTCTTGGAGTGGGGGCAACCTGCATGTGTCAGCAGCACCACTGGTAGCCTGTGTGATCATAGAACTGTCTTGCTTCTCTGACTTTTCCCTAATCAGATTCAATCTGAATTTTAACATTTTTATTAGGGGTATCACCTGTCTGAGAGCTGCAATGTTTGCACTAACCTCCCTGGTGATTTTCTCAAATGGCTGGAGCAGGAAAATTAGGAACTCAAGCATGGCCCATTGCGGCGGAGTAATATAGACGTCTTCATCACCAATTTTATTTTCTAAAGTGTACTGCCTGACAGCTTTCTTTTGTTCCAGCAGACTTTGGAACATATAAAAGGTCAAATTCCATTGAGTAGAAATGTCTTGGATCAGTCTGTGCAAAGGTAAACTGTGCTTCTGCTGTATTTTTTCAAACAAGAGATGGGCTTTGCTTGAGTGACTGAAATGAGTGCATATTCTTTTAGCAGTGCTAACGAGAGCCTTAATCTCCATGTCGTCATCGAGAAAACCATGAACAATTAAATTTAAGCAATGTGCAAAGCAGCGGATGTGAACAAAGCCCCCCTCCTCCAAGGCCTTCCTTATGTTGGACCCATTATCTGCAACTATAAAGTCAACTGACAGTCCCTGTGAAGTGAGCCATTGCTATATTAGTTTTTAGAGCTCTTCATTGGTGTTGTATGAGGTATGTTCAGATGGAACATAAAACATTCTTAGAACAGCAAACTGCGATGCTTCACTGTCCCCAGTCACACGTGAATTATCTAAACATGCCCAATGTGCCATGATAGACATGAAGGGTTCAGGCTGACAGCTTGTCCAGATATCTGTTGTGAGATGCACCACCCTCCCAACAGCATTGCACAAGATGTGTATGACATCGTAAAGATCTGGAATCCCTGTTGTTGAGAAATATTTCCACGATGGTATACTATATCGAGGTTCAAGGTACTTAAGCAGCCACCTGAATCCTACATGTTCAACCATGTTATATGGTAGTAAATCAACAGCTATCATTTCTGAACATTTTTTTGGTTATTGTAACAGCAACAGGGTGAGTAGAGGCATATTTGGCTTTGCGCTCATATGTTTCTGAGATGGTAAGTTGTCTCCTTGAAGGAGGAGGGTTTTGAACACATGGTCACTTTTAGTAACAGTCAGAGGAGTCCTTTGAATGGGAGGAAGTGGTGGTGCAGGTGTTTCAGTAGTGCTGCGGGGGCTGCCACCGCTTTCATATATGGGAGTTACCCCTGAGTGTAGTGAGCCATCACTGTCATTTTCTCTTCGAGATTCACAACTGAACTTCTCAGTAATGTTATGACATCTGTCTAGATGCCTCTTCAGTGCTGAAGTTCCCAATGCTCCTTTCTTTTTACCGCTGCTGATTGGCCATTTACAAATAGCACATGTTGCTACCAACTCATTGGAAGCACTAATGGAGAAGTATGACCAAACAAAAGATGATATTTGTTTAGTTTTTTTCCCCAGGAAGGCAGGGCACCTTGATCACCTTTTCAGGGTCTCCCCCCCACACAGATTTTTATTGGGCCTGTTCCTCTTGTGGTTTATTCCCACTGCCTCCCTCCACAACCAAAACATTTCTGCCTGTTTCTTCCTCATCTGCAGTTTCCATCCCCTCCAGTAAACCTTGTTCTGCCCATTCATTCTCTTCATCTTTATTATTACCCTTGTCTGGGTCAACCTCAGAAGAATTGGATGAGGGACTGGCAGTAGCATAGTATGCAATTGTTCCATATCGCTGGGTGCCTCTGTGGGTGGTACCCACCATGCCTTTAGTTTTTTTTAACTACATTACTTTTTTTTTTACTTGGGACTGATGATGATCTGAGACATTCACCTTTTTGGGATTCAAGCATGCACTTGGAAGACAAAACCATAGTTGTGAAAAAAATCACTTTTTGGGGTTTGATTTTGTTTTCCCTTTTCAGGCTGGTTACTGTTTTTTGCAGTACCACTGCCTACCTGAGAAACAGAATGCGCCTTATCAACACTTTGATCCATTTTTTCTTAGTATTCTAATCTGTAACAAAAGATCCTTCTAACCAACATGATGTCCTTCTGATAACTCCCACCCACAGGACAGGGACAAATTTACTGACATGACTCATGATTGTACACAGCACACCGACAGCACAGCAGTCACCCACCACTTCCATCCAAGATTACTGGCTCCTATGATACAGTTAGCTACCGTTAAGTGACCAAGTTCAGCAACTCTTAACTGTGTCTCAGAGTTTGAACCGGAGATGCAGACACATCTGGTGCATAGCTGCCGCAGCACAGTCCCACACTGGGGGTTGGTTAATGCTTACACATAATGCAATGCGTTATACTATAAGGCTAATGATAATAAGGAGGAATAATGGGGAATGAGTGATGATGATGATGATGACAGTTGTGTGTGCAGTACTTGTACTTTATTTGTGTTGTACTGTAAACAGCCTGCTACAAGTCACACACCTCTCTGGGTTGAGGGAGGATGTCTCTAGACTCCAGGTTGAATTGGCTAGGATTCGGGGGACCTCTATCCCAACATAGACACTGGTTTGGCTCCTCCTTCATCAATCATTCCCTACCCACCCTGTAGAACTGTCTCCAAAGGATCTTAAAGTTGACTCACCTTGCCAGACTATCCTCCTTCAAATCACTGCTAAAGCTCCTGCTAAAGGAGAATTGCCAATGCTACCTTACCCCTACCCCCTACCCCTGTGAGGTCCTGTATGGCACTTATACATAATTAGTTTGCCTCTGAGTTCCCTGTCACCCCTCTCATTACTTATCCCCTATCCCTCTTGACAATCTCTGGCCCTCCCTATATCCTCTAGCCCTTGATCACCCCCTTCATCCTCTAGCCCTTGAGATACCACCTTCCCTCTCTCTGTCATCGTACCCCCATCATAGTGCTCGAGACCCCACTTTCCCATACTTCCCCCTACCATTAAACTTTGCTATCTTCCTTATCTTCTCCTCTATCAGCTAAATTGCCCAAGCAGTAATATTGCACTCATGCCATGACCTTTTATACTGTGTATCTGTTATGCCGACTTTGATCTTGTATTAATTGTGAAATGTAACTGTGTTCCCTTATTATACCTTGTGTTGTCCATCCAGAACCACCTTGCAAATGAGTATCTCAATGGTGTCTTTCCTGGTAAAACATAAAATTGAATTGAATAGAGGCCACCAAGTCTGCCACCGTTACCTCAGAGGATGTCAGTGAGAAGGAACAGCTGGACTATGGTGGGTTCTAGAAGGGTGGGGGTGGTGGGACAGAGGCACATTCCTCAACTGGTCTTACTACAAAATTCCTATAGCACTCTGGTGGGGTGGGATTACCAGGAGGAAGTACCAGAAGTAGTGACCAAGGGCAATGTAGGGGCCCTCTGTAGTGGAGACCCCAAGGAGGGTGGTAGAGGACCCCAGAGGAGGAGGAGGAAGCAACTTGTGATGGGGGACTCAGTTGTGAGGGGGATAGATTTAGAAATAGGAAAGGGGGGAGAGGCAGGTTAGATGTCTACCTGATGACACAGCACAGAGGGATGGGAAGTGAATCCTGTTGATTGCTAGGGCAGTAGGATGAGAGGGAGAACTGGATGTCATTGTCCACCTGGGGATTAATGACTTGGCTAGGGACAGGGCTGAGATAGTGCAGAGGGAGTTTAGGGAGCTGGGAAGGGGTCTTAGACAGGTAGCTCACTCAGTGGCTTTTGTTGAGGTGCTGCCTGTCTATGGTATACCGTCATGGCGAAGACCATCACAGCGCAGGAATCGGCAAATCCGCCCATCACTGTGATGGTCTCGATGCATTGCGACAGCCTGCTGGGTGTTTGTCCCTCCCCGGGTCCACCTCCGACTGGAGTTAGAATTTTAGAGACCGGGGTGGGTGAGACCCCACAACAGGGGGTTCGGGCACAGCCCGTTAGTGCGCCGACATCCCCATGGCTACAATGCTGACAGTCGGCACTGTAGTTGCTGTAGGGGATGTCGGCGCCAGCGCCGTCAAGACTATAGGTAAACCCCTGTCTATGACAGGGACAGGAGACGGACCTCAGCACCAGAAGCTTCAACTCATGGCGAAGGAATGGTGCAGAAAGGAAGGGTTCAGCTACATTGGGGACTGGGGATCCACCTGGGAGGATAAGGGCCTATACAAAGATGATGGCCTGTATCCATCCAGGAAGGGAACCACAGTCCTCAGTGGATGGTTTAAATGTTACTTCAGTGAACATTTAAACTAGCCAAGAGGGGGTGGCAAAAGGAATCGGGGAGTCAGAAACTACCTCCACCCACAGGCTGAAGTAGACAGTAAGGAGAATCCAAGGGGGAGGAATCCCCCAGGGTGCAAATTAATACCCTTTCTGCAAAATAAAACTTTCTCACATCCTTCTTTAACTTCCCTTCCTCCAGTCAGTTTCCACCTGTGTCCCCATGTCCTTGAACTGCTATTCATGCTAAACAGTTCCTCACAGTTCACCTTATTTATTCCTTTCAGGAACTTGAACGTCTCTATCATATCACCCCTCTCTCATCTGATCTGCAGTGAGTACATGTTCAGTGCTTTAAGCTGACCCTTGTAAGATCTGCCCTGCTGGCCCTCCTGAACAAAATACAAAAAAGTGGAGCACACACCATGTATTCAAAAAATTACTTACTTAATTACTCAGCCATAAAGTGCCTTTCATAGACACAATGCAAAACACCCAGGGCCCAATTTTCAAAGGGCGACGCATGGCTTGCATCATGTCCTGCATCAAACACCTTTGCTGCAACTGCACCCAATTTTGGTAGGTTGGGTGCAGTTGCAACACTTTATCCAATTTATGGCAGCTTGCGCCAAATATTTGGCACAAGCCCCGTAAAAAGGATAGCTTCACCCACCCGACACAGTTGCGTCTGCTACTTCAGCAGCCGGCGGACCCTCTGTCCGCCGGCGCTTCTCGCCACCGCCCGCTGATCACCAGACCAAGCTTCACCTTGGACGTGGTGCGTCTGGTTACTTCAAGCAGCCGACGGACCCTTCTGTCCACCGGCTGCCTTCCTCGCTGCACTGCCTGCTGATCACCAGACCGAAGGTACGCTGCAGAAACTGGACTGTCCAGAACCATCGACTCTGCCTGCTGACAGGCTGCTGCAGTTCTTTAATTCTTTGCTACTGCTGTTTCCTCTCTGGACCTTAAGCTAATGTTATATTCTGATTGTGGTACTTGTTAAGTCTCTCCAAATTGTCTTGTAAATCCTAACTTAAACGCGAACCTAAGCCTGTTTACAGCAATTTTGCACTCTAAGGGTAGTTTGAAGTGCAAGTTCATTTAGGCTGCAGGTTTGTAGATTGTAAAATGTAACCCCCCTGCAAATGGGGGTTCCCAAAAGACTTCCAGGAGCTTGCTTGAATGCTCCAAGCCTGAATGGTGTTTGCCGTTTAAGCCATTTATCAGTGAGTGTTTTTAGAGCCTCTGGTACTGTCTCTTTAAGAGCTGTCTGCTTGCAGACATAATTAGTTTGTATGGGGGACTGTGTGCTTCTCTGTTTGAGTACCACTGCGTGCTGCCAATTCACTCCATTTTGCAGTCACTAGGAGTGCAAAGGAACCTATCTGAAAGATGTAACTGTTTGCCAGAAATCATTTAGAGTAATAATGAAATTACAGTTTGTCTAACCTGCTTTCTTGCAGTCAGAACTGTGTCTGCCTAGTTCCCCATTCTGGTTTTGAACTGCTGAACTGGACCAATCAGTGTTGGGTAAGCTAGCTCTAAAATGGTGCCTTGGACTAATCGGAACTTGACTCATAATCTGAGCCAGCCACAAGAGGATTGTATGGGCAGTGACTCTGGGAGATGTAGTTTGGACTTGCCGCCTTTTTGACCAACAGGGACAGTCTATTGTGAGTGACAGCCAATCCAACCAAGAACTGGGAGGAACTCAAAGGAAGTCCCGGTTTTGTCTGCGGAGTTTCAGTTGAGCTCTGGCAGTGAAGAGGAAGGAGCCCTTGTGTTTTTCTGTGCAGTTTTAGTCGGGAAACGTGTAAGGCCCTGAGTTCGGTCTGCAGCTTGTGTAACTGCTTGTTAGGACTGAATCCGTCCTGTGAAGAGAATCAAAGGATATCTGAAGAGTAGAAACCAGGCTCACCCTGTAGAAGACTGGAGAAATTGCTGAATTGCGCTTGGTCTGTCAGGAACTGAATCTGCTGTGTGTTCTCCCGGGTATTGTGCAGTAATTGCGATCGGGATAGAGAAGCAGCCTGCCTGGTATAGTACTTTCTGTTTACCATATAAATGTGTGAAGAGGCTTGTACCTCAAGTGAATCCTGCTGCCATTAAAGGACTTTTGCCTGTTACTGTTTACCATATAAATGTGTGAAGAGGCTTGTGTAGCTCAAGTGAATCCTGCTGCCATTAAAGGACTTTTGCCTGTTGCAGTTTGTCATATAAATGTGTGAGGAGTCTCGTGGAGCTCAAGAGTAGCCCCTGCTGACGTTGAAGGACCCTATCTTGTTTGGAGGTTGTGAGTACTAATTCAGGGTCGCTCCCTGTTGATGCCACATTAAATCCAAATGGAATTACTGTACTGCTGACTGTTTAACTAATTTTCTTTTTTCTGTGTGAAAGGGCCCTACCAGCTGCCATGGTTTGGACTAGCCACTAGGGCTTGGGTACCCAGGGACAGTAACTGGTAGGGATAGCCTGTGCACACAGCCATAGGTAGATGAGTAAAGTGATAAGCTAATTAACCTGATTTCCCTGTCCTTGTTATATTCCCCAAATAAATCAGAGCTGCTTGTTTCAGCAAAGTTATACTGCCTGAGGTATTTGTCTTGATAAAGTATTGTACTGTGATTGTTGCACTGTATCTTATTTTAAAGGAGGTCCCAGTGCCTGAACCAGTCCTGGGGGTAAGTGTATACTGTGAAGGTAATTCTGATATATTGTGTGGGCCACTAGTGGGAAGAAAGGGGGGTTGCAGTGTCCCAGAGGGCTGTGACCAAGTTAGTTTAACTATTGCAAACCCTGACCTCTGGGAGGAGGCACCCGCCATCGGATCCAGGCCCCTCAACCTGTTAGTGGCAAATCAGGCAGGGGTAGTAGCCCCTGGGATAGCGCCATCTAGGGTTACATCTTGGAGGCTCACCGCTGGGATTGTGTGTCCTCTAGTGGCCATATTTACAAACCAGTTTAAGAAAAAATAAATAAATGGGTACCGACAGAAGTGGCTGTGCACCGCTGCGGAGTGGTGTACTGGGAGGAGATCGACCCCAAAATGCTATGCTTATCCTGGACATCCCCTGGGTATCAATCACGACACTGTACAGGGAGTACTTTCCAAGGTGGAAGGTTTACAAAACCCTGTGGTGGTGGGTCGCATGCTAATCTGCTCACCCACACTTTCCTGGCCCTAGTAGAGTTTAAGGATCCCATAGATAGCTCCAAAGTGCCACAGACCATTACCCCAGAGGGAGCCCTCACTGCTTGGAGAGTGATAACTAAGGACAGTAAAGACCCGGGGGAATAAGCCCCCACCACTATCTGAAACTTTTGAGGAGAAATTTGCAAATGGTTGCTGGGGAAGGAAAACTGTGGAGGACTTGAAGAAACTATTCTTGCCACCTTGGGTGTTCTCTCCCAACACCCTCTCCGCCCCAGTACCCATAATGGTGGCTGAACCAATGCAGACTCCTATTTCTGCACCTGACATTAGTCACGACTCTTACCGAAGGTTGAGGATCTTCTCTGGCACCCTCCCCACCCCCCAAGGGAAGGATGACTGGGAGACCTGGATAGACTATGTTGCCCCCCAAGTGCTAGAATGGCAATGCTCTGAAGCCGAAAAGCGAAAGAGGGTTAGTGAGAGCCTCCGAGGTCCTGCCCTGGCTACCATCCGTGCTAAACGGGCCAGTAACCCTGAAGCTACTGCACAGGCCTATCTTGAGGCCTTGGAGAATGTGTATGGGAGCCTAGATTCTGATGAGGACCTATGGTGGAGAGTAAGAAATGCACAACAGTACCAAGGGAGTTGTTGTCTGTGTATGTAACTCGCTGGAAAAATTGTTGCAAGAATGCCTCAGAAAGGGTAGTTTGCCAGCGATTGAACTGGACCGAACCAGGCTGGACAGGATCCTTAAGTCTGCCCCTCTCAGAACTGCTGTTGCTTCCAGTTATGCCTGGCAAATCGACTGGAATCCCACCCTCCTATGATGAGTTAATGAGAGAAATTGAGGAGTTGAGAAAAGGCAACCTCGGGAGGGACCTGTACCAACAGCGCGGCTACGACCCGAAGTGACTGAGGTGACCCATCAAGTGAAGTTCAGGGGCAGAGGTTGGCAGTCAATGAGTGCTCTGACAAGGAAAAAGATATGCCACAATGGGGCGAACTGTTGAGAGAGATCCGGAATTCAAAACAGTCCTTTATGAAGGCCACGCTGCAGGCACGGGCCCTGACCTATATCCGACTGCATCTGTTATGGGGTGGGGGTACTCACCCATGTGTCTCCTGCTGATAATGGCTCCAAACTCGATTCCTTGACCATGGAAGTGGAGAAACTGACGAGATGTCTCCAAATGCTTATCACGTCAGAGACAGAGATGGCACCCAGGTTTCCAGTTAGTAATACTCCCACCCTGGCTCCCAGTGTGGCGCCCGCCAGCTCAAACTCCAGAAAGTATGTTTTGCTGTAACTGTGGGAAAGATGGGCACATGAAAAGGGAATGCCAGTCCCAAAAGACACTGACAAAGTTGCATATAGGCTACAGGAGAGCTTCGGAGAACAAATCAGTGGTTAAGAGTGCACAAAATGATCCCAGTGAGGGCACCAAAAATGCTAACTCAGCCTTTTGTGGCAAGGTCAGTTGCCCAGGCCCCGCTACCGCCTCCAGACTGGTCCAGAATAGTGGGTCCTCCATGGAGACCACTGTAAAGGTGAATGGAGTGTCTACAAGAGCTGTATTAGACAGTGGCTCCCAGTGACAATTATGTTCCAGGATTGGTATCAGAAGCATTTGTCAGGCGTACCCTTACAACCATTAGAAGGACTGCATGTATTGAGGTTAAGTAGAAGGCCTACCCTATTCCGGGTATATCCGAATTGGCTGTCTTTTCCCACCTCCGTGGCTGGAGTGGCCGAACAAGTAGACCCTAGCCTTAGTGTGTTCCCCCACTGGACTGTATGATAGTGTCCCTTTGTTGATTGGAACAAATGCTCATATGTTCGGAAGGCTGGCACAGTTGTGTTATGAAAACAGGGTCAAAGACCAGTAGAGCTTTAAGAGTTCCGCTTTAATTAGAAGGCCTATGAGGCACAGAGAGATGCTGAAAAATAGAACCAGAGGAACCGTCGAATTGTATGGAAGAAGGATCCTGAGTCTCTGACCCTGGTGCCAAATGTCCAGTGTACCTTACAGGAGAGGTCTGTATCAGAAAGGATGTTAAGAATAAAATATTAATGTTGGATGCACCAGGCGATGGAAAATTGCCAGAGGGACTGCTGGTCAAGCCTAGTATTTTGCCCGCTAGAGCCCATGCTTATGCCAGAAGGGTAATGGTCCAAGTTCATAATGTGTCTGAAAGAGACACTCGAGTAAATAGAGGTTGCATCCTGGCTAATGTGCATTGTGCAGACACTGCAGTGCTACCCAGCAGCAAGAGTTCAAGGAAGAATGACAGAGTAACGCCTGACTTGTTTGATTTCGGCGACTCCCCGCTGCTAGCTGAATGGAAAGTGAGGATCAGTGAGAAGCTTGCCCAGAGAGACCAGGTGTTTTCTTTAAAGGAATGGGATGTAGGATGCATGCAAGAGCTGAGCACAATATCCAGCTGCATGACGAAAGACCATTTCGTGAGAGGTCTCGACGCCTGGCACCTGCTGACATAGATGATGTGAGACGGCATCTGCAAGAGATGTTAGCTGCTGGTAATACAAGAATCCAGAAGCCCTTATGCTTCCCCCATTGTGGTAGTGAGGAAAAAGAATGGGACAGTAAGGATGTGCGTGGATTATCGCACCTTAAACCGGCGGACTATCCTGATCAGTACACAATGCCCCGCATTCAGGATGCTTTGGACTGCCTAAACGGGAGCAAGTGGTTCTCTGTGCTGGATCTCCACAGTGGGTACTACCAGATCCCGATGGCCCCAGAGGACCATGAGAAGACAGCCTTTATCTGTCCGCTTGGCTTCTATGAATTCATGAGGATGCCTCAAGGGATTTCAGGTGCCCCAGCCACTTTTCAACGATTGATGAAGCGTGCAGTGGGGGACATGAACTTACTAGAGTGCCTGGTATACCTAGATGATGTTATTGTGTTTGGCAGCTCACTGGAGGAACATGAGAGCAGATTATTTAAGGTATTGGACCGACTGGAGACTTTGGCCTTAAACTGTCCATTGATAAGTGTCAATTTTTCAAACATCAGTAAAGTATGTGGGACACACAGTATCCACCGAGGGAATAGAGACCACCCAAGTAAAGTTGAGGCCTTGACCACCTGGCCACAGCCCAAAAATCTAAAAAGAACTGCAAAGATTCCTGGATTCTGTGGTTATTATCGGCGCTTCATCAAGGACTATTCAAGAGTGATCCGCCTTTACTTAACCTTACTCAAGGGTATCCCCAACCCACAAAAATACCAAAAGTCAGCGGCCCTCAAGACTGAAAGAGTGTATTTTCGTCCGAGTGAAGTATTTGGGGCCCGCTGGACCCTGATTGTGAGACTGCTTTTCATGAGATCATATATCAACTTACCCATGCTCCACTGCTGGCCTATGCCGATCCAAGAAAACCTTACGTCCTGCACACTGATGCTAGCTTGCAAGGTTGGGGCTGTTGTACCAAGAGCACGAGAATGGCCTGAAACCAGTGGCCTTTGCCAGTAGAAGCCTGACCCCATCCGAAAAGAACTATCCTGTACATAAGTTAGAGTTCCTAGCTTTGAAGTGGCCATTGTTGACCAATTCCATGAGTACTTGTATGGGGCTAAATACTAGTAAAACTGACAATAATCCTTGACCTATGTGCAGACCTCAGCTGTTGGATGCCACTGGCCATAGGTGGCTTTCGCATTATCTACATATGACTATGCTCTCGAATACCGAGCAGGTCTGAACCACATAGATGCTGATGCTCTCCCGGAGGCCTGTTCCCCAGAATGATTGGGTCAGATTGGCAGAACCTGACATTCGGCACTCTGCTGGAAGTTTGACAGGAGGAACAAATGTCCACGGACACAGTGGACTGCATGGTGGATTGCTTGGGACCCTCTGAGAATTGCATACCTGCTGCTTATTGCCACTTTTCTGTAAGACATTGGTGCACTGCCTCAGCTGACAATGACAGTATTCGCAGGCTCAATCTCGCATCCCATGATCAAATCAGCTTTAGAAGCCCTCTATGCAGGAAAAGATGTGTCCAAATTACGCTCCACTGATTTGAGAACTGCACTGTTATACAAAGAAGGTTCTAAGTTGAAATTGATCAATAAACTGTTGTACAGAGAAACAGTAGACAGAGGGGGACAAGTAGACAAACAACAACTAGTGCTGCCCACTGCCTTTCGAGATTCAGTACTGAGATCCTTGCACAACCAAATGGGGCACCTTGGTATAGACAGAACACTTGACTTGGTGAGATCCAGATTCTATTGGCCTAAGATGGGGGCTGATGTGGAGCAACACATTCTGCTTACAGAGGAAAGTTTTGCCCCAGAGGGCTGCCCCTTGTTAACATCACCAATGTGTGCACCCATGGAGCTGGTCTGTATTGATTTTCTGAGTTTGGAGTCAGATCAAAGAAATATCAGTAATGTGCTGGTGGTCACTGACCATTTCACGAGATATGCCCAAGCTTTCCCCACCAAAGACCAGAAAGCATCCACTGTGCCAAAGTACTTGTAGAAAACTTTGTTCACTATGGGGCTCCACAAAGAATCCATTCTGATCAAGGGAGAGACTTTAGAGTCGTCTCATCAAAGAGATGCTTTCTCTGTGGGAGTGCAAGTCCAGAACCACTCCTTACCACCCCAGGGGACCCACAGCCTGAACGTTTCAACCGCGACTTGCTAGATATGCTAGGCACCCTACACCCAAAGGACAAGTTTAGATGGAGTCAACAAATTAGCACCCTGGTACATGCTTATAACTGCACCAAAAGTGATGCCACTGGCTTCTCCCTCACCGCCTGATGTTTGGAAGAGAAGCTCGACTGTGGTAGATGTGTGTTTTGGGGTCCTCCTGATGGGGTTCAAGCTGACAACTATTTACAGTATGTGCAAAGTTAAAGGCCCAGCTAACCCATGCGTACTCAACTGGCTCAAACCATGGCTGCCAAAAGAAATCTGGCCAACAAAGAAAGGTATGATAAAAAGGTGAAAGCACAGGAACTCCAGGAGGGAGATCGGGTATTGCTAAGAAATCTGGGACTGCATGGCAAACACAAGATTGCTGACAGATGGCACCATCTCCCTCACATTGTAGTGGGCAAACTAGATGATCTGCCAGTGTACAAAGTAAGGCCTGAGAATAATTCAAAAGATGTAAAAACAATGCATAGAAATCATTTACTGCCCATTGGACAAATTTTGATTGAGTCTGAGCCCCCAGAAGATGCCCCCTCTGGACCAGTGACTAGAGCTGCTGCTAAGAAAAGATCAAGAAAGTCTGCACCTAGAAGCAAAGTTAAAGTGTTCCCTCCACAAGTCCCAGTTGAGCATGACTGTCAGTCCATATCAGAAGAAAGTGAGAGTGACTTGAATACTCCTTCTTACTAACTGAGTCAATTGTTTTGGGGCAATCTCTAGTCAATACTGGAGACGAAGCTGGGCCTTCTGGACTGTCTAAGCCCCCAGCTTCGTCCCTGGAGCCAATGCTCCCAGAAAGTGAAGTGCAAAGCATCAGATCAGATGAAATGGAATCATTGTGCATGGTTGAACTGTTTGAGCTGGGAGGAAAATGATGGATTGGGGCAGACTGGTGATACACCAGAGCAAGAAGAGTATTTTGAGTGCCCTGACAGTCCACTGCCAGTGTCCGAAAGCTCCATGCGAGCCAAATGTTGTGGACTCAGAAACTGTAACTCCTGGAGCTGAGTGCCTCAAGTTCTAGCCTCCTCTACCCCATGGAGACTCCCCTGACAAGTGAGGACAATGCTGAAAATGAGGCTCAGAGGCAGAGACTGTAACAGTTCCCCCTAGAAAGACTGGTCGAGCTGTAAAGCCTGTGGTGCACCCTCAGTTATGATTCCTTGGGAGGCCTGTGGACTTGCTCAATGTTGTCCATAAAGGAGTGTATGTGCTGCGAGCTCATTGCCCAAACTGAGCGTCAGTGCTAACTATAAGTTACTTGTGTTGCTCTCAAGTATGGTGCCCTGTCTCGTCCAGCCCCAAGGTAACTGATAGGAAAGGCCCCTCTTCAGGTTTCATGTACAAGAGGTAATAACTTGAGTTATGGTACAATGTTTGTGTAATACTGTGTAAAGAGATGATTGCAATGTTTCAGAAATGTGTTCTTGTAAATGATATATTGACTGATGATTACATGTGTGAGCCTCATGCAAATGTATATGGTTGCAGTTAAAACTTATGGGTACTTGCTTGACGCGGACGCCAAGTTTTCCCAGGCAGGAAGAGTGTAACCCTCTGCAAATGGGGGGTTCCTTAAAGACTTCCAGGAGCTTGATTGAATGCTCCAAGTCTGAATGGTGTTTGGCTTAAGCCATTTATCAGTGAGTGTTTTAGAGCCTCTGGTACTGTCTCTTTAAGAGCTGGTCTGCTTGCAAACATAATTAGTTTGTATGGGGGACTGTGTGCTTCTCTGCTTGAGTACCACTCGAGCTGCTGCCAATTCACTCCATTTTTGCAGTCACTAGGAGTGCAAAGGAACCTATCTGAAAGATGTAACTGTTTGCCAGAAATCATTTAGAGTAATAATGAAAATACAGTTTGTCTAACCTGCTTTTGCAGTCAGAACTGTGTTTGCCTAGTTCCCCATTCTAGTTTTGAACTGCTGAACTGGACCAATCAGTGTGGGTTAAGGTAGCTCTAAAATGATGCCTTGGATGAATCAGAACTTGACTCGTAATCTGAGCCAGCCACAAGAGGATTGTAGGGCAGTGACTCTGGGAGATGTAGTTTGACTGCTGGCCTTTTGGACCAACAGGGACAGTCTATTGTGAGTGACAGCCAATCCAGCCAAGAACTGGGAGGAACTCAAAGGAAGTGCCCGGTTTGTCTGCTGGAGTTTCATTGAGCTCTGGCAGTGAAGGAGGGAAGGAGCCCTGTGTTTTTCGTGTGCAGTTTTAGTCGGAAACGTGTAAGGCCCCTGAGTTCGGCTCGCAGCTTGTGTAATTCTTGTTAGACTGAACTGCCCTGTGAAGAGAATCAAAGGATATCTGAAGAGTAGAAACCAGGCTCACCCTGTAGAAGACTGGAGAAATTACTGAATTGCGCTTGGTCTGTCAGGAACTGAATCTGCTGTGTGTTCTCCGGTATTGTGCAGTAATTGCGATCGATAGAGAAGCAGCCTGCCTGGTATAGTACTTTCTGTTTACCATATAAATGTGGAAGAGGCTTGTGTACCTCAAGTGAACCTGCTGCCATTAAAGGACTTTTGCCTGTTACTGTTTACCATATAAATGTGTGAAGAGGCTTGTGTAGCTCAAGTGAATCCTGCTGCCATTAAATGACTTTGCCTGTTGCAGTTTGTCATATAAATGTGTGAGGAGTCTCGTGGAGCTCAAGAGTAGCCCTGCTGACGTTGAAGGACCCTATCTTGTTTGGAGGTCATGAGTACTAATTCAGGGTCGCTCCCTGTTGAATTGCCACATTAAATCCAAATGGAATTACTATACTGCTGACTGTTTAACTAATTTTCTTTTCTCTCAGTGAAAGGCCCTACCAGCTGCCACGGTTTGACTAGCTATTCAGGGCTTGGGTACCCAGGACAGTAACTGGTAGGGATAGACCTGTGCACAGAGCCAGAGTAGATGAGTAAATGATAAGCTTATATAACCTGATTTCCCTGTCCTTGTTATATTCCCCCAAATAAATCAGAGCTGCTTGTTTCAGCAAAGTTATACTGCCTGAGGTATTTGTTCATGTTAAAGTATTGTACTGTGATTGTTGCACTGTATCTTATTTTACAGGAGGTCCCAGTGCCTGAACCAGTCCTGGGGGTAATTGTATACTGTGAAGGTAATTCTGATATATTTGTGGGCCACTAGTGGGAGAAGGGGTTGCAGTGTCCCAGAGGGCTGTGACCAAGCTTGTTTAACTATTGCAAACCTGACCTCTGGGTGGAGGCACCGCCATCGGATCCAGGCCCTCAACCCGTTAGTGGCAAATCAGACAGGTAGTAGCCCCTGGATAGCGCCATCTAGGGTTACAAAAATATTACAGCTCTCTTTGTTTTAAGGTCCAGTGGTAAGCTACCCTGGATCAGAAAGTAAGTTTAAAGTGGTACAGTTTTTTCTGTTTAGACCAGATTCCATTTGGGTCACAGTTGTAAGCTTTGCCTGCAAATAATTCAATTTCTCTTCACTTTCTGTCCTTCTGTCTCCTTGCTGCTTCAATTTTATGCCCACCCTCCCATCCCCATCCCATCCCCACCTCCAGCCTTTATTAAATACTCTCCTCCCTCAGCACCACCTCTTGCAATGTTCATCCTCCCTCTAATATTGCAACCTCTTAAAGATACAGAGTGCAGCTATTAGGCCTAGCACTTGTTCTGTCTTGCCTTTAAAGACATCTTCCTATTTTCACCATCTGCTTGCCTATCAGCATTGTTTAATTCCTGCTCTGCTATCTACTGTGCAGTTCCATACCTGGGCTTCCTTTCTTGCTACCCCGAGTATTTTTCAAGTTGCCTTGGTACCCCCTGCCCTAGCTAATGACTTCCTATCTTAACCTACATTTTATATCTTAAAATAGATCCACTGTGCCTGATCGTGCTCCCAGTGAGCGGTGCGGCTAATCCTTGCCAGCTGCCCATACCTCTATCGTCCTGGACGACAGGACACCTTCAAACCGTTACATGTCCGGCTAGCACTGTGCGGGTTTGATAGTTGGCCACCTGCTACCACCCTCCTCTAATTGGACTGCTGCTCTGCTCAGCCACTGTTTGGCGCGCCTTTTCTCTGTCGGATTATCAGTCTCTGGGCTTTGGCCTCTGCTTTGTATTGACTCTGCTTAACACTGCTGCTATCTGTCTAGTCTCCCATTGGTTCCTTATAAAATTCCGCCACTAGGAGTGCCGTCTAACATATCTTGAATAGGTCTTCATTTTCTCACTGTAATCTTTACCACAAGTAAAGCCTCCGGCTGGTCTGCTTTCCCAATTAACCTTTGTGGGGCTTTACTTTCTGCTTTTCTGATCCACTTCTTCTAAATAATTGCTACGCTAGCAGGAAACACTTCGTTGTTTTTGCTCTATCTCTAATTTCAGCCAAGGGTTAAAACGGTGGAACACGGTCACCCTTTGCTGTCTTAATTTTACACACACTATCTCTTTATCCCTAAGAGCTAATCCTCTGTGTCAGTATACCACTAGCCTTCCTACCCAAGTGAAATAGTAACACTATGGTGAAGTATAGTCTGCTGTGGGCACTCTTGTCATTTGTCCTTTTACTCAGCCTGGACACTGCCACATGGGCTCTCCTTGTAACCAAATGGCAAAAGACTCTGAGAGGCTTACGCAACTATATTTTCTCTAACTTGATTGCAGAGACAAAGCCTGATCTGCAACCTAACCCTATCCTCCTTGTTAGAGGCAGCATCTATTACCCTCTACATGCCAAGAGGAAGCTGCCATGGAGATGTGCTTTCACCCTAACCTGCCACTGTGCAAGGCTTTGGTTCCTAGCCATGATCATTATTCTGCTATCTGGGGACGTCAGACTAAATCCAGGTCCACCTACCTGTTTCTTTTCCCCAAATGAGTTATCTGGCATGTCCAAGAAAGGATTATTAATTGCCCATATCAATATCAGAAGTCTTACCAGTCACCATGCGGAACTCGAGGCCTGGGTGAAACTCTACAATCGTGATGTACTCTGTCTCACAGAAACTTGGCTAAAACCCGGAATACCTGATGAAGTATGCTCCTTGCCTAACTACTCTCTGTTCCAGTAGGGATAGATCTCATCCAAGCGTGGAGGTGGAGTTGCCCTATTCTTCAAAAACCACCTCAACATCTCTATTGTCCCAGCATCTGCCTCTCCTGCAGTGTGTTAATTCATACAGGCAACTATTGTATTGGGGAAAAGAAGCTTCATATTATCCGTGCTTCATAATCCACCTGCTGGGGAATAGTAGGTCTTCAAGAACTTCTTGACATCACCTCCCAGACTAAATCATAATGAGGCTGTCATCCTAGGTGATCTTAACCTCAACTGGTTAGGGTCAGCTCAAATATCCTTGCAATCACTCACGCTTAGTTATAATTTTCACCAGTTGATCTCTGAAGCAACTAGAGCCATGTTATCCCATCAAACGGGTACACTCCTAGACTGGGTGATGGTTAACCGTATGGAACATGTGTCAAAAGCAGGAATCCTTGCAGATGCACTAACAGAGCACTCACCCACTTTTTGTATCCTATCTATGGTTGCGCCTCCATCTCCTCCATCAAGACTAATCAGGTTTACAAATCTAGCTCATATTGACCAGAATGCATTTCTCTATGATGTCTCCAATATCGACTGGGCAGGTATCTATCAAACAAAGGATGGAGTTGCTCTACAGATATTCATAATGAATTTCTTACCATTCAATATAAACATGCCCCCAAGACTACTAGGAGGGTCAGAGGAAAACAGACAAGGTGGCTGCATAAAGACCTCCTTGCTAATCTGCATCAGAGGGACAAGCTTTGGATTCGCTTCCAAACAAACTGGCCTACAGTCAGATTTTATTGTCTATCGTGAACTAAGGAACAGATGTAAGAGACAAGTTAGAGTTACTAAAAGCAAATACTGCAAGGACCTTCTACAAAGCTCAGCCTCAGACCCGAGGAAATTTTGGGCCCATGTCAAAACATTTCGGTACCTTTGCAGTCGGTCACTCCTGATGAAATGATCATAAATGGGGCACATTGTAATGACCCTAGGACCACCTCAAACAGTTTTAACAATCTTTCTCTGATCTTTCATATTATACCTTGGCTTTACAACCTAGTGGATCGCTTCCAATCTACCTACCACACTACCATCAAACAACCATACTGCCCTATCGTAGATGCTCCTCCAAGCGCCACCATTCTATTTCAAGGCTATATCAAGAGCGGAAGTTCTGAAATTACTGAGATCCATATCTGCCAATACCAGCTTTGGTTCTGACTACTGGAACCTCGTCTTCTTAAGCTGGCTGCTCCACTCATTGCCTCTCGATTGCCAGAATCTACACTTTATCCCTTATCCATAGCACTGTGCCAGACCTATGGAAATCTGCAAGGAAATGGCTACTGTCTTTAAAAAGTGACCCAAAGGACATGGCCAATTACAGACCTATAGCAATTCTCTCTGTCCTTAACAAGATCCTAGAGAAAATAGTTGCATCACAGACTGACTACCTTACACGCTACAATCTCCTCTCAGACACTCAGCATGGTTTCAGAAAAGGTCTTACAGCACCACCACGGCTCTTCTTCAACTAACTACTGATATTCTGTCCAACATGGACTCTGGAAAACTCACAGGTGCCATCTTCATTGACCTCACTAAGACTTTCGACCTTGTTGCATCCCTGCTTCTCTCACTCTCCATAAATTCCATTTCTCTACCCTGTTGTGGACTGGTTCTGTAGCTACCTGTCAAACAGGTTGCAAGCTGTTAAATTTAACTCCTCCCTGTCCAACACGTCTACTATCAACCTTGGGGTCCCCAGGGCTCTATCCTTGGGCCCCTTCTGTTCTCAATTTTTATCAACAATGCAGCTAAGTCCTGAATCCTGCTCAGCTATTCTCTACCTGATGACCTGATCATCTACACTAGTTCTTCTAGTATTGCCTGCATAAACACATCACTTACTTGACTTCAATAAGGTCTTAGACTGGCTACTAGACTGTAAGCTTGTACTAAATGAAAAGAAAACGAAAGCCATGCTCCTAGGTTCTGCAATCAAGATTAAGACCTGTTCTAGTTTGTTGAGGTTCTTCACCCAGGAGGATTTCCACTTGAAAATGTTACTCCTTCAAGTACCTTGAGATCCTCCTGGACCAGTCCCTGGATTTTAATCTTGACATTCAGTCCTCATGCAAAGCTGTAAACTTGAAATTAGAAGTAGCTACAAAGCGAGCTACATGCTTACACCCTCGGCCAAATTAGCAATTGCCCGAGGTATTCTGCTCTCAACCCTTACCTATGGTGCCTCTATTCTTACCTCTGCCCATAAAACCTCCCTACTAAAATGGGACGTAACTTATAACAATATATGCCGATTTGCCTCTTCGTCACCTCGACTCAAACATCATTGCCTTCTTTATAAGGATCTGAATTGGCTCTCACCCTCTGCCAGTAGGCAATACTACCTTGGATCACTAATGGACTTGATCATCCGGGAAAAAACCCGTCCCAGCTGGCGGCGTTGCTGGTCCCTCAACCATCCTCCATGGCCTGCGATCAGCTGACAAATCCCTTGCTCTATGTTCGAGATGTCGGACGACTAAAGGCACAGGGGCCTTCCAATTCTCTACTCCCAGGCTATGGAATGCTCTTCCACTCAACCTCCGGCTGTCTCAGTCTCACTTTGGATTTAAAAGTGAATATCATCGTTATCTATCCTTAGCTGATGCTTGTACGTGCTTTGACCCAACCTGAAGCTCCTGAGACTTACCAGTAATGTCACCCCTGCTCTAATCCAGCTCCAAGACTGTCTCCTCTTCCGCTCCCCATATTTTTCCTTCTCTTTGTAAATAACTTCTTGACTACTAGCTCTCTTCCTTCTTGAACCTTGTTGCTGACCATCCACTGTTGTTTTGCCAATTACCACCCCTGACCTTCCTTCTGTCAGTCTTTCTTGTTATATTTGAACATTCTTCACATTTCTCTCTATATAACCTTACTATCTTATTAACCCTTTCACTCCACAGGTTGGGTCCATGGTTTCTGCACTTATTATATATCTTACTGCCATTATCTGTATAATGCTTGCCATTATTTTTGTTGTTTCTACCCATTGTATTTTTGTAGCACTGCTGTACTGTTCCTCTATTTGTACTATTGTACCCATGTTGCTGTTGTTCAACTGTTCTCCTTTTGTTGTACTCTCCCGGGTCGTGCCTGAAAATAGTCATTTTATGGCTAGTGCACCTACCCGGTTAACAAAAACTAAATAAAAAAAATAAAAATACCTGGGATTGCCGCAAGCTAGACCAGAAAAAGTTGGTCTAACTTGTGGTGACTGGCACATGGGATAGAAAATCCCAATTGCCAACTGGGAGAATGCCGCAAGACCCGTACACCATATGTTTGGTGCACCCGCGGCTTGTGGCTTTCAGGGCTGTTTGAAAATCTGGTCCCCTGTATTTTGCACTGCATGTGCCATAGGCACGTTATGGCAAAGTAATAAAATAAGAAATTTTTTTAATACAATGGTGTGTGCTCCACTTTTTTTTGGTTCAGTTTAGTACGTTGTTATGGCAGCAAAGCACACCGTTTGAGGTGGGAGTGCTCGGAACCTCAGTTATCATTAATCCTGGTCACCTGTCATTGCATTTTCTCTAACCTGTCCTTGTCTTTCCTGATGTGAACACTCCAGAACTGGGCACAGCACTCCAAGTCTGGCTCAGTTTCAGGAGTTAAATTACATGTCTGGCACAGATCCAGGAGTGAAATTACACATCTGGCACAGTTCCAGGAGTGAAATTACACATCTGCACAGTTCCAGGACTGAAAGTATACATCTGGCACAGTTCCAGGCCTGAAATTACACATCTGACACAGTTCCAGGAGTGAAATTACACATCTGCACAGTTCCAGGACTGAAAGTATACATCTGGCACAGTTCCAGGCCTGAAATTACATATCTGGCACAGTTCCAGGAGTGAAATTACACATCTGCACAGTTCCAGGAGTGAAAGTATACATCTGGCACAGTTCCAGGCCTGAAATTACACATCTGGCACAGTTCAGGGTGAAATTACACATCTGCACAGTTCCAGGGTGAAAGTATACATCTGGCACAGTTCAGGCCTGAAATTACACATCTGGCACAGTTCCAGGGTGAAATTACACATCTGTACAGTTCCAGAGTTAAAGTATACATCTGGCACAGTTCCAGGCCTGAAATTACACATCTGGCACAGTTCCAGGATGAAATTACAAGGCTTGCTTAGTTCCAGGAGTGATTATTTACAGTTCCAGGAGTACCACACCTGGTACAATTTAGTACTGTGCCAATGGTGTAACCTCCTCCTGAACTGTGCCAAAGGTTGGTCACCGAGTCCTCGCAGTCCCAATTACACATCTTTTTAACTTATCTTTGTCACAGGGAGACCTTTCACTCATCTGGAAAAATGCACTTGTGGTTCTATTGCTCAAATTGGGAGATCCTAGTGATCTTAATAATTACAGGCCAGTTTCCCTACTTCCAATCCTGTCTAAGATGCTGGAGAAAATAGTGAGCTCTCAGCTTCGGAACTATCTGGAATCAGAAAACTGCTCAACTCATTACAATCAGGCTTCAGGGCACAGCACAGTACAATCTCAGCTCTAGCCAAGGTGACAAACGACCGACAACTTGAACTGGACAAAAAAAAATGTGCGCAGCTTTCTTGGACCTAAGCAAGGCGTTTGACACGATTGATCACAGGCTGCTTTTGTCATCCTTCCGGAACATTGGTTTGGATTCCCTATCCCTTAAATGGTTTTCTAACTACCTCTCGGTCCGACTTCAGCAAGTAAAGGTGGAAGGGGAAGTTTCTCCATTAAAACCACTGCTGAGGGGTGTACCAGAAGGCTCCATTCTTGGCCCCTTGCTCTTCGCCATTTATATTAACAATATAGATGCCTCCATCAAAGAAGCAGAAATACACCTATTTGCGGATGATACAGTACTTATGCTAGTAGCCCCAACCCTGATGCTGCCCGTAATGCCCTTCAAAATGATTTTAATCTGCTGCAGACTCAGCTTATTAACCAGAAGTTACTTTTAAATGCAAAAAAACCCCAAAGCAATGTTCCTCTTGCCCCACCATCATGCAATAAATCCTGCTACTGCCGGGACGCTCCCTCAGATCACCATCTTTCTAGGCGAGTGGTTGGAATATGTAGCAAAGTTCAAGTATCTTGGGGGACGGTTAGATCATAGACTCTGCTTCACAGATCACTTAGAGGAGTTAGCAAAGAAACTTAGACAAAGACTTGGTCTGTTCTATAGGATCAACAATCTCCTCACAAGAGATGCTAAGCTGATACTGGTTCAAACTACCTTTCTTTCCCTATTGGATTATGCAGATTTTATATACAGTCAGGGACCTGCTGGTACTCTAGCTAAACTCGGCACGCTTTATCACAGAGCTATAAGATTCATCACGGGTCTCCCATACTCAACCCATCACTGCGCACTGTATATGGCAGTGGGATGGTCAGCCCTTGTTCACAGATGACAAAGAAATGCTGCAATCTGGATCTACAAAGCTATTACAAATAAACTGTCCCATTATATCTCTGTCTGTCTACCATTTTGCACTCTTGGAAAGTACGCCTCGAGAAGTACCTCATATATCTACCTATATGTATATACGGCAAAATCACGCTTTGGCAGAGCAGCCATTAGCTTTGTGCTTCCTCAACCATGGAACAAGCTGCAAAAACTTTGAAATTAACCCACCCCATTAGCTTAGCAGCATTTAAATCACTATATCTACATCATAATAAGGAATCATGTGTCTGTTTCCCCTAAATCATGACTCTTAAAAAGTCCCAGTGCATTCCAATTTGCTGATGCTATAAGACTAGTCACATTCAAAAACTGGCTCTCCCCCTCTCCCTTTCTGCTCCCCAGAGCTGTCCTTTCCACACTACATCGACCCTGGCCCCAGCCCTAAATTTCCTACCCCTTCTTCCCTCCCCTATCCTCTTGAACCCTCCCTAGGTCTGAACTGTCCTATCTCTAGCTACTGTGGCTATCTATATTTTAAGCCTCCTTCCTCCTATTCCCTACCTTCTGCTCCCTGTCCCTCTCTTGCAGATCACACTAACCATTTCAAATCCCTCCTGTCAACAGTCACAACTAATTTAGCAATGTGTTACTTGACCCTTATACTGGATCACTATATACCTTTTTACATTGTGTTTTGTTTATAATCGGTGTACCCTCTGACTTGTATATTTTACATGTACAAATTGTGTTATATCCATACTTGCCATATCTTCTGAACTATACATATTCTACTGTCAATGCTTCCTGCTAATACTTATGTATATACAGTATTTTATTGTACTTTATTTTATTTTATTTTGTGTCTCATCCTGTGTATAATGTTCTTTGTGACAAACCCAGGTCCACCTCGAAAATGAGCTTCGCTCAACGGCGATCGCCTGGTTAAATAAAGATTTTGATTGATTGATTGAAATTACACATCTGGCACAGTTCCAGGAGTGAAAGTACAAGTCTTGTTTAGTTCCAGAAGCGACATTACGCATATGGCATAGTTCAGGAGTGAAATTACACATCTGGCACAGTTTGGGCCTGAAATTACAAATCTAGCATCTGGTACAGTTCTAGGAGTAAATTTACAAGTCTTGTTTAGTAGTTTGTGGAGAGAAATTACAAATCGGACTTAGTTCCAGGAGTGAAAGTACAAGTTGGGATTAGTGCCAGGAATGAAATTACAAGTATTACTTAGTTCCAGGAGTGAAATTACAAGTTGGGTTCTGTTTTACCAGTGAAATTACAAGCCTGGCTCAGTTCCAAAAACAAAATAGGGAAGGACTGCTAATGTGTAAGATGTGTTCCCTAAGCACGTAAAGTACACTAATTTAAGCATAAAAATTAATATTTATTGCTGAAACATGCTCCCAGACCCCATCAGAAATTTTCCATCCTACTTCAAAGGTGGTGGATTACCCAAGTGAATTTGATCTATTTACACCACCAGTGGCCCACAGTACAGTGACACCAAAACCAAGAAAGTCGAAAAAAGACCATTACAGTGAAAGTCGCTGTAATGGTCTGTGGTTCACCGATGCAGCTTCTCCCGGTGTCGTGCCCTCTCCCTGAAACAACTCTGACCTGGAGTTGATTATATTTAAATGTGGGGTGTGGGGCACAGCCCCCCTGAAAAAAAACACATTGGTTATTGATGGCACAGTACCGAGCGTCGGCATTGTGCCGTCGCTGTACTGGATGTTGGCAGATTTACTGTCAACAAAACATGGTGCTTCCTTCCACCACTGCTTATAGAAACATAGACAATGATGGCAGAAAAAGATCAGTTGTCCATCCAGTTTGTCAGAGTTCCCTATTTAGCTCTGGGACCTACTGTCCCTCCAGGGTCTTTGCCCTCCCATCTGCACCATTTCCAGCTTATCCCTAGCCTTCCTGAGGTGAGAACCCCAGAACTGGGTGCAGTACACCAGGTGTGGAGCACTAAGGATCTTTAAAGGGGAAATATTACCTCTCCCTTCTGCTAACAGTAGCTCTTGTGATACATCCCAGCATCCCACTCACTTTGTGATATGCCTTTTTGTACTGACTCGATTGTTTGAGGGAGTCACTGATGACAACTCCAAGGTCCCATTCCCTAGCTGTAGTGCTAAGTCTCACCCCACTCATCCAGCACTCTGTCTTGGAGTTCTTGTTCCCTAGGTGCATTATCTTGCACTTTCTGGCACTGAATTTCAATTGCCAAACCTTAGACCACTTCTCTAGCTTTCGTACGTCACTCTTCATTTCCCTGAATCCCCCACCTCCCACAGAGCTTAGTGTAATCTGTGAAAAGACACAGCCTGCTTGGATACCCTCACCAATGTCATTAATGAATATACCGAAGAGAACCTGAACTGATTCCTGTGGTACCCCGCTCATGACCTCTCTCTCTCTGCTGACTTGACCCCGTTGACTACAACCCTCTGCTGCCTCTCCTTTAGCCAGTTACCTACATGGTTTACTATGACCTTAGCTACACCCAGATCCTCCATCTTCTTCAGCAAGCATCTGTGAGGCAGAGTCACAAGCCTTGCTGAAATCGAAGAACAGCAAATCCACAGCGTGGCTCCTATCTAAATCCTTTATCACCCAGTCAAAGAAAACTAACACGTTAGTCTGACAAGACCTTGCTGCCATGAATCCATGCTTTTTACTATCCTGGAGCCCTCTGGCTACTCTCCAAGTAGTCCACGAGTTCCTCTTTGACCAGTGAATCCATCAGTTTCCTTACAATAGAGGTAAGACTGATAAGTCTGGAGTTCCCACATGTTTCTTGTCTCCCTCCCTTAAGAAGCAAAACTACATCTGCCACCCTCCAATTCTTCAGAGCTGCCCCTGTCCTTAGCTGTTGAATAGACCTACCAGGTGTTTAGTCAGTTCTGTTGTCAGCTCCCTGAGTAACCTCGGATGCAACCCATCTGGTCCCAGGGCATTATCTATTTTTAGTGCTGCCAGCCCTTTCTGGATCCTTTCACTTGTAAACACTGGCTGCCTCATCTCTGGAACCCCCTTAGAGGCCGCTTTGATGCCACTCTCTGGCAAGGGCCCACCATGCTCCTTAGTGAAAAGGGAGCTAAAGTAATCATCAAGGATGGTGGCCTTTTGCCCATTATACTGTATCACCCTACTCCTCTCTGCTAACCTAACAATTCCTCCTCCTTTATTCCTTTTTTCCCTGATGTAGCAGAACTGTTTTTCTCCACTGTTAACCCCCTCCTTAATACACAGCCCTGTGTCTGCTTTTGCCTCCCTAACCGTCCTCTTTGCCTCCCTATTTTTCAGTATGTATTCTCCCCATCTTCCTCCCCTTACTTTTCCTTATACTTGTAGAAGGCCTTTTGTTTTGCCCTCACTGCTTCCCGGACTCTTACCAAGAACTATAACGGTCTCTTGAACCTGTTCTTTTTGGCTGCTGTCCTCATGCATAAGTCAGCTGCCTCGAGAATGGCTCCCTTAAATGCCCACCATATTTCTTCCATTCCTCCATGTTGTCCACTCCAACTAGCTTTTCCCTGACTGGCTCCTTCAGCTTGTTGAAGTCCACCCTTCCGAAATCCAGGACTTCAGATCTCGATTGGGGTTTTCCGGACCCATGGGCCAGTTCAAACCAAATGGAGTTATGGTCACTGTTCCCCAGTGATTCCCTATTCTCACAACCCCAATCACCTCCAAGCTGGTGCGTACCACATCAAGAATCACAGTCTGCCTGGTGGGTTCCTTAACCAGCTGTACCAGTAGATAGTCCTGGAAGGGGTCCAGCAAGGCCTGACTTATGGTGTTCCTGGCCAGGGAAATATCCCTGTCAATGGTTGGCAGGTTCCAATCACCCACCACTACTACTTCTCCATTATCCACCTCTCTTTCAAGTTTTCCTTGAGCTCTCTGTCTCTTTCTTCTCCTTGTCCCTGAGGTCTATAGATCACCCTCAAGTGCAGTTTCTTGCCTGAGGCTGCTGTGACTTGCACCCACAGTTACTCAGTCTCTCCATTACTATCCCTGATGCTCTCATCTTCCACCACCTCGATGCTCTCTGCAACAAAAAGGGCTACTTCTCCCCCTCTGCTTGTTCCTCTATCCATCCTAAACAATGAGTACTCGGGGACCATCAGGTCCCAGTCAGTATTTTCCAAAGCCCACATTTCTGTGATGGCCACCAGGTCCAACTCAATGTCTGTCATCAGAGACAGGAGCTTGCTGATTTTGTTATCCAGTGTCCTGGCATTAAGGCATACCCCCTTCCATCTGAACCCTGATCCTCTGTTGCTACTACTCTTGCATTTTCCTTGTCCTCTCATCCTTTTTGTGTTTTTTTGTTTGGTGTTTGCACACCTTGCATTTCCCCTCTCTAATGTGTTCTCGCCTAGTTCAGTTGAAACCACAAACCCTTTGCATCTGCTCTGTTGCTACAAGCCCCCAGATGTGAGGGAATTCTAGCTAAGATCCCTTTCCTCTCAGCTGGCATCATGGTTCCCCTAGTTCCAGTCTCTACCGCAGTCAGTTTAAAAATCTGATATAGATGTCAAACTTCTGCCCCAGTGTGCAGGCCCCCCTCATTTTTCAGGTGAAGTCTGTCATCCTTGAAGAGTCTTCTATCCCAGAAGTCCACCCAATCCCCGACAAAGTGGTACCCCTTCTCCTAACACCGTCCCTTACGCCACCCATTAAACTCCTTAGTTAAATCACTCCTTATCTTACCCTGCTTCCTCTCTTTACCATACACAGGGAGGATTTTGGAAAAGCCTAGAGAAGCTGAGTGTGCCACCAATCTGTTCCCCAGTCTATGGAGGCTCCTCTTCACCATCTCTATTGACTGGTTTTCCAGATCATTGGTATACAGGTGTACCAGCACCCCCAGCTCCCCCTGTTCCTTCTCCGCCATCCTCCCTATCCTGTTTAAATCCCTGATGGCCAATGCACCATGAAGGCACCAGACTATCCTCCTCTCATCCAACCCCCCCCCATCTCCTCTCCATCCCCTCTAATCATTGCATCCCCGGCCACTAAGACTCTCCTGGTAGAATTGCTTTACCTGGGTGTCATCATGATGTCCTGCCACTTCCCATTGATTGATGTGGAGGCCCCACCAGCAAAGTCAGGTGCCTCAGCCTCCTCTAGGGGTACAAACCGGTTCACCATCTGGGTGGAGCTGGACTGGCTAACCTCCTTATGGCTACCCAAGCCCTTCTCCCTCTTCCACTCCCCACCACTCTCCATCCCCCTGGATCAGTGGGTCTCTGGGAGAGTGGGGATGGGGGTGGTGGGCTCTGGTTGAGCTGGTGATGCAGCTGAGATATTTTTGCCCTTGCTGCCACCAGCTGAACCTGGAGTTCTGCCACGGACCTGCAGATGGGGCAGTACCCCCTACTCCAGAGCATATCCCTAGGGAATAGTGCCCCAAAGCCACCACAACTACCTTTCTCCCCTCTGAACCCCATCCCTGTGCAGGCCATTGAATGAGGCTAAACCTAGTTGATGTGGATTTCCAACCACAGGTTCATAGTTAGCAAAATACTAAGTCAGCTTGTAGTGCTAACCAATTGGGTGCAGCTGTCAGGCACAGCTATAGCACAGAAAACAGATAAAAATGACCTTGTAGTGCTCACCCATATAGCATACATTCCATATATACTGTACAATATATATTGGTTATATTACCTTCACACACCCGCCGGTCAGCTGAAATCCTGTATCCTGGTCTGCAGGCTGTGCAGGTAAAGGAGCCCTCGGTGTTGGTGCAGATACCAAACGGACACACCTCCATTACAGCACACTCATTGATATCTGTAAAATACAAACAGACATAGGACTTTACAGGGCAGCATTCAGCTATAACAGCTATCAGCACAGATGGTTATCAGGACTCATGTAATGGTGCCACACTGGGGCTACGATATATGGTCTGCAAGGGATTAAAGTGCACTAACAGTGTTAAAATTAGCCTAGATTCTAGATTCTGAAATGTGTTCTGACTGTTAACAAGGTATATCCTGTTTTATTGTTTATGCAATGTGTTCTGTTTAGTGACAGTATGTTTACGTGCCATAGAACACCTGTGATTGCACGTCAGTTGGGAGGGTTCCCGGGCAATGTTTTCCACTTGCCAAGGACATATAGATAGGGGCTATGGTACGCCAAAAGTTGGGTTCTAGTGCAGTACTCCAGCCTGGGATGCCTGTGTGGCAGTGTCTAGTTCAGCTCCTACAGGTGTGCTTTGGCTGCGACCCCAAGTTGCCATGGAGGTACCGTATGTACAGTGTAAAGAGCATACCAAACTACTTTTGACCAACAAAGGCAGCCCAGTTTACCCCAGGGGCCAAGGATCACCAAGGGTTACCGTCCATGCAGCACTGAATCTGCCTGAACAGAGAGGGTAAGCGGTCCCCAGTAGGGAACAGGTGGTCAGAATGGTCAAACAAGGCCATGGTGGTGCTCAAGGACTTTATAACTGTGCTGTAGCAGGCCACAACTTCAGAGGTGCAGCCTGGGTTCCAAGCCTGGGAAGTGTCCAAGGACACAGGGGGTAGCCCTCAGTGAGACATTCCATCAAATACCCCTAGACACGGAAGTTGCCCCTGAGCTCAGCACTTGCCCCCTCATCACCAAAAGAACTGTTGTGTTAAGAAAGGCCTGAATGGAGGAGCTGGACAGGGTGGACAACACAGATAAGTTACAAAACCTACAGAGATGCCTCCATAGAGAGTAGGCAAAGCTTACCTAACTGTTCTTATCCTTTATTATTACTGTACATTTATCGATTTACAAAAAACCTTCTTGAAATCAAAATACATATATCAGACATCCCATCCAAATACTAAACAGGGTAAACTAAAAAACATCATTACATTGATGTCAGATAAACCTTGAGGCTACATACAAAATCATTAAGAAAGTCCAATGGGCCAACCCCATTGGCATCGTGGTAACGCTAGTGCTTGTAACACCGGCAACCTCTGTTCGGGAATGAACACGCATTATCATGGGCCAGCCAGGGAGAGAAAGGATTGAGTATCCCATGGACTGCTCATCTTCCTCAGTGGGGAGAACAAGACTCCCACTATGGGACTGTCATCTGGTGGAGATGAGATGATGGCCCAGTGGGGATACACACAAAGGGAGGGGCTGCCGTGAGATATCCTGGCATGGTTGCATGCCACTGTATGCATATATGCTTAAGTCACTCCACGTGGTGCCTTGGGGAAAAAAATCGAGGAAAAAGAACAGACAGGCTGCTCTATGTCAGCAACCCCTGCAGGCTCTTGCATGACTGAAGCGGACAGGCACCCATCACACTGTTGTGCTGGGCAAACGGTGGATAACCGGTAAGTATGCGAAAAACTCAGTGACGGGGCTGAGGGGGTGCCATCAGGTGGACCCATCAGGAGGAGGAGGAGGATACATTTCTGCTATAAAAAATAAGTGAAACCCAAGATACTCAAAGCAGAATTTAGATGGTTCATGTGGTATCATAGTTACCATATTCAAAACAGAATACTTTAAACTCAAGTTTATAGCCGGCCCATCAGTGCAGCTGTAGTGCTACCACTTGGGATGCTGCCAACGTGGGATCAGAAGCAATTTCGGGCCATAAGGGGCCAGCCACGGGGAGGAGGATTGAACATCCCAGAGGATGCTCTACTCCTCCAGGGAAAGAGCTGGTGATCTCCTCCACCACAACACTGCCACCTGGCCAATCACAGATGGCAATGCAGCTGGAAAGAACATGCATAGAAGAGACAGAGGTGGATGTCTATGTGCTGACATGCTAGTTGTGCATGCATCATGACGTCATATCAGGCAACGCCTCAGGAATGGGGAGAACAAATAAAGGCAGTCCTGGCATCGGGTGCTAGCAGCCCCAGTATATCTGCCCCCCCATTCCGACCCAGTTGTCCCATAACAGTGGGGGCCAAAAAGCACAGATCCTGCTGATGTGTGTCCCCACCCTCAACACCACCTGTGGTGCAATTCAAGGCTTTGTGGTGGCCCCGGGAAGATCCAAGGTATGTGGCAATGGGGGTCCAGGTGCTAGTATAGAAGGGGGCATAAACAGAATGCTAAAGAAACAAAAACAAAAAAAGAAAACCCTCAAGTTTATTGGTGCATTCAGATTCCAGCTGGAAATGGCCCTTGGCTCAGAGTGCTTGTCCTGCTTACCAATTTCTAAACAGATGTTCACATGTGCCTAGCAGTGCACACATAACTGATCCCCTTAAAAGGAATATGCTGTATGCACAGCCTATTCTTAGGAACTGCACAACTAGCAGATAGGTATATGAATATTCATGAGCCTGCCAACCACCTGATACACAGTCTGGCTAACGCTGCCTGCTACCGTCAGGGCATGGGGTCATGTATACTACAGTAAGAAGGCAGCATTAGTTCTGCCATTCTGCCATTAAGGACGGTGGTATGGCTGGAATTCCTGCATCCAGCCCATTGTGCATTACAGTTGCATTGAGAACTATATATGCAAATTACAACTGCTGAAACATTTGTCTTGAACAATGGCTCAAAAATAACATAAAAATTCAACCACACAGTGTAAGAAACAAAAAAATTCCTAAACAGTAAAAGCTATAAAGGGCATAAGAGAAGGGATAACATCAAGTGTCTTCCCAACCCATACCCGTCCAGGGCTGGGGGGGGGGGGGTGCAGCAACTACTAATAAGAAGTAAATGGAAGCGAGTCCGAGATTGAAGGTGGACGAGTGTAGTTCTATGGGGAAGATAATCTAGATCAAGATTAATGCTAAGTAACTTTTCTATCTTTCTAGAGTCAATGTTCTCCAGGGCCACAATATTTGTTTGCGTGCTCAGCAGTACAAAATCCCCCAGGCTAGAAAGGTTGGAGACTACAAGACTCATGAGGAAAACAGACCCTAAAATGCAGTGAACCCCCAACCTGCATGCCTCCTGGAGTGCACAACAGAGGTACAGTGTTTTGTGAAGGTTTGAAACCTGACTGCAGGTAGTATCTCCGAGACAGGGGCCGAGGTAACCATTGCCTGAGTGGAATGAGTCCTGACAGGCCCTTCCAATTGCTGTCCTACTAAAGTGTAGCAGTGCTGAATACAACTGACAATCCAGTTCGACAGGCACTGCATAGAGATGGGAATTCCATTCTGATTAGGATAGAAAAATACAAATAACAGGGAAGCTTGCCTGTAGTCCTTTGTTCTATCAAGGTAGAAGCTGACAAGCCTTCTAGCATCAAGTGAATGCAGCAACACTTCCCCGGATCCTCCAGTTTGGGACAGAAAATTATAAATGCCAGGAAATGTTTAAGAGGGAACTCCGACACCACTTTGGGCAGAAATGCAGGATGTGCATGGAGTCTCACCCTCTCCTTAGGGAAGATGGTACACAGGATACATTATTAGGACCCGTTACCTAGACACTCTGCATGCTGAAGCAATAGGCACTTGATAAAATGGTTTTCCAGGTCTGATATTTTATTTCATGTCACAAGTACCGCTGGTTCAAACGGCTTGCATGGAACCATGTCAAGAACTAGACTGAGATCCCAGAAGGTTTCTTTGTAGCAAATTCTTAAATGAAAGCTAAAGTCAGGACCTAAGGACCTTTGTGTTGATCTTACACGTATACAGTCAGTCCAGCTGTACAAGTACGTATAGTTTTTCTCAGTTTCTGTGGCATTCCTTGAACTGATTTCTCATGCTGGCAATCGATTGCTCTGCTTTAAGAGCAAATAACAGTTCAATGTGCCACTCACTGTACCTAGGATGTCCTGGTTTAACCAATGCCTAAGTAGCACTTTTTTTGCATGAGTGGATATTAAAGGAATGTGATGTTTCTGTGCTCAAAGGACACAAAGGGTAATAGTAAACAGAGTCCACAGTGAAGAAAGCAGGGTAACTAGCAGGGTACCGCAGGGTTCGGTACCGGAACCGGTCCTCTCTAATATCTTTATAAGTGACATTGGAGAGCACCTGGAAGGAAAGGTATGTCTCTTTGCAGATGACACAAAGATCTACAATAGGGTTGATACACAAGGTGGCATAGAAAGAATGAAAAGGGACTTGGCAAGGTTGGAGGAATGGTCAAATATGTGGCAGCTCAGATTCAATGCAAAGAAGTGCAAGGTAATGCATCTGGGAAACAAAAACCCAGGGGAAGAGAGTACACAATGGGGGTGAGTTAATAACAACAACAAAAATCGAAAGAGACCTAGGAGTAATTATATCAGATGAGTTAAAGGTGGGCAAGCAATGTGAGAAGGCAGTAAGGAGGGCTGGGGGGATACTGGGATGCATAGGGAGAGGCATCAACAGTAAAAAAACAGGGAGCTGTTATCCCTCTCTACAGACAGATAGTGGGACCCCATCTGGAGTATTGCGCGCAATTCTGGAGACCCCATCTCCGCAAAAACATAGAGTGGAGGCTGTTCAGAGGAGGGCAACCAAAATGGTGCAAGGTCTGCACCAGAAGACATACGAGGAGAGACTAAAGCAGCTTAATATGTATACCCTTGAGGAAAAGAGGGAGAGGGGGGACATGATAGAAACTTTCAAGTATCTCAAGGGAATTAACAAGGTACAAGAGGGTAGTATCTTTCAGAAGAAGAGATGTGCAAAAACAAGGGGGCACAATTTGAACATAGAGGGGGGACGGCTCAGAGGTAATGTTAGAAAGTATTTTTTCACAGAGAGAGTTGTGGATGCATGGAACAGCCCTCCTGAGGAGGCTGTGGAGTCAGGAACAGTGGGAGAATTCAAGAATGCATGGGACAGGCATAAGGCAATTCTAGTGGGGGGTAGGAGAAAGTAAGCTGTTGATTAACTAGAATCTGCAGCTTATCCATCAGGTAGGGAAATGGGCAGACTGGGTGGGCCAAGCGGTCCTTATCTGCCGTCAAATTCTATGTTTCTATGTTTCAAATAAGCTTAGGCTTACTATAGTCTCCAGTAATAGAAATTTCAAGTGTGAAAACTTGGTCAAAGCCAAGAAGAAGTCAATCTGCTGTTGGAAGGCTTTCCAGAGTGACTGCCTTAGAGCAAGTCCAGAGAACAAGTAGTAGTGTGCCAGTGCTTTCCTGGCATCTTATACATGCATCTTCAATAGTGTTGGGGGCATAAAATACATATGCAGGATTTTAAGCTGCATTAGCCTGTAGCTGTCAGATTTGATGTTCCTGTATAGGTCCTGGTCCGACCAAATATATAGAAAACAACAAAAAAGGCACATATTAGCTAGCTGTTGCCTACAATGCTTTATTTTATGCAAAAATAGTAAAAGCAACTTACAGTATATACAAGGTGCAAGAACGGGTGACACCGAGGTACTGAACTGGGACCTCGACTGGTTTCATGCATGCTTGCATCATCAAGGAGGCTCGTCCACTAACAAGGCCTTCATTTTTGTGTGCACATATTTAATGTGACAGTGTGCAATACCGTGAACAAACAACATACAATATATAATTTAACAAGCTTGGAAGTTCTTTTTGGCTGCTGAAAATATATATATATATATATGTAACCCACTTGCAAATGGGGGTTCCCAAAAGTCTTCCAGGAGGTTGCCTGAATGCTCCAAGCCTGGGTGGTGTTCGGCATCTGAGCTGCTTAACTGTGGTTGCTAGTGAGTGCTATTTGAGCCTCCACGTACTGTCTCTTTAAGAGCTGTCTGCTTGCAGACTTAATTAGTTTATATGGGGGACTGTGTATTTAATGCTCGAATCTCGCCCGAGCTGCGGAGTAATCGCTCCAATTTGTGGTCGCTGAAGGTGCAAAGGGAGCCCATCTGAAGGCTGTAACTGTTTGCCAGTAATCATTTACAGCATCAGCAAAATTGCAGTTTGTCTAACCTGCCTTTATTGCAGCTGGGACTCTGTGTGTGTTACCTCTCCATTCTGGACCTAAACTGCTGTGCTGGGCCAACTGGGTAAAGGAAGCCCTAAAATGGAACCTGCGGACGAATCAGAACTTGGACTCGTAATTTGAGCCAGCCACAAGGGGATTGCATGGGCAGTGACTCTGGGAAATGTAGTTTTGACCTTGGCGCCTTTTTCTACCAACAGAGGGAGTCTTATTGTGAGTGACAGCTGAATCAGCCAACAGAATAGTGTGAAGCTAAAGGAAATGCCCTGCTCTGTGACTGGAAAGATCAGATCAGTTGTAGCAGTAAAGAGAGAAGATGCTGTGTGCTTCTGCGGTGTATAGTTTCGTGCGGGAAGCGCATGGGAGGCCCTGAGTTTCGGCCTGCAGCCTTTGTGAGTGCCAGTTTGGACTGAATCCGAGTTGTGAGGAGAAAGAAGCACTAGAAGTGTGGAAGCCAGGCTCACCCTGTAGAAGACTGGAGAATTGCTGAATGGCGCTCGGTCTGTCAGGAACTGAAGCTGCTGTGTGTGCTCCGGGTATTTTGCAGTAATGCGATCGGGATCGAGAGCAGCCTGCCTGGTATAGTACTTTCCTTTTACATATAAATGTGCATAGTGCTTGTGGGGGAATTGCTATTTCAAATCCCTGTACAGTGAATGCGTGCTGAAGCTGGAAGTAAACCCCAGCTTAATTGGACTACATCCGCTTGCTATCAACTGCAGTGGGTCCAGTCACAAGGACCTTGTCCTCATGCCGTGCTCTTCTGGCAATCAGAGGGACATTCTCCATCTGATCCTCAGCTTGGGTGTTGTGAGTACAAATCAGGGTATTCCCCTGCAGCTTGTTTTTCAATCACAAGTGTGTCATCTAATTCTTGTTGTTCACTGTTTCATGGACTGAGCCCTCTGGCTCCGGTTACAATTAGGTGTTGTGCATATATTTTTTCTTCCATAGGGCTATCCATCTGCACCTGCCAGCCAATCCAGACAACGGACCTGTTAGCCCCCCCAACCTGGGTACCCAAGTGTGACTTTTCAGACCCTGTATGTGTGCACAGTACTGCGATTTAATGCCACCAATTAACCTGATTTCCCCCTCCCATGTTACTGTCCCCTAAATAAATCAGATTTGTTGTTGTTATACTATATACTGTCTGTGGTGGTGGTACTTATGGAAACAATATTGTGTTTTGCTGTGTATGTTGATTAACCTTACTTTACAGGGGGTCCTCAGAGACGTGCTGCTGAATCAGTCTCGAGGGTAAGTGGTATCTATATGAGTGAACAGTGTGTAAACGTGGGGTATTGGGGCTGTAACTCCGGTGTACTGTGTGAGCCACTAGAGGGAACCAAAGGGGGTCACGGTGTCCCAGAGGGCTGTGATCAAGCTAGTTTAACCACTACAAACCCTGACCTCTGGGTGGAGGCACCCGCCATAGAACCTAGGCCCCTCAACCTGTCAGTAGTCAAGCAGGCAGGGGTAGTAGCCCTTGGGATAGCGCCACCTGGGGGTTACATCTATATATATTATAGGGGCGTGGTTGTGCCCTATAGTTAGGGTTGAGTAGGCATTTCAGTGTTAAACTCAAACTTTTGCACTTTAATAACTGCAACCGTTCAACGGATTTGCACACAATTTGGTATGCACTGTCCTGTGGGTTAGATCTCCTGATATGACAAGTTATGTTCCAGTCGGATGTGCGGTCCCTGAGTTACAGAGAGGTGAAAAAAACATGTTTTCGCTCACTGACTGCTGAGATTTTTCTTTGAACTTGCCTACAGCCCAAACAGTTTGTTGTTTTGGTCTGAAATTTTCAGGGCAGAAAGGGACTACCTCACAGATGTGCCTTTTGCTGGTCTGGTGAAATAATAATAAGCAGTTTTTAAGTTATTGCAATTTAAAAATTTGAAAAAATCATTTCTGAGCATGCTCAGTAAGCACTACAATATAGCTGTATGAAACGAAGAAGGAATCCTGCTTCATATGGGGAAATTCCTTCTTCGTCTGGCCGCTATCCTGTTTTCAGTTTTGTCTGAAAATTCAAACTTGGAAACCTTCCAAAATGATATTCTGGGGAGGAACCAACACATGAAGCTTGCTTATTGGAACCCCTTAGGTGCATGCTGCACTTTACTGGTCAAAAATTGCCCTTGCAATGTGTTTTATTTAACAATTACATTCTTAGTGCGTACACGTAATACGAAGTAGGATCTTACTTCGTATGATGAGATACAAAGTAAGATCCTACTTCGTGAGCCGAAAATATAGATTCATAGATATTTGCTGGCAGAAAAGGACCCTCTTGGCCCATCGAGTCTGCCCAGTCCCTAACCCTCTTTACATGCTCCCCTCACCCAGAGATCCCCCCTCTGCTCCCTAGATAATCACTTGTGCTTGTCCCATGCCCTTTTGAATCCCTCCACTGTTCCAGTCCCCATCACCTCCTCCAGCAGGCTGTTCCAGGTCTCCACCACTCTCTCTGTGAAGTAATGTCCCCTCATGTTTCCCTTAAACCTACCCCTCTCCACCCTCAGTCCATGCCCTCTAGTTTTAGCACCTACCTTCCCTGCGAATACGCTCCCCCCACTTTATTAATTCCCCTCATGTACTTGAACATTTCTATCATGTCCCCCCTCTTCCTTCAGGTCTCCAGCGGGTACAAATCCAACACTCTTAACCTTTCCTCATCAGGCTTCCCACTTAATCCATGCATCATCTTAGTGGCCCTTCTCTGAACTCTCTCCATGCCATCTATGTCCTTGCGTAGGTGAGGTCTCCAGAACTGAACCCCATACTCCAGGTGGGACCTCACCATAGAGTTGTAGAGTGGCGTCAGCACCTCCCGTCTTCTGCTAGTTATCCCTGTCCCTATGCATGCCAGCATTCTATTCGCTTTGCCCACCACCTTGCTGCATTGGATCCCCACTTTAAGGTTGTCTGTGATTATGATTCCCGGATCCTTCTCCTGCTTAGTTGCTTTCATTTCCTCCCCCTCAGTGTATAATTTTCATGTGGGTTATTCTGCCCCATGTGCATCACCATGCATTTTTTAGCACTGAATTTAAGCTGTCATGTTTCTGACCACCCCTCTAGCAACCTCAGGTCCTCCCTCTTAGCCTCCACTCCCTCTGGGGTGTCCGCCCTATTGCAGATCTTCATATCATCTGCAAAAAGGCAGACCTTTCCCTGCAGCCCTTCTGCTATGTCACTAATGTAGATGTTAAACAAGATAGGCCTCAGCACCGACCCTTGAGGTACCCCGCTCGTCACCCCTACCACTCCGTAATGCACCCCATTTACCACCATCCTCTGGCTTCTCCCCATCAGCCAGTTCTCCACTCACCTTATTATTTTCTGTCCCACTCCCAAATTCTTCAGTTTATTAACCAGTCTTCTGTGGGGCACAGTGTCGAAGGCTTTCAAGAAGTCCAGAGAGGCTATATCCACTGCCCCCGGATCAACCACCCTTATCACCCAATCAAAGAACTCGATCAGGTTCATCTGACATGATCTCCCCCATGTGAAGCCATGCTGATGGATGTCCTGCAGCCCACTCTCCTCCAGGTAGCAAACCACCCTTTCCTTCAGTATCGCCTCCATCACCTTACCCACCACTGATGAGAGACTGACCAGGCGATAATTGCCTGCCCCCACCCTGCTGCCACTTTTGTGAAGTGGCACCATGTCTGCCCTCTTCCAGTCCTCCGCCACCAACATGTATCAAGGAACAAGTTGAACAATCTCTGTAGTGGTGCCACCAGCTCCTCCCTTAGCTCCTGGAACACCCTAGGATGCAGGGCGTCTGGACCCATAGCCTTGTCAACCCTCAACTTATCTAATTCCTCCCTGACCCTGTCCTCATTGATTGGGCTGAGATCTACCCCTACGTCTACCCTTTCCTTCTCCCCTAACACTGGTCCCCTTCTTTCTCTCTATCGTGAAGACTGAGCCGATGTACCTATTTAGCACCTCTGCCTTCTCAAAGTCCCCTTCCACTGTTACTCCCCCCTCTCCTCTTACCCTTACTATCCCCTGCCTTGCTTTCCTCTTCTCCCCTATATACCTAAAAAAAGTTGTATCCCCCCTTTTGGCCTGCCGAGCAATTTTCTCCTCCATTTCTGTTTTCGCCTTTCTAATCCTCTGCCCCGCCACCCTCAGCTTTTCCCTGTAAGTTTCCCTATCCTCCTTCCCCTGCGTCCTCTTATAATCGCTGAATGCCCTTTTTTTCTCCTCTATTGCCTCCCTCACTTCTCTGTTGAACCAGAGCGGTCTCCTCCTTCTTCTGCTCTTTCTCACCTTCCTTATACAGCTCTCTGTGGCTTTTAGTAATCCCCCTTGATCTCGTTCCATAAGTCCTCAATCCCCCCCCCGTCTTCACCTTCTCCCCCATTTCATTCCTAAATATCTCCCTCATTCTGGGAAAATCTGCAAACCTGAAGTCCAGGACTTCTGTGATGGTTTGACTCATTTCATAGCCCGCTCTAACCCTGAAGCCCACTGTGTTATGGTCACTTGCTCCTAGGCTGACCCCTACCCTCACTCTCTCCACACTATCCCCATTGGTGAGGACCATGTCAAGTATGTTGTCCCACCTGGTGGGCTCCCTGACTTGCTGCTGCAGGAACGCTCTCTGGAGGGATTCGCCCTCCTCCTCCTCGAGGATCTCCCTGCTTCTGGATGACATAGCTGATGGGATATCCCAGTCTATATCTGGGAGGTTAAGGTTGCCCACCAGCAGAATCTCCCTCTTAAGTGCAATCCTTTGAACCACCCGCAGCATCTGCATGTCCACTTCCTCGCTCTGCATTGGATGTCTGTAGACCACTCCCAGCCTTACTGATGCCCCAGCCCGCTTCTCTATTGTGACCCACAAGATTTCTGTTTCCCCTTGCTCCTCCTGCTTTTCTGTAGCCTTAATGTCCACCATGATGTACAGCACAATCCCCCCCTTCCTGTCAGTCTACTCTTCCTGATAACCTGTACCCCTGGACCCCAAGTCTGGTGCTCAGACTACCAGGTTTCCATTATGGTTACAATATCCAGGCCATCCCCCACCGTTATTGCTTCTAAGTCCACCATCTTGTTCCCCAGGCTTCTTGCGTTTGCATAAAGTCCCCTCTACCACATACCTCCCCTCTCCCTACTATTCCTCCCTTTCATGCCTGTTCTATACCCCGCTCCCTTTTGCGGGGGAGTGCTTGCTAGTCTGTTCTCTCCTCCTGTTGAACTCTTACCCAGCCTAGCCCTGTACTCCCCCCTTTCCAGTTTAAGCCTCCCCCTAAGACCTTATAAATATACCCTTGTAGTCCCCCTCAGTACTCTTCCCCCCTCTCACTCAGATGCAGTCTATCCTTCCAGTATAAGTTCTCATTCTCCCATGTGTCCCTCCACTCTTATACAGGTGAACTTTTCCTGTCCACACCATTCCCAGAGCCATTTGCTGAACTTCTTGATTCTTCTCCTCTGCATAGCAGTGCTGGCATAGGGGACTGGCAAGACCTCCGAAAATGCCAAGGATTTAGCCTCTTCCAGGCATCTCAGTGCCAGTGCCTTGAACCTCCTCTGGATCTCCTCCCCTTACTTGCTTGCCAGATCATTCGTTCCCAAATGAATGATAAGGTGTGGTTTCCCCACCAACCGATTGCCTGCTTCCTGATATTTTGCATTGCCCTCCCCACCTCAATCCCTGGTTCACGAAAGACTGTCCTCTGTCTGTATATGGGACCCTCCTGATCCAATGTATCCCCTTAATGATGAAGTCCCCAAATACCATGGCATTCTCTACATCCACAACTAGTGGATCTGGTCTCGTTACTGGCGGGCCCCCTATCCTGGCCCTTCTCCTCCTAACTACATCCTCTTATCCTGAGCTGACTACTTGACCCCCCGGGTCCCCTCCCAGTTCCCCTCCTGTACATCCCCTGGAAAAATGTTCCGGCCTCTTCTCTATTAATCCCCCCTTTGGTCCCTGAACTCTTGCTTCCTTACCTTCCCTGCTTACCTGTGTCCCTTCCTTGCCTCCTGCCTCCCCCTCTGCCCCTTTCTCTCCCTTCTCCTCCTCTTGCTCCCCTTCCTTGCCTCCCTGTTCCCCTTGCATCTTCCGCTTCCCTTCCTCACTCACCTCCCCCCTCCACTCCCCTCAGTGTTTATATCCTTTCCCTGCAAGTCTCCCCCCATCCACCCCTTCCCATTGCCTGCCTTCCTATCCTCGCTTATTTCCCTCCCTATTTATTTATTTCCCTATTTATCTCAAAACAAATGTTTTTGCCAACATCAAGGTCAGCACTAAATGCCCCCTCGCCAGTGTGGGGCACTGGGGAGCCCACTCGCAGTGTCCCCAACAGAAGAAAACAGTTTACCTTTTCAACAGCGGGGTGCCCAATCCCTGTGTTGGCAGTAGCCCTCCCCCCAAGGTGGGACACTGGGGAGCCCACCTCCAGTGTCCCGAAATGTTCATTTATGTTAATTATACTTGAAAAAAGAAAACAGTCCCCTGACATCTTTTTATTTTTTGTGCAGTCCTGTAAAAAGAAAATGGTCCTCGCCTTCTCCCCCCCCTCCCCATCCCTCCCCTCCTACTGAGCAACCCACCACCCCACACCTCCTTGTCCTATACTTATCATTGAGGTCGGGCGGCTGTCATCTTCCGTTCACCGGGACACGTCTCCACTCTTCAAAGCTGAACCGCAAACTAAAGCATCAAGGTAAGTGCCATATAATGGCTATCAATGACATTTTGAACTTGTGTTGATATCGCGGCCATGTCAAGGTATATTTGCACCAAATTTTCAACATGGGCTTTTTGGGATCCCACCTCATGAATACTGGCACTGTCTTTTCCTTACTCAGTCCCAAAAGGTGATTTTGCGGTCACTGTATGGAATCACCTTTTGGGACAAATTAATGAAACGACAGTGCCAGTGTTCATGAGGAGGGGTCCCAAAAAGCCCATGATGAAAATTTGGTGAAAAAATTCTCAAAAATGGCCGTGTTACGAGCTTGCATTCTGCAGTTTCTAAGCAGGTGCATAACTCTGGTAATTTACAATATTTTGACTCCAAATTTTCAGCATTGCCATTAGTACACAACACCTCATGAGCAGTATAACTATCATTTTTCACATCCTGCCCCAAAAGTGTTTTCACTACTGTGGCACAGAATGGTGCATATGCTGTGCAAAATCACCTTTTGGGGCCAATTAATGAAATAACAGTGCCACTGTTCATGAGGTGAGGTACCCAAAAGGCCATGTTGACAATTTGGTGCAAGAATTCCTCAGAATGCCCGAGTTACGTGCATCAGTTGAATTAATTCTATGCACGGGCATAACTTTGATACTTTTCCATATTTTGCCACTAGATTTTCATCATAGCCATTTTTTCACACCACCTCATGAACAGTACAGCTGTCATTTCCCACATTCTGCCCAAAATGTGTTTCACACCTGTAGTGCGGAATGGTGTTGCAGTTGCACATATTTATGTTTTGCCTTGTATTTCACAATTACTCTGTACCAGGGTACATGAGGTGGGGTAATAAGATGGCTATGCTGACATTTTGGTCACTGTTGTTCAACACATGGAGACCCCTGTGCTTCCACACCTACATACATATGCACATCTACAGCAGGATTGGAGTGCAGTGTCCGAAGGACCCTGCGCTCCCGCAGTAAAATAAGGATACTATTATACTATCTCAAGAGAGGAAATTCATTGCAAAAACTCCATTAATACATTAGTTAGGGTTTCAATTATGGCACAAATCAGGAATTGCCTGTTAGGGGTTACCACCGACCATCCCACCCCATCTCCCACCCCTCCACACATCAACAGGTGTCGGGTGTGCCTTGCGGTCATCAGGCCTAACTCTGACCCCATTCTCCTATACTGTACCATATCGGCTTGTTTACACATGGACTGGTGTGAGAGTTAGGGTCACTGACCCCAAGGCACATCCCGACGCCTGTTGGTGTGTGGAGAGTGGGAGGGTGGGGTGGTAGGGTTGGTAACCCTAACATCGAATTTCCTGACTTTTGTCACTGTAATAGAAACCCCAACTGATGCATTAACTGAGTTTTTTGCAATGAATATCTCTCTCTCTCTCTCTCTCTATATATATATATATATATATATATATCTGTATACTATATGTAGTTTCACAACTCTGTTTTATTAAGTTTTTTAGTACGGTCCCATAATGGGTTACAATTTAATTGCGATCTCCAGTAATGCAATCTGAAATCCCCTGACCATGTTATATACATCTGCAGAGAAGCAGATAATGTGCCTATCATATTCCCTATCCTGTTTTGCCAGTTGTGCCTGCTGGTAAGGGGCTGTGCCATCCATTTCATCAGTGGTAAGGTCATAGATACACTTATAAAGATTCAAGAGGGGATGGGGTGATTGAGATCATTGAGCCATGGACAGTATATATTTGTAATGGTTACTAGACTAAGGGAGTTTACCAAAATGCTTTGGTACTATATGGGCCACATGAAAGAATGCGAACACTTGGTTGGTTGGCTGGTTATGTTATTACTGAAACAGAGCAGAAGTAATAATTTTCCCTTCAAACACCAGTTGCTCTACACTAGTGACAAGGATGGTCCATGGTGAGGTAACTATTGGTTGACCAGCTATACGTAAATTAGGATCATTCACAACAAGCATCTAGTTTTAGGTACCTACATAACTGGTTGTGAATGTGTACTGAAGTAGCTATAGGTGTACCCCCTCATCTCTTAGGAAGGTCTCTCTAAGGAAAGTATATATTAGTGTTTTATGGCTAAGCTTTTCAGTTTTAAGCCACTGTGATATATCAGTTCTCTGTTTTCCATCGGGGCCTTCCAAGCACCACCTGAGGTATTTATTGCTGTGAATATCTAGATAGTAGGTGTACAGGTGCGGGAGCTGATCCCCCCCCCCATTAATTTAGGCACTGCTCTGAATAAATTTGGAAATTACACTATGGAGCTTGTCAAACCATTTCTTGGGTATTGGGGAGTTCAGCATACTCAGAGGGTATAGTACTAGGGGCAAGAGATTCATGTTTACAATGTTTGTCTTACCCTAAGTGTTAAGGGTAATTTGGCCCACTGGTCCAGATCTTGTGTGAGCTGAGCTATCTGGGGATCCAGATTCAGGGCTTGCATGGTTATATGGTGTCTCATCACCTGGATGCCCATGTATTTCAGAGAGTTGTAGTTCCATTTCAAGCCATGGTCTGTAATGTCAGTCTTATTTACTCTGTGACTGGGGGAATTAACTGTTTTGTCACTACTGAGTTTGTAGTTGGAAATTTGTCCCAAATCAGAGAAAGCCTGAAGGGCAACAGAAGGGGATGTCTGAGGATTAGTGATGTGCACTAAAATGTTGTCAGTGTATATAGACCTTGGGGGATCACCGGGCCCAGATGGAGTACACCCTAGGGTGCTGAAGGAACTACCAGGGGAGCTTGCAGAGCCACTGGTGGATCTGTTCAGCTGTTCACTGGAAGTGAGTGTGGTACCACAGGACTGGAGAAGGGCACATGTGGTGCCACTCCAGAAGAGCGGCCCCAAGGACAACCCAGGGAACTACAGGTTGGTCAGTCTCACTTCGATAGTGTGTAAGCTTAGGGAAACCATACTGAAAGAAAGCTTGATAGCACATCTAGAGGAATATGGCCACCAGAATACAAGGCAGCATGGTTTTATGGGAGGGAGGGCTTTTCAAAAAAATCTGATCAGCTTCTTTGACTGGGTAACCCAAACGGTGGACAGAGGCCAGGCAGTGGACATTCTCTACCTAGATTTCAGCAAGGCCTTTGACTCTGTACCACACAAGAGGCTGATCAGGAAATTGACAGACCTTGGAGTAGGACAGAAGTTGGTTAAATGGGTGGTAGAAATCTGGTTAGGGAACAGGTCCCAAAAAGTGATAATTAGGGGAGAGTTGTCTAGCTCCAGGGTGGTCACAAGTGGCATCCCACAGGGCTCGGTGCTAGGGCTGGTACTGCTCAACATTTTCATTAATGATATTGAGGATGGCATCAAGGGTAAAATGTGTCTGTTCACAGATGACACCAAGATCTGTGGGAAGGTGGACTCAGCCAAGGGGATCCGGGACCTAAGAACACTTGAAAGGTGGTCAGGAACCTAGCAACTGGGCTTCAATGCAAAGAAGTTCAAAATCATGCACATGGGAGCCAAAAACCCCAGGACAGTGTACTACCTAGAAGGGGTCTGGATAACTCCCAAAGTGGAGGAAAGGGATCTGGGAGTGATGATATCTAGTGACTTAAAGCACTCAGTGCAGTGCAAGAAGGCAGTGGCACGAGCAAACAAGATGCTGGGCTGCATAGCCAGGGGGATCAGTAGTAGGTGACAGGAGGTGGTTCTGCCCCTTGTACAGGTCACTGGTGAGGCCGCATCTGGAGTACGCGGTGCAGTTCTGGAGCTCTCACCTTTAAAAAGATATCAACTTGCTGGAGACGGTCTTGAGGAGGGCTACAAAGATGATTATGGGGCAGCAAGGTAGATCATACGAGGAGAGGCTGGGGCCCTGAACATGTACTCCCTGAAGGACAGAAGGGAGAGGGGTGACATGATTGAGACCTTCAAGTACTTGAAGAGGTTCAATAGGGTAAATAAGGAGGGGCTATTCAGGGAAAGCTGCAACAAAACTATGAGGGGCACTGCTTTAAGCTGGGGGGGGGGATGTTTAGAAGGCAGGTTAGGAGGCACTTCTTCACAGAAAGGGTGGTGACGAAGTGGAACACACTGCCAGAAAAGGTGATCTCTGTGAAGACAGTGGGTAGCTTTAAAAGGGGCTGGATAGATATAGGGGAAAGATAAAGATCATAGGAGGGGGGGAGGAAATAGTCAGGAAGGGGGGAGTGGGGACATCAGCCTGAGCTGAGCTGAAGACCCTGCACAACAAGCAGACTTGATAGACCAGAAGGCCCAGTTCTGCTGGCTGCTTCATATGTAAATACTCTGTGGGTGGGATTGGCATGCACACTGCTTGGGGTTGGTCTGTTTCATTGTTCTACTGGGGGCTTAGGGTTGTATGATTTGGCTGTGTTTTACTATACTGTATGTTGAAGCCTGTCTGTTGTATGCTTTTTCTGGGAGGGGATCACTGTCATGTAGTTATCAACAATTCCCACTTGTCTTGTGCTACCAGTACATTCTAGGCACAGTACTACTGTCAACCCACCCAATACTATTTTATTGCTCTGGTTTCCTATGTTAGCCCTCCCTTCTGCAACTCTGCATTCTGTTCCTTCCCTCACCATGCACTCTCTCAGTTTTCTTCTAACCCTCCTCATTTCCCTAACTCTTCCCCTCCTCATTACATCTCCCACCCCCTCCCCCTCACCAGCACCCCCCCATCCTCCCACACTTCCACTTGGTCCCTAATAATGCTGTTTCCACCGCTTCCCCTTCTCTTCCTCGGAATCACTGCCGTCTTCACCCTGTGCCTCTCTTATGTTCATCCCTCTCTACTGTACACTTGTACACACCATTAGTTTTCTCCCTCCTACTGACAGTCCCCCTCCCTTCCTACTAGGCAAGCCTCTAAGATACCCTGGTATAAGAGTGCTAAACTCCATTATTTAATTATTGCACTCCTGCTCCTATCATCTGGAGACATAAATCCTAATCCTGGGCCTTGCTCCCTAAATGGCACAATGCCTCCATCTGCTACCCTGTAGCCCTGCTACCTCACCCCTCTGCCTTGCCCTGAGGTTTGAAATCTCTGCACCTAAACATACGTAGCCTTCTCCCCAAAATCAGCTTACTCCAGCCCCTTGTTGCTTCGCTAGGCCCTGACATAATTAATCTGACTGAAACATGGCTAAATAATAAAACAGGTGGCCCTCCAACTCGTCATCCCGGGCCTTCCTATTTCATGACAAGACCGGTTTGGGAGGGGAGGAGGTGTGGCAATATACGTCTCCTCGGGTATCCAATTCACCACCATTCATTCTGCCTCTGTCCCCAAAGCATACGAAGTACTCATCTTACAATTATCTCTCCCATTCTCAATCCCTATTTTTATTGCAGGGGCCTACTGCCACCCAGGCCTCAACCCCTCCCTGGTTACTGACCTCATCTCTACCATAGTTTTCCACACCTCCTCGGGTGAAGTCTATATTATGGTCAATTTTAACCTAAACTGGTCATCCTCTTCCCTACTCAAAGCAAAAAACAACATTGCTGCCCATGATTTAACCCAACTCATCCTTGAACCTACTAGGATAAACCCAAAAACAAGCAACCATTCCTTAATAGACTGGGCTCTCACTTCCTACCCACACAGAGTCATCAAATCTGGAGTGTTATCAGATGCTCTGAGCGACCATCGCACGACCTTCCTAGTATGCAGAATCCACCGTACCAAAGTCCCCCACAAATCCTTAGTGGCTCGCTCATACAAATCCATGCACCTTGGGATTAGGGTTGTCAGAACTTGTTCGGGAAAGATTCGAACCCTCCTCGAACCCTGGTGTTCGAGTTCTAATTTGGAACTCGAACACTAGAGGGTTCGCAAAAGGGTTCGACGTTTTTTGTTTTTTTATTACTTAAACGGAACTGCCATGCCACTGTGTGCTAGTTCCTGGGGAGAAATGGACAGAAACACTGAGAGTGACAGACTCAAGGTATAATTATAGGGGGGAGAGGGGGAGCACAAGTTCCCCCAACAACTAAGGTAAGCACACCCTGCAGACCCTTTTGCTGCTGCTGCCTGCTGATGGGCTACAAGGGACTGACTTGGGAGTTTGCTGTTCTGGGGGAGTAACTAGTGGACCTCGGGAGAGAGAGCCACAGGAGAGCGCGGCGAGCTGCAGCAGCTAGACAGGTGTGGGGGGCATTGCTGCAAAATATGGCCTGGCTGGAACTGGGAGGAGCAGGAGTTAATTGTAAGAGGGAGAGAGGAAAGTGACGGACTGCACTGCGAAAGTAGCATAAGCGTTATCGTCACCAATAGTGAGGAGTCCGGATTGAGGGTGGGAAACTGATTACTAAGGCCAGAGAACTGTGGTACTAGTGTTGACGTGTTTGCCAGTGCTTCAGTTCCACCTCCTGCGACTGTCTTGCTTTTTAAACTGAATGCTTGCTACATCCGCCCGCCAATATCGAGAGCTGCTACTTTGCTTGCCAGTGCTGGAGTCAGTCGTGGAGTAGTCCTTGGCCTGGGATCGAGCATCAGGGGCTGAGGTGCCAATGAGTTACTGTGGGGGTCGATTCGTCGAGGCATCGATCAGGCTGAGTATGTAGCTCGTGAAACTAACCAGAGGCTGCCAGATGGAAGTTTGGAAGGGAGATAACAGAGGAATATGGACTGCTGGAGGCTCGAGCTGGAGGCTGCTGATGAAAGCAACAACTAACTGGGAGGTAGGACAGACTGACGGTGCTGCAGTGTGGTGGGTGGGAGTGAGTAGTGATGGGTGGGTGGGGGGCAGCCAGCAACATCATCATGCCAAGGGGGGAGGTGTGCTCACTATGTTGTATGGACTAAAGCAATAAGCAGAGGAGGTGGTGGGAGTGAGGGGATTCCAATTTGCACAGGGCAGTTCTAAGCTGGCAGGGGCCACATACTACTGGGTACTGGCCATTTGATTTGGAACCAGTCAGGGTCAGGAAGTGCCCAGGAAAAGAAGCCTGCTGCAATCTGTGAGGTTCTGTATTCTCTCTTCCTGTTGTGTCTGGCCTCTGGAGTGGGTCAGTGGCACTAACAGTTAGTGACGGGCACAGCAATTAGCAAAACAGAACAAAACTGCTCAACTTGAACTAACATAGCTCTAGTCTGCGAGAAGACAAGGATAGGTGGTGTTTATGTTTGTAGGTGGGCTGTTCTGCTGTGCTGTGTTGGACATATCTGCTGTACTGTCTACAGTCAGTGTCTGATTTAAAATGATGTGCTGTCTAGCATCTCTCCTGAGTGCCACCTGAGCCTGACTATATGTCTGCTTTAGTAGGGGCTGTTGGCTGGGGGGTATATGGTTAGCCTAGAGTGCAACTCCAGTGTTTTACTCTGTGTTACCAAAGTTAAATTTAACAAAAGAAATCACCTTTACCCTGCAGGTGGGTGGAATGGCACAAGGGAGTTGTTATGGAAAGGAAGGGGGGAGGGAGAAAGTGCTGTAGATCAAGTAGGGTCTATGGTGACAAAGTAGGTACGGAAAAATGGGCAGACTGGTTGAGTCAAACGGTTCTCATCTGCCATCAAATTCTATGTTTCTGTGTTAAAATAAATGACAGTAATTGCTGTGCAAAATCAAAAATAACGCGGACAATTTACTTTCTGATAGGTAGCACAGCGCCCGTGATCCGAGGCTGGTTGAGAGTGTGGTTGCCCCCCCCCCCAACCTTTACACCAGAATTACTCCTCTGGATGCACTGACAGCGGGATGGAGGGACTGGGAGGGACTAGTTAAATTAGTGTGTTAATTATACTGTTACTGTAGTGTACACTAACGCGAGCAGCACAAAGTGTATAGCTGAGTCCTGTGACTCAAACTTTCAGTCGTGCAGCAGGGCATGATCAGGGCAGATGGAGCTGGATGAGTAGCAGCGCAGATGTGTTGTGGTATGCTCCATTTTTTGGTGCCTTTTTTGGGAAAAAGAGTGTATACTTTAATCGGAGGCAGACACTGGTAGTGGTGTGGAAGCAAGGCATTTTTTCCTGTGTGGCAGAAATTATAGGGGGATCAATGGACTGGAGCAGCCAGGCAGTGTCACAAGTGGCAGTTAGCAAGGTGGTTTGATGTAAAGGGAGTAGGGGAGCAGGCAGGCAGGGAGACTGTGGACTCAACTGACTGGGAGGCTTGGGGTCTCTGTGTACAGTACATGTCATCATCCTGCTGTGCACTTTGCTATACTGTACCTGTGACTCCTTCTACTTGGTGTACTCGGCCTGGCCAGCCCATCATCCTGTTGTGTGCCCTTTGACTGCACTGTTTCCTACCCACTGGTGTGTGTGACTGTGCGCTGTAGCACAGCAGGCAGTTGTGTGGTATCCTTAAATATATGCCAGAGATATTTCCCTGTTGGGAAGAGAGACAGAAAAATCACTTTCATTGTGTTGTGCGACTGTCTTCTATGTGACGGACTGGTCAGTCTACCACCCTGCTGTGTGCCCTTTGACTGCACTGTACCCTACTCACCAGTGTGTGCAACCATGTGCAGCCCAGCACCCAGTTGAGTGGTATCCTTAAATACATGCCAGTAATATTTTCCTGTTGGGAGGAGAGATGGGAAAATCCCTTACTCATTACAAAGAAAAAAATATATATCTGTGTGTCACTATGTTGTGTGGCTCCATCTCCTATGTGGCATACTGACCATCATCCTGCTGTGTGCCATTTCACTGCTTCACTGTGCCCAGTGAGCATGTGACTCCTACGTGGCATACTGGCCATCATCCTGCTGTGTGTCCTTTGATTGCTGCACTGTACCCAACATATCAGTCACACATGATCATTTATCTCTCCCCTTATACTGAAAGATTTTATTTCTCCTTGTCCTCAGTTTTATGTGAATTTCGATTTTACTTCATTATTGGCAGCATGTCCTCAATTTCACTATTATCTTCATTATTGGCAGCACAATTAAAAAAATTGGGTTCAAGTTCTAAAAAGTTCTAAAAAAGATTAGAACCCTAGATCTTTTTCATAAGTTCTAGACTAGAACTAGAACCCAGAACTTCAGAGGGTTCTGACAACCCTAGCAGGAACCATCTTCCTTGGTCACACCGGAACTCATAGCATGTCAAAGAGCAAGAGACCAAGCCTGGAAGCAACACAAAATCTCCAAGCTCCAGAAAGGCTACGATAACTATCGTCAGCTTTGCAACAAATGCCCCAAAGCCACTCGTTTGGCTAAAGCCAATTACTTTACCTCAACCTTTCAATCGAACACAAACAGACCCTCAAAATTTTGGAAAGTCATTCACTCTCTCTTCTACCCCCTTCTTCTCCTCCTACCTCCCTTCACACTATGAACAACACTGGATCAGTTGTGTTTCAGGACAGTAGCTGCTTCTTGTTGTTTTTACAGGGTTTCTTGTGGATTTTACTTGTAGAAGGTTATTTCTTTTCTTTCTTACTTCTAAGGGGCTAGCAGGGTATTGTTTTGGGGGCTGTTGGAAGTTTGAAAACTGGTTTGGTGGCTGTAAGTGGGCTCATTTGTTGGATGTTTCACTGTGTAACAGGCTGCGCTGGTTGAGGCCTATTTCTTCTGATTTAAAACCTATTTGGTGGGATTTGCTTGGGGCTGGTTATTTGAATTGAGATCTATATCTGTTAATTTCAAGCCTATTTTGATGTGTTGTTAGTGAAGCTGATTAAATTGAGACCTGTCCTTTGGCAGCAAACATATTTTGGGAGCTTTGAGTTGAATTTTGATTCCTTTTTGCTGACTTCACTAGCTGCAAAGGTTAGTGCATAGTGGGGGAAGGGTGTTAATGGTCTGGCCAGGTCTCACTCAGCTAATTGGAGGCACAGCTGAATCAGGTTTGTGGTGTTAGTTGCTTTGGCTTCTCAGAAGGAACTGGAAGGGGACAGGATCAGTTGTGTTCCAGGACAGTAGCTGCTTCTTGTTGTTTTTACAGGGTTTCTTGTGGATTTTACTTGGTAGAAGGTTATTTCTTTTCTTTCTTACGTCTAAGGGGCTAGCAGGGTATTGTTTTGGGAGCTGTTGGAAGTTTGAAAACTGGTTTGGTGGCTATAAGCGGGCTCATTTGTTGGATGTTTCACTGTGTAACAGGCGCGCTGGTGGAGGCCTATTTCTTCTGATTTAAAACCTATTTGGTGGATTTGCTTGGGGCTGGTTCTTTGACTGCAGGGCTTGAGGGCAGACACAGGGCTGATACACTCTCTCGAGAGTCGGGTGTAGGCCCAAGACCCACCCTCCCCACCCCTCCTCCCCAGAGCTCTGCTAATTTATAGGGGAACACCTGCCCTGCAATTGAGGAAAGGTGCTGCAGGCTCATGTAGTTCTAGCCACTGGGGTTGGATTTAAGGCTGGGAGAGAGGAGCTTAGGGAGTTGTTCACTTTATAAGTTTACTGTATTGTACTGCACCTAGTAACAGGGTTACCGGTTTACTGTGGGACTGTATCTAGGATTAGTGGGTGACCTGATTAGGCAGTAGGGGTGTATCTTGGACTAGTGGGGAACCTGGTGGCTCACCCAAGGAAACCTACTTGGAGGGGGATGGGGCCACACGTCATTAGGGCCGGCATCTTTGGGACGGTGGTGGGGTACACAGGGTGTGGAGCAGCCAAGATACTGGACTGGGCTTGAAGTTCGGTGGTTGCCCAGGTGCTACCAGCTGGCACAGCTTAGGAGGAGGTTAGGGATTAGGAGAAAGCTGGGGAAAGGGGAAGGGGTTGAGGAAGGGGTAGGGGATCTCCCATAGGGTTGCACCAAGCACTAGGGGTGGGGGCATAGGGAAAGGAGTGCAGGAGAATACTTGGAGGTCACATAGGGACCCTGGCAGAGGGGGCCCAAAAGGAGGACACTATCAAGGAAGCAGGCAGGTAACTGAGGACCCTCACAAAGGTGGGCCAGAGGGACAACATTCTCAGGAAAGTAGGCAGATGGCTGGGGCTGGACAGAAGGAAGTAAGGCAGGGAGGTGGATCGGACCTTACGCTCAGTAACCGCTTCATTTCTCATCTTCTGCTTGAGGATGAGAGGGGTGATGTAGCCATGACAGGGGTGGTTAGAGATGGAAAGGGAGTGGGGGCAGGAGGCGGGGCTGGACAGCAGGAGGAATGGGGAACCTGGAATGCAGGAAAATGGGGGGGAGCAGTGAATCAGAGCAGGAGGGGCAGGGGGAAGAGGGAGGAAAGCGCAAGGAGAAGGACCAGAAGTACAAGGAGGATACAGTAAAGGGAGCTGAGGGTTTAGTCCAGGGGAGCACGACAAGCAAGGAGGGACTAAACGGAGACAGGAGGGAAGGGAGGATGAGCTAAGCTAGTTTAGCGGATGGGGGAGAAGGACCAGTCGCGAGCAGAGAGGGGGGAGTTAGTGAGGTACAGAAGGATACTCGGGATGAGGAGAGGCATGGGATCGGGAGGAGGGGTGGCCAGGGTAAATAAGGAGGGGCGGCATGTGGCATCCAGATAGGGGAGGAACAAGGAGCCGGCTGGGTGGAGAAGCCGTAGAAAGGATAAGGGACATGAAGGGGGAAATGGAGGAAAGGAGAGGTCAGAGTGCTCTGTTGGGGATTCTATGATCAGGGGTATCAAATGGGATAGGAGGGAGAAGCCTGGCCAGTTAGAACAAAATGCTTCCTGACTAACGGCACAGGGCTAAGCACGAGGTATATCAGCTGGCAAGGATTGTGGGGGTTCCCTGGACATACTGGTCCACCTGGGTACAAATTACATTGAGGGAAACAGTAGCTAGAGATACAGGCAAGGTTCAGGAGCTGCCAGGGTCTGTCATGACATAGGATGCACAGTTTCTTCTCAGAAATCCTGCCGTGCCAAGAGCTAGTGGGGAACACAAAGGAAAGATTAGGAGATAAACCCAGTGGCTCAGGGGAGTGTGTGAGGCCAGAGGGTATGGGTTGATGGGGGAATTGGGGAGACCTGGAAGATAAGGAGCCATATGCTAGAGATAGGCTCCATCTCAATTTGATGGAGGGAATCCTGTTGAAAATAGAGGTTCATTGGTGAAAAGTGGGGTTTAAACCTTGTGAAGGGAGGATGGAGAAAAGGCTGTCAAGGGGCGATAAGGAGGGACTCTGTCTCCACCCCCCTGAGGAGCTGAAGGAATGTGGGAAAAGGCCGACTGGTAAAGTGCAGACCAGGGGAAAACAGAATCCCCATGCGAACACTTGCAGGGGAAATGGAGGTATAGGGAAAGGGTGGAAGGTAGTCCTGCTAAATGCCAGGAGCTTGGGCAGTAAAATGCCTGAGCTCCAGATGATGCTAACTGAGGGAGCGGCGGATGTGGCAGCGGTCACTGAGACCTGGGCCACCACAGGACACGACTGGGACCTGAACCTGGAGGGTTACACTATGTTCAGAAAGGACAAGGGGGAGGGAAGAGGAGGAGGGGTAGCAATGATAGTCAAAAACTGCATTGGCATAGGGGGAGTAGAGGAGGCGGAGGGAACCGTGGAGGCGATTTGAGTCACCTTGATAACAAGGGGGGCAAGAGAGTAAAAATAGGAGTGGTGTATAGACCCCCTGTGCTGGCGGAGGAGCTGGAGGAGATTCTGGTGGCAGATGTTGGGAGACACTGCAGACTGGGCAGGGGAAGGGTGGTGGTGTTGGGGGACTTAAACATGCCAGGAACAGACTGGGAGACTATGACATCCTTGGTGGCCAGGGAACAGAGGTTGTTGGATGTCTTTCAAGACGCATTCCTAACTCAGCAGGTGGGGGAACTGACCAGGGAGGCATGGGTACTGGATGTGGTCCTGGCAGACAGTGACTAGATTGGGGGCCTGAGGTAAGGACCCGTTGGCAGGGAGTGACCATGCTATGGTCTGGTTCTGCCTGGACCTAGGAGGGTAGAAGGCTGAACAAAACAGAGGTAACTGACTTCAGGGGCAGATTTTAAGGAAATGGGAAGGATCCTTAAGGAGCATTTGGATGGGATTGGGTCAGACGTGATGCTGATAGTAGGTGGGAAATCATCAGGAGAGGGGTGCAGGATGCTACCAGCACCTGTGCAAGAATAAGACAAAAATGCAGTAGGGCCTGAAAACCCTGCTGGTGGACCAGTGAGGTCCAGGAGGTGGTGCGGGGAAAGAAGGAAGCCTATAGGCAATTCAAGTGCTCAAGGAGTGAAAGGGATCGAGGGAAGTACAAGCTGATGGCTAGAAGGGCCACTAGGGTGGTGAGGGCGGCTAAGGCAAGGAAGGAGCAGAACCTGGCCAGGGAAATTTAGGAGAGGGAACAAGGGGTTCTTTAGATACATTGGGGAAAAATGAAGGGTGAAGGGGCAGATTAGCAGGATTAAAACAGGGGAGAGATGGGCACAAGACCCGGGGGAGCAGGCTGAGGTACTAAATGAGTACTTCACCTCAGTTTTCACCAAGGAAATGGGGTGCTGCATCACATGGGAGGAGACAGTGATACTGAGGAGAGGGGACCCCACCGATCGGAGGGTCTGGGGAGAGGGAGGCATCACTGGCAGGAGGGGGGAAGGCTAAGCAGGAGAAGAGGTAAGGAAGTGGAAATCACAGCAGAGAGAGAGTGAGGAAGCCTCAGGTCCCTTTAAGATGGAGAAAGCACTGGGCCGGATAAATTACATCCCAGAGTGCTGAAGGAACTTATGGATGTCCTGGCGAAACCCTGGCAGAGCTTTTCACCATCTCTGAGGACAGGGTGGTGCCCCAGGACTGGAAGGTGGCGCATATGGTGCCTATCCACAAGGGGGGATCAAGGGAGGTGGCAGGGAACTACAGGCCTGTCAGCCTGACATCGGTGATGGGCAAGGTGATGGAGGGCATTGGCAAGGAGAGGCTAGGGGGACCTGGATAAGTCAGGGTGCCTGGACGATAGACAGCATGGATTCATCCCGGGGAAATCGTGTCAGACAAACCTGGTGGAGTTCTATGACTAGGTGACGAGTGCCTTGGACCTGGGTAGACCAGTGGACGTTCTCTTTCTAGACTTCAGCAAGGCATTTGACTCTGTTCCTCACATGGGCCTGTTGGATAAGCTGGGAGAAATGGGGGTGGGGAACCAGATGATCAGATGGATAGGCAATTGGCTCCAGGACCGGACCCAGAGGGTCGTAGTTGGTGGGATAGTCTCATCCCCAAGGAGGGTCATTAGTGGGGTCCCATAGGGATCAGTCCTTGGGCCCCTCCTGTTCAACGCCTACATCTCTGACATAAGGACAGGTATCAGGAGTGAGATGAGTCTCTGTGGATGACTCAAAACTGGGGGCGGTGGTGGATGGGGAGGAGGGCAGGGTGGCCCTACAGGGGACCTGGAGGCTCTGGAAAGATGGTCTAGAAAGTGGAAGCTGAGGTTCAATGCAGGGAAATGCAAGGTACTGCACCTGGGGGCCAGAAACCTGGGCCAAGTGTACACCCTGGGGGGATGCTACAAGTCTCGATGGCTGAGAGGGACCTGGGGTGGTGGTGGATGTCAAGATGAACAACTCTGAGACTTGTAGGAGGCGCAGCCAAGGCCAACAGGATGCTGGGATGCATCGCTAGGGGGATCACCTCCAGAAGGAGGGAAGTGATACTCCCTCTGTATAACTGCTTGGTGAGGCCGCACCTTGAGTACTGCATGCAGTTTTGGAGGCCACACTTACAGAGGGACATTAAACTCCTGGAGAGGGTCCAGAGGAGGGCAACCAAAATGATTTGGGGCTTGGGAGACAGGACCTATGAGGAGAGGCTCGAAGAGCTAAATATGTACACATTGGAAGAGAGAAGGGACCAGGGGGACATGATAGAGGTCTTCAGGTACATGAAGGAGGTAAATAGGGGAGGAACAGTCAGGGTGCTTCGAAGGAAGGAGGAGGGGGCCACTAGAGGGCATGGGTGGAAGCTGGAGGGGGGAAGATTCAGGGGAGAAAGGAGGAGGTGCTACTTCACTGAGAGGGTGGTGGAGCCATGGAATGCGCTGCCTTGGGGGCTAGTGGAGGCAGAGACAGTGGAGGGGTTCAAGAGGGGGTGGGACAGGTACAGGGGAAGGGTTCTGGAAGCAAAATCCAATGCAGCAAGAATATCCGGAACTGGGAAGGGAGAAGCCAGAGAAGGCAAGGGGAGCAGCAAGGTCATCTCCCAGGGTGGGGGTTGACCAAACGAGCAGACGCGAAAGACGGTTAGGCCTATTCTGCTGGCATTTTAGTGTAGTATGTTAGTATTACCTCTGATCACTAGAGTGTCGCCTCTGAATTTAATTATTTTTTCACCTCCTGTGCCTCTGCCCTTCTATTCTCCTTACTGTCTCCTCAGTCTGATCCTCCCCCTAACTCACCACACACCTATCCCCAGCCCTTTCCTTTCTCATTTACTAACATAACACCCTCTGACACCCTGGATGCCCTGCTTACCCTAAACCCTTCTAAAGGCAGTTCGCCTGATGAGCTGGATCCCAAGTTGTTTTACCTTTCTGCTATGGCTATCTCTGCCCCACTGATGGAGCTACTCAACCTCTCATTCACATTGGAAGCTATCCCCTCTGTCTGGAAACATGCCATTGTTCTTCCCCTCCCTAAGGGCGGTGACCCATTCTTCCATGGGAACTATCGCCCCATATCCCTACTTCCCACCATCACTAATCTGCAAGAACACCTAGTTCTTATCCAACTCTCTGCCTATCTCTCTCACTCTAACTTTTCACCCCCTTCCAATCTGGCTTTCATAAAAACTACTACACCGCCACCTCCCTGATTAGGCTCACTGACTCCATCCTCACTGGGATGGGCAGTGGTCAAATCACGTCCGCCATCTTTGTTGACCTAGCCAAGGCTTTCAACACTGTCTCCCACTCTATCCTGTTACACTCTCTCTCCGCTGCAGGCTTGTCAGCTGCCTCCACAAACTGGTTCCGTGCCTACCTGGTAGGTCGGACCCAATCAGTTAGAATAGCAGATTCCATATCCTCTCTCCTCGCTATCGACACAGGGGTCCCGAAGGGATCAGTGTTGGGTCCCATACTCTTCTCCATCTTTCTCAATGACTTGCCGTCTGTCTGCACATCTACCTCTGTTCATATGTATGCAGACGACACGGTCCTTTACACCTCCGGCCACTTCCCCACTGATGTTGCAACCAGACTTCAGAACAATTTCAACAACGTTCAGTGCTGGTTTTGCTCACATCAGCTTTTCCTAAATGCCAAGAAGACTGTCTCCATGACCTTCGGCACTAGGCAGAGACTTTCAAGGCTCCCCTCCCTACCCACTTTCCACATCCTCAACGGGATGGTCCTCGAGGACACCTCCTCATTCAAATATCTGGGGGTTTGGCTTGATCAACACCTCACCTTCTCTGGTCACATGGATATCATCCTTAAAAAACTGCACCCCAAGTTAGGCGCACCATTTAGGAACCAGAATAGCCTCCTTATGCCGGCTAGGCGTGAACTTGTCCAGAAGATGATCCTCCCCATCTTTGACTACTGCAACGTAGTCTACAGTGCCGTGCCTAAGAACTCCCTAGCCAGACTGAACACCCTGTTTAACTCCTTCTGCTGCTTCGCACTCGACACTCCTACCCTTGTTCATCACTGTCAACTTTACCACACTTTGGCTTTACCATCTCTTGATAACAGACGTCTCCTCCACTATGCTAAATTTATCTCCAAATTCTGGTTTGGCTCCCTCCCTACTTGTCTCAACTTTTCCCTAACAATCCACCCACCATCCATCCATTCACGTAGGTCCTCAGTTTCCCGTACTTTAGGTGTCCCATGTCGAGACTACTGTCAGCCAGGGGCAATTTCCTTGCACCATTTCTCTAAACTGTGGAATTCCCCCCTCCCCCAGATTCACTTTTCTTCTTCCTCTTCCTCCATCTCCTCAGCCTTACACAATTACCTGTCTGTGAACTGCAACTGAGCAGACTATGTTGCATCTAAATGGGCTGTAATAGTTATCGTATTACCGCACTTGCGAACCTTCCGTTCACTATGATGTCATGGAATATACATACCAACTGTCATTTCTTGATGCCTGTTACTGCTTGTTAATTGTTCTCTACTTGGTAATGTACCCTATGCATAACTGGCACTATATACTGTTTTGTTGTTTGCCTATGACTTATTTATATGTCTTCCAATTCTCATATACTGGCAGTGTATATTGTTGTGTTGATTACGTTTCATTGTATGCCTTCCAACTCCCTCACCCCCAAGGACGCACCGTGAGACGAGCAACTTGTTGTTCAGTGTGCTCTTCCTGGTGAAACTCTTAAATAAATAAATGTTCGTAGACATTTGATAAGGTTGCCCTTGTTTGTTAACACCAGTAATCCCTGGGTGTGAGTTAATCCTATGGGCAAGGGGTTTGAGAAATAAATTAAACAGTAATGAGGAAAGGAGACATCCCTACCTTGTTCCTTTGTACAAACTAATTGGGGAAGAATTAACTCCACTGCAGAAGACTTGAGCTGTGGTTCTAGAGTACAATCATTTCAACCAGGTAGGAAAGGGCTCCAGAATCCCATATCTAGACAGTCTTAAGCAAATATGCCCATGAGATGCCATTGAAGGCCTTCTCTGCAGCTAGGGAGACAAGAACTGCTGGTGTATCTGGCTCCCCAGACACGACGATCAAGTGGGCCAATTTTCACAGGTAGTCTAATGAAATCCTACTGGGCATAAATCCAACCTGTTCATGACCTATAAGGCAATCTCAGTTCCTGTTCAACTGTGAAGTTTAAAATCTTGGCCAGAATTTTAAGACCTAGATTTAACAGAAATTGGTCTGTAATTATCTACTAGTGTGTGGTCTCTACCCGGCTTAGGGATCAGGGTAATCAGTGCTTCCATAAAGGAATGTTTAGCGAGCCCCTGTTCAAAGATATAATTATACATGTTTAGAAGGAATGGGCTAAGTTCCACTAGAAAGCACTTATAAAACTTGGGAGAAAAAAACATTGGCGTCGGGGGGCTTTGTTGAGCTTCAGGTCTTCAGTTGCTTGTTGCACTCACCCAGGGTGAGTTTTCCACTGAGGATTTCTTGTTGGGAAGGATTCAGCTGCAGGAAGGGAATGTGGTCAAGATACAGGCCAACAGCAGTGGAGTTCGGGCTAGAATCTTCCGCAGGGTATAGCCCTTGACAAAACTTACGGAGCTCCTCTGCTATGTCTTTGGGACAAGTGAGGAGGGTTGGCTAATCTTGGGGTTTTAAACTCTGTATTGTGTGGAATGCTCCCTGCTGACATAGACACAACACCATCTGTTTCCCGCGTTCTCATCCTGGTCAAAATATTTAACCCTTGCCTTGTGTATAGCTAATTCAGCCCATTCCCTGATTAATTCTGTGTAAGCTGCTCTGAGGGCATTACATTTTAAACAGGTGTCCTCTGGGATGTGAGAGTTAAGCTTCTTTTCTATTTCTCAGACTTGTTTTAATAAGTCTTGAGAAGCACTGTGCACGGGGCGGAGAATTGATATTTGTATTTGTATCTGTATCTATCTGTATGTGTTTTTGTAACTGTATCTGTAACTGTATCTGTATGTGTATCTGTATCTGTATGTGTATCTATATCTGTAGGTGTCTCTGTATCTGTATCTATCTGTATCTGTATGTGTATCTATATCTGTATGTGTCTGTATCTGTATCTGTATCTATCTGTATCTGTATCTGTATCTGTATTTGTTTGCAGAAAATATTTTCTTTTATATTTCAGACATATTTGTGTTGCTAATGATGGCACAAGAACAAGGGTTTAAGGGAGATCACGTGATGCTCCTGTGAGACTAGCAGCTCTGGGAACCAGATCCTGTCTCAATCCTCCAGCAACAATTAAAATATAAGTGTTTGGATGGTGTTCAGCTTCCTTCAAGAAGTGTTACAACTCCAACAGACATCCGAAGCGTTTCTAGTAACTCGGGGCGTCATTATATTGAGAGCAGCCTAACTAAATTCTATCGTTAAAACCAAGGCCTAACAATACCATGGAGGTCGAAATGCGCCGGGTCCTCCCAAGGCATACACCCCCACAAACCCCAGAGAAGGGACCGAAAAGATCCAAAGGCCAGGCCAGTGGACCTGCAAAAGCTCTTGCATCTACAATGCCTCAATCAGCACCGATCCCACTATCGGAGTAAAAATTCCTCCAGGAATTGCAACCATTTAAGCTCACCCTGCAGGATATTACTGCTGAAATAAAGTCACTCAGAGGGGAGTTTTCCGACACCAATCCGGCTATCTCAGATGTCTCCACCCGCACCACATTGCTTGAGAGCTGGAAGGGCAAAATTGAGCCTGAAGTCGTGACCCTAAGGCAGCGATTGCACAAAGTTGAATCCAAACTGGAGGATTTGGAAGGCCGAAGCAGAAGGAATAATATCACTATCTTTGGCCTTCTGGAAGAAGCTGAAGGATCTTCTCCCATTCTATTCCTCCAGAAATTGCTCACAAAAATAGCTGGACCCTCTCCAAATAACTCTACATATATAATAGAGAGGGCCCATTGGTTGCTGCGTCCTAAACCTGTGAGTGGCAAACCCCCGAGACCAGTCATTATTAAGTTTTTGAATTACCTTGATAAGACTCATATTCTCGACCAAGTTAGAAGTCTGCAGCATGTCCTTTGGGAGGGCCAGCAGCTACGCCTGGTGCAGGATCTTCCAGCTACAGTGAGGCAGCGTCAGGCAGAATGCCATCCCCTGGTATCAAAATTAATAGCCGCAGGCATTAAATACAAAGTTCAGTATCCCTCCAGATTGATGGTTCTGAATGCTGACGCCTGGCATTCCTATGATACCATACAACTAGCTGCCCCGGCACTGCACGCAATGTATCCTGACTTATTCCCTGCTCGCTGATGCTCCACGGAAGATTTGCTTGAGTAATAATTTCTCCTTTGTAGAGGGGCTGTTTGTAAGAGGGCAGATACGAGGAATCCACATGGAGCGTTTCGTTTTGTGATCGCTGGAGGACGCTGGAATCCAATGTATTGCAGAGGATGGGCTCAATATTCTTCTACCTGCAATAGACCAGCTGAAGCAAACGCAATCGGATGCTCATTGGTTCTTCTAGTTTTTATTTTCCTTTTGTTTTTTTCCTTTTCTCTATAACCCTAACACAAGGAAGGTTGAATACCTTACAAGCTGCCAGTCGGCGTATCGCAGCTGCTATCAATACAAGTCTGCATTAAGACTTTCTTTTTTTTTTTTTTCACTTCATTTGTTAAAAGGCATTATCTAGAGAGGCCACATGAGGGCAGCACAACCTTGCATTAAAAGTTTGATGCAATGGTCAATACTCGTAGCAACACCCACATATTTTAATTTGGCTGAATATTCTAAGCCTTTCCTATTTTGCCATACTAAACGTACTCATTTAAGCTACAACTGGCAGATGATTGCCTTGTAATAGCTGCTGTACAGTGACTGGTTTTATTATTTCCTTACTACAACTCTTTTTAATTTTTTTTCCAGGTCAGTTGTGTTTATTGATTGCAATATTGCAGATCTTGACTTTTTTCTTTTTCCTTTTTTTTTTTCTTTTTATTACTATGGGGTGGTTACTAGAAGGATGTAAATAGTTACGTTTTTTCATTACTGAGCTGGGGATTGGGGCGGGAAGTAAGGGCTCCTGGGTTATCCTGCAGTCCATTCAGTGCCCCACGTACTGGCGTAGGGTGGGTTGGGTGTCCACAGAGGTGTCCAGGGTTAGACTCTGGAAATTACTAATATCATTGTTTATGGTTTCAAGACAGTTAAGGATTCTAGCCTTAGATTTCATCCTATCTTTCCGGGATATTGATTACCTTGATGTGGAAGGGGAAAATTGGGTGATGGGGAGGGAGAGGGTGGGATGGGTTAATTTAGTAAGTTTGTTCCTGAGGGGGTAGCATTTTCTGTTTCAATTTCTACATTTATATTATACTATGGAGCGGGACATTGGGTTAAGGGGGATTGGCTGTTCTTGAATATAGTGTTTATCACTAAGGGGCGGGGGGGGATTTTGTTGGGTCACCACTTAGTACTCACGGAATAACCTACTGGGTAAGTGTCTTCCTTGAGAATGATTTAATGATACAGAATTATTACTGATACTTCATTTGGCTATGACAGCAGTACTAAAGTTTTGTTCCTGGAATGTTAAAGGTGCCCAATCTTCTACTAAAAGAGCTAAAATTCTGTTACATCTCAATAAACTTAATACTGATGTAGCCTTTCTCCAGGAGACCCATTTACCCAGTTCACAAATTCTCAGTTTAAGAAGAACATGGTTGGGGCATGTACTGGGAGCTGGATTGGATACACGTAAATGTGGAGTTGCGGTACTGGTCGCACGTCGCAAACCTTTCAGGCTGCTTCAGTTGATATGCGATCCCCAGGGTAGATATATATTGTTGAGAGCCATTTTAGGCCACACCGAATTGATTTTGGGTTCAGTCTATGGATCAGTTGGGGATGACCCACAATTCTTTACTAGCCTTATGACTAGTTTGGCCTCCTGGTCCAATCTCCCTATACTACTTGGTGGAGACTGGAATTTAGTTATTTGTAATACACTGGATAGGTCCAAATCCAGACATACTCCCTTTACCCCTGCACAACTAGCTCTAAAAGACTTTATGAATACTATGGGCCTTGCTGATCCATGGAGGACCCTTTTTCCTTCTACACGAGATTATTCATTTCATTCCCTGCCCCATAATACATTCTCAATCATTGACTCCTTTTTGTTGGGGATTGAGCAACTAGCGAGGGTACAAAGCTGCGCCTACCTCTCTAAAGTGATCTCTGATCACCACCCAACTTTTTTGCAGTGGTCCTTGCCTTTTTCAGTTGAACAAGACAAAGTTTGGAGGTTCAAGCCTCAATTATTAAAGTCCTAGAACCAGACTGGATGGGCCTTGCGGTCCTTATCTGCCGTCAACTTCTATGTATGTTTCTAGTAGACCTCCTTCAAAAGTATATAGAAAACTTTCACAAGTTTAATGCCCCTCTATGTTGAAATTAGATGTATTATGGGGAGCCCTGAAATGTTCACTAAGGGGAGAAATTATTCGTTTGGCTTCCATTAAGAAAAAGAAAATTTCATCAGAATCCTTTGTGTTGTTACAGCAAATCAGAGCCTTAGAACAATCCTTATCTTCCCAATCTCACCCCACTGAATTCGAAAAACTAGAAAGCCTTCGTTTTCGATACAGTATTCTTCTTAGTGATAAGGTTGAGCATCTCCACTTCAAATCAAAAGTTACCTATTTTGACCAAGGGGACAAGGCAGGGAAATGTTTAGCTTTAAGGCTCAGGGCACAAGTCACAGATAGGATAGTGTCAACTATTCAAGATCCGGTAGGCAGCCTCCATACTTCTCCCAGGGAGATTGTTTCATGTTTTAAGTCCTATTACCAATCTCTTTATTCACGTCCCCCTTTACCCTTGGACAGTACCGCATTAGATCATTTTTCACAAGACATAGACCTTCCATATTTGTCCCAACATCAAATAGCTCTTCTACAAGCTCCCCTGAATTTAGAGGAAGTACATGAGGCCATCTATGCTCTTCCTGTTGATAAAGCGCTGGGTCCAGATGGCTATACATCTAACTTTTACAAAGCTTTTAAATCTCAATTGGGTATAACTCTGCTTGATACTTATAATTATATTTACAAACATGGCCTCTCGGATTTTAGTTTTACTGAGGCTACTATCATGGTGCTTCCTAAACGGGATAAGGACCCTACATCGTTGCCGAATTACCGTCCAATATCACTTATAAACGTAGATCTGAAAATTCTAGCCAAAATTCTGGCTAACAGGATGGCCAAGGTCTGGCGCACGTTATTAAGTCCTGAACAAGTTGGTTTCGTGGCTGGATGCTTATCAGTGGACCATCTGCATAAAATTTCATCTTTTTTCTGTGTCCAGGGACCCTATCCCTGCAGCTTTGTGTCCCTGGACGAGAAATGGCTCTTCGATCGGGTATCATGGGACTATTTGTTTGACCTAATCCCAAGATATCGTATTCTCAAGCAGTTTTACAGTGGATTAAAATACTTTACTCACATCCCTCTGCTTGTGTACTATGTAATGGGTTCTTTAGATCATCCTTTTGCCCTCATGGGGCCTGAGGCAAGAGTTGCCTCTCTCCCTTACTTGTTTAATTTATTTTTAGAACCACTTATTAGGAAAATTAACAACTCCATAGTGATACCCGGCATTTCGATCAATCATTCCCAATACAAATTATCGGTGTATGCCGACAATATTATGCTTCACATCACTCACCCATCCATAGCCACACCAGCTACCCTTAATATTATCCAAAATTTTGGGGACCTCTCTAATTATAAATTAAACTTAGCTAAAACAGAAGTAATGCCATGAAATAACCATACTTTAAAAATGGACATTGAACATCTTGGGCTCACCTGGGTGAGGGACAAAATAAAATATTTGGGCATATACTTATCCCAATGCAATATTAAAATGAAGCAATATAATTTGGATTAGTTACTTACAAATATCAGGATAGATTTAAACCGTTGGATGTTACTTCCTTTCTCTCTTTGGGGATGTATCAACATAATTAAGATGAATGTCCTGCCCCGTTTGTTATACCCCCTTCAAATGCTTAATCATTTTCTTCCTCAATCCTGTTTTCTTCAGGTGCATAGTATTATTTCCAAATTTATCTGGAAAAATAAGTCTTCTCGAAGAGCAATTACTAAATTACAGAGGTCTAAAGAACAGGGAGGATTACAGGTTCCCAATATCTACCACTATTACCTGGCGATTAACTGTGCCGTAGTCTCACAATGGCTGAAACCCACAGAAGACCCCCCCATTGTGGCTACAAATAGAAAAATCAATCTGTAACCTAACGGGAGTAGATATTAAGAGTCGTCCCTATCTGACCATTAATAAAGTCCCTAAACAGTATAAATCCATGCCTATCATGGCATCTCTTCGGATTCATATGCAGATGAATAAAACCTTTGGGTACCTAATAGTAAAGGATTCTTCTCAACCTATTTTGAAGAACCCCAATTTCAAAATTGGGGGAAAAGTTATTACTCCCGTCTATTTGGCCAGCAGGGTGTGGAGAAGTGGTAGTAGATCTAACAGAAAACCACAAATTACTCACTTTTTCAGCTATAAGGACAAAATACAATCTGCCAGCTTCTTTCTACTTTAAATATCTCCAAATCTCCCATGTATTAATACAGCATCTTGGTAGTGGCCCTTGGGATCGGTACATGCTTGGCCCTAATCTTGGTTCACTTTCCAAGAGACCCTCTTCCCACTATGTTGCCTTTTATTATAAGGAGCTCCAGACACGCTGCAGTGAATTAGAAGGTATTCCTTGTTATATTTGGGATAGGATTCTTCCCCCAACCTCTTTGGTCCCCCGCCAATGGTCACAAATTTGGAAAAGGTTGTATAAAGATGTTAGGTGGGATCGCTATAGATTGCTTCAATTCTATGTATTGCATGACTTATACTATACGCCTGCAAAACTTAATAAAATGGGGAACCTATCAACTGACGTGTACCAGATGCGGGTCCCAGAGAGGTACCCTTCTTCATATTCTCTGGGAATGTGACAAGGTAAGCCCTTTTTGGGAGGCTATCCAATCTAAAAACGACCCCCTACTGGGGTTACAGAATGCTTTTCAGCCAGAAATCTGTATTTTGGGAGACTCGGGAGAAACCCTAGGAAACCAAAGGAAGCATTTGTCCTTGATATCCCTTTGTACTAAGAAAATTATATTACATCACTGGTTAGATCAACAATTCCCCAAGTATACAGAGTGGCATAAAGAAATTCTATTTGCTCTACAAGCAGAATATTTCATTGCGAATATCTCTAAGCATAGCAATAAATATCAGAAGGTATGGGCACCCTTACATACCTTATTATCCATTTAGGGTGGTTTTGGACCTGACCTGGACCTGACATAGTGCTGCGGAGGTTAATGATTAATTTTCCATCTTTTTTTTTTTCTCTTGAATTAAAACTATTCCCAGTTTCATACAGTGTAGTGGCGATGTGGGAGGGGTGGGAGAGGGGAGATAAGGTGTTATTAATTTTTCTGTTTCTTATATTCTGTTTTGGTATTTAGCTAGCTTTGTTAGATAATTTCAATATTGCTCCTGACAGTTATCCCTGGATTTTAATGTTGGGTGAAACTACATGAAGGCGTTTTTTTTTTCCTGTAATAATCCACAGTCTTGTGTATCACGGGAGGTTTTTTTTTAGAATCATAAAGACCTGCTATGTACTACTGCTGATTACTCAACTGTCTGTATAAGTTGAATTGTATACAATACCATAACTGTAATAGCGAATCTAATACCACAATAAAGCTTATTAAATTGAAAGACCAAGGGTTTAAGAGGTATCAAAGAACTATGGGGATTTATCAACAAAATAGGCATTTCATGTCATGAGCAGCAATTGTAATATGTGTGTCACTGAGTCTCGGCTCAGGTCTAATGCTACTTTTTGTGCTGTAACACAAAAATGCAGATATTTAAGACTTTATGAGGTCTAACACAAATACAAATATTTACGACTGATATTTGTACTTGTAGTTGTGTGTACTTGTCCTGAATACCTACTTCTTTTGCACAGCCTTAGTTTTGAGCATTTCTTCCTCTTTTTTTTTCCTTTTAGATGTCAAGCAGATCAACTCTCCCTGGATACCATCCAGGAAGTGTCCCTATTAAAGACAGAATGCTTGTTGTGCTGAATAAATCTGTAATAAAATACCTTATGTGCACAGTTTTGTCTGTTGTCTTTTACAATCTTGTTATTAAGTCTTCATTTCCTTTCCTGCAGAGCTGGTCTCCTGAGGGCTAGGTGTTGGGAGACAGGTGAGTGGTCCGATACTACCTGAGCCTGAATCTCACAGCTTTTGACCCCTTGCAGGTGACCTGCACCTAACAAGAAAAAGTGTAGTCTCCAGTACATATTATGGGTGCAGAAAAAAATGTGTAATCCTTAGTGTGGGGGTAAAGTGCAACAAGGATCCACCAGAACCAGGGTGTCTGTCATATCCCAGATGATCCATTGGGAGGGGAAAGAGACCCTTGGGGCCCCGTAGCAGTGGTCTAGATCAGGATTAAAAGTTATATTCGAGTACCTTGCAAGATAAGGGGCAGGTGTGACCAACTGGCTAGTCTGTGGACTAAGTTCATAAAGAACCCTGGGTCATCTACACTGGGACCAAAAGTCTACCCTAGGACTACTTCAGTTTGTCCCAATAGGCTCCTCAAGAAAAGCAATTGCTCTGTTTCATTCCCGATGTCCTGCAGCAGCTTGAATCGTACTTCCCTGGGTATAAGTATAGCTAATCCCTTCTTTTATGTGTCATCACCTGCCCTGTATACCTGGCCCACCCATTCTCTATGGAAAAGGAGAATCTGAGCAGTTTTTAGATGGGTTTCTTGTAAATAAATAAGTTGGCCCTGTAGTGTCCATAAATGGTATAGGACCTGATAGCACTTCTGCTTAGACTGAGCCCATGTGATGTTCCGCGTAGCATATCGTGTGGAGTTACTCCTGACAAAATCTTATTATACAACCCAGTATGTGTATTGATGCCATTGCATATGAAAGTCTATGGATGAGATATTTAATGGTACCAAAGCTCCTATCCACTAACACGTCCTCCCCCTCTTTCCTCTGAAACAATAAACATGTACAACCAGACATAACCTTAACAAGGAACAAATAACAATCGCACAGCACTCAGGATCCCCAAAGGGTAATTTCTGCACCCTGGCTATAAGTTCCATTCCTTTAGGGACAAGCCCACACTCATTGTGGTCTGTGAGTGTCCCAGCCTAGTGGCAGCTGGCCACGCTCCGCAATGGCAAAAACACAGAACTGGAATCAGCCACCAATTCGAGAATTAATCTCAGAACCATAGTGTGGTCTAGTGGGGGGTATAGAACCAACCACCCAGAAGATGATCTCTGGGTCCCGGCAAAGCAAGGTATTATAGTACAGCCTGCCCAGACTCAATGCACCAACCTCAATTAACCAACCCCGGGGAATGCAGCAAGACAACACCTCCCATCAGCGGAATGAACTATCTAAAACCACTATTTACAGCCTGAGCATGTACTGTACGTACACTCTATAGCTATGTGGTTTAGCTTAGGATAAGAATGAAATTCAAATAATCAGAATACTGTATGGATTAAACACACAACATTTTAAACATTTTAAGAATGGCAACAAGCCTGTCCAGGAGAAAGTCTTTAAGAAACAAACTCTGCAGCAGCACCAGTGAATTGCCCGAGTTAACAGGCTTGCGTCTGTGGTCCAGTGCACTGAGGCGGCATGGAATTTATTTTCAGTGCCAAAATAAATAGGGTCCCCAAATATTCTCGATGATCATACAGCGCAAACGCTGGTCAAGTCCCATTCCGTACAAGCGGCCAGTAGATAATGCTCCATAAGCACACCTGTATCCACTGAACTAATACCCATAGTTCAAGTCTCTGGGATAGACTGGTGAGCAATGTAGTGTAGGCCTGGCTATCTCTGATCAAAAACCCTGTCCCCCCCAAAGGTGCCAAAACTGAGAGTCTAGATGTTCAGAGCACTGTGCCATTAATAAGGCAAAGGCAGCTGCCAATGTAACTAATAAATGATGAAAAGCTTGTTTCTCACCCAAGTTTAAATCCAGTACTCCAAACCACAGAGTAGGAAAACACTCACTCAGAACACAGGGCCAAAACTCACAGGGCATGGCCTCCTCTCAGTGGTGGTGGCTCAAACAAGCTGGGGAATAGGTGGAAAGGCTCTCTGCAGCCTTCTTTGCTGTGTTGAATTGCTTGACTCCAGTGTTGGTCATGATCAAAAGCTTTGCAGGGTAATTCATCTTGAAATAGATGCCAACTGCACTGAGCTTCAGTTTAATCTCCATGTACTCATTTTGCAAAGCACAGGTCTGGGGGCTTAAATGGTTGAAAATAAAGATTCTGGGACTTCCGGTGACATCACGGAGTTGTACACAGAGTGATCTTTGAGCTCCCAACCCTCAGGGAATAAAACAACCTGCAAAACTTAATTTAACATCATATTTTTATTACACATGGCATAAAGAGGTACAAAAAAGACTCAGAGTACCAGATCAGTAACAAAAATGCAGTCTGGCAAAATGGATGACAAAGGATTTAACTGGGGCCCAGACCATCAGAGAAGAAGCCTCTCACCACCAGTGCTCACGGAACAGACTATGATACAGATGGAGAGACCGAAATCCTCTTCTGTAGTCACTTTGAAATGTTATTGTATGAGATACAAGGCTCATGGGTGAAGAATAAAAGAGAATTTATCCCCAAAACTCACTAAACTGAAACATCACATTGACCACGCAGAGGAAGGAGTTTTGTGGGTGGAAGACACAGAAATGCAGTACGGGAGAGTGGTGGAGACTCTTTCACACCAGGCCACCACACTACAAACAAAGTGTATAGATCTGGAGGGTCGATCCTGCAGAGAAAATCTCCATTTATATGGGCTGCTGGAGGGTGCCAAAATAGCCCTGATGTCAGACTTTCTGGAGAATATTTTAAAAGACATACTAGATCTTCCAAAAGGATACCACCTTTCTATTGAACGCGCACACTGCTCCCTGATACCAAAGCCCACAGACCCCGCAGCCAGGCCTAGGACAATCGTTATGAAATTCTCGAGCTATAAGACCAAGGAAGATATCCTTAGACGTGCGTGGGCCAAGAAAGAGGTAACTTACTTAACATCCAGACTCTTTTTTGACCATGATTATACCCCAGAGGTCCAACAGGCTCATTTGCAGTAAGCTCCCTGGTTAGATCCCTAAAGGAACAACAGCTTCAATGCTAGATGCTGTTTCCTGCCCGACTGAAGGTATTCTGGTGAGAGGGTCTGGTGGTGTATTCATCCTACAAAGAAGCTTGTTCTGCAATTAAAGCCAAGTGATTTAAAGTGGCTAAATCACCTGCGGACCGTAATATGTGGAGGAGAGCATTCCAGATGGACTGGCAAGCTGTCGTATCCAAGTGGAAGTCAGGTCCACCATAACACATGACCCGAGAAGCTTTGCAGCACATCGGTGCAATCTTGTCTAAAATTTCAACAACCAGAGCCCAATGTGTCGTCCCAACAGGAGACCTGAACAACTGAGGTACTATGCATAGCATTCTACTCAGAATGGGGTGACACTAATGCTCCTACCCTGCTAGAAGCATCGTGTGATAGTGGCCTCTGAAAGGGGTGTTCTTTAAGTTTCTCTTTGATAGTATCTGGACTGCTGATTTGCTTCAACAGGAGCTCTCATCAAAGCCGACTTTTTACACAGCAGTACAGAATGGTTCCCTGCTTTTTGTTTACCACCAGCAGCGTTTTCCTGTTTAAGATTGAATGACCCGTCATAGTTATCTCTGGAACACTAGAGTTTGGCTCATGCTGATGTCATTATCGTTTGGCTGACTTGGGGGGTGGGGGCTGGGGGAGGAGAATGCAGCACTGGAGCTGCATGAACAAGGGGCATAGACAGAGTATTTGAAACCAAGGCAGAGTGTCAGAATTGCCAATTAATATTTTATCACAGCTGCCTCGCATCCTCACTGCTCCTCCCCCCCCCCCCCTTCCCACATGACTTAAGAGAGCCATGTTCATAATGCCGAGGTTATGGGACCCAGGTCCCTCTCACACGATGCTTGTGTTACTGGACTGCATGGCATCCATCAGTCACACATGCACTGGGCATGGATTTACCTTAGGGTGGGTCATACCTATAAATCCAATGCCAATACTGGCCTTCTGGGACTTGGTTGCTCCCTTCCGGCGGCCCAGACATCAGTAAGAAGCTGCTACACATTTACTCCCATAAGGTATTAGTACACAGTGCTCAACCAACACCAAGTTCTCTTGTCCATTTGGATTCTTATCCCTGAGAGCAGAGCTTATTATGCACTACTCGGTTGCTCGTCCATCCCCCGTGACTTTTCTACCTACCATTAAGGAACCCAATTTACTAATATTTTAGGTTTCAAAAGAGGGCCCAACTAATGTAGGGCATCCCATACCCTCTTCTTAACCCCTCTCCCAAAGTTATCAATTTGGGAAAGGGGTAGAAGTCTGTCACAGCCTTGGAAGTTATTTAGTTAGTTTGATTGTTTCGCCATGTTGGCAGTTTTACTGATTTATGTAATGGGTCTTAGATATTCTAACTCTGAATGCTGGCTTAGTGCTTTTCTGGTCCAGAGAACATCAAAAGAGTATAACTTTTGTTTTCACAACAGAAACGGTATGACTTACCACAATTTATTTAAAAATGGCTAAGTGCCACACTACATGTTGTTCATATAATGTGCAAGGACTTACGAGTCCGATAAAGAGAAGCATGGTGCTTAGTTCCCTATGGAAAACCAACACTGACTTTATATTCCTGCAGGAAACTCACCTATCCCCCACTGAACATCAAAAGTTTCAAAAATCTGGTTTTGGGGCAACAGCTGCATCCTTGTATAAAAAGGAGAGACAGGGGAGTGGCCATCCTGATTCCGTATCGAGTTTCTTTTGAATTGTTAGATACAAAGTCAGACAGAGAGGGCAGATATAGTCTCATGAAAGGCTGACTTCAGGGTAAGCTGCTAACCTTGGCCTCGGTCTACTTTCCCCCAGGCTCTGATTTTGGATCTTTCTGCTAACTTTACAGGAATGGGAGGAGGGCAAGTTAATCTGTGCCGGGATTTTAATCTTACTTTCAACCCACATTTACACACAACATCTAAGATACCCTGTAGGGTGTATAGGGTGGAGAGGGAGGTAAACAAACTGCTAGCTGAGATGGGGTATGTAGATGTTTGGCGGCATTTACATGAACAACAGAGGGCTATATCTTCTACTCGGCTGTCCACCAAATGTATTCGAGGATATACTACTTCCTCCTTCCTAAAAAGGGGATGTATGAGGTGATTGACAGCTGGTTGGGAGACTTCACACTATCAGATAACGACCCCCCCTTTTTTTTAAATGGAAATAGGGGAATACTATAAGAAAACATTCTGGAGGCTTAATGTCTCGTTGCTCCAAGACCCTGCGGTCAAGGAAGTGATTCAAAAAATGAATGACCAGGCATTGCAGGACAATGATACATATGTAACCCCTAGATGGCGCTATCCCAGGGGCTACTACCCCTGCCTGATTTGCCACTAACAGGTTGAGGGGCCTGGATCCAATGGCGGGTGCCTCCACCCAGAGGTCAGGGTTTGCAATAGTTAAACTAACTTGGTCACAGCCCTCTGGGACACTGTAACCCCCCTTTCTTCCCACTAGTGGCCCACACAATATATCAGAATTACCTTCACAGTATACACTTACCCCCAGGTCTGGTTCCGCACTGGGACCTCCTGTGAAATGAGATACAGTGCAACAATCACAGTACAGTACTTTAACATAGACAAATACTCAGGCAGTATAACTTTGCTGAAACAAGCAGTTCTGATTTATTTAGGGGATATAACAAGGACAGGGGAAATCAAGTTAATTAGCTTATCACTCTAATAATCTCATTTATGGCTCTGTGCACAGCCTATCCCTATCAGTTACTGTCCCTGGGTACCCAAGCCCTAGTGGCTAGTCCAAACCGTGACAGCTGGTAGGGGCCCTTTCACACAGAGAAAAGGAGAATTAAACAGTCAGCAGTACAGTAATTCCATTTGGATTTAATGTGGCAATCCAACAGGAGCTACCTGAATTAGTACTCACGACCTCCAAATAAGATAGGGTCCTTCAATGTCAGCAGGGCTCACTTGAGGTACACAAACCTCTTCACACATCCATATAAAAGAAAGCAATACCAGGCAGGCTGCATCTGTATCCCGATCGCAATTACTGCACAATACCGGGAGAACACACAGCAGATTCAGTTCCTGACAGACCTAATGCAATTTTCAGCAATTCCTCCAGTCTTCTACAGGGTGAGCCTGGTTTCTACTCTTCAGAGATCCTTTGATTCTTTTCACAGGACGGATTCAGTCCTAACAAGCTGTTACACAAGCTGCAGACCGAACTCTGGGCCTTAACACGCTTTTGACTAAAACTGCACACTGAAAAAGCACAGGGCTCCTTCCTTCTTCACTGCCAAAGCTCAACTGAAACTCCAACCGACAAAACTGGCACTTCCTTTGAGTTCCTCCAGTTCTTGACTGGATTGGCTGTCACTCACAATAGACTGCTGCTGTTGGTCCAAAAGGCACTGAAGTCTAAACTACATCTCCCAGAGTCACTGCCCATACAATCCTCTTGTGGCTGGCTCAGATTATGAGTCCAAGTTCTGATTCGTCCAAGGCACCATTTTAGAGCTAGCTTACACCCACACTGATTGGTCCAGTTCAGCAGTCAAAACTAGAATGGGGAACTAGCAGACACAGTTCTGACTGCAAAGAAAGCAGGTTAGACAAACTGTAATTTCATTATTACTCTAAATAATTTCTGGCAAACAGTTACATCTTTCAGATAGGTTCCCTTTGCACTCTAGTGACTGCAAAATGAAGTGAATTGGCAGCAGCTCGAGTGGTACTCAGAGAAGCACACAGTCCCCCCATATAACTAATTATGTCTGCAAGCAGACAGCTCTTAAAGAGACAGTACCAGAGGCTCTAAAAACACTCACTGATAAATGGCTTAAATGCCAAACACCATTCAGGCTTGGAGCATTCAAGCAAGCTCCTGGAAGTCTTTTGGGAACCCCATTTGCAGGGGGTTACACAGAAACATAGAAACATAGAATTTGATGGCAGATAAGGACCGCTGGCCCACCCAGTCTGCCCATTTCCTCTACCTACTGGATAAGCTGCAGATCCTAGTTAACCAGCAGCCTACTTCTTCCTACCCCCACCCCCTAGAATTGCCTTTATGACTGTCCCATGCATGCTTGAATTCCACCACTGTTATTGACTCACAACCTTCTCCCGAAGGCCGCTCCACGATTCACAACCCTCTCTGTGAAAAATACTTCCTTAAATTACCTCTGAGCCACCCCCATCTTCAAATTGTGCCCCCTTGTTCTTGCACACTCTTTTGAAAGATGCTACCCTCTTGGACTTTATTGATTCCCTTGAGGTACTTGAAAGTATCAATCATGTCCCCCCCTCCCTCCTTTCCTCGAGGCTACACATATTAAGCACTTTAAGTCTGTCTTCATATGTCTTGTGGTGCAAACTCTGCACCATTTTAGTTGCCCTCCCCTGGACAGTTTCCATCCTATCTATGTCTTTTCGGAGATTGGGTCTCCAGAACTGCACGCAGTACTCCAGATGGGGTCTCACCAGCTGTCTGTACAGAGGGATAACAACTTCCTGTTTTCTACTGGTGATGCCTCTTCATATGCATCCCAGTATCCGCGCCCCCAGCCCTCCTTGCTGCCCTATCACATTGCTTGCCCACCTTTAGGTCATCTGATATGACTACCCCCGGGTCATTTTCCATTTTTTTTGTTGTTAGTATCTCACCCCCCCCCCCAATTGTGTACTCTTCCCCTGGGTTTTTGTTACCCAAGTGCATTACCCTGCACTTCTTAGCATTGAATCTAAGCTGCCATACATTTGACCATTCCTCTAACCTTGCCAAGTCCCTTCTCATCCGTTCCACCCCACCTTGTGCATCAACCCTGTTGCAGATCTTTGTGTCATCTGCAAAGAGACATACTTTTCCTTCCAGTCCCTCTGCAATGTCGCTTTTGCCCAGCTCAAAGAAAAAAATACTCCCTCAGGCAGGCTGACCACTATAGATTCCTTCAGGTCAGAGCACACATCCAAACACTGCAGGGACAACAGGCTCAGGAACGGGCCACAACAGGGTTGCTAAGGGGATGGAGGAGATGATGACTTCACAGAGCCAAAAAGGCCACATCTCGGCCATTTATGGAGCAATAAGGGATATGAGTGGTAGCCAGGCTGCAGCTCTTCAAAAAAAAATGTCAGCTTGAGATAGGTGAACCAATAACGGATAAGGAATGGGAAACCAGCTACACTCAGATTTACAAAACCACATATTCACCAAGGTGGAGGGACTTCGAGTGGAAAATTAGAATGAGGTTCTTTATCACCCTGGCTGTCAAATGTAAATGGGATACAAACTGTCCACTAACATGTTGAAGGGGCTGTCCTGAAATAAGGGCGGACCACCTACAAGTGTTCTGGTCATGTCCGAAACTGACCCAATACTGGAGAGAAGTAATGCAGAAACTCAAGAGAAATATTTTCAGTCGAAGAGCGCATGGGCCCAAAACATACGAAATTGGGCGTACCACCTAGGGAGATCAGGGGGAAGGGGGAAAGGACCTACCTATGGAATATCTTGTTGGCAGCAGCTCATAAAGCCATCACTAGAAAGTGGTTCAATCCGTACCCCCCCGCCAACGTTTTCAGCAATGGACAGCTATTGTCCAAGAGATCCAAGATATGGAGGAACTGACCCATAAAGTTCAGAACACCACAGTCTGTGGGCAGATGGACACCCTGGATGATATTCCAGGGGCCTGAAGTCCGAGAAACAAGGGGAATGGAAAATATCATACTCCGGGAAACAGTAGGAACTAGAGGATGTTGAGTAAGGGAACAGAAATATAAGATGAACATTTTATTTTTATTTTTTTTATTTTATTGGATACAATCGGAATTACAATCCTTTGAAGTCACAGACTCTTTTGCAAAGGTTCCACGTCGGTTACAGAGGGTGGAGGGTAGACAAATACAGAGAACGCACAGTAAACAGGTAGAAATTCGTAAAACAGTACTGCAAATGCAGTCCAGGCATAATCTTAGTTAACTGGTGGTAGTAGTAGGCATCAATACAGGATAACCCTTGTCAGAGAGGAAAATGATGCTGACTCTTGGGATCTATCGAGACCCTGTGTCATTTTATTGGGGGTATGAAAATACCAGAGGAGGGCAGGAAGTTAGCCATAGTCACATTTTTCTGACTCCAGGAGTTGTACTCCGAGGGCTGATTTGAATTGGGAGAGGCTAAGGGTCTGAGAGATATGGGGGGGGGGGTAGAGTGTTTAGCCAAAGAGGGGCACGGCAGCAAAATGATCTTTGCCCAAGGGATGTTCTACAATGGGGGACCAGGAATGAGGAGGATGCTGCGAGTCTAGTGTTACGCCTGGGGGTGCTACGCTGACTATTGGGAGAAGGCCGATGGGCGCCAGCCGGAGATGGATCTTTTTTGCTAGAACGCAGGAGCGGTACTTAAGTCTTCCTTGGAAGTTTAGCCAACCAGCCAGAGCGTAGAGCTCACAGGTATGTGTTAATCTGTCACACCCGGTGACTAGACGGCAAGCTTTATTCAAAGCAGTGTTGATGCTACAAAGGGCTGTAGGGTCCGCAGAGCCGTATATCACTATCCCGTAGTCTATTAGGGAGAGGATAGAGGAGGTGACCGCAAGTTGCCTGGGTGGGTAAGCAGTGTTTAAGTCTGTAGAGGATACCCACTCTAGTGTTAACAGCGGAGGAGAGAAGTTGTATGTGATGACAGTAGGAGAGGGAGTGTCTAATGTAATTCCAGGTATTTAAAACATGTAACATGTTCAAGTGAGTTTGTTTGTTTTGATAAGGAGAACTGACTGGCTGTGTGGACTTTGTCGGTGTGCAAAGATCATGGATTTTGTTTTGATAGTTGATGATCAGGCGGTGTTCAGTGAACCAGGTTTCTAGCTCCCTGAAGAGCTCGTTGGAGGGCGCTCGGCAGTGGGTGTTTCCAAAACACTACTGCATCATCAGCGTAGAGTAGCAGGTTACTGCTACATGACTTGGGAAGAGAGTTTAAAAAGAGGGTGAATAGTAGAGGGCCAAGAATAGACCCATGTGGGACACCTGAGGAAACTGTTTTACAGGAGGAGATGGTGGTATTTATCCTGACTTGCTGTGACCGGCCTGTTAGGTAGTCCTTGAACCAGGCAGTAGCCTCTGGGACCACATTAAGTTGTGGAAGGACATAAAGCAATAGCTCATGACTCACCGTGTCAAATGCCTTGTTCAGATCCACATAGATTGCCCCTGCTATAGAGCCTTGGTCGAGGGCCTCATGGATGAATGAGGTGAGCTCTGTAAGAGCTGTGACGGTACTGTGGCAGAACCAGAATCCGTGCTGTTACGGGCAGAGAAGGTTGTGTTTAGTCAGGTGTTCTGATAGTTGGTCTGACACTATTTGCTCCATATTTGTAATAAGATCCCTGTAATAAAAGAGGGGTTGACTGAATTTCTGTTTAATATGGATGTGCTAGAACCCATACCACTGTACTGATAAGTATTAACTGACTGAAATTATAATATGACATTTTTTGTCAATGATATCTATATTTATAAGTGCCTAAAATAAGCAATAAACTTGAATTTAATACAGACATACTGCTGATACCCCTGATATTTCATCCCCAATGCTTTGTGATTCAGTTTATTGAGCTGCTGATTAGAAAAAAAAACAAAAAAAACAAGGGAAGCGAAGAAAACTGCCTTACTAGACCGACTCCAACAATCAGAGTTACTTCAGAAAGAAAAATTAGGCAGGAATCACACGAAACAATTGAAAGTTCTTAAAAAAGAATTATTAGATTTATTGGATTACCAGGTGGAGCAAAAATTGCTTTTCCTAAAACAAAAATGTTATGAAGGTGGTCCATGCTCTCTGAGGCTACTTGCTGGGAGGCTGAGAATACAAAAAGCGAGAGCCGCTATCACTTCCCTCAAGCACCCAGTGACCTCCCAGACCCTTCACACTATCCCAGACATTGCAGAGGCCTTCTGCTCATATTATGTGGAACTTTATGCTTCTGGTCCCGACCCTTCAGAAGATTCAATCGCCAACTTCCTAGATCCACTTGCACTTCCAAAACTCACACGGCTTCAGAATGAAGCTTTGATGGCTCCTATAAACCCCCCCATCCTTTCTGATATGGGCAGACTGAAAGCTAGCAAATGTCCAGGCCCTGACTTCTACAAAATACACAAAACACAGATTTTACCCCTTCTGTGAGGCCCTATCTGACAGGGGGCAAATCCTCCCTTCTTGGTTGCAGGCTATCATATCTGTTATACCAAAACCTGGAAAGGAGCCTGCTAGATGTGCTTCTTGTAGGCAAAATATCCATACTCAACACAGATTATAAACTTTTGACATCCATTTTTACTCGACAATTACAACAAATGATTCCAGGTTTGATGCATTTAGATCAGACTGGATTCATTCCAGGACATCAGGCACAGGATAATCTATAGAGAACAGTCCACATAATCGATCATATACATTCAGTTAAATAACCTTCCTCCCTTTTATTAAGTTTAGATGCCAAGAAGGCATTCAATAAAGTATCATGGACATTTCTGTGGGTCATTCTTTCCAGGTTTGGGTTCTCCCAACCTTTTATACAATGTATATTCAAGTTATATCACAGCCCTATAGCCTACATTAGACCAAATGGACACATTTTCACCAAGTTGTCACTAGGTAGAGGCACTCGATAGGGCTGCCACTTATCCCTGCTATTATTCGCTCTCTACATCGAGTACATCGAGCCTTTGGCTCAGAGTATAAGACGAAACCCAACCATAAAAGGAGTGTAGTTGGGGGGAGGAGACCACAAACTGGCTTTATACTCCGATGATATTTTGCTGTAGCTCACTGATCCGGACCAATCTCTGCCTGCTATTTTTTCTCAGTTGGAATTATTCTCAAAGATATTGGGCTATACTTTATTTTATTTATTAAGTTTTTGTTAACCGGGTAGGTGCACTAGCCATGAAATTACTATTTTCAGGCACGACCCGGGAGAGTACAACAATCAAAAACAGGTACATAGCATGAGTACAGTGAAATTGCAATACTATAGGTCAAAACAGTCAGTAGTAGTGATTACATGCAGCCAGGACAATAACAATCAATGAAATTCACACAGAATTTCGGGCATAAAAACCCACGCAGGCAAGGAGGAAATAACACAACACATCAGCAAAGAAATATTGGTCAAATTAGTCACAACAATGAAAGTTCAAGTAGGCAGCGAAACAAGGCAAGGGCAAATTCCTGACTGGGCAGGATGCATTATCACAGCCTCTGAGACAAGACTTAGGTGTGGGGTGGGGGGGTAAACTTGCCCTCAAGGAGATAATAAGGGTAAGAAGAGCTATGAGGTAGGGAGGTGAAAGTTAGGCAAGGAAGCATCTGGCGGATGAGTGGATTAAAGAGGATTAAAATTTAAATACGACAAAAACTGAAATACTTAGGTTTAACTACACAACTCCCGCTCCGATCACACGGAAATACTCCATGAATTCGGACCTCCCCTCGTTGAAATTCCTGGGCATTCATTTGGGTACCAGTGCTTCCCAACTCAATGCCCTTAACTACACCCCCTCTGGATCCAGTTGCAGAGGGACTTTCACAGATGGTTACTGCTCTCTCATGAATACATTCCCGCCTTCAGGCGTTAAAGATAAACGCCTTACCCCAAATGTTGTACCTATTTCAATGTGTACTATGTACGTTATTAAGTAAAGATTTTCAGATGTTGCAGACACATTTCTTTTCCTTTTTATGGGGTTATAAAAAGGCGAGGGTCAGAAAAAACAGTTTATTTCTCCCAAAGCAGCAAGGCAGATTAGCGATGCCAAACTTGTATGGATATTGGGTTGCAGCCTAAATGCGGATAGTCCTTCTTTGGAACAACCTACATTATACTGCTCACAGGAAAACAATAGATTTAGAAGAACACTGCTTCCCCCCGCTTCAGGCTTTAATATTTCAACCAATGCGCCCAAGCTTGATCAGCATGAAATATACAGGAATCAAGGCGGTCTTAGAGGGTTGGCGTGCGGCCATCTCACAGGGGGATAAGAAAGGCACGCTTTGAAGATATAAATGGTGGACACTGGACCCTGCCTTTAAACCATGTCAACTTGATCTTTGGTTTCAACAGCAAGCAGTCCACGGGGTGCACTCTCCCTGGCAACTTATACAGGCTAACTCTGTCATATCATCTGAGGTAGCTCAAACTCACTTTAATTGGACAGGAGAAGATCACCTTCACTTTTTTCAAATACAAGATTACATACATACACAAATGAGAAATGCAACATGAGTCTCTCAGGAGACCTCACAAGAAACCATTTGGATCCATTTGGGCCTCCCAAACAGGGGAAAAAGCAAGCTCCAAACTATATGTAAATTATCTAAGGGATAAAAACTATAATTTCATCTCACTCAGACAAAAATGGGAGGTAGAATTAGGCATCAAACTAGAAGACGCTCAGTAGAACCAGATCTGGGAGAATACACAGCATACCACATCCTCTCTAATATAGAGAGAGTTTTTATGGAAGTTGAGGGCACTTTTTTTTTTTGGTTCTCACTATGGTGGCCCACTGAAATTTTTGCGCCCCTTCCAAATGTTGAAGGCATTGTGGTGTCTTCAGCCTCCCACTTACATATTTTTGGGGCCTGTCCTGTCATTGGTCCTTACTGAGCAGAGATCTCACATCATTTAACACAACTCTTTACCATTATCTCAACACTAGGTCCACTACAACTTATTTTAGGGGTTTTCCCAATAGAATTAAGAGGTAAGGTGGCTAAATATCTCTGGTTAATACTGAATGCTGCTGCTATAAAAGCTATTACAAAGAGATGGCTGAAACCAGACCCTCCTGTGATGCTGGAATGGCAGAATATAGCACAGCAAATAAGATCTGAGATGCTAACATTTGGGCTGCAACACAAATCTGCTAGCTTTCAGAACCAATGGACACAATGGGACTTATATCAGGGGCTGCCAATATAGGTGTGTTGGTGTATGGAATCACTTGCTTCTCTTGTGGATTCTAGGAACGTTTTAGATTACTTCTACTGTGATCATAATTCAAGCTCATTCTCAATGTAATACCAGTTCCCCACCAGTTAGATAGAATATCAGAGTTGACAGAGTTCAGTCTTTTCTAATAGTGCGGATAAAATGTGAGATACTATTGTAGTTTCTATCTCATGTATATGTATTCATTTTATTATTTGTTTAATTTTATCCTTTGACTACCAATGGATTTGCAATGGAGAAGGAACTGAGCCAATATGTAAATGAGAAGATATATCTTTAAGTAGTAAGATGGACCCAATTGTTCTGGTTTATTTGGTTGTCTATTTTGACTCCTTTAAAAATTGACTGTTTTGAATGTAACTTATGTGATGGAATGTTTATACTACATGCTGTAAGTTTGATCTGATCAATAAAAAAAAGAAAATAAAGATTCTGTCTCCCAGTTGGATTATACCACGTCCCTGTGCTTTCCACTATATATGGGTTTTGGAACATAATGAAGGGAATAGTGGTTACTGGGGGCAACAGGACCAGGGAGGAGAATAGAGAGAGGACAGGGAGGGTTAGTACCCTGGAGGAACAGTAGGTTCCATGGATTATAGGGAACTTGGGTAGACTAGATGGACCTGTGGTCTTTTTCGGCCATCATGTCTATGTTTCTATGTTTCTATCTCTGACATTACTGTTATCTCTCCAGTGGTTACTGGGTTTTGTTCTCGTCCTTACCTAGCAGCCTACAGTGCCATGTGAAAACAAGCATTTGTCAATGCCGAATGTTGCTTGCTTATATGTGCTGTTTAGGTATTTGGAAGTGAAAGTACCGTGCCTAAGAAGTAAGAACTAAGACCCCCCCCCCCGAAGACATCCATTGTATTATTACAGCAATCATAACAGCATAGCTCAGTACTTAGCTCAGTTAGAGAAACAGACAGAACAACTAAATTTGTATTATTACAGCAATCCTAAAAGTATCCAATCATTGCTTTGTGTCCACTCCAGAGACCTGCTGTAATATAGGACCACAGAGGACCCTGGGCAGGAGGGTGTGCAACTCTAAAGTCCCGGCAGAGCTCCACTGAGCTCGCTCACTCCCCATCTCTCACTTGCTTGTTCTATTTCTCCCAACGCTGCAGGCTGCCCTTTTGTACTGGGCTCCTGCTTGTGTTGGCACCTTTTTCTGCCCACAAAGAAATCCGTAGCAGACAGAGCTCAATTAAGCTCACTCACTCCCTCCCCATCTCTCACTCGCTCATTCTATTTCTCCCAGAGCTGCAGGCTACCCTTTTGTACTGGGCTCCTGCTTGCGTTGACACCTTTTTTTGCCCACAAAGAAATCTGCAGCAGTCCCGACAGAGCTCCATTGAGCTCACTCGCTCCCCCTCTGTCACTCGGTCATTCTGTTTCTCCCGGTGCTGCAGGCTGCCCTTTTGTACTGGGCTCCTGACTGTGTTGGCACCTTTTGCTGCCCACAAAGACATTCACAGCTGTCCTGACAGAGTCCTGTTGAGGTCGCTCACTCCCCCTCTCTCACTCACTCATTCTGTTTCTCCTGGCGCTGCAGGCTGCCTTTTTGTACTGGGCTCCTGCCTCCACTGGTGCCTTTTTCTGCCACAATGAAATCTGCAGCAGTCCCGACAGAGCTCCGTTGAGCTCACTCACTCTCCCTCTCTCACTTCATCTTAATCTGTCCCAAACACTGATTTCCCAAAGCGACTGCGCTATTCTGAGCTGGAAGCGCAAAAACTTATTTAGGCCAGGATGTGAAAAATGACAGCTTCACTGTTCATAAGGAGGTGCGAAAAAATGCCAGTGTTGAAAATCTGGTGTGAAGGTGGGGTAAATTATATGCGCTATACTTACACCAATGATCTCCTGGCTTCCCCTCTGATGCCCAATGTGATTTCTTCCTCTTTCCTATCTCTTATCTGTGTCTTTTGTTCTTCTGAGGGCAGGCTTGCATGTTGTTATATCTGTGAACTATTAGTAATTTTAGTTATGTGGTGATTTGGCACACTTTGTCTGGGAGGGGGTGGGGGAGAGGTTGGGGCTGGGGAGGGATGAGGGGATGGGGTAGGGGTTGTGGGGAGGGTTGCAGTGTGTTGTTGTTTTTCTTTATACCATGTATGGACAATTGGCATAATACATGCAATGATAATGTTACTTTTCATTTTGTAAAACTAATAAACTTGAATTTCAAAAAAAAAAAAGAAAATCTGGTGTGAAAATATTACAAATTGCTGAGTTACGAGTGTGCGTAGCAAATTGCGCATCACATCATAAAACAGGAATTTTTTATTTTTCCTACCATTTTTGCAACATAGGCTTCTTGAGAGCCAACCCTCATGAACACTGGCACTGTCATTTTAGATTTCAGTTCAGAAAGGTGATTCCAAGCAGTGACCGCAAAATCACCTTTCGTGACTGAATAACACCATGACAGTGGCTGAATTCATGAGAAGGGGTCCCAATAACCCCATGTTAAAAAATTGGTGTCAAAATTCCCAAATATTCCTGAGATATGCACCAAAGTTGAAAAAACCCTATTTCTGCCATTATACAGCTTACTGGTATTTCCTCAGTTCGCGGTCGGCTTTGAAGAGTGCAGACATGTTCCCAGTCCACCGAAGATCATTGCACGGGGCTCTGGAGGTAAGTATGGGCTGAGAGGGGTGTGTGGAGGCAGTGCATGCAGAGGGTGGGTGCCGGTTGGGGAGGGGGGGCAGGTAGACCGTGAGGAACCGTTTTCTTTTTTAAGAGGTTTAAAAAAAAAAAACATTGCAGGATGGTTTTTCTTTTTTAGGAGCATATAGCATGCTGGAGTGGGCTCCCAGAATGCCACCTGAGTGTTTTAGTGGAATCTGTAGCTGGCGAGGGTTGGGCACCCCGTCGACACATACCGAGGGGGAGACACAACAGCCGAGGGATTGGGCACCCTCGGCACAGAACGAAAGCGGGGGACTTATGCTGATGGGGAGTAGGCTCCCCATTGGCAAGGGAAGGGGACTGAAGCCGGACGGGGATTGGGCGCCGATCTGGCAAGCCCTGCAATGGGGGTCGCTCCCTCATTGTAGTGGATGATGCTGCAATGACGAGGTGGCCCCTGATTGCAGCGGCTAAAATGTTTCAAGGTGGTGGCATGCAGGCTGAACTAGTGTCAGCAGCAGCTTGCCACCCCATTGGGGAATGCGGGCTAAGCTTCCAAAGGCAGTGGGGGCATTGGCCACAACAGTGCTGCACCTCCATAGCCTGCTTCTGCAGCAAGTTGCCACAACATGTTTCTTGTGCATGCGCGCAAGCAACATAAAAAGGACACCCGGCGGAACGACACATATTTTAAATTGCAGGAGCCCTCTGTTGGGAGGGCTGCCTCATCATCCAGCTTTTTGTTTGCGTTTGCCTGTGCACACAGCAAACATTCTGTTACAAAGAACTGCATTTCAGAGATGTGTCATGCTGAGAATCAGAGAAAGATCTGACGTCCAGCATAGAAGAGCCATGCCTGTCTGTGGGGGGGGGGTGTCAGGCTGCCCTCTTTAGCTGCCTCAGCCTGACACCTAGCCTGCTCAATAACGGTACTGTTGTGTTGACACTTTTTTTTCGTTGTTTAATAAAGTATTCTTTGCTACTTAGATTTTTGTCATTTGTACTCCTCTGGATTTGGTTTTACTCACCTCCCTTAGAAAGCGAGGAGTACAATACTCAACCTGAAAAATCTTACATGGAGCACTGCTGGGGCCAGTGCTACAGCACTGTTGGCATTTTGGTTCACATGACTTTAGCTCCGGTAGGTACCACTGTGCAGCTGTTGGTCTCCTTGGTGTCTCTGATTTTCACCGTCCCAACCCTAACATTACAAGGAAGACTGCCTCCATAGTTGTCACGGACCTGCAGTGCTTCTGAGACAAAAGGCTTAATCAGCTACTACCCGTTGTATCTGTATGCTGTTTCACAGCAGAGAGTCGGCACTGGCAGGAGTCGCGATTTGAAAGTAGTAAAAATAAAGTTTTTTCCTGATTGGTCCAGCACCGCTACTGTCTATGAGAACTTCACATGCCTGCAGCATGAATGTGCAGGGCCATTCAGGTTTTTCAAAAGTCCCACCGACTTGTGTTTCCCCAGTCCAGCTTTGTCACCCTGGAGTTATAAAAAGGCCCCCGGTACAGGCCATCTCCCTTTTGGTCTCTGGGGTGTAATCCTGTCTTCAGCACCCATTGCCACTGACAGAGAAGCTGTGCGTTGCCTAAAAAGCTGCCCGCACACCATCCACCTTTTCTGCTGAAGAAGAACCTTACCCACACCCCTACTCGCACCTACCACCACAGCGCAGACTCCTGAGGAATACCAGTCTGCTGCTGTTGTTTTCCCCACCCAATTCCTGACTGCCTGCCATCCCTCCGAATCTGACCCCAATCCACTGTCTGGTATGAATCCAGCTTCCACCAAGCTGACCAGTTGCTGCCCAAGCCAACTTACCTTGTTCTAGCTTGCCCTGGAGTGATCATTTGCTCACCATTACTGGACAGTAATGCAGCAAATGACAGAGCTAGTCACACATCTGGCATCACAACTTCTGCCTTCCCTTCTGACCCAAGTAAAACGCCAACCACTGACCACTGACCCAAGTTGTGAGAATGCTTGCAGTAGCTGGGAGCAGCTGCACAACTTCTGCCTTCCTTCCCCACTCAGAGCAGTATTTATATTTAGAGATGATCTCAGTGAGTTATTCAACACAGGCATCACTGTTCAGATCTCAGGCAACTGGCTGCAGCACTGCTAATCCCCCCCTTCCCGGGCAGCTGGCTCAGACCCCCTGTTTTATCTATTCTGTCAGGACTGCAGGCGCGACAATTCAGCGCTTGTTCCTGACACCAAAGCCACTGCTTGATTCGTCTCCCCAGCCCGGCCCTGGGTGCTTAACTGTGTCCATCGCCATCTTTGCTGATGAGGTCACGTGTTGCAACGTGCTTCAGGCAAAGGGTCTGCAGGCAGAGTAGACTCTACTTGTTTTGCCCCCTTTAGGAAGTAGGAATCAGAGGGATTAATATCTAAAAACTGGGAGGTTGGCTTGACAGAAATTCCTTTCCTACAATACACTGCAAACTAAAAATTAACTATTGCAAACTGCAAAGTTGCGGGTGGGTGAAGGCTGCCCAGATCATCATTATTAACCCCAATCCAGATTTCTACCCAGAGCATCATTATTAGCCCCAAATCAGTATAATAACAAACAAGGGACTCAGAACTGGTAAGGAGGGAAACACATTTGGCATGAGGCCCCAGGGGCAAGTATGGCAGCTCACACTGCACTGCTGTGTAAAAAAGGCAGCCTCCTTTTTCTTCTGGGATACTTGGGCAAGTTGTCTCTTTAAAGTCCTTATACACTGGCTTATGGAGTCAAAAAGTATCTGCAGTAGCCTCATGCCTTTCAGATGCATCTAATTCTGGCCAGCCTGGGAACAAGACAGCTCAAACTACTGTACCAAGGCCGTCGTCTGGTTGTTGTAATCAAGGGTATCAGTTTTTCTTTTTTTTTTGCTGGAATTTTGGGAGTCTCAGACTGTTATCAGAGGCTGTATCTGTGTACCTGTAATAAATCCTGCTATAGGCTTTACTTATGCTGCATAAACCTCAGACAGCAGTCTTAACACTCCCAACATTCCATTTAAAAACAACTTGAATGATAAGTCTGATTACCGTACAAACTGCCACTTTTAACTGCTGGATTTTAAGCTTTGTTTTTGTTTTTATGCTGCCTCATACTGTTACCCCAGTGCATGGAACCTGGTACAACTTGTCTGTCTGTGGCTAGGGACTAGCAAAGAGACTTCTATTAGCCTAGCTAGGTACTGCAGTTTGATGTTTTTCCATATATGGCAATACTGCACCACACTTTTGCGAATTTGGTAGCTGTTTGCAATCTTTATGTCGGTGGTGGCGTAAACAGCATGATTTTAATCTCAAGCTCTTCCTTTGCTGCTGATCATACTACTGACTTGAAACATTGCGTTCCTCTTTTTTTTAATTGCTATTTTCTCCTCCTGTCTTCCCTGACTAGCCCTTGTTCCCACCAGTTCTCTAAGCTCTGTCACCCCAGCTTCCCCCTGGACTTACCTCTCTCCCTAAGTCCCCCACGGCTTGTCCTCCATGGCAGGCTTCCAGATCGGGAGGAACCTGAGTCACTGGATGCAGGGCCTGTGGAAGTCGGTGATCATCCTGCTAGCCAGGCTGTTTTTTCAGTCTTCAGTCCTCCCATTCACTGCCACTCTATTCCTACCCACAGGGACGCTGGCATTTGTCCCCAGCGTGAGCATACGGTGGCATGCTCGCATGATACGCGACGTGTCCTTCCCTCCCTCCCAATGTCCTGTGTACCCTACCATCCACACAACTGTAGATGGCAGTGCTGCAGTGGGCCGCAGCACCCTCCCCCCCCCAGGAGAAGGAGGGCATGCTGTGGAATGCTTAATCCCACCCCCAGCCAGTTCCTGACAATTCAGGCTCGTTCCCGAACCTGGGTTGATGGCATCGTGAGCGGTAGCTCTACTGCTGCACCAACGAGCTGATGTTACATTACATTATGTTACGTTCCTCTTAAGGAATAAATCCCATTTTACCTTAAGGTATGTGAAGCCCTTCTCCAGTCCAAACACTTTTTTTACCTTTTCACAAGGCTGTATTAAAACAATGCCATGCTAGATACGGCCTTTGATATCTGAATGTCCGAGTCTGTTTTTAAGACTCAGAATTGTGTTTGAACTATGGGACTAGTATTTGTGTTCATTTTCCATATCAATAACCATTGTGTAAGTGGCAGCCATGAGTTAAAGGAGTGTCTGCCAAGGGATCAGATGTGTGACACACACACACACACACACACACACACCCACGTGGGGCTGTGGGGGTGGTCTAACTCACACCCTGTCGCTTAGTCTTGCATTGAAGTTTTCAGTCCATAAATCCTGTCTCTACCCACATGGGGTGGGGAAGTGTTTCATGCTGCTCACACTAAACATACTAGAATCACTTTATTCTGTGAACACTGTTTTACACTTCTATGGTACTCCCCTAACAGAAGACTGATGTATATAGACCAGTGCAGTCATCTGTCTTCAGAGTCCCTGCCTTTGGTATTTGATGTTTTCCAAATAAAATGTTATAATGCATGAAAAAAGCTATACTTTACCAGACTTACCTACATAAAGGGGCAGCAACACTTAAAACAGCAATGCAGTGTTGCACCATGGGCGTTAATAACAATATGTTCACAGTTAAGTTAAAGGGGATATCTAATAATCGAATGGGTGCATGCATGTACTTAGCATTGCATCACCATTTTGAATGTTGTTGCCAGTTCTGTATAAATGCATCATGGGCTATGCAAGGCCCACTCCCTCGATAGCACCAGATATGTAGGCTCAAAATGCATCAGGGCTTTTGTGCATGTAGGTAAGTATAATCCAGTTTTTTTCATGTATCATAACATTTTATTTTGCACACTTATAAATTATGTACTTTATATATTAGTGCTTGTTGTTCTTTTTGTGGTATTACATTGGTGGATGTAGGGTTTTGCTTGCTTGTTAGTTATTTATTTCAGAAGTTTTACCAGGAAAGGCATACTGAGGTGGTAACAGTTAATTTTCTGGTGCATCCTTGGGGGAGGGGTGTGCAGGCATGAGAGTAGACAGTAAGATAAGATGCTATAAGTATGATACATTACCAGTTGTGCAAAACAAACAAACTGGCACAACGAGGTGCCTATGGTAAAGTAAATGTGCCAATGATCACAGTACCATACATTAGGGAGGGAGAGCATGCGGGGATCGCAGTGCAAGTAGGGTTTGAGCGATGCACGGGTGGAGGGTGGTAGCTCAAGAGTAGCAGTCAAGAACAGCAGCAGGAGTGAGTTGTAAAGTCACGAAGGAGAGACTTAAGGGAGCAAGAGGAAGGGGCAGAGCAGATGGGCAGGGGAAGAGAGGCTCAGAACTCAGGGAAACAACAGGAGAAAGCTGCTTAGCCTGCAGATTTGCTATGGGGAGGGAATAGGAATGAGGGTCGGTGTTGCAGAGTGAGTAGGAGGATGTAGGGGAGTGAGAGGAAAGAAGTCAGGTAGGGAGGAAGGTAGCCAAGCCAGAATTTGGCTAGGAAGAAGGCACAGTGGGTAATGTGCCTGGCATCAAAGGAGGGAGGGAGAGAGAGGAGTACAGGAAACAGTGGTACTGTAGATGTGATGGGGGCGGTCCACGGCAATAGCAGAAGGAGTAAAAGAGGGGGTTCATTCTGGCAAGGGTGGACTCGGGGGTGGTATTTGTTGGCACTGAAAAGATGCCTGGGCATGGGAAATGCATTGCATATGGGGGGGGCTATGTGTGTGTGACCAGGAAGCACATCTTTTCATTTTTATATTTACACTGTGGGGTGGGGAAGGCAAGGGTAGTGAGGGCAACAGTGTTGTCAGATTTCTGAGTACAAGTTTAAAATTCCTAGCTATATACCTGTGCTGAACATAACTAAACAGCTGATTTCAGTTAGACTGGAGTACGAAAATTACATTTATTTGGACATTTTTAACCAGCCGAGGCTCACTTCCAGGTGTGACCTGGGGGAGATTTACAGGAATAAACAGAATAACAGTACAGTACTTTACATGATGCAGATAAAGTGCAGAGAATTAACAGCAAGAATACATAAGTGGTACAAATGTGGAACAGGATAAAGTGCAAAATATGTTGTACAGGCACAAGTGCAGGCTGAAAACTGAGACTGGCATCAAGCAATACAAAGTCAGTCAAAATAGGTACAGGTGGGTGGATTAAAGAGTTTCAACTGATGCCTGAGGGACCCTAAGTAGGTGCAGCTTCAAATGGAAAGAGCATGTTGGTTCAAGAGTACTAGCAAATGATAGGAGAAGGCAGACAGTCCAGCAGAGGAACAGGGGTGAGGAGTGCAGAAGGTTCGCAGGTCCCTTGAGCAGAGGGAGCATGGAGCTGGAGGGACTGGAGAGACGAGGTGAGAAAGGAAGGCAGAAAGCCTCACCAGTACATGGAGATGAAGAAAGCGCTGTGTAACTAGCGATGTGAAAGTAGGGGAAGGATGGAAAGGGAGGACAAGAGGGTGCAGTGATGCATATGTGCAGGGGAGTTAGTCACAAAGCAACAAAAGGCATTGCAGAGGGTGTCCAGTCTGGCTAGGGAAGTGGAGGGGGCTGTACTATAAGACCACATCAGCATAGTCAAAGACCGGGAGCGCCATTTTGGTGAACAGCTCACAGCTGACCAGCAGGGATAGACAGTCTTTGTTATAGTATAAGAAACCAAGCTTAGGGTGGAGTGTCACATGGATAGAATCAATGTGTCAGAGAAGTCAAGCTTACTGTCAAGCCACACGCCAAGGTACTTGAAGGAGAGGACCACTGCAAGAGGGGAGCCATCCAGCATGGAGAAACCAGTGGTCTAAGGAGCTTGGATAATTGGCTGGAACCAAAGGTCATAGATACTGTTTTTTTAGTGCTGACCTTGAGATGGTTGGAGTGCAACCAGCACAGTGGTCTCAAGAGCCTGGACAATTGTTGTCTGGAACCAAACATCACAGACACTGTTTTTTTAGTGTTAACCTTGGGATGGTTTGAGTGGAACCAGCACAGGACACTGCTGAAGTCCTGTTGGAGTAGGTGTTCCACTGAAGCTGTAGAAGGACCAGAGGTGAAGACAACTGTGTCATCTGAATACATATGTAAGCCACCTCTCTCAGGGTTGGCTTATTAGGCCCCCTTCTCCCCCTTGGTTAGGCTCCCTTTTGTGCTTGTTCCATATCCCATCCCCAGGGGGTATTGCCCTGGCCCGAGTTTAAAAAGGAGGGATTTCCAGAAGGGAGGAGAGCCGGCAGGCTGAATGTAGGGCAAGTCAGGCTAGGGTTCAAACCCCCAGCCCAGGAGGTACCAGCTGCATCTAGTGTCGATGACTACGCAGTTTGTTTATCTCCAATGGGGAGGGTGATAGGAGTATGGCGACTCTTGGGAACTGGGGTCCTGTGAGCTTAGTGTCTGGAAGGACGGCAGACAGGAGGTAAGCCCATCATGGCTGGGTTCAGGAGGCCTAGTGTCCAAAAGAAAGGTATGGCAGTGTTGCAACAGGGCCCCTCAGAGGTGGCAGCTCTGTCGAGGTCATTTTCCGGTGTGGCATGCTGCCGTAGGCAGGTGGGTCGGTGCATTCTGGGATTTCATTTTATCGGGCCTGCCGTGCCCGTGTCTGGGGCAGGCCCCATGTTAGGCCCATTAAAGGAGTGCACAGAAAGAGTAACTGAAAGGATGGAGCTGAGTCATACATGCTATAGTTCAGCTAGCATCCTATTTTATTGGGAACGAGAGTTAGGTTTTTGTGGCAAGGTTTTCAGGGTGGCCGCGGTGTGTGTTTAAGGCCACATTCCCAGTATCAATTACTTCGGGTGGGGAGTAAGACACTCCCCAGGTTTGTGTTAGGACATGCTGTTGTACCCTCCAAGGTCCTGAGCTTTTCTCTGGCTCTGGGTATCTGCATGGAGTCCACGCCTGGTCTAAATATCTAGGCCTGTTAAAGCACTTGTATCAGCCTGGTGCTGTTAGTGCCTCCCATATTATGCCCTTTGGCCCACTCTGTCTCTTGGTTCCATGGAGCTGCGCACTCAGTTTGTTTATTTATTCATTTTAAAGAGAAACAGAATTAAATGTATTTGTTCTTTTACTTCATGAGTGCTGGGATTATTGAATGAACTAACTAATTCCTTCCTCTAAAGAAGCCATTCCAGTTTTTGTCCTGCCTGGCTCAGCCTGAAGTTGCAGCAGGTGGTAAGCTGTAGCCTGTAGGCGTGAACACAGTCTGCTCTACGCTATTGAGAACTGCAGTCGAGGTAAGGCCTTGTTGCCCTTTAATCTGTGGGCCTTATGCCTGGAAGGTTTTCTGGTTTGTCCCTCGTGTACCATCAGGACCCCTAGACAGAAAGTGGGAGCAACAAGGGGGAGTCACACATAGGAATATGTGAGTTGACACAGCAGAGGTGAGATCATTCATAAAAATAGGGAAGAGGATGGGGCCTCAGATAGAACACTGTAGAACTCCAGCCTGGATGGTGAGAGGAAGTGATAACATGCCTCCAAACTGAACCAACCTGCTGGCGGCCTGTTCGGTAGGACAGGATCCAGCCAGTAGCAGGAGCTCAGAGGCCAGCCTAGTTCAGCTTATCCCAGAGGAGTGACTGGGACACTGTGTCAAAGACTTTGGCCAGATAAATGAAAATGGCAGCTGTGATATGGCCCTGATCCATTCCAGAAAGGATGGCGTCAGTGGCACGCAGCAGGGAAGAGATGCTGGAATGATGCTTCCAGAAGCCAGACTGAAAGGGTGACAGGAAACTGGAGGAGGTGAGGTAGTCAGGAAGTCTGCAGTAGACTAGCTTTTCTTGCAGTTTAGTAAGGAAGGGGGAGGAGGAAATGAGACAAACAAGTTCCTAGAGGCTATACTGCAAAATCTAAGTAATGCAAATATAGCCTGTTATTCAGTATTTGCCTTTTTAGTTATCTGCAGCAGTGCTTACTAGGAGTGACTTGTGTTGTTACGAGGGAATAGAGCTGAAACACACCATATAATGGTATGCATGAATCAGCTCGCACCCTCTTCCTCTCTCTCTCTCTCTCTCTCTCTCTCTCTCTCTTTCTTCTCTCTGTCCCTCCCTCCTCTCCTGTTCTGTCCACTCAGCACATCCTGCTCCAGGTCCTCGCCTCTCTCTGCCCCTCCCACCTCTCTCTCTCTCTCTAGTACACATCCCCCCCACACACACACACACACTATTTTCTTCTTTCAGCAGGCAGACAACATATCGGACTATAGTTGGAAGAAGCCTCTGTTTTGATTCTGTAAGGCAGGCAGCGTGAGAGTACTGGCAGAGACTCAAGCCATGGTGCGGCACTTGATTCCCTCACCCCCATTTCCCCCCTCCCCCGATCTCTTTCTTATCTCTCATCCCATCTGCCACCATGCCTCTCCTATCTCAGAAAAAAGGTACCCAGATCAGTAATCAGAGACGAAATTGCAATTCCTGCATTTCGGGAACAGGGGGAGAGAAATTGGGGTGGGGGGGAGAGAGACCAAGTGCTACAGAGCAACTTATGAAGAACCAGAAATGCCACTGTTCAGTGGCATGGGCAGAGAAAGCAGAAGTGAGGGCATCGGAGGGGGCAGGCAGGGCAGTGGAGGCTCTTCTCTTGCCTTGAGGCCTAGAGGCTGCTCCCTGTCTGTTAGGTACCCTATGAGAAGGAGGGAGCTGTCTGCCCTTCTGCTGCTGTGTATGATACGAGTGGACAGACTTAAGGGTTCTGTGCGAAGCCTGCATAGAAACATAGAATTTGACGGCAGATAAGGACCACTTGGCCCACCAAGTCTGCCCATTTTCCTACCTAACAGATAAGCTGCAGATCCTAGTTAACCAACAGCTTACTTCCTCCTACCCCCCACTAGGACTGCCTTATGTCTGTCCCATGCATTCTTGAATTCCCCCACTGTTCTTGACTCCACGACCTCCTCAGGGAGGCTGTTCCATGCATCCACAACCCTCTCTGTGAAAAAATACTTTCTCACATTACCTCTGAGCCGTCCCCCCTCTTTCTTCAAATTGTGCCCCCTTGTTCTTGCACATCTCTTTTTCTGAAAGATGCCACCCTCTTGGACTTTGTTGATTCCCTTGAGGTACTTGAAAGTTTCTATCATGTCCCCTCTCCTCCTTTCCTCAAGGGTATATCTATTAAGCTCCTTTAGTCTTTCTTCGTATGTCTTCTGGTGCAGACCCTGCACCATTTTGGTTGCCCTCCTCTGGACAGCCTCCACTCTGTCTATGTCTTTGCGGAGATGGGGTCTACAGAACTGCACACAGTACTCCAGATGGGGTCTCACCAACTGTCTGTACAGAGGGATAACAACTTCCTGTTTTCTACTATTGATGCCTCTCCCTATGCATCCCAGTATCCCCCAGCCTTCCTTACTGCCTTCTCACATTGCTTGCCCACCTTTAGGTTATCTGATATAATTACCCCCAGGTCCCTTTCCATTTTTACTGCTGTCAGTATCTCACCCCCCATTGTATACTCTTCCCCTGGGTTTTTGTTTCCCAGGTGCATTACCTTGCACTTCTTTGCACTGAATCTGAGCTGCCATACGTTTGACCATTCCTCTAACCTTGCCAAGTCCCTTCTCATCCTTTCCACTCCATCTGGTGTCTCAACCCTGTTGCAGACCTTTGTGTCGTCTGCAAAGAGATACTTTTTCTTCCAGTTCCTCTGCAATGTCACTTATAAAGACATTAAAAAGGACTGGTCCCAGTATTGAACCCTGCAGTACCCCACTAGTAACCCTCCTTTCTTCACTGTGGACTCCATTTACTACTACCCTTTTCGTCCTGTTGTCTAGCCAATTTTTTATCCAGGCTACCACCTTGGGACCCACTCCAAGGCTGGCTAACTTGTGTATTAATCTTTTGTGTGGGATTGTATCAAATGCCTTGCTAAAATCTAGGTAAGCCATGTCCGCAGCCCCTCCCTGGTCTACTACTTTGGTCACCCAGTCAAAGAAATCTATTACATTCGTCTGACATGACCTTCCCATCGTGAATCCATGCTGCCTTGGGTCCTATGCCCCACTGGCCTCTAGGTGCATTAATAATGTCCTGGACATCAGGGCCAAACAGTTTGGTCCCACTGAAAGGGGCATTCAGCACCTTTTGTTGAACATCCATGGCAAAGCCTGAAACCCGCAGCCAGGAGTGCCTACATAGACATATGCCCATGGCAGCAGCCCTGGCAACAGTGTCAGCCAAATCATAAAGTGCTCTCAGAAGGTGCTTGCTGACATCCTCGGCTGTCTGCTGCCCTGCTTGCAATCCTATACAGCCCTCACTGGGCTTACCTGCCCTATCACCTGGACCAGCTTTGCCTGCCCCACTGGCTCTGCCTACCCTATCACCTGGACCAGCTTTGCCTGCCCCACTGGCTCTGCCTGCCCCATCACCTGGACTGGCTTTGCCTGCCCCACTGGCTCTGCCTGCCCCATCATCTGGACTGGCTTTGCCTGCCCCACTGGCTCTGTCTGCCCTATCACCTGGACCGGCTTTGCCTGCCCCACTGGCTCTGCCTGCCCCATCACCTGGACCGGCTTTGCCTGCCCCACTGGCTCTGCCTGCCCTATTACCTGGACCAGCTTTGCCTGCCCTATTACCTGGACCAGCTTTGCCTGCCCCACTGGCTCTGCCTGCCCCATCACCTGGACCAGCTTTGCCTGCCCCACTGGCTCTGCCTGCCCCATCACCTGGACCAGCTTTGCCTGCCCCACTGGCTCTGCCTGCCCTATTACCTGGTCCAGCTTTGCCTGCCCCACTGGCTCTGTCTGCCTTATCACCTGAACCGGCTTTGCCTGCCCCACTGGCTCCGCCTGCCCTATCACCTGGACCGGCTTTGCCTGCCCCACTGGCTCTGCCTGCCCCATCACCTGGATTGGCTTTGCCTGCCCCACTGGCTCTGCCTGCCCTATCACCTGGACCGGCTTTGCCTGCCCCACTGACTCTGCCTGCCCCATCACCTGGACTGGCTTTGCCTGCCCCACTGACTCTGCCTGCCCCATCACCTGGACTGGCTTTGCCTGCTCCACTGGCTTTGTCTGCCCCATCACCTGGACTGGCTTTGCCTGCCTCACTGGCTCTGTCTGCCCTATCACTGGGACCGGCTTTGCCTGCCCCACTGGCTCTGCCTGCCCCATCACCTGGACCGGCTTTGCCTGCCCCACTGGCTCTGTCTGCCCCATCTCGGGGACTGACTTTGCCTGCCCCACTGGCTCTGCCTGCCCCATCTCCAGGACCAGCTTTGCCTGCCCCACTGGCTCTGCCTGCCCATCACCTGGACAGGCTTTGCCTGCCCCACTGGCTCTGCATGCCCCATCTCTGGGACCGGCTTTGCCTGCTCCACTGGCTTTGCCTGTCCTATCACTGGGTAGGCTAGTCCCACTGGTTTCTACCCCATTACTACTTTGCTCCATTACCACCAATCAATGAGGAGATGAACCCAGAACTTGGGCTTATGGCAGCCAGGTGGATTGCTGCAAACATTCCTCCTGAAACCCCAAGCTGGAGACCATGAACAGATTCCACCTTATTTATTTATTTATTAATGCATTCATTCATTCAGTTTTGATAACCGGGTAGGCCCACTGGGCCCCAAAGGTCCCTTTTTCAGCGGCGACACGGAATTAGTTACACAGTAACATTTCATATATAGAGCATATAGGTGTGCTGATCATGATAGCTTTCAAGCATATAAACATGGTCGAGCTCAAAGTTTGTGCCTCTGCTTTATTCATTTACAGTTAGGCCCAGATATTCAAAAGGGTTGCGCTCATTCACAAATCTGGACTGTCATGTACGGTATGGGCTGCACGCCCATTGGCTGTAGCTCTGCACCAATGGCGTGCAGCCAGAACTGATCGTCAATCGACAGTGACGGAGGTGGGATGCTGTCGCCCGCCGGTTGCGGGGGCGGGGTGGAGGGGCTGCGTGGGTGGGTGGGGACACTAGACCCCAGGGAGATGTTTGGGGGGTTCTGCTGTGACATTCTGCCATGATCAGGCTTCTGGTCCACTGGACCACCAGGGAGTTCGGGTTGGGGGAGGGTTACATTCTGCCATGATCGGGCACTGGGAGGTTTATGCAGGTTCTGCCCGCGATCGGGCTATGGGTGATGTGTGTGGGGGGGCGACATGTAGGTTCTGCCCGCGATCGGGCTATGGGTGATGTGTGGGGGGGGTCATGTAACTGTGATGCCCGCGATCGGGCTGCATTGTGCGTCGGTCCCCGACGGCTGCTGCCTGGCAGGGTAGCCAGGAGCAAGTCCTCGGGGATCGGCGCACCTACATGCAAATGGCATGCAAATGGGGCCATAAAGAGATGCAAATGGCCCCCCCTGCGCCTTGCATAAATTATGGCCCCATTTGCATGTCACCTTTTGAATATCGGAAATCTGCGCATGGCGCAATGGTGCTTCGCGACACAGCAGGTTTAATGCTCAACTCTGGCAGCTTGCGGTGGCGCAAGTTCCACTATGCGCCATGCTGAAATACTATGTTTCGGGCGATATTCAAAGGAGTTGCTCAACAGCGCAACTCCTTTGAATATCACCCAGGCCACACCCCTGCGCAACTATTTTGAGCAGCGCAGGGGCTTGCGCCTCAGACTGGCGCAGTTTGAATATCTGGGCCCAGGTACTCACTTATGAATTTCAGTGTATGCTTAATATTAATCATAGCCAAGTTCACTACTTGGGCATCTGCTTTCTATTAATTAATCAATAATTTGCAATTGATAATTACTTATGAATTTCAGTGCACGCTTGATATTAATCATAGCCAAGTTCAAACCTTAGGCAGTATATTTTTATTTTATTTAATTTTAAACAAGACAAATTGCTAAGGATGAACTTTTAAACTCATTTCAGTTTTGAATCATAGCCAAGTTCAAACCTTAGGCACTTAACCCTTGAGCAGTACAGCTATTAAAAAGTGTGAACTGTCAGCTGTCAAATGTTTTCCTCTGATGACCACAAGGCAGTATAATTTTAACTGTCAAGCCTGACCACAAAAAGATCAAAACTGCTAGATGTCCACATGGGTCATAACACATTTTGCTTAAACCCAGGCTGCATGTCCCACTTGAAGACACAGACTTATATTTGCACTAACCTAATGCCGAATTCAGCATATGTAACCAGTTGACTGTACATCCAAGTATAACCTGTATCATGTATGTATGCACTACACGTACCGTATTTGTGATGTATTTTATGTTTTGTAAATCCCGGGTCGCCCCTGAAAAAGGGACCTCCAGGGCCCAGTGGGCTCACCTGGTTACCAAAATTTAATAAATAAAATAAATAATATTTTTGCATTTAAGAAAAAATTCCCCAGGCCATCCCAAACATAATTTCATGACGTCAAATCAAATGTGTTCCCCTTATTAATTAGTTGTTTTGAGCTAACTCCTAGAGGTAAGCTGAGGCTGCAGAAACTGGTCTAACACTGAAAGCTATCAAAATATTGAACCATTTATTTTCCTGCCTTGACAACAGTATATAAATCCACAGCAACCCAAGTCAAGTTAAGAGCTCTCGGAGGGAGAACCTTGAGTCACCCCAGCTCCTAGGATCTCAAGTGGACATCATTTGGCACTGGTGGGTGAGTTTGTTGCCTGTACCCTAGAAATAAATTTAGGGATGACATATGCCTGCATTATTTTTATTTCTTTTATTACGACTTTTTGGTGGTGACGGAGGAATTATTTCCACTTGTACTGTTGTTCAGAAAAATTGTTACTGTCATTTTAAAATGTAATAGCCTGCTTTCATTGATGCCAAAACTGCTTGTAACTCCTGAACTTTAAGTATCAAACAAGTAAAAAAAGACATTTATTGAACATGAATTCTGACTCTCTTGGTCCTCATTCTCAATTTAATATTATAAAGTTAAGGGGGTATGATTTAGAGTGTGCTAAATTAAAAACTAAGCCAAATTTAGACTTTTGCTTCATACTGTAGGTCCTGCTGGCACCATAAAAAGTTACAGTTCCTGGTTATGTTCATATGGTAAATTGTGCAGACTTAGCATGTAAAGAATTTCTACATAAATACTTATGTTGGTGCCCATTGATTCTGATAAAAAATACATGTGCAAAATATATGATTGTCCTAGACACAAGCAAACTGATGGTTTTAAGGTTAATATAAGAATATTTGAGGAACTAGTGCAAGCTCATTGTCCGATGATGTCCAGCTGTGCCCATAAGGGGACATTAGACTATAATGAACTCAGTACATTTGTGGACTGAGACCAAATAATCTTGGTCAGTCAAGTGTCCGACCAAATAGTGGTAGCGGGTGTTTTGGATCACAACTCAGAATGTGCTCTGCTAGCGCTTTGTGTTGCGACTCCAATGAAACTCTATCCTGACCTAGCTGAACTAGTGGACAGTTTGGAAGGGTCATCAGTCTCCGCCGGTCAAGGTAAAAACCATGTACACAAGACTGACCTCGGGAGTTGTGCAAGGACATCAGAAAATTATCCTAGCACCGCACTGCAAGCATTGGAGGAGTTCCTGTTTCTGAAAGCCCTCTGAATGAGCCTGGGCAGCAGCCTTGCCCTTCTTCCAGTTGGTGTTCTGGTATTTCACTATATGGGACATGTAATTCACAATCCTCAAACTTAAGGTGGAGGAAGCATAAACGCTCTTACCCCAAAGGTCAATTCTGTGAGACTCCTTATCTGGGGGGAGAGAGCTAAGGTGCTTGGGCACCTTAGACCTGTCATGGGCAGCCTTAATGACCACAGAGTCTGTCTCCGGCTGAGCCACATAACAAAAGAACCCTTGGGGGGCATTATAGAGCTTATCTGCCCTTCTGGGCATAGCTGGCTCCATATCTGGGCAGTGCCAGGCAGCAGTGGCAGCATTCCTCAGAGCAGACAAGATGGGAGGAACCATCTTTCGAGGAGACTCGGGGATCTCCAGGACATTAACCAGATCTTTCTGATGACATCCTGCTCCTCTGTATGAAACCCCATAGCAGAGGACAACTGCTTCATTATATTGTAGAAGGAAGAGTCCTCGGGAGGAAAACTAAGGGTGTGTTTGACTGAGTCCTCACTGACAGAGGAGGCAGTGGATCTGTCTGAGGAGAGAAGCTCTTCCTCTTCCCCTTCCTCATCATCAGGAAGAATAAGGTCAAGGTGGTACTTTTCTTCAACGACAACCTCCTGTAGTTCTAGGTTCAACGTGTGATATGCTGACATCGAACTGTGGGGATCATCCCTCGGTTGATGGTGGGGGTGTCAACGCTGAAGCGGCCGTCGATGCTGCAGGTGAAGAAAGCCTGAAGGCACCAAGCTGTTGCACAATCATCAAAGTGAACTTGGTAAGGATCTCATTGAGATCGACGAGCGTCGAACCCCGTGTCAATGGTGGAGGGAGGGGATCGACAGAGCTGGGAGTGAAGGCTCAATGGCAGGACCCTGAGAGCCCAAAGAAGTAGTTGCCCTAGGGCCTGGAGATTCATCAGGCCATGTCGGGATGGTTGTCGACGACGAGCCCATCATCGATGGAGGGGCCTGCGACCTGGAGGTCAACAACCAGCCGCCTTGAGAATCGGACAGCGGAGCTGTCAGTATGGGCCTGGTAGATGCAAAGGCCTGGACAGAAGATTTGTGTGTCGACGCCACAGTCGTTGACAAAGTTCCGCTGGGAGAAGAAGATGAGGAAGCCATTGGGGAGCAGGGGGAGTGGCCCCCATCTTAGTTCTTTTTATGACTTTTCCCTGAAGACTTGTCTCGGGCCATAGAGGCCTGGGAGCTCGAAAACCATGCCAGCAATTGAGAGGCTGGGACCCCAGAGAACCCCTACCCAGAACTGGCTACCTGATGTTCAATTAGGACATTTTTAAGAGCCTTCTTACATCACTTTAGGGTTGTTTGAAGGCTCACAGTCAGAAACTTCATGGTCAGGCCCAAGACAGCAGACACATAAAGAATGTTTGTCTGTGGAGGCAATCTTCTTTCTGCAGTGGCAGTGATGGAAAAGAGACATAGAAGGAGTAGTTCTCGACATAAACAAAATAAATGAATCTTTAGGAAAAAGAGATTCCAAAGTAGGTATAAAAGAAAAATTTTGTAGGCAAAAAGGTGCAAAACTGCGTTGGAGCTTCCACGGAGACCCATGTAGACTGAGTCAATGGTGAGAAACAACTGAAATGGGAGTGGGGCCGCTCATACCTTTATAGAGTAGGTGACATCGTCACATGACGTCGGCATGGGCGGCCCCAGTTGTACTGCTGAAAATCTTCAGTGTGGATTCCCCTTCACCGATGGTGAAGTTCCAATGGTGTAACCTGATGACTAAGACGCCCCGGAAGAAGATCGTGTTTGGATCAATCTGAACATGCTTGCTGATTGATTATATTTTTAAGATGTAATGATGGAATGGAGCGCAGTGGAGGTAATCTTATGGATACTGAATAGCTGCCAACTCCAGCAGCGCACTTGTTTCAATTAAAAACGTAAAAATGTAGTTTTTTGGTCCAAGCATGTTAGGTTTGGTCAACTGATGTATAACCCCTAGGTACCGCTACCCCAAGGGATACTACCCCTGCCTGCATGATTGAGAGCAGGGTGAGGGGCCTGAGTTCTAGGAATTGGTGGCTCCACCCGGAGGACAGGGTCAATGGTAGTGTAGCTGCCATGGGTACAGCCCTCCAGGACACTGTTACCCCCCTTTTCCCTCTAGTGGCCTAAATGGTTCACTGAATACACAATTGCAGTTAACACCTGACAACAGATTTAACCCCACACTTGTTGCACTTACCACCAGGGCTAGATCAGCTGGCTTGGCCCTGGAGATCCCCTGTAAAACAAGATTTACCACAACAACCAACAGTATTTCAATGCTGTCTGTACAGAGGTACACCACAGACAGTTTAAGTGCAAAAAGATTCAGATCTGATTTATTTGGGGGCATGAACAAGGAAGGGGTGTAATCTGGCGCTTGATTCTATTACTGATTAAATCAGGTTTAAGCATGCATGCCTCTGAGAGTCCCTCTATCACAGTTACACATACTATGGGTACCCAGTTGGAGTTACAGGCTAGCCTGAAGTGTTGCCTGAGGTAGGCCGGCATTGCAGCTGTTGTTGGGGCCCTTAGGAAAAAGAAAACACAACATGCACTTTAACCCAATATCTGTATTCTGGAGCCGGAGGGCTCAGTTCGTGACAATCAATCAAAACAATTAAATCAGATGAAACACTTTGATTAGGAGATAGGTGCAGGAAGCTACTCTGATTTACTCACGATACCCAGACCAGGTAGCAGGAGGGATGAAGTGGAGACCTCAGGATGAAGTGCTGGTTTGCCAGGTAAGCAGGGCCCACATGATTCACCATGGTGTCGTTCCTATTCATTGATGTTGAGCAGGGAGTCGAATCCCCAGACAGGTCTCTCAGGCGGTTCTCTGCAGCGTGAGCGGCAATCAGGGCCATGGTGTTGAGGCCCAGACAGGTTGAAGGAAACTGATTCAGTCCAGTTAGAGTTACTGGATACTGCTTCCAGCAAGTGTGACACATTCAAGCAGTGAGGAATCAAATCACGACCCACTATTCACATTCAGCACACTTATAGTAAAGGCAAGGAAGTACCACAGTTCGGATGACAGTCCGGTTGCAATTCACAGGATTTTCTGCACAAACCATACTCTCTGCGGTCGTGGTGGAAGTCCTGACAGGCCAATCGCTCAAAAGCAAGTCTTCAGTCCCTCTTCAGGTGAAATTAGTCACAATTAGATAGAAAGACACAAGTTCAGATGAAGTCTGATTCAGGTTCTAGTTCTCTTCACTTAGGAAGACCGAAGTAGGCAGGCCAGTCACAGCCTTCAGCCAATTTCCCCTGTGCACTATGCAGGAGCAGCTGCTCAAATCTCTCAAGCTCCTCCCACTCTCAACTCCTACTTCACACTGACTCACTGCTGCAGGCAGCTCGGGACTTTCCCAGTGATCCAAAAGGTTTGATTCGTTGATTCCTCTGTCCGTCACAGCAAGGGCTCCCCCTCTAGATCCATTTAGGTGCAAAAGGGAAAAAACTACAATTCCTACAGAGATTCACTCCCACAAGACCCCTGGGAGCAGGCTTCATTTTAGGGCCCCCAAAGGTACTGATTGGTGCATACTGGCAGTCCAGAACCAAGATGGTGGTGATTAACAGAAAAAGTCCATGCTGCAAAGAAGGCAGATTAGACAAACTACGACATCTTTATTAAGAAGGCAGATAATCAGCAATCATAGTTTTTTAACAGAGCTCCCTCTACGCTATTGGCGATGGCAGAATGGCGCAATTATCTGGCAGCCCAGGAGGGACTCGTGCTTAGGAACACTCAGCCCCTACCCAGATGAATTATACACTACGAGACAGGCAGCTCTTAAAGAGACAGACACGGAGGCAAGTAGGGCACTCGCATGCCATTACTTTTAAACGGTTAAAACACAGAACACCACAGGGCAGTGGGCAATTAGGCACACCCAAGGAAGACTTTTGGGAACCCCCATTTATAGGGGAGTTACACCCTTCCCTGCTTGGAAAAAACTTGGCATCCACGTAAAGTCTACACTTTAGCAGTATCGTAATAAGACAAAATTCTGTACGAGATATATATGACATTAATACACTAGACAAGATAATGACTGATGCATCAATAAATGTAAACTTATCACACTGCTATACAGTTCCAATACACTTCATACATATTATATCTGTAATGACAACAGTTATGCATTTCTCATACGCATAATACTGATTCTACTATGATAACACATTATTAGGACTACTATACTGATTCAGGTTATAACTTCTTGCATGTTAAACAATACGTATGGGGACCCATCCCTATCAGTTAACTCAGGGCTAGATAGGACAGGGGCACCATGTTCTGAAGGATGAACAATTAACTTAGAGGCGGCAGAAAGGCTCAGATTAGGAAGTGAGCTCTGGGAGAAATAGACACTCTTATGGACAACATTCAGAGGAAAATCAACTGGTCTTCCAGGGGAGTCATAGCTAAGATGCATAACTGGTTTAACAACTCTCCCAGACTTTCATGCGGGAACAGGTATAATCTCTGGAGTATCTGCACTAGCATTAGTCTCTTCTTGGGTTGAGAGGGGTGCCTCTGCACTGAGCGAAGTCTCCAGCAGTGGAATACTATCAGTCCCTGGGTCCACCACATTCGGCACAGGGTTATCCTCTGTAAAAGGTTCAGATGGGTTATTCAAGGAAGATTCTAACACACTTGTATCTTGAGGTGCTTGGCTGACACTCTCTACAGCACACGGAATACTCTGGTCACTTAGGGCAACAGTGTCAAGTTCATTATAATCATCATTTACTGGTATGCCACCAGGACAGTTTATGGCATCAGGCTCCTCCTTGGGCAGTTCAAACAATGCCACCAAGCACAGCGAGTCAACCATCTTGGATGTTATACTTTGCACCTCACTCTCTGGGGGCACTGGCTCCAGGGAGGAAGCCGGGGGGGGGGGTTAGACAGTTCTAAGGGCCCAGCTTCATCCCCACAGTTATACATTGGGTGACCTTGAAACACTGACTCGGTTCATAAGTAGGATAATAAGGAGTAGAGCACTCACTGCTGTCAGATTCAGACTGACTGTTATCATCAGGCTTGGCCTGCTGAGGGGAAGGCCTAGGTTGTTGCACTGTTGGAGAGGGCTGACTCTGTCACCTTTTGGCCCAAATTTCTGTGCATGGTTTTAACAGCTCAAGAGTTGTCCTCAGGGCGCACTTTGTACACAGGCAGTTCATCCAGTTTACTGATCACTATGTGAGGAAGTTGATGCCACCTATCAGCAATTTTATGCTTTCCATGTAGTCCCAAATTGCGCAACAATACATGGTCTCCGGGCAGTAGCTCTTGAGCCTTTACTTTCTTGTCGTGCCTCTCTTTGTTGGCAAGGTTTCTCTTGGCAGCCATAGTCTGGGCCAACTGAAAAGCATGGTTTAACTGGGTCTTTAGCTTTTATACGTATTGCAGATCATTCTCAGCATGAATTCCGTCTGGGGTCACTCCAAAGCAAACATCCACAGGTAACCAGGCTTCCCTTCTGAACATGAGGCAATACGGAGAGAACCCAGTGGCATCATTTTTTGTACAATTATAGGCATGCACCAAGGTACTGATTTGCTGACTCCATTTGTGTTTATCTTTAGGGTGAAGTGTGCCCAACATGTCCAGGAGGGTCCTGTTAAAACGCTCAGGTTGGGAGTCCCCTTGGGGTGGTAAGGAGTGGTTCTGGACTTCCGCACTCCTCACAGGGAAAGCATCTCCTTGATCAGTCTACTTTCAAAGTCTCTCCCTTGATCAGAGTGGATATGTTGGGGCACACCATAACGGACAAAGAACTTCTCCACCAGCACCTTGGCCACTGTAGAGGCCTACTGAACTTTTGTTGGAAAGGCTTGGGCATAGCGAGTAAAATGATCAGTTACCACCAGTACATTGCCAATGTTCTTTTGATCAGGCTCCAGACACAAAGTCTATGCAAACCAACTCCATGGGGGTGCTGGTGGAGATGTTGACCAAAGGGGCAGCTCTCTGGGGCAAAGCTTTCCTCTGAAGGCAACGACTACAGGTTTTGACATGGTTTTCAACATCCACCCCAATTTTTGGCCAGTAGAAACATGACCGCACCAAGTCGAGGGTCTGATCAATACCGAGGTGTCCCATGTGATTGTGGAGGGACCTCAGCACCAGCTGCTTGAAGGCCGTGGGTAGCACTAACTGCTGCTTGTCTACCTGACCTTAGCGATCTACTGTTTCTCGATATAGCAACTGATCTCGTAACCTTAGGCTGGGGCCTTCCTTGAATAATAAAGCATTTCGTAGATCAGCAGAGCATAGCTTTGACACATCTTTCCCCGCATGTAGGGCATCAAGGGCAGTTTGGATCATTGGGTCTTAAGATTGAGCCCACTGGATGCTATCACTATCGAACTGAGGCAGAGAGCTGATGTCCAATGCTGAAAAATGACAATAGGCTGCAGGTGTGCATGTTTCGGGAGGCCCAAGACAATCCACTAAACAGTCCACAGTATCTGCAGATGGCCGCTTGTCCTTCTCAAATTTTTGACACAATGCTTTAATAGAGTGTTCGGACAGTCGACCCAGTTGTCGTGAGGGCTCGGCCGCCTCGAAAGGGTGTCAGCATTGGTATGGTTCAATCCAGGCTGGTATTCAGTCTCATAATCGTAGGTAGACAGTGCAGAAAGCCACCGGTGCCCAGTGGCGCCCAGCTTGGCTGAAGTCTGTACATAAGTTAAAGGGTTGTTATCAGTCTTTACCAATATCTTGGCCCCACAGAGGTAGTCACGAAACTGATCGACTAAGGCCCATTTGAGGGTGAGGAATTCTAATTTGTGGACAGGATAATTCCGCTCAGAGAGTGTTAAACTTCTACTGGCAAAGGCCACAGGTGTCAGACCATCTTTATAGTCCTGGTACAACACAGCCCTTAGTCCCTTCAGGCTGGTGTCAGTGTGTAGAACATATGGCTTGATGGGGTCGGCATAAGCTAGCACCGGGGCATGAGTGAGTTGATAGATGACCTCATAGAAGGCTGCCTCGCACTCGGTGGTCCACCAGGCCCTAAATGGTTCACCTGTTCAGAAATACATCTTCTCTTTATCCTTGATAGACCCTTTCTTGTACTGGCAGTTGGTGGGGGGATAACCTTGAGTGAGATTCAGGAGGGGCCGAATTACTTTAGAGTAGTCCTTAATGAATCAGTGATAGTAGCCTCAGAACCCCCAAAACCACTGCAATTCTTTCAAATTGCTGGGTTGTGGCCAACTGGTCAAGGCCTCTACTTTGCTGAGGTCGGTCTGTATCCCCTCAGCTGACACTATATAGCCCACGTATTTTACGGATGCCTGGAAAAACTGACACATCTATGGAGAGTTTCAAGCCGAATTCTTCCATACAATCCAGAACTTTGAATAATCAGGCTTCATGCTCTTCTAATGTGTGTCCAAACACGATAACATCATCCAAGTATACCAGCCATGCCAACAAGTTCATATCCCAACTGCACATGCCATCAGCCTCTGAAAAGTGGCGGGTGCACACGAAATCCCCTGCAGCATCCTCAGGAATTTGTAAAACTCCAAGGGGCAGATGAAGACTATTTTCTCACGGTCTTCCGGGACCATCGGGATCTGATAATACCCACTTCGTAAATTGAGTACTGAAAACCACTGACTTCCTTTCAAGCAGTCCAGGGTGTCCTGTATGCGAGGCATGGTATATTGGTCTGGTACAGTCTGTTGGTTGGAAGTCCGGTAATCCATACACATTCTCACGGACCCATTTTTCTTTTACACCACTACAATAGGGGAAATATAGGGGCTTCTCGACTCTTGAATAATGCCAGCAGCTAGCATCCCTTGTAAGTGCCTTCTGACATCATTGATATCAGGAGGGGCAAGGCAACGAGACCACTCCGGAAAAGGTCTATCATCATGAAGTCTGATAGTATGTTCAGCACCTTGAATGCATCCCACATCCCATTCCTTTAGGGAAAACACCTGGCTCCTCTGGGCAAGCTTCTGGCTGACTCAAGTCTTCCATTCAGCAGACAGTGGGGACTCCCCAAAATCAAATAGGTCCAGGTCACCTCCTCCTTCTCACTGGAACATTTGTTGTTTGGCAGCACTGCAGTGTCCGCACAGTGCATGGTAGCTAATGTGCATCCCCGATACACACGGATCTCCCGATCAGACACATTCTGTATTTGAACCATCACCCACCAAGCATAGGAGTGGGCCCAAGCAGGCAGGATATTAGGCTTGACCATTAACCCATCCAGCAGCTTTCCATCACCTGAAGCACCAGCATCAATATCTCGTTCTTCACATCTCCTCTAATATGGACTTCTCCATGGACAGTACACTGAGCGTTAGGTGGTAAGGTCAAAGAATCAGCATCTTTCTTCCACATTATCCCCACCAGTTCATCCCTGTCCGCTTCTGTAGTCTGTTTTTGCAGATCATAGGCTCTCCGTATCAAGACTGGAATTTGCAAGGCCTGCCTAGCCTGTCGCCCTTGTTTCTCTTGGCACAACTGTGCCAGTCTCCCAAACATGTGGGCGTTTGCTCCAATGAGCAAGGGAACCCCATCATACAATCCCATTGGAGGACACACCAGAGTCAGCGTCTCTATTTGTTCATCAACTCTGGCCACTGCAGTAGGAGAAGACAGCCAGATGCGAATGTATCCCAAGTATGGGTAGGACTTTTCACTTAATCCCCACACATGCAGGCCCTCCAAAGGCTGTAGGGGCACATCAGGTAGGTGCTTCCGGTACCAGTCTTGAAACACTATGGTCACTTGTGTTCCACTGTCGAGTACGGCCCTTGTAGATACACCATTCACAGTTATGGTGGTCTCCACTGACAGGCCTACCACATTGGACCAATCAGGTGAAGGGGAATTACTACTATTAAACATCAAAAAAAAAAAGTGTATGCTCTTCACCGCCTTCCAAAGCAAAAAGAAATACCTGCCCCTGCGTATTCATAACCAAAAGGGTGAAATCCTAGACCAAGTATCTAACTTCAAATATCTCGGCATTACTTTTGATGACATGCTCACCTTTTCAAACCACATTGACTCTGTTATCAAGACTGCAAATATAAAACTTGGTGTACTTTATCGTCAAAGACATTCAATGACACCGGATGCACTCAAACTAGCCACCAGTATCTCAATACTGTCTACCATTGACTATGGGTTGTCTATATATGGGCGGGCACAAAAAACTGCTCTTAGCAGGATCAACACACTCCTCAATAAGGCCGGTTATCTTACTTTGGGGGCTACTCTCGACACCCACACCTGCTTGCTATACACTGAAACTGGATGGCTCCCACTCCATCTTAGAGGGCAATACCAAACCTGCCTACTTCTAAAAAAAAGTACTACTTGGACTGACATCCCCCACACTGGGCGGACACTTTAAGCTGGCCGTCCCAATGAAATCTACCCGTAGAGCAGTTGTTGACAAGATAGTGAGTCCCTTCAAAAGGACGAAACTTGCCTAGAACTCCATCCTGTATCAAGGTCTGAAATGGTACAATGAACTACCTGCTGTCCTCACTGATACTAGAAGAAGAAGAAGAATCAGCATTTATATAGTGCTTTTCATACATCCAAAGTGCTTTACAAGCAATGCTAGACTGGTAGTGAAGTGACTGAATGTGTGGTGGCGGCCATATCGCACATCATCACCCAGACACAGCCTGGATAATTGCATGAACCAGTTTATGGGAAGGAGAATGTTGTCCAGGACACCGGGAATGTTCCCTGCTCTTTGAGAAGAGTGCCCTGGGTTCTTTTACTTCCACCTGGATGTTTCAATCTTACTACCAAGATTAGTACCTTCAAAGCTGGGCTCAAATCTCTCCTTGGCTCTAAAATGAATTGTACCTGCCTGCGCTAATGTGATAGTACCTTGCCCCCAGTTTTCCATTTACCTACCCCCCTCTACATCTTTCAGCTATATACCACTTTTTTCTTAACCCACTCCCCTACTCCCAATGACCTGATAATGGCCTCACTTGGTTGAAAGCACCACCTCTCTCCCACCTCAGACAATGCCACCTGCGCTAATGTGATAGTACCTAAGCCCCAGTTTCCATTTGCCTGCCCCCCTTACATCTTTCTGCTATATACCCTTTTCTTAGCCGCCCCCCACCCTAATTACCTGATGGCCTCACTTGGTTGAAAGCTCCACCTCTCTCCCACCTCAGACGATGCCACCTCCGGCTAACCCCCAGCCCTCTCTTATCTAATCAGTCCATCTGTTAATATTTACTAATTTGATGTGTATAAGTTAAAATTTTACTGTTATTACCTGTGTATATGCTTCAATGTTTTTCTCTTTTTTTTTCTCTATAAACCTTGTATTTTTGTAATGTTTAACACTGACGTGGAACTAGGGTTGTCAGAACCCTCTGAAGTTCTGGGTTCTAGTTCTAGTCTAGAACTTTTGAAAAAGTTCTAGTGTTCTAATCTTTTTTAGAACTTTTCAGAACTCGAACCCTATTTTTTTATTGTGCTGCCAGTATCGAAGATAGTAATAAAATACATGTAAAGGAAAAACTGTTCAAAATAAGGGGGAGAGAAATTATCTTGTGTGACATTGATAGGAATACAACAGGTTTATCTATAGTTTCTTCTGTTTGCTAAAGTCAAGCAACTTAATACGTAACAGGCCCACCCACCCATATGTTAAAAGTTTCCTGCTGCAGCTGCATCATAGTTCCTTAGTGAAAGAAAGAGGCACATTAGCCATTTATGTACTCAGCTATATATACTCATTGTCATGAATTAGGAGAAAAATAACTGATATTACCTAATTTCAGCTATTTGCTGCTTTCTGTTTTAAATAGGTGAATCAAAAGTTGCTATGTTTAAAAGAAAGCTTATAACAAAGTCAAGCCAAGTACTACAGCAGCAACATGTGGAACTGTTACAAAACATATTATGTCATAACATATTCAGTCAAGACATTGGAATAAAAAATATTTGCAGAAACCACAGAAGGCTGCTCCAATCCTAAGTTGTGCCTGTGTGAAAAGCTGAGCACCAAGAACAAAAGACACAGCACCAACACTTCCAAAAATATACTGTATTGTGCGTTTTAACTGATAGCATCACAGTACAGAAGCATCCATGCAGGACCGAAACAGTTTAAACAGACAAAAGGTCCTTTTGTCTGTTTAAACTATTTATCCTACATAAGCGTATACTATGATATACTATCTGTTTAAACTGTTTTGTCTGCATGGCGTTTCTGTACTGTGATGCTATCAGTTAAGCGCACAATACAGTATATTTTTGGAAGTGTTGGTGCTGTGTCTTTTTGTTCTTAATAAAAAAAATATGCCAGTCATTGTTGCTAGCAAAATGCATGCAATTTTCTAAGGTAATGCATACATATACCAACATTTTTGTTGACAAATTGAAGTAATACATACAAAAAATGCTAAGATGATGCATTTTTGCAGCTGATACTTCAATAAAATTTGTATTTCAGTCACATAAATAAAAACAGTGGTTTCCTCACCACGTACTAAGGAACATTTATGTAGCTGCAGCAGTTGGCATGTGATGTTTAAGGGACAGCGTCTGTCAACCCCATTATGTATCAAATTATCACTACTTATAAAGCAAAAACACTATGATCGTCACATTCTGTGAAAACTGCTGATGCAGATTTTCTTTATTTCTGATTCCTTTATTCTTTTTTAAAGGGACAGGACAGTTGTGCTAAGTGGCAGCAGTTTGCAATGTATTTAATAAGAATATATATTAGGTGTACAGTAGGTTCGGTCTGTCATCATTTTTTCCTCACCATCCCCAGCTGATCACGAATCTGTAAATGAAAGAACTAAAACAACACCCACCTTTCACCCCATCACCCATTCCACTTTTCTTCCACCACCCTCATCTGTGCAGTAGCACCCATGCCACTTACACCCATGTTAAAACCAACCCCAACCCTCACCCATGTACTAGCATCCATTTTTCGTTTATGGCTAACATTTCTGTAATTGAAAAATAATAAACAGCTACCAATTAGAACTCATTGTTTTGTCCTCTTTAAAATTGAAAAATAGACCGTCTCCTGTCCCAGCCCATGCTGATGCACCACAAAGTCACAGAAGGTAAATCCAAAAATATATGTTTGCACTTTAACTATAAATAATATGATACAGAAAGGATTGCGTGACAGTGTCCCTTTTATGCCAAATTTGGGCCTGTTCCCACTGATGTTAAAATTGCCCGTATATAAAACTTGCTGACTTTAGTTTAGACCTAGCTACAAAGCAGTTTGCCATGAAATGGTGAAAGTTTTTGGGGTATATAGTCCAAGGTAGTAGATCGAGAAAGGAGAGGACGACAACCAAAGTCATCACAGTCTGTAAAGTTTCCTTTTGGTGCAGAGACTCCATCCCACAGCATTTTACCAGCCACCACCATCTGAGTTGTCATCATCACCATCAACATCCACAACATCAATCACTTCAGGATCAGTTTGTATACTCTTGTAGGGATACGAAAATCTTGACTTATTAACTTTAATAAAAGTTAGCATGTGTACATTTCTGGCAGCAACCTAATTCTGGTGTCTGTCACAATATTGCCAGCTGTACTAAACATGCGTTCTGAAGAGACACTTGTTGCAGGACAACCAAGATATTTACAGGCTTCATCATACAGCTCTGTCAAATTGACTTTTGATCTCCAGTATTCAAAGGGCATGCATCAATAGGAATAGGCAGCTCTTGCAGGTAACTGTCTACCATGTTGGACAGAGACTGCTCAGAAGAGGAATCAGCGAAGCAGCTGGTATGGCAGCAATTTGGGAAAGGTTTTGCTACAGATTTAGCTTGCTACTAAGGGCTGAAGAAGTGGCAGTTGTGGAACAACTACTGTTAATGTTTGGTGACTTTTCCAGTTCTGTATCCCTTTGTGAAGATGAACCTGCATGTTGTGGTGATGACAACCTGATGGTACTGTGCATGTCTGTGTTTGACTCCTGTAGTGCTGCAGCTCATCTAGCAACATACATTTGTACTGCTCTATATCATCTGTTTTGGAAGATGTATAGCCTTGAACCTGGGATCTAAGAGAGTTGCAAGGATGTAGTGTCTTGATTTACGTCATTGCAACTAATTTGTCATTGGTTTTGAAGTGCTCGCTCATTCTCTTCTACGAGATTCCCATGATATAGGCGACATGTTGTCTGCTTCAGATCTGTCTTTTCTATTTGTAGATTTAGAACACTAAGATGATGTGAAATGAGCATTATGAGTGGGATAACCTGACTCACAGATGCACCTTCAGAAGACATGTCCCTTGTAGCTGTCTCAAAGGAGCTAGGATACAGCACACTGTCTCCATTAATTTCCACTGCAGCACAGACAGCATAATGCCATCTCCAATAATGTAACTGGAGCAGTACTCATGTACAGCTTGCTTTTTGCTCAAGAGCGCTGCAGCATATAAGCGTTGAGTTCAACAGGTGGAAACATTTTGAATCAGCTTTTGCTGGGGAGCTTGTGTTTTGCAGTTCGGTCAATGTCCGTATTGCCTTGGTTGAATGTGAAAAGTGAGTCACAATTTTTTTGCAAACAGCAATCATACCATCCACTTGTGTTTCGTTGCTGAGAAATCCCGTGACAATTAAGTGTAAGCAATGTGCAAAGCAAGAAGCATGCAGAAATCCTCCATCCTGTATTGCTTTTAAGATGTTGGCTCCATTGTCACTTACTATGAAGCCACATTTTAGACCGTGAGAATAAACCCATTCGTCAAGGAGGTCATTTAGTTCCTGCAAGATGTTTGCAGCAGTATGACTTTGCCCAAACTTCTTTATATGCAGCAGCGCCATCTTTTGGGGTGTCTTTGTTTTGAAGAAGCACAAAGCGTGACCCAATGAGTGGTAAGGACATGTAATCTATGTTTTGAGTGCTGGTCCACATATCTGTTGTGACATGAATAACCCCACCCTCTGCAGTTTTAAGTGCAAGCATCACTGTCGCTTTAAAGCCTGATAAATGTTTGGTATTTCAACATGGAAAAGTACCTTCGATGAGGAACATTATAGCGAGGCTCTGCTAATGTCATGAGCTCCTAAAATCCTCATGATCTACCAAAGAGTATGGGAGAAGGTCCGGCTAACAGTTCACCAATTCGGTGATTAAGATGAAGGGTCTTTGGATGATTTCTAGTAAAGGTATTCTTCTTTCAAATGCCTGAGACAGTGTTAGCTGTTTGCAACATGTCCCTGATGGTTTATTATACACCGTGCTTGACGGGCAGATGGACGCAGAGATGGTGGACTAGGACTTATACATTCAGTGCCATCACTGGATGTGCAACTGGTACTAATGGTGCTGGCATTGGTGGTAACAGTGATCCTAGGGCTGGCAGTGGTTCTGCCCGCATCAAGTTCGAGACAATTCAGTATCCATTTCAGATTCCTGACCCTTCTCACGTGCGGTCTGCAAGATGGAGGACATGGGTTTTGGATGATCAAGCAAAACGAATGCTTTTTCAGATGGCGTTTAAGAGCTGTAGTGCCAAGGCATGACACAACTTTACCACGGCTTACACTCTGTTTACACAGGAACAAATTGCTCTGCATGGATCAGTTTTACTGACTGAGAAATAATTCCACACCTCAGATGTGACAGATTTTGTTCGAGTGCTAGGAAGATAGCTAAAGACTGTTTGTGTCTTTTCACCTGTCCTAACAGAACCTGGGACATGCTCCTTGGTGCTAGAAGAGTGGACAGAAGACTCTGATGGATTTTCATTGCTGGCCAACACAGAAGTGGTGGATTCAATGGATATGTCCTTTCATTGCCAACAGTGCTGGATGTATTTGCAAGTGCACTACCTGATTCATTGTCAGCAGACTTGCTCATTTCACTTTGTTGAGGAAGTAATGATTTGTCGCGAGACACAACAGTGTGGGACTTGAGACAAAGAGCTACTGTCTGAGTCAGAGAGGGACTCACTGTCACTTGCATTGCTGCTAGTCACAGGGATCTTAACGGCATGAATGGCATACCTTATGGTGCCTCTCCGTGTGACCCCAGCAGCTGTACAGGTTTTCTTAAAAGGTCCCCTTTACCACACTTCACTGTTGCTCTTTTGCTGTTTGTTGAATTTTTATCACATGAAACATTTGGTTATTTCTGTTAGCACCAGGATTACCACTACCACCAACACCTGCTCCAACACCAGCACTAAATGCTTCATCTATGTTGGTGTCAGCCATAACAGACAGTAAGTACCAGTACTACCAGTCCAGTATACTGCAGTGAAAACACCAACACCCAAACAATTCCTGTGTAACAAAGCAATGTGATCTGTAATCGCTGGCTACAACTCCAAAATTTTATTTTGGTTGTGTGACACTGTGATACGTGGACTGAAAGTAATTGAAGAATATGACAGTTTGCAACTAAAGGATCCCAGGTTCAAGGCTTACAGAATGATTGGGCTGCGGGCATGAGCATACATAGCAATCAAAGGTGCACAGCAGCAGGGTGATGGGCTGACCACAGGAGACGGAGTCACATACACAACAGGGAATGAGAATTATATTTCTACATTTCTGTCATGTAAGGTTAATGCCACCACACAACTGGCCACTGGGCTTCTCTGTAACACACACTGGGTAGGGTACAGTGCAGTCAAAGGGCACACAGCAGCAGGGTGATGGGCTGACCACAGGAGACAGGTCACATACACAACCCAGGAATGAGAATTATATTTCTACGTTTCTGTCATGTAAGGTTAATGCCACCACACAACTGGCCACTGGGCTTCTCTCTGTAACACACACTGGGTAGGGTACAGTGCAGTCAAGGGCACACAGCAGCAGGGTGATGGGCTGACCACAGGAGACGGAGTCACATACGCAACCCAGGGAATGAGAATTATATTTCTACGTTTCTGTCATGTAAGGTTAATGCCACCACACAACTGGCCACTGGGCTTCTCTGTAACACACAATGGCTAGGGTACAGTGCAATCAAGGGCACACAGCAGCAGGGTGATGGGCTGACCACAGGAGACAGAGTCACATACACAACCCAGGGAATGAGAATTATATTTCTACGTTTCTGTCATGTAAGGTTAATGCCACCACACAACTGGCCACTGGGCTTCTCTCTGTAACACACACACTGGGTACAGTGCAGTCAAAGGGCACACAGCAGCAGGGTGATGGGCACACACTGGGCTTCTCTCTGTGACACACACACTAGGGTTCAGAAAGATTTATTTGCCTTTTTTTGCCCCCCTTGTATGCTTGTTGCTGGCAGCTGCTGAGTGTGCAGTGTGCTGCAGTTTCAAATAATCACATTTCACAAAGGTTCTTAATCTTCAGTCTTCTTCTTCTTTTTTTTTTCTCTCCGAGTCCTCCTCCAGTCCTGATATTGGTCTCAATCCCTCCCTATTCCCAGTCCCTTCCCAATCTTGATTAATCCCTCCTTCTGTCCTGAACCTCCCTAGTCCACTCCCAGTCTCCCCCGATTTTCAGCTTTTTTGAGCCTTTCTCTTGTTCTCGGTCTCACAGGAGAAGAAGAAGTGGCCACTGGACAAGTAGCAGTATGGCGTAACCGCTAATTGCTACAGTTTAGTGGGCTGCTGCCTGCTGCTGCTGCCTCTGCTCCGATGATCCTCAGCAAATGGCGCTCCTCCTCATGGTGCATCTCCTTAAATACCCCACAGATCCCGCGTGCTCGCTGTGAGCTTTCCCGACTCCCCATCGCCGTTCACGGGTGATTCAACCCTTTTTATAATTTTCATTTAGTGTTCGAAGTTCTAAGTTAGAACTCGAACACCAGGGTTCGAGGAGGGTTCAAATCTTTACCGAACCTGTTCTGACAACCCTACGTGGAACCTTTGAAAATGAGTCTTTGACTCAAAGGCATTAATCCCAAACTGAAATAAATAAAATTAGTCAACTGTTTTATAGCAGTCTTAGAGGAATAAGTCTTTCTTACAGGCCCAGTCTGAGGCCTTATGTTTCTTTGCCGAACCAAAGCCAGCAACCTTGTAGTACCCTTTCTCAGATTCTTGGGCAAACTAAAGTTAGGCTGGGTTTGCCCGTCTTCCCCACAATGGTAACAAAAGATGGGTTCATTAGAGTCTCTAAGGGAAGGAAAACCACTTCCTTGTTTGGGCGGTTCAGGCAAGTCCCGTGGTCCCTCTCTGATCCGGGGTCCACTTTCCCTGCTTTCTGAGCCTCTCCAGGAATCAGCTACTCGAGTGGCCCGAATAAGGTCTCCTACCAAGGTTCTCAATTCCTGTATTTCTTCCAGCAGATTACTCTCCATCCGGGATTCAGAGGAAATTATGTGCACCCCCACCCCTCCAGGTGGGATCTCATTCTTTGGCTCAGGGGGGCGTTTGACAAGGAGTTGCACTTTTTGCCACCTTGGTGGCTTGTTGACTGGCTCTCATCTCTTTCAGCTCTTTAATTAGTTCCCTCATCTGTTGCAATTCGGACTCCTCATGTCATTCATCACTTTGGTCGGGGGTCTGGCTGGTCCGGGCAACCCCGGCATAGGGCTCCCACCCCTCCTCATCGTTCTCTGCTTCTCGAATTTCTTTCATAAGGTAGCAATATTCAGATGGATTTGTCTTCCTATCTTGCAATTTCAGCTTCAACATCATCACACTAGAGCACCTGGCGGATTTCAAGACATGTTCTAACCTGACCCAATTCAGTTCACTGGCAGGCACTCCCCCTTTCCTATGAGCCCTCTGCAAGGGCCATTCAATTCTGGTAACAAACATGGACAACTTTTCGTTCTTCCATTGTTTGGCAGATTTTAATTTCTACATCAGCTCTTCCCCTGACTCAGTGCTGCCAAAGACTCCTTCCAGAGCAGAGAGGTGCTCAGCAGCCGTGGCTTCCGGGCCAGTGGAGCGAAGAAATTGAATAGCCTCCAGTGCAGGGCCCCTCAAGCTTTCCATGAGCCTCTTTCTTTTCTCCCCCTCAGAGCACTGACACTCCTGGATCAAGGGGGTGGCATAATCCATCCATGTTTCCAGATCATCCTCCCCCACGGGCACTGGGACAATGCCTGAGAAGAGTCTAAGTCTACGGTAAGAGTCCAGGTGTACGAAGGGTATTACTATGGGGGAGGTTACCACAGGGGAAGCTATAAGTGTGGCATGAGATGCTAAAGGGGACTGCAAGGGAGTGGTGTCTTCAGAGGCAAGGCAAAATGGCAAGGCAAAGCAAGGCAAATTTTATTTAAGAAAACGCCCATCCCGGAGGCTCTGGGCACCGAACATATAAAATTTCATTATACAAATCATAATAAATACATTAAAAAATACAATTAAACATGGATATACAATATTCCAACAATTAAACCAAGATGTTGTATAAAGACTATCCTCAGCAACGGCTACTAAACTCAAAATAGCCAAGTGTTAATTTCAACATAAAATTCTGAAACCAGGTAAGGGCTATAAGATGCAGTCCGGGAAGGCCTGGTTATAGAGGAAGGCCTTGAGGCAGGCTTTGAATACCTCAACAGAAGGGGCCTCCCTAACAGCTGGAGAAAGTGAATTCCGCAGGACTGGGGCGGTGACACTGAATGCTCTGTCACCTGCTGTTTTTAACCTTGTCCTGGGAATCACAAGGAGGTCCCTAGAAGAGGAGCAGAGGGAGCGGACCGAGACAGCAGGTGTAAGAAGGTCCTTCAGGTAACCAGGGCCCAGGCCGTGTAGGGCCTTAAAGGTGAGCAAACCCACCTTGAAGAGGCAGCCAGTGCAGTTGATGCAGCACCGGAGTGATGTGACAATACTTAGGCTGTCCTGTCAACAGCCTCGCTACCGCATTCTGCACCAGCTGCAGTCGGCGCAGGGTACCCCAAGAGACCCCGAGATAGAGCGCACTACAGTAGTCAAGCCTGGACATCGCGAAGGCATGCACCAAGGTGGGGAGGTCCAGTGGCGGAACTAGGGGCTTTATCCCAGCGATGTTCCTCACATGATAAAAACTAGTACGAGCAACGGACGCCACCTGAAACTCAAGAGTCAATCCGCTGTCAAGGATGATGCCCAGATCACGCACCCTAGAGGAGGTCTTCAATGGTACAGAGCCAAGAAAAAGCCCTGTCTCTGCACCAGAGGCCAACCTATCATGCCCTCTGTTCGACTCCACCACCAGTACCTCCATCTTATCGGGGTTCAGTTGCAACCAGCTGGAGGCCATCCAGTGGTTGATCTCAGTGAGGCAGCTGTTTAGCACTTCCACTGCGCAAGATGTTCCGGGGCAAAGGAAAGATACAGCTGGGTATCATCAGCATAGCAATGAAAACCCAGACCCAAAACAGGAGACCAGCGGAGGAGGAGAAATTCCCCATCACTACCCTTTGCCTCCTGTTAGAAAAGACTCAAAGCAGCAGATGAGAGTGCCGGTGAGTCCGCAGAATTCCCTTAGGCAGTCAAGTAACACTCGATGGTCAACCATGTCAAATGCTGAGGAGAGATCGAGGAGAACAAAAACTGTCCCTTCCCCGCAATCTCTAACTCTAAGGAGGTCATTATGCACCTGAACTAGTGCAGTTTCTGTGCTATGCCTTGCACGAAACCCAGACTGGAGTGGCTCGTACAGATCATGGGCCGCAAGATGCTCCTCAAGCTGAAGCGCCACCACCTTCTCCACAATCTTACCCAAAAATAGAAGATTGGAGATGGGACGGTAATTTGTCTTGACATCAGGGTTCAACAATGTTTTTTTTCAGAAGGGGTCTCACCAATGTCTCCTTCAAGACATCAGGAAAGACCCCCGACAAGGAGCACTGGACAATCAAGGCAAACACCGGGCCAACGGAGTCAACACATCCCATTAAGAAACGAGCTGGCACCAGGTCCAGTTCACAAAAGGGGTACCGAAGCTTGGAAGCAATCTCAATGACCTCAGCCACCTCCACCAGTCTAAACTCACCCCAACCAGGTGGAGTGCTCTCCAGACGCCCAAGGCGACCACTGTTGGCCAAACTCTGGCCCACTGGCGGAACCTCCTGCCTGATGACAGACACCCTGTCCGAGAAGAACTGAGCAAACTCCTCATACAATGCATTCGAAAAGGCTACCTTCGGCTGTAGACAGGAAGGATGGAGAAGCCTGTCCACAGTCCGAAAGAGCACAGTTGGTCGGTTCCTCCTGGCAGCAATCTCCCCGGACAGAAATTCTGCCTTCTTATGGTTGATTACCCCCTGGTATGCACCATAGTGCATACGTAGGGACAGTTTTTCTACCTCCAGGCTGGATCTTCCGCCAGCAGTGCTCTAATCTCCGACCCAAGGTCTTCATTACCTTGAGCTCTCCATCATACCAAGGGGACCTCAGTGAGAAGACCTGGGTAACCGCCAAAAAAAGGGAAAGATCCAACATTTTCATTAACTCCTTAGCGGATTGCCCCATAATGGCTACCAGTCTAAGCAATTTGTCTTTAAACCCCTCTATAGTTGGGGATCTCCCAGAAGCAGCAGGGTCACTATGTAAATGAATGACCGCCACCCTTTCTGAGACCCTTCAGGCAAAATAACGGTGGGCACTCTCTCAGGGTCTATGGGGAGGCTGCAGGAGAGGATGGCCACCATGGTTTGGTCAAACAGATCCAAGTCCCCACCTTTCACGTCAACCTTTCCCAAACACGTAACTTGTTCAACCATCTCTATAATAGTTGCATTAGTGGTCCCTAATGGGATGTCCATTAATAATATGGCTTGTTGGAGGTCTACCCCTTAGCCTCACTCCACCCCATCATACAGTGCACTACCAACTTATGGGGAGCAATTTTAAGCTTGGGCGTAGCAAGCGCCTCCATTCTGTTGCAAATTTAACGAAGGGGGTTGTAGTTCCCACCTCTGGCCACTAGAAGGTGCAAATCACAGCGGTGCCTCCAAGATGTAACCCCTAGGTGGCGCTACCCCAAGGGATACTACCCCTGCCTGCGTGACTGAGAGCAGGGTGAGGGACCTGAGTTTTAGGAATGGGTGCCTCCACCCGGAGGACAAGGTCAATGGTAGCGTAGCTGCCATGGGTATAGCCCTCTGAGATACTGTTTGCCCCCCCTTTTCCCTCTAGTGGCCTAAATGGTTCACTGAATACACAATTGCAATTAACACCTGACAACAGATTTAACCCCACACTTGTTGCACTTACAACCAAGACTAGATCAGTTGGCTCAGCCCTGGAGACCACCTGTAAAACAAGGTTTACCACAAGAACCAACAGTATTTCAATGCTGTCTGTACAGAGGTACACCACAAACAGTTTAAGTGCAAAAAGATTCAGATCTGATTTATTTGGGGGCATGAACAAGGAAGGGGTGTAATCTGGCACTTGCTTCTATTACTGATTAATTCAGGTTTAAGCATGCATGCCTCTGAGAGTCCCTCTATCACAGTTACACACACTCTGGGTACCTGGTTGGAGTTACAGGCTAGCCTGAAGTGTTGCCCAGAGTAGGCCGGTGTTGCAGCTGTTGTTGGGGCCTTAGGAAAAAGAAAACACAACATGTACTTTAACCCAATATTTGTATTCTGGAGCTGGAGGGCTCAGTTCGTGACACTCAATCAAAACAATTAAGTCAGATGATACACTTTGATTAGGAGGTAGTTGCAGGGAGCCACCCTGTGATTTACTCATGATACCCAGACCAGGCAGCAAGAGGAACGAAGTGGAGACCTCAGGATGAAGTGCTGGTTTGCCAGGAGAAGCAGGGCCCACACGATTCACCGTGGTGCCATTCCTGTTCATTGGTGTTGAGCAAGGAGCCAAATCCCTAGGCAGGTCTCTCATTGGGTGGTTCTCTGCAGTGTGAGCGGCAATCAGGGCCATGGTGTTGAGGCCCAGACAGTCTGAAGGAAATGGATTCAGTCCAGTCAGAGTTGCTGGATACTGCTTCCAGCAAGCGTGACACATTCAAGCAGTGAGGAACCAAATTGCGACCCACTATTTGCACACAGCACATTCATAGTAAAGGCAAAGAAGTACCACAGTTCGGATTACAGTCCGGTTGCAATTCACAGGATTTTCTGAGCAAACCGTACACTCTGCAGTTGTGATGGAAGTCCTGACAGGCCAATCGCTCAAAAGCAAGTCTCTGGTCCCTCTTCAGGTGAAATTAGTCACAATTAGATAGTAAGACACAAGTTTGGATAAAGTTCGATTCAGGTTCTAGTTCTCTTCACTTAGGAAGATGGAAGCAGGCAGGCCAGCCACAGCCCTCCCGCCGATTTCCCCTGTGCACTACACAGGAGCAGCAGCTCAAATCTCTCGAGCCCCTCTCACTCTCAACTCCTATTTCTCACTGGCTCACTGCTGCAGGCAGCTCGGGACTTTCCTAGTGATCCAAAACGTTTGATTCATTGATTCTTCTGTTTGTCACAGCAAGGGCTCCCCCCTCTAGGTCCATTTAGGTGCCAAAGGGAGAAAACTACAATTCCTACAGAAATTCACTCCCACAAGACCGCTGGGGGCAGGCTCCATTTTAGGGCCCACAAAGATGCTGATTGGTGCATACTGGCAGTCCAGAACTAAGATGGAGGTGATTAACAGAAAAAAATCCATGCTGCAAAGAAGACAGGTTAGACAAACTACGATATCATTATTAAGAAAGCAGATAATCAGCAAATAATTACAGTTCTTACCAGAGCTCCCTCTGCGCAATTAGCGATGGCAGAATGGGGCAATTATCTGGCAGCCCAGGCCGGGACTCGAGCTTAGGAACACTCAGCCCCTAGCCAGATCAATTATACACTACGAGATAGGCAGCTCTTAAAGAGACAGACATGGAGGCTAATAGAGCACTTGCATGCCATTACTTTTAAATGGTTAAAACACAGAACACCACAGGGCAGTGGGCATTTAGGCACACCCAAGGAAGACTTTTGGGAACCCCCATTTATAGGGGGGTTACAGATGGGTTCACCCTAACTGAATGGTGCTGGCCAGGAAGTAGTCTTCTTACTGGTCACTTACTGATCTTTGTTTCCCAGGAAATGCCTGGTGATGCAAACAATAAAAAAAAGTCATTCGTTTTCAAAACTTTACTTGACAAAATCATCCTGCAAAGGACTCCTGACAGCAGAATATGATCTTAATTACTGATCTGTTACTCAGTTGTTAGTGACAACAGTCAAACACAAGTTGCCAGTAGCAACTCCATGGAGCTTTATTGCGGAAGAACTTAAAGCCCCAACACCCTCTCCTTTTGGACTCTTCTTACCTTCACATCTGCGTCCATCGGCAGACACCCTGTATCCAGCCCGGCAGGTTAAGCAGGTGTAGGAGCCTTGGGTGTTGGTGCAGATTCCATTAGGGCACACATTCGCAGTAACACATTCATTGATATCTGAAGCAAAGGAGCAGAACACAGAGCTATCAAACACTAACAGCATTAGCAATGCAGTCTGACTGATCTTCTTTCCGTGAAACACAAAAAATGGCTCTGACAGCAGCAGTTCCTGCTTAACCTACTCAGGCAGGGACTACAGTTCTGGAGATTTTGCAATGGGCCACAGAGTCTTCCACTTCTAGGTTGCAGCAAATTCTACTGACTCATGTTGGTAGTGGCGAAAGGTCTTTATGACTGGAGGAGCCTCCATGGTTAGTGACAGGTCATTTGTCATCTGATGGTTGGTCAGTGGCATAAAGTGCGTGTGGTATGATGTGGTGGCCTCACTCCAGTTCCTAGTGGGCAGGATTCTACATATCCATGACTGGAACTAACTGGTTCCCAGTTTTGGAAGTCTTCCTTGAATAAATGGGCTTGAGATCCACTTTACCCTCACATCCATCAGAAGAGATCCCTACTGAGCAGGACAGCACATGGAACATCCTAAAATTGGCATTCCAAGCTATATTATCGATTATCTTTCAAAGCAATGAAGATACAAGATTGCTATGAATAACTTGAGACATTTTTGCATTCTTTGTGATGAGATTATATTACTATGGAAAGACATTTTCATTTGGAAAATCACACCAATCTGGTATTTTCCCAATTTATGTACCAAAATCAGAAAATATTTAAAGTTTCTTGTTTTAAATGTTTTTTTAATTAAATTTCTAAAGGAAAGTATATTGATGTGTTTAAAATTCTTAGTCAGAAAGGCCAATGTGCTTAAAAACCCTCAGCCATATCAACTAGACTCCAGTCTTTTATATAAAACACAAGTTACGTTCCCAACATAGACGGTTTCAAAAACTTCAACAATACATTTGCAATAGCAAAGTAGCTTACCTGTCTCCGCGGCGCCAAGCAGGGTGTGTTTAGTCACACAGCCCAAGGAAGTGTAGCACCACCAACTACCAAATAAAGTACCTGGAGAGTAGTAACAACTTTGCCAGTATCAAGTGTTTCTTTACGTACAACGTACTCCTGAACCTGAGCACGTTGCAAGAAAATAACGCTTGATACTTGCAAAGTTGTTCTGCTCTTCGGGCACTTTATTTGGCAACTGATGGTGGTGGTACTATGCTTCCTAGGTCTGTATGGTTTGTTATAGTGCAAGCACACCATACAGAGGGGTGGGCCTCCTTTTGTTTGTGTATAGCCACAGCAGAGCTCAGTAATGAGTCGCCTCATGTCGACAACTGCTACTCAAAACAACAATGTTGCAGGTACTGGCATTATATATTGCAGTTTTTTTTTTTGGGGGGGGTCAGACCCCAGTGGCTCAGCCCCCACTCCCCCCATTCATCCTCCCGGGACTTACCTTGGGTGATGATCCTCCCAGGCTTGCCTCCACAGCATGGAGCCAACGAGCGGGCATGCCCCCAACAGGGTGTCATTCATGGTGCTGGCATTTTCCAAATGCTGTTTGTCCCTTATGGGAGGCATGGCATGGCATGTAATGACATGGGGGTGCTGAAGCAACAACGTCCAGCATGCCTCCCCACATCTTTAGGCTCCGGCAGCTGCTACCCCCTGGCCTTCAGCAGAGGTCTGTCATGCACCGAGTGCTCCTCCCCCAGAGGAGGAGGAGAGCAGCCCAAAGGATGTTCAATCCTCTTCCCCTGGTTGGCCCTCCCACTCCTTGGAACCATTCCTGAACCCAGGGCATCGTATGCAGAAACCTTAATGCTGCGCTGGTAGGCCAGCATGTATTGCAGATTATGTGTCCATTGTGGTCCCTTATTCTCCTCCAAGATTTGAACAGCATTTACCCCTGCACACCGCAATGTTTCAACATCACTGTCTTGATCACATGACTGGTCAGTGGGTATGTCTGTGGGGCTGTTTATTCTGGCTCCTTTTGAGTAACAGTTGCAAACACAAAGCAACTCGTTACTAAGCTCTGGTATGGTTACACACACCCTGCTTGCCACTGCTGAGACAGGTAAGCTACCTTCTAATTCTTTGGTGAGGTAGCAAGGAACCCGGCATGCTGCGGTATTGATTTTTTGAATACTTCTAGAATTATAGAGGACAATAGATTTGTAATGCTTCATACAATAAGTTTGTTCTTTACATCGTTGGGAAGTGAAGTCTCTGCATTCCAAGAGTACATGTAAGGTTGTATAGATAACATTCTCCAGTTTAATACAGATATATTTTAAGTACATCAATGAGTTGTAAACACATTGATGTTGCTGTAGAAGAGTTTAAGCATTTTTTTTTCCATACTGCTTTTTCTCCTGCAAGGTCCCATGCGGGAGGCTATCAGTCCTGTTCACACCCTCCTGACTGGCACTCGCCTCTTCTGGTCCACTGGATAAGTGCCCCTGTAGCAGGGCCAGAAGGTGGAGGGCCGTCTCCCAACCCCCGGTGCACAAATCCAGATCTCCGGTAGCTGGATAGCAACACAGGCTGGGGGAAGGTGGACAGGGCTTCATTAAGCTCACACAGCCCTCCTTTTCTATTTCCTGTGGCCCTGCCCACCTCTGCAATGGAGAGGCAATGGTGTATGCTGTGTAGAAGTACAAACGCACCATACCAAACCAGCGGTCCCTCCCAATGTGCCTCCCCAGCCTGCACTGCCAAAAAGCCTCCATCTGGTGGCAGTCAACAGCAGGGATGATGAGCCTTCTCCCCTCAGGAGAGGACAGCAGTCCATCAGACGCTTGGTTCGTTCCCCTCCAGCCAGTCCCCAGTAACCTGAGTCTGTTTCTGATTTTGGGTCGATGGCGTGGTGGCAGGTGAGATGCAAGTGACTCAGCCCTGCATGCCACTGGACTGGCTTCAATTTAAGTATATTTAAAACTCTTGGGGCCCCACACGCAAAAAGTCTGAGTGAGTACCACACAAAGTCCTTATCCTGAGCACAAATGAATGCAGTGCCCTAAATATTACCACCAACAGCTTAACCTGGTTCTGTAAGTCAGTTTACACCTGTGCAAATATTCCCCTTCCCTTGCCCCCTGGTCACACCTGGAAACAAGCCACAGCTCAGTGTGTCTCTTCCGGTCACAAACTTTCAAATAAATAAATAATACATAAATATGTAAATTCAAACAAGTCTGGAGCACCGAGTGAGCACCCTAAGCATGTCTGAATATAGACCCTTAGAGCATAGCCATAAAGAAGGCACTAAAATATGCACTCTGCACAATCTGCACCCCCTGCTGACCACAGAGAGCTCTAAGACCATTGAAAACATAATGGCTGTACAAGAGCAAACACAGTCAGGGCATCCCAAACCCATTAGTTTTTTTTTAAATTTAGTCTGCTTTTTGGGTGCCAGTACTTTGAGAGCTCAGCCCCCTACTCCTCCAACCACCATCTACCCCTGGACTTACTCGGAGCGGCGATCCACCCAGGCTTGCCCCCTCTGGGCAGGGCCATTGGGCATGCATGGCCCCCATGGAAGATTGCATGAGGTTATCGGCAGAAGAACCACTGGGAGGCCTCCCTAGCTTACTCCCCAAGTTGGGGCCATGGGGCCGGGCTGTACTGTTGGAGACTCTTGCTCAGTCACTGGGCAAGCATCATGGAGGGTGGCATGGGGGCTGGAGAGACAGGGCATAATGAACGGAGCTGACAGCAGGTTTTTGTTTGATAATGGGCTCCCCGGGAGGCATGGCGTGCAATGACGGAGTGTGCAACATGCGAATGTCCAGCGTGCCTCCCTGGCAGCTCAGAGCCGGCAGCTGTATTCCCCCAGGCCACCACCAGGGGTCAATCATGCACCAGTCGCTCCCCCCTCCCCCTGGAGGAGGAGAGCAGTTCCCAAGGACGCTCACTCCTCCTCCTCCCACTGGCCTGCCCTCCATTGCCCCAAGTCTGGTCTCAAACCCAGGTCGCCGGCATCATAGATGGAAAGTCAACTTCTGTGTCAGCGGGCTGGCCAAACCCATTAGTTTTTTTCCACTAAGTTGTTAATTTGAAAGCCCCATGCAAATGACCTATGCACACAACCAAGGCCCTGACTGGTCATTTGCATCCCATCATGTACTCATTACATTGCGAGGAGCAAATTTTTGTTCTTTGTGTAACCCCCCTGCAAATGGGGGTTCCCAAAAGACTTCCAGGAGCTTGCTTGAATGCTCCAAGCCTGAATGGTGTTTGGCATTTAAGCCATTTATCAGTGAGTGTTTTTAGAACCTCTGGTACTGTCTCTTTAAGAGCTGTCTGCTTGCAGACATAATTAGTTTGTATGGGGGACTGTGTGTTTCTTTGATTGAGTACCACTCAAGCTGCTGCCAATTCACTTCATTTTGCAGTCACTAGGGTGCAAAGGGAACCTATCTGAAAGATGTAACTGTTTGCCAGAAATTATTTAGAGTAATAATGAAATTACAGTTTGTCTAACCTGCTTTCTTTGCAGTCAGAACTGTGTCTGCTAGTTCCCATTCTAGTTTTGAACTGCTGAACTGGACCAATCAGTGTGGGGATAAGCTAGCTCTAAAATGGTGCCTTGGGCGAATCAGAACTTGGACTCATAATCTGAGCCAGCCACAAGAAGGTTGTATGGGCAGTGACTCTGGGAGATGTAGTTTAGACTTCAGTGCCTTTTGGACCAACAGCAGCAGTCTATTGTGAGTGACAGCCAATCCAGTCAAGAACTGGAGGAACTCAAAGGAAGTGCCGGTTTTTGTCGGTTGGAGTTTCAGTTGAGCTTTGGCAGTGAAGAAGGAAGGAGCCCTGTGCTTTTTCAGTGTGCAGTTTTAGTCAAAAGCGTGTGTAGGGCCCAGAGTTCCGGTCTGCAGCTTGTGTAACAGCTTGTTAGGACTGAATCAGTCCTGTGAAAAGAATCAAAGGATCTCTGAAGAGTAGAAACCAGGCTCACCCTGTAGAAGACTGGAGGAATTGCTGAAAATTGCACTCTGTCTGTCAGGAACTGAATCTGCTGTGTGTTCTCCGGGTATTGTGCAGTAATTGCGATCGGGATACAGATGCAGCCTGCCTGGTATAGTGCTTTCTTTTATATGGATGTGTGAAGAGGTTTGTGTACCTCAAGTGAGCCCTGCTGACACTGAAGGACCCTATCTTATTTGGAGGTCGTGAGTACTAATTCAGGGTTGCTCCTGTTGAATTGCCACATTAAATCCAAATGGAATTACTGTACTGCTGACTGTTTAATTCTCCTTTTCTCTGTGTGAAAGGGCCCTACCAGCTGCCACGGTTTGGACTAGCCACTAGGGCTTGGGTACCCAGGACGGTAACTGATAGGGATAGGCCTGTGCACAGAGCCATAGATTAGATTATTAGAGTGATAAGCTAATTAACCTGATTTCCCCTGTCCTTATATACCCCTAAATAAATCAGAGCTGCTTGTTTCAGCAAAGTTATACTGCCTGAGGTATTTGTCTATGTTAAAGTACTGTACTGTGATTGTTGCACTGTATCTCATTTCACAGGAGGTCCCAGTGCGGAACCAGATCTGGGGTAAGTGTATACTGTGAAGGTAATTCTGATATATTGTGTGGGCCACTAGTGGGAAGAAAGGGGGTTGCAGTGTCCCAGAGGGCTGTGACCAAGTGAGTTTAACTATTGCAAACCCTGACCTCTGGGTGGAGGCACCCGCCATTGGATCCAGGCCCTCAACCTGTTAGTGGCAAATCAGGCAGGGGTAGTAGCCCTGGGATAGCGCCATCTAGGGTTACATCTTGGAGGCTCACCGCTGGGATTGTGTGTCCTCTAGTGGCCATATTCTGAACCACTGTTAAGAAAAATGGTACCCGACAGAAGTGGCTGTGCACCGGCTGGTGGAGTGGTGTACTGGGAGGAGATCGACCCCAAATGCTATGCTTATCCTGGACATCCCCTGGGTATCAATATGGACACTGTGCAGGAGTACTTTCCAAGGTGGAAGGTTTACAAAACCCTGTGGTGGTGGGTCGGCATGCTAATCTGCTCACCCACACTTTCCTGGCCCTAGTAGAGTTTAAGGATCCCATAGATAGCTCCAAAGTGCCACAGACCATTACCCCAGAGGGAGCCCTCACTACTTGGAGAGTGATAACTAAGGACAGTAAAGACCCGGGGGGGAATCAGCCCCCACCACTATCTGAAACTTTTGAGGAGAAATTTGCTGAATGGTTGCTGGGAGAGGGGAAAACTGTGGAGGACTTGAAGAAACTATTCTTGCCACCTGGGGGTGTTCCTCCCCCAACACCCTCTCCTGTTCCAGTGCCCGTAATGGTGGCTGAACCAATGCAGACTCCTATTTCTGCACCTGCCATTAGTCACGACTCTTACCGAAGGTTGAGGATCTTCTCTGGCACCTCCCACCCCCAAGGGAGGATGACTGGGAGACCTGGATAGACTATGTTGCCCCAAGTGCTAGAATGGCAATGCTCGGAAGGTGGCGAAGAGGGTTAGTGAGGCCTCGGGTCCTGCCTGGCTACCATCCGTGCTAAGCGGGCCAGTAACCCTGAGCGACTGCACAGGCCTATCTTGAGGCCTTGGAGAATGTGTATGGGAGCCCAGATTCTGATGAGGACCTATGGTGGAGAGTAAGAGATGCACAACAGTACCAAGGGGAGTTGTTGTCTGTGTATGTATCTCGGCTGGAAAAATTGTTGCAAGAATGCCTCAGAAAAGGTAGTTTGCCAGCGATTGAACTGGACCGAACCAGGCTGGACTGGATCCTTAAGTCTGCCCCCTTCTCAGAACTGCTGTTGCTTCAGTTACGCCTGGCAGATCGACTGGAATCCCCACCCTCCTATGATGAGTTAATGAGAGAAATTCGAGGAGTTGAGAAAAGGCGACCTCGGGAGGGACCTGCACCAATAGCTGCAGCTACGACCCGAGTGACTGAGGGTGACCCATCAAGTGAAGTTCAGGGGCAGAGGTTGGCAGTCAATGAGTGCTCTGACAAGGAAAAAGATATGTCACAATGGGGCGAACTGTTGAGAGAGATCGGAATTCAAAACAAGTCCCTTTATGAAGGCCACGCCTGCAATGCAGACCTGACCTATATCCGACTGCATCTGCTATGGGGTGGGGTACCCACCATGTATCTCCTGCTGATAACAGCTCCGAACTCGATTCCTTGACCATGGAAGTGGAGAAACTGACGAGATGTCTCCAAATGCTTATCACGCCGCAGACAGAGATGGCACCAAGGTTTCAGTTAGTAATACCCCGCCCTGGCTCCCAGTGTGGCGCTCGGCCAGCTCAAACTCCAGAAAGTATGTTTTGCTATAACTGTGGGAAAGATGGGCACATGAAAAGGGAATGCCAGTCCCCAAAAGACACTGACAAAGTTGCATATAGGCTACAAGGAGCTTGGAGAAGAAATCAGTGGTTAAGAGGTGCGACATGCAGTCCCAGTGAGGGCACCAAAATGCTAATTCACGTCCTTTTGTGGCAAGGTCAGTTGCCCAGGCCCCCACTACCGCCTCTCCAGACTGGTCCAGAATAGTGGGTCCCTCCATGGAGACCACTGTAAAGGTGAGCAGGTGTCTACAAGAGCTATATTAGACAGTGGCTCCCAAGTGACAATTATGTTCCAAGATTGGTATCAGAAGTATTTGTCAGGCGTGCCTTACAACCATTAGAAGGACTGCATGTATGGGGTTAAGTGAGAAGGCCTACCCTATTCCGGGTATATCCGAATTTGGCTGTCTTTCCCCACCTCCGTGGCTGGAGTGGCCGAACAAGTAGAGACCCTAGCCTTAGTGTGTCCCCCACTGGACTGTATGATGGTGTCCTTTGTTGATTGGAACAAATGCTCATATGTTCGGAAGGCTGGCACAGTTGTGTTATGAAAAACAGGGGTCAAAGACTAGTAGAGCTTTAAGAGTTCCGGCTTTAATTAAGAAGGCCTATGAAGCACAGAGAGATGCTGAAAAACAGAACCAGAGAACGGTCGAATTGTATGGAAGAAGGATCCTGAGTCTCTGATCCTGGCGCCAAATGCCCAGTGTACCTTACAGGGAGAGGTCCGTATCAGAAAGGATGTTAAGAATAAAATATTAATGTTGGATGCACCAGGCGTATGAAAATTGCCAGAGGGACTGCTGGTCAAGCCTAGTATTTTGCCCGCTAGAGCCCATGCTTATGCCAGAAGGGTAATGGTCCAAGTTCATAATGTGTCTGAAAGAGACATTGAGTAAACAGAGGTTGCATCCTGGCTAATGTGCATTGTGCAGACACTGCAGTGCTACCCAGCAGCAAGAGTTCAAGGAAGAATGACAGAGTAACACCTGACTTGTTTGATTTGGCGACTCCCGCTGCCAGCTGAATGGAAAGTGAAGATCAGTGAGAAGCTTGCCCAGAGAGACCAGGTGTTTTCTTTAAAGGAATGGGATGTAGGATGCGTGCAAGGAGCTGAGCACAATATCCGGCTGCGTGACGAAAAGACCATTTCGTGAGAGGTCTCGCATGCGCACCTGCTGACATAGATGATGTGAGGCGGCATCTGCAAGAGATGTTAGCTGCTGGTGTAATACAAGAATCCAGAAGCCCTTATGCTTCCCCATTGTGGTAGTGAGGAAAAAGAATGGAACAGTAAGGATGTGTGTGGATTATCGCACCTTAAACGGCGGACTATCCCTGATCAGTACACAATGCCCGCATTCAGGATGCTTTGGACTGCCTAAGCAGGGAGCAAGTGGTTCTCTGTGCTGGATCTCCGCGTGGGTACTATCAGATCCGATGGCCCCAGAGGACCGTGAAAAGACAGCCTTTATCTGTCCGCTTGGCTTCTATGAATTCATGAGGATGCCTCAGAGATTTCAGGTGCCCCAGCCACTTTTCAACGATTGATGGGCGTGCAGTGGGGACATGAACTTACTAGAGTGCCTGGTATACCTAGATGATGTTATTGTGTTTGGCAGCTCACTGGAGGAACATGAGAGCAGATTATTTAAGGTATTGGACCGACTGGAGGACTTTGGCCTTAAACTGTCCATTGATAAGTGTCAATTTTTCAAACATCAGTAAAGTATGTGGGACACATAGTATCCACCGAGGAATAGAGACTGACCCAAGTAAAGTTGAGGCCTTGACCACCTGGCCACAGCCAAAAATCTAAAGAACTGCAAAGATTCCTGGGATTCTGTGGTTATTATCAGGCGCTTCATCAAGGACTATTCAAGAGTGATCCGCCCTTTACTTAACCTTACTCAAGGTATCCCCAACCCACAAAAAATACCACAAAGTCAGCGTCCTCAAGACTGAAAGAGTGTATTTTCATCCGGTGAAGTATTTGGGCCTGCTGGACTCCTGATTAGTGAGACTGCTTTTCATGAGATCATATATCAACTTACCCATGCTCCAGTGCTGGCCTATGCCGATCAAGAAAACCTTACGCTCCTGCACACTGATGCTAGCTTGCAAGGGTTGGGGCTGTGTTGTACCAAGAGCACGAGAATGGCCTGAGACCAGTGGCCTTTGCCAGTAGAAGCCTGACCCCATCCGAAAGAACTATCCTGTACATAAGTTAGAGTTCCTAGCTTTGAAGTGGGCTATTGTTGACCAATTCCATGAGTACTTGTATGGGGCTAAAATACTAGTAAAAACTGACAATAATCCTTTGACCTATGTGCAGACCTCAGCTAAGTTGGATGCCACTGGCCATAGGTGGCTTTCTGCATTATCTACATATGACTATGCTCTCGAATACCGAGCAGGTCTGAACCACATAGATGCTGATGCTCTCTCCGAGGCCTGTTCCCCAGAATGATTGGGTCCGATTGGCAGAACCTGACATTCGGGCACTCTGCCGGAAGTTTGACAGGGAGGAACAAATGTCCACAGACGCAGTGGACTGCATGGTGGATGCTTGGGAGCCTCTGAGAATTGCATACCTGCTGCTTATTGCCACTTTTCTGCAATAGACATTGGTGCACTGCCTCAGCTGGACAATGACAGTATGGCGGGCTCAATCCGCGATCCCATGATCAAAGCAGCTTTAGAAGCCCTCTATGCAGGAAAAGATGTGTCCAAATTATGCTCCACTGATTTGAGAACTGCACTGTTATACAAAGAAGGTCCTAAGTTGAAACTGATCAATAAACTGTTATACAGAGAAACAGAGACAGAGGGGGACAAGTAGACAAACAACAACTAGTGCTGCCCACTGCCTTTCGAGACTCAGTACTGAGGTCCTTGCACAACCACATGGGGCACCTTGGTATAGACAGAACACTTGACTTGGTGAGATCCAGATTCTATTGGCCTAAGATGGGGGCTGATGTGGAGCAACACATTCGAACTTGTAGTCGCTGCTTACAGAGGAAAGCTTTGCCCCAGAGGGCTGCCCCCTTGTTAACATCACCACCAGTGCACCCATGGAGCTGGTCTGTATTGATTTTCTAAGTTTGGAGTCAGATCAAAGAAATATCAGTAATGTGCTGGTGGTCACTGACCATTTCACTGCAGATATGTGCTTTCCCCACCAAAGACCAGAAAGCATCCACTGTGGCCAAAGTACTTCAGAAAACTTTTGTTCACTATGGGGCTCCACAAAGAATCCATTCTGATCAAGGAGAGACTTTGAGAGTCGTCTGATCAAAGAGATGCTTTCTCTGTGGGAGTGCGAAGTCAGAACCACTCCTTACCACCCCAGGGACCCACAGCCTGAGCGTTTCAACGCACTTTGCTAGATATGCTAGGCACCCTGCACCCAAAGGACAAGCCTAGATGGAGCCAACAAATTAGCACCCTGGTACATGCTTATAACTGCACCAAAGTGATGCCACTGGTTCCCCCTAGCCTGATGTTTGGAAGAAGCTCGACTACCAGTAGATGTGTGTTTGGGGTCTCTCCTGATGGGGTTCAAGCTGACAACTATTTACAGTATGTGCAAAAGTTAAAGGCCCAGCTAACTCATGTACTAACTGGCTCAAACCATGGCTGCCAAAAGAAATCTGGCCAACAAAGAAAGGTATGATAAAAGGTGAAAGCACAGGAACTCCAGGAGGGAGATCGGTATTGCTAAGAAATCTGGGATTGCATGGCAAGCACAAGATTGCTGACAGATGGCACCATCTCCCTCACATTGTAGTGGGCAAACTAGATGATCTGCCAGTGTACAAAGTAAGGCCTGAGAATAATTCAAAGATGTAAAAACAATGCATAGAAATCATTTACTGCCCATTGGACAAATCTTAATTGAGTCTGAGCCCTAGAAGATGCCCCTCTGGACCAGTGACTAGAGCTGCTGCTAAGAAAAGATCAAGAAAGTCTGCACCTACAGAAGCAAAGTTAAAGTGTTCCCCTCCACAAGTCCCAGTTGAGCATGACTGTCAGTCCATATCGGAAGAAAGTGAGAGTGACTTTGAATACTATCCTTCTTACGAACTGAGTCAATTGTTTGGGGCAATCTCCTAGTCAATACTGGAGACAAAGCTGGGCCTTCTGGACTGTCTAAGCCCCAGCTTCATCCCTGGAGCCAATGCTCCCAGAAAGTGAAGTGCAAAGCATCAGATCAGATGAAATGGAATCATTGTGCATGGTTGAACTGTTTGAGCTTTCAGGAGAAAATGATAGATTGGGGCAGACTGGTGATACACCGAACAAGAAGAGTATTTTGAGTGCCCTGACAGTCCACTGCCAGTGTCCGAAAGCTCTCCATGCGAGCCAAATGTTGTGGACTCAGAAACTGTAACTCCTGGAGCTGAAAGTGCCCCAAGTTCTAGCCTCTCTACCCCCATGGAGACTCCTGACAAGTGAAGACAATGCTGAAAATGAGGCTCAGAGTGCAGAGACTATAACAGTTCCCCTAGAAAGACTGGTGAGCTGTAAAGCCTGTGGTGCACCTCAGTTATGATTCCTTGGGAGGCCTGTGGATTTCCTCTCAATGTTGTCCATAAAGGGTGTATGTGTCCCGAGCTCATTGCCCAAACTGAGCGTCAGTGCTAACTCAAGTTGTGTTGCCTCTAAGTATGGTGTCCTTGCCCGTCCAGCCCCAAGGTAACTGATAGGAAGGGCCCTCTCTTCAGGTTTCATGTACAAGAGGTAATAACTTGAGTTATGGTACAATGTGTATGTAATACTGTGTAAAGAGGACGTGCTGCAATGTTTCAGAAATGTGTTCTTGGTAAAATGATATATTGACTGATGATTACATCTGGAGCCTAATGCAAATGTATATGGTTGCAGTTGAAACTTAAGGGGTACTTGCTTGCAGCGGACGTCAAGCTTTCCCAAACCAGGAAGGTGTAACCCCTGCAAATGGGGTTCCCAAAAGACTTCCAGGAGCTTGCTTGAATGCTCCAAGCCTGAATGGTGTTTGGCATTTAAGCCATTTATCAGTGAGTGTTTTAGAACCTCTGGTACTGTCTCTTTAAGAGCTGTCTGCTTGCAGACATAATTAGTTTGTATGGGGACTGTGTGTTTCTTTGATTGAGTACCACTCAAGCTGCTGCAATTCACTTCATTTTGCAGTCACTAGGAGTGCAAAGGGAACCTATCTGAAAGATGTAACTGTTTGCCAGAAATTATTTAGAGTAATAATGAAATTACAGTTTGTCTAACCTGCTTTCTTTGCAGTCAGAACTGTTCTGCTAGTTCCCATTCTAGTTTTGAACTGCTGAACTGGACCAATCAGTGTGGGGTAAGCTAGCTCTAAAATGGTGCCTTGGACCGAATCAGAACTTGGACTCATAATCTGAGCCAGCCACAAGAGGATTGTATGGGCAGTGACTCTGGAGATGTAGTTTAGACTTCAGTGCCTTTTGGACCAACAGCAGCAGTCTATTGTGAGTGACAGCCAATCCAGTCAAGAACTGGGAGGAACTCAAAGGAAGTGCCCGTTTTTGTCGGTTGGAGTTTCAGTTGAGCTTTGGCAGTGAAGAAGGAAGGAGCCCTGTGCTTTTTCAGTGTGCAGTTTTAGTCAAAAACGTGTAGGGCCCAGAGTTCGGTCTGCAGCTTGTGTAACAGCTTGTTAGGACTGAATCCGTCCTGTGAAAAGAATCAAAGGATCTCTGAAGAGTAGAAACCAGGCTCACCCTGTAGAAGACTGGAGAATTGCTGAAAATTGCACTCTGTCTGTCAGGAACTGAATCTGCTGTGTGTTCTCCCGGGTATTGTGCAGTAATTGCGATCGGGATACAGATGCAGCCTGCCTGGTATAGTGCTTTCTTTTATATGGATGTGTGAAGAGGTTTGTGTACCTCAAGTGAGCCCTGCTGACACTGAAGGACCCTATCTTATTTGGAGGTCGTGAGTACTAATTCAGGGTTGCTCCCTGTTGAATTGCCACATTAAATCCAAATGGAATTACTGTACTGCTGACTGTTTAATTCTCCTTTTCTCTGTGTGAAAGGGCCCCTACCAGCTGCCACGGTTTGGACTAGCCACTAGGGCTTGGGTACCCAGGGACGGTAACTGATAGGGATAGGCCTGTGCACAGAGCCATAGGTAGATTATTAGAGTGATAAGCTAATTAACCTGATTTCCCTGTCCTTGTTATATCCCCTAAATAAATCAGAGCTGCTTGTTTCAGCAAAGTTATACTGCCTGAGGTATTTGTCTATGTTAAAGTACTGTACTGTGATTGTTGCACTGTATCTCATTTCACAGGAGGTCCCAGTGCGGAACCAGATCTGGGGGTAAGTGTATACTGTGAAGGTAATTCTGATATATTGTGTGGGCCACTAGTGGGAAGAAAGGGGGGTTGCAGTGTCCCAGAGGGCTGTGACCAAGTTAGTTTAACTATTGCAAACCCTGACCTCTGGGTGGAGGCACCCGCCATTGGATCCAGGCCCCTCAACCTGTTAGTGGCAAATCAGGCAGGGGTAGTAGCCCCTGGGATAGCGCCATCTAGGGGTTACATCTGGATTGTATGATGGCTGTGCACTCTACAATGTGGCCTGTGATCTTCTGTGATTTCCTCTGTGTTTAAAAATGCTCGATACATGCCTTCCTCCCCAGTGCTAGTGCACATTGTAATTTATTTAAAATCCCTGGTGGCAGTGGTAACTCCCCCATCAACAGATCCCACTAATTTTAATTAAATTCATTCAGTATGTCTGTTTGCCATACAAACACACTGGGACTGAAATTGGGTACTAGAGGTACTACCAGCAGTGCTAGTGGTACCCCGGTACCCATTTTCGGTCCCAGTGTGTTATGTTAGGCAATCCTTGGTTCCAGTGGTACCCTCCTGTTCATTACTGATTCTAAGATTTTATGGAAGGCGATTCCTGTGTCAGTGGTACCCCCTTCCTCACCTGATCCTAATGGTTCATGTAAAGCAATCCCTGGTGCCTGTGGTAATGTCCTCTACCTTACCCGATACTAATGTTTTATTTAACGCAATCCTGTAGATCCTTGGTAGTCTAGTTGTCGCCCTTCCCTGTACTGGTATCCATTGCTGGACCCCCTCTGGCGGGAACCCACCACTCCTCTTTACGACTGGTCACCATCTGCCACACACATGTACTTGAATTGCTATAGCACTCACTGATCTCATGTGATTTTCAATAATCACCCCAGAAGTAATGTACTGCTATACAGAACGATACAGTGATACATGTGCTAGTGGGTGGCAGGCAGCTGCAGTCCGTGGAGGTGAATAATGGGTTTGTATTGGGTGACAGAGGGCGGGTAACCACTGGCACCAGCGACTGCCTTAAATAAAACATTGGGACTGGGAATGAGTGAGGAGAGGATACCACTGGACCACCAGGGATTTATTATAATTACATTGGGATTGGGCCAGGAGGGGGGAACCTAGCAGGAGGTTTTATCATTATTACGTTCGCTTGCGCGCATGCGCAAGGAACGTTTTGGGAGAGCAGCACACTTTGGAGGTGTGCCTCTCCCTGCAATCCACTGCTCCGCTGAGCAGGCATGGCGTCCTGCACCAATGGGTGCAGGAGCTGTATATGTAGCGGTGGTCTTCGCTAAGAAACCACCGCTGTCATACAGAGCAATCACGCCGCCCCCATGTCACGCCGCCCCAAAGCTTTGGTGCCACGCTGGGACCCACCCCAGCATAGCAAGCGTCCAGCGTTGTTTGCCGGCCAGGGTGCCCAATCCCGTCGGCTCCGGCCCCCAAGCCATCCTTCTGCCACGCTGGGAGCCCACCCCAGCGTGGCAAGCGTCCAGCGTTGTCTGCCGGCGGGGTGCCCAATCCCGTTGGCTCATGGCCCCAGTCATCCTTCTGCCAGCTGGGAGCCCACTCCCAGCGTGGCAAACTTGTCTTTTTTTTTTCCACCTGCAATAAACGGTCCCACGGCGCTTCTCCCAGTCCCCTCCACTGCCCACCCAGCCTCCCCCACCCCCCACCCCATACCTTACCTCTGGAGCTCGCGCGACGATCTTCGGTGGACCGGGAACACGTCTGCATTCTTCAAAGCCGACCGCGAACTCGGAAATGCCAGTAAGCTGTATAATGGGATAGATAGGGGTTTTCAACTTTGTGCATATCTCAGGCATTTTTGGAATTTTTGCACCAAATTTTCAACATGGGGTTTTGGGACCCCTTCTCATGAATGATGTCACTGTCATGGCGTTATTCGGGGCCGAAGGTGATTTTGCAGTCACTGCGCCGTCACCCGCCGAACCAATCTTTCTCTGATAATGTTTATCGTCGAAAAATTAAGCTCATATTAGTAAACTGTTCTGGCGTCGTTGCACAGTTCTAAGCAGGCTCGTAAGTTTGCGAATTTTCAATATTTTCACTCCAGATTTTCAACATTGCCATTTTACCACACCTCCTTATGAGCAGTACAGCTGTCATTTTTCACATCCTGCCCAAAATGTGTTTCCACCCATGTAGCGCACAATGGCGCAGTCGGTGTGCAAAATTAATGTATGGGATGCATTAAGAAAATCACGGTGACATTGTTCATTAGCAGAGGTCTTAAAATGGGTGTGTTGAAAATTTGGTGAAAAAATTCCAAAAATGACTTGTTTTTCGAGCGTCGTTCGTAGTGGTTCCTCACTGCCTCGTGGAATTCTAATTTTCAATATTTCCACTCCAGATTTTCAACATTGCCATTTTACCACACCTTCTTATGAGTAGTACAGCTGACATTTTTCACATCTCACCCAAAATGTGTTTCCGCCCATGTAGCGCACAATGGCGCAGTCGGTGTGCAAAATCAATGTATGGGACACATTAAGAAAATCACAGTGACACTGATCATGAGCAGAGGTCTTAAAATGGCTGTGTTGAAAATTTGGTGAATAAATTCCTAAAATTGACTTTTACGAGTGTGCGTTACGCAGTTCCTATGCATGCTCGTAAGTTTGCAATTTTCAATATTTTTGCTCCAGATTTTCAACATTGCCATTTTACCACACCTCTTCATGAGCAGTACAGCTGTCATTTTTCACATCCTGCCCAAAACGTGTTTCCGCCCATGTAGTGCACAATGGCACAGTCGGTGTGCAAAATCAATGTATGGGACACAGTAAGACAATCACAGTGACATTGTTCATTAGCAGAGGTTTTAAAATGCCAATGTTGAAAATTTGGTGAAAAAATTCTAACAATGACTGTTTCTGAACGTCGTTGCACAGTTCCATGCGCTTCGTAGGTTTGCAAATTTTCAATATTTCCACTCCAGATTTTCAACATTGCCATTTTACCACACTTCCTTATAAGCAGTACAGCTGTCATTTTTCACATCCTGCCCAAAACGTGTTTCCGCCTATGTAGCGCACAATGGGGGTAACAAAAAGTTCATGCTGAAAATTTATTGTGCAAATACCAGCAATCGCACAGGGCATTAGGGTAAAGCACCATACGTGCCAAACACCACTGCAAATACCTGCAAGCGAACGTTCGGCATTGACAAATGCTTGTTTTCTTTTTTTTACAAATCACAACACCAAAGATGCTTGGGGATGAGAGGAGGGGCTTACTTACCACTGTGAGTTAACTGTAAAAGTAAGGATTCTGAAATGTTAATTAGTGTTGAGTAAGCAGCCTGTTAGTGCTTCCAAGTCCTCATGAATTTATTATAGATCAAGAGAGAGTGCTCCTGACCAATCAGAGCGCTCCTTTCCCCTGTGCGTCAGACACTCTAATTTTGTGAAGAGCATTTCACACGCTGGTGCCCTGGAAATGGACACAATCTGGCACAGTTTTTGAAATAAAAATAACGTGAGTGCTCCCTCGATCTATATTATATTAATACGTCCCCCACTGCCACTCATTGTGGGTGAGAGTGATTTCACTTGTGATCTGCTCGCGCCAGAACAGCTCAGCTTCGCCTCGCTGTTCTCTCTTGAGCAGAACGTGTGTGAAACCACTCCTATCCCACAACGAGTGGCTCCAGAGAACATATTAATATATACCAGTGTGCATTCTATGCATGCCAGCACACCTCACTTGCATGTGCGCCTGGTGGGTATTGGCACGCATGCACTAACAGATTAGCGCTGTGTGAATGAAGCTTTAGTAGTGGAAAATGCGAACACTTTAAACAATGCAAAATGTAATCCAAACCCTAAGGGCTAACATGCAGGTCTTCTGCCTGAGTTACAACCCTTCAACACATTTCTTGCACAGTTCAGGGCTTACAACATTCTTACAGGCTTTGACTACCCCACTATCTATACATAAAATGCTGCTGAGCCTGGCCTCAGGTACTGATTCATGAGACACAGACACCACAGGGCAGTACAGGCAAGGGAAGGAAAGTTACTTATCATAGCTCTAAATCTTCAAGAATATCCTCTAAATGGAGCCACTCTCTTTGATCCTAGGATCAGAGGCACTAGGACCCCACAGGAGTTAGAACTTTTGGGGCTGGCGCGCACCATATGTGCGGCACAAGCATGGTGCCTTGCGTACCGGCAGCATAAATAGTGGTGCTGACCCCAACCACCTCACTCTTTTTTCCAAGGAGAGAGAGAGAGAGAAAGAAAAAACTATCAAACAGACTATTTGAAGATGCCTTCTTAAAAAAATATACAATATATAAAGTTTAGAAAAGTAAAAAAGCAAAGGGCCTGAGGAATGGAATGCTTCTACTAGAGTATCCTGTGACTTTAAACAAGTAGAACCAGAATCAAGATTAGGCTAACCTCAAAACGGATTTCTAAGGGAAGAACAGCCAGCCCTGAAAAGGGAAGCAAGTTACAAGGGGCTCAACAGAAGCTCTCAACGACAAAGAAGTAATCTGAATCTGGAATTCCATAAAAGGGAGCTAAAGAGAGAATTCCAACAGATTTAACAAATATGGGAATATTTGCCGTGAATGAGTAACCCTCAGCCTGGGGCTGAAATGGCCCAAATCAGGGGAGTAAATACTAGCCCCTCAGAAAACACAAGAAAAAATGTTGAAACCATCCACTGAAGAGGTCAAGGATGCAAGAAAAGTGTTCAGTACGGCTAATTATGAAAAAGTGATTCATAAGGATAAGCCCTGAGCTTAAAAAAGCTTTCAAGAGTCAGTGCTCTGGTCACTGTGGCTGCAGCAAAAGAGGTAGTCCCAATTTTCAGGGACATGAGATGAGTGGGTAAGGAGCTTCACTGACTGCTATACCTACACAGTTTTTCAGACAAAAGAAGGCCAGAGCACAGGAAAGTCCCCGCTCTGAGTAACCCCTGCATAAAGAAAAGGGTGATGGTGGGTGAGAGTGTAGTTCTATGGAGAAGATATTCTCGTAGATCTAGAGTTATGGTAAGTAACCTTCCTATCTTCTAAGAATCAGTCCCGTCCATAGAGTTCCATTCTTTGTTTGCATAGCAAGCTGTCCCTTAAAGAGGAGGATGTGCACTTACAACTGAAAAGGTCCAACTACTTCTACCTTCAGCAGGGAAAAACGATGAGATGGTATACAGGGGATTTCTTCTATAGGCTAAGTCTGAGAGTGCAGATAATCCTAGGGGATCTGAGAGGTGCTGGCCCCAGCAGTTCCCACACCACCACCATGGCAGAGAAAAGGTATGTTCCACCTAGAAGGAGGTATCAGAGCTGGTGGTGAAAGACTGGACATAGATGAGATAGGCAAGACACCCATCTGAGGCACAAAGCAGATGCTACTGAGCAGTAAACCATCTTAGAAGCATCGAAGGATGCTCTTGTCTGGTACTCATTGCCTCCATACCATAGTAGCTATGACAAAGCTGGCCCATATCTGAAAGCATGCAGGTAGCTTGGCAACAATAATGCATACCCAAGATGCAGGCAGTGCTGAAGTGAATGTGCCATACAGACAACTGTGCCAGCTACCGCACAAGGTGAGGGCAAGGGCAGAGTACCCCAAGACATCAAACATATAGCCGAATGCTAAGAGATTTACCAAAGGGCTAAATAATTTCTAACCAATTAGCCACAGTGGTGAAAGGCTTAAAGGCAGAGAATGTGCCACATGTAGAATAATGAGCATTTTCTGTATTGGTACCATGGTATTCGTTAAGTATTTTTGATAAGTCATCCCCATAGGGGACGGTCTGAAAGTGCCGCACACCTGCCTGAAGCAACTGACAGAGGAGCACAACAGGCTTTGAAGAGTCCTCAGAAAAGGGTGTGGCTAGGGGGTGAGAATTTTCCCACAAGGTAATCCTCCCCAAAACCTTTTCAGAAACATAAGGACTCTGTGCTGCAGCACAACAGAGGCCAAAGGCAAGAGGCAACTGGCCAGTAGGTGACCAGGAACCTAATTCAAGGAGAGCGAGACCGACAACAGGAGGTTGGCTCCCAACAAAAGGGGGAGTATAAAAAGAGCAGACAAAAAAAAAGAGAGAATTCTCTAAGCATGTGAAATGGATGGAAATGGAGACAAGTACACCCATAGGGTAGCCTTACAAAACCAATGGCATACCCCAGGGGCTAGATTTTTAAAGGGTCTGACATGGCCCAGAGACTAAGTCCTCGTGTGCAACTCCCTGGTGCAGAGAAAAATTCCAGCACCTGAGAAAATACTATTTTTAGCACCTTATTGTGCATGGGCAGCAGTTTCTTTTTTTTCATAATTGCACAAAAAATGTTACATCTGGTAATGCTAGGCATAGCATTTTTCTGCACGTTGCCATAAAGTGTGGAAAAGGCTGCAAAAAGGCAACTTTTTGAAAACTGAGTGCATGCGTAAAAAATTGTGATTGCGAAAGAAAACCCTCCCAATGCACAACTTTTTTTCCGCACATGTGCAATATTTCCACATTTGAAAATCTGGCCCCAGGTTATGCTACCAGAGCCTGAAAATAGTTCCCTAGGGACCTGTAAGGAAATCCCCAGGAAACTCACACTTGCTTCAGATTTCAGTGCTGTCAATCCAGCACTTTCATGAGCACTGAATTTATGCACAGAAAAAAAATCTTAAACATGTGTGAGATGATGCAAATTGTGTGGAAAAGGCACATATTGTGTGGAATTAAAGGCAAAAATATGTGGAATTAAAGGCAAACAAATAATGTAGGTTTGTGTGAGAAAATAGCACAAGATACATGAAAAAGATTGCACATAGAGAGAAAATCACAAATAAGTAGACACGTAAAAAAATACAGACGTACATGTAAATCGAGTGTAACCCCCCCCTATAAATGGGGGTTCCCAGAAGTCTTCCTTGGGTGTGCCTAAATGCCCACTGCCAGGCTGGTGTTCTGTGTCTTTACAGGTTTAAAAGTGTTAGCATGCGAGTGCTCTGTTAGCCTCAGTGCTTGTCTCTTTAAGAGCTGCCTATCTCTTAGTGTATAATTAATCGGTGGGGGTTGAGTGTTCCTAAGCTCGAGTCCCGCCTGGTCTGCCAGATAATTGCTCCATTCTGCCATCGCTAATTGAGCAAAGGGAGCTCTTTTAAGAACTGTAATTGTTTGCTGTTTATCAGCTCTAATAATAATTATATTATAGTTTATCTAACCTGCTTTCCTTTGCAGCATGGACATTTCTGTATTGCACCACCGTTTTGGTTCTGGACTGCCAGTATGTACCAATAAGTACCTTTGGGGACCTTAAAATGGAGACTGTCCTCAGGGGGTCTTGTGGGAGTGAATTTCTGTAGGAATTGTAGTTTTTACAGTTTGGCGCCTAAATGGACCTGGAGAGGGAGCCCTTGCTGTGATAGACAGATGGATCAACCAACCGAACCTTTTGGATCACTAGGAAGTCCCGGTGCTACCTGCAGCCAAGTCTCTGTCTGGAGTAGCAGTTGAGAGTGAGAGGAGCTCGAGAGATTCGAGCAGCTGCTCCTGCGTAGTGTGCTGGGGAAATCAGCGGGAAGGCTGTGTTTGGCCTGCCTGCTACCATCTTCCCAAGTGAAAAGAACTGGATATCTGAATTGGATTTTATCCGAACTTGCGACTCTCTTTTGATGTGTGACAAATTTCGCCTGAAGAGGAGCAAAGACTTTCTTTAGTGCGATCGGCCTGTCAGGACTTCCACCATGACCACAGAGTGTACGGTTTGCGCAGAAAATCTTGTGTATTGCAACCGGACTGTCATCCGAACTGTGGTATTTCTTTGCCTTTGCTATGAGTGTGCTGAATGCAAATAGTGGGTCGCGATTTGGTTCTCCACTGCATGAATGTGTCACGCTTGATGGAAGCAGTATCCAGTAACTCTGACCGGACTTGAATCCATTTCCTTCAACCTGTCTGGGCCTCAACACCATGGTCCTGATTGCCGCTCACGCTGCAGAGAACCACCCAAAGAGAGACCTGCCTGGGGATTCGGCTCCCTGCTCAACATCAACAAACAGGAATGACACCACGGTGAATCATGTGGTCCCTGCTTCTCCTGGCAAACCAGCACTTTATCCTGAGGTCTCCAGTTCATCCCTCCTGCAACCTGGTCTGGGTATCGTGAGTAAATCACAGGGTAGTTCCCTACAACTGCCTCCTAATCAAATTGTATCATCGGATTTAATTGTTTTGACTGATTGTCACGAACTGAGCCTTCCGGCTCCGGAATACAAATATTGGGTTAAAGCACATGCTGTGTTTTCTTTTTCCTAAGGGTCCCAACAACAGCTGCAATGCTGGCCTACCCCGAGCAATGCTTCAGGCTAGCCTGTAACTCCAACTGGGTACCCAGAGTGTGTGTAACTGTGATAGAGGGCCTCTTAGAGGCATGCATTCTTAGACACAATTTAATCAGTAATAGAATCAAGCACCAGGTTACATCCCTTCCTTGTTCATACCCCCAAATAAATCAGATCTGAATCTTTTTGCACGTAAACTGTTTGTGGTGTACCTCTGTACAGACAGCATTGAAATACTGTTGGTTATTGTGGTAAATCTTGTTTTACAGGGGTCTCCAGGGACGAGCCAGCTGATCTGGCCCTGGTGGTAAGTGAAACAAGTGTGGCGTTAAATCTGTTGTCAGGTGTTAATTGCATCTGTGTATTCAGTTAACCACTTAGGCCACTAGAGGGAAAAGAGGGGGGTAACAGTATCCTGGAGGGCTGTACCCACGGCAGCTACGCTACCATTGACCCTGTCCTCCAGGTGGAGTCACCCGTTCCTAGAACTCAGGCCCCTCACCCTGCTCTCAGTCACGCAGGCAGGGATAGTATCCCTTGGGGTAGTGCCACCTAGGGGTTACACAAGCAAGTGAGAAAGGTGTACAATGCATGGAAACATGCAAATTGCATAAAAAAAGCTGTTTGGCAAGAAATCGTCACGGATGCGTGAAAATTATGCATTATAAATAAGACAGACACTTCATGCAAAAAATGCAAACTGCATGAAAATAAAGCTGGCGGTGCTTGGCACTGAGGTCAGCACTGAAATTGGCCAGAGGCCGGCAGCGACACAGGCACGGAAGCCAGCAGTGATGTCACCACTGAGGCCAGTTTAGACAGCACTGAGGCCAGCAGCGATGTCAGCACTGAGACTTGCACTGATGCAGGCACCAAGGCCAGAACTAACACCAGCACCAAGGCCAGAACTGACCCTGAGGACATAATTGATGCCTGTGTTGAGGAGCCCTGCTGCGAAGTCCCGGCCAGAGAAGAACCTTCAGGAGACAGGTTTATCCAACTAGGATCACCACACTCAGCACCAAATGGTACCTAGGGACTGCAGTGAGGGGTTCTGTGAAAAACTGAGTCCAGTGCTTCCTGAAGAAACCCTGCCACAGGCAAGATTGTCTAGGATGGAGACCAGGCAGCAGACAAACAGACTTTTTGCACAAGAAATCTTCAAGTGGTGAGTTCTCTTTATTTTTTTGTGGAAGAGAATGACTGATTATCATTTAGCCTATCTTAAAACAGATGCACTCCTTATTTTCCAGAACTTTAATGCAACTTTTCTTTCCAAGTGGAGTATCTGAGTTCAATCCCCAGGATTTACCTATCTAGGAATATGTAGATCGACTAAAGTATCTTAGCTGGCTAAGCTGAAACTTAACCACACTGCATAGCAAATGAAGTTAGATTTTATACAATGGCATAGTCTTTTACTTTCCTTTTGGGGAAAAACTCAAGCATTTTATCTAATCATTGCACCCAAATGTACCTAAGTTTTGCAACACTTCCTAGTGGCAATACTTCCAAAGACTTTCAAACTAATACATCATTCTGTCAGATCCTTTGTATGGGAGTCCAAAAGGCCTACATTGAGTCTTAAGACACTACAATGACATCGAAACCAGGGAGGCCTTTCTCCACCAAATGTTTGCACCGAGGCATCATACCTGCGCAATACTGAGCCAAGCTACAGTAATAGAGTCCTGTGGCATACTCCCTTACAGAGACACCAGGATGGCTGGACCTTGAAATCTCCACCCTTCATGGGTCAGCCTTTTCCGAAGTCTTGTTCTTGGGTCTCTCCAGACATGTTTATGGTCATCAAATGTTAAGCTACACCTGGAAGTACTGGTCGGTGATTACTAATTCACTACAATGCCAGCTGCTTAATTTCCCACTACGTCCCCCATGGCACAACCTACATATACAGATAGACAATAAGCCTCATTACAAAATGGCAAGAGCAAATCTAGAAATTTAATTGGCCAAGAGGTGTCACCTGACTGTGCATTAAATCTCTATAAACACATGGTCAGGTGTCAAATCTCATTCCCCCCAACAAAAAAAAACTACTTAGAGCCATTTTATAAGTGCAATAAGCCCCTCCAGGGTATGCATTATGGGATTTCAATGCACTGCCCAGGGGTGTAAGAACACTCGGCCTCCTGCATCGTGCCTTATTTATATCCCTGGAGCATGTATTAAAATCCTACAATGCACAGCCTGCCATGGCTTATTACTTACTTACTGACTTTCAAGGCAAGCAAAAGGTATTAATGCATTATAATATATAGTTAGCCTTTGTTCTATATAAAAATCAGCGTTCTCAAAATCATTGTTGTGCACATTCTAAGCTGTTTTGCGCACTCCAAAGTGTTGTCGTGCACATTTCAAACTGTTGTTCAGCATAGTTCAAAGGTCAGAGCATTTGAAATTCTTCATTCACCCCACACCCAGCTGCTTACTAATCAACCAGTGTCAAAAGTTGTACTTTTTAACTTGTAAAAGTCCGTAAATTTAATTTCAGTCATCTCTGGGTTGAGATGACAGCATGGACCTCTCAGGTTTGGTGCTTGAAGTTCAGATGCTGTCATCTCAACCCCTTGTTGGAAACACAGTGCTGTTGTGTATGGTTGCCCATACATTATTCTCTTTATTTAGCTTTGTTCAGCCCATTCTAATGTCCTCTACTCATCTAAACAACTTAAGTCCGCATACAGTAGGACTGCAATCAATCTGACTTGGCATTTCAGTCAAGAAAGGCGATCAGTCCCATTCTCCTACCGGGTCTAAAATAGCAGTCATAAAGCAAATGAGACACTGTCATGGCTGCAGGGAAACAGCCTGCTAGTTTGCTTTATAAGCTTTGTGTTGCAGCTGATTCTGACCAAACAGAAGAAATTAGGTTCGCTTGGGGTACAGAACTTGAAGTTACACTATTGGAAACTAAACGGTAACTCGCTGGGAAAATGGCTCTACAATGGGTGCAATGAAATCAAAGGCAGAGTCACACAATTTAAAATCATTCATAAATGACATTGTATGCTGGCCAAGCTGTAGATGTTATATTTGGCCTCCTCAGATCAGTACCGCCGATGTTTCATAGAGTATCTCTGGCACAATCAGCCATATTTTATGGAGTTGTCCACATCTCTCTGGATTCTGGCATGATAGCCTCATAGCCCGCCAAAAAATAGTAACAGACCCTGTTCCTAGGGACCCTAAACTTATTCTCCTTGGCATTTTGCCTGAAAATGTACACTTTAGTAGATATCAGAAACTATGGCTTAATTCTACTATAATCACAGCCAAAAATGTTACACAAAACCACTGGAGGCACAGCATGTTTCCCCACCCATTACTGCTGAGTGGGCGGTAAATATAGCCCTTCAGTTGAGGCATAAAAGAATGTCTAATCTTAATTCACATCATCTGTGAACTGCAAGCTTTTTTTCCCTGAACTCTTTCTTTGCAAGCTGTGAATGTCAATTGAGTGCTTAATGAATAGCCAATATTTTTTACTTTTAAATTGATGTGCTGTGCACTGTGTCTGTTTCAAAATATCCCCCTCTTTCCCCCCATAGCCGCCTTTTGACAATGGAATAAAGTAATTGACAGGTATCTTTGGGCTGGACAGCATCCTTGGGTATTGCTTCGAACCCCATTCCTCCCCAGGAAGAAGGGTGGAGTAGATCTTCCAAACCTTCAACAATACTACTGGGCATCCCCGCTTTGGTTTACAGCCCTTCAAAACATGGGCACCCCCTGGGTGCTATGGCAATGGGTTGAGCTGGGGTTATTTCCCAATGAAGAATTTGTACAATCCTTGTACCAAACCAACCAGCTGCCCTCACTCAGCCTAATCCGTAGCTCAAACACCAGGTCAGAGCTTGGCCTACTAATCATTGTTCCCTGCACTTGGTTCCTTTCCTCTCTCTACTCTGCCCTATCGAACTTCTGGAACTTTTTCACCCAGCTTGAATAGGTGTAGCATTCTGCAGCTGGGAGCACCTACCCCTACAATACCTCTTTCAGTTTATATCTGGGGTGTCTTTTAAGACTTTTGATGAAGCCCAAAGGGAATTCCACTTGAGACAGGTAGATTTCTATCGATATCTTCAATTAAGACACTATTTTAACTCCCTTCCATTAGGGGCCCTCGACCCAGGCTCATGCCCCACTATCATTAGTTCCCTTATCTCATTAATCCGCACTGGAGGCATAGATCATATGATCTCCTTCCTGTATAAAGCCATAGATGACTCGGTTGATGCCACTACTAACCACATGCTGCAGAGGTGGTAAGAAGAGATTGTGGCACTTGTCACCCCTGAACAGTAGTGAAGAACTTGTCATCCCTACAATCACCAGTTCCCACCAATGGCGGGAATATGCCTGGCAGCAACAGATGTGGTACAGTACTTTGTATCCCCTCCAATTCAGCTCATTACCAAACCACCTGTGACACGACTTGCTGGAGGCAGCGTGGTGAGCTGCAAGCCCACCATACCCATATAATGAGGGCATGCCGTGCCCTCCGCCCCTTCTTGCAGACCCTTCAAGAAGAACTTGAGGAGTTCTATGGAAGACCAGTCCTCCTGTTGGAGGAAATATTCCTCCTCTTACAATTCCCACTACGCCTACGGGACTCTCACTCATGATATCTCTTAGGCAACCTCCTCACAGCAGCCAAAAAGGTTATTACTCGGGCCTGGCTCTCTCCCCAGTGACCTAACCTTGCTTCTTGGAGATTGACTATCAACCTGATATACAGAATGAAGAAGGACCGAACTCTGCTCCTCCAGATGGAGCAGGTAAGTCCTGCATGTGATGGTTAGGGACCTGAAGTTTATGCCTTAATCCTTCCCTTCTGCAAATGAAACTAAGCAACATCATACCCCCTCGCTCTCCCATACCAGAGACCTAACTAATGCATCTTTGGTGGATATAATCAGTTGGACCATTCTTGCCCCAGCTTTGACTGGCCTTTGTGTGCTCCTCCCTGCACCCTCATGGGCCCGACAATTTCAATCTCACCTGTCTCCCATGTTCTGCAATGTTGTGTCCCTTTTATTGGATTTAGTACTATGCTTAGGGCCGGGTATCAGGTACTTTCAACTGTTTCACTATGTTGCATCCCCCCCCACTGGGTCTCAGAGGAGTGAGGGGAACAGTACTTGCATTAGCCTGTATGCCCACATTCATCTTGTGTAACGGAGTCTCAAATCACACACAAAATTGCACCTAAATGCTTTATTTGAATTAACCATGGATGTTGCAGACATTGAAAAGTTCAATAAAGACTATGGCCCTGATTCTAGAAAAAAGTTACACCTGGTATAACAGTACTTGTGCCAAGTAGAATGGCGCAAATAGCAAGTTACGCCAGCAGTTCCGACATGCGCATTTCTACAATGTGGTCTGTGACATGTCGCAGGCCACTTGCGCCGAAGAGCTGTTACGCCAGCAGTTGCGCCATAAACCCCCGACATGGTGCTAGGGGTTTACGGCAGCAGTTGCGCCCATTCCAGAAGGGCAGCAACAAAGTCCCCAATGTTGGGATTCTACAAGAACCCCCAGAGGAGAACCGGCAAAAGCTGGTGTAACTTACGGACCCACCCCAGTGGGTTCTGTAGACCCACCAACAGCCCAGCAGGCAATCCACAGGTGCCCTCCCCCATGCCCAGCATTCCCCAGTAGGTGCCCCACAGGGCTGCCCACACCCCCTGCCCACTGAAAATCTGAATGGTGAATGCTCCACAGGACTGCCCACACCCCCTGCCCCCGGACCCCCCATCGCTACATGTCCCACAGGGCGGTGCTGTCAACCCCCCCACACATGCCCAGACCCCGAGTCACTTCTGCAATCGCTGGCCATACCCCAGACCATCCCTGGTAGTCTAGTGGCCCCCCACCCAGCCGTGCCAGTCCACCCAGCACCCCCACCCACCCCAGCCGGCGACTGGCACAGCCCACCTCTCACCTCCACGGCCAGCCACCGACTGAGCTCCGACTGAGCGCTTACTGTAGAGATGCACTCAGAAATGAATGTGCACCCTCTGTTTGGTGTACCTGGCCAAATGTCGCAGGACTTAGACACGGGGACCCTGCCCCCATCTAGAATAGGGCTCAGGGTCCAAGTTGCAATGGCGATTGGCGCAAGTCGCGTTTGCCGGTGACTTGCGCCAACCTTCTAGAATTGGGGCCCATATTTATGAACAAAAAAAACCGGTGTGCTGTGCTTAACTACTTGTGACTAGCAGGAGATTGGAATGTGGAGTTCTGCATCACCAATCACGAGTGCTGAGATGGAGTCCATTTGGATGTTTGGGGGACTGTTCCACCCCACCCCCACCCTACCATAGGAGGGTCTCTCCCCACAGGACAGGCAAGTAGGGGTTCTCTGGGGTCCAGGTTAGGTGATGGGACTGAGCGATAGCCTGGCTGATGGTTGCCAGGATGAGAAATGAAAAGAAAAATTGTTAACATGGACATGCCATGAATCCTGCTGGCTCCACAGTTTAAATAAATACCAAAGGCAGCTGCTGCAGTTGTGATGCCAAGTAAAGAACATAATCAGAAACCAAATAACACCAGCACAAGCACACATATAGCTGATACAGAACACAATGGGGCTGTTAAGCCATGGCACCACTGTAAGGGATTAGTGAGAAGTGTGTGCGTGTGTGGAGTGGGGTGGGGCGGGGGCAGCTCCTGTAAGCTACCTACTAACAGGTAGCAAAATAGGAAAGGACGACCCACATGAATGTGCAAAGACTCAGGAAGGGGGGCCTTGATCACTTTAACCGCCATGAAGGAGGTCCCTGCTGTACTGTGCTGAGGCCCAGTTGGGGGTGTTTGCTCCATTTATGCTAGCATGAGCGCTAACAGCTGGAGGACTGAGGCTGTAATATCTTAATGGGGGAGCACAAGTAGGAGTAGGATGGAGATGGGGGGGAATCTACTTAATGTTTGGTGCAGGAAGGGGGTAGAGTGTCGGAAAGGGGCTTGCAGCGAGGCGACGGATGTTGCTAGAATTGTTCACCAGTGAGTGTCACCTGTTGGTTAATGCTTTAACATTACACAGTTTACTGTTTTTACCAGTTGCTTTAGTAGCCCAGTTGGCTGCAGCATTGAAGTATGCGCTGTGGTATGGGTGGGTAGCTAACTAAATACTGTAATATGGTGTCTAAGACCATATCCTGGAATGTCCGGGGACTGAACAGCCCTATAAAAAGTGATCACACATCTCAAAACACTGGGAGGGCACATACTCTTTTGCAAGAAACACACTTGCTCAAAAACGAGGTGGACAAGTTGGGGGTCAAGTAGTTGAGGCATCAGTATCTTCACAAAGGCGGGGGGTGGCAATCCTGTGTGGTAAGGGGGTGAACTGGGTGGCAGAAACTGTTAAAAATGATAAGGAAAGTGGATGGGTGCTTGCAAAGGGAAGGTTAGATGAGATGCCATTAGCACTGAGGTCTGTCTACAGACTGAACAAGGATGGCCTGTCATGTTTCCATGAGCTGCCCCTGGCCATCCAAGACATAGAATTGAAAAAGAGTGTACTTGGTGGGGAGATGAATGTAATTCTGGACCCTCTCTGTGACAAAAGTATGTGTGTGTGGGGGGGGGTGGTCTCACAATGACTCAAGGAGGGTCAAAGCTTGGTGGCTAGGATGGAGGAGCACAGGCCGAGAGACACGTGGTGACTAGGTCACCCATCAGCCAGTGATTATACCTACTTTTCGCCAACCCACTCTTCATTCAGCAGACTGGATCTCATTCGGGCATCAGGGAGTTTAGGCAGGGATGCAATGGGCACAAACATTAAGTAGCTCCTCATATCTGACCGCTCTCCGGTGTTCTTTGTTTTTTAACAGGGAGGGCAGGATAAGGAAGATAAGAGGTGGAGGTGTAATGGATCTCTGATGAGGGGACCCTAAATTCAAACTGTGGATTAGACAGGAAGACAAAGACGAACAAGTGCAATACTACAGGGGAAGTACCGATGTATGGGCCTGGGAAGGACTGAAGGCCCACCTTTGAGGGCGAGTCAAGGAAAAAAGGAAGGCAGCCAGGAATTTGATGCACTAGCTACAGAGCTATAGGAGATGCAAAGGAAACACAAGGGGGGCAGGACCCCAAACTTGGAGCAGGCTATGAGGGGGGGTTAGGTATCAACTGAATGCCCTCACAATCTAGCAGGCAGAATTTGGCCTTCACAAGATCTGACAGACGTACTAGGAAGGGGGAGAGAGAAGGCAGGCCACCTCCTTGTCTACAGCCTGAAGTAACTGTCAGGAGAGAGTAACATCCTAGAGATCTGGGAAGAGTCTGCACCGAGGTGATCAATACCGCTTGCAGAGAGTATTACCAACAGCTTTACTCCTCTAAAATAGAAGATGAGAGAGCTCAAAACTCAGCAGTTAAACAATTCTTGCAACCTGTGAACCTTTCCTGCTTGGAGGAGTGACATAGGGTAGCTCAGCAGGGACCCACCTCCATGGAAGAGATTCAGGAGGCCATAGCTTGGATGCAAGGGGGGGAAAGCCTGGGATCGGATTCTTGGTGGAGGTGTACAGAATGGTGGGGGACTTAGTTGGATCTTTACACACTGCAGGAAGCTTAGGAGGTAGAACCTCTGTCTGGTATCATGAATGATGCCTCCATCACTGTGCTGGTAAAGAAGGGTGACGACCCCCCTCCAGTGCACCAGCTACCGCCCTATCTCTCTGTTGAAAGTGGATGACAAAATCTTGGTCAGAAGTTTTGCAATTTGGCTAAATGTAACCCCTAGATGGCGCTATCCCAGGGGCTACTACCCCTGCCTGATTTGCCACTAACAGGTTGAGGGGCCTGGATCCAATGGCGGGTGCCACCACCCAGAGGTCAGGGTTTGCAATAGTTAAACTTACTTGGTCACAGCCCTCTGGGACACTGCAACCCCCCTTTCTTCCCACTAGTGGCCCACACAATATATCAGAATTACCTTCACAGTATACACTTACCCCCAGGACTAGTTCCGGCACTGTGACCTCCTGTGAAATAAGATACAGTGCAACAATCACAGTACAGTACTTTAACATAGACAAATACCTCAGGCAGTATAACTTTGCTGAAACAAGCAGCTCTGATTTATTTAGGGGGATATAACAAGGACAGGGGGAAATCAGGTTAATTAGCTTATCACTTTACTATCTACCTATGGCTCTGTGCACAGGCCTATCCCTACCAGTTACTGTCCCTGGGTACCCAAGCCCTAGTGGCTAGTCAAACCGTGGCAGCTGGTAGGGGCCCCTTTCACACAGTGAAAAGAAAAATTAGTTTAAACAGTCAGCAGTACAGTGATTCCATTTGGATTTAATGTGGCAATTCAACGGGGCGACTCTGAATTAGTACTCACGACCTCCAAACAAGATAGGGTCCTTCAACGTCAGCAGGGCTACTCTTGAGCTCCACGAGACTCTTCACACATTTATATGGTAAAAAAAAGTACTATACCAGGCAGGCTGCTTCTCTATCCGATCTGCAATTACTGCACAATACCTGGGAGAAGACACAGCAGATTCAGTTCCTGACAGACCGAGTGCAATTCAACAATTTCTCCAGTCTTCTACAGGGTGAGCCTGGTTTCTACTCTTCAGAGATCCTTTGATTCTTTTCACAGGGCAGTTCAGTCCTAACAAGCAGTTACACAAGCTGCAGACCGGAACTTTGGGCCTTACACGTTTTTGACTGAAACTGTGCACTGAAGGAGCACAGGGTTTCTTTCCCTTCACTGCCAGAGCTAAACTGAAACTCCAACAGACAAAACGGGCACTTCCTTTGAGTTCCTCCCAGTTCTTGACTGGATTAGCTGTCACTCACAATAGACTGCTGCTGTTGGTCCAAAAGGCCGAAGTCTAAACTACATCTCCCAAGTCACTGCCCATACAATCCTCTTGTGGCTGGCTCAGACTATGAGTCAAGTTCTGATTCGTCCAAGGCACCATTTTAGAGCTAGCTTACCCCACACTGATTGGTACAGTTCAGCAGTTCGAAACCAGAATGGGGAACTAGGCAGACACAGTTCTGACTGCAAAGAAAGCAGGTTAGACAAACTGTAATTTCATTATTACTGTAAATGATTTCTGGCAAACAGTTACATCTTTCAGATAGGTTCCCTTTGCACTCCTAGTGACTGCAAAATGGAGTAGATTGGCAGCAGCTCGAGTGGTACTCAAACAGAAGCACACAGTCCCCTCTACAAACTAATTATGTCTGCAAGCAGACAGCTCTTAAAGACAGTACCAGAGGCTCTAAAACACTCACTGATAAATGGCTTAAGCATGAAACACCATTCAGGCTTGGAGCATTCAAGCAAGCTCCTGAAGTCTTTGGGAACCCCCATTTGCAGGGGGTTTACACCCTTCCTAGCCTGGGAAAGCTTTGACGTCACGTCAAGCAAAGTACCGCATAAGTTTTAACTGCAACCATACACATTTGCATTAGGCTCACACATGTAATCATCAGTCAATACATCATTTTACCAAGAACACATTTCTGAAACATTGCAGTACGTCCTCTTTACACAGTATTACACACACATTGTACCATAACTCAAGTTATTACCTCTTGTACATGAAAACTGAAGAGAGGGGGGCCCTTCCCTATCAGTTACCTTGGGGCAGGACGGGGCAAGGGCACCATACTTAGAGGGCAACACAAATAACTTGGAGTTAGCACTGATGCTCAGTTTGGGCAATGAGCTCGGGGACACATACATTCCTTTATGGACAACATTGAGAGGCAAGTCCACAGGCCTCCCAAGTGAATCATAACTGAGGTGCACCACAGGCTTTACAGCTCGACCAGTCTTTCTAGGGGTAACTGTTACAGTCTCTGCACTCTGAGCCTCATTTTCAGCATTGTCCTCACTTGTCAGGGGAGTCTCCATGGGGGTAGAGAGGCTAGAACTTGGGGCACTTTCAGCTCCAGGAGTTACAGTTTCTGAGTTCACAACATTCGGCTCGCATGGAGAGCTTTCGGACACTGGCAGTGGACTGTCAGGGCACTCAAAATACTCTTCTTGTTCTGGTGTATCACCAGTCTGCCCCAATCCATCATTTTCCTCCCCTGAAAGCTCAAACAGTTCAACCATGCACAATGATTCCATTTCATCTGATCTGATGCTTTGCACTTCACTTTCTAGGAGCATTGGCTCCAGGGATGAAGCTGGGGGCTTAGACAGTCCAGAAGGCCCAGCTTTGTCTCCAGTATTGACTGAGGATTGCCCGAAACAATTGACTCAGTTCGTAAGAAGGATAGTATTCAAAGTCACTCTCACTTTCTTCTGATATGGACTGACAGTCATGCTCAACTGGGACTTAGGCAGGGAACACTTTAACTCTGCTTCTGCAGGTGCAGACTTCCTTGATCTTTCTTAGCAGCAGCTCTAGTCACTGGTCCAGAGGGCATCTTCTGGGGCTCAGACTCAATCAGGATTTGTCCAATGGGCAGTAAATGATTTCTATGCATTGTTTTACATCTTTTGAATTGTTCTCAAGCCTTACTTTGTACACTGGCAGATCATCTAGTTTGCCCACTACAATGTGAGGGAGATGGTGCCATCTGTCAGCAATCTTGTGTTTGCCATGCAGTCCCAGATTTCTTAGCAATACCCGATCTCCCTCCTGGAGTTCCTGTGCTTTCACCTTTTTATCATACCGTTCTTTGTTGGCCAGATTTCTTTTGGCAGCCATGGTTTGAGCCAGTTGGTATGCATGAGTTAGCTGGGCCTTTAACTTTTGCACATACTGTAAATAGTTGTCAGCTTGAACCCCATCAGGAGAGACCCCAAAACACACATCTACCGGTAGTCGGCTTCTCTTCTAAACATCAGGCGGTAGGGGAGAGACCAGTGGCATCACTTTTGGTGCAGTTATAAGCATGTACCAGGGTGCTAATTTGTTGGCTCCATCTAGGCTTGTCCTTTGGGTGCAGGGTGCCTAGCATATCTAGCAAAGTGCGGTTGAAACGTTCAGGCTGTGGGTCCCCTGGGGGTGGTAAGGAGTGGTTCTGGACTTTGCGCTCCCCACAGAGAAAGCATCTCTTTGATCAGGCGACTCTCAAAGTCTCTCCCTTGATCAGAATGGATTCTTTGTGGAGCCCATAGTGAACAAAAGTTTTCTACAAGTACTTTGGCCACAGTGGATGCTTTCTGGTCTTTGGTGGGGAAAGCTTGGGCATATCTCGTGAAATGGTCAGTGACTACCAGCACATTACTGATATTTCTTTGATCTGACTCCAAACTCAGAAAATCAATACAGACCAGCTCCATGGGTGCACTGGTGGTGATGTTAACAAGGGGGGCAGCCCTCTGGGGCAAAGCTTTCCTCTGTAAGCAGCGACTACAAGTTCGAATGTGTTGCTTCACATCAGCCCCCATCTTAGGCCAATAGAATCTGGATCTCACCAAGTCAAGTGTTCTGTCTATACCAAGGTGCCCCATGTGGTTGTGCAAGGACCTCAGTACTGAGTCTCGAAAGGCAGTGGGCAGCACTAGTTGTTGTTTGTCTACTTGTCCCCCTCTGTCTACTGTTTCTCTGTATAACAGTTTATTGATCAGTTTCAACTTAGGACCTTCTTTGTATAACAGTGCAGTTCTCAAATCAGTGGGCGTAATTTGGACACATCTTTCCTGCATAGAGGGCTTCTAAAGCTGCTTTGATCATGGGATCGCGGGATTGAGCCCGACAATACTGTCATTGTCCAGCTGAGGCAGTGCACCAATGTCTATTGCAGAAAAGTGGCAATAACAGCAGGTATGCAATTCTCAGAGGTCCCAAGGAATCCACCATGCAGTCCACTGCGTCCGTGGACATTTGTTCCTCCTGTCAAACTTCCTGCAGAGTGCCGAATGTCAGGTTCTGCCAATCGGACCCAATCATTCTGGGGAACAGGCCTCCGGGAGAGAGCATCAGCATCTATGTGGTTCAGACCTGCTCGGTATTAAGAGCATAGTCATATGTAGATAATGCGAAAGCCACCTATGGCCAGTGGCATCCAACTTAGCTGAGGTCTGCACATAGGTTAAAGGATTATGTCAGTTTTACTAGTATTTTAGCCCCATACAAGTACTCATGGAATTGGTCAACAATAGCCCACTTCAAAGCTAGGAACTCTAACTTATGTACAGGATAGTTCTTTTCGGATGGGGTCAGGCTTCTACTGGCAAAGGCCACTGGTCTCAGGCCATTCTCTTGCTCTTGGTACAACACAGCCCCAACCCTTGCAAGCTAGCATCAGTGTGCAGGGACGTAAGGTTTTCTTGGATCGGCATAGGCCAGCACTGGAGCATGGGTAAGTTGATATATGATCTGATGAAAAGCAGTCTCACAATCAGAGTCCAGGCCCAAATACTTCACCGGATGAAAATACACTCTTTCAGTCTTGAGGGATGCTGACTTTTGGTATTTTTGTGGGTTGGGGATACCCTTGAGTAAGGTTAAGTAAAGGCGGATCACTCTTGAATAGTCCTTGATGAGCGCCGATAATAACCACAGAATCCCAGGAATCTTTGCAGTTCTTTTTAGATTTTTGGGCTGTGGCCAGGTGGTCAAAGGCCTCAACTTTACTTGGGTTGGTCTCTATTCCCTCAGTGGATACTATGTGTCCCACATACTTTACTGATGTTTGAAAGAATTGACACTTATCAATGGACAGTTTAAGGCCAAAGTCCTCCAGTCGGTCCAATACCTTAAATAATCTGCTCTCATGTTCCTCCAGTGAGCTGCCAAACACAATAACATCATCTAGGTATACCAGGCACTCTAGTAAGTTCATGTCCCCCACTGCACGCTCCATCAATCGTTGAAAAGTGGCTGGGGCACCTGGAAATCCCTTAAGGCATCCTCATGAGGTCGCAAAGCCAAAGCGGACAGATAAAGGCTGTCTTCTCATGGTCCTCTGGGGCCATCGGGATCTGGTAGTACCCACTGCGGAGATCCAACACAGAGACCACACTTGCTCCCGTTTAGGCAGTCCAAAGCATCCTGAATGCGGGGCATTGTGTACTGATCAGGGATAGTCCGCCCGGTTTAAGGTGCGATAATCCACACACATCCTTACTGTCCCATTCTTTTCCTCACTACCACAATGGGGAAGCATAAGGGCTTCTGGATTCTTGTATTACACCAGCAGCTAACATCTCTTGCAGATGCTGTCTCACATCATCTATGTCAGCAGGTGCCAGGCGCCGAGACCTCTCACGAAATGGTCTTTCGTCATGCAGCCGGATATTGTGCTCAGCTCCTTGCATGCATCCTACGTCCCATTCCTTTAAAGAAAACACCTGGTCTCTGGGCAAGCTTCTCACTGATCCTCACTTTCCATTCAGCTGGCAGGGGAGTCGCAAATCAAACAAGTCAGGCGTTACTCTGTCATTCTTCCTCGAACTCTTGCTGCGGGTAGCACTGCAGTGTCTGCACAATGCACATTAGCCAGGATGCAACCTCTATTTACTCGAATGTCTCTTTCAGACACATTATGAACTTGGACCATTACCCTTCTGGCATAAGCATGGGCTCTAGCAGGCAAAATACTAGGCTTGACCAGCAGTCCCTCTGGCAATTTTCCATCGTCTGGTGCATCCAACATTAATATTTTATTCTTAACATCCTTTCTGATACGGACCTCTCCCTGTAAGGTACACTGGGCATTTGGCGCCAGGATTAGAGACTCAGGATCCTTCTTCCATATAATTCCGACCGGTTCCTCTGGTTCTATTTTTTCAGCATCTCTCTGTGCCTCACAGGCCTTCTTAATTAAGCTGGAACTCTTAAAGCTCTACTAGTTTTTGACCCTGTTTTCATAACACAACTGTGCCAGCCTTCCGAACATATGAGCATTTGTTCCAATCAACAAAGGGACACCATCATACAGTCCAGTGGGGGACACACTAAGGCTAGAGTCTCTACTTGTTCGGCCACTCAGCCACGGAGGTGGGAAAGACAGCCAAATTCGGATATACCCGGAATAGGGTAGGCCTTCTCAGTTAACCCCATACATGCAGTCCTTCTAATGGTTGTAAGAGTACGTCTGACAAATGCTTCTGATACCAATCCTGGAACATAATTGTCACTTGGGAGCCACTGTCTAATACAGCTCTTGTAGACACTCCATTCACCTTTACAGTGGTCTCCATGGAGGACCCACTATTCTGGACCAGTCTGGAGGCGATAGTGGGGGCCTGGGCAACTGACCTTGCCACAAAAGGGCGTGAGTTAGCATTTTGGTGCCCTCACTGGGATCATTTTCGTGCACCTCTTAACCACTGATTTGTTCTCCAAGCTCTCCTTGTAGCCTATATGCAACTTTGTCAGTGTCTTTGGGGACCGCATTCCTTTTCATGTGCCATCCTTCCTACAATTATAGCAAAACATACTTTCTGGAGTTTGAGCTGCCGAGGCACCACACTGGGAGCCAGAGGCGGTATTACTAACTGGAAACCTTGGTGCCGTCTCTGTCTGCGGCGTGATAAGCATTTGGAGACATCTCGTCAGTTTCTCCACTTCCATGGTCAAGGAATTGAGTTTGGAGCTGTTATCAGCAGGAGATACATGGGTGGGTACCCCCACCCCCATAGCAGATGCAGTCGGATATAGGTCAGGGCCCGTACTTGCAGGCGTGGCCTTCATAAAGGGACTGTTTTTGAATTCCCGGATCTCTCTCAACAGTTCGCCCCATTGTGGCATATCTTTTCCTTGTCAGAGCACTCATTGACTGCCAACCTCTGCCCCTGAACTTCCTTGATGGGCCACCCTCAGTCACTCGAGTCGTGAGTCGCAGCTATTGGTCTAGGTCCTCCCGAGGTCGCCTTTTCTCAACTCCTCAATTTCTCTCATTAACTCATCATAAGAGGGTGGGGATTCCAGTCGATTTGCCAGGCGAACTGAAGCAACAGCAGTTCTGAGAAGGGCAGACTTAAGGATCCTGTCCAGCCTGGTTCGGTCCAGTTCAATCGCTGGCAAACTACCCTTTCTGAGGCATTCTTGCAACAATTTTCCAGCTGAGATACATACACAGACAACAACTCCCCTTGGTACTGTTGTGCATTTCTTACTTTCCACCATAGATCCTCATCAGAATCTGGGCTCCCATACACATTCTCCAAGGCCTCAAGATAGGTCTGTGCAGTCACTTCAGGGTTACTGGCCCGTTTAGCACGGATGGTAGCCGGGCGGGACCTCAGGGCTCTCACTAACCCTCTTTCACTTTTCGGCTTCCGAGCATTGCCATTCTAGCACTTGGGGGGCAACATAGTCTATCCAGGTCTCCCAGTCATCCTCCCTTGGGGGTGGGGAGGGTGCCAGAGAAGATCCTCAACCTTCGGTAAGAGTCGTGACTAATGGCAGGTGCAGAAATAGGAGTCTGCATTGGTTCAGCCACCATTACGGGTACTGGAGCGGGAGAGGGTGTTGGGGGAGGAACACCCCCAGGTGGCAAGAATAGTTTCTTCAAGTCCTCCACAGTTTTCCCTTCCCCCAGCAACCATTTAGCAAATTTCTCCTCAGAAGTTTCAGACAGTGGTGGGGGCTCATTCCCCACCGGGTCTTTACTGTACTTAGTTATCACTCTCCAGGCAGTGAGGGCTCCCTCTGGGGTAATGGTCTGTGGCACTTTGGAGCTATCTATGGGATCCTTAAACTCTACTAGGGCCAGGAAAGTGTGGGTGAGCAGATTAGCATGCCGACCCACCACCACAGGGTTTTGTAAGCCTTCCACCTTGGAAAGTACTCCCTGTACAGTGTCCGTATTGATACCCAGGGGGATGTCCAGGATAAGCATAGCATTTTGGGGGTCAATCTCCTCCCCAGTACACCACTCCACCAGCCGGTGCACAGCCACTTCTGTCGGGGTACCCATTTTTTCTTAACAGTGGTTCGTAAATATGGCCACTAGAGGACACACAATCCCAGCGATGAGCCTCCAAGATGTAACCCCTAGATGGCGCTATCCCAGGGGCTACTACCCCTGCCTGATTTGCCACTAACAGGTTGAGGACCTGGATCCAATGGCGGTGCCTCCACCCAGAGGTCAGGGTTTGCAATAGTTAAACTTACTTGGTCACAGCCTCTGGGACACTGCAACCCCTTTCTTCCCACTAGTGGCCCACACAATATATCAGAATTACCTTCACAGTATGCACTTACCCCAGGACTAGTTCCGGCACTGTGACCTCCTGTGAAATAAGATACAGTGCAACAATCACAGTACAGTACTTTAACAAGACAAATACCTCAGGCAGTATAACTTTGCTGAAACAAGCAGCTCTGATTTATTTAGGGGATATAACAAGGACAGGGGAAATCAGGTTAATTAGCTTATCACTTACTATCTACCTATGGCTCTGTGCATAGGCCTATCCCTACCAGTTACTGTCCTGGGTACCCAAGCCCTAGTGGCTAGTCCAAACCGTGGCAGCTGGTGAGGGCCCTTCACACAGTGAAAAGAAAATTAGTTTAAACAGTCAGCAGTACAGTGATTCCATTTGGATTTAATGTGGCAATTCAACAGGGAGCAACTCTGAATTAGTACTCACGACCTCCAAACAAGATAGGGTCCTTCAACGTCAGCAGGGCTACTCTTGAGCTCCACGAGACTCTTCACACATTTATATGGTAAAAAGAAAGTACTACACCAGGCAGGCTGCTTCTCTATCCCGATCGCAATTACTGCACAATACCCGGGAGAACACACAGCAGATTCAGTTCCTGACAGACCGAGTGCAATTCAACAATTTCTCCAGTCTTCTACAGGGTGAGCCTGGTTTCTACTCTTCAGAGATCCTTTGATTCTTTTCACAGGACCAGTTCAGTCCTAACAAGCAGTTACACAAGCTGCAGACCGGAACTCTGGGCCTTACACCGTTTTTGACTGAAACTGTGCACTGTGAAGGACACAGGGTTTCTTTCCCTTCACTGCCAGAGCTAAACTGAAACTCCAACAGACAAAACCGGCACTTCCTTTGAGTTCCTCCCAGTTCTTGACTGGATTGGCTGTCACTCACAATAGACTGCTGCTGTTGGTCCAAAAAGGCGCCGAAGTCTAAACTACATCTCCCAGAGTCACTGCCCATACAATCCTCTTGTGGCTGGCTCAGACTATGAGTCCAAGTTCTGATTCGTCCAAGGCACCATTTTAGAGCTAGCTTACCCCACACTGATTGGTCCAGTTCAGCAGTTCGAAACCAGAATGGGGAACTAGGCAGACACAGTTCTGACTGCAAAGAAAGCAGGTTAGACAAACTGTAATTTCATTATTACTGTAAATGATTTCTGGCAAACAGTTACATCTTTCAGATAGGTTCCCTTTGCACTCCTAGTGACTGCAAAAATGGAGTGAATTGGCAGCAGCTCGAGTGGTACTCAAACAGAGAAGCACACAGTCCCCCATACAAACTAATTATGTCTGCAAGCAGACAGCTCTTAAAGAGACAGTACCAGAGGCTCTAAAAACACTCACTGATAAATGGCTTAAACGCCAAACACCATTCAGGCTTGGAGCATTCAAGCAAGCTCCTGGAAGTCTTTTGGGAACCCCCATTTGCAGGGGGGTTACACCAACAAATTGCGACCACTACTAGTTCACTCGACTAGGACAGGTTTGTGGCAGGCAGAGATGGGGTGGACCTCATCAGAAGGCTGGTCAGTCTAATGTATGCCTCAGAATCCTCACTGGAATCTGTGGCCACTGTTGTGCTGGACACACAGAAGACATTCGACTCGGCCGAGTGACCTTACTTCATGAAAGCACTGCAGATGTTTGGACTGGAGAGGGATTTATTTTGCTGGGTGCACACCATCTATGCTGCACCCAAGGTGGTACAGTAGTATTAACTAATGGCAGTCTGTCACAAAGATTTAGACTGGGCAGAGAGGCAAGGCAGGGGTGCCAGTTGTTGCTGCGGATATTTGTCCTGGTGATAGGACCACTGGCTAAGAAGCTGAGAGATTTGGTTGACATCCAGGGGGTTGGAATGGGATGGGGCCGAGACCTGCATGCCCCACTTTGTTTGCTGATGACATACTTATCACCGTTCGGAATCCTGCCACCTCCAAACCAGCTCTGGTCACGCTGCTAGACTCCTTTGCTAAACTTTCAGGTCTCAGAAACAGCTGGAGAAAAGCTGAGGCAGTGCTGGGGTTGCTTACAAGGAACCAATTTTCAGTGGGTGGAAAAGGGAATAAAATATTTGGAGATTCACGGTTCTCTGGACTGGAAACGGGTGGCCAGCACAAAATTTGAACTCCCTCATCAAGATCCTAAAGAAAGGACATTGGAAGGTGGAGGCATCTAAACCTAACACTGGGCAAGGTACAGTCACTCCAGATGATGGTGCCTCTAAAGGTTCTATATTTTCTGAGATATATGCAAATCCCAGAGACAATCTGGAAACAACAGTCGACCATGGTGCTAGGCTTCTTTTGGTGGAGGAGGAAGGCTGAGACTCTCACCTGTCAGAATTTCTGCCCCCCCTCCCCAGACAAAGAGAGGATTTTGTTCCCCGTGGTTTAGGGGATATTACCTGGCAATGGGGATGAGGTTCTTATAGATGTGGCCATATGCAGAAAAGTTAAAGGGGTTGCACACTGGATAGATCTGGAGACCTGGGGGGTGGTACTAAGCCGGAGCTCATCTTGTGAGACCCAAACAAGGTGGTTAAGAATAACCCAGTTCATGACTATGCTACATATCTGGAGGGAGGTTAAGAAAGTAGTCAAAACCCCCTTGGATATTCTGCTATGCCTTTGGCCACTCTGCATACCCCTAGACTCAGTAGTGGAGGCAAGACTGTAAGATGGGCAGAGTGGGAAGAAAGTGGACTGGAGAGAGGGGGTGACCTATTTACAATGGATACCAGAAATCTCAGGGAATTCACAGAGCTCAAGAATCAAAGTCCACTGCCCAACTCACATTTATGGAGGTATATGCAAGTGAGACACATGCAGACTGCCTATATAGGCGCCCAGATAAAGCTCCCATCAAGGGACACAAGGGAAGATGTCTTGGGCTTAGCTGGAGGTGGGAGATACTCTGAGAGTCCCCCAAGGATCGGCTCAATATATAAAAGTTTGTTGGATGACTACACCCCAGGAACAGAGAACTTACGCCAGAGGTGGGAACAGCAATTGGGATACCCATTCAAGCAGGAGGAGTGGGGCTGTTGTTGGGCTAATGCATTTGGTGCATGTAGGGACACAAGAGGGAGACTAGTGCAGCTCAAGACACTGCATCTGTGGTACCGCACCCCACTACTCTTAAAGAAGATGGACCTTTTGCCATTGGATGAATGCTGGAGATACAGGGAGGCCTAGCTACCCTGCTGCAGTTGTTGTGGGAGTGCCCCAATATACAGAACTGGTGGCACCAGACCATAATTAGAATGGAACAGGTCTTGGGGGCAGAAGTCCCAAAGGATACCTCACTCCTGCTACTTGGTAACACGACCAGGCTTCCCACACAACACAGACTGCAGCTCATGTGGTGTACGGTAGCCATCACAGAGGCAAAATGCCTGTTACTCGGGAGATGGCGAAACAGGGATAGTCCCACATTCGGTGAATGGGAAGAGAATAATCATAAACTGGCTGAGTATGAGAGATTTACTTACCTGGCAACAGGAAAACCCAGTCTGTCTAACAAATCTGGGGAGCCTACCTAGGATTACAGCAATAAATAAAGAATTTTGGATCTACTGGGGGAGAAGATGGGGGAGAGGAGGGAGGGCAGGAATTCTCTCTCTGGATGGCAAAGTTGTACACCAGACACAAATAGAGCAGGTATGCATGTTCTCCTCTCATCCTCTTACCATCAATTCAGAAGTATATAAGGGAAGGAGTTTACACCGCTTTACTCAGTATTCTATCAGTGCTTAAGTTATATGTTCAGTTTTTTGTTTAACTATGAATTTTCTGGCAGAAGTTCAGTGAAAGCTGGACTTTCACTTCCGTGAATGTTAGGAAATAATTTTGCCAACTTTTGCAGAAATTCCGTCAAAAAACTGCGGAATAAATGTAAGACCTGCAGGTTAATGTATGAAACTGTGGGGAAAAAATTCCACAGAAATGATCACTGTCAGTGTTCAGCTCTGCGGCTTTTTCCCCACAGTTTAATTCATCTTTCCCCACCAATCAGCTGGCCCCTGCCCCTGGTGTCATGTGCCCCCACACCCACCCTGCTGATCACCGGACCCATATCACCCATCCATATAAAAAATAATATGTTCATTCCCTGGTAGCTAGTGGCGCCCTTACCCACCGACTGATGGCCCCATATAAAAAAAAATGTAGTGTCCATCCAGTCCTCCCACCCACCTGCCGATTGCTCCTCCATACCAAAAATAAAATACCCTCACTCCTTGGTGTCTAGTGGCACCCCTCCCAACCCGATCACGCCCCATAGTAAAATAAAATGTTAGTGTCCAGCAGAGCAGTTCCCTCCCCACCACCCGATCACCCCTCATATAAAAAATATTAATATTGTGTCCTCATTCCCTGGTGTCTAGTGGACTCCCCACCCCCGACCCAGGCAGGTAATCCATCACCACCCTGCTCCTCCCCCATCCCAACCACAAGTGGGCAACCAGCACAGCCCTCCTCTCTTCTCTGTGGCTGGCCACCCACTGAGCTGAATGAATGAGCACGTGCGCTTACAAGCACATGCTCATTCATTCAGCTCAGTGAGCAGCCAACCGTGGAGGAGAGAGGAGAGCTCTGCTGGTCACCCATTCAGAGTTGGGATGGAGAGAGTGGGGTGGTGATGGATTACCTGCCAGGTTGGGGGGGGGTACACAAGACACCAGGGAATGAAGACACAATATTAATATTTTTTATATGGAGTGATCGTGGGTGGGGGAGGGGACTGTCTGCTGGACACTAACATTTTATTTTTCTATGGGGCCAGTGATCGGTCGGTGAGGGTGCCACTAGACACCAGGGAGTGAGGGTATTTTATTTTTGATATGGAGGGGCAATCGGTAGGTGGGTAGGGGGACTGGATGGACACTATAAAAAATGTTTATATGGGGTTGGTGATCGGTGGGGAAGCCACTAGCCACCAGGGAATGAGCATATTATTTTTTATATGGCGGGGTGACATGGGGCTGGTGATCAGTGGAGGGAGGCACAAGAAACCAGGGGCCAGCGATTGGCAAGGGAGGGCTGTATCACTGAATAATACATTAAACTGCAGATGGAATAAATTCCACAGTTTAATGTATTATTATGCAGTTCAACCCAAAAATTCCATAGAAAATAGCAAAAATCCATGGAAAATGGGCAGACATTTCCTATCTCGTCATAGGCAAAAGTGCAAAAACTTTAGCGGAATTGCCGAAATTCTGCGAAAGGTCCGCCAAGGTAGAATTCACAACTTTCGCCCATGCCTATTGGACAGAGATTACAAAGGGGAACATAGAAGGACTTTCTGTAAGAATAGTGGAGGGTGAATCTCTACAATGTGAATTAGCCTGTAATCCATGGAGCGCAATAAAATACGTCAGTTCTGTCCAGGTATAGGGATTGATTGTTCTGTATCATTTCTTAGGTTTGTACCACTGATAAAAAATCCAATAAAATATAAATAAAAAATTAACAAATAGAAGCCTGTCCGCAGTATGGAAAAGTGCAGCAGGCCTGTTCTTCTGCGATGCTGTAAAATCATACAGGATTGAGCCCCGACCAATCTTATAGCTTCTTGATAGCGAACCAAATGTGCCACCATAATTAAACTGTAACCTTTCTCTTCTAAAGCTCAGCTTCCAACCCATTACTCTGTAGACCATTCACCTATTCAGCCATGGACTTGCATGAAGCTTCTTCAACAAGGAGAAGGAGAAGTGTATGTGTAACCCCCCTGCAAATGGGGGTTCCCAAAAGACTTCCAGGAGCTTGCTTGAATGCTCCAAGCCTGAATGGTGTTTGGCATTTAAGCCATTTATCAGTGAGTGTTTTTAGAACCTCTGGTACTGTCTCTTTAAGAGCTGTCTGCTTGCAGACATAATTAGTTTGTATGGGGGACTGTGTGTTTCTTTGATTGAGTACCACTCAAGCTGCTGCCAATTCACTTCATGTTTGCAGTCACTAGAGTGCAAAGGGAACCTATCTGAAAGATGTAACTGTTTGCCAGAAATTATTTAGAGTAATAATGAAATTACAGTTTGTCTAACCTGCTTTCTTTGCAGTCAGAACTGTGTCTGCTAGTTCCCATTCTAGTTTTGAACTGCTGAACTGGACCAATCAGTGTGGGGTAAGCTAGCTCTAAAATGGTGCCTTGGACGAATCAGAACTTGGACTCATAATCTGAGCCAGCCACAAGAGGATTGTATGGGCAGTGACTCTGGGAGATGTAGTTTAGACTTCAGTGCCTTTTGGACCAACAGCAGTCTATTGTGAGTGACAGCCAATCCAGTCAAGAACTGGGAGGAACTCAAAGGAAGTGCCCGGTTTTGTCGGGTTGGAGTTCAGTTGAGCTTTGGCAGTGAAGAAGGAAGGAGCCCTGTGTTTTTCAGTGTGCAGTTTTAGTCAAAAAAGCGTAAGACCCAGAGTTCGGTCTGCAGCTTGTGTAACAGCTTGTTAGGACTGAATCCGTCCTGTGAAAAGAATCAAAGGATCTCTGAAGAGTAGAAACCAGGCTCACCCTGTAGAAGACTGGAGGAATTGCTGAAAATTGCACGGTCTGTCAGGAACTGAATCTGCTGTGTGTTCTCCCGAGTATTGTGCAGTAATTGCGATCGGGATACAGATGCAGCCTGCCTGGTATAGTGCTTTCTTTTATATGGATGTGTGAAGAGGTTTGTGTACCTCAAGTGAGCCCTGCTGACATTGAAGGACCCTATCTTATTTGGAGGTCGTGAGTACTAATTCAGAGTCGCTCCTGTTGAATTGCCACATTAAATCCAAAGGGAATTACTGTACTGCTGACTGTTTAATTCTCCTTTTCTCTGTGTGAAAGGGCCCCTACCAGCTGCCACGTTTGGACTAGCCACTAGAGCTTGGGTACCCAGGGACAGTAACTGATAGGGATAGGCCTGTGCACAGAGCCATAAATGAATTATTAGAGTGATAAGCTAATTAACCTGATTTCCCCTGTCCTTGTTATATCCCCTAAATAAATCAGAGCTGCTTGTTTCAGCAAAGTTATACTGCCTGAGGTATTTGTCTATGTTAAAGTACTGTACTGTGATTGTTGCACTGTATCTCATTTCACAGGAGGTCCCAGTGCCGGAACCAGACCTGGGGGTAAGTGTATACTGTGAAGGTAATTTGATATATTGTGTGGGCCACTAGTGGGAAGAAAGGGGTTGCAGTGTCCCAGAGGGCTGTGACCAAGTTAGTTTAACTATTGCAAACCCTGACCTCTGGGTGGAGGCACCGCCATTGGATCCAGGCCCCTCAACCTGTTAGTGGCAAATCAGGCAGGGGTAGTAGCCCCTGGGATAGCACCATCTAGGGTTACATCTTGGAGGCACCGCTGGGATTGTGTGTCCTCTAGTGGCCATATTCACGAACCACTGTTAAGAAAAAATGGGTACCCGACAGAAGTGGCTGTGCACCGGCTGGTGGAGTGGTGTACTGGGGAGGAGTCGACCCCAAAATGCTATGCTTATCCTGGACATCCCCTGGGTATCAATAGGACACTGTGCAGGGAGTACTTTCCAAGGTGGAAGGTTTACAAAACCCTGTGGTGGTGGGTCGGCATGCTAATCTGCTCACCCACACTTTCCTGGCCCTAGTAGATGCGGATCCCATAGATAGCTCCAAAGTGCCACAGACCATTACCCCAGAGGGAGCCCTCACTGCTTGAGAGTGATAACTAAGGACAGTAAAGACCTGGGGAATCAGCCTCCACCACTATCTGAAACTTTTGAGGAGAAATTTGCTGAATGGTTGCTGGGAGAGGGAAAACTGTGGAGGACTTGAAAAACTATTCTTGCCACCTGGGGTGGTCCTCCCCAACACCCTCTCCTGCTCCAGTGCCCGTAATGGTGGCTGAACCAATGCAGACTCCTATTTCTGCACCTGCCATTAGTCACGACTCTTACCGAAGGTTGAGGATCTTCTCTGGCACCCTCCCACCCCCAAGGGAGGATGACTGGGAGACCTGGATAGACTATGTTGCCCCCAAGTGCTAGAATGGCAATGCTCGGAAGGCAAAAAGCCGAAAGAGGGTTAGTGAGAGCCCGAGGTCCTGCCCTGGCTACCATCCGAAGCAAACGGGCCAGTAACCCTGAAGCGACTGCACAGGCCTATCTTGAGGCCTTGGAGAATGTGTATGGGAGCCCAGATTCTGATGAGGACCTATGGTGGAGAGTAAGAGATGCACAACAGTACCAAGGGAGTTGTTGTCTGTGTATGTATCTCGCTGGAAAAATTGTTGCAAGAATGCCTCAGAAAAGGTAGTTTGCCAGCGATTGAACTGGACCGAACCAGGCTGGACAGGATCCTTAAGTCTGCCCCCTCTCAGAACTGCTGTTGCTTCAGTTACGCCTGGCAGATCGACTGAATCCCCACCCTCCTATGATGAGTTAATGAGAGAAATTCGAGGAGTTGAGAAAAGACAACCTCGGGAGGGACCTGCACCAATAGCTGCGACTACGACCCGAATGACTGAGGGTGACCCATCAAGGAAGTTCAGGGGCAGAGGTTGGCAGTCAATGAGTGCTCTGACAAGGAAAAAGGTATGTCACAATGGGGTGAACTGTTGAGAGAGATCCGGAGATTCAAAACAGTCCCTTTATGAAGGCCACGCCTGCAAGCACAGGCCCCTGACCTATATCCGACTGCATCTGCTATGGGGGTGGGGTACCCACCCATGTATCTCCTACTGATAACAGCTCCGAACTCGATTCCTTGACCATGGAAGTGGAGAAACTGACGAGATGTCTCCAAATGCTTATCACGCCCCAGACAGAGATGGCACCAAGGTTTCCAGTTAGTAATACCCCCGCCCTGGCTCCCAGTGTGGCGCCTTGGCCAGCTCAAACTCCAGAAAGTATGTTTTGCTATAATTGTGGGAAAGATGGGCACATGAAAAGGGAATGCCAGTCCCCAAAAGACACTGACAAAGTTGCATATAGGCTACAAGGAGAGCTTCGGAGAAGAAATCAGTGGTTAAGAGGTGCACGACATGATCCCAGTGAGGGCACCAAAATGCTAATTCACGCCCTTGTGGCAAGGTCAGTTGCCCAGGCCCCACCACCGCCTCTCCAGACTGGTCCAGAATAGTGGGTCCCTCCATGGAGACCACTGTAAAGGTGAATGGAGTGTCTACAAGAGCTGTAGTTAGACAGTGGCTCCCAAGTGACAATTATGTTCCAGGATTGGTATCAGAAGCATTTGTCAGGCGTACCCTTACAACCATTAGAAGGACTGCATGTATGGGGTTAAGTGAGAAGGCCTACCCCTATTCGGGTATATCCGAATTTGGCTGTCTTTCCCCACCTCCGTGGCTGGAGTGGCGAACAAGTAGAGACCCTAGCCTTAGTGTGTCCCCCACTGGACTGTATGATGGTGTCCCTTTGTTGATTGGAACAAATGCTCATATGTTCGAAGGCTGGCACAGTTGTGTTATGAAAAACAGGGGTCAAAGACTAGTAGAACTTTAAGAGTTCCGCTTTAATTAAGAAGGCCTATGAGGCACAGAGAGATGCTGAAAAACAGAACCAGAGGAACCGGTCGGAATTGTATGGAAGAAGGATCCTGAGTCTCTGATTCTGGCGCCAAATGCCCAGTGTACCTTACAGGAGAGATCCGTATCAGAAAGGATGTTAAGAATAAAATATTAATGTTGGATGCACCAGGCGATGGAAAATTGCCAGAGGGACTGCTGGTCAGCCTAGTATTTTGCCGCTAGAGCCCATGCTTATGCCAGAAGGGTAATGGTCCAAGTTCATAATGTGTCTGAAAGAGACATTCGAGTAAACAGAGGTTGCATCCTGGCTAATGTGCATTGTGCAGACACTGCAGTGCTACCCAGCAGCAAGAGTTCAAGGAAGAATGACAGAGTAACGCCTGACTTGTTTGATTTCGGTGACCCCGCTGCCAGCTGAATGGAAAGTGAGGATCAGTGAGAAGCTTGCCCAGAGAGACCAGGTGTTTTCTTTAAAGGAATGGGATGTAGGATGCGTGCAAGGAGCTGAAGCACAATATCCGGCTGCATGACGAAAAGACCATTTCGTGAGAGGTCTCGAGCCTGGCACCTGCTGACATAGACGATGTGAGACGGCATCTGCAAGAGATGTTAGCTGCTGGTGTAATACAAGAATCCAGAAGCCCTATGCTTCCCATTGTGGTAGTGAGGAAAAGAATGGAACAGTAAGGATGTGTGTGGATTATCGCACCTTAAACCGGCGGACTATCCTGATCAGTACACAATGCCCCGCATTCAGGATGCTTTGACTGCCTAAACGGGAGCAAGTGGTTCTCTGTGCTGGATCTCCTCCGTGGGTACTACCAGATCCCGATGGCCCCAGAGGACCGTGAGAAGACGGCCTTTATCTGTCCGCTGCTTCTATGAATTCATGAGGATGCCTCAAGGGATTTCAGGTGCCCCAGCCACTTTTCAACGATTGATGGAGCGTGCAGTGGGGACATGAACTTACTAGAGTGCCTGGTATACCTAGATGATGTTATTGTGTTTGGCAGCTCACTGGAGGAACATGAGAGCAGATTATTTAAGGTATTGGACCGACTGGAGGACTTTGGCCTTAAACTGTCCATTGATAAGTGTCAATTCTTTCAAACATCAGTAAAGTATGTGGGACACATAGTATCCACCGAGGAATAGAGACCGACCCAAGTAAAGTTGAGGCCTTGACCACCTGGCCACAGCCCAAAATCTAAAAGAACTGCAAAGATTCCTGGGATTCTGTGGTTATTATCGGCGCTTCATCAAGGACTATTCAAGAGTGATCCGCCCTTTACTTAACCTTACTCAAGGGTATCCCCCAACCCACAAAAAATACCAAAAGTCAGCGTCCCTCAAGACTGAAAGAGTGTATTTTCATCCGAGTGAAGTATTTGGGGCCCGCTGGACTCCTGATTGTGAGACTGCTTTTCATGAGATCATATATCAACTTACCCATGCTCCAGTGCTGGCCTATGCTGATACAAGAAAACCTTACGTTCTGCACACTGATGCTAGCTTGCAAGGGTTGGGGGCTGTGTTGTACCAAGAGCACGAGAATGGCCTGAGACCAGTGGCCTTTGCCAGTAGAAGTCTGACCCCATCTGAAAAGAACTATCCTGTACATAAGTTAGAGTTCCTAGCTTTGAAGTGGGCTATTGTTGACCAATTCCATGAGTACTTGTATGGGGCTAAAATACTAGTAAAACTGACAATAATCCTTTGACCTATGTGCAGACCTCAGCTAAGTTGGATGCCACTGGCCATAGGTGGCTTTCTGCATTATCTACATATGACTATGCTCTGAATACCGAGCAGGTCTGAACCACATAGATGCTGATGCTCTCCCGGAGGCCTGTTCCCCAGAATGATTGGGTCCGATTGGCAGAACCTGACATTCGGGCACTCTGCCGGAAGTTTGACAGGAGGAACAATGTCCACGGATGCAGTGGACTGCATGGTGGATTGCTTGGGAGCTCCTGAGAATTGCATACCTGCTGCTTATTGCCACTTTTCTGCAATAGACATTGGTGCACTGCCTCGCTGGACAATGACAGTATTCGGCGGGCTCAATCCGCGATCCCATGATCAAAGCAGCTTTAGAAGCCCTCTATGCAGGAAAAGATGTGTCCAAATTACGCTCCACTGATTTGAGAACTGCACTGTTATACAAAGAAGGTCCTAAGTTGAAACTGATCAATAAACTGTTATACAGAGAAACAGTAGACAGAGGGGACAAGTAGACAAACAACAACTAGTGCTGCCCACTGCCTTCTGAGACTCAGTACTGAGGTCCTTGCACAACCACATGGGGCACCTTGGTATAGACAGAACACTTGACTTGGTGAGATCCAGATTCATTGGCCTAAGATGGGGCTGATGGAGCAACACATTCAACTTGTAGTCAGCTGCTTACAGAGGAAAGCTTGCCCCAGAGGGCTGCCCCTGTTAACATCACCACCAGTGCACCCATGGAGCTGGTCTGTATTGATTTTCTAAGTTTGGAGTCAGATCAAAGAAATATCAGTAATGTGCTGGTGGTCACTGACCATTTCACGAGATATGCCCAAGATTTCCCACCAAAGACCAGAAAGCATCCACTGTAGCCAAAGTACTTGTAGAAAACTTTTTGTTCACTATGGGCTCCACAAAGAATCCATTCTGATCAAGGGAGAGACTTTGAGAGTCGTCTGATCAAAGAGATGCTTTCTCTGTGGGAGTGCAAAGTCCAGAACCACTCCTTACCACCCCAGGGGACCCACAGCCTGAACGTTTCAACGCACTTTGCTAGATATGCTAGGCACCCTGCACCCAAAGGACAAGCCTAGATGGAGCCAACAAATTAGCACCCTGGTACATGCTTATAACTGCACCAAAAGTGATGCCACTGATTCTCCCCCTACCGCCTGATGTTTGGAAGAGAAGCTCGACTACCAGTAGATGTGTGTTTTGGGGTCTCTCCTGATGGGGTTCAAGCTGACAACTATTTACAGTATGTGCAAAAGTTAAAGGCCCAGCTAACTCATGCGTACCAACTGGCTCAAACCATGGCTGCCAAAAGAAATCTGGCCAACAAAGAAAGGTATGATAAAAAGGTGAAAGCACAGGAACTCCAGGAGATCGGGTATTGCTAAGAAATCTGGGACTGCATGGCAAGCACAAGATTGCTGACAGATGGCACCATCTCCCTCACATTGTAGTGGGCAAACTAGATGATCTGCCAGTGTACAAAGTAAGGCCTGAGAATAATTCAAAAGATGTAAAAACAATGCATAGAAATCATTTACTGCCATTGGACAAATCTTAATTGAGTCTGAGCCCTAGAAGATGCCCCTCTGGACCAGTGACTAGAGCTGCTGCTAAGAAAAGACCAAGGAAGTCTGCACCTACAGAAGCAGAGTTAAAGTGTTCCCTGCACAAGTCCCAGTTGAGCATGACTGTCAGTCCATATCAGAAGAAAGTGAGAGTGACTTTGAATACTATCCTTCTTACTGAACTGAGTCAATTGTTACGGGCAATCCCTAGTCAATACTGGAGATGAAGCTGGGCCTTCTGGACTGTCCAAGCCCCCAGCTTCGTCCCTGGAGCCAATGCTCCCAGAAAGTGAAGTGCAAAGCATCAGATCAGATGAAATGGAATCATTGTGCATGGTTGAACTGTTTGAGCTTTCAGGGAGGAAAATGATAGATTGGGGCAGACTGGTGATACACCAACAAGAAGAGTATTTTGAGTGCCCTGACAGTCCACTGCCAGTGTCCAAGCTCTCATGCGAGCCAAATGTTGTGGACTCAGAAACTGTAACTCCTGGAGCTGAAAGTGCCCAAGTTCTAGCCTCTACCCCCATGGAGACTCCCCTGACAAATGAGGACAATGCTGAAAATGAGGCTCAGAGTGCAGAGACTATAACAGTTCCCCCTAGAAAGACTGGTCGAGCTGTAAAGCCTGTGGTGCACCTCAGTTATGATTCCTTGGGAGGCCTGTGGATTTGCCTCTCAATGTTGTCCATAAAGGAGTGTATGTGTCCCGAGCTCATTGCCCAAACTGAGCATCAGTGCTAACTCCAAGTTACTTGTGTTGCCCTCTAAGTATGGTGCCCTTGCCCTATCCAGCCCCAAGGTAACTGATAGGAAGGGCCCCTCTCAGGTTTCATGTACAAGAGGTAATAACTTGAGTTATGGTACAATGTGTATGTAATACTGTGTAAAGAGTGACGTACTGCAATGTTTCAGAAATGTGTTCTTGGTAAAATGATATATTGACTGATGATTACATGTGAGCCTAATGCAAATGTATATGGTTGCAGTTGAAACTTATGGGGTACTTGCTTGACTGGACGTCAAGCTTTCCCAGGCCAGGAAGGGTAACCCCCTGCAAATGGGGGTTCCCAAAAGACTTCCAGGAGCTTGCTTGAATGCTCCAAGCCTGAATGGTGTTTGGCATTTAAGCCATTTATCAGTGAGTGTTTTAGAACCTCTGGTACTGTCTCTTTAAGAGCTGTCTGCTTGCAGACATAATTAGTTTGTATGGGGACTGTGTGTTTCTTTGATTGAGTACCACTCAAGCTGCTGCTAATTCACTTCATTTTGCAGTCACTAGGAGTGCAAAGGGAACCTATCTGAAAGATGTAACTGTTTGCCAGAAATTATTTAGAGTAATAATGAAATTACAGTTTGTCTAACCTGCTTTCTTTGCAGTCAGAACTGTGTCTGCTAGTTCCCCATTCTAGTTTTGAACTGCTGAACTGGACCAATCAGTGTGGGGTAAGCTAGCTCTAAAATGGTGCCTGGACGAATCAGAACTTGGACTCATAATCTGAGCCAGCCACAAGAGGATTGTATGGGCAGTGACTCTGGGAGATGTAGTTTAGACTTCAGTGCCTTTTGGACCAACAGCAGCAGTCTATTGTGAGTGACAGCCAATCCAGTCAAGAACTGGGAGGAACTCAAAGGAAGTGCCGGTTTTGTCGGGTTGGAGTTCAGTTGAGCTTTGGCAGTGAAGAGGAAGGAGCCCTGTGTTTTTCAGTGTGCAGTTTTAGTCAAAAACGTGTGTAAGACCCAGAGTTCCGGTCTGCAGCTTGTGTAACAGCTTGTTAGGACTGAATCCGTCCTGTGAAAAGAATCAAAGGATCTCTGAAGAGTAGAAACCAGGCTCACCCTGTAGAAGACTGGAGGAATTGCTGAAAATTGCACCGGTCTGTCAGGAACTGAATCTGCTGTGTGTTCTCCCGGTATTGTGCAGTAATTGCGATCGGGATACAGATGCAGCCTGCCTGGTATAGTGCTTTCTTTTATATGGATGTGTGAAGAGGTTTGTGTACCTCAAGTGAGCCCTGCTGACATTGAAGGACCCATCTTATTTGGAGGTCGTGAGTACTAATTCAGGGTCGCCTCCCTGTTGAATTGCCACATTAAATCCAAATGGAATTACTGTACTGCTGACTGTTTAATTCTCCCTTTCTCTGTGTGAAAGGGCCCCTACCAGCTGCCACGGTTTGGACTAGCCACTAGGCTTGGGGTACCCAGGGACAGTAACTGATAGGATAGGCCTGTGCACAGAGCCATAGGTAGATTATTAGAGTGATAAGCTAATTAACCTGATTTCCCTGTCCTTGTTATATCCCCTAAATAAATCAGAGCTGCTTGTTTCAGCAAAGTTATACTGCCTGAGGTATTTGTCTATGTTAAAGTACTGTACTGTGATTGTTGCACTGTATCTCATTTCACAGGGAGGTCCCAGTGCGGAACCAGACCTGGGGGTAAGTGTATACTGTGAAGGTAATTCTGATATATTGTGTGGGCCACTAGTGGGAAGAAAGGGGGGTTGCAGTGTCCCAGAGGGCTGTGACCAAGTTAGTTTAACTATTGCAAACCCTGACCTCTGGGTGGAGGCACCCGCCATTGGATCCAGGCCCCTCAACCTGTTAGTGGCAAATCAGACAGGGGTAGTAGCCCCTGGGATAGCGCCATCTAGGGGTTACATATGTTTTCCCACTTTCTGGCTATCTCATTCTCAGAAAGCAGAACACCTATGTGAATAATTTTTAGTATCTGATACAAGAATGTTTTCGCTACACTGGCCGCTCACTGTGGTGCTTGTCAGGCCCTTGCCATTCTGCCACTCACTGTAGCTCTCTCTTTCTGCTTGCCCTATACTGCTCGACCATGGCTTCTCCCTGCTTCCCACTCGGCTTCACTGCTGGTTGGCTCCTTCTGCTGCTGCTCCTTCCCCAGCCTCCCAGCAACTGATTGCTTAGATTCAGGTGGTACTGTTTCTCGCACTCATCTCACCGGGTATTATAAAAAAAATAAATAAAACATAGCACTCCTTGCGCCAGTTATTATAAAAAATGAAACATAGTTAAGTGTGTGCCTATGAGGTTTTTTTACACCCTCGCTCACAAGGCTTATGGGACATCACACACTTTGGGTGTGCAAAAGAACCTCATAACACACACACACCTGCGTATACTTTATTCTGTCTTTTTAATTCCCAAATACCACAAATAATGCAGCACTCAATACAAAGCCTTTTTTCATTATTCATGGTATTTTAACTTGGGAACTAAAAGCCATAACTCAAGTTAACAAAATAAAAAACTTCCAGCCCTCCACAGGTGGCTAATCCCGTGGATGCCCTTCCCTCAGCTCCAGTTATTGCCAGGACTATCATCTGTATCTTCCCATATAGAGATCCTACATAATTTACACCAACTGTTACCCGCTAGGCACGTAACTCAATCTACTAGTCGCTGCTGGGATGTGGTCTTTAGGCCTCCAGACAGTGGGCCCTGGGTCATTGGTGTGAGCGTAGATCTTCACAAATTAAAAGTGGCGATGCCTCCACCCAGAGAGCCACTTGATTTACTACGACAGCAGTCAGGATGGTACCCTTCCACCATGAAATAATACACTGGACCCCAACAGACTTATTATGGATCTTAACACATTTTAAGTCCACCTAGCACTGTCTATATCCAGACTACAAGCCCATTTACATGTTTTGACAAAAACATTTTTAAATCCTGGTGGGTACCTAGTCTTACAACTGTTTTTAAAAACATTTTAGAGCTAGCGTGGTTTCACTCATATCTGGACAGGAGTAAAAACAGTTAAATCGGTAACAATGTCACTTAAAACCATTCTAGCTGCATTGTGAACAGGCAAACACAGTTCTGTGTGTTGGAATTAATAAGAAATGGTTACAGGGAGAACAGATTTAAAGTTAGTAGTGTGGACACACTAAACCATTTTCAAGAATGGTTCCTACATAATGAATCCTTTTCACTAAACCGGTTTTGAAAATGGATTTCACGCAAAAACAGTTCTGTAGTGCCTTATGCCCCATTCGCACTACAGCACGGTTGCGCAAACGTTTTTAAAAATGGATTAGCACTTACCGTGCTGTAGCGTTCATACTGCAACCCCCTTCCTGTGATCTGCATCAGGCGATGCATTTTACAGTGTTCACACTGTGGCAGAGATCCGTGCCCACTATGAACCGAATTCAGCAGCATGGAAAAACTGCTTACCGTGATGCTTTGCACGCTTGCTTGAAGTGCATTAAAAGGATACGAGCTGGCACGTTCGCACTCTAGGTAAATCGCTTTACTTTTGAAACAGATTTCTGGAAGCGTTCTCAAGCCCAGGTCTCATCAGGGTTTGAGCACGCTTCCAAAATTCCGATCTAAAAGCGGGTTATGTGCGAACGCAATCCAGGCCAGCACGCATTTGAAACGGTTCAAGCACTGAGAACCGTTTCAAATGCCCCAGTGCAAACGGGGCCTTAGAGACTAGCTTCAAAGGTGATTTCAAAAATTATTTCCAAAAACAGTAATACTGGGGCAACAGTGTGGATACTAACCATTATATGCAAAAACACATGCACAGTTTCAGCAGCCGATGCATACTCAAAACTAAACTGACTCCGGGGACACGGGCGAGAGCACTCATTCAGTAAGGTAGAAAAAAGTACACAACTCATGGCTGAAGGGCAAAATTTGAGAAGCGCAGCTCGAACCCCAGTGCTGTGGGACAAATGCGAGTCTCTTTGACTGACTCACTGTTCTCCTCAAGCACCGGGGTTCAAACTGCACTTCTCGAATATTGTCTTTCAACCATGAGTTGTGTAACTTTATTTCTACCTTACTGACCGAGTGCTCTCACCCATGTTCTGTAAGTCAGTTTAGTTTGAGTACGCATCGGCTGCTGAAACTGTGCATGTGTTTTTGCATGTAATGGTTAGTATCCACACTGATGCCCTGGTATTACTGTTTTTGAAAACAATTTTTGAAATCACCTTGGAAGTTAGTCATCAGCCAAGGTCACCCCCACCTCTTTGCTCCAATTTTCGCCTCACTGAGGAGCTAGTCGTGCAGTGGCGCTACACTACCGCAAGACTCCCCCCGCCGCCCTCCCCCTGAGTACGCATGCAACTGTGGGTCACCCAGCCTCCGCTAGGTGTCGCTGCAGTGCTGTGCAGATCCCTCACCCACCCCAGAGGAAGGAGAGCAGTACATGCACTGTTAAACCAGTTTAACACAGGCTCTGTAAATATTATTAAAATACTTTTTTTTTCAAGTTTTAAAAATGTTTTAGTCCTACCGTGCTTGGGAATTCACACTATTTTCTACAGCATTCAAAATAAGGTTACACTGAGTCTACACTACAAGTTATGTAACTGTGTTTTGTGTCTGAATGCTAACTCAGATTACAAAGCATGTTGGGAACATAGAAACATAGAGGTTGATGGCAGAAAAAGACCATTGGTCCAGACAGTCTACCCATAACATAGAAACATAGAAATTGTCAGCAGATAAGGACCGCTAGGCCCATCCAGTCTGCCCGTAAGTCCTATCCCAGTCCTGCCCTGCCCAGTCTGCCCTATAATACCCTATCATACCACCGAGACCTTATGTCTATATGGGGTTGCTGCTCAAGCTACCTGCCCCCATGTTTCCTGCCTTGCTGCTGTCCCCCTGGGTGATTATTAAGCCCTTTACTTCTTCCCAATCATGTTTAAAGCTGGTAATGGTCTTGGCACCCACCACCTCAGCAGTTATCCAGGATGCTCTGCCAGACAACATATCCCATAATTACCCCTCCCTCACCAGTATCCCCTCAAAATTTGCCTGGTGCCCATCAGCTCCCCAGTTCTAATTATCTGGTGTCCAGTGGTCCCAACACTCTCTCTCTCTCTTCCCAAGATGGTGGGTGGCATCAACCCTCCTCTCACCTCCTCAGCCAGCCACCTAATGAACATAACTGCGTTCCTGCTCACAACCTTCTTCCCTATTCAGCACTCATTGGATAGCGATGCAAAACACAGTGGGGTTGAGGAAGACGAACATAAAGCACTGAAACTCTGTTTAAAACCAGTTTACAGCCTATGCCGATGCAGGCTTTAAACTCACTGTTTTAAAACCATTTCACAACAGGGCTTAGTGTGGATGCAAAGCATGCTTCAGTTTTTTTAAAATGACTTAAGTTTGCCATAGCTGTGCCAGTTTAAAAGTGTAATGTGGACAGGGCCATAGTTAAACTAGTTTAAAAGTGTAATGTGGACAGGGCCCTAACTAAACCAGTTTAAAAGTGTAATGTGGACAGGGCCCTAGCTAAACCAGTTTAAAAGTGTAATGTGGACAGGGCCCTAGCTAAACCAGTTTAAAAGTGTAATGTGGACAGGGCCATAGCTAAATCAGTTTAAAAGTGTAATGTGGACAGGGACTAAGTTGTAGCAGTCACTGTTATTATCTTATCTCTCATCGTGATCCAAGATAAGATTATCTGTGCCCACAAGCCCCCAGCTGGAGGCTCTGCTGGCCTAACAGAACTACTGTCTGTTGCCAAATCTACAGCCGGCCGTAATGAATTTATTATTCTAGGAGATATTAATCCAGACTGGCTGGATAACTCCTCCAAGAGTTTTAACTCAATTGTCCAAGGGCAGAACTTACATCAATTCATTACTGCGCCTACTAGAACAGCCAATAACCTGGGCTCTAGGACATTGATTGACTGGATCCTAGCTAATTGGACTGATAGGATTGCTAGTGCTGGTGTCCTACTGGATGCCACTGCTGGACATTCTCCTATTTTCTGTATTAGGTGTGTTCGTGTCCTACCCACCCCTCCACATAAAATCGTATCCTTGCGTGATTTCTCCAAACTAGATCCTACCAGATTCCTGTATGACCTCTTGAGAGTTAACTGGTCCTTTCTCACTGCCACTAACAATGCCTCTGAAGCCCTTGACTATTTCCTAGCGTAGCTTTGCGCACTCCAGCACCTCCATGCTCCCATCATTTCCAGGAGAATCAAGGGTACACCATCCAGATGGCTTAGCAAGGACCTCCTAGCGCATCTAAAATCCTGTGACAAATGTTGGGCCAAATTTAGAACTTCTGGCCTACCATCTGACCAGCAGGAATACCGGTCCAAACGTAATCTCTGCAAGCATTCTATCTGACTGGCCAAAAGTGCCTACTGTAAAAACCTGCAGCTCAATACTGCTGGTAACCCTAAAACATTTTGGGCCCACATAAAGAGTTTTGTGGGTTCTGGGAAATCCCAGTCTACCAACAACATGGTAATTAATGGTCAACACTGCAATAACTCCTCAAGTTCACGAATGATGCCAAAACTGCCATGGACTCTGGCCTTCTGACTGGTGCAGTCTTTACTGACCTGACCAAGGCCTTTAACCTTGTTGATCACACCTTACTACTGACCAAAATGTCCTCCCTGGGCTTCTCCCCTGAGGATATTGCCTGGCATATACAGTTACCTCTCAGACAGGCAACAAAATGTCAAGTACTGCTCTGCAAATTCTGAGCTCTCTACAATCAACACCGGTGTACCCCAGGGCTCTATCCTTGGCCTTCTTCTCTTTTCTGTTTTTATTCATGACATCTCCCGCCATGCCCCTCCGCCTTATCCCTTCTCCACCCAGATAACCTTGTTCTCTACCACAGTGCCAAGGACATTGCCACCCTAAACTCTACCCTCTCCTCTGACTTTTACTGTATCCAAAACTGGATCTCAGGGAACAAACTTGTACTCAACGCCAGTAAAACTCAAACTATGCTATTTGGGTCTGCCCCCAGGCTAAGGAAATGCCTTGGCCAGCTAGCTTTCTCTTGCCCTGATGGCTCCCCTCTTGAAAATGTCCTCTCCTTCAAATATCTGGGTATTACCCTAGACTCCTCTCTAGACATTGACCTCCACATATCCACTACCTGTAAAGCAGTCAACTCTAAGACTGGACTGGCCTATAACTAGACATTCACTCACTCCCTCCCTCTGCCCGAATTGTCATAGCCTAGGGCATCCTCCTCCCAGCTCTTACCTATGGCTCCGTCACCTATGCTGGTGCCACAAAGGCTAGTTTACACAATTGTGCAACTACTTATAACAATATTTGCCACTTTGCTCTTGCTTCATTTAGGCGTACCCATCACTACCACCTTTACAGCAGCCTAAACTGGCTCTCTCCTATGGCTAACCCCCTTTATGCCATTGGCTCACTGATGGATAGTATCTCGAGCACTGGCATCCCCCTACACTAGCTCAGCTGCTGATTCCTCAAAGTCCCTCCTATGCCCTCCACTCTGTAGATTAGCAGCTCCTTACTGTACCCAGATGTAAAATAGTTATGGTTACTCAGGCCTTTTCACACATAGCCCCAGCTCTCTGGAACTCCCTACCTACTATTATCCGACTTGCTCCTACGCACACCAGCTTTAACAGTCAACTAAAAAGTCACCTCCTCCAATCTGACTCTTGCTTCATTCCCCCCTGAACTCCCCTTCATTTCCTGGAGCAATAACTTCTCTGTTTTGTGGTCATATCCTTTCCACCAGCACTTACTGCTTGCTGTCATACCTTGCTCTACCCTACTTCTTCACCTCTCTCCCCCCCCACCGCCTTTCTACGTACTTCTCTCCCACCCACTATTTCCTAACCTACTCCCTTCCCCCCCCCCTTCCTTGGGGCATTATCTGACTACAGATTAACACTTTACGCTCCCAAATGTATTTTATAAGCTCCCTCCATTGTATTTTGTTATCATGTAGTTAGTCCCAATACATTGTTATTGTTGTATACTGCATGTTACTGCTGTTTAAAACTTATCCTAAAGTACTGTACCGTACTGCTGTATTTTACTGTTCACAATGTTCCTGTGTTATCTCATGATGTACTATTCATGTATTTTATTGTGCTTCTTTCTCTGTACTGACTGTACCTGTTTTGTACTCTCCCAGCTCACGCCTGAAAATAAGCATTTACTATGTCTAGCGCACATATCCAGTTATCAAAAAACAAAAAATAATAAACAAAAAATATGTCTTGTTTCTTCAGTACCTTTACAGCTCTGTCTGTCCTCAGCAAGTTCATATCCTGGGTTACAGGAACATTGGTAAGAGCCCTCCAGGTTGAAACACCTTCCATTGGCACAAACCCCTACATTCAGGCATTCGTTTTCATCTGAGGAAGGAGGAGTACAAAAAGAGTTAAACCGAATGCATGTGTAATGGTTAAAAGGCAGACTGCATCTCAATTTCTATTATGTTCTTTTTTTTTAAATTCTGATTTACACAATAACTGCTTTGTGGGGACATCCTACTTATAAGAATTGTGGTAACCTTTTATAGCAGCTGCAGTATAAAGGACCTCTGTTTAGCAAGCAATAAGACATGAAGAGGTGTGGGTTATGGCCTGATAAGAGCATGCCCCAGGTGCATTATGAGACATGAAGTGCTTGTGCCACGTGCCTTTAGCACTTGGGAAGTGCTCTTATCAGGCCATTACCCACACCTTGGAGTGTCTTATTGTGCTTATAAAATAGGCTCCCCGGTATAGACCTCGATTAAAAAAATAGACACACAAAGTGTACTTAAAAAATAGAGTAAAAAAACATGCTCAGTAGAAAATAACAAAAAGTAGTCCCTGTCATTGTGTTTGAGTGGAGCTTGACACTATAGGAGGTTGATGTCTGTGTCTGTGCTCCAAGCTACCCACACACACAAACTCAGGCATTCTGCGTTAAAAAGCTTTCACATCTGATCCTGCCATCAGTGTTAAAGAAATACTTATTTAAAAAACAATCTGGTTGATCCTGCCATTTCCACATGGTGTTAGCGCAGAAGCAGTTTCAGTTTTTGACAGCATAATACAGCGTGACCGAGTGCTATCAGTACTGTAACATGATGTCCTGTCAGACATTTAAAGTAAGGTACTGTGTGATTAAAAACTTAGAAATCTGTGTCTTTTTCCTTAGCTTTACTCTGTTTTCTTTAAAAAAAGCTGCTGACAGTCCAAAACCGAAAGCGTGTGAGTCCACAGTTGAGAGAAGTAGGCGCAAGCCCGACCGAGCGTTTCTGTGGCAACACACGCTCACACTTGCCTCTAGTTTTCTGAAGCCTCAACTCGCTTGGTCTCATCTTTCTACTGTTGGTAGTTTGTGATAAAGAAAACAGAGTAAAGGCAGGAAAGGATACAGATTTCTAAGTTTTTTTTTGGCAGACCGTCTTATTTTAAATCTCTGGCAGGACGTCATGTTACAGTATTGACACCGCTCAATCACAGTATATTACGGTGTCAAAAGTGAAACTGGTTTTTGGCTAACACTTTGTGGAAATGGCAGGATCAATCAGATAGGTTTTTAAATAAGTATTTCTTTAACAGCTATGGCTAGATCAAGCAGATGTGAAAGTTTTATTTTATCACAGACTTCCTTATTTTAAATGTCTGGCAGGACTTTTTGGGAGAGGAGCTTCAGCAGGAGCACGGTGGCACGCATTGATTTTAACCTGTGTTGCGTTCAGGTTGGCACAACTAGTGCCGGCTTTAAGGTTATGTCCCGATAAGGACATGGCTGGAAAAAGACTTTCAGCCAATCAGGATTCAGGAAGTTTTTTCCCATTTTATAATGGGAACGAAGGTAATATATTGTTCAGTCTAAAAAGGGTAATTTTAAAGGAGTACTACAGTCAAAGTTTGCAAAAACATATGCTGTGCAGCGTGCTTTAATTTGTGTGTGTAGTCCTGGTACGTCCATCTCTTTGTTTGCTAGTGAGAGTTTTGTTTTTTTTAATTAGCCCACTAGTTATATGGTAGTTTTGGCCCCTGGAGTTATTACTCTTCGTTTTCCTACAATGCCTCCTTTCCCATCATGTGACAGTGATGCATCCAAGACCACTGATTCTGCAAGTATTAGAGATAGGAGCTTGATGTTCTGCCTTCCACTAAATAGCTCTAAGTCAGTATTTTTGTTTTCTATGTGTGTGTCAGGTCTAGCCAGCAGCAGTAAATGTTTTGCTTTTAAAACTTTTCATTTTGCCAAGCTACAGACAGCCATAAAACACACACAAATCACCCCAGATTATCAATGTTATAATCAGTAAAGACTTTAGCTGTTTTCTTACAGGGTAACCCACTCAGCCCTCAGGTATTTGCTGCATTGTAAATGTAGCCATTAGTGCTCACTGGGTAAGGAAAGTTACTTAATATCACAGCTCTGCTGTTGTAAAATTGACTCTAAACCAGTGCTTGCTGAATCCATGGTCCTGGATATATCCCTATCACATGGGACAGGAGGCATTGTAGGAACAAGAAGAGCAATAAACCATAATAAGATGGAGATCCCCAGAGGCCATAAAGCTATCATAAAACCAGCAGGCTAATTTAGAAAAAATCCGAATTGCAGACAAAGGGAAGGACACACTAGAACTACACACACGCAAATCAAAACACTGCACAACATATGTTTTTGCAAATTCTGACTGTAGTACTCCTTTAAGCATTGCTGGATGGTTAAATATGGAGATGTGAAGTCTATGAGAGTCACGCTTGACAGTAATACCCTGTTGTGAAAGGAGCTAGCTTTAAGACAAGGCCTCAGCTAAACAGCCATAATCTAGTTTAGAATACAAATAGCTAAGCCGGCCTGGTGGCGCTGAGGGTTGAGGCGCTGGATGCCACACCTCATGCCTTGCTGGCGACCCAGGTTTGGGAACGGACTCGGGCCACCGGGGGCTGGCAGGGGGAAGGAAGGATTGAGCATCCTGTGACTGCTCTTCTTCCTTCAGGTGGGCGAGGGCTATGTACCACGCCACAGTGACACCTAGCTGAGGCTAGGTGCACGCAGACGGCAGCATACTCGAGAGGAGGAGCACAGCAGGCGTCTGCATGTCTGTGCAATGCCATTGCACGACCGGCTTCTCAGGGGCACAATAAATACTAGTGGAAAATCGGCGGGGTGACCTCAGCGGCTGATGGCCTACCCTGCGCCCCTGGAGTCGAGAGGTGTCTTTGACAGCTCCATTGCCACAGGTCCCTAGGGGGTTGCTGCCATAAGCCGGAATGTGCTATGGGGCATATAAATTTGCACGCCAAGACCGACTCCAGGGGTGTGGGTGCCCTTGGCCGGGGGTCGGTGAGGGACCGCTCTGACCAGGAGAGAAAAATCATGACATGTTAAAAAAAAAAAAAAAAAATACAAATAGCTGTTTTGAAAAACTGCTTGGGGGTCTGAAAGGGAGGTGTGTGAGTAGCAGTTAAACAGTTGCCCTGAGAAAATGCATGTCTCCCAGCTGGAATTCTTGGAAGAGAAAAGGGCTTCTAGTCTCAAATAAGCAAGGGGGCATGACATAGAGTGTAGTGGGCTGAAACAAAGCCTACTGCATCCTGGGAACTTGGGGCACATGTCCTTTTAAACAGTAACCAAAGAGAAATCACCCTCGTATGGAACCAGGGCAGAAATACACTCCAGCAACATAAAACAGGAAGGGAAAAAAGGATGGAAAGTTTGCCCAGAGGTTCATGACAGAAGCGGGGAGTTGAGGTGCACAACCTCAAAATTGAACTGAGAGGACATGATAGATGGCAGGGCCACCACCACGTTTCAATCATCCTGCAGAAAAATGGACTAGCCAGGGAGGACTACGTCAGTGTTCCTTGATCCTGGAGGAAAGTCAGATCTCAGAGACCACTAGTAATGATGGCTTGTGTGTTTGAACTCACAGTCACAAGTAGTCAGTTTTTGATAGAAGACTACAGATATTTAGATGCAAATTCCCACGAATCTTGGAGAGGATTGAGGATAATAAGGGGTGGGGAGGTCGAGAGTTTACTTAAACATCACCAGCCAGTACAGGCAATAAGCAGATGATGAACTTAGGGGTTTCTAGCAGGAGGAAGAGGGAAGGACAGATAAGATGAAGGGGAGAGGAAGAGCTGTCAAGAGGCTTCAAAGTGAAGCCAGAAGAGTAGAAGCAGGTGCTCAAGATGAGGATGTGTATAGGAAACAGAAGAGAGGGCGTAAGACAGAGGTATCAAAGTAGAGAGAGGAGTGGAGGAGTGGGAAGAGAGACAGGAGAAAGAAAATAAGAGTTGTCATCATCATTATCAAAAAAGGCATTATATTTAATTAAAAAAAACTGTTGTTAAGCTGTACGTACGAAGAGCTTCCAGAGTTCTTTTTACACTGGCAGTCCTTTACTAGTGGGACAAGGATAGTTAGTAAACCTAGCAGTGTGTGATATTTCTGATTCAGCGTTCTGAGAGGTTTATATTATTTAAGCAATAACGCAGGACCAGGGGTTAGAGTAACAGTCTGTTAATCACCCCCTAGGAGCTTACTGTGTCATGAGGTGCAGCTGAGCACCACACTACTCCTGAGGGGGATTATCTGACTGGTAATATATCTCCTGGGAGTACCTTGCTGTTATTATAAAAACTATTCCAAAACAAAAGTGTTAAAAAGTACACTTTTGAATGTTTCTTTTGAATGTTTCTTCACTGAATGGAAGATTTTTAATATATTGAATGGTGTATGAGAGCCCATATACAACAACACTATTCTTACACCAAGTGGTTACCGTGTTGACAAGGACCTTGAGAGCAAAGCTTGAGAGGTCCCTCTGTCATCCTGGAAACCTTGAGGTGTAAGAATAGTATTGCTGTGTATTGGGGCTCTCACACACTATTTTACATAGTGTATGGTAAAAAATACAAAATCGCTTACTTTTTGTGTTTACTTGTCTCTACCCTCTGCCACCCGCACATCACCGCCATCTGCCCACCGGCCAGTTCACTCGTGTGACGCTTCAACCGCCCTCTGTTCAGTGAACAGCGCTGATGGGGACGCTGGTATTGTGATGTAGCTACTACAGCAGACAGTAGCTATGTCACAACTGCAGCAGAATGACTTTTACAGGTGTATGGCTCTCCATATACAACGCCCTACCATACACTATAAAATAATTCACCCAGTAACTGTTTAAGAATGCTAGTTCAGAATCAGAATGCATCATTCCAGTAATTCAGCAGTGCTAGAGGATGGAATGCTGACAGGGGGATTTCATGCGCCATGGTGATAAGGCTCTGCATAACAGTGCAACAGAGATTTAATGTAAGGGTCTTGGAATACTGACAGTCGATCAGACTGCAACATTCTGAAACCTTTTTGGCAATAAATATTGTTCAGCACCAATGTAGACAGCAGTCAACATAGCTACTACTAGGTAGCTGGTCAATCTGCAGAAACAACGTTCTGTCAAAAACCACGGAAATAAAAGCGTGCACAGTCCCTGAGTTGTTATGTATAATCTAGTGCAGTTTCAGACCATGCTGTGAGGTTTTTGCCGGTGCCATTTTTGGTTTTGGCAAATTGACTCGGTGCCCTCCTACTATACCACACGCCTGAACAACATCAAAGATGGTTACAGGTGGGGGTCAATTGTGCAAGGTTTACAACAGGGGCTGGATTTTCAAATGACCCCAAATGCCGCAAGTCCCGGGTGCACCGATTTTATGCCATATGGAGCATGTGGCATTCTCCCAGCTGGCGATTGGGAGTTTTCTATCCCGTGTGCCAATTGCCGCAAGTTAGATCACTTTTTCTGGTCTAACACGTGTATCCCAATGCACCTTATATTTCACAGAGCTTCGCAAATATTTGGCACAAGCTACCATAAATCAAGTAAAGTGTCGCAGCTGCAATCCGACTACAGTACCAAAATTGGGCGAAGCTACGCAAAGGTGTTTGGTGCAGCTATACTAGAAGCCAGATTGTTGTTCAATTACAGTTCACAAATGGCATCTGATGGGACAAGTCTTCAGATGTCATTTGTGAACTGCGGTGTTGAGACCAGCTAATTCCTAGATACTTGTGACTTTCTGCACGCTGTGGCTCCACCTGTTTATTCTGTGCTGTCTCCTTTCTCTTGAACTGGCAGCTATACCTATAAGAGGGGTCTGAAGCAAGCCCTGTATTGCCCTTTGAAAATCAGGTCCCAGGTGTGTGAACAGTTACGGGTCTGATAATAAAGTCGCTGGTTGCTGGTCAAAGAGGCGACATAACTACAGTAACTCTAATTGGCAGTTATTGAAAAGCTACACTGAAACAAAGAAGGACAGAAGTTTACAAAAATGCATTGGACGTATAAATTGCACCATTTCAGCAGCAAGTTTACGGGCTTGTTTTACACCTCCCTAGAATGAGTTGCAAAAAGGTCCAATATCATATGACTGGAAAAAAATGGGATGTATTAATGGAAATTTTAATTTAATAATTATGTACCATTAGATTTAATAATTATGCACTGTTAACACTGCAAATATTTGTGTATGTATATTTATAATTGTAGGTCTGATTACTGCTTTTACATAATTTGTCAAATTGTATTGATTTTGTAATGTCTATGGGTGAAAAAATAAGCTGAACTGAACAGTAACTCACTTTTTACACAATGAGCATAAAAGGCTATTGAAGGAGCCATTGCCTTTCTTTGACACTTTTGGTTCAGTTGTTATAAAACTTTGATTACAGTACCTCACACACTTTGTAGGAGTCCTGGAAACTACAACGTTTCATTGACAAGATACTGATATTTATTGCTTACTGTAGAACATGTGGCAAAGGGTGTCATAAGCCCGATCTCAATAAAAGAATAATGACTGTGTTCGTATTTTAGGTGCATTCCGATGCGATTAGCCCAAGAGCTGAGTTCAAAGCAACTCTTTGGCCCTCCCTTGCGTAACTTCTTGAAGCACGGTGCAGAGGACTGTCACCCATACCTACCCCAGCTTTCAAATCAAACAAAGATTGATTGGCGTGAACTGATCCAAGAACAATTTTCTGTAGCAATTTCTGAACGAAGGCCAGAGCCTCATCATTCCCCTTCCCACACACACTTTATCTTTCAGCGTCTTTGAAGGCTGGCCACAGTATCCTCACAGATTCTGAAGCCTGCAATCAATCACTGGAACGTTCAGAAGGCAACATGTAGAACAGGAAAGGGCACGTCGAGTACTGGCTGCCCTTGGCTCAAACCTGACCCAAATTCCTCTCTGGGAAAGAGAAACATGCAATGCATTGGACTAAAACCTTCCAGGAATGTCAAACCAGGTGAACACTAGAACCATGTGACCACATCCAGAGTGAATTTCATCAAGTTGAGCAACACAGACTGTTATTTATACTCCATAGTTTCACCTGGTGGTTAGAGGACTGAGATGTCAATCTGGAGACACAGGTTTGAACCTCACAACTGCCGCTTACACTGTGTGACTCTGAATAAGTCCCCAAACCATCCTGTGCTTAATCTCTCATTAATCTAGCTCTGTGCCACTTGAATCTCCATGTGCCTGAAATGGCAGTATCATTCTCTCCCCCTACCTTCCTGAACGGTGTAACCAGGTCACCATAGATGTTGCGGTTACTACTCCTGACGTGTGGGCTCAAACATGGTTCAGGGGCCTGGGTTATTAAATTCCTAATTTGGGGGGGGGTTCATTATTCTACGGCTCCTCCACCTGAGATTAAATTTAAGTAGGTCTGGTGTCAGAGTGGTACCCCTCTGGATTCAGTACCTCCCTACCTCCCCAGTGTGTCACCCCACACGTGAAATTCAACAGTGCAATCACAGTGTCAACAAAAAAAAATGCAATTAATGACACTCTGCTAATAATATGCTCGCCAGTCAAATTCAAATAAATAAAATATTTATTGCAGAATGTTCACATGGGGATAGAGGGTGGAAACAAAACTATTTTAGCAGAATACTCGCAAATTTCTGAAACCCTGGCCAAAATTAGGTACAGGATTAGGCTCGGCCTATTAAACACACAAATAGCAGTGCCCACTCCTCTACACAGTGCCAGTACAGTACTTTTAAACCTTTTTGTGAGTCTTGCCCACCTGTACTCTTTCCATACTGGTACCAGTGTTAACCCTTAAAATACTGTTAGAGAGCTCCCTGTGCTTCACTCGGTACCCAGCCATGGAAGCATGCAGGCCTGTTGAAGTTGCAGCTGGTTGGCCGGCGGTAGTGCATGTTAAACAAATTAAAACACTTTAATCCTAAACCCCATGGACCATGCAATTGCTTAAATGGTAACCTCAAAGCAAGGTAGTTGTAGATCCTGGTCCAATGGCCACATATTAAAATTTTGTGGCAAATTATGTACAGTTCCACGTTGCAAAGCAAGCCCTGAGAGTACTCCAGTTCTGGTGTTACTAGCTTCCCTCATGACCTGGGCTCCTCTGCCTCCATCATTATAGATGCAGGACTCTCTCAGGCAGTTGACCAGATGGTTAGTTGTTCTGGATGATCAGTTCAGTTGTGTAGGACTCAGGTGCCTTGCGGTGGGAATTGGGCTTTCTGCTTCAGCAGTCGTCTGGACCTCTCTCACTACTTTCTCCTCCCCCATTGGTCAGACCAGTCTCAGAACTAGGGGCCACGTGTCCAACATGCAAGTACTGGCTTCAAGACCCCAGTGTGAGAAGCTGGCAGTGCCTAGCTGTAGCACTGACTGGCCGGTTCCCCAGACTGGCTGTGGTCTCGTTGGTTGCTCCAATGATCAGCAGCAGAACAGTGTTTTTCTACCACCCTGCAAGCTGGCAGCTGTGGTCCTGTTGCTGTGCTAGCATGTATTTGCCTCCTTTTCACTGTAGGCAGGAATCAATCTTTCTTTACTTTTCTCTCTACATATCATTCTGACACTGACAGAACAAACAGCACTTATGTTAGTGTGTCCCATTAAAGGGGAACAGTCAGCACTAACAGCCCCATGCCCAAATGTGGGTCTGGACCCAGTTTTCACTTTGTATGCAAATACATTTTTTTCACTTACTATTCACTGCAGTACAGTAGACTGCATCAGGCTCATTCAGCTGACTTGCAAGCTGACATTTCTGTAACTACAAATCCCAGAACCCCTTGCAGCTGACATCAGAGGAGGGTTGCAGCTAAGGGACATTCAGTAGCCTGTGGTGCATGTTAAAGATTTTGTAAGCTCTGATCAGATGTTTGCCAGTCCTGCTGCTCCTACAGGGTTATGTACAGTCCTCTGGGACTGTACTTAGCCCATGGAGGACAGTGGGATCATCAAACAAAAACATGCTCCTCCAGTCACCCGCCATTGCCAGTACTCCTCAGGGGCTGGAGTGAGCCAAAGGGAAGGGGAATCAGCAGGTTATGGCTCCCTGGAGCCCACAGATATGCCCCACACATTGGGAGGAGGGGTTTCAATTGTAAAGTGCTTTGTGATACAACTGCTACAAAAGGTACCATAACAAACACACTAGGCTCTGTACGGACTACAGCATGGTAGTGTAAAACATTTTTAAAAACAGTTTAAAGATTACTGGCGGTAGCAGCCACACCTCCTTCTCTTAAACATGGTTGTAAAACTGTTTCTGACTGTCTGCAGTGTGGGATGTACCGTGCTGGTGACTGCTCTCGTAGGATATGCCCCAGTGGATTGCGGGTGCTAAGAGGACTGCAACAGTGGGAAAGAGACACGGTTGGCGTCTGCACTCCTGAGGTAAACTGAACTAACCCTTAAACCATTTCAGAAACCAGGGTGAAGCCTAGGTCTGAGCAGGGTTTAACATGGGTTTTGAAAAACCATGTTAGACAGCGCTAATAGCGCGGCCATGAACCGGGTTATAGTAACTTAAAACGGTTTAAGCTCCTTAAACCGTTTTAAGTGCTGTAGTCTGTACAGGCCCTTTGTTTCCTTTACGATTTCTCTTTTTTGGAAAAAACATCTCACACCATATTTCCTTTTTGAGAATGTCCTGGCACTGGTAAAGGCACAGTCAAGCCACATACTGTATACAACCAGTACAAGCATCGGGCTAGTACCACAAGGCCACCTTTTGTTTCCTTTGTAATGCACTGTCAGATAGCAGTGTGTTTGTGGGGGCGAGGGTCGGTGGAGAGGTAACGCCAGCCTGCTCTGGATGGTAATACCTTAGAATATTTTAATTTATTTCGTTATTTATCATTTTTGATCAGGAAAGATACACTGAGCTATGACAGCTTATTTCCAGGTACATCCTGAGGGGGTACATAAATCTGTTTTATCAAACCTGAGTAAAAAAATCCTGGTCTATGATTAGACCAGAGTCAGTCACATGACATACAAGGTTTTTGAACTATTTCCCAGTTCAGAACAAAGAACCAAGCAATAGTCTGTTGGAATCAAGCAATAGTTCATTCGAACCAGGCAACAGGTCATTAGAACGGGGCAATCGCTTTTTTTCAGCTATTGCCTGTTCTAACCCTTGTAACTTGAGCAAGGTTTAATAAAACAGATATTGACCATTGACTTTGGCTTTGGGCAATATAACTTTTGTCAGGCAATAGTTTATCCCTACAGGACAATATGTTACCACTATTTCTCTCACCTCTGGCCAATATTTGTATATTATTGACAATGGGAATGTTGGCCATGACACAGTGGAAACTCCACTGTTCCTTGTTACTGTACTCCATGTAACCACACATACAGGGATCTCAGAGGGGTAGTTTGGGCATGATGAATCCGATTTTTTTTTTTTTTGCAGTGCATTTTTTTGGGGAAGCTTTTTTAAAATCATTAGCCTTACCAGTTGAAAAACACTGGGTCTCTCTTGGTAGACTACGGTGTGACCCTCTACTTAGGCAATGGGTGGTGGAAGCAGACGCTTCCTGGGGAAAATATTGCTTCCACGCTTGGGACATTTAAAGTCCTGTTTTCAAATGGTAAGACAGTGGAAGCTCTCTGTAGTTAACATCCTTGCCCAGGTGTAAATTGTGTAGCGCTATTATTTCGTGTGTTTCTCAGATCCAGTTTATAAATCAGCCAGGGGCATCTCCATCATGGATGTGCCAGAGGGGGCTCTCACAGGTCTGAGCAGGTCTACAGAGGTGGTTGTTAAATTTGTTCCCCATTGAAATGAATGGAGAAGGAAGGGCAGAGATCCAGTTGTTAAATCCTGAGAGCCTGCCATTAAAAAATTGGCAGGCCATCACTGCTCTCCACTGCATTAATCATAACACAACTTCTGGACCCCAGGATCCCTGCAAAATTGGGGGGTGGTCTAGTCTGGTTATGCACCCATGGTAAATTACAAGTGAGGGGAGCGATAAACACCAAAGTACCCTGGAAAGGTTTTGTCTCAGAGACTCATGCTGCCAGCTGGAAGAGATGACGCAGCACCTCTTCTTTGACTGCTCATATATTACGGACTCTTGGTCTCTAGCGGGCAGGTCCTGGAAGGTGCCCATTTTCACCTCATTGACTTAGATAATTTGGTTTATTGTAATTTTTCTAATTCTTGGAAAGTTTGGAACAATAGTTCCTTATGTGTTATAATGGCGTACATTAAATGGTGCACTTGGCAGGCAAGATGCTTGTTTCTTTTCCAACAAAAGTTTGTGTCTGGAGATTTTGCTGCACAGCATGGAAAGAGAACTGTAGCACTTATATGATTCTGAACAACATTCTATGCTGCATCACAGAGTCCTCCTGTCTTTATGGCAAGGAATCACATAGTTTTCCTTACAGATGGGGGTTTCTTTTCATCCTGTGAGGCTTTGAGGTGGGGTTTTGTGTTATTTTTTTTAATTTTTTCTTACTGCACATAGAATTTTTTTCTGCTTTTTTTGTAATAAAAATGTATTGAATTTCATTTAAATATACAACGTACAGAGGCAGAGATTAAACATTAAACAGTATTCCCATAAAGTACATTTTTACTGCAGCATTTTAAATCAGACATTAGGGAATTTTAGACAACAAATAAAAGGAAAATCAAACATCCCAGGTAAAAAGCAAACAGTAACAAATGAGCTGGAGAATTAATCAATGTTTCCTTCCCCTGAGTCACACCTGGAAATGAGCTTCAGCTCAGCACACTTCTCTTGGTTACCAATTTCAAATGCATAAATACATACATACATACATACATACATAAATAAATAAATAAATATAGAAATACAGAAATAAATAAATACATACATGCATAAATTAATTAATAAATACAGAAATATATAAATAAATAAAACACATACATAAATACATACATAAATTAATAAATAAATACAGAAATATATAAATAAATACACACATACATAAATACATACATAAATTAATCAATAAATACAGAAATAAATACATACATACATAAATTAATACATAAACAAATAAATACATACATAAATTAATCAATAAATACAGAAATACATAAATAAATACATAAACAAATACATAAATACATAGTACTATGTAGTAATAATAGATATGTCTATGGTCTCATTCCTTCCCGTGGGGGGGGGGGGCTTGCTATCTTACTCCCATGGGTAGCGATACCCCACTGTTCCTATGGGTTATATGTGGAAACCATGGTTCCATCAAAGATGAGCTGTGTAGACATTGTTTTGCCTCAAGAATCCTCTGTTATAAACAAAACTATCCCTTGCGGTGATCCCGAACACTTACAAAATACCTAGGCATTTTCTTCCCAAAGATCTTAAAAATGTAGATTTAGTTAACTACGAGCCCACAACTCAAGCTTTGCAGGAAGATCTGGCCAGGTGGGGTAAGCTTCCCCTTTCATTTCATCACAGGATATAAGCCATACGAATCAACTTCCTACCCTGGCTACTCTAGCTTTTTCAGAATGTCCCGGTGTTCCCGGATAAGCCTCATCTGATGTCATGGTTAAAGATGATATCTAATTTCATCTGACGAAGCCAACATCCTCGGGTTCATTTGTCTTTGTGTCATCTCCCGGCAGCAGATGGAGAGATCAATCTACCACAAAAGGAGATCCAGAAGACCAAGGCGCAGAAGAAGCTACACGTAGTGCAGGGGATAAAGAAGAGGGGGGAAGGCCTTCTTTAATTATATAAGAGAGAAAAGGGACAAAAAGGACAGTGTCATCAGACACAAATAGGGGACAGAATGGGTAACGGAAGACAGAGCAAAAGCAGAGGTTTTAAATGAATACTTCTGCTCCGTCTTTACGAAAGAAAAAGATGGGCCGATACCACAGGTGGGGATCAGGAAGGAGGGAACAGGGGTAGACCCAATAGGGATTATTGGGATGGATAGGGTGAGAGAGAGAACTAAGGGGGCTAAAAGTGGATAAATCCCCAAGGCCGGATGGGATTCACCTCAGGGTACTCAAGGAATTGGCCAATGAACTGGCTGGTCCGGTGACAGTTCTATTCAATAGTTCCCTGAACTCAGGGGTGGTGCCAGTGGAATGGAGAACAGCTAATGTAGTGGCACTCCACAAAAGCAGTCCCAGAGAGGACCCAGGCAACTACAGACCAGTTAGCCTGACCTCTATAGTGTGTAAACGTATGGAGTCTATACTAAAGGAGGGACTGATGAAATACTTGGAGGAGAATGGTCTGCATGACAGTAAGCAACAAGGGTTTGTGGCTGGAAGATCTTGTCAAATGAACTTAATTGAGTTCTTTGACTATGTCACGAAGGTGGTAGAGAAGGGTCAGGCAATAGACATCATATACCTGGACTTTAGCAAAGCCTTCGACTCGGTGTCACACAGAAGGTTGATAACAAAACTGAAGGCACTGGGGGTGGGGGAAAGATTGGTCAGATGAGTGCAGAACTGGTTGGGGGCAGGACGCAGAGGGTGGTAGTTGGGGGGGTAGCCTCCAGTACAAAGGAGGTCACTAGCGGGGTACCACAGGGATCAGTCTTGGGCCCAGTATTGTTCAATGTGTTTATAAATGACATTGGGGAGGGTACTCAAGGCAAGATGTGCCTCTTTGCTGATGACACCAAAATCTGTGGGAGGGTGGACACTCAGGAGGGGATATAGGAACTAAGGGAAGACTTAGCCAGACTGGAGAAATGGTCAGGGATTTGGCAGCTAGGCTTCAACGCCAAGAAGTACAAGGTGATGCACATAGGGGCAAAAAAAACAAGATCCGAGTACTTTATAGGAAAAGTACAGGTGGCCGAGTTGGCGGAAGAAAAAGATCTCGGAGTAGCAATCACTAGTGACATGAAGCCATCCACACAATGCAAAAAGGCAGTAGCAAAGACCAACAGGATGCTGGGATGTATCGCGAGGGGATTCAGTAGCAGACACAGTGAGGTTATTCTGCCATTGTATAGGTCACTGGTGAGGCCTCACTTGGAGTATGGCATGAGGTATTGGCAGCCATACCTAAAAAAAGACATTAAACTGCTGAAAGGGGTACAGAGGAGGGCGACTAAGATGATCAGAGGGAAGCAGGACAAGTCATACGAAGAGAGGCTGGAGTCCTTGCAGATGTACTCACTGGAAGAGAAGGCAGAGGGGGGATATGATAGAGACCTTCAAGTACCTAAGGGGTATAAACAAGGTAGCATGGGAGAGTCTCTTCAACTTAAGAGACAGCACCTCCACCAGAGGACACAGCCTAAAGCTAGTGGGAGGAAAATACAGGAGGGATGTGAGGAAACACTTCTTCACAGAAAGGATGGTGATGCCATGGAACGTACTGCCAGAGGCGATTGTGGCATCCAAGACAGTGGGATCTTTCAAAAGAGCCTGGGACAAGCACAGAGGGAAGATGAGGGGACAAGGAAAAGGAAGGGGGAGGGAGGGAGGGGACACAAACATCGGTGATGAAATAAAATACAAGATCCCGACACAAATCGGGCAGACAAGATAGGCCTGGAGGTCTCCTTCTGCTGGCTACTACTTATGTTCTTATATAGAATTGTATGCAAGGACAGCTATGATCCGCATAGTGTTATTATGGCTGTTGCCCTCTTATAATCCTCCATGGAAAAATTTTGAAGCCACCTTCAATGATTTACATGATACTGACCCTATCCTCTCTGCCCCCCGGGAGGGGGAGCCGGCGCTGGTGAACTTTTCTACATTTACGGGTAACACCTTGAGAATATGGTATCAGTTAAAGAATCATAAAAAATATTCTACTATTTCAAATTATTAGCTACAGAAAGTGATTTCCTGCTGGCCTAGATGGATCTCACTTTTTCCTGCTGGAGACACCAGGGTCTGCCATTTCATTTTTAATTTCTAGATAAAATGGGCATTGTTTCTTTTGAATCCCTCCAGCAGATTTATAAGTTAACAGGAATGGAACATTATCAATATTTACAAGTCTGGACATACCTGTATCATAAACAGAGACACCTCACAAAGCTCTCCGACCAGACCCCACTTTTGCTACAGATTTTAATAGATATATTAGGGTACAAACCCTAGGGCCATTTGATAGGGCGTATTTATAGCATTCTTCGAGACACTCTGGGGGATTTAACATTAACCATACTAGAAAAGTGGACTCAGGAGCTGGACCTGGCAGTGCCTTATGAGACTTGGATTAAGTTTGCACTCCCCACGGTAAAGGTCACCCTGTCTAACACATGGAGGGAGTCTGCATGGAAATGTCGCTACTGCTTTTTCTGTACTTCTGCACTCCTGGCCAAATTCCTGCCCCCTTTTTATGGCGCTTGTTGGAGGGGTTGTGGAGCAAACCCAGCTAACCAGACCCATGTGTTTCGTCTTTGCCCAAAGTTGTCCAAGTTTTGGCAACTCCTCCAAGGGGAAATAGAAGAATGCCTAGGAGATCATGTTATGTTGACTGCTGACTTGGTTCTCCTCTCTGTTCTCCCACACCACCTGGCACAAGTCCCTGCTTTTAGTACACCTATTGGCAGCTAAAAAGGCCATCTTCCGTAGATGGATGTCGCCCGCTCTTCCTACTGTTCCGTAATGGTGACAGATAGTTTTAGACATCTATCTCATGGAGCGCCTCACTGCAAAGGTTCATGATACATTGAACCAGTTTACTCAAAAATGGCAAAAATGGGTTTTGTACTTAGCCCAAGTTGACCCGGACTTTGTCCCATAGAGTGGCTGGGGCGGGTGACTGCTGCCACAGAGGAGATCTCGTGGGTGGGAGTAATGGAGTCTTTTTTGAAAATATATGGGCTGCTTATTTGATGTTTCTTGAAATCAAGATTTATTCTGTGGAAGTGTCAAATATTTATCTGCTTAGGGATACAGAATTGTTGCTCATAAATGATGGCTATGTCCCCCATACCTGCTGCTGTTTATACAGACTCTGTTTTAGATGGGTTATGCAGCCTGTACTGTTTGGAATGTAAGCCATGCATGGAATATGTGTGATGCTTCTTTCAATAAAAACTGTAATTTAAAAAAAGAAGAATCCTCTGCTAATATCTCAAGGATGTCCCTCCCTTCCCAAGAGGCTTTATACTCTTGGAAAGCTGATCATCGACCATTGTGCTTGTCTAAGGTATGTCTGAGTGACGTTGTGAGTCTTTCCATCTCCTGAGTAAGTTTACATTTCTCAGGCCAGTCTTCCAGGGTGGGAGGGGTGGCCAGAAGCCATCTCTGGGTGATGGCCTCAGCTACTGCCATGATAAGGATATTAAATAAACAGTCTGTTTTTGCCTTTAAGGCCTGGTGGGATCAGCCCCATAATCCTATATACAGGGTGTGGGGGTTGTGTAGTCCCTATTGTCTGATTAGAACAGTAGCTGAGATGACCTCCCTCCAGAAGGCCTGGTGGGGTCAGCCCCATGATCCTACATATAGGGTGTGGTGGTTGTGTAGTCCCTCTAGTCTCATTAGAACAGTAGCTGAGCTGACTTTCCTCCATAAGGCCTGGTAGGGTCAGCCCCATAATCCTACATACAGGGTGTGGGGGTTGTGTAATCCCTATAGTCCCATTACAACAGTAGCTGAGCTGACCTCCCTCCAGAAGGCCTGGTGGGGTCAGCCCCATAATCCTAAATATAGGATGTGGGGGTTGTGTAATCCCTATAGTCCCATTATAACAGTAGCTGAGCTGACCTCCCTCCAGAAGGCCTGGTGGAGTCAGCCCCAAAATATTACATATAGGGTGTGGGGGTTGTGTAGTCCCTCTAGTCTCATTAGAACAGTAGCTGAGCTGACTTTCCTCCATAAGGCCTGGTAGGATCAGCCCCATAATCCTACATATAGGGTGTGGGTTGTGTAGTCCCTATAGTCTCATTAGAACAGTAGCTGAGCTGACTTTCCTCCATAAGGCCTGGTGGGGTCAGCCCCATAATCCTACATATAGTGTGTGGGTTATGTAGTCCCTATAGTCTCATTAGAACAGTAGCTGAGCTGACCTTCCTCCAGAATTCCTCAAGAAATGGGCAGTTGCAAAAAATGTCCACATGGGAACCTACCTGATCACAGTCTCTGCATCATTTATCTGACCCATGCATTCCATAGCGTTTTGAAATAACTGGGGTCTTACAGTACCTCATGACTAGTTGCCATTGGAACTCCCTCACATTGGGGAGGCCATGGTTTTATGGACCTGCTGCCACATCTTGTGCCAGTCCTCCTCTGTGCAATCAATGTTAGCCTTCTTCCATTTATTTTTACCTGCTGTTATGGGGTCCCTATCTAAAGTCTTAAGGGTTATGTATAAGTGGGAACTAAGACGCCTAGTTTGTTGCTGACTGCTCATGTTGAACCAGGCGACTCTCAGGGAGCTTTCTTCTTTCTTGAGCCTGTCTGCCACTCTTTTTGAGGTTAGGGTGTATCTAACCTGCAAGTATTGAAACAGGGCATGTCTTAACAGGCCAAATTCCCTACAGAGCTGTCCAAAGGATTTTACTGCCCTTCCCTCTAGGAATGGCCCAATTCTAATTAAACCATTTTTCTCTCATTGTCTGTACCTAGCATCCAAATTAACTGAGGCGTAGTCTGCGCAGGTTCTGAGTGGAGTCAAGGACCTAATTTTGGAGTATAGTTGCCATGTCTGACAAACTTGCTGCCAAACCTGAACTATTCATTTTGCCCATGGGTTGGCCACCTGAAAGGGACCTAATCTGTCACTTCCCATGAAGGGAATATCAGCCATTCTGGCTTGAGTATGCCTTAATTTCTCTAGGAGAACCCACAGTGGGTTGTCCCTCTCTCCTTAGCATAATGTACAGAATATTGCAACTCTGTGACCCAATACAGTAATAAGATTTAAGGTCAGGGACACCTACTCCTCCTTCTTTGAGTTTCAGTGATGTCATCGTGCTCCATTTCCCTCTGGGCTTCTTGCCTCCCCACACAAATTTTGTAAGCTCACTTGAATATTCATGATCATTACATGGCCATAGTTATGTGTGGCACAGCAAGAATGGAACCCTTGGATTCAGTACTCCCCCCCTCCAAGTGGGTGCTTCCCTGACAGAATTAAGCTGCATAGGCCTCTGCCCGGGTTCCGCCCCCTCCCCACCCCGTACAGTCTGACCCACAGAGAATGTGTCTGAGGCTAATTTAAGTTGAAAGAAAGGCAAGATTAATGTCCATTTACACTATAGACCCTTCGGCTATTCTACCTTCTCTTATCACCTTGAGCCAATCCTCAGCTAAAACCAACAGCCAGCAGAGCAGAGATTCCACCCACATGTGTTACTGGTTGAATGTAAGTCACTGGGATAATCCCTGGAATGGTCTCATTCCCAGTCACTTAAAGGAGTTCCCATAGCCTCAAACCTTGCACACAGCAGGCTGAGTCTGACAGGTTCCCTGTCTGTTCGAGATGGTAGATGGAGCGGAAAGATGGTGCATTAACTTATCCATCTAAGACTATCGTCCCTCTGATCCCTGCAACCATTCTTTCAATTCTGAGGGTCATGGCTATATCCATGCTGGCAGGAAGGCAACACTGTGTTAAAGTGGCCTATGTGAAAGCTCAATGCCTTGGGATCGAGCTAATGGACTATCCCCCTGATCAAACCCAAGCAGCCTCTACCACTCACCTTGCCAGTCCTGCATTTCCCCAAGCTCAGCATGGCACCATCTAAGCAGGTAAACTGGAGAGGAGACCTGGGTGAGGGATCTGTGCGTGATTTGCTGTGTCACCAAATGTATAAAATTCTCCCTGATTTATTGGGCTGAAGCTTTTGAGTTTCAGCAAACCCATCAAACCTCGTCCTGCACATGGACCAGTCACCTCTCCAGCATTGTGTAGAGCCTTTAGATCCAGCAGTTTCCCCAGATCACAACAATTTCTTTTTCAATTCACTTTTTCCTGGAGGTCTGGAAACTCCAGCAGTTAGGCAAGGAGGTGCTTTGCAGCTGGTAGCAATGAGCCATAAATTCTGGGTCCTTTTTCAGTAGTGACCAAAGGTTTTGCTGGGTAGCACATTGGGCTCTTAATGCCTTTCTCTTCTAGCACTTTAATTACAGAGTGGACTTTTTACACTTTGTCAGAATGGCTGGTGGGAAGTCCTGGTCAATGTAGACCCTTTGACTGCCCAGGTTAATGTCTTCTTTAGCCCAAGCCTCGTGGAGTATCAATTCTTTTATGGAGTATTTTAGGAACTTAATGATGATAGACCTGGGGGAGGGCTCTCTGCTTCAGTTTAGAGACCAGCGCTCTGTGGGCTAGCTCAATGTCCAGACTGAAGTCCCCCTGAGCTGTAGTTCCTGCTTGAACCAGAAGTCTAGGAACTTGTTAAAGTCATCAGACTCTGCTCCCTCTGGAAATCCAAAGATAATGGATGTTTTTCTGTCTTGCTCTTGCCACAGCATCCTCCTCTCACTGTGTGAGGGTTCTTTCCCTTTGAAGAAGGTATGCTTTTGTTCTGCTGTGGCACCCACGCGGTCTTCAGCTGTTCATTGCTTCAATCTGTGGATGATGCGTCACATGCCATGGAATTTATTTTCCATTTTTTTGGAGCATTTTCATAATACTTGATGCTCCCGCTTGGTCAGTAGCCATGCTGGTTCCCAATCAGCCATCCTCTTCCTTGTCTTCCAACCTGAGGGTGTGATCAGAGGCTCGGGAGGGAGATAGGCTGGGGCTTCAGTGGCTGGTGTCTCATCTTCTGCTGTGCAGTGTCGTGGTCGATTTTCCTGGCACTTTCTTTGTTGTCCCCATCTCTTCATTTCTCCCACCCTGTAGCAGTAATCGGGATGCTTACAGAGTAGTTTTACTGGCTGGATGGCACTGTATACTTATTGGGTGGGGGTTTGAACGCTGCCTCAGGCAGCCATATTGGTTTCTGCTGGAACCAGAAGTCCATTTTTAATGTTTTACTTTCAGTTCTTTCTAAATATGTAACTACAGTCTTTTTTTGTTTTGCCTAACTTTTATGATTTTGTTTGTACTTCTAGTTTTGTAATTGCAGGATTTCTTTGGTTGTTCTGATGTCTATCCTGTTGTATTGTTTTCATTAATAAAAAAAAATTCCATGACTCTTGCTGTACCTGCCACAGTGGCAAATATTTGATCCAAGCATGGTGAGCCTTGTTTTGACCACCTGCGAATATTACTTATGACAGTGACCATGTATCTGGACCGTTCGGAAAAAAAATAATGTACTTTACAGAACATCATCAAACAGGTTTCAAACAGCCCATGGAGAACATATTTGAAAGAACATGGTCAGCTCAATGGTAATACAATAGAATATATATATATATATATATTAAATCTGCACTGCTTGCTAGAGATAAACTCTGGAAAAGGGCTAGAAAGACCAAGGATCCATCTGACTGGCTTCAGTTCAGAAAATCCAGAAACAGCTGCACCAAAATAGTAAGAGAAGCCAAAGCTGCCTTCTATACAGCCGAGCTTGATGCCTCCTACCTTAACCCAGCCAGATTCTGGGGGCACCATCAAGGGGATCCTAGGGCAGGACTCAGTACTTCCTTGCCATCCCAAGTACACCTTAACAATGCTGTTATCACTGATAAGCTTGAAATCTTAGATGCATTCAATAATCATTTCACTACGGCTGGCCTAGCTTTTGACTCCTCCCCAGCAAATCTATTACGGTCACAGCTTAAATTCCAGTTTATTGATGGTCAGAAGGCTGCCTCTTCATTCTCCTTCAAGCCCATTTTATTAAAACAAGTGGAAGACCTATTGCTACATCTAGACACCAAGAAAAGTGCAGGTGCAGACTCTCTGGACCCCTATTTCTTAAAAATTGCTGTACATGCCATGGCAGTCCGCCTAACTCATCTTTTTAATCTGTCCTTATCCACTGGTTCTGTTCCTACATTGTGAAAAACAGCACAAGTGTTTCCCCTCCTCAAATCAGGGGACCCCATGGATCTCAACAATTATAGACCTATATCCATCCTACCTGTGCTGTCTAAAATGTTAGAAAAGCTGGTGAGTATCCAACTAAGAGACTACCTCGATGCTAATAACCTACTTAACCCTGCTCAATCTGGGTTTAGGACCGGACACAGTACCATTTCTGCATTAGCAAAAGTAACAAATGATTGGCAAACTGAGTTAGACAAAAAAAAACAGCATCTGTGCTGTATTTCTAGACCTAAGTAAAGCCTTTGATACAGTGGATCATGAGCTGCTAATTTCCTCACTGCACTCCTTAGGCCTGGATTCAACCTCCCTTGGGTGGTTCAGATGTTACCTCACTGATAGAATACAGCAGGTGAAAGATGAAGGTGCCCTATCCTCCTCAAAACCACTTCTAAGGGGAGTACCGCAAGGATCCATCCTGGGCCCTATCCTCTTTGCTGTCTATATCAATAACATTGATTCCAACCTCACTGTTGCCAATGTCCACCTTTTTGCTGATGACACTGTCTTGTATGTCAGTAACCCCTCACCATCAAAGGCCTGTGAGTTATTACAATCAGAATTCTCCCTGCTGCAACATCAACTACTTGAAAAGAAACTACTATTAAATGCCAAGAAGACAAAGGCTATGTTCTTTTCCACCAATATATATTCTACCACTCTCTCATCGAACATTCTTCCCCAACTATCCACCATCCTTGGAGAAAATCTGGATTATGTGGATAAATTCAAATATCTAGGGGTATGGATTGATAATAGACTTGATTACACTCAACATGTTGAGGAACTCCTTAAAAAACTCAGACAGAGGCTCGGCCTATTCTTCAGAATCAAACATTATCTAACCATAGAGTCCAAACAAAGACTAATACAGGCATCATTTCTATCTCTCATGGATTATGCAGATTTCCTTTATGGCCACTGTACTATGTCCTATTTAAGTAAATTGGATACCTTGCATCACAGAGCTCTAAGATTCATCACAGACCTTCCCTTCAACACTCATCACTGCTCTCTCTATAATGCTGTTGGCTGGACATCCTTACACCTTAGAAGGAATAAAAATGCTGCACTATGGATTTACAAAGCTCTGTCAAATAAACTTCCATCTTATATTTCTGATTGCTTTACCCTGGCTACACCTAGATCATATGCCCTAAGAAGCAATAACCTTATCACCTTGAAGATACCTAAAGCCTGTACCCGGCATGGGAGATCTGCAATCAGCTACTTAGCATCTACCTGGAATTCTCTGCAGAAGACCCTAAAGTTGAACACCTTCATCCCTATAGCATCCTTTAAAAAGCTCTTTATAAGTCTCTTTCCTGAGAGATGCAACTGCTTTCACTAAGCCTAATCCCTCTTACCTTTACCCCCTTTTTCTTTCTATCACAGTTTATATACTTTTTCTAAACTTAGCTACAATATACCCTAAAATCCATTGCCATTCCCTTTCTTTTTTCCCCCATTTCTACTTGCTTAAGTATCTACCCAATTACAACACAACCTGACCAGTTCCACAATCCCAATACCTTACAGTCATCTGGGTCAAACCTGTCTGAATTATTTTGTTTTGTGGTCCAAAATCATTAGCTACCTTGCTTGTATATACGTTTTTTTTATTATTGTAGCTGTTTATTTATATTTAAATCTTTGTCTCTTTCTCTGTATTTGTTTATGTATGCTACAGTACCTTATTTTGATCTTGACCTATCAGGTCCATCTTGTAAATGAGCTTCGCTCAATGATGTCCGCCTGAATAAATAAAGATTTTGATTGATTGATTGATTGATATATATGAATATATTTATTTAGATAGATAGCTTAAAGAGCTGCTGACACCTCACAGAAAACTTTGAAAAACATAATAATTAGGTACACTTCAGCTTGCATTCCCTATATATTCTCTAGATCTCTGCTCTCCATTATTCATTACTGAGGAAATTTGCATGAATGCATGATCTTTGTCCCTTAGAGTTTATCTGCCCCTATGGCTTACTCCGTACCGCAAGCCATAATCCTCTATCGTGACGTCACAATCTGTTGCCATGGAAGTAACTGTAATGTCACAAGCAGTGCATTAGGACCACAGATAGGGAAAAAGCAACATGAACAGATAAACTCTTCAGGAGTAAAGATCATGTTTTCATGCAAATGACCTCAGTAATAAATAATGGGGAGGAGAAATAGAGAGCTATCATGAAATACAAGCTGGACTATGTCTAAATATTATGTTTTTTTAAAGTTCACCTGAAGGCATCAGCTGCTCTTTAACGCTAATATGATATGATTTGTATGCCATTAAGTGCCTCCCCATTTTCCTTTCCATGCTAGTTATGTATTCTGATATACTTTGATCTAGGGATGGGAGAACCAGTTCAAATAAGTTTGGAACTACTAAGAATCTACGCCATTTTTTTGTAACAGAACCTTATCAGAACCTTTTTCAGGTTCTGCTATGATTCTAAAGATTTTTAAAACATTGATTTTGGAGTAAAATATACCCCTCCAGCAGGTCTGTATCTAGTAAGAAGGGGGAGAGTGTTGGTGGTGGTAGAAGGACATAAAAGGAGGCTGGAGGTTGTGTGGTACCACTCCAAGTTGTTTTTAGATGTCCTTCTCTTCACTAACAGTAACTTAAGGGGGACATGTGGTAAGATGTGTCTCACCTTACTCCCTGGACTGGGTTGTTGTGCTTATAAAATGACTAGTTAGGCAGAAAAAATATCTAAACACGACGTTTTATAAGTTTAGAAAATAACTGTTCATTTAATTGACAATAGCCACGTGGGCAGATAAAACATATCCCCGGTCACATAATGTGGGTCAGTTAATCATATCTTTCTTTTCCTCCTTGATGTTTTGGAAGTAGTACAGCTTGGGCATTTACGAAGGCAGTATAGCCTAGTAGTTTGAGCATCATGACGTCAGCCAGAAGTCCCAGCCGACCTGGGTTTGAATCCCACAACTGGCATTTGCATACTGCGTGAATGGCAGCAAGTCACTTAATCTCCCTGTGCTACCTGGTCTCACCTGGAAATGAGCTTCAGATCAGTGTGCCATTCCTGTCCCCAAATTCTAAAATTATTTAAAATAAAATCAGTGCCTGTTGTTGCACCATGCAGTTGGTAACCAACAGCCATTGCATGCCATATCCAAGCTGGTGGTAGAAGTTTATCAGGAGTATAAATAAGGCGAACAGTAAGGACAGATTTCTAAGAAACGGGGATGCCATCACTGGAACTGGAGGTTTTGGAGGGGTTGGGGGGATTCATGAGAAACATAAGGAGGTTCTACTTCACTGACAGGGTGGTGGTGTAACTGTGGAACAGACTGCTGGTGGAAGTGGTGGGGGCAGCTATCCTAAACAGGTTCAGACAATGGTGGGAGAGGGAAAGGGGGCTCATAGTCCCCAAGAAGGCGCCAAGCATTTAAGGGGTGGAGGAGGGATACAGCCCACCAGCACAGCAGGTCAGTGATGGTGAGGCAATATCGTAAGAACAGACTTGATGGACCTTTGGTCTCCTTCTGCCATTAAATTCTGTGTTTCTATGTTTCCTTTTCTTGTGTAATGCCACACTTCAAACAACATGAAGGCTTGCTGTATTCTGACAATTGCAGTTAGCTCCAGCCTTTGAACTGCCCCGGAGAGTATAGGGTTAAATTTCTATGCAGGGCATAGAACGTTGAGCTCGAGCTCGGTTGAAGACTCTGTCTGCAGTACTTTGAATCCAAACCGTCAGATTCTTTACTCCGCTTCACTGAACAGTCGCTCCGGAGATTTCTCCTGTTGCTCAGTTCAAAGACTTGGTTAAAGTGTCGGTTAAAGTTTCGGTTTTCCGAATTATTTTACTGAGATTCGGTTCACTCTGTCTGCGGTACAGTAAGTACTTAGACAGTGTTTTTGGATTGTGGAAATTGTAAAAGTCCTGCCTTTAGGTCTTTTGATTTAGTCATTTTAGTGTGTGGTTACCAGTTCTTGTCGGTTTAAAAAAAACCTTGTTTTTAGCTGTTTTTTCAAACACCTGTAACACGGTTAGAAACCGATAAGAGAGTCTTGCCTGGCAGTTGCTGAAAAAAGGGTAAGTTTGGTTAGGTTGGCCATGTCTGAGAAACCCAAGAAAAAGACAGGGCCCACTGGGTTTCAACACTGCAGTGAGTGTGGGGAGGTCTTTGCTAAGGCGATCCCCACACCACCTGTGTTTACTGTCTGGGGTTTGACCACCTCGATTCAGACTGCCAAATATGTAAGAATTTTCCCAAGTCTACCCTGGATTAGAGATTAGGTAGACTTAGGGGAGAAGGTGGCCAAGAAATCTGCTAACCTGGAAGGCCAGCCCAGTTCGGTTACCACCGAACCAGAAGGAGTGCCCCCTGACCAGGGCGATACTTCTTTGGGCAAGAGAAGAGCTGATCCTGAGGGGTCAGTCCCTACAAAAAGGAAAAGAAAGGAAAAATCTGCCGATTCGGATCCAGAACTCCATGTTCCGACCACGGAAGAAATTGCCCGAGTGATTCGGATTGTGGAATCACTTCGTCCGGTTCGGTTCCTCCGGTTCAGGATTATGCCCCTGAAGATTTTTATGAACTGGATTTTGAGGAGGGGGGGACTGTGAACAATGTGAGGATTATGATGATGAGTACTTAGAAAGTCTGGATGTGCCTATCGAACCGGACATCTCCCCAGACAGACCTTCTGGTGTTTCCCCTCCTAGGCTCTCTGAGTCCCCTCCCCACTTTCTGTTTTACAGGAAAGTGGCAGAAACCCTCCAGCTTCCTATGGAGGAGACTGTGCAGGACCAAGAAGAGCCTGACTTTGTTGAAATGATGTATATCCCAGAGTCTAAGAGACTGTCTATTCCCCTTCATAAGTCTTCTGGGAAGCAGACTCAAAACATTCTAAAGTCTCCTAACTCTATACCTCCTGTGGACAGAAGGATGGACAAGAGGTATACTCTGTCAGGCTCGGATATGGAGTTTCTTTACCAGCAATGCAGCCATGTTGGGGTAGTGCAGACTGCAGCCTGTGATAGGGCAGGCATTCCCTTGCTTCACACTCCCCAGATAAAGACTCCGGAGTTGGATGCCATGGCAAAGAAACAGTACGCATCCTCTTTGGAACTCAGGCAGGCTAATTATATGGCCTATACAGCCAGGTACAGAAGTCCAGATGGGACACTGTACTGGCACTGACTAAGCAGGCTTCCCCCCAGCTGGCCAAGAAGCTGGAGGGGTGGCTGCTGATGGGATTGAGGCATCCAAGGTTTAGTTTATGCTGCTGTGGACTCCAGTGATGTGTCATCAAGAGTCATGGCTACATCTGTGACTCTTTGGAGAATGGCTTGGCTCAGATGTACTAGCCTTTCACAGGACACCCAGGCAAGGCCATGGATTTCCCTGTGGTGAGTAATTCTTTGTTTGGGGAGCAGACAGAGAATTACATGAAGAAAATGGATGAATAGAGGACCACTTACAGGAGTGCACAGGCAAAGGAAAGGTGGGGCAACTCCTCAAAGGCAGCAAGCCAGGGGCAGGGGCAGGCCTTTTCACAGGCCTTTCTACCAAACACAGGCCTCTTCTCCCTTTTCCCAGAGGGGGTTCTTTAGAGGGAGAGGCAGAAGGGGGATGAGCAGGGCTGCATCCACCCCTCAGCCTAAGGCTCCTCCCAAGCAGACACCCTGAGGTGTCAGCCCAGGTCGACTCCCCCATATCAGTAGGAGGCAGGCTGGCTTACTTCATCCAGGACTGGAAGTCTGTTACTTCAGACAAATGGATCCTGGAAGTGGTAAGCCAGGGACTGGTCCTCAGCTTCAAAAGATTTCCAAAGCTGAGGCCCAGATCTTTCCACCTGCAAGCACCTCTGAATCCCTTGCCTTGCAAGCAGAGGTTTTCATCTCTGTTGGCTCTAAAGGGCCATAGAGAGGTGCCTCACTACACAGGGCAAGGTCTGTGACTCCAGGTACTTCCCTTACCCAAAAAGACAATGGAGTGGCGACCCATCCTGGATTTAAGATATCTGAACAAGCATCTGTTAAAACCGAAGTTCAAAATGGTGACTCTGGGAATAATTCTTCCCTCTCTAAGGCCAGGGGACTGGCTAGCCTCCCTGGACCTCAAGGATGCCTATTTTCACATTCCCATCAGGTGCTCCCACAGAAAGTACCTCAGATTCGAATTGCCTTCAGGCCATTACTAGTTCAAAGCAATGCCCTTTGGCCTAACATCAGCTCCAAGGGTGTTCACAAAGTGCCTGGCAGTAGTGGTGGCCTTTTTAAGAAGGAAGAAGATTGCAGTGTTTCCATATCTGGATGACTGGCTCATTGTGGGACAGTCACCAGACCAAGTCAAGTCAGACCTCCAAGTGACCCAGGAAGTGCTCAACCTTTCCAAGTCAGTTCTCGAACCTGTACAGCTTCTCACTTTTATAGGAGCAGAGCTGGATACAGTCAAGGCAAGAGCTTTTCTTCCCATGCAGAGGGTTACAGCCATTTCAGAGCTGGCCTCCTCTTTCCGTCTTCTGGTCTCTTGACCAGCAAGGCATTTCCTTCAGCTTCTGGGTCACATGGCAGCTTCTACAGCAGTGGTCCAAGGAGCCAGGTTTCAAATGAGGGGCATTCAGTTCCATCTAAGGACCTTCTGGTCCCAAAAGAAGGATCCTCTTACCAAACTACCAAACTAGTTCCAGTGACTCAGACTCTGATCCAGGCACTTCATTGGTGGCAGGATCAGGACGATCTCAGGCAAGGGGTTCCTTTCGTTAATCAGCCACACTCTGTGGTCCTTTACCACAGATGCTTCTTTGTTGGGGTGGGGAGCCCATCTCGGGGCTCTCACAGCCCAGGAACAGTGGTCCCTCCTGCATATCAATCTTTTGGAGCTCAGGGCAGTGTTCCTGGCTCTGCAAGCCTTCTCTCAGTCACTGCAGAACAAGGTGGTACAGGTCAGGATAGACAACACCACCACCATGTGGTACATCAACAAGCAGGGAGGCACTCGGTCTATGGCCTTGTGCACGGAAGCCATGAAACTATGGTCTCTGGCTTACTCTCTGTAGACATCCTTAGTTGCAGTTCACCTTCCAGGAAAGGACAATGTGATAGCAGATGCACTGAGCAGAATCACCCAGGGCCATCACGAATGGTCTCTGGATCCCCTGGTGCTAGAAGTGATTTTTTCCAGGTGGGGCACTCCAGAGATAGATCTCTTTGCAGCCCCGGACAATCACCAACTTCCTCTGTTTTGTTGCAGACCTCCAGTACTGGGCTCAGTCCCTCTGGATGCTCTGGTTCTGAACTGGGAAGGGAAATTCTTCTATGCCTTCCCTCTTTTTCCTCTGTTGTTCAAAGTTCTGATCAAAATGAGGTCATAATCCTGCAAACTAATTCTGATTGCTCCAGACTGGGCCAGGCAGCCATGATATCCCCTGCTGCTGTCCCTAGCAGTCCATCTTCCCCTGTCTCTCCCCAGGAAGTGCAATCTGTTAACCTCATTTCAGGGGAGGATTTGGTACCTCAATCTCAAGGCATGGCTCTTGAAGAGTTAGAATATGCAGATTTGCATCTGTCCCAAGGGGTTCTGGACATTCTCAAAGCCTCTCGAAAGCCTACCACCAGAAAAACTTACAACTCCAAATGGAAAAGAAAGATTCAGCATTTGGTGTTCCAAGAAGCATATATCCCCAGACACTGCTGAATTGTCTACTGTTCTGGATTATATGGTTCATCTTAATGGTCTAGGCCTCAGACCAGCTACTCTCAAGGTACATTTGTCAGCTGTTTCTGCTTTTCTGTCAGTGGGAAAGCCTTCCTGTCTGTCATCTCATCCTCTATTCTGTAAATTTTTCAAAGGATTGCTTCATACCAATCCTCCTTTTAGAGATCCTGCTCCTGCCTGGGATTTGAATGTCTGCATTGCTCAGCTTATGCAACCCCCTTTTGAGCCTATGTCCTCAGCAGAGTTCAAGTACTTGACTTGGAAAACTGTGTTTTTGGTTGCTGTTACCTCTGCCAGACGTATCAGTGAATTGCAAGCTGTCAGTTTAACCAGACTTCATCTCATTCCATAAGGACAAGGTGGTCCTTAGAACCAACAGGAGGTTCCTACCCAAAGTGGTTTCCGATTTCCACTTGAACCAATCCATGTCTCTTCCTGTGTTCTTCACTGATCATGCTTCCTCAGGAGAGCAAAGGTTACACAATTTAGATGTTAAAAGAACCCTTAGTTACTACATAGAACGTACAAAGGGTCACAGGTTTGACTCCCTCCAGTTGTTCCTCACTTATGGGGAAGTAGGTAAGGGCAAACCTGCCACCAAGAGAACTATTGCCAGGTGGATTGTGTCCTGTATCCAATTCTGTTATGAGAAACTGGGAAAATTCCTCCTCAGGCCTGAGGGCTCATTCCACTAGAGGTACAGCTGCATCTCTGGCTGCGGCCAGGGATATTCCCTTGTTAGAAATTTGCCAAGCAGCCACCTGGAAAACAGTTCATACTTTCACCAAGCATTACTCCCTGGATATCCAGACTCAGAGTGATGCTAGATTTGGCGCAGCAGTGCTTCAGAGCCTATTCCCAAAGTAGGTTCTGTCCCTCCTCCTTGGGGGTACTGCTTGGTAGTCTGCAATTGTCAGAATACAGCAAGACTTCGTGTTGTTTGAAGAAAAAATTACTCACCTTAGTAACTGTGTTTCTTCTAATGGAGTCTTGCTGTATTCTGACCTCCCTCCCTGACTCCCCTCTCAGAACCTGTTTTTGGGAAGTGGGTGGGCAGGTGCAGTGTTGCACCCCAGGGGTGTCTTCAGCACACTTCCTGTTGGGTGTTTTAGTTTGGTTATTAAGAATTTGTGATGCTTTATTACCTGGTTTTTGGGTTTCCTGACTTGAGTGTTCCTTTGGGAACCTAGACCATTAGTTGCCAGTTGGCTAGTAGAAATTGTACAATTTCCACATTCTGATAGGTCAGTGAGTTTTTAGCTCGTAAGAATCTGACAATTTGGATTCAAAGTACTGCAGACAGAGTCTTCAACCGAGCTTGAGCTCAACGTTCTATGCCCTGCACAGAAATTTAACCCTATACTCTCCGGGGCAGTTCAAAGGCTGGAGCTAACTGCAATTGTCAGAATACAGCAAGACTTCATTAGAAGAAACAGAATTACTAAGGTGAATAATTTTTCTTGGTGGCCCTGACCCCAAATACTAAAGCGTTAGACAAGGTGGAGTACACGGCTGTTTGAGCTAAGGTCTGCAACAAGAACTAGGGAGGGCATCCAGTCAAACTGTGTGTGTATATGTGTGAGGGTAAACAGGATATGGGGAAACATTGGAAAGCCTTACTTCACGCAGAAGGCAGTAAACATGTGGACTAGCCAATCCAGTGAGGTTGTGGATGCTGCCATTATTCAGCCTTTCAAAGTAGGATTAGACAATTTGAGGGAGAATGGTACTAAGGGTTACATAACATGAGTAGGGGTACTGTACATAAGATTCCCAGATGATAAGCTTAGATGTGTGCCCTTATTCAAAGCAGTATAGTCACTGCTGTGCATCAGGAAAGGCAAAAAAGATGAACCCCAAGTCCCTTCCATCACCACAGTGCTACCGTACATTATCTAGCAATGTCATGGTCAAGCTTTCTGACTTTGATTTCAGGGTGTGATGCCCACTCGGATTTGGTTACTCCACTTCAACACACAGCACAACGCAGAGCTGAGCGTGCGGTTCCCAAGAACTGATGTTCATTGCACATAACCTGAGGCTATTTTTAAAACTGGTGAACTGACTCCAGGAGCCAGGACAAACATTTATCGGTGCCAGAATGATGACTTCTGCTTGCCAGTGCATCATCAAGTTGGTATTCACATCCACTCCTGCTCATAGAAATGGGTATTCTTTGGCATTTTGTGAGAAGCAATCATTAACATTTGACATGCAGCACTGGTAACTGTCAACACCATTTTAACTGATGTGTCTAGAAGTGCGTTTACAGAGCTTGACTGTGTTGGTGCAGTTATATTTTATATCCAGGGATACTGATTTTGGAAGGGGAGGATAATCACTATTTATTGCAGGGGACAGGGCTCTGCGTAGGGGGTGGTACAGACGGCTGGGGAAGGGAAGAGTGATTACAATTTATTGCTGGGAATGGGGCTCAGGGTGGGGGTGGATAAAAAAGTCAAAATCCATTTTTAAGACATGACATTCTGGCATTTTATACTGGTGCCAACTGCATTCCGAGTTATAGATGAATCACGAGGATTGCAACAGTTCTATTGATTTGGACCAACTGTTTCCTAAATTAAGTCTGTATTACTGATTAAAACAGGTTAACTAGTAGGTACCTGATTTATATCTGTTATACCCTTCTGAAAACTAGGTACATTTATGACACTTTCATATAAGGGAGGATCATTCCCTACATGGCGGACATTTTGAATTATGGATGAGCGATGAAACACTCAAAACTTCTATAAAGAAATCCAAGTATGGGAAAGGTGTGGCTCAAGTTTTAGTATTCATTAGGAAGGCCTCCAGAGTTATGAGCAAGCTACTTTCACTCAATGGGCGCTATGCACAAAGCCGCGTAAATACACCAAAATGCACAACATAGCAGCGTGCAGTTGTAAACTCATAGAACAGCAGAACAGTGCAGAATGCACAATGAATTACCACACGCCACACAGACCCAGGGGACATAACCATGGAAAGTGCAGAGTGGAGTGTGGAGGCCAACCAGGTGGGCCCAGGATATGTGACGATGCCCCTTGATCCCGCCATATATGGCTATGCACCCCGCCCCTCACAAAACTCAGAAGTGAGTGTGAGCGGTAAGGCAAGCGCGCCCACAGTGGCAGAAAGAGAGTGCTCTGTGGAGACCAGTACGCCCATCAAGGCATAAGCCGAGGGAATGTGCCAGGTGGCTGGACAGGCAGCTGTCAGCGGCTGCAGGGACTGGCCATGCTCGCCAAACTTCATGGGGGCACAGGTGGTGGCCATGGTGAGCAAGATCCATGCCCACCATAGCAAGTTGTACGGGCAGTCCTGACCCCCGAGGTGAAAGCTGCCGCCTGTGGCTAGACATCCAGGTCACCGTCAATGCCACCGGACTGGAAGGCCGTACACTGTCTGCCATCAAACACAAATAGCGTGATCTATGGACCAGCATGAAGCAGAAGGTGGCAGCGGGGACATGCGCCCAGAGAGGCACGGGGGGGGCTCATCCTCTCCAGAGAGCCAGCTGACCCAAGTGGAGCACATGGTAGCAGATTCGTTCACCGCTGTCAGCATCCACAGGGAGATTGATGGTGTGGACACACTGGGAGGTAGGTGTCAAGCAATCCACAGGGGGACGGGGCTGCATGGCTGACGGTGTGCCTAACAGAACTGCCTTGCCTCCACAGACGCCGCCAGGGACAGCCAACCCCCAACCAGTGCAGTGCCCGCAAGCCCGGTAAAGGCACCCGAAGATGCACAACAGTGGAACAGGCAGTGGAACAGGCATGAGGTGGCCAGCACAGCTGGGTACCTGGGACATGCACTGCAGGGACACCATCACTGGCCACATGGGGCAGAACTAATGCCATCCCATTGTACTCCTACAGGGCCTGACCACAGAGTGGAGGAAGGGCAGCTGAAGCCCACAGAGGAGCTGTCCACTGTTGGAGATGCAGACGAGGGGGACACAGTGCTGACTGGCAGGATGGAGGACTAGTGCCCCTGCAGTGGCATGGAGGGTCAGGGCATACTGGTGGCGAGCGAGGAGGGCAACTCAGCGGACACCGATGATGGCCCTGACATGGTGGGTGACAGCCTTGCTAACGATGGCACGCTGGCTGAAGAGACACCAGACAATGGCTCTCCAGGCATGCAGCAGGCACCCACGAATGGTGACAGGACACAGTGCTTGGAGGGGATGGATGGACAGGGCGCTGTGGGTACCACTGTGGATCAGGACACCAGGCATCATGGGTATGGTGGCAGGGCCCTTGGAATGGCGTGATGCCATGGCACATAGGCCTCTGCCTGGCTGCATGCATCGCCATATTGTTTGCTGGAACAATGAGGCGCACATGGCACACACACACGGGGGGGGGGAGGGGAGGTATGACACAGGCTGCTGCCCGGACATGCGTGCCAGTGTACACCACCACATGCAGCTATAGCCCCACCGCTGTGTCCTGCACCAGTGGGCACAGTGGTCCTGTACCGCCAACAACAACCTCCTGTAGGGCTGGCTACCTTGCTGTGGTACAGGGGCTTCATGCAGTGCACCACGTGCACTGTCACCAAATTCCAGCCATTGGCTGGGGTGGGATCTCCCGTGCATGCCGGGACCCCAACCACGGGGTGTGGGGTGTGTGTGGAGGGTGCCAAGCAGTGCAGCATGCCCCTGCTGGCCCCAGGTACTCGCAGTCCATGGTTATCATTAGGCACACGCAGACCATTGTGGGCTGTCCCGCTCTGCATGGTGCATGGCAGCCCTCCGCCCACTGTCGCACAAACAGCCACCCACTCCTGGCAACACCAGTGCCATGTGCCCCAGCACCGGCATGCTGATTCCAGTAAGCAGCTACTGCTGGAATGTGCCCTGCTGAGCGCAGCAGGTGCTGCATGTCTCACCACCATCTCCTGTCCATAGCACTGCTCCATGCCCGGAGGACTCTGCGGGTGGTCCGGTGGTTGGCACTCCAGCATTGGAAGGCCACAGCACACAGCCATGTTGTGCAACATCACACACACGCTGAACACACAGCAGGCACAGCCCGGCGCCAGCATGATAGTCCCCTCTGTGTGCTCCAGACACCGAAACCACATCTTCAGGAGCCTGATGCTTCTCTCCACAATGCTCTTCGTCATTCTGTGTGCAGTGTTGTATGCCTCCTTTGTGGCTGATGTCTGTGTGAGGATCGGTGTCATCAGATATGGGCGTAGGGGGTAGCCACTGTCACCTATGGAGGAATGGCATAGGTGTCAGTCAGAGTCGTACAACCTTCACGCCCTGCAGCCCAATACTTACCCAACAGCCACCCATTGAGCCATCCTGCACGTAGCATGGCGCCCAGGTTGGAGACATCCTGGCAGGATCCAGGGTCCATGGCACACACGTCGGTGAACATGCTGGTGGCATCACACAACACCTGGCAATTGATGCTATGGAACCCTTTCCTGCTCTTGTACGCCTCCTCACTGATGGAGGGTGTGAGGATGGTGATGTGGGTGCCATGCACTGCACCGAGGACACCGGCCATTCCATGCAGAGCATAGAATGCCCGCTTGGTGACACGGACCTCTGCAGCACCCGTGGGCAGCCTGATATGGTCCCTCGTATGTTACACCAGGGCGTCAGTCACCTGCGCCAACACCCATAATACCAACGACTGACTCATGTCCATGTCATCACCCGCAATGCGCTGGAAGGACCCAGATGTGTAGTAGGCCAGGGCACACATCACCTTAGTCTCCACGCTCATGGCAATGGAGTGCGTGTAGTCGGAGAGATGCGGTCACAGACCATGTCGCACAGCTATGTGATCATGGGCCATGGCAGCCTGAATTGTTCCATGCAGTGCGTGTCTCGCAGTGTACTGCTGTCCATGCATGGGCAGAACACTTGTTCCCATGGCCACACATGTCTGTGCCTGTCACGCACAACATTGTGCAGATAGTAGTTCATCAGCAATCCTGGACAAATCCCCTACGTTGTGAAACACCCCCAGTGCCATTCCACCATTGTGGTCACAGGGCATCATCCACAGTGGGTCAGGAGTGTGCTGCCTTATGTGAGTGTTGCCGGTGACACATGCGGTATGCCCAGGCATGTGGTGTCCACACTGAGGTACGCGGTAGGTGCATGCACTGCAGTCGTGGCAGCCATGGCAGGGCAGAGTGTGGCTGTGGAGGCAGGGCAGCATTGCTTCATGTTTCTGAGATGTCTAATTAGGGCGTCAGAGGACACCTACGCTGACCACCTCGGTGGGTGGACACTGTGGTGTGTCATGTGTCGTTTGCCGGTGAATGGCGGGGTCCTGTTGGCATATGGCAGCAGGGCTGTGGTGGGGTTGTTCCCTGACATCACCTGTTGCTCACCTTGTTCCTTCATTCACAGGGCAAGTTAGTCTGATGGCTGGGATGTGTTTGGGCCTGTGAGGCGTGGCCTTGGCTATTGCCCCAGGTGTATGGGTGCCACCCATGTTTGAACTCATTCACTGTTCATTTGTTGGCTGTTGTACTACTGTGTTGTTATTGCCACCCGGGCCTGGGGGCTTGTTTTGCTCTTGTACCTGTTGTACTCAGTAAAGCTGTGTTGCACTCTGCATCGGTATGGTCACTAACTCCGGGGTGGGGGGCGGGACACCATTGCCCGGCAGTAGAGCGATGTCACAGGGGCTAGCAGTTGTGCTTCATCTGTCGCCCGGGTGCCATTTGATGAGTAGGTGTGGGTGCCCGCTGTGTCAGTGTCCGCCATCCAGTGTCTGTGCCTGTGCCTGTTGTGGTGGGTGTGTTGGCACCGCATCCCCAGCACCTGTGCATCCCTCTGTTGCTGTGGCTGTGGCTGTGCTACAGGTGGTGTGTTGGTTTCTGTGTCAGGTGCTGTCCGGTGTGTCCTGCTGGGGCATGTCATGTGTTTGCTGCCGTGCTTCACCAGGGTGCTGTCCCGGGTCTCTGCCAGATGCTGGCTGTGTCATGGGAGTTGGGTGACTGGCAGGCTGCAGTGTGTCCAGGTGCATGTGCTGTGCACACATTCAGTTCCTGCTGCAGCATGGCGATCCCTGTGTCCATGCATGGCCACGAACCCTATGGTAGGCATCACGTGGGGGGCCCTCTGTCACAGCCTGCCTGTTTGCGCATCACCACAGCCCCCTCTGCTCTATCCCCCAGTTCCGCCAACACCACTGAGGGCTGTGTCCCAGGCTCGCAGTTGCCCGCAGCCACTGTGGACTCCCTTCACACCCTGTACGGCAGCCCTCCTGCTGGCATATGTGTGCACATCCTGTCCCATGTATCCTTCTGACGTATGTGCCGTTGTGCATGTGCGATGGACGCTGCTGCGCTGTGCCATGCGTGGACATGCCCCCACACATGGGCCATGCACTTGCAACAAGTGGTGCCGCGCCTTACCTTCACACATCACTCGGCCTTGGTTGGTGCAGGTGTACACCGTTTCCGCGCGTATCGCCGCCACATGGCAACTACGTGTGCCTACACGGGCCATGCTAGGTTCGTGCATAGGGTCCAATATAAATATAGGAAAAAATTAGTGTTTCCTTCAAAATAAGAGCAACAGAAATATGGTTACCTTTTTTCCTTTCCCAATTTTTACATTGCCTTGAGTTTCTTTTGGTCTAAAAGGCCCCTTCCTCACTTACCTATACATCTTCCATTTCTGGCCTTATAGCCAGGACCACAGCTGATGCATTCGAAGGAACCAGGAGTATTGACACATTTTCTACCAGGGCAGGCGTTCGAGTTACGGCATTCATCAATGTCTGAAAAAAATAAATAAAACAAAACTGTAACAAAGTGCTGATCCCCTTCTGCACTCACAACTTACTAAGAAACTAACTTCTCAGCAGTCCTGTGCCTTTAGCTGCTACAATCGTGCCCTCACAAATGTGCTGCAGCCTCGAGCCACCCTATTGCCATTGGTTAGCGATGTCATGCTATATGTCATACTGGAAACAGGAGTAGTTCCACTGGACTGGGCAAGAGCCGATGTAGTCCCGTGTCATAAAAGCGACAGTAGGGACGAGGCTGGCAACTATAGAATGATCAGTCTCACATCAGTGGTGAGGAAATTAATGGAAACCCTGTTAAAAGAAAGACTAGTGGAATATCTTAACTTCAGAGTGTTGCAAGTCCAAAGGCAGCTTGGAGTCACGAAGAAGAGGTCATGTCAGATGAGTCTGAATGACTTCTTTAACTGGGTGACTAGGGAAGTAGATTAGGGAAGGGCAGTGGACATGGCTTACTTTAACTTATTTATTTTATTTTAATCTTTGGTAACTGGTTAAGGCCCACTAGGCACAAGTGCCTCTTTTCAGGGGCAGCCTTGGAACACTGGGGAGGTTAAGTGACTTGTTCAGAGTCACACAGCATGCAAGTGGAGGTTGTGGGAATCAAACCCCAATCTGCTTGACGTACCAGGCTCATTCACAGCTCATTACTCTAACCTCTAGGCTATAATGCCAGCCATTTCAGCAAGGCCTTTGACATTCTGCCACACAGAAGACTGATAAAGAAATTGGACAGTCTAGGGCTGGATCCCAAATGGTAAACTGGGTAAAAAGCTGGTTAATGAAAAGGCAACAGAGGGGGGTGGTGGTAAATGGCACTCAGTCTAATTTGTTTATTATTTATTTATTCAAGCGTTTAACCAGGAAGGCATACTGAGCATGCTAACTGCTCGATTCCAGATGCGTCCTGGGGAAGGGGGAACATTGACAGTAGTTGCAAACAGCATATATACAGGTGAAAATACATAGTGTGGATTCTCTAACAATTGGATTAAGTGGCTAGGCATAGAGGTCTGAAAAACAGTAGAAAATACCATAGTTTGACAGCATGGAGGGGAGAGTGACCAGTCTTTATAAGTAACATCGAAGAAGAGTTGGAAAGGAAAGTATGCCTTTTGTCAGATGAAACCAAAATCTGTAAGAAGGTGGCTACTCAGGAGGGGTTGGAGAGAATGGGAAGAAACCTTAGAAAACTTGAGAAGGAGTCAAGAGTGTGGCAACTGGAGTTCAATGCCAAAAAGTGCAAATCATGCACCTAGGGCATAGAAGCCCAGAAGCCGAGTATAAAATGAAGGGAAGGGGTGCTGTTGGTCACTAAGCAAGAAAGGGACCTTGGGGTTATAATATCGGATGACCTCAAAGTAGAAGGGCTTTGTGACAAATGCAGGGGGCAGGGACTGTGGGATGCTGGGGTGCACAGGCAAAGGTACCACCAGCAGGAGCAGGGAGGTGGTGTTACCACTGTATAAGTCTTTAGTGAAACCACTTCTGGAGTACTGTGTTCATTCAGTTCTGGAGGACACATCTCAGAAAGGACACAGACAGGGTGGAGACTGCCAGAGGAGGGCAAGTAAAATGGTGAAGGGACTGCATGAGAAACCATACTAAGAGACTGCGGTATCTCAACATGTACATCCTGGAAGAGAGGAGGAACAGTAGGGGCATGATAGAAACCTATAGATGGGAAGCCTGTTTCAAATGAGGAAGTGCAACAAAACAAAAGGGCAAGCAACAAAGCTAGAAGGGTAGAGGAGTTTGGGAGGGCATGTAAAGAAATATTACTTCATTGAAAGAGTGGTGGATGCCTGGAACAGCCTGACACCAGAGGTAGTCAGGATGAAAAACTGTGTGTGTGTGTGGGGGGTCAAACATGAAAGGGACAGGCATAGGGGAATAATGATAAATAAGCAGGAAGAGGGGAGGTCGCTGGAGACCAGTTAGGATCTGTGGAGACTGGATAGGCAGGACCATCTGGGCAGACTGAATGGATAAAGCGATCCTTTTCTGCTGCCAAATTCTGTTTCTATGTTATAGTCTGGGCCTTTCTGAATGCCAAGGGTGCCGAAAAAACAGGCCCATATGATCCATCACCTCAGGATACACCAGGAGTTGAGTATCACAGCTCACTGTGCATTTCCTGATCATAAATTTCAGATTAATTAATTAAACAAATAAAAAATTCCAGCAGTAAAGGCTGGTGCTGCTTTGCAGCTTCTTCTCCTTTACAGTCAACTAAATTCGTACAGCTCCTGTCTACCTGTGACATGATTGTTTAGCTGTAGAGGAAAGTCTTCCCAACAAATAGTATGTGTGTGCATGCGTGTGTGCGTATTTACGAATTAACATACTACTGGGGTCGGGGGAGCAAGGATTTTCTTTGCAAAGGCTACTTAGTGAAGCTGATAGCAGTCTTTTTGCCAGTGGTCTTCTGGATGTGCTCAGAACTAGAAAAGGCGAAATGCTGTGCGTTGACCATCCTGTTGCTGCTGCCAGGTACATTCTTGCTACCAGGATAACTGGAGACCTGGGAATCCCCAAAACGCTGATCGTTTCTTGATTTACATCCCGGAGCCACACACATTAGATTTTGGATATCACACTCCTTGCAAGTAAAAATGTCAGTCTAATTTATCTGACTAGAGGGTGTGTATTGAGAAAAGATGAAAGCCTCTGGGATCCCCAGGTTTCCAGTTGTCCTGGTAGCACAACAGCTAGTGCAGTGGAATGGTATTCTGAGCAGGCCTGGGTTCAAATCCCAGTTAGGGCACTATTATTTACTTGTTACTCCTTGGTAACTGAGTAAGGCCCACTAGGCACAAGTGCCTGTTTTCAGGAGCAACTCGGGAACACCGGGGAGGTGGGGAGGTTAAGTGACTTGCTCAGAGTCACACACTATGAATGCTGAGGTTGTGGGAATCAAACCCGGGTCTACTGGATGTACCAAACTCATTCACAACTAATTAGTCTAATCTCTAGGCTATACTGCCAGCCCCAAGAAATGTGTGTCTTAGCTGGGATTTTTGTTTCTCACTTCTGAATAGATGAATTAAGCAATAATGCATGACAGGGTGTGTGTTGTGCTGGGATAACGTCACACCTTGGGTGGCTGGGCACGAGGCTGCAGGCTGAGTGTGTCCAAAACCCAAGAAGGGACGTTATCCCAGCACGACACACACTCTGGAGTGCAATATTGCTATTATATGATGGCTCATTCATTAATAAGAAGAAAAAAGGAAAAAAACATTTTTTTATTCATTTCTTTAATGTGATTTTTTTGTTTGTGGAGGTACAGTGAAGCCCGCCAGGATGAAGCACGATATCACAGGTTTACTACATGACAAAAAAGATCAACTTCCATTGAAATTGCATTGTTTGCTGCAGTAACTCTACTGCAGAACTCTGCAGTGCTGCGTTTCATCCTGGTGGGCTTTACTGCGCATATTTCGAAAAAAAAAAAGTCCAGAATATTGTCTCACCAGTAGGTGGAGCTCCTATCTTAATTATGCTGCCTGGCACCTCAAGACTTCTCATACTGTTACTGTTCTGTGGTGCCTCCAACGACCCATTCAGCCACCAGTTAAATCAGGCTGTATTTCAAGTTTTTTTTCTTTTTTTGTGTATGTGTCTAATGGGTTACTGTTTCTTTCTGTGGTGGCTGAGCCTGTGCATGTGCTAACAATTGTGGAGCTACAGTCGAGGAATATGAAGAAAAGCCGTTTCCTCTGACACTTCAGTTTGATTTGAATTACTTTTTTGGCAGTGAGTACAGCAGGAGCAGGGCAGGGACGGTCACTTCTCATTTGCAGCATACAAAATAACTTTGGTTTTGATGTCACGTTTTTCTTCCCCGACTGGAGCGGGTTACAGTAGCACACTTCAGTGAAGCCACTCGGTTTGGGGTAAAGAAGGTACCCTGAAAATTAATTTGTATGGTGTGAAGTACGATATTTGGCATGACTGGCAATGCTAGGTATGGGACTGGTGTTTTTTATTGGGGGGGGGGTGAAGCCATGATGGCTTTACTGTTCGGTACTGCAGGGAAGTGTATGGTGTGTGGAGACAGAGTGCAGTGATTTTTTTTTGTCTGCCGAGGTCTTCTTGGTGCCCGAACTTCATACAGTGATGTTATATGAGATAACATCTCTGGTGAAGGTGGGCACTGACCAGTCAGCACCCAGGATTCTTTCCTTGCCACTGAACACTATATAATATATAGTCACCCCTTGTAATTCACTGATAGCTAATATACTTATATACTTTGTTGCAATTCACTTGGAATGTGCATGCCCCAAATATTAATTATTGGAATATCAGGGATAATTGGTTACTTGATCCCAAGTATTTTTTCATATTCAGATAAAAATATTCTGAGAGCCTAAAAAATGAAAAATAAACCCTAACTAATGCCACGTGGCCAGGGTTTATCCAATCTACCCTCACACGATATCAGTCAGTTCTCACCCTCCATCATCCTCCCTGCTCACCCACTCAGGCTTTAAAAACATGATCATCATTGACCAGATACTACAGTTGTATCACTTCTACTCATTATCCCAGGGCCTGGCATCAGGAATAGAATCAGGTTGGTGGGGACCAGCCGGGGAAAGACAAGATGAACATCATGTGGACAGCTCTCCTCCTTCAGGGTGGGGAGATAAGATCCTCCTCTGTTTGTCTGCCACCTGGTGGGAGCCAGGTGGTAGTGCAGCTGAGATGCACATCGGGGGAGGGGCTGTCGCCAGACATCAACAGAACATGTCCGCACACCAATGCACATGTGCATCATTCCACTCCAGCAACCCTCAATCTTGAGAAAATGTTGCAAACCCCTGACTGGCAGGATGAAGTCCAGCCCCTACAGACCTTGCACCACCAACAAGGCACCTGCCTCCAAACTGCATCCTGACCCTGCCTGTCGGGGAAGTTACACTCCTTGGGGAGTCCAAAATGTGGGGCATGCCATGGGAAAACTGGAGGCAGGGATGAATACCCAGGGCAGGCGAGTGACGAGGTTGGTGGCTGGCCAGATGGAGTTACATTAGCAGTGAATCGGTTCAACAGAGATGAAAAACCCTTGCAAGTTGTTGGCACAACACTAGGGACCAACCATGTCTTTTTAATCACACTGCCTCCTTATCCCAACCCACTCAGTCCCCAAAGGTGCCATTATTTTAAAGTGGGCCCCTCCTGATTCCTGTGACCCCAATGCCTGATTTGGTGGGTAGGGCAACAGTTGTCCAAAATCCAGGTTAATTTAGTCATCTGCCTTTCCTAACCTACAGTACACCAGCTCCCATTCACTAATACAGCAAACCTGCTCCCATTCACTAATGCAGAGCAACTGCTTCCATTCACTAATTCAGTGCACCTACTTCCCATTCACTAATGCAGCAAACCTGCTCCCATTCACTAATGCAGAGCAGCTACTTCCATTCACTAATTCAGTGCACCTACTTCCCATTCACTAATGCAGCAAACCTGCGCCCGTTCACTAATGCAGAGCAGCTGCTTCCATTCACTAGTTCAGTGCACCTACTTCCCATTCACTAATGCAGCAAACCTGCTCCCATTCACTAACGCAGAGCAGCTGCTTCCATTCACTAATTCAGTGCACCTACTTCCCATTCACTAATGCAGCAAACCTGCTCCCATTCACTAATGCAGGAAAGATACAGAATGGGAACATGTTCTCCCCCTTACAGTAGTGCAGCTATCAGAAATGAGACTCAGGAAGGACCACAGCGGCAGCATACACAGGAGCAAAAATGGACTGGAGCCATGAATTAAACTCAAATAAGCTTTATACAAGGATGACACTGTTCTGTACACCTCTGGCCATTCCCCCTCTGATGTGGCATCCAGACTCCAGCAGGACTTTAACAAAGTTCTGCTCTGGTTCAACTCCAATCAGTTGTTCTTAAATGCCAAAACGTTAGTCTCCATGACCTTCAGCACAGGGCACAGACTCTCCAGGGTCAACACCCCCCCACCTCCCAACACACACACACACCCTGGACGGGATAACTTTGGAGGATGTTACCTCCTTTAGGTACCTTGGGTTCTGGCTCAACCAGCACCTGGACTTTTTTGTACATGTGAAAGCCATCTACAAGAAACTGCACCTCAAGCTTGGTGCACTACACAGAAACCATTAGTGCATTCGCCTGCCGACTCGCTGAATGATTGCTCAGAAAATGATCTTCCCCGCCTTTTACTATAGAGATGTAGTATGCAGTGCTGCTCCCAAGTCCTCCCTAGCCAGACTGGAGACCCTCTTTCACTCATTCTGTCACTTCGCTCTATCCTGCCCTCCCCGGACTCATCACTGTGACCTCTACAAATCCCTCTCCTTCCCTTCTCTTGATGATAGCGCCTAGCCCACTGCACCAGCTTTGTAGCCAAATATTGGTTTGGTTCACTACCCTCCTACCTCTCCTCAACCATTTCCATCCCCCCCTCCATCCTCCTACTTCCTTCATAACACCGGCCCCTGAATCCTTGTCCTCCCTCCCAGGTCCAGCTCTGCAAGTCAGTCCACCTTCTCCTATAGATGCCCTAAACTGTGGAACACCCTCCCCCCTTCCATTCAGAACGCCCCAATCCTGATCCCTCTCCTTTCTACTCTGAGATTCCACCTCCCCAGTCTGTAACTGCTCATAACGTCCTGCCCCATGCCTCTTCCCTAGGGAATTTATGCACCTACATGTCTGCTACTATTCTTGTCTCTCACTCTACTAGAACTGAGCCGTATGAAAATTGCCCTTCATGTGTTATCTGTTAATGGAAGCAACCAGTCATGCAGATAACACACATGTACAGCAATTCCTGTACCTGTTTAGCTCAGACCTGCAGCTGCCCTGTTGAATCTTACACTACCTGCTCATTACTGCTAGAACTCAATGCACTTTGACTGTATCACTGTACTACCTGCTATGTACTGATTACTCTTGCTGCACCTTGTCTGTATCCTTGCATCACTGTAAAACCTGTATTATTTTGTAAAATGTACATTATGGAATTATTGTCTGCTCCCAACCCCTTTCCTCCAGGACACATCTGGAAACAAGCACTTCTGCTCAGTATGCCTTTCCTGGTGACATTAAAATAAATAAATAAATAAAATATCCAAGGGTACTGGTGCAAAATTCAGAGAGCATGGCAGAAATTACAAACTTCAATACTTTCCCTCCGCATAATGGAGGCTTCGTCAGGGGGTCATTCACTAATGCAGCACACTTGCTCCCATTCACTAATGCAGTGCACCTACTCCCATTCTCTAATGCAGTGCACCTACTCCCACTCAGTAATGCAGCACACCTGCTCCTATTCACTAATAGAGTGCACCTGCTTCCATCCACTAATGCAGTGTACCTACTCCCATTCAGTAATGCAGTGTACTTGCTACTATTCACTAATGAAGGACACCTGCTCCCATTCATTAATGCAGCATACCTACTCCCATTCATTAATGCAGTGCACCTGCTCCCATTCACTAATGCAACATACCTACTCCCATTCACTAATGCAGTGCACCTGCTCCCATTCATTAATGCAGCATACCTACTCTCACTCACTTATGCAGTGCACCTGCTCCCATTCACTTATGCAGCATACCCACTACCATTCACTAATGCAGTGCGCACATGCTCCCATTCATTAATTAAGCAATAAGGCACAACAGGGTGTGTGTTATTGTGTAATAACGTCACTCCTGGGGTGGGTCAAAGCATGAGGCGAAGCCGAGTGCTTCCACCTCCCCAGGAGTGACGTTATTGCACAATAACACATATCCCTGGAGTGCCTTATTGCTATTATACAATGGCTCATTTGTTAATGTTAAATGAACAAAGAAAAAAAAAACATTTATATGCATATTTAGTTTTATTTTTGTGGGTGTAGTTGTATGTTTTGAAAAAAAAAGTGCAGAATATTTTTTTCCACCACAGGGTGGAGCTGTTGCAAGAATAATATTGCTGCCTGACTCCTCCGAGATTTCTCTTGTTTTTTGTTTGTTTATCAGCCTCTTCTTTGGTCGTAAACCTAGTAGTGGACAGTGGGTTTAAAGGGACTATGTATGATGCTTTCGTGTTTTTTTTATTTATATTGATGTCAGTTTTTTTGAGAGTTGTGATCGATTCAGTTTCTGTACAGCATGACTTGAATAGCGGGGCGTTGTGTTGCACATGCTGACAGGATGTCAGCATCGAGCGTGAACGGTCGTTTTTCTGTATCACTGTTTTCCTTTTTTTTACTGTGTTCAGTTTGGTTTGTATTTCTTTTTGAATATGTTTTCTGGCGAATGGGCAGTGGAGCGGGAGCATTCTTGAAGTCCGTTATGTGAAGGACAGCGCCGCATGGAGCAGCACTTTCAGGTACAAGTTGTAGTTTCAGGAAGTTGCAGGCAGTGCTGTTTTAGGGAAAATGAAAAGTGAAATGAGGTATACAGCAGTTATTTTTCTGACTGCAGGACCTGTGGATGAAATGGGAGGGGGGGGGCACACGCTGGGTAGGGTAAAGCCGAGAGCTTGACGCGTCATGATGGGGCAAGTGATTCCTTGTGGTTATGTGGTCGTTTTTGTGCCTGCCCTACATACAGTGATGTTATTGTGTAATAACATCACTGTGTCTAGAGCTCAACAGCCAATCAGATTACTGGAATTATCCTTGCCACTGTATAATGCAGCATATCTGCCCCCATTCACTAATGCAACTTACCTACAACCATTTACTAATGCTAAGCACCTGCTCCCATTCACTAATGCGGCATAGCTGCTCTCATTCAGTAATGTAGTGTACCTGCTACCATTCACTAATGAAGGACACCTGCTCCAATTCACGAATACAGCATATCTACTCCCATTCGCTAATGCAGTGCACCTGCTCCCATTCACTAATGCAGCATACCTACTACTATTTACTAATGCTAAGCACCTGCTCCCATTCACTAATGCAGCATACCTGCTCTCATTCACTAATGCAGCACACCTGCTGTCATTCACTAATGTGGCATACCTTTTCCCATTAACTAATGCAGCGTACCTGCTCCCATTCACTAATGCAGCACACCTGCTCTCATTCACTAATGCAGCACACCTACTCCCATTCACTTATGCAGTGCACCTGCTCCCATTCACTTATGCAGCATACCTACTACCATTCACTAATGCAACATACCTACTCCCATTCACTAATGCAGCACACCTACTCCCATTCACTAATGCAGTGCAGCTGCTCCCATTCACTAATGCAGCATATCTACTTTCATTCACTTATGCAGTGCACCTGCTCTCATTCACTAATACAGCCTACCTCCTCCCATTCACTAAAGCAGCATACCTACTCCCATTCACTTATGCAGTGCACCTGCTCCCATTCACTTATGCAGCATACCTACTCCCATTCACTAATGCAGTGCGCCTGCTCCCAGTCACTAATGGAGCATACCTACTCCCATTCATTAATGCAGTGCAGCTGCTCCCATTCACTAATGCAGCATATCTACTTTCATTCACTTATGCAGTGCACCTGCTCTCATTCACTAATGCAGCATACCTCCTCCCATTCACTAAAGCAGCATACCTACTCCCATTCACTTATGCAGTGCACCTGCTCCCATTCACTTATGTAGCATACCTACTCCCATTCACTAATGCAGTGCGCCTGCTCCCAGTCACTAATGGAACATACCTACTCCCATTCATTAATGCAGTGCACCTGCTCCCATTCACTAATGCAGCATACCTACTCCCATTCACTAATGCAGTGCACCTGCTCTCATTCATTAATGCAGCATACCTACTCCCACTCACTTATGGAGTGCACCTGCTCCCATTCACTTATGCAGCATACCTACTCCCATTCACTAATGCAGTGCACCTGCTCTCATTCACTAATGCAGCATACCTCCTCCCATTCACTAAAGCAGCATACCTACTCCCATTCACTAATGCAGCATACCTACTACCATTTACTAATGCTAAGCACCTGCTCCCATTCACTAATGCAACATACCTGCTCCCATTCACTAATGCAGCACACCTACTCCCATTCACTTATGCAGTGCACCTGCTCCCATTCACTTATGCAGCATACTTACTCCCATTCACTAATGCAGTGCGCCTGCTCCCAGTCACTAATGGAACATACCTACTACCATTCATTAATGCAGTGCACCTCCTCCCATTCACTAATGCAGCATACCTATTCCCATTCACTAATGCAGTGCACCTGCTCTCATTCATTAATGCAGTATACCTACTCCCACTCACTTATGCAGTGTACCTGCTCCCATTCACTTATGCAGCATACCTACAACCATTCACTAATGCAGTGCACATGCTCTCATTCACTAATGCAGCATACCTACTCCCATTCACTAATGCAGCATACCTACTACTATTTACTAATGCTAAGCACCTGCTCCCATTCACTAATGCAGCATGCCTGCTCTCATTCACGAATGCAGCACATCTGTCATTCACTAATGCGGCATACCTGTTCCCATTAACTAATGCAGCATACCTGCTCCCATTCACTAATGCAGCACACCTGCTCTCATTCGCTAATAAAGCACACCTACTCCCATTCACTTATGCAGTGCACCTGCTCCCATTCACTTATGCAGCATACTTACTCCCATTCACTTATACAGTGCACCTGGCCCTTTCACTTATGCAGCATACCTACTACCATTCACTAATGCAGTGCACCTGCTCCCATTCACTAATGCAGCATGTTTACTTCCATTCACGTATGCAGTGCACCTGCTCTCATTTACTAATGCAGCATACGTCCTCCCATTCACTAAAGCAGCATACCTACTCCCATTCACTAATGCAGTGCACCTTCTCCCATTCACTAATGCAGCATACCTAATCTTATTCATTTATGCCATGCACCTGCTCCCATTCACTAATGCAGCATACCTACTACCATTTACTAATGCTAAGCACCTGCTCCCATTCACTAATGCAGCACACCTGCTCTCATTCACGAATGCAGCACACCTGCTGTCATTCACTAATGCGGCATACCTGCTCCCATTCACTAATGCAGCACACCTACTCCTATTCACTTATGCAGTGCAACTGCTCCCATTCACTTATGCAGCATACCTACTCCCATTCACTAATGCAGTGCACCTGCTCCCCAGTCACTAATGCAGCACACCTGCTCTTTCAGTAATGCAGCATACCTGCTCCCATTCACTAATGCAGCACACATGCAGTCATTCACAAATGCAGTATATCTGCTCCCATTCACTTATGCATTGCACCTGCTCACATTCATTAATGCAGCATACCTACTCCCATTCATTTATGCAGTGCACCTGCTCCCACTCACTAATGCAGCATACCTGCTCCCATTCACTAATGCAGCATACCTACTCTCCTATTCACTAATGCTAAGCACCTGCTCCCATTCACTAATGCAGCATACCCACTACCATTTACTAATGCTAAGCACCTGCCCCATTCACTAATGCGGCATATCTGCTCTCATTCACTAATGCAGCACACCCTGCTCTCATTCACTAATGCAGCATATCTGCTCCCATTCACTAATGCAGTGCACCTGCTCCCAATCATTAATGCAGCATATCTGCTCCCATTTACTAATGCTAAGCACCTACTTCCAGTCACTAATACAGCACACCTTCTCCTATTCAATAATGCAGTGCACCTGCTCCCATCCACTAATGCAGTGTACCTACTGCCATTCAGTAATGCAGTGTACCTGCTACCATTCACTAATGAAGGACACCTGCTCCAATTCACTGATTCAGCATACCTACTCCCATTTACTAATGCTAAGCACCTGCTCTCATTCACTAATGCAGTGGATCTACTCCCATTTACTAAAATCCAAAAAGAAAAAGGTTAACAGTGAGCTCAACAGTTAGAATAAAATGAGGGTGCAGGAGATCAGGGCTTGCCGACATCCTTTACCAATTCAATTCTACCAAAAAGTCTCTGCACTTTGGGCCCTATTCACAAAAGTGCAGAGTGGCTATGTGCTGCGTAAATGTAGCACAGAGGCACCCTGTACCAGCCCTACCCAGTGAGCTCCTCACACAGCATGCACAAAAAGGATACGCGACCCCCTACTCAACCGATCCCCAACCGGCTGCGGAGCTCCACATGGGACATGGTCAGGGGGCACAGTGGGGGGCGTGCCAGCACTCTGCGGCATTCTCCAAGGTGCAGAGTGCTGTGCATGGAGGGCTGCCAGCTACACCAATGTAGGGCAGATGTAAACCAGTTATGCACCCCCTGGGTCACAGCCGTCGGCTGCGGTGGAGACAGCAGGGATCCGCAGCCCTCCCGAAACATATGCCCCTGCTGTCAGGGCACTCCTTGGTGGGCTAGGGGTGGTAAACTGGGCACAGTCTCTCTGGTGCAGTCAGTGCACTGCATGCCAGCTGCCAACATGACGCCCTGTGGGCACAAGTGATCCACTGTTGGGACCCGGGCCGGGCAGCTGATTGGCAGCCTGCCTGGGTCCACCGCTCAGCACCCAGCCGCCCCCAGGGATCCTGCGCACCAAGTGGGGGTGGGGCTGCAGGAGAAAGTCACGCGGAGACCAGTGTTGATGAATGCAGCCCCCACGCAGTTCTCCCACAGGTGTGGAGCTGCGTGGTCGGGTTATGCACCTTTGGCACGTAGTTCCTGAACCTTTGTGAATAGCCCTATTAGCTGGGATATTAGGAACTCTGAATTTAAACTTAAATTTAAGGACTTGGAGGAACAGTGTAAGTTTGGCCGGTTTCTATTTTAGGTTTGGGTATTTGTATCTATGTTTGATTTAGCACTTTTGCATTTTCACACTTTATGGACATTTGGGCTTAATTCATTGATTTATGCATGGCACAAGGAAGTGGGACATTGCTCCATGTGCATAAAGGGATTACTGTGATCTGAATGTAATGTAGTGGCTTAGCCACAGCATTTGGGCTTTTATATTGTAATGAATATGACATGAAAGCTTGCTGGATTCACCTTGTCTCTGAAATAAAGCCCTTTTTATGTTAGCATAAGATGCAGTACCCATTGTTTTTAAATTGAGTGCGCCTAATATCCCAGCTTAGTGCAGAGACTTTTTGGTGGTAATTCCCATTTATTAAAGCAGTATACCTGCTCCCATGCACTAATGCAGCACACCTGCCCCCATTTACTAATGCAGTGTACCTACTCCTATTTACCAATGCTAAGCACCTGCTCCCATTCACTAATGCAGCACACCTGCTCTCATTCACTAATGCAGCGTACCTGCTCCTATTTACTAATGCAGGATACCTGCTCCCATACACTAGTGCATGTACCTTCTCGCATTCATTAATACCCACACCATCTCCTAGTCACAAATGCATCGCACCTGCTCCTATTCACTAATGCAGCATACCTGCTCCAATTCATTAATGCAGCACACCAGCTCCCAGTCACGACAGCAGCCCACCTGCTCCCATTCACTCATACAGTGCACCTGCGTCCCATGCACTAATACAGTACACCTGCTCCTATTCACTAATGCAGGACACCTGCTTCCCATTCACTATTTCACTGCATGTGCTTCCATTCACTACTGCAGCGTACCTGCTCCCATTCACTACTGCAGTGCACCTGCTCCCATTCATTAAGAGAGTGCACCTGCTCCTAGTCACAAATGCAGCCCACCTGCTCTGATTCACTAATGCAGCGCACCTGCTCACAGTCATGAAAGCAGCACACCTGCTCTCATTCACTAATGCAGTGTACATGCACCTATTCACTGCAGTTTAGTGTGGCTGGCAGCATGTTTTACACTTTGCAACTATTTGCACAACTTGACTAAATATTAGCATCAACTGCTACTTATGTGTGCATTTTGCTGTTCTCAGTAACTCAGTCATTTGCCCTTCCTAACCCACAGTGCAGCTGCTCCCGTTCACTAATGCAGTGCACCTACTGTACTTCCCATTTACTAATGCAAAACATCTGTTCCCTTTCACTAATGCTACACTCCAGCTTCCATTCACTAATGCAACGAACCTGCTCCTGTTTACTAATGCAGGATATCTGCTCCCATTCTCTAATGCAGAGCACCTGCTCCCAGTCACTAATGCTGTGCACCTGCTCCCAGTCACTAATGCAGTGCACCTACTTCCCATTTACTAATGCAATGTACCTGCTCCTATTTATTAATGCAGGATACCCGTTCCCATTCATTACCGCAGTGCACCTGCTCCCAGTCACTAATGCAGTGCACCTGCTTCCATTCACTAATGCAGTGCACCTGCTCCCATTCACTAATACAGTGTACTTGCTCCTATTTACTAATGCAGGACACCCGGTCCTATTGTCTAATGCAATGCACCTGCTCCCGGTCACTAATGCAGAACACCCGCTGTCATTCATTAATGGAGTGCACCTGCTTCCAGTCTCTATTGCAGCACAGCTACTCCCATTCACTAATGCAGCACAGCTGCTCCCTAATCACTAATGCAGTGCACATGACTGCATTCACTAATGCATCACACCTGTTCCCATTCACTAATTAAGCACACCAGCTTCACATTCACTAACGCAGTATACTTTCTCCCTTTCACTAATGCAATGCAACCTCTTCCCATTCACTAATACAGGACACCTGCTCCCATTCATTAAGTTGCAGTGCACCTGCTTCCTATTCACTAATGCTGCACACCAACTTCCTTCATTAATGCAGTGCACCTGCTTCCATTCACTAATGCAGTGTACCTGCTCCCATTCACTAATGCAGCAAACCTGCTCCTGTTTACTAATGCAGGACACCTGCTTCTATTCACTAATGCAGTGCATCTCCTCCCATTCACTAATGCAGTGCACCTGCTCCTAGTTACTAATGCTGCACATCTGCTCCCATTCACTAATGAAGCGCACCTGCTCCTATCTACTAATGCAGGACATCTGCTCCGATTTATTAATGCAATGCACCTGCTCCCAGTGACTAATGCAGCACACCTGCTCTCATTCAATAATGCAGCACACCTGTTCCCATTCACTAATTCTGTGCACCTGCTTCCCATATACTAATGCAACATACCTGCTCCCTTTCACTAATACAGTACAACTGCTTTCCATTCACTACTACAGGTCACCTGCTCTTATTCACTAATGCTGCACATCAACTTCCATTTTTTAATGCAGTGCACCTCCTCCCAGTCACTATTGCAACACAGTGCTCCCATTCACTGATGCAGCACAACTGGTCCCCATTCACTAACACAGTGCACATGCCTGCATTCACTAATGCTGTGCACCTGCTCCCATTCACTAATGTAGTGAACCTGCTCCTGTTTACTGATGCAGGACACCAGCTTTCATTCACTAATGCAGTGCACATTCTCCCATTCTCTAATGTAGCACACCTGTCCCTATTCACTAATGCAGCTCACCTGCTCCCCCAGTCACAAGTGCACCACACCTGCTTCCATTCACAAATGCAACACTAACTACTCCTATTTACTGGACGAGTGTACCTACCCATATTCACTAATGCCGAAGCACCTGCTTCCCATTATCTAATGCAGTACACCTGCTTTCCATCCTAATACAATGCATGAGCTACCATTAACTAAGTCAGTGCACCTGCTCCCTTTCACTGACTCACACTGCACCTGCTTCCCATTCACTAATGCAAAACACCTGCTACCATTCACTAATGAAATACACCTGCTTCCCATTCACGAATGCAGCACACCTGATCCCATTCACTAATGCAGCGTACCTGCTACCCACTCACTAATGCAGCACACCTGCTCCCATTCACTACTGCAGTGCACCTGCTTCCCATTAGCTAATGCAGTACATCTGATTCCCATCCTAACACAATGCATCTTCCCATCCACTAGTGCATCGCACCTCCTACCCATTCACTAAAACAGCACACCTGCACCTACTTACTAATGTATTCACTAATGCAGTCCACCTGCTGCCATTTACTAATGCAGCACACCTGCTCCTAGTCACTAATGCAGTGTACCTGCTCCCATTCACTAATGGAGCAAATCTGCGCCTGTTTACTAATGCAGGACACCTGCTTCTATTCACTAATGCAGTGCATCTCCTCCCATTCACTAATGCAGTGCACCTGCTCCTAGTTACTAATGCTGCACATCTGCTCCCATTCACTAATGAAGCACACCTGCTCCCATTCACTAATGCAGCATACCTACTCCCTTTCACTAATACAGTGCACCTGCTTCCCATTCACTAATGCAAAACAGCCGCTACCATTCACTAATGAAATACACCTGTTCTGATCACTAATGCAGTGCACCTGCTACCATTCATGAATGCAACACACCTACTCCTATTCATTGATGCAGCATACCTGCTCATATTCACTAATGCTGAGCACCTGCTTCCTATTATCTAATGCACTACACTTGCTTCCCATCCTAATACAATGCTACCATTCACTAACTCTGTGCACCTGCTCCCATTAACTAATGCATTGCACCTCCTCCCAGTCACTAATGCAACACAGCTGCTCCCATTCACTGATGTAGCACAACTGGTCCTCATTCACTAACACAGCACACATGCCTGCATTCACTAATGCAGTGTTCCTGCTCCCATTTACTAATGTAGTGAACCTGCTCCTGTTTACTGATGCAGGACACCTGCTTCCATTCACTAATGGGTGCACCTTCTCCCATTCTCTAATGCAGCACACCTGCTCCCATTCACTAACACAGTGCACTTGCTTCTCATGCACTAATGCAGCACACCTGCTCTGATCACTAATGCAGTGCACCTGCTCCCAGTCACAACTGCAACACACCTGCTACCATTCACGAATGCAACACACTTCATTCACCCCATGCAGTGTACCTGCTCATATTCACTAACACTGAGCAGCTGCTTCCCATTATCTAATGCACTACACCTGCTTCCCATCCTAATACAATGCATCTGCCATTCACTAATTCAGTGCACCTGATCCCATTCACTAAGTCACAGTGCACCTGCTTCCCATTCAGTAATGTAAAACATCTGCTACCATTCACTAATGAAATACACCTGCTTCCCATACATGAATGTAGAACACCAGCTCCCATTCACAAATGCAGCACACCTGCTACCCATTTACTAATGCAACACACCTGCTCTCATTCACTACGGCAGTGCATCTGCTTCCCATTAGCTAATACAGTATATCTGCTTCCTATCCTAATACAATGCATCTGCTACCATTCACTAATGCAGCACACCTGCTCCTATTCACTAACTCACAGTGCACCTGCTTCCCATTCAGTAATGCAGTGCACCTGCTCCCATTCACTAATCCAGTGCACCTGCTTCCATTCACTAATGCAGTGCACCTGCTTCCATTCACTAATGCAGTGCACCTGCTCCTATTTACTAATGCAGGACACCTGCTCCCATTCACTAACACACTGTTCCTGCTACCATTAACTTATGCAGTGCACCATCTGCTCCAAGTCACTAATGCAACATACTTGCTCCCATTCACTAAAGCAGCACAACTGGCCCCAATTAACTAACACAGTGCACATGCCTGCATGCACTAATGCAGTGCACCAGCTCCCATTCACTAATGCAATGAACCTACTCCCTGTTTTCTAATGCAGGACACCTGTTTCCATTCACTAATGCAGTGTAACTCCTCCCAAGCACTAATGCAGTGCACCTGTTCCCATTCACTAATGCAGTGCATCTGCTCCCATTCACTAATGCAGGCTACCTGCTCCTATTTACTAATGCATGATACCTTCTCCTAATCATGAATGCAGTGCTCCTGCTCCCAGTCACTAATATAGCACAGCTGCTACCATTCACTAATGTAACATGACTGCTCCCATTCACTAATGGAGTGTACATGCCTGCATGCACTAATGCAGCACACTTGATCCCATTCACTAACTCAGCACATCTGCTTCCTATTTACTAATGCAACACACCTGCTCCCATTTACAAATGCAGTACAACTCCTTCCCATTCACTAATGCAGGACACTTGCTCCTATTCACATCAGTTTCCTTTCTCTAATGCAGTGCACCTGCTCCCAGTCACTAATGCAACACAGCTGCTCCCATTCACTAATGCAGTACAACATGTCCCCATTCACTAACACAATGCACATGCCTACATTTACAATTGCAGTGCAACTGCTCCCATTCATTAATGCAGCGAACTTGTTCTTGTTTACTGATGCAGGACACCCACTTCGATTCACAAATGCAGTGGACCTTCCACTGTTCTCTAGTGCAGTGCACCATTTACTAATGCACTGTACCTGCTTCTATTTACTAATGCAGGATACCTGCTCCCATTCTCTAATGCAGAGCACCTGCTCCCAGTCACTAATGCAGGACAACTGCTCTCATTTACTAATGCAGCATACCTGCTCCCATTCACTAATGCAGTGTACCTGCTCCTGTTTACTAATGTATAGCACCTGCTCCCATTCACTAATGCAATGCACCTGCTCTTATTCACTAATGCAGCATAACTGCATCCTATTAACTAAAGCAGTGCATATGCCTTCATTGTCTAATGCAGCATCCTGCTTCCATTCACCAATGCAGCATAACTGTTCCCTATTCACTAATGCGGTGCACATGCCTTCATTGTCTAATGCAGCATACCTGTTCCCATTCACTAATTCAGCGCACCTTCTTCCCATTTACTAATGCAACACACATGCTCCCTTTCACTAATGCAGTACAACTGCTTCCCATTTATTAATGCAGGGCACTTGCTCCCATTCACTAATGCTGCACTTCAGCTTCCATTCACTACTGCTGTGCACCTGCTCCCAGTCACGAATGCAGCAAACTGCTCCCATTCATTAATGAAGCACACCTGGTCCTTTTTCTTAATACAGTGAACCTGCTTCCCATTCTTTAATACAGCTTATAAAATGGGTCGACAATTGTCTTTGTCCTGATTGGCCGAGAGGTACTTCTGGCCGTGTCCTTATCAGGACATATTGTGCCAACCGGCACTTCTTCGGCCAGTCAGGACACCTAACAACAAAGATCAATGTGCCAATGTAGTCTCTGTCCCGTAGTGACCGAGCTGGACCAGACCCTCACACACCACCGCACTGTAAAGCAGTACCCAAACTCCCCCAAACAACAAAGACACTACAAATGCACCGCTCACTCTACTAAGAACATTGAAGTCCCCCCCCCCCGCACATAAACAAAACCACAATATTTTTAACATGTTAATTTTGATTTTCATGCTACAGTTTGCTCGGTACCTGATTACAGCTCTTGCTGTTTCAGACGCTGAACATTCACCCGTCTCTAATCCGTTTGTATCACTAGCGCTCTCCAGTCTTCATCCCCCATTCCATAAAACCCCAAATCCATCAAGTCAAGTAAAAAGATGTCTAACGGCTCCCTCGATCTGTTTAATAAACCGCAAACTGCTCCGTACGGTGGCCGCAAAGGGACACGCTCGATCTGACTCAAGCGGGGCTTGAAATGTAAGGTAACGGCTGAAGTCAACACACGACAAGCCTTCCTGAGCTAGCTTTCATAAAGAAAATCAATCGATGAATTGGCTAAAACACTTTTTTTTTACTTAAGACCTGCTGTCTTCAGCTAGCCATTAAACTTCGGCATAACAAACTCAGAAAAGAAAGCCCGTGACTTTCAAATGCAGTTTCACACAATTGTCCTTACTGGTGACTGAGTGTGTCAGCAGCTTAGAAATAAAACAACAGACCCAATCCTGTTATAATTTTTAAAACATGATACAAAATACATCCAAGAGGGTCTGTAAAGCTACTAAAATCAGCAATGATGGCCAAATATAATGGATATGCAGCCCTCCAGTGCTGCAATAGAGGACTATTTTCACTATTTCATCTGTTAAACCTTTTATATTTATAATGTTTTGTCTCTGTTCTTCTTTAAAAAAAAAAAAGCTTGTGTGGAGGGGCCCATTTATAAGCTCAATAAGACACTCGAGGTGTGGGTTGTGGCCTGATAAGAGCACTTCCCAGGTGCTAAAGACACTCGCCGCAAGCGCCTCGTGCCTCATAATGCACCTGGGGCATGCTCTTATCAGGCCATAACCCACACCTCGTCATGTCTTTTTGCTAGCATACCTACTCCCATGCACTAACACAGTGCACCTGTTCCCATTCACTAATGCATCGCACCTGTTACCCATTCACTAAGGCAGCACACCTGCACCCATTTACTAATGCATTCACTGATGCAGTGCAACTGCTGGCATTTACTAATGCAGCATACCTTCTCCCAGTCACTAATGCAACGCACCTGCTCCCATTCACTAATACAGTGTACCCGCTCCCATTCACCAATGCAGTGCACCTGCTCCCAGTCACAAATGTAGCACACGGCACTCATTCAAAAATGCAGCACACCTACTCCTATTCACTGATGCAATATACCTGCTCTCATTCACTAATGCAAAGCACCTCCTTCCCATTATCTAATGCAGTACATCTGCTTCCCATCCTAAGACAATGCATCTGCTACCATTTACTAATACAGTGCACCTGCTCCCATTCACTAATGCTGCTCAACTGCTCCCATTCACTAATGCAAAACACATGCTTCCATTCACTAAAGCAGCATACCTGCTCCCATTAACTAATGCAGTACCTGTTCCTATTCACTAATGCATCGCACCTGCTACCCATTCACTAAGGCAGCACACCTTCACCTATTTACTAATGTATTTACTATTGCAGTGCATCTGCTGCCATTTACTAATGCAGCATACCTGCTCCGATTCTTTAATGCAGTGCACCAGCTCCCAGTCACGAATGCAGCACACCTGCTCCCATTCACTAATGGAGCGCACCTACTCCTATTCACTAATACAGTGCACCTGCTCCCATTCATTAACTCACAGTGCACCTGCTTCCCATTCACTAATGCAAAACAGCTGCTACTATTCACTAATGAAATACACTTGTTTCCCATTCACGAATGCAGCACACCTGCTCCCATTCACTAATGCAGTGCAACTGCTGACATTCACTAATGCAGCATACCCTCTCCCAGTCACTAATGCAGCGCACCTGCTCCCATTCACTAATACAGTGTACCTGCTCCCATTCATTAACTCACAGTGCACCTGCTTCCCATTCACTAATGCAAAACAGCTGCTACTATTCACTAATAAAATACACTTGTTTCCCATTCACGATGCAGCACACCTGCTCCCATTCACTAATGCAGTGCACCTGCTACCCATTTACTAATACAGCACACCTGCTCCCATTCACTACTGCAGTGCATCTTTCTCCCATTAGCTAATGCATTACATCTGCTTCCCATCCTATTACAATGCATCTGCTACCATTCACTAATGCAGCATAACCTGCTCCCATTCAATAACTTGCAGTGCACCTGCTTCCCATTCAGAAATGCAGTGCACCTGCTTCCATTCACTAATGCAGAATACTTGCTCCCATTCACTAAAAGCAGCACAACTGGTCCCAATTAACTACTGCAGTACACATGCTCCCATTTATTAATGCAGCGAACCTCGCCTGTTTACTAATGAAGGACACCTGCTTCCACTCACTAATGCAGTGCAACTGCTCCCATTCACTAATGCAGTGCACCTGCTCCCATTCACTAATGCAGTACACCTGCTCCTATTCACTAATGCAGGGTATTTGCTCATATTTACTAATGCATGACACCTTCTCCTAATCACTATTGTAGTGCTCCTGCTCCCAGGCACTGATAAAACACTGCTGCTCACATTCACTAATGCAACATAACTGCTCCCTATTCACTAATACAGTGCACATGCCTGCATTCTCTAATGCAGCACACCTGATCTCATTCACTAATTCAGAGCATCTACTTCCCACTTACTAAAGCAACACACCTGCTCCCTTTCACTAATGCAGTACAACTCCTTCCCATTCACTAATGCAGGACACTTGCTCCTATTCACATCAGTTTCCTTTCTCTAATGCAGTGCACCTGCTCCCATTCACTAATGCAGCACAGCTGCTTCCATTCACTAATGCAGCACAACTGGTTCCCATTCACTAACACAGTGCACATGCCTGCATTTACTAATGCAGTGAACCTGCTCCTGTTTACTGATGCAGGACACCCGCTTCCATTCATGAATGCAGTGCACCATCCCCAGTTCTCTAGTACAGTGCATCTGCCCCCATTCACTAATGCAGTGCCTTTGCTCCCATTCACTAATGCACCGTACCTGCTCCTATTTACTAATTCAGGATACCCACTTCCATTCTCTAATGCAGAGCACCTGCTCCCAGTCACTAATGCAGCACACCTGCTCTCATTCACTAATGCAGCGTACCTGCTCCCATTCACTAATGCAGTGTACCTGCTCCTATTTACTAATGTAGGGCACCCATTCCCATTCACTAATGCACTGCACATGCTCTCATTCACTAATGCAGTGCACCTGCTCCAGTTCACCATTGCAGCATAACGGCTCCCTATTAACTAAAGCAGTGTGCATGCCTTCATTGTCTAATACAGCATACCTGCTCTCATTCACTAATGTAGCATAACTGCTCCCATTCACTAATGCAGTGCACATGCCTTCATTGTCTAATGCAGCATACCTATTCCCATTCACTAATTCAGCCTGCCTGTTTCCCATTTACTAATGCAACACACATGCTCCCTTTCACTAATGCAGTGAAACTGCTTCCCATTCACTAATGCAGTACACTTACTCCCATTCACTAATGCTGCACTTCAACTTCCATTCACTGCTGCTGTGCATCTGCTCCCAGTCATGAATGCAACAGACAGCTTCCTTTCACTGACGCAGCGCATCTGGTCCCATTCACTAATATAGTGAACATGCTCCCACTCACCAACACAGTGCACCTGTTCCCATTCACTAATGCAGCACACCTGCTACCCATTCACTAAGGCAGAACACCTGCATCCATTTACTAATGCATTCACTAATGCAGTGCAACTGCTGCCATTCACTAATACAGCATACCTGCTCCAGTCACGAATGCATTTTGCCCCTTCCCATTCACTAATGCAACACACCTACTTCCATTCACTAATGCAGTGAACCTGCTCCCATTCACTAATGCAGTGCACCTGCTCCCAGTCACAAATATATACACCAGCTCCCATTCATGAACAGTGGTGGGCGGTAATAAAAATATGCTTTATCTTGAGTAATCCGCAATTCGACCATTTAGGTGTGTGAAATGTGAAATTTTGCCATGAAATTAATTATGCCTTCCAAGGTGAAACATCACTTTTCTGCAGGCGATATTTTGCCTTCCGCAGGCAAACTTTCACCTTCCTCAGGTGAAATTTTGCCCTGGTGAAATCAGGCTAAAATGGGAGAAATTTGCGAATTGCTCCACATGGCAAAATCGGCCACTTCGCCGGAAAATTTTAAATTCGCTGCATCTCTATTCACGAATGCAACACACCTACTCCTATTCTCTAATGCAGCATACCTACTCACATTCACTAATGCAGAGCACCTCCTTCCCATTATCTAATACAGTACACCTGCTTCCCATCCTAATGCAATGCATCTGCTACTATTCACTAATACAGTGCACCTGCTCCCATTCAATAACTTGCAGTGCACCTGCTTCCCATTTACTAATGCAGTGTAACTGCTCCCATTCACTAATGAAAAATGCCTGCTACCATTCACTGAAAAAGCACACCTGCTCCCATTCATTAATGCAGCGCACCTGCTCCCATTCACTAATGCAGCACACCTGTTCCCATTCACTAATGCATTGCCCCTGCTACCCATTCACTAAGGCAGAACTGCAGCATACCTGCTGCTTCACTAATGCAGCATACCTGCTCCCCAGACACAGATGCAGCACATCTGCTCCCATTCACTAATGGAGCGTACCTACTCCCATTCACTAATACAGTGAACCTGCTCCCATTCACTAATGCAGCACAGCTGCTCCCATTCATGAATGCAACACACCTACTGCTATTCACGGATGCAACGTACCTGCTCTCATTCACTAATGCTGAACACCTGCTTCCCATTATCTAACTCAGTACACCTGCTTCCCATCCTAATACAGTGCATCTGCTGCCATTCACTAATACAGTGTACTTGCTCCCATTCACTAATGCAGCCCGTCTTCTCTCATTTACTAATGCAGTCACCTACTCCCATTCACTAATGCAGCACACCTGCTACCTATTCACTAATGCAGCACACCTACACCCATTTATTAATGCATTCACTAATGCAGTGCACCTGCTCCCATCTAGTATTACATTCACTAATGCAGTGCACCTGCTACCCATTCACTAATGCAGCACACCTGCACCCATTCACTAATGCAGTGCACCTGCTACCCATTCATTAATGCAGCACACCTGCTTCTATTTACTAATGTAGCCATCTGACCAGAGGCGGTGTTAGGCGCAAGCGAAGCAAGTGGCCAGTTGGTGTGCCAGCACAGAAGGGGTGCACTGAAATAGAACACATAAGCAGAGATCAGCTTGAAATGCAAGAAAAATTAATACTAAAACCAAAACTGTTGCTGCCATTTTGTTTAGAGAATTTGAATGTGGGTAGAGTAGATGGAAGAAGAAGTGACTGTGGGAACTGTGAAGGGAGGCAGCACAAGTCTTTCTGCTTGGACACCATTAGGTCCAAAATCTGTCCTGCATCTGACTCTATTAGCGAGCGGGCTCGGAACCGGAGGGAGAGGGAGGCAGAGCAGTCTAGGACACAGATAATGCTATGCAGACTCAATAGCCCACTGAATGAATTTTTTAATAACATTTCTGTCTTGGAAGCTACATGGGACATGCAAACTGCAACAGACCTACAGATGTTGTCTTGGGCAGCAGGCACTCAATGGCACATTTGACTCATAGCTTACCTTCACACTGCCCTCGTCTGTTCATGATGTAGCCACTTTCACAATCACAGCGATAGGAACCGGGGATGTTGGTGCATCGTCTACCCCGGCACACATGGTCTTCCTCACACTCATCGATATCTGCTCAGACAGAATGATATAGAGAGACAAGAATGCATATGAGCTGTGCTGTGCAGGGAAAGAAAAGGAAGCAAAATGCAAACTGACAAAACATTTTACCAGACATGTTGCACCCAGTTAGTTCATTCTTCACCAATCCCCCCCCCCCGCACCCCATGCATATAAACTGGGGGAATCTTCCTAAAATGGGTATCATCCTATTTCCCCCTGTTCTCTCGCTGCATCTCCATCACTATCACCACTCCCCAGGTGCATCACTGCTACTTTATCTCAACCACAAGGGGCACAGACAAGCAACCTACTACAAAACTGTTGCCTGAACCTGCTCATGACATCACCACTAGACTCCTGTCGTTAGACATCAGGGGAATGCCATTTGGACATGCAGTCTCAGGCCCCTCCTCCCTTCCCTAAAGAGAAAGAGAGCAAGAATGACAGAAAGAGAGAGAGAGAGAGAGAGACAGAACGAGAGACCACAACCTATCCACATGTTCGCTCATACAACATGCGCTCACTACTGAGCCTGCCACACTGCAGCACAGCTGCCTGCTGGCAGTCATTGGGGTTGTGCTTCTGTGGTAACAACTACCTTCAATATTATGTTTTTATGTGTTTCTAATACCTGTCTCAACTGTTGTCCCCTATCATCCGAACTGTTTCTCTTTTATATGCATTTCATATACTGTACATACTGATAGCGATTTATATCCTGCACTTAAAGTATCTGGGTGCTACTATAAATGGTAATTGTATTCCCCTGTGACTTTACTTAAAAAAGGGTTGGGGCATTTCACTTAAATTGTTACAAGAAGTGCACTGGATTTACATGTTGGGGTCCATGTTCTCAAATGATGCCTAGGATACTGCTTTTTTGTAATTGTTATTCTTGTGCCTGATGTGATATTTGTTTCCACTTTGGATTTACAGTACCACCCAGGGCAAACACCGATTTTAGCTTCGGTGCCCCCTTTCCCCTTGTAAAGTACATCACATATCAAGGCAATGCCAGATGATACTCTCTACTGCCATCTGTACAGCTATCGCTGAATGACACTTAAATTACAGTTCAAATTATACACCTACCCCTGGCTAGATTCAATCCCTGCCTGCAGGGCTGAAAAGTTTGAAAGGTAAGAACTCCACTGGCAGGCTAAAGGAGTGGGTTCATATGTCATAATAAGCGACTGCCAAAAGGCGCACCGTAAGTGGGCTTAAGTCACATTGCTGAAAATCAGTTTTGACATGTGACTCCCCTCACATTGTGCCAAAGGGGTGCCGGGACTTAGGGTTTTGCTTCATGTGGGGGTGTGTCCCCGCACCCCCTACTAAAGGATTCTCAACTCCAGATAGGTGAATGTTGGGGGGGGGTGCAAAACCCAAGTGTAACCCCTAGATGGCGCTATCCCAGGGGCTACTACCCCTGCCTGATTTGCCACTAACAGGTTGAGGGGCCTGGATCCAATGGCGGGTGCCTCCACCCAGAGGTCAGGGTTTGCAATAGTTAAACTAACTTGGTCACAGCCCTCTGGGACACTGCAACCCCCCTTTCTTCCCACTAGTGGCCCACAATATATCAGAATTACCTTCACAGTATACACTTACCCCAGGTCTGGTTCCGGCACTGGGACCTCCTGTGAAATGAGATACAGTGCAACAATCACAGTACAGTACTTTAACATAGACAAATACCTCAGGCAGTATAACTTTGCTGAAACAAGCAGCTCTGATTTATTTAGGGGATATAACAAGGACAGGGGGAAATCAGGTTAATTAGCTTATCACTCTAATAATCTACTATGGCTTCCAGGCATAGGACTACTCCCCTATCAGTTACTGTCCCTGGGTACCCAAGCCCTAGTGGCTAGTCCAAACCGTGGCAGCTGGTAGGGTCCTTTCACACAGAGAAAAGGAGATTAAACAGTCAGCAGTACAGTAATTCCATTTGGATTTAATGTGGCAATTCAACAGGAGCAACCCTGAATTAGTACTCACGACCTCCAAATAAGATAGGGTCCTTCAATGTCAGCAGGGCTCACTTGAGGTACACAAACCTCTTCACACATTTATATAAAAGAAATCACTATACCAGGCAGGCTGCATCTGTATCCCGATCGCAATTACTGCACAATACCCGGAGAACACACAGCAGATTCAGTTCCTGACAGACCGAGTGCAATTTTCAGCAATTCTTCCAGTCTTCTACAGGGTGAGCCTGGTTTCTACTCTTCAGATATCCTTTGATTCTCTTCACAGGACTGGATTCAGTCCTAACAAGCTGCAGACCGGAACTCTGGCCTTACACACGCTTTTTGACTAAAACTGCACACTGAAAAGCACAGGGCTCCTTCCTTCTTCACTGCCAAAGCTCAACTGAAACTCCAACCGACAAACTCGGCACTTCCTTTGAGTTCCCTCCCAGTTCTTGACTGGATTGGCTGTCACTCACAATAGACTGCTGCTGTTGGTCCAAAAGGCACTGAAGTCTAAACTACATCTCCCAGAGTCACTGCCCATACAATCCTCTTGTGGCTGGCTCAGATTATGAGTCCAAGCTCTGATTCGGTCAAGGCACCATTTTAGAGCTAGCTTACCCCACACTGATTGGTCCAGATCAGCAGTTCAAAACTAGAATGGGGAACTAGCAGACACAGTTCTGACTGCAAAGAAAGCAGGTTAGACAAACTGTAATTTCATTATTACTCTAAATAATTTCTGGCAAACAGTTACATCTTTCAGATAGGTTCCCTTTGCACTCCTAGTGACTGCAAAAATGAAGTGAATTGGCAGCAGCTCGAGTGGTACTCAGAGAAGCACACAGTCCCCCCATACAAACTAATTATGTCTGCAAGCAGACAGCTCTTAAAGAGACAGTACCAGAGGCTCTAAAAACACTCACTGATAAATGGCTTAAATGCCAAACACCATTCAGGCTTGGAGCATTCAAGCAAGCTCCTGGAAGTCTTTTGGGAACCCCCATTTGCAGGGGGGTTACATATGTAAACCGACCCAACTAAGTTTCCACGGTCGAGGGATTTGTTAATAAAGAAGGTATACTCCAGGAGGGCAGTGGTGGTACTGTGACCCTTTCTGAACCCATGTTGTTCATGGCAAAGTAGGTTATATTTTGATAGGTAATCGGTGAATTGGTCAGAAATGATTTTTTTCAAGGGTTTTAGAGATTGGGGGGAGGATGGAGATGGGGCGATAGTTACTCGGGGAGGTGCAGTCACCACTTTGTAGGATGGGTTGTCATCGAAGCACAGGTAAGGAAGCATAGAGAAAATTAGGAGCAGTTGTAGAATTCGCCAAAAACATTTATTTACAGTAGCAGTAACATCCAAAAAATATAAACTTTTTCATAAAAACTATGTAGAGGCAAAATAAAATCTTTCTTGTAATCTCTCCAATTGCAGCTCAGCTTAGCTATAAGTCTTTTCAACCCCCATCCTTAGCAAACATCCTGTCCTTGTAAATATCAGGAGCTGCTAGAATACAGTGTGCTTCCTGAGGCCCCCTTTTTGCAGCTTTTGAAAAAAAGGCCTAAACATTTGCACTCAAGTAACCTCTACAGTTTATAATCATCTCAAATAATAAATATATATATATTTCAACAGTGATACTATATATTGTTCAAACAAAAAGGGATCCCAGTATCAGTTTCATTCCATACATTGATTTGCACATATTTTCATATTAGCTGATATAGATATGCAAGGGAAAACAGACAGCAAGAAAACTGAGAGAGACAGAGAGGCAAGAACTGCGAGACTGTTTGGGCTGATCAAGTCCGAGGTGCCAATGGGAAAATTTGGTTGCGCCAACCAGGCAGAGAAATAGACAGGAGAGGACAGATCCTTGCATTTAAACACTTTCTCCAAAACAAATGGGACAGGCTCCTATTCTACCCTGTCACATGGGTGTAACAACTGCCTGTTTCCAGAGGGTTGGAAACTGGCCGAGACAGAGAGAGAGGTTGAGGATTTTGGTGAGGGCAGCGAGGACAGTATCAAGGACAAGGCAGAGGAGCTTTAGGTCCAGTGTGTCACCACTATGACGAGATTTGCCCAGGACTCTAGTTAAGTATCACTGGGCTTCACAGGTGGAAACAATCATGAACCCGAAGGTGGCTGTATTAGAAGGGGGGAAGGGAGAAGGTGTCCCATAACTGGGACATGGCCATACCAGGCTATACTCTATTCTGGAAGGACTGGGTGGGAAGGAAAGGAGGAGTGCAGCTTTATGTGAGTGAAAGCATAACAGCCACAGAGATACAGGGGGTGGCAGAGGTACTGCGGGTCTCCCTGGATACAGGGAGTGGAGCCAATATTTGCTCTGGAGTGAGCTACAAACTTCCAGCACAGAGGGAGGAATTAGATGAGGCAGTGGTGGAAACCACTTGCAAGATGGCAGAAAAGGGGGAGGTGCTGATGATGGGGGACTTCAACCTGCCAGATGTGGACTGGAGCCTCCCAACAGCAGCTTCAGCTAGAAGCAGGGGCATTCCTTAGGCACTAGTCAGTGAACTCACTCATGATAGGGCAATACTGGACTTGGCACTCACTAATAGGGACTGTGTTGCAGATGTCAAGGTGGGAGGCCACTTGGGGACCAGCGATCACCGTACGGTGTGGTTCAATATAAGGATGGCTGAAGAATCAAACCACACAAGAGTGAGAGTCCTGGACTTAAAACAAAAAAAAAAAGGAGGGCAGATTTTAAAAGATGGGTGAATGTCCCAGTTATGACCTAGCGGGGTGGGTGACCTGGGTGGGGTGGAGGAACAGTGGGCAAAGATAAGAGGGAGCATAAGTAAAGGCAACAAACTTCTGCATCGCACAAGTGAGTAGAGCGCAAGAGGAAAAAGAGACCGCTATGGTTCTCGAAAGAGGTGGCTGAAAAGGTAAACACTAAAGGACAGCATTGAGAAGGTATAAGGAGACTCAGAGGGATGAGGATAGGGAGGTGTATCGGGAAACAGAGGGAAGCAGTAAGGAGTGCAAAGGAGCAAACTGAAGAGAATAGCCCAGGAGGTAATGAAGGAACAAGATATTTTTTGAGACATGTAAGTGAAAAGAGGAAGACTGGAGTGGGATTGTAAGGTTAAAAATGGAAGGGGGACTATGGAGGGGGCCAGGAAAGGCAGACATCCTGAACAAATACTTTTGTTCAGTGTTCTGAAAGAAGGAGATGGGACGGGGCCACAAAAAGTAAGAAGCTGCACCACCACTCAGAGGGCATTACTACACACAACATCTGGCCCACTTATTCTCTCTGGGTGGAGGCACCATGCTATTTACTAATTTGGGACAAACCCCCCCTACTACAGGAGAACAAACAAACAAACCCAACCCCCCTCAGCCAGGTATGCCACATTACAGTCACCAGGCAGGGGTGTGTACCCAGTCGCTGCACCGGCTGGGGGGGGGTGTCACATTAGAAAATTGAGATGCGAACAAAGACCCACCTTTGATTGGGGATCCTATTGAAACTCTCCTGCTAAACAGAAAGTATGACAGATGAACTTTCTTTATTAGAACTATACAGCTGGTGCTTCAGGATTTGCTCAGAAGGACAGGTACACAGGTCAAAAGGTGAGCTGGCACATTACAAAGGAAACTGTTTTGAATTAAGCCTGCAGACACGCTCTGGTGGAAAGGTTTCTTGTTGCTAACAAGACCTAGATTACACAGTCCGAGAAGGTGCTTCCAGAGTCCTGCTTCCAGATGCAGAGACAGAAGGCTCAGATGCAACAGCTGGCCCTGGAAGTAAGACAGCAAAGGAGCCACAGGGGACGTCTAGGACATTGGCCCCCCACTGAAGCAGTGGTTATTTATTTATTATAAAACTGGTAACTGGGGAAGGCACACTGAGCCAAGGCTCTTTTCCAGGTGTGATCATGGGGGAAAGAGAAGCGAGACATCATATACAAAACATACAGGCTGGTAAGGAACAGTATACAAAGTGCAATATACAAAATACTGCATCGTGGTGATAAGGTACAGCAAAAACATGCAGTAACAGTGTCCAGGCAGATTATCAATGCTTAAGACATTGGAACAGATGCATTCAGGCTAAAAACAGGTGAAATGGCAAGGCCCAATGAGGGAAACATGGGAGGGGAAGGGAGGCAGGGAGGGAGATTGTTCTAGAGGGAAGGAAGACAAGAGCAGAAAGTATTGCCCAGCAGCAAAGGCTGAGTGTGGAATGGAAGAGGTGCGGGAGGTTATCAGATCTGCATCAGCCATCCTGAAGTTGTACTTAACTCAAGGGATGCAAACGGTGATGTTTTAATTCAGCCATGGCCAAACAGGGAGCATGCAATGACATCTGCTAAAGATTGCAATGAATCTGGTGGCTATGGCCCCACAGGTGCTTACAGGTGCACTCGCTCTTTCAGACCCTTCACCCTCCAAGGAGTTAGGTGGATATGAGAGCACCAGGTGGAAGCTACTGAGCCAGCCAGAGAACTGAGCTACCAGCAGTTTGAGCAGGGTGCTTTAAGGGCAGCTGACATCAGTTTTGGCTTTTGGGTGAGCGACATAACATGGAGTTGCCTGCCTAGAAATATCGCTATGGTTGGGCTTTTGGTGCAGTATTAAAGTTATTAATTCCGTGTACTAGTCAGTGGCTATCAAGTGCTGGAGCCCCACCCCTAAAAACAGCATAATTATGACGTGAAGTAGGGAATGGGCCTGCGTGCGCTCTATGGACAGTGTCATGTAATCAAGGGAGGGGGTGCTGCCTAAATGTACCTAGACTATTTTTGCTGGCAGATATACATGTTATCCCCATACATGTATACCTGGCAGCAAAGATAACCTAGATACATTTAGGCAGCCCCCCCCTTCCCCCGATTCCATGACACTGTCCATAGAGTGCCTGCAGTCTTGTTCCCCACTTCACGTCATAATTATGCTGTTTTAAGGGGTGGGGCTGATGCGCTCTCAGCAGCTGCTGGGCTCATACATGGAAGTTACGAGCCGGGTATTACAGAGGTAATAACTTTTTTAATACTGTACCAAACAAGTCTAAATATAGCTAAGATAGCTCCTAGGGCAGGCAACTCCATTGTATGGGTTGGCTGCCAGGATCATGTCAGCTGCTTTTGAAGCCTATTGCTTTATATTGTCTGTGGTTTTCTGCATGTGCTTACCATTGTATCTAGGGTTTGGCTAAGGTTAATTACCTTCGCCTAGAGCAATGGTTCTCAGACTTTGTCACAGTGAGCCTCCCCAAATCCATGGAAAAGACTTTGAGCCTCCCCCAAAAACTGAAATAATCTTGGGCCTCCCCAAAGAAAAATAACGTACTGTACTTTGTGCAGTACACCATGAATAAATTGAAACCCTTTTGAGTACTTGGTTCACATTCAGTTCTTTGTCTTATACTGACTTGGAACTTTTGAAAAAGAACTCCTGTGCTCAAAGGTGTTATCTGAATAACAAATAAATAAAATAAACAAATATTATTCAACTTATTGTAAACCTCCCCCCTCCCCCCACAGGCCAACCTACTTGCTCTGCTATTTTAACTCTTGAACCATTGTTACCCCTTGTTGTAGTACCTTCATGGGTCTGACTACTTCCTCTATTTCCTCTCTATGTGAAATAACCTTCCTGCATACTTTGCCTCTCCCTCCTTCTCTGCTCCTACAACATCTTGGGGATTACTTGCTCCTTCCTGCTATTGCTCTTAGCACTTCTATGCTCAACCCTTGTATTTGGGCTGTTCTGCCATCAGTTTACAAATTGATCAATTACCACCACTCATTATTAATTGATTGTTCATATTTATTAGCACTATTGCTCACTGTATATTTCTTGATTGTTTTGCAGTTACCTTTTGAAATGTATTCACTCCCTACCTACCCTTCCCCGGGTACACCTGGAATGAGCCTTGGCTCATTCACCTTCTCTTGTCACCTATTAGAAAATAAATACATAAAATTCACCTACTATTATTATCCTCTTTCAGTTTGCTTCATCTCTTCACTCAAAATATATAAAACCCAAAATTTAAATACAGTACTTTTTCAGACTTGCTTGAGCCTCCCCTGGAATAGGTTGGGGCCTCCCAGGAGGCTGGCCTCACCATTTGAGAACCCCTGGCCTAGAGTTTGACTAAGGTTAATCATCCTTGTCTGAGGCTTCACTAAGGCTAATTATCCTTGTCAGGGGTTTAACTATGTTCTATTGTGCATTATGTATTTATGTACTACACCCTTGTAACCCCCTACCCCCAGGGCGCATCTGGAATCGAGCGGTACCCTGCTCAGTATGCCTTTCCTGGTAAATCTCTTAAATAAATAAATAAATAAATAAACTATGGCTAATTATCCTTATCAGGGGTTTAACTAAGGGTTTATTACCCTTGTCTGGGGTTTAACTAAAGTTAAGTACCATTGTCTGGGTCTGACTGAAGTTAATTACCCTTGTCTGGAGTTTGATTGAGGTTAATTACCCTTGTCTGAGGTTTGACTGATATTAATCTCCGCAAAGACATAGACAGGATGGAAGCTGTCCAGAGGAGGGCAACTAAAATGGTGCAGGGTCTGCACCGGAGGACATATGAAGAGAGACTTAAGGAGCTTAATATGTATAGCCTCGAGGAAAGGAGGGAGAGGGGGGACATGATAGAAACTTTCAAGTACCTCAAGGGAATCAACAAAGTCCAAGAGGGTAGCATCTTTCAAAAAAAAGAGGTGTGCAAGAACAAGAGGCACAATTTGAAGATAGAGGGGCGTGCCTAGAGGTAATTTAAAAGTATTTTTTCACAGAGGGTTGTGGATGCATGGAATGGCCTTCCGGAGGAGGTTGTGGAGTCAAAATCAGTGGTGGAATTCAAGCATGCATGGGATAGTCATAAGGCAATTCTGGGGGTGAGGGTAGGAAGAAGTAGGCTGCTGGTTAACTAGGATCTGCAGCTATCCAGTAGGTAGAGAAATGGGCAGACTGGGTGGGCTAGCGGTCCTTATCTGCCGTCAAATTCTATGTTTCTATGTTTCTATGTTAATTATGTCTGTCAGGATTTGCCCAACTAAATTACCCATGTCTAACTTTTTTTTCTAAGGTTAAATATCCTTGCCTGGGGTTTATCTGAGGTTAATTACCCTAGGCTGGAGTTTGACTACAGTTAATTACCCCGTCTAGGGTTTGATTATGGTTCATTACCCTTGTCTAGGGTTTGACTAAGGTTAATTAAATGTGTTTGGTGTTTGCATTAGGTTAATTACACTTGTCTGGGGTTCAACTAAGTCTAATTATCCTTGTCTGGGATTCAACGGACACAGGGACGCTTGAATGAGAGACTATGTCCTAGAACTCTCCTTCGAGTCACGTATAAGCCTTGGGTCAATGACTCGGTTGCATAGGCGGAACTGTCTCACTGTTTAACAAACTGCTTAGTGTAACTGAATGTCACTGCCTACTGAAATACCTTTCAAATACATCTACCTTGCCTTCTCGGTGTTAGCTGCACAGGTCGGTCAGTCATGGTTATTTAGCTGCTTAGCTTCAATATATACTGCCAAAGTGCCACCTTTCTAATAAATCGATTTTATTATGATGATCTTGCCTTGTTTACATCAGCTGCATAGGTGGGACTGACATTTTTCTAATTTAGCTGCTTAGCCTAAATGCATGTTGCCAAGCACTTCTTTGCCAAAACATCAACTCCATGTTTTTGGTATGTCGGTATCTCTGGCATATCTGGGGCTATCAGCTTAGCTGCTTAACTTAAATGTATGCTGCTGAAGTTTTACCTTTCTGATACATTTAAAAACAATTTTGCTCTGCCTTTCAAACTTGTTCAAGCTGTTATCCCTTGATTTAGCAAATCTTGTTGCATCTGTCCCCCACAGTTTTGCTAACTGACATAACTGTTGCTTAATACCCTATTATACAATGGCAAGAAAAAATCCTGGACTCTGATTGGTCAGTCTTGGGCTGGAGCTGTGATGTTATCGCAGTACAACATCATGGGTCTAGTCTCAGCCTCACTGTGAACCTCTTGATGATTTTTTGGACCTAGAGCTCTTTTTTGCATCTCCTCTTAAGAAACAAAAATATTTTTCCACACTAATAAAAACATTCTTTAAAATTATTTTTTTATTTTATATTTAACAACGAGCCATTGTATAATAGCAATAATGCCCTCCAGGGTGTGTGTTGTTTGGGATAACTTCACGCCTCAGTTGTTGGATGCACTCAGCCCCAACCACCTGAGGCGTGACGTTATCCCAGCACGACGCACACCCTGTTGGGTATTATTGCTTAATTGTTATAGCCATGCTCTGTATTCCAACCACCAATATTCTACTTTCAGAACTACTAACCTTACGACTACTCCTAGCTGACACTCTGCCCTCCCCCCAAGCTCAGGCAGAACATCACCCCTTAGAGCCCTCCAGAGACTTTAGTTACTCCAGCCTGCTTCTAGCCACCTACCAGCCTCCCATACTACTGCATTTATATTTTGAAAATTGCTGTTCCTGTTAGTATCCCACATCAGAAAGCAATACCTCCTGCCCACCCAGACCCTGACTGGTCTACAACACTTCCAGCACTATAGACCTCACTTCTTTACCTTTGCCTGACTGGAGTCTAACCCAGGCCCCCTCTCCATCTTACCTTGGGCAGGTCAAAAAGACTTAAAATTACCCACTTTAACATTTGCAGTCTCCTGGCTAATAAGTCTAACCTGGAAGCCTGGGTATCTCACTACTCCCCCAACACACTAGGGATATTCGAATCCTGGCTCAAACCCAGTATTCCAAACTCCCTTTGTAATCTTAACAACTATTCCTTCCTTCAGATAGACTGTCCATCCCCCAAATGTGGTGGAGGCCCCCTAATCTACTACGGGTCCCATCTCAGCCTGTCTTCGATTTCTCACTCAGCTGGTACTGACACTGCATACGAAGTACTTCATGCTTCACTTACTGTAGGCCAGACCCAAAAACTTCATCTCCTTTGTGTATACAAGCCCCCTAAATGTGGCATATCAGGACTAACTAACGCCATTTTCGCTATTATACCCTCAGTCAGTCAAAACGAGACAACTGTCACAGGAGACATGAACCTTGACTGGCTAAGCCCAGACTCTAAAACGTACAAACTGCTCAACAGTAAGGCCTCTCACACTAATTATCACTAGCCCTAAAGCACATCCACCACTCTGCTAGACTGGATGCTTGCAAACAGGCTAGACAGGATCCAGTTATCTGGTATACTCCCCGACTCTATCAGTGATCATTCCCCCACTTACTGCCTATGGAATGCACAGATTCCAAAAGTTCCCCCAAAGGTTTTTACTATAATGACTCTATTACACCTAGACTCCTCCACCCTCAATGTCGAGCTTTCCCTCATCGACTGGTACCTCATACTAGCCTCCTCCAACATTACCTCTGCCCTAGATATCTCCTGCCTCCAAAGTAGATTAATTCCTTTCACAAAGAGAAGAGTTCAAGGTACTGCCACCCCTGGTTACACAGTGACCTCCTCTCTCTTTATAAAAAAAGAAACAAGTGCTGGGCCTCTTTTAAAGCCTCATGAAAAATAGAAGACTGCAAAAAAGCAACACGCTCAGCTAAAAGCTCCTTCTGCAAGGAAAAACTCATAGCCTCTGCTAGCATCCCAAGCAGGTTCTGGGGACACATAAAAGGGCTCCTGGGAGTTCCATTCAAAAACCTACAAAAGGACATAATTATAAATGGTGTACATTGTAACAACCAACTCACCATAGCAAATGCTTTCAACACTCAGTTCACTAATCTCTCCTCCTTCCGACCAGTGCTCCCACAGTCCAGGACCATATCAGGGCCTCACCCACTCCCACACACACACACCTCTTCTACCTGAAAGCTGTTATCAGAAAAGAAGTCTACAACCTCCTCAGCTCTCTTCCCTCAGTGCTGCTCCAGGTTCGGATGGGATTGAGCCTGGGCTATAAGCTAGGATCACAGGCTCTCTCCATTCCCATTGCCCACATCTTCAGTCTCTCTCCTCACATCTGGTGTAGTCCCATTTCAATGGAAAGCTGCCAAGGTAGTCCCTGTCCACAAAAGAGTAACCCCAAAGATATCTCCCAATACTGACCTATCGCCCTTCTGCCTATCCTCAGCAAACTACTCAGAAAGATGGTCATTTCTCTGCTAATGAGCTACTACTATACATGCCCACCATCTCCTCACTCCATGCCAGCATGGCTTCCTTAAAAGATCAAAGCATCACAACTGCCCTCATTAAGATGACCAACAACATTTAATGGGCCACTGACAAAGTTTCCTCACTGGTGCTGTCTTCATTGACCTGTCAAAGCTTTCATCCTTGTTGACCCGCCCTTCTAACCGAGAACTAACAGACACTGGTGTCTCCGACCTGTGCCAATGCCTGGTTTTCCTATTACGTTACTGATAGGTGCCAATTCATTAAATTCAGGGCGCCTCTTCAAATCAGTTGCCGGTCACCCATGGAGTCCCCAAGGATCTATCCTAGGTCCACTACTCTTCTCAATTTTTAGTAAACAACCTCCATCTGTCTCCCCTTATCCTGTGTCTGTGAAATGAAAACAAAACAGGATTACACCATATCCCCAGAAGCTGACACTGACCCACCTCCAACCTAATTTCTTCACCCTAGTCCAAAGCCTCACACACCTTGAAAGCAGTATATTAATTCACAAGCCCCATTTACTCGAACCCGATGAATTGGGAGGATTGTCACGTTCAATTCCCAGCTGGTCACTTGGACCCCCTCCCCGTAACATGGACTCTTGTCCACTGCTCTTTAGTGTCAGATACAGCCAATGTCATAAGAGGCGGTGGGCGGTGCATGGTTTGCAGGGAGGGTAAATCAGTAGCATCATAGTGATGCTAGACAGCCTCTGCCAGTAAGGTTTCCAAGCATCACTGTGACTCTACCCGATCTGCCGCCTCCCTTGTGATTATGCACTGCCCTTGCTCTCTTATGATACGGCTGTGTCTGAAATTACGGACCAGGTGGCAAGAGTCCGATATGGGGAAGGCCAATTGAGCTAGCTGTAAATGAAGATCGTGTCACCCCAGTTTGTCTGTGCAAATGGGAGGCCTTTCAGGATGAATATATACTGCTTTTGGGGTGTATGAGGCTTTGGACTGGGGTGAAGGTGGGTTGGAGATGGGTCGGGTTGGAGATGGGTCAGGTTGGTGCTGGCTCCTGGGGTATACTGTTAGAATGGTGACTGAAATTTGTCACTGCAATTAGGGTGCTGCAATAAGGCGATGATAACGGGGGATCTTGAGTTCCAGATCACCCCTACAGCATACTGCCCTTCGCGCCCACACAATTTCTGCCACCTCCAGGGCATACCTGCCCCGGAGGAAATTATATTTAGTTGTGGGGGATGCGGGGGGCAAAGCCCCCTGCAAAACATGACTATTTCCTGGGACAGGGCTTTGGCGCTCTCCGTTCTGGAAGCCACAGTGCCTGGCGCCGAAATGCCGGGTGGCATATTGCCTGTGCCCATATTGGTGTTGACAAAATGACTGTCACACTGATATGGGTGAACCGCCCCTGGTGGAGCTGGCAATAAACCTGACTTTTAAAAACTAGACAGACACAGGGTAATGGGGGAATTTAATGTTAAAGGAGCAGGAGGGTGGCTAGGAAACTAGCCCTGGCCTCCTTGGAAGGGGGGCGGAGCTTTTTTAACACTCCAACTCAATGTCGAATGCCATTCGAATCGTGGGCTATTCAGTACTCAGTCTCGAATATTCAGATAGCCCAATATTTGTGGTATTCGGGAAATAATATTCGTCCACTGTGCACCCCACTAATAAGCCTTGTCTAGAGCTTGAGCAAGGTTAATTACCCTTTGTCTAGGGTTTAACTAACAGTAATTATTCTCATTTGTTGTACCCTTTTCTGAAGTGAGTGCTTCTTCGCTTCCTTAACGAGTTGTTTGCCAACTGTGAGAGCCTAATAAAGAAAGCTAGAAGCTCTGCTTCACTCCTTCTGTTGACCCAGACCAAAATACAATATCTCGCGTTACAAGACCTCATATGAGGATCTGATGCTGTGTAGCTGAAGCTCTCAACTAGCACATTATTCACTCCCAGATGTGAGTGGCCTGCACATACAGTACACGTTAGTGTCATTGTGCCATAGAAACAATTAGGTTCAAATATCATCCTGTAGGACTTTTTTTTTTTTTCACCCTCCCCTTGGACCGCAGCATACATGTGCGTGCATGCATGTGGAGGCATGCATGTAGCCCCTACCGCCCACCCCAGGCTTGCATCGCTGCTCCTTCTTGCCTGCGCTCCCACCGGACCTCCACCTGGTGGCAGCGGAACGATGAAGGAGTGGGCAGCTACCCTGGGAAGGGAGAGCTGCATAGCAGCTCAATCCTGCTCCGACCCTCCCCACCAAGCCGGCTCCCCAGTGACCCGAGGTTGTTTCCAAATCCGGGTCACTGGCGTGGCACGAGGTAAGGCGCACAGTACCTCAGCCCTAAGTGCCACCAGGCCAGCACATCCTGTAGGACTTTTAAGGTTAACAGCACTGCTCGCTTCACCAGCAGTGTATTGTGTACTCTTGGGGAGACTAGCCCATTGGGTCTGAAAACCTTAGCAGTGAGCTCCTTGTGCCATAGAGACCGATCAATTGCCAATGGTGCTTGAAGGAATGGAAAGGAAAATGGGAAGACCTCAGTGGAGATGTCGCGACTTTGGTACAGCCACCAGGCATCACCTATACAGGGTACGCCAGTGATTATGATGTGGATGAGCAGTTAGCACTGAGTATCACTGAGAATCTTCCTGTGCAACCTCACAAGAGGCACTGGAAAGTTGCCACCAGCTCTTCAGAATCGCAACTGTTGAAATAAGACTAGAAGAGACTTGCTAGACTCTGAAGTATCCCCTAAAATCAAGATGTTAGCTACCTGAAGTTCTCCTTTGTAAGAGCTCTGGACAGTTTTATGTTAACCTGCAATGTGGATAAGGAAATACCTGGGTGCATAACTCTCTTAAACCAATCTCTAGAGATGTGGCATTAAAGCGAGCACAGCCAGCAGCATGCCCACATAGTTTGAGACACTAGCAGTGGTTGGGCTGGAGTGTTATGCTCTAGTACACGTCTTTCATGGTCATAGAGAGTAAGCATTCCTGTTCCTCAGGTACATAGGATAAAAATGCTTCTTAGTGGGGACCACTGCTGTGAATTCCCCACAATGATGTAGGTCAGTAGTGAGTGCAGTACCCACTCTTGTGAGGCAAGTGAATGGATATGAAGAAACACGGCTTTTCATGCTATAGGGAACTACTGTCTGTTAGACATCATCAGGGATGCACTGCTGACCACATATTTGGGCAAGATGGCATTATCTAATAGCCCTCATCCCATTTCCCTCCATTCCACTGGCAACTAAGGGCACATGTGCTGAGCCAAGCAATGAAAATGTGCTGGAAAACGGTGCACAAATCATGCAACAAACGTGAGCAACATTCCACAAAAAGTGTGAAAAAGTACATGAATTCTCTGCCAAAATTCAGTGAGGAGTGACACAAAAATAATGTAAAATCTCTGTGTAATTTTACGGAAAACTCAGTGCCAAGGTCAGCACCATTCCTGGCAGTGTGCCCTGCACCATGCTTGGCGTTAACAACAGTGTAAACAGTATAGCTGCTGTTGGTACGTACCATCATCTGCTGCGACATCATGTCATGGCGTGGATATGAATGACAGATGCTGAAAAGCTTGAAACACTCACAGTTTTGGAGATAAAGTGTGCATTTAGTGCCATCATCAACAACACCATGCTTTCTCTGTACCTATCTTGGTACAATCATCTCAGACCTCCTATCATTCGTTACTAAACAGGATTCTCTCTTCCCATCCCCAGTGCTGCATCTCTGTTGGCATTCTGACAGATTCCTTACGTGGTCACCGAATGATCTACTGTGTCCAGAAAAATCTGCCACCCTAAAGTTCCCCCAAACTTCAGTTGGGCTAGGGCAACCAGGTCTCTTAACCTGGCTGCCTTTCTTGCTGATCTCAACAATATTGATTAGTCTCCTCTCTCTATGTTCACAGGCAAAGAAGAGGGTCTCTCTTTTCATTCCAGAGTTACTGTGGTCTGGGATAATTATGCTCCTTTTCATCACTCTTGGGTTCAAGGTTTTCATTTACTATGGATTTCGGCTGAAATCATTGACCTTTTTAAGGCTCGTGACTCTGCTTGTCTCTTGCACAAGGTATCTTGCACCCTCTCTGATCTGAATCATTGCAAACAGCTTCGTAACACCCACACTAAATCTATTAAAGAAGCTAAATTTCACTATTTCTCTATGGGACTCCAAAATAATCTTATCTCCTCGAGTACGTTTTGGAAGGTTATACACTCCCTCTTTGATCCCCACCCCCCAGTCTTCTACACCTAGCCTACTCTCTGGTGATTCACATATCTCTGACCCTGGGGCTGTTGCTCTCTTTAATGAGTTTTCACTTCTTGTGTTGCTTCCATTCCCCTCTTCCTCTTCTTCTCTCTCTCCGCTCACCTCTCCTTCATTCTTGTCTGAGGCTCCCCCTCCCGGTGCTTTCTCTAGTCACTCCTTATGAAACTTTCTTTGTCTTATTAATTTAAACCTTCCAAAGGTTATGGTCTGATGGGTTAGATCCCAAACTGCTTACTCTCTGCACCTGCTACAGCAGTTCCTACCTCTGCTCTCCTCAAGAACTCTTTTCCTCTTAGTGCAGTTCCACTGCATTGAAAGGAGTCCAAAGTCCTCCCATTACATGGGGGAATCCAGCCTTCCCAGGTAACTATCACCCATCTCCTTCTTCCAACCTTTCTAAGTTACAGGAACATGTTGTTTCTCCCAGCTCTCTTTTTCCATTATTCTTCTGGTTACCTTTCTCAGTACCAGTCTGGCTACCGGAAACACCTCTCTACTGTTGCTTCTCTTCTCAGAGTCACTGACTTCATCTGCACAGGAATGGATCATGGCTTTAGCAGCTCAACCATCTTTACTGACCTCACAAAGGTTTTTTTTTCTATCCTGTATGTATCCTCCGTGGTGGGCTGCAGCTTGTCAGCCAGCCTTTACCAGCTCCGCAGTCGTTTGGGCACTTACAGTGCCTTGCGCGTCCTGGCGGATCCCCAGAGCTGACCTGGAGGCATCATCCTTGCGTGACCCCTGCAATTTTCCACTTTTCTGCCCCATTGTCCAAGGTCCCAGAATGCAGTAGTGCATGCGCATGGGCTCCGTGGCTCCGGTAACGGCCCCTTCCACCCTCCCCCAGCCTAGCGCCAGGGCTCCCTGAGCAGGACGCTGCCACCCAGCCTCCACCAGGGGGCAGTCAAGCATCGAGGAGGCCCTCCAAACCCTCCTGAAGAGGAGAGCTGCCGGCCAGCAGCTCAATCAGCTCCTCGTCCTCACCCTCGGCAGACCCTCGGCACCCCAAGCTCGTGTCTGAACCAGGGTCGCTAGCGTGTGTGGTGTGGCGTCCAGCACCTCAACCCTCAGCACCACTGGGCCGGCCTCACTAAGGCTTTTGATTCCATTGACCACACTCCTGTTGGACAGTTGTTGCCTGTGGGCCTCTCTACCCAGTCAGTAAACTGGTTCCATTCCTGTCTCTCTGACTGTTACCGTCAGTTCAGGTTGGTGGCTCAGTATCTCTCCCTCTCCCCATTCTGACTGGTGCCCCACAAGGTTCTATTCTTAGTCCCACTATTTTCTCCCTCTTTCTAAATGACCTCTTACCTGTCTGTGTCAATACCAGCATGCACACATACACAGATGGCACAGTCCTCTGTGCTATTGTTCTGAGCTTGAACCTTTGCTTCAACCGGATTTTGATAATGTTCAGTGCTGGTTCTCCTCAAACTGGCTTTTTAGCCTAGGGCCCGATTCTAGAAGGGTGGTGCAAGTTGCCACCGAATGCAACTTGCGCCACCACTAACTAGACATTGACCCTGCGTAGCCTATTCTAGAAGGGCAGGGTCTCTGCACAAAGTCCTGCGACTTGCGATATGCGGCAAGGTACGCTGCACAGAGGGTGTACCTGGCCAGCATGTCACAACCCGCTGCCACAGGTCACAAGTGCACCCCCCACCTGCCCCGACCCCCGGTTCGCCCGCTGCAAATGTGGCATGTTACCTGCTCTGGTAGTCCAGTGCCCCCAACCTGAAAATAAAATAGATCCCGTTTCCCTGGTAGTCTAGTGCCCCCAAACTGTGCATTAATGAAATAAAACAGATCCCCTTTCCCTGGTAGTCTAGTGGCCCACCACCCAGCTGGGCCAGCACTCCCACCCCCCCACCATCCCCAGCCGGCTAGCACAGCCCACCTCTCACCTCCAGCGCCAGCCGCCCGACTGAGGCACAGTGTGGCTACTGCACAGATGCACTCAGAAATAAATTTCTGAGCGCATCTGTGCAGTAGCGCATTACTGCACTCAGTCGGTGGCCGGTCGTGAGGTGAGAGGTGGGCGTGCCAGTCGCCAGCTGGGGACGGGGTGGGGGGTGCTGGTGGCTGGGACAGCTGGGTGGGGGTTAGCCACTAGACTACCAGGGAAACAGGGATTTGTTTTTATTTCATTAATGTACAGTTCGGGGAGCCCACTAGACTACCAGGAAATGGGGATCTGTTTTTATTTCATTATGTACAGTTCGTGGGTGGGCCACTAGACTATCAAGGAAACAGGGATCTGTTTTTATTTCATTAATGTACAGTTCAGGGGGCACTAGACTACTGAGAAACAGGATCTGTTTTTATTTTATTACTGTACAGTTCGGGGCACTAGACTACCAGGGCTGGCATATTGCTGCATATGCGGTGGGCAACTCACGGTTGAGACGCAGGTGAGGGGCATGGCAGCACCGCCCTGCGGGGCTTCTGCCAATGGCTGTTTCGGGGGGCTGGGGGTATGGGTAGCCCTGTGGGGCCCCGCTGGGGTGTGCTGGACATGGCGGGGAGAGAAACTATGCACTGTCCGCTGAACAGCTGATGGGTCTACAGGACCCCCGGGGGCGTCCGCAAGTTATACCAGCTAAATGCTAAACGTTAAGGCCGGAGATCGAGTAGGGTCTGCAGTTACACAGTAGGTAGGGAGTGTTTAGGGCAGACTAGGTGGGCCAAGAGGTCCTTTTCTGTTGACAACTTCATTGTTTCTGTGTTTCAACATTAATACTACACTGCAGCCATTTTGAGGAACATTATGATGCCATTGAGGAACAAACTGTGCCTGACCACGTTGAGTCAAGCACAGCTTTTTCCTTGATGACATCACAGTGTTCTAAAATCAGCAGCAATTTATTTAATATAGTTAATGTGGTTAAACATAGAGAGTTGTACAGAACAATAAAGGGTTCTACCTATTACGTTAATTAATGTCACTTTTAGGGAAAATTCATAGCACTAAGTGCAATCATGGGAGTCTGTATATGGTGAACATGGGGTGGTATTTGTTATTGTTTGATCTCACTGTGCCCTATTTGCTATAAACAGGATATGACGTATCTCTGCTGAATTTTTATATTGGTGGTGGTGGTTGTAAAGACATTATCAATAATACTAGAAACGATGAGTTTCTGTTTTGACTTGGGTTGTATGTTTAGATACAAACTGGCGTCCTGATGAAGTGGTTGGATAAACACCACAAAACACTGGCCTTTTGACCTTTGGTTTATTTTGTATGAATAAACAGAAGAACTTTTCCCTGGTGTGTGGGTCATTTCTCCATTGAGCTGGATTTCAGATTATTGAAGGTATGGAGCAGATCCTTCCCGACGTTCTCTTTATGTTGCAGGTGAATGGTGGGCCACACTGCTATGATGTGTGGCTATCTGCTTCCCATCACCCCTGCAGTACCCACAGCCACCCACCTCCCCATCCCCATTCCATATTGACCAATACCTGATAAAAGCTTTCAAACTGGCTGACCACAAAGTCCTCCCCAGTAAACTGAGGCACTGAGATACTGTGGCTCACAAACTACACTGATGGGATGCACACACAAGGCTGCTCTTGGCACCACCCTCTCCGACTTAAGCCACAGAAGCAGGCGTCTTCAGGGTTCTACAGTATCTTAGTCTCCCTGCTCTCTTTTGTTAATAACCTACTGTCCCAGTTTGTCCATAGCAAGGTACACATGTGCACTGATGACAGCTGTCCCACAATGGCCTGGGTGGAGAACTGACTCAAGCACCTACTGCTGTCTGTTGTACAAGTAACTTTGCCAACTAAGCCTCACCCCTCACAGAAACTACCATTATAATGTAACAACCATTTCTTGGGAAAGGAGGGTTGTTACCGTATGGAGTTAGGGGGGCTGGTCGCCTCTGGGTACCCCAGGCAAGCAGCGGTGCCCCACCACCATCTTTATTCACTGTTTAGTGCCCATTGTGAAGCCATGATTGACTGAATGCCCCCCGCTCCCAAACACTCCGAAACCTGGCTCCGCCACTGGTTGTTACCACTATGTCCATCAAAGCCACAGGTGCCAGTACACCCGTTGGTTTGTCCTGCAGCAGTGGGGATACAATGTTTAGTGACAAGAATATAAATGCAGGAGTCTGGGTGAGAGCTCTTGGATGAAGCAGAAGGAGAAGGTCGTGTCCTTACTAGTGCCGGAGAACATGTTCGGGTTCTGGGTGCACCAAAGGTCCTACTAGCCTTTGACCAGTGACAGGGGCCTGGGTTGGCATGGCGTGGGATTTTTCAAGTCTAAGTGCACCGTTGGGAGTCAGAGGGTCCTGCCAGGTCTGTCCCTGTGGCGGGTGCCAGTGTTCAGTGGTATAGAAAACCAGGAAAATGTGGTACACTTCTGAACTGCAGTTTAAAGTGCTTTATTTCAGTGCACGAAGTGCAAAATACATAACCCAAAAATATTGGAGCAGAAAATGATGACCTGGCACACTGAGGGTGAATGTGGTCCACAGCTAGGGCACTTGTCCCTCTGAAGATGTCAGAGTACTAGCAATAGCATAACAGTACTAGCAATAACTGTTAGCACTGTAAACTCCAGCTATGTAGTGCAATTCAGTAAGGCTGATACTGCCAAATGAAAGTTACTGTCTTAACACTGCATTTGTTTTAACCAATCACGCACTCTATTCGTGAGCACTTGTGAATATTGATGAGTATATATATTTAAACTATGACACCCTCTCCTGTGACCACTTTCCCCTGACGAAGGGTCATGTGACTCGAAGCGCTGGGGCATCGTGCGGAGTGTAGCATCCTGCTTTTCACTGTCAGCACGTTTCTTGAAATAAATGCAGAGCTTTTGAACCAAATCATTGGGGTGGACAGTGTTTCTGGGGTCCTATCGAGTGCAAGGGACTTCCTGGTTTGGTGTTTGTACACTGGGGCTGGCCGCCCCTCCCTCCTGCACTGGCCCAGCACCGATGACTTTGTGGTCTGTCCCTTCCTGGTTTGTGTATATAAAATATGGCGCAAGTACAGATAAACAGTGATGCAGGACGACGACGACCCCCACTGTGCTTAGCAATGAACTAGGAGATGCATGAAATAAACTACCCTTGAACCCATATCCTCAAGTAAAGGGACCACACAAACAGTAGGTATGCTTGGAACAGGCAGATTCTGATTCCGTTTTCAGATTAAGGAATTCTGGAACCTGAATCAATATATGATTCCAATTCAAATCCTAAAAAGACCTCAACACTGGAATTGGATTCGGATTTGAAATCCTAAATCCTAATTTCCTATGTAAACATAAGTTTTAAGATTCAGTCTAAGAATTAGGATTTTCGGACGCAATTCCAAAAATTGTACATCCAAAAATGTTGTCGGAATCCAACTAATTGGATTCCATTCAGCAGATTCCAAGCAACCCTTGTGTAAAGTGTGTTATTTTATGAGTCACCATGACTGTTTCTGATACCTGAAGTAACTGGAGGAAGGCTGTGCATGCTAATAGTGTTTGCAGGGGACATCCCAGCAAGCCAAGCCATCAAATACCCCTAGACACGAGAGTAGTCCTGGGCTATGCCCTCCCCATCTGGGCAGTGAGACACTCAGCAGCACAGTTGGGGTGCAATACAATGGAGAGAAAATACTGAAAGCTGATTGGTGGAGATCCAGTTTCATTCAGGATGTTATCCCAACACATCTCACAGGTGACACCAGTGCCACCAAAACAGCCTACTTACAACCAAAAACACATGAATGGAAGCATTTTATAAATGCAATACAGCACTTCAGGGCATGTGTCGCTGGAATAGCATCACTTCTCTGGTGGTTGAAGGCACTTAGCCTGTAGCCTCATGCCTCACAATGCACCTGAGACATGTCAGTATCCAGTATGACACATGCCTTGCCATGCCTTACTGCTTAATTTACACACTCCTCCATAATTTATTTTATTTCACAATTTTATTTTACAATTTTTGGTCAGGAAAGACACAGTAAGCCAAGGCTTGTTTCCAGGTGCATCCTGGGAGCACAGGGAAGTTAAATGACTTGCTCCTGGTCACACAGTATGTAAGTGGTGGCTGTAAGTTCAAACCCAGTTCTCCAGGTTTGCAGCTCAGTGCTCTTAACCACTACACTATACTGCCTCCTATAATTGCACAGTATCTACACTCCAGCACATACATAGCTCCATCCTTCTCTCACCCTCCATCCCTGTCTCTACATCCTTTATTTTCCCAGATCAACCAAGGCAACTATCTGGACAATACCCAGCCCTCAAAAAGCAGAGGCCTTTGCTTTCATCTTTAATAACCCTTCACCAAACCCTGTAGCACCTAAATTACATCTGGTTGATCCTGTCACCCCTCCCCCCCCAAAAAAAATTACTAACTGGCTGGTCCTGCCATTGACTATAATACAGAACCTTTTCCCCAACCTCTATAGCACCCAGTACTCACCCACCACCACCAACACAGCAACCATCATAAACTCCTTCACTTACTGCATGTTCTGTGCCAGCCGCCATGTCACCTGCATAAGCTGCAATCCTGGCTCCATTAGTTACGCTCAGTTAGGGATACAAGTGGGATTGCCTGATGCCTCTTTACTCCAAACAGTGTTTATTGCCTGACTAGCTCCCAGTGACCCTTGCACTTAACTTGCATACTATTACCATACCTTGGCATGTGAGTCCGATCCTGTGATGTGACCAGGGTGTACCCTGAGAAACAGTGGCAGGAGTAAGATCCTGGATTGTTAGTGCAGCGCCCTTCCCAATCATTACGGTTGCCTTTGCACTCGTCCATATCTAAAGGAGAGAGAATGCAAAAGGAGGAGACAGAGAAAAGATATTATTAAACTATAACATTGTACAACTGGTGATTTGTACTAATGATCCTATATATTGGCCACCTGCCTCAGTGACTGGTTTGCATAGCAGGACAAAACCCACTGAAGGAAGCCCAAGGCATCCACTATATATAGAATTTTATGGGTAACCATAAACAACAAGGCTACATTTTTGAGGGGGTTATGATGCCATCATAGGGACCCTGAGAACAAAGCTTAAGAGGTTCTTGATGTCTTCACAGTCACTGAGATGGAAACACAGCCGAGTTGCTATGGCTGAACATATAAAATTTTGTATAGTATATGGACTCCAAACACTGTCCTTAGTTACTAACCTGCTGCCTGATGAGTAAACACGGTGTGCAAAGTCAAGCTGTCCCTGATGTAGTTTTGGTTATGTGTGTCCATCTTAGAGTGCCACAGCTACTCTCATACAACAGTAAGTCATTGCACCACAGTAGCTTCATCTTTGCTGGGATACAGTGGGGTGTTTGAGTGTATTAATTTCATACACAAGAGCCCCTTGTCATATACTATAGAGAAACATTATTGCCTTTCAGGTTTCAACACAATATCAAACTATTGGATAAGAAGTTTTTTGCTAGCTTCTTTCCCAGATTGGTGCAGAAGGAGGTCAAGTGACTAGCTCAAGGTCACACAGTGAGACAATGACTGTGATGGGGACTGAATCAGGAATCTTCTGGGTCACAGTTCTGTGTTATAACCAGTAGGCCACACCGTCTTCCTAAATCTTACACATAGAAATATAGAAATTGATGGCAGATAAGGACCACTTCACCCCCCCAGCCCCCCAAGTCTGCCCATTTTTGTCCCTGCCTATACAGTAGAAGAGTTATGAAGTGCATTGGAAATCAGTTGTTTGAAACTATGAAAAATTTGTATATCTGAAATCTGATGATTTTTACATCTTAATCAGGTCGAACACAGGTTAACCACAATTTAAGCCTTAAAATAAACACTCTGACATTGTGCGTTAGCAAAACTTTTACTGATACAAATATTAGTGCTTAAAAATAGTACGGAACTGTAATTATACCAAAAAAAGTGATAAAGTGCTTTAAAAAGTGCATTACTATTACAAATACTCCAAACTTAAGACTCTACCACAGCATGACTGTTGCTAGGCTTAAAGAATTGCCTGATTGTGCTTTGCTTTAATGTGTTGTATTTTTGTTTGGCAGCCAGTGTGTGCAGGTCATTCAGCAACATACGTGTCGTCAGGGGGGGCTTCAGCGTGTTGTTCAAGCCACGGAACACAAGCAGCAAAGCATTCCTCTGCCTTACTGTGTGGCACAGCAGCTGACTCCTCCTCATCTTTCATCCGTATCACTCCCACTGTCAGCATTTGTGGCCCTGGCAATATCGACTATCTCGTTATCTGTTAGCATCTGGTGACCATTCTCTGAGCTGTCAGCAGTCAGTCACTCCTCCTCCACAGTGAGTTCAAAAGGCAGCATTTCATCAGGTAGATTGGGGGTGCTGTCTTCAAGTTCTTGCATGTCCTCTGTAGCATCGATCGGCCAAATCTTGTTCCATGACCGCTGAAGGGACTCGTTATTGATCTCTGCCCAGGACTGAGTGCACATGTACATGGCAACCTTTATGAGAGCTACTTAACAAATGCCATAAACGATCTAAACTCTGTTGCGCCAAGAAGCAGACGACTTAATAGATTTCTTTTATATTGTCTTTGAGGTTTTCAAAACACCTTGATCCATCGGTTGGATTAAACTGGTAACACTGGGGGAAGAAAAATGCATTTAAAGCAACCATCAGCTGTATTCAGGCTTTTGGAGGCAGGATGAGAGGGTGCATTGTCCATTAACAGAACAGCACGCATGGGAAGGGATTTCTCTGTAAGGTATTATTTGACAAGTGGCACAAAATGGTGAAAGAACCAGTCAGAAAAGACAGACCTGTCCATCCATGCGTTCTTTTGGCTGTAGTAATGGACTGGGAGAGAAAGTATGTTAACTGCAGAATAATATCTTGGTTTGGCACTCTTGTGGATGAACAGTAGAGGGAGCCCGTAGTCACCTGAAGTATTTGCCGTTGCCATTAGCGTTACACAGTCTTTGCAACTCTTGAAGTTTTTCACCTGCTTCTCGTTCCCGTCTGCCAGAGTCTTGTTCGGCAGGAGACGCCAGTAAAGCCCCGTCTCATCGCAGTTGAAAAGCTGATCACAGGTAAGTCCGTGTTCATCAATGACTGACTGTAGGGTGGATTTAAAAGCTTCTGAAGCAGTACTATCTGCCGACATTGATTTCCCTTGTTGCCCCAGCTGCTGTATGCCGTGTCGGATCTTAAAAAGAAAGAGCCATCCAGAGCTGGCCTTGAACTCTGCTTCCTCTTGCTTAGGATACATTTGGAGATGCAACAGCTTGGCCTTCTCCATAACAATCACCCCACTTAGTGGTGTTCCCTTTCTGCGCTCCTGGGTAAACCAAAGGTGTATGGCCTTATCGAAATCCTCGTCGGCTGCCTTTCGCACTATGCAGCACTTTTTCAGAGCACCACTCTCCTGTGCCTCTTTCACAAAAGTTTTTATTTTCTCATGTGCCTTTCGTATATCGCACACAGTGCTTTTTCCAATGCCATACTCATCTGATATGGCACTTACGCTGACACCTCGTTCAAGTTTTGAGACAATTTCTAGCTTCATCTCAATAGACAGCATTACCCATTTGCATTTAACAGACATTGTGGGAAGAAGAGTTTTAAACACAGCAGTCAGAAGGGATTTAACAAGTGAGCAGTGACAGGATTGGTTGCAATGCATGGAGTGGGTGGGTAAGGGTGGAGTATTCGGTTGCGGTCAGTCTGGATCGCTGGTGTTCGTAACTCTGGGGTTCCACTGTATTGACACTGAAGACCCTACCTTATTTCGAGCTACTCCACCCCCACTTTCATGCCAAGATTTTTTTGTGCCTGTCCAATGCATGCTTGGAGCCCACCACCACCGCTGGAAGTTGGTTCCAGGCATCCACTGCTCCAGTGAAAAAGTACTTTTCACATCCATCCTAGATTTCCCCTTGCAGCTTCACTGTATGCCACCTTGTTCTTGTGTACTTTCTCTTCTGAAAATGCCCCCCCCCATACTTTATTCACCCTCATGAAGTACTTCTAGGTCTATATCATGTCCTCCCCTCCCTCCTCCCATCCAGGGTGTACATACTGAGATCCCTAAGTCTTTCCTCGTAGGGCTCATGATACAGCTCCTGCACCATTTTAGTTACCCTCCTCTGGACAGTCTCTACCCTGTCTATGTCCTTTTTGAGATGTGGTTTCCAGAACTGGACACAGTACTCCAGGTGGGGTCTCACCAACGATCGAAATAGTGGTCACACCACCTTTCTCATTATGTTGGTGATTCCCTTCCCTATGCAGGCCAGCATTCCGCTGACCCTGCCTCATGCCTTGTCACACTGTCTCACCACCCTGAGGTCATCAGATATGTCAACCCAAAGGTCCCTTTCCTGTTTAGTGACTGTCAATACATTTCCCCCATTCTTTACAACGCCTCTGGGTTTCTGTGCCCAAGCTGCATGATTTTTCTCTTTACTGCATTGAAACCCAGCTGCCATACCATTGGCCCCTCCCTGAGTTTCCTCAGGTCTCTTCTCATGCTCTCCAGACCCTCTGGAGTATGTACTCTATTGCAAATGTTGGTGTCATCTGCAAAGAGGCATACCTTCCCTTCCCTTCCAGCTCCTCTGCAATGTCATCTATAAAGACATTGAAGAGGACTGATCCCAGCACTGAACCCCGAGGTACCCGCTGGCCACTCACCCATCATTACAGTGAGTGCCGCTACCACCACCTATCCATCAACCAGTTGTGTACCCAGTTTACCACCTTGGGTCCCACTCCCAAACTGCACACTTTCCATATAATTCTCCTATGTGGTACAGTGTCAAAGGCCTTGCTGGAGTCTAAGTAGGTCATGTCCACTGCCCTACCCTGATATATTTCCCTGGCCACCCTTTTCAAGAGATCGATCAGGTTCCCTCTGACAAGACCCTCCCCTATCGATCTGTGCTGCCTCGGGTCTTATAATCCGCTGGATCAAGCTATTCCACTAGCCTTTCTTTTAAAAGTGTCTCTATTAACTTTCTCAGCATTATAATTATAATTTTTACAGCTGTTTAGCACCTAGTCTGCTGCCTGTGCTATCTGTTTGGGTGTACCCCTGGGGACCTCCCAGTCCCATCTGTCACTCACTCCGTCATCAAGGCCAATGGGGATTCACATGGGGCAGGACTCGAGAATGCCGGTCTTGTCATTCTGGTGGGACAGTGCTCCTGGTATTTACTTTTGTTATTATTTACATCTCCGCATTCCCATGAATCCTCTGACCTCCCCTGATGCTGAAGGCGACCTCATGGTGGCTTCACAAACTGCAGCGTGCTGTGGGCATGTGCCATCGGTCATGGTGAAACAAACTCCACAGCCCCTCGTGAGGGGCCACTGCAGCCTCGCATGTCAGGCACTTCCCTCCCTGGGCTGACTTGTGGTGTGGTCAGCAGTACTCCACAGCCCAGGACTGCTCTGATCCAGCTCCCCAGTCTTGCTCCGAATCCTGGAGTGACAGCACAGAAGCGTGCCATGCTTCTACTGAGCCATCGAGCAGTCGAATCTTTTACTTTTTTCCTTTCTGTTTTTTTCTCCTTGCCCAGTGGGTCTGGCTCTCCTTCACTACATCCACAAACCTTAGATTTAACACCTACTGGAGCGCTCACCATGGGCCGACAGACAACCACTGACTGCTCCTCTTTCAGGATACAGAGTGGTCTAGTGTTTAGAGTACCCGCTTGGGGACCAACCTATCACAGGTTCAAACCCCACTAAAGTCAAATAGTCACTGTGTGATCTAGGGCAAGCCACTTAACCTCCCAGTGCTCCAGTTCATCCTACTACAGAAATGGGTAGAAGCAGGACCCCACTGTAAATATGTTGCTTCTCAGCTGGGCTAGCATGTGTACACAGATTTTTATATGCTGTCCCACACTTCACCCTCTGGGTGGGTCCATCTGGAGCCCCATATCTGGGGTGGATTTTCATAGGATTTAATTGCACGACTTGTGACGTGACCGTTAGACCACAAAAAAGGTGGTCTAAGTTTATGTGATAAGTGCCGCATGCATTCTTTTTTTGCTGTAAAGTAAGTGAAGTGCTGCAGTCAGAGCAAAGTCTTTGAAAATGGCCCGCAAACATTTTGGTAAATTTCCAGTGATGCAGCTGTGACAGACCAACTGCTGCTATTCCAACATCCAAACCTTTAAAAATTCTGGCCCTTATCTTTTTTCTTCTAGTGGAGCATCACTAGGACACCTCCACCCAGCCCCAACACCTGGCCTCTCTGGGACTTACCCTGACTCTGTAATCCTCTGCTGCAGAACTGAGGAGTGCCCCGCTGCCAGTGCAGGGCCTTTGGGGGACTGGCCCATCATCTGGCTACTTTCCCCCCCCCCCCACCATTTTTCTCCCTGGGCCCACAGCACTTGCAATGGTGCACTGTGCAAGCTCCACCTCCGTTGAGACACCCTTCGGCATCCTGCAGCTGGGGTCCTTCCTTGCATTCCACTGTGCTGCCACCATTTGTTGCTATGGATGTGATTATGATGCCATATTGGATTTTGACTTCAGTAACAGATTAAACAGCAGGAACAGATCAAGTCTAGTGGACAAAGATCTTGTTTTCATGTAAATGAACCTAGTAATGAAGAATGAATGGAATAGAAATTTATTTATAAGATGGCATTAGAAAATCCACAGGCATGATCGGCTGAAGCATGTCAAATGACCATGCACTAAATCTATAAACATATGAGAAGGTGCCAAATCTCATTTTCCTCCCCAAAAAACCTACTTAGAGCCATTTTGTAAGTGTAATAAGCCACTCCAGGGTGTGCGTCATAGGCTTAATGCACTCCAAGGGTGTAAGGACACTCAGCCTTTGGCTTCAAGCCTTATGACATGCCTAGGGAATGCATCAAAATCCTATAATTCACACTTTGCAACCCTGGCGATGCATTAAAATCCTATAATGCATACCCTGCTGTGGCTTATTACTTACTTGTTCAGTTTTGTTTACTGGGAATGGAGGGATAGACAATACTGGCATTTTTAGCCTTAGTGGGGGGCCTGGGGGATACAGATGTATACCAGATGAAACTGAACCAGATTAAGCTGTTGATGGTGGTTTAGTGAACAGGGGAAATTTGGTTAGAACACCAGGAATACAGAAAATATATGTAACCGGCCCCTTATTTAACTAGAAGGCACACCTCTCACCAATAAGTCTAGGGGAAAAGAGAGGGTTGGGGGTTACATATGAAACACATTAGATGCATTTAAACACAAAAGGGTTATTTTGCCTGGTTCTCATTGCCCACCATAGACTAAGTGGGACCAATGCAGAACACAACCAAGTCTGCTACTACCTGGCACACCTGGTAGGACCAATGCATACAACAACCCAGGTCCCGGGGAAAAACGTTTGCTCAGGGCTATGCTAGGTTGGCACTTCCGGACAGGGGTACCCAATGAATTCCACTCAGGAAGCAATAACAAGAATGTCCATTCCAGGCTGGGATTCTAGTGTGGCTTTCATTCCAAAACAACAGCGCAGGAACAAACACAAAGCAAAGATGGACCCCCAAAGGTTGCACACACGGTACTTAGAGACATTTAGGGTGCAGAACTTCAAAAATTCTCATTTTGCGCAGGATAAATGTCGAATTGTGGACTAGCCACCAGAAGAACACACATGCCCTGTCCACATTACAAAGTTGTCTGTGGTAACGTTTTTAAAAACGTTACCGCCCTTACCGTTTTGAAGCATCCACATTCTGGTAGTAATGTTTTTAAAAACGTTACAAACATTAGTGTGGCATCCACATTATGCCTCATTTCTCCCAGTTTTAATCCGTTTGGAAGACCTTGTGAATGGAGGGTCCAAACGGTCACGCGTCCACACATGTAACTATAACGTTACAGGTTCCAGAACATTACCCATTCCGATCTAAAGACCACATTCTTACAGGTCTTGAGATCGGTTTTAAAAACGCCTGTCAAATCATTACCGGTGCAGACGCGAACTGTTTTTGGAGGAAGTGGTAACGGTTTACCAAACTGGTAAGGGTTTACAGGGCTCCGTGTGGGCAGGGCCACACTTTCCCTTGACTAGGCACATCCAGCCAGTACTTGGTCACTTCCCATACTGCATAGGATAGGTTGTGGTACTCGGACCACTACAGAGCACTAGATGCTCAACACTGTAGAACCCCCATACTGGGGTAAACTGGAGAAAACCCACTCACTGGGGTAGAACTGTAGAACATCCCACTCACTGGGGTGAAACTGTAGAGAACCCACTCACTGGGGTAAAATGTTTTCTCAGGCACCGGCCATGTGCACTGACAGAAAAACACAGGTGCCCATCAGAACCCTGAGTGCTAAACTGGTCACTCCAGATTGGGGGTCTCCACCTTTGTTTCAAGTTCATACTGCCATCCTCTGGTAAATACACCTCACACATTTGAAAATACTGTTGATGCTTTCTAGAAATGTATATCACATTTAACATCAGCACAGGACACCACGGGGGTGCCAAAAGTAAACGTTCTGTTCACAGGGACGGTCACATACTGGACTCCACAGTGGTCAGACAACTTTTAAGAAAGTCTAAGGTGACCGGGTCCCTTTGCCAGAGAATCCACCTTTAAAAATGCAGGTGCTCCTGGGCAAACTACCAGAAACCAAACTGTACGCACAAGAAGTTGTCATACAAGGCAGCTTCACAAAGTCCTGGTAGGATCAGGGGATTGTCCCATAAATCCTGACTGCATGCTCCACCCTCCTGGGATGAAACACAGGAAAATCCACTGGAGACTTTCCACCACTTCACCAAAGCTGGATAATGTTGTCCTCCACTAGGGTGAGAAAGAAAAACAAACAGGAGCACTGCAGCTCTATATCAGAGCTGCCACTGGGACTGCAACTGCACTCTGCAGCTCCCAACTAAAGACCGAACTCGGAATTCTGTCTCCTTCCCTCACAGCAACTGGCTTGCGTGGCTTATGCTGCTGGGAGAGTTCCAAGATTACGCCACCTCCTCAGCTCTCAGCTGAGACTGAAAACAGAGAGGAAAGAGTGAAATCCATGTACTGGAAATTCACTAGCTGCCTTCCCTGCCTACCACTAATTCTAACTGGGATTCTAGTAACCCCTGGGAACAAGGGGTTCGCACATAAAATTTAAGTGAAATTATGTTGAAATATAATGTTTTCAAACAGTACCAAAGCCCTGTTAAGCACTTACACCCCTCCCCCATTCAAGCAGACTGTGCTGTAGGATAATGCACAGATAAGATGAAAAACAGCACAGGTGTGAGCGAAGCAAACGCCTCCAACAAACTGGGCCTCATTACTATTATAAATCCATTTTCATAAAAGCAGGGCAGTTTTTTTTATAAAAACAGAGCAGTTAACTAGAAAATAATGTCTTAAATACATTAAAAGACTGTAATGGGATCTGAAATCCCACATTAAGAGACTGTGATGGGATCTGAACCCACACTCAGTTCACTGATTGTGTGTGCTAACTGGATTGAGGGCTGTACAGAAAGGTATACCATCGCTACAGCGCAACTTTACAGCACCATGGTTGATACTGACAACATTGCCACATCACAGTAAAGTCTGCCTGGGACCCCGGCACCCTTCCCCAAGGACCTGCAGCCCATCCCCGACTCAACTCCATCTTGGAGTTGAGAATCCTGAACAGGGGAGTGCGGGGCACAGTACCCCGGCAAAACAGTAAGATTATTCATGCCAGCACCATCCCGACAGCAATTGCGGTTGATGTAGTGGTGTCGGGGTAACATCTCGTCGACATGAAACTTGTGATGCGGTGTCGTGGATCCATTTAGAAATGCAGTCTCTAGCCTGCAGGATTCTGTGTAGCTTTTTAAATGTACCCCAAAGTACAGTGCACGCTTCTAGATTGACCTTGAACAGTTTTGGGTGAGCTCCACACAGTCAGCCATAGTGCGTGGACCGCAGCTGGTATGCAATAACAGTTACTTTAAAATGTTAGTGTTGGTGGAGGACTAAGGACTAGTGTTAATAACATGGCGTAGCATAGCAGTACACTACACTATTTATGCTAGTGTCAGGTTAAGGTACTATGTTTACCTTTGTTTATTCATTTGTTTGAGTAGTGGCTACGCCTCCCACACCCTGTCTTTAAAATGAAACAATCGAGGGTGGGGCAGAGCCCCCTACTTAAATTAAAAAGAAACATTGCAACCATACACAGCATGAATGGGAGGCATTGTAATGCCCATTTATAAGATGGAACAGCTAACACTAGGACTAAGCAGTAACCCAAACGTGGCACCTACATTCACTAATCAGTGGAGTAGCTGGTTGATATGGCCTATGAATCATAGAACAGATATAGTCCCATAAGAATACTGACCCCTGAACAAATATGGAGATAGCTCAGATCATTGTGACTGGGGCAGCAAGTCATTCATGTTTTTAGGACCTGGAATACAGATTAATATGATTTTTGTTTAATGACAGATGGAGACCATTGTAACACACTCCGATGGCAATATGTCTTAGAAATTATTGAGTTTTACTTTAGCATTAATATAAGGCAATGCCACTGACTGGTGTTCTTCTGCATATGTTAAGTCATTACTGTTAATGCACCTGTATTGCAAATTAAAATCAAAGAAAGAAAAAAAAAAAGTAACATTGCAACCATACCAGCAAGGAGCAAATAACATAATGTACCGAGCTACGCGATTAATGCTGTTCCGTGTTCCTCTATCAATGCCAAAGTACGAACATACGAACATATGAAGAATGCCAGCAGATACAGGCCTGATGGTCTATCTAGTCTGCTTGAGGGTGCAGCTAGCAGTCTGTTACACTGCAGCAGCCCCCCACCCGCATATCCAGTTTCACGTCCATACTAGCTGTTACCCCTCCCCCCAATGCCCCACTGGAGACCTTCCCCCTGACTTTGTCCCATTCCCTCTTAAAAATGCCCACCATCTTCAAGGATACCACCTCCTCAGGCAATGCGTTCACCCGTCACCACTCTGTGAAGTAGTGCTTTCATTTCCTTCTGAATCTACCACCTCCAACTTTAAATTGTGCAGGGTTTTATTTAACTCCAAAAATTGATTAGCGTTTTACTCATAAAAGTGCTAAAACATTGTGAAAATGCATAGCACTTGCCTCATTGTGTTTAACAAGCATAACACTTCTAGAAAACCTATATAAATACTTTCTGTATGGTTAGCATTGTCCCCAGAAAAAAACTGCTAATCAATTATTTAAACCCCTGTTGTGCCCCCTAGTGTTCCTCCTTTTCCTTAATCTTAACATTCAAAAAGTCCAAAGTGTTTACCTTTTTAGGAGGGGGACAGAGAGGAACTCCTTTTTTCTGAAATGCCTTTCAAGTGGTTATATCCTGGTGGCACAGAGAAAGCATGATCACTTCCTGTGGGTGACCTGAGTTTGAAGCTGACTTGGGATGCCTATGACTAGGTGGCCACAGTGAGAAGACCACTGCTGATGGCAGCATGGCCCAGTGCAGGAGGGCTGGCGCTGCCACCTGGCACCTCAGCAGTCCCTCATGGTAGGCTGTGCAGCCTGTGCTTCAAGAGGGGTTGGCATCCAATGCCAATGCTGTGGTGCAGGAGGCTGCCAGAGCCTATGTGTGGCAATGAGGAGGTGGGTGGGGAGATCCAGAACAAGGGAAACTGCCCTGGTAAAGGATGGTGCCCACTACTCTTGGGGCCTGCAGCCATGGATCTGCCAGGGCAGTCAGATATGTTTTCAGGTGGGGTTCATCCTAACCCACTACAGAGGGTAAGTTACGGAGGAAGGCCGTGGGCGTGTGGCTGATGGGACTGGATGGTTGACAGCAGGATAGTGGACTAAGGTCAAGGTCAGGATAAGAAAGCCAGAAATTAACCAAAATAAAATAAAAAAAATCAAGAAAGACTGGTGAAAAATGAATTTATAACTACTGACTAAACACTTTTACACATGGATAATCATCGTGTATTATTTATTTATTTTAATTTTGTTAACCAGGTAAGTCCACTGAGAAAAGAAGTACCTTTTTTAAAGGTGACACAGAGTTAATTACATTTAGGGAAAAATACGGCACATTACATATTTACAAGGAAGCTGATACATGTAACACGACAGAACCATCAGGGATAATATTGCACAACATACATACAAATCCCAGAGTCACGTTGTATGCTGGGGATATTGCACAATAAAGGTCATGCAAAATACATTATGAGGTTATATAACGGTGAGTGCAAGACAGCTGAGAGCTGTCAATTAATGTACAGCAACGCAAGTGCACTCTGTATAAAACTGCCGAATGCCAAACCCACCGGAGCTCAGAGAACATCGCCCACTGCATTACTGGGTCTTGGAGTCCTGGGCAGGAAGCAGAGCCAGAACTGAAATTTTAGAAGCACCACTCACCAGTGGGTGAATGATAAGGTCCTTACCAGCCCCAGAAGAGGTAGCTGATCTGGGACATGGGAATAACTCAGTGCTCAGCATCAGGACATCACCACACATGTCCAAGTACAGGAAAATGGAGCCTTTTCATAAAGTCATTAACTAAAGAAATACAGTATGGATAGGAGTTGTGTAATGAGGTCTTACATGCACCCTCGGTGTGAGATGCTTTCATAAACCATCAAGCTAAGCTCTTATGGTATTATGGCAGCAGGAACAGGGAGGTGATACTGCCACTCTGCAGGTCCCCTGTGAGGCCCCACCTGGAGTACTGCATCCACTTTTGGAGCCCACACCTTAAGAAGGGCAAAAACAGGCTGCTGACTGTGTGAGAAGAGCAACAAAATGATACAGGGCATGCAGGAGCTTTCGATGAGGGCGCTGAAGTATTGAATATGCACTCACAGAAAACTAGGGGAGAGAGGAGGACATGATAGAAACTTTCAAGTACCTAAAATGTATACATTTTATTTATTTGTTGCTAGTGTAACCCACCTACAAATGGGGGTTCCCAAAAGTCTTCCTTGAGCTTGCCTAGATACTCACTGCCAGGCTGGTGTCCTGCGTTTTAGCAGTTTAAATGTGATTACCAGAGCCTGTATAGCCTCTGTGTACTGTCTCTTTAAGAGCTGCTGATTGCAGCCTAAGTAATCTGAGAAGGAGCTCTATTGAAAGATGTAACTATTTGCTGAAAATCATTTAGAGTGATAATGATAATGTAGTTTTCTAACCCGCCTTCTTTATAGCAAGGACTGCTTTGTTTGCCTCCACTATCTTGGTCCTGGACTGCAAATTGGACCAATCAATTCTGTGGGACCTAAAAGCGTAGCCGGACTACGAGCTGTCTGAAGTCAAAATCTGTAGGAACTGTAGTTTTGAACTTTTCGCCTTTTTGCAACTGAAGGGGAGCTCTTGCTTTGACTGACAACCAAATCAGCCAACCAAATCTTTTGGATCTTGGGAAAGTCCCGGGCTGCTGGCAGTTTTCAGTTAGTTCTGAGCTGGGAAGTGAAATGAAAACAGCTCAAGTGTATTTTGGGCAGCAATCCTGAGTAGATTTGCATGGGAAAACTGTGAAAGGGCTAAGTTTCTGGCTTGCATGTCTGCTGCTGCTTCTGAGAAGGAGAGAAGAAAATTATTTTGGACTAAATCCAAGTTTGTGTGACTAAAGTAAGCTTCTGAACTGGGCCAGGCTTAACCTGAAGAAGACCAAAGATTTTGCTGAATGCGATCGGCCTGTCAGGAGTTCCAGCTACCCCTAGGCTCCCGGTGTGTACAGAGACTTTGCGATTGTGACCGGGGAGCGCTTTGCCTGGTACAGTAGAATTCCCGTACATGTAAATGTGCTATGAGCTGCTAGTGGGTTGTGAGTTAGCTCCCCACTGTGTGAACTGTGTTCTGCTTGCTGGAAGTTGTATCCAGCCCAAAACGGACTGCATCCGAATTTGTTTCCATGTGGTCTGGGCCTTGCCAGACGGGCCCAGCCTGACTACCCACTCCACAGAGAAGCCATCGACGAGAGACCTGCCTGGGGATCAGGCCCCTGCTCTACGCTTGAACAGGAACGATGCCTCTGCGACTCATGTGGGCCCTGCTTCTCCTGGCATTCCAGATCAACCACCTGCAGTCTCGATTTTCGTCCAGCCTGTGTCCAGTCATGGGTATCGTGAGTAAATACCAGGGTAGTTCCCTGCAAAAACTGCTTACTCTGAGTGTGTCATCTGATTGTCTTGTTTCGTTTCCTTTTCGAACTGAGCCCTCTGGCTTCGGATTACAACTATTGTGTACTGTGTGTAACCCCCAAAATGGGGGTTCCCAAAAAGTCTTCCTTGAGCTTACCTAAATATTCACTGCCAGGCTGGTGTCCTGCATTTTAACAGTTTAAATGTGATTGCCAGAGCCTGTATAGCCTTTGTGTACTGTCTCTTTAAGAGTTGCCTGATTGTAGCCTAAGTAATCTGAGAGAGAGCTCTGTTGAAAGATGTAACTATTTGCTGAAAATCATTTAGAGTGATAATGATAATGTAGTTTGTCTAACCTGCTTTCTTTGTAGCAAGGACTGTTTTTGTCTCCACTATCTTGGTCCTGGATTGCAAATTGGACCAAACAGTACTAGTGGGACCTAAAATGTAGCCTGACTACAGGAGCTGTCTAATTCAAAATCTGTAGGAACTGTAGTTTGGAGCTTTTGCACCTTTTTGCAACTGAAGGAGAGCTCTTGCTTTGACTGACAGCCAGATCAGCTAACCAAACCTTTTGGATCTTGGGGAAGTCCCAGGCTGCTTGCAATTTTCAGTTAGATCTAAGCTGGAAGCTGAACAAGAAGGAGCTGAAGTGATTCTGAGCAGCAATCCTGAGTGGATTCTCATGGGAGAAGTGTGAAAAGGCTAAGTTTTTGGTCTGCATGTTGGTGTGCTGCTCCTGAGAGGGAGAGAAGAGAATTATTCTGGACTAAATCCAAGTTGTGTGACTAAAGTAAGCTACTGAAGTGGGCCAGGCTCAACCTGAAGAAGACCGAAGATTTTACTGAATGCTATCGGCCTGTCAGGAGTTTCAGCAACCCCTAAGCTCCCAGTGTGTGCAGAGACTTTGCAATTGTGACCGGGGAGCGCTTTGCCTGGTACAGTAGAATTCCCGTACATGTAAATGTGCTATAAGCTGCTAGTGGGTTGTGAGTTAGTTCCCCACTGTGTGAACTGTGTTCTGCTTGCTGGAATCTGTATCCAGCCCAAAACGGACTACATCCGAATTTGTCTCCATGCGGTCTGGGCCTTGCCAGACTCGCTCAGCCTGACTACCTACTGCACAGAGAAGCCATTGACAAGAGACCTGCCTGGGGATCAGCCCCCTGCTCCACGCTTGAACAGGAACAACACCTCTGTGACTCTTGTAGGCCCTGCTTCTCCTGGCATTCCAGATCAACCACCTGCAGTCTCGATTTTAGTCCAACCTGTGTCCAGTCTTGGGTACCGTGAGTAAATACCAGGGTAGCTCCCTGCAACAACAATCTGGGTGTGTCATCTTATTGTCTTGTTGTTTCGTTTCCTTCTGAACTTCGGATTACAAATATTGTGTACTGCTCATGTTGTGTTTTCCATCACTGGGCCCCAACCAGCTGCGATGCCAGCCAACCCGGCAACAGTCCTGGCTAGCTCCATCTCTTCTCCACCTGGGTACCCAGAGGTGGACTCTGTGGGGACTCAAAGCGCATGCATAACTGCTTGATTGATATAACCTTTAAGCTAATTAACCTGATTTTGCCCTCCCTGTTAAAGTCCCTGAATAAATCAGATCTAACTTTTCTGCATGTAATCTGACTGTGGTTCCAGTTTGTGCTCAAAGTACTGTACTGTTGCTATTTGCTGTGCATAACCTTGTTTTACAAGGGCTCCCAGGAGTCGAGCCAGAGGAACCAGCCCTGGTGGTAAGTGCAAACAGTGTGGGTACTTGTGTGGTATCTCAGGGGTATTGTGAAGTGATTATTGTACAGTATTCAGGCCACTAGAGGGGAAAGAGCGGGGTTACAGTGTCCCGGAGGGCTGTGCCCAGGTTAGCTTAACCACTACCAATCCTGACCTCTGGGTGGAGGCACCCATTTCAGAACGCAGGCCCCTTAACCTGCTACTAGCCAAGCAGGCAGGGGTAGTAGTCCTTGGGATAGCGCAACCTAGGGGTTACATGTGCATGTTGTGTTTTCCATTACAGGGCCCCAACCAGCTGCAACTCCGGGCAACAGTCCTGGCTAGCCCATTTCTTCTCCACCTGGGTACCCAGAGGTGTGACTGTGTGGGGGGGTGCAAAGCGCATGCATAACTGCTTGATTGATATAACCTTTAAGCTAATTAACCTGATTTTGCCCCTTCCTTGTTCAAGTCCCCTGAATAAATCAGATCTAACTTTTTCTGCATGTAATCTGACTGTGGTTCTAGTTTGTGCTCAAAGTACTGTACTGTTGCTATTTGCTGTGCATAACCTTGTTTTACAGGGGGTCCCCAGGGTCGAGCCAGAGGAACCAGCCCTGGTGGTAAGTGCAAACAGTGTGGGTACTTGTGTGTTTACCAGAGGTGTTGTGAAAGTGATTATTGTACAGTGTTCAGGCCACTAGGGGGAAAGAGGGGGGTTACAGTGTCCCGGACGGCTGTGCCCAGGTTAGCTTGACCACTACCAACCCTGACCTCCGGGTAGAGGCACCTGTTTCAGAACTCAGGCCTCTTAACCTGCTACTAGTCAAGCTGGCAGGGGTAGTAGCCCTTGGGATAGTGCGACCTAGGGGTTACACTAGCATTAAAATGCCTTTGAACCAGAGGTTCTTTTACAAAGGTTCTGCCTCAGATACAGAATACAGAGGTAGTACATATAAAATGTGATTTTTTCCAAATACAAAGAAAGGTAAACATCATGGAATGCAACATGGACACATACTTTCATAAATTATACAGGAAGCAATCAATCTTTGAGAGGTATAATGCAAGGTATAGAAGGAAATCGTACATGGGGCAGTCACAGAGCAGCAGGATAGGAGTTGGGACAGTAGGAGGCGGTGGAGTCAGTTAAAATAACTGTTTGCTAGGGCTAAGTGAGTAGGATAGGCAGTGTGTGTCTGTGTGGGGCCGGGGTAGAGAGCCGGAAATGGAATAAAGAAGGCGAAGCAGGAGAAAAGGTGGAAAAGAAAAGAAAAGAAAAAGGGAGGTGAAGCAGACAGAGAGGCATCCTTGTCATGTCGGAATAGAGGTAGGTGGGTTAAATGTTAGGGAGTAAATGGAAGAGTTGGGTAGGGCAGGGGTGGGGGGAGCTAGACAGGTAGTGGCTGGGAGCAGGCATTCTTCGCAGTGTCTAGGTATGGGGGGGCACAAATAGGGTGCCCTGCTCTGACATGTTCAACCAGGTTTCCAGCTCAGATACTAGAGAGTACGAATGCAAGCTGAGGGGAGGTTGCTTCAAGAAGGAATTCAGAAAACACTATTTCTCAGAAAGGGTAATTGAACCTTGGAATAGGCAGCCCGTAGAAGTGGTGGGAGCCAAGACAGTGACAGCTTTCAAACTGGGCTGGGATAAAGAGAATGCTTGAATTCTGAAGAAATAGGAATGGGTAGGGATCAGAAGGCGGACAAGGTCCTGGGATATGAGAAGGTCTCTGGAAATATTGAGCAGACTCTTTCTGCCATCAGTTCTTCTCTCCTTCTATGTAGCATCACACACCTTAGGTGTGTATAATACCACTACCTATACATCACTCCCCATATAATCACTGGTTAGGCTGTATTACAACCAGAAATCTATGTTGCAGTTCCCCATTATAAAATGGGCAAGAGAAACAAAGACCTGTAATTGGTCAGTTGTGATCACATGACTATGCATTATTCCAGCACAACAGCACAGGTCAGAAATGCTTAACTTTCTGAACCTCATTGCTTGATTTCTTTTTTTTGGGAGCCTGACAAGTGGCGCTGGCGCCGGCTTTCTCTCCCCCCCCACAGTATAATCCAGAAAAGCAGGGGCTGTCACAGGATGCAACAGGCCATCGTGGAGCCTGCCAGCTCCCTTTTCATGTTTTCTCCTGTCCCCCCTTCCCACCAATGCAAGGATGCCAGCTGCACGCCTCCCAATCCGTACTGCCCTCCAGCCACTGCCAGAGGATCAGTCAACGAGCGGGACAACAGGACCTCCCTCCCCCGAGAGAGGAGAGCAGTCCTCCGGATGCTCAATCCTCTCTCGCCCCTGCAGACCCTAGGCGCCCGGGCTCATTCCCAAATCTGGGTCGCCTGCATAGCGCAAGGTATAGCAACCAACACTTCAACCTCCAGCACCACCGGGCTGGCAGACGTGCTCAATTTTTAAATAAAATTGAAGAAACTATTTATAATCGTAATAAGACACTCCAGCAGTTATGTGATCAAGGGATACCTCTGCGGTGATGTGAGGTACTCTATGTTGCCTATCATGCCTCCCGAGGCATTCCAGTATCCCAGAAAAACACACATCCTGAAGCACCTTATTGCTTAATTATACATGAGTGAAAACTTAAAGCTAAACTAGTTTTGCCAACCAGAACTAAAGTCCTTAACATTTAAAAACTGACTCAGACATGTTCTCATTTTGTAATAAACCAGTGATTAAAAGGGGGTGGGGGCTATAGAGTAACTCATTTTTTTTAAATGCCTGTGGTATGTGATGTGTGATTAGACCATGCAAACAAAAGCATGACACACCTTGGGTGTGACTGATATCCTTCTATAGGCATCTCTGTTACTAAGCCTGTGCTGCTGTACCTTAGTTCCCATTTGATACCAAAGCCCATTATAAAAATGAAAAGCATTTGCCCATCCTCCACAAAATAACTCTTATAAAGAGTGTGCAATGTACAATTTGTTAAAAACATTTGTGCAAAAAGGATCTTACCAACACATTTAGTCTGCTCAGGATTCAGCTGGTAGCCTGCATACAGAAAAGTATAGCCACTGTGCAGGTTGACACAAGTGCGGAACCACAAACACCAGGGGTGGCAGCACATCTATCAATCTCTGTAAGAAGAAATACAGGCAAGCATTACAACTTGAAGAAACAAAGTACAGGTTGCGGAACCAAAAGTCCGGGGTACAGTGTCAGAGCAGCTAACTCCACACAGTTCAAACAAATCTATCAACAAGACTTTGCACTCCTACAGACCGCAAGGAAGGTACAATCAGAGAAATCTGCAGTACTTACTTTATTGTAGAAATTCAAGTATAGTTGTATGAATAGGTAAAGAGGAATGACCAAGCCAGCTGAATTTCTATAATAAAGTGAGTAGTGGAACCTTCTTTGATGGTATCTTCATTGTGATCTGTAGGAAAGCAGCAACTTCCTGTTGTTTGATCAGTAAGAAAAGCAACATGTAGCTGTAACCCCTAGATGGCGCTATCCCAGGGGCTACTACCCCTGCCTGATTTGCCACTAACAGGTTGAGGGGCCTGGATCCAATGGCGGGTGCCTCCACCCAGAGGTCAGGGTTTGCAATAGTTAAACTAACTTGGTCACAGCCCTCTGGGACACTGCACCCCCTTTCTTCCCACTAGTGGCCCACACAATATATCAGAATTACCTTCACAGTATACACTTACCCCAGGTCTGGTTCGGCACTGGGACCTCCTGTGAAATGAGATACAGTGCAACAATCACAGTACAGTACTTTAATATAGACAAATACCTCAGGCAGTATAACTTTGCTGAAACAAGCAGCTCTGATTTATTTGGGGGATATAACAAGGACAGGGAAATCAGGTTAATTAGCTTATCACTCTAATAATCTACCTGATATGGCTCTGTGCACAGGCCTATCCCTATCAGTTACTGTCCCTGGGTACCCAAGCCCTAGTGGCTAGTCCAAACCGTGGCAGCTGGTAGGGGCCCTTTCACACAGAGAAAAGGAGAATTAAACAGTCAGCAGTACAGTAATTCCATTTGGATTTAATGTGGCAATTCAACAGGAGCAACCTGAATTAGTACTCACGACCTCCAAATAAGATAGGGTCCTTCAATGTCAGCAGGGCTCACTTGAGGTACACAAACCTCTTCACATCCATAAAAGAAGTACTATACCAGGCAGGCTGCATCTGTATCCCGATCGCAATTACTGCACAATACCGGGAGAACACAGCAGATTCAGTTCCTGACAGACCGAGTGCAATTTTCAGCAATTCTTCCAGTCTTCTACAGGGTGAGCCTGGTTTCTACTCTTCAGAGATCCTTTGATTCTTTTCACAGGACGGATTCAGTCCTAACAAGCTGTTACACAAGCTGCAGACGGAACTCTGGGCCTTACACACGTTTTTGACTAAACTGCACACTGAAAAAGCACAGGGCTCCTTCCTTCTTCACTGCCAAAGCTCAACTGAACTCCAACCGAGCGAAACCGGGCACTTCCTTTGAGTTCCTCCCAGTTCTTGACTGGATTGGCTGTCACTCACAATAGACTGCTGCTGTTGGTCCAAAAGGCACTGAAGTCTAAACTACATCTCCCAGAGTCACTGCCCATACAATCCTCTTGTGGCTGGCTCAGATTATGAGTCCAAGTTCTGATTGGTCAAGGCATCATTTTAGAGCTAGCTTACCCCACACTGATTGGTCCAGTTCAGCAGTTCAAAACTAGAATGGGGAACTAGCAGACACAGTTCTGACTGCAAAGAACAGGTTAGACAAACTGTAATTTCATTATTACTCTAAATAATTTCTGGCAAACAGTTACATCTTTCAGATAGGTTCCTTTGCACTCCTAGTGACTGCAAAATGAAGTGAATTGGCAGCAGCTCGAGTGGTACTCAGAGAAGCACACAGTCCCCATACAAACTAATTATGTCTGCAAGCAGACAGCTCTTAAAGAGACAGTACCAGAGGCTCTAAAACACTCACTGATAAATGGCTTAAATGCCAAACACCATTCAGGCTTGGAGCATTCAAGCAAGCTCCTGGAAGTCTTTTGGGAACCCCCATTTGCAGGGGTTACACCTTCCTGGCCTGGGAAAGCTTGGCGTCGCGTCGACAGCAGTACCCCATAAGTTTCAACTGCAACCATATACATTTGCATTAGGCTTGCACATGTAAATCATCAGTCAATATATCATTTTACCAAGAACACATTTCTGAAACATTGCAGTCGTCACTCTTTACACAGTATTACATACACATTGTACCATAACTCAAGTTATTACCTCTTGTACATGAAACCTGAAGAGAGGGGCCCTTCCCTATCAGTTACCTTTGGGGCTGGATGGGGCAAGGGCACCATACTAGAGGGCAACACAAGTAACTTGGAGTTAGCACTGATGCTCAGTTTGGGCAATGAGCTCGGGGACACATACACTCCTTTATGGACAACATTGAGAGGCAAGTCCACAGGCCTCCCAAGTGAATCATAACTGAGGTGCACCACAGGCTTTACAGCTCGACCAGTCTTTCTAGGGGAACTGTTATAGTCTCTGCACTCTGAGCCTCATTTTCAGCATTGTCCTCACTTGTCAGGGGAGTCTCCATGGGGGTGAGAGGCTAGAACCTGGGGCACTTTCAGCTCCAGGAGTTACAGTTTCTGAGTCCACAACATTTGGCTCGCATGGAGAGCTTTCGGACACTGGCAGTGGACTGTCAGGCCTCAAAATACTCTTCTTGTTCGGTGTATCATAGTCTGCCCCAATTTATCATTTTCCTCCTGAAAGCTCAAACAGTTCAACCATGCACAATGATTCCATTTCATCTGATCTGATGCTTTGCACTTCACTTTCTGGGAGCATTGGCTCCAGGGATGGAACAGGGGGCTTAGACAGTCCAGAAGGCCCAGCTTTGTCTCCAGTATTGACTAGGGATTGCCCGAAACAATTGACTCAGTTCGTAAGAAGGATAGTATTCAAAGTCACTCTCACTTTCTTCCGATATGGACTGACAGTCATGCTCAACTGGGACTTGTGGAGGGAACACTTTAACTTTGCTTCTGTAGGTGCAGACTTTCTTGATCTTTTCTTAGCAGCAGCTCTAGTCACTGTGGCCAGAGGGGCATCTTCTGGGGCTCAGACTCAATTAGATTTGTCCAATGGGCAGTAAATGATTTCTATGCATTGTTTTTATCTTTTGAATTATTCTCAGGCCTTACTTTGTACTGGCAGATCATCTAGTTTGCCCACTACAATGTGAGGGAGATGGTGCCATCTGTCAGCAATCTTGTGCTTGCCATGCAGTCCCAGATTTCTTAGCAATACCAGTCTACCTCCTGGAGTTCCTGTGCTTTCACCTTTTTATCATACCTTTCTTTGTTGGCCAGATTTCTTTTGGCAGCCATGGTTTGAGCCAGTTAATGCAGAGTTAGCTGGGCCTTTAACTTTGCACATACTGTAAATAGTTGTCAGCTTGAACCCCATCAGGAGAGACCCCAAAACACACATCTACTGGTAGTCGAGCTTCTCTTCCAAACATCAGGCGGTGGGGAGAATCCAGTGGCATCACTTTTGTGCAGTTATAAGCATGTACCAGGGTGCTAATTTGTTGGCTCCATCTAGGCTTATCCTTTGGGTGCAGGTGCCCTAGCATATCTAGCAAAGTGCGGTTGAAGCGTTCAGGCTGTGGGTCCCCTGGGGGTGGTGAGGAGTGGTTCTGGACTTCGCACTCCTACAGAGAAAGCATCTCTTTGATCAGGCGACTCTCAAAGTCTCTCCCTTGATCAGAATGGATTCTTTGTGGAGCCCTATAGTGAACAAAAAGTTTTCTACAAGTACTTTGGCTACAGTGGATGCTTTCTGGTCTTTGGTGGGAAAGCTTGGGCATATCTGTTGAAATGGTCAGTGACCACCAGCACATTACTGATATTTCTTTGATCTGACTCCAAACTTAGAAAATCAATACAGACCAGCTCCATGGGTGCACTGGTGGTTATGTTAACAGGGGGCAGCCCTCTAGAACAAAACTTTCCTCTGTAAGCAGCGACTACAAGTTCGAATGTGTTGCTCACATCAGCCCCCATCTTAGGCCAATAGAATCTGGATCTCCTGCAAGTCAAGTGTTCTGTCTATACCAAGGTGCCCATGTGGTTGTGCAAGGACCTCAATACTGAGTCTCGAAAGGCAGTGGGCAGCACTAGTTGTTGTTTGTCTACTTGTCCCCTCTGTCTACTGTTTCTCTGTATAACAGTTTATTGATCAGTTTCAACTTAGGACCTTCTTTGTATAACAGTGCAGTTCTCAAATCAGTGGGCGTAATTTGGACACATCTTTCCTGCATGAGGGGCTTCTAAGCTGCTTTGATCATAGGATCGTGAGGATTGGGCAGCGAATACTGTCATTGTCCAGCTGAGGCAGTGCACCATGTCTATTGCAGAAAAGTGGCAATAAGCAGAGTGTATGCAATTCTCAGAGGCTCCCAAGCAATCCACCATGCAGTCCACTGCGTCCGTGGATTGTTCCTCCCTGTCAAACTTCGGCAGAGTGCCCAGATGTCAGGTTCTGCCAGTCGGACCCAATCATTCTGGGAACAGGCCTCGGAGAGACATCAGCATCTATGTGGTTCAGACCTGCTCGGTATTCGAGCATAGTCATATGTAGATAATGCAGAAAGCCACCTATGGCCAGTGGCATCCAACTTAGCTGAGGTCTGCACATAGGTCAAGGATTATTGTCAGTTTTACTAGTATTTTAGCCCCATACAAGTACTCATGGAATTGGTCAACAATAGCCCACTTCAAAGCTAGAACTCTAACTTATGTACAGGATAGTTCTTTTCGGGATGGGGTCAGGCTTCTACTGGCAAAGGCCACTGGTCTCAGGCCATTCTCGTGCTCTTGGTACAGCAGCCCCAACCCTTGCAAGCTAGCATCAGTGTGCAGGGCGTGGGTTTTCTTGGATCGGCATAGGCCAGCACTGGAGCATGGTGAGTTGATATATGATCTCATGAAAAGCAGTCTCACAATCAGGAGTCCAGCGAACTGACCTTCTTTCGGATGAAAATACACTCTTTCAGTCTTGAGGATGCTGACTTTTGGTATTTTTGTGGGTTGGGGGATACCTTGAGTAAGGATTAAGTAAGAGGCGGATCACTCTTGAATAGTCCTTGATGGCGCCGATAATAACCACAGAATCCAGGAATCTTTGCAGTTCTTTTAGATTTTGGGCTGTGGCCAGGTGGTCAAGGCCTCAACTTTACTTGGGTCGGTCTCTATTCCCTCGGTGGATACTATGTGTCCCACATACTTTACTGATGTTTGAAAAATTGACACTATCAATGGACAGTTTAAGGCCAAAGTCCTCCAGTCGGTCCAATACCTTAAATAATCTGCTCTCCATGTTCCTCCAGTGAGCTGCCAACACAATAACATCATCTAGGTATACAGGCACTCCTAGTAAGTTCATGTCCCCACTCGCGCTCCATCCAATCGTTGAAAAGTGGCTGGGGCACCTGAAAATCATGAGGGCATCCTCATGAATTCACATAAACCAGCCGGACAGATAAGGCTGTCTTTTCCACGGTCCTCTGGGGCCATCGGGATCTGATAGTACCCACTGCGGAGATCCAGCACAGAGAACCACTTGCTCCCGTTTAGGCAGTCAAAGCATCCTGAATCGGGGCATTGTGTACTGATCAGGGATAGTCCGCCGGTTTAGGTGCGATAATCCACACACATCCTTACTGTTCCATTCTTTTCCTCCCACCACAATGGGAAGCATAAGGGCTTCTGGATTCTTGTATTACACCAGCAGCTAACATCTCTTGCAGATGCCGTCTCCACATCATCTATGTCAGCAGGTGCCAGGCGTGAGACCTCTCACGAAATGGTCTTTCGTCATGCAGCGGATATTGTGCTCAACTCCTTGCACGCATCCACATCCCATTCCTTAAAGAAACACCTGGTCTCTCTGGGCAAGCTTCTCACTGATCTTCACTTTCCATTCAGCTGGCAGCGGAGTCGCCGAAATCAAACAAGTCAGGCGTTACTCTGTCATTCTTCCTTGAACTCTTGCTGCTGGGTAGCACTGCAGTGTCTGCACAATGCACATTAGCCAGGATGCAACCTCTGTTTACTCGAATGTCTCTTTCAGACACATTATGAACTTGGACCATTACCCTTCTGGCATAAGCATGGGCTCTAGCGGGCAAAATACTAAGCTTGACCAGCAGTCCCTCTGGCAATTTCCATCGCCTGGTGCATCCAACATTAATATTTTATTCTTAACATCCTTTCTGATCACGGACCTCTCCTGTAAGGTACACTGGGCATTTGGCGCTGAGGATCAGAGACTCAGGATCCTTCTTCCATACAATTCCGACCCGGTTCCTCTGGTTCTGTTTTTTCAGCATCTCTCTGTGCCTCATAGGCCTTCTTAATTAAAGCAGACTCTTAAAGCTCTACTAGTCTTTGACCCTGTTTTCATAACACAACTGTGCCAGCCTTCCGAACATATGAGCATTTGTTCCAATCAACAAAGGGACACCATCATACAGTCCAGTGGGGGGACACACTAAGGCTGGGGTCTCTACTTGTTCGGCCACTCCAGCCACGGAGGTGGGGAAAGACAGCCAAATTCGGATATACCCGGAATAGGGGTAGGCCTTCTCACTTAACCCCCATACATGCAGTCCTTCTAATGGTTGTAAGGGTACGTCTGACAAATGCTTCTGATACCAATCTTGGAACATAATTGTCACTTGGGAGCCACTGTCTAATATAGCTCTTGTAGACACTCCGTTCACCTTTACAGTGGTCTCCATGGAGGGACCCACTATCCTGGACCAGTCTGGAAGGCGGTGGTGGGGCCTGGGCAACTGACCTTGCCACAAAGGACGTGAATTAGCATTTTTGGTGCCCTCACTGGGATCATGTCGTGCACCTCTAACCACTGATTTCTTCTCCGAAGCTCTCTTGTAGCCTATATGCAACTTTGTCAGTGTCTTTTGGGACTGGCATTCCCTTTTCATGTGCCCATCTTTTCCCACAATTATAGCAAAACATACTTTCTGAGTTTGAGCTGGCCGAGGCGCCACACTGGGAGCCAGGGGCGGAGTATTACTAACTGGAAACCTTGGTGCCATCTCTGTCTGCGGCGTGATAAGCATTTGGAGACATCTCGTCAGTTTCTCCACTTCCATGGTCAAGGAATCGAGTTCGGAGCTGTTATCAGCAGGAGATACATGGTGGGTACCCCCACCCCATAGCAGATGCAGTCGGATATAGGTCAGGGCCCGTACTTGCAGGCGTGGCCTTCATAAAGGGACTGTTTTTGAATTCCCGGATCTCTCTCAACAGTTCGCCCCATTGTGACATATCTTTTTCCTTGTCAGAGCACTCATTGACTGCCAACCTCTGCCCTGAACTTCACTTGATGGGTCACCCTCAGTCACTCGAATTCGTGCCGCAGCTATTGGTGCAGGTCCTCGAGGTCGTCTTTTCTCAACTCCTCGAATTTCTCTCATTAACTCATCATGGGAGGGTGGGGATTCCAGTCGATCTGCCAGGTGTAACTGAAGCAACAGCAGTTCTGAGAAGGGGCAGACTTAGGATCCTGTCCAGCCTGGTTCGGTCCAGTTCAATCGCTGGCAAACTACCACTTTCTGAGGCATTCTTGCAACAATTTTCCAGCCGAGATACATACACAGACAACAACTCCCCTTGGTACTGTTGTGCATCTCTTACTCTCCACCATAGGTCCTCATCAGAATCTGGGCTCCCATACACATTCTCCAAGGCCTCAAGATAGGCCTGTGCAGTCGCTTCAGGGTTACTGGCCCGTTTGCACCGGATGGTAGCCAGGGCAGGACCTCGGGCTCTCACTAACCTCTTTTCGCTTTTCACCTTCCGAGCATTGCCATTCTAGCACTTGGGGCAACATAGTCTATCAGGTCTCCCAGTCATCCTCCCTTGGGGTGGGGAGGTGCCAGAAGATCCTCAACCGGTGAAGATCGTGACTAATGGCAGGTGCAGAAATAGGAGTCTGCATTGGTTCCAGCCACCATTACGGGCACTGGAGCAGGAGAGGGTGTTGGGGAGGAACACCCCAGGTGGAAAGAATAGTTTCTTCAAGTCCTCCACAGTTTTCCCTCTCCCAGCAACCATTCAGCAAATTTCTCCTCAAAAGTTTCAGATAGTGGTGGGGCTGAGTTCCCCAGGTCTTTACTGTCCTTAGTTATCACTCTCCAAGCAGTGAGGGCTCCCTCTGGGTAATGGTCTGTGGCACTTTGGAGCTATCTATGGGATCCTTAAACTCTACTAGGGCCAGGAAAGTGTGGGTGAGCAGATTAGCATGCCGACCCACCACCACAGGGTTTGTAAACCTTCCACCTTAAAGTACTCCCTGCACAGTGTCCGTATTGATACCCAGGGGGATGTCCAGGATAAACTTAGCATTTTGAGAATTGATCTCCTCCCAGTACACCACTCCACCAGCCGGTGCACAGCCACTTCTGTCGGGGTACCCATTTTTTCTTAACAGTGGTTCGTAAATATGGCCACTAGGGACACACAATCCCAGCGGTGAGCCTCCAAGATGTAACCCCTAGATGGCGCTATCCCAGGGGCTACTACCCATGCCTGATTTGCCACTAACAGGTTGAGAGCCTGGATCCAATGTGGGTGCCTCCACCCAGAGGTCAGGGTTTGCAATAGTTAAACTAACTTGGTCACAGCCCTCTGGGACACTGCACCCCCTTTCTTCCACTAGTGGCCACACACAATATAATCAATTACCTTCACAGTATACACTCACCCCCGGTCTGGTTCCGGCACTGGGACCCTCCTGTGAAATGAGATACAGTGCAACAATCCCAGTGCACAGTACTTTTAACATAGACAAATACCTCAGGCAGTATAACTTTGCTGAAACAAGCAGCTCTGATTTATTTAGGGGATATAACAAGGACAGGGGAAATCAGGTTAATTAGCTTATCACTCTAATAATCTACCTATGGCTCTGTGCACAGGCCTATCCCTATCAGTTACTGTCCCTGGGTACCCCAAGCCCTAGTGGCTAGTCCAAACCGTGGCGCTGGTAGGGGCCCTTCACATGAGAAAAAGGAGAATTAAACAGTCAGCAGTACAGTAATTCCATTTGGATTTAATGTGGCAATTCAACAGGAGCAACCCTGAATTAGTACTCGACCTCCAAATAAGATAGGGGTCCTTCAATGTCAGCAGGGCTCACTTGAGGTACACAAACCTCTTCACACATCCATATAAAAGAAAGTACTATACCAGGCAGGCTGCATCTGTATCGATCGCAATTACTGCACAATACCCGGAGAACACACAGCAGATTCAGTTCCTGACAGACGATGCAATTTTCAGCAATTCTTCCAGTCTTCTACAGGGTGAGCCTGGTTTCTACTCTTCAGAGATCCTTTGATTCTTTTCTGGGGCGGATTCAGTCCTAACAGCTGTTACACAAGCTGCAGACGAACTCTGGGCCTTACACACGTTTTGACTAAAACTGCACACTGAAAAAGCACAGGGCTCCTTCCTTCTTCACTGCCAAAGCTCAACTGAACTCCAACTGACTGAAACCGGCACTTCCTTTGAGTTCCTCCCCAGTTCTTGACTGGATTGGCTGTCACTCACAATAGACTGCTGCTGTTGGTCCAAAAAGGCACTGAAGTCTAAACTACATCTCCCAGAGTCACTGCCCATACAATCCTCTTTGTGGCTGGCTCAGATTATGAGTCCAAGTTCTGATTCGTCCAAGGCATCATTTAGAGCTAGCTTACCCCACACTGATTGGTCCAGTTCAGCAGTTCAAAACTAGAATGGGGAACTAGCAGACACAGTTCTGACTGCAAAGAAAGCAGGTTAGACAAACTGTAATTTCATTATTACTCTAAATAATTTCGGCAAACAGTTACATCTTTCAGATAGGTTCCCTTTGCACTCCTAGTGACTGCAAAATGAAGTGAATTGGCAGCAGCTCGAGTGGTACTCAGAGAAGCACACAGTCCCCCATACAAACTAATTATGTCTGCAAGCAGACAGCTCTTAAAAGACAGTACCAGAGGCTCTAAAAACACTCACTGATAAATGGCTTAAATGCCAAACACCATTCAGGCTTGGAGCATTCAAGCAAGCTCCTGGAAGTCTTTTGGGAACCCCCATTTGCAGGGGGGTTACATAGCTGACCTGGAATGTCATGAGAATATCAGTGCCATGATGTACAATGATGTGTCAAACTGTCACACGATGCATACTGATGTGTCAGCGCCATATGATATAGAGGACGAACAGTCATATGATGCAGACTGACATGCGGGTCACATGATATAAACTGAGATGTCAAACAGCCATATGATGCAAACTGACATGGACGTCAGTCATGTGATGCAAAGTGATATGTCAGAGACCATGATGTAGACACGTGTGACGCAAAATTGTCCCAATGTACTGCATGACTTTTCAAAGTAAAACAAAAAAAATCTCAGAATCTCACAGTTACAAGCTTCCATGACCCCCACCTAATGTCAGGTAGAGGAATATACTATAGGTATCTAGGGTTAATAATAGATGATTCTTTTTCTTTTGCACCTTGTATTCGTACAATATGGCAATGGAGTTCCATCAACCAATCAGTGAAGAGAACAACTGTACCTATCGTTCTGTGTACAGCTGTCTTCTTGCACTGCCCATTTGATGCACTCATTCCCATTTCTGCAGTCTGCTTCAGAGTGCAGAATGCTCAGCTTACTTTCGCTGTGTTTGTGATAACTGACGGCCTCTGCACCACTGTGACGAAAACATGGTAAGCAGCATCATATATGGAGCCCAAAAATTTAAAATAAGAACGTTTTTAAACAACCTACAGCCCCCACACTGCAGTGAACCTGTGTGACATGCATTTCTACACTACAGTCATGGCACTGGAAGATACCAAAATACACAGGAGGAGCAGAAAATTAAAAAATAAGTTCTTATAAAAACTGTACATATACATATTATATGCATTCTATTGCCTAATGTTATGTATGGGCCTAAGTAGCAGTGTCTATTATGGTGTAAGAAAGGTCCTCATGCTGACTGGGCAGACATATCTGATCAGCTTCGCTTATGGTCCTCCTACCCATCCAGCATGAGAGAATCTTCTTACACTGTAAGAGACACCCACTACTAGACATATTTAATCAATAAGGCATGAGAGAGGGCCAGAGTGCTGAATAACAGCATGCCTCAAGTGGCTGAAGTATGAGGTCAAGGTCGAATACTTCCACCTCCGAGAAGTGTCATTATCACGGCACGAAACCCCCTCTGGAGTGCCTTATTGCGACTATGAAATGGGCCCATTCTCATTAGTAAGCAATTTATTTTTTGTTAGATATACATTTTTCTAAAGTTTAACTGATAAAAAAAAAGTAAAGAAAAATTAGAAAAAGAAAAAGCTGTTCAATTTGTAGTTTGCTGTGTAGCAACTAGGCCTGTAGGTGGTGCCAATAAGCAGTGTTGTCTACAGGCAGCATGCACAAGCAATGTAAAGACAAAAATGAGGGCAAGCAGCAGCTTCAAAGGAGTTAGTGGAGTAGGAAGAGGAGGCCTGGTTAATGTGTGGCATCAGGTCCAGCTGGTATCAGGTAGAGGGAGCCTCATCTGGGAATTTTAACAGTTGGGCTCGGCAAGAGTTTTAGGTGCTGCGATTGTTTTCAAGACTACCAGTTGGCGGCATGACAATGTGGAAAACTGCACAATATAAAAGAATATGGCAGAAATTGGATATTGCCCTAGAAGAAGGTATCATCTGAACTCAGGGGGGAAAATCTGAGGCAAAACACAATTGCAGATGTAAAGAAAATAAAAAACTCACGCCAGTGTCAGGAATAATATGCATCCAGAAGTTAACAATGAGCAGATGTTGTAATGCTCAAAAGTTATGTTTTGTTGTATGTAAATTTCTTTCTTTTATCTAATAAAAATACTTTACAAAAAAAAAGACTACCAGTTTGTTTGTTTGTTTTTTTTAAATCAATTTATTCTGTGGTACTTTAAGGTAAGGAGTGGCCACAGCCCTGTTGGCACCATCCATTGAGTCACGGTCGGTAACTGTGGCAGACTCCACAAAGCAATGGACACACAGTATTATCTGCGGACTGGCGAGACAAAGAGCGGGCAGGAGCAACGATTGCAGCAGTTTTATAAAATCATGTCTCATGCGCTGAAGCCAATAAGGGGAAACAGAGCAGGCAGAAGTACAGTATCTGTGATAGCTAATGGTAAAACTGAGAAAACAGCTTTGTTAACGGCACATGGATGTGTGAATGACAATGTAAGCTAGGGGCCTGATTTAAATCAATGAGTGGTTTCCGCAGAGATAAGGTTGAAGCCCCAATTTGTACCACTTTTGGCTAAGTCAGGCAGTAGTTGTGGCTTGTGACTGCTGCAAAATATATAATCGAGGAGCATACTGCAAGTGTGGCATACGGAGTTTTGGAGGCTATCTAGTGTGTTGGGTAGGTGGCATGTTTTTAACAAGCTGCTCTTTTTTTCTGTTTCAAATAACAGCTGAAGTGGCACTGTTGTAGACACCTACCTAAATGAAGTCAGGACAGCCATATTAGGGGTGAGCATTTCAGCCTTGGCACAAGGCAGATGGTTCTGGCAAAGGTGATGAGGTCAAGAATCTCTTCCAGTGCTGTTGTGCTTGGATATCAACACTGGGTTCTGAGCTGCTCAGTCAATCAGGTTGCTGGATTTTTCCGACCCATTTCATAAACATATAAATTGGTTCAGAAAACCAAGTCTAAGATGGATGCCCTGAAAAGGATTGCTGACTGTTTGCCTCAGGATGTGTAGATTAAGACAGCAAACCAAATATTATTATTTTTTAATTTACAAGTTATGACACCTCCTCCGTGGAGCCAACAGGTGACTCCGGCCTTCCCTCGGAGGGCTCTTCCTCCGGCTCCAGTCATCGTCCATTCCGCTGACCCCCACGATTCCCCCCATGGTGGGGTGAGGGAGCACTGGCTTACTCTTCCCCCCAGGGCACAAATCCAGAAGTTGGGGGGATCAGGAGGAACACTGCCAGTTCTAGAGTACAATTCACAAGTACATAGATAAGCATCCAAAAATTATTTACATAAATTGGAAATAACTTACAATAAGTAAGCAAGATTTATATTACAGTGTCCATTTACAATTCATCATTGCAATATGCATGAAGACCTGAACTTGACCCCTCTTACTATAAAGAGAGAAAGGATTTGGCTAACCCAGTTGTTCAGCTTAATGAAGGATAAGCTGAAAACATCAGAATCATACCTATTAAAAAATATTAAATACAACACAATTGGCGGGAGATACCCAAAATAAAAACTAAGTAAATGGAAATGACCCTGAAGTATGGGGGAGCAAAATCTTGCAACAGCCTTTCATCAACAGCAGGAACTAACAGTGTAAAAATTTTAAAATATCATAGATAAGGAAATGCCCTTTTCCTGTCAATGCTTTTAGAGTAATGAAGGTAGGGCTGACTATATGACAAGATCTGAAATATATCTTCACATGTGAGGTCCCCAATATCTTTTGTTTGGTATTGTTATTGACTGTAAGCTTTGTATTCATAATTTTCTCTAATACATGATCATTGAACATGGGGCACAGCTTACATTTTGGAATTTTTTTCCTTTTTTAATTTTTCACCATTTCTATCTCAAAACTACCCAAACATGTGTTGTGTAAGCAGAACATGACATGGCATGATTAAAGATATAAGGGATATACAATGGTTAGCTATCAGATACATGATATATATCTACACAAGTGCTGTTTGACCTCGGGTAACCTCACGAGTGGCATAAGCCACGAGTGAGATGTCCGAGGTCAAACAGCACAAGTGTAGATAAGTCATTTATCTGACAGCTCACCATTGTATATTTCATTTATGCAATAAGAGATGCTTTCTGTCAGTGCAGGGGCATTTGCTTTTGATTGTTTATCTTTTTTGCATGGTTGTCAAAAAAGTGAACATAAAATAGCATTTTCTGCTCTTTTTTGCTAATTATAAAAAAATCTATAAGGTATCTATAAAATAAAATACCACTCATTCTGTAGATAATTTTGTGCTGAACAATTTTCATGCTCACAGTACTATGCATTTTTTTCATTTTAAAGTTATTTGCATTTGAATATGGTTAGCACTGGTACTGAGGCTGAACATTCTAAACGAAAGTGCGGAGTGATTGAGATATATCTATGTTATAAATCTGTATGATGCATCTACTATGTGTATAAATGTAAAATTTCACATTCATCACATAGCAGCTCAGATTTATCACATAGGATTTATGTCAACGCCTATTGCATAAATCATATTTATCTTCACGAGAGGCCGATGAGATATCATGATATCATTGACCTCTTCTGAAGATAAATATGATATCTTCAGTCAGGCCATGTCATATCCTATATATATATCTATATAATATATAATATATATATATATATATATATATATATATATAGATATATATATAGCTGTGAAAATAAATCTGCCAAGATAAACATGTTATCTTGGGCAACATGAGCAAGATAAATGAAGTTGGTTACCGAGCATGCTCAGAAATTGATCTCACTCATTGTGACCACACTGAGCACGCTCAGAAATTTATTCTCCCATGTGAAGATAAATTTCTGAGCATGCTTAGTGACCAATTTCATTTATTTTCCCCCAGAACACCACTGAAAGTGAGTTTTATGGCTCATTAGGCCTTTTCTGTTAAATCTCTTTCAATAAAAAAGTAAAATGTGACATGCCATTTATTTTCTGATTGAATATACAGTAGTTTTAGTAGTTTACATTGCTTTTCTTATTTTGTAGCTTTTTAGCATTTCTATCACAAGACCACCTGAACACCTGTTGTATAAATCAAATATGACATGGGCTGACTTAAGATATCATTTTTATCTTCATTTGAGGGTATTGGTCTATTGCTATCTCACTCATGGCTTCGCCACCCATGAGATATCAACAGACCAATCCCTCTCAAAAGATAAAGATGATATCTTAATCAGCCATGTCATATCCATATATATATGGGATACATGATGGGCAGGAGTGGAATATGGCAAATATTTTCATGAGTGAAGTGATCTCTGGACACTCACGGAGTGGCGGTGTAGCTGAGCCATGAGTGATAGAATCCAGAAGTCATTATTCACAAGCGAAAATAGTTCCATATTTCTGACCTGCACATCATGTGTGCAATTTACAGTAGGGTTTCATCTTTCTTAAGTGTTACTGTTGTTATTTTGGTTTCTTTACCTCGTTTCTGGAGTTATTTTGTGCTGCAGTTTGCTTCCTCATCTATTATTCAGCTGCATGATTGACAGGACTTGTAGTTTTGTGAATGGCTTCCAGTGTGTTTGTGTTTTGTCATTGGTTGTTAGTCTTGTTTGTGTGTCCGTGTGTGTGTCTTGATTGGCCGTTTCTTGTTTGTGGGCAGGATTTTATGCTGGCTTTCTAGGTGGAGCGTGCTGTGCTTAGTAACATCGTTTTTATATTTTATTTATTTGGGTGGCTTTTTACAGTTTGTTGTATTGTATAAATGGGGCTGTGTGTGCTTATTTATTTATTTGCTTTTGGTGACACTGTGCCACTTTACTTCACGGAGGTTCCGACTTTACACTTCCGCTTTCATCAAGACGCAGTTTAGCTCACTGGACTAAATAGTGCTTTCAGGTATATTTTTTTGATGTCTTTCCTGTTTTGAGCAGCAGTTACTGATTTTAAACTCTGTTGTGGTACTGTGAATCGCTGTATGATTCCATAACACAGCATCTCTTTGTCGGTTGGGGATAGTACTGAGTACTGACGTCCTGTAAAGAAAAATAATAGATGAGTAGCGGTCTGTGTCAGTGTCTCGTTTGTGCATCGTGAATCTCAGCAGCAGTAGTTCATAGATAAGCTACCCAGTTTTGGAGTTCCGATAAGGGATTTTCATTTTATATTTTAATATAGTGAAAGTAGTTCGGTCATGCACGTTGAGTGGAGTACAGGTTCTGTGATGTAAGCACTGTGATAATACCACCTGCTGACATATTCACGATGGGCAGGATATTTAGAGCAGTTGCACTATACGCAACAGGGATACCAGTGCAAGTGTGGCAATGCACGGAGAGCGATATTCAGCAGCGAAATGCGCAGCACAGTTCCCAAGTGCGCCACTGCACAATGGTAATGAATGCATGCGCCAAGTGCAGGGGCGATAACCATGAATATGTGGTGCACGATGCGATTCAACTGCAAGTGAACGGCACAAGCGTGGAGCAAACGGGAAATGTGCAGAGCAGACTTGGCGCTAAAAAAGAGGGAGCAAAGGAGGAAGGAGGCATGCACCACAAGGCAGCCAGACTGAGGGAGTGCGAGGGGGCAAGCCACATGGCCATAGGGGTGCCACAGAGTGCGAGGCAGGCAGACAGAGGCACAGAGTGGGGCCCAGGGAGCCTGGCAGGACCAAACACTGGCCAAGTAACCATGTGTGTGTGTGAGTGTGAGTGTGTGTGTGCCTGCCTGAGTGGGCGTGGAACGGGAGCAAGGCAACCCACAGTGAGTGGGAGTGACACCCAGCAGAGGAGGGCAGCACAGAGGCACTGCGAGGTGGGGTGGGAGGTGTAGGCCACAGGCTGCAGGCCAGGCATTCCCTTTGGGGTCTGTCCAGTGCGGGGCATGGACAGCACAACTGCAGGGGATACTTGAGGAGAGAGCCACCGGAGGATGGACACACAGCGCAGGTCATGGCCAGTGCTACATTCCAGATGTGAAGGCAGTAATGAGGGTGTGAGGAGGCAGGCTGCAGACCAGCTGGCCGTGGAAGGACCTGTCGGTATGACGGAACAGGTGGTACCATGCCTGCATCAGATTTGAACAGTACAGTGACACAGAGATCGTGGGCTGGTAGTGCCTGAACTGGGCCATTCTGAGGTGGCTCTGTGAGCTGTGCAGTGAGGAGATGCAGGCACCCACAAGACGGAACCACGCCCTGTCCGTGGAGACTAAGGTCACGGCCGTCATGTGCCTGCTCACCACGGGCACCTTCCAGAGACCAACAGGGGACACCACAGGCATAACCCAGTCGGCCACGTCATGGCTCCTCACACAATTCCTCAGCACACTGCTGCCACATGCTGCGGAGTACATCCAGTTCCCCAGCACACAGGCAGAGCATACAGCAAGCATGCAGGGGTTCCACAGGGTGGTACAGTTGTCTGGTGTGCTAGGGGCCATCGAATGCACCCATGTTGGCATCTGTGCACCATCTGGCTCTGAGGGGGCAGCCTACATCAACAGGAAGGGCTAACCCAGTGTCAACTGCCTGGTGGTGTGCGTGCAAGGCGCATAATCAATGTCTGTGCTACACACCCTAGGGAAACACGGCGCCTTCATCTGGCACCAGTTGGTACTGTGCCAGAGGCTTGAGAGTGGGGACATCCCCACTGGCCACCTATTCAGTGAGTATGCCGTAGATGCGATATGCTGGGTACAGCAGGGCAGGGTGTGATGGATGCCAGGGCATGGGTGCCACAAGGTATGGCTGGGATGGTGGGGGGGGCAGGGACAGACCACCATGCTAACCAGACATCTCTCCACACAGGTGACAGTGGCTACCCACTCCGGCCATGGCTGCTTACCCCATACCGGTGCCCATCGACCCCAGCACAGGAGTACTACAGTGAGGCACATGCCAGCACACGGAACATAATTGAGTGGGTGTTTGGGCTGCTGAAGGCTCGGTTCCATTGCCTGGACAGGTCCGGCGGTGCCCTACAGTACAACCCCTCGAAAACCTGCGGCCTATTCCTGGCCTGCTGTGTACTACAAAACATGGCCACCTACAGTGGGATAGCTGTCGAGGTCGAGGAGGGGACAGCAGTGGGACGACGAGGCTAGCCGGGACTGGTGGTAGGCAACCTTCCCGGCTAAGGGATCTCACTGACGAGGATGGCCCAGCAACACAGAAACACAATCACTGAGGAGCACTGTGGAGTGCACAGGTGGGTATACATGGCCACAGGAAAGGGCCAGGTCCCAGGGCACAGTGGGCAGGCAGGCATAGGTGGACCACATGCCAAGGTCGGTGGAGGGGGGGACCTGGGCAGGCGTGGGGAACAGACACTCATGCAGCATGCGGCACGGGCACACATGCCGCATATACACACACATGCGCACAGGCACACACACATGCACACAGGACCCTTTACGCCCCTACCATGCACCAGGCACTGGGCATGTGTCAGATGCAGAGGGGCGCTGCACAGTGGCCAGCAGCACAGTGCTGGCATCATCACGCACATGCCATGGTGGCCAGCAGCTGGGTGGGGGGGCACATGGGCCATGTGCGTGGTCGCCACACAAGTCACGGACACGGGATGCACACACACATTCCACACCAATGTGCACACAGGGCAGCAGGGGATGGTGGACATGGTGGGGGGCAGTTCAGGACCGCCGCACAGTAGCAAGGCCACCGCGGACACGTGGATGGCCACACCGAGCACGCTCAGCTGGTGCTGGCTGAGTGTCTGCCATGGGGTGTGCAGATGGTCCCCAGGGTGACACTGCGGGACCACGACCGGGTCCATGCAGGTGATTGCAGGCCCACAAACACATACCTGCACCAGGCATGCTTGGAATGCCCACAGCGGAACCTGGCGTTGACACTTCTGAAGGTGGTGTCGGAGTTTTACCTTAATCAGGTGTTGACTCTGCAGTATACTCCCCCTAATTACACTGGAGGCCGAATACAGGCTCCATACTGTGGACCTTAGACGTGCCTCTCCTATAAGAGGAGGATGGTGGAAATTTAGGGAGAGGTTCGCCAGCTGTTTGTCACCTACACTGAAGCCGCTTCTGGCAGACCTGCAGCGAAGCGGACTATTGCAAGATGGGTTACATCATGCATAGGTCTGTGCTATGAGTTGGAGGGCAAGGAGCCTCCGGGAGGGATAAGAGCTCATTCTACCCGCCATACTGCTGCATTGGTGGCTGCTTCCAGGGACATCCCTATCCAGGAAATCTGTCGGGCTGCTACCTGGAAGTCGGCAAACACCTTCATCACCCAGTACCACATTGACCTTGAGTCACGCCGGGATGCTGGTTTTGGGGCCTCAGTTCTCCAATCTCTGTTCCCTAAGTAGGGAGTGTGCACCTTGCCTCCCTCCTCCCAGAGAACTGCTAGGAGTCTGCCCATAAGTGTGGATGAACAACATATCCACGATCCTAGAAGAACAGGTTACTCACCCGAAACAGTAACTCTAGGAGTGGTATATGTTGTTCATCCACACGGACCCACCAGACTTCCCCAGCTGCAGACGCACATCATCTGGCTTCCAGCGGGCTAAGATCTGGCATCATGGGTGGAGCCGAGGTATATACCACCTGGATGGGTGGGAGGAGCCTGCTTGAAGACTTCCAGCGATTCTTAAAGGGGAAAGGGACATGTCAATAAGTGTGGATGAACAACATATACCACTCCTAGAACTACTGTTACAGGTGCGTAACCTGTTCTTTTGGGGCCTCGGTTCTCCAGTCCCAGTTCCTAAGTAGGGTGTGTGTATCTTGCCTCCCTCCTCCGGGAGAACTGCTGAGAGTCTGCCAGAAAGCGTGGATAGAACAACATATCCACAGCCCTAGAAAAACAGGTTACTCACCTGTAACAGTAGTTCTAGGAGTGGTATATGTTGTTCATCCACACTGACCCACCCAACCTCCCCTGCTCCGACGCACACCTCTGCTTCCAACGGGCTAGATCTGCGCCATGGGGTGGAGCTAAGGGTTATACCACCCGGTGAGGGAGAAGCTAGCTTGAAAACGCTCCGGCGCTCTTAAAGGGAATGGCGATCTGCCAGAAAGCGTGGATGAACAACATATACCACTCCTGGAACTACTGTTACAGGTGAGTAACCTATTTTATTGATCGGGGGGGGGCGTTGATGTGACCTACCTGAACTTCAGTAAGGCTTTGATTCTGTTCCTCACTGTAAGCTAGTAACTAAGACAGAGAGCCTGCGGATGGGACAGAAAATAACTAGATGGATGGAATACTGGCTGAAAGATAGAAGTCAGAGGGTGGTGGTAAATGGTGTACATTCTAGGATAATGAGGGTAAAGTAAGTAAAGTAAAGTGAAATTTTACTTTTTAAGCGCTTTTCAAAAACCAAAGCGCTGTACAAATGAACAACATTTAAAATAACAAACATAATATTAACAATAAAATCATTCTTCAAAAGCGTTTAAAAACAAAAAAGTTTTAAGCTCTGATTTGAAACTCTCGACGGGCAGGCAGCCTCGTATCCGGCGAGGTAGAGAATTCCACAGGGCGGGGGGCAGCAAGAAAATGCACATGCCCCAGATGTCTTTAAACGAACCCTGGGAATCTCTAGCAATCCTTGGTCGGCAGATCGGAGTGAGCGAGCGGGACAGTAGGGAGTAAGGAGATCTTGTAGATACTGCAGTCCCTGTTCATGTAGGGCTTTATAGGTCAGTAACCCGACCTTGAAGGTGATCCGCCACTGAACCGGCAGCCAGTGCAGTCCGTGCAGCACAGGTGTAATATGACTACTTCTGGTTGTCCCAGTCAGAAGCCTGGCCGCTGCGTTCTGCACCAGCTGCAGGCGGCGGATATCAACCCCTCGTACTAGGTACAGGGCATTGCAGTAATCCTGCAGGTGTGGTCACAAAGGCAATGGACCAAGATAGGAAGATCAGCTAGAGGAACCAGGTGTTTCACCTGGGCGATATTCCTAAGATGGTAAAGGAGGATTTGACAATGGCACACACCTGAGATTTTAGGTCAGGCCATTGTCTATAATACCTACCAGATTACGCCCTCTGGTCTGAGGTTGGGAGCTGGACACCATCGCCATATGCCCAATGGAACCCCAGCCCCACAACCCACCTCAAGGCGACCTAGGTCCACAGCCAACACCTCAGTCTTATCCAGGTTTAACCTCAGCCAGCTGTCACTCATCCAATCTTTGATTTCGGATAGACAGCTGTTAAGCATAGAGATCGCATCTTCCTCTCCGGGATTAAAGGACAGATACAGCTGGGTATCACCTGCATAGCAGTGAAAACCCAGACTGCATCACCCTAATAATGTCTCCCAATGGCAGCATATAAACAGCGAACAACATGGGTGCTAAAATGGAGCCCTGCGTTACCCCACAGGACAGGGAGATGGCGTCAGAGGAATAAATTCCAGTGACAACACTCTGCCTCTGACCCATGAGGAAAGATCGAAATCAATGCAGAACTGTACCAGACAGTCCACAATAAAGCCGCAGGCACTCCAAAAGCACACCATGGTCCACAATATCAAATGCTGCAGAGAAATGAGAGCAGAGGGTAACGAGTGGTGTTCCTCAGGGGTCAGTACTGGGACCAGTCCTTTTTAACGTATATATCAGAGGGACTTGAAGGGAAAGTGTATCTTTTTGCAGATGATGCAAAGTTATATAATAGGTTTGACATAACAGGAGGGATGAGGCCATGGGGAGAGATATGAGCACCCTAGAGAAGTGGTCGGACATTTGGCAGCTGAAGTTTAGTGCTAAGAAGTGTGCAGTGATGCATGTGGGTGTAAAAATCCACTGGCTGAGTACTCACCTGGGGGGTGGGGGAACTGATAAAACAAACAGAACAGGAAAGGGACCTGGGGATTACAATCTCAAACAGCCTTAAGGTAGGAGACCAATGTAGTAAGGCAGTAGGTAAAGCTAATAGAATGATGGCGTGCACAGGAATGGGTATAACAAGTAGGAAGAGGGAGGTGTTGATGCCTTTATACAAAACCATGGTCAGACCGCACCTGGAGTACGGGTTACAGTTCTGGAGGCCTCATTTAAGAAAGGATATAGATGGGTTGGAAAGGGTTCAGAGAAGGGCAACAAAGATGGTGCAAGGTATGCAAGAGAAGCCATACGAGACCAGCTGGAGAGAATTAAATCTATACCAGCTGGAGGTTAGAAGAAATAGAGGTGACATGATAGAGACTTTTAAGTATTAGAAGGGAATAAATAAAGTGAGTGAAGGTAGCTTATTCAAAAGGAAAGTAGGAGTTAAAACAAGGGGTCATAATTTAAGATTGGAAGGGGGAAGATTTATGAGCAATGTAAGGAGATGTTATTTCACTGAGAGGGGGTTGAACCCGGAACAGATTACCTAATGAGATGGTGTGTGCAGAAACAGTGGAGAATTTCAAAAGGCGTGCAGGACACAGGGGGTTGGCTGGTGGCAGAGGAAAATATCCCGGGAAGTAGAGACATGAAGGGTGGAAATGGGCAGGCTAGATGGACCAGGATGGTTGTTTTCTGCTGACACATTACTATGATACTATAGTGCTATACTTTTATCAGTCTGATTCCAATCTTCATTTAAAAAAAAAAAGAAAAAATCGAGCTCCAGTGGTTCAAAAGCCCATTGTAAAGTGATCTAGTACACTAAGGTACAATATTTGGGATATGGTACCCAGGGCTCCAATGTAGTTTGTTTTTTCTAGATAAGAACTGATCAGGTACCAACAATGCTCCAGACAATGTTGGCAGGTAGGAGTAATTTACTCACCAGTTTTAAAAACACAGTGAGTAAAATAAAACTAGTATATATATATATATATATATATATATATATATACATATACACACACACACGCGAGTGCTGTAAATCTGGAAAGAAACTGCTCGTTTGAATCACCAGTTATGTTATTAAGAACTCTTCTTTAGCGTGAGTATTTACAAATGTTGGGACAGCACAGGTACTCATTAAAAACATTTTCTGAAGAGTAGTTCCTAAAATGAGGTGAATAAAACAGGTTGGTACTCCCCTTATCTGGAGCCCTGATGGTACCTTAGGTCAGCAATAGTACCTCAGTGTATTTTTTTAATTTTTTATTTATTTCCATGATATTTCTCCCCTGTGGTCCCGGACAGCTCTTTCCTTCTTCCGTCCCCCCAGCATCGTCTCCCAAGGATCCGACCCTGGCCCTTCCATGCCCACACGACTTACCCTTCATGGCAAGGTGGTGGGGAGTGGCTCAACTCACCAGGAAGGGATCCAGCACCGGGGAGGTGTCATCTCGTGGGCGGCACCTGCGGGGAACTTTCCCCATACTCCAGGTGTGGCCTGCCACTCGGCCGGGCCCTTTTTCCGCTTTTCCTGCATAGGGGGAGCGTGCAGTGCCAACAATGGCGCGCACGTCTGCACGCCGGTCGGCTGCTCCTCTGTGCCCCAACATACAGGACTCTGCATGCCAACACCTAGCTTCCGCTAGTGCCGGTCCATGTTCCCCACCTCCCCGGGAGAGGAGAGCTGTCCCCTGGGCACTCGATCCTCTCCCTTCCCGGCTGACCCCCCAGCGGCCCACTCGCCGTGAACACAGATCACTGGTGTGGCAGGAGGTAAGGCATGGTGCCTCAGCCCTCCACGCCACTGGGCTGACTCGCTCTGTGTATTTTTTTAACTTTTTATTTATAGCCTTTTTCAAGTGGTAAGGGATCATAGTTTGGCACAAGGCCGATCATTTCCACTTTCTGATGCAGCTACACACACCCTGCACTCAGGCACATAGTGACATCAAGGAAGAGCATGGGAGCAAGCCCCATTGAAATGAGTGGGACTGATTTTTTCCTTCCTTTATAATACATTATGATGGCGACTTGGACATTAATAAGGGCCACCGATTGACTAACGAGTGAGTTGATCGGCGGCCATTATTAATCTCCAAGTCACCATCATAATGTATCATGAAGTAAGGAAAAATCAGTCCCATTCACTTCAGTGGGCTCGCCTGCGGCTCTTCTTGCTTGATGTCACTATGTGTCTATTGTGGGGCATATAGTGCATCAGAAAGTGGAAGGATCGGCTGCCCAACCTACCTTTGTCGGAGTCAAATCATGTATCCCTTACCACTTAAAAAAGGATGAAGATAAATTTAAGAATTACACAGTAGACTATTACACCAAGGTACCATATCTCGTGGTAAATTTGGGTTCCCAAAAGATAATTTCATCAAAGGAACTCAGTCAACCCTTTTGCATTATTTGGAAACCCACATTTTTTGTGATTGCTTACCTTCTGTAAAATTAATTTAGAATTCATTCCTTTCATTAATTTTGCTGGTTGTTTTATCTGCCTTCTTTTAGTCAAAATGAAATGCATGCTGATGGTGTAATTATACTCAACCTTGTTTTGAATCCTTGATGTACTCCTATTGCTTACTTACTGAACATTATAAACACTGCCAAACAGTCATGTTGCAATAGTCTGCTCTCCACCCATTGCATCTTTAGTGGCTAGACTGCATTGGAGATGCCCCAAATTCAGAAAAGGTGCAGTAGAAGTAGATCAAGGAACGTACACAAATAGTTTTTTTGTATGGTAACACCAGTATAGTGAACAGTCTGTTTTTCACATTTAAAAGGGAAAAAGGAATTAAACTCAAATTACCAGCTACATAAGCACATCCTACAGAATGTGAGCAGTCATAAACTAGGGAGGGTTTTAGCATTAAAGGGGGTTGGCTAAGTTTGGATGTGTTAGCAGTGTTCATTGTAGCCCGCGGAACTGTGCCAATGGTGCAGTGCATGAGTTGCCTCTCCCCACAGCTTCCTTACCTGCGGGTCTAAAAAGCCGCAAAAAGTTGTGCCTGCTGTCTGCTGGCTGGAGCGCACTATCGCGGCCACTGTGAATGCACAGTACTGTTTCAGCCAGTTAGGGGAACTGTCATCATCAAGAGGCCACCTCATCACTGAAAGGACGCCTTCTGGGGTGGCATCAGGTGTAGCTGAACATCCCAAGTGCTGCATAATCGGCACAAAGCCGACCTGTAAACAAGAAACCGGCTTTTCCCTGCACCACATGGTGAAGACGGAGAAATATAATGCGATAAAATCTACTCTGCCAGACCGTATGCTCCCAGGGTTATAACACACAGGCATTATGATCACGATTAGTGAAACGAGGGGGGGTGCTAAATTTGTTCCTGATACAGGCAGGTAGAAGAATCCTCAGTTTTGACCGGGGGATGATTTTTGGGCTAAATTTATTTTTTATTCCTCTGCTGTACAGGCAGTCTAAGATATACCTCTCAGCCTTTTGTGATTGGAATGAGGGACACTTTAAGTCTCAAAATAAATGTGTGAAAATGTTGGACACTTGCCTGCCTTTCACAACGTGGGACACGTCCCCAGACTTGGAGATACAAGCCCTGAGCGCTGTGGAATAAAAGCTTTTTATGTGTTTGTGCTAAGTTTAGTTCTGGTTCAGCATCGTAGAGCTCCTTTACTTTCTGCTTTAACATCTTGGCTTACAGCACCTTCACTGAATGGAGCAGCACCTTCTCCATGTGGGACAACGAGAGCAGTTGCTGGGGGTAAAATGAGGGGCATCACCACTTGTAATGTGGTACAATTGAGAGGTACGGTATGAGGTGGGGGGTTTGGACAAACTGAGGGGGCCTGAGCTGTGTGGCCTCAAGTCTATGTCACACTCGATTCTATGGGGAATATAAAAATGTTATCAAATAACTGACCCTCTTGGCCCACCTTTTGAGGGTCGGGGGGGTCAGTGGGTCACTTGGCTCATCAAATTTTAGTTCTAGAATGAATACTGTCTTAGGGCTGGGAACTTCATTTTTTTTTCCCAAATGAAAACTCGGAGTTGGCTAAGTTGGTGGATCTGTATATCATGTTGCTACAACTTCCATGTATCAATATATAAAAACGTAAAACAGTTTTAAAAAAATACTGTTGATAATCATTGGAAGATTTGGATGTTTGTTCTGTTACAAAATAAGTAAGGATTAATCCACGAGAAAGAATGGGTCTACTGTGGAATTAATCCATGGGTGGGGATGTTGGGGCATCCGAGTGCCTCCAGCAACCCAACCATGGATTAATTCCACAGTAGACCCATCCTTTCAAGTGACTTAATCTGCTTGTAATAATAATTCTATTTCACAAAAGCGCCTTTCAAATATCAAGGCACTTTACAAAAAAATTAAAAGATAATAAAACAGTAAATACAACAGGGTTCATTTACTAAGTGCCATCAAAAGCCTGACACCATAAATAAGTTTTCAACGCTTGCTTAAAGCCTCCCACTGTTGTGCACTCCCGTAGCCAACGGTTTAGAGAATTCCAGAGGGTAGGGGCAGCGTACATAAATGCGTGCACCCTAGATGACTTCAAAGACACCCTCAAGATCTCTAGCAACCCCTCGCAGGCCAAATGGAGCTATTGCTCGGGGCGATAGGGAATCAGAAGCTCTTTCAAGTAGTCAGGGCCAAGTCCATGTAGGGCTTTATAGGTCAGTAAACTAACCTTAAAGGTGATCCGCCACTTAATCGGCAGCCAGTGCAAACTGCGCAGAACAGGGGTAATATGAGAAGTTCGAGAAACCCCCATCAACAAATGCGCTGCTGCATTCTGCACTAGCAGAAAGTGGCGGATATCAACCCCAGGAAGCCCTAAGTAAAGGGAGTTGCAGTAATCAAGGCGCGAGGTCACAAAGGCATGGACAAGTGTAGGCAGGTCCCCGGACGGAACAAGGTGCTTGATCTTGGCAGTGTTCCTAAGGTGGTAAAAGGAAGACTTGACGACTGCTGACACCTGAGATTGTAAGGTCAGCCCATCGTCAGGCACCAGCCCCAGGTCCCGTACCTGGTCAGAGGTAAGGATCTGGGCACCCCCTAGATAAATTCCAGAAGGCTGACCAGTCCTCAGCCCCTCTATCCGGTGACCCGGCTCCACCACCATCACCTCCGTCTTTCCGGCGTTAAACTTTAGCCAGCCCGAATTCATTTAGTCCTGGATTTCCACAAGGCAGTTGTTAAATACCGAGAGAGCACTATCCTAGTCGGGTGCAAAAGACCGGTAGAGCTGGGTTTCATCAGCATAGCAGTGAAACCTCAGCCCATACCATCTTACAGTGTCTCCGAGGGGCAGCATATACACTGTGAACAACATGGGGGAAAGTACTGAGCCCTGAGGTACCCCACAGGGCAGAGAGAATGGGCCAGAGGGGGGAAAAAAAAAGACACCACTCTCTGAGTTCTGCCAGTGAGAAAAGATGTAAACCATCTGAGAACTGTATGTGCCAGGCCACAGATGGACCTCAGACGCTTAAGCAATACCCCATTGTCCACAGTGTCAGAAGCTGAGGAGAGATCAAGGAGCACCAGAATAATACGGCTTCTTCGACCTCTCGCCATCAGGAGATCATTGAGCACCCGAACTAGCGCAGTCTTAGTACTATGCCTCTTCTGAAAACCAGACTGGAGAGGTTCATAGATGTTATTGATGGTGAAGTGGTTCTCCAGTTGTACCACCGCTACTTTCTCAATAACCTTCCCTATAAAAGGGAGATTAGAGATTGGTCTGTAATTAGCCAGGGAGTCAGGGTCCAAAGAAGCTTTCTTCAGGAGGGGTGTTACCACCGCCACATTCAGGGAGCTTGGGAACTCACCCGAATCAAGGGAGCACCGGACTGTCTGAGCCAGGATTGGGCCAGTGATGTCACAACATCCCATCATCAGGGAGGTTGGACCCAAATCCAAACTACAGCATGTAGGGCGCATACTCTGGGCAATCCGCATGACATCCACGAACTCTGGCAGGTCAAAGGAACTCCAGGAAACACAAGGTGAGGTGACCAAGCACCGATCAACGGCATCCCCCATAGAGCGAACTGCGAGGATCTCTGACCTGATGTCGGCCACCTTATTCTCAAAGAATTGAGCAAGCTCATCGCACTCCTCATGCGAGAAAAGTCTTTGGAACTGTAGATAGGTTGGGTTGCACAACCTGTCCACCATCCGGAAGAGCTGAGCTGGTCGGTTCTGTGCAGCAGCAATCTCCCCGGACAGGAGTTCTGACTTCTTATGGGAGATCGCTGATTGGTAGGTCTGATAATGCTCGATTAATCTAAGGTGGTCGACCTCCAGGCCACATTTCTGCCAGCATCGCTCTAACCTGCGTCCAAGTCGCCGCAGCTCCCTCCAGGACCCATCAAACCATGGGGCCCGAGGGCAAAGGGGGAGAGGACAAACATGGACGGGGCAATCGGGTCCAGGGCCGTGGAAATGGCCTTATTATAGGCCAGCACTAAGGCCTCAGGACTTGTGCTAGCCACGGGAAACTCCGAGAGGTCAGTCACCGCCGCCAGGCCTTTGACGCTCACCTCCCGTAAAGGGCAGTAACTGACCATCTCCACACACAGGGGGAGGCCCACGAAGGGGGGTGCAAAAGTTGAATCTCACGGTGTAATGATCGGACCATCCGACGAGTTCCACCCCCACATCAGAGGCCTCCATCCCTAGGAGAAAAACCAAATCAAGAGAGTGACCGTGCCGATGGGTGGCAGAGGTAACAATCTGTGTAAGGCCCAGTGATGTCATCAACTGGAGGAAGTGCTGTCCAAATTGTGAGAGTTCGTCGTCGACCCAGGCATTGAAGTCACCCAGAACCATCAATCTGGGTAACTCCAGCGCCATGTCAACGACAAAACCTGCTTCTTCCTGCAGGAATTGCTTCTCGTCCTCTGGTGGACGATAGATGAGAGTTATCCTGCAACCCACACCTGCCACCACGGTACACTCAAAAGATTCACTTCCTCTGCTCCTCGACTGGTACACTGTAAGGCCCAACTCGGTCCTGAAACAGACCGCTACCCCCGCAAGATGGTCCAATCTTGAGTGGTGAATCACCAAATACCTGGCTGGAATTGCAGAACTCTGAAATGGGGCCAGCATTTTCATCCAGCTAGGTCTCGGTGATGCAAGCCAGATCAGTAGTCCCAACAAGATCTGCAATAATTGCAGTCTTGTTCTTCACCGATCTGTCATTGCATAATACCACTCGAGTTGGACGGGTTTCAGGGACTGCCCCAGCTACTTGCCCACCAGAAATAATAGTGGTGCCCTTGGGTATGGGGACTAGACATGGCGTGCCACTTTCCAGACTCCATTTCGCCCCAGGGCGTCTTCCGGACCTAACTACTCCGATGTGAGAGCCCCGCTCATTTGTTCTCTGATATCCACGTCCCCTGCCACCCCCCACCCCCCATGAGCGATACCCAACGCCTGACAGCACTGGTTAGTTGATGGCAGCAGTGGAGGGGGGGGAGAAGAAGGACAGGGGGAATGGAGGGCAGAGGACGAATAGCGCACGACCAACAAGGGAGGCTTACACATCCTACAAGCTAAACACAGGCAAATTACACAGCACCCAGGTGCCTAGTCCAAAGAACCACAACAAAATAAATAAAATCCAAAACCCACCCCCAAAATAGATAAAATACTATAAAGTTATAGCCTACCCCTACACAAAAGGATAGCCTAGCCCAAAGTTCAGCACATGAAAAAACATAAACCAGAAAAGAAATAATAAGTCAGCCAAATAATAATAAAACTGCTGCAAATCCCTCTCATCAGAATACAACACACAAATACCCCCAGGTCCTCTCACAACCTGGAAATGAGAGACGTCAGTGCACTTTGGTTACCCAGAGTTAGATAATCCAAAATCAGAATAAAAATCCAAAACAGAAAAGTCTTCTTTAAACTTAAATGAAAAATAAATGAATGTGGACGCCCAGGTCCTCTCACCACCGGGGAAACCACAGAAGGAGACTCTGACTGTCTAAACAGAAAAATTATGTATGAGTCCAGGCTGAGTCATATAAAAGTCAAGGAGTGTAGGTAATCCACAGACAGTCCAGATTCCATGCAAGACGAGCCAAAAAAGAATCCAGTCAGCTGCAGACAGCAAGCACGGTTGCACCGGGCTCCACTCCCAACAGCCACAGTCGGAAATAAATGCTGGAACAACTCGACACCTTGGGAATCGCTAGGCCATAACCAAACCCCAGGAATCTAGAGGAACGATGGACTCGACGTCCTGTTCCCTGGCCAATCTAGAAACATAGAAACATAGAATTTGACGACAGATAAGGACCGCTTGACCCACCCAGTCTGCCCATTTCCCTATCTAATGGATAAGCTGCAGATCCTAGTTTACCAGCAGCCTACTTCTTTCAACCCCCACCCCCCTAGAATTGCCTTATGACTGTCCCATGCATGCTTGAATTCAACCACTGTTTTGATTCCACAACCTCCTCGGAAGGTCGTTCCATGCATCCACAACCCTCTATGTGAAAAAAATTCCTTACATTACCTCGGCTGCCCCCCTCCCCCTATCTTCAAATTGTGCCTCCTTGTTTTCCACACTTCTTTTTTTGAAAGATGCTACCCTCTTGGACTTTGTTGATTCCTTTGAGGTACTTGAAAGTTTATATCATGTCCCCCTCTCCTCCTTTCCTCAAGGCTATACATATTAAGCTCCTTTAGTCTCTCTTCATTTGTCTTCTGTGCAGACCCTGCACCATTTTAGTTGCCCTCCTCTGGACAGCTTCCATCTTGTCTGTGTCCTTGCGGAGATTGGGTCTCCAGAACTGCACACAATACTCCAGATGGGGTCTCACCAGCTGTCTGTACAGAGGGATAACAACTTCCTGTTTTCTACTGGTGATGCCTCTCCCTGTGCATCCCAGTATCCACCCAGTCCTCCTTACTGCCCTCTCACATTGCTTGCCCACCTTTAAGTCATCTGATATGCCTACCCCAGGTCCCTTTCCATTTTTGTTGTTGTTAGTATCTCACCCCCCATTGTGTACTCTTCCCTTGGGTTTCTGTTTCCCAGGTGCATTACCTTGCACTTCTTAGCATTGAATCTAAGCTGCCATACATTTGACCATTCCTCTAACCTTGCCAAGTCCCTTCTCATCCTTTCCTCCCCACCTTGTGCATCAACTCTGTTGCAGATCTTTATGTCATCTGCAAAGAGACATACTTTTCCTTCCAGTCTCTCTGCAATGTTGCTTATAAAGACATTGAAGAGGACCAGTCCTAATACTGAACCCTGACGGTACCCCACTAGTAACCCCCCTTTCTTCAGAGTGGACTCCATTGACTATTACCCTCTGTGTCCTATTCTCCAGCCAATTCTTTACCCAGGTTATCATCTTGGGACCCACTCCCAGGCTGGCTAACTTGTATATTAATCTTTTGTGTGGGACTGAGTCAAATGCCTTGCTAAAGTCTAGGTAGGCCATGTCCACAGCCCCTCCCTGATCTACTACTTTGGTCACCCAGTCAAAGAAACTATTAGATTCATCTGGCATGACCTTCCCACTGTGAATCCATGCTGCCTTGGGTCCTGTGCCCTCTGGCCTCTAGGTACTGACAGTTCTTTCCTTCAGAAGTGATTCCATCATTTTCCTCTCACTGAGGTTAAACTAACAGGTCTGTAGTTTCCTGCTTCTGCCCTGCTCCCACTTTTGTGAAGGGGGATCACATCTGCCCTCCTCCAGTCCTCAGGAACCACCCCATCCTCCCATGATTTGTTAAAGAGGGGAGTCAGTGGTGTCACTAGTTCTACTCTTAGTTCTTTTAGAATTCTGGGATGAATACCATCACGCCCCATTGCTTTGTCCACCTTCAGTTTCAAGAGTTGTTTCAGAACCCTTTCTTCTGTAAATGGGCTGGTATCAACTTCTGTATCCAGAGTGTTTCTGTTGTTTGTTTTAGGTACCTCCCCCTCTTCATTTGCAAATACTGAGCAAAAATATTTGTTTAGTATCTCTGCCTTTTCACCGTCACCCTCTGCCCACCCCTCCCTTTATTAAGCCTCACTATCCCTCCCTTAGTCTTCCTTCCTCCCTGATGTACCTGAAAAGGTTTTATCCCCTTCTTAACTAAGTTGGCTATCTTTTCTGGTTTGGGCCTTTGCTGTTCTGACTGCCTTCCCAGCTTCCTTTTGCTTTAACTGATACAATTCTCTGTCCTGCTCCTTCTGTGATTCCTTGTACTTTCTGAATGCTTTCTTTTTCTCTTGAACCTTCACTGTCACCTCCTTTGAGAACCATAGTGGTTTCTTACATCGTTTTGTTTTGTTTATTTGCTTCACACAAAGGCGTGTTACCTCTGTGATGGCAGTTATTATTATTCCCCATTGTTCTTCCACCCCTCCTTCCTGCCCATTTGCTAGTGCATTCCTTAGGCACTCACCCATTTTGGCAAAGTCAGCCTTCCTGAAGTCCATTACTTTTGCCTTTGTATGGCTTGGACTCTATTGCTGTGTTTATTGTGAACCATACTGTTCGATGGTCGCTAGTTCCAGATGGCTACCCACTTCTACATGTGTGATCTTCTCCATCTCCATTTGAGAGAACCAGGTCTAAGATTGCTCCTCTGAGTGGGTTCCAGTACTAGTTATCTAAAGCATGCCCCCTGTAGGGCATCTAGAATAACCCCACTCTTAGAAGTGGCTGCTGCAACTGCACTCCAGTTAACATCTGGCATATTCAGATCACCCATCAGCAATATCTCCCCTTTATCTGCCATTCTAAGTATACTTTCTATTATTTCCTTGTCCATTTCCTCCCCCTGAGAGGGGGGGTCTGTATACAACCCCTGTGCGGATTGTGGTGCCATTGCCTTCCTCCAAATTGACCCACAGTGCTTCTTCTCCTCCCTGTTTACCCTTTTGTTCTGTTGCTTTGATTCCTTCCCTTATGTAGAGAGCTGTTCCTCCTCATCTTTTACCCTCCGTGTCCCTCCTGTAGATAGTGTATCCTGGTATGTTTACATCCCAGTCATGGTTTTGTGTGTACCATGTTTCTGTGACTGCCACGATATCCAGATGTTCCTCCTCCATCAAGGCCACTAATTCAGGAAGCTTGTTACCCAGACTGCAGGCATTGGTACTCATTGCTCTCCATTTTTTGATGGCTTTACCTTCTGTAGCAGCATCCCCCACTGACCTTTCTACCTTGGTCTTTTTCTCATTTAGTACCCTGTTTTGTAGGGGGAGGCTGGGATTTTCCTGCTGCTTATCAGTGCCTCCCCCCTTGACTAGTTTAAAAGCTTGCCAAGGAAGCATTTAAACCGATTGCCCAAAATAATTGCTTCCTTCCTGGACAGATGCAGACCATCCTGCCAGTATAGGCTGGTGTCCCTCCAGGTGGAACCCCGGTCCCCAATGAAGCCAAACCCCTGTGCTCCCCACCATTTTTTCAACCATTCGTTAAACTGCATGGTGCAAAGTACCCTCGCCTCACCAATGCCACTGACAGGCAGCGCCTCTGAGAAGGATACTATGTGTGCTACTTGTCTTAGGCCCCTCCCCAACTCTACAAAGTCCTTCTGCACTGCTCTAATCTCATGATGAGCCAAGTCATTTGTCCCTAGGTGGACAATGATGTCCAGCTCAGACTCCTGTGCAATTGTTCTCATGATCCTAAGGATGCGCTTCCTGTCCCTCAAGCCATGGCACCAGGCAGGCACCTTACTTCAGTTTTCCTGCTCCCCAGTTCTATCCCCTAATAACTGGAGTCCCCACCAGGAGCTGCTTCCTTTCCTGTGGTGCCCTCTGCCTCCTTCCTGAGGGCCTCCCTTGTGACAGTTGTCTGCAACCTCCTTAGTCTCCTCTCTTGGGTGCATCCATAGGGGAACTATGCTCCCCAGAATGGTGTATGGATTGTGGATGGAACAACTGACTGGGTGTGCCTCTGTTCCACCACCCTTACCCTCCCTGAGCCCACTGTGGTCCAACTGCTGTGCTTTCTTGCAACCTCTGTAGTGGTGGTGGCTCTGGTGCTCCCTGGATGGGGAGGTTCCTTACTACTGTCCAGTGTGGCCTGAAGGCGGGCAACTTCCTCCCTCAGGGCAGAGAGTTGTCTGCAAACAGGGCAGCATCTCGGCCTCCAGAAAGACTCCCGGAAGACTGCTGCCCCACAGCCATTACATTGCACTACTACACACATGTCTGTCTACCTTGTTTAGTTTTTTTTTTTGTGTGTGTGTGTGATTGGTTTGTTATATGGAAATATATATATTATATAATGTGTATGCTTATATTGTCAGCGCAGTGTGCTAGAGAGGATATGACAGTGATATGCACCTTGCCCTCTTGAGTCTTGAGAAATGATGTCAGAACCCCAGGTATAAAGGAACTATTTCCAGGGTGGGTGGGAAGGGTTTGGGCCTAAACTGTGCCCTCACGAAACAATCCGCTAAAAGCTCTGACCTACCACTGCAGTGAGTGCCTTCCTGTCAGCAAGATGCCCTACACGACTGGTTGACAGAGAAAATACCCTGCTAATCAAACAGAGAAAAATCCAAACATCCAAGTCAGACACAGGTAAACCTCCCCAGCCCCAAAACAGCGTGGTGACTTGTGCTCTGAATGCAGTCAGCCCCAAAACACGTCAGCTGTGCACAAGGACAGACACAGTAAACAGTATTCAGTCCCTGTGGGTTTAAACTTTCTCTGCACTGAAAATCTTAACAATTGTAACAAAAGTAAAGCAAGGTCTACTCTCTGTTGATTGAAAGACTGCCTTTTCTGATAATCCTAAATTCCTTATTTTACCCTTCAGTTAGAAGTATCCTCCACCTGACCCAGTCCCCTGTGTCACAGCAAATCCAGCAACTGGACGCTGGCAGAGTTGGGCCCACCCACGCCGCTAGCAGCCAACCCAGCAGGAAAGATCTACATCAACATTCAAAAGAAGATAAATCATGTAACACGATAATCCAGTTTGGCTAGTTCCTCCGGATCAGTCACCAAAAGTATCCACTGTAGGGCTAATTATATATCACAGCTTCACACCGATTGTTCTCGTTCCCTCTCCTTAAAAGTGCAGGCCACTTCGAGAAAAGCACACCACACAGTAAAAATGGCGAAATTTGGCCAATCAAACCAGAACCTCAACCCAGAAGGTCCACTGTAAGGCAGAGTACACACGGCCATCACAAACCACAGCTTCAGTCATCTGTTTTCGCTCCCTTTCCTCGGTTATCCAGGGATTAATCAGTTCTCCATTGTGAAGTCATAAAAACACTGCTTTGCATGCTTCAACTAAACAGGCCAGGGAAGCAGCCAGATATTTTAATAAATATCCCCAGAAGAGAACAAATAGTACCAGTCTATAGGGAGCACCATAAAACCGTGCTAAAAAACCTGACTATGAATAATCAGATCGAGTGCCCTGAGCTATAAATGTATTCAAACTAAATGAGTAAACCAAAAAGAAAAACGGATACAAATAAAAATGAAACAATGTAAATAAAACATGTAAAATGAAAACGTACAGGAACGATCAAACAATTCAAATTCAAAGGCTAAAACTAAAAGCTTGAGAAGCTTGAAAAGGGCACAGCTCGCAGCTCGCCCAGCCCGACGGCCATCTTCTTTAGACAGAAGCTCATTTTGTAACATGGTATTACATGTAGGAGTAATGCTATGTTACAATTTCTCTACAAATGAACATAGGCACACTGAATTTCAATTCAAAATATTTCTTTTTGCAAGCAAAATATGGTTCTTCTTTAGTGAGAAAAAATCACATATATCATGGGTAACAAACATGTTCCAGTAAAACTTTGCTGTGTTTTTCAGCACTGATTGCTGTAATGCTAATACCTTGTTTTAAACAAATAAAACACTTACAGTGCTGCTGAAATACTCTTCGGTATTTCCCGAATCCCGATTACTGTGATGTTGCATTCTGGGACCGATTGTCTGACCGACAGACGGCATTATCTGTACCACTGCCGTATGGGTAGAATCGGGCCATTCGCAATACTCTGCCGTTAAAAAAACTTTTTATTTTCACTATTTGACTTCTTAAAACCATTTTTTGTCCAACTGTTTAGAACTTTTAACCTCGGAATCCAGTATATGTGTGCCCGACGGACGGCATAACATCTACCATTGATGTATGGCTGGAATCGAGCGATTCGCAATACTCAGCGTTTTACAAACTATTTAACAGTATTTTCTAATGTTTACAACTTTTGATATCGGAAATGAGTCTTGCAGGTAACTTTTACACAGCACATACATTTTACTTGCCATCACTGGTTTTGTTCTTTTGTGGGCTATTATTCCTTATTAACATTGACAGAACTAATTTGCACTCATGTGAACATTCATAAATTATAATGCTGCTTTTCGTTTGTGTGATTTCATTTAGTACTACATCAGTAACCATGGTCTACTGTGGTATTAGACCATGGTTGCTGATGTACCACATGATGTGATTACTCCAATCTGAATGTTTTATTTATTTATTTATTTTATGCCATGTTACAAACATATTTGTTTCTAGTTTGTATGAATGATCCTGCATGCCAGTGTGAACTGGTATAGCTGGCTTGGCTAGCATTTCATCTGTGCTCCTGTAGCTCTTACAGTCCTTTGTTTGTGTGTGCGATACTGTAAATACCATTTCATAGCTGGCAGGGTGGGTACCCCAGCATTTTATCTGTGCCCCTGTAGTAAACATTTACTGTCTGTTATTTGTGTGATACTGTGACCACAAAATTATCTGCTCAGCATTTCACTGTGGCGATGTGTTGTTGCTCAAAATGGCTTTCTCAGCATTTCACTATGGAAATGTGGTCTGCAGTACTCTCTCTTAGTGAACACTGGCCGGGCTGGATCTTCTGACTCATTCTGTGACTTTGCCTTAAACTGTTCTACCCGCACCCACCACTGCTTCATGTACTCTTAACTTGTGTCTGTCCCCTTCTTGGCAGACAGCACCTCTTCCACTGTGCCTCCTGCACCTCAGAGTCCTGGTTCGGTTCTCTCCACTGTTATTTCTGCCTTCTCTTGGCCCTTGTCTTGTGACTCCCTCAGAAGCTCTGACTCCCGCTCCTTTCTGTCACCTCCATTGTCCTCTGCTGGGAAAACTGCTCTCTTCTTCAGAACACCCAACAGCTTACTTCTTCCGAATACCCCACTTCTGGATTACCACACACACCTTTCTGTCCTTCTCCTGTTTTGTTGTAAAGGGTCATGGGGAAACTGAAAAATTTTATATTTTGGCGCAGTACAGCTTAAATTTTATTCTGAAATGTTCACCCTTTTTTTGTTGCTAAGAACATTTGCCTGAAGATAGTATTTCCACCCTGTTGACTCCATTTGCTCTGTTTATTTGGTGTAAGCATGGCTCAGTTGGTAGCACATCTGCCTCTGGGCCAGATGGTCATGGGTTCTAGGACCACGCCAGGATTGTGCTCATACCTAAAATGCTGGCACCAAAGTGCAGTATGGGTAAGTTCCCTTCTACCCATCCCTGGTTCTGTCCTGGTGGGTGTCCAGGTAAAAGTAAAAGAACTCATGACTCTTTTTTGCAAGAGTAGGGTTTTTTCCCCGGTGTCCTGGCCAACATTCCCCTTCCCATAAAACCAGTTCATGCAATTGTCCAGGGCTGTGTATGGGTGTTGATATGAGAAATAGCTGCCACTACATGTTCAGTCACTTCACTACCAGTCTAGCAGTGCTTGTAAAGCGCTTTGGGATACAGTGTGTCTGAAAACACTATATAAATGGGGGATACATGATGGGCAACTGTGATTCATGAAATATTTGCAAGAGTGTAGAGTAAGCATTGATAATATCACGAGTGGCAAACACCACGAGTGATATTATCGCTGCTTACTCTGCACTCATGCTAATATTCACGTATCACACAAGTCACACATAATCTGTGCCATGTATACAATAGGGTCCCCAATATGTTTGTTTGAAAGTTAGTTTGTTTCTTAAGGTCTCTCAGTTTTGCCATGTCGGTTAGTGTTTGCTGCACGAGGAGTACGTGGTGTTTCTGTTCAGTGAGGTAAACTCAGGTGTTTCCCATGAGTTTAAAGTGCTGCTGCTGAAGTGTTTTATGTGATGTATCCGGAGTGAATAATCTGAGTGATGACGTATCTGGAAGCAGGTTTATTTCAGATATCACGCTCCGGATACGTCACGTGGAAGTTATACAACGGGGGTGAGTTTATGTTCTTTTATTATATCGTTTATACTTTCACTCCTGTTGTATAAATGCTGATTCTGTTTCTTCTACTTGTGTGTCCCTAGCCTCACAGTCCTGTTTGTCATCACAGTCTGTTGCTGTTGGGATGCTTATGGTGTCATGAAGGGGATTATGGAATTGGGTGGGCAAGCTGCCAGGGCAATTTAAGTCTAGGGGACAATGATTTCAGTTTTTGTGTGGCTGTCCTATGTAATCAAGGAAAATAATTACTTTCTAGAAGTTATATGAAATAATATTCATATTGAGTCTAAATACAGCAGGTCAGGCCCTCTGGAATTCTTTGCCAGGAACTTTGAGGGAGGCGCCCTCAGTGGGGCCTTTAAGCTGGGTCTGAAAGCCTTTTTCATTTGCTCACGCTTTGGGGGCTTAATCCTCCCCACAGTCGTGCCATCCCAGATTTTAAGTACTAATCAACTTATTTATGAATTTATTTATTGCAAATGCTGCATTATGTTAACCAGTTTTATTTGTTGGGAATATGTAAATGTTTTTAGATGCTTTTCAGTTTGTTGCTACTGGTTGATTGTAATGGCGCTCTGAGCCTCGGGGCAAGTAAATAATGTCCACTAATATGACTAAAGCTGAAATTTTTCGAAGGTTTCTCAGTGTTGTCAGGGGTTGTGAACTCACTATCCTCACATAGACTTAAGCCCCCCTCCCCCCACACACATGATTACCGCCTTTCCCTTGGTCCACAGTGCTGCTTCCGCATTGCTCTCACCATTTTGGGGTCATGACAATACGATCTTGCTGTTATTGCACATTCTCATGTGCTCTGTGCACCCATACCTGGATACTGTATATTATGTTTCATTTCTATTTGTTTTTTTCTTTTGTAATTGTATTTCGTGATTTAAAAACATTGGTCACTTCTTATGTATCAACGGCGGGCCCCCCCACCCGGCAGCCAGGTGACATCTGGGAACAAGCTCTTGCTCAGCGTGCTTTCTGTCTTCAAACTACATTAGCTTTACCAGAGCAGAAAAGGGGGGCACACCCCACCGTCAAAGGTGCTGCTGTAAAAAGCATACACACCTGAACTGGGGACTAACATTGCACAGAAATAAGGAATGCTAACTGGTTACAGGTCATATGCAGCTTATTCATAAAATGTTACTCCCCAGTCCAGGGGGGTGTATGTGCTGTCTTTCTACATTAACTTTACACTGTGCTGTTCAGCACAAGGTCTCTAGTTCCTCTTGCCTAGGGTCACATGCGGTCAGGCTGTTTACTCAGACTCTGGCAAGGATTCAGGGTTGAACAGTATTGTTGACACCAGGTGGTTACCAGAGAATGTTGCAAGTATGATAAGAAGCTGTATTTACTGTAGTTCTCCTTGACCCCGAGTTTTGCATTCCACTCACAGAGCTTTGTGTTACTGGACTGGGCACTGGGGTGAGTTTGAATTTCAGGCTTCATAGCAGTCCTAGAATCTGCTGCTGGGCTTGGCACCAGAGTGCCCAGTCCTGTCTTACAGGAAGCAAGTCTGCTGGTGCAGTCAAGATTCCGATTGGCCAGCAGTGTCTGGATACAGACATGTTGTTGTTGTCATAAGATGTAGTTTCAACAGCTGCTTCACCCTTTGTCCCATTTCTAGAAGACATCTGACATAGGAGTCCTTGGTGCACTGTTTGCTGAATAAGCAGAACTCTGCGGGAAGCTCACGTGCTGTTTCCAACAGTCAACAGAGCCACCAGAGCTGGGGCTGAACTGCAGATATAGAAGGAATATTCTGTGTGTGTATGTGGTGGTGGGGGTTGGTGGGGCTGCAGTCATTCTCTAGCAGGATTTAACTGCTGTATCGGGCCTTCTAAAATACATTTTAGGTGGGAGATTTTTTTAAGTGCTGTATTATGTGGACAAGTAAAGCTATGCTCCTGCCCCCAAAGTCTTGTTTGATTGGAGCAGTTCATGGCTAGTAATAGCTATGGCCAATGTTTGTAGAGTCCTGGTGTGTCGCTATGTTCCGGGAACCTTTTGACCACAGGGCTGGGTCCTGTAGTTGGGTAACTTCAACTACAGTGTCAGTCATACAGCGTGCACAGCGAGATACTGTACTTGACAGCACCAGAGTCTGAAGCTTTGCATCACAGAGCCAGTGTGGAATCTGGTACATCACAGGCCTTCTCACACTGACAGTGATGTATTTAGTTACGGTGAAAGGTGAGGGACCGACTGCACTGGAGACTGAAGCTTTACATCACAGGGACAGTGTGGGGGGGGGGTGTCAAGTACAATGCAGGCTTTCTCACACTGACAGTGATGTATTTAGTGATGGTGAAAGGTGAGAGACTGACAGCACTGGGGGTTGAAGCTTTATATTACAGGAGCAGTGTGGGGTGAGGTTGCAGGCTTCCTCACACTAAACTGATGTATAGTATTTAGAACTGGTGAAAGGTGAGAGATTGACAGTACTGGAGACTAAAGCTTTACATCACCGGGTCAGGTACATTGTAGGCTTTCTCGCACTGACTGATGTATTTAGTGCTAGTGATAGGTGAGAGAATGCCAGCACTGGAGACTCAAGCTGTACATCCAAGGGGAGGTGTGGGCTCAGGTACATTGCAGGCTTCTCCACACTGACAATGGCGAATTTAGTGCTGGTGAAAAGTGAGAGATTGACAGCACTGGAGACTGAAGCCTTACATCACCGGGGCGGTGTGGGGTCAGCTACGTTTCAGCTTCCCCACCCTACATAAGGACATAGACAGGGTAGAGAAGGTTCAGAGGAGGGCAACAAAGATGGTGCATGGATTGCATCACAAGTCCTATGAGGACAGGTTGAAGGCACTGAACATGTACTCCTGGAGGAGAGGAGGGAGAGGGGATATGATAGAGACATACAAGTATCTTATAGGGAGGAACAGAGTGCAGGAATGCACTATTTTTAAGGAAAAGATGTTCCAGGACTAGAGGGCATGGGATGAAGTTGGAGGGAGGACGATTCAGAGGAACGTGAGGAAGAATTTCTTCACAGAACGGTGGTGGACAAGTGGAACACCCTGCCAGAGGAAGTGGTGGGGACTAGAGACAATCACGGATTTAAGAATGCATGGGATAGACATAAAGGAATTCTGGAGGTCAGGGGTAAGGGGCAACAGACTTCCTGGAAAGCATAAACTGAACTTACAAACTTAAATGGGCAGACTGGGTGGGCCATAGGCCCTTATCTGCCGACACTGTCTATGTATCTATGTAACTGATGTATTTAGTGCTAGTGAAAGGGAAGAGACGGACTGCTCTGTAGACCGAAGCTTTACATCACAGGGACAGTGGGTTGGTCAGGTACGTTGCAGGCTTCTTGATACTGACGGATGTATTGAGTGCTAGTGAAAGGTGAGAGACTGACTGCACTGGAGCAGGGGTCGAAATAACCACCTGTCTGACTGTCCCAGACACCTACTTTTCCTTAAGGATAGCTGGTTTCATTTCTCTGCCTGTCCCTGGGACAGGCATCAAGTGAAAAGGCATTAGTGGCCACTAAGACCCAGGAGACGCTGCCACCTATAAGACTGGGCTGTGGGCATCCCAACATCATGGTGTCACATGTTGAGGGATGTCCATTCGACCCACCATCCCATGATGGACTCCTCTGTGTGGTCGACAGTTTGTCAAGCAGCAGAAAAGAAAACAAAGCGGTGATATGACTAGACTGCACATGGATTGCTTTCTCATCATACACGTGTAGTTATTTGCTGATCTTTCTTTTGCTTTTTGCACTGCATACCTCATTTCTCTGTGTGCTGAACTTCCAGTAGCAGCCCAAGCTTGTTCACAGGCAGCAGAGTTTTGGGGATGCAAATTAAAAACCTTTTTCAGGTCTGTCTAACTAAGAGGGGTCTGAGTAAGGCAGATTAAATGCCATTGTAAGAACCGGCCCATCGGTGCAGCAGTTGGATTCCCTGTTGTGACGCCGGCAGCCCACGTTCGGGAACGGACCTGGGTCATCGGAGGGCCGGCCAGGGGAGAAGGATCGAGCATCCCATGGACTGCTCTTCTTCTCCGGGGGAGGGTGTGGTGTGTGACCGGTGCTTGAGGGACCCCTGGCGGAGGACGGGGGCACCACAGTGACCGGCACCAGCAAGGATCTGAGGGGTGGGATGGACGCTGGCGTCATTGCATGTTCCCGCCCCCACTTATAGGGGAGAAAAAAAGCCTGCCAACCATTGCCTTGATGATGCCCAACCCAGGCTGCAGTTGGCTCCCAGGCCGACTCCCTCCAATCGCGGCACCTTTCAGAGGGGCCGGGTGCCACAACCCCGCCCTTGGGGTAAGCCAGGGGCTACCGGGAGAGCGGCTAATATATGGAAAGCCGCAGCCGAGGGGTCCATGATCGGGCAGATGTTGCTGGTGGTGGGAGGCACCAAAAAGTAGTAAAAAAAAAAAAAGGTACTATAAGGGCTAGAAAATCGTATTTAAAAACCCTTTTCAGGGTAGACAGTCAAGGCAGAAAGAGGGGGCACTCAATATTTACAGATTAGGAGAGGAACTACTTAAAAACTCCTGTCAGAGCAATTAGGATTCCAGAGACAGGAAATGGGGAGGCTGGTTAAAAAGTCCTTGTCAGGGTTACTAAGTAAGGGGAGGCATATAGTGACCGGGCTGTACACAGGGGCAGAGGAGGCTGATCAGCTTGACAGGGAGGAGCAGAAGGGAGTTAACAGCCTTATCAGAGCTGCTATTAAGTAGAAGGGGGAAGTAAATTTAAAAGCCCTTATTGGGGCAGTGAATAAGGGCACACTTATTAAAGGGGAACAGTCACCTCAAAGGGCCTAACACTGAGATGTGAGGCTGGTCCCAGTGTACACTTTGCGTGCGAAAACATTCTGGTTTACTTGCTGTAGTTAGTAGATTGTATCAGACTAATTAAGCAATAAGGCATGACCAAGGGTTATGTTAATGGTCTGTTAATCACCTTCTAGGGGTGTACTGTGGCACGAGGTGTTAAACCTTGTTCAGCATATGGCTAAGCTCTGCATGTATGTTAATAAAATATTAACATAAGGCTGTTAGAATGTTTGCAGCCAATCAGAAAGCTCCATTTCTCAGACCCTTTTTGTAATTTTGCTTACGTCTATGCTGATGTCTTCTGTTACCACAAATCCCAGAATCTCCTGCAGCTGCCATCAGAGCAGTAGGCTGCAGTGGGAGATTCGGTAGCTTGCAGTGCATGTTAAGAGTTTTATAGTGTATAGTGGAGTGTTGTTCTGTATAGAATTGCATCCCTTTCAGAATGCTGTTCTACCACAGTTCCAAGGTCATGGAATGCTGTTCTACCCTACCCTAACTGTGGTAGAACAGCATTTTAAACCTCTAGAGACTGCATGAGTCAGTTTCATTTTGAAAGCAAAAGAACTCACAAGACACATTTTTCTCACAGTACTATACACAATAAAAAATACAGGATGAGCAACTCTATGCACAACCAGTTTGTTTTGCCACGTCGGAGTTCTGATTCCCATGGACCTCTCGAGCTGCGCTCTCGAGGTCAGAGGGAATCAGAATCCCTCTGTGGCAGAACACACTGGTTCTGCATAGTTGCCCATCCAGTATTCTCTATATAATCTCCAACTAGATGTTTTGCGGACCAGCTTTCCTCCAGGTGCTAAGTAAAGTTCTCTGTGACTGTGCCTAGCCCAGGGAGAAGAGTTGGACCAGCAAAATAAAAATAAAAAAAAATCGGAGCTTAAATAAACTAAACATGTACAGCAGGGTAGTGAACATCCCACTTCTGCCTTCTGGAATTTGTACTAACAGAAAATTTCAGCCTAGAAGTAAACAAAATTAGTCACAAATTTCAGAATGAATACATGAACTTTTTGCAGATGTCAGTTATTTTGTTACATTTGTGCAGTAAAGTTGTCTAGAACATATTACTTGGGTCTGTTTCAGTTTATAGAGGTGTGGTATTGTGTTTTTTATTTTGTGAGGTTCAGAACCGTGGTTGGTTAAAAGGCAGCCCCTGTCGCACATGAGTGCTGTTAAGTGAGCCCCCTGAGTGGGGACTGTAGATTTGGAGTACAGCCATGCAGCATCATTTTTGAAACTTTGCCCAAGTTATCTGAGGAGCTCCTGATAAATTTCAGAACTTTTGGTCGGCCATCCAGCCTAGTGGTAGGGAGCACAGTGCACTCCAATGCAGATGACCTGGCTTTGAGAGCGAGCCGGGATTATCAGCAGCTGGGGGGGGGGCTTCAGGCATCCGTTTCCCCTGGCCTAGAGAGGGTAGCAATGTGTTCCACAACTGATAATGTGTCTGTGATGATGCCATGTAGTAACAGTGAGGAGGAGGGAGAGCCACAAGAATAATGGGATTTGTTTATCTTTTTTTATTTATTGAGAATATCGGAATTACAGACCTTAGAGTCAGAGACTTATTTACAAAGGCTTCTTGTCAACGGGCACATAAAATAAAGTGCAATCTGGATGCAACCAGGGTACAGTTAAAATGCAACAGCAAATTTAAATACTACACAAGGCACAGGGTTAACAATAGGTATAAACCACTGGAGGCAAAAAAATACAGTATACAGTGTCAAGGCACTGTACAGTGGGGGTTGCAGGCAAAAGGAGTAGAGACAAGAGGAGTAGTCCATTGGAAATCGTTAGAAGGAGTTTGGGGGGGTAGAGAGGCAGTGCAGGGAACAACAGGTGGAAGCGGAGGCGGGCAGAAGGGAGGAGAGAGAGTATAGGGAGGAAATAGAGAGAACTGCAGTCTGAGAAGACATTTTCTAATTTATAGGACCTTCAGGGTTTGGTGAGTTACAAAATGAGATATAGGTAGGCGCTAGAAACAGTCACAGCGACTGGCAGCAAGGAGATGCAGTCTGAGCATATTTGTGAATGGACCTAGTTTACAGGCTGAGGTCATCTCCAAGGGCAAACCATAGAGCCAGAGAGGAGCCCTATACATGAAAGCCCTTTGCCCCAAGGAAGTCCTACAAAACGGAACCAGGAAAGATGCTTTAGAGGAGTTTCTGGTGGAGCGGATGGCGGGGGCCAAAGTAATGAGATGTTGGGCAGTAGAAAGAAGGAGGCCAGTAGCTATTTTCTTGGCTAACAGGCAAGTGTGGTAAGCAAGCCTTCCCTCAAAATTCAGTGAGTCTGCTTGTTTATATAGCTCACAAGTGTGAGTGAGCCGATTACAACCGGCGACACGCTTTATTCAGGGAGATCTTGATCCTTCTAAGGGCTGAGTCAGCTGCAGATCCATATATAACAATGCCATAGTCAACTATGGAATGTACTGAGCAAGTTACAGCCAGACGCAGGGCTTCAGGAGGCTTGCATGACCTATACCTATAGAGAAGGCCAATCCTGATATTTGCCACCTTACATACCTGGTCAATATGCACCTGGAAAGAGAGGGTACATAAGAACACCCTGCCCATTACATGGTGGCCACTATTACTCTCAGGTCCCACACCACCAGGGGAGGTCCTCTAGGACCCCTGGTGCTGGGATGTTGATGAGCCCAAGGGTTGGGGCAGCTACGAGAAGGAAGCTTAAAAGAGTGTAGAAGAAAATGACTTTTTGATTCCTCCTGAAGCTCAAACCATTCTCTGTTTCAAAAGTGCACTGGGGATAGAGTTCTATGCTTTATGTGGTTGAGGAAGACTCTTAACTCCTTAAATATTTTTTTAACAATGTTTATTGGTTATACAGATGGTATTTAGCCACCGAACTACAAGGCCAACAGTCTAGTTCCAGTGTGGAGGCGGATGCCTGGCCGGCTAGGGATGTCATATCATCAGATTTTTAGTACCATAGTATTTGTGTAGAAAAATATCACGATAGTCTACAGTATTTCTAATTTTAAGAAAAAACAGTAAAAATCTTATTGGAGGAGGGTGGGGAATTGGGAACTATGGTTGCACCCAGAAAAGGAAAATGCTGCTGGAGCAGCAAGTTAAGGCACTTTCCCCATGATGTATCATAGGATATTGTGCTGAAGGATGATCACAGTATTGCTTTGCTACAATGACAAGTTATTGTCAGTGATAATTATTGCGATGTGTTGTCATATTGTGTTACTGTGACATCGCTATCGGTGGTGCAGGGCCTACGGTGGGGGTGGACTGGATCTTGCACAGTGTAAGTGTTTTTTTTCTCCAGTGTTTATCCCCGGGGCACCGGTGTGCAGTGATACTAGTGCGCATGAATGCATTGGTTCACGATCGCACTGTTGGCGTCCGTCGGCCCCTCCCCCAATGCATGCCTGAGCTGCGCTACCCAAGCCTCTACCAGGTGGCAGTCAAGTAGCAGGAGGCAATGTCCTCCCTCCCCTTATGAAGAGAGCTGTCCCGTGGGATGCTAATCGCTCCCTCCCCCAGCCGAACCCCAGCAACCGAAGTCCATTCCCAAACCCAGGCCACCAGAGTAGCAAACGGAGGCGCTATCTGGCCAGTCTGTGAACTTTATTGTTTTTAAATGAAGTGTTGTAGTTAGCAACATTGATCCGTTGTTTAAGTAAAGTGTTCATATGTCTGTGTTTAAAGTGGTATCAGTAACTGTAAAATATACTAAGAAATTCATGACGTTTTTAAAAAAAAGTATTTTTTAAAACATTTTCAGCTTCTTCTGATAGTTCTGTGTGGTATACTAAAGCTTATTTAATGATTATCCATAGCATTTTCAAGTGCGTGCATCCACATTTAATGTCTAGATTCCAACTGCAGAAACATCAGACGATAATGCACTTACATGGAGTATAAATGGATTTTCAAATCCCCAGGTGACTGAGCCTTTGAGGTGGCTGCCTTGGTAATTTGGAACTTTAAGAAGCACTTGAAATTCCACCTCTTTAAGGAGGCATTTGGGACCTGCAAATAATCCCCTTTGCGTTTTTCCTTCTGCTAATGGTTATTATGTGTATTTAGTTAATGTATTTCAATAATTTTATTGAGCACTATTTTATTATTGTATTGGTTATATGACTGTGCACTAACTATAGGTACTGCAAAGCGCCCTGAACCTCCGGGGAAGGGTGCCAAATTTTTTTTTTTTTGGTCAACTTATTTTCCCTCCGGTCACAGCCCCAAGGTCCACTCTCAGGCATCCAGTCCTTTTTTCCTGCCCGTCTGAGGTCTCTGAACTGTGCCTCCTCTCTTCTCTCCTCTGGTGCCAGCACCCCCGGCTAACCCTATCTGGGGTGGGTCGCCCTCACCTCCTAGCGCCTCTCATCAAGTCAGGCTCCAGCAATGGACGGGAGTGGCTATGGAGACTGGGCCTGTTGAGGAGAGCCTGACGCTGGGCATGGGGACTGGTGCGCCGCCTGATCCTCGCACCGGGTATGTTTCCTTGTTCTGGTACTCGGTGTAAGGCATGCAATGCCATCAGCCTGACGTAGGGTGCTTCCACCTATGTCCGGAGGCGAGCTGCCCAACGCTTGTCCCCACTTTGTACATGCCCGAAAGTGCATTGCAGTGCCACCGTCTCCACTGGGGTCATGTTGCAGCACTGGCTGCCCTGGATCCCACCCCGAGAGAGAGGAGAGCAGTCCGCTGGATGCTCAATCTCTCTCTTCCCTGCCGACCCCGGTGGTCCGGCTCGTTCCAGAACCCTGGTCACCGGTAGCGCACGAGGTGTGGCGTCTAGCTCCTTAACCCTCAGCCACCGGGCTGAAGGCGGTGCTATTAAATAAACTCTACTGCTACGGTACAACTTCTGCAGACACACTTTGGGAATATCATTGAGAAAAATTGAGAACAGGGTGGGGTCAAGGACGGATCATTGGAATATACCTGAACTGATTGGGACTAGAGGGTGGAGGTGGAGAGGGCTTCACTAATGCGGATAGGAGTCCAGTGCACTTAAGTTCATCCTGGAGAATGGGGTGGGCAGCAGTGTTGAAGACTTTTGCCAGATCTATTTAGTTGGCAGAGAGAGAGAAATGATCAGGCCCTGGTCCATACCATTCAGGATGGAATCGGTGAACCAGAGGTGGGAAGAGACAGTGGAGTTAGATTTCCTGAACCCTGACTGGAAGGGGGTGAAGAAGGACGAAGAGTTCAGAAAGGGGGAAAACTAGGAGAGAACCAGGTATTTGGGGAGTTTGGCCAAGGCTAGCAAGAGAGAGACAGATTGATAGATTGGTGGGCAGGTTGGGTCACCCCCTTTAGGGAGCGGGGTAAGAGTGGCCCTCTTCCATGCATCAGGGAGAGGACACAGGAGGAAGGGAGAAATTTAGAGTTGGGGGATGCTGTAGCAGTGTCAGATAAGAGAAGCTTGGGGCCAGTCACATCAGGGCTGTGTCATGAGGATTAACAGCTATGAGAGCCTTTAAGGAGGAAACTGGAGAGCTAAATGATGGAGGAGAGATGGGGGATGGGCAGGGTGGAAGGTAAAAGCGTAGTACTCTGATTAAGCAAGTCTGGCAGCTTTGGTGCAGGCATTGCTTAAGGCCCGGGTATCTTGCAAGATCAGCTAGTGAGCCAGAGAGCTGATGAATACACCAGGCCAATTCTCTTGCTTTGAGGCGTGCTATTTTCTCATTTGTGATCCACACAAGGTGGGAGCCTTTAACCCTGGTCCTTCTTTACAGGAGTGAAGGGATCCTAAACAGAGATAACATTATTTTTGAATTTTGAGAGGGCAGCATTCATATCAGAGGTTGTCAACATGAAAGACAAGTCAGTGCTTTCAGGGTCAGTATGTAGAGCCAACAGATCAAGAGACATGAAAGATCAGACCTGGAGAATCCTGGGGGGTGGGGGGGAGCTTTGAGGCAATGGATCTTCTGCACACAGTAGACCATACAGTGATCACTACATGTGTTAGGGAGTGTTCTGGCTTCCACACTACAGTGGGGTGGGAGGAAAGAATGTTACTTTTTGACTTTGTTTCCTGAAGGCTGGGGATAGCCAATTAGAATTAGTCACCCAGTACCACAAATTCCTCTTTTGAAGCCAGGTAGGAGAGGAGGTCAATAAAAGAGTCAAGACTGGAGCTAGGGTAGCAATACATACCAGCACTGAAGATAAGAATAGAGAAAGGGATTGTGTATTTGATGAGCAGAACCTCATGGGGATGGAACAGAGGAGCAGAGTACAGCCTCAAACCAAAGGTGGGTGGAGATGCACGTTGCAAACCCCCTGCCCCACACCCCTCTTACCTAGCCACCAAATCGCCAGTGAGGCATATGGTTGAAACACTATTCTTGGAAGAGGGCCATGATTTCGAGATGGACAGAACATTCAGCTGAAGTTGCAACAACAACAGGTTCTGCTGATCCAACTTGTGGAGGAAGCAACAGGTGTTTAATGGAGTAGTACACCCAGAATTTGTAAAAACATGTGCAGTGTTTTGATTTGTGTGTGAAGTCTTAGTGTGTCCTTCCCTCTGTCTGCTATCAGGAGTTTTTCCTAAATTAGCCTGCTAGCTTTATGGTAGTTTTGCGACTCCTGTGGCTCTCCATCTCAGCTAAGTTTATTGCTTTTCTTGTACCTACAATGCATCCTGTCTCATGTGACAGTTATGTAGCCAAGCCCATAGATTCAGCAACAAGAACTGCTTTACAATACAACAGCAGAGATGGCTATATTTTAAAAACTATACAGAGTTCAGCTTGGTGACTACACTCATTGTAAAGGTATTTTGACGCCAGTTGTGTATGTGTAACTTGTATGGTTTTCAAGATATTTACATTTGTTTGGAATGTCTACTTGAGTGTTCACTCGGAAAGAAAAAAAAAACATCTGCTGTTTGTGTAAGCGCATCTGCACACATGCCAAACAAATGTAAATATCTTGAAAACTATACAAGATGCACAAAAACACCTAAAAGCAAAGTTGTTCACAACAAAAAGGTCTTTACAATGAGGGTAGTCACTAAACTGAACTCTGTATAGTTTTTAAGATATAGCCATCTAATTAACCATATTTCCATGTTTTTTTTACCAAATTTCCCATTTTGGATGGCAAATATTTTAATAACTATAAGGAGTTCAGCTTAGTGACTACCCTCATTGTAACAATCGTTTTTGTCCTGAACAACCTTACTGCATGTCGTTTTTGTATAGCTTGTATAGTTTTCAGGATCTTTAGATTTGTTTGGCATGTATGCAGATGCGCTTACAAACAGCAGATGCTTTTTTCTCTCCAAGTGAACACTCAAGTAAACATGCCAAACAAAAGTAAATATCTTGAAAACCATACAAGGTACACATACACAACCGTGTCAGAATTGTTCACAACAACAAAAACTTTACAATGAGGGTAGTCACCAAGCCGAACTCTGTATAATTTTTAAAATATAGCCATCTCTGCTGTTGTATTGTAAAGCAGTGTTTGTTGCCGAATCTATGGGCTTGGCTACATCACTGTCATATGAGACAGGATGCATTGTAGGTACAAGAAAAGCAATAAACTTAACTGAGATGGAGATTCCCCAGAGGTCATAAAACTACCATAAAGCTAGCAGGCTAATTTAGGAAAAACTCCTGATAGCAGATAGAGGGAAGAACACACTAGGACTTCACACACAAATCAAAACACTCTGCACAACACATGTTTTTGCAAATACTGGATGTACTACTCATTTATGTTGGTGACCTTCAGACCTTTAGGGATGGGGGTTGGATTTAGTTAGCATCAGCAGTCACTGGAAGGAGCAGAGAGACAATGAGCTTAAGGGAACCCTTTATCTGGCGGTGGCAGAGAAGGTGTGAGTGAGTGGGTTGGGGGGGGGGTGCCAGATGACTTCCAGGAGGTTGCAGCCAGGAAGTCAGGAAGGCCATAGGTTTAGGGCTGCAGCAATTTATGGAATCTTGAAACAGAAAGTAATGTCACTTATGGTCATTCTGTAATTAACAATATACAGTTTGCACCTCAGTGCATCACTTTGTGTCACAATATTCCATGAAAAGACTGCTGCCTTGATTTCATTTATAGAGGATTTCAATATTTTTTTTATTTCAGGACTCCCGATACCTACAGGTAAGCCCAATACTTCATTTGAAATGTCTTTTCTTAGGTTTTCAGAATTGAGTCTGAACTTGGCAATGTTTCCTTCTTTAATTTATGGGGAAATTGAGGATTCTGTGATATTTTCAGTTTTTTATATAACGAATGGCGCAGCTACTTACATGGCAGAAGACAAACCCACTGGATCCTTGATTTTTTTTAGTGTAGCATTTCCTACATTTCTCATATTGTGATGAATATTATAATATTAAAAGAGAGCTTCATGTCTCATATCAGTAGTACATATTGTGTGGTCTTGGGTGTTCTGACCTGTCCTAAGAGCATCTGAATCAGAACTGACTTCTCCAGCTGCAGTCCCACCCTGGGTGGGTACAAGTTGTATATGACCTTGTTCTTGTTTTACAAGGACTGTGGTTCTGTAACTGGTACAATCAGTTCTGTGGACATCAGCCCTTGCCCCAGTATGCCCTGCGATCTGCACAAAGGCGAAACTTACTTGATTAACGTGACATTTGCGAGCAGTAAGTACAAACTGACCCATCTCATGTGTGATCTGTTTGTTTCAGGGACCAGAAAACCTTACTGGGGTTACTGTGTAATTAACCATGGAGAGTTCAAAGGTCAGTTCCTGGTAATGGCACTGTCTCAACCAAATTCAGACAGTGTTTTATATTGGAGGAGGTGGCATTTCACTGAGCACACCGGTTGAGCTACTGGAATATCTGTGAGGTCATTGAAGTTTCCCAGAATGTAATTAGTACCTCAGTCTAGGCTGTAAAATGACATTGGCTTACATAGAAACATAGAATTTGTCAGCAGAAAAGGACTGCGTGGCCCAAAACCAGTCTACCCAGATGGTGCTGCGTAGTCAGTCTCTGTAGACCCTAACTGGTCTCCGAGTATCCTCCTTGCCTTTTTACTAATATTCCTCTATGTCTGTCCAGTGCATACTTGAAGCCCCCTGCTGTTTTCACCTCCACCACTTCTGCTGACAGTCTGTTCCAGGCATCTACAACTCAGTGAAGTAATACTTCCCCACATCCCTCTTAAAGTTCCCCTCTCCAGCTTCATCACATGCCCTCTGGTCCTGGTGGTCTTTCTCACTTGAAAGAGACTCCCCTGCTCCATTTTACCCTCTGTGCTTAGTCATGGAACTTAGATAAATATTGTGTCTATTACAACTGAAATATGGTTGATGTTCCTACGTTATTGTAACAAGATGTATAAACAAAATGGTAGTCTTATTTCCAGTTTTTCGGTTTGTCTGTGTCTTAAAAATGTAAGTCTCAGTTGAAGGCAGACATTGTTCAAGTGTAATTAAGTACTCAACTCCGCTTAGGGACATTGTCAGCCCTTTTTGTATCATTATTTGTAGCTGAAAACACACATTTGATGATTGCATACCTTCTCTAAAATTCATTGATGTTGCTAGTTTTTTTTATTCTGTTTAGGCTCCCTTGAGCCAGTGGGGATATACCCCTTGTTAATCCTTTCGGTCTTCAGCCCTCTCCCCAACTAGGACATACCGGGAGACTGCTTTAACCTGCATGGTGGGCCCCTCCCCTCTGAAGGCTGAGAGGGGAGGTAGTAGAGATATGCTAATTTGGGGTCCCCTGGTGATGGCGAGAGTGGAACTGTGAGCTGGGCTTCTTTACACTCGACTAAGGGAGTTTACAGTTTTTGATCGGATCCCCCACTGAAGTGTACATGCAGTGATGTCTGGGCCATGTCAGGTGTGCTGTCAGGCCCAGCACGCTGACATCCATCAGTCTTGCAGCTCGCTCCAGACTCAGGTGTACCAATCCCCAGCCGTTGTTAGGAGTCGGACTGTTGTTGGGTGCCACAGCACCCACACACCTATGTAGGGGAGGTGTCCAGACACTGGATCCTCCGGCTGACCTTCCAGTGCTCCAGGGTAATTCCCAAACCCGTTTCATCAGCGCCGCAAGTGGTAACGTTGCCACTGTGCTGATGGGTTAGCCTTCATGTTGCTAGCTGTTTTATCTGCTTGCTTACTTAGAACTGAAATTCATGCTAATGGTGCAATTACACCCAGCCTTGTTTTGTTTCAAATCCTTGATCTACTCTTACTGAATAATTCTTGAACACAAGGAACATCCCCTGATATGAAAGAGGCGCTGGATGCCACACCTCAAGCCACGTTAGCGACCCGGGTTCAGGAGTGAGCTCGGATGCTGGGGGTTGGCCAGGGAGGGGCATGGACTTGGATGGTCAGGTAGCTCTCCTTTTCTGGGGGAGGGTCAGATGCACTACGCAACTCTGGCGGTGACTAGGAGGTGCGACTGACATAGTGTGCGCTACAGGGGTATGGGGGCTGTGGCGGACGTCCTGCAGGCGGGTGTGGGAGCACACCCATGGTGCACTGAACGTCACTGCATGTGTGCACCCCTGGGACCACAGAAACAATGGAAAATGGACTCTAGCACCCAGACAGGCAGTGATGGTTCCAGATGCCAAACCACCACGCCCATCACCATATTCAGCCCGACTGGCTTCCGTGTCTCTTCCTCTTCCCAGCTGCTCCACTAGATTCTAGATAGAGCACCAGAGGAGTTAGGGCAGTCCCACCCTGGGGGACTCAGAGCCGAGGGGTGGAGTGGCCGGTGGAGTAGGAGGAGCACCCGAGGAGTGGAAGACCGGATGATGGAGGATCTCAGGCTGGGCAGGACAAAGGTTGGACCAAAAAACAACACTGCAGAGGAAGTCTTAAGGGACCAGTGAGGAAGGAGCATGAATAGAGTAAAAAGGAAATAATTGCATGGTGCGCAGGATTAACATGTCTGTCACTGACGACCATCATGCCTGTATTTATTGCCTGGGAATTGCCCACTACATGAAGTAGTGCCAGTGGTGCCAAGTAATGCACTTGGAGGCACTCAGTGAGTGACAAGGCGGGTGCGTTTGGGGAAGTCGGGTTCTGCATGTGGCCAGTCAGTAACTGTGGGGTCTGGGGTGCAGTTACAGGCCCACACTCTCAGGCCGAGGAGGATGCCCTTGTCGTAGACCAGCCTACTGTGGAAGAGGAGCTACACAGTGGTCTCCCTACTCTGCAAGAAGAGGAAGGGTTCCATACCTTTTTTTTTGTCCATTTATTCAAAGGTGAACCACCACCTCTGCCCCACATGCACAAGAAAAGTCAAAGCCTTTTATGGGATCACTTTTTGTCAAGGGATCTTGAGTTTGCTTGCCTTCTAATTAGATTGAACTGCCCATGCAACCTTTTGGTCTGCAAACAGAGCTTCCATCCTAGCAGTCTTACGTTTTTATTGCCAGTCAACCCACTCAACCATGGGAGCAAGTCCTCTCTCTCAGGCCCTGGAGCTCACTGTGGCCCAACCCATAACTGGTGGGACAGGGTTGACCAAACTCCCAGATGACACTCTGCCTGTTCAGTCTACGCTGGTTGGCCCTGCCCCAGCTCAGCTGCTAGTCTGTCCAGGGGCACTACAATAGGGCATCTGGACCCAACAACACGCACGCCCTTGTCAACCTTCAGGTCAGCACTCTAGACGTTGGTTGCATTCTTTTTTTTTAATTTTCTTTTATAGAATTACAGTATATAACAAGCATTTGTCAATGCCGAATGTTTGCTTGCTGGCATTATCATTGGTAGTGTAGAAATTACGAGCTGCATAACAGAAATGGCAGTGAAGTATTGAACTGAAGCCAACCCTACCACCACCCTGCAGAGAGTGACAGGCATTGGGGTGTGCCTTTGGGTCGTCAGGCATAACGGCCACGCCATTTCACCACACCCTACCCTGCAGACACTGACAGGTGTCACGGTGTGCCTTGGGGTCTTTGGCCCTTATGCACACCCCATTCCATCAGGAAATACGGTGAGATGGGTGCGGTATAGGAGAATGGGGTTAACTTTGGGGCCAAAAAGTCCAAGGCATACCTCAATGCCTGTCACTGGCTGCAGGGTGTGGAATGGTATGAGCATTACAGTCAAGAATCCCAAGTCACACCCCTGATGCCTGTCATTCTGTACAGGGTGGGGCGTTATGGATTGAAACCCTAACGCCTCAGGCATTCGTTGGTATTTTCACTCCAAATTTTCAACATGTTTTTTTTTGTGACCCCCACCTCATGAACAGTGGCAATATCAGTTTGTTAGCCGAAAGCTGCTTATGCACAGCGATTACGGCATTTAGCACCACAGGTGCAAAAACACATTCCGAACAGGATGTGAAAAATGACAGCTGTACTGTTCATGGGGAGGTGTAAAAAATGGCAATGTTGCAAATCTGCAGTAAAATATTAAAAAACTGGTGAAGTCATGAGCGTGCATAGAAACTGTGCAACGCACACCCGTAATGTAATTAGTTTGGGATTTTTACAGCAGATTGTCAACACAGGCATTTTGAGACCTCCGATCATGAACAGTGTCACTGTGATTTCTTTATCTGTCCCCGAATAATGATTTCCCACGCGACTATCAAAGATCTCTGCGCTTGAAAGTGTGAAAACACATTTCGCCATGTTGTGAAAAATGACAGCTGTACTGTTCATAAGGAAGTGTGGAAAATGTCACTGATGAAAATCTGGACTGAAAATATTACAAAGTCATGAACTTATGAGGGTGCGGAAACTGCGAATGCTCACTCGTAACACAGTCATTTTATGGACTTTTGTCACCAAATTTTCAACATAGCCATTTTAAGACCTCTGCTCATGAACAGTGTAACTGTGATTTTCTTAATCTGTCCCAAACATTGCTTTCGCACACCGACTGCACCATTGTGCGCTACATGTGCGGAAACACATTTTGGGCGACATGTGAAAAATGGCAGCTGTACTGTTCATAAGGAAGTGTAATAAAATGGCAATGTGGAAAATCTGGAGTGAAAATATAGAAAATTCGCAAACTTACGAGCGTGCGTAGGAACTGCGCAACGACGTCAGAAACAGTCATTTTAGAATTTTTTCACCAAATTTTCAACATAGCCATTTTAAGACCTCTGCTCATGAACAGTGTCACTGTGATTTTCTTAATGTCTCCCATACATTGATTTCAAGACACAGACTGCGCCATTGTGCGCCATGGCGGAAACACGCTTTGGGCAAGATGTGAAAATGACAGCTGCACTGCTCATAAGGAAGTGTAATAAAATGGCAGTGTTGAAAATCTGGAGGAAAATATTGATTTTCGCAAACTTCACGAGCGCAGATAGGAACCGCGCACACGCGTCAGTAAACAGTCATTTTTAGGAATTTTTCACCAAATTTTCAACACAGCCATTTTAAGACCTCTGCTCATGAACAGTGTCACTGTGATTTTCTTAATGTGTCTCATACATTGATTTCAAGACACTGACTGGCGCTTGTTGTGCGCTTTCCTATGGAAATACGCTTTGGGCAAGATGTGAAAATGACAGCTGTACTGCTCATAAGGAGGTGTGGTAAAATGGCAATGTCGAGAAATCTGGGTGAAAATATTGAAAATTGCAAGCTTACGAGCGTGCTTAGGAACTCGCAATGCATCGCCAGAAACAGTCAATTTTTAGGAATTTTTCCACCAACTTCAACATAGGCGCTTTTGAGAGCCCACCTTATGAACAGTGGTAGTGTCGCTTGCATCATCCCGAAAGGTGATTTTGCGCAGTGACAGCGAAATCACCCTTCAGGGCCGAATAACGCCATGACAGTGAGATCATTCATGAGAAGGGGTCCCAAAAACCCCATGTTGAAAATTTGGTGCAAAAATTCCAAAAAATGCCTGAGATATGCAGCAAAGTTGAAAAAACCCTATCTATCCCATTATACAGCATACTGGCATTTCCTCAGTTTGCGATCGGCTTTGAAGAGTGCAGACGTGTTCCCGGTCCACCGAAGATCATTGCGCCGAGTCCGGAGGTAAGTATGGGGTGTGGGAGGCAGGGTGTGCAGGGTGGCGCGGGTGGGGCAGAGATAGCGAGAGACCGCTTTTGAGTTTTTTTTTTTTTTTTTAAATGACAACACGGACGCTTGCCACGCGGTGGGCTCCCATCGCAGGCATGGACCTGGTGGGGGCGTGAGCCGACGGGGATTGGGCACCCCGTCGGTGATAGCATGTGTTCCCACGCTGGGGTGGGCTCCCAGCATGGCACCCTGTACTCTGGGGAGGGGGAATTAGTGGAGCCAACGGGGATTGGGCACCCCGTCGGTTATACGATGTAGCCATGCTGGGGTGGGCACCCAGCGTGGCATATAGAACTCTGTTTTGGGGGGTGCAGCACAGCCGACGGGATTGTGACCCCGTCGGCTGCACAGTGTGGGGGCGAGCACGCAGTATGTGTGTGGTGTGTGTAGGTGGACGCGATGAGCAGGCGATATCTTATCGCTGCTCACTGAAGCGTAGCTCCCTTTCCAGCTGTTCTCCACTGCATTTTGGACTGCTGTCATAGACAGCTCCAGTAGGCATTGAGAACTGCGGCGCGCTTCTGCAAACACACTGCCTGAATTGGAAGAGGGCTGCCACACCTCCGAAAACCTGATGATGGCACTGTGTTTTCTGCACATGTTTGCAAGCAAACATAAAATGGATACACTATGCCTAACTTTGCAAAAATAAAGGGGTAAAGCTACCGCGGGGTTCTGGTGGCAAACATGAGCTCACTTGGCCTTCGGCCTCATTGCCTATTAATGTTACTTGAACACCTCAATAGCTTTACACCATTATATAGAGGATAATGTATGGTCTTTGGTTAGTAACCATGCTGTAAACTCTTCGAGAGGTTGCCATGGCATCACTGGAAACCTTGAGAGCGTAGCTCAAGAGGTTTTCAGATGCCATGGCAACCTCGAGAAGTGTTTTCAGCGTGGTTATTAACCAAAGACCAAACATTATATTTTATAATGTATGGGTTACCAAAATTGTGTAATCATGGATTTAATTACATTTCTGAGTAATTCTTACATTAAGCAGTCTTAAATCATGAAGGAAGATTCCTCTACAAATAATATTTGTTGTGTGTTCTTCACAATATTCATAGAAACATAGAAACATAGAAGTTGACAGCAGATAAGGACCGCAAGGCCCATCCAGTCTGCCCATTTCTTTTTCTACCTTATAAATGTGCCATCTGCCTTTGCTCTGTTAGTGGCCTATCTATTCATAGTCATTTGTATTGCTCCCTTATGCCTATCCCATGCCTGTTTGAAGCCCTGCACTGTATTCATAGCCACCACTTCTTGTGGTAAGCCATTCCATGCATCCACCACCCTTTCTGTGAAAAGAATTTCTCACATTCCCCTTAATCGGCCCCTCTAATCTCATGCTGTGTCCTCTTGTCCAGCTATTTTTCTTATATTTAAACAGTTAGACTCTTTCACCTTGTTAATGCCCTTAAGGTGTTTGAATGCCTCGATCATATCACCTCTCTCCCTCCTTTGCTCAAGGGTATACATATTGAGCTCTGTTAATCTGTCCTCATATGTCTTCTGATGCAGTCCCTGCACTATTTTGGTTGCCCTTCTCTGGACTGCCTCAATTTGGTTAATGTCCTTGTGAAGGTGTGGCCTCCAATACTGCACGCAGTACTCCAGATGGGGCCTAACTAGTGTCTTGTAAAGAGGGATTATTACCTCCCTCTTACGACTTGTGATACCCCTACTAATACACCCTAACACCCCCCTAGCCTTACCTACTGCTTTAGAGGTCTGCTTGGATGATTTCAGGTCATCAGTGATGATGATGCCCAAGTCTCTTTCTTCCTTTGTGACTGCTAGCAACTCCCCTCCCAGCCTATAGGTGGCTTCAGGGTTTCTCTTCCCTATGTGCATGATTTTGCACTTCTTTGCATTAAATCCTGGTTGCCACTCTTCTGACCATTTTGCTAGTTTATCCAGATCTCTTCTCATTCTGCCCACCCCATCTGGATCATCTACTCTGTTGCAGATCTTGGTGTCATCTGCAAACAGACAAGCCTTTACCTCTAGTCCATCTGCAAGGTCACTAATGAAGATGTTGAAGAGGACTGGCCCTAGAACTGATCCCTGAGGTACCCCACTTGTGACTTGCATCTCTTCTGACTGTATACCATTTACCACCACTCTGTTTTCTGCCCCAACCAGTTTGCCACCCAGTTGATCAACTTCTGACCCACCCCGAGCCTACCCAGCTTATTTATCAATCTTCTATGTGGAACAGTGTCAAAAGCTTTGCTGAAGTCAAGGTAGGCGACATCAACTGCTCCCCTTGGTCCACCACTCTGGTTACCCAGTCAAAGAAATCTATGAGATTAGTTTGACAGGACCTTCCTTTGTAAACACATGCTGTCTTGGATCCTGTGCCCTATGGATTCCAGGTGTTGCACTATCCTTTCCTTGAGGAGTGCCTCCATAATCTTGCCCACTACTGAGGTAAGACTGACTGGTCTGTAGTTCCCCGCCTCCTCCCTGCTACCACTCTTGTGGAGCGGGATCACATGAGCCCTTTTCCAGTCTTCTGGGACCTCTCCTGTGCTCAGAGACTCAGTAAACAGTTCTGCTAATGGGTCTGCTAGTTCCACCTTTAGTTCCTATACCCTGGGATGTATGCCATCAGGTCCCATTGCCTTATCCACCCTGAGCTTAGCAAGCTCTTGTAGGACCCTTTCTTTGTGAAGGGAGTAGTGCCTCACCTCCCCCCTGTGTCCATGATGCTGAGCTGTGGGCCCTGCCCTACCTTCTCTTCAGTAAATACTGAGCAAAAGTATCTATTTAGGATAGATGCCTTTACAGGGTCCTCCTCCTCACATGCTCCCTTTTCTCCGTTAAGCTTAGCAGTACCTCCTCTGGACTTTCTCCTTTCACTAATGTATCTATAGAAAGTCTTGTCACCTTCTTTTACTGTTTGTGCTAGTGTTTCCTCAGTTTGGGACTTTGCCTGCCTTACTGCCTTCCCTGCTTCCCTTAGGGCAGTTTGGTATGCCTTCTTATCTTCATCCCGCTGTGTTCCCTTATATTTCCTGAAGGCCAGCCTTTTGGCTCTGACCTTTTCTGCTACTGTATTTGAGAACCAAAGTGGTTTCCTTCTTCTTTTGCACTTCCTTTTCTGTCTAACACAATGGGATGTTGCTTCAAGTATTGCATCCTTAATGCTTGCCCACTTTGCCTGTGTACCCTCACCTGTGTTTCTTTTTGCCAGGGCTAGCTTAACTCTGTTCGCCATCTTATCAAAGTCAGCTCCTCTGAAGTCCCATATTTTGCCTTGAATGGGATGATTTAGATGTAGTAGCCAAATTGAACCATACCATGTGATGGTCACTGGCCCCAGGTGACCTTCTACCTGGAGATCTGTGATCCCTTCCTTGTTAGTCAGTACTAGATCTAGGATAGCCCAGTCTCTTGTGGGTTGCTGTACCAGTTGTTTGAGGCCCTCCCCCTGCAGGGAATCCACTATGTGTCTAGTTCTGGCAGATGTTCCTGCTGGTATTGACCAGTCTGTATCCGGCATGTTGAAGTCTCCCATTATCAGAACCTCCCCTTTAGCTGTCATGTTTTGTATATCTTCCAACAGTAATGTGTCTATGTCCTCCCCCTGGTCTGGGGGCCTGTAGACAACCCCAGTTCTTATGGCTGTCCCATTTCCTGTTTCCAGGGTGACCCACAGTTCTTCTGGCTCCTTATGTGTATTCTGAATTTCTGTAGCTTTGATATTTTCATTGACATACAGGGCCACTCCTCCCCCTTTTGCACCTCGGTCTCTTCTGAACAATACATAGCCAGGTACTGAAGTCTCCCAAGGTGGTTACTGGTAAACCACGCCTCACTAATTGCTACTATGTCCAGTTTAGCCTCTGACATTATTGCCTGCAGGTCTGGAATCTTATTTCCAGGCTGTGAGCATTTGTGTACATGATTTTCCATTGGCCAGATTTTGGTGTGTTAGTTGTTGGGTGAGGTTTGGCATTACCCTCAGCGTCGTGATGGGGAGACAAACCTTTTTTCTTACCTCGTGATGCAAATGAACTGCAAACATGCTGAATCCCTGTTTGACCACTACCTGAGGGGGGAGGGGTGTTCTTCATATTCATCTGTACAGGCTGGCGCAAATCAATTAATTTAATACCAGCATTTTAAATATTTTTCTCAAAACGGAACACTAAATGTGAGCATTCCATTTTGTTATCCCATTGATATGACATACTCAAGAAGGGTTATTAACAGAGTGATGTCATAACAAGGTTGTAATCTACTTGATTTCAGTTAGTAATAAGGTCCCCGGCATACATTATAATTGTTTTAACGTTCATTTTCTTATTAAACTCTAGGCATTTGCAGTCTTATTACCAGTGAGTCCCTTTGTCACAAAGTTGTGACGTAGGAATTCACTGACAAAAAGCCGGTACACGGCGAGTTCTTACATCATTCCAGCCTCGGGCACCAAAAGTGAAAGTAAACCAACACCAGAGCAGGTGCAGGGAAGACAGCAATTACAAAAACTGATAACATCAGATACACCCAAAGTGTGCAAGCAAGACTGTAATGGCAGCTCAGAGTTCTTATTATCAATATGAACCACACGTTTTGCACTCCTGGTTTATAAATGTCACCAGAACCCCACATACCATTACAGCCTTATTATATACACTTGGGTGCATTTTATTCCTCATATTAAGTGCATATCCTGAAGGGAATTTCCATAGAGCTATTCATCAGAGAGTGAGCTTCTCTCTCTGACCACACCTTCTATTTTTTAATTAGTCCCTGTTTTTTTTTTTTTTCAACATGTTTGTTTCATACCACTTGCTGCCAACTTTTGGTTTTTTAAAGGTAGAAGCACTGCTTCCTGTGAGGGCCTGTAAGCCAACATCCTGCAGTTTCTTACCATCCATGCCCTTTGGTCAGGACATAGAATGCTCGGGACTTTCTACATTCTAGCTTTAATGTGCCTAGTGATTCCTGAATGTGGAATAGTGTTATGAAACTGGAACAGTGTGATTCCCTCCTCCTAACCCCCCCCCCTTTCAGGAAACAGGCAGGTGACAGCCAGAGATCAACAGGAAAGCATGGCCACTGTGTGAACATCATTTTATTATTACAGTAAGTGAAACAATTACTTATAGCTTAATTTGTCATCCACCAAGTAGCACAAGGCAGGACAGTCGGAACAACACAAACAAGATTACAGAACACATGTAAATCCCCTGGCTCAGCCTTTGTCTGACTTCTCTAAGGACCGCACTTAGCCATTGTTTTATATAATCGTCCCAGTATACCAGTTTATTTAGACCTAGACAAGAGTGCAAATGAACATGTTGAAAAGGCAAGGCAGAAAGAAAATCACCCGTTTATAAAGTTTTAAAGTGATATGTGTGTGTGTGTAATAGGCAGAGTGGGTGCCTCTGTGTAACAGGTTGCGTGCGTGTGTGTGTGTGTCCCCTTTAAAACCGCTCTGCCCAACATCGCAAGTGTGTCTACACAAAGTAAAACGTAGACTTTTAAAGTGGAAACTCATAATATTCTAGTTTGCTAGATAAGTAAATGTTGAGCAAATGAAAGTATTGGTTTCCACGGTGCTTTGAGTCTGTATCTCTCTGTCTGATGATGTGTCACGAGGGCCACTATCCCATACTGTTCCACATGTTAAGTGCCAATGCCCTACATTTAAGTAAGAAGAAAGGTTCCCTTCTAAAATCCAATATTGCCCCGCTACAAGTTGTAAGACAAAATTGGGATAAGAAGGCAACCCCAATCAACTCACACTGAAGTTCTGCACTCCGTATATGACCATCGCATGGTGCTGCATTTTAATCTGCAAGCGCATAGCCCACCTGCCAGGTCAGTGCATATAGAACCTATGGCGGCGACATATAGATAAAGTAACAACTCAACGACAGCCCAACAACTTCAACCTGCTTGTCCCGGTGAAATTGGTTTAAAGTTTTCTGCACTCATCACGACTGTGTGGTCTTCCGAGCCCATGCCAAGACGATCATCTGAAGCTGTTCCGTAAGAAGGTCTTCATGGTGACGGCAGCCGCTCACAATGGGTCCACTGCCGCCACCTCCAAACTGCCCGTGGCTCCAGCCGTGACGAAGCACACAACGAGCTCAGTCAGCTGAGATGCTCACCGTTCGAAGAGCTGATCGCGAATGAGCCTTCCCTTGAACTTCCGCATCAAATAAAAAAAAAATAAACATTGGTTGCAACATCACTTTCATTTTCATGCACCATTTAAGTTTTTCCCATACCTTTGTCTGAGTAATAAGAATAGCCGATTTTCACCTACATTGTAGGAAACAGATGTAATGTTAACTTTAAACAGCGCAGCGCCTGCAAAACTGATGGAAGGAGGTAAAAAGCAACATTGTTGGACTGGACTGTATGATTCTGCACATCATTCTGCAAATGTGAAGCCGTGAATCATTTACAGTAAATGGGAGGAGATCTACTATGTCTTTCCCTCGTGGGCTGCGATGTTAAACGGCTGTTAAAATTGAGGGGGGGACAGCACAGCCGGCAGGGGATTGTGCACCCCGTCGGCTACACAGTGGGGGGGTGAGCACGCCGTATGTGTGTGTGTGTGTGTAGAGGGGAGCTGCATGAGCAGGCGATATCTTATTGCTGCTCACTGAAGTGTAGCTCCCCTTTCAACTGTACTCCACTGTATTTTGGACTGCTGTCATAGACAGCTCCAGCAGGCATTGGAGAACTGCTTCCGCGCCTGCAAACACACTGCCTGAATTGGAAGAGGGCTGCCACACCTCCGAAAACTCGGATGATGGCACTATGTTTCTTGCACATGCGTGCAAGCAAACATAAAAATACAATGACAATACATTCGGTACAAGATGCTTGCCACACCCTCCCATACATTACCACTAAATGGGGGCAGTCATCAAGAGTAAAACATAACAATCTGCACAAGGGAACCATCTCTCCAACTTCATTAGGTCCTCTCTCAGATCCCCTTCTTATTTATATTTTTATAGAATTTTCTTTCACTTACAGTTATGAAACACTGTTTTAACACTTCAAATTAAATGTTCATTTCAGACTGTAAGAAAATACATAAAAATGAATTGAAAGAACATCTAAATAATATAGTATACCCTGAAAAAGGGACCATCTTATCTCAGAGGGCCTACCCGGTTACAAAAATTTGATAAAGACATACTGGAAACCCATCCATATATTTATTTTATGTTATAAACAATGATATCTGCAGATAGGCATTATATGTTATCTAGTACCATACAAATAGTTCATTTTTAGTAATAGATTTTATCAATAATTTGTACCTTCTTAGAACCCACCCCCAATAGTTTAGTTCAAAAGGGAACCACATAAAGTCCAAAATACAACAACAATACTTCAAATAGGGAGTAAATATCCAGTAGGTTATTTTAACTTATAAATAAAACTGAGTATGTATTTATAGCCACTCATTTTTGAGTATAACATTTTACAAAATTATAACGAGAGTTTTAAAATCATGATAGCCTTTTTAATTTCCTTACCCAAACCACACATAATGCCTCACCCATTGTCTGTAACAACCACTCTATGTATATTTTATTTCTTCTGTACTACTGTACCATTGTCTGTAACAATCACATAATGTATGATTTGTTTTCTTCTGTACTACTGTACCATTGTAAACCCTCTACCCCCAGGGCGCATCTGGAATCGAGCGGTACTCCGCTCAGCGTGCCTTCCTGGTAAATCTCTTAAATAAATAAATAAACTTATTAGGCCTAATATTCTTGCTAGATATATTTCTAAGTCCTCCCCCCAATTAATAATACATTAAACCATAATATTATTTGCTTGTTCTTATTAACTCAGATCAAAAATCATTCTCATTTATAAGTATTAAATCATTTAGCCCAACAAAATCTATTTAGTTCCAGTCATTTTATGGTAATTTCCATCTCCTCCAAACTGGAGTTGTTAGTTTCTTAAGAACTACCAGCTTTAGTTTGCTTTTGAGCTGCCTGCTTTTTTTCTTTCTGTATTGGGCTTTTAAAAAAACCTTGTATCTGCTCAGGTTCAAAAATAAAGAAATAACTTGTTGCCATTGTAAGAGAGAGCACATTTTGTTGGGTATTGAAAAGTGCATGTGACTCCAAGTTCGAGAATTTCTTCCTGTATTGTAATCATTTTTGTCGACAAATTTGTGTGAGGAGAGCTGTCAGAGAAGAGCTGGATCCTTTATATTGACTGTGGTCCAGTGGGTTAGGTGTTTATCTTTAACCTTCCATCCTCATACTCATTGGTTTATGCACAGTATCATTTTTAATTGTATGCACTCATGTTTCAGTTGTATCCTGTATGATTTTGATGTATTTTCTATTCCTTGTGTTTTGTATCTTGTTATGCATATTGTATCCCATTTTCCCCTTTCCCCCAGGACACATCTGGAAACGAGCTATTTGTAGCTCAGTATCCCTTTCCTGGTGAAACTTTTTCAAATAAAATAAATATAAACTCTAATGCACCTTTACTCTTGGCAGCACAAATTCCCATCTCCCTGTCTGTCACTAACAAGAATGTTAGCATGATAGTCTTTTTGTCCTCCATGTCAATGCTTAATTGGTGCTGAGTTTTCCTGTGAGTGCCATTTTTAATTTGCACGCTTTGCATTTTTTGTTGTCAGTCTGTAGGCACCAGCAATAAATGGGAAATGATCCTCTGATAAATTTAAAGCATTACTCAAAACATTTGCTACAAGTTCTGACAGATTCTAATATAGATTTCTACTTTTAACGGAAGGCCAACAAGGCTTAGGTTCTTGAATTTTAGGAATTTTCAAGTGCATCAGTCGTATGATTAAAAGTGATAGCAGTTCTAGTATTTGCTTATGATAAAGCAACTATTGTTGAAGATTTCTTTCAGTTCTTCAGGTTCTTTCTGAGCATGCATCTGTTCACTACAGCATTTTAAATTCCTGTTCTGATAAAGTTGTTCATTCTGTGAACGAGTTTATTTTAATATCAAATAAACCCCATCACATTGCTTGACTCTTTAAAAAATGTTTATGTCCGTTTGACCTTTTTTTGATGTTGGAGGAGTTGAAAGTGAAATTGTAACCAATGAGGGGTTCGAACTCAAACTTGATGAGGAACATAAATTAACTTTTATTTCACCATGTGATAGCTCCATCGAGATTTTTGGGGGCATTGGTAAGGCCTTCGGGTTTTGCTTATCCACAGGAGCTGGAACTGATTTTTTTGTAATTGACGAATAGCACCTCCTGACAAGTCAGGAATCAAAGGAGCCACCATTCTTGTAAACATAAGTGGTTCAGTTTGCTTTTGATCAAGTTTAGAGTTCATTTCAAGTTTCTTTTCTATTGTAATGTCAGGTCCATGTTTTTTCTTTTCCCTTTGAACCCAACATAATTGGAGGCCTCTCTGGTTCAAAAACAGGTAAAAGAAAGGTCATTGGGTCAGTGTCAAGGCAGTTTCACGCGTGTGGGCTTTGCCACAGGACCACTCACCAAAGCGGAGCTGACTTGCATGGTGCTTCCCAGGCCTGATTTTCCAGCAGTCAGATATCTTCTGTCAGCCCTCGTTTCCTCTGCTGATTATTTGATTCAGAAGATGAGGTAGAAGTTTTAACTTTTCATTTTCTAATTTTCTGTGAGTTAGCGTTTCTCCTCATTTCCAGATTTTAGACTTTTGCGGAAACATAGGTACAGAGAAAGCAACGTGTGTGGCTCCTACAAAGCCACCATTTTGTATCTTCCAGCCCTCCCAGATCCCTAACCCACTCCTTTGTGTTTGCCCTCCCACAGAGCATGCTATCATCCATGACAAAGAAGCAGATTTTGCCCTTTACGCTGACCCCTGTGAAACCCCACTAGTGACCACCCTCATCCCTGAGTACTCTCCCCTAACCATCACCCTTGGCCCCCCTCTTGCCAGTTTGCCACTCATCTAGTCATCATGTCCCTGCCCTCCAGATCCTCCAGCTTCCTGATCAGTCTGTTATGGGGAACCAAGTCAGAGGCCTTGCTGAAATCCTGGTAAATCATGTCCACTGCCTGGCCCCTAGCCACCGCCTTTGTAACCTAGAAATCAGTGATGTTCGTTTGGTATAACTTCCCTGCCATAAACCTCTGATCTTCTACGGGGATATCTTCCTCCATTCAGCCATACCTATGGAACATAGACACCATCAGCATTTGACCTATCCGGAAACTTTTGCCTAGTGGGCCACCCACTTATGATACACATTGTCGGCACCGATATGACACCTAGAATGTACTGCATGCAGTTCTGTTCCCCCCTGTTTAAAGAAGGATGTTAAACTACTGGAGGTGGTCCAGTGCAGAGCAACCGATGATCATTGGGATGGAAGACATACCCTACGAGGAGAGACTGAGTAAGTTAAACATGTACTCACTGGAGGATAGAAGGGAAAGTGGTGATATGGTAGAGACCTTCAAATATATAAAGGTTATTAATAAGGTTGGTACAGAAGGAATTTTTAAATTAAAAGGGGGGAGGGAAACTAGGGGCATAGGCTGAAACTGCAGGGGGGGGTAAATTCAGGAGGGAAATGAGGAAGCACTATTTCACGGAAAGGGTGGTGTCCAGGTGGAACACACTGCCAGAGGAAGTGGTATCCTTGAAGTCAGTGGGCAGCCTCAAGAGGGGGTGGGACAAGTTCAGGGGGATGGTCAGTACGGTAGGGATACTGGGAGGGGAGCATCAGCAAACAAGAGCAGGGTATCAGATGTACAAGTTGGGGGCAGGGGCAGCTCCAGTGTAATTGACTGATCGCTGCAGACTTAGTAGACCGTTATGGCCTGTTTCTGCTGGCATGGTTCGTATGACGTGAATGGCCTCAAACCTCCATGTTTTTTTTTTCCTTTTCCACCATCGTCTTCACATTGAACCGAAGAACTCCCTCCTTGAACCTTGTTGTGTGCTTCGCCGTTGTTCATCTGTTGTTTTCAGCGATGTTGGCTTATTTTTCTGCTTCCTGCATGGGCCTTGTTTCCTGTGCTGCTGATGTTGCCTGCTTCCTTGTTATCGCTGGATGTTAGCTGTTGATCTCTTTTTTCATGGATCTCTGCTCTTCTCCTACTGATGTCTGGGTTCCCTCTGCTGGCTTTTTGTCCCACCTTTTCTGGTATATGTCTGTGCTGGTGGCTCCCTTCTTCCGTTGAGGCGGTGAGTGCTGGATATATGTGGCCTTTACAGCTGTTACGACTGTGCTTAGATGCCCAGGTCGGTTTCTGGCTTGATAGCCCAGCCCCCCTTTACTGCAGGGTTTTGGCTCCTTCAGCCTATCGCTGATTCTGCTCTGCACCAGCTTTGCTGTTTGGGCTGCGTTGCTGTTTTCTTCAACATTTCCTTTGTGCTGGTTGTCACCTGGTTCTGCCTCATTGACGTTGTCACTTCATGATCAGTCCCCTGCCTTGGGCATGAGTGTTCATATTAACATCGTCGGCTCTGCCTTCAACTTGGCCTTATGCTTGGTCCTGCCATCCTCTGGGGCACCTTGGTTGGTTCCTGGATTACTGCCTGCCCCCTAGTTATGTAGTACCTGCTCCCTTCCAACCCGTTGATGCTTGCCCTTGCCTGTCATCTGTCTCACTGTAGAGTTGGGGTTCGCCATTTTTTGGCACGCTCCTTTGTGCTGATCATCACCTGGATATGACAAAGACCTTTAAATACCCCATAGTGGTAAATAAGGTACAGGAGGAAAGTATTTTACAGAAAGAAAGTGCTCAAGAACATGGAGACATGCTGGGGGGGCTAAATTCAGGAGAGATATGATGAAATACTTTTTTCACAGAAAGAATGTTGGATTCCTGGAACAGCCTACCAGCTAAGGTGGTGGGGGCAAAAACAGTGGTGGGGTTCAAGAATGCATGGGATAGGCATAAGGGAATCTTAGTGGAAAGGAATGGGGGAGGGAGAAAGAGCAGGAGATCAAGTAGGGTCTGTGGTGAGTAGGTAGGGAAATGGGCAGACTGGGTGGGCCAACAGATCCTTATCTGCCGACAAAGTCTATGTTTCTATAAAAGGGCAGATCTAATGCAGTTGCTGGAGCATAGAATAGAGGGGTCATCAGATATTCTCAGCTAAGATTCTGCAAGAGTGGCAATAGGCCCAGGAGGCTCCTAGTAGGACAGCTGAGACAGCAGGCAGCATCCAAGGCGGTTCTGACACTTAAAACCGGTGTCGATGGGGGTTCAACAACCAACCCAGTTGGGATCTAGAATGTTTACAGACCTCTACAAGAAACTCTGTCAGGAAGAAAGAGGCCCAAACCATGACGGGGGAGATACAGTCGTATGTGGACAGTACCCCGCTTCTAACTTTAAGTGACCAGGGACAGGAGGAGCTTAATGCGCCCATCACACCCCAAGAAATACAAGCAAAGATTAAATCTCTAAAGAATGCTAGGTCCCCTGTCCAGAGACAGCTACCCAGTCCAATTCTGTAAGACCTTCCAGGAGATTCGGCCCCAGAGATGATGTCTCCAGATTTAGACCCATCTCCCTTCTGACCCCTCTCCAAAATTTTGGAGAAAATCGTGCATAAACAAACCTCTGAATTTCTCAAAGTTTATAACCTTTAGACTGAAGCCCAACCTGGGTTCAGGTCTGGCCACAACACAGAGACTGTCCTTCTCAAATTAACCAATTTTATTAATAGAGTAATTGACAAAGGACTCCATGCCCAGTCAGTTTTGTGGACCCCTCACAAAAGCTTTTCGACCTTGTTGACCACAACATCCTATTATCTACCCTTTCCTACCTTCACTTTTTGTCAGATGTCACAAACTGATTCTGAAACTACCTTAGCCACAGGTCACACCAAACCATCGTAAACGGTGTCCTGTGCAACCCCTGCCCCATAAAGTTTGGTGTACCCCAAGGATCCATCCTAAGCCCCCTCCTTTTCTCCCTGGTAGTCAGTTCTCTTCCTGAAATCTACGTGAACACCGAACTTGTCCTATATGCCGACGATGCCACCCTTTTCTGCAAAGACAAAGACCCCTCCTCCTTACTCAACAAGCTGCAGGCTGATTTCAGTAGCCTTCACTCCTGGTTCTTATCCAAGGGGCTAGTGTTAAATGCAAAGAAAACCATATCAATGGTTTTCTTGAGCCTACGGAAACCACTCTCTTTTGAGTTCACGCTACTTGGTGATTTTAATGTCATTTGGAAGGCAAAATCTAGCACAGGGTACAACGACTAAATACACAATCTTTACCTTACACAAGCTGTTACAGAAAGCACCAGAACTAATTACAAAACAGGCACTTCACTCCTTTTAGACTGGGTCCTCACTACCCACCCATGTGGGATGCCTGATGTTCTGAGCGACCTTTAACCCCTTCCTTCGCAATATTACTCTGTTTTCCAGCTCAGGTAAAAAATGCTCACACTAAGAAATTGCTAGCCATTTTACTGCTGGCTGCCAAGAGAGCCATTTCTCGGAAGTGTCTGCAAAAAGAAACTCCTACACAGAGAGAATGGGAGGATGTAGTACAACAAATTTATCAAATGGAGAAAATGACAGCAGGCTTGAATTTAAAAATGAAACGATTTACTGAATTGTGGAATAAATGACTGCTTTGGCTTATGAATCACAGACCAGAGATAGTTCCGTAAGTTTTAGCATGCAGACAAAGGGTCATGAGAAATATATTGGATATCCTTTGGGATCTGACTACCTAACAACATGGACAAAAATTGAAATAATGATTTTGGCTGTACCATGCAAGAGTTATTATGTAAACTTGTCTCTGGCATTTGTATGTGACTGTATATCACTTGCAGTTGGAACAGATAACTGTATTGTTCCTGAAAAATCAGTGAAAGTTAAATAATGGAAAAGAACAGGCAACCCTCTAGGACAGGTAGAAACTTTCAAATACCTCGGGTCACCTTCGACCAGATTCTAATATTTGCACCACATGTTGACCAAATTGTGAGGCAGTATAAGCCAGTGGTTTAGGCTCTTAGCTGCAAACCTGGAGACCTGGGTTTGAATCCCACAGCCCCACTTGCATACTGTGTGACCCTGAGCAAGTCACTTAACTTCCTTGTGCTCCCAGGTCGCACCTGTAAACAAGCTTTCAGCTTAGTGTGTGTGTCTCCTGGTAAAAAAAAAAGGAAAAATCGTCTGTAACATTAACAGGAGATTAGGAGCACTATATAGACATAGGCACAGCCTTACCCCGGAAGCCAAAAGAGTGGCAGTTACAAGTTCCATCCTCCCCATAGTTGACTGTGGCCCAACAGTCTATGGGAGTGCCACAGACACTGTGTTAAACAGGGTCTGGTTAGCCCTGAACAAAGCCTGATGCTTTGTAATTGGGGGCTGACAAACTCACGCACACCTTCATCTTTACTCTCTCACAAACTGGCTTCCCTTGCAGGACAGAATAAAATATCTAGGCATGAAAGCCCTTATGGGCCTGACCCCCGGCTGCAAGGTCTCCTACAGCCTGCCCAAAATCCTTACCCAACCAGAGGCATGACTGTCAGTACATTGGCTGTTCCACTCAACCGAACAACACTGGCCAAATGCTCCTTTGCAACCAGGGCACCAAGCTGGCTTAGTGAACTTCGGGTAATACAAAAGACACCAACTAAACTGGGTCCTTTCAAACAGGAGCTTCTAAATTTACTCCTACCTGGCTCCAAATGTAGCTGCTTCTCCTAATGAAACCCCATCCCATGCACTGTCACTTGCCAACTGCACCCCTACCCAAACCAACCCAACCCTTGCACCATCTGAGCATGGTGCTTCTGCCCCCCCAAGGTCCCCTCTTACATGTGCACATGATGCCAGCACCTTACCACCACATGGCTCCTCATGCATGTGGCTCTCCTCATTCAGCGTGCACGTAAGCGCTGAGACTTAACCTCTGACAGTGCCCAGATGGGCTGCTACCTTTCTTTAGCTCCTAGTACCTGTGTTATGCTTGTATTATTTGACTTGTTGAATGCTAACTTTTGTTCACTCTCTATTGCCGAAACGGTACTTATGTTACTCATTCTATTTTTTTATGTCACTGAATCACTGTTGTCCAGCCCTTGTTAATCAGTTTTTAATACTGTCTTTGACATGGTGTAAGCAAATTGTTATTCTGACGAGGAACCTTTGTAAATTACCATTTCTGCTGAAAGGTGTATTTCCAAACTTTGAAATAAATAAATAAAACAAGGGGGAAATAAATTATCCGGGGGGGGGGGGCAGTCATGGCCTCTCCTGCATGGAGAGAGTTTAATTGGCATAGTCTTGTTAGATATTTCAGGACCCCCCACAGTTACTAGGTATTTCAACAACACATACTCTTATTTCTGCTGGAGACAGTGTGGGGGAGAGTGGGATCACACACCATATTTTCTGGGGGTGCCCAGTCATAATACCATTTTGGCAAGAGATACATCTGAAATGTAACTTGTATTGGAAGTGCAAATCCCCATTGACTTCCTGAACTGGGAGCTGGGGTGGGGGTGAATGTCCAGCAGCCATCCTGTGAAGACGTGCTTCTGTATAGCTGCTCAGCACTGATCTGCCATCAGTTAACATCCACATTTATTTCAAACATTTGAGCTAATTCTGCAGATACATTTTATAGCGTGCAGTGTGACAGACAAGCAGACGAAGGTAGGAAACACCCAAAAATAAACAGTCTGAAAGCAGAAAGGAGGTCGGCGGGGCTAACAGCCTGGGCCCAGCAGAAGTGGGAAAGCAGCACTAGGCAGTGTTAAAGAAGAGGTTTCAGACAAACTATCTAATAAGGGCAGTCCAAGCCCTTGACAAACAAGTGATCTCTTTGGACCAAACAGTTATTGAATTTAACACCCAACTCACCTCCTGTGAACAAGTGCTCACCACAGTGGCTGAGTCAAAGAAAGCTTCAAAGCTTCAAGATCAGTGCTGAAGGCAGTTGCTGCAACCACAGGACTTAGAAAACAAAACGCTTAAATACAGACTTGAAGTGCTTGAAAATCTTATCTGGTCTGCAAGCTTGTGCCTTTTAGGACTACTGGAGACTCTGAAGGGAATTGACCCTGCAAAGTTTGTAGAGACTTGGCTTGGAGGACGTCTCAGTTGGATCCGGCTCTGGTAGTGTTCAGGATGTTTTGAATTTCTCCATGAAGGAGCTGGGAGAATGAAAATATGCCCCAGATTCTTCTTGTAACCCTGATGGACCTGCATGAAAGGGACAGAGTGCTTGAAGCTGCACATGAGGCTGGTCCGCTAACAGCCGACTCAAGGAGACAGGATATTGGTGTAACCTGACTTGAGCTTTGCCACAAGGAAACATTGCAAAGCCTTTGATGGAGTGAGAACCATCCTACATCTTCTGGAGTGTCACATAACCTGCAATACTCATGAAACTAAAAGTAGTCTATGGGGAGAAACAGTATTTTAGCGACTCCAAGGACACTGAAGTGTTGGCAGAGAAGGTCAAGCTGGCCTGTTGGCAAAGGACATGACATGATAGCAGATTTGGAGGACTCTGAAGCCTGGTGGTTATGTGACTCTTAAGTAGTTGGCAAGGGTTGGGTTGGGGGCCACAACTGAACTGGTCTGTAGAGAACAGGCTTTGAGGCAAAGAAATGGTCCCAGCAGAGGTTAGTAGATAAGTGACGCTTCTGGAACTTATCCCATGATATGTACTGTTGTACTAAACTTTTAAAATAAGAAGCTAACCTCAAACTGTAATGTGTATGTAGACACAAATGGCATCTGCCTCGTGGGTGCATGCTCGTAGCTCCCAGTAACCTCCTCCATCATTGGTACTTCTCAGCCAGGCTTTTGGTAATTCCTGCAAGATACATTGGGATGTTTTATCAATTGTTAAATTAGACTGTCCCTATTTTTACTGGCTCTTCCTTGTTTTACTTGTTACATATGGGGCACTGCGCTTCATGGTGCTTTTGGGTGGTCGATGGTTAAGATGACTGATTGATGACTCATCTTGGTTGCAGAAAATTCTCCTGTATTTATGTTTTGATTTTCTATAGGCTATGAGATGGCAATAATACATATGTTATGTAGCAGGGCACTGAATTTGTTTCTCTTGCTAATTCTCATGGTGTTTGAATCTGGGTTAACTGTGGTCTCTGCTGGGGCTATACTGTTAGCCATACATCAGATGTGTTTTAAAATCTCATTAGCTTTATTAGACCATATGGGTGCATAATAGTTTTGTTTACCCTATGTGTCTTATTCATGTTTATTATAGGTACTACACCTTGATGCCAAAGTTGATATGGATTTTATTGCTGTTTCAGCTTATAAATTACTAACCATTGTTGGATAGTACCTTCCAGGGCTCAGATAAGGGGAGTACCCGACCTATTTTACTCACCTGATTTTAGGAAATACTCTTCAGAAAATTTTAATGAATACCAATACTCAACATTTTAATGCTACACTCACTATTGAAGAGTGCTTGTAACATAACTGGTGATTCAAAGGAGCATGTTTTCCAGATTTATTGTGTTCGTATGCCCGGTTTTGTTTTACTCACTATATTTTAAAACTGGTGAGTAAATTACTCCTTACTTAACAATATTATCTGAAGTTATTGGCACTCTGATCAATTCTTATCTTTTTTTTCAAACGTACCTCATTCCTCTCTGTAAAGACATTTGTAAGCATCTGAATTTGATTTTATTCACTTCACTTGCAAAATGAAGAGTACTGTACTCCTCCCAAAAAATCTTATCTGGAGCCCTGTACTTCATGAGGTATAAAACATGCTATATGACTATGTTGCCTTACATAACAGTGCATGTATACTTAATGCTGTACGCTGCAAAGCTGTTGGTGAAGTGTATAAGGTTTATCTTACAAACTAATAAAAATAAAACTTAAAAAGGAAAAAGACCTTGGTGCTGGGATTCCCTGTACGAGTGAAAGGCCCCCATAACAGAAGTAGACTGGGGCAAATACTTTTGGTGGCACCTCTTAAATGCCTTACTTTGGGGTGGCTGTCTTCTCTCCCACCAACTGTTGAGCTGTAGTGGAGGAAGGTATCCAAGATTGAAACAATGGCACGCATAACTGCCTCCCTACAAACAAGGCATCTGAAATTTTTGGAAATCTAGCAGCAATGGCAAGGCAGTTAGGGGAGCAGGATAGAGCAACTTCCCCTAGATCCACAATACACTTTGGGTAGTGGAACAGCTGACTTTTAACGTTAAATCTTATGCACCTCCTTTGCAAAGTCGGTAAACTTTGACATAACCAATATATTGAATGAAATCACAGAGCTGAAATAGAATGTGCTCATAATAGGTACTGCTTTGATTGTAGAAGCTACACAAGTTATAAGCACGCTGTACTTTGTACTGTTTCGGATTTTAAGAATATTGTCAAAATCTTAGATGTTAATGTTTGATTATCAATTTAAATGATGTAAGTGTAAAAAGGCTCAGAGGGGTGCTTTTTTCCTGCAGTTGTACACTTTTTATGTACCCTTAATGCACATTTATGTCTTACATCTCACTCATTTCAATAAACTGAATGTAACAAAAACATAAAATTTGTTAGCAGAAAAGGCTGTAGGCCCATCTAGTTTGCCCTATTTTCCTGCCTGTTTCTGTACCCTGGACTCTATTTGGTCACAGTTTTGCTCTCTCTTTCCTTTCCTCTACCTGTTATGCCCATGTGCCTGTCCCATGCATGCTTGAAGCCCCCACTGTCTTGCCCCCCACCACCTCTTCTGGCAGGCTGTCCTGGGCATCCACCACCCTTTCTGTGAAGAAGTATTTTCTCACATCCCTCTCAAACCTCCCCCATGAAATCTCATGGCATGTCCCCGGTTCGGTACTTCTGTCTTGCACCTTGTTCACCACTGTGAGATACTTCGAGATCTCAGTCATGTCCCTTTGTCTCCCTCTGCTATCCTCCAGGGAGCATGTTGAGCTCTCATGGCTTCTCCTCGTATGGTTTCTCATGCAGTTCCCACACCATTTTGGTAGCCCTCCTCTGAACTGCTTCCACCCTGTCAGTATCCTTGAGGAGATGCAGCATCCAGAACTGGACACAGTACTCCAGGTGGTGTCCCACTAGAGACTGATACAGTGGCAACACTACCTCCCTTCTTTTGCTGAAATCCCCCTCCCCATGCAGCTCGGCATCCAGCTAGCCTTGCTTTTACTGCCTTGTTGCACTCTCTACCACCTTACAATCATCATGTATGGTTACCCCAGGGTCCCTGTCTTGCTTGGTGACTGCAAGTACCCCCACACATGCACAATCTTATTGCATGGCTGCACTTTTTAGGCATCGAAACTGTTGCAGATTTTTGCATCATCCGCAAAGAAACATACTGTACCTTCCCCTCCAGTTCCTCAGCAGTGTCACCTCTGTCCCATGCCCTGAGTGACTGCTATTTACCACCACTCTCTGCTTCCTGTTCTTCAACCAGTTTGATACCCAGTTTACCACCTACTCTCCAACCCCCAGGTTGCTAAGTTTCTTAATTAACCTTCTGTATGGCATAGTGTCAGAGGCCTTAGTGAAGTCCAGATAGGCCACATCCACTGCCCTCCCCTGATCCACTTCCTTAGTCATCCAGTCCAAGAAATCTTAAGAGATTTGTTTGACGTGACCTCCTTCTTGTGAAACCATGCTGCCAGTGGTCTTGCTGCCCACCTGCCTCCAGGTACTCCTATCAGTCTTTCCTTCAGCAGAGTTTACACTAGTTTTTCCACCACTGATGTGAGACGGACTGGCCTGTAATTGCTAGCCTCCTCCTTGCTCCCACTCTGTGCAGAGGAAGCACACGCCTCCCTAGTCATCTGGAACTACCCCATCTCCAATGAGTTGCTGAATAGTGTTGCCTGAGTGGCGGCTAGCACCATGCTCAGTTCTTTAGTACCTTTGGGGATCCCATCTGGCCCCATGGCCTTATTTTCCTTTAGGGCTTTCAATCCTTTTTGGACTCCTCTCTCTGAAAATGGAGCTGTGTCCACTCTTCCCTCCGTGCCTGCTAATACATGCATCTCTGTCCGTGTCCTCCACCCCCACTGTGAAGACTGAGCAGAAGTATTCATGTGCTCATTTAATATTTCCAGCCCTTTCTTGGTCTTTTTCTATACAGCACCCCCCAAAATTCTCCTGATCCCCACTGTTCCACCCATTGCCTTCCTTTTTACTCACGTACTTGAAAAAATCTTATCCCTTTTCAACCTCCTTAGCTATCCTCTTCGCTGTTTGTTCCTTAGCTGCCCTCGCCTTCCTTCCTAGCCTCTGACTTTCCATGACTAAATTGTGGAGAAAAGCACAAAATAATGTCAAACATTGAAGTTAGTACTTGTTCTTCTTCAGAAAATACATTTCACACTGCACCCTTTATTCTACTAGCTCCCCAAGTGCATATCACCAATTTTCAAGATGTGTTCCTGATTTTGGTCCTTTGTCCCTGATTTTTGTAAACCTTGTCCTTGATTTATGAGGCAGGAGATAAGAAGTATGAGGTTTAGCAGTCTGTGTTCCTGGCCCTGGGCCGTGAAGTATGGTGTCGCTTAGGTAGCTGGGGCTCTGGATGCCATGTTTTCAGTTGTGGCTCATGTTGCCTGATGACATGCCAGTAGAGTGTGCTGCATTACCCATGTTACTGGCAGTGGGCATATGGTGCATCACAGCTGTGAGGAACCTGTGGCCACAGTGGTCCTTTTCACGCAGCTTCTGGCATCTAATTTAAAAGTCAGTTTAACAGCCTCAGAAATATATTGTTATGAAGCAGTGGTTTAAAGGAATGAAAACCAAAATGAGCCCTGAGATAGTAGCTATTGACCTGCCCGGTCTTAATATGCAAAGGAGTTTTTCTCAGGTTCTTACTGTTATACCTCAATTGATGTGCTCATTTTATTGTTTCCACTATTCTGTCTGTTAGCTCTCTTCCTCTCTCTCTCTTTCTGCAGAGGTTCCAAGCCAGAAATGCCAAGCTGTGCGTCCATGGGTTGTTGCTGGGATTCCATTCCATTTCCCATTCCGGAGCCTGACGGCTGCAAGTCTGGGATCAACTGCCCCATTCAGAATGGACAGACTTACACCTATGTCACCAAAATGCCAGTGAAGAGCGAATACCCCAATGTAAGTCCGTGTGTGTCTTTGTGTGTGCAAACTGTGGCTTAAAGGGTGGGGTTGCACATGGCATTCTGAAACATTATTGGCAGTGACAGGCTCTGTTAGTTCAGCAGTAGTCAGGAACCATCGCCCTCAGGCTTTGCTCCAGATAAGAAATTGGTGGTGGGAAGGTGTTTTATACGTAAAGACTCTGGCCCATCCACCAGTGGCAAACTCAGCCCCTCACCCTAGACCTGGGAGACGTACTGTTTTATGTGCATTTTGGGAGGGGGGGAGAGCTTAGACCTGCAGAGCAGGCAGGGACGCAAAGTTTGGGAGGCCTTGTGCCTCTCCCCCCGACTGGAAATTTGGAGGAAGTAAGGAAATCACAGAGGGATTGGGGGGGCAAGGGATGGATAGATAGGAGGGATCGGTTGGAGGGTGGTCACAACAAATGCGAGAAGCCTAGGTAACAAGTTACCCGAGCTTTAGGCATTGGTGGTGGGGGGGGATGGACGTAGCTGCCATCATGGAGACATGGGCCACTCAGTATCATGACTGGGACTTAATAATCCCAGGGTACAGACTGTATAGGAGGGATAGAAAAATTAGAAAGGGAGGAGGGGTAGCTTTATTCATTAGGGAGGGGATAGAGTGCAGGAGGGAGGAAGGAAAGGAGAAATGTGGAGACGGGTTACCACACAGGATGCAAGGGCAGGAGGTTAGTCTGGGAGTGGTTTATAGACCACCATCCCAACCTGAGGAACTTGACAGGGAACTGGTGGTTAACCTAATGAATCACTGTGTCAAGGGCAGGACAGTGGTGGTAGTTGACTCAACCTGCCGGATGGACTGAGAAAATTATTTCTGCTAGTGCTAAGGAACAACAGATACTAAGACGCATTCCAGGATTTATTCCTGACACAACAAGTGGTAGAGCTGACCAGAGAGGAACATTTTGGACCTGGTGTTGCAGATGGCGACCAGGTAAGGGATCTGATGGTAGAGGATCCGCTGGCGAGGGTAACCACTGTACGGTGTGGTTCTCCTTGATCTGGGAAGGAAATCTTACCAAAATGAGGATAGTGGACTAGGGGTGCAGACTTTAGAAGGATGCAGCCATACTTGAGGGGCAGATAGTGACAATCAACCCAGACATGGATACGGAAAGCAAATGGGCCATCTTGAATTTGGTCTTGATAGAGGCCACAAAAGCCGGCACAAAGACCTGCAGTAAAAAAACAAGGTCCAGAAAACCCAACTGGTGGACCAGGGAGGTGCAGGAGAGGGTAAGGGAGAAAAGGTTAGCCTTCAGAAAATACAACAGAACCCGTGGAGGGGGGACACAGGGAGGAGTACAGTATGCGATCGAGGGAGGTGAGCAGGGTGGTAAGGACATGCAAGGCATCAAAGGAGATAAAGTTGGCACAGGGGATCAGGGATGGTGAGAAGGAATTTTTTAAGTACATCACAGAGCGGACAAATTTGTAGGGGCCAGATAAAGAGGGACGGTGGGTGGGCAGAGGCAGAAGCTGAGCAGGCAGAAGTGCTAAATGAGTACTTATGTTCAGTTTCACAAGGAAAAGGAAGGCCAATTCTGGAGGGAACATTAGGGTGGGGGTGATGGGGAAATAATGGATGGCAAGATCCTGGTGAAGAGCGTGTGGAAGGCCTTAAGCAGGGTTTGAAACTAGCACCCACCCACCTGCCAAATACAGGTAGATTTACCTCTCATGGGAAATCTAAGTGTTGTAGAGTGCCCACCGGCACTTGGTGAATCATGCAAAAGTTGATAGTTAGTGCGATATACAGCATGGCCCATTAGCGCAGTAGCCATTGAATAACATGCATTGCACTGCTGCGGTAATGCAGTATATCGTGCTAATAGTCAACATTTGTGCAACTACCACTGTATATAGACAATGAAGTTGCAGGCTTGGCCGCTAGGTGCGGTCGACGGAAATTGCCAGTGGGAGCTCCAGAATGCTCTGAAGACAAGGGTGACAATGACTGCAAGCTGGAAAGGAGTCTGAGTATCCTCTGTTGCCTTATCTTGGTTGAGTCTGTTGTGCTGCTGCATCCTAGCTGGGTCTGAGCTGTGCACTTCTAGCTGTGCCACAACTGCTCTTTCCTGGCTGATGTTGTCCTTCCTGGATGGGTCTCTACTGCCCCATACTCTCTCCTTAAACGCTAATTTTATTTTCGTGTTCCAGTTCCTTGCCAGGAAAACAAAAGACAATCAAACACTTCCTTTACATTAAAAGTTTATTACGTATTGTTAAAAACTGCAATTAAAACTTGTTTTTGGGAAAATAAATTTCTGGTAATGTGTTGGGCTAGTGAAAAACCTGTCGGGCCAGTGGATTTTTCCATTCACTAGCCTTGCCAGCTAGTGACTGAGAAAGTTAGTTCGACCCCTGCTTAAGTTCTCATGGACAGAAGCCACCTGGGCCGGATGGAATCCACCCCAGAGTCCTGAAGGAACTGGCAGAGGTCCTGCAGCACCTCTGTTGGAGTTGTTCAACATCCCCTCAATCAGGATGTGTACCACTGGACTGGAGGATGGTGCATGTGGTGCCCCTCAAGAAGCGGACCCAGGGATGAGCCAGGAAATTACAGACCAGTCATCCTTACTTTCATAGTGGGAAATTATTGGAGACCATGTTAGGAGGTTGGTGGCATTCCTGGAATTAAATGGCCCTCAGGGCGTCTGGCAACATGGGTTCATCCAGGGGAGGTCTTGTCAAACTAACCGGTTGAATTTTTCGACTGGGTGACAAAAACTCTAGATGGGGGTTGGCAGGTTGATGTCCTGTATCTGGACTTCAGCAAGACATTTGGCTCGGTGCTGCACTGGAGACTGATGGGCAAACTGAGGAACCTGGGGGTAGGGGTGAAGCTGGTACAGTGGATAGGGAACAGGCTGAGCAACAGACAGCAGAGGGTGGTGGTAGGGGTGGGATTCTCGTCATCCAGGAAGGTCACCAGCAGTGTCCCGCTAGGATCAGTTTTGGGTCCACTGCTATTTAATGCTTTCATAGCAGACATAGCGGAGGGAGTTAAGTGCAAGATGAGTCTGTTCGCCGACGACTCCAAATGGATGCGGTGGTGGACAGTGAGGAAGTGTATTCAGGAGGATCTGAAAAGACTTGGACAGTGGTCAAACACATGGCAGCTGGGGTTCTGTGCTAGGAAGTGCAGTGTACTGTATTTCATGGCTAGGAACCCAGGGAGCCACAATTACCGGGGGGCAGCAGATATCTGTCTGTCTAAGGAGGAAAAGGATTTGGGTGTTGTGATCACAGGGAATATGAATCACTCAGTACAGTGTAGAACATCAGTGGCAAAGGCAAACAGAATGCTGGGGTGCTTTGCTAGGGGATCACTTCAAGGGAGGGAGGAGGTTATTCTGCCACAGTTGTAAATCATTGGTGAGGCCACATTGCAATACTTGGTACAATTCTGGCACCCATACTTAAAGAAGGATGTTAGGCTCCTGGAGAGAGTCCAGAAGAGGGCGTCAAGATGATCCAGGGAATGGGGGAGGAACCCTGGGGAGGGCTAAGAGGCTCAACATGTACTTCCTGGAGGAGATATGGTCGAGACCTTTAAGTACTTAGAAGGGCATAAACAAAGTTAGTACTTGAGGGTATGTTTAGATTGAAGGGGGAAAAGACCACAGGGGGACATAGACTGAAACTGGTGGTGGGGGAGGTTCAGGAGGGAGCTGAGGAAGCATGACTTCCGGAAAGGGTGGTGGTGGCTTAGAACACGTTGCCTGAGGAGGTGATCTCACTGGATTCAGTGGGAGGTTTAAGAAGGGATGATAGGTTCTTGGTCAAGGTACAAGTAGGAGAGATGTGCCAGAGTGGTGAACTCAGGGAGGAAAAGAATTTGGCAGGAGGGATGGAAGAGTGCGGGGGCAGAAGCAGTTGTCTAAACTGTGAGCTGCATTTTCAAGCAGACATATAGACCTTGTGGCCTAAATCTGCAGCATTGTCGTATGTTTGTATGCACCTCAGTATTGTACTAGTTATTGGCGTTAGACATCCAGGCATGATGTAATCCTGCATAACACATGCCCTGTTGTTCCTTGCTTAAGCAACAGCTCCCATCCCAGGAAGCACCAAATAGTTACATGCGAAATAAAAGTCCAGTACAGTACTGCTTAACATTTGAACTGCCAAGGCTCTGAACTGTAAAAGGTTCCACATGTCTGTAGAAAGTATATATGAATCTTCTTTGGGGATATCTCTCATCGGGTCACACCTATGAAGCTTGGCCATTGAGCACTAGGATCCAGAAACTTTTGCAGCAGTCTACCAGAGGCCACCCCTTGGAGCGTCATGCATTGACGTCATGATCCTACTGTATATTAGCGTGAGGAGCCTTGCTCCCTTCTCAATTCTTTTCCTGCTGTCATTCTGTGCTTGTTGAACCTCTGTGGAAGCTTCCAATGCTCAGTCTTTAATCATTTTATTTTATCTTAGAATTTTATTCCTGTTTATTTCTTTTATGCCTTTTTTGGCTCATGGGTGTCTCCTCTGTTTCTGTCACCCTTCAGGATTCCTCGGAGGAGCCTCTTCTCCCACTGCTGTCTCTGTTTTGTGCCTCTGTGTTTTTGGTAGGCTTTCCTTGCACCGGGCAGGTTGCTCCCTTTTCCTGACCGCAGCTTCTCAGTTCCCAGGGTTGCCTCAGGCAGGTGTTTCGCCATTTTCAGCTAATTTTTCTTTCTTTATCTCCTGCCCGTGTCTGCCTGCTCTTTTTTTCCCCCAGTACATCTTCAGGAGTAGCTTAGGGAGCTGTCATGCCACGGTCCATGGCTTCTGCTTTTGGCCTTCTCCCACAACAAAGAAAAAAATCAATAACTCCGGGACCGCAGGAGGAGGCCAAAAGCAGAAGCCATGGCCATCTGCTCTTCTGAGGCGACTTCCAGCTCCTCTTTCTTTGCTACCTAGCGGGCCAGGTATGCCAAGGATTTTGCACCACCACTGCCCCCGCTGTGCTGCTCAGGCTGGGGCCGGGACCGTCGTGTTTTCCCTGCTAGGCTGGTGACTCTTCAGGCGGGGCAACCTATGCTTCTCCACTCCCCCTCCCACTGTCCTCGGGTTTGAGCAGTGGGAGTTCTGTCTTACGCTCTCCAGTCTTGGCCCATCGACGGTAGCTTTCTGCCCTGCTGCCGGTCATCTGTCACCAGTGTTCCACACTGAGGGGGTCTACTGGCAGTAGCGCTTGATGCCTCCTCTTCCAGGCGGTCTCTTGAACCTGCCGTCAGTCTTGCCGACGACTGCCCTATGGCGCACAAGAGTGCTTCATGCCTCCCATTCTGCTTTGGGGCTTGTCTCCCCCCTGCCTTGCCTTCTCTCAGGCTGAGTTCTGCTGAGGCTGCCTAAGTCTCTTTCATGCCCCGGAGGCTGTTGGCTTGGAGAGGACCCTTTGCCTCCCTTTCTTTCCTGCAGTGTAGTCCACCCTACACACTGTGTCTTTTTCCCTGGTGCTGGGGTGGTGTGCCTCCCGGTCATCTGCTTTTGATTTCTGAGCAGCTGGCGGTGCTTCCTGTGCCCTTTCCTCAGACTGCGGGTGGCTGAAGATGGGAAGCCCTGTTTAAACTCTCTCATTCATGTTCTTGCAAAAGTGCGAGGGTTGTGCTGGGTGCTTCAGGTCTCTGCCCCCTTGCCTCTTCTGTGTCTGCGGTCACTGGGCTGCTCCCTGGGGGTCCGGTGCCCCCTGGCATGTCTGCTTTTATAGGGGTGGACCTGGAGCCTCAGCAGCATCTCCCACCCTCCCATCCACTGCCACGCTGGGCAGTAATAGGGGTTACGTAGGCCTGTTATGTCCTTCACCAGATGGGGCTCATTTTCATGCCTTTGGGCTTGTTACATTTATTACCACACACACACACACACACACACACTTGTTCTGTCCTTCTGCCAGGGCTTGAGCGGTTTCCCTCTAGGTGTCTCAGCTGCCTGTAACAGTTGGGAGCTGCCTTGGACAGCCGTATGGTCCCTCATTCCTCCTTTTCTTCTCCCTGCTTCAACCCTTGGGTGTCTAGGAGGATTATAGTGTCTTTCTGCGCAATCTGCGGCAGCCCTAGAATCACTACCAAGGGGTTCTCTTCCCAACCCACCTTGGGGGAGCTCCTCCACCTTCCACCCTGTGGGGAACTCTTCTTTTCCCAGGCATTGCCCTGGTTTGGGAACTCAGACCCAGGGTTGATGCAGGGCCTGTTCCACTTTGCCTTCCCGTACCTTCACCTCTGGTGTCTTTGCCTCCAGTCCAGAGGAAGTGGCGTGGCCCCGTCTGCAGGTCTTGCCTCAGCATAACTCCTTGCTGGTCCCCCTCCTCCCGCCTCAAATTGAGATGATGGTAGGGGGTCAGTTCTCCCTCTACCTGGAGCAGTGGTGAACCTTCACTATGGACTCTGGGACACCATACACGTTACAACCAGGTCACATTCTAGCCCTTCTAGGACAGCTCTAGAAAACACCGCCTGTTCCTTCTTCTTACCCCCCCAGTCCACATTCGTGTGTTGGTGGAGGCTGTGATCTCCTTGCGGCACAAAAGGGGCCATAGAGCCGATACCCTTATGGCAGAGGATTAGAGGGTTCTGCTCCCAGTTATTTCTTGGCCCCAGGCAAACTGGAGACCTTCAGCCTATTCTAGTCCTTAAGGAACTAGATCTTTACATCTAGTACAAGAGGTCCCAGATGGTTACTGTGCAGGGCCTCTTGCCTCTGCTGCAGTAGGGGGACTGGTTATGTTCCTGGATATACAAGATGCTTATCTGCATATGGCTGCTCTCCACACAGGCAGTACCTCAGGTTCCAATTCCAAGGGGAACATTACCAATTCAGATTCTTGCCCTTTGGCTTATCCTTTGTGCCACAAGTCTTTACTTAATGCTTAGTGGTGATGGCGGCTGTCCTCAGATAGGAAGGCCTGTCATGTCCCTATATCTGGATGACTGGTTACTGAAGGCACAATCCAGAGGCCTGCTTTTGCGACCCTTTACCATGCTCTACCGTTATCCTGTCCCTTGGGAACAACAGTCAACTTGCCCAAGTCTGCCCTGACCCCTTCACAATGGCTGCAGTATGTAGGGGCGGATCTAGACTCTACCCAGGGCAAGGCCTCCCTTCCTCTGGACAGGGTAGGGCAGGGAGCCTGATGCCTCAAGCTCAATTTGTGGCTCAGAATTTATGATGTTACTACCAGGGCCTTCCTGAGGCTGCTGGGCTTAATGGCCATGGCCATTGTCACTGTTCCTCTGGCCAGACGGCATAGGTGGATCCCCCACTGGACAGTGAGTCCCATGGGATCAGCATACCATAGATTTAAATCAGTAGTGTTTTTGTTTCCACACCTGTCTGCAAGGTGCTTCATTGGTGGTTGGACCCTTGCAGCCATTTGAAAGGGGTATCTTTCCTCATTCCTTCTCCTAACCAGATCCCCACCATGGATGCCTCAGGTCCACATTGAGGGGTGTATATAGATCCCTTTCAGACCCAAGGAGCCTGGTCCCGGAGGGAGACCCACCTCCATATAACCTTCATAGAGATGAGCGCAGTTCTATACACCTTGCAGGCCCTACGGAACCATCTCTTTCTGGGTCTTCGACTGGTGCAGTCAGATAAGCTCAGTGTGGTTTACCACATGAACAAGCAAGGGGGGATACCCACTGTGTTGGGAGGCTATGAGGATTTCATACTGGGCTCTAGAGCATGGCCTAGAACTGTTGGCTGTACATGTTCCAGGCGCCGAAAACGTCTTGACATATAGTCTCAGCAGGTTGCAGTCCAGAATGCATGAGTGGGAGCCGATGACCTCAGTTGTAGAAGACCTGTTCGACAGGTGGGGTCGTCCAGAGTTGGACTTTTTTGCATCCCCACTTAACACAAAACTGCCATGTTTTTACTCGCTAGATCCAGGGCCTGGAGTTTTTCTGGCAAGATGCGTTGTCCCTCTCCTGGAAGGGCAGGTTCCTCTCTGCCTTTCCTCTGATCCAGAAAGTTCTCATCAAGCTCCAAATGGAGGGGGCCACTCTAATTCTGGTGGTGCCAATCTAGTCTCTTCAGATTTGGTTTCCTTTACTGCAGTAGTCGGCCTTGGAACCTTCAGTTCCTTTGCCGGGACAGGTTGACTTAGGCTCAGGGAACCCTGGTCCATCCAAACCTCAAGTCCCGCCACCTGCGAGGCATGGCTGCCAAAACGTAGCCATTGTCCGATTTGGGGTGTCTCATAAATAAGTTGGTGTTGTGGTGGATTCCAAGAAACCCTCCATCAGGGTCACCTGTTTAATTAAGTGGAAGTGTTTTGCTATCTGTGCCTCTTCCCACCATCTGGACCCTTTTATGTGTACGGTGAACCAAGTTCTTGAGTATCTTTGGTCCTTGTCTGACGCAGGACTTCAGTACTTCTCTATTAAGGTGGCTCTGTCAGCTATATTGGCTTTCCATGTGCCTGTTGATAGCCGTACGGTGGCCCAGTTGAATGTGACCGGTACTTTTTTGAGAGGCATTTTCCATTTGAAACCTCCCATCCATTCGTAATCTGGTTCTGGCTTGGGACCTGAATTTCGTTTTACAGAAGCTGGCCCTGCCTCTTTTTGCACCAGCCGCTTCTTGTAAGCTACGCTTTCTGTCATGGAAAGCATTATTTTTAGTTGCTATTACTTCTGCTCTAAGGATTTCAGAGCTACAGGCTCTCGTGTGTGAGCAGCCTTACTTAACATTCCACAAGGACAAGGGTCTCTTTACGTACCAGTCCTAAGTTTCTTCCTAAGGCGGTGTCTGAATTTACTTTAAACCAGTCCATCCACTTTCCTGTTTTTCACATGAGCATGACAATCGTGGGGAAGCATTGCTCCATACTTAGATGTGCATAGAATTTTCGATGCTACTTACATAACGACTCAGGACTGCAGGAAGTCCTCATAATTGTTTGTTTTATTTCACCCTTGGGAAAGAGGGCGTACCTGCTTCTGAACAGAGCTTATCCTAATGGTTGACCAACTGTATTATTTTTTGTTATAGGAAGTATGGTAAAGAACTTCCAGGGGTTGTGCATGGCCATTCCACCAGAGGCATGGCCACTTCTGTTACCTGTTTCAGGAATGTGTCAGCAGCTGAAATTTGTACTGTCCACACTTTTACCAAGCACTACAATCTGGACATTGCCTCTAGAAGGAGGGCAGGCTTTGGTCTAGCAGTGCTTCAGGGACTTTTTTCTTAGGCCCCTGGCCTCCTGCCACCCAGACTATCTCACTACATGCTTGGGACTTGTTCCATAGATGTCACCTGATGACCAAGATATCCCTAGTAGAAGATGGAACAGTTACTTAAAAACTTACCGCAACAGTAGATCTTTGAGGAATCTTTCATCAGGTCATGCAGTCCCACCCCTCCATCCCCTTGTGATCGCTGTTTTCACTCTCTCTTTTGGCTGGCACGCTTGCTGCTGTCTGCAGGCTCTCTGTACTGTAGTATAGAATCTACCTCTCTATTCTTCTTACTAAATTATAAGTAAAAAGAGTTTAAATTCTGAGTGACTTTGTGGGAGATTTTGCTTCAAGTCCAAACAATATGTTAAAAGTTTTTAGTTAGTGGTAGGTTTGGTGCTTTAGTTATTAGTTAGGACGGGTCAGTGATAAGATACAGGAGTCAGATTTTTGTTTTCCATAGAGTCTTTTCTAAATAGTGCCACAGATTTTGTATTTCATATTGGGGAATTACCTGGAGGAGGACCACGGAGGATAGAGGTGAAACTGAAAATCTGCTGCTGGCGTCTGTGAGGTTCGGCCTGGAGTGTGGGGCTGTGAACTCTGCCTGCTGGTTTAATCTTGCTGCTGGTTGTCCGGAGGTATGCTGCTCTTGGGGCGTAGAGGAGATCGACTGTTTCCTGGGTTTCTTGGGTTGCTTCCCGGGTTGTCGGATCAGAAGCCGAAGATCTTGCGGTGTGAGCGTCCTTTGTTTTTCGGAGTACTCACAGCCCACAAGGAGTGTTTGCTGTTGTCCGCTAGTGTGCAGTGGACCGGTTCCAATTGACTGAAGTGACTGCCGTTTCCTCCTTTGGCCCGCTCTTGATTGTTGGGCTTCGGTTCTGCCTCAGACTCCAGACTGTTTTTCTCAGTCAGTCCGTTGCACCGCTGACTCCAAAACTTTCCAGCTGTGAACTTTTTCAGCACCTATTAGAGGGGTGCTGGCTGTCACTCCTTGTTTGCTATTTCAGAGAGTTTTCTCTCTGCCCTTTTGTGACTGCCATTAAGTTATGTCCAGTACTAGTGAGAGGAGTTGCTGAATTTGACTTTGAGTACTGTCCCCTCCAGTGGACATTTTTCCCGTTATGTATTTTATTTTTTTCAGCCAGAAGAATTTCTTGGCCCTGAATCTTGGGGGAGTGAGAGCGCTCTGCATCTCTGGTTGTCTAAGAAAGACTGACTTTGTATTACCATTACCGATCCCTTCATTCTTCTACACCAGATTTTATGGAAATTACTCCTTTGCAGGAGTTTTATAAACTTTCTGTGGCACTCTTTGAATTTACTCTCCCGGGAAATTGAACTTTTCTGTCTGCTTGCTGGGGGCTGGTTTTGAGGGATTGTTTTAAAGTTTTAAGCAGTAGGATTAATTTGGGGGTGGTGAGGGTGTGTATGAATGTTGTATGCATGTGGATAGTTTATGTATTAGGTGTGAATCTCAGTGTGACTGCTTTGGTTAGGCTTAAATTGTGGAATGTGCCGGGGCCTAGGACCCTTCCGGATTGTCTATGATGCAGCCCAGCTGCTTGACCTCTGGCCCTTTTTTGACCTCCCTGTGTCAGCTACAGCAGCAAGGTGCTGCCGGGAGGTCGGTATTGAACAGGACTGTAGAGGTTGGTGGCGTTGGGATGCAGGGGACAAAGCACAGCTGAGAGATATTGAGGTTATTAGGTGCAGGAGACACCCTGGGTTTAGACAGAACTAGAGAGAGGCCAGACGTGTTTGGTTTCCATCCCCAGGGTTCCCACCAGACCGAGTGGGCAGGTAGTCAGAGGGGCTGCTGTACCTCCTAGTCCCCTTCGGGCAGTGCTATACAATGCCAAATCGATGAAGAATAAGACTGCGATTATGGCGAACTTGATTTCCTCTGTCGATCTGGCTTGCATCTCGGAGACCTGGTTGGGTGATGATACCGGTCCAGTTTTGGAGGTGGCAGTCCCCGCTGGGTACTCAGTGGTGCACTGCCCAAGGAGGGAATGCAAAGGTGGGGTGTGGCCATCTGTTTTAGATCCAGCTTGGCTTCTACTGCACCCAGGGGGGGCTGCCGGGTTCTTTGAATGTGTGGCTGTGTCCAGGTGCAAGTTGCAGGATTCTCCTTATTTACCAACCTCCAGGGGTGGGGGAGATTTCCTGCAGGAAGTTGAGGACTTCGCTATCAGCGAGTGTTTCAGTCCCCAGATGTTTGGTTCTGGGGACTTCAGCACTTGGTCGATGACAAATCCTAGCAGTCTGGTTATGACCTCCTCCAGCTGATGTCTTCGCTGGGCCTGTCACAAGTAGTTTCTTCTGCGACCCATCAGCATGGCCACATGTTGGACCTGGTGTTCTCACTGGGGCTTGAGGTTACTAACCTCAAGATTGATGAGGTCATGTGGTCTGATCATTCCATGGTGGAGTTCTCATTTGGGGCCCCGAAAGTCCTTCCCTGTGGAGATGGTTAGCTACCGCCTTTAAGGGGTGTCCCCAGAGGGACTATTGACGGTGGGTGACCTATCTAGTGTAGACGCTGCATGTGCGGTTGGCACAGGCGAGGCGGTGGCTGCCTATAATAAGATGGTAACCAAGGCACTCGATGCCATTGCACCGGTCCAAGTATGACCCAGATCCTCTCACTTGAGATCCCCTTGGTTTGATGGGGCTCTCAAGGTGATGAAGACCAGGGGGTCAGAAGTTGGAGCATTGCTGGCAGAGGACTCAGTTGGAGGAGGATAAACTGGCCCTGTGTGCTCATTAATAGGAGTACCAAGGGGCAATCAACCATAAGAAGGCAGCGCTCCTGTCCGGGAGATTGCCGCAGGGAAAGCAGACCAGCTCAGCTATTTTGGACTGTCGACAGACTTATTCTTCAGGGCTGTCTTCAGCCGAAAAAAGCTTTTTCAGCCGCTTCATGTGACGAGTTTGCTCAGTTCTTCTGACAGTGTGTCCTCTGCCCGGCAGTGGATCCCATCAGTGAGGCAGTCTGTGCCTCGCAGTGACTGGCCTGGGGGGAACAGAAGCCCTCCGCCTGTGTGGGAGGAGTTTAAACCGCTGGAGGTGGCCGAGGTTATTGAGGGCATCTCAAAGCTGAAACACACCTATTGTGAACTGGACCCAGCTCTGACATGTTTCTTGTTGAGATGTCAGTTCTGTTGGCCTGGTGTTTGCTGGGATTGTCCGGTGCTCGTTGTCAGAGGGGTTTTTGAAAAAAACATCTCTCGACCCTGACGTCCTAGCGAATTACTGTCCTATCTCCAACCTACCTTTTTTAGGAAAGGTTGTCGAGAAAGTGGTGGCACAACAGCTCGAGGAGCACCTGGTGACCTTTGAAATCTATGAGCCACTCCAGTCAGGTTTCAGAGCGAGGCACGGCGTAGTACAGAAACGGTATTAGTCTGGGTGCAAAGTGACTTACTCAGGGCTAGAGACAGATCAGTTCTGGTGCTCCTCAATATCTCTCTTCAGCTTTTGACACCATAGATACATTGTGCTTCTTGATCACCGTAGAATACTGCGGACTGACTGGTACTGTCATCAGCTGGTTTGAGTCCTACCTGTGAGGCAGAAAGCAGCGGGTGGTGATGGAATTTCTCCTCCTCCCCAAGGTCAGTGCCGTGTGGGGTGCCTCAAGGCTCGATCTTGTCGCCAGTGCTATTTGCAGTGTGTATGCTGCCCCTGAGTGAGCTCATTAGACATTACAGTGCGGATTTTCACTGCTATGCAGATGATACCCAACCATATATGTACTTTGCTCTGGGAACACACAACACCCTGGACGTACTTAACAGTTGCTTTGCTGGGATAATGACTAGTTGTCCTCCAGTTGATTGTGACTGAACCCAGACAAGATGGAGGTACTGGTGGTTTGAACCAGGTCGCGGGTGTGATGGAGTGCTTCTGGTGCAGTCACTGGTCTTTTCCTGGGATCTGTGCCATTGACTGCCACTCCTTGGGTGCAGATCTTGGGAGTGATTCTGGTTCACAGTTTGACATTTGAGTTTCAGGTGCCGCTGTTGTCCGAGTGGTTTTTACCACTTGAGGAATATTGCCAGGATCAAACCCGTAGTTCCACCTGAAGATCTACCAACACTGGGTCATGCTTTTGTGATGTCGGGCTAGATTACTGTAATGTGCTGTTTGCTTGAGTCTCTAGAGGGACCCTCCGCCGACTACAGCTAGTGCAGAATGCAGTGGCCACGTTGCTGATTGGCCTGTTTAGGTCTAGTCATGTGACCCCAGTCCTGCAGGCTCTGCACTGGCGGCCAATTAGGTGGAGGATCTTCTTCAAGGTGGACTTGCTCACCTATCAGGCCCTACACGGACTTGGCCCTGGCTACCTGGCTGATCTCCTGACACCTGCCTCCTCAGTTCACTCCCTCCGTTCCTTGACGAGGGGTCCCCTCGCTTTTCCGAGGGCCAGATTGAAAACTTCCAGCGAATGTGCCTTTAGTGTCGCCAGACTGGCCCTCTGGAAGTCTTTTCCACCTAGTGTAAGAGTGGCTCCCTCGGTCGAGGCATTTTAAAGGGGTCTCAAGGCCTATCTGTTTTTCTTGGCTTTCCCCACTGCTGATTACTAGCTAGTTATCGTTGTATTTTAAATCTGGGATACTGTAATTGTATATGAATTGCAGTCTAGTGTATCTCACTGCCCTGTGTCTCTCTTACTTTGTGTAAGGCGCCCAGAGCCTCCGGGATTGGGTGCCATATCAGTAAAACTTGCTTTGCCTCCCTCTTTTTGCTCCAGGCTTTGCTGTATAGCTGGGCACCTCTTTTCTCTCCTGTGTCCCTTAGGGAGGGCTAGCTCATTTGGTCTCGGCGGAGGGGACTGAGGAGGGGCGGGGCCACCATGCTGATATAGGGCCATGACATCGAAGAGGGTAGACTGCTGCAAAAGGTTTCCGTGGGATCCTAGTGCCTGACTGCTAAGTTCCATAGATGTGACCTGATAAGAGATTCCTTTGAAGATCTGCTGTTACGGTACATTCTTACATAACTGTTCTTTCAGGAAGCTGAGCTGCTTACACAAGGATAGAAGGAAAAGAATTTGGATCTATGGCGTGCCTGTCATACACACTGTGTCCCAAAGTGTCTTACAAGGTGTAAGCAGTAGCATCACCCATCAGATCAGCATACAGTTAACATGAGATTACTGGTCCCATAATTTTCTGTAAAAATGGACAAAAAAATCGAATTATCCATGGGCCGGGCAGGATTGGTCATTTTGATGGAGGGGGAGACAAAATAGGCCGATTTTTTGACTTGATTTAGAGTTTTATGTAAAACACCCACTTTGTGCCAGTTACCGTGCAACGTTCCCACTTTTTGCATTATATATTGAGGTAGTGCTCCTTTACCTTGTGTGTGAAACACTTTTATTCTGTAAGAGTGTCTCACATGCAGCTGCCCTGAAAATGAGCACATTCAGGGAAGGTTTTTTCTAATTTTAATATTTCTCAATCACAATCAGTATTAATACTGCCACTAAGACAGCTCTTATGGTTGTAAGAGTGGTCTCACTTACATTCTGAGGATATCAGAACACCTCACCTTAGGTTCACAGTTTGCATACTGTAAGAATGTGGAGGCAACTCTTACAGCCATAACGATGATGATGTTAGTAGGGCACTGGTTGACGGTCAATCTGTGGATGTGGTTTATGTGGACCTGAGTGAGGCCTTTGACAAGATAACTCATGATCAATTAATAGAAAGATTAATAAATATAGGAATGGATAATAAAATCATGCAGTGGATTAATTTGTGGCTTACTGACAGGAGACAGAGGGTGGATGTTTGTTGATATTCATCAGGTTGGGCGGAGGTCAGTAGTGGGGTGCTGCAGGGATCAGTCTTTGGTCCATGTCTGTTTGTTGTTTAATTATTTTTTCTAAATGTTGCTCCTCCCCTACTGCTCGTTTGACCACTCCTTTGGGCTTTCAAGAGCCCCCCCCCCCCACACCGGAATCGACTGCCGACCCCGATTCCGCGCCCTTGGACATCCTGCTGTATCCCTGACCGCCCCACCCCCGGGCCAGGAGGGAGACTGGGATTCAAATCTTTGTCCAGGGTATGGGCCACGGTGCAGCCTAGAGGCATTCTGCCAGGGCTTTGTGGAGAGGAGGCCTAGCGGCCATCATCCAGCTGATCAGAGCCATTTTCCCCCTGCCCACCCCTCCTCCCTATTGGTGCCACATGCCCGCAGTGTCCTGGCTGAACGCACCTGCGACATGTGGTCACCCACGTCGCAAGGTGCATCACCAAAGGCCGGCCCCTAGGAGACACTCAAGGGTAATGCTGGTGTACACCCCTTCCCAGGAGGATGGCATCCTTGCAGATGCTCTGAACCCTCCCTGCTGGTCTCCACTTCTGTCTCCTGTGGTCCTGGGCTCGGGCACAAACCCAGGTTGCCAGCGTGCCAGGCAAACCCCTTTGCTTGGCGCCACAGAGCTGGTTGGGTCCATGTGTGTTTAAATTATATGTTGTCAACAGTACCCAGCTTTGATAACCTATATTTATCCAGATTTGCAGATGACATCAAATTAGGGTCAGTAGTTGGAACTCGGTTAACAAAGACTTAATAAATAGGAGGAGACTGCCATTTTAAAGGCTGCATTATCTCAAATAGAACATTGGGCATTAAGAAGCAGTTTAGAACTTCACATTGAGAAATGTCCAGTGATGCACTTGGGTATGAAAAATGCAGTGAATAAATACACACTGAACAGAAAAGCTAAGGGTAACTGAGGAGGTAAGGGATCTTGGGATTTTAATATCCAGTAATCTGGAATTTCAAAAACATTGCCATATGGTGGCAAAGGGAAAATATGATATTAGCAAATATCAAGAGACATATCCAGTCGGGATAAAAGGATATACAGTATTGCCCTTGTATACATCATTGGTGAGACCTCATCACGATTATAGGTGTCCAGTTTTGGTCTCCCAAGTAGAAACGGAAAGAAATCCAACACAAAGCTACTAGGATGATAAAGACCTTTGATCACCTAGATTACAGTGGGAGACTTGAGAGCCTGGAACTATACTCAATGGAATGTAGAAGACTTGGGGCAGTCTCTGTCTAGTGTACAGTTCATTGTTAAATCCTGATTTATGGCACTGTAACATGGGTCCTAGGACAAGGGACTTGTATTATGATATTGATTCGTGACTTGCAGCTAAAGAAATTTGTGTCATACCAGGAAAAGAGCATCCTGGTTTAATCAGAGGGTGGTCAGCTTGTGGAACTTCTTACCAGTGGAGATTGTGGGTAGTGGAGCATGAATATTTTAAGAAAATGCAGATGAATACTGTATTAAGAATAATATCATGGGCTGTACATCTTGGCTTTTGGCAAGCTGACATGGGCCTAGCCTAATTGACTTGTATTTACCTAAGACACCTATGAACAGTGGTTTCAACAATGGTATTAACAAACACAAAAAGTGCCAAATTGTGGTTCAAAACATGCTGATTTGCATTCACTTAGGGGGATGGAAAAAATCAGAATTTAACATTTGGTTAAACAGAAGAATAGGTTACTTGTAGCAATAGATCTTCGACGGTATCTCCTTCCATTGAGCCACCTCATGGAACTTTAAGCTGTTGGCATCAGGACCACCCACGTTGACATGCATTGTTGCAACCTATATAATGTGGGCAGCCCCATCATACCTTAGTTCTTTCTCCTGCCTTCAACCTCTTGTCAGTCCAGTGCTGCTTCTGCATTTGCCTGCCCCCACCCCCCCCAGTTAAGGTTGCTGGTTTTGCCTCTGATAATCCAACAGTCAGTCCTTAATGCTGTCTTTAAAGGTAAGCACCCTTTAGGCAACGATGTTGACTCCGGCTAGCAGGACCTCCATCCATTTTAAATGCCCCTGCAGTCCCAGCATACGCAGAATCTGAAGCCACGGGGCAGGGGCCAGAGTTCTTTTTGCAGGCCTTAGACCATATGTTGCTTCTACCTGGGCTCTTTATGATTAATAGTACTTAAATGGTTATTATTTATTTTATGGTTTATAACGAACTGACCCTGATTTTAGTGTTGAACTGTGTGTGTGCAGATTGTTCCTTTTCCACCTCTTTGTAAAGCGCCCAGATCCTCTGGGATTGAGCGCTACAGAAATAAACTTGACTTGTCCCCTGGATACAAAAGATCAACATTCTTTGTGATTAAAACAGCATTTAGGAGGCACAAGGAGGCCCAGATGGAGGTGGACCGTGAAGTATATGTGGAAGAGTAAAGGGAGGCAGGAAGGAAGGTGAGGGCAGCTAGGGCACAGATCGCCAAGGAAGTCAAGAAAAGGGATATGATTTCTTCATATATGAGTGAAAAGAGGAAGGCTGGTGGTGGGATAGTGAGAATCAGGAGGGTGGGGGACTGTACAGAACATGATCAGGAAAAAGCTAAAATTTTAAAAAGTACTTCTGCTCCATCTTCACAGTGGGGGGTTACCTACATGTATTAGCAGGCACCTGGGGCAGTTGACACAAGTCCATTTTTGGAGGAGAGAGCCTAGAAGGGACTGGAAACCTTAATGGAGAACAAGGTGATTGGACCGGATGGGATTCAGCCAGGATTCTAAAAGAACTATGCAAGGTGCTAGCTGCCCCTCTGGCAAAACTACTGAGCCACTCACTGGAAGCGGGGGGTAGTTCCAGAGGACTGAAGGAGAGCCAGTGTGGTTCCTCTACACAAGATGCAGCAGGGAGTAGGCTAGCAGCTACAGGCCAGTCAGTCCCACATCAGTGGTGGGGAAGTTAATGGAGACCCTGCTGAAAGAGAGGCTGATGGAGTACCTGGAGGCATATGGGCTGAAGGACCACTAGCAACATGGTTTTCACGGAAGTCATACCAAATAAATCTCATAGATTTCTTCAGGTGATATGGGGAGGGCAGTGGATGTGGCTGTCTGGACTTCAGCAAGGCCTTCAACATTGTTCCGCTCAGGAGGCTAGTAAAAGAAGGGGTGGGGGGGAGAGCTCGACTAACGGGGTGCCACAGGAATCAGTATTCAGTCCAGTCCTCTTAACAATCTTCATAAGTGACATTGCTGAAGAACTGGATGGGAATATATGTCTCTTGCATATGACACAAAAATCTGCAACAGGGTGGCCAGTCAGGAAGGGGTTGAGTGAATGCAGAGGCACATGGGGAAACTAGATATGTGGTCTAGGGCGTGGCAGCTGGGTTTCAGTGCCAAAAAGTGCAGAGTCATGCACCTGGAGCGGGGAAGCCCAAGAACTATGTATAAAATGGGGGGGGGGGTATTTACAGTCACCAAACAAGAAAGGGACCTTGGGTTAATGATATCTGATGATTTCATGATGGTAGGGCAGTGTGACAAGGTAGTAGGCAAGGCTAGTGGGATGCTGAGGTGTATTTCTAGCAGGAGGAGGGAGGTGGTGTTGCCACTGTGTCAGTCACTGGTGAGACCCCACCTAGAGTACTGTGTCCCGTTCTGGAGGCCGCACCTCCGCAGGGGCATTGACATGGTGGAAGCAGTCCAGAGGAGGGCTACCAGAATAGTACGGGGATTGCATGAGAAGCCATACAAGGAGAGGCTATGAAATCTCAACATGCACTCCCTAGAGGAGAATGAGAGGGGACATAATTGAGACCTATAAGTACCTCACAGGGGTGAGCAAGGTGCAGCTTAGGAGTCTCTTTCAGGAGTGGAAAAGCACCAGAACATGGCATGCAGTGAAGGTGGGGGAGTTAAGAGGGATGTGAGGAAATACTTCTTCGCAGAAAGGACGGTGTGTTCCTGGAAAGCCTGCCAGAAGAGGTGGTGGGGGTGAAAACAGTGAGGAGCTTCAAGAATGCGTGGGATAAGCACATGAGTATAAGTAGAGGAAAGGAAGGCCTGTGACCAACTAGAGTCTGAGATGTTGAAATTGGCAGGGAAAAATAGGGCAGGCTGGATGGCCTACCAGTTCATTTCTGACGACAAATTCTATGTGTCTTCTGGGGACCAGCTGTGGCTCCTAGCGCCCGAGGCCTCCCCATAGGCCTGTTTGCCTCCTAGTGCCCATACCAGACTCGTAGGTGCTTGTATTGGTGCCCCCCTCCAACTTCCTCCAGCCCCCGCTGATCAGGGCATCCTGGTGGGGGCTGCATCTCCCTCTTCCTTCTGTAGTGGAGGGAGATCACGACAGATGTTTGGGTGCTATAGGTGGTTCAGTGACAACATGGTCTAGAACTCTTCAATCCCTCCAGTGCACCCTCTCTTGCCAAACTGCTACCCTCCGGGACATCTTGCTGTCCTGCTGGAGGAGGTTCAAACCCTTCTCAGCAAAAGGGCCATAGAATTAGTAACAGTTCCAGAAATAAATATGGGCTATTATTCCTGATACTTCCTGGTACCAGAATTGACCGGGTTGTATGGCCCATACTGGACCTCAAAGACCTCAGCCTGTGTGTAGAATACAGGCGGTTCTGAATGGTCTCTCTACAGTCCTTCCCTTGGTCCTGCAAGGGGAGTGAATGTGTACCCTGGTTATGAAGGATGCTTACCTCCACTTCAAGATCCACAAGTCCCACAGGCAGTACCCGCAGTTTTTGCTCCAGGGCATGCACTTATCAGTCTTTACCAAATGCTTTGCAGTGGTTGTGGGTGCCTACATGAGAAGAAGGGCCTGTATGACTTCCCATATATCACTGATTGGCTTCTAAAAGCCCTGTCTAGGGAGGCTATTGTTTACACCCTATTCTGCACCAGGCAGCTCTTTGAACAGTTGGGCATTCTAGTGAAAAAGCTGAAAAGTCACTCTGTGCCAAAATCCACAATACATAGGAGCAGTTCTGGACACTGGGTTAGATCAGGCTATTCATCCCTTCAGACCATGTTATGGCGCGGGTGCCCAGGCTCGGGTGGTGTGTTACAGTGACTTTGTCTCGGCCAGAGGTCTCATAAGACTAATAGGCCTAATGGCTACTGCCATTCTGAATGTCCTGCTGGTGTACCTTCACATAGGGATTCCACAATGGTTCTACTAGAATGACCCCTCCACTCTGCTGCTCCCTGCTCCGGGGAGACGAGATCGCCCTTTCTCCATTTTTCTTCTTTTTTAGTGATGATGATGGATGCCCTGGGTTCCGGATGGGGTGCCCATCAGAGCCCCTTCTGGACTGCAGGTCACTGGTCCCTTCTGGATACGGTTCTGCAGAGCAGCACTCTGGAGATGAGGGCTGTTCTGCTTGGCCTCCAGATCTTTGCCACTCGCCTTCTGGGACATTAGCTGTTGATCCATACAGACAACATCTCAGTGATATACTACCTAAACCACCAAGTCAGTGTCCACTCGTTTCTTCTCTGCAGAGAGAGACAGGAGTCAGCTCTTGCCATGGAACACACCATGTTTCTATAGGCCATTTTCTGTCCTGCACCCTCAGTTCCTTGGAGGATTGCCTCAGCCAATCCCAGGTGTTTTGTAATGAACTGGGTTCTTGGACTCTGTCAGAGACTGCCTCTTCATAAAGAGGTCACCTGTAAGTAGACCTCTTTGTATCTCCACACAATGCAGAGTTGCAATGTTTCTGCTTGCTCGCCCAGAGCCTGGAGTTTTTGGTGAGGCACATTGTCTCTCCTGGAAAGAATTCCATGTCACCTTTCCTCCGCTCCCTCTGATACATAGGGTTCTGGTCAAGCTGAGGGCCGAGCTGGCCACCCCGATTCTAGTGGCTCTGTAGTGGCCCAGACAAATCTGATTCCCTCTGCTTCAAAAATTGGCAGTGGAATCCCCTGTCTTACTCCCTCCATGAGCTCAACTTCTGTCGGAGGAGTGGTAAGCTGGTGCATCTGGATCTTAGATCCCTGCACCTCTGTGTCGGGGCCCCTGAGGACGTAGAGCTTTCCCGCTTTGGGGTTTTCCCAGCGGTTGTAGTTCTAATTTTGGCAGCCTGGAAGTCGTCTTCTAGATACACCTACTTGCAAAAATGAAAATATTTTTCTAGTTAGTGTGTTGCCTATCAGCTGGACTCCTTTATGTGTCCAGTTGGCCTAATTTTGGACTACCTCCTGCTCCTTACAGACGTTGGCCTCATGTATTTCTCCACTTCGCAAGCAAACATAAAAAGGTACAAGGATCAGTACTTTGTTCTGAACAGCTCTACCATTTTGTGATCAGATCGGTGTGGGCTGGAAGCAGGACACTTAATGAGTTTGTTTACAGACATACGAATTTGCCAACAGATACAGGCCTTACGGTCTATCTAGTCTGCAAGTGTGCAACACTTCAGCCATTTAGACTTCAGCTGTCTTCCCCCACACCTGGTTTTCCTCCTGTGTCCCTCACACACACACACACACTGTACACTCCGGTTTGGACCCTCCTTTGATCCTGTCCCACCCCTCTTGAAGCTGCTTACTGTCCACAGTGATACCACCTCCTCATTGCACTGTTAGTTTTAAATGAGTGGAAGCAAGATTAAAATATGTTTTTGAAGGTAAATACTTTGTATTTCAAAACAGCTCTTCTTATTCTTAAAACGTAGGGGATAAATTCATAATTGGTGGACGGGTTTAAGGTTACTTTTCCTTTAAAGGGCACCTTCTTCAGGAATTTCCCCCAAGCCCCAGTGTTAGCCTTACCCTGCGATAGCTGAATGGACATATTCAGAAAAATGTATTTGCCGGCCTGTTAGAAGGGGAAGAGTCATAAATTGGTGCCGATGAGCCCTGCCGCACTAGCCGTTCACCTTCCTGGTATGAGCACTCTGCCCCTGCGCTCCACGTTTTGTGATGTCAGAGTTTGGAGAGCGCAGGGGTGCACTCTATAGAAAAGTAATAGCCACATCTTTTTACATACTATTTTCAGTATGTTAGTGGTCCGATTGATGCAAGTCAGAGCCACCACTCGACTAACAAACTCTGACATCACAAAATGTAGAGACAGGGGCAGAGCACTCCTACCAGGAAGGGATGGTGCGGCCAGGCTCCTTGGCAGCAGTTTACGATCCCTTCCCCTACTAACAGGCCAGCAAATAAAACATTTCAAAATATGTCCATTCGGCTGTTGCAGGGTAAGGCTACCACTGGGGCTTGGGGGGAGGGTTTCCAAAAAGAGCATGAAAGGTGCTCTTTAAGTGCAAGGATGAAAGAGCTCATGAAGGAGAGGTATTTGCGGATCAGTGCTTCTTTATAGTCTAACCTGAAGCAATGCTCCGGAAACAATCCGTAAGAGCATTCAGGAGAGTAAACAAAAGAATTTTAAGTAAATGAAGTTTGACTTGTCAGACACACACCATGCTTGCAGTCATCAAGTATGGCGATCTTCCACTCATTTTTGCCTTCCAAAGAGCAACTGTCTATTATGATAAAAAGCTGAAAGACTCTAGATTTGCACCAGTTATATTAACTTTATTGTTTTCCAGTTCTTTTTTTTTTACTTTCCCCTGTTGTTGGTCTGCTAGATATTGTAGATAATGCAGCAATTATTTCACTGTTTCAAAATGTAGCTAACTCGCCCCTGCAAACCACATAATTGCTGTTTGTGACATCACAGTCTGTTGTCATGGTGAGCACTACGATGTCATAAAGGCAGTGTGAGGTTAATAGGCGAGAGGCAAATATTTTGTAAGGTTTTCTATACAGACTTCTTAGAAGAACTACCAAGATGTGATGTAGTTCATGGAAAGGAACATAGAAAATGAAAAAAATGTATTCTCTACTAAACTGCAACAACTGACACATTTTATTTATGAACACACATGTCGAAGTTCAGAGTTGCTCTTTAAATTGAAATGTCTGTAGGCATTGAGCTGCACTATGACATCTAGCCTACAAGGCCAGAGAGGTGCAGATGCTAAAAGGAAGTAGCCTCCCCAGTTTCTTGTCCATCCCCCATTCTCCTCACCAAGCGTGTCCTGTTGTCGTGCTGAGTACTAAAGTCTTTTCTGTTCTCTGGTTTTTGCCCAAGAGCGAATACCCCAATCTGAAGCTGGTGGTGAAGTGGGAGCTGAGATCTGACGATGAGAAGGACTTGTTTTGCTGGGAGGTTCCTGTGCAGATTGTCGGTTAATGGGATGCTGTTTTTAACCACTGATGAGGGTGTGTGGTTATGTCACCAATCAGGACTTCTGAAGAAATTATTTTTCCCACCTTTGCTCACACTTTTCTCATTTTAAGATTCTTTACTTCTTCTAGCCTTGTGGCTCAATACTGATGAGAACATTCAGTACCCAAAATACTATACTCCCACCCCTGCAGCAAAAACAAATTGCATTAAACATCTTACTAACGGATGAAAAAAAAACAACAAATGACTTAAAGCTGCTTGTTGATTCTGCTCGTCTGGCACAGTTTGCACTTGTCCATGCTGGGTTACTGGAAAGGCTGGAACATGATGGTATCACCCAAACACTGGGTATGTGGGCCTTTATTCCCTTTAACTGTGTGGTGTGGAGACACTTCTCCCTGTGCCCGCCTGCTACTGACTACTGTGTAGCCAGACCTGCGTTTTTCTTAGGGAAAACCTAGCCAAAGCATTTTTATTTCCTTTTCAAATCTATATTGCTTCTGTGACAAATTAATTTTTACAAAATTTTGCATCAAGTGGATTTGAAGTAGCTCTTACCATTTGTAATCAAGCCTCACTTTTGTAAGCCTTAATTGTACAATGAATTTTATATAACATTTCAGTTTTTCATTTCATAAACAGTGACTTAAAAATAAAGTTGTCCTTGGATGCATCTGTATTTTTCTTGTTTTATTTAAACTTCAAAAGTGTATTGATGTAGTAAAGAGCAGAGGCTGTACATTCAATTGAGGAAAAGATGGGAGTATAAAATAACAGGCCAGCCATCTGAATGTTGGATAATATGGACTTACTCTAAAAGAGAATAAATGGGCAGTCACCCTGAGAAAGAGTTCCTGTCAAGAACAATTACTGAGGAAGAACCAACCAGCTCAGCTCTTTTGCACCATGGACAGGCTGATTAATCCCTCCTGTCTCCAATTCACTTCTTTCTTCAGAAAAGGGTGAGGAATTTGGAGATTCTTTTCTGACAAGGTATCCTCCATTTGATTGGGTTTTTCCTCAGTGGTCTTTCATGGGCAGCTAGTAATCATTCTGTGAGGGGCATAGAGGATCTGCCTGCCTAGCTGAGTTCGGATGGTTGATGAAGAGGTGCTCCAGGTGAATTGGTTGCACCCAGGCTGCTGCATGCTGGACCCTGGGCCTTCCTGGCTGCGTGTGGGCTGTCCAGAATCCATGGGTCCAGTTGTCACTGAGATTGTTGTGTATTCCTTGAATGAGGGTGTCTTTTTGTCCATCCTTAAAAAGGCAGTGGTACACCCCTCCTGAAAAAAAACATCCTTGGACCATGATGCTCTAGTGAATTACAGACCGGTCTCGAATCATCCCTTTTTGGGGCAGATTAATGAAAAGGTGGTGCCGGCACAGCTTGAGGATTGCCTGGAACAATATGACATCAATGTGCCTCTCCATTCGGGATTTCAGCCCCGTCACAGCACAGAAACTGTGCTCGTCAGGGTGACACATGATCTCCTCATGGTGAGGGATTGAGGACTATATTTTATCTTGGTCATCTTGGATGTCCTGACAGCGTTTGATTGTAGTGCTGTTGGACTGCTTGAGGAATTATGTGGGTCTTTCCGGCACGGTTTTGTGCTGGGCTGATTCCACATAACTAGGGGAAATGCAGCAGGTGGCTGTACGAAATTACATCTCTAAGCATCTGTGCTCTTCTCTGGTGTTCCACAAGGCTCAATCCTTGCCCCTGTGTTGTTTTCTTTGTACATGCTGCCTTTGAGTGAGGTCATCAGATGGTATGGTTTTGCTTTTCACTGCTATGCAGATGATATTCAGCTATACCTGTCTTGCACTTTTGGCAGGGGTTCAAGCTGCAGCAGGCGTCATGATGAGATCAATGATTGAATGGCCTCCAGCTGGCTGTATTTCAGCCCAGGGAAGATGGAGGTTATGATTGTTGAACTGGGTTGGCGGGGGGGTCACCGATGACAGATGGATTGATGACACTTCCTTCGTTGGGCAGCCAGCCACTCAGATCTATAGATACAGTAAAGAATCTAGGTGTCATTTTAAAGTGCAGGCTAACGCTTGAAGAGCAGGTGCCAGCGGTGGTCCGATCTAGCTTCTGCCATCTATGTAACTGCCAGGATTAAACTGCATCTGGCGCCACGAATCTGGTGAACAGTTGTCCATAGCTTTGCCACTTCTAGGCTTGACTGTTGTAATGCTCTGTACTTAGGGTTATCTGGAAGTTTGTGAAGCTTGTCCAGAATGCTGCAGCCCTGCTGATTTTGGGAACTTCTCAGCGGGAACATATCACACCAATCTTGCTTGTTCTGCACTGGATGCCCGTAGCGATGGAGCATCACCTTTAAGGTATGCTTGATGACATTCAAGACCCTATGCAGCTGGGGTCCTGATGACTTGAAAGATCTCTTGGTTCAAACAACATGAAGTCTTGCTGTATTCTGACTATTTGCAGTGATCTCCAACCTTTGAACTGCCCCGGAGAGGAAAGAGTTAACTTTTCATGCAAGGCATGGAACGTTGAGCTCGAGCTCAGTTGAAGCCTCTGTCTGCTGTTGTTTGAACCCCAACCGCCAGATTCTTTACTCCGCCTCACTGAACAGTCGCTCCGGAGATTTCTCCTTTGCTCGGTTCAAAAAAGTCGGTTAAAGTGTCGTTTTTTTCTCAGTTTCAACCGAATTTCTGCAATCTAACCTGTCGGTTAAGTCTCTGTCTGTGGTACCGTGAGTACTAGATAGGTTTTCCATATTAGTTTTCTGTGTGGAACTTGTAAACATTGGATCGGTTCAGTTTGAACCGATCAGGTTTGTGAAAAAGTTTTCTATTCTTATTAGAGTGTGGTAACTGGTCCGTATCGGTTCTAAAAAAAACAGATTTTATTACGTTTTTTTCCAAGACCCGTAACACGGTCAGGAACCGATAGGGGTGTCTTGCCTGGCGGATTGCCGAAAAAAGGGTAAGTTTTGGTTAGGATTGGCCATGTCTGAGAAACCCAAGAAAAAAACCGGGCTCACTGGGTTTCAACACTGTAGTGTGTTTGGGGAAGCCTTTGCTAAGGCTGATCCCCACACCACCTGTGTTTATTGTCTGGGGTTTGACCACCTTGATTCAGACTGCCAAATATGTAAAAGTTTTCCCAAAGCTACCCTGGATAAGAGAGTAGGTAGACTGAGGGAAAGGGAGGCCGAGAAGTCCGCTGACCCAGATGGCCAGCTCGATTCGGTTCCAACCGAACCAGAAGGAGTGCCCTCTGACCAGGGCAAAACTTCGGGCAAAAGGAGAACCAATTCTGAGGAGTCGGTTCCGGTTAAAAGAAAAAGAAGGGAGTTCGGATCCACAGGTTCTCTCTCCGACCGCTGATGAAATAGTCAAAGCGATAAGGATTGTTCAGTCACTAACTTCGGTTCCGACCGAACCGGCACCATCGGTTAGGAGCTCAGTTCGGTCGGTTCCCCCGGTTCCGGATTATACTTTAGAAGACTTTTATGAACCAGAGGAGGGAGAGTATGAAGATAGTGATGGTGATTTATGAAAGTCTGGATGTGCCCATTGACCCGGACATCTCCCCAGACAGACCTTCAGGTGTTTCTCCTCCTAGACTTTCTGAGTCCCCTTCCCATTTTATGTTTTACGAAAAAGTGGCTGAAACCCTCCAGCTTCCTATGGAAGAAGCAGTAGAGGATCAGGAGGAGCCTGATTTTGTTGAAATGATGGACATCCCAGAGTCCAGGAGATTGTCTGTTCCCCTCCATAAGTCTTTGGGAAACAGACATTTAAAATTTTAAAAACTCCTAATTCCATACCTCCTGTGGACAGAAGAATGGACAAGAGGTATACTCTTTCAGGCTCAGACACGGAGTTCCTTTCCCAGGAATGCAGCCATGTTGGGGTAGTGCAGGCTGCTGCCTGTGATAAGGCAAATATACCCTTGGCTTCACACCCCCCAGATAAGGACTCCAGGAGGATTGATGCCATGGCAAAGAAACAGTACATGGCAGCATCCCTGGGACTCAGGCAGGCTAATTATATGGCCTACACAGCTAGATACCAGAAGTCCAGGTGGGACACTGTTATGGCTGTAGCTAAACAGGCCCCTGACCAGCTTGCCAAGGAGCTGGAGCTGGTGGCTGCAGATGGGATTGAGGCATCCAAGGTGCAGTTTCATGCTGCTGTGGACTCCAGTGATGTTTCATCTAGAGTCATGGCTACATCTGTGGCCCTTCGGAGGATGGCTTGGCTCAGATCTACTAGCCTGTCACAGGATACTCAGGCTAAGGCCATGGATTTTCCTGTCATTGGTAACTCTCTGTTTGGGGAGCAGACAGAGAATTACATGAAAAAAATGGACGAGTACAGGACCACCTACAGGAGTGCTCAGGCCAAAGAAAGGCAAGCCACTCCTTAAAGGCAGCAGTCCAGGGGCAGGGGCAGGCCCTTTCATAGGACTTTTTACCAAGCCCAGGCCTCCTCTTCTGCCTTTGCTCAGAGGGGGTTCTTTAAAGGGAGAGGCAGACGTGGTATGAGCAGGCCTGCTTCCACCCCTCAGCCTAAAGCCCCTGCCAAGCAGACACCCTGATGGGTCTGCCCGGGCCGATTCTCCACTACCTGTAGGGGGCAGGCTGGGATACTTTGTCCAGGACTGGAAGTCTTTAACATCAGACAAGTGGGTCCTGGAAGTAGAAGCCAGGACTGGTTCTCAGCTTCAAAAATTTCCCAAGATGAGAACCAGATCCTTTCCACCTGCAAATCCTTCAGAGGCCCTTGCCCTAGAGGCAGAGGTCTCTTCCTCTTGGCTCTCAAAGCCATAGAGAGGTTCCAGCCCACACAGGGAAAGGTTTGTACTCCAGGTACTTCCTAACCCCCCAAAAGACAGGAGAATGGTGGCCCATCCTGGATCTGAGATATTTAAACAAGCACCTTTTAGAGCCAAAATTCAAAATGGTGACTCTGGGAATAATTCTGCCCTCTCTAAGGCCAGGGGACTGGCTAGCCTCCCTGGACCTCAAGGATGCCTATTTTCACATTCCCATCAGGGGGTCCCACAGAAAGTACCTCAGGTTCGAGTTGCCCACAGGCCACTATCAGTTCAGAGCAATGCCCTTTGATCTAACATCAGTCCCAAGGGTGTTCACAAAGTGCCTGGCAGTAGTTGTTGCTTCCCTAAGGAGAAAAAAGAACTCCATCTTCCCATACCTGGACGACTGGCTCATAGTGGGTCAGTCCCCAGACCAAGTCAAGCCACATTTGCAGATAACTCAGCAACTGCTCACTTCCTTAGGATTCCTCCTCAACCTTCCAAAGTCAGTTCTCGAGCCAGTACAGCTCCTCACCTTCATAGGGGCAGAGCTGGATACAATAAGAGCAAGAGCCTTCCTTCCCCTGGACAGGGCAAGGATCCTTATGGAACTGGCCTCTTCATTCACCCTTCAGGTGTCTCGACCAGCAAGGCATTTCCTTCAGCTTCTGGGCCACATGGCAGCCTCTACAGCAGTGGTCCAGGGAGCAAGATTTCAGATGAGGGACATTCAGTTCCATTTAAGAGCCTTCTGGTCCCAAAGAAAAGATTCCCTTACCAAACTAGTCCCAGTAACTCGAACCCTGATCCAGGCTTTGCAATGGTGGCAGGATCAGGACAATTTGAGACAAGGAGTTCCTTTTGTCACTCAGTCTCATTCAGTGATGCTCACCACAGATGCCACCCAAGGGCTGTGGTCACCTCAAGAATCTCTGCTTCACATCAATCTATTGGAACTCAGAGCGGTGTTTCTGGCACTGCAAGCCTTTTCCAAATATGTACAGAACATGAACAGACAATACCACCACAATGTGGTACATCAACAAGCAAGGAGGCACTCGGTCTATGGCCTTGTGCACAGAAGCAATGAAGTTGTGGTCCCTGGCCTATTCCCTGCAAACCTCTCTGACAGCAGTTCACCTCCCAGGGAAGGACAGTGCCCTAGCAGGTGCTCTCAGCAGGATATCCCAGGGCCATCACGAATGGACCCTAGATCCCCTAGTTTTGAAAGTGATTTTGTCGAGATGGGGCACTCCACAGATAGATCTGTTTGCAGCCCCAGACAATCACCAACTTCCTCTCTTTTGTTGCAGACCACCAGTCTTGGGCTCAGTCCCCCCGGATGCTCTGATTCTGAATTGGGAAGGGAAATTTCTGTATGCTCCCCCACTCCTTCCCTCTCCTGTTCAAGGTGTTAGTCAAGATAAGGTCACAACCTTGCAAAGTGATTCTGATTGCTCCAGACTGGGCCAGACAGCCCTGGTCCCCCCTGTTGCTGTCCTTAGCAGTCCACCTTCCCCTGTCTTCCCAGGAATTACAACCTGTTGACATCCTCTCAGGGGAGGATTTGGTACCCGAACCTCAAGTCTCTCAATCTTAAGGCATGGCTCTTGAAGAGTTAGTTTGCTGATCTGCAGCTTTCTCAAGGGGTTCTGGATATCCTCAGGTTTCTTGAAAGCCTTCCACCAGAAAGACTTACAACTCCAAATGGAAAAGGCTCACTATTTGGTGCTCTAATAAGGATATTTCTCCAGAATCTGCTAGGTTGCCTACGGTTCTGGACTATATGGTCCATCTTAATGGCTTAGGCCTTAGGCCAGCTACACTTAAAGTGCATTTGGCAGCTGTTTCTGCCTTCTCGTCAGTAGGCAAGCCCTCTCCTCTGTCAGCCCATCCTGTGTTTTGTAAGTTCTTGAAGGGATTGCTGCACACCAGTCCCCCCTTTAGGGACCCTGCTCCTGCTTGGGACCTTAATGTTTGCATTGCTCAGCTTATGCAACCACCCTTTGAGCCTTTGTCCTCTGCAGAGCTTAAGTACTTGACTTGGAAAACTGTGTTTTTGGTAGCTGTTACCTCTGCTAGGCGATAGTGAATTGCAAGCCCTGTCAGTGGAGCCTGATTTCATCTCTTTCCTAGAGATAAAGTGGTCCTAAGAACTAACAGGAAGTTTTTGCCTAAGGTGGTTTCAGATTTCCACCTTAACCAGTCTGTCTCTCCCTGTTTTCTTCACTGACCATTCCTCCTCTGGAGAGAGGAGGCTGAACAGCTTGGATGTTAAAAGGGCCCTCATCTACTACATAGAGCGCACCAAGGGTCACAGGTTTGAGTTCCTCCAGTTGTTCCTCACTTATGGTGAGGTCGGTAAGGGCAAACCTGCCACTAAAAGATCTGTTGCCAGGTGGATTGTCTCTTGTATACAATTCTGCTATGAAAAACTGGGTAGAACTCCACCCTCAGGCCTGAGGGCTCACTCTACTAGAGGTACAGCTGCTTCCCTGGCTGCTGCCAGGGATATTCCTATCTTAGAAATTTGTCAAGCAGCCACCTGGAAAACAGTCCATACATTCACCAAGCATTACTCTCTGGATATCCAGGCTAGGAGTGTTGCTCGGTTTATACAGCAGTACTTCAGAGCCTATTCCCAAAGTAGGTTCTGTCTCTCCTCCATGGAGGTACTGCTTGGTAGTCTGCAATAGTCAAAATACAGCAAGACTTCATGTTGTTTGAAGAAAATTACTCACCTTAGTAATGTTTCTTCTAATGGAGTCTTGCTGTATTCTGACCCGCCTCCCTCTCAGAACCTGGTTTTGGGATGTGGGTGGGCAGGAGCAGTATTGGCACCCTAGAGGTGCCCTTTTCACCCTCCTTTACTTTGGGTGTGTTGTGTTTTGTTTTTGGGTTTCTGACTTGAGTCTTTGCTTTGAAACCAAAACCTTTTAATAAATTTAGTTGCCAGTTGGCTAGTGTGAGTTTTACAGTTTCCACACAGAACTTCTAGTGAGTATTGCTCATAAAGATCTGACGGTTGGAGTTTAAACAACAGCAGACAGGGGCTTCAACTGAGCTCACGGTGAACATTCCATGCTGGCCACGGAAAGTTTAACTCTTTGTTCTCCGGGGCAGTTGAAAGGCAGGACCTAACTGCAATAGTCAGAATACAGCAAGACTCCATTAGAAGAAACAACAATACTAAGGTGAGTAATTTTTCTTTTGCCTTACACAATGTTACAACTTTGTGACGTTTCTAAACTTCTGCCTGTGGTGGATCGGAAAACTTCCAACTGTTTTGGGCTAAATTATGATACAGGCAAAAAAAAAACTCTTTACATGGTGTCCTGTGGCCTCTCCCCAGCCCTGTCTGATATAAAATAAAATCCATGGTAGCTAGGTTCTGTCCCACCTGATCACCTGCCCGATGTAATTAAAAAGCCCTGGTGGCCATAGTGTCCCTCCCCTACCCGATCGACGATAATTAAACATAGAAACATAGACTTTGGACGGCAGATAAGGACTACATGGCCCACCCAGTCTGCCCATTTCCCTACCTATTGGATAACCTACAGATCCTAGTTAACCAACAGCCTACTTCTTCCTAACCCCCACCAGAATTGTCTTAAGCCCTGGTGGTTAGCAGTTCCTCCCCCCACCCGATCACCCGCCCGACGTGTAATTAGAAAAGCCCTGGTGGCTAGCAGCCCCTCCCACTCCCAGATGTGTAATTAGAAAAGCCCTGGTGGCTAGCAGCCCCTCCCCCTGCCCGATGAGTAATTTAAAAAGCCCTGGTGGCTAGCAGTCTCTCCCCACACCCAATCACCTGACCAATATGTAATTAAAAAAGCCCTGGTGGCTAGTGGTCCCTCCTCCCACCCAGTCATCCACCCAACATGTCCTGTCAGCGTAATTCCCCCCCCCCCTCTAATTCTTATCCCCCATATAGTATATAAACATTGTTTCCTTGGTTGTCTAGTGATTCCCCCACCCATCCTCAATCCCCAGTCTGTGAATTAAAATTTTGTTCCCTGGTGGTCTAGTGCCTCCCCACCCTGGCAGGCAGTGTTCCATCACCTTGCTGCTTGCTTCATTCAAACCCCATGCAGGTGAGCCAGCACAGCCCTTTTCTCTCTCTTCCACAGCCGGCCCACTGAACTGTCATCAATGAATGGCTGTGCTTCACCTGGGCTCTATTCATTGACAGCTCCGTGGACGGACAGCCGCGGGAAGAGAGGAGGTCCATGCTAGCCACCTGCTTGGGTTTGGGATGGGGGAGAGTGGGGCAGGAACATTACCTGCCTGGGTGGGGGGCATGGGGTGCACTTAGGCCACTGGGGATCACTGGATAGGAGGAGAATTCACAGACCACAGAGAAATGTTTTACGACTTTTTACGGGGATGGGGAGTTTACTGACTGGACACATTGGACGGGTGATCAGATGGGGAGAGACTGGTAACCACTAGGGCTTTTTAATTACACATGGGGAGGGTGATCAGGTGGGGGGAGGAACCACTAGCCACCAGGGCTTTTCTTCCTTCTGCCATTTTGCATCTAACTCCCCATCACGCGCACATCATTGCTTACTATATTCCTCCGTGTCCATCCTTCCTCTGCACTCTTCGTCGCCAGGCCCATTGCGCTTCATTCATCTCCAAATTTTGGTTCAACACTCTTCCCTCCGACTTCTCCTCGCTCCTATCCCGAATCCCCTGCCTCCTGCTCCTCCAGTCTAGGACCATTGCACTTTGCCATTCCGCACCTACAGTCCTCTGCGGAACAATCAGCATTCTTCTGTAGGCTTCTCACTCCCTCCTTCCTCCGTCTCTCCCCATCCTCCAGCTTCTTCAAATGCCGCTGAAACTTCACCCCCCAACCGCTGCTGCTACACTCTTCCGTTACACTTGAAGTATTTTTGTAGTCCATATGTACTTCTCGTGATTCTATGCACTGCTGAAGTTTACTGCACTTTGTTTTAGTTGTGATGCATTGAAATTGTTTATTCATCCTGCTGTTGTTTCTACACTGCTCGTCTGTTCAGATGTTGATTTTGCTTTGTCTGTGGTGGCTGTATGCTCCATCTCCCCCTCCTCTGGATCGCACCTGGAAACAAGCCTCGGCTCAGTGTGCCTTTCCCAGTTACCAAATTTTAAATAAATAAAACCCTGTACCCCACACCAGACAGAGGTAGGGGCAGGGGTCAGTTTTGTCAAGCCCATTGGCAGAAGGGGCAGACAGGTCTATAGCCAACAAGGCAAAGGTAGGGGTGCTGGAGCCTTGCCAGCCCCTCTCCCGCTCAGGTGCCCATTCAAAAGCAACTAAAGGCAGTGGAGCCGGTGGAGTTGCCCCCACCGGTTCAGCCTGCCTCGCAACAATATACCCTTCAACCTTCATTGCCCCCAGGGGTGGTCGTGAGGGTCGTCTCTCCCTTCATCTGACTCAATGGAGGGAGATCACCACAGATGAATGGAAACTGGATAATACTACAAAGCGTCATGCTCTGGAGGTTCTAGATACTTGAATATTCAGAGGAAGCTTCGCAACTCTCCCTTAAAAAAATGGAAAAAGGAATGCAAATGCTGACTGCATTTAAAAAGTCGCCCCAGTGACCCATCCCACTGAGCACCCACCTCCCTGCACTCCCCCCCACCCCCGTACTCCATACTTACCTCCGGAGGTCGGCGCTGTCATCTTCTCTGGACCGGGACACGTCAGCACTCTTCAAAGCCAAGCCGCAAACTGAAGAATCAAAGGTAAGCGTGCTATAATGGCAGTCAGTGGGGTTTTCAATTTATGTTGATAAATCAGCCATTTTTTGGAGTTTTGGCCCCAAATTTTCAACATGGAATTCTTGAGACCCTACCTCATGAACACTGTCACTGTCATTTCGTTACTCGGTCCCAAAAGGTGATTTTGCGGTCGCTGTGCGGAATCACCTTTCTGGACCGATTACCAAAACGACAGTGCCACTCTCTCTGAGGTGGGGTCCCAAAAAGCCCATGTTGCAAATCTGGTGAAAAAATTCCAAAAAATGACTGCGTTACAAGTGTGCATTGTGCAGCTTCTACGCACGCTCCTAACTTCGCCAATTTTTAACATTTTCACTCCAGATTTTCAACATTGCCATTTTTGCACGTCTCCTTATTAACAGTACAGCTGTCATTTTTCACATCCTGCCCAAAACATGTTTTCGCACCTGTGGCACTGAATGGCGTGGTTGCTCTGTGAAATCACCTTTCGGGACAAGTGAGCGAAATGACAGTGGCACTCTTCACGAGCTGGGGTCCCAAAAGGCCATGTTGAAAATCTGGTGCAACAACTCCAAACAATTGCTGTTACACCTTATGCTCAAAATTTTCAACTACACATGTAACTTTGGTCATTTGGCAGCTCGTCACAGCCACTATTGGCTCTGGCTAGAGTTTGTTTAATGTCATGAAGCAGCTGTCCTCAACTATGGGCTTCTACACTGAGGAAGAGGATGCCGCCAGGAGAGACTCTGGTGGACTTCTTTGGCGATTCCAGAATCTCCCTAAGGTCATTACTCTTTTCTGCAGCACTCCACATTGTCACTGGGTAATCGTAACAGCTGAGTATAGTGCACCCCTACCAGGGGAATGGCACAGCCCAAGCTTTAGAATGTTGGGCATATGAGGATTCCATGCACTAGCAGCAATTCCCTAGTTAAGCTGTGCCATTCAAAGGAGACAAAGCTACTCTTCTCTTCTCTGAAGATTTCAAGATTCAAGACTTCAGTTTAGGGCTACAATTCTGCTATGCAGGTTGGGGCTGCCTCTTTACAGGGAGCACCCCTAAACTTAAATCGTGCCTGTTAAGCTGCAGCTTTCCAATTGAATAACCTACATTTTTTCTCATTCCTTGAGGGGATTGGGAGCCACTTTTGCCTTGCTAGGGTGTTTTTAATGGTCTCCTGTTTAGAACACTTTAAAAAGAAAAAAAGATGCCACAGCTAGGTAAAGATTTAAATTATTAGGAGTTTAGGGTCTCTGGGGGTCACTTGTGTTAGTGTCAGATCCTTGCGCCCCAGCTTGAGGGTTTTCTGTGTTTTTTTCTGTTTCAGGGCAAACTGGTGATTTGGGGACATCTTTGGAGTTTCATGGCTGAATTTCACCTCACCTTTTTTTTTTTTTTTTAACCATTTGCGCGGCCATTAGGGCTGGTCACACGCTTTATCCCTTCAGCTTCTAACCAATGTCCTGAACGCATGACCGTGGTGTGCATGCATACGTAGGTGCTAACAGCATTGTGCAATGCTAGCACCATTGACTTGTATTGCGGCGCGTGCAATAATATAGAACAGATGCATGCACGCTATGCCCAAGAGCACAGGCGCGATGCACACAGAGCATTTTTGAGCTAGCGGATGCTGTTTGGCAGCTGCCTTGGCAGTTTTAAAAACAAACGCATAATTAAGTAAAATCTGGGGGGTTTCTTGTCACAACACTATTCATTTAAACCTTAAATAATTTTTAGCTCGTTATTACAGGATTACGCTTGCCTTGCTGGTTTTATCTCAACTAGCAATGGGGCTAATAATTATATTATTACGGCTTACATAAATCCAGTGGCCCTGGGTTTGCTTCCCACAGCCCTCTCTCTCTCTCTCTCTGTCATAGTCTAACAAGTAATAGGGATTATAATTATTACATAATTTTGGTTTATACATTCAGCGGATCTGGGTTTGGTTCCCACATCCTCTTCTTGCGTGATATGTGACACTGAGCAAGGTGTTTTAAGACAATGCTGTGAAAAATAATTCTTTAGGCCAGAAAAGATATTGGGTCTAAGATTTACTTTACCTCACAATTGTTATTTGGCACAATTATATTTTTGGCACCATGACTTATCAGAGACCATTAATTAGGAAATAATGTAAGTCCTGCAACAAGGTGATGAGGCCTTCCCTCATGGGTTATTTTGCCCTTATTGTGCCAGTTCTCCTGTCTGGGGAGGGGAAGCACCTGGTTCTTCAAGGCAGTGGCAGTAGAATTGCAAGATATTACCTTTGTGGCCCCTGAGTGAGCTTGAGCCCCGATGTCCCACAGGACACCTCTGCAGATACACCCGACTACAGTAGGGCTCCTCAGGTCGGGATGGGCCCCATCCAGGTGCAGCACAGCAAGCTTAGGCTGTGATGACTGATATGCAGGCAGACCCCGACTTTGCCTTTCCGAAGGTCAGGATGATGATAACGGGGATCTTAAGGAAGTTTCTGACCTTAAATTAAATTTAAATAAAAAAAAAAGAAGCCCATCAAGGATGTTTTCCTCCCCTGATTCATATTAAGCCTTTGTTTTTTTTTTAATGGTTGAGGCATATAGCCCTTTTCAGCTCAGGAGGTCAGTTCTGGAGACGCATGATGTTGGCCCATCTTTGTCTGCATTCTCTGGCTACTGTGTGACCAAAATTCTTGAGCAACACTGAGCAGGTGTGGATCAAAAAGTGTCTTTCCATCCATGCCATGGTTTTTCCTTTTAAGGAAACTGTATCGCTGGTGGAAGCTGCTCCACTGGAAGAGATGGCCGTTCTGTATGTCTGAAAAGACACCGTCCTGCCTATAGATGGCTCTGGCTCTAGCAGTTTTTATGATTTAGTGGGTGCTCCCTCATGAGGAAGGGTTTCGGTCATTACCACACAGCAGTGGTGTGTCTTGTGCATATTTTATTCACAGTGCCTTCAACATATGAGTCCTACACTAACCAGTTTTGTTGCACCTCTTCCCAAAGGGTGAGCCTTTTGCAATTCATGGCTATGGTTCACCTTCCAGGTGGTTATTTACTGGAGATTTTGGGCCAGACCTCACCCCTGAGATGACTATGAGGGCCATGTGGCTTGTCATTGGGTCTGGTTAAGCTTCATAGCTAACCTGTTGATCATCCTCTTGAGGGAGGCCAGTGGTCTGATTCCACCCTGGAGGCTATTTAAAGAGCACAGAATACCATAACCCAGTGGGTCGTGGGTAACGCCGCCAGCAAGTTCCAAGGGAGTTCTGTTCCCTTGGAAATTAGCTCTTGGAAATGGAGGAGCCTACTCAGGTAACCAGATTACAGTATCAGAGGGGCACTGGCCAGTCAACATGAATGAGGCCCATCACCACCAGCATGATGCCTCATTGGTAGATTAGAGAAGTTTTTCTCAGGAGAGTCAGAATAATGTCAGATGCCTCATTAGGGGTCACTTCTCCACCCCAGTTTTCAAGGGTGGTGGAAAGGCCAGATGTCATCAGAGCTCCTGGCTGTCTTCGGGCCAGAGTACAGGTCTTACTTTTCAATGAGCTCAGGGGTCCTGTTAGTTTTTATTTTATGGGCCCCAGAAGTCTGGGAGTTGTCAGATTTCTTAATTCAAGAGCCTGTACCTTTTTTGTGCTCCACAATCTTCTGGATGGAGCCCTGGAGATCTTTCACCAGGCTGCTTAGGAAAAGGGGTTCTTTCTAGGGATGTGGATATGTTGTTCTTATCCACACTTGTTGGCATGTCCCTTTCCTCTTTAAATCTTGCCGGAAGGTCTTCAGGTTGGCTTCTCCCACCCACCCGGGTGGTATAACCCTTGGCTCTGCCCCATGATGCCAGGTCTTCCTTTCCTCTGGAAGATTCAGGTTGCCTCCTCTTTGCTAACGCTTTTTGTAGGCCCTGGCTTTAAACCCCTCTGTTATTCCAAAAATTTGTCTTGTTCGAGCTAGCGACTGTGATATCTGTTACTCGGTCGTGGAAGATAAATCTTCCCCCGGACTTCGCCACTGCCTGTGCAGGTGAAAAATTTTGCGCACCAATCCGCATACTGCGTGCGTATACTGCCTGGGTGTCTGCCATGACACTCAGACTTGCAAAATGTGCTTCACGTTTCACCTGAACATCCTTGACGATCGTCTCACACGCCAAAGTTGGGCAGGCCCGAGAAACGGAATCATTCAGTGAAATCCGAAGAGGCCAGGTAGGCAGTCTCCGCGACGGCGGTGGGGTCCGCCGAGCAGTTGGAACATATGCAAGCCTTCAAAGAAGAAGCAGTGCGCCACAGAATCCTCTTTCTCGGTCGATTTTTGTTCCCTTCAACTCTGGCTCCACGCTGGGCTCCTTCAGCAAGCTGTGCCAATCCCGCCCTACTAAGGACGAAGGCCCTGCAGGCTCACATTCCTCCCAGTCCCATAGGAAGGAAAAGGATCCGAAAAATTCTTCATCTCGGTGAAGACACTCTTGAGATCGTGAACGATCTCGGTCCCAGGAGCCAGCAATATCGACTTCGGTCAGAATTGCTTCCTTGGCCGCTGGCTTCTTGGCCCTGCTGTCTGGCCAGTTGACCGAGGTCTCGATCGATGAGGTTGAGATCATTCTCAGTCCCGTCGACCAGTTGTCGCCCGACGAGGCCAACAACTCTTTGACTAGGACTCCGGTCCTGCCTTTTCCTAATGAGGAGACCCAAGTAGCTGGAAATCCCATCGAGGAACCGGTTCCTGATCCGTAAATCACCGGTTTTCCCAGTGTCTCCTACGCGATCGTATCAGCCAGTCCAATCGAGGTCAAGATCTAGGACCCCCTCGACTGACAGACCGAGGAAAGTGCATAAGCGCTCCAAAAAGAGGCGATGTCACGGGTCATCCACGGATGAGGAGAGGCTTTGGCGGAAACTCCGTCGATGCTATGGGGATTTAATGTGGCAGCCGCTGATTCTGTCTGGACAGAAGCCGGCCACAGTTTCTACTCTGGCTATTACTTGGCTTTCGCCTCCTAGGCCGAAGCCAACTCCTTTGGAACCGGTCAAATTGGTTCCCCTGCCAGCGGAGCCGGCAAAACCCATTTCGGTTTGGCCAAAATCGATCTCTCTCTCTCTCCGCTGATTGTGGTGGAGCTGCCACCTAAACAGCCTTCAGGAGGGGCTCCTACGAAGGATTCTCGGATGGTTTCAGGACTGCTATGTAGATTATTGGTCACCCTTATGCCTGATCGCCCCAGGCATGTTCAAGGGGACCTTGATGGCCAACCAATTTATCTGGATTGTTCAGATAAGATGACGCCAACCTACACTCTCACCCTCGAGATGATGAGTCTATCGGTAGTCTATCGACGGAGGAAGGCCCTTTGTAATTTCTGGGGATTCTATGCCTTATCTCCGAATCCATGGGGATGCCCCTGGAGCCTGTCCAGAAAAGTGCGGAGTACCCTCTTCCAGACATCCTTAAAAGAGGGGATACACCCATGGAAGCCTTTCCTGTGGCCTAAGCCTTTGCTGGCCCGGTCTTGGCGCTCTGGTAGCATCCTGCCTGCTGCCCAGCGCCATCTGCCTGGATGGTCCGCAAGTACGCAGTGCCCACTGGGTCCCTCTTGGTGTTCACAGAACACCCCTTGGTGATCGCCTCTGTGTTCAGATGCACAGGCAGCTCTGCTGACACTCACAGACCCCCAGACAAGGAGTCCAAAAAACTGGACCACACTGCCAGGAAGGTCTATGCAGCCTCCTCTCTAGGCCTCCATCGGGCGAGCTCGGCCGTCATCGTGGTGCACTTCTCTCATGCCCTGTTGGGCTCCTTAGATGAAGTTCTCCCACACCTCCCCACGGACCTTCAGACTACAGTCAAGCAGGTCTGGGACCAGGGCTGTGCCATTGCCAGCAGCAGCTTCAGACAGCTTTGGACCTTGGGGACTCTTGTGCCCGTTTGGTGGCAGCTACGGTTGCCTCACCGCGCAGGGCTTGTCTGAGGCTTTCCACCTTACGGCGGATACCCAGCACAAACTCACTGATGTTCCTTTCCTGGGCACCAGTCTCTTCGGTCCAGGTGTCGATGGTCACCTTCAGCGAATTGAGCAGTCCAATGCCACCTTGCACTCAGCCACTTCTGCTCAAAGTGCTTCTAGCACCAAGAAGCAGCAGAAAAGGAAAAAGCCTTTTCAGCACCCCTGCTCCTGTGGGCCAGCAGCCCTCCTTTCATGGTGGGCAGCAACAGCAGGCACAGGCTTGGCACCCTCGGCCCAAGTCCGGGCCTGCACCGCACCGAACAAGGAGGTCAGGGTTCAAGCCCTGGACCCTCTTCCTCCAAGTCTGCGCCTAGTGACGGATAGGGTTGCACACCCTATCCCCATCACGCCAGCTCTGGGTCCTCCCATGGGATCAGCTCTGCCACTTTCTTTCCACCTGGTCCGCTGTTACCACAGACAAGTGGATCTTAGAAGTGGCTGGCCAGGGTCTGCCTCTGCAATTCGAGCAGTACCCTACCAGCCGAGCCCGCGCCCCACGGGAAGAGAGAGCATCAGCCCACACTCAGTCGGCTTTGAGAGACGACAGTCCAACTCCTCCTCAAGGAGGCAGTGGTTCGAGTGGCAGATCCCCCCGTCAACCCAGGATTAATTTCCAGGTACTTCCTGATCCCAAAGCGGATGGGGGCTGGTGCCCGTCTCTAGATCTGCACAGCTTGAATCAGTATCTCAGGCCACGCACATTCAGGATGGTAACCTGTCCCAGACCATACCATCCCTGGAGCAAAACAGGTGGTTCTGCTCACTGGATCTCCAGGATGCGGTCTTCATGTCCCAATCTGTCCATCCCACCAGCGGTTCCACCGCTCAGAGCAGAGGAACCCTATGCAAGTTCCAAGCCATGTCATTCAGCCTGTCGCTGGTCCTCATGGATCTTCACCAAATGCATTGCAGTGGTGACAGCCCATCTCAGGCGCCGAGGGGTCAGAGTGTACCTTACCTTGATGATTGGTTCTTGGCAGGTTCCACCCAGCAGGGGTGGAGAGGTCCAGGACCTGGCCCTCCGACCTGCTCTCAACTTGGCCTCCTGCTCAACGAAGTCGAGTCGGAGCTCATGCCTTCTCAGGTGATATGCTTCATTGGGGCAGAGCTCAACTGTTGCTGAGCCAGAGCATGGCTCCCGGCAGACAGGGCGGAGGTTCTCTCCTCCTTTGCCCAGTCATTTCTGGTTGGGCACTTACACCCTGCCCAAGACTTTCTGGGCCACATGGTGGCCTGCACCAACGTGGTCCATTGGACCTGGTGGCATATGCGCCCCTTCAGTGGGAGCTGGCTGCCCAGTGGACTGAGCACCTAGGTCATTTCTGACCAGCTGATCACTGTGACCCAGAAGATGTGGGATACTCTCCAGTGGTGGACCGTCCCTAGACCGTTGCAGGAAGGGTCCTGTTTGTCCACCCGGCCCGGGACAGTCGCCCTCATGACCGATGCCTCTCATGGGCTGGGAGCCTACATGGGGAACAACAGGTCCCATGGGTTCTGGATCCCTGAGGAATCCGATACCATATCAACCTGTTGGAGCTCAGAGCGGTCAGACTGGTGTTGTCAGCATTCAAGTCAGCAGCTTTCGAGGTTGTTGTTCAAGTCCAGACGGACAATACCACAATCATGTACTACCTCAACAAGCAGGGCAGCACGCACTCGGCTGCCATGCAGGGAAGCACTCTGCATCTGGACACTTGTGAGCAAACTGGAGGCAGATCTCCTAGCCATCCATGTGGCAGGAGCCTCGAATCAACTGGCAGATGCTCTCTCAGCGCATAGGCAGGACATCCCACAGTGGTCTCTCCATCCAGAGATAGCTTACAGCCTGTTCTCTCACAGGGATGAACTGATAGTGGACCTGTTTGCCTCGGGAAAACACCAAGCTGAAGCTGTTTCATGCCGCCCCCCTCAGCAGGGATCGCTGCAGGGAGATACCTTCTCGAGGCCGTGGACCCCAAGCTCTTCTATGCCTTCCTCCATTTCCCTTGATCCACAGGGTGCTTCTTGAGGTGAGGAGGACAGACGATGAGTGATTCTGATAGCTTCAGACTTGCCCAGCCAGTTCTGGTATCCAGATCTCCTCAGACTCAGCAATAGACTCCTGAGGTGTCTTCCAGCATGCCCAGACCTGATATCTGTCAATCAGGGGAAAGTATTCCATCCAGACCTTCAATCCCTGCACCTGACAGCCTGGTATCTGAGCGGCTGGAGTTCCAGGCTTTGGGTCTCTCTGAGGATGTGCTCACAGTAGTGGAAGCATCCAGAAAGGAGTCGGCCAGCAAGTGCTACGCCTTCAAGTGGAAAAGGTTTTCTATTTGGTGCCAGGGCAAGGGCCTGGACCTCTGTCCTGTCTTGTGGCGAGCATTTGGGACTACCTTTGGTCTCTGTCCAAAGGGGGTCTTCGGTCTTCAACCCCTAAGGTGCACCTGGCAGCCATCTCTGTTTACCGGGCGCAGGCCGGTCAGCAGACGGTGGCACAGGAGAAGGTGGTCTAGTGCTTTTTCAAAGGCCTCGATCACGTATCCTCTCCAGTGCGTGAACCCCCACCTCTGTGGGATTTACTACTGGTTTTGGCAAAGCTCATGGGCAAGCCATTCGAACCAATGCATAAGTGTGAGATGTCACACTTGTGGAAGACGGCCTTCCTGGTGACTATCATGTCCACCAGAAGGACTGGGGAGCTCCAGGTGCTCTTGGTGGAGTCTTCTTATCTGGTCTTCCACAGGGACAAGGTTGTCTTGCGCCCCCACCCGAAATTCCTTCCGAAGGTGATGTCAGAGTTTCACCTTAAATCAGGTGTTGACTCTGCCTGTATTCCACAAACTACACCTTGGATGCCGACACAGGCTCCATAGAAACATAGACTTTGGCGGCAGATAAGGACCGCTAGGCCCATCTAGTCTGCCCATTTCTCTTCCAGGATAGGCCGCAGATCCTAGTTAACCAACAGCCTATTTCCTCCTACCCCCACAAGAATTGCCTTATGTCTGTCCCATGCATTCTTGAATTCTCCCACAGTTTTAGACCCCACAACCTCCTCAGGAAGGCTGTTCCTGCATCCACTACTCTCCTGTGAAATAATATTCCTCACATTGCCCCTGAACAGCCCTCCTTCTATCTTTAAATTGTGTCCCCTTGTTCTTGCAAGTCTCTTTTTCTGAAAGATGCTACCCTCTTGGACTTTGTTGATTCCACTGAGGTACTTAAAAGTTTCTATCATGTCCCCCCTCTCCCTTCTTTCCTCAAGGGTATACATATTAAGCTCCTTTAGTCTCTTCTCATACGACTTCTCTTGCAGACCCATACTCTGGACCTGAGACCTGCTCTCTCCTACTATAAGGAGAGGACGGCGGAAGTTCGGGGAGAGGTTCACCAACTGTCACCTACGCTGAAGCTGCACCTGGCAGGCCTGCAGCAAAGCAGATGATTGGCAGGTGGATTACATCATGCATTGATCTCTGCTATAGGTTGGCGGGTAGGGAGCCTCCCAAAGAGCTAAGGGCTCATTCCACCCACCATACTGCTTCCTCAGTGGACATCCCTGTCCAGGAGATCTGCAGAGCTGCTACCTGGAAGACAGCAAACACCTTTGTCATCCATTACCACATCGCCCTTGAGTCACGCTTGGGATGCTGGTTTTGGGGCCTCAGTTCTCTAGTCTTTGTTTCCAAAGTAGGGGTGTGCACCTTGCCTTCCTTCTCCCGGGGAACTGCTAGAGTCTGCCAACAAGTGTGGATAAGAACAACATATCCACATCCCTAGAAAAACAGGTTGCTTACCTGTAACAGTAGTTCAAAGTGGTATATGTTGTTCATCCATACTGACCCACCCGACCTCCCCGCCATGACGCCGCAACTCTTTCCAGCGGCTAAGATTTGGTGTCATGGGGCGGAGCAGGGGTTATACCACCCAGATGTATGGGAGGAGCCAGCTTGAAGACCTTCCGGCAAGATTTAAAGGGGAAAGGGATGTGTCAACAAGTGTGGATGAACAACATATACTCCTAGAACTACTGTTACAAGTGAGTAACCTGTTTTTCTTAAGCCCCAGTACATCTGACTGATGCCGGCAGTCACTCTTCCTATGTCAATCCTAATCAAAGTATTTCAGGTTTGATACTGGATCAACTTTCCAGCATAGAGCGTGTTTCCACCTGAGCATCAGCTTTTCTGAGTCCTATGGGAGTGTTGGTAGTCGTGGTGGCGTACATCCTGATTGAACGACCTGCTTATTCATGCAGGAGGCTGGTATTCAGCACTCTGATCTGCCAGAGTCACATGGCTAAGAGTGAACTGGAAGCAGTGCTTTTCCATGCCGTCTCAGACCTTGGGTGCCTGGTGGTAATTTTTTTTGCACACGGTCAGGAAAGGTTTTGCAGCCTTTTTTCCCCAGGCAGTGACTTTTGTTAGTGACCTGCTGACTCACCGATGTCGGGCCTCACGATAGGCATAGACAGTTTTAATCCCGTGAGCCCACTGCTAGACGTGGACTATTTAATGGGTTTATTGTAGGACTGGGATCCCTCGATGGATTATCAACCAGTTTTTTCTTTTTACTCCTTAGCTTCCTCACTCTGAGATAGTGAATGGATGTGCAAGATCTGAGCAAGTTCCTACTAGAACTTCCACAGTTAATTCTCACAACAAAATGTCAGCCTAGCTGGATGAGGACAGGTCAGAGTCATTTTCCCACTCGGGGAACCAGACCAGCCTACAAGAGTGTCTCCACATCAGTGTTCAGGAGATAGCGATGACCCGCTTAGCTCCCCTTAGTGTGCATTTGTGATGCACATGGCAGGCACTTGTACATAACCATTAAGGCACATGAGATGTTTCAAGAGGTCGTCAGATTGTCGCCAGGTCCTGGCAGGGATGTTGAACCTTCAGGCGGACTGCTTGAGTCGCAGTCTGTTCATCCCGTGCAGTGGAAGTTGGATTGGAGGTGTTTTTGAACCCGTGTACAACTGGTTTGGTTGACTCAGATCAATCTTTCACCCGAGCCACAGGGCTTGGATTCGAGAAGGTTCTTCAATCTTGTAGGTGATCACAGATGAGGCAGGGTCGCCTGCCTCAAGAATGGGCCTTCAGCAGAGTGTATTTTCCTTCTATTAATACTTTTTCTATTGAAATAAGGATGCTCTGGAGGGAGCTTCTTGTTACATGCTGAGTGGCCGAGTAGACTGTAGTTCTCGGACTTAGAAGATCTTGTACAGCAAGCACTCTTACGCTTTCTGGTATGCAGAGACCTGCTCAGGGTGTCTCTCTCCACCCAAAAAACTCCAGGAACAATAAAGCTTGCGCCTTGGCTCCTGAGTGGAGGAGGCCATCAAAAGAAATATATATGTGTATAGTTTTCTCCAAGAAGACCACTTGACTCCTTGATGGCTACCAGAAATTGTCCATGTCTGCAGCCTATGCTCCAGTAGGGGCCACCTCTCATTTTTCCCTTGGGCCAGTTGTGAAGGGTTCTTCTTCAACGTCCCCTATTCTGTAAATTTTTGTTTCTTATAAGAAAGCGGAGAGGTTGACTTGAGTTCACTGAGAGTCCGAGTTCTGGTATTGCAGCCCAGTGGGTTTTGGCTTAGGAATTCATAGGCACGTGTTTGTAGGACACATCTGCTGTCAGATCTGGTTTGCTGTGGGATCTCGGGGTTCTGAATGCTTCTTACAAGGAGTTTTCCGAACTGCTCCTATTCACTTCGCTAGATGTGTTGTTTTTTCAGGCTTCCTGTTTAGGAGCTATGAAAGAGTTTTTCCAAACCACTCCCATCCACTTAGTTAGATGTGTTGTTTTTCAGGGTTCCTGCTAAGGAGTCATACCTTATTAGGTATAAGGACAGCTGGTATTCAGAATGATTTTCGTTCCTCTGGTACATATTGCCTTCCAGGAGTCCAGCACATAGATGTGTCTGACTGTCCACAACCTCCTCTATTCAGTGGAAGGAATTGTACAAGTTTGAATTTATCTTGCACCATTAGAATATACCTTAAACGTATGTCTCAATTTCGTAAGTCAGTCTGTGCTTTTGGGGCACCAAACAAGGACAAAAGGCCTCTAAACCCACTCTAGCTAAACGGGTGGGGGCCTGGGTTGCTAAGGCCTATGTTGTGCAAGAAAAGATGCCCGTGGCTCGTATCAAGACTCACTCCACCAGGGCGATGGCAACTTCCTGGGTGGAGAGGGGAGAAGCCACAGTTTTCAGAGCTTGGCAAGGAAACTATGGTCCTCAGTCTGCACGTCACGAAACGTAACATTATAAGTTGGATGTTCAGAGTTCGCTGACATTGCTTTGGTCGCAGAGTGTTGCAGGCAGCAGTTTGCAAGTAATTCTGAAGCATCTGTCATATGGGATAATATCCCCCCTGTTTTTTTTCTAGGTACTGCTTCTTAGAACCTAGCAAGTTGTTATGATTACCATGGACAGTGTGGAGCGTTACAGAAAGAAGAAATTAACTTCATACATAACCTTAATTTCCTTTTCTGTTAGCTCCAACATTGTCAACGGACCCGCCAGGAGCTTGGCTCCTGAGGAGAATCTTATCCTGCATGCTAGGAGAGAGGTCTATTTTAGTTAAAATCCCTAGGTGGACCCTCTCTATTCTGCTGCACTTTACTCTGATATGTATATTTATATGCTGATTTATCAGTTACCTGCAACCACAGGTCAAAAGGTTTCATTGTTTAATGAAGGTGTATTTTCCTGTTGCAATTTAGTTCTCTGCTTCAAAAACAGGATGTGTCTCACTGTCTATTAGCTTCAGTTCACAGATCCTGTGAGGCATACTCAGGCCTCCATTCCAGTTTAGGGAGGCAGTATAGCGCAGTGGTTTAGGCTCTGAGCTGCAAATCTGGTGACATCCCGCAGACCAGACTTGGGTTTGAATCCCACAGCTTCCACTTGCATACTGTGCGACCCTGAGCAAATCACTTAACTTCCCTGCGCTCCCAGGTCGCTTCTATAAAAAAGCTTTCAGCTTAGTGTGCTACTCCTGGTTAAACTTAAAAAAAAAAAAACGGTGGATGATTCCTGTGAGACATGTGGCTACATGCCTTCTCTACAAGAAGAACCGAATACTTGAGACTTCCAATTGGGTCCATGAAATGCATCCCTTTTCTGAATGTCGGATAGGAAGGTAAAACAGCATTTTATTATTGCAAGTATGTGATTGTTTTATTGGATATATATGTAGCTCGATGGCACTGTCAGGTAAGTAGCAACTGGGGAGTTGCTGTTAGTATATAGAATCTCATGTTCCCAACATTCTAAAGCTTGGGCTGTGCCATTGCACTGGTAGGGGTGCACTATACTCAGTTATTAATGATTACCCATTGACAATGTTGGAGCTAAAAGAAAAGGAAATTACAGTTAAGTATGAAGTTAATTTCTTCTATTCTTCCAGCTCTGAGGAATGCCACTACTGCAGCTTGGCACCAACCAGATGTGGTTCCGGCCATGCCCTGCAGGGCAGATAAACTCTATCATGCCCCTCAGAGCCTGCCTTATTATGCTGCCCAACATGAGACTGATTCTGTGGTCATCAAAACAGCACATGACAGGTCCAAGGTGCCCAAGTACCGTAGCTCCCTCCCCCACCCCCCCACCTCACCAGGAATCCAGACGGATCGACCTGGGTAAGAGGGTTTATTCCTCTCCACCTTGGGACTTCGGATTGCCAATTATCTATCACATATGGTCAAGCACCCAAACACTATCTGAAAGGAGAGCAAGGCGGTTGCCCAAGTCGTCCTGGAATGTTCCCAGAAACAGGAGGTTCTCAAATCCTTGCAGGCCACTGAGGACATCAGTAAGCACCTCCTCAGGGCCTTGTATGACATTTCTGATACAAGTGCCAGGGTTGCTGCCACAGGCATTTGCGTTTGTAGGCATGCCTGACTGAGGGTCTCAGGCTTCACAGCAGATGTCCAACAGAAGGTGCTGAATGCCCCATTCAGTGGCTCAAAGTTATTTGAGCCTGTTATCCAGGACATCATTAGTGATTTACAGGCATCTGGTAGGATAATTAAGTCTGTCCATTCGGGTTACCATACACAGCCTAGGAGCTGACAACACCCATCCTTTCACAAGGTGTTCCACAAGTCCATGTCCCCAGGGCAAAAGAAAAGCTTCCTCTGCTTTACCTACCCTCTCCTTGGGCCCAGCTGAGAGCGACCCAGAGGCGGGCGGATCAGCCCCAGCGGCCAGATCTGCCTCTGCCTGACCCCTCTTCCGGTCCACAACCAAGAGGTGGTGGTTAGAGGTCAGTTCTCCTCCATCTCAACCAGCGGAGAACCATAACTTCAGATGCCTGGATTCTTCAGATTAAAGAACAGGGTCACACTCCGGAGCTTGTAGAACAGCTCCCAAAGACTCTTTGATACCTCCACCTATCCTCTCACCCATGTAATGATTCTTTGGGAAGAGGTACAGTCACTTCTGCAGAAAAAGGCCATCAAGCCAGTGTCCATGTGGCAGAAGAACAGGGTTTCTACTTAGGTTCTTCGTGGTCCCCAAAAGAACTGGAGATCTGAGGTATATTCAAGATCTCAGGGACCTCAGTCTTTATATCCAGTATAAAAACTTCTGCATGTTTACTCTGCCAGGCCTACTGCCCTACTCAAGCAGGGCCATTGGCTGTGCTTCCTAGACATTCAAGACGCCTACTTGCATATCTCGGTTTGTCCTCCAGACAGGTGGGTTCTCCTGTTTCTTTTCAGGGCAAACATTACCAATTCAAAGTATTGTCTTTGGCTTATCTTCTGTGCCACGGGTTCATGAAATGCTTAGCAGCAGTAGCTGCTGCCTCCAGAGAGATGGCCTGTACATCTTCCCCTACCTGAATGACTGACTCTCAAAGCTCCATCCAGAGATCAGCTTCTCTGAGCCTAGAGAGGACCCTCCAGCTGTTTCACTCCTGGGCATCACTATCAATCTGCCCAAGTCTGTCTTGATTCCATCCCAGAGGCTGCAGCATATTGGGACGGTTCTAGACTCTCCATGCAGGCAGTGTCTCCTCTCTCAAAACAGGGCACAGTGCCTAATTTCCCAGGTTCAGGAAGTCACCCAGAGCCGTTATGTTCCGCGAGGGTGTACTTGAGGCTATTAGGCCTCATGGCCGCTGCTACTGTCACGGTCCCTCTGGACAGACTGCACATGCGGGTGCTCCAGTGGACCCTTCAGATGCAGTGGAACCAATGCACAGATGATCTGGAGCAGCTAGTGCTGGTCTTCTCTCCAGTCCGCAAGGTGCTGCAGTGGTGGAAGGACCCCCAGAACTTGTTATGAGGGGTCCCATTCCTGATCTCCTCTCCCTAGCAGATTCTCACCATGGATGCTTCTGGTTTGGGCAAGTGCATCTAGGTCCTTTTTGACTCAGGGACATTGTCCCAGATCGAGACATCCCTGCATATCAACATTCTCAAACGCAGGTTGTCCTGTATGCCATGCAGGCCTTTCAGAACCATCTCCTTCTGGGTCAGTTGCTGGTCCAGTCAGACAATCTCAGTGTTGTCTACTACATCAATAAGCAGTGGAGAATGCATTTGTAACCCCTTTGCAGGGAGGCCTTGAGAGTCTGGTACTGGACACTGGACCACAGCCCGGTCCTCTCAGCAGTCCATGTCCCGGGCGTGCTGAACACCCTCGCGGACAGCTTCAGCCAGACTCAGTCCAGCATGCACGAATGGGAACTTCTCTCATCCATCGCAGAAGATCTGTTGGACAGATGGGGTCAGCCAGAGTTGGACCTTTTTGCATCCCCACTCAACCAAAAACTGCCCAGATTCTGTTCGCTAGATCCAGGGCCTGGAGTTTTCTGGCAAGATGCACTGTCCCGCTCCTGGAGCAGGAGATTCCTTTATGTTTTCCCTCCATTTCATCTGATTTAGAGAGTGTTAATCAAGCTGTAGATGGAGGGGCCAGCATGATCCTGGTTGCAACCTTCTGGCCATGACAGATGTGGTTTCATTACTGCAACAGTTAGCAGTGGAACCTCCAGTTCCTCTGCGCCTTTGCAGGATCTACTGACGAGGCTCAAGGGACCCTGGTCCATCTGAACCTCAAGTCCTTCCGTCTGCATGCCTGGCTCCTGAGAACATAGCCATCACCCGGTTTGCAGTATCTCAGAGGGTGGCGGATATCTTCATGGCAGCTCAAAAGCCCTCCACTAGAGTCAGTTTTGCCATGAAGTGGAAAAGGTTTGCTATCTGGGCTGGCAAACATCATCTGGACCTTTTTATCTGTCCGGTGAACCAGATTTTGGACTACCTGCTCTCCCGGTTGGACTCAGGCCTCCAGTACTCCTCCCTCAAAGTGCACCTTTCAGCTGTTTCTGCCTTTCATGAGCCCATGGGCGGTCATACCGTGGCTCAGTTAGATGTCTCCCATACCTTTCTCAGGCATCTTGCACCTAAAACCTCCCATTTGTTCCCCTGTCCCGGCTTAGGACTTAAATTTTGTTTTGGAGAAATTGACCCTGTCTTCATTTGAACCATCCGTAACTTGCGAGCTATGCTTTCTTTCCTGGAAAGTGTTATTTTTGGTTGTTGTTGCTTCTGCTTGAAGGATTTCTGAGCTTCAGGCTCTCTGATGTGAGGAGCCTTATTTGATTTTTCACAAAGACAGGCTGTCTTTGCCCAGGAATCCTAAGTTTCTCCTTAAGTTGGTGTCTGAGTTTACCCTGAACCAATCTAGCCACCTACCTGTTTTATTTTCCAGAATGTGCCAGTCCAAGGGAAGCACTGCTTCATACTTCAGATGTGCGCAGAATTCTGAAATACTGTCTGCTCCGAACTTAGGACTGCAGAAAAAACAAAGCAACTTTTTGTTTCTTTTGCCCCAGGAAGAAAGGGCATTCAGGTTTCCAAACAATGTTTGTCCAAATGGTTGGCCCATTGTACTGTGTTCTGCTGCAACAAGCATGGCAAAGAGTTGCCAGGGATGGTGAAAGCCCACTCCACAAGGGGCAGGGCTACCTCTGTGGCTTGTTTCAAGGGGGCCTCAGCCACTGAAATTTGCGCTACTGCCACCTAGAGTACTGCCCATACTTTTACTAATCGCAACAGCCTGGACATTGCTTCTAGAGCCCGAGCAGGCTTTGGCCGGGCTGTCCTGCAGGGCCTTCTGTCTTAGGCTTTGGTTGGCCTTCCTCCCAGACTGTTCTGTTGCTCCTGTAACTACCTGGGACTCGTTCCTGTGGTGTCCTGATGACTGAGATACCCCTGAAGAAGATATAACAGTTAAGTAAGAACTTACTGTAAGAGTAGATCTTTGAGGGGATCTCAGTCATCAGGTCCACTTTCCCTCTCACCATCCCCCTTCTTGGGGTCCTGTGCTCAGACTGGCTACATGGTGTATCCAGCCTCTATTTAGGCCTGCACATCTGTCTCTCCTCAGTCCCCCATAGCACGGGTTTGCTCCCTTAGCCCCAGGGGAAAGAACGGAGGAGGAGCGGAGCCACTCATGCCTTAATAGGGTTGATGACATTGGCAGGTGATGATGGTGTGGGCGGCCCCAGTGGTACTGCTGTAAAACCTTCCGTGTGGATCCTGCTTCACTGATACTGAAGTTGCTATGGTTTGACCTGATGACTGAGATCCTCTCAAGATCTACTGTTATGGTAAGTTCTTACGTAACTGTTCTTTCCATATGGTCTCTCTGCAAACTCTGATTCCCTTGTTTCAAACAGGTTACTAGATATGTTCCTAGATATGAAGGATGGCTTACTGTCATAAAAATCAGGAAGCATCACAGAAAATGTATTTGAAATTTATGCTGGAAGGAAGCATTACTAGTTCAGAGTATTGCTCTTCGACATCTGTGTGCCTGGTGTTTACCAATTGCTTGGCAGTAGTAGCAGAGCGCTCCGTAGGAAAAGACTGTATGTTTTTCCCTACCTGGACAACTGGCTCTTAAAAGCCCACTTCAGTTTGGCTGAATGGTACAGAGGGTAAAAGCACAGGCCTACAGATTACAGTTTCAGTTCCCATCAGGAATGAAAACCATCTTGCTCAAGGATATTTGAAGTAATGTTTGTTACAGTGAAGTTTTTAGGATTCCTTTGATAGCTCATTTGATAGAGCGGAGGACTGTAGGAGAAAGAAGTCATCCTTAGATTGCTGGTTCAATTCCAGCTCAAAGGATAATTGCCTTTTCCTTCACACTGGGCAAACTTGATGGACCTTTGGCCTTTTTCTGCCGTGTCTGTTTCTATGTTTCACTCTGGGAATCAACTACTGCACACCTTGGCTCGAACCAGGAAATAGTTCAACAACCTAGAGTTGACAGTCTGCCAAAGTCGGTACTGACCCCTGTCAAAGACTCACAGTACATAGGGGCAGTCTTGGACACAGCTCAGGGCCATGCATCTCTGCCTCTTGAATGGGGCCGAGCGCCTCATGGCTCAAGCACAACGGTGTACAACAGTCAGTATGTCCCCGCCTCAGGACTTTCTCTCTGCCTTATGGCACTGATGGGCAGCAGCTATTGTCACCATGCCACTGGCCCACTTGCATATGCGAATCCCACAATGGACCATAAGAGTCCAGTGGAACCAGTTGCATGACAAACTAGACCAACAGGTGCTTGTCACATCTCCCTTGAGAAAAGCACTGATGTGGTGTTTGGACTGCAACAACTTGCTACAGGGCATTCCCTTCCTGATTCCAACCCCATTACAAATTCTCTGATGCCTTGGGATCTGAGTGGGAAGAGTACCTGGGCCCACATCAAATACAAGGTACCTGGACCCAGGTGGAGACAAGATTGCATATAAATGTCCTGGAGATAAGAGCTGTCTCCAGGCATTTTAGAAGCATCTGACTCCAGGTCCTTTGTTAATACAGATGGACAATGTCAGTGTGATGCATTACATCAACAAACAAGGGGGGACTCATTTCTATCTGCTCTGCTGGAAAGCAATGAGAGTATGGTATTGGGCCTTGGAACATGGCCTAAAACTATCAGCCATGCATCTTTAAGGCATCCAGACATCTTAGCAGACAAACTAAGCAGGTCATAGTCCAGAGTGCATGAATGGGAACTGCTGGCCTCGGTAGCGCAAGACCTCTCCGCAAGGTGAGGTTGGCCAGAGTTGGACCTTTTTGTATCCCCACACAATGAAAAAATGCCACTCTTTTGCTTGCTCACTCCAGGGCCTGGAGTTTTCTGGCGAGATGCATTGTCCCTCTCTTGGAAAGGGTAGTTTCTGTATGCTTTCCCCTCTCTTTCCTCTAATACAGAGTACTACTCAAACTGAAGATGGAGGCGACAACCCTCCTCCTTATTGCTCCACTATGGCCTCAGCGGATATGGTATCCACTGCTATAGCAGCCGGCAGTGGAACCCCAGTACCTCTACTGCTGTGCAAGGGCCTTTGCTGTTGCTGCTAAGTTTCTGGAGGGACAGGAGTGAAGGATTTAGTTGCTGGTAAGTTTGTAACTGTTTGTACTTGTTTGAGTCTGTTACCTTAGTGCAGTTGCTTTCTGAGTTTAATACAGTTTTTTTTTTGTGCGTGTGATTTATATTGTGAGTTTGAAATTCATATTTCAGCAGGCATTGGTGGCAACCTTCTGGAAGTTACTCTGCTTTCTCCTCAGCTAGGATCAATTTACAGCTAATTGTGTTTTAAATACCAGTGGTTCTAAAACATAGCAGCAGGGCTGAAGCAGACTTAGTTTGGCTCAGGTAGATTTACCTCTCTGTTGCTGCTAAGTTTCTGGAGGGACAGGAGTGAAGGATTTGGGCGCTACACACACAGAGTCTTACAACGGAATAAGAGTTATGGAAGGACCGTGCGGGTCATCCCATACTGTCTAAGCGCTTTTCTTCCGTTGTAAACGAACGCTCGCCTGAACCGCATTTCCTGGCGTGCGGGTGGTTTGTCCCCGCGTGCTGTTGCAGCACGCAGTGGAAGCGCCCATTCCAGCCTTCAAGAACTCCAGCTCTTCAGTTATCGTGTCATGTGTCCACTGTTCTACCAGGCAAGGAGTACTGCGCCGATATGGAGGGTTGGGCGATGTTGTGGCGAAACAGGAGCTCATCTAATCAGGACATGAAGCGCAACAGGCTGTATCGGTGCCGGACAGGTAACGCTGGTTTTGGTACAGTAGTGCGTGTGTAAAAGCGCCTTTAGTTTCTGCTAAGCTTGTAACTGTTTGTACTTGTTTGAGTCTGTTACCTTAAGTGCAGATCTTATATTTCAGTGGATTTTGGGGGATATTTATTTATTTATTTTTTTTTATCATTGGGGCTTTTCCTCTGCGAACATAGGGTAAAGGGATCCTTGGTTGATTGTTTCTGGACACAGCCAGGAGGTACTCCCATCCCTGAGCTGGTCCTCCTTTTATAGAGTGTGAGCCCATAGTGTTACACCTTCCTACACCACACAGGAAGTTCCACACTGAGGACAGGGAGAAGCATAGGGTTTCATCTAGAGAGCGTACCTAGATTATTTTGCAGGCCAGGTCACATCAGACATGACAGGAGTGGTGCAGTGCAGTGGCTGTGGAGCAGCAGTCTTCAGGGAGACATTCTAGAGGCTGAAATGCTGCACTATCTGCAGGCATCTCTCTGGGCTGAGGGAAGAGGTTGCCTGTCTCCGTGCAGAGGTGGCCAGGTTACAGGCGGCATCCACCCCCACCCAGAGACCACTGGGTCCACAACATCAACCTCAAAGGTTGCCCAGGAAGAACGGTGAACGGACCACAGTGGGCTCAGGGAGAGTGGAGACGGTCAGGAGGCACATCCCCAACCGGTCCAGCTTAATAACTCCTACACTGTTTTGGAGGAACGGAATGCCCATACAGGTACCCACAGCTAGAACCAGGGAGGATGGTCTGGACCTCCAAGCTGGAGTCCCAGGGAAGGGGGACAAGGGACTCTGGAGAGGGGAAAGCTTCTCCTAGTGGGGGACTCTATTGTACTTGGTGAGAAATTAGGGACACCTAGCAGTGGGGAGAGGGAGGTCAAGTGCCTCCCAGGAAGCACTGCACGGAGGGATGGGAAGCGAACCCATAGGATCGCTAGGGCGATATCCAGGAGGGAGGAGCTGGATGTCATTGTCCACCTGGGGACCAGTGACCTGGCGAGGAAAAGGGTAGAGTTAGCCAGAGTCCAGGAGGATTTCAGGAAGCTGGGAAGGGACCTGAAACAGGTAGCACATTCTGTCTCATTCTTGGAGGTGCTATCTGTTCAAGGCATGGGGAGGCCAGGGCACTCCACATCCGAACCTTCAACTCCTGGTTGAAAGATTGGCGTGGAAGGGAAGGATTTCGCTTCATAGGGGTTTGGGGCCCAACCTGGGCAGATGCGAGCTTGGCATCACCAGCAGGAAAAGGGAGGTCATAATTCCACTATACAAGACACTAGTGAGGCCGCACTGGAGTACACTGTGCAGTTCTGGAGACCTTACCTCGTAAGGACATAGACAGGGTAGAGAAGGTTCAGAGGAGGGCAACAAAGATGGTGCATGGATTGCATCACAAGTCCTATGAGGACAGGTTGAAGGCACTGAACATGTACTCCTGGAGGAGAGGAGGAGAGAGGGGATATGATAGAGACATACAAGTATCTTACAGGAGGAACAGGGTGCAGGAATGCACTATTTTAAGCAACAAGATGTTCCAGGACTAGAGGGCATGGGATGAAGTTGGAGGGAGGACGATTCAGAGGAAACGTGAGGAAGAATTTCTTCACAGAATGGGTGGTGGACAAGTGGAACACCCTGCCAGAGGAAGTGGTGGGGGCTGAAACAATCACGGATTTAAGAATGCATGGGATAGACATAAAGGAATTCTGAGGTCAGGGGTAAGGGCAACAGACTTCCTGGAAAACATAAACTGAACTTACAAACTTAAAGGGCAGACTGGTGGGCCATAGGCCCTTATCTGCCGACAGTGTCTATGTATCTATGTATCAGGAGGATGGCCTGCATCTGTCCGGAAAGGGGACCTCAGTCCTTAGTGAGAAGTTGGAATGTTTCAACAGAGAGCATTTAAACTGGCCAAGGGGCGAGAGCCAGAAGAGACTGGTGGCTTAGGAACCCCTCCCCCCCCCGTGAGAACATGCAAAAGTACAAGTTGACACAAAGAACAACTGAAGCGAGCAGTGAGGAGCAGGCAGGGGAAACATTTAGAAGGGGGATAAGGGGAGGCAAGAGCACATGAGCATGAATACCGGGTGGGGAAGAGGCAAAGTAGAGAAAACAGGAACAGAGGGAGGGCAGGGAGTTAAACATGGAAGGTCATGTTCACAAATGCCAGCAGTCTAGGAAATAAGTTTCCAGACCTGGAAGCCTTGATGACTGATGCAGACCCTGACACAGCAGCAATAACAGAGACGTAGTATTCTGGTAATCACAGCTGGCATGTCAATGTACCAGGCAATACACTGTTTAGAAGGGACAGGAAGGTAAAAAGGGTTGAGTTGGCCCTGTATGTCAGAGAAGGCATAAATGCTACAGAAGTACAGGGAAGGCAGGGGAGGCTGAGGCAATGTGCCACCCTGAACCAGGAAATGGCACAGCAATACGCATAAGGGTGAGCTACAGACCTCCAGCACAGAGGGAGGAAGTGGACATGGTACTAGTGGAGGAAATTCATGACATGGCAGCTAAAGGTGATTTCAGTCTGCCAGATGTGGATTGGACCACCCAGGTAGCTGCTTCAGCCAGAAGCACGACCATCCTGGAATCCTGCAGGGGTTGACTCAGATAGCTGGTGCATGAGCCAACCAGGGACAAATTGATTCTAGACCTGGTATGGACTAATGGAAACACAGTCGTAAGAATCCAGGTGGAAGGGCAGCTGGGATCCAGCGACCACTACTTGGTGTGGTTTGACATGGAGACAGGAACTCAATTAAGCCACACTAGGGCAAAAGTGTTAGATTTCAGGAGGGTGGATTTCAATGAAATGGGCAGATGTTTAAGAGCAGCCCTGGAGAAGGTAGAGGTAATGGAGGGGGGGAGCAGTGGGGGAGACTAAAAGGAGCCATTATGGAGGTAACTAACCAATGAATTAGGAAAGTGGCCAAAGGGAAAAGAAGCAAGAAACCACTATGGTTCAGTAAAGAGGTGGGAGACAAAGTAAGGGCAAAAAGAGCAAGTTTCAGGAAGTGTAAGGGGACCCAAAGGGAGAAAGACAGAGAGGTGTACCTTGAATGTCTAAGAGAGGCAGGGAAGGCTGTTAGGAAAGCCAAGGCACAGACAGAGGAGGGTTTGGCATAGACTGTGAAAAAAGGGGACAAGACATTCTATAGGTACACCAGCAATAAAAGAAAACCTGGGGGGGGTGATTGTGAGGCTCATAGGGGAGAAGGGAGAGTGCAAGGAGGGGGATATAGACAAGGCAAACATACTGAACAAATACTTCAGTTCAGTATTCACTGAGCAGGGAGAGGGTCAAGGACCACAGTTGGGGAGCAGAGGCAGTCGGGGGGAGTGGTCACCAGTCTATTCACAGTGGACAGAGTTCGGGAGGAACTCACAAAGCTGATGGTGGATAAAGCCATGGGGCCAGATGAAATATACCTGAGGATATTAAGGGAGCTGTGGAGGGAACTAGCAGTGCCTCTGGCCACCCTGTTCACAGAGTCACTCAACACAGGTGTGGTTCCTGAGAACTGGAGGAGGGCACATGTAGTCCCACTGCACAAAAGTGACAGTAGGGTGCAAGCGGGGAACTTCAGGCCAGTCAGCCTCACCTCAGTGGTGGGGAAGATCATGGAGACACTGCTGAAAGAAAGGAATAGTGGCACACCTGAAATCATATTGATGCCCAGGATCTGAGGCAGCACGGATTCACAACAGGAAGGTCTTGTCAAACAAATCTGAGAGATTGTTTTGATTGGGTGACTAGGGAAGTGAATCAGGAAGGGGCCGTAGATGTCGCCTACCTGGATTTCAGCAAAGCCTTTGATACTGTCCCACACAGAAGGCTAGTTAACAAGATGAGTAGTCTGGGCATGGGGCATAAGGTGATACAGTGGGTTAGAAACTGGCTGATGGACAGAAGGCAGAGGGTGGTGGTAAATGGGATCCAGTCTGGGGAGAGAGAGGTGACCAGCGGAGTGCCACATCAATCAGTACTGGGACCAGTCCTGTTCGATGTCTTCATTAGTGACATTGCAGAGGGGCTAGAAGGAAAAGTCTGCCTATTTGCAGATGACACCAAGAACTGCAACAGGGTGGATACTCCAGAGGGGGTGCAGAAAATGAAGAGGGACCTGGAGAAGCTTGAAAGATGGTCAGAGGTGTGGCAACTGAGGTTCAATGTGAAAAAATGCAAGATAATACATCTGGGTAGGGGGAACCCTGGGGAGAGCTACAGGATAGGGGGAGGTGTTGACCATCATCAAAGAGGAGGTGGACCTAGGGCTTATCATATCTGATGACATTAAGGTATCATAGCAGTGCGCAGGCTGCAGGGGAGGGCCAGTGACATGTTGGGGTGCATAGGTAGAGGTATTACTAGTAGGAGGTGGGAAGTGGTAATGCCATTGTATAAAATACTGGTAAGGCCCCTGGAATACTGCATGCAGTACTGGAGACCACTCATGCGTAGGACATAAACAAGGTGGAGGCTGTCCAGAGAAGGGCGACAAGGGTAGTGCATGATTTGCACCACAAAACATATGAGGAGAGACTGAGACCTCAATATGTACTCACTGGAGGAGAGGAGAAAAAGGGGCAACATGATAAAAACTTTTAAGTACCTCAAGGGCATAAACAAGGTGCAGGTGGGAGATCTTTTCCAATGTAGAAAAGATACCAGAACGAGGGGACATGATATGAAATTGAAGGGGGGGGGATTAAGAGGTAACGTGAGGACGTTTTTCAACACAGAGAGGGTGGTGAATGCTTGGAATAGTCTGCCACAAGAGGTGGTAGGGGAAAGCACAGTGGAGGGCTTTAAACATGCTTGGGACAAGCACAGAGGAACCTTGGGTAGGAAGGGAGTGATGAAAAGCCATTGACCACTTAGGGTGAGTGGATGCATACTTGTATAGGGCCTACGGGCAGACTGGATGGGCCTAGCGATCCTTATCTGCCGACAATTTCTATGTTTTGTCACAGGACAAGGGGTCTCTGGTTCATCTGGACCTGAAGTCCTTACGTTTGCATATCTGGCTCCTGAAGACATAGCCATGGCATGATTTGGAGTATCACCTAAAGTGGCTGATGTTCTGGTGGCTGCCAGAAAACCCTGCACCAGACATACCTATTCTTTGAAGTGGCAGTGGTTTACATTGTGAGTCACTTCCAAGTAGTTGGATCAATTTACCTGTCTGGTCATTGCCGTGCTGGAATACTTGCTGTCCCTCTCAGACTCAGATCTTCTGTATTCCTCACTCAGGGTGCATTTGGCCACTATTTTAGCTTTTCATGCCCCTGTGGATGGATGGATGGTTGCCCAGTTAGAGGTATCCCATACTTTTCTGAGAGGTATACTACATGTTATACCTCCCATTAGAAATTCAGTCCTGGCTTGGGGCCTGAATTTTGTTTTAGAGAAGCTTACTTTGGCTCCTTTTGAGTCAGCAGTGAGCTGTAGCTTAGCTTTCTTTCATGGAAAGCATTATTTTAGGTTGCAGTCACTTCTGTTCAGAGTATATCCACGCTACAGGCTTTATTGTGTGAGCCTCCCTGTTTGATTTTCCATAAAGACAGTGTCTTTATGTACGAGTCCTAAGTTCTTACTAAAGGTGGTGTCTGAATTTGCTTTGACTCAAACCATCCACCTCCCAGTGTACTAGCTGGCGTATGCATATGCCAATCCAGGGGAAGCATTACTCCATACTTTGGATGTACATAGAATTCTCAGATATTATGTGAACCACACCAAGGACTGCAGAAAGTCCTCTCAGCTTTTTGTTTCATTCACCCCTGAGAAAGATGGGTGCTCCTTTCTCTAAACATTGTCTGTCCAAATGGCTGGCATATTGTATTACGTTGTTATTGGAAATATGATAAGGAACTTCCTGGAGTAGTTTGTGGGCATTCCAGAAGAGGCATGGCCATTTCCGTGGCTTTTTTTCACAATGTTTCTAATGCTGAGATCTGTGCAGTTGCCACATGGAGCACTGACCACACCTTCACTAAACGTTACAGTCTGGACATTGTGTCTCATAGACAAGCAGGATTTGGCCTATCTGTATTACAGGGCATGCTCTCATAAACACATATGTACCCATCCCTCCAAACTGTCAGTTTTTGTTTGGTACTGCTTGGGACTCATTCCAAAGGTGTGGCCTAATGAAAGAGAGTTTCTTGAAGATACAAGTTACATACTTACTGTAACAGCAGATCTTCGAGAGAATCTTTCATCAGGCCATGCTGTCCCACCCTCCTTGCTTAGGGCTATGGCAACAGATTTCCTGCATTGCTTCTATCCAGTAGCTACCTTTCCAGCTCCATAGTCACTTGGTATGGTGGATGCTGGCCTGATCTCCTGGTTTCCAGAGAGTTCCTCAGGTATAATCTCGGCGGGGCACTGAGGAAGATGGTGTCACCAAATTTATGCAGATGGCTGGCGTGTCATCGTCGTAGGCCCTGGCTTGCAAAGTTTCCATGTGGTTCTAGCACTGATGGGGTGTAGTTCCAAAGGTGTGGCCTGATGAAACAGATTCTCTTGAAGATTTACTATTCGATAAGTACTTAACTGTTCTTTGTATGTACATGTTCCTATAGACAGGGGACTACACAGATGTTAATACTGTCAATCACGTTCACACCTATTAAAGGGTGTCATTTGCTGCCAGGGTTAAATACATGTATGTTGTAGTCAGTTGCAACGTGTGTGTTTGAACCAGTAGCCATGCAGAAAACAGTTCAGTGTGTGTGTGTGTGTGTGTGTGTGTGTATGCGCAACATTTGAGGAATTGGTATGCTTTCGATAAGGTTCGATACATTCAGTAAAGGCAAAATAGGCAGTAAGTGAGAAAGTGTATTTTACAGAGTGGTTCCAGTGATTTCAATACAATTTCAGCTGTATACCATTTCAGATGTATGCACTAAAAGGGAATGTACCAAACGTGCATACATCAGGAATTGTCTATAAATGTATCAGCATACCCATCCCACGTGAATGATTTGCAACAGCTTTGAGTCCTAGTTCAAAAGGGAGATGAGTTGGTATTTCTTGCATAGTTCTCATGACTCCTCCCTCCCTCGGGATATCCAAAATGAATGTTTCCTGCCAGGAATCCAGTAACTCCCCTTTTGCTACACAGCCCTAGAAGTACACCATAGAACTGAAGCGAACTGTTGCTGGAACATTTTATAAGGCTCAGCGTTAAACCCTTCGGGGCCTGGATTTGTATTGCACTTAGCATCCAAAATCACCTCCTGAATCTCTTTCGAAGTGAACAGGGCTTCTTAATGCTGCTTAGCCTCTTCCTCTAATTGTGAGAAGTCAATGTCAGCTAAAAAATTGCTAGTCTCGCATCTGACCTGTTCCTCATCACCTTTTGTGGAGTGCAGGGTTGAATAAAAACGTCTGAAGGTGTAGGCAATATCAGAAGGGGCCACCCAAATCTTAGATGGATTCTTTGGATCTACCACCTTTACCACCATTTACTGTGTCTGCTTTTTTTTTAAAGTGGGAATGCCAACAAGTTGTGCTTCTTTGCCTCCAGTCTCGTGATAACAGTGACTGAAATAATGAAATTTCCCCTGTGCCTTTTTTCTGTAGTAAGGTATCTAGCTCTTCCCATACCTCCCTTAATTCAGCATGTACCAAACCATAGCATTGTTTGACTGAGGCTGAGTCCATGATCTTGCCGTGAAATACTGCTATAAGAGCATCCTATATTACTTTCATCCGGTACTTCACCCAGGCCGTTTAAAGTGTGTTGTTGCTCAGTCTCCTCTGCTGTGGTGGTGGCAAGATTTTAGTCATTGAGGAGGGATGTATCTATATGCCAGAGAGTTTTCTTAGTGCTCGCCACTATTTTTACCTCAGTTGCCACTGGAGTGTAATCAGATTGCGTAATCTGAAAAATGTTGCTAGAGCGGATCTGGTACGATTGGTTTTGTTTTAAAAAATAGCTCCATACGGAAGTACAGTACAAGCCACTTTTTGGGACGTGGTTGAACGGGACATTTGGTTAAACGGGACATTTCCCTAGTTACCGATTTTTGTCCAATTGAATTCAATAATTACAAGGCAGATCGGTTAAGGAGGACAGCTGCTCTGCTTTATTGGGATGTTTTGGGACATTTTTGTGGTGTATAAAGCATGTTTAGAGGGGTGCTGACACATTATCTCTACACTGTCCAGGATGTCAACAAAGTGGAACGAGCTTACTCTCACACAGCGAGTGAAAGTTATTGAAGATCTGCAGCTTCCAAAGGCGCTTCTGTCATGTGTGGCAAAGAAATTCAGAATATCCAAAAGCCAGGCTGGCTGGATATATTTAAGCCGAGAAGCCATTCTATCTTAGTGGCAATCCAATGTAAATCCAGATCGAAGGTGGGGGGGAGGACGGTGAGGTGGAAGAGGCACTTCAGATGTGGTTCAACAGTGCCATAAGCAGAGGGATTTGCCTATCTGGCCCTCTGCTAAAGAAAAAAGCTAACAAACTTGCTGCACAGCTAGGTCATGAGGGATTCGAGTCAATGGATGGCTGGCTTTCCTGATAGAAACAGCGAAACAGCATTGTGTGCAAAAAAGAACATGGTGAGCGCTCAGACGTAGGCACTGAGGCTGCCATTGACTGGGTTTCGAGTGTGCTGCCAATAATTTTGAGGGACTGTGCACCCAGTGCAGTGTACAATGCTGACAAAATCAGACTGTATTACAGGGGCTACCCAGATCGTGGACACGTACAGAAAGACACAGAACTGCTTGGTGGTAAAAAAAGCAAAGGAGAGAGTGTTATCGCTGCTCTGTTCTAACATGGATGGGACTGATAAATGGCCGGTGGTCCTTACTGGCAAGAGCAAATGACCACGATGCCTCCCCAAGGATCTTTCCACCCTTCCAGTGTCCTACTGTGCTTCATCAAATGCGTGGATGACTGGTTGGATTTTTCAGGGCTGGCTGAGTCAGTGGGGGAGAGAGATCTCAAGCGGATGTGCTGTAATGTTCTCCTTCTCCAAGACACTTGCTCTGCCCATCCACCCAAAATCATGGGCAAGTTCCCCCACAGAAAGATTGTTTTTCTGCCTCCAAACATGACAAGCCTAATCCAGCCAATGGATATGGAGGTGATTGGGAATCTAAACGGTCACTACCGTTCACTGATGTCCGCCAGAATTGTCGGGGTGATTGACGAGGAGGTGGTGCAGCCCAAGCATCTGCAATTGCTAAAGCTGTGTCAATTTTGGATGCCATTGACATGGTTGTTAAAGCCTGGCAGTCAGTTTCCATTCGAACAGTCGCAAATTGTTTTAAAAAAGCCGGCTTTTCTTGTGAAAGAAGTGCATCATCACAAGAAGCAAATGACACCCAACAAGAGAATGACGATGCTCTGACTGATGGTGAGCCACCATCGTTCATGACTGCTGACGAGTTTGTGAATTTTGTGCACATGGATTCTGATTTGCCTACTGAGGGTGAGGCAAGTGACAGCGACATCTACAACACAAAGGAATGCGCATCAATGAAAGCACACTGGAACTGTCTGACACCGATGATGATCCACCTCCTGTACCCATCACAAACAAAGAGGCACTGGATCACCTATGAGTCTTGATGTCATGGTGTACTCAAAACAGGGACCTTACAGGGTGGGGCAGACTCACAGGTTTGGAGAGAACATTTACAAGTAAGGTATGCTCTGAAGCAAAACAGAGCCCAATCCCTGATTTCTTTAAGCGATGTCTTTTTGCTGATATTGATAATGCCGTTGCTGACTGATGATTCTGTACTGTTGATGACTTTTTTCGATGTTGCCGACTGCTGATCCCATGTACTGTACCGTTTATGTACCCAATTACTCACTAGCATAAAAAAACAAGCATTGGTCAGTGCCAAATGCTGTCTCGCTGGCACTGGCATTGGTAGTGCAGGAGGTAAAGAGATGCATAATAGAATGGCAGTGAAGTATGGAACTGATGCCAACCCAACCCCCACCCTGCAGAGACTGACAGGTGCTGGGTTGTGCCTTTGGTGTCAGCTATAACGCTCATTCATTTACTTCACCCTACCCTGTAGACACTGACAAGTGTGGTGTGCTTTGGGCCTTATACTCACCCGATTCCATAAGGACATACGCTGAGACGGGTGCAGTATGGGAGAATGGGCCTCACCCTACCTTGTAGACACTGACAAGTGTCGTGGTGTGCTTTGGGGTCTTTTGCCTTATATTTACGCCATTCCATAAGGAAATACGCTGAGCCGGGTGCAGTATAGGAGAATGGGGTGAATGTTAGGGCCAAACACTCCAAGGCACACCTCGCTGGCTGCAGGGTGGGGGTGGGGGTGGAATGTCGTGAGCATTGCAGCCAGTGATCCCAAGTCACACCCTGACGCCTGGCAGTCTCTACAGGGTGGGGTGTTACAGTTGGAAACCCTAACGTTGTAGGCGTTTGTTGGTATTTTTCCTCCAAATTTCCAACATAGGCTTTTTGTGACCCCACCTCATAAAGGGCGGCACACTCAGTTTGTTAGCTGAAAAGTGGTTTTGCACAGTGGCTATACCATTTGGCGACACAGGGCTGAAAACACATTTTGGGCAGGATGTGGAAAATGACAACTGTATTGTTCACGAGGAGGCGTAAAAAAATGGCAATGTTGAAAATCTGGAGTGAAAATATGAAAAATTGGTGAAGTCATGAGCATGCATAGAAACTGCGAAACACACGTCCGTAACAATTATTTTTGGAGTTTTTAGCTACATTTTCAGCATAGGCATTTGGGACCTCCCCTCATGAACAGTGGCGCTGTGATTGTGTTAATCTGTCCCAAAAGTTGATTTCCACAGCGACCACGCCATTGTGCACCACAGGTGTGGAAACACATTTTGGGCAGGCTGAAAAATGATAGCTCTACTGTTGATAAGGAGGTGTGAAAAATGCCAGTGTTGAAAATCTGGCATGAAAATATTGCAATTCGCAGTTACAGGTGCGTGGAACTGTGCAACGACGCTTGTAACACAGTCATTTTATGGACATTCGCACCAAATTTTCAACATAGGTATTTTAGGACTTTTGCTCATGAACAGTGTCACCGTCATTTCTCAAACTATCCCAAAACTGATTTCGCACAGCGACTGCGCTATTCTGCGCTGGATGTGCAATAACAGATTTCAGCCAGGATATGTAAAATGACAGCTGTACTGTTCATAAGGAGGTGTGGAAAAAGGGCAGTTTGAAAATCTAGAGTGAAAATATTACAAATTCACGAAGTTATAATGCGTTGGAAACAGCGCAATGCCTTCGTAAAACAACTAGTTTGAGTTCTTTTCACCAAATTTGCAACATAGGCTTTTGAGAGCCCCTCATTAACAGTGGCTGTCTTTCGTTACTAGGTCCCAAAAGGTGATTCCGCGCAGTGACCGCGAAATCACCTTCCGGGACTGAATAACACCATGACAGTGACTGAATTCATGAGGAGGGGCCCCAATAACCCCATGTTGAAAATTTGGTGCAAAAATTCCAAATAATGCCCGAGATATGCACCAAAGTTGAAAAACCCCTATTTATGCCATTATACAGCTTACCGGCATTTCTTCAGTTCGCGATCAGCTTTGAAGAGTGCAGATGAGTTCCCTGTCCACGAAGATTGTCGCGCCAGACTCTGGAGGTAAGTATGGGGTGAGGGGTGGGGAGGCGGTGTGCAGAGGTGAGCACGGGTTGGGGAGGGAGCTGGACAGACCGTGAGGGATCGTTTTCTTCTTTACAGGTTAAAGAAAAAAAACATCGCGAGGACCTTTTTTTTACAGGAGCATTGGCACACTGGGGTGGGCTCTGGCTGCCACCTGAGTGTTTGGGGCTAGCTGACGGGGATTGGGCACCCGTCAGCACATACCAAATGGGGAGAGAGTCGAGGATTGTAACACGGCATCAAACAGAAGCGGCAAATAGAAATCTCATTGGACCAAATACAACACATGACCAACGTTGGAGCGGTGATTAATTCCCCAGTAAGGACCGCTCCAACTATTGTTCACGGGGTCACCGGGTCAAGCTCTAGCAGCACTAGGTGTCACAGCAGGAAACAGAACACACATCACAGCGAATATGGAGGATCTCAGTGCGCCGACAGAAAGCCGAACAGAACTGCAAAACCGAAAACCGCTGATGACACAAAGCTCTGTAACAGAGTAGACACACCAGAGGGTGTAGACAGAATGAGAAGGGACCTGCAGAAACTTAAAGAATGGTCAGGGGTTTGGCAGTTGAAATTCAATGCAAAGAAGTGCAAGATAATGCATATGGGGCACAAAAACCCTGGCACAATATATCAGTTGAGGGGTGAGGATATAGCATGCACCGAGCAGGAAAGGGATCTTGGGGTTATCATCTCTGATGACCTCAAGGTAGGGAAACTGTGACAAGGCAGCAGGTAAAGCAAATAGGATGCTGGGATGTATAGGCAGGGGCATCACCAGCAGGAAAAGGAAGTCATAATTCTCTATACAAGACACTAGTGAGGCCCCACCTGGAGTACAGTGTACAGTTCTGGAGACCATACTCACGTAAGGACATAGACAGGGTAGAGAAGGTTCAGAGGAGGGCAACAAAGATGGTGCATGGATTGCATCACAAGTCCTATGAAGACAGGTTGAAGGAACTGAACATGTACTCCCTGGAGGAGAGGAGGAGAGAGGGATATGATAGAGACATACAAGTATCTCACAGGAGGAACAGGGTGCAGGAATACACTATTTTTAAGTGAAAAAGATGTTCCAGGACTAGAGGGCATGGGATGAAGTTGGAGGGAGGACGATTCAAAGGAAACATGAGGAGGAATTTCTTCACAGAGCGGGTGGTGGACAAGTGGAACACCCTGCCAGAAGAAGTGGTGGGGGCTGAAACACTCACGGGATTTAAGAATGCATGGGATAGACATAAAGGAATTCTGGAGGTCAGGGGTAAGGGGCAACAGACTTCTAGGAAAACATAAACTGAACTTACAAGCTCAAATGGGCAGACTGGGTGGGCCATAGGCCCTTATCTGCCGACACTGTCTATGCATCTATGAAAACAACACAAGTATTCCTGTGTTACAAACGCATTAATGCCCTCCGGAGTTGGCTTCTACTGGGGAATTAATGCATAAGGCCTCGTGCCACAACCACCCAACCATGCATTAATTCCCCAGTAGAAGCCTCCTTCGTCGGACATTAATGCCCTCGGCACATAACATATGGGGGGGTGCATTATGCCGATGGGGAGTGGGCTCTCCCGTTGACACATACATTGGGTCAGGGCATGCTGACAGGGGGATTGGGCACCCCTGAAGTTGGCATTGTGGTAGGCAGTGTGCCACCATGTTTTAATATAATTTTTCACCAGGGAAAGCACGTCAGGAGGTGCCTCTGCGTATGACGAGTTTTGCTCGCAGTGCAGCGGACCTTTCCTTAGATGTGCTGTCCACATTATGTATTCATGTGTGGCGCCAGTATGCAGGCTTATTGGGGAATGAGGGACGCATCTACTGATGTGTGCCCTGCATTCGCCCAACAGTGACCGCGCCTCCAAAATCTGCTACTAATGCAATATGTTGGCTGGTGTGCAAGTGTGAGCCAACATAAAAAAAACAATATAAACACATTAATCACTAAGCATATGTATTGTCTCTTTCTTCCTTGTTTTATGCATTTCCTGCTTCAGTTTACTAGCACTTCTGACAAACAGGATGGCCACTTAATAGGGACGAAAGAGGGCCCACGGAGCCATCCCTATTAAGTGGCTTCATCTGTACTCCCCATATAGATGTGAGTAAAAACTAGTTTTCACAGCCAAAGTGGTGTGCCTGCCAAATGTCACCATCCCCAACTCCCTGGCATGGCTTCTAGTACCTATGCTTTCTGTTTGGGTTATTTTTCCCAGTCACATCCCCTTGTCCCCCACCCTGACGATGGGTCATTTCAGTTGAACTGTTCTACTAGCTGGGAAGGCGGGTGAGCCAGCATTTGCCTTCAAAGTCTATGCCATTGCTGTTCTCTGGTCAGTTAGTAGAAGGATGCAGATTTGTAAATTTTTTTATTCACTTGGGAAAGGCACACTGAGCTGTGGTAGTTTGGTTTCAGATGCGTCCTCCTGGGGGGGAGGGTTACATGAACCTGTTTTATTGATGGAAAAGTTGGCCATGACACTGGAGAAGCTCCCTTATTATTCAAACTCTGAAAAAGAGAATATGCACAATTAAAACTTTTTATTTTGCCTTTGTTTTATAACTCAGTAACATTTCCCTCACCTATTTAAACTGAACCCTGTTTGTACAGTGTGCTTTTTAGGGCAATGTGGGGTAGCCGACTTAACCCTATAAAAAGGTTACATCTATATAGGCCCATCAAGGAGGGTGGTTTAGGGACGATAAATCCTGTTGTGTTTTGTGTTTTATTTATTTATTTTTTTTAAATGTGAGACCTGTAATCACAGATACCAATATTATACGAACATACATACAAACATACGAAGAAGCCAGCAGAAGAAGGCCATTTGGTCTATCAAGTCTGCTCGTGTTGCAGGGTCCACAGTCTGAGCTACTGTCCCTGCCCCCTCTCCCCACTCCTTCCATCCTCCCTACCCATGGCCCTTACCCTCCCCCTATACCTGTCCCAGCCTCTCTTAAAGCTGCCCCCTGTCTTCAACGAGATGACCTCTTCAGGCAGTGCATTCCAAGTGTCCACCATCCTCTCTGTGAAGAAGTGCTTCCTGACCTTCCTCCTAAGCCTCCCACCCTCCAGCTTAAGACTGTGCCCCCCTCGTGTTATGGTTGCCACTCAGCTTAAAGAGACTCTCCTTATCAACCTTATTTATCCCTTTCAAGTAGTTGAAGGTCCCAGTCATGTATTATAATGGGTCTGTTATTTTCCTTTGTGCTCAGCTTCTTATAAAATGATTAAATAATACTTTGAAGGTGGTCTGGGACCCCGTGGGGTAATACCGAGCCAAATTCTGGCATGTTTTAAAGAATAATCAAGTGAGATTGACTTCTTCCCACATACAGAGGGAAAACTGGAAGCAAGTTTATGCTGCTGTTACGCCAGGTGCTTTTCTTCTGAACCTGATTTTGAATCAGTACTGAATGTCCCAAGTAAGGTTATTATGCAGTGGATGCAGGGATCCCAGAAAAAAATGTGTGCTGTAGTATGGTTGGGAGCAGATGGCCACCCTGATGTGGGGAGTAACAAGAAATATAAGCAACTATCTGAACATATGTGTTCCAGACCCACCTGTAACAACGCAGACTATGGAGCATTTGGTCTGTCTTCATCAAGGATATCTCCTCTGTTGGGCCACAGCTTTGGAATTGTAAGCCACCAGTGTCAGGACCACTCAAAAACTTTTACCAGCTGGGGGGGCTACCCATGATGATGTGCAGTGTCGACACCTACAAAATGTGGGCGGCTCAGTGGCTCTTTAGTTCTGTCTTCTGCTGTTGACCACTCATCGGACCTGCAAAGAAACCACACCATCATTTTCTTCTGTATTTCATATTTTCTTATTTAAAACTTATTGACGTCCCTGTATGCCACCGTTGAAAGAGCCTTTATTTAGGTTTTCTACCTGTAGATACAAGATCTACAAGGGCGATGCTCACATTGTGTGTGTTTGCTGTTTGGGCTTGTCCTTCAACGTGAGGGTCTGTACGATTTGCCAAAGATTTAACCAGGCCACAAGGAGATGCCAAAAGAAGGCACTAGAAACCATCATCACGATCAAGGCCATGGAAACCCAAGCAAAGGCCGTGGACTCAAAGCCAGCTTTTCCCTCATGCCAAGTCACTACAGGGCAGGAAACACCCAGACGATTGGCGACCCTGTCGCCACTAAGGTTGGCTAAGATGACAGAGAAATCCAAAGAGAAAGAAAAATTGTCAGGGAAACCCTTCTCCAGCCACGATAAGCATAGGGATAAACATGCTTCTCCGATGAGGTCAACATCTCCATTAAAGCAGGGTAACAGCCCCTAACCATTACCGAGACACCAAGATCAGTGCCTGGGTCTGGTGCTACCATACCTACTATGGACAGCATGCTGCTTCCATCATCAGGTTTTGTCCTGACGATGACAGCAATTATAAAGCTGCAAACTGACACTGTCCGTCAACTCCCAGGCTATGCTGGCGTCATTTTCAGAAATGTTAACTCGTCAGTTCTCGTTGTTGACAGTGTCTGTGCTAATAGACTTAAAAGCATGCCTGTAGCTCCTTCAGTACATTGATTGCTCCCACCGCCCATCAGGATGGCGACGAGGTAGGATACAGTCATGAACTCCTGGATGTAGGAGGATATGGAGGAAGAAGGAGGAAGAGGACCCCTATGAAGGGGGTTTCTTTATAGCTCTACCCTCTCCTCTTGCAGTCAGAACTCCGTGGTTCATAACCCAAGGTCTCCTTCTGAAGATCCCTCATTTCAAGCTTTATTCAGGCAACCTCAAGATGACGTGAGGTTTGAGGGTGAAGAGAAAGACTCCAGTAAAATAAATTTTATGGAGTTCTTAGAAGATACGGCTGCACCTACTATTGTAGTGCCTCCTGTATGCCCTGCACTGGAGGATGCTACCTTTGCTGCCTGGCACAGACCTAGCACTTTGCCTGCAGTCCCCAGAAAGGCTGACAAGCAGTACCCCGCTCCATCTGTCAAGCACTACTATGCTGCACAGCCAGAAATGGATTCTATGATAATTATGACTGCTCGTGATTGCTCTAGGGCCCCTGGAGTGATGAGCACTCTCCCTCCTGACAAAGAACCAAGGAGACTAGATGTAATGGTCAAACAAATGTATGCATCTGCCACCTTGAAGCTAAGAATTGTGAATCAGAAGGCTTATACGATTAAGTATCAGAATAGCCTATGGAAATCTGCCCTGAGTACTATTCAGGCTTTCCCTGGTAGCTCTGCAAAGACAGAACTGCTTCGGCTGGTATTGGTACTGGTAAGCATCTATTACAGTCAGCATATTATGCGTCTGATGCTTCTGCCAGGGCTGCAGCCTCTGGCATTTAATTTGTGAGATATTCTTGGCTCAGAGTAGGTGGCTTTTCTGCCGACGTCCAGCAAGCTGTACTGAATGCCCCTTTTAGGGGCTCTGGGTTATTTAGAACAGATGTGGGTAATGCACTAAAAAAACCTTCACTCATCCAAAATGACTCTGAAGTCCGTGAAATCCTTGAATCTGCAAAATAGAAGACATGGTAGAGGTGCATTTCATAGGCCTACAGGCCATGGCGACCATGGCTACCATCCACAGTACAGTGGTTGAGAAGGCAGTCCCCCTCCAGGTCCCTCCACCACTAGTGGCTATTCCAAGATGACCAAAGGTTCTGTTTCAGGTGGCCCTGCCACCCTTGGCACCATCTGACTCCCCACTTCTCCCCCTCCACTGCTGCATTTGGAGGTGCAAGTGGGGGGAAGGATCTCCTTTCGTCTGCTAAAATGGAGATCACCACTAAGAGTGGGTCCTGGAAATAGTAAAGGACTTGCCCTGGAGTTGCTGTCCAAATGTCCAGTGCACCTTCCACCTCCTTCTCATTATCTTTTGGACCACTTGTCCCTACTGAGAGAACACGCACAGTCCCTACTTCTAAAGAAAGCAATCAAACTTGTTCCTCCCAAAGAGAGGAACCGGAGTTCTATTTAGGATACTTTCTCATCCCCCAATCATTAGGAGACCCACGTCCTGTGTTGGATCTCAGAGACTTGAAAAACTAATCAAATACAAAATGTTTTGAATGGAATCGCTTCAGGCTCATTTCCTGTTGCAAACAGAGAATTGGCTCTGTGTTCTTGATTTGAAGGATGCTTACCTTCATATCAAAGCTGACATTACCACAGGCAGTACCTCTGCTGGAGAACAGCTATTATCAGTTCTGACACTTGCCCTTTGGCTTATCCTCGGTACCGCTGGTGTTACCTAATGCTTCTCAGTTGTGGCAGCACGCCTCAGAAGGAAGGGTGTTTGTCTTCCTTATCTGGATGATTATTTCAGTACACAATCTCCAAACACAGCAACTGTTCAAGAACCCTGTTAGTCAGGCAGTCACTTTGATTTGTTAAAATCTCTACTATAAATGTTAATAAAATGTAAGGAAAAGTCACCCCCATTGAAATCAATGGGGCACGCACATGCAGCCTTTGTTTAATGACATCGCAAAATGGGGCTGCATGTGCCTGCATGTGGGTGTGTCGAAGGGTTCAGAAAGTGCCTCTGTTTTTTTACCGCAATGTCCAGTTTCAATTTTCCGAATGTTATAACTTCTTTTATGTGCAGAAATGGTTGGAATTATTTATGCCACTCAGCTCTGAGGTAGATGAGTGATTACATATGTTGGGGTGGACAGCAACTAGGAAATTGCTCTTTAAGGGTATTTTGCACATGCGGCTCCCAGCTTCATAATTAAACCAGTTCCACTTTGGGACTTAAACTTCCTCCAGACTCTGGCTCCTTTAAGCCTGCTGCAGCCTATGAGGTCCTTTCTTGGAAGGCTGTCTTTCTGGTTGCTGTAACTTCTACAAAGGATTTCCAAACTTCAGGCTCTCATGAATGAGCCTTCCTTCCTGATTTTCTACAAGGACCGAGTATCCTTGCGTACCAGTCTATGCTTTTTACCCAAAGTGGTGTCTGACTTCACACTGAATCAGATCATAAACCTTTCAGTGTATTATCCTAAGCATGCTAACAAAGATATGGCACTTATTCTGCTTGGCCTTCCCAGATGAAGTGGACTAGCCAGAGCTAGTCTAATTTTAAGATAATATATTTTGAAGAACATATTTATTGTTTTAATGCGCAATATAAGGGTGCTAGCTGCGCATTCAAGCAGACTAACTTGATAGACCGCAAGGCCTGTTTCTGCCGACAGATTTATATGTTCGTATGGAGGAGGCTAGCTTGGATTTAGTGGCCATAATGAAGTCATGGTGCACTGAGAGTCATGACTGGGAGATGGCCATACCAGTCTACTCTCTGTGCACGAGAGACAGGAAAGGGAAGAGGGGCCTAAGACAAGTAGCACACACAATATCCTTCTCAGAGGTGCTGCCTGTCAATGGCGTGGGTGAGGCGAGGGTACTTTGCACCATGCAGTTTAATGAATGGTTGAAAAAAAGGTGCGGAGCAAAGGGGTTTGGCTTCATTGGGGACTGGGGTTCCACCTGGAGGGACACCAGCCTATACTGGCAGGATGGTCTGCATCTGTCCAGGAAGGGAACAAGTCTTTTGAGCAATTGGTTTAAATGCTTCATTGGCAAGCTTTTGAACTAGTCAAGGGGGAAGGCACCGATAAGCAGCAGGAAAATCCCAGCCTCTCCCTACAAAACAGGGTACTAAATGAGAAAAAGACCGAGGTAAAAAGGTCAGTGGGGGATGCTGCAACAGAAGGTAAGCCATCAAAAATGGAGAGCAATGAGTACCAATGCCGTAGTCTGAGTAACAAGCTCCTGAATTAGTGGCCTTGATGGAGGAGGAACATCTGGATATCGGGGCAGTCACAGAAACATGGTACACAAAACCATGACTGGGACGAAACATACCAGGATACACTATCTACAGGAGGGACAGGGAGAGTAAAAGAGGAGGAGGAGTAGCTCTTTACATAAGGGAAGGAATCAAAGCAACAGAACAAAAGGGTAAACAGGGAGGAGGAGAAGAAGCACTGTGGGTAAATTTGGAGACAGGCAATGGCACCACAATCCGCACAGGGGTTGTATACAGACCCTCTTCTCAGGGGGAGGAAATGGACAAGGAAATGATAGAAAGTATACTTAGAATGGCAGAAAAAGGGGAGATATTGCTGATGGGTGATCTGAATATGCCAGATGTTAACTGGAGTGCAGTTGCAGCAGCCACTTCGAAGAGTGGGGTTATTCTAGATGCCCTACAGGGGGCATGCCTTAGACAACTAGTATTGGAGCCCACTCGAGGGAGCAATCTTAGACCTGGTTCTCTCAAATGGAGAAAGGATCACAGATGTAGAAGTGGGTAGCCACCTGGGAACTAGTGACCATCGAACAGTATGGTTCACAATAAACACAGCAATAGAGTCAAGCCTACAAAGGCAAAAGTACTGGACTTTAGGAGGGCTGACTTGTCGAAATGGGTGAGTGCCTAAGGAATGCACTAACAAACGGGCAGGAAGGAGGGGTGGAAGAACAATGGGGAATAATAAAAACTGCCATCACAGAGGTAACAAGCCTTTGTGTGAAGCAAATAAACAAAACAAAACGATGTAAGAAACCACTATGGTTCTCAAAGGAAGTGGCAGTGAAGGTTCAAGAGAAAAAGCATTCAGGAAGTACAAGGAATCACAGAAGAAGCAAGGCAGAGAACTGTATCAGTTAAAGCAAAAGGAAGCTGGGAAGGCAGTCAGAACAGCAAAGGCCCAAACCGAGGAAAAGATGGCCAACTCAGTTAAGAAGGGGGATAAAACCTTTTATAGGTACATCAGGGAGCGAAGGAAGACCAAGGGAGGGATAGTGAGGCTTAATAAAGGGGAGAGGGGTGGGCAGAGGGTGACTGTGAAAAGGCAGAGATACTAAACAAATATTTTTGCTCAGTATTTACAAATGAAGAGGGGGAGGTACCTAAAACAAACAATAGAAACACTCTGGATACAGAAGTTGATACCAGCCCATTTACAGAAGAAAGGGTTCTGAAAGAACTCTTAAAACTGAAGGTGGACAAAGCAATGGGGCCTGATGGGATTCATCCCAGAATTAAAAGAACTAAGGGTAGAACTAGTGACACCACTGACTACCCTCTTTAACAAATCATGGGAGGATGGGGTGGTACCCGAGGACTGGAGGAGGGCAGATGTGATTCCCTTCACAAAAGTGGGAGCAAGGCAGAAGCAGGAAACTACAGACCTGTTAGTTTAACCTCAGTGATAGGGAAATGATGGAATCACTTGAAGGAAAGAATTGCTGAGTATCTAGAGGCCAGAGGGGCACAGGACCCAAGGCAGCATGGATTCACAGTGGGAAGGTCATGCCAGATGAATCTGATAGATTTCTTTGACTGGTGTCCAAAGTAGTAGATCAGGGAGGGGCTATGGACATGGCCTACCTAGACTTTAGCAAGGCATTTGACACAGTCCCACACAAAGATTAATATAAAGTTAGCCAGCCTGGGAGTGGGTCCCAAGATGACAGCCTGGTAAAGAATTGGCTGGAGAATAGGACACAGAGAGTAACAGTAAATGGAGTCCACTCTGAAGAAAGAGGGGTTACTAGTGGGTACCGAGGGTTCAGTATTAGACGGTCCTCTTCAATGTCTTTATAAGTGACATTGCAGAGGTACTGAAGGAAAAGTATGTCTCTTTGCAGATGACACAAAGATCTGCAACAGAGCTGATGCACAAGGTGGGTGGAAAGGATGAGAAGGGACTTGGCAAGGTTAGAGGAATGGTCAAATGTATGGCAGCTTAGATTCAGTGCTAGAAGTGCAGGTAATGCACCTGGGAAACAAAACCCAGGGAAAGAGTCACAATGGGGGTGAGATACTAACAACAACAAAATGGAAAGGGACCTGGGGGTAGTCATATCAGATGACCTAAAGGTGGGCAAGCAATGTGAGAGGGCAGCAAGGAGGGTTGGGGGATACTGGGATGCACAGGAGAGGCATCACCAGTAGAAAACAGGAAGTTATTATCCTCTGTACAGACAGCTGGGAGACCCCATCTGGAGTACTGCATGCAGTTCTGGAGACCCAATCTCCGCAAAGACATAGTCAGGATGGAAGCTGTCCAGAGGAGGGCACTAAAATGGTGCAGGGTCTGCACCAGAAGACATATGAAGAGAGACTTAAGGAGCTTAATATGTATAGCCTCGAGGAAAGGAGGAGAGGGGGACATGATAGAAACTTTCAAGTACCTCAAAGGGAATCAACAAAGTCCAAGAGGGTAGCATCTTTCAAAAAAGAGGTGTGCAGAACAAGAGACATTTGAAGATAGAGGCGTGGCTCTAGGGTAATTTGAGGAGGTATTTTTCAGAGAGGGTTGTGGATGCATGGAACGCCTCCAGAGGAGGTTGTGGAGTCAAAAACAGTGGTGGAATTCAAGCATGCATGGGACAGTCAAAAGGCAATTCTAGGGGGTGGGGGTAGGAAGAAGTAGGCTGCTGGTTAACTAGGATCTGCAGCTTATCCATTAGGTAGGGAAATGGGCAGACTGTGTGGGCCAAGCGGTCCTTATCTGCCGTCAAATTCTATGTTTCTATGTTGTACTATATGTGAGGGAGGAAATCAAGGCTATGGAAGTATGGTCCCACCTAGAGGAAAAGGAAGGGCTGGAGGTGCTATGGGTCTTCCTGGAATCAGGAGCTGGGGCCGCTGTCCATACAGGGGTTATATACAGACCTCCAGCACAGGGAGAGGAATTGGATAAGGTACTTGGGGGGAATAATCAAATAAGGGGGAGACGCTGCTAGCTGGGGACTTTAATCTGTCAGATGTGGTTTGGAGCCTTTCAGCTACAGCTTTGGCAAGCAGCAGGGCCACCCTTGACTCCCTACACAGTGCTTTTCTCAGGCAGCTAGTCAACAAACCCACTAGGGACAGGGCAGTGCTGGACCTGGTGCTTACAAACAGGGACGGCGTTGCAGACATCACGGTGGGCAGTGCCTTGGGTACCACTGATCACTGTACAGTGTGGTTGGACATTAAGATGGGAGTAGAGCATAACCACATGAGGACAAGGGTCCTGGACTATAGGAGGGCAGATTTTAAAGAAATGGGGACAGCCACAGAAACTGCCTAGTAGGGGGACTGCCAGGAGTGGTAGAGGAACACTGGGGAAAAATATGGAGGACATTATTATGGCAACCAGCCTCTGCATGAAAGTGAGTAAAATAAAACGAAAAAAGAGTGCTATGGTAATCTAGGGAAGTGGCCATGATGGTGAAGAAAAAAAAAGGGTGGCATTCAGAGGTATAAGTAAACAGAGGAAAGAAGACAGAGGGGTGTACCAGGTAAAACAGAGGGAAGCAGGTGGGGCAGTGAGGAGGACAAAAGCACAGACAGAGGAAAGGATAGCCAAAGGGTAACAAATGGGATAAGACTTTCTTCAGGTACATGAGTGAAAAAAGGAAAGCAAGGGGAGGGATAATGAGGATAAGGAGGACATCAGAGGGAGACTGCGCAGAAGGGGACCAAGTAAAAGCAGACATTCTAAGCAATACTTCTGCTCAGTCTTTAGAGTGGAGGGAGAGGGGATCAGACCACAAGGGAGCAGCAAAAACTAGGCTTGTTGATACTCCAACCAGAGGTGGAACTGTCCTGGATTTGGTTCTTACTAACAGTGACAAGGTAAAGGGTCTTGAGGTAGGGTATTTTCTAGGCAGCAGTGACCATCGTATGGTTGGATTCCAAGTGATCACAAGCAAGGACACTAGTCACTCCAAGATCAGGGTTTTAGATTTCAGGAAGGCAGACTTCCAGAAAATGAGAGCCCGCCTAGCAGAGAGTCTTGGACACAGAGAAGGGAAAGGGTGGAGGAAATGTGGGAGGGCCTCAAGGAAGCTATCAAAAAGGTAACTGATCTATGCGCCAGGAGGGTGAGTAAGGCCAATAAGAAAAGGAAACCCCTCTGGTTCTCCAAGGAGGTGGCAACTATACTAAGGGATAAAAAGGTTTACAAGGAATTTAAGGCATCAAAGAAAGAAGAAGATAATGAATCTTATAAAGAAGCACAGAGGGAAGCAGGGAAAGCAATAAGAAAGGCCAAAGCTCAGACTGAATTGAGGATAGCACAAGGGGTAAAGGGGGGAGACAAAACCTTCTTTAGGTACATAAGAGAACAACGGGGGAATAGTAAGACTGGCAGCTTCAGCAGGGTGTCTAGTTGAAAAGGACAGTGACAAAGCAGAAGTCTTAAACCAATACTTCTGTTCTGTGTTCGCTGAGGGGGATGCAGGGGATGGACCAAATCTACAAAGCAGTAGTACCCAGGGACCAGGGGTCGATACTAACCCATTCACAGAAGGTCAAGTTTTGGAAGCCCTAAATGAACTAAAAGTAAACAAGGCCATGGAGCCAGATGATATTCACCCCGGAGTTCTCAGGGAACTGGGGAGCATACTGGCAGCTCCCCTAGCAGAACTCTTCACCAAATTACTGGAGTGTGGAATGATACCGGAAGACTGGAAAAGGGCAACAGTGGTCCCACTTCACAAATCAGGGAGCAGAGATGAGGCTGGCAACTACCGTCCAGTGAGCCTCACGTCGGTGGTTGGAAAACTGATGGAGACATTGCTCAAACAGAGGATAATAGCTTTTCTGAAAGTCAGTGGACAACAAGACCCAAAACAGCACGGTTTCATGGCGGTAGATCTTGCCAAATGAACCTGGTCAACTTTCTTAAACTGGGTTACGGGCAGTAGATCAGGGAGTGGCAGTAGATGTGGTCTACCTGGACTTTAGTAAGGCCTTCTACTCTGTTCCACACAGAAGGCTGGTAAGGAAGTTGGACCATATAGAAGTGGGTAAGGAGGTGGCTTGGTGGGTGAGCAACTAGCTGAGAAGAAGAACACAAAGGGTGCAGGTAAATGGTGCAGTATCTGCTGAGAGGGAGGTAACTAGCAGTGTACCACAGGGGTCGGTGCTGGGGCCTCTACTCTTCAATGTTTTCATATCCAACATCACAAACGGATTGGAGGGAAAGGTGTGTCTATTTGCAGACAACATCAAGATATGTAACAGAGTGGACTCCCCTGAAAGAGTAAAGAGTGTGAATTCAGACCTAAAGAAACTGGAGGAGTGGTCAGAGGTTTGCAGTTGAAATTCAATGCCAAAAGTGCAAAGTCATGCACGTAGTAGCAGGGCAATCCCAAGGAGGATTACTACCTGGGGAGAGAAGCTAGCTTCCACCAGCCAGGAACGTGACCTAGGGGTCATAATCTCAGAAGACTTGAAGGTGGGAAACAGTGTGAAAAGGCAGCGCTAAAGGCCAGTGGCATGCTTGGTCACATTGGGAGGGGAACCACGAGTTGCAGGAGGGAGGTAGTACTGTCACGCTACAGGTCACTGGTGTGCCCCCACTTGGAGTGCTGCGTACAGTACCAGAGGCCGCACCTCAAAAAGGACATCAACAGACTGGAGGGTAATGAAGATGATCCAGGGGCTGCACCAGACAGCATATGAGAATAGGCTGAGGTAGCTCAACATGTACTCCCTGCAACAAAGGAGGGGGGCATGATTGAGACCTTTAAGTATATTATGGGTATAAATAAGGTTTGGGTTCAGGAGCTGTTTCAGGCAAAGGAGAGTGGTAAAACTAGAGGGCATAATATTAGGCTGAAGAGTGGAAGGTTCAAGTGTAATGCTAGAAAGTTCTTCTTTACCGAGACTGTAATTGACCCTTGGAATAGCCTGCCCCAGGAGGTGGTGGGGGCCAAGACAGTAAGAGAGTTCAAGAACGCATGGGATAGACACAAGGGTATCATTTTACAGTAAGGCTAAGGGAGGGGTGTAGCATCCTAGTAAATGTTTTGGACAGATTAAATAGATCTTGTGGTCCCCTTCTGCCGTCACTTTCTATGTTTTTATGTAAGGGTAAGGGGAGGTGGACTCAAGTCCACTTTCAGAAGAAAGAGTCCTGAAGAGACTTGTATCTCTGAAAGTGGACAAGGCTGGGACCGGATGGGGTACATCCAAGGGTACTAAAGGAACTCGAGGTGCTGGCTGCCTCACTTATGGTCTTATTCAACAGCTCACTGGAATCGGGCATAGTTCCAGAGGACTGGAGAACAGATGTGGTCCCTCTACATAATGGCGGCAGCAGTGAAGAGTCTAGCAACTATATGCTGGTAAGCCTCACCTCAGTGATGAGGAAATTAATGGAAACCCTGTTAAAGGAAAGGTTGGTAGAGTATCTTGAATCAAATGGACTGCAAGACCAAAGGCAGCATGGATTCACGGTGGGGAGGTCATGCCAGATGAAACTGACTTATTTCTTTGGGTGACCAGGGAAATAAATCAAGGGAGGACAGTGGACGTGGCTTATCTGGACTTTAGCAAGACCTTTGACATCATACCACACAGTAGAATGATTAAGAAACTGAGCAGCCTAAGGGTGGGATCTAAAATTGCGAACTGGGTTAGAAATTGGTTAACAGGAGACAGAGGTGGTGTTTAGTGGTATTCACTAAGAATGGAAGAGTGATCAGCGGGTGCCACAGGGCTCAGTATGGACCGGTCCTCTGTAGTGTCTTCATAAGTGACACGACAGACTAACCTGGAAGGTATGCCTTTTGCAGATGATGATAAAATCTGTAATGCGGTGGACAATCAGGAGGGGTGGAAAATGTGTATGGATCTTGGGAAACTCAAGGGTGGTTAAAAACATGTTGTGGTTCAGTGCTAAAAGTACAGAATTATTCATCTAGGGCATTGAACCCAGGAAGTGAGTATACGTTGGGGGATATTGTCAGTCACTAAGCAGGAAAGGGACCTTGAGATTATCATATCTGATGACCTCAGAGTGCAAGAATAATGTGACAAAGCAGTGGATAGGTCCAGTGTGATGCTGGGATGCATTGGGAGAGGCATTCCAGCAGGGGAGGGAGATGGTGTTGCCACTGCATCACTTACTGGTGAGACCACCTGGAGTATTGTGTCCAGTTCTGGAGGCCGCACCTCAAAAAGGACATAGGTAGGAGGCAGTCCAGAGAAGGGCAACTAAAATGGTGCAGGGGTTGCACCAAAAGCCCTACGAAGAAAGACTGATGGAACTTAGCATGTACACACTGGAAGACAAGAGAATGAGAGGGGACATGATAGAGATCTACAAGTACCTTGCGGGGTTGCACAGGGTGCAGGAGCAGAGTTTCTTTCAAAGGAGGAAGAGCACCAGGACCAGAGGGCATGCGTGGGAGGGGGGAGTTAAAGAGGGATGTGAGGAAGTCCTACTTCATTGTAAGGGTGGTAGACACCTAGAATAGATTGCCAGTGGTAATGGTGGAGGCAAAAACAGTAGGGGGCTTTAAGCATGCATGGGATAGACATAACTAGGATGGTGTAGGGATTGCAACATAAAACATATGAGGAGAGACTCGGGGACCTCAATATGTACTCACTGGAGGAGAAGAGGGATTGGGGGGACATGATAAAAACATTCAAGTACCTAAAAGGTATAAACAAGGTGCAGGCAAGAGACATCTTCATTTACAAAAGTTGTACACGTACAAGGGGACATGACATAAAGCTGGAAGGAGGCAGGTTAAGGGGAAATGTGAAGAGGTTTTTCTTCACAGAAAGGGTGGTGGACCCATGAAACAGACTGCTGCAGGAGGTTGTGGGAGCAAGCACAGTATAGGGTTTTAAAAATGCCTGGGACAGGCACAGGGGAACCTTAGAGGTGGGGTAAGCCATTGACCAATGAGAGTCAAAGGGCACAATCTAGTATAGGGTTAGGGGTTAGCCAGATAGGCCTGGTGGTCCTCATCTTCCGACAATTTCTGTTTCTATAAACGAATATTAGTGAATAGGCAGGGAGGAGTGAGGGTCACCTGAGAGCAGTTGGGATCTGTGGAGGCAGACTAGGCAGGGACCATCTGGGCAGACTGGGTGGGTCAAGCGGTCCCTTTCTGTTGACAGTGCTTCTAGAGTCTCCTTCACTGGGTCACAGCGCACTCACCCTCCTTCCCTTTTACTGAGGTAGAAGCTGGGCAGGATACTCCACTGACTTGCTGGAGGTTTGCCTACATGCCTTATGTATTTTACAGTCCCATGTCCCTACTCGTGTACCTGGTACCTACTTGGTCTCCTGGTTCCTTGAGTCATTGTAAAAGGCCCTCTGAGCTTATGTCCAGCGGGGAACTAAGAAGTCATGGAGCCACCAATGTTCTATAGGTGCCGACATTTGCACGTCATCGTGGTCGGCTGCCAGCTAGCAAAGGTTTCAGAGTGGCCATGACGTCAATGGCTTACAGTTCCAAGTGGTGCTTATGGAGGAGATTCATTCGAAGATCCGCTGTTAAGGTGAGTAACTACTTTTTATGCCCTTGTATACAGTCCTTTGTTCACGCTTGACACAACAATGGAGTGCCCACAATTTGGATCACTTACCTACCAGTTTCTGCTACTGGGGAATCTGGACTCCTGCCTGTTGCAGAGTTCATTGAGTTTAGCAGTATTCTGTTGACCCTCCATACATAAGGTATCCAAAGTCCACAAGAAGAATTGGCATAATATTTAGTATGGCTGGCATATAGCCTTGAGGTTAAACCTCCCAGTGCTCCCAGATCACCCTGAAAACGGACATAAAAAAAATAAATAAATAAAGTAACAAACTGGGAACTAGCTTGGTACATCCACCAAACCTGGGTTTGATCTGCAGTCTCCCCCTGCGTACACCTTGAGTAAGTCATTTAACCTACCTGTGTTCCCAGGACACCACTCTAATTGGGCCTTACCCAGTTATTAGAGAATAAAAAAATTTATAATATGCAGCTGAGTAGTCGGTAGTAAACAGTCCTTGTTTTTGAATAGGAAGCCAGTTCTTGGTCCAAGTTTCTTTATCAGGTTTTCAGTATGTGGTTTTTTACCTAAGATGATTTTCTAGCCATGTGCACATATTTATAGGAGTCAGTTCATTGGAGCACTTAGTGTTTTAGGGTGGTGATTTACAGAGATTGATAAGTGGCTCTGACTTTTCCCACAGAGCCAAACATCAACACTCAGGTCTTCATATCACGGAGGACAAGTCTATTTTGTGCAAAAGAAATGAACAATATTAAAACCTTTTAGTGGGTGTTTTGAACTGTGAGCACACGGGTCCCATGTGGGTGTGCAAGGTGGGTGTCTGTACAGAGGTGAAGGAGACATTCCCTGGTTTCTCTGAAGCCATTTACACTGAGTGACAATAAAATGGGGCCCAAAGCAGAGTCACAGGCAACTCCTGACATGATTGTTCTTAGCTTAGATTTTGCCACTTTGAAGTTTACTAGTTGGTGCTTGTCTGGTAGGTAGTTTGTGAACCATTTGACTACTGAGGTACTAAGGCCCACCTCAGTAAGCTTGCAAAAAACACATGGCTGTCGCTCCTGTTAGGAGCTTCCTATCCATGGCAGATTGGCTATCATCAGTGACTTTCACATGGGCCTTAGTGATACTGTGCATGGGGCAAAAGCCAGCCTGGGTTTAGGAGCTTATTGCTGGCAATAAAAGCATTTGGTCAGGTTGCCTTCAATCTCTCCAGGAAGTTAGCCACTTTTAAGAGTGGGGAGATGGACCTGTAGTTGCTTATGACTTTTTTTGCCCTAAGATAGGGGTAACCTGGGCTAGCTTCCATTATGTAGGATAAAGGCAACTGTAAATAAAGTATGGAACATGTATGCTAAAAGAGGAGCAGCAATGGGTGCAGCAAGGTTCAGTGATTTGTTAGGTATACTGTTACGGCCACCAGCCTTACCGCTTTAGTGTTAAGTAATGGTTTACTGACTTCAGGTACACTCACTGGCCATAGAGAGAGGTCACTGCTAGGGGGTGACATACCCAAAGTCCATTTAGTCCAGTTTGGTTATATATCCCTGAACACTGGATTTCTTCTTGGGACAGCCTAAATATGAGTACTTCTAAGGTTTTGGGTGCATGCATTCCTGCTTCAGATTGCTCTGTTTGGTCGTTTATTTTCCCCGAGATTGTACAACAGAGCTACAATATCCAATGTCGTATGGGGTCTAGTGTTCACCCGCTTGTACAGCTGGGAGGACTGAAGCTTGTGGAGGTTAACTGGCTAGTTCAAGATCACAGAGTGAGTAAATTGGGCTTGTAATACACTCTGAGGTAACTTACCAGCGAGGTAGATTGAGAGACCAGCACATGGGATACAAGAGAATTCATTTCCAAATGACTGGATTTCTGTTGGGCTCTCCAAAACACACACACCACTGGTAGGATTTGTACCTAGGTCTCGGGGTTTCCAATCCTGTGTTCTAACCACCACACCCCACTGCCTCCACCATAGAATTTGTACTGAAAACACATAAGCAGCAAGACTTGAACTGGGCTCGTGGCTCGAACCCGAGTCATCCTTGCAGCCAGCAGCACTCTTACTACTAGGTCACCAAATTTTATTTATTTCAAATGTTTTACCAAGAATGACATACTGAGTTGATAGTTATGCGTTTCCAGATGCATCTGCGCTTTCTGAGGTGGTGCTCCTTCTATTTTGAACCATTCGATGCTGGGGTCCCAGAATCACAGACCTTCCCACAATTCTTTGCATTCAACACGACTGAAGACTGCCATTTTTCTTTGGGCAGTGGGCCACATCTTACTGAACATCTCACTGACATTTCAGCCTAACTCCCTCCCGAAAAGCAGTGGCAGAGATTGTGAAATCCCTCGACTTCCCAGACATGTGACCGCTCGAGAGCAGAGTTTATTACTCTATAAATATAACTGGATTGAAGCAACAACAAGGTAAGTACATACTCAAAACCTGAAACTTCATAACAATGCTTGCTCTTAATCCCACTCCCCAACCCTGCACAAGGACATAGAAAAAAAGTTTTGTAAACAAGCCAGTACTTTTATTAAGGCATCTGAAAACATCTGCAAGTAGAGGTAAGAAAGACACATCTGTAGCCAAAGCCTCCAGACAGGAATTAACAAGGGCGCCACTGTTTGTGGACAGGCAACACTCCAGAATTGGGACTTTCCGTCTTGCACTCTGAAGCTTCCACATGCCATGGATTTGCACATGTCACAGCAGCCTTGAAGTGTCTGCTGCCTCATCAGGTGCACTCATTCACTACATCTCTTGGTAAATGGCTGAATACATGTGCAAGTAGGGAATATTTTCCTTTGTAATGCTGAAAAAGGCCCTGTGTTCAACAGTGATTTCTCCATTCTGTGCCCATGGCTAAAATAGTTGAAAACCAGGCCCTAAGGAGGTTACTTCCCAACAGTTACGAAGACATTGGCATTGGCTGCTTGTTGTTACACATGAATATGTTAAGCAGACTTTCCCCTGCTAGCAGCTATTCCACACCTATTGTGATGTTACAGATTGCAGGTTATGGGCAATTGGCTGTCTTATGCAGCTTACAAAACCAGTAGAAATACATACAAAAAACCAAACATGTGGCATATGTTAGGGACTGATAACCCCGTTTGATTCTTGCAGAGGAAGTCATCTGTGAATAGTTGTGTTTGGACACCTTTGCATTTTTCAAGATCATGTTCGGACCCACCTGACCAGACCTAGGTACTGTTGAAAGTTAACCTCCCTGACAGGAGTGCACTTAGGAAATACGCCCCCCCCGGAGCTCTTCTGAAATAAATAGCCCCCACGACTACTTGTCTGCCTCAGAACCACAAAGAGGCCACCCCCTGACAGTTGGTCTCTCGCCAGGAACCACAAACATGCCACCCTCATTCATGGTCTGCTCTGGACTAAATGCCACCCCCTGACTTTCATGGCCATGAAGCTGACATCCAGACTGTTGTGTCCCAGGACTGTGATGGTTCCACCCTGATTGATGGACCGTCCCAGGGACAAAGAGCTGTCACCCGACCCAGGAGCATACAATCATCATGCAGACTGATGGTCTGCAAGGTGCCACCCTCTGACGGTCTTTTGTAGAGCTACAAAGATTCCACCTAATTGATACTCTGTCCGACAACCATAAAGGTTCCACAGTGACCGATGGTCTTCTCCAGGACCATACACATATCACCCTTTGACTGCTGATCTGTTCCAGGGCAAGGAAATTAACACCTCCTGACTGATGGTCAGTCCCAGGACCATTAAAGTAATATCATCCTCAACTGGTGGTCTTTCCCAGGACCTGAAGCTTCCACTGCACGACTGATCATCTTTCCCAGGACCATAAACATGCTATGCTGATTGATAGACTGTCTCAGTACCACAGAGGTGCCACATCCTGACCGATGGTCTATCCCAGGACTAGAAAAATTGCCACCCTGACTGATAAGACTGTCCCAATGCCACAAACCTGCCACCCTCTGATTGATGGTCTGCCCCAGAACCAGAAAAGTGTTTCTTCCACCCCCTGACTGGTGGTCAGTCCGAGGACCACAAAGGTGCTATACACAACAGCCTTATGAGATGAAAAAAAAAAAAAACGGGCATTGTGAGTACCTCTAAGACATACCTGCATCTGCTCCATAGGGCAGAAAAATACACTTTTATATTGTACAGTGTATAATAATATTTTATAGAACTACAAAAAAGCTACATATCTTTTTTTTAAACAAGGAATAGTAACCACAGTGAGGCACCACTACTGCAGTGCTGTTGCTTATAAGTGCAGACATCCCATTGTTGCTGTAACAGGAGAAGAATTGGATCTTGTTGAGAGAGACACAGGCTTGGGACCAGTATATTTTGGTGCATCTGGGCAGGAATTAAATACTTAAGTTCAGAATCTGTACAAAACATACTGTCCTTTTGCTGTGCGCAGTACGACTGTAGACAGACAGCCAACACCTTTACCGAGACAAGAAGAGCAGCAACAATTTACAGCCTTTGCATGGATTCCAATGGATACAGAGATGGTAGCTTTACATGGGATTATTCTTCTGATGGACCTACACCTGGAAACAATCTAAAAAGCAAGCACTGCTCTCTGATTACTGCAGTAGGACCTGCAGGACAGAGGACAGCGTTGAACTCATTTGTACAACAAGAACTTGAACTATTATTCTCTAGAGTCATGAACTCGCATTGGACGGCTTTAAAAAAAAACAAGGCATGTGCTGTTCACTGAAGTTATAGGAACTGGAAGAGACTAGTGCTATATAAGACTAACAATGGCACTGAAATGTAAGTCTAATGACCCTCACCACACAGGCTGGGTATCTAGGCCTATGGTGCTAGCAGTCATCTTAGGGAAGAGACATCCAAGAACTGTTCCTGCATAATCTCTACGGAGGCCTATACTGTAGTGGAGAGCCATGGCAATGAGACTGGGGTACTGTGCTACACACTGATGTTGCTTGTAATGAGCAATTTCAAACTAAGTGTGCATGATGGTCACCCATTGAAATGCAGTTCTTGCCATGGATTACTAGATATGGGTCTAAAATATGTCATAACCAATGCTGTACACTCTACTTAAATATGGAGTTATGGAGCGGAAGATCATCCACTTCTTATTCTGTCAGTTCTTTTAACAGTATATATGGGACATTCTCCATTTTCAACACTTGCTTCCACTGTATATTGTCAAGATACGGGACTGCAGGTTGTAAAATATTTTTTTATGTGACTGATAATCTTGTGGGACCAACTTCCAGTTGCTCCTGCCACTGCCCCCATCACCACCACCATTAAAGTTAACTGCAGTATAAAATCCTTGGCAGACCCGGAAAGGATCCGAGAAGGTGAAAGTCTGAGTTCTGCCAGTTTAAACCCCTCATGTTTTTTGTAACATTTGCAATGTGTAATGGTACTGCTGAACCACTAGCTGCTGAAGATCCTAGATCTTGTAGTGCAGGCAGGCTCTTAACACAACCTGCCACCCACATCAAAATAAATAGCCAATGACAGGTTGCTGTTTCTCATCCTGATACTCCATTTTGCCACTGTGCGTTCTAAATTGTTTTATATGGGGTGATACTGTTCTGTGGGGTAATACTCCATTTCCAATGCTGTCAGTTCTGTAGTATTATCTGTGGAACTGATAAACCATTTATAACATTGTCAGTAATATACCCTTATAATACAGCTTTAATACTGTCCATACAATACTGTTATATAGCAAAGTGGCAATCCACTTTTAATACTGTCAGTACCATACAGTTATAATCCAGTTTCAGTGCTATATTGTTATATATGGAACTGATAATCAGTATTAGTACTGTCAGTACTATACTGTTATACATGGAATTGACAATCCATTTATAAAACTGTCAGTACCGTACAGTTATTATTCATTTTCAGTACTGTCAGTACCATACTGTTATACATGGAATGGATAATGCCAGAAACCTAGGTTCTGGAACAAGGTTGGGTTAGCATAGGGCTGGCAAGGAGAGTGGATTGAGAATCTCAGTGGATGCTCTGTGTGTGTGTTGGGGGGGGGGGCCTTCCCAACTTCACTGTGCCATTGCCACAAGCCATACGTAATCACAGCTGATAGTGCAGGCAGGAGTGGCTGAGATAGGAGGGCGCTGGCTGGCTCCATGTGCCAGCACATATCTGTGTGGATGCGTGTTCATCGGTGCCTTAGCTGCCAGTGCCTTTGGCAGGAGGGAAGAGACACCCGAGCCCTGAATGACACATGTGGTACCCTCTGACCCGGCAATGTGGGTCGTCCACAAGAGGAGCACCAGTTTCATGCTTCCTGAGGGGTTTGTTGTGCCCTGAAGGCCTGCTGCAAGTGGGTAAGTTGCGGGGACAAAGCTCTTGGGGCAGGTTGTAATTGCGGTGTTGGGAGGTGGCTGTGGGCTGAGTGAGAGGGTCGAAGGGGGCATAACAAATAAATAAAGAAGATATGCAGTTGATATTCCACTTCCTATATGTATATATATGGGACTGATGTGCCATTTTTAACCCCCATTAAATATAGGGTACTAACACTTTGCACAGCACTGTGGTCTGTTGTTGCAGTGAATCTTAAGGTTGATTCCTGATTATATTTGAGCAATCCCATGTAACAAAGCCCCGCCTTGCAGTATTGCTGTTGTTTTTGTATATATAACATCTGAAATGGAGCATATCAAGTCTTTCTGTCTGCCTCGTTACTGCTGCTCATCTTCCTGGTGTTCGAATGCTGCTGGCACACAGTGGTCAGGCTGGGACGAGGCCACGTGAGCCTGGTAAACAGATGCAGCGTAGGATCCCTCTGTGTTCTCACTTCCCGCTTTTGCACAGCCCGACTCGTCACTAATATCTTCACACCTTTCGACATCTGAAACAGGAAGCAGAAACACTGTATAAGAAAGCAGCAGCATTATGTAAGATGTCAGAGCAATGCAGGTGCGAAACAGTGAGAGCAAGAAACGGCGTTTGCAAAAGGTAAATGGGACCAAAAGGCCTCGCCATCATTTGAATAATTATGGGGTGCAGTAACCTCTGGATGGAGCGGATCAGTTTAAAAACCTGTTAGCAACAAGAATGTATTAGTTATGCCTAACAATCCGCATCAGTTTCAGCCCTGGAGTTGAACTTTAGAATCTCTGTTATTTCCCACTGAAGAGTTTAGAGGCCCTGGAGTCATGTTCCAGTCCTTGCAGCTATGTTTTAAAAAATAATTCATCTGTTGTGTATTTTGCAATTTTTTCTTAGTTGTTTGATAATTTGCATTCATTTTGACAATTTTAATTGATTTTATTGTTTTTATTGTGTTTTTTTCATCTTTTCACATCATTTTCTGGAACCGATAAAACTGCAGTTTTCAGCAGTTCATGGTTTGGATTTGAATTATTTAAACTGAAAAAAAATATATATTTTTTATTTTAAATTTCCATTTTTATTTTCACATTCTAGGTGCTATTTTCAATCAGTTTGGTATGACTGAGAGGCCTAAAAGAAGAACAGGCCCCCAAAGAAACATAGAAGCTGAAGGCAGATAAGGACCACGTGGCCCATTCAGTCTGACCTTTTTTGTTGTATACACTGTAGACCCCTTCAGGTCTATGGCATTTTCTCTGTCACCTCCTTACCTATCTCTTATGAATCCTGTGTGCTTATCCCAGGCTTTTTTGAATCCCACCACTGTTTTTGCCCCCACAACCTCTGCTGGAAGACCGTTCTAGGCATCTACCACCCTTCCTGTGAAGAAGTATTTCCTCACATCTTTCCTAAACCCCAAGGCCCTGAGTTTTCCAATTCTGCGGCCTCGGCAAATAGCGGAATTAACACCATGAATTTGTAGCCGCCCAGAATTCATGGCTGCCCGCATGGAGTTCAGCGGTTGATCACATAATTTGCAGCCAATCACCGTGGGAAACCAGCTGACCGCATAATCTTAACATTTTATATGCATGTGTTGTGATAGTAATCCAGTTTATAATGTGTGGCACCCCTTTCCGAGGCATTTAGCATACACTGACATCTAAGAAATATTAAATAAAAAATACTTTGTCCAAAAATAAAACAAATACATTTATTAATAAATTCTGAACAATACTCAGATTGTTGAAATTGGCATTTTTTTTTTTACAGAGCCCCAAGTCAGAACCACCCTTCCCCCCGCTTCAATTCAAATTAAAAAAATGTTTGCTTTCCCACCAGTGGCGGTCCACAGCCCCAAGCTCCGGAGATCCCCATTCTGTTTTTCAGCATTTAATAGCCTATTTCTCTCAAAAGCACACAAAATAAAATTTTTATATTATTTAATAAATACAGAACTGTGTTCCGATTGCAGAAAAGGCCTTTTGTTTAAATCCACCAAGAAAGCCAACATAGGGGCTCAAGTACTAGATTATTAATTTAATAATTTAATAAATACAGAACTGTGCTCCTATTGCTGCAATTCTCATTTTTTCCCCATTTTTTAATCCAGCACCTCCTCTTCCTGGCTGGGACCATGGCTATCTCTCTGTGGCACCCCACTCCAAGGCATTTAGCAGGGTTGGACAGCTTGGAAATATTGAATTAATAAATAGTGTGACCTCCTTGTGATCCCAGAGTATTTTTACTGAGTCCCAGGTCAAAGCCCCCGGAGCAACAGAGGCTTTCAGTTCAAATTTTGAAACTGTTTACTTTCCCACCAATTGCGGTCCTCAGCCCCGGAGAGCCCCGTCCTGGATTACAGCATTTTTTCTCTCCAGAGCACGAAAGCTTGCTGTACAAACAATTCAACCTGACTGAGAAAATTGGCAAAATGTCTCCAGCATGGCTGATGCCAGGAAGGAGGGGGACCGAGTTTCTTAATTTTTGGCTGTTGTGGTTTCTAGCCCTCGCAGGGACCTGGAGGCTTCAGTTTAATTTTTTTTTTTTTAACTCCATGACTTGTGGGGACCACGGCTGCCTCTCAGTGACACCCCTCTACCAGTTCTCTGCAAGGCAGTTCACGGATCAGGCAGCAAAGGATAAATAATAATAAATAAATAAATAAATACTGTTCCTTTCTGTTGAGCCCCTATTCATTTTTCTTCACCGAGTCCCAGGTCGGAGACCCTGGGAGCAACAGGGACAAGGGGGCTTCTGTGCACATTCCCAAAACCTTTTCTTTTCAAGACACAGCACTGTGTTGATTTTTCCCCAATCTGTCACCTCTCCTAGCAGAGACCACAGCTGCGGTGAGCCCTATTCATTTTTGTCACTGAGTCCCAGGTCAGAGCCTCCTCCGGGAGCAACAAGGGCTTCAGTTCAAATTTTAAACTGTTTACTTTCCCACCAATTGCAGTCCTCAGCCCCGAAAGTACTGTCCTTTACAGCATTTAGTAAATAATTTCTCCAGAGCATGAAAGCTTACTGTACAAAAAATTCAACCTGACTGAGAAAATTGGCAAAATGTCTCCAGCATGGCTGATGCCAGGAAGGAGGGACCGAGTTCTTAATTTTTAGCTGTTGTGGTTTCTAGCCCCACTTGGCCTCGAGGCTTCAGTTTAATTTTTTTTTACTCCATGACTCTCCGTGCCCAATCCAGTTCGGGGTGGGAAGCAAGCACTCAGTGACAATATTTAGTTAGTTCTTCTTTCTTTATTCATTTTACCTGAATAGCAGGTCTGATCCCCGAGCCCCAGAGAGCACAGTCCCAGCATTGCTCAGGGAATATGTGTTGAAAGAGAACTCATGGGAAAATTAAATAAATGTAATCGTATTTAATTCATCAATAGCATTATGCTTATTTTTTCACAATCAGTTACTTCTCCTTGCGGTTACCATGGCTGCTTCTCGGTGACACCCCTCTCCCAGTTCTCTGCAAGGCAGTTAGTGGATCAGGCAGCAAAGGATAAATAATAATAAATAAAAAATTAAAATACTGTTCCTTCCTGGTGAGCCCCTATTCATTTTTCTCGAGCCCCAGGTCAGAGACCCCTGGAACAACGAGGGACAAGGGGCTTCTGTGCAATTTCAAAAACTTTTCTTTCTCAAGACACAGCACTGTTCTGATTTTTTTCCCAATCTCTCACCTCTCCTAGCAGACAGCTGCCGGTGAGCCCCTATTCATTAGTGATTACCAGAACCCAATATTAGAAGCACCCTGAATTTCCAGCAGTCTCACTGAAAGAGGATGAGATTAAATGAATCGAAGCACTCCAAATTCAATCTGTCACCTCAAGCTGCAATTAAATGGGTGCATCGCACAAAGATAAATCATATATGAGTGCTGTCAGTATTTCTACAGTGCGGCATTATTACATGTCGATCTAAATTTAATTGGGATATCGCAGATGGTGTAATATCAGGCGGAAAATGGAACATAGGATTTAGTACCTAACCCCACTTTTTGTCACAGTCCCAGGTCGAAGCCCCCGCACTGGAAACGTTGGGCAGGAGCACAGTAGGTATTGAATTAGCTGCTCTCCTCTGCAGGGCTCACCATGGAGGGCACAGTACTTTTATTTATTTCATAGCTTCCAGGACGGCACCACTGACCTGTGCACTGCATTAGCGTGAGGAGGGGAGCCGTCTCCCCCATCCCCGAGGAAGCAAAGAAGGATTCAGTGTTTATTTTACATTCTGTGTTGTAAGTTTCCTACTAAGAGCTAGAGAGCTACATAGCGGATCACAAAAATTAACAGCAAGGCAGCAAGTCTTCAACATTCCAGTCCCTAGTGCCAGGCATAAATACTGTGTGTTACATAAATAAATCAATAAATGTAGAAATGTGCTCTGATTGGTGAAAATAGAAATAATACATAAAAAAATACTGTTCCTCCTTATGAACCCCAATTCATTTTTTCACTAAGTCCCAGGTCGCCCGGTACAACGGGATTTCTGTGCAACTAAAAACATTTATTTCCCGCAATAGCGGTCCACAACCCAAGTCCCAGAGAGCACGGTCCTTGGGTTTACAGCATTTAACTGGCAATTTTTATCCAGAGCACTAAGCAGACAATAAAATTAATTAATTAATTAATACATATAGACTTGTCCTCCCTGGTCTGGCTACACAGTTAATGGGCGAATAAAAAAATACAAAAACCATAAATAATCTCCCTCACAGCTCTGGTCTGCAGAGTGCTCCTCTTATTTAATTACTGTGCATGCTTTACAGGGGCGTAAAATGTGTTAGTCATTGTTGCTGGCCATTCTGATTATTTTTAAAAGTAAAAGTAATTAAGGTAGTTAATAAAGCCCTGATTTAAGACATATGTTTACAGATTACATAATATTGAATAACAGTAAAATCACCTTTGCTGGTTTACTGAGAATGCTGTAAGACCTGTTCTGCCCCCCCCTGCTCAGCCCCCCTCCCCCATCATTTCAGTTTCCCCTCCAACAGCTGGACTGAGACCACAAAAGCCACCAGAGGGACTTAGCAGGACTTCCTATATTTTCAAGCATTATGCCCGGAGGTCATCATAAATTATATATGCATACAAATAAAGTAAAAAATTGCTCTCTTTCGCTGCCTGCCTGTCTTTCCATCTTTGTATCTAGTTGTGTATCTCTCACTTGATGTCCATCTACACTACACATCTTGTTATATAGAATATTTTGTGTCCACCACCCTCTCCATGAAGAAAAACTTCCTCACATCTCCTCTCAACCTGCCAACCTCCAATTTCATATCATCCCCCCTCAACCTGCCAACCTCCAATTTCATATCATCCCCCTTGTTCTTGTTCTCCTTTCTATCATGTCTCCACGTTCCCTCCTCTCCTCCATTGACTACATATTGAGGTTGTTTATTCTCCCCTCTCATATGTTTTCTGGTACAGGCTCTGCACCATCTCTGTCACCCTTCTCTGGACTTCCCGCCTTCGTCTCATGATACTTCTGTCTATTTACCCCAGCATGCCACTTGTCTCCCTGTAGCCTTGGTACTCTGCTTAGACACCTGTAGACACCTTAGGTAGTCTGAATTGCTGTTTTACCACAAAGGCTGCATGATCTGCTTTGTCCCACCCACCTCAGATGATTTCAGTTTCCCACCCACAGCAGGATCAATCCCCACGTAGCTACCGGAGGTAATTATTGGGACTTTATAGATTTATTTAAAAGCAGTATTATTATTATTTCTTTTATTACTTTATATAGTAGAGCATTGTTCTGTATAGAATTCCATCCTTTCAAAATGCTGTTACACCCCATCATCCCACTGGCTCTCCCCACAGCCTTGGTACATTGTTTAGCCACCTTTATAGGTCATCAGATATGATTACCCCAAATCCCTTTCCTGTGTGGCTTAACATCAGTTCCCTCCCCCCATCATGTAATCCTCCCCCTAATACGTATATTCTTAATATAGCTACATGCTCCAATCCTCAAGAAAAGAGAGCTATACAAATAAAGCTTCTATCTATCTATCTAATAACATATATGTTAATTTTATGCAGCATTCATGATGACCCATTCATTACAATATAAGCACTTGTCTCTACTAAGAAAATTTCAAATATGGTGAAAAAAAAAAGTATAAAATTAAGGGTAAGTGTGTTGCAGAATTGCCGCAGAAATAGGGGGTGTCTAGTCAAGAGAAGTCTCTGCGGCAACAGAACCCTGCTGCAGAACTGCCCAAAGTGTCGCAGAAAAATCGGGGCCTTGACCTACCCCCTCCAGCTTCATATCATGGCCCTCTGCAATGTCACCAATGAAAACATTAAAGAAGACTGGCTCCAGTACTGACCCCTGCGATACCCTGCTGGTCACTCTTTCCTCTTCAGAGCGAACTCCATTTACCACCACCCTCTGCCTCCTATCTGCTAATCAGTTTCCTACCCACAGCTTTTAAAACAGTTTTTCCTGTAGACAGTTCCTGGCAAGGGCAGAGGGCCACAGTCTGGGTTTCAATTGTTTGGGTCTGGATCGTGATTTTGAAAATGGTGACCTCTGCTAAGTTTTCTGTATAAAAGAAAAGAAAGAAAAAAGCAGCAAACAAACAAACAAGGCAGCTAACAAATGAACAATCAAAAAAAGGCAGCTAACAAACAAACAAAAGGGCAGCTAAACAGCAGTCACTATCTTCCTCAACCTCTACTTAAATGTTTCAGCACTGTTCTGTAAAAAGCATACACATATATATATGGTAGGGGTCCTCTAATGGTGGAAACCACACATTGACAGTTTCGTAGTCTCGCAGCATCCCCCAAATTCAAAGGGGGCTGAAAAATGCTACAGACTGTTATGTCTGCCTAAGGAGACTAAGACTGCCACATCCTCCTCGAATCCCAGTACTGAGCACAGGGCATCTGGTAGGGAGAGCCCGGATGCAAATAATGGCAAGGAATATAAAAGGTCATCTGATTAGCCATTGTGCTCAGTCTGGGAAGAAGTAAAAGGAGAAATGCACCATGGTTCCTCTGCCCACAAGGAATTCAGTGCAACAACAACACACGCAGTTCCTCTTCCCAGTCAGAGTGACCAGTGCTAGAAAAGGATGCCTCTGTGGGGACATCAAACAAAGTGGCAGTTTTCCAGGCCATCCAGACTATGGAAATAGAAACATAGAAACATAGAATTTGACGGCAGAAAAGGACCGCTTGGCACACCCAGTCTGCCCATTTCCCTACCTACTGGATAAGCTGCAGATCCTAGTTAACCAGCAGCCTACTTCTTCCTACCCCAACCCCCAAGAATTGCCTTATGACTGTCCCATGCATGCTTGAATTCCACCACTGATTTTGACTCCACAATCTCCTCCGGAAGGCCGTTCCATGCATCTACAACCTCTCTGTGAAAAATACTTCCAAATTACCTCTGAGCGCCTCCATCTTCAAATTGTGCCCTCTTGTTCTTGCACACCTCTTTTTTGAAAGATGCTACCTCTTGGACTTTGTTGATTCCCTTGAGGTACTTGAACGTTTCTATCATGTCCCCCCTCTCCCTCCTTTCCTTGAGGCTATACATATTAAGCTCCTTTCGCCTCTCTTCATGTGTCTTCCGTGCAGACCCTGCACCATTTTAGTTGCCCTCCTCTGGACAGCTTCCATCCTGTCTATGTCTTTGCGGAGATTGGGTCTCCAGAACTGCACACAGTACTCCAGATGGGGTCTCACCAGCTGTCTGTACAGAGGGATAATAACTTCCTGTTTTCTACTGGTGATGCCTCTCCCTATGCATCCCAGTATCCTCCCAGCCCTCCTTGCTGCCCTCTCACATTGCTTGCTAAATTGATTGATAAATCCCTACTGCTGCCCTCCCCTCCCCAAACCCGGTATCTTGAACAGGGTTTTGGTGAGGAGGAAGAAGAAGAGGAACCGATATGGTTTGAAGTGTCCCCAGAACACAACTTTGGTCACCCTCCAAGAGTTAATTAGAACTACTGTATGCCTCATATACAATTTATTTAGTTTTGGCAACCAGATAACTACACTAGGCATGTATATATATATATATATATATATATATATATATATATATATAGGAATAACACTTGTTAAAGTGTCCAAGTTGTGCTCTGATAAATGGACACCTCAGGTGTGTTGTGAGGCACACAGCGTATGCCAAGTGTCTTCAACCACCCGAGAAGTCTGTATATCAGCAAACCTGGATATCCTTGAGATTGGTCACAAAGAAGTTCTTAAAGGGAAATCCCTTCAACTTATTTTCTGCATACCTGTGTAATATGTAGGCATAAACAACGATTCCTCTCTTGCATCCCCCTAATTTCACCCTTATTTAAATATAAATGAGGTTGCTTCACTCTGTTTTACCCTGGTGCGAAAACCTATTTGTCTCCATTTCAAAGGTCATGACCCCACTCATGCAGAGTATTATGGGAGTTGATGATGCATATGTTCACAAACCAGCAGAGTTATACTCTCATTCAGTTCTGTTACATGTCTTGTGAAATCCCTGTATTCTCTAAAAGCATTTTTTGCTAACTCAGATACACTTTAAACTACAGAAAACAGCAGGGCACTTACTATGCCTACTGTACTCCAGACTGGCCTACTTTCTAGACTCTTCCTCTTTCCTCTCTCTTTTCCAATCTGTCTTCAGAAGAAACCATTCCATCATCTCCTCCCTGCTGTGTGTAACTGACTCCATCCTTACCGGGATGGATCAGGGACGTATCACCACAGCCGTATTCATTGATCTTGTGAAGGCATTTGACTCGGGGTCCCATCCCCTTCACCTGGCCAAGCTGTCCTCAGCTGGCATCTCTGCTCCTGCTGTTGAGCTGTTCCACTCTTACCTAGCTGTCTGACAACAGTCAGTTCAGGTAGGTGGCATGTTGTCCTCCCCTCAATCTTAGCAGGTGTCCCCCAGGGCTCCATCCTAGGCCTTATACTGTTCTTCATTTTCCTTAATGATCTCCCCTCCACTTGTGTCTCTTCACATATAAACGTGTATGTGGACAACACGGTCATTTACTCATTGAGTCCTTCTACATCTGCAGTAGAAGCCTCACTCCAGAGCAATTTCCACTATGTGCTGTGCTGATTCTACACCAACCAGCTCAAAGTAAACACCAAAAAGACTGTGTCCATGACCTTTGGCACCAGCCAGAAACTAGCAAGGCTGTCGCCTTCCCCAGTCTTCTCCAGCCTGGATGGGACCCACTTGCAGGTCATCCCTTGTCTTCAAATACACTAGATAGTAAATTAGACTTCTCTGCCCTCATTAATGCAATACACTGCAAGCTTCACCCCAAGCTTGGCATCCTATACCGAAACAAGGACAGCCTCCCCACCCAAGTCTGCTGCGAGTTGATAACCAAAATGATCCTTCCTATCTTTGACTATGCAGACATGGTCTATAGCTCTGCCCCTCCCTCCCTCCTGTCTTGCCATACTGTACACCCTCTATAATGCTTTCTGTCGCTTTGCCTCCAACTTTCCTCCATGCACCCACCATTGCTCCCTCGACTCCTCCTCTCCAGCTCTCTCTACCCTTGCACTGCCAGTCCCACTGCTCCATCTTCATTGCCAAATACTGTGTGACTCTCTTCCCTCCTACCTATCTTTTCTCCTCTTCCTCCCCACCCCTTACTGTCTATGCTCAGGGACCGCCTTCTCTATTCCTCACCCTCACTCACACGCCAGTCAAGCTGCTCCCCTCCTCTTCATCTACCCCCAAACAGTAAATTGTCTGCTAAGACTCTCCGCCCCCTCAGTGTACCTGCCACCCCTTCCTGATTCCTCTGTTCCCTTTCTCACCACTGCTCCTACTCTCTCCCTCCTAGCCAATGGCTCCTCTTTCCTGATGTTCCCTGAATTCCTGGCCCTCAGTCTCCTCTCTCTTGAGAGTTGACTCACCCTGTCTCATCTACTAGATTTTGTACTGCCTACCCATGTATAGTGTGAGCATCTCAGCTCATTTGCAACCCCAGTATATTCTCTGGTCTATATTGTTGCCTACTGTGTTTTTGTACTAGTACTTGCCTTTGTTGCACTTCTGATGATTTTAATTGCCTGTATAACTACTCCAGTTCCCTCCCCTGGTTACACCTGAAATGAGCCTCGCTCAGTGTGCCTTCCCAGTTATAAAACTTCTAAATAAATAAATAAAATAAATTAAATATCTGTATCTATAACTATATCTATATCAATAAGGGACTGCAATGGGGACCTGTGGGATAAATGATTTATTTTCACAAGGAGTAGTTTGACCTTGGGTAACCTCATTGGTGGCATAAGCCATGAAGGTAGTTGCCTAAGGTCATTCTGCTCTAGTGAAAATAAATAATTTATTCCACAAGGTCTCTACTGTATATTTCATTTATGCAATAGGCTAGCACCTTGTGAGATACTAAACTTTGTTTAGTTTTTTAAATTTGTTAAATAAATTATGTGGGACTTTTGTGAAGTAATGTTGGTCATTTTGATTTGTGCAGTTGCCATGGCATGCTACATGGATGCGCCAGCATGATACCCATGCTGACACTGCTGCATCAGTGCTCATTGGCTGAAGTAATGGCTTTCAAAATTTCAAAATAACATGGCAGCAGCATTTAGCGAGTGAGTACAAGGTGGCATCAGCTATGCATGTTATCGGGCTGTTGTCAGCAAGCTGCAGTTGTGATTCTTTGTTTTTCTTTATTTTGTTGCTTTATTTTAAAATTAATGCGTTGCTGTTGATGGGGTATTGGTGCCCAGAACAGAACATAAGAAATTACCAGCAGAAGGAGACCACTCGATCTATCAGGTCTGTTCGAATTAATATTGATTGAGTCTGGCCTTCAGGTTACATCTGTGACCCCTCCCCGCCCTCCCCGGTCTTTCCCCTATGGGCTACCTGACATTCCTTTATGCTTTATAACACAGCAGAGCTACAGAGTGCCATGAGAGATTGATCACTGTTGGCAGCTGCAGAGAGTGTACTGTAGGTACTTTAAGGTTTGAACTACAGAGTAGGTACAGAGCAGCAAAGTGAGAGTTATTGCCACGGGGGTGGGGGGTTAGAACAACTTGCACGGTAATTAAATAAAAAAAGGCTCATTTAGCAGGAGAGGTCCTTTGGTGTGAGTGGGGACTAGGAGGAATAAGTAGCATCACCCGTGGTTTCCAGTGAAAGGTTTGGGCAGTTCAGTTTGACAGTGGATGCCATGAGTTTTCTGTGAGCAACGGAGTCAGCTGAGCAGCAGGAGTGGGATTTTGAACATGCAGAGTGCCATTAGAGGAAATCCTCTATTGCAGTTGATGAGTCTATGCAGTCTATTTAAAAAAAAAAAGAAAAACAACGTGGAGTGTCTGGTGCTTGCTGGTGATGCTGGTACTTGTTTTACGTGCGGGATTGCTTCTTTTGGAAACTGTGTTTGTTTTAGAGGGGGGTGAGGTTGATGGGATGAGTATCTGTAACAGAATGAAACTATGGAAGACTAAGTAGGGCCACCTGGCTGGGCTGGGGGTAATGATGTAGCCAGTAGTGGATCCAGATTTTTACAGTGGGGGTGCTGGTGTGGTGTGCATACTTGATAAGTAATTTTTAAAAAATGTTATCATTTGTACTGTCGGCTATTACCTTTTTCGTTATATTTTTGACAGAAAATACAAATATTAATGGTTTTGAATATAAACTTTTGTGTGATCAAATCAGACTTCTTCAACAAAGTGAAATGCAACAGCAGACAAGCAAGTAAGTTACAATGGGGGGTGTGACTGCACCCTTTGCCACACTGTAGATCCACCACTGGACGTAGGTACTATGTACATAAATGCTAATGATGTATCTACTATGTACATAAACACAATGGCCCGGATATTCAAACTGCGCCATTCTGAGGCGCAAGCCCTTGAGCTGCGCAAAATAGTTGCACAGGGGTGTGGCCGGGGAGATATTCAAAGGAGTTGCACTATTGAGCAACTCCTTTGAATATCACCCCCCAGCCACAGCCACTGTGCATGGTGCAGTGGAATTTGCGCCACTGCAAGTTGTCAGAGTGGAGCATTCAACTTGTGGTGTCGCAAGTACCATTGCACCATGTGCAAAATCACGATATTCAAAAGGTGACATGCAAATGGGGCCATAATTCATGCAAGGCACAGGGGGGCCATTTGCATCTGATTATGGCCCCATTTGCATGCCATTAGCATGTAGGTGCGCCGATCCCCGAGGACTTGCGCCTTGCCGCCCTGCCAGGCAGCAGCTGTCAGGGACCGACGCACCCTGCAGCCCGATCGTGGGCTGAATGTGAAAAGAATCCCCCCCCCAAACATCTCCCTAATGCCCGATCGCGGGCTGAATGAAAAGAACCCCCACCCAAACATCTCTAATGCCCGGTCGCGGGCTGAATGTGAAAGAACCCCCGGTGCGATCGTGGGCGGAATGTAATAGGAACCCCCCAACCCGATATCTCCTTGGTGGTCCAGTGGACTATATCAATGCCGATCGCTGGCAGAATGTATATTGACAACCTCCAAACATCTCCCCTGGTGTCTAGTGTCCTCCCACCCCACCCACCCACAAGCCCCACCACCCCGCCCCCGGCAGCCGGCAGCATCCCACCCGCCTGCCGCCTGCCGCCCGCCGCCTGACTGATCAGGGCTGCACGCCCATTGGTGCAGAGCTAGAGCCAATGGGCGGCAGCCCATACTGTACATGACAGTCCAGATTTGTGAATGACATTCAGTCGGCGGGCGGCAGGCGGGTGGATGCTGCCGCCCGCCGGCTGCCGGGGGAGCGTGGTGGGGCTTCGTGGGTGGGTGGGTGGGGGGACACTAGACACCAGGGAGATGTTTGGGGGTGAATACATTCTGCCCGCGATCGGGCATTACGGTCCACTGGACCACCAGGGAGATATTCAGGTTGGGGGTTCTATTACATTCTGCCCGCGATCAAGCACTGGGGGTTCTTTTCGCGCTCAGCCCGCGATCGGGCATTAGGGAGATGTTTGGGCGGGGGGGTTCTTTCATTCAGCCCGCGATCGGGCATTAGGGAGATGGTTTGGGCGGGGTTCTTTTCACATTCAGCCCGCATCGGGCATACGTCCACTGACCACCAGGGATGTGAACGGAGGGGGGGGCTACATTGATGCCCGCAATCGGGCTCGTGGGGGGCACAGAGATTGAGTTGGGGGCCAGCCACGGGTGGCAGCTGCTGTGCTGCGCCTGCAATACAGCAGCTCACCTGTGGGTGGCCTCAACTTAAGCCTTTTTTTGGTTTGTGCAGGCGCAGGTTGGGGTTGGCGCCAGACACTTCTGCACAGCCCGACTGAATATCGGCTGTGCAGTTTATGCATGGTTCCTCCCCCTCCTGTTGAGCATGCATTCATTTGCATTGCGCTGTTGCTCAGCCTGTTTTCAGTGGCGCAACTGCCTCCTGCTGAATATCGCAGAATGGCGCAATGTAGGACTTGAGCATGCGCAACCCTGTTGAATATCTGGCCCAATGTATGTAAACAACAGCTCAAATAATAGCATTTATGTAATGGCTTTTTGCATCCATGCCTGCTGCATAAATACATATATAATATCTTATGTGCATGGTTTCAAAATCAATGAGTCTGTGGGAGAAACTTTAGTTGCTACGTATCAAATCCTTGAGAATAACATCTGGATTTTAGCTGTAAATAAAGATCTGGTAAAAACATGGGTCATCTGCAGTTGTCACATACAGGGCCCTATACATGAATGGTATCCGGCCCTATGTACTCTGATATGTGGTATGTAGGGCCAGGATCGACGCATCCTGGGTGTTCAATAGATATCCATGGATGCAGAATGGTGTGCACCTGCTGCACACCCCTGCCTTGGGCCATCCACACCAGCTTCTGTGCAACTGCGTGATTGGCCCAGAGAAGGGGCAGGGAGTGGACGAGCCCACAGAGGACTAGTGGAGTGCAGTATGCACGATGCCCATTACACTCTGCCAGATCAGTTTCAGGGAATCTTACTGTTATGCCAGTCAGAGGCTTGCCATAATGAGTGTGCACCCCTCTGACCAGAGTCCACACTGCTGCATGGCGCCCCACAGCCATGGATTCCACACCGATCCATGCCACAGAGGGCTGGGGATGGATGCTAGCTGTGAGGCTCAAGTTATGGAACATATGTAAAATCTTGCAGGCCTATTGTGGCCACCATGTCCCATGATCCCCAGCCCCTTGAGCAGGTGATCCACTTTAGTGCTGGTCAGGGCTTCTGATTGGAAGCCCACATTGGGCAATGTCAGTCCCCTGGCCGTCCCTGCCCCATGTGGATCTATGTGGCCATGCCAGCCGGGGTCATGCATCCTATTCTTGCATGCTGTGGCGGGGGGCGGTTGCAGTGTGCAATTGCACAACAAGGTACACACACCCTACTGGTGCATACCAGGCATATTGGTGCATCGGTGCCCAATGTTCATGTGATACATGCACATTTCTTAAATTCTGAACTATCTTGCAAGTCAGCACTTGGGCAGGAAAATACTGTCTTACAAGTCAGCACTTGAGCAGGAAAATACTATCTCACAAGTCAGCACTTGAGCAGGAAAATACTGACAATAAAGGGAAGTGGCCACTCACAATGCATCGGTCACCCTTAAGTTTCCTGAATTTGCTGTACATTTCAGGATCAGCAATTATGTAGTCCTCTACCAAGCACCTTGTTCTGCAGCTGTACATGTCTGTATTTTACCCACTCCTGTGCTTAATGCTAGTTTTCCAGGCTGCTAGCCTTCTCTTCCCCCATTGCCGCTCCTATTCTAGTAGTAGTAGTCGTTATCTTCTAGTTTATTCTCCCCCCTCCATCCCCAAGGATCTGCCCCTGCCCTGCAGGACCTTGGTTTGGGGTGATCAGGCCTCTGGTTGGGTCAAATCTCATTCATAATTCCCTGGCGGTACTCTGTATTTTGTCTATTACATAATGTCTTACTCTGTATTTTGCAGACTTTGTTATTTTCTCCCATGTACCCCTTCTCCTGGGTCTCACCTGGAAATGAACCTTGGCCCAATGTGCCCTTCCATTTGCTAAATTTTTAATAATTTTTACCGCATCATCCCAATCGATTTCTGTGCTCTTATTTTAGTGCAGTTTTTATTACTTTATTTTTTTTTTTACCCACCATAGAACCAAACTACGTAAAGGTAAACATACATTAGTAACAATCCAAAGCCAAAATATGGGGCTGCACCAATCTGCACGTCATATATAAAGTAACATTTTTTGCTTTCTTATTTGGTTGATCTTGCCACCTCCATCCACCTCCGTTCCACCATGCTAAAAACAGAGCTGTTCCATTGCCAACCCAAAATCTTGTGTGACTGAAGTTAGCGACTGGGGGAGGGGGCAGCCACAGGAGATTCAGTTATCTCAATGCATCTTTGAGCTTTCAAAAGCTCTGATATGCAGTTGGCAGTCCTGCTGTACTCCTGCTCTACTCCCAAGGCTACATACAGGCAATGTGCATGTATATTAGCAACTCATATAATTGAGCCAGAAACCTACTTGCCAATAAAATAAACATATTCTTGTTTTTATTTTTGTCTGAAACAGGTCTCAGAACTGCATTAAATTAGCTGACATTTCTAGGACAAGGCCTGTTTATTAGGGCATGCAGTACTACCCCTGTGCTGCTAATTCATAGTGATCTTTCCTTCTGTCTGGGCTTTGAATTTCCCTCATTTCAGCCATGTTTGGCTATCTGTGATCCTTTCTTGTCCAGCTCAGAGTCCTAAGTCCACTCATGCTTCCGGGCAAACTCTTGTGCGTGTTTGGCCTGGGGAAATATTGAGCACATTTAGGACACTGAGCTAGACTAGAAAGGGTCATAGATAATAAAACAAGGCTAAAAGGATGGAAGTTCAAAGCCCAGGGAGAAAGAAGGATAACTATAAATTAGGAGGGGATTGTCAGCACAGGAGCAGTAGTACATGTCCTGATGAAGACACCTCATCCTAGAAATGTCGACTACTTTAATGCAGTTCTGAGGTCTGTTTCTGGTAAAAAGAAAAACAAGAATACATTTATTTTTGTGGTGAGTGGGTCGTTGATCCAAATATCTGATTTGGCTGTATTCAGGCTGTATTGGTATAGACTCCTTCTGCTGCTGTTTCTCATTTGTCGATTGGTTGGCTGCCACACAACTTTCCAGTTTTAACATGTGTATAGCCTCAGGAGTAGAGTGGCACCAGTGACTAGTATGTCAGAGCTTTTGAAAGCTTAAACATGGGTTTGCAAACAAAGGCATGGCAGTAACGCACTGTGCTACCACCTGGAACAGTGGGATTCACGTGCCGTCCTCTGAATGCCACACTCGATCTAGCAGTGGGCCAGGTATACTGAAGAATTTAAGGTATGCAGTTGTATGGCACTGGTTCCTCCAACCAAAACACATCACTCTCATGTCAGCACACTCTTAGTGCTGACAATGTGGGCTTAGTATAATTTATTATTCTAGCTCCAAACTGGTACAGGTTACTGGGTAACTTACATATGTGCTGGAGGGTAATGTTGTCAAACGTTTTATTAGCGCAGTTGGTAATCGAACTCCTGTCAAGTAGTGTTCGAGGAACACCAGTCAGGGGATGGTTGCAGTGTGCCAGCAAGTTGGCACACTTGGTGGTGCTCTATAGGCTCTTCTCAGATGTCCATAATGTCTTATGTCAAAGACAGGGAGAGTTGGGATGACATGTTTCTGAGGCATGATGATGCATTTGGTTTGAGGAACCAGTCACTATCCACTCAGCTCCTGGGAGGATGGGAACAGACAATCAGCATACGTGCACCCTCCACTGGCTGACCTCGGGGGATGCAATGTTTCACCTGTGAATAACAGAGTATGAGCTGTGAATATCATTCCTCATTGCTTTGAAATCTGTGGCTGCTAGGGGCCATTCTGTAATATAAAAAAATCCACAGGAATCCTATCCATCACAATGCCAAAATGTCGAATTAAGAAAGCCTACTTGGCAGTCAGATTCTAGCAAATGCCGACTGCTCTTACTAAAGGCTGTGCAAAGGATACTCCATACTGGCATGCTACCCATTGTGGATCAGAGGAATTGGAGATAAAACACACTTCTGGTGTCCCTTCTTTTCATTTTAGAGTGAGGGAGGGCTCCCTAACAATTGGAGCACTCCTTTCTCTGTGTGTGAGACACTCTGGTCTGTGAAGAATGTCTCATGCAGCTGCCCAGGAAATGGGCACTTTCAGGAAAAAAAGTATTTTAAAATTTTAAGAGGTTATTAATTGATCCCAATAATATATTAATACAACTGCTGAAACCATTCTTACGATTGTAAGAGTGGTCTCACATCCTTAGAGTATCAGAATGGCTCACCTTCAGTTTGCAGTTCTCTTACCTTAAGAATGCAAGAGAGAACACTCTAACGACCCTAAGAGTAGTTACAGCGTCAATATTGACATACACTCTAAGGGGAAGCGACAAGCTCCTCTGTTCTGGGAATAACCTTGTTTCTTTGATCAGTACTGCGCTACAGCCTAGGTGATCACATTGAATTGTCAGCTGCCAGTTATGCTCTAGTAGCAAACTGGATAAGAGCAAAATATTTTTCAAAACAGTCAGGTGAGCCTGCCCCAGGTTGCCACCCATTTCTGGACATATATTGGTACAGATAACATTATTGCTGTGAGTGTTAACTTCTTTTAAGCATTTTCTTGCTGAAACTCTTGTCCGACTATTGTCTTCTGTAACGTACATGGCTGTAACTAAAGCGGTACTGAAAGATTACGAACACTGCATTCTATCACTGGAGAGTCAGATTCTGGAGGTGTATGCAACCAGCTCTGAACCCTCCTGTCTGATCTCCAGATAAAGCCTGTAATCATTATCTGATGGGACTGTCTTTGAAATGTATTATTCTTGGTACCTGTTGGATATTCTTGTATGGTCTGGTCTCTCACAATTGTGAATTGATTGCTCTGTTTTGAACACATAAGGGTTATGGCTATAGCCAATACTTCAGCAAAGAATGCAATCTGAATGTGAGCTGAGTTGGAGAATTCAGTCATCCTCATTTTGGGTTACATGTACACTCTGCCTCTCAAGGCCAAAAATGAAATGAGTAGAACTGGAGAGGGTGACATACCCATGCAGGCCATCTTCGCCATGTCAAGGTGGAATCCATCAAAGCAGTCACAGGTGTAGCCCTCTCGAACCCTCACACAGCGCCCATTTTCACAGCCATTCAAGATGCCGCACTCCTCCGATCGCAGCCCTTCAAACCCGCTATACCTCGCTAGAGAAGAAGTCAGAAAAGATGGTCAGAAATAATGTGCACGGTGTAACAGAACTGTATGCTATTTCTGTAACAGCTGGGTTAATTAAGCAATAAGGCATGACCAGGGGTTATGTTAATGGTGTGTTAATCACCCTTTAGGGGTGTAATGTGGCTCGAGGCGTAGCCGAGTGCTACACGCCCCTAGAGGGTGATTAACTGATCACTAACATAACCCCTGGGAGTGCCTTACTGCTATTATAACACAAAATATTTTTTTATAGTGTTAAACCTTGTTCAGCATATGATTAGGCTGTACATGTATGTTAATTAAAGATTAACACAGGGCTGATAGAATGTTTGCAACCAATTAGAAATCTCTATTTTTCAGACCCTTTTTATAATTAAGAGTTATACTGTCAGCTCCTTTTATACACTTCACCCAGCTTGCTAACAACATTTCTACTCAATAGACATGGTTATGATGCAGATACAGAAAGTTGTGTGTGACTGAATATGCATGGCATACACTTGCATATATGGTGCGTGTGTGCGCGTGATATATATGATACCTTCTGGTGTGTGTAGGTATCTACAGTGATAACACATGGCATGTTTTCTTTAGTGGAATGACAATGCCCATCACGGCTACTATGTCAACTTATTATCAAAACAACATTCAGACAAAAGATCCTATTGTTTTGCTAATTTTTCCATGCTCCGGCATCACGAGATCTGTTGGGATCTGCTGCGTGGCAGAAGGGAACATGCTGCGCATCAGAACTGTATAAAACAGGTTGGAAAAATCCAGAAATATGATTGGCTGACAACTGTCGCAAGATGTTTGGTTATTTATTATAGTCTATTGTGATGTCATTAGGCACTGTGCAAGCAGCTCTCCCATTGGTTAAGGGTTCCCTTGTGGCCTGCCTGACAAGTAGATGAATACTAATGATACATCCAACATTATGATATAGAGGATGGTGTATGCAGTCATACACAACAAAGCTGTGTTTGAATTGAGAGGTTCCCTTGGTAAAGGAGACCTCGAGGCACACTCAAGAGGTCTCCTGTTACCACGGAAACTCAAGATTCAAACACAGCCTTGTTTATGTATTACTGCTCATACACAATCTTTTAGAGTGTATGGGCAATCATACCTTTTAAATAAGCAATCGGAGATGAATTTTGCCCGTCTGAGGAGCTTTTTGTGTGTTCTGCGGCTGCCATCTCTCCGCTTTATGTTAGCACTGTCAGAAACTGACTAAACCACATTTTGACAGGGCACACGATGGCAGCCTCAGTTCGTGAAAGAGTTAACTGCGCGAAACTGTTCTATCTTGTTGCGCTGCAGTAGTGATGTCACTAGTACAGTGCAGCAACATCGTGACTTCACTACTGTAGCACAACAAAGGAATTCTAGTAACCAAATTCAGTGAACATCAGGGCTCTCCCATACACTGTAAATGATGTATCTTCATTTTGACTTCATCAGTGACTAAAATCACTCTTTTATCTGTAAGTTTGACTTTCCCCTACATTGTATAAATATGAGACATGCCACAAGTTGCCTCAAAGTAAATGATTTATTTTTAGTTTTAGGCTTCGACCTCTATAGTCATCAACTCATGAAAAGCCTGAAACTAAAAATTAATCATTTATTTTGAGGTAGTGCTCATGTTTCATTTGTACAGTGACACTGCTGACCTGGCCAGGATTGTAAAATAGTCTGGAATGTTGAAATATGCTGCACAATTCTAGAAGGCGCCGATACAGTCTGAATAAAAATACCCATGACTGAGTAAGCTGAAGTGTAAACAAAACGATTTATTTCCACTCCAGCTCTGCATGTAAATTAATGCATTTAGTGGACAATTTTTATTCTCAGTCATTGTATTAATGGTATTACAGTGTATAGTAGAGCATTGTTTTGTAAAGAAGTCTCTCTCTTTCAAAATGCTGTTGTATCACAGTTCAAAGGTCATGGAATGCGGTTGTACCCTTCTGTGGTACGATAGCATTCTGAAACCTCTTGAGACCACACAAGTCAGTTTTGTTCTGAAAGTGAACAAACAACTGTGCACATATTTCACATAATACTATACATTATATAAAATACAAGATGAGCAACTTTTTGTACAAACAGTGTGTTCTGCCACCTCGGGGTTCTGATTCCCACAGACCTCTCAAGCTTCGCTCTCAAGGTCAGAGAGAATCAGAATCCCTCTGTGGCAGAACACTCTGGCTGTGTATAGTTGCCCATCCAGTATTCTCTATATTTTTGTTGCTTACACAGATATCAAAACAAGAAGACACATGATGTTAGATCTGCCATAAACAAAGATATCGGGTTAAATATGTCATAATGATGTACTCAACCAATAGGAGAGCAGCATAAACAACACTTTATGGCATCACAGTGCAGCTGTGTGCATTCTCGCAACTCTGTTTGACACTGCTAATGAAGCCCATGTACAAGTGCATTTATTTATTGACTGATTGACTAATTTTACTGAAGTGCTTACTTAGAAAATATATTTATTTACTTATACAACACGAGATAGAAATGACAAGATAAAAAGTGATTTATTATGCCCAACTGAAAGAATATTATGTTGTCTTGTAAGTTTGGCATGTTACAGATTGCTGGTATATTTTGCCCTATCGCGTACACACAATGCATTCTGAACCAATCAGAGAGCAGCTTTGACAATTCTGATGCATCACTATAGCACTGTACAGTACTAAAGCCTGCAGTTGAACTTCCAGATAAACTGTTAAATCTTCAAACAGCTGATTTAAAAGTTAGAACTAGCAAACTAATATTGTGTAGAAACATGGAATTTGTTGTCAGAAAAGGGCCGCTAGGTCCACCCAGTCTGCCTGTTGTACCTCTGTAGACCCTAACTGGTAACCGGGAACCCTCCCCCTCCCTGCTTCTGTAATAATATATGCCCCTGTGTCTATCCCATGCATGCTTGAAGCCTTCCACCATTCCAACCTCCACAATTTTGATCGGCAGTCAGTTCCATACTTTTACCACCCTTTCTGTGAGGAAGTATTTCCTGACATCCTTCCTGAACCCCCCCCCCAATATCCCTGTGAGCCCTTTAGTGCTGGAGCTCTTCTTCCTTTGAAAAAGGCTCCCTCCCTGCATTCTGTTTACCCCTGTGAGGTAGTTAAAGGTCTGGATCATATCACCCTTCACTCTTCTGTCCTCTGGTGTACATATTATATCCCTCAGCCTCTCCTCATAGGGCTTCTCTTGCTACCCCTGTACCATCTTATTTGCCCTTCTCTGAACCACCTCCTCCCTGTCAATATCCTTTAAGAAGTGCGGTCTCTAGAAATGAAAGTTACATACTTACTGTAACTGTTGATCTTCTCCATAGATTACCACCAATGGGTCTGCCAGAAGGTGCCAGGATCCCCTGGGAGCCAGAACATTTCTGGAGGGCTGGTGGCATGAGTAGGCCCCACACACATCACTGCATGCACCCGTTGGTATACAGTGGCATCTGCCCACAACTGCATCAGTACCTTTTTTTACCAAGGAGGTGAGCAGCATGACTCTGACGAGTAACCTATGCACTTAACCTAAGGGCATAAGATGACCCTGGTGGCCTGTGGAAGAAGGGGTAACAAACCCAGTAACACAGTGTCTTCACAGCCCAAACCAAGTGCAAATGGGTAAAGACCATAACACAACAATACTGGGGTGAGTCCAGGGGATGGTGGGTGAGCATAGTAATCTATGGGGAAGATATTCAGGAAGATCAATAGTTACAGTAAGTACGTAACGTTCATGTCTTCCAAGAATCAGTCTTCCCCATAGATTCCTCACTAATGTATCAGAGTACCAAGTTCGGAGAAAGTCCCTGTGACTAGGGAGGCTGGAGCTCAGGGCTCACTCCAGGATAGTAATCCATTTAGAACTGTCCTGCCACAAGTGGCAAAGCTGCCTGGTGGACATCCAGTGTATAGTGCTTGGTAAAGTATGCACTGTGCTCCAAGCTGCAGCTCTGCAAATTTATCCAACAGGCACATAGTTTATTTCGTCAGGAAGTGGTAACTGTGGTAGAGTGGGCATGCACCTTGCCCTCCAGTTTAACCTAAGCCATTGCATAGCAGTCATGCAGGCAATGCACTTGATTGAGATAGGCTATCTCTTTTGATTAGGGTCGAAACAGGCAAAGAGTTGTTTTGACTGTTTGAAGTCCTTAGTCCTGTCCAGGTAAAACCTAAGGACCCTCTTAACATCCAGTAAGTGGAGAGTCTTTTCTCATTTTGGAACCTGGCAAAGTAGGTAGGCTGGATTAAAGCCTGATTAAAATGGAACTCCGACACCACTTTAGATAGAAACTTGTGGTGCATACGGAGAACTACCTTACCTTTATGGAAAATGGTATATGGAGGATCTGTGACCAAAGCATGGATACAGAGGTGACAGCTACCAGAAATGCTGCTTTCCTAGTTAAAACCTTCATGTCACAAGTCACAATACGCTCTAAGGCTTTCAAGTGAATACATCCTGCACGAGATTGAGATCCCAGGGACTCACTGGTTCCTGATGGGAGACCATGTGTGCAGAATACCCCTGAGTAACATCTTAAACAGTGGCAGCTGTGCCAAAGAAAGGGTACCTACAGATTTTTGGTATGCTGATATAACACATATGTGGACCTTATCTGTAGAATACTTCAGATCAGCATCAGGTAGGTCCAGCAAGTACTCCAAACATTTTCAGGTAGACACCTAAAAGGGTCCATTGGGGTTCTGGAACACTAGATGGAAAATCTTTTCCACTTGCTTGTGTATATCTTTCTTGTGGAAGATTTACACAGCCAAAAGTATTTCAGACACTCTCTGAGCTACTTTAAACCTGTTCACTTCTTTCTCTTCAGGAGCCAAGCTTGAAGGTGAAGGGAGCCCAAGAGGTAACCCATGATATGTGCTACTCAAATTGAGCGACTCAATATCAGTGACTGTGGAGACAGTGAGTAAAGAGCGACAGGAATTACAGTGAATGTGAAAGACAGCTTTGTACTGAATACCCAGGCAGAGGTATGACATGAAGGACAGAAGGTGCATTTGGAGAGCTGCTTCAGCTGGCCATCTGGTGTAGTCGGGTGGTGACGACATGATGCTGGCAGCCCAGGGTTTGGGACTGGAGTGGTGCTTCTGTTTTTTTTTTTTGTGTGGTTTTCGTTGTTGTAGGTGTTTTTTTTTTGTTTTGTTTCTAGAGGTGTTCCATTCCCGCTGAGTTTGTTTCCCCAACGCTCTCCTCTTGTACTCATGTAGCCTCCAACCCGTGGTGTAGTCCTCCCATGATTTCCTCTTTCCCCGGTGTCATGCCTCCCTGGAGTTGATTATATTAGTTATGGAAAGGGGTGACACCCGCAAAAGGTTGTTGCCCTCACAGAAAATTACATTTTAAGTTTATTTTGTAAAAAGTAAGTTTTGATCATTTATATTGTAGGTCGCTATGGTGTCCATGGTTTTATTGTTGTCGCCAATATGTAGTCACCATTTAGCTCGCTGTTGTTTTGGTGGGGCTGTTATCACATGGTACCAGCACAGGTTGGGGTGCACTAGCTCACACTAGGTTATTAGCACGTCCAGAGTGGCAAAATCCTCTGTTTGCTGACCGAAAGTCGAATTCAACAGTAGAAACCATATCCATATCTTCCAGGTCAGGATGAGGCCACTAGGATCATCTTGCCCAGTGTGCCTGCAACTCAAACAACACTCTCTAAATGAGAGGGATTAGAGGAATGCTTACAGAAACAGAATTTGCCATGGCAGGCTGAATGCATCCTGAAAGAAAACACCATGTCTTGGATTTCTGGAGCAGGATACAGGCAGGTTAGCATTGAGTGGGATGCAAAAGGTCTGTATATGGGGTGCCCCACTCATCAAATAGCGACGCCACAATGTCTGCTCCTAATAAGTGACCACTTGTGAGGATCTGCCTCTGACTGACTTAACTCATCTGACAGAATGCTCCGGACTCCTGGCAGGTCAATTGCTTGCAGCTGAATCCCCTGCTCCAGACATCATTCCTACATTCTCACTGCCTCCCTAGAGAGAGAGAGAGAGAGAGAGAGAGAGAGAGATAAACATGTGCTTCTCCTTGCTTGTTGATATGATATGACAGACTTGTTGTCCATCTGGCGGAAAATGTATTTCGCCTGACCAAATCCACTAGGGCTTTCAGACCATACAGAACTGCATGCATCTCCAACACATTTATGTGGAGATGTGTTTCTGATGAGTCACAGACACCTTGTGTCTGGAGACCCTGGCAGTGGGCTCCCTCAGTAGGGAGGCATTAGTGGTGAGAGTCACCTCTGACTCTGGCGGGGAGAAGGAAAGCCCTGGAGGAGGTTCTCTTCCACTGATCACTACATCAGGGATCATACTCGGGTTTGATCACCTGAATAGAATAGTTTTGGGAGCGCAATGCCTGTGACCACTCGGTACTGAGCATGCACTGAGTTGTCCTCGCACATCCTTGCTAGAGGCACTGTGAACACTCAGGAGGCTATCAGGCCCAGCATGCATTGCCTGGAGTGGGCTGGCACAGTCCTGCGTTCCATGATGTAGCATGTCATCTGCAAGATTGCCTGTTGTGTGTGCTCTCTGGGAGAAAGGCCCAAGCCCTGGTCATGATCAGAACAGCTCCTATGAACAGCAGTTCCTGGGAAGGCTCCAGATGAGACTTTGAGGGGTTCAACAGGACTCCCATGGACACTAGGAAATGAGAGGCAGAGGCCACTGTCCTTTCTGTCTCCTTTTTGGACAGACTTGAAATTAGCCAGTCATCCAGATACAGGAAGACTTAGAGTCCTAGCTTTCTGAGATGCACTGCAAGTACTGCAAAGCACTTGGTAAAGACTTGTGACTCAGAGGAAATCCCAAAGAGTAGGATTCTGAACTGGTAGTGTTGCCCTTCCATGCAGAACCAGAGGTACTTGTGGTGGTTGGGGTGCACCAGTAAGTGTTAGTATGTATCCTGCATATCCAGTGATGCTAGCCAATCCTGACATTTCAGGTAAGATAGCAAGAATAACTGAAAAATACATTTGAATTTTTCTCAATCCATGTATTTTTTAGGTTTCTGAGGTTGAGAATGAGGTATATGCCCCTGATTTCTTTTACCAGGATGTAGTGGGAGTGGAACCCTGTGCTCCATTCTGACCCTGGCACTATTTCCACTGCCCTTTTCTTAGAAGGCCCGCAATCTTCTGCAGCAGAAGCTCTGACGTGAGCTGACAAGGGAAATGCCTTCTGGGAGGTTTGTTCGGTGGAGTTTTCAAGAATTCCAGGGCACCCTCTTGATGGTCCCTAGAACCCACTTGTCAGTTGGGATGGTTTCACTAACAGTTACATTGGTTAGGCGTGCTCCTACTGGGGAGGAGAGAGTGGCTGATTCTGAGCAGCTGAAGCGGACCTGGGGTCGGAGCTTCAGATTGTGGCTACTGAACTCTTCTGGCACCTGTGCCTTCAGATGCACGATTCTGGGGCTGGAAAGGCTGGGATTTATTGCTCTGGGCTCCCCACCCCTACCACAAAAGGACTGCTTGTTGTGAAAGAGCCACATCCTCACCCCTCTATGGGTTATAGGAAGCCAGCCTGGAAGTCTTAAGAGTTGTTCTCATTTCATTAGACTCTTTAAGAGAATGCTCTGTCTGTTGTCCAGACAGATACATGCCATCAAAGGACACATTCATGATTGGTTCCTGGACCTCCAGGGTGAAGCCAGCAGTTTGCAGCCAGGCGTTCTGCCTGATGTAAATATCTGCGGACCAGGACCGAGCGGGTGCATCAAAGGCATGCACTGAAGCTAGTGACTGTTAGATTCAATAATTTGTTAAACTGTGAGCAGCATCTCTTGTTTTGCATGTGTGTCTGACAGGTCTTCCTCCAGACAATTAAAGGACACCTAAACAAGCTATTTTAACAGTAAACATTTCAACATCAGGCTTCACGGAGAGGTAAAGAAAGGCTACTGTTTACATATATGCTGAAACTGCATTTATATAATTAACATAAATGCAGTTTCGTAGCATTTGAAAAAAATGCACTGTCAGCTCCCCAAAACGGCTGCTGAATGTGCTACGTGATTATGTAGTAGGAGTCAGAGGCAGAGAGTTGCAATGGTCTGCATGGTGCTAACTAGTGCTCCTTTGCTAATAGCTATGCCCTTACTTTAGAATTTTCCCCATAATTATCAAAATCGTAGAAACACAGAAACATAGAAGTCCGCAGATAAGGACCACTTGACCTACCTAGTCTGCCCTAAATTTCTACCTATAGTGCCACCAGAGACCCTACTTGGACTTTGGCTTACACCCCCATCTTGCTTCTAAGATTGCCTTGTGTCTATCCCCTACATTCTTAACTACTGTGACTGTTCGTAACTTAACGTGTATTATTTTTATAAATGCATATTAGGCTATGGTCTTGATCATTTAATTACCTAAAATTGCAGAAAAAATCAGGTTATGTTGTAAGCATCTCTCCATTTTCCAAACTACTTTACATGTAAAATACACCACTTGTAAAATACCTGGTGGTAATGGCATTGTCTCCTTTCCAAGACACAGCACTGGTGCAGTGCAAAGCCAAAGTGAATCAGTACTTTGTTTTCCATATTTAAAAGAAAATGTCCTGAATGCCTTCTTATGATAAACACTGCTGCACTAAATGTCACTCTTTGCTACTGACCGTTGCACAACTTGTAAAATACCTGTTGGTCTGGTGGCTTTGTCCCCTTCCAAGGCACAGCACCTGTCAGATGTAAACTCCAAAGTGAATAAGTGCTTAGGTTGAGAAATTTAAAAGAAATTAATGCCTGTATGCCTTCTTTCTGTTGCCCCCCCTACACCACCTGTCTGCCTGCCATCATCAAAGTAAACTCCTTGGTCGTTGCTATGGTTGCACTCGCACACTGCTTCATATTAGCCATACCAGTCCCCCACGCTTCCTTGCTGGCTGGCTAACGTGCATAATGATGAGTATGCACGTCATTTAATAGTACCAGCTGAAGGAAGATGTTGGTGGAGATGTGTACTCTCTCGGAGAGAGCAAACTATCATGAGAATGTCTTCATGGGACCAGTAATTCTAATAAGAAGCAGTGTGCAAGTATGACCATAACGACTGACCACAGAGGGATGGCAGGCAGATAGATAGGACTTGGCCTCGTACACTGGATCATGTAACTAGCCTTACTTTTCTCCCCGCTGCCCTCAGATGCTGTCCCTTTTCCTACCAGAGGAAAAAGATGTGTGAGAACAAGGGGACATGCAATGAAGCTGGAAGACAGTAAATTCAAAAGAGATGAAAGGAAGTACTTCTTCACTGGAAGAGTGGTGGATGCCTGGAACAGTTTTCCAGTGAAGGAAGTGGGAAAAAAAAAATGGTGAATGGTTTCAAGAATGCATAGCATAGGCATAAAGGAATCTTCGTGGCAGGCAAGAGGGGAGGAAGCTGGAGATCAAGTAGGGTCTGAGGTGACAGTAAAGGCAGAGGAAAAAAAATGGAAAAAGTGAGTGAGCCAAGCAGCCTTATCTGCCCTCAAATCCAGGCCTCAACTTCTGTTTCTGTGTCTCTACCCCCTTCTATACCCATCCTCTCTTTTCCAGTCCCTCCCTTCCTGTAGCCTCCTAGGTGCATTACAGGCCCTTCTGTGTTCTGCCCCAAGGGAAGAATTTGTTTTCAGTTCATTGCACACAATTGTGCCCTTTTTGCTGCTTACTTAATTATATGTTTGTAGATTTGAATTTTTTAAGGAGACACTTTCCCCTTGGCTGATTTTGCCTTCGACTTTTGATATAGTGAATTTTCTGTTTGTTGGACATTATTGCGGGGTGCTTTTTGTATATTTTGAAACTGCATTTTTTCCTCACAATACTTGACTTAGTAATTTCCCCCGGGCTGACCTGTACCTGCCTTGGAGTTTGTATTACTTTCAGCTGTGTGTTACTGAACCGCCCCCTGCTGTCATGCCCCCACTCAGGTGGGACCTGGAAAAAGAATGCAGGGCTAGGGCAGGACTTTGTTTATGCCTAAAGCACATCCCTTGGTCTTATTTATTGAGTAAGGGAGTGGGTGATGTAGCCCGACCCCTACAAACTGAGTCTTTCTCCGATAAAACCGGTGTTATCAAAGATGTCATTTTTGAGAAAGGGGCTGGCCTGCTGTACATCATGGAGACCTGGCTAGATGACTACTTGGGGCAAGTTTTGGGTGAGTTGGTGCCGATGGCTTTTTCTAGGATACAGTCCCCAAGACTAAAGCATAGGGGTGCGGGTAGCCTTCTTTTTGAAATCTGACAGGGCAGTCATGGTCTCACTTGTGGAACAGTTTGCGTCCTTTGAATGAGTGGGTGTTTATTCCATGACCGGTTTGTGATACGGAATCATCACTCTCTACCACCCCCACGTTGTGAGATGGAGTTTGCGGAAAGGCTGTCAGCCCTTGCTGTGGGTTCACTTAAATTCTTCTTGTTCAGGGATTAGGAGCGAGTACAGACTCTGACTTATAAAAATGGTGGACGAGATTTCACAGTAAATCTCATCGCCGAAAACTTGCCTGCCATCATACCAGTTCTCAATGCGGTACAGCATTTGTCAGCATGAAAGGTCCACCTTCATTTTAACTTGTTTTTGTGATAAAGCCCCTCAAACTGCCCTTACCAGTTCCAACCTCTCCATATCATTTAGAAGCTCTTTTGAGTAGATTCTAGACTCTTTTTGTTTCATATAAAATAGTCTATATCTTACATTTTGAGTCTATATCTTACTTTTTTTTTTGTAAAATAAAGCGAACGTTAGCAGACGCGATGATATATCAGTGTCAGTGGCTCAGCAGGTTGCACACTTGCCTCTGAGGCCGGGAGATCAGATGGCTGTGGGTTCTATCCCCACACCAGGCACTTGGGTTAATATCCGAATACTGACACTGCAGTGCAGCATGAGAGGGATGGATGAGACATTAAAACCGAGGTCCCATCAGCCTGTTCTGGCAGTTGTTCTGGTGGACGTTAAAGATCTCATGGCACTTCTCGAAAAGAGTAGGGGAGTTTTTATTAAAAATACATGTAAGGACAGTTCAATGAACAAAAGAATCTTGAAGATATACATGACAAGGATTCCCTCATAAAAAACTCTAGTAATAATACATTCATATCATGTCTGAAAACACTTAATATAAAAGATATTTAAACACGCTTTTATAATACTAATTCTCAAAAATGATTTGGTATATCTCACTTATCATACACAAAAGGGGATAAATGAAGATTTTCTATTAGTCACTTATATTTAATAAAGACATGTAACCCTTTCCACCATTTAAAGACTTTTTTGATGAATGAAATTCTTTATCTTTCAAATAAATTGATTTCATGGCCTTCATTATTAAAACACAAAAAGTTTCATATATCATAAATTTCTGCTGCAACACCCACTGGCATCTAGCCTGCCATAAATAAAATGTTAAACAACAAAAGACTGTTAGAGTGCTCCCATTATAGGGTTACAAGATGGGGAAAAACCTAAAACCATAACCTGGTAATCCATTTTGATAACTAACTAAAGCTTAATTTAGTACTTAATAATCCCATAAGCCTTTGCATATGAACATTGAAATAGAAAGTGATCCATTGTTTCTCTAAAGCCTGACATTTAAGATAAGGGCAATACTTTTCATTTACCATTTTATGCTTAGCATTCCCTTAATATTCAGTCTGCCATAGACTGACAGCCACAAAATCTCCCACATGTGAGAGGGAATCCTAGGATTACTCAATTGTTTAATAGCATAATCTTTCAAAACCAGAGGATAGTTAGCAAATTCCGGTTCTGTTGGGTAAATTTTTCCTAAAATGGACCTATACAATTTAACTCCTAGATTAGCTCTTATAAAAGGATGAGAAATGGACCATTTGGATAATTTTTGAGCACATGGCTTAAAAAATAAGGGAATAAAATGTGTTTAGGATCCTGGGAGGAGGGAACTCCATATATCAAAGAAAGCTTTAAAGTTATTTAGTATCCAAAATGCTGTAGGAGCTAGGAGTGCCTGGATCAAAATAAAAATTCTGAGAAAGGAATAAGCATAAAAGAAAATTAAAGGGTCCACCATATCTAAACCTCCCTTATCTATAGGCAAATACATATAGCACGCTAATGGGTTTAATGCATTCTATAACATGGAAAAGAAGCAGGCATACAGACGTGTCTCTAGAGCTAAAGGGGATACACCATACCCACGTATAGTAATCCTAGAATAATGAATTTTTTAATTACTGAAACCCTCTTTATTTTGGACAATCGCCACCCTTTCCATCTTTAAACTTTTAATTCTGCCTTTCCCAAAGCTATATCCCAGTTTTCTAAAGGAAGATTCTGAGGCCCAAAAGTCATACTAAGTATTCTGCATGGTGTAGAAGAGACAATGATACCTGATACATCTAACTGATCAGGTATTACAGGCCCCAAAAGAATCCTTTGATTTCTTTAGATTAAGTTTTGAGTTTGATAAGTTCATACCTTCCTAAATAATCTAAAACAATGGAAATTTGATCCATATAAGAGAGAAAAACACATATATCATCAGCATACCCTTGAATAATCATTTTATCTTCTTGAGTGGACTCAAGTATACCTGAAAGCCTATCAGAAAAGGCTAAACTCCTAAGAAGAGGGTCAAGAGAAAATGCATATAGCAAAGGGCTTAATGGACAGTCCTGTCTGACTCCATACTTAATCTTAATAGGGAAGGATGGTAACCCTTTGATAAATGGAAAAACTATCACATTGTCATACATTAAAGCTATCCATTTAATAAACTCCTGAGGAACTCCATAGTGCGATAGAACAGAAAATAAGAAGGGCCTATAAACCCTGTCAAAAGCTTTATGCTGGTCCAAAGATAAAATACAATTCTGGGATAAATTCCTGTTTGAAAATTCTATTATTTCTCTGATATTTATTAAAGCAGTCTGGATTTTTCTTCCTGGGATTCCACATAACTGAAGAGGGTATAATAAGTCACAAGAGACCACTCTAAGTCTATTGTTAAGTATCTGGGACAGGATTTTAAAATCTGAATTCAAAATTGTGATAGGTCTCCAATTAGTTAATTTAGTTTTATCTCCTCCTTTAAAGACATTTACTAACAATCCTATTGTAAATGAAGAGGGCAACTTATTGACCTTTTGGAGCGAGGAAAACACTTTTCAAGACATGCAGCCAAAATAAGATGAAAACATTTATAAAACTCGAGGGTATACCATCTAACCCCAGGGATACCCCTGACTTTAAAGAAGACAGAACTTTACTGATTTCGGGTTCATTTATGGGGTATGCCAGTTTTGAAAGATCTAATCCTGGGGTTTGTGGTAATTCAGTCTGGTGAAGAAATTACTTAATTTCCCTAATAGGAGGTACTACAAATCCTTCTTGTTCAGAAAAATGATTCTGAATAATGTTGAATATATCTATGGGGGAAGACTTAAGTTCTCCACTATTATTCTGTAGGAACTCTAAGTTAATAGAATCCTTCTTCCTTTTAAAGGCCTCAAAGGGATCCCCCATAGGGCTTTTTTGGGTTCCAAAGGAGAGTTCTGTTTGTAAGGTCTGAGCTCTATCATACTGAAAGTCCTCATTGCAAGTTTAATTTGGTCAGTTTGAGATGAAAATCCACTCTAGACGTATTGGCTTTAGAAAATAATTTCTGTAATTTCCTCTTAATGATAAATAATGAAGAAACTGTGACTAAACCTTTCTTTTCCCATAATTTTGGCACCATTTTTATATCATTCTTAGTATCTTCCCACCAGTCCCATAGTTTTATCATACAAATCAGCTACTGATGTCCGTGCCCATAATATTGATGTTATACCTTGTATAACTTTAGGGTCCTTTAAAATTGATGTATTGAGTTTCCATCTGTTTTTTGTTTTATGACTAGAGGGAGAGGAGTCAAAACTTAAAATAATCAACAAATGAACAGAAAATTCATTTATACAGGAATAATGAAGGGGAAAGGGGAGGTTTTCTGAGAAAAAAAGATAATCAATAATTGAATGAATTTCCTTTGAAAAGTGTAATCAGGTCCCTTTTGATAATTCCTCCCATTTTTTAACCCAGCCAAAGTAATAATCCTCTCTAAAGCTGTAGTATCACAATAAGTTTTTTTTCCTAATTTCCCTCTTCTAGAGGAGGGGAGTTCACAATTGAAATCCCCTCCCCCCAAAAAATAATATGGTCAGTGGTAGCCAAGTAAGGTAATAGGATATTAAAGAGATTAACCCATCCAGCTTTAGTTTGAGGCCCTAATACAATTATGAACTGAAAATTAGCTAATTTCCAAGTTCCATCTAATATTAACAGTCTCCCGGGTATTAAATTTATAAGCATTTTCAGGGTAAATTTATAAGAGAAAAAAAGAATCCCTAAACTGTCTGCTCTATCTAACCCAAAGTACCAGTAGGAGGGTCCCCACGTCCATTCGCTTATCACTAAGTTTACACTGATCTGTTGTGTACAGCCATGTTTCTTGTAAGAAACAGACATCTAGTTTAACCTGATGAAGGTAATGAAATAAAGCTGTCCTTTTATCTTTATTCAGCAACATTATTACAATTAAAGGACCCAATATTAAATTTAGCCATAGGAATTTATTCAGGGTCCTTTTTCTTTTTTTCCTTTGTAGTCATTTTGAGATGTTTTACTCCCAGAGGATTGAGAGAGACCTGTAATACCTACATCCATATTACAGTCATCACCCATTTTATCCAAAATGGCATAAGAATTATCTGTTTCCAAAGTAAGGGAGTCCTCAGGAGGGGGAGGTGTAGAATGAAGGGGAGGAGGTATTTTTGAGCTCCTCGTAATGCTTTTATCAATGGAATTAGAAGACTGAGATTTGGGGGCTTCTACCTCCTGATAACATACAGGAGGGAAGTCCTGTATATTAAAAATATCAGGAGTTTTTCAGCTACATCCTGGGTTCAAAAAGGCCCTACTTCTGTTGCCTGCTTTTTCTCTGGCTCTGTTTTTCCCTTTGGTGGGGGGAAGAGGGGAGGGTCAGATTTATTTGGCTGACATTTAGCAAAAGCTTCATCCTGGGCCTTTTGAATTAATAGTTGAGGACTGATAACTGTAGCTTTGTTTTTGGCTGCCCAGGGACAGTCTTCATAGCCATGTCCTGATTCTTCACACAAATCACATTTCACCATATTGGCACATTGAAAACTACCATGCCCCGATTCCCCACAAATTTCACATCTAGAGGTGTCACATGAACTAGAGATATGTTTGGGCTCCACACTTACAGCAGGCCCGAGGCTGCCCAGCATAGAAACATACACCCCTGTCTCTACCAAGGGTGAAAGAATTAGGAATATACTCAGGTTCATTATCCATAAGCCTCAACTTTACTTTATACCTCCAGCTACCAGTCCAAAAAATTCAGTGTCCAATACTGCCTCGAGCACTCAAGACATCGCATTTCTGAGAGAGCCAGAAAGTAATGTCTTCCACATGCACACCTTTGTTTCGGAACATCACAGTCACATATTTAATCAAGGATTGGGTTAATGGAGTAACTATAAAGGGAGACCACAGAGGGGAACATTTAAGCTGGTTATATCTTTGCCAAAATAAATCTAGTAAATAAGTGGATCTAAAACTTATAACATAGCTATCTTCCCCAGAAATGTTTATGAAAGCAAGTACATCTCGTGGTGAAAATTGCAAGGATTTCTTTAGTAAGTGTTTGTCTACAAACACTCGATTAGGCCTTTCAGGTAAACCCCCTTTATACTGAATCCTTATAGCGTTTCTTCGGGGTGCAGCTTCTTTTCTTTTTTGAGAAAATAAGTGTGAAAGAAGAGGTCTGGATTGAGGGGGATCATTAGGTTTGTCATTAGACTCAGTTTCATCTGAAAAGTATGTTGCCCAGGTTCATTTTCAGTAGGCAAAGTCCCTTTAGCAATGTCACTTTTATCATAGAAATGGTTGAGTAGGCCTATTCTCCTGATTGGTAGTAGAAGGAGACCATTCAGTGGAAGCTGTGGACAAGGGAAAGGAGGAAGGCCACTCTGGGTCCGGAACCCATGTCCCTGTGAAATTTCTTTTCCGACCAGCATCTGATAAAGCTGTATTTGGGGACCATATAGCAGAATTTTCATGCGCTTCTGGAGGGAGAGAAAAGGCTTGCTGAATGAGTTCAGTAGTTGAAGAATTTTGTATATTTGTAGGACCGGAATCCGTTTTCCTAGCAGAAGGCGTGGGGTTTAGATTACGATTTGCTGCTGTTAACACAGCTCTTTTATTTTAAGGGTTTCCGGAGATACTTTGGATATTTGTTTTTTTGTTGAAAAGAAAAGGTGGTTGCATGCTTTTAATGCATTGTGTCAGACTGAAAGACTACATTGCTCTGGAGCCCATTAACAGCACTGACCTGAACCCTTGCTCCCTTTGCATGAGAACCAATGGTAAAAAGTTTTGTTTGCTCGTCAATTTCTTGCTTGTCTTCACTCAGCTTAGTCGCTTGAGGAAAACTAAAGAGTCCTGTGTTTCCGACAGGATTTTGCAGATTTCCATTGACCGCGATTCTTGAATCATTCATTTTAGAAGGGGTCGGCTTTAGGCACTCGCTGATATCAGCGGTCAAACTGCCAGCCAAAACTTCCCTCTTCTCGAGTGTTTGACAGGGTGAGTCAACTGAAACCAGGTCAGTGCCGTCCTCTGATGCAGTTGCGTCAGCAAATCTGACAGGGCTGTCAGACGGGCCGTCAACCAGGCTGACATCTACATTTCTGGGGTTTGAAAACACATTTATAAGTCCTGCTGAACTTTGTCTGCATGATTCCAGGGAATAAGTTATCTTGAACTTCTGATGGTAAAGAAAAATCACATCTGCAAATCAGCATCTGCATTGCTGAGTACGTTGTCCTCTGGTAAATCTGTCTGAGAAAAACATGGTTGTTCCATATTTGCTAAATCCATGTTGTAAAAATTTGTGGTGGCCTCTAGGTTTCCGAGCACAGGGGAGAGACCCTCCTGCCTCTGACATGTCCATACCATCTACTGACTGAAACTGAGTGGCCATAACGACCGGCCAGCAACTCCCCCTACTGACAAAGAGCAGGGGAATTTCCCCAGTGTCCTGGCCAAATTTTCCCCATTCACTAAAAATACCACCAACAGCTTAATCTGGTTCAATTTCAGTTGGTTACCATCTGAATCCCCCCTCCCCCTCTCCGGTCGCCCCTGAAAAAGGGACTTCTTGTCTCAGTTGGCCTACCGGGTCAACAAAATTCAATAAATAAATATCGATGTGAAATCTCTCATCCTGACATGTATGAGTCAGTGTCTAGAGTCTACCCAGGGATTTCAATGCAAGGGCCTCTCCAATTATTTTGCTGACAAGCTCCACCAGATAACTGATACTCTGGGTCTCCAACAAGTTAATACCTGAGCCACGCACAAAGGATGTCACACATTGGACCTGGCATTTATCACAGGGCTGGAGAGTGATGATAACTCAGTGATCCCTGGTATTTGGTTGGACCCTATACCATAGGATTCAACCTCAGGGCTCCTGTGAATCCATCTCTGACTGCGGAGGTAATCCAGTATCACTCTCAATAGGATAGGTTCTAGATCTGTTGGGACACTTTGAGTCTGGTGGCTACATCCTCCAGAGTCCACCACAGCTGTCAAGGTGTATACTTTTGCCTTGACAACAGGGATGGACACCCTGGTGCCGGTTTGTTCTCTTACCATGACTTCACACCAAAGTGTGTCATGGTTTACTGACGAGCTTCAGCAGCTGAGAGTATGGGTGCATGTTAGATCATAAGTGGAGGAAATCTTGGACAGATGCTAACAAACTTGTTCTGATGACTAATAGAACAGTTACTGAGAGACGATGAGATCCGTGAGAGTTATAATTCTCTCTGGTATAACTGCAGTCCAGAAGAACAGACCAGCTGCACTTTTTGTACTGTGGACAGATTTTTACATCCTGTCTGGCTATAGTGAATAAAGGTGCCCTTCAAGGAGAAAAATGTCCTTTAAATCTGTCCTTTAAAACCAAGATTTATGGCACCTGGGACCAGATTGCCGCCATTGGTGATACTGGATATTTCACTGACTTGGGGTAAGTTAAGCCAGTTGTATATGTAGGGTGCTACCAGGGTGGTTGCTGGGCTGTGCCACCCAACTGGATCCAGCTCCATCCCATCTAACTGAAGCGGAACTAGCCCTGACTATAGTAGGAACTGATGATGCTTCCTTGAGGGAGGGGGTAATTCTGGTAGCCTTGAAAATGCCTTTGGGAGCAATATAGCATAGTTGTTAAAGCAGTGTTGTGAACTGGGAGACCCAGAAACCCTGGTTTTGAATTCCACAACTGCCACTTGTATACTATCTCCTGGGTCACACCTGGAAATGAACTTCAGCTCAGTATCTCTTTCTTTGCAAAAAATTAAAAAAAATAAATTTTAATGTCTGACATGGCCCCCCTGCTCAAGAAGCAGTTATCAGATCCAAACATTCTTGCTATTTATTGGCTAGTCTCCAACCTGCCTTTCCTGGCTAAGGTTGCTGAGAAGGTGGTAGTAGCACAGACAGGTGAACATCTGAACAGGCATAACATCTTCAAGCACTTCCAATCTGTTTTTTGCCAGTGTAACAGCACTGCGATGGCCTTGCTCAGAGGGTGTGATGATCTGCTGGCTAGGGATCGGGGCAGGTATCTGTTCGAACCACCTCAATCTCTGTTCAGCTTTTGAAATGATGGACCATGAAGTTATGGTGATAGTAGGGTGTGTGAGTACTATTTCTGAATATTCAGCCAAGTATTCAGTATTCGTGGCCACATATTTGGTATTCGGTTACAATATTCGCCATAAAAAATAATGAACCAGCGCCTTCCTTTCTCTCCCAGCCTATGCAAGCAGTAAACCCCATCCCTCCACCCTCTGTCAAATGAGCATAGTCCATCCCTCCCCCAGCACCCACAAGTTTTTTTTTTTTATAGATGCTCCTATGATACAAATGTTTTAAGGCCCGCCTGAAGACACCCCTATTTTCCCAAGCTTGATGTTTAGATTAGGATTTATTTCAGAGTTCGTGATTTTATTGGAGTTATTTTTTATTTATGTACAAAATGTTATGTTTTTGTGTTTTAAAATGCTGTTTGAAGTTTGTATGGCGCCCAGAGCCCTGGGATTGGGCGTCTTTAATAAATTTGCCTTGCCTTGCCTCCTATAAAATATTTAAAAAAATTGTGGGCGTCGGGTGACTGGCTCAACCTGCCCGTCTCCACAGCTGGCCAGTAAACTTTGTAAGTCCTACTGCTTAAAAAAAAAGAATACATTATGACCCCCCCATCCACCCACAGCACCTGACCCTGGCACCCACCCAGTCCAGCACCCAGTTATCCAGGCCGGCCCCCCTCCTCCTGAATGAAAGTGGTCAGGTGCTTGCTATAGTAAAAACCAGCTGATCACATGATCAGCTGGTTTTACTATATCAAGCACCAAGCGCATTCATTGATGAGAAGGCAGCCAGCCGTGGAGGAGGGAGGGCCAGCCGTCACCTTCTCGACTTGAATCTGGATAACTGGGTGCTAGACTAGGGTGCCAGGGTTGGCTGCTGTGTGGGCAGTCATAAGGTATTCTTTTAAGCGATAGCACTTACAAAGTTTACTGACCAGCCATGGAGGCGGGCTGGTTGAGTCGGTCAGCTGACACTGGCAGTGATTATTAATATTTTTGGGGGGCATCTATAAAACAAAACAAAACAACTTGTGGATTCTAGGGGGGAGGGTGGGACTATGCTTGTTTGACAGCGGGTGTAGGGATGTTGTTTTTCTGCTGCTTGTTTGGAGTGAGAGAGGAGGGAGGCGGCTGTTCCTTGTCTATTTTTTTTGCAAACAGTGATTCCTGAATACCGGATGTATAGTGCACTATTCATTATTCGAGATCCGAATAACAAATACTGCATTATTCGTGGTATTCAGGAAATGTTATTCAATCCATGCACAGCCCTAGTGGATAGACTGCAGGAGTATGTAGAAGCAAGGGTGGGCACCTCTGTCTTGAGATATATGGTGGCATCTGTCGCCCAGTAAGTGCCTGCCTTATGCCATGGCAGAAAAGAGAGGCTGGTTACATAGGATTGTAAGGAAATTTTCTTGCATGGTTCCAATGGTTCCACTCATTCCTAGCAGATAGGAAACAGTCAGTAGTAAAAGGCCCATACCTGCTTCAGCCAACTGACCTTGACTATTGTGTTCACAAGAGGTCAGTCCTCTCCCGTGCTGTTCATCAACTACATGTTGCCACTGGGGACTATCTTCAGGAAGTACAGAATTGGGTTTCACTGCTATGCTGATGGTACCCAGTTATACTGTTCTTTCACACCCTAGCAAGACCCAGGCAATTGCTTGACTCTGTTGCGGGAGCGGTATCTGACTGAGATAAAGGTTTGGGTGGCCACCATTGGCTACTCTAAATCTGAATAAGTCGGCATTGCTGCCGATGGGCTCAGATTATCAGGCTTCTGCTCTTAAAAGCAGCCTCAGGCTGCCTGTCCTTGACAGGATTCAGCTTATGGTGGAAGGGTGATTATCAACTCTGGAGTAGTTCTTAAAGAGGCTGATCCGGATTCCTGGGTGTCTACTGTATTCAAGAGCTGCTCTTATCATTGCTGGTATATCTCCTGGTTGCATCCCTTTCTAGAACATGGTGATCTGAAAACACTGGTGCAAGCATCTGTCCTCACACGCTGATTTCTGTAGTGCGCTTGTAAGACTCTGCCATGTTGGCTAGATCTGTCATCCAAAGCCGTGCAGAACACTGCAGCTCACCTTCTGAACTCCACGAGACATCAGATCATATTACTCCAACACTGAGTGATCTGAAAACACTGGTGTCAACATTCATCTCCTCACACCTAGATTTCTATAGTGTGCTCTATGAGCATCTACTCTGTGGCCAGACCCACTGACTGCAGCTGGTGCAGAATGCTGTAGCTCACCTCCTGCACTCCACCAGGAGGCTAGATTATGCTGTACCACCACTCTGTGATCTACACTGCCTGCTGGGACAAAGGGTTGGCTACATGGTTATCATTTTCACATGCAAGGCCCTAAATGAACTGGGTGCCACCTACCTCTGCAAGCTCTTGGACCCCACCACCCAGATAGAGCCCTTTAATTCGAGGACCAGGGTTACTCATTCTCCCCCACTTGATATTCAAACTGGTGGGTGACGGGGTGTTATTGGTAGTGGGCCCTGCCCTACAGAGTTCCCTCCCAACATCACTCAGCTGCTTTACGGTAAAGCAACCTTTTAGCTCTGCCTGCTTTGGCTTCATTTAATGATGTCACCCTTCTTTTGCCATTTCTTTATTACCTGCTGATCTACCACAGCCACGAACAGTTACCTGAACAGGTTTTATAGGAAGGGGAATGTTGGCCAGGACTCCAGGAGAAATCCCTTACTCTGGTGAAAAGTGCCTTGGGTTCTTTGACTTCTACCTGGACACCCACCAGGACAGCACCAGAGAAGGGCAGAAGGGACCTCAGATTAATGTGTCATCTGCACAACAGCATGCCCTGACAATACGGCACCCCCCTAGTACTGCACTGGAGGACCAGAATTTTGTGGTATGAGCCTAAGTCCAATGTGGGACTAGAACCTATGACCTTCTGGCCCAGAGGCTGATGTACTTCCAACTGAGCCATGCTGTTACCATCAAACTGAAAACGAGTCTAAGCTCAGTGTTCCTTTCCTAGACCCAAATTCTGGTTAATAACGAAATAAATACAGTATCCAGTACAACACTCTGTGGTTGCTCAGGTGAAGCTGGCTACCCAGAATGGCTATCGAAATTCTACTCACCAGTGTGACGATCCACTTGTAAAGGCTGAGATGCCGGTAGGCGGTTTTGCAAAGGACGGCCAGCTTCTCTGGACCCAAACTCCCTGCCTGGGTCCTGCTGGCTGATTGCTGGGTAGGCACATCATATTCGGGCCCCAGGTAACTGTAATATGGTCCCATTCCAAACTCGCACTAAAGCCAAATTGAGGGTCTTCCACTCCATAAGGAGGTCCTCAGATCCATATTCATAGCCAAGTCGGTCTCTCAGATCAGCTCCCTCACCCTCTGTTCCATGGATGTTGCATAGTTCTGCAAATCCCTCTGTCAATTCAAACAAATAGTTCAAAATTAGTCTCTCTTATCCAGAATTACCAAGTGCTTTCAAAATGCCATGGTTACAATCATCAGAAATTCTTACCATGAGGTAAAAGTATTGTTTTTCACTGTATTTTGTGTTTGCAAGGTGTGATGTGAAGCTGGCCCTGTTTTCACTGCAAGTTTTTGTTCCATATTTGCAAGCTGTGATGTATGGCCCTCTTTTCATAAGCCATTCTCACTACCAGCACCTGTTTTCTGTGTGTTTGCAGACTATGACATAAAGCTGGCCCTAGTTTTGCTAACCCTGTTTGCACTACTAACAGCTCTTTGCTCCATGTTTGCGGGCTATGATGTAAAGCTGGCTCTAGTTTTGCTATCCCTGTTTGCACTACTAACAGCACCTTGCTCCATGTTTGCGGGCTATGATGTAAAGTTGGCCCTAGTTTCACTAGCCTTGTTTGCACTACTAACAGTGCTTTGCTCCGTGTTTGTGGGCTATGTTCTGTGTTTCTATGCAATGTGAGAAGGCAGTAAGGAAGGCTGGGGGGATACTGGGATGCATAGGGAGAGGCATCAATAGTAGAAAATAGGAAGTTGTTATCCCTCTGTACAGACAGTTGGTGAGACCCCATCTGAGTACTGTGTGCAGTTCTGGAGACCCCATTTCACAAAGACATAGACAGAGTGGAGGCTGTCCAGAGGAAGACAACCAAATGGCGAGGGTCTGCACCAGAAGACATACTAAGAAAACTAAAGGAGCTTAATATGTACACCCTTGAGGAAAGAAGGAGAGGGGACATGATAGAAATTTTCAAGTACCTCAAGCGAATCAACAAAGTCCAAGAGGGTAGCATCTTTCAGAAAAAGAGATGTGCAACAAGGGGCACAATCTGAAGAGAGGAGACGGCTCAGAGGTAATGTGAAGTATTTTTCACAGAGATGGTTGTAGATGCATGGAACAGCCTCCCTTAGGAGGTCGTGCAGTCAAGAACAGTGGGGGAATTCAAGAATGCATGGGATAGACATAAGGCAGTCCTAGTGGGGGTAGGAGGAAGTAAGCTGTTGGTTAACTAGGATCTGCAGCTTATCTGTTAGGTAGGAAAATGGGCAGACTACGTGGGCCAAGCGGTCCTTATCTGCCGTCAAATTCTATGTTTCTATAATGTAAAGCTGGGCTTATTTTCGCTAGCCCTGTCTGCGCTACTAACAGCGCTTTGCACTATGTTTGAGGGCTATGATGTAAAGCTGACCTTAGTTTCGCTAACCCTGTTTGCACTACTAACAGCGTTTTCCTCCATGTTTGCGGGCTATGATGTAAAGCTGGCCCTAGTTTCGCTAGCCCTGTTTGCACTACTAACAGCACTTTCCTCCATGTTTGCGGGCTATGATGTAAAGCTGGCCCTAGTTTCGCTAGCCCTGTCTGCACTACTAACAACGCTTTGCTCCATATTTGCAGGCTATGATGTAAAGCTGGCCCTAGTTTCGCTAGCCCTGTTTGCACTACTAACAGCGCTTTGCTCTATGTTTGTGGGCTATGATGTAAAGCTGGCCCTAGTTTCGCTTGCCCTGTTTTGCACTACTGACAGCACTTTGCTCCATGTTTGCAGGCTATGATGTAAAGCTGGCCTAGTTTACGCTAGCCCTGTTTGCACTACTAACAGCGCTTTGCTCTATGTTTGAGGGCTATGATGTAAAGCTGGCCCTAGTTTCGCTAGCCCTGTCTGCACTACTAACAATGCTTTGCTCCATGTTTGCGGGCTATGATGTAAAGCTGGCCTAGTTTCGCTAGCCCTGTTTGCACTACTAACAATGCTTTGCTCCATGTTTGCGGGCTATGATGTAAAGCTGACCCTAGTTTAGTAGCCCTGTCTGCACTCTAACAACGCTTTGCTCCATGTTTGCAGGCTATGATGTAAAGCTGGCCTAGTTTCGATAGCCCTGTTTGCACTACTAACAGCGCTTTGCTCCATGTTTGTGGGCTATGATGTAAGCTGGCCTAGTTTCGCTAGCCCTGTCTGCACTACTAACAGCGCTTTGCTCCATATTTGCAGGCTATGATGTAAAGCTGGCCTAGTTACGTAGCCCTGTCTGCACTACTAACAACGCTTTGCTCCATATTTGCAGGCTATGATGTAAAGCTGGCCCTAGTTCGCTAACCCTGTCTGCACTACTAACAACACTTTGCCCATAGTTTGCGAGCTATGATGTAAAGCTGGCCCTAGTTTCGCTAGCCCTGTCTGCACTACTAACAATGCTTTGCTCCATATTTGCAGGCTATGATGTAAAGCTGGCTCTAGTTTCGCTAGCCCTGTTTGCACTACTAACAGCGCTTTGCTCTATGTTTGAGGGCTATGATGTAAAGCTGGCCCTAGTTTCGCTTGCCCTGTTTGCACTACTAACAGCGCTCTGCTCCATGTTTGCAGGCTATGACGTAAAGCTAGCCCTAGTTTCGCTAGCCCTGTCTGCACTACTAACAGCACTTTGCTCCATGTTTTCAGGCTATGACGTAAAGGTGGCCCTAGTTTTGCTAGCCCTGTTTGCACTACTAACAGTGCTTTGCTCCATGTTTGCGGGCTATGATGTAAAGCTGGCCCTAGTTTTGTCAGCCATGTCTGGACTACTAACAGCGCTTTGCTCCATGTTTGCGGGCTATGATGCAAAGCTGACCCTAGCTTCTCTAGGCCTGTCTGCACTACTAACAGCGCTTTGCTCCATGTTTGTTGGCTATGACATAAAGCTGGCCTTAGTTTCGCTAGCCCTGTTTGCACTACTAACAGCGCTTTGCTCTATGTTTGCAGGCTGTAATGTAAAGCTGGCCCTAGTTTCACTAACCCTGTTTGCACTACTAACAGCGCTTAGCTCCATATTTGTGGGCTATGATGTAAAGCTGACCCTAGTTTCGCTAGCCCAGTCTGCACTACTAACAGCGCTTTGCTCCATATTTGCGGGCTATGATGTAAAGCTGACCCTGGTTTCGCTAGCCCTGTCTGCAATACTAACAGCGCTTTGCTCCATATTTGCGGGCTATGAAGTAAAAATTGACCTCAGTTTCACGAAGCCCTGTCTGCACTACTAACAGCCTTTTGCTCCATATTTGCGGCTATGATGTAAAGCTGACCCTGGTTTCGCTTAGCCCTGTCTGCAATACTAACAGCACTTTACTTCATATTTGTGGGCTATGATGTAAAGCTGGTCCTAGTTTCGTTAGCCCTGTCTGCGCTACTAACAGCGCTTTGCTCTGTGTTTGAGGGCTGCATGTAAAGCTGGCCCTAGTTTTCCTTGTCCTGTCTGCACTACTAACAACGCTTTGCTCCATGTTTGCAGGCTATGATGTAAAGCTGGCCCTAGTTTCGCTAGCCCTGTTCGCACTACTAACATCGCTTTGCTCCATATTTGCGGGCTATGATGTAAAGCTGACCCTGGTTTCACTAGCCCTGTCTGCACTACTGACAGTGCTTTGCTCCATGTTTGCAGACTATGATGTAAAGCTGGCCCTAGTTTCGCTAGCCCTGTCTGCACTACTAACAGCGCTTTGCTCCATGTTTGAGGGCTATGATGTAAAGCTGGCCCTAGTTTTGCTAGCCCTGTCTGCGCTACTAACAGCGCTTTGCTCCATATTTGCAGGCTATGATGTAAAGCTGGCCCTAGTTTCGCTAGCCCTGTCTGCACTAGTAGTGATTTGCTCCAAGTTTGCGGGCTATGATGTAAAGCTGACCCTAGTTTTGCTAGCCCTGTCTGCACTAGTGACAGCGCTTTGCTCCATATTTGCGGGCTATGATGTAAAGCTGACCCTAGTTTCGCTAGCCTTGTCTGCTCTACTAACAGCGCTTTGCTCCATATTTGCGGGCTATGATGTAAAGCTGACCCTAGTTTCACTAACCCTGTTTGCACTACTAACAGTGCTTTGCTCCAAGTTTGCGGGCTATGATGTAAAGCTGACCCTAGTTTCGCTAGTTCTGTCTGCACTACTAACAGCGCTTTGCTCCATATTTGCAGGCTATGATGTAAAGCTGACCCTAGTTTTGCTAGCCCTGTCTGCATTACTAACAGCGCTTTGCTCCAAGTTTGCAGGCTATGATGTAAAGCTGGCCCTAGTTTCGTTAGCCCTGTTCGCACTACTAACAGTGCTTAGCTCCATATTTGCGGGCTATGATGTAAAGCTGACCCTAGTTTCGCTAGCCCTGTCTGCACTACTAACAGCGCTTTGCTCCATATTTGCGGGCTATGATGTAAAGCTGACCCTGGTTTCGCTAGCCCTGTCTGCAATACTAACAGCGCTTTGCTCCATATTTGCGGGCTATGAAGTAAAATTGACCCTAGTTTCGCGAGCCCTGTCTGCACTACTAACAGCGCTTTGCTCCATATTTGCGGGCTATGATGTAAAGCTGACCCTGGTTTCACTAGCCCTGTCTGCAATACTAACAGCACTTTACTTCATATTTGTGGGCTATGATGTAAAGCTGGCCCTAGTTTCGTTAGCCCTGTCTGCGCTACTAACAGTGCTTTGCTCTGTGTTTGAGGGCTACGATGTAAAGATGCCCTAGTTTTCCTTGTCCTGTCTGCACTACTAACAGCGCTTTGCTCTATGTTTGCAGGCTATGATGTAAAGCTGGCCCTAGTTTTGCTAGCCCTGTTCGCACTACTAACAGCACTTTGCTCCATATTTGCGGGCTATGATGTAAAACTGACCCTGGTTTCACTAGCCCTGTCTGCACTACTGACAGCGCTTTGCTCCATGTTTGCAGACTATGATGTAAAGCTGGCCCTAGTTTCGCTAGCCCTGTCTGCACTACTAACAGCGCTTTGCTCCATGTTTGAGGGCTATGATGTAAAAGCTGGCCCTAGTTTTCGCTAGCCTGTCTGCGCTACTAACAGCGCTTTGCTCCATATTTGCAGGCTATGATGTAAAGCTGGCCCTAGTTTCGTTAGCCCTGTCTGCACTAGTAGTGCTTTGCTCCAAGTTTGCGGGCTATGATGTAAAGCTGACCCTAGTTTCGCTAGCCCTGTCTGCACTAGTGACAGCGCTTTGCTCCATATTTGTGGGCTATGATGTAAAGCTGACCCTAGTTTCGCTAGCCTTGTCTGCGCTACTAACAGCGCTTTGCTCCATATTTGCGGGCTATGATGTAAAGCTGATCCTAGTTTCACTAACCCTGTTTGCACTACTAACAGTGCTTTGCTCCAAGTTTGCGGGCTATGATGTAAAGCTGACCCTAGTTTCGCTAACCCTGTCTGCACTACTAACAGCGCTTTGCTCCATGTTTGCGGACTATGATGTAAAGCTGACCCTAGTTTCGCTAGCCCTGTCTGCACTACTAACAGCGCTTTGCTCCAAGTTTGCAGGCTATGATGTAAAGCTGGCCCTAGTTTCGCTAGCCCTGTCTGCACTACTAACAGCGCTTTGCTCCATGTTTGCGGGCTATGATGTAAAGCTGGCTCTAGTTTCGCTAGCCCTGTCTGCACTACTAACAACGCTTTGCTCCATGTTTGCGGGCTATGATGTAAAGCTGGCCCTAGTTTCGTTAGCCCTGTTTGCACTATTAACAGTGCTTTGCTCCATGTTTGCAGGCTATAATGTAAAGCTGGCCCTAGTTTCGCTAGATCCCTCAGTCTCTCCTCATAGGGCTTTTCTTGCAACCCCCACACCATCTTGAATACTCTTTTCTGGACTGCATACACTCTGTCTTTCCTGAGATGGGTCTCCAGAACTGGACACAGTGTTCCAGGTGGGGCATACCAGAGAGTGATACAGTGGCAGCACCTCCCTCCCTCCTCCTGCTGGTGATGCCCTCCCTATTCACCCCAGCATCCCACTAACCCTGCCCACAGCCTTGTCACACTGTGTTGCCACCTTCAGGTCTTCTGAAATAATTGTTCCACCATGTCAGTTCAAAAACCAGATGGGCAGCCAACATTACAGTGACTCCAAAATGCCAATGGTGACCATGTCATTTGGCAATTGTGCCACCCAACCACCATGGCTCCCAAAGCACCGAGGCACTTACGCCTCCTGCACTCCCCAAAATATTAAATAATCACCTTTGGGGGGTTATCAGGAGGAGGGCAGCACCAGTGCAGCGTTGCTAGGATGTATCGCGCTCCAACTACCAGTCATTTTATGGAGTATTGTCACCAAATTTTCAACATAGGCATTTTAGGACCTCTGCTCATGAACAGTGTCACTGTCATTTTCATAACCTGGTCTGAACACTGATTTCCCACAGCGACCCGTTATATTGTGTGCGAAGTGCGGAAACACATTTTGGCCAGGAAATCAGAACAAGCAATAGGACCAGGGGGCATGCAAAGAAGCTGTAGGGGGAAATTCAAGAGAGATTTGAGAAAATATTTCTTCACTGAAAGGGTGGTAGACACCTGGCATAGACTGCCAGCGGAACTGGTGGAGGCTAGAACAGTGGGAGGCTTCAAGCATGCATGTGATAGAAATAGGAGTATATTAGATAGGAGGCAGGAAGGCGGGAGGATCCCCAGAGATCAGATAGGGTCTGCAAAGACAGACTAGGCAGAGAACATCTAGGCAAACTGGATGGGCCAAGCAGTCCTTTTCTGCCATCAGATTCTGCGTTTCTATGTTTCTGTCCAGGAACTGCTTCAGAATTCTGGTTCAGAATCAGAATGCATCATTCAAGTCATTCAGCAGTGCTAGAGAATGGAATGCTGACAGGAGGAATTCGTGTGACACGGTAATTAGGCTGTACATGACAGTGCAACAAAAATTAATGTAACGGTCTTGGAATGCTGACAGCCAATCAGGTTGCAGCATTTCTGAGACCTTTTTGATAATGATATATGATTACTGTAAATAAATCTTTGGACGCACATGGGGTGTGTGCCTACTAAATTGCTTGACTGTGACAACTGCAGGGGTCAGGCCATGGCACAGCATCGGTTGCCTGGTGCTCTTCCATGGGCTGAGCCTTGGGCCAGTGGTGCTAATGCTATACAGCAGTTGCTTCCCGCTCCCCCTCGTCTTTGGCCTGCTTAAGGGTAATTCCCCACGTGCCCTGCTGACACCTTCCTGATGGGCAGTGGTTCCCTCACAATGTACACCAACTGTTCCTGCAGTCCCTAGTGTCCAGTGGATCAACCCTTCCTACCTCTGTCCCTTTCTTGGTTGTGGTTTGCCACCTTGAAGAACATCTTTAACAGATCTACCAGGGTTGGCAGCACTGTACCATGTGACCAAAGTGTGTGTGTGTCATCGAGCCACTAAGCATAACACAGTGGTTCATTAGCATTCTGGCACTCACTTTACCATGGATGCCCTCACCTCTTTCCTTATGCTATTGTAACACCCCAGTGTGACAGCTCAGGTAAGGGCTTGTGACCCTGCTGTGTATTTTGCTATGGCTCATGGCTGAATAATAGTACAGAGTAACTACATTGTGACAGTGTATGCGACCCCTGGTTTTAACCTGAGAAATAATGTCATAAACTCCTTTTGTGTCCAATGAGATCCCACAGAAATGCGTTTTAAATGTCAGCTCAGTAGCACGGAGGGCAGAGGCACCACATGCCCTTCCCATCACACTGCCGGTGACCCCCATTCAGGAATGAACTCGGGTCACTGGGGGTTGTCTGGGGGGGGGTGAGAGTATTGAGCATCCAGTGGACCTCTCCCTCTCCAGGGATGGTTGGCATGTCATCTCAGCCTCTGACTGTCACCAGGTGGAAGCCTGGTGGTAGTACAGTGTAAAGTGACATGAAGGGGGGAAGGTTCCATAGGGTGTGCATGCCACCACACATACATCCTTATCTGTCGCCGTGGCAAGGGACAGAGTGAGAAAATGGAAAAGGAGATGTGTGAACTTTATGACACCCTGCTCGCTGTCCTTGGCATGTGGCACCACCCAACCAACAGGGATTTCTGGATTGTGCACAGGGTGGGGGGGTTGCCCTCCCTCGCCTGGCCCTGCCACCAGGTGTAATCCATGGGGGACTGCAACCAGTGGACTGGGGGAGGTGTGCACTGATCAGGGGTGCAGGGACAGGTCTAACTCTCTCTGCCAACACCCACAAGACAAAAAGCTTTATAGCAAAAAAAAAGAGTTTTAAACATGTAACGGCAGCTGTATTACAGCTCACTGAAGGGAATGCGGTACCCATGGATGAGCAGGGAACACTTGTTTCTTTCTCATCCCATAGCTATCCTCCAGCTTTTTTTATATTCTGAAGTTTTTGTACACACTTTGGGTGATAGTGAGTTATGCATGCTAGGGTGGCACCCCCATATACATAAGTCTTCACAAATCACTTTTCATACCTTTCGTTGATGTTTAAAGCCCAAGCGAGTACTGTGTAAAACGCTGGGAAAATCCTTCCCACAAACAAAGCTAAATAAAATAAATAAATATTCTATGATGAGAAGGTGGTCAGGCGTCTTACAATCCTCACTTTATGGGCGATGACTAGTGACTGCTGGGGTAGCCACTTTTGGATCAGGCAAAGATCTGATGAAACACACCCTCAATTCAACCTCTAGCCACCTCCCTTGTCATGACTCCAACACACATTGCACCTCTTGAATGTGATTTGCTATATTGTTAGACAATACAGTCACTGGCCAGTAAAATAATGGGTGGGGTGGAATTGCAGATTTCGCATCCACAGAATTCAGCTGTTGAATTTAAAATTTCCACAGATTTTTGGAAAATGTTAACTTTTTAAATGTCAGAATTTGTACATCGACAGGATTATAGCTTTTTCCTTGAAAGATTTTTGGGAAAAGTTTGCTAATCATACTATTTTTGTGTTGAAAATCCCAAAGATTTCATTTGTTCCTCATATATAACAAACATACAGAACCTGATGGAATGTACAGGCTTGAAAGAAACACATAGAGAATTAAGAAGGCATGAATTCCAGCTTAAGGGTGAGAAATTCAAAACCCATAGAAGAGGGTGTTGGTTTAACCAAAGAGTGGTTTCAATGTGAAACTTGCTACCTGCAAATGTTGTGAACAGCCCAATGATGGATGAGTTCAAATCATCAGTTGATAGATATTTATGTGGGAGTGATGTCCAATTAAAATTGGGGAGTCTGGCTAACGCTTAGAGCGATACTATCCCTATGAATCTAGCAACATTTTTCATTTTGCAGATGCTGATATCAAAATTTAGTAGAATTCTGCTGATGGGAAAAAATTCGACTCTGCCATATTTAAAATATTGTGAAAAGAATAGAAATGTATGCAATAGGTGTGGAACCAAAAGCAATTGCATAAATCCATTTATTTCACATATGAGGGATAAATCTAACTACCTAGATTTATCCCACATATGTGGATAAATCTAAACTGTCAATCAAAGCTTTTTGTTCACTTTTGACAAACAAATGTGAATAACTTTAAAACAAAAAGTGATAGCATAGTACTGTGAGCACGAAAATGTTCAGCACAAAAATATCTACAGTGGTGTTTCATTATAGATACCTTTTAGTTTTTTTATAATTAGCAAAAACAGCATAACATCCAATTTTCTTTTCACTTTTCAGACAAACAAATGTAAATAACTTTAAAATGAAAATGATAGCATGGTACTGTGAGCATGAAAATGTTCAGCACAAAAATATCTACAAAATGAGTGGTCTTTCATTCATAGATACCTTTAGTTTTTCATAATTCATAAAAACAGCATAAAATTCAATTTTCTTTCAACTTTTTTGACAAACAAACGTGAATCACTTTAAAACTAAAAATGATAGCATGGGACTGTGAGCACGAAAAATGTTCAGTACAAAAATATTTACAAAATGAGTGGTGTTTCATTAATAAATACCTTTTAGCTTTTTTTATAATTAGCAAAAAACAGCATACAGTTCAATTTTTGTTTCACTTTTTCGACAAACAAATGTGAATAACTTTAAAACAAAAAAGGTAGCATGATACTGTGACCATGACATTTGTTCAGCAAGAAGTTCTCTACAAAATGAGTGGTGTTTCATTTAACAGCAACCACCATGCTAGGCGGACATACACTAGGAAAGTTAACCGAAAGTCCCAGAAATTATCATTTAAAAAAAATAAGATAAACAGTCAAAACCAAATGTTTCTGCACTGATGAGAAGCATCCCTATTGCATACATGAAATATACAATGGTGAGCTGTCAGATAAATGATTTATCTACACTTGTGCTGTTTGACCTCAGACACCTCACTCGTGGCTTACGCCACTCGTGAAGTTACCCAAGGTCAAACAGCACTTCCGTAGAGAAATTATTTATCTGACAGCTCACCATTGTATATCCCTTATATACTATTATGAGTCTTATCAGCTATGTGGACAGTACTTTTCACCACCTTGACTGGCTGATTTTCCAATCACATGTCTACACAGCACATTTTACTAGAACTTACAGAATGTGATAATCACTTCACATATACTGTACTGTCACTCAAAAAACAGTGCATCTCTGTGGAAATCTGGGAGATAAGCTAAACCCCCTAAAATTCAGATCATGCTGTGTATATCTGGGCAAGTGGTACCCCTGGAGCTCACATGGATATTGATTGCAGACAAGCTGTTTTCTGACCTGAGCCTTTCGGTGGACACAAAGCACAGTCCTGCCCCCAACCCTCGCCGTACAGGCAGCAGCACTCGGTATAGGTGGTGAGCTTCTCGTTAATCGGCTGGACACACATGGTGCTCGGAGTCACTTTTTCCCAACAAATAGCCATGTGGATGTTCTCATCTACATCGGGATCAGCTGGGAACAGAAACAAAGAGAAGAATGAGAAAACCTTATGCTGGACCTTGTTGACAAAAGATTATTTCCCTATTTTGGATTGTTACACTCGGCTGTGAAAATTCTCCCTATCTGTTACAGACTGAAAGAGAGTATGTTACGTTATGTTATCTGTGTTGTAACTGGAGTTGTAAGACTGGTATTCCTTCTAGGATCACACTTGCACAGTATCTACTGAGCATGTGTGAAATCCTTGATAGGTTATTTACAACAACCACATGAAATTCAATGTGAGATACTGCTCCCTCCCGTTTCAGAACTAAGCACTGAAGGACTGGAACCATAGACACCAGGCAAAGTTCAGTCACTGTTTTCCAACACAAACGTAAAATAATGTGACTTTGGGACACAGGAACACAGTAACAGTTTGACTAAGACCAAGAAAGACCTGCAGTCCAGTAACTCAAGCCATGTCCCAGCCAGCCTGGATTACTTCCCAAGACTGACGCTCCCTGTTAATTAAGGATATTGGGAGAACAGCAGAGAATTAAGGGACTGGGTATGGGAGACGGTTAAAGAGGGGGGAATTCTGAATGATGCTTTTGGGTGGAACAGGGGTCAGCCATTTGTGGGGCACAGACTTGACTCAAATGTCTGTGGTGTACTTGAACCAGGATGTTTTCTTATGTGTGGAGAGCCAGACTGGTGACATTGGACTAGTCCCACCTACCAAATTGGTGCAAACTTCTGTTTTAAAGCAGACTGTCTGCAAAACACAGTTTGCACCTGAACCTAATATGCAAATACAATGTATTAAATTAGTTGAATATGAACGTTCAAATCTACAGCACTTACAACATCTGATCGACCTTACTCACTGCCATTGCACACTGTAGTGGCAGTTTCAGCTTTCCATCAGCAATTATCTCCAGGTCCTGTTCATGATCTGTTGCTCTTCATTGTTAAACCAATAATACACAACAGGGTGTGGTATATTATGAGATTTCATGCCCTGGGTGCGCTGTGAGGCATAAGGCAACGAAGAGTGTCTTCAGCCACTCAATAAATGATAATATCCTTCGACATACCACACTCTGGAGTGTATTATTATGAATGTAAAATGGCCTCAAAATTGTGAGAAAATAGCTAGTCTTGGAAATAAGTTTTGAAAGTTGATGATATACTGAGATATTGCCATGGGTTAAAATTGCTTTAGCCAATTGGTGTACAGGATTTCACTTATCCTTTTCTTTTTCCTAGCAGGTCCACTGTCGCACATCTGCCCTGGTCACGGTCCTCGGGCTTCCACCGCCATCTATTGCTGCCATCGCTCCCCAGTTACCCCAGCTTACACCCCAGAGGGCGGGCCACGGCAACGGTCCCCTATCCGCGCCACGAACTGGTAATCCATCGGGAACTGCAGCTGATGGTGGTTGATCAAGCCCCAAGTAGGGCTTCACTTAGACAGTGGACCCTGCCCACCTGTTCTTTTTCCTGTGTTCTTTCAGAGGCAGGGAAGTGCAACAATGCCAGTGTCCGCCCCACCTCCCTGAGAGATGAGTGCCGGTAGCGTAAGTGTCTCCCGGCCTCTGTCAGGAGTCCTCAGTGCTCTGGACACTTCCCCACCCACCCTGCTTGGAGAAGGAGAGACATCCATGGGACGCTCCATCCTTCTTCCCCCGGCCATCCCTCAGATGACCTGGGTACGCTCCCGAACCTGGGTCGCCAGCACCACAAGCGGAAATCCAACCACTGTGCCGGCAGGCTGGCCTTCACTTATCCTTTTTCTAATTTGTATTTAAATGTCTGACCTTAATTCTTTGGGCCAACCATAAGTGAAGGTACTCACACTTATGCTCACTAAATTTTATTTGCTATGTTTTGGACCATCCTCCAGTACATTTAAATTCCTCTGTAGTCTGTCTTCCACTTTGCTAGAATCTACCACCCTCATTAGCATTGTGTCATTCGCAAACTGAAATACTTTACATGAAACACCTGAATCCAGGTAAGCAGAGATCTCAATACCAACACCTGAGGAACCCCATTGGCAGCTTCTTTTCAGTCTGATGTCCCATGTTTCACTACCTGCTGTTCCCTATTTTCCTTAACCAGCTCTCTATCCATCCTGCTAAATTCCCCATACTTCTCATTTTCTGAAATTCAGAACCATCTGTTCATGAGGAGCTGTGTCAAATGCTGTACTAAAATCTTACTACGTGACATCTACTGCCTTTCCCCATCTAGTCCCTTTGTTATTTCCTTAAAAAAAGACCAGCAAGTTAGACTGGCATCTTCTCCCCTTAGTGAACCCTTATTGCCATGTCATGGTACCATCTTGCCAATGTGTCCAGTGTCCTTTCTTTAACAGTGAGGTTATGAAGCCGAGTCTGGGCCATACTCATGAAACAGTGGAGTTGACTAGTCAGTCTGCTTAGCATCATTTATGACAGGACACTGGCACTGTACAAGTCCAAGCGAGGGTTTAACTAACAAGGTTCTCGTTAATTGAACCCGGGCTTCGATTTGTACCAAACGTCGATTTAAAGTCAGGAAAAAAGCATTTAAAATGATTCTCCATAAAACTGAATGGAGCATACCCTCACGCTCTCCATATACTATCATCACAAAATGTCTGAGCGTGGGGACGTAGTCAGGGAATAAGGAAGTGGAAGGGATCAAGCTACCAGCCCTTCAGGTGCAAATTATAATCCCTCATGTTTCTTAGGGGGCAAAACTAAACAAATGTAAAAGCGCCAAGGAGGAACTTCCATGTAGGTAAGGGAGATATTTGTCTCTGGTTTCTGCAATTTGCAAAGAGCATTATTGGTGTGTGCTAAATTATGATACTTTGAGGATGGAGTGTCTTAGGCTCAGGGGAAAGGAGCACTCCGATTGGTCGGGAGCACTCCCTTGATCTATAATATCTTATATCCTGGAAAAGTCCAAATTTTAGAAATATTCTCATTGCCAGAAAAGGGGGGGGGAGAGAATCCTTGGGGTTCATAATATATAGAATTTATGTTGTCCATGTAGAAGGTGACACTGTGTTCCTTCCCTGCAACATGGACCTCCTACACTGCTGCTGCGTGACAAATTGATTAACCTAAAGGTTCAATATATAACACCAAAAGCAGCACCAATGTAGTGTCATCAGTGTCATGGTCTGTTCTGCTCCCTTCCTGTTCTTGCATCCCACTCGATATTACAGTCAGATGACTGTATTAGTGAAAAATCTTTTTTTATTCTGCTGATGAAATCTCATTAGAATCTACTATATTAAACTTTTGTAAATATGTATATTATCTGTAAATGTGTATACATCATTGTATATAATATTGTATTTTTTGTATTGTATGCACTCACTGTTGCTACTTGTGTTACCTTGCCTGTCCCCGACTTTAGAGTACACTCATTGCTGTATAGCTGTCCTCATCAACTGTTTGCTGTTTGTATATCTGCTGTTCATAAAATCTGCTGCTCATTATTTGTATTCCTGTTCTATGTGCTGTATGGGATTGTAATGTATTGTATTGTCTGCCCGGGTCACCCCTGAAAAAGGTACTGCATGGTCTCAGTGGGCTCACCCGGTTACCAAAAATTGAATAAATAAATATATATATAAATAAATAAATAGGAGGCAAAGCAGGATGGGGGTGACTTAGACTAGTTTTTGGATTACTATTGGGTTCCCCTTAAACACAGAATAGAGATTAGGAGGGGGGGTCATTACTAAATAGTGCCACATTGAGGTTGGGCTGGGGGGGAGGTATAATGCATTGTCAGCTCCTTGCACAGTGCGAGAAACCTCATTGTTTAAAGCAGCAATGTAAGAAAAAATTACTCACCTTAGTAAATGTTGTTTCTTCTAATGGAATCTTGCTATATTATGACAGTAGCAGTTTGATCCAGCTCTAGAACTGCTCCGGAGGTGAAATGGTTACTACCATTCCAAAATAGAACTTTGAGCACAAGCTTTAAGAAGCAGCTCTATCTGTGTAATTTCAAACCTGAACTGTCAGATCTTTACGAGCAAAAACTCACTAAGGTCTGTGTGGAAGCTATAACCTACACTAGCCAAATGGCTACCTAAATACTAACAACCATTGCTGGTCCCAACACTCAAGACTCAAGTCAGTGGACCAGAACTACTAATACAATTCTAACAACATGAGAATAAAACAACAGTATAATAAAACACACCCCAAACCCCCAAAAGGGGGAGAAACGCTAAAAGGGCACAAAATAGTGCCCACACTAAGTTGCCCGCACCCCACCCAAGTAGAAGTTCTGAGAGGGGCAGGCTGGGGGGGAGGTCATAATATAGCAAGACTCCATTAGAAGAAACAACATTACTAAGGTGAGTAATTTTTTCTTCAAACAACATGAAGTCTTGCTATATTATGACAGTAGCAGACTACACAGCAGTACCTCCATGGAGGAGGGGCAGAACCTACTTAGGGAATAGGCTCTGAAGAACAGCTGTGCTAAACCGAGCATCTCTCCTGGCCTGGACATCCAGGGAGTAATGCTTGGTGAAAGTGCACTGCTTTCCAAGTAGCAGCCTGGCATATCTCTAATATAGGGATGTCTCTGGCAGCAGCTAGAGACACAGCTGTACCCCTGGTAGAGTGAGCCCTCAAGCCAGAGGTGGGATCTCTGCCCAGTTTCTGATAACAAAATTGGATACAAGAGACAATCCACCTGGCAATTGATCTCTTAGTTTGCCTTTCCCAACTTCACCATAGGTAAGGAAAAGTTGGAGGGATTCGAACCTGTGACCTTTGGTACGCTCTATATAGTAACTAAGAGCTCTCTTAACATCCAGGCTGTGCAACCTCCTCTCACCAGAAGAGGAGTGATCAGTGAAAAATACTGGAAGGGAGATAGATTGGTTAAGATGAAAATCTGAAACCACCTTAGGTAAAAACTTCCTATTAGTCCTAAGGACTACCTTATCCCTGTGGAAAGAAATAAAGTCAGTTTCTACTGACAAGGCTTGCAACTCACTTATGCGTCTAGCAGAAGTGATAGCCACCAGAAAAACAGTTTTCCAAGTTAGATACTTAAACTCTGCAGAAAACAGATATTCAAAAGGGGGTTGCATTAACTGGGCAATACAAACATTAAGGTCCCAGGCAGGGGCCGGTTCCCTAGGGTGGATTAGTATGGAGTAATCCCTTAAAACACTTGGAAAACACAGGGTGTGTGGAAAGAGGGATGACTTTCCTGCTGAAACAAAAGCAGATACAGCTGCCAAATGGACTCTCAGGGTAGCTGGTCTGAGACCCAAGGAATTAAGATGGACCATGTAATCTAATACAATGGGCAAATCAGCAAATTCTGGGAAATATTTTCCCAGCACACCAAATGGAAAACCTTTTCCATTTAGAACTATAAGTAGCCCTAGTGGAAGGCTTTCTGGAAGCCTTTAGGATTTCAAGAACACCCTGAGAGAGGTGTAAATCAGCAAACTCTAACTCCTCAAGAGCCAGGCCTTGAGGTTGAGGGATTTGAGGTCCGGATACCAAACTCTCCCCTGGGCACAGGTTAACAGGTTGTGATTCCTGGGGAGGCAAAGGGGAAGATGGATTGTCAGTGACAGGAGAAGTGGGTACCAGGGCTGCCTGGCGCAATCCGGGGCAATCAGAATCACCCTGCAAGGCTGAGATCTGATTTTGACTAATACTTTGAATAGGAGAGGGAAGGGGGGGAAGCATAAAGAAACTTCCCCGCCCAATCCAGGAGGAGGGCATCCAGGGGGACTGAGCCCAACACTGGAGGTCTGCAACAGAACAGAGGAAGTTGGTGATTGTCTGGGGCTGCAAAAAGATCTATCTGAGGGGTGCCCCATCTGGCAAAGACTATCCCCAGCACTTGAGGATCCAGGGACCATTTGTGATGGCCCTGGGAAATCCTGCTGAGAGCATCTGCTAGGACATTGTCCTTCCCTGGAAGATGAACTGCTATGAGGGAAGTGTTCAGGGAATAGGCCAGAGACCACAACTTCATTGCCTCGGTGCACAAGGCTGAAGACCGAGTGCCCCCCTGTTTGTTGATGTACCACATTGTTGTGGTGTTGTCTGTTCTGACTTGTATCACCTTGTTGTGGACAGATGCAGAAAATGCTTGAAGAGCTAAAAGATAGCTCTGAGTTCCAGCAAATTGATGTGGAGCAGAGATTCCTGGGGGACCACACTCCTGAGTGGAAAGGTCGCCCATGTGGGCCCCCAACCCAGAAGGGAAGCATCTGTAGTGAGAGTCAAACTGTGAGCAGGGAAATGAAGGGACCCCAATCTTAAATTGCTCTGATCCTGCCACCAATGGAGGGCCTGGATCAAGGTTCGAGTCACTGGGACCAACTTGAAAGGGGTCTCTTCTCTGAGACCAATAGGTTCTCAAGTGAAACTGAATGTCTCTCATCTGAAATCTTGCTCCCTGCACAACAGCTGTGGATGCAGCCATGTGCCCCAGGAGCTGCAGAAAGTGTCTTGCTGGTCGAGAGACCTGCAGAGTGAAGGAGGAGGCCAGAGCCACTAAATTCGTCACCCTTTCTAAGGGAAGAAAAGCTCTGGCTAGCTTTGTGTCCAACTCTGCCCCTATAAAGGTGAGTACCTGGACTGGTTCCAGAACTGACTTTGGCAGATTTAGCAGAAAGCCCAGGGAGGTGAGAAGCTGCTGGGTGACTTGCAGGTGAGATTTTACCTGTTCTGGGGACTGCCCAATGAGCCAATCGTCTAGAAAAGGAAAAACAGCAATCCTTTGCCTCCTTAAGTGAGCCCTGCCACTGCCAGACACTTTGTGAATACCCTTGGGGCAGAGGTGAGGCCAAGGGCATTGCTCTGAACTGGTAATGACCTGAGGGTAGTTCGAATCTGAGGTGCTTTCGATGGGAGCTTCTGATTAGGACATGGAAATAGGCATCCTTGACGTCCAGGAGGCTAACCAGTCCCCTGGCCTTAGGAGGTAAAATCATTGCCAGAGTTACCATTTTGAACTTTGGTTTCAAAAGATGCTTGTTCAGATATCTGAGGTCTAATATGGGCCGCCATTCTCCTGTCTTTTTAGGGGTAAGGAAGTATCTGGAATACAGACCCCTGCCCTGGTGCAGGGGAGGAACCCTTTCCACTGCTCTGAGAGCCAACAGGGTTGAGACCTCTGCTTCTAGAGCAAGGGTCTCTGAAGCACTTTCAGGTAGAAAAATCTGGTTCTCAACTTGGGAACTTTTTGAAGCTGAGAACCAGACCTCTACTACTTCCAGAACCCACTTGTCTGAGGTAAAGCCCAGTTCTGACTGAAGTAAGCCAGCCTGCCCCCTACCGGTAAAGGAGAATCGGCCCTGGGCACCTCATCAGGGTGCCTGCTTAGCAGGTGTTTTAGGCTGAGGGGTGGGAGCAGGCCTGCCCACCCCTCGTCTGCCTCTGCCTCTGAAGAAGCCCCTCTGAGCATAGGCAGAGGAGGCCTGAGTCTGATAAAAAGGCCTGTGAAAAGGCCTACCCCTACCCCTGGGGGTATGCCTCTGGGGAGTGGCTTGCCGCTCCTTAGCTTAGGCACTTTGTAAGTAGTCCCATATTCATCCATCTTTTTCATGTAATTCTCTGTCTGCTCCCCAAACAGAGAATTTCCCACCAGGAAAAATCCATAGCCTTAGTCTGGGTATCCTGTGACAGGCTAGTACACCTGAGCCAGGCCAACCTACTAAAAGCTACAGATGTGGCCATGACCCTAGAGGAAACATCATTAACATCCACAGCAGCATGAAACTGTACCTTAGAAGCCTCAATGCTATCAGCAGCCACCTGTTCTAGTTTGCTAGCCAGCTGGCCATGGGCTTGTTGCTAATTCCATAACAGTATCCCATCTAGATTTCTGATACCTAGCTACATAAGCCATATAATTTGCTTGCCTGAGTCCCAGAGAGGCTGCCATATACTGTTTTTAGCCATGGCATCAATCTTCCTGGAATCCTTGTCAGGAGGATGTGAAGCCAGGGAATGTTAGCTTTATCACAGGCTGCAGCCTGAACTACTCCAACATGACTGCATTGCTGAGAAAGGAATTCTGTCTCAGGACCTGACAATGTGTACCTTCTGTCCATCTTTTATCTACAGGAGGCACAGAATTAGGAGCTTTAAAAATTTTATTGTTTGCTTCCTAAAAGACTTATGCAAAGGAATAGACAATCTCCTAGACTCTGGAATATCCATCATTTCTACAAAATCAGGCTCCTCTTGCTCATCCACAGCTTCTTCCAAGGGAAGCTGGAGGTTTCAACAACTTTTTGTAAAACATAAAATGAGATGGGACTCAGATAACATAGGGGAGATTCTAAAGGTCTGTCTGGGAAATGTTAGGTTCAATGGCACACCAGACCTTCCCAGCCACATTCATACTGTTCATAATCATCCTCCCCTCCTCTGGTTCATAAAACTCCTCAACATCATATTCCTGAACCACTGGAACCGGACGAACCGACCTTTTGCTAGATAGTGGCGGGTTCGACGGAACCTGAGACAGTGACTGGACAATTTGTATGGCTTTTGCTATCTCTGCAGCAGTTGGAGAAGGGATTTGGGCCTCCAAACCTGCTGACTTTCTTGTTTTCTTTACTGGAACTGGTTCCTCAGAACCAGCTTTTCTTTTGCCCGAGGAAGTCTCGCCCTGGTCAGAAGGCACTCCCTCCGGTTCGGTTGGCACCGAACCGGGCTGGCCATCAGGTCAGCGGACTTTTTGGCCTCTCGTTCCCTGAGCCTGTCCAATCTCTTTTCCAGGGTGGCTGCAGGGAAATTCTTACATATCTGGCAGTCTGACTGGAGGTGGTCAAACCCCAGACAATAGACACATGTGGTGTGTGGGTCAGCCTGGCAAAAGGCTTCCCACAGACATCACAGTGTTGAAACCCAGTGGGCCCGGTTTTTCTTTTGGGTTTCTCAGACATAATGGCAGCCTAACCAGAAAACTTGCCCTTTAAACGGCAGTGCCAGGCAAGACACCCTTATCGGTTCCCAACCGTGTCACGGGTATTGGAAAAAACCGTAATAAAATCCGTTTTTTTTAGAACCGATAAGAACCAAGAACCGCACTCTAAAATGTTAAACTTTAAAATTAATGAGTTTTAAACCCAGCTGATCGGTTCAAAACCGAACCGATAAACTTACATGTTCCACACAGACAAAACCTTTTAATTACTTACGATTACCACAGACAGAGCTTGAACCGAACGGTTTTGCGGTTAAAATAAAACTATTCTCGGTTGAATCGGACCGAGAAAAAACTGTTTAAACCGAGAAATGAACCGAGCAGAAGGAGAAATCTCCGGAGCGACTGTTCACTGAGGCGGAGTAAAGGATCTGACAGTTCAGGTTTGAAATTACACAGATAGAGCTGCTTCTTAGAGCTCGTGCTCAAAGTTCTATTTTGGAATGGTATTAACCATTTCACCTCCGGAGCAGTTCTAGAGCTGGATCAAACTGCTACTGTCATAATATAGCAAGACTTCATGTTGTTTGAATGAACATTTTTTTTCCAAAAAGTTAGTTTCAACTACAATAACTGAAAATATTACCATAACTACTGAACCTACTTGTCTAGGTACCCTCTGTGCTGTGCACCATGATTTTTTTTCTCGATCTTAACTTTTGCCATATTGATAATGCTATTTCTAAGCTAAAGTGCTTAACATAGAAGGAACAACAACTCAGGACCCCAAAACCATCGCTAACACCTTCAGTAAGGCATTTACTAACCTTAGTGGTGTGCTTTCCCCAGATTTTCTTGAATCGCCAGATGGCACTAACAACAGGGTCACTGATAGCTCACTCCTTGGTCCAGCCCTTCCCTTCTACCTCAAGATCATCACGAAAGCCGAGGCAAAAAAATACCTCCAACAAGCTCAAGGGAAACATAGAACCAGTGGAGACTTGCTAGACCTCAAGCTTATTGCCCTCACCCTTGATGAATTGCTCTTAGCTCTCACTAAAATTCTTAATTTCTCCCTAAAACAGTTAAATTCCCCCGACTCTGGAAAGCGGTGGTGGTCACACCAGCCTTTAAAAGTGGGGACAGGTCTAGTCACACTAATTACCACTCAATTTCTATACTCCCCCCCACTCTTGAAAGTGTTGGAGCATATCATCTACGATCAACTTGTCGAACACTTTGACAAGTGCCAGTTCTTGAGCCTGCAACAGCACGGTTTTAGGCAACAACACAGCACAACTGCTCTGCTGGAGTTCACAAGCTACATCCATGATGCACTAGATCAGGGGCTAATGGTGGAGGCAACATTCATAGACCTCACAAAGGCTTTCAACACAGTCAATCACGATCTACTGCTAAACCAGCTAACTGGCACTGGACTTTCACGGATGCAGTGGGGGTGATTCCGGAACTACCTCTCCAGGAGAGTGCAACAAGTAAAAATCCTATATGTTCTCTCTGACCACCGGAATGTCAGTACAGGGGTCCCCCAAGGCTCAGTCTTGGGCCCCCTGCTTTTCAGCTTGTTTCTAAACCAACTCCCACTAGAATGTCAGGATAAAGTCCTATTGTACGCAGATGATGCAGTACAGTACTCTAGCCACGCGTACTCCAAATCATTGGGAAAAACAGATGCAGATCAAGTTCTCAGAAGTAGAGGCCTGGTTTATAAACTCGACCCTTACGAAAATGGAAAATATTGTAATATATTGAAAAATATGTGTTAATGTATGTCAATACAATAAGAAATACATTGTCCCAATATAATATATAATATATTATGAAATGTATTTTTAAATATACTGACATCATATATTTCTAACCCACAGTATGCAAACATATATGTAACTATAATGAGAAATACATTGAATTGATGAAATATAATACACAGTGTATTTTATCATATAATGAAACCACATATTTTGCCTCATGCATTGCTTGAAAGCATTTCAATCTATTTAGTAATACATTTTCTGAAATACATTATTAGTATATTTCAAAATATATACTGTATTCTTTGTAAGTTACATATATTTTTTATATATGTTACATATATTTGTATATATGTTACATATATTTTATATATGTTACATATATTTTATACGTCACATATATTTTTTATATATTTTACATGTAATTTTGTAAATGCTTAGTTTTGTTCCATGTATATATTTGCATAACTAATTTGCATATTTCAAAAACATAGTTTATCAGCCAAAATCATGATGATTTCTAGTTTTACAATACTTTCGAATTTACACTAGCTTACAGACTGAAAAAAAATGTGCAAGTTATAAAGCAAGTACATGTAGGATCTCACCCTGACCTAAAAGTAAAACAAAATGGGGTGATATAAATACCAATCTGAGCCTTTAGCAAGTATGGGCTTGTGAGGTAAGTTATATGTGTAAGTATAAAATGTATGTCTGAGTTAAAGCTGCACTGTAAAATGATAATTCAATGTAAATATCTCTATGATTAATAACAAGATGAACTCCAGTTGTACAGATAGAGGTATGTGTAAATAATTTCTCTTGTTTTTGTCTGGCTGAGGTAATAATTATATAAATATCTATTACACATGTATAATATATATTATATATATATATATATATATATATATATATGTGTGTGTAAATATAGGAAACAACATTTGAAATGTAAAACAAAATATATTTCTACATATATTGGCAATATACCAATAACATATATTTACCATCCTTATTTCAATATATTTGAATTTTATCAATATATTTTGCAATATATGGAATATACTAAAGTAGCCATATATATATTAAGTACATTGCAATATATTTGCAATATTTTTAAATATATTGCAATATATTGATTTTCCAGTACATTACAATATATTATAAAACAAGTAGATTGGAATATATTTCACTATATGTGAATATATTGTCAATAATATATTTTAAAACGTATTTCATTTTCGTAAGGGGAAGCTCTTGCTAAATTACAAAGAGACCAAAACTATATTATTCGCCTCTTCCCATAACAGGCACAGGTCCCATGAACTAAAAATCCTGAATAACTGAAATGCCGCACTAGAAATGGTCCCAAGATTTAAATACCTAGGGGTCACCCTAGACAGCTCCCTTGCCTTCTCACAAGATATAGACCAAGTAGCAAAGACGGCGAATGCCAAAATTGGCCAGCTCTTTAGGCACAGACACTGCCCAACGGACATGGCCCTAAAACTTGCTGTAAACAGTTCAGTCTTATCTGTTGTAGACTATGGTCTGGTAATCTATGGTGCAGCAATGAACACAGCCCTAAAGAGGGTCAAATTAGCACTCAACAAAGCCTGCAGGCTTGTCTTAGGTGCACTACCTCACTCATACCTGCAAGCTCTATTCTTGTTCAGGATGGCTCAACCTTCACAGTAGAATTCAATACCAGGTATGCCTGCTAGCTAAGAAGTCCACCCTTGGCCTCATGCCCAAGAGGTTCAGGACCTCCTTTGCCCAACCGACAATCCCAGACCTGCCAGGGGCAAACAGTAAGACTCTCAAAGTTTCTTTCTGGTGCACTGCCCAAGGCCAGCGGTCCTTTGGATATTGGACACCCAACGCTAAACTCCCTCCATGGTGAATTAATAGCAGAGTCTAAACTTGGCCCTTCAAATCAAATCTATGCTAACACCTTGCTGTGATCAGTGGGTGTGACTGTTAGCTCTAATCTCCTCCAGTGACATAGGTATTCATGCACAACTTCAGCACTTATCCCTTACCCTCTATTCCTTACTCCTCTCATGTCCCCTTACTCTCCACCTACTTCCCCATCCTCCCACCCATTTCTTGACCTACTCGTCCCACCCCGCTCAGTAACCCTGTCTCTGGGCCTTATCTATCCATACCTGGTTGTCTCCTCCACCCTTATGTCTCCATCTACCAATGACAAGACCCACTGGCTGCTCCTGTAAATCCCCTCTACTCCCCATATGTCCTTCTACCCTCTGATGGGTCTTTAATTGCTCCCTCCTCCAGTTGCCTTATAATCTCCTATCCTCTTGAAACTTCCAACGCTTTCTGTCTACCCCTTCTGTTCTTAAAAATGTTCTAGCAATTTCAGCACCATGTACAGCATGTTAACCCATGAATGTAAAACTGAATGTAAATACTGTTTATTGTAACAATTGTCCTGTTATCTGTAAATGTTCCTGTAGTATTTGTTATCCTCTTGACGTGGAACCTCTGTAAACAAGCTTCTAGCTCAAAGGTGTATTAAACCGAGATAATAATAAATAAAATAAAAAAAAAGTGACCAACATCTTTTTTCTTGAGAAAAAAATTAAATTAAAACATGTATAAAATACTCAAATTCTGGTGGAAGTAGAAACGTTTACCAACAAATAAATCTAGAAAGTATTGTACCTGGAATCTTTTATAGTGAAAAAAGGTAAGGCCATTTTTTTTGCCCAATTTCATAGCACTGCTACATGTGGGGGGCAGGAAATGACTTGTGTGGGAAGGGGTGGCCAAGAAACTAGCTCTGGATTCCTGGGGAGGGACAGAGGGTTTTCAAAAATGTTTTTGAAGTTTTGGCCCCCAGCACCAAGTACTGAACAATAAATAGCAAAGTATTTGGGGTGCTGCATATGAATATTTTAACATAGAGGATAATGGATGGACAACAATGAACAACAATGCTGTGTTCACTTTGAGAGGTTGTCATGACAACCAAGTAGACCTCGAGACTGAAGCTTGAGAGGTTCATGTGTAACCCCCCTGCAAATGGGGGTTCCCAAAAGACTTCCAGGAGCTTGCTTGAATGCTCCAAGCCTGAATGGTGTTTGGCATTTAAGCCATTTATCAGTGAGTGTTTTTAGAGCCTCTGGTACTGTCTCTTAAGAGCTGTCTGCTTGCAGACATAATTAGTTTGTATGGGGGACTGTGTGCTTCTCTGAGTACCACCGAGCTGCTGCCAATTCACTTCATTTTGCAGTCACTAGAGTGCAAAGGGAACCTATCTGAAAGATGTAACTGTTTGCCAGAAATTATTTAGAGTAATAATGAAATTACAGTTTGTCTAACCTGCTTTCTTTGCAGTCAGAACTGTGTCTGCTAGTTCCCCATTCTAGTTTTGAACTGCTGAACTGGACCAATCAGTGTGGGGTAAGCTAGCTCTAAAATGATGCCTTGGACGAATCAGAACTTGGACTCATAATCTGAGCCAGCCACAAGAGGATTGTATGGGCAGTGACTCTGGGAGATGTAGTTTAGACTTCTAGTGCCTTTTTGGACCAACAGCAGCAGTCTATTGTGAGTGACAGCCAATCCAGTCAAGAACTGGGAGGAACTCAAAGGAAGTGCCCAGCCTTCAGTTGGAGTTCAGTTGAGCTTTGGCAGTGAAGAAGGAAGGAGCCCTGTGCTTTTCAGTGTGCAGTTTTAGTCAAAAACGTGTAAGGCCCAGAGTTCCGGTCTGCAGCTTGTGTAACAGCTTGTTAGGACTGAATCCGTCCTGAAAAGAATCAAAGGATCTCTGAAGAGTAGAAACCAGGCTCACCCTGTAGAAGACTGGAAGAATTGCTGAAAATTGCACTCGGTCTGTCAGGAACTGAATCTGCTGTGTGTTCTCCGGGTATTGTGCAGTAATTGCGATCGGGATACAGATGCAGCCTGCCTGGTATAGTACTTTCTTTATATGGATGTGTGAAGAGGTTTGTGTACCTCAAGTGAGCCCTGCTGACATTGAAGGACCCTATCTTATTTGGAGGTCGTGAGTACTAATTCAGGGTTGCTCTCTTTGAATTGCCACATTAAATCCAAATGGAATTACTGTACTGCTGACTGTTTAATTCTCCTTTTCTCTGTGTGAAAGGGCCCCTACCAGCTGCCACGGTTTGGACTAGCCACTAGGGCTTGGGTACCCAGGGACAGTAACTGATAGGGATAGGCCTGTGCACAGAGCCATAGGTAATTATTAGGTGATAAGCTAATTAACCTGATTCCCCTGTCCTTGTTATATCCCCTAAATAAATCAGAGCTGCTTGTTTCAGCAAAGTTATACTGCCTGAGGTATTTGTCTATGTAAAAAGTACTGTACTGTGATTGTTGCACTGTATCTCATTTCACAGGAGGTCCCAGTGCGGAACCAGACCTGGGGGTAAGTGTATACTGTGAAGGTAATTCTGATATATTGTGTGGGCCACTAGTGGGAAGAAAGGGGGTTGCAGTGTCCCAGAGGGCTGTGACCAAGTTAGTTTAACTATTGCAAACCCTGACCTCTGGGTGGAGGCACCGCCATTGGATCCAGGCCCCTCAACCTGTTAGTGGCAAATCAGGCAGGGGTAGTAGCCCCTGGGATAGCGCCATCTAGGGGTTACATCTTGGAGGCTCACCGCTGGGATTGTGTGTCCTCTAGTGGCCATATTTACGAACCACTGTTAAGAAAAAAATGGGTACCCCGACAGAAGTGGCTGTGCACCGGCTGGTGGAGTGGTGTACTGGGGAGAAGATCGACCCCCAAAATGCTATGCTTATCCTGGACATCCCCTTGGGTATCAATACGGACACTGTGCAGGGAGTACTTTCCAAGGTGGAAGGTTTACAAAACCCTGTGGTGGTGGGTCGGCATGCTAATCTGCTCACCCACACTTTCCTGGCCCTAGTAGAGTTTAAGGATCCCATAGATAGCTCCAAAGTGCCACAGACCATTACCCCAGAGGAGCCCTCACTGCTTGAGAGTGATAACTAAGGACAGTAAAGACCGGGGAATCAGCCTCACCACTATCTGAAACTTTTGAGGAGAAATTTGCTGAATGGTTGCTGGGAGGGAAAACTGTGGAGGACTTGAAGAAACTATTCTTGCCACCTGGGGTGTTCCTCCCCAACACCCTCTCCTGCTCCAGTGCCCGTAATGGTGGCTGAACCAATGCAGACTCCTATTTCTGCACCTGCCATTAGTCACGACTCTTACCAGGTTGAGGATCTTCTCTGGCACCCTCCCACCCCAAGGGAGGATGACTGGGAGACCTGGATAGACTATGTTGCCCCCAAGTGCTAGAATGGCAATGCTGGAAGGCTAAAAGCGAAGAGGGTTAGTGAGAGCCTCCGAGGTCCTGCCCTGGCTACCATCCGTGCTAAGCGGGCCAGTAACCCTGAAGCGACTGCACAGGCCTATCTTGAGGCCTTGGAGAATGTGTATGGGAGCCCAGATTCTGATGAGGACCTATGGTGGAGAGTAAGAGATGCACAACAGTACCAAGGGGTTATTTGTCTGTGTATGTATCTCGGCTGGAAAAATTGTTGCAAGAATGCCTCAGAAAAGGTAGTTTGCCAGGATTGAACTGGACGAACCAGGCTGGACAGGATCCCAAGTCTGCCCCTTCTCAGAACTGCTGTTGCTTCAGTTCACGCCTGGCAGATCGACTGAATCCACCACCTCCTATGATGAGTTAATGAGAGAAATTGAGGAGTTGAGAAAAGACGACTCGGGAGGGACCTGCACCAATAGCTGCGGCTCACGACCCGAGTGACTGAGGGTGACCCATCAAGTGAAGTTCAGGGGCAGAGGTTGGCAGTCAATGAGTGCTCTGACAAGGAAAAGATATGTCACAATGGGGCTAACTGTTGAGAGAGATCCGGAATTCAAAAACAGTCCTTTATGAAGGCCACGCCTGCAAGTACGGGCCCTGACCTATATCCCGACTGTATCTGCTATGGGGTGGGGGTACCCACCCATGTATCTCCTGCTGATAACAGCTCCAACTCGATTCCTTGACCATGGAAGTGGAGAAACTGACGAGATGTCTCCAAATGCTTATCACGCCAGACAGAGATGGCACCAAGGTTTCCAGTTAGTAATACCCCGCCCTGGCTCCCAGTGTGGCGCCTCGCCAGCTCAAACTCCAGGAAGTATGTTTGCTATAATTGTGGGAAAGATGGGCACATGAAAGGGAATGCCAGTCCCAAAAGACACTGACAAAGTTGCATATAGGCTACAAGGAGAGCTTGGAGAAGAAATCAGTGGTTAAGAGGTGCACGACATGATCCCAGTGAGGGCACCAAAATGCTAATTCCGTCCTTTGTGGCAAGGTCAGTTGCCCAGGCCCCCACTACCGCCTCTCCAGACTGGTCCAGAATAGTGGGTCCCTCCATGGAGACCACTGTAAAGGTGAACGGAGTGTCTACAAGAGCTATATTAGACAGTGGCTCCCAAGTGACAATTATGTTCCAAGATTGGTATCAGAAGCATTTGTCAGACGACCCTTACAAACCATTAGAAGGACTGCATGTATGGGGTTAAGTGAGAAGGCCTACCCTATTCCGGTATATCCGAATTGGCTGTCTTTCCCCACCTCCGTGGCTGGAGTGGCCGAACAAGTAGAGACCCTAGCCTTAGTGTGTCCCCCACTGGACTGTATGATGGTGTCCCTTTGTTGATTGGAACAAATGCTCATATGTTGGAAGGCTGGCACAGTTGTGTTATGAAAACAGGGGTCAAAGACTAGTAGAGCTTTAAGAGTTCCGGCTTTAATTAAGAAGGCCTATGAGGCACAGAGAGATGCTGAAAAACAGAACCAGAGGAACGGTCGAATTGTATGGAAGAAGGATCCTGAGTCTCTGATCCTGCGCCAAATGCCCAGTGTACCTTACAGGGAGAGGTCCGTATCAGAAAGGATGTTAAGAATAAAATATTAATGTTGGATGCACCAGGCGATGGAAAAATTGCCAGAGGGACTGCTGGTCAAGCCTAGTATTTTGCCCGCTAGAGCCCATGCTTATGCCAGAAGGGTAATGGTCCAAGTTCATAATGTGTCTGAAAGGGACATTCGAGTAAACAGAGGTTGCATCCTGGCTAATGTGCATTGTGCAGACACTGCAGTGCTACCCAGCAGCAAGAGTTCAAGGAAGAATGACAGAGTAACGCCTGACTTGTTTGATTTGGCGACTCCCGCTGCCAGCTGAATGGAAAGTGAAGATCAGTGAGAAGCTGCCCAGAGAGACCAGGTAAGCTTTAAAGGAATGGGATGTAGGATGCGCAAGGAGCTGAGCACAATATCCGGCTGCATGACGAAAGACCATTTCGTGAGAGGTCTCGACGCCTGGCACCTGCTGACATAGATGATGTGAGACGGCATCTGCAAGAGATGTTAGCTGCTGGTGTAATACAAGAATCCAGAAGCCCTTATGCTTCCCCATTGTGGTGAGGTGAGGAAAAGAATGGAACAGTAAGGATGTGTGTGGATTATCGCACCTTAAACGGCGGACTATCCCTGATCAGTACACAATGCCCGCATTCAGGATGCTTTGGACTGCCTAACGGGAGCAAGTGGTTCTCTGTGCTGGATCTCCGCAGTGGGTACTATCAGATCCCGATGGCTCAAGAGGACCGTGAAAAGACAGCCTTTATCTGTCCGCTTGGCTTCTATGAATTCATGAGGATGCCTCAAGGTTTCAGGTGCCCAGCCACTTTTCAACGATTGATGGAGGCGTGCAGTGGGGACATGAACTTACTAGAGTGCCTGGTATACCTAGATGATGTTATTGTGTTTGGCAGCTCACTGGAGAGAACATGAGAGCAGATTATTTAAGGTATTGGACCGACTGGAGGACTTTGGCCTTAAACTGTCCATTGATAAGTGTCAATTTTTTCAAACATCAGTAAAGTATGTGGGACACATAGTATCCACCGAGGAATAGAGACCGACCCAAGTAAAGTTGAGGCCTTGACCACCTGGCCACAGCCCAAAATCTAAAAAGAACTGCAAAGATTCCTGGGATTCTGTGGTTATTATCGGCGCTTCATCAAGGACTATTCAAGAGTGATCCGCCCCTTTACTTAACCTTACCTCAAGGTATCCCCAACCCACAAAAATACAAAAGTCAGCATCCCTCAAGACTGAAAGAGTGTATTTTCATCCGAGTGAAGTATTTTGGGCCCGCTGGACTCCTGATTGTGACTGCTTTTCATGAGATCATATATCAACTTACCCATGCTCCAGTGCTGGCCTATGCCGATCCAAGAAAACCTTACGTCCTGCACACTGATGCTAGCTTGCAAGGGTTGGGGCTGTGTTGTACCAAGAGCACGAGAATGGCCTGAGACCAGTGGCCTTTGCCAGTAGAAGCCTGACCCATCCGAAAAGAACTATCCTGTACATAAGTTAGAGTTCCTAGCTTTGAAGTGGGCTATTGTTGACCAATTCCATGAGTACTTGTATGGGGCTAAAATACTAGTAAAACTGACAATAATCCTTTGACCTATGTGCAGACCTCAGCTAAGTTGGATGCCACTGGCCATAGGTGGCTTTCTGCATTATCTACATATGACTATGCTCTGAATACCGAGCAGGTCTGAACCACATAGATGCTGATGCTCTCCCCGAGGCCTGTTCCCAGAATGATTGGGTCCGACTGGCAGAACCTGACATTCGGGCACTCTGCGGAAGTTTGACAGGGAGGAACAAATGTCCACGGACCAGTGGACTGCATGGTGGATTGCTTGGGAGCCTCTGAGAATTGCATACCTGCTGCCTGCCACTTTTCTGCAATAGACATTGGTGCACTGCTCAGCTGGACAATGACAGTATTCAGGGCTCAATCCCGCGATCCCATGATCGAAGCAGCTTTAGAAGCCCTCTATGCAGGAAAAGATGTGTCCAAATTACGCCCACTGATTTGAGAACTGCACTGTTATACAAAGAAGGTCCTAAGTTGAAACTGATCAATAAACTGTTATACAGAGAAACAGTAGACAGAGAGGAGGACAAGTAGACAAACAACAACTAGTGCTGCCCACTGCCTTTCGAGACTCAGTATTGAGGTCCTTGCACAACCACATGGGGCACCTTGGTATAGACAGAACACTTGACTTGGTGAGATCCAGATTCTATTGGCCTAAGATGGGGGCTGATGTGGAGCAACACATTCGAACTTGTAGTCGCTAGCTTACAGAGGAAAGCTTTCCCCCAGAGGGCTGCCCCTTGTTAACATAACCACCAGTGCACCCATGGAGCTGGTCTGTATTGATTTTCTAAGTTTGGAGTCAGATCAAAGAAATATCAGTAATGTGCTGGTGGTCACTGACCATTTCACGAGATATGCCCAAGCTTTTCCCACCAAAGACCAGAAAGCATCCACTGTAGCCAAAGTACTTGTAGAAAACTTTTTGTTCACTAAGGGGCTCCACAAAGAATCCATTCTGATCAAGGGAGAGACTTTGAGAGTCGCCTGATCAAAGAGATAGCTTTCTCTGTGGGAGTGCGAAAGTCCAGAACCACTCCTTACCACCCCCAGGGGACCCACAGCCTGAACGTTTCAACCACTCTCAGCTAGATATGCTAGGCACCCTGCACCCAAAGGACAAGCCTAGATGGAGCTCAACAAATTAGCACCCTGGTACATGCTATAACTGCACCAAAAGTGATGCCACTGGGTTCTCCCCCTACCGCCTGATGTTTGGAAGAGAAGCTCGACTACCAGTAGATGTGTGTTTTGGGGTCTCTCCTGATGGGGTTCAAGCTGACAACTATTTACAGTATGTGCAAAAGTTAAAGGCCCAGCTAACTCATGCGTACCAACTAGCTCAAACCATGGCTGCCAAAAGAAATCTGGCCAACAAAGAAAGGTATGATAAAAAGGTGAAAGCACAGGAACTCCAGGAGGGAGATCGGGTATTGCTAAGAAATCTGGGACTGCATGGCAAGCACAAGATTGCTGACAGATGGCACCACTCCTCACATTGTAGTGGGCAAACTAGATGATCTGCCAGTGTACAAAGTAAGGCCTGAGAATAATTCAAAAGATGTAAAACAATGCATAGAAATCATTTACTGCCCATTGGACAAATCTTAATTGAGTCTGAGCCCCTAGAAGATGCCCCTCTGGACCAGTGACTAGAGCTGCTGCTAAGAAAAGATCAAGAAAGTCTGCACCTACAGAAGTAAAGTTAAAGTGTTCCCTCCACAAGTCCCAGTTGAGCATGACTGTCAGTCCATATCGGAAGAAAGTGAGAGTGACTTTGAATACTATCCTTCTTCTGAACTGAGTCAATTGTTTCGGGCAATCCCTAGTCAATAGTGGAGACAAAGCTGGGTCTTCTGGACTGTCTAAGCCCCAGCTTCATCCCTGGAGCCAATGCTCCCAGAAAGTGAAGTGCAAAGCATCAGATCAGATGAAATGGAATCATTGTGCATGGTTGAACTGTTTGAGCTTTCAGGGAGGAAATGATAGATTGGGCAGACTGGTGATACACCCAACAAGAAGAGTATTTTGAGTGCCCTGACAGTCCACTGCCAGTGTCAAAGCTCTCCATGCGAGCCAAATGTTGTGGACTCAGAAACTGTAACTCCTGGAGCTGAAAGTGCCCCAAGTTCTAGCCTCTCTACCCCCATGGAGACTCCCCTGACAAGTGAGGACAATGCTGAAAATGAGGCTCAGAGTGCAGAGACTGTAACAGTTCCCCCTAGAAAGACTGGTCGAGCTGTAAAGCCTGTGGTGCACCTCAGTTATGATTCACTTGGGAGGCCTGTGGACTTGCCTCTCAATGTTGTCCATAAAGGAGTGTATGTGTCTCCGAGCTCATTGCCCAAACTGAGCATCAGTGCTAACTCCAAGTTACTTGTGTTGCCCTCTAAGTATGGTGCCTGCCCCATCCAGCCCCAAGGTAACTGATAGGAAGGGCCCCTCTCTCAGGTTTCATGTACAAGAGGTAATAACTTGAGTTATGGTACAATGTGTATGTAATACTGTGTAAAGAGGACGTGCTGCAATGTTTCAGAAATGTGTTCTTGGTAAAATGATATATTGACTGATGATTACATGTCTGACCTAATGCAAATGTATATGGTTGCAGTTGAAACTTATGGGGTACTTGCTTAGCCGACGTCAAGCTTTCCCAGGCCAGGAAGGGTGTAACCCCCTGCAAATGGGGGTTCCCAAAAGACTTCAGGAGCTTGTTGAATGCTCCAAGCCTGAATGGTGTTTGGCATTTAAGCCATTTATCAGTGAGTTTTTTAGAGCTCTGGTACTGTCTCTTTAAGAGCTGTCTGCTTGCAGACATAATTAGTTTGTATGGGGGACTGTGTGCTTCTCTGAGTACCACTCGAGCTGCTGCCAATTCACTTCATTTTGCAGTCACTAGGAGTGCAAAGGGAACCTATCTGAAAGATGTAACTGTTTGCCAGAAATTATTTAGAGTAATAATGAAATTACAGTTTGTCTAACCTGCTTTCTTTGCCAGTCAGAACTGTGTCTGCTAGTTCCCCATTCTAGTTTTGAACTGCTGAACTGGACCAATCAGTGTGGAGTAAGCTAGCTCTAAAATGATGCCTTGGACGAATCAGAACTTGGACTCATAATCTGAGCCAGCCACAAGAGGATTGTATGGGCAGTGACTCTGGGAGATGTAGTTTAGACTTCAGTGCCTTTTGGACCAACAGCAGCAGTCTATTGTGGTGACAGCCAATCCAGTCAAGAACTGGGAGGAACTCAAAGGAAGTGCCCGTTTAAGTCAGTTGGAGTTCAGTTGAGCTTTGGCAGTGAAGAAGGAAGGAGCCCTGTGCTTTTCAGTGTGCAGTTTTAGTCAAAAACGTGTGTAAGGCCCAGAGTTCCGGTCTGCAGCTTGTGTAACAGCTTGTTAGGACTGAATCCGTCCTGTGAAAAGAATCAAAGGATCTCTGAAGAGTAGAAACCAGGCTCCCCGTAGAAGACTGGAAGAATTGTGAAAATTGCACTCGGTCTGTCAGGAACTGAATCTGCTGTGTGTTCTCGGGTATTGTGCAGTAATTGCGATCGGGATACAGATGCAGCCTGCCTGGTATAGTACTTTCTTTTATATGGATGTGTGAAGAGGTTTGTGTACCTCAAGTGAGCCCTGCTGACATTGAAGGACCCTATCTTATTTGAGGTCGTGAGTACTAATTCAGGGTTGCTCCTGTTGAATTGCCACATTAAATCCAAATGGAATTACTGTACTGCTGACTGTTTAATTCTCCTTTTCTCTGTGTGAAAGGGCCCTACCAGCTGCCACGTGTTTGGACTAGCCACTAGGGCTTGGGTACCCAGGGACAGTAACTGATAGGGATGAGCTGTCAGCACAGAGCCATAGGTAGATTATTAGAGTGATAAGCTAATTAACCTGATTTCCCCTGTCCTGTTATATCCCCCTAAATAAATCAGAGCTGCTTGTTTCAGCAAAGTTATACTGCCTGAGGTATTTGTCTATGTTAAAGTACTGTACTGTGATTGTTGCACTGTATCTCATTTCACAGGAGGTCCCAGTGCCGGAACCAGACCTGGGGTAAGTGTATACTGTGAAGGTAATTCTGATATATTGTGTGGGCCACTAGTGGGAAGAAAGGGGGGTTGCAGTGTCCCAGAGGGCTGTGACCAAGTTAGTTTAACTATTGCAAACCCTGACCTCTGGGTGGAGGCACCCGCCATTGGATCCAGGCCCCTCAACCTGTTAGTGGCAAATCAGGCAGGGGTAGTAGCCCCTGGGATAGCGCCATCTAGGGGTTACACATGGATGTCATACAACCTCAAGAAGTGTATCCAGCATTGTTGTTTACTATTGCCCATTCATTGACTTTTATAGTTAACAGCTACAGAGCATTTCTTGAGAAAACTTCTTAAAGCACCACTGCACCTGTGATCTGCTGTTCTCACGTTGTTGCTCTAACCACTACACCACACACTGCCTCCTAACTAGGATCCTGGATTGTATCTCATCTGCTCCTTGGGGATTTACCTATTTGATTTCACCAGTTGGTCAGCTACCTGGGTGGGCGTGACATAAGTAGGCTACATCCTTCTAGTTATTTGTGATGTTAACCTTCCCCTCCCAGGGGTCCTTGAATAAAAACTAAAGCAAAGGATTTAGTTATCATCTCAGCCACTGTTCTGGACCTATCACATGTTCCTCCCTCCCCTCCATTGTTTCCTTTTTTTTTAAACTTACTACAGCATTTATTCCTTGTCTCTCCAGCATTCCTCTTTCCCCTCAGGACCTCCAAGCACCCCCTCACCCCATCCGGTAAAAAACAGTCCCTGGCATGTGGTGGCACCCCTTCCCTCACCCCATCCTCTGACAACATTACTCATGATCTGTGGTACCCCCTCCCTCAACCCATCCTGCCCTGTAACAAAGTCCCTGACATCTAGTGGTACCCCTTTCTTTTCCAATCCCATGTAAAATATCAGCCCCCCACCCCCGCTCCATCTCCCTCTCTCCAACTGTGATTGGCACAACCCTCCACTCATCTCCTTGGCTGACTGCTATCTAACCCAGTTTTTCGCAAATGCATGCTGCTGGGCTGATTTTGTCATGATCATGTCACTCAATGAGCTGAACATCAAAACCCACTGAAAGGGCCACAACTTTGTCATAGAGGTCATGAATCCCAGAAGCCAGAGGAAATCCCAGGCCAGGGGTGACTGCTCAACCCAAAATATCTGAGATAGAAAATGACTGGAAAACAAAACAAGGAATCATTGAAATACACAAATCACAAAATACGTTCCCCTTTCCTTTAAGACAGACCACTTGAACTGAACACCAAGATTTTTTTTTATCTCCGTTTCAGGTAGGTCATGCTGTCTGTCCCATACTGTGTTTTGCTCAGCAACTTCTACAACAGGACTGTTGGAAGCACCCCACCCTTGGTGAAAGTTATAATGTAACAGAAGTACTCAATTTGACAGGATGAGCTACTGTCAGTGGTTTTGTTTCATTCTTTTAACTGATCACTGCGTTGTACTGTAACCAGCATTTTATGCCCCACTTCATTTTATTTGCAACACTTGCAGATGGGCTTATTAGTCTAGTTCAACTGACACCACGGCAGTGATCTCCGCTCTGTTTCTTTCCTCAGTTAACACTGACCACATTAACAAATTTGTCATTAACTTGAAACTAGTTTTCTATGGGAATACCGTTCCACTTCTGCTAGAGCGAAAGTCACATCCAATTACAAAAAAACTCAATCATTTTTGTTCAACAAGCTGCAATATTTCGGAGGGTGCAACTGACCCAGTTTGAAAACGGTTTATGTAAACGGACGTAGAAACTGGGTTAACCATCAAACCAAGACAGTTTTTTTTTGGGTTTTGTTTTGTTAGTGAGCTCGCCAGTGTTCCCTCCCTCTCTCAAATTTCTGTATCCATCATCTAGCACTGGCACTAAAGTAGGATGTGCAGAAATTCCATAGGAAAGATGTTGAGAGTGAGACAGGGAGACGGAGACCCACCAGCTGATCAGGTCCGAAATTCTTTGCCTTTGGCCTGCTGTGCAAATTCGCAAAGTGCGAGAGCAAGAGAGCTCAGTTCAAGTTCACCAACTGTGATTCTGGCGGGAAAGTGTGTCACACGCCCTCGACTTGCGAGCTCTTGCTCCTCTCCACATCACCTGACCTTGCTCCTTCACATCACATGGTGACCTGGGCTCCAAGCTGTTCTGTCCTTGGTGGGATGCTGTCATGATCAGGGCATGGCGGAGGACAGTGCTGCATGCATATTCATAAGCCCTCAATCGCCTGCCCCGCCTGCTCCATCTCATTACTAGTGGCTGCCCTGCTCAGTCGGGTGACTGGGTCTTTGATTTCCTGTGAGTCAGTAGGGACACCAGTGATGATGCCCCTGGGCTAGTGGACTCCCCTTCAAGTGTGGGCCCTGGTGCAACGGCACCACTGGAGTCACTGTAAATCTGATACTGGGTCTTGTATTCTAGAAACAACCCAATCCCATCACTTTCAGGATCAACTTGTCAGAAGTTATAGCAAATCACAGTGGCAAGAAGTGGAAGAGTTGACCCCTGACCTGGAGCTACTGCAGGATTCAGGATTGTGACAGGGTTGAATGAGACCCTGTCCCATTTGTTATGCAGAAAGAGCTAAACGTAAGGCTCTATTCTAGCCTCTTCTTTTCTGTCTCTTGTCTGACTGCACAGTCAAATTTTTCTCTGCCTTCACTTGCTGTTTGTATCTTTTCTTCGCCCTTGCATGTCTGAAGTTATAAGGAGGCCCGACCTGGGCACTCTGCCGATTGCAGGATCCTTCTCCTCCTTATCAGAGCGGCTGGCCTGACCAAACTGCCGCCCGCACTCCTTCCTTGGATTCAATGCATCAGGGGGCCCAACCCAGGCACTCAACCGTCTACAGGATCCCTCTCCTTAGTGAAGCAGCTGGTCTGACCAAGTCGCTGCCCGCACGCCTTCCTCGGACTCGCAGCAGGCTCAGCCTGGATGCTTCACCATCTGCAAGATCCTTCTCCTCCTTAGCAGAGTGGCTGGCCTGACCAAGCTGCCACCAGTGCTCCTTCCTGTACTCAAAGCAGCAGCAGGAGGCCCGACCTGGGTGCTGCACTGACTGCAGGATCCTTCTCCTCCTTAATGGAGTGGCTGGCCTGACCAAGCCACCACCTGTGCTCCTTCTTCAGACTCAAAGCATCAGCAGGAGGCCCGAACTCAGTGCTCCACTGACCACAGAATCCTTCTCCTCTTTAGCAGAGCGGCTGGCCTGACCAAGCCGTCACCCGCGCTCCTTCCTTGGACTCAAAGCATCAGGTACGCCCACTCCATGGCTGCTGCTTGAAAACCATCACTATGCTCCTCAAAGCTCCTGATTGACTGGCCAATTGCACTGCACCCCACTGATCTGTGTGGCTTCCTGGCTCTTTTCCACTATCTCTAGCCCTGTATATTTTGCGTTATGCTTACAGTATGTTAGTTTTAAATTTAGTGTTTAGTCTTAAAATTCATGCCAGTCAAATGATTACAGCTCTGTTAGGACGTTGTATTAGAGTTTACTCCATTACCTCCAAAAGCTCCATATGAAGTCCAAACTATCCATAGTTTACCTGACACAAAATGGCCACCCAGGAGGTAATGAGTTAAGTTTTTTACACCTTGGTCTCTCTGCCTGTGCTCTCTCTCTCTCTCTAAGCCCTCCATCCTCCTTTGTCCTGCAAATTTCTTTTCACTGCTTCCCTGCTAAATGCTCCACTATTTCCACTCATTTAACTGACTGCAATTTACTCTTTCCCAAACCCTCCATTCTTTGTCTTTCCTAATTAATCTCACCCCACCCCCTCCTCCCCCTTGCCCCCTGCCGTGACTCTGTCTCCTTGTCTGTCTGCCCTGCACCGACCAATTCTGCCATTAATTTAATACTCCTCTTCTCTCTTCCATCTCCAGAAGGAGGCCTGACCAGGGTAATCCACCGACTGCAGGATCTTTCTCCTCCTTAGCGGAGTGGCTGGCCTGACCAAGCTGCCACCCATGCTCCTTCCTCAGACTCAAAGCATCAGGTATGCCTGCTGCATGACTGTTGCTTGAAAACTGGCGCTGTGCTCCTCAAAACTCCTGATTGGCTGGTGATTTGAACTGCACCCCGCTGATTGGTGTGGCTTCCTGGCTGCTTTTCCACTATCTCTAGTCCATTATATTTTGTCCCACCCACCCTCCCCAACCCGGCCTCTATTAAATATGCCTTGATCCACCCTTCTTTCTTTCACCCACCCCATTGGTTCCCAGGCTGTACTCGTGCCTGACAATCCCCAGTGGTGCCAAGGTTGTACTCCTGGAGGACAAGTCCTCTTCAAACAACATGAAGTCTTGCTGTATTCTGACTATTGCAGTGATTGCCAACCTTGAACTGCCCCGGAGAACAAGAGTTAACTTTCCATGCAGGGCATGGAGCGCTGAAGCTTGAGCTCAGTTGAAGCCTCTGTCTGCTGTTGTTTAAACTCCAACCGTCAGATTCTTTACTCCGCCTCACTGAACAGTCGTTCGGAGATTTCTCCTTTGCTCGGTTCAAAAAAGTCCGGTTAAAGTGGTTTTTATTTTCAGTTTCTACCGAATTTCTGCTACTGAACCTGTCAGTTTAAGTTTCTGACTGTGGTACCGTGAGTACTAGATAGGTTTTGCATTTAGTTTCTGTGTGGAACTTGTAAACATTGGATTGGTTCGGTTTGAACCGATCAGTTTGATTTTAAAACCTTCTGAATTTATTAGAGTGTGTAATCAGTCCGTGTGTGGGTTCTAAAACCGGTTTAATTACGTTTTTCAAGACCCGTAACACGGTCAGGAACCGATAGGAGTGTCTTGCCTGGCAGATTGCCGAAAAAAGGGTAAGTTGTGGATAGGATTGGCCATGTCTGAGAAACCCAAGAAAAAAACAGGCCCACTGGGTTTCAACACTGTAGCGTGTGTGGGGAAGCCTTTGCTAAGGTTGATCCCCACACCACCTGTGTTTATTGTCTGGGGTTTGACCACCTCAATTCAGACTGCCAAATCTGTAAAAGTTTTCCCAAAGCTACCCTGCATAACAGAGTAGGCAGACTGAGGGAAAGGGAGGCCGAGAAGTCCGCTGACCCAGATGGCCCAGCCCAGTTCAGTTCCGACCCGGACAGAAGGAGTACCCTCTGACCAGGGCGAAAACTTCTTCAGGCAAAAGGAGAACCGATTCTGAGGAGTCGGTTCCGGTTAAAAGAAAGAGAAGGGAAAAATCATCTGGTTCGGATCCACAAGTTCTTTCTCCGACCACTAATGAAATAGCCAAAGCGATAAGAATAGTTCAATCGCTAACTTCGGTTCCGGCCAAACCGGCACCATCTGTCAGGGGCTCGGTTCGGTCAGTTCCCCCGTTCCGGATTGTACTTTAGAAGAATTTTATGAACCAGAGGAGGAAGAGGGAGAGTATGAGGATAATGATGATGATGGTGATTATGAAAGTCTGGATGTGCCTATTGACCCGGACATCTCCCCAGACAGACCTTCAGGTGTTTCTCCTCCTAGGCTTTCTTGAGTCCCCTTCCCACTTTATGTTTTACAAGAAAGTGGCTGAAACCCTCCAGCTTCCAATGGAAGAAGCAGTAGAGGATCAGGAGGAGCCTGATTTTGTATAGATAATGGACATCCCAGAGTCCAGGAGATTGTCTATTCCCCTCCATAAATCTTTTGGGAAACAGACATTTAAAATTTTAAAAACTCCTAATTCCATACCTCCTGTGGACAGAAGAATGGACAAGAGGTATACCCTTTCAGGCTCAGACACGGAGTTCCTTTCCCAGCAATGCAGCCATGTTGGGGTAGTGCAGACTGTTGCCTGTGATAAGGCAAATATTCCCTGCACACCCCCAGATAAGGACTCCAGGAGGATTGATGCCATGGCAAAGAAGCAGTACATGGCAGCATCTTTGGGACTCAGGCAGGCTAACTATATGGCCTACACAGCTAGATACCAGAAGTCCAGGTGGGACACTGTGCTCGCTCTAGCTAAACAGGCCCCTGACCAGCTTGCCAAGGAGCTGGAGCAGGTGGCTGCGGATGGGATTGAGGCATCCAAGGTGCAATTTCATGCTGCTGTGGACTCCAATGATGTTTCATCTAGAGTCATGGCTACATCTGTGGCCCTTCGGAGGATGGCTTGGCTCAGATGTACTAGCATATCACAGGATACCCAGGCTAAGGCCATGGATTTCCCTGTCATTGGTAATTGTCTGTTTGGGGAGCAGACAGAGAAGTACATGAAGAAGATGGACGGTAGGACCATCTACAGGGTGCTCAGGCCAAAGAAGGCAAGCCACTCCTCAGAGACAGCATTCCAGGGGCAGGGGCAGGCCCTTTCAAAGGCCCTTTTACCAAGCCCAGGCCTCCTCTTCTGCTTATGCTCAGAGGGGGTTCTTCAGAGGGAGAGGCAGACTGGGAATAAGCAGGCCTGCTTCCACCCCTCAGCCTAAAGCCCCTGCAAGCAGACACCCTGATGGGTCTGCCCGGGCCGATTCTCCAATACCTGTAGGGCGCAGGCTGGCTTACTTTGTCCAGGACTGGAAGTCTTTAACATCAGACAAGTGGGTCCTGGAAGTAGTAAGCCAGGGACTGGTTCTCAGTTTCAAAAAATGTCCCAAGATGAGAACCAGATCCTTTCCACCTGCAAATCCATCAGAGACCCTTGCCCTAGAGGCAGAGGTTTCTTCCCTCCTGGCTCTCAGAACTATAGAAAGGGTTCCTATCCTACACAGGGGCAAAGGATTGTACTCCAGGTGCTTCCTAACCCCCAAAAAGACAGGAGAATGGCGGCCCATCCTGGATCTAAGATATCTGAACAAGCACCTTTTAAAACCAAAATTCAAAATGATGACTCTGGCAATAATTCTGCCCTCTCTAAGGCCAGGGGACTGGCTAGCCTCCCTGGACCTCAAAGATGCCTATTTTCACATTCCCATCAGGTGCTCCCACAGAAAGTACCTCAGGTTCGAGTTGCCTTCAGGCCACTATCAATTCAGAGCAATGCCCTTTGGCCTAGCATCAGCCCCAAGGATGTTCACAAAGTGCCTGGCAGTAGTGGTTGCTTTTCTAAGGAGAAAAAAGATCTCCATCTTTCCTTACTTGGACGACTGACTCATAGTGGGTCAGTCCCCAGACCAAGTCAAGTCACATCTTCAAATAACTCAGCAGGTGCTCACTTCCTTAGGATTCCTCCTCAACCTTCCAAAGTCAGTTCTCGAGCCAGTACAGCTCCTCACCTTTATGGGGCAGAGCTGGATACAATAAGACCAAAAGCCTTCCTTCCCCTGGACAGGGCAAGGACCCTTATAGAACTGGCCTCTTCATTCACCCTTCAGGTGTCTCGACCAGCAAGGCACTTCCTGCAGCTCCTGGGCCACATGGCAGCCTCTACAGCAATGGTCCAGTGGGCGATTCCAGATGAGGGACATTCAGTTCCACTTAAGAGCCTTCTGGTCCCAAAGAAAGGATTCCCTTACCAAACTAGTCCCAGTGACTCGAACCCTGATCCAGGCTTTGCAATGGTGGCAGGATCAGGACAATTTAAGACAGGGAGTTCCTTTTGTCACTCAGTATCATTCAGTAATACCACAGATGCCTCCCTGCTGGGCTGGGGAGACCACTTGGGGGATCTTACCACCCAAGGGCTGTGGTCACCTCAAGAATCTCTGCTTCACATCAATCTTTTGGAACTCAGAGCAGTGTTTCTGGCACTGCAAGCCTTTTCCAAATCTGTACAGAACAAGGTGGTCCAGATCAGAACAGACAATACCACCACAATGTGGTACATCAACAAACAAGGAGGCACTCGGTCTACGGCCTTGTGCACATGAAGTTGTGGTCTCTGGCCTATTCCCTGAAAACCTCTCTGATAGCAGTTCACCTCCTAGGGAAGGACAATGTCCTAGCAGATGCTCTCAGCAGGATATCTCAGGGCCATCACGAATGGACCCTAGATCCCCTAGTTTGGGAAGTGATTTTCTCCATATGGGGCACTCCACAGATAGACCTTTTTGCAGCCCCAGACAATCACCAACTTCCTCTCTTTTGTTGCAGACCCCCAGTCTTGGGCTCAGTCCCCCTGGATGCTCTGATTCTGGATTGGGAAGGGAAGTTCTTGTATGCTTTCCCCCCTTCCCTCTCCTGTTCAAAGTGCTAGTCAAGATCAAGTCTCAACCATGCAAAGTGATTCTGATTGCTCCAGACTGGGTCAGACAGCCCTGGTACCCGCTGTTGCTGTCCTTAGCAGTCCACCTTTCCCTGTCTCTTTCCAGGAATTACAACCTGTTGACATCCTCTCAGGGAAGGATTTGGTATCCGAACCTCAAATCTCTCAATCTCAAGGCCTGGCTCTTGAAAAGTTAGAGTTTGCTGATCTGCACCTCTCTCAAGGGGTTCAGGATATCCTCAAGGCTTCTCGAAAGCCTTCCACCAGAAAGACTTACAACTCCAAATGGAAAAGGTTCACTATTTGGTGCTCTAATAAGCATATGTCTCCAGAATCTGCTGGGTTGCCTGCAGTCCTGGACTATATGGTTCATTTTAATAGCTTGGGACTTAGACCAGCTACACTTAGAGTGTATCTGGCAGCTGTTTCTACCTTCTTGTCAGTAGGCAAGCCCTCTCCTCTGTCAGCCCATCCTGTGTTTTGTAAGTTCTTCAAGGGATTGCTGCACACCAATCCCCCCTTAGGGACCCTGCTCCTGCTTGGGACCTTAATGTTTGCATTGCTCAGCTTATGCAACCACCCTTGAGCCTTTGTCTTCTGCAGAGCTTAAGTACTTGACTTGGAAAACTGTGTTTTGGTAGCCATTACCTCTGCCAGGCGATCAGTGAATTGCAAGCCCTGTCAGTGGAGCCTGATTTCATCTCTTTCCATAGAGATAAAGTGGTCCTAAGAACTAACAGGAAGTTTTTGCCTAAGGTGGTTTCAGATTTCCACCTTAATCAGTCTATGTCTGTCCCTGTTTTCTTCACTGACCATTCCTCCTCTAGAGAGAGGAGGTTGCACAGCCTGGATGTAAAAAGGGCCCTTAACTATTACATAGAGCGCACAAAGGGTCACAGGTTTGAGTCCCTCCAGTTGTTCCTCACTTATGGAGAGGTTGGTAAGGGCAAACCTGCCACTAAAAGATCTATTGCCAGGTGGATTGTCTCTTGTATACAATTCTGCTATGAAAAACTGGGTAGAACCCCACCCTCAGGCCTAAGGGCTCACTCTACTAGAGGTACAGCTGCTTCCCTGGCTGCTGCCAGGGATATTCCTATCTTAGAAATTTGTCAAGCAGCCACCTGGAAAACAGTCCATACATTCACCAAGCATTACTCTCTGGATATCCAGGCTAGGAGTGATGCTCGGTTTTAACACAGCAACAGTACTTCAGAGCCTATTCCCAAAGTAGGTTCTGTCCCTCCTCCATGAAGGTGCTGCTTGTTGATCTGCAATAGTCAGAATACAGCAAGACTTCATGTTGTTTGAAGAAAAAATGACTCACCTTAGTAATGTTGTTTCTTCTAATGGAGTCTTGCTGTATTCTGACCTCCCCCCTGCCTCCCCTCTCAGAACCTGGTTTTTGGGATGTGGGTGGGCAGGAGCAGTGTTGGCACCCTAGAGGTGCCCCTTTTTCACCCTCCTTTATTTTAGGTGTGTGTTGTGTTTTGTTTTTTGGGTGTCCTGACTTGAGTCTTTGCTTTGAAACCAAAAACCCCTTTTTAATAAATTTAGTTGCCAGTTGGCTAGTGTGAGTCTCAGTTTCACACAGAACTTCTAGTGAGTATTGCTCATAAAGATCTGACGGTTGGAGTTTAAGCAACAGCAGACAGAGGATTCAACCGAGCTCGAGCTCAGTGTTCCATGCCCTACATGGAAAGTTAACTCTTTGTTCTCCGGGGCAGTTCAAAGGTTGGCAATCACTGCAATAGTCAGAATACAGCAAGACTCCATTAGAAGAAACAATATTACTAAGGTGAGTAATTTTTTCTTTTCGCCCCTCTGCTGTAATTTCCCCACAAGTAGTCGCTGATCCTACACTTGAATCCTTCCTCTTTTCTTTGCTGGACCTCTCTGCCTAGAATCCTCCTCTGATTCTCCCCCACCAGCCTCCCAGCTTTCCCAGCTCAGCAGGCACCACTGAACCTTACCCCATCAGGTACCAGCCTTGACCACCTCAGTTATCAAATTTGCATTGACAATGTTTTCGACCACAGTCCTGTCACTCATGTTCCTCCTGACCATGATGACTTCCCCCATTAACACTGTTACTAAGTGCCATCTCTATCTACTGTTGGTCACCTTGATGAGTACCCCACGGGTATGGGATGTTTACCTGTAGTCGAAGCATGAATTGCACTAATTTCTTTTCCCAAATCCTACAACACACTAATCTGCTCTTGCGCTCAAGGATGACTTTACCTTTGATCTACTACTCCTCGTTCTTATTGTCAGGTGTCTGGTCAATACAGACTAAAGCCAAGGAAGAAGATATGGGAAAAAGTGTACGCTTGATTCACTGCAGATACCTTAAGGAGCTACTGAAAAGATGAATACTGCTCCTCCTGCTTATACTGGGCAACATACACCCTAACCTGGGCCCATCCTTAACTAGATCCAGTGAGTTAGGCAGAACTGGGTCTCTCTTACTAGCTAGAATCAATATTTGCAGCCTGCTCAAAAAACTTGATGTCCTTACCACCTGGACCGCCCAGCACAGTCCAGATGTTCTATCTGTGATTGAGACATGATTGTCACCAGCGATCTCTGATGCCCCTATTGCAATACCAGGGTATACTGTCTTCATGCAGGATAGGCTATCTAGAAAAGGGGGTGGCTGTGCCTTATATTTGAAAGAATCACTGATGGGGCATGTTCTGCCCTTACCCAATACTGTTGGTGAGCTGCAGGTCCTAGCTATCAAGGTCATCCTCAGGGCTCAAAATAAAGCTCTGACGATAGCATCTGTCTATATCCCACCCAAACAGACGACATCAAGATTGAACCCATTCCTAACCTGCATCAATAGCTTAAAGCATAACTCGGAGGTTATAATGCTAGGGGGGATTTCAATGTAAAATGGCTTGCCCCTAGTGCGAGCAACTATTAGGATGCCTTGTTGGCAGCAAACTTCACCCAACTTGTTACATCATCAATAAGGTTCAACTATAGAACTGGGACCAGCACCTTATTGGACTGGGTGCTCTCAAACTGCCCTGATCACATCAGCCACACAGAAGTCCTTCCTGACTCTGTAAGTGATCATTCCCCAGTCCAATGCTTATGGTCTAACAAATTCACTAAACCCCCAGCGAAAACTGTCAACAGTAGGATGCTTACCAGGGGACACCTTGAGCCACTTAGGTCACCTCCACGACAACAAGATTGGTTCCTAATTTGATACTGCCCCCATTACAGATACTGTGCTGGGATACTTTATCTACCGGTTCAATGCAGCATGTGATATCCATGCCCCTTACGAGAAGTGTAAAATTAAGGGTTTTGACAATCCCTGGATTATGGGTAATCTCCTGGAACAAATGAAATCAAGGGACCTCCTATGAGCTCCGGCAAGAGCTACTGGCAGTCAAGCAGATATTCAGGCTTATAAGACAGCCAGGAATGCCTGTACCAGAGCTATCCACTCAGAAAAAGTCAGCTAATATAGGAGTGCCTTATCCAATTCCTGGAAGCATGGAAGGAAATTTTGGAGCAACCTATCAGAAGTCACAAGGAAAGAGTCCAAACTAGCACCTAACATGCTGAATGTAGATGGCACCATCACCCTGGACCCCACCACAAATGCCAATAACTTCAGTTTGGCATTCACCGACCTTAGTCACATGTTAATTTCTTTTGACACTAACTCCACCATGGCTTCCCAGGTTAAACCTGACAAGGAGCTGGGACATCCACAATTCTATTTCAAGGCAGTAACTTAAAGTGATGCCAAACAATACCCTCTCAAGGTACTTGGAAGAACCAGAATAAGTGGGGACACACTAGACTTGAAGCTTATTGCCCTCACCCTTGATGTTGTCCTGCCCCCCCAAACAAGATTATCAACTGCTCCCTTATGCTCTCCCAGTTCCCTCTCAAGTGGAAGTCTGCCCTGGTGACCCCAATACACAAGAATGGGAACAGGGCACAACAAATTACAGGCCTATCTTCATCCTACCTCCACTATCCAAAGTGCTGGAAAAAATTGTTGCAGACCAACTGGTGGGGTACCTGGAGAAATACAACCTGCAATGCCCACAGCAACACAGCTTTTGTAAAGGCCATAGTACCACCACTGCTCTCCTTGCATTTACGGGCCACATTTACCATGCACTTGACCAAGGACAAGTCACTGGTGCCATCTTTATTGACCTATCAAAGACTTTTGATATGGTTAACCATTCATTACTACTCGAACAGCTTGGAGAACTAGGGCTGTCATATGATACCCTAAGATGGTTTAATAGTTATCTCTCAGACCGCTCTCAACAAGTTAAGATTGGTGACACTCTCTCTCTACTAAACAACCTGTCCGGTCAGGTGTGCCCCAAGGGTCAATTTTGGGGCCCCTGCTTTTCAGCATTTTCCTGAACAAACTCACTGCTGCCTGCCATGAACACATCCTTCTGTACACAGATGATGCAGTAATTTTCTCAATGAACTCTGATCCCTCTCTCTTGGAGCACCAGCTGCAGAAAAGTTTCATGGAAGTGGTGGCCTGGTTTGTTTCACAGAAGCTAGTGCTTAATTACACAAAAACTAAGATTATGTTATTCCATGGCACATATAACAAACATAAAAACAAACAGTTGACAGTCAAAAACTGCTCGGGTGGCACCCTTGACCAGACGTAAACCTTCAAGTATCTTGACGTGACCTTGGACAGTACTCTGTCCTTCTCCAGTCATATTAACATGGTTGCAATCTGTAAATATCCACATTGGCCTTCTTTACAAACACAAGCACTGTCTTAACTCCTGAAGCCCTTAATCGAGCAATACATAGCTCGAGTTTCTCCATCATAGATTACCGGCTTGTTATCCATGGAGCGACCACTGCCACAGCATTACAGCATAGCTCTACTGCTCTGAACAAAGCTTGCCGACTACTTACTGGAGCTGCCCACCGCACGCACACCTGTGACCTCTACGAGCAGGCAAACTGGCTACAACTGCAGGGAAGAATCGCACACCAAACCTGCCTAGTAGTAAAAAAGGCATCTCTTGGTCTTATGCCCTCTGGGGTCCAGAATCTCCTCAGCCCAGCCAACAGCATTCGCAACACCAGTTTAGATAACTCCATTTTACTAATCCCCTGCTGTCGCACCTCACAAGATCAGTGGTCATTTTCAGGTAGAGCCTCTAAAAGTTGTTTAACTCCCTGGGCTGTGAAATCACCAATTTAGTCACTCTTGGCCCATTCAAACACAAACTTCATCAGGTACTTGTGACTCGGGCCATGTGTGACTGTTTCTCTTAATTCCCATGATGGCCACTCCCATTCCTTACATCTTTCTATTATCTCCCCACCACCCCCCCCCACTTCCCTCACCCATTTTTTTTACCTTCCCTTTCCTTCCTCGCTCGGTCCCCACTCACTCTTTCATACCCACTATCACCTCCCCTTCTCCCCACATATCCTGTCTGCTCGCCCCATGTTCCGCTGTGCCTCCAGAACTTTGTCTCCCTCCCCTTCCTCTTCTATCCTGCTACCATCATCTATTTCCCTCCTTGGTACCTCCCTCCCGTCCTATGCATCCCTCCTCTCCTTAAAGGGGAACTGTGGGCAATAAGAGCCTCACACCCAAATGTGAGGCTGATCCAGATTAGCCCTTTGTGTGCAGCAACACTTTTATTTACTTTACCGATTACTGCAGTGTAATAAATAAATCAGGCTAATTTAATTGATTTGTTGGATGCCATTTCATGTAACCAGACATCCCAGAATCCCCTGCTGCTGACATCAGAGGGGAACTGCAGAGTTGGAAGATTCAGTTGCCTTCAATAGCCTGCAGTGAATGTCAGAGTTTTTTGTAAGCTGTGATCTTCAATTTGCTGGACTGCTGTTCTCCTGGGGCTAGGTACAATGATAGAGGACTGTACTAAGCCCCGTGAGCACAGCAGGACTGGCAAACATCTGATTTTAGCTTACAAAATGTTTAACATGTATACTGCAGGCTATTGAATCTCCCAGCTCTGCAGTTCTCCTTTGATATCATCAGCAGAGGATTCTGGGATGTCTGGTTACACGAAATGGCATCTTAGAAGTCAGCAAAATTAGCCTAGTGCATTCTACTATGCTGCAGTAAACAGTAAGTAAAAAAAAATGTTTTTGTACACAAAGTGCAAATTGGGATCAGCCTCACACTTGGATGTGAGGCTTTCATTGCTGACAGTTCCCCTTTAACTTTCTCCCATCATTCCTTGTTACTGGCTGGTTGCCACCTTTCCCACCTCTTGCTGACCCTCCCCCTCACCTTCGCTTCCTCCTCCCTCAGGCCTAGCCTTGTCATTGTATAATTAATCAATGCTATTAGGTAACTGTTTCTCTCATTTTTTGTCGACAAGGCTTTACTGGCTGCATTATAATTTTGTATGAATTATGTCTGTGTGATCCATTAATTGTATATGTATTTCTGTGTTTTGTCATATTAACTACCCAGTTCATTTTGTTACTTTATACTGTGAATGTATTACTGAATTCCTTGCCTTGCTAATTTTACCAAGTTTGTCCTACCTATTTATGTAATGTGACATGGAACCTTTGTAAAAGCCACTGGCTCAAAGGTGTTAATCCGAAATCTAATAAATAAATAAAATATGTGTGAATATTTATGTGAAACTGGGATCCCGTGGTTTGAAAATGTACATAGTTATATTGTTGAAATGATTGCAAAAAGCTATTTGGAACTCAGAGGGTTAACCTGGAATGCAACACTAGCTCTTTTGCAGAGCTGTCAACAGGAGGTCAGTTATGGGACATCATGTGATAAAAAGAGCAGCAATACTTTTGCTTGAGAGAGCATGACTGAAACTTGGAATTAGAGATATCCTCAGATGACGGACTTTGTTTTCTGTGTTTGTACTGCCTTTGTAAATACTTATGCTGAACAATTTTAGTTTACTGTTAGAAACAAATGAAACACTACTTGTGAATTTTATACCTGCTCCTGGTCTTCCTATGCTTCTGACCTGTGCCTCGATGACAAGGATAAAGGGGGAATGGGGCCCCAATACCATTGCTTTTTGTCTTTTTTGGCAGCATCCAAGGAGTGGCCTCCGGAGGAACTGCAACCACTGCCCTACTGCTGATTCTGACCTTCCAAATTACTGAAGGGTTGGCTAGTCAATGCTGCTCATAGTCCTACTGACCTTGTGTGCTCTGATAGAGTTGGTGACCAATGACACTGAGTCCAGGATAACAATGGACTTCTCAGTGTATCTGAGGTGGTCCTTGACTACTGACGCAAAGAGATCCATCCCTATAGGGCAGGTCTACACACATTGCTGGATTTCCATTTGTGAATGATAAATCCTGCAACTCTGCATGACAGTGAATGGATGTTGCCACAACTACTGCACTGACCACATCTAGGTCCACCTGCAATTGGTGCTTATCCAACATCAGCCCCATCTATAGACCTCCCATAGACTTGGCTTATTCATCAGAGAGACAGTCAGAGAGGTTGGAGAGACTACTGAAGAGCCCATGGCTATACCGTTTATCAAAGTTGCATAGCTGGATTGGCAGATGCCCAGGAATGCATCTGCACAGACCCTTTAGGCAAGGTCCTGCTACTTGGACTCCTTGTCTGATGGCTCAGCCACCTTGCCCTGCACCATCACGTTGCAGAATACCATGTCTGCCAGTAGACCCTCAGTGATGGATGTTCTGAAAATCCACAGTCCACCCAGAGGGACAGCATACTTGTGGTCCATATGATGCAGTGGAGTGTGGCAGGAGGCTAGGTGCTGCCAGATGAGCAGCATGCCTAGGACAGCAGGGGTGATCGAGAAGGCTACACCTGGTGAGGAATCTTGCTTGAGAATGTCCATCCAATGGAGTGTCCAGAGCCACTGACATATTTTCTTTAAGGACAGCGAAGGAAGACTGGTCACCCATCAGGGGCATGTCTGTTACACACTATCCTCCTGATGAGGTGGAGTTGATGGGATGGATGTCTCCAAATCCAAGCAAGGACAGAAAAACATTGACTGCTGACACAAGGTAGGATGTCCCTCTATTATAGGGTAAACACCACCAACAGAAGATGAGAAAGCCCAGACTCAGGCCTAGCGACCTTGGCCAGTTTCAGTGGTCAACAAGGGAGAACTCGACATCGACCACTGATGGTGATGCTGGCTTTACTGATGAGAGTGAGATGGAGATCACTACCATGAACGTCGACTTAGAGACTGAAATGGTGCCAGGGCCTCTGGATCTGGATAGTCAAATGGAATGACACTGGGTACTAGACAAACAGGAGGCGATATCTAGGTCAGGACTACTGGTGGCTGCTGAGTGAGTGGGATCCTGTAAGGGAGCTCTGTTGGGCCTGACCCACCCTGGCCAGGTTGGGTTAAGGTCAGCTCTGGGGTGCAAGAGAGAGGAATCTTCCCCCTCAATAGAAAAATCCACAACAGATCAGCCATCACACCAACCAGTGTTAATACAGTCAGGCTGCCGAAATAGAAACCCCATGATTAGAACAACAGGCTTGATAAGCAGCATGACTTCCCTCAACAGCGACCAACCATGTGAATCCTCCTACTGGGGTTGGCACTTTGGCTTGACCAACAGTGATCCCATGACCAGAATTTACTGTTCTTCTTCTTCTGTTTTCATTGACGAGATGGGGACTCCCCTTTGAAAGAGAGGAGAGACCAAAGATGGTTTTTAAACCCTTTGTCCTCATGAGCAGTTTGAAGATCCAGTATGAAAGTACAGTTACGTAAGAACTTACCGTAACAGTAGATCTTCGAGAGGAACTCTTATAGCAGGCTATTACTATCAGGACGTACATGAGCACTAGGACCTTCCGGTGAAAACTTCTGCCAGCAATACCAGCGGGGACCGCACCGGCCTTCGACCCCGCCCTGACGCCGGTCAGGGTACAAGAGGGGCGGACTGCCTCCACCTCAGTTCCCCCGCCAGGACCCAGCAGAAGGCCTGACAAGAGAAGGAGGCGAAGCCTACCATGAAGAGAGTTGGAGAAGAAAGAAAATGGATCTGCACACCTTGAGGAGGAAGGCGGGAGGGAAGTAGTGCCTGCTGCAAGAGCTCCTCTTGAAGATCTACTGTTATGTAAGTTCTTACGTAACTGTACTATCTTACTGGTGGGAGCTCTTGCAGCAGGCTATTACTATCAGGACTGAGTCCCAAGCAGTCCCACAGCAAGGGAAGCGAGCCCGGGAGGTGGAATATGCTGACTCCAGAGCCCTAGGCGAAGCCAGCCAGCGTCTGGAGATGATATCAAGTTGTAATGCTTGATAAAAGTATGCACCGAGTTCCAGGTTACGCCGCAGAGATGTCCTATATGGTGACATTTCGCAGGGTGCTTAAAGAAGCTGACACTCCCTTCTAGTGGAGGACTCCTAACCGGCCCGCATGGGTTTATTGTGATGCTCGTGATAAAACGAAACACAGCGAACTATCCATTTAGAGATAGTTTGCTTGGACACCAGTTGACCCAAGCAATGTGGCTCAAAGGCCACAAATAGCTGCTCCGATTTACGGTGCTGAACCGTCCTTTTCAGGTAAAACCTCAGAGTCCTGTGGACATCCAATGTGTGGAGGAGAGCCTCCCTCTATTAGAAGGGGAAGGAAAATAAACAGGAAGATCAACCGACTGGTTGAGGGTCAATTCTGAGACCACCTTCAGAAGAAACTTAGGATTCGTTCTAAGAGAAACCCTTTCCCTGTGGAAAATCAAACAGGGCTCTTTACACACAGAGCCTGAAGCTCGGAAACCCTTTGAGCTGAAGTAACAGCAACAAAAAGCAAACCTTCCAAGAAAGGTAGCAAGCTCACAATCCGCTACTGGCTCAAAAGGAGGAGGGTGAGTCTCTACAACACAAAAAGGAGGTCCCAGGGTGGGACAGGTCGAATGGGAGGTCTCATGTGTAAAATTCCACTAAGAAAGGTGCGGGCCACATCCAATTGTGCTAATGCTCTTTCTCCCACGAGAGCATGGTAGGCGGAGATAGCCCACATGTGCACCTTTGATAGAGGAGTAACTCAGGCCATTATCATACAAGGAGAGGAGATACTGTAAAGCTGAGTTCACAGGGCAGGTGACGGGATCCAAATATTGCGGCAATGCCCAAAGACAGAAACGCTTCCACTTCATAGCATAGGTGGAGCGAGTAGAGGGCTTTCTTGCTGAGACTAAGACTGCAGCCACTTCCGGGGAAACCCCGTATCTATTTTGAGCTATGTCTGAAGGAGCCAAGCATGTAGGTGTAAGGATCAAAGATCCGGATGGACCAGAGACCCTTGGTTCTGGGACAGTAACTGCAAGCATATGGGCAGCGGAAGTGGAGGTTCCATGGACAACCGCTGCAGAAGAGGGAACCAAATCTGCCGAGGCCATTTGGGGGCCACTAGGATCATCCGGGCCCCTTCTGCCTGTAGCTTGAGCAATGCTCTCTGAATGAGAGGGAAGGGCGGAAAGGCAAAGAGAAACCTCCCTGCCCAGCAAAGGGATAACGCATCTGGCCAAAAAACTCCAGGTGCGTGCTCTCGTGAGCAAAACGTTGGCAGTTTGGCATTGCGTGGTGACGCAAAGAGGTCCAGCTATGGAAGACCCCACCTGTTGAAGAGCTGGTCCGCCACGGATTGTAGCAGCTCCCACTCGTGCGCTCTGGTGCGCGACCTGCTGAGGCTGTCGGCCAGATCGTTTAGGACGCCTGGAACGTGCATCACGGACAGTAGAATGCCCAACTCCAGTGCCCAGTACCAGACTCTCATCGCCTCCCCGCAAAGAGGATACGAATGAGTGCCTCCTTTCTTGTTGATGTAAAAGACGACCGCCATGTTGTCTGTCTGAATTAGAAGAGAGCCTGGTACCAGATCCTCTCGAAAAGCTTGGAGGGCGTAGAGGACCGCTTGCATTTCCAGTACATTGATGTGGAGGGACTGCTCCTCGCGTGACCAAACCCCCTGCGTTCAATGTGCACCCAGGTGCGCCCCCCACCCCAGGTCCGATGCGTCTGTTGTCAGAGTCTGACCTGGTGGCTCTGGATGAAAGCTGACCCCTTTCTCCAGATTGTTGAGATCCATCCACCAAAGCAAAGTTCTCCTGACTGGCTCCGAGATCCTGACCAGAGTCTAGGTCGTCATAGCTTTGGTCCCACTGCATCCTGAGCATCCACTGTGGGACTCTCATGTGGAGGCGGGCCAAGGGAGTGACTGGAATGGCCGCCGCCATGTGCCCCAGTAAACTCAGGAAGTTATAGAGATCCGTTCTTCCATCTCTCGCAAGCGAACTCCCCTGTCCTGTGGGAGGAAAGCCATGCCCTGGATGGAATCCAGGATCGCTCCTATGAAGGTGAGCTTTTGGCTGGGCTCCAGGGATGATTTTTGTAAGTTCAGGGTGATCCCCAGCTCTCGGAACAGGGTATAAGTGTCTTTGAGAGCTCAGGAGAGGCCGCCTTGATGGGGCCGGTGGCAGCCAATCGCCGAGGTAGGAACACATAGTGTCCCATCCGGCTTAGAGCTGCAGCCACCACTGCTAGGCATTTTGTGAAGACTGCAGAGCAGAAGAGAGGCCGAATGGAAGCACTCGAAACTGAAAATGCTCCCCTTGGAAGTGGAACCTCAGAAACTTCCTGTGGGGAGGATAGACCCCGATATGCATGTATGCATCCTGCATGTCGAGAGAACATAGCCAGTCCCCTTGATGGAGCAAGGGGAGGAGTCCTTGAAGAGTCACCATCCTGAACCTTTTGTACTCGATAAAGAGGTTTAGAGGGCTGAGATCCAGAATGGGACGAAGGTCTGTAGTCTTTTTTGGGACCAGAAAAAAGTGGGAGTAGAACCCCTGACCCCGCTGCTGCAAGGGGACCGTCTCTATTGCTCTCTTCTGCAGGAGAGTCTGACTCTCTCCTTCTATTAGTGGGATGTGAGAAGGAGGATAGCGGGAGAGCTTTGGCGGAGTATGCGGAGGAAACTCTGTGAACTCTAGCATGTGTCCTCTCCGTACAATATCCAAGACCCACTGGTCTGCGGTAACAGACTTCCACCCTTCGAAATGAAGGGAGAAGCGCCCCAACCAGCTCCCCTGAGACTTCTGGTGGAGGGGGCAGAACGGGGTCATTGAGCAGAGCCGGGAGTTAGGAGAGAGGTCTGGGAGGACTTGGGCCCACGGGCGGGAGGTCCACCAGACTGCTGGTTCCCGGATCTCCTGCGGAAGCCAGCTCTCTGCCCCTGTTGGTTGCCACGGGCTGAACCTTGACTGCCTGAGGACTTACGAAAGGGCCGTCTATGGTGCTGATATCGCTGGTCACCACGGTACATCTGGCAGACTGACCAGATTGACTTGCCCGACTCCTGGAGGCGGGAGATCTAAGCCTCCGTTTCCTGCCCAAACAACACGGTACCCTGGAAGGGCAAATCCCGGATACCGGCCTGCAGATCCTGGTGAAGACCCGAGACTCTCAACCAGGCATGGTGCCGGAGGCACACCCCAGAGGTGGCTGCCCTGGCTGCCGTGTCATACGAGGCCCTCAATACGTGGGAGCCTACGTCTGAGCCCGACTGCAGAAGGGCCAGGAGCTCTGTCTTTTTGTCCGAGTCTGGCATGGCCTGTGTCAGCTCTAGTCCCCTTTCCCATAGCGCATTCTGGTACTGTACCATATGCGTTAGGAAATTAAGGGAGTGGATGGAACAGGTGGAGGCTGCATAAACTTTTTTGCCCACCTGGTCCAGGTATCGGGACTCCAGGTCGGGAGGCTGTGAGCTGAGGTGTTTCAGTTGCCAAGATTTGTCATGGGCAGCCATGATCACTGATGAGTCGGCCTGAGGGTGTTCCACTAGGAAGGGTTCCGCCCTCAGGGCCTTATACAGCCTATCCGACTTCTTAGGAACTGCCAGTATCGAGGCCGGATGCATCCAGGTGGTCCTAGTAAGATCCTGGAATGTATCCACCAAAGGAGGAATAACCAGAGGCTTTGGCTCCTTTTGCCTCAGGTACTTGGCCAATCTCCGGTGTTCCGGATCCAGGTCCTCCGTGTCCCACTTGGAAGCCTGGATGTGCCTCATGACGTCCATAAAAGTAGGATAATCTGGAGGCGAGTGAGGCTGGTCCTTCTCTCCCGGGGAGCGCGTGAGGCTGAGAGAGGATGAAGAGGTTGACGATGAAGAGGAGGGTCGACTATCTGACTTGGAATAGTCTGACCCCGCCCTACGACCATGCCTTCGCTGACATCGGTAGCTAGGGGACCGACGTCGGTCCGCAGACCGACGTCGGTCCGAAGACCGACTCTGGTCCCTGGACCAGCGACGAGCAATGACTGACATCGATCAGAGTACCGACATCGGGAGCATTCTCGCCTAGCACAATAAGGGCTCCTGGAGCAAGATCTAGACTGACGCCGGTCACCAGAACCTGAGCGACGCCGGGTGGTCCTGGACCTGGAGCGGAACGAGCCCGGGGTGAAGGCTGGTGCTCTGGTGACTTCCAGATGGAAGACTCACCCCGGCTGTGGTTCTCCGCAGGGTCCGTACCGGTGTCTGGGCGGCAATGGGGAGGACCGCTTGTGGACCTGCCCCCACCAAAAGGAGAAAAGATCCTTGAGCTTGTCCTTGGTGAAAATTTCAGCCGCTCACTTTGGAAATGAAGTCTCCAGAACATCGGGACGCGAAGGAGAGCTCTCCTGAGGGCCCAGGGGGGAGGAGGACTTGGGCGGCAGGGACATCGGTATCTCCACGACCGGCCAGCGTCCTTCACCCCGCCGACGTCGGTGGCCTAGGGACCCGGCGGCGAGGTGATGAGGGGTGCGGAGAGTCCTTAGTCTCCTCGAGGGCGGCCCAGGCGGCGCCGGGTGCCTTAGCAGGTGGGGCCAAGGCAGGCACCTCTAAGGGACCCGGTGATGACCCTTAGCGGAGTCACCTTGGCTGGCGGCTTCTCCCCGACGGGCCGGCCTTAGCCTGTGGAGTCTTCGGAGGTTCTCCAGACCCTGAAGGATGGGCCTTTTTGGGAGAAGGCCGCGAATACAAACAGGACCAAGACCGGTGATGGGACCAACTACGGTCCTTGCTGTGGTGCTTCTTCTCCTTCCTCTTCCCCTCCAGGGAGTGCAGATCCATCTTCTGCTCCAACAGGTAGGCCTTGAGGGCTTTCAGGCAGCGGATGCGGGTCCGGCTGGTGAAGGCCTGGCAATCTGCACAGTTGGCGGTGTCGTGATCGGGGCCCAGGCAGAAGACGCACTGCCGATGGCCGTCCTTAGCAGGGATCTGCCTCCCGCAGTCGCACTTGTTTAGTGTTGGTGATGCCGGCCCGGGAAGACATCCCGAACCTGGCGGGTCAGAAAGGCTGGCGTCGGTACTGGGAAGTGGCAGAAGTGAGGAAAACAACGCCCAAAGCAGGAAAAGTGATAAGCGACAGCAGCTAACTGACGCCGTACCGGAGAATGGTAAAAACTGTCGAAAGAAGCAGGAATCTTGCTAGAAGAAGTTCTTTTTCACTGAATCGCAGACAGAAGCAAAGGAACTGGGCTTCACGTGTGGGTACGCGGCGGGAAAGAACTGAGGTGGAGCTGGGTCCGCCCCCTCTTGTACCCTGACCGACGTCGGGGCGGGGCCAGCATCGGGGGCGGTCCCCACTGGTATTGCTGGCAGAAGTTTTCACCGGAAGGTCCTAGTGCCTGCGGCATAGTCCTGATAGTAACAGCCTGCTGCAAGAGCTCCCACTTGAAGTAAGATCTCCTTTTTACCTGCAACAAAAGGTACAGGACCGGAGCATCCTTGCTGGTCTCCTCTACCTTCTGGACCTGTAACTGCACTGCCAACCCCGCAATAGGTGCTGTGGCAAGTCTGAATGACCCCCCCATTCCACAGAGAGAAGAATAAGTACCCAAGCCTGTAGATTGAGAGTCACCAATGTCACACTAGGAAGTATCTCTCTTCAGGACTTCTTGTCAGAGGGGTTCACCCACCCTAGAGTGGAGCTAACTGATGGTCTAAGGATTTGGGGTGCATAGCATTCCAGTCCCATAACAACTACTGAATCAAAAGTTCATGGTTCCTTGTTTTGACCATGCAATCCTTGAAGTCTACCCTTGGCACTGGCTCTACAACAGAATGAACCAAATGATCCTTGAAGTTAAATAAACAGTCACGTTCCAACCAAGTTCAGAAAATGATGCATAATTTGAAAGAAAAATAGACTTGGTTGAAAAAAAAACATTGAAAATGTTGAAGCATAGAGAAGAGATAACAACAATGTCAACAGAAGAAAACAAAATCTTGAATAGGAAGGGGTGGGAATTTGAGATTATGGCTTGGTCCCATGAGATAGATTCCGACCAATTACTTTCAAGGGATTTCACAACTGCCTAATACTGCATTTATTTATTTATTTAGCTTTTGTTAACCAGGTAAGTACACTAGACAAGACAATTTGCCTATTTTCAGGTACGACTCGGGAGAGTACAGGAAATTACATACTTACACACTTGGGACAACATGGTACATAATTAGGAAAAGATTACACGTCATGAGACTACAAGGTAAAGATTACACATCATGAGACTACAAGGTACAGTTAGTCAAAAACAAACTCACATGTCACCTGCAAACCTCATAATGTAGACGAAAACACAATGTACAAGGTATATGAGGCACATATAGTTAGAATTGTTCCAGTAGGGTAAGCGGTGTATCAGTTATGGAGCAGTACAAGGTAAGGATTGGTAACAGCAAGTACAAATACTACATCTTAAGGGCTAGCTGTTATGTATGGGTGCAAGTGCTAACATGTGTCATGGGGGTTTTTGGCACCCGCAGGCTGATGCAATTTTAAGATGGTTCCATAGGGAAGAGCGCAGGCTACCCTGAGAGGGGGCAACACGGACCTGGGTTGGGAAGGTGTTCCAAAGTTTTGGGGCGCATGCTGCGAAATCCCTTTCACCCATTTGAGTCCTAGTCACAGGTACCTTGAGTGTGGCAGACCCCTGAGACCTGAGGTGACAGGACGAGGGGACAGTTTGGGCCAGCAAACATGCCACCCCTGGAGGGGTACCCATGTTGAGGACCTTTCCAGTGAAGCAACCAAGGACAAAGTCAATGTGCTTTGTGGTCGAAAGCCAGTTTAACTTATTGTAGAGCTCACAGTGGTGAGTGAGCTGGGGGGCCGCTAGGACGACACGGCAGACACGGTTATGGGCCGTCGACCATCTAGAGAGATGGGCCTTAGTGGTGCTAGCAAACAGCAGGATAAGTGAGAACACTAGAAGAAATCTAGTTACTGTAGTTCAAGTGAGAAGTTAGCACACTTCTGTGCATACACTGATCCATGTTTTTCACATCTTGTTGTCAGAGCTCCATCAAGTCTAACAACTTGCATTCTTCTCAATAAACAGTTTCTAATTTGCAGAAGTGAGCGATTTTTTACCACAAAGGTTTTTATTCTCTGGTAGCAGGCTTGGCGACTATCAGCCCTGCCCCTCACGGTGGCATCCCTTTCCTCCTCTGGTCTAAGGTCCCAATCTCCCGTGAGTCCCCTCTGTGGTAGGGTGGGAGTTGGGAGGGCTGTCTATCCCTCCCAAGACATATCCAGATGCACCAGGGCCTGGAGCAGCTGGGCAGACCGCTGAGACACGCGGCAGTGCTTCAAAGCCCAAGCCCTAAATTTTCCGGTTTCTCCTATTCCCACCAACTTGCATGCATGTGGAGCGCATACATGCTTGTCGCCGAACTCAGCAGCTCCTCCCTTCCTGTGCTGCCTGCGGACCTGCACTATCATCAGGCCTCCACCTGGTGGCATTCATTTAGGCGGGAACAGTATGCCTTCCCCCATCGGGAGAAGAGAACAGTCCATCGGACGCTCATCCTCTCCCTCCCTGGCTGGCTCCAGCACCAAGATCGCTCTCGATGCGGGTCACGGGCGTGGTGAGCTGTAGCACTACTGCCGCACCACTGGGCTGGCTACAAATGCAGTCATTTAAAGGTTTTCACTAGTTTCTGAGCTGTAATGCAAGCACTGATTCCTGCAAAACCCTGTCTCATTAATACTTCCTGACAGGTTGCTCACCTGTCCTAGGGCAACTTGGACATTGGGAAACAAGAGTGAAACCATAGCAACGAGATGTTTGCAAAAAAATAGCTCCTTTGCCAGCCACTGAAAACTCAAAGCTGATGATTATAGCTCCCTGTTGTGAGATGTTTTCTCCCCCCATTACAAATGCTGCCCATTTCTGCCAGGCTGCCTCCCAGTCCAATCCACCACCATCCTCTGTGGCTTATCTGTTCCTGCCGGGGGTTGGGGGGCACACTTCCATGTCAAATGGCATTTCCTCTGTGGTGAGTTCCTTTGGGAGTGTCATCAGTTATGGTCTCCCTTAGGCTTGGCTTGTATATGGAGTAGACCAGCAAGCAGCTGGGAGTGGTGGGACCTGAGAGAGCTGGCTTCATACTGCCAACATGTTGGAAGGTTTCCTGCTTGCGTTTCTCCCCGCCCTTGGGACATAGCCAGCTGGGGCTCTATGGTGCATGTGTGCATGCTATTGTGTAGCTAAGCGTTGGAGTCAGGCTGCATCCCCTTGCCCACCAGACTTTCCAGACGCACCACCACCTGAGCTCATCCAGGCGGTAGTGTTGTAGCAGAGAGCATTACCCTCTCTTACTGGAGGAAAGATTCCTATAGGATGTGCTCAATCCCTCTCCCTCCCAGCCAGCCCCCGGGATCCTGAGCATGTTCCTGAACGTGGATCGCCAGAACTGTGCATTTCTACTTGTAATATACATATTGAAACAGGAACCTTTTCTAACATCTCCTATGGACTCACTGCCGCTCTTGAACTGACTGCTTACCTGATGATGTGGCATTGATACACTTCCTCTGGGTCAGATCCAGGACCAGCGGAGGATGACAGAAACAGTAAAAGGAGCCTGGCGTGTTAATGCACTCCCCATTCTCACAGGAGCCTTCCTCCAAACACTCATTGTTATCTGTAATTAGAAATAGACATCAGCTTCTTCATTCACTTCTGTTTACCTTTTGACCTCCTTCTGCAAGGATCCCCAGAGCATGGGTTACACTGCAGTTAAGACAGCCGCATTGCCAGAGTGTACTATCATAAAGGAATAATGCATTTCTTGTGTGGTTTTGGCACTCAGCTAAGCTTCATGCCTAACAACCAACCAAGGCATACATTATTCCTTATAACACACACCTGGTCATGTTTATTCCTTACAAGTATGATAATATTCATAAAGTGTACATTAGTGCTGTAAAAGGTTTTAATTTAGTTACACATATTTTGTTGGGTGGGGGTTGGGTGGTGGTGGTAAACCCTGTATTGAAACTTAAAAGTCTTTGCCCACATTCCCTTTGTAGCACATTAAAGGGGGTCTGCGTAATGCTGTATTTTTTTGTTCAAGTTAGCTTTTCATTTCTTTTCCCTTCAATTTTCCCATGGGTCCCCTGTTCCCCACCTTAATGTTTGGGGTGACTGCGGCAGCACCAGTCCTCCATAAGCCAAGCAAATGGTTGCGAGGGGCGGGTGCACATGAATGCCATCCAGCCTGTGCCCCTCCTCCCCAGGGGCCAAGAACTTCACCTCTGTAATGTGCCTTGACCCAAATTGGCCTCTGCAGAGAATTCTGGAGACAGCACCCTTGGTTTTCCAGGCACAGAGGTCGAGATCTGCAATGGTGCACTAATATAATGCTGGTAGATTCTGTACTGAGATAGTGAATATTTTCCTTTAACTAGCCCTGCTAGCTTGTGCTAGAGAAGTTAACATCTGAATAAGTGCATCAGCTGAGCTAGTGAAAAGACTGCAGGGCAAGTGGATTTTTCCTTGCTGGTTAGTGGCTGCAAAACTTAATTTCAACCTCTGAGTTGGCAACACAATGTTCTGTTGCTGTGCCACTTGGGCAGCCATAAGCTTAGTTTTGCAGCCAGCAGTTATGTGTCTACCATCAGCTCAGATATTTTTACTAAACTTTTTGAGAAACATTAACATTGGTGTTTAAATGATAACTGTCGCCTGAACTTTAACCAGACTGTTCTCTCACAAAAGACCACACAACAAGACAATGGTTACAGGAACTAGAGACTGGAGCCACTGGCGATAAGCCATGCTATTGCAAAGAAAAACCTGTTCTCTGCTATCATTATTTCATCTAAAATAAACTTTGTATATTAACTTAGTACCAAGGTCTTATTTTTCTTTTAACTGCCTGTGACTGAGAGGCCTGGCTCTTTCTTTGCAATCTCTCACAAATCACAACAGCCTTTATAGTCTGCTAATCTACTGAACTCGGGAGGGGGATGGTGTCTATTTGAGAGGAAGCTGTGCTAGAATGGGGAGACTCTTCAGAGAAGCACATGACAGAACTGACCAGCAGTTAAATCAAGCGAGCTTTTGCTCTTGCTGTTCATGCAGTATCTCTGACCTATAACAAGCTGCTGACACGGTGCAGTATTTTGCTTAATGGCACAAAGAGGTGGTGAGTCCCATGAGCAGCTGTGATTGACACACTGCTCAGCCAATGACAGCTTCGTTATTTCCATTCCAGTACAGTACCATGTGTTAAAGAAAGAACGAGGAGCACATTACATAGAAACACAGAATTTGATGGCAGATAAGGACCGCCTTGGCCCACCCATTCTGCCCAATTTCCCTCACCTAATGGATAAGCTGCAGATCCTAGTTAACCAGCAGCCTACTCTTCCTACCCCACCCCTAGAATTGCCTTATGGCTGTCCCATGCATGCTTGAATTCAACCACTGTTTTTGACTCTACAACCTCCTTTGGAAGGCTCCATGCATCCACAACCCTCTCTGTGAAAAATACTTCCTTACATTACCTCTGAGCGCCCCCATCTTCAAATTGTCCCCTTGTTCTTGCACCCTCTTTTTGAAAGATGCTACCCTCTTGGACTTTGTTGATTCCCTTGAGGTACTTGAAAGTGTCTATCATGTCCCCCCTCTCCCTCCTTTCCTCGAGGCTATACATATTAAGCTCCTTTAGTCTCTCTTCATATGTCTTCTGGTGCAGACCCTGCACCATTTTAATTGCCCTCCTCTGGGTAGCTTCCATCTTGTCTATGTCCTTGCGGAGACTGGGTCTCCAGAACTGCGCACAGTACTCCAGATGGGGTCTCACCAGCAGTCTGTACAGAGGGATAACAACTTCCTGTTTTCTACTGGTGATGCCTCTCCCTATGCATCCCAGTATCCCCCAAGCCCTCCTTACTGCCCTCTCACATTGCTTGCCCACCTTTAAGTCATCTGATATGACTACCCCCAGGTCCCTTTCCATTTTTGTTGCTGTTAGTATCTCACCCCCCATTGTGTACTCTTCCCCTGGGTTTTTGTTTCCCAGGTGCATTACCTTGCACTCCTTAGCATTAAATCTAAGCTGCCATACATTTGACCATTCCTCTAACCTTGCCAAGTCCCTTCTCATCCTTTCCACCCCACCTTGTGCATCAACTCTGTTGCAGATCTTTGTGTCATCTACAAAGAGACATACTTTTCCTTCCAGTCCCTCTGCAATGTCACTTACAAAGACATTGAAGAGGACCGGTCCTAATACTGAACCCTGCGGCACCCCACTAGTAACCCCCCTTTCTTCAGAGTGGACTCCATTTACTATTACTCTCTGTGTCCTATTCTCCAGCCAATTCTTTACCCAGGCTATCATCTTGGGACCCACTCCCAGGCTGGCTAACTTGTATATTAATCTTTTGTGTGGGACTGAGTCAAATGTCTTGCTAAAGTCTAGGTAGGCCATGTCCACAGCCCCTCCCTGATCTACTACTTTGGTCACCCAGTCAAAGAAATCTATCAGATTTGTCTGGCATGACCTTCCGCTGTGAATCCATGCTGCCTTGGGTCCTGTGCCCCTCTGGCCTCTAGGTACTCGACAATTGCCTGATTGTGTTACTGACAATTATGGTATGGTATGGGATGGTATGTAAGTACATTTTGTACCTGAAGAAATGTTCCAAACCAGCCTTATGACAAGAAAGTAGGGATGGGAGAACCAGTTTCAGATCCATTCAGAACCACCCAGAACCTATACCATTTTCTATAAAACAACCTTATTGGAACCTTTTTTCATGTTCTAATAAGGTTCTGATAAGGTTTAAAACATTACTTTTGGAACTTCATGTACTCCCCCAGCAGGTCTTTACCTAGTAAGAAGGCTGGTGGTGGTGGTAGAGAGACCCAAAAGGAGATAGTGCGTACTACTCCATCTTGTTCTTAGATTCCTTTAACTGACAGTAGCTTAACGGTGGGCAATGAGGGTTACAATAGTTTTTTGTGCATTCAGCTAAAAGGGTTCTGAAAATTCTGATAAGGTTCAGATAACTATCAGAACCTTTTATGGCTTATCAGGACCTTAAGAACCTCAGAACCTTTTGTGATTTTCCTATCCCTACTAGAAAAGCTAGTCCCGAGAATGTTGTCCACAAATGTATAGGAAGCTGACAAAGATATGCTAGTGTGATTATTATAATTATCATTCTTATTAAAAGTTAACTTGTAGCCTGGCATCAAAGGGTTTACTCACCGCACACTCCAGTCTGACATTATCATAGTAATACCCAGATCGACAGTAACAGGCGTAGCCAGGAACCCTGATTCACGAACGTCCATTCTTGCAGATCTCCGACCCAAACATTGTACACTCGTTTGCATCTGTGGAAATGGAGAAAATACACTAGATAGCAGCACATAAGACAGACTCCAGGGAGAATGGTGTACACTGGTAAGAACAGGTAACCAAAGCAAAAAAGCCATGTACCATCACTATGCACCAGAAAAAAAGTCACTACAATTAAATTTCCTGAAAGTAACAATCTTTTATTTTACTATAAATGTCAGTAAAAAAACATTGAAAGGTGGTGCAGGCAAACCAGCACTAAAATCTGACATTTTGTGCAATGCATTTTATCAGTGTTTGATAAAGTACATTGCGCAAAACACCAAATTTTAGTGTAAAATAAAAAAAATGAAAGATTGTCACTTTCTGGTCATTTTCAGTAGTGTCTCTTTATGGTGCGAACTATTAATATTGGCATTTTTGCTTCTGAGAAAACACATTCCAAGGATCATCAGTAGCAACAACGCATGCCAGAGAAGACACCCCTTGAGGGGACCAGGATCAGAGGCACTTGAGCCTCACCAGAACTGGCTGTTCTGTGAGGGAAATATACAGTTGGCTATTCCTAAAAGCATTTGCCAATCTTATGTGGAGTGGTATTTAACAAGGCAAGAGTACATCACGTGGTCTTCTATTTAGCAGCTACTTGGTTCTGAACACCAGGTAAAAACATTTTTACAAAGTTTCTTTGTCAAGACCAAAACTCTACAGCACACTATGGAGTGCTGTGATTGGAAAGGGTCTGGGAAGGATGCACTCCGAGCATTTGTTTTATTATTTAAAAACTTTATTACCTAGGATAGCCCAGCTGATGTGCAACATCTCATTTTTAATAGGGTCCTACCTACAACTGGGTGGACTAGAGCACTCAGAGGTTATGTAACTTGCACTGGTTAGGCCACACCTGGAGTACTGTGTGCCGTACTGGCACCCATACCTGAAGAGGGACATTAGGTTACTGGAGGGGGGTGCAGTGCAGGGCAACAAAGATGATCCAGGGACTAGGGGACATACCCTAGGTGAGCAGGCTGAGGAAGCTGAACATGTACTCACTGGAGGGGGAGGGGAGACGGGTGATATGATTGAAACCTTCAAGTACATAAAGGGAATAAACAAGACAGGCACGGAGGGACTATTCAAGTTAAGGGGTTAGGGACACTCGAGGTCATGATCTCAGATTGGAGGGGCGTTCAGGGAAATGAGAAGACACTTTTCATGGAGAGAGTGGTGTCTGGGTGGAGCGTGCTGCCTGCGAAGTGGTATCCTGTAGAACAGTTGACTTCTTCAAAGGGGATGGGATAGGGTAAGAGGGAGGGAGGGAGGGAGGGAGGGGCAGCTGCAGTGAAAATGTTGCTAGCTGCACACTTCAATGAGACTCGATAGACCATAAGGCCTTTATCTGCTGGCAAATTGTATGTTCAGACAAGTTCATATTATTTAGCTCTAATGTACATGAACTGGTGGTCTCCTGGTTCCCAAGCCAGCACTCTAACCACTAGACCACACCACCACCAAGTATCTCACTTGTTTGTTTTCCTTCTAAGCGGGGACTGGGGTCACCATGACTGAAGTCTTACTCTGGCCAGGAGGGTGAGTATGTACAGTAACTTCCTTTACAGCAGACATCAGTCAACTGGCAGGGGAGAGGGAGAGACATGGATGTTGGGTGGTCCGCACCTTCCCTCTGCAGGAGCCGAGTGCCTCACTTCCATGACATGCTTGTACCTGACTGACCCAACTGGGGGATTCCGGGGATTGTACATGGACCCTCATCTCCCGGGAGGAAGCACGATGTGCTGCTGAGATTTCTGAATGCACTCCCAGTATGAATACACAGCGCAATTCCATTCTACTCCTGTATGATCAGATATAACAGATATAATACACAAGTACTGTACTTCTGAGGTGCTGCCCCATAAACATAGCAAGAGGGGGGGTGTTCCTGGGTGGTGAGAAGCCCCCTGCAATCTTGCTTCCATTATGTCTTCGTAAGAAAGTTTCTTATACACCAGAACTAAATAAGTTTCAGATACATGAAGAATTTTGTAGGACAAGGCTAAGACATTTTAGCCCGGACGACAGTAGTCAGACTATGGAATTGATTGCCAGCTGAAATAGTAGAGGCCTCTAGTTTCCTTGCTTTTAAAACAAGTTTGGACAGATATATAACAGTTGGTAACCTCGGTTTCCCCCACTGAAATAGTGGGGACATCCTATATGGGCTCACGCCTTCTGGATGTCTTAAAAAACCCAGTATGAAACATGATTTCTTTTGTGCCCCCCCCCATTTCCAAATCCTGGCTAAGTTCCTGTGGCCTACATCAGAGAAGAAACACTTTTCCTCTGAGTTGGCCCCCGGGCACAGCATCAGGGCTAGTGCTCACAAAGCCACTGACCAGGGTTTGAGAACAAGTCCAAAAGGCTGGGGGGAGGGGCAGTGGCAAATGGAGGAGGCTTGAGCATCCTAGAGGACTCTCGTCTCCTCCAGGGTGGGAGGATGTTCAGTATCACAGTACGAGGTCACATAGGGTACCACAGGTGTAGCTGCAGATGGATTGGCTGTGGCGGGTGGGACATTAGCCCACTCCACTCATGCTCCGGAGCACATTATGCCAATGTCTGGTGGGGGGGAGAGCTGGAACAGGAGAACCAGACACAGGATGATGCATGCTGGCATCCTCAGGTCTTACACTGCTGACTGGGTACTCCCTACTGCCACCTCAACATGGGGAGTCCATGGCGACTCCAGGCAGGTGACCCAGAGATGATGGTGATGAGGCAGGAAGGGTGATGGTCCTTGGGAAAGAAACAATGTTGAGGACTGTCCTTGCCCTAGTGATCACAAATAGTAAGTAAAAATAAAGGAACACATTACCCTAGAAGACTCTCTGCTCAAAGAGGCTCCTTCCATGGAGATGAAACCTTTGCCATTCGGGCAGATGTCATTATAATCCTCTGAAGAGGGAAATGAAAAAAAAATCAATTAGCCGGAGAGACAGAATGGAATAGGAATGGAAAGAATTCAATTTCAGCTCTTCTGTTCTACACAAGCTGTACATACAGGCTCAGTTATTGTTTTTTAATGTGGAATCAAAACATTCCATGAGTCCAAATTTGGATGCAATTCCGTATTCTGCAATTCCAAATGCTGTCCTGGTCTCACAGTTTGGAAGGCTACAGTATATTTAGAGACCGTTTTGGAAATTAAAATATTATCATAAATGAATAATTTATATATATATATATATATATATATATATATATATTTTTATATATATATATATGTGTGTGTGTGTGTATATATATATATATATATATATATATATATATATATATATTAATTAACATGCTCGCTGAATCTGGACATTGGATTTATAAACACTCTGGAGAACTCAACATCTGGATTACTAAATCGTTTTATACACTTATAGCAAGCTTATGCACTCATCTCATTTTCAGTCGATTTTTTTCCTTCTGTTCCACCTCCCCTCTGCTATGAGTACTTCCTTATTTTACTGCCACCCCCCTCCCTGTGTTCCTGTAACAAAGCCTTTCACATTCTCTTTCATGAACATGCTAATGCACCTATCCTACCTCTCTCATAAGAATGCTTACTTTCTTCAAAGGCATTTGTTCACAGCTGAAGACTACCCACCCTCCCTACTAACACTTCTCACCTTACCTAACTATCCTGCCATAATTTACTTTGAAACAATGTTACTTTAAATATAAAATCAGCTTTTTCTGTTCAGAATGTTATTGCACCAGATGAAGGGATCTGTGTATCCCAAAAGCTTGTGTACTATACCATCTTTGTAGAAGACCACTAGCTGATCCAGCTATGTAGTGAAGTAGCACCCACTACCCCTTAGTCCAGCAAAATATACTTGATTTAACCTAATCTGAGCTCTAAAAGAGAAAAGTCACTGTTTTAACAAAACTGCCCAAGCAATAGCAATTGTAAGGTCCTGAAATTAAAAAATTGGTGAACTTTCACGTAACTCGGTTATGCTGATGTTAATTGTGTATTTTTTGCTGGGTATCCCAACCGTCATCAGGTTATACATAAGTAACCACTCTCTCATAACTGAAAATGACCCAATTTGGGAGACCTTTTTGTAATAAACATAGCTCCCATGATAAGATGCGCTGATTAAAAAAAATAAAATGAGGCTTCAGTTCTCAAGGATATCCTCAGCCCCACAGGACTGGTGCCTTGGACTTCACCATACCTCTTAACCTCCTGCCTAGTAAATCAGGGACAAGGCTTAAAAAAATCAGGGACAAAGGACCGAAATCAGGCACACATTTTCAAAATTGGTCTTATCCACTCAGGAAGCTAGTAGAATAAAGGGCTTAGTGTAAAATGCATTTTCTAAGAAAGAACAAGTCTGTAACTTTAATGTCTGACATTATTTTGTGCTTACAACCCCCACTGTTTGGTCATGGAAACACAATTTTTAGGAGGGACAGAGTAAACTTTTGAGGCAAAATCAGGGATGTCCCTGAAAATCAGGGACACTTGAGAGTATGGACTTCAGGTGCATAGGCATTGGCAGGCATATTCGGTGTACTTTGCGAGTGTAATAAAATCTAGAAACTCCAGGGGCAATACAAGCTCAGGCCAGGGCAGCAAACACAAACAGAGATGGAATAAAACAATAAAGCTGCCAGTTCCATCCCTGTGCCTGAGCATTACACAGCAGCTAGTAAGTACTCACCTCCGTGAACTTGTGAATGATCACAGTGAGTGGAGGTGGGGTGAGAGCTTATATGCTGTGAGTCAGATACCATGCGGTTTGTTCCTTTGGACCTCTATAGGCTGGCTACCTTGACGTGGCACAGAGGCTTATCACAACATATCCTAAACACTGTAACAAAATCGAGTCAACTTCTGTCCGATTGCTAGTATGGTGTGTGTCAGATTAAAGGTTGTGACTCTATTAGGATAATTGGCTTACTACATATTGTTGACTGAAATGAGGGGTGAGGCAATGTTTGTGTGGTGGGACAGCACATCTTTTGGTTTGTGTTTACATGGAGGGCAACAATTCCATCAGCTCTCGAGTATGAGTTTAAAATTCCTGGCTACACCCCTACATGGATAGCCTCACTGCTACAGAACTGGTGCCCTGGTAGATGTCCTCAGCCCTACTGGAATGGTGCCCAGGACATGAAGACCTTCATCATCAAAGCAAGTGCTGTAATTCAAATAAAGTATTCATGTACTTTTAAATCGGATACATTTTCAAAGGTGCTGTATAAATTGAACAGGTGATGGCCTGAGTCAGAATATATATATTATCTCCATTCATGAGTAGGAGGGACTATCACAGCTGGCTAACAAGTTTGCCCCCACAAGAGCTGTTGCCTCTTCCCTCCACTTACAGGCATCAATTGCATGTTTTAACTCAGGTCAATATGCATCACATTTTGATTCCCACATTTGAGGACAGTGTCCAAGGTAACTCTGCCAGACAAAAGTAATTGACTTGCTCCAGAATAGAACACTGTTGATGCTCTAGCCAATCAGGAGAGCTCATTCTCATTTGTGTTCAGCACTCTCATAGCTATAAGAGTGTTTCTCGCGATGTTATGTCAGACCTGTGGCATATGCACTCTAACGCTTACTCAGACGTGTGTCCCCAGCACCTGCTTCATAAAGGTCCAGGCAACAGGAGTGTAACCATACTCCTGAGTTATCACTAGCATGGCCATGCTTATGTGTTGAATGCACTTGTTGTAAGGCTCACAATGAAGGATTGCCCACAGGTTCAAAGAGTAGGAGTCAGAGATGGTAACTCGCTTACAAGACTTTCTCTGCACTGGGATATATATATATATATATATATATATATATATATATACACACACACACACACACACACACGCACAACATTCTGTGGATCTGTGGATGCCTTACCCCAGAATATATATATATATATATTATGCAACAGGTGCCAAGATAAAACTGTAGAATAAAACCATTTATCTACACTACTATGGTAATAAATTTATTTATCCACATAGTAACTACGTGCAAAGTCCTATCTATTACATTGCACAAATTGTACAAATCATGCAAAACATGTGCAAATTCCGGCGCTAAATGGCATCAAAGTCGCGCAATCCAGCTAATAGCGAATATCTCAATTTTCATGAGAAATGGATATAAACCCCCAAAAAGCCTGGTGCATAAATGGAATATACAGGGGTTGACTGTATGATAACTCATTTATGTGATACGTTGGTGACCTCTCGTACCATCACTCGTGGCTTCGCCACTGTGAAGTTACCCGAGGTCACTAGCAACTGTAGCATATAAATGAGTTATCACACAGTCATCCCCGTGATATCCCATATATATATATATATATATATATGTATTATATATATACATACACACAACGTTCTGTGGATGCCCTTACCCCAGAAAAGAAACCAGATTCATACAAAAGAAATAAGGAAACAAGGAAATTGGTTTTACCAACCTTTATTAAATAGCATTATGTGAAGTGAAATCTTCCAACAGATGATGAGCAAATGACACACAGCTGACACCCGACACAACTCCTCACTAAAAGCATTAATGCTCTTCATGCATGTGAGTGCTAATTCTGACTGGGTTCACACGCACTAATGGTATCACTTATTCACAATGGCACACACATTGTCAGTGCCCCTTCCCACAGTAACCACTTGGTCTCACAGCAACCACCGAATCCCAGCTTATGCCTGCAGGTTTGACTTCAATATAAGTGAGTAAACAGTATCTAAACAGTACCTAAACAATGAAATAGACAGATCACAATAAATGTGATCAATAATGAGTTTATTACACTGGTTTGGAGGGTCTCTTACGGATCTAGAGCATCACCTCTTGCAGTCTTAGGGTGCCAGAACTGCTCACCTTGGGTTCTCAGTGTTCTTGTCCTAAGAATGCCGAGGCGAGTGACACTCTTATATCCATAAGAAGCACTCCAATCAGAGCCATAAACTTATAAAGAGGTTGTCAGAACTAGTTCTAAAATCTTAGAACCCTCTGAAAATCTAGGGGTTCAAGTTCTAATTTAGAGCTAGAACACTCATGAGTTCTAATTATGAAGGGTTGTAAATACAGTACTAAGTAAATTGCTTTTCCCCATTCAAACATTTATTATTTATTTATCATTTTTGATCAGGAAAGGCACACTAAGCTGGATAGCTTGTTTCACGTACATTTTGTGGGGTGGGTTTCATGGACCTGTTTTTATTCATGGGGGGGGGGAGGGATGTTGGCCATGACAGCAGGAAAACTCCCCAACCTTCCAGTAGAGTGAGCCTCTGTCTGTATGCAGTCTGGCAAGATGGCGGAGCCTGGTGTGGCGGACAGTGGAGGTGTTGTTGGGGACAGGGAGCAAGTCTCCTTCCCTCCCTGCCCTGGAAAGTCGGGAGGCTGTTATGATGCAGCTTGAATCTTCACGTACTCGAGATCTGACACAGTTCGAAGCTGCAGAAGCTCATTTGGCTGCCCAGATACAAAAATGGAAGAAACACCTACTGGCCCTTAATGGAGGTAAAGAAACAGCAGTATGTACAGAATGAAGGAAACTGGAATCCAGAAGACAAAAGTTACTGAATTCAGAACCCCAGTGAATTTCTTCCCATCTGTCTCACAAATAGGTAACATAATAGACTGGGCAACACTGGAGGAACAGAGGCCTGACCTGGCATCCCAAGCTGACCCCCCCCCCCCAGCAAGGCAACTGACACAAATATATCCTAAAATTTCATATCAGACTGATATGAGCTGGCAAAATGTAGCCAGTAACCAAAGACTGCCCTCCCAAGTGCAGCAGCAAATGAAGGAAACTTTGACTCAGTCCAGCCCATTTCCATGAAATGCAACTGGCATTCCCACACAGACCCGACAATGCAGTATGGAGGGACCGCAACTATACAACCCCTCCCTGAGCAACAGTTTGCTGAAAGCAACCAAAACATACCTCTAATACTGCAGCGGTAAGACACCCAGACCTGGGATCAACAGCACATATTCCTAAGAGCCAAGCAATACAGGCTCCCAAGGAAGGAAAAGTCCTAACTTATAAACGATTCCTGCAGAACAGGAGCATGCAGTTACAGACACTCCTTACAGTTGGGAATGGAAGTGACACTGCTGCTGAACTGCGGGTTCACACAGATGCCAGCAGTGAACCCTGAATGTATGTCCTGACTAACAAGCATAAATAACTGGGAGGAAAACCCAGTTATAATTCACCATTATAACCAGCTGGTTATAATGGCAAAAACGATGTCAGTTTCCTCACTCAGCACATGTGCATACTGTCTCCACTTCAACCCGACCCATGACCACTGGCACGGAGATCAACCTGTATTATTTACTTGACGTGGTGAAAAAATGTTCCACAGCAATTATATAAAACTAAACATGGGTTAGTGTAAAACTCAAATTTATGCACAGCCTCGGTGTTGCAGCATGCTTGCATAAACCTCTTAAGCTTCACTCTATAGGATTTTGCAGCATCCAACATCTTGTGTGTGTAAATTCTTGTTATGCACACTACCCATGCATTATTCTTTTTTTTATTTCTTTTATCCCCTGCTCCCTACCAGCCCCGTATCTTTGAGAGCATCACGAGTCTACCCCTGCAAGCCACTTACCTGGTCCATCACTAGATCCCCACAGATCCTCGGCTTACCCCAGTGGGGACAGGATGGGTCCCTTACACCCCAGCGCTCACATTTGCTTGGACACTTGGGCAGCCAGGCAGGTGGTTGCATATGAGGGCTAGTTCTCGAAACTCTGTCTTCTCGGGCGGCAGGCTTTTCCAGTGTTCTTGCTGGCGTCATGAGTCCCTGATGTCATGGCACTAATGCCAATGTCATGAACATCCTACCCCTTGCTGTCAAGGCCCTTGGTGCCAGCGTAGCCCCAGAGCTCTGTCTGAGGCTTGCCAAGCACTTCAGGCGCTGACGTCCTGAAAGATCCCCGGCCTCTGCCAGGGGTCAGCAGATGCCAAGCCGCATCCCTCACCACCCCCAAGGCGAGCTGTCATGAGATGTTACAGCCTTCTCCCCCCGGCCAGCCCTCCGATGACCCAGGTTCTCTGCTGAACCCGGGTTGCCAGCATCGCAGACAGAAATTCAACCACTGTGCTGGCAGGCTGGCCCCTCCCATGCATTATTCTATATATAGGTGCATTCTTTTTCTGGTTCAGAATCAAAACAAACAAATATGGATACAGGAACTTCAGCCCTGAGCTGGTAGTAGGAAGGAAATATTTTACTTGAACAACAGCCTAACAGTCAAAACAGATCCAATAACCAGAGTTGCCATCTCTCCCTTAATGTCTTTGGTATGGATGAGAGGCCAGACCTTAAAATCTAACCCTAGACAGGATGACATGGGTAATAAAGAAAGAGGTATAATGGTTTTGGATGGCCTTGAATGATATACAAAAGACCCCTCATCAGACTTCATTCCTTAGTCAAACCAAAGTAGGTTACCACCTGTCCTGATTTTCAGGGACAGTCCTGATTAGGAAGCTGTGTCCTGCAAAAAAACATGAAAAATACTAAATATAGTGATTTAATAGTAGAAAAATAGTTTTAACTTTCCACTAAATGTTGTAGAAAACTGCAATACCTTAACTAGAACACCTTAAAATGATAAGAAACAATAGAAGCAACAAAAACTACTGCCCTTAGCTTTAATTCTGATTATAGAGAGAAACAAGTCTGCTGCATCAGTCGAGGTTACCTACTGTCCTGCGAAAAATCATGTTTCAGTAAGAAATGTCCCACTTTGGGCTTCTTAAAAGGTAGTAGCCCTAAACCAAAGGTGCTTTGTTAACCCTTTAATACTCCTAATGTCCTGGCACAATGGTGCAATGTTGTCTGCTTCAGATACTGTGGTGGGAGAGACATCCCTCCAGATAAGTCATGTGCGGGTAGAAGTCTCTTTAAAGATCTTATGAAGTACTTCTCAACAGAGATCTATGCTGTGATCCACTATCCTGGAGACTATATTTACAATGTCAGTTTTAAGACGGCTGCAGCATTAGAAAGGATTTGGGCCAAGTATGAACAAATGAAATATAGTGATGCACGGATCTCTTTCCAGGCAATTCCTCTCACCAGGCCAGTGCTGTAACCAGTCACCATACTTTTCAGAAATGAGGGAGTCAATGTTTGTGACACTAAACACTGGCTGGCACAAAGATGTGAAATACTAGGGGAACTAAACCCAATAATGGATAGTGAACAGATCTGGACAGGTGGTTGGAAGTTCAAGGTGAAGCTGAAACACAGATACACAGGTATTAAACATCTGCCAAATTGCTTCCACCTAGGAAAAGATGAAGGCCACTGCTTTTATAAAGGCCAACCAAAAACATGTTTTAAATGTAGTGCTCCAAATCATTTGAGCAGTGCTTGTGACAGAATGTGAAGCAACCTCTCTATGGACTATGGTCAGGTAAGTACTGTACATATTAAGCCAGCAGCCTACATTGTAAAGTATGAGGAAAAACCCTGGAAATCCCTATTGGGCCTGTTCCTTGGGCATGCATAACAAAGCAGATGGGCCAGACCTAGACAGATTATTACTGAGGGTCCAGAAATCATCTATCACGCTCCAGAAAAAAAATACAACAACAAAAAAAAGCTTAACACCCTTGTTTAGCCAGATACACAACACCATCTGAGCAGATGTCTGAACAAACCACACAGGATTTGTCACTAATGAAAGTACAGTCTACAGAAATTCAGTCACCTATGCAACTGGAGACCTCGGTACAAATACACAAACACACACACACACACACACACACACACACTGCAACAAGAACCCCCTCCTTTACAGCAAACCACGCAGCCAGAATTGGAAGACAAGGAAATTCCTCCACAAAATCAACTGTGGAGGAGTCTGACCCTCAAGTCCTCATGAAGGATGACATGATGCCACCCCCTGGATTGACTACAGTTACTAGAAACAGATCAAAGAAAACTTGAGCCCCTAAATCCAAAATGAAAAGAAAGGATTCTGAAGCAATGAATATTCCTGTGGAAAATAAATTTGACATTTTGTCAGCTGACAGAAAATGGGGAGAATCAGAGGAGACACTGAATCAAGGCTTCACCTACACCTTTGCAAAGGTTTGCCTCTGTTGAAATAGAAGATGCTACAGCATCTCAAGGGCCAAAGTAGGATTAGTTCCAGAACGAGACATAGCAGGAATGGTAAAGTATCTTGAGCCACCCATCCCTTTTCTTATCCTCCCATCTTATAGACAAACATTATGGCCCAAGATTTTTCTATTAATATTGTACTACAAATGTCAATAGTTTAAAAAAAACTAAGAGACATCTACTTAGGTCTACTGCCCTTAAAGACTCACCTTCAGAGATTTTCTTTTTGCATGAAACAAGACTGACTACCATTAATGATATATCTAGGCAAAATGCTTATGGTTCTGGGGACCATTTTTCTGAGCCTTTTGGGATGACAGATGTGATGGGGTGGGGATTTTATTTAAACAAGCTGAATGCTTGATTATGTGGATTGCAAATATTTTCCCAGGCCATGCTATGTTGCTAGATGTTATGTATAAAGATACAAGATTTAGGCAGATTAATATCTGTGCTTCGCAGGCTAAACAAGCATTTGTCAATGCAGAATGTTTGTTTGCTTGTATTTGCTGTGTAGGTATTTGGCACTGATAGTGCAGGGCAATAATTAACAAATTAATAACACAAGTTATAACAGTGAAATTGTCATGATTGGGAAATGAGGAGGTTCACACATATTTATTTATTTAAAAGTTTAACCAGGAAGTGCATACTGAGCATATAACGCTCATTTCCAGATGTGTCCGGGGAGATGGGAGAAGGAGATAACAACAATATAATTAATAAAAATACAAGAAGTAAAATACAATGATGTAGAATTACAAGGAGAATCATAAATTTGTAGCCAATTTAGTAATGAAATGCAATTAAAAGAAATAAAACTATGTATGTAAAGAAGGAAAAGTGGTGAAACAGTATGAACAGGCGAAACTAGATGACGGAGTAAGATTAGAACAACCAGTTGCATGTGATGGGGAGTACAAGAGGAAAGGGTCATAGACAGCTGCAGGAAGGAAACAAAAGTCCCACAGAATAGACTTTAGGGAGGAAGAAGAGGCAGAACAAACAGAAAGGGGAGAGAGAGGACCAAAGTTTAGGAAAGCAATAAGAAAAAGCAGACTGACCAACAGTAGATTTTCTAGAAGGAAGAGAGAGAGAATGGGAAGTAATGTTACAAAGAGGGTAGGATGAAGAGGAGAAGGAATAAGAATGATGTGAGGTAAGAGGAAGGAGCCAAACTAGAATTTGGATAAAAGGAGACACAATGAGAAAGGCACCTAGCATAAAGAGAACGGAGAGAAAGGGCTGAGTAAAGAGAGCAGTGGTGAGTACAAGGTGAGCAATCAAAAGCAAAATGACAGAAAGAATGAAAAGAGGGCCCAGTCTAGCAAGGGAGGATTTAGGGGCACTACTGTAGACTAAGTCACTAGTCAAATATAGGAAGGATAATTTTAATACAATTTCTCAGCGAGCGGGGAATACTCGCTTTATTCCTGTACAAAGCACCAAGCTTAGGTGAAGCTTACAGTGAATTCATCAATGTGCACAGAGAAATCAAGATGCCAGTCAAGGCAGACTTCAAGGTATTTAAAAGATCTTCAATCATACCACCATCAAGGGTATTAAATAGTGGGAGAGAAGTAAGTTTGGCTAGCCTCTGACGTCTGTCAAAAGTCATTGAGACTGTTTTTTTGGCGTTAAGGGACAGTTGGTTAGACTTGAACCAGCACTGAACATTATCAAAATCCAATTGAAGCCAGGAGGTAAGGTCGGGGGGAGACAGATGCAAAAAGAACTGTGTAATCAGCATACATATGAATGGACGCAGATGAGCAAACAGTGGGAAGGTCATTAAGAAAAATGGAAATGAGAACAGGACAGGACAGACTCTTGAGGGACGCCCGAGCTATTGGAAAGTGAAGGTGAGATGGATTTTCCTGTCCTGACTGCTTGTGACCTGCCTTCAATATAAGAACAAAACCAACTTACAGAAGAATCAGAGAGGGCCACAGCTTTAAGTTTGTCCAGTAGGAGGCGATGCATCATGGTGTCAAAAACTTTAGCAAGATCAACCAAAATGGCAGAAGTAAACAGACCTTGATCCATACCTGTAAGTTTGGAGTCAGTGAGCCGAAGGAGGGAGGTGGAAGTGGGGTGGGATTTCCTAAAACCAGACTGAAAGGGAGTTAAAAAGAAAGAGTTATCAAGGAAGGAAGTGAACTGAGAAAGAACAATGTGTTCCTATAAGTTAGCCAAGGTAGGTAGGTAGGAGAGAAATTGGATGGAAGTTAAGTGTATAAGTGTATATAAGTATACAAGAGATATAACATTGTCGTTTTCTTAGACTGTGAGCTTGAATTTTCAAAATACTATTTTTCTTTTGCCACAGCATATGAGCATGACTGTGTCATTTATAATATGCAACCCAAAATATTGTTTTGTAGAATGACTGCAAAAACAGGTTTTGGAGGGGGATTTGATAACAACACCTGCCACGTTCATTTGATGGGGTGAAAAACATGAATATGTTGAAAATGTGAGTTAAAAAGTTAAGATATTGCAAAGTTATGAGTAAATGTTGAAAAAAAGTTAATGTCTGTTCATAATTTTTTTTTTTCTTTTCAATTTTGACCTCAAATGTTCAACATAATATTTTTCGTATCACCTTATGAACCTGACAGGTCTCATTTATGAAATCCTGTCCAAAATGTCATTTTGCAGATCAAGTGTGAAAAGACATTTTGGGCATTATTTGAAAAATGACACATGCCATATTCCTAACGTGGGATACAGAAATGACTATGTTGAAAATGTGGGGTTACAATCTAGTAAAAAAGGAAAACTAGGAGCAAGCACTGAAGAATTTCAACGTCTCTTATTTACTTTGTCGTTTTTAAGATTTTGACCTAAAATTTTCAACATTGTCTTATTATGACCCCACCTTATGATCAAGACAAGTGGAACTTTTTAATCCTGTCTGAAAGCAGATTTCACAGAGTGACTGGGAAAACATGTTTCAGAGGGATTTGAAAAATTACACTTGCCATGTTCATGAAGTTAGGTAAAAAGGCTATGTTGAAAACTTGGGGTCAAAATTTGGAAAACCATTAATGTTATGAGTAAATGTTGAAGAATGTTAGTGTTGTTTCATAGCTTTGTTGTTTTCTGATATTGTGACTAGAATGGGTGAAGTTGGGAAATGTCGCTCTGTGAATGAATCTGCTATTCAGTGCAATTAGAGAGTTAATTCAGGACATGAAATTCCACTAAGTGCAATTCATCACAAACTGCAATTCATTCGGTGAAACGCCGTGATGAACTCAAAAAAAAAATACATGGGACAACGCATAATGCAAAATTCAGAGTGCTCCACAGGTGATTGCTGACTTCACTGGACTGCTGGTGAACAAACTCACCACATCTCTATGTGACCTCAATTTTTAACTTAGACTTTTATGACCTCCTTGTGCTCAAGATCATGTGAAATGTTTTAAATCCCATCCAAATGTGATGCTGCAGAGCAACTGTGAAAACTCATGGAGGAGGTAGATTTGAAAATGCTATCTTCCTGGAACATGAGGTGAGGTTAAACAAGGTCATGTTGAAAATTTGGGGTAAAATATTAAGAAATTACAACATTATGAGTAAAAGTTCAAAATGCATTAAAAAGCCATTAACTGAACTTACTTTGTTTTCAGTCACTTCCCAGTAGAGGTCAGAAGTAGTGGGATGTTCTAGAAGGACCAGTGCTGGACCAGATAGGTAAGTATAAGGTGGGGGTGTGGGTACTGAGAGGGGGGGTTGGGGTGGGGTGATGGGGCAGAAGTCATCACGGGGACTGTTTTAATTTTATACAGGCTTACCAATAGGTCATGGGAAGAAATCAGAAGGTGGGTGGGATACTTGGCAGTGGAAGGGTATTTTTTTCATTTCACAGATGGGCATACTTGATGGGGAGGGTATTTTCTTCTCATGGACGGGGCATGGAGAAGAACTGGGAGGTGACTGGGATACTAGGCAGTGGGAGGGTATTTTCTTTTCATGGACAAGGCATGGGAAGGTTCAGGAAATCTGTGGGATACTTGGTAGTGGGATGGTATTTTAGTTTATGGACAATGCATGGGAAAGGTTCAGGAAGTGGATGGTATACTTGGCAGTGGGATGGTATTTTATTTTATGGACAAGGCACGAGGAAGGTTCAGGAATTTGGTGGGATACTTGGCAGTGGGAGGGTATTTTATTTTATAGACGGGGCACGGGGAAAGTTCAGGAGGTGGGCAAGATACTTGGCAGTGGGAGGGAGTTGTTTTTACATGTCTCCATCTACAACGTGGAGCTCACAACTGATCCTGATGCCTCTTGGCTGCTTGCTGGGTGGTGTCTTGAGGATGAAAGGATTGCGTTGCTCTTGCGTAGAGCAGCTTGCTCTTTCAATTACACAAAGTTTTCACCCAGCAAGCAGAGAACAGTGTCACGATCAGCCTCACTGATCATTGGTTTGTCACTGTCGAGCCCACTGTGGCCTGAGCTGCACTGGACCTGACAGTGACACACCTCTGAAATCCGGTTACTGTAATAAGATGTTTGCTGTGCATGCTTGCACAAGCAAACATAAAAATCAAGGACTGATTTATGAAAAGAAATCCAGCCATACTTAACATACCTCTGGGAAATTGATTATGGGATGTGACTGTAACTGTCCCCTGGCTACACAAGATAGGATACTGCAAAAAATGTTTTGCAACTCTAATTATCAAAAATGTTAGCAGACACTGGGCTATTAGATAACTATTTACTGGTTCTTTCCCCTGGTGGCTTGACGTATTATAAAGACAAACTAACAAGAAGATTAGATTTTGTTTTTATATTTAACATATTTGTAGTCAAAAACATTGATTTACTACATATAGGGAATTCATATTATTTGTTATTAGGAAGGAGTTTGGTAAACATGACAGGCATGTCACATCAAAGCGAAGCACACGGAGACTAAATACTAAACAATAATGATGTTTTGCAAGATTTTATAAAATGGGTGGGCTAAACCAGCCAATCAGAGCCCAAGCTCTCCATGCATAAAATCTGTTCCATGCATGGTTAAAAAAAAAAAAAGAGCGGGCAGTAAAAAGGCCAAGATTCTAGTGTGGCCATCACAGACTTGCGGGAGATCAGGGAAAGTATTCTGCAGTTCGCTGTTTACTTTTTTCCCCAGCATAAATTAAAATGTGTTTTTAAAAGCCACCCAGCTTTATCACTTTACCGTTTGGCGACCAAGCACTGCTATGTTTCCCGTCTGCTCCCACTGTTGCCATCATGCTACTGGTCCCGTCAACGGTTTAAAGAAAACCTGTTGTCTATTTTTTTTTTACCTTGTCCACGTTCGCTTCTGCCTGCAGTTTTCGCCTGCTCCACCAACCACTTGGGCTGCCATCGGATGCGGTTGAATCAATTTCAACAAAAGAAAATTTCTGCCCACATCGCTTGTGCTGCAATCAGTTGCAATTAAATCAATATAAAAAAATTAAAAGAAGACAGTTGTCTTGCTCTCTCTCTCTCATTCCTGTCCATCCCAGGGAGGGAAAAAAACACACACACACAAAGTCCCCGCTTCCTCCTGTTACAGCACCCATTTCCATAGTGCAACCATGGATTGCAATGTACAGCGCTACATGCAAATGAGCTCATGAATATTCACACAAAATAATATAGTTGGAAGGACATTTTTAGCACAGATTGGCAGAATTAAATCTTTTTTTCTACATATAAGCATGATTTTTCAAACTGTAAAAAGCAAATTAAAAATAGGATCCCATTTTATAAGCACAATAAAACACTCCAGAGTGTGCACGGAACATATTTTACAGCATGCCAGTGGCTAAAGGCACTCATCCAGGGGTCTCATGCCTTATTACGACCCTGGCCATGTGGTAAAAAATGTTCCATGCACACCCTGTTGTGTCTTATTGCTTACATAATATTTTGTGTTCTCTGATAGTCTGTTAAATGCATGAAACTCTGTAGTATGTTTATAGGATGATAACCTGGGAATCTGGTGGGAGGACACCACAAACGATATGATAAAGTTACTACAATACAAAACAAAACCAAAAAAAAACACAGACAAACTGAGTATCATAAATATTTGAATTTAAGAAAGCAATTATCTAAATTATTGTCACTGGTACATGAAGGCATGGGTAACTATATGAAACAGATCAAAACCATTGAATATGAAATGCAGCAAGTACGGTATGAAAGGGCCAAATTCTTTCTTATTGAACATTGTGTAGATACCAAGGGAAAAATATCCTCGGGTACAGTATCTCTGACAGCTGTAAAGAAAGAAAAGCTTGAACAACCATAGCTAGCCTAAAAGATAACTTTGGGAATTTTCAGATCTCATCAGAATGCATACAGAAAGTGGCTACATGATTTTCTAGTTAATATGTTTAACTATGAGTATATATCAAATGAACAGTTTGAAAATCTCTTTAAGGCCCCAGTTTCCCTCAGCTTCCTGATATACAGAAGGAACTGTTACAAAAACCCATAATAAAAGGAAGTCCACCAGGCAATAAAAAAATTGAACGGCCCCTGACTTAGATGGCCTTACTTCTAAATGTTTCACTTTCAAGCTGTCCTAATGGGGGAGGTTCCACCAGTCTCCTGAAATTATACAAATATCATGGCCATTTTAAAACCAAATAAAGACCCCAAATAGAATGATTCTTATAGGCCAATATCCATCCTAAATACATATTACAACATTTTCATTGGCAAGAAGACCACCCTCAGCACGACAAGTGTTTTGATTCATTTATTTATTTATTGGTTTCTTTTTCCTTAAAAAAATATATATCTGAGGATCAGTTACAGGATTTTTAGTACTGTAAATAAATAAAAAGAGAACTAAGAGAGCTTCAGTAGCAGATAAGTAGTGGAATTGCAATATAATGTGGGGAGTGGTGCAATGCAGTGGCTGTGGGGCAGCCATATTCAGGCAGACCTTCTGGACACTGAGGTGCTGCCCTATCTGCATGCATCTCTCGGGACTGCGGGATGAGGTAGCCAGACTCAGAGCGGAAGTAAACTGGGTCAGGAGTACCATCACCCCTGTCCAGGAACCACCCAGTCCAATGCAGCTGCCTCAAAGGATGCCGAGAACGAGGAGCACTTGGATGACAGTGGGCTCAGGGAGGGTTAGAGCAGTCAGGCAGAGGCACATCCCAGATCCTATTCCACTCAAGAATTCATATGCCACACTGGCAAATGAGGCAACCAAATAGAGGTACCCAGGAAGTGGAAGGAAAGGATGTGGAGGTTAGGCAAGGAGGTGACCTCAGTGGGAAAGCAGTGGACCCCAGAGGAGGAGGCGAATCCTGGTGGGGACTCCATCATAAGAGGGATCCAGCTAGGAACACAGGAGGGGAGGACAGGGAGGTGAGGTGCCTACCAGGTGCCACAGCATGGAGGATGGAAGGAAGATACTGGGGATCACTGGGAAGGCAAGACAGGAGGGTGAGCTGGATGTCATTATCCACCTAGGTACTAATGACTTGGCAAATGGGGAGCCAAAGGAAGTTCAGGAAGAGTTTAGGAAACTGGGGAGGGTCTCAAGCAAGTAGCTACTTCGCACTTTCAGAAGTACTACCTGTGAGAGGCAAGGAGAGCATAGGAGTGCATGCACCAGGAACTTTAACTCATGGTTGAAGAACTGGTGTTGTGAGGAAGGGTTTGGATTCATTGGTGACTGGGGACCCATCTGGAGGGATGGAGGTTTGTTCAAGCCTGACGGCCTGCATCCATCCTGGAGGGGAATCCAAACACTCAATGATAAGTTTAAATGCTACATTGACAAGCATTTAAACTAGCAAAGGGGGGTGGCAGGCCAGCAAGGATGGTACCTACTTGCTCGCCCCCCACAGCTAGTAATGGAACCAGTGAACCAGAGGAGTGGCTATCTCTGCAAAGCAGTGTGCAAAAGTTGGAGATTAGTGTCCAAAAGGTGGATAAGCAGAAAAGGGGCAAAATTCAGCAGAAGGGCAGACAGCAAGGAGAACCAGGGATAAATGACAACCAAGGAAGGGGCTGGAGTAGAACAGTGAAGCAGTCTAGGGAGGTCAGATCATGGAAAGCCATGTGTGCAAATGCCAGGAGCCTTAGCAACAAGATGGAAGATCTGGAAGCTGTCATGGTACAGTCAGACCTGGACATTGTGGCCATCACTGAAACCTGGTGTAATGATAACATGACTGGGAGATGGCCATACCTGGCTACAACATATTCAGAAGAGACAGAGCAGGCAGGAAGGGAGGAGGAGTGGCACTGTATGTGAAAAATGACATAAGGGCCACACAGATCCAGGAGGAACAAATGGGGAGAGATACTGTGGGTTAAGCTGGAAAGGAAAATGGGCCAGCCATCCGCACAGGTGTGGTCCATAGACCACCAGCCCAGGAGGAAGAAACAGATAGGGAGTTGATGCTAGCCATCCAAAGGATGGTAGACAAGGGTGAGGTAGTACTGGTTGGAGACTTCAATATACCAGACGGGACTGGAGCATCCCAGCAGCAGCATCAACTAGGAGCAGATTTATCCTGGACTCCTTCAGGGTGCCTTCCTCAAGCAACTGGTCATGGAACCAACTCGGCAGAAGGCAATACTGGACCTTGTGCTCACAAACAGAGACAGTGTGATGGGGGTAACAGTGGGGAGCACCTGGGTAACAGTGACCACCAGTCATTGTGGTTTTGAAATCACAGAAAGAGCAGAAGCAAACCACACAAAAACACGATCCTGGATTTTAGGGGCAGACTTTGGGAAAATGGGGAGATGCTTGAAAGAGGCATTAAGGGAATGGGACAGGAATCAGGGATTGAGGAACATGGCAGTATTTAAAATGGGGATTATAAGAACAACAGAATTATGCATTAAGCAGGTTAGCAAGAGGAAAAGAAAGGAGACCATTATGGTTTTCCAAAGAGGTAGCAAAGAAAGTGAAAGCCAAAAAGATTGCATTCAGGCAATACAAAAAGACACAGGCAGAGGGGATAGGAGAAGTACCAGGAGAAACAAAGGGAGGCAGGGAAGTCAGTAAGGGAAGCCAAAGCTCAGACAGAAGAACACATTGCAAAATCAGTGGTTAAAGGGGACAAACCCTTTTACAGGTACATAAGTGAAAAAAGAAGGACAAAGGGAGGGATAGTGAGACTGAAGGGGGAGGATGGGAGCCGCGTGGAGGATGACAACAGTAAAGCTGACATATTGAACAGGTATTTCTGCTCAGTCTTTACTAAGGAAGAGGGGTAATGGGTCTGAAGGAGTACAAGGGGTGAGAATGGTGCAAAATGGACACAAGTCCTTTTACGAGAAAGGGTCCTGAAGCAACTGGAAGTAATAAGAGCTGATAAAGCAATGGGGCCAGATGGGGTGCACCCAGGGTCCTTAAAGAACTAAGAGAGGTGGTGGCTGAACCTCTGGCTATCCTATTCAGCCAATCACTGGAAACAGGAGAGTACCAAAGACTGGAGGACAGCAGATGTAGTCCCTTATACAAAAGTGGGAACAAAGAGGAAGCAGGGAACTACAGACCAGTCAGCCTCACCTCGGTAGTGGGAAAGATCATGAAGCACTACTGAAGGAGAGATTGGTGGAACATCTGTTGTCAATGGACTACAGGACCCAAGGCAGCATGGTTTCACCAGGGGAGGTCATGTCAGACCAACCTCATTGAATTTTGACTGGGTGACTAGGGAGGTGGATCAGGGAGGGCAGTGGACATGGCCTATCTGGACTTCAGCAAGGCCTTTGACACTGTGCCACATAGAAGACTATTACACAAACTGGGGAATATGGGTGTGGGCAGGACAGTAGTGTGGTGGGTAGGTAACTGGCTGGGTGGCAGGACACAGAGGGTGGTGGTAAATGGCTGTCACTCCACAGAGGAAGAGTGACCAGTAGAGTTTCACAGGGATCAGTGCTGGGACTGGTCCTATTCAACATCTTCATCAGTGACATTGCACAGGATATAGAAGGCAGAATTTCACTGTTCGCTGATGACACAAAGCTCTGTAACAGAGTAGACACACCAGAGGGTGTAGACAGAATGAGAAGGGACCTGCAGAAACTTGAAGAATGGTCAAAGGGTTTGGCAGTTGAAATTCAATGCAAAGAAGTGCAAGATAATGCATATGGGGCACAAAACCCTGGCACAATATATCAGTTGGGGATGAGGATATAGCATGCACCAAGCAGGAAAGGGATCTTGGGGTTGTCATCTCTGATGACCTCAAGATGGGAAACAGTGTGACAGGCGTCAGGTAAAGCAAATAGGATGCTGGGATGTATAGGCAGGGCATCACCAGCAGGAAAAGGAGGTCATAATTCCGCTATACAAGACACTAGTGAGGCCCCACCTGGAGTACAGTGTACAGTTCTGGAGACCATACCTACGTAAGGACATAGACAGGGTAGAGAAGGTTCAGAGGAGGGCAACAAAGATGGTGCATGGGTTGCATCACAAGTCCTATGAAGACAGGTTGAAGGAACTGAACATGTACTCCCTGGAGGAGAGGAGGAGAGAGGGATATGATAGAGACATACAAGTATCTTACAGGGAGGAACAGGGTGCAGGAAAACACTATTTTAGCGAAAAAAGATGTTTCAGGACTAGAGGGCATGGGATGAAGTTGGAGGGAGGACGATTCAGAGGAAACATGAGAAAGAATTTCTTCACAGAACGGGTGGTAGACAAGTGGAACACCCTGCCAGAGGAAGTAGGGGGCTGAAACAATCACGGATTTAAGAATGGCATGGATAGACATAAAGGAATTCTAGAGGTCAGGGGTAAGGGGAAATAGACTTCTAGGAAAACAAACTGAACTTACAAGCTCAAATGGGCAGACTAGGTGGGCCATAGGCCCTTATCTGCCGACACTGTCTATATATCTATGTATCTATGTATAATTGCCAGGAGACTGAAGAACCTCTGGCCAGGGTTTATACATAAGGACCAGGCAGGCTTTATTATTAAATGTTCAGTTCAGTTCAATTTAATTGTTCAATCTAAAAAGATCTTTACAAAAAAACAAACAAATATATATAAAAGATCTATATAATAAAAAAAACAGATATATAATACTAACACCAACATCAAATATAAAAAGACATGTAATAAGTATACATATCCATTACACCTATGCATAATACTTAGTCAAAACAGTCCATAATATAATAACTTGATCTCTCAATAAATTTCATCTTTTTAGGGTTTTATAATCATTGTCCGAATGGTACTAGCCCTTATATCCCTAATATTAACTAAAAACTTTGCAGTTTTCCTTATTATATATTCGTCATTTGTTGTAAGGAGTATGTTAATCTTTAATTCATTATCACATCCTTGTAGATCAACTAGAATATCTGCCAACCATTTATTTCTAGCCTTCTCATACCACATACACTTTAACATCATATGGTGCACATTTTCTGTCTCTAGTGCTCCATACAGACAATAGGAATAAACTATATCTACCTCTCTGTTGAATCTAGCTGTTAATTTATTTGATTCCTGGGATTCAATTCTAACTTTGGCATAGACTTTTCAGGTTCAGGTTCTTTTAATATGTCCAAGTAATACTTGCATTTATGATTTAAAATATTACTACTGTACCACAAGGAGTAACGATAATTTTTTATATTTTCCATATCTATGTTGTTAAACTTCCTAATTAGTAGTTTTTTAATATATTTTTTATATTGGGCAGAAATCACCACGTTCTGATGTGTCAGATCCAGTAATTTATCTAATTCTACTGTCCTCAATATCCTTCTAACTTTCTGCAGCCATGGTGCCATTATGGCATTCTTTTCCCAGTATTTTTTTTCCTCCAAACTTTTTTTTAACTATCTGCTATCCTCTTGATTATTTAATCTTATCCAGAAATTAACAACATTTGACTCGGGTAAAGCCTTCAGATGTATTAATCCCGTCTCTGCTCAAACATATGTAGCTGGGGTCATTAACAGGAAACCCAATGTAGATCTCAACAGCCATATGACCGTTTTTTCCATATTCTTTAAATATTTGTGATCTGTTATTTCTCTCACATATAATATTTGTGAGTTATATATTGCTTCTATAGCCTTTAGTAAAGGTTTAATTGTATAACCCCCAAACTTCAAATTCAATCTTTTTAATGCCAGAGCTGAATTCGACATTTTATTGTATATTGTAGTATAATGGGTCTTGAAACATAGATTTTTGGAAAAAAAAAAAACCCTAAATAGGTATATTCCTCTACAATTTGCAGTGGATGGGAATTTATCAACCATTTCCCCTTATATTTTTTTTTTCACAAATAACATTATATTAGATTTGGATATATTTACTTTTAGATTTCTATCCTTGGCAAATATTTCAAGAAGATTTAATTTATCCTGATGTCCTTTTGCTGTTAGTGAAAATAATATCAAATCGTCGGCATATGCCAATCCCACGCAATATTCTGTTCTAATTTTAGGGGACTCTGTGTCAGACAGTTATTTGTAAAATTCTCAACAATGTATCCAAATAAATTGCAAATAAGGTGGGCGCTAATATACACCCCTATCTTACTCCCTTGTTTATTTGAAATTGTGGGGGAAAATTACCTTTCATGTTGAGTCTGACCTGTGCCCATGTATATGAATGCAATAATCTTGTAATGTTTATCAATACTGGTTGTATGCCAAAATTATACATTGTGTCCCATAACTTAGTTCTGTCAATAGTATCAAATGCAGTAGAGAAATCTATATATGCTGCATATAATCTATGTGCCCTTATTTTAACATACTTCTCACACAAATGATGCAAGATAAAACAATTATCCATAGTGGAATATGTCCTACGAAAGCCTGCTTGAAGACCGGATAAACCCCAATTTTTTTCCAAACTTATCGGAATACGATCTAATAAAATTCTAGCAAAAATCTTACCCACGATATCTAGCAAGCTAATTGCCCTATAATTTTCCGGATCCTGCTTATTACCTTTTTTATGAATAGGTACTATTACTGCACCCCTCAAGAGTGAGGATAAAATTATTGGGCTGGATATTCAAACTACGCTATTTGTGGGCGCAGAAGCCGTGCGCTGCACAAAATAGTTGTGGGGTGTGTCCAGAGTGATATTCAAAGGGTTGCACCCTTCAGCAACTCTAGCACAGATAATACCCAGCCACAGCCACTGTGCATGGCGCAGTGGAACTTGCGCCACCGTAAGTTGTCCAGGTGGAGCACTCAGCTTGCGGTGGGCGCAAGTACCTGACCACCATCGCTAAAATCCCCATATTCAAGGTGACATGCAAATGGGGCCATAATTCATGAAGGCACGGGGCCATTTGCATCTGATTATAGCTCAATTTGCATGCCATTAGCATGCAGGTGCCGATCCCGAGGACTTGCGCCTGGCACCCTGCCAGGCAGCAGCTGTTGGGGACCGATGCCCCTGCAGCCCGATCGTGGGTGAAACAGTGTAGAATCCCCCCCACCACTCCCCACTGGCCCGATCATGGGCATCGTTTAATCCGCCCCACCAGCCCGATCGCGGGCAACAAGTAGCTCCCGAACATATCCCTGGTGGTCCAGTGGACGAAAAGCCCGATCGCGGGCAGTAGTTGTTTAATAAACCCCCACCCAGATTCATCCCTGGTGGTCCAGTGGCACATCCCGATCGCAGGATGTAAATGTTGAACAAACCCTCCCGAACATAGCCCAGGTGGCTAGTGTCCCCACCCCACCCACCCACGAGCTCCACCACCCGCTCCCTCCCGGCGGCAGGCGGGCGGCAGCATCCCACCTGCCCCCGCCCACTGACTGACTGCCTGGTAGAGCTGCACGCCCATTGGTGCAGAGCAAGAGCCTATGGGCGTGCAGCCCATACCATACAAGACAGTCCAGTTTTGTGAATGAATGAATGTATTCATTCACAAATCTGGACTTCTTAGCTTCTATTGTTTCTATCATTTGTTTCCATTGCTCAGCATAAAATTCCTTTTTTATAGCTAGCAATATGTTTCTATGTTCTTTCCTTACCATCTTTAAGGTATCATATGTCTCCTTTCTACCATTTTGTCTATATATTCTCAAACACTTCATAAGTCTTTTTTTACTCAATCTACACTCCTTGTCGAACCATCCCCTGGCTTGCTTATTATATATGGGACCTCCTTCTTTGTACAATCTAGACTGAATTTCTCTAAAAAAGATTTTTAATCTACCATAAAATTAAATTATATCCAACTCATCCATTTTTAATTCAATCTCATTAAAAAATTACTCTAATTGTCCTATAATTTGCATTTCTAGATTCACAGAGCATCTAATCTGTCTCTTGTGTCTAATTTCCACCTGGGTTGGTTTTAAGTTATTCTTTTCTATAACTGTCTCCTTTTCCAATTGATCAATATGAACTATTACTGGAAGATGATCACTTTCAATTCTTAAAGGTATAGTTAATGTCTTCCACCAATCACTAGGACCTCTCCAGCATACTAAGTCAAGTAATGTATTTCCATACTTTGAGATATGTATTGTTGCTCCTTCTTCGTCCCCCTTCAATCTCCCATTCAAAATATAAAGCACACTATTTTTAAGTATTTCACACATTTTTTTTCGTTTGAATTAATTTTTCATCCTTTGTTTTCCTCTTAGAGTTTTCATTGACTGGATATACCCACTGCATAACTGAACTGTCTGTTAGTCCATCATACCTTCCAATTCTGGCAAACTACAGAGAACATAAAGTGTACCCTCTCGTTAATTAAGCAAGTGGTCCAAAGCAACTGCCCTACCCTAATTCTTAGTCTGGGTGCTCAGACAGCATTTGATAGGGTGTTCTGGCACTTATTGCAACATACCTCAAAAGGCAATGGTAACTGTTCCACTCCTTTCCCCTTAGAAGGAAGCACTTGACAAGGATGCCCACGCTCTTCCTTATTTTTCTCATCTACGTGGAACCCCTAGCCTAAAATATTACACAAATGGATACAACAACAGGGTTCACTATGGGAGGCATAACGTGCAAAGTTGCATTCTATGCAGGCGATCACTGCCAGTCCTCATGACAGTGTTGACAGAAGTAGGAAACCTATCCAGCTATTCTTTAAATACAGGAAAAACTGAGGTTCTGTAGCTGGGTTATGACCCTCTCCCGCTACTTTAACACCACTACCTTTTCAAATGGGATCGCAATATTTTTAAATACTTTGGGATTAATGTTCCCATGGATTTGGTCCAACTTTATAGGTTAAACTACTCTCCACTAAAACAAACTAGCATAACTGATTTTTTTTTTCCCCTCCGGTCGTGCCTCCAGGTTTGCCACTCCTTCAGGCTGCACATTGCCACTTGTGACCCCCTCGTCCTGTCCCCCCTCCCCTCACCTCACGTCGCAGCCGACCCAGGGGTGGCCCGGCATATCCCTTTGCCGAGTGGGTCCCCCTCCTCTGAGGGCAAAGACACCGGGGGGTGGGGCCCCAGTGCACCAGGTGTCAGGTCCCTGGGCGCTGCTGAGGTGGGATCGGAGGGTACAGGACCCTCGGGTCAGCGAGAGCGAGCAGCCATCATCCCGCGAACCCGGAGGCTGGTATCGCTTTCTCCGGGGCGGTGCCATTTAACGCCAAGGCGAGCCGACGGCTCACCACGCCCCCAACATCCAGGTCGCCATGACTGGACCCCAGCCTCCACCAGGTGTACCATGCAGTGGTCCTGATTACCCTCCCCAGAGTAGGTGAGCAGTCGTGGACGCTCGAACCTACTCCACCCCAGCCGGCTCTCAGCGACCCAAGTCCGTTCCGAGCATAACTGATTTTTAATGCTGGCAGTGTCTCCCTCTTTCACTCACTAATAAAGTAGATCCCACTGAATGAATCTTTTAACTCAGCTCCTATCTCTTTACCAAATGCTCCCAATCAACCCACCAAGGGAGGACTTTGAGAGCTGGGACAGATACATCTCCAGATTTCTCTGGAATGGGCTATGCCCCCACATTGAATACAAAAGAATGCAACTACCTGAAACCAAAGGGGGATTAGCATTACCAAACCTTCTAAAACACCAACAGGCTGCACAACTGTGATATATCCTATAATGGCTCAAACCCACCGTAGAGTCACATTGACACACTCTAAACATTGAATCATAGAAATATAGATGATGTCAGCAGAAAAAGACCATTGGTCCATCCAGTCTGCCCAGTTTTACCCTACCCTACCCCAGGACCTATTGTCCAGATGGAGTTTTCACCCTCCCCCCTCTCGCTCCCCGCCTTACTGCCATCTCCTCCAGTAACTAGGAAACCCTTAACTCTGGAATTAACTCACAATCTGCAATCCTTCAAGTGGAATTTTTTGCTTCCCCAAGGAAATCTCCTGCCAGTCTTGCAGATTATTAACTGGGGATGTACTGATGACCTTACTTAAAAGAACAGAATTCGGAGGCCATCTTCAGGGTTTGGAGGTCCTGGCCTTTCATTCCAGCTTTGCACCAGCACACGTGGATACTAAATTTGCACACTGGGCTAGAAGGGGTATAATTGGCAAATTTCAGTTTTATAAGGCTGGTAAACTGCAGATGTATCAACAACTATAAGAGAAATACAATATGCAATCTAGTGACTACTTCAGATACCTACAAACTAGGCACCGCATGGGCACATCCTTAAATTTAAAGTGATCAACATATGGGATTCATCCTGAATTTGAATTACTGTTGACTGGCTTAAATGGAATAATCCCTGACCATCTCATTTCACGCTGTTATAGGTCTCTCAGTCAACGCCAACAAGTCACTACCGAACATACTGTCACACCCTAAACCTACAAACATAGACAATGATGGCAGAAAAAGACCATTGGTCCAGCCAGTCTGCTCAGTGTTACCCTATTCATGGAGTCAGTATAGTATAATGGTTAAGAGCACTGAGTTGCAAACCTGGAGAACTAGGTTTGAATCCCACAGCCACCACTTGCATACCTTGTGACCAATAGCAAGTTACTTACTGTAGAACTAATATATTTCACTTTCATTTTATTTTCACTATATTCACAAAAATAATATGAAAGTAAAATATTGTTATTCCCAGTGCTGCTGTTACCAATGACCTGGCATCAGTGAAAATTATGTGAAGTGAATATGCTGCCACCGCTTGGACCACTAAATATTTTGAACGTGAAATGTATTAGTTCTACAATAACTTCCCTGTGCTTCCAGGATGTACCTGGAAACAAGTCTCGGCTTAGTGTGTCATTCCTAGCCAAAAGCTGTAAATCAGTGAACATTTAAAAAAAAAAATCAGTGGAAACGAGGCACTTGTTTCCATATGGATAACTTAGACTCAGATACAGTACAGTCTGGTATAGACAACACAAAGTAACTGCATCCTGTTTCTGGAGGGAGTACACATGGAAAACAGAAATCAGATATTTAACCCCCCCCAATATAACAGCAAAAAAATTGAAGCAACACCCAGTGGCTTCTTGGTGGCAGTGTGGCCAGCTGAGTGCAAATCATTACCACATTTTCTGGACCTACCCAAAGCTTCGGACATTTGGGGAAAAATAGAAGAAGAAATGAACACTTTAATTCCAGACTATGGCAATCTAACCCCACAGGGACCACTCTTACTAATAGAGCGCACCCTTTATTATCCACCAACATTGGTGCACCAACTTTTTGGCGGATAACAGAAGGTGGCAGATACAAGAGGTTGCATAGGCAACATTTTTAAAAGCAAGACAGGATTACAAACAATTACTGTATAAAGTAGTCATTGTCTATTTGTGTACCTATTGCATGAAGAAATCATTAAAAAACATTAAAAAATCATTTGGCAAGGCAAGGCAAATTTAATTTCTCTGGCACCCAATCCCGGAGGCTCTGGGAACCTAACAATGAAAGCAGGTAACAGATATAAAGATTGACACATACAATAAAACAGCGATAAAAACAAATAATACATTAAAACCAATAAATAGCTCAGAGTAAAATAACTGTACAATATCTGAGAACCACGTCCAGAAAAGCCAGGGAAAGCAACTGGGACTTGAGATGGCACTTAAACATCTCAATTGACAGGGCCTCCGTGATGGATGAAGGCAGTGCATTCCACAGGACTGGGCTGGCGACACTGAATGCTCTGTCATCAGCAGTTCTCAACCTAGTCCTGGGAATCTCAAGGAGGCCCCTAGAAGAGGAACGGAGGGAGTGGACTGGGGTGGCTGGTGTTAGAAGATCAGACAGGTAGCCAGGTATGGGGGGGTTACATGACAGAACCTCGAAAGGCCCGTCAGCAACCTGGCAGCTGTATTCTGCACCAGCTACAGTTGGTGGAGGGTACCTCATGAGACCCTAAAGTAGAGAGAATTACAGTAATCAAGCCTGGACATCACAAATGCATGAACCAGTGTGGGAAGGTCCTCTGGCAGAACTAGGGGTTTGATTCTGGCAATGTTCCTCAAGTGGCAAAAACCACTTTGGACCACAGACGACACCTGTGATTCAAATGTTAATATGTCATCCAGGAACATGCCAAGATCTCGTACCCTAGAGGAGGCAATCAAAGGTGTGGGCCCTAGGAAAAGTCTTGTTGCCACACTGGAGGCACTCCTATCATGCCCTTGGCCCAGTTCCAACACTAGAACCTCCATCTTATCAGGGTTCAGCTGCAACCAGCTGGAGAACATCCAGTCACTGACATCGGCCAAGCAGCTATTTAGCACTTCCACAGCATCAGATGTTCCATGTACGAAGGATAAGTACAATTGGGTATCATCTGCATAGCTATGAAAACCCACACTGTACTTCCTAATGAGCTCACCCGGGGCAACAAGTATACTGCAAACAGCACTGGCGACGAGACTGATCCTTGAGTTATTCCACACGACAGGGGCCTCAGGGAGGAGTAGGAGGAGAAAGTCACCATCAGAGTGAAATAACTGCACAATATCATACAGCCACATCCAGAAAAGCCAGGGAAAACAGGTGAGACTTGAGATGGCACTTAAACATCTCAACTGATGGGGCCTCCCTGATAGATGAAGGCAGTGCATTCCACAGGACTGGGCCAGTGACACTGAATGCTCTGTTGTTGGCAGTTCTCAGTCTAGTCCTGGGAATATGAAGGAGGCCCCTAGAAGAAGAATGGAGGGAGCGGACTGGGGTGGCTGGTGTTAGAAGATCAGTCAGGTAGCCAGGACCTAGTCCATGTAGGGCCTTAAGGGTGAGCAAGCACACCCTGAAGATCACCCTCCACCTGACTGGTAGCCAGTGTAGTTCCTGCAATATGGGGGTTACATGACAGAACCTCGAAGGGCCCGGCAGCAACCTGGAGGTTGTGTTCTGCACCAGCTACAGTTGGCAGGAGGTACCTCCTGAGACCCCGAAGTAGAGAGCATTACAGTAATCAAGGCTGGACGTCACAAAGGCATGAACCAGTGTGGGAAGCTCCTCTGGTGGAACTAGGGGTTTGATTCTGGCAATGTTCCTCAAGTGGTAAAAAACACTTTGGACCACAGACAAGACCTGTGATTCAAATGTTAATCTGTCATCCAGGAATACGCCAAGATCTTGCACCTTAGAGGGGGCAATCAAAGGTCTAGGCCTTTAGGAAAGACCTGTTGCCACACTGGAGGCACTCCTATCATGCCCTCGGCCCGGTTCCAACACTAGCCAGCACTAGAACCTCCGTCTTATAAGGGTTCAGCCGCAACCATCTGGAGGACATCCAATCACTGATCTTGGCCAATCAGATATTTAGCACTTCCACAGCACTGGATGTTTTAGGTGCAAAGAATAAGTACAATTGGGTATCATCTGCATAGCCATGAAAACCCACATTGTGCTTCCTAATGAGCTCACACACAGACAGCAAGTATACTGGAAACAGCATCGGCGATAAGACTGATCCCTGAGGTACTCTGCACGACAGGGGCCTCGGGGAGGAGGAGAAAATCACCATCATTAGCTGTTGCTTCCTGTCAGCAAGGTAAGACTCAAACCAGCTGATGACAGTGCCAGCAAGTCCACAGTACTCTCTGAGATGATCAAGCAGCACAATGTGGTCTACAGTGTCAAAGGCTGACAAGAGATTGAGAAGAACAAGAATTGACCTGTCTCCTCTATCCCTCACCCTGAGGAAGTCATTGTCCACCTGAACTAACACAGTTTCAGTGCAATGCTTGGTTCTGAAACCAGACTAGAGTGGCTCATAGATGTTAAAGATCACGAGGCGCTCCTCAAGCTGTTGGGCCAAAATCTTCTCTACAACTTTTCCCAAAAATTGGAGGTTGGAGATTGGACAGTAATTCGCCAAGATGTCCGGGTTGAAAGATTATTTTTTTCAGAAGGGGCCTCACCAGGACCACTTTCAAGCAGTCTGGGAAGACTCCCTTCGACAATGAGCACCGGACAATCAAAGTGAACACTGGGCCAATGGAACCAACACATCTCATCAAGGAGCATGTCAGAGCCGAGTCCAGTTCACAATACATGTGCTTCAGCTTTGAGATGACTTTAATGACCTCAGCCACCTCCACCAGTTTAAACTCCTCCCAGATAGACGGGATGCCCTATCACAACCAAGACAATCACTGTGAGTCATATTACGACTCACTGACAGGATTCCCTGCAGGATGGAAGACACCCTGTCAGGGAAGAACTGTGTAAACTCATCACACAAAGTGACTGAAAAGGCTTTTTTCAGCTGCAGACAGACTGGATGTAAAAGTCTGTTGACAGTCTGCAATGGCATAGCTGATAGGTTCTTTTCTGCAGCAATCTCCCTGGATAGGAACTCTGCCTTCTTACAGTTGATTTCCTCCTGGTACTCATCATAGTGAGCACACGGGGCCATTTTGTCCTCCTCTGACTTGGTCCTCCACCAGCAATGCTACAACTTCCAACTCCTAATCTTCATCACCTTGAGCTCTCCATTGAACCAGAGAGACCTCAAGTGAGAAGATTTGGGTCCTACACAAACCGGTCGCATTCTTTTAAATCCTATTGTGTGAAGACATCATTAAAAAAAAAACATTTAAAATCATTTGGTTTCAGTTGCATTCTTTTGAATAAACTTTAGTCAACTTTAAAATAATCAGTTATGGTCAGTTGTTTGGTTTTTGTGGTTGTTATTAATTTAACTTTGCCATCCAAGTGTAAACACATGCAGATATATTCATTGACCATCTCATTTGTTTCAAGAAAGTGCATCAAAGTGCAGAACGTTTTTTTTTTGCTTTAGCAGTGGAAGGTGGGGATGTTAACTGTACATCAGCTTAAGATAATGTGTCTCCAGTGCTCTGCAGTGGTGCTTCACCCGTGTCTTCATCACGAACTGTTGCAACAATTTCTTCATCAGTGATGTTATTAAAAATTTCAGTCATTTCCAAAAGTGACACAGTCATCTGCAGTACATTTCATTGCAGGATCAATGCCTAACCCAAGTGCAGCATTGGCGATAAGATCAGTGAGCTCACTATGGTTATCTGTGCTTACCGCATCAGATTGTCTTGGCATCATGTCAGTGTATCCCCAGCAATTCTGTACGGTCTCAGTTGTTACTGCATTCCATCCAACTGTGATACAGCATATAGCATTGCTCAGTAGCAGTGCAGGTGCTGTTCCTTGTTAAATACACTTGTTTAAATGCTCCAAGTGACGTGTTCTGTAATGTCCTTTAAAGGACTGAATGATCCCTGTGGTCTCCCATATGTGTACGGAGTTAACAAGCTCCAGTCCAGTGTCCCTCTCCACTTTTTCCCTCTGACCTGCCCCCCTACTACCCCACAACCATCACTCTCCAGGGAATACTGATCTCTCCCTAGTAGGCCCATACTACTGCCAGCCATCCTTTCATTGCATCTAATTCCCACTACACCTCTATAGCCAAAATGCAGGGACTGCCAATGTTGGCTCTCATGTTCTCACTTCTACCCTACCTCAAGATAGGTGAAGACTTACCAACCTTGGCGCATACCACGGACTCCCCAAAACTCTCTGGTGCTACACAGCTCCTACTGAGCATAGTCAGGGGGACGTCCTCAGACCCCTATCAGCCCTTGAACTAAAACTCTGTCCCTATCTTTCACGAATTCCCTACACCTTGTAAAATCCCAATAGCTGCCTTGCTGTGCTGCCACTGGTTTGCCACTGCCTCCCTAACACCTAGGCTCCCTAAGCCAAAGCCTGCTGACACCACCAGAGTATCCTGGTCCAGCTTCCTAAGACAATTAATACTCATAATGCTTCTACTATCAGGGAACGTCCACCCCAATCGTGGTCCTTCCACCACAAACCACACCTCAAAGCTAGGCCACCTTAAGATAGTCTCCCTGAACATAGGTAGCCTCTTTCCCAAGTTCCCTCAGTTCCAGGCCTGGGTGGAACAGCACAAACCCAACATCATCTCACTAACTGAAACTTGGCTTTCCCCAAAGGTCACTAATGAGGCAGTAGTCCTGAACAGCTACCCCGTCTTTGGACAGAACTGCCTGTCAAAATGGGGAGGAGGCTGTATGGTCTACCTTAGACATGACATAAAAGGTCAAATATTGTGTAGCAGCCTCCGCACAGTGTAGGCACAGATCCTAACCTTAAAACTCACCATAGGTCAGCAAAACAAAGTACTGCTGTTCTCACAGTATACCTACCACCAGGAAAGCACCTCACTGGCTTTGAGCAGTTTATAAATAATCTAGAGAAACACAAACAAAACTGGGAGCAGGTCATTGTTGGAGACTTCAGCATCAACTGGCTCTCCAAAGAAGCAACTACAGTTAAATACAAATGATCAAGCCTCTATCTAACCCAGTTAGTAAGCCAGGCTACCAGACAGAATTACCGCACAAACAATAGTTCCATTATCGAATAGCTACTTACAACCTGACTGGAACATATCTCTGAGGTGTCTATCTCACCAGAGGCGCTTAACGATCACCCCCCAGTATTTTTCACCTGGACAAATAAGTTCACTAAGTGTGCACCCTGAGCCTCCAGAAACAGAACCCTGAGAACCGGATATCTGGATACCTTCAGACAGTACCTGAAGGAGGCAGACTGGTCCCCGTTGAACACTGCTACTGATGTGAACCAGGCCCTAGACTACTTCTATAAGATCTTCACCACAGCGTGCAACATCTTTGCACTGTAGAAAACCAAAATAACAAGAGGGTCCAATAGCCCATGGCTCTCTAGCTCACTCCTTGAGCATATGAGTCTCAGGGACAACTTGTGGCACAAGGCTAAGGCAACCAGAGCACGGGTTAACTTCACAGCCTATAAGGCGGCCAGAAATAGCTGTACCAAGCTCATCAGACTTGCCAAAGCCTCATACTACAATGACCTGCTTGGCAGGAGCTGGGGATATGGAAGGGAATTCTGGGACTCTGTGAAATCCCTTACAGGCAAAACTGAGCCCCTCCTGACCTCATTGTAACTCCCTCTGAAACACTGCAGGATCCACGTGACATTGCAAACGCATTCAACATTGCCTTCACAGATCTAAACAATGTATTACCAAGTGACTACCTTACTCATACTCCACCTGACCAGAAACGCATCCTGAGTTCTCCATTTGGACCCACTAGCGGACTCCCACCTTTCTACTTCAGACTTATTACCAGAACTGAAGCTATAAAATACACCAGATGAGTCCTAGGGAAAACAAGAATGGGTAGTGACCAAATTGACATGAAGTTGGTTGCCCTCACCCTAAATGAACTCACGGATCCGCTCACCAAGGTCTTCAATGCATCCCCAAGATCTGGGGTGTCCCCCAACAGATGGAAGGCTGCACTTGTTACCCCAGTCTTCAAATCCGGTGATAGGACTAACTTATCTAACTACTGGCCCATTTCAATTCTCCCACCTCCCCAAAGCCCTTGAAAGGGTGGTCACTGACCAAGTCACAGAACACCTTGATAAATATCATTTACTCTGTAAGCAGCAACATGTATTTAGAAAAAAACACTCCACAATCACCACCTTGGTCAACTACACCTCCCAACTCTATGGGGCCTTGGACATAGGGCTAGCAGTGGGGTCTATCTTTATAGACCTCAACAAGGTGTTTGACACTGTCAACCACCAACTGCTCCTGCACTCTCTTCTATCCACTGGGCTGTCTAGGGACACTGTAGACTGGTTTAACAGTTGCCTATCTAATAGGTCACAACATGTAAGTATCAGCAGCACTCTCTCTGAACCCCAGGAGGTGAGCCTAGGTGTTCCCCAAGGATCTATCCTAGGCCCACTTCTCTTCAGCCTCATCATTAACACTCTTCTCTCTGTATGCCCAGGTCATATTGTACTTTAAGCGGATGATGCTGTCATTTCAGTACCTGGTAGGGACTTGGCCTCAATCACCTCTGAACTGCAAGTCAACTTTCAAAAGCTTAAATCATGGTTCACTCAGTGCAAACTACTACTCAACTATAAAAAAAAAAACAAATGCATGCTCCTCTCTACCCCCCAGAGCAAGAAGAGATGCAGTCCCCTAAGAATCCTGAGTCATAAAGGTGACACCCTTGAGCAGGTAGACACCTTTAAATACCTAGGCGTTCATCTGGATGACACCCTTACCTTCTCAGCCCACGTAGAGCAACTTGTCAAAACCGTCAATGTAAAACTTGGGGTACTATATTGCCACCGACAGTCTATGACACCTCAAGCCTTAAAACTCATGACATATAGCTCAGTCTTGTCCGCCATGGACTAGCGATCTATGGGGTTGGCTCTGACTCCGCAATAAAGAGGGTCAGTACCCTACTTAACAAAGCCTGCTGCCTGACCATGGGATCTCACCACCAGACTCATACTTGTGCCCTATACAGTCAGACTGGCTGGCTCACCCTTCATCTTAGGGTACAATACCAAGTCTGCCTGCTAGTGAAAAAAGCAAAGCTGGGGTTTATGCCTGAATCAACTTCCTCCTTCTTTGAATCTGCCCAACCAGCTATTAACACCAGACGTGCCTCTAAGGGAGGGCTTATAGTACCCTTTAAATGCACCTCTCTTGCCCAGAGGTTCCTCTCTTACTGAGGCCCAAAGTGGTTTAATGATCTGCCTCCAGCCCTGATTGAAAGCAACAAACTCGGACAGTTCAAAACAAGGCTACGCTCCCACTTAGCAAACTCATACGACTGCCACTGCCTACTTAACTGATGGCGTTCCCCATCCCCTAATACTTCCAAACCCACCTTCTACTCCACCCCCTTACCTCCATCAACCCCTACCCCACTCTTCTCCCCTCACCCCACCCCCATTCCCCTTATAGCCCCATTACAGCCATATGGCACCTACCACCCTCTCCACTCCCTACTATCCCACCCCTTGCTCCTCTCCTCTCCCCTCCTCCCACATCCCTCCTCCCCCACTCTACAGCAAGGCCAGCTTAGCTGCTTCTTCCTTTACCACCTGTTAGACCAGGACCCTCCGTCCTCTACTGCCCTCCAACCTCCCCAAAGTTTTGTACTGCACTACTGCAGTGTTACTTATGTAAATTGCTATTCTTTGTAAAAATGTGTTCCCAACTCTACGGATTTTAACTACAAAACTTGTAATACTGTACTCACTGTAATAGCACTTATCAATTTATGTTAATTTCATGTTCTTCTGTGTGTACTACTTGTCCTTTTGTTCTGTATCCACTGACTTGGAGCCTTTGTAAACGAGCCTATGGCTCAAAGGTGTTAATCCGAAAATTTGAAATAAATCCCAGCATTGGGAGGCTGCAGAGAACTGGTTGTTGTACGGGGCAAGGAATCAATTTTCACATTTGAGAAAGTGTGAGGTGCAATATACGTAGGGGCATTATCCATCATAAATATATTTTTTCTTTTCTTTCTTCAGATGGTGGTGTTCTGGTCAGTGAGTCATGCAGAAACAATTGAGGAGCCCAGCCATGCTTTTTTATTTGCAGTGTACTCCACATACAGAGTGGCACTGAAGTTTCTGAAGCATCGAGGGTTTGTTGACTTTAATATAACAAGAGGTTTCATTTTGTCAGAGTCGTCAGTGTTGTGGCAAAGAACAGCCGTCATTCTGTCCTTGGATCCTTTTATGAGCTTTTTAAAATCAGTTGTTGTCAGAGATCTGTTTGGTAGCTTCTTAAAAATTCCCCGTCTCGTCCATGTTATAGACATTGCAGGGATCATAATGCACTGCAGCCTTTTCGCATTTAACAGCCCCTCTGAAATGAGATGTTTACTCACCCCTGCACTCTCGCCTGAGATGATGTGGCAAGCTATATTGTGTCCTTGTTTAGATTTCTGCAACCAGCCATTAGAATAAGAGAAATCAGTCACTCTGAACTGTGCCCCAAAATATCTTGCCTTCTGCCTCAGGATCTCATCGGTTATTGTAACGTTCTGTGCTCTGGCATTGCTGAATCATAAAAACAGAGCCTTTCCCCAAGTCAGCATGCTGAGGAAGTGTTTGCATCTTCCTCGGGGACTGACTTACATTTTCAGCATGTCACTCTGACTTGGGGGCTAAAATATCCCTGATTGTGTGCTTGGCTATGCTGCACTGTCACAAGTTTAAGAAGTGGTTGGTGTAGCTGGCCCAGTGGTGCTGAGGGTTGAGGCGCTGGACACTTGCACTGCACCACTTGGCGACCTCGAGTTGCGAGGTCGGCAAGGGAGGGAGAGGATGGAGCATCTGATGGGCTGCTCTCCTCTCCTGGGGGGAGGGCATAGGGCTGCCCAGTGTACCAGTGGCCCCTGATGGAGATCAGGGGTACTGCAGGATGACTGGCTTGTAATGCAGGGCAAGCGCGGCGACAGCAGGATTGCCATGTGCCATGATGTCATTGCACATTTGGCTTGGGGGGACAAATAGGGGAAGAAAACCCCCCTCCAGATGACTGTGGAGATGACGGGGCTTCCGTGTCATGGCCCACATACCACCACTGGCCCAGCTCACTGAGATCTTCCAAGGCGCCAACCCGTAGGCTGCACAGATCCCAGCCAAGCCGGGGGGCTGAGGTCTGGTCTGGGCAATGCGGGTGAAAAGATCCAAGACGTGGGGGTTCAGGCAGGGAGTGAGAGGCCCTAGCCCAGTAAGTACCGCAAAAGGATGCCCTATCCTCTGGGGTGAATAAAATAGAGTAAAAAAAAAAAGATGTGGTTGGTGATGTCTTGCTGGCTACATTTAGGGTTTAGAGCTGAAAAACGAACACTTTCTACCTTTCTCCTGGGCTCCAGGACATTTCTGTTTCTCTTGCTTTGTGTGGACGCCAGAGCAGTCATCATGCCCCCACGCCAGTCTCACACCATGCTGATTACAAGTCATGCACTCACACCTAAATGCTGCAGAGGGCACTTAATTGGTGGACAGCTGGGCCAAATTGGGCTTAACTGTTTAACTCAGCTGCACAGTTTCCGTGAAATAAGCTCCCCTCTGTCACTTCGTCACACCAGTCCACAGTGATTACAACATGTGCAGTTATTGATCTGTGAAACTTACCAGCAGCCATCATGCCCCCACACCGATCTCACACACTACACTGCAGTGAAACGTACAGCACAGGCACACACTAACAGACTCCTCTCCATCATCATCTTGATGGCATGCAGCATCCAGAACAAATTTGTAGAAGTCCAAAAGTCCAAAAGAACAGACTATTGTCACAGACTAAAAAAGAATATAGCGGTGGGTGGGCAGGACAGCACTAGAAAACAGGGCTGGCTGATGTTTGGTTGGGCGGGCGAGTAGGAGACTGCAGACAGTATGAGTAAAGTACATACTGTAGATGAAAAAATACAGTAAACAATACAGTGTATACACCTCTTGAGCTACCTTACAATAAACACACCATTATTTGTATGCTGTACTGCCTACTGGACAGCATATGTAAAAAGGGACTATTATAAGGTGCCAGCAAGCCTAGCTTGTAAGTGCCTCCTGTGGTCATGCATGTTCTTTCCCACATTTGGTAAGCTTTAAGGTTGCATTCACTTTTGAGTGATTCAGTTGCATGATATCATAGCTAATATCAGTGATAGGGCTTTTAGATCTTGGCATAGGGTTTCAGTACTACTACACAAGCCTAGGTTCGATCTCCAGTAGAGCACATTTTTTCTTTCTCACTAAAATTTATGGTGTATATATAAGAGAGATTATTAGATATAATTGCTGATGTCAGTGATAGGGATTTCAAGATTTGTAGTAGGGTTTCAGACCATGGATCTAATAGTTCTATGTTGCATTTAACTTATTTAGTTCTTGCTGAGGCTTTCAGGTTTGGTATTTTTCCACTGGTCTGGAAGCAAACTACTATTAAACCGATATTTAAATTGGGTCAACCTCATGAAATTGATAATTATCGGCCAATTTCTATTCTTTCCCCGTTAAGTAAGATTTTTGAAAAATTGGTCAACTGTCAATTGGTGGAGCATTTGGAAGCCAGGGGTCTTCGCTCTCCAGAGCAGCATGGTTTTCGGAGGCATTATAGCACTGGCACTGCACTGGCTCACTTCACTAACCATACTTTAAGATCTGTGGATGTTGGTCAGTTGACCGGAGTTTTATTTATTGATTTATCAAAAACCTTTGATTTAGTCAATCATTCCATGCTGCTCCGGAGACTGGGGAGCCTTGGGCTTTCTGAGATAACTTGTGGTTGGTTCCACAGTTACTTAACTGCATGCCCAGTAAGGGTGAAACTTGGTGGTATGGAATCAGCACAGGGTGAGCTTCAGTACGGTGTACCATAGGGGTCCATTTTGGGGCCCCTGTTGTTCTCCGTTTTCAATTGTTGCTGTATGCTGACAATAGAATACTGTTTACCAGCTCTTTAAAATCAATGAGATTAATATTTCATTACAGCAGGACTTCTTAGCATTGAATAAATGGTTGCAGGAACATTGTTTAGTGTTGAATTCCAAAAAGACCGAATGTATTTTATTTGGATTTGTGCCAAAAAATTGTAATGCTGAACCTTTGGCTTGAAATGACTTGACAGGTAACAAGATTAGACAGGTAATTGAAACCAAATACCTAGGAATAATATTTGATGCTAGTTTAACTTACTTGGTGCATATTAGGTACATAGTGAAGTCTGTAAATCAAAAAATAGGTGCCTTATATCGAATCAAGGATTGCTTAACTAGAGGAGCAAGAGAAATGATATCCAAAACTGTATTACTTACGGCTTTGCATTATAATTCTTTTTTGTTTGCTAAAATAGCTATCAAAGACCTGGATTTGGTAAATAAGTCTTTTAATTCCATTTGTAGATTTGTCCTGGCTAAACCTTACAATATGCATCATTGTGATTTATATAATGAACTTAATTGGCCTATTTTTCATAAGCTAGGCTGTTTGACTTATATCATTTTTGTACAGGGTTGTAAATCACCTCTCCATAGTCTGATTAATCAAAGGAAGATGTTAGATCCTTACGTTCAACTAAAGAGCTGCTTTTATTGATTCCTAGAATGGATACCTGTATGGGCGAGAGAGCCTTCTCATTTCAATATCCAACTCTATGGAATACACTACCGGATAATTGTGTTACTGCTGTCAAGCAAGAAAGTTTAAAAAAAGTTTTGTACTGCTACTTGCAATCACTTGCTGTATGTAATTGTACTTAGTTATGTAAATGTATTATTGTGTTTACTGTCCAATTATTTAATGTATTGTACTGTATGTATTACTGTATCTAATTTGTTTCTTTTGAAGCACCAGGTCGATACTGAAAAAGGCCTTGGCCCAGTTATCTTACCTGATAAATAAAGTGAATTGAATTGAATTGCAATGGTGGGAAGCATTCCTTCCAACTATGTAGAGAGTTCATTGCTAAAGTCCACTGCAGCTCCTAATTGGGGGGTCATATAATTACTGATACTACAAAATGCGAATAGAGAATAATGTTTTCACTTACTTAAAACTTATTATACTTATTTTATCTGGTTGATCCTGTGACCCCACCCACCATACCATACCATGGCCATGAACTAGTATCCAGGGTCTCTCGTCGGTAATCTAATTTACAGTCAAATAGTTTACTAAAGTGCATGACTGCACTTACTGTAATGATACCAATGATGCTGGGAGCAGCACAATTGGTACCGGTACAGTAAGCACGGTCATGTGCTTTAGTAAACTATGAGACTGTAAACTAGATTACCAGCACATATACCTCTCCCATGGCTTAGCCTGTCACTCACATCATTAGAGGGATTGCTGTGGGGGACCCTGGGAATGCAGGAATATGGGTGGACTAGCAGCCTGGGACTAGTAGTGCCAATATAAATGTAAAGAGAAACATTTGAAAACTGCAAGAACTGGCATCTACTATTGACTTACAGAGCTTTTTCAATTTCAAACATAATTGTTTTTGTCAAATCAAAATGCTAAACAAGCACCTTTAGTCCAGAGTGTGCTTCATTTTATTACATACAGTATTGTGATGCTGTACAAAATTGCTTCAAGATAAAAAACCCACAGCAGACCAATGGAACTAGACACTGCTTGCAAAGGCACAGAAATTCACAATTCTCTCAGACTGGTATGCTGTAGCTCGCAAATGGAGGGCCGTTCAAACCCCTCTTCACTTTCTCAATTAGCATCCTCATGTCACCTGTTGCATTTCACGCATGTGTGCTTTGTAAAAGGACCCTGGGAACATCAGCTCACAGCCATGGTGGGAGGGGGTGGGCAGGAGTTGCAGGATCAACCAGATAAAAATGACATAGGTTTTAAGAGTATGAAAAAATTATTTATATTTGCATAACTGGGACGTCATGGTTCTGGAGCGTTTCACAAGGGGGGCTGAGAGTTTGTCTTTAATGATTGCTTACATGTTGTATAGTATTGTTTTGTTCTGTCTCCATTTATAACTTGTGATTTACTTGCAGAGTTGTGAATAATGCTACACCAAACATCTAACTGCCTTTGCAATTGTTCCTAATTGCAGGATATGATCTACCATAGAAAGCATCTCTGTCTAGAAACCCTGTCTAACAATCTGGCTAACAGCACAGTTGCAGAGCATCAGGACAGTATTTGGAGGGGCCCTAGGTTTGATTCCCAGTAGGGCACATTTTTTTCTTTCTCGCTACAGTTTATATTACATGAGAGAAATTGTAAGATGTCATTGCTGATGTCAGTGCTGGGGCTTCAGGTCTTGAAGTAGGGTTTCAGACAAGAAACTGTTAAGTTCTATGTTGCAGCCATCTTACTTAGTTTCAGCTGAGGCTTTGATGCTTGTGTAGGTTTGAATGTATCTTGGTGGGAAGCATTTTTTCCCAACTGCAGGTAGCTCATTACTAATCTTCACTGCAGCTGTGTAAAGAGTGATCTGAACTCATTTAAAATTCTCTGTACAGACTGCTACACAAAGATGAGCAAGATGAATTATTTAATGGTTGTTGGCATGTTTTGTTCTTTCTCTAGTTACAATTTATGATGTACTTGCAAAGCTCAAGATAATACTTTCCCAAACATCTAAGTGCCTTCATGATTGTTCCTAATTGCAGGATATGCATTATCATAGCAAGTATCTATGTCTAGAAATCTTATGTCCAACCATCTGATTAATAGTTCAGTGGCAGAACACCAGAACAGTATTTGGGAAACTTAGGTTTCATTCCACTTGTAATAATTTCTACTTGTTGGGGACTCTATAATAAAATAATGAATAAAAGGAATTAGATGGGGGAGCAGGGGGAAAGAGTAGTGCAGTATGGGTTGAGTGTCTGCCAGGCATGGCGGTGGTGGCGGTCATTCACTATATCCCCTCAAGGAGGAACCATCAGGATAAGAAAACATACCTGATGTTCCACCTGGGAACAAATGACCTGGTGGGAAAAAGCCTGTTGGAGGTGCAGGCAAGATTTACAGCACTTGCTAGATACTGCAGCAGTCTGGGGTTCAAATCAGTGGCTTTCTCTGAGGTGTTGCCTGTACCAAAGGCAAGTACTGATAGGAGGCTGAGGATTAAGGAGTTCAATGAGTGGCTGGTGGGGTGGTGCAAGCAAATGGGGTATGGGTTAGTAAGGGACTGGGATCTACATGGGGGGATGAGAGCCTGTTTGCTCCAGACAGACTGCGCCTGAATAGGGAGGGTGTGGCAGTGCTAAAAAGCAAATTAGGAGAGTTCATAGAAGAAACCTACAATTTAAACTAGATTGGGGGGAAGGGGGTGACAATTCTGCACTACAAGGCAGGAGAAATGGGGGCTACCAGCCTCCGCCAAGGATAGTGTTGAAATACTGGGCATGAGGTAGAATAGAGAAGGGGGGAATGGAGAGGGAACCTGGTGAAAGGGCTTAGCAGCCAACACCAGGAGTTTAGCAAATAAGATGAACTTGGAGGCCATCATGGGGGATGAAAGACTAGATATATTAGTTATATGCGAGACCTGGTGGACAGAGCTGCACACCTGGGAAATGACTATCCCTGGTTACAGACTGTTCAGAAGGGATAGGGAGGGTAAGAAGGGGGAAAGAGTTGCTTTATACATCAGGGAAGGCATAAGTGTAACTGAAGGACAAGAGGAGGACAGGGAGACTGAGCTACTGTGGGTTACGCTAGGCAGGAGGACGGGAGAATCCTTGTGGCTGGGGGTGGTATACAGGCCACCTACGCAAGGGGATGAGGGTGATCAACAGTTAATTCAGGTCATCACAAGGCTGGCCCTAAAAGGAGAACTACTGCAGGTAGGGAACCTAAACCTCCCAGATGTAGCCTGGGAAATCCCGGATGCAGCATCATCAAGGAGCAGGGAGATACTAGCTGTGCTTCGGGGTATTCCTTCAACAGCTAGTCAGGGAACTGACAAGGGGCAACAACCTGCTGGATTTGGTCCTGGCAAATGGGAAGAATGTGGAGGAGGTGCAGGTGGGAGAAGCCTTGGGCAACAGCGACCATAGCACGGTAATGATCAGGTTTAAGGCAGGGAGGGCGACAAGTAAAACCAGTACTACAGTCATGGACTTCAGACGCTCAGACTTTGACAAGATGAGAAGGATAGTAAGGGACAATGGAGGGTATGGAGAATATAGGGGCAGTGGAGGAGTTATGGCAAGCTATCAAGGAAGGGGTACTGAAAGTTGCAAAAATGTGCATAAAAAAGGTTAGAAAGAGCAAAAGGGGGAGGAGATTGCTTTGGTTTACAAAGGAGGTTGTGGGGCAATCAGGGAAAGGAGGAGAAGGGCTTTCAGAAAATTTAAGAGGACACTCAGCGAGGAAGATAAGGAACAGTATAGGGAAAAGAGGAGCATGGCAGGGAAGACGATCAGAAGGGCAAAGGCAGATACTGAGGAGAAAATAGCAAAAATGGCCAAAAGGGGGGATAAAACCTTTTTCAGATGTGAGGGAGAGGAGAAGGGCAAGGCAGGGGATTACTAGGCTGAGGAGGCGGGAGGGAGAAATAACATTGGAAAGGGACTGTGAAAAAGCAGAATTATTAAATAAGTACATTAGCTCAGTATTCATGGGGGGGGGGGGAGGATGGTAGGGAACCTGAGCTGAAGGGGAAGGAGGGCAAATGGGTGGATCTGAGCCCATTCACTGTGTATAGGGTTAGGGCAGAGCTAGCTAGATAGATTGAGGGTGGACAAGGCAATGGGGCCTGACTGGTTACACCCCAGGGTGATCAGGGAATTAAAGGAGGAGTTGGTCGCACCCTTGACAAGGCTCTTCAGGTTGTCCCTGGATACGGGGAGAGTGCTGGAGGACTGGAAGAGGGCAGACGTAGTGCCTTTACACAAGGGAGGTAGTAAGGAGGTGAAGGGCAACTACCGACCTGTCAGCCTCACGTCAGTGGTGGGGAAGGTAATGGAGGCATTAATCAAGGAGAGGGTGGTGAATTACTTGGAGGACAGCGGCTTGCAGGACAGCAGACAGCATGGTTTCATGAAGTGGAAGTCTTGCCAGACAAACCTAATTCAGTTCTTTGATTGGGTGACTCGGGTGACTGACCGGGGTGGTGGTAGACATAGCCTATCTGGACTTCAGTAAGGCCTTTGACACCGTCCCCCATAGGAGCTGCAGTGAGCAAGATGGGAAGTCTGGGGTTGGCTGGGAAAATAAGCTGGGTGGAGGCCTGGCTGTCAGGAAGAACTCAGAGGGTGGTGCTCAATGGGGTGCACTCGGGATGGTGGGGTGAAGGTGGATTGCCACAAGGTCAGTTTTGGGTCCACTTCTCTTCAACATCTACATCAGTGATATTGCTGAGGGTTTGAGGGAGAGTGTGCCTGTTGCTGATAATACAATCAATGGGTCATGGAAACAGTATTCACGGCCTCAGAAATTTTACCTGCCCGTGATCTGCACCCCGGTGAGAATATTAAGCTGCGAGGGAGTGCGGGGCAGAGCCCTCCCACATCAGGGTGTAAAGCTCCCGCAAAAAAGGAATGGCACCATTTTGACAGCGGGCACCATGCCAACGCTATTGTTGTCGGCACTGTTTGGACCAAAAGCCGCACAAGACGACGCTATTCAACCGAACAGCTGTTTCAGTGCCTGATGGGACCAGAATTGTTAAGTTACCTTTATAGAGATTATGTAGCACATAAAACAGGATGAGGTATGTGATCAGACTTCAGAATACCCTGCCTCGGGAGCATTATTCAGCACTAAGTGCAGCCAAGTACTCTCGATGCATCTGAAGCATGGTATATTGGAGCCCGATCACCCTCCCCCCAGAAAAAAACAAAAGATTAGCAAAAAACTGTGGTCTGTTATTGTTTTTATTTATATAAAAAAAGTTGCCCCCTCACTCATTTCTGATTCGTCATTGCCATCTATCCCAGAAACTATAGGTAATAAATTGCTATAATCATTAAATACAATTTGTACTTTAAAATAATGATTGTAACAAAATGATATGTAGAGCAGTGTGACTTCGGGTGTAATCCGTGAAGCCACCCAAGATGCACGTGAATCACAAGCATCTGGGGTGCCAACTTTTGAATGCCCACTGATGCTGGTGCACATGCTAGCATTCATGTCTCCTGGCCTCCAAGGGTTGCGCACTAAGTGCATTGTGGACGAGCATGGGTAGGTCAGGGTGTTGGCCTGCTGGACATTGGGCATCCAATCAAATTCCTGGGCCAGTCCTGAAGTGGATCTTAAGCCCACATGGATCAAGGGCTGCAGGGATGCGGCAGCCCTCCAAGGATTGCTGTATTTCCAGCAGGCACACCATCTGTTTTCAGGAAACACCAGACCGTGCCGGTACAACCCCCAGCCCTCCATACAGGCACAGAGGGCTGGTGGCAGGTGGTGAAGATGTGGATCAAGTCCCCGGGAATGAGATGAAGCTGGGCAGAGACGGGCATGTAAGTGCTATGGGAGCCTATCAGGTCACGTAGCCTTAGACCTCTCTTCTGCCCTTAGCATTACAGAGACTGTGCAGCGAACTGGGTGTTTGCAGGCCCCCTTGCCCGTCCTAACTCCACTACCCATATAGTGTCATATGTGGTTCAGGATCAGGTGCAGAGGGGGCGTGCATTCAGGGCTGAGGATGCACGGATGTCTCTGCATGTGCGGAGTGTGACCTCTGCACATCAACAGCTTGCAAAAGCACCCCTAAGTGGATGCATAAGCCTTCAAGGATCGGGCCTAAAACACACTAGTTTATTTTAGCTGTCTTGTGACCTCCAGTTCTGAGTTTTCATCCTGTGACTGTCAACCCTATAAAGATGTTACAAGTTATAAACTGCTTTTAAACGTAGATTATATCTTGTACTTTCAAACTGTACTGTTTTTTACTAAGGTTGGTTATATCCTGTAGTGCTGATTTATTAGTTTGTAGTTTCTGAATTAGTAACCAGTTAACAGCTCAATCCAATCTCACTGTAAAGCATGAGTGTGTCCACAGCCCTACTAACACTGTAAAATGAGATTGTGCTAAGTTGCCAACTGGTTAAACACGCCAGCTTTACACAATATAAGCAACTTTTGTAACTGCCAGTTTATTCAACATACAGTACAGGGTACATTTTATTTTTAAAAGTAGTTTACAAGTTGTGACTCTTTTGTAGGATGGACAGTCCTGGGAAATGAAAGCGCAGAACCGGGGGAAGGTGTTCAGAAGACAGCTAAGATGCACTTGTACATTTTAAGTGACTTGAGATATAAATAAATAACTTTTTTACAACCTGGTTGTAAAGTACAGGATATATTTTACTGTTTGAAATAGTTCACAACTTGTGGTTCCTTTGAGGGAGTCTATTTGGTGGGATGTGGTGGTGGGGAAAAACAGGGCTGACGATTCAGAATTTAAAATTCCAAAAATGGGGAGCCATGAGGCTAACAAAATCAGGAGTGCAGTTATTGGATATTATAACATGCCTGTCATAGTCTTATATGTTAGTCACATCACTCAGATCCCCACACATTCCTGGGCCCATTTTGTAATCGCTGCTTGTATACTGCTCCCATACTGGCAGTTGCAGATCCCACCAAGCTCTACACCCATCATACAGGTGACAGCTTGAATGGCTAGGGTGCAGTGCTGTACCAGGAGCAGCCTGAAGGACTCAGACCCGAAGCGTTCGACAGTGGTAGCCTTATGGGTTCAGAAAAGAACTATCCAGCACGTAGAGATTACTTAACGTGTAACCAAAGTTCTACTACTATTCAGTACACATCTCCACTTAGGCAGTCTTCCACCAAGTGCGCTCAATCATTGGAACAGTCTTCAAGCTTGACTCCTCCTCCTCCTACCACCCAACCATGTGGACCCCCCAGCTCCATCCCATTTGCACTGAGATCTGTATATTGGAACAAGAATTCAAAGCAGCCCTTGCCAGTGGAGGTCAGGTGGAAGTATGAATATAAATGGAATACTCGTGGTATAACTATGGTTACAAGTAAGTAAACTCTGTTTTTAACTACCTAGATTTAGCTCACAATTCACACTCAGGCTGACCTCCTAGCAGTCCTCAGGAGGAGGGGGTAAGGAACATACCACAAACTAGGTGAACAGAGACTGGAAGACTGAGGACTCAAAAACAGAACCATGGCAACTGAGCCAGCCAAGGCTGTAATAGGAGAGGAATGTGTGTGCATTCCACCAGGTACAGTAGCAGCCCAGGGCCCCTACGTATTTTAGAACTAGGAATGTACCTGTACCTGGCAGCAGCAACTGAGAAACAGAGAAACATAGATAATGACGGCAGAAAAATATTCAAAGTAGATCCAGTCTGCACAAAATTGCTACTGGTTACACCATAACCCCAGAGACAGCTGTATGTCTGAAGGAGTGAGCCTTCTACCCTAACCAAATGGGTGGTTCCCTCCAGCTGACTTGTAACACAAGACAAATCAGGTACGCAGATATAGAGACGTACAAAAAATATATGTGGATGCATAAAGTGCATTTATTTGGAATTGAGTGCAAACAGTAATAGAAAAATGCACTCACTCCCCAGTGCTTTGGATTACACTGATCCTTCCTCAAAGGGCATAGAGTTCTGGCAGTGTGCCAAACCAATTTACCGCGGCACCAATTTTGTAATCTTAGCGGCAATTCGCGACAGTTTCCACTACCACAGCAACATGCGGCGGTATCTGGTGCAAGCTCCGGAACAAATGTCCTCAGTATTGCCTGAGGTAGACCACAAAATATGGGTCTAGCTTGCTGTGAGTGCTGCGGGATAGACAATCCCGATTGCTGGCAGGTGAATGCCACAAGCTCCATGCACCTTATATGTGGCCATTTGGGACTTGCAGCATTCTAGCGTTAGAAATCCTGCCACCTGTGTTTTTGACCATTCCTGCTGAATAGTTCTTCACTATTTTTTCACAATTTACCTTGTTCTTTTTGGTTTTTTTTTGACAGTCAATCATTTCAAATACCACATCAAGAATGTGGCCAGAACAGTTACCATCAGAATAGGGTTCCTTCTCAGACACAAGCGATGCTTGACACGTGAAGCCCTACGAACTGCAATCAATAGCACAATCATTTCCATCATTGACTACGGTCTGGTCATTTTAATTTATTAAATTTCAGATTCAACACCTTTGAGCCAGAAGCTCTTTTACAAAGGTTCCATGTCAGAGTGCATAGGTAGTATTGAAAGCTTGAATACAATGTAGTAACTGAGTAAATACAGGTCACAGTACAATGAGGTGATAGAAAAATCAAGGACACGGTGTACATATTCAGGGTTAAGACCCAATGAAAGTGAGTAAAGCAGTGTGAAACAGTTATTAATGCAGCCAATACAGAATTGTCAGGTAGAAACTAACACAGTATTACCTAGAAACTCAGTTTAAGTAGAACAGGGCAGGCAGGGCCTATTGGAGAAATAATGGAGAGGATGGTGAGGTCTGTAGGGGCGGGAGGGAGAAGTAGGGGGGACTGTCCAGAGGGTGTATGTGAAAAGTCAGGAAGAACAGGGTGGTGGGAGGAGGAGATAGCCTGTGTGAAGGGAGAGATACAGACAGGATGTGTGTGAGGAAAAAGGGGTGTGGGAGGAGGCGAGTGGGGAGGGAGGAGAAATAGGGTGGGATGTAGAGGAAGTGGTCGACTAAGTGAAACAGTCGCACTCAGTTCTGGCTACAAGTGTCTGCCATAATTTATGTTTAAAGAGGCTAAGGGTACATGAATTGGTGGTATCACGCTCAGGGTGTTAAACATCTTAGGGCTCTTCTGACCAAGGACCTCCGGCCTTGGAAATGCGACAGCGGGGAACCACTAGTGTGCAATTTTCTGAGCTTCTGGTGTTGCGAAAGCTGATGTCTTGCCTGAGGAGATTCTAGACCCTAGGGGGCATGAGAACAATGGATGCCTTTTTTTACTATGAATTGGATGTTATGTATAATAAATTGGCAAGATATATATTAGGTGTTCCACAAATGACACATAGAACAGAGATGTATAGGGATTTAGACTGGCTTTCTCTGTCTCAAAGGAAGCTCTAAGTACAATTATATTTATGACAAAATGCATTTCGGGTAAAGTACCGGAGTATGTTGCTGAGAGTATTGGGTTAAAAACACCTATAAGGGGATTGCGTTCTTCGAATAGTCTGGAATGTGTGGTACCAAATGAAAAACAGTATTGGGAAAAAAATCATTTTACATGTATTGGGCCCCAAATGTGGAATAAATTACCTGGGAAGCTAAGACCTTTGAACAGAGAAATCCAGGTAAAATGAATAAAAAAGTGGTACACTAAGCACGTAAATATAGAAGAGGATTTGGTATAGTTGATAAGTAAAGAAAATGGCATCAGACTTTGTCATGAGAAGGAATTGTGTCCTATAATAGGACATTTAAAACATTGACAACCTGCACTTTAGTTACATCATGTTTGTGTTATTTGTATTGACTGTCATATTTGTGTGAGGATATCGTGGAAATGCAAAAGTATATGTTATTATTTTATAAGCTTTAGTATGATATATTGTGTTTAATGTATTGTGTATAATTAATGTAAGAGTAACTGGAACTGGCTCATTTGGACGTGCTGTAAAATGAGCCTCGGCTCAGTGGAGTAATCCATATTCATTTTTCTTTCATGAATAAAGTTTGACTTACCTGCCTACTATGAGGCAAGATTGGCATATGATTCTTCCTGTAGTTGTAACCAGTTTGCCTGTTGATAAGATCACATGTGTGTATGTGGCGGGCGTTCAGTTAGCAATCGGCAGGCCTTATTCAGTGCTAATGAAATTCATCATAGTACTGCAGCCGTGGCCGCTCTATAGATGATAAGCCCGTAATCTATGATGAAGATAATGAAGCTTTGAATTGCTAGGTTAAGGGCTTCTGGAGTCAAGCTGTGCTTATGTTTGTAGAGTAGGCTGATGCGGATATTCACTGATTTAGCGACCATGTCGATATGACTGGAGAAAGACAGGGTACTGTCCATGGTCACAACAAGGTACTTGAAAGTTTGTGTCTGTTCCAGACAGACACCTGAGCAGTTTTTGATAGTTAGCTGTTTATTTTTATATTTGTTACATGTGCCATGGAATAGCATAGTCTTAGATTTTTTTGTAGTTTAGTACTAGTCATCTACAGGTCCGTACCCCCCTACCTCCCTCTGCAGGATAGCAGTGGCTCTCAACAAAGCCTGCAAGCTACTCACTGGCTCCTCCCATCTCACGCACACCTGTGACCTTTATGAACAATCTGGTTGGCTACAACTTAACAGAATTTGCAATCAAACCTGCCTGTTAGCCAAAACACTTCTTGGTTGTACCTCCTGGAGTTACAAACCTTCTAAATTTATTCTCACCTATCTGAGATGTAACTGTTTGCCGTGAAATTATTTAGAGTAATAATGAAGTTACAGTTGTCTAACCTGCTTTCTTTTGCAGTCAGAACTGTGTCTGCTAGTTCCCATTCTAGTTTTGAACTGCTGAACTGGACCAATTCAGTGTGGGGTGTTAGCTTTCCAAATGGTGCCTTTGGCAGACTCAGAACTTGGACTCATAATCTGAGCCAGCCACAAGAGGATTGTATGGGCAGTGACTCTGGGAGATGAAGCTGACTTCAGTGCCTTTTGGACCAACAGCAGCAGTCTATTGTGAGTGACAGCCAATCCAGTCAAGAACTGGGAGGAACTCCAAAGGAAATGTCCGGTTTTGTCGGGTTGGAGTTTGAGTGAGCTTGGCAGTGAAGAAGGAAGGAGCCCTGTGCTTTTTCTGTGTGCAGTTTTAGTCAAAAACGTGTGAAGGCCCAGAGTTCCGGTCTGCAGCTTGTTAGACTGAATTCGTTCTGTGAAAAGAATCAAAGGATCTCTGAAGAGTAGAAACCAGGCTCACCCTGTAGAAGACTGGAAGAATTGCAGAAAATTGTGACTCGGTCTGTCAGGAACTGAATCTGCTGTGTGTTCTCCCGGGTATTGTGCAGTAGTTCGATCGATACAGATGCAGCCTGCCTGGTATAGTGCTTTCTTTTATATAAATGTGTAAGAGGTTTGTGTAATTTAAGTGAGCTCCTGCTGATAGTTGAAGGACTATCTTATTTGAGGTCGTGAGTACTAATTCAGGGTCGCCCTGTTGAATTGCCACATTAAATCCAAATGGAATTACTGTACTGCTGACTGTTTAATTCTCCTTTCTCTGTGTGAAAGGGCCCCTACTAGCTGCCACGGGTTTGACTAGCCACTAGGCTTGGGTACCCAGGACAGTAACTGGATAGGGATAGGCCGTTCACAGAGCCATAGGTGATTATTAGAGTGATAAGTTAATTAACCTGATTTCCCTGTCCTTGTTATATCCCCCTAAATAAATCAGAGCTAGTTTGTTTCCAGCAGTTATACTGCCTGAGTGTATTTGTCTATGTTAAAGTACTGTACTGTGATTGTTGCATTGTATCTCTGTTTCACAGGAGTTCCCAGTGTCGGAACCAGACCTGGGGGGTAGTGTATACTGTGAAGGTAATTTGATATATTGTAGTGGGCCACTAGTGGGAAGAAAGGGGGTTGCAGTGTCCTAGAGGGCTGTGACCAAGTTAGTTTAACTATTGCAACCCTGACCTCTGGGTGGAGGCACCCGCTATTGGATCCAGGCCCTCAACCTGTTAGTGGTAAATCAGGCAGGGTAGTAGCCCCTGGGATAAGCGTTTCATCTAGGGGTTACATCTGAGGCTCACCGCTGGGATTGTGTGTCCTCTAGTGGCCATATTTAACCACTGTTAAGAAAAAAATGGGTACCCCGACAGAAGTGGCTGTGGCACTGCGGTGGAGTGGTGTGACTGGGGAGGAGATCGACCCCCAAATGCTATGCTTATCTTGACATCCCCCTGGGTATCAATACGGACACTGTGCAGGGAGTACTTTCCAAGGTGGAAGGTTTACAAACCCCTGTGGTGGTGGGCTGGCATGCTAATCTGCTCACCCACACTTTCCTGGCCTAGTAGAGTTTAATGATCCTATAGATAGCTCCAAAGTGCCACAGACCATTACCCCAGAGGGAGCCCTCACTGCTTGGAGAGTGATAACTGAGGACAGTAAAGACCTGGGGAATCAGCTCCACCACTATCTGAGACTTTTGAGGAGAAATTTGCTGAATGGTTGCTGGGAGAGGGAAAACTGTGGAGGACTTGAAGAAACTATTCTTGCCACCTGGGGTGTTCCTCCCCAACACCCTCTCCTGCTCCAGTGCCCGTGAATGGTGGCTGAGACCAATGCAGACTCCTATTTCTGCACCTGCCATTAGTCACGACTCTTACCGAAGGTTGAGGATCTTCTCTGGCACCCTCCCACCCCCCAAGGGAGGATGACTGGGAGACCTGGATAGACCATGTTGCCCCCCATTGCTAGAATGGCTGTGCTCGGGAAGGCGGCGAAAGAGGGTTAGTGAGAGCCTCCGAGGTCCTGCCCCGCCACCATCCGTGCTAAGCGGGCCCAGTAACCCTGAAGCGACTGCACAGGCCTCATCTTGAGGCCTTGGAGAATGTGTATGGGAGCCCAGATTCTAGATGAGGACCTATGGTGGAGAGTAAGAATGCACAACAGTACCAAGGGAGTTATTTGTCTGTGTATGTCTCTCGGCTGGAAAAATTGTTAGCAGGAGAAATGCCCTCAGAAAGGGTAGTTTGCCAGCGATTGAACTGGACCGAACCAGACTGGACAGAATCCTTAGTCTGCCCCTTCTCAGAACTGCTGTTGCTTCAGTTACGCCTGGCAAATCGACTGGAATCCCCACCTCCTAGTGATGAGTTAATGAGAGAAATTCGAGAGTTGAGAAAGGCGACTGGAGGTACCTGCACCAACAGCTGTGCTACGACCAGTGACTGAGGGTGACCCATCAAGTGAAGTTCAGGGGCAGAGGTTGACAGTCAATGAGTGCTCTGACAAGGAAAAAGATATGCCACAATGGGGCAAACTGTTGAGAGATCCGGAATTCAAAAACAGTCCCTTTATGAAGGCCACGCCTGCAAGTACGGGCCCTGACCTATATCCGACTGCATCTGCTATGGGGGTGGGGTACCACCCATGTATCTCCTGCTGATAACAGCTCCAAACTCAATTCCTTGACCATGGAAGTGGAGAAACTGACGAGATGTCTCCAAATGCTTATCACGCCGCAGACAGAGATGGCACCCAGGTTTCCAGTTAGTAATACCCGCCCTGGCTCCCAGTGTGGGCGCCTCGGCCAGCTCAAACTCCAGAAAGTATGTTTTGCTATAATTGTGGGAAAGATGGGCACATGAAAGGAATGCCAGTCCCAAAAGACACTGACAAAGAAGTTGCATATAGGCTACAAAGAGAGCTCTGGAGAAGAAATCAGTGGTTAAGAGGTGCACGACATGATCGCAGTGAGGGCACCAAAAATGCTAATTCACGTCCTTTGTGGCAAGGTCAGTTGCCCAGGCCCCCACTACCTCCTCTCCAGACTGGTCCAGAATAGTGGGTTCCTCCATGGAGACCACTGTAAAGGTGAATGGAGTGTCTACAAGAGCTGTATTAGACAGTGGCTCCCAAGTGACAATTATGTTCCAGGATTGGTATCAGAAGCATTGTCAGGCGTACCCTTCACAACCATTAGAAGGACTGCATGTATGGGGTTAAGTGAGAAGGCCTACCCCTATTCCGGTATATCCGAATTTGGCTGTCTTTCCCCACCTCCGTGGCTGGAGTGGCGTAACAAGTAGAGGCCCTAGCCTTAGTGGCCCCCACTGGACTGTATGATGGTGTCCCTTTGTTGATTGGAACAAATGCTCATATGTTCGGAAGGCTGGCACAGTTGTGTTATGAAAACAGGGTCAAAGACTAGTAGAGCTTTAAGAGTTCCGGCTTTAATTAAGAAGGCCTATGAGGCACAGAGAGATGCTGAAAAACAGAACCAGAGGAACCGTCGGAATTGTATGGAAGAAGGATCCTGAGTCTCTGATCCTGGCGCCAAATGCCCAGTGTACCTTATAGGGAGAGGTCCGGATCAGAAAGGATGTTAAGAATAAAATATTAATGTTGGATGCACCAGGCGATGGAAAATTGCCAGAGGGACTGCTGGTCAAGCCTAGTATTTTGCCCGCTAGAGCCCATAGCTTATGCTAGCAGAGGGTAATGGTCCAAGTTCATAATGTGTCTGAAAGAGACATTCGAGTAAACAGAGGTTGCATCCTGGCTAATGTGTATTGTGCAGATACTGCAGTGCTACCCAGCAGCAAGAGTTCAGGAAGAATGACAGAGTAACGCCTGACTTGTTTGATTTGAGACTCCCGCTGCTAGCTGAATGGAAAGTGAGGATCAGTGAGAAGCTTGCCCAGAGAGACCAGGTGTTTTCTTTAAAGGAATGGGATGTAGGATCGCGGCAAGGAGCTAGTACAATATCCGCTGCATGACGAAAGACCATTTCGTGAGAGGTCCGGCTCTGCACCTGCTGACATAGATGATGGGAGACGCATCTGCAAGAGATGTTAGCTGCTGGTGTAATACAAAAGATCCAGAAGCCCTTATGCTTCCCCATTGTGGTAGTGAGGAAAAAGAATGGAACAGTAAGGATGTATGTGGATTATCGCATCTTAAACAGTGGACTATCCTGATCAGTACACAATGCCTGCCGCATTCAGGATGCTTTGACTGCCTAAACGGGAGCAAGTGGTTCCTCTGTGCTGGATCTCCGGAGTGGGTACTACCAGATCCCGATGGCCCCAGAGGACCGTGGAGAAGACTGCCTTTATCTGTCCGCTTGGCTTCTATGAATTCATGAGGATGCCTCAAGGATTTCTAGGTGCCCTAAGCCACTTTTCAACGATTGATGGAGCGTGCAGTGGGGACAATGAACTTACTAGAGTGCCTGGTATATCCAGATGATGTTATTGTGTTTGGCAGCTCACTGGAGGAACATGAAAGCAGATTATTATTAGTGTATTGGACCGACTGGAGGACTTTGGCCTTAAACTGTCCATTGATAAGTGTCAATTCTTTCAAACATCAGTAAAGTATGTGGACACATAGTATCCACCGAGGAATAAGAGACCGACCCAAGTAAAGTTGAGGCCTTGACCACCTGGCCACAGCCCAAAAATCTAAAAAGAACTGCAAAGATTCCTGGGATTCTGTGGTTATTATCGGCGCTCATCAAGGACTATTCAAGAGTGATCCGCCTCTTTACTTAACCTTACTCAAGGGTATCCTCAACCTAAAAAATGCAAAAGTCCAGCGTCCCTCAAGACTGAAAGAGTGTATTTTCATCATCCATGAAGTATTTGGGGCCAGCTGGACTCCTGATTATGAGACTGCTTTTCATGAGATCATATATCAACTTACCCATGCTCCAGTGCTGGCCTATACCGATCCAAGAAAACCTTACGTCCTGCACACTGATGCTAGCTTGCAAGGGTTGGGGGCTGTGTTGTACCAAGAGCACGAGAATGGCCTGAGACCAGTGGCCTTTGCCAGTAGAAGCCTGACCCCATCCGAAAAGAACTATCCTGTACATAAGTTAGAGTTCCTAGCTTTGAAGTGGGCTATTGTTGACCAATTCCATGAGTACTTGTATGGGGCTAAAATACTAGTAAAAACTGACAATAATCCTTTGACCTATGTGAAGACCTCAGCTAAGTTGGATGCCACTGGCCATAGGTGGCTTTCTGCATTATCTACATATGACTATGCTCTCGAATACCGAGCAGGTCTGAACCACATAGATGCTGATGCTCTCCCGGAGCCTGTTCCCCAGAATGATTGGGTCCGATTAGCAGAACCTGACATTGGGCACTCTGCCGGAAGTTTGACAGGGAGGAACAAATGTCCACGGACGCAGTGGACTGCATGGTGGATTGCTTGGGAGCCTCTGAGAATTGCATACCTGCTGCTTGTTGCCACTTTTCTGCAATAGACATTGGTGCACTGCCTCAGCTGGACAATGACAGATTCATGGGCTCAATCCAGCGATCCCATGATCAAAGCAGCTTTAGAAGCCCTCTATGCAGGAAAAGATGTGTCCAAATTACGCCCACTGATTTGAGAACTGCACTGTTATACAAAGAAGGTCCTAAGTTGAAACTGATCAATAAACTGTTATACAGAGAAACAGTAGACAGAGGGGGACAAGTAGACAAACAACAACTAGTACTGCCCACTGCCTTTGAGACTCAGTACTGAGGTCCTTGCACAACCACATGGGGCACCTAGTATAACAGAACACTTGACTTGATGAGATCCAGATTCTATTGGCCTAAGATGGGGGCTGATGTGGAGCAACACATTCTGAACTTGTAGTCGCTAACTTACAGAGGAAAGCTTTGCCCCAGAGGCTGCCCCTTATTAACATCACCACCAGTGCACCCATGGAGCTGGTCTGTATTGATTTTCTGAGTTTGAGTCAGATCAAAGAAATATCAGTAATGTGCTGGTGGTCACTGACCATTTCACGAGATATGCCCAAGCTTTCCCCACCAAAGACCAGAAAGCATCCACTGTGGCCAAAGTACTTGTAGAAAACTTTTTGTTCACTATGGGGCTCCACAAAGAATCCATTCTGATCAAGGAGAGACTTTGAGAGTCGCCTGATCAAAGAGATGCTTTCTCTGTGGGGAGTCGCGAAAGTCCAGAACCACTCCTTACCACCCCAGAGACCACAGCCTGAACGTTTCAACCGCACTTTGCTAGATATGCTAGGCACCCTGCACCCAAAGGACAAGCCTAGATGGAGCCAACAAATTAGCACCCTGGTACATGCTTATAACTGCACCAAAAGTGATGCCACTGGATTCTCCCCCTACCGCCTGATGTTTGGAAGAGAAGCTCGACTACCAGTAGATGTGTGTTTTGGGGTCTCTCCTGATGAGGGTTCAAGCTGACAACTATTTACAGTATGTGCAAAAGTTAAAGGCCCAGCTAACTCATGCGTACCAACTGGCTCAAACCATGGCTGCCAAAAGAAATCTGGCCAACAAAGAAAGGTATGATAAAAGGTGAAAGCACAGGAACTCCAGGAGGGAGATCGGGTATTGCTAAGAAATCTGGGACTGCATGGCAAGCACAAGATTGCTGACAGATGCACCATCTCCCTCACATTGTAGTGGGCAAACTAGATGATCTGCCAGTGTACAAAGTAAGGCCTGAGAATAATTCAAAAGATGTAAAACAATGCATAGAAATCATTTACTGCCCATTGGACAAATTCTGATTGAGTCTGAGCCCCAGAAGATGCCCCTCTGGACCAGTGACTAGAGCTGCTGCTAAGAAAAGATCAAAAGTCTGCACCTACAGAAGCAAAGTTAAAGTGTTCCTCCACAAGTCCCAGTTGAGCATGACTGTCAGTCCATATCAGAAGAAAGTGAGAGTGACTTTGAATACTATCCTTCTTACGAACTGAGTCAATTGTTTGGGGCAATCCTAGTCAATACTGGAGACAAAGCTGGGCCTTCTGGACTGTCTAAGCCCCAAGCTTCATCCTGGAGCCAATGCTCCCAGAAAGTGAAGTGCAAAGCATCAGATCAGATGAAATGGAATCATTGTGCATGGTTGAACTGTTTGAGCTTTCAAGGAGGAAAATGATAGATTAGGGCAGACTGGTGATACACCCGAACAGAAGAGTATTTTGAGTGCCCTGACAGTCCACTGCCAGTGTCAGAAAACTCTCCATCGAGCCAAATGTTGTGGACTCAGAAACTGTAACTCCTGGAGCTGAAAGTGCCCCAAGTTCTAGCCTCTCTACCCCCATGGAGACTCCCTGACAAGTGAGGACAATGCTGAAAATGAGGCTCAGAGTGCAGAGACTATAACAGTTCCCCTAGAAAGACTGGTCAGGCTGTAAAGCCTGTGGTGCACCTCAGTTATGATTCACTTGGGAGGCCTGTGGACTTGCCTCTCAATGTTGTCCATAAAGGAGTGTATGTGTCCCCGAGCTCATTGCCCAAACTGAGCATCAGTGCTAACTCCAAGTTACTTGTGTTGCCCTCTAAGTATGGTGCCCTTGCCCCATCCAGCCCCAAGGTAACTGATAGGGAAGGGCCCCCTCTCTTCAGGTTTCATGTACAAGAGATAATAACGAGTTATGGTACAATGTGTATGTAATACTGTGTAAAGAGTGACGTACTGCAATGTTTCAGAAATGTGTTCTTGGTAAAATGATATATTGACTGATGATTACATATGCGAGCCTAATGCAAATGTATATAGTTGCAGTTGAAACTTATAGAGTACTTCTTGGCCAGCAGACGTCAAGCTTTCCCAGACCAGGAAGGGTGTAACCCCCTGCAAATGGGGGTTCCCAAAAGACTTCCAGGAGCTTGCTTGAATGCTCCAAGCCTGAATAGTGTTTGGCATTTAAGCCATTTATCAGTGAGTGTTTTTAGAGCCTCTGGTACTGTCTCTTTAAGAGCTGTCTGCTTGCAGACATAATGGATTGTATGGGGGGACTGTGTGCTTCTCTGAGTACCACTCGAGCTGCTGCCAATTCACTTCATTTTGCAGTCACTAGGAGTGCAAGGAACCTATCTGAAAGATGTAACTGTTTGCCAGAAATTATTTAGAGTAATAATGAAATTACAGTTTGTCTAACCTGCTTTCTTTGCAGTCAGAACTGTGTCTGCTAGTTCCCATTCTAGTTTTGAACTGCTGAACTGGACCAATCAGTGTGGGTAGCTAGCTCTAAAATGGTGCCTTGGACGAATCAGAACTTGGACTCATAATCTGAGCCAGCCACAAGAGGATTGTATGGGCAGTGACTCTGGGAGATGTAGTTTAGACTTCAGTGCCTTTTGGACCAACAGCAGCAGTCTATTGTGAGTGACAGCCAATCCAGTCAAGAACTGGGAGGAACTCAAAGGAAATGCCCGGTTTTGTCGGTTGGAGTTTGAGTTGAGCTTTGGCAGTGAAGAAGGAAGGAGCCCTGTGCTTTTCAGTGTGCAGTTTTAGTCAAAAACGTGTGTAAGGCCCAGAGTTCAGGTCTGCAGCTTGTTAGGACTGAATCAGTCCTGTGAAAAGAATCAAAGGATCTCTGAAGAGTAGAAACCAGGCTCACCCTGTAGAAGACTGGAAGAATTGCAGAAAAGTACTTCGGTCTGTCAGGAACTGAATCTGCTATGTGTTCTCCGGGTATTGTGCAGTAATTGCGATCGGGATACAGATGCAGCCTGCCTGGTATAGTGCTTTCTTTTATATAAATGTGTGAAGAGGTTTGTGTACCTCAAGTGAGCCCTGCTGACATTGAAGGACCCTATCTTATTTGGAGGTCGTGAGTACTAATTCAGGGTCGCTCCCTGTTGAATTGCCACATTAAATCCAAATGGAATTACTGTACTGCTGACTGTTTAATTCTCCTTTTCTCTGTGTGAAAGGGCCCCTACCAGCTGCCACAGTTTGGACTAGCCACTAGGGCTTGGGTACCCAGGGACAGTAACTGATAGGATAGGCCTGTGCACAGAGCCATAAATGAATTATTAGAGTGATAAGCTAATTAACCTGATTTCCCCTGTCCTTGTTATATCCCCTAAATAAATCAGAGCTGCTTGTTTCAGCAAAGTTATACTGCCTGAGGTATTTGTCTATGTTAAGTACTGTACTGTGATTGTTGCACTGTATCTCATTTCACAGGAGGTCCCAGTGCGGAACCAGACCTGGGGGTAAGTGTATACTGTGAAGGTAATTCTGATATATTGTGTGGGCCACTAGTGGGAAGAAAGGGGGGTTGCAGTGTCCCAGAGGGCTGTGACCAAGTTAGTTTAACTATTGCAAACCCTGACCTCTGGGTGGAGGCACCCGCCATTGGATCCAGGCCCCTCAACCTGTTAGTGGCAAATCAGGCAGGGGTAGTAGCCCCTGGGATAGCGCCATCTAGGGGTTACACGTGCATGCTGTGTGTCGACAGCCATACAAGCAATAATCATCCCCTTCAACTGTGTACACTACAGCCTGCATGGTCACCCAGCTGGCAGTCACACGGCAGAGTTGTCCTCCCTCCCCCTTCCCCAAAGGAGGACAGTGTCCTGTGAGATGTACAATCCTCCTCTCCCCAGCTGGTCTGCTGGTGACTCAGGCTCATTGTTGGACCTAAGTCACTGGCATTGCGAGTGGTAGTGCTATTGCTGTGCAGGTTGGCCAGCCTCAGCCACTGCTTCTAAGAGAAGACCCGCAGAGTCAAGGGGACTGTATAGTATATCTACCACTCAGGCTTGGATATAACTCGGGAGCTGTCCTTGGGTCACATATTTATGATGTCAAAAAAAAAAAAGACAAAGAAAGAAGAAAACCTCGTACACACATAAAAAAAATAAACAAACAGAAGACAAAATTACCAGCTGGGGGCTTCTTTTATTTGCAGTAAGCTACAGACAAATGAAAAGACCTGTCCGTCTGTCTGTAGTGTACTGCAAATAAAAGAAGCCTCCAGCCAGGAATTTTGGCTTCAGTTTATTACTTTGGTGTGTATGTAAGCTTTTTCTCTTTATTTGTATTACTTTGTAACTGATGCACCACTGGATTTTAGAGCCGCCTTGCTGTTCATTTGATATGCATTTATAATGTCATTGGGCCCTATGCACCAATGGGTGGAAAATATGTGCCTAAGACGTGTACCCGGCCCGTGCAGCTCCGCACCCATGGACAGATGCGCACAGGCTGGTATTCATGAATGGCCACCACCTGTCTGCAGTTCCACTCCCCCAATGCACAGGTCCATGCAGGGTGGACGGGGGTGGAGTAGCGAACCCAGTTGGGCATCCAATCGGATGTCCGTCCTGGGTCCCAAGTGGATCACATAAGCGGTAGGGTGAGGGTCCTGGTGTTTGAATAGAGCCCTTCGCAGGCACCTGGACCCATGCAGCAATGTCCTGACAGCTAGGGTCTCCCTGGCTGAGCCTCTGTGGTGCCACAGCCACTGCCACATTGCCGACCCACCACCCAGCCAATGAATGGCCCGACCCCGTTACTGAACAGCACCCCCCCGCCCCAACACATGACAGCCTGTTCCCGGTAGTGCAGAAGCAGACCCCCAACCCCCATCACATTTGTGCCCTGTCCCCATATGCCATAATCAGATCCCCACCGCAATACATCTGTCCCCCATTCCCATAGTGGCAACATACCCCACCATCACATGTAAGCCCTGTCCCTGTACCAAGTCCTTGGTACCGATTCCATCCAGTACATGGAGAATGCCCCCGCGCTGCCCGGTCCACAAAACCTGACCCAGTATCTCAGCAATAGCAGTGGTGGCCAGTGGACCCCCACCCACCCATGGTACCAACCACCCCCCAACCCCATACCAGAGTGTCGTTGCTGCAGCTCCGGATGGCCAGCAACAAAGCCCTCCACACACCTCCTTGGCCGGCAGCCATCCAACTGATGCTAGGAGCGCGCTGCCTATTTATAGCGGTGCGCTCCCTGTGTCTGTCGGATGGCTGGTGGCCGAGGGGGTGTGAAGAGGGCTGTGCCGCTGGCTGTCCCTTGCTGCTGGTACAGGGGACGGGGGGAATGAAGGTGCCATGGGGATGGAGGGGCCATTGTCCACCAATGAAGACACTGGGGGTCCAGGTTCGGGGGTTTTCGCACCAGGGAAAACTAGTACAGTGCCCAGATGGCACAGGTTGCACCAGGAAAGGCATACTGGGCTACAATAGCCCATTACTTGGTGGGTCCTGGGGACCGCTCCTCTGCGTTTGCCGAGGATGTCCTGTATTGCACGGGATCAGGATGATGAGTGTATGGAGGCGGGGGGTATATGCCGTTCAGTATGTGACTGTGCAGTCCAGTGTGGGAGGAGGGTCTGCCATGCACTTGTGGGGCTGGGCAGTCTATTGGGGGTGGGGATCTGCCCTGCACCTATGGGATGGGGCTTCCCTGTGTGGCCGTGGAATGGGTCTGTCGTGCAGCTATGGGGGCAAGGCAGGATGGGGGCTGTCCTACAAGCATGGGGCAGGGGTTTGGGTACTTTGGGGGGCTACCAGTCTGCTGCCGGAGATGGCTGGGGGTCCTGTGTCAGCAGGGCACATACTGCAGGTATGGCAGGGTCTACCCTGGCATAACCTGCACCCTACTACACCCCCTCCATGTGTTGCACTATGCACCTTTGTGAATGGCATGTAGTGCAGGCATGCCCCTGGCATGCCTTCCGCCCATTCCCAGCATGTTGCTGTCCACGTGGCCATGGGATCGGGTGTGTACGGGATGCATGCCCCTTTGGTGCATCCTACGCAGGGGGTGCAATGTGTGCGGGGTGGCTATGTGCCGCAGATATGCGGTGCATGGGCACTCTGCCTATTTGTGCATATGGCCCAACATCCAGAAAACCAGTGAAATTTAAATGAAATTATAAATAAGTCCTGAAAAAAAAAACTGATATACGTGAGTTTTTCCTGGATATTTTTGTCACACCTGTGTACCCTCTTCTAAATTTGGTTTTACAGTTGATCTACCCGACATGATCCAATGGTGGGGTTACCCAGCCCTGTATACACAAGTAACACCAAAGAATGACCAGTACTCAAGAGACAGAAATAGTACCATAAAAATGGTATTTAAAAAGCACAAATGCCAAGATTTTAACAGCCAAACATAACATGTGATACCAGCACCTGAATAGCTCATTGTCTGCATGCCCCTGGCACTCAGACGGTGAGTTTTTCAGGTGCTGGTGGCACGTATCGTGTTTGGCTGTTAAAATCTTGGTCTGTATGCTTTTTAAATACAGTTTTCATGGCATTACTTTCTTTCTGCTGAGTGCTGGTCATTCTTTGATGTTTAACATTTCATTCTTAGTCTGGTCCTGCTTCTACCCGATGTTAAGCTGGTGGGACTAATGTATCAAGAGGTTAAGAAACTTGCTCAAGGTCACCCAGTGAATTCGTGGCTCTGGTCAGATTTGAACCCTGAGCCTCCTGGCCCCCATGCCTGTGCTCTAGTCACTAGACCATGCATTATATCCAGTACAGGAGTAACATCCTCGGACAAGAAGGGGACGGAATCTTACACAAGTGCAGTGACAACACATCCCAGCACCAGCTGTTTCTCTGAGCTGCTATGCTGTGATTCCTTGGAAAAATCTGAAACCAATTAACGTTTATCCGTTTGGAGTCTGATTCCAAATCTGTGGATCTGAAGGAACACGTCCCCTACTTGTCTGCTGGTGGGGGGGGGAATGTTAGACAAAGGAAGATCATCCTGGTGTTCAGTGTACAAAGGCAAAGACTAATATTAGTACACCCCTTCTGCATTCCTACCAGGCTTCAGTCACTTGGCAAGATGAGCGAAAGACAAACAAGATGGTGGCCTTAATGGAAAAGGGATGCCTGGATATCGTAGCAGTCACAGAAACATGGTACACAGAGAACCATGACTGGGATGTTAACATACCAGGGTACATAACCTACAGGAGAGACAGGCAGGGGAGAAGAGGGGGAGGAGTAGCTCTCTATGTAAAGGAAGGGATAAAAGCAACTGAACAAAAGAGTAAACAGGGAGGAGAGGAGGCACTGTGGGTCACCTTGGAGACTGGAAAGGGCACCACAATCCGCACTGGGGTTGTACAGACCCCCATGTCAGGGGAAGGAATGGACAAGGATATGATGGAAGGCATTCTTAGAATGGCAGAGAAAGGGAGATACTGTTGATGGGAGACCTGAATATGCCAGATGTTAACTGGAGCACATTTGCTGCAGCCACATCCAAACAGGGCCATTCTTGATGCCCTACAGGTGGCAGGCATTAGACAGCTAGTTTGGAACCCACTCGTGAGGGAGCAATCTTAGACCTCGTACTCTCAAGCAGGGGCAGTGAGAGGATCTCAGATCTAAGTAGGTTGCCATCTGGGGACAAGTGACCATCAAACAGTGTGGTTCACGTTAAACTCAGCTACAGAGTCAAGCCATACAAAAGTGAGGGTACTGGACTTTAGGAGGGCTGACTTTGGCAAGATGGGAGAGTGCCTCAGAAAAGCACTAGCAAACAGGCTAGAAGGAGGTGTGGAGCAACAATGGGGAATTATCAAAACTGCCATCACAGATGCAACAAGCCTTTGTGTGAAGCAAATAAACAAATCAAAATGAAAGAAAAAGCCACTATGGTTCTCAAGAGAGGTGGCTGTGAAAGTCAGGAAGAAAAGATAGCATTCGGAAGTATAGGAAACACAGAAGGAGCAGGACAGAGAGCTGTACCAGTTAAGGCAGAAAGAAGCAGGGAGGAAGTCAGAATAGCAAAGGCCCAAACTGAGAAAAAGATAGCCAACTCAGTTAAGAAGGGGGATAAAACCTTTTAGGTACATCAGCGGCGTAGAAAAGACAAAGGGAGGATAGTGAGGCTGAATAGAAGTGACGGTGGGTGGGCAGAGGACAGTGAAAAAGCAGGAATACTGAGCGAATATTTCTGCTCAGTATTCACAAAAAGAGGAGGAGGAAGTGCCTAATCCAATTAACAGAAGCACTCTTGATAGGGGGGTCGATCCCAGTCCTTTCACAGAAGAAAGGGTTCTGCAAGAACTCCTAAAACTGAAGGTGGACAAAGCAATGGGTCCTGATGGAATTCACCCCAGAATTCTAAAAGAATTAAGGAAGGAACTAGTGAAACCACTGGCTACTCTTTTTAATAAATCATGGGAGGATGGTGTGGTACCCGAGGACTGGAGGAAGGCGGATGTGATTCCCCTTCACAAAAGTGGGAGCAAGACAGAGGCAGGAAACTACAGACCTGTCAGTCTGACCTCTATGGTAGGGAAAGTGATGGAGTCACTTCTGAAGGAAAGAATAGTTGAGTACCTAGAGGTCAGTGGAGCACAGGATTCAAGGCAGCATGGGTTCACAGCAGGAAGGTCATGTCAGATGAATCTAATAGATTTCTTTGACTGGGTGACCAAAGTAGTAGACCAGGGAGGGCCTGTGGACATGGCCTACCTAGACTTTAGCAAGGCATTTGACACAGTCCCACACAAAAGATTGATAGTCAAATTAACCAGCCTGGGAGTGGGTCCCAGGGTGGTAGCCTGGTAAAACATTGGCTGGACAACAGGACACAGAAGGTAATTGTAAATGGAGTCCACTCTGAAGAAAGGTGGTTACTAGTGGGGTACCGCAGGGGTTCAGTGTGGGTCAGTCCTTTTTACACTGTCTTCATCAGTGACATTGCAGAGGGACTGGAAGGAAAAGTATGCCTTTTGCAGAAGACACAAAGATCTGCAACAGGGTTGATACACAAGGAGGCATGGAAAGGATGAAAAGGGACTTAGCAAGGTTGGAGGAATGGTCAGGCATTATGGCAGCTAGGATTCAATGCAAAAAGTGCAAAATAATGCACCTGGGAAACAAGAACCCAGGGGAAGAATACACAATGGGTGGGGAGCTAGTAACAACAACAAAACAGGAAAGGGACCTGGGGTAATCATATCAGATGACCTTAAGGTTAGCAAGCAATGTGAGAAGGCAGTAGGGAGGGCCGGGGGCATACTGGGATGTATAGGGAGGCATCAGCAGCATAAAACAGGAAGTTGTTATCCCTCTGTACAGACAGTTGGTGAGACCCCATCTGGAATACTGTGTCCAGTTCTGGAGACCCCATCTCCATAAAGACATAGACAGGATAGAGGCAGTCCAGAGGGCAACTAAAATGGTGCAGGGTCTGCAGAGAAGCCGTATGAGGAGAGACTAAAGGAGCTTAATATGTATACCCTGAGGAAAGAAGGGAGGGGACATGATAGAAACTTTCAAGTACCTCAAGGAATCAACCAAAGTCAAGAGGGTAGCATCTTTCAGAAAAGAGACTTGCAAGAACAAGAGGACACAATTTAAAGAATAGAAGGAGGCGGTTCCAGGGGCAATGTGAGGAAGTATTATTTCACAGAGAGGGTGGTGGATGCATGGAACAGCCTTCCTGAGGAAGTTAATGGGTCTAAAACTGTGGGAGAATTCAAGAATGCATGGGACAGACATAAAGGCAATTCTTGTGGGGGCAGGAAGATAAAGGCTGTTGGTTAACTAGGATCTGCGGCCTATCCTGTAGGTAGGGAAATGGGCAGACTAGATGGGCCTAGCGGTCCTTATCTGCCGTCAAAGTCTATGTTTCTCTGTTTTAGGATACACAGGTGTGTTTCCTTTTACAAGGGGCACTTAAGGGTTGCAAGAAGCTTAATTTACACGAGTGAGAAAGAAAACACAGGCAATGCCTACTGAAGCACTCATACAATATCTGCTGCTATATTGTCTCCAACCTTGCTTTCAAGTTGTGTCAAATCGTACTGACCTGTACACTCCATTACTAATCTCAACATGTGGAAAAGCACTCAGTACCCCCTCCACCACCCCCACAATAATTACGACAGCACTGGTTACTGAAGGCCTCAGATACAGGTTATACGTACTGCTTGAGTTCCAGCCACACACATACCTTGGGTTCAAAATATTGGTTAAACTGAGTTTAGAAAATGGCATTTGAAAATTCATTAATACGACTGGAAAAAACACAACAGACAGAAACATAGAAATTGACAGCAGATAAGGATAGCTTGGCCCACCTAGTCTGCTCATATATTACTTGTACTTATATTTGCCCAACAGATGACTGTGTGTTTAAAAATGAGGAATAATAGATAGGAAACTATCAGTAACAAGACTATAATTCTAGCGAGGGATTTTACTGGCAAAATAAACCACGAGAGCAAAGCTCAGGCAATATACAGAATGTTAGGTAGGAAGGAAACCATCAGTGACAAGACTGTTATATCATCGAGAGATTCTGCTGAGATCATAAACCATGACAGCAAAGGTCAAGCGGTTTATAACGTCACCGGAATCCTGAGAAGTAATGACAGGCCTTGTTACTGATGGTTTCTTAGCCTTTATATATATATATATATGTAACCCCCCTGCAAATGGGGGTTCCCAAAAGACTTCCAGGAGCTTGCTTGAATGCTCCAAGCCTGAATGGTGTTTGGCGTTTAAGCCATTTATCTGTGAGTGTTTTCAGAGCCTCTGGTACTGTCTCTTTAAGACTGTCTGCTTGCAGACATAATTAGATTGTATGGGGACTGTGTGTTTCTCTGCTTGAGTACCACTCGAGCTGCTGCCAATTACTCCGTTTTGCAGTCACTAGGAGTGCAAAGGAACCCATCTGAAAGATGTAACTGTTTGCCAGAAATCATTTAGGTAATAATGAAAATACAGTTTGTCTAACCTGCTTTCTTTTCAGTCAGAACTGTGTTTGCCTAGTTCCCCATTCTAGTTTTGAACTGCTGAACTGGACCAATCAGTGTGGGTTAAGGTAGCTCTAAAATGGTGCCTTGGGACGAATCAGAACTTGGACTCGTAATCTGAGCCAGCCACAAGAGGATTGTATGGGCAATGACTCTGGGAGATGTAGTTTGGACTTGAGCCTTTTGGACCAACAGGGGCAGTCTATTGTGAGTGACAGCCAATCCAGCCAAGAACTGGGAGGAACTCAGAGGAAGTGCCGTTTTGTCTGCTGGAGTTTCAGTTGAGCTCTGGCAGTGAAGAGGGAAGGAGCCCTGTGCTTTTTCGGTGTGCAGTTTTAGTTGGGAGACGCGTGTAAGGCCCCAAGTTCTGGTCTGCAGCTTGTGTAACTGCTTATTAGGACTGAATCCGTCCTGTGAAGAGAATCAAAGGATATCTGAAGAGTAGAAACCAGGCTCACCCTGTAGAAGACTGGAGAAATTGCTGAATTGCGCTCGGTCTGTCAGGAACTGAATCTGCTGTGTGTTCTCCCGGGTATTGTGCAGTAATTGCGATCGGGATAGAGAAGCAGCCTGCCTGGTATAGTACTTTCTTTTACCATATAAATGTGTGAGGAGGCTTGTGTAGCTCAAGTGAATCCTGCTGCCATTAAAGGACTTTTGCCTGTTGCAGTTTGTCATATAAATGTGTGAGGAGTCTCGTGGAGCTCAAAGAGTAGCCCTGCTGACGTTGAAGGACCCTATCTTTGTTTGGAGGTCGTGAGTACTAATTCAGGGTCGCCTCCTGTTGAATTGCCACATTGAATCCAAATGGAATTACTGTACTGCTGACTGTTTAACTAATTTTCTTTTCTCTGTGTGAAAGGACCCTACCAGCTGCCACGGTTTGGACTAGCCACTAGGGCTTGGGTACCCAGGGACAGTAACTGGTAGGGATAGGCCTATGCACAGAGCCATAGAATAGATGAGTAAAGTGATAAGCTAATTAACCTGATTTCCCCTGTCCTTGTTATATCCCTAAATAAATCAGAGCTGCTTGTTTCAGCAAAGTTATACTGCCTGAGGTATTTGTCTATGTTAAAGTATTGTACTGTGATTGTTGCACTGTATCTTCTTATTTTACAGGGGTCCCAGTGCCTGAACCAGTCCTGGGGGTAAGTGTATACTGTGAAGGTAATTCTGATATACTGTGTGGGCCACTAGTGGGAAGAAAGGGGGGTTTGCAGTGTCCCAGAGGGCTGTGACCAAGTTAGTTTAAGTATTGCAAACCCTGACCTCTGAGTGGAGGCACCCGCCATCGGATCCAGACCCCTCAACCTGTTAGTGGCAAATCAGGCAGGGGTAGTAGCCCCTGGGATAGCGCCATCTAGGGGTTACATCTAGGATATGCGGGGGTTGACTGTGTGATAACTTATTTATCTGCTACAATTGCTAGTGACCTCAAGTAACTTCACGAGTGGCGAAGCCACGAGTGATGGTTACGAGAAGGTCACTGGCAACTGTATCACATAAATGAGTTATCACACAGTCAGCACTACTATATTCATTATGCAACAGGCTGTTTGGGGGTTCGCCGCCATTTTCATGAAAACTGAGATATTCGCCATTAGCGTGGATTGCGAAGGCTTTGCACTACTCAGCGCAGACTTTGCGTAGATTTTGCGCGATTTGCGCAATGTAATAGATAGGACTTTGCGCAACTTTGCACGCAGTCACTGTGTGGATAAATAAATTTATCCACACAGTTACTTAGATAAACAAATTTATTACACTCCATTTATGTCCACCCCTGTTGCATATATATATATATATATATATATATATATATATATATATATGGAACCCTCAGAACACTGCATCTCATACACTGTTGCTTTGACATTAGAAAGATGGGTTTGTAAGCTTTTGATGTCACTGATTCTCTGCTGGAAAACATACCCACAATTATATTATAATCCTTTATTTCCCATTAAAAACATTTATTTTGGCAATTTTTAAAATTTCTTATGCTCAATAGCAGTTAGCTACTTTATAAGCATTACAGCACACTCCATTGTATGTGTTAAAACAATTTTGATTCACTTCCTAGGGACATAAGGCACTCAGCTACACCACTCGTCTCACAACACTCCTAGGACATACATCAAAATGATTTTTAAAGTGGCTTGGATCAAAAAAGCAATATGTTTGGTTAAACCTGGTCACATGATCATGCATTAATGTCATATTACTGTGCAGTTCAGATTTTTTTTTTTTTAACTTTTAAAACAGTTTTATAAGCACAGTAACACACTCCCAAGTGTGCGGTGATACCATTAATTACAGCACAGGTGATTGAAGGCACTTGGCTACGCCTTCTACCTCAAAGCCCACCTGGAGCATGCAGTAATTCAGCATTACTGCACACTGTCATGTGTTATTACTTAGTTAACACACACACACCCATGCACACGTGCCGTAACGTGATTGCCTACGTGTCAAATAGTTTTATTACCTGTAAAAGACTCTACTGAAATGCTTCTCCTTCCTGTGCTAAAATGTTTTCATGTGTCGATACATGTCTATACACAGAGAACACCAGATAGCAAAGTGTCATATAAATGTAGAATGAATAAGCGGCAACTGTGGTGTGCAAAGAAATGTACCACTGGGGGGAGCTCATGAGGTAAGTAGCCATGAGCCCAAAGGGTGATTAGCAGTAATGACCCAATGGGGTCCCCTCATTGGTATGTTTCATGACTATACTACAGTTGTTTGTTTTATAATAATACATTTGGATAGTTAGTACTTAAGAAGAAACTAAATGAAAACATAAATAAAATACTCAAATTTTGGTGGATCTAGAAAATGTTATCACCAAATAAAACAGGAAGATGCCGAGAATCCTTTATAGCGAAAAAAAGGTAGGGTCAATTTTTTTTTTTCCAAATTTCATAGCACTGATGCATTAAGGCTGCTTAGCAAAGCTAACAGCAGACTTCTTGTTAGCAGAGTGGTGGGTGTGGCCAAAACAAGAAAAAGCAAGGCACCCTGTTTTGCTGCCTCCAAGAGCTGGTAACTGTGCAGGAGGTGATCTGTTTGTAGTTGCAATAAGCTTGTTTATAAGCAGCATAGGTGAGCGTATTAAAGATGCATCTCTTTGTGGAGGACACGAAGCTATGTGGTTAGGTGGACAAGGAAGAAGGGGTCAGAAAGCTGTGCCAAGATTTAGAAAAGTTGGAGAGATTTCCATTTCATTTCACTTCCTTTTTATTTTTATTTATTTTTTTATTTTTATTTATTTCAGTCTAGGATTACAAATACATTTGAGCCATGGCTCATTTACAAAGGTTCCACGTCAGGTGAGGTACAATACAAGGGAGGACACTGTGACAAGTTAACAGGTTACAGTAGTTTACATTATGACAGGATAACAGGCTACAGTAGTATATAATCACGAGTATATATAGTTCGGAGGTACAAGGTTGTTGACAAAAGACTGGGTTCACAATATTAATTTGAATTTGGCGATACACACAAAATGCAGCCAGTGGCAACTTGTCAAGCTCACATAACACAGAAGTGCAAGAAGGAAGTGCAAGTATGAGGGAGTGGGGTGGGGGAGGGAGTAGGGGAGGGGGAGTGAGGGCGGAGAAGAGAGGATGCGATAAGTGCTAAAAGAAAAAGATTAGGGTAGATTGTCACATGTGCTGGAGGCAGATAGGAACAGGCGAAGTTTAGATTTGAACAGTCCTAGCTTAGGGAGGGAGGAGATGTCACTGTTAAGGCCATTTAACCAGCTGGGAGCTCTATAAGCAAAGGATCTTTGACCCTGCGTAGTCCGGCATTTTGGGATGTGAAGTAATTGAGATTCAGAGCCCCTAGTGAGGTGAGGATTCAGAGCAGGTCGGATGAGACCTTGAACTCCAGAGGGGGGCAAGGCCCATCACTGTTTTTTTAGTTATTAAGCATATTTGGTACTTGATGTGGTTTGAGAGTTGGAGCCACCCAGTTTGAGCATAAAGGTCACATGTATGAGTGAGATGGTGCGACCCAGTGATGAGTCAGCAAGCTTTGTTGAGGGCCGAGGATATGTACCTGAGGACGGAGGAGGAAGCGGAACCGTAAATGATGAGGCCATAGTCAATTACTGCAACTACCGAGCTCTGGACTGCGATCCTTAAGGCTTCAGTGGTAAGGCATTGCCTATGCCCGTAGAGAAGGCCAATGCGAGTATGAGCCGCTTTGGCGACATTATCAATGTGGGACCCATAAAAGAGGTTGTAATCGATTGTGACCCCAAAGTATTTAAAGGATTCCACTTGTTCCAGTGTTTCACCTAAGCAGTTGGAGATGGAGAGGGAGTGAAGCTGGTGCTTATTATGCGAGCTGCAGAACATCATGTTTTTTTTAATTTTTTTTTTTACAGTTAAGCACCAGTTTATGTGCACTGAACCAGCTCTCAACCAAGGAGAAGCCATGCTGGAGTTTGCTCCGAAGGAGGTGAGGGTCCTTATGTGTGGAGTGGATGACCGTATCGTTGGCATAGAGAAGGATTTGCTCAGGACAGGATTGAGGAAGACTATTCAGAAAGAGGCTGAAAAGAAGAGGTCCAAGAATGGATCCTTGTGGTACCCCAGAACACACAGATCTTGCCTCAGAGAGGACATCAGCAATTTTCACTCTTTGGGAGTGGTTTTCTAGGTAGCTCTTAAACCATGTCATTGATTCAGGGGATAAGCCAGCACTGAGCAACTTTGAGATTAGTAGGCAGTGACAGATGGTATCGAAAGCCTTAATTAGGTCTATGAAGACCAATTCCATAAGGAGGCTTTTGTCTAGAGAGCAGTGGATTGCTCCCATGAATTCAAGTAGGGCAGATGTAGTACTGTGTCCTTTTCTAAAACCGTGCTGTTGTGAGCACAGGATATCATGACTGTTAAGGTATTCTGTAATTTGGTCAGATACAATACGCTCAATGGCCTTGGGGGGGTAATATAGAGATGGTCCAATAGTCTCCAAGCAGAGCCCTGTCCCCACTGTTGTGGACCGGAGTAACTGTGGCTGATTTCCATTTGTCGGGGAACTGGCCAAGGGTGAAGGAGGGATTGAAGATTATTGTTAGTGGTTGGAGCACCCCTTCAAGGGTGAGGGACAGTAGTTTGAGGTTGAGGGTGTCCCCACTATGCCTAGACCTGGCTATTGCTTTCTTGATGTAGTTGCGGACTTCGTGCATCTTGATTGCTTTGAAGTAGAATGGGGGTCGATTGAGAGAAAGAGGGGGGCTAGAGGGGATAGCTGGGGGGTCGTCTTCATTTAAAAAGTCAGGCGGAAGGACAGCACTGAGGTCTGTGAATGCAGTGTTGAAGGAATTAGCGATAGTAGCAGGGTCAAGCGTTGTGTTCCCATCAGTGACCAGCATAGTAGGTGAGGTTTTTTGCTGCTTCCCAGCAACTTCTTTTAAGTTGTTCCAAAAGGAATTCCCCTTACCCCAGGTGTTTGCAAGGGCATCTTTGTAAAAATAACTTTTCCGTAGGCAGACAAGTTTTGCGCAATCGTTTCGAGCCCGTTTGTAATTCTGTATCTCAACTTGTTTTCCTGTGGCCCGGGCTAGGAGCAAAAGGTGGTCCCTAGATTTGAGCTGAGCCAATAGATCTGCAGAGAGCCAGGGGTTGCTTAGACCTTTGACTTTGCACTTTTTGAAAGGGGCGTGAGAGTCACAGGCAGCATTAAAGGTATTTATGAAGAAGTCAAGGGCAGAGTTAATATCTGAAGCGTGGTAGATCGGAGTCCAATCCTGCTGACTGAGGTGAGATTTTAGGTGTTTAAGCTGCCCAAGTGCAAGGACACTGCTATTTATTAATTTAGGGGGGGCATGGTAAACTTGTTTGACCATTTGCAGATGACAGGGGAATGGTTGCTTAGAGAGTTGGGAAGGACGGAACTATTTGAGAGGCAGGTTGGGTGACTGGTCAGAATCCAGTCCAGGAGTATACTATTGCCTGTTTTATAGTTGAGCCTAGTGGGGGAGTCGACCAACTGGGTGAGGTTGACTGCGGAGATGGCATCTTTAAACCCACAAGCTTCTGGGGCAAGCCAGTTGATGCTGAAGTCACCCATCAGGATTGTCTCTGAGCCAGGGGTCTGGGATCTGGCGAGGTCCAGTTGAGACCTTTAGCTTGTTCTTTTGGTGGTATGTACACTGTGGCAATTGTCAGGGTTTTGTTGTGGGCCCCTAACACAACCCTGACGGTTAGATTCTGAGAGGATTTTATTCATGGTTAAACCCATTGAGCAAGGTTCATTTGCAATTGGGACCCACAGCACATTTGCAGTACGAGTTACATGTAAGTAGCACATACGTTACACAGCAAAAATGTATAAAGTAAATCATATTTGCATAATAAAAATCAACTCATACAGTCATATAACACACACACAAAAAAATTATAAAACATTTCAAGTGATATCAGTGATATTTTTGGGCAGACTAGTCTTTGGGTCCCCTTCTGCCATCACTTTCTGGGTTTCTAGGTTTCTAGTGGGTGCTTAATAACAAATGATGAGGGAAAAGAGGAACCAAGATTTTAATACATTAGTTGAGGGATGGTTGGAGTCCACAGTGTGGAAATGAGCCGGAAGGGAGCACCACAAAATAGAAATGAGGTGACTAAAATAGTGCATAGGCTGTACCGTCTTCACACAGGGAATTACAAGTGTACAAAGGCATGCACTGCACAGAGAGGGACTAACCTTTTCTAAAGGAGATCCATTCCATCACATAATCTGGGGCCTGTCCCAAGACAGAAGCTTGTGTAGCATCCTTCCGTTTTCCAGAGAGGTCCAACATAACCTCTTATAGAGGTCACAGTGTTGGGTCTCACGAGGGCAGTCGAGAATCATTCGTGCCAGGTGGTTGTAAAGTGCCACTAATTTGTGAAGCCGATCACCTGTAGCATGATCGTTTAAAAAACATCTGAATAATCAAACAGCAAGTCTACTGCGTGCACCTTGTCAACTTCCCTGATTACCCAGGCAAAGAATACTATCAGGTTGGCCTGGCAAGACCTCCCTGCCACAGACCCATGCTGCTTACTATCCTGAAGCTCATTTTTCACCAGATATTCCACTGGGTCCTCTTTGACTAGTGTATCCATCAGTTTCCCCACTGCAAAGGTAAGGCTGACAGATCTATAGTTTCCATGCTGCTCCTTGTCCCCTTCCTTGTACATAGGAACTATGTCTGCCATTCTCCAGTCCTTGGGATCCACCCCAGTGCTGCAAAGAGCTATAGAATAGCCCGACAGGAGTGCTGCTAGCACTGATGCCACTTCCCTTAGTACCTCTGGATGCATCACATCTGGCCCCAGGACCCTGTTTATCCTGAGGGCTGCTAACCCTTTTCTGACTCTTTTGCTAGTACATTTCTGCAGCCTCATTTCTGGGACCACTCTATCAGCTGCTTTCATCCCGCTTTCTGGCAAGGGCCCGCTGTTCCCCCTACTGAATACTGAGCAGAAGTAGTCATTCTGCATGGCTGCTTTCTATTCGTCTTCCTCTATTACCCTGACCCCTCCTTAAGCCTGACAATTTACCCTCTCATCTTTCTTTTTCCCCTTATGTATCTAAAAGACTGTTTTTCCCTCCCATGACCCCCTCCGCAATATGCAGTTCTGTGCCTGCCTTTGTGATCTTATACGTTAATTTGTTTCTGCTTCTCGGTCGACTGACCGTCCCCCATCCACCCACCCATCCCCCCAGCCTTATCACCCCGGCATCCACTGGGACTTACCTTTGGCTCTTCCCCCAGGACTTCTCATACCCCCCCTTTGGGGTCGGCAGAGGCCCCCCCGAAAGGCCTCCACCAGACACAGGACCCGGTTCTCTGAGGTGTCCAGCTGGCTGGGTGTGGGGCCTGCAAGGAACCGGTGTCATCCTGCCGGTTGGCCGCTGTGATTATTCCTCTGAATTAGACTCATCCCCCTAGTGTGGCCTTGAGAGCATACAAGGACGTCAATGGCCAAGCTGTACATGCTTCTGTACACAGTCTGCTGGGCATCTGCTCCGCTTCCACCGCCTATGTTTTTTCAGGACATGACGTGCCAGTTCCCAGCCACCAACAGGGACAAGGCAAGCGCTGGTCATTGCTCACACTCTTCCCTGGGTGAAGAGAGCTGTCCTCCAGATGCTGTATCCTCTCCTTCCCCAGCCAACCCCTGATGACCCGTTCACACTGTGAACATGGGTCACCGGAGTGACAGAAGGTAAGTCATAGATGCCTCAGCCCTCCACACCACTAGGACGGCTTTTCCTTTGTGATCTTGACTGCTCTGTTGGCCTCTCTAGTTTTTTCCTGACACTCCTGTCATCATTCATCCCCCTGATTTTCTTTGTACCTTATTAGGGCATTCTTTTTCATCCTCACCGCCTCTCTTACCTTTTCAGTGAACCAAATTTCCCTCTTGTTTCTCATAACTGCTCTCATACATGTTTTCATTGCCTCGAGAAAGGCCCCTTTTATAACCCTCCATCTTTCTTCCACTCCCCTCATGCTGTCAACCCCAGCTAACCTGCCCAGATCTAATTCCCTCATTTGGTTGAACTCCACCTTTCTGAAGTCTAGCCCCTCTGCCTTAGATGAGGGTTTATTGGTTCTCAGGGCCAACTCGTACCATACAATATTTTGGTCACTGGACCACAGTGGTTCCCCGCACTCCAGCTACTCTTTCTGAGTTGGTGAGTACCACATACAGAATGGCAGATTGTCAGGTGGGATCCCTGACCTGTTGCAACAGCATGTAGCCCTGCAAAGTATCAAGCAGGGCCTGACTTCTAACACTTCTGGTTGTTGAGAGATGTCCCAGACAATGTATGGCAGGTTGAGATCCCCTATGACTACAACCTCCCCTTTTGGTCCCCTCCTTCTGCTCCTAGTTCCTCACCTCTCTCCTCTACCTGCCCTGGTGACCTGTAAACTAGCCCCCTGCGAAGTTTCCTACCCAATAACTCTGAGCTGTACCCACAGTGATTCTACCTTTCCTTTCCCTCCAAAGGATGCATCCTCTACACCCTCTGTTTTTTTCCCTGACATAAAAGGCCACTCTTGCCCCCACCCATCCCTCTATGTTGCCTGTATAAAGTGTACCCGTGGGTCGCCATATCCCAGTCATTGTTCTCACTGGCCCAAGTTATAACAGCCACTAGATCCGGCCCAAAGTCTCCCACAAGTGCCTGGAGCTCACCAATTTTATTACCCAGACTCCTGGCATTGAGGTGCATCACCCTCCAACTTTCCCTCCCGTCCCTCTTGGTTCTTGACTGACTTACCCCCATCACAGTTCCCTAGTATCCATGATGATGTCTTGTGTTTTTCCTTTTTTGCTGGTATATTTCGTCTACACTCCCCAGTACCCTGAACTTGTTCCACTCTACTACTACTACTTGTACACCAAGACCCTATCCCTGGAGGAGTCCTGGCTAGGTTCCCCACTTCACCTACCTCAACTGTGGAATCTCTAGACCCAGCCTCCTCTACAATTAGTTTAACTTTCTGCCAATGTAGACGTCAAACTTCTGCCCTAACACACTAGTCCTCTCTCTTGTCAGGTGAAAGCCATCACCTTTGAAAAGTCTCTTGTCCCAGAAGCCCCCTAGTCCCCCTACAAATTGGTACTGCTGTTCCTGACACAACTCTTTTAACCACCCACTGAACTCCTTGATCTTGCCCTTCCTCACTCTAACCTCCCTTTCTCCCTACCCCAGACAAGGAGGACCTCAGAAAAAGCCATTGAAGCTTCTTCAATGTGTATCTCAACCCCTGGAAGTCCTGTTTCACTGTCTCCACAAGCCTGTTCATCAGATCATTGATATCAAGGTGTGCCAGTGCTCCCTGCTCCCCCCCCCTTTGCCCTGCCATCTCCAAATCTTGGATGGCTGATGCTTCAGGCAAGCATCTGACCACCCCCTCCCCTTTCAAGGCACTGCCTACCACCCTCTATATGCCACTAAAGATAGAGTCCCATATCACTAGAATCCTCCTCACAGAGTTCACCAGCACTTGCCCCTGGGTGTCACCACGTCTACTTTCCCCTCGAGACAAAGTGATTTCCTATCGGTACCAGTTGGGTATGACTGTCTGCTGTGTGACTGTCCCATTTACGAAGCAATGAGTAGGCTACTGATATAGCAGAGACTGTTGAACAGAACTGAATTTAGTTTCATACTAACTCTATCTCAAGATGCAGAAACAAGCAGTCATGACACTCACCTTAGCATAAATTTAAACAGAATAATCCAGCAAATTTATAGTGAACAAGTTTTCATTAAACAGAAAACTTTGTGGAAACTCTGGAAAAGGAGAAGTGAGAATGTTGCTACCATTAGGTATGCCAGATTCAAGCAGCAGATAGCTTACAGAGAAGTCAACTCAAGCACAGGGAAGTGAAGAGAAATGCTCAGTGCCACACACTGAGTGGCAGCAGTGGGATTCAAATCTGTGTCTCAGGGTTCACAGATCTGTACCAACCACTAGACAAAACTGCCTTTACTGGGCACTCTCCCCAGTCTGCCTCTACTAGGCAACCCCCCAGCTAAGATGCACAGTTGGCCTCCTGCTAGTCTCCCCTCTCTCCTGACACACTTCTATACCCCCTCTCCCTTCCACCATCCTGCCTACCTGTACCTTTTGGGGCAACAACTCCTGAAGCATCTCCCCCCTAAAGATCCTTGATTGCCAATAGTTGATTGGTGGAGGGCCTAATGGTTAGCAGGCTCAGTAGTCCTAAATTTTTTTCCCGGGAAGCTCAGTCACCACCCTTCTCTTCAGCATGCCACTATGTCAGTAATTGACCAGCTTACTGAGGAGTTCTGCGCTGTATTCATGCATTCTTGTAGACAGTAATAAGCAACAGGAGTTTCTCCATGAAGAGATATATGAGCTCCTATTGCTTATTACTGTCTACAAGGGCATATGTGGACAGTGCAGAACTTCTCAGTCCTGCTCTTAACTAATGACATGTGGCACACTGCAGGGGAAAGGGGGGAGCAACAGAGCTAGCCTGGAAGAAAAGTAAAGGACTACTGAACTAAGCTTGCTTGTCCATCAGATTCTCGCATTCAACTACTGGTGGCTGGGGCCGGGGGCAAAGAAGCTCTGTGCCATTTCTGAGCTGAACCAGGAAGATTCAGCTTGGACTCGGGTCTTTTCAAGCCAGCCAAGTCCAAGGTGGTTCATTTTAATCAGAACCAGTTCTTCCTACTAGTCTACAGACCCTAAAAAAGAAATGCAGCAGTTAAGTAGAAGGAAGTCTTGCTGCTAGGGGTACTGTGCAATTTTACTCTGCTGGCGAGTTTTTAGCAAACTGCCAAACTGTGCACTGTGCATGCACTTTTTGCAGTACAAAGAAAGTCTTAAAAAAGGCTCAGAAGTCTTTAAAAAAGTAAGTTACTGACCTCCACTCTCCTGTAGCATCCTATCTTCTTCCCCTCAGCCCCAGTCAGTACCATGATAAACCCTTCTCCTCTACTCACACAACAGCACCCGATTCCACTCCCCTGCCCCTGCCTTGGAAAAATAATAAATAAAACGCCCTTTCCCTAATCTGCTCAGCAACACCAAACCCCACCCCCCTTCCAGCCCTGCCTGCCCCAGTCAACAAGAAAATGACACATTTCTTCCCCTACCCATTCAACACCCAATCCATATGCTACCAAACAAAAGGATACAGGAACTGTGGCAGAGAGAGGGACGGTGACTGCCACAGACCCTCCTCTCACCATTGCAGCCAGCCACCCAGATGACACTGAATTCTTCCCAGAATTATGAAGCCTGGTAGTTGGCTCCACATTAGATTATATCAAAATGCTATCAAGCATAAATTGATCAGAGGGAAGAGGCAACTTCTGAATCAGGTATCATCAGCATTGTAAGATGCTTGGGAGTTATGGAAGCTGACACTATAAATCCATTGGACTCATAGAGATGGGGACAAAATGGGGGGGCAAAATCACCACTGGAAGCAGAATGACAGAAGGCCCAGCCCCCCAAGTAACCACGTCCATTCTGGAACCTGGGACGCTGGCGTAGCAAACAGTAGTGGTACTGCTGTGCTACCAGGCAGGCTGGCCCAACGTCTTTTAGAATTGTCTGATTTTTTGGTTTCCATTCAGCCTAAACAAACAAAAACAGTACAGTTTTCCAGTGGTGTGTACTTCTTAAGGGGTGCAATTGTATCACAAAACATCCGTTTCCCTCAACCAACCCCTGACTCTGATTCTGTAGTCAGTTTAAGGCCCTCAGCCTGTTTGCACACACTGCTGTGATCTTGTTCTTTGCCCTGGTCCAGTTTGAAACTGTTAGTAAACTTGACGAGGTTTAAAAGTGCCTGACACAGTGTCCAGACTTGGACACAAAATTTTCTTGAGAAGCACTCTCTAGCCCACCAAAGGAAGTAGGCCAGTGTTGGAATTACACATTATGAGATTTGGAAGCTAGGGGGTCCATAAGGGACTTATGTTCAAATTGAGCCCCACTTCCCATTATAAGTTAATGGCAGTGACCTAAGAGCTACCGGGTCTCACTTCAGAACATGACTGCCAAGCCCTGGCAAGCCCCCCTGTATTTCAACACTGGTAGATGAAAGAACAGTTGTACTGTACACTAAACTAATTTAAATAAAATAAGTTCTAGTGTAGTCTAGATAGGGTTGTTTGCTATAACAGTTGTTAAGAATGTTCTCTCCATTTTGCATCTCACACAGTTAACAGAGCTTGTTTGTGCCGCGCCCCCTCCACCCTGAGTTTTTTACTATTTTTTCCCATTTGTCTCCAACCACCCCTCACCTCGGCAAACTCCCCAGCCCTATCACCTGTCTTCTTCTGGACTTACTCAGTCCTTTGGTTCCTCCATTGCCCTCCCTGGTCAGGCATGGGGTGCCCTCAAGCCCCCTCAGAAATCAAATTCCGGTGTGTTGGAGGGAGCAAGGTCAACAGTGTAGAGCCTGTGGGGGATCAGTCATCCTGCAATGATGAGTTTGTCTGGCCTTCATCCCTCTCCTGCAGGACATCAGTGGCTAATGAAGCACATGCGCACATATGCAAGCATGTTGTGTGACACAAGCCAATGTTCTCCCTCCTCAAGCAGTGCTGCTTGCAGCACCACCTGGGGTGATCCAGGTGGCACTCACATGGTGGCCTCTGTTACCTGCCTCCCCCTGGAGAAGAGCATCTGCTGGGGTGCTCAATTCAACCTTCCTCCGGCCAGCAGCATTACAGCTGCACCGACGGACCTCTCCACCACCCCCTGAGTTTGTAATACCACTCCTGCGCACACCCAAACCTCTTAGCACACTCACTCTACACCCCCTAAAATTATCCACTTTGCCAGTCAAATCCTCTTCAACAGAGTGGATACAGCACGCCATCAGTCACCCTAATACAGCCCTGTCATCAGACCCCCTGCCTGCCACTGAATGACAATGTCATGGGTGTGCAGAGAGGCTGGAACGTGGATGAGTGACAGAAATTAATTTTATGGGGGGAGACGGAGTAGAAAACATTACCAGGGCACACAGGAGATTGGCCAGTGTTGTAAAGTGTTGGGGGGGGGGTGGTGAACTGCACTCCAGACTATAGTCTGAACATTGCAGTATGGTTCAGTTCACTCCTGCATTCACTTCTGGCTGCACTAACCTGCATTTGTTAAACCACTGTATAGCCTGGACAGGGTCTCTCTCTCGCTCTCTGTCTCTCTCTCTAGCACCCCACCCCCACCACACACACACACACACACACACAACGTTGAAAGATAACTGCACACTTGTGGTTTCTTTATTGTGTTTACTTGAAAACCGCACTGTGGCTCCAGCCTGCATCTGATTGACACCACAGTTTTTTCCACTCAAAATACAAACCATATTTGAGTCAAGGATGAATCAAAGACGCAGCATCCCAGAGACTCATAAACAGAACCCCAAATCAAAACACAATTACTGGACGGTGATAATTATAGGCTTTACTGTAAGCCCTAGGACAGTCCCAGGCCCACCAAACCACACAGTAAACTATCAGGCTATAACAGATGATGGTGGTGGGGGGGGGGAGTAATTCTTTGTATAAATATAGTGACAATCATGACTATCAACCTTATTATAACATGAGCATCACAATGCTGATCCAGTAGTGCTGCCCCAAGGGCCCAGAGGTAGCACATTGTACTGATGGGCAAATTACCAGAATTCAGGAGTGGACACCAGTCACCATGTTGGAAGGCAGGCCAGACTGCAGGCAGTTGCTGAAAGGCAGTGCATTTGAGCCAGGGAGGGTTGGCGGTGGGTTCTGGCGTGCAGCAGTGACCCCTGCGGGTGAGTCAAGGAACTTGCTCTTTCCGTAAGGATACTCTGCATTGCTGAGGCAGTAGGACACAGCCCATGCCACGTAGAGGAAGGTGGATCGAGGGAGAAAATCAAGGGAGGAAAAAAAAAAATCCCGTTGTCTGTATGACGGCGTAAATCGCCTGAGCAGAGTGTATCCCTGACATACAGTGTATATCCTTGGGCGATGGCAAGTAGAAGATACAAATATATAGATTAAAAAAAAAAAAAATAACCCAGTGCCATACCCACAGAGCATGATGACTTCCACTGCTGCCATGGAGACCAGTGGTTCATGTATGATCCTTAAAATCCCACACTGGAACTAGTCGGGGTGCCAGGTGTGCCACAGAAGGTAAAGCATGGAGTAATATGGCAGGTGGCTTCATTATTGTAGCTGTGTCGTGTCTCCATGGTGATGGGGTTTCACATCCATGTTACCGGATCAAAAGGCCTTGCAATGGAGGCAAGGATTTGAATGTCATAATAAAGACCTTCTGCCCATCGGGAGGGGCGACGTCCACCGAACTAAACCCGCAAAAGAAGCTCCTGTCAATTAGAGGTGGTGATGATGGAAGTGTGTGTGTCATAAAACACAAAAAAAGGAAAGCCTTTATATGGTAATGCTGTTAATTGGGCAGGCATCAAGAAACTAAGTCTATGGAGCTGCATAGTGCAGAGGGAGTTACTGAAGGTTGGAGGAACTCACCTGTGGAGGCTGGATTTACACCTCATATCCTTGGCCCTAGCACTTTTTAGACCCTTCTGCTGACTATGTCACTGAGGTAAGGTGCTCCACTTCTGGGGAAGCAGGTCTCAAAATTAAGGCACCCACTCTGCCGGCCAACCAATGAGCAGCATTGGCATCAATGGAGAAAGCAATAACTTGTGCACCATCCCGGTCACAGGAAGAGTGCATCTGCTGAAACTGGACTGCTGGGGGCAGAGACAGGGGAATAAAGTGAAATTAAGGGGCAATTGGGTAAATAAAACCCAGAAAATACTGGGCTTTGAAAAATAGCCTATGGTGCATATGCTGTAAAACTATCTATTTTTGTGCAAACTATATTTCCAGCAAGGCAAGAAACGTCTGAAATTCATCAGATTTAATTCTGCGCTAAGCAATTAGCACCTAATTCATCTGTATTGAAAAACTGCAATTTCACACAGTTAGTGCCATTTTATTTTTGCACAATCGAAAACAGAGAAAATGACTTTGCAGTACAAATGACTACATTTACTAAATCATTAGTTTTGCTAAAATTGCAAGTTTTACTACTGTAGAACATTATTTTTACTAAATAACTAGTCATAGTAATTTAACCCCCAAAACTAATTTTCACGTGAGCAGATCCACCTTCAGCCCTAACAGGAAATTAAACCTGGGGCCCCGAGTCCCAAAAGCAGTAGCTCTAACCATTCAGGTATAAATGAATTTCCCCTTACCTAGAAGGTGGGAGTGCCCTGTTGATTTTCGTACTTGGTATCCCATGGAGCACCACAAGAGGTCAGTGGTGGAAAGGGGTAGAAGCAGGACCCAATTACAAACAAGACGTTGCATCTCATGAACTATCCTAGGTAAAGTAAATATGTTGTAACATAAAATAGAGTATGGTGAGCATCCAATTCTCACCACCATTGTTAACACTGTTCTCTCTATTAGAACAGCTACACCACCACCCCTTGCTGGAAATCAAACCTGGGACCCTACGTCTCAAAGACAGCCACTCTAACCATTCATCTAAACAAAAATTCTCTCAGCTAGGAGGTTAAAGTGCTATGAAGTACCACCAGAGGTCACTAGCTGTTACATTCATTCAGAATCGCTTCGAGACAGTGACCACAAAAATAGACCAGTGGAGGGCAATGGATGTGGTCTATCTAAACTTCAGCAAGGCCTTTGACACTGAGCTGCACAGGAGACTGATACAGAAACTGAGCAGCCTAGAGGTGGGATCCAAAGCAGCGAAGTGGGTTAGAAAGTGGTTAACGGATAGGTGGCAGAGAGTGGTGGGTAATGGCACTCACCCCAGTGATGGCAGAGTGACCAGCAGGGTGCCCTAGGGCTCAGTACTGGGATTGGTCCTCTTCAATGTCTTCATTAGTGACACTGAAGAAGAACTGGAAGGGAAGATATGCCTTTTTGCAGATGACACCACAATCTGTAAAGGTGTAGACACTCACGAGAGGGTGGAAAGAATGCATAGGGACCTTGGGAAACTCAGAGTGGCCAAGAGCATGGCAGTTGGGGTTAAGTGCCAAAAAGTTCAAAATCGTGCACCTAGAGCATAGGAATCCAGGAAGTGAGTACAGGATGGGAGGAGATACTGACAGTCACTAATCAGCAAAGGGAACTTGGGGTTATCATATCTGATGACCTCAAAGTGGCAGAGCAGTGTGAAAAAGCAGTGGGTAGGGCTAGTGAAATGCTGGGGTGCATAGGGGAGGTATCTCCAGCAAGAGGAGGGAGCGGTGTTGCTGCTGTATCGCTCACTGGTGAAACCGCACCTGGAGTGCTATGTCCAGTTCTGGAGGCTGCATCTCAGAAAGGACATAGACGGGATGGAGGCAGTCCAGAGGAGGGCAACCAAAATGGTGCAGGGGTTGCACAAAAGCCATACAAGGAGAGACCACGGGATCTCAACATGGACATCCTCGAAAAGAGGGACATGACAGAGACCTACAAGTACCTCATGAGGGTGAACAGGGGTGAACAGGGTGCAAGAAGGGAGTCTCTTTCAAATCAGGGAGAGCACCAGGACCAGAGTGCATGCAACTAAGCGGGGGGGGGGGAGTTTAAGAGGTATGTGAGGAAGTACCATTTTACCAAAAGTGTGGTAGACACCTGGAATACACTGCCAGCAAAAGTGGTGGAGGCAAAAACAGTAGGGGCTTCAAGCATGCATGGGATAGACATGGGGGATACTAGGGAATGGGCAGGAAGAAGGGAGTGTCGTCAGAGATCAGTTAGGGTCTGCGGAGACAGACTAGGCAGGGATCATCTGGACAGACTAGGTGGGCCATGCGGTACTTTTCTGCTGACAAATTCTACATTTCTTTGTTTCTATAAACAAAATGCAGAGCCTTCACTGCGATTCTGGGGGTGGGGACAGTGCTGTTGAATGTGCTATCCTTTAAAGAGTAGGCAAGGTGGGGCGACTGTCAAAGCCTGTTGGGGGGGCTGGCCCATGGACGTAGCAGTAAAACTACTGCTCATGACGCAGGCAACCCATGTTCAGGAATGAGCCTGGGTCATCAGGGGGAGGCTGGGGCAGAAGGACTGAGTGGCACACAGGACGCTCTCCTTTTCTGGGGAGGGTGGGTTCCCATCTTGAGCTGCAATACTGCAACTTGGGTGACCACAGGTGGCAGTGTGACTGGAGTGCCGAGAGTGGGTGGGACTCCATATATAGCAGGACGTCACCGTGCTTAGTGCGAGCACATGTCTCATGATGTTGATGTACATCGGATCCCCAAGGGGGTGGGAAAAGTTAATTCAACTCATTTTATTTTAAAAAGTGCAAGTCAAAATTTATCCAAACGCTTGTACAAATAATAAAAGAACAGCAATTTAAAAACACATGCATAATTTAAAAAACATATCTAAACACCAGTATTCCAAAAGCAATTAATTCATCCACAATCCAAGAAGGTGAGATTAAACAAATGGATTTTTAAGGCTGCTTTAATGCTCTCCGCAGTCAGGCACTCTCTTATGGAAATGGCCCTTGTCTCTGTGGACGAAAGACCCAGGTACTTCCTGGACTGGACTCCATCAATCAGATGCACGCCTCCTGACAAGGCACAGAGTGTTTGGGTGCATATCCCCCTCCCTCTGTCCCTGACTGGGGGGGGAAGGGTGTTAAACCAAGGCTCAAGGGGAAAAGTGGCACTTGGGTATGGTAGGCGTGCCCCATGGATGATACCTTTGGGATCTGGAAGGCATCGGGGACCAGAGGCAAGAAGTGGGTATAAAGAGAGAGAATTAAAAAAAAGCCTCTTGGCAGGTTTTGAAAGCATATGTTTTGATACAAAGTTCTAATGTGTACAAAGTTGGACATACAGAGTAAATTGCATCTCTTTCCAATGTTCAAATCTCTGACTCAGTTACATCCAGTTTTCAAAGTTCAGATATGCTGTAGTTGCATCTGGGCACAAATGCCACACCCTACGAGGAGAGATTGAGGGACCTCAATATGTACTCCCCTGGAGGAATGGAGGGATAGAGGGGGATATGATAGAAATCTTCACATATATGAAAGGCATAAATAAAGATGGTACAGAGGGAATTTTAAGATTAAGGAGAGGGAGGGACACTAGGGGGCACAATCTAAAGTTGGAGGGTGGTAGATTCAGAAGGGAAATGAGAAGGCACTATTTCATGGAGAGAGTGGTGACGGGGTGAAATGCATAGCCTAGGGAGGTGGTATCCTTGAAGATGATGGGCAGTTTTAAGAGGGGATGGGACAACGTCACGGGGAAGGTTGCCAATGAGGCACTAGAGGAGGGGTAACAGCTAGTACGGGCATGAAATTGGATATGCAGGTAGGAGAGGGGGGAGCAGCTGCAGCATAACAGACTGCTAGCTGCACACTTGAGCAGACTAGATAGACCCTCAGGCATGTATCTGTTGGCATTCTTCCTATGTTCATATGTAAGATCAACCTGGTCCATCATTTATATCTACGTTTAGCAACCTGCATCCAAAATGCGATATAAACTACCATAAAACAGGTTGCAATACATAGATACATAACAGTGTTGGCAGATAAGGGCCTATGGTCCACCTAGTCTGCCCATTTGAGTTTGTAACTTCAGCTTATGTTTTCCTAGAACTCTGTTGCCCCTTACCCCTGACTTCCAGAATTCTTTTGTGTCTATCCCATGAATTCTTAAATCCTGTGATTGTTTCAGCCCCCACCACTTCTTCTGGCAGGGTGTTCCACTTGTCCACCACTCATTCTGTGAAGAAATTCTTCCTCACATTTCCTCTGAATCGTCCTCCCTCCAACTTCATCCCATACCCTCTAGTCCTGGAACATCTTTTTCACTTAAAAATAGTGTATTCTTGCACCCTGTTCCTCCCTGTAAGATACTTGTATGTCTCTATCATGTCCCCTCTCTCCCTCCTCTCCTCCAGGGAGTACATATTCAATTCCTTCAACCTGTCCTCATAGGACTTGTGATGCAATCCATGTACCATCTTTGCTGCCGATAACGCCCAACCTTTGAAAATACGGTAGCTCCAATAAGAGAGCCTGGTCTAGCCATATCAGGAGAGCTCCTGACATCGACATTACTAAGAGATCATTAGACGTGTGAGACAACAGAATGCTGCATATGCAAAATAGTCTGCTATTCTGGGATAGGATACTTGTAACTGAAGATGTCTGTATGACAGACATTTGTTTAAATGCTTATGCAACATACCTGTGACCATTTGTGCTCTGTCCCGGATTCAGATTATCCCCCTTTGGGGGTATCAATAAGGCAAAGGAACCCTCTTGAGGAGGGTTCCACCCCTAGAGGTGCAGCAGGTACAAGATTCCTTTACGCTAGGTACCTTAGGAAAGGAACCTAAAGAGTTAGAGTAGAAGGTACCATTGACATGTTTACTGATTAAGGTGTCACGTCCTGCAAGAAGAGAGGGAATGACTGATGGGGATGAGTAGAGGTGAAGAATGAATAAAGGAGCTATCCAACAACAACTCATGCCAACATTTCTTTCCAATTACTTTGGTTTAATTATAGGTTCAATATTTGAGTTTATGTATGTTTTATGATATTCTTCAATAAAACTTTATTGACATAAAAAAATGTTTATAAAAATATTTATATTGTGACCTTCAGCGTGCAGGAAAGGAGAAAACTTGTGGGAGCAAACCTCTGGGGATGTCATTATTCATTCTTTCTGCAGCATGACATTCAAGAATGAGTACATCTTGCTCTGGCAAGGGAGGCATTTCTATTTTACAGGTTTAAATGGTTGGGTTCGGCAGTATAACCTAGAGGTTAGAGTAATGAGCTGTGAATGAACTTGGTACATCCAGCAGACCTGAGTTGAATCCCACAACCTCCTCCTGAATACTGTGTGACTCTAAGCAAGTCACTTCACCACCCCACTGGTCCTGAGGCAGCCCTGAAAACAGGAACTTGTGCCTAGTGGGCCTTAGCTGGTCACCAAAGAATAAAACATAAAAAAATAAGTATCCATTGGCTGCTTTGGGGCTTGGAGGGAGGAAGGGGAGAAGGAAGGTTGGGTGGCATGATGGGGGTTTTGTATATTTCTGTGACTTGGTTATGGGGTGCGGGAGATGGGTGGAGGTATGTTACTGACATGGTGCAGGTGAGTGGAAAGGCTGTGTAAAATATATATTAAGAAACTTCGCTAGGACTGCTGGGAAAGAGGTAGGGCACTAGAGGGTGGAGGGGTGGGGTATGTGACACTGAAGGATTTGGATGGTGATAGGGGGCCAGTACGGCACAATAGGAGGGGGTGGGATCTACATTTAAAACTAAACAAAACAGAATCACTTTGCATACTTTTCACTGGTGAAATGTTACTATGTATAGCGGTACTTCACTGGCACTACTGGTGGTCCCAGTATGCGTAGTCTTCACCAGGTGAAAGTGGTCACTTTGCCAAGCAAAAACCATATGAGGTGCCAGTGCAGGCAAAGCAAACTCTAGGAAACTGTGAAGCAAATTTCCCTGACTTTGCCCATTTCATCCCTATACCCTATACAGTACTTATACAGTATACTGGAGATACTGAATGGTCAAAGAAAATGAAACACCTTAAGGAAATGGAGACTAATATAATTCTTACATATAAGGAATAAGAAAGTATATGGAGGAGTGTACATTGCACCTCGGTGTCTAACAGCTGGAAATGTGTTCCACTGGCAGAGATGGTGGCAGGATACTTTAACACCCCAAGAAGTACCAAACATTTTTAAACTACTTTCTTTGATGCCTGTTGAAGGAACAGTAATGAACCTGAATGCCATTTTCAAATCTTGTGGAATTGTACAAAGGAGCAACAGTCCTGGCAGGTAACTGGAGCCAAGATTTAACTGTTGTTGGAATTGCCCAGACCACCCCAATATAAAAAAAATTAATTTGGGTTATACTACCTATACGGTTACAGCATAGTAGCCAAGAAAAATGTTTTAATTTACTGATAGCTGCGGCAGGAAAAGTGAGCACCAGGCATTGGCTGACAGACAGGTGTCCAACACTAGAACATTGGGTATACATACTAAAGGGTGTTAAAAAGATGGAGGCCATTACAGCAGACCTGCGTCTACTGAGGGGACAAACACATCTCCACATGGATGCCTTTTATGAAACTGATAGGTGAGATGGAAGGAACCACAGTTTTACCTCAACTAGTCTGAACAACAGAATAAACTCTTAGAGAAACTAAGGGGTAAGAGACCACTGATAATATTGAGACTGACTGGAAATAAATAACCACACAAGTCAGAGTTTCTGTTTGACTGACGTTTATTATGGATGACTAAATGACAGAACAGTATCTATAGTATATAGTTACCCTTTGTTATGTATAAAAATCAGCCTGCTCAAAATCCTTGTTAGGCACATTCTAAACCATTATGTGCATTCTAAAGTGTTGTTATGCACATTCCGAACAGTTATTATGCACAGTTCAAAGGTCATACCATTTTAAATTTCTCATTTATTCTACACCTAGCTACTTACTAACTACCCAGTGCCCAAAGTCATACATTTTACCTTTCAAAAGTCTGGAAATTTGATTTTGACAAGTGAGTAGAACAAAGAAATGGCAAGATTTTTTATTTTCACTTCAGTGGGGGTCTGTCACTCTAGTGTAAAAAAAACATATACTATAAAAAATTAAATATGGTCAACCACACACAACTCGGCATGTGTTTCCATCTCGGGGCTGAGATGACAGCATGGACCTCTCAAGCTTCGCTCTTGAGGTTCATATGCTGTCATCTCAACCCCTCGATGAAAACACAGCCTTGTTGTGTATGGATGCACACACATTATTCTCTATATTATTTCTTTAATTCATTTTCTTCATTTCAAAAGTTTTACCAGGAAAGATATACTGAGCTGATAACAGCTCTTTTCCAGATGTGTCCTGAGGGAGGGGTACAGAAGAGTGTACACAAGGAGAAAAAAACAGACATGAGACGGCAGCTTGGCCAGCAGTAGATTTCCTGGGTGTAATAAAAAGAAAATGGGAAATATTGCTGCTGAGAGGATGAGAGGAAAGTAGGGGAGAGGATAGGAGGGAAGGAAAATAGGAAAGAAGGGAACCAAACCAGAATTTGGATATGAAGGAGGCAGAATCTAAACGCACCTGGCATCGGGGAGGGAGAGGGCAGAGCAAAACAAACAGTGATGAACACAAAGGAGACAGTACAAGGCAAATGACAAAAGGAGTGAAAATTGGGATTGAGTCTGGCAAGGCAGGAACTGGGAGCTGCACTGTAATTGTAGGAGTAATAGTTAATGCAATGCAAGACAGAAAGGCATCATACAGCTTCTTTCGAGGGGGTACACTCCCTTGGCCCCTTTTCTGGGGGAGTGTGGGACCCAGTTACTATAGGATGATTGCAGAGTTGTAACAAATACAAGGACTTCTGCTCTGGGGCAGTAGAAAGTTGTGTATAATATGGAGGCATTGTATGAAGAATCAACAGACCAAGCAGTGTAACTGTTCAATGTACTAGTAGTATGATGTACTGAGGTATGTGTACTAACTGCAATGCATTTGGAACAACAAAAGAAGTTTTAAAAAAAACTAAGCTCTGTTCAGTTTTTGAATTTCTGATGCAAATGTGTTTGGGCACCAATGCTAGACCAAGTTTACCCTGTGTGAACTCATGAATCTAGCATTAGCAATTTGCAGTTATGTCTAATCCACTGAAAACTGCACAAGACAAAATCCAGTCTATACATACAGTACCAGGGCAGCTCCCTGCAGGGACACAACTAGAAGAGCCAAAACCTATTATGTGGGAAGCGCTACCACCCATTTAGTGAGAGGACCCATAACCCTATCACAGGGATGAGCCACAATGCATTCAGTGGGAAGTGTCACAATGCACTGAGTAGGAAGAGCTACAACTCACTGATCGGTAAGAATCACAACCCACTGAGCAGTAAGAGTCACAACCCACTGAGCAGGAAGAGCTGCAACCCATTGAGTGGGAAGGGCCACAACCCATTCAGTGTAAAGAGTCACAACCCATTGAGCCAGGACAGCCACAACAGATTCAACGGGAAGTACCACAACCCATTCAGCAGGAGGAGCAACAACCCACTGACCAGGAAGAGACACAACCCATTGAATGGGAAAAGCTCCAACAATTGAATTGGAAGAGCCACAGCACATTCAGTGGGAAGTACCACAACCTGTTCAGTGGGATAAGCCACATCCCATTCAGTGGCAAGTGCCACAATCTATTTGGTGGGAAGAGCCAAAACTCATTGAGCAGGAAGAGCCACAACCCACTGAGCGGGAAGAGACACAACCATTTCAGGGAAAGAGCCACAGACTGTTGAATGGAAGGAGCCACAACCCATTCAGTGGGGAGAGCCACAATCCATTGAGTGTGAATAGCCACAAGAGCCACAATCCATTGAATGAGAAGAGCCACAACCCATTGAGCAGGAAGAAACACACCACTTTCAGCAGCAAATGCCACAACCCACTGAATGGGAAGAGCCACAACCTGTTCAGTGGGAAGAGCCACAGCCCATTGAGTGGAAAGAGCCACAACCTGTTCAGTAGAAAGAATGACAGCCCCCTGAGTGGAAAGAGTCATAACCCATACAGTGGGAAAAGCTGCACCCTATTGAGCAGGAAAAGTCATAACTCATTCAGGATAAAGAGCCACTACTCATTCAGTGGGAGGAGCTACAACACACTGAGTAGGAACAGCCACACCCACTGAATGGGAAGAGCCACAACCCCGTGAGTGAAAAGAGCCACAACCCATTGAGCAGGAAGAGCCATAACCCATTTAGTGTGAAAAGTCACAACCCACTGAGCGGGGAGAGCCACAATCCATTGAGAAGGAAGAGCCACAATCTGTTCAGTCTGAACAGTCACAACCCATTCAGTGGGATGAGCCATAACCCATTTAGTTGAAAGATCCACAACCCACTGAGTGAGAAGAGCCAAAACCCTACCACTGGGATAAGCCACAGCATGTTCTGTGGGAAGAGACACAACCCACTGAGTGGGGAGAGCTACAAACCATTAATTGGGAAGAGCCACAACCCATTGAGCAGGAAGTGCTGCAACCCATTGGGTGGGAAGAGACACAGCCCATTGGGTGGTAAGAGATACAACCCATTGATCAAGAAGGGCCACAACCCATTGAGCCAAAGAGCCACAACACAGTCAACAGGAAGTGCCACAACCCACTCAGCAAGAACAGGATAAGGAGCCACAACTCATTAAGTAGAAACAGCCACAACCCACTGAGTAGAAACAGCCACAACTCGTTGAGTGGGAAGAGCCACAGCCCATTGAGTGGGAAGAGCCACAACCCACTGAGCAGGAAAAGCAACAACCATTGACTGATAAGAGCCACAACCCATTGAATGGGAAAAGCCACAACACATTGAGCCAAAAGAGCCACAACACATTCAGGGGAAAGTGCCACAACCTATTCAGCAAGAACAGTCATAATACATTAAGTGGGAAGAGCCACAACCCATTGAGTGAGAAGAGAGACAACCCACCAGACAGGAAGAGCCACAACCTGTTCAGTGGGATAAGCCACAACCCATTCAGTTGGTAGATCCACAATCCACTGAGTGGGAAGAGCCAAAACTCATTCAGTGGGAAGCACTACCCCCCAATCAGTGAGAGGACCCACAACCCTATCACTCAGATGAGCCACAACACATCCAGTGGGAAGAGCCACAGTGAACTGAGTAGGAAGAGCTACAACTCACTGAGCGGTAAGAGTCACAACCCACTGAGCAGGAAGAGCTGCAACCCACTGAGTGGGAAGGGCCATAACCCATTCAGTGGAAAGAGCCACAACCCACTGAGCCAGGAGCACCACAACAGTTTCAGAAGGAAGTACTACAACCTGTTCAGCAGGAGGAGCAACAACCCACTGACTGGGAAGAGACACAACCCATTGAATGGGAAGAGATACAACAACTGAGCTGGAAGAGCCACAATGTGTTCAGTGGGAAGTGCCACAACATGTTCAGCGGGGATAAGCTATAACCCATTCAGTGGGAAGAGCTACAACTTGTTCAGGGGGGAAAGAACCAAAACCCACTGCCATAACTCATAATGGGAAAAGCTGCAACCTATTGAGCAAGAAGAGCCACACCCATTCAGGATAAGGAGGCACAACTCATTCAGTGGAAAGAGCCACAACCCATTGAGTAGGAACAGCAACAATTCATTGAGCAGAAAGAGCCACAACCCACTGATTGGGAAGAGCCACAACCCACTGAGCGGGATGAGCCATAACCCATTGAGTGGGAAGAACTACAACCCATGGAGCGGGTTGAGCCACAATGTGTTTGGCTTGAAGAGCCAAAGCCCATTCAGTGGGAGCTGCCACAACCCATTAAGTGGGAACAGCCACAACTCATTCAGCAGGCAGAGCCACAACCACTCTAACAGAAAGAGCCACAGACCATCAGTTGGAAGGGCCGCAACCCATTCAGGGGGAAGAGCCCACAACTTGTTCAATGGGAAGAGATGTAACCTATTCAGTAGGAAGAGCCATGGGAGTCAATGAATGGTTGAAAAACTGGTCCAGAGCTTAGGATGTGGCTTCACTGCGGACTGGGGGTCCACCTGGAGGGGTACGGGCCTATACTGGCACGATGGTCTGCATCTGTCTGGGAGGGGAACCAGGATCCTAGGTGATAGGTTTAAATGCTTCATTGGCAAGCATTTAAACTAGCCAAGGGGGGGAGGCACTGAAAAGGAGCATGAAAATCCCAGCCTCCCCCCACAAAACAGGGTAGTTAGCGAGGTAAACACCAATGTAGAGAAGTCAATAGGAAGCAGGACAGGGGTAAATGGAGAAAAAGGCAAAGGCAGTAAAGACAGGGATGGGGCTAAAAGGGGTAAGACCATCAAAAAATGGAGGGCGATGAGTACCAATGCCCGTAGTCTGGGTAACAAGCTCCCTGAACTAGTGGCCTTGATGGAAGAGAGTTGCCTGAATATTGTGGCAGTCACAGAAACATGGTACACAGAGAACCATGACTGGGATGTCAACATACCGGGGTACACAATCCACAGGAGGGACAGGGAGGGTAAAAGAGGAGGAGGAGGAGTAGCTCTCTACGTAAGGGAAGGGATTAAAACAACGGAACTAAAAGGTAAACAGGGAGGAGAGGAGGCACTGTGGGTCACCCTGGAGACAGGAAATGGCACCACAGTCTGCACGGGGGTTGTATACAGACCCCCATCTCAGGGGGAGGCAATGGACAAGGAAATGATAGAAGGCATCCTTACAATGGCAGAGAAAGGGGAGATATTGTTGATGGGGGACCTGAATATGCAAGATGTTAACTGGAGCACCTTTGCTGCAGTCACATCCAAAACCCGGGTCATTCTCGATGCCCTACAGGGGGCATGCCTCAGACAGCTAGTGTTGGAACCCACTCAGGAGGGAGAAATCTTAGACCTGGTACTTTCAAATGGGGACAGAGAGAGGATCTCGGATTTAGAAGTGGGCAGCCATCTGAGAAGAAGTGACCACCAAACAGTGTGGTTCATGATAAACACAGTCATAGAGTCAAGCCATACAAAAGCAAGGGTATTGGACTTTAGGAGGGCTGACTTTGGGAAAATGGGAGAGTGCCTCAGAAAAGCACTAGTAAACAGGGAAAGAAAGAAGAGTGGAGAAACAATGGGGAAAAATCAAAACAGCCATCACAGAGGCAACAAACCTTTGTGTGAAGCAAAACAAGATGAAGGAAAAAACGCTATGGTTCTTAAAAGAAGTAGTGAGAAAAGTTAGGGGGAAAATGGTAGCATTCAAGAAGTATAAGGAAACACAGAAGGAGCAGGACAGAGAACTGTAACAGTTAAAGCAGAAGGAAGTGGAGAAGGCAGTCAGAATAGCATAGGCTCAAACTGAGGAAAAGATAGCCAACTGAGTTAAGTAGGGGGATGAAACCTTTTATAGGTACATTAGGGAGTGAAGAAAGACCAAGGGAGGGATAGTGAGGCTTAATAAAGGTAAGGGGGGTGGGAAGAGGGTGACAGTAAAAAAGCAGGAATACTGAACAAATATGTCTGCTCAGTATTCACAAAAGAACAGGAGGGGAGGTACCTAAACCAAGCAGTAGAAGCACTCTGGATAGGGGGATCGATACCAGTCCATTCACAGAAGAAAGGGTCCTGAAAGAACTCCTAAAACTGAAGGTGGACAAAGCAATGGGGCCTGACGGAATTCACTCCACAATTCTAAAAGAACTATGGGGAGAACCAGTGACATCACTGACTAACCTTTTTAACAAATCATGGGAGGATGGTGTCGTACCTGAGGACTGGAGGAGGGTGGATGTGATTCCCTTCACAAAAGTGGGAGCAAGGCAGAGGCAGGAAACTACAGATCTGTTAGTTTGACCTCAGTGGTAGGGAAATGATGGAATCACTTCTGAAGGAAAGAAATGTTAAGTACCTAGAGGCCAGTGGGGCACAGGACCCAAGGCAACATGGATTCACAGCGGGAAGGTCATGTCAGACAAATCTAATCGATTTCTTTGACTGGGTGACCAAAGTAGTAGACCAGGGAGGGGCTGTGGATATGGCCTACCTAGATTTTAGCAAGGCATATGACACAGTCCCACACAAAAGATTAATAAACAAGTTAGCCAACCTGGAAGTGAGTCCCAGGGTTGTAGCCTGGGAAAAACATTGGCTGGACAACAGGATGCAGAGGGTTATAGTAAATGGAGTCCACTCCAAAGAAGGGATGGTTACTAGTGGAGTACCACAGGGTTTAGTACGGGGACCGATCCTCTTTAATGTTTTTATAGGTGACACTGCACAGGGACTGGAAGGGAAAGTATGCCTCTCTGCAGATGAGACAAGGATTTGCAACAGGGTTGATAAACAAGGTGGGGTGGAAAAGATGAGAAGGGAGTTGGCAAAGGTTGTGGGAATAGTCAGAAATATGGCAGCTTAGACTCAATGCAAAGAAGTGCAAAGTATTGCACCTGGGAAACAAAAACCCAGGAGAAGAGTACACAATGTGGGGGAGGTACTGACAACAACAAAAATGAAAAGGGACCTGGAAGTAGTCATATCAGATGACCTAAAGGTAGGCAAGCATTGTGAGAAGTCAGTAAGGAGGGCTGGTGGGATACTGGGATGCATAGGAAGAGGCATCACCAGTAGAAAACAAGAAGTTTTTATCCCTCTATACAGACAGTTAGTGAGACCCCATCTGGAATATTGCATGCAGTTCTGGAGACCCCATCTCCGCAAGGATACAGACAGGATGAAGGCAGTCCAGAGGAGGAAAACTAAAATGGTGCAGGGTCTGCACCGGAAACCATACGAAGCGAGACTAAAGCAGCTTAATATGTATACCCTCAAGGAAAGGAGGGAGAGGGGGACATGATAGAAACATTTAAGTACCTCAAGGGAATCAACAAAGTCCAAGAGGTAGCATCTTTCAGAAAAAGAGATGTGCAAGAACAAGTGGGCACAATTTGAAGAGATTGGTTAAGTCTGCTTGCTGGCTATGGAGAAGATTCTGTAAGTTTTTCTATTGTTTTTTAAACTACAGGAGAGAAGGATTAGTTAATTCTACCTTGCTGTTGAGGGAGTTAATGTATAGAGGATTTTTTTAAGTTTTGATATTGTTTTATTTTCTTTTTAATTTAGCTTAAAGTTTTTTTAAACTACAGGAGTGAAGGATTAGTTAATTCTACTTGCTGTTAAGGGAGTTAATATATAGAGGATTTTTGTAAGTTTTGATATTGTTTTATTTTCTTTTTAATTTAGCTTAAAGTAGAATTTAGCTTAAAGACTTCTGTGGCTGAAGTGACTGTAAAAAACTACAGGAGAGAAGGATCAGTTAATTCTACTTGCTGTTGAGGGAGTTAATGCATAGAGGATTTTTGTAAGTTTTAATATTGTTTTATTTTCTTTTTAATTTAGCTTAAAGTAGAATTTAGCTTAAAGGCTTCTGTGGCTGAAGTGACTGTAAATGCCCTCCCACCCACCGCTTCCGTCAGCCTTTCTTAAATACTGAAATACCACTGGGGGTTGGGTTTGAAGGCTGTGAGGGAGGAGCTTGGGGAGCTGCAGACTGGTCTGAGCCCTCAGAAGAGGCCATGAAGGAGGAAACAAGGAACAGCCATATGAGCCAAGTCTTAAAGACATATAAATATACAAAACGTGTGAGTAGATCTATAGTCCTTATGAGTAGGAATGTGGTTTCCAGTTAGTACTGTAGTCGGCTGTCTTATGCTGCATGCAAGGGCATGTAGAATAACAATTTCCCTGTTAGAGGCTGGGCTAGGATTAGTTAATTCTGCTTGCTGTAGGGAGAGTGGTGTGGAGAGGCTGTACAGGTAGTGTGGACCATGAGTAGGATTGTAGGATGCAATGGTTGTAGGGCAGCAATGCAGATGAACATACTGTGGAGGCTGGGAGGGTGCCCAATATGCCACAGGCTAAGTAGGCTTGAGGAAGAGATTCAGTGGCTTGGCAGGGAGCTGGGGAGGTTGAGGGAGGAGGGGAGGATTGTGTCGATAGGAGGGCTGACATCTGAGACAATTGTGGGGGCATCACAGAGAAGGAACAGTGGGGCAAGGGAAAGGTCCGGGGGAGGAGGCACAGTAGACAGGAAGCCAGTTGATGAAGGGTGAACTCTAGTAGGACCTAGAAAAAGAGGAGCAGCAGTAGGCAGGAGGGAGGAGGAAACACACAATAAGGCAAAGGGAGGAGGGAACATGTTTGCTGTACTAGCAACACATGGGAAAGAGGATACAGGAGGAGATTGTACAAGGGATAGTACTCACAAAGAGAAGGGAGAGAGGGGCATTACTAGTGGAGAGACTGAGCATGGCATGGCAGGGGAAGGGATAATACTTGGAGAGGTGAGGAGGGAGCGGAAAGTTGGCAGTCAAACAGGAGGAGGGGGAGGAGTCTCAACTGAGAAGGGCAGGGGGGAAGACACTGGGACACACTGTAAAAGCACCGTCTTGAGTGGCCCTAGAAATGAGAACCTGGGTGGGGGGGGTAGCGACGGGCACATGGAAAGAGGAGGGAGGTGTACTATGTTGGGGGACTCCATACTCAAAGGGATCAGATGGGTCAGCAAGGGAGAGAGGCACAGTCAGATATGGGTGGAGTCCATACCAGGATTAAAGGCAGACAAGGCAGGACAGGCAATCCTAAGGTGCGTAAGGAGGGTTAGGAGGAAACCACACATTATGGTACTTGTGGGGACAAATGACCTAGTGGGGGAAACGGTGGAGGTAACAAAGGAGAAGACTGAGGAAGTGGGAAGGTTGTGCAAGGAGACTGGGGAGTCTGTGGCATTCTCCCGAAGTGCTCCCAGTACCCTGTGCAAGCACAGTGAGAAAGGAGAGGATTAGGGAGTTGAACACATGGTTGATAGAATGGTGTCAAACTAAGGGATATGGGGTTATGGGTAGCTGGGGCAGTACCTCTGGATAATAACAATCTGTTTGCAAGGGATAGGCTGCACCTGAGTGGGGAGGGGAAGGAGGTATTAAAGCAAAGACAGAGGCGGTATATTGCAACAAAGGTGGATTTAAACTAGATGGGGGGGTGGCAAGTGGACAGCAGGTAGGCAGGGATCCAATAGAGTGGAGTCACAGTCTACCCCCCAGGCTAGCAGGGAAGGACTCGGGGCAGCCAAAAAATGAGGGGGTAGAAGGAAGGAAATGGAGGCCAATGAAGGGGAATGGGGAAGGATGGAGGGTGGTCTCACTGAATGCAAGAAACTTAGGCAACAAATCTGCTGAGCTACAGTCACTCTTAGCAGTGTGGAGGGTGGATATTGCAGCTGTCACAGAAACGTGGGCAACTGAGCACCGGGACTGGGATCTGGCAATCCCAGGATACAAAGTATACAGGAAGGACCGTAAGGAAGGGAGAGAGGGGTGGTGGGGTGGCAGTCTACGTGAGGGACAGGATCAAATGCACAAGGGACAAGGGTGAAGAAAAGAGAACGGAGGCAATCTGGCTGCAGCTCCTAAACTCAAGGGGTAGGAAACTGAGGTTTGGGGTGGTATACAGGCCACCGTCCCAGTCTGAGGAGCTTGACAGGGAATTGGCAGGACAAATCAGAAAGGTATGTAGAAAAGGGAAGGTGGTCATGGTGGGGGATTTCAACTTGCCGGGGGTTGACTGGAGCATTCCGGCTACCTCCAGTGCTAGGGAGCAAGTGCTCCCGGATGAAATCGAGGAGGATCTCCTGACACAGTTAGTTAGTGTACCTACTAAGCTAAAGAACACTTTAGATCTGGTGTTGTCGAATGGGGAGGCAGTAAGGGAAAAAAGGTGGAGGACCCACTAGCTGACAGCGATCACCAAATGGTGTGGTTTAATATCACGATGTGTGGGGAGCCAGAGAAATCAGTTACTCAGGTAGTAAACTTCAGGGGGCAGACTTTGGGAGGATGCAGGAAGTACTGAAAGGGAAACTAGAGGGCAAAAGGCAGGAGATGGATGCAGAACAGAAATGGGATATTATTAAATGGGGGATTACAGAAGGAACAGAAGCCTGCACCAAGACACAGAGAAAGAGGAGCAGAGCAAGAAAACCATGCTGGTTGAATAGTGAGGTAGTGGAGGTGGTGAGAGCAAAATGAGAGGCACACCAGAGGTATAGGAGAATGGGGAAGGAAGGGGACAGGGAGGAGTAGGCAAGATGGTCCAGGGAGGTGACCAGAAAAGTGAGAGAAGCCAAGGCCCAGAGGGAGCTGAGATTAGTGCAGGGAATTAAGGGGTGAGGGAGAAAGACTTTTCAGATACATCAAGGAAAAAGGAAGTGCAAGGAGACAATAGTGAGCATAAAAGGGTGGGAGTGGACGGAAAAGGGTGAGGAGCAGGCAGGAGCACTGAATGAATACTTTTGCTCAGTGTTCACAGAAGAAAGGGGACCGCTACCACCATGGGCTGGGAGGGTGGGGATAGGGGAGAGGAGGCAACAGATGGAAGAATTGAGGCAAGTAGAGTCCTAGAGGGACTGAGGGCACTGAAGGTAGACAAGGCACCAGGGTCAGATGGAATCCACCCCAGGGTGCTGAGGGAGATGGCGCAGGTGTTGGCAGATCTGTACAGCACCTCACTGGAGTCGGGATGTGTGCCACTGGACTGGAGGATGGCACATGTAGTACCATGGCACAAAAGCGGACCAAGGGACGAACTGGGTAATTATCACCCGGTAAGTCTCACCTCCATAGTGTGCAAACTCATGGAGACAGTACCAAAGGAAAGACTGGTGTCGTACCTGGAAGACAATGGCCTCCAGGATGTGAGGCAGCATGGATTTGTGTCAGGGAAGTCTTGTCAAACCAACCTGATACAATATTATGACTGAGTGACAGGTGAGCTGGATAAGGGTCACGCGGTGGATGTTCTTTACTTGGACTTCAGCAAGGCCTTTGATTCTGTGCCTCACAAGCAGCTTGGGGGGAAGCTAACTGGTGTAGGGGTAGGGGCAAAAATGATTAACTGGATTACAAGCTGGCTGAGTGGGAGGCTGCAACAGGTGGTGGTGAGAGGGGAGCTCTCAATGCCAAGGCCGGTGACGAGTGGGGTGATACAGGGCTCTGAGTTGGGACCAGTATTGTTTGGGGTCTTCATATCAGACATTGCACATGGGGTGGTGAGCAAGATAAGTCTGTTTGCTGATGACACCAAAATCGGAGCAGTGGTGAATGGAGAGGAGGGATGGAAGCAGCTGCAGGGGGACCTAAGCAAGCTAGAGGAGTGGTCAGAGAGGTGGCAGCTGGGGTTCAATGCAAAGAAGTGTAAGGTTATGCACTTTGAGGTGAAGAACCCAAGGAGAGAATACTGGCTGCGGGGGTTAAGCTGGGGATCACTGAGGAGGAGAAGTACCTAGGGGTAATGATAACAGGGACCATGGACAACACTGCCCAGTGCAGGACAGTGGCTGCAAAAGTGAACAAAATGCTGGGGTGCATAGCGAGGGGGCTTTCGTCCAGGCAAAGAGAGGTGATCTTGCCCCTCTACAGGTTGCTGGTAAGGCTGCACTTAAGAGTACTGTGTGCAGTTTTGGAGGCCATACCTAAAGCGTGATATCAGGCTACTGGAGGGGGTGCAGAGGAGGGCAACAAAGATGATATGTGGAATGGAAGGGACAGACTATGACAGCAGGCTGAGAGACCTGAATATGTACACCCTGGAGGATAGAAGGGACGGAGGGGGGGACATGATAGAGACATTCAAGTATCTGAGGGGAATCAATAAGGATGGGGCAGGCGGGGTCTTTAAATTAAGGAGGGGAGGGTCACCAGGAGGCACAGGCTAATAATAGAGGGGGAAGATTTAGAAGGAAATGAGGAGACACTATTTCACAGAGAGGTGGTAGCAAAATGGAGATACCCTGCAGAATGGGTGGTATTATATAGGTGAACAGCTTCAAAGGGCATGGGACAGGAACAGGGAGAGTGAGGTGGGGAAGGTGGGGGGTGGCAGTGGGATGACAAAAGGGGGGTGGGGCAGCTGCAAACTAAGGGTACTAGCTGCACACTCGAGCAGACTTAGATAGACCGGGTGGTCTGTTTCTGTTGGCACATTGTATGTTTGTAAGATAGAGGGGGACTGCTCAGGGGCAAATGTAAGGAAGTTTTTTTTTTACAGAGAGGGTGGTGGATGCATGGAACGTCCTTCCTGAGGAGGTTGTGGGATCAAAAACAGTGGGGGAATTCAAAAATGCATGGGACAGACATAAAGCAATTCTTGTGGGGGGTAGGAGGAAGTAGGCTGTTGGTTAACTAGAATCTGCAGCTTATTCAATAGGCAGGGAAATGGGCAGACTGGGTGGGCCAAGCGGTCCTTATCTGCCGTTCAAAGTCTATGTTTTTATGTAACCTATTCAGTGGGATGAGCTACAAACCATTTGGTAGGAAACAACATAGGTACTGCAGGTGCCGGTTTGATGGTACAGCGGCAAAGATGCCACTCATGGCACTGGAGACCTGGGTCTGGAAATGTACTCGGGTTATTGGGTGGAGCAGGATTAAGCATCCCAGGGAAATGGTAATGCATTCTGCTCTGTTACTGCCATGTGGGTGACCACAGGTGCTGATGCAAACCATAGTCCCTCGGGGGGTGAATGCATCGATGGCGGTGTGAGTATGCAGTGTGTGTGTGTGTGTGTGTGTGTGTGTGTGTGTGCATATCGCCATTCCCATCCAAGAGGCATCCATGGGGCCAGGACAGAAAAATGGAAATACACCCTAGACAAGGCAGGATGAAGCAGGGAACCCCCAGCATGCTCCATAACACTTGTTGTGGACCCTGCACCACCGAGCATGATATCCAAAGGGGCTTAGCGATGGCCCCACCATTGGGGTAAGCCATGGGTGAAAAGAAGGAAGGGCTAAGTACCCAGAGATGGGGGTGATAGAACTGGGGGAGTAACCAACAGATGGAGGCAGGCCAGAGTTGAAGGGGGAAAAATTAAAGCAGTATGGCCAAAAATCTTAATTGTTTAACACGATAAAACTGTTAGGATAGAAAGCCTATTTTCAAAGTCATCCTGGAAATAAATAAGTTACCACAGAATAAAACATACATGATGTTATTTTAGTCTCCACACAGCTTTCCACCTCCTAACCACGGAAGCACCAAGTTTTGTCGACAGCGACAATGCCGACCTCCCCCACAGTGACGGCACAATACAGATGCAGGTATTTATTCATTTTATTCATTACAAATCAGGTTTACAACCTTTGAGTCAGAGACTCATTTACAAAGGCACCTCATCGCAGGGGGGCAGACATCAAGACAGTTATTACAGTGCAGATTAAAACAGAGGATAACATTACAGGTGCAGTAAAAGGAACATTTAACATAGATACAGTTAGGTTACATAATGTAGTAGTTTGTATGTTACTTAGGTTACATAATGTTACAAAATTGTGAGTTACACTCATGGATATAGTAGGTCCTCAGAGAAGACAGTGGGTTACATCCCTGTTTGGACCTAGTAGGGAAGGAGTAGGTCTGGGGAAGGGAGAGGCTGTCCAGTGGACGTTGTCAAGCCAGGGGACAAGGCAGGCAGGAACCACAGGTTACAACAGGGGGTTAGTTGCACCTACAACAGCGGGTATTAAAGATATGGTTCCGAAGGGCTGTTTTGAAGGAGCCAATTTTTGGCAAGTTGGAGATGCAGCTAGGGAGGGAGTTGAACCAGGTGGGGGCTCGGTAGAGGAAGGATCTCTGGGCAAGAGAGGTCTTGGTTCTAGGCACCTTGAAAGTGGCCTTAACAGAGCTATGGGTGGTGACGGACGAAGATGGCTGCTGTAGGGAGGTGGAGACCCTGGAGGATATTGTGCTGCCTGTTCTATGGGTGTTTTCTGTGGGGGCTGCCCCACAGCCCCTGACTTTAGATTCCAACTCAGGTCAGAGTTGGTCCGGGAGGGGCAGAACACTGGGAAAGGCGAAACACGGAAAAGGACCATTGCATGAATGCCGCTGTAATGATACTCGGTCATTTACTCGATGAAACTATCGACGACGAAAAGGGGCACCGCCAACCACAGGTAAATTTAAAGCACTGGCACATGAAATGAATTAATTTCATTTACAGGGCTCACCTCAAATCATATCAGTGCAAATATAACAACAGACATGGTAAACTCTGCCTGTTTTAAGCTAAAGACAGAAAAAAATCATTTGAATCGACCACAGTGTCAGTGTATTACTGTGGTTCTGTATCGATATATATATATATATATATATATATTACGTGAGTTGTTGTCCTTGTCAGACATGACTGAAAATGAATTTTTAACCCATTCCACTTCCTGGTGAAGCAAATCAAATAAAGAAATCAAAATACAAAATAATCGTGCTGCTGTAAATGTGTATCTTGCTGTTTTTTTGTTTTTGTGAAAAACTTTTCACGATGGGCTGGGGCAGTAACAATGGGTGTTTACTCACCTGGTAAAGGTGATTGTGTTAGTTTATATCCATGGCACTCAAGCCTTTACCTCACAGATAAGAATGTGGAGGACACGATAAAGAAACTGTTCGAGATGACGGGACTGGTGGCCAGGGCGACTGTGGCAGCTGTCTATGCCACTAGATCCCGGATCCGATGGCTGGAGGAGCTATTGGAGATGGTGGATCCCAAATCAAGGGAGACTGAGCTTGGAGTATACTCTGGAAATAGCAAAACACATGGGGGACATAGTGGTGGATGCCCTTAAACTGAACGCCAGAGCATCTGCCTTAACCAATAGGGCTAGAACATCATTATGGCTAAAGCTGTGGGAGGCAGATAACAAGTTGAAGACCTTGCTCTAAAACCTACCTGGGACTTCAATGACTTAAATGGGCCTGAGAGGTCAGGAAGAGTAAGTAAGTAAGTTACAATGTATTTAATTAGGCGCCCAATCCTGGAGGCTCTAGGCGCCATACAACAGTGGAGCAAATTAACAGGGTATAAACATCACAATTTAAAACAATCAACAGCACAGATAACATTACATAGCCTATTGTATTTGTTAAAAACAGCTTAAAAAACGTTCGCAGGATAGGCTAAACTGAAAAGGTGGGTCTTTAGGCCCCTCCTGAACACCTCCACCATAAGAGCCTCCCTCAAAGATCTTGGAAGTGAGTTTCAGAGGCCAGCCACCCTGAATGAGCGATCACTTGAGGTTTTCAGCCCAGTCCTCGGAACCGCTAGGAGGCCCTGGGTGCAGGAATGGAGGGAGCGGGCCAGGATGGCAGCTGTGAGGAGGCCTGACAGGTAGCCAGGGCTCGATCCATGTAATAAGAGCAGCAATGAAAAAGCATGTTGTCAGAACTCTCGGAGAAAGTCTAAGGAACTTGTTACGTAAACACAGTTTGTAGTGCTGGTACACATTGCTTGTAAAAATAAATCAACCTACATATTTTTTGTGCAAGTTACATTTCATGCTCCCTCTGTCTCTGGCTCCCCTAGGATCCCTCTAGCAACCCCCCCCCCCACATACCTTCACCTGTCATCATCTGTGGAGCCTCAGCTGAATCCATAGGTATCAAAAGGCTGGGGGCAGCCCGAATATACCAGGGTCGCCAGGAAGCCACGCCAGAACTGCTTTTCCGTTTTCATCTATGGTCCCCCAGGAAGATGTCGGTGCATGAGGGGGATCGATGGACGTTCACAAGTGATGTGCGCACAGTGTGAGATCCCAGCCAGTGCCATCCCCTCCCACTCAGCACCCTTTCTGCACTGCCAGCTGTGGCCACTCAGGTGGCAAAGCTGCAGCGAGGACGGCATCCTTCCCTCCCTTCCTGGAGAAGGAGAGCATCCTCAGAGATCTTCAGTCCTTCTCCCCACCCCCGGCCCTGACACCCAAGTCTCATTCCTGAACCCAGGTCGCTGACACAATGAGCTGTAGCGCTACCGCTGCACTGACAGACCGGCCTTAAACAAACTATATTTTAAATTTCCGGTGATTACAAAATAAAATATTAAACAGCAGTCCCTTCTGCTCAGTAATAATCACTAACCAGGCATAAGTGAAACAGCCCTTGATGTCACAGGGGGACAGTTGTGGAAACATCCTTTCTGGACACATTTCTGCTTATCTTTCAGTTACTCTGTATTTAGCACCCCCCCCCCATATTTCTTTATAATGGTGTAAATGAACATGAAAACATAAGGCATAGTCCCCTGCACTTCAGCTGCCTTAGCTTCTTGCCAATACCTGACATCACAACCCTCTGTTTGTGTTCCGATGTCAGGGGTAGACAAGCAGCCAAGGGGAACAGATGAACATGTGCACGCTATGCAGATGAAGCCTAGTGCACAGCGATACTGTTTTAATAGTAATGTGCCTAGTTATTGTTTAAAATCAATCAGTCGCTCAATCAAAATCTTTATTTAACCAGGCAAACATCGTTGAGCAAGCTCATTTTCAAGATGGACCTGGAAAGGAGAGGTTAACAACACATACAAAGGAATACTCAGTTACATCATAATTGGGTAAACAACATATACAAAATGAATTCACGCTTACATAGTATTTACATAGAGCAGTAATTATACACAGGAGGTTTATAATACACACGAAACAGAGTATTAAAAAGCGCCATTAAGCTAAGATCATGAAGAGTATGCAGCTAAAAAGTACAGCAACTGTAGTACAGTATATACAGGTTAAACATACGCAACTTTAATTACAGTGTGTATTTGAAGCATCCTTGAACATAATTATTGATTGAAGGAGCTTGGTGGGGCATGGGAGGGTTGGGGAGAGGGACGCAAGAGGGTGAGTAAGGAGAGGTACATGGTACATGCCCACAAGGGCATGTAGTGACTGCAGGGAGGAGGGTGGCAACAGTTAGGGAGTGGAAAGCAAAACACCATGACAGTGTCAAGGGGGGTAAGCAAGGAGTGTAGGTGGGAGCCAGGGGGACATGGAAAAGGAACTAACAAGAAGGAAAAAAACACAGGGTCGAGAAAGAAGGAGCAGTCAGGTAAGTTCTTATAGGCTGTAACATTGCCCAAGAGGGGCGGGAAAGAAATACCAGAAAAGGGATGCGCTGGAGCAGATGGAGCGGAGGCTAGGGGATGGTGACATCAGGGGAAGCAGTTACAGGATTCCTTGATAGAGCGAGAATAAAGTGCTTTGAAGGCTGATAGTTTGATTGGGTAAGCCAACTTGGGGTTTTTTTGCAAGTTGTTCCAGAAAGAGGGTAAAGCGTGAGAAATGGTAGACCTGTTGGAGCGCGACTTGAACTTCGGTACTGCAAGGGAGATAACGGAGGAACTCCTTAAGGCATATTTACCTATCACACCTAGAGAAAGACAGTCCGAGATGTACTGAGGCAGCATCTTCATGATGGCCCTAAATGTCCTGAGAGCTGCATTCCTCTGTCTTCTGTAGTTAAGGGATGACCAACCTACTACAGCGTAATGGGAGCAGTGATGTGTGGAGTATGGCATACCCATTATGAACTTCAAGGCCTGATGGTAGAGTGTGTCTAATTTAGCCAGGGCAGACAAGGGGCCTTGGCTGTAAAGGAAATCTGTGTAGTCCAATAAGGTAAGGAATGTGGTTTGGACCAGTCCCTTCCTGGCATCTAGTGTTAGAAAATGTTTGATCCTATAGAAGAGGCCAAGTCTCTGCCTAAGCTTCTTTAAGAGATCCTCAATGTGATCGCAAAAGGAAAGCTTTTGGTAAATCCACACCCCCGGTATTTGAATTTAGTAACATATTCCAGCGATTCGCCCAGAAGAGTATGGATCTGGGGAATATTACCTTGAGTTGTGGGGTTATTGACGTATGCAAAGGGAGAAAAAAAGCATCACCTTTGTTTTTTTGGCATTCAGGAGCAGTTTCTGGTGCAACAGTTGAAGTTGTAGAAGATTAAATTCCCGTTGTAGATCCCTACAAGCTGCTTCCGGAGACGGTCTTCTGATATTAAGTACCGTGTCATTGGCAAATAGGTGGATGTTAGCAGATTTGATGTCAGGATCAATATTGTTAACGTAAACTGCAAAAAGCAATGGACCCAGTATAGAGCCTTGTGGTACGCCCTTTAGTAGAAGTTTCAGGGATGAGATTCCCCTTTAGCCTTGACCTGCTGCTGTCGCCCTGTTAGATAGTTCGAGAACCACCTCAGCAATGGGGGGTCGCAGCCGATGTTTCTGAGGGAGACAAGGAGCAGCTTGTGGTCAACTTTATCAAATGCCTTGCTTAAGTCTAGAAATACTGCGCAAACTAAGTTCTTCAAATCCAAGGCACACTGCCAGTCGTTGGTGACCTTTGCAAGGGCTGAAATAGTACTGTGATGAGACCTAAATTCTGACTGATAAGGACTGAGCAGGTTCCCAATTTCAAGGTAGTTCCTGAGCTGCACACTCACTATTTTCTCCAACAGTTTGGAAAGGGTGAGAAGTAGGGAGATTGGTCTATAGTTATTCAGGTCACAGGTCTCCAGATTTAAAAAGGGGGATTAAGTGAGCCGTTTTCTATATGGGAGGAATATCGCCCTGTGAAAGGGAGAGGTTAAAAATGTGCGTTATGGGCACAGCCAGGATGTGACGACTGAGCTTCAGGAAGAATCGGTCCAATTGGTCTACCCCTGCACACTTCCTGGTATCCAACTGTAGGAGGAGATCCTCAAACTTCTCTCAGGTGGTAGACTGGAGGGAGAAGGCCATGTTTGTGACTTGATCTGGTAAGTCCAGTGCTCCAAGACTAGAGCGGAGGTTATTGGCAGGGGACGTATCGAAAGTGAGACCTGCAGTAGCAAAATGGTTATTGAAAGTGTCAAGGGTAGTCAATTTAACCGACACTAAAGTAATAATGGCGATTTTTGTGGGTAAGTTGCTCATAGCCGCGTGCCTTTGAATATCCTTGATGTTTTTCCAGAAGTTTGCCAAGCACTTGGTGGAAGCGTCCGGTTCGTTGCGAAAATAGCTAGCCTTAACCTCCCTAACCAGATTGGTACAGTGGTTTCTAGCATTCCTGAATGATGTCCAGTCATCTGGAAGTTTTAATTTCCGAGCTTTTTTCCAAAGCCAGTCTTTGTGCAACAGGGAGGCCTTTAATTGGGCCATAAACCAAGGACATGATTTATTTTTAGAACAAATCTGGACCAATGGTGCATGCTTATCTAGAGCCCCTAACATGATTTCCTGGAAGATATTATAGGCCGCAGGCACTGAGTTGGCCAAGTAAAAATCCTGTCATCTCAAGGAATCTCACAAGTCAGAGAGGAATGCGTAGATGTCGAAATTATGCCATTTCCTCTTAAGTGTGAATTTGGAAAGGGATGGTAGTTTTGGGGCGGATCTTACACCTGCTATAATACAGTGGTCACTGAAATCTGAGAAGAACACTCCTGCATGTGAAAACAGATGGGGTTTGCTTACCAAAATGAGATCAAGAAGTGTGCTATTTTTAGGGCACTTTTTGTTTGGATGTGTTGGTTCAGAAATGAGTTGGGAGAGACCAAAGAAGTTGCAAATAGTCTTTAGGGGTAAGGAACTATTGGAGTACCAGTCCATATTGAGGTCCCCTAGTTTAATAATCTCCAATTGAAGGGATCCCATCGTCTTAGTTATATGATCCAGAAATTGTAGCTCCATGGATGGAGGTCTATAGCATCCAAGGATGCATACTGAGACAGAGGAAGATAGCTTGACATTGAGAGTCAGGCTCTCAAATTCCTTTGAGAGTGAGGATGAATCTATAACCGATGCAGACAATTTCTCCTTGACATAGATGGCAACTCCTCCTCCTCTGGTGAGCCTATCAGTTCTGAACAGGGTATAAGAAAGGATATTCACCTCACTATCTGGGGTACCAGGTTGGAGCCAAGTCTCAGTGACCACGAGTATATCAGGCATTGTATGGGAAGTCAATGCTTGCATAGAGGCAAACCTTTTTAGTAGGTTGCACACATTAATATGCATAAAGCTCAATCCTTTGATACTGGCTAGGTCGGCAGGTGAAGAGATTGCTGCAGTAGGACCAGGGTTGATGTCGACATTACCAGAACATAACAATAAGAGCAGTAAGATTTTCTTAATAGCTTCAAGAAGAAGTCTGTGAGCTTTAGGTGAAACTCGCTTAGGGTTGCTATTATATAGCTTCGGGGGGCCCTGAGCTGCATGCCCAGGGGGCTAAGCAATGTAAAAAGAAGAACCCTGGCTGTAAAAAGCAAGGCGTGCTGGGCGATCAGTGCAGAGGTAAGTGGGATCCTACACTCTGTTACCCTCGTGGAAGAAGAACCAATTTGCCATGGGGGTTGGAAAGGAGGATCTAAATTAGGTAACATAAAAGCCAGTATGTGAGAATCTGTAGTGCTGAAGGAAACCAGACAATCCAAAGTAAAGCCGTAACTGTCCATGCTGCAGGGAGACCGGTGCAGACTAACACGGGAATCCAGGGTGCAGAACATTATGAGATAGAGGCAAGCAAGGAAGTAAAATTCCCTCATTATGCTGGATTCACTCAAAATTCACTGCTGTTTAGCAAGCTTCCTACGGGCAGGAAATGACTGGCAGCAGCAAGGGATCTCAGAACAGATTTAGAGCAGAATTGATTAAGATGATCTTGCAATGAAGAGCAGAAGATGGCAGTATAAATATTTTCCACAGAGTCAATAAGGTTGTTGCCCAAACAAGAGGATTGTCTTACACATAGATCAGAAGAGATGCAGCCAATCAAAAAGATTGTCCAGGACAGTGGGAGTGGTCTGAGTGCATTTAAAGGAGCCCTGGGGTGGGGTGGGGGAGAGGGCGAAAAATCAGCCTAGCTAGAAGCAGATCAGCCAGCCAAACAGAGCTTTGCTGCTCCTGGAGTAGCCAGTCGGCTTCTTCCTTCGGTGGCTAATCACTTCCCTGGAATCGGATCCGAGGAAGAATGCAGTACCTGGGGTGAAGGTGGGGAAAGCTCTCTGTGGTGCAGTAGCTTGAAAAGCATCCTCTTTCAGGCTTCCTCCAGCTGGTCACTTAGTCGAGGATGGCCCACTGGGGCAGCACCTGAGGAGAGGAAGGGGTGGAGGTTACAAATAGTCTCAAGTATAATGGCACAGCAGGACGCTTAAGGATGGGGCGGGGATTAGGAGGTAGGAGACACAGTATTACACAAAGGGTGGAGAAAGAGATTGGGGGGGTGGAGGACTCCACAACCCAGCAGACGCAATTAAAATTGGTGCCTAAATTAAATGTGAATTAAATCTAGTGCAAAAGGGTTCTGCTAAGAGCCTGGGAGGAAGCGGACACAGTCAGGACTATTATACACTTTAGAAGAATTAAGGAACAAATATTCTTAGAGTGCCAGGAGACTATTTGCATTCCTGATGCAGGACTAGTACTAGGTTTGAATAATACAAACAGCTAAGAAGCCTGGGATCTGTTTGTAACCCCGGTAGGTGCACAGTGCTGGGCTTAAAATAAAAGTTAAACAAACCAGGCTTGAATGACAAGATTGCAATTAGGTGGCAATAGTGCACGGCCTCGATTTAAAAGCGAGTTGTAAAATTGCTCTTAAGCAGTGCAAAGCTTAAAGGGGATTCCACTCAGCAATAGAGAACCATGACTGGGATATCAACATACCAGGGTACACAATCTACAAGAGGGACAGGGAGGGTAGAAAAGGAGGAGGAGGAGTAGCTTTCTATGTAAAGGAAGGGATAAGGGCAACGGAACTAGGGTAAACAGGGAGGAAAGGAGGCACTGTGAGTCACCCTGGAGACAGGAAACGGCACCACAATCCACTCAGGGGTTGTATACAACCCCCATCTCAGGGGGAGGAAATGGACAAGGAAATTATAGAAGACATCCTTAGAATGGCAGAAAAAGGGGAGATATTGTTGATGGGGGACCTGAATATGCCAGATGTTAACTGGAGCACCTTTGCTGCAGCCATATCCAAGAGCAGGGCCATTCTCGATGCCCTACAGGGGGCATGCCTCAGACAGCTAGTGTTGGAACCCACTCAGGAGGGAGCAATGTTAGACATGGTACTCTCAAATGGGGACAGAGACAGGATCTCAGATTTAGAAGTGGGTAGCCATCTGGAAACAAGCGACCACCAAACAGTATGGTTCACGAAAAACACAGTCGTAGAGTCAAGCCATACAAAAGTGAGGGTACTGGACTTTAGGAGGGATGACTTTGGCAAAATGCGACAGTGCCTCAGAAAAGCACTAGCAAACGGGCAAAAAGGAGGGGTGGAGGAACAATAGGGAAAAATCAAAATTACAGAGGCAACAAGCCTTTGTGTGAAGCAAATAAACAAATCAAAATGAAGGAAAAAAAACACTATGGTTCTCAAAAGAGGTAGTGGGGAAACACAGGCGGAGCAGGGCAGAGAACCGTACCAGTTAAAGCAGAAGAAAATGGAGAAGACAGTCAGAATAGCAAAGGCCCAAACCGAGAAAAAGATAGCCAACTCAGTTAAGAAGAGGGATAAAACCTTTTATAGGTACATTAGGGAGTGAAGAAAGATCAAGGGAGGGATAGTGAGGCTTAATAAAGGGGAGGAGGGTGGGTAGAGGGTCACAGTGAAAAAGCAGAGATACTGAATGAATACTTCTGCTTAGTATTCACAAAAGAAGAGGAGGGTGAGGTACCTAAACCAATCAATAGAAGCACTCTGGATGGGGGGGGGTCGATAGCAGCCCGTTCACAGAAGAAAGGGTCTTGAAAGAACTCCTAAAACTGAAAGTGGACAAGGCAATGGGGCCTGACAGGATTCACCCCATAATTCTAAAAGAACTAAAGGGAGAACTAGTGACACCACTGACTATCTTTTTTAACAAGTCATGGGAGGATGTTGTGGTACCTGAGGACTGGAGGAAGGTGGATGTGATTCCCCTTCACAAACGTGGGAGCAAAGCAGAGGCAGGAAACTACAGAACTGTTAGTTTGACCTCGGTGGTAGGGAAAATGATGGAATCACTTCTGAAAGAAAGACTTGTTTGGACCCAAGGCAGCATGGATTCCCAGTGAGAAGGTCAAGTCAGTCGAATCTCATAGATTTCTTTGACTGGGTGACCAAAGTAGTAGACCAGGGAGGGGCTGTGAACATAGCCTACCTAGACTTTAGCAAGGCATTTGACACAGTCCCACATAAAAGATTAATAAACAAATTAGCCAGCCTGGGAGTGGGTCCCAGGGTGGTAGCCTGGGTAAAAAATTGGCTGGACGACAGGACACAGAAGGTAAGAGTAAATGGAGTCCACTCCAAAGAAAGGGGGGTTACTAGTGGGGTACTGCAGGGTTCAGTACTGGGACCTGTCCTCTTTAATGTCTTTATAAGTGACATTGTGGAGGGACTGGAAGGAAAAGTATGCCTCTTTGAAGACGACACAAAGATCTGCAACAGGGTGGCTACACAAGGGTGTGTGGAAAGGATGAGAAGGTACTTGGCAAGGTTGGAGGAATGGTCAAAAGTATGACAGCTTAGATTCAATACAAATAAGTGCAAAGTAATGCACCTGGGAAATAAAAACCCAGGGGAAGAGTTCACAATGGGGGGGGGGGTACTAACAACAACAAAAATGGAAAGGGACCTGGGAGTAGTCATATTAGATGACCTAAAGATAGGCAAGCAATGTGAGATGGCAGTAAGGAGGGCTGGGGGATACTAGGATGCATAGGGAGAGGCATCACTGGTAGAAAACAGGAGGTTGTTATCCCTCTGTTCGGACAGTTGGTGAGACCCCATCTGGAGTACTGCGTGCAGTTCTGGAGACCATATTTCCGCAAGAACATAGGATGAAGGCAGTCCTGAGGAGGGCAACTAAGATGGTGCATGGTCTGTACCAGAAGCCATACGAAGAGAGACTAAAGGAGCTTAATATGTATACCCTTGAGGAAAGGAGGGAGAGGGGGGACATGATAGAAACTTTCAAGTACCTCAAGGAATCAACAAAGTCCAAGAGGGTAGCATCTTTCAGAAAAAGAGATGTGCAAGAACAAGGGGGCACAATTTGAAGATAGAGGGGGGGGGGCAGCTCAGGGGCAACGTGAGGAAATATTTTTTCATGGAGAGGGTGGTGGACACATGGAACAGCCTTTCTGAGGAGGTTGTGGGGTAAAAAAACAGTGGGGGAATTCAAGAATGCATAGGACAGACATAAGGCAATTCTGGTAGGGGGTAGGAGGAAGTAGGCTGAGGCTGTTGGTTAATTAGGATTTGCAGCTTATCCAATAGGTAGGGAAATGGGCAGACTGGGTGGGCCAAGCCGTCCTTATCTGCTGTCAAAGTCTATGTTTCTATGTAATAGATGATGCCCTGTCTTCTAACCAAACTTTTAATATTGCATTCCTAACCGTGACACCTATTAATGGTAACGAGAAGTTTTGTTCTGTACTCCAGCATTTACTTTCATTAAAATGGAAATCACTGTAGAATAGCAAATGGTATATTCTTAGATGTGTACCAAGACAAAACAAGTATGGTCCATGCATACACATTTTTCATTCAGGAAACAAAACTTAGTGGGATTGTAATTTGAGTACAGCATTTTTCTTTCTATGTTTCTTTCTTTTTCTTTAGTCTTCACTCACTGTGAAGTTTTATTACTTTGACCAATTCCGTATCATTTTTTTCAATATTGGTACATGAGTAGGTACCCATATGTAGAATCCAGTGAGTTGTCAAAAATGTAATCAGATTTTTTTAGACTTTAGTGTAGCAGATTTGATATGGTTATATTAATTCAATTGTGCTTACGCAACTGGATGAGATGATGCTTGTGTGACATGATTACGTTGTGGCTATTCACCTCTCTATCCATGGGATATATGACCCTGTAGGAGTACAATGCAAAGAACCCTAAAAGAGGTTCCCCCCCATAGGTGCCGCAGGAATGATTCCATTGGCTAAAGGTGGCTTAGGAAGAAGCCCAAAAAGAATACCCAATTGGGTGTCAAGCATTGAAGATGGGAGACATAGCAGATATCTAGTTTGGAAATAAACAGACGTAGATAGGGTCTATCTTGGACCCCCTGTTGTTCCTAATATACAGAAATCCACTCTCTTGTTATATAAAAAACACTAAGATCTACTTATATGCAGATGATATGGCCCTAATAGGCAGAGCAAAAGATATGGACAGCCTGCAAAAAAACTCTTCAGTCAGATTTTGATACCCTGCAACACCGGTTACTAAAATCCAAGATGGTTCTCAGTAAAAAGAAAACCTAGGTAATGTTGTTTAATCCTAATGGTAAAAAAAGTCACAATCAAAACTTAGATATACAAACATTAGAGACGGACATATTTTGGAGCAAGTTTTGGTTTATAAGTACTATGGGGTACACGTAGATAACAGTCTTACCTTTTCTGAGCATATAACCAGTGTAGCGGGTAAGGTCAATATTAGACTGGGTGTGCTTAGAAGAAGAACCTTAATTCTTCCTAGAGAAACTAGAAATAGAGTGACTTTACAGCTACTCTTACCGATTTTGGAATATGGAAGTATAATATATCAATTTGCCTCAAGGACCTTATTATTAAATAAGTTGGACAAGACACATTATAAAATGGCAAGATATGTTTTGAGATGCCCTTACTCCACCCATCATTGTAGTCTTCTTCAAAGGTTAAGCTGGGATTCCCTAGAAAAACATAGGAAAAAACGAACTGGACATAAAGCACATGATGAATACGGTGGAAACACCAATATCAAGAGTAAAACTAACTACTCTTATGTCTCCTTCTCCTTTAGGTATAACCTAAGGGATCTAAAACATAGATGTCTGAAAATCCCTTTGGAGGTTAATAACCTACAGTAGAATGCAAAGATGTTTCTACTTATCAAAACTATGGAATGAAATAGTCCCAGAAATTAGAAATGTGGAAAACATTGGACACTTTAAATGATGCTTAGATCTAACCTGGAGAGATGAATGTAAATGTTATGCCCCTTCTGTGTAAATTTTGTTCTCTATTTCTCCTTGCATGGATTGTGTTCTAGTGGTGGTACATCTTCTTTGGTAGGATCTATGTTGTGGTTTTTGGGTAGATCAATGTGTATGTAAGTTCATCTTGACATACAATGTTTCTGCTTTACATCTTCTCCTGTTAAATACTGCTGGGCCCAGTTTCCTTCCTTCCCTTCATCCCTTGTAAAAATATATGGTTTCAAATGTAACAATTTAAGTGTATACTCTTAGAGTGCATCCTTCCTCAGTGCCTAGTCCCTGGGGTGTTAAGACTCATAGTTGAGTCTTTTTATGTATTACCTATTGCTTATGGTCCAACTGTATCTGTATGTTAGCCAATGTATTTCTTGTGCGTTAACATTTCTAAATGTTTTTGAAATATTGCATCACAAGCTATCTATATTTGTAAAACCATAACCTTTACAGGACAACTTTGATAAATGGGGCTTCACCATCCTAAAAGTTATATTCCTGTCAAAAAATAAAATTTTTTATCTATCTACAGTAGAAGATGAGAAAAGACAAGGAATGACAGGAAGCCGATTGTCGAAGGGCAGACTTCCTAAGGAGAGAGTGAATGCCGTGGCCACCATATGAATCCATCCACCAGTGGAACCTAACTACGGAACCTATGAAACCACTAGCCCTATCTAATATTATGACCATGGGCACAGAGGAGAGCAAAAAAAACCCTTTGAGGAGGAAACCTCTGGGGATCCAAGGCCTAGGTCACCTTCCCTCTAGGATGATGATATTTGATTTACGGATGTATGTCGCTAAAGAGTAGGATATCAGTAGGGAAGATGATGACGGGATAGGGAAAAACCCGAAAAGAAAGCATAGATCAAAGGAACAGGAGGCAGCATAGACCCGAGAGGGGTATGTTCGAGCAGTCAATGGGAAGGAGTAGATCCATGTGGAGATCAGATGAGTGAGGGGTATCCAGATGCACCCATGAGAAGACTGAGGATGATGAAGACTGATGATGATGATCGCCGCAGGAGTGCAGCAGTTCAGTGAGGTAGCACAAGACCCAATGAGAGGTATGCTCGATTGAGTGATGAGATTAAGTAGGCTCTGAGGCCAAGAAGGCATGCCAGGAACCAGAGGGTATGCTTGGGTCGAACGATCGATGGGAGCAAAATGGATAATGGACATGATGGATTGAAGCCAAGATTGGAGTGAATCCTTGATGGCTGGTATGAGATAAGGAATGCCTGGAACCAGAGAGTATGCTCGGGATATGACGATGTAGGGAAGCCTTGAGTGGAGGCATGGCATAGGATTTAATGATAGGAATGCTCAAGTAAGCGATGTAAATAGATGGACCATGAGGTAAGGATGAGTGAATGATGATCGGAGTCATGAACCCGATACATACGGCAGGAGGGCCGCGGGTCGATGAGGTGGCATATAATTCATGAGAGGTATGCCCAAAAGAAATATCAATTGCAGGGAGTCAGCTAGAGACAGCTAAATGATGTGGATGGCAGAGCGTGAGAAGGCAGATGGTGAAAACTGCAGGACAGCAGCGATTCGATGAGGAAGCATAGGGCCCAAAAGAAAGCAAAGGAGCAGTGGAAGGTGAGGCCGCAGCATGATGGAGTAAGTAGACTCTGAGACCAATAAGATGATGATGAAGGGAAGCACTGAAGTCTGGAACAGGTGAGGTATGACATGGACGATGTACAATTAGGAATGAAGCCTAGAAGGCTGGTACAGGTTTTAACAGGTAGAATGAAATACAATAGCGAAGGTAGGAAATACAGCAGGGCAGAGAAAAATGGGGGTCTACCTGTCAAATGCTGCAGTAGAAGGGCCAAGTCCTCAGGTAGCCACTGGAACACTGCAGAAAACGGGGTACTGGTAAGGTGAGGTATGAAACAGACTATGTATGAAGATGGAGTGAAGCCGCGGAGGCTGGCACAGTGAAAGCGAGGTGCGAAAATGAAGGGAACAATAACTTTTGATGGTGGTACCCAGGTGTACCTATTCCCTGACCTCAGCAATGCCATGAGGCAGAGGCGGAAGGTATGTGACCGCAGTCATGTCAGCTTAAAAAGCTTCAGCATGATATATACCTGCCACACTTCGTGAAACCCTGAATCCCATATGCTGGAAGGGCATAGAACTATTCTGACCCAGGAAAGCAGGGAAATGATATGAAAAAGGAAGATGTCAGAAGTATGGCAGCTAGGATTCAATGCAAAGAAGTGCAAAATAATGCACCTGGGAAACAAGAACCCAGGGGAAGAATACACAATGGGTGGGGAGGTAGTAACAAAACCAAAAAAGGAAACGGACCTGGGGGTAATCATATCAGATGACCTTAAGGTTAGCAAGCAATGTGAGAAGGCAGTAGGGAGGGCTGGGGGTATACTGGGATGTATAGGGAGAGACATCAGCAGCAGAAAACAGGAAGTTGTTATCCCTCTGTACAGACAGTTGGTGAGACCCCATCTGGAGTACTGCGTCCAGTTCTGGAGACCCCATCTCCGCAAGGACATAGACAGGATAGGGGCAGTCCAGAGGAGGGCAACTAAAATGGTGCAGGGTCTGCAAGAGAAGCTGTATGAGGAGAGACTAAAGGAGCTTAATATGTATACCCTTGAGGAAAGAAGGAGAGGGGACATGATAGAAACTTTTAAGTACCTCAGTGGAATCAACAAAGTCCAAGAGGGTAGCATCTTTCAGAAAAGAGACGGCAAGAACAAGGGACACAATTTAAAGTTAGAAGGGGGCGGTTCAGGGCAATGTGAGGAAGTATTATTTCACAGAGAGGGTAGTGGATGCATGGAACAGCCTTCCTGAGGAGGTGTGGGGTCTAAAACTGTGGGAGAATTCAAGAATGCATGGGACAGACATAAGGTAATTCTTGTGGGGGGTAGAAAGAAATAGGCTGTTGGTTAACTAGGATCTGCGGCCTATCCTGTAGGTAGGGAAATGGGCAGACTAGATGGGCCAAGCGGTCCTTATCTGCCGTCAAAGTCTATGTTTCTATGTTTCTAACCCAACACAACTCCGACTCAGATGGGGAGGAAACTTCGAATGACTTTATGGGACTGTCAATTTGACACACCCAGGTGGGCCAGTAATATGCCTCATAGCACCATATGATAAGTTTGCATGCTGTGGTTGTAGAGGTTTCAAACAATGTCTTATGAATGACTACATGTATACTGCTGAAATTTGAGTGCCGCCACTCACCTTAGATAGCACCCCACAAGTGCAGCAGCTAGCACAATGCAGGTGAAAGGCGATGTCACAGAGGGAGAACGGGATGAAATTGCTGCGAGGGAGGCTAGATGAAGTAGTGGAGGAGTTGAGGGCCACAGGAGAACAGAGTCACGGATGACTGGAGGGCGGCCCGCCAGAGGAGGAGGAGGAAGGGCCAGGCGATGGAGCGTGTAGACGCCGAGCACCGAGAGGAGCATAGTGCTGAGTGTAGGAGAGTGAAAATGCCAGGAGGGCAGAACAGAGCTGCTAGCTGAGGTGGCCATCGGAGAGGGCCAAGAGGGCCGAAAGAGTGAGGTGCAGCTGAGGGGGCCAGGAAAAGGAACCACAGCAAACCCAAGCATCGGCGAGGAGAAGAAGAAGAAGAGGAGCAGGCAGCCGAAAGCCTGGAGGGACCGCAGGACAGAGGCGGAATGGTGGTAGAAAGAGGTATGGGAAGGGTGGGGGAGAAAACAAAGGCGGATGCGGCAAAATGTGAGGAGAAGGACATGACAAAGCGAGCTATGGAGGGTGAGAGAAATGAACGGGCAGCTGAAGGCAGCTGCTGAAATGGGGATAAGCAAATACATAAGAAATCCAGAGCAATGGGACGGAGAGCAGCGCCTCCGGCTGCAAAGAGGGACGAATCTTGCGAAGGCCTAGGATGATTGGCCATTTAAAGCCCGATGTGGGGAGTGACGTAGTGGCTCCGCCCATTGAACCTCGGGCTTAAAGCCCTCCCATTACTCTGTCTTCTAAATTTATCAAACAATTGTAGCATTAGATGTTGATTATATTAACAGTTCAATAAACTTTTATTGACAAAATGAACAGCATTGACAACTAGAATTAAAAAACAGAATATATTTGAAATGTAAGACGAAACGTGATTATATTTCAGGGCCTCTTTAATGTGGCCCCATGGCACTTCTAGAAAAGAGGAGGGAATAATCCCAGCATTCCTACTCACAATAAAACGGACTCTAACGTAACTGTGTCCACTGCTGAGTGTGTGTTTGGAATAAGCTTATTTGCTCTGCCTGCTTGCAGAGTCACAGCACTACCAGTATCTAATCCACTGCTTGGAAAAGAAAATGCATTGACTTGCTCAGAGTATGGAAGGAGCATTATAAAAAACAAACTGCACTGTTCCAGCATGTTCTGAAAACCTTAAACTGAGATCAGTGTTTTGCCTAGGCAGCTGTCTCTTGAAATTTCTGGTTAGAGAGGGGAACCGCTGCCTTCGTAGGAGAGGAATTCCATCCGATGGTCCCTGACAGCAAACACATGGAAGCAATCAGCAAACAAAAATACCATTGTTACTATTTGCATGATGCTCAAAAGGGAAGGTGTACCTTGCCTTGTATGAATACTTTAACGGTTACCATAGAGATCCGTAACTAAATTGCTTTGGTAGGTTCAATTTAACAGAGCTCTTTAATAAATCACAGAAAAATGTCTCCAATAGGAGCACAGGAGGGGGGGACAACCATTTTGTGGAGATGGAGAGACAGGCGTACCTCTCTACTTTTTGTCAGTGAAATGAGGGACATGGATATTTTCTGACACTCAAAATGAGGGACATGTCCTCAAACATGGAGATAGAAGCTCAGAGCACTGTGGAAAAAATGTGTTCACTTGTACAAAGTTTATTTTTGATTTAGCATCTTAGAATATTAGGAATTTCTGCTTTAAAGTCTGAGTTTATAGCACATTCTCTGTGTTGGCAGCACCTTTTCCATGAGGGACAAATGAAGAACAAGGCAGTTGTAAGGAGGGATGTCCCTTGTAATCAGTGACAGTTGAGAGGATTTTAGCAACAGTTATATGGTGCAATTCCTTGTTGCATCAGTCTTTGGAGGGACTTGTATCAAATAAAATACAGTTACGTTGGTCCAAAGAAGACATCGAAAGGCTGGGCGAGCATGGCACTGTACTGGGACACGTCAATGACAATGATTTGTTTGAGTTGCGCGAAGGGTTAGGTAGACCATGGCGAGAGTTCTCAGAGAGGCAAAGCATGCAGGCTGGTGGCGGGAAAAGAACTGAAGCGGATCAGGGACCACTCACACTTATATATGCTACACAATAGCACATGACGTCATCGTGGGTGGTCCCCAGGTGAACTGCTGGTAAAAATCCCGTGGGTGGATCTGGTGCCTATGCCAGAATGTTCCTACCTGTGTAACCTGCTGCAAGAGATATCCTCGAAGAGGATCTGACTGTTCATGAGTGCACCTTAGAGACATGCTGCTAGACTACATCTCTGTGATCTACCATCTGTTACATGTGGGGCTTCTTGCATGCATCCTTGAAGTTGCTTGCAGCTCTAGTTTGATGCAGGCTGCTGTAAAGCAGATGCATGTGCTATAAAATCAGCAATGCTTGAAAACATGGTGCAAGTATGCCCAGGGCTGTGACCAGGAGGGTGCAAGAGATGCGGCTGCAGTATGGCCCGCACTGTCCAGGGGCCCCCTGCCTCAGATGGCAGTATTAAGAAAACCTTTTATCATCACAGACAAATTGGAAACTTTCTTTTTGTGCACTGCTTATCCATTTGAAATCTGGGCTGTCAGCAGTGGGGTCTGCGCTACACAGTCCAGTTTCACGGGATGGGGGTGGGACTGGGAGTACAGAACAACAAAGCAATAGGGCCCGTTACTCAAAACATCTGATCTTGGTGCTACTTTCCCAGAAAGAGCAGGGATAAATATTGTTTAATTCCTTGATCATGGTACCAGCAGGGGGGAAGGGAATAGATTGACATAATATGGATGCTCAGCAGAACTGACACAAAAGAAGCTATGATATAAATGTTTCATGTGTGCCAATGGTTCTTTTACTTTTATTGATGGGGAAGTAGGGCCCCAAAAATATTTTGCAGGGGGGGCCCCTCACAGTCATTGGCATAGCCGTGAGTATGCCAACTGCTTCAGGTGCACTGCAGCTGCACCGAAATCCATGGCCGCACCTACGGCCACAGTCCTTGGTCTGATGTTTAAAAATCCTGCCTGTGATGTCAGAATCAGAACTTGGGGGTGGCAGGGGCAGCCATTTTGTGGAAAGATGAAGACACATGAAGTCACAACTGGGGAACAGTCATTTTGTGGAGATATCGAGCCCATGATGTCACAACTGTAGGGTAGCCATTTTTGTGGCGCTGAGGAGAGTTATGATGTCACAACCTCACCACTCCTAGCAGTGTGTAGACATATGAGCCAAACAGCCTGTGCCGATAGCCAATGAAATTGCAATGCAAACTGATAATCTTTTTAATGTTACAAAGGAAATCCATTGTTTTCTTCAGTTTATCAACATTTTTATCCACATGTGCTACTCTTCTGTCTTTCTGTGCAGTGCAGGAAAACAAGCATAACATTCATATGTGTTTTACTAGTGCAGAATACTGGAGAATGCATGGGGAAAATGTTTTAGAGTGCAGAAGAAGTGGGGAAAATGGCAGGGAAGTGAGATACAGCAAGGAAAAATACAGAAAAGAAACACAGTGATGAGTGAGTTCACATTTTTTTACAGCTATCATCCATTTTTTGCTACCATGTGTAAACATCTGACACAGTGAATAACTGTGGATGTAAAATTAAGTTGTAAATATTGTAAAATAGTGTAGCAGAGTTTAAGAATATATTGTGCAAAATGTATATTGTGCAAAATGTTAGACTATTTTGTGCAGATTTAGAAAACAAATTGCACAGACAACTCTCTTGTGCTTCGTAAAAGCCCACAGTCGGGTGAAACATGAGCAGACTGGGTGGGCCAAGCGGTCCTTATCTGCTGTCAAATTCTATGTTTCTATGTTAAACATAAGTTTTGCTGTGTCCTACTGTTCCTGTAACACTCTGCTGTATTCAGTAAAAACTGGAAGTTTTTTTGCAATAGACTGTGAACTCAAGTCTTTATTTCAAAGTGCATGGCGAGTGCTGTGACTGTTTTGCATATAGTGAAGATCTGTGTCACTGAGCACCCCGTTCCCTTGTGCGGCTGTCTCAGCACAGCTCTTGTGTTTATTGTGGTCCATTCCTTATCTATATTCTGTACAAATGTTCTATATCAATACCTATAACATGGGTTGGGAGTTTTCTGCATCCTGATTGGCTGAAAGGTACTTTGTGCCATGTTCTTATGAGCACATATTGTGCCAACCGGTACCTCTTCAGCCACTCTGGATGCACCGCCAGCGAGATCATTGTGTGATCCTCATTCCCAAGTTGTTGGAGGACTTGTACTGGTCATCGACTGCTGACACTGTTAAGTGTCACGCTCCCATCCCAGCTCCCTTCCAGTCCTGCAAGAGTAACATGCTCTGTGCAGCAAATGAAGCACAAAAAGTCAGTATTGTTTTATCCTCAATCACAGCAAATGCCATCTACCCACCTGTTACTGTCAGCAACTATCAGCATCACAGTCTCGATCAGAAAAGCTATGGCGGCTGGTGAGGGACACGCTTGCTTCCCGCTGGCTCCTACTGAAACTGGGCACTTTTGAAACTAAACTCAGCCTGGCACATTGCAAAAAAAGAAATCATACCGTAGACGGCATTTGTGTGTGAAGGGTGTTTCTGTGTAAGGGGGGGGGGGGCAGACAGACAATTGCTGGCTAGTGATTTTAGTAATGTAGTAACATGGTTTGCAGCCACCGAACTTATCATGGCTGTCTCACAGGTCACAGAAGACTGTCTGCCATAAACGTGCAAGAAAAAAAAACATATTCTAGAGTGTGCATATGTGTTTGTGTGTGTGTGTGTGTGTGCGCGCGCGTGTGCGTGAGTGCATACATGCATGCATGTGTGTGTGTAACAGACACCACCATCCTCTACTGTTTTTTTTTTATTTAAAAAACTATCCATTTAGCTGGCCCACCGGCACAGCTGCAAGGCGCCTGTTAGCAGCGCCCAACATCCCGGTTCGAGATGGACTCGGAGTTGGAGGACGGCTGGGGAGAAGGAGGAGTGTCCCAGGGACTACTCTACTTCTCTGGGGGGAGGGGGGGAAGAGTGTCCGGTGCTCTGTGGACCTCTGGCAGAGGCTGGGGGTAACGAAGCTGCCAGCGCCTCACAAAAGGGGACGGGGCAGATGCTAGCCATCATTGCATGTCCCTACCCCCAGGGGATCTCTACAGCATCAAAAAAATCCATCCCCATCCATGACGCCCTGCCTGCGGCTGCTCCCCCTCCAATCAGTCTCTGCTGGGGAGGTCCCGTTCCCGTGGCCCCACCCTAGGGGTAAGCCAGGGCTTGAAACCGTTGTCCGTTAGGGAGGCCCTCAGGAGGCACGCTTGGGCATGGGGGTGGTGTGTGCGGGCAGGGGCCAATCCCCTGAAGGGGGAAGGGCTAGCAAAAAAAAAACCTCTCCATTTCAATAAAAGGCCGTGGGACTGCTTTTCTATTTTTCTAATGTATTTCTTAATTTATACTTTTTATGTGAATTTTTAATCATGTTTTTTAATCTTTTTTTACATTTTTACCATGGGACCCATTTTATAAGGAGAATAAGACACTCCGAGGTTTGGTTTATGGCCCAATAGGAGCACTTCCCTGGTGGTAAAGGCACTCAGCACAAGCGCCTCATTACACACCTGGGGCATGCTCTTATCAGGCCATAAACCACACCTTGTCATGTCTTATTCCTTACATATATTATGGGGATGCCAGGTAATAATACCTTTTGGAGGGTGGCATAGTGCTCCCTCGCTATAACATCCCTCATTATAGCGAATCCCAGTTACAGCAAACAGCAGTGATGGCTCCCATTGTTGTCTGTGTCAGTGACAAAAACAATGGGTTCCATCACTGCTGTCTCCTACTGCCAGTCTTTACCTTTTACAGTCCCCCACAGCCTTTGAACCACCGTTAGCCTGCTGTGTATAGAATGTGTATAGGATTTGCCAGTGTTTAAAAATGAACTTCCTCACGTTGTGCTTTTTTTTTTCCTTATTGCCACAGGGTTTTCCCACTGCCTGCCAGTCTGCCCACTAGCCTGTCTGCTGAAAAAAACAATACATCTTAAAAACACAAGCAGTACTTAAACCCCGCTCCTTCGCTCCCAACAAAATCCTGCTTACAGTCTGGGCAGAGCAGCATTACTTTTTTGTTCCTTTGCTCCGCTGCAGAGATTAAGAAAAGATGAACCCTGCGTGTGTGTGTGTTTTTTAGTATTCTTATTTCTCATCTCAGGACTTTGCTGGGCAGCTATCAGTTTCGGGTCTCCTGTAAAAGAAAGACAGACCATTCATTTATCTTGATCCTGCTTCTTGTCAGTCGGTCTACCTTATCACGGAGAGATTAGTTTCACACTGAAACATGAGGACCGTGATCTCTGACTGAGAGTTCAGGAGCATCACAGTGTACCACTGTTTTTGGTTTTTTATTTAAAAAAAATGTACATTCACAGAGTGTCTGGGCTACACTTCAACTGTAGTTACTAGTGTATTTCCATGGTGTTTGAAGAACGGACTGGGAGTAAATTTACTGGACCCGGTGTTCGTAACAATGTGGGAAAACTGTATTTGCTGAATGTTAATACCTTACAAGATCACTCTTACTGTTGTAGAGGGTCGTAACTATTCTTAGTATATGAGAACACCAAAGTGAAAGTGAGCAGTTTTGATACCCTAAGAATGATGTAGTGACAGCACTTTTACAACTGGAAGAGCGGTCTTTAAAGCAGCATTAACATGCAGCAAATACCACTTCAAAAAGGTGCTCTCTTATATGCAAAATGACAATGCTTGATCTCTTTCCTGTCCAAGCTTTAGGAACCAAGCCAGACCTGGATGGAGACTTGTCATGGGGGAGGGGTGTAGTGTTGCAAACCCACTGTAACTGAGCCACATTAGGCTATTAGTGGTAACTTTTGAATGAAAGGGTGAAATCTGTCCAGGGAAATTCCCCTACTCTTTTCAAGAAGTCCCTTACAGAAATACAGGTGTGCAGCATGCATGCCGCCTGCTTAAAAAAGCATCCGGCATGCATGCTGCACACATAGACATAGAAACATAGACTTTGACGGCAGATAAGGACCACTTGGCCCACCCAGTCTGCCCATTTCCCTACCTATTGGATAGGCTTCAGATTCTAGTTAACCAACAGCCTACTTCCTGAAACCCCCCACTATAATTGCCTTATGTCTGTCCCATGCATGTTTGAATTCCCCCACTGTTTTAGACCCCACAACCTCTCCAGGAAGGCGGTTCCCTGCGTCCACCACTCTCTCCGTGAAAAAGAATTTCCTCACATTACCCCTCAGCCGTCCCCCCTCTAACTTTAAATTGTGCCCCCTTGTTCTTACACATCTCTTTTTCTGAAAGATGCTACCCTCCTGGACTTTGTTGATTCCCTTGAGGTACTTAAAAGTTTCTATCATGTCCCCCCTGTCCCTCCTTTCATCAAGGGTATACCTATTAAGCTCATGCTGTGTACTTCTATTTCTGCAATGGGATCTTTAATGTTCACCTGAACAACCACCAGAACAGGCAGATGGGACCTCAGTTTAACAGCTCATCCTAAGAATGGCTTTCGCAGCATAGTTGTAGCTTTAATATTGAACTTTTCTTGCTAATCTTACAGAGGAAAGCAGGGCTCTGTGAGTGTCCCTTTAAAAAAAAACCTTTAACAATTATTCTTCATTTGTCAGTCTCCAGTCTGAGGGACAGACTTAGTGTAAAATTACAGACCAATCAACTGTCCCTCATCATGAAGAATGTCCCTCACTTTACCCCTCAAACACCCTCTGTCTAACATGGAGAACGTGCCACCTGACATTTCATAGTGAGACCTCAAAGTAGAAATGTTATACTGAGCAACTAAAAGTGAATTTTATGCACCAAATAACACATTTCCAAAGTGTTCTGAGCTTCTTTCTCCAAGATTTCATTTTGTGCCCCACATTATTCCCCAGATTTTGAGGGTCAGTGTCCCATATAAAACTGCCTGGAAGCTGAGGTAAGTGTGAACAGAGTGGAGCCCTTCTGTATCAGCGGCTTGTATGAAATATCATCACATATCCCCTGTCCCATTCAAATTTCAAACCATAGTTAGCACAGTAACATGTTCATTGAACCAGACATATCTGAAGAGTATATTGGGCGTATTAACCACTGCTAAGCAACTTAAATCACAAACTATAGTGAGAAAGAAATAACACACCATGCTGGGAATGGAACCCAAGCCCCCAGAATACTGTCCTGGTCCTCTATCCACCGAGCTGTAGGCTCACACGGTTGGACCTGAGGTTTACGGACATACTTCCTTTCTCTGGTATTGCATATCCCTGGGTTCAGTTCCCAGTAGGTTACATTATTTTTTCTCTCTACAATTTGTGATTAGTACATTGAGCATTTTACACACGTCGTCTTGTTCTGATACAGTAACTTCCCATGAGCAGAAGTAAAAATTGTCAGCATTTCCTGTACGCTGTACAAAACTCCTGTACCATGAAACAAGATTTGTTTTCTTCTTGCTTCTAAAGACTCCTAATTGGGAAGCCTCTAATTAAGGTTTGGGTCAATGTGGAAAGAATGTGAAGAATGGGCATTCAATGAATGGAAAGTCCTCAAAGACCTGGCCGCCTGCCCATGTGGTTACAATGGGCATTTAAATCTGCCAGTCAAAGGTGGCCGGGGAGCAATTAGCTGGCTTCAACGAGAAACCTAGCTGGGATCCCTTTCAAACAATAAATCTGAAGCGTAGTCATTCTGATGTCGGTGTTATACAAACATTTATGCAGAAAAACTGCACTTAAGCATGCCATATGGAAACACCATGACTGCTTCAGAAATCACGGGAGTAATGTGCCCTGAATGAGTGCCACTGTTAGGTTCACTTTGTGTTATATATAAAACATTCATGTAGAAACTGTGTCCCACTGAACTTGTATTGCGCTAGTCTGCCTTGGAGTTGTTGAATTGTTTGACACCCCAACCCCCCCGTGTCTCTCGACCTGTGTGTGGCCTCCAGGACTGATGCACAGAGCAGCGGGGCAGCTTCCTCCAGAGGTGAGCTCTGACTACATTTTTGTTTCCATGTCCTTATCTTTCTTGCCAGACAGGTTTCTAATTAATAACACTGCACCCTTTTTCCGTCTGAATAGAGCTACTGGTGTTTAATAAATTCCGGTCTAAATTCATGGAGCAAGGGCTCAATTTTCAATGCGTGATGCCCTGCGCCACAACACTTTGGTTCTCATGGTGCGAGGAACACCTTTGACGCAACACTGCCTGATTCTTGAATCTCAGGCACAGTTACGACAGTATCAACATTTTACCGAATCACTGGTGCAAGCCCCGTAAAAACAGCCCAAGGGAATACCACATGCTAGAGCAGAAAAAGTTGGTCTAACTTGCGACACCTGGGAAACAGGTTGAAACTCTTCATCATTGGCCAGGTGATTGCCGTAAGCCTGTTGTGACATATCTTCGGCGCACCTGCTGCTTGCAGCAATCGGAGGCTTTGAAAACTGAGCCCCATATCTGCTGATCACTGTTTAACAGACCCACTGGCTGTCAGTCACTGTAAATCTTCCTACTGTACAGCACCCATTGTCCGTCTGTCAGTCAGTGTTTATCTCCATACAGCACCCACTGGCCATTGGTCAGTGTTCATCTCCATACAGCATCCACTGGGTGTCAGTCACTGTTTCTCTCCATACAGCAACCATTGTCAGTCTGTTTCTCTCTCCATACAGCACCCATTGGCTGTCAGTCAGTATTTATCTCTATACAGCACCCACTGACTGTCAGTCAATATTTATCCCCATACAGCAGTCATTGGCTGTCAGTCAGTGTTTCTCTCCATATAGCACCCATTGTCTGTCAGTCAGTGTTTCTCTCCATATAGCACCCATTGTCTGTTAGTCAGTGTTTCTCTCCATGCAGCACCCATTGGCTCTCAGTCAGTGTTTATTTCCATACAGCATACACTGGCCATCAGTCAGTGTTTATCTCCATACATCACCCACTGGCTGTCAGTCAGTGTTTACCTCCATACAGCACCCAGTGGCTGTCATTCAGTGTTTATCTCCATACAGCACCCACCAGCCATCTGTCAGTGTGTATCCCCATATAGCACCCACTGGCTGTCGGTCAGGGTTTATCTCCATACAGCGCCATTGGCTGTCAGTCACTGTTTATCTTCATACTGCATCCATTGGTTTCAGTCAGTGTTTATCTCCATACAGCACCCATTGCCTGTAAGTGAGTGTTTATCTCCATATAGCACCCATTGGGAGTCAGTCAATGTTTATCTCCATACAGCACCCACTGGGTGTCAGTCAGTGTTTATTGCTATACAACATCCATTAGGTGTCACTCAGTGTTTATCTCCATACAGCACCCGTTGACTGTCAGTCAGTGTTTATCTCCATACAGCACCACTGGCTATCAATCAGTGTTTATCTACATAGAACTCCTATTGCCTGTCATTCAGCATTTATCGCTATACATTAACCACTGGCTGTCACTCAGTGGTTATCTCCATACAGCATCCATTGGGTATCAGTCAGTTTCTATCTCCATACAGCAGCCATTGGTTGTCAGTCAGTGTTTATCTCTATACAGCACCCATTGGCCGTCAGTCAATGTTTATCTCCATACTGCACCCATTGGCTGTCAGTCAGTGATTATCTCCATACAGCACCCATTGGCCGTCGGTCAGTATTCATCTCAATACAGCACCCATTCGCTATCAGTAAGTGTTTCTCCATTCAGCACCCATTGTCTGTCAGTCTGTCTTTCTCTCTACAGCACCATTGGCTGTCAGTCAGTGTTTCTCTCTGTACAGCACTCACTGACTGTCAGTGAATATTTATCCCCATACAGCATCCACTGGCTCTCAGTCAGTGTTTATCTCTATACAGCACCCACTGGGTGTCATTCAGTGTTTATCTCCATAGAGCACCCATTGTCTGTCAGTCAGTGTCTCTCTCCATACAGCACCCATTGTCTGTCAGTCAGTGTTTCTCTCCATACAGCACCCATTGTCTGTCAGTCAGTGTTTATCTCCATACAGCACCCGTTGTCTGTCAGTCAGTGGTTATCTCCACACAGCACCCATTGCCTGTCAGTCAGGGTTTCTCTCCATACAGCACTCATTGTCTGTTAGTCAGTGTTTCTTTCCATACAGCACCCATTGTCTGTCAGTCAGTGCTTATCTCCATACAGCAGCCGTGGCTGTCAGTCAGTGCTTATTGCCACACAGCATCCATTGGCTCACAGTCAGTGTTTATCTTCATACCACACCCACTGGCCATTGGTCAGTGTTTATCTCCATACAGCACCCACTGGTCATCGATCAGTGTTTATCTCCATATAGCACCCATTGGCTGTCAGTGAGTGTTTATCTCCATATAGCACCCATTGGCTGTCAGTCAGTGCTTATCTCTATACAGCACCCATTGGCTGTCATTCAGTGTTTATCTCCATACAGCACCACTGGCTGTCAATCAGTGTTTATCTCCATATAGCACCTATTGTCTGTCATTCAGTGTTTATCGCTATACATTACTCATTGGCTGTCAGTCAGTGTTTATCTCTAGACAGCACCCATTGGCTGTCGGTCAGTGTTTATCTCCATACAGCATCCATTGGTTGTCAGTCAGTGTTTATCTCCATACAGCACCCATTGCCTGTCAGTCAGAGTTAATCTCCATACAACAGCATTGTCTGTCAGTCAGCATTTATCTCCATACTGCACCCTTTGGTTGTCAGTCAGTGTTTATCTCCATACAGCACCCATTGGCTGTCAGTCAGTATTTATCTATATACAGCACCCACTGGCTGTTGGTCAGTGTTTATTGCCATACAGCATCCATTGGCTTTCAGTCAGTGTTTATTGCCATACAGCATCCAATTGGCTCTGAGTCAGTGTTTATCTCTATACAGCACCCACTGGGTGTCAGTCAGTGTTTATCTCCACAGAGCACCCATTGTCTGTCAGTCAGTGTTTCTCTCCATACAGCACCCTTTGCCTGTCACTGTTTCTCTCCATACAGCACCCATTGTCTGTCAGTCAGTGTTTCTCTCCATATAGCACCCATTGTCTGTTAGTCAGTGTTTCTCTCCATACAGCACCCATTGTCTGTCAGTCAGTGTTTATCTCCATACAGCAGCCCTGGCTGCCAGTCAGTGTTTATTGCCACACAGCATTCATTGGCTCACAGTCAGTGTTTATCTTTATACTGCACGCACTGGCCATTGGTCAGTGTTTATCTCCATACAGCACTCACTGGCCATCGATCAATGTTTATCTCTATACAGCACCCACTGGCTGTCATTCAGTGTTTATCTCCATACAGCATCCGTTGACTGTCAGTCAGTGTTTATCTCCATACAGCATCCATTGGTTGTCAGTCAGTGTTTACCTCCATACAGTACCATTGACCGTCGGTCAGTGCTTATTTCCATACTGTACCCATTGGCTGTCAAGCAGTGTTTATCTCCATACAACATCATTGTCTGTCAGTCAGTATTTATCTCCATACTGCACCCATTGGCTGTCAGTCAGTCTTTATCTCCATACAGCACCCACTGGTTGTGAGTCAGTTTTATTGCCATACAGCAGTCACTGTCTGTCAGTCAGTGCTTATCTCCACAGAGCACCCATTGGCTGTCAATCAGTGTTTATCTCCATACAGCACCCATTGAGTGCCAGTCAGTGTTTATCTCCATACTGCATCCATTGGTTTCAGTCAGTGTTTATCTCCATACAGCACCCACTGGGTGTCAGTCAAGTGTTTACTGCCATACAACAGCCATTGGGTGTCAGTCAGTGTTTCTCTCTCCATACAGCATCCATTGGCCATCAATCAATGTTTATCTCCATACAGCACTCATTGGCCGTCAGTCAGTGTTTATCTCTATATAGCACCCACTGGCTGTCATTCAGTGTTTATTTCCATACAGCATCCGTTGACTGTCAGTTAGTGTTTATCTCCATACAGCACCACTGGCTGTCAATCAGTATTTATCTCCATACAGCACCTATTGTCTGTCATTCAGTGTTTATCGCTATACATTACTCATTGGCTGTCGGTCAGTGTTTATCTCTAGACAGCACCCATTGCCTGTCAGTCAGTGTTTATCTCCATACAGCACCCCATGGCTGTCATTCAGTGTTTATCTCCATACAGCACCTACCAGTCGTCTGTCAGTGTGTATCCCCATACAGCACCCACTGGCTGTCAGTCAGTGTTTATCTCCATACCACATCCACTGGCTGTCAGTCAGTATTTATCTCCATATTGCAACCCATTGGCTGTCGGTCAGGGTTTATCTCCATACACTACCATTGGCTGTCAGTCAGTGTTTATCTTCATACAGCACCCATTGGCCGTCGGTCAGTATTCATCTCAATACAGCATCCATTCGGTATCAGTAAGTGTTTCTCCATACAGCACCCACTGTCTGTCACTCAGTCTTTCTCTCTATACAACACCCATTGGGTGTCAGTCAGTGTTTCTCTCCATACAGCAACCATTGTCAGTCAGTCAGTGTTTATCTCAACACAGCACCCATTGGCTGTCAGACAGTATTTGTCTCCATACAGCACCCATTGGCTGTCTGTCAGTGTTTATCTCTGTACAGCACCCATTGGCTGTCAGTCAGTATTTATCTCCATACAGCACCCATTGGCTGTCAGTCAGTATTTATCTATATACAGCACCCACTGGCTGTTGGTCAGTGTTTAATGCCATACAGCATCCATTAGCTGTTAGTTAGTGTTTATTGCCATACAGCAGCCAATTGGTTCTCAGTCAGTGTTTATCTCTATACAGCACCCACTGGGTGTCAGTCAGTCAGTGTTTATCTCCATACAGCACCCATTGTCTGTCAGTCAGTGTTTCTCCTATACAGCATCCATTGGCTATCAGTCAGGGTTCATCCCGTACAGCACCCATTGTCTGTCAGTCAGTGTTTATCTCCACACAGCACCCATTGTCTGTTAGTCAGTGTTTCTCTCCATACAGCATCCATTGTCTGTCAGTCAGTGTTTATCTCATACAGCAGCCGTGGCTGCCAGTCAGTGTTTTTGCTACACAGCATTCATTGGCTCTCAGTCAGTGTTTATCTTCATATTGCACCCAGTGGCCATTGCTCAGTGTTTATCTCCATACGGCACTCACTGGCCATGGATCAGTGTTTATCTCTATACAGCACTCGTTGGCTGTCAGTCAGTGTTTATCTCTATACAGCACCCATTGTCTCTCAGTTAGTGCTTATCTCTATACAGCACCAATTGGCTGTCATTCAGTGTTTATCTCCATACAGCATCCGTTGACTGTCAGTCAATGTTTATCTCCATACAGCACCACTGGCTGTCAAACAGTATTTATCTCCATACAGCACTTATTGTCCGTCATTCAGCGTTTATCGCTATACGTTACTCATTGGCTGTCAGTCAGTGTTTATCTCCATACAGCATCCATTGGTTGTCAGTCAGTGTTTATCTCCATACAGTACCATTGACCGTCGGTCAGTGTTTATCTCCATACAGCACCCATTGTCTGTCAAGTCAATGTTTATCTCCATACTGTACCCATTGGCTGCCAATCAGTATTTATCTCCATACAACATCATTGTCTGTCAGTCAGCATTTATCTCCATACTGCACCCATTGGCTGTCAGTCAGTGTTTATCTCTATACAGCACCCACTGGGTGTCAGTCAGTCAGTCAGTGTTTATCTCCATAGAGCACCCATTGTCTGTCAGTCAGTGTTTCTCTCCATACAGCATCCATTGGCTATTAGTCAGGGTTTATCCCCGTACAGCACCCATTGTCTGTCAGTCAGTGTTTCTCTCCATACAGCATCCATTGTCTGTCAGTCAGTGTTTATCTACATACAGCAGCCGTGGCTGCCAGTCAGTGTTTATTGCCACACAGCATTCATTGGCTCACAGTCAGTGTTTATCTTCACACTGCACCCAGTGGCCATTGCTCAGTGTTTATCTTCACACAGCACTCACTGGCCATCGATCAGTGTTTATCTCCATATAGCACCCATTGGCTGTCAGTGAGTGTTGCTCTCCATACAGCACCCACTGTCTTTCAGTTAGTGCTTATCTCTATACAGCACCAATTGGCTGTCATTCGATGTTTATCTCCATACAGCATCCGTTGACTGTCAGTCAGTGTTTATCTCCATACAGCACCACTGGCTGTCAATCAGTGTTTATCTCCATACAGCACCTATTGTCTGTCATTCAGCATTTATCGCTATACGTTACTCATTTGCTGTCGGTCAGTGTTTAGCTCTTGACAGCACCCATTGACTGTCAGTCAGTGTTTATCTTCATACAGCATCCATTTGTTGTCAGCCAGTGTTTATCTCCATACAGTACCATTGACCTTCGGTCAGTGTTTATCTCCTTACAGCACCCATTCTCTGTCAAGTCAATGTTTATCTCCATACTGTACCCATTGGCTGTCAATCAGTATTTATCTCCATACAACATCATTATCTGTCAAGTCAGTATTTATCTCCATACTGCACCCATTGGCTGTCAGTCAGTGTTTATCTCCATACAGCACCACTGGTTGTGTGTCAGTTTTATCGCCATACAGCACCCATTGTCTGTCAGTCAGTGCTTATCTCCACAGAGCACCCATTGGCTGTCAGTCAGTGTTTATATCCATACAGCACCCATTGAGTGCCAGTCAGTGTTTATCTCCACACTGCATCCATTGGTTTCAGTCAGTGTTTATCTCCATACAGCACCCATTGTCTGTTAGTGAGCGTTTATCTCCGTATAGCACTCATTGGGTGTCAGTCAATGTTTATCTCCATACAACACCCACTGGGTGTCAGTCAGTGTTTATTGCCATACAACATCCATTGGGTGTCAGTCAGTGTTTCTCTCCATACAGCACCCACTGGCCATCGATCAGTGTTTATCTCTGTACAGCACTTATTGGCCGTCAGTCAGTGTTTATCTCCATATAGCACCCATTGGCTGTCAGTCAGTGTTGTTGTCCATACAGCACCCATTGTCTCTCAGTTAGTGCTTATCTGTATACAGCACCCATTGGCTGTCATTCAGTGTTTATCTCCATACAGCATCCGTTGACTGTCAGTCAGTGTTTATCTCCATACAGCACCACTGGCTGTCAGTCAGTGTTTATCTCCATAGAGCACCCATTGGCTGTCAGCCAGTGTTTATCTCCACTCAGCACCCTTTGCCTGTCAGTGTTTCTCTCCATACAGCACCCATTGTCTGTCAGTCAGTGTTTCTCTCCATATAGCACCCATTGTCTGTTAGTGTTTCTCTCCATACAGCACCCATTGGCTCTCAGTCAGTGTTTATTTCCATACAGCATACACTGGCCACCAGTCAGTGTTTATCTCCATACATCACCCACTGGCTGTCAGTCAGTGTTTATCTCCATACCACATCCACTGGCTGTCAGTCAGTATTTATCTCCATATTGCAACCCATTGGCTGTCGGTCAGGGTTTATCTCCATACACTACCATTGGCTGTCAGTCAGTGTTTATCTTCATACAGCACCCATTGGCCGTCGGTCAGTATTCATCTCAATACAGCATCCATTCGGTATCAGTAAGTGTTTCTCCATACAGCACCCACTGTCTGTCACTCAGTCTTTCTCTCTATACAACACCCATTGGGTGTCAGTCAGTGTTTCTCTCCATACAGCAACCATTGTCAGTCAGTCAGTGTTTATCTCAACACAGCACCCATTGGCTGTCAGACAGTATTTGTCTCCATACAGCACCCATTGGCTGTCTGTCAGTGTTTATCTCTGTACAGCACCCATTGGCTGTCAGTCAGTATTTATCTCCATACAGCACCCATTGGCTGTCAGTCAGTATTTATCTATATACAGCACCCACTGGCTGTTGGTCAGTGTTTAATGCCATACAGCATCCATTAGCTGTTAGTTAGTGTTTATTGCCATACAGCAGCCAATTGGTTCTCAGTCAGTGTTTATCTCTATACAGCACCCACTGGGTGTCAGTCAGTCAGTGTTTATCTCCATACAGCACCCATTGTCTGTCAGTCAGTGTTTCTCTCTATACAGCATCCATTGGCTATCAGTCAGGGTTCATCCCCGTACAGCACCCATTGTCTGTCAGTCAGTGTTTATCTCCACACAGCACCCATTGTCTGTTAGTCAGTGTTTCTCTCCATACAGCATCCATTGTCTGTCAGTCAGTGTTTATCTCCATACAGCAGCCGTGGCTGCCAGTCAGTGTTTATTGCTACACAGCATTCATTGGCTCTCAGTCAGTGTTTATCTTCATATTGCACCCAGTGGCCATTGCTCAGTGTTTATCTCCATACGGCACTCACTGGCCATGGATCAGTGTTTATCTCTATACAGCACTCGTTGGCTGTCAGTCAGTGTTTATCTCTATACAGCACCCATTGTCTCTCAGTTAGTGCTTATCTCTATACAGCACCAATTGGCTGTCATTCAGTGTTTATCTCCATACAGCATCCGTTGACTGTCAGTCAATGTTTATCTCCATACAGCACCACTGGCTGTCAAACAGTATTTATCTCCATACAGCACTTATTGTCCGTCATTCAGCGTTTATCGCTATACGTTACTCATTGGCTGTCAGTCAGTGTTTATCTCCATACAGCATCCATTGGTTGTCAGTCAGTGTTTATCTCCATACAGTACCATTGACCGTCGGTCAGTGTTTATCTCCATACAGCACCCATTGTCTGTCAAGTCAATGTTTATCTCCATACTGTACCCATTGGCTGCCAATCAGTATTTATCTCCATACAACATCATTGTCTGTCAGTCAGCATTTATCTCCATACTGCACCCATTGGCTGTCAGTCAGTGTTTATCTCTATACAGCACCCACTGGGTGTCAGTCAGTCAGTCAGTGTTTATCTCCATAGAGCACCCATTGTCTGTCAGTCAGTGTTTCTCTCCATACAGCATCCATTGGCTATTAGTCAGGGTTTATCCCCGTACAGCACCCATTGTCTGTCAGTCAGTGTTTCTCTCCATACAGCATCCATTGTCTGTCAGTCAGTGTTTATCTACATACAGCAGCCGTGGCTGCCAGTCAGTGTTTATTGCCACACAGCATTCATTGGCTCACAGTCAGTGTTTATCTTCACACTGCACCCAGTGGCCATTGCTCAGTGTTTATCTTCACACAGCACTCACTGGCCATCGATCAGTGTTTATCTCCATATAGCACCCATTGGCTGTCAGTGAGTGTTGCTCTCCATACAGCACCCACTGTCTTTCAGTTAGTGCTTATCTCTATACAGCACCAATTGGCTGTCATTCGATGTTTATCTCCATACAGCATCCGTTGACTGTCAGTCAGTGTTTATCTCCATACAGCACCACTGGCTGTCAATCAGTGTTTATCTCCATACAGCACCTATTGTCTGTCATTCAGCATTTATCGCTATACGTTACTCATTTGCTGTCGGTCAGTGTTTAGCTCTTGACAGCACCCATTGACTGTCAGTCAGTGTTTATCTTCATACAGCATCCATTTGTTGTCAGCCAGTGTTTATCTCCATACAGTACCATTGACCTTCGGTCAGTGTTTATCTCCTTACAGCACCCATTCTCTGTCAAGTCAATGTTTATCTCCATACTGTACCCATTGGCTGTCAATCAGTATTTATCTCCATACAACATCATTATCTGTCAAGTCAGTATTTATCTCCATACTGCACCCATTGGCTGTCAGTCAGTGTTTATCTCCATACAGCACCCACTGGTTGTGTGTCAGTTTTATCGCCATACAGCACCCATTGTCTGTCAGTCAGTGCTTATCTCCACAGAGCACCCATTGGCTGTCAGTCAGTGTTTATATCCATACAGCACCCATTGAGTGCCAGTCAGTGTTTATCTCCACACACTGCATCCATTGGTTTCAGTCAGTGTTTATCTCCATACAGCACCCATTGTCTGTTAGTGAGCGTTTATCTCCGTATAGCACTCATTGGGTGTCAGTCAATGTTTATCTCCATACAACACCCACTGGGTGTCAGTCAGTGTTTATTGCCATACAACATCCATTGGGTGTCAGTCAGTGTTTCTCTCCATACAGCACCCACTGGCCATCGATCAGTGTTTATCTCTGTACAGCACTTATTGGCCGTCAGTCAGTGTTTATCTCCATATAGCACCCATTGGCTGTCAGTCAGTGTTGTTGTCCATACAGCACCCATTGTCTCTCAGTTAGTGCTTATCTGTATACAGCACCCATTGGCTGTCATTCAGTGTTTATCTCCATACAGCATCCGTTGACTGTCAGTCAGTGTTTATCTCATACAGCACCACTGGCTGTCAGTCAGTGTTTATCTCCATAGAGCACCCATTGGCTGTCAGCCAGTGTTTATCTCCACTCAGCACCCTTTGCCTGTCAGTGTTTCTTCCATACAGCACCCATTGTCTGTCAGTCAGTGTTTCTCCATATAGCACCCATTGTCTGTTAGTGTTTCTCTCCATACAGCACCCATTGGCTCTCAGTCAGTGTTTATTTCCATACAGCATACACTGGCCACCAGTCAGTGTTTATCTCCATACATCACCCACTGGCTGTCAGTCAGTGTTTACCTCCATATAGCACCCAGTGGCTGTCATTCAGTGTTTATCTCCATACAGCACCCACCAGCCATCTGTCAGTGTGTATCCTCATACAGCACCCACTGGCTGTCGGTCAGGGTTTATCTCCATACAGCGCCATTAACTGTCAGTCAGTATTTATCTCCATACAGCACTCACTGGTTGTGAGTCAGTGTTTATCTCCATACAGCACCCATTGTCTGTCAGTGAGTGTTTATCTCCATACAGCACCCATTGGGAGTCAGTCAATGTTTATCTCATTACAGCACCCATTGTCTGTCAGTCACTGTTTATCTCCATACTGCATCCATTGGTTTCAGTCAGTGTTTATCTCCATACAGTACCCATTGCCTGTAAGTGAGTGTTTATCTCCATATAGCACCCATTGGGTGTCAGTCAATGTTTATCTCCATACAGCACCCACTGGGTGTCAGTCAGTGTTTATTGCCATACAACATCCATTAGGTGTCACTCAGTGTTTATCTCCATACAGCACCCATTGGGTATCAGTTAGTGTTTATCTCCATACAGCACCCATTGACTGTCAGTCAGTGTTTATCTCCATACAGCACCACTGGCTATCAATCAGTGTTTATCTACATAGAACTCCTATTGCCTGTCATTCAGCATTTATCGCTATACATTAACCACTGGCTGTCGCCCGGTGTTTATCTCCATACAGCATCCATTGGGTATCATTCAGTTTTTATCTACATACAGCATCCATTGGTTGTCAGTCAGTGTTTATCTCTATACAGCACCCATTGGCCGTCAGTCAATGTTTATCTCCATACTGCACCCATTGGCTGTCAGTCAGTGATTATCTCCATACAGCACCCATTGGCTGTCGGTCAGTATTCATCTCAATACAGCACCCATTCACTATCAGTAAGTGTTTCTCCATTCAGCACCCATTGTCTGTCAGTCAGGGTTTCTCTCCATACAGCACTCATTGTCTGTTAGTCAGTGTTTCTTTCCATACAGCACCCATTGTCTGTCAGTCAGTGGTTATCTCCACACAGCACCCATTGCCTGTCAGTCCGGGTTTCTCTCCATGCAGCACTCATTGTCTTTTAGTCAGTGTTTCTTTCCATACAGCACCCATTGTCTGTCAGTCAGTGCTTATCTCCATACAGCAGCTGTGGCTGTCAGTCAGTGCTTATTGCCAAACAGCATCCATTGGCTCACAATCAGTGTTTATCTTCATACCACACCCACTGGCCATTGGTCAGTGTTTATCTTCACACAGCACTCACTGGCCATCGATCAGTGTTTATCTCTATACAGCACTCACTGGCTGTCAGTCAGTGTTTATCTCCATATAGCACCTATTGGCTGTCAGTGAGTGTTGCTCTCCATACAGCACCCAATGTCTTTCAGTTAGTGCTTATCTCTATACAGCACCCATTGGCTGTCATTCAGTGTTTATCTCCATACAGCATCTGTTGACTGTCAGTCAGTGTTTATCTCCATACAGCACCACTGGCTGTCAATCAGTGTTTATCTCCATACAGCACCTATTGTCTGTCATTCAGCATTTATCGCTATACGTTACTCATTGGCTGTCGGTCAGTGTTTATCTCTTGAGAGCACCCATTACCTGTCAGTCAGTGTTTATCTCCATACAGCATCCATTGTTGTCAGCCAGTGTTTATCTCCATACAGTACCATTGACCTTGGTCAGTGTTTATCTCCATACAGCACCCATTGTCTCTCAGTCAGTGTTTATCTCCATACTGCACCCATTGGCTGTCAGTCAGTGTTAATCTCCATAAACAGCATTGTCTGTCAGTCAGCATTTATCTCCATACTGCACCCTTTGGCTGTCAGTCAGTGTTTAACTCCATACAGCACCCATTGGCTGTCAGTCAGTATTTATCTATATACAGCACCCACTGGCTGTTGGTCAGTGTTTATTGCCATACAGCATCCATTGGCTTTCAGTCAGTGTTTATCTCCATACAGCAGCCATTAGCTGTCAGTTAGTGTTTATTGCCATACAGCATCCATTGGCTCTCAGTCAGTGTTTATCTCTATACAGCACCCACTGGGTGTCAGTCAGTGTTTATCTCCACAGAGCACCCATTGTCTGTCAGTCAGTGTTTCTCCATACAGCATCCATTGGCTATCAGTCAGGGTTTATCCCATACAGTACCCATTGGCTGCCAGATCAGTGTTTATCTCCACACAGCACCCTTTGCCTGTCAGTGTTTCTCCATACAGCACCCATTGGCTGTCAGTCAGTGTTTATTTCTGTACAGCACCCATTGGCTGTCAGTCAGTATTTATCTCCATACAGCACCCATTGGCTGTGAGTCAGTATTTATCTATATACAGCACCCACTGGCTGTTGGTCAGTGTTTATTGCCATACAGCATCCATTAGCTGTTAGTTAGTGTTTATTGCCATACAGCAGCCAATTGGTTCTCAGTCAGTGTTTATCTCTTATACAGCACCCACTGGGTGTCAGTCAGTCAGTGTTTATCTCCAAAGAGCACCCATTGCCTGTCAGTCAGTGTTTCTCTCATACAGCATCCATTGGCTATCAGTCAGGTTCATCCTCGCACAGCACCCATTGTCTGTCAGTCAGTGTTTTTCTCCACACAGCACCCATTGTCTGTTAGTCAGTGTTTCTTCCATACAGCATCCATTGTCTGTCAGTCAGTGTTTATCTCCATACAGCAGCTGTGGCTGCCAGTCAGTGTTTATTGCAACACAGCATTCATTGGCTCTCAGTCAGTGTTTATCTTCATATTGCACCCAGTGGCCATTGCTCAGTGTTTATCTCCATACGGCACTCACTGGTCATGGATCAATGTTTATCTCTGTACAGCACCATTGGCTGTCAGTCAGTGTTTATCTCTATACAGCACCCATTGTCTCTCAGTTAGTGCTTATCTCTATACAGCACCAATTGGCTGTCAGTCAGTGTTTATCTCCATACAGTACCATTGACCGTCGGTCAGTGTTTATCTCCATACAGCACCCATTGTCTGTCAAGTCAATGTTTATCTCCATACTGTACCCATTGGCTGCCAATCAGTATTTATCTCCATACTACATCATTGTCTGTCAGTCAGCATTTATCTCCATACTGCACCCATTGGCTGTCAGTCAGTGTTTATCTCTATACAGCACCCACTGGGTGTCAGTCAGTCAGTGTTTATCTCCATAGAGCACCCATTGTCTGTCAGTCAGTGTTTCTCTCCATACAGCATCCATTGGCTATTAGGGTTTATCCCCGTACAGCACCCATTGTCTGTCAGTCAGTGTTTATCTCCACACAGCACCCATTGTCTGTTAGTCAGTGTTTCTCTCCATACAGCATCCATTGTCTGTCAGTCAGTGTTTATCTCCATACTGCACCCATTGTCTGTCAGTCAGTGCTTATCTCCACAGAGCACCCATTGGCTGTCAGTCAGTGTTTATATCCATACAGCACCCATTGAGTGCCAGTCAGTGTTTATCTCCACACTGCATCCATTGGTTTCAGTCGTGTTTATCTCCATACAGCACCCATTGTCTGTCAGTCAGTGTTTATCTCCATACAGCACCATTGGTGTCAGTCAATGTTTATCTCCATACAACACCCACTGGGTGTCAGTCAGGGTTTATCTCCATACTGCACCCATTGGCTGTCAGTCAGTGATTATCTCCATACAGCACCCATTGGCCGTCGGTCAGTATTCATCTCAATACAGCACCCATTAGCTTTCAGTCAGTGTTTTCTCCATTCAGCACCCATTGTCTGTCAGTCAGTGTTTATCTCCTTACAGCACCCATTGGCTGTCAGTCAGTGTTCTCTCTGTACAGCACCCATTGACTGTCAGTGAATATTTATCCCCATACAGCATCCACTGGCTCTCAGTCAGTGTTTATCTCTATACAGCACCCACTGGGTGTCATTCAGTGTTTATGTCCATAGAGCACCCATTTGCTGTCAGTCAGTGTTTCTCTCCATACAGCACCCATTGTCTGTCAGTCAGTGTTTCTCTCCATACAGCACCCACTGTCTGTCAGTCAGTGTTCATCTCCATACAGCACCCATTGTCTGTCAGTCAGTGGTTATCTCCACACAGCACCCATTGCCTGTCAGTCAGGGTTTCTCTCCATACGGCACTCATTGTCTGTTAGTCAGTGTTTCTTTCCATTCAGCACCCATTGTCTGTCAGTCAGTGCTTATCTCCATACAGCAGCCGTGGCTGTCAGTCAGTGTTTATTGCACACAGCATCCATTGGCTGTCAGTCAGTGTTTATCTTCATACAGCACCCACTGGCCATTGGTCAGTGTTTATCTCCATACAGCACCCACTGGCCATCGATCAGTGTTTATCTCCATATAGCACCCATTGGGTGTCAGTGAGTGTTTATCTCCATATAGCACCCATTGGCTGTCAGTCAGTGCTTATCTCTATACAGCACCATTGGCTGTCATCAGTGTTTATCTCCATACAGCATCTGTTGACTGTCAGTCAGTGTTTATCTCCATACAACACCACTGGCTGTCAATCAGTGTTTATCTCCATATAGCACCTATTGTCTGTCATTCAGTGTTTATCGCTATACATTACTCATTGGCTGTCAGTCAGTGTTTATCTCTAGACAGCACCCATTGGCTGTCGGTCAGTGTTTATCTCCATACAGCACCCACTGGTTGTGAGTCAGTGTTTATCTCCATACAGCACCCATTGTCTGTCAGTGAGTGTTTATCTCCATACAGCACCCATTGGGAGTCAGTCAATGTTCATCTCATTACAGCACCCATTGTCTGTCAGTCACTGTTTATCTCCATACTGCATCCATTGGTTTCAGTCAGTGTTTATCTCCATACAGCACCCATTGCCTGTAAGTGAGTGTTTATCTCCATATAGCACCCATTGGGTGTCAGTCAATGTTTATCTCCATACAGCAACCACTGGGTGTCAGTCAGTGTTTATTGCCATACAACATCCATTAGGTGTCACTCAGTGTTTATCTCCATACAGCACCCATTGGGTATCAGTTAGTGTTTATCTCCATACAGCACCCGTTGACTGTCAGTCAGTGTTTATCTCCATACAGCACCACTGGCTATCAATCAGTGTTTATCTACATAGAACTCCTATTGCCTGTCATTCAGCATTTATCGCTATACATTAACCACTGGCTGTCGCCAGTGTTTATCTCCGTACAGCATCCATTGGGTATCAGTCAGTTTTTATCTCCATACAGCATCCATTGGTTGTCAGTCAGTGTTTATCTCTATACAGCACCCATTTGCCGTCAGTCAATGTTTATCTCCATACTGCACCCATTGGCTGTCAGTCAGTGATTATCTCCATACAGCACCCATTGGCCGTCGGTCAGTATTCATCTCAATACAGCACCCATTCGCTATCAGTAAGTGTTTCTCCATTCAGCACCCATTGTCTGTCAGTCTGTCTTTATCTCTATACAGCACCCATTGGCTGTCAGTCAGTGTTTCTCTCTGTACAGCACCCATTGACTGTCAGTCAATATTTATCCCCATACAGCATCCACTGGCTCTCAGTCAGTGTTTATCTCTACACAGCATCCACTGGGTGTCATTCAGTGTTTATCTCCATAGAGCACCCATTGTCTGTCAGTCAGTGTTTCTCTCCATACAGCACCCATTGTCTGTCAGTCAGTGTTTCTCTCCATACAGCACCCACTGTCTGTCAGTCAGTGTTTATCTCCATACAGCACCCATTGTCTGTCAGTCAATGGTTATCTCCACACAGCACCCATTGCCTGTCAGTCAGTGTTTCTTTCCATACAGCACCCATTGTCTGTCAGTCAGTGCTTATCTCCATAGAGCAGCCGTGGCTGTCAGTCAGTGCTTATTGCCACACAGCATCCATTGGCTCACAGTCAGTGTTTATCTTCATACCACACCCACTGGCCATTGGTCAGTGTTTATCTCCATACAGCACCCACTGGCCATCGATCAGTGTTTATCTCCATACAGCACCCGTTGACTGTCAGTCAGTGTTTATCTCCATACAGCACCACTGGCTATCAATCAGTGTTTATCTACACAGAACTCCTATTGCCTGTCATTCAGCATTTATCGCTATACATTAACCACTGGCTGTCGCTCAGTGTTTATCTCCGTACAGCATCCATTGGGTATCAGTCAGTTTTTATCTCCATACAGCATCCATTGGTTGTCAGTCAGTGTTTATCTCTATACAGCACCCATTTGCCGTCAGTCAATGTTTATCTCCATACTGCACCCATTGGCTGTCAGTCAGGGTTTCTCTCCATACAGCACTCATTGTCTGTTAGTCAGTGTTTCTTTCCATACAGCACCCATTGTCTGTCAGTCAGTGCTTATCTCCATACAGCAGCCGTGGCTGTCAGTCAGTGCTTACTGCCACACAGAATCCATTGGCTCACAGTCATGTTTATATTCATACCACACCCACTGGCCATTGGTCAGTGTTTATCTCCATACAGCACCCACTGGCCATCGATCAGTGTTTATCTCCATACAGCACCCGTTGACTGTTAGTCAGTGTTTATCTCCATACAGCACCACTGGCTATCAATCAGTGTTTATCTACATAGAACTCCTATTGCCTGTCATTCAGCATTTATCGCTATACATTAACCACTGGCTGTCACTCAGTGTTTATCTCCGACAGCATCCATTGGGTATCAGTCAGTTTTATCTCCATACAGCATCCATTGGTTGTCAGTCAGTGTTTATCTCTATACAGCACCCATGGCCGTCAGTCAATGTTTATCTCCATACTGCACCCATTGGCTGTCAGTCAGTGATTATCTCCATACAGCACCCATTGGCCGTCGGTCAGAATTCATCTCAATACAGCACCCATTCGCTATCAGTAAGTGTTTCTCCACTCAGCACCCATTGTCTGTCAGTCTGTTTTTCTCTACAGCACCCATTGGCTGTCAGTCAGTGTTTCTCTCCATACAGCACCCATTGACTGTCAGTCAATATTTATCTCCATACAGCATCCACTGGCTCTCAGTCAGTGTTTATCTCTATACAGCACCCACTGGGTGTCATTCAGTGTTTATCTCCATAGAGCACCCATTGTCTGTCAGTCAGTGTTTCTCCCATACAGCACCCATTGCCTGTCAGTCAGGGTTTCTTCCATACAGCACCCATTGTCTGTCGTCAGTGTTTCTCTCCATACAGCACCCATTGTCTGTCAGTCAGTGCTTATCTCCGTACAGCAGCCGTGGCTGTCAGTCAGTGCTTATTGCCGCACAGCATCAATTGGCTCACAGTCGTGTTTATCTTCATACCACACCCACTGGCCATTGGTCAGTGTTTATCTCCATACAGCACCCACTGGCCATCGATCAGTGTTTATCTCCATATAGCACCCATTGGCTGTCAGTGAGTGTTTATCTCCATATAGCACCCATTGGCTTTCAGTCAGTGCTTATCTCTATACAGCACCCATTGGCTGTCATTCAGTGTTTATCTCCATACAGCATCCGTTGACTGTCAGTCAGTGTTTATCTCCATACAGCACCACTGGCTGTCAATCAGTGTTTATCTCCATATAACACCTATTGTCTGTCGTTCAGTGTTTATCGCTATACATTACTCATTGGCTATCAGTGAGTGTTTATCTCTAGACAGCACCCATTGGCTGTCGGTCAGTGTTTATCTCCATACAGCATCCATTGGTTGTCAGTCAGTGTTTATCTCCATACAGCACCATTGACCGTCGGTCAGTGTTTATCTCCATACAGCACCCATTGTCTCTCAAGTCAGTGTTTGCCTCCATATTGCACCCATTGGCTGTCAGTCAGTGTTAATCTCCATAAAACAGCATTGTCTGTCAGTCAGCATTTATCTCCATACTGCACCCTTTGGCTGTCAGTCAGTGTTTATCTCCATGCTGCACCCATTGGCTGTCAGTCAGTATTTATCTATATACAGCACCCACTGGCTGTTGGTCAATATTTATTGCCATACAGCATCCATTGGCTTTCAGTCAGTGTTTATCTCCATACAGCAGCCATTAGCTGTCAGTTAGTGTTTATTGCCATACAGCATCCAATTGGCTCTCAGTCAGTGTTTATCTCTATACAGCACCCACTGGGTGTCAGTCAGTGTTTATCTCCACAGAGCACCCATTGTCTGTCAGTCTGTGTTTCTCTCCATACAGCATCCATTGGCTATCAGTCAGGGTGTATCCCCATACAGTACCCATTGGCTGCCAGTCAGTGTTTATCTCCACACAGCACCCTTTGCCTGTCAGTGTTTCTCTCCATACAGCACCCATTGGCTGTCAGTCAGTGTTTCTCTCCATATAGCACCCATTGTCTGTTAGTCAGTGTTTCTCTCCATACAGCACTCATTGTCTGTCAGTCAGTGTTTGTCTCCATACAGCAGCCCTGGCTGCCAGTCAGTGTTTATTGCCACACAGCATTCATTTGCTCACAGTCAGTGTTTATCTTTATACTGCACGCACTGGCCATTGGTCAGTGTTTATCTCTATACAGCACTCACTGGCCATCGATCAATGTTTATCTCTATACAGCACCCACTGGCTGTCAGTCAGTGTTTATCTCCATACAGCATCCATTGGCTGTCAGTCAGTGTTTATCTCCATACAGCACCCATTGTCTGTCAGTCAGTGTTTATCTCCATACAGCACCCATTGTCTGTCAGTCAGTGTTTATCTCCATACAGCACCCATTGTCTGTCAGTCAGTGTTTATCTCCATCAGCATCCTTGACTGTCAGTCTTAGGTGCTTATCTCCACAGAGCACCCATTGGCTGTCAATCAGTGTTTATCTCATACAGCACCCATTGAGTGCCAGTCAGTGTTTATCTCCATACTGCATCCATTGGTTTCAGTCAGTGTTTATCTCCATACAGCACCCATTGTCTGTCAGTCAGTGCTTATCTCTCATACAGCACCCATTGGGTGTCAGTCAGTGTTTCTCTCCATACAGCATCCATTGGCCATCAGTCAATGTTTATCTCCATACAGCACTCATTGGCCGTCAGTCAGTGTTTATCTCTATATAGCACCCACTGGCTGTCATTCAGTGTTTATCTCCATACAGCATCCGTTGACTGTCAGTTAGTGTTTATCTCCATACAGCACCACTGGCTGTCAATCAGTATTTATCTCCATACAGCACCTATTGTCTGTCATTCAGTGTTTATCGCTATACATTAACCACTGGCTGTCGCTCAGTGTTTATCTCCGTACAGCATCCATTGGGTATCAGTCAGTTTTTATCTCCATACAGCATCCATTGGTTGTCAGTCAGTGTTTATCTCCATACCACATCCACTGGCTGTCAGTCAGTATTTATCTCCATATTGCAACCCATTGGCTGTCGGTCAGGGTTTATCTCCATACAATACCATTGGCTGTCAGTCAATGTTTATCTTCATACAGCACCCATTGCGTCCGGTCAGTATTCATCTCAATACAGCATCCATTCGGTATCAGTAAGTGTTTCTCCATAAAGCACCCACTGTCTGTCACTCAGTCTTTCTCTCTATACAACACCCATTGGGTGTCAGTCATGTTTCACCCATACAGCAACCATTGTCAGTCAGTCAGTGTTTATCTCAACACAGCACCCATTGGCTGTCAGACAGTATTTGTCTCCATACAGCACCCATTGGCTGTCTGTCAGTGTTTATCTCTGCAGCACCCATTGGCTGTCAGTCAGTATTATCTCCATACAGCACCCATTGGCTGTGAGTCAGTATTTATCTATATACAGCACCCACTGGCTGTTGGTCAGTGTTTATTGCCATACAGCATCCATTAGCTGTTAGTTAGTGTTTATTGCCATACAGCAGCCAATTGGTTCTCAGTCAGTGTTTATCTCTATACAGCACCCACTGGGTGTCAGTCAGTCAGTGTTTATCTCCATAGAGCACCCATTGTCTGTCAGTCAGTGTTTCTCTCTATACAGCATCCACTGGCTATCAGTCAGGGTTCATCCCCGTACAGCACCCATTGTCTGTCAGTCAGTGTTTTTCTCCACACAGCACCCATTGTCTGTTAGTCAGTGTTTCTCTCCATACAGCATCCATTGTCTGTCAGTCAGTGTTTATCTCCATACAGCAGCCGTGGCTGCCAGTCAGTGTTTATTGCCACACAGCATTCATTGGCTCTCAGTCAGTGTTTATCTTCATATTGCACCCAGTGGCCATTGCTCAGTGTTTATCTTCACACAGCACTCACTGGCCATCGATCAGTGTTTATCTCTATACAGCACTCATTGGCTGTCAGTCAGTGTTTATCTCCATATAGCACCCATTGGCTGTCAGTGAGTGTTGCTCTCCATAGAGCACCCATTGTCTTTCAGTTAGTGCTTATCTCTATACAGCACCAATTGGCTGTCATTCAGTGTTTATCTCCATACAGCATCCGTTGACTGTCAGTCAGTGTTTATCTCCATACAGCACCACTGGCTGTCAATCAGTGTTTATCTCCATACAGCACCTATTGTCTATCATTCAGCATTTATCGCTATACGTTACTCATTGGCTGTCGGTCAGTGTTTATCTCTTGACAGCACCCATTGCCTGTCAGTCAGTGTTTATCTCCATACAGCATCCATTGGGTTGTCAGCCAGTGTTTATCTCCATACAGTACCATTGACCTTCGGTCAGTGTTTATGTCCAGACAGCACCCATTGTCTGTCAAGTCAATGTTTATCTCCATACTGTACCCATTGGCTGTCAATCAGTATTCATCTCCATACAACATCATTGTCTGTCAAGTCAGCATTTATCTCCATACTGCACCAATTGGCTGTCAGTCAGTGTTTATCTCCATACAGCACCCACTGGTTGTGAGTCAGTTTTATCGCCATACAGCACCCATTGTCTGTCAGTCAGTGCTTATCTCCACAGAGCACCCATTGGCTGTCAGTCAATGTTTATATCCATACAGCACCCACTGAGTGCCAGTCAGTGTTTATCTCCACACTGCATCCATTGGTTTCAGTCAGTGTTTATCTCCATACAGCACCCATTGTCTCTCAGTTAGTGCTTATCTTTATACAGCACCCATTGGCTGTCATTCAGTGTTTATCTCCATACAGCATCCGTTGACTTAGTGAGTCTTTATCTCCGTATAGCACTCATTGGGTGTCAGTCAATGTTTATCTCCATACAACACCCACTGGGTGTCAGTCAGTGTTTATTGCCATACAACATCCATTGGGTGTCAGTCAGTGTTTCTCTCCATACAGCACCCACTGGCCATCGATCAGTGTTTATCTCTGTACAGCACTCATTGGCTGTCAGTCAGTGTTGTTCTCCATACAGCACCCATTGTCTCTCAGTTAGTGCTTATCTGTATACAGCACCCATTGGCTGTCATTCAGTGTTTATCTCCATACAGCATCCGTTGACTGTCAGTCAGTGTTTATCTCCATACAGCACCACTGGCTGTCAATCAGTGTTTATCTTCATACAGTTCCTATTGTCTGTCATTTAGCGTTTATCGCTATACATTACCCATTGGCTGTTGGTCAGTGTTTATCTCTAGACAGTACCCATTGGTTGTCAGTCAGTGTTTATCTCCATACAGCACCATTGGACCGTCGGTCAGTGTTTATCTCCATACAGCACCATTGGCAGTCAGTCAGTGTTTATCTCTATATAGCACCCACTGGCTGTCATTCAGTGTTTATCTCCATACAGCATCCGTTGACTGTCAGTTAGTGTTTATCTCCATACAGCACCACTGGCTGTCAATCAGTATTTATCTCCATACAGCACCTATTTTCTGTCATTCAGTGTTTATCGCTATACATTACTCATTGGCTGTCGGTCAGTGTTTATCTCTAGACAGAACCCATTGCCTGTCAGTCAGTGTTTATCTCCATACAGCACCCAATGGCTGTCATTCAGTGTTTATCTCCATACAGCACCTACCAGTCGTCTGTCAGTGTGTATCCCCATACAGCACCCACTGGCTGTCAGTCAGTGTTTATCTCCATACAGCACCCACTGATTGTCAGTCAGTGTTTATCTCCATACTGCAGCCATTGGTTTCAGTCAGTGTTTATCTCCATACAGCACCCATTGTCTGTAAGTGAGTGTTTATCTCCATATAGCACCCATTTGGTGTCAGTCAATGTTTATCCCCATACAGCACTCACTGGGTGTCAGTCAGTGTTTATTGCCATACAACATCCATTGGGTGTCACTCAGTGTTTATCTCCATACAGCACCCATTGGGTATCAGTCAGTTTTTATCTCCATACAGCATCCATTAGTTGTCAGTCAGTGTTTATCTCTATACAGCACCCATTGGCCGTCGGTCAGTATTCATCTCAATACAGCACCCATTCGCTATCAGTAAGTGTTTCTCCATACAGCACCCATTGTCTGTCAGTCAGTCTTTTTCTATACAGCACCCATTGGGTGTCAGTCAGTGTTTTTCTCGATAGAGCACCCATTGACTGTAAGTCAGTGTTTATCTCTGTACAGCACCCATTGACTGTCAGTCAATATTTATCCCACAGCACCCATTGGCTGTCAGTCAATTTTTTCCCACAGCATCCATTGGCTGTCAGTTAGTGTTTATCTCCATACAGTATCCATTGGCTGTCAGTCAGTGTTTATCTATATACAGCACCCACTGGCTGTTGGTCAGTGTTTCTGCCATGCAGCATTGATTGGCTTTCAGTCAGTGTTTATCGCCATACAGCACCCATTAGCTGTCAGTCAGTGTTTATTGCCATACAGCATCCATTGGCTCTCAGTCAGTGTTTATCTGTATACAGCACCCACTGGGTGTCAGTCAGTGTTTATCTCTATAGAGCACCCATTGTATGTCAGTCAGTGTTTCTCTCCATACAGCACCCATTGCCTGTCAGTCAGTGTTTATCTCCATACAGCACCCATTGTCTGTCAGTCAGTGGTTATCTCTACACAGCACTTATTGCCTGTCAGCCAGTGTTTCTCTCCATACAGCACTCACTGTCTGTTAGTCAGTGTTTCTCTCCATACAGCACCCATTGTCTGTCAGTCAGTGTTTATCTCCATACAGCAGCTGTGGCTGTCAGTCAGAGCTTATTGCCACACAGAATCCATTGGCTCACAGTCAGTGTTTATCTTCATATTGCACCCTGCACTGGCCATTGGTCAGTGTTTATCCTCCTACTGCATTCATTATCTGTCAGTCAGTGTTTATCTCCATACAGCACCCATTGTCTGTCAGTGAGTGTTTATCTCCATACAGCACCCATTGGGTGTCAGTCAATGTTCATCTCCATACAGCACCCACTGGGTCTCAGTCAGTTTTTATTGCCATACAACATCCATTTGGTTGTCACTCAGTGTTTATCTCCATACATCAATTGCTTGTCAGTCAGTGTTTATCTCCATACTGCATCCTTGGTTTCAGTCAGTGTTTATCTCCATACAGCACCCATTGTCTGTCAGTGAGTGTTTATCTCTATATAGCACCCATTTGGTGTCAGTCAATGTTTATCTCCATACAGCACCCACTGGGTGTCAGTCTTTGTTTATTGCCATACAACATCCATTTGGTGTCACTCAATGTTTATCTCCATACAGCACCCACTGGGTATCAGTCAGTTTTTATCTCCATACAGCATCCATTGGGTATCAGTCAGTTTTTATCTCCATACAGCATCCATTGGTAGTCAATTGGTAGTCAATCAGTGTTTATCTCCATACAGCTCCTATTGTCTGTCATTCAGCGTTTATTGCTATACATTACCCATTGGCTGTCGGGTCAGTGTTTATCTCTATACAGCACCCATTGGCTGTCAGCTGCGTTTATCTCCATAAAGCATCCATTGGTTGTCAGTCAGTGTTTATCTCTATATAGCACCCATTGACTGTCAGTCAGTGTTTATCTCCATGCTGCACCCACTGGCTGTCAGTCAGTGTTTATTGCCTTACAACATCCATTGGCTGTCAGTCAGTGTTTATTGCCATACAGAACCCATTGGCTGTCAGTCAGTGTTTATTTCTGGACAGGCAGTCAGCTAGCTTATTACCAGTACTACCCTCATTGTTGTCTTGTGGTTAAAGTAGTGGTTGTGAACTGGGAGATCACATGTTCAGGACCCACCACAGTCACAGACTCCTTGTTTGACCCTAAGCAAGTCACTTAACCTTCGAGAGCTCCAATCCACCCAGGCATGGAAATATCTTCTCCACTCTATTTGTACCACAGAAAATAAATAATCCATGCTGCAGGAGTAAATCCGTGCTGGTATAGTGGACTGAGAGCCTTGCTGCACATATCAGGACATAAGTGCCATGGAGAACTATAGGCCCTGCCCATAGCATGGTGCATAGGTGTGGTGGTACTGCCTGCAATCTCTACCTCCCCAGGCCTAGATCCTCAAAAGAAAGAAAACTCTAGAGGATGTAGACAGATCCCACCCTGATGCCTTCCCCTTCAAGAATACTTGAATGCATCCCTAATCCTGATCCAATAGCTGATTATAACCACTTTGTCATAAAGTCTATTCTTAGCCCAATGGCTGACTGTCAAATGAGTTCAGGCTTGGCCATCGATTTATGAGGTAATTCTGAAACTGTCTGCCCAACAGCAAAATCTAGACATAGTTTCCCTGTCTAAATAATAAACAGTGCACCAGCTGCTATGGTGTTTCCCAACACCAGTGCTGGGGTTGTCCAAGAACACATCTCATGTTCTGTAACATTCCTGAGGGCACTCTGTGACTTACCATAAGTGAAAACAAACCCATGTGGTTTAAAGATCCATTAAAGATTTTCCACACTGCTGAAATGGGGGAGTAAACATTTTGTTCCAACACACACACACACACAATTCTCTGCCAGTTGTTTGGATTCAACAATAAATTTTGCTGCGGAGAACCATGCAAGACAAAATAAATTCAAGTGGAACTCAAAGTCACATGACTGCCTGATGGTTGCAGACACTCCATGCTACAGAAAATGGAGTGAAGAAACACTCGCCTGCTAAAGTTTCCAGCATCAATTTTATTATAAGAAAATAAGGAAGCTGTTATGTTTATGTGTCAGATCACCAGTGTTTCGTGACCCTCCATGTTAGTTCATCGGGCAGAAATGTTGTCTTGACTGATTCCTTTTATCTCATTTGAATGGCTCTTCAGTAAAGTTACTCAGTTATCTGAATGCCTTGAGGGCTACTTATAATATAATAGGAATTGATACATGGTTCAGTCAATTGTTACTTTTTAGTACTTTTTAACTTTCTTTTATTCATGATATCACGGTAGAATACCCTTCGATTAGATGAAGGCAATTTATTTTTTAAAGAAGGGAGCTGACGAGAGTCTCTCAGTGTGAGAGGTTGCAGGGTTGTCACTCCTTTGAACAACTGAAAGGGGCATGTGGTCTGAGGAAGGGAGACGACTATAGATATTTACAGGTCCGCGACGTTACACAGTTCACGAACGCTTTCTCAAAACTTAACAGGGACATGTTTAGTCTATAACACTTTTTGTATGATGTGGGGGTCTTTATAATGAAAGTAAGATACGTCTCAGACCTAAACAAAATACTTATTTCAAATAGCTACATCCCGTTAGATAGCATCAGATTCAGCTGGGAAAGAGAGGAAGCAGTATCTTGAGGTCCACCTAAGCAGTGGAATGGGAGCTTGCAGAGTGGTTGGAGGGTGATAGTGTTGCCTACATGGCGAAAATTTAATTGGAAAATCATTATTAGATTCTTTCACACCCCTTCAGCAACCAAACACTTTTCAACAACTCGCACTGACATATGCTGGAAACAGTGTTGGGAGGAGGGGGTAGGTACTCACTACCACATCTTTTAGGCTTGCCCCAAGCTTGGCTCTGACTTGGGGGGCAATTCATCAAAACATCCAACAGATTCTGGGTTGCTCTATTCCCAGCAGTTTTACAGACTTGATGCTGAGATTTTCTTCGTTGTTGAGGGGCTCTAAAAAACAAACATACGAACTTACCACAACAGTAGATCTTCGAGAGAATCTCCTTCGTTAGCCCATATCTTTGGAACTATAACCATCAGCACTAGGACCACATGGAAACATTCGCTAGCTGGGGGACACCCACGATGATGTGCCACATCTGCGTCTATATAAGTGAGGGCAGCCCCATCACTCCTCTGTTCCCTACTGGAGAGTAGCCTCAGAGGACCTCCAGTCATGGTGAACCAGAAGATAGGACCAGCACTAGGCATACATTGAGAGGCACTGGGCTGGATATAGGATGCATGGAGTAGGTTTTAGGCACAGCATCTGCTATATCCCTAACTGAAGCAGAAGGGGGAACGAGGGAGGGATGGCATGGCCTAATGGAGGAGATTATGCCAAAGATGTACTTTTATGCTAAGTTCTTACATAACTGCTCTGTCTTCTTCGAAGATATCTCCTCCATTATGCCACACCTTTGGAATGATTCCCGAGCAGTCTCAAGTAAAACTGGGAAGATAGTGCAGTTCGATATATATTCTGGACAGAAGGCCTTGAATTACAGCAAGCCCAAAGCCAGCACATCTATGAGAGACTATGTCCAGACTGTAATGTTTAGTGAAGGTGTGGACAGTTCACTGTGGCCGCAGCACAAATGTCAGCAGCAGAAATATTTTTAAAACAAGCAAACAGAAGTGGCCATACCCCTTGTGGACTGACCACGAACAGCACCAGGAAGTTCCTTACCGTACTTCCTATAACAGAACATAATACAATGTGCAAGCCATTAGATTCGGTTAGGGACTCTTTAGACACAGAGATGCCCTCTTTCCCTGGGACACACAAAGCAAAAAGCTGAGCGGGCTTTCTGCAGTCCTTGGTGCGAGTAACAAAATATCTGAGTATTCTATATCCATCCAAAGTATGAAGCAATGCCTCACCCTGACTAGAATGCGCAGAGTAATAAGCAGAAAGGTGTCTCATTTAATTTAGTGTGAATTCAGATGCCACCTTTGGTAAAAACTTAGGATTTGTATGCAAAGAGACTCTGTCTTTGTGAAAAATCAAATAAGGCAGCTCACACATTGGAGCCTGAAGCTTGGAAATCCTTTGAGCAGAACTGATTGCAACTAAAATAACATTCTCCACATTAGGAAACGTAAGCCACAACTCACAGCAGGCTCAAAAGGAGCCATCAGTTTCTTAAGCACAAAATTGCAGTCCCAAGGTGGGACTGGATTACAGATAGGGGGTTTCATATGTTGAATGCCTCTTGGAAACGCACAGGACACCTCTAATTCTGCAACCGTACAACCATCAGTAGAGGCATGGAAAGCTGACATAGCGGCCAAATGTATCTTAAGTGAGGAGTACTGTAGGACAGGGTCTGACAAGGACAGCAAGTATTCCAATACAGCATTTACAAGATATGTAAATGGGTCCACATTTCTGGAAGCAGCCCACAAACTGAACCTCTTTCATTTCAAAAAAATAAGTATGTCTGACAGATTTTCTAGCCACAGTACATCAGAAACCTTAGGCAATACCCCAAATGGGCAATGGCTATGTGTTCAGGAGTCATGCCAGAAGATGTAGGGCCTTAGGTTCAGATGGACCTGGACCCCTTGTTCTGTGACAACAGACCTCACACAGAGGTAGATGACACAAGGCTCCACTGCCATCTGTTGCAGAAGTGAAACTATATTTGGTGAGGCCATAATGGTGCAAGGAAGATCAGAGTGGCACTCTTCATCCACAGCTTGAGTAAAACCATCTGTATTAGAGGAACTTGGGAAATGAATATAGGCATTTCCCTTCCAAGTGAGGGACAATGCGCCTGCCAAAACCTCCTGGCCCTGGAGCAAGTGAGTAGAAACTTGGCAGTTTTGCATTGTGTGGGCCTAAAAAGTTCAAACTCTGGAAGACCCCATCTTAGTGAACAGGTTGTGTGGTTCCATGTCATAACAGCAATCGTGAAAGGCGATTGTCAGAAGGGCGCATTTACATTGCTGAAAATCAATTTGATGATGTACACCCCCAGCACACAGCAAAAGGGGTGCCGGGACTTAGCATTGTCTTGTTTATGGGGCTGTGCCCCCCCTGCACCCCCTGCAGGTTTTGCCCCCCCAGACACGTCTCTACTAAAGGATTCTCAACTTCAGGGGGTATGTTAGGGGTGCAAATGGGAAATAAATGTCTGCCAGGCGCAACAAAATGTATGTGCACCTGGACCCGAACCTGGCAACCTCGCAACCCTAGCCTGCCACCCACCCACAACACCATGGGGACTTGGCAGCCCACCACCACACCACACCACACAAACCCTCCCTCCCCTTCCACCCATTGCTCAGCATGCTCGCTCCCTATGCCCTGCGCGCATGTACATATAGCGGCATCCTGTCACTATATTCGTGGATCCCCCCATCCGGTCACCCTCCTCGGTAGCCCAGTTGACAGGTGCCACGATTGAATCACCCTTTTTGAAAGTGCCCAGTCGCGGTCGCCAATGTCAGAGGATACTGGTTGGGTACCAAGGAAATCAGCAGTTACCATTCGTGGATCCTGGACTGTGACTTGCTTACCCCATCTGCCAAGATATTTCAGAGACCTGGAAGATGCACTGCTGACAGCTGTAGGTTTTTAGACAGAGCCCAATACCATACTCTCAGTGCTTCAGCCTTTGGACCCAAGAGATATAACATGGTTCTTGCAGAGACATAGTGACTTCTGTATAGCAACTGTGCTTGGGCAATCAGATTATCTGCTCTGTCCTATGGCAGGAATGCACATTCATTCTCTGTGTCTAAGACTGCCCCTATAATGTAGTCTTTGGAGGAAGTCAACACAGACTTTGGCATATTCACTTTGATCCCCAAGTCTTTGAACAACTGCTGTGTTCGAGACAGAGTATGAAGTAGAGCTGCCCTGGAGCTGACCTTCAGAAGCCAGTCGTCCAAATATAGGAACACATACAGGCCTTCCATGCGAAGGGCTACTGCCACAATAGCCAAACATTTGGTAAAAACTAGGGATGAGCGGGTACTAAAATACCTGACCACCAAGATTACCTGCTGGTACCCCAAAAGTACCTGAAATAAACCTGGATGAAAACCGAGTAGTCAGGTCAGGTCAGGTAGTCACTACCCAACCTGTTCTACTACCCAATTATCTGACCCTGGCCATAATAAAAATCATGTAAAGATTGTTGTTTTGGGATTATTACACTGTCTGTTAGGTGCCCCGACCTCTTATACCAATGGGAGGCACTGCTGGGGCAGGCATTAGAGGCACAGCTGGTCTTAGCAAGCCTGCACTGTGTTCAAAATGATACCATGGCAGGCACTGCTCAGGCAGGTATAGAGGCACAGCTGCTGTGAGTGAGCCTGCTGTGGTTTCAAAAATTATATCCATGGTGGGCATTGTTGAGGTACAGTAGGTACAAGAGTTCTGCAGCTGCTCTGAGTGAGCCTGCTGCTGTTTCCAAAAATTATACCTATGGCAGGCATTGCTGAGGTAGGTACAAGAAGCGCAGCTGCTGTGATTGAGCCTACTGCTTTTTAAAAAATGATACCCATGGTGGGCATTGATCGAACATACATAATACAAACTGATGACTGACAAAAGAAAACTAAGAGTAGTATTAGTGTAGCACACATGGCTGGCATAGTGGCAGTGGTGATAGTTCCATTCGTTTCATACACAACCGGATCATCATATTCAGCATCACTGTTTGCAGGCTGTTATTCATGTTCAGGGTCAGACTTGCATAAATCAGTATTTGTGGCAATTGGGAAATTGTCAGCATTCATTTTGAGAAGTGTAAGCTGTTCCACATTTGCAGGAATTAGCAGTGTTCTGTGATCAGTGACTATTCCTCCAGCTGCACTAAATATGTGTTCTGAAAACAGCAGAAAACAGGAAGTTGTTATCCCTCTGTACAGACAGCTGGTGAGATCCCATCTGGAGTACTGCGTGCAGTTCTAGAGACCCAATTTCCGCGAGGACATAGACAGGATGGAGGCAGTCCAGAGGAGGGAAACTAAAATGGTGCAGGGTCTGCAACAGAAGACATATGAAGAGAGACTTAAGGAGCTTAATATGTATAGCCTCGAGAAAAGGAGGGACAGGGGGAACATGATAGAAACTTTCAAGTACCTCAAGGGAATCAACAAAATCCAAGAGGGTAGCATCTTTCAGAAAAAGAGATGTGCAAGAACAAGGGGACACAATTTGAAGACAGAAGGTGGAAGCCTCAGAAGTAATGTGAGGAAGTATTTTTTCACGGAGAGGGTTGTGGATGCATGGAATGGCCTTCCTGAGGAGGTTGTGGAGTCAAAAACAGTGGAGGAATTCAAGAATGCATGGGACAGACATAAGGCAATTCTGGGGGGGTAGGACGAAGTAGGCTGCTGGTTAACTAGGATCTGCAGCTTATCCATTAGGTAGGGTAATGGGCAGACTGTGGGCCAACAGTCCTTATCTGCCATCAAATTCTATGTTTCTATGTTTGAATATATATGCTTGAAGGTGGGAAACTGAGGTACATTATTGCAGTATTTGCTAGATCTGGCCATATTGTTCTCTTTTGTTTCCAATAGAAATGGAACTTCCTCAAGACCAATCACAGTATTGTCTACAAAATATTCCAGGATCATTGTGCTGCATGAGATGGTTACCAGTCTGGCAGCTGAATCAGCTGCACTTTCTTTACAGGATACCAGTCCAGGTTGTTGCAGGTGACTCAGAATTGATTTGCCTTTCTGACCCTGAACACAGGATGCCCGTGAAGTAGCTGTAGATGTCTTTTCCCTCACTGATGACACTGCTGACTGTAAAGAATTGATAGATGTGCTAGCATCTGTGCCAGAGGTGCACTGTGATGGTTCAGCGGGGTCTGACTGCTGTACATCGGTTAATGGTGTTTGTAGGGCAATGTAACATTTGGTTAGCAGAAGATCTCTCCAATACTCAGTGTCTTCCCCAACAGGAAGGATGGCTTCAACGTTTCACTTGAAGCAGAGATCTAGTAATGTAGTCAACAGATAGATGTTATTCTTAAACATGGCATTTATTCTCTAATCAGTCAACAGTCTAAGACTCAAGTCAACTGCCAGCATAACAGCAGTGGTGTCTTCTTCTGACTGAAAGTCTTTCTTTATGTCGTCAAGGAAAATGTGAAGAAATCTGATATGAGGAAGAATTTGACTCAGACTTGCACTGTCCACACTGACATCACATGTGGCAGACTCGTATGGCTCCAAGAATGTTACCAAAAATTCCAGTAGAGTCCAGCTGCTGGAACTGAACATGATGTCTACTTTACCTATTTAATTCTGCATGGTGTAGTCATGTATATCTTTTTTCTGTTCAAGAAACCTTTCCAACATGTAAAATGTTGAATTTCAACAGGTTGGAACTTCTTGCTTTAATGTACAGTATGCAAGAGTAAGTTGTTTGACCTCTGCAGCCCCTTCAGGATTTTCTGTGCTTTCACAGAGTGGCTGAAATGCCCACATATTTTCCTAGCAAGACCTAACAGGTTTTCAACATTTCTATTTCCATTTAAGAAACCATGGATGAGAAGATTTAAACAATATGCACAACAAGGTATGTGTTGGTAGTTGCCATCTCTAACAGCTTTGACTATGTTGGCACCATTATCTGACACTATGAACCCTGGAGATAAGGAATACGGAGTAAGCCGTTTCTGGAATGGATTTTGCAGCTCCTGCAAAATAATCACAGCAGTGTGGTTTTCCTCAAAAGTGGTGACATATAATACAGGCTGCTTCCTACTACTCATGGTACAGTGGGAATTATTACTTTCTGACTGAAAACTTGCCCAATGAGCTGTAACAGTCATGTAGTCAATTGTTTGGTTGATGGTCCATATATCCACGGTTATGTGAACCTGTTTCACCTCAAAGAGTTTCAACTGTTTAATGACTGCACTACCCATCCAGTCATACAACTTTAAAACAGCCTTTTTGAGAAATATGTTCAAGAGGGAACAGTGTACCGTGGTTCAATCCAGTTCACGAACTTGAGGAAACCTTTCAGGGCAATAAAAGAAAAAGGGAGTTGACAATCAACCAACAGCTCTGCAATGGCTTTATTTAACAGCTGGCATGTTGGATGCTTACGGGTAAATTTTGATGTCCTCTCAACACTTTCTTTAAATGTTAGTTGACAAGAGTGACGAGACATTTTTTATTTTGGGGGGACTGTACTTTTCATGCCTTTTTCATATGGAGTAGTACTAAGAAATTTTGCAGTACTTGATGGTGTCAGAAGAAAACAATCCATGTTTGTCTGGGAAGACTGCATGGACGCATCAAGTGATTCAATGTCACTTCCTGCTTCCAGTTTATTGCCACTATGGTCATCACTGCCACCACCACTTCCACTACCGCCCATACCAATCACACTGCCCCTTTCTCTGCCCCACTCAATTGGGTGTTCTGCCTTTGCATGTCATATCATTACTGATGTTCCAAAAATTTCCCGCTTTGTAAACACAACTGACACTCTTTTTGCACAAGCTGCATACAGCTCGAGAGTTGTCTGCAGGATCAATATAAAATAAATTCCACAATAAAAATTTACCCTTTTTGCCTTGTACTGCAGTGACTGGCACTATTTCTTGTACAGTCAAGAAACCTGGAGAAAACCCTATACTGCCGTTTCCTTTTTCACATGAATTTTTCTCATTCATGCTCATCTTCTTATTCTCACATTTAGCATATCATTTTTTTTCTGCACTTACCTCTCATGCCCTACAGCGGCATCCTCTCTTACCCCCTCACTGAAACTAGTACCGACCTCATCACCAAAAGATTCAGAAGAACTGAAAGTGCCATCAACATCAGGTGGGACATGCCTGAGCTATCCCATTCCCAGTCCCCACTATCACCACCATCTTTATCAGCATTCACTGCCTCAGCACCTGAGCTTGTATTTGAGGGGGATGCCTACTTGTTGTTGCATGCTGCTTCAGCAGCTGGAAGTCTTCTGGCACATATGGCAAAACGTTCAGTACCTCTACAAGTAACTCCTGTCAGTTCTTTCCAAAACTCTACTAACATTTCATTGGTAACATGCTTTTTTGGTTCACGAGGACATTTAGTGCCAGTCATGGTGATGTTATCATTGTCGCTCTGTTCTTCATTAGTGCTGCTAGGATTCATACTGTCCAAATCATTTTCATTTTCATTTGCAAATGCAGCAGCACTGTGCTCCGTTAGTTGACATAGACTTGGAAATATGAGACACAGTGCACACATCCATGGCTTTTGCTATACTATAGAGAGACGTCATGTCATACACAGTGTAGCTATGACAGGGCTCAGGGCACGTAACAGGTGAACAAATAGTGTAATATAGCCTAAATGGCTTTCACTACACTGCAGAGAAACACAGAGTAGCTATGTCACAGACAGGGTTTGGGCACCTAACAGACAGTGTGTAACATGGCCTAAATGGCTTCATGCAGGGACACACAGAGTAGTTATGTCCTGACAGGGCTGGGGGCACCTAACAGACAGCGTGTAATACTGCCTAAATGGCTTCACTATACTGCAGAGAGACACACAGCATATGTCACAGACAGGGCTCAGGGCACCTAGCAGCCAGTGTGTGTTTATACAGCCTATATGGCTTCACTATACTGCAGAGAGACACAGAGTATATATCACAGACAGGGCTCAGGGCACCTAGCAGACAGTGTGTGTGTATACAGCCTGTATGGCTTCACCATACTGCAGAGAGACACACAACATATGTTACAGACAGGGCTCCGGGCACCTAGCAGCCAGTGTGTGTTTATACAGCCTACATGGCTTCACTATACTGCAGAGAGACACAGAGTATATATCACAGACAGGGCTCAGGGCACCTAGCAGACAGTGTGTGTATACAGCCTGTATGGCTTCACTATACTGCAAAGAGACACAGAGTATATGTCACAGACAGGGCTCAGGGCACCTAGCAGACAGTGTGTGTATACAGCCTGTATGGCTTCACTATACTGCAGAGAGACACAGAGTATATGTCACAGACAGGGCTCAGGGCACCTAACAACAGACAGTGTGTATACAGCCTAAATGGCTTTCATAGCTGCTGCCAGCAACAACGAATGCCTCCCCCCCCCTTCTTCTCTCCCAAGCATGTCGCACTTGATGACCCTCAATTATTTCCCCTTTCTTCAGTCCCCAACCCCTTCCCTTTCTTTCCTGGACAAATGGTCTGCTTTCCCTTTTTTTTTTTTTTTTCATTTTTGTGGCTTTTCGCCCTGGTTGCAGCAAGCACTAAATCTTGCTCCTTCTCCCACCAAGTTCAGAGCTAGTCTGTGTGTGCACAGAAGACATGTCAAAACGGCAATATTCTGAACTGGTAATGTTCTCACTCCAGCACAAAGTGGAAGTATGACTGCAGGATTTCCTGATCTTAACATGAAGGTATGTATCCATCACGTCCAGAGAACAAGGTGGAGGATGATCTGGAGGGTTTCTAACATCTCCAGAGCATGCCCCTTGCAAGTATCTTCAAGACCCCCATTTGTAGTAATCTACTGCCATTGTTTCAAAAGTATGGAGGTTCGCCCTCACAACCACCCCTGGAGGTAACAGTGGATGTGGGTGTGTATCCAGAAGATAGGTGGAGCTAATGGGGGTAGTGCCACCAGCACCAACTGCTTTGGGTGCTTTTGTATGGGCATCTGGGGAATAGGGATCCAGCAGAGACCACATCCCTTACCTCAGCCTTGCTGACGGTAGGCATGGTGACCCCTAGCAGAAGAATGATGAAAAGAACCCCTCCCATGATCCCTAGCAGGAGTGAGATAGAAGGGTTTTAAAGAGGTCCACAACAAAGTCATTAAGTTCTCTCCTTTTTCCTCTGGTATCCCAAGGAGGTGAATGTTCACTGGCCTTGCCTCATTTTAAAGCTATTCTAATCTCATACAGAGGATTTTATTCTTCTGAACCACTCCAGAAGCTAGTGCCACGGATTTCGCTGCAGTCAAGGTAGCCAGTTTAGCCTCAGTTGCCACCAAATCCAGTTTGGTCTCAACTACAGAAATGCGTTGAGTTAAAAATATACACCTTTTTAATGCCTCCAAGTCCTTTACGTCCTTGAATACTGTGCTATTAGATGGCTCTCCCTCACTGCTGCCCTGCTACATGGCATGGTTTTTCCATCATAAAAGAAGAAAATCTTGCTGTAGAAAGATCCCAGCAGCCTTCACAATATGGAAGGTAACTAAATATGCAAAAAACAGAAGTCTGATTCTACAAATGAGGGTTTAATTCAAAAGTTGATCCGGAGCTCTACAGGGATGTGTCTTACCCGTCAGTTGCTAGCCATGTCCCTCCCCATTACTTTTTATTTCTAAAGTATTTTCTTTTTTCCATCTGCTCGTCAGACTTCCTGCTTAATAGTATTACTGTGATGTGAAGAGAAGTACATTACATAAGCAATAACACGCAACAGGGTATGAAATTATTATGTATCACTGACGCCCACACCATGGGTTGAAGGCCCAAGGCGTTAGCCAAGTGCACGCCAATCACAGGGTGGTCGGGGAGGAGGTGCGTGATTACAAAATGACTGAAAACCATAAACTGTGTTATTGTGTTCATAAAAGGTACCAAAATAAACACTAAATAAATCTTTAATTTAAGCATCATACATCTTCATCATTGGCAAATCAGTGCTCAAACCAAACAGCTGGGTTTGCCCATCAAAGAGGTCAAACTGGCTGGCAAGTTAGGCCCTCATGTTGTTAGCGGAACCTTTTTTTCTCTGTCACAGATACCGACCATTCCAAAGCAGTGTAGTTCTAAGACTTTCAAGGCACTTCCAGACCCATGCAGTTATTGCTCAATTACCACTCAAGTCTGGACAGCTATTGACCAGTCAGATCACTGGATTTTTCTTCCTCGCTTTATAACCAGAGACTGACATATCTAGTTCCATTCCTCCTCATACTTCAGCTTTGTGACGTGACTTATTGTGACATCACAAATGCCCAGTCATGCAGCAGGTGATTGGCTGTTCTTGGTTAGTTGTGATGTCACAGACAGTGAGGTCACAGGGCTGATGATGTATAAGGAGGAATAGAACTAGCTATATCAGCCTCCAGGCACAGGGGAGTGCTGTTCCAAGCATTACATCAAGTATTTTTTTATTTAACAAAAGGAAATGAAAAAAATATTTTAGATACAAAAATAAATAGTTCACCACCTTTGAGAGTTAATATTACTGTCAATATGCAAGCTCTTTAATACTATGAATTAGACAGAAGTCTTCATAGTACTCTGTCACTCAGTATTTCTGATGTCTGCATTGTTCCTTGTATCATGGTCACTTCATACTGCCATTCTAGTGAGGACTGCAACACTGGCAATACTGTATGTTGCAGTATTATGTTATATGTTAACTAGCAGCAATGGCAACACGTCAGATGGCTAAAGAGATCATTCTTAAAGGGACACTGTCAGCTTTTGAACCAATTCTTAGTGTCCCTGTAAGAGATGTGCCTGTTAACAGAGCTTTACCCAGTAATTGTTCTAATTCCATTTCAAAAGCATATGTCCCATATTTAATGTATATTTTTCCACAAAAAAAGACTTTTGGTCATCCTGTGCAATTGTTAATATTTATTTTATTTTGTTATTATTTGTTAATATTTAGTGAATTGCATATAAATCTGGGGCTAGATTTCAAAAGCCACTGAAATCAGCACAGGTGCGGGGAAAAAACTGGTGCAAGTGTCTCTCCTCTTGCGGAGCCGCAGTTTTTTTCTGCAGCCACCGTATCATCAAAGGTGGAGCCGGTTTACAACTGGCTGCACAATTTATGGCAACATTGGCCATTTTTTTGGTACAACTGTTCCGAAGTGTTACACCTGCTGGGACCAGGCGTAACATCCCCCGCAGCTGCGTCTGCTGCCCATGCAGAGCACGGGCTGAAGATAGGAATCCCCACAGGTGCGGAGATTTCCTAATGCAGCAGTGGCTGCAGAGTGGGACCTAGTCCCTGAACCACTGGAAATCGATGTACCTGTACTTTAGGTGTACAGGCACGACATTCACAGTGGCTTATTTGCATGCTGCAAAGCATTGCCCACCACTGGAGGGCTAAAATAATGATGCACTATAGTCCCAGCTCGCTATATGCTGAATAGAGAGAACAAGAAATCTGGCATCATTTTTGTCAAACAAACATCTATTCATACTTTGAGCAAGGACCAGTCTTTTCAAGACTCTTTCAAGACTCCTTCTTTCTCAAAAGTATGAAAAGCTTTTTTTTCTAGTTGCTAAAAGGAGCTAGATTTCCTTTTTTCCCTATTTAACATATAGCGAGATGGGATCACGGCATGTCACCATTTTAACCCTCCAGTGGCAGGCAGTGCTTTGAACCATGTAAACAAGACGCTGTGCACGGTATGCCTAAAGTTCAGGAACATTAAACCCTTTTAAGAGAAAGCAGATTTTTCTGCAAATTGCTAATGTTCGTAGTTGCACATAATTCTCCCTGTTTTACAGCAAGACAGAAACATTGGGAGGGGTATCTTTAAAGTTATTTTCTATATCCAGTGAAAATGTAAGTTTGTTTTGCACATAGTTTGGCTCACTTTAACTTATTTTCTGTACTGGTATCCCTCTGTTCCTTGTTACTGACAACATTTGCATGAAAATAGGATCTTTGTGTCTCAGAGTTCATCCCATCCTCCTGTTCTTTCCTCACGGGTGTCTATTTGTGAGCTCACAGTCATTTGCATGCCAACAGATTCTAATGTCACAGAAAGGGAATTATGACTTCAGAGTAAAAACATGGGAGCGTGAGATGCTGTCCGAGACATGGCGATCATATTTTCATGCAGCTATCCTCAGTACCAAAGTCTGAGGGAATTAAAACACAGATTTAATGAAATATAATGTGAACTGCTCAGTATTACATATTTAATAGTTTTCCAGAATACAGGAAAATCACTTTAAAATACCGCTTTAGTGCCCAACAGTAACTCATAACTGGCGCTCAGCCACTCATTCAGCATGTATATACCAAGAAAACAAACAGCCATTTATACATTAATATATATGGTATGTTTTTGCAACTCTTTTGAGATATCCGAGATGGTGGACTGCTCCTTCTGATGCATGTAATGCCTCACAGCTGTTCTGACTAATACGGATTATGGATCAGCTGTGTCATGCCGAATCACTGATGGTGAGTGTGGAGATTTACTCATAGCTGTGTATGAAGGGGGGGGACATGTGGACCTGAGTCCCTTTCAATGTTAAAGTGAGGTGTCAGCTTGTGATAATGTTTTGAAAAGCATAATATTTGGGCTTGTCAGCTTATAGTTTATATATTGTCTGAATTTCTTTTTTTTCATCATATGTTTCTACCTCACGTACCTCCCCATTTGCCCTCCTCCACCGGAGACCCCCTGCCCCATCTCCCACCCTCAAGACTTACCCCAGCTGCTTACTTACCATGGTCGGCGAGTGGGTGCCTCATTGGGTGGTGCAGAGCCTGCTGGGTCGCCAAGATCGTACGCTAATGAAGGTCCATTTCCTCCCATTGCTCCCCAATGTCAGAGCCAACGTTGTGCAATGGCGTGCACGTATAATGTAAGATGTTGCTACCTTCAATGTCCACCTCCAGCTATCAATTCAAGCAACTGCTGCTGAACCACCAAGCCTCCACTAGGTGGCAGCCAAGCAGATGCATGCACTGTCCCCCTCCCTGAAAGAGGAAAGCAGTCTACAGATGCTCAGTCCTCTTTCCCCTGGCTTCCCTGAGACACCCTGATCCATTTTCGAACCTGGGTCACCAGCGTGACATATGTTGCCTTTTTTTAATAAGCACTGTTTATAATTAACATTTTATTGTTTTTAAAAAGCCAAGTACAACACAGTAACGTAACAGACTAGACAGAACCACTGGAAGTTAGCCAACATGCCTGGCTGAGGGGGGACCCCATGGAGGTACAAACCTAAACATGGTCCATATATATATGGAATACAGAGTCTGAAACACTATACAGAGATACAAGATGTTAGTAAAAGGGAAAAAAACCCATAAAGTAACAATATGTGATAAACTGCACAGCCATTAAAAGTGTAATAACATTTCAACTTTGAAGGAAGGAGATGGGGGAAGAACACTGTCCAAAACAAATGGGGGAGGAAGGGAGGAGGGTATATATATCCACGGTAATGAGAAAAGGAGGGGAGGGAAGCAGGGCTACTTAGCCTGCTGCTCGGTCTGCGTCTTCTGGAGTCTTTGTGGCATGAAACAGCCTTGAGGAATAGTGCAGAAGGGAGAGGATAAAAAAGGTCTAGCTTGCTGGTAGTGAAATAATGGATTCTCTCATAGCAGGCGATTTTTCCTAGTTCTGATAACCATTCTGATGGCATGAGGAGGTGGTGTCCCTCCAATGTCTAGGTATAATTCTCTTGGCAGTAACTAAGGCACTCGGGATCCATCGTTTCATGGGGGCTGTTTTGAAGGGGTTGTCAACGCCAACCAGCACGAGTCCCAGTATTGCCATGATGTGGCTAAGGGCAAGGTCGGTATCAGCTACGATTCTAATTACATTCTGAACATTTATCCAGTAAGGATGTAATAGAGAGCAACTCCAAATAATATGTGATATATTGCCCATCTCAGAGAGATATCTCCAGCATTTGTCCGTTGGCATAAGTTCCCATTGTGTAGTTTTATGAGGGTTCTGAATAAACACTGTTTATTAATTTTCCAAGTTTATCCACAACTGACAAACAATACAACAGACTAAACATAGTCAGTATGTTAGATCCAGCACATTCATTATACTTTTGGACCACATGGTACAATAATCAGCACTGCAGTTAAGTACGCTGGACAATTTGTACTCAGGTGTATCAGTCGTCCAAGTGGAGATATCAACTTTACTTCTTTTCCTCTTGGACTTCCCAGATCAGGGGACAAAAGAGGGGTCAGTTGCCATCATACAGGTAACCCATCTCGCCCATCTATTAGTACCTTAGTCCACCTCCTGGTGAGTGGAAAATGTCAATTCTTCTAAATCATAAATTCCCTTTACTATCTGATGCCATTTCCCTAATGTAAGTGAATCTTTGCATAGCCACTTTTTAGTAAGACACTTTTTTTGCAGCCACAGTTAATAAGGCCATTAAACACTGTATTGCTGCATCCCATTCCTTATGTGGCCAGTAATTACTGTAAATAGGAAAAGGTGTTCAGCGAGCTGCAGTTGGTGGGGGGGGGGCTAGTTCTTTTAGGGCTCCTTCCAGTGCATGCAAGGGCTGGATAACTGGGCAAGGCCACATTATATGATAAAGTATGGCTCTGAACTCTGTGCCCTCCTGACTACATGCCAGGGTCAGGACTGAGCCTCTGAGCAGCTGTTGTACCGGGGTAAGGAAATACCAGATAATGCACTTTCAATTGTATTCCCCTCTACATCATGGAGCCTGTGGCTCTGTGTTCGTATTGGCAAATCTGTTGCCACTGCTCCACTGTGATACTGGAGGTTAGTTTAGCGTTCCAGCTGTCCAGTGCCCTAGGTTTTATCAGTGGACACTCCGACTGAAGAAAGGAGTGGAGCCGGAGACCAAGTGATCACCTAGGGCTCCTTCATTGCATCTGTAAGCTGCATCATCAGACATATGGTGCTCATCCCACCACCCCACAGGACTGGCAATTGGCTGTATTTCTAGTCCTTTAGTCTTCATGACAAGATTCATTACGATGGATACAGGATCCTCCTTGCTGATCCTACAGCTGATCTACTACTTAGAGATGTTACAAGTGTTGCTTTGGTGGTGAAGTTCCAGCAAAATGCAAACTTCACCTTTGTAAATTGCCCACTTTGCCACTCTGCATTAAGTTTCCTGAGAAATTGCACTTTTCAGGTGAAGTCAGGCAAAGTTATAGGCTGCATAACTTCTCCTGAAAAAGTGGCACTCGTGAAATCTCTCAGTCATTGAGGATTAGCCCATAAAGTGAAGTTTGCCAGCTTTGCACATTATCACTACTGCTGTTAAATGCTGTGCTGAAGACACAGTCCTCTGTTTGTGACATCATAATGACTTCCACAGGAACAGGAGGTCAGAAATCAAGGAATGTGACTTCAGGAAAGGAATCGTCAACAGAAGCAGATGAGCTCTTGGGGGCAAGGACCCTGTTTCCATGCAAAATACCCTAGTAATGATCCCACCTCACTTATTTATTTATTTTTATTTATTAAATTTTGGTGACCGGGTAGGCCCACTGGGCCCCGAAGGTCCCTTTTTCAGGGGCGACCTGGGATAACAATACTAGTTAGATACAAAAAGTGCAAAAAAAGAAGAGAACATTTGTATACATAAGTTCACCATCAATCCGGTGTCAAAGAATAAGGCTCATGGATTCTGCATCCCTCATGAGGTGCAACTTAAATTTTCTTGGAACATTGTTTTGACTGTTAACATTTTGGTTCGATTCCACTGACCTTATGAATTCTACAATTTGGCCTAATATACCATTGTTACTTGAGCTTAAACTGTACTATGTTTCATTGCATTTTGTTGTTGTGTTATTTGCCAGCATGGCTGAAAAAGGGTTAATTTGACCCAGTCCACCTCCTGGTAAAATGGAATGAATAAGAGCAATAAAATAAAGCTGAGTGGATTTTCTGCATTTCTCAACATTGTAAAACTGTCAAGAAGAAATTCAGCCATCTGCTTGGCTGGAGCCTATGTGAACAGCACATGGAATTCCCTCACGACTTGTACCTGCCCTGCTGTTGTGGGTTGCAAGGGTGCAGCCGATACATGTTTTCAAACTTAGAAAACAAAATAGAGCTGAAACATCCTTGCTGCATTTCATAATAGCTGTACAGCAACTCCATCGGCGGTTACCGATAAGTTATCCCATCCCCACAGTGAATGGCACAAGCAGAGTTTGGCATGCTGCGGAGGGTTACCTCATGGTACCCCCTACCATCCCCTAATGCTTAATTAAAGATTCCCTGTGAGCAGCACCAATATTCCCAAAAGATCTTCTCTCCACCAATGCAGTTCAAGAGGAGCACACAAATTGGGGGGCGGGGCAGAGAAGTGAGACACACAGCGTGAGATCATGTGACTCTAATGCTGAACTGTCCCAAAAGGATCCCTTAATGAGGCTGTGAGGGACAAAGAGTGATCATGGTTTAAAAAGAGAATTTCAATTCCTAATAGAAATCCCAAACAAGATATGACCCTTATGGACACTAGCAAGCCTTTTTGTTTTTAACTATTCAAATTTTGGTTTGAAATGTGATCACGGCAGCTGAGTGTTTCATCATGTCTCCTGACAAGTACTACCGTCGCTACAGCTCCTGATCTATGCCAAAGGAACCACTTTGGTCGGAGCAAGCAGTTTTGAAGTGCAGGCAATCCACTGTTCCTTTCCAAGTTCTTCCTCTCCTGTAAGTCAATGCAGCCACCTGAACATGCCTCGGCGGGACTTCTTGGATGCTGTATCTGGCAGTGAGGGGGTGGACTCCAGTAAAGAACACCAATGAGACCAGTGCAGAGTCCGTGCCAATTGACTGTGTTTGTAAGATAAGGCTCCTAGTGATCATAGCACATTCTCAGGACAACATCGCCACCCTCCAGCAGCTCTTACCTGGTTTAGACTGACATGGGACACACTTGTGAAATCCCCAAGCCATCCCCACGCTGCCACAGCAATCTTCTTTTCTGGTCAGGCCTGGCAGTGGTTTTCCACACTGAAAATAAAGAAATCCATGGAGTAAGCAGGATTGCTACGTACGTATACATTTAACACATGGCATGACACATTCCATTAATATGTAGCTCGGATATGGCTCGCCACATGAGGGCTTGACATAGCCCTAGCTAATTGGCATCTACAGCCATCTTACCACAATAAATATTTTGCAAACCACAACGATTATCCACCTAAGTCATCTGTCAACATAAAAGTGCTTTTCAGTCCATGAGAGTGTTTGCCAAACTGCACATCAAACATGATGACTACAGCATCTGTTGCTTTCTGTTAAACATCTTCAACTGACCACATGTTTGATGACAACCCCCACCCTCCCCACACAGATTCAGTATATTAGCAGCCAGTTTTGGATCTAGGTTTATCCAGTTCTTGAGTCACACACTACTTCTTCAAATTTTTTTATTCCAGCACATTGGGTGTCAGTCAGTGTTTCTCTCCATACAGCACCCACTGGCCATCGATCAGTGTTTATCTCTGTACAGCACTTATTGGCCGTCGTCAGTCAGTGTTTATCTCCATATAGCACCCATTGGCTGTCAGTCAGTGTTGTTGTCCATACAGCACCCATTGTCTCTCAGTTAGTGCTTATCTGTATACAGCACCCATTGGCTGTCATTCAGTGTTTATCTCCATACAGCATCCGTTGACTGTCAGTCAGTGTTTATCTCCATACAGCACCACTGGCTGTCAGTCAGTGTTTATCTCCATAGAGCACCCATTGGCTGTCAGCCAGTGTTTATCTCCACTCAGCACCCTTTGCCTGTCAGTGTTTCTCTCCATACAGCACCCATTGTCTGTCAGTCAGTGTTTTCTCTCCATATAGCACCCATTGTCTGTTAGTGTTTCTCTCCATACAGCACCCATTGGCTCTCAGTCAGTGTTTATTTCCATACAGCATACACTGGCCACCAGTCAGTGTTTATCTCCATACATCACCCACTGGCTGTCAGTCAGTGTTTACCTCCATATAGCACCCAGTGGCTGTCATTCAGTGTTTATCTCCATACAGCACCCACCAGCCATCTGTCAGTGTGTATCCTCATACAGCACCCACTGGCTGTCGGTCAGGGTTTATCTCCATACAGCGCCATTAACTGTCAGTCAGTATTTATCTCCATACAGCACTCACTGGTTGTGAGTCAGTGTTTATCTCCATACAGCACCCATTGTCTGTCAGTGAGTGTTTATTCCATACAGCACCCATTGGGAGTCAGTCAATGTTTATCTCATTACAGCACCCATTGTCTGTCAGTCACTGTTTATCTCCATACTGCATCCATTGGTTTCAGTCAGTGTTTATCTCCATACAGTACCCTTGCCTGTAAGTGAGTGTTTATCTCCATATAGCACCCATTGGGTGTCAGTCAATGTTTATCTCCATACAGCACCCACTGGGTGTCAGTCAGTGTTTATTGCCATACAACATCCATTAGGTGTCACTCAGTGTTTATCTCCATACAGCACCCATTGGGTATCAGTTGTGTTTATCTCCATACAGCACCCATTGACTGTCAGTCAGTGTTTATCTCCATACAGCACCACTGGCTATCAATCAGTGTTTATCTACATAGAACTCCTATTGCCTGTCATTCAGCATTTATCGCTATACATTAACCACTGGCTGTCGCTCGGTGTTTATCTCCATACAGCATCCATTGGGTATCATTCAGTTTTTATCTACATACAGCATCCATTGGTTGTCAGTCAGTGTTTATCTCTATACAGCACCCATTGGCCGTCAGTCAATGTTTATCTCCATACTGCACCCATTGGCTGTCAGTCAGTGATTATCTCCATACAGCACCCATTGGCTGTCGGTCAGTATTCATCTCAATACAGCACCCATTCACTATCAGTAAGTGTTTCTCCATTCAGCACCCATTGTCTGTCAGTCAGGTTTCTCTCCATACAGCACCCATTGTCTGTTAGTCAGTGTTTCTTTCCATACAGCACCCATTGTCTGTCAGTCAGTGGTTATCTCCACACAGCACCATTGCCTGTCAGTCCGGTTTCTTCCATGCAGCACTCATTGTCTTTTAGTCAGTGTTTCTTTCCATACAGCACCCATTGTCTGTCAGTCAGTGCTTATCTCCATACAGCAGCTGTGGCTGTCAGTCAGTGCTTATTGCCAAACAGCATCCATTGGCTCACAATCAGTGTTTATCTTCATACCACACCCACTGGCCATTGGTCAGTGTTTATCTTCACAGCACTCACTGGCCATCGATCAGTGTTTATCTCTATACAGCACTCACTGGCTGTCAGTCAGTGTTTATCTCCATATAGCACCTATTGGCTGTCAGTGAGTGTTGCCCTCCATACAGCACCCAATGTCTTTCAGTTAGTGCTTATCTCTATACAGCACCCATTGGCTGTCATTCAGTGTTTATCTCCATACAGCATCTGTTGACTGTCAGTCAGTGTTTATCTCCATACAGCACCACTGGCTGTCAATCAGTGTTTATCTCCATACAGCACCTATTGTCTGTCATTCAGCATTTATCGCTATACGTTACTCATTGGCTGTCGGTCAGTGTTTATCTCTTGAGAGCACCCATTACCTGTCAGTCAGTGTTTATCTCCATACAGCATCCATTGGTTGTCAGCCAGTGTTTATCTCCATACAGTACCATTGACCTTCGGTCAGTGTTTATCTCCATACAGCACCCATTGTCTCTCAAGTCAGTGTTTATCTCCATACTGCACCCATTGGCTGTCAGTCAGTGTTAATCTCCATACAACAGCATTGTCTGTCAGTCAGCATTTATCTCCATACTGCACCCTTTGGCTGTCAGTCAGTGTTTAACTCCATACAGCACCCATTGGCTGTCAGTCAGTATTTATCTATATACAGCACCCACTGGCTGTTGGTCAGTGTTTATTGCCATACAGCATCCATTGGCTTTCAGTCAGTGTTTATCTCCATACAGCAGCCATTAGCTGTCAGTTAGTGTTTATTGCCATACAGCATCCAATTGGCTCTCAGTCAGTGTTTATCTCTATACAGCACCCACTGGGTGTCAGTCAGTGTTTATCTCCACAGAGCACCCATTGTCTGTCAGTCAGTGTTTCTCTCCATACAGCATCCATTGGCTATCAGTCAGGGTTTATCCCCATACAGTACCCATTGGCTGCCAGTCAGTGTTTATCTCCACACAGCACCCTTTGCCTGTCAGTGTTTCTCTCCATACAGCACCCATTGGCTGTCAGTCAGTGTTTATTTCTGTACAGCACCCATTGGCTGTCAGTCAGTATTTATCTCCATACAGCACCCATTGGCTGTGAGTCAGTATTTATCTATATACAGCACCCACTGGCTGTTGGTCAGTGTTTATTGCCATACAGCATCCATTAGCTGTTAGTTAGTGTTTATTGCCATACAGCAGCCAATTGGTTCTCAGTCAGTGTTTATCTCTATACAGCACCCACTGGGTGTCAGTCAGTCAGTGTTTATCTCCAAAGAGCACCCATTGCCTGTCAGTCAGTGTCTCTCTATACAGCATCCATTGGCTATCAGTCAGGGTTCATCCCCGTACAGCACCCATTGTCTGTCAGTCAGTGTTTTTCTCCACACAGCACCCATTGTCTGTTAGTCAGTGTTTCTCTCCATACAGCATCCATTGTCTGTCAGTCAGTGTTTATCTCCATACAGCAGCTGTGGCTGCCAGTCAGTGTTTATTGCAACACAGCATTCATTGGCTCTCAGTCAGTGTTTATCTTCATATTGCACCCAGTGGCCATTGCTCAGTGTTTATCTCCATACGGCACTCACTGGTCATGGATCAATGTTTATCTCTGTACAGCACTCATTGGCTGTCAGTCAGTGTTTATCTCTATACAGCACCCATTGTCTCTCAGTTAGTGCTTATCTCTATACAGCACCAATTGGCTGTCAGTCAGTGTTTATCTCCATACAGTACCATTGACCGTCGGTCAGTGTTTATCTCCATACAGCACCCATTGTCTGTCAAGTCAATGTTTATCTCCATACTGTACCCATTGGCTGCCAATCAGTATTTATCTCCATACTACATCATTGTCTGTCAGTCAGCATTTATCTCCATACTGCACCCATTGGCTGTCAGTCAGTGTTTATCTCTATACAGCACCCACTGGGTGTCAGTCAGTCAGTGTTTATCTCCATAGAGCACCCATTGTCTGTCAGTCAGTGTTTCTCTCCATACAGCATCCATTGGCTATTAGGGTTTATCCCCGTACAGCACCCATTGTCTGTCAGTCAGTGTTTATCTCCACACAGCACCCATTGTCTGTTAGTCAGTGTTTCTCTCCATACAGCATCCATTGTCTGTCAGTCAGTGTTTATCTCCATACTGCACCCATTGTCTGTCAGTCAGTGCTTATCTCCACAGAGCACCCATTGGCTGTCAGTCAGTGTTTATATCCATACAGCACCCATTGAGTGCCAGTCAGTGTTTATCTCCACACTGCATCCATTGGTTTCAGTCAGTGTTTATCTCCATACAGCACCCATTGTCTGTTAGTGAGTGTTTATCTCCGTATAGCACTCATTGGGTGTCAGTCAATGTTTATCTCCATACAACACCCACTGGGTGTCAGTCAGGGTTTATCTCCATACTGCACCCATTGGCTGTCAGTCAGTGATTATCTCCATACAGCACCCATTGGCCGTCGGTCAGTATTCATCTCAATACAGCACCCATTCGCTATCAGTGTTTCTCCATTCAGCACCCATTGTCTGTCAGTCTGTCTTTCTCTCTATACAGCACCCATTGGCTGTCAGTCAGTGTTTCTCTCTGTACAGCACCCATTGACTGTCAGTGAATATTTATCCCCATACAGCATCCACTGGCTCTCAGTCAGTGTTTATCTCTATACAGCACCCACTGGGTGTCATTCAGTGTTTATGTCCATAGAGCACCCATTTGCTGTCAGTCAGTGTTTCTCTCCATACAGCACCCATTGTCTGTCAGTCAGTGTTTCTCTCCATACAGCACCCACTGTCTGTCAGTCAGTGTTCATCTCCATACAGCACCCATTGTCTGTCAGTCAGTGGTTATCTCCACACAGCACCCATTGCCTGTCAGTCAGGGTTTCTCTCCATACGGCACTCATTGTCTGTTAGTCAGTGTTTCTTTCCATTCAGCACCCATTGTCTGTCAGTCAGTGCTTATCTCCATACAGCAGCCGTGGCTGTCAGTCAGTGCATATTGCCACACAGCATCCATTGGCTCACAGTCAGTGTTTATCTTCATACCACACCCACTGACCATTGGTCAGTGTTTATCTCCATACAGCACCCACTGGCCATCGATCAGTGTTTATCTCCATATAGCACCCATTGGGTGTCAGTGAGTGTTTATCTCCATATAGCACCCATTGGCTGTCAGTCAGTGCTTATCTCTATACAGCACCCATTGGCTGTCATCAGTGTTTATCTCCATACAGCATCTGTTGACTGTCAGTCAGTGTTTATCTCCATACAACACCACTGGCTGTCAATCAGTGTTTATCTCCATATAGCACCTATTGTCTGTCATTCAGTGTTTATCGCTATACATTACTCATTGGCTGTCAGTCAGTGTTTATCTCTAGACAGCACCCATTGGCTGTCGGTCAGTGTTTATCTCCATACAGCACCCACTGGTTGTGAGTCAGTGTTTATCTCCATACAGCATCCATTGTCTGTCAGTGAGTGTTTATCTCCATACAGCACCCATTGGGAGTCAGTCAATGTTCATCTCATTACAGCACCCATTGTCTGTCAGTCACTGTTTATCTCCATACTGCATCCATTGGTTTCAGTCAGTGTTTATCTCCATACAGCACCCATTGCCTGTAAGTGAGTGTTTATCTCCATATAGCACCCATTGGGTGTCAGTCAATGTTTATCTCCATACAGCAACCACTGGGTGTCAGTCAGTGTTTATTGCCATACAACATCCATTAGGTGTCACTCAGTGTTTATCTCCATACAGCACCCATTGGGTATCAGTTAGTGTTTATCTCCATACAGCACCCGTTGACTGTCAGTCAGTGTTTATCTCCATACAGCACCACTGGCTATCAATCAGTGTTTATCTACATAGAACTCCTATTGCCTGTCATTCAGCATTTATCGCTATACATTAACCACTGGCTGTCGCTCAGTGTTTATCTCCGTACAGCATCCATTGGGTATCAGTCAGTTTTTATCTCCATACAGCATCCATTGGTTGTCAGTCAGTGTTTATCTCTATACAGCACCCATTTGCCGTCAGTCAATGTTTATCTCCATACTGCACCCATTGGCTGTCAGTCAGTGATTATCTCCATACACCCATTGGCCGCCGGTCAGTATTCATCTCAATACAGCACCCATTCGCTATCAGTAAGTGTTTCTCCATTCAGCACCCATTGTCTGTCAGTCTGTCTTTATCTCTATACAGCACCCATTGGCTGTCAGTCATGTTTCTCTCTCTGTAGCACCCATTGACTGTCAGTCAATATTTATCCCCATACAGCATCCACTGGCTCTCAGTCAGTGTTTATCTCTACAGCATCCACTGGGTGTCATTCAGTGTTTATCTCCATAGAGCACCCATTGTCTGTCAGTCAGTGTTTCTCTCCATACAGCACCCATTGTCTGTCAGTCAGTGTTTCTCTCCATACAGCACCCACTGTCTGTCAGTCAGTGTTTATCTCCATACAGCACCCATTGTCTGTCAGTCAATGGTTATCTCCACACAGCACCCATTGCCTGTCAGTCAGTGTTTCTTTCCATACAGCACCCATTGTCTGTCAGTCAGTGCTTATCTCCATAGAGCAGCCGTGGCTGTCAGTCAGTGCTTATTGCCACACAGCATCCATTGGCTCACAGTCAGTGTTTATCTTCATACCACACCCACTGGCCATTGGTCAGTGTTTATCTCCATACAGCACCCACTGGCCATCGATCAGTGTTTATCTCCATACAGCACCCGTTGACTGTCAGTCAGTGTTTATCTCCATACAGCACCACTGGCTATCAATCAGTGTTTATCTACACAGAACTCCTATTGCCTGTCATTCAGCATTTATCGCTATACATTAACCACTGGCTGTCGCCAGTGTTTATCTCCGCACAGCATCCATTGGGTATCAGTCAGTTTTATCTCCATACAGCATCCATTGGTTGTCAGTCAGTGTTTATCTCTATACAGCACCCATTTGCCGTCAGTCAATGTTTATCTCCATACTGCACCCATTGGCTGTCAGTCAGGGTTTCTCTCCATACAGCACTCATTGTCTGTTAGTCAGTGTTTCTTTCCATACAGCACCCATTGTCTGTCAGTCAGTGCTTATCTCCATACAGCAGCCGTGGCTGTCAGTCAGTGCTTACTGCCACACAAAATCCATTGGCTCACAGTCAGTGTTTATATTCATACCACACCCACTGGCCATTGGTCAGTGTTTATCTCCATACAGCACCCACTGGCCATCGATCAGTGTTTATCTCCATACAGCACCCGTTGACTGTTAGTCAGTGTTTATCTCCATACAGCACCACTGGCTATCAATCAGTGTTTATCTACATAGAACTCCTATTGCCTGTCATTCAGCATTTATCGCTATACATTAACCACTGGCTGTCACTCAGTGTTTATCTCCGTACAGCATCCATTGGGTATCAGTCAGTTTTTATCTCCATACAGCATCCATTGGTTGTCAGTCAGTGTTTATCTCTATACAGCACCCACTGGCCGTCAGTCAATGTTTATCTCCATACTGCACCCATTGGCTGTCAGTCAGTGATTATCTCCATACAGCACCCATTGGCCGTCGGTCAGAATTCATCTCAATACAGCACCCATTCGCTATCAGTAAGTGTTTCTCCACTCAGCACCCATTGTCTGTCAGTCTGTCTTTCTCTCTATACAGCACCCATTGGCTGTCAGTCAGTGTTTCTCTCTGTATAGCACCCATTGACTGTCAGTCAATATTTATCCCCATACAGCATCCACTGGCTCTCAGTCAGTGTTTATCTCTATACAGCACCCACTGGGTGTCATTCAGTGTTTATCTCCATAGAGCACCCATTGTCTGTCAGTCAGTGTTTCTCTCCACACAGCACCCATTGCCTGTCAGTCAGGGTTTCTCTCCATACAGCACTCATTGTCTGTTAGTCAGTGTTTCTTTCCATACAGCACCCCTGTCTGTCAGTCAGTGCTTATCTCCGTACAGCAGCCGTGGCTGTCAGTCAGTGCTTATTGCCGCACAGCATCAATTGGCTCACAGTCAGTGTTTATCTTCATACCACACCCACTGGCCATTGGTCAGTGTTTATCTCCATACAGCACCCACTGGCCATCGATCAGTGTTTATCTCCATATAGCACCCATTGGCTGTCAGTGAGTGTTTATCTCCATATAGCACCCATTGGCTTTCAGTCGTGCTTATCTCTATACAGCACCCATTGGCTGTCATTCAGTGTTTATCTCCATACAGCATCCGTTGACTGTCGGTCAGTGTTTATCTCCATACACCACTGGCTGTCAATCAGTGTTTATCTCCATATAACACCTATTGTCTGTCGTTCAGTGTTTATCGCTATACATTACTCATTGGCTATCAGTGAGTGTTTATCTCTAGACAGCACCCATTGGCTGTCGGTCAGTGTTTATCTCCATACAGCATCCATTGGTTGTCAGTCAGTGTTTATCTCCATACAGCACCATTGACCGTCGGTCAGTGTTTATCTCCATACAGCACCCATTGTCTCTCAAGTCAGTGTTTGCCTCCATATTGCACCCATTGGCTGTCAGTCAGTGTTAATCTCCATAAAACAGCATTGTCTGTCAGTCAGCATTTATCTCCATACTGCACCCTTTGGCTGTCAGTCAGTGTTTATCTCCATGCTGCACCCATTGGCTGTCAGTCAGTATTTATCTATATACAGCACCCACTGCTGTTGGTCAATATTTATTGCCATACAGCATCCATTGGCTTTCAGTCAGTGTTTATCTCCATACAGCACCCATTGGCTGTCAGTTCAGTGTTTATTCCATACAGCATCCATTGGCTGTCAGTCAGTGTTTATCTCCATACAGCACCCACTGGTGTCAGTCAGTGTTTATCTCCACAGAGCACCCATTGTCTGTCAGTCTGTGTTTCTCCATACAGCATCCATTGGCTATCAGTCAGGTGTATCCCCATACAGTACCCATTGGCTGCCAGTCAGTGTTTATCTCCACACAGCACCCTTTGCCTGTCATGTTTCTCCATACAGCACCCATTGGCTGTCAGTCAGTGTTTCTCTCCATAGCACCCATTGTCTGTTAGTCAGTGTTTCTCTCCATACAGCACTCATTGTCTGTCAGTCAGTGTTTGTCTCCATACAGCAGCCCTGGCTGCCAGTCAGTGTTTATTGCCACACAGCATTCATTTGCTCACAGTCAGTGTTTATCTTTATACTGCACGCACTGGCCATTGGTCAGTGTTTATCTCTATACAGCACTCACTGGCCATCGATCAATGTTTATCTCTATACAGCACCCACTGGCTGTCATTCAGTGTTTATCTCCATACAGCATCCGTTGACTGTCAGTCAGTGTTTATCTCCATACAGCATCCATTGGTTGTCAGTCAGTGTTTACCTCCATACAGTACCATTGACCGTCGGTCAGTGCTTATTTCCATACAGCACCCATTGTCTGTAAAGTCAGTGTTTATCTCCATACTGCACCCATTGGCTGTCAGTCAGTCTTTATCTCCATACAGCACCCACTGGTTGTGAGTCAGTTTTATTGCCATACAGCAGTCATTGTCTGTCAGTCAGTGCTTATCTCCACAGAGCACCCATTGGCTGTCAATCAGTGTTTATCTCCATACAGCACCCATTGAGTGCCAGTCAGTGTTTATCTCCATACTGCATCCATTGGTTTCAGTCAGTGTTTATCTCCATACAGCACCCACTGGGTGTCAGTCAGTGTTTACTGCCATACAACAGCCATTGGGTGTCAGTCAGTGTTTCTCTCCATACAGCATCCATTGGCCATCAATCAATGTTTATCTCCATACAGCACTCATTGGCCGTCAGTCAGTGTTTATCTCTATATAGCACCCACTGGCTGTCATTCAGTGTTTATCTCCATACAGCATCCGTTGACTGTCAGTTAGTGTTTATCTCCATACAGCACCACTGGCTGTCAATCAGTATTTATCTCCATACAGCACCTATTGTCTGTCATTCAGTGTTTATCGCTATACATTAACCACTGGCTGTCGCTCAGTGTTTATCTCCGTACAGCATCCATTGGGTATCAGTCAGTTTTTATCTCCATACAGCATCCATTGGTTGTCAGTCAGTGTTTATCTCCATACCACATCCACTGGCTGTCAGTCAGTATTTATCTCCATATTGCAACCCATTGGCTGTCGGTCAGGGTTTATCTCCATACAATACCATTGGCTGTCAGTCAATGTTTATCTTCATACAGCACCCATTGGCCGTCGGTCAGTATTCATCTCAATACAGCATCCATTCGGTATCAGTAAGTGTTTCTCCATAAAGCACCCACTGTCTGTCACTCAGTCTTTCTCTCTATACAACACCCATTGGGTGTCAGTCAGTGTTTCACTCCATACAGCAACCATTGTCAGTCAGTCAGTGTTTATCTCAACACAGCACCCATTGGCTGTCAGACAGTATTTGTCTCCATACAGCACCCATTGGCTGTCTGTCAGTGTTTATCTCTGTACAGCACCCATTGGCTGTCAGTCAGTATTTATCTCCATACAGCACCCATTGGCTGTGAGTCAGTATTTATCTATATACAGCACCCACTGGCTGTTGGTCAGTGTTTATTGCCATACAGCATCCATTAGCTGTTAGTTAGTGTTTATTGCCATACAGCAGCCAATTGGTTCTCAGTCAGTGTTTATCTCTATACAGCACCCACTGGGTGTCAGTCAGTCAGTGTTTATCTCCATAGAGCACCCATTGTCTGTCAGTCAGTGTTTCTCTCTATACAGCATCCACTGGCTATCAGTCAGGTTCATCCCCGTACAGCACCCATTGTCTGTCAGTCAGTGTTTTTCTCCACACAGCACCCATTGTCTGTTAGTCAGTGTTTCTCTCCATACAGCATCCATTGTCTGTCAGTCAGTGTTTATCTCCATACAGCAGCCGTGGCTGCCAGTCAGTGTTTATTGCCACACAGCATTCATTGGCTCTCAGTCAGTGTTTATCTTCATATTGCACCCAGTGGCCATTGCTCAGTGTTTATCTTCACACAGCACTCACTGGCCATCGATCAGTGTTTATCTCTATACAGCACTCATTGGCTGTCAGTCAGTGTTTATCTCCATATAGCACCCATTGGCTGTCAGTGAGTGTTGCTCTCCATAGAGCACCCATTGTCTTTCAGTTAGTGCTTATCTCTATACAGCACCAATTGGCTGTCATTCAGTGTTTATCTCCATACAGCATCCGTTGACTGTCAGTCAGTGTTTATCTCCATACAGCACCACTGGCTGTCAATCAGTGTTTATCTCCATACAGCACCTATTGTCTATCATTCAGCATTTATCGCTATACGTTACTCATTGGCTGTCGGTCAGTGTTTATCTCTTGACAGCACCCATTGCCTGTCAGTCAGTGTTTATCTCCATACAGCATCCATTGGTTGTCAGCCAGTGTTTATCTCCATACAGTACCATTGACCTTCGGTCAGTGTTTATGTCCAGACAGCACCCATTGTCTGTCAAGTCAATGTTTATCTCCATACTGTACCCATTGGCTGTCAATCAGTATTCATCTCCATACAACATCATTGTCTGTCAAGTCAGCATTTATCTCCATACTGCACCAATTGGCTGTCAGTCAGTGTTTATCTCCATACAGCACCCACTGGTTGTGAGTCAGTTTTTATCGCCATACAGCACCCATTGTCTGTCAGTCAGTGCTTATCTCCACAGAGCACCCATTGGCTGTCAGTCAATGTTTATTCCATACAGCACCACTTGGTGTCAGTCAGTGTTTATCTCCATACAGCACCCATTGGCTGTCAGTCAGTGTTTATTCCATACAGCACCCATTGGGTGTCAGTCAGTGCTTATCTTATACAGCACCCATTGGCTGTCATTCAGTGTTTATCTCCATACAGCATCCGTTGACTTAGTGGTGCTTTATCTCCATATAGCACCTATTGGGTGTCAGTCAATGTTTATCTCCATACAGCACCCATTGGCTGTCAGTCAGTGTTTATCTCCATACAGCACCCATTGGCTGTCAGTCAGTGTTCTCTCCATACAGCACCCACTGGCCATCATTCAGTGTTTATCTCTATACAGCACTCATTGGCTGTCAGTCAGTGTTTTCTCTATACAGCACCATTGTCTCTCAGTTAGTGCTTATCTGTATACAGCACCCATTGGCTGTCATTCAGTGTTTATCTCCATACAGCATCCGTTGACTGTCAGTCAGTGTTTATCTCCATACAGCACCACTGGCTGTCAATCAGTGTTTATCTTCATACAGTTCCTATTGTCTGTCATTTAGCGTTTATCGCTATACATTACCCATTGGCTGTTGGTCAGTGTTTATCTCTAGACAGTACCCATTGGTTGTCAGTCAGTGTTTATCTCCATACAGCACCATTGACCGTCGGTCAGTGTTTATCTCCATACAGCACTCATTGGCCGTCAGTCAGTGTTTATCTCTATATAGCACCCACTGGCTGTCATTCAGTGTTTATCTCCATACAGCATCCGTTGACTGTCAGTTAGTGTTTATCTCCATACAGCACCACTGGCTGTCAATCAGTATTTATCTCCATACAGCACCTATTTTCTGTCATTCAGTGTTTATCGCTATACATTACTCATTGGCTGTCGGTCAGTGTTTATCTCTAGACAGAACCCATTGCCTGTCAGTCAGTGTTTATCTCCATACAGCACCCAATGGCTGTCATTCAGTGTTTATCTCCATACAGCACCTACCAGTCGTCTGTCAGTGTGTATCCCCATACAGCACCTACTGGCTGTCAGTCAGTGTTTATTGCCATACAACATCCATTGGGTGTCACTCAGTGTTTATCTCCATACAGCACCCACTGATTGTCAGTCAGTGTTTATCTCCATACTGCAGCCATTGGTTTCAGTCAGTGTTTATCTCCATACAGCACCCATTGTCTGTAAGTGAGTGTTTATCTCCATATAGCACCCATTTGGTGTCAGTCAATGTTTATCTCCATACAGCACCCATGTGTCTGTAGTCAGTGTTTATCTCCATACAGCATCCATTGTCTGTCAGTCAGTGTTTATCTCCATACAGCACCCATTGGTATCAGTCAGTTTTTATCTCCATACAGCATCCATTAGTTGTCAGTCAGTGTTTATCTCTATACAGCACCCATTGGCCGTCGGTCAGTATTCATCTCAATACAGCACCCATTCGCTATCAGTAAGTGTTTCTCCATACAGCACCCATTGTCTGTCAGTCAGTCTTTTTCTCTATACAGCACCCATTGGGTGTCAGTCAGTGTTTTTCTCGATAGAGCACCCATTGACTGTAAGTCAGTGTTTATCTCTGTACAGCACCCATTGACTGTCAGTCAATATTTATCCCCACACAGCACCCATTGGCTGTCAGTCAATTTTTCTCCCCATACAGCATCCATTGGCTGTCAGTTAGTGTTTATCTCCATACAGTATCCATTGGCTGTCAGTCAGTGTTTATCTATATACAGCACCCACTGGCTGTTGGTCAGTGTTTCTTGCCATGCAGCATTGATTGGCTTTCAGTCAGTGTTTATCGCCATACAGCACCCATTAGCTGTCAGTCAGTGTTTATTGCCATACAGCATCCATTGGCTCTCAGTCAGTGTTTATCTGTATACAGCACCCACTGGGTGTCAGTCAGTGTTTATCTCTATAGAGCACCCATTGTATGTCAGTCAGTGTTTCTCTCCATACAGCACCCATTGCCTGTCAGTCAGTGTTTATCTCCATACAGCACCCATTGTCTGTCAGTCAGTGGTTATCTCTACACAGCACTTATTGCCTGTCAGCCAGTGTTTCTCTCCATACAGCACTCACTGTCTGTTAGTCAGTGTTTCTCTCCATACAGCACCCATTGTCTGTCAGTCAGTGTTTATCTCCATACAGCAGCTGTGGCTGTCAGTCAGAGCTTATTGCCACACAGAATCCATTGGCTCACAGTCAGTGTTTATCTTCATATTGCACCCTGCACTGGCCATTGGTCAGTGTTTATCCTCCTACTGCATTCATTATCTGTCAGTCAGTGTTTATCTCCATACAGCACCCATTGTCTGTCAGTGAGTGTTTATCTCCATACAGCACCCATTGGGTGTCAGTCAATGTTCATCTCCATACAGCACCCACTGGGTCTCAGTCAGTTTTTATTGCCATACAACATCCATTTGGTTGTCACTCAGTGTTTATCTCCATACATCAATTGCTTGTCAGTCAGTGTTTATCTCCATACTGCATCCTTGGTTTCAGTCAGTGTTTATCTCCATACAGCACCCATTGTCTGTCAGTGAGTGTTTATCTCTATATAGCACCCATTTGGTGTCAGTCAATGTTTATCTCCATACAGCACCCACTGGGTGTCAGTCTTTGTTTATTGCCATACAACATCCATTTGGTGTCACTCAATGTTTATCTCCATACAGCACCCACTGGGTATCAGTCAGTTTTTATCTCCATACAGCATCCATTGGGTATCAGTCAGTTTTTATCTCCATACAGCATCCATTGGTAGTCAATTGGTAGTCAATCAGTGTTTATCTCCATACAGCTCCTATTGTCTGTCATTCAGCGTTTATTGCTATACATTACCCATTGGCTGTCGGTCAGTGTTTATCTCTAGACAGCACCCATTGGCTGTCAGTCAGTGTTTATCTCCATAAAGCATCCATTGGTTGTCAGTCAGTGTTTATCTCTATATAGCACCCATTGACTGTCAGTCAGTGTTTATCTCCATGCTGCACCCACTGGCTGTCAGTCAGTGTTTATTGCCTTACAACATCCATTGGCTGTCAGTCAGTGTTTATTGCCATACAGAACCCATTGGCTGTCAGTCAGTGTTTATTTCTGGACAGGCAGTCAGCTAGCTTATTACCAGTACTACCCTCATTGTTGTCTTGTGGTTAAAGTAGTGGTTGTGAACTGGGAGATCATGTTCAGGACCCACCACAGTCACAGACTCCTTGTTTGACCCTAAGCAAGTCACTTAACCTTGAGCTCCAATCCACCCAGGCATGGAAATATCTTCTCCACTCTATTTGTACCACAGAAAATAAATAATCCATGCTGCAGGAGTAAATCCGTGCTGGTATAGTGGACTGAGAGCCTTGCTGCACATATCAGGACATAAGTGCCATGGAGAACTATAGGCCCTGCCCATAGCATGGTGCATAGGTGTGGTGGTACTGCCTGCAATCTCTACCTCCCCAGGCCTAGATCCTCAAAAAGAAAGAAAACTCTAGAGGATGTAGACAGATCCCACCCCGTATGCCTTCCCTTCAAGAATACTTGAATGCATCCCCTAATCCTGATCCAATAGCTGATTATAACCACTTTGTCATAAAGTCTATTCTTAGCCCAATGGCTGACTGTCAAATGAGTTCAGGCTTGGCCATCGATTTATGAGGTAATTCTGAAACTGTCTGCCCAACAGCAAAATCTAGACATAGTTTCCCTGTCTAAATAATAAACAGTGCACCAGCTGCTATGGTGTTTCCCAACACCAGTGCTGGGGTTGTCCAAGAACACATCTCATGTTCTGTAACATTCCTGAGGGCACTCTGTGACTTACCATAAGTGAAAACAAACCCATGTGGTTTAAAGATCCATTAAAGATTTTCCACACTGCTGAAATGGGGAGTAAACATTTTGTTCCACACACACACACAATTCTCTGCCAGTTGTTTGGATTCAACAATAAATTTTGCTCGAGAGAACCATGCAAGACAAAATAAATTCAAGTGGAACTCAAAGTCACATGACTGCCTGATGGTTGCAGACACTCCATGCTACAGAAAATGGAGTGAAGAAACACTCGCCTGCTAAAGTTTCCAGCATCAATTTTATTATAAGAAAATAAGGAAGCTGTTATGTTTATGTGTCAGATCACCAGTGTTTCGTGACCCTCCATGTTAGTTCATCGGGGCAGAAATGTTGTCTTGACTGATTCCTTTTATCTCATTTGAATGGCTCTAAGTAAAGTTACTCAGTTATCTGAATGCCTTGAGGGCTACTTATAATATAATAGGAATTGATACATGGTTCAGTCAATTGTTACTTTTTAGTACTTTTTTAACTTTCTTTTTATTCATGATATCACGGTAGAATACACCGCTTCGATTAGATGAAGGCAATTTATTTTTGAAAGAAGGGAGCTGACGAGTCTCTCAGTGTGAGAGGTTGCAGGGTTGTCACCCTTTGAACAACTGAAAGGGGCATGTGGTCTGAGGAAGGAGACGCACTATAGATATTTACAGGTCCGCGACGTTACACAGTTCACGAACGCTTTCCCAAAACTTAACAGGGACATGTTTAGTCTATAACACTTTTTGTATGATGTGGGGGTCTTTATAATGAAAGTAAGATACGTCTCAGACCTAAACAAAATACTTATTTCAAATAGCTCGCTCCCGTTAGATAGCATCAGATTCAGCTGGGAAAGAGAGGAAGCAGTATCTTGGGTCCACCTAAGCAGTGGAATGGGAGCTTGCAGAGTGGTTGGAGGGTGATAGTGTTGCCTACATGGCGAAAATTTAATTGGAAAATCATTATTAGATTCTTTCACACCCCTTCAGCAACCAAACACTTTTCAACAACTCGCACTGACATATGCTGGAAACAGTGTTGGGAGGAGGGGGTAGGTACTCACTACCACATCTTTTAGGCTTGCCCCAAGCTTGGCTCTGACTTGGGGGGCAATTCATCAAAACATCCAACAGATTCTGGGTTGCTCTATTCCCAGCAGTTTTACAGACTTGATGCTGAGATTTTCTCGTTGTTGAGGGCTCTAAAAACAAACATACTGAACTTACCACAACAGTAGATCTTGAGAGAATCTCCTTCGTTAGCCCATATCTTTGGAACTATAACCATCAGCACTAGGACCACATGGAAACATTCGCTAGCTGGGGGACACCCACGATGATGTGCCACATCTGCGTCTATATAAGTGAGGGCAGCCCCATCACTCCTCTGTTCCCTACTGGAGAGTAGCCTCAGAGGACCTCCAGTCATGGTGAACCAGAAGATAGGACCAGCACTAGGCATACATTGAGAGGCACTGGGCTGGATATAGGATGCATGGAGTAGGTTTTAGGCACAGCATCTGCTATATCCCTAACTGAAGCAGAAGGGGGAACGAGGGAGGGATGGCATGGCCTAATGGAGGAGATTATGCCAAAGATGTACTTTATGCTAAGTTCTTACATAACTGCTCTGTCTTCTTCAAGATATCTCCTCCATTATGCCACACCTTTGGAATGATTCCGAGCAGTCTCAAGTAAAACTGGGAAGATAGTGCAGTTCGATATATATTCTGGACAGAAGGCCTTGAATTACAGAAGCCCAAAGCCAGCACATCTATGAGAGACTATGTCCAGACTGTAATGTTTAGTGAAGGTGTGGACAGTTCACTGTGGCGCAGCACAAATGTCAGCAGCAGAAATATTTTAAAACAAGCAAACAGAAGTGGCCATACCCTTGTGGACTGACCACGAACAGCACCAGGAAGTTCTCTACTGTATTTCCTATAACAGAACATAATACAATGTGCAAGCCATTAGATTCGGTTAGGGACTCTTTAGACACAGAGATGCCCTCTTTCCCTGGGACACACAAAGCAAAAAGCTGAGCGGGCTTTCTGCAGTCCTTGGTGCGAGTAACAAAATATCTGAGTATTCTATATCCATCCAAAGTATGAAGCAATGCCTCACCCTGACTAGAATGCGCAGAGTAATAAGCAGAAAGGTGTCTCATTTAATTTAGTGTGAATTCAGATGCCACCTTTGGTAAAAACTTAGGATTTGTATGCAAAGAGACTCTGTCTTTGTGAAAAATCAAATAAGGCAGCTCACACATTGGAGCCTGAAGCTTGGAAATCCTTTGAGCAGAACTGATTGCAACTAAAAATAACATTCTCCACATTAGGAAACGTAAGCCACAACTCACAGCAGGCTCAAAAGGAGCCATCAGTTTCTTAAGCACAAAATTGCAGTCCCAAGGTGGGACTGGATTACAGATAGGGGGTTTCATATGTTGAATGCCTCTTGGAAACGCACAGGACACCTCTCAATTCTGCAAACTGTACAACCATCAGTAGAGGCATGGAAAGCTGACATAGCGGCCAAATGTATCTTAAGTGAGGAGTACTGTAGGACAGGGTCTGACAAGGACAGCAAGTATTCCAATACAGCATTTACAAGATATGTAAATGGGTCCACATTTCTGGAAGCAGCCCACAAACTGAACCTCTTTCATTTCAAAAAAATAAGTATGTCTGACAGATTTTCTAGCCACAGTACATCAGAAACCTTAGGCAATACCCCAAAATGGGCAATGGCTATGTGTTCAGGAGTCATGCCAGAAGATGTAGGGCCTTAGGTTCAGATGGACCTGGACCCCTTGTTCTGTGACAACAGACCCCGACACAGAGGTAGACGGACACAAGGCTCCACTGCCATCTGTTGCAGAAGTGAAAACTATATTTGGTGAGGCCATAATGGTGCAAGGAAGATCAGAGTGGCACTCTTCATCCACAGCTTGAGTAAAACCATCTGTATTAGAGGAACTTGGGGAAATGAATATAGGCATTTCCCTTTCCAAGTGAGGGACAATGCGTCTTGCCAAAAACCTCCTGGCCCTGGAGCAAGTGAGTAGAAACTTGGCAGTTTTGCATTGTGTGGGGACGCAAAAAGTTCAAACTCTGGAAGACCCCATCTTGTGAACAGGTTGTGTGGTTCCATGTCATAACAGCAATCGTGGAAAGGCGATTGCCGTAAGGGCGCATTTACATTGCTGAAAATCAATTTTGGCGATGTACACCCCCAGCACACAGCAAAAGGGTGCCGGGGACTTAGCATTGTCTTGTTTATGGGGCTGTGCCCCCCCTGCACCCCCTGCAGGTTTTGCCCCCCCAGACACGTCTCTACTAAAGGATTCTCAACTTCAGGGGGTATGTTAGGGGTGCAAATGGGAAATAAATGTCTGCCAGGCGCAACAAAATGTATGTGCACCTGGACCAACCTGGCAACTCTAGAACCCTAGCCTGCCACCCACCCACAACACCATGGGACTTGGCAGCCCACCACCACACCACACCACACAAACCCTCCTCCCCTTCCACCCATTGCTCAGCATGCTCGCCTCCCCATGCCCTGCGCAATGTACATATAGCGGCATCCTGTCACTATATTCGTGGATCCCCATCCGTCACCCTCCTCGGTAGCCCAGTTGACAGGTGCCACGATTGAATCACCCTTTTTGAAAGTGCCCAGTCGCGGTCGCCAATGTCAGAGGATACTGGTTGGGTACCAAGGAAATCAGCAGTTACCATTCGTGGATCCTGGACTGTGACTTGCTTACCCCATCTGCCAAGATATTTCAGAGACCTGGAAGATGCACTGCTGACAGCTGTAGGTTTTTAGACAGAGCCCAATACCATACTCTCAGTGCTTCAGCCTTTGGACCCAAGAGATATAACATGGTTCTTGCAGAGACATAGTGACTTCTGTATAGCAACTGTGCTTGGGCAATCAGATTATCTGCTCTGTCCTATGGCAGGAATGCACATTCATTCTCTGTGTCTAAGACTGCCCCTATATAATGTAGTCTTTTGGAGGAAGTCAACACAGACTTTGGCATATTCACTTTGATCCCCAAGTCTTTGAACAACTGCTGTGTTCGAGACAGAGTATGAAGTAGAGCTGCCCTGGAGCTGACCTTCAGAAGCCAGTCGTCCAAATATAGGAACACATACAGGCCTTCCATGCGAAGGGCTACTGCCACAATAGCCAAACATTTGGTAAAAACTAGGGATGAGCGGGTACTAAAATACCTGACCACCAAGATTACCTGCTGGTACCCCAAAAGTACCTGAAATAAACCTGGATGAAAACCGAGTAGTCAGGTCGGTCAGGTAGTCACTACCCAACCTGTTCTACTACCCAATTATCTGACCCTGGCCATAATAAAAATCATGTAAAGATTGTTGTTTTGGGATTATTACACTGTCTGTTAGGTGCCCCGACCTCTTATACCAATGGGAGGCACTGCTGAGGCAGGCATTAGAGGCACAGCTGGTCTTAGCAAGCCTGCCGCTGTGTTCAAAAATGATACCCATGGCAGGCACTGCTCAGGCAGGTATGAGAGGCACAGCTGCTGTGAGTGAGCCTGCTGTGGTTTCAAAAAATTATATCCATGGTGGGCATTGTTGAGGTACAGTAGGTACAAGAGTTGCAGCTGCTCTGAGTGAGCCTGCTGCTGTTTCCAAAAATTATACCTATGGCAGGCATTGCTGAGGTAGGTACAAGAAGCGCAGCTGCTGTGATTGAGCCTACTGCTTTTTAAAAAATGATACCCATGGTGGGCATTGATCGAACATACATAATACAAACTGATGACTGACAAAAGAAAACTAAGAGTAGTATTAGTGTAGCACACATGGCTGGCATAGTGGCAGTGGTGATAGTTCCATTCGTTTCATACACAACCGGATCATCATATTCAGCATCACTGTTTGCAGGCTGTTATTCATGTTCAGGGTCAGACTTGCATAAATCAGTATTTGTGGCAATTGGGAAATTGTCAGCATTCATTTTGAGAAGTGTAAGCTGTTCCACATTTGCAGGAATTAGCAGTGTTCTGTGATCAGTGACTATTCCTCCAGCTGCACTAAATATGTGTTCTGAAAACAGCAGAAAACAGGAAGTTGTTATCCCTCTGTACAGACAGCTGGTGAGATCCCATCTGAGTACTGCGCAGTTCTAGAGACCCATTTCCAAGGACATAGACAGGATGGAGGCAGTCCAGAGGAGGGAAACTAAAATGGTGCAGGGTCTGCAACAGAAGACATATGAAGAGAGACTTAGGAGCTTAATATGTATAGCCTCGAGAAAAGGAGGGACAGGGGACATGATAGAAACTTTCAAGTACCTCAAGGAATCAACAAAATCCAAGAGGGTAGCATCTTTCAGAAAAGAGATGTGCAAGAACAAGGGGACACAATTTGAAGACAGAAGGTGGAAGCCTCAGAAGTAATGTGAGGAAGTATTTTTCACGGAGAGGGTTGTGGATGCATGGAATGGCCTTCTGAGGAGGTTGTGGAGTCAAAACAGTGGGGAATTCAAGAATGCATGGGACAGACATAAGGCAATTCTGGGGGGGTAGGACTAAGTAGGCTGCTGGTTAACTAGGATCTGCAGCTTATCCATTAGGTAGGGTAATGGGCAGACTGGGTGGGCCAAGCAGTCCTTATCTGCCATCAAATTCTATGTTTCTATGTTTGAATATATATGCTTGAAGGTGGGAAACTGAGGTACATTATTGCAGTATTTGCTAGATCTGGCCATATTGTTCTCTTTTGTTTCCAATAGAGAAATGGAACTTCCTCAAGACCAATCACAGTATTGTCTACAAAATATTCCAGGATCATTGTGCTGCATGAGATGGTTACCAGTCTGGCAGCTGAATCAGCTGCACTTTCTTTACAGGATACCAGTCCAGGTTGTTGCAGGTGACTCAGAATTGATTTGCCTTTCTGACCCTGAACACAGGATGCCCGTGAAGTAGCTGTAGATGTCTTTTCCTCACTGATGACACTGCTGACTGTAAAGAATTGATAGATGTGCTAGCATCTGTGCCAGAGGTGCACTGTGATGGTTCAGCGGGTCTGACTGCTGTACATCGGTTAATGGTGTTTGTAGGGCAATGTAACATTTGGTTAGCAGAAGATCTCTCCAATACTCAGTGTCTTCCCAACAGGAAGGATGGCTTCAACGCTTCACTTGAAGCAGAGATCTAGTAATGTAGTCAACAGATAGATGTTATTCTTAAACATGGCATTTATTCTCTAATCAGTCAACAGTCTAAGACTCAAGTCAACTGCCAGCATAACAGCAGTGGTGTCTTCTTCTGACTGAAAGTCTTTCTTTATGTCGTCAAGGAAAATGTGAAGAAATCTGATATGAGGAAGAATTTGACTCAGACTTGCACTGTCCACACTGACATCACATGTGGCAGACTCGTATGGCTCCAAGAATGTTACCAAAAATTCCAGTAGAGTCCAGCTGCTGGAACTGAACATGATGTCTACTTTACCTATTTAATTCTGCATGGTGTAGTCATGTATATCTTTTTTCTGTTCAAGAAACCTTTCCAACATGTAAAATGTTGAATTTCAACAGGTTGGAACTTCTTGCTTTAATGTACAGTATGCAAGAGTAAGTTGTTTGACCTCTGCAGCCCTCTTCAGGATTTTCTGTGCTTCACAGAGTGGCTGAAATGCCCACATATTTTCCTAGCAAGACCTAACAGGTTTTCAACATTTCTATTTCCATTTAAGAAACCATGGATGAGAAGATTTAAACAATATGCACAACAAGGTATGTGTTGGTAGTTGCCATCTCTAACAGCTTTGACTATGTTGGCACCATTATCTGACACTATGAACCCTGGAGATAAGGAATACGGAGTAAGCCGTTTCTGAATGGATTTTGCAGCTCCTGCAAAATAATCACAACGAGTGTTTTTCCTCAAAAGTGGTGACATATAATACAGGCTGCTTCCTACTACTCATGGTACAGTGGGAATTATTACTTTCTGACTGAAAACTTGCCCAATGAGCTGTAACAGTCATGTAGTCAATTGTTTGGTTGATGGTCCATATATCCACGGTTATGAACCTGTTTCACCTCAAAGAGTTTCAACTGTTTAATGACTGCACTACCCATCCAGTCATACAACTTTAAAACAGCCTTTTGAGAAATATGTTCAAGAGGAACAGTGTACCGTGGTTCAATCCAGTTCACGAACTTGAGGAAACCTTCAGGGCAATAAAGAAAAGGGAGTTGACAATCAACCAACAGCTCTGCAATGGCTTTATTTAACAGCTGGCATGTTGGATGCTTACGGGTAAATTTTGATGTCCTCAACACTTTCTTTAAATGTTAGTTGACAAGAGTGACGAGACATTTTTTTTTTATTTTGGGGGGACTGTACTTTTCATGCCTTTTTCATATGGAGTAGTACTAAGAAATTTTGCAGTACTTGATGGTGTCAGAAGAAAACAATCCATGTTTGTCTGGGAAGACTGCATGGACGATCAAGTGATTCAATGTCACTTCTGCTTCCAGTTTATTGCCACTATGGTCATCACTGCCACCACCACTTCCACTACCGCCCATACCAATCACACTGCCCCTTTCTCTGCCCCACTCAATTGGGTGTTCTGCCTTTGCATGTCATATCATTACTGATGTTCCAAAAATTTCCCGCTTTGTAAACACAACTGACACTCTTTTTGCACAAGCTGCATACAGCTCGAGAGTTGTCTGCAGGATCAATATAAAATAAATTCCACAATAAAAATTTACCCTTTTTGCCTTGTACTGCAGTGACTGGCACTATTTCTTGTACAGTCAAGAAACCTGGAGAAAACCCTATACTGCCGTTTCCTTTTTCACATGAATTTTTCTCATTCATGCTCATCTTCTTATTCTCACATTTAGCATATCATTTTTTTTCTGCACTTACCTCTCATGCCCTACAGCGGCATCCTCTCTTACCCCCTCACTGAAACTAGTACCGACCTCATCACCAAAAGATTCAGAAGAACTGAAAGTGCCGACAACATCAGGTGGGACATGCCTGAGCTATCCCATTCCCAGTCCCCACTATCACCACCATCTTTATCAGCATTCACTGCCTCAGCACCTGAGCTTGTATTTGAGGGGATGCTCTACTTGTTGTTGCATGCTGCTTCAGCAGCTGGAAGTCTTCTGGCACATATGGCAAAGCGTTCAGTACCTCTACAAGTAACTCCTGTCAGTTCTTTCCAAAACTCTACTAACATTTCATTGGTAACATGCTTTTTTGGTTCACGAGGACATTTAGTGCCAGTCATGGTGATGTTATCATTGTCGCTCTGTTCTTCATTAGTGCTGCTAGGATTCATACTGTCCAAATCATTTTCATTTTCATTTGCAAATGCAGCAGCACTGTGCTCCGTTAGTTGACATAGACTTGGAAATATGAGACACAGTGCACACATCCATGGCTTTTGCTATACTATAGAGAGACGTCATGTCATACACAGTGTAGCTATGACAGGGCTCAGGGCACGTAACAGGTGAACAAATAGTGTAATATAGCCTAAATGGCTTTCACTACACTGCAGAGAAACACAGAGTAGCTATGTCACAGACAGGGTTTGGGCACCTAACAGACAGTGTGTAACATGGCCTAAATGGCTTCATGCAGGGACACACAGAGTAGTTATGTCACAGACAGGGCTGAGGGCACCTAACAGACAGCGTGTAATACTGCCTAAATGGCTTCACTATACTGCAGAGAGACACACAGCATATGTCACAGACAGGGCTCAGGGCACCTAGCAGCCAGTGTGTGTTTATACAGCCTATATGGCTTCACTATACTGCAGAGAGACACAGAGTATATATCACAGACAGGGCTCAGGGCACCAGTAGACAGTGTGTGTGTATACAGCCTGTATGGCTTCACCATACTGCAGAGAGACACACAACATATGTTACAGACAGGGCTCCGGGCACCTAGCAGCCAGTGTGTGTTTATACAGCCTACATGGCTTCACTATACTGCAGAGAGACACAGAGTATATATCACAGACAGGGCTCAGGGCACCTAGCAGACAGTGTGTGTGTATACAGCCTGTATGGCTTCACTATACTGCAAAGAGACACAGAGTATATGTCACAGACAGGGCTCAGGGCACCTAGCAGACAGTGTGTGTATACAGCCTGTATGGCTTCACTATACTGCAGAGAGACACAGAGTATATGTCACAGACAGGGCTCAGGGCACCTAACAACAGACAGTGTGTATACAGCCTAAATGGCTTTCATAGCTGCTGCCAGCAACAACGAATGCCTCCCCCCCCCTTCTTCTCTCCCAAGCATGTCGCACTTGATGACCCTCAATTATTTCCCCTTTCTTCAGTCCCCAACCCCTTCCCTTTCTTTCCTGGACAAATGGTCTGCTTTCCCTTTTTTTTTTTTTTTTCAGTTTTTGTGGCTTTTCGCCCTGGTTGCAGCAAGCACTAAATCTTGCTCCTTCTCCCACCAAGCTTCAGAGCTAGTCTGTGTGTGGCACAGAAGACATGTCAAAAACGGCAATATTCTGAACTGGTAATGTTCTCACTCCAGCACAAAGTGGAAGTATGACTGCAGGATTTCCTGATCTTAACATGAAGGTATGTATCCATCACGTCCAGAGAACAAGGTGGAGGATGATCTGGAGGGGTTTCTAACATCTCCAGAGCATGCCCCCTTGCAAGTATCTTCAAGACCCCCCCATTTGTAGTAATCTACTGCCATTGTTTCAAAAGTATGGAGTGTCTGCCCCTCACAACCACCCCTGGAGGTAACAGTGGATGTGGGTGTGTATCCAGAAGATAGGTGGAGCCAATGGGGGCAGTGCCACCAGCACCAACTGCTTTGGGTGCTTTTGTATGGGCATCTGGGGAATAGGGATCCAGCAGGAGACCACATCCCTTACCTCAGCCTTGCTGACGGTAGGCATGGTGACCCCTAGCAGAAGAATGATGAAAAGAACCCCTCCCATGATCCCTAGCAGGAGTGAGATAGAAGGGTTTTAAAGAGGTCCACAACAAAGTCATTAAGTTCTCTCCTTTTTCCTCTGGTATCCCAAGGAGGTGAATGTTCTCTGGCCTTGCATCATTTTAAAGCTATTCTAATCTCATACAGAGGATTTTATTCTTCTGAACCACTCCAGAAGCTAGTGCCACGGATTTCGCTGCAGTCAAGGTAGCCAGTTTAGCCTCAGTTGCCACCAAATCCAGTTTGGTCTCAACTACAGAAATGCGTTGAGTTAAAAATATACACCTTTTTAATGCCTCCAAGTCCTTTACGTCCTTGAATACTGTGCTATTAGATGGCTCTCCCTCACTGCTGCCCTGCTACATGGCATGGTTTTTCCATCATAAAAGAAGAAAATCTTGCTGTAGAAAGATCCCAGCAGCCTTCACAATATGGAAGGTAACTAAATATGCAAAAAACAGAAGTCTGATTCTACAAATGAGGGTTTAATTCAAAAGTTGATCCGAGCTCTACAGGGATGTGTCTTACCGTCAGTTGCTAGCCATGTCCCTCCCATTACTTTTTATTTCTAAAGTATTTTCTTTTTTCCATCTGCTCGTCAGACTTCCTGCTTAATAGTATTACTGTGATGTGAAGAGAAGTACATTACATAAGCAATAACACGCAACAGGGTATGAAATTATTATGTAATTAATGCACGCCCCCACACCATGGGTTGAAGGCCCAAGGCGTTAGCCAAGTGCACGTCAATCACAGGGTGGTCGGGGAGGAGGTGCGGTGATTACAAAATGACTGAAAACCATAAACTGTGTTATTGTGTTCATAAAAAGGTACCAAAATAAACACTAAATAAATCTTTAATTTAAGCATACATACATCTTCATCATTGGCAAATCAGTGCTCAAACCAAACAGCTGGGTTTGCCCCATCAAAGAGGTCAAACTGGCTGGCAAGTTAGGCCCTCATGTTGTTAGCGGAACCTTTTTTTCTCTGTCACAGATACCGACCATTCCAAAGCAGTGTAGTTCTAAGACTTTCAAGGCACTTCCAGACCCATGCAGTTATTGCTCAATTACCACTCAAGTCTGGACAGCTATTGACCAGTCAGATCACTGGATTTTTCTTCCTCGCGATAATCAGAGACTGACATATTTAGTTCCATTCCTCCTCATACTCAGCTTTGTGACGGATTTATTGTGACATCACAAATGCCCAGTCATGCAGCAGGTGATTGGCTGTTCTTGGTTAGTTGTGATGTCACAGACAGTGAGGTCACAGGGCTGATGATGTATAATGAATAGAATAGCTATATCAGCCTCCAGGCACAGGGAGTGCTGTTCCAAGCATTACATCAAGTATTTTTATTTAACAAAAGGAAATGAAAAAATATTTTAGATACAAAAATAAATAGTTCACCACCTTTGAGAGTTAATATTACTGTCAATATGCAAGCTCTTTAATACTATGAATTAGACAGAAGTCTTCATAGTACTCTGTCACTCAGTATTTCTGATGTCTGCATTGTTCCTTGTATCATGGTCACTTCATACTGCCATTCTAGTGAGGACTGCAACACTGGCAATACTGTATGTTGCAGTATTATGTTATATGTTAACTAGCAGCAATGGCAACACGTCAGATGGCTAAAGAGATCATTCTTAAAGGGACACTGTCAGCTTTTGAACCAATTCTTAGTGTCCCTGTAAGAGATGTGCCTGTTAACAGAGCTTTACCCAGTAATTGTTCTAATTCCATTTCAAAAGCATATGTCCCATATTTAATGTATATTTTTCCACAAAAAAAGACTTTTGGTCATCCTGTGCAATTGTTAATATTTATTTTATTTTGTTATTATTTATTAATATTTAGTGAATTGCATATAAATCTGAGGCTAGATTTCAAAGCCACTGAAATCCGCACAGGTGCGGGGAAAAACTGGTGCAAGTGAGTCTCCTCTTGCGGAGCCGCAGTTTTTTTCTGCAGCCACCGTATCATCAAAGGTGGAGCCGGTTTACAACTGGCTGCACAATTTATGGCAACATTGGCCATTTTTTTGGTACAACTGTTCCGAAGTGTTACACCTGCTGGGACCAGGCGTAACATCCCCCGCAGCTGCGTCTGCTGCCCCTGCAGAGCACGGGCTGAAGATAGGAATCCCCACAGGTGCGGAGATTTCCTAATGCAGCAGTGGCTGCAGAGTGGGACCTAGTCCCTGAACCACTGGAAATCGATGTACCTGTACTTTAGGTGTACAGGCACGACATTCACAGTGGCTTATTTGCATGCTGCAAAGCATTGCCCACCACTGGAGGGCTAAAATAATGATGCACTATAGTCCCAGCTCGCTATATGCTGAATAGAGAGAACAAGAAATCTGGCATCATTTTTGTCAAACAAACATCTATTCATACTTTGAGCAAGGACCAGTCTTTTCAAGACTCTTTCAAGACTCCTTCTTTCTCAAAAGTATGAAAAGCTTTTTTTTCTAGTTGCTAAAAGGAGCTAGATTTCCTTTTTTCCCTATTTAACATATAGCGAGATGGGATCACGGCATGTCACCATTTTAACCCTCCAGTGGCAGGCAGTGCTTTGAACCATGTAAACAAGACGCTGTGCACGGTATGCCTAAAGTTCAGGAACATTAAACCCTTTTAAGAGAAAGCAGATTTTTCTGCAAATTGCTAATGTTCGCAGTTGCACATAATTCTCCCTGCTCTTTACAGCAAGACAGAAACATTGGGAGGGGCATTCCTTTAAAGTTATTTTCTATATCCAGTGAAAAATGTAAGTTTCGTTTTGCACATAGTTTGGCTCACTTTAACTTATTTTCTGTACTGGTATCCCTCTGTTCCTTGTTACTGACAACATTTGCATGAAAATAGGATCTTTGTGTCTCAGAGTTCATCCCATCCTCCTGTTCTTTCCTACGGCGTTGGTGTCTATTTGTGAGCTCACAGTCATTTGCATGCCAACAGATTCTAATGTCACAGAAAGGGAATTATGACTTCTGCGAGAAAAACATGGGAGCGTGAGATGCTGTCCGAGACATGACGATCATATTTTCATGCAGCTATCCTCAGTACCAAAGTCTGAGGGGAATTAAAAACACAGATTTAATGAAATATAATGTGAACTGTGCCTCAGTATTACATATTTAATAGTTTTCCAGAATACAGGAAAATCACTTTAAAATACCGCTTTAGTGCCCAACAGTAACTCATAACTGGCGCTCAGCCACTCATTCAGCATGTATATACCAAGAAAACAAACAGCCATTTATACATTAATATATATGGTATGTTTTTGCAACTCTTTTGAGATATCCGAGATGGTGGACTGCTCCTTCTGATGCATGTAATGCCTCACAGCTGTTCTGACTAATACGGATTATGGATCAGCTGTGTCATGCCGAATCACTGATGGTGAGTGTGAGATTTACTCATAGCTGTGTATGAAGGGGGGAGACATGTGGACCTGAGTCCCTTTCAATGTTAAAGTGAGGTGTCAGCTTGTGATAATGTTTTGAAAAGCATAATATTTGGGCTTGTCAGCTTATAGTTTATATATTGTCTGAATTTCTTTTTTTTCATCATATGTTTCTACCTCACGTACCTCCCCATTTGCCCTCCTCCACCGGAGACCCCCTGCCCCATCTCCCACCCTCAAGACTTACCCCAGCTGCTTACTTACCATGGTCGGCTAGTGGGTGCCTCATTGGGTGGATGCAGAGCCTGCTGGGTCGCCAAGATCGTGCACGCTAATGAAGGTCCATTTCCTCCCATTGCTCCCCAATGTCAGAGCCAACGTTGTGCAATGGCGGACGTATAATGTAAGATGTTGCTACCTTCAATGTCCACCTCCAGCTATCAATTCAAGCAACTGCTGCTGAACCACCAAGCCTCCACTAGGTGGCAGCCAAGCAGATGCATGCACTGTCCCTCCCTGAAAGAGGAAAGCAGTCTACAGATGCTCAGTCCTCTTCCCTGGCTTCCTGAGACACCCTGATCCATTTTCGAACCTGGGTCACCAGCGTGACATATGTTGCCTTTTTTAATAAGCACTGTTTATAATTAACATTTTATTGTTTTAAAAAGCCAAGTACAACACAGTAACGTAACAGACTAGACAGAACCACTGGAAGTTAGCCAACATGCCTGGCTGAGGGGGACCCATGGAGGTACAAACCTAAACATGGTCCATATATATATGGAATACAGAGTCTGAAACACTATACAGAGATACAAGATGTTAGTAAAAGGGAAAAACCCATAAAGTAACAATATGTGATAAACTGCACAGCCATTAAAAGTGTAATAACATTTCAACTTTGAAGGAAGGAGATGGGGAAGAACACTGTCCAAAACAAATGGGGAGGAAGGAGGAGGTATATATATCCACGGTAATGAGAAAAGGAGGGAGGGAAGCAGGGCTACTTAGCCTGCTGCTCGGTCTCGCCTTCTGGAGTCTTTGTGGCATGAAACAGCCTTGAGGAATAGTGCAGAAGGGAGAGGATAAAAAAGGTCTAGCTTGCTGGTAGTGAAATAATGGATTCTCTCATAGCAGGCGATTTTTCCTAGTTCTGATAACCATTCTGATGGCATGAGGAGGTGGTGTCCCTCCAATGTCTAGGTATAATTCTCTTGGCAGTAACTAAGGCACTCGGGATCCATCGTTTCATGGGGGCTGTTTTGAAGGGGTTGTCAGCGCCTTCGGGCACGAGTCCCAGTATTGCCATGATGTGGCTAAGGGCAAGGTCGGTATCAGCTACGATTCTAATTACATTCTGAACATTTATCCAGTAAGGATGTAATAGAGAGCAACTCCAAATAATATGTGATATATTGCCCATCTCAGAGAGATATCTCCAGCATTTGTCCGTTGGCATAAGTTCCCATTTGTGTAGTTTTGCGAGGGTTCTGAATAAACACTGTTTATTAATTTTCCAAGTTTATCCACAACTGACAAACAATACAACAGACTAAACATAGTCAGTATGTTAGATCCAGCACATTCATTATACTTTTGGACCACATGGTACAATAATCAGCACTGCAGTTAAGTACGCTGGACAATTTGTACTCAGGTGTATCAGTCGTCCAAGTGGAGATATCAACTTTACTTCTTTTCCTCTTGGACTTCCCAGATCAGGGGACAAAGAGGGGTCAGTTGCCATCATACAGGTAACCCATCTCGCCCATCTATTAGTACCTTAGTCCACCTCCTGGTGAGTGGAAAATGTCAATTCTTCTAAATCATAAATTCCCTTTACTATCTGATGCCATTTCCCTAATGTACATGAATCTTTGCATAGCCACTTTTTAGTAAGACACTTTTTTTGCAGCCACAGTTAATAAGGCCATTAAACACTGTATTGCTGCATCCCATTCCTTATGTGGCCAGTAATTACTGTAAATAGGAAAAGGTGTTCAGCGAGCTGCAGTTGGTGGGGGGCTAGTTCTTTTAGGGCTCCTTCCAGTGCATGCAAGGGCTGGATAACTGGGCAAGGCCACATTATATGATAAAGTATGGCTCTGAACTCTGTGCCCTCCTGACTACATGCCAGGGTCAGGACTGAGCCTCTGAGCAGCTGTTGTACCGGGGTAAGGAAATACCAGATAATGCACTTTCAATTGTATTCCCCTCTACATCATGGAGCCTGTGGCTCTGTGTTCGTGATTGGCAAATCTGTTGCCACTGCTCCACTGTGATACTGGAGGTTAGTTTAGCGCTCCAGCTGTCCAGTGCCCTAGGTTTTATCAGTGGACACTCCGACTGAAGAAAGGAGTGGAGCCGGGAGACCAAGTGATCACCTAGGGCTCCCTTCATTGCATCTGTAAGCTGCATCATCAGACATATGGTGCTCATCCCACCACCCCACAGGACTGGCAATTGGCTGTATTTCTAGTCCTTTTAGTCTTCATGACAAGATTCATTACGATGGATACAGGATCCTCCTTGCTGATCCTACAGCTGATCTACTACTTAGAGATGTTACAAAGTGTTACTTTGGTGGTGAAGTTCCAGCAAAAATGCAAACTTCACCTTTGTAAATTGCCCACTTTGCCACTCTGCATTAAGTTTCCCTTGGGAAATTGCACTTTTCAGGTGAAGTCAGGCAAAGTTATGGCGAAGCTGCATAACTTCTCCTGAAAAAGTGGCACTTCGTAAATCTCTCAGTCATTGAGGATTAGCCCATAAAGTGAAGTTTGCCAGCTTTGCACATTATCACTACTGCTGTTAAATGCTGTGCTGAAGACACAGTCCTCTGTTTGTGACATCATAATGACTTCCACAGGAACAGGAGGTCAGAAATCAAGGAATGTGACTTCAGGAAAGGAATCGTCAACAGAAGCAGATGAGCTCTTGGGGGCAAGGACCCTGTTTCCATGCAAAATACCCCTAGTAATGATCCCACCTCACTTATTTATTTATTTTTATTTATTAAATTTTGGTGACCGGGTAGGCCCACTGGGCCCCGAAGGTCCCTTTTTCAGGGGCGACCTGGGATAACAATACTAGTTAGATACAAAAAGTGCAAAAAAAGAAGAGAACATTTGTATACATAAGTTCACCATCAATCCGGTGTCAAAGAATAAGGCTCATGGATTCTGCATCCCTCATGAGGTGCAACTTAAATTTTCTTGGAACATTGTTTTGACTGTTAACATTTTGGTTCGATTCCACTGACCTTATGAATTCTACAATTTGGCCTAATATACCATTGTTACTTGAGCTTAAACTGTACTATGTTTCATTGCATTTTTTTTGTTGTGTTATTTGCCAGCATGGCTGAAAAAGGGTTAATTTGACCCAGTCCACCTCCTGGTAAAATGGAATGAATAAGAGCAATAAAAATAAAGCTGAGTGGATTTTCTGCATTTCTCAACATTGTAAAACTGTCAAGAAGAAATTCAGCCATCTGCTTGGCTGGAGCCTATGTGAACAGCACATGGAATTCCTACGACTTGTACCTGCCCTGCTGTTGTGGGTTGCAAGGGTGCAGCCGATACATGTTTTCAAACTTAGAAAACAAAAATAGAGCTGAAACATCCTTGCTGCATTTCATAATAGCTGTACAGCAACTCCATCGGCGGGTTACCGATAAGTTATCCCATCCCCACAGTGAATGGCACAAGCAGAGTTTGGCATGCTGGGGGCGGAGGGTTACCTCATGGTACCCCCTACCATCCCCTAATGCTTAATTAAAGATTCCCTGTGAGCAGCACCAATATTCCCAAAAGATCTTCTCTCCACCAATGCAGTTCAAGAGGAGCACACAAATTGGGGGGCGGGGCAGAGAAGTGAGACACACAGCGTGAGATCATGTGACTCTAATGCTGAACTGTCCCAAAAGGATCCCTTAATGAGGCTGTGAGGGACAAAGAGTGATCATGGTTTAAAAAGAGAATTTCAATTCCTAATAGAAATCCCAAACAAGATATGACCCTTATGGACACTAGCAAGCCTTTTTGTTTTAACTATTCAAATTTTGGTTTGAAATGTGATCACGGCAGCTGAGTGTTTCATCATGTCTCCTGACAAGTACTACCGTCGCTACAGCTCCTGATCTATGCCAAAGGAACCACTTTGGTCGGAGCAAGCAGTTTTGAAGTGCAGGCAATCCACTGTTCCTTTCCAAGTTCTTCCTCTCCTGTAAGTCAATGCAGCCACCTGAACATGCCTCGGCAGGACTGCGGATGCTGTATCTGGCGGGGGGGGGGTGGACTCCAGTAAAGAACACCAATGAGACCAGTGCAGAGTCCGTGCCAATTGACTGTGTTTGTAAGATAAGGCTCCTAGTGATCATAGCACATTCTCAGGACAACATCGCCACCCTCCAGCAGCTCTTACCTGGTTTAGACTGACATGGGACACACTTGTGAAATCCCCAAGCCATCCCCACGCTGCCACAGCAATCTTCTTTTCTGGTCAGGCCTGGCAGTGGTTTTCCACACTGAAAAATAAAGAAATCCATGGAGTAAAGCAGGATTGCTACATTACGTACATACATTTAACACATGGCATGACACATTCCATTAATATGTAGCTCGGATATGGCTCGCCACATGAGGGCTTGACATAGCCCCTAGCTAATTGGCATCTACAGCCATCTTACCACAATAAATATTTTGCAAACCACAACGATTATCCACCTAAGTCATCTGTCAACATAAAAGTGCTTTTCAGTCCATGAGAGTGTTTGCCAAACTGCACATCAAACATGATGACTACAGCATCTGTTGCTTTCTGTTAAACATCTTCAACTGACCACATGTTTGATGACAACCCCCCACCCTCCCCCACACAGATTCAGTATATTAGCAGCCAGTTTTTGGATCTAGGTTTATCCAGTTCTTGAGTCACACACTACTTCTTCAAATTTTTTTATTCCAGCAGCGATTTAAAGAGCTATGATCGAGATTCGGAGGTGTAGTGGGCGATGCATGCCATACGCACAACTGCACAGTACTGAACAGCACGTACTCTAGCTTCCTTCACACACCATTTGTCTTTGCTCCCACCATCCTCACCATCTTCTTTGGCAGCTCCTGCCTTTCTTTATGGGATCCACTGGCTTTTTCTTCCCCATGGTACCTTTGGTCTAAGGGGCCTCATCCCTGCAACACCTCTAGGGGTGGAACCCCACCTGAAGGGAATCCCTGTGTCTTCAGGCACCTTTATAGGGTAGAAGTTCTTGTAGCAGGGGCAGAGAGAGCATACACCAACTCAACGTTGTACAAGCATTCAAACGTCACACTTGCTGTATGACTGTACTCATTCCCTTAACTACTGCAGTACAAATGTGCTCAGAACCGAACATCATAATTATTAATTCTACCAGTCACTGCATAAACATCCCCACATATGTCACCCAACGTTCAAGTGAATATACTGTTTGGCCTGTGATCATATAGAGCACACGACCAAGGGAGGAAGGGGTACAAGCGGTCTGCATCGTCGATGACTCTAGACAGACTGCTCCGTCCTCTTCTTTCTGGTCACACACTACTAAAGTTATATGATAGACTGTATTAGCTTGGTAAAGACATGCTGCGGGTAAGCGGGGGGGGGGGACAACTGAGCTAGTCTGGCTAGACTACCATTGCCCCCTCCCCAAACTATGGGTCAGGGGATTAATAAATGAGCCTTTGGGGATGGAGGGGTGACTAGGAAGGGGAAATAGTACCCAGATCCGAGTATCAAATACTGTAATTATTTATTTATAGTCTGATGACTGGGAAATGCACATCGAGCCGAAGTTTGTTTCATGGAATGACCAAGGGGCAGGGTTAGAAGGAAAAGTAGTGCAGGTGATGCATGTAAGCATTACTCCATAACGAAGGTGGCATCTAATGGGGAGTTAATGCATGGTTGGGACTATTGTGACACGAGGCCGGACGCCAAGTGTGTACAACGGTCCAACCATGCATTAACTCCCCATTAGATGCCACCTTCGGAGGGGATTAATGCGCTTGTAACATGGACATCAGGATGGTTATTATTGAGTACGCATCTTACTAGTCATACAAGACAAAAGACTAGGAGACTGATTTGCTGTGCTGTGATTTTTACTGTTACTTTCACAGTTTTTCATACAACTCTGTTACATACAGATGTGGTTATTTTTGTTTTTGCATCCAGTGAATTCTTCTTTATTTGTTAACGATTGGTGCACATTTCAACGATTTCTGCACGGCTGTTTAATCAATATTTAACCTAGGATGACTCTGATACTGCATGTTTTGCCCTTTCCACGCTTTGCCCGTTTCTCATTTGCATATCGCCAGCGTCATTTGCTGCCTGCAATTTCTCATTCTACCCTGCTCGCCCTGTGTTTCCCACTATTGCTTTGTTTACCTTCCCTCAGTTATCCGGTCTCTGTGCTATGCTCTGGGTGTGTGATCGCTGCTTCATAGTTGAAGTTTACTGCACCGTGGACCGTGAAACTCTGGAAGTGAAATGCATTCCTGGCTGTCCCACCTGTGGTTCCCTATCCCCATCCACTGTTTCCTCTTTCTCTCACTGTTTCTGGTCCGGGGTGATTGATTATATCCCTGTCTAGTGGTGTGTCTTGGGTGTTTCGAGCTGCTTCTGTGTCTCTGGTTTTGGTAAGATTCTCTCGTGCTACCACTTCTGGATGCTCCTCGCCGAGATTGCGGTTTCTGTCCCTGACGCTCTCTTCCCCTGTTCATTCATTTGCCCCAGCTGTCTCATTCCGTTCTGACCCTGTGGTCTATGTCCCTTGCTTACATTTCTCCCCCCTCCTTATCTATGCTACTATCTTGCTGTTTATACAGTGTCTGACTCTTATTTTTCATCGCTTATAGCTGTAAACACTGCTACTTTTCTTCTCGTGGCTCATTTGTGTAGTTCAGAAGCAACACAGCATTATCGTCTCATAATGCCGTGTTGCTCCTGCACCACCTGACGGCTTCTGTCCTATCCGCGTTGCTCCTCACGCTTCTTAGATTTTTGCCATGTTACAAGTATGCATAACAGTCAAAGCAAGGTATCATGGTCCCAGAACAAAATAAACAGAAGAAACATATATCAAAACGTTTAACGCATGAGTAATCAGAAATGCAGTTTCAGTGTGTACAGCCTCTTTCAAAAGCCCCTCAGCAAGTCAGATCTGACAGGCATGGAGAGTAATCAGAACTATAGATACAAAGAAGTAAAAAACTGTACATAACCCACTGGAAACAGGGGAGGTACCCAAAGACTGGGAGGACAGCAGATGTAGTCCCCTTATACAAAAGTGGGAACAACGAGGAAGTGGGAAACTACAGACCAGTCAGCCTCACCTCGGTAGTGGGGAAGAGCATGGAAGCACTACTGAAGGAGAGATTGGTGGAGCATCTGGTTGTCAATGGACTACAGGACCCAAGGCAGCATGGTTTCACCAGAGGGAGGTCATGTCAGACCAACCTCGTTGAATTTTTTTGACTGGGTGACTAGGGAGGTGGCTCAGGGGAGGGCAGTGGACTTGGCCTATCTGGACTTCAGCAAGGCCTTTGACACTGTGCCACATAGAAGACTATTACACAAACTGGGGAATATGGGTGTGGGCAGGACAGTAGTGTGGTGGATAGGTAACTGGCTGGGTGGCAGGACACAGAGGGCGGTGGTAAATGGCTGTCACTCCACAGAGGGAAGAGTGACCAGTGGGATACCACAGGGATCAGTGCTGGGACTGGTCCTATTCAACATCTTCATCAGTGACATTACGCAGGACCTAGAAGGCAGAATTTCACCGTTCGCTGATGACAAAAAGCTCTGTAACACAGTAGACACACCAGAGGGTATAGACAGAATGAGAAGTGACCTGCAGAAACCTGAAGAATGGTCAGGGGGTTTGGCAGTTGAAATTCAATGCAAAGAAGTACAAGATAATGCACATGGGGCACAAAAACCCTGGCACAATATATCAGTTGGGTGGTGAGGATAGGGCATGCACCAAGCAGAAAAGGGATCTTGGGGTTATCATCTCTGATGACCTCAAGGTAGGGAAACAGTGTGACAAGGCAGCAGGTAAAGCAAATAGGATGCTGGGATGCGTAGGCAGGGGCATCACCTGCAGGAAAAGGGAGGTCATAATTCAACTATACAAGACACTAGTGAGGCCCCACCTGAGTACAGTGTACAGTTCTGGAGACCTTACCACGTAAGGACATAGACAGGTAGAGAAGGTTCAGAGGAGGGCAACAAAGATGGTGCATGGATTGCATCACAAGTCCTATGAAGACAGGTTGAAGGAACTGAACATGTACTCCCTGGAGGAGAGGAGGGAGAGAGGGGATATGATAGAGACATACAAGTATCTTACAGGGAGGAACAGGGTGCAGGAATACACTATTTTTAAGAGAAAAGATGTTCCAGGACTAGAGGGCATGGGATGAAGTTGGAGTGAGGACGATTCAGAGGAAACGTGAGGAAGAATTTCTTCACAGAACGGGTGGTGGACAAGTGGAACACCCTGCCAGAAGAAGTGGTGGGGGCAGAAACAATCACGGGATTTAAGAATGCATGGGATAGACATAAAGGAATTCTGGAGGTCAGGGGTAAGGGGCAACAGACTTCTAGGAAAACATAAACTGAACTTACAAGCTCAAATGGGCAGACTGGGTGGGCCATAGGCCCTCATCTGCCGATACTGTCTATGTATCTATGTAACACTGAAAATTATCATGGGAAATACATACATACAAATCACCATGAAAGATTGTATGTTGGCTCTGCTTTGAAGAGTGTATGGTGCACAAAAGTTCTCTCACACAATCTACACAGAGGGCCCAATTTTTGAAAGCCCTGAGAATGCCACAAGCCGCTACGGCACAGGGGGCATGCTCTTGGCACTGATCAGGATTTTTAGTCCGGTGCACCAAATGCCACAAGTTAGACCGCCCCCCCCCCCCCGATCTAACTTGCACCATTTGGGGGACCCTTTTTATGGGGCTTGCACAAAATATTTGGCGCAAGCTGCCGTAAAGTGTGGAAACTCTCACAACTGTGCCCAATGTACTTAAATTGGGCAACCTTGCATCAAAGTAGTTTGGGGCACTTGCACTAAACAACAAGGTTGATGCAGAAATTGACACAAGTCCTACATCAACCTTTGGAAAACCAGACCAGACTGATAACAAAAAACACATACATAACCCTTGCTAGGATTCATCAGTGTTCCACAACTGCATTAGCCCAGCTCATAGGGGTAAATCAGCCATATAATAGTCTTACTCATTTGGGTCATGGTGAGTCCAAGATAGAAATCACTCCAAAAAAAGTGGAAAAGCTCAGTGTACAAGCACTAAATCAAGGGTTACCCTGGAAGGGCATTGGCAGTGAAGTCAAAATATAAAATTACACATAACCCAGTAATTAAAAGCATCATGGGAAGTATATGCAAATCACCATAAAAGCATTTAGGCTGCACTGAGGCTCTTTGTCAATCTGGATACAAGGGCTTGATTTTCAAAGAACCTGTGGATTGGCACAACTTGCACTGATCTAGGGGTGTGGCAATCTCGGGGTGCGCCAGGGACCCTGTGCCTGATTCTGAAAAAATCAGGGTCCCAGCACCAAACTCCTCTGCATGCCAGGGGCGGGAACGCACCCGAACATGCACCGAGGTCATTGCACGACCATCTCCATCCCAGTGGTCATGGGGTTTAAAGGAAAAAGAAGCACCTCGGTGCAAGCCCTGTGATGCCTGAGATCCCAGCATGAGCTGGGACCCAAGCCAGTGCAGGGGGGTCCTCCCCCACCAGCTGCCAACTGAGGGATAAAGATGCTCAATAAAAAAAAAAAAAGAAATCAGTTACGTACACAGCCATTGTGATGTACTGTACTGCAGGTGCCACTACGACTGTTACATAGCACTGCCTGTCAATTCCACAAATATTTCTACAGGTTTTATGGGAGAAAAGTTTGAAGGCTCCTTAGCTTGAAACTCATTGCTGTGCACATTATGAGTCTGTGATTCCCTACCTGGTCACCGAGGAGAGGGTAAGGTCCATGAAGAAGAATCTTGAAAGACAGAAGAAGTGGTTCAGGGTGTGGCGGCTGAAATGTAATGCCAAAATGTGCATGTTAATGCACATAGGGGCCAAGAACCTGAGAATGGAACACAGGATGGATGAGGTGGTAGTGAAGAGCATGAAGCGGTAGGTGATCTGGGGGAGATAACAACAGTGCACTTGAAGGCACCGGGACAGTGCCAGAGGGCTGTGGGAAAGGCAAACCAGATGCTGGAAAGGGATCACTAGCAACTGCGGGCAAAGTGAAAAAATGTTACATTTCACATAGTGCTACATGTAGTGGCGTAGTTTTGCGCAGTGATACGCTTCGCGAACTTCACACTACACGCCTATGCAGAGTGCAAAGTTCACACCTCACAAAGTGAAAAGCTATGCAACGTGCACTCATTTTTGCACTTTGTGGCTATTTTCAGTCCCATAACTAGGCAGGCTTGGGCAGACTAGATGGGCCGCTAGGCCTTCATACAGTATGCCGAGTGATCTTTTCTGTGTTTTTGTTACCTGTTTTTTTTAATTTAATTCTGTTTATGTGGATTTTCCCCTTTTGGTTCCATCTGTCCCACACCCTGATGTTACAGAACATGCGGTTGCACCTCCTCCATTAGCCAGGAGGGCTGGCAAGTGTCTCTGGTCACTATCAATGCAGTGCTATTCCATGACTGACCAACAGGAGTGGGTAAATGCCAGACAGCTCAACGGCCCTTCCTCCCCCAAGAAACAAGTGCCTCAACTCCATGACTCACCCCTCCCCCCCAGCAGCACCAGTGTGGGGTTCTGAGGTCCGCACATAACTCATTCTCTCCAGGTGGCAGTGTGAGGCAATGTTGCCACACCACCACTGGCCGTCTCTTCTGTCAGTTTTCAAATTTTTGATTACAATATATCTTCTGCAAGGCTTCTCATTTTTCTCGTGTTATGTTTGGAATTTTTTTATGCATCTACCCTTAGTACCCCTTTGTCTATTATGGCCGGTGCCGTCATCTGCCTCTGGCACCCAGCCAGCCCTATAACACCTTGCATGCCCTCTGCTTCACATCCCCAGGGATTAACCAGCCCTGTTTTAAATTCAACTGTGTTTTTAGAATCTTTGAACTGTCATTCTATGCGATGCCCAGAGCCTTGGATGGGCCCCTAACAAATAAATTGCCTTGCCTTACCCCGTAGCTGTAGTGCCGGAGATTGCCCCCTGCTCCAGATCAGCAGATGAGTGGAGGGGACAGGAGGTCATGCAGGGCCAGTGTATACCAGACATAATCCTGCTAGCCATAGCTGTTTCATCATTTTCTGTCTCACTTTTCCCAGAGGACAGCGGTGTGCGCATACATTAGTAACCCAGCATGGAGCATGGCTCATGTCCTCTCTCTCAAGCCATGCCTCCATACACTATCACCTAGGTGCCAATATAGCATCGAAGCCAAGGACCCACTTTATCCAGAAGAGAGTTCCCTCTGGAATGCTCAAGCCTCCCCCCCACCAGCAGCACCCCCCCATGTCCCGGGCTTGCTAGGGAACCTAGGTCTCACGTGGTGATGCTGCCGCTGCTCCAACAAGCTGACCCTCTATAGCTGGATTTTTGTGGTGCGCTGTGAAATGTTTTAAGAAGAACTGCATTAAAATGGCAAGTAAGTATTTGCTGTACACACTGTTGTTTGAAGAGCTGCTGACTTCTCTTGGAAATCTTGGGAAACACAATATGGAGACACAATTCAGCTTGTATTTCATTTACCTTCTGTGGGTTTCATCTCCATTTGATTTATTACTGAGGTAGTTCCCACAAAAACAGGATTGTAATCCTTTAGAGTTCATCTGCCCCAACAGTTTATTCCCTGCTTGAAATCATAATGCCCTGTTGTGACATTGCAGCTGGTTTCCATGGGAATAACGGTGATGTCACAAGCAGAGTATTATGACATCAGGGGCCCGATATTCAAAAATGGGTAAAGTGGAGAGCAAAGATTGGCGCTACGATTGCCCATTGCCCAGGACCCCAAGTACGCTATATTTCAGTCAGACAGCATACTGGCAGTATTTGACTGAATATAGAGGCATGTCGCACAGCGCTAAGTTGAACAGTACTGCCCCAACATGGATCCTGGCAGTGCAGGGAATTGTACCTCCAGACCCAATAGCGATTGTATCTCATGGCACAATATTCAGAAGTCCCCATGCAAATGAGCCCTTTGGGCATGCAAGGTGCAAAGGGGCCATTTGCATGCCCATTATGGGCACATCTGCATGGGAAGAGGTGGCAGGTTTGCGCCCTTGCAACCGATCCCGTCCCCAATCTGAGCGCCCATTCCCATAACAAAAATATGTCCATGGTGTCCAGTGGTCTGCCACCCTCTGATCACCATCCCGTAGTTGCAAATAATATGCCCTCGTGGTCCATGGTCCCCTTCGCCCTCTGATCGCCGGCCCATAGTTGCAAATATGAACATACAGACTTGCCATCAGATAAAGGCCTAGTGGTCTATCGAGTCTGCTCAATTGAGCAGCTAGCTGCCCCTATTCTTCAGCTGCCCCTCCCTCCCCTGTGACCCTTCCCTTACCCTGTCCCATCCCCTTTTGAAGCAACCCACTGTTCTACAGGATACCACTTCCGCAGGCACTGCGTTCCACCCAGACACTACTCTCTCCATAAAAAAGTGTCTTCTCATTTCCCTCCTGAGCCTTCCCCCCCTCCAATCTCAGACCATGGCCTCGAGTGCCTCCCCCAACTTGAAAAGCCCCTCTGTGCCTGTCTTTTTTATACCTTCCATGTACTTGAAGGCTTCAATCATATCTCCCCGTCCCTCCTCTCCTCCGGTGAGTACATGTTCAACTCCCTCAGTCTGCCCTCGTAGGGTATGTCCCCCAGCCCTTGGATCATCATTGTTGCCCTGCGCTGTACCCCCTCCAGTAGCTTAATGTTGCTCTTCAGGTATGCGCACCAGTACTGCACACAGTACTCCAGGTGTGGCCTAACCAGCAACCTATATAATGGCAGGATCACTCCCCCCCCCCTTGAGGATATACCCCAGGCAACACACCCCAGCATCTTGTTTGCCTTTGTAGCAGCCTTCCTACACTGCACTGAGTTGTTCATTGAGCCCGTAATGATCACCTCTGGATTCTTCTCCTCCTCTGCAATGGCTAGCTGAACCCCCTCCAAAATCTGGTAGCTCCTTCTCTGGTTATTTTGCGCCGAAGTGCAGCACCTTGCACTTTTTGGCACTGAACCCCAGCTGCCAGGTGTCCGACCAGGTCTCCAATTTTGACAGATCATCTTGCAAACCCTGCCGCCCTTCTAGGTCATCCACCACTGCACCCATCTTGGTGTCATCTGCAAACAGACTGGTCTTGCTCTTGATGCCCATCCAGATGCCTGCTATGAATATCCCAAACAGCACCGGTCCCAGCACCGAGCCCTGCGGTACCCCACTTGTCACCACCCTCAAAGATGAGAGCTTTCCTCCCACCACCAGCCTCTGCTGTCCACATTTCAGCCAGTTCACTTACCCAACCCACCATCATCACCCCCGCCCCTGTGCCTTCCAGTTTACTTCCTAGCCTCTCATGTGGCACCGAGTCAAATGCCTTACTGAAAATCCAGGTACAGGACATCCACTGCATGTCCCTTGTCCAACTGTCTAGTTACCCAGTCATAGTAGTCCACTAGGTTGGTCTGACATGATCTGCCTGTGACAAACCCATGCTACCCTCCTGCAGTCCATTGGTCTCCAGAACAGCCACCAGCCTCTCCTTCAGGATTGTCTCCATCAGCTTACTCATGATGGAGATGAGGCAAATAATATGCCCTGGTGGCGGGTGGTCCCCCCACCCTTTGATCACCAGCTCGTTATGTGAATGACACGTCCCTGGTGCCTAGTGGTCCCTCCCACCCTCTACTTGCCAGCCCTGTGTGAATACTGTAATTCCCTAGCATCCAGTAGTATCCTCTGTCTTCAGTCCCCAGCCCTGTAAACAACAGCATACTCCTTGGTGGCCAGTGGTATCCTGGGTCTCTGAGCCCTGGCTCTGTAATACAAAGCATACTCTGTGGTGGCCAAGGGTTCCCCCAGTCTCTGAGTCCCGGCCACATAATAAAAAGCATATTCCCTGGTGGCTAGTGGTCCTCCCAGTCTCTGATCCACAGCCCCATAATAGAAAGCATACTTCCTGGTGGTTAGCGATCTCTCAGGTCTCCGAGCCCTGGCTCCGTAATACAAAGCATATTCCCTAGTGGCCAGTGGTTTTCCCAGTCTCCGAACCCTCAGCCCCATAATAAAAAGCATACTTCCTGGTGGCTGGTGGTCCCCTGGGTCTCCGAGTCCTGGCCCCATAATACAAAGCATACTCCCTGGTGTCCGGTGGTCCCCTGGGTCTCCGTGCCCCAGCCCCACAATAAAAAGCATACTTCCTGGTGGCCAGTGGTTCTCCCAGTCTCCAAGCCCTGGCCCTGTATTACAAAGCATACTCCTTGGTGGCCAGTGGTTCCCCTCAGTCTCCAATCCAGAGCCCCACAATAAAAGGCATACTCCCTAGTGGCTAGTGATCCCCCAGTTCTCTGAGCCCTGGCTCCATAATACAAAGCATACTCCCTGCTGACCAGTGGTCCAGCGGTCTCCAAACCCTCAGCCCAGAATATAAAGCATACTTCCTGGTGATCGGTGGTCCCCCCCAGTCTCCGAACCCTGGCCCCATAATAAAAAGCATACTCTCTGGTGGCCAGTGGTCCCCTCAGTCTCCGATCAGCAGCCCTGTAATACAAAACATACTCCCTGGTGGTCAGTGGTCCCCCCTTGTCTCCCAGCCCCAGCTCCAGTCCCAGCCCCATAATAAAAAGTGTACTCCCTGGTGGGCAGTGGTACTCCAAGTCTCCAGTCCACAGCCCCGTAGTAGAAAGCATACTCCCTAGTGGTCCGTGGTCCCCCTTGTCTCTAAACCCTGGCCATGTAAAAACACAATATTTCCACTTGTGTATCTTTAGCTTTGTCAAATAACAAAAATGTGTATTGACAACACAAATACAGTATTCCCTGGTGTCCTGTGGTAACCCCCCAACCCCACCCACTGATCTCCTTCACCATAAAAAAATCATCTTTCTCTGCCCTCTAGCAGCCCACTGCACTGCGAGCATTGATCACCCACCCTGCCACCCCCCCAAATCTGAAGTGCCGGTGCTGTGGCTCCGATATGGTGACTAGCACAGCCCTCCTCTCACCTGCTCGGCTGGCCGCCATATAGAAAGTCAGACAGCGCACATCCTATGTATAGTATAGGCCAAGCATCCTCTGTACTGTATGGGGAGCAAGCAGCCTGTGTACTATACATAGCGCTTAGCGCATAGCGACCTCTTCAGGTCAAGCAACTTTCTCCTTCAGATTCCCAGAGCTCTGGTTTACTCTCCGCTGTTACTCAATCCACCTCTGTCTCTCATCTCTCAAAACCCTTCTTCATGACTACTAAGCTCACACCTGCAAATTCCCCTGACCCCTCTTAGCCCTTCCCTTATCAAGTACAGCTCTTGTGCTCTGCCGACCCCTTGTGATCTCCCTTCCCAAGACTGCATCTTAATATTCAGATTATTGTCTTGGTGCGGCAAGTGCTGACTACATTGCAACTGTTCCCTTCATCATGGCTTGGCTGCACTATCATCTGAATTTTGTAAACTGATCATACCTATATACCTCTTGTACAATTTCTTGTTATGTTTTAAATTTATTTTGTGTGCACCTCGTTATTTGTATATCCCATTATGCTTTGCATTACGGGGGTATGTGTGAGTGTGCATTCCTTCATTATTGTATTGCTGTTTTACACTGTTGCTCCCTTCTCCCCTACTCCAGGACGCGACTTGAAATGAGCTGCTGCAGCTCAGTATGTCTTTCCTGGTAAACTGTTTGGAATAAAAAAAATATACATTCTTTATTGGCTGCTGTATCGGTGCCTACAAGTTCATGTGCTTTGGAAGATTCGAGTTTTGTAGGCTTCCTGCTTGTTATGCACAAGGTCTTGGCACTGTGAGTGCAGAGTTGTCTTGTTTGCCTACTAAGTGACCCTGAGCAAACCAACTGACCTCCCATCAGTTGAGTATTTCCACATACAAAACATGACTGGAAGCAGGATGCATTTGCAAAGAGGTGTTGCAATTACCAAGCAAAGCAACTGTAATCAATCAATCAATCAACAATAATAAAAACTTGTACCCTGAACTTAGTGAATGTTTTGAAATCTTGTCCCAAATCCAAATTACGCATGAGGTAGTCATTTAATAAATACCGCCTTACAGAGGAGCACTGAGAACATGCAGATTTGATGTCTGTTGTAAGAGCAATCGCTAGCAGCCCATTTTCCAAAGTGACACTTCCTGTAAGTATGATCCTATTATTATGTCCCATTGAAAAGCATGACTAATATAATACACTGCCTGCAGCCATCCCAGTAAAGCCCCCACCAGGACCCGCTGCATCCACTTTTCACATTACTGCACGCTGAAATGTCTCTGCCCTCATCTGGATTCTCTTACCCTTTCCGGAAATGCAAACATTAAAACAACTGGAAAGAACACAGAGAAAGAGAGAGCTGGTGGAGGGGGAGGGGTGCCTATTGTGTCATACAGTCTTCTGTTAATACCACCAGTTATTCTATTTGAGAGCTGTGAAAGAACTGTGGGCTTTGCATGGCTGGCATAGCACAAACCCAGGCCTTTCCCTTTCTCCTTGCTGGGATGTGGTCCAGCAGCCTCTGTTGCATGATCTTTGGATGGAGCTGCAAACTATGAAGATAAATTATGGAACAAAAACCTGGAGGGAGGCTTTCAGGTCACAAGAACATTCACAGCCAAATCACCGCCCTGTTTTCATCATTATAACAAGGGAGGTTGGGGCAGGATGCATTCTTCGAACACCACAAATCCATTTTATTTGTGACCTGCTGGGAGGGACATTACTCCATGCTGTGTAGACGAATTTGAATGTATATAGTAGTGTTATTTGTAGACACCTTTCTAGAAAGACTAAGAGCTCCAGCCAGTAACCCTCATGTACCCTGACATAGCGTGCATGGGGCTTTTCCAAGAGCTCTAAGCTAGATGCCACACATACATGCATAAATGTCTTCCAGCAAAGCTCAAGCTGTGTAGCATTGGTAGTCACAGATATGCACTACTGTCCGCCCACCTTCTGTTCTTGGCATGAATGTGCACCCCTGCTTTTCTACATAAATACATGCACCACACCTTGCAAAGTTAGTATTCTTGGTACAGATGGGAAGTCCACCATGGTTTGCCCTTCTACTGCTCCTTGAACATTTGTGCACCAGTGCTGCCCATGTATAGTACACAACTCCTTACCCATCAGCCTCTTCAGATACAGATGTGCACCATCGCTTATCCATCTACCACGCTATATACAGATGTGGAGGCTGCTTACCCATGTATTTCTCTGTATACAGAAGCTCATCCCTGTACACCCCTACTGGCCCATCTACCACCCTCCGTGCATATGTACTACCCTGCTAGCCTATCTACTGCTCTGAGTAAATATTTATACCACTGCTGTCCCATCTACCACTCTAGGTACAGATGTACATCTCTGCTGTCCCATCTACTACACTAGTGACACATATACACCATTGCTTGCCCATCTACAACTCTACTGTATATACAGATGTGCACCGCTGCCTACTCTTCTACCACTCTATAAAGATTCCCATCCCTGCTTACTCATCTATTGCTGCTTACAGATGTGTGCTGCTGCTTACCCATCTACCTTTCTAAGTATAGGTGTACACTTCTGCTGACCCATCTACCACTCTTAGTACACATGTACACCATTGCTGGCCCATCTACCACTCTTAGTACAGATGTACACCACTGCTGACCCATCTTCCACTCCGGGTACACATGTATACCACTGCTGGTCCACCTACCAGTTTAAGTACAGATGCAGTGCACATCACTGCTAGCACATCTGATGCTCTAAGTACAGTAAGTACTCTAAATATCACTGCTGGTACTGTATATCTAAAACTCTAGGGCAGATGTGCACACCTGCTAGCCCACATAATGATCTAAATATCAAGCTCAAGTTATGCTCATTGAGATAGTACCTACTGAGCCTAAGCTCTTTTCCAGTAGTGTCTTAGATAACTTAAGACATGGTACTGTATATAAAAATATTAATAAATAGTAAACACGGCACAGCACATGTAATTATAGCCATACAACTGCTGCCCCATCGTCCACTCTAGGTACACAGGTACACCAATGCTTACCCATCTATAGTACCACTATATAAACAGATGTACATCACAGCTGGCCCTCTGCCACTCCAGGTACAGATAAATGTAAACCACTGCCTGTCCATCTGCCACTCTAAGTACAGATGTATACCACTGTTGGTCACTCTGCCATGCAAAGCAAAAATGTATACCACTGTTATCCCATCTACCAGTCTAGGTACAGCTGCACACAGTTGCTTTCCTGTCTACCTTTCTGAGTATGCATACTGCTGCTGGCCCATCTGCCACTCTGGGTTCAGATATACACCACTGTTAGTCCATCTGCCACTCTGAGTTCAGATATACACCACTGTTAGTCCATCTACCACTCTGAGTTCAGATATACACCACTATTAGTCCATCTGCCACTCTGAGTTCAGATATACACCACTGTTAGTCCATCCACTACTCTGAGTTCAGATATACACCACTATTAGTCCATCTGCCACTCTGAGTTCAGATATACACCACTATTAGTCCATCTGCCACTCTGAGTTCAGATATACACCACTGTTAGTCCATCTACCACTCTGAGTTCAGATATACACCACTATTAGTCCATCTACCACTCTAGAGCCAGCTGCACACTATGGCTAGCCCATCTGTGGCTCTCAGTGCAGATGTACACCACCACTGGTCCTTCTGTTGCTCTAGGTAATGATGTACAGCACACCACTGTTGACCTGTCTACTGCTGTCGGTACAGATGTACACCACTGCTGGTAGTTCTACTACTCTAAGCACACATGTACACCCCAACTGGTCTGTCTACCACTCTAAGCAGAGATGTACACCACAACTGGCCTATGTTTCACTCGAAGTACAGATGTGTGTTATTGCTTACCTATGTGGCTCCCTAGGTACAAATGTACACCACTGGTGGCCAATTAGCCACTTCTCTGACAATGACCAGCAAACTCCCCTCCATTGACTCCTTCGACAGGCCGCCACCTTAATGACAGTGAGCGTCAGGTGATTGCTCGCTGTCATTCAGACAGCGGCTTGTCGAGGTAGTGAACAGGGGGATTTTTCAGTCACCGTCAGAGAAGAGTAATGGTTCCAAGACATTAGGTGCTAGTTGGGGGGGGGCAGAGAGGTGAACTGCCATGACGGAAGGGTGGCCTCACATTATAGGGGGTGGGGTCATCATAGTGGGGCGAATCTGCACTCCACAGTAGGGTAAAGACTACAGAATCTACAAATGGGCAGTCATGTGGGCAACAAGTATATCAGGGATCATGAGGAAGATCGTGAAGGGGAACTGGACAGTGAGAATTATAACAGTGGAAGATGGGCACTGAACAGCCTGTTGGCCTGCTAGCAGGAAGGGGAGGCTAACAAATAGTATAGGTGGCCAGCAGGGAAAAAGAAATCAAATAGAACTGCATGGCAGTTAGCAAAACATAGCAGAAAAAGTCAGCCTATTAAAACACAAGCACTTAGAAAGTTTCCTATGTCACACTGTGTGTACAGCTTTAGCTAGTTTTAGGCATTCGTGAACATGCAGCACTCTGCAAAAATGGAAGAAAACAAAGGAAGTGCAGGAACGTGGAGGGAGAGGGCAACTGTAAATACAGTGATTGCCATATTTTCAGTAGATCCACAACAGTAATACTTTTTACTCCATTTCAAATAAAACATGATCATGAAACTGGAACTGAAGATGGACAAGCACAGCCAAAAACATGTACGTGAAAAACACTTCCTACTTAACTAACACTGCTGCTTTAATCTATATATATATATATATATATATATATACACTGTATATATATATCTGAACCTAGGAACATAGGAAAGTGAAGGCAGAAAAGGACCGCCAGGCCCACCCAGTCTGACCATTTGCCTAGCAATCTCTAGGCTTGCTGTGACTCCCCCCTTCAACAGCCCTCTATGTCCATCTCAAGCCCTCCTGAATCCTCCCCCATATTCTCAACCACCATTTCATTAGGCAGCCCATTCCAGGTGTCCACCACCCTCTCGGTGAAGAAGTATTTCTTGATGTTACCCCTAAACTTCCCACCCTTTAGTTGGAGATCATGACCCCTTTTTCTGGGGCACCCCTTTAGTTGGAATAGGTTCTCTTTTGGCACTTTGTTAATCCCTTTTAGGTACTTAAAAGTCTCTATCATGTCTCCTTGCTCCCTCCTCTGTTCCAGGGAGTATATGTCAAGGGCTCTCAGTCTCTCCTCATACTGCAAATGGTCGGGCCTCTTCACCATCTTGGCTGCCCTCCTTTTACCCACTTCACCCTCTCCACATCCTTTTTTAGGTGAGGCCTATATATATATATATATATATATATATATATATATATATGTAATAGATATACCACTCTGAGGTGTGTGGTTGTGCTCCGATATACGCACGCCTTGGTGTGCGTTGTGCCTGCAGGCCGCAAGGCCGAGTGTGTCAACCGCCCAAGGCATGCGTATATCAGAGCGCGACCGCACCTCTCAGAGTGGTTTATCTATCTTATAAAATGTCAAAATTGTTTTGGAGGGGGGGTAAAAGTGCAGGTGCGTGGTCGCACTCTGATATACGCACGGTCATGTGATGCTGCTCAGCTAATGATATTGCTGCAATTTCCCTACCCATTTTATAAATATATATCTACATACACACATCAGAAAGAAAAAAAGTACATCACAGAGACAGTACATTAACATTCCTTCAGACATTAGAATTACCTAAATAAACTAAAGATACAAGAATTAGATAAATGTATCTCAGAATCTGTGATATTTGGAAGCAACACAAACTCTCCAAGCTCCCCACTGATTACGACAACTATCGTTGGCTTTGCAACAAATGCACCAAAGCCACTCGCTCGGTTAAAGCCGACTACTTTACCTCAATCTTTCAATGTAACATAAACAGCCCTTCTAAATTTTGGAAAGTCATTCACTCACTCTTCTCCCCCCCCTTCCTCTACTCCCACTCCCTCCTCTCAATTAACAACGCTCTTATTACTGACCACATAAGTGTTGCCTCTGAATTTAATTGTTACATCACCTCCTGTGCCTCTGCCCTCCTATCCTACTTACCCTCTTCTCAGTCTGATCCTCCCCCTAACTCACCCTACACCTATCCCCAGCCTCATCGCTTCTCTTTCACTAAAATAACCCCTGCTGACACCCTGGATGCCTTGCTCGCCATAAACCCTTCTAAAGGCAGTTCACCTGATGGGTTGGACCCCAAGCTGCTTTATCTTTCTGCTATGGCTATTTCTGCCCCGCTGACGAAGCTACTCAACCTCTCATTCACACTGGAAGCCATCCCCTCTGTCTGGAAGCACGCTGTTGTTCTTCCAGTCCCTAAGGGAAGTGACCCATCCTCCCCCAGGAACTACAGCCCCATATCCCTACTTCCCACTGTCATTAAACTGCAGGAACGCCTAGTTCTTACCCAACTCTCTGCCTATCTCTCTCACTCTAACTTTTTCACCCCCTTCCAATCTGGCTTTCATAAAAACCACTACACCGCCACACCCCTGATTAGGCTCACTGACTCCATCCTCACTGGGATGGACAGTGGTCAAATCACGCCCGCCAACTTTATCAACCTAGCCAAGGCTTTCAACACTGTCTCCCACTCTCTTCTGCTACACTCTCTCTCCACTGCAGGCTTGTCTGCTGCCGCCATCAACCGGTTCCATTGCTACCTTGTTGGTGGTCCCAGTCAGTTAGAATAAGCAGTTCCTTATGCTTCCCGAGAGGTGTCATAGGGGTGGCCAGGGCCCTGCCCCCCTGTTGTTTGCGCCGCATGACCTCAGAGTCCTGAGCTGCTGCTATTAAGAAAGCTTCAGATCCGGACAGTGTTTTCATAACCTTCGAGCTGGAATTCCTTAATATAGCAGCAGAGCTCACGTGTTACACTTCCCACATTGAAACATCCTTTCAGGTTTGGTTTCAACATAATTGTTGTGAACTAGACTGTTAGATAATCTGCTCTTGAAAATGTAATTCCGGGGCTCTCTGTTAATTCTCTTGATAAAATAGAATCATTAAGAAGTATGGACCAGTATCTGTTATCAACCTGTTCCTTTGTTTCTAACAAGGAGTCTTTTTCCATGTTTTTAGCTCAAGAGCATTGTCAAATGTCATTGTAGTCCCTTTGTATGACTGTACAGTTCCTGAGATTGTTTTGCAAACTCATCTTCCCTAGTGAAATTTCACCTGATATGTAAACATTCTTCTAGATTCATTTGTTTTTTTATTTCTTATGTTCCATGGTGTTGCACTTTGTCTATCATTGTTCAAATCCCACCACAGTCACTTAAAGAGCTAGTATACTGCCTAAAAGTAATATTAGATTTTAAAAGCAGTCAACCATTACTGTTTATATCTGAGGTACTTTTTCTTTTCCCTTTGTTTAATTAGAAGATCATTTACCTGATGTTAGTGTGATGAGTGAAACACTCTAGCCTGGCAGCTAACACAGCAGCGCCGTTTCACTCACACTATCATCAGCATTGTGACCTCACTGACTGTGACATCACTGCTACTTAGGAACAGCAAGTGGTGACTGCCAGGTTATTCACCTGTGATGTCACTATCAGTGAGATCATAATGCTGATGATGTAGTGTGGGGCAGTAGAGTTAGATATGTCAGCTGCCAGGCTAAGAGCTGTTCCACACATCCAGCACAATATTATCACATAGAAGACTTTATGATGAGCAAAAGGAAAAAGAAAAATACGTCAGAAATAAAAAATTGAAACTGTCTACTACTTCAAATTTTATTATTTTCCTGTCTGCCTGTTTTGGCTCCACTAGCTCTTTAAATCTAAATCATGAATAAACATGTCTATATGTATTTAAAACAGTAAGTGGCAGGAAGCTGTATAAAAGGGATTCTTTTGCCACAGTAAAACTGACCCCCCTCAAGAAGACTTCTGTTGAAGTGCTGAGATTTCATTGTGGCGGTGAGCCCACACCGCGTGCGTATGTTAATTATCTGCAATAAAAGTGGAGAATTTTTTTTTAACATATTTACCTACTCCTGCATTTCTTATTGTGGAAGGTTGGTGAGTGCTCTGCTACCTTGAACATTTTCTCTTCAGATTTACAGGGGCTAGCTACTACCCCTTGCTGAGCACCAGGCTCAATTCCAATTGTGCACACCTGTTCGTGCTTTGGGCTGTAATGTATCTTGCCTAACTGTAAAATGTAGGAAAATGTACCATTTACAGTGACTTTTTTCAAACATTTCCTGGGACAGCATGCCCCCAGACCCCCAGCTTTGTTAGGATTTTGGGCCCCCCTTGTTCATGGCTTCTGCGTATGCCTCTCCCCCCCCCATCAACACTGGGGTCCCGCAGGGATCAGTGTTAGGCCCCATACTCTTCTCCATCTTTCTCAATGACTTGCCATCAGTCTGCGCATCTACCTCAATTCATACATATGCAGACGACAAGGTCCTCTACACCTCTGGCCACTTCCCCACCGATGTTGCAAACAGACTTCAGAACGACTTCAACAACGTTCAGTGCTGGTTTTGCTCACATCAGCTGTTCCTAAATGCCAAGAAGACTGTCTCAATGACCTCTGGCACTAGGCAGATACTCTCTAGGATCCCCTCCCTACCCACCTTCCATACCCTCAACAGGATGGTCCTCAATAACACCTCCTTATTCAGATATCTGGGGGTTTGGCTTGACCAACACCTCACCATCTCTGGTCACATGGAGGCCATCCTAAAAAAAGCTGCGCCCCAAGTTAGGTGCACTATATAGGAACCGGAACTGCCTTCCCCTTCCGGCTAGGAGTGAACTTGTCCAGAAGATGATTCTTCCCATCTTTGACTACTGCGACATAGTCTACAGTGCCATGCCCAAGACCTCCCTAGCCAGATTGGACACCCTCTTTAACTCCTTCTGCCGCTTCGCACTTGACGCTCCTACCCTCACCCATCACTGTCACCTCTACCACACCCTGAATTTTCCACCTCTTGATAATAGACATCTCCACTGTGCTAAATTCGTCTCCAAATTCTGAAACCACGCAACAGATTTGTGCAAAAGTTGGCTTGTCAAGAGACCTTCCCCTTGAGATTATGCATGCCAAATTTCATATAAATCCATCAAACAGTTCCAAAGTTACTAAGGTTCAAAAATGTGGGTTTAACATAGACGTTACCTTTCACCCTAACTATAGTGGCGCTACCTTGCCACTGCAATATACATATCCTCCCACGTCCCCAAAAACAAATTAGCATTAGAGGAGCCATTGATGCCCCCATAACAGTACCACATACCTGAAGATAATAAGATCCCTCAAATTCAAAAAATTTGTGTTTGAGGATAGATTCTAAAGCAGCTAGGATAAAATCAACAAGGAATTCATCTTTACCCAGATGCTTTTTCTTAAAAGTACCCACAGGCTTGGATCCCATGGTCATGCATAATCGATGTATAAAGAGCTTTGACATCAGTACTGAGCCACATTATGCCGTCCTCCCACTGAAATTCTGAACATTTTCTAAGAACGTCTGACGTGTCCTTAGCATATGATTTCAGTCCAGTCACACACTTTTGTAAAAAACAGTTAAACTTCTCAAGGTTCTGAGTAAATGAGTCAATTCCAGATATTATAGGTCTCCCCGGGGGGTCCTTCATTTTCTGAAATGCAACCTTTCGTGATTGCATCCTGAAGCAATCTGTTCAGTTGTGCTCTAAACTTGTTTACCAGGTTACTTGGCAGGGACCTACAGTTATTAACACTGTTTACGAGAGACATTGCTATAGAGTCATAGTGATCTTTCTCTAAGAAAGCCAGCGGATATACAGGTTGCAGAGTGTTAAACCTGTGGGCCTAAATGACCAGTGGGACTTAAAACCGTTTTTGAAAAAATGAAAGGAGAATAGAATTAAGATGAAAATCTAAACTTATATTTGGTTCGTCACTGTGTTTAAAAGTATAACTATGTTCTTGTTGTTCTCTCTTTTATTTCTAGGTGACATCGTGGTGTGCCATTCCGTCACCTTTCCTTGTCTGAGGTGTGGATCAGCCAAGTGACGACTGTCAATAAGGTGATCACATGGCAATTCTATCTGCTTTGTCTATTTCTTCTGCTCTGATAGAAACACTAGTTGCAGGGCAACAATGTACATTTAATTGAAACAATGTTGTATGTGTAAGCTGTTGCTGCAATATGTGTACTGACTAATTTACCTGTGTGAGATTTTTTTTTAATTACCTGTACTGGGCTCTGCTTCCCGGGTGGGGGAGACAGCTACTAGCTCAGGTGTGGGGTGCCGTGCAGGGCTAGATTCATGCTGGGACTTTATGGACTGCAGCCCAGAGCACATTATTTCATGGGCCTCCCCCAATGTATCTGTCGTATACTGTCATGACGACACTCATGGGACATGGGTGTTGGCCTGATTGCTTGAGTACTGAGGGCTTGGCCAGTGTTCCGGGTGCTGGGGTGGGTTGTCTCAGGTTCAGGGTTTTTCCTCCTGGGCTGTTCCCCTGTGCCATACTGCTCTGCCAGCTGCTTCCCAAGCCTTGCTCACCTTCACCCTGGCATGGGGTTCAGTCTGGTGGGGTGTTGGGGGCATGCTGCATTACAGTTGCCTTCCTCCTGGGGCCATGGTCAGGCTGGTTGCTATTGTCTTTCCCTTCCCAGGTCTTTCTGTTCCACCAGTACACTGATGCCATGTGGCCACCTCATGACATACCGTACACACAGTGCTCCCCATGTGAACGGCCAGGCTTGTTACCACCTCTATTCATGGCCTGTCTCACCCACCCACAAGAGCAATGGGGAACCCCTGCAATGTCACAGCCCCTGGCCCCATCTAGCATGTTCCACCACTGGTGCCTTGTGCTGGGGTGTGCGGATCAGGGGATGTTCGCCATATACGGTATTTGCTGCCTGTGTGGTGCCTGTCCTTCATCTGTCCCACTGTGTTTTTGTCTGCTGACATTGCGGGCGATGATGTTATGGCCGCTTTGCAATGTCCGGTGATGTATTTTCTCACTATGTTCCTGGCCGGATCCAAATGACAGGAACCATTCAAAAATCTTACCTAAAATATGTATGTTAATATCAGACTCATGTAATAAAGTGTTAACTCGTATAAGAACAAAATGGGAACAAAAACTAAGCACGTTTACTGATAAGGACTGGAACACCATTACTGCATCAGTCTTTCAGGGGGGCTATCTCAAGCAACTTCAGCAACTCTAATTCAACAATTCAGCATTCTTCACAGAACATGCCACATACCATACTCCAGATCAATTTAAATTAAATGAATTCTGACATATCCAGTGCATGCACCAGATGTAATACCTCGGTAGGGACCCTGGAACGCGTTTGTTACCTGCAACAAATTGAACTCCTTCTGGAATAAAATTTTGGACGTACTTTATAAAGCCACAGCAATTCGACTCCAAAAAGACAAAAAGGCAGCTCTGCTCGGACATAACATGTGGTCAGGATACATTACTTTTTATAAGTAAACTATTTCATTTAGGTCTAACGACTGCCAAGGAATGTATCCTACTAAAATGGAAAAAATAGGGAACCACCAGATTAAGCAACCTGGATGAATGTTATGATCTCTGTACAGTACATACTGTAGCTTTAAAAAGTTACATTATCTTTCCATTAAAAAGTAGTGCATTTATAGTAAAATTAGGGCTCCTTTTAGGCAAATATTTGTACCATAACCTAAGCTATAGTCACATTGTATTTGTTTTAACAATAAATGAATATTAAGATTAATGTTAGCCCCTCTCACATATATTTCTTTCACGGGCCTATGGTTTACTAAATTTTCACATTACTTTCCTCCACGCTGATGTAAATTTATATTTATTTTTACTTTTCTTATTTTACTTTTTTTTATCTTTTATGTTTCCTATGACCCTCTATTTTAATTTATAGCAACTTTAAGTCTCCAATGACTGCAGTATTCTCAAGTTAGAAACAATGATATATTCTACAAACAGCTTGTGATGGAGATGTGATTATAACATCTGTTAATTTCTTTATGTTTTATATTAACGTAGCCTTCAAGACAAATAAGTTGTATGTGTTGTTAACCCTGCCAACTTTCAATAAAATGTTAAAAAAAAAAAATAGTTTAATCTGGTTAGTAGTAAGTTTTTAAAACAAACTGGGTCAGAAGCACTGTGGAGAAGAGATTATTGGTACCACATGTGCTCAGGTGCTGGTTCACATAGGTGTCAGAAGCAGTGATCTCTTTAAATAAAATGTGCCTCGGTATCAAACAATTTATGCATGTAGGTATCTATTATTTATTTATGTTTTTTCTGTTGTAGTTCACAGAATCACAGAAATCTGACAGCAGAAAAGGACATCACCAACCCATTGAGTCTGCCCTCCTCCCCCCAACTCATTTCCACTGTTACAGGCCCACCCCTTCCCCCCACGTCCCAACCCCATATGTCTGTCCCATGCCCTCTTGAATCCCTTCACTGTTTCAGCCCCCACCACCTCCTCTGATAGTTTGTTCCAGGCCTCCACCACCCTCTCCTTGAAGAATCGCCCCCTCACATTGCCTCTGTATCTTCCACCTTCCAATCTTAGGCTGTGCTGTCTAGTTTTAGCCCCCTCCTTCCTTCTGAACAAGCTCCCCTCCTTCACCTTATTGATCCCCTTCACATATATAAAAGTTTCAATCACGTTCCCCCCCTTTCTAGTCTCCAGTGGGTACAGATCCAATTCCCTACCCCTTTGTTCGTATGGTTTTCCCTGCATACCATGCACCATCTTGGTTGCTCTTCTTCTCTGAACTCTCTCCATCCCATCTATATCCTTGAGTAGGTGTGGTCTCCAGAATTGGACCCCTTACTCCAGGTGCGGTCTCACCATGGCCTTGTACAGAGACATCAGCACCTCCCTCCTTCTGCTAGTTATGCCCCTCCCAATGCATGCCAACATTCCATTGCCTTCCCCACCGCTTTGCTGCACTGGCTACCCACCTTAAGGCTGCCTGATATTATAATCCCCAGATCCCTCTCTTGCTCTTTTCTGATTTCCTTCCCTCCTACAGTGTAAGCTGCTAGTGGGTTTTTATGCCCTAGATGCATCACAGCACACTTTTTGGCATTGAAATTTAGTTGCCAAGTTTCTGATCACCCTTCCAAAATCATCATGTCATGCTTCATGGCCTCAACCCCACTGGGGTGTCGACCCTATTGCAGATTTTCGTATCATCTGCAAATAGGCACACCCTTCCCTCCAGACCTTCCGCTATATCACGATGTATATATTAACAAGCATTTGTCAATGCCGAATGTTGTCGCGCTGGCATTGGCAGTGGCGGAGGTGGGGATGCATAGCGGTGATTTTGTTAATGTGTCCCAAAAGGTGATTTTGCACAGTGAATACGCCATTGTGCGGCAGAGTTGCGGAAACACGTTTTGGGTAGGCTGTGGAAAATGGGAGCTGGACTGTTGATAATGAGGTGTGCACAAATGCCAGTGGTGAAAATGTGGCATGAAAATATTGCAGATTGACGAAGTTACAAGGGTGCATGGAAACTGCGCAACGCACGCTTGCAACACAGTCATTGTACGGACGTTCTGCACCAAATTTTCAACATAGGCATTTTAGGACCTCTGCTGATAAATAGTGTCACCGTAATTTCTTCAAACTGTCCCGAAAAGTGATTTCGCACAGTGACCACGCAATTCTGCACCGGACGTGAGAAAACAAATTTCAGCCAGCTGTACTGTTCATAAGGAGGTATGAAAAAATGCCAATGATGAACAGCTGGAGTGAAAGTATTACAAATTCACAAAGTCACAAGCGTGCGTGCAAACTGTGCAACACTCGTAAAACACTCATTTTATTGACTTTCGTCACCAAATTTTCAACATAGGCATTTTAGGACATCTGCTAATGAACAGTGTCACTGCCATTTTCATAATGTGTCTGAAACACGGGCTTTCCACAGTGACCGTGCTATTGTGCGCCGGAACTGCGAAAACAGATTTTAGTCAGGATGTGAAAAATGACAGCTGTACTGTTCATTAGGAGGTGTAGAACAATGGTACTGTTGAAAATCTGGAGTGAAAATATTATAAGTTTGCGAACTTACGAGCGTGCGTGCAAACTGCGCAACGCACGCTTGTACACAGTCATTTTATGGAGTATTGCCACCAAATTTTGAACACAGGCATTTTAGGACCTCTGCTCATGAACAGTGTCATTGTCATTTTCGTAATGTGTCCCGAACAGTGATTTCGCACAGCAACCGTGCTATTCTGCTCCAGAAGTGCGAAAACATATTTTGGCCAGGATGTGAAAAATGACAGCTGAATGGTTCACAAGAAGGTGTGGTAAAATACCAATATTGAGAATCTGGTATGAAAATATTGTGAATTCGCTAACTTGTGAGCGTGCGTAGCAACTGCGCAATGCATGCTTGTAAAACAGTCATTTTTTGGATTTTTCCCACCAAATTTGCAATATAGGCTTTTTGAGAGCCCCCCTCATGAACAGTGGCACTGTCATTTTGTTACTTGGCTCTGAAAGCTGATTCCACACAGTGACTACGAAATCACCTTTCGGGATCGAATAACGCCATGACAGTGCAAGAATTCATGAGGAGGCGGAGTCCCAAAAACCCCATGTTGAAAATTTGGGGCCAAAATTCCCAAAAATGCCTGAGATATGCAGCAAAGTTGAAAAAACCCTATTATAAATATATTATAACCCATTATACAGCTTACCGGCATTTCCTCAGTTCGTGGTCGGCTTTGAAGAGTGCAGACGCGTTCCCGGTCCACCGATGATTGTCTCGCCGGACTCCGGAGGTAAGTATGGGGTGAAGGGGGTGTGGGGAGGCAGGGTGCGCAGACGGTGGGTGCGGGTGGGGGCCAGGGAGACTACGAGGGACCGTTTTCGTTTTACAGGTGGGAAAAAAAAAAACACATCGCGGGACAGTTTTTGTATTTCAGGGGATCTGGCATGCTGGGGTGGGCTGATACTTTTTGTTATGGATGTCTGATGATATATTCTAGCACCACCTAATCCAGGGCAAACTCAGTTCTAGTTTCTGTGAAACACCAGAAGAAGAAAGGTGACTGAAGTTGGAAGTAGGTGATATGAACACACAGTGCTTCAGAGAAGGAGGTACTCAGAAAGAGTAGGATAGGGAGGAGTATTCTGCTAATTGAGGGAGGCAGGCAGAGCAGTTTGAGTGGCAAAGGCTACAAGGGATGTACAGCTAGTACAGGGCATAAAAACAGGTGAGAAGGTCTTTTTCCAATATATAAGGGAAAAGAGGAATGTGAAGGATGAGACTGACAGATTAAAAAAGGTTTGGTAGAGGGTAGTTAAGAGAAAGCAGAGATACTAAACAAGTACTTCCATTTAGTCTTCACTGGAAAGAGAGGGACAAATTAGTAAAACAAGGGAACAGCGATGTGGGGACTGGGGCGGGGGAAGTCACAGACAGTGTAATACAAGCTAACAGGGTACTTTTAAGCGCCTGAGAGTCCTGAAGGTGGATAAATCCCCAAGAACAGATGGTATGCACCCATGGGTCCTGAAGGAACTGTTGCAGGCTCTGTCGGATCCCCTGGAAGACCTGTTTAACATCTCTCGGGAGTTAGGGAATGCGCCCTGGGCAGAGGGATGGACCAGGGAACTACAGCCCCGTCATTCTGACCTCCGTATGAGCAATCTGAAGGAGACCATCCCGAAAGAGAGATTTGTGAACTTTCTGGAGGACAACAGGCTCCAGGATGAGAGGCAGCATGGGTTTATGTCAGGGAGGTCCTGCCAGACTAACCTAGTTGTCTTCTTCGAGAGGGTCACCAGCAAAGTGGACAAGGGCCAAGCAGTTGATGTCCTGTATCTGGAGTTCAGCAAAGCCTTCAGCTCTGTGCCTCACAGGAGAATGGTCAGAGAGCTAAATGACCTGAGAGTGGGGGCTAATCATGCTTGATGGGTCAGACCTTGGCTGCAGGACAGAACCAAAAGATGGTAGTTGGGGGGGGGGTCTCAGAAGCTAGGCCTGTGACCAGTGGGGTTCCACAAGGCTTGGCACTGGGTCTGCAGTCATTTTATATATTCATAAGTGACATTGCAGATGGAATCAAGGGTAAGATCTGCCTGTGTGCAGATAACACAAAGCTCTGTGGGAGGGTGGACACAAAGGAGGAGAGACAGGAACTCATGGAAGACCTGGCTAAGCTAGAGAAGTGGTCTTGTATTTGGCAACTGGGGTTCAATGCTAAAAAGTGTAAAGTTATACCCTTGGGATGCAAAAAACCCAGGGACCAAATACTGGTTGAGTGGTGTGCAGATAACCAGGTCAGAGGAGGAAGAAAAGGACCCAGGTGTAATTATCACGAGTGACCTGAAACATTCGGTACACTGCACGAAAGCTGCAGCCAAAGCACATCAGATGCTGGGCTGCATAGCGAGGGGAATTACCAGCAGAAAGGTGGAGGTCATTCTGCCACTGTACAGGTCTCTAGTGAGACCGCACCTAGACTACAGTTTGCAATATTGGTGTCTTGTCTTCAGAAGGATATCAAACTTGCTGGAAACAGTCCAGAGAAGAGCAATCAAGATGATCCAGGGCAAGCAAGGCAGCACCTATGAGGAAAGGCTCAGGTGCTCAACATGTACTCTGGTCCCATGTCATAATGGCGACTGCCGAAAGGCGATCGCCATTATTGCAAAGTCAGAGTGCCGAAAATCAATTTTGGCGCTCTGACTCCTCGGTACCACAACAAAACAGTACCGGGACTTGCATTTTAACATTTATGCACCCCCACTTAAGGATTCTCAACCCAGGGGTGCATGGGGATGCAAAACATAAAAAAAATTGGGGCCAAGCGCAACAAAACGCACCAGCGCCTGAACCCAGCACGCTGCCCACCCAAGCTGTGAACCCACTCACCATGCCACGGGGGCCAGCTCAGCTACCGACCATGGCACCACCCCTCAAAACCCCTCCCACCCCTCACTGAGCGTGCTCACTCCCACCCCGTGCACTTATGTGTAGTGACATCCTGTCATTATATGCGCCAACCCACCCCATCCGGTCACCCTACCTCATCGGTAGTCCCCATGACTTGCGCTGGGATTGAGACGCCATTATTGCAAGTGCTCAATCGCTGACGCCCATGTCACGGGCTACCTGTACTCTGTTGAGGATGGGGGGTTGGGGACATGACAGAGACCTTCAAGTACCTTAAAGGTATATACAGGGTGTGCATTGAGGGCCTCTGCAGCCTTAATGGAAACAAGATCACAAGGCAGAACAGCCTAAAGCTGGTGGATGGAAGGTTCAGGAGGAAGATAAGGAGGCCCTTTTTCACCAAGAGGGAGGTAGCCAAGTGGAATGAGTTGCCAGAGGAGGTGGTATCCCTAAAAGCAATGGACAGCTTCAAGGATGGGACAGGGTAAGGGTGAAAGTTGCAGGTGGAGGGAGGGTGCAGGGGTATTTGAGAGGGGTCAAAGGGGATATGGGGAAGGGGCAGTTCCCTCTGTAAACACAGTGGAAACTGCACACTCAAGCAGACTAGATAAACCATAAAGCCTTTATCTGCTGGCATGTTCATATGTTTGTATGAATCAAGTTCAACCTTCAGGCACTGGTCTCCACAGGACCCACCTTAACTATAGTTCCAGAGGAACCAGAAGGAAGAAGTTGACACAGAGGGGGAATATCTGCCTGAAGGGATCTTCATGAGTGCAAATCCCTGCAGAAGAGAGAGCCACAGTAAGCTGTAGCTATCCCTCGTCCACTGCTTGGTTGAGAGTGTGATCCTCCTCGCAAGAAGAGGTCAGGAGCCCAGCCTCTGTGGAACTGCAGCAGCCACCCACCAAAGGGTGGGACGAAAATCCCTTTGGCAAAGTCGGAGAAAGGCCCTGGGGTGAAGATAACCACAGTAATATACTGTAAAAGGCCCTTTTGAGGGTGATCATCCATCTTCCAGCTGTTCTGACAAAGCTGAGGTGTCAGCAAATTCCACTTCTGCACAGCCAAGCTGTAAAGAGGGGGAACCACCTGTGTGAATCTTTAGAATAGTGAGCACCACAGAGCTGCAGTTCTGTGGACTTTTTAGAGAGAGTTAGTTAGTTAGTTAGTTGTGTTAGTTAGTTAGTTAGTTAGTTAGTTAGTTGGGGAGGGGGGTGAAGCCCTGGCCAGGACTGTGCCATTTCCAGGATGGGCCCAGGTAGAAGACCTGTATGGCCATCCGGCCTGTCCCTATTTGGATTACAAATAGTGCCCCTTTAACATTTCTACAGTGTGGTTTGTTTGTTTGTTTGAACACCTGTCTTCATGCATGCCACTCTTCACCACCCTGGTTAGCTATCAGAAACCTGGTGAGGTACCCACGGCAACAAGAGAGCTCTCAGTAAGGCCTTTGGAGGACATGAGCCCCACATATGTGGGACTGGGGCTGCAAGAATTCCCCAATTGCTTCCCATTTTTCTCTCCTGTACCCTTGTTCTTTCCTTACCCCTCCCTTTTAAGTAAAAAAACTAAATAAATAAAAATAAACTTGTTCATTTAATGCATTCTACCTTTCGTGTGCTGGGCATTGTTATTAAGACCATTGTCATTGTTTGGGGGGGGGGGAGATCTACCAGTATGTGGGAGGTTTAAATTGAGTTTTCTTGGGATGTAGTTTAAGTTTCGAGTTGGTACCCTATTGCCCTTCTACCCCAGATGGAGGCACGGAACTGTTGTTGTATTACCTTGTTTTTGTCCTGCTCATGAAAGAACCCAGGCTGGCCCCCTCAGAGTCAAAGGGGGGAGAGGAGGACCCCAAGAGCTTCAGACAGCCATCAGGACAGTTGAAGCGACCGTCCTATTGTATGAGTACCCTGACTCTACAGAGGCAAGGTAGGACCCTGCCTTACACAAAGGTCCTGCTTCCTGCAAATTAAACTTGTAATTTAGAACAAAGAGAGAAGAAGTGTAGACAGTATGCAAAATAAAACTGAATTGTGCAGACTCTTGTGCCAAGAAAGTCGATAAAAGAAACAAGCACAAGAAACTGATATGGTTCTCTTGGGAGGTAAGTGAGGCTGTGAAGGCAAAAAGGAAGACCTTCATAACGTACAAGGTGGCTAAAGGGGTAAAGGAATGGGAGGAATATCAGGCAACGCTAATAGTGGCAAAGACGGCAGTAAAAAGGATGAAGGCAGACCCGGAGCTCTGGATCACATAAGATGTAAAGGGAGAAGAAAAGGAGTTTTTTAAGATAAAAAGTTAGGCTAGAGGAGGGAATGTCAGCAGAGGAGGAAGGGTGGTGGAGGACGACGAGTAGAAAGCCAATATCCTAAACAATTACTTCTGCTCAATGCTCACAGTAGAGGACGATGGACCTCTATTTTAAAGCAGGATGAAGCCAGTCACATGGGGATGCAGGAAATGGGGATGGTGGTGATCATGGATAAATGGGAAGAGAAAGGGTTAGTGGCCCTTAGGTTGGACAAGGCCCTGGGCCTGAATGGCCTGCACCCGATGGTCTTAGGGAACTTGCTTCAGAGATGGCAAGGCCCTTGTCCCAGGTATTTCAATACTCACTGGAGTTAGGGATAGTGCCAGGGGACTAGAGAACTGTGGACACAGTCCCACTCCACAAGCCCCCACTTGTGGCTAACTACAGACTGGTAAGCCTTACCTTCTCTGTGGGCAAACAGATGGAGACCACTGTAAAGGAAAGCCTAGTGAGCTAGTTGGAGGATAATGGGCTGCAGGATAGCAAGCAGCTCAGGTCTGTGTCCAGAAGATCGTGTCGGAACAACCTGATCATGTTTTTCGAGTGGATCATGTGTGCAGAAGACAGAGGCCAGGTGGTGGATTTGCTCTACTTTGACTTCAGCAAAGCCTTTGAATCTGCACCACACAGGAGGCTGCTAAAAAGAAGCTGGATTACTTAGGGGTAGAGAAGGGATTAGTCAAGTGGGTGGAAAATTGTTTAGCAGAAAGGCAGCAGAAGGTGGAGGTTAACGGGGTCAAATCTGGGGACTGCCGGGTCACAAGTGGAGTCCTGTAGGGATCAGACTTGGGACACCATTAGCATTAGAGAAGGTATCCAAGGTTAGATGTGTCTCTTTGCTGACAGTGAGGAAGGGGTGAGGCAGCTTCAAAGGAATGCAGAAAGGCTTGAGAAGTGGACAAACATCTAACAGTTGAAATTTAAATCCAAGTGCAAGGTGATGCACTTAGGGAATAAGTACTCATGCACAGAGTACTGGATGGGAGGGGTTAAGCTGGCCACTTCAGCAGGAGAGAGGGATGGGCTCGGGGGGATCTGGAAGTCCTCATCCATAACTCACTCAAGCAAACCAGCCAATGCAATAAGACTATAGCAAGGCATCTATGATGCTAGGGTGTATAGGGAGGGGTTACTGGAGAAGTGATACTACCCCATACAGATAATTGCTGAGGCCTCATCTGGAGTACTCTCTCCAGTTTTGGAGTCCTCACCAAAGATGGGACATCGACTGGAGTCAGTGCAGCAGAAGGTCACAAAGATCATTCAGGGTCAGCAGGGCAATACGTCAGAATATCTGAGGGCCCTGAACATGTACTTGCTGCAGGCCGGATGGGAGGGGGGACATGAAAGAGGCATATGAGGGACCATGTCACCCGTTCTGTGCCCTCTGCATTGGCTGCCTCAGGAGTGCGCCAGACCACCTTCAGGATCGGGTTTTTCATGACTTACAAGGCCTCACATGGTTTGGGATCTGACTACCCAAAGAGCTCCTGATTCCGTACTCCCCAGTCCACCCCTATGCTCCACAAATGCTGACCTGCTGGTTGTTCCGCCCTCATGTTTAAAAAGATCTGGAGACATAGCCTTTGGAGTAGCTGCCCCACTCTTCTAGAACTCACTCCCTCCACATATTAAGGTGGCCAGCTCGGTGGGGGCCTTTAAAGCCTCTCTCAAATCTTATTTATTTGGAAAAGTCTATGACTTAATCTGATTTTTTGTTGTGTAACCCCCTTGTTACCCGGGGTTACTAGAATCCCAGTAAGACCTAGTGGTAGGCAGGGAAGGCAGCTTGTGAAACTTCAGTTAAATGGGTTTCACACTGTCTCACTCTGTTCTCAATCTCAGCTGAGACTGAGGGATGACATCACCAATAGAACTTTTGCAGCTGCATGAGCCACATTGGAATCTGCAGCAAAGGGAGTTAGATAGAATGTAGGGAGTTTTCAAAGGTTAGTAGTCAGTGTCCAGTTTGTCTTCAGTAAGTGAAGGTGTGCTCAATTGGTGGAGACCGCTGTTCCGGTCTCAGTGCCCCCTCCCTCTGGGGGGGGGGATGTAAAGACCCCTAGCAGATTCCTGGGGCAATCCCCTTAATTCTGCCAAGTGGAAGAAAAGCTGCCTGTTTAGTTCAGCTTTTATTTTGAAAGATGGAAGATTTGTGAGTCGCCTGTGGGGCATCTGCAACTAAAGGGTGAGTGTCTGCTCTGACTAAGAGGGCAAAATGTTTTCTTCACCCTGGGACATGTGTGAAAATCTAGGGATTGCGCTACATTTTGGGAAGCCTAGAGAAATGGGCCAAACAAGTAAAGTAGTGTAAAATGCTAGAGTGTTGTGTGATTCAAGTAATATGTAGAGGAGATGCACAAGATCATCTACCCTTTAATCTACATTTAGAAGTTCAGCAAAGGAATGGTTCAGTTTTCCCAGGGAAATGGCCGGGTATGGGCTGTGGGAGCTGGAGGTGGGCGAACCCCCCATCTTTAGTGACCAGGTCCACCTCTACGGATTTCTGCTGTGGTTGCTACTTTGCCTCATGCACTTGGCCAGTGATGGGGGAAGTACCCAGGCGTGGGGTTGCAAGGGAAAATTCTCTCTAGGAGTCGCAGACTCTAAGTGGTGTGGGGAGCCACAACAAGTAGGAAAAATTCTCTCTAGGAGTCGCAGACTCTAAGTGGTGTGGGGAGCCACAACAAGTAAGGAAAAATTCTCTCTACAAGTCGCAGACTCTAAGTGGTGTGGGGAGCCACGACAGGATAATTGGTTCATTCTTCCAATGGACCGTGGATCAAGTGGTCGACAGGGGAGCCTGGCCCATGGGGAAAACCCAAGCGTCTACAAGTCGGGCTGTGTATCCAAAGCTGCGCAAGTCCGGCTGTGTGCCTGGTGGGTCCAGAGCCCGAGAGGGTTGAAATGGTGATAAAGTGTTCTGTAGTCTCTAATCTGCATTACCAGGAAATGTAGCCTCATGAGGGTCCATCTATGCTTTGTTTTGTTCAGCTAGTATGTAAATAAAAGCCACACTGAAGAATCCCATTCCTGGTTCTGGACATTACAGTTATTGCTTCCTCTGTTCGGATTTACTTGGGTGCCCCTGTGCAGAGTAGTCAAACCTAGGCTCCCCTGTGCCGAGTAACCTCATCCTCCTCGAACCCAGTCCCCACCAGGTACTGCTGTCAGCTTCAACAGCATGCCACCTGTCATTTTGGCAAAAAGGCAGGGGTGAGGGGTTACAGTTGATTTTCTGTTTTTTGATTTTATCCTTTTTTCTTGGCGATTAATTGCTTTTTATTGTATTGTTTTATGTAAAGCGCTCTGAGCTTTTGCATAGGGCGCCATATAAATAAAAGTCACCTTGCTTGCCTTATCCTAAGGAGTATAAATAAGATAAATTGTGAGTACCAGTTTGTTAGAAACAGAAACACAGTCACAAGGGAAACGATTGGAAACTGGTGGGAGGTAAATTCAGGAATGATTTCAGGAAGATTTTCTTCACAAAAAGGGTGGTGGAGCCATGGAATAGATTACTGGCAGAAGATTTGGGGGAGAAGGATCATTAATGGGGTCACACATGGGTGGGATGAGGCCAGGGGGACTCATAATCCCACTTGGAGAAAACAAAAAGGAGGTGGCAGCGAACGGGAGGGAATAACCCAGCATGGTACTAGGCTGTGGGGAGGTATGGTGATGGGCCAGTCTCCTTCTGCTGTCAGATTCTGTTTCTGAGAAATATTAAGTATTCAAAGTTTTCTCAAAAGGGCCACAGTCCACATGAGGGCAAGAGGAGAGCTTGGGGGCCCTGAACTATAATCCCTAGGGGGGGATGGGACATGATTGAGACCTTAAAGTATTTGAAAGGAATACACAGGGTGGATAAAGAGGATCTCTTCAAGCTTAGTGGGAACCAAAACATTAGGGTACACAGTCTCAGGCTGGGGGGGCAGGGGGGTTAAGAGAGCGGCTAGAAGAAAAAATTACTCACCTTAGTAATGTTGTTTTTTGCTAATGGAGTCTTGTTATATTATGACATATGCAGTGAGTCCCAACCTTCGAACTGCTCCGGAGGTGAAAGAGTTAACTTTCCATGACAGGCATGGAACTTTGAGCACGAGCTCGGTTGAAAACTCTGTCTGTTGTTCTTCAAACTCAAACTGTCAGATCTTTACGAGCAAAACTCACTAAGGTTCTGTGTGGAAGCTGTAAACCTACACTAGCCAACTGGCTACTAAATATAAGAACACATTTTTTGGTCCCAAAACAAAGACTCAAGTCAGGGGATCCAAAAAATGAAAAACACAACACCCAAACACCCCAAAAGGAGGGCTGAAAAAACAAGGTGGGTATCTACTATGTCACACTGCACTGCCTACCCACATCCCAAAAAGCAGAGGTTCTGAGAGGCAGGCAGAGGTTATAATATAGCAAGACTCCATTAGAAGAAACAACATTACTAAGGTGAGTAATTTTTTCTTCAAACAACATGAATCTTGCTATATTATAACATATAAACTTCACAGCAGTACTTCCATGAGAGGAGGGACAGAACCTACTTAGAAATAGGCTCTGGAAGCACAGCTGTGCCAAACTCGAGCATCACTCCTTAGCCTGGATGTCCAGGGAGTAATGCTTGGTAAAAGTGTGAACTGTTTTCCAGGTAGCTGCTTGACATATCTCTAGGATAGGGATGTCCTGGCAGCAGCCAGAGACGCAGCTGTACCTCTAGAGTGAGCCCACAGGCCTGAGGAGGAACCTCACCCAGTTTTTCATAGCAAAATTGGATACAAGAGACAATCCACCTGGCAATGGATCTTTAGTGGCAGGTTTCTTACCATCCTCACCATAAGTGAGGAACAGTTGGAGGAGTCAAACCTGTGACCCTTGGTGCGTTCTTATGTAGTAACTAAGGGCTCTTTGACATCTAAACTGTAGTCTCCTCTCCCAGAGGAGGAATGGTCAGTGAAGTACACAGGAGAGATATAGATTGATTAAGGTGGAAGTCTGAAACCACCTTAGGCAAGAACTTTCTGTTAGTCCTGAGGACCACCTTATCTCTATGAAAGGAGATAAAATCAGGCTCCACTGACAATGCTTGTAATTCACTTATGGCCTGGCAAGTGATGGCTACAAAACAGTTTTCCAAGTCAAGTACTTAAGCTCTGCTGAAGACAAGGGCTGAAGGGGTTGCATAAGCTGGGCAATGCAAATATTAAGATCCCAGGCAGGGGCAGGGTCCCTGAATGGAGGGTTGGTGTGAAGCGCACCCCTTGAAAAACTTGGAGAATACAGGATGAGCTGAAAGAGAAGAGGTTTACCTGTTGATAAGAAAGCACGGCTGCCAGGTGCACTTTTAGGGTAGCTGGTCTCAGCCCCAAAGTATTCAAATGCACCATATAATCCAAGACTGTGGGTAAGTCAGCAGACTCTGGGAAGTATGCTTGCAGAGCACCATATGGAAAATCTCTTCCATTTGGAATTATAAGTAGCCCTGGTGGAAGGCTTCCAGAAGCCTTCAAGATATCCAATACACCTTGGGAGAGGTGTAGGTCAGCAAACTCTAACTCTTCAAGAGCCAGGCCTTGAGATTGAGAGATTAAGATTCGGGTACCAAACTCTCCCCTGAGCACAGGTTAACAGGTTGTGATTCCTGGGAAGACACAGGGGAAGGTGGACTGCTAAGGACATAAGGAGTGGGTACCAGGGCTGTCTGGCCCAATCTGGAGCAATCAGGATCATCTTGCAGGGTTGAGATCTGATTTTGACTAGCACCTTGAACAGAAGAGGAAGGGGAAAGACAGAGAAACTTCCTTCCCAACTGAGAAGGAAGGCATCCAGAGGAGTGAGCCCAACACTGGGGCCTGCAGCAAAAAGGGAAGTTGGTGATTGGGGCTGCAAAAGATCTATCTGCGGGTGCCCACCTGGCAAATATTACTCCAGTACTAGGGGATCCAGTGACCATTTGTGATGGACCTGGGAAATCCTGCTGAGAGCATCTGCCAGGACATTGTCCTTGCCTGGGAGGTGAACTGCCGTAAGGGAGGTGTTCAGAGAATAAGCCAGAGACCACAACTTCATTGCTTCGGTGCACAAGGCCGTAGACCAAGTGCCTCCTTGCTTGTTGATGTACCACATTGTAGTGTGTTGTCTGTTCTGACCTGTACAACTTTGTTCTGAACAGATGTGGAAAAAACTTGAAGTGCTAGAAAAACTGCTCTATGCTCCAACAGATTGATGTGGAACAGAGATTCCTGAGGGACCACAATCCCTGGGTAGTGAGGTCGCCTATGAGCTCCCCACCCCAAGAGGGATGCATCTGTAGTAAGGATTAAGGAGTGAGACTGAGGGGTGAAGGGACCCCCGTCTCAGATTGCTCTGGTCCTGCCACCACTGAAGGGCTTGGATCAGGTCGAGTCACTGGGATCAATTTGGTTAGAGGGTCTCTCCTTTGAGACCAAAAGGCTCTCAAATGGAACTGGATGTCCCTCATCTGAAATCTTGCTCCCTGCACTACTGCTGTAGAAGCAGCCATGTGCCCCAGGAGCTGCAGAAAATGCCTGGCTGGTCGAGAGACCTGCAGGGTGAAAGAGGAGGCCAGAGAGACCAGGGTCCTTGCTCTTTCCAGAGGAAGGAAGGCTCTGGCCTCTTTTGTGTTCAGTTCTGCACCTATGAAGGTAAGAAGCTGAACAGGCTCTAGAACTGACTTTGGAAGACTGAGAAGGAAACCTAGAGATGTGAGCAGTTGCTGAGTTACCTGAAGGTGTAGTTTGACTTGGTCTGGAGACTGGCCTACTATGAGCCGGTCATCCAGGTAAGGAAAGATGGCAATCTTGTGCCTTCTTAAGTGGGCAACTGCTACTGCCAGGCATTTTGTGAATACCCTCGGGGCAGAGGTGAGGCCGAAGGGCATTGCTCTGAACTGGTAATGGCCTGAGGGCAGTTCGAATCTGAGGTACTTTCGATGGGAGCTTCTGATAAGAACATGGAAGTAGGCATCCTTGAGGTTCAGGGACGCTAGCCAGTCCCCTGGCCTTAGAGAGGGTAAAATAATGCCCAGAGTCACCATTTTGAATTTTGGTTTTAAAAGGTGCTTGTTTAGGTATCTGAGATCCAGGATGGGCCGCCATTCTCCTGTCTTTTTTGGGGTAAGGAAGTACCTGGAGTACAACCCTTTGCCCAGGTGTAGGGGTGGAACCCTTTCCACAGCTCTGAGAGCCAGGAGGGTAGAAACTTCTGTTTCTAGGGCAAGTGCCTCTGATGGATTTGCAGGTGGAAAGGACCTGGTTCTCATCTTTGTTAATTTTTTGAAGCTGAGAACCAGTCCCTGGCTTACTACTTCCAGGACCCACTTGTCTGATGTTAAAGACTTCCAGTCCTGGACAAAGTAAGCCAGTGTGCCCCCTACAGGTAGTGGAGAATCGGCCCTGGCCACCCCATCAGGGTGCCTGCTTGGCAAGAGCTTTAGGCTGAGGGGTGGAAGCAGGTCTGCTTGTACCCCGTCTGCCTCTCCCTCTAAAGAACCCCCTCTGGGCATAAGCTGAAGAGGAGGCCTGGGCTTGGTAAAAAGGCCTATGAAAAGGTCTGCCCCTGCCCCTGGAAGGCTGCCTTTGAGGAGTGGCCTGCCTTTCCTTGGCCTGTGCACTCCTATAGGTGGTCCTATACTCATCCATTTTCTTCATGTAATTCTCTGTCTGCTCCCAACAGAGAATTACCCTCAATAGGAAAATCCATGGCCTTAGTCTGGTATCCATCGACGAGGCTAGTACATCTGAGCCAAGCCATCCTGCGAAGAGCCACAGATGTAGCCATGACTCTTGATGACACATCATTAGAGTCCACTGCAGCATGAAATTGCACCTTAGATGCCTCAATACCATCAGCAGCCACCTGCTCCAGCTCCTTGGCAAGCTGGCCAGGGACCTGCTTTGCTAGAGCCATAACGGTGTCCCATCTGGATTTCTGGTATCTAGCAACATAAGCCATATAATTTGCCTGTCTGAGTCCCAAGGATGCTGCCATGTACTGTTTCTTTGCCATGGCATCAATCCTCCTGAAGTCCTTGTCGGGGGTGAAGCCAAGGGAATATTTGCCTTGTCACAGGCTGCAGCCTGCACTACCCCAACATGGCTGCATTGTTGTGTAAGGAACTCCATATCAGAGCCTGACAATGTGCACCTCTTGTCCATTCTTTTATCCACAGGAGGTATAGTGTGAGGAGTTTTTACTGTCTGTTTCCCAAAAGATTTATGCAAAGGAATAATAGACAGTCTCCTAGACTCTGGGATATCCATCATTTCTACATAGTCAGGCTCCTCTTGATCATCCACAGCTTCCTCCATAGGGAGCTGGAGGGTTTCAGCCACTTTTTTATAAAACATAAAATGAGAGGGGGACTCAGAAGGCCTAGGGGGAGACACTCCTGAAGGTTTGTCTGGGGAGATGTCCGGTTCAATGGGCACATCCAGACTTTCAAATCCACATTCACTCTCCTCATACTCCTCTTCCCTTCCTCCGGTTCATAAAATTCTTCTAAATCATATTCTTGAACCGTGGAACTGACCGAACATGCACACATTATAGTGCGGTTCAGTCAGAACCGGGAAAGCGACTGGACAATTTTAATCGCTTTGGCTATTTCTTCAGCGGTTGGAGCGGAAATTTTGGCTCCACACCTGCTGATTTTCTAGTCCTTTTGCTGGAACCGACTCTCCTCGAGTGGCTCTCCTTGCCCGAGAAGTCTCGCCCTGGTCAGAGGCCTCCCTCTGGATTCGGTTACAACCAAACCGGGCTGGCCATCTGGGTCAGCGGACTTCTTGGCCTCTCTTTCCTGAGCCTACCAACTCTCTTATCCAGGGTAGCTGCAGGAAAATTTTGCAAATCTGGCAGTCTGCATTGAGGTGGTCAAACCCCAGACAATAAACACAGGTGGTGTGGGGTCAGCCTTGGCAAAAGGCTTCCCACAAACACTGCAGTGTTGAAACCCAGTGGGCCCTGTTTTTCTTTTGGGTTTCTCAGACATAGTGCCAGCCTAACCAAAACTTGCCCGTTTATGGCAATCCGCCAAGCAAGACTCTCTTATCGGTTCCCAACTGTGTCACGGGTCGTGGAAAAAACCGTAATGAAATCTGTCTTTTTTAGAACCAATAAGAACCGGGAACCGCACTCTAAAAGACAGATTAATGTATTTACAACAACCTGATCGGTTCAAACCGAACCGCTAATACCGTTTACAAGTTCCACACAGAAAGTAAATGTAAAACCTATCTAGTACTTACGATATCACAGGCAGAGCTTGAACTGACCGGTTGTGGTTTAAATTCAGATAAAAAAACGAAAAATGAATACTTTAACCGACAAAATGAACCGAGCAGAAGGAGAAATCTCCGGAGCGACTGTTCAGTGAGGCGGAGTAAAGAATCTGACAGTTTGAGTTTGAAGAACAACAGACAGAGTTTTCAACTGAGCTCGTGCTCAAAGTTCCATGCCTGGCATGGAAAGTTAACTCTTTCACCTCCGGAGCAGTTCAAAGGTTGGGACTCACTGCATATGTCATAATATAGCAAGACTTCATGTTGTTTGAAACATAGAATTTGATGGCAGATAATGACCGCTTGGCCCACCTAGTCTGCCCATTTCCTACCTAACAGATAAGCTGCAGATCCTAGTTAACCAACAGCTTACTTCCTCCTACCCTCCACTAGGACTGCCTTATGCCTGTCCCATGCATTCTTGAATTCCCCCACTGTTCTTGACTCCACGACCTCCTCAGGGAGGTTGTTCCATGCATCCACAACCCTCTCTGTGAAAAAATACTTCCTCACATTACCTCTGAGCCGTCCCCCTCTAACTTCAAATTGTGCCCCCTTGTTCTTGCACATCTCTTTTTCTGAAAGATGCTACCCTCTTGGACTTTGTTGATTCCCTTGAGGTACTTGAAAGTTTCTATCATGTCCCCTGTCTCCCTTCTTTCCTCAAGGGTATACATATTAAGCTCCTTTAGTCTTTCTTTGTATGTCTTCTAGTGGAGACCCTGCACCATTTTGGTTGCCCTCCTCTGGACAGCCTCCACTCTGGATGGGATCTCCAGAACTGCACACAGTACTCCAGATGGGGTCTCACCAACTGTCTGTACAGAAGGATAACAACTTCCTGTTTTCTACTTTTGATGCCTCTCCCTATGCATCCCAGTATCCCCCCAGCCTTCCTTACTGCCTTCTCACATTGCTTGCCCACCTTTAGGACATCTGATATAATTACCCCCAGGTCCCTTTCCATTTTTATTGTTGTCAGTATCTCACCCCCGTTGTGTACTCTTCACCTGGGTTTTTGTTTCCCAGGTGCAGTACCTTGCACTTCTTTGCATTGAATCTGAGCTGCCATACATTTGACCATTTCTCCAACCTTGCTAAGTCCCTTCTCATCCTTTCCACTCCATCTTGTGTGTCAACCCTGTTGCAGATCTTTGTGTCGTCTGCAAAGAGACATACTTTCGTTCCAGTTCCTCTGCAATGTCACTTATAAAGACATTAAAAAGGACTGGTCCCAGTACTGAACCCTGCGGTACCCCACTAGTAACCCTCCTTTCTTCACTGTGGACTCCATTTACTACTACCCTTTGCGTCCTGTTGTCTAGCCAATTTTTTATCCAGGTTACCACCTTGGGACCCACTCCAAGGCTGGCTAACTTGTGTATTAATCTTTTTGTGAGGGGCTGTATCAAATGCATTACTAAAATCTAGGTAGGCCATGTCCACAGCCCCTCCCTGGTCTACTACTTTGGTCACCCAGTCAAAGAAATCTATTAGATTGTGTCCTATGCCCCACTGGCCTCTAGGTACTCAACAATTTTTTCCTTCAGAAGTGATTCTATCATTTTCCCTACCACTGAGGTCAAACTAAGTGGTCTGTAGTTTCCCTGCCTCTGTCCTGCTCCCACTTTTGTGAAGAGGAATTACATCCACCCTCCTCCAGTCCTCAGGTACCACCCCATCCTCCCACGATTTGTTAAAGAGAGTAGTCAGCGGTGTCACTAGTTCTACCCTTAGTTCTTTTAGAATTATTGGATGAATCCCATCAGGCCCCATTGCTTTGTCCACCTTCAATTTTATTAGTTCTTTCAGAACCCTTTCTTCTGTAAATGGACTGGTATCGACCCAGTCTTCAGAGTGTTTTTCTTGTTTGGTTTAGGTACCTCCCCCTCCTCTTCCTTTGTGAATACTGAGCAGAAATATTCGTTCAGTATCCCTGCTTTTTCACTGTCACCCTCTACCCACATTCCCTCCCCTTTATTAAGCCTCAGTATCCCTCCTTTGGTCTTTCTTCGCTCCCTAATGTACCTCTAAAAGGTCTTATCCCCCTTCTTAACAAAGCTGGCTATCGTTTCCTCGGTTTGGGCCTTTGCTATTCTGACTGCCTTCCCAGCCTCTTTCTGCTTTAACTGATAAAGTTCTCTGTCCTGCTCCTTCTGTGTTTCCTTGTACTTCCTGAATGCTTTCTTTTTCTTGAACCTTCACTGCCACTTCCTTTGAGAACCATAGTGGTTTCTTACCTCATTTCGTTTTGTTTATTTGCTTTACACAAAGGCTTGTTACCTCTGTGATGGCTGTTTTATTACTCCCCATTGTTCTTCCACCCCTCCTTCTTGCCTGTTTACTAGTGCTTTTCTGAGGCACTCTCTCATTTTCCCAAAGTCAGCCCTCCTAAAGTCTAGTACTCCTGCTTTTGTATGGCTTGATTATATGGCTGTGTTTATCGTGAACCACACTGTTTGGTGGTCGCTTGTTCCCAGATGGCTACCCACTTCTAAATCTGAGATTCTTTCTGCGTCCCCATTCAAGAGTACCAGGTCTAAGATTGCTCCCTCCTGAGTGGGTTCCAATACTAGCTGTCTGAGTAGGGTTGCCACCTTTGGATGAGGCAAAAACCGGAACCTAAGCTCCGCCCCAGCCCCACCCCTTTTCATGACTCATCATGCACTGTTCCTCCAATAAAAGGCAACACTTAAAGCAGCAGTGAAATAAAAATGTTAAGATACTGTACTGTGCCTGTTAAAGTTACTTTCCGAGGTTCTTCCTAATTATTTATGTATTTGTTTATTTATTGACATTGGTTAACCAGATAAACATACAGAGATAAAAGAAATTTCATTTACAGATATGATCTGGGGGGAGACAAGGGAAATACTGTAAATAGCATACAACAGTATACATACGTTATATCTTTTTCTGCCTCCATTTCCTATTCTTGTCCACAGTACTATTTCAAAGCCAAAGAAGTGATCATACTTTTTTCTTGTGGGAAAAAATTATTTAAAACATTTAAAAATGCCTAAATTCTGTTAGAGATTAAAATGTTTACCAGCAAATGAACGTGGAGGACAACTGACTCTGTTACCATTACAAAAGGTGGGGGCTGCTTGCGTTATGCCACTTTAGATGCAGGAAAGATTAGCTTAAGTAAGTGCTAATGGTGTTAATGGCCATAACTTTACACCTCCCAGGGTGACTGCATTCACAAACAAAAGGCTACACTGACAAAAGAACTTGTTTGTAACCTAGACATGTAGCTGAAACAATGAGTGATATGACAAAATGTATTTCAAAAGTATGTGAGCACTCAAAATGGCTCAAAAACCTGACCAGCACAGAGCAAAACCGGATTACCTGATAGGGACCCTAGAAACCTGATCACCAAGTAAAAAACCCGATAGGTGGCAACCCTATGTCTGAGGCATGCCCCCTGTAGGGCATCAAGAATGACCCTGCTCTTGGATGTGTCTGCAGCAAAGGTGCTCCAGTTAACATCTGGCATATTCAGGTCCCCCATCAACAATATCTCCCCTTTTTCTGCCATTCTAAGGAAGCCTTCTATAATTTCCTTGTCCATTCCCTCCCCCCTGAGATGGGGGTCTGTATACAACCCCCATGCAGACTGTGGTGCTATTTCCTGTCTCCAGGGTGACCCAGATTGCCTCATCTGCTCCCTGTTTACTCTTTACTTCTGTTGCTTTGATCCCTTCCTTTACATAGAGAGCTACTCCTCCTCCTCTTTTACCCTCCCTGTCCCTCCTGTAGATTGTATATCCTGGTATGTTGACATCCCAGTCACGGTTCTCTGTGTACCATGTTTCTGTGACTGCCACAATATCCAGGCAACCCGTTTCCATCAAAGCCACTAGTTCAGGGAGCTTGTTACACAGACTATGAGCATTGGTACTCATCACCCTCCACTTCTTGATGGCCTTACCCCTTTTAGCTCCATTTCTGTCCTTACTGCCTTTGCCTTTTTTTACATTCACCTCTGTCCTGCTCCCTAATGACTTCTCTACCTTGGTGTTTACCTCACTAATTATCGTGTTTTGTGGGGGAAGGCTGGGATTTCCCTGCTCCTTTTCAGTGCCTCCTCTCTTGGCTAGTTTAAATGCTTGCCAATGAAGCATTTAAACCTCTCACCTAGGATCCTGGTTCCCCCCGGACAGATGCAGACCATCACACCAGTATAGGTCTGCATCCTTCCAAATAGCTCCCAGTTCCCAATGAAGCCAAAACCCTGAGCTCCACACAAGTTTTCAGCCATTCATTGAATTCCCTGGTGAGGAGTACCTAGCATCACCCTTGTCATAGACAGGCAGCACCTCGAAGGTTACCATATCGTTTCTTGTGTAAGGCCCTCCCCAACTCTACAAACTCCTCTTGCACTGCTCTGATCCCATTCCTAGCCAGGTCATTTGTCCCTAGGTGGACAATGACATCCAGCTCCCTCCCTCGTGCAGCTGCTCCCACGATCCTGAGTTCACTTCCTGTCCTCAAGCCATAGTGCCAGGCAGGCAGGCTACCTCTCCCTCCCTTCCTCCCCATTTCTACCCCTAATGATTGGGTCCCCACCAGGAGTTGTTTCTTCCCTGTGGGTCCCATGCCACCCTCCTGTGGGTCTCCTTTGAAGGTTCCCAGCATCCTCCTTGGTCTCCATTGCAGGTGCCTCCATAGAGGAACCACTATCCACCAGAAGAGTGAATGAATTGTGGAGAGGTACAGCTGGAGGGATGCAACTGTGTTCCACCAACCTCTACCTCCCTGAGCCCACCCTGGTCCAGCCTCTCCTCTTTCTTGGCAACCTCTGAGGTAGTGGCATTGGCCCTCGTGGTCCCTGGGTGGGGGAGGAGGTTTCATGAATCCTAGCCAGGTCATCCTGGAGACAGGCAACCTCCTCCCTCAGACCAGAGAGGTGCCTGCAAATAGGGCAGCATCGCAGCCTCCAGAATGTCTCCTGGAACACTGCCACCCCACAGCCATTGCACTGCACTGCACCACTCCTGTCATGTCTTATTTTCATTCCCCTCTCCTGTTTCTCTGTATGCTTACTCTCTCCTCTCCTTACAACTCTCACCCTTCCTGTTCTGGGACAGCAACTTCCTATATTCTTCAGTAGCCTCCTTCTTCCTTGCTCAGTGTCAGACCACCAACAGCTGGGGGGGAGAGTGAGCTACTTTTTTCCTTTAGGGTTGACAAAACCAATGTGTCTCTATGATCCTTCCCTTCCTACTGCTAAACAGGAAGTTCCTGTTGACAGTCAAATCCAGTGGCTATAAAAGTAGAACTGGCTTAGGGAGGGTGGGATGGAGGGCAATTAGTAAGAAAAAAGGCTAGCAACAGGAAGTTGTAATTTGAGTCACCTGCTTTTATAGTGTCTAAGCCACACCCCCAATTAAGCTCTCTCTCCTCCTGCTGGTTTAGCAAAGTAAGTTGATACAGTACCCTTCCCAGCACAGAACATACTGACTTTCTTTCTTTTCTTTTCTTTCTTTTTTTAACCCTAAATAAGACCCCTTCTACTTCAAATAAAGTATCTGTCTGCTTAATCTCAACAGACACTGACTCCTGCTGAGATATAAGTGTTAAATTAATAAGAAAATTTAGCTTCTTTTAGTTAGCTGCTTTCTGCTGTACAAGCAAGGCTAGCAACAGGAAGTTGTAATTTGAGTCACCTGCTTTTATAGTGTCTAAGCCACACCGCCAATTAAGCTCTCTCTCCTCCTACTGGTTTAGCAAAGTAAGTTGATACAGTACCCTTCCCAGCATAGAACACACACTTTCTTTCTTTTCCTTTTTTTAACCCAAAATAAGACCCCTTCTACTTCTAATAAAGTATCTGTCTGCTTAATCTCAACAGACACTGACTCCTGCTGAGATATAAGTGTTAAATTAATAAGAAAATGTAGCTTCTTTTAGTTAGCGGCTTTCTGCTCTACAAGCACTTCCTCACAGAGGGGGTGGTGGCTGGTTGCAATATGCTTCCAGAGGAGGTGGTTTCATTGAAAACTGTAGGGAGTTTCAAGAGAGGATAGGATAGAGTTAAGGGGAAAATAAGGGTCAAGGGAGGAGCTGAAGGAGGGGAAGGGTGGATTGGGGAGGGGGGGCTGGGTCAGTAGCTTATGCTGAGTGCCTGCAGTAGGGGCAGACTAGACAGACCTAATGGTGTTATTCTTCTGGCTTTGTCATGTGTTCATATGTGCATTACTTCCAGAGGGGTGCCATTATCTCGCAATGATGCAGACTCTGTCATGCTTTATTGCTTACCATAATTACAACAGTGCTTCAAAGTGCCAGATGTATTTACTGTGCAAAAAACTGAAACCGGCATGATCCAGCCCAAGCCTAACTCCACCACTGAAAATACTTAAGTTTCGTGGTGATGCCCCTGCACCTCTTTTCAGGTGCTTCCACATTTGGTTATCTCTCTGCTGTGTTTGGGGCTGCCTGCGATGCTGCTGCACTGGATCCTGGCACAAAAAGTGCAACCTCATCCATTTTTTTTTCAACCCACAGGAAAGCCACCACTCTTCAGAAACAGTCCCATCCAAAATGTTAAAGAGCACCCTTCTCGGTGCTTTAGACAAATAAGAGGATGCTCCCTTACCTCCATGGGAGCTCCTCTGTGCCATCAATAGATTATTTTCTTATACCCATGCAGGAAGAGAAGGGATTGTAAATTGTCCCCGAGGAGCTAGCAGCATGATTTCTTTCTACTTCCCAGTTGTTGGACATGCCCATGTGTTCTGACATTTTATGATGTGGTATAGGGAGGGCATGGGGGTGCACTCCATTCAAGTCTATGTAGTGTGATTTTTAAACAGTGCTTTCGGCTGTTTAAGTGGCCATTTGCTAAAATGGGAGCCAGTGTTCAGGGGAGCAAAGGAGGTGGACCAGGAGGGATAAAACTTCATATGGATAGTAGATCTTGGGGCAGATAGGAAACTCCAGGCAGACTAGATGGACATTTGGGGCCTGATTCTCAAATGGTTTAGACTGGTGCAAGCCCTGGATGCTCCGATCACATGGCACATGGGGTTTGCGGCATTCCCCGGCCAGCATTCGGGATTCTCAGTCCTGTGCGCCAGTTGTCCCAAGTTAGACCAGCTTTTACTGGTCTAACGTTGCAACCTTTTTATGGGGTTTGTGCCAAATATTTGGCACAAGCCACCGTAAAAAGGGTAAAGTGTTGCAAATGTGTGCAACCTTTCAGAATCAGACGGGGGGGAGCGCCAATGTGTCCGGCACAGCACAGGGTTTGATGCACGGCTTGTGTAAGCCCTGTGTCAACCTTTGAGAATCGAGACCCTGGTTTTTTCCTCCTGTCACTGTCCAGGTTTCTATTTCCATGATTCGATGCAATCAAATTAGAGAAACCCATCTGGGAGATGGCCTATGCCAACTGAACTTTGGACTTCAGAATGTTATAACCGTTTGCATGAGAGATGTCTTATGGTCATACAAGTGCCTGAAATGTTTAGAAATAAACAGGCTTCACCAGCTAGAAATGATATCATTTTTTATAATACGTGAAAGCAATTCAAACAAAATGTCTTGTTAGTATATTATGCTTCACCAGAAAGAGAGCAAGGGAACTAGATTATATTGCCTCCCTTTTTTAATTTTTTAAACTTTAATTCCTTATTCAATATTTCAAATAACTTCCAAAGAACAATACCACGAAAAGAAGACATGGAGTCAAGTAATATATGAAGGAAAACTAAGAAATATATCAACATAATCATACAAAGATATGCCACCAAAGTATTTTAACCTAAATAACCATCTAAGAAAGATCACATAAAAAAAAGGGGAGACAGTATTGTAAAGTTGTCAGGGAAAATGCTGTACCCAATACATACAGATTAAATCTTCTAAGGAACAAAATCAGCTGTCCTGCCCATAATGTATATCACCCATCTGCACCACCTTGACTCAAAAGTAGAAAATTGGTTATGGAGCCTAGCAGTAAGCGTTTCCATATTGTAAATATTACACACTAAGTTATATCACATCTCAATAGTAGGTGCCAGAGGGGACAACCAGCATTTAGTAATAGCTTTACGAGCCGTTAATAGTAAAATATGCAGTAATGCACGGGTATTAAGAGCTGTAAACCCCTTGGGAGTATCTAACAAAAGAAATAATGTAGGGGTTAACTCCAAGTCTGGACCCCTAAGATCTGTTAGAGTGGTTTGAACCTCCTGGAGAAAAGGCTCCAAGATAGGATGAGGCCAAAAAATATTTGCCAAACCTGCAGGGGAAAATCCACACCCTCTCCAGCAGCCAGGACCTTTTTGTGACAGATACTTAACCTGTCTGGCCGGTGTGATAAAATAAATAATTAACCCTTTCCAAGTAAATTCGTGCCAAAAATCTGAAGAGGTAACCATATGTGTAAAAAACAGGAGGAAGTTCCACTGCTGATCACTGAAAGTCACATTAAGGTCTTTTCCCCCAGGCACACTGACTATAAGAAATAGAATGAGACTGAAGAGCTTGGAGAGCTTTATATAACTGGGAGATTAGATGTTTAGCTTGAAGGTCCCCTAAGACGAAGTGCATTATTAAGGAGATGAGTGCAGGGGGCTCACCGGTACGTGGTTCAGCTTAAAGTTGAGTTCTAAGATCATCCCTGGCTTGAAAATACCTAAAAAAAAGACGTATGGGGCAAATTATATTGGTTAACCATATCTGCAAAAGCTCAAATAGTGGATCCTTGCAGGAACTGGTATCAATAACTCAGACCAAGGTGGGACCGTGTATAATATGTTAGCTCTAACCCAGAGGGAATGAAGTCTGGAGAACCTATAATTGAAAGGAATCTATGTTAATATAATTGTAGTTCCTTTTTCCGTATAGTATGAAACCAAGTATGAAGTGTGTCTGCTGTGTATGGGTCCAAAGTATGTAAAGGGCACTAGTTAGTATTGATTTAGGGAAGAAGGAGAGATCACCTTCCTGGAGTTCAAGAGTTTTCCAGTGAGCCTCATAGGTATGCAACAGGCAGTATAATACAGTGCGAAGCTGTGCGGCTCTGTGGTCTAATAATAAATCAGGGAGTCCTAATCCTCCTGCTCGCCTGGGTAACTGCAAAACGTTAAATCTAACACAGGATTTCTTCCCTTGTCAGATATATCTGGAGATTTGTTTATTCCAAGCATGGAAATATGATAAAGGGGGAGTAACAGGCAAGGTTTGGGCTAAATAAAGAAAATGGGGAAGGATAACCATACAAACACTAGCTATTCGCTGAATCAAAGATAATGGCAGATGAGACCAGATACTAAGCTTGTTACTCACAATTCTGGTAAAATTATCATAATTAAATTTACACACCTCATCAAAATCTTTAGCTAAATTTACCCCTAAGTAATGTATGGATGTGAGGTTCCATTTAAAAGGGAACTGACTGCGGATATTCTCAGAGGGAGTGTAACATGCAGATAAAACTTCAGTTTTAAACATACTTAGCTTATAACTCTGCCCATTGACCAAATTGAAATAAAGATGACCAAAGATGCGGAAGAGCTTTATCTGGCGTTGTTAAGTAAATCAGAAGGTCATCCACATATAAGGCAACTTTATGCTCCTGATTATGAAGATCCCAGATATATGAGAATTGTGACGCAGAGCTTGAGCTAATGGCTCCAAATATACGGCGAAAGAAGAGGGGAAAGGGGCAGCCCTGGAAAGGGACAGCCCTAGCGTGTTCCTCTGCCAAGACAAAAAGTTGTAGAAAGCTGAACATTAATTTTCACGTAGGCTAAGGGGTGATCAAATAAGGCTTGTAACATTTATATAAAATGGTGGGGAAATCCAAAACTAACTAAAGCTTGAAACAAAAAAGGCCATGCTACCCAGTCGAAAACCTGCTCTGCATCTAAACTAAGTAATAGGAAAGGGCTGCTCAACCGGGTGGCGTGGTGTAGCAAATGAAGGGTACGTTTAGCATTATCTTGAGGTTACCAGGAAGAAATAAAGCCTGTCTGATTATTATCAGTAAGGGAAGGGAGAACCTTCTCCAGTCGTTTGGCCAGAATAGAAGCATAGAGTTTATAATCAATATTTAACACTGATATCGGTAGATATGATGAGCAATATGTTTTATCTTTACCTGGTTTTGGGATCACCAAAATAGTCACGTGTTTCCAAGTGGAGGGGACCAAGCCCTTTAACAGTGCATCTCGACAGACTGGTTAAGATAAGGGCCCGGATATTCAAACTGCGCCAGGCTGTGGCGCAAACCTGGGCGCAGCTCAACTTTGTTGCGCAGGGGTGTGGCCTGGGAGATATTCAACGGAGCTGCGCTATGGCACAGCAGCTTTGAATATCGCACCCTGGCCACTCTCACCGTACACCGCGCAGTGGCACCGCGCCAGTGCAAGTGGCCAGAGTGGAGCATGGAGATGCGCTAGCGCAAGTGCCATTGCGCCATGCACAGCACCTGCTATATTCAAGAGGGACATGCAAATGGGGCCATAATGTATGCAAGGCGCACATGAGGCCATTTGCATGTCATTATTATAACCCCATTTGCATGCCATTAGCATGCAGGATGCGCTGATCTCCTGACGACTTGAGCCTGGCGCCGTGCCAGGAAGCAGCCGTCGGGGACCGACGCCCCCTGCAGCCCTATCGCAGGCATTCGTCAAAAAAAAAAATCCTCGTCTAATATCCCTGGTGGTCCAGTGGACCACTATGTGCCCAATCGCGGGCATTTGTCTCAATAAAAAACCTCGTCTAATATCCCTGGTGGTCCAGTGGACCGCTATGTGCCCGATCGCGGGCATTTGTCTCAATAAAGAAACCTTGTCTAATATCCCTGGTGGTCCAGTGGACCGCTATGTGCCCGATCGTGGGCATCGGTATAATAAACCCCCCCCCATCCAATATCCCTGGTGGTCCAGTGGACCGATTGCCACCGATCGTGGGCATCTGTTTAAATCACATACCTCTATCCAATATCCCTGGTGGTCTAGTGTACCCTCTCCACCCGGCTCAATGAGCTTCACCGCTCGGCCCCCGGTCGGCGGTAGCGCACCCCACTCGCCTGCCGCCCGCTGTTCGACCGGTAGCCGCACTTCCATTGGTTCACAGCGTGAGGCCAATGGGCAGCAGCCATATAGTCTGCACAGTCCAGATAAATCATTCACATATCTGGACTGTGTGGTATGGTATAGTAGGCTGCACGCCCATTGGCCTGCTGTGAACCAATGGGTGTGCAGCCTTCCGAGCTGTCAGTCAGCAGGGTGGCGGGGCGGCAGGCGGGTGGGGTGCGCTGCCGCCCGCCAGCTGACCGGGGAGCGGGCGGTGGGCCTCAGTGGGTGGGTGGGGAGGGGGTACACTAGACCACCAGGGTAATAGGACTATTTTATGTTTTACAGATGCCCGCGATCGGCAGCGATGTCCACTGGACCACCAGGGATATTGGACAGGGGTTTATTATACCGATGCCCACCATCGGGCATATATCGGGTCCACTGGACCACCAGGGATATTGGAGGGGGTTTATTATATGGATGCCCGCAATGGGGCATGGGGGTGCCGCCAGGTGCGGCAGGAACTTGAGTGGCCACCCACAGGTGGCAGCTGCTGTGTTGCGCCCTGCAATGCGGCAGTTCACCTGTGGGTGGCCATCATTTGTTCCTTTTTTTTTTTTGGCTTAACTTTGTGCAGGTGCAAGTAGGGGTTGTGCATGCATGGCTCTGCACATCCCGGGCTGAATATCGGGCTGTGCAGGTTATGCATGGGCACGCCCCCTCCCACCTGTGCCTGCATACATTACTGATGCACTCCAGCGCATCAGGACTTGTCCGGCGCACTTTTCCCTTTTGAATATCACACCGGCACATCAGCGGGTTGTGCATGGTGCAACACTGTTGCGTCATGCGCAACCCTTTTGAATATCTGGGCCATGGACTCAAAAGATTTATGAAAGACTTAGAAAATTCTGCAGTATAACCATCTGGACCAGGTGATTTATTATTTTTCAGATTTTTAATAGTGGCAAGTAGTTCCACATGAGAAATAGGAGACTTTAGTGACTGCTGCTGTTGCTTTGGTAAAGTAGGAAGATGTAATTGAGTTAAATTCTGCTGAATTGAATCTATATTCGGAGTACTTTCAGGGGTATATAGTTGAACATAAAAGGATTTAAAGGCATCTAAAATATCAGTTGGGAACTAAACTAAATGATTAGTAACAGGGTGTTTAACATGCAAGACTGCTATCTGCATTAAAAGTTGACGTAACCTATAGGCCAAACTTTTAGCTGCCCTGGCACCACCTTCATAATACCTCTGCTGTATGTACCTGAGGGCCATCTCTGTACGAAAATCAAGAATAGCCTGTGTTTTGTGTTTAGTTTCTGAAAGGTCATTTAAAACATAGAAACATAGAATTTGATGTCAGATAAAGACCGCTTGGCCCACCTAGTCTGCCCATTTCCCTGCATAATGGATAAGCTGCAGATCCTAGTTAACCAACAGCCTCCTTCCTCCTACCCCCCACTAGAATTGCCTTATGTCTGTCCCATGCGTCCTTGAATTCCCCCACTGTTTTTGACTTTACGACCTCCTCAGGAAGACTGTTTCATACATCCACAACCCTCTCTGTGAAGAAATACTTCCTCACATTACCTCTGAGCCGTCCCCCCTCTATCTTCAAATTGTGCCCCCTTGTTCTTGCACATCTCTTTTTCTGAAAGATGCTTCCCTCTTGGACTTTGTTGATTCCCTTGAGGTATTTGAAAGTTTCTATCATGTCCCCCCTCTCCTTCCTTTCCTCGAGGCTATACATCTTAAGCTCCTTTAGTCTTTCTTCATATGTCTTCTGGTGCAGATCCTGAACCATTTTGGTTGCCCACCTCTGGACAACCTCCACCCTGTCTATGTCTTTGCAGAGATGGGGTCTCCAGAACTGTACACAGTACTCCAGATGTGATCTTACCAACTGCCTGTACAAAGGGCCAACAACTTACCGGTTTTGTACTGGTGATGCCTCTCCCTATGCATCCCAGTATCCCTCCAGCCCTCCTTACTGCCTTCTCACATTGCTGGCCCACCTTTAGGTCATCTGATATGACTACCCCCAGGTCCCTTTCCATTTTTGTTGTTGTCAGTATCTCACCCCCCATTGTGTACTCTTCTCCTGGGTTTTTCTTTCCCAGGTGCATTACTTTGCACTTCTTTGCATTGAATCTAAGCTGCCATACATTTGACCATTCCTCCAACCTTGCCAAGTCCCTTTTATCCGTTCCACCCCACCTTGCATATCAACCCTGTTGCAGATCTTTGTGTCATCTGCAAAGACACATACTTTCCCTTCTAGTCCCTCTGCAATGTCACTTATAAAGACATTAAAAAGGACCGGCCCCAGTACTGAACCCTGCAGGACCCCACTAGTAACCCTCCTTTCTTCACTGTGGACTCCATTTACTATTACTCACTGTGTCCTGTTGTCCAGCCAGTGTTTTACCCAGGCTACCACCCTGGGACCCACTCCCAGGTTGGCTAATTTGTTTAATAATCTTTAGTGCAGGACTGTGTCAGATGCCTTGCTAAAGTCTAGGTAGGCCATATCCACAGCCCCTTCCTGGTCTACTACTTTAGTCATGCAGTCAAAGAAATCAATTAGATTTGTCTGACATGACCTTCCCGCTGTGAACCCATGCTGCTTTGGGTCCTGTGCCCCCCTCGTCTCTAAGTACTCAACAATTCTTTCCTTCAGAAGTGATTCCATCATTTTCCCTACCACTGAGGTCAAACTGACAGTTCTGTAGTTTCTGCCTTGCTCCCACTTTTGTGAAGGGGAATCACATCCACCCTCCTCCAGTCCTCAGGTACCACCCCATCCTCCCATGATTTATTAAAAAGGGTAGTCAGTGGTGTTACTAGTTCTTCCCTTAGTTCTTTTAGAATTCTGGGGTGAATTGGTCCTCCTGCATGCGGCGAGCCTGAAGGTCAGTTCATTTCTGCTGCAGCTCCATAAGCTTTTGTTCCCTTACCCTTTTTATGTTTGCTTACACGCATGTGCAAGAAACATAGTGCCATCATTGGAGTTTTTGGAGGTGTGTCAGCCCTCTTCCAATTCAGTCAGTGTGTTTGCAGGCGCTGCCGCAGTTCTCCAATGCCTGCTGGAGCTGTCTATGACAGCTCCAAAATGCAGTGGCGTACAGTTGAAAGGGGAGCTGCGCTTCAGTGAGCAGCGATCAGATGTCGCCTGCTCGTATGACCTCCCCTACACACACACACACACACACACACTGCAGCTACGCATACCGATGCTGCCCCCAAAGCACAGTTACATAGGCGCGTTGGGTGCCCACCCCAGCATGGCCGCACATTGTATAACCGACAGGGGTGCTTAATCCACGTCGGCTGTGCTCCGCCCCCAGCACAGTTACATAGGCCACGCTGGGTGCCCACCCAAGCGTGGCCCAAGTCTATCGTCGGCGAGGGTGCCCAGTCCCCCGTCGGCTCCACTGTTTCCCCTCCCCAGTACAGAGTGCCATGCTGGAGGCCCACCCCAGTGTGGCAACAAATGCTAATGCCGAACAGGTGCTCAATCCCCGTGGGTTTCGGCCCCCACCAGCTGTCCTTGTGCCGCTGGGAGCCCACCCCAGTGTGGCAAATGTCCCGCGTTGTCACCTAAACAAAAAAAAAAAACCTGTAACCTAAAAGGGTCCCTCGCAGTCTCTGCCCCACCAGCACCCACCCACTGCGCCCTGCCTCCCACACCCTCACCCCATACTTACCTCCGGACTCCGAGCGACAATCTTTGGTGGACGGGAACACGTCTGCACTCTTCAAAGCCAACCGCGAACTGAGAAAATGCCGGTAAGCTGTATAACGTAATGAATAGGGTTTTTTCAACTTTGCAGCATATCTCAGGCATTTTTTCGAATTTTTGCACCAAATTTTCAACATGGGGTTTTTGGGACCCCTTCTCATGAATGCTGTCACTGTCATGGCGTTATTTGGGCCCGAAGGGTGATTTCGCAATCACTGCATGAAATCACCTTTTGGGACTGATTAACAAAACAACACTGTCAGTGTTCATAAGGTGGGCTCTCAGAAGCCTATTTTGAAAATTTGGTAGAAAATTCAAAAATGACTGTTTCTGCACGTGCGTTCTTGCAGTTCCTATGCAGCTGTAAGTTCGAGAATTTTCAATATTTTCACCCAGATTTTCAACATTGCCATTTTACCACACCTTCTTATGAGTAGTATGGCTGTCATTTTTCACATCTCAAAAAGTGTTTCCGCCATGTAGCACACAATGGCGCAGTCGGTGTAGAGAAATCAACGTACGGGACAAATTAAGAAAATCACAGTGACACTGTTCATGAGCAGAGGTCTTAAAATGGCTATGTTGAAAATTTGGTGAAAAAATTCCTAAAAATGACTGTTTTACGAGCATGCATTGTGCAATTCCTACACACACTCATAAGTTCGCGAATTTCTAATATTTTCGCCCAGATTTTCAACATTACCATTTTACCACACCTCCTTATGAGCTGTACAGCTGTCATTTTTCACATCTTGCCCAAATGTGTTTCCACCCATGTAGCGCATAATGGCGCAGTCGGTGAAGTGAAATCAATGTACGGGACAAATTAAGAAAATCCCAGTGACACTGTTCATGAGCAGAGGACTTAAAATGGCTATGTTGAAAATTTGGTGAAAATTCCTAAAATGACTGTTTTATCTAGCGTATGCTATGCAGTCCTTGCGCTTGTAAGTTTGCGAATTTTCAATATTTTCCTCTAGATTTTCAACATTGCCATTTTACCACACCTCCTTATGAGCTGTAAAGCTGTCATTTTTCACATCTTGCCCAAAATGTGTTTCCGCCCATGTAGCGCACAATGGCACAGTTGCTGTGCGAAATCAATGTACGGGACAAATTAAGAAAATCACAGTGACACTGTTCATGAGCAGAGGTCTTAAAATGGCTATGCTGGAAATTTGGTGAAAAAATTCCTACAAATAACTGTTTTACGAGCGTGCATTGTGCAGTTCCTACGCACGCTCGTAAGTTTGCGAATTCAATATTTTCCTCCAGATTTTCAACATTGCCATTTTACCACACCTCCTTATGAGCAGTACAGCTGTCATTTTTCACATCCTGCCCAAAACGTGTTTCCGCCCATGTAGCGCACAATGGCGCTGTCAGTGTGCGAAATCAATGTATGGGACACATTAAGAAAATCCCAGTGACACTGTTCATGAGCAGAGGTCTTAAAATGGCTATGTTGAAAATTGGTGAAAAATTCCTAAAAATGACTGTTTCTACTATCGCTCTTGGATTTCTACTTGCGCTCATAAGTTTGCGATTTCAATATTTTCACTCCAGATTTTCAACATTGCCATTTTATTACACTTCCTTATGAGCAGTATAGCTGTCATTTGTCACATCTTGTCCAAAATATGTTTCCACCCATGTAGCGCACAATGGCACAGTCGGTGTGCGAAATCAATGTATGGGACACATTAAGAAAATCACAGTGACACTGTTCATGAGCAGAGGTCTTAAAATGGCTATGTTAAAATTTGGTGAAAAATTCCTAAAATGACGCTGTTTCTGATGCGTTGCACAGTTCCTCCTTGCGCTTTCGTAAGTTTACCAATTTCAATATTTTCACTCAGATTTTTCAACATTGCCATTTAATTACACTTCCTTATGAACAGTACAGCTGTCATTTTTCACATGACGCCAAAAATGTGTTTTCGCACATGTAGCGCACAATGGTGCAGTCGGTGTGCGAAAGCAATGTTTGGGACAGATTAAGAAAATCACAGTTACACTGTTCATGAGCAGAGGTCATAAAATGGCTATGTTGAAACTTTTGGTGACAAAAGTCCATAAAGTCCATAAACTGACTGAGTTACGAGTGAGCATTGCGCAGTTTCCACGCACCCTCGTAAGTTCATGACTTTGTAATATTTTCAATCCAGATTTTCACCAGTGGCATTTTTCCACACTTCCTTAGGAACAGTACAGCTGTCATTTTTCACAACATGGCCGAAATGTGTTTTCACACTTTCAGCGCAGAGATGCGTGGTCACTGTGGGAAATCATTATTTGGGACAGATAAAGAAAATCACAGTGACACTGTTCATGATCGGTGGTCCCAAAATGCCTGTGTTGACAATCTGCTGTAAAAAAATCCCCAAACTAATTACATTACGGGTGTGCGTCGCACAGTTTCTATGCACGCTCATGACTTCACCATTTTTTTAAATACTTTTACTGCACATTTGCAACATTGCCATTTTTTACACCTCCCCATGAACAGTACAGCTGTCATTTTTTACATCCTGTTCGGAATGTTTTTGCACCTGTGGTGCTAAATGCCATAGTCGCTGTGCATAAGCAGCTTTCGGTTAACAAACTGTTATTGCCACTGTTCATGAGGTGGGGTCACAAAAAAAAATGTTGAAAATTTGGAGTGAAAATACCAATGAATGCCTGAGGTATTAGGGTTTCCAACCATAACGCCCAACCCTGTAGAGAATGACAGGCATCAGGATGTGACTTGGGATTTTTCCTGTAATGCTCATACCATTCCACACCTGCAGCCAGTGACAGGCATCAGGCATGCCTTGGACTCTTCAGCCCCAAAGTTCGCCCTATTCTCCTACACCGCACCCATCTCAACGTGATTTCTGATGGAATAAGTATAAGGCCAAAGACCCTAAGACATCGTGACACTTGTCAGTGTCTGCAGGGTAGGGTGTGGTGAAATGGCGCTGGTCGTTACGCCTGACGACCCAAAGGCACACCCCAATGCTTGTCACTCTCTGCAGGGTGGTGGTGGGGTTGGCTTCAGTTCAATACTTCGCTGCCATTCCTATTATGCAGCTCTGTAACTTCTACACTACCAATGCCAATGCCAACAAGCAAACATTCGGCATTGACAAATGCTTGTTAATTGTGAAGTATACTTAATTAATTCACCACAAAAAACAACTTTAATAGTGTCCCATAAGACATGCGGGGCTACAGTACAGGCGTCCACCCATATTGCCTCTCTTTTTTAATTTTTTTTCTTTTATTCTTTTGGTAACTGGCTAAGGCCCACTAGGCACAAGGCCTGTTTTCAGGGGTGACCTGGGAGCATTGTGAAGGTTAAGTGACTTGTTTAGGGTCACACAGTATGCAAGTGGAGGTTGCAGGAATCCAACCCAAGTCTGCTGGATGTACCAAGTGCGTTCACAGCTCATTATTCTAACCTCTCGACTATACTGCCAGCCCTTTCCATGACCAGGGATAAGAATTTTCCTATTTATACCTGTTTTTTCATATCTGGGACACATCACAGTCACATGAAATGTAACCTCTTTCTGATTTAAGTTGCATTCGTAAAGATGAGTTTTTCAGTTATTTGAAAGTTTAGCATGTCTTGAAATGATGATATATATATACACATATATATATATATATATTATTTTTTAACCAGGAGAGATACACTAAGCTGAAGCTTGTTTAAAGATGCGACCTGGGAGCACACAGAAGTTAAGTGACTTGCTCAGGGTCAATGGTATGCAAGTGGGGCTGTGGGATTCAAACCCAGGTCTCCAGGTTTGCAGCTCGGAGCCTTAAACCACTGCGCTATACTGCCTCCTTTATTTGATTTATGTAACATATGCGAGAGAAATGATGCAGGATAAATACTTTATCTGGCCAAGTTGTACATTCTAAATGAAAACAAACAGTTTATTCTCTCAGTGTAGATTTATCCACACATTCCACGCATCACTAGTCTCTTCTCTGAAGCAGCTGTCAGATCACGGATTCCAACATTATGTCAATCAATTGAAAATCTCTACATTCCTTCAATTCAATAACTGGTATTAACAGCAGAGCAACACTAACAAATTAGAAAATTATCAATAGTGCATCGATTTAAGCCTTTCAAAGGATACCTAAAAAAGGCAAACTACTTTGCATAAATCAAATGTGCAACAGGAGCAGTGTTTGGATACATTTTTCATCCATAGTCGTAGTGATTTCAGAGACGCTTTACTCGTGGCTATACTCTTCGCTCTGCCACTCATCAGGCCATTCGAGGTCACCATCATGAAAAGGCAAACCCACAGGTTTGATGGGCAGAAGGAAATAGCCACACCCCCTTCCTGGGCTATATAAACCAGCTTTCTCCAGCCTCATTCAGAAGCTGTGTTCTTGTTCCTGCTACACCTCGCTCTCCCTCCAAATGGCTCGCTTCTCCATGGGCTCAGCTTCAAGGCACCTCAGCGAAAGGAAATTACGCCCCACAGCACATCTAGGGGTGGAACTCCCTCAAGAGGGTTCCTTTGCATCCACAGTACCCCAACAGGATGGTAATCCCTCAGGGGACAGAGAGTGTCAATGGCCAAAGTAACCACACATGACAGTCAAACACGAGAATGGCCAAAGTAACTACACGTGACAGTCAAACAGTTCAATCGTACAACTAGCCTTCGACTATCAACAAGTTGCACAAGCATTACTCTGCACTGTGGTTGCAGACACCCATTAAACTCGTATGGGAAAAAAAAGTATCCAGCACTGTCTTGTTGCATATCACTAGTGTTGCTCAGATAGTATCCTAGAAATTAGGATACCAACAAATATCTCCCATTTGGCCAGACAGTTACTATGGTAGGATAACAGTGCTATCTGACCACGGATCTGACCCTCTAGGATGCAGTGCATAGATCCGACAAACTCTGTGGAGCCTGTGGATCCCAGCAACAGATCCACAGTTCTGACCAACAGATCCAGCTTGGATCGTAACTATCCCACATAGGATCCTTGGATCTGGTCTAGGATCCCTGGATCCTACCTGTGATCCATCACTATCTGACCCCAGATCCTACATCTGTCTTTGGTAAGATTTCTGGTAGGATCCTAGGTTACCAGCACTATCTGATGGAGGGTGGAAGGATCCACAAAACCACTATCTGAGCAACACCACATATCACCCATTTATTAGTCTGGAAAAAGAAGCAGTTATATGCCCTTCTATGGGCAGGAACAGTCAGATTGTCTAAATCTAATGTCATATGAAGGATTTCATTTGGCTTGAGGAAGTCATTCACTAAAGTGCATGTGCCTCAATAATTCTAAACCCTGGGCCAGATATTCAAACTGCGCTCTTCTTAGGTGCAAGCCCCTGCGCTGAGCAAAATAGTTGCGCAGGGGTGTGGCCCAGGCGCTATTCAAAGGAGTTGCGCTAGTGAGCAACTCCTTTGAATATCACCCCCTGGCCACAGCCACTGTGCATGGCGCAGTGGAACTTGCGCCACCGCAAGTTGTCAGAGTGGAGCATTCAACTTGCAGGCGCAAGTACCATTGCTAAAACTCGATATTCAAAAAGGTGACATGCAAATGGGGCCATAATTCATGCAAGGCACAGGGGGGCCATTTGCATCTGATTATAGCCCCATTTCTACGGCTCATTAGCATGCAGGTGCGCCCGATCCCCAAGTACTTCGCCTGGCGCCGCCAGGCAGCAGCCATCGGGACCGGCGCCTCCTGCAGCCCAATCGCGGGCAAAAGAGTGAAATCCCCCACCCCCACCAGCCCGACCACAGGCTGCATAAGGTTTAAAAGCAACCCCCCGCCTTGGCCGATCGCTGAGCGGCAATATGTCCCCTCCAGACACATCCCTGGTGGTCAGTGGACCACCAGGGATGTGTCGGGAGGGGGAGACATTGTGCCCGCGATCCGCTGGTGGGGTAAACTATGCCCGCGATCGGGCTGCGGGGGGGCATACCTCTCAACCTCTCGTCTCATAAATCAGGGACAAGACATTACAATATCAGGGACACAGACCCCATATCAGGGACACATCTTACGATTTGGTAGTATACACTCAGAAAGCTGATAGAATTAGGGGGGATTTATGTAAGATGCATTTTCTGAATAGGAAGGAATCTGTAACTTAATATTTAACATTATTTTATGCTTACAATCCCCAGTGTTCTGTCACAACAATACAATTGTTATGAGGGACTTAGACAAATTCTGAGGCATAATCAGGGATGTCCCTGAAAATCAGGGACAGTTGAGAGTAGTGAGGGGGCACAGGGAGTGGGTTGGGGGCCAGCCACAGGTGGCAGCTGCTGTGTTGCGCCCTGCAATGCAGCAGCTCACCTGTGGGTGGCCCTCAACTTAAGCCTTTTTTTTTTGGCTCAAAGTTGTGCAGGCGCAGGTTGGGGGTTGCGCCTGCACAGCTCTGCACAGCCGGCTGAATATCGGGCTGTGCAGTTTATGCATGGTTCCTCCCCACCAGTTCAGCATGCATTCATTTGCATTGCACTGTTGAGCAGCCTGTTTTCAGTGGCGCAACTGCCTCCTGCTGAATATCGCAGAATGGAGCAAGTTCGGACTTGCGCAGGCGCAACCTTATTGCGCATGGCGCAACCCTTTTGAATATCTGGCCCCCTGTATTTATAGCCCCTCTATTCTTTATTAAGGGGCACATTTACATGAGAACAGGCTTTTTTGTCTCTTGTTTCTTCATCTGCTCTTTCTGCTTCCTTACAAATAACATCATAATCATTTCTGCAGCAACCAGTTCAGAGGTCACAAACAATGGATTAAGTTGTCATCTACAAGCAAGCAGCCAGAGCAGATGAAGACCAAGTGACAGGGATCCTGTTTTCATAAGCATTTCAAATTTCATTTCATTTTCATTTTTTATACTTGCAAGCAAGATGAGCAATACTGCCCATTTTCACAAGTGACAAGTCTTACAATAATATCAAATAAACATACAAACTGACACAATTAAAAACAAACATTATCATAAGACAGTGCAAACATATGTCCTGTTTGAATGATAATATAGTTTCTAAGTTGATAAACTAGTACATTCATTTTGAGTATCAAACCATGATCTAAGTCTTGTTTTAAAAGTTTGAACAGTGGAGCAATTCAAAATTTCTGTTGGAAGAGAATTAAAAAAGAGGGGAGCTCTATATAATGGAGATTTTTGTCCATTCGCCTTTTTAAAGCAGCAGTACTATGTAAAAAAAAATGTGCGATTTTCGACAGTTTATTCCCTGTGCTCTGCTCAGCATGTCCCTGGTACTCTTTCCCGTCGGCATTGTACTATCACCTCGTAATCTGCTTAGTTGTCCTTTGTTTTTGTTTAGATTTCTGCCTCCCGCCATGTTGACAGCAGCAGTAAAAGATAGGCAGACAGGCAGGCGCCGTACTTTCTGTAGATCTACTGAAAACGGAAATTGATCACTTCCTGGATAGGTAGTACTGCTGCTTTAAAGGCAAATTTACTTTGAGATCTAGTCCCAGGTAGGTTGATAGTTCTTGGGAATAAAGTCTGTACAGATGTTGGGAGGAGACCAATGATCCCCTTAAACAATAAAATACCCATTCTTGTTTTAATCCTATTTTCAATGGAGGGACAGTTGGACAGTTTTAATAATTCCCAACGGTGTACTCAAGTGGATGAGTTGGTCATGAACCTAAGAATGGAATTATAGGTAACCCTTAATCTATCCACAAAATTTCTCACTGGTGGCTGTGTAGATGATGAGTCCACAGTCCAAAACACTTCATAAAAAAATATGGAAAAGTAATTTCCTAGACTCTAAAGTCAGGAAAGGTTTTACTCTGTAGAGTAATCCTAATCTCTGATATATGAATTTCTTTAAATTATTGATATGTAGTTCAAAAGTGAGATTTGGATATAAGATTATCCCAAGATAACTGAAGCTTTCTACAAATTCAATAGCTTCACCATTTAAATCAATAAGTGACATCCTCTACCTTTTTTCTTGGACCTGTAAAATCTATAACTTCTTTTTTTTTTGCATTTAACACCATACATTTTGAAATAACCAATTCTGAAGCAGATGAACATCGTTTTGTACCATCTCCAAGGCATCCATTGGCTTAACACCTATACTATAAATAACTGCATTGACAGCGTACAAAGTCATAGATGTTTGACTACAGATGTCATGGGCAGTATTCATGAATAAGGAGAAAATAAGTGGGCCCAATATTGACTCCTGGAGTACCCCATATTTAATAATTTTCAGTTGAGATAAATTACTTTCAATCCTAGTTCTGTGGGCTGTATTATCTTAATAGTCAGAATATCATTTAATCACAACACCAGAGAAGTGCAACTCATGAAGGATACTTTGCAATAGATGATGCTCAACCAAGTCAAAGGCCTTGGTGAGGACCACAAATATGGCTGCAATAGAGTGCCCTTTATCTAGGGCACCCTGTATGCAGCCAGTGAACCCCACCAAGGCCGTTTCTGTGTTGTGCCTGGATTTGAAGCTATGTTGACACTCAGTAAGTAAACCGAACTTTTCAAGATGATCAATTGTTTGATCATATATTATTTTTCCAGGATCTTTGAAAGGGGAGTTAACAGAGAGATTGGGTGGTTATTTGAAACACATGCTGGGTTACCACTTTTAAGAATTGGTTTAATAGTTGCTATTTTCCATTGATTTGGAAAAACTCCTTAACACAGTGAGAAATTGAATATTGTTTTAAAGTAATGTATTTAAGTACAAGAGTGAGGTAAGCATATGAAATATAAGCTAAACAGTACTTTAGTGGTGGATCAAGCAACCCGCGTAGGAATGCTTGGGTAACATAGCTGGAATCTTTGGTAGGATGAATGATGTTAGGTATTGAGAATGTTATAGTGAGTTGAAGAAAGACAAAGAAGAAGCAGAAGAAGAAAAACAAGAACAGTTAGCTTTTATATTGCGCTTTTTTATACATGTTATATACCAAATTATACAATGGGCTAAATCAAAAGTCCTAAATCCTGCTTTCTGATTGGTTGGCTGGCATCTTTCCAGCATGATAAATCCACCAGTATACCCACTGTAAAAGGTGCCAGCCAGCTGAATCTCCCCCAAAAGTAATGTGATCCCTGAAATTGTAAACACAAAGCCGCCATATTGATCAGTCGCTAACAGATGGAAAAGCAGGACTTTCAAACACACCACAGTTTCCCAGACTGCAGCACTCCTGAAACCCTGTATGAAGACACCAGAAATAATTTTTCTTCCCCCCCAACTAATTCCTTGTGTCGCCACACTCCAGTACTGCTGATCCCAGTTACTAAAACTACCCAACTCACACTCACCTAAAGCTGAACACGGCATCACTTACAGTCCTCGCAGTGTCTACCAAACAGCCAGGATGGAAAAAAAGCCGAACACAGAACTCGCACCATCCCTTCTGAAGGGCTACATTCTGCTTTCGGCCATCTCCCCCTTCAGCTGCAATCACACTAGGTATCAACAACATAAGCCTACCTGCCAAACAGCAGTACTTCATGCGTCATGTACCACTGCTACACAACTTCTCACCCCTGCTCCATCTACATAATAATGCAGAACTATTTTTTTTAAAGTGAAGCAATACTTTCCATAGAAATCAGTTAAAAAAACAATAACAAATAAATAATATTTTTTTCTTTTACAGATAAAGGACTGCCATTGCATAATACTGTAGCAATATACCCCTCCAGGGAGTGGGTATATGGGTGTATTTACCACTTCTGGTGTGGTTAAGTCATTCGACTGCGCCTCGTGACCGAACCACACCAGCCATGGTAAATCCACCCATATACCTACTCCCTGTCATGGTATATTGCTTAAGTGCTTTATAAGCAATGAGAGACTGATAGTGAAGTGATTGTAAATGTGTAGTGGCAGCCATTTTGCACATCAACATCCACACAACCTAAGACAATTCCATGAACTGATTTTATGAGAAGGGGAATTGTAATGCCATTACTTTGTAGACATAAGATTCAGCTGATAATATTTTGCTCCATGCTTACTTATTTATTCATCAAAGTGTCTGGACAGCCCGTAATACTCTGTAACTAAGAATACAGACCTCCAGACTATCCACAGAGGTATCCAGGGTACCAGTGTCTTCATGTACATTACAGGAATGCTGGCAAAGGCACCAGGGAGTCCTCTACTCTTGCAAAAAGTGCCTTGGGTTCTTTTACTTCCATCTAGACACCCACCAGGACAGTACCAAAGATAGGTAGACGGGACCTCAGTTTAGCGTCTTATCTGAAGGGCAGCACACCCTGACGATACACCTGTCCCCTAGTACTGCTCTCAGTTGCCAGCATTTATACTATGAGCCCAATCCCGGTGTGAGACTAGAACCCATGACATTCTGGATCAGATGCAGATGTGCTACCAATGGAGCTATGCTGACATAGCACACAGTACATTAAACTTGTTGTATGGTACTGAGGTTTGAATGCTTATGTGACATATATATATATATATATATATATATATATATATATATATATATATGATGTACACTCTCTCTCTTTCTGTCCCTGCTAAGGGACTATAACCCTGTCATGAAGACGCAGGAACCCTCTTGAGAAGGGCCCCACCCTTAGCAGTGCTGCAGGGATAAAGTCCAATTAGACCAAAGGTACCATAGGGAAGAAATCCCATGCATCCCCTAAACAGACAGGGAGGAGCTGGTGGAGGAGGAGGACAAGATGATGGTGGAAGTAACACAAAATTGCATCAGAAGAACGCTGGAGGATGCGCGGTTTAAATACCGCTCGGGGGGGGTTACAATATTGTATTTATATTATATTTATGTTTGTTTAGGTTGCCCCCTGTAGTGTCAGGAGCTCTTTAGGACATCTTTGTATTACCTGCCCATTAGTGGTCTCCTGGTAGCAGTGTCCTAGAATTTCATCCACCTGCTGCTGTCTTCTCTGCCCATTCTCGCTTGCAATGCTGTTCTCATTCACATAACCGTTTCCACTCGAGGGCTGAGATCTGTCATGCACAGACTGTACTGGCTCGATGCTGTTCTGCTCTGTTGCTGGGGATTCCGGATTGTCCTTGACTCTTGCTACCTGGTGAATCTGCACGGTGGCCTCTGGAGGGTGGTGGACATGGACATTGACCAGGGATGGGTGCAATGAGGCTGCAGAGAGAAAGGCTGATGAGACATACATGGACACAACGTACATCCTCCCTCTCTCACTAAGGTCTTGCTTTCATTGCATATTATAAATCAGTAATGTGATTTTCAGCCAGTCAGCATGCAGAGCCACTGTACCTCTTATCCTGTGCACAATGTGTGCTCTCATGCAGGAGCGTTAGGAGGGATCACTCCACTTCAGTGCCGGGGGGTGTACAATTAAAAAAAATGACTGTAAACTTATTATAAATCACTCGCGCTAAACTGGAGTGATTTACAGTATGGTAAAAGGGCCTCCAACGGATGTCTCTTATGGTATAAGAGACTCCACTAGTGCGGTTTGGGCACACCGAACTGCTCAGCTTTGCTTCGTGGCTCTCTCACCGGAGCCTCATGCTCAGAGTCTCTTACACCATAGGAGACAGCCCTTGGAGGTCCTACTGACTTATAAAATGAACACTGGTAGTCCAAATGGAATGGCTGCAGCTCCACATGCAAGTGGCTTGGCATTAGGAGCATAAATGAAAGCTGGGCCAGCAGGAGGTTAAGGTGTGTTCCAGAGTCCTACAGGTGGTCAGGATCAGATCAAATCAAATGTTATTTCAAAAGCGCTTTTCAAAAACCAAAGCACATATACAGCATAAAAACAGATATTTAATCAAGTAAAACATATAAATATAAAAAGGCAGCAGTGCTAAAACTAAACATTATCCCCAAATGCCAAGCTAAATAAATATGTTTTTAATGAGGATTTAAAAGTCTCAGTGGACAGGCACTCTCTAATCCGATGAGGTAGAGAGTTCCACAGGGTCGGGGCTACAGAAGCAAAAGCCCTAGCACCTGATGTCTGAAGATGGACCCTGGGAACCTCTAGCAATCCCTCGTTGGTGGAGCGGAGTGGACGGAGGGGGCAGTAAGGCTGAAGGAGGTCTTGCAGGTAACCCGGTCCCTGTCCGTGTAGAGTCTTATAAGTCAGCAACGCGACCTTGAAGGCAATCCTCCATCGCACTGGTAGCCAGTGCAGTTCGCGCAGCACAGGCGTGACATGGCAAGTTCTTGACAACCCCGTCAACAACCTGGCCGCAGCGTTCTGCGCGAGCTGCAAGTGATGGAGAGCCACCCCCGGTAACCCTAGGTATAGAGCACTGCAGTAATCAAGATGAGAGGACACCAAGGCGTGAACCAATGTAGGAAGATCATCGGGCGGAACAAGGTGCTTTATCCGGGCGATGTTCCTCAGATGATAAAATGAGGACTTGACAACTGCTGACACCTGTGTTTTCAGCGTCAGTTCGTTATCAAGCACAATGCCCAGATTCCGCACCTGTTCAGAAGGTCTCAACTGGTTACCCCCTAACACAAAGATCACTGGATGGCACAATTTTACGTCCTCACATACAATACCTGTTTAAAGAAAATTTGCCAGCGACTCTCAGCAGAGGAACTGATGCAGCAATATGTGTTAGTCTGCAAAAAATGCCATCATATAGTTTTCTTAGCAAAATATTTATTTCTGACATCTTTAGAGTCCTCTTCAGTGTATTTTTAGTTTTCCCAGATACTTTTAAAAACAGATTTTACAGGTAATTTTGTAATCAATGCCCCACGTCATTAAAGATGGCCGCCACTTGCAATTTTTAAAACTCTCTTCTGACGAGGCCGCCTGTCATGCTAAATTCATAACGTGGATGTATTTGGGTGGTGTTACCACATGTTTCTGATGGTAAACAGAACAGAACTATATATGTTTTTTTTGTTTGTTTGTTTAATGGCGGCCATGGCATGGCAGTGGGAACTTTTAAAAACGTCAAAATCCCATATCTTGGTTCAGGAGCGAGAGAAAAACAAAATGAAAAATGATTATTTTCATATTTTTGCCAGAAAAAAATATTATTGCTAAAAAAAAATTATTTGGTGACTAACACATACTGTTGCTTTAGTATTTATTTTCACTTTGAACAGATGTTATTACATGTAAAACATTTTATTTCCACTTTGAATAGAATACAGTGAATAAAGGATATGATTAAGAGTTTATTATGGAAAAAGTGGCAGTTTTAAGGTAAAACAAAGTAACACAGTAATAAAAAACATTATCAGTAGTGTGGTATACATCAAAGACATAAAGGGGTGCAGTGGATTAACACTTTTATGTGAACAACAAGATGCTGGGATGCATAGCTAGGGGGATCAGTAGTGGGAGAGAGGAGGTTATACTGCCCTTGTACAGGTCTCTGTTAAGGCCTCATCTAGAGTATGGAGTTCAGTACTGGTGACCACACCTCAAAAAGGACATTAACCTGCAGGAGAAGGTCCAGAGAAGGGCTACAAAGATGACAGTGGGTCAGCAGGGTAAAGCATATGAGGAGAGGTTGAGGGCACTGGACATGTACTCCCTGGAGGACAGGAGGGGGAGGGGAGGCATGATTGACACCTTCAAGAACTTGAAAGGGATAAATAAGGTGGATAAGGAGGGTCTCTTTAAGCGAAGTGGTAACCATAACACGAGGGGGCACAGTCTTAAGCTGGAGGGTGGGAGGTTTAGGAGGGAGGTCAGGAAGCACTTCTTCACAGAGAGGGTGGTAGGCACTTGGAATGTGCTGCCAGAAGAGGTGGTCTTGTTGAAGACAGTAGGCAGCTTCAAGAGAGGCTGGGATAGACATAGAAGGAAGGTTAGGATCATGGATAGTGAGGATGGGAGGAGTGAGGAAGGGGGGCAGGGAGAGCAGCTCAAGCTCTGGACCCTCAAATACAAGTAGACTAGATAGACCAAACGGCCTTCTTCTGCTGGCTTCTTCGAACGATTGTATTTATCTCCACACTAGTGATAAGGCCATCATAACTAACATGTGACTTTGCCACTCGTGAGTTATAGATCTTATCCCTCTCTAGTTGAGATAAATGTGTTATTTCACTGCAGTTCTGTATATATTCCCAATACACCGTATACGCTTACATGCAAACAGCTAAAAATGCCCAGCACACTTCAGTCATTCATTTAACAAAACTACAGCTGGACTACAACTAGAAATAACAACCCAGATCAGCAATCGTGCAGAGGCACCCATAGTCATCAGATGGGGCGGGGGGCGGGGCAATAAGGGAGGAAGGTTTATTTCACATTTGTCAACAGTATGTCGTCCCATAGACGTCTATAGAGGATCCAATCCGTCCCTAATATTGACACTGCATGAACATCCTTAGTACAAGCCCAAAAAAGGAGAGTGTTGGAAATCCAACCATATAAGTTAGAAATACTACAAAAATCTCTTTAAAATTGAAATAATGTGGAGCACTTCTGCCCCCTTCCCCACAGGTATCATCTTCATATTTAACAATTAAATTTTTTAAACAATAAAATCAGCAGACAGGGCTAATCAAGATCCACACTCTCCAGTGCCTAGTCTGGTCATTTTTTTTTTAGGGGGGGGGAGGGCCTTTTAAGCATTAATAAATGGCTAAGAGTTTGCTTCAGCAGGGGATAAGACAAGACAAAGTGCGGGTTATGCCTTTTTTTAATTCATGTTTATTGAAAAGCATGGGTACAGGCTTGAGACAGCATCACCTGTTCAGGTGTAAAATACTTAGCAACCATTTCACTTATGGCAAATACCATTTTCCAGTTACAGAGAATATGTATAGCCATACAAGGCATTTCAAACAGTGAGAGGCACAACAAATAGTTCAGTAATATTGTTAATCTGTATCTTTGACCATGCACTATATTCATACGGTGGTGTGAGGACAGGGATAGGAGAAATCTGGTCAAGTAAGTGGGTGCCTAAAGAACAGAGGGCTAACTGGAGCTAGTGCTAGGGTCGTCTCCATGAAGAGTCCAGCGAGACCATCTCCTCACAAATGTGGGGAGTCTCAAGTTGACTTTAAAAGTCAGTTCCTCCATTATTTGTATGTCATGAACAAGATCCAACCAATGCTGGACCATTGGAAGTTACTCCTTAAGCCAATGTCTGGTTATAGCCTTGTGAGCGGCCACCAGAAGAATGTTCCAGAGGTATATCCGGTCTTGCCCAGTAACTTCTGGTGGAGGGAGACCTAAGGGTGAGTGTGAGATATTCAGGGGGAGTACTAATTGTGAGAATAGTTCACGAATCATGTTTAATATCTGTTGCCAACATGGTTGAAGTACTGGGCATGTCAAAAATATGTGAGAGTGATGTGCCCTTTCCTCCGCACATTTTCTCCAGCAAGCCTGTGTATGATGTGAGGTCCCCTTACTTTGTACAACTGGTGTATAAAAATAATGTATCTTAATCCTCCAGGCAAATTCTTGCCATACAGGAGAGATGATTATTTTCACGGCAGATCTGAAAATCCTTTCCTAGTCCTCGTTAGTTAGGTAAATATCAGTTTCCTGCACCTACCTCTGCTTTATTAATGTGATGGTGTCCCCATGCATATTTCTAAGAGCTTTATATAGAGCAGAAATGTGCCCTTATCTAATAGTCTGGTTCAGAATTGCTGCCACAATGTCGGTCAGGGGTCTGGCCTGGGGGTGATCCTGCCCTGCAGTGAGCCTGTTTGTCGTATATGTTCTAAGTTGAAGAAATCAAAAATGGTCTGAGTTGGACAAATTAAAGTTCTTTTCAGTAGTTTGAAAATCTTAAAAAAAAACACTTACTCATGAGCTGTTTGGGAAATTACAAACCCAGCCTTGCCCATCTGCAAAAAGTGTGATCCACCTTAGACAGTAGGAAAGAGTCATTCCAGGCAAACCACTGGAAAGGCCATAAAGAGGCCACCAGCCTGTGTGGGTTATGCCTGGTTAACCACCATCTAGTGGTGCTATGAACTTTTAGGCCCCGAGGGGTGTTTAATGCATGTTAACCCATGGAGTACCTTAATGGTATTATTAAAATGGGTCAATTTCAACATTCTGTGAAAGTGTTTTATATTTATGAAATTTCCAATGAGGGTCACCTTGCTGGTAACATAACCCTTTTAGAATTTGTATAACCAGTCATACTTCTTTAGTCTCAAAACCTTTTCTTTTTAATTATTCTCTTTCTCACCCATTCCTGGTGCTGCCCTATCTACTGTGATGACTTCTAGCCTCATCTCTCCCCTTCTCTGGCACTTACCTTTGTTTCAAGTGCCACTGTGTGGACTCCGCACCATGGTGGTTCCATCTGGGGGAGAAGACTTTGTTGCTTTGTTCAGCAGCTCCTCTGACCCTCATATGCAGGATACAGAGCAGCCAGCTGGATAGTCAGGATGCAAAAACACCAGTTTCATCCTGCTTGCTCCATGTTTTTTCCTACTTATTGGGTCCACTCTCCTGGGATGTCACCTTCTAGGACTCCAATGTTCGCATGCGCACAGTCGTGCCTGACCGTGCTCGGGAGCCAGGAAAAGTCCCCCCCCCCCCCATCACCTGTCCCTAGCACTTCCACCTGTGGTCACCTAGGTGGCAGTGTGTTAGTGGGGATGCTCAATTATCCTTCCCTTGTTGACCCTCCGATGACCCAGGCGCAGGGTTCAAATCAGGGTCACCGGCTTCACAAGTGACAGCTCTACCACTGTGTTGACAGGCTTGCTTCACAGCCTATTTTCTTATTGGAAGGACATTGATAGAGTGAAGGCAGTCCAGAGGAGGGCAACCAAAGTGGTGCACAGTCCGCATCAAAACCCCTCCGAGGAGAGGCTTAAAGAGCTAAATATGTACACCCTGATGGAGAGAAGGGAGAGAGGGGTATGATAGAAACCTTCAGTTGCCTCCCAGGAGTAAACAAGGTCCAGGAGAGAGGTATTTTTCAGAGAAAAGGGTGTTCTAGAAAAAGGGGGGCATGCTAAGAAACTGGAGGGGGTAAATTCAGGAAGGAAGTGAAAGTACTTATTCACAGAAGGGCAGTGGATACCCTGAACAGCATTCCAGAGGAGGTAGTGGAGGCAAAAATAGTGGTGGGGTTCAAAAATGCCTGGAACAGGCACAAGAGAATGGTAGGGGTAAGGAAGGGAAGAGAAGAGGTAACACCATAGATCAAGCTGACTCTGCAGCAAAAATGAAGATTTAAAAAAAAAACAATGGGCAGACTGGGTGGATCCAGTGGCCCCTATCTGCCATCACATTCCATGTTTCTATGTTTCTATTGCACGTGGCTGTGTGTCCTTCATTTGCAGCCAAACAACCTTGACTTTCCTGAGTTTTTGAGTGAGCAAGCAGGAACCTGGCATATTGACACACGCACATCCACTAATGCATGAACTCAGATCTGTGTACACGAAGGGCAGGCTGACATACTTTTTTTTTTTATTAAACAGAGCCTTAAGCATGCATATGAGGAATAAGCTATACTTACCTAGCTGGTGCGAAAGAGGCAGAGTGTATGTGGATTTGGACATAGACATGTTCCCCTTTGCCAGGCTGCTCTCCATCCGGCTGCTGCGCTGTCTCTCAGGTCGGGAGGCCGGGAGGTGGCAGAATCTCCCCGTGGAGTTTGATGGGCACCAGCATTCATCTCTCCCAATGCAACGTCCGCCGTTCATGCAGGGGATCTGGCAGAAATCTAAGAGAACGCAATGTAAAAAAACTGTAATTAGCAGCACATCAGCAGCAGAGGCCCCAACTTTCCTTCTGAGCAAAGTGAAGTTAATTGACCTGATTAATGCTTGTTCTCTTGTTCTCAGGACAGCGTCTTCATGGGTTTGACAGCGGATCAGGTAAGCAAATTCTAAAGTACTAGGTACAAGGCATGTTCCTCAGGTTTAGTCATCCTGCTTTAACGGGACATGGTTAACCCCTCAGAATCAGTCCCAATCAAACACAAACATTAGAACCTCAGAATGGTGTCAGAATAAAACAGCAACATTCACATACAATGGCCCACACATTGTGAAAACTCATGAAAAGTTCTTTTAAATGAGGTATTGGGCTTACCTGTAGCTGGATGCAGTCCAGAGATATCGATAACTAAGTGTGCCCCATACTGATACTACATTGCCGCCATTTTCTGGAACCTTGTGATGTCATGGAGGAACAAGCTGTGCTTGACTACATGCAGTTAGGCACAGTTTGTTCCTCCATGACATCACAATCTTCCAGGAAATAGTGACAACGTATGAAGTAGCAATCTACAGCAGTCTTAGTCAGTGATATCTCTGGGCTGCTTCTAACTACAGGTAGGCCCAGTACCTCATTTAAAGGAAAACTGTACAAATCAGGTGGCTGCTGCCCACATAAGGCTTACCCTTCGGTTTAGCTTTAGCCCACAAAAGCAGCATTTTTCTTGCACCGCAACAGAGTTCATTATATTTTCTAAAAGTCTGTGAACTGGAAGTATGGCGGACCCCGGGGAGGTGGGGGCTCCATTAACTGTAATGGTGCAGCGCTGCTCCACTCACTTTGATCCCCTGGGTTTTTGTTTCCTAGGTGCATTACTTTGCACTCCTTTGCATTGAATCTAAGCTGCCATACTTTTGGCCATTCCTCCAACCTTGCCAATTCCCTTCTCATCCTTTCCACCCCTCCTTGTGTATCAACACTGTTGCAGATCTTTGTGTTGTCTGCAAAGAGGCATACTTTCCTTCCAGTCCCCCCACAATGTCACTTATAAAGACATTAAAGAGGACTGGCCCCAGTATTGAACCCTGCGGTACCCCGCTAGTACCACCCCCCTTTCTTCAGAGTGGACTCTGTTTACTATTACCCTCTGCGTCCTGTTGTCCAGCCAATTTTTTTACCCAAGCTATCACCCTGGGATGCACTCCCAGGCTGGCTAACTTGTTTATTAATCTTTTATGTGGAAGGAAGGAAGGAAGGAAGGGAGGGAGGGAGGGGGAAATCATCAGGCTAGTTGAGTGACACAGTGTGATAGAGGAGGATGGGCAAAAGAGTGCTGTCTTTAATGATTACTTTGGCTCAATTTCCACTGGGGAAGACAAGAGGACCTGACCAGAGAGTGGCATCATAGTGGCAACTAAGGGGGTCCCAGAGATGAGGCAGCCAATATTTACAAGCAAATGGATCCAGAAGGGACAGGCATCCCAAAAGACAGATAAGGCCCAAAGACCAGATGGGTTGCATCCGAGGTTACTCAGGGAGCTGGCAGTAGTACTGGCTACACCCCTCATAGGACTATTCAACAGCTCACTAACAATGGGGCGGATCTGAAGGATTAGAGAGTGGTGGATGTAGTTCCGCTCCATAAAGTTCAGCTCCAAAAGGGGGAAGACAAGGAAAAAGTGGAGAACTACAGACCTGTCAGTTTTACGTCTATAGTAGGGAAGCTGATGGAGTCACTGGTCAAAGCGGACCTCGTCGACTACTTGGAGAGTAACAGTTTCCAGGATAATAAACAGCATGGATTCATGGCAGGGAGGTCCTGTCAGACTAACCTGATGGGTGATGAGGGAACTGGATAGGGGCCATGCTGTGGATTTGCCCTACTTTGACTTCAGCAAGGTTTTCGACTCGGTGCCTCACAGATGCTTGCCGAAGAAGATGGAGGATCTGGGTGCGGCAAAGGTCATAGTAAACTGTATAAGTAACTGGCTAAAGGGGAGGCAGCAGAAAGTTGTGGTCAACGGGGTCAAATTAGAAGAAAGGTAGATCACAAGTGGGGTGCCACAGGGATCTGTCCTGGGTCCAGCCCTCTTCAATGTGTTCATCAGCAACATTGGTGAGGGAATCCAGGGCAGGTTTTGTCTCTTCACAGAAGACATGAAGCTTTGTGGGAGGGTGGACAGTGACACATGAATCAGGGAACTACAGAGTGGCTAACAAAAGCTAGAGGATTAGTTTAAGGTTTAGCAGTTGAAAATCAATGCCAAAAAGTTCAAGGCAATGCACTCAGAGAACAAGAAGCCAAGGACAGAGTACTGGATGGGTGAGGTGAGACTTAGCACTACTATTGAGGAATGGGACCTTGGAGTTATTATCAGTGACTCCCTCAAACAATCGAGTCAGTGCAACAAGGCATATAGCAAAGTGAGTAGGACGTATTTGGGGGTACTGATAGCAGAAGGGAAGAGGTAGTACTTCCCCTATAGATCCTTGGTGAGGCCACACCTGGAGCACTGCGCCAAGCAGGGCCACAGTAATGGGGGGAAAAGTGGGGATGTTGTCCGGGGCCCTGAGCTCAAGAGGGGCCCACCTGAGGAGCTGGCATTAGCTGGTTTGGGAAACGGACCCATTTCAATTGACTTGTCCTGGGCCCCAAAATTCATAGCTGCAGCCCTGGCGCCATGTTCTGGGGTCCTCACCTCAGGCAGGATACGGATAGGCTGGAGACAATGAAGCGCAGGGTAACAAAAATGATTCAGAGCCAACAGGGCAGGTCCTATTAGCAGCACCTCACAGCACTAAACATCTACTTGCTGGAGTCCCAAAGGAAAGGGGAGGTATGATGGAGACCTTCAAGTTCCTAAACGGAATTAACAAGGTGAACTTTTTCCCTCCTGGGACACTTAAACTCCTCCTCAGTCTTCCATCAAGAGGGAGTGCTGGTAGTGATGGCTTATCCCCCTGCTTTTTAAAATTAGTGGTCCACGACAATGCCTATCCACTTAACTTTATCTTTAATCTCTCACTTACTACGACCTCTGTCCCCCCTGCCTGGAAGCAGACCAGGGCACAGCACAACCACTGCCCTGGCCCTCTTCACTGACCATGTGCTTAGGAATATGGACGAAAGGAAGTTGACTGGAGTGGCGTTTGTTGATTTATCTAAGGCATTCAATCTAGTCAATCATAATATTCTAATAACAAAACTTGGCACCCTTGGCTTCTCCTCTGCCTCCACAGCCTGGCTCACAAACTACCTCTCTGATCAAACCTAAATGGTCTGCCTTGGTGGTGGCACCTCCCTCCTTTGCCTGTCTCAATGGGTGTCCCCCAGGGCTCCATACATGGCCCCCTCCTCTTTTTCCTCTTCATTAACTCCTCCCAGCGGAGGGCCTCTCATGCCACTCCCTCCTCTATGCTGACGACCTGATACTCTTCCAAAGTGACCCCTCCCCCTCTTCACTGTTCTTCTACCTCACTGCTGATTTCTGTAAGGCCCACCGTTGGTTCTCTTCTAACAAACTACTGGTCAATGCTTCCAAAACAAAGGCTATGCTATTCGGCTCCAATCCCAAACTCTCCGCCCTTGGCCACTCTGGCAGCCTTCTCACTGTCCACACCCAGATGGATCTCTCCTCGACAACGTTCCCTCATTCAAGTTTCTGAGGATAATCCTAGACCCATCCCTTACCTACTTCAAACACATAGCTTCTCTGAGCCATCGCATTAACCAGAAGCTGGGGTTCTGCTGTTGCCTAATTGACCATCTCACGCCAGCAGCTCACCTTGCCATAGCCTGTGGCAACCTCCCCCTCCCTGATTATGTGTGTCCAGTGTACTCCTTTACATCCGCAGCGAACCAACACTGCCTGGATACAACCTACAACCGGATTTGCTGCTTTGCCCTTCTTGCCCCTCTCTCCACGTACCACCGCTCCCTCTACCAGTCCCTAAATTGTCTCCCCCTTCTAGTGTCAAGCTCCTAAATCAAATCACTCATACTTTTTTCTCCCCCTGATCTGCGACCCTGCCAGATCCCGCACACATTATGTCCTTCTTGTTTGAACAGCATACTGTATTGTTGGCCCTCACTTATGAAGTGGGGTGGGGGAGGGGGGCAACTTGATGGACCTAGAGTCCCTTCTGACCTTAAATTACTATGTTACAATGTAAGCATTAGGTCTGATAATTGAAATGCAGTTGTTGATGACTGAGTTCGATTATCACTACACTGTCACACACAATATCACAAATCAAACCTGACATTCGTAGAGTGCATAACCACCCATCACATGCAGCAGTAACAAATAGCTTTTCACGTATTATTCTGGTGTCTGAGAAAGTATTTTTATTTTAATATTGTCTTTTTACAGTGTACTAACAACAGACGTCAGGATATTGTTAATAAAAGCTGTGTAACCCCTCCAGTGTGGGGTATATCATATCTGTGGTTCTCCCTTCATGTCCTGCCTGGTGGGCCAGTTCCTTGAATTTAAAGGGAGGAGCTGCCAAACGCCGGGTTGGTGGGGATGCCTGAGAGAGCACTGGAAATCCAGGTTCTTTGTAATATAATTCCAGCTCAGACGTGACCACGGGAGATCCTGAAGAAAGTGGTGGAGGCCATATGTATCTGGCACATGGATGAGGCATGCCCCATTTGGGGCTCAGTGTTTGGGATAGACACTGGGAAGAGTCACAGAGAGAGGGTGAAGGAAGACCTCTCCAAAAGTTACTCCATGTAAAGAGATTGTCTAATGACCCACAACCTGTATAAGTTACAATGTTCCATAAAGGGTCCCTCCAATGGCACCCATAACCCAACATGCCAGGGGAGTACCAGATTTAATAGGATCTTCTCCTGGTCCCCACATCATTACCAGGAGAAGTCAGCAGAGAGGCTGGGTGCAGTAAGTGACAATGAGGGTTCCCTGCTGGTCCCAGAGTAACTGAGTCCATCAGAAGTCGTCAAGGGTACACTGGGTTCAAGAGAAAATCCCATGAAGGAGGGATGCAACTAATAACACGTTATTGTGTCTGCATGAGTCAAGATGTCTGGAACACCCTACAGCCTACCAAATGAACTTGGAAAAAGCTTGCTACAGCTGCTGCCATTGATGGAGGGGGTCTTTGGACAATGCTGTTCATGCTAAATAAATGTAATGCTGCTCCACATGTTTAACTACTTCAAAGTTAGGACCCCTGGCTGGACTCCTTGTTATCTGGGATGACCCCCTGAGGACCCCGGGGCAACACCTGATTTTCACATACAGTATTTCACAAACAAGCCAGACTTTGTTCTTTTGCATACTTCCAGGGTTATTAGCCTGTGAAGGGGGAGAGAATCCCACCTGTTAAAATATTTTTTAACACCCAGGTATTGATCATTGACCTCAATCAAACTGGCATTTCTCAAGGGTTCCACATCTATAGACCCAGCATGGCTACACTAAATTGCCCTTTTTATGTTTGCTTGCACACATATGCAAGAAACATAGTGCCACCATATGAGTTTTCGTAGGTGTGCCACCCTCACTTCCAATGCCCTGCTCCGTTTTGCAGACACAGCCGCACTGCACCAATGAATGCCCGAGCTGCCTATGACAGCCGTTCAGATGCAGTGCCGTACAGTTCTGAGACAACCACCACTATAATCAGTGGTGGTAACGTGTAGGTAATTTGCATATTGCCATCGGCAGTATGCAAATTGCCTACACGTCAGCACTGCATCTGAACTGTTGTAGACAGTTCGCTTCTGATCCCCGCTGGGATCCAGTCCCCCCAGAACACCTAAGTAGCATGCTGGGAGCCCACCCCAGTGTGCTCATGCCCTCCCTCCACCTCCCCCACACACTGTAAGGACCTACCGGGGGTGCCCACCTCTGTCGGCCCACTGACCCCCTAAAAGCAAATCTCCAGGTACCACGCTCGGGAGCCCACCCCAGCTGCAAAAAGTTCGGCCCACGGGGCGCCAGCAGTCCCCTGTCGGCTCCACTGCCCCCCAGCAAACTTCCAGGTGCCATGCTGGGAGCCCACCCAGTGTGGCAAAAGTCCCACGTCGTCTTTATGAAAAAACAAACACCTAGAACAAAAGAAAACAGTCCCTCGTTGACTCTCTTGCCCCCTCCCCCAAACCGCGCCAACCCTCTATGTACCCCACCTCCCCACACACGCCTCACCCCATACTTACCTCCAGAAGCCGGTGCGATGATCTTCGATGGACCGGAAACACGTTTGCACTCTTCAACACTGACTACGAACTGAAGAAAAGCTAGTAAGCTGTATAATGACATAAATGTTTTTTTTTTAAACTATGGTGCATATTTTGGCCATTTTTGGGAATTTTTTCACCAAATTTTCAACATGGGGTTCTTGGGACCCCACCTCATGAACTCAGCCACTGTCATTTTGCTATTCTGTCCCGAAAGGTGATTTTGCGGTCACTGCACAGAACCACCTTTCGGGACTGAGTAACAAAATGACAGTATAACAGTTCATGAGGTAGGCCCCCCAAAGCCCTATGTTGAAAATTCCTACGCACACTCGTAACTTCGCAAATTTTTAATATTTTCACTCCAGGCTTTCAACATTGCCATTTTACCACACCTCCTTATGAGCAGTACAGCTGCCATTTTTCACATCTTACCCAAAATGTGTTTTCACACATGTAGAGCACAATGGCGCGGTTGGTGTGCTAAATCAACGTTTAGGATAGATTAAGAAAATCGCAGTGACACTGTTCATGAGTAGAGGTCTTAAAATGGCTATGTTGAAAATTTGGTGGCAAAAGCCCATAAAATGACTGTGTTACGAGCGTGCATTGTGCAGTTTCCACGCACCCTTGTAAGTTCACGAATTTGTAATATTTTCAATCCAGATTTTCAACACTAGCATTTTTCCACACCTCCTTATGAACAGTACAGCTGGCATTTTTCACACCCTGGCCGAAATGTGTTTTCACACTTCCAGCGCAGAAATGTGCGGTCACTATGGGAAATCAGTGTTTGGGACAGATTAAGAAAATCACAGTGACACTGTTCATGAGCGGAGGTCCCAAAATGTCTGTGTTGACAATCTGCTGTAAAACATCCCCACACTAATTACATTACGGGTGTGCATTGCGCAGTTTCTTTGCACACTCGTGACTTCACCAGTTGTTTTATATTTTCACTCCAGATTTTCAACATTGCCATTTTTCACACCTCCCCATGAACAGTACAGCTGTCATTTTTCACATCCTGTTCAAAATGTGTTTTCGCATCTGTGGTGCCAAATGGCGTAGTCACTGTGCAAAATCAGCTTTCAGCTAATGAAACTGATATTGCCACTGTTCATGAGGTGGGGTTACAAAAAACCCATGTTGAAAATTTGGAGTGAAAATACCAACGAACGCCCAGGGCGTTAGGGTTTCCAACCATAATGCCCCACCCTGTAGAGACTGACAGGCATCAGGGATGTGACTTGGGATTGTCGCCTGTAATGCTCATACCATTCCACCTCCACCCACACCCTGCAGCCAGTGACAAGCATCGAGGTGTGCCTTGGACTCTTCGGCCCCAAAGTTCACCCCATTCTCCTATACTGCACCCATCTCACCGTATTTCCTTATGGAATGGGGTGAGCATAAGGCCCAAAGACTGCAAGACACACGTGACACTCGGCCGGTGTCTGCAGGGTAGGTGTTTGAAATGGCATGGGCGTTATGGCGTGACCAAGAATCCGTCAGGATCTGTACTAAATCCCAACATCCAAAAGCCCGTCAACTATGTTCCCGACACTGAAATCCCGACTACATTCCATGCTTGATTAGAAAAATCCCGTTTGCCGAAAAGCCGACAATTCATTTTCCTGACTTTGCACTTGTATGCTGACATACTGAAGGCCATCCCAGCTCACAAGGTACTCAACTTCAATTCACAGCTACAGACATGCAAAGCACAGATGCAAACTGCTGCTAGAAATTGTGACGGCTACCACAGGGTTCTTAAAAGACAACAAGACACTGCAGTACCCTCTGGAGACATAGAACATCTGTAAACCCGTCATCTGGTAGCATCGTAGATCTGCCACTAGTGACTGCTGTTGACAAACTAGTACTTTATTCCTTGCAATAGGTGATGGATTCCCCCTTTCAAGGTATTTGTCTTTTACAAGAAACAGCGTGAGTTGTCTGGTCTCTCTCTCTCTCTCTCCCCCTCTCCCCTTACCGTCCCCTCTATGAAGAGAGCATCAGGTTCTCAATCTCGGAGATGCCCTTGTGTTTCTCCGAATATTGGAAGAGATCCCAGGGTCCCCAGGCATCTGTCCTTCGAAGTGGAACTGTCATCAGCAAATCTGAGTCAGGTCTGGCAAAGCTAGAAGAGTGAACTGCAGCCTCGTCTGTGTTGCTCTTTTTTCTGAAGGGTCTCGCTGACTGGTCTGCACTCGTTCTTAGGTGAACGCCTCCCTTCTTATTTTATGCTGTTAGCAATCTGACCAAAGTATGGGGCCGTACGAAGAAGACTGAATATAGAGTGATAGGAAAGTTACTTAATTTAACTTGCTTGCATGTAGAATTAGTAATAGTGCAGTGTCCGATTAACCCCGACATAACACAACAGTAAATGTTGGGATTCTGTTGTTCAGTATTCTCATTACGTCGGCATTTTGAATTATGGGATAAAAAAAACGGGCAACTGATAGTCGGGATTTAAACGGTTGGGATTTAGACCCTAACCCAAAGTCACACCCCAATGCCTGTCAGTTTCTGCAGGGTAGTGGGGTTGGCTTCAGTTCAATACTTCACTGCCATTCCTATTATGCATCTCTCTAACTCCTACACTACCAATGCCAATGCCAGCAAGTAAACATTCAGCATTGACAAATGCTTGTTATGCCTAAAGCTGTGTCTATACTGCTTGCTATAGTTTGATATATAGGCAAAACATCTATTTGAATACCTCTGGTATAAAATGGCATTGTTTTGGGCCCTTTTCCATCCATCCCTGAATCCACACAGTTATGCTTGGCTTTGTTCTTGCTTCATTAACCATCCTTTTTATGTATGTGTGTGCACATGTGCAGCAAACATTTTGTTACCATTAATGGGGTTTCAGAGGTGTGTCACTGTCATGTCCAATGCAACTCATGCTGCAGTCTGCTCGATAGTGACAGCGCAATGATCAACCAAGCAGATCATGACACTGTTCTCTGCTTCTTGGGTGGAAACATCATGTAGTTGAAAGGAACAAGTCATTTTTATCACAGAATGACTCCCTCCTCTTCATCTGCATGACACTTCCCAGCAAGCAGCTGAATGGTGTCAATATGAGCAATTATTATTAGGAGTCGGTAATGGCAATTTAGTGTTAACAAAAGACAGTGGTGGACATGAAACAGATTCATTTATTATTTTATTTATTAGCAAGTATCAGAATTACAATCCTTTGAGTCACAGACTCATTTACAAAGGCTCCATGTCAGGAGAGTACATTAGTTACAAGACAAACAATGAAGGTTGTTGGTTACACAACAAACAGTATTTAAAACAGTATTATGATACAGTATCACTCAGATAACCGGCATCTAGGCAGGACGGGAGTCCCTTATCTAAGAGATGGTGTGGGGGAGCAGGGGAGAACGGAAGGAGGGAAGGTAGAAAGCAGGACGAGGATGCAGCTCATATTCATTCAGTGGTCTTTAAAGCACATGGCCTGAACCTAGAGGCATCAATGCCCAAAGGCCCTAATCACCAGCATGTGTTATTATTCCGACCAAACTGCCGAAGAGCAAAATGGGCACTAGCGATGCAGCTCATTAATGTTTACATCCTGAATCACTAATAGCCAAGATCCATCATCATCATCACACACAAGGAAGTCCACACGCAGGCTCACAGTGCAAAAACACACACACACACACACACACACACACACACGACTGTCAGCAGCTAAAAAGATGAGAAAAACCTCCTTAGAAATGCTAAGTGATAGCCAGCCCGTCGGCTCAGCGGTAGTGCTACTACTTCTGACACCAGTGACCTGGGTTCGAGAACAACTTCAGGTTGTTTGGGGCCAGCCGGGGGGAGGTGAGCAGCGTGTCCAGTGGGACGCTCACCACCTCTGGGGGCTTACTGGGGCAGTGTAGGCATATCCTGCTTGCTTCACCACCAGCGGAAGCATGGCGGAGAGGCATCTGCTCCAGAAGTGAGCACCGGGGGGGGAAGGTGCTGTCAGGCGCTTGACGGCAACATACTTTCACTCATCGTCTGTCTGGACTTCCGTCCTCATGCCAGCACCCTTGCAGGGTGGGAGCTACAAAGGGGAAGAAAAACACATGGGATCTCAGAGGTTGCATGAAGTTGGATCCCGGTTCACAGGGACCATGGCCTGCCCAGACTGGCTTGAGACCCGCGGTACACCGGGGCACAGCCGATGACCCCAGGGGGGGGGAGAATGTTGAAGCACTTCTGAGGGTGCCATCCAGAACCCAGGATAAAAGTGTTAAAAAAAAATTCTAGGTGATACACCTTGCTGAGGACCCTGTAGAGCTCAACAGCTGGTTCCAACCCCATCTCGAGGTCATCTTCCTGGCCCGAAGAATTCCAGCTCTAATTATCTGACATCCACTAGGACATACCTGACAGAAAGTGGAACTGGGAAGCAGCTGGTAACCTTGCTGATGTGGCAACTCCCTTCTGGATGCAACATGCGTACAATGCAGATGCAGCTTGTTACAGTGTCCAAAATGTGTGGGGACACGCCCTAGTACAGCAGTCTGGGGTGAATGAAATACAGGGGGCAAGCTCCTGAAGCTGATACCTTGTCCTTGTTTTTTTTTTGTTGGGGGGGGTTACTGTGGGCCATCTCTTGTGATTTATGAGGTGTTGCAACTCTGACTGTTATCCCATAGCAAGCATGGCTAAAGCTGTAAAAACAGGAGGTGTGGAAGCAAGCTGCTGACTTATCATTACAGGACTTGAATAGTTTTTCGTTTCTCATCACAATTTAATATAGGTACTGAGTAAGCTGTTATTTTTTTTTGGGGGGGGGGATGTCTATTCGTGTGTCTTGCTTGTATGAGAAGGGAGATGAAGAGGCCAGCAAGGTATGACCTGCCTTCAACCCATTGTTTATGTCTCTGACCCTAATTTATGTGTAAAAGGAGAATGTTAGACTGCAAAAGATAGATAATTGTATTGCATCTTATCGTATGCTTTTAGCTTCATATGCTAGCTATTTCCCTGTTTACTTAGGGTATTTTGTAGCTGTCAGTCTCAACATCAAAATGCATGTGATAAGGGAAAAGGAAGACATGTGATTTTTTTTTTACCTGTCCCACCAAAATTAATTGTAATAAATCTCTTGATTTTTATAAGTGAGATTATAAAAAAGGGTGTGAAAGTGTATTTTCAATGCATTTTCAACTTTTACTCACAACTTTGTCATTTTTTGCTTTTTTTTTAACAAATTTTCAACCTGGCCTCTTTTTGGATCACACCTCATGAACAAGGTAGGTGACATTTTTCAAATCCATCCTGAAAGAGGATTTTTGCAGTGACTCTGCAAAATCACCTTTCCGGCAGGATTTGAAAACTTTCACCTATCAGGTTCATGAAGTAGGTCACAAAAAGACTAAATTGAAAATGTGGGATCAAAATCTTAAAAAACACCAAAGTTATGAAGGTATGTTGAAATTTTTCAACACTCAACTTTAGTAATTTCCAGTTTTACCCCAAATTTTCAACATAGTTATTTTTTCACTCCACCTCAGGAACATGACAGGTGCTGTTTTTTCAAATCATGCCCAGAGGGTGATTTTGCAGTCGCTCCGCAAAAATCATCTTTGGGACAAGAGTTGAAAAAGTTTACCTATCAGCTTCATGAAATGGGGTCATAAAAAGACTATGTAGAAAATCTGGGGTCAAAATCTTAAAAACATCAAAGTTATTAAGGTACACTGACATTTTTAAATGTTCTATCATAACTTTAGTAATTTTCAATAATTTGATCCCAACCCAACATAGCCAGTTTTTCACACCATCTCATGAACAGGACAGGTGTCATATTTAAAACCTTGGCTAAAAACATATTTTTGCACTTGTGATACAAAATGACATTTCAGACAATACTTTTCACGACACCTGTCATGTTCTGGGAGGGGAGGGCATGTCATAAAAAGACTGCTGAAAATGTGGGGTCAAAATGTCAAAAAAAAATGTTATGATGAAATGTGTACAGGACTAGCCGTTGGTCCAGTGAGTAGTGGGCTGTGTTCCGCGGTGACTCAAGTTGAGGGGCCTTTCGAAGCCATCTGGGCAGCTTGCGAGGATGAGAACCCAGCACTGTCATGCACCACCGCTCTGAGCATGGGAAGGTACTGCACAGTGTTGTGTCGGACAAGCAACACCTTGCGATCGGCTGGGGAGCCTTCCCTCACAAGGGGTTGACGTGCATGTCATGGCCTGACAGGGCCATGAACTGCATCAGGAGAAATGGGTTGACATGAAAAATGGGGCTTGAAATATCTCAACTATTCTGTTTATTCCATTTCTTAAGAGACCTATGCAAATGAGGATGCAATTTCACAATCACAAAAAAAGGAAACTCCTTTAAAACAATTATGGTAATGTAGACAATTTCACTATAACTCGTTTTTACTTTGTTAATTTTTGCCTCTGTACTATCTATACCCAACAACTACACAGAAAATACAAGCAAGCAAACATTTGGCATTGACAAATGCTTGTTTATTATTTGCTGCAATGGTACTCTGTAAAACCTCCCCCGGACTGGGTCCTATTCAGCCCAGGGGGAGGTTTTACAGCAGCTAACAATTTCAAAGTGTGATTGCGGGCGCTGATCCTTCTCCTCACCCCCTGCTTACATGGTGCTTCCAATGAATCTGCCCTGCTAAATTCACTAAGACACTAGTAGCACTTAACCCCCCCCCAACACATGCTTCACTACTCTCCTTTCTCCTCCTCCCCGTCACCCCTGACAAGGTCTAGAGCTGCCTATTCTCTCCCCCCACCAACATCTGCTCCTCTCCATATCCTACCTTCATCCTAGACAAGGCTACTGTGCCGCTAATTTCCCCCACCTCCCCTTCAACTTTCTGCTTCACTACCCTCCTCCTCACCCTCTCCTAACTCCACCCCTGACAAGTCTTCTGTGCCACTTATCTTCCCCTTCCAATCCCCCTTCCAGCCCTCCCAGCATTCCTTGCTATCACCCTACTGCCTAGACCCCCTCACTCTACTGCCTCCCTCCTCCTGCTTTCTTCCTAACTTTTTCTCTTATAACCCCCCCAACCTCTACCCCCCCTTCTATGTACTCTACAAGATCACTTTTTTACCTTTGTACTCTAAAAGGTCACCAATGTAACTTCCATTCCTTGTTGTCTCCGTCCTATTAATATTGTACCTCGTATCTCCCCAAATGTACTTTATGGACTGTGTTGCAAAAAAATAAAAAAGAAAAAAAACATCCTAATGTAAAACTTAAAGGTCTACATAAATGTATGGTTTGGTTTTATGTTTGCAAATTCTATTGTTTGCTCACTGTAAACTTACTTTTTCTGTTTTTTGTCTCTGACGCGGGACCTATCTCATGAGCTTCTAGCTCATAGTATTAATCTCTGAGTATTAATAAATAAATAAATATTCCATGCCTCCCTCAGAACCTGCTGAACATATCCTGGGAAACTCTGAAGGGCATGTGGAAAGGGCTTGTCATGTGCTAATGGTTCAACTTTGCTGCCAGTTTTTTTTTTTTTCTTTCCAGAACAGTTCCTTTAATACTGACTTCAGTGACTGATCCTAGCTGTTGTTTCTCACATTTTGGGTCCGTAGAACCTGCACGTCCCCTCCCAACCCAGTCTTATTTAGCTTACACTTACAGTCTTGAGGGTGTTCTCCTTATAGCTTGAGAATACTAGTGCCTACTTTGCAGACAAACTTCTGTCCTAATGACTTCAATATCAACTCAGAGTCTTATTTTAAGAAGATGCTGAAATGAACCTGAGGGACCTTCCAGTGGAGTGAGCTTGACACTGCTCTCTTTAAATACATGGCATTCACAGTTGACTGCCAGCTAATCAGATTCTCTAGGAGCTACGTGGTCATCAAAGAATATTTCAACATTTTCCTGCTATCTAGTACAACAAAATGCAACCAGGACACTGAAACATCCGAGAAGGGACAATGCTATACCACCAAAATGTTCAGGGGTATACAGGACAACAGGTGTGAGGAGAGACTGGGGTCCTTCCCTTACGGAAATTCAAGTGCGCAGCAGCATATATGCAGCATGCCGTCTGTATGCTTAATAATGCATGCAGCATGCATGTTCACATGTTGCACTTGTATTTCTGTAAGGGCAACGTCACCATGGTGAAAAAAGAGGCTGAGGCTGAAGGGGACATGATGTCAGTCTCTGCATACCCAAGGGCATTGACAAGATCATCCGGGGCGAGGACTGATATGTTAATACCATGGATTTTGAAACAGTAACACAATAGTGCATTGTAACCCTCAGGGACTAGTGTGTTTGTGTTTGAGTCTCCAGACCCCAAGGAGTTAACTTCTGAAGCAACTTGAGCACTGTGGTCAGGTGACCTGGGCACGAGAGGTGGGGGTGTGTAGCCAACTACTTGGAGCTGTAAGGTTCCTGGTAGTTGGTGAGGGAGCAGGTGAGAGGGTAGTGTGCTGCCTGCAGCTCTTTCAAGAACAATACGGACTCCCATCAGAGAAGGACACCCTAGCTTGTACAGACCATGGGGGGTGGCTGTTTACTGCAATAGCTCTGCCTCAGTCTCCAGAACAATAAGCATGGAATGTGAACCGAAAAGAAGTGCAGCTGTTCTGGAGCTGAGAGCTTGAAACTCATGCCCCTCCTTAAGTGGAAGGCCCTTTCTACACTTAGACTCTGGAAAGTCAACTATTTGTCTAACTGTGAGACGGGGTGGGGGGACATCCGTTAGTCACAATGCTCTCATGCCAGGAAAATGACGGTGACTCAGGCTCCATGGAATGAATATCACTGGATTCTTGGACCTGTGGAGGTGGAAGGGTGGCTAGATGGCCACCTCCAGAGTAGCCCTTTAATCGACAGTTGGCATAGGTGGTAGAACCCATGGGTGTAGGGCTGCTGCAGCACCCCCACTTTTGCCCATGAGCTTTCAAAGTGCCCACTAATGCATGCAAGGTCAGGAGACAAGCAATCATAGTTTATTTTGTTATTTTTTGTGTGCATTCCAGTTTACAATTGAAATGGGAGCTCCCAGCAGTCTGGCACTTAAAAGTACTTTCGAAAACCCTCAGTTACAAACTAGCACCTTTCCCACCAGCCACTCACTCATCCTCTACAAAATGAGTTTCCGGATCTACGTCTTCCTTTCTCTGCAAGATCGCATAACCATCAATACCAGTGGTCTGCATGGCTACTGAGTTTTTTTTCTCAGTGGTGTAGGATCTGACTGGGCCACCATCTTCAAAAGTAAGTCAGCCTACTCAGAACAATTGTGTTTTTTGGAGGGGAGGGGAGCGGAAAGTACCTGTCTGCTGGCCATGGTACCAAATATACTAAGCCAATTATTCTATGTAAATTGAATCATTTCTTTAATTCCTGACCTAAATGAGAAGGCAGATGTTCTAAAGAAATACTTAACCAACTAACATAATCTTTCTACTGTTTCAAAACTGCTATTCCCAGCTTTAGAACAGTAAAAAGATTAAGTTCACAGTGCAATACAGTCTCAGAAATCACCCCTTAAAAGACACATCAGGAGTTGAAAAAAAGATGCAATTTATCTGGGGTACGCTTAGCATTAGGAGTCAGGCCAGCACAGGACACACTTCAGACTAAATTAACATGCCGGTCTTGCATGTGTTGTTCTTTAATTTAAAGAAAGGGCCCAAACTCAAAGTTTTTTATTTTGTTTAATATTTTATTTTAGCTAACTATGCATGCAGGCGTAAACACAGAAATTAGAAGAGTCTCAGTCTCAGCAAGTCACAAATTCCACACTTCAGCAGGCGGCTTAAAACAATTCCATCAAGTTATTCTAAGGGCCCGATCCATGGAATCCTACATGCATCCCCATATGGGTGTGTAGAGCTTGCACGGATCATGGGGACCCCCCTGAACCCATTCAGGGGCCTCTGCCACTGTCATGAATTGGAGTTCTGCACCCTTTCCACCCTACCCTGTACAACCATGCATAGCTACTCACTGGCCTGACTTTGAGGTGGGGGAAGTGGATGAACTCTCACTAAGCAGAATCTGGAAAGAAGCTAAGGCACTCATTCTGCAGCTACGGGTGGGGGGGGGTTAGTCTCTGCCACCCAGAAATCTGCTATAGTGGCTATTACCTAAAGCTGTGCAGGATTAGCTGGTCTGGCCAATGATCAGATTTTCCTTGCCCCATGACTCCAACTAATTTGACCAATATTTCTTTGCTGCTATGTTGTGGTATCTCCTCCTTGACCGTGTGGGTTTTTATGCCTAAACATTCTGTGTGAATTTCATTGATTGTTATTGTTCTGGCTGCATGTATTCATTACTACTGACTGTTTTGACCTGTACTATTGTAATTTCATTGTTCTCTATGCTATGTACCTGTTTTTGATTGTTGTACTCTCCCGGGTCGTGCCTGAAAATAGTAATTTCATGGCTAGTGCACCTACCCAGTTAACAAAAACTAAATAAATAAATAAATATTGGGTCCAGGAAGCATTAGGTTACAAAAAGGGTCACGGCAGCACAGTGACTATTCATAAGACGATAAATACATCTTACAGTGCCCATTTATTGCCAAAAGCTTCCTTCTGTGTCTTGCAATACACGTCTCTCCATGTGATACATTTTATTCAACATTCTTCCTTCTGTGTCTTGCAATACATGTCTCTCCATGTGATACATTTTATTCAACATTCGCTATCATTTCTCCTGTTTAGAGTTAATTTCTGACCGCCTACTAGTGATCACTTTCTTGCTGCAATAACCATAATCAAAAATGTATGTTTCTTTGTATTTTTGTCCGTTAATCTTGACAGCCACCTGGCAAACGATATCTGGCAAAATGTTTTTTTTTTTTTTTCTTAATTAGGTAAACCTCAATAAAAATGTTTGGTAGTCTAACAATTAAATGTTTGTTTCTATTCCTAAAATCTCCCATGTCTCCTCCTCTTACCTAGCACTCCCCAAGTTTTCTCAGCTTGCTACTACATACCCAAACTTGAATGCGGGGTCATTTTTCTGCACAACAGAATCTCTTCAGCATTACCCAGAATATATTTTATCATACTCTCTTACTATATCGAAAATCTGAAATAAAACTGCAACTCTCCGAGCAAACACTCCCGGACTCCCCAGTTTGTCGGATGATGGATATCAGTTCAAATCTGTTTCCACTGTCAATGAGGGGGCAATTTGTTACATTCTCCTTGAATTATATGTCGGATGCCTATCCCTTTTGATTTAAATAGCTCTGACCGTCTTGCAGAGTCTGGAGATTTGATGCCTTGTTTCCCCTTCTATAATTTCTGTAACTATGTTTACAAAATGATTTACAGGGTTGTATTCTTGTCCATTGTTTATGTACCAGTAACTATCTGAAAATACAAATGTGTACTGGAAATGCTGCTTTTGTACGTCTTTCATTAAAAACATGCAGAGCTGCGCCAGCCCGTCAGCACAGTGGTTGGATTTCCGCTTGCGACACCGGCCTCCCAGGTTTGGGAGCGGACTCGGGTCATCGGAGGGCCGGCCGGAAAAGAAAGGCTTGAGCGTCCCATGACTGCTCGCCTTTTCCGGGGAGAGGCCAAGGCCCGCAGCTTGCCTGACCCCGTCACGACCCAAGTCCTGTCACGCGTGGTGACGTCAGCACCTAGCACCTTGACATCAAGGGGTGCTCACCACGTCAAGGCAGAAAAAGGAGGAAAAAACAGTGTCGGTCTCCTAGGTGACGGAGACCCAGCAGTGACCCTGATTGCCCGCACCTCCCTGATGTCCCTGGTGGTCCAACACAGGAAAATTCTCGGGGTGCGTGGCCCCACCCTGTACCCGCCTGGGGGGCATAGCCATGGCTCGATGGGGACCACCGAGTCAGAATCGGGGTGGTTGAGGTGCGGAGAGAGACTGCCATCTGTTTCTCCTGAATGAGTGGAGACCGACACCACCGGGGGGAGCATAAATAGCAATTAAAAAAAAAAACATGCAAAGCTGCAAGTCATTTCAGGAGTCTTTGGACATGTGGATTCAATATAAATAAAAAGGTTACCGCTACGTCAGTGCAACTGCCCCGAATATAGAAACAATGCTGTGCCAGGGCATTGTTTTCTGTATGAAATTCCAGTAACAGTAGAGTTTGAACCAGTCACCTCCATCTGCCACTGAGGGCTGAAAAGGGTCCAGTCAAAAGTCATTGTACTACTAAGGTTGTTTAGTAATAGCCTGATTAACTGAATATTTCAAATGAAATAAGAGCCCCTCAAGGGGCTGTGTGACATGCCAGGAATGTTGATCTGCTCATAAGGAGTGCCCCAGGGGAGCTAAACATAAAGTATGACTTGAAAATCAGACTAATTTGCTGTAATGTGATGAACCACTCTGCCTGTGAGCTAAACCAAATGATGAATTGTTATTAACATACGGGACCATGATTTCGACACTGTTTCTACCACTATGGACATTGGGTTTTGTATTAAAGCAGATGCTTGATATTACTAATCCATTTCAGCCCCATTCCTGTGGAGCTGTGCAGCAAGTGCCCAGAAGGTCAACCCAAATCTGGAGATCAAGTAAGTAGTTTAGGGATGTGAGCCTCCCCGAAAAAGAAATGCTGCCATCTGTACCCCTTGACACTCTGGGATGGGGGCTACAGTAGTATTCAGGTGGCAAAACAAGTTAGGGTCTATCTTGAGCATCCCTCCTACTGCACAGTAGTGACTGTACTTCCCAATTTTGAGTACTGACATTCACCCGAGCTTAACTGTTGGAAAGTTACCCTAACTCCTGCTGATGTAACCCTGTTCTTCTCCCTCGTGAATCAGTCCAGTCCTGCTCTGAAAGCATAGACAGTGCTTACACTACCTCAGCAGGCAACTAACCTTCACTCTGTGCAAAGTAATACTTTCTAAAGTTTCCTCTTATCCTGCCCCACCATTTCCTCTAATTTTGCTTGCACTCAACAATGCCATGATTATATGTTCCCCCTAAACCTTCTCTTCTCTAGGCTAAGGAATGCTGAGTATATTTACAACATTTATGTAACATTCCCCCCCCCCAAAGTCTGGGGCTTGGGGGCCCCGAGACACTGGACCTAGTCTGTTCCACCCTTAGGTTTGACTCCTTCTGCCCCCAGGACCCGAACTGCAGGTATGGGGGACAGCAGGAGCAGGCAGGACCCAGCAGAAGCTGTGGTTTATTGGCACTTTCTACACCATGTCTAAAACTGTGCACATGCATTTTTCACCACATATCAAAGGCAGGCAGCAGCTGCAACTTTAGAACTGCTAAAACAGCCTCCCTGCCATTATCAGAGACCTTTTCCCATCCCTGCTACCAGAGCCGGGGAGGTGGAAAGGAAAGGCAAGAACCCTCTAAAAATATACTATTGGGGCAGGTGCCCCAGGAATCCATGGCTGCCATACTGATAACCCCTGACCCCTGGGACAGCCAATTAGAGGAATGGAAGCCCAAAGCAAGCTTCTGGAGGCCTCTAGGAAAGGAAATGATTGTGGATTTTGGTGCCCTTTCCTGGACGTATGGGGCATCAAGGATTCTGAATGACAGCCAACTGGAATAGAGAAAGCTACTCCCAGCTTGGTGCTATGAGAGAGACTTGTGCTGGAGGCTGGCAGATCCACAGAGATCTCAGTGACAGCTGGACCTGCGTGCCCAGGAACAGTTTGAGCTGCACCAACTGAGCATCTAGAAGATGAACTGCAAAGTAATGTAGCTGAAGAATCCTGGTAGGGAGAAAAGAGAGGCAATCATGTGCTAACCAGTATGAGATGACGCTGAGATGGCACAGAACATGAAACGAGAGTCCAGAGCTGCCGATTCAGGTGCCGTAGCAGGCACTTTGGCCAGGTATCAGGCTGCCACCCCCATGAGGGTCTGGAAGCCAGGATATGCGGGCCGGCATGGAGCTTCAGCAGCTGAGGGAGCGAGAGTGTGAGAGCCAGCCAAACGTCCAGGAGGAAGTTGAGAGTCAGCCACCAGCCTGAGAGTGAGAGAGACAGAAGCCCGAAAACAGATCCCTGCTGTGACAAAAATCCAGAAGCCTGCAGAGCCAGGGAATACAGCATGTCAGAGGAACCGTGAGTATGCTGCAGGGACCATGCTTCAAGAGAAAACCCTTTTTTCCCATTTGGGAGTTTGCTGTAAGTCGGCCATCTGGCCAGAGTACAAACACCCCACATTGTGCAGTCTCATAGCCATTTAATCAATTGCATGGCCTGTGAGGGGTTGCTATTTTGAGCATTTTACTCTTTGGTTAAAAAAAAATGTTTGTTGCCGTATTGGTCCTTGCACAACAAAATGCACAAATTCAGTGATTTAAAACCTTTTATTGGACCAGCAGAGATTACAGAAAAACCTTAAGCTTTCAAACTCACAGAGTTCATTTATTCTTGTCCATTCTTCTTCTTGGTCATTTCTTCTTACATTTCTTTCTATACAAGGCAAGCATTAGTACTCTGCACCAATGCACTGAATACCCATCTAGCTGCTTAAAGGCCAGAGCTTTCAAACTATCTTTTGCTGCCCTGTGGAAAATTGTGCTTCTTCTCCTCCTATGCTCAGGTAACGCCAAACTTAATCCCGGCCCCGTAAAGCCCTCTCTTCACCTTCAGAGCTCACAGGACTTAAAGGCATTAGCGTCATGCATGTAAATGTCTGCAGCCTCCTAAAGAAGCTCACTTCTATTGAGGCTTGGGTATTTTACACTGCACCAGATGTACTTGTGATCTTAGAATCTTGGCTTCGGCCTTCCACTTCTGATAAAGAGGTTAATATTCCCAACTATCTGCTGTTCAGAACTGATAGGCAGTTGAGGGGTGGTGGGGTTGCCATCTATGTTAAGGATAAGTTCAATACCTCCATTATTGACTCCTCCTCTGTTGCTAATGAATTCAAATGCCTAACTATCAAAATTGAAATTTCACCTGCACTGGCCTTCTGTGTCATAGAATGTTATAGACCTCCTTCAGCGTGGTACCAGCTCCTATCCCACTTCTCTACCATTGTGGGCTCTGGTTCCCTTGAAACTATTATCTTGGGGGACCTTAATTATGACTGGCTGTCTAATGTTTCCTTACCTCTCAAGTCCTTCTGCGACACATATGGGTTTACTCAACTTACCAATGAACCAAGGCGTGTTAACAAGAAAAATCCTCAGAACAGTACCTTACTGGATGTCCTTCTCGTAAGTAAACCATACTCTTTCTCCCATGTGGGTATTTTCTCTGCGGACGTTAGCGACCACTGCTTTATAGCTAGGGTCAGGGCTGATTCCAAACCTCAGTCAGCAGCCAGGTTCGTGACTAAAAGATCCAGGCGGAACTTTGATCCAATTGGCTACATTAATGATTTAAAAACGTCCCAACTCTGGCAGAGCTTCTACCTAGCCAAATCAGTAAGCGCTGCCTACGACATCTTCCACGGAATTGTTATGAATGCCCTTAATACCTATGCCCCAATGGTAAAAACTTATATAAAGGCCAGACCTCGACGCTAGCTCACTAAAGACCTCAAGGCTGCTCTGTCAAATAGAGATAAGCTTTGGATAAAAGCCTGCCTGTCTCATTCCCCCATAGACTGGTGCCGCTTCAGAGCAGCTAGAAATCACTGTACTAAACTAATTAGAGAGGCTAAGGCCAAATTCTTCCATTCAGATTTGGACTCCACTTCAAACTACCCTACTAAATTCTTGGCCACAATAAAATATCTGTCTGGTCATACGGCAGGCAATGTGCTTCCCTCAAAAATCAACTCCGACAAGGGTACTATTCAGAACAGAACAGAGATCTTACAATCCTTTAACAATCATTTTGCTACTGCTGGCCTTGCGTTCGATAATTCTCCTGCTTGTTCACTACGCTCACCATCCACAGTACAGCTGCCAGCAACTAGTATCTCGAACACTATCTTTTCGTTTTCACCCTTCTCCTTGAAAGATGTCGAAGACCTCATTCTTCAGCTGGATATAAAGAAAGGTGCTGGTGCTGACTCCTTTGATCCCTTCTTTCTAAAGATTGCTTGCCATGTCCTTGCAGTACCAATAACCCATCTGTTCAATCTGTCCTTATCGCTAGGGTCCCTTCCCCGCTTATGGAAAACTGCTTATGTCATTCCTCTGTTCAAAGCAGGGGACCCTAGTGATCTACATAACTACCGGCCGATTTCCCTATTACCTGTATTGTCAAAACTCCTGGAAAAAATTGTGAATGCCCAGTTGAGAACTTTCCTTAAAACAACGAATCTCCTAAATCCTGTGCAGTCTGGGTTCAGAGCTAATCATAGCACTATTTCGGCACTGGCTAAAGTTACGAATGATTGGCAATGTGAATTGGATAACAAAAAATGTGTCTGTGCTATTTTCTTGGACCTTAGTAAGGCCTTTGATACCATAGATCATGGTCTTCTACTCTCTGTGTTAAATTCGATTGGCCTGGACCCACCTTCCCTTCACTGGTTTAATGACTACCTTACCGACAGGCATCAGCAGGTCATGGCCAGAGGCCAATTTTCCCCTCTTAAGCCTCTGACAAGAGGGGTTCCTTAGGGTTCCATCCTAGGGCCCCTGCTCTTTGCCATTTATATTAATAGCATTGATGTTGACATCAAGGAGGCAAACATTCATCTATTCACAGATGATACTGTGCTATATTTAAGCTGTACATCTCTTGTAGCTGCCTGCGAAGACTTGCAAAGTGAATTTAATTTGCTACAACACCAGCTTATTAACAAAAAACTCCTCCTAAACGCAAAGAAAACTAAAGCGATGCTATTTACACCAGTTAATTGCACAAAATTTCCTGCTTCCATTAGCACGCTTCCCCCTATTACCACTCTTTTAGGAGAGAACTTGGAATTCGTACCAAAGTTTAAGTATTTGGGGGTTTGGCTTGACTACAAACTCTCCTTTATTGACCACATGGAGGACCTGCTAAAAAAACTGAGACAGAGACTCGGTCTCTTCTTCAGGATAAATAATTTTCTGACCTCTGATGCTAAAAAGCAACTAGTCCAGATGTCGTTCCTATCCTTAATTGACTATGCTGACTTTATCTATAGCCTGTGTACTGCTTCTTATCTTGGCAAGCTGGATACACTATACCACACAACATTGAGATTCATTACTGCCCTTCCCTTCTCCACCCATGACTGATCTCTTTACGTTGCGGTGGGATGGACCGCTCTGCAGAGCAGGAGGAACAAAAATGCCGCACTTTGGGCTTAGAGAGCCATTGCCAATAAACTCCCACAATACATTGCTGACAGCTTGCCCCTAAACTTGATCGGCAATTACACGTTGAGAAGTAACTCCTTGATCTCCTTGAAAGTGCCAAGGGTCAGCACACGGTTTGGGAGATCGGCCATCAGCTTTGTAATGCCCTCACTTTGGAATAAGCTACAGAAGTCCTTAAAATTAAGAACTCCAGTCAGTCTTGCTGTGTTCAAGTCACTGTACACCAAAGCCATCTCAGTAGTCTGCAACTGCTTCCACCGCCCTTAGTTGAGCACCTACTGCCGACTGCCTACATACACCTACCTCCCTTTTCCGATCAATGTCACCTATTCAAATCTTCGCCCCCTCCTTGGTCCATGACCCACATCTACCTTCTGTCCTTCGCGCCAGGCAGGGCACTTCTGGGCTTCCTGTATTGTATCGGTCCTTGTCCATACTCCCACCTTAAGTGTAATTATATTTGCTCCATTTCCCCCTCCCTCCTTCCTATCTCATTCTATAGCCATCAGCTATGTTACTATGCATATGCGTATGTATATGATGCTTATGAACAAGTATCTTAGCTTTGTAATCTATTTCTATGCATGTTTGTAATTTCTCTAATTGTAATCTTTTGCTTTGCTTCGACCTTGTGTGATGCAGGTCCATCTTGTAAATGAGCTTGCTCAATGGTGTTTCGCCTGGATAAATAAAGATTTGATTGATTGATTCTTCTGAAGAACTCTGTGAGTTCGAAAGCTTAAGGTCTTTCTATAATCTCTGCTGGTCCAATAAAAGGTATCAAATCATCGAATTTGTGCATCTTTGGTTAAAGTGCACCAACACTGACCAATCAACAGCAACATATTTGGGCCTGCTACACTTCAACACCCAAGGTCTGTGGACTGTGTAGAGTAGGGATGCTCAGAATCGGCTGATTCCGATTCGATTTTAGGATTTATGATTTTAGGAACTTCCAAATCTTAATCCAAATCCGTTTCAAATCCTGAAAGTATTTAAAAATCAGATTTCGGATTCAGATCTGAAATCTTAAATCCGACATGCCTATGTAAAACAGGTTTTAAAATTCAGTTTAGGATTTAGGATTTTCAGACTGGAGATCCGAAAATCAGAAATCCAAAAATTGGATCTGAATGTCACTGTGCTGCCATGACCCTTTTTGTAACCTAATGCTCCCTGGACCCAGTATGGAGTCATGGGGCAAGGGGGATCTTACCGCTGGCCAGACTGGCTAATCCTACACAGCCTGAGATAAATAGCCACTATGGCAGACTTCTGGGTGGCAGAGACTACGCACCCCCAGAGCTGAAGAATGAGTGCCTCAGATGACTCTGATTCTGTTTGGTGGATTCCGAGCAACCCTCGTGTAGAGGGAGCTCCCAGTGTGCTTGCGAGTTAAGACAAGGTACCAGACAGTAGAGGGTGGTGCCTCCAGTACAGGAGGACTGGAGGACTTCTGTACTGCTTCTAGTAGCAGGAGTGTAGTATTTCATTTTTAAATAAAAACTACATACTTGGGCCAAAGTCTATTCTCAGATGTATCCCTGAATCCCACGTATAGTTTTCAACCACACATTCCATTTGTAAATATAAGCTTACAAGCAATTAAAAACAAGTACAAAGGGTCTTACGTCATTTTTTGCACCTTTTTGAAATGATCCAAAAACATGTGTAGTTCTTCTTTTTCAGCTAATCATTTTTCCTGGCTGAGGTGCGGACTTAGCCCTCCACCACCCCCACTGTGAAGAGGTTGTGGGATAACAGATGGACCAGGTACCAAACTTCAAGTTCAACACACAATCTGCGTGTGATGTTTATTCAGAATACAGGAAATACACTTCAGCAATAGCATATTCCTTCTTCAGTATATCAGTTTGCAGCAACAGACTACGAATGTCATTTCTCTGCACTTAACCAGCACCTACTGACATTGATCTCTGCTCCAACCACTTTTGAGTGAAAACCCTTCATCCCTATGTGGGCCCTGTTTGTTTGGGTAGTGGGGGCTCTAAAAAGAAACAAAACAAAACAAGCTAAAAACAAAGAACCTCAGTGCAGAAACACTGAAAAAAGTGTTACCCCAAAGGGCACTGGCAACAAATCAAGTTTCAAAGAAATACAACATCATACATACTTCCATAATGCAAAGCATCATGGGATATATGTAAATCACCATGATATTTCAGACTTGTTCAGTTTACAGCAATTTACATGCATTTTTAATAGCGCAACTTAACTTAATTTCTATAATAGTCACCTAGTACTTTTACCATTATCAAAAACACCTAGTGCCATGGTATTTTCAACATTTACAGGTTTCATAAACATAAAGAACATTATGACATAGTGTTATTACATACTAAATCCAACAACGATAAACACAACCTGTTTTACATACACTTGGAGGTCACAATAACCTCCCTGTACAAGGACCTGAGAGGGAAAAGGAAAATTAAAGAGGACACTATAGCATAGTCAAGAAAGGGGAAGGGGGTGCCCATAGGTGGCCAACCTTATGGACTAGAAATTGTAAAGGACAGAATCGACTAAGAAGTAGAAGAACTGTTGCAACAGATTTAAGAAAAAGTCGGTCCTCAAGAGTGGCAGGAGCTCCTGTCACCCCCCCCCCATCATTCGGCGTCCTAGGGATGTACCTCCTCCTGGTGCTTCCCCCATGGTTTAGCCCCCATGGCAGAGATCAAGAGTAGGTGCCTTACCGCCAACATGATGGTTCCAGGAGAGGACCCTATAGCCGGTGCAGAGCCTGCAAGGGGTCAGTTTCATCCTCACTGCACCCAGTCATTTTTCCCCTTATTCTATTGTGGAGAGACGGACGTGCAATGCCGTCCAGATGCATCACGCATGCTACTGTGCATGGGATGTCGACAACTGGCATCCCCTCCAAGCCTAATGTGCCAGCATTGACTGCCCGACCCCCAGCTTCCACTAGGGGGCCAGACGAGTGCTGGGACCCACAACCCTCCCTCCCTGGAGAAGGAGAGCCCTCATCTGGATACTCAATCATCCTCTCCCCAGCCAGCCACCAGTGAACCAAGTCCATCTCCAAACCCGGGGCGCTGGTGTGGTGACAGGTGAGGCATGGGTGCCTCTGCCCTCCGAGCCACCAGGCTGGGACATGTGTAGTTTTAATATCGGTACTTAGAATGTTCCAGTGTCTTGCTGTACTGGAATAGATTCCCATTTCACCAAATCTACTGAGGGATTTAGACATCTTTATTCTTTTCATTTTTGAGTTCCTGGTTACACAATTTACAGATTCTGATTGGCCAGCAGCCAAGTACCGGGACAGTGGAGGATTTCAATCAGAACGCAATATTTTACATATCATGTTTAGCCACTTAATTTCACATCTGTTGCTTAACGGACTCTGATTTAAATGAGTATACAATTCAGAATGATGTGTTTTAAATTTAGCATTCAAGGTAAAACGAGACAGTTTATTATATATTTTGTCCAATTGTTCTAAGTCTTTTTTTTTTTTGGCATGCATGTAAGCATGCAAAAGTCCTGAACCAACCCATGGCCTCATGATGTTTGAAATTAAAACAAGCATTATCTCCATATTCCTAGATTGCTAGAATCAAAACATTCACAAGTTTAAGTTTTGCTTTCATAGTTAATGCTGCGAGATACAAGTCTCAAAGCCCCCAACTTTTTGTTTAATTTCCAACAAAGCCCTTGAATATGACTTGAGAAGGTAAGATGGCTATCAAACACTACCTCCCGGTTCATTATGTATGTTGTTATTATTAGTTATTGTTTTCAGTGTACATGCTAGGATGTTTTGGGTTGTTTTCCATGGCTCCATAACATGTGAATGAGAAAGAAATCAGCGGTGACACAAACAGCGTGGAAAACAGCGCACAGTAATACTGCGCTGTCCAAATGCAGCGTGAAGTACAACCGCCACACACACAAAGCAGCGGTCAGTACCAAAACTGAGGAGGCAGTGAACGTGTAGTTGGAAGGGCTGCTGAAACAGCAAGGACCCAAGTCTGGAAAGTGGCCTGAGGAAGACACACCGGGTGGGCAGGGCGCGAGAGAGCAACACTGCACGGTGCAACATGTGGGGAGGGGGCAGGCCGGGTGGGTGAGGGAGTGAAGGAAACATCCAGGGTTGGGGCCAACATGTGGGGAGGTGGGACACTACCAGAAGGAACAGTGCAACCCTAGGGGGACCGTAGATGTGGGGGCGGGCTCAAGGGCACGGTGGCTGGGACATGCAATAGGAGCGACAGGAGCCAACTGGAACAAGGACCCAACCCAGGCCAGTCAAATACAGCATGAAAAAATAAATGAAATCTTTAAATTCAATGTCTCCACATCAGTATGGAGTTCCAAATAGGATGCCCGCTATAGAGAGGGAGAGAGTACCCAAATGGCAACTGATTAACTGCAGCTGGAAGGAACCAGGCTTTTGCGTAGCATTTGTCTTATTAGCACCTGAATTCCAAATCAATTTGAAGTCAGGGTAGGAGATGGAGGGGTTGTGTTGGGGTGAATCTTCCTGTCATTCTACGGGGAACATAAGAGATTCGAACAGCACTGTAAAAAATTGGGAAAGTGATGCTAAGAATCGGTGTTTGTAGTGGGAGTTGAACATTGGGGTTGCCATGTTCACAGCTTTTCTCTAACCACTGAGCCAACTACAATGTAATCAACCTCTTCTCCAAAAATTAAGATGTGTAAGTAAGCGTGTGTGCGTGTGTGGGGGGGGGGGAAATAGCTGTTTTGGATGTTCTCTGGTATTGTCAATGTGCGCAAATAGCAGTGGATTGCAAGCAGATGTTGTAAATGTGAAGACGCATAATGATTTCAAGACTTATTCAAAGCAAAGATAAATAAATAAATCACTAAATAAATAAATAGAAATATGTGTGCATTTATCACTAATTACTACAGTAGCCAGGGACATTATGAAAGTAGCCTAGGTGCAATGCAAATGCCTGTGGGGCCATCATAAATAAGTGGCTCTGGTGGGATTCGAATCAGGGATTAATTTGTCTAACTGTAAGGTAACAACTTTATAAATAAAAGACCTCGGGTGCACTTCATCTGGAACTGAAATTAAAAAATTGAGTTTTACTCAGAATGTAAAAGAAGGTTGTGCTGGGGGAAGACCCGCTCATCATCCAGTTTGGATTTCAATTTCTGAAATGGCGGTGTTGTGAATCATGGACCAATGAAGGTCGGGGGGGTGGGATGTCAGTTGTAGGGATTGGAACTGATCAAGCAGATCACCAACCATGTGCATGATACTGGTTTTATAATCAGACTACTCAGAAATGTGTATTGTTTTGCAATGGTCTTTTTCAATAAATTTGTTAAAACTACTGCAATAACTAAAGTGAATATACAGTTTACTTTGAAGAGGAGACCGCACCAGACGACTGCTATGATTGAAAAAAAAAAAAAAAAGTAATTGTTTTTATCTTATAGACAGATGATTGGCAGCAAGGTGCACACACACAGAGGACAGAGCAGAAGAGCAGGCAGATCAGGATGAACAGCGCACAGCTACAATGTGGATGCAGTACACACTTTTATTTACATGTCCCAGGCACAAGCCAGCAACACATCAGACCTACAGCTGAAAGTTGTGGGCAATGCCATGCAGGTAATCATATTCATAACGCTTGTCGTACCCCTACACCAGCATGGTGATACGCCTGGTGGTGCCCCAGTACTTCTTCCATGGAGGGGGAGGCACTCCTCCAGACACATACTGTTCGATCCATGCCTTATTCAGGCCCTGCTCCACCAGCAGCCCATCAGTCAGCTTCCATATGGGGGGGGGTGGCACACACCCATGAAGTTGTTGAAGCTGCAGTGCCAGCCCTTCATGATGTCGACGGTACCTGGCAACCTGGCAGTCACAGCAGAGTAGCAGTTCCAAAAGTCCACTGGAAACAGGGTCCGCCAACGTTCCCATGGCCCACTGGACAGACAACCCATGTGTCCTCAAAGTAGTCTGTTAAGGGTTTGAGAACATCCTTATTCGGGAGGAAGAACCCCTATGACTTCAGAGTCTTGTACATGGGTACCACATCTGTGGGAGGGACATATACCAATGCAGGCAGCATCTGCAGGTGTAGGGCGAAGTCCTCCTTCGTGATGTGCCAGTGATGCTAGATGGCCTGGCATAGGTGGAAAAAGCATCCTCTATGCTCTATCTCTGGGAACACGGTCTCAAACCCCTTTATGCCAGCCTGCTCATAGTCCGTCTTGATAGAAAGGGGGCACAGAGTCATGTGCAGATTCTGCAACTCAGTCAGGACACGGGTATAGGTAGGCATGGCACGATTAGGCATCATGATGTACATGCTGGGTATTACTGCACTGTATTGCACAGCATGTACTATGTAGACCTGGCTGAAGAGGGGTGGGGTTACATTTAAATGTCCCATCCATGAACCAATGCAGACACTGTTCCATCAATGCCAGATTCCAATGGGTGCCAAATATCAGGAATCTGTCACTGGATGCCCCACTGTCATATAGCAGGGACTGTTCACCTGCGTTGGTAAGGGTGTACTCTTGGGGTATCACAAGCTTGGTAAGAGATGTTGGTAGGACAGGGGGTACCCCTGGATGCCTTCTTGATATGCTGTACCATCCGTTTCAGGGACGGTACTGGTGGCAGCTTCCCAGTGACCGATACGGACACATTGTTCATTGCTGCCACTACTATTCTGGTGGGGGGGGGTCTCCATGGACAGGACAGCTTCCTCTTCCATCCCTTCCATGACACCCCATGTGGTGACCTTCCCCACGCCCGCCACATGGTCGTGTTCTTTTATCATGGCCACTACCGCCCCTTCTGCTGTGTGGCATCTGGCAGGGCATTTCAGCTTGTTGTATGCCATGCACTTCCAGTACTGCTTCCCATTACACTCTCATTTTCTGTGGTACAGGTAGCCTTCATGGAGCAGTAGCTGCCAGCCCCTCTGGCTCATAACATATTCAAGTGGCATGTCTTTTACGTTCGCATCAAACCATGGCTAGCACATGCCTCCATGCCATCCCCCCCCCTTGTAGTCCCCCACACTCACATCTCTTCGTGGAATCTGTGCCTGTCAGTTTGTACTCATTCCAGCAGACATGGTTCCAGCCAGCCAACTTCTCATCAGCTGCAGGTGAATGTAGTAGCGGCGGTGCTGTGCCGGACCTGCAAGCACCTCTCTTAACTGTGCACTGTTTGATGCTCCCATTCACCTGCACACTGCTGACCTGCGTGGTACTTGGCCCCCATTCGCGTTCCTGCCACGTACTATCCTCTTGTCCACGCGGCATTTGCAGTAGCAGTGTTTCCTGCGCTGCTCCAATGGCATGGTGGTTGCTTTTGCTGGGCGGTCGTGTAGCCATTTTCCATTTGCTGACTTGATATTTATTCACTGTCTTAATACTTGTTTTTAACTTATGACATCATGGTACGTCATCATCAGTAGCCACATAAAAGGAGGGGGAAAACCTGTATGCAGTAGCCTTTGAGAAAATACTTTTTTGTTCGAAATGCATCAGGCATACATTACCTCTTGTAATGTCTACTGATGTTTTTTAAAATGTTTGTCTTATACTAATAAAGAGACAATGGAGCACCTTTGGATGTGATTATGGAGTAGTTATTTAACTGAGGTGATGAGAGCCCAATCTTTGTGTTTTAGTCGCAGTTATTTTTTATTGTGAGCACCACCTGCCCAGTGCGGACTTTTTTCTGGTCCTTACTACCCCCAGGTACTTGTACTCACTAACCAGAGTTAGCTGTTGACCTTTGAGATATCTAACTTCCATGTCCCTGAGCTCAGTCTTTGAGGAGACAAAACCCATACACTGGATTTCTTTATACTCATTAGCAACCTCGATCTCATGAACCGCTCCCGAAGTCTTCCTCCAACTTATTCTGTAGTTCTTCTTTTGTTTTACCAACAGTCACTAAGACTGTACCATCAGCGTCCATCCTGATCCATGAATGGTACAGAACCTGGGGGGTCATTTAAGTAGAGCAAGAATAATAGGGGCCCAGAACAAAACCTTGCAACACCCATCTGAATAGGTTCCTGGTGCTGGACAAACAGTCCTCCACCTGGACCCTTTGTTTCCTCCTCATTAAATAAGTCTTGAACCAACCCATGGCCTCATGGTCACTTAAGCCGTGTTTACACAGTGGCATTTGCACCACAGCAATCGAGCACCGGGTTGCTGCGGTGCAAATACGCTGTATGGACACTCACCTAATCACGTAAGCCACTCTCTGTGCCGCCACGGCAGTCCCAGAAAGTCTGGAGACAGCTCAGGAGGAGGTTTGCTGCTGTGTGGACAGGCTGCACCCACTGCCCCCACTTGAGGGTGCTTCCATCCGCTGACTGCTCCGACTCCCAGACCCTCTCCAGCGCATCTTACATCGACACTGAGGTAACCAAATTGAGGCAGTCCAGAGAAGGGAAACCAAAATGGTGCAGGGACTGCATCAGAAGACATATGAGGACAGATTAACAGAGCTCAATATGTATACCCTTGAGCAAAGGAGGGAGAGAGGTGATATGATCGAGGCATTCAAACACCTTAAGGGCATTAACAAGGTGAAAGAGTCTAACATGTTTAAATATAAGAAAAATAGCAGGACAAGAGGACACAGCATGAGATTAGAGGGGCCGATTAAGGGAGATGTGAGGAAATTCTTTTAGCATAAAGGGTGGTGAATGCATGGAATGGCCTACCTCAAGAAGTGGTGGCTATGAATACAGTGCAGGGCTTCAAACAGGCATGGGATAGGCATAAGGGAGCAATACAAATGAGTATGAATAGATAGGCCACTGACAGAGCAAAGGCCGATGGCACATTTATAAGGTAGAAAAAGAAATGGGCAGACTGGATGGGCCTTGCGGTCCTTATCTGCCGTCAACTTCTATGTTTCTACTGAGGGGGGCTCTGTAGATGCATTAGCCAACTTAAGCCAAGCGTCTTTTGGGACGGGGCAGCTCTGCAACGCTACAAAGAAGGCGCGAGATCAGACGTGTAAACATGGCTTTAGAGTTCCAATACCTCACTGCCTGAGAGGGATGGAACTGGGTACGCCTGGACCTGTATATTTGTTTGATATCCCCTTTTTTCAGAAATAAGAGGTTCCCCTTCTGTTTTGACCCATCTGTTATGGTTCTTGCTAGTTTTGGGATTAGCTCAATCTCAGGAGAAGTGGGGATGGGGAGGGAGGAAGGGGGACTTCCTTTTTTTAAAAAATTTCTTCAGGAAGGTTGTTGGGGTAGAGGGAGGGATAGAAATTACTGTTATTTTACTTTTTTAGCTTGATTAGAATGACTGCTGTTTCTGGAGTATCTTCTTTTAACTGTTACAAGCTTGTGGATATTTAGCTCAAAGTTAATTTCTTTTGTTATTGCTTTGTATATTATCTGTCACTGGTATTTTCCTGTGATTATTGTCTGTTTCTTTATAATCAAGTTTAATAGAATGTATTAAATTTGAAAAAAAAAAAAACATGGCCTCATGATGTTTTAAATTAAAACAAGCACTAACTCCATTAGACTTCAAACAACTCATAAATGATTTTACCCGACCTGACTCAGTCCGTACGGTATACACTGTACTTGATTTAATCATCCTCATCCCTCTCCTTAACCTCACTCTCTGGTAAAGCCATTAACATAGACCCCTCCCTTAAATACTTAGGCCTCACGTTGGATCAGAATATCACATACAAGGAACACGTGGACCAGGTCACCAGGACCCTACATCGGAAACTTGGCACCCTGTACCGACTCAGGGACCAACTCATCCATGAAGCCAGGCTCTCCATAGCTACCAGTGTCCTTCTACCCAACCTGACCTTTGCGGCCCCTATTATACAGGGCATGGCTAAACAAGAGATTACCAGGATGCAAACCCTATATAATAAAATAGCTTGTTTCGCAACCTTAGACCACCCGAGATGTCACCACTCTGACACTTTGGCCAATCTTCGTTGGCCCACATTGGTCGCCCACCTCCAACACCCCTTGCTTGTCCAGGCCTACAAGCTTCTCAAACCCCACGCTCCACCAAGCATTGCCGGGACCACAACCCTCAAACACAACCCAAGGAACCTAAGGACCTCAGATAGAACGCTATTAGAAGTCCCTAGGGTAAGGACAAACACTGGGGGAAGATCCTTTTCCTCCCAAGCAGCCTGCCAATGGAACAAGCTCCATCCCCAGGTCCAGACCTCCTCCTCCTCACTCTGAACTTCTGCACCAGGCTTAAGTCCCATCTGCTGACCTCAAGTGCATGCCACTGTCATGGCACTTAAAGCTCCTAAGGTACTCCCCTCCTCTCCAACTCCCATCTCCTAGCTTAACCTTCCTACTACCTGCCTTATACAGACTGCTTGCCAGAGGCACGAGTAACCCCTGAATAAACTACATGCAAAGTACTACCAATTGCTTACATGTCATGATGATAACCATGCCTGTACCCATGCCTGCATCCACTGCTTTTCTTTTACCGTGCCTGTAAGCTATGCCTGTATCCACTGCTTTTCTTTTACCATGCCTGTATCCACTATTTTTCTTTACTGTAACCACCTCATGATGTAACTCACAATGCCTCAAATGTTTCTTATGTCCTTGTTCATTCTTATAACTTGTATTGTTATCCTGAGTCGCCCCTGAAAAAGGGACCTTCGGGGCTCAGTGGGCCTACCCTCTCACCAAAATTTAATAACTAACTAAATAAATAAATAAATCTTTGCTTCTCCCGATGTTCCTGTTTCACATTCTGGTTGTTTAGGCAACATTTGGTTGTACAGGTAGAGATCATTATGTGACATTTTGCACTTTAAATCTTTTGGCCCTTAAACTTCCTCCTAAAACTAAAATTTCGGTGTTTCTGACATTTGAGCTCTGCAGCCTTCGAAAGTGACCTAAATCAGATTCTGTGGGGAGACATTCTATCCTGTAGTATTAATGTAAATAATGCATGGGATATTTTTTTTTGTGAAACGGATTTCAAGAGTTTGTGATATACATGCTTCCTTCGTTGAAAAAAGGGTTAGAATGAGGCACATTCCTTAGGTCACACGATTCATTGTGTGCATCATGCCAAGCTACAAAAAAGCAAAAAAAGAATGGAATACATCTGAATCTTGGGATTCATTTCACAAATTTCAGAATCTTTGTGTTTCGCTTACTCATAAACCCAAGGCATCCTATTTCACAACAAACTTGGCTGCCTCAAGGAACAACCCCCCCGAAAAAACTGGCATTTAGTGGACTCTATTTGGAAGGGGGTTTCAGAATCTTCTGTTCCCAGTTTATCCTATGATGGAACTACTTTTCATACAAAAGACAGTATTTGCAAGTTGTTAAACTCTTTTTTTTTTAAAGAAGCCTCCCTGACTGTTATCTAAAACCAATAAGTACCTCCGCTGCACTCCTAGATGAAAGAAGAGGCTACGCACAGGGTTCAAATGCTGGAACCAATTTTACTTGCCAATGCTATGTCACAAATAGACGGTGCAAAGAAACAGTATTATTTTTGGGACAACATAATTTTGGAACCACATAAAAACTCTGAACAGCAAGTCTCGGGCCCCACCCCCCTTCCAGATCGCATCTAACGGTACTATCATCACTGACCAAAAGGAAATAGCAGACAGTCTCAACACTAACTTTACAGACCTGAGCTTGGTGCACCCAAACATTTCTTCAATCCAATAACCATCTCTGATCCACCCACCCTCTCACGCCCACCTTTCCACCTCCGGACTATCGCTCACCAGGAAGCTGAGCCTTACCTCTCCAAAGCCCTAAATGGGTCAAGCCCTCTAAATGACCCCCTGGATATAAGGCTCATCCACCTGGCCCTGGACATACTGCTCCTCCCACTTACTGGCCTGCTAAACTGCTCCCTCTGCCTCGGGCAGTTTCCCAGTGCCTGGAAAATGCAGTAATAATGCCCATCCACAAAGGAGGGGACAATTTATTTACTGGGAAATACTGGCCAATTTCCATTCCTCCCCCCAAGCCCTGGAAAAGGTAGTGGCAAACCAACTGGCAACCCACATAGAAACCCACGACCTGCTCTGCAAGGAGCAGCATGGTTTCCACTCAGGCCATAGCACCACCACGGCCCTAATCGAATTCTCCAACTTCATCCACTCTGCACTGGACAAGGGCCAGCTGGCAGGAGCCATGTTTACTGACCTTTCCAAGGCCTTTGACACAGTCAGTCACCCCCTCCTGCTTGACTCCCTCCTGCAGGCGGGTTTCTCCCAAGGACCCTTGGACTGGTTCACAAGCTACCTGTCCTTCAGGACACAATGTGTCAAAATGAACATGACACTCTCCAGTACCTGCCTCATCCACTCTCGAGTCCTGCAGGGTTCCATATTGGGACCACTACTTTTCAGTCTGTCCCTCAATGCACTACCCACCTCTTGTCCAGGAAAGGTCCTACTCTATGCAGGTGATGCCATCCTCTGTGCCTCCCACACCAGTCCACCAGTCTTCAGACCTCACTTCAACATTCATTCAGTCAGACTGAGCTCTGGTTCACTGAACATAAGCTAGTCATGAACCTAAAAAAATCCAAGACCATGATATTTGCACACCACCAAAGTAAATTCAGAAATGCCCACCTGCAGATCATCTCCAGTTCCCTCCACCCCCTTGAACAGGTCTCATCATATAAATACCTGAGTATAACCTTTGACCCAGCTCTTACCTTCCATGCACACATCAACGCACTCACAGCTGCGACTAATGCACATATCAGCCTCCTATACTGCCACAAAGACTGCCTGCCACCTGAGGCCCTACAGCTAGCCATCACCTCATCAGTCATGTCCCTAATCGACTATGACCTGTTGGTCTATGCTGCTGTGGATGCCACAGCCATCAGCAAAATAAAAGTGGTCATCAATAAAGCATGCAGGCTCCTGTCCGGTGCTGACCAATCAACACAAACCTGCACCCTTTACTCCCTCACACAGATACTCAGCATCGAGGAAAGGCTCCTGTACCAGTACTGCCTCATGGCCAAAAAGTCCCTCCTCGGGCAAACACCACCTGGAGTTGCATCCTCCCTCCATCCATCCACTCCCACTGTCTCCACTCACAGTGCTGATAAACCCGCCCTAACCATCCCAAGGGTGAGGACCTCCCTAGCCCAGAGATTCTTCCCCATCAGGGCTCCAACCTGGTTCAACTCCATACCTGCATCCGTCACCAGTCTGCCAAAACTCTGCACTTTCAAAGTGGCCCTTAGAAACCCCCTTCTCACTATCTGCTCCTGTATGTGCCCACGGCAATGAAACGGCAGCACCCTGGCTCCTAGGGGCCAGACAGACACCCATGTAGAAATAGGCTAGGCCTACTATCAAAGTCTAACCACTAGACTGCCTCAGTTACTATATTTCCTAGTAATATATCAGCTGCAATGTATAAATAGGCAGGCTTAGTGACAAAGTCTAACAGCTAGACTGCTTCAGATACTGTAATGCCTGGTAATATGTCTTTGCAATGTAAACACACACCTAGCTAACATCCTGTATAGGCCCTGCATAGGCACACCGCTGCCTCTGTATTTATTATATGCTGTTCAATCCGTGGCAGTGTGCTTGTTATAGCTCCAAAACAGAGATAACATATTGTAAGTATCTGTAACTGTATATTCTTCTGTGTTATATGCTATGTATTATGTATTATGACGTGGTAACATAATGTAAGTATCTGTAACTGTACATCCTACTGTATTATATGTTATGTATTATGTGTTATGATGTGGAGCATTTGGAAATGAGTCTATGACTCAAAGGATTGTAATTCTGATATCTTACAAATAAATAAATAAATTAAAATATTATACCTCACACAGGGGAGATAACCTCAGTGCTTTGCCACTATGGGCTTCCTCAGAGGGGATGGTCTGATCAGCACTGGCAAATAAAATTGGTTCCAAAATTTGAACCCTGTGCATAGCCTGTTCTTTCATCTAGGAGTGCAGCTGAGGTGCTTGCTGTTTTGTGATGTTTGAGGAGTTAGCCACCCCTTTTGGCAGCACCTTTCTGGGACTATCATTGGAGCGCAACTGTGTGGATTTGCTTCCAGCCTGGTGCTCTATTATCTAAAGCAGGGTTGGATTCCTCATCTTCTTTACCCAAGCGTTACATAGCATGTCCCTTCAATAGACCTAGTTTTTATTTCAGGAAGAGTGAATGTAGTGAACTTGCTAAGCTATTGAGTATTTAAAAGTTGACTCGGCTAAGGGTCTGGATACTTTGAACAACTTTTTGTTAAAATTGAGTATCAATACACTGGTCCCACCTTTGACTTGCTTATTTAATATATCTATGTCTACCCAGTCTTTTCACATTGCCTGGAAACATTCCAAAGTAATTCTACTCCATAAAGGCAGTCTGAAATCAGTGGCAGTTAATTACTGCCCCATTTCCCTTCTGCCCGTTATTTCTAAATTTCTGGAAAAAACTGTACTTATACAAATGAATGATTACCTAAACAGTATCAACTTCTTTCAGTTCATCAATCAGCTTTCCACCACAAATTTTCTACACAAACTGCTCTTGTTGATCATCACAATCTTGTTTTGCGTGCCTTTGATTCTGGTTGTTTTGTGGGCTCTGTGTTTACAGACCTTTCTGAAGCTTTTGATTTGACTAATCACACTCTACTTCTCTCTCGTCTTTCTTATTATGACTTTTCTTCAGATGTTGTTAATTGGTTCTCTTCTTAATTACAGGGTAGATTTCACTCTTTTTTTTTTTTGATGGGTGACTTTCTCCTCCCTTTCCTGTCACTTCCGCGGTTCCCCATGGGTCTATTCTTGATCTTATTCTGTTTAGTTTATTTGTTAATCCCTTGTCTTCTGTTATTCATAGTTGCTCATTACACCTTTATACAGAGGACATTGTTCTTTTTTTGGTGATACTGAATGATTACGGCCAGTTGAGCAAGGAAACAAGAAAGGATTACGGTAAAAGGCTTGCGTCTAAAGCGATGCCACTCAGTCACACCTCTTCCCATCTATGCCCGAGTCACAGACCTGCCCCTGAGTTATAGAATAATTAACAGAAAAGTAATTCTAATATAATAGCTCTGGCGCTTAATAAATGCGACGTACAGTTAATTGTGCAGATGTACAAATTACCACATTGGACCTGGGGGGTGTGGGGGCGGGGCGCCCCCACAGAAGAAACAGTTCACTAAACAACTAAACTAACTGAAAAACAAAAGAAAATATATTCTGGGAGTTCATAGCAACAATAAATTAACACATAGGACTCCGAAGGAGTAATTTCACAGAAGAAAGAAACAGTTCTACTAAACTAACTGGGACCGGTGGTGTTTGGGGGCAGAGTGCCCCCACAGAAGAAAGAACAAACAAATATTATGCTGATGTCTGATGTAGTCCGTTTTTTTTCTGTATTTCTGCTACCATCATTCGCCACAGATAAAAAATAATTTATCTGCATTTAGTGTCATGCCTGCTTTGTTTATGGTGATTATGTAGAAAGTGCATGCAGTTTCACTCTCCTGCTGTGTCACTCGCTCACGCAGCTTCAAGAGACACATTACTGAGTAGTCTCTGAAAGCTGCACAGCGACGCGATCTGGCCGTAATCCTTCAGTATCGCCTTTTTTTTGTCTGATGAATCAGTCACTCATTTCCTTGTGCAAAGTGTTACAGCAGGATTTTGATAATCTGGTAAATTGGTTCTCAGAAAACTTGTTAATTTTGAATGGTAAAAACCCTACACTATGTTATATGGTTTGCAAAATACTCTGGCCAGTTTAGACTGTCCCTTCACCATTAATTTAAATTATTCCCAGTTGAACAGGGTCCCAGAATTTAAATATTTGAGGCACTACCTTGATTCTTCTAACTTTCAAAACTTGTATTGAAAAAATGTCTTCTAAAATGCAGGCCTGTTCACGCTGTTTAAAATCTGCAATGCATTGTTTAACTGTAAAAGCTAGAAAACACTTAGCGGCACAAGCAGTCCTCTCAATTTTAGATTATGGGGATCCCGTTTATCACCATGCTTCAGAATCTTCCTTAGCCATGCGGTGTACTATTATTTACACTGGTTTATTTTAAAAGATAAATGGGACACACACACCACTGTTTACTTCTTCAAAGACTAAACTGGCTTCCCCCATTTTCTAGGAGAGAACGACACTGACTTTCTCTCATATACAAGGTCAAACTGCTTCGTATTTATCTGATCGCTTGGTGGTTCCTTCTCATAGGTACACTTTGCATGAAGTTCAGCACTGTTGCTATCAGTTGCCTATGTAACCCCTAGGTGGCACTATCCCAAGGGCTACTACCCCTGCCTGCTTGGCTAGTAGCAGGTTAAGGTGCCTGAGTTCTGAAACGGGTGCCTCCACCCAGAGATCAGGGTTGGTAGTGGTCAAGCTAACCTGGACACAGCCCTCCGGGACACTGTAACCCCCCGCCCCCGAGACTGCAGGTGGTTGATCTGGAATGCCAGGAGAAGCAGGGCCCACATGAGTCGCAGAGGTGTCATTCCTGTTCAAGTGTGGAGCAGGGGACTGATCCCCAGGCAGGTCTCTCGTTGACGGCTTTTCTGTGCAGTGGGTAGTCTGGCTAGGCTGGTCTGGCATGGCCTAGACCACATGGAGACAAATTCAGATGCAGTCTGTTTTGGGCTGGATACAGCTTCCAGCAAGCAGAACACAGTTCACACAGTGGGGGACTAACTCACGACCCACTAGCAGCTCATAGCACATTTACATGTAAGAGAATTCTACTGTACCAGGCAAAGTGCTCCCCGGTCACAATCGCAAAGTCTCTGCACACACCGGGAGCTTAGTGGTAGCTGGAACTCCTGATAGGCCAATCGCATTCAGCAAAGTCTTCGGTCTTCTTCAGGTTGAGCCTGGCCCACTTTAGCAGCTTACTTTAGTCACACAAACTTGGATTTAGTCCAAAATAATTCTCTTCTCTCCCTCTCAGGAGCAGCAGGCAGACCTGCAAGCCAAAAACTCAGCCCTTTCACAGTTTTCCCATGTGAATCCACTCAGGATTGCTGCCCAAAATACACTTCAGCTCCTTCTTGTTCAGCTTCCAGCTTAGATCTAACTGAAAACTGCAAGCAGCCTGGGACTTCCCCAAGATCCAAATGATTTGGTTGGATGATTTGGCTGTCAGTCAAAGCAAGAGCTCCCCCTTCAGTTGCAAAAAGGCACAAAAAGCTCCAAACTAAAGTTCCTACAGATTTTGAATTCAGACAGCTCCTGTAGTCCGGCTACATTTTAGCTCCTACCAGTACTGTTTGGTCTAATTTGCAGTCCAGGACCAAGATAGTGGAGACAAAACAGTCCTTGCTACAAAGAAAGCAGGTTAGACAAACTACATTATCATTATCACTCTAAACGAATTTCAGTAAATAGTTACATCTTTCAACAGAGCTCCCTCTCAGATTACTTAAGCTGCAATCAGGCAGCTTTTAAAGAGACAGTATACAGAGACCATATAGGCTCTGGTAATTACATTTAAACTGCTAAAACACAGGACACCAGCCTGGCAGTGAGCATTTAGGCAAGATCAAGGAAGACCTTTTGGGAACCCCCATTTGTAGGGGGGTTACACCTAAATACTCATCCTTGTATGGTAGAGCAAATTTTTCTTTTGGTGTCCCCCAGGCTTGGAACAGCTTAGCGCCACAATTTAGAAGTTGCACCAGAATATTTTCTGGGAGCAAGCTCTCTATTCAGGTGTGGTAGAGAAAATGAGAAGGGACCTAAGCAAGCTTGAGGAGTCAAGGGTGTGGCAGCTAACATGCAATGCAAAGAAAAGCAAGATCATGCATTTGGGGCACAGAAATGCAGGGGAGGAGTACATGATGGGGGAGGGGGAGATACTGACAGCCACCAAACAGGAAAGGGACCTGGGAGTAATCATATCTGATTATCTAAAGGTTAGCAAACAATGTAAGAAGGCTGTGAGCAGGGGCATCATTTAGGGGTAGCCAGGGGTTGCGGTTGAGACCCCTATGATTTTTTTGCAACCCCTATGATGCCCACTGCAACCCCTAAGAACCCTAAAACAAGATTTCCCTAGCATTTATTTATATAGATGTGGTGGTGGGGGACTTTTACAACCCCTATGATTTTGCTGAAATGGGACTTTGCAACCCCTATGATTCTACTGAAATAATGCTACTGAGTATAACCTACCTCCTTCTGCTTGCTATCCCCCTCCCTATGCAGTCCATTATCCTTTTTCTTTCCCCACCACTGTTGAAAATTGGGCCACTACTTTCAGATCATCCTGATTGATAACCCTGAGGTCCCTTTCCTACGAGGTATATGCCATGACCTCTCCTCCCGTTTTGTACTCGGCTCGTTTTTTTTTTGTGTCTGATGGGCATGACTTTGCACTTTTTTGGCATGAATCCCAGCTGTGAAATTCTGGACCACTCTTCTAGTCTTTCCAGGTCCCTCCTCATGGCCTCTATTCCCTTCATTATGTCCACACTATTGCAGATCTTGGTGTCATCTGCAAATAGATGACTATTCCTTCATGCTTCACCCTTGTGTCCCTTATGAATGTATTGAACAGGGCAAAATACTGACTCTTGACCCCATCTCCTGAGACTTCCCTATTTAGTACAACCCTCTGGGTTCTATTCCTTCATGCTTCACCCTTATGTCCCCTATGAGATATGTTAGAGAGAACAGTTATGAGGAAGGCTTGAGGGCCTGTAACATGGTTATACTCAGAACCTTTCACTTTTCAGCCACAAACCCCTGTTCTATGTACTTCCATGGAGCAGAACATGTTCCTTTAATGAGTTTCCTCAAGTGGTGTATCGGTGAATACTAACATACCAGAGTCTGCAACTGTAGAGATATATTGGTCTGTATTTAAAATAGCCTGCCAATGATTCAGTGGTCAGGGCACAGAGGAAATTCAAATCTATGCATCCAACATTCTAGCCATTTTATTCCACATTTGATTGGCAGTTTAGTAAGGTGATGGGTTTGCTTTGAGCATGTTGTATTTAATCAAGTGTTTACGCCAAGAAAGGAAATTCTTCACAGCCACAGGTGACACCTGAAATGCACTGTTAACACTCACCAGTCAGATACCAGTCCAGCTTGTCAGCAGTGTCTCCAGTCAGGTCAGCTACCAATCTAGTTTGCTAGTAGTGCCTGCAGTCAGCTACCGGTCCAGTTTACCTGCAATGTCTACAGCCAGGTTTGCTAGCTACCAGTCCAATATGCCACCAATCTCTCCAGTCAGCTACCAGTCCAGCTTGCCAGCAGTGTCTCCACTCAGATACCAGTCCAGCTTGCCAGCAGTGTCTCTAGTCAGGTCAACCACCAATCCAGTTTGCCAACAGTTTCTCCAGTCAGCTACCAGTCCAGTGTGCCAGAAGCATCTACAATCAGCAACCAGTTCAGTTTGCCAGCAGGATCTACAGTCAGCTACCAGTCTAGCTTCTCAGCAGTGTCTCCAGTGAGCTACCAGTCCAGCTTGCCAGCAGTGTCTCCAGTCAGATACTAGTCCAGCTTTACAGCAGTGTCTCCAGTCAGGTCAGCTACCAGTCCAGTTTGCCAGCAGTCTCCAGTCAGCTGCCAGTCCAGCTTGCCAGTAGTGTTTCCAGTCAGGTTGCTAGCTACCAAGTCTAGTTTTCAGCAGTGTTCCAGTCAGCCACCAGTCCAGCTTGTCAGCAGTGTCAACAGGCAGCTACCAGTGTGGCTTTCCAGCAGTGTCTGCAGTCAGCAACCAGTCCAACTTGCCAGCAGTGTTTGCAGTCAGCTATCAGTTCAGTTTTCTAGCAGTGACTACAGCCAGGTTGCTAGCTACCAGTCCAATTTGCCACCAGTCTCTTCAGTCAGCTACCAGTCTAGTTTGCCAGCAGTGTCTCCAGTCAGTTACAGTCCTGCTTGCCTGCAGTGTCTCCAGTCAGCTACCAGTCCAGCTTGCCAGCAGTGTCTCGAGCCAGCCTCCAGTCCAGCTTGCCAGGAGTTTCTCCAGTCAGTTACCAGTCCAGCTTGCCAGCAATGTTTCCAGCCAGCTACCAGTCCAGCTTGCCTGCAGTATTTCCAGTCAGCTACCAGTCAAGCTTGCTAGCAGTGTGTCCAGTCAGGTCAGCTACCAGTCCAGTTTGCCAGCAGTGTCTTCAGTCAGCTTGCCAGTAGTGTCTCCAATCAGCTACCAGTCCAGTTTGCCAGCAGTCTACAGCCCGGTGGCTAGTTATCAGTCAAGTTTTCCAGTAGTGCCTCCAGTCAGCTACTTGTCCAGTTTTCCAGCAGTGTTTCCAGACAGCTTGCTAGCTATCAGTCCAGTTTTCCAGCAGTGTTTCCAGACAGCTTGCTAGCTATCAGTCCAGTTTTCCAGCAGTGTTTCCAGTCACCTACTTGTCCAGTTTGCCAGCAGTGTCACCAGTCAGCTTGCAGCTTCCAGTCCAGTTTGCATGCAGTGTCTCTAGTCAGCTTTCAGTCCAGTTTGCAGGCAGTATCTTCAGTCAGCTGCCAGTCCAGATTGCAGGCAGTATCTCTACTCAGCTTCCAGGCTAGTTTGCAAAACCCAAGAAAGGTAAGACATGTCACTAGTAAATATTTCTAAGAGTAATAAAGGTAAACCCAACTTAATGGGGGATATCCAGTGAGCTGAGCATTAATGTTGAAAAAAAGAAATATCCAGGGACTTAAGTACTTTATGTAAGAATGGGCATCATATTGACTAATCTTGGAATCCTTATGGCTTTCGTGAAATGCTATGGAGAGGGTGGCGCGGGTAATATTCTGGACTGTTGTGACTCTGGGAAGGGACAAGGGTACAAATTACTGGGCATGGGGAGGAGGTAACAAGGTAGCAACAGTTGTTTCAAATGACCTCCAAAATGCACTGAATTTAAAAATTTTTTACGGGAGCCTAGGAGCCCTCCAGCCTACAGTTTTCCTTGCAACCCCTATGGTTTTTCTGAAATGACGCCCCTGGCTGTGAGGAGAGCCAGTGGAATGCTGGGGTGCATAGGGAGTGGTATCTCCAGCTGAAGGAAGGAGGTGGTGGTGCCACTGTGTAGAAAATTGGTGAGACCTCATCTAGAGTACTGTGTCTAGTTCTGGAGGGTGCATCTCCATAACGACATAGAAAGAGTAGAAGTGGTTCTGAGAAGGGTGGCAAAAATGGTGCAAGGGCTGCACCAAAAGTCATATGAGGGGAGACTGGAGGATCTCAATATGTATTCCCTGAAGGAGAGGAGAGGAGAGAAAGGGGGGATGTGATAGAGACTTTCAAATACCTCAAGGGTGTAAATAAGGTACAAGAAAGTAGCATCTTAAAAAAAAAAAAAAAAAAGATATTCAAGAACAAGGGACCATGATATGAAGATAGAGGGGGTAGACTTAGGGGTAACGTGAGAAAGTATTTTTTCACAGAAAGGGTGGTGGATCCATGCAACAGCCTCCTGGCAGAGGTTGTAGGGGCCAAAATGGCAGGGGAATTCAAAAATGCATACGACAGACATAAAGGAACTCTAGCAATAGGAAAGAGAGGGTAAGCCACAGATTATTTAGGATCTGCGGTATGTGAAACAGGTAGGGAAAATGGGCAGACTAGGTGGGCCAAGCGGTCCTTATCTGCCATCAAATTCTACGTTTCTATGAGTTGCTGGGGGTCGGTAGGGGAAGGAGAAGATCGAGCATTCAACAGACTGCACTGCTGTCCTCTCCTCTCCTGAGGAGGGAGTGATGGCCATCCCACTCACTGGCTGTCTACTGATGGAGGTCAGGTGGCAGTGCTAAGAGTCAGGAGGCACAAGAACATGGCGATGTGGTGCATGTGCATTCACGTCCGTGAAGGGTGGAATGAAGAAAAATGGAAAAAGATGGCATCTGCAGGCTCCATGACCATGCCCGCCAACCAGCATCACTCTGTCACCCGACCACCAGAGACCTGACTGTATTGTTGTACTGGACGGGGGCCTCCCTTCAGGCCCTGCCATGGGGAGAAATCCATGGGGTACTTGGGTTTGGTGGTGCTGGGGAAGCGGTGGATGGACACAGGTGCATGGCAGAGGAGTTAAACTGCCTGTGGGACGCCAGTGGGAGAAATGGAATATGAAAAAAAAAGAATTCTGTAAAATGTACTATGCCAAATACTCAGCTTTTGAAGCGTCCTTGTTACTTGATTGTATGTTTTAATGTCTCATTGCATCTTGTTGTATGTTTTGTATTGTATTAACCGACATGGGATGTTCTGTAAACAAGACTTGTATCTCATAGAACTTATCCTGTAATTTTGAACTGTTAAATAAAAAAAATGATGCCAGACAGTCGATCCAGTGTCAAGGAATGGTTCACCAAGTCGAAGGCCTTCATTAAATCTGATTGTCATTTTATTTTTTAAGCATTATTGATTTATTTTTTGTTATACTTATTCCATTCAATTTATTTTTTACTCTGAATTTTGAAGTTTTCTCCTCCTCTCTTCCCCTCCCCCCAGGAGGCATTCTAAACGAGCCGATACCAGCTTAGTATGTCTTTCCTGGTAAAACCGTTCAAATAAAAAAATAAATCAGTTGAATACTACTCTTGTGACCTCCCTGCAATCCAAACTAGTTGTTAGCAGGTTCTTATAGTCAAGCAGGACAGCAACCATTGAATAATGCAAATGGAGCCATGTTCATAGAAACATAGAAAGTGACGACAGAAGGGGACCATACTCTGCCCATGTTTCTACCCCCCCTTCCTTAACTACTATTCAGCGTTATGGTGCCCCTTGTACCTATTCCAAGCATTTTTGAAAGTTCCCACTGCTTGCACCTCCACCACTCCCCGTGAAGGCTTTTCTATGCATCTACCACCCTCTCTGTAAAGAAGAACTTGCGTGTTGCCCCTGATTTTGCCCCGCTCCAAACTCAAATCGTGGCCCCTGATTCTGGTGTGAGTTTTGATCCAAAAAAAGTCCTGAACCTGTACCTTGTTTATTCCATTTAGGAACCTGAAGGTATGTATCATGTCTCCCCTCTCCCTTCGCTGCTCCAGGGAATACATGTTTAGGTCCCGCAGCCGTTCGTCATATGTTTTGCTGTGCATTCCCCTGTATCATTTTTGTTGCTCTCCTCTGCACCATTTCTAGCCTGTGCATATCCTTTTTAAGGTGCGGCCTCCAGAACTGGGTGCTGTACTCCAGGTCTGGCCTCAACAGTGATCTATAGAGTGGCAGGATGACCTCTCTTTTTCTGCTGGTAATCTCCCTTTCTATGCAGCCCGGCATGCCACTTGCCCTTAGTGCTGCTTTTTCACATTGCTTGGACATTTTCAGCTCCTCCACTATAATTATTCCTGGATCTCCTTCCTGCTTAGTGGATTCCAGTTTTACAGTACTCCTCCTAGAATGCTTCTATAAAGGTAAAAATGTTATTGGTTTCCAGAAACTCATGCAGTTGATAATGCATTAGTCATTTAAGTGGGTAGTTCATGACATCCGCGACCGCGACTGAGCTAGCGGCTGACTCAGTGCGGGCGCCGTCTTAGCAGCTACGGGTAGGTACACCAACTGGATGGGATGGATTGGTGACTGCAGCGACAGAAAGTCACTAAGCGTGCGTAATGGGGGAGGGTGGGAGTGAGCATTCTTGGCAAAGGCGGGGGGTTTGAGGGGTGGTGCTGTGGTGAGGCTGCTGAGCTGGCCCCATGGTGTAGTGGGTCAGTTGCGACTTTGGTGGGTAGGGTGCTGAGTTTGGGTCCAGACACAGGTCACGTTTTGTTCTTGCGTGCCCAAATTGGTTTTTAAATATCCCCCAACATATCCCGGAGTTGAGAATCCTTAAGTAGGGGTGCAGAGGCACAACCTCCTGCATAAACATAAAAATACAAGTCCCCGTGCTGCTTTGCTGTGTGCCGGGAGTCAGAGTGTTGACTTTCATTTAAGTGCCTTTGAAAGGATGGACAGCAATGAACTTGTTTGGCATTGTGATGGAATCTGACTATTGCCTCCTTTTGGGATGGGATAACTTTGATAGTTTTCCAGCATGAGGAAAAACTCCCTTGACCCAAACTCAATTAAAAGATAGAGCGACTGCAAGTGTTATTTCCCAGGCTCCCTATTTTCAAACATTTAGATTCTAATTTATCTAGGCCACACGCCTTCCCCATTTTCAGAAAAACACAGGTAGGCCTGCGTTGGAACTGACTCCGTCGGTGCTGGTTGAAAGAAGAGATCCAACACAGTAATAGAGCTAACCGCACTCAAACCACTCAGGATAACAAACAACAAATGAGATGATAGCCCAAAGGTCACCTTACAGACCCCAAACGCCAGGGCTACTGTTGCTGCGCTCTCTTTTTCCATGTAACAATAAACCGTGAGTTAGCATTTATCATCTTGTTTGTTAAATTTTATCCTGAGTGGTATGAAGTGCAGTTCCTATGTTGCTCTCTTTCCCATTTTAGACTTTTCTTTTAGAATTTAATACATTTCTTTAGTAGAGACAGTTCTAAATCTAAAAACCTTACTCCTGTCCTGTCCTGTCCTGTCCTATCCTATTCTATTCTATCCTATCTCATTACAGAACATACTCCAAAAGATTTACTTGACCAATCATTTCTCCCTTTCTTAGAGCTATTATGCCCACTAAAAATATAGGTATTATTAGACATGAGTTCAACACTTGGCAATTCTGCAGTTTTCATTCCGTTTTCAGGTATCTGTAGAGGTTTTCTAAAGAGATCCATTATTAATGAGACTTATCAAAAGTTGTTGTCTAGTTGGTTTATTTACTTATTTTTGCCATATACATTTTATGCTCTTGGCCAGGACAGGCTGGACTCCTTCACCCCTGCCCCATCAATCCACACTGTCCTACATCTCCCCAGGACTTACCTGGTTGGCCTGAATATCCCAACAGATTCCCCTGTGGCAGGGTCAGGAGGAGTGGTTGTCCCCTCCCCAGAAGCACAAATTCAGTCTTGGCCTCCCTGGTCCTGGCAATGTGGCAGGTGAGGAATGACAGGCAAGGCGTGATGTTAGCCTGTCCATACCTCTCAACCTTTTGTCCCCAAATGTGGAACATTGCCTGTCAAAATGTGGTACAAATGGGCAAAATGTGGAACACTTAATCAAATCTTTACCTAAAGCTCAAAACACTGTTAAAATGTAGCATTTGTGTTCAGAAAGTCTATTATTAATTGAGTGATATATTTTTGCATTATTTACTATGGATTTTGCTTTAAAATGTTGACTTTGAATGTGGAACAAGTCCTGCCAATGTGGAACAGGGAGCTTTTGTGAAGTAAAATGAGGAACGCCTCGTAATGTGGTACAGTTGAGAGGATGAGCCTGTCCCATGACCATTTTCCTCCATTTTCTCCCATTTCCCAGGCAGGGGTGTGCTTGTCAGCATCTGTGTGTGGAGGCACATGCATACTGTGGAGTCCCATAGTACCACCCACTTTCTGCCACTCCTGACCCACACTACCACCAGGTCTCCACCTGGTGGCAGGCATTTAGAGGAGCAAGCAGTCCTCCCTCCCTGGGAGAGGACAGTAGTACCTTGGTTATCATTCAGCAGAGCAAGCAGTCCTCATTCAGTAGAGCAAGCAGTCCTCCCTCCCTCCCTACCTGGGAGAGGAGAGCAGTCCCTTGGTTATCATTCAGTGGAGCAATCAGTCCTCCCTCCCTGGGAGAGGAGAACAGTCCCTTGGTTATCATTCAGCAGAGAAAGCAGTCCTCCCTCCCTGGGAGAGAGAACAGTCCCTTGGTTATCATTCAGCAGAGCAAGCAGTCCTCCTTCCTGTGAGGGAGAACAGTCCCTTGGTTATTATTCAGCAGAGTAAGCAGTCCTCCTTCTTATGGGAGAGGAGAGCAGTCCCTTGGTTATCATTCAGTAGAGCAAGCAGTCCTCCCTCCCTGGGAGAGGAAAAGAGTCCCTTGGTTATCATTCAGTGGAGGGAGCAGTTCTCCCTCCTTCCCTTCCTGGGAGAGGAGAGAAATCCCTCAGTCATCATTCAGCAGAGCAAGCAAACCTCCCTTCCTCCCTCCCTCCACCTGGTGGCAGGCATTTAGAGGAGCAAGCAGTTCTCCCTCCCTGGGAGGACAGTATGCCTTGGTTATCATTCAGCAGAGCAAGCAGTCCTCATTCAGCAGAGCAAAGCAGTCCTCCCTCCCTACCTGGGAGGAGATCAGTTCCATGGTTATCATTCAGTGGAGCAAGCAGCCTCCCTCCCTAGGAGAGGAGAACAGTCCCTTGGTTATCATTCAGCAGCAGCAGTCCTCCCCTCTGGGAGAAGAACAGTCCCTGGTTATCATTCAGCAGAGCAAGCAGTCCTCCCTATGAGAGAGGAGAGCAGTCCCTTGGTTATCATTCAGTGAAGCAAGCTATCCTCCTCCCTCCTGGGAGAGGAGAGCAGTCCCTTGGTTATCATTCAGTGGAGCAAGCAGTCCTCCCTCCCTGGGAGAGGAGAGCAGTCCCTTGGTTATCATTCAGTGGAGCAAGCAGTCCACCCTCCCTGAGAGAGGAGAGTAGTCCTTGGTTATCATTCAGCAGAACAAGCACTTCCTCCCTGGGAGTCCTTGGATGCTCCATCCTCTCCCCAGCTGCCCTCAGTATCCATACTAATGCTCACAGCCTGGGAAATAAGATCCCAGACCTGCAGGCAATAATGTCAGAGGCTAAACTGGACATAGTAGCAATTAGTGAGAGACGTGGTTTACCAGTAACCACACTTGGGAGACTTCAGTACCTGGCTATGTATTGTTCAGAAGAGACGAGGTGCAAAGGGGGGAGGAGTGGCCCTGTATGTCAATGAAAATATCAAAGCTACAGAAATTCAGAATACACATAAGGAGCCAGAAGAACTGTGGGTCACCCTGGAAACAGGAAATGGGACAGCCATAAGAACTCGGGTTGTCTTACAGGCCCCCAGACCAGGGGAAGACATAGACACATTACTGTTAGAAGATATACAAACATGACAGCTAAAGGAGAGGTTCTGATAATGGAGACTTCAACATGCCGGATACAGATTGGTCAATACCGCAGGAACATCTGCCAGAACTAGACACATAGTGGATTCCCTGCAGGGAGGGCCTCAAACAACTGGTACAGCAACCCACAAGAGACAGAGCTATCCTAGATCTAGTACTGACTAACAAGGAAGGGATCACAGATCTCAAGGTAGAAGGTCACCTGGGGCCAGTGACCATCACATGGTATGGTTCAATTTGGCTACTACATCTAAATCATCCCATTCCAAGGCAAAATATGGGACTTCAGAGGAGCTGACTTTGATAAGATGGCCAACAGAGTTAAGCTAGCCCTGGCAAAAGAAACACAGGTGAGGGATACAGGCAAAGTGGGCAAGCATAAGGATGCAATACTTGAAGCAACATCCCATTGTGTTAGACAGAAAAGGAAGTGCAAAAGAAGAAGGAAACCACTTTGGTTCTCAAATACAGTAGCAGAGAAGGTCAGAGCCAAAAGGCTGGCCTTCAGGAAATATAAGGGAACACAGCGGGATGAAGATAGGGAGGCATACCAAACTGCCCTAAGGGAAGCAGGGAAGGCAGTAAGGCAGGCAAAGTCCCAAACTGAGGAAACACTAGCAAGAACAGTAAAAGAAGGTGACAAGACTTTCTATAGATACATTAGTGAAAGGAGAAAGTCCAGAGGGGTATTGCTAAGCAATGGAGAAAAGGGAGCATGTGAGGAGGAGGACCCTGTAAAGGCATCTATCCTAAATAGATACCTTTACTCAGTATTTACTGAAGAGAAGGTAGGGCAGGGCCCACAGCTCAGCATCATGGACACAGGGGAGGGATGTGAGCACCGCCCTTCACAAAGAAAGGGTCCTACAAGAGCTTGCTAAGCTCAGGGTGGATAGGCAATGGGACCTGATGGCATACATCCCAGGGTACTTAAGGAGCTAAAGGTGGAACTAGCAGAGCCATTAGCAGAACTGTTTAGTGAGTCTCTGAGCACAGGAGGTCCCAGAAGACTGGAGAAGGGCTCATGTGATCCCGCTCCACAAGAGTGGTAGCAGGGAGGAGGCGGGGAACTACAGACCAGTCAGTCTTACCTCAGTAGTGGGCAAGATTAAGGAGGCACTTTATGAAAGTGTAACCCCTGCAAATGGGGTTCCAAAAGACTTCGGAGCTTGCTTGAATGCTCCAAGCCTGAATGGTGTTTGGCATTTAAGCCATTTATCAGTGAGTGTTTTAGAGCCTCTGGTACTGTCTCTTTAAGAGCTGTCTGCTTGCAGACATAATTAGTTTGTATGGGGACTGTGTGCTTCTCTGAGTACCACTCAAGCTGCTGCCAATTCACTTCATTTTGCAGTCACTAGAGTGCAAAGGAACCTATCTGAAAGATGTAACTGTTTGCCAGAAATTATTTAGAGTAATAATGAAATTACAGTTTGTCTAACCTGCTTTCTTTGCAGTCAGAACTGTGTCTGCTAGTTCCCCATTCTAGTTTTGAACTGCTGAACTGGACCAATCAGTGTGGGGTAAGCTAGCTCTAAAATGGTGCCTTGGACGAATCAGAACTTGGACTCATAATCTGAGCCAGCCACAGAGGATTGTATAGACAGTGACTCTGGGAGATGTAGTTTAGACTTCAGCACCTTTTTGGACCAACAGCAGCAGTCTATTGTGGTGACAGCCAATCCAGTCAAGAACTGGGAGGAACTCAAAGGAAGTGCCGGTTTTGTCGGTTGGAGTTTCAGTTGAGCTTTGGCAGTGAAGAAGGAAGAAACCCTGTGCTCCTTCAGTGCACAGTTTCAGTCAAAAAGCATGTAATGAGGCCCAGAGTTCGGTCTGCAGCTTGTGTAACTGCTTGTTAGGACTGAATCCGTCCTGTAGAAAAGAATCAAAGGATCTCTGAAGAGTAGAAACCAGGCTCACCCTGTAGAAGACTGGAGAAATTGTTGAATTGCACTCTGTCTGTCAGGAACTGAATCTGCTGTGTGTTCTCCGGGTATTGTGCAGTAATTGCGATCGGGATAGAGAAGCAGCCTGCCTGGTATAGTACTTCTTTTTTACCATATAAATGTGTGAAGAGTCTCTTGGAGCTCAAGAGTAGCCCTGCTGATATTGAAGGACCCTATCTTATTTGGAGGTCGTGAGTACTAATTCAGGTCGCTCCTGTTGAATTGCCACATTAAATCCAAATGGAATTACTGTACTGCTGACTGTTTAATTCTCCTTTTCTCTGTGTGAAAGGCCCTACCAGCTGCCACGGTTTGGACTAGCCACTAGGGCTTGGGTGCCCAGGGACAGTAACTGATAGGGATAGGCCTTGCACAGAGCCATGGTAGATTATTAGAGTGATAAGCTAATTAACCTGATTTCCCCTGTCCTTGTTATATCCCCTAAATAAATCAGAGCTGCTTGTTTCAGCAAAGTTATACTGCCTGAGGTATTTGTCTATGTTAAAGTACTGTACTGTGATTGTTGCACTGTATCTCATTTCACAGGAGGTCCCAGTGCGGAACCAGACCTGGGGGTAAGTGTATACTGTGAAGGTAATTCTGATATATTGTGTGGGCCACTAGTGGGAAGAAAGGGGTTGCAGTGTCCCAGAGGGCTGTGACCAAGTTAGTTTAACTATTGCAAACCCTGACCTCTGGGTGGAGGCACCCGCCATTGGATCAGGCCCCTCAACCTGTTAGTGGCAAATCAGGCAGGGGTAGTAGCCCTGGGATAGCGCCATCTAGGGTTACATCTTGGAGGCTCACCACTGGGATTGTGTGTCCTCTAGTGGCCATATTACGAACCACTGTTAAGAAAAAAATGGGTACCCGACAGAAGTGGCTGTGCACGGCTGGTGGAGTGGTGTACTGGGGAGGAGATCGACCCCAAAATGCTATGCTTATCCTGGACATCCCCTGGGTATCATCTGGACACTGTGCAGGAGTACTTTCCAAGGTGGAAGGTTTACAAAACCCTGTGGTGGTGGGGTCGGCATGCTAATCTGCTCACCCACACTTTCCTGGCCTAGTAGAGTTTAAGGATCCCATAGATAGCTCCAAAGTGCCACAGACCGTTACCCCAGAGGGCCCTCACTGCTTGGAGAGTGATAACTAAGGACAGTAAAGACCCGAGGAATCAGCCCCACCACTATCTGAAACTTTTGAGGAGAAATTTGCTGAATGGTTGCTGGGAGAGGGAAAACTGTGGAGGACTTGAAGAAACTATTCTTGCCACCTGGGGTGTTCCTCCCCAACACCCTCTCCTGCTCCAGTGCCCTAATGGTGGCTGAACCAATGCAGACTCCTATTTCTGCACCTGCCATTAGTCACGACTCTTACAAGGTTGAGGATCTTCTCTGGCACCTCCCACCCCCAAGGGGAGGATGACTGGGAGACCTGGATAGACTATGCTGCCCCAAGTGCTAGAATGGCAATGCTCGGAAGGCGAAAAGCGAAAGAGGGTTAGTGAGAGCCTCCGAGGTCCTGCCCTGGCTACCATCCATGCTAAACGGGCCAGTAACCCTGAAGCGACTGCACAGGCCTGTCTTGAGGCCTTGGAGAATGTGTATGGGAGCCCAGATTCTGATGAGGACCTATGGTGGAGAGTAAGAAATGCACAACAGTACCAAGGGGAGTTGTTGTCTGTGTATGTCTCGGCTGGAAAAATTGTTGCAAGAATGCCTCAGAAAGGGTAGTTTGCCAGCGATTGAACTGGACCCGAACCAGACTGGACAGAATCCTTAAGTCTGCCCCTCTCAGAACTGCTGTTGCTTCAGTTACGCCTGGCAATCGACTGGAATCCTCACCCTCCTATGATGAGTTAATGAGAGAAATTCGAGGAGTTGAAAAAAGGCGACCTCGGGAGGGACCTGCACCAATAGCTGCGGCTATGACCCGAGTGACTGAGGGTGACCCATCAAGTGAAGTTCAGGGGCAGAGGTTGACAGTCAATGAGTGCTCTGACAAGGAAAAAGATATGCCACAATGGGGCGAACTGTTGAGAGAGATCTGGGAATTCAAAAACAGTCCCTTTATGAAGGCCACGCCTGCAAGTCACAGGCCCTGACCTATATCCGACTGCATCTGCTATGGGGTGGGGGTACCCACCCATGTATCTCCTGCTGATAACAGCTCCAAACTCAATTCCTTGACCATGGAAGTGGAGAAACTGGCGAGATGTCTCCAAATGCTTATCACGCAGCAGAACAGAGATGGCAACCAGGTTTCCAGTTAGTAATACCCGCCCTGGCTCCCAGTGTGGCGCCTCGGCCAGCTCAAACTCCAGAAAGTATGTTTTGCTATAATTGTGGGAAAGATGGGCACATGAAAGGGAATGCCAGTCCCCAAAAGACACTGACAAAGTTGCATATAGGCTACAAGAAGAGCTTGAGAAGAAATCAGTGGTTAAGAGGTGCCGACATGATCCCAGTGAGGCACCAAAAATGCTAATTCACGTCCTTTTGTGGCAAGGTCAGTTGCCCAGCCCCCACTACCGCCTCTCCAGACTGGTCCAGAATAGTGGGTCCCTCCATGGAGACCACTGTAAAGGTGAATGGAGTGTCTACAAGAGCTGTATTAGACAGTGGCTCCCAAGTGCAATTATGTTCCAGGATTGGTATCAGAAGCATTTGTCAGACGTACCCTTACAACCATTAGAAGGACTGCATGTATGGGGGTTAAGTGAGAAGGCCTACCCCTATTCCGGGTATATCCGAATTTGGCTGTCTTTCCCCACCTCCGTGGCTGGAGTGGCGAACAAGTAGAGACCCTAGCCTTAGTTGTCCCCCACTGGACTGTATGATGGTGTCCCTTTGTTGATTGGAACAAATGCTCATATGTTCGGAAGGCTGGCACAGTTGTGTTATGAAAAACAGGGGTCAAAGACTAGTAGAGCTTTAAGAGTTCCGGCTTTAATTAAGAAGGCCTATGAGGCACAGAGAGATGCTGAAAAAACAGAACCAGAGGAACGGTCGGAATGTATGGAAGAAGGATCCTGAGTCTCTGATCCTGGCGCAAATGCCCAGTGTACCTTACAGGGAGAGGTCCGTATCAGAAAGGATGTTAAGAATAAAATATTAATGTTGGATGCACCAGGCGATGGAAAATTGCCAGAGGACTGCTGGTCAAGCCTAGTATTTTGCCCGCTAGAGCCCATGCTTATGCCAGAAGGGTAATGGTCCAAGTTCATAATGTGTCTGAAAGAGACATTCGAGTAAACAGAGGTTGCATCCTGGCTAATGTGCATTGTGCAGACACTGCAGTGCTACCCAGCAGCAAGAGTTCAAGGAAGAATGACAGAGTAACGCCTGACTTGTTTGATTTGGCGACTCCCGCTGCCAGCTGAATGGAAAGTGAGGATCAGTGAGAAGCTTGCCCAGAGGACCAGGTGTTTTCTTTAAAGGAATGGGATGTACGATGCGTGCAAGGAGCTGAGCACAATATCTGGCTGCATGACGAAGACCATTTCGTGAGAGGTCTCGACGCCTGGCACCTGCTGACATAGATGATGTGAGGCGGCATCTGCAAGAGATGTTAGCTGCTGGTGTAATACAAGAATCCAAGCCTTATGCTTCCCCATTGTGGTAGTGAGGAAAAAGAATGGAACAGTAAGGATGTGTGTGGATTATCGCACATTAAACCGGCGGACTATCCCTGATCAGTACACAATGCCCCGCATTCAGGATGCTTTGGACTGCCTAAACGGGAGCAAGTGGTTCTCTGTGCTGGATCTCCGCAGTGGGTATTACCAGATCCCGATGGCCCCAGAGGACCGTGAGAAGACAGCCTTTATCTGTCCGCTTGGCTTCTATGAATTCATGAGGATGCCTCAAGGGATTTCAGGTGCCCCAGCCACTTTTCAACGATTGATGGAGCGTGCAGTGGGGACATGAACTTACTAGAGTGCCTGGTATACCTAGATGATGTTATTGTGTTTGGCAGCTCACTGGAGGAACATGAGAGCAGATTATTTAAGGTATTGGACCGACTGGAGGACTTTGGCCTTAAACTGTCCATTGATAAGTGTCAATTCTTTCAAACATCAGTAAAGTATGTGGGACACATAGTATCCACCGAGGAATAGAGACCGACCCAAGTAAAGTTGAGGCCTTGACCACCTGGCCACAGCCCAAAATCTAAAAGAACTGCAAAGATTCCTGGGATTCTGTGGTTATTATCGGCGCTTCATCAAGGACTATTCAAAGTGATCCGCCCTTACTTAACCTTACTCAAGGGTATCCCCAACCCACAAAAATACCAAAAGTCAGCATCCCTCAAGACTGAAAGGGTGTATTTTCATCCAGTGAAGTATTTGGGGCCGCTGGACTCTTGATTGTGAGACTGCTTTTCATGAGATCATATATCAACTTACCCATGCTCCAGTGCTGGCCTATGCCGATCCAAGAAACCTTACGTCCTGCACACTGATGCTAGCTTGCAAGGGTTGGGGCTGTGTTGTACCAAGAGCACGAGAATGGCTGAGACCAGTGGCCTTTGCCAGTAGAAGCCTGACCCCATCCGAAAAGAACTATCCTGTACATAAGTTAGAGTTCCTAGCTTTGAAGTGGGCTATTGTTGACCAATTCCACGAGTACTTGTATGGGGCTAAAATACTAGTAAAAACTGCAATAATCCTTTGACCTATGTGCAGACCTCAGCTAAGTTGGATGCCACTGGCCATAGGTGGCTTTCTGCATTATCTACATATGACTATGCTCTCAGATACCGAGCAGGTCTGAACCACATAGATGCTGATGCTCTCTCCCGGGCCTGTTCCCAGAATGATTGGGTCCGATTGGCAGAACCTGACATTGGGCACTCTGCGGAAGTTTGACAGGGAGGAACAATGTCCACGGACGAAGTGGACTGCATGGTGGATTGCTTGGGACCCTCTGAGAATTGCATACCTGCTGCTTATTGCCACTTTTCTGCAATAGACATTGGTGCACTGCCTCAGCTGGACAATGACAGTATTGCCGGGCTAATCCCGCGATCCCATGATCAAAGCAGCTTTAGAAGCCCTCTATGCAGGAAAAGATGTGTCCAAATTACGCTCCACTGATTTGAGAACTGCACTTTATACAAAGAAGGTCCTAAATTGAAACTGATCAATAAACTGTTATACAGAGAAACAGTAGACAGAGGGGACAAGTAGACAACAACAACTAGTGCTGCCACTGCCTTCGAGACTCAGTACTGAGGTCCTTGCACAACCACATAGGGCACCTTGGTATAGACAGAACACCTGACTTGGTGAGATCCAGATTCTATTGGCCTAAGATGGGGCTGATGTGGAGCAACACATTCGAACTTGTAGTCGCTGCTTACAGAGGAAAGCTTTTGCCCCAGAGGGCTGCCCCCTTGTTAACATCACCACCAGTGCACTCATGGAGCTGGTCTGTATTGATTTTCTGAGTTTGGAGTCAGATCAAAGAAATATCAGTAATGTGCTGGTGGTCACTGACCATTTCACGAGATATGCCCAAGCTTTCCACCAAAGACCAAGAAAGCATCCACTGTGGCCAAAGTACTTGTAGAAAACTTTTTGTTCACTATGGGGCTCCACAAAGAATCCATTCTGATCAAGGAGAGACTTTGAGAGTCGTCTGATCAAAGAGATGCTTTCTCTGTGGGGAGTCAAAGTCCAGAACCACTCCTTACCACCCCCAGGGGACCCACAGCCTGAGCGTTTCAACCACACTTTGCTAGATATGCTAGGCACCCTGCACCCAAAGGACAAGCCTAGATGGAGCCAACAAATTAGCACCCTGGTACATGCTTATAACTGCACAAAAGTGATGCCACTGGATTCTCCCCTACACTCTGATGTTTGGAAGAGAAGCTCGACTACCAGTAGATGTGTGTTTTGGGGTCTCTCCTGATGGGGTTCAAGCTGACAACTATTTACAGTATGTGCAAAGTTAAAGGCCCAGCTAACTCATGCGTACAACTGGCTCAAACCATGGCTGCCAAAAGAAATCTGGCCAACAAAGAAAGGTATGATAAAAGGTGAAAGCACAGGAACTCCAGGAGGGAGATCGGTATTGCTAAGAAATCTGGGACTGCATGGCAAGCACAAGATTGCTGACAGATGGCACCATCTCCTCACATTGTAGTGGGCAAACTAGATGATCTGCCAGTGTACAAAGTAAGGCCTGAGAATAATTCAAAAGATGTAAAAACAGTGCATAGAAATCATTTACTGCCCATTGGACAAATCTTAATTGAGTCTGAGCCCTAGAAGATGCCCCTCTGGACCAGTGACTAGAGCTGCTGCTAAGAAAAGATCAAGAAAGTCTGCACCTACAGAAGCAAAGTTAAAGTGTTCCCTCCACAAGTCCCAGTTGAGCATGACTGTCAGTCCATATCGGAAGAAAGTGAGAGTGACTTTGAATACTATCCTTCTTACGAAATGAGTCAATTGTTTGGGGCAATCCCTAGTCAATACTGGAGACAAAGCTGGGCCTTCTGGACTGTCTAAGCTCCCAGCTTCATCCCTGGAGCCAATGCTCCCAGAAGTGAAGTGCAAAGCATCAGATCAGATGAAATGGAATCATTGTGCATGGTTGAACTGTTTGAGCTGTCAGGGAGAAAATGATAGATTGGGGCAGACTGGTGATACACCCGAACAAGAAGAGTATTTTGAGTCCCTGACAGTCCACTGCCAGTGTCCGTAAGCTCTCCATGTGAGCCAAATGTTGTGGACTCAGAAACTGTAACTCCTGGAGCTGAAAGTGCCCCAAGTTCTACTCTCTACCCCATGGAGACTCCCTGACAAGTGAGGACAATGCTGAAAATGAGGCTCAGAGTGCAGAGACTATAACAGTTCCCCTAGAAAGACTGGTCGAGCTGTAAAGCCTGTGGTGCACCTCAGTTATAATTCACTTGGGAGGCCTGTGGACTTGCCTCTCAATGTTGTCCATAAAGGGTATATGTCCCGAGCTCATTGCCCAAACTGGCGTCAGTGCTAACTCAAGTTACTTGTGTTGCCCTCTAAGTATGGTGCCCTTGCCCCGTCCAGCCCCAAGGTAACTGATAGGGAAGGGCCCTCTCTTCAGGTTTCATGTACAAGAGGTAATAACTTGAGTTATGGTACAATGTGTATGTAATACTGTGTAAAGAGGACGACTGCAATGTTTCAGAAATGTGTTCTTGGTAAATGATATATTGACTGATGATTACTATGTGAGCCTAATGCAAATGTATATGGTTGCAGTTGAAACTTATGGGGTACTTGCTTGTGAGAGACGTCAAGCTTTCCCAAGGCCAGGAAGGGTGTAACCCCTGCAAATGGGGGTTCCCAAAAGACTTCAGGAGCTTGCTTGAATGCTCCAAGCCTGAATGGTGTTTGGCATTTAAGCCATTTATCAGTGAGTGTTTTAGAGCCTCTGGTACTGTCTCTTTAAGAGCTGTCTGCTTGCAGACATAATTAGTTATATGGGGGACTGTGTGCTTCTCTGAGTACCACTCAAGCTGCTGCCAATTCACTTCATTTTGCAGTCACTAGGAGTGCAAAGGAACCTATCTGAAAGATGTAACTGTTTGCCAGAAATTATTTAGAGTAATAATGAAATTACAGTTTGTCTAACCTGCTTTCTTTGCAGTCAGAACTGTGTCTGCTAGTTCCCCATTCTAGTTTTGAACTGCTGAACTGGACCAATCAGTGTGGGTAAGCTAGCTCTAAAATGAGTGCCTTGGACGAATCAGAACTTGGACTCATAATCTGAGCCAGCCACAAGAGGATTGTATAGACAGTGACTCTGGGAGATGTAGTTTAGACTTCAGCACCTTTTTGGACCAACAGCAGCAGTCTATTGTGAGTGACAGCCAATCCAGTCAAGAACTGGGAGGAACTCAAAGGAAGTGCTCGGTTTTGTCGGTTGGAGTTTCAGTTGAGCTTTGGCAGTGAAGAAGGAAGAAACCCTGTGCTCCTTCAGTGCACAGTTTCAGTCAAAAAACGTGTGCAAGGCCCAGAGTTCCGGTCTGCAGCTTGTGTAACTGCTTGTTAGGACTGAATCCGTCCTGTGAAAAGAATCAAAGGATCTCTGAAGAGTAGAAACCAGGCTCACCCTGTAGAAGACTGAGAAATTGTTGAATTGCACTCTGTCTGTCAGGAACTGAATCTGCTGTGTGTTCTCCGGGTATTGTGCAGTAATTGCGATCGGGATAGAGAAGCAGCCTGCCTGTATAGTACTTCCTTTTTTACCATATAAATGTGTGAAGAGTCTCTTGGAGCTCAAGAGTAGCCCTGCTGATATTGAAGGACCCTATCTTATTTGGAGGTCGTGAGTACTAATTCAGGGTCGCTCCCTGTTGAATTGCCACATTAAATCCAAATGGAATTACTGTACTGCTGACTGTTTAATTCTCCTTTTCTCTGTGTGAAAGGGCCCCTACCAGCTACCCGCAGTTTGGACTAGCCACTAGGGCTTGGGTACCAGGGACAGTAACTGATAGGGATAGGCCTGCTGCACAGAGCCATAGGTAGATTATTAGAGTGATAAGCTAATTAACCTGATTTCCCTGTCCTTGTTATATCCCCTAAATAAATCAGAGCTGCTTGTTTCAGCAAAGTTATACTGCCTGAGGTATTTGTCTATGTTAAAGTACTGTACTGTGATTGTTGCACTGTATCTCATTTCACAGGAGGTCCCAGTGCGGAACCAGACCTGGGGGTAAGTGTATACTGTGAAGGTAATTCTGATATATTGTGTGGGCCACTAGTGGGAAGAAAGGGGGTTGCAGTGTCCCAGAGGGCTGTGACCAAGTTAGTTTAACTATTGCAAACCCTGACCTCTGGGTGGAGGCACCCGCCATTGGATCCAGGCCCCTCAACCTGTTAGTGGCAAATCAGGCAGGGGTAGTAGCCCCTGGGATAGCGCCATCTAGGGGTTACAAAAGGATAGTGCAACACCTGGAATCCATAGGGGCACAGGATCCAAGACAGCATGGGTTTACAAAAGGAAGGTCCTGTCAAACTAATCTCATAGATTTCTTTGACTGGGTAACCAGAGTGGTGGACCAAGGGGGAGCAGTTGATGTCGCCTACCTTGACTTCAGCAAAGCTTTTGACACTGTTCCACATAGAAGATTGATAAATAAGCTGGGTAGGCTCGGGGTGGGTCAGAAGTTGGTCAACTGGGTGGCAAACTGGTTGATGGGCAGAAAACAGAGAGTGGTGGTAAATGGTATACAGTCAGACAAGATGCAAGTCACAAGTGGGTACCTCAGGGATCAGTCCTGGGGCCAGTCCTCTTCACATCTTCATTAGTGACCTTGCAGATGGACAAGAGGGTAAGGCTTGTCTGTTTGCAGATGACACCAAGATCTGCAACAGAGTAGATGATCCAGATGGGGTGGGCAGAATGAGAAGAGATCTGGATAAACTAGCAAAATGGTCAGAAGAGTGGCAACTGGGATTTAATGCAAGGAAGTGCAAAATCATGCACATAGGAAGAGAAACCCTGAAGCCACCTATAGGCTGGGAGGGGAGTTGCTAGCAGTCACAAAGGAAGAAAGAGACTTGGGCATCATCATCACTGATGACCTGAAATCATCCAAGCAGACCTCTAAAAGCAGTAGGTAAGGCTGGGGGTGTTAGGGTGTATTAGTAGGGGTATCACAAGTTGTAAGAGGGAGGTAATAATCCCTCTTACAAGACACTGGTTAGGCCCCATCTGAGTACTGCGTGCATATGGAGGCCACACCTTCACAAGGATATTAACCAAATTGAGGCAGTCCAGAGAAGGCAACCAAAATGGTGCAGGACTGCATCAGAAGACATATGAGGACAGATTAACAGAGCTCAATATGTATACCCTTGAGCAAAGGAGGGAGAGGTGATATGATCGAGACATTCAAACACCTTAAGGGCATTAACGAGGTGAAAGAGTCTAACATGTTTAAATATAAGAAAAATAGCAGGACAAGAGGACACAGCATGAGATTAGAGGGGCAGATTAAGGGGAATGTGAGGAAATTCTTTTCACAGAAAGGGTGGTGGATGCATGGAATGGCTTACCACAAGAAGTGGTGGCTATGAATACAGTGCAGGGCTTCAAACAGGCATGGGATAGGCATAAGGGAGCAATACAAATGACTATGAATAGATAGGCCACTGACAGAGCAAACGCCGATGGCACATTGATAAGGTAGAAAAAGAAATGGTCAGACTGGATGGGCCTTGCGGTCCTTATCTGCCGTCAACTTCTATGTTTCTATGTTTCTATGGTTCCTGAACATGGGTTGCTGGCATGGAGTGACGTGCAGTGTCCAGCACCTCAACCCTTAGCATCACTGAGCCGGCCAAGTCTAGTTGGATTATTAATGTCTCATATCAGCCTCCAATACTCCTTTGGGCCCCTAGTACATGCTAATTGAGTTTTGAAATACTTCTGAAATTCTTTCTGACTACAGTTTGTGATTTCAATTGCTTAGCAGTGGTTAATACCACACCAGAAAAGAAAAAAAAAAAAATCTAATTGTCATCCATTCAGAACCAATTAATTTATCGCACTGATCCCTCAGGTTCATATACTGGCTCCAGCTCTTGACACTCACGCCAACTTCCTAGCTTTCTTACACACCCTCCTCTAATCAATTTTTGTACCTTTTTGGTGACCCACAACAGGTGGACCATTTTTATTGTGGTCCATTGCCACGGGGTATCAAAATCACAAATTTCATTATGTGACATAGTAAAGAAATCTATGGCAGTATCGAGGTCTGGAATCAGATAACACCTGTCTCATTTGAATGTTGCTAAAGCATTTCTGAATCCCTGCTCCCTAAAATTTAAAATATTTCTCCTAAAGTGCCCTGAATTTGAAGTGTAGTAGTTCAAATGTATTCGTTCCGACTAAAAGTCATTAAGAAACAGACAAACATACAGCGCATAAAGTGAACAGTGTAAATTCTCAAAATCAGCCATTCTATAAAAACTTTAGGTACATCATGTTAAATACATATTTCTTCAGTTATACCATCTTACAAATAGCTCTTTGGGTAAGTATAATTATTTTTATCCTATAGATCAAGATCAAGTTAACTCAGTATTTATCATGCCAGTTCAAATAACCTAATTTGCAAATGAGGCTTCAAGGCAAAATATCCTTATCATAGGACAGGATCCATGGATCCCACAGTTCATTACTGAAAAACATTTAAATCATTTCAGGTGCTTTGGGCAAATCCCTTCATAGTTTCAACATGACTAAGTAGGACTCCACCAACTTTACATTCCACAAAGGAAATTGAGTATTTATATTTTGGTTCATCTACCTATGTGTCATGCCTTATCAAAATACGTGACACCTTTATACATAGAAACCTCACAAAACTCACTTGTAGGCACAATTAGAAATAATTTATCCTATCCCATCCTGCACAAGTTAACCTTAAAAGTATCCGTTCCCTATACATACCTTTCTTGAAAAATGCCTGGAACTCACTGTTATACCATGAGATTCCTCCTGTAGACTCTGAATAGATTCTCCTGGGCCCCAAGAGCCGTATTAATGACTCATGCTCAGTTATTATTTAAGCATCTGCAGCTAAGTAATCAATCAATCAAGGCATGAGCCCCAAAGAGCAATATTAATGACTCTTGGTCAGTTATTAATTAAGTATTTACAGGTCAATTTCTTTTTCTGGTCCCTGGAACAATGCCTACTTGCTTGACAAACTCATGCCATGCCATTAGCCTTTGGGTTAGGTAAAACATATATAGGATAGTGTATGGGTCACGATGCACAACAGAGCTGTTCTCCGCCAACCGGTTACCTATGCAGATCGGATGACCCCAGGCCAGCTGAGAAGGTCTCGGTTGTATAGTAACCACAGAGTGAGGAACAGCCTTGTTGTGTATAATGACCCATACACTGTTCTGTATAGTGCATGGTGTCTCCCAAAGAACATGAACATATAGCTTCATACCTTTGTTTCTTTTTTCGTAAGCAGTAAACTCAGTGTTGCCTGCCGACAGTTAGACCTGGTTGCTAGGGCACACTGCATTGTTGCTAGGGACCTGGCATCCCTATGCTTTACTCTCGCCCCTTTCAGTTGGTTGTTTTAGGGCTCTGGGTGGGGTTTTGAAATAAAAAAAAATGGCAGCTGTTCCTCTCGCTTAGCTTTGTGACAACCGGGTGTTTTATTTTACATATCTGGTTGATCCTGCAGCACTGAAATAGTAAATTTTACTTATCTGGTTGATCCTGCCGTTTTTTCTCTGCTATCGGGCAGAGCTTGCGTCTCTCTGCCCGATCCTTCGCCGCTTCCTTTTCTCAAGTGGCAAAAGGCTTGGGAGCTGTCTGCTGGCGTCTCTACTGCTGCAGAATGAAAAGTCATTCTGCCGCACTATGGAGCGTCACTAGTGCAACAGAATGACTTTTACATGGCATGGAAATCCATGCTAAACTGCGTCCACCATACATTATAAAATAATAAAATACAAATACATACCCAATAAATAGCTCCTATACTTAATAGAATGTTGCTTACAATGATGATGTAACCCCCTTACAAATGGGGTTCATAAAAAGCACCTTCCGGGAGCTTGCCTAAATGCTCCCTGCCTAACTGTGTTGCAATGCCGCCAAAATACGGGTGTTGTGAGTGCTTCTAAAGCCTCCAGTACTGTCTCTTTAAGAGCTGCCTACTCGCAGGCTCCAACGGGTTGGTAAAGGGGGGACTGGTGTTTCCCTGTTCGAATCCCGCCTGAGCTGCGGTGAAATTGCTCCAATTTGGTAGTCGCTATAAGTGCAAAAGGGAGCCTTTTTGAAAGATGTAACTGTTTGGCTATAATTAGTTAGAGTTTTAGTGGAATTACAGTTTGTCTAACCTGCTTCTTTTGCAGCTGGGACTGTGTGCGCTTGGCCCCTCCATTTTGGACCTGGACTATTGAACTGGGCCAGTGGTAAATGGGGGAACACTAAAATGGAGATCTTTTTGACCAACCAGGATCAGGACTCATGTGGGAGCCGGCTGACCAATGAGACACAGCTAGTAATTCTGGGAAGTGGAGTCTGGATTATGGTGCATTGTTTGCACCAATAGGGGCAGTATCAAGTGACTGGCATCTGCAGCCCACCTATGGGATCGGATGGCGCCCAAATGGTGAGACTTGGCCTAACTGCCAAAGGGCAGAGATGTTGTGGCTGTGAGCGAGGAAAGAGCTCTGGGCTCCGCCGTGTTGAGTTTTTGCGCGGGAAGCGCGTGTGTGGAAGGCCAGATTCGGGTGACTTGGTCGCCGGCGAGTGTCGGACTAAATCTGCTGGGCAGCGGTCAGAGGAGGCTGTGCAAAAGTGCAGCTACCTACCAGGCTCACCCTGTAGAGAACTGGAGAATCTGCTGAATCGCGCTCGGTCTGTCAGAAAAAGTGAAGCTGCGTTGTGACTCCCCGATTAGCTGTGAGTTTGGTCGGGCCCTAGGAGCAGCTGCCTGGTATGGTACCCCTCTGTTGCTTTTCACATAAATGTGTGGAGAAGTGTTTGAAGTCCAGGCTCGGTCCTGCGAGTGGCTGGAGAGCACTTTTCCTTCTGGAGTCGTAAGTACTAAATCAGGGTAGCTCCCTGTCAAGTGTTTCTAGTAAGGGCAAGATCTTCTGGTTACTTTTCTGACTACACTAACTGAGCCTTATGGCTCTATTAAATCTTTGTAGGAACCTTATGCTTGCTTCTGTGTCAGGGCCCCAACCAGCTGCATCGAGGGACTTAGCTTTATGGCCTGGGTACCCAGAGACCGTGACTTATAGGTTAGGCCTGTGCACAGTGCCTCAGATAGATACTTATATATTAGATTGGTAAGCTAATTAACCTGATCACCCCAGTCCTTGTTAAGTCCCCCTAAATAAATCAGATTGATTATTTTGCAAAGGTATACTGGCTAACTTGTGTGCTTATGGTGAATTACTGCACAGTGATTATTATGTAACAGCATCTTACTTTTCAGGAGGTCCCCGGAGCAAGCTGATTGGTTAAAGCTTGGGGGTGAGTGTATATTGTCTGGGGACTGTGATTGATTTGTGTGGGCCACTAGTGGGAAGAAAGGGGGGTTGCAGTGACCCAGAGGGCTGTGACCAAGTCACATCAGACTGTCTTAACCCCGATCTCTGGGTGGAGGCACCCGCCAACGGATCCATGCCCCTCAACCTGCTGTCGGCTGAGCAGGCAGGGGTAGTAGCCCTTAAGATAGCACCCTCAGTGGGTTACAATGATAATTTACCTATGGTAAAATCTGCTATCTGGTAGTCCCTCATCAAATCACAAATTAAAATTAATTCTATACACTTAAATGTTATAGACATTCATGCAACATTCATTACTGGGCCGGGCAACTCTGCCATGCCTCGGCCCACCCCTGGCAAAGGTCTCCGAATTGCTTTTATGAACATATGTAGTCTCCCCAAGAAAACCGCAGCACTCCAATGCTGGGTTGCACAACATTCCCCAGACATTCTTATGTTAGTGGAAACCTGGCTCTCCCAGCTTACACCTGACTCAGCTGTCTCCCTCCCAGGCTTCTCCCTGTTCAGGGCTGATAGGATGGGCAAGCGCGGAGGGGGGTGCGCAATCTACTTGCATAACTCCGTCCTAGGTCATGCACTCCCAATCCCTGAGCTCAACCATGGGGCACAAGCCATTACTCTAAAAATCACCCCACACCCTGGTCGTGGCCCCCTATACCTAACCACGGCTTACATACCCCCGAGTACGAAAAATTTAGCAATCAACTCCCTCATAGACTATCTATCCACCTTACCTCAAAAGGCTGAACAACTAATCCTGGAGACCTAAACACCAACTGGCTCAGCCCTCGTCTGATAATATAAGGGCAGAGCTTGCAGCCCATGACCTGTCTCAAATGGTCACTCAGCCCACCAGACTTAACCAAGCAAGAGAACTCAAGCTCCCTCCTGGACATAGTTCTTTCTAATCGGCCACACAAGTTGGAATCTGTAAAAGTCCTAGTGGACTCACTTAGCACCACTCCCTGTCCTCTGCTTCTGGTCCTCCCCACACTCAGCCCGAGTACTGCAGCAACCTCGACGCAGATTTCTCCCCAGGGTCTGACAACCTCAAGCGTCACCGCACAAGTCAACTGGACTCCAATGACCCTTGCATCTGACATAAATTCTGCTCTAACTTATCTCACTAGGGCCTTCAACAATGCCTGTGACCTATTTGCCCCCATCACCACATCTAGACCAAAAAAACGGGCTGCTGCATGGATATCCCCTGCACTGATCCAGCAATTAAAACAGAGAGACAATCTTTGGCACATAGCAAATGACTCTGGTAGAGTGGCAAACAGGCAAGCCTATAGGGCAGCCCGCAACCAATGCACCTGGGCCATCAAACAAGCTAAAGCTAGACACTATCAGGCTGCTTTGACATCCTCCTGGGGCTCAGCCAGAGCCTTCTGGGACAATATTAAAGAACTGAACGGCAAAATCCACTCCCCCCCTCCGTCTCAGATTGTCATTAACGGGGCAGTCTTGACAGACCAAACATGTATCACAGACTGCCTCAATAAAACTTTCACGGACTTAAGCACAGTTCTCCCTGCCCAATTCTTTGACCCTGTCCCCATGCCCTCCCACACCCCCACCTCCCGGCCGCTATTCCACTTCTGAACGATCTCACCCCATGATGCCAAACCTTTCCTACTAAAAGCACTCGCCTCGCAAAACCCAAGTAATGACCCTCTTGACTCCAGGATACTCCGTCTCACGCTGGATGTCATGCTAATCCCCCTCACGATTGCCATTAATAGATCCCTATGCCTTGGCCAATTCTCAGAAGCATGGAAACAGGCAGAAGTCACCCCCATCCATAAGTCTGGGGACTGAACACTACCAAATGCTACAGGCCCATCTCCATCCTTCCCCCCCTCTCCAAAGCCTTGGAAAAAATAGTATCCACACAGCTAATAGAATACCTATCTAAATACGACATCCTATGTCCTGAGCAACATGGGTTTTGTCCGGGCTACAGCACATCCACTGCCCTTCTGGAATTCTCCCACCATATACACTCTGCGCTTGATGATGGTCAACTTGCAGGGGCAGTTTTCATTGACCTATCCAAGGCCTTTGACACTGTGTGCCACCCCCTGCTGTTAAACTCCCTTAGCCAACTGGGATTCTCATCTGGCCCCCTGAATTGGTTCTCAAGCTACCTGCACAACAGATCCCAAAGAGTTAAGCTAAATAGAACCTTCTCCACCAACCTACCGGTACTCTCAGGGGTCCCGCAAGGCTCCATCCTTGGACCCACCCTTTTCAGTCTCTTCCTAAACACCCTCCCAAGCTCCTGCTCCAACAAAATACTGCTTTATGCAGATGATGCAGTGATCTTAGCATCACACTCGGACCCACTCCTACTCCAAAGCGCGCTGCAAAGAACTTTCCTCCAAGCAGAAAAATGGCTCAGTAACCATCGGCTAGTCCTGAACCTGAAAAAAAACAAAGTCAATGCTGTTCGCACATCGGCAAAACAGTACCAAGGATACTCCCCTTCTCATTACCCCTAGCACACTCCTTTCACTTGAACAGGTAACAACATATAAGTACCTGGGCATCACTTTTGATGCAGGCTTTACATTCACGCCCATCTAAAAGCCCTGTCGTCAGCCATGAACTCCAGGATTGGGCTCCTCTACCGCCATAAAGACTGCCTCCCAGAATCTGCCTTAAAATTGGCCATCACCTCATCTGTGTTGTCTCTGGCCGACTCACGGACTTCCAATATCGCGCGGCAGACCCCCGCCCTCTCTAAAGTCAGACCTCTATTAACAAAGCCTGTAGACTCCTGACCGGGCGCCCTAGCAGAACTCACGCTTGCCTGCTATACTCTGCCACTAACATACTCACTCTTGAGGACGGCTGAAATACCACACCTGCCTACTGGCTAAAAGTCCCTGTCTGGGTTATGCCCACCAGGGGTCTCGCATCCCTGCAACCATCCGTCCGGCCTGCACTAACCCGTAACTACACCAAAGCCACCTTCCTAGTACCCAGGGCAAGGACCTCTCTCTGCCAAAGATCCTTTCATCATAAAGCCCCGGCCTGGTTTAACTCCCTTCCTGAGGGAATCACAAAGATCCCCAGGATGGGCCGGTTCAAAACAGCCCTCCGTAAACACATTATTGACAGCCGGTGCTGTAAATGCCTGTAGTGGAACATAACCCTGTCTCAAATAGGCCCCTAAGTCTTCACTGGGTTTCACGGACGACTTCGTAATGGTACGATTGAACAACTGCAATAACTGTGTTTATATAACGATGCATGTAACTCAAAGTATGTATGTATCTCACCTGTATGTAACCTCTGTCTAAAACCGCACTTAATTGTTGTCTCCCCGAGGACGAGGTACCTTTGTAAGCGAGTCTCTGACTCAAAGGTTGTAAAACTGATTATTTCAATAAATAAATAAATTACTAAGCCTTAAAATTTAAGATTCTATTTGAGCCATAGTGCGGCTCCATACTTTTCAGGAGTCCAAACATTCTTTAAATCAGGGACTCAAGGCTCCTTTTGTCACAGGCGTCCATGATATTGTATGAAGAGGAACGTCTGGCTCCATTTAAATTCAGAGTCCGTATTCACCATTTCCCATTAAGTAAATGAATTGCAGGGCTGCAAACCAGGCCATTGGAAATCAAAAGTAAATTTTAGGAGTCTAAGTTATACAGAGATGCTTGGTCAGGGAAGAGCCTTTAAACAATACAACTTTAGAACAGATGTGTGATCAGATAACATCAAATACAATGAAACTTGAAGTGACTTTACAATTATTTGCGTAAATTTACATTGTGCTGGATTATCATCCGCCAAGTTTGGCATCGGAACAGTAGCCCCTGTTACAGTTAATCCTGCTGCAGTAAAAATAAGGTCAACAAGCATTTGTCAATGCCGAATGTTGCTTGCTTGTATGTGCTGTTTAGGTATTTGGAAGTCATTGGAGTGCAAATATTGAAAATTCGCAAACTTACGAGCGTCGTAGGAACTGCTAGCATAGCCTGGCGCTAATAAAACAGTCATTTTAGGAATTTTTTCATCAAATTTCAACATAGCCATTTTAAGACCTCTGCTCATGAACAGTGTCACTGTCATTTTCTTAATGTGTCCCATACATGGTTCGCACACCGACTGCGCCATTGTGCGCTACATGGCGGAACATGCTTTTGGGTAATGTGAAAATGACAGCTGTACTGCTCATAAGGAGGTGGTAAATGGCAATGTTGGAAATCTGGAGTGAAAATATTGAAATTCGAAACTTACGAAAGCCGACGTGAGGAACCAAGTAAATTTAATTTGTAAAACAGTATTTTTAGATATTTACCAATTTCAACATAGCCATTTTAAGACCTCTGCTCATGAACAGTGTCACTGTGATTTTCCTAATGTGTCCTATACATTGATTTCAAGACAATCGATCGCGCCATTGTGCGCTACATGGGCGGAAACACGCTTTGGGCAGGATATGAAAATGACAGCTGTACTGCTCATAAGGAGGTGTGGTAAAATGGCAATGTTGAAATATCTGAGTGAAAATATTGAAAATTGCTGAATTTACGGTTGCATGAGGTACTGCGCAACGACATCAGAAATAAAGTCATTTTAGGAATTTTTAATAAAATTTTCAACATAGGCTTTTTGAGAGCCCACCTTATGAACACTGGCAGTGTCGTTTTGTTAATCGGTCCCGAAAGGTAATTTCACGCAGTGACAGCGAAATCACCCTTCGGGCCCGATTAACGCCATGACAGTGCAAGAATTCATGAGGAGGGGTCCCAAAAACCCCATGTTGAAAATGTGAACCCAAAATTCCCAAAATGCCTGAGATATGCAACAAAGTTGAAAAAACCCTATTTATTCCATTATACAGCTTACCGGCATCTCCTCAGTTCGCGGTCGGCTTTGAAGAGTGCAGGCGTGTTCCCGGTCCACCGCTGATCGTCGCGCCGAGCTCCAGAGGTAAGTATGGGGTGAGGGGGGTGTTGGGAGGCAGGGTGTGCAGTGGTGGGTGCGGGTTTTGGGGGAGCAGGAGACGGCGAGGAACGTTTTTTGTTTACAGGTTGTTTTTTTAATTAAGATGACGCTGGATGTTTGCCATGTTGGGGTGGGCTCCCAGCGTGGCAGCTGGAAAGGCTGTTTGGGGGCTGGAGCTGACGACAGATTGGGCACCCCATCGGCTATAACAAGATTTGCCACGCTGGGTGGGCTCCCAGCGTGGCACCTGGAAGAAGCTTTGGGGGGCTGTGCAGCCATGGGCCGCGGGGGTTAGGCACCCCGTCGTCTATAGCATTTGCCACACTGGGGTGGGCTCCTGGTGTGTGCACCTGGACAGCTTTTTGTTGGGAGAGGAGCCGACGGGGATTGGTCACCCTGGCGCCATACAGTGTGTGCGTGGGAGGTCATCAGCATGCAATATGCGTGCTTGTGTGTGTGTGTGTGGGGCTCTGCTCACTGAAGTGGAGCTCTCCCTTTCAACCGTATGCCACTGCATTTTCGACTGCTGTCATAGACAGCTGCAGCAGTCATTGGAGAACTGCGGCCACGCCTGCAAACTCACTGACTGAATTGGAAGACGGTTGCCACACCTCCGAAAACTCAGATGATGGCACTATGTTTCTTGCACATACATGCAAGCAACATAAAAATGGATCCTGTATTTACACCCCTATTAGACCTAGTCTGGGTATTTGCTTGCTGGTTTAAACCGAGAACGCCCAAAGCTTCCTTAAGTTTAAAACCCCTCTTCTGTCAGTAGTTGGCATTTCAATCAATCATCAAAATCAGGGTCCGGATTTTAAAAGCAGCTTGATTGCTGCAGTGCTCTGGAACACCAAAGATATGGCAATCTAATGGGATTTTACATCCTGTGCGGCAGTTGCCACAAGTCAGACCAGCTTTTTATGGTCTAATTTGCATCAATGCCGGGGACTCTTTTCATGGTGCTTGCACCACATATTTGGCACAAGCTGCTGCAAAATCGGGTAAACTGTTGCAGCTACGTTGGACCTAGTAAAACCGGATGCAGTTGCGGCAAACCCATTTGACACACTGCCAGGAAGCAAAGTATGACTGCACAGGGCTTGACGCCAGCCCTACGCTACCCATTGAAAATACAGCCCCAGTTCTTTATTTTTTACACAGTTACAAATGTCTTGTGAGATGGCATCAAAATACTTCGTTTTAGTCTCAGTGGTGGCAAATTAATCACCTACATAGATACATATGTAACCCCCCTGCAAATGGGGGTTCCCAAAAGACTTCCAGGAGCTTGCTTGAATGCTCCAAGCCTGAATGGTGTTTGGCATTTAAGCCATTAATCAGTGAGTGTTTTTAGAACCTCTGGTACTGTCTCTTTAAGAGCTGTCTGCTTGCAGACATAATTAGTTTGTATGGGGGACTGTGTGTTTCTTTGATTGAGTACCACTCAAGCTGCTGCCAATTCACTTCATTTTGCAGTCACTAGGAGTGCAAGGGAACCTATCTGAAAGATATAACTGTTTGCCAGAAATTATTTAGAGTAATAATGAAATTACAGTTTGTCTAACCTGCTTTCTTTGCAGTCAGAACTGTGTCTGCTAGTTCCCATTCTAGTTTTGAACTGCTGAACTGGACCAATCAGTGTGGGGTAAGCTAGCTCTAAAATGGTGCCTTGGATGAATCAGAACTTGGACTCATAATCTGAGCCAGCCACAAGAGGATTGTATGGGCAGTGACTCTGGGAGATGTAGTTTAGACTTCAGTGCCTTTTTGGACCAACAGCAGCAGTCTATTGTGAGTGACAGCCAATCCAGTCAAGAACTGGGAGGAACTCAAAGGAAGTGCCCGTTTTGTCGGTTGGAGTTTCAGTTGAGCTTTGGCAGTGAAGAAGGAAGGAGCCCTGTGCTTTTTCGGTGTGCAGTTTTAGTCAAAAACGCGTGTAAGGCCCAGAGTTCCGTCTGCAGCTTGTGTAACTGCTTGTTAGGACTGAATCGTCCTGTGAAAAGAATCAAAGGATATCTGAAGAGTAGAAACCAGGCTCACCCTGTAGAAGACTGGAGGAATTGCTGAAAATTGCACTTGGTCTGTCAGGAACTGAATCTGCTGTGTGTTCTCCCGGGTATTGTGCAGTAATTCCATCGGATACAGATGCAGCCTGCCTGGTATAGTGCTTTCTTTTATATGGATGTGGAAGAGGTTTTGTACCTCAAGTGAGCCCTGCTGACATTGAAGGACCCTATCTTATTTGGAGGTCGTGAGTACTAATTCAGGGTCGCTCCCTGTTGAATTGCCACATTAAATCCAAATGGAATTACTGTACTGCTGACTGTTTAATTCTCCTTCTTTCTCTGTGTGAAAGGGCCCCTACCAGCTGCCACGGTTTGACTAGCCACTAGGCTTGGGTACCCAGGGACAGTAACTGATAGGGATAGGCCTGTGCACAGAGCCATAGGTAGATTATTAGAGTGATAAGCTAATTAACCTGATTTCCCCCTGTCCTTGTTATATCCCCCTAAATAAATCAGAGCTGCTTGTTTCAGCAAAGTTATACTGCCTGAGGTATTTGTCTATGTTAAAGTACTGTACTGTGATTGTTGCACTGTATCTCATTTCACAGGAGGTCCCAGTGCCGGAACCAGACCTGGGGGTAAGTGTATACTGTGAAGGTAATTCTGATATATTGTGTGGGCCACTAGTGGGAAGAAAGGGGTTGCAGTGTCCCAGAGGGCTGTGACCAAGTTAGTTTAACTATTGCAAACCCTGACCTCTGGGTGGAGGCACCCGCCATTGGATCCAGGCCCCTCAACCTGTTAGTGGCAAATCAGGCAGGGGTAGTAGCCCCTGGGATAGCGCCATCTAGGGGTTACATAGATACATAGACAGTGTCGGCAGATGAGGGCCTATGGCCCACCCAGTCTGCCCATTTGAGCTTGTAAGTTCAGTTTGTTTTCCTAGAAGTCTGTTGCCCTTACCCCTGACCTCCAGAATTCCTTTATGTCTATCCCATGCATTCTTAAATCCCGTGATTGTTTCAGCCCCACCACTTCCTCTGGCAGGGTGTTCCACTTGTCCACCACCCGCTCTGTGAAGAAATTCTTTCTCATGTTTCCTTTGAATCGCCCTCCTCCAATTTCATCCCATGCCCTCTAGTTCTGGAACATCTTTTCGCTTAAAAAGTGTTTTCCTGCACCCTGTTCCTCCCTGTAAGATACTTGTATGTCTCTATCATATCCCTCTCTCCTTCTCTCCTCCAAGGAGTACATGTTCAGTTCCTTCAACCTGTCTTCATAGGACTTGTGATGCAATCCATGCACCATCTTTGTTGCCCTCCTCTGAACCTTCTACCCTGTCTATGTCCTTACGTGGGTATGGCCTCCAGAACTGTACATGTACTCCAGGTGGGGCCTCACTAGTGTCTTGTATAGCGGAATTATGACCTCCTTTTCCTGCTGGTGATGCCCCTGCCTATACATCCCAGCATCCTATTTGCTTTACCTGCTGCCTTGTCACACTGTTTCCCTACCTTGAGGTCATCAGAGATGATAACCCCAAGATCCCTTTCCTGCTTGGTGCATGCTATATCCTCACCCCCAACTGATATATTGTGTCAGGGTTTTTGTGCCCCATATGCATTATCTTGCACTTCTTTGCATTGAATTTCAACTGCCAAACCCCTGACCATTCTTCAAGTTTCTGCAGGTCCCTTCTCATTCTGTCTACACCCTCTGGTGTGTCTACTCTGTTACAGAGCTTTGTGTCATCAGCGAACAGTGAAATTCTGCCTTCTAGGTCCCAAGAATGTCACTGATGAAGATGCGAATCAGGACCGTCCCAGCACTGATCCTGTGGTACCCCACTGGTCACTCTTCCTCTGTGGAGTGACAACCATTTACCACCACCCTCTGTGTCCTGCCACCCAGCCAGTTACCTACCCACCACACTACTGTCCTGCCCACACCCATATTCCCCAGTTTGTGTAATAGTCTTCTATGTGGCACAGTGTCAAAGGCCTTGCTGAAGTCCAGATAGGCCATGTCCACCGCCTCCCCTGATCCACCTCCCTAGTCACCCAGTCAAAAATTCAACGAGGTTGGTCTGACATGACCTCCCTCGGTGAAACCATGCTGCCTTGGGTCCTGTAGTCCATTGACAACCAGATGTTCTACCAATCTCCTTCAGTAGTGCTTCCATGATCTTCCCACTACCGAGGTGAGGCTGACTGGTCTGTAGTTCCCTGCTTCCTCTTTGTTCCCACTTTTGTATAAGGGACTACATCTGCTATCCTCCAGTCTTTGGGTACCTCCCTGTTTCCATTGATCGGCTAAACAGGATAGCCAGAGGTTCAGCCACCACTCTCTTAGTTCTTTAAGGACCCTGGGTGCACCCATCTGGCCCCATTGCTTTATCAACTCTTATTACTTCCAGTTCCTTCAGGACCCTTTCTCGTAAAGGGACTTGTGTCCATTTCTGCACCATTCTCACCCTTGTACTCCTTCAGACCCATTACCTCCTCTTCCTCAGTAAAGACTGAGCAGAAATACCTGTTCAATATGTCAGCTTTACTGTTGTCATCCTCCACGTGGCCCCCATCCTCCCCCTTCAGTCTCACTATCCCTCCCTTTGTCTTTCTTTTTTCACTTATGTACCTGTAAAAGGGTTTGTCCCCTCTACCCACTGATTTTGCAATGTGCTCTTCTGTCTGAGCTTTGGCTTCCCTTACTGACCTCCCTGCCTCCCTTTTCTTCTCCTGGTACTTCTCCCTATCCCCTTCTGCCTGTGTCTTTTTGTATTGCCTGAATGCAATCTTTTTGGCTTTCACTTTCTTTGCTACCTCTTTGAAAACCATAATGGTCTCTCTTCCTTTCCTCTGCTAACCTGCTTAATGCATAATTCTGTTGTTCTTGTAATCCCCATTTTAAATACTGCCCACTGTTCCTCAACCCCTGATTCCTGTCCCATTCCCTAATGCCACTTTCAAGTATCTCCCCATTTTCCCAAAGTCTGCCCCCCTAAAATCCAGGATATGTGTTTTTGTGTGGTTTGGTTCTGCTCTTTCTGTGATTTCAAACCACAATGACTGGTGGTCACTGTTTCCAGGTGCTCCCCACTGTTACCCCCATCACACTGTCCCTGTTTGTGAGCACTAGGTCCAGTATTGCCTTCTGCCGAGTTGGTTCCATGACCAGTTGCTTGAGGAAGGCACCCTGAAGGAGTCCAGGATAAATCTGCTCCTAGTTGATGCTGGCTGGGATGCTCCAGTCCACGTCCTGGAATATTGAAGTCTCCAACCAGTACTACCTCACCCTTGTCTGCCATCCTTGGATGGCTAGCATCAGCTCCCTATCTGTTTCTTCCTCCTGTGCTGGTGGTCTATAGACCACACCTGTGCGGATGGCTGTCCCATTTTCCTTTCCAGCTTAACCCACAGTATCTCTCCCCCATTTTGTTCCTCCTGGATCTCTGTGGCCCTTATGTCATTTTTCACATACAGTGCCACTCCTCCTCCCTTCCTGCCTGCTCTGTCTCTTCTGAATATGTTGTAGCCAGGTATGGCCATCTCCCAGTCGTGGTTATCATTACACCAGGTTTCAGTGATGGCCACAATGTCCAGGTCTGACTGCACCATGACAGCCTCCAGATCTTTCATCTTGTTGCTAAGGCTCCTGGCATTTGTACTCATGGCTTTCCATGATTTGACCTCCCTGGACTGTTTCACAGTTCTACTCCAGCCCCTTCCTTGGTTGTCATTTATCCCTGGTTCTTCTTACTGTCTGCCCTTCTGCTGAATTTTGCCCCTTTTTTGCTTATCCACCTCTTGGGCACTAATCTCCATCTTTTGCACACTGCTTTGCAGAGATAGCCACTCCTCTGGTTCATTATTTCCACTGCTAGCTGTGGGGGGTGAGCAACAAATTCAATTTTCCTAATTTCACTATTAAACAGCCAGACCCCATTATACATTTGGTAAGAACAGTCTCTGCAATGCCTAATTCCTGATGCACATGTAAAGTATATTATACAATGGCAAGAAGGAATCCTGGCTTCCGATTGGTCAGTTGGCCATCACAGCAGGGATGTTATCCTGGCATAACATCCCTGCTGATGACCTGCTTGACCACCACCATACATTGCTCTCATCTTTTCTTAAAGAAATATTTTTAAACACTAAATAAAATTCTTTAAAATTATTTTTTTTTCTGTATACAACAATGAGCCATTGTATATTAGGAATAATGCCCTCCAGGGTGGGTGTTATGCTGGGATAACATCCCTTCTCGGGTGTTGGATGCCCCTCGGTAGCCTCGGGCCAACCACCCAAGGTGGGATGTTATCCCAGCATAACACCCACCCACCCTGTCAGGCATTATTTCTTTAACACCACCTCCCTTCTGCTCTCTATCCTAAAATGTTGATACCCATCCATTCTTATTTCCTTATCATCTGCCCTTGAGTACAACCAGGTTTCTGATATTATAATAATGTTAAATTTTCCTTCCCTTACCCTTAATCTTAATTTATCTACCTTGTTTACTCCTTGCATTGTCGTGTCCAATAATTATTTCTTGTACATTAATTCACATTGGCCCTGGATTTAATTCAACATCCCCACTTAACGTCAATAGCAGAAACCAGGTACCAATGTTCTCCTAGGAATCCCATCCAGAACATCTACTTATCTATGTTGTCCTCTGGCACCTAACATACTCCCTCCAAGCAGCGCTACAGGGATTTCTGCTGTTAACAATTCCCATATCCTTTATTCTTTTGTGGGCCTAAAACTGACAATATACTTGCAGTAAATGTATTATCTTGCATATGTACTCTAAAACAACTCCTGTTTACTATTTCTAATGCAATAAGAATACTTTAACTCATTCTATCTGATGCTGCCATTTTGGGTCAGGTTAAGCAATTGACGGTTCTGACGCCATATGGTGCTAATGGGTACAATGGGTTAAGTAGAGTCAACTTACAGGCTCCTCTTAGGGTAGCAGTCATTCTCTTTTTGTAGGGCAGCTAACTATTAAACTAGTCAAAATAGTCTTCACTAATGGCTATGATACACACTAATTATACAATGGCAAGAAAGAATCCTGGCTTCTGATTGGTCAGTTGGCTGTCACAGCAGGGACATTATCCTGGTATAACCTCCCTGCTGATTGTTTGTAGGATTTGGATGATTAGTAGGATGATGATCTCTTACTTCTCTAACAAACAAAAATATTTTTACACACTAACAAAAACATTCTTTAAAATAATTTTTTTTATTATAAAACAACAAGCCATTGTATAATATGAATAATGCTCTCCAGGGTGGGTGTTATGCTGGGATAACATCCCTTCTTGGGTGTTGGATGCCCTCGGCCGATGGCCTTGGGCCCACCACCCGAGGTGGGATGTTATCCCAGCATAACACCCACCCTGTCAGGCATTACACCTTCAATAACTGACACAGTGTAGGATATCTAAAATATCAGACAGTTTTAAATAAATCTCTTTCAGCTCTAAATATTCAGTTCTAAATATACACAGGCCTAACTATCACAATTGCTAACAAAAACCTCATATAATACTTTTCATATCAGATACATTGATTTAACTCTGTGGTACAGTTCTTCAAAAAAAATACCTCAGCTGTAAATAACTGTAGGTTACACGCCCTATTGTAAGTGTTTAGTATAACAATAAATGGTGTACTCTGTAACTATAGGCTTTTTACCATAATCACCATTCACTTGCACCCTGCTTCTAGTGGGCCAAGTGCCTGGCTCCAGTTGACTCCAAAGCACTTGCCCACACTTTGCCACACTGTCTTCTCTTCAGACACCACCTTGCCTATCTTCTGCTACCTTTTAAACTGGGTGTGGCCAGCCCCCCTTCCCGAGCTGCCACCAACTGTGATTGGGCAACTGGTTTAATGCGGTGTGGGGGGCAGGCTGAATCACCTGTGGCTATGTGAGCTTTCCTGATTGCAGACACCAAGGCAGGAGGAGGATCGACACCACCTCGGAGGGCACTTAAAGGGGCCACACTGTTTGGTGCCTGTACCAACAATTTTTCCCCTGCAGGGCGTGTGGTTAATAAAGTTGTGTTTTTGTTGTTGAAACCTGCGTTTATCATTGACTGCCTCACCATTTTGCATGCTATTTGGGAGGATGTGGGGCCATAGTGGGGAGGTGGGCTGGTACAGTATCCCAGGGAGTTGTACTATTACATCATCAGGTCCTTTTTAACCTTTCTCTGGACAGAGGCAGCACCATTTCTTTTTCTACTGGACGTTATCCCCTTCCCCCACTGTTGAGTGAGACAGGAATGCAAGAGCCACTGAAAATCTATATGGCAGTGTGGTGGCAGTGTAAGGTAATGACGTCCCGCTCCAGTAGACACCTAAGGAGCACCTTGAAAATCTATATGGCAGTGTGGTGGCAGTGTAAGGTAATGACGTCCTGCACCAGTAGACATCTAAAGAGCATGCCCCCACAGGGGCCTTATATTTACTTGTAATTTTATGATCAGGAAAGGTGTACCGAACCATTTCCAAGTGCATTCTGGGTAGTAGGTACATGGACCTGTGTTATTTATTGCGGGGGTTGCCAGGGCCCCACAATACGTATTCTGGTATCTTTAACTCCCATCTGGACAGCCTCCTGAGAGGGACATCGAACTTCGCCAACTGTTCTTCAGCTCAGCTCATGAAGCAAGTTCATGAGCTGTTCATTGTCACAAAGTTCATGAAATTGCTGAACCTTTAAAGAACAATGACTAACTGAGCCACAAACCCATTTTCATAACTAATTTTGCATATTAAAGTGCACTGTTTCCACTGTAAGAGTTATAAAGGATCACAAAATCAGAACTTGTTCAGTTTAGGAGTGGAAAATATATGCTCTACAAGGCAATTAAGTATATAAGCACTCCAAAGGATTAACATTTAAACTGACAAAATGGGTCTAAAAATCCAAAGAAATTAATTGGGTAAAACCAGTCAGGTGATTGTGCATTAAATATAGAAAAATATATGGATGTCAGTGTGATATGAGATTTTTTTAAATCCCCTGAGGTGTTTAATAGTATATAAACCATGAGAGCAAAGCTCGAGTAGTTTATAAAAGTATCACACGGGTGAAAAAAAAATTAAGAACAATACTGATGTCCATTACTTTATTTTTTATAATTATTGGTTTGAGAAAAGGTGTCTTGGTAAGCATGGGAGAGTGGTTCCCAGGGCTCAGCTCTATAATACAGGTAACATCACAAGCACGTATTATGGAGTTTGACAGTAACTAGTTATGGTTTGATATTGACCATACCCAGTTATTACTGGGGCTGAACACAGTACAGGAAACCCAGCTGCACCTGCAGAGGAAGGCCTTGTAGCAAAACTTGCACAAATACAAATGCTGTCTCACCAATTTGTTTACTGTTCATCCAGCCCGGTGGCGCAGAGGGTTGAGGCGCTGGATGCCACGCCGGTGACCCATGTTTGAATGGGCACGGGCTGCCGGGGGTCAGCAAGGGAGGAGAAGGATTAGCATCCGAGGACTGCTCTCCTTCTCTGGGGAGGGGGGATCCTTTATTCATTACAAATCGGGTTTACAACCTTTGAGTCAGGGACTCATTTACAAAGCACCTCTTCACAGAGAGGGCAGACATCAAGACAGTTATTACAGTGCAGATTAAAACAGAGAATAACACTACAGGTGCAGTAAAATGAACATTTAACATAGATACACTTAGGTTACATAATATAGTAGTTTGTATGTCGCTTAGGTTACATAATGTTACAAAATTGTGAGTTACAATAATGGATATAGTAGGTCCTCAGAGAAGACAGTGGGTTACATCCCTATTTGGACCTAGTAGGGAAGGAGTGGGTCTGGGGGAAGGAGAGGCTGTCCAGTGGACGCTGTGGAGCCAGGGAGCAAGGAGGGCGGGTACCACAGGTTACAACAGGGGGTTAGTTGCACCTACAACAGCGGGTATTAAAGATATGGTTCCAAAGGGCTGTTTTGAAGGAGCCAATTTTTGGCAAGTTGGAGATGCAGCTAGGGAGGGAGTTGAACCAGGTGGGGGCTTGGTAGAGGAAGGATCTCTGAGCAAGAGAGGTCCTGGTTCTGGGCACCTGGAAGGTGGCCTTAACAGAGCTATGGGTGGTGACGGATGACGAGGACTGCTGTAGGGAGGTGGAGACCCCCGGGGGGAGAGTCCTAGCAGTTATTTCTTAGTGAGAACTTCTCACCTGTCTGGTAGAGCAGTCACTCCTCAAAGTTGAGCAGACTGGTGGTAGTATAGAGAAGGCAGGTGTGAGTTTGGCTGGGGGCACCGATCAGAAGCCTACAGGCCTTATTGATGGAGAGTTGGATTTTGGAGAGGGCAGTGATGTTAGCTGCGGTGTAGATGGGCAAGCCATAGTCCATGAGGGACAAGATGGAGGAGGTGATGGCAAGCCTGAGGACAACTTGAGACAGGCAGTCCCTGTGCCGGTATAGCAGACCAATCCGAGAGTTAATGGTGGCTGACAGGGCATTAATGTGAATGTGGAAGGAGAGGGCAGTATCAAACGTGATGCCTAGGTACGCGTATGTGGTCACTTGTTCTAGCGGGTACAGAGTGTTGGGGATAATCAAGAAGGGGGTATGTTTAGCTTTATTTTGGTGGTGGGAGAAGAGCATTGATTTGGTTTTCTGTATGTTAATGACCAGTCTGCGGTCGCTGAACCACCTTTCGGCTTGGTTGTAAGCTTGCTGGAGGGATAATTGGAGGAAGGTGGGGTTGGGATGTGAGGCAACGAGGACTGCATCATTGGCATAGAGGAGCATTTTAGCGGTACATGAGCTGGGGAGGGTGTTGAGGTAGAGACTAAAAAGTACTGGACCCAGGATGGAGCCCTGAGGGACCCCGGAGCGAATGGGAAGAGTGCTGGAGAAGGAGCCGCTGATCTTGACACACTGGGATCTAGCAGAGAGGTAGTTAGAGAACCAGGAAATGGGACTGCCAGAGAAGCCAAGTTGGTGGAGAGAGTCGAGTAGAAGGGGATGACAGACAGTGTCAAAGGCCTTGGAGAGGTCAGTGAACACTGCTCCTGCAAGGCTGCCAGAGTCGACAGCAGCATGCAGGTGTTGGGAGAATTCCAGGAGAGCCGTGGTTGTACTGTGTCCTGGGCGGAAACCGTGCTGCTCTCGACACAGAATGTTGTACTTGGTTAGGTATTCAGAGAGCTGGATCGACACCACTTTTTCAAGGACTTTAGAGAGTGGGGGGAGGATGGAGATGGGCTGTTAATTGTTGGGGGTGGACTGGTCCCCACTCTTATGTATGGGTGTGATTTCAGCAGTTTTCCAAGCACTTGGGAACTGACCCAGGCATAGAGATTGGTTTAGAAGGTCAGTCAGGAGGACTAGGACTTCGTCCAAGACCATACGGAGGATCCTGGAGTCGAGGGGGTCACTGCTGGGGTTATTGCTGCCTAAGGCTTTTAGCAGGTGCAGCCTGGCTTCTTGGGGGGATAGGGTGAGCAGATAGAATGGTGGGCAATGCAGGACTGGAGGGAGAGAGGTGGGGATTGGGTCAAAGAAGCTGCTGGGGAGCACCGAGCTTAGGTCAGAGAAGGCAGTGTTAGGGCAATCGTCTATAAGGAGCGGATCTGTGGAGGGGGTGCCATTGATGGAGAGCTGGGATGGTGGGGGAGAGTAGGACTTCCCATTTAGCTCTTTCATATTATCCCAGAATGTCCGGGCTGAACCCCAAGTGGAAGCGAGGGTGGTCTGGTAGTGCTCTGTCTTGGCCTGCCTAATGGCCCAAGTGCACTTATTGCGTTCTGCATTGTAGGTCTGTCTATCAGATACCTTTCCAGATTCTACAGCAATATGCCAGAGATCACCTCTGTTTTTGAGTCTCTGGAGGAGGGGTTGGGTGATCCATGTGGCATTGCATTTTTTGGAGCGGATCCTGGTGAGGGGGGGCAAAAAGGTCACAAGCCTTACAGAAGGCATTTGTGAAGTGGTCAAGAGCCGAGTCAATGTCAGGGGTGCACTGGATAGGGGACCAGTCTAGCTGAGCTAGGTATTGTTTTAATTTTCTGAGGCCGCCGGGGCATAAACGACGGTGTAGGGTGGCCTGGGACACTGGCTTCAGAGTGGAGGATGACCAGAGACAGAGGACTGGGGAGTGATCGCTAAGAGAGTCGGGGAGGACAGTGACATCCTGAATTTTGTAGGGGTGGTTAGATATAACATCTAGGAGAGTGCTGGTGCCAGTAGAGTGGTTGAATCTGGTGTGCTGGGTGACAAACTGGGACATATCCAGGACAGCAAAGGAGTCCCTTATACTGAATGCAGTGGAGGCAAGCCAGTTAACATTGAGATCACCTAGGATGACTTGCTCCACTTTGTGAGGGAGAGATGTGAGGTAGTCAGTGAGGGACTGGACCACTTGGTTTTGATTCTTCGGGGATACGTAGGAAACATTGAGGAAGAGAAGGCCTCGGGCGGGGTCAGGTGTGATTTTTAAGGTGAGTGCTTGGGCTCCATAATCAAGTTTGGGAGCTGGAGTGCCTGACCTATAAGGGAGTCCCGTACGAGTAGTGTGCAACCACCACCGCGTTTGCCTACTCGATCTTCCCTGTAGATGGTATATCCAGGAGGGTGATAGCGAGTCAGGGGTGGATTTGGAGAGCCAAGTCTCTACCAGTGCAATTATGTCAGGTTGATGTTGAACGACCCAGCACTGGAGGGCAGCGGATTTCTTTAGGAGACTGCAAATGTTTAAGGATGCAAAGCAGAGGCTAGTTGCAGTACAGGGTTTGGAAGGACTGGAAGCCATAGGTCCTGGGTTTGGGTGAACATTACCAGATAATAATAATAGCAGTGTGATTATTCTGGTTAGTGGCTGGTGGCAATGGATCGACACCCAGCTGAGGACTTTACAATCAGGGTGCATGGGATAGATAAAGTGTGAAGGGTGGGAATGGCAGGGGAGAGCTGGGTCCAGGTTGGGCCTTGGAGGGCGGAGGGAGTGGGGGTGTTGGCAGGGTGGGGGTGTTGGGGGTCACGGGTGTGTCGAGGGTGGGGGAAGGCCAAGTCACTGTGGGGTAGTCTGGGAATGAGGTGCCTAGTGTGGAGGACAGGTGATCTGGTCAGTGTGAGGTCTGTATCAAGAGGGTGAAGGAGAGCAGACTTAGTAATGGAGTGTAGGCACCCATTGTTTTATTAATACTGTATAGTAGACAATAAGGGTGCAGGCTGACCTTCAGTGAGGGTGACGGCCACTGTGGAGTAGCGGTAGTGCTGCCGACTTTGGTGCAGAAGGTACCAGGTTGGAATACCCTGGGGGGGGGGTGTCTTGGAGCCTAGCGGGGAAGTTGTCTGGGAGTGCTAGAGTAGCAGTGAAAAAAGGGGTGGAAATAGCAACTCCTGGTGGTCACAAAGGGAGCAGATTAGGGGGTAGGTATGGGGGTGTGGTCGTCTGGGGATTGGGTAGGGAGGTTAAGTATTGAGCAGAGTAGAGAGTGGGGGGGGGAGGTGCAGTGAGGTTTTTCGGCAGGGGGACAGATCAGCTGAGTAGTAGAGGAAGAATGTCCAGGAAGTAGTAGAGAGTAAGGAGATGTAGAGCAGCTTTGGCATGGTTGGGGGAAAACCCTTCTAGTGGGCGAAGAGTATAAGCTGCAAATGGGAAAAATCAGTATCAATCAGTAGAAGAGGGAGGGGCAAAGCCTGATGAATAGTGATAGACTGACCACACAATAAGAGAAATGAGACAGGAACTGTATTGTGTTGGATTGGGTAAGTGTGCTTATACAGTAAGTGGGCCCTCTAGTGGCTAAAAGATATAATCTGCTAATGGAAAACTCAGATAGCGGGGTTAGGGGAGCTTGGCCATAAAAAAAAAAACTTGTTTACTGTTCCAGTACAGCAACTGACATTCAGTGCAGTATTACTACAGTCATAACTCAATTTGCAGTTAGGAGGCAAACTAAAGCCCCTAAGCAATGCAATCTCACTCCCCCCTCCCCCAAACTGCAGGCACCCGATGAGCTCTCTAAAAGGAAAGATATTATAATAAAGCCAGCAGATAAGCAGGGCAACGTTACTGTTATGGACATGGGGCATTACAAAGAAATTGTTTTAGACCTTTTATATGATGCAAGGTACTACAGGAAATTATCAGGCAACCCCTTACCCATGTTTAAGACGGAGTTACTGGCATTCCTACAGGAGGGAGGAGGGAGTAGCAAGTGGAGCTATTACTGATGATGAATTTCATTACCTGTGGTGTGAGTTTCCCATCATGCCCACTTATTTACATACTTCCTAAGATACATAAAGATCTTATGAACCCCCCCTGGAAGACCGATTGTCTCGGTGAGTGGGTCCCTGACCAGCAATCTTGGAAATTTCCTTGATTTTTTTCTCCAGAGTAGTGTACAGCTATTGCCATCCTATTTAAAGGACACCAGTGACGCCATAAGAAAATTGGCTTTGCTTTACTGCATTCGCCTCTCCTCTCACATGACTCCTGTCAAAGATCGCCACCTCCTCCCTCCCTCCCTCCCTCCTCCCATACTTTTCTATGGTGCCCCTCTCCTTCTCTCAGCCAAAACCTCTGTTCTCACCCAACATAAATGCTTTACCACAGGGTGGGTCGATTTGTTCTTGGAACTAACTCTCGGAGCCACCACTGTGAAGTTTTAGCTGCACTAGGCTGCCCTAACTATGACCATAGGTTGCAGTTTTTCCTCCCTCTGCTTTACCTACAAACTTACCTTCCTATTCTCTCCCCCCTGTCTGAGTGACCTATTTTTTATTTATTTTTTTTAACTATTTTTACCCTCCGCGGCAGACACTACTAATCTCTTGCACCCTACCGGACTTGGGGTCATTCGGGAACTTACCTGCACTATGCGCGTCCCAGGGGGAATGCCCGAGCCAGCCCAGAGGCGTCATCGAGTGGTGTCCCTGATTTCCACCATTTCTCTTCTCCTAACTTCCCGGGACCCTGGAAGCAGTGCCACATGGGTGTGGAGGCGCTCATGTGCGCCGCAGCTCCAGACGATTGCCCCTCCTGCCCTCCCCCGGCCTTGCGCTCAGGCTCTCGGAGGCAGCACTACCACTCAGCCTCCACTGGGTGGCAGCCAAGCACCAAGAGGCCCACCAGATCCCTCCCAAGGTGGAGAGCTGCCTGCCGGCAGCTACTCACTGTCCTCTCCCCCCCGCCAACCCCCACTGACCCAAGCTCGTCCCCGAACCTGGGACGCCGACGTGGCGCGAGGTGTGGTGTCCAGCACCTCAGCCCTCTGTGCCACTGGGCTGGTCTTTCTGAGTGACCTAGTGATACATAAAGCTTCACGGTTACTCCGATCCTCACTTTCTCCTTTGCTGTTCACCACCTCTCCTCGTCTAGTGATTGGCAGGCATTCATTTGCTTACTTTGCCCCCACCTTTTGGAATTCACTCCCTTTTTCTGCTCTCTCTCTCCCTCAACTCTGTAGCTACTTTCAGGCGCTCTCTTTCCGAATATTTACCTCACTCTAGGACCTGTACCTGCTTTGCTGAGCTAATGTACCTCTGTAACATATTCCTGGATTCCATTGTGTATACATATATATATATATATATATATATATATATATATATATATATATATTGCATATATGCTGTATTTATTTTTTGGCTTTATACCACTATGTAAATAAGCTGTTTCATTTTATCTTTTGATGTACTAGTGTATATATATATATATATATATATATATATATACTGTCAGATGTGTTTAGGTGTTGTATCTTCATCCTAGGTTGCCCTGAAAAGGGACTGCACTGTCTTAGTGGGCTTACCTGGTTACTAAATTTCACCCCTGGCATGCTCCCAGACCACCTGTGGTACGTGGTTGCACAGGTGACCAGGGATCCAGTGCGCATGGTGCTAGCACTCTTGTAGTGAATGCCGTGGGGGGGGGGGGTCTGCTGAACCCCACTGTATGGCATTCAGTTGTGGGCATGCCTACACACTGCACATACTGCATGCGGCATGTAGGCTTTTGTGAACAGGGCCCAATATTTGCGAATCAGGAAAAAGTGTACTGAGCTTACAGATTAAAGTGCGCAGAGGCATAAATGCTAAGATTTAGGGCTAGGGGCTACAGAGACAGAAATAAATTGTTAGTTCAGAAACCGAAGACTGTGGAACGATGGGGCCCTGTGACATTTTCAACTGAATACAAATCAGTAGCAAAGCAAATAGGGAGCATCATTTGGCATAGCTGCCAATTTCTTCTTAGTGATGAACAAGTGGGGGGAGGCAGCAGGCATACAGCTGTGAGTTACGTTTAAAAGGAGTGGAAGTATCAGGGGTATGCTGATTCGAAGCCACTACAGTGATCCAGTTGAGACAACCAGGTTGGCTTCTGATGCAGCCTAAAGGGTTTTTTAAATGTCAAAGATGTACCGTTTGTAAGCGTGGCACATCTGCAATGTTTTTCACGATTCCCAAAGCAAAACCAACAGTAGGGTTGAAGTTAGAGATTTCATCTCATGTATAACGATTTTCATTATCTGTATTGAATGGTGTACCTGTAATTTGTGTTATGTAGGGGTAATGACTGGTATGCTGAAAAAGTGCACAGAGGAACATATAAGATCCTTCGTTGACAGAAGAATGGACTCTCCCATTGCAAGGCACTTTGCTGAACACCATGGCTCAGACCCCAAGTACTGTACTTCAGCTTGATGGGACTTGAATGGGTTAAATCTCCAAGGAGGGGAAGTACCCAATTAAATCTCCTCTCAAAAAGAGAGAGCTTTTGTACATACCAGCTGCAGTCTGTGAACCCAGAGGGACTAAACGAGGATTTAGACTCAACTTTTTTTGCAGGATGCTTAAATGGAAATTTACTAATTGTGCTAGCAAAATAATTGTGTGTATAATTCCGAGTTGTTTATAACTTACATATCAGAGACCCTGACAAAGGGATAGTACTGTGTACCTGTACGGTATTATCTGTGTTTTTCTGTGTTATACAAGACCCTTTAATGATGCCTTGGCCCCCTCCCCCAACAGCATCACAGGAAATTATCTAGAGTTATAGAGTATGTTTGTTCAGCATGTTATTTTGGGGTATGGTACTGACCAATACTAAATTCGGTTTACGTCCCTCTTTCTCTTCTTAGATCTCAACTGCGGTGATCACTCTTTTCTGCTACTCTACTACCGCACCTGGATATTACCGCACCTATGGATCTCTATGTACGCAATGAAGAAGTGAAAGGGGTGATCACGGCTTGTAACATGAGAAAGGCAGGGGTATTTCTATCTTGCCCAGCAGCATTCACTTAATGTCTAGCATGCTATGAAATGCACAAAAAATCTGCTGTTGAAATACATATGCCATTAATCAAGTCGTTCTGTGGTGACAAATACTGTGATTTTTAATGTTTCTACTGGGTGACACATTAGTTTGCACTGTGCACTACTTAATTGCTTTATAAAAATGTTGATTTTAATTTGTGGGCAAACACTGTGTGACATCATCACTATGAAACTATATTAAGACCATTCCCATTGTTAGTCTTCGCCCCTTGATGAAGCATTGTGGTGAAGCATCGGGGTAGTTTGCCTCCTAGCTGTGAACTGAGCTATGATAGTAGTAATACAGCACTGAATGTCAGTTGCTATACTGCAACAATAAACAAGTTACTAAGACCGCATTTGTGTTTGTGCAAGTTTTACTACAAGACCTTCTACGAGTGCAGCTGGGTTTCCTGGACTGTGTTCTGACCTAGCTAAGAGGTTTTTTTTTGTTTGTTTTTTCCCCAATTGTTTAACCAGGTGAGACACACTAAGCTGAAAGCTTGTTTACACGTGTAACCTGGGAGCACAGGGAGGTTAAGTGACTTGCTCAGGGTCACACAGTATGCAAGTAGGGACAGTGGGATTCAAACCCAGGTCTCCAGATTTGCAGCTCAGAGCCTTAAACCACTGCGCTATACTGCCACCCCTACCAGCAGCACCACCTCAGGATTCACCTAAGCATGTCTGACTAGCAACTTTACTATTATTGGGGCTGGCAGTATAGCATAAAGGTTAGAGTAACACACTGTGAATGAGCTTCGTACATCCAGGTGGATCTAGGTTTGATTCCTACTACCTCTGCTTGCATACTGTATGACACTAAGCAAGTCACTTAACCTCCCAGTGCTCCTATGTCACCCCTGAAAAGAGGCACGTGTGCCTTGTGGGCTTACCCGTTGCCAAAGACTAAAATAATATATATTACACCCCAAAGTTATGGTAATATCCTTTAAAACCTTACCCTCGGTTTAGGTTTAGTAGAAAAAGCGTTTTTCTGCCATGGCAAAGTGGTTTAATTTACTTTTTAAAAGTCCGCTACCGGAAGTATGGCAGATGCATAGCGGCTCCATTTACTGTAGGTGGAGCACTGCACCATGCTCTTGCATTGAAGTGCATAGTACAGCGCTGCACCTTTACAGTAAATGGAGCTGCCTGAAAGCGTCATACTTCCATTAGCAGAGGACTTTTAAAAACAAATTAAACCACTTTACTACTGACAGAAAAAACGCTTTTTCTACTACGCCTAAACTGGAGGGTAAGTTTGCAGGGGCGGGAACCCCTGCAAACCACAGTTTTCCTTTAAGAGTGTCTTTTGACCTCTAGTGTGATGCCACTTTCTATGCTCTTCGAGGACTGGGTCAGCTGGTCTGCCCTGGTATTCCAAAGGGGAGGAGTCAGTGTTCTCTGCTGGAGGGCAGAGATTGCTGAGAGACAGTTGATGGGAGAGAGCCACTTACACACAGTGCCAGCTCCCACTGTTTGTAAGTTTCTCTTTAGAGGCTGGCACTGTGAAAAAAGTGTTAATTTGTGGTGGCTGCCATTGAACAAGGACCTCGGAAGGGGGCGGTGCCTCTCTCCAGATGGAAAAAAAACCTGTTTGGAAGAATAGTCCAGAAGTCTGTCTGTGAGGAAAAGTGTACCAGAGAATGCTGTGGTCCAAGGATCTGAGGAGTATTTAATCTTTATCTGATGTACAGTGTTTGGGTGGCACTTAGCAGTGCCCATCCTCCTCAAGATAAGGGACCGTCTTTGAGAGGATGTCAGTTCCAGTCAGCAGTGGAGTTTACCTAAGAAAATGTGTGGCGTGAGCCATTCTTCCTATAATGAGAAAGTGTTGTGCCCGGCAGGCACCTCAGCTGTGCCCAGATGGGCTTAGAGTCTGTGACTGGAAAGTTACAGTGAAGAGTGTGAAGAGAACAAAGAAAAGATGTGCTCTGTGAAGGACAGGGTGGATCCCTAGACACCCTCATAGGATCAAGTGGCACTGAAATGCTGCCTGCCAGGAGACTGTGAGTTACCCCATGGGCTAGTGTCTAAGAAAATGGGCTACCAAAAAGTCCGTTAGGTTCTCACTCGGGTTCAAGAGTGGGGAACCCCTGGAGTAAATGTGCTTCCTCTTGAGGCCAGAAAGATGCGAATAAAGTACCCCAACAGGGTTGTTTCCAACTCACAAGTGTCAGAAAAATACCACCTTACAGTAACAGACTAAAGAACTGTGCCAGCTAGAAAATGGCTAACATCATTTGAGCTCAAATAAAGGATCCTGTTGTCGTTTTTAAAATAATCCGTTTCAACATTCAATTTGTTTACTTCCAAGTTATGTTAACCCCCCCTTGATCTTCACCCTAGCCAGCCCCGCCATGTGTCAGCAAATGCCCAGAGGTCACCCCAGTGCCCGGGAGGTCAAGCAAGTGGTCTTTGTATGTTTCTTGGTGGTGTAGGACCCCTCCAAGGTGACTGTAACATCAGTGAGACCCCCTAGACAGCTGGGAGGAGCCACCCTACAACTAGATTATTACAGCATAATGCGCGGCTCTCCTGGTCCTAAATCTGACTAGACTTGCTAGAAGCCACATCACATAACCAACCCCCACTACACCCAAAATTGACCTACCACATCAAACATGGCTTCTGCCTTCACTCAGTAAAAACCTTCAACTAAGCCCGAAAAATAAAACTATCTTAAATAGAAAACAAAACAAATTAATGAAATTTTGTTTCCTTGAGCATCACACTCTCCTTAGACAGATAAATTAGAAAATGAGTGACTGTTCATAGCTTTTATTACCAGTGTTCCTCTGCTGACCATGAAAAGTCCTCCTCCTTTTCCTATCATTACCTGCTTACCCAGGAAATCTCTACTGCTTTAACCTGCCAGAGATAAAAATAAAGCTCTGGCTCCACATGAGGGCCTTTGTTTTGTGTGTGTGTGTGTGTATTCGTGTGTGTGTGTGTTCATGTGTGCGTGTGTGTGTATGCGTCTGCGTGAGTGTGTGTATGGTGTGCATATGTGTGTGTGGTGTGTGTGTCGGTGCAGTGTGCGTGTGTGTGTGTGTGAGTGTGTGCCATGTGTGGCTCGCAATTTACTTTTTAAAACTGATGCCGAAATCCCACGCCATGCGTAAGAGCGTGCCACCCTTGCGCATGTGTGGGATCTCCACACATCTGTATTCCAAGCATGCATGGGATTACAGCACCAGTTTTAAAAAGTAAACTGTGAGCCACACAGGGCTCGGATTTAATTTTAAATTACCAGGAGAAGTCCAAGATGTAGAGGTTTATATGGGCAGCATGTTATTCAAGCAGGATTGGCATAAAATGCCACTTTGTGACCACGCTCGGTCCTGGCGCATCCTCAATGGGGTTATGCTTCTGGTGTCAGTGAAGTTATGGACAGCCTCAGGGAAAGACGAACTTCACTAAATATTTATAAATCAGGTATTGGTGTTGAATTTCTACGTCCATGGGGTTATTCTGCAGTTCTAATTATTTAGGTGTGTGCCATAAGGCACACTGCACAGAGATTAACAAAAACAGAGGGGTAAAGCTGACAGTGCCCCTTTAAGCCCCTCAGGTGACTCCCTACCAGTCAATCAATAGTAGAGGTCGATGCAGGATGTAATCCACCTGGCAGTCGTCCATTTTACTGTTGGTCTGCCAGGTATGGCTTTAGCATATGTCACATACAGTTGGCAAGCCTCACCCCAAACCCCAGCCATACGTTCCTTATAGTAAGGCAGCGCCCTCTGCAGGTCAAAAGTATGGAGCTTGCGATCGGCCTCTGAGGTTGGGTTAGTAAAGTATACCAGTAAGTTAATCACCTGGTTAAGGTGAAACTCAGATATGACCTTCAGGAGAAACTTTGGTGGGAGTGAAGGACAACCTTTTCCTTGTGGAAGACCAGGTAAGAAGACTTCATCATGAGCACCTGGGAGCTCACTGATCCTTCGGACTAACATAATGGCCGCTAAGAAGGCAGTCTTCCATGACAGATGTGACATCTCACACCTATGCACTGGCTCAAATGGCTTGCCCAAAGCACTGCCAACACCAGCAGTAGGTCCCATGGAGGCGGAGGTTCATGCACCAGAGGGGACAAGTGATTTAGGCCTTAGAAAAAGTGCCCAACCACCTTCTCCTGGGCCACCATCAGCATATCAGCCCATGCCTGGTATGCAGATATGACTGCCAGGTGCACTTTATTGGTCGTCGCTCGCAGTCCTGACTGAGAGAGGGACAATAGATAGTCAAGGATGCCCATCACGGGGCAGGTAAGGGGATCAGGCTCCTTACCTTGGCACAAGATCAAGAATCTCCTCCATTTAAATGCATAGCATTTACAAGTTGACTCCGTATGGGATGCCTCCACAATGTGGCGAACGTCTTCTAAAAGGCCCAGAGTCTGGACCTCTAGCCACTCAGGAACCAGGCTGAGAGGTGAAGGGATTGAAGGTCTAGTGTGTAACTCCCCTACAAATGGGGGTTCCTAAAAGCTTCCCCGGAGCTTGTTTAAATGCTCCATGCCTGGCTGGTGTTTGGCGTTTAAGCTGTTTTAAATGTTGTAGCCAGTGAGCGCTTTTAGAGCCTCTGTATACTGTCTCTTTAAGGGCTGCCTGTTCGCAGTCCTAATTAGTTGAGATGAGAGGGGGGCTGTGTGGTTTTATGCCCGAGTCCCGCCTGGGCTGCTGAGTAAGCGTTCCATTCTGCCATCGCTAGTGTGCAGAGAAAGCTCTCTGAAAAATGCGACTGGTTATTAATAACAGCGTAGAGTACTAATGATAATGTGTTTGTTCTAACCTGCCTTCTTTGCAGTGAAGACTGTTCCGACTGTCTCCTCCATTTTGGTCCAGAACTGCCGAATTGGACCAATCAGTACCTCGGGACTCTGTAGAGCTGTCTGACCAATAGAGACACTGCTTGTAATTTGGGAAACGGATTATGGGCTATGGCCCTTTTTTGCACCACTGAGAGCAGGAGTAAATGACTGGCAGGTGTTGCCAACCAATGGAATCAGGTATGCCCAAACTGAAAGGAGTGCCCCAGGCTGTAAGGGGGCAGATGCGTTGTGACTGAGAAGGAGAAAGGAGCTCTGAGCTTCTGCGCCGTTCAGTGCTCATGCGGGAAGCGTGTGAAAGGCTTGAGGCGTCCGTTTGCATTGCCAGTGCTATCGGACTAAATCCGTCGGTGGGTGGTCAGAGGAGGCTGTGTGCCAGCACAGCTACCTACCAGGTTCAACCTGTGGAGGACTGGAGAATCTGCTGAATCGCACTCGGTCCATCGGAAAGTTGAAGCTGCCGTGGTAACACCTGAATCTGCTGTGAGTCTGTGTGGGTCTTGGAAGCAGCTGCCTGGTATGGTACCCCTCTGTTGTTTGCCATATAAATGTGTGAGGAGGTTTCTGAAGCTCAGGCTCAGCCCAGCAAGTGGTGAAGGAGTGGTTATCTGCTGGAGGTGTGAGTACTGGGTCAGGGAAGCTCCCTGGTAATCTTTCAGACAAGTGGCAAGACAAACCAAATCATTTCAGTATACTGCTGCCTGCACTAAGCGAGCCTCCTGCTCACTCTGATCTGTTCGGGACAGTAAGGTTCATTTGTGTCAGGGCCCCAACCAGCTGCCACGAGGGACTGGCCATTAGGGCTTGGATACCCAGGTACAGTAATTACTAGGTTTAGGCCTGTGCACAGAGCCCTAGGTAGATAAGTTAGTGATAAGCCAATCACCTTGATTTCCCCCTGGCCTTGTTATTTCCCCCTTAAATAAATCAGATTGTTTGTTTTGCACTTATACCCTGGCTGGATTGTGTTTTACTGAGGATATACTGTACAGTGAAAGTGTAATAACGGTACCTTACTTTCCAGGGGGTCCCAGGAGTGGGCGGAGAGATACGAGCCGGGGGGTAAGTGAACCAGGGAAAAGTACTGTCATTACTTCGAGTGAGCCACTAGAGGGACAAAAGGGGGGCTGCAGTAACCCAGAGGGCTGTGACCAAGTCAATCTTGACTGTTTTGTCCCTGACCTCTGGGTGGAGGCACCCGCCAACGGATCTGGGCCCCTCACCCTGTCACAGTTGAGGCAGGCAGGGGTAGTAGCCCTAAGGGTAGCGCCCCCTTGGGGTTACAAGTGCATGACTTTTCCCTGTTGTCTAGTCATAGAAACATAGAAACACAGAAACATAGAAACATAGAAGTTGACAGCGGATAAGGACCGCAAGGCCCATCCAGTCTACCCATTTTTTCTACCTTATGAATGTGCCATAGGTCTGTACTCTGTCAATGGCCTATCTATTCATACTCATCTGTATTGCTCCCTTATGCCTATCTCATGCCTGTTTGAAGCCCTGCACTGTATTCATATCCACCACTTCCTGAGGTAGGCCGTTCCATGCATCCACCACCCTTTCTGTGAAAAAGAACTTCCTCACATTACCCCTTAATCGGCCTCCCTCTAATCTCATGCTGTGTCCTCTTGTCCTGCTATTTTTCTTATATTGAAACATGTTAGACTCTTTCACCTTGTTAATGCCCTTAAGGTGTTTGAATGTTTCAATCATATCACCTCTCTCCCTCCTTTGCTCTAGGGTATACATATTGAGCGCCGTTAATCTGTCCTCATATGTTTTCTGATGCAGTCCCTGCACCATTTTGGTTGCCCTTCTCTGGACTGCCTCAATTTGGTTAATGTCCTTGTGAAGGTGCAGCCTCCAGTACTGCACGCAGTACTCCAGATGAGGCCTAACCAGTGTCTTGTAAAGAAGGATTATTACCTCCCTCTTCTGACTTGTGATACCCCTACTAATACACCCTAACATTCCCCTAGCCTTACCTACTGCTTTAGTGGTCTGCTTGGATGATTTTAGGTCAGCAGATCTGGGTTGAGAGGCAACCTCCAGAGAGGTCTGCTGCTTAAGCTGAGGAGATCCGGATACCAGAATGGCCTGGGTCAGTCTGGGGCTATCAGGATCATCTGTGCCTTGCTCTTTCAGCCTTGATCACAACCTTGTAGACTAAGAGAAAGGGAGGGAAGGCATACAGGAGATCTGGGGTCCAGGGCCTCGCAAAGGCATCCCCCAACAGTGTCCTGGACTGTATAGGTGTGTACAAAACAGCCTCAGTTTTCTGTTCTCCCACGAGGTGAACAGATCCACCAGAAGGGTACCCCACTGGGCGAACAGGTGAGCTACCACCTCCTGATTCAGGGACCGACCATGCATGCAACTTCTCTCAGATCCAGCTGAGAGCATCTGCCAGCTGATTTTCTTCTGTGACATGGATTGCCAGGAGATCTGCACCCAGGCTGTGCATGAGTGTGGAGGTGCAAAGAGCTTCCCAACACCGTGGAAGGGAGTACATCCTACCCTACCTGTTCAGGCAGAACATGGTGGTCATGTTGTCTATCTGGATCTGAATGACCTAACCCCTGATTAATGGAGCAAAGTCTATCACTGGCAGATGCACTGCTTAGAGCTATAGGGTGATGGGACTCATAGTATGACCAGAACACATGGGCTCTGTGGTCCCCCCAGGTGTACTGACCATCCTATCAGAGCCACATCTGTTGTGAGTGTGACGGATGGTTCCAGGTGAAAACATGGAATTCACTCCTCCAGACGGTGTAGGTCCAGCCACCACTGTATGGCATCCCACATCAACTGGATCACCACAGCTGGCTGGTCCAGGCGATTTAGGTGCGGGGACCACTGCTGGCCAATATCCCACTGCAGGTGGTGCATCAGTCAGGAAGCCCAAAGGATCATGCTGGCGGAGGATGGCATGTACTCCAGCAGCCACAGGAAGTCCTGGGCAGGCAGCAAGAGCCCAACCTCAAATGACGAGGCAAAGGAGGTAAGGTCCGATGCCCAGTTCGCAAGGAGGCAGGCCTTGGTCCGCAGGAAATCTAGTTCTGCCTCAATGAACTTCATCAACTGTGAGGGTACCAGCTTGGACCTGGCTGGGTTAACCAGAAGGCTCAAGTGCTAACAGGTCTGGAGGATACCCTGTACCTCTCCACAGCCTCTCTGGATGGCCCAGCTAAATGCCAGTCACCCAGGTAAGGATATACTCTGATGCCTTGCACTGCAGAAGGCCACCCCACCACTACTGTGTTCTTGTTAAAGATCATGGGAACAGACAAGAGGCTGAAAGGCATGACCTGGAACTGGTATGGGATCCCCTCTGCACATGACTGAAGGTACCTGCAATAGGATGTACAGGGATGTAGAAGGTCCCTGGAGGTCCATGGAGTAGAACCACATGTCCTGCTCCAGAGATTGTATGGTCTGATTCAGAGTGAACATCCAGAACTTGTGTTTCCACATGAACTAGTTCAGATTGAGCAGATCCAGTCTGGGGCGCAAGCCCCTCGTCCATTTCAGAACCAGGAAATACCTGGACGTATATCCTTGAGTGGCCAGGGTGTCTGAAACAGAGGCTATTTGCCCTGCACTCAAGGAGCTGAATGATGTCAGCTCAAAGCATAGGCAATGTGTCCTGCGACACGCTGGACTCCCAAGGAGCTCAGAGTCAGTACGGCAAGAGAACCTTGAAATCTAGAAGCAACCCTCTGCCTACCACTTCTAGAACCCACTTGGCTAAGGTAATGGCAGACCACTGTGGCAAGAAGTGGAGCAACTGACCTCCAATTGGGAGCTGGGACAGGGACTGGATGGGAGGGGGGGATGACACACCACAACCAGTCACTAAGCACCCTTTGAGGGGGCTGCAGCTGTGCAGCTGCAGGGGCCACAGAGACACCACCACTTCTGCCCCCACCCCACTTTTTGCTCCTGGCCATCAAACTTGGGTTTGGGATTCCAGCATTGGGATGACCCCTGCTGGGGCTGCTGCTGAGGTTGTTGTTGTAGCTGATAGGACCAAAATTGGAAGGCCTTCTTTTTAGGCTTTTGGTCCTTCTGGGATGAAGCCATAGAATCTAGGGTGGCACGGGACTTCTTAATCCACATGAGATGCCCTTCTATGCAAGGGCCAAAGAGGTTGGTGCCCCAAAAAAGGACATTGGGCAGCTTATGCTGAGTGTCTGCCGTGAAGGTGGAAATCCTCAGCCAGGTTCTATGATGCATGACAATGGCCACTGCCATAGCACAGGCACAAGAGTCACCTATGTCCAAACCCACCTGAAGTTGGCGTTTAGCTAGCGCTTGACCCTGGTCTCTGATTATCTTAACTGGAAACTGTTTGTCAGCTGGAAGATGGGGGAGGAGTTCTCCTAACATCCCAAACAAGGAATGGGCAAAACTTGCCATCTTCATAGTGTAACTGGCCTGACGGACTCCCAGTGATGCAACAGCATACACCTTTTTATATGCATGGTCAATCTTCTTGGACTTTTTAGAGGTTTGTCCACATCCCCTTGGCTTTCAGATTTGTGGAAGGAAAAATCCAGCACCAAGCCCTCCACAGAAGGGTGGTCAGAAAACCCAGAAAGGAAGCCCATTGGGACCACATTCCTGCAGACCATATGGGGAGATGGTGCTGGGTGGGATTCTGAATGCCGACAAAGCTCCAGAGCTGGTCCCAAGAAGACCTCAGCCATGGGAAAGGCAACCCTTAGGGAATCATCCATATCCAGCATGTCAATAAACAGGCATTTAGCTGGTGTCTGAACTGACTCTAAGGGAACCTTCATGGATACTGACATGACTTGAACCAGAGCTCCAAATGACACTGGTCTATGGTCAGTGATCATCTCTTTGATTGATTCCCAGATGAAAGTATGAGTCCTGGTCAAAGTCATCAATGACTCACCTTTGAAGTTGGATCTTTCCTCAAAGATGGCTCTTGACCATTGTCCACCAAGGATCACCCTGATATCCCCATCCTGGGTGATCTCCAACGACAGCCGGCCTGGCAAGTCAGCTGTGTGGTGAGATTCCTTGGTCAGGGTCCTGAATAGAGGCTGTACCAGAGGTGGCTCCACCTGAAGAGGTGGAGAAGCAGATGCTGGATACTGTTGAGAAGCATGGACTGATGTGGGAACCACTGGCGAAGGCCAAGGGACCGAAGGGCCAGAAAGTAGAGGCCTACACTTCCTCACAATGGTCCACTGTTTCCAGAGGAGCTCTGAGTAGCATTGACACATTTTTTTTTCAATGCCTCTCCTCACCGGAGGATGAGGAGGTCAAGGAGTGGCAACAGAGCATCAATGGCAGTGCCTCCTGGTTGAGTGGGATTGAGAGCGTGAATGATATCTTGATCTTGACTGCGACTGCTGACCTGGTTTCCTCTGAAGGGTTTGTATAAACCATCTTCCTCAGCAGGTTAAGCACAAAAGGCTTTGCAGGCATGATTGCTGGTGGAGGCTTCTCCCCAAGGCAACTCAGCCAGGAGTACTGACTGGGCCTCATCCTCTTGAGTGAGGACAGGAAACACCAGGGTCTGGGAGACTGACTCCTTATTGATCTCCAACAGGATAACCAAATGTATTAAATGCATTATACTAAACTAAAAACTGCAACTGCAACTGCCGCTAGCCTAGTGTAAAAAATATATATATATATATATATACTCTGTTTGACAATGCTCACTGAGCTGTCCCCTTCCTTTCCCTACTAATTCCTCCTCCCTATCTCCTCCCTTCTACCCCCACCAGCTCTCCCCGACCATAAGTTTTGCACCTTTTGTTATCTTTTGCTTCGTTGAGATTGTATTCTATTGTAACAAAATTGTAATTGAACTGTAACTTTTTGTTTGTAAGTACTGTGTCCCTTGTACTACTGTTCTGATGTCCTCTTTGTGACGAAGTACCTTTGTAAATAAGCCTCTGGCTCAAAGGTTTCTAAACTGATGTTTAACTAACTAACTAAATAAATAAATAAATAAAAAGACGAGAAAGTGTTATACACTTGTACAATAATTCCATTTAGTTGGTCAAATGAGCTAATAGGACCACTTTACCATTGGCCTTGTGGTTTATTAGCTGGTTTCACCCAGACAGAATAATTTTACTCGTACAGTACCACTTTCTTAGCATTTAGTCTATAAGTGAGATCTCACGCTGACTGATGTAATGCCTTATTATCTTGCATTCCTGATAGTTTTATTGGTAATTTACAAAGAATAATGACTTCTATGGCCAGAATGTTGACATGCTCTAGGTCCTCAGACTATATTACACCGATATTTAAATAATTGCGCTGACTTGCACAGAAGAGATGGGATTTTAATGTTCTGGCCATGATATACAAGGCAAGACTTGGATTAGTGTCATGTTATCTATCTCAGATGTTGAAATCATACTCCCCAGCTCATGATTCATGATCTTGTAATTGTAATAAAAATGTACTTTATGTGCCAAGGTTTATATTACAAGCGGTTGAGGGTACAGCAGTTTATCATAGAGGGCTGTCTCTTTGTATTTCATGTCCACGTGGTATCAGAGAAGCAGAATTGATCAAGGTTTTTTAAAAGCTGTTGAAAACATACTTGTTCTCACAAGCATGCTGACCTTAAATAAACCGACTATTTCTGTATCTTTTTTTTTTTTTGTTATTCTTTGGTAACCAGGTAAGGCCCATTAGGTACCAGTGATTGTTTTCAGGGGTGACGCAAGAATACCGAGGAGGTGAAGTGACTGGCTCAGAGTCACACAGTATGCAAGTAGACTTTGTGGAAATCAAACACCAATCTCCTAGATGTACAAAGCTCATTCGCAGCTCTTTAACCTCTAGGCTATATTGCCAGCCCCATCTTGCATGACTGCCTGTATACAGTATGTATTTATCAGTGTTTTATAGTTTGTAGCACTTTGAGTGTTGTTGTCAAGGCATGCTATAAATAAAACTGGGTGGACGGATGTCTAATATTCTCAGGTTGGATTCTCAGACTGCTTATGAGAAGATGGTTTGGTGCTACTAGCAACTTCAAAAGAAACATGAAGACCAAGATGGGTGAGCGAACACAATCAGCACAGAACATTTAGAACAACAATTGGTCGGCCAGCTTCAACATGTTTGTCTCCACTAGAAACAAGATGGCTTCCAAGTTCATGTCCCAGTTTTTGAAGCAAGGAGGGGAGGGGCTTTAGGGACCGTGGACCCGATTCTCATACATCCCGAGAAGGTGCACCGAACATATAGCGCAGAGGGCTTGCAGCATTCCCCAGCTGGCGATCGGGATTCTCAATCCCCTGCGCCAAGTGCCGCAAGTTAAACTAGCTTTTTTCTGGTCTAGCTTGCGGCAATCTCGGGTACCCGTTTTACGGGGCTTGTGCCAAAAACTTGGCAAAAGCTGCCATAAATTTGGGAAAATTGTTGTAAATGTGCCCAATCTTCTTGAATCGGGTACACTCTGTGGCAAACATTTTGGCACAGCTGCTCCGACCGGTGGGTTTGGCGCAGGGTTTGATGCACGCCCTGCATTACCCTTCATGAATCCAGTCTTGTATCTTATTGCAGCCCCAGAATTTCCTATGCTCCTACTGATTTACTGTCTTCTGATAGGGCGCTTCCATTCCAGTGGGGATGCCAAGCTCCTAGTGGTCTCCAGGAACCCCCCGCTCCTGGAATCTCAGAGTGAACACAGTACTTCAGGAGTCTAAAGACGTGTAAAAGCTTGGTCCCAACCTTTTCCCTCTAGAAAGATAGTTAACCCCTTTTTCACCCCCAGTGCCAGTGGTTGCCTCAAAACATCTACGACAAACACTGGAAGCTCCTAACGCCTTCTGTGGACATACAGGGTTAAATCTTGATGAAAGAGTGACGATGTTAATGATGGATTTTAGCACTGAATATCAGTATGAGAACAAGATTTACAATGTGAATAGTCTTCCTATTTCTTAAGTATTTTATTTTCATTTTTGCAATGTGATCAGACATTAGTAGCACCACTAAGTGCCTCTGTTTTCTAACAGAAAACAGATTTTTTTATAATGAAAAAAGAGACCATTCATGTTGAATGCCTTTCCTCCTCAATTATTCTGAGTGTGCCCAACGGCTGTTACTAGCTACAGCTGCGTAATGTCGCTCAAACGATTGTGTGTGAAGCTGAAAGAGTGTGAAAGATGAAAACGTCCGTCCTTGCAGTGGGGGACTTGATGTTATTATTATACACAGAGCTGTCACATTTTACAGAACTGCAACTTATTTGTAAACTGAAGTTGAAAACTCTCGACCAGACTGTAGAGTTTAACTTTTTTTTTTTTATTACTGTGTTAACATTCAGCACAACCAGAACACTGTACTCTAAGGACTCAAATGGGTTTGTTTGGAACTGTTTCCCTGTGGAATGCAGAGTGGCCCATAATCTGAGACAGCTTCAGCGGATGATTTATAAGTATTTAAATTACTTGATGTCAGAGCAATAGGCGAATGTAAAACGGTGCACATTAACTGCATTTAGATCGTGTGTCAATATAACTGCTAAGTGAATGAAATGTTACAGCTGTGCTTTCCTCGGTACCCTGGATCAAATTGAATGGGTTCGTCGGTCTTATTTATTTGGAATTGTTATATCAGGTAAACCTACAGAGGCAGTGTGGTCTAGTGGTTACTATAACGGCTTGGGAACTGAGAGATTACAGGTTCAAAGGCAAATACTCACTACATGACTTAGAGGAAGTAACAAGCACACAAAACAGAGAGCTCACGTGGTAATAAGGTGCTGCTGCTGCTACAGGCACAAAAAGTCAAGGATGAACACAAAATAAGTAGGAATCAGTTAAGGAATCAGTTAGTAAAGGGTAATTTAATCCTCATGTACAAACATGGCCCTGTTCCCAGCCATTTGAGGTGCTCCGCCTTAATGAAGAGACAGAGCGCCTCAACGAGCAGAGACTGTGGCTGTGTTTGTTTGCACACAAGGAAGAAATTACACTTGCACTTTGCCAGCCGATTCCTACATATGAAGAAGCCAGCAGATACAGGCCTCATGGCCTATCACATCTACTCGAGTGTGCAGCTCTGTGTTGAGTACTGATGCTGCCCCCCACCTTGCTGATTACACAGTCCGGGTTACCACCAATTTCCACTCCTTCCCTATTTTGATTATACCCTGTACCACCCACTCTTAAATCCCCCCACTGTTGTTTGTGAAATCAGTTCCTCAGGCAATGCATTCCACGCCATCACAACCCTCTCTGTGAAAAAGTACCTCCTTGTTTCTCTTCTGAACCAACACACCCTCCAATTTCAGTCTGTGCCCTCTTGTGATCCCTTCCTTCCTAAACTTAAACAGGCCCTCAGGACAAACCCTATTTATGCCCTTCAAGTACTTAAATTTTAGCTATTTTATTTTATTTATTCATTCTCAGATTACAAAGACATTTGAGCACATAACAGCTCTTTTACAAAAGTTCCACGTCATGTCTCTATCATGTCACCTCTGTCCCTTCTGTTCTCCAGGGAGTACACACTGAGTGCCATCAACCTATCCTCATAGGGACTTTCCCTCATCCCGCTTAGCATTATGGTCGCCCTCCTCTGCACCCTTTCCAACAGTCTGACGTCCTTCTTTAAGAAGGAGCACCAGTGCTGCACACAGTACTCCAAATGAGGTCACACCAGTGACCTATACAGCGGCAAGGTCACTTCCTCACTTCTTGAGGTGATTCCCCTTGCTATGCACCCTAGCATCCTGTTGGCTTTTGCTGCTGCTTTCCTACACTGTTCAGAGTGACTCATATGCCCTGTGACCAACATACCCAGATCTTTTTCTTTGATGGATACCGATAACTGCTCTCCCCCAAGTTAATACCCATACCCAAGATTCTTGTTTCCAAAGTGCATAACCCTGCACTTCCTGGCATTGAAACCCAGCTGCCACCACCTCTCCAATGCTTCTAAGTCCCTCTGCGGTACCCCCCCCCCACCCTCTTCTACGTCCACCACTGCTCCTAGTTTGGTGTCATTGGCAAACAGGCTCATCCGACTCTGAATCCCGACTGCCATATCTGCTACATAGATGTTAAATAGCATCAGTCCCAGCACTGGCCCCTGTGGGACCCCACTGAGGACTGCCTGGGGTGATGAGAACTCCCCCCGTACCACCACCCTCTGCTGTCTGTTTTCCAGCCAGCTCCCAATCCATCTAATCAACTTTTCCCCCAACCCCAGGTTCTTCAGCTTACCCATCAGCCTCCCATGAGGCACCGAGTCGAAGGCCTTGCTGAAGTCCAAATACAGGACATCAACCACCTTGCCGCCATCCAGAGCCCTAGTCACCCAGTCATAATAGATCACAAGGTTGGTTTGACAAGACCTTCCTTGGGTGAACCCATCCTGCTGATCATCAAGGAGACCATTCTCCCCCAAAGATGTCACTGTCCTTTCCTTTAGTATAGTCTCCATTAATTTCTCCACAACTGATGTGAGGCTGACCAGCCTGTAGTTCCTTGGCTCATCCCAAGAGCCGCTTTTGTGGAGGGGCACCACATGTGCCATCCTCCAATCCAGGTGCACACATCCTGATAGAAGGGATGTGTTGAATACATCTGTCAGAAGTGCCGCCAGGAACTCCGCAACTTCCTTCGGTACCCTTGGGCGAATCCCTTCTGGTCCTGGTGCTTTATCCGTCTGCAGAGACCTTAGGCCATCCAGTACCCTCTGCGCAGGGATCCCCTCGTCTACTCTCCTATCTACCCTGCCTATCCCTTCCCTGTCCTGCCCTTACAGGATAGGTCCATCCCGCTCTCTTGTAAGTACTGAACAGAAATATTCATTTAATACCTCTGCCTGTGTGCAATGCTTATTTTGTGTTGATTCATGACCTAGAGAAAGTCACATTACCTCCCAGATTTCCAGTACACCCTGCGGTGGAAATGGGTATAAGCAGGACCCCACTGAAAACAAGATATGACATCTCAGCTGGGCTATCCTGGGTAAACAATTTGTTAAAAAAATGGAGCTAGTAATCTAGTTTTTAGTAGCAACCGTGGGGGAGGGGCTTAGCTTTGAGTCATACCATTTATACGGTAAATAGTAACGACATAATGGTTTATATATCTTGCTGTTTGTGTAAAAACAAGTGGTATAATTATCTTAAATTTATTTAATTATCAATGGCAAAAAGACAGACATTTTGTAAAAGTGGTTTGGGGGCTTTGAGGGAGGCGGTTTCTTTTGGCAAGAGGGTGCTAAAGGAGGGGGTTCTGTCATCACAAAGAGGAACGAGTACGGGGAACGGGGTTGTTTCTGTGCATGGGGAGGAGAATAATATGGCTGGGCACCTTTTGCTATTTAACTTTGCTGGGTCCAGGGGGAGGAGGGAAGTGGGGGCCTAGCGGGGTAGGGGGTAGGATTCTATTAGAAAACATGTGGTGTGATGGGAGGGGTGGGATACATGACACAGAGCGTTTTTCTTTCTTTCTTAAAAACTTCAAACAGCAGGCGAAGTTGGTGTAGCCATTTGTAACTTCCTGAAGTCTTCGCAAAATGGAGAGTTCTACTTCACTTGTGAAGTAAAACTTCTCAACATCTCTAATCAGAGTTATACTGGAACGTGCTTGATGCACATATCGAGTACTAAAAGCATGTTCCAATGTACCAGCCAAAGAAGGCAGGCAATAACCCGTTTGCTCCTAACAAACCACAACCCTCTACTGGCCACATAATGTATGTGGCCAATAGGGAGCTATAGGGATGCCAGGAGCAAATGAGCTGTTAAGGCATGCGAATGTTGATTGCTCTTCTGGAGCTATATGCCATATTCAGCCGTCACCATGCAAATGACCACATAGCACAGGCAAGGTCTTATGAGATCATTTGCATCTCACTGTGTCCTCATTACAGTTCCACCAAGCCACAGTGACAGAAATCTCGACATCCCTCGCATCAACATGATCCCACCGACATCAACGACACCGACGTCCCAACACTGACCTGCAACACGCCGACACCAACCGCCACACCTGACTATGTCAATGTAGGGGCTGCATCCCCCACACCCCTTCTTTAATTATACAACTCCACGCCGTGAGACGGTGGAGTTAGTCCATCCTCCATCAAGGAAAACTCGCTGACAGAAATCCTCGCCGATGCAAAATCCGCCGATGTTGGGGTTTTGATGTTGGGGATTTGATGTCCCTGCGTCAATGTAATAATGGTATATGCCTCATTACAAGCCCGGAGCAAACAGTTGCTCAAGAAAAAGTGACCTCACCAGAACACTGTATCGACATGTACATCCAGCTGCCCTGGCAGCCTAACAGCCCCACCACCCAATCACTGTACTGACCATAGTTACAAATATTGCTGACTGATTAGTGGTACCATCTTCACCGGTCACCGTTCAGATTGCAGTTAAAACCCAGTGGTATAGTGGTCCCCCCCATCACTGTCCAGATCACCGTTAAAATAATCTCTGGTAGTCTAGTGGTTCCCCTGCACACCCCATCACTGTCCTGATTTCCATTAAAAGAAACCCTGGTAGTCTAGTGATCCCATCACCCCCCCCCAAATTACTGTCCTGGTCACCACAACAAATATCCTTGGTAGTCTAGTAGCACCCCCCCAGTCCCTATGCCATCACCCCCTACCGTGGCACTGAGACAGTGGCTGATACTCATCAAGAACTCAGTGACAGACACCATCTGCCACACACAGCTGCTGTGATTTGGACTCAGACCTATTGCAGAGCTACTGAGCATATGTGCAAACTTAGCAATATTACCAGTAGACCGGAGACCAAGCCATATCTATGGCACTGTACGGTAGCATGACACCAAAGCTGGGGGGTATCCTAGATAACATGCCCCTCATGCACCACTGAGGGGTTATGGCCCAGTGGTTCATGATGAAGGTCTAGTCTAACAGGTCAAGATTAGGGTGGTAGTCTCTGGGTTAGGAGCTGGGGCTTCACCAGTGGAGCTGGTAGGAGGTCAAACATAAAGCATAGCATCACAGGCCACAACTGCTCTAATTTTTTTTTCTTTCTGTATAGGTTATTTTGTCCCCTTGTCATCCAAGGCATGCCCCCTTCTAACCAGTCTCCCCAGTCGTGTCACCTGATTTCTCCAGGACTTACCCTCTCGCCGACATCCTGGCTTGTTGGTTTGTGGCAGGGTGGCCAGTCACTGGTGTGGGACCTGTGAGGACCTGAACATCATCCTGCAGCCAGAGGGTTTTTTTCTCCTTGGATTTGGTTTACCCCTGGACCCACCCATGCAATGGCATGACAGGCAAACTCCACCTCCGTGGAGACATCCTCAAATGCATAGATGGGGTCTGTCTACTTTACATGCCAACACTTGCACAACCACCTAGATAGCTCAGGTGGCAGTATAGCAGCGGGTCGCATTGAACCCCCCCCCGAGGGAGGACAGCTGTCCTTTGGATGCTCGACCCTCCCTCCCCCAGTCAGTCCTGGAGTGACCCTGTGTCCACTCCTGAACCCAGGTAGCCGGTGAGGCAGGAGGTAAGGCATACAGCCAGCCCTGCTCTCATTGTTTTGATCAATTACAGTTCTGACTGGCTCTTATAGCCTGCTGTCCAACAGGAATGTGGAGGGCAGATAAGAATCTTTACAACTGACAGATGGCTTGAAAATACAAGAGACTGTCCAGATGTCTGGGAGGAGGGAGGACCAGAACCATGCAATGCTGAGTCTGACAGAGTAAGCATGTACTCGGCAACCCAAGAGGCAAACAGTTTGCCTCAGGTAATGCAAAAGCCTGATGCCAATGGGAAAAGGGGAAGGTGAGGACTGCCTTGCCTGAAGGGTACTCTCTAGGCATGGGAGATGTAGGACAGAGACAGTCCAGGTACACAGCACAACTGCACTGTCACTTTAAATGTTACCAGTGTTGTAACTGCACTAATCAGTTTGCCTGCATTAAGAATGGGTGATCTGTGGGTGTAAGTAGCTCTTTGACAAAGCCCAGGATGGGACGAAACGTTAGAGACTTTCATTTACATTGGTTACTGCTGCTGCCCATCTCTGTGAACATGAGTTTTGCACCAGTAAAGGAGATGTACTGCACCTTTCTAGGGACTCTGAGTTTATTGGCAAGTTATGATGAGTGCTTGGACTGTCTCTGTTCCTGAATTCATTCAAGCTGTCTACCCATACCATACTACTGGTGGTGGCTCTGTTTCAAACTCTCAGAGATTTGGGCAGTTGCACAATCTTCATTCAAATCTGCTGAACAAATGTGGTCTCTTTACTTGAAGGAGAACTGTCATCTACAGGATTTCTTAATGTCTGAAAGTCCATAAACAGCTAATTTGAGTGAGCCATTGTGTTCATCTGTGAGTCTTTGCAGTCCAGAGTTATTCATATGTAAATCAGCCTGTTATTAAGGGCTGAGGCAACCATGTGTTTTAGGCTCCTGACAGAAAATGGTGTCTCCAAGCATCTTGGCTCTACTTTGACTGTAGATAATCTAACAGGTTAAATAGGAAATCGTCTGTTTCATTAAGCGTGTTTTAAGGTGTTATTACAACACTTTCTACATTTATAATTGTTTTATTCAGCATGTGCACTGAAACTAGTTAGTTATCACCATTACATTTCAAACTGTTAGTAAAAATAATCCACCATCAGGATTGCTTTAACCTCTAGGCTGTACTGCCAGTTGATCATCAAAAACTACACATCTCAAGGCTAGCTCTGTGGTGCCAACAGGCATTGGGGCCCCATATCAGGATTTCTAAACCCTGGCTGTGTTCATGTCAGTACAAATTTCTGGGGCTGCCACAGTACCAACCTCTGTCTTTTCCATTCCCTCTCTTACAGCCTTTTCCTGTCCCTTTTAAAGCAAAGAGCTGTGAACAAGCTTTGTTCATCCAACAGAATGGGTTTTGATTCCAACATGCTGTACTTGTATATAATGTGACCAGAGCAAGTCACTTAACCTCCCTGTGCTCCCAAAACACACCCGGGAACAAGCTGTAGCTCAGTGTGCCTTTCCTGGACAAAGACAGTAAAAAAAATCTGGGCATGTGTCATGATTCTGAAAATATTATGCTCTTTCTATACAGGTTGACTTAAAAAGGAAAAATAGGACACAATTACTTGTTTATTAATTGCAAAAACACATAGATGGACAACAATGTTAAAACATGTATAACCTGAAATGCATTATTAAAGGAGTATTTTACTTGTTTTGATGAAGTTAAAAGTATAACAGTTTCTTACTGAAATACTTTGGATGGAATGTGATTTTCTACCGTAATAATGCCAGAATTCTATTACATACATATGAACATAGAAAGAATCCAGCAGAGGAAGGTCATTTGGTCTATCAAGTCTGCTTGTATTGCAGGGTCCACAGCTTGAGCTAATGTCCCTGCCCTCCCTCCCCACTCCTCCCATCCTCCCTACCCATGATCCTTACCTTCCCCCATGCCTATCCCAGCCTCTCTTAAAGCTTCCCACTGTTTTCAACAAAATCACCTCTTCAGGCAGCGCATTCCAAGTGTCCACCACCCTCTCTGTGAAGAACTGCTTCCTGATCTCCCTCCTAAACCTCCCACTTTCCATCTTAGACCGTGCCCCCTCATGTTATGGTTACCACTCAGCTTAAAGAGACTCTCCTTATCAATCTTATTTATCCCTTTCAAGTACTTGAAGGTCCCAATCATGTCCTCTCCCTCTCCCTCCTGTCTTCCAGGGGAGTACATGTTCAGGGCCCACAATCTCTCCTCATATGCCTTACCCCGCTGACCAGCTATCATCTTTGTAGCTCTCCTCTGAACCTTCTCCAGCAGGTTAATGTCCTTTTTGAGGTGTAGGCACCAGTACTGAACTCCATACTATAGATGCGGCCTTACCAGTGACCTGTACAAGGGCAGTATAACCTCCTCTCTCCTCCTACTGATCCCCCTAGATATGCATCCCAGCATCTTGTTTGCCTTTGCTGCTGCTTTCTTGCACTGCATTGAGTGCTTCAGGTCACTAGTGATCATCACTCCTAGGTCCTTCTTCTCCTCCTCCTCTGATGCAGATACTCGGACTCCACCCAGATAGTACTCTGTCCTGGGATTCTTGGCTCCCAAGATGCATAACTTTGCATTTCTCGACATTGAAGCCAAGCTGCCAGATCCTGGACCACCTCCCCAGCTTTTCCAGATCTTTCTGTAGGTCCTGTATCCCTTCAGCTGTGTCCACTCTCCCACAGAGCTTGTGTCATCTGCGAATAGGTACATTTTGCCCTTAATGCCATCTCCAATGTCTTTGATGAAGACATTGAACAACACCGGCCCCAGTACCGAGCCCTGCGGGATCCCACTGGTTACCTCTCTGGTGCCAGATAACTCTCCCCAAACACCCTCAGGATTCTGTCCCTCAGCCAGTTTTCCACCCATCTGGCCATCTTTTCCCCAACCCCGAGATCCACCAACTCCCTGATCAACCATTTGTGGGGCACAGAGTCAAAGGCCTTGCTGAAATCAAGATAAGAGGATGTCTACCACTTGGCCCCTGTCCACTGTCTTAGTGACCCAGTCAAATTATTAGATAGTTTTTACTAACAGTTTGAAATGTAAAGGTGATAACTCACTAGTTTCTATGCACATACAAAACAATTATTATAAATGTAGAATGTGTTGTAATTAAACCTTAAAACATACTTTATCATGGAATCACTTATGTGGAGTTTATAATATGTTATGATTTGTATACAGAATGCTAATTATGAGATGCTGACCTATCAGAATCCTGTTTAGAATTATGCGCACAAACCACGACATAGTTAAAACTCCAAATTATTGGTTCCATGAAGAGAACTGTAACAGAATGCTGCCCATAGAAACAAGACAATGAAAAATACAGCTTTTTATTTCACTTTTTATTCAGGTACAGTTAAATATGAATAATTTAGGTGAATGCATACCATTTCTGAGAATAAGAACTTTATAAACAGCTGCCAATTACAAATGATCTCCTGTCCTCTTTAACCTCTAGGCTGTACTGCTAGCTGATAATCAAAAACTACACATTTCAAGGCTGTCCTCATGATGTCAGGCCAGTAGGTACGGAGCCACATTTGCATCTTGTAGACCTGAGTTCACACCTGAAATTGTAAGAGAAAAGGCTGTAGGAGAGGGAATGGAAAAAGACAGAAGTTGCTGCTGTGGCAGCCCCAGAAATCTGTACTGACATGAACACAGCCGGGGTTTAGAAATCCTGGTATGGGGATCCAATACCTGTTGGCACCACAGAGCCAGCCTTAAGATGTATAGTTTGTGATGATCAGCTGGCAATACAGCCTAGAGGTTAAAGCAATCCAGAAGATGGATAATTTTTACTAACAGTTTGAAATGTAAATGTGATAACTCACTAGTTTCAATGTACATACAAAACAATTATTATAAATGTAGAAAGTGCTATAATAAAACCTTAAAACACACTTAATAAAACAGACAATTTCCTATTTAACCTGTTGAATTATCTACAGTCAAAGCAGAGTCAAGAACCTCGGTGACATCATTTCCTGTCAGGAGCCTAAAACACATGGCTGCCCTCAGTTCTTATGCAGGCTGATTTACATGTGAATAACTCTGGACTGCAAAGATTCACAGATAAACACAATGGCTCACTCAAATTAGCTTTTTATGGACTTTCAGACATTAAGAAATCCTGTAGATGACAGTTCTCCTTCAAGTAAACATGGAACTTTAACAGTTAAAATGGTTGAGAAATAGAACCCTGAAAGTCTGCATAAATGGCTTTCTATCTAGAGAGGTAGTAGTAGTGACAAGCAGAGTACCTCATGGGTCTGTATTGGGGCCTCTATTATTCCAAATTTTTATCAAGGACTTTGGAGACAATATTACAAACTGGCTTGAGAAGTATGCTGATGATACTAAACTGGGAAGAGTGGTACAAACTAAGGAACAATAGATCTCAATCCAAACAGATATCAACGCATTGTGCGAATGAGTGGCTAGACATGCAGTATTGGAATTATAGAGGGGTTTGCCAGGACTTGGCCCCCCTAGCTCTGACATGAACCTCTGTAGCTCATGCCTCACAACCATTGACTTATGATGGGAATGGAGCTCAATTTAAAGATAGATACCTCATAGCCTCCCCCCACCAGCTCCCAAAGCTCATAAAGTGTAATTCCTACACTGTAGATATGGCATGAAGATTTAACGTGGACAAGCATGTTGTAATGCTCATGAGAGCTGACAAAAAGGAGACTCCTTATTTTATGAATGAGCACCGGCTACAGCAGAGTGATCAGGAGAAGGTCCTAGGTATCTTGGCAACAAACAATCTGAAACCATCCACTGGAAAAGAAAGACTGAATGATCTTGTAGTTGAGAGGATCTGACTGTCTTGACCACAACACGCTTTAGTGAATGGTTGACATCAAATAAATTGAATCATCTATAGAAACCTTCTCTTGATATTCTAACTGTTCAAATCATAGAAGACATTTTTTAAAAGTTTTAATTTCCAGACTAATAGGTCAAATATAACTTCTGCTAGATTTTTTAACAATACCAGTATTCCAGCAGCATTGTTTTGTAACTGTACTCTAAATCTAAATCAAAATGAGGATAGTTTTCACAAAATGATGAGTTGTTCAAAATATGTGGTCTTTTTTTTCTTATCTAATTGTTTGGTCCCTGGCACCTACCACATGCCTGTTTCAGGCGCCTGCCCAGTTTCCCCCAACCCATTTGTCACTTCCCCTGCTGTCACACTAGCAGGCATTCACATGAGGCTGGTATCCAAGGGTACTGGCACCATCATTAAAGGTAGCCGATGCCCATTCGGGTTTTTATGTTTCCTCCCTTTCCCCACCCACTGCCCACCCTGACACCAGGCAGTGTCTCTGCAGAACTCGCACATATGTAGCATGCCCCTGTGGAGGAGCAAGCTCCCTACCCCACCACAGGGTTCACTGATATGGCAGAACCTGGCATCTGTCCCTCTTCAGCCCCGGGTTGGCGCCCAAATCCAATGCCGAATTAAGGTCACTAGCACAGGAGCAAGTTGCCCTTCCCACTATGGGGACTGAGTGGCCCCAAAATATACAGTCTTAATGTTCAAATATTTAAGCACATGGGCCAGCCCAGTGGTGCTGAGGGTTGAGGCACTGGATGTCACAACTCATGCCACGCCAGCAACCCGGGTTCGGGAACAAGCCCGGGTCGTCAGGGCTCGGCAGGGGAGGACTGGGATCGAGCATCCTCAGACTGCTCTCCTAGTCCTGGGGTGGGCTGAGGAATTTCACCACGCTGTAGCGGCCCCTGGGGACACCCAGGGGCATTACTAATGTCGGTGACACTAGAGGGGGAGTGTGGCAGACATCGGCACATTGTGCCCGGACATCATTACACGTCTGAGTTCCAGGGGCCAATCGGAGGAAAATGGTTGGGGGCAACCGTGCAGCTTGATGGCCGTGCTCCGGGCTGCCTGGAGGACTTTGGCAGAGTCCTGTTGGGGAGGGTCCAGGGCTCTGCTGGCTGCTAGAGATAGAGGGGGAGCCCTCCAGCAAAATGGCATGATGGCCATACCGGATCCTCCTGGATGCAGTTTGAGGCGGGCAGGGGGAAAAAAAATATGATATGATAAAAAAAAAAAATATTTAAGTACACTACTGGAGTCTATCACTGTATGATCAAATTCCCACCATGAGATTCTAAATGTTCTTCTAAGCTCCTGTAACCCACTTACAGTCAAATGTCTATGGGACAATTTCTATCTTTCATTGTCAAAAACAAAAAGATACACAATACATGTTTGACAGTTTTGCTATTTTTTCATATTGACAATTCTCAGTTTCTCTTTCCCTGAAGGTCTATTGACATTGGAAACTATTATGTATCTTGTTACTGAGAAATGCTGACTGGGTACCTGCAGTGCAATTCTGATTTCTTGTTACTGTACGAGGTATACATATACATTTACGATTATGTTTTTAATATTTAAAATGGCCTTGGAAGCTGATCAAAGATTACTAATACTACATTCAGTGAGACAAGGTTACTACCGTACTAAGGTCTATAAAATACTGGGTAGAATTACATGCAATATAATAAAATGGGCAAGAAAATCCCAGTGATCTGATTGGTCTGTATTTATTTAGGCTTGTGTGCTAATTGACCAACAACCACATGGTTCTGGAAGGTCCTTTGCAAGTCTTGAAACTTGTTTTCTAGACTGTCTCAGTAACTGTGACAGTCAGGGAAAAAGAAAAAAAAGGTTCCGCTAACAACATGACTGACCTGTCTGCAAGCCAATTATACCTCTTGGATAAGACAAACCCAGCTGTTTGGTATGAGAACTGATGTATCAATGAGGAACACAATTTAAACATTTTATTAGCCTTGTGTTTTTTTATTATTTTGGTGCCATTTTATGGATGTAATAACACACTGCAGTGCTTACGGTTATTAGATAATTACCTCACTCCCCCCCTCCACCCTGTGGTTGAAGGGCACTCAGCTAATGCCTTGTGCCTCCAACCCAGAGAGTGGGGAGGCATGTGGTAATTACTCAATAAACTACATGATTTTTGTCGTGCATTATTGCTTACTTTATTACTTGCTACTGTTCAAATAATTTTTTTAGTCCATGGGGATAGCCCTGGGAAATGTAGCCATATTCAGTATCCAGTGATGATAGCGACTATAAATGAGCAACTGTCAAAACAGCAACTCATTTATAGCGCTACCCGTTTGGGCTACGCTGTAAGGGTAGCGACAGAATACGAAAGCGACAGTAGGGATGAGAGAGGGAGGGTGACTGAAAGGGGAGGAAGAGGGTTTGTGTGGGGTACTGTGCCATACTGCCACTGAGCTAGCTGCATGGTGTGGTGGTGAGGGTGGCTAGCTTTGGTGCAACAGGTACTGAGTTCGGGGCTGGGGACCGGGAAAAACTTTATTGCTGCCGTTGTTTTGTTTTTTTTGTCAGACTGTCTCCCCCTTCCCGACATGCATCCCCCTGGAGTTGGTTATATGTAGTCAGGGGTGTGTGGAGGGGTCCCCCCTCATAAATACTATTTTAAGTTGCCAGATGTCTTGTCACCCACAAGTGTACATCACCAATTTGCTTTTCGGCGATGTACACTCACTGTAACAGTGATCGCTGTTTTGCAATCGCTGTTATGATATGGAACTAGCATTCTCTTACAGATCCCAGTCATAAAAACAGCACTAGAAGATCGTGCCTTTAGAGTTCCCGCTGCCATAACTTTGAACAATGTCCCCTAGAACTTAAGGAAATAGTATCCTCTGTCAGCTCCAAAGTCAAGACATGGGCCAGATAGGTGCCGATTAGGGGATCAGGGGGATGAACAGCAACCATCAAAGGGGAGGAGGGGTAGGTTACGTGGACAGGCAACACGTGCTGTGGAGTAATCTCCTGGAGTAAGGTGTCAGGTATCAGGCATCAGGTGAGGTGAGTAAAGTCCATATAGTGCCAGACAAAGCAGCTGAACAATAAGGGGATAGTTAGCAGGCAGTTCACAGTGTGTAACAGGGGCCCAGAGGAGCTCCCAGTGTCCACTATAACGGGGTTGCAGAGTATGGTATAAATGGGACTTTTAACATTATGGACATAGCTTGTGGCTTTTGACAAGGCACAGCTGTTCATTATAAGTGGATGCCCACTATAAAGGTGTCTGTGGGTTAGACTGTATCTCAAAATGTTTGCATTTTCTCTGTGTGATATCTGATGCTATTGTATAAGTATGATAAACCACAACAGAATGTGTATTAAAAGATTTTAATACATGCCTCAGGGGAGGAAGATGTTAAACCGAGGTCTCATCTGCCTGTTCTGGTGGTTGTTCAGCTGAACATTAAAGATCCCTTGGCAGTTCTCAAAAAGAGTATGGGAATTTTTATTAAAATGAGAAATAAAACATACAAGTCAAAGTATAGGAAAACAAAAACAAAATACACAGAATATACACAACATACATCGGATATACATAACTTCTCAGAAATCAAAGAAAACAGAAAACAAAGTTAAACCAAAGTGATGCAGTGTCATGCATCATACCCTCCATTCTACATTTATTGAAGCAATAATTTCTTTGAAAAAGTTTTTCCACAATATTTTTACTTTAGTTAATGGTAGTGTAGACACTTCCAACAAGCAGATTCTCTGTAAATATGTGTGCACCATCTATAACTGCTTTTGTAACATGGCAATAAATGTTAGTCAAAATTCATAGTAACGATTGGTCAGAATACAACACGTGATATCAAACAAGCGGGTATTAATTCCGTAGTAATGCCCACTTGCCATTTGGAGCACACTTACTGAGAAAGACACAGACACAAACAGAAAAGAATCACTGCATCTCCCACATCTCTTTGTGCCATTTTTTTCTGTCTCTCTGTCCCTCCCTATAGGTGGTGCTAGTCCATATTGTGACATCGAGAGACAGACAAAAAGCTGCTCAATGTAATAGGGTTGCTAAAGCAGGAGTAATACTTCCTACCCACCCACCAGCCCACCCAGGGGACCTCTGAGAACAGCATGACCAGTTTGACTCCAGCAATCAGTGAAATACATAGTGCATAGCGATCGAACCACAAACTCAGACAGGGCACAGAGACACAGACAGAAAGAGAAGAAATACAAAACACATCAGTGATCGGTATGTATGGGGTCTCTGTCTGTGTGAGTGTGTCAGTCAGTAGTCGGCAGAACTTCTATATGTGTTCTTCAGTGTTGCTTCTCAAATTCCGGCCATCATGTTACTATTTCCCCGGTGAAGAAAATCCTGCACTTACCCCTAAGCTGCAGTTATGCGCTCAGTGTATCATATACAAAAAAGTGAAAAACATGTTACAACTTTGCATACACTCCTTCCGTTCATAAAAACAGTGTTGTATTAACTCGTCACCTTTTTTTTCTTCCCATACACTACTGCATTATGGTTAAAGTCCGAACATTTGCATATCTCTCGATTATGACTTACAGAGATATGCAGATCTTTGTACTTTACCCATAATGCAGTACTAGATGTAAAGAAAAAACAAAGCCGACAAATTAAGAAAACAGTGTTTTTATCAACAGAGATAAATGTGTTTTGCCTTTTCATTGCCTTGACATTATTGCAGAAAGCAGAACGTGCAAATTCTATAAAATCTACCCTCACCATGTTAATGTATATAGAGTATTGAACATGCTTGCACAGAGTCACACATGTATGTAGCCTATGAAACATTTAGAGAGGAGCAGGATAAACAATTTTCTAAACTGATATTGCGATTTTCTCTTTGTGCACCACACTTAGTAAACAAAAAAACAATGTTTGGCTTGCGCTTGCCATGTTACAAGTGCATTAAGCCACTCAAAAGGAGGCTTCTACTAGGGAATTAATGCATGGCTGGGTGGTTGGGGCACTGCTCCAACCCCCCCCCCCCGCAATCCATGCATTAATTCCCTAGTAGAAGCCTCCTTTCGAGTGGCTTAATGCTTACATGGTGGTCTCTTTGTTGAAGTGTGAGGGCACAACGTGCCCGCCACAAATAGTATTTATATGCTGCAAAGCAGATCTGAGGGGTACTTTTATGATATGTACTCCATACGGTCAGATATATACCAAGTACCCCATCTGGTAAGTCACTGAGGCAAACAAGATCTTTTCAACATCTACTAAGCTGAGCCCAGAAAATATGGCTAAAAGACCATTCAAACAATAAGTGGTTTTCTGTTTCTAAGAGCCCTTTGTACTCAGGGCGAGGGCACTCTCTTTCTTCTCTTGCTTTGTGCTTCAATGAATCTTCCACTGCCAACTTCCCATGGAAGCCTAACCACAACACATCCCACATACATTTTGGTATTCTATAATTTATCAGTTGTGAAGTGTCTTCCTTTATCTTTCGCAGCATACTCTTCAATTAACAAAGGGGGCGGAACATTTCTATCCATAATTACCCCACACAACGTCTTCCTGGATCTGGATTTCATATCATCCAGTTTTAACTTCCAGTTTTGAATTTCAGTGAATGCTGATTTTACATAAATTAGTGCCACATGGTCATAGTCTTGTCTTAAACATCGTATCCTACCAAGTCCCCCCTCAGTAGGAGTGGCACTATCCAATCTCCAGTAAAGGGGATCCAGGTTTCTCTAGTGTTCCTGAGTGCTGGAGTAAAATTACTTGCAAAAATACTGTCCTATAAACGAAAGTAACTGGGTTACTCATGTTAATCACACCATTAGCCATATCCCTGTATGTAGTATCTCTTTTTATAGGATTGAGGCTGGAGCCCCAAAACCCTTGAAAAAAATATTATAAAGTCTAGTCTCGAAGTCCAGTGGTGGTGGTGGTGGAAAAAACATATGGCTTACAAAAATTAAACAGGGAAGTAATAATGTCTTAATTAAGTATACTCTCTTGTGTTTTAATACGTTTCGACTCTTCCATATGGCCAGTTTCCGTTCTGCACTATGTAAACATTCTTGCCAATTATATAAAACTACGCAGGGTGGTTAAAATAAATACTTCAGATTTTCACCGGATTATCACATAATTTAACCCCAGAAATTTGACTGTTATTCACTGCGGGGGGTCCTACATGAACAGCTATACTCTTGTTATAGTTTACATGTCAGCCAGATATCTCTGAAAAACTGTTTATAGTTTTTTGTGTTTCTTCCCCTGAAATGGTATCCTGCAGTGTGATACACAGATCATCGGCGTATGTCACGATCCTTACTTCCTCAGTGTCCTGTGTCACTGACTGTTCCCATTTCTTTGAATCATTTTAATTAATGGGTCCAGTGAAAATGTACAATAAAGGCCTTAGTGGGTGAGGTGGGGTTGTGGGATAACAGATAGACCAGACACAGAACTTCAGGTTGAACACACAATCTCTGTGTGATGTTTATTTAAAACACAGGGAATAACCTTAAGTAATGGCATATCCCTTCTTCAATACATCAGCTTGTAGCAACAGACTATGCATGTCCTTCCTCTGCATTTAGTCAACATCTACTGACCCACTAATCTATCTCTTCAGTGAAAAAGAACTATCCCCACATTGGTCTTGTGTGTTTGGGTGATGGGGAGCTCAAAAAAAGAAAAACTCAAAACAAGCTAGCTAGAAGGGGAAGGATCCAGATTCATTTCAGTGCAGTGCAGTAACTGCTCATTGCTGTTTTTGTTTTAAACTTAGATTGGTGGGCTTTTAGTGGTCTTTACTTAGATTTGTTTTTGAGCTGTTGAAAATTTAATACCTAGTTTGGTGTGTTTGTAGTGGTGCTGGTTTCCTTTGCTGTCTTTACTTGCTGCAAATTGTGTCTTGTCTTGTCTGTCTTGCCCTGTAGTTTAGGGGAGGGGTGCTAATTGTCTGACCTCTGACCTCAGCCACATGATAACTGGAGGTGGGGCACAGTTAGATTTGAGGTAGCAAGTTGATTTTTGGTTTCTCATAAGAAGCCAGAGGGGAAGGATCCAGATTCTTTTCAGTATAGTGCAGTAACTGCTCATTGTTGTTTTTGTTTTAAACTTAGATTTTTGGGCTTTTAGTGGTCTTTACTTAGAATTGTTTTTTGGCTTTTGAAAATTTAAAACATAGTTTGGTGTGCTTGTAGTGCTGCTGGTTTCCTTTGCTGTCTTTACATGCTGCAAATTTTCACCTACCCTCCCTCTCCTGCCCCCCAGTCTTAATTATATGCCCTGTTAAATCTGACTGACAGGAGCTAAGCACAGTGAATGGCAAGGGTTGTGGAGCAGGAGGGGCATAAGTGGCAGGAAGTCCGCCCTTGGTTCAAGTGTTTTGACTCGTTTTTTTGGTTTTCCTTCTTTTAAAAAAGTATCTGAGGGTCGGTGACAGGATTTTCAGGACAGTAAATTAATAAAGAGCGAACTAGGGGAGCTTCAGTAACAGACAAGTACTGGAATAGCAATATGAGTGCAGTATAATGTGGGGAATGATGCAATGCAGTGGATACGGGCCAGCCGTATTCAGGCAGACCCTCTGTACACTGAGGTGCTGCCCTATCTGCAGGCCTCTCTCTGGACTGCGGGATGAGATAGCCAGACTCAGAGTGGAAGTAAACTGGGTCAGGAGCACCTTTGCCCCTGTCCAGAGACCACCCAGTCCGATGCTGCTGCCTCAAAGAATGCAAAGAACAAGGAGCACTTGGATGATGGTGGGCTCGGGGAGGGCTAGGGTGGTCAGGCAGAGGCACATCCCAAATCCTATTCCACTCTAGAACTCTTATGCCACACTGGCAAAGGGGGGGCAACCAAACAGAGGTACCCAGAGAAGTGAAAGGGAAGGATGTGGAGGTCAACCAAGGAGGTGATCTCAGTGGGGAGAGCAGTGGACCCCAGAGGAGGAGGAAGTGAATCCTGTTGGGGGACTCTATTGTAAGGGGGATCCAGCTAGGAACACAGGAAGGGGAAGAGAGGGAGCTGAGGTGCCTACCAGGTGCCATGACATGGAGGGATGGGAGGAAGATCCTGGGAATCACCAGGAAGGCAAGACGGGAGGGTGAGCTGGATGTCATTATCCACCTAGGTACTAATGACCTGGCAAACGAGAAGCCTAAGGAAGTTCAGGAAGAGTTTAGGAAATTGGGGCGGGGTCTCAAGCAAGTAGTTACGTCTGTCACCTTCTCAGAAGTACTACTTGTGAGAGGCATGGGAGAATGTAGGCGCGCATGCACCAGGAAGTTTAATTCATGGTTGAAGAACCGGTGCTGTGAGGAAGGGTTTGGATTCATTGGTGACTGGGGACCCACCTGGAGGGATGGAGACTTGTTCAAGCCTGATGGCCTGCATCCGTCCTGGAGGGGAATTCAAGCACTCAATGATACGTTTAAATGCTACATGGACAAGCATTTAAACTAGCCAAGAGGGGTGGCAGGCCAGCAAGGAGGGTACCTAATTGTCCACCCCCCATAGCTAGCAGTGGAACCAGTGAACAGGAGGAGTGGATATCTCTACAAAGTAGTGTGCAGAAGATGGAGATAAGCACCCAAGAGGGGAATGGGCAGGAAGGGGGCAAAATTCAGCAGAATAGCAGACAGCAGGGAGAACCAGGGATAAAGGACAACCAGGGAGGGAGCTGTAGTAGAGAACAGTGAAACAGTTCAGGGAGTTCAAATCATGGAAAGCCATGTGTGCCAATGCCAGGAGCCTTAGCAACAAGATGGAGGATCTGGAGGCTGTCATGGTGCAGTCGGACCTGGACATTGTGGTCATCACAGAGACCTGGTGTAATGATAACCTTGACTGGGAGATCGCCATACCCAGCTACAACATATTCAGAAGAGACAGGGCAGGCAGTAAGGGAGGAGGAGGAGTGGCACTTTATGTGAAAGATGGCATAAAGGCCACAGAGATCCAGGAAGAACAAAATGGGGGCGCAATACCGTGGGTTAAGTTGGAGAGGAAAATGGGGTCAGCCATCCGCACAAGTGTGGTCTACAGACCTCCAGCCCAGGAGGAAGAAACAGATAGGGAGCTGATGCTAGCCATTCAAAGTATGGCAGACAAGGGTGAGGTGGTGCTGGTTGGAGACTTCAATATTCCGGACGTGAACTGAAGCCTCCCAGCAGCAGCAGTATCAACCAGGAGCAGATTTATCCTGCACTCCCTTCAAGGTGCCCTCCTTTAGCAACTGGTCATGGAACCAACTCAGCAGAAGGCAATACTGGACCTCATGCTCACAAACGGGGACAGTGTGATGGGGTAACAGTGGGGGAGCACCTGGGGAACAGTGACCACCAGTCACTGTGGCTTGAAATCAAAGAAGGAGCAGAACCAAACCGCACAAAAACATGCATCCTGGATTTTAGGGGGGCAGACTTTGGGAAAAAGGGGAGATGCTTGAAAGAGGCATTAATGGGAATGGCGCAGGAATCAGGGGTTGAGGAACAGTGGGCAATATTTAAAATGAGGATTACAAGAGCAACACAATTATGCATTAAGCAGGTTAGCAAGGGGAAAAGGAGGCCATTATGGTTTTCCAAGGAGGTAGTGGAGAAAGTGAATGCCAAAAAGATTGCCTTCAGGCAATACAAAAAGACACAGGCAGAAGGGGATAGGGAAAAGTACCAGGAGAAGCAAAGGGAGGCAGGGAGGTCAGTAAGGGAAGCCAAAGCTCAGTTAGAAGAGCGCATCACAAAATCAGTGGGTAGAGGGGACAAAACCTTTTACAGGTACATAAGTGAAAAAAGAAAAGCAAAAGGAGGGATAGTAAGACTGAAGGGGAAGGATGGGAGCTGTGTGGAGGATAACAACAGTAAAGCTGACATACTGAACAGATATTTCTGCTCAGTCTTTACTGAGGAAGAGGAGGGTAATGGGCCTGAAGGGAATACAAGGGGTGGAAACAGTGCAGAAATGGACACAAGTCCCTTTACACGGCTAAGGGTCCTGAAGGAACTGAAAGGAATAAGAGTTGATAAAGCAATGGGGCCAGATGGGGTGCACCCCAGGGTCCCAAAGGAACTAAGAGAGGTGGTGGCTGAACCTCTGGCAATCCTGCTTAACCGATCACTGGAGGAAATGGGAGATACACAAAGACTGGAGGACAGCAGATGTAGTCCCCTTATACAAAAGCGGAAACAAAGAGGAAGCGGGGAACTACAGATCAATCAGCCTAACCTCAGTAGAGGGGAAGATCATGGAAGCACTACTGAAGGAGAGAATGGTGGAACATCTGGTTGCCAACGGACTACAGGAATCAAGGCAGTATGGTTTCACCAGGGGGAGGTCATGTCAGAACAGCCTCATTTAATTTTTTGACTCGGTGACAAGGGAGGTGGATCTGGGGAGGGCAGCGGATGTGGCCTATCTGGACTTCAGCAAGGCCTTTGACACTGTGCTGCATAGAAGGCTAGTAAACAAACTGGGGAATATGGGAGTGGACAGGACAGTAGAGCAGTGGGTAGGTAATTGACTGAGTGGCAGGACACAGAGGGTTGTGGTAAATGGCTGTCACTCCACAGAAGGAAGAGTGACCAGTGGGGTACCACAGGGATCAGTGCTGGGACCGGTCCTATTCAGCATCTTCATCAGTGACATTGCGAAGGACCTAGAAGGCAGAATTTCCCTGTTCGTTGATGACACAAAGCTCTGTAGCATAGTGGACACATCAGATGGTGTAGACAGAATGAGGAGGGACCTGCAGAAGCTTGAAGAATGGTCAAGGGTTTGGCAGTTGAAATTCAATGCAAAGAAGTACAAGATAAGCATATGGGGCACAAAAACCCTGGAACAACATATCAGTTGGAGGGTAAGGATACAGCATGCACCAAGCAGGAAAGGGACCTTGGTGTTATCATCTCTGATGACCTCGAGGTAGGAAAACAGTGCGACAAGGCAGCAGGTAACACAAATAGGATGCTGGGATGCATAGGCAGGGGCATCACCAGCAGGAAAAGGGAGGTCATAATTCTACTACACGAGACATTAGTGAGGCCCCACCTGGAGTACAGTGTACAGGTCTGGAGACCTTACCTATGTAAGGACATAGAAAGGGTAGAGAAGGTTCAGAGGAGGGCAACAAAGATAGTACAGGGATTGCATCACAAGTCCTATGAAGACAGGCTGAAGGACTTGAATATGTACTCCCTGGAGGAGAGAAGGGAGAGAGGGGATATGATAGAGACATACAAGTACCTTACAGAGAGGAACAGGGTGCAGGAATACACTGTTTTCCAGTGAAAAAGATGTTCCAGGACTAGAAGGCATGGGATGAACTTGGAGGGATGGTGATTCAGAGGAAACATGAGGAAGAACTTCTTCACAAAACAGGTGGTGCACAAGTGGAACACCTTGCCAGAGGAAGTGGTGGGGGCTGAAACAATCATGGGATTTAAAAATGCATGGGATAGACATAAGGGAATTCTGGAGGTCAGGGGTTAAGGGCAACAGACTACTATGAAAACATAAAGTGAACTTACAAGCTCAAATGGGCAGACTGGGTGGGCCATAGTCCCTTATCTGCTGACAGTGTCTATGTATCTATGTAAGCTAAAGACAAGGAACCTCAATGCAGAAGCACTGAAGCAAGGATTACCCAAAAGTGCACTGGAAATAAAGCCAAGTTTCAAAGGAACACCACATTACACATACACCCATAATGCAAAGCATCATGGGATATATATCTAAATCACCATGACATTTTAGGCTGGTTCAGCTTAAAGCAGGAATGCATGGTGCCAAAGGGCCTCTCAATCAAGCTGTAATTTACATGCATTTTAAATAACACAACGGGGGTGTCTGATATCTCCGCCCGGTAACTTAATTTTTAAAATACAGTCCTCTAGTAACTTTTTACCTTTATCAAAAACACCTACTGCCGTGGTATTTTCAACATTTACAGGTTCCATACACATAAGGTATGTAAATCAATGTATTTTATGACATAGTGCTATTGCATACTAAATCCAACAACGAGGAATACAGCCTGTTGTTTTACGTCAGCTAGGAGGTCACCACAATAACCTCCCTGTATGAGGACCTGAGAGGGAAAAGGAAAAATTAAAGTGGAAACTGTAGCATAGTTAAGAAAAGGGAGGGGTGCCCATAGATGGCCAACCTTATGGACTAGAAATTGTAAAGGATAGATTAGGCTAAGAAATAAAAGAACTGTTGCAACAAATTTAAGAAAAGGTCGGTCCTCAAGAGTGGCAGGATCTCCCTGTCACATGTCCCCCACCTTAAGAGGGAAGCAGTTATTTCAGACTGCTTACCACCTTCCTGTCCCAGGAAGGGATGGAGCTTCCACCCACCCATCTTCAGAAGCTCCGTCTCAGGGTCCCTATTAATGATAAACATTCTATTATAAATATAGTGGATATCATCATTCTTTACCCTGAGGCATTAACACATTTCTCAACAGAGATCAATAGTACCTTCCCTGCACTATTTCCTTTTAGGAAAATCCATCATATTTCATTGACATCAACTCCTGCACCATATCTAGACATGAAATCAGCATTTACATGTTTTCTCCCTGCCCTGTGGGACACAGTAAATCGATAGGGCTGAAGAGCCAAATACCACCGCATTATACTGGGATTTTTTTCTCTCATTTGGTGCAACCAGCAAAGGGGGTTATGATCAGTTACAACCTTAAATTCAGCCCCCCACAAGTAAGATTTCAGAGACTCAATAGCCCACTTCAGAGCTAAGCATTCTTTCTTTATGGTAACATATCTTCTCTCCCTCTCATGTAGCTTCCTGCTGATATACATGATCGGATGTTCTTCCCCATCTATTTTCTGAGATAAGACTGCCCCAATACCATTCTCTGATGCATCAGTCTGGACCTCAAACACTTGGTTGAAGTCAGGGCTTTTCAATACAAGGAGCTGTACACAGAATGGCCTTGATATTCCTAGCAAGCTGTTTTTATCTCTTTTGTACCGTAATGCTTATGCTATGTATGCCATCACTTTCATGCTAAGTAATTCTACTGTCATGCAAGGTTGTCGGTCTCTTTGTGTACTGCATTGTATCAGCTCCTCCCTGTACTATTGTTTGTAACTTGTTTGAACTGTAATATCCTGGGTCATGCCTGAAAATAGGCAATCCTGTCTTGTGCACTTACTCGGTTACCAAAAGCAAATAAATAAATTAATAAATAAATGCCTCATCACAAATAGGGGTCCACTGAACCTTATTTGGGCACTCTTTTTAGTGAGATCAGTCAAAGGACTGGCAGTGGCTGAGAAATTAGGAGTGAATCTCTGGTAATAACCAGCCAGGCCTAGGACAGATCTCACGTGCTTTTTGGTGGTAGGTATTGGGCTGTTTACTACTGTTGTAATCTTCTCTACCTTGGGCTTCACTTGTCCGGTGCCTAAAATGAACCCTAGATATCTTGTCTTGGTCTTTTCTAGGGCACACTTAGCAGGGCTAATGGTCGCTCCTGACTCCTTTATTGCTTGCAATATCTGGGGCAAGTGTCTAACATGGGGTTCCCAGTCAGGGCTGAATATGACCACATCGTCCAAATAAGCTGCACAGTACTCAGTGTGTGGTCTTAGTATGTGGCCTATTAAATGCTGAAAAGTGGCTGGGGCCCCATGTAGTCCTAATGGCACTGTCACAAACTGGTATAAACTGACTGGGGTGCTAAATGCGGTTTTATCTTGTGAATCAGGGGACAAGAGGATTTGCCAATAACCCTTAGTAAGGTCAATGGTGCAGATATACTGTGCATTACCTAGCCTGTCAATGATATCATCTATTCGGGGCATTGGATAGCCATCAAATAGTGACACGTTGTTAAGCTTTCTAAAATCTAGGCATAGACATAGCCCATCCTCTTTCTTGTCCACTGTGACCATGGGTGAAGACCATGCACTCTTTGAGGGCACAATTATGCCTAACTGCTCCATTTTTTTGACTCCCTGCATCACCTCATCCCTCACCTTCATGCGCAATCTATAGGACTTTTGGTGTATGGACTTGTCTTGCGTGGCAGTTATGGTGTGCACAATTCCTTTGACCCTCCCCGGGATGTTTGTGAATATTGGCTCAAATTCTCGTAGTACCCCCTGCAAATCTTTCTGTTGCTGAGGCTCCATTTCAGAGTTTATCTGGACCTCCCCCCACTGTCCTGACTGCTCAAGCCTTGTATAGGCAACCTCCAGCTCTGACTCCCTAACTTCAGGATGGATATAATGGGAGGGGTTAGGCTTCTCACGCCATTTGCTAAGGAGGTTCACGTGGTAAATCTTCTGGTGGGGTCTCTTTCCTGGCATGCTAAGCTTATAATTCACTGCTCCTGTTTGCCTCAAAATAGTGAAGGGGTCCTGCCATTTCATGAGCAGTTTGCACTCTGTGGAGAGAAGGAGTAACAACACTTTGTCCCCTGACTGAAATGTTTTAGTCTTCAAACTCTGGCAGTAGCTTTCTTTCGGTATGTCTTGCTTCTGTTCTAAGCTCTGGTGTGCCAACCTGATATACCTCACCAGGTGTTTGCATAACTGAGTCATGTACTCTACGACATCTACCTCCTTCCCTTCCTCCCACTGTTCTTTAACCACATCCAGTGGCCCCCTCGGGTTCCTCCCATACAATAATGAAAAAGGAGAGAAACCAGTGGATGCTTGAGGGATTTCTCTGTAAACAAAAAGTAAATAAGGAAGGTATCTATCCCAATCTCTACCCTCTTCTTTTACATACTTCCTCAACATTCTCTTTAATGTCTGATTAAACCTCTCTATGAGGCCATCAGTCTGTGGGTGGTATGGGGAAGTACGAACTGCTACTACGCCCAGTAGATGGTACAATGCTTTTAGCAGGTGTGCATTAAAATTACTCCCCTGATCAATAAGTATTTCCTGGGGGATTCCCATGAGGCTATACATCTTTGCTAGCCCTCTACTATCTTTGGGGTGGTGACAGTTCTCATGAGGATAGCTTCTGGGTAGCGGGTAGCATAATCACATATGACCAGTACAAATCTGTTGCCCTTGGAGCTCTTTTCCAGGGGGCCTACTACATCCATGGCTATCCTGTCAAAGGGATTAGTCACAATGGGGATGGGTTGTAGTGGTACTCTATCCCTTTTTCCTGCCTGAGCTACCTTCTGACACTCAGCACATACTTTACAATACTTAGCTATGTTCTCATGGATAGAGGGCCAATAAAACCTGGGTAATATCCTGTTCAGGGTGTTATCTCCACCTGCATGGCCTGCTAGAGGGATGTCATGCACCAGATACTTGATTTGGGAGTGGAATTTTTCTGGAACCATTAGTTGCTCTACTATCTGTCCAGTTCTGGGGTTAGTGTATTCTCTGTATAGTATTCCCTGTTTTACAACAAACTGAGGGGCACCTTTTTCCATTCCCTTCCTCACCTGTGAAAAAAAAGGTTAAGTGAAGAGTCTGCTGTTTCCTCATGCTACATATCACATTTAAAAGTGTGTCCCAAGTCTGGCTGTACACCAGCATGAGTATCAATCCAGTCCTTCTGTAGTTTCCTTTTCTCCGCCTCAGTTTTACGATCCTTGCCAGGATCCTCAAACACATCATCATCAAATGGGAACACAGATGATAAATGTCCCCTGCTTCACTTAAGCTCTGGTGGTTATGGCAACTACAGCAGAGTTCTGGGCGGCATGACAATGTATAAATGAAGCCAAATCTGGGTGGTCATGCCCAATAACAACTGGCATGGGTAGGCGAGGTACCAACCCCACTTTTACCTCATGTGTCTTTTCTTGAACAGTCATTTATATGGTGGCTGTAGGGTAGCAATCGGTATCCCCATGCACACAAATGACTGCTATAGCTGGCCCTTCATTATTTCCAGTCACCAGATCTGCTTGCACAAGAGTCTTGGCGGCTCCCTGAATCAATCAGTCCCATCATCTTCTGTGATCCAATCTGCATAGTAACCATAGAGTGACCCCAGTTCGCTAAGGCTACGTGAGCTGTCTCTTTCTTTATATTAGGACAGTTTCTTACACAATGTCCTTTCTTTTGGCACCCATGACATACAATCTCTGCAACTGGAATTCACACCCCCTCTCTCTGTTCTCCAGTCTTCTTTCACTGGGGCTGGATTTGACAGTTTATAAGTAAAAAGGTTCCTTACCAGATTGCTGGTGGTTGCAGCTGCTGATGTTCCTTGGAACCCTCTGGGTCTGGATAGTCGGGCAGCCAGGAAGTCTTCCACCAAGGTGACGGTTTTATCAGTGGAATCAGGCTTATGCTCCTGAACCCAAGTTGTATATCCTAGGGTAAAACTTTAATAAACTGTTCAATAATTACCGCCCCCAGAAGTTGGTCCTTGCTCTTGTTATCTGGCTGTAATCATTTGTAGCAGACATGTTTGAGACTGGCATAAGTCTCTTGGGAGGTATCCAGTGACTGCATTTTAAGAAACCTAAACCTCTAGCGATAGGTTTCAGTGTTTATGTCATAGCGCCTGAGGATCTCCTGCTTCACATAGTCATAGTCCTCTGCCTCTCAGGAGTCCATGTGGCTATAAACCAACTGGGCACTGCCTGTCAGGTGCTGTGCCAGTCGAACAACGTACTGTTCCCTTGACCATGTACGTGTTTGAACGATCCTCTCAAACTTTGTGAGGTAGGCTTCAATGTCATCACTGTCCGAAACTTTAGACAGTTTAATGTCTTTTGGGCTACTGGCTCTTTCTGTTTGCCCTGCATTGATGGCATTCAAGATCCTCATGGTATCCGCCCATTTGGCATCTTGACTTCTCAATGTCTCTATCTCTCCACTCAATGTCTCTATCGCTTTCCATCTGCACCTGTTTTATGCAGAGCCATTTCAACAACTCCCCTACATCCTCAGGTGGAGCATCTTCAAGAGGAGGTAGTTCCCTCAATTCTTCCTCATCCTCTTGCATCTTTTCATCATCTTCAGGCTTGGCCTTCCTCCGAACTCCTTGGTCTAGTCCAGGCAGCAACTTCTCTTCCAGTCTGTAGGCCATGGTTCTGGTCAGAACTCCATGGACTTTCTAATCCTGGTTCTCCTGTGGTGACTCCTGGTGCATCGGTCCACCTGGGCGATATCCAGCAGAAAATGTCCCCCTAGCCCAGTCCAGATGTTTCCAGCAAGTTATCCCACTTACGGCACCAAGTTTGTGGAGGGGTTGTGGGATAACAGATGGACCAGACACAGAACTTCAGGTTCAACACACAATCTCTGTGTGATGTTTATTTAAAACACAGGGAGTAACCTTAAGTAATGGCATATCCCTTCTTCAATACATCAGCTTGCAGCAACAGACTATGCATGTCCTTCCTCTGCACTTAGCACCTACTGACCATCTGATCTACTGATCTCTCTCTCTCTCTTTAGTGAAAATGAACTATCCCATGTGTTTGTCTTATGTGTTTTGGTAATGGGGAGCTCAAAAAAAAAAGAAAAACTCAAAACAAGCTAAAGACAAAGAACCTCAATGCAGAAGCACTGAAGCAAGGGTTACCCCAAAGGGCATTGAAAATAAAGCCAAGTTTCAAAGAAACACAACATCACACATACCCCCATAATGCAAAGCATCATGGGATGTATGTGCAAATCACCATGACATTTTAGGCTGGTTCAGCTTAAAGCAGGAATGCATGGTGCCAAAAGGTCTCTCAAATAATCTGTACTTTACATGCATTTTAAATAACACAATGGAGGTTTCTGATATCTCTACCCTGGTAACGTAATGTTTATAACACAGTCTTCTAGTAACTTTTTACCTTTATCAAAAACACCTAGTGCTGTGATATTTTCAACATTTACAGGTGTCATACACATAAGACATATACATCACGGTATTTTATGACATCGTGCTATTGCATACTAAATAGAACAACGAGGAAATGGCCTGTTGTTTTACATTGGCTCAGAGGTCACCACAATAACCTCTCTGTATGAGGACCTAAGAGGGAAAAGGAGAAATTAAAGAGGACAGTATAGCATAGTCAAGAAAGGGGAAGGGCACCCATAGATGGCTAACCTTATGGACTAGAAATTGTAAAGGATAGATCAGGCTAAGAAATAGAAGAACTGTTGCAACAGATTTAAGAAAATGTCAGTCCTCAAGAGTGGCAGGATCTCCCTGTCACAGCAAGCAAACCTGGCAGGCACCCATTTTAACCTTCATGGGTAAGCCCAACTATGAACCAAATGTCTGTATAACAACTGAATCCACTGTATAAAACAGTCTGTTATGCCATAGAGTTTTAACACTCTGAACATATACCTGTGGTTAACTTGGTCAAATGCTTCCTCTTGTGCCAATTGAAGCACAAATCATGGACAGAGTCCTTTCTTTCCCCTCTCAAATATTTCTCTACGTATTAATAAGTTGTCTTGAATTTGATGTTCTGGGACTGCACAATACTTAGATGATGAGATCACTACAGCAGCTATCTGGAATACTCTATTAGCCAATATTTTACATTTTCTGATCTGTATTTAGTAGACACAAGGGTCTCCAATTTTTTATTAACGATTATTTCTCCTTTTTCTGTAAGAAAAATAAGCAACACTTGTGTCATTGATGGTGGCATTGTTCCAGTGGTTAGCATCTGATTATATACAACTTGTAAGTTTTGGGCTAAGTAAGAAATAAATACTTTATAAAATTCTGTCGGTCGGCCATCAGTACCTGGGGCAGTGTTTTTATTCAGGGCCTTAAAACCTGATTCAACTTCAAAGAGTTGAGGGCTATGTTAGCTGTAGTCACAAATTATGCAGGATGTCTGGTATGTCTAATGTACTGAAATTCTTTTTCTATATTAGCTTGTACAATGTCCATTATGCCTGGAATGGCAGTTTTAAATTGTTCCCCCCTGCTCCGCACTTAGACCCATCATTATTCTTTTCTGTACTCTGTCTTGGCAGACCTTAAAACCATCCAGAGACGGATTTTTCCCTTGTGTCCCAAACTTCATGTCTTGAGCCAGCGAAGATGCCCTGCCATACTGGTATTCATTCATATTTTTGTTTAATATTCTGTATTTGTTTAGAAACGTCAGTCCCACATTCCTACAATCTTGATATTGATTTGCAAAGATGTGCACTGAGATTTAGATAATGAAAATATTTGCCTGTTCCCATCTTCCTAGCAATTCTCTGGAAAAAGGATTTAAATTTCTGATTGGAATCTTCCCACTGTGTCCCCAAATCATCATGTGCACTCAAAACAGACCACTGTGCTAGAAATGTCGTGAACTGTTTTCCACCCTCCCTTAACCCCCCTCTGCAATATGCAACTCTGTGTCTGCTTTTGCTTCTCTGACCACCCTCTTGGTTTCCCTTGTTCTCATCTGGTACTCCTCCTTCTTTTGTTTTTCCTTGCACCAGGCAAAGGCTTTCTTTTTGACTCTCACTGCTTCCCTGACCTTTCCAGAGAACCATTTTGGTCTCTTGTACATGTTTCTTTTGATTACTATTCTCATGCAAGACTTTGTTGCCTTAAGAATTGCCCCCTTGATTAACCCCCATCTTTCCTCCACATCATGATGTCCACACCAACCAACTTGTTCCAGATCAGTTCTCTCATCTGGATGTAGTCTGCCCTCCTAAAATCTAGGACTTCAGCCTTTGATGAGGGCTTACTTGTCCCAAGGGCCAGGTCAAATCTTATAGAGTAATGGTTGCTGGACCCTACTGACTCCTGTACCGGCATTCCTCCTACCACTTCTGAGTTTCTAAGCACCACGTTGAGAATGACAGCCTGCCTAGTGGGTTTCTTAACCAGCTGCCCCAACAGGCAGTCCAACAATGTATCCAGAAAAGCTTAACGTCTGGAGCTCCTGGCCAGAGAAATGACCCAATCAATATCTAGCAGAAGTAGCTCTCCCACCACCACCACCTTCCCCTTTGCCACCACCCCCCATTCTAGTTCTGCCACAGCTTCTTATCTCTCTCTTCCCCCCGTCCTGCAGGTCTATACTGTAGCTCACTCCCATTCATAGTTTCTTGCCTATGGATGCCATGAGCTGAACCCACAGCGATTACCTTTTCCCATTACCTCCCCATGAACTTTCCATCCTCCACTGTCTCTATACCTGTCTGTGACACAAAGGGTTATGCCTCCCCTTAACCTTTTTGTCTATCACATCTAAACAAGGTGTAACCTGGGATTCTCAGGACTCAATCATTATTTTTGTGGCCCCGGTTTCTGTGGTAGCTACTAGGTCCATTGGAGGGTCTGTCATCATTGCCTGGAGCTCACTAATTTTAATTCCCAGACTTCTGGCTTTAAGGCAGACCCCTTTCCAACTTTCCCCAGATCCCCTCTTGCTTGTTCCTATTCCTTCTCATTTGTTCTTCCTTAGTATCCTTAATCTTTTATTTTTCAAGCTGAATGTAGGCTTTGTCAGCCCATGCTCACTGGCCTCTTCCCCTAACCTAATCTGAACTTCAACCTTACTGTTACCCAACTTGTTGCAGCTAATCCCCTGTTTAGGGGGAGTCCTAGCTAGCTTCTTCATAGCTCTCCCTTGTCAGTGGTTCACCTAGCTTTCACCCCCCCCACCACCACCACTCAGTGGTTCACCTGACCTCCACCCCCTACCACCACCACTCAGTTTAACTGTCCAATGCAGACATCAAACTTCTACCTCAGAGTACTGGCCCCCTCTCTCATCGCATGAAGGCCATCACCCTTAAAGAGACTCCTGTCCCAGAATCCCCTCAGTCCTCCACAAACTGGTATTCCTCCTCCTGATACCATCCCTTCAACCATTCATTAAAATCCTCAGTCTCTTCCTTCTTCACTCTATGGTTCCCATTCCCCCTATTCCATACAGGGAGGACCTCGGGAAAAGGCGAGGGAGGTTGAGTGTGCCTTGAGTCTGTCTCCCAGCCTCTTAAAGTTTCACTTCACTGCCTCCACTGGCTGTTTTGCCAGATTGTTGGTATCCAAGTGTACCAGCACCCCAGCTCCTTCTCCTTTCAATCCAATCTATATCCAGGATGGGTGATGCACCAGGAAGGCATCTGATCATTTCAGTCCCATTCCCTCCCCCACCCTCCACCTTCTGTACTCCCTAATCTTATCCACCTAGTTTACCATTCAGGCAGGAACTGTGCAGTGGCTGCTTGTGTTTGTCCGTGTCTGTGGCTTAGTTTTTGTGGATTTACATGGTTTTCTGCTTCGATTAACTACACCATTCTTGCTCACTACATCCGTGAAAGTCTGCTGGACTGGATTTCTGCAAAACATAATCATCAGGTATCTGCACTTTCACTTTAAAATCAACTTTTTGGAAGCTATCCCAAACAAAACACAAATGAAGCAACTAAGTCTGACAAACTCAGTGACTCTGGGTCCTGCTTGAATCCACATTTTCGTCTGACCTGCTCCATGATATGTGTGGGCTTTTCAGCAACTTCTTTGAATGACAAAGAAGCATACAGACAAAAGGATTTCACATCCTGCATATGCGCAGGCACAGTTAATCACCTTCAGGAATTCTAACACATTCTGTGACTCTGGACCTCAGCTGTCGATCATTTCTTTTGGCCTTTGACTTAACCACCAGGTATCACTCAATTGACAAACAAATATATGGCTAGCAGCCCTAAGTACACTGTTGGCTGCACAACAGGAAATTTCTTCACTCTAAACTGTGGACCTTGGTCCCCCTTCTTTTCACAACCTCAACACTGTAGTCACAACCTCAACAGTGTAGTCACAACCTCAACACTGTAGGTGGCAGAGCAATAACAAGCATACCTGCCACCACATTTGCCTGGATCTCGACCTCATCCTCGAATCAAGTAAAAAAAAGAAAAAATACCTCCGCTACAGAAGGCACACCAAACACTCAACCAAACTTCAAAGGCTGTACCTTTATAGCCTAGCCCTCTTGCTACTGATGCCATCAGAAAACATTCACCCAAACCCTGGACCTAAGGCGGTAACTTTAATCAATGGGCCCCCCCAAACAGAGTTTCATTACGATGGCCACTATCAACATCTGTAGTCTCCTCAACAAAACTGACACCCTCAAAGTCTGGGTGACCATGAACAACCCAGACGTACTGTCCATCGTTGAAACCTGGCTGTCACCCATAGTGCTGGACGAAGCAGTTGCATTGCCAGGATATATACGATCTATCGACTGGATAGATCCTCTAAGCGTGGTGGGGGCTGCGCAACATACTTTAAAAATAGTATTAGAGGGCTAGCGTTACCTCAGGTGGACCTCGGATGCCCTGCACAGGCACTAGCTGTACAACTGCTCCTGGGTGCACACAATAAAACCCTCACTGTATTCTCTGTCTATATACCACCTAAGGACCCAACTCCCGGCCTGCACAGTATTCTGGACCATCTTCGGGAGGAAACCCACCTTGCTGAGACAGTAATAATGGGGGACTTTAATATAAACTGGCTGTCATCAGCAAATGGAGCTATAAAGGGCTCTTAGCATTCCTACACCTCACTCAACTCATCAACTCACTCACCAGTATAAACTATAAAACAGGTACTAGCACCACCATTGACTGGATCATATTAAGTCACCCTGATCGCATCTCTAATGTTAGAATTCACCCTGACTCCATCAGTGACTACTCCCCTATCACGTGTAGCTGGTCAAATAAATTCCACTCCCCCCACCCCAAACCATCTACAACCAAATGTTAAAGCGTGGGCATCTAGATCTACTAAAGCGCCAACTCCAGTCCCATGACTGGTCCCTCCTGGACTCTATCAGTGACATCAATGTTGCTCCTGATCATTTCATCAAGGTTTTTTCAATATGGCCTGCAACACCCATGCACCATTTAGAAAGATGAAGATCCGTGGAACTATTAACTCCTGGATTTCACCAGAACTCATTATCAAAATGAAACAACGTGACCATCTCTGGCTCATTGCCAAGTCAACAGGGAGGCAGTATGACTCTCAGGCATACAAAGCAGCCAGAAATGCCTATACAAGGGCGATTCATCATGCAAAACAAAACCACTATAAAGAGCTTCTGTCTAACTCCTGGGGTGACAGCAGGAAATTCTGGGCGAACATAAAAGACGTCACGGGCAAAGTACAGAAGGTCTCTCCGACTACATTAAATCTTGAAGGCAATCCCATTACCGACCCTCTCTCAATTGCAGATACTTTTAATACTGCCTTCACTAATCTATCAGAGGTCCTCCCTAAAGACTTCTTTGAAGATGCTCCCCTATTGGCTGCCCCGTGCTGTGATGCAGAGAAGCCTGATCACCCTCCATTCTACTTCAAACAGGTCTCTGCCGCCCAGGTCAGGAAACTGCTATCCAAAGTATTGGGGAAACCAGACACAATGGGGACTCGCTGGACCTCAAACTTATTGCACTTACCCTAGCAGAGGTTCTCCTGCCTATAACTAAAATATTCAACCTATCCCTCACTCTGTCCCAGTTTCCAGAAGTCTGGAAATCTGCACTGATCACGCCAGTGCACAAATCAGGTGATCGCACGGAACCTAGCAACTACAGACCAATATCCATCCTCCCTCCACTGTCAAAGGTTCTGGAATGCATAGTAACTGACCAGCTTGTAGACTATCTTGATAAGTACTCCCTGCAATGCACACAGTAGCACGGTTTTTAGGAAAAAGCATAGCATGACTATAACTCTGCTAGAATTCACTTACTTCATCCAACAGTCCGTCGACAATAGCAGTCTGGTAGGAGCGGTGTTCATAGACCTAACTAAGGCCTTTGACACCATGAATCACAAACTCCTCCTTGACCAACTTGCAAAGACTAGTCTCTCATCCAGTGCACTAAAATGGTTCGGCAGCTACCTTGCCAACAGGTCACAGAGGGTGAAGATTTCAAATTCCATCTCAGAACTGCACTCTGTCAGATCAGGCATACCCCAAGGGTCCATCCTAGGACTCCTTCTGTTTAGTATCTTTCTAAACAACCTTCCAAAGGCCTGTCATTTAAGGACCCTCCTTTATGCAGATGACGCTGTCATCTTTGCAAGTCACCCGGATCCCACCATGCTTGAAGACAACCTACAACATGGGTTCCTTGAAGCTGAAAAATGGCTCCAATCCCACAAGCTAGTTCTAAACCACAAAAATACAAAACTTATGCTGTTCTCATCCTCCCGCCATAAACACAAGTCACATGCCCTCACAGTTAAAAATAATCAAGGAGTCCCCATTGAACAAATCTAGCACTTCAAATACCTTGGAGTAACCCTGGACTGCCATCTTACCTACAAGCCACACATTGATATTGTTGCTAAGAAAGTAAATGCTAAACTAGGACTGCTCTACAGGCACAGACGAAGTCTTACCCCAGAAGCACTTAAACTTGCAATCCACAGCTTGGTACTATCTGTTATTGACTACGGCTTGGTTATATATGGAGCTGCCACAGCCACATCTCTCAAAAGACTAAATACTTCCCTAAACAAAGCTGGTAGACTTATCACTGGTGCCGGCTACCTCACCCGTACTTGTGATCTATTCACCCTAACTGGGTGGCTCAAACTACAAGACCGCATCAAGTACCACTCATGTACACTTGCCAAACAAGTGTTGCTTGGAGCCCTGCCAACAGGCATTGCCAGTCTTCTATCAAAGCCTCAAAAGTCACGTCACACCCGATCCTCTGTTTCTGAACTCTTTCACATTCCTAGGGTTCAGACCACCCAATGCCAGTGATCTTTCCCTTACAGAGCTTCTAACTGGATGAATGGCCTGAGCTGTGAACTGACTAGCATATCTCAACTTACCCAGTTCAAGCGTCTCCTGCATCTGCACATCTCGAAGGACAGTGAGTGTACCTGCTTTAATTAGTCATGCGACTTGCACCTCATCTGGCAACCTGCATTCCCCAGCCTCCTGGACAAGGACCCCGGCTCATCCTTCCTCCCCTGCTCAATCACCTCTCTCACCCTTCCCCCTACCTGTCATGTCCTGACCCTGACCCTTTCCACACCTTTCTTCCTCCCCTTCCCCTCTTCCCTCCTCCCTCCTCCCCCACACCTCCCATTCCTCCCTCCTGTCACCTTCTCCTCCTGTGCCTGTCCCAGCTCCACCCGTTCTACCCCTTCCTGCCTCGCTCAACATGCTTGACAATGCTGCCCGGCTGCCCCCCTTTTCTCTGTCCTGCTGCTGCTCTTCGTCCCTGACTCACCCTTCCACCTATTTCCAAATGGGATTACCCACCCATGTTTTCGCCTATAAAGACCTAGAATGCCAACTATGTATCTAATTGCAATCACCTATGTTTTCTATATATTGTGCTGTTCTACTGCTCACTGTATTTGATATTTATCTGTACATGTTTTTGTGCTCTATACTCTGTCTGTTTTGTAAACCCCTCCCCACTACTGACGTGGAACCTTTGTAAATGAGCTCCTCTGTGCTCAAAGATATTTTCTAATCCTAGATTGAAATAAATAAAATAAATAAATAAAAAATAATCATTACATCACCAATCACTAAGACTCTCCTTGCTGACTTCCTCCAGCCCTCCCCCCCCTGATGCCACCAAGTCGCCTTGTCCATCCCCCCCGACTGACTCAATGGAGTCAGATACCTAAGCCTCCTCCAGGGGTGCAAAGTGATTTGCTGTCCGGATGGTGTAAGACTGGTCAAACCCTTGTGGCTTCCCCGACACCATTCCCAATCCCCACCACCCTCGTCCCTTGCTGCTAGCAGGTAAGCATGGAGCCCCACAAAGGTCCTGAAGATAGGACAGTGCTCCCTTCTCCAGAGCGTAACCCTTTCTTTTTTTACTATTTCAAAAGTTTTATTCGAGTTTTCCGGAATACAAACAAGAAACAGAACATTCGAAAATTTACAAAATAGAAACAGTATACGTACAATATAAGTGTGTCAACACTGTAAACTGTAGAAAGAAAATGGAAGAACAACCAAACAACAACCCATAACAATCCTCCTTCATAATACTCCCCACCCTCCCAGCAGCCGCCCCAACCCAGGGCACTGCCAAGACCCAGAGGGGTTGAATCCTATAGTTATGCTGCAAATAAGCTAAGTGAAAAGGAGGCACCTGTTGCACACCATACGAAGCAAATGTCCCCACCAGAGGAAACACTTAGTGCATTGAAACAAGACCTTCCAGAGGTTCCCAAAAATCCGTATACTTCTCAATTTTTCCTTGTTGTTTGGTGATAATGTCTCTCAACTACCAAGGCCTGGAGAATTTCCTGTCACCACTCAGAAAGAGATGGAACAGTATCATCCATCCAGAGAATAACCAGCTTGGCAGTGATGGCAATTAGGGAGAGATATGCTTGCTTTGCGGGGACCAAAGGTCTCATCTGGGAGATAGCGCACAAGGCAAACTTCCGGAGTAAAAAAGGGGTCTAAAGCTAACATGGGGTCAAGGGAATTATGAATACTGGACTCCAGACCATAACCCTGGAGAAGAGCACCACACAGTCCACACAATTGACTACATCCCTGCTGTACCACATCTCCCTACTGATTCTATGATAATCCTTAGACCGCTGTTAAGAACTCTATCTACCTAGTACTCTCAGACTAGAACCAAAAAGGCCCACCTTATATTTGGAGTTCAGTTACATATGCAGTACTTCCTACCCCCTCTGATCCTTAACCTTGCTTACTTTCTTAACATATACATTAATATAAGTATGCAAAAATATAAATATATATTTCACATGTATCAAAATTTACTATAATCCAAATGTTAAGAGCAAATCTCAATACTCTAGAACTCAGTGGGCTGCTGCTGTGCTTCAGATGTTCTTTTAGAACCAGAACACTATGGCAGGAAAGCTGTTTTCTTAGCAACAGCTGGATACTTGCTCAAAAAGAAATAGGTAGTGCAGAAAACCCACCAAACAGTGGCAAACAAACTTTATTTCAAACATAGTTTACCAGGTAAACAAACAGAGATCAGGAGCCTTCTAGTTGCAACCTGGGGGTGGAGGTGGGGGAATAGGGTGATCATAGGGAAAATTACATTCAAACACATAATGGGTAAGGGGTGCAGTGTACAGAACAATAAATGTGTTTACAAGACCCCCTTTTTGACTACAGAGAAAAGTACATACATGACCACGGTGCAGGTAAACTTGAGTTACTTTAACAGAGACTAACTCAGCTGGAGGTATTTTAACAAACAGGATGTTATACAATTGTGCATTTATGACTGAGGCCCCCATACCTAAGGAGAACTGCAAGCTTCAGGGACTGATCTTACTGATGCAGGTGGGGCGGGGGGCTGAGGAGTGTCTTGAAGAACTGTGTCAGAACACTGGAGAAGAGCAGTGTGTCCTGATCAATCTCTTTCCTAAGTGGAAGGTAGGAGATGTGGTAATTTTGGCAGAGATATGGATCCATAGGTTGGGGACAGACAAACCAGTTGTAGCACTCTGGGAGAGCCAGAGGAACACACTGGTTCACGTTCTTACAAAATTTGTAAGAACATGAAGCAGTGTGTTCCTCTTCATTAGTGAAGTGTGGATGTCCCAGAGTGTTACAACTGGTTTTGCTGTGTTGTATGTCAGAGTAGGCAACCTCTCCTTTGTCGTTAGCACTGGCATTGTACCAAGGATTGTGGCCCCACAGCCTTGGATTTTGCATTTCCATATGTTGGGGAGCCTGTAGCTTGTCCGATGTTGCCCGTGCAGTGTGGGATTGAAATCAACAACCTTCCTCTGAACTAAGTATGTAGGGTTTGTTGGGGCGGGGGTGAAGAGATCAGAGAGGTAGCGCAGCAGTTTGTCTGCCTAGTACTTGGCACCCGCTAGGGCAGCGTGCAGGGAGTGCCTCACAGTGGGAGGTATACACCCAAGATTATAAATGGAGAAGTGGTGCATTCAGGGAGGGCAGGCCAGTGCAAATGTGCACAGGGCATTAAACAGAGTGCTAAGTTTAGCCAAGGTGGAAGAGTTGGCTCTGCAATAAATGATGTCCCCACAATACAGCAGGGGAAGGATAGAGTGTTACAACAACCTGCTTTTGGATGTGTATAGCTGGAGGCAGCTCTTTACCTTGTAAAGAGCACCTAGTTTTGCAAAGCCATTGGCTACTGCCTGCGACACATGCCCAGAGTAATCAAGGTGCTGGTCTAAGTGGAGGCCTAGCTACTTGTGGGTGGAGACAGAGTCCAGGTGGTCTCCTTGGGAGACACACAGATTCAGAGTGGATGGGGTAGAGCTTTAGCCAATGACCAAAGCCAAACAGCATGGAGACTGCTTCATTTGGTTCATGACTAGCTGATTGTCCTGGAACTATGTTTTCACTTCATGGAAATCTTGTTGCAAGGTCTCCTCATCTGAGGGGACAGAAGGGACAGATTTGTAGATGACTGTATCATCAGCATACCTGTGGATGTTGCAGGAAGAGAGTGTCAAGGGGAGGTCACTGATGAACACTGTGAAGAGCAGCGATCAGAGAATAGATCCTTGGGGGACCTGGAGGATGACAGAGAGGGGGAAGACGTGTGTCTGCCTAGCTTAACAGACTGGGCTCCATTAGTCAGGTAAGATATTTGGAACCAGATAAGTGCTGGAGAGGAGACACCTGAGGCTGCTAGCTTGTCAAAGAGACTGTGATGGTCCACAGTGTCGAAGGCATTGGTGAGGTCAATGAACATGGCCACATTCCCATGCCGCTGACCATATTTGAGCGAATGTGGTCAGTGACTCTAACGAGGGAGGTGGAGGTGGAGTGGTTGGACTGGAAGCCAGACTGACATGGGGTCAGGAAACCTATGCTTGAGTAGAAGTTGGAAAGCTGCCTGCTGGCTAACCTCTGGAGAGCTTTGGAGTGGATGAGTAGGAGAGATACTGGGCGATAGTTGATTGACGTATTGGTGGCACCGCCTTTGTGGCTGGGGCAACCAAGGCATTCTTCCAAATGTGGAGGAAAGAGCCAGTGAAGAGGGACCAGTTGTAGATGTGGGCAAAAGGAGGAGCTATTGCAGGGATGGAGGTGCTTAAGGAATTCGGGAGAGGCTGAAGGCTGTATTTAGGACTGTGAGCTCTTTGTGGACATCTTCAACTGAGATCACCTTGAGGCAGAAGTTGCCAGCTGAGGAAGATGTGGAAGATGTAGGCTGGTGGGGGGTGTTGGAGTGGAGGATAAGTGCCCTGGGACCTTCAGTGAAGTACTGATTTAGGTAATCAACGGACAGAGTGTAACCAGGATAGAGATGCACCCCTATGCAAGGGGCTTGGGGTTAAGGTGGCTGTGTATAGTTTTTCCAGAATTTGGATGGATCTGAGCCATTGTACGAGAGCTTGCTCTGGAAGTAGACTGCCTTGGTCTGTCTTGTGAGCTTTTTGCAGCGGTTACAGAGAGAGGTATAGGCCTGCCTGCCTCAGGATAGACCGCTAGATTTATGCCTGGCCCATACCACATCTCTGTGTCAGAAACATTCAGTTATATCTGGGGGTGCTGGTGATCCAAGACAGGTGGTGACCCCAGACTCTGGACCTCTTGACTGGAGTATGTTTATCACAGATTGCGGCAATAATGGAGGTGAGGCCTCCTCCGGGTCATGGGCTGAGAAGGTGGGGATCCAGTTAGCTGAGAAGAGATCTTACAGAAGTTCTTCCAGGTTGAACAATTTGAAAGATCTGGCTAAGGGTAACTGGGGTCTTTAGCTGATTTGATTTTCCACACACACTAGGTCATGCAGTAGTCAATGAATATGTCTGGCAAGGTGTTCATAACCAGGATTCTCTGTGGATGGGACACCAGCGCTCAGTCTGTTGTACTGTGCTGGGAGGACCTAGTGTTGATGCATGTGGGTGAGGAGAACATTTGGCTCAGGTAGAGCATTGATTCTGGAATGTAGGCTAGAGGAGGGGAAGGGTCAGTGCAAGCCACGCAGTTGATGTTAAAGTCACCAAGAATTATGTGTTCCTCATTAGGTAGGGGTACTGGCACTTTTTGCTGCCTACCCGTGACCACATCAGGGCATTTCCCAGGAGAGCAGTAGGTACCAGTGGCTGTCATCAGGATGGAGTGCAGACAGGAAAGGACACCCAAGATGAGCTCATGGGATTGAAGGATGGCTTTTTGGTTGGTGGTGGAGAAACTGTGGTAACAAGCAGAGTAGATGAGAACCCTGCCTCCTCCTTTAGAGCAGTCTTGCCTGTGGGAAAGGTAGCCCGGGATGTCGATGGCTGAAGAGGTGATACAGGGAGAGAGCCAGGCTTCAGTTGGAATGAGGAAGTCCAGTTGGTTCAGACTTATCCAGGTTTTGTCTAGATCAATTTTGGGAAGGAGGCCCCTGATGTTGGTGTGAAAGATTTTTTTCTCCCCATATAAGTTTTTCTCCCATTGGGGCTCCAGGCAGGCAATCTGCAGTCCTCTCACAGAGGATCTCAATCCACCCTGGTACATTCAAGGTTTCATCTAGCCTGCCTCAGTGCCCCTTTTTGGTTTCCTCCCCCTCCCTGTTAATCCCAGGACCCCAGAACACGGTTGCACATGCATGTGGAAGTGTGCATGCACTCCGTGGCTCAGGTGACAGCCATTTCCTCCTAACCAGCCTAATGCCTGGTATCCCTTGTGGTTTGGTACTGCCACCTAGCCTCCAGCAGGTGACAGCCAAGAGCTGGGAAAACCACATCCCTCCCAGGAGAGAGCTGCCTTGCAGCCACTCAATCCAACTTCTCCCCAGCCGGGCCCATTGACTCAGGCTTGTTCCCGAACCTGGGTCGCCAGTGTGGGAGGAGGAAAGATGCCCAGTCCCTCAGCCCTCCAAACCACTGGGACGGCTGGTGTGGAAAATTTTTAAGACCCTTAGGAAGGTAGAGGGATCCACCATTGGATTGGGGAGGGGTCAGGGTTGACCTTCACATCTCCTCCCAGGAGTAGAAGCAGGAGGGGAAGTTGGCTGCCCTGGGGTTGGGAGGCTTCTTTGCAGAGTGTTGGCTGGATGGAGGGATGAGGAGGTGCAGAATCTTCAGCCTCATCAGTGCCTCAGGTATGTGCCAGTTGTGGGGGTACAGGGCTGGGTGGATGGCAGCGTGGTACGAGCCTGGGTCAAACTTAGTGGTGAGCTGAAGGAGGATATTTGGGATGAGAGTAGATAGCAAAAACACCGGCATTTTGACACAGAAAACCCAACCCCGGTAGGGAGTAACAATGTGTCCGGAAACTGCATGTCTGTCTGAGGAACCCCCCAGTTAGGGAGAGATTGAAGCTGCAGTATAATACTGTGTTTCCAATACATGAGGAGGGGTAATCCGGCTTCACCCAAATTTAGGGGGACGAGTTAAGAAGAGGAATGTGGGCCCTGCCCTGAGAGCAGGGAGCCACACAATGTCTGATATATATCTAGATATAATAAAATCTCCCTTTGACAACCCGAATCCCTCCCTCCCCACAAGTCACAATTGGAAACTGTCCCCTGTTGAAGCCTCGGATTTGAGGTGAAACATTGGGGTTCTGGTCATGCCTATCTGGCTCTGTCTCCTTGCAGAGAGCTGTAAGTGCTTGTTTTTACTTTTGCACTTTTTCCCAAATAAAGTTTCATTGTTCACCTCTATTTTGGGTTTCTGTTCTTCAGTGCCTATCATATTTTTTATTTGGTTTGTACATTACAGGGGTTTTTCCGTGATATATGTGGCACCTGTCATCTGAAGTAGTGAGAGTACTGGTTTTGACGCAACTGGAAACAAGCCTTCTTTTAAATTAAAAAAAAAAAACTAAAATAAAAATAGAATAAATAGGGATGCTAAACTGGAGAGCTATACTGCAAAACAGTTCATATGTCTAACCTAAATAGAGGTGCTAAGCAAAAAAGCTACAAAAGAAAATAGTTCATATGTCAGACCTACGTACAGATGCTATAATCATAAGCCTGACCTAAATATGGACTCTAGGCAGTGAAATTACACAGCCCAGTAGTTCATATGTCTGACTTAAGTAGGGACGCTAAGCAGAAATATAACACAACCATTTAAACAGTTAGACAGTGAGAGCAGGGACTGGTATATTAATAAAGTGAAAAGCAGGAAAAGCAAACTGATGCAGGAAGTAGCAGGTCAGTTGAGTAGGCTTTGCCCAGATATGATTATTTCTATTACCTCTGTGTTGATAGAGGGCGGTCGCCAAGTTGGCAGACAAGTTTTATCAAAAGAGGGTATTGCCTGGTCCATTCGATACCATAGCCTGTTGCCAACTTCATGAGCAATGGATAGAGTGTTACCAGGATCTGTTAGTACCCTAGTTGTAACACAGGACACACAAAGGTCACCCTGATGGGGTATAACCTGGATCCATTAGTACATTGTAAACTAGCATTAGCAAAAGCCACAAAGGTTACCCATACAGGGTGTTACCAGGATCTACTAGTACCCTAGCTGTATCACAGGACACAAAAGTCACCCTGATAGGGTATAAGCTAGATCTATTAGTACATTGTATACCTAGTATTATGCATGAGCCACAAAGGTCACCCAGATAGGGTGTTAATGTAAGTACCCTAGCTGTAGCACAGGACACAAAGGTCACACTGATAAGGTGTATCCCAGATCCATTAGTACATTGTAAACCCAATACTAGCACAAGCTGCAAAGGTCACCCAGATAGGGTGTTACTGTAAGTACCCTAGTTGTAATACAGGACACAAAGGTCACCCTGATAAGGTGTATCCCGGCTCTATTAGTACATTGTAAACCCAGTATTATACCATGGACATAAGTGAACAGCCAATGAACTCATCAGACTAGCAGTTTACCACCGGTGTAAATCCCCTGATAATCAACGGCTGTTGATTAAACAATCCAGTGAATCATCTGCAGCCCAGGAATAAATACAATAAAAACAAAAAAACAAAGCAACCTCTTTAATATTTGTATTTTATTATAGTAAAAACAATGAACCTTGGTATAATCGCAATAAGCCACTTGGAGGATGTGGGTTATCAGAGGATTTACCATGGCTGGCAAGGATTTACTCACCTGGCTATGCCTTGTGGGCAGACCACTCCAGCCATGGTAAATCCCCTGATAATCCACACCCACCCCTCTCATGGCTTACTGCTTAATTAGCACAAGCTGTAAAGAAATTCCACTACTTCTCAGTGCAGTTTAACCCCTGCAAGGTATATAGTTTTTTAAACCAAGGATAGAAATGAGAAAGGAAAATGTGGGCGCACCGGGATTTGAACTCCGGACCTCTGGTATGCCGTTCCAGCACTCTAACCATTAAGCTACAGGCCCACTGGTTACAGCGTCCGAAGAACTTCCTATTTCACAGTCACACATTCCTTTCTCTCAAGTGTTGCTTAATCTGCAACCAGAAACCAATTTAGAAATTCCACTACTTCTCAGTGCAGTTTAACCCCTGCAAGGTATATAGTTTTTTAAACCAAGGATGGAAATGAGAAAGGAAAATGTAGGTAGCACGGGATTTGAACTTGGGACCTCTGGTATGCGGTTCAGTGCTCTAACATTAAGCTACAGGCCCACTGGTTACAGGTCGAAGAACTTCCTATTTCACAGTCACAATTCCTTTCTCTCTAGTGTTGCTTAATCTGCAACCAGAAACCAATTTAGAAATTCCACTACTTCTCGGTGCAGTTTAACCCCTGCAAGGTATATAGTTTTTTAAACCAAGGATGGAAATGAACAAGCTGTAAAGGTCACCCAGATAGGGTGTTACCAGGATCAATCTATACTTATAAAAAAGTCCCCTGGCTCACTACTGCAGAGCTACCATTACAGTGTGCTACCGAATATTGGCAAAGAACTTACAAGTTTTGACAGCATTTTGGGCCACCAGCTGCATTCCATGGCTGACTCCCATGGTAGACACCTGAAATAGTTGCCCTTTGTGCTGCAGCCCATATCACTCTGGACTACTAGGCAAGGGCCCTTTAGGAGTTTGATGCCCCACCCATCAGGCGAATCTGCTCATCTGACTGAATGTCTCTACAGTAGGGAGGTACAGCTTCAAGGAGGGCCTGGTTGGTGTCCATGTGGGCTGCTAAGGCAGTCGTTGGGAGGGGAAGGCAAGTTGAATTCAGTGGGACTAACCCTCATGACCCCTTCTGGCACTCCTAATGGCTCCAGTGACTGCTGGTGTATAGTGCAGCTTCAAGGGTTTGTTTCAATTTCGTGGGCTTCGATGACCTGCCCACCAGGTGAATCCATTCACCTGATTGGACACCTCTACGGGAGGGGGGAGGAGCAGCTTCAAAGCGGATCTCGCCGGTGTGTGTGCTGCTGAGGTGGCTGTTGAGGGGGAGGACAAGATACATTCAGTGGGACTTAACCCTTGCAACCCCTACTGGTGCTGTTGACAGCTCCAGTGACTGCACTTTATGTATTATGTTCTGTACTGTGCTGTACTGAGTGTAAGCTCCTTGGTCGCACCTGAAAATGAGGACTTGTTTCTCTGGTGTGCCTGCCAGGTCAACAACATAAATAAAGAAATCTATATAAAATAACATAAGTAACAGAAATGAAAAGGTAGTCGGTGCTTTGTACAGCTGATACGTCGGACCACATTTATTTATTTATTTAGTTAAACATCAGTTTAGAAACCTTTGAGCCAGAGGCTCATTTACAAAGGTACCTCGTCACAAAGAGGACATCAGAACAGTAGTACAAGGGACACAGTACTTACAAACAAAAAAAGTTACAGTTCAATTACAGTTTTGTTACAATAGAGTACAATCTCCAACGAGCAAAAGATAACAAAAGGTGCAAAACTTATGGTCGGGAGAGCTGGTGGGGGTAGAAGGAGGGAGATAGGGAGGAGGAATAAGTAGGGAAAGGAAGGGGCAGCTCAGTGAGCATTGTCAAACCAGTATATATATATATATATATATATTTTTTTACACTAGGCTAGTGGCAGTTGCATTTATAGAGCAAGCAGGAAGTTTCTGAGCCTGGGCTTAAAGCAAGCTAAGGTTAGAGAGTCTGAGACACTGGCAGGGAGGGAGTTATACCAGTGGGGCGCACAGTAGGGGAATGCCCTCTGACTTTGTGAGGTCCTGGCTCGGAAGAACTAGGGTAGCTCTTGGCCGAGCTGCGTGATCAGGAGTCGGTGCAGTGCAGTGAGGTGGAGTTGGATAGGCCTATGGGGATAGGCCATGCAGGGCTTTAAAGGTGAGCTGTCATGTCTGATACATGAGTCGCTCTTCCAGGCTGAGTAGGGTAGCCAGGGTGCACAGCTCACATGTGTGAGTGAGTCTGGGAGCACCAGTGATAAGTCTGCAGGCCTTATTTACTGTGAGACGAACCTTGTTGAGGGCAGTCTGATCTGCTGAGCCATAGACCGGAAGGCCATAGTCAATGAGAGACATGACAGAGGAGGTGACAGCCAGGTGGAGGGCATCAGGAGGAGGCATTTTGTGCCGGTAAAGAATGCCTAGTCAGTGAGTTGGCTACAGAATTTAGGGCAGATATATGTCCATGGAATGAAAGTGCAGGGTCAAAGGTTATACCAAGATATTTATAGGACTGCACCTGGTCAATGACGAGACTGGGTGTGGAGTGGACAGCTAAGGAAACTTGCTGTACTTATTTTGGGGGTGGGAGAAGAGCATCGTTTTGTTTTCTTAAGGTTGATAACAAGTCGGTGCTCAGTGAACCAGGTATGCAGAGTCAAAGACTAGTTGGAGGAGTTCTGTAGCAGCATGGGGTCATTGTGGGAGGCAGCGAACAGCATCATCAGCATAGAGAAGCATCTTACCCGTACAACTGCTGGGTAGGGAGTTAAGAAAGAGTGAGAATAGTAGGGGTCCAAGAATTGAGCCTCGGCATCCCAAGAGATGGGGCATGTTTCAGAGAGTACCGTTGACTTTCACACATTGGGAGCGGGCGGAGAGATAGCTGGTGCACCAGGAAACAGGTCGTGAGGCAAAGCCTATTAGGGTCAAGGGTGGAGAGCAAAGAGGATGCCAAACAGTATCCAATGCTTTAGACAGGTCAATGAATATAGCACCAGCCAGGGCACCAGAGTCCAAGGAGGCATGGAGGAAGCGGAAAATTCCAGGAGTGCTGTATTGGTACTATGACCTGCTCCTGAACCCGTGTTGTTCAGGGCAGAGAACATTGTACTTACAGAGGTAGTCAGAGACTTGGGATGACACAATTTTCTCTAACGCCTTAGAGAGGGGAAGGATTGAGATGGTCCGTAGTTAACCGGAAGAGTCCTGTCACCACCTTTATGGACAGGGTAACTGTGGCAATCTTCCAGACAGAGGAATTGTCTGAGACAGAGTGATTTGTTGAAAATGCATGTAATAGGTGAGAGGACCTGATCCAAGACCTGGCGAAAAGGCAGGGATCAAGTGAGTCATTACCGATGGTGTTATCTTTTAGGGCTTTTAGCAAGTAAGGCCTAGCTTCTTGCATGGTGACACGACGCAGGTGGAAAGAGGGGGGCAGTGGGTGGTGGTACAGATGAAGGAGGTGGACTGGAAAAAGCTACCAGGAAGTACTGAGCTAAGGTCGGTGAAGGAGTTATTGAGGTGGGAGGCAATGAGGGCAGGGTCAGAGGAGACGTGCACCATTGATGTTGAGAAGAGAAGGAGAGGGGACTGGGAGTGACCATTCAGTTGCTTAATGTTGTCCCAGAAGCACCTGGGGTTTTCCAGGAGGAGGTAAGAGAGGCTTGGTAGTATTCCGCCTTTGCTTCTTGGATGGCCCAGGTGCACTGGTTCACGGGCAGCAGCATAGGACTGCCTGTCAGCTGAACGCCAGTAGCAACAGCAAGCTGCCAAAGATTGTCACGCTGCTTAGTTGCCACAGAAGGGCAGGGTGATCCAAGGGCATGTTTCACTTTGGACCTCCTACAGTTATGGGAGCAAAGATATCACAGGCAAAGGTTAAAGTGCTTACAAAAGAAACCCAGGGCCAAGTCAATGTTGGTTGCCCTCGTTAGAGGGGACCAATCAGTGTGGGCAAGGAAGCGCTTAAGGCCTATGAGTCCCCCAGGCCTAAGCCGCCTTCGAGAGGTGGTTTTGACCGGGGATGAGAGCCGAGGGGTTTCCCAGTTGAAAAGCACAGGGGAGTGGTCACTGAGGCAGTCAGGGAGGATTTGGATGTTGTGGATGCGGATTGGCCTATTTGGACTATTGTACAGAGTTTTGGGCCCCATATCTCAAAAAAGATGCAAAAAAAAAACCCCGGAGAGGGTAGTGCCATGAAAACAGTTTGGTGAATGAGAAATATGTTATATAAAGAGAGGCTGGAACAATCGGGCTTATGGAGTTTAGACAGCAGGAGGCTGAGGAAAGGCACACTACTCCTTTATCATAGAACATTTAATGTCTACCTGAACAACCACCAGAACAGGCAGGCGGGATCTCAACTTAGCATCTTATCCGTAAGATGGCACCTCCGACAGCGCAGTGTCCCCCATACACCAAGCTGGGGCATTGGCAGGGTTATTTTTTAACTTTGTTTTTATTCATTATAAGTATAAACATCTACAAGAAATACTGCAATATGAGGATGCAGTTGATCATAAAAGTAATATTACTGTAGGATCTGTTACTCAGTACCCTTTGCTATTTACGTTTGAGGTTACCGTATAGAGTTTATGACAGACTCAAAGAAACAAACCTTCACTGAGATTTAATGCAAAGAGTTGAGCTTTGTTGCAGAAAGACCAAGGATTGAAAATGCAAGGCAGAGTTCCAGAAATTGTAAAGTTTATGCAATATGTAAGCCGTACTAGAGAGCATGGTTACTTTTAACCAATAGGAGAGTGCTGAGTAATGAGCAACACTTCCTGCAGTGCCTGGCATTTATCGGAGATCTCCCCTTCCTACTACTGACCAGGCCCAACCCTGCTTAGCTTCTGAAACCTGACAGGATTACGGTCCAAGGTGTAAAACTGCATGATTTGTCTAAAGTGACTGAAGTAAGTGATAGTCTTCCATCAGATATTGATACAGTGAGAGCAATAAAACAACGCCAGAGAAAGAGAGAAATGTTAGAATAAAAGAATTAAAGACAAAAACAGCCTGACATGTTGACTACGGAAGAAGCACAGCAGAAAGGTGAAGTATACAAGAAATCAATTTTTGTTTGTCCCAGAGTACAGATCACAACAACAACAACAACAGAAAAAAATAGGCTGTCAAGTCTGTCAGATGGAACAACAGCCGTAGTTTCCCAGAGTAGCATCCCCTGGGGCCCTCCAGAAAATTGGGCCCCTGTGAGCACAGCATGGGCAGTAGCCCAGTAAAAAAAAATATGACAAAGTCAGGCTGGCCCGCCAGCATAGCGATAACACTACTGCTTGCATTACTGGCAAACCAAGTTTGGAAACTTGCTCGAGGCTACGGAGTGTTGACCAGGGGGAGGAGGACTGAGCGTTCAAAGGACTGCTCTCCTCCTCCTCCACCAGGGAGGGAGCGGTGCAGTGCCTGGGGTAATACTGCCCCCCCTTGAAGGCTGGGGACAGGTGAACCAAGCTGTGGAGGCGTGGCAGATGTCTGGCATGTCATGCAAGGCAACGTGCGTGGTGCCGCCATTTACGTCAAGCATTGCACACTGCTCTTCCAGGCCACAGGGCGAGGAGGGAGGCACAAAAGAGGGAAACACAGTCCTGGCTGGCATGGATGACCAATGCTACTTGTAAGTCCTGCACTTAGTGACTCGGATACAGCCTCTGGATCCTTGTTGAGCACACTCCCCACCACCCTGCCAGGCCAGGTTAAGTCCCAGGGAATGCAGGGGTGAAGGGGCTGAGTGGGCTAGTGTGAAGGAGAGTCATGCCAGGATCAGGGGAGAAAAAGAACCAGACAAAAAATAAGAAATATGATAAAGTTGTGTTTCTGCCCCAGTTCTGCTGGCACAAAAAAAATTAGAACTTTTTGTGTCACTCCTCAACCCATAAGCCCCTCTGTTTCCCAACATTCTGAGCTGGCTCATAATTCTGTCATGTAACCCTGAGCCCAGTTTAAACTACAGGGAATTTGGAGTTGAGCAGGTGACAAGAAGAGACCCAGAAGTGTGAGGGGAGCTGCTGGCCAGCTGGGGCAGGATAAGGGAAAACAACTTCACTAGTGGTGCCCCCAATGTGTGCTTGCCAGTGGGCTGAAGCAGCAGCTCCCCTCTGATCTCTCCTCAGCAGCAGCAGCTGTAACGGCTTACTCCCGGGAGCAAGTGTGTGGCAGTAGTCTGCAACAGTGAGTTTGTCAGGGGCCTAGGACAACCAGCCAAGCCCCAAAGAAACAGCAGCAGCAGCAGCAGCAAATCTGTCAGTGGGGGGAGGGGGAGGTGTGACATGTGGTCCACCCCAGCAACCATCCAGCAGCAACAACAGCCTGGTGATGTTAAAGGGCATAGCAGACCTTGAAAAACTCCACAGATGGCGGCACTGAGTGCAGCATTACCAGAGCCATGGTACTGACCTCTGTGTGACAGCAATTTTAATTTATTTATTTAGTGGCAGCTGGTGCATTAAATTGGCTAGGCCACACATTTTGGGGTGGACAGCCCTGATGTAGGACTGCCTCCCAGTGCAGGGAGAAAGAATTGCTCCACCAAGGTGCATATGTGGGCAAGCCAGACCCAGCTTAAAGGGAATCTGTAAAGGTTACCATGAGGATCCAGTATGTAAACTGCTGGGTTATATTTAGAAAATGACTTCAGTACGACAGAAAATTACTTTTAAAATTGTGACATGGAGGAATCCGTTTTGTGGACAAGAAGGGTACTGTGATGATGTCACTGCCTCACCAGCTCTAACAGTGTGCAGTGAAGCAGGGTAAAACAACCTGCTCCTACAGACAAGGATCCTGTTAAATCATGAAGAAAAGCAATGGATTGTTTTGTTGCACTCTTCCAAAATAAAATCCAGTGGTTTTTTTTTCAGAAAATAATAGGATCCTTAACAGCACCGTTTAAATGTTATCACCGGCTGCAGTGCACACTATTAAGACTGAAGAGGCAATGACATGATCGCAATCCCATCCTGTCCATGTCCAATGAATGCCTCCACATTCCTATTTAAAAAGTATTTATCAATGTTTTATTAAAGTCCTTTTCTAAATGTATCTTTTTCAATCAGTTTCTGCACAACTATAGTAACTGTTGAAATAATCATATGGGGAATGATATGGATTCCATTTAAGGAATGCCCACAAGGCAGCGAAATCAAGAGCTCCCCAAGAAGTACAGCTTGGGGAATGGGCATATCCCTAAGGCAGCATCCCCCAACGGGCAGAGTTATGAAGTGTCCCATCCAGGAGCAGTACAAATGGGGGCAGAACTAAGGTCTGTGAATATTAATTAATGAAAAACACCACATTCTGGCAGCAGGACTGAGGGATTTAAGGAGACCCTGTCCCTATGCTTATAGAAAGGACTATTTATTTGAACAGTTTCTGGATTAAAGACTGCCAGTTTACCTGTAGAGACACATCTGCCCATGTTGTAGACTTCCAATTTGTTTTAAGCTACCTGAAGACTGCCTGTTTACTTAGCACCTTGTTTAAAAACTGCCATTCGCATGGTGCTCGCTTAAAGGCTGCCTACAGCCCTGTGTTTCAAGACTGCCAGTTTGTCTAGCGCTTAAGACTATCTGCCTTGTGTTTATACAGAGACTTGCCTATTTACCTGGTGCTCATCTAAAATCTGCCAATTTGCTTAGTAGAAAGACTACTTATTTGCTTGCTGATTATTCAAAAGACTGCCTATGTGAAAACTGTTCGGTGCTGGATTGCCTATTTATAAAAATAGTGTTTGAGCAGGAGACTGCCTATTGTGCTGCATTTAACAGAACTTGCATATTTTATACTGACAGTGTCACATTTCTTTGAACCAGCTTGTGTACTATATATTAAAGCACATTTATTCAAAGAACTGTGAAACTCAGAGACATTGGCCAAAGTTCCAAAGCTTGCTAAGCCCCTTTGGCAGTGTCCTTCTTCACTTGAGCAGTGAACACCTGCTTGAGCAGTCATCTAACCAATGCAGGGAGTGAGCCAGTTAGAGCAGGTTACATAGAGCATGCTGCAACTCTGCCATTGGCCTCACACCAATGAGTTAGGTAGTATAGAAGCCTCCTTGGCTCATTAATTAAGGCTTCCAATGGGCAGTGGTGATGTTTTTTTTTTTTTTCCAGGAACATTTTTTTCAAGATCAGCTACCACAGGACCAGCTTCTCTTAGGTCCAGCTTCATTAGAACTAGTTTCTTCCAGACCAGTTTCTTCCAGGACCAGCTTCATCAGGACCAGCTCCAGTGGCCAACATTTCAAGAATCAGTTAAGTTTGTTCTTCAACCTGCAGAGTTTGTCTCTTCCTGTCCCAGTGGCCCATGCGAGTTCTTGTCAGTCGATGGATAAGTTCTTTTATCCGCAGCAAGCATTTCTGTGTGCCTTGGTGACCCATGTGAGGTCTTTGTAGCCAATGAATTGGTTCTTCCAGCTGCAGTGAGTGTTTTTCCACATCCCGGTGGCTCATACAGTACATGGTCTTCAGTCAGTAGAGTTTGCTTCTTCATGCGCCAGTGGTTCATCTGTGGTCATTTTATGCAAATGGGTCTTGTGTTCCTTGCATTCTGGATCTGCTGTATCGTCAGAGTTGTCCTCCGGAACTCCTGGGATTGTAAAGAAGACTGGTTTGCTTAACGATAAATCCTGACCTGAAACACGGAGTATTAAGTAAAGTTATAGTACTGGTCAACCAAATTAGAGTATAAGAATCATAAAGTATACTGCCGTAGAGCTGGACTATGCATAAAGTACTGAGTTTATATTAGTTATATAGCATGTAGATATATCTCTGAACCTGTCTTGCAAATCAGGGAAAGGGCTTAAAAAAACTGGGACAAATGACAGAAATTAGGGATACAGCTTACAAACTGGGGATATCAACTGAAGGTGGTGGAGCCAGGGGGTCAGGCCACCCCTCACTTTTGTAGCTGAAGGGACAGACACTGAATTGAATAATGCCCCAGGCTGAGGTGATCTATGCGATTCTGACCCCCCTTTTGGTACACTCCTCCGCCACTTCAGCGGATCCTGCTAGACTGTAGGGTTTCGTATGAAAAGCATTTTCTGAAAGTGAACAAGACTGTAGCATTAATGTCTGATGCAACAAAAGTTCAAAATGGGTTCCGTCCTGTAGGGATTCAATTGAAAGTAAGGTGGTGGCCAAAGTGCGAAAAGTCAATATCCAGAAAATGAGATGATTGGCCACTCCAAGAAAATTTCAGTTATAAATATGGTTTATTATATCACATAACAATGATCCCCTTCATGCCCGACGTTTCGCCGACTTGGCTTCATCCGAGAGGTGGATCCATGTTATTCTTTTTTCACTTCTCTTTTGCTATAAAGTTTCAGTTGTGGCAGCTATTGATTTTTTCAGAGAGGGATTATTTCAATCCTCACATATTCATTTTGAAATTAATTTCAGATAGGGAATCCTGTTATCCTAAATGGGCCACTCAAGATTCCCTCTTCACATTAAGTGGTATCAGCTGCTTGGTAAATAGTTTTGCCTGAGTAAAGCCTTTGATTCTGTCCCACATGGAAGGTTGGTAAAAAAAGATGCACAGCCAGGGGTTGGGGGGCAAAGTCACAAGATAAAAGAAAAATTGGTTGAGTTATAAAACCCAAAAGGTGGTAATTAACAGTAAATTCTCAGTGTCAGAGAGGTTAATAGTGACATGCCACAGGGATTGGGTCCTAGGACCGGTCCTCTTCAACATCTTCATCTGCGACATCGGGGTTGGGATACAGGGCAAGATATGCCTCTTTGCAGATAATACTAAGACCTGTGGCAGGGTGGATAGTGAGGATGGGGTTATAATTATGAAAGAGGACCTAGGTAGATTGAAAAGGTCAAAAGTGTAACAGTTAAAATGTGACGCCAAGAAATGCAAGGTGATGCACATAGGGGTAGAAAATCTAAAATCTGAATACAAAACTGGGGAGGTGGTAGAGGAAAGGACAACAGAGGAGGGGAACTAGGTGGGAGGGGGGGTAACAATTTCAGACAGTCTGAAGAAAACAGCACAGTATAATAGGGCAGTGGGAAGGCAAATAGTGTGTTGGGGTGCATAAGGAGGGGGATCGGCAGCTGGAGAAGAGAGGTGCTTCTACCACTTCATAGGTTACTGATTCATCCTGACCTGGAGAACCATGTGCAGTTTTTGGAAATTGCATTTGATGGAGGACAAGGACGGTACCCAAGATGATCCAAGCACAGCAGGAAAGGACTGAAGAGGAGAGGTTGAAGGGCTTGAACATGTACACGCTGGAGGTGGGGGGGGGGGAGGCACATGACTGAGACATACAAATGCCTCCATGGGGTGAGCAAGGTGGATAGCAGTGAACTGGTCACACCGAGTGGCAACACAAGTAGAGGAACATTAAACAGCCCCTGACAACATTAGGAAAACTTTGAAAAAAATAACACTTATATTCAGCTCCATCCCATTTTCTTTGTTACTTCATATATTTAATGTAATTAATTCCCCATTTTCTTTATTATAGAAAGCAGTTGCATGAAAACAAGATCCCTGTCCCCTAGACTGTGCCTACCCTTGCTGCTTCTCTACACAAGACATCACAACCCCCTGTTGACAACATCATAATTATCTCCACAGCAACATATTTTGATGTCATAAACATAATTATGATGTCAAGTGTAGGTAGGCAGGCAGCCAGGCCCTGTGAGAGGAATTCTGGGCCCCGGGAAAAGTTCAGACTCTGGGGCCCCTATGCAGCTATATACAGTAGTATGCTGGGTGGCCTAGACCCCTCATAGAAACACAGAAATCCAGACTTTGACAGCAGATAAGGACCGCTTGGCCCACCCAGTCTGCCCATTTCCCTACCTATTGAATAAGCTGCAGATCCTAGTTAACCAACAGTTTACTTCCTCCTACCCCCCACTAGAATTGCCTTATGTCTGTCCCATGCATTCTTGAATTCCCCCACTGTTTTGGACCCTATTTGGTGCCGGGTACTGGGAATTATCCCCAGCTAGCCCACTCTCTCAAGGGCCCTGCAGGCAGCCAGAGATAAAAGGGCAGAGATACTGTATTCATGCAAATACTCTCGGTAATAAGGAAATAAGGGAGAGAATTACATAATAAAATATGAAAAATAAGTTACATTTATGCCAGAAGATTTAATTTTTTCAAAATCGTCTCAACTGTATCAAGAGCTCTTTAAACATCATTTATTTTTAACAGCTTACCCCACTAACACCTAAGTATTGTATCAGCGACAATGTTTATATATTGTAATAGCTAATTTATTGACTGTGCTGCTGTACTTGTATTTTGCATAAGTTTTGTAAGGCACCCATAGCCTGTAGGATTGGGCATCTAAGAAATAAAAATAACTGGGAAAACCACAACCGATTCACTCTAGTTTGCTGGGCTGACTGGGCAACATCGACCTACGGACATACTTTGGCTGCATGGATGTATTTTTCTATTGTTGTACAGTACCCCTTTTCTGTGTTGTAAAATAAAACTCAATAAAAATATATTAAAAAAAAGAATTAAAAAATACTACTACAAGTACTAGAAGTAACTCCATGAAGCTGGTTGGGGGATTTAGAGGGATGCCAGGATGTATTTTTTCATGGAAAGGGTGGTGGAGGGTGGAGTAAGCTACAGAAGGAGGTGATATGTGTGAAATCAGTGGTGGGATTCAGACATGTGTAGGACATATACATGGGCTTGTTAAAGACTGTATCAAAAGGGGAAGGGGGACAGAATAAGTGAAAAGCCACCGGGGCGCTCACGTTCCACATTAGATAGGCAGGACTGAGCAGTCAAGAAGGGCTAATAAACCTTTTTCTGACGGCAGTTTCTATGCTTTTTTTTTTTTAACCAGGAGAGACACACTAAGCTGAAAGCTTGTTTACAGGTGCGTCCTGGGAGCACAAGGAAGTTAAGTGACTTGCTCAGGGTCACACAGTATGCAAGTGGGTGCTGTGAGATTCAAACCCAGGTCTCCATGTTTGCAGCTCAGAGCCTTAAACCACCGCATTGTACTGCCTTTGTTGCTAAAGCCTACTTTTGAGTGACAAAAAAAGACAAATACAGGCAAGGATTTTACTGGGCAGGGACTCAGAGAAACATGGATTAAATTGGGAAAGAACTCACAGGAATGCAGTTCCATGTCCCCTGACACCTTTCTCCATTGAATACTACAGAGCATTTCACCTCCTAGAGATGATAGTTCCACCTCCGACAAAGTAAAGATTACAATTCCACCTCCTACACATTTCCAATTTAACCACTAAATATAGGGAGTGGGGACAGAGGACATTTTGGAGGCAAAATCAGGGACATCCCTGAAAATCAGGGATAGCTGAGAGGTACGCATTTAGATTTATAAAATGCCTAAAACAATTATAGCCCTTCCGCTATATAGCATTAAGATTTCTAAAGCACTGAGAGATAATTTAAGAAGCGTTTTAAAGCACTGAACTAGGCGACAAAGTACTATTACAGACTGCCTTTGGTGGTGGATTCAGAACTGCCCTGTTTGGTGTCCAGTTTGGTTCCACCCATTTAGGGCACCAGCGGCAATGTGCCCAGTCATTAGGGCACCACGTTTTGAGGTCACTGGCACCTCTCTTTGCGGGGGGGCTGTGCCCCCGTGCCCCCCTTTCTATATATATTAACTTGGGGGGCGGACCTCGGGGAGAGTGCAACGAACTCCCAAAGTTGGCACCCTAATGACGGGCTCACAGATGACCGGAAGGGGTCCAGTTTGCCATAACCATTTGTAAAGTGATTTTAGAGTGATTTAGCTTTATAGCACATCCAACATTTATTCAGATTTATTGAATACTGAATCATCCCTTGCAAACATAAACGAATTTCTTGCAACGTGTTATGAGAGGTGTTTAAGTTTCTGTTTAATAAATTCTCAGTGTTATCATGCATTTGTAAGAGTTGGACGCTAATGCACATGCCTGGAAGCCTGGTTTCATCTTTTATAAACAAAATAAAACATGATAGAGCGCTCATTGTTATAGGGGAATAGCTTTGTATGGATCACTGACATGCACGGTACAATCTTCAACTTTTTACTAATATGTGACCTCAAATTACAAACTTGTTCATGAATGAGTTTACCCGAGGCTCTGTGCCACTCCTACTTGTGGACATGCTCTGCGGGCATTTCAAGTGGACCGGCTGTAACGTGGTGTTTCAAAAAAATAAAAAATCTTAGGGTTATTTAAAAATCTCTGGGCATGACTGTTTTGTGTAATGACACTGCTTCCGATAGACATATGCAATGCTGACAGTATAAAATCATCCTCAAAAGCTGACAATGTCCCTTTAAAGTTTTACTGCTGGACCTCTCCACACACACACACACACACACACACACACACACACACACCTGATCATACTAGTTGCTTTCTGTCTTCCACCCTTCACTTCCTGTATTTATCCCCTGTCACTCCCCTCCTGGTTCTCCAGTGCAGCATACACCCCTGTTGTTCTCCACTGTTGTGCGCCCCCCCACCTGTGGTCCCTCCCAACCCCACCCTTCATTGTGCTTTGCTGCATTTGAACTTCTTGTTTTTTTGCTGTGGTTACTTTTCATTGCCCCTCCTTTTCATTGCTCGTATTTACAAACATACAAACATACGAAAGAAATAAGACCACAAGTCAACTGAGTTCTTTCCCCCACCAGTTCCGTGGTAGAACTGTGCAGAATGCAGAAATTGTGCAGAATGTAAAGTTCTGCTTCCAAAATGCTTTTTTATCATTTATTTTTTAGATCCATGGAATTTTGAAAAGCATTTCTACATAAACTGAGGAACAATACCCTGCAGATTACATAATCTGCACAATAATATTCCACGGTTTGCAGAACATTAATCTACGCTTTACATAAACTGTGGAATACAATTCTGCAGTCAGCATTCTGCTTTCAGAATTTTGGGATTCTGCTTCCTACAAAATTCCACAGCATTAGACAGAGTATCAGAAATTCTGAGGAATTCCAGGGCAAGTGAAATTGTACCCATCACAGATCAAAAAGTCACCCAGCGTGGCTTCGTTGACCCCCTGTATGACCTTGGAAAACACAAGGGAGGAGACTGTGCCAATAAAGTCACAGTCATACCCAGGAGGCAAACACATGAGGGATATTGGAAAGATGACTCACTTACCGCATTCTTAAAAAAATATTAATTTTAGCATATTAAACAAGTAGGAATGATTACTGAACTGCTAGGCACACTGACGTTTCAAGGTGAAGTCTCTTTTTTAGGGCATGCAGTTATAAGCAATCTATTCCTTCCCGACATACTGCTTTTTTCATTGCAAATAAAAAGGAAAATCATTCTTTTCAAGGTCTTCATAGTGTCTGCCTTTCTGCCCTATGTACTCTCTAGGAATTCAGCCTCTATGTGCTTCCTGGACATTGTCATCATTAAGAGCAGGGTGGAGGTGGTAGAGTAATTTGGGCATGACTTTTCCAGGGAGCCAGAGAGACTGCCATTTAAAAATGACAGTTTTTGTGCTGATGCTTTCCTAGTTTCTATGGCAACCCATTCTGTGTGGTTTTATTTTGTTCCTCGTTTTCTTAAAAAGTCATTCACCACTGCTCTGTGAAGAATGACTTCTTGAAAGTACTAACATAATGACCTTATCAGCTATTACCATCCAGTTTTGACACTGAAGTGCAGCATGGGGTAGGCTGTGCCATCCTCTGGATGAAACATTAAACCAAGATCCCTTCTGACCGTTTCTGGTAGCTGTTTAGATGGAGGTTAAAGAGCCTATGACACTTATCGTAATGGAAGTGGACTTTCCCCTGTATCCTGGCCAACATTCCCCCTGTCATTTAAACAGGTCCATGTGCCCTCCCCCAACCCCCACACCGTACTTGAAAACAAGCTGTCATTGTACCTTTCCAGGTCAAAAATGACAAATAACATTTTTGCTGTTGCCTTGTGTGCCACTGCTCATTGCCTTGTATCCACAATGCATTGCCTTTCATCAGTTTTATATTGCCCTAAATTAATTTTGTATTGCCTTGTTGCATCAATTTTATATTCTCGTGTCTGTTCTGTATTACCGTGCATTGCTTTTGAACATCCCCCCTACCCCACCCAGAGTGCTTTTCTGACAACACATTTTAATGATATAAAATTGGACTGCACACAGGCCCTGTGCTATCAGTATCTATCAAATGCTTTGTAAACCAGTTTGGATTCTGTTCGTAGGAAACTAGCTATATGAAACCCAGTGATATGCTAGTCTAAGTCTTTGTTCTCCAATGATGTTTGGGGCTGATGTGCACTTAGGACAGTGTTCCAATCCTGAAGAATGCTGTTACACACTGGGTGCTCCTAGAAAGTGAAACGAAACCAGCAACGGTGCACCAAAAGAACCATTTAATTTTTCCACCCAGTGCTTATCCACACACTGCCAATCTGCCTCCATCTGGCCAACACCACAGCACTGTCACTTGCCATCCCCAGTTACTTACCCCACCCTCCTGTTTCCCAACGGCATACCTCAGATGGTGCATTACGAGCAGTGCCATCTCCTCAACAGGGTCTGGATCCGGTGTGGAGACATGTGCCTGGTCAGTGGTGTGGGGACTGCAGGGGGCTGGACTTCATCTTACCAGCTGGAGGGGGGCCACCATTTTCTCCCCTTGAGCATTGCAGGTATGCAACGACATATGTGCAGGTCATCACAAAGACACGCTATTGGAGTCCAGCGGCTGCCCCTCCCTGATGTGTGCCTCCACGGTCTTTTAACCTGGCTTCTGCCAGGTGGCAGATGAACAATGAAGGACCTAATCCTCCCTCCCTGAAGGAGGACTGCTGTCCATGGGACACTCATCCTGCCTTCCCCTGGCCTTCCCCCAGCAACTCCCATCAGCGTTTGAACCTGAGTTGCCAGACTAGCGAGTCAAGCGATATGGCTATGCTACGTGGCCGGCTCAAAGGACCACATCCAATCAATCAAATAAATCTGTCACGAAAACTGCAAGCTGGAATCATAAACAGCCTCCTGCCAAAGATGAAAGTCCCTGCTAAGCAAAAAAATCATTTTAACATGTTGAAATAAGAAAGGGGTTTTTGCATATTTTATGACATAATAACCCCTTTGTTCCCTGAGCGTCAGGTGTAGTTGCAAAAAAATGCGCAGCCATCACTTTGAAAATCTGTCCGGGGATCATTTTTTTTTTTTAATTCTGTCTTTTCTCCTCTAGCAGGCACCCCATGATGCACCCCATTTGGACTGTCAGCCAGGTCACTCCAGTCCTGTAATCCTGCCATCTGGCCATACTGAGAGACCAAGGCGTACACCCTACAGTGGGGCCTCCTACCCCTGACACCAGTGGGAATCCCAAAAGGAAGGAAGGAGGGACTGAGATGCTGATCTGGTCCACCTCTATGAGTGTGGGGCCTGCGAAGGCCCAAGTCTTCATGCTATGGCAGCTGGAGGGGGTTTTACCTTTTAGTTACTCCCTGCCCATTGGCTGGAGCCACAAGTGTTTGCGTTGGAAGCAGTGCACACTGAGCGTGCATGCTGCCGCAACCTGGCTCCAGCCACAAACCCTTCCACTTATACTGGTACCTCTAGCTTGCACTTCCACCTGTGGTCACCCAGGGGGCAGTATTGCAGTGGAGTAATACTGTCCTCCCACCGGAGAAGAGCATCCACAGGGTTGCTCAATTCTCCTCCTCCCAGCCACCCTCTGATAATCCAGGCTTGATCCTGAACCCCGGGTCACCAGCATCGCGAACAGTAGCACTACCACTGTGCTGACAGGCTGAGCCCCCTACCCCAAATCTCTTACTTAATGGAACACTATAAAAGTATTCTGAATATAACCAATTTCAAAGGAGGTTGGCAAAGAAAGAGCATTAAGAGCTCATTAAACAAAAATGTATTGATGTGATGAAATGAAACATTTAAGAAGAATAACAAACTGCAGACAGGCATATGTGCCAAGTAAGGTATTGCAGTATGAACAAGTCGATGTGCTCACTCTGTTATCCTAACGAGAAAGCAGCGCTGCCATTGAGGCGATAAAATCTTAGGATTTATTTCCACACGGAGAAACAGCAGCTGTATTCCTGAGCAGAGAACACAGAAAGTAATAGAGAACTAATTATTGAAGGATTAACGAGAGCACACTGCTTCTGGGAACCCAATCCATGCAGTTATCAACGGTAGCAATGTTTAGTCTGCACACAACTGGGAAGCTCGGACAGGCTGCCAGTGGTCTGAAAACTGAATGTGGTGGAGAAGGCCCTGTACGCTTTCTATACATGACAAACTCCAGACTGAAACTTCAGTATCTGGATGACGTTTACCTATGACACACTCGCAGTGTGCTCGATGGCTCTTTTTAGCAACACAACAGGAGGCGAGGCACAGATCCTTGGTGCAACCAAATCACGCAAAAAAGACGGCAAAAGGCAAACCACAAGTGATGTCTCTGCTAGGGATAGGAGAAACACAAAAGGTTCCCAGGTTCTGAATTGTTCTGATATAAATGGCTGCATGACGGTTTGGGATAGGCGAACCTCTGTATTTTTTGCTGGCTTTTATTTTGTATGCTATCCATATAATGACGTAGAACCTTTGAAAATGGGCTTTTAGCTCAAAGGTGTTTCCTTATAAGTAAATACAAGCACACACCTATGAAGGTTCTGAGGTTCTGAAAGGTTTTGATATAAATGAATGCATAAGGGATAGGGATGGCCCGTTGCCAAAGGCTCTGAGGTTCTAAAATGGTTCTGATATGGCATGAAACGTTCAAATACTTATCCAAGCCTTATCAGACCTTTCAGTACTTTTGTTGGGGGGTGTTTGTTAGGGGTAGTTGCCTCGCTCGCCAACAAAACACATCATAAATGCATCACCACTACATCACCTACTCTGCTGTCACATATTAGTCATTGCTAAAAGCAGAAAAATGATAAAACCGCACCACTAGCTGTTCCAGCTTGGTGGCGCACTTTAACCACATCCTAGCTGGTGTTTCAGGAAAAGCACCAAGCTGGGGTTCAGTTCTGGTCAGCGCACCCATACATTTTGCAACCATAGCCTGCTGGGTAACACATAGCTTTCTATGGTGATCCACGGCAGTGTAGTGTTGGAATAGTAAATAATAGCAATAAACAAGATCCAATGTAAAAAGTGTGTTGACGTAAATATGCCAGCAAAACAAAGATTTGTGATCTACTGAGTCTGCCCAAATGTGCTGGCTGCTTGCCCTACATATGTCAAAGTCCCTCCAGGTCTACTCGTTGATCTTCCCCTAATACCTACCCCACCCTCTCTTGAAGTCCCCTATGGTTATAGCATCCACCACCTCCTCTGGCAGCTTGTTCCAACCCTCCACTACTGTTTCCTGCTGTCCCTCCTAAATATACCCCAACTTGCTTCCTATCCCCTTGGTACAAGTAACCTCAGCGGGTCTAAACAGTTCGCTAGCGCACACCCTATTAATGTCATTCATGTACTTTGAGAAAGGGTTCTTGAGCTCAAAGGTCTTTGGAATACAATAAACTAAACTAAACTAAACTAAACTAGCCAGACATGAAAATGTTGAACAGCACTGACCCCAGCACCAATCTCTGAGGGCTGCCACTGAGTACCCCTCTCCACTAGGAGTAGTGACCAGCCACCAGAACCTTCTGCTTCCCACCCCCAAGCCAGTTATGTATGACCTACTAGACCACACTGGTGTACTTTGCCCAGAACCTTATTTTTATTTATTTATTTATTGAAATGTTTCACCAGGAGGGCACACTGAACAACAAGTTGCTCGTTTCACGGTGCAACCTGGGGGGAGGAGGTTGCATAGGGTTGTTAAGGATGATCAGTTACAATAGTATGTTGATAGTACAAACAATACAACATTGTAAGATTATGCAACAGTTGGAACACAAGGTGTTGTACAATAAACAGTAGTGGAACATCGGGTAAATTACAATACATGTCCATTATATGGCTTATTAGGTACCATTGTATCAAAGGCCTTGATGAAGTCCAAATAGACTATGTCTACAACCCGGCTCCTCTCCACATGTACTTCTGTTTTGTTGTCCCTCTCCCCCTTTTTTAAAAAACAATTGATTTCTCCAGTTTTGCCCATCCCCACCTGATGATCGAGGTTAGCACAGCTGCACCCTTCCTTCAGCTGGGATGGTGAGCGAATACATGCCTTCCCTGATGGCAGTAATGCCACTCATGGTTGACCAGGAGGAGGGCATAAATGTCAGGTGGTCTTCTTTCCCGAGAGCTAAGCTCCTCACCTCCGTGACATGCTTGGCCCCCTCACATGACCACAGAGTGGGAATCCCAAGCTGACATATGAACTCCAGTCTCCATGGTGGAAGCACAACCCAACATTTTCCCTTTTCCAATGACATTTAAAAACATATATCTATGTGTGTGTGTATATATATATACATATATATATATATATATAAAATACAAAATCACACATGCCCCCACAATGCAAAGCATCATGGGCTACATATGCAAATCACCACAGAATGTTATGCTGGTCCAACTTTAAGCAGAATTGCATGGTGCCAAAGGCCTCTCACACAGTTTGCAAAGGGTGCTAACAGAAGACATAGACACGTGTTTGGTCCTACAGGACTCATCAGTATGCCTCGTCTGTTTGACACCCCAGTGGAATGGACCAGCTACCCTAGAGGCAGTGTGCCTTGGATATATTGTGGTGAACCCATTAAAATAAAAACCATTTAAAAGACAAAGAACCTCTGTGCACAAGAGGATTGTATGGGCAGTGACTCTGGGAGATGTAGTTTAGACTTCAGTGCCTTTTGGACCAACAGCAGCAGTCTATTGTGGTGACAGCCAATCCAGTCAAGAACTGGGAGGAACTCAAAGGAAGTGCCCGGTTTTGTCAGTTGGAGTGTCAGTTGAGCTTTGGCAGTGAAGAAGGAAGGAGCCCTGTGCTTTTCAGTGTGCAGTTTTAGTCAAAAAAAAGCGTGTGTAAGGCCCAGAGTTCGGTCTGCAGCTTTGGACTGAATCAGTCCTGTGAAAAGAATCAAAGGATCTCTGAAGAGTAGAAAACAGGCTCACCCTGTAGAAGACTGGAAGAATTGCTGAAAATTGCACTCGGTCTGTCAGGAACTGAATCTGCTGTGTGTTCTCCCGGGTGTTGTGCAGTAATTGCGATCGGGATACAGATGCAGCCTGCCTGGTATAGTGCTTTCTTTTATATGGATGTGTGAAGAGGTTTGTGTACCTCAAGTGAGCCCTGCTGACATTGAAGGACCCTATCTTATTTGGAGGTCGTGAGTACTAATTCAGGGTCGCTCCTGTTGAATTGCCACATTAAATCCAAATGGAATTACTGTACTGCTGACTGTTTAATTCTCCTTTTCTCTGTGTGAAAGGGCCCTACCAGCTGCCACGGTTTGGACTAGCCACTAGGGCTTGGGTACCCAGGGACAGTAACTGATAGGGATAGGCCTGTGCACAGAGCCATAGGTAGATTATTAGAGTGATAAGCTAATTAACCTGATTTCCCCCTGTCCTTGTTATATCCCCCTAAATAAATCAGAGCTGCTTGTTTCAGCAAAGTTATACTGCCTGAGGTATTTGTCTATGTTAAAGTACTGTACTGTGATTGTTGCACTGTATCTCATTTCACAGGAGGTCCCAGTGCCGGAACCAGACCTGGGGGTAAGTGTATACTGTGAAGGTAATTCTGATATATTGTGTGGGCCACTAGTGGGAAGAAAGGGGGGTTGCAGTGTCCCAGAGGGCTGTGACCAAGTTAGTTTAACTATTGCAAACCCTGACCTCTGGGTGGAGGCACCGCCATTGGATCCAGGCCCCTCAACCTGTTAGTGGCAAATCAGGCAGGGGTAGTAGCCCCTGGGATAGCGCCATCTAGGGGTTACATGTGTATATATATGTATATATATATATATATATATATATATATATACATATACATATACAATAAAGTGAGTATATTTTCACTGATAAAAGCATGTATTACTACCACAGTGAGATAAATGCAAGCCCAGGCTAACAAAGTGATGATAAATGCTGTTTATACATACTGTGCTTACCTCACCAGCATTTATTCTCACTGTGGTGATGTCACAGACAAGCCCATTAACTCTCCCTCAGTGCTGCAACTTGTTTCAGCTCATGAAAACAAATGAAATTCACCTGCTTTTCAAGTACCTGAAGCCCCAACAACAGGTTTACTGCATTCAGTCTCACAGATACTCACATGCTGAGAAGATCTCTAAAGTTCCTACTAGAAGGAAAAAAAAAAGAAAGAGCACTGACTGCTAAATACATCAAACCATGCAGACTCAAAGCAGCAAGCATACTTGGATACAGATGAACTATACTGGAAGAATAAATAAATTCTCCTTACAGAAGAAAACAAAACCAATGAATATGGAAGAGGTTTTTCTATATTGCGCACAGTTTGAAAGCAACACAGAACCACTTTACAAAGGCTTGTTGTACAAATCACACACATGATGTGAAGATCGTGTCATATGTGAAATATCTTCACTCGTGAACAGTGACCTCTGGATATTCTCACTCATGTCTTCACTCATGTCTTCGGTACTCGTGAGTATCCAGAGGTCACTGTTCACTCATGAATATATTTCACATATCACACTCCTGCCTATCATGTATTCCCTACATATATATATATATATATATATATAGAGAGAGAGAGAGATATCAAAATGGCAAGAACAAATCTTGACATTTCATTGTCCAAGAGATGTCACCTCACTGTACATTAAATCTTTATAAACACATGGTAAGGTGCTGAATCTCATTTTCCACCCCCAAAAAACTACTTAGAGCCATTTTATAAGTGTAATAAGCCCCTCAAGGGTGTGCATCGTAGGATTTAAATGCACTTCCCTGGGGTGTACGGACACTCAGCCTTTGGCCTTGTGCCTTACTACACTCCTGAGGCATTTAAAATCCTATAAAGCACACCCTGTCATGGCTTATTACTTACTTGCAGATAGAGAGATAGTTAGATAGATAGATATATATAATGATTTTTATGCAGGGTCAGGCAGAGGCACACTTAAATATAGTCCATGAGGGAAGAGTACATTTCCACTTCCTTCCTGTCAGACTCACAGTTCTTGTGACCCAAATAAGCCAGCTGGCTGCATCAAGTAGCAAGGGAACAGTCAGCACTAGAGCCCACGCTGGTCCCAATTTGCATTTGTGTCAAACAAAGTTTTTAACTTACTTGTAGCCCAGGCGCTGTGTGCCAGTGGGCTACTACCCCTGCCTGTTGGCCCTCTAACAGGTTAAGGATCCTGGGTCCTGTTACGGTGGTGAGCGGGGTTCTATCCCAAAGATAATACAAATAGTGTGGTGCCGCCACCCAGAGAAAGTTAGAAGTGGGTCAGGTGACTGGCTGGCACAGCCCCCTGGGATGCTGCACCTACCCACCTCCCCTACCAACCACCCCACACACTGGATGCCCAACAGTTCAGTCACACCATAAACCATGAACAGTAATGACTGAACAGACTCAGAGAATTCCTGCACACACACACTATCAAATGGTAAACCACAGCTTCACTGGGGTAAGGACTAGGGAGGGGATACCGAGACAAAGGATGGTTGTGGATAGAAAATGGTTAGTAAGAACAAATAACAATAACCATTTGGGCCCGTAGGCTGAGTCCACCCCAGATGCCCACCCCTACTGGTATCAGTGTCTAACCTTATAGTCCTTAGAAGGGTACCCACAAGGTGCAGGCCTGTTCATTGCCATGAGTTGGCCGGCTGTTGGGACCGTGATAAAGGAAAATGATTTTAGAAAGCAATTAAATCCCTTTCACACTCCTTTGCTTGGTTTCTGGGAACCAGGTCCTGGGTACTAATGGTTTTGCAGAACTCAAACACTCCTGGGATGAATGCCTCCAGCTGTCCTGGATCATGGAGCTCCGTGCAGCAATGGGCAGATGGAATCTTGCTTGAGGATCTTGCGGCTGGTCACCTTGATTGCAGATCTGGCCGCTTGTCACCTTCAGCCGCTTCTGGCCCATTGCAGAGCTCCGTGGCAGGAAACACCAGCCCCAGAAAGTCCAGACTCCGGAGTGGCTCCACAGCCTGGCTCCCCACTAAGATCACAGGTGCCCTTGCACCCCAGCACGTGCCGGTGACCTCCTGAGGTGGTGAGCCCCACTCGGAAGGGATTAGCTGATTCCCTCCCTGGCGCTGGGTGAGAACTCCCAAACGGTGGGGGTCCTCTGCAGTCCCTGCACTGAGTTTGAAACCAGCAGAAAACACAGGCAGTTGCTCAACCAAATTCCAGTGCCAAATAGCTGTGGGTGCTAGCCCTAGATCGGATGAAGCACAGATGCAAACCACAGGGGATCCAAATACAACGGACCCCTGCACACCAGTCCACACTTTCCAGTCGGAAACTGTCCACAATACTTTTTTTCGAAACATATACCCCCCCCCCAGGCAGCAGGCAGCAACTGACTAATATTCATGAGGGCTCATGACTCATTCATGAGCCCTCGCTATGTTCTCGAGTCCAAACTGTTCAATTATATTGTCCAGTGGCTTCTTGCCAACTCCTCTGAGGTCACCGGTCCCCATTTAACTGAAGAGGGACACCGGAACCACCGAATTACTCCCCGGCCGACTGCAAAACTGGCAGTCGGCACATGAAAGGCTCTTTTCGCGCATGCGTGACCGCCGCCATGCACCAAGGTGCAAAAGAAGTGTGCAGCAATCACAATTAATTTCTCAAGCCCTGGATGGGCTAAATACCACAAAGCCACAGTGGTGACTCTGTTTGGGGCATCAGGGGACCTGAGAGGGCAACGGGAAGACCCTAGCAACGGGAGGAAAATGGGACAAAATGGGGAGAATGGGGGCAATAAAGATAAGCCCCCAGAGGGGTGTTACATACTGTTTACTGCAGTACAGAAGATTGTAGCAGGCGGATTTTGTTGACTTACAGGCTGACATTTCCGTTAACCAGAATTCCCAGAATCCCCTGCAGCTGACTTCAGTGGAGGGCTGCAGAAGTGGGAGATGCAATAGCCAGCCGTGCACATTAGAGTTTTATGAGCTCTGGTCCCGCTGTCCTCCCTGGGCTAAGTACATTACAGTACTTAGCCCAGGAGGACAGCTGGACCAGCAAAACAAAAGAGCAGAGCTTATAAAACCCTAATGTGCACTACAGGCTATTGAATCTCCACATCTGCAGCCCTCCACTGAAGTCAGCTGCTAGACTGGGATTTCTGGTTACAGCAAATGTCAGCTCAGAAGTCAACAAAGCTGCCTGTACAGTCTTTTACGCTGCAGTAAACAGTAAGTTATAAAACAAATTGCACAAAACTGCAAATTGGGACCAGCTCCACGCTTGGGTGGGGGGCTCTTAGTGCTGACTGTTCCCCTTTGAACCCTGACTTACAGGTTTACTACAGTTCTCCTTTAAGAAGAAAATAATTAAATGTTCATCAGAATCAGATGGGGTTACATACTGTAGCAGATGTCAGAGAGACACCTTCAGGGATACATAAGCGGTATAATTATTTGGAAAGCTGGTGTGTCTTTCCCACTTAGTTACATGCAAATGCAACAGAAATGGCAAAATGAAAAACAAAGTTTGCCTAAAGCTCTGAATACTAGCTCCACTGATGATACAAATTAGAGAACATAAGCACTGATTCTTCTTTAGATATGCCACAACATGATCCAAAACAGCAGTCTGCTGGCAGCAGAGAGAGCAATGGCCATTAAAGGTAATATGCAATCATTATTCACATGCCTGGGAAGTCAAACATGATAGCTTTCTCAAGTGCCTATATTATTCTGAATACTGCAGAGTTTAATCATGAAACAGAATACTTTCTCAGTTTGCTGTTTTTAAATGCCTGTGCCAGTGTTTGAACCCTGGTCATAGAGGAGTCCAGTTGGAATCTCTCTGACTTCAACGGTGAGAAACTGGATGACCAAAACCAATGGGGCTGCCATGTCCTCAGGTCCAACTATATCATATAGGTTGGTGGGGAGGAGGTAACCGTTCTTTGCACAGCAGGAGCAGGGTGGATAATTTCAAATGAACTGATCTTCACAGGGCCAGTGTTGGCACCATGAATCATGATCCACACCAGCCAGGGGTGACTGTGGTTAAACCCCAGCATTGGCTGGTGCCATGGCACCTAAGTGATGAGGATCGCGGTGGCATGTGGGTGACCCGAGTTCACAGTCCAATGCAGGGATGTCAGCAGTGAAGGCCAGCAGGGAGAACACTCTCCTCCCACAGGGGGCGGGGTGGGGAGATGACTCACACCACTCTTGTAGCATCTCTTGGTGGTGGAGGTGCCATTGAAGGGGTGGGTGACCAAGCTGGCCCAGTGGCGTGGAGGGCTGAGGTGTCGACTACCTCACCTGCTGTTATGCTGGCGAGCCAGGTTCGGGAGTGGACATGGGTCACTCAGGGGCTGTCTGAGGAGGGAGGCTTGAGCATCCTTAAGACTGCTCTCCTCCCTCGGGGAGGGAGGGTTAAGATGGCTCGCTGCTTCTCTCCCACCTGGAGGTATCCAGGTGGTTGTGCAAGTGAGCGATACAAAAGGGGAGGATCCCTGCACAGTGCGTCGGGGGTGTCTCTATGAAGGCAATGCTTGCACACTGTGCTCATTGGACATGTTGTGGGCTGGGGCAAAAATTGGTGGAACCCCTCTGAACCCCAGGATGAAGATCGACCCCTTGCAAGCCCCACTCTGGTGACCGGGTAACCCCCACACTCCTGTGGCAGAGGATGAAGGAGGAAGGTAAGTCCCAGAGAAACTGGGTGATGGGGCCGGGGAGTCAGTCAAAATGGGGTGACATGGGGCAGATAAGGCTGATACAGTGTATATGGGAAGGAGGGGGAGACCACATGCCATCAGGCACCCCTTTCCTATCCAGGCCACAAAAAAGCACGGACTCTTCGGTTCCATACTCAGCAGTTGGTGCAACTGTGCAATGATGACAGGGAGTCAGGGTAGAGGGAACAGCTTGGGGGATATAACAGTCTTGGGGGGACAGGCACCTCAAAACAGACTGAACTAAGAGAGGGAAGAAAAGACAAAGCTTTCTGTCTGGGTCTAAAGCAAGGATGTCAGTATTGAGTATCGTTCTTGGATTTAAGCTGGTCCTTCACAGAGATGCAGGCCAAAGAAAACTGGAACAGGGTCAAAAATGAAGTCTAGAGCACTGAACTTCCTTTTCAGAGACACACAGATTGAATTTGCGAAGGAAAGGGCGACTTGTCGGCCATAGGAATGGAAAACAAATTACTTTCAAGTTAATGCATGTCAGCCTTGTAATTTGAACATCAGGCCAAACTCAAGAAAGACTTATTAGCCTTGGTTTTATTTGCAATGTCTGGCTCAGGATTTTTGGCTCTGGGCCATCACACTACAAAGTTATTTTACACCCATGAGTAAATAATTGCCTGCGCCATTGCCGCTTCATCTCCCTGCAACCATCTTTGTGTGCGCTATACATGACATGTCTGACACATAACCAAATTAAACAGCTCATCAAAACCAAGTACAAAGACTGCGCTAAATCAGTACATGCGGAGTTTGTATATAAACTGTTGATCAAATAAAGTCTGCACGGAGAAAAACATTCCTTTTAAGTTGGCAGAATGTAACAGTGCAATCTTTATTACATTAACAAGGCTATAAACAATCGTCTGTAATTTCATAACTTGGGAATCAATAATTGTGAGGTGGGAGGAAGGGAGGGGTGAACATACTGGTAGAGTTGTCATTCTCTGGTAAAAATCATTGTCTTGCCTTTTTAATATGAAGATCAGAGGTGTCTGTCCTACCAAAGAAAGGACTTCATGGTCTTAATTCCTCAAAAGCTTTTATGTATGTAATAAGAGTCACTGCGGATGTTGCGGTTACTACCCCTGCCTTGTGGGCTCAAACAAGGTTGAGGGGCCTGGGTTCTGACTTTCCTGACTGTGGGGTTCTAATCCAGATCTCTTAAGTTTAGTGCAGTGCCTCCACCCAGAGTAAAATTTAAGTGGGCCTGGTGTCAGATTGGCACAACCCTCTGGGATGCAATACCTACCCACCTCCTCATAGTGTCCACCCTACACATCTAAGATCACTGTGCCACCTTAAATTCAACAATAATGTAATCAGTGACTTTCACTAATAATATGCTCACAAGACAAAATGTAAAATATCAACAACATTTTTATTGCAGGATATTCACAAGAGATGAGGGAGTGCAAAGCAAAAGTGGTTTTAAACAAATCTCACAAACTCTTGTGGCAGAGCTGAAATTAAATCCCTGAGTAGGCCCGGCCAGTAAACAGTTTAGAACAATAACTGTGCCCACCCCCACCAGTCAAGACAATGCAGTAGCAGATAAGACTGTAATCCTTTTGTACTACCAGCCCACCTGTACTGGGGGGCACTACCCGCTGGTACCAGTTTTTATCCTTAAACCTTAAAGGGGGCTCCCGGAGCTTCACTGGGTACCCAGCCTCAGGAACGTTACAGGCCTGGTGATGTTGCAGCTGGCTGTTCAGCGATCACCATGGCACATGAATTCTTCTTGTCAGCATTCCATCCTCTAGCACTGCTGAATGACAAAGAATGATGTATTCTAATTCTGAACCTGCATTCTTCAACAGTTGGTGAGTGAACTATATATTAAAAAATCTCCCTCTCAATGAGGAAACATTCAAAAGGGACGCATCTGACACTTTTCTTTTGGAATTCTTTAAATAATATCAATAAGGCACTCCCATGAGTTAGCGTATCAGTAAGTTAATCATAGCTAAGTCCAAAAATTGCCCTTTGGGGTTAAAGGGGCACTGTCAGCTTTGCCCCTTCGTTTTGCATCACAGCTGGGCAGTGTGCCTTTTGGCACTCACCTATCGAATATATTCTTTAAAATGCCCCCCTAGATATAAAAAATAGTTTTGGTACCTGTTTTGCTCGTATTTTGCCAAATTCGACATTTGCTCGGTCTGAGCTGAAAACACCCACCACGGGAAGCATCTCCATGTTTAGAACACGCAACAGTCATGAGCACAGCCCCGAGGTACAATTTTTTTTACCGTGACACTTGTAAAATGATGTTACCCTAGTAAGTTCTGTAATTCTGAACAGTTTGTGGTGCTTGCAAACAAAAACCGAGCACTGGGGGTATCACAGTTTACGTATTTTAATCTGGAGCCGAAATCACGCTCATGCACAAGAGCACGCCATTCTTGCGCGTGTGCTGGATCTGGTACACGCCTCTCTTGCACAGGCACAGGATTTCAGCGCAGGATTAAAAATGTAAACTTTGATACCCTCAGTGCTCAGTTTTTGTTTGCAGGCACCATGAACTGTTTAGAATTACAGAACTTACCAGTGCAATATCATTTTACAAATGTCACAGTGAAAAATCACACCTCAGGGCTGCGCTCATACCTGACACACGTTTACAACATGGAGATGCTTCCAGTGGCAGGTGTTTTCAGCTTGGACCGAGCAAATGTTGAATTTGGCACAACATGAACAAAACAGGTACTAAAACTATTTTTTCTATCTATGGGGGCATTTTAAAGAATATATTCGATAGGTGAGTGCCAAAAGGCACACTGCTCAGTCGTGATGCAAAACGAAGGGGCAAAGCTGACAGTGCCCCTTTAATAAACAGACTGTTAATCTAACCCGCTGTCATGCTTTGTTGCATAATTAGGTTGTTTAAATCTCTTGACTTTTATTCCACTAGGTAAAATACTCTGGTTTTGATGGGTTAATTTTGTAACCAAAAAAGGAAGCCGCACTCATCTGCTATGGTCTTTAAAGAGGCAGTGCAACAAAAAGTTGAAATTTTTGCACCTGCGATTTTAGTTTAGTGACATGCTGCGTGATGTCTGTTTTAAGATATTCTAAGGGTTTCCTTCGATTCTTTAATTTTTTTGTAATTAATTTGCGCAGCATGTTTGCTTTCTTCATGTGACTTGTCGGGCAATACATTAATTTGCGTGACTTAATTACAGTTTTTATTGAAGTAATAAAAAAATAATAAACTAAATTTGGCAACCAGGTAAGGCCCACTAGGCAGAAGTCCTGTTTACATGGGCAACCCGGGAGCACTGGGGAGGGTAAGTGACTTGCTCAGGGTCACACAGTATGCAGGTGGAAGTTGTGGGACTCAAACCCATGTCTGCTGAATATACCAAGCTCATGCACAGCTCATTTCTCTAACCTCTAAGCAATAGTGCCAGCCCATTTAACCAGGTTGCTAATATTTTCATATATAATTAGACAGCAATATTTACCAATGAAATTGTTCTAGTAGACTTACATGCGGTTACATGTTTTCCAAGTTTCATAATTACAGTAATCATAGAAACATAAAAACTGATGGCAAGAAAAGACCATTGGCCCATCTAGTCTGCCTGTAATACCCTATCCTACCCCCTTGACCTAGAGTCTATACTGGTTTTATGCCCACACTACCCACCCCCATGTTTCCCACCTTGCTGCTATCACCCCCCCTCCCCAGGTGACTATTTTGCCCTTTACTCTGTCCCAAATGTGTTTGAATTCATCAATGGTCTTGGTGCCCACAACCTCCACTGGCAAGCTGTTCCATGACTCAACAATTTAGTCTGTGAAAAAGAACTTTCTTATGTCCCTTCTGAATTTCCCTCCTTCCAGGTTCCACTCATGCCCCCCCCCCCCAATCACTGTATCACGCTAAGTACCAAGCAAGTCTCTATCTCTGATACCTCTCTCTATAGTTTGTAAAAGTGGTGGCATTAGTTCGGTTTGAAAAGTTTTATAAATTTCCCCTGCACACCCATCAGGTTAAGGTGCTGTCCCATGCTTGAGAGATGTTATGACTTCCATCAGCTTCTCTGTAGTAACTAATGTTTCTAAAGTTGCGTTATCAGCTGCAGACAGTTTGAGCATATTACAGAGCTAGTGTACTACTTAAAACTAATATTAGTTTTTAAAAGCAGTCAGCCATTGCCTTTTGCATCTGAGGTGTTTTTTCTTTTCTCTTCAGTTAAGAAGAAGATTGTTGGATGTCTCACCTCACTGCATGCCAGCGACCTGGGTTCGGGAGCGAGCCCGGGGCGGAGGTCGGCACGGGGGGGGGGAGGGCGGAGCTGGATAGAGTGGCTGTCAAGGCAGCTCTCCTCTCCTCTCCAGGGAGGTGGGAAGGCATCCCTCACTCACGGCTGCCCCCTGGTGGAGGCCAGTGGGTCGCGCAAGCAAGGGGGTGCCGGCGTTAGGCCAAAAATGGGGCGGGTAGAAGAAGGGCCGTTACTGGGGCTGTATGGCGCATGCCTGCCTCCACACGCATGTGTCTTTCTCCTGGGGCCCTCAGGTAATCGGGCAGAAAATGGAAAAACAGCTGGCGGTAGGATGCCAACCGACTCTCCGCAGGCACCACTCCCAGGACCGGGCATAAGATAAGCCCCAGTAATTCCGGGTGATTGAGCTGGGGGAGTCGGTCAGACGGGGACCGCACAGCGATGGGAGAAAATAAGGAAGTGATAAAAAAGAGAAGATTATTTGCCTGATGTTAGTAGGTGTGATGTGTGGGACAGCGCTTTGCCTGGCAGCTGACACATCTAGCTCTATCCCCCCCCCACTACATCATCAGCATTGTGACCTCACTGACTGTGACATCACAGCTGCTTATAAACAGCCACTCAGTAGCTGCCAGGTCAGTCATCTATGAGGTCACTGTCGGTGAGGTCACAACACTGATGATGTAGAGGGAGAACAGAGATAGGTAAGTCAGCTGCCAATTTAAGAGCTGCTGCATCCATCCAGCACAATATTATCACGTAGAAAACTTTCCAACGAGCAAACAGAAAAAGAAAAATGCTTCAGAAAGGAGAAGTTACAACTGACTACTGCTTAAAATTTATATTATTTTCCTGTCTGCCTGTGTTGGCTCCACTACCTCAGTTTACCAAGATATACTGGTTTGCTAGACTGTCCCTGTTGGGACAACATTCTGGCTTACACAGCTCTGTGTAGAAATTTCCAAGCCAGCTCCACAGTACGTCTATCAGCTGCACTCTTTTTCAGTCTGCTAGCCAGCCACCTGCTGGCCCCATTACCGTTCTTGCAGTACTTTCAATTTGAAAATCGTAGCAGTCCTTCCAATTCTTTTGCCAGAAGTTCCAGCAAATCCCATTCGTTTTTTTGTCAGCTGTGCATAAATCTTTGTTGCTGCAGTTTATGTGACGTCTCAAGTAAACAAATTTTATCTACTATTTAAGTGCCAATTTTGTTTTTTTTTTTTCTCAAAAGCAGCATTAAGTAATTATTTCCACTTGAACCACTGTCTCAAAGCCACCCCAGAGACATTTCATCTTTGTTTCTACGAGTTCATAAAACTCTCAATATTCCTTGATTTTTTTTTTTGTGCTGTATTTTTTCGGGAAAGACTGTGCCATTCAATAGGGCTATATTAAGTCTCCCTGTAGAATATTTTTTGAGGTATGTCTCTCAGTATGTCTTCTTTTACAGGGGCATGGTCTGATTGACTTACAGAATAGATCCAAGGGTTAGAGGAAAGTGTAAATTACAGGCTGGAACCAGCACCAAGGCAATTCTGGAAAATGTATTCATTTCAAAGGTTTTACCAGGAAAGATGTACTGAGCTGGTATCAGCTCATTTCCAGATCTGCCGGGGGCAGGAAGAGAAGAGAACAGAACCAAAGTTCAGTGTACAATACAAATAATATGGAAATAAGTATAACAAAATAAGCAAATTACAAGAAAATGCTTCAAAAATAAAACTGTCAATTGCTAATTACCATAGAATAAAACTCAAAAATAGACTAAAGAACATTAAGCGGTGAGCAACATAGAGGATAATGTATGGTCCTCTATCAGTAACGGTCTATTAACTGTCGAGAGGGTTGCCAAGCGACCGTGTAAACCTCGAGAGCGAAGCTCGAGAGGTTTTCGTCGCCATGGCAACCTCGAGACGGTTAACAGTGACCGGTTGCCGATAGAGGGACCATACATTATTTTTTATAGTGTATGGTCCCACGTAAAAAGGAAAACGGCTGCTTACTTTTTGAAATATAGTCACTGCCGCAGCCGTTCAGTCCTTCCCTAACCGCTGCATTCATCTGTCGGTTCCCAGTGTAAAAAAAGGCTCGCACATCAGCAGACCGATCGCCGTTGTTAACCTATCAATGTGACGTAGCATCGATAGGTTAACAACATTTCTACGTCACATCAATAGGTTAACAACCTTAGGAAATGATGATTTCCTAAGGTTAACAGCATTCTACCATACATTATAAAACAATAATATGAGGAGCACAGAGTAGTGAGTGATGAACGGGGGAAGAGGGGCTAAGCTAGTGTCAGTGCAGTGCGGAAGGCAGGTGACAGAAATCCTACCCAATATCAGTAACAATGTAGGAGTGAATAGAGAAAAACACAGCATGGAGGAGAGATTTCAGAGCTAGAAGTGAAAGAGCAGAGTAAATGGAAGGGGGTGAGAGCCCCATAATTTAGGGAAGCAAAATGAGAAGGCAACTTGGCCAGCTGTTCGCGTTCTGTTATGTTTAAGCCATCTACCCCTAGTTCATGAGTGCCTCCTCACCCCCTCTTGAGGTCATCCCCTAACCCTCCCTTATGTTTCCATTCCTCCCCCTCCTCCCCCTCCACTTTTCTGTTCTGACTGGTATTCATTATCTATACCTGGGGTCCACTCTCCAGCTGGACTTGCTCTGGCTTGTCATGTATATAATGTCCCTTGCTTGAAATACCTAAAAATCTGTATGTATATTTGACTATGCCTTTGCTGTTGTTAAGCATTTTGTACATTGCTTTTGCCCGTGGACTCATTTTGTCTGTATATGTATTTGCAGTTGCATTATATATTGACCTTCTATTATGTATTGTACATTGTACATTGACTCTGCATTCTACCCTGGTCCACCTCGAAAATGAGCTCTGCTCAACGGTGTCTGCCTGGTTAAATAAAGATTTTGATTGATTTTTGATTGATTGATTGATTGATTGACTGATTTGTGGGAGAGCAAGGGAGCGAAAGCCATCGTTATGAAGGGAGCATGAAGCAGAAGGGGGGACAGACAGACAGGAGAGAAGCAATAAATGAGGGGAGGCAGCCAAACCAATATCCGGAGATAAATGGCATAAAAAATTGGTTCTGTTGCCGTACTGGTTCTTGTGACAAAAGATCCAGAAAACGAGATGATTTGATATCTTTTATTGGACCAACATAGATGTTACAAAAGAAAATAGGTGCTTTAGCTTTCGGACTACACCCAGTCTTTCATCAGAAACTATTGCCAGTTGTTTTGGAAGAATATATTCTATCTGCCTGTGCATCGCCTCCGCTCGCAGAGGCACCAGATTTAACTGAGCGGGATAGGAAGAAGGGGTCCGTTCACTTCCTGTTTCCATAACTCCACTTAAAGTACTTTTAAACTGCTATAAATGGTATATTTTGCCTTTAAAAAAGCAAAATAATGCCACTGAGGTGCACAAATGGGCTCCTCCCAGCTGTGACTATCTCACAGTAGCAGTCCATCATTTTTGGGGGGTCAAAGGTCACAGAAGATTGCAACAGCAGTAAAACTGCTTAAAATCTGCTTAAACATTCAATAACATTCACACAAAAATGTAAAACAAAAATTAAACAAAGGTGATCTTCCCATACTTAATCTGAACTGCACCGAAATCAGGTGAGCAAACTGTCTAAACTGACTGTTCATACTAGGGATGCCCAGAATTTGCCAATTCTGGTCCGATAGGACTTTAAGGAATTTAGAAATTTCTGAACCTGATTCCTGTTTCAATTCCAAGAAGTACCTCGGAGTCAGAATTAGATTTGGAATCCTAATTCCTAAATTCCTCCATTAAAACATGTTTTGGCTTTTAGGTCTAGAATTAGGATTTTTGGACGGCGATTCTGAAAATTGGGCTGGAATCTGATTCCCCTGACTTGGAATCCGAGCAACCTTTGTTCATACAGTTATTAATGTGCAAAGGGGTTGGCCACCCATCAGCACAGCAGTATGGCTAACGCTTGTGAGGCCGGCAACTTGGGCTCAGAAACAGGCATGGGGCATCTGGGCTGGATGGGGCGTGAAGGACTGAGTGTCCAAGGAGATGCTCTCCCCCTCTGGGGAAGGATGCATACTCCACTGCGGCACTGCTACCTAGGCAACCACATGTGGCAGTGGAGCTGGAAGCACTTGTGGGCGGGAGCACGTCCCCCAGCACCAACATGACAACACACCTTGCAGGCGCATGTGTGCCGCAGCACTCTTGGCCAGAATGTCCTAGGGACTTGGCAAAAAAACACTGAAGGATACACATTAGGGGCCCCTCTCAGCCTCCTGTCACACTCCTGGAAGCACATAATGTTCAAAGGGGTATTTCTCCACTCTCCAACTTGGGGGGGGGGGTCACACATCTATGACTCCATGGGAGAGTTAGTGTGGGTAGGGGAAATGAGGCTGAGTGGTTGCCTGGGGGCTTGATAGGAGGCATGTGCTGGCAAAAGGGGCATAAAATGGAAAGTAAAAAAAAATAAATACAATGACAGTTAAGTTAATGCTTACAAAAGCTGACATAGTGAGAGGTCCAAAGTTACACATACTCTAATAATGTAATGCATCGTGGGAATTATATGCAAATCAGCATGAATGGATTTTGACTGGTTCTGCTTTAAGCAGGAGTGCATAGTGCTGCCCCACCGCCGGCTGCAACCCCATCGTAAACTTCCCTGCAGGGATGGGAAGTCTGTGATGGGGGTTGCAGGAGAGCCTGACAGACTATGCATCAGGGGCCTATCAGGGCATGAAAGAGGATCAACTGTTTCACAGCATGCTTGCCCCTTCTAGGAAGGGAGAGCTGGTGCACTCCACAGCAATTCTATCATGGCGACATGCATATAATTCCCATGATGCTTTACAATACTGAGGTATGTTTAATTTTGTATTTCTTTGAAACCTCACTTCATTCCTAATGCCCTTCTTGGGTAACTTTTTCCTCAGTGCTTTTATGGTAATGTTCTTTCTATTATAATAAGAGGTCAATCTTTGAAAACAAAAAAGACGGGAGAAACCAGCTCACCAGGCCAGAAGTAGGACTGCCGCTTGTGGCACCAGAGACCCTGGTGTGAACATGGACTTGGGACGTAGGGATCAGCAGGGGTGGGAAGAAGGACTAAGGGTCCCACGGGATGCTGTCCTGCTCCAGGACAGGAAGGGAAGGCTAGCACACTCCACCGCAATACTGCCACCTGGGTGACTACAGGAGGCACCGTAGCAAAGTGCTGTCTGGGAAGGAAGGGAGGGATATCACCAGCGTCAGAAAGCTTGCATGTGCCCACCTTGATGTCTGTGCATTCAGCATGTGTGTGACATCCTTCAGGGCTAGGAAAAAATTAGAAAATCACCCTGGCTACAACTGGATGACACTGGCTTACCCCGCTGGCCCTGACAACATTGACTGCATTACCACTTACTGTTGCGGGCTTGAATAGACTAGAGGGGCTTTGCCAACCCTGGTGAAGGAGCTTCATAATGGGGGAAGCCATGGGGTGAACAGTGGAAGAGATAAGCCCCAGAGAAAATGGTGATGGAGCTGTGGGGAACAGAGGGAAGGGGGGCAGGCCAGAGAGAAGGGAGCATAAAAAGACAGTAAAAAAAAAAAAAAAGGACAGGGGAGCTGGCCTGCCAGCACAGAGGCAGTGTTACCACTTGCAATGCCTTGACCTGAGTTCAGGAGCAAACTCGGGGAGTCAGAGGGCCACCAGGGGTGAGGAGGTTTGAGTGTCTGAGGAACTTCTCTCTTCCTTTGGGGGTGGGGGGACATGGAGCCCAGCCTACGCCTGATACCTGATGGAAACCTGGGGTGATCATCGATGTACATTGTGCAGGAGTGTGCGGCATGCATCAAAACGGTATTGTACATCCACACCTCCTGGGGAGGAAATCAGGAGGAGGAAAAATGGCTTCTCAAATGGCAGGATGACATCGCTGTCACAAAAGGCCCTGCACCTGGCTATCCAGGCACCGTCTGAGAGCAACAGATCCTGTTTGATGGTGAGGTTTGCGGGCCCCTGCCAGGGGGGGGTAAGACTAAGGTAAGCCCTGAAGGACACCGAGGGTGGCAGGGCTGGGAAAACTGGGGGATGGTCCAGTCCTGGGCAGGGGAGAAAAGAAATGACAAAAAACAGGACCTGGGAAAATAGGAGGAAGGGGAGCAGCAGTGACCCAGTAGCAACAAGCTGACCACCTGACCCCAAACCTTCCACTTTACCAAACTGGAGTATTTTGATTGATCTACCCCATGTGGGTCTGCCCTGCTGGGAGAGGTGTATCTTGCTTGGGGTTGCAGGTGACGACCAGATTAGACGGTGCTGAAGGCTACAAACACCACTCCAGAGGAGTTAGGACAGAGCTTGTAAACGGACTGAACAGGTTTCCAAAGCTCACAATGTAAGAGAGTAAAAGGAGTGAGTAAAAAATACTGAACAGCACTCCTACTATTTACATATTTTATTCTTACTGGCGCAACACACAACATCAGCTACAGTGTTTAATCTGCCAGGGTTCCAAATTCCTGTCGACATTACACTTTCTCAAGCCTGCTTCTACCCAAAGAGCAGAACTTGAGGAAAACATCAATTCAAAGTAAACAGACCATGAAATGTGCATGTTAAATAATTAAAAAAAGGAATGATTAAAATAAACATTGTAACAACAGTTCAGTGACTCTGTTGTCCTCACTTTGCGCTGAAAGCAAATTAATACAAGTTCAAAAAATCTGTCAGATATGTTTCTTTCACAATTCTGAATGCGTTCCCCGTATCACAGTAAATAAATCCCAAACAGACATGTTGTCATAGTAGGGTGCTTCCTTTTTCTTCGAACGTTAGTATTATCACACTGGTTCACTTTTTGCCTGGCTGCTTTCCATATAAAAACTACAATATATAGACTCATCCTATAACACAACAAAAAAATGCAACACACCCCAAAGCCTTACAATTATTTGCTTATTTCACTGTTCCCTAGTTCTTATTTTAGTCCATTTAACTATTGTGTCAAACATAGTGTTATTGTCTTGTCTCTGTAAAGTGTCTGGGGTTGGGGTCTGTCTGTCATCAATAAGCAATACCACAGAATGACAACTTTAATATAAGGTTGCTTCGCAACACACTGATCTGTTATCCTTTACTAAATTCTAAAGAACATTCCTTATAAAATGCGTAGTGAAATCCCTGCGTGTTGACTGGACAGGACCCATTCATGGAGACAGTACTAACAATGTGTAAAAATGTTAAATTATTTTTTTCTAAATGCTCCTCACAAACCCATTTTGTAAGTGCACTAGTGTGTTAGTAGTACTCTGACCTGGGGCAGAAGGCACTTGGCCTGTGGCCTCATGCCTTACTATGCTGTGTCCTGACCAGGCTGGCAAGTTATCAGTGCCACTCCTCCTCCACCAGAAGCAGTGATGACAGTCTGGTGTGGCAGCAGCAATCTCAGTGGCAGTAATGAAGCATGGTTGCGCTACAGTTGACGTTCTGGCTGCGGTAATGAGAGAGTTCGCCAGGCGAAGCAGTGCAGCATTGGTGACTGGAAAGAGTCAGGCTCCCAGCAACATCTCCTCCCAGTACAGCAGCACATGGCTGGGAAGTGAGTTATCTGCATTGCCATCAGCCAGATGCCATTCGCCAGCTAATCAATTAAAAAAATAATTTTTCTGCCAGCACCCATGAGCGCTATCAGAGTGGCTTTGGCCATGTAGGGGACGGCCATCATGCCAAAGCAGATGGTAGTGAGCTGCAGCTGTTAGCTCCAATCAAGAGCAGCTGCAAGCCTCAACTGGTGCAATCCCAGGAGGGAGGAAGGGATGAAGATTTCGTCAGGCCACCCATCCAAGCTGGAGCATCAGTAGTAACAGCAGGCGCCATTGGCCCAAAGTCAGATGGCATGACCTAATTTTTTTAAAAGTGGCCCTAAGTAAAAGGACAGATCAGTATTTTATTTAAATTTGCTCCGGTGTGTACTGTATGTGGTAGGAAGGGCATAGCTCCAGGGTTCCAGCCCCAGCTTGGTAAATCCAAGCCACTGAAGCCCTGATTCAGGGCCTGGCAATAGATGCAAGGCAAAGGTTTTGCCCTAGTTAAAGCAACTGTCACTAAAGATACTGCATGCCCCTGACAGCCAAATAAACTATTTAACGTGGCTATACATTAAATATATTTACAAAATGGGTAGAGACAGTAAAGGAACCTGACTGGCAAGAACAGGATTCTAGTGATATCTTTTTTTTTTGTGTACAATATATGGTAAAAAAGACACAGTAGTAATGGCCAGTGTACTGATCAGAATCCTGGAGACACCAATCCAGTCTGAAAATCCCAAATATGGCAGCCATTTTGTTTTCTTTGCAGCCCAGTCACTCGCTTGCTGACAACCCCAGAAATGGGGGAATCCAGCATAGTTTAATGTTTTATTTTTTTTTCAATATCCCTATGTAACCCCTAGATGGCGCTATCCCAGGGGCTACTACCCCTGCCTGATTTGCCACTAACAGGTTGAGGGGCCTGGATCCAAAGGCGGGTGCCTCCACCCAGAGGTCAGGGTTTGCAATAGTTAAACTTACTTGGCCACAGCCTCTGGGACACTACAACCCTTCCCACTAGTAGCCCAAGTATATCAGAATTACATACAATATCACTTACCACAGACTGGTCTAGGCACTGGATTGTAAACAAGATACACCGCACAATCACAGTACAATAACCAACATAGACAAATACCTCAGGAGCATAACACTGGAAACAAGCAATCTGATTTATTTGGGGATATAACAAGGGCGGAAATCAGGTTAATTAGCTTATCACTCTACTCATCTACCTATGGCTCTGTGCACAGGCCTATCCCTATCAGTTACTGTCCCTGGGTACCCAAGCCCTAGTGGCTAGTCCAACCGTGGCAGCTGGTGAGGCCCTTTCACACAGAGAAAAGGAAAATTAAACAGTCAGCAGTACAGTAGTTCCATTTGGATTTAATGTAGCAATTCAACAGGGAGTGACCCTGAATTAGTACTCACGACCTCCAAACAAGATAAGGGTCCTTCAATGTCAGCAGGGCTACTCTTGAGCTCAAGAGACTCCTCACACATTTATATGGTAAACAGTCACAGGCAAAGTCCGTAATGGCAGCAGGATTCACTTGGGGTACACAAACCTCTTTCACACATTTATATGGTAAAAGAAAGCACTATACCAGGCAGGCTGCATCTGTATCCGATCACAATTACTGCACAATACCCGGGAGAACACACAGCAGATTCAGTTCCTGACAGACCGAGTGCAATTCATAATTCCTCCAGTCTTCTACAGGGTGAGCCTGGTTTCTACTCTTCAGATATCCTTTGATTCTCTTCACAGGGACAGTTCAGTCCTAACAAGCAGTTACACAAGCTGCAGACCAGAACTCTGGACCTTATACATGTTTTTTGACTAAAACTGTGCACTGAAGGAGCACAGGGTTCCTTTCCCCTTCACTGCCAGAGCTAAACTGAAACTCCAACAGACGAAACCGGGCACTTCCTTTGAGTTCCTCCCAGTTCTTGACTGGATTGGCTGTCACTCACAATAGACTGCTGCTGTTGGTCTAAAAAGGCGCCGAAGTCTAAACTACATCTCCCAGACTCACTGCCCATACAATCCTCTTGTGGCTGGCTCAGATTATGAGTCCAAGTTCTGATTCGTCCAAGGCACCATTTTAGAGCTAGCTTACCCCACACTGATTGGTCCAGTTCAGCAGTTCAAAGCTAGAATGGGGAACTAGGCAGACACAGTTCTGACTGCAAAGAAAGCAGGTTAGACAAACTGTAATTTCATTATGTAACCCCCCTGCAAATGGGGGTTCCCAAAAGACTTCCAGGAGCTTGCTTGAATGCTCCAAGCCTGAATGGTGTTTGGCATTTAAGCCATTTATCAGTGAGTGTTTTAGAGCCTCTGGTACTGTCTCTTTAAGAGCTGTCTGCTTGCAGACATAATTAGTTGTATGGAGGGACTGTGTGCTTCTCTGAGTACCACTCGAGCTGCGCAATTCACTTCATTTTGCAGTCACTAGGAGTGCAAAGGAACCTATCTGAAAGATGTAACTGTTTGCCAGAAATTATTTAGAGTTATAATGAAATTACAGTTTGTCTAACCTGCTTTCTTTGCAGTCAGAACTGTGTCTGCTAGTTCCCCATTCTAGTTTTGAACTGCTGAACTGGACCAATCAGTGTGGGGTAAGCTAGCTCTAAAATGGTGCCTTGGACGAATCAGAACTTGGACTCATAATCTGAGCCAGCCACAAGAGGATTGTATGGGCAGTGACTCTGGGAGATGTAGTTTAGACTTCAGTGCCTTTTGGACCAACAGCAGCAGTCTATTGTGGTGACAGCCAATCCAGTCAAGAACTGGGAGGAACTCAAAGGAAGTGCCGGTTTTGTCGGTTGGAGTTTCAGTTGAGCTTTGGCAGTGAAGAAGGAAGGAGCCCTGTGCTTTTCAGTGTGCAGTTTTAGTCAAAAAACGTGTGTAAGGCCCAGAGTTCCGGTCTGCAGCTTGTTGGGACTGAATTACGTCCTGTGAAAAGAATCAAAGGATCTCTGAAGAGTAGAAACCAGGCTCACCCTGTGAAGACTGGAGGAATTGCTGAAAATTACACTCGGTCTGTCAGGAACTGAATCTGCTGTGTGTTCTCCGGGTATTGTGCAGTAATTGCAATCGGGATACAGATGCAGCCTGTCTGGTATAGTGCTTTCTTTATATGGATGTGTGAAGAGGTTTGTGCACCTCAAGTGAGCCCTGCTGACATTGAAGGACCCTATCTTATTTGGAGGTCGTGAGTACTAATTCAGGGTGGCTCCCTGTTGAATTGCCACATTAAATCCAAATGGAATTACTGTACTGCTGACTGTTTAATTCTCCTTTTCTCTGTGTGAAAGGGCCCCTACCAGCTGCCACGGTTTGGACTAGCCACTAGGGCTTGGGTACCCAGGGACAGTAACTAATAAGGATAGGCCTGTGCACAGAGCCATAAGTAGATTATTAGAGTGATAAGCTAATTAACCTGATTTCCCCTGTCCTTGTTATATCCCCCTAAATAAATCAGAGCTGCTTGTTTCAGCAAAGTTATACTGCCTAGAGGTATTTGTCTATGTTAAAAGTACTGTACTGTGATTGTTGCACTGTATCTCATTTCACAGGAGGTCCCAGTGCGGAACCAGACCTGGGGGTAAGTGTATCAGTGAAGGTAATTCTGATATATTGTGTGGGCCACTAGTGGGAAGAAAGGGGGGTTGCAGTGTCCCAGAGGGCTGTGACCAAGTTAGTTTAACTATTGCAAACCCTGACCTCTGGGTGGAGGCATCCGCCATTGGATCCAGGCCCCTCAACCTGTTAGTGGCAAATCAGGCAGGGGTAGTAGCCCCTGGGATAGCGCCATCTAGGGGTTACAATTATTACTCTAAATGATTTCTGGTAAACAGTTGCATCTTTCAGATAAGTTCCCTTTGCACTCCTAGTGACTGCAAAAATGGAGTGAATTGGCAGCAGTTCGAGTGGTACTCAAGCAGAGAAGCACACAGTCCCCCCATACAAACTAATTATGTCTGCAAGCAGACAGCTCTTAAAGAGACAGTACCAGAGGTTCTAAAAACACTCACTGATAAATGGCTTAAACGCCAAACACCATTCAGGCTTGGAGCATTTAAGCAAGCTCCTGGAAGTCTTTTGGGAACCCCCATTTGCAGGGGGGTTACACCTATAGCTGTCCCTCCCGACCCACATGCTCTCCCTCTTGACATGCAGCCAGCCATGCTCTTTACATCTCACTCACAATGCACAGCCAGCATTAGAATACTGGCACCTTCTCGAAAGTCACTACTGCAGATGGTAGCATGCTGCTGACAAGATCGAAACCAAATCACGGTCTTGCCGGTGGGCCTAGTGTAGCGACCTGGTGGGTCTGCAACACAAACCTCAGCTCAATACAATGCCTCTAGTGACACCAGGAGACATTTCAGTGCCGTACTGAGAGTAGAAAACGTGCAGGAAGTGGAGGGACTACTTATTATAAAAGCAGACTTTTTTTAAAATGTTTTATAAATTTACAGTTTCTGAACATATACCCATTTTATAATCACAGTAATATGCTCTGGGGTATTCTTTATGCTCTGGTAAATGCACGTCTAGGAGAAGTAAGGCACTTGGCCTGCAGCCTAATGCCTTATTATGCCACTAGTCAAGCATTTATCAGAGCATAAAGCACATCCCACCATGTGTTATTACTTACTTCATGTACCTGATTACCTAATGAACTAAACAAAACAAAGAGTAAGCAAGAAGACACAATCGGGTGTGCATTAGACAGTTCTAGTGCACATCTAGAGGGCGTAGTGAGGCACGAGGCCATAGGCCGAGTGCGTGCAGTCCCCTAGCCATGCATTAGAACTTTCTAATGCACACCCTGGAGTGGCCTGTTTTGCTTATGAAATGGCATCTAAATTGTACATGAATGTCAAAGTTAAAATTATTAGGACTCCGTAATAAAAAAGTAAAAAAAATTTCTTTGATTTAAGTAAAATAGTTCCTCTGGCTGGATGAATTTGTTATGTATTTTTTTTTGTATACTTGAGGACTTTTTGCCTACTGTGGCCTCCGTAGTTGTAGTCTTTCTTGTAGTGGTTTTCATAGCCCCCCCCACTGACGGACACTTATACACACACGCACTTCCATTACTGGATTGTCTTTACAATATTTAGATATTCACCATTTCTTTTTTTATTTTACCTTTTGAATTGGACCAACGCAGCAAGCAAGGAGTTAGTGAGCGACGAGCATGCAGACCAGAGGGGCCAGCAAGTGACAACAAGAGAGAGTGCATGCTGCGAGACCGGGAGGTAGAAACAGGAATATAAAGTTCTGGAGACAGTGGTATTCTTTAATTTCTTTTTTTATTTAAACTAATACTGAGATGGAGCATTAAGGGAGATCGCATTTTGTTGTTTTTAAACTAAGGCTGAGGCGGGGGTGAATAGAGACGTAGAGCAGGAGAGCAAGCGGCGAGCAGGCGAGATCGTGACTGATGTGCATGGTTTATTTATGTGGTACATCCAGCTTCTTTCTTTACTGAAAAAAAATGTCAAAAATGAGGGGTAAGGAAGGGAACTAGTGAGCGGCCTGCTGGTCGGCCATTGAGGAGTATAGCGAGCTTGCGGGCAGGTGAGAGATCGTGGCAGGTATGAATTTGTTTTTTATTTGCTGCATTCAGCACAAAGTGAATCAGGTTGTCCTCTGTGTGTCCTGTGTCAGAACTGGAGCAGGTACAGCTGTCGTGGTTGTTTTTTGCCAAGTAATTGGGAATTTTAGAGTTTTGGCTAGTGTGGCTAGTGAAACTAATATGGCTGCCATTTCAGGTAGCACGGACCCCTCAATTTCTGGAACCTAAACAGTTTTTTCAGAAATCCTCTGTACTGCAAGGGATCCAGCGTGCCTTGACCAGGCCACGGACCCCTCAATTTCTGGAACCTAAACAGTTTTTCAGAAATCCTCTGTACTGCAAGGGATCCAGCGTGCCTTGACCAGCCACGGACCCCTCAATTTCTGGAACCTAAACAGTTTTTCAGAAATCCTCTGTACTGCAAGGGATCCAGCGTGCCTTGACCAGGCCACGGACCCCTCAATTTCTGGAACCTAAACAGTTTTTCAGAAATCCTCTGTACTGCAAGGGATCCAGCGTGCCTTGACCAGGCCACGGACCCCTCAATTTCTGGAACCTAAACAGTTTTCAGAAATTCTCTGTACTGCAAGGTACTAGCCCTGACTTTTTGATTTGGTACCAGTGGAAGCTGATTTCCAAGTGGCCCTCTATCTCCTGCTGAACACACCTCTAACTACTGTATCTCCTCTGTGTCTCTAGTTGAATTTATGTGCTAGGGTTTAATAATTTATTTAATCCTTACAGTCATTTTAAATTCTGAGTTGATATTAGAAGTGAATTTAGAGCTTTTTTTTTGTTGTTGACTTTTCCATTAGCAGATTATATCCTCTCACCACTAGAGGGCTATATCTCTATCTCTTTATCTAGTACGTAAGCCATGTGGGCTCTCTCTGCCTTTCTCTCGCCTCTCCTCCTCTTCCTTGCCCCCTGGCCCCCCTCTTCTTGCTCTCCTGGTCCTAGCCACCCCCACCCCACCCCCGCCACCCTCTACTCTGGTTTCCACTGCTACTCAAGGGAACTCTCCACTTCCACTCGAGACTTGTGCTTGGCGCACCGTTTGGATATTCCTGGTTACTTAACCTGACCACTACTCTCAACAAGCGTGGCCACACTCTACACTGTACCACCTTGCAGTCCATATGGGACACCACCTGGAACCTTGCAACTTCTACTCCAGGAAACAACAGTCAAAACTATCTCTCAAAGAGCTGTGACTCTGCTCCTTAAAACTCCTACTCCTCCTCCTTCTCATCTCAGGCAGCGTCCATCCCAATCCTGGCCCTAGAAGCTCAGGCCACACACAAACTCCACGTGCCCTTATCCTTGCAACCATTAATATCTGCAGCTTACTACCAAAGCTGGATGCACTCAAGCCTTCATGCCAACACAACCCTGACATCCTTGCAGTGGTGGAAACTTGGCTGACACCTAAAGTTCCTGTCTCATGTTAACAATACAGAGCTACAATGTCCACAGGTTGGACGGATATCCAAAAAAGGCGGTGGTTGCGCAATCTATATCAAAGACTCCCTGTCTTGGCACCCTGTAGCAACTCTATCACTTTCTGCCTCAGCCCAGATTCTGCCAATAAAAATCGTCCTAGGTCCCAACCATAAAGCCCTGACTATTGTCTCCGTATACATACATCATGGGGATCTAAACATGGATTCAACGACGTCCTAAACTTTATCAACTCTCATCCTCCTGAAGCTGAACTTATTCTACTAGGGAGTTTCAACATAAACTGGTTAGCATCGAGTGCCAGTGCCTATAAAGACTCCATCTCAGCTGCTAACCTCCACGCAAATGTAAACTCCCCTACTAGGATTAACTACAAGACTGGCACCAGTACCCTCTTGGATTGGGTCCTCACCACTCACCCCACAAGGATTTCTCGTACGACCATTTTCCCAGACTCACTCAGTGACCACTCCCCAGTCATGTGTGCATGTTCTAACAAATTCCTTAAGCCCCCTCCCAAAATTATCACTAGCAGAGTCCTTCCTCATGGAAAACTTCCACATCTCTAACAACGCCTGCTTCTACAAGACTAGCTACTCATCTATGAAGCAACAGATGTTAACTTGGCTCTTGATCACTTCATCTCAATTTTCAACAAAGCCTGCGACCTCTTTGCCCCTGCTAAAAGGCGCAAAACAAAATCTCTCTCTCTCTAACCAATGGGTCACTGCGGCTCTTCTCTCACAGCTGAAACTAAGGGATCACCTCTGGGCAGTTGCCAGGGCCACTGGCAAACAACTGGACATCCAAAATTACAAACAAGCACGAAATGCCTGCACAAAAGCCATATGGCTAATGAAATCCACCTATTACAAAGACGCTCTCACCAATACATGGGGAAATGGTCGAGCTTTCTGGGACAATATCAAGGATGTCACAGGGAAGCAGCCAAAAACCTCTCCGGCCATGTTAATGGTTGATGGATCCTCAACCCATGACCCCAAGGTGATCGCAAACATCTTTAACACGGCTTTTTCAGACCTTAGTGCTGTTCTACCCTATGACCTTTTCAAAAACAGGGCCTACTCCCCAAATACCTCAGCCCCTCAGTCAAACCATCCCCTCTTCTACTTCAGGAAGGTAAGGCTGAATGAAGCTTGCCGCTATATTACTGCAGCTATCTCTAAATCTAGATCTAGTAGCGACACCCTGGACCTTAAGCTTCTGTTGCTCACCCTCGATGAGGTAATTCATCCATTAACAAAAATCCTAAACCTCTCTCTCTCAGCTGTGGAAAATTCCCGGACCTATGGAAAACAGCCACCATGACACCCGTCCATAAAAGTGGGGACAAGACGATTCACTCAAATTATCACCCTATCTCCATACTGTCCCCACTCTCTAAGACACTTGAGTGCATCGTGGCTGATCAACTTACCGACCATTTGAATAAATACAATATACCTTGTCCACAACAACACGGCTTCCGGAAAGGTCACAGCACCACCACAGCCCTTCTTGAGTTCACTGGAGCTTTGCACAAATCCCTTGACAACGGCCTTCTCACGGGGGCCGTTTTCATCAACCTCTCCAAGGCCTTCGATACAGTACACCATGGACTACTAATACACCGACTACTGAATGCCGGGCTATCACCTGACTCTTATCTCTGGATTAAAAGCTACTTAGAAAACCGGTCACAGAGAGTAAAAATTGCAGATGCTTTTTCTAACACCTGCCTGTTCGCTCGGGTGTCCCACAGGGATCAATACTGGGACCCCTCCTTTTTAGCCTTTTCTTAAACTCCCTCCCTTACCACTGCTCTGAGCAGATCATACTATATGCCGATGATGCTGTTGTATTCTCCACTCACAAAGATCCTGCAACTCTTCAACACAACCTTCAACTTGGTTTCAGTTCTGTAGAGACATGGTTTCTTTATCATAAACTGGTCCTCAATGACAAGAAAACCAAATCTATGCTCTTCTGTAGCTCTCATAACCCACACAAGCTACACCACTTGGCTATCTCCACCACCCAGGGGAACACTCTAGATCAGGTGGTGTCCTTCAAATACTTAGGGATACAGCTTGACCCTAATCTCTCTTATGGACTTTATGTAGATAATGTAGCTAGAGCTGCTAATACATGGCTTGGTCTCCTCTACAAACACATGCCACACCTCACGCCAGAAGCTTTGAAGGTTGCAGTCCTGAGCTCTGTGATCTCTGTAATAGACTATGATCTCATCATTTATGGCTCGGCCACAACCACAACCCTTAGATGCCTCTCAACTGCCTTAAATAAAGCATGTCAGCTCATCACTGGTGCTCACCATCTCACCCGCACATGTGACCTGTACACTCAGACCGGCTGGCTCCAACTATCAAACCGCATAAAGTTTCTCACCTGCTCCATGGTCAAAAAAATCTACCTTGGCCTTGCACCTTCTGGGGTCTCAACTCTGTTACAACACCGAATTAACAAATGGTGCCTTAGGAGATCCACGCTACAGCTACTGAAAGTCCCCCACTGTCACACTTCACAGGGACAACGCTCTTTTGCTTATTGAGCACCACTCTGGTTCAATGGCCTCAGCCCAACCATCTCCTCTGCCCCAACTATTGGTATGTTTAAAACTAGGCTCCGGGACTATCTCACTACCAACAGCTCCTGTGACTGCCCAACTTAACCTTGTTTCTCCACTTCCCTTTCTGCTCTAGTTGTCTCCCCCATCTCACTGGATTCTACCCTCACATCTTGGTATACCCAATGCTGCACTTTTCACCCTCTCGCCACCCTTCCTACATTCCTTCTCCCCCTACCCTCTTCCTTCTCCCTACGACTCTGGCACTTCTTATCTGTTGTCTATTTTCTTAGACAAATGCCGCTGGCTGCTTTGTTACAATGCTACCCTTGAACTGTATTAATCTGTACTCTGTTTGCAATGTCCACATTGTTGTAATGCCTGTCTTGATGTTCCCCATAATTTGTATTTCTCTGACGTGGAACCTTTGTAAAAGAGCCATGGCTCAAAGGTATTTATAATCCTAGACTTGATAAATAAATAAATAAAGTTATGAGGGGGAGTGATACCTGTGGGAGGGTGAACCGATCAGAAAGCCTGAAAGTCACTAGTCATTTCATAATTAAAGACACAGCGTGCACCCGATTACCAAATGAATTATTTAAAGTGGCTGTACATTAAAGATACTGCATGTGCCTGAACACCTTTTATTTATTTATTAGAAATAAATGGATTACATTTACCTTTGAGCTAAGAGCTCGATCACAAAGGTTCCTCATCAGTACAGTGAAATACAGAGATACAGAGACAAAAAAGAATACATTTAAGCAGTAATAATATACATGGAGGCAATCAGATGACATAACATAAGATCGTAGCTAGTTACAGACTAGAGGAGTAAAAAATGTGAAAATGTTGAGACAGTTCTTGTCATAAGTGCTGCAGGTGGGAAAACAGAAGTTTTATTTATTTTTTAGATGGTGGGCCTATAACCTGTGCCTGTTGAGAAGGACAGGACCTAGAAAGGGAAGAATAGGAGGTGAGGGGGTATGCTCAGAGGGCGATGGGAGTCACCAAACAGGGAAAAAACATGGGTTGATATGAGGAGGGCGGTATGGGTGAATTTACAGAGGGGTGGGACTTCACTGCATAGTATCTGGCTAGGTGGAATTGAGGGGGAGGGGGAGGGAACCATGGGGAAAGGAAGACCAACAGGAGAGGAGGAAACTAGGAGGGGTTGTAGGGGAAAACATGGGCAGTGGGGTTCAGAAAGAGAGATGGGGGCATATATTATGTTCATTGGTCACAGATTACTGGTAGTTGTAATACATCAAATAGTACTACAAATACTGGTTGAGGAAATAGAGGATAAAGTATGGGTCTGGGTGTGTAAGAATTTACACACACCGAGGGTATGTGTAGCATCGAAGCCCGGTGTGTGAAAACCAGTTTCTGAACCCATATTTTGTTATATAATTGTGGTTTCTCTTTTCGCCTCAACAATTATACAAAATAAAAGAGGCTGCTGTGCGCCGCAGTCCGACTATGGCATGGCACGCGGTTAGCTTTCACTTTAATTTCAAACATTTTTTTTTTTAATATTGTGAGGGTGGGCAATCCGGTAGCAAATGTGGTACATTTAAGTTTTTTTAAAATGTTACTTACTGCTGAGTGTCCGTGGCAGTTTGTATCCATGCTGGGTTTGCCGTTCGGGAGACAGTGACCGAGAATGGAGGAGTTTGACCAGGCGTTTGCAGAGGGGAAGTGTGCGGCGTGTTTGCCATTATACGCTCCTTTATAACGGCTAATTATGCCAGTTTCCCTAGGGAAAAGAGGAAGCCGTTAATTATTTATTATATTATGCACAATAGCCATAGTCAATGGCTTATGTAAGCAGGTCGCTTAGCTTGGTTTTGAATAGACCTAGTTTGGCTGCAGTCAGAATTTCATCAGTCAGTGTATTTAACCAGTAGGGTGCCTGATATTCGTAGGATCATTGGCCTTTTGAGGTCCGTTTGAATGGCACTAAGAAGGATCGGCTGTTAATACCGCTAGTACTAGTACTACACCTAATGAACTATTTAAAGTGACTGGGTAATAATAACATATGCATGTGCCTGACCACCTAACAAACTCTTCTGCATGACTGCATAGTAGTTGTCACTGTATATGACCTTTGATTTGAGTCCAGTTACCACTGCATGAGAGTCCACTGCATTTGCAACAGTAGTGTCCCAAGTTCACGATCATCATATCCAGGCATCCACGTAGCTGCAGTTTCCAACAGTGGGTCCAGTCATATAGTTATCATAGGGCGAATAGTCATATAGGCAGGGTGTGCCTGCCAAAAGCAGGTTTGGAGCACTGTATTCCTGCCAACCCCAAAAAGAGAGGTACTATATCCAGGAACTACCCCAGTTCAATAAAGGGGACTCTGTTCGTAAGTTGGGCTAGGGTCTTTTTCCTTTGCAGGTCCAGTGTATCTTCTGTCCAGATTTCAGAGGAGAGCCGACACAGTAACACAGTGGTGGTGCTGTCCCTTGTTATACCGGAGACCTACATTCAGAATGAGTGCAGACCACTGTGGGCCATCCAGGGGGAGGAAAGACTGAGCACTGCAGGGACTGTTCTACTTCAGCGAGGGGTCAGGTGGTGCTTCCGCTCTGCGACTGTGGACTGGTGGAGAGCAGTTGGTAGCACAGACAGGAGCACCAGTGTGGAGGGGTTACCACTGGATGCTTATCACGCATGCGGGCCAATGCATACATGCATGACCGAATCATTGCATGCTGACAACCTGGGGAGGTTGGAGGAAAAGCCAGGTGGTCCTGGTTGGCAATCCTGCAGGATCTCACATGACAGAGCCGGCTGGCCACCACTACGTGTGATCCTGGGTAAGTGCTGGATAACTCGTAAGTCCATGAGAAGTTTGGTGACTGGGCTGGGATGGGCAGACTCGGACGAGAAGCAGCTTGGTAGGGAAAAAGCAGAGTCCAGAGGAGAGTTTTCTGAAGTTCCACAGTGACCCAGATACTCCAGATGTTCTTCAGAGTTCAGTGATTTCAAGGGAGCTTCATGTGGATCCAAAGTGACCCAGAAGTTCAAGGTCTACTTCTGCTTGTTGCAAGTCCTGCTGAGTAAGCAGACTCACAAGTGGCTAAAGAGAACCACGTCCAGAGCTGCCGTATCAGTAAGGCATATATCTTATCAAAAATGCAGCTGCATGGACAATAGACTTGTTAAAAAACAAATGCTTGGTTGTTAGTTTATAACAAATGTTTTTATTTAATTTAAGAAACTGCAACTCACCCCACCAGCATCCACCAATGTTTTATGCACCTACAATGTGTGCCTTCACAGGGCTTGGCCATAGGGTGTACTACATCATCCTTTTAAATCACCCCTTAAAGTGACAGTAACTATTTATCAGCATCAGGCAACTAGATGTCTTACATTATTAGTAATAATATTAACAAACCACCGCATGTCTTACATTACTAATAATAATATTAACAAACCACCGCATGTCTTACATTACTAATAATAATATTAACAAACCATCGCGTGTCTTACATTACTAATAATAATATTCTTAACAAACCACTGTGTGTCTTACATTATTAATGATAATATTAACGAACCACTGTGTGTCTTACATTGCTATTAATAATATTAACTACCATGTGTCTTGCATTGTTACTCTCCTCCCCCTCCCTCCCCCTTTTTTCTTTTCTAAAGATATTTACTGTACATTAACACTTTTGAAATTGGTGGATGGGTTGCATAAGGCAGTTTGTTAATATTATTGGGCTCTATGCATGAAAGGGCAGAAAGTACATGCCAGAGGCATGAATCCCTCCTGCGTAGCTCCGCAGCCTGGACAGGTGTGCACAGGCCGGTATTCACTATTGCCGGCCACCTGGCCATGGCCCCACCCCTCCAGCTTGCAGGATCATGGAGGGTGGACAGGAAGGGAGTAATAGACCCAGGCAGGCAGCCAATCTGATGCCCTTCCTGAAGCCCAGAGTGGATCCCCTGTTCCGCGGGAGCAGGGGAGTATGTGAAGGTGCGGGTCTGGGTGCGTGCATAGCACACACAGGCACCCAGGGAATGCACCATTGTTCCCCTTTGTTCAATGGTTCCTCCCTTTGTCTGATCCTCATCTCCGGGGCACCACACCTTTCCTGGCACACAGATGTACCCCCCCAACACATCTGAGCCCCTACCCAGTCCCGAATGACAGTTCACACACCCCTACATCAGAACCCCCGCCCGGTCCCATATGACAGTTCAGCCCCCCACACATCAGAGCCCTGACCCTGGTCCCGCAAGTCAGTGACATCCCCTCCCAACCACAGCCCTGTCCTGGCTGCTGCTTGCCCCCAATCCTGGCACCCACCCCCTCAGTGGTGGTTAGTGGCCCCCGCAGCTCTGACAACACCACCCCATTCCCCATACCTACAAGTCAGTGCTGGTGATGGCGGCAGGTGACATCCTTTAGCACACACCAACGGCCACCACTGTCCAACTAATGCTGGCAGTTCCTGCCTGTTATAGGACAAACACCCTAAAAATAGGCAGTGCGCCCCAGCATCAGTTGTACAGTAGGTGGCCGAGGTGGTGCACGAGGGAGAAACGAGCATCCTTAAGACTCCCATTCAGAGAGACAAGGCTGCCTCAAGGCAATAATGCAGGATTATGTCTAAAACAGCTGAAATTGGTGGAGAGACTCCTGACAGGTTCAGGGTGGGAACAGAGAAGGGAGATTGGATGTCTAGGATAACACAAAGAGTTCCCCAGTGAGATGAAATGTTTTTAAAACTTTATTTCACTGTTTTATTTCACGTAACATCATGATATGTAGGCATTGATACAACTTGATAGTCCATTATCATATACATTCAAAGTATAGACAATACAGAGCAAAGTCAGCATGTTCCTCGAGATTTATTTCATTGTTTGCCTCTTTCACAGGAGGAGGGACAAACACAGAAGTTCTGTTGCTCAATAATATTGTCAATGGCAGTAAGATCCAAAGGTATACAGTTCAAATCCAATCACTGGATGCAAATTTTAGGTGCCTTAGGTAGCACGGATGTGTTTTAACTTTACAAGCAAAGGTCAGAGGTTGATTCAAGGTGTAAAGACATATTAGGCAGCCAGTATTTACCAAAGAAAGGGTCCAGAAAGGGCTTAAAGGCCTAAAGATAGCTAAATCTGCAGGGCTGCAGAGGAGATGCACCCAAGGGTCTTCAAGGAATTGACTGTGGAACTGGCTGAGTCCCTAGTACGGCTATTTATTTATTTTAGTCTTTGGTAACCGGTTAAGGCCCACTAGGCACAAGTGCCTGTTTTCAGGGGTGACCTGGGAGCACTGGGCAGTTAAGTGACTTGCTCAGAGTCACATAATATGCAAGGGGAGGTTGTGAGAATCAAACCCAGGTCTGGTCTGCAGGATGTACCAAGCTTGTGCACACCTCGTTACTCTAACCTCTAGGCTATACTGCAATGGCTCAATTCAGATATGGGTATTTCTGAAAGATTGGAGGGTAGCAGACATTTATTTTATTTATTTATTTATTTAAGTCTTGGATTACAACCTTTGAGCTAAAAGCTCATTTGCAAAAGTTTCATGTCCAAAATGATTCAAAAGTAGCAGTGGAAAAACACAGTTATTGCAAGGGTACACACGTGAGTAAAAATAAAATACAATTGCAGTTTTGTTAGCTAATAAAATGCTTTAGTAGTCAGAGAATATACAACAAAGGTAGATAGGTCAGTATCAAGGCGCAGGGGTAGTATAAGTATTAGGAGCAGTAGTGTATTCAGGGGAGGCAGGAAACAAGTACGCGATAGAGAGAGTGATGCATGAAGAGCACAAGGCGGGGAGCAAGGGCAACCCAGGTTCCCTCTGTCAGCAAAGGAGAAGGAGTGTAAAGCAGTAGGGAGTTTAGACGAGGTAGAAGATATAGGGTAGGGCCATGAGGATAGAGGACTTGAGGGGAGGGGGAGTGAGGTGTAAAGGCAACAGGGAAGAGAAAGTGGAGACTCACGTCAGTCTAGTAGGGGCTATTGGGCATAGCATGGCCTGGACTCTGGGAGGGGTCAGGCCAAGGGTGGCTTTCTTGGCCAGAGACAGAGCTGGTAGCGAATCGGTTATCCAGGTTCAGCCAACCTGTAGAGTGTGTATAAGTTGCATGTGTGGGTTAGGAGCGGTACTCGCAGGAGTAGCCGTCAGGACTCGTTGAGGGCACGGACGATTCTTTTCAGGGTAGAATCAGATGCTGAGCTGTACACTACGAGGCTGTAATCTATCACAGACAGCACTGAGCTAGTTATTGCTAGTTTGAGGGTGTCTGTTGTGAGGCAATGCCCGTGCCTATATACAGTAGTTGTTCCAATTTTTCTGTTGACTGTCTTAGAGACATGGTCAACGTGCAGAGAGTAGTAGGTACTGTACAGAATAACCCAGAGGTAGTTGAAGTTGGGCACCATCTCAAGGATTTCATTTTGTTTATTGCAGAAGGATAGGGTGGCTGATTTATATTTGCTGTGCGAGGAGGCAAAAAGCATAGTTTTTGTTTTCTTGTAGTTGAGTAGCAACTGAGCATTGGTGAACCAGTCTTTGACAAGTTTGAAGTTACACTGAAGACTGTGTTCCAGGGTGACGAGGTCAGAATGGCTTGAGTGCAGGAGTTTATTTAAAACTCTAAATCAGGAATGGAAGCAATATAACCACTTTCTTAAAGAAAAGAAGTCTATTTTTTATTATTCATAATGGGAAAAAATGCTAAGGGCCACAGAGGAGAAAAAAAAGAAAAAAAATGTGGTTTTGGTCACTTGCTAGGGGAACAGGCAACTATAGAGATTCTATAGATACATTTATTTCTGAAGGTCAAAGGACAAATTTCTTCTCAGACATGTCTTTTGACCCAAGCATAGATAACAGGTACTACTGTACTAGATTTAAAGATAATCTTGTTCCAATAATATGCAGAGGGATAATCTATACAGCAATTAAAGCATTAAAAACCAACAAGGCCCCGGGCCCAGATAAAATACCAGCCAAAGCATATTCATGCAGGACCTCACTTTGGTGTAGTTTTCTGACCATATTCTATAACAAATGTATTCAAGAAAATTACATTCCTGCTTCCTGGAGAGGGTCAGAAATCATACCAATACATAAAAAAGGAAATACTGCTGATCCTGCCATGTATAGGTCTATTAGTCTATCAGATGTCAGCTTAAAATCTTCTCTATAATAATACTGGAAACACCAAGGCAACAAATTTGACCAAACAGGCGGCTTGTGTGAACTACAAGCAAGTTTCAGGAGCAATTACTCAACTATTGACAATTGTTGTATTTTATGTGCATATGAGAAAACAAAATCTGTCTGTGGTATTTGTTGACTTCTCCTCTGCATTCCTCGCATATTACTCCAGTGCTGGGCGACCTGCACTGGCTGCCGATTCAGTGGCGGATCACCTTTAAGGTTGGTTTACTGTCTTATAATGCCCTACACGGACTTGGCCCTGACTACTTGAAAGTGTTTCTTGTTCCCTACTGCCCTGTGCTACAGCTCCGCTCAGCTGACGAGGGGTTGCTGGAAATTCCGAGGGTAACTCTAAAATCTTCTAGGGCCCATGCATTTATGTTCGTGGCCCCTACCCTCTGGAATTCTCTACCCTGCCAGCTTTGGGAGTGCATGACTGTGGGGGTGATTTAAACAGGCACTTAAAACTTTTCTGTGCCCTCTAGCTTTTCTGTGATGCATAGTTGCTTGGATTTGTTACTCTGGTTAACTGCTGTCTGTGTTTTATATAATTATGTGTTTGATTTTTGTACAGCGCCTTGATAATTTTGAAATGCGCTTAAAAAATGAAGATTATTATTATCATAGAAGTACATTAGGGAACCTCATGGTAGATAGGGACATTGACCCCACATTAGTACAGGTCATTTGTAAGTCTATGTAGTAATACTTGGGCAAGCACCAGGATAGGCACAAGAGGCCAACTATCTAGAATTATGCCCATCAGCAAGGGTGCAAGGCAAGGCTGCACACTTGCCCCCATGCTTTTTGCTTATATATCGACCAAATGTTGAAGGATTTTGAAAATCTGACCTCTGATTCTCCAAAAATCAAGGACTGTTTAGGCCCTACATTGGCCTATGCCGGTGACCTAATATTAATTGCCCTATCTAAAAATGGCCTTCAAAGAAAACTGAATCTATTTGAATCAAAAATGAAAGAACTAGCGTTAAAAATAAATGTTGGTAAAACCCAAACCATGGTATTTGGCAACAATAAAGTAAAGGGCAACTGGGTCATTGGGAATCATTGGGAATCAAAAATTTGTATCCATTGATAACTGTACTTACCTGGGAATAACGTTTACCTCTACTGCCACTCGGTCCAAGCATGTTAACAAATTGTTGGAGGGTGTTAAAAGACTACATTTGGCCTGAATACATTTATTTTTACCCATGGCGGTCTATCAGTAAGACCACTGAGGCAGGCAGTAAAAGTCAAATGCTTTGCTCAACTAATATATGGGCTGAAATATGGAACTGGAAAAACAGATGCAAATTAACTGTATCTATTTATAAATTATTGAGGAAGACATCTGGTGAGCCACTCCTGTCCCGTGGTCTGTATACATGCTGAGTTGGGACTGCCAAACATAAACGCCATTATGGGTGCTAGAAAGGTTAATTATTTGTTAAAACTCACCAGAATCATACAGGAAAGACTCCTACAAATGTTTAACGGAAAATGGAATTGGTCTGATCTAGGTTGCTTAGACTCTAACTGGTACAGGAACATTTTACAGAACTTGAGGAAGTATGAGTTAGCAAATTTAATTACACAATGGCAATAAAATTTCCTGGACTCTGATTGGTCAATGTGTGCCTGAGACAGTGATGTTATTACAATAACATCACTGTATTGCTTTGGATGCTATGGATGGTGCGCTTTTGACTATGGATGATGACCATTTGGATTCCTTAAAATCATTTTTTATTTTTATTTTTTTATTTTGTATGACAACGAGCCATTGTATAATAGCAATAAGGCACTCCAGGGATGTGTGTTATCGTATGATAACATCACTCCTGGAATTAGTGGAAACACTCGGCTTCTCGTGCTTCAACCCACCCCAGAATGACGTTATTACACCATAACACACACCCTGTCATGCCTTATTGCTTAAATAAGTATGTAGAGAGGTGTCTGACCCAGTGGTGTAGAGGGCTGAGGTGCTGGTGCTCTTACCTCTAACCACACTGACAGCCGGGTCAGGAGCGACCTCAGGTGTCTGTGGGTTGGCCAGGGGAGGAGGAGGATAGAGCATCCCTTGACTGCTCTCCTCCTCTGGGGAGGGTTGGGGGATGACCACTGACCTACTGGCTTCTGGTGGTGCCCGGGGCGGTGGCAGGCTTGGGGGCACAAGTGTGGGTCAGCTGGCTGACGTCAGACGGCAGCACGCTGGAAGTGCATGCAGCAGCCGCCTCGATGCCATTGCACACCCGCGCTGTGGGGGGACATTACAGGGAAAACAATCCTCCGAGATGCATATATGAAGGTCAGCCTGATGGCGCCTCAGCGGATGCACTCAAGTCACTCCCCTGAGCCCAACCCCAGGTCTTCCGCAGTGTGCGGGGTAAATACCCGCTGTGAAGCAGCCTGGGGAGGGCAGAGTGAAAGGGGCCAGACTTCTGACTGCAGCCAGTGTGGGGGCTGAGGAGTCTGATGCTGGATGGGGAAAACCAGAGGTACACCCCCCAGCCAAGGAGGTTTAAATACATAACTAAAAAAAAAGTATGTGTAGAGGAATATTGCACTCAGTGGGAAGCATAAAGACAAAGACTATATTAAAACAAAATCTATAATTCTGGGGTTAAACTAGAGTTGGAAAAGTTACAACCACAAGGTTCTCCCATGGTATACAGCCCATAGTGGCCCATACGGATTAAAATATTATTTGGATGGTCTTACAAATCCAAATGCAAGAAAACTGCTTACTAAATATAAATTCAAATGTTTTGACAGTAATGCTTTAAAATCCAGATATAATAAATAGAATAAAGTATGGGTTGGGATGTGTAATGAGAAGTTTACATACACCGAGGGTTAGAGGATACATAAACCCGAGGCGAAGCTCGAAGGGTTTATGCATAGCATGTAACCCCAAGGGTGTGTGTAAACTTTGAGTCTACACACACCGACCCATATTTTATTTTATATAATTGCTGGGTTTCATTTTTTCTCTACAGCAATTATATAAAATAAAAGAGAAGACATCTGATGCAGTTCTGGTCCAAAATGGAGGGGCACAGCACACACAGTCTCAGCTGTGAAAAAAGCAGGTTAGACTAATGGTAATTCCACCAACAGGCTAGCTAATTATGTCCAAACAGTTACATTAGTTAAAAGGGCTCCCTCTGCGCATACAGCGACTGACAAATGGGAGCGATTTCACCACAGCTCAGATGGGATTTGAACAGGGAAACACGAGTCCCCCCTATACTAACCCACTGGAGCCTGCGAGCAGACAGCTCTTAAAGAGACAGTACTGGAGGCTTCAGAAGCACTCACAACATCCGCATTTTGGCGGCATTTCGCCGAACACCAGTTAGGCAGGGAGCATTTAGGCAAGCTCCGGGAAGGCTTTTAGGAACCCCATTTGTGAGGGGGTTACATAAATAAATAGAAAAGAAATGGCTGCACAAAAAAACTGGACTGCCTCCTACCAAAAGTGGGGAAAAAAATAAAAGCAAAAACCCTTCCTTCCAACAGCCGCTTCTGACCGCTGACACTGCTGAAACTCAGTTGGACCATGGCTGTCTGAAGGGTCCAATAGGGGCAGGGGGTATCCCAAATGGAGTAACTGGCGACCAACCAGAATTAGGGCTCTCTAGGGAGCCAATGAAGATACAGCTAGTAATTGTGGGAAGTGAAGTCTAGACCGTGGCGCCTTTTCATACCACTGAGGGCAAGATTAAGTGACTGGCATCTGTAGCCAGCCAATGGGATCAGGTGGCACCTGAGCAGAGAGGATGGCCCCGTGCTGTCAAGGGGCAGAGACGCTATGGCTGTGAACGAGGAAGGAGCTTGGGGCTCCTGCGCCGTTGAGTTTTCGCACAGGAAGCGCGTGAGAGGCCAGAGGCGGACGTTTGAATAGCCAGCGAGCTTCGGACTAAATCCGCGGGGCAGCGGTCAGAGGAGGCTGTGTAAAAGCACAGCTACCTACCAGGCTCACCCTGTAGAGGACTGGAGAATCTGCTGAGTCAGCTCGGGTCTGTGTCAGGAAAGTGAAGCTGCGGTGAGACTCCCGATTAGCTGTGCGTTCGGTCGGGCCATAGGAGCAGCTGCCTGGTATGGTACCCCTCTGTTGCTTTCCATATGAATGTGTGGAGAAGTATTTGAAGTTCAGGCTCAGCCCTGCGAGTGGTGTGAGAGCGGTTTTCTTCTGGAGTTGTGAGTACTAAAGCAGGGTAGCTCCCTGTTAAATGTTTCTAGCAAGGGCACGATCTTCAGGTTGCTTTGCTGACTGCACTAACTGAGCCTGCTGGCTCCATCTAGTCTTCGTAGGAACTAAATGCTCGTTTGTGTCAGGACCCCAACCAGCTGCATCGAGGAACTATCCTTTAGGACTTGGGTACCCATAGACAGCAACTTATAGGTCAGGCCTGTGCAGAGTCCTAGGTAGATACTCATATATTGTAGTGGTAAGCCAAACACTCTGATTCCCCCCGGTCCTTGTTATTTCCCCTTCAATAAATCAGATTGCTTGTTTTGTAAAAGTACCCTGGCTAGTTTGTGTATTACTGGTGAAATACTGCACAGTGAATATGGTAAAACTGTACCTCACTTTTCAGGGGGTCTCCGGAGTGAGCTGAGTGGTTTGAGCCGGGGGTTAAGTGTCTATGGTAAGGATACTGCAACTAAACTGTGTGGACCACTAGTGGGAAGAAAGGAGGGTTGCAGCAACCCAGAGGACTGTGACCAAGTCAACATTGACCGTTTAACCCTGACCTCTGGGTGGAGGCACCCGCCAACGGATCTGGGCCCCTCACCCTGTTACAGTTAAGGCAGGCAAGGTTGTAGCCCTTATGATAGCGCCCCCTAGGGGTTACATTTAGTTTTTGTTTACTGGGTAAGTGCGCTAGCCAACATGATGACTATTTTCAGGCACGACCTGGGAGAGTACAGAACAAATTGGGCAAACACAAGTACATTTCAAAATATAGTAGTTTCCAATATCCTTAATGTCCCCTTTTTTGAGGACTGGTGTTATACGAGCCTCTTTCCACAGGGTTGGAACAGTACCACTAGACAGGGACAAAGTATATATTTTCGCCAAAGGAGAGGCTATGTAAGGGGCTGCAAGTCTGAGGAGATGAGGTTCGAGGAGGTCTGACCCTACACTAGTATTATCAGATATAGTTAAGAGGAGTTTAAAGACCTCCTGGGCAGTTATAGCCTTAAAGTAGAAAGCCGGGGTATGTGATGACATATGGGAGAAAGCAGAGGAGCCTGGTGACCCGTGTTCCCCCGGAGACTGAGGGCAGAAGGTCAGTGATTGGAAGGCAGAGGTGAACTGGGACAGGTCCGAGAACATGTGGTTAAAAGCATTGGCTATAGTCTTCGGGTCATTGCAGTGCACCCCATCTAGTATCACATCTGATGGGGTGTAAGATTGGGAGGATCCTAGAAAAGTCTTAATATGAGACCAGAATTTTTTAGAGACTGACGCAGAGCTCACCAGTAGGTCCTGGCAGTATTTACTTTTGGCTAATCTTTTCTTTTTGCAGCGATTTCTGTGAGACCTATAGGTGTTGAAATTGGCCAGCAGCCCAGTTTGTTTAAAGCATTTTCAGTGTTTATCTCCACTCGGTTAGGAGGTCCTTATGCAGCCACCTGGTAGGTTTTCGCTCAACTGTCCTGGTGATCTTAGGGCATGCCTAGACTGAATATCAATAAATTTGTTTAGAAAGACCTGTAGAGCCTCTTCAACATCATTCGTGTTGAAGACTTCAGACCAATCAATGCATGACATGTCTAGGCATAACGATTTTCATCCAAGTGTCCAAAATCTGTGAAGGTAATGTAGCGAGATGGCGGAGATGGTCGGGCAGCAGATGTTCAGAGGCAGAAAGTAGAAGCATGGTCAGTTATGGCGCTCCCAAGAATCCCTGCTGAGGTCACATGTTCAAGACGGTTTGTCAGTAGCCAGTCCAGAAGGGTACGGTTTTAGTTGGACTTGGTGACCTAGTAGGTTCAGCAATCAGCTGATGCAGGTTATAACTAATGGCTACTAATACCAAGGAGCTATGAGTCGGACCCAGCTAATTTAGGTTTATGTCCCCCAAGATTATTACCTCATTATGTTTGGCAAGTGTGAAAGTTGTGTCGAGTAGGTCCTGAAACCCTGCCAAGCCAGCAGTAGGGGGGTTATAGGCACAGACGATATGGAGTTTCTTTGCTCCTAGTGAGACAGAGACATATAAGCATTCACTTAGCATGGAGGAGGTCAAGTCACTGATGGCGGGGAGGTTGAGGTGATCTTTGTGATAAATGGCTATGCCACCACCTCTTTCTTCATTGGCCTATCCCTACGGATCAGGAGTAGCCTGCTATTGAGCAGAGAGCATCAGATATACTGGGTTTTAGCCAAGTTTCAGTGAGACAGAGAATATCAGGGTTATACTGTTTCATCCATACCACAAGTTCATCTATGTGGCATATGGGACTTCTTGTATTCAGGTGAGCAATAAGGAGACCCTTTTTAGAAAGCCCTGACAAGTCATCCGAAGAGAAATGAGAAAGGGGGCCTGGATTTGCCTCAACATCACCTGCCAAGAGGAGGATAAGAGAGGCCAAGAAGCAAAGCCTGACTATGTGAAAGGTTTGTTAAAAAAAATGTACTTACTGCCGAGCTACAGCGGCGGTCTCTGGTCGCTGGGGTTAGGTTGGCTGGGGAACGCGGAAGAGCGCGCCTGGTGGTGTCAGAATAGGGTATAAGAAGCAAGAATAAAACTCGGCGCGTATTTGCTATAATAAACACTCCTTTATTATGGCAAATTACACTACGGGTTTTGTGTAGTAAAAAACGAAACCCATTAATTATAAACTACTTGTAATTGCACAGAAATATTTTTGCACCATTGGTGAGAAGGAGGACCTATTACACGTTTTGTGGGACTGCTCCTGGCACAAGACCAGGCTTTATTGCCTCAGCCCATTCCTAAATGATTGGAGTAACTTAGATAAAAACACACTTAAAGAAATACTTATACAGAGGATGATTGGTCCAAAACTAAATTAGCTCATTACTTCCTCCAGATCACCAAAATTAGGCAGCACAAAATTAAAAATATAGATATGACTATAATATAAATGCCCTTGTAATCTAGACACATGATGGTAGAATAATAATCGTAACACTAGAAAGATCTGGGTTCATTGTATCCCATACAATGACTACCTAGTAATACTAAAGGGTCCTGTAAATGTAATATAGACACCTAATAGAGATCTGAAGGGCTCCCTGGATTCCTCGTATTAGGGTCACTCCCAGTTGAATATAGACAGCAGTAACGGTTAACTGGCTGCATAGTTGGTTCTCATCTGATTGTCACCAGGAAAACTTGAATTTATTTATTTATTTGTAATCTATTTTCTGAATTTGTAATAATGGATGTGTATGTATATAATTATCGAATTTTAAAATGTTTTGCACATTTCTTAAATTGCATTATTTATTTATTTACTTATTTGAGACTTCAAAGAAACACCTTTGAGCAAAGTGTACTCATTTGCAAAGGTTCCATGTGAAGCTAAGTTACAAAGAACAGTGCAGCTCTGACGGGAGCCTAGTTATTCACAGTCGCCAAATGCGCAAGAATGCACAGATTATTACAGTTTAATGCAAAGATTATTACAATTAATCATTATTACAGTGAACAGTAGCAGGAGAGTGCTATCAAACAGTGCTGGTCTACTGTAGAAGTGGTATGGAGATGCAGGCAACAAAGGGAGGACAGAAAGAGATAGGGGGCACAGAGGAATGGTGAGCTGAAACACTAGCAGGCAGAGTTGAGAGTGAAAGGGAGGACAGACACCCGAGTAGAAAGAGCTAGTGGAGCACAGGGGATAGTCAGTTGAAACATCGACAGGCAAAGTTGAGAGTGAGCTCTTTCGCGTTCTTAAAGAGTGCAATCTTGGGGAGTCCCACAATAGAATCTGGGAGTTCATTTAGCCATTTGGCAGCACGATAGGCAAAAGAGCGCTAACCCAGGCAAGTTTTTCGGTGGGGAACAGTAAGGGCCTGCCCGGCCATACTCTTTGTGGAGCGCAGATTGTAGACCTGGCAGAAGAGAGCACCAACAGAAGGAGGGGAGAGGCACAGCAGAGCTTTCTTAGCCTGCATGATGGTCTGGTATTGAAGCCTGGCCCTAAAGGGTAGCCACTCAGTAAGTGCATAGAGAGAGGAGCTATGGGTGAGTCTGTCAGACCCTAATACAAAGTGACAGGCTTTGTTGAGCACCACCCTACCCTGTCAAGAACTGTGTCATATGCCACCCATATATAGGAAGACTATAATCAAGGAGCGGGAGGATCGTGCTTGAGACAGCCTCATGTCTAGCCTCTGCAGTGAGGTTTAGTCACTGCTGGCAGAGCACACCTAGCTTCCTATTGTCAAGGTTTGAGATGCTGTCAACGTGTTCAGCAAAGGAAAGGGTATCATCAAGGGCAACACCCGGGTATTTGAAGGAATCAACCTGGTCCAGGGTGGCACCTACAGCATTATGGATAACAAAGGGAGGGGTCTTTTTCTTAAGGTGTGTACTGGCAAACAGCATGGACTTTCTTTTTTATAGTTAATGGCCAGCTTATTGCGTACAAACCAGCCCTCTAGGGACTTAAAGCTACACTGAAGGTCATTGGAGAGTACCCTATGAAGAGAGCTACTGCTGTAGATCACAGCATTAGCATGTTAGAGTGAGGGCAGGCTTCTGGAAGACTGTTAACAAATAGGCTGAAGAGGAAGTATTGACCCTTGCAGGATCCTGACTGTTACACTCCTTGTGTCTGAAAGTGTGCCGCCAATTCTTACTCTCTGAGTGCATTCAGTTAGGTAGCATTAGAACCAAGTCACAGTTTCAGAGGTGAGACCCAGGAGGACAGCTTGTTGAGTAAAAGCGGTGGTTCACAAGATTGAATGCCTTAGTGAGGTCCATATAGATAGCACCAACCAGATGACCCTTATCCAGGGCCTCATGCAGCTGATTGGGTGTGTCAATGAGAGCTGTTATATTATTGTGATATTTCCCGAAGCCATGCTGTTGTTTACACAGTGGGTTGTACTTATTGAGGTAGGAAACCAGCTGATCAGATATTATTCTTTCCAATGACTTGGATGGGGGGGAGAATAGAGATGGGCCTATAGTTGGACACATTAGTGTGGTCCTCGCTTCTGTGGACTGAAGTGACTACTGCAGCCTTCCAAATCTAATGGAAATGGGAAAATTGAAGAGAGAAGTTGAAGATCTTGGTCAGGGGGATTGCCAATTCCTCAAGAGCTAGGGCCAGAAGTTTCTATTGAGTCGCTCCCTAGTCTTGTTTTCCTTAGAACTCTTTTGACATACAGTACACACCACCTAATACATATGCAGCTAATGCAGACAATCGGTTACCGCAGACAAAAAATGCTGCCCCAACCGAAACCATATCTTTTTCTTTAAATTACTGCTTGTTTAAATAGACATTGGGAAGCGCTTAGGTCGGACAAATTTAGACGGCAAGTTTATTGAAGTTGAACAATTAGCACCTTTTGCGCCTGCCTTTCACACCTGCTAATTTCTGCTGCACTTAAAGAGCAGCTGACGCCTGCAGCAGAACTTTAATAAAACATACTATTTAGACACAGTTCATCTTGTATTTCACATTAGTTCTGTATTCCTCCTCACCATTATTTATTACTGGTGTGACTTGCATGAAAACAGGATCTTTGCTCCTGAAGAGTTAATCTATTCAAGTTGCTTATTCCCTACCCAAGGTCATGATGCACTGCTTGTGACATCACAGTTACTCCAGTAGCAACAGAGTATGATGTCACAACACAGGATTATGACTTAAAGTAGGGAGTGAGGTAGACAAACTAAGGTATAAGGATCACGATTCATGCAAATTTCTACAATAAATAATGGGAGGAGAAATTCTGTAGAATATATATGGAATGCAAGCTGAATTGTACCTAAATATCATGTTTTTCACAGTTTTCTGAGGCATCAGCAGCTCTTAAGCACCACAGTGAATGCACTTCTCAGTTTTCATTTTGCAATGGCAACAAAAGAAACGTACAGCTTGTTGAAGAAGGTGGAGCTGATTCGCAGATTGAGTTTCTGCTGAAAATGAGTGTTAGGACTTGGCTGTACACCTTCTCTACCTAAATCCACTGTCTCAGATCTTCTGACACACAATCACTAGCATGAAGCACCAAGCAATGTTTTTATCCCTTGAGCAACTGAATAAAAGTTACGTTTTAAGTGATGTTAAGTTACCAGAAGTTATCTGAAGCATAATCCACCATTCCCCATTCCCCAACCATGACCCTTCACCCAGATGCACTGCACGACCCATCACTCCTGTGTCGTCCGTACCACAGCACCAATCAATGAACCAAAATTCCTGAACGAAAATAAAAACGCAGCATGAAACAACAGTAAAAATAACAAGAAAATATAAATAAAATTAATAAGCTGCAAGTTCGAGACTAATTACTGTATTGAAATGCACAGAACTTTCAGACAGATCATCTTGGTAGGGGGTGGGGGTGGGGGTGGAGTGACAGAAAGCAGAATAATAAGAAAGGACAGTGTGATCGACTGTGTCCATGTACTCGGACATCGGTTAGGCGGATGTTTTGTCCTGACATGGATGAGTCTGCTATAAGCGCTGTTGACTGTATTTAAGTTTCTTTGGGGGCAATATATTTAAATAGAATTTGGGTGGGACAAGGTAAAACTGTTGGACGCCATCATCATCACCGGCCAGCTACCTGCATCTGGTGGGAGAACTGCTCTCAGGTCTGTGAAGGCTGCAGGCATTCGCATTTTCAGATGAAGAGGTGAGGCTTTCCGCTGATGTTGAGCATTGATGGGGGTGGGATTTGTATTTGTTGCCTAAGAATTCTTTTATGTTGTCCCAGAACCTCCTCTCATTCTTGAAACTGTGTTTTTGCTACTCTATGTAGTAGACTGCTTTTGCCTGTCTAACCTCCCTGGGGCACTTATTGCAGGTCTCTCTATATTTTTGCAGGTCAGCATGAGAGCCAGTGGCCATGGCATGATACCAGAGGTTATCTCTGACTCACATACGAGCAAGCAGCAGAGGGGTGATCCACACAGCAGTGGTACCTTTGACCTTGTGCTTTCTTAAGGGAGCATTTTGTTAGCGGCATCGGTAAATTGGGCAATGAAGTAATCAAGTGCCAGATCAATGTCTGGGATGGCATAAAAATAACTCCAACTGATTAGAGCTAGATGTGCCTTGAAGGTCCCGATCAAGTTCTTATGTAGGACACTGCTGGGTACGGTTCTTGGGAGTGATTTCTGAAACTGGTCCGACCATTCGCTTAGAACGGGTGAATTGTCACTGATGGCATCGGGCAGCACCAGTACCTTACTAAACTGTAAAGACTTATTTTGTTGAACAATAAATTTTTACTACTATTATATACTTTGTATCCCCTTTTCCCTTCCTCCCAGGTCACACCTGGAAGTAAGTCTTGGCTCAGTGTGCCTTTCCCAGTCACCAGTTTTCAAATAAATAAATAAAGGCTACCGTGTGGATTTACTTTACATAAGTTTCACCAAGGCTTTCATCTTGGAGCCACACAGATTGCTGAAGAAGCTGGAGGACCTAAGTGCAGCTAGGGATATAGTTAGATAACTAGGAAACTTGTTGAAGGAGAGACAGCAGATGGTGGTGGTAAATAAGCAAATCAAAAGAAATGGAGGTCCCGAGAGGGGTGCAATGGAAATCTGTCCTGATTTTGTCCTCTTCCATATGTTCATCTTTAACATTGGAGACAGCATCTGAAGCAAGTTAGGGTTCTTCGTACATGACACAAGGCTGTAGGGTAGATAGCGACAAAGGGATCAGGAGATACAGAAGAGGAGCCAAAGGCTTAGAAGGTGGTCTAAGGTTTGGCAGTTGAAATTCAGCACCAAAAAATGCAAGGTTATGCACCTGGAGGGGAAATAAACAAGACAGAGTACTGGATGGGAGGGGTTAAACTAAGCACTACGGCAGAGGGAAGGGACCTGGAAGTCATCATCAGTGACTCCCTCAAATAATCAAGCCAGTGTAACAGGCCTATAGTAAGGCTAATAGGATGCTGGGGTGTATTGGAAGGGGTATTAACAGCAGGAGAAAGGAGGTACTACTACCTCTATATAGGTCACTGGTGAGGTCACACCTGGAATACTGTATTCACTTCTGAAGTCATCACCTAAGAAAGGACAGAGAGGCTGGAGATGGTGCAATACAGGAAGACCAAGATGATTCAGGAATAACAGGACCGATCTTACAAAGATCGTCTGAAGGCACTGCACATGTACTCACTGGAGACCAGTCAATAGAGGGGGATATGACAGAGACCTTCTTGTTCTTGGAGGGAATAAACTTGGTGAACTGTAGGAAACTATTATGCAGGAGTATAATGTCACAAACCCAAGGTTGCAAGTGGAAACTTGTTGGGGGGGGGTTAAGACAGAGATGTGAGGAATTTCTGTTTTATGGAAAGGGTGGTGGAGCTATGGAACAGTCTGCCATTGGAGGTGGTGGAACTGTGGAACAGTCTGCCATTGGAGATGGTGGAACTGTGGAACAGTCTGCCATTGGAGATGGTGGAACTGTGGAACAGTCTGCCATTGAAGGTGGAGGAGCTGTGGAACAGTCTGCCATTGGAGGTGGAGGAGCTATGGAACAGTCTGCCATTGTAGGTGGTGGAACTGTGGAACAGTCAGCCAGCAGAAGTGGTGGTGCTGTGGAACAGCCTGCCAGTAGAGGTGGTGGAGCTGTGGAAGAGCCTGCCAGCAGAGGTGGTGGGCGCCAAGACTGTAAATGGTTTCAAGCATGGCTGGGACAGAGTGAAGGGCTTGGTGGTTGCTCAGGTCAGTAACAGTAGGGGGGATAAAACCCTGTATGGACAACAGATCATGGCAGATCTGAACTCCAGACAACTAGATGGACCTTTGGTCTTTTTCTGCTGTCAATGTCTATGTTTCTACAAGTCTGAGATACAGCAGGCCTAGAAGGACAAACTTTAGCTATTGGGAAACAACATCTATGTCTTTGTAATATGATAGGCAGATTTCCATTCATTCAATCTATTTTGAAATAATGGCATTCGAATACTGTGTGTGATTATGTTGCACTTTGTATAAAGATACTACTGTATTTTGCCACTGAGGTAACTTTGGGCCAGTGGGTTGCAACCAAAGCTTCTTTTTTTTTTAATGATCAGGTATCTCACTGCATTGCAGTCTGTACTTTTCCTAAAAATTATTTGGCCACACTTTATAGCACTGTCTGCATGAACTGAGTAAAACTTTGCACTCTTGCCAGTAAGGTAAGCCTCTTTATTTGCAAAACTGTTTGTGTTGCATTTTGTCAGTGCCACAGGATTTTGGGACCTGGCACCTGACCAGGCTCTGTTTGCTTGTCATTTTCTGTCTGTGCACATCGACTGGTAGTTACCAGCGAGGTACGAGCCCCTCACATACCTTCCTGTGTAATACATTGAGCTGAATATGACTTATTCGCCAGTGAGTTAAATGCAAAGCATGCTCATAAGTAGAGGGTACCCTAAATCTGAGAACAGCACTGCTACCAGTGATTGAGTGATTTACTATCAAAGGCCTGATTTACGCTTAAAGTGGAGTCCTCCTATGCCAGCCCGGTGGCATGGAGGACTGAGGTGCCTCACCTCCCATCACATTGGTGACTTGAGGTTGGGAACGGACAAAAGTCACTCAGGAGCTGGCCTGGGGAGGGAAGATCGAGCACCAATAAGACGGCTATTTTCTCCCAGGGAGGGAAGTATGTGTGTCCTTCTCAGTGGCTGTCATCTACAGGCATCTAGGTGGCAGCACATTGGAATGCAGTGGAAAGGGCTCCCGCTAGTTGATGCTGGGGGCCATCTTCAAGGAGGTAGAGCTCACACAAAGTGTCATTGCATGTGGTGGGAGCCCTGTGGAAGAAAAATGGCAGACAAACCCTGGCCACAGCAAGATGACGCCCTGACCACCCACAGTCCCCACACTGGCAACTGGATGCCTCCAAAAGGGATTCTGTGGCACAGGATCATTAGAGTACAGGTAGGACCTGGAGAAGCCAGGTGATGGGGATAGGGAGGCCAGACCAGATGGGGGCATGCTGGCAACCCATAGAGATGCTGAGGTGCAAAGGGAAGCCACCAATGATAAAATGTAAAGGTTTTGCCACACAAAGCTATTTGCCAGTCACTATAGGTATATGAATTGTCCAGTCATACTGTAAGTGTTTCAAAAGGACTCATTATACACCCCCCCAGAAGTGAATGCCCCCAAGGGATAGCACCTTTAGGTAGCATCTAGAAAGGGAATCACCTAGGGTGAAGGGCAGTACCACCTTACTGAAATTATTTAGGCATTAAGGCAAGAACAGGTTGGGTTACTATCCATTAATCTAACCCTTGGGTAATTATAAGATATGAGGAGAAAAAATCAGTCAATCGTGGTTTTATTGTTCAGCTAAATGCCATTACAATATTCTAAAATACAAACAATTTCAGTATTCAATACACAGATTAAATTATCTTACTCATACAATAATTCAATTTCAATAAAAGGTATTATCCATCCATTTTTCTCACAAAAATAAAATTCCACCAGCATTTTCCTGCATGATCAACATTAAATATTCATCATATAGATCCATTAAGGAAAATAATTTGATCAGGGTTGTCTCAGAAATACTAGTGGTACTAGTTAGTACTAATTAATATTAAAAAAATTAATTTAGTATTCTTATCAAATAAAGCACACCAGAGCAGATCTAGGGGTACATTAAAATAGCAAAAATCCCCCAAAACAAATGATCAAATATCAATTTTTATTTGCCAGCTAATTACCAGCTAGTGGGAACATGTTTTGGCTCTTCATATAGGAGTTGACCATCCACCCAACATCTCTGGAAGAAACGATCTCCCATCCTCAGATAGGCGTGAAATTTAGCCAGCATGTTTAGGCCCAACTACTAGTAGGATCCTACTATTGAAGTTACTATGTAGCAGGATTATTTAGGGATACCCGCTCACCAGGCCCAAATTAGGAAATTCTCAGCTACCGGCAACACCCATCCAGCTGGAGCGCTGTCAGGGAGCATCCCACTGCGCCTGCAGTCCCATGCCCCTACTGCACCCCATTATAATGGGATTTACGTGCCAGCTGCTAACTATAACCAACTATGGGTCTTTTTAGAGACTGAGTCTTGCGCACAAAAACTCCCACAATTCACTCCGCTTTCGAATCCAAACTTTAAAGCCGAGTCCTGCCATACAGGCTTCATCACGCCAAAGTAAGAGAAAAAGGAAGTTCACCTAGGGAACAAAGTGAATAATCCACTAACTAACTTCCAGGGCCAACTGCCATTTCCATTTAGCTTGCAACATTCCATTAAAGCAAGGATGTATAACAATTTAATTTCCACATCTCAATCCAACGTAAAAATTGAGGTGATGAAAGAGAGAGGCCCAGTCAGATGAGGAATCCTACTCTAGAGGTACAATGCTGCGAGCTCACTGAGAGAGCCTACTCACCAGACCCAATTAGGATATATTTAAGCTGCCTGCAGAACCCATCCTTTTTAGGGTACTATCAAGGGTCATCATATTGCGCATACAGTTTCATACCCCGACTGACCCCAATAAGGAGGGAATTATATGCTGGCTGCTTCTTATAGCCAAGTATGGGTCTTTGGAGATTAATGCTTCCCCGAAGAACTCTCACACTTCTCTCTGCTTTCAATTCGAAAACCTTAAAGCTGGGCCCTATAGGCAAAAATGTCTGAGTTATGTGCAGTAGAGTCTATTAATTCTATATCGCTGCTTTCTCTATTTCTCAACAAGTCATGAAAAGAAAACTCCAGAAAATATTCTAGCAATGCACACACTCAGAGTCTCTTGTCCGGAATCCTGCTGCCTGAAGTTTTGTAACTGAAGCTTACACAAACGATTATTGCAACAACATGTATCTAATAACTGAATGCCCATATAAGGGCCTACCCCAGTTCTACATTAAATATTCAGCCAGCTTTCAATTCAGAGCTAATCAAGTACAACAAAAGATATAGTTCAGTCAGTTTGTAATTAAGGGCCAGAAAGGCTCCGTTTACATTCTGGGATCCATACAAACAACAAAATATCTTTTAAAATTTACGTAAACTTGCCAAACTCTTAGAGGGATTTTGCTTAAGGTTTGCAAAGAAAAAAACAGTTTAAGGGAAAATTGCCCCAGTATTTATCTCCAGCAAAAGGCTCTATTGGAAAGCACCACACAACAGCAGCAAACCCAGCTCCGCTCTTCTATTTGGGAGTTCACCGCGTCCTTCAACGGCCTTGGCGTTTGAGGCTACAGGTGTACACCTCCAATTCCAGCCACCTTTCGCTCTCGGTCTCCTCCATGCCTCCAACTCTCCTCTATTTCACTAACATATTCAGCCTCTAATAACAAAAAGGAAAAAAGCACTCCACTAAGTGCAGTAAAATGAAACAAGGAGGCACTTTATTTTATGAGGACCCCCAGGCAACAATGGCATACCTTTACTAAGGCTTTTATAAGCCAATTAGCACAAATTATGCTACCATGCTTGCTTGCAGGCATTTTCCACCATGTTTTTCTCCACATTTAGCCTCTCCTTACCTGCAATACTTGCAGGCATTTTCCTCCTTCAGTACACCGCATCCCAGATGGCCACAATACAACAACCCAAACGCCCGTAACCGTAAAGGAAAGTCTACATTCAAAAACAAGCTACATTTTCTTCGGATACTCAATACTTGGTTCTCAGTTTCTCAATATTCAGTACATGGCAAAATCAGATGCAGATATGTATAAAAGCCTTATACATATGTGGCTTAAGTTTCATTCAGCAATTAAAGGCTTTTCCATGTAAAAGACAGAGAAAAAACTTTAACAATGCTAAGCTAAAAATCAGGTGCTGCCAGGAGTGGGGGCGCAATGCAGCCATCTTGCTGCCCGCCCCACAACCAGACAGAGAACCCTTCAGCCACTCCAATATGAGGAGAAGCCAAGTACCTTCTGCCTCTAGGGTTAGATTAATGAAGATGACCCAACCACAGGAGGGCCTTAATGCTATTATGAAGCGTAACTGCTTTTATAGTTTACACTGAATGTTTTTATAGCTAAAAGTTCTAAGAATAAAATGCTACAAAGGAGAATTAGGTATGGTAGGCAGATTGGAGAGGCTGCTAGGTCTTTTTCTCTTGTCAGATTCTAAGTTTCTATATAAACTGTAATGAATCTGTTTGTACATGAAGGTTTTTAGCTATTATAAAAAGGGTCAGAGAAACAGAGCTTTCTAACTGGCTGCATGTATTCTATTGGCCTTATGTTAATCTTTAATATAAATACATGTATATAACCCCCCTACAAATGGGAGTTCCCGAAATGTCTTCCTTGAGCTTGTCTAAATGCTCACTGCCAGGCTGGTGTCCTGCGCTTTTACAGTTTAAATGTGATTGCCAGAGTGTGCCTATAGAACCTTTGCCTACCACCTTTTTAAGAGCTGCCTGGATTGCAGTCATAATTAATCTGAGAGGGAGCTCTGTTAGAAGATGTGCTTGTTTGCTTGATCATTTGTTAGAGTAGTAATAATATTGCAGTTTGTTCTAACCTGCCTTCTTTGCAGCAAGGACAGTTCTGTTTGTTTCCATCGTCTTGATCCTGGACTGCAGAATGGGCCAATGAGTACATTTGGGACTCTAAAATGGAGCCTGCCTACAGGGGCTTGGTGGGGTCAAAACTTGCAGGAATTGTAGTTTTGGGCTTTTTGCACCTAAAATAACCTGGAGGAGGAGCCCTTGTTGTGACTGACAGACAGATCAGCCAATCGAACCTTTTGGATCTTGGGGAAGTCCCAAAGTGCTTGCAGTTTCAGTTAGATCTAAGCTGGGATGTGAAGAAGTAACAGCTCGAGGTAGTTCGAGCAGCAATCCATAGTGAATTCACGTGGGAGAACTGTGGAAAGGCCTGAGTTTTGGCCTGCATGCCTGCCTGCTGTCCCTGAGAGGGAGCTTTGCCTTTTTTTCGGACTGAATCCAAACTTGGAGAGCGAAGTAAGCCACTGAATTGTGACCAGGCTCCTACCTGAAGAAGACCGAAGATTTGCTGAATGTGATTGGCCTGTCATGACTTCCAGCCACCTCTGAACTCCTGGATTATGCAGAGACTCTGTAATTGCGACCGGAGAGCCTTTTGCCTGGTACAGTGGAATTTCCTTACATGTGAAGGTGTTGTGTGCTTATAGTGGGTCGTGATTTGGTTCCCCACTGTGGTTTGAATTGTATTCTGCTTGCTGGAAGCTGCATCAGAATTTCCTTACGTGTAAATGTGCTGTGTGCTGCTAGTGGCTCACGATTTGGTTCCCCACTGTGGTTTGAACTGTATTTTGCTTGCTGGAAGCCGCATCCAGCCCCATGGACTGAATCCAAAATCATCTCCATTGGGCCTGGGCCTTACCGCACTGGCCCAGCCTGACTGCCCGCTGCACAGAGAATGCCAACGATGAGAGATCTGCCTGGGGATCAGCCCCCTGCTCAACACTTGAACAGGAATGACACCTCGGTGATTCATGTGGGCCCCGCTTCTCCAGGTGCTCCAGCTCAACAACCTGCAGTCTCGATTTCATCCTGCCTGTGTCCAGTATTGGGTATCATAAGTAAATATCAGGGTAGATCTCTGCAACAACAGCTAAATCTAAAGTGTTGTCATCTGATTGTCTTGTTGCTTTTTCTTTCACGAACTGAGCCCCCACTCTGGATTTCAAGTAGTGTGTGTGTTGTGCATGTTGCTTTCTTTCATCACAGGGCCCCAACCAGCTACAACGTTCCTGGCTAGCCCGCCATTTCCCTACCTGGGTACCCAGAGTGTGTGACTGTGTGGGGACTTAAAGTGCATGCATAACTGTTTGATTAGCCTTTAGTCAATCAACTTGATTACGCCTCTTCCTTGTTCAAGTCCCCTGAATAAATTAGATCCGACTTTTTTTTTGCTTATTAACCTGACTGTGGTTCCAGTTTGTGCAAACAATACTGTACTGTTGCTGTTTACTGTGCATAACCTTGTTTTACAGAGGGATCCCCAGGGTTGAGCCAGAGGAACCAGCCCTGGTGGTAAGTGCAAACAGTGTGGGTTCTGGTATGGTGTACAAAGGGTACTGTGAAAGTATTATCGTATATTGCTCAGGCCACTAGAAGGGAAAGAGGGGGTTACAGTGTCCTGGAGAGCTGTGCCCAGGTTAGTTTGACCACTACCAATCCTGACCTCCTGGTGGAGGCACCTGCTTTCAGAACTCAGGCCCCCAACCTGCGCAATAGCCACGCAGGCAGGGGTAGTAGCCCTGGGGACAGTGCCACCTAGGGGTTTAGGGTTACAGATAGATAGATACTTTATTTATAAAGTGCTCTTCCTTGAGGCTCAGAGCACTGCACAATTTCAAATGTGCGCCTCATATGGGGTTCCCAAAAGACTTCAGGAGCTTGCTTGAATGCTCTGAGCCTGAATGGTGTTTGGCGTTTAAGCCATTTATCTGTGAGTGTTTTAGAGCCTCTGGTACTGTCTCTTTAAGAGCTGTCTGCTTGCAGACATAATTAGTTTGTATGGGGGGACTGTGTGTTTCTCTGCTTGAGTACCACTCGAGCTGCTGCCAATTCACTCCATTTTTGCAGTCACTAGGAGTGCAAAGGGAACCTATCTGAAAGATGTAACTGTTTGCCAGAAATCATTTAGAGTAATAATGAAAATACAGTTTGTCTAACCTGCTTTCTTTGCAGTCAGAACTGTGTTTGCCTAGTTCCCCATTCTAGTTTTGAACTGCTGAACTGGACCAATCAGTGTGGGTTAAGGTAGCTCTAAAATGGTGCCTTGGACGTAATCAGAACTTGACTCGTAATCTGAGCCAGCCACAGGAGGATTGTATGGGCAGTGACTCTGGGAGATGTAGTTTGACTTCGCGCCTTTTGGACCAACAGGGGCAGTCTATTGTGAGTGACAGCCAATCCAGCCAAGAACTGGGAGGAACTCAAAGGAAGTGCCCGGTTTTGTCTGCTGGAATTTCAGTTGAGCTCTGGCAGTGAAGAGGAAGGAGCCCTGTGCTTTTTTCGTGCAGTTTTAGTCGAAACGTGTGTAAGGCCCCGAAAGTTCGTCTGCAGCTTGTGTAGCTGCTTGTTAGGACTGAATCCATCCTGTGAAGAGAATCAAAGGATATCTGAAGAGTAGAAACCAGGCTCACCCTGTAGAAGACTGGAGAAATTGCTGAATTGTGCTCGGTCTGTCAGGAACTGAATCTGCTGTGTGTTCTCCTGGTATTGTGCAGTAATTAGACGGATAGAGAAGCAGCCTGCCTGGTATAGTACTTTTTTACCATATAAATGTGTGAGGAGGCTTGTGTAGCTCAAGTGAATCCTGCTGTCATTAAAGGACTTTTGCCTGTTACTGTTTACCATATAAATGTGTGAGGAGGCTTGTGTAGCTCAAGTGAATCCTGCTGCCATTAAAGGACTTTTTGCCTGTTACTGTTTACCATATAAATGTGTGAGGAGGCTTGTGTAGCTCAAGTGAATCCTGCTGCCATTAAAGGACTTTTGCCTGTTGCAGTTCGTCATATAAATGTGTAGGAGTCTCGTGGAGCTCAAGAGTAGCCCTGCTGACGTTGAAGGACCCTATCTTGTTTGGAGGTCGTGAGTACTAATTCAGGGTCGCTCCCTGTTGAATTGCCATATTGAATCAAATGGAATTACTGTACTGCTGACTGTTTATCTAATTTTCTTCTCTGTGTGAAAGGGCCCCTACCAGCTGCCATGGTTTGGACTAGCCACTAGGGCTTGGGTACCCAGGGACAGTAACTGATGGGGATAGGCCTGTACAGAGCCATAGGTAGATGAGTAAAGTGATAAGCTAATTAACCTGACTTCCCTGTCCTTGTTATATCCCTAAATAAATCAGAGCTGCTTGTTTCAGCAAAGTTATACTGCCTGAGGTATTTGTTCACGTTAAAGTATTGTACTGTGATTGTTGCACTGTATCTTCTTATTTTACAGGGGTCCCAGTGCCTGAACAAGTCCTGGGAGTAAGTGTATACTGTGAAGGTAATTCTGATATACTGTGTGGGCCACTAGTGGGAAGAAAGGGGGGTTGCAGTGTCCCAGAGGGCTGTGACCAAGTTAGTTTAACTATTGCAAACCCTGACCTCTGGGTGGAGGCACCCGCCATCGGATCCAGGCCCCTCAACCTGTTAGTGGCAAATCAGGCAGGGGTAGTAGCCCCTGGGATAGCGCAATCTAGGGGTTACACAAATAAAAACAAATGCAACAAAAACATTCATAATCACATTACAGAACATATAAAACCTAGAATCATAATCTATCTCTCACAATATGACAAGACGGTCAGTAGATTAAATGCCTGGTTAAATAAAAATGTTTTAAGCCCCTTTTTAAAGGTTTCCACTGAGGGTGCTCTCTCAGGTAACTTGGCAGTGAATTCACAGGACTGGCATGACAAAGGAGAAAGCGCAATCTCCTGATTGCCACAACCTAGCCCTGAGGCTCACTAAGAGGCATCCCTCAGAGGAACAGAGTGAGTGAACTGGGCAGTGTGGAACCAGGAGGTCTTGCAGATAGTCTGGTCTCCGTCATGCAGGGCTTTACAGGTCAGTAGTCTACCTTGAAGGCAATCCTCCACTTTATGTACAGCCTAATCACATGCTGAACAAATTTTAACACTATTTAGAAAAACACATTTATAATAGCAATAAGGCACTCCCAGGGGTTGTGCTAATGTTCAGTTAATCAACCTCTAGGGCATGTAGCACTTAGCTTTGCCTCATACTACATAACACCCTAGAGGGTGATTAATAGACCATTAACATTACCCTTGGTCATTATGTTTTATTGCTTGCTTAACAAAACCCTTGTAGAATGCTTTCAGTCAGTCAGAATTATTCATTGCCAGCCACCATTTTATAATATTCAGAGGCTAAATTGAGGTGGAATAGTTTGCAATGCTGTTCCATCTCCTTAGCCAGCCAGTTTCACATTCACTCCAGTCACTCCCACTAGACAACCCTGCCGCCCAACCTGGCCCATGTTGAACTGTGGTAACAGAACTGAAGCACACAGGTTGGCATCTGATGTGACCTACACCCCCCAGTACGTCAGACAGCCAGTCTGTGTGCAGCATCTTGGAGTCACTCTCCACTAATTACAGCAGCTGATGGTAACGTAGTCATTTTGGTGGGACTGGTTCTGGTGGTCTCTTAACACACTCAGTGCATGGTTCCTTTTTTGACATTACACGATAAACTTTGGCCCAGCACTGAAACTCCTTCCTTCACTTGTCACCGATTCCACCCAATGGTCCACGACCCACTGTGCTGGCCACTAGCACAACATACAACTACTGTGCTGTTAATTAGTTTTTAAAGAAAGTATGTTAATTGACTCCAACCGAGCTGTGACATCCTGACTCCTCACCCTCCGTGACAGAGAAACCTGCAGTCAGCCAACCACCCACCCAACCAGGACCACACAGAAGAGAAGAGAGTAAGAGAGACAGAGACTCCTGCTGCCACCACCAGATGTCTGAAACCTAACCTGAGTGAGTGCATAAAAATGCAGGCCTGTCTTTATTATCTGATTTCTAATGGTGGGACTGAGCACAATCCGCAGCACTCAAGAATGCATAGCAGCAGCCCTTACACATTCAGTTTCAAAGCAAATGGCAAGAATGTGTTACACTTTCATTTTAAACAACAGTAAGTCCGATTCTAAACAGGTCATGTTGTCTTCCCTGCCCCAGCAAGAAAATCTTTTAACTTTTCGCATTCAGTTTTAAGCTTGAGGCTGGCTCAACTGGTTGGCTATCTTTGGAGTGCTCCACCAACTGAGCAGATGCCACACTTCCTTGGTACAATCATAGGTATAAAGGCAGATACCTGCAAATGATCAATATCGTTAGCACTCTCAACTGTAGCAGTTACAGCTTTAGGGCTTTGATCATAGGCCAGATAGTAGGCTTTTCGATCCCAATCTCGTTCAACAACATTTCCACAATTACCTCCCTACTGGGCCCCTCAAGAGTATTAGGCTAGGGGATGTTGGGGTGTATTAGTAGGAGTATCACAAGTCGGAAGAGGGAGATAATAATCCCTCTTTACAAGACACTGGTTAGGCCCCATCTGGAGTACTGCGTGCAGTACAGGAGGCCACACCTTTACAAGGACATTAACCAAACTGAGGCAGTCCAGAGAAGGGCAACCAAAATGGTGCAGGGACTGCATCAGAAAACATATGAGGACAAATTAATGGAGCTCAATATGTATACCCTAGAGCAAAGGAGGGAGAGAGGTGATATGATCGAAACATTCAAACACCTAAGGGCATTAACAAGGTGAAAGAGTCTAACATGTTTCAATAAAAGAAAAACAGCAAGACAAGAGGACACAGCATGAGGTTAGAGGGAGAGCAATTAAGGGGTAATGTGAGGAAGTTCTTTTTCACAGAAAGGGTGGAGGATGCATGGAACGGCCTACCTCAGGAAGTGGTGGATATGAATACAGTGCAGGGCTTCAAACAGGCATGGGATAGGCATAAGGAAGCAATACAAATGAGTATGAATAGATAGGCCATTGACAGAGCAAAGGCCGATGGCACATTTATAAGGTAGAAAAAGAAATGGGCAGACTGGATGGGCCTTGCGGTTCTTATCTGCCGTCAACTTCTACATTTCTATGTATGTTTCTATAAACCAGTAGTGTCCTTCTGGGATCCAAATCCACAATGTAACACCATCCTTCGACCTCCTGGAAAGCCACTGTCACTTTTTTAGAATATTTTTTGGGTGGCCCAAAAGTTCTTGATTTGCCCAGAGCCCTGCAGAGTATCCAGGTAGTAAATAGGAGATTCTAGCAGTGCCTCCAGAATATGTTCCACTCATGGCAGATCACAGTACAGGCCTGGGTCAGTAACTCAAGTGGGGATTTGCTACCACAGGTGTTGAGTTAAAGTTCAGATGCTATGTTGTGTGGTCCCTCCACCCAGGGAAAGATTAACTGAGCTAGGTAGTAAATAGGTTACTTCCCCCTGGTAAACAGTATCAATCCACTGTGGCCCCTACTGGCACAGACCCTGCTCTCCCACCAAATTCAATGACAGTTGCAATAAAATATATATCTTGGTGCTCTTCTAATAGTATGCACACAACACAAGGCTGCAACACAAAACAAAGGGGTTTCTTGGGGGATCAGGAGCAAGGTCCTCAGGAGAGAAAAGCAAGGGTTAAATCAAATAAAATAATGAGCAGTTGGGTCTGGCTTAAGCAGCAGTGCAACGAAAAGGCAAAAACGTGTCCCTACATTTCTTCCACTATAAAAATCCCATGCATCTTCCAGTTTCGCTTTGGTGGTAAATGTTTCCAGTGCTACCAAAATGTGGGTATTTACATATGCTTTCATTTATTTTTCTCTCAAGAAAAAAAGATGGCCGCCACATTTGACTAAGGAATGCCACTGTAAACCTGGTTTAGGTGGGCTGAGTCTGTGAGCACAATGGTGCAGGATTGGTGCAGGGGTTAGGGGTGGCCAACCTGAAACAGCAAGCAAGCAAAGAAACCCCTGCACTTACAATGACAGCATTTGTTTTGCTTTCATTGTAAACCTGGCACGAGTTAGGATCAAGAAAAAAAACTCACAGTGTGCAGCATAGGCGGTATCTAGTAAAGCAGATTTGGCAGGTATGCTGATACAGTAGTTTTTTTTTTTTTATTGTAGTTGAAACTTGCGTTTTAGAAAAACATTTTTCATTGCACTGCTGCTTTAAATGGCTGGTCTTCCTATTGCCTGCCTAGCTACAACTGAAAACAATGTCGCCAACCCCTAATCAACACACAGGACCCCTGGTCAACTGAATTGTTGGGCCACTGCCCAATACCCACTGGTACCAGTAAATTGCCCCGTGTCCTAGGGAGCTCCCGGGGAAGCCTGAACACCCAGGTGTTGGATCAGTGTAGGGCCTGTAACAGTTGCACTTGCATTGGTGCAATTCAGCTAAATATAAAACAGGCATCAACTGTTGAGGGGGTCTTTTGTGCCTGCATGGCATCCTGGCCATGAATGAAAGTAATTATTTTACTGACTATGTTTAAACGTTACTGAAGTATTGAAAAGCTGTGAAATACCTGTCTGGACATGCTGGCTGCAATGAGTGCTCTGATTTGCACTTTGAATAAAGGAATGGCACAATGGACTGCACATGTGACCCGGCGGCAGCACACTGTGCAGTCACGCTGGCAACCTGAGCTCAGAAGTGAGCCTGGCAAGTCACACTGGGGGACAGGCAGCCATGGCTGAGACAGCTGCCGCTTGACAGTGCATCTCAGTCAAGGAGGGTTGGCAGTGGACTCCGCTACCACAGTGACCCTGCAGCTGGGCAAGGGGTGTGCTCCTACCGCATGGTATAGCTGTGGCTCAGCTCCAACTTAGGCATCGTTCCTGAGGGGAGTTGGGAGGAAAACTGAGGGAAGAAATGGCTCGGCTCCATGATGTTCCGCCCACTCGCCTCTAACCTGTCGCAAATGGACCACTGATCCATGCTGGATGACTCTGAAGGTGGGGAGGAGGACACACCTCCCCTTGCTGGCCCTGCCACTAGCGGGGGAATCTGGAGGGGGTCTCTGAATCAGATGAGTACATGGGGAAGTGGCAACCGGTCAAGGGGGTAGTGGGGGTGAAATGTACCTAGCCAGCTGAGTTATGCCAGGGAAGAAGAAAGCAAAATATTTAAAAAAAAAAAAAAAAAAAGGAAACGGTACAATATAAGAAGGTATATTGTATTCATTTCCTTGAAGCCTGCTGAATGTACTGCATATACTACACATTTCAGCTGACACCAGAACACTCTACATTTCTCAATTGAATAAGCAACAATCCTTGACAAAAAAGCAACAAATTAATCCTGGCTGGATGGCCTAGTCCCACAGCTTAGAACTATTGGTGCTGCAGGACCCATGGACCTGGTTAGGTTTCTCATGGTTATCCTGAGGCTACCAGGCCTCCATCTCTGGCAACAGTCCTGACTGGGTGTTTTATTTATTTATTTGAAAAAGTTTCACCAGGAAAGACAACATGAGCTGTAAACAGCTTGTTTCCAGAAGCGCCCTGGGGAGGGGGTTACATAATGGGAGGTTTAGGCAAAACATAGTAGAATAATACATACAGTGCAAATACAAATGCATAAAGTGAGGTACTAATACAGAACAAATCAAACCAAGGCAAACAGATGGTATCATAGTGTAACCTGCCAGGCTGGTGTCCTGCGTTTTAGCAGTTTAAATGTGATTACTAGAGCCTGTATAGCCTCTGTGTACTGTCTCTTTAAGAGCTGCCTGATTGCAGCTTAAGTAATCTGAGATGGAGCTCTGTTGAAAGACATAACTATTTACTGAAAATCATTTAGAGTGATAATGATAATGTAGTTTGTCTAACCTGCTTTCTTTGAACCAAGGACTGTTTTGTTTGTCTCTACTATCTTGGTCCTGGACTGCAAATTGGACCAATCAGTTCTGGTGGGACCTAAAATGTAGCCAGACTACAGGAGCTATCTGAATTCAAAATCTGTAGGAACTTTAGTTTGGGTTTTTTGTGCCTTTTTTGCAACTGAAGGGAGAGCTCTTGCTTTGACTGACAGCCAAATCAGTCAACCAAACATTTTGGATCTTGGGGAAGTCCCGGGCTGCCTGCAGTTTTCAGTTAGTTCTGAGGTGGAAAGTGGAATGAGAAGAGTTCAGGTGTATTTTGGACAGCAATCCTGAGTGGATTTGCATGGGAAAACTGTGAAAAGGCTGAGTTTTTGGCTTGCACGTCTGCTAGCTGCTCCTGAGAGGGAGAGAGAAAAGAATTATTTTGGACTAAATCCAAGTTTGTGTGACTAAAGTAAGCTACTGAAGTGGGTTAGGCTCAACCTGAAGAAGATCTAAGATTTTGCTGAATGCGATCGGCCTGTCAGTCGTTCCAGCTACCCCTAAGCTCCCGGTGTGTGCAGAAACATTGCGATTGTGACAGGGGAGTGCTTTGCCTGGTACAGTAGAATTCCCGTACATGTAAATGTGCTACGAGCTGCTAGTGGTTTGTGAATTAGTTCCCCACTGTGTGAGCTGTGTTCTGCTTGCTGGAAGTTATATCCAGCCCAAAACGGACTGCATTCAAATTTGTCTCCATGCGGTCTGGGCCTTGCCAAACTGGCCCAGACAGACTACCCACTGCACAGAGAAGCCATCAACAAGAGACCTGCCTGGGGATCAGTCCCCTGCTCCATGTGTAACCCCTAGGTGGTGCTATCTCAAGGGCTACTACCCCTGCCTGCTTGGCTAGTAGCAGGTTAAGGGGCCTGGGTTCTGAAACGGGTGCCTCCACCCGGAGGTCAGGGTTGGCAGTGGTCAAGCAAACCTGGGCACAGCCCTCCGGGACACTGTAACCCTGCTCTTTCCACTCTAGCGGCCTGAACACTGTACAATAATCACTTTCACAATTCCCCCCTGGTACACCACACAAGTATCCACACTGTTTAGACTTGTCACCAGGGCTGGTTCCTCTGACTCGACCCTTGGGACTTCCTGTAAAACAAGGTTAAGCACTGCAAATAGCAACAGTACTGTACTTTGAAGACAAACTGGAACCACAGTCAGATTACATGCAGAAAAAGTTAGATCTGATTTATTCAGGGGACTTGAACAAGGGAGGGGCAAAATCAGGTTAATTAGCTTAAAGGTTATATCAATCAAGCAGTTATGCTTGCACTTTGAGTCACCCCCAAACAGTCCACCTCTAGGTACCCAGGTAGAGAAGAGATGGGCTAGCCAGGACAGTTGCCCGGGGTTGCAGCTGGTTGGGGCCCTGTGATGGAAAACACAACATGCACAGTACACAATATTTGTAATCCAGAGCCAGTGGGCTCAGTTCATAAAGGAAACAAAACAAGACAATCAGATGACACACTCAGATTAAGCTGTTGTTGTAGGGGAGCTACTCTGGTATTTACTCATGATACCCAAGACTGGACTCAGGCTGGACGAAAATCGAGACTGCAGGTGATTGATCTGGAATGCCAGGAGAAGCAAAATACTGCGCACTGGGTGGAATTCACCCTCGTTATTTGTGCTTGCATCCCTTGCAGCATTGGCACTGTGTGCCCCATAGTTATTTGGATCACACTGCATTTTAAGTGCCAGTCTCAATGTAGCTGTGAGATAGGGAATCATTAAGTACATGCAACATGGGGAATTAATTACACTGTAGTTACATGTTTGTTGCCTGTAACTACATGTGATTGCAGTGTAATTACACTGTAACTACAGTGTAGTTAAGGAAACTTACACTAGTCCTGTTATTTGATACTTTATCCCCCACTTCCCTAGTTTTTTCTTGTGCTCTGTCCTCATTTTCATTTTTTTACTGTTGGAGAATGTGTATTGTTTTTGAAACTGGGATAGTTTAAGGTCCCCTTTGCATAAATATAGCTAACAATATTAAATTGTATATATCTCATTAACATGGATGCAATTAAAGAGCTTGTGTTTTGTAACCACATACCCCAAATGAAGGGTCATGCCTGGACCCAGAAGGCTGGGGTTTTGTGCCATGCTCTGTTTTGCTTTTACAGTAAACTGATAATCTATTTCCATTTGTTGTGTTATTTTTCCAGTTGTGTCTGGCCTTATGTGTTCTATTTTGCTCCTATTTTAGCCAACACCTGCTGCAGTTTGTGTGTTTGGAGTCTGTGTTTCTTCTCCTCCTCCTCCTTCCACCTACCTAATCCCTTCTGCATACCATAGGAATCCTCTGATGGCCTAATCCACCACCAGCTTCTGCTCAACAAGCTCTCTGAAATCCTAATCATAACCCAGAGCTTGTCCGGCATGCCTGAGATTCCCCAGTTCCCTAGGTTGGGAGAAGGATACTTTGCTTGACAGTTGAAGCCTGGGAAGAGAAGCTGTCAAGGCATAGGAACAGTCAGTAGGGTCCTTCTGTGGCATGGGGCACGGTGACGTCATCTGGGAGCTGTCGAGGTGCAGGAACAGTCAGTAGGGCCGTTCTGTGGCATGGGGCATGGTGACTTCATCTGGGAACTGTCAAGGTGCAGAAACAGTCAGTAGGGCCCTTCTGTGGCATGGCGCATGGTGACTTCATCTGGGAGCTGTCGAGGCACAGAAACAGTCAGTAGGGCCCTTCTGTGGCATGGTAACTTCATCTGGGAGCTGTCGAAGTGCAGGAAGATTCAGTAGGGTCCTTCTGCAAAGTGGGGCATGATGACTTCATCTTGGAGCTGTCGAGGTGCAGGAACAATCAGTAGGGCCCTTCTGTGGCATGGGGCACGGTGACTTCATCTGCTTGGGACTGCTGAGGTATTTTTCCCACTACGCCCTTGCTTATACTTCCCCAGGATGTGGTCCTGAGGAGCAACCTGGCTGAGCACCTATCAGGGCTGTCAGAAGGGTGGATAAGCCCTGTCCTATGTTCAGAATTTCCTGCCAGTCCCAGTCCGGGCATGTGATACCCCCACCACTTGCCAAGTGAGTGGGTGTGTGCAAAGCAAGGCCACTCAGAGGACCACTTTTCTTTCCCACAAAACACATCCCATACAGTTCCCCAAGGTCAGTTCTGCAACAGAAGAAGGTGCTCTCCCTTTCTGAGGCAGGAGGAATCCAAGATGGATGCATGAAGCTCACGTCACCAGCCAGCGCCAGACATCTCGGACTCAGGACGCAAACCTGTGTTGTCTGTCTGGTAAGCAGCAGCTGTACTGCTGTGCTAGCAGGCTGGCCCTATCCCAATTTTTATAGAAACCCAGGAACAGGACTTTGTGGCATGTTGGAAATGACTAGGTTTGGGGAAGAAGGTGGCCACATGACTTGCTCAGGTCAACTGGGAAGGGACAGAAGTTTTTTTTTTTTTTTTTTTATTTCAGTTTCGTTTTTGAAGCTTCTACAAATATGTTTTCCTAAATTCCCCAGAACAGGGAAAAATATTGGATACCTGGATCCAAGTGCTGAATACAGTATAATACGGGGTATTTGTTCAGGATCAATACTCATTACTCACTTACCCTTACTGAGGACGGGACTGAGCATTTGAGAGGCTGCAGATCTGCTGTCAGGTTGTGGCTGTGAAGCTCCCTATGGTGGTGAAGCTGTGATTGAGTGGATCACAGTGCTAGATTTTATGCTTTTGAAAATTTTATGAAAGGTATGCCATCCTTTCTGTTCATAACAGGACACCAAAAATTTTTTGATATATATTGGTGGTGCTCGGATAGTGCTTTTGTGGTTCCAACTACCCTCCATCAGATAGTACTGGTATCTAACCAAGTCAAATTTAGATCCATAGTGGGATAGTTGTGATCCGATGGTCAGATCCATCAGATCCAGGTCAGATCCATGGATACCTTGGATACTTACAGTGGATCCTAGGAAGTTGGATCCTTGGTCAGATGACTATGCCATCTGATTCTATCCAATATCCAGCCAAAATGATGGTATCCCATGGTATCTGACCTGGTAGGATGCTATCTGAGCAACACCAATATATGTGTGTGTGTGTGTGTGTGTGTGTGTGTGTGTGTGTATATTTATTTTATTTTTATTTTATTGAAATCTAGGATTACAAATACCTTTGAGCAAGAACTGCTCATTTACAAAGGTTCCACGTTGAGATATATATATGGGGTATGCGGGGGTCAACTGTGTGATACACAATTTATCTGTACAAGTTGACAGTGACCGCAGATGACCTCACAAGTGGTGAAGCATAGCAGAGCCACAGGTGACAGTGCCTGTGGTCACTGTCAACAAGTACAGATAGACTGCGTATCACACAGCCGATCCCTGCATATTCGATTTATGCAATAGGCATCTCTTGGACTGCTGGGTGGATTTTCTAAAAAAATGGTAGGCTTTTTTTGGTTTTTTATTTTTGTTTAGCAGGACTTTCTCGTTGGTTTGCATGTTCCTCTGCAATTTTGTGAGTGGCAGTGAATGGCAGAGTGAATGGATGTTAGGGTACATCAGCATGTTCTGTGATTGGTAGTTAGGCTTGGTTTTGAATAATTAACTGTGGAAAATGGTGGCTTCTGTTAACAAGAGGCCAGGTTGATGATAATTGTGGATGCTATAGCTATGGGCATTAGTTCGAGCAGAGACATTTAAATTGTTGATTTTTTATTTATTTATTATTTTTCTTATTTTTTGGCTTGAATTCATTCAGAGCATCAGTTTTCTGTGACAGCTCTGTTGCAGTGAGCAAACAGGTGGTGCAGCTTAAAAGTTGCGAGTGGCTGCAGTTCCGATACAGGAAGGAGCATAAGAGAGAAAGAAAAACACAACTTACATTTGAGATTTACATTTGAAACCAAGGCTATGCTGTAATTAAGTAGGTTGCGGCTTTAGCATGGCGAAATGGGGAGAGCAGAAAACAGGAGTGACAATGTTTGGGCTGAAAACCTGGGTTAAAGTGAAAGTTGCTGAGAGGATGGAATCGGGGTAAAGAAGTAAGAAGGCAAACAATGCTGAATAAAAAAAAAAAAAGCAAGTGGTTCACTGATTTTAAGGTACTGTTTTGCACATTAGGATGAGAAAAATGTTGCAAGAAAGGGGTGACCACTGTCTTAATGGCAGCTGTTTTTTTGTCTGGCATCTGAGTGGTGAGCGATTGGGAAGCAGCATAATAGGAAAGCAGTTGTGACAAAAAGCAGAATGGCAGTGAGAGAGACCGCCATGGTGAATGATTGAAAAAAAAAACTAAATGCAGATAACGTTATTTTTTATAGTGCTGTCAGTGTTAGTTTGAGAGACAGAAACTGAGCAGTTGGGCAGGAAGGCGTGTGGGTGGATGGGTGGCAGGAAAGTGTACGTACTGTAGTATAGTTTAGGCTGCAGTGTGAAATTATGGTAAAAATAAAACAGTCTGTTTCAGTGTGTATATGTGACCTACTATTAATAAGTGCTTTCTTTCTGTGGATTGCAGTTGTGGATGTTTCTGGAGGAGCAGTGTGAAGGACATGTTTTACATTGGAAAATGCTTGACCGGCCAGTGGGGGAGTGATGACATGTCTACTATGTGCATAAATCTGTGATGACGTGCCTGCTATGTGTATAAATGTGAGATTTCAGCTGGCATGGTGGCACTGAGGGTTGAGGCACTGGATGCCACATATCGTACTACCCTGGCAACCTGGGTTCAGAAAATGTGCCCAGGTCGGCAGGGAAGGGATAGGATTGAGTGTCCGAAGGACTGCTCTACTATCCCTGGGGAGGGATGAGGGATGCCACCACTCTGCAGCAGCCCCTGGTAACGATCGGGGGCACTACTAGAGTAGGTGCCTTTAGGGTGGAGTGTGGCGAACGTCGGCACGTTGTGCCTCAGACGCCATTGAACGTCCGCTCTCCGGGGGTCACAATAAGGAGGAAAAATGGCTGGGCGCAATTGTGCAGCTTGATGGCCGCTCTCTGCCCTGCCCGGAGGATTGTCGTGGAATCGCACTGGGGGGGGTCTGGGCCCGGACTGGCTCAGAGTGGCATAGGGGAGGCCCTCTGGCAAGTTGGTGCGCGGCCGCACCAGACCCCCATCATGCGAGTGAGCCTGCTCCTCTTTGGGCAGGCAAAGCTGGCAGCTGGATGCCCCTGCCAGTTACGCTGCAGTAGGTGAGAAAAAAAGAAATACAATAAATGTGAGATTTCACATTTATATACATAGTAGCTCAGCTACACAGATTTATCACATAGGATTTATGTCCACGCCTATTGCATAAATATACATACTTACTGCAAAAAATGTCATTATGCATCAGTTAGGGTTGTTACTAAAGTGACAAAAGTAGGGAAATGTGGCGTTAGGGTTTCCAACACTAACACCCCACCCCCACCCTGCATACACCAGCAGTCATCGGGGGTGTGCATTGGGGTCGTCAGCCCTGATGTTTACTCCATTTCATAGGTAAATAAGCTGAGATGGGTACAGTATAGGAGAATAGCGTGAGTGTTAGTGTTGACGACCCAAGCACGCCCCTGATGACTGTTGGTGCATGCAGGGTGGTGGTGGGTGTTAGTGTTGGAAACCCTAAGGCCACATTTCACTACTTTTGTCACTTTGGTAACAACACTAACTGATGCATTAATGAAGTTTTTGCAATGAATTCTTACTTTTTCAGATAGTATAATCATATGGGCCCTGCTTTTCCATCACTCCATAGATCTATATATGTACATACAGTAGCTGTGGAAGCACAACAGTGCTGAATTGTCAGCACAATCATCTTATTACCCCACCTCATGTATCTGGTATAGAACATCTTCAAATCCCTGCCAACATGTAATTCTGAGCGACGTAATGCCATTCCACACCACAGGTGCGAAAACATATTTTGGGCAAGATTTGAAAATGACGGCTGTGACACATATGAGGTGGGTAAATAGAAGGCTTTGTTGAAAATCTGGGGTCAAAATATTTAACATTTCCAAAGTTTTGAGTGAGCATAGCAAAATTGCAATGAATGGTCATGACTTTGACATTTTTCATATTTTGACCCCACATTTTCAACATAACCTTCTTATGACCCCACCTCATGAACAAGGGCAAAACAATTTCCAAATCCTGCTCGAAATGGTGAATTCACCAAGTGACCACAAAATTACCTTTCAGACGGAGTTGCATAATGACAATTCTATTGTTCATGAGGTGGGGTCCCTAAAGTCCATGTTGAAAATTTGGGATCAAAATCAGAAAAAATGCTTGAGTTATGAAACAAAGTTGAAAACCCCATTGAAATAATTGAACCACAGCACAAAATAGTATCCTGTTTCACAAAAGGATCCTCTACAATAGGATTTTCACGATGTAGAATCCTGTTTCGCAAAAAAGGGTCCTTTATCTTGCTTTCCCACTGTAGTCAACAAGGAAGCGCCATAAAGGATCTTTTTGCGAAACAGCATCCTAAATAGGACTAATCCCAGGTTGTAGTGAATGGGAAAGCACTGTAAAGGATCCTGTTTTAGCAAAACAGGTTCCTATTTAATGCCAATCCCATTTAAACTAATTTTCACAATCTCTCTTGTAGTGTAGTGATCCCACCTCCCCAACGTTGGATCGCCGTCCTTATACTAAAATAAATGTCCCTGGTAGTCTAGTTGTCCCTCCTCCCTCCCTGATATACAATCGCCTCCCTATTTAAAAAAATTACCCTGGTAGACTAGTGGCCCCTCCCCAATGTCCAATAGCCATCTCCTTATTAAGAAAGACTCTGGTAGTCTAATGGGCCTCTCCTCTCCCCAGTGTCCAATCACTGTCCCCATGAGGTAGAAAAAATCCTGGTAGTCTAGTGGTCCCTCCCACCTCCCTCGATGTTCGATCGCTGTCCCTGTAATGAAGAAAAAATGTGTCAAGTATCCCTCCCCTCCCCAATGTCCAATAGCCATCTCCTTATTAAGAAAGACTCTGGTAGTCTAATGGGCCCTCCCCTCTCCCAGTGTCCAATCACGTCCCCATGAGGTAGAAAAATCCTGGTAGTCTAGTGGTCCCTCCACCTCCCTCGATGTTCGATCGCTGTCCCTGTAATGAAGAAAAAATGGTAGTCAAGTGAGTCCTCCCCCTCCCAATGTCCGATTGCCGGGTCTTTATTTAAAAAAATCCTGGTAGTTTAGTCGGTCCCTCCCTGAGTCCGATCTCCATCCCCATATAAAAAATAGAAATTTCCTGGTAATCTAGTGGTCTCTACCCTCTCCCGATCCCTTCCTGAAATCACACTGTTTTTCCTGGTGGTTAGTGGCCCTCACCGCCCCACCCTGTTAGGATGACCCACCACCACCCTCCCCCACTTCCTGATTCCCTGTCTGTGACCAGCACTGCCCTCTTCTCACTTTCCGCTGGCGACAGATTGAGCTATGAATGAGCACCTATTCTATACAGTAGGCGCTCATTCGTAGCCTCAGTCTGGCGCATGCGGCGGAGGTGCGAGGAGAGCTCTGCTGGTTGCAAACAGGGAATCATGATGGGGGAAGCGGTGGGGCCATTACTAACAGGGTGGAGGGTGAGGGGGCCACAAGATCACCAGGAAAATCAATGTGATTTCAGGAGAGGGGGGTCGGGGAGGGACCACTAGACTACCCAGTAATTTGTATTTTTATATGGGGACAGGAATCGGACATCGTACGAGGGGGGAGGGACCACTAGACTACCAGGATATTTATAAGCAGACGGCAACCGGAAATCAGGGCAGGGGAAGTGACCACTAAACTACCAAGATTTTTGTTTTTTTCATTGCAGGGACGGTGATCAGACATTGGGGGGATGGGGAAAGGGTAACTAGACTGCCAGAATTTGTTTTAAACTTATGGGGACAATGATCAGACATGGGAGGGAGGGAGGGACCACCAGACTACCAGGAATGGTGATTGGCGAAGTGAGTGGTGCCACTAGACTCCAGGAAAGACTGAATGGCAATCGATGGGTGGGGGTTCCCATTAGACACCAGGGAATATAGATATTTATTTATTTATTATGGGAGTCAGAGATGTGATTGGCAGGTGGGGGTGCCACTAGACACCAGGGAAAAAGCGGCTCATAGCACATACTGCAGCCAGCAGCTCGAGTTCTGCTGTGGCTGCACAGGTGAAGAATTCCCTTGTTCTCATACAGAGAACATGAGGAAGCCAATCTCGCTAAGCTGGGCACCTGGATTTCAGGTGCCCAGAAAAGAATTCTTGGCATAATTTTGAAAAACAAACAACAGAATATAGCTAAAATGGTCCCATTTAGCTAGGTTCTGATTTTTTTTTTTTATTCCATTCAGTTTTATTTGTTGTCTTTCTCTTGCTAACTGCCAAACAAAATGATGGCAGCTCGAAAAAGGATTTCTCACCTGCAACACAGGATGACTGGTCTGTGAAAAGGGATTGTGTGCCTGCAACAAAGAATCTATTTTAATGCTGAACATCTGTAATTCCCCATTGAAAATAACGGTAAACATTGAAATGTAATAACTTTGGAACAGATTAATATTTTTTCATCAAACCTTCAAAAGGCACATCTGTGAGGCAAAGGCTTTCTACCCTGAAAATGTCAGACCACACCTTAAAACAGTTTCTGGATACAGGTGGACAAAGAAACAGCAAAAAACATGTAAATGTAACCCTTTATTAGACGCTGTATCTCAGAAACATCACAAGCGAGTCAAACAAAATTTGCCACATCAACAGGCCTACCCCACGAGACTACGCATGTAAACGTTTATGTAACTCCATTGAACTGTTGCGGCATTCCTGAAGTACAAAAATTTGGGCTTTAACATAGAAGTGATCCTTCAACCTTAACTATAGTAGCATGGTATAATGTATATACTGGGTAGGATATTCAGACGGTGCCAGGCAGGGGTGCAAGCCTGGGCGCAGTGCATCTGGGCTGTGCCAGGGCAGAGACCAGGCGATATTCAACGGTGCTGCAACATGGCTCAGCACCGTTGAATATGGCACTGAGGGTGCACGCACTGCGCACGGCACAGTGGCACTGCGCCAGCGCAAGTGGCAGAAGGGGAGCAGGGGGCTGCGCCAGCGCAAGTGCAGTTGCACTAGGAGCAGCAAATGCGATATTCAGCCATGGGCATGCAAATGAGGCCATAATGCATGCAAGGTGCAAATGGGGCCATTTGCATGTCATTATGGCCCCATTTGCATGCAGTGCACCGATCCCCGGTGACTTGCACCTGGCGCCCTGCCAGGCTACAGCCATCGGGGATCGACGCCCTGCTGCCCCACAGCAGCCTCCATTCCCATTCGCATGATCATGGGCATGTGTATAAGTAATCCCTGGTGGTCCAGTGGACCATCTCCATTGCCCGATCACGGGTTAATGTCACACATCCCTGGTAGTACAGTGGACCATTCTCTTGCTGACACGGGCATAAGTTACATATCTCCCGTGGTCCAGTGGACCAATCCCCAGTGACCAATCATGGGCATAGATTACAAATCCGTGGTGGTCTAGTGGCACCCCCAGCACCGATCATGGGCAGACGATCTACAGACACCCTGGTGGTCCAGTGATCCCTTCCCACCCGCCGACCAGTGCCTCCGCCATTCCTGCAGCCCCCAGTCAGTGACGGGTGGCAGCACCTCACCTCGCGAGACACCCCATCCGCCCGCTGACTGACAGCATACAGTAGAGTTGCATGTTTGTTGGTCCACTGCATGGGCCAATGGGCGTAGGCTACACTACATTGTACTTAGACCAGAATTGTGAATGAACAATCATTCACAATTGGGACTGTAGTACAGTATGGTCTGCATGTCCATTGGCCCCCGCAGTGGACCAATAGGTGTACAGCCCTACTGTACGTTGTCTGTCGGCGGGCAGCCGGGTGGCTTGCAGGTGGGGTGCTGCCGCCTGCCGCTCTATGGGGGGGTGCAGGGTGTCGAGGGATGCAGTGGTTGGGTGCGGAGGGGGGTACCACTGGATCACCAGGGTGTCCGTAGATCGTTTCGTCCATGTTTGGGGGCTGGGGGTGTTCCACTGGACCACCAGGAATTTTTAACCTATGCCTGCAATCGGTCACTGGGTATTGGTCCACTAGACCACCAGGGAGATACGTAACTTATGTCTGCGATTGGACAAAGGGGAACGGTCCACTGTACCACCAGAGATCATTTGAACATACGCCCGTGATCGGGCAATGGGTAGCGGTCCACTGGACTACCAGGGTTTATTCGACATATGCCCAAGATCGGGCAAGGGGGGGCACGATGCCCCCTGTGCAGGGGGCTCGTGGACTGTCTCCTGGGTGGTTGGGTTGTGCCTTGCAATATGGCAGCTCGCCTGTGGGTGACCAGGACTTGCTCCTGGTTTCGCTGGGCACAACCTTGTGCCCTCCTGTGCAGCGCAAGGCGGTTATGTGCCAGCATATGCGCCGCACATCCCAGGCTGAATATCGGGATGTGTCGCATATGCATGGGCACACCCGCACTTGCAATGGATACATTACTGGTGCGCTCTGGCACATCGGGGCTTGTGCAGCTCAACCTGCCCCTTTGAATATTGCGCCGGAGCGCAATGATGGGTTGCGCATGTGCAACTCCTTTGAATATCCCACCCACAATATATAGAGAAAGATCTATGACCCACTGACTGAGCTCTCTTGCACTCTATTAGCCTTGGTTTGGTTCTGTATCTGAGTGTATGTCTAAGCAGGGAGCAGGAACAGAACAGCCTCTTTCAATTAAATCTATATCTGCCCTCCTGGAGTCCTGCTTTAAGTTTTTGCTTCTGGGTATACTGAAGGTTGGCTGTAGAGTATTGACAGAGCAGAGAAAGATCCCCAGAAAGAATGAGAGCACAAAAGCTTTTATATAGTGCATTTTGCTGTTGTTATTTTATTATTCAAATTTCTCCAGATTTCTGCTGATTTGCATACAGTGTCTGGATTACATTGTTTACAGTACTGCTGAAGTGAAAACATAATGCATCTGTTGAGATCTGTTTTATTTTCAAAGTGACTTGGGCTTATCTTTTAACTTGGTTATCCTTCTGTTTATTTTGTTATTGATTTGGTTTTATATTACTCTGATTTTACATGAGTGTCCACAGATGTTTATATTGCCAACCACACACACACACACAGTGCTAAGTACTGGTGAACATGGATACTAGAGAATCACAGCACTGGGCGGGGAGGGTGCTGAAACGTGTTGGTTTGGCTAGATGGGTGGGGTGAGAAACACAAGCTGTCAGAATAATAGCCAAATGAGAAAGTCAAACCTTAAAAATTAAAACACCATTTTACAAATACAATTAGTGGTCTTCATTCATTGTATTTCTTTGCAGCTGTAATTGACTGGCAATTTTAATTGCTCAGTTTTGTGGGGCCAATTTTTTTTTTTTTGCCAACCCTGCATTTCCGACTACTGACCCACTCACATGATTTTAAGGACTGCTCCCTGCCCGACATCGCCAATCACTGGCTGATCCCTTTACCCCACAATGCCAGTCCTCTGGCTGCCCATGCTAGCCTGCAGTCCAGCAAGTCTTTCGTTGGATGCCGCAGTAACACCATCTGGCTCTCATTAATTTGTATCTACCGCAAGTAATTTTTTTTTTTACTGTTTAAACCTGCTAATTTGTAACATATATGTTTGTCTGCAAGGCATTTTTGCAGCTCATTATTTCTCTGTATGTATTTTGTTTTTGTTCAAGGTTGACGTGGAACCTATGTAAGAGTCTCTGACTCATAGGTATTGCAGTCCGAGAACTCAATAAATACATAATATAAAATTCTGCTTTTATGCAGTTAGTGATTGTACCTAATTGAAAGTAGCTCCGAGCCTCCAAGAAGGGGTGCTATATGAAATAATAAGTGTTATTTGATCACACCAACGTATTGATGAAATACGTGATTATGAATGATAGCTTTTGTTTCTCCTCTTTCAGTAGCGTGCATCCCCTCTGGTGTTAGTCAGACCTGCTTCTTTGTTTACCATCAATTACAATGTTTTACCAGCACATCGTCAGTAAATGATTGCCTTGTTTCCCTTCGCTGGACACAACACAAAACATCTATTCAGCATTCTTCTCCTTGATTGCTGCAGCTGCCAATGCGAAGCAGACTTTTAATGACTTTTAATATGGAATTTAGTAAAAAAAAAAAAAACTGGCAGAACACGTAAAATTCATTTTTTCTTTGAAAGTAAAATAACAACATGTTGGATCTGCATTCAGCTGAAATAAGTTCAATTTTTTTTTTTTATTGTTTATTTGCCCAGAATAGCCCAACTGAGATGCTGCATCTCATTTACAGTGGGGTCCTGCTACTACCCATGTTTTTTTTTACAGCAAGCAGGGTGGGCAGGAGCACAGGGCGGTCCAGTGACTTGCCTATGGTCACAAAAAGTCCAGTACCCACAGTTAATCTGTTTTCAAAACTGTATTTAAAAATCTTATTAGCCTCCCCAAGCTTGCACTCATTGTCGGCTTTCTGAGTTCAGACATAGGGCTAATTTTCGGATGATACAGGGCTTGCATGAGCCTGCATCAAACTCCTTCTTGAGCGCGCTCATGGAGTCACCTTCCACAACTGTTGCCAAGTTTGGTAAGTTGAACCTGCGACACCTTACCTGATTCTGACGGCTTGTACCACATCTCTGGCACACACACTGTAAAAGCGGTCCTGGGATTGCCACAGGCTAGACCGAAAAAGTTGGTGTAACTTGTGGCAACTGCCACAGGAGATCAAAATCCCAATCTCCGCCGTGATAGTTGCAAGCCCTGCTTCTTGCCCACAGCCTTGACAATGTCCATTGGACTGCCCCCCACCTTTTTCCTTTTTTTCCTTCTCTTTCTCACCCTTCCCTCCACTTCCACTTAGGTATTTCCTGGTATGACCAGGGTTGTGACTTCTACTATTGTTATACTTTATACGATTGCTATTTACTGCATGTAACTTTATCCCATAAACCACTGTGATATTGTGTTCTTTTGTTATCTGTATTGCACCTGTATGTTACCAGTGTTGTATCTCACACTGTAACCATGTCTACCCTCCTGTGACTGAGGTGCCTTTGTAAATGAGTCCCTGACTCAAGGTTGTAAATCCAACTTTCAAAATAAATAAATAAAATAAAATCATATCTTGGCTACACAGGGCTTATGGCGGCCGTGGGCTTTGAAAATTGAGCCTATAATTTGTTAATTTCGTCCACGTTATCTGTGCTTTGTGTTTGAAACCATGTTCATTGGTGAGATGTTGCAAGTGCAAACTAGACAGCACTCCTGGATTGTGAATGGCCCAACTAACCCAACACGACATGGAGAAGCATCCACACTGCCAAGTGAAACATTTTATGGATGCAAACCATGCATAGCATCTTTAAAATGGTTCCTACTTCTTTTTTTTTATTTTCTTTATGCTCCATCATCCCTGTGGGGAATGGATGTACCCATTATCTGTTCACTGTAATATCCCCCCACCCCCTTCCCAGTATCCCTTCAAGCCTACCTGGCGTGAGGAGGCTGGCCACGTGGCATGCTCCCAACAGTGAGGCTGGGGGGAGGGACCAGGATCCACCTTATGGCTCCCCGGCAGGCAGGTGGATATCACTCAGGTGGGCGCTGGGGAATTCTGATGTCATGGTGCTCGAGATTCTGGGTTTTCTCTTTTTAGTTTTCCCTGGAGGGTCGGACGTACAATGGTGTCCAGTCACATCACGCAAATTCCCCAGTGCAACATGCCGATGCCTGCCGATCCTTCATTCTGTGCTGTGGTGAGGCCCTCAGGTGTACTGACTCCTGGATGCTGACAGGAGTCAGACTATTGCTGGGTGCCTTCTCCCGCATGACCTGGAAGAGGTAAGCTGTCCATTGGATGCTCAACCCTCCTCCCCCCGCCAGCCCTCCAATGCTTTGGGCTCACTTCTGAATCTGAGTCATTGGCATCCTGGCGGTAGTTCTACCATTGCATCAGCAGCCCAGCTTTCGTAACCCACTGTAAAAGATACCTTATGTACAGCACATACAGTGAGCCCGTAATAAAGATAGATTTGTTTTTGTTTTTTTAAATCAAACTTTTTCTCATTCCCTGACTAGCTTGATGGCACACCTCCAGACCAGTCACCCACCTTTTCTTGGACTTACCAGTTATCAACCACTTGTCCAGGACCACAGTAGTGGTGGGAAGCCTGCCATGTTGAACATGCATTGGGCCTGGGCGGGGGTGGAGTGCAACAGCAGGCCAGAACTTTGTCCTCCAGCTCCTTGTTTTGTCCCCAAGAATGCCAGCGTCCAGTGACACACACACACACACACACACACACATACAGTGGCACATGTGTGGCAAGCATCTGTCGACTGCCGATTCCCTTGCTGCAGTCCAGCTGTGCTGTCTTCTGTCCTCCATCAGATAGCTGATGAACAGTGGAACATTGTGTCTTCTCTCTTTAAGGGAGGAGAGCTGTCCCTGGAACCCGCGATCCTCCCTACCCTCGCCAGCCCCTGAGCAACCAGAGCCCATTCCCGAATCCAGGATGCCGGCATTGCAAACAGTAGTGCCACCACTTTGCTACCAGGCTGGCGCTGTGTTGGGATCTGAACCCAGGATCTCCTGTTTTAGTTGTATGTGCTCGAACCACTCAACCTCACTTGATACTCTAAAGGTAGCAGAGTGTTTTAGTAATGGTTAAAGAGGGAACCGACATCTGCCTAGGCCAACAACTGCTGTGTGGGGCTATGTTCCTCTGTTATACACCGGCCATGTAAAATAATTCTTTGTACCCGTGTTTAAAAAAGGGAACTGCTCTAGATCAGTTAGTCCCGCCAACTTCTCCCTACCTTTTCACACCAGCAGTGATCCCCCACAACTGGTGTCATCGATGCGGATCAGCTGTGAGAGATTAAATGATGCCAGTGCTGGTTTGGAAGGAAGGCAGACTTCTAAATTTAATGGCACATTTTGATCCTTATTGCCCGGGGCTGCATCATTTAAGCTGTGCCCCTAGGCTGTAGTGAAGTAAGGCTTTACCCGCAAAGTGGGGGCCCTATTACATCGTTTTTGTAAACTGGGCACTTTATGGAGAACATAAAGCCTCGAGGTATGGATTCTCTTGAAGTTTTGTAATTTGTGACCCTTTTCTCCCCGATGTGTGCACGTTGTTGAAATTGTTTTGCTGAAGAGTGCACACTTTACAAAGCAAAAACCTGCACGAAGTGCAGGACTCTGCAGCCACGACTACGCAAAGTGTAGTTTCTAAACTTTGCCCACCACTGCATATGCCACATTATTTCTGATACAGCAAAGCAATTGTCTGAGGGTGTGATAACTGGGAGTTTGCAAACATGCAACTTTCTCCTGCCAGTGTGATTCTGAACAGTTCATATGAGCTGGAGCGGGGGTGGGGCTGAAGCTCCAACCCACTGGAAGTCACTGACTGAATCATCTCTCCTCATTGCTTCCACGGAAGCTTTATGCCATCCATCCCAGTACACTGATACTTTGTGAAACATAGAGGGCTATTTCTATGTTTTGCCCATATATGGGTTGAGATATGAAGTATATCTCATGTATGTAGTGAAGTGAAAACTGTAGTACCTATAGTGAATACATACCCTAGAGGTACAATTGTTTTGTCAGTGCTGGAGCGTGCCCCTGCATGAATCCTTCCGCCGCTGAGACTTTGGCAAAGTCTATGGTAAAAATAAGGTTTCTGAAATACAACCTATTTGTGTTCATAATGCCATTCTTAGTAACATGAGCTGCAGGTGCAGGTAGTAATAACCCTTCAGACACCAACCTTCCTATGAGTGGAAATATGAGTCACGTCGCTCCAGTTGGCTGCCTTTTAGTTGGACAGTTTGCATCTAAGCGTGGCATGGATTTTAGATTTCTATGTGAGCCCCCAAAACTTCCATTTTAATTCAGCCCTGAATTTATCCTCCTTGTTTGCCCCTAGTCTGCCCCATCTGAACTGGTCCCCCCAGCCCTGTCACACAACTTCCCTGGGACTTACCCATTCCAATACGTCTTGTGCCACAGGACTCGTGTCGAAAGGCCTTGTTGTCAGTGTGGGTCCTACGAGGGACGGGGCAATCAACCAGCTGTGACAGAAGGATTTTTGTCTTCTATTTTCTCCTCTGGTGCCTAGGCATGTGCAGTTATGCAATGTGAATGCTCTACCTCTGCAGAGATGCCTCCAACATCAAAGTGTGAGGAATTCCTTTTCCTGCTGTCCTGCTGCACTGTGACCCGATTCTCCCGGTGGCAGCCAGCTAGCAGGACTTGTGAACTCCCTCCTGAAGTAGGAGAGCTGTCAAGGGTTGCTCAATCCTCCCTCCTCTGGCCAGCCAATGAGCGACATGCGTCTGTTCCCGAACCTGGGTTGCCAGTATGGCAGGCAGTCAGGCAGCGATTATCTCAGCCAACCACGCCACTGGGCCGGCTCAGGTTTCTCACTTTTTTTAAAAACTCAGCTTTACTGATTTCTCACATTTTTTTCCATATAGGTGTTTCTTTCTCCTTGGCAGGTCATGGCTGCCTTGTCTGCCAGCCTTACCAAACTCTGGGGTCATCTGGGAACTTAGAATACCATGCATGTTACAGCAGATCCCTGGAGCCGGCCCGGAGGCTTCATCCTGCCAAGACCCCCACCATTTTCCACATTTTCTTCCCATTAGCCCTGGGACCCCAGACAGAGAGGCACATGTGTGTGGAGGCGTGCATGCGCCTTCTTGCTCCGGTGATGGCCCCTTCCTCCCCCCATTGGCCTAGTGCCCTGGCTCCCTCAACTTCTTCTGCCCCCTGGCCTCCACCGCAAGGCAGCCAAGAGCTGAGAGAGGCACAGATCCCTCCCAGAGAGGAGAGCTGCCAAGCTGCAGCTCAATCCTGCACCGCTCCCCCCCCCCGCCCATGCTCGTTCCTGAACACAGGTCACCTGTGTGGTGAGAGGTAAGGTGTCCAGTGCCTCAGCCCTCTGCACCACCAGGCTGGCCCCTGATTTCTCACTTTTAAGGTCATTAGAGAGGCAATGTGCTCTCTGTCTGTCTGGGTGTTGGGGGGGGGGCAAGCTTTGATTACTCAACAGTGCTGCCTGTGGATGGCTGTTATGATTATTCTGTATAATATTCTGTTTCACTTGTACATACAGTATATCACAGACGCTTAACCAGAAACTGTTAATTGATTCATCTGCTGCTGCTGTAAACTCCCCCCCCTCCCAGGATCCTAGAAACTCCAAAAGGTATGTTGATATACTTTCAGAATGGGCAAACAGTTGAGGTATGCTGTTTTATACTGCAGAAGGTATAAGGAGACAGAGGGAGGAGGATAGGGAGGTGTATCAGGAGAAACAGAGGGAGGCAGGGAAAGTAGTAAGGAGAGCAATGGTGCAAACGCAGGAGAGAATAGCACAGGCAGTAAAAAAAGGGGGTATCTCGTCAAAACAGCAAAAGCAAAATGGCGTGGCCAAAAACAGCACTGCCATGACAGCATGCACAGCTTTGGAGTTTATCTCATCTAGCGTGGTTTTGGACCACAACGTTTTCTGCCGTCTGTGCAGTGCCCTTTTTTGCCTGCGCCATTTTGCTTTTGTTGTTTTGACATGGGGCCACAAAAGGAAACAACACATTTTTCAAGTATGTAGATGAAAAAAGGAAGACCAGGGAAGGGATTGTAAGGCAAGGAAGGGAAGGGGGGGGACTGGGTGGAGGGGCACCAGGAAAAAGCAGACATCCTGAACAGATACGTTTGTTCAGTGTTCACAGAGGAAGGGAAAGGTGAGGGGCCACAGAAAAGTAACAGGAGCATTGAAGGAAGGGAGGGAGGTGGGCACTAGTCCACTTTCAGAGGAGAGAGTCCTGAAGGAACTCACAAATCTGAAAGTGGACAAGGCAATGGTGTCAGATGGGGTACAGCCAAAGATATTGAGGAAGTTCAGGGAGTTACTGGCTGCACCTCTGACAGTCCTGTTCAACCACTCCCTGGAGACAGGAGTGGTTCCAGAGGACTGGAGGAGGGTAGATGTAGTCCCGCGTCACAAAAATGGTAGCAGGGAGGAGACTGGTAACTACTGGCCAGTCAGTTTGACTTTGGTGGTGAGAAAATTAATGGAATCACTACTGAAGGAAAGGATTGTGGAATATCTTGAATCCAGTGGCTTACAAGATCCGAGGCAGCATGGATTCACAAGGAGGAGATCACGTCAAATGAGTCTAATAGATTTCTTTGACTGGGTGACCAGGGAATTGGTTCTGGGTGGAGCGGTGGGTGTGGCCTACCTATATTTCTGTAAGGCCTTCGACATTGTTCCACACAGGAGACCCGTAAGCAAGCTGAGCAGCCTGGGGATGGGTCCAGAGGTGGCAAACTGGGTGAGAAATTGGTTAAGGGATAGGTGACAGGGGGTGGTGGTAAATGGAGTTCACTCCAAGGAAGGGAGGGTGACCAGTGGGGTGCCACAGGGATCAGTACTTGGACCGGTCCTCTTTAATGTCTTTATTAGTGACATTGCAGAGGGGCTGGATATGAAGGTTTGCCTTTTTGTGGATGACACTAAAATCTGCAATAGGGTAGACACTCCCGAAGGGGTGGAAAAAATGAGTAGTGATCTATGAAAGTTAGTTGAGTGGTCAAGGGTATGGTTTTAATGCGAAAAAGTGCAAAATCATGCACTTAGGGTGCCGAAACCCAGGCGGAGTACAAAATGACAACCACCAAACAGGAAAGAGACCTGGGGTAATCGTATCTGATGACCTAAAGGTGGCCAGTCAGTGTGAGAAGGCAGCTGGGAGCGCTAGTGGGATGCTGGGTGCATAGGGAGAGGTATCACCAGCAGAAAGAGGGAGGTGATGTTACCTCTGTATGGACCACTGGTGAGACCTCATCTGGAGTACTGCATCCAGTTCTGGAGATCTCCAGAAGGACATAGAGTGAAAGCAGTCCAGAGGAGGGCAATTAAAATGGTGCATGGAAAAAATGTTGCATAAAAGCCCTATGAGGAGAGACTGGAGGACCTCAATTTGTACATCCTGGAAGAAAGGAGGGAGAGGGGGGATATGATACAGACTTTCAAATGCCTCACAGGCATAAATAAGGTACAGGAGGGAAGCATTTTTCAGAAAGAAAGATGTTCAGGAACAAAGGGTCATGCTGTGAAGCTGGAGGGGGGGTAGTCTCAGGGGAGATGTGAGGAAGTACTTCTTTACAGAAAGAGTGGTGGATGCCTGGAACAGCCTCTCAGCAGAGGTGGTGGGGGCAAAAACTGTAGCTGGGTTCAAGAAAGCATGGGATAGGCATAAGGGAACCTTAGTGGTAAGGCAAGGGGGGGTAGAGTGGGAGATCAAGTAAGGTCTGCGGTAATACAGTAGGTAGGGAAACATGGGCAGACTAGATGGGCCAAGCGTCAAATTCTGTGTTTCTATGGTTCTATGTTTCAAAGTGCTCAGTCATGTATTTTGAGAAAAACAATATTAAATATAAATATGTGTCAATAGTATCGTACTCAAAGACGTTCTGAGGAAGACATGGTTATTAATCGTTACATCAGATTTAACAAAATAAGAAACAATTAGATGTGGTATTTGTTAAAGCAAATAATCTCCTTAATATCAATCGATCAATCAGTCAATCAAGAGAAGTGCATTTGTCGCGATATAAAATTTATGTTAGACCAAGCATGGACTATTATTCGCAGTTTTGGGGAGCACGTAACATGGGAGAATGAACCAAAAGTGAAAGAATACAAAAAAAAGAGAAAGTGAAAACAATGATAGCTGGTATGGAAAGTATGATTTATGGTGTGGAGACTACAAGAACTTTCTCTGAGTAGCCTCCATAGAAGACAGATGAAGGGTAATTGTTATTGTTTATGTAACACCCCCCCGGCCCCCTTGTTTAGGGGCATAAATTATCATTGTAGTTGTTCCAAGGGGCATTGGACAGGACTACCATCAAGCGCAACACCCGAGCCAGTGCACCCCCAAATAAGATAGGAAAAATATCTTTCCTACCTCTCGTCGACTTCATTTCCAGGTGCACTCTCGATCTCACCTCCAATTCTAGATCTATTTGTCCCCCGAACACTGACCACCGGATCAGGATCTCCAGACTGCAAACTCCTGTCTCTTCTGAGCCCCAGAGCCCCTTGATCCCCAGTGCAGCCTGATGGAACCCTTCTGGAATTACAACTTATGAAATAAATTAGACACAAGGGAGGGGATTTTCCATTTCATTCATCCTCCTTCCAAACTTAAAGAAAGAAAGAATCATTACAAGTCTTTTCCCAACTAGCTTCTTTCTTTAGCTCCTGCGCCCTAAATAATCCCAGGAATGCAGGGGTCACACCCTTCATTGAATAAATAAAGCAGCTCCATGGGGCTATATGAACCTTTTACAACATACCCAAACTGGACATGTTGAGTAGCATAAATGGTTTACAGGCAGTACAAGCAGGGCTTCTTCACTCTAACCTCTTGGATGATTTACCCAAGGAACCTCCCTACTTGGGAAAACTCAGTCTCCTGACTCACTGGCGCTGGTAAACCAAATCTCTTTTTCTATTCTGGGTTACACATTCTCAGCCATCTTTGTCTGGTCTGGCACTGGTCACTGCCCGGTTTAATATCAAAATCACGCGTCCCTAATCGCGCATTCAATTTTAGCGCGATCAACATAGCGCAAGGTGTTCTTAGCGCTGAATTAATCGCGCATGTCATGTTTAGCGCACATGTGTAATTTAAATGTGGCTATAAAGATGTGTCTAAATTGTAACCCATCAGATGACAGTAACATGGCGGTACGTTTCTTGAAGAGCCAGAAGGGTGGTGATCTTGCAGTACTCGATGGATTTATCTATAGGAGAGAGCAAGTGACAGCTGACAAAATGTACTACAAGTGCTTAGAGTACGATAAGGGTCACTGCACTGCCTGAATTCACCTGAAAGGGGAAATAGTGCTTAAATCCATTGGGGAGCACAATCATGACCCTGACCCTGCATCTCTGGCTGTAAAAGAGGCAGTCTCAACTATGAAAGAACGGGCTAGTACCACTGTCGAGACAACACACCAAATAGTTGCTTCTGGAGTCTCTCAACTATCACCTTCTGTGGCATCTCAACTACCAGCTATACCACTGCTGAAGCGTACTGTATGGAGGAATCAGAGGGCTCATTCACTACCGTTACCTGAGCCTATTGATGCCATAGGTCTAAGTATCCCATTGGATTTTGTTCAAACGATAAAGAAATAAACATTTCTACAATATGACAGTGGGCCTGGCAGTGATAGAATTTTGATATTCACCACTTCTGCAGACATGGAACACTTGAAGCGAAGCGAGCACTGGTTTACTGACGGCACTTTTAAGAGCTGTCCGCCTATATTTTCGCAAGTATATACAATTCACGCTGTCAAGTATGGAAAAGTCATTCCACTGGTGTACATGTTAATGTGTAAGAGAACTGCAGCAGATTATCAGAAAGTTCTAGCAGTGATTAATGGTTTATGTGAGGGTTTGCAGCCACAGGCTATTTTGACAGACTTTGAGTTGGCAGCAATAAAAGCATTCAGCCAGTCGTTCCCAAATGCTAAAATGAGAGGGTGCTTCTTCCACATGACCCAGGAATTGCCTGACATAAGTGGTCCATACACTTCAGACCCAAATTTTGCCCTCAATGTGAGGATGCTACTAGCTCTTGCATATGTGCCTGTCGATGATGTTTGTCACAGTTTCAATGAGCTGATGAACACTGACTTCTACCAGACAAATGGGGAGACGCTATCGAATTTGATAGATTACTTCGAGGATACGTGGCTTGGTAGACCACTCGCCAGGGAGGGAGACATAGAAGGCCCATGTTTCTGATATCCCTGTGGAACTGCTATGATGCAGTTTGTGATGCTCTTCCCCAGACAGCAAATGCTGTTGAAGCCTGGCATCGTTGCTTCAATCACCTAATCGGTGCGCATCACCCCTCTATTTTGGAAATTCTTCGAGCTGCTAAAAACTGAACAACACATGAATAGCACTGAGATTGAACAGCTGGTCGCTGGATCAGCAGTGACTGAAATTCGCAAAAAATATAAAGACACAGCTAAACGTATAACAGGGATTGCTGGAGAATACAGCTCACGTCCCAGGATGGAATATTTACGGGGAATAGCGTACAATTTCCAGCTGCAAGCCTAACTTAAGAAATTGATTTTGCACATATGCTGATTATGCTGATATGAATTCCTTTTAAATTAGAACAATAATGAAGAAAATAAAGATTCACATACCATTTGTTGTATTTGTATGTGGTGGTGGAACTGTTTAGCCAGTGGGGGGACTGAAAGTGGAACGGACGTGCAACATTGATTTGTGTCCCTAACCAATCATGCTTTTTTGTTTGTACCCTCTTCCCTAAATCCCCCTCAGCTATGCATGGTTGTAGTGATGAAGCTGTAGTCAGGCATTGCGCTATTAAGGTAAGCGCGTTTTTGTTAATACGCTATCTTTACAGGTGCGATTTTGAACGTGCTGTATTTACTCACGCTATTGTGGCTGCGCTATTTTGACCGCATCCCGACTGTATCCATGGGGCAGGAACCAGAGAAACAGCAGTGGCACTGTGTCCATGTAGCACAAACCAGACGAGTGGCAATGGCACTGTATCCACAGACCAGAACCTAGAGAAGCAGCAGAAGCACTGTATCCACAGTCAAGCTGGAGAGGCAGTGGCACTATATCGAAGGGGCAGAAGCCAGAGAAACAGCAGAGGTATTGTATTCACAAGGTAGAAACTAGAGAAGCTGCAGTGGCACTGTATCTATGGGGCACAAACTGGAGAGCAGCAGTGGCACTGTATCCACAAGGCAAAAACCAGAAGAAGCAGTTGCACTGTACCCACAGGGCACAAACTGGAGAGGCAGTAGTGGCACTGTATCCAGGGGCAGAAAAAGGAGAAGCAGCAGTGGCACCGTATTCACAGGCCAAAACCAGTATCCACAGACCACAAACCAAAGCAGCAGTGGACTGTATCCACGGGCAGAAACTGGAGAAGTAACAGTGGCACTGTATCCAAAGACCACAAACCAGAGAAGCAGCAGTAGCATTGTATCCACAGGCCACAAACCAGAGAAGCAGCAGTGGCACTGTATCCGCAGGACACAAACCAGAGAAGCAGCAATGGCACTGTATCCACAGGCCACAAAAAAGAGAAGCAGCTGTGACACTTTATTCACAGGCCACAAACCAGAGAACCAGCATCGGCACTGTATCCATAGGCCACAAACCAGAGAAGCAGCTGTGGCACTGTATCCACAGGCCATAAACCAGAGAAGCAGCAGCAGCACCACTGTATCCACAGGCCACAAACCAGAGAAGCAGCAGTGGCACTGTATCCACAGGCCATAAACCAGAGAAACAGCAGTGGCACTGTATCCACAGGACACAAACCAGAGAAGCAGCAATGGCACTGTATCCACAGGCCCCAAAAATGAGAAGCAGCTGTGGCACTTTATCCACAGGCCACAAACCAGAGAAGCAGCATCTGCACTATATCCATAGCCACAAACCAGAGAAACAGCTGTGGCACTGTATCCACAGGTCACAAACCAGAGAAGCAGCAGTGGCACTGTATCCAAAGGCCATAAACCAGAGAAGCAGCAGCAGCACTGTATCCACAGGCCACAAACCAGAGAAGCAGCAGTGGCACTGTATCCATGGGGCAGAAACAGGAGAAGCAACAGCAGCACTGCATCCACAGGCCACAAACCAGAGAAGCAGCAGTGGCACTGTATCCACGGGGCAGAAACAGGAGAAGCAACAGCGGCACTGTGTCCACAGGCCACAAACCAGAGAAGCAGCAGTGGCATTGTATCAATAGGCCACAAACCAGAGAGCAGCTGTGGCACTGTATCCACAGGCCACAAACCAGAGAGGCAGCAGCAGGCACTGTATCCACAGGCCACAAACCAGAGAAGCAGCAGTGCACTGTATCCACAGGCCACAAACCAGAGAAGCAGCAGTGGCAATGTATCCATGGGGCAGAAACAGGAGAAGCAACAGCAGCACTGTATCCACAGGCAACAAACCAGAGAAGCAGCAGTGGCACTGTATCCATGGGGCAGAAACAGGAGAAGCAACAGCAGCACTGTGTCCACAGGTCACAAACTACAGAAGCATCAGTAGCACTGTATCCATGGGGTAGAAACCACAGAAGCACTGGTTGCACTGTATCCATGGGGCACAAACCGGAGAAGAAGCTGTTGCACTGTATCCAGGGGGCACAAACCAGAGAAGCAGCTGTGACACTGTATCTATGGGGCAGAAACTGGAGAAGCAGCTGTGGCACTGTACCCACTGGGCAAAAACCGGAAAAGCAGCACTGTCACTGTATCCATGGGGCAGAAACAGAAGAAAAAGCAGTGGCACTGTATACATGGGGCAGAAACCACAGAAGCAGTGGTTGCACTGTATCCAGGGGTCACAAACCGAAGAAGCAGCTGTGGCACTGTATCCACAAGGCACAAACCGGAGAAGCAGCAGTGGCACTGTATCCACAGGGCACAAACCTGAGAGGCAGCAGTGGCACTGTATCCATGGGGCAGAAACCAGAGAAGCAGCTGTGACACGTATCCAAGGGCAGAAACCAGAAAAGCAGAAGTGGCACTATATCCATGGGGCAGAAACAGGAGAAGCAACAGTTGCACTGTATCCATGGGGCAGAAACCACAGAAGCAGTGGTTGCACTGTATCCACAGGTCACAAACTGGAGAAGCAGCTGTGGCACTGCATCCACACAGCACAAACTGGAGAAACAGCAGTTGCACTGTATCCATGGGGCAGAAACTGGAGAGGCAGCAGTGACACTGTCTTCACAGGGCATAAATCGGAAAAGCAGAAGTGGCACTGTATCCATGGGGCAGAAACTGAAGAGGCAGCAGCGGCACTGTGTCCATGGGGCAGAAATTGGAGAGGCAGAAGTGGCACTGTATACATAGAACAGAAATCAGAGAGGCAGCAGTAGCACTGTATCTATGGACAGAAACTGTAGAAACAGCAGTTGCACTGTATCCATGGGGCAGAAACTGGAGAGGCAGCAGTGGCACTGTATCCATGGGGCAGAAATCAGAGAGGCAGAAGTGGTACTGTATCCATGGGGCAGAAATCAGAGAGGCAGAAGTGGCACTGTATCCACGAGACATAAACAGGAGAGGCAGTGGTGGCACTGCACCCACAGGACATAAACAGGAGAGGCAGTGGTGGCACTGTGTCCACGGACGTAAACAGGAGAGGCAGTGGTGGTACTGTGTCCACGGGACATAAAACAGGAGAGGCAGCAGTGGCACTGTATCCACGGTGGGGGAGTTAACAAACGGCAGCAGCACTGTATAGTATCCATGGAGCAGTCTCTTTCAATTTATTGCTCCAATTCAAATGTAAAATAGCATTCACATTATTTAAAATGGCTCGAACAAAATCAGTGTGATTTTAAACCCAAAGAGAAATGATAATGCCTGCATGTCTGAAGGTTAAACTTCAGAACAGGGGATCCACAGATATAGTAGTAACATAATAAGTTTAAATCAGTAGGGCCTCTAGATTCATCACCCCCACACACACACACCTTGTAAGTAAGGATGAATAACCAAGAGAAGGGATCTGAGCAGAGTGCAATAAGCCCTAATATAAATTCCTAACACCATAAATAATAGAGTACTTGATATATAGTGTATTTTTCCTATTTATGTGTATTGGGGGACAATTGTTTTAGGAAATCAAAGAATGTGAACAATAAACACAAAAAATCCTGTCCCTACCGAGGAGTTAGAAGCAAGTCCCTTCGTCACCCACCTTCAAACCCCAGTGATTGCAACCCCCATCCCCCACTTTAATACAGACTAAGTCAATTTCTGACTACATTGGTATCCTGATTAAATCCTGTTACCTACCTGTAAACCTATGTATTTTTATGTTTGCTTGCACGCATGTGCAAGAAACATAGTGCCATCATACGAGTTTTCTAGAGGTGTGTCAGCCTCTTCCAATTCAGTCAGTCTGTTTGCAGGCGCGGTCGCAGTGCGTCAATCACTGCTGCAGCTGTCTATGACAGTAGGAAAATGCAGTGGCATACAGTTGAAAGGGAGGCTCTGCTTCAGTAAGCAGAGCTCTTCCCCACCACCTGCACTTAACACGCATGGCTGGCGTGCTGATGCGCCCCATCGCCATTGTTACTGTGTGGCCGACGGTGGTGCTCAATCTCTCGCCGGCTCCACGCCACCCCAACAACAGTTACAGGTGCCACGCCTGGGAGCCCACCCCAGCGTGGCAAGAACTGTCATAGCCAACGGGGTGCCCAATCCATCGGCTCACGGCTGCACGCCCCAAAAAGTTTACGTGCTCACGCCTGGGAGCCCACCCCAGCATGGCAAGACAGTTACGCCGACGGGGTGCCCAATCCTCGTCAGCTCCAGCCCCCAAAACAGTTTTTCAGCTGCCACGCTGGGAGCCCACCCCAGCGTGGCAAACGTCCACGCGTGCTGAAAACCTTCCATCGTAGTCTCCCCGCCCCACAACCCGCACCCACCCACTGCGCACCCTGCCTCCCCACACCCCCACTTCATACTTATCTCTGGAGCTCGCACGACGATCATCGGTGGACCGGGAACACGTCTGCACTCTTCAAAGCCGACCACAAACTGAGGAAATGCCGGTAAGCTGTATAATGGAATAAATAGGGTTTTTTCAACTTTGTTGCATATCTCAGGCATTTTTGGGAATTTGGGGCCCAAATTTTCAACATGGGTTTTTTGGGACCCCTCCTCATGAATTCTTGCACTGTCATGGCGTTATTCGGGCCCAAAGGGTGATTTCACAGTCACTGCGTGAAATCACCTTTCGGGACCCATTAACGAAACGACACTGCCAGTGTTCATAAGATGGGCTCTCAAAAAGCCTATGTTGAAAATTTGGTCAAAAAATTCTTAAAAATGACTGTTTTACGAGCGTGCACAGTTCCTACCCACGCTTGTAAGTTCGTGAATTTTCAATATTTTCACTACAGATTTTCAACATTTGCCATTTTACCACACCTCCTTATGACCAGTACAGCTGTTATTTTCATCTCACCCAAACTGTGTTTCCATGTAAGCGCATACAATGGCGTAGTCGGTTGTCTTGAAATCAATGTCGGGACACATTAAGAAAATCACAGTGACACTGTTCAAGAGTAGAGGTCTTAAAATGGCTATGTTGAAATTTGAGTGAAAAATTCCCTAAAAATGACTGTTTCTCGAGCGTGCATTGCGCAGTTCCTACGCACGCTCGTAAGTTCGCACATTTTCAATATTTTCACTCCAGATTTTCAACATTGCCATTTTACCAAACCTCCTTATGAGCAGTACAGCTGTCATTTTTCACACCTCGCCCACAATGTGTTTCCACCCATGTAGCGCACAATGGCGCAGTTGGTGTGCGAAATCAATGTATGGAACAGATTAAGAAAATCAAAGTGACACTGGTCATGAGCAGAGGTGTTAAAATGGCTATGTTGAAAATTTGGTGAAAAAATTCCCCAAAGTGACTGTTTAAGGAGCACACGCTACAGTTCCCACGCACGCCGGCAAGTTTGCGAATTTGTAATATTTGCACACCAGATTTTCAACAGTGCCATTTTACCGCAAGACTTCTTATAAGCAGTACAGCTACCGTTTTTCACATCTCGCCCAAAATGTGTTTCCGCACATGTAGCGCACAATGGTACAGTCGGTGTGCGAAAACAATGTTTAGAACAGATTAAGAAAATCACAGTGACACTGGTCATGAGCAGAGGTCTTAACATAGAAACATAAAAACATAGAAACATAGATTTTGATGGCAGATAAGGACCGCTTGGCCCACCCAGTCTGCCCATTTCCCTACCTATTGGATAAGCTGCAGATCCTAGTTAACCAACAGCCTACTTCTTCCTACCCCAACCCCTAGAATTGCATTATGACTGTCCCATGCATGCTTGAATTCCACCACTGTTTTTGACTCCATAACCTCCTCCGAAGGCCATTCCATGCATCCACAGCCCTCTCTGTGAAAAAATACTTCCTTAAATTACCTCTGAGCGCCTCTTCTATCTTCAAATTGTGCCCTTGTGTTGCACACCTCTTTTTGAAAGATGCTACCCTCTTGACTTTGTTGATTCCCTGAGATACTTGAAAGTTTCTATCATGTCCCCCTCTCTCTCCTTTCCTCGAGGCTATACATATTCAGCTCCTTAAGTCTCTCTTCATATGTCTTCCGATGCAGGCCCTGCACTATTTTAGTTGCCCTCCTCTGGACTTAAAATGGCTATGTTGAAAATTTGGTGACAAAACTCCATAAAAATGACTGTTACGAGTGAGCATTGCGCAGTTTCCACGCCCTCGTAAGTTCATGAATTTGTAATATTTTCAGTCCAGATTTTCGCCAGTGGCATTTTTCCACACCTTCTTAGGAACAGTACAGCTGTCGTTTTCCACAACATGGCGAAATGTGTTTCCACACTTTCAAGCTAGAAATGCAAAGGTCGCTGTGGGAAATCATTGTTCGGGACAAATAAAGAAAATCACACTGACACTGTTCATGATTGGAGGTCCCAAAATGCCTGTGTTAACAATCTGCTGTAAAAAAAATCCCCAGACTAGTTACATTACGGGTGTGCGTTGCACAGTTTCTACGCACGCTCGTGACTTCACCAGTTTTTTTAAGATTTTCACAGCAGATTTTCAACATTGCCATTTTTTACACCTCCCCATGAACAGTACTGCTGTCATTTTTCACATCCTGTTCGGAATGTGTTTTTGCACCTGTGGTGCCAAATGCCGTAGTCGCTGTGCAAAAGCAGTTTTCGGCTAACAGACTGATATTGCCACTGTTCATGAAGTGGGGGTCACAAAAAAAACATGTTGAAAATTTGGAGTGAAAAAATACCAACGAATGCCTGAGGCATTAAGGTTTCCGACCATAACGCCCCACCCTGCAGAGGATGACAGGCATCAGGGGTGTGACTTGTGATTCTTGCCTGTAATGCTCACACCATTCCACCCCCACCCACACCCTGCAGCCAGTGAGAGGCATCAAGGTGTGCCTCAGACTCTTCGGGCCCAAACTTCACCCCATTCTCCTATACCGCACCCATCTCACCGTATTTCCTGATGGAATGGAGTGCGCATAAAGGCCAAAGACCCCAAGGCACAGTGACACTTGTCAGTGTCTGCAGGGTAGGGTGTGGTGAAATGGCATGGTCGTTATGCCTGATGACCCAAGGCACACCCAATGCCTGTCACTCTCTGCAGGGGTGGTGGTGGGGTTGGCTTCAGTTCAATATAGCTGCCATTCCTATTATGCAGCTCTGTAACTTCTTACTACCAACGCCAATGCCAGCAAGTAAACATTCGGCATTGACAAATGCTTGTTTCTCTTAATTTTATCTTCAAATGATGCTATGTGCTCATCTGCTGATATTGCAGCCTGCTACCTTGTTATGACAAAGTCATCCACTGACAGCACCTCTTTATTTTACCTCTTTGATTGTAGTAACTGTAACCAGCAACTGTCTTAGCATCATTGTCACTGTACTCTGTAATTGTCCTTTGTTGTAACAATGTGTTCACGTCTGACATGGAACCTTTGTAAAAGAGTCTCTGGCTCAAAGGTATTGTAATTCTGAGAAATAAAATAAACAAACAAACACAGAAACTTAGAATCTGTCGGCAGATAAGGACCATACGGCCCACCTAGTCTGTCCATTTCCTATTCACTGCTGCAGCCCCAGTTCCTATTTGATCTGCAGTTCTCCTGCTCTGCACACCTCCAGGGTACCTTTATGTCTGTCCCATGCACTCTTGAACCCCCGTATTGTTTTCACACCCACCACTTCTGCTGGAAGGCTGTTCCATGGCTCCTCCACCCTTTCAATGAAAAAAGTACTTCCTAACATTACCCCTGAGCCTTCCACCCTTCAGTCTCATATCATGCCCCCTTGTTCTTGTGCAGAGTTTTCTCTGAAATATGCTTTCCACCTGTACCCTGTTTATTCCCCTAAGGTACTTGAAAGTCTCTATCATATCTCCCCTCTCCCTTCTTTCCTCCAGTGAATACATATTACGGTCCTTTCCTCCAGTGAATCGATATTAAGTTCCTTACATTTTTCCTCATAGGGCTTCTGGTGCAGTCCATGTACCATCTTTGTTGTCTTATTTTGTCAATGTCCTTCTGGAGATGTGGTCTCCAGAACTGGACATGGTACTCCAGCTGAGGCCTCACCAGTGATCTGTACAGTGTACATTATCTCTTAAAGTCATGCTCCCCAGTCCGATGTCTCCAATCAAAGAGGTATTTATCTGAAATCATTCCGCCAGACCACCAGTTGAGAGGAGACAATAGTTAATAATTACAACTACGTCCTCCAACCCACAGCCATGCCATCATCTCACACAGTGTATCATATGACATTTATAGAGCATGAATTCAATTGACATGGGGGGCAATGGAGAGTGCGCATCACTGATGACGTTAGTATGTTGAGAGTTGATAATTTGTGTCTTTTAAATCAGGATGGAAATGAGAAAGGAAAAGTATGGTCCACTGGGAATTGAACCTCAGACCTCTGGTATGCCATTCCAGCACTCTAACCATTAAGCTACAGGCTCACATGGTCAGAGTGCCTGAGGAACTTCCTTAAATCCACACATTCCTTTCTCAAGTGTGTTGCGTAATCCTGCAACTAGGAACGTATCCGAAATACAAACAGACCACTTCTCTCAGTGCAGTTTAGCCCCTGCAAGGCAAATTTTAAATCAAGGATGGAAATGAGAAAGGAAAAGCGTGGCCCACTGGGAATTGAACCTCAGACCTCTGGTATTGCGTTCCAGTGCTCTAACCATTAAACTACAGGCTCACATGGTCAGAGTGCCTAAGGAACTTCCTTAAATCCACACATTCCTTTCTCAAGTATGTTGCATAATCCTGCAACTAGGAACATATCAGAAATACAAATAGACCACTTCTCTCAGTGTTGTATTTCTGATGTGTTCTAATTGCAAGATGCTCTAACACACTGAAAGGAATAGTGAGCTAAGGAAGTTCCTCAAACACCTCGACCATGTGATAACAATAGTGGAGCGCTGGAGCAGCATACTCAATAGTCTGAGTTCAATTCCCAATGTACCACTTTCCCTTCTCATTTCTATATTCATGTTACTACATCGCCAGAACTAAACTTCACTTGTTTAAAATGGTCTGTTTCTATTTCTGCTTAAATCAATCTGGGGACTAGGGAGGGGTTTATGAGTGGGAGGTGGCTGGGACTGAGGAGGGGAGTGGCTCAGAGACAAGCCATCGACACCTGGGAAGGGACTGGGTTCTCTTTAGGTTTTCAAAATGTTTTCTCGAATTTGGACTGAGTACTTAGTATGAGTTGCTGAATATCTTGGGGGACCAAGTACAAATACTTGGTGAGTATTCAAAAAAAGGTATTATAAAATGGGTAAGAGAAACCAAGACCTGGTATTGTCAAATATCATCACATGATCATACATTATTTCAGCACAACAGCGTAAGTCAGAAATACTGTACTTAACTTTCTGAACCTCAGTACTCAGTTTTAAAATAAAATCATAGGAAACATTTTCTAATGGCAATAAGGCACTCCAGAATGTGTGTACTGTGGGATAATGGTATTTCTTGGGTGAATAAGGAATTCAACATTGCCTCATGCCTTACTTCAAAGGCATACTGTTATTCCACAGTAATGCACACCTTTTCATGCCTTATTGCATAATTCTCAAACTGCTGGGATCTGAGGCCCATCTGTTACCCGGCTCTGTTTTTTTATATAGCTTTCTTAGTCCTTTCAGTTTGTCCACACTATCTGTGGGTTGGGCTGTGCCTTACATTCTCCCGTCCCCAAAAGCAGCTACCAACACCATTCCTTTTGGTGTAGGTCAAAGCAGAGCAAGGTCCAAGAGTATGGTCGACAATCATCCTTCAGTGCCCCATTTTTTTTCTCCCCAAGGTCCTGCCACCTCCCCAGTTGCCTGACAATGTCTCAGTCAGCCTCGTACAGTACAGCAGCTCTCAGCGTATGCATCCTCCACCTAGCTAGAAAGCAGGTTCCCTAGCCCACAGTGGAGGTGGGGCACGGCAATACTGTGCCTGATGCCAAGCCTCCCTTACTGGAAAATGCTGCCATTGCTAGCATTGTTTTCCAGTCTGGCCAACCACTCTGAGTGCCCTGACTGCACTTCCAAATCTGGGTCACGGGCATGGCGGTGTGGCTGAGCCACTGGGCAGCCCAAGTGCAGGTCCATGGGGAGGCAGTATAGCATAGTGGTTAACAGCATTGAGCTGCAAACCTGGAGAACTGGGTTTGAATCCCATAGCCACCAGATGCATACTGTGTGACCCTGAACAAGTCACTTAACTCTCCTGTGCTCTCAGGATGCACCTGGAAACAAGTCTCAGCTTAGTGTGTCTTACCTGGCTAAAAATTGTAAAAAAAAAAAAAATAAATAAAGCTTAGTCCTGGAAGGGGCGTGTCTTCCTGGTGAGGATGTCACCCATCCACTCAGCACCAACAAATACTGCTTGACAACACAAATCACACAAACGGGCAACCTCGATACAGAATGAAATGTGATTTATACAGGTACATGCACAGTGCAGGTGCAATGTGTAAGTCACAGATGTTATCTACCCACAAAATATTTTAAAATTTTGTAGTAAGGAATGTTCATAGCCATACTGGTCCTTGGAAAACTAGAGTTTCAGGATTACGGGATACCTTTTATGGGAGCAACATGAGTACAATTGTACATACACGTTGCAGTACAAAACCTATTGGGGCCACAAAGGTACCCTCATGAGGTAGATGTTGTGCATAGATGTTATTGCACACAAGCTATTGGGGCCACACAGGTCCCCTCATCAGGTGCATTGGCAGTTTGAACAGGTAGCTATTATCGTAGATGTTACAGTACATATGCAATACGCCCACTACACAAAGTGGTAGCAGGGGCAGGCTGGCAATTATAGGCCAGTCAGCGGACATCAGTGGTAGGAAAGTTAATGGAATCACTGCTGAAAGAAAGGATTGTGGAATATATTGAATCTAGTGGATTACAAGACCCCAGACAGTAGGATTTTACAAGAAGTCATGTCCAACAGATCTGCTAGATTTCTTTGACTGGTGACCAAGGAATTCGATCAGGGTGGAGCAGTGGATGTGGCCTACCTAGATTTCAGTAAGGCATTCAACACTGTTCCACATAGAAGACTAGAAAGTAAGCTGGGTAGCTTAGGAGTGTGTTCAAAGGTGGTAAACTAGATAAGAAATTGGTTAGGGGATAGGCAACAGAGGGTGGTGGTAAACAGAGGTCACTCCAAGGAAGGGAGGGTGACCAGCAGGGTGCCTCACGGATCAGTGATGGACCAGTCCCCCTTTTTTTTAACTTTATGTTTATTAATTTCATCATATTGACAAAACAATAAAAAAATAGAAAAAGTGATGTTTAACCAGGAAAGGCACACTAAGCCAGAGCTTGTTTCCAGGTGCAACCTGGGAGCACAAGGATGTTAAGTGACTTGCTCAGAGTCACACAGTGTGCAAGTGGGGGCTGATGGGATTCAAACCCAGGTCTCCAGTATGCTGTACTGCCTTCTTAGCTATACAATATCCATCCTCATACAAAACACAAGGAGTTTTTGGAAGCCAATACAACATTTAGCTATCCTGTTACATATTATTTTATTTTTTATTTATTGAGATGTAGGATAACACCTGTGAGCGAGTGCTCTTTAAAAGGTTCCACATCTGTTACATAAGACATCAAGGTACAAAACAGGGGACAATATATATAGAAGGTACAAAGATTCAGCAAAACACAGGGTAAGGTATGCTGAGACATTGTACAATGTATGGCTGTGTCAAGATGAGAAACAGACAGAACAAAGAGTGGTAACATAGGGAAAGGGAGGGCTGCAGGGGCAGTCCATTAGAACAGGATGAGAAGGAAGGAAGGAAAGGTGCAAGGGGTCATGGGGCAGTGCTCAGAAGGCAGTAGGGAGGTGGTAGAAATGCTGCGGTTGGGTAATCCTGGGTGGACAGAGGTGGGCATAAAGTGCTGATATTAAGGAGGTACACTGTTGACTGCATAGGCGCCGGAACCGGGGGCGAAAAGTAGGTATACACTTTATTTCTCAATGGCAAAAACTAGTATAGAAAAAGTGCCCTTTGTACCCTAATAAGTGCCTCTTGATTCTCAGCCCCTCAGCTTTTACTATCTTCCAGCACCCTTGGTTGACTGGGCTTCATATTCTTGTACAAAAGGAGTGGGGAGTACATGAACTAAAGTCCCTTAAAAATTAAGTCCAAGAGTTGCTAGCCATTTCAATGGCTTGGTACAACCAGTAAATAAATTGTCCAGGAAAACATGAAGCATAAACACACAAGGTTTGCTATCAACCATTACATGTAGTTAAATAAAAGGAACATGTTGGTTCTGACACCCCCCAAAATCCGCATGTCACCCACACTACAGTATAGTTATTTATCGTCAGCGATTTTTGAACAGTGTTTAAAACATATATTGTAAATGTTTATCCTATAGTTTTTATAAGTTGGTGCTGAAACAAGTGCAGTGCGCCATGCATGCCGGGGTCTGCTCTCTTCCTGATCTTATCAACAAAATGGTTAACGCCACGTGGAGAAGGACAACCAGTAGATCAAGCCCTTCTACAAACCAAATGTAACCCCTGCAAAGGTTCAGGAGAGAAAATTATGGCCCCCAAATTTTTAACACTAAAGGTATTACTTATTTTAAAAGTATTTCAAAGTGCCTGCATTGTCCGACTGTTCAGAATTATCAATCAAACCTCTTGATTAATCCTCGACGGCCGAATCCTCTGCATCATCTGTTGGTCTGGCCCTTGCAGCAAATTCAGCTTTGGTCTTCTCCATCCATCTGCCTGTATCAATCAGATCCCAAAACTGCCAGCTTTTCCCACGTATCATTATACGGAGTCACACTGGAAGGAGGAATGAGTGTATTATTCCCAGGGATCTCAGTTGGTGTCTGACTCCATCAAATTTCTTGTGGCATGCCTTCATCTGGAATGACAAATCTGGGAAAAACTTTATACCGTATGAATTGAGAGTTATGGGGTATGCTGCTCTTGCAGCCTTGGGGAACATATCTAAACGTATGAATCAGGACAATCCGTGACTGCAAAGTGTTCTGTGGACGGAGTCTGGGGTTGACTCTGTAGGCAGTTTTCAGTACATCCCATTGAAAGCCATCGGGAACCAGATTAAGACTTTTACGCCATTCCTTGATCTGGGCTAGTATGTTGATGCCTTTGACCCCTTCTGGGACCCCGACAAGCCTGATATTTTCAGCCTGGATTTCATTCTCTAGCGCTTTCATTCTGCTATAAAGCTGAGAGTTCTCCTGCATCATATTGGACACTACTGTCTGCGTTAACACGGTCCATTTTCTTGTTCTGCCACAGCACCAGTTAGAGTTTTTATAGCCACGTCTTGAGTTTCTAGTTTAGTGAGAGTGCATTCGAGTTTTGCATCCATCACCCTCATAGTTTCAACTATGCAGCCCATGATGCTTTGCATTGTGGGGGCATGTGTGACTTTGTATTTTCTTGAAACTTGGCTTCCCAGCCAAATGCCCTTTGGGGTAACCCTTGCCTCAGTGTTTACGCACAGAGGTTCTTTGTCTTTTAAATGTTTTTTTATTTTAATGGGTTCACCACAATATATCCCAGGCACACTGCCTTAGGGGTAGCTGGTCCAGTCCACTGGGGTGTTAAACAGGCGAAGGCATACTGATGAGTCCTGGTAGGATGAAGTGCACGTGTCTATGTCTTCTGTTAGCACCCTTTACCAAACTGTGTGTGAGGCCTTTCGGCACCATGCAATTCTGCTTAAAGTTGGACCAGCATAACATTCTTTGTGGTGATTTGCATATGCAGCCCATGATGCTTTGCATTGTGGGGGCATGTGTGACTTTGTATTTTCTTGAAACTTGGCTCCAGCCAAATGCCCTTTGGGGTAACCCTTGCCTCAGTGTTTACGCACAGAGGTTCTTTGTCTTTTAAATGTTTTTTATTTTAATGGGTTCACCACAATATATCCCAGGCACACTGCCTTAGGGGTAGCTGGTCCAGTCCACTGGGGTGTTAAACAGGCGAGGCATACTGATGAGTCCTGGTAGGATGAAACACGTGTCTATGTCTTCTGTTAGCACCCTTTGCAAACTGTGTGAGAGGCCTTTCGGCACCATGGCAATTCTGCTAAAGTTGACACAGCATAACATTCTGTGGTGATTTGCATATGCAGCCCATGATGCTTTGCATTGTGGGGCATGTGTGACTTTGTCGTTTCAACCATGGCCTGCCAGGGGTGTTCTGATCCCCTACCATTATTAGGCCCTACTGCACTAGTGATGTTATCTGGTTTGCCCTAACGTTGAGGTTGCTTTTGTTGAACCTGTTGATTCCTAGGGCACCCTATCATCGAAAGAATCACAGAAATATAGAAAGTGATGGCAGAAGGGGACCGCGTGGTCCATTTAGTCTGCCCATAAGCCTAGCCCCACTCCCTTAACTGCCATTCAATACCTTTGTGCCCATCCCATGCCTTCTTGAATGATCTGACTGACCTAGTCTCCACAACCTCTGGTGGAAGGTCATTCCAAGCATTCACCACCCTCTCGGTAAAGAAGAACTTTCTTGTATTACTCTTGAACTTGCCTTCTTCCAGCTTCATGCCATGCCTCCTCACTCTTGCATGATTCTTGATCTGAAAGAGGTCCTGAACCTGGATCTTGTTTATTCCCTTCAAGTCGTGAAGGTTTCGATCATGTTCCACATTTCTCTGCGTTGTTCCAGGAGTACATGTTTAGGTCGTGCAGACATTCCTTGTATGTCTTGTTGTGGAGTCCAAGTATTTTTGTAGCTCTCCTTTGCACTGTCTCCAGTCTGTCTATGTCCTTTCTGAGGTGAGGGCTCCAGAACTGCACACTGTACTCCAGGTGAGGCCTTACCATTGATCTGCACAGTGGCATAATCACCTCCCTCTTTCTACTTGTAATTCCTTTTCCTATGCAGCCTAACATACTGTTTGCCTTTAACACTGCTTTTTCACACTGCTTGGTTGTTTTCAGGTCGTCTGTTATAATCACCCCCAGATCCCTTTCCTGCTTTGTGGCTTCCAATTTCACTCCACACAGGAGTGATTCCTCATAAGGATTTTTCCTCCATAGGTGCATGAACTTGCGTTTGGCATTGAAATTTAATTGCCAAGTTTTTCCACCTTTCTAGTCTTTGAAGATCAGCCCTCATCCTTTCCACTCCCGGAGTGTCTACCTATTACATATCTTTGTGTCATCTGTGAACAGACACACCTTGCCTTCTAGGCCCACAGATATGTCACTGATAAAAATATTGAAGAGGATAGGCCCCAGCACCGATCCCTGTGTCACACCACTAGTTATGTCTCTCTTCTCTGATAGTTGGCCATTTACCAGAACCCTCTGAGTCCTTCCATTAAGCCAGCTCCATACCCAGTTTACCACTTTATGTCCAGCTCTTGTACTGGCAAGTTTGTTCAATAGTCTTCTATGTGGGACCGAGTCAAAGGCTTTGCTGAAGTCTAAGTATATTACATCCACGGTGCTGCCCTGATCTACTGTCTTTGTTACCCAATTGAAGAAATATATTAGGTTTGTCTGGCATGATCTTCCTGTGGTGAAGCCATGCTGTCTTGGGTCCATTATATCATTTTCAATGAGAAAGGATATAATTCTTTCCTTAATTAGGGTTGCCATCGTTTTGCCAACAATTGAGGTCAGGCTTACTGGGTGGTAATTGCCAGCACTTTCCCTACTGCTATTTTTATGAAGAGAGACAACTGTGGCCTTCCTCCAGTCCACAGGAACTTCCCCGACCTCAAGCGAGAGGTTGAACAGTTCAGTCAGCGGTGACATCAGTTCTTCCCTAAGTTCCTTCAGTATCCTGGGGTGTATTTCATCATGACCCATGGCCTTGTCAACCCTAAGTTTTATAGCTCCTTCAGGACACTATCCCTTGTGAAAGTTGCTGAATTCATATTGCTGATGTCTGCACTTTTTCTGTCGAGGTGGGACCACAACCTTCTTCTTCCTTAGTAAATACTGAGCAAAAGCATCTGTTATGGATTTCTGTTTTGTCCTTGTCATCCTCTGTGCATTCCCCATCTTCCCCTTTAAGTCTGATTATACCTCCACTGGTTTTCCTTTTCTCCTTGATTTATCTAAAGAAGGTCTTGTCTCCCTTTTTGACCTCTGAGGTGATCTTTTCTTCTGTTTGTACCTTAGCCACCCTGATTTGCTTTCCTGCTTCCTTCAGTTTCTCCTTGTATGGTTCTGTTCCTTAGGTTTTCAGTAGTACGATTCTGCCAAAGAAAATGCTGTTTAATCACTGATTTCTGTATTTTTGGGCTATTTAGCAGAGCTCCAGGAGAAAGCAGATGTCAAAACCATCCGTCCTAGAAGCTAGCTCTCTAGCACCCCACCGATCCTTTTTAGTGTCTTTATAAGTGGCATTGCAGAGGAACTGGAAGGGAAGGTCTGCCTCTTTGTGGATGACACCAAAATCTGTAATAGGGTGGACTCTCTGGGGAAGGGGGTAGAAAGGATGAGCAGAGACCTGAGAAAACTAGAGGAATGGTCAAGGGTATGGCAGCTGGGTTTCAATGCGAAAAAGTGCAAAATAATGCACTTAGGGCACAGAAACCCAGGAGTGGAGTACAAAATGGGTGGAGTGGTGTATTGACGACCACCAAGCAGGAAAGAAACTTGGGGGTAATCCTAGCCGATGACCTAAAGGTGGCCAGGCAGTGCAACAAAGCAGTAGGGAGGGTGAGTGGGATGCTGGGGTGCATTGGGAGGAGTATCACCAGCAGAAAGAGGGAGGTGGTGTTGCCTCTGCATAGATTGCTGATAAGACCCCACCTAGAGTATTGTGCTCAGTTCTGGAGATCACATCTCTGGAAGGACACAGACAGAGTGAAGGCAGTCCAGACGAGGGCAACTAAAATGGTGCAGGGTCTGCAACAAAAGCCCTATGAGGAGAGACTAAAGGACCTCAATATGTATACCCTGGAACAGAGGAGGGAGAGGGGGAGATATGATAGAGACCTTTAAATACCACACAGGAGTTAAAAAGGTACAGGAGGGGAGTATTTTTCAGAAGAAGAGGTGCTCAAAAATAAGGGGACATGCTATGAAGCTGAAGGGGAGCAGATTCAGGAGAGATGTGAGGAAGTACATCTTCACAGAAAGAGTGGTGGATTCCTAGAACAGCCTTTCAGTGGAGCTGGTAGGGGTCAAAACAGCGGTGAGTTCAAAAATGCATGAGATAGGCACAAGGGAATCGTGGCAAGGAAGGGTTTAAGGAAAAAGAGCTGTAGATCGGAAACGGTCTGTGGTAATAGTGTAAGTAGGGAGAAATGGGCAGATTCGATGGGTCAAGCGGTCCTTATCTGCCATCAAATTCTATGTTTCTATGACTTGGGCCACCCAGATACGAACATACGAATCTGCCAGTAGAAACAGGCCTTACGGTCTATCAAATTAGTCTGCTTGAATGCGCAGCTAGCACCCTTATATTGCAGCTGCCCCCCTCCTCTCCCCTCTCACCTTTACCCCCTCTTGCACCCTGTAAATGCCCTTTGAAAACTGCCCACTGTGCTACAGGATACCACCTCCTCGGGTAGCGTGTTCCAGTTCTCCACCACCCCCTTTGTGAAAAAAATGCTTCCTCATCTCTCTCCGATATCTTTCACCCTCCAACCTGAGACCAAACCCTCTGGTGTCCCTTCCTCTCTTCAGCTTAAATATCCCCTTCTGTGCCAGTTTTGTTATTCTCCTTCAAATATTTGAAGGTCTCAATCATATCCCCCCAATCCCTCCTCTCCTCCAGGGTGTACATATTCAACTCGGTCAGCCTGTCCTCATACGTTTTGCCCTCCAGCCCCTGGATCATCTTAGTTGCCCTATGCTGCACCCCCTCCAGCAATTGATATCCTTCTTCAGAAAGGGACACCAGAACTGCACGCAGTACTCCAAATGTGGCCTGACTAGTGACCTGTACAGTGGCAGGATCACATCCCTATTTCTGGATGAGATTCTTCTTGCAATACACCCCAGCATCTTGTTGGCCTTAGCTGGCACCTTCCTGCACTGAGTTGAGTTGTTCATGTTACCTGTTATGATCACCCCTAGGTCCTTCTCCTCCTCTGTGACCTCTATCTGAACCCCTCCCAACTGGGAGCTCCTCCCTGGGTTCCTTGCTTCAAGTGCATAACCTTGCACTTCTTTGCATTGAAGCTCATGTGTCAATTTTCTGACCACACCTCCTTTCATCAGGTCCTCCTGTAGCCCCTGCCACCCCTCTATGTCATCCACCACCGCCTCTATCTTGGTATCACCTGCGAACAGACTGATCTTGCCCCAAACACCATGTGAGATATCCAATATGAATAACCCAAACAACACCGGACCCAGGACTGAGCCCTGCGGCACCCCACTAGTCACCGCCCTTGGGGAAGAGAATGCCCCCCCACCACCTGTTGCTGCCTCCCCTTCAGCCCGTTCACAATCCAGTTTACCATCTTTGTCCCTGCACCCACATATTGCAACTTACCCCCAGCCTCCCATGAGGCACTGAATCAAAGGCCTCGCTGAAGTCTAAATACAGCACATCCACTGCATGGCCTTTATCCAGTTCCCTCATTACCCAGTCGTAGTATTCAATTAGGTTGGTCTGGCAGGATCTTCCAGAGATGAATCCATGCTGTTGACTGTCCTGGAGATCCAGTCATCAGGTGCCTTGTCAGTCTGAACAGGTAGCTATGGTACATAGATGCTATAATACACACCCAACTGGGGCCACACAGGTCCATTCATCAAGTGCCTTGTCACTCAGAATAGGTACAGTAGACACTATGCATAGATGTTACAGTATACAAACTGTTGGGACCACATAGGTCCCTTCATGAGGTGCTGTGGAAGTCTGAACATGTACTGACTGGATGGACCGATGGTCTTTTTCTGCTAACATTGTCTATGTTTCTGTACAGCTACTGTGCATAGATTTTGAATATATTTGAATTTATTTGCTTTACCAGGTGGTTAATGATTTAGGCCCCTTTTCAGTCACGTCTGAGACTCAGCAATAATTGATACACAGAGTAAAAAATAGAAATACAAAATACAGAAAATACATTTTACTCTTTCACATATTCAATGATACATCACATATAATAAACATTTAGTATAGTGTAAGTAATTGACATTAGAATTCAAATTCAACACACTTTAAAACTGGCTCACAGGAAGGAGTTTTCCAAATTTCTTCAAACAGCATTCTTAAATCTCACTTTAGAAATACCCAGTTTTACACTATCAGGAAAATTATTCAGTAATCTAGGGTTGTAATGTTAAAATGACTTTACTCCACACAATCCTTTGCCTGGTGGGTCCCCCTCCTCTGAGGTGGAAGGCACCAGGGGCGGGCATCCAGCACACTATGTATTTGACTCCAGGGTGCTGCTGAGGCGGACATGGCTCCATCAGGAGTTTTGGAGATGTTGGCGGACCAGTAGCCATCCTCTGGCCAATCCGGGAGCAGTTTCTGCTTTTCTGGTGCTTCCCCTATCGCAACCGTCATGCAGTGCTCCTGGTCTCCACCAGGGGCCACTGCAGAGTGATGCAGCCCTGCTACCCACCCCAGGAGAGTTGAGTAGTCCTACGGATGCTCAGTCCTCTCCTCCCCGCCAACCCCCAGTGACCCGAGTCCGTTCCCGAACCTGGGTCGCCGGAGTGGTACGAGGTAAGGCACCAGCGCCTCAGCCCTTTGCGCCATCGGGCCGGCCAGCAGCTAAGGTTAACAAGATGCAGGGATGTATTGTCAGGGGCATCACCTCACAGAGGAGGGATGTTATCCTACCACTGTACAGGTCACTGGTCAGACCGAACCTGGAGTACTATGTGCAGTTCTGGTGACCTTACTTAAAGAAAGATGTCACGTTACTGGAGGGGGTCCAGCGCAGAGCCACCAGGATGATCACAAGAATGGAGGATAAACCCTATGAGGACAAACTGAGGGAGCTTAACATGTACTCCATGGAGGACAGGAGGGATAGAGGGGACTGCCCTAGCCCCGATCCACCATTAAAAGATTGTCCGAAATTCCTGGTGGTCTAGTGCACCCCAACCCCGCAGTGCCCTACCACCTCGCTCCCCTCCAACCCATAACTGAGCCAGCAACTGGCACAGCCCACTGCTCACCACCACGGCCAGCCGCCGACTGAGCTCTGAATGAGTGCTTACGGTATGCAGTATGCGCTCAGTTGTCAAGCACTGAACGCGTACTGTATGCAATGCAGCACATTCAGAGCTCAGTCGATTGTCTGGCCATGGTGAACAATCGAAGCTGTCGCCAGTCACCAGCTCAGTTATGGGTTGGGGAGAGCAGGTGGTAGGCTACTGCAGGGGGTCCACTCAGACCACCAGGAATTTCGGACTATCTTTAATGGCAGATCGAGGCTAGGGTGGTCTGCTAGACCACTAGGGCATATAACTATTACATTATTAATACTACTAAATATCATAATGGGAGATTGGGGCTTGGAGGGGGTGGTCGCTAGACTACCAGGGATAACAGATTAAACATTACGGGGGATCGGGGCTTGGGGGGGTGCTAGACTACCAGGGATAATCAATATGAAATATTGTTAAATATCATAATGGGAGATTGGGGCTTGGAGGGGAGGGCACTAAACTACCAGGGAATATAAATATTTTAGTATATATCTTACTAAATATTATAACAGGAGATCGGGGCTTGGGGTGCATGCTTGACTACCTGGGAATATAAATATTTTAGTATAAATCTTACTAAATGTAATGGGAGATCGGGACTTGGGGGGGGTGGCGGCACATTGGCGCACCTCCCAGAGGATTTCAAAGTACCGTTAGACCAGCACTTGGCTGGTCTAATGGTACTTAGACCATTGTTTTGAGAATACTAACTGAGGGGATATGACAGCCTGCGTCTACCACAAGCTCCCTAGTGCCATGCCGCAGCCCATTTTGTGGTGCAAGGCTGGCGCAAGCCCCATTTGACGCAGGCTGCTTTTGAGAATAGCTTAGGGCACATTTTTTGATGTAAGGTACCAGTTGCATCATTTATGTTTGATGCAGGCACCTTGCGCCAATCTAAGGGCTTTGTGAATCGGGCCCAGCATCTCTGACATGGGCATACCTCTGTGCCATTCAGAATGTCACATCCAGCTTTTCTTTAAAAAAACTAGAAATTATAGGAAACCTGAGGGATTCTCTAATCTGTCCCAGGTTACAACTCTTAGAAAAGCCTTAGATTTTTTCAAAGCATAGAAATACTAGGTCTTTTCTAGGCTTTTCCAACACGTGGGTGTCCAAGAAAAAAAATATTAGTATGTGAAACTGCTGAGCTTTTAATGCGAGACAATTAGAGGATAGGATTAGAAAGGAAGCATTTAGACTAAATATTTTACACTTCAGCTTTGAGAGATTTAGTGCAAACTGCTGAAAAGAGAAAAGACCAAAGGAATAAAAGATTTCTACAGTTCATAGGCAATGAGAAGTAAAGTGTAGCTGTCTGGCTAATAACCTCTTATAACACTTAATTGGTCTTAGTGTCCCACATTGCACATTTTTAAATGCATTTGCCAGTTTTCTGCTTGGTCTTATATGTACTTTAATATAAAGCACTTAAGCCTTAAGAAATTTGTTGCAAGTAGTTTAGGGCTGAGGACTCACTAAAGAGCAGGGTCTAGATTTTCAAAACAAGCTCTACGACACAAGGCGCCTGCTTGAATAGGCTGGGACACAAGTGGCACTGCGTCGCAGATTACAGCGATCCTGATTTTCAAACACAGGCTGCACAGAAATCGGGATGCCATGTGCCAAAACAGCCTGTGCCACCCGGTGCTGCAGTATAAGTGCCTTCTTGTGCCCAGTCGCAAGGGCTTGTGCTATGGTATGCTACCATCCCCTTAGTAAGTAGTAAAATCTTATTTTTTACAGGAATAGCTGGTAATCACACCATTAGGCCCGTGGGTCCTATTTACAAGGAGGTCCTGTGTAATGTATAAAATTACAGTAATAAAATACTGTTACTAAACATACATACTAAAATTCCATACGGTCCATGGGGCTATTACAAAAAAACAAACTAGAAGATACCGAGGACTATAATGTTTCTCAGACGTATACAGTTCAAGCAAACATTAGCTAACTTGTCTACGTTTACGTGTTTGATATAGTTATCCATCACATATGCAGTGAACTCTTGAGTTCCTGTTTTAAATGTGTAATGAAAAGTTTTGGGTTTCTCACCACTTCTTTAATAGTGTGGTTTAAAGAGTCCCAGTAAGTAGTGGCGATGTAGGGAAGGCCATATCACTGTGTTTGTTTATTGACCTAGGGAGTTTGAATTTACTTGTTTTACTTTCCCTCAATACATATTTATGTTCTCTTATATGCAATTTTTCAAACAAGTACTCAGGCTTTTCAAAATTTATAACTTTGTGTATTTGGTTTGCCCATTTAGGTTTCCGTCTGTTTTCTAGGGTTGTCCACCAACCATAGGGCAGTATACATTTTACAGTGATGTGTTTTAAAATCGTACTTTACAATAAATCTGGCTAATCTATTGTAAACCACTTCTACTTTGGTCAATGTTTTATTAGCTAGTCCATATATGTGATCGCCATACTCCAAAATGGGAATCAGCAACTATTAGTTTTCTCATTTGGCGGTTTATACAAAAGCTAGCAGGTCTAAACGCACTGAGTCTGCAACTGACTCTTTTTAACTAAATCATCTATATGATCAGATTTTATTCGGTATGCCACAAGCCCCACCATGGTCACAAGTGGGGGTTCACTTTAGACCAGGCAGGAGGTGGTCTAAGGGCCCTGCGCCACTATCTGGCAGGGTGGCAATTGGGGGAGGGACCCTGGAAAGTGGGGACTGGGGGGCCACAGGAGCCTGCTGGTGCCATGGGGTGTGAGTGGGGTGTGAGTGGGGCATGGCGGCAGTGGGAAGGATGTGTGGAGGCAGCCGGTGGGTGCCCTGTAACCTGGAACACAGCCGATTGGGCGGGTGGGGGGCATGGTCAGACCATCATGATCTGGACCCCAGATGACAGCAGCCTTGGTACCTGCCCCACAGGACCCACAGTCCCCTAAAGGCAGTGGGTGGCAGTGGGTGCTGGTTGCGGGGTGCATTTGGTGGCCGGGGATGTGCCCCAGACACCACAACATTCCACAGGTACATAGCCCGCTGTGTGGCAGCTGGCAGATGGCCAAATACAATGCTGGGGACTGTGGGTCATGTGGGGCAGGTGTCAAGGCAGCTGTCAGCTGGGGTCTGGGCCATGCTGGTCTGGCCGTGCCTCCTCATCCATCCCATTAGTCTGTGTGCCAACTTGCACCACCTCTGCTGGGTGCCTCCACACGTCCCTCCCACTGCCGCCATGCCCCCCTCACTCCTGTTGGCACTGCCAGAGCTCTAACAGACCCCGATCCTCAACATTTAGGCATTGCTACCCCCCTAACCTCCATGGGTCATCTAGGGTTGCAGCGGGTGGGGGGGGCTGATGGATCCCTCTGTCAAACCCTGCAAGTGCACCCAATGTTTGGCACAACCCTGTGGCTGCGACAACTCTCGAGTGTCTGGCACAGGGACCTCCATTTTTGTAAAATAGGGTGCAATGTCCATGATGTATTCAGAGTTTGCCACAACCATGGATCACATGAAGTGCGGTGATCTCTGAGCACTCTGGAAATCGAGGCCCAGACTTTAAAAAATGCCACATATTGTTTAAGATGGTAGTTGCTTTATCATATTAGCACCTCTTCAAATCCATTACTGGGCAATACAGCAATAATGGAACATTTCTTGTAACGTTCTTAACAGTGCTTTTACCTCACACTGATAAAACATCACAGGTTACACTGTTCGGCTCTTCAAATTTTGTGTGATAGCATTAGTTTTAAAAGCACCTTTTCAGTGCTCAGTACAAAAAATTCTGCAGGGGCCTTATCTGCCCCAAAAGTACACTGGAGCCGAAAGTATAATTTTGCTGTGGCCAGAATTTGTGATGAAAGGAATCATAATTTGGCTCCATGGAGCTGAGAGCCCCATCCCTTCCCCTTCCTGATTTGAAGCTACGCCCCCACACACTCATGTTTCATGATGTAATACTATGGAGAGCTGGGAGCGTGCTCCATAGGGTTGTATAGGGGCTTGTTTTCAAGAACTTCTTTAAATATTTTAGAGTGTTGATCGCAACAAACCAAGGCCGCTGCTCGACTAACAAGGTCCTTGTTAGTTGAGCAGTGGCCTTGCTCTGTTGAAATTGGCACTCTAAAATATTTTAAAACGTTCTTGAAAATGAGCCCCTATACCATTTTATGGAGCACGCCTCTCTGCTCTCCGTAGTATTACATCAGGAAATGCAAGAGTGTAGGGACGTGTCTTCAAATTGGGAAGTGGAAGGGATCGGGTTCTTGGGTCCACAGCACCAAATTGCAGTCCCTTCTATCCTGAATTCTGGCCACAGCAAAATTGTTCTTTTGGCTCCAGAGGACTTAGGGCCAGGTAAGGCAGCTATACTGTTTTTTTTTTGGGGGTTTGTAAAAGGAAGGAAAAATGCTCATTAATATCACGAGGAGAAGCGTAAGTAGATGATACCGTAGGTGAAATAAATTGGTCAAAACCATTCTAGAAGAGCCAAGACTGGCAATGGCAAAAGCAGAGAAAGCAGTGATAAGCGGTGGAAGTATATAGGACATTGCAGCACAGTTTTAAACAGCTCTGGCTGGATGGCACAGAGGGTAAAAGTACAGGCATACAGATCAATAGATTGTAGGTTTGATTTTCATGAGAAGCACAAACCATCTTGTTCAAAGAAATCTGAGGTAATGTTAGCTGCAGTAATCTTTCTTGTAGCTTGGCAAAATTAGACCGAGACTTACAGATGAACCAACCTTTTCCTACAGAATCCTGGTGCTAATATCTTTGTAACGTTTCTAAGGTTTTCTTTCCATCTGAGTTTAGGGAAAAATTCAGAACTATTAGACATTCTGAAACCAAGCCAAGCTTTTCATTGATGTTCAAAGTTTTATCGTCTTAGACTTGACACAGGTGGGGTTCCAAAAATCATGTTTTCATTCATAGTCAATTTATGTTCAGTACACCAGTTTTCAAAATTTGAAAGCTGTTTAGTACTATAGGTTTGACTATATTTTTTGCCACAGAGGGTCCGGATTCAAAGATGACTGTGATGTCCATGTACATCATTGTTGTTACACTGTGTTTTATTTTAGAACAAGCATTTGTCAATGCCGAATGTTGATTGCTTTGGTCTGTTGAGCTCGCTCACTGCCCCTCTGTCACTCGCTCGTTCTGTTTCTCCCGGTGCTGCAGGCTTCCCTTTTGTACTGGGCTCCTGCCTGCATTGGCACCTTTTTCTGCCCACAAAGAAATCCGCTGCTGACCCGACAGAACTCCATTGAAGTGGCTCACTCCCCCTCTCTCACTCGCTCATTCTGTTTCTCCTGGCGCAGCAGGCTGCCCTTTTGTACTGGGCTCCTGCCTCTGTTGGTGGCTTTTTCTGCTACAAAGAAATCTGCAGCAGTCCCGGCACAGCTCCATTGAGCTTGCTCACTCTCCCTCTGTCACTCGCTCGTTCCATTTCTGCCAGCGCTGCAGGCTGGCCTTTTGTACTGGGCTCCTGCCTGCATTGCCACCTTTTTCTGCCCACAAAGAAATCCGCAGCAGTCATGATAGAGCTCCATTGAGCTCGCTCACTCTCCCTCTCTCACTCACTCACTGTGTTTCTCCTGGCGCTGCAGGCTGCCCTTATGTACTGGGCTCCTGCCTGCATTGGCACCTTTTTCTGCCCACAAAGAAATCCACAGCTGTCCTGACAGAGCTCCGTTGAGGTCGCTCACTCCTCCATCTCACTCGCTCATTCTGTTTCTCCTGGCACTGCAGGCTGCCATTTTGTACTGGGCTCCTGCCTGCATTGCCGCCTTTTTCTGCCCACAAAGAAATCTGCAGCAGTCACGATAGAGCTCCGTTGAGCTCACACACTCCCCCTCTCTCACTCACTCATTCTGTTTCTCCCACCGCTGCAGGCTGCCCTTTTGTACTGGGCCCCTGCATGCATTGCTGCCTTTTTCTGCCCACAAAGAAATCCGCAGCAGTCCCAACAGAGTTCCGTTGAGCTCACTCACTCCCCCTCCCTCACTCACTCGTTCTGTGTCTCCTGGCACTGCAGGCTGCCTTTTTGTACTGGATTCCTGCCTGCAGTGGTGGCTTTTTCTGCCCACAAAGAAATCTGCAGCAATCCCGACACAGCTCCGTTGAGCTTGCTCACTTCCCCTCTCTCACTTGCTCATTCCGTTTCTGCCAGTGCTGCAGGCTGGCCTTTTGTACTGGGCTCCTGCCTGCATTGCCACCTTTTTCTGCCCACAAAGAAATCTGCAGCAGTCCCGACAGAGCTCCGTTGAGCTCGCTCACTCCCCCTCTCTCACTCACTCATTCTGTTTCTGCCGGCGCTGCAGGCTGCCCTTTTGTACTAGGCTCCTGCCTGCATTGGCACCTTTTCCTGCCCACAAAGAAATTCGCAGCAGTTCTGACAGAGCACAGTTGAGTTCGGTCACTCCCCCCTCTCACTTGCTTGATCCTAATCTGTCCCAAACACTGATTTCCAACAGCGACTACGATATTCTGCACTGGGCGTGAAAACACATTTCGGCCAGGATGTGAAAAATGACAGCCATACTGTTCATAAGGAGGTGTGAAAAAATGCCAGTGTTGAAAATCTGGTGTGAAAATATTATTAATTTGTGAACCTACAAGGGTGCATGTAACCTGTGCAATGCACGCTCGTAACTCACTAATTTTAGGGACTTTCATCACAAAATTTTCAACATAGGCATTTTAGGACCTGTGTTCATGAACAATGTCACTGTGATTTTCTTAATGTGTCCTGAACACCGATTTCCCACAGCGACTGCGCTATTCTGCGCCGCAACCACGGAAACAGATTTTGGCCAGGATGTGAAAAATGACAGCTGTACTGTTCATAAGAAGGTGTGTAAAAATGGCAATGTTGAAAATCTGGAGTGAAAATATTGCAAATTGGCGAAGTTACGAGCGTGTGTAGCAACTGCGCAATGCACGTTCGTAAAACAGTCATTTTTTTGATTTTTCCCACCAAATTTTCAACATACACTTTTTGAGACCCCACCTCATGAACACTGGCACTGTCGTTTTGTTAATCAGTCCCACAAGGTGATTCCACGCAGTGACTGCGAAATCATCTTTTGGGACTGATTAACGCCATGACAGTGGCTGAATTCATGAGGAGGGGGCCCAATAACCCCATGTTGAAGATTTGGTGCCAAAATTCCAAAAAAGGCCTGAGATATGCAAAAAAGTTGAAAAAGCCCTATTTATGTCATTATACAGCTTACCGGCATTTCCTCAGTTCGAGTCGGCTTTGAAGAGTGCAGATGTGTTCCTGGTCCACCGAAGATCATCGCGCCAGATTCCGGAGGTAAATATGGGATATGGGGGGGTGTGGGGAGGCAGGGTGCGCAGTGGGTGGGCACGGGTTGTGGGAGGGGCCAGGGAGACTGCGAGGGACCGTTTTCTTTTTTACAGGTTTAAACAAGAAAAAAAAAAAACATTGCGGGATGTTTTTTTCTTTACAGGGCCATTGGGCATGCTGGAGTGGGCTCCCAGCATGACACCTGAATGTTTGGAGGGGGCTGTAGCTGACGGGGGATTGGGCACCCCCATCGGCACATATTCAGTACTGGGGGGGACTAGAGGCGAGGGGAATTGGGCACCCCCTCGGCATAAACCAAACATTTTGGCAGGGGGGAACTATTATGCCGACGGGAAGTGGGCTCCCGTCGGCAATCTGAACTCACGTGGGGACTGCAGCCGATGGGGTTGGGGTCCTGTGCAAACTCACACTGTTGTGGGGGGCACATGCTGCCGAGGCGATTAGGCACCCCTCGGCACTGGGGGCTCACTAATATTGTTTGTGAACATGGCGGCAAGTGGCCGCCATGTTCACAAACAATATTACAGTACCAACATTCCGCCCAACAATGACAGATTGCTCCCTCATTGCAGCGGAATGGCTGATGCTGCAATGATGAGGCAGCCTCTGATTGCAGTGGCTGAAGCATTTCAAGGTGGTGGCACGCTGGCTGAACTAGTGTCAGCAGCAGCATGCCACCCCATTGGGGAAAGCGGGCCAAGCCTTTAAAGGCTGTGGGGGCATTGGCCACAACAGTGCCGTGCCTCCACAACCTGCTTCTGGCAAGCTGCCGCAATATGTTTTTTGTGCATGCACGCAATCAACATAAAAATGATTCACAAATATTTCAAACAGCAATGGACCTAGCACTAACACTTGGGGTATTCCTGTTTTTACCAATGTAAGATCAGAAAGTGCTGATCCAAACTCTGTACATGTTTCTCAAGGTAATTTCTGAAACACTGCAACGTATAGTCTGCTATCCCAGTGATGGAGGCTCTGAATCAGAAGATTATGGTCCACCAAGTGGAAGGCCTTGGTCAGGTTGACAAAGAGGCCAACTGATGTTACAGTACACAAGCTATCAAGTCCACTTAGCTCCTTTGTCAGGTGCCTTGTCAGTCTGACCAGACAGATAATGTACATAGATGTTACAGACAAGCTGTTAGAGCCAACCAGATCCCTTCGTCAGGTGGCCTGGCATGCTGAACCCATAGATACTGTATGGTTCCATGTCATAATAGCAATCACAAAACAGCGATCGCTATTCTGGTGAGTGTATATCGCCGTAAAGCAAATCGGTGATATACACATGCGCGACAAACAGACATCCGTGAGGCAGCCAAGTGTTTATTGGGGCTGTGCCCCCCGTACCTCCTACTAAGGATTATCAACTCTGGGGGGCATATCAGCAAGGGGCGACACTCTGGACTGCTGAAAAAACCTGTAGCAGCCAGCGGCAAAATTCCCTCTCCCAGTCCACAGCCCCGAACCCAGTACCTGCTATGCCAGAGCTAGCCACCCTCACCACCACACCATATGGCTAGCTTGGCTGCAGCAGGCACACTACCCCCCGACAAACCCTCTTCCCTATCCCTCCCCTCGCTATTCTCCCCTTCTGGTCACCCTCCCCTATGGTCGCCTTCACATATGGTCACTACCCTTGCAGCGTAGCCCATGAGGATAGCACTGATTATAAGTCGCTGTTTTGACGGTCACTCATATTCAGTCGCTATCCTCAGTGGATACCATACTGTACATACATGTTACAGTAGACAAGCTATCAGGGTAACACAGGTCCCTTCATCAGGTGCCTTGAAGTCTATACAGCTAGATATTGAACATTGATGTTACGGTACACAAGAAATCGGGACCAAACAAGTCCCTTCATTAAGTGCCTTTGCAGTCTGTACAGGCAGATACTGTACACAGATGTTACAGGGCACAAGCTGTCAAGGCCACAAAGATCCCTTTGCCAGGAGTTTGTCAATCTGAACAGATAGAGATGTTGTAAATAGATGTTACAGTACAAAAACAATCAGGGCCGCACTATTCCGTTATCAGCTACCTTGACAGTCTGAACAGGTAGATAATGCACAGACGTCACAGTACACAAGCTAGTAGGACCATAACGCTCCCTTTATCAGGTACCTTAGGAGTTTGAACATGTACATATTGTATATATTAACATGTATAGTTGGGGGTGTCTCTTACAGCATAAGAATGTTATCTCATGCTGTTTGGGTGAGAGGAACATGAAACAAAGCTGAGTGGTTTTGTCAGCCCAAACAGCACAAGATAACATTTTACGCTGTAAGAAACACCCCAATTATACATATTAAAATATGAAACAGTCGAACTTTTTGTGAAAGAACAGTCACTTTAAAGGAGAACCCAGCTGAACCTGAACATAATTTTTCCAGTAGAAACCCTTTATTAAATACTGGTTTCAATTCTGTTATTGTTCCATCTATACAGGCCTGTTAGTAACTTTAGTTGTTTCTTTCTGATTTATACACTGCTGTTAAGTGTCATTATACAATGGCAAGAAAGAATCCTGGCTTCTGATTGGTCAGTTGGCTGTCACAGCAGGGATGTTATCCTGGCATAACCTCCCTGCTGATAATTTGATTGGATTTGGATGATGACTTCCTCTTAAGAAACAAAATATTTTCACACACTAACAGAAACATTCTTTAAAATTATTTTTTATTATAAAACAACAAGCCATTGTATAATAGGAATAGTGTCCTCCAGGGTGGGTGTTATGCTGGGATAACATCCCTTCTCGGGTGTTGGCCCTCGGCGGTGGCCTCGGGCCCAACCACCAGGTGAGATGTTATCCCAGTATAACACCACCCTGTCAAGCATTATTCCTTTATTTTGGAACTGTGTGATGTAATTTATTTGCCTCTGAACCACAGAGTTCTATAGTAGGACACGGATGCATTGTGCCAGAACTGAGCACAGAACATAAACTACATTATACTGTTCTAAAATGGAACTTACTACCTGTGTGTAAATCAGAATTATAAAATGGGCATGGAAAATGCTTAAACATGATTGGCCAGACTGGGGCATTACTCATATGTAAACTTTGCAACAAAACACATGGATAAAGTACCAGCTGACCACTGCTGACTGCACAACACTCGTTGTGAGCGGTATCGCTTGACTGAACATTTGTGCTGGTCAAAACTGCCATTTTTTTCACTGAGGAACCAGTACCACCAATTCAAACAGATCACGCCACAACAAGGCAGACACTGCCCAGGAAACCGAGACCAAGTATAGAGTGGCAGGATCATCCAGTCTGTACCTTGCTCTGTATAGCACCGAGACCTCTAGGTGGCAAACCAGAGCTGTTAATAGCTCCGTCCATAGGCTAACACTATACACGCTCCCACAGCTGCTCCCCGGCTCTGACATCAGCCACAGGTGATTGTGGGATGCACCGCTAGAGGTGCTCCATTCAAAATGCTGGCAGAATCGACAGCAGGATAAACCAGATAAAAACAAGTACTTCAGAAGCAGGTACCTCATTTTTTTTTAACAGTGGGCAAAAATGCTAATCGGGGTGACCCACATTGAGGTGTGGGGCTTACTGACATGGATGTTTCCTGTTAAGAAAGCTTAGTTTAACACTCTGCACGGTGATGCTGTCATGGATCTCTGATTCTTGTCCAGTGACAGGAGAGCTGACATGAGCTTTGAAGCAGGATCAGCAGCCAAACCATTTCTGGATACTGTACATGTGCAGGTTAAAAATCCCTGAACCTGTACTCACTAGAGGCTACACAGGAGAGGGGGAACATGATAGAGACTGCATAAAGGGTATAAATGCAGTAAGTGCTGAAGGTCTGTTTGTTGAAAGCAAGGATGCAGCTATGAGAGGACACATTTGGAAACTGATGGCGTTAAATTCAAGAAGCACGTGAGAAAGTTCTTCGTTAATGAAAGGGTAGTGGAGTTGTAGAACAGACTGCCAGTGGGAGTGGTAGAAGCAAGACCCCTGAATGAATTTAAACATGGTTGGGACACAACCAAAGGAGTCATACACCCAAAATGGGGATACAGGAAGAGGATGAGCACATAGGATGAGGAGGGGACAAGGGGAGTAACCTACCATGACATTAGTTCAGTGGATTAGGCATCCACAAATATGGGCAGACATAAAGGGCACTGTCAACACTTTTTGCATCACATTGTTTCCAACTGAACCCCCATTTTATGATTACATACCTTCTCTAAAATTCATTGATCTTACTGGGTGTTTTATCTGCTTCTTTTCTTAGTAGAATTGAAATGCATAGTACGGTGTCATTATACACAACATTGTTTTGTTTCAAATCCTTGGTCAGCTCTTATTTCATACTTCCTCAACATAATTCCCAACCAGTGAAGTCACTCATGATGCAATCATCTCCTCTCCTCTCACTGCATCATGAGTGGCTGGACTGTGTGAGGTGTTCCCAAGTCCAGGAAAGATGCAGTGGGAGTTGATCAAGGAATGTAAACAAACATCTTTTGTGTGGTAACACAAGTATGGTTGGTATTTTGTTTTTCAAATTTAAAAAAGAAAAATGGAATCAGAATCATACAACCAGCTACACCCGCAATCTTTACAAAATGTAAGCAATCTAGGGACAATTTGAAGCCTAAGGGGGTAGACAATATCCCTTTAATTGACCATTGTCTTTTCTGTGCTGTCAGGTTCTCTGTATCTGTGTGCAGTCAATACAGGTATGTCCTCTTTCAAGGCAAGAATGGGGTCTTGTTGCTTTGAAGGCTCTCGTACAGTCTCTCAGATGTACCATCTTGCTGTCTCCCCTCTTTGCTGCTGCTTCTTTGTTTCTCTCACTCACAATTCAGCCATTCTACACTGGTACGCCCCATAAGCCTCACCAGAACCAGAACATGAAACAGACACATCTTCCTTCTGCACATCAGTTAGTCTTGCTCTGGTGGCTGTTTGCATTCTTACGTTCTCAGAAGGCAGCATGCGTACCTACACCCAGTTCCTGGCCAGATCGCCGCTATTTGCTACATTTTTGCTGCTTCACCTAACCCTGCAAAATTTGAATGCCTGCCCTCTCTGCAAACTTTTTTTCTTCTCTTGTCCTGGTCAAACTCAGGTCCTCTTCAAAGGTTCCTGGAAATCAGAGAGAGAGCGAGTTGGGGCCCCAACTCCTCAATTTATGTGCTCAGGGCTATAGGGACCTCTCCCTGGAGTGACAGTCCCTCCAGTATTCCCCACCCACGTGAGTGTGAGAGTGAGTGTGTGTGTGTGTGTGTGTGTGTGTGTGTGCATACGTGCGTGCGTGTGTGTGTGTGCGTGCACGCGCGCGCATGCTGCATCTCCAGGCCAAATTGTCTTTTCTACCTAACACTTCCTCACATCTGTTTTATTACTTTATCGCACCCTGCTTGCTCAGGACGCCTATGTGGGAAAAATTTGCACTCTCCCATCTGGTCTTGTTTTCCTTAAATTTCCTAGGGTCTGCTGCTGGGACATGTGATCTGGAATCCATTATGTGTGCCCTATGTCAAGAACTTGTATGAGAAAGAAAGAACTTACATTAGAATAAGTAGAAACAAAAAATAATTCCACTAACAAAAAAGAGAGATTAAACGAACCTGGTCAAATTCCCATCACATTTCTACAGCTACACGTACTTTCCTTATAAATCTTTCCTGAACAAATCTAATGATTAATGAGTATGAGGAAGAGCCATAGTCCTCTCTCACTGAAACACATTTATTTTATCACATTCAGCCAATCACAGCAGGGCTGAGAGAAGGCACCAGTTTTGAATTCCTCGGCTACCTTAAGACAGCCCTCTGACTATTGCTACTGCATTTTTGCCGCTGGAGCATCAGACGTCACATGTGGGTCAGAGAGCAGTTCAGATTGTTTTTTCTGACCTCCCCTTGCACCCACTTTGGATTGTTTGGTAGCAGCTAGTGTTTTCAGGAGACCCACTCTTGACTCGCACAGACTTGGAAAAATGCTGGCCATTGGGTGAGTTTGTTACTTTACATTCACCAGCCAGTCACAGCGGGGCTGAGAGAAGGTATGCGTTTTGAATTCCTTGGCTGCCTTAAGGCTCAGCCCGCTGACTACTGCTACTGCATTTTTGCTTCCGGAGCATCGGACATCACATGGGGGTTGGAGGGCAGTTCAGATTGTTTTTCTGCCTCCTCTTGCTCAAATGTAGACTGTTTGGTGGCAGCTAGTGTTTTTAGAGACCGCTCCTGATTTGACCTGCTCTGGCTCGCTGCAGACTTGGGAGGCGGCGGCCACTGGGTGAGTTTTGGCCCTCCTCTTACCCCACCAGCCCAATCGGTAAAGGACACAACTGTTGGGGTGGCAGCCCAGTCGGAAATGGGAGCGATGATGAGCAGTGACATGGAAATTAGGAGGAGGAGGTGCCTAGATAATCTTTCTCTAGCTGTGTGACTTGCGAACTGAGAGCCACCATGTGCACAATTGTAGCAGTGTGCTGGGGAGATACATAATTGATGCAGTTAATGTTGTTGGGTAGCACCCAACATGAATGACTATTATTGGCGACTCAGTATGGCGACTCAATAATAACACTCATAAGGACAGCGACTGATGAAAAATTTTGTATATCCTGCAGGCGAGGATAGCAGGAGCTACCTCGCTACTGCAGGATATAGGATGATTTTGCCTAGCTCTGCTGAGCTGGCCGTGTAGCAAAGCAGATGCGCTACCAGCCCTGGAGCCAGTGACCCAGGTTGGTGTACTGCCAGAAGGAAAATGTTTTTCCCCTGTCCTTTGCTGTTTCTAAGTCGCTCCCGGAGTTGATTATATTCATTTTTATGCCCTCCCCCCCACATAAAAATAGATGTGGTAATTTTTTTTGGTGCAGGAAGGAACTGTTGCCATTTACGATGGTCGTCCTGGGGTCCATCACCCTGCTTGTGTCGGGCAGTTTTTGGTTCGCTGTATGTGAGCAGTGCTCATTAGGAGCCACTATTATCAAATAAAACCATGTTGTTGTAAGGGGTGAGTTTTTATCATGGCACGCAATGTGGTCTGACCAAACTGTTAGACTTAAATACCTCACAGTAATAGATCCTTGGTTACAGTGGATATTATTTTAGGGGTGTATTTGTTCAAAGTTACTCAGAATAAGTGTATCAGAGATATAGGAAATCATCTACAGTATTTGTGGGTGTGGCTAGGGAGCTTTTTGTGCTGCAGTGTAATCTACGAGATTTGCTCCTTAAGGGCAGTATCTTCTGTCTGAGTCCATGTAGAAATTGTACTAGTCAGTCTGAGCTATAGTAATTTGCTGCATTGCTGTTGGTACTGTTATCAGAGCTTTTAATTTGCAGAGCAAGCTGAACTAGCATTGCTACAATTAAATCATTTTAAAAGTGTACTCAGCAGAATGACAAAGTCCTTGAAAATACAATGCCTACCATTAATTGTGGGGATTATGTTATGTGCAGTACTGTCATTAAAAGCCACCTAAACCCCACACCAGACTGCTCTGATAGTCTACATACTCATGATTCTACCTCTTTTGTCTTATTGAATTTTATAGCTGGGTGATCAAGCCCTAAACCGTTATTGGTATCTTAGATTTCTCAAAGTAGCCTGCATAGCATAATATCTTACTGTGGCTCCTTTTATGTGCCACAGAAAGGCTTCATGTTAAAATTTTTCATGGAAGTCTGGCAACATCTCATACCTATTTCCTTATCGGGTGACACTGAATCAAACTCTGGTCCCCGTTTGGTACAAAAGCCCATGTGTTCTCCAGAATGGTTCTCCACCAAATGTCTGAAAATTGCCCACATGAATGTTCGTAGCCTCTTGGCCAATTTTGCAGAGGTAGAGGCTGGGCATCTCATTACTCCCTGACATCTTAGGGTTTTTATTTTTTTATTTATTTCAGTTTAGGATTAATATCTTTGAGTCCAGGACTCGTTTTCAAAGGTTCCAGGTCATTGTTGAACAAACATTACAAATACAACAGTGTTTACAGAGAACAGAAAACAGTTACACAGACATTCAAATACAAAAGAAATCTTATATATCCACCTAAAGGTTGAAGAGGATAGTAAATAGGGTTCAGCCTTGTAGTTCACTATTTAGTTGGTCAGTCTAGCCTAAGGGGGGGGTGGGGGGTCAGCCAGGGATGGTGTCGTCGTGGTGGAAGTGGTTTGTCCAGCCAGTGGGCCCTCGTTTGGGGATGGGGGTTGATGAGATAAAAGGGGGATGAAAGGAGAGAGGTCGGGTGGCTGAAATTCTGCCATATTAGTGTAAGCAAGCATAATTCTTTTTGTGTCAAGAAGGAATCTGAGCCCAGATTTGAAGGTACTAATCTTGGGTGATTCTGTAAGGTTAGCAGGTAACTCATTGTACTATTTTGCTCTTTGGTACAGGATGGAGTTCTGGGTGAGTTTCATCCTTTTGAAGGAATCACCATTGTCTGTAGCCATGCTTCTTGTTAATTTGGTGGGAACTGCCAGCATAAAGAGGCAGCCCAGTGCAGATGGAGAAAGCCCAAGAAGCACTTTTTTCAGAAGTAGGCAGGTTTGGTATTGTGCTTTAAGATGGAGTGGGAGCCACCCAGTTTCAGTGTAGAGCGTGCAGGTGTAGGTCTCCTGGGCAGCCCCTACGGCTAGTCGACAGGCCTTATTTAGTAGTGTGCTGACCCTGTTTAGGGCAGTTTTAGTGCCTGCCCCATAGATAGGAAGCCCAAAATCTATGGAGAACATCACTGAACTACTGATGGCAAGTTTCAGAGCATCTGGTGTCATAGAGTGCCTATGGCGGTGAGGACCTCAAGTTTTGTATTCACTGACTTGATGACTGAGTCTATATGGTGAGAGAAGGTTAGTGTATTGTCAAAGGTGATGCCCAAGTATTTGAACTTTGTTACTGGTTCCAGTGTTTCACCATTATGGTTCTGGATGAGCAAAGGCTGGTATTTCCTTTTGCTTTGGGAGGTAAAGAAGAGTAGACTTTTCATTTTTTATGGTTTAGTAGTAGTTTGTTTTGTGTGAACCAGGATTCAAGCTTGAGAAAGCTGTCTTGGAGTTCGGTTGTGATGTAGTTGTGATCTTTCCCAGCGACTGATATCACTGCATCGTCAGCATAGAAAATAGTGTGTGCTGTACATGCAGATGGTGCAGAGTTGATGAAGAGGCTGAAAAGCAGTGGGCCAAGAATAGAGCCCTGTGGGACCCCGAGGGACACTTCCCTAGCAGATGATAGGGTGTCTCCAATTTTGACTCGTTGTGATCTGTTTGTGAGGTAGCTTCTGAACCACAGTACCGTGTCCGGGGATAGATCTGTTGAATGGAGGCAGTTTAGGAGTAGTTTGTGGTTAACAGAGTCAAAGGCCTTCTTAAGGTCGATGAAGACTGAGCCAACTGCCTCCCCATTATCTAAGGCATCATAAAGCTGGGAAGAGTAATCAACAAGGGCGGTAAGTGTGGAGTGCTTTTTTCGGAACCCATGCTGCTGTGGGCAAAGTAGGTCATATTTATCAAGATATTCTGTAAGCTGCTCCGAGACCATTCTTTCAAGTGCTTTAGAGAGGGGTGGTAGAATGGATATTGGTCTGTAGTTGGACGTTAGAGTTTTGTCCCCAGCTTTAAAGACAGGCGTGACATTTGCTAACTTCCATAGATTGGGAAACACCCCCGTTCTTAGAGATGCATTAAACACCATCAAGAGGGGACCGGCCAATTCATTTAGGAGAAGACCCATGAGTTTCATATCTACTAGATCAGCCCCCATCCTGGTCTTGCCAAGAACCCTCTTAATGTGCTTGGTGGTTTCGGACTTGGTGACCTGCTTAAAGCAGAATGGTGGTATTGCATCCTTTGGGGGGTTAAGAGGGTTAACAGAGACTTGGCTAAAACCTAATACCCCTGATGCCCTATGGTCCCTACAGGGCTACATTTTCTTCAGGGCTAACAGTCCAGCATCTAAGGGGGGGGGGGTTGCTCTGTATGTTAAGCAGGGTCTATCCATCACTACTCAGTCAGTCAACACACAGCATCTGTGAAGTACTCCACACTGTACTTATCCTTGAAAACACCAAAAAATTAAATGTCATATGTGCATACAATCCTCCCATGAGTGGATTAAATGGGCTAAAGGAATTTACACAACACCTGACATCACCGAAGGGAAAAAAATAAAGAATTCTTAATATTAGGGGACTTCAATCATGACTGGCTTGTGAAAAACTCTGCAATGTTTGCTGAGATATTAGGAAAGCTGCACCTATCACAGCTAGTTTCCTGTCCAACTAGAGTAGCAGCGAATAACAAGCACCAGTCCCTCATAGACCGGAAACTTACTAACAGAAAAGAACAAGTCCAAAATGTAGGAAAATTGCGGATTCTATTAGCAACCACTTGCCTGTTTTCTGCACCTGGAAGGTGTACAGAGAAGCCCCACCCAAGGAAATTCAATTTAAGGATTTCTCCAGACTGGATATGGATGCCCTAAAGCTGATCTCCACCAACTAGACTGGTCCCCACTGTATCAGACCTCTGACTTAGAAGGCTTTCACCTTTTTCACATCTACTCTTCTAGCTCATCAAGATAAACATGTTCCCCTCAAAAACATAGAATTAGAGGTTCAGTGACTCGATCAATGCATAGCAACCTACCAGCATTTATGAAATTGAGGGATAAAACCTGAATCCAATCTAAACTCACAAAGTCTCCTTCTGAATGGGAGGATTACAAGTGTTTGTGAAATAATAGTGGTGGGGAGCAGGGGGAGGATGTAAAGGGCAGGCAAGATGGTCCGGTGTAGTCCTTTTCTGACGTCAAATTTCTGTGTAATCCATGTGATAAATAAAAAATGAATAAGAGCAGCAAAAAGGAAATGCAATCACCTGCTTCAGGCATCTTTTACTAATTCTTGCAGTTTCTGGAGCCATATAAAATCAATCCATGGGTCAGGGAACTAGACAGACCATATATGAGATGACGCTTGATGGGTCGAACTGTAACAATACTAGTACAATTGCTAACACATTAAACTCCCACTTTTCAGACCTAGCTAAGTTCACAAAGTTGACTGGTCAAGGACCTGAACAAAATCCTGAAGTGTTGGAGCCTGACTCCTTACATTTTAACCTGCGGCCTGTTACTAAATCTGAGGTATTTCAACTCCTGAGGACTATTCCTGCTTGTGGTTCTGCTGGCTGTGATGGTCTAATACCATGTTTTCTCAAAACAGCTGCTCAACACCTGGCTGTGCCTGTTACGAGACTGTTCAACCTGTCATTGTCCACTGGCAAGGTCCCAATGCTCTGGAAGATCGTCAAAGTGATCCTCATACATAAAAAGGGTGACACCAAGAACATGGATGACTACTGTCCCATTGCCATCCTATTTGTGCTAGACAAAGTGCTAGAAAAATTAGTTGCCTCCCAGGTAACGGAACACATCCAGATACACAACTTATCCCCTGCACAACATTGTTTTAGGCACAGGCACAGTACAACCACTACACTCATAAAATTTACCAGTGTTGTCAAGATGATCATGGATAAAGGCATGTCAATAGGGGCAGTTTTCATCGACCTTACCAAGGCGTTTGACCTTGTTGATCACTTCTTGCTGCTGTACAAACTAAACTCCTTGGGTTTCTCTTCAGTCACATCTAAATGGTTTGCTGGGTATCTTACCAGCAGGCAGCAATTAATCTGAGTTAGCCCCTATCAGTGTCGGGGTCCTGCAAGGATCCATTCTTGGTCCTGTATTGTTCTCCCTGTTTTTTAACACTCTACCCAAGATGTCTGGTTTGTGTTCCACCCTTCTATATGCGGACGATATGGTCCTATATACGAGTGCCACAGACATAGCTATCATTGATTCTAAATTAAACAAGGATTTTAAAACAAAATTCAGCACTGGCTAAAGAAAAATAGACTACTCATGAACACTATAAAGACAGTCACTGTACTATTTGGCTGGGGACCCAAACTCAAGGCCTGTCCCTCCAACCTAAATGTCTGTAGTCTAGACGGCTCCACACTAGAGGTTGTTGACTCTTTCAAGTACCTAGGAATCACTCTGGACCCTAACTCTGACTTCAGTCTACATCTTAATACTATCTGTAAGTCAGTTAACATGAAGCTTGGCATCGTCTACAAAATTAGATATAATCTAACTGTGACGGCTTGGCTGGCTATTGCCTAGGGTGTGTTACAGCCCAGTCTTTCATATGGGCTGATATCTTTTGCAGAGGCTAATAAAGGGGTATCAAGCAAATGGAACACATGTTATAATAATATCTGCTGTTTTGCCCTATCAGTGCCTAGACATACCCATCACTGCATACTCACCTCGAGCTTTGGGTAGCGTTTTCCTAACTCATACTGAATGCACATGACAGGTTGTTTCATTGATAACATTAGTAGAACTGGTGAACCTGCTGTCCTGGACAACGTATTCACTCAAGTCTCACAGGCATACCCACTGAGGTCCTTGTCACAGTGACTTCTTGAGGCAGTAACGTTCCACAAAATGGGAGAATATGCTTTCTCGCATTTGCACCTAAGCCCTGGAACTCCTTTCCAGTGCAGTTAAGAAGTGCAAAATCTCACCAGGCTTTCAAAACTGGACTTTGTAGGTTCCTCCCAGTAAATGATAAATGCTCTTGTAATTGATCCTGTGTATGTCTGATCTTATTGTGAGCTTTTCATTTGTACCTCCAGTCCTTTTTGCACTTAAATGGGTTCTGCTGTAACATCTTAAATGGTTTTACTCTGTTATCACTTTGGGGTGAGTAGTGTTACATGTCACAACTGTATCTTGTAGGCATGGGGTCATATTGCCGGAACCAAACACAGCGCAGCAATAAATGCTGCAGGCAAAACACTGTCCACAAAAATAAGGTCAGTTAAAACACGGACCTTACAAAAAACAGTGCACCACATTGAAAACAATGGGGCTTTTTGTGTTTTGTAGGGGGCTCTTAGCACCCCCCGATATGGGGGCTTATACCACACCCCAGGGTTAAAATAATGAACTTCGAGGGGTGTGGACTTCAGAGATGGGAGAAACTCAGGAGGGGAAAATTATTTTTAATTGAAAAAAGCGCAACACCAGGAAACCTGGGTGAACCGAACCATGGCCCCAGGTCTCCTAACTTGCCATGTGCTGGTGCCCTAGTCACTCCACCACAGGAGCGGCTCAACCAGGCACCACACACATGGCAACGTGATCGCTTCCTCTTTGCAGTGGACAGTGACCAGGGTAGTGGTAATTCCTAATGCTATTCTACCCTGGTCACTGTCACTGTATCGCTGTTCTGACAGGGTGGTTAATACCACACCATTATTACAGCAACATATTGACCTGGTACCTATCTAGTGCATCATAGTGATGCATTATTTTCTGTACTGATTTTTATTTACTGTTATTCTTGTTTTGTAACCCTCCCAGATTGTGCCTGAAAACAGCCAATTTGTTGTTGTCTAGTGCACTTACCCAGTAAACAAAAACTAAATAAATAAATAAAGTCTAAAGGCCTACAGAGAATTGCATCTTTAGCCATAGCTGCTTCAACACTCAACAGCAGACTACTCTTTGCTGCAAAACAAGGCAACAGGCAGTCAGATAGGATACAGGATGTGAAACCTATCAATGTCAAATAACTTTTGGCTCCACGATGCTGGTTCGACAAGAAAACTGTCGACTGGCATCACAGTGCCAGGCTTCATGTCGACAGCAATTTGCAGTCGGCATGGAGCACCACACACACACACACACACACACACACATATTGGTGTGTGTTTTTTCTTCGGGTGGCTTTGCTCCCCTGATCCCTCCATGCAGGGGGTTCTGCTCCACCCCCCTGTACTTTAGGATTCTAACTCCAGGTTGGAGTTAGTTCGGGGAGTGGGTGCAGGTCAGGGGAAGGGGTTGCCCAGTCCTAGCGGCACATCTACGGTGACATGGCGCAGTTGTCAGTATTGACACATGTCACCATAGAAATGTCGCTGTTCAGGGGGCATACCATAACTTTTTATCCCATTAAAATTTTTTGTGTTCTATCAAAAGATACAACAGTAAGACATAATAGCACATACAAAGAAACAGTTACCTGTACAGTATGTAAGCAGCTGTTACTCTAATAAATTGTGCTGTCTCCTCCTTTAAGACAAGCATTTCTACTGAGTATGTGATGGATTATACAATAATAATTAAGTTAAATTTCAATTAAAATGCTGTGACATTATATAGAAATTATACAATACAGGTTAATTCACTCATTTGCTGCATTGTAAAAAGAGTAGCCAGACAGCTTCAAGCACATCCAGCTTGCCTATTAATTGGTAACTAATTCTTTCATTATCAGCAGTTATGCTCAAATAATTGAACCATTCACCAACTGTAGGCTATTTGTTTGATTTCCAGTTCCTCTATAACAGTCTTTTAAGTCACAATGAGACTGCTAACAGCCACATTTCTGGCAGTAGGAAGTATTGAATTAGTCAGGTGGAATCCCCAAAATAACACACAGTAGTGTTCTAGGAATTAACAAGTTGCTGACTTTCGCATAAATTTCAAAAGAATTTGCTTCAAAGAAAATGAGTCATGCTAGCACGTGCCTCCCCACACCTCCAACAATTATCTCCTGGTAGGAGACCCATCCCTTCTAGTTTGTGAGGAGTACAGTAGTACTGGTGCAGTATCTTCAATAGAATTAGCTTGCCCTGTACTTCTCTGCTACACTTTGTTGCATTTTTTCCATGCTTCTCCCCACTGCTTATCAATAATCTTCAGGGATAACTCTTTTTCTCAACTTTCTTTTGCTTTACTTGTAACACAAAATTTATTTTCTGTGATTAATTTGTAGAGCATGCTGGCGCCTTTCCTTAAATAAGTAAAGTTAAAAAAATTGTTCCCATTCTGGAGACTTAGGCATGGTTAGACCTGGCTGGAGAATATGTTTCATAAGCATCTCTATGAGTTGCAGATAGAGACAAAAATGAAACTTTGGGGCTTTATAAGTCAATCTTAGATTTTCAAAGACATTTTCTTTTCTTTTTTTTTTTTTTTTTAGAGTTTATTGAAGTTTCAAAAAAACCATACAATAACTGAATCCAGTGCATTTACAGACAATAAAGAATCCCATCCCCCTCCTTTACCCAAGGGAACAGAACAGCCTACATTAAATAGTTTTGTACTGGAAAAATATTAATGCTTCAGATACACATACCAGTTCCAATCATATTAGAGATAATAACAGTACAGAAGTATTATCTTGAGGACCCTATGGTTTTCTCAACAAGCAAACGAGTATTTAAATCATTCTACATTTTTTTGAGACTTATTAATAGGGGTAAAATGTTTTCAACCTGTTTCCATGAGTCCCCTAACAGGTCATCTATTTCATTCACATCATTCCACAATTTTTTAGATGAGGCTGAATCATATAACAAATACAACCAATGGTCCACTTCAAATTTTCCTAACAGCTGGGCATTCCATTTCTCAAGAATGAGTCTTTTAGTTGTTATTGTTCCCAGAACAAGGATTTTATGTTCATATTTACCCAGTATTAGTTATATCATTGCAAATCATCAAGTTAAATTTGGATGGGCTTTATTTTTTTAGTATGGATGATAATAATTTGGCCGTATGCTTCCTACCACTCTTAAACATAGGGACATTCCAAAAAGCAATGGAACAAAGTCTCCTCTGATCCACATTAATGCCAACATAATCCATCCTCTGCTTTAATTATTTTATTAATTATCAAAGTGTATAATATGTTCTTTCTAAAATGTTATTCTGTATAACATTGTTCTTTACACACACACACACACACACACACACATATATATATATAACATTTTTGTTAGAGCTCAGTCTGAAGAACTTCCACTGTTGCTTCATAATATTAGTATTCAGTTCTCTGTACCATCTTTTATTGACCTCCTTCCATTTTTAGCTGTTATAAACCAATTGTACAATCCTAGTAATAGTTTCTGATTCACTTATTTTAATATAATTATGTGGTTCCTTTCCACAGATTCCAAATTAAAGTGTGAATCCACAGTAAATTTCCTAAGCAAGTTGTTAAACTTTTCCTTTAGAGTCAAATAGGTTAGAAAATGTACATTTTGTAATTGCTGAACCTAATTGCTTAAACTGGGTAAATTAACTAAACATTCCATCCATTACTAACTGATCCCATATCTGGATTTTTGATTTACTTAGCTTATTAAATTTCCCTTAACCCCTTCCAGACAAATTATTTTACTACCCCAAATATTAAGACCAGTTGAGGGAAAAAATTCCTTGGGGAATTTCTTAAAAGCCATTCTGATAATTGGTCAAATTGTACTATATAGGACAGGGAGGTTCTTGCAATTCTTTTGAGAATCCAAAATAAAATAACTGATTTTAATTTCATCCTCTGGGAATATTAATACTTCTTCTAAATTAAACTCTGGCTTGAAATGGAATGCCCATTCTCATACAATCTTAAATTGATAACTCAGACTATATACAGTATTTCTAAGTCCATGCAACTGTATCCTCTCAAATATCTAGGCATAGTCAATTGATTCCATGCTATTCATGGTTTGCCTCCTCTCCATAAAAATTTAGTGAAAATTCTTCTTATGTCAGCAAATCAAAAGGTCGAGGGTGTCACAAACTCGCTCAGCCGGTCAGCACTCTACTCCCAAAGTGCCAACCTCTGAGTGTATGATTTGTGTACAGTGAACAGACAAGGTAACTCTCTTGTCTGTTTTGTGGCTTCAAGTCACCTTAGTCTCAAGCTCTGGAAGGATTCAAACTGATAACCTCTTGTTAGCATACCCAATTAACAGGCTCAGATAATTCTGTCTTCGGGGGGCCAGATATCTTTGCCTACGGGCACTGTGGAGGGATTTTATTTTAAAAGAATATGAAATAATGCTTAGTCTCACATGATTTAACTAAGTAGCTAAAATAAATGCATGTCCAGGCTTGCTGAAGCAGGGTTACTTTAGGTGAAAAATTTAGCTGTGTAGCTAAATAAAACTAGTTAGAACTGGCAGTTGCTGTCTGATAAGAAAGAACTGAATAAGGTAGAAAACAACTCCATATAAGGAAAATGCTGATAGTAAGGTTTTGTAGAGATAAGAAAAAGCTGTTGTAAGCATGCTTAGAATGAAATCACTTATAGCCACCCTAAGTAAACTGTAAAATGTTATATAGCTACTGTGAGCAGTAATCAGGAGCTTTCTCCTTTGCCAGAACTCCGCATGCATGTGAAAGATTTGATCAAATAAAGCGACGTTAAGACAAAACCCAGTGGTGTGGTTTTGGCCCCGTGACGACGGGAGCGGTTGCTCAGGTAATACTTACAGTGAGAGAATTTGCAATCACAGTTTTGGCGCAGCGAACAGGGTGAGTTCTTCGGTCCGTGTCACCTTGTGATTGGGTTTTTTCCTTGGACAAAAAGAAGGATATTTTTGTGGAACCCCATCAGGACGTGATGCCTAGGGGCCGGCGACACTCATCATCACTGTAAGTACAAGAATACCTTGGAGCGAGTGTGCACTATAAAGGACAGGCCTAGATAATATGGGAAACAAGGGAACAAAAAATAAGCTGGGTCCAGAATTAGTATTATCTGGACCGGCAAAATGTATGTTTGACAAGTTTGGCCAAACAAATTACAAGGGCAACTGCACTGCCCTTTGCCCTTGTAATTTGTGCTTGCTGCAAGTATATACTGTTAGAGCCAATGATGGCTTTCACAGTTCAGGCTGTTTTAGTAGAAAAGCAGCGGCTGATTAAGTAACGTTAGATAAGCAACATTTAGAGAAAGAAAAATAAACTACTGTGGATGTACGCACAGTAGGTGACTACAGACAGGATGATTTGAAAATCCTCCCCCCCATGTTGCCTATCTGTGTAGTTTTAAGTTTTTCTGTATCAATTTCAAGTCCCCTTGCCTCTTATAGAGGCTAAAACATTTGATCCCAAACCCAGGTACTGGGGACCTCCACCAGATAGATCTCAACCTAGTACCTAGTACTGTTACAGATTTTTTTTTGTTTTGTTTTTAAACTGCAACCCAGAGCTCTGGGAAAAGACTTAATTTGGCAGTTTTCTAATAATGGCCAAAGAAAACCTTTGAAAGGTTAATAGCTGCAGTATTTGGTAATGATCATGAAGGTCCCATGATCAGTTTTCTCACTCAGACCAGTGTATCAGAAAAGAAGAAGGAAAATACCTTGGCACCGGGTAAGTCTGAATTTTTTTATTTAAAGTTGTTTTATGTCTGTCTGTTTTATTTCTGTAATACATATACTAAACAAGGTAATGCTCCGTCTTTCTCGTGCATATTTTCTAGCATATATCTGTGTTCTGTAATTATGTTCTGTTGTCAAGGTTGTGAAATAGGATTGACTGCCTACGGTGCACAACATGTTACAGTAAAAAAAAAAGAGGAAGCTTCTTTGCCTCATATCTGACTGTTTTAATTGGTTTTATTTTTAATAAAACATTTGTGCTGCCTAGATAGGGTCAGTGAAGAACTTTTGTATGTAGTTGTTGGTTGGAGCAGGTAGTGTTGATGGTGAAGAGTTATGGCGTCATAGATTGCAATGTGCAAAAGATTTGTAGTTTGCAGGCAATGTGCCAAGCCACTGCTAGTTAAAAATGTAATGTGTTAACAGCTATGAATGGCTTTATCATACTTCTAGTTATAACCAAAAACTTTTGCAAAATGGTAGAGTGCCATATTTTGGCTATGCCCCAGAAGGTGTATTCGTGTTATCCTAGATGTGTTCACTTACAAATGGTATGTTGTGCTGTATTTTAAAGGAGTTAGAAGGTGTTTAAAAAAGTGTTTTGTTCTGGAAAAGATTTGGCATGGAGATATGTATAAATTTGTTGGTTTAACAGGTTGTCAGTGTTACAAGATGGGCAGGAGGCAGCACATATATCTAAAACACGTACAGTTTTCTAATGAAACTATGGGCATTACCTCAGCAAATTGGTGTAAAATAATGTCAGTCTTATTTTCTGTTAAGTATTTCTTTTTGTGTATGTGTACTGTCTTGGCCAGCAGTTTTATTGTATGCTCTATTATTATTTAAAAATATTTTAATATCAGTAGTGTTCAAGGACACTAAAAAAAAAAAATAAATAACTGGGTTTGAACGACCCTTGCATGCACGCTCTGACCTTTTGCACGTTATTTGACCTTCTTGTGTTTCAACATTCTATGTTACTACCAGTTCAAACTTGATGTGTATTTCATACCTAAAGCACAACTTTTCACACAAAATGTATGTTTTCATGAAAGCACACCAAGAGTGAACCATGTAATTTGATTTTTATTGCAAAACTAGTATTCTAAGTAAAAAGGAACAAACTTTTTTTCTCTTCTCATTTCTTCTGACTTGCAGCCAACACAGGCAATACTCCAGCTGGAAGGGGAGACTTATTCATCACCTCCCCATACTTTTTTATTATATTACTTCTTTATATTTATGCAGTACACTTTTGGAAAAGGACTATTACAGCTGTTATTGAGAGTTTACCATCTACAGTTAAAAACAATGGCTTTTGTTTTTATGTGTGACCATGGTGTAATCATTTTTTTCTTTTTAAAATGCATTCTAAGAGATACGTACATACGGTATTACCATTAATCCGGATCCTTTATAAACTCAGCTGACATTTTGTCATGCTTAGGATAAGGGAACCCAGGGACGCTTGGCTTCTTTTATCCTATAGAAATAATCTTGTTTTATTTTTAAACTTGTGTATGTTTGCTTTTGTTGTTTGTCTGTGTTTCTTCTCTTTCTCCTAGAGAAAAAGAAGTTCCCCATCTTTATAGTAAGGTATGAAACTTACTAAACTAATTGTAATATTATCTTGTTATAATTTAAAGTGTAGTAGGTGGGGATCATGTCACCATCCACAGCTAACCTTTTTATTGCTACAGGTACATCACAGCTGTCTCTTCCACCAGTAGGAGCATGGGGAAAGGGGGTAAGCTACCCTTCCTCCCTTCCAGTGTAATACCCACAAAGGTTGCAAGGTACATCACTGTCCCCAAAGGGGTAAATAAAGAAAACGTGTATTTGCCAATAATTGTTTCTTATTTACAGGTTTTAAAAAAGACCCAAGGTATTTTAACAGTATAACCCAGCCCAAGCCCTTCTGCTTTGTCTAGTGCAAACAGTTAAATCTCACACCTATTATTAGTACAAGGGCTTCTGCCCTCAGCAAGTAATCAGTTACGCTGGAGGGTGAAGTTGTGTATGTATGTCCACACATATTCATTCTTTTGATTGTCTTTTCAGCTTTCTTATCCTGTCAAAACAAATGTAAAACAACTTTTGTCATAGCCTTACAGCAATGAATGCATTTTTATCCAACCAGTAAATTCACAATACTCTAACATTTCTAGACTCTAAGCTAAGTTTACAGTCTATATTTGTTGTTTAAAATGTATGTTATGCATTATGCTCAATACTGAAATTGTTCTATTGCAAACACTAATGTTTCACGTTTATGTTATAATGTTTTAATATACATCTTGCTACACTGTATCATGTGTGTATTCAAAAAAGTGCTCCACATGTATACGCGTTTTTAATGCTCATAGCCAAACCTAAATACTGGGGCCAGCATTGCCGACCCACCCTACAATATGTTCAAAGCAAAACCAAAAGTCAAATTAATGCTCCGTTTGTCTTATTACTCACAGGTACCCCTAAAAATAAGTACACTCTATACAGGTTTTGTCATTTAAATTTTAACAATTATAATATGCAAAATTTAGATTGTACTCCAAACCTATGCTTCAAGCCTTACCCACTCAGTACTTTGGAGTATTTCACTATACAGGGTAAAAAGGTAGACCTTTTCACTTGTCACAGGTGCAATAGGCACTGTTATTAAATTAGCATAGCCAACAACATATGTATTTGTCCCACTAATTGCATTGTGTAACAGGCATATTGCTATGAACTATATGTTTAAAGCATTTATTGTAACATTACAAGATTTTATAACTCAGGTCTCAGTCAGGCCTGCTTGCAACAAACAGGGAAATAATGTTCATCACTGTCATAACTGCTTCTGTGATTTGAAAGCAGGGTGTAACCATAACATTGTCATGATTTACAGATAGTCAAATGGTATAATTGAACCTCAGCCTGCACCCCCAGGTGTGCGGTTGATGTCACATTTTTATTTTTCTCTTTCCAATTGCCAGAATTTAGGCTCTGTCACACCACTCTTTACAAAACAAAAAGTAAATGGTTTAAAAGATTGTTATTTATGTGTTTTTAACTCAGTGTCTAACACACTTTGCAAGTTTGCAGGTTTCCACGGTGTGGCACACATAAGATCTCCACGTTCAACAGCAGTAATACTTTCATCTAAGTTGCCAAGACCTTCATCTTTTTCCTTAAAAAAGAAAACTGCCACAGTTTTGATGTTATCACCATCTTTGTGCCTGACTGGTTCCTTATAAGGACTATTGCATGAATCCAGTTATTATTAAATCAACTGAAGAAGGTCCAGTCAGTTCAGACTCTGCAATCAAGCTTATTGTTTCTGCTTACTGTAAAAGTTAAGTCTGGGGTAGGGGCAATACCCTAACTTCAGCAAAAACATTTTTTCCAATTAATCTTCAAGCAAGACATCCATTTTCTTCGCTACTGCTTGTTCCAAACATGGCTGGTACTTTCTACAACCCTATTGCTCTGTTATGGACTGTGTTCTTAATGGTTTATTCTCAATTGTTACCTTTTTATGGACTGTTAATCTTTATGCCGGGGTATAATCAACTACCACGACACAAATGCCATGCAAGTGTGTGTGTGTGTGGCTCCATTAAAAGAACTCAATGAACTCAATACACAATCTAATCCACCCCTGGCCAGTGTGTCTGCCAATCAGCCAGCCAGCAGCCAGCAACATGAACACTGACTTTTCTACTGTGCTGGTGTTCATTTTTAAATTACTGTCTGCATTGCCCCATGTGTCTTGTGGGGTTACTACCGTTCTGTGAATGACATTTCACCTGTACTGTAACTACACCAACTTGTGGTTATTTATATGAACTTTATAGACTGTTAACTTTATGGACCGTTATGTTTTATAAGGACTTATCTGTCAAGAAACATTATCAACAGATTCTTCAATCAAGCTCCAAGTGTGTGCCACACCTCAACACAAGGTAGCATCTACCTTATTCACTCTCAGAGTGGATTCCATGAACTCTTTTTCATCAACAAAATTGTTATGTTATATTGTGTTATATGTGGTATCACATGTTAGCATTTTTTCACATGTTTCAATTGTGGTGTTGACATCCCTCAATTCTGTATTATGTTTTACAAACTCACAATTTGTGTTCCATCTGTAACCACCCCTGTACCAACTCCAGAACAGAATGCTTTTTATAAATGCCTTGACTATCTGTATGCTGGCAACCAGTTTTAAATCATATACCTATTCACCTAGTCTAACAGTCTAAAAGTAAAAGGTTTAGTTTTTTTTTTAACCTTCAGTTAATAACTAATATCTTTACATTTATATTCAATTTTTGTGAATGTTCGAGTCCCTCAGGAGCCTCCTATCTTCAAGGTGGAAATTATTAAAAGTGGCCAGTAGCCAAGGTTTTAGTAATCAGTGACCAAACTTTTATCAACAATATGTAGCTGGCTAGCCACAAGGTTGAGGAAATAGAAAGGTGTAAAATGGCTAGTGTAAATTGCTAAAGGGCTAGTAAAAGGTAAAAATGGTTAGTAAATAACTAAATGATGCCAACATGTAAATTGGTATATCTAGTAGCAAAAGGCTGCAAGAGGCTAAATACCACCATGTCACTTAATATGTGTGTGTGTGAGACTTTAAAAGGGTTAATTGTAAGATTCTATACAATAAAGAAAATAGCTAAAAGCATAAGGTGAGGCTGTGGCCAAAATATGCACACAGCTGTGTTTAGCCTTGACTGTTAAAAGTTTCTCATCATATAATTCTCTGATGTTAAAAAATATGTTTAACAGAAAACTAATAAGAAATAATGAAATACCTCATTTGGTTGCTGGTACAAGGTTACTTTGACATTTGTAGCAAGCTAGTCACTTCTCTCATATGCTTTCTGGCTCCCAAAACAAAAGTTATTTGTAATAAATATATAATTCCGTCACCATTTGTTTTCCCGTTCTATAATGAGCCAGACGTAACAAAAATATAAATCGATAGCCAGTTGATACAGAGTATCAAAAGGGGGGAGTGTGAGGGATTTTATTTTTAAAAGAATATGAAATAATGCTTAGTCTCACATGATTTAACTAAGTAGCTAAAATAAATGTGCATGTCCAGGCTTGCTGAAGCAGGGTTACTTTAGGTGAAAAATATAGCTGTGTAGCTAAATAAAACTAGTTAGAACTGGCAGTTGCTGTCCGATAAGAAAGAACTGAATAAGGTAGAAAACAACTCCATATAAGGGAAAATGCTGATAGTAAGGTTTTGTAAGAGATAAGAAAAAGCTGTTGTAAGCATGCTTAGAATGAAATCACTTATAGCCACGCCTAAGTAAACTGTAAAATGTATATAAGCTACTGTGAGCAGTAATCAGAGCTTTCTCCTTTGCAGAACTCCGCATGCATGGAAAGATTTGATCAAATAAAGCGGCGTTAAGACAAAACCCAGTGGTGTGGTTTTGCCCACGTGACGGCGGGGTGGTTATCGAGTAATACTTACAGTGGAGAGAATTTGACGATCACAGCACCCAACCAGGTCTTTCAAATGAACCCTTAGAACTCTATGCAAGACTTTTAGAGAACTCTATCCATTTCCCAGTTTGGTATACAATAAGCCCATACACAGTGTACTTATAACCTTTAAAAGCTCCACTTAAAATAAAAAGAATTGTCAAGGCACTCCAGCAGTTTCATTTGGAAAAAATATCTTTACTTCAAAAATATCAAAACAGAACAATAATTATAGAACAAAATATATGTATCCCAACACATACAGCCTTAAAACAAACAGGAAAAAGTACATTTCCTACAATACATACATTTAGACTGGTCTAATCTGAGTCTTTTCAGTGCTGTGATGATTCCCTCAGTCAGAAATATTTTCTTGTGTCCCTCTGCCAGGTTCTTTCAGCATAAACACACTTCTGAGCCGGCCTTCTCATGGGAGTCACTAACTCCTCTTGGTGTATCAAACTCTATATTTTACAATACAGGGTCTCCAAATAAAATATTTAAAAACATATGAGATGACCTCACTGACTTTCCTCTCCACAGGTTAACTTGTCAGAACTAGTTTGTGCTCTGCTACACACACACACACATAAACAGTCTTTTGATGTAAGTCACTGTATTCAAATCAGAAGTGTATTTGACTCCTAACTCTCATCTGGGCTCTGGGTATCTACAAATCAAAGGGTATTCATAACACTGGTCAGTGTCCTTTTTCTCAGGACATCTAGTGCAGATCAAAGGATCTCCTGATAAAATTCAAGGGTTCAGACATCAAACCTCTTCAATGTCCATTCTGGCCTCTCTCGACACTCCTCCCCAAAAGTCCTTCCTGGCAAATATGCAAGTCAAAGGATCTCCCTGAGGGCCTTATGAATGGCTAATCTTATTTCCTGGGATGAAAGCAAACTGACAAGGTAATTGCACCCAAGATCTCTGCAGTTTAAAATACCCCCTGTCCTTTGAACTTATACCTGGGGTGTCTTGATGTGTCAGTTCCAGTAAGACAGCCTTTTCCTTGAACTGACCCATCCTTTCACATATTTTATATGTAATAACAAAAATTAATACAGCACTGGAGCACTCAGAGCTGGCTGTCTACATCACATAGGGCACCCCTATAACAGTCTGTAAAATAAACATAAAATGAGGGAGGGACATTATTTATAATGTCTCTATTCTTTCCCATAAGGAAATAGATACATTCTTGAAGTTACTTAAAAAAGAGTTTTTAACTTTATCTTTTGCCTGATCAAAGTTAATTTTCAATTTCTATTTCAATTTTATTTGTTAACCAGGTAAGTACACTAGACCAGAGGTCTGTTTACAGGCCTACTGGGTCATAATGTATGTAAGCTAATAACGTACAGCATTATGGCAAACCTGGGCTGCGCCAATATATCAAGGCACACTGCCTCTGGGTAGCTGGTCCATTCCACTGGGGTGTCAAACAGGCGAGGCATACTGATGAGTCCTGATAGAATGGCTGCGTGTGTATGTCTTCTGTTAGCACCCTTACAAAAACTGTGAGAGGCCTTTCGGCACCATGCAATTCTGCTTAAGTTGGACCAGCATAACATTCTGTGGTGATTTGCATATGAGCCCATGATGCTTTGCATTGTGGGGGCATGTGTGATTTTGTATTTTCTTGAAACTTGGCTTCCAGCCAAATGCCCTTTGGGGTAACCCTTGCCTCGGTGTTTTGCTACAGAGGTTCTTTGTCTTTAAATGTTTTTTATTTTAATGGGTTCACCACAATATATCCAAGGCACACTGCCTCTAGGGTAGCTGGTCCATTCCACTGGGGTGTCAAACAGGCGAGGCATACTGATGAGTCCTGGTAGGAATGACAACACGTGTCTATGTCTTCTGTTAGCACCCTTTGCAAACTGTGTGAGAGGCCTTTGGCACCATGCAATTCTTAAAGTTGGACCAGCATAACATTCTGTGGTGATTTGCATATGTAGCCCATGATGCTTTGCATTGTGGGGCATGTGTGATTTTGTATTTTCTTGAAACTTGGCTTCCCAGTCCAAATGCCCGCTGGGGTAACCCTTGCCTCGGTGTTTCGCACAGAGGTTCTTTGTCTTTAAATGTTTTTATTTTAATGGGTTCACCACAATATATCCAGGCACACTGCCTCTGAGGGTAGCTGGTCCATTCCACTGGGGTGTCAAACAGGCGAGGCATACTGATGTGAGTCCTGGTAGGATGAAACACGTGTCTATGTCTTCTGTTAGCACCCTTTGCAAACTGTGTGAGAGGCCTTTCGGCACCATGCAATTCTGCTTAAGTTGGACCAGCATAACATTCTGTGGTGATTTGCATATGTAGCCCATGATGCTTTGCATTGTGGGGGCATGTGTGATTTTGTATTTTCTTGAAACTTGGCTTCCCAGCCAAATGCCCTTTGGGGTAACCCTTGCCTCGGTGTTTGCACAGAGGTTCTTTGTCTCCTATATATATATATATATATATATATATATATATACATATATATATATATATATATACATATTCATTGCAAAAACTTTGTTGATGCATCAGTTAGGGTTAACACGTCAAAAGTAGGAAATGTGGCGTTTCCACAGCTAGATAAATATCACATCTGTGGAGGGATGGGTGGACTCCACACTAAAATTAAAATACTATTATACTATCTAAAAAAGTAAGGAAATAAATTGCAAAACTTTGTTAATGCATCAGTTAGGGTTAAAGCGTCAAAAGTTGGGAAATGTGGCGTTAGGGTTCCAACCTAACACCTCACCACCTTGCACAGATGAAGAGGGATCGGGGTGGCATTAGCATCTCCAGCCCCAACGCTCACCACATTCCATTAGAATATAAGCCACAGCATAGGAGAATGGGGTGAGCTTTAGGCTGGAGATGCCCGATCCCTTCGTCTGTGAAGATGAAGAGTGAGCAGTTGGAAACTAACGCCATTCAACAACAACAAACGGTAACAAAATTGAACAATAGTATAAATATTTTAATACAGTAATTATCTCCAATAATATATCTAACTGACAAACTTGATGAAAGACCCTGGCCCCTGCACTTCCGCGTGAAGTTATGAGCAGGCATAGTGAAATTACAACAAACAGTTATAAGTGTGCCATCTTAAATAATCTTCACCCCATATGTTCATAAGTTGAGTTTGCAGCCCGACCCTGTGGAACTCTCTACCTCATCAGGTGAGGAGCCATGCCCACCGAGTCCTTTAAAGCTTCATCAAAAACCTACCTATTTGAATTAGCCTATCCTGATCTATTCTGAATTTTATTATAGTTTTATGGAATCGCTTGTTTTAGAATTTTAATCGTGTACAGGTGCTTTGGTTTTGAAAACTCCTTATACAAATGACGTTTGACTTTGACTTCTTATCACCTCACTGCATGTACCAGCACAGAAAGCTTTCAAATCCCGTCAAAATGTAATTCTGTGCAATTGTAACGCCATTCTGCACCACAGGTGAGGAAAAACATTTTTGGCAGGATTGGAAAACTTACAGCTGTACTATTCATGAGGTGATCTGAAAACATGACAGTGTTGAAAATCCAGTAAAAATTTTAAAAACTGGCAAAGTTACGACGTGCGTAGAAATTGCGCAATGCACGCTTATAATGCAGTCATTTTTGGGAATTTTTTCACCAGATGTTCAACATGGGCTTTTTGGGACCTTCCTCATGAATACTGGTACTGTCATTTCATTAATCCATCCCAAAAGTTGATTTTGTACAGCGACTGCGCCATTCTGTGCCACAGATGCGAAAATACATTTTGGGCAGGTTGTGAAAATGACAGCTGTACTATTCATGGGAAGGTGTGAAAAAAATGGCAATGTTGAAAATCTGGAGTGAAAATACTAAAAACTGGCAGTCACAAGTGCAGCGTAGAAACTGTGCATGCACGCTCGTAACGTAGTCATTTGTTGGAATTTTTCACCAAGTTTGCAGCATGAGCTTTTGGGACCAGCTCATGAACACTGGCACTGTCATTTTGTTAATCAGTCCCAAAGGTGATTCCGCACAGTGACCATGAAATTTATTTTGGGACTGAGTAACAAAATGACAGTACCACTGTTCATTAGGTGGGGTTCCATGAACCCCATGTTGAAAATGTGGTGCAAAATGTAAAAAAATGGCCAAGATATCAACATAAGTTGAACCCCCATTGACAGTCATTATATGGCGTTACCTAGATTCCTCAGTTCGTGGTTGGCTTTGAAGAGTGCAAATGTGTCCCAGTCCACAGAAGATTGCAGCCTCCGACCTCGGAAGAAGTAAGAATGGGGTAAGGGGAGGTGGGTGCACAGAGGAAGGAGGGTCAGGGTGAGGAGGTACAGGGAGATGAAGAGAGAACGTTTTCTTTTACAGGTTGTAAGAAAAATAAAAAAGATGTCGGGGACTATTTTCTTTATTACGGGACTCATTGTTTGGGGACACTGGGAGTGGGCTCCCAGTGTCCCACAGTTCAATGAGGATTTTTACAAATAACTGGGGATGCTGGGGTGGGCTCCCAGTGTCCCACACTGGTGGTGCTGGGGGTGCTACAGCCGACATAGGGATTGGGCACCCATGTCAGCAGGGTGTGGGCTCCCAGTGTCCCACAGTGGCAGGACGGGGTTCTACAGCTGACACGAGTTGGGCACCGATATTGGCATGTTTTTAAATGGTGGAAATTGAACAGAGGGTGGCAAAAGGATTCCTTTTCGCCACTAGCTAACTTCCAACTGGTGAAAAGTAATCTAAACTATTAATAAAACACCCTCAGAGGCTGCATTGCATGCAGTCACTTAGGAGTCCATCTATGGATTCCTGATGAACAAGATACGTGCCTTGGTGTATCTTGATGTCTTCATTTTGTGGGTTTTCAAATAATAACAAAAAAGCGGAAAACAAGATGGCGGATCATGGAAGGATTTTTTCTCATGAAGAGGATTCCAAATCCGTGAAGAAGGAATGCTTTCACAAGACTAAATCCTTCTTCATGAGATGAAATTCCTTCGTGAGAAACACCTTTATCCGAGAATGGAATGTTCAGCAAAGTCCCAAAGGATATAATGGGAACTAAAAAGCGTAATAATTTTGCAACCAACCAACGGATTTGCACAACATTTTCACTGTCTGTTCTTCTACCAGAGTTATTTATACCCTGCAAACATCAGACAGAATTCCACACCATATGGCTGCAAGGCAATGAGAAAAAAGCAAAACCAGGTGGTTTTACTTTTTTCACTATCTGGTCTCAGAATCCACATGTCCTACTAGAACAAGACTTGCCACGTCAAGAGACCTACCCACAGGACAGCTGATTCCAAATTTTGTGCAAATACGTTGAATGGTTGCAAAGATATTAAAGTGCAAAATTTCAGGTTTAACATAGAAAGTGCTGCTTAACCCTAGCCATACAGGCACGACCGCGCCTGTATAATATATATGTATACATGGGGTAGATATTCAAAGGAGTTGCACCAGCGCAACTCCACAAATGCGGTGGGCTATATTCAAAGGGGAAAATGTGCAGCGCAATCCTGATGCGCCGTGGTGCAAATATAATGTATGTGGCGATCTCCAGGAGGCATGCCCATGCATATGTGGCACACTCCCGATATTCAGCCGAGATGTGCAGCAGGATCTACCGGCACATCCCAGAGATGTGCCGCATACATGGACACAAAGTTGAACATGTAAACAACATGCTGAAGTGGTAGCCACCCACAGGTGGGCTGCTGTATTGCAAGGCACAACACAGCAGCCACCAGCCCCTGGTGGCTATCCTCCCGCACATGCCCTGATACCAATACACCTATGCCCTGGTAATCTAGTGTGTTCCCCCTCCCGATCCATACACGATCCCATAAAATTAATATCTTATCATCCCTGGTAGTCAGTGGTTCCCCCTCCCGATCCATAGACTGATCCCTGTAAAATAATATTTATCAACCCTGGTAGTCCAATGGTACCTCCCTCCCCAATCCATACCCCGATGCATTCATTCATAGTTGAGAATGACTGTTACATTACACATTGCAGGCCCATTGGTCAATACTGTCAGGCAATGGGGTTGCAGCTGTTACTGTTACAGTCATTCGGACAGACAGCCGTGGAGGTGTGTGGTGGGTTTGCTGCCCACCAAGACCTGGGGGATCGGGTGGGATGGGGTCCTGTGGTGGTGGGGTACCACTAGACTATCAGGGCATATGTTTACTGATTACTGAACGAACAGGGTATGGATCGGGAGGGAGGTACCACTGGACTACCAGGGATGCTATAATATTACTTTTATAGGGATTGGTGTACGGATCAGGGAAGGGGAATCCCTGGACTATCAGGGATGATAAAATATTACTTTTACAGCGATCGGGTACCGTGTGGGGTGAGCGACCACTAGACTACCAGGGACAATGAAGATATTTATTTTACAGGGACTGGGGTTTTGTGCAGGGAGAGGGTACTACTAGACTACCTGGGATGTCACACATGCTGTGCTGGGCACCTGGCATTCCAGCAGCCAGCCCTGTTCAACTCATGCAGATGGGGCCATAATGACATGCACATGGCCCCATTTGCCTATACATGTTTAATGATCCCATTTGCATGTTCAGGTCTGAATATCTGAAATTGCACCTGGTGCATCTCTAGATCGCTTGGTGCATTCCCATTCCAGGTATTCAGACCTGACTGAGAGATGCACCGGCACATCATATTTCGCTGCCCGCTACTTTGATATATTCGAAGGGATGTGCCAATGCATCTCTTCTGAATATATCCTCTGTTGCTCAGCCCAACTCAGTTGCGTGGAGCAACCACTTCGCGCCATTGCCAGGTGCAGTTTTGTAATATCGAGGCCATACAGTATACATTGTATGTAGTCACTGCAAAACAGTGTTAATGCACAAGTTAGGGTTCAACTTAAAGCAACAAAAGTAGGGAATGCGACTTTAGGTTTCCAGCCTTACCCTTACCTGATGATGGCTGTCTACGATTGCTTGTGTGGGCTTGTCCTTTGCTGCTTGGGGGGCAGGGGTAGGTTACGGTTGGAAACCCTCATGCCACATTTCCTACTTTTGTTGCTTTAAGTTGAACCTTAACTGGTGCATTAACACAGTTTTTTGCAGTGAACTTCCTTTCTTTTTGAGACAGTGGAATCGTATCAGTTCTGTCTGGCTGCGGAGGGCCCTATGCTTCCATGCAGCTACAGGTGCAGGCGTGTAGGGACCTTTTGGACCTGTGCCAAATGTGGACTCCATTAGGCTGCAGAAATACAGGATCCTCTGGACCCTGCAATTCCGTGCAGCTACAGATGCAGATGCACAGAGCCCGTAGTGAGGAGTCCCTCTAGCTGCAGAAGTGCAGGGCCCAACACACAGGGCCCTATGCACCAAATGAGAAGTCTGACTGGCTGCAGAAGGCCCTGCATTTCTATGCAACTGCAGATGCAGTTGCACAAGGCTCTTTGGGCCGGTGCCAAATGTGGAGTCCATCAGGCTGCAGAAGTGTAAACACAGTTTCAATGTTCACTCATAACTTGTTCATTTCACCACATTTTACACAAATTTTCAAAACAGCCTTCTTATGACCCACCTTATGAACCTAGTAGGTGACATTTTTCAAATCCCATTTACACCACAAATGTGAAAACATGTTTTGGCCAGGATCTGAAAAATAACAGCTGTCATGTTCAAGAGGTGGTGTGAAAAAATAGTTACGTTGACAAATTGGGATCAAAATATTGAAAATTACGAATTTATGGTGAAAATTTTCAATGCATGCTCATAACTGTTGTTTTTAATCTTTTGTTCCACATTTTCAACATAGCTTTTATAATCTCACCTCATGAACCCAGTAGGTGAGAATTCTCAAATCCTGACAGAAATGTCATTTCGTGCCACAAATACAAAAACACATTTTGGCCAGGATTTGAAAAATAACAGCTGTCATGTTCATGAGGTGGTGTGAAAAAATGGCTATGTTGAAAATCTGGGGTCAAAATATTGAAAATTACCAAGGTATGAGTGTGTGTTGAAAATGTTCAATGTACACTCATAACTTTGTTTTTTTAATATTTTACCAAAAATTTTAACATAGCTATCTTATGACCCCACCTCATAAACAACGGCAGAGAAATGTTTCAAATCCCACCCTTGATTTTGCACAGTGACCAAGAAATCACTTTTTGGGATGGATCTGAATAATTTCACCACCCTTGTTTATGAGGTGGGTCCAAAAGCCATGTTGAAAATGTGGTGTAAAAATAATAAAACTGATAAAGTTATGAATAAAAGTTCAAACCCCATTGAAATATATTAAGCCAGTCTTACCTTATTTTCCCACATCAGAGTCGCCGGTTCCAGTAGCAAGACATGTCTTTGACTGAAGAGTGGATCTACGTTATGGTGCATGTTCAGGTGAGTGAGGGGATGTGGGGGTTGGAATGGAGTGGATGGAGGTCTGGGAGGCAGATCGCCGATGGACTGTTTTCTTTTTCAGGTTACACAGAAAACAAAATAAACAAGGGATGGTCTTCTTTATTTTAACAGAACACAAGCCAACACTAGGGATCGGGCACCCGTTGTTGGGATGAGCTTCAGTAGCACTGGGAGTGGGCACTCCAGTGCAACCACGTATAATAAGGGAAAAGAAGGGCAACCTGGAGGGAAAGGGGACAAGTGAAGTAGTACCAGGGGTGGGTACCATGGTCCATTTACTACTGCAAAAAAATAAACAAACTGGGAAGGGGTGGGCGACCTGGAGGGTTGATAAATGAGTGGCACCTGGTCCACTTAAGAAATAATTAAAAAAGAGTAGATCGATAGCCAGATAGATAGATAGATATGGACAAAGATAGAATGAGAGAGAGAGACAGATCAGTGGATTGGCAGTTTACTGCTCCATTTGAAACTGGCAGCATGACTCAGTTGTGGCTTCACAGTCCAGTAAAGCCCCTCTCATGGACAGTTCTTTCATGAGATTCCACTGTCGATATGACCTCACGAAAGAACTGTGAAAAATTAAGTCCCACTCTCTTTTTCATGAGCTAAGATTCCTCTTTCATGAGCTCTTTCATGACTCACAAAGAAGTTCAGCTCATGGAAGAACTAAAAAAAAACTAAGACCCACCTCTTCTTTAGTGAGCTGAGATTCTTCTTTTGTGAGACTCATGAAAGAAGTTAGGCTCACAAAGGAAGAATTGGAACCCTCACTAAGCCCTCCATCCAGGATTTTAGAGATGTCGCAAAAACCATTTTGGGGGTCTTTTTCAAACAACAACAAACACCAAAATCTAGCAAAACAGGTCCCATTTAACTAGATGCATGTGTTTGTTTTCTCCAGTGCAAAATGTTATAGGTTTTCAATAAAAAACATAAATAAAAACAAGACAGCTGCCATATGAAAGAAGAATTTTGGCTCATGAAAAAGAATCTTCTTTCATGAGAAAAAACAAAGTCCAAATTCTTCTTTCATATTATGTACAAATGAAAGACCCAACTGCTCAAACCGAAATTTCAAATCCTTATAACTTGGGATGGATTAATATTTTTCATCAAGCTAAAAGGTACTTTTCTAGGGCAAGCCCCTTCTACCCTGAATATTTCAAAAATTCCAAGCTGTCTGGGCTGTAGGTTGAGAGCAAAAAAAAAATGTTTCCACTTTCTGCACTATCGGTTCTCAAAGTACAGACATCTGACCATCACAAAACTTGCCAATTCAAGAGACTTGCCACCGTGCATACAAACTTTTGTGCAATTCTGTTGAATAGGAAAGCTATTCTGATGCAAAGTTGGAGGTTTAACATTAAACACCCTACTCAGCCCTAACTATAGGAGCGCTTATCACGCCCTGTAATATATATTCCCAAGCATCATTTCCACTAACAATAAGGGTATTTTGCAGACCCCAATCTTCAGCTTACAACCTTTTCCCTCTGTCAAAACAGTGTGCTTCCCATAACCTACTCAGAACTTGGCCCACTCTCTAAACCACATCCCCTGATCTGAGGCCAGCGTATTCTGACAGCCCATTAATCCACTGCACTTCTGTCAATAAAAATCTTGTCAACAATATCTCAGCAGCATCACCGTACTGTCATTTCAACAGTTCTGGGAAAAACACAGTCGATGTGGTGCTCTCATTACCATAGTCCTTCCTTGGAATGGAGGAATGGTTTCCAGCTATAATGTAATTTCAGCAGATCACTAATTGACAAGAAACAGTAACTGCTGAACCTGATTTGCAGATAGCCTTCCCATTTTCCTCCGACACCTTAGGTCATGTTTCCAGCTGTTTTATTGACCGCTGTGTTTCTGCGAGAAGGGAAGGGCAGGACCATAGCTTCTCTTAATATGCAGCAATATCATATGAAATGATATATGCTTGGCAATGAGCGCCAACCTTAAGCCACGGCAGAATTCTAGGCATCTCGAGAAAAACAATGCTTAAAATTCCCTACTGGCCACGGGCTTAGTTCATATTTATTCAGTCTCTTCTGTCTCCTCATTTAAAGGAGAACTGTGTTGAACCCTGTCAGTAATTATGACACAAATATTCAAAACATCAATGCAGCACTAAAGGATTAGCACTTCGTTAGGTGTTGAATGGCATGGCTGACAGCCTGTTAGCATAGCCCTTGTATTAGTCAGACACACAGTGCAAATCTGGTAGTGTGGTGGCACTAACAAATATCACGTGCCTATGCATCTCTATCTATGCATATCTACACATCTCTATCACTACCTCCTATTCACCAGCCGTAACCATCACACCTCCATCATCTCAGTCAAATATTGATTTGGCTCTCCTCCCCCTACTCGCCTCCCCTATACATCTTACCATCTCCACACACAAGACCCTCATTATTCGCCCTTCCCTCGTCCACACTCAAACTCTGGAAAGGCTGCTTTCTCTTTCCACTTCCTTACATGTGGTACTCCTTCCCACCTCGCTCTGTATGCTACCATCGCTAAATCTCTTTAAACGCACTCTCTACCGCCTCCTCCTCCTCCCCTCCTCCCTCCTGTTCTTGCTACCGACCTGGCTAATCCACTACTGAGCTCCACGGCACTGAAGTCATCCTATTTCAAGTTTATAACTGTTTAGCCCCAACTTTCTGCCCGCCTGAATGAACTGCACAATTACACTCATACTCGCTTTGCTTAGCTCAATTTCTTTTGGTGTTTTTTATCCTCCGCACCTGTATTGAAATTGATACTTATTTTCTGGACATGTACATTTATAGTAACTTGCTATTAATTGATTGTCGTTGCTTTTGCCTTGCCTATGCACTGTTTTGTAACCTGCCTTTCCAACCTGTATTCTAGTATTGTATATATGCCAGGTACAGGATATTGACTTGAATTTTGCTCTTACCCAGTCAACATCGTAACCAGCCTGACACTGTGTACTTATGTATTTTGCCTCCTTTTCCCCCTCTCCGGGTCACACCTGGAAACAAGCTTTGACTCAGTGTGCCTCTCCTGGTTACCAAACTTTTAATCAATTAATTAAATACATAAATAAATATGCAAATTAATGCAAACAGTGTGTAATGGTATGTTCAGTTTTATTTAAGGCACTTGGCTTACACTTTGGACTAAGACAAGGATTTGTACATAAATACATACAATGTGCTATTAAGCATTATAATTCATTAAATATTCACATGGTATGCCTAAAAATCAGTTTTGATTATTCACATAATCTGTTATTCAATATGTAAAAAGCACTAAGAGGCTGCTTGCTTAGCACTCTTTATGCTTGCAAAACCCTACCTTTACAAATATGTACAATGGTGCATGCCCCCGGTATTTGTGTAACGTGTGTCTCAATAAAACAAAAAGTGCTAGGTCCCCTCCCCACACCCCATCCTTGTGTATTTGTTTTGTACTGTCAAAGGCCTACCCTGGTAGTCTAGTCTCCCTCACTCTGTTGCCCATAGGGAAAGTATAATCATTTAAAACCTCCCTGGTAGTCTAGTGGTTCCTCTCCTCACCCAAGTGCCCATCAGAAAAGAACATTAGTTTAAAATCTCCGGATAGACTTCCAAGAGGCCAAAAGCCAAGAGGATGTTACTGGTTACAAATATCCCACGACGGTCCCAGTAAAGACATCATTGTGGGTGTTTCATTGAGTTTAAGAGAAATGGGAAGCTGAAAGCTCATATGAGATATAAGCCTTCCAAGACTGTTTCCGCAAACATAGAGCTGCTATAAAGGCACAGATACTCAGACATTACCTGCCCTGTTTACCTCAGAGGGTAACAAGGAAGTATGGCATTTGTGCAGCGGGGACTAATCTGCCTAAAGACAGATAGCACGAGTCAGCCTTAAGCAAAGTACTGGACATCGAGAGTAAAGGATTTGCATGCTCTGAAGGAAAGAGAGTACAAGACCTGCAAGCATTTGTAGCACCTGGTGAAAGTCAATAACATCAGCTGACTCATTGCTACATGCAGTGCTATTCTTAATGGACAAAGCACAGAAGCCACAAACAGAGAACAAACAGAGAACAAAGAGCACTGAAGGCTAAGAAAGTTCTCGAGAATCTACACCCCAGTGGACAGAAAAGGCCAACCAGATATTAGAGGACCTGACCTGTTCTGATGACAAGTAGAAGAAAGAATGGGTGCATGACCAAGAGAGCAGGCACTGGACTGGCACTCACTCGAATCTCTCTTCACATTGGAAGGAATGTTTGGGACTATTGAGAAAAACTCGGGGTGGAGGATGAGGATGACACTGTCAATCTTTGAAGCAGAAAGAGGAGAGAAGCTCTTGGACTTCTTAGTCAGCATGGAAAACGTGGTACAGAGGATGTACTGAAAAGGCATCTTGTCACCTGACGACATGGACCATGTCCGAGCTGAGCAAGTCTGCAAGGAGCCGTGTACTCTGGACAGATGCTGACCAGTCTGCATTTGATGGACCAGCTGGGCCAGTTACCCCATAAAGAGATACAGAGGCAAGAAGAGTAAGTTCCCAAAGATGAGACACCCTGTGTACCTCGGTGCCCATAGTGTCATGCCTGTGAATGTATCTCTTTGCATTCAAGTAGATCAGTCATCCATGATCTGCAGGAACAGACGAAAATACAGTTCCCAGAAAATTACAGGAACAGGAGTCCTGGTTGAGACACTGGTCCTCATGTGCCCAGAGACTGATGTATGACAAGGTTCCTTTCTTTGTCAGGACCAGTGCTCACATGTTCAGATACTTGAAAGAACTGTGTGACTAAATGGAAACCAGGTAACGGTAAGAGCTCTGCCCAAGCATGCTCTAATATCATAGAGGCAGGGTTTGACGTGTTCATAGGGTTCTAGTTCGGTTTGGGTTCGCAGGGTATAGTTCGTCTCAGTTCGATTTGATTATTAAATGTATGGATTGAGTTCAGCTGGGTTCAAGTGTTTTTTGTTTTGTTTTGTTTTTGTATAATTTTTCAGTTCGAGTTCTCTAATGAATTCACCCTACTGCCTTCATGTGGGCTCTCTTTCTCTCACATTGTCTGGGTTCGATTCGGTTTTTTTTTAAATTTTTTAAAGTTAGGGTTCAAGTTTGGTTCAGATTGGGTGAAAATCTAAAAGCTCACGTTCGGTTCAGGTTAGGTTCTAGGATGAACCCTGGCTCTAGGGTATAGGAAGCTTACTAGAAGAAGATGCAGCCACCTATTACAGTGACTGACTAGCCTTTGTACCCAGATCCCCTTTTATACTGTAAAGTGTCTCAATGTGCAGGTGCCATGGAAATGGGCATGTTCAGAGGAGGTTTAAAATTTTAATTGTTATAAGAGTGGTCAGAAACATTCACCCTCAGTTTGGAGTTCTCATAACATAAGAATACATGAGACCACTCTTACAACTATAAGACCAGTCTCAGAGGATATTTTATCACACACACTGCCTAATGTGTTTACAGCGGACATGAATACCCTGGTGAATACCATTCCTTAGCCAGCAGGCGAAGCCGTGCACAAATGTCAGTCAACCATGTCTTCTCTCAATCCTCCCCTCCCTCCCTCCTCTGAGTCAAGCTCCATCCCTCTACCCTAGCCCTTTAAGATATATTTCATTTTGATATGTATACAGATATATACGTAACCCGGATGCCATGTAACTGCGGGCTACTACTGCTGCCTATTGGGGACAAACCAGGTTCAGGGGCCTGGGTTCTGTTCTGATGGTGAATGGGGACTGTTCCCAAATAGAAGTAACTATGTGGTGCCTCCACCCAGAGTAAATTATAGTGGGCCAGATGTTTGTAAGGTACAACCCGGATGCTGTAACTACCCACCTCCCCTTCAGTCACCCACATACAGAACACCATATACCAAGTAATACTCTATGTTGCATGCAATTAATAGCTATTGCTAATGATATGCTCACAGTCAGCTGTATGCAGTAAGCAGCGATAATAGATTTATTATTGAGGAGAGATGCAAAATAGAACAGTCGGTGACATTTGAAAATTGGAAAAGACAGTAAACCGTAACAGGAACATTGCCTATCCGCTCAGCAACACCATTAAACAGCCCTCCTCCCGCTGGTACCAGTGTCCCTAAAAAGGTCTGCCTGGGTACTCAGACTGAGAAGTTGCAGGCCTGTAAGTTGCGCGGTTGGCCAGCATTGGTGCCCTTAACTTTAAAGATGGAACTTTAGTAACTGATGCGGGTCCTCAGCTCAGGGCAGGCCCTGTGTTTACTCGTGGTTTGAAGTTCAACACATGGTCGCAATAGGGTCAGCAGCTGCAGCTCGGCTCTCCGCTGAGCTGGGGCCCAGACTGGCAACACTATCGGTCATTGTGGCTGACACCAAGTCTGACAGCTTGTCACTTTCAGGTGGTTGCAGGCTCTGCAGCTTGTCACCTTCAGGCTGTTCCTCTGGGATGCTGGATTAAGTCAATCTCAAGGACCAGAGCCGCACACTTACCCCCACACTCCAAGGCTTCTATTTCTCAGGGAAATGTTCAGTACTGTCTGGCAGTGACAGTACAGTTGACTCGCCAGACCATCCTGGCTGGCATGAAGTTTCTTTCCCAACTGGAATTCAGTCAGTCTCTCACTTTCTGCCAAGTCTCTCACTTTCTGCCAGCAGCAAACACAACTTTGTGGCAGATTTAATACATGACCGACAGACAGAGCAAAACAGTCTCTAGGCAGAATTCCAAACTCTTGTGTGTAGTCTTTTCCTTTCTGGCTCCCAAGTAATGGAAACCCAGCAGGGTCCTCTCAGTTCTGGTCTCTGACACTGAACGCACTTCAGGCTCTGGATACATAGTCCCAGACCCCGGACAGGCTAGGGGCTATTCTCAGGGTGCCAAATTATCTTCTCTAACTGGAAACTGGGATTCTGCTCTCTCGGTTGGCAGGAGACTTCAGAAAAGTCTCACTGTGGTTGCAATGGAAGCCATGGTCTGACTTCCCAAAACATCTCACTCGCTCTCGGCTCCCCTTTTCCTCAGACAGCCTCTGTCACCATCTGCTGTGAGCATCTGTCTCCCCAACCACCTCAGGAGAAACTGCCACTCCACATTGAACAATTCAGCTGTCCATCACAGAAATTAATATGCATTAGGAGTTCTTGTTAACTCACCATCTGTCACTAAAGGCACCAAGAACAACATTCACATTCTCTACCAGGAGCCATAGCTGCAGTCCTTGGTGCTCCTCGATCACTGATTGGGTAGTGCAGGGTCAGGGGTTGCAAAGATGGCGTCCATATAAACATTTCATGCAAAGCTCCCAAATCTAGCATCCTGTGGCAAAAAAACTATGCAATGTTAACAACACAGTACCACGGTTCAATAGCTGCTTCTCTGTACTATTATCCAGTTGTAGAATGGGCACTTATAGAGTCCTGGTCTGCCTGTCACTAGCGCCAAAGCACTAAGTCCCCTGTGGCAGGCAGAAACACATTCACTGAGCAGTCTTAACTTTTAAAGCAACGATACATATATTTCCAGTCATACATTTATTTACATAGCACACTTCTGTTTTGTTTCCCACTAGGTGTGTCTGAACACCTACACATGTTTCAGGCTCCCAGGAGTCAGAACACACTAAAGACCTGCCCTATAGCCAATATAGGCAAAAATAGTGGGAGCTCTGCAGCTTCCTAGCGCAGACTGCACTGTGCCACTAGATGGCAGGACAGCAACTACATAGCTCCTCCACGCCTCTGAGCAAGCAGGCTCAACAGGCTGGCAGAAGCAACTCTGGGCACCAGGGTCCCAGGGCTGGCAGAACCAGACATCGGGAGACAACACTGGGAAGCCATACCCATGGGGGGGTTACACACACACACATAAATGTATATGCCACAGCCCTAATGAAAATACCACTTGATATTTTTCTGAGTGCAGTTTGACTTTATGTCATCATGAATGTGAAGCCCACCCCCAAGCCCCTAGCCTCCTGCCCTAGCATAAGGTAAAAACATAGAAACATTGAATTTGTTAGCAGAAAAGGATCACTTGCCCACCCAGTCTGCCCAGATGGTCCTGCCTAGCTGTCTCCATAGACCCTAACTGGTCTCCAGCAAGCCTCCTCCTTCCTGCTTATTTACTAATATTCCCCATGTCTATCCCATGCATGCTTGAAGCCCTCTACTGTTTTTGCCTCCACCACTTCTGTTGGAAGTCTATCCAGGCATCTACCACTCTTTCAGTGAAGTAGTACTTCCTCATATTCCTCTTAAACTCCCCCCCAGCTTCATCACATGCCCTCTGGTCCTGGTGCTCTACTTCATTTGAAAGAGACTCCCCTCCTGCACCCTGTTATCCCCAAGGAATTTATGTGATAAGGGCAGTCTGAAAGACCGTCCATCACATAAAGCGACCACATAATAGCCCATCGTCAAAGGTGCCTGATATTGTAGTGACCATCGCTACAATATATCAAATACACAGAGACAACAGATATATTTTTGGGGCTGTGCCCTGCAGCCCCTTTGTTGGAGACAAGCCTCCGCATCCCCAAACTAAAATAATGAACTCCTGAGGGTGCGGACCGAGGGGTAAGTTATTGTTTTTTGTTTTTTTTAAATCCCACTGTCCAAAACCAGATCTGAACCGGGTCTGCTGGCATCACAAGTGGTGGTGTGCACCACTATGCTAAGTGGCCAGCTCAGCAGGAATTAGCCACACAAGATCCTATATCCTGTACTAGTGAGTATGGCTCCTTGCTGTACCTCGCTCTACAGGATATAGTGATCTTATTCACCACTCTGTCAGTGTGAGCGGTATTATTGAATAGCTCAAATTGATGTGCTCAATAACACGCTACAAGGGTGCTACCCTCATGGTACTTTTAGGTATCTATCATCCCCTCTCACTCTCCTCTCTTTCAGGATGTATATGCTGAGATCCCTTAGTCTCTCCTTGTGAGGGTTTATGATGCAATGCCTGCAGCATTCAGCTGCCCTCTTCTGGATGGCCTCCTCTCTATGTCCTTTCTAAGGTGCGGCCTTCAGAACTGAACACAGTACTTCAGATGGGTTGTCACCAGCTCATTCTACATATCAGAACCTGGAAGTAGGCTGCTAAGGCTTAGTATAGAACCACATTCCACAGGGCAAAGATCCAAAGGTTAGCATCCTTGCAACCGTACAGGCCAATACAATGATGGGAAGTGAACATTATGCCTGGTGACAGCCTGCAGATCTTGCAGGAAATAATGGATCTGGCAACAGCTGGTTATTCTGGCAGAAGATGCTCCCAACCCTTGGGAGGAGGTAGACGGGCTGGGACATAACCGGTGAAATGTTGGATAGGGATACTGTGCAACACATAGTGTTTTGTTTAGCGGACAGAAAATGCAGCAAAGCTTATCAAACAAAGGCATTCTGCTTTTATTAGCTCTACAGCCGCAGTTGTACTGAAAAGGCACTTTAGACCAGTTAATGTGAAAATCCAACACTGCCTTGAGAAAGAACCAAGAGTAAGTGTAGTGGATTAGTTTGAACATGTGGAAAACCATGGAGGACGGTCAATATATGTCTTATCCAAAGCCAAAGCAAAACGTTGTGGTCTTCTATGAGAGGAATTTAAGCTTGCATGATCCCATCTGGAGAGGGGTTCATTACAGGAGGTAACATTGTTACAGCGACTCAGGATTTGCTGCAACTGGGATCAGTGGCAAGAAAGCCAAAAACAAAGGGTGTACAGATGCAGACGACTGTCACTGTAATCTCCAGCAAAGAATGGTTTAATTGCAAAGGACAGGAATAACACCGTCAAGATAAAATGAATATGAACGAAGATGGCCAGAATTTTCTTACAGTGAAAATTCTATCCCATCAGCTTCCCGCATGTCCAGAAAGTTCACACCGGGACTGTCACGCTTTCCTCTGCTCTGGATCAAAAACTAGGAAAGGGAAAGAGAAAGGGAAATTGTTTAACCAGGAAGGCACACTAAGCGAAGCTTGTTTCAGGTGTGACCTGGGAGCACAAGGAAGTTAAAGCAGCAGTACAATGTAAAAAGAAAATCTCGCTTTTGGCTGTTTATTCCTGTGCTCTGGCTCAGCATGTACCTGGTACTCTTTCCCACCGGCAATGTACTATCGCCTGTAATTTGCTCAGTTATCCTTTGTGTTTGTTTACATTCCTGCCGCCAGCTTCACTGACAGCAGTAGTACTAGATAGCAGTCACCATATTTACTGTGGCGCTACAACGCCTTAACGGATCACTTCCTGTTAGGCAGTACTGCTGCTTCAAGTGACTTGCCCAGGGTCACACCGCATGCAAGTGGGGCCTCAAAAGTAGGTCTCATGTCACAGCAAATGGTGCAGTTTTCTTTCCCAACCTACTCAACACTGCCCCTTCTTGTCAGTCTCTTCATCAGTTAGCTACCCTCTGCTTGCACCTAACTCTATACCAGTATTCATCTATAAGCAGATAACATAGTCCTCCACACCAATCCAAAACCATCCCACACCTTGGTGCCTCCTTCAAGGCCCTGGAATTCTGCAGTTCTATGGTTGTGACTTTGCAGCAGAATTTGCATCATGCTGCAGAATATATATATAACCCCTAGATGGCACTATCCCAGGGGCTACTACCCTGCCTGATTTGCCACCAACAGGTTGAGGGGCCTGGATCCAATGGCGGGTGCCTCCACCCAGAGGTCAGGGTTTGCAATAGTTAAACTAACTTGGTCACAGCCCTCTGGGACACTGCAACCCCTTTCTTCCCACTAGTGGCCCACACAATATATCAGAATTACCTTCACAGTATACACTTACCCCCAGGTCTGGTTCCGCACTGGGACCTCCTGTGAAATGAGATACAGTGCAACAATCACAGTACAGTACTTTAACATAGACAAATACCTCAGGCAGTATAACTTTGCTGAAACAAGCAGCTCTGATTTATTTAGGGGATATAACAAGGACAGGGGAAATCAGGTTAATTAGCTTATCACTCTAATAATCTACCTATGGCTCTGTGCACAGGCCTATCCCTATCAGTTACTGTCCCTGGGTACCCAAGCCCTAGTGGCTAGTCCAAACCGTGGCAGCTGGTAGGGGCCCTTTCACACAGAGAAAGGAGAATTAAACAGTCAGCAGTACAGTAATTCCATTTGGATTTAATGTGGCAATTCAACAGGGAGCAACCCTGAATTAGTACTCACGACCTCCAAATAAGATAGGGTCCTTCAATGTCTGCAGGGCTCACTTGAGGTACACAAACCTCTGCACACATCCATATAAAAGAAAGCACTATACCAGGCAGGCTGCATCTGTATCCCGATCGCAATTACTGCACTAACCCGGAGAACACACAGCAGATTCAGTTCCTGACAGACCGAGTGCAATTTTCAGCCATTCCTCCAGTCTTCTACAGGGTGAGCCTGGTTTCTACTCTTCAGAGATCCTTTGATTCTTTTCACAGGACGGATTCAGTCCTAACAAGCTGTTACACAAGCTGCAGACCGGAACTCTGGGCCTTACACACGTTTTTGACTAAAACTGCACACTGAAAAGCACAGGGCTCCTTCCTTCTTCACTGCCAAAGCTCAACTCAAACTCCAACCGACAAAAACCGGCACTTCCTTTGAGTTCCTCCCAGTTCTTGACTGGATTGGCTGTCACTCACAATAGACTGCTGCTGTTGGTCCAAAAAGGCACTGAAGTCTAAACTACATCTCCAGAGTCACTGCCCATACAATCCTCTTGTGGCTGGCTCAGATTATGAGTCCAAGTTCTGATTCGTCCAAGGCACCATTTTAGAGCTAGCTTACCCCACACTGATTGGTCCAGTTCAGCAGTTCAAAACTAGAATGGGGAACTAGCAGACACTGTTCTGACTGCAAAAGATAGCAGGTTAGACAAACTGTAATTTCATTATTACTGTAAATGATTTCTGGCAAACAGTTACATCTTTCAGATAGGTTCCTTTGCACTCCTAGTGACTGCAAAATGGAGTGAATTGGCAGCAGCTTGAGTGGTACTCAATCAAAGAAACACACAGTCCCCATACAAACTAATTATGTCTGCAAGCAGACAGCTCTTAAGAGACAGTACCAGAGGCTCTAAAAACACTCACTGATAAATGGCTTAAATGCCAAACACCATTCAGGCTTGGAGCATTCAAGCAAGCTCCTGAAGTCTTTTGGGAACCCCCATTTGCAGGGGGTTACACCCTTCCTGGCCTGGGAAAGCTTGACGTCCACAGCCAAGTACCCATAAGTTTCAACTGCAACCATATACATTTGCATTAGGCTCGCATATGTAATCATCAGTCAATATATTATTTTACCAAGAACACATTTCTGAAACATTGCAGTACGTCACTCTTTACACAGTATTACATACACATTGTACCATAACTCAAGTTATTACCTCTTGTACATGAAACCTGAAGAGAGGGGCCTTCCTATCAGTTACCTTGGGGCTGGACGGGCAAGGGCACCATACTTAGAGGGCAACACAAGTAACTTGGAGTTAGCACTGATGCTCAGTTTGGGCAATGAGCTCGGGGACACATACACCTTTATGGACAACATTGAGAGGCAAATCCACAGGCCTCCCAAGGGAATCATAACTGAGGTGCACCACAGGCTTTACAGCTCGACCAGTCTTTCTAGGGGAACTGTTACAGTCTCTGCACTCTGAGCCTCATTTTCAGCATTGTCCTCACTTGTCAGGAGTCTCCATGGGGGTAGAGGCTAGAACTTGGGGCACTTTCAGCTCCAGGAGTTACAGTTTCTGAGTCCACAACATTTGGCTCGCATGGAGAGCTTTCGGACACTGGCAGTGGACTGTCAGGCACTCAAAATACTCTTCTTGTTCGGTGTATCACCAGTCTGCCCCAATCTATCATTTTCTCCCTGAAAGCTCAAACAGTTCAACCATGCACAATGATTCCATTTCATCTGATCTGATGCTTTGCACTTCACTTTCTGGGAGCATTGGCTCCAGGGATGAAGCTGGGGCTTAGACAGTCCAGAAGGCCCAGCTTTGTCTCCAGTATTGACTAGGGATTGCCCGAAACATTGACTCAGTTCGTAAGAAGGATAGTATTCAAAGTCACTCTCACTTTCTTCCGATATGGACTGACAGTCATGCTCAACTGGGACTTGTGGAGGGAACACTTTAACTTTGCTTCTGTAGGTGCAGACTTTCTTGATCTTTTCTTAGCAGCAGCTCTAGTCACTGGTCCAGAGGGGCATCTTCTAGGGCTCAGACTCAATTAAGATTTGTCCAATGGGCAGTAAATGATTTCTATGCATTGTTTTTACATCTTTTGAATTATTCTCAGGCCTTACTTTGTACACTGGCAGATCATCTAGTTTGCCCACTACAATGTGAGGGAGATGGTGCCATCTGTCAGCAATCTTGTGCTTGCCATGCAGTCCCAGATTTCTTAGCAATACCATCTCCCTCCTGGAGTTCCTGTGCTTTCACCTTTTTATCATACCTTTCTTTGTTGGCCAGATTTCTTTGGCAGCCATGGTTTGAGCCAGTTGGTACGCATGAGTTAGCTGGGCCTTTAACTTTTGCACATACTGTAAATAGTTGTCAGCTTGAACCCCATCAGGAGAGACCCCAAAACACACATCTACTGGTAGTCGAGCTTTCTTCCAAACATCAGGGCGGTGGGGAGAATCCAGTGGCATCACTTTTGGTGCAGTTATAAGCATGTACCAGGGTGGTAATTTGTTGGCTCCATCTAGGCTTGTCCTTTGGGTGCAGGGTGCCTAGCATATCTAGCAAAGTGCGATTGAAACGCTCAGGCTGTGGATCCCCTGGGGTGGTAAGGAGTGGTTCTGGACTTTGCACTCCCACAGAGAAAGCATCTCTTGATCAGACGACTCTCAAAGTCTCTCCTTGATCAGAATGGATTCTTTGTGGAGCCCCATAGTGAACAAAAAGTTTTCTACAAGTACTTTGGCCACAGTGGATGCTTTCTGGTCTTTGGTGGGGAAAGCTTGGGCATATCTCGTGAAATGGTCAGTGACCACCAGCACATTACTGATATTTCTTTGATCTGACTCCAAACTTAGAAAATCAATACAGACCAGCTCCATGGGTGCACTGGTGGTGATGTTAACAAGGGGCAGCCCTCTGGGGAAAAAGCTTTCCTCTGTAAGCAGCGACTACAAGTTCGAATGTGTTGCTCCACATCAGCCCCCATCTTAGGCCAATAGAATCTGGATCTCACCAAGTCAAGTGTTCTGTCTATACCAAGGTGCCCCATGTGGTTGTGCAAGGACCTCAGTACTGAGTCTCGGAAGGCAGTGGGCAGCACTAGTTGTTGTTTGTCTACTTGTCCCCTCTGTCTACTGTTCTCTGTATAACAGTTTATTGATCAGTTTCAACTTAGGACCTTCTTTGTATAACAGTGCAGTTCTCAAATCAGTGGAGCGTAATTTGGACACATCTTTTCCTGCATAGAGGGCTTCTAAAGCTGTTTTGATCATGGGATCGCGGGATTGAGCCGCGAATACTGTCATTGTCCAGCTGAGGCAGTGCACCAATGTCTATTGCAGAAAAGTGGCAATAAGCAGCAGGTATGCAATTCTCAGAGGTCCCAAGCAATCCACTATGCAGTCCACTGCGTCTGTGGACATTTGTTCCTCCCTGTCAAACTTCCGCAGAGTGCCCGAATGTCAGGTTCTGCCAATCGGACCCAATCATTCTGGGGAACAGGCCTCCGGAGAGAGCATCAGCATCTATGTGGTTCAGACCTGCTCGGTATTCGAGAGCATAGTCATATGTAGATAATGCAGAAAGCCACCTATGGCCAGTGGCATCCAACTTAGCTGAGGTCTGCACATAGGTCAAAGGATTATTGTCAGTTTTACTAGTATTTTAGCCCCATACAAGTACTCATGGAATTGGTCAACAATAGCCCACTTCAAAGCTAGAAACTCTAACTTATGTACAGGATAGTTCTTTCAGATGGGGTCAGACTTCTACTGGCAAAGGCCACTGGTCTCAGGCCATTCTCGTGCTCTTGGTACAACACAGCCCCAACCCTTGCAAGCTAGCATCAGTGTGCAGGACATAAGGTTTTCTTGGATCGGCATAGCCAGCACTGGAGCATGGGTAAGTTGATAAATGATCTCATGAAAAGCAGTCTCACAATCAGAGTCCAGCGGGCCCAAATACTTCACTCGGATGAAAATACACTCTTTCAGTCTTGAGGACGCTTGACTTTTGGTATTTTTGTGGGTTGGGGATACCCTTGAGTAAGGTTAAGTAAAGGCGGATCACTCTTGAATAGTCTTGATGAAGCGCCGATAATAACCACAGAATCCCAGGAATCTTTGCAGTTCTTTAGATTTTGGGCTCGGGCCAGGTGGTCAAGGCCTCAACTTTACTTGGGTCGGTCTCTATTCCTCGGTGGATACTATGTGTCCCACATACTTTACTGATGTTTGAAAGAATTGACACTTATCAATGGACAGTTTAAGGCCAAAGTCCTCCAGTCGGTCCAATACCTTAAATAATCTGCTCTCATGTTCCTCCAGTGAGCTGCCAAACACAATAACATCATCTAGGTATACCAGGCACTCTAGTAAGTTCATGTCCCCACTGCACGCTCCATCAATCGTTGAAAAGTGGCTGGGGCACCTGAAATCCTGAGGCATCCTCATGAATTCATATAGAAGCAGCGGACAGATAAAGGCTGTCTTTCACGGTCCTCTGGGGCCATCGGGATCTGATAGTACCCACTGCGGAGATCCAGCACAGAGAACCACTTGCTCCCGTTTAGGCAGTCCAAAGCACCCTGAATGCGGGGCATTGTGTACTGATCAGGGATAGTCCGCCCGGTTTAAGGTGCGATAATCCACACACATCCTTACTGTTCCATTCTTTTCCTCACTACCACAATGGGGAAGCATAAGGGCTTCTGGATTCTTGTATTACACCAGCAGCTAACATCTCTTGCAGATGCCGTCTCACATCATCTATGTCAGCAGGTGCCAGGCGTCGAGACCTCTCACGAAATGGTCTTTTCATGCAGCGGATATTGTGCTCAGCTCCTTGCACGCATCCCAGTCCCATTCCTTTAAAGAAAACACCTGGTCTCTCTGGGCAAGCTTCTCACTGACCCTCACTTTCCATTCAGCTGGCAGCGGAGTCGCGAAATCAAACAAGTCAGGCGTTACTCTGTCATTCTTCCTTGAACTTTGCTGCTGGGTAGCACTGCAGTGTCTGCACAATGCACATTAGCCAGGATGCAACCCTATTTACTCGAATGTCTCTTTCAGACACATTATGAACTTGGACCATTACCCTTCTGGCATAAGCATGGGCTCTAGCGGCAAAATACTAGACTTGACCAGCAGTCCCTCTGGCAATTTTCCATCGCCTGGTGCATCCAACATTAATATTTTATTCTTAACATCCTTTCTTATCGGACCTCTCCTGTAAGGTACACTGGGCATTTGGCCCAGGATCAGAGACTCAGGATCCTTCTTCCATACAATTCCGACGGTTCCTCTGGTTCTATTTTTCAGCATCTCTCTGTGCCTCATAGGCCTTCTTAATTAAAGCCGGAACTCTTAAAGCTCTACTAGTCTTTGACCCCTGTTTTCATAACACAACTGTGCCAGCCTTCCGAACATATGAGCATTTGTTCCAATCAACAAAGGGACACCATCATACAGTCCAGTGGGGGACACACTAAGGCTAGGGTCTCTACTTGTTCGGCCACTCCAGCCACGGAGGTGGGAAAAGACCAAATTCGGATATACCGGAATAGGGTAGGCCTTCTCACTTAACCCCATACATGCAGTCCTTCTTAATTGGTTGTAAGTGGTACCTGACAAATGCTTCTGATACCAATCTTGGAACATAATTGTCACTTGGGAGCCACTGTCTAATACAGCTCTTGTAGACACTCCATTCACCTTTACAGTGGTCTCCATGGAGGGACCCACTATTCTGGACCAGTCTGGAGAGGCGATGGTGGGGGCCTGGGCAACTGACCTTGCCACAAAAGGACGTGAGTTAGCATTTTTGGTGCCCTCACTGGGATCATTTTGTGCACCTCTTAACCACTGATTTGTTCTCCAAGCTCTCCTTGTAGCCTATATGCAACTTTTGTCAGTGTCTTTTGGGGACTGGCATTCCTTTCATGTGCCCATCTTTCCCACAATTATAGCAAAACATACTTTCTGGAGTTTGAGCTGGCCGAGGCGCCAACACTGGAGTTCAGGCGTGGGGTATTACTAACTGGAAACCTGGTGCCATCTCTGTCTGCGGGCGTGATAAGCATTTGAGACATCTCGTCAGTTTTCTACTTCCATGGTCAAGGAATTGAGTTTGGAGCTGTTATCAGCAGGAGATACATGGGTGGTACCCCACCCCATAGCAGATGCAGTCGGATATAGGTCAGGGCCTGCATTTGCAGGCGGGCCTTCATAAAGGGACTGTTTTGAATTCCCGGATCTCTCTCAACAGTTCGCCCCATTGTGGCATATCTTTTCCTTGTCAGAGCACCCATTGACTGCCAACCTCTGCCCTGAACTTCACTTGATGGGTCACCCTCAGTCACTCGGGTCATAGTCGCAGCTATTGGGTGCAGGTCCCTCCCAGGTCAGTCTTTTCTCAACTCCTCGAATTTCTCTCATTAACTCATCATAGGAGGGTGGGGATTCCAGTCGATCTGCCAGGCGTAACTGAAGCAACAGCAGTTCTGAGAAGGAGGCAGACTTAAGGATCCTGTCCAGCCTGGTTCGTCCAGTTCAATCGCTGGCAAACTACCTTTCTGAGGCATTCTTGCAACAATTTTTCCAGCCGAGATACATACACAGACAACAACTCCCCTTGGTACTGTTGTGCATCTCTTACTCTCCACCATAGGTCCTCATCAGAATCTGGGCTCCATACACATTCTCCAGGGCCTCAAGATAGGCCTGTGCAGTCACTTCAGGGTTACTGTCCGCTTAGCACGAATGGTAGCCAGGGCAGGACCTCGGAGGCTCTCACTAACCCTCTTTCGCTTCGGCTTCCGAGCATTGCCATTCTAGGACTTGGGGCAACATAGTTCTATCCAGGTCTCCCAGTCATCCTCCCTTGGGGGTGGGAGGTGCCAGAGAAGATCCTCAACCTTGGGTAAGAGTCGTGACTAATGGCAGGTGCAGAAATTGGAGTCTGCATTGGTTCAGCCACCATTACGGGCACTGGAGCGGAGAAGGTGTTTTGGGAGGAACACCCCAGGTGGCAAGAATAGTTTCTTCAAGTCCTCCACAGTTTTCCTTCCCCAGCAACCATTTAGCAAATTTCTCCTCAAAAGTTCTCAGATAGTGGTGGGGGCTCATTCCCCGGGTCTTACTGTCCTTAGTTATCACTCTCCAAGCAGTGAGGGCTCCTCTGGGGTAATGGTCTGTGGCACTTTGGAGCTATCTATGGATCCTTAAACTCTACTAGGCCAGGAAAGTGTGGGTGAGCAGATTAGCATGCCGACCCACCACCACAGGGTTTTGTAAACCTTCCACCTTGGAAAGTACTCCTGCACAGTGTCCGTATTGATACCCAGGGATGTCCAGGATAAGCATAGCATTTGGGGGTCGATCTCCTCCCAGTACACACCACTCCACCAGCCGGTGCACAGCCACTTCTGTCGGGTACCCATTTTTTCTTAACAGTGGTTCAGTAAATATGGCCACTAGAGGACACACAATCCCAGCGGTGAGCCTCAAGATGTAACCCCTAGATGGCACTATCCCAGGGGCTACTACCCCTGCCTGATTTGCCACTAACAGGTTGAGGGGCCTGGATCCAATGGCGGTGCCTCCACCCAGAGGTCAGGGTTTGCAATAGTTAAACTAACTTGGTCACAGCCCTCTGGGACACTGCAACCCCCTTCTTCCCACTAGTGGCCCACACAATATATCAGAATTACCTTCACAGTATACACTTACCCCAGGTCTGGTTCCGCACTGGGACCTCCTGTGAAATGAGATACAGTGCAACAATCACAGTACAGTACTTTAACATAGACAAATACCTCAGGCAGTATAACTTTGCTGAAACAAGCAGCTCTGATTTATTTAGGGGATATAACAAGGACAGGGAAATCAGGTTAATTAGCTTATCACTCTAATAATCTACCTATGGCTCTGTGCACAGGCCTATCCCTATCAGTTACTGTCCCTGGGTACCCAAGCCCTAGTGGCTAGTCCAAACCGTGGCAGCTGGTAGGGGCCCTTTCACACAGAGAAAGGAGAATTAAACAGTCAGCAGTACAGTAATTCCATTTGGATTTAATGTGGCAATTCAACAGGAGCAACCCTGAATTAGTACTCACGACCTCCAAATAAGATAGGGTCCTTCAATGTCTGCTAGGCTCACTTGAGGTACACAAACCTGCACACATCCATATAAAAGAAAGCACTATACCAGGCAGGCTGCATCTGTATCCCGATCGCATACTGCACAATACCCGGAGAACACACAGCAGATTCAGTTCCTGACAGACCGAGTGCAATTTTCAGCCATTCCTCCAGTCTTCTACAGGGTGAGCCTGTTTCTACTCTTCAGAGATCCTTTGATTCTTTTCACAGGACGGATTCAGTCCTAACAAGCTGTTACACAAGCTGCAGACCGGAACTCTGGGCCTTACACGTTTTTGACTAAACTGCACACTGAAAAAGCACAGGGCTCCTTCCTTCTTCACTGCCAAAGCTCAACTCAAACTCCAACCGACAAAACTGGCACTTCCTTTGAGTTCCTCCCAGTTCTTGACTGGATTGGCTGTCACTCACAATAGACTGCTGCTGTTGGTCCAAAAGGCACTGAAGTCTAAACTACATCTCCCAGAGTCACTGCCCATACAATCCTCTTGTGGCTGGCTCAGATTATGAGTCCAAGTTCTGATTCGTCCAAGGCACCATTTTAGAGCTAGCTTACCCCACACTCGATTGGTCCAGTTCAGCAGTTCAAAACTAGAATGGAACTAGCAGACACTGTTCTGACTGCAAAGAAAGCAGGTTAGACAAACTGTAATTTCATTATTACTGTAAATGATTTCTGGCAAACAGTTACATCTTTCAGATAGGTTCCTTTGCACTCCTAGTGACTGCAAAATGGAGTGAATTGGCAGCAGCTTGAGTGGTACTCAATCAAAGAAACACACAGTCCCCATACAAACTAATTATGTCTGCAAGCAGACAGCTCTTAAAGAGACAGTACCAGAGGCTCTAAAACACTCACTGATAAATGGCTTAAATGCCAAACACCATTCAGGCTTGGAGCATTCAAGCAAGCTCCTGGAAGTCTTTTTGGAACCCCCATTTGCAGGGGTTACATATATAGTGCTGCAGAATTCATTGTTTTTGGTGAATTTTCATATAAATATACTTTTTTCCATAGTGTCAGGCTTTCTTTCCCACCTCGTTTATCCTGAAGCCCTCCTCTATGCTCAGCATATGATGTCATCGATGACATCACATCATCTTTAGCCAATGGCAGGACTGAATTCTGCCAAGAGAAATGAATAAATCATGCCACTGAAATCAGAAAATGTTGTCAGAAGTCAAGGAGCCCTGCCGCAGAAATCAGAAAATTCTGGCCAGAACACTAGGGGCCCTGCTTGTAGTTAATCTGTGAACATCATGTAGACTTGATAATCACAGACTGCCCCTGCTAATTAAATAGTACCAAAGCAAATGTTATGCTTTTCAGTGGGAAACTATTACCCCCACCTCCTATTCGACTACTAGCTAGCCCACCATTGGCACTTGGGAACCATTTCAAGTATTTGTGTAGATGGCTGTATTCCAAACTCTCTTCTGGTGAGCATGTTCTCCAGTTCTGACTGTGCATCAAAATCATTGCCTGCTCTTTCACAAGAAAAGCCATTTAAACATAAATGCAAGAAAACAGCTGTTACGTCACTCACTACTGCTAGCCTAGAGTATGGCAGTGATGTCTGTGACATCTTAAAACCATCTGTGGCATTCAATAACATGTGCAGGTTCCCATTGGGGTTGATAAGAGAACACACCACTGTATTCTATACAGTAGCCTTGGACTTCTACCAACTGACAAGAAAGGGGAACTCAAACGGTCCTCCTTATACTCAGATGCATGCAATGCTTATATCCGTTATACCTAACCACTCTCCTCAACAGGCAGACACAAAACTACCAGCTGCGTTCTCACAATAGAAGCCTCCTGCACACATCAAGATACACAACACCATTGTGGGAAAAGGGCCTTTACCTTATCAGCACAAATCACTTGAACTCCTGTCCAAGAATATTAAAAATATTCAAAAAATCTACACCCTTTAAAACTTCCTACGTCCTTGTGTCTGGTAATCCTCACTCACCACTCCTTACCAATCTACTCCTACCATAGCCTAACACACATGGACTAGCAGTCTTAACCTCATTACATTTGTAATATTGCTGCTGCACTGCACTGCTTTCAGTATTAGTGTAGATATGCAAGTCTCTCCTCTGTGACTTCACAACTTACTCCTGCAACTGTCATCTGACCCCAGCTCTTAAGCCGCCCACCCTCCGACCACCTCCCTGCCAGCCATGCTCTTGCTCTGCTATTCCCCTCACCCCACCTACCCTCACCAATTTACAGCACTGTCGTCTTTTACGATTTTACATTGCTATGGGCACCTTATTGTGCTGTACAGCTCTGTACTGATTATTTTGCTGTTTGTACAATTATTACTTTGTTATACTGATTACACCTTGTTTTTACCTTTGTAGGTTTAGTCATGTGGCCCCTTTTTCTGTGCGCCTGCACTGGCTGCCGGTCAGGTGGAGGGTCCTTTCAAGGTGGGACTTCTCACCTATAAGGCCCTAAAGCGGACTGGGTCCTAGCTATCTCTTAGAGCTCCTAACACGGTGACCTCTGCCCGCTCCTTCATGCCTCTTGAGGGGCCTCCTGGCTGTTGCCAGGGAGTGCGCTCAAGACTTCTGGAGATCATGCTTTTAGCATTTCTGGGCTGTCCCTGTGGAATGCATTACCATCTGCAGTCCGGGAGGCCCCCTTGGTTGAGGTATTTAAGTGGAGGTTGATGGCACACCTCTTCAGCCTGGCATTTAATGAATTCAGAATTACAACAAATGGACTAGTCCCTATGTATGATACTTTACCAGTTTTAGGTGTCTTATATTTCAGTTTAAACTGTATGATGTTATTTTATATTTATGCATTGTATATTTATTCTTATTTCTCTGTGAGGCGCCCAGAGCCTCTGGGAATAGGTGCTATACAAATAAAACCTGCCTTGCCTTGCCTACTATCAGCTCTAACAGATGCACACACACATCCGGAGACATCTGGAACAAGCTATTACCAGCTCAGTATCTCTCCTGGTAAAACTTTGTCTCCCATGATCCTTTTCAAATGTGGGTGTCTAACCTCCACGAGGCTATCCTGGTGAGCAAAACTTGAAATAATACAGTGCTCCTCATTATAGCAAACGTCACTATAGTGAATTCTCAGCTGTTACTGAATGGCCCCTTGGCTCTCAGTGAAGAACTGTTCAGCCTCATGCTAGCTTCCACCTTGTGTTCACTACTGTGCTACTGAAACTCTCTTAAAACAGACTTGAGACTTACAGTGGAATCAAACTACTGCGCTCCTATATTTCGTTCTTGTATGTTCCACTCCTATTGGTCATCATAGCCACAGCAACCCACAAGACGCCTCAGTAGTAGCAGTATCAGGTAACCACGCTTTCACTCGCAGTATCCTCGCTAGCTCTCCTCGCTTCACCTCTCTCATCCTCATAGGTAAAAATAATAAAAATTATAAAATATGAAATAAGAATTACAAGTCTTATAAAGCACAGTAGGAGACCAGATAGCACAGTAGTTTAGGGCTCTGAGCTGCAAACCTAGAGACGTGGTTTGAATCCCACAGCCCACACTTGTATACTGTGTAACCATCGTGAGTCATGCAACTTCCTTGTGCTCCCAGGTCGCACCTGAAACAAGCTTCAGCTAACTATGCCTTTCCTGATTAAACAATTTCTGTTCCTTATAAAGTGGTAAAAGTAAGCAGTCGGGGAGGGGCGAGTGGAAGTGAGTGAGAGGAGGTGAGTTTAGAAAGGTTTAACTGCTGAATTAAGGTTTGTAAAAACACTAAATATAAAACTAATTGTAACAAACTTGCTCATGGAACTAAAAACAGGTGCCTTGTTATGTTTATAAAAGGCAAATGAGGAGATGGATTGGGAGTGGGCAGGTGGAGACAGATGCACTTTCAATTCATTTTCATTTTTGACTTTTAGGATTTCTCTATAGTGTATGGTGGGCGTGGTTCTCACCAAAATCCATTGCTGTCGAAATGTTGTTCTCCTACACTAGTGACGCTCAGAGGCAGCAGAATGATTTTTTGTTCTACTGCACCGCGCACGCCACACACTGTGTCCTCGAGCAGCATTTGACAGTTAGGCTCAGTCCATAGACAGGACACATAGCGAAGCAGCAATGTCGGCGGCAGTACTAATGTTTAGCGTTAAAATGTTCAAAATGTAAAGTTCTTAAACAGTTAAAATGTCAAGCGTGAAAACGTTCAAAATGTAAAGTTCTTTTTCCTTCTAGTAACCCAGTAAAAATGTTTTGAAGCGGAAACATACTGTAGTGATTTTTCCCAAAAAGCGATGTTCCACCATACACTATAAAGAAAAGTGCATGGGGAACAGTTGACAACAGGCTAATCTTTCACCTGCGTTGGCACTATGACGAAGATTACCTCTGCTCGCGCCTCGCCACTGGCCATAGTGCCAACTCGGCAAAAGCACAGCCCTGTTGTCAACTGTTCCCCATGCACTATCCTATAGTCAAGCAGTGTAAGAAACTGAGATCACACGAAGAGTAAACATAATAAAACAGACAACAAGCATTAACTGTACTCTCGCAGACTCCATATACTGTATATGCAGCCTTACTGTTCGTATCAGATTCACAGGTGTCCCTTGATATAACAAACAAGGCAATATAACGAATGTGGCAGTTGGTCTAAAAGTTCATTATAGTGAGGACCACTGTACAATTACCATTTGTGTCACTGTAATTTTTAATCTGTGTTCCCCTTCCCCCTTCCTGGGTCATCCCTGAAATGAGCCCCGTGCAGTGTGCCTTTCCTGGTTACCAATTTTTAAATAAATAAATAAAACTATTAAGGACTCTAGCCTAGTGCAAAGCTTTTATTTAGCGCTAAGAGGGACACAAAAAGAACAAGGGGTTACAGCAAACAGCACGTGGAGAGGACAGTTCAGGGAGAACTGAGAAGGTTTTTCTTCACTCAGAGAGTGGTGGTCATTGGGAATGGCTTACCCAGTACAGTGGTCCAGTCTAAATCACTTAACATCTTTTAGGGACTCGAGATACATCTATGAGGAAGGTTAACCTGTTATAACTACAGATTTAGAAGAGTATGGCCCCATCTACAGTGTAATGCCAGCTTCCATCTTAAATTCCTATGTTCAAATGTACTGGCCTGTATCTGCCTTACAAGTTCTGATAAATATTAATCGTCCCCATTTGTCCCAGCATTTTTTGGTCATCACATGTCCCTCCATTTCCCCTGTCTTCTAATCCAGCAATTTGGGGGTCCTCCCTTGGCAGAATCCTTCCTGAGGCAGAAAAGTGTGGACAATCCGCTGCCTTCACACAACCAATACCACTCCCTGAGTGAGCCAGCAGAGGGGAGACGGGGAAATTCTCCAAGCGGACTACCCAGCATCCCTCCCGGAAGTCTAGAACATCAGCTCCCTGCAACGCAAAGAAAATTGGGGAGGGGGAATGTCTGCAACGCAGTTCAGGGCATAAGATGCATTAAGCAATAATGACTGAACAACCGTCATTTCCTGGGGATTAATGACCAGTTGGGGGCTCGAGGTGCAGCTCAGAGCCAACCTCACCCAGCCAGTTGTTAATCAAAGGAAATGACTGGTTGTTCAGTCATTATTGCGATTATAAGTCTAATAGCAATAATCACCATTTTTTCTTCATGTATTTAGTGCTGAAAACAGTTTTGTTTTTGCCGCTGCTGTCGGTGTACAGCGTGGTGAGCCCAGTGTCGCTGCCGTGCAGTCATTTTAAGAGATTTCAGATTGGCACGCGCCATTCAGTGAGCTAGTTCAGCTCATGAATAATTATTTAGAATAATAACACATATTAAGTTGCAAATGACATAGTTTCTCACTGAGCCAAACATTTGGAGTCATGCAGCAGGCCTACTCAAGTAGCTGTATGCTACAATTCTGGCAGAAACCTGCATCAGAGGCCATCACAGGAGTTACTGTAGGTTAATTCAAGATGACATTTCTGTGTTGGGATGTTATGTCAAATCAGAATCACATTCAGGAAAGTACAGTAAACTGCACAGCCAAACATTATCAGCAAGTGATTGGATGTCTTTTCGCTGTGAGTGCCACTCATTGGGCCCTGGAGCAAGTTGTTTTGTGGTTGCCTGCAGCAGTCATGTGCCAATCTCACATGTGGTTTGTGAGTGAAAGACGAATTTGTTGTTTTGAATTGTATGTGTAAGCCCTCTATGAGAGGGGCTTATGGTCTGCATTAGGGGCCCCACTGTTTCTTTTGTGCCTTCTCCTCCAGTTTATGGGTTTTGTAGGTGTTTTGGGGAAGGCACCTTTGGGCTATACCATGAGACTGCCACTACGGGCAGGCTTTTTGCTATAAAAGCTGGGAGCGTGGGAAGCCTGGGGGAGATAGGGAGCTGGCTGGGACATGGCAGGACAGGCAGGCTGTAAGGGCTCGTCAGTCCGGGTTTGGGGCTCTATTCCGAGGATTCCCCAGTAAGTCAAGGTAGTGCCAGGAGCAAGGGACGTGGCACTGGTAAAGGGAGGTGTGGGGAAAGGCATTAGTTAGCCTGCCAGCACTGTGTGGGAAGATGGGGCTCCAAAGAGAACAGGGTGGTGAGAGGCCCTATCAGGTAGCTTGCTGGGGTCCCAGGCACATGGGAAGTAGGCCTGGATTGCCAGGGCAGGTTTTGTGGCAGCTCCCTCTCAGTTTCCGTGTGGCAGGGTGGTCCAGGCCTGGTTAAGGGGGTGCTGGAGGCTTCTCACCCACTATGAGGTCTGCTTGAGGGGCAGGCCTCAGAGCGCTGATTGCAAGCTGTCTGGTAGGCAGGACAGGTTGGTTGGGACAGGCCTTGGGAAGCCCTCTGACCCGTAGCTTAAAGCAAGCATAGGATGAAAGGTGTGTGGGGACACAGGCCAGAAGTAGTTTGAGGTCCCCCACCCCCATTTAGATGAGGAAAGGAGACCGGTGTGACTTCAGCCATGGTTTAAGGGATTCCAGCACCCTTAAGGATTTGAAACTACTGGTCAGGGAAAGAAAATTCCTGAGTCCTTTATGGGATCAGGTGGGAGAAGCAGCTCGCTTCTCCGCCAGGTAGAAGACTAACCAGGGAAGGATGGTGAAGAACAAGTAAAATCGGAGATCAACTTACCAGTGCCAGAAGGTAAGTTAGACTCTAAGGTTCGAGAAGGTCCTAGGGAGGTCTCGGTAACAGTAATTTCTGAGATTTCATCAGCTGCCTGGAGTGGAATGCTGCCTAGTACATCCGTTTCTCTCAGTCTTGTGCCTCCCTAGTTCTGTAAATAGTTTGTGCTCCATGGAGCAGGACGGCTGACAAGTTTTAAGCAAGCAATAAGAACTCCTGGGTCCTGGCAGAAATCAGGTGAATAAATTGGTTTGTTACTTAATCCTGAGTGCGTGAGAGTGTTTTTAAAGATTACTAGATAGATGAATTCCAGAGAACTTAATGAATTTCTAACCAGATTTGTTTGGGGAGTTTGAAGTTTACAGCCCCTATGATGTAGGTGCTTCCTGGGCCGGGATGCTGGTGGGACTCCAAAGCAGTATCCAGAGGAGTGGTGAGGTAGCGGTTTCCATTATGCTGCAGTAGGAACTGGCCATGGTAAGACGACACCATTTTATTCTCCATGGTGGTTTCATGTTCTGGTCTGGGTCTTTTGTAGGCCCCTTCCCTTCTTGCAACATCGGAGCCCCTTAGACAAATGGGACGGTGGGTGGCTACATACGCAAAACAACGCCTTTTGTAGCTTGTAAGTGAAAGACAAATTTGTTGTTTTGGAATTGTATGTGAAACGCCTTCCTTCACCCCCGAAGCCTAGCTATCAAACCCAGCAAGGAAGGCTACAGAATGGTGTACTTGGCCCAGCAAGATTACAGTACACTGTCTGCAACATACTGTATTAGTATTCCCCAAAAACAGCTTCCTACCCATAGAGCTAAATGTCAAGGAGGACAAGCAAAAGTGGCTCTTTCTTCTTCAACAAGACCCCGTTACAACCAGAGTCAGACGAAGGATGCAGAAATGGAGTATGGAACCTTTCACTGATCAATGCATGTTGCCTGTCTATAGCCCAAAGGCAGCAGATGCTGGGCATCTAGGCAGGAAAACCACACTTCCTTGGAGGGCAGGCCACATTTATAGGAAAAGTACACTAAGTGCTCGAGAAATTTTTTATAATATCAAAGAGACCACCTACTCCCTCCCTCCCTCTCAGATCCCTGGAGCACTGGGTTTAACGTAGCAACCATTTTCCAGAACACAGCTCTCAGTGAATGGAGATCTTCTGGGAGCCAAGTGCTTAAAGAAAACCCTCCCATGGAGAAACTGTACTTCATACCACAGGAAAGTGTCCTCTCGGACTTGTATCACAGTTCTAATCCCAGACTTTTACTCTCTATATATCATGCTTTGGAGATGTATTAGGTTGCCTTCAGGAAACCACAGTATATAAACAAGGTCAGTGACTTTAATCCCACTGTCTTGAACTTCACTCAAGAAAGGAAAGTTTCCTTCTGTACTATAATTGGTGAAATATAAGGGAAACCAAATGCTGTGACATTTATTCTCCAAGTTATTTACCCAGATTATCGCAAATCTAGATCATTTAATTAATAGGCTGTAGGTGGGGTGGGGTAGGGTACTGCTTCTATCCTGATTTATACTGAGAGAATGGAAGCACAGCATAGGCATAGATGGTGGGGTCTTAAAGGTTTGGTGCATGTGTGCTATAAAATAGTATTTTCCTCAGTGAACACCACCACCCCATTCCCAAATCTTGGCTAGCCAGGAGAATGGGGTGTTTTGGGGCTGAAATTCTCTCCCTTCCTTCTGCTATTTTTTCATGTACGATTTGAGTACACCAGGGCTATAAAATGGGATTTTTCTTGGTGCCTCTCTATTCCCAAATCCTGGTTATACTCCTGCAAGGAATTCAAGTGACTTTCTCAAAGATACTCAAAGAGCAGCGGCTGTGCTGAGATTCAAACCTGCAATCTCCTGTTTCACAGTTAAAGGAAAATGTTACAAAAGGTCGCTTCTTATGTTAGTGCTGTAAAAAAACCTGCTTAGGGGCTTTAACCATAACTACATTTTTTTCAGTGCCTTTTTTTTATGTATAATCCATTATTATAACAATGCCACAGCCTCAATATCCAGGGATAACCCAGCCATCCTGCACTTACTAACCCGGTTTCTTGTGCACTTTCGTTAACATACTGAGTGCACAGAGCCAACTAATTACCAAGGCTGTCCATGGTCTTCTGGATATAGGAAGTCACAGTGCTCTTATATTAAGGGATTATAAGTACTATTCGATAGGCTTACTAACTTAGTGAGGAGTTACGCTTTGTGCAACGTGGTTGATAAGTCTGAAAGCATTTGAGTGAATGCATCATTGACTGTCATATGTGGATACTTTGCCTGTTTGTACTCTCTGTTCCACAGGAAACTACCACCCTGTCAGGGTACCGTGAAGGCAAAGGAACCCTCTTGAGGAGGATCCACCCCTAGAGGTGCTCTGAGGAACAAAATTCCTTTAGGCTTAAGGTACCTTAGGAAGAAGCCCCAAGGAGACAGGCCTGCTGCTAGAGGAGGGGAGGGGAGATGGTGGGGCAAAGAAACAGTGCTTCTGAGTGAGGCTGGAGGCAGCTCAGGCAGGGGCATGGCTAGTTGCTCCCACCCACTGAACTGCAGGCATAGCCTTTGAAAAAAGGTACTAAAATGTTTTAATTATGGTTAAAACCTACTTTTTGCTGTTCTCCTTTATAGTAGGAGTGTTTTAATCACCATGTAGTTTTTGGGCAGTAATGTTTTTCTTGCAAAAACATCAATGTACCCATTTTTCTAATCGGTTTAATTCATTTCTGAATTAGTTTTCTTTCTGCAACGCCCTCCCCCATTCGGAGGCTTACCTGAAAGCACCTCGGGTGTCCTCCCACTGTCTCCCGGCCACCCGCTCCTTCATGGCACTTGGCTGTTTCTCCTTGTTCCCCAGTGTTAGTGAGCAGTGTGGGGCTTGCAAAATCTATGCTGTGAGTGGTCGGCATGTTTCTAAGCTGCCTTCGCTATCAGAAGAGGATGCACTGTGCATCCAACCTACTGCTGAGGTCAAACAAGGTGGGAGGTGTTTCTCCTGGTGGTTCCCAGTGCCAAGTTATGCTAAAGAAGGCACCAGGGACACAAACAAGGCAGCAAAGCAAAAGCATTTTAAAATAAACAAAATCGGCAGTCACCTAAAGTGCTGCCTCCAGGGCACCAGAGACAAAGGTCAAGGGGCAAATGAAAGCCCTAATGCATATTTATGAACTCTGCAGTGTGTTTCCTAGGGCAGTGTGTTATGGGAGCAGCGACTCCCTAAGGGTACTGTTCATTTAGTGAAGAGTGGACTCATTTACTAGAGAACTGTTGGGGCTACAAGCCAGTGGGGAATTTATTAAATGAAAGTATAACTGCTGGCTGCACCAGAACTTTAACCTGGGAGGACCCTGAATTAGACTGCCTAGACTTAAACTGCAGCCACCATTTTTGTGCCTATCCACCAACTGGGAGTCAGGATTTAACAGAGGGGCTTTTGGAACAATGCCAGAGACTTGTGGGGGATTAACTGGGGCAATTTCTAGGCACCAAAAAGCAAGCAATTATCAAAGAGGAACTGTTCAAGACAGCTTTGGCAGCCAATAAAATCTCTGAACTCAGCCCCATATAAAAAGGGGCAACTGCTCATTTTGTTCAGATTTGAGAGATTTGCCTAGGAGTTCAGTGTATGACCTCTGGGAGCTTGCCAGCTCTCAGGGGTTCGGCCTGCCAGGCTAGACTTTTTCGGCCATCAGTCCGCAGGTCTAAGTGTCGCCGACCCATGTTGGGGTCACAGCAGCAGGGGATTCGAGCAGCAATCAAGCTGAAAGAAGAATCAGCCTGCAAGCTAGCTGGAAGGACCAGAGAAGGATACAGCCTCGCACATAAATGTGCTTAGTTTGCAGAAGAGTTTGTGCAACTGACCAGTTTGTGACGTCCGTCGGCATGTTTTGGCCAGTGTTGAATTGCTCCTGCATCCCGAGGAACCAGCATTTCGACGAGAACCACGAGGGAATTTTCCTCCTGCTTCAACAAGCCATCTGCATCAGGTCTCATTTCATCGAATCATCATTCGGTCTGGGTAGTGCAAGTACAAACAGGGTAGCTCCCGCAACAAAGCTGCTATCACTTGTAACGCGTCATCTAAATTTGCTTGTTTGGGTTTATTGTAATGGACTGAGCCATCCGGCTCTGGATTACAAATTCTGGGTTGAGTGCATGCCAATTGTTCCTTCCTAAGGGCCCCAGTGATCGGCTGTTCTGCACCGGCTTACCCCGGTAATGCTTCAGGCTAGCCTGTCTTCCAAACTGGGTACCCAGGGTTGTGTGACTGTACCAAAGGAACTCACTGTGCACGCTGTTCAGCCTGAGTTAATCAGATCTGTCAATCATCTGCTAGATCCATGCCCATCCCGCTCACATCCCCTGAATAAATCAGACTGTTGTGTTTTACATTTAACCCGCCTTTCTGGTGGGATACAGTACTGTTTTGTATTGTTGCATCACTGGTCTTATTTTACAGGGGGTCTCCAGGGCAGTTGCAGAGGATCCAGCCCCGTGGTAAGTGCAAGGGGTGGAGCAAGTCATTACTGCTATATGGTCCATGTGAATGTTTTGTTGCTATGCTGTTTAGGCCACTACAGAGGTTGGTGGGGTTATAGCATCCTGAGGGCTATACCAACAGCAGTTACGCTACCCCAAGACCATACCTCCGGTGGAAGCACCATTAACCAAACTCTGGCTCCTTCAACCTGTGCTAGTCATACATGGGCAGGGTAGTAGCCCACGGATAGCACCACCTAGAGGTTACATTTCATTCCTGAACTAAGATATGGGTTTTTGAAGTTTTTAAAATTTTCCACTCCTGTGCCATGCCCACCATGAAAATACTGAATCTCTTGGTACAGTGCTGTGCTGTTTACCATTTGAAACATGGTAAAACCATTTATTTCTAATATATCCCCTGACTGTCTTCGTACCCACCACTTCTGCTGACAGACTGTTTTAAGGTTCCACCACCCTTTCCGTAAAGAAGCACTTCCTCACATCACTCCTGAACCTCCCTCCTGTTAATTTCCATTCATGTCCACGTGACCAAGAACTGGTATTCAGACTAAATAATTTCTCACCGCTCACTTTGTTAATTCCTTTAAAGAACCTGAAGGTCTCTATCATATCTCCCCTCCTTCTGGTTTCCATCGAGTACATATTTAGTGCCTTGAGGGGCTTTTCATAAGATCTGCCCTGCTGGCCCTGAATCATTTTTGTTACTCTGTGCTGCACTGTCTCCAACCTATCCTTGTCTTTTCAAGGTGAGGACTCGAACTGGACATAGTGCTCCAGGTGAGGCCTCACCAGGGATATGTATAAGGGAAGTATTGCCTCTTTTCTTCTGCTGTCAGTACCCTCCTGATACATCTCAACATCTTATTAGCCCTGCTATAGGCCTTGGTGCACTGACTCATTTGTTTAAGGGAGTTATTGATGATAACTCCCAGATTCCGCCTCGCCTGTAGTGCTAAATCTCTCCCCATCCATCCAGTACTCCATCTTGGGGTACTTTTCCCTAGGTACATTACCTTGCACTTTTGGCATTGAATTTTAACTGCCAGATCTTTGACTACCCTTTAGCCTTTTTGTAGGTCACTCTGCATATCTCTTATTCCTCTTCATTATCCACCCTCCCACATAGTTTTGTGTCGCTGCAAAGAGACACAACCGCCCTTTACCAATGTCACTAATGAACATGTTGCAGAGGACCGACCCAGGACAGATATTTGTGGAACCCCACTCATAACCTCCCTCTCCTCTGATTTAACCCCATAGACCACCACCCTCTACTGTCTCCTTCTAGCTAGTTACCCACCCAGTTCACTATGGTTTTAGTCGCACCTAGGTCTTCCATCTTCTTGAACAATCTTTGTGTGGTACCAAATCAAAAGCTTTGCTGAAGTCAAAGTACAGCAGATCCACAGCATGTCCCTTTATTTATTTGTATTTCGGATGACACCTTTGAGCCAAGGGCTCTTTTACAAAGGTTCCACATCAAGGCAATAAGGACAATAAGGTACAAAACATAACATGATCATTACAATGGAACTTACAAAAAAAAAAAGACAAGTAAGGTTACAATAATAGCTGCCAAAGGCATTGTCAAGGAATTGTGTTGTGAGTTAATTATACAGTACAAGTCATATGTGGCTCAGTGAAGCTTTGTTAGAGTGGGCTAGTGGGAAAAGAGACAGAAGAGTGGAGGAGGGGGTGGTATGGGAGAGAGAGAGGAGGAGGGGAGAAATAGGGAGGGCATTGCTGGGTATGTGGTAGATGGGAAATAGCAAGGAGGAGGAATGGGGGATGAAAAGGAAGAGAAGACATTCATCCTGTACCCAGTAATGGGGGTTAGGAGAGGAGGAGGAGCTGAGGCAGTGAGGAGGGATGCTTGAGGTTAGTATGCCTGGAGGGATTATAAGAAGCAATCACAGAAGGCACTAGCCACGAGGTGTTGATGCAGTTTACACTTAAAAGCACCAATCGTGGCAATGTTGGAGATTTCTGTAGGTAGCAAGTTGAACCAGGTGGAGGCTTTGACAAGGTAAGAACGCTGAGCTTGAGAGGTCTGGCAGTGAGGTATTGTGAAGGTTAGACTGTCCAATCTTCTAGTTAGGCGGCGGACACACTGCAGGGTCAATATTGATTGGACTCCAGGGGTCATAAGGCCCAGTGATGTCTTCTTAGCTAGGATGCAGATCTGGTATTTTAGCCTGCCAGATAGCTGGAGCCAGTTAGCCTGCTTGTAAATGTCACATGTGTGAGAAAGGCAGGCAGCTGAAATAAGGAGTCTACATGCCTTATTAAGGGCTACAACTATGCATCAGAGTGCAGTATCAGTAGCGGATCCATAGATAACAGCCCATAGTCAATAGCTGAGATAATAGCGCTCTGGATAGCGAGGTTCAAGGCATTGGCCATTAGGCAATGTTTATGCTTGTATAGTAGCCCCTACGCTGGAGTTCACAGTTTTAGCGATATTGCTCAAGGCGGCGCCTTCGTGGTTTGTGAATTATGAGCTCATGGTCCTTGTACTTGTGGGTTCCATGGAACAACATTGTTTTAGTTTTTTTGTGGTTAAGGATGAGTTTATGTGAGCAAACCAGTCTTCCTTTGTCTACTTCCTTGGTCACCCAGTCAAAGAAAACTATCAGGTTAGACTGACAAGACCTTCCTGCCATGAAACGTGCTGTTTACTATCCTGGAGTCCACTGCTGTCCAGGTAGTCTACCAAGTCCTCTTTGATCAGTGATTCCATCAACTTCCCACAACAGATGTCAGACTGACAGGCCTATAGTTCCCTGGTTGCTCCCATCCCCTTATGAAGCAGTACAACATCTGCCATCTTCCAAGCCCTTGGATCTTCCCCAGACCTAAGTGATCTGTTGAACTGCCCTGCCAGTGGTTCAGCCAGCTCTGCGGCTAATTCCCTAAGTATCCTTGGATGCAACCCATCTGGTCCTGGGAACTTATCTATCTTAACGCAGGACCCTTTCACTAGTGAGCAATGGCTGTCTCATTTCTGGGACTCCCTTAGTGGCATTAGGATTAGTTTTCTAGTTTGCCTGTCCGGCACTTCTTATGTCTGTATAGCATTCCAATCTTTTGGTACGGTTTTGTCACACATTCTATGTGCCAATTAGAGATGTTACAAATTTTACTTCCGGTGAAGTTCCAATCAAGTGTAAATTTCACCTTGAGAAACACCTTTGCCAAGTTCCCACTTCGCAATGAGTTTTCTTGGTGAACTGGCACTTTTAGGTGAATTCAGGCAAATCCCATGGCGACTTAGAAGCCACCAGTCAACGCTGTGACTTCCCTTTGAAAAAGCCCCACTGCTTGTTGAAACTTTTATGCGTTGGCACTTTGCAAAGTTGGCATACTATCAATTCATGAAGCAAAATCGGCCACCTTCAGACATCTCTAGTGCTAGTCTATGTCTGGACAGGATTTAGCCAAACCCTCAAATACCTGAATCTTTGGACTTTTTAGGCACCCTTTCACCTGTAGAGATATGAAAAGCTGCTTGGTTTCCACGTTTATTTGAAAAGATCACTATTTTGGTGTTCTTTCTTTTCATTTTCATTGTATTTATTTGGGCTATAACCTCTAAGCATATGCTCCTTCACAATGAAACAAAGAAACTGAATTTGCCAGCAGATATGGACCGCTGGCCCACCTAGTCTGCCCACTTTGTCCCTGCTCTACTGTCACCACAGAACCTGCCTGATCTCTGGCATGATTTTGTCGTTTTTGCATTGAAACCCAGCTGCCATACACTCAACCACTCCTTGAGTTTTCTCAGAGCTCTACTCATTTTCTCCACCCCTCCAGAGAATCCCACCTTATTGCAGATTTTGGTGATATCTGCAAGGAGGCATACCTTCCTTCCAGGTCTTTTGCAATGTTGCTTATAAATACACTGAAGAGGAGTGGTCCCAACACTGAGCCCTGAGGTACCCCACTGGTCACTCTCCCACATTAAAGTGAGTGCCATTTACCACCACTCCCTGTCACCTATCCACAACCAGTTCCTTACACAGTTTCCACTTTGGGTCCCACCCTCGATTGCCCAGTTCCTTATGTCTCCTGTGTGGTACACTGTTGAAGCCTTGCTGAAGTCTAGGTAGGCCATGTCAGTTGCCTCACCCTTATCCATTTCTCTGGTCACCCGATCAAAGAAATCGATAAGGTTTGTCTTCTGACTTCCCTCCCGTGAATCTGTGCAGCCTTAGGGTCAGGAGGCAGTATAGCACAGTGGCTACGGCCACTGAGCTGCAAACCTGGAGACCTGGGTTTGAAACCCATTGGCTCCCATCTGCACACTGTGTGACCCTGAGCAAGTCACTTAACTTCCTTGTGCTCCCACGTCCTCACCTGGAAACAAGCTCTGGCTTAGTGTGCCTTTCCTGGTTAAACACTTTCTCCTTTCCCTTTCCTTGTAACCTGCTGGATTCCAAATACTCCACTAGACTTCTTGTAATAGTGTTTCCATTAACTTTCCCACCACCACCACAGGAACTAAGTTCCACCTCCTCTAACATCTTTCTCCATTGAATACTATGGCAGTTCCACCTCCTAGGAATGACAGTTCCACTTACATCAAATGTAGAAATTACAGTTCCACTCCTAAACATTTTCAATTTAACCACTGCCCACCATTGACGTTAGACTGACTGGCCTATAGTTGCCAACCTCCTCCCTGCTGCTGCTCTTATAAGAACATAAGAATAGTGTTGGCAGATGGGGTCAGGGATCCATCTAGTCTGCCCTAGAAACTACCCCTCTCTATGCAGCCTTCGTCCTAACTTGTCCTTTATGTCTGTCCCATGTGAGTTTGAACTCCTGATTGTCTTTGATGCTATGGAGCAGGACTACATCTGATCTCCTCTAGGGTTCTGCAACCACTCCTGTTTCCAGTGAGTTGTTGAATAGGGCTGTCCAAGGTGCAGCCAGTACCTCTCTGAGCTCCCTCAGCACCTGTAGATGTATCCCATCTGGTCCCATAGCCTTGTCCACTATCAGATTTGCAAATCCTCTCAAGGCTCTTTTGTCTGTGAATGGGCTTGTGTCCACCTTCCTCCCCCGTGTTCCTACTGCTTCTAAATGGTATGTCCCCATCTCCATCCACTGTGAAGACTAAGCAGAAGTACCTGTTCAGGTTATATGCTTTTCTTGATCCTCCTCTGCACAATCTCCCCTACACTTCTTATCCTCACAATCCTCCCTTGTCTTCCTCTTTTCACTTATGTATCTGAAGACAGTCTTGTCCCAGTTAGCTACCCTTTTAGGTATCCTTTACTCTGTTTGCACCTTTGCACCCCTCACCACCTTCCTTGCTTTCCTGTGCTTTACTGGTAAACCTCCCTATCCTGTTCCCTCCGTATCTCTTTGTGCCTCCTGAATGCCAGCCTTTAGCCTTTGCCTTGGCAGCCTCCTACCTCAAGAACCATAGTGGTCTCTTTTTCCTCCTGTTTTGTTCAAATCCTTTGCACAGAGGTTTGCTGTCTTCACTGTGCCTTTCTTAATTTACCCCACTGACAACCCCCACCCCACAGCTAGGTTGTCACTGAGGCATTCACATATTTTTTTAACAATCTGCCCTCCGCAAGTCCAGGACCCTTGTCCTTGTGTGGTTTGCCTCTGCTGCAGCTTATGTTAAACCACACTGTACAGTGCTCACTGGTCCCCAGGTGACATCCCATCTTGCAATGGTGTCCCTTTGACAACTGACACAAAATAAAATTCATTTCCAATTATACATAATCAAACATTAAATATCACAGCTCCAACTATTCAAATACATCAGAATTACAATACATGATAAATACATTGTTGTCAATTATCAAATCCTTATTCAAGTACTATCTTCAGACAGTCTGCAACAACATCAACATTGACTAGAAAATTAAGTTCAAACACGCATTTGTCAATGCCAAATGTTTGCTTGCTGGTATTGGCATTGGTAGTGTAGGAGTTAGAGATGCATATTAGGAATAGCAGTGAAATATTGAAGTGAAGCCAACCCCAGCACCACCCTGCAGAGGACGGACAGGCACTGGGGGTGTGCCTTTGGGTTGCCAGGCATAACAGCCATGCCATTTCACCACACCCTACCCTGCAGACTCTGACAAGTGTCACGGTGTGCCTTGGGGTCTTTGGCCTTATGCTCACCCCATTCCATAGGAAATATGGTGAGATGGGTGCAGTATAGAGAATGCGGTGAACTTTGGGGCTGAAGAGTCCAAGGCACACCTCGATGCCTGTCACTGGCTGCAGGGTGTGGGTGGGGTGGAATGGCATGAGCATTACAGGCGACAATCCCAAGTCACACCCTTGATGCCTGTCATTCTCTACAGGGTGGGGCGTTATGGTCGGAAACCCTAACGCCTCAGGCATTCATTGGTATTCACTCCAAATTTTCAACATGGGTTTTTTGTGACCCCACCTCATGAACAGTGGCAATATCAGTTCATTAGCGAAGCTGATTTTGCACAGTGCCTACACCATTTGGCACCATAGGAGCAAAACACATTTCAAAAGGATGTGAAAATGACAGCTGTACTGTTCATGGGGAGGTGTAAAAATGGCAATGTTGAAAATCTAGACTGAAAATAGCACAAATTCTTGAACTTACGAGTGCGTGAAAACTGTGCAATGCATGCTCGTAACACAGTCATTTTATGGACTTCTGTCACCAAATTTCAACATAGCCATTTTAAGACCTCTGCTCATGAAGAGTGTCACTGTGATTTTCTTAATCTGTCCCTAACATTGATTTTGCACACCGACTGTGCCATTGGGCACTACATGCTAAAACACATTTTGGGCAAGATATGAAAAATGACAGCTGTACTGCTCATAAGGAGGTGTGGTAAAATGGGCAATGTTGAAAATCTGGAATGAAAATATTAAATATTTGCGAAATTCTGAGAAGTCGTAGGAACTGCGCAGTAAATACTCATAAAACAGTCATTTTGGGAATTTGTTCACCGAAATTTTCAACATAGGGTTTTGAGGACTACCTCATGAACTGTGACACTGTCATTTCCGTTACTGGGTCCCAAAAGGTGGTTCCTTGCAGTGACAGCAAATCACCTTCAGGACCGAATAACTGAATGACAGTGACTAATCATGAGGTGGGGCCCCAAAACTCCATGTTGAAAATTTGTTGAAAAAATTCCCCAAAATGGACCAAGATATGCACCAAAGTTGGAAAAAAGAAACATTTATGTCATTAAACAGCTTACCGCATTTCTTCAGTTCGCAGTTGGCTTTGAAGAGTGCAGACGTGTTCGGTCCACCGAAGATTGCCGTGCGGACTCAGGGTAGTATGGAGTCGGGGGTGTGGAGAGGTGGATGTGCAGAGGGTTGGCGCGAGGTTGGGGAGGGGCAAGACAATCAACGAGGGACCTTTTTATTTTTGGATGTGTTTTTCTTTTTAGGAAGACGACAGGACTTGTGCCACGCTGGGGTGGGCTCCTCAGCATGGCAGCTGAAAGTTTTTGGGGGGTCAGTGGAGCCAACAGGGATGGGTCCCGTCAGCCATACAGATGTTTGCCAAGCTGGAGGGCTCCCAGTGTGGCAACTGGAAATCTGTTTTTTTTGGGGGTGTTCAGTGGAGCCGACGAGGGATTGGGCACCCTGCGCCATTCTGGCTTTTTGCCATGCTGGGGTGGGCTCAGCATGGCACCTAGAAGTCTGTGGGGGTGGCTGTGGAGCCGACGTAGGATTGGGCACTCACAGCCATACTGTGTGCGGCTGGGAGCGCATGAGCATGCTGGGGTGGGCCCCAGCTGCTACTTGAGTGTTTGGGGAGGGGGAACTTGAAGGGAGCTGTCTATGACAGCTGCGTTCAGGATGCAGTGCTGAGTGTAGGCCCTTGGCAGTATGTAAATTACCTGCCGGCGGCAGTATACAGAGTGCCTACATGTTACAACCGCTGATTGCACTGGTTTTAGCTTTCAGCTGTACGCCACTGCATCTGAGCGGATGTGATAGACAGCATGGAAAATTCACTGGTGCGGGTGCAGCCGTGTCTGCAAAAGGGAGCAGGGCAATGGAAGTGGGGGAGGCACACCCACGGAAACTTGGGTGGCGGCACTATGTTTCTTGCACATGCGGGCAAACAAACATAAAACACTGTTTTAAAAGCTAATGGAAGGAGGCTTCACATTCAGCAGATGAAAACTAACAGGAAGGTGATTCCAGAAGGTAGGAATATACAGACATAATAGTGAGAGGCCCTGCATCTTAGTTATAGGGACAGTTAGTTCCTTAAGATGAGAATTCCTGGGATTTTTTTCCAGTTGTTTAAGTTGCTTTGCTTATAGCAAGTCTGTCTTATACATAATCAGGCACTTGTCCCAAGATACTCTTGTAGGAAAATACATATTTGTGTAACTTTCTTCTATAAGATAACAAGATCCAACAAGCTTTCCATAAAGAGCACAATGGTGAGTACTCCTGGAACATTGGAGGATGAGCCAGGCAAGCCAATATAGAGGATCTCCGATTTCTGGAGTCTGCCATGTATGTCATAATCATATATAGTGCTGGCACAGTCAAACAGAGGAAACCCGGACCCGAACTATTTTTTCAGAGCTTAAGGTTCGCTTTGGGTCCGGGGAGAAGTCCCTACAAGGGTATTCCAAATGAGGAGAACCATGTTTTGAGTGGGATGGATACACTTTTTTGGGAGGCGGATTTACCTGAAAGAACTCTGTAAACTTCTATCATGAGGGTAATGGGTCAGAGGACAACGGATGCTCGGGATTTGAAGATTTAATTTGTAATTGCAGAGTTTGATTCTTGGGTGAGCGAGGACCGAGCAAGGAGAGGGGCCAAGGAAAGAAGGAAGTAACTAAACACTTGGTTATTTGTGGGTTTGTGAAAAATACTGATTACTGTATTACAGCTGCTCTTTAGAAGGAACTAGCAACAGAGGAGCAGAGAACACTGAAAGCAGCACTTTAACTTTTGTTACTTTCAGGGACTGCACAACTCAGTGGTTTGCAGGGTTTCCTATGATATAAGCGGCAGCAGCAGAGGTTGATTGTTTTCTCCAGTAGCACAGCACAGGGGCATACTACAGGAACGGACGGCATGGCACGGGATAACAAAGGGGAGGAAGGCAGCCAATAAGACTGCAGGGAAAGAGGGCACCAAAACTCAAAAGGGACAAAGAAGCTTAAATTGAGCTGTAATCAGCTTGCTCCACAGTCCTGATTACTAGCCATGGGTGAGGGGTCAGGTCAGAGGACAATGGATTTTCAGGATTTGAAGATTTAATTTGTAATTGCAGAGCTTGATTCTCAGGTGGAGCGGGACCGAGTGAGGACTGAGGAAAGAGGAAGTAACTAAACACTTTGATTATTTGTGGGTTTGTGAAAATACTGATTACTGTGCTTTATCAACAGTTTTACTTACAGCCGTTCTGTAGAGGAACTAGCAATGGAGGAGCAGAGAACACTGAAGGCAGCACTTTAACTTTGTTACTTTCAGGAACTGCATGGCTCCAGTGGTTTGCAGGGTTTCCTGCAGCATAAACGGCAACAGCAGAAGTTGATTGTTTTCTCCAGCAGCACAGCACAGGGGCATACTACTGTGAACGGGACGGTATGCGATATCAAGGGGAGAAGGCAGCCAATAGGACTGCAGGGAAAAGGCGCCAAAATCAAAAGGGACAAAGGAGCTGAAATTGAGCTGTAACAGCTTGCTCCATAGTCTTGATTACTGGCCGTGGATGAGAGGTAGCGGGTCAGAGGACAACGGACATTCAGGATTTCAAGATTTAATTTGTAATTGCAGAGTTTGATTCTCGGGTGGAGTGGGGCAGCGTGAGGAGCGGGACTGAGGAAAGAGGGAAGTAACTAAACACTTTGGTTATTTGAGGGGCTCATGAAAAATACTGATTACTGTGCTTGATTACTAGTTTTACTGACAGCCACTCTGTAGAGGGAACTAGCAATGAAGGAGCAGAGAAGACTGAAGGCAGCACTTTAACTTTTGTTACTTTCAGGGACTGCACGACTCCAGTGGTTTGGGGATTTCCTGCAGTATAAATGAGCAGCAGAGGCTGATTGTTTTTCTCAGCAGCACAGCACTTCTCCCACACAGTAGTAGAAAGGTGTGCAAAGCTTTGTTTTAAACAGCTGAAAGGACAAGCATGGTGTTTTGATATTTTCTTTTCCCCCACAACAGGAGAGAGGTGTGCTAATTTTGGTTTTAAACAGCAGAAGTAGCTGATTGTTTTCCACAGCGCACAGGGGATTAGGCTGCCCGATCCTCCCCATCCCACTCACCCCAGGCCTGCTATGAGACAGAACAGGAGAGAGTCCAGATACACCATAACCACATTATTGGTTGAGTTGGTGATTACAATCTTGCACTTAGGTTGAGAACAAACAAGAAGGATTAAAGAAACAGAAGAAGGAAGAAAAAAAAAGCAAGAGGCAGCCGGGGGTGCAGAATATGGTCGGAGGTGCAACAAGTACAGGAGATTAACATTGGTACATTAGTAGCAGAGGGCCTTGTAGGACAGCAGAAACATACAAAAGGTAGATGTAGTTAGGCAGCCAGGGAAGATGATGGGAGTGGTGCAGTGTAGTGGGTGTGGGGCTGCAGTTTACAGAAGAACATTCTGGATCATGCGGTGCTGCCCCATCTGCAGGCACCACTCTGGGTTGAGGAAGGAGGCTGTCTGTCTCGAGCCAAGCTGGCCAGGATTGGGGACCTTCGCCCCACCCAGGGACCACTGCATCCACAACCACATCCTCAAAGGATGCCCAGCACAGAAGTGGTTGGACCACAGTGGGCTCAGGGAAGGCGAGGGAGGTGGGTGGAAGCACATCCCACAACCGTCCAGGTAAGAAACTCCTACGCTGCCTGGAGGAGCAGGAGCACCACAAGGCACCCATGTTGAGACTAAGGAGGATAGGTGGGTCTCCAAGGTGGAGCCCACGGGAGGGAGGCAGAGGACCCCAGAGGAAGAGGAAGCTACTCCTGGTTGGGGACTCAATAGTCCAGGGAGTGGAGTTGGGGCAACTAGCAGGGGAAAGGGAGGTCAAGTGCCTTCCAAGAGGCACAGCGTGGAGGGAAGAGCGAATCCATAGGATTGCTAGGGTGGTTGTAAAGAAGAAGGAACTGGATGTCATTGTCCACCTGGGGACAAATGACCTTGCAGGGACAAGGTGAGCTAGCCAGAATACAGGAGGATTTCAGGAAGCGGGGAAGGCCTAAAGAAGATAGCACACTCATCTCCTTCTCGGAGGTACTACCTGTCCACGGCAAGAGGGAGGCTAGACACCTCAACTCCAGAAATTTAACTCCTGGTCCAAGGAATGGTATGGAAAGGAGGGCTATGGCTTAATGGTAGACTGGGGCCCCACCTGGAGGATATGAGCCTGTATAAGGATGACGGCCACATCCATCCGGAAGGGACCTTAGTCCAAGTGAAAAGTCTGAATGCTTCAGTGGCAGGAATTTAAACTGGCCAAGGGGCATCTATGAAGGGTAGGAGGCTAGCATCCCATAAGCACATGCTCCACACGGGTACACAAGAAGAGATGCACCAGCAGAGGGCACAATTCAACAGTAGGGCAAGGAACAGGGGACCAGGGAAGACGGTGCCCAGGAAAGGAAAGGCACATGCCAGCAAAGCACGGCAGGGAAGCCACATCCTGAGAGAGCCATTAAGTAACGCTCAAGTCTGAGTAATAAGATAGGGGACCGTAAGGTGGCCATGGCAGAGTCAGATCTGAACATTGTGGCCATCACTGAGATCTCGTGTAATGATAACCACAGCTGGGAAATGGCCAAACTAGAGTACAATCTATTGAGGAAAGACAGGGCAGGTAGGAAGTGGGGAGGAGTGGCACTTTATGTGAAGGATAATATAAAGGCCACAGAGATTCAAGAGGAACAGGGTGGGAAGGAATACTGTGGGTTAAGCCACAAAGAAGAACAGGGTCAGCCATCCACAGGGGTAATATACAGACCACAAGCCCAAGGGGAGATAGATAGGAGTTGATGCTAGCTATCAAAGGATGGCGCCACAGAGGGGATGTGTTGCTGGTTGGTGACCTCAATATGCGGGACGTAGACTGAGCCTCTCTGCAGTAGCAACAGCCAGGAGTAAGTTTATCAGGACTCCCTAGGAGCTTTCCTCAAGCAACTGGTAGCAGAACCCACATTGGGTGCAGTGATACCAGACCTGGTGCTCACAACGGAGACAGTGAGGCAGGTGTCACAGTAGGGGAGCGCCTGGAAACCGTGATCACCGGTCAGTGGGGTTTGAGATTACTGAAGGGCAGAATCCAGCCACACAAAACAAGAATCTTTGACTTTAGGCGGCCAGATTTTGGAAAAATAGTTAAATGCTTAGAAGAGGCATTGGCTGGAATAGGGAGAAAATAGGGTGGAGAAAAGTGGAGGTGATCAAATCTGGAGTAACACTCTGTGTTAACGCTTTGTTCCCATAGATGCCATATGGCGCCGGAACCATCCATTGCTGGATCCGACCTAAAATGTCCACCGGTAGGGTTACCACCTTTGGATGAGGTAAAACTGGATCCAAACCACACCCCAAACCCCGCCTCTGGCTCCACCTTTTTATGACTGGTGAGTATATCATCCTCTTTCTCCAAAGCCATTGAATAGACATTACTAGCGATAGGAAATTATTTTTATACTGTTATTTATTTGATTTATTTATTCAGTTATTTATTTTTATTCTTTGGCAACCAGGTTGCCTCCTTATAGGCCACACGAGTCTATTTTACAGGAGGACCCAGAGCACAGGAAGGTTAAGTGACTTGCTCAGGGTCACACAGTATTTAAGTGGAGGTTGTGGGAATCAAACTCAGGTCTGCTGGATGCCAAGCTCAGCCATAGCTATTGCTCAGCCTCTGTTAAACATTCTCCCATTTTCTTTCCACGTCAGCCATGTATTCTGATTCTTTGACCAATTTTTGATAACTTACTTATCAATGCTTGTGGTACCCTTAATATGTACTGTGTTCCCTTTACCTCAGCATCTACTGCTGTTCTTTTCATATTTCTAAGACATTCCACAATTTCAGATACACCATTCCATGCTGTTTATCTGAATGACCTGTCAAAGTGTAGCTAATATCATGGAATGTTCAGGTAATGCAAAAATTAGAGCAAATGTAGTGATAAAAGCAATAAAAGTTAGATTATTAATTTAACAAAAATGGGTTTAAAACTTACCATAATATAGAACAAACAAAAAGAAACACATGAGAGCACATAAAGGTGTAAAACTTTTCCTGTCATAGCAGTAAAAGACCATACTTAAAATTCGAGTAGAAATGATTAGGTTAATTTACTGCTAATGATCCTAATGGCCAGACTTTACACCTCTCAGACAGTCTGGTTTTAAAACAAAGGCAGGTCTGAATCACTGTGACAGCAGAACTTTTGTACCCTGGACATGTAATGCAGCCAAAACAGTGAATGATTTGATACATCAGTTTTGAGAGTATATGAGCACTCAAATGGCCCAAAACTGGACTGCATGTAACCAAACCGGATAAGGATCCTAAAATCGGATTATCCAGTCAAAACCGGATAGGTGGCAACCCTACCACCGAGAGCAAATGAGTTAAGCAGGTTGGTAGGAGGAGGAAGAGGAGGCCATTATGGTTTTCAAAGGAGGTAGCAGAGAAAGTTAAATAAAAAAAATGGCATTTAAACAGTACAAAAGACACAGGTAGAAGGGGACAGGAGAGGTACCAGGAGAAACAAAGGGAGGCAGGAGGGCAGTAAGGGAAGCCAAGGCACAAACGAAGGAACGATTAAGTAAATCAGTGGTGAGGGGGAAATAAAACCTTTATAGGGTACATTATGGAAAAAGGAAGGCTAAGGGAGGGATAGTGAGGCTTTTTTTTTTCCATATCTAGTTTACTCTCTGACGGAGCTGGTAGGTGGCTCTGGACCCTCTCTTGAGGAGACTCATCTCTGGCGAGGCTTACCCCACACCCACCCCAACCAGCCATCCCCACGGGTTACCCGCCATGACAGAACTGGCGGCGAGGGGTGCTGGCCTCCCCAAACCCCAGAAGTCAACATCTAGATTGCCGAAGGGGGCACGGCACAGCCTCCATCATGGAGCCTGCTAGCTCCGATTCCTTTTCCGCTTTTTCTCACCCAACCCACTTGACGCAATGGGCGGGAGACTGTCTCCACTTCCACTGTGGCAGTCTTATGCCCTGTGTGTGGGTCCATCCCTTTCTAGTTGTTTAAAATGTTGTCATTATTATTTAAACAGAATGCACACCCATGAAGGAGTGTTACAACATTAGTTCTGAGTCTTACTGCAACATTTGGTAGGACCAGAATATGTAATCAACATGGATAATCAACCAACAAAAATGCACATTAGGAGACTATGACATAGGAAAGACCCATGTCTGGTCATAAAATCTAAGGATGACACAATATAGGTAGGCCGCTACCCCCAAAGGGGGAGAGTTTAGCGTAATTACATAACTCACGAATGAAATGTAACAGTTGTAAGAGAATAAAAAAGGAAAACCTGAGTAAGAATAACTTGCATCACCCAGGTGCGAACTTCTAACACGCATACTATAATATCAACTATATACAGAAAGGCAATCTTTAACTGTAGAATGGGTTCATCCAGAGTGGGCAGAAGAAAAGAAAAAAGGAGAAGAACCTTGGTGTCCAGACACCAGTCTTGATAGACGGGAGAGGGCTAAGCAGTAGCACTGGGAGATGTACTGTGACAAAACTTGGACCTCAAATAAGGTTGGCAGCATTTGTCATATTGAGCTAGGAGCCCTGAGCAATACTAGAGATCCTTTCAAATGTAGCCCCGGACAACAGCCCCAGAAATTATGAAAAGATAGGCATCTCAGTAGTTCTCCATCTCATCAAAATGAGTCTCTTGGCAATTGCCCCTACTAGAGTGATCCATTGTGCAGCTAGACTATACTGCAGTAATACTACCACTGCCTAGAAGGAGTAAAGGGTATCTGGGGCAATTTTGGGAACACTTGTTGGCACATATCCTGAATTGCTAGCCAGAAGTGTTGGAGTTTGGGGCAATCCCACAGGATGTGGAACAATGAGCACCTGGCTTACCACATCTCCAACAAGTGTCCGCAAAATGAGTCCATCTGAAACAATTTAGCCAGATGTCTATAACATCTATAAAGAGTCTTATTCATAATAAGTCATGTGCGCCCATCCCGCAGGCTAAATGAATCCTTAACCAACCATGTTCCCACTGTTGCTCAGAGATGGGCGCCTGTAGTTCCTTTTCCCATTGGGATCTGGCTTTTGGGAAGGATCTACAGTAGCTTCTCTAAGGGCACTATATGCAGCTAGCTTTATTTCTGGTGAGTTTACCCCATAACAATAGGAGGTGAGGATCTTCCTGAGGCATTTGATTGTGAAGAGAATTAGGAAGGTGAGATATGGCATCTCTAATCTGGAGAAATCTCCAAAAATGGTAAGCTGGGAGATGATATCTCACTTTAAAGATTCAAAAGAGTCTATGGCAGTGGTTCCAGGGATTAGGAGATCTTGTATAAATGAGATGCCCTGCACCTCCCATAATTTCCAGTGTAATGTAGAGTCTCCTACTTTCAGGGCTGGATTATCCCATAAAGGCATAGTGCCAAGGAGCCAGATCATGACCTAACAGTGCCACCACTTGTTTCCAGTATTTTTTGATAGTGATATAGAGGGGAAAGGCCCACCGATATGGTTTTTTGCCATACAGAGTCACCACTGGGGAAGATGCACGGTTAGGAAAGCTTCTAACTGAAGCCACAGTGGGGAGGTCTGTACGGGTTTGAGAACCACCTAAGGGTCTGAGCCAGGACAAAGGCCATATGATACCGTTGTAACCAGGGGAGTCCCCATCCACTCCTTTTCCAATGTTGCCAAAGTTTGAGCCTACTATATCGTGGGGACCTTCCCAGAGGAAATTGCCCATCAGAGCTTCCAATTTTGAAAACCATTTCTGTGGAATAGGTAAGGAAGGTGGGCTAGTAAATAGAGCATCCTAGGGGCTGCCATCATCTTGATTGCATCAATTTTCCCAGCTAGAGAGCTTAAGTGCCTTCCATCTTTTATATCTGATCTGAGGGAATCAATCAGGGAGTTGAAATTAACTGCTAGCATTTTAAGTGGATTGGTGTAGGATAATGCCTAAATATTTTATGCCATTAGGGGACCACTTTAGGCCCATGGCTGTAAATTCAACTCAGAAGATAGGAGTTTAGTGGAAGGAGTTCGGTTTGGACTGATTCAGTTTTAGGCCAGATGCTTGGAGAATTTAGCCAAAATGTTAAAAATCATCTGAATCCCTAATGAAGTGTGTTCGGTAGTGATGAGGAGATCATCTTGATAAAAAAGTTTTATAGTTGACATCACCCATTTGGATACCAGGAATTGAACTAGAAGATTGAAGTGCAATAGCCAAGGGCTCAACAGCTAAAAGGAAAAGGAGGGGAGAGGGGACAACACTGTCTCTGCCCTTTGCAATTGGAAGGGTAGAGAGAGGGTGCCATTTGTCAGAACCAAGGCTAAGGGAGTCGATACAGTAATTTTATCCAGGAGATATAACCTGGTCCAAATCCCATCATTGAAAGGGTATGAAAGAGGAAAGGCCACACGACCGAGTCAAAGGCCTTCTCAAAGTCTATAGCTAGGGCTACCAAGGGTTTTTGAGCTTTGACAATATGCATGAGGGAAGCTAAGGTTCTATGGTGGTCCGACCCCAGACGTACCTTTAAAAAGCCAGCTTGGGAAGGATTAACCAAACCCTGCAAAAGGGGTTCAAGCCAGAGCTAGAACTTTGGCCAAAATCTTGGCATCAGCATTAATAAGGAAAATGGGGTGATAACTACCTGGGAACAAAGGGTCTTTCCTTTTTTGGAAGCACTGTAATTGTAGCTTCCTCAAAGAGGGAGGTAGATTCTCTGAGGAGAGAATGCTCAAAAGCCCGAACCAGATATGGGGCTAGATTTACTCCTGAGTCTATACAGATCCAGAGGCAACCCATCTTTCCTGGAGTTTTACATAGATTCATAGATTGAATCACCTGGTTTACTTCCTCAACTCTTATCGGGCTTCTAAGAATTTGATGTCCTCCTCAGGAATTCTAGGAATGGGTAGTGAGGATAAAAAGGCCTGGATCTTGGATGGATCAGGGGACAGGAGAAGCATATAAATGCTCATAAAATCGAGACATAATCAGATTTACTCCACTGTTGGTACGACATTGACCCCTCTGTATCCACTAGTGCATGTATAACCTTAGAAGTTTGTTGGCATTTAAGATGGTAAGCCAGAATCTTACTGGCCTTTTCTTCCCCTTCCCAGAAAGCATGGCGGACCCATATGAGGTTTAACTCAGCCTGCCGAGTTAGGTGGGTATTAAGTGAGATACGAGCACTAACCAATTGTGCTAAAAGAGCAGGGGATGGAGTTTGGTTTTAAGGGATTTATACTGAGACTCTAAGGTGTAAAGTTGCTTTTCTAACACTCTCTGATTCGCTTCCGGACGGTGCCTGCCTGGCCACTGAAAAGGCTATTATCCTTCCCGAATGGTGGATTTAAAAGCCTCCATAGGGTAGAGTCAGATACTTCCCACTATCATTATTGTTCCAGCATTCTGATACTGCAAGCCGATCCAGTCTAGGAAGGTCGTGTCTTCCAAGAGAAGAGGTCCAGGTGCCATGAGGGGTCCGAGAGCGGTCCTGTTCTGGTCTAATTATTAATTCCAGAGGGCATAATCTGAGACATAAATAGGGTACATTGAAGATTTAGCCACCCTGTCATATAGCCCAGAGGTGATAAGCCAAAGGTCAAGCCTACTGGAAGTTCCGTAAGTCGGAGAGAAACAGGAGTAATCCTGCATCCCTGGGTGTAAGACTCTCCAGGCATCCAATAATCCATGTTCTGACATTAGCCTCTGTACTGCTTTTTGCCTGTGGTGTGGTTCGGGAGCTTTATTGCTTCTATCTATAGAATGATTAAGTGTTAAATTGAAATCCCCACCTAATAATATAGGGGCTCTTTTTGATTGAAATCCAGCAGGGCCTGGTTAACAGAATGAAAAATTGCGGGCAATCCTGACTGGGGCATATATATTAGCTAGGACCAGGGAGCCATCGGGGTGTCAACTTCAGCTATTATCCACCTCCCATCCTGATCCTGTATATGTCCCTTTACTTTCCATCCCAAACTCTTGTGAAAGAGTATAGAAACTCCCCTTTTATGAGAGGGTGCAGTACTACGTAGCTCTTCAGTTACCCAACCCTGTTTAAGCTTTATAGCTTCCTAGGCGATAGTTTGGTCTCTTGCAGGAAGGCCACCATTGGGGCCTAGTTTTTTAAATGAAGCAAAACTTTTTTACGCTTAATGGGTGAACTGAGCCCTCTCACATTCCACTAAAGAAGCTTAGTCTCCATTTAGACCCCAGTAAGTCATGTCTGAAAAAATATATGATAGGAAATAATATATGGGGTCTGAGTCTAGCACAGTTCCCGTCCCTTTCTCATAGAAACATAGACTTTGACGGCAGATAAGGACCGCTAGGGCCCATCTAGTCTGCCCATTTCCTACCTACAGGATAGGCTGCAGATTCTAGTTAACCAACAGCCTATTTCTTCCTACCCCCACAACAATTGCCTTATGTCTGTCCCATGCATTCTTGAATTCTCCCACAGTTTTAGACCCACCAACCTCCTCAGGAAGGCTGTTCCATGCATCCACTACCCTCTCTGTGAAATAATACTTCCTCACATTGCCCCTGAACCGCCCTCCTTCTATCTTTAAATTGTGTCCCTTGTTCTTGCAATTCTCTTTTTCTGAAAGATGCTACCCTCTTGGACTTTGTTGATTCACTGAGGTACTTAAAAGTTTCTATCATGTCCCCTCCCCTTCTTTCCTCAAGGGTATACATACTAAGCTCCTTTAGTCTCTCCTCATATGGCTTCTCTTGCAGACCCTGCACCATTTTAGTTGCCCTCCTCTGGACTACCTCTATCCTGTCTATGTCCTTGCGGAGATGGGGTCTCAGAACTGGACACAGTACTCCAGATGGGGTCTCACCAACTGTCTGTACAGAGGGATAACAACTTCCTGTTTTCTGCTGCTGATGCCTCTCCCTATACATCCCAGTATACCCCCAGCCCTCCCTACTGCCTTCTCACATTGCTTGCTAACCTTAAGGTCATCGGATATGATTACCCCAGGTCCCTTTCCTTTTGTTGTTGTTACTACCCCCCACCCATTGTGTATTCTTCCACTGGGTTCTTGTTTCCCGGTGCATTATTTTGCACTTCTTTGCATTAAATCCTAGCTGCCATACTTCTGACCATTCCTCAAACCTTGCTAAGTCCTTTTCATCCTTTCCACGCTCCTTGTGTATTAACCCTGTTGCAGATCTTTGTGTCATGTGCAAAAGGCATACTTTTCCTTCAGTTCCTCTGCAATGTCACTGATGAAGACATTAAAAGGACTGGACCCAATCTGAACCCTGCGGTACCCCACTAGTAACCCCTCTTTCTTCAGAGTGGACTCCATTTACAAATTACCTTCTGTGTCCTGTTGTGCAGCCAATGTTTTACCCAGGCTACCACCCTGGGACCCACTCCCAGGCTGGTTAATTTGACTATTAATCTTTGTGTGGGACTGTGTCAAATGCCTTGCTAAAGTCTAGGTAGGCCATGTCCACAGCCCTCCCTGGTCTACTACTTTGGTCACCCAGTCAAAGAAATCTATTAGATTCGTTTGACATGACCTTCCCGCTGTGAACCCATGCTGCCTTGGGTCCTGTGCTCCACTGGCCTCTAGGTACTCAGTATTCTTTCCTTCAGAAGTGACTCCATCACTTTCCCTACCACAGAGGTCAGACTGACAGGTCTGTAGTTTCCTGCCTCTGTCTTGGTCCCACTTTGTGAGAGGAATCACATCCACCTTCCTCCAGTCCTCGGGTACCACACCATCCTCCCATGATTTATTAAAAAGAGTAGCCAGTGGTTTCACTAGTTCCTCCCTTTATTTCATTTAGAATTCTGGGGTGAATTCCATCAGGACCCATTGCTTTGTCCACCTTCAGTTTTAGGAGTTCTTGCAGAACCCTTTCTTCTGTGAAAGGACTGGGATCGACCCCTATCAAGAGTGCTTCTGTTAATTGGATTAGGCACTTCCTCCTCTTTTGTGAATACTGAGCAGAAATATTCGCTCAGTATCCCTGCTTTTCACTGTCCCCTCTGCCCACCCACCGTTCATTCTATTCAGCCTCACTATCCCTCCCCTTTGTCTTTCTATTTCGCTGATGTACCTATAAAGGTTTTATCCCCTTCTTAACTGAGTTGGCTATCTTTTCCTCCGTTTGGGCCTTTGCTATTCTGACTTCCCTCCCTGCTTCCTTCTGCCTTAACTGGTACAGCTCTCTCTGTCCTGCTCCTTCTGTGTTTCCTTATACTTCGAATGCTATCTTTTTCTTCCTGACTTTCACAGCCACCTCTTTTGAGAACCATAGTGACTTTTTCTTTCGTTTTGATTTGTTTATTTGCTTCATGCAAAGGCTTGTTGCCTCTGTGATGGCAGTTTTGATGATTCCCCATTGTTGCTCCACACCTCCTTCTAGCCTGTTTGCTAGTGCTTTTCTGAGGCACTCTCCATCTTGCCAAAGTCAGCCTCCTAAAGTCCAGTACCCTCACTTTTGTATGGCTTGACTCTGTAGCTGAGTTTAACGTGAACCACACTGTTTGATGGTCACTTGTCCCCAGATGGCAACCACTTCTAGATCTGAGATCCTCTCACTGCCCCTGCTTGAGAGTATGAGGTCTAAGATTGCTCCCTCATGAGTGGGTTCGAAACTAGCTGTCTAATGCCTGCCACCTGTAGGGCATCAAGAATGGCCCTGCTCTTGGATGTGGCTGCAGCAAATGTGCTCCAGTTAACATCTGGCATATTCAGGTCTCCCATCAACAGTATCTCCCTTTCTCTGCCATTCTAAGAATGCCTTCTATCATATCTTTGTCCATTCCTCCCTGACATGGGGTCTGTACAACCCCTGTGCGGATTGTTGTGCCCTTTCCAGTCTCCAAGGTGACCCACAGTGCCTCTTCTCCTCCCTGTTTACTCTTTTGTTCAGTTGCTTTTATCCCTTCCTTTACATAGAGAGCTACTCCTCCCTCTCTCTCTCCTGCCTGTCTCTCCTGTAGGTTATGTACCCTGGTATGTTAGCATCCCAGTCATGGTTCTCTGTGTACCATGTTTCTGTGACTGCTACGATATCCAGGCATCCTCTTTCATCATGGCCACCAGCTCAGGGAGCTTGTTGCCCAGACTCACGGGCATTGGTACTCATTGGTACTCATTGGTTCTCCCACCAGATAATTAGCGGCTTAGCTTAGCCCCAGTAAAAGATTGCCAGAGAGATATTTAATGAAACACATAAATCAAACATTTTAACCCGAAACAGCAAAGTGCTAACAGTTAAACTAACCAGTAACAGAGGTAAGCTTAAACCAACTATATTAACATAACCCAAACCCCACCCCACAGTTGCCTGCAATACAATCCCACAATTGACCAGCATCCACTGCTTGCATCGGCTAACAAGGAGTCCAGATACCAGTGGAGGTCACTGGGAGGCGGTAATCCCACGAGCTCATTTAAGGGGTAAAACACCTCACCTTACAAACCCTAAGTAAAACAAAAAGCAAAATTTCCTGCATGACGGCCTCTTGAACTGCCGCACATCCTACTTAGTAAGGAGGTAGTGAAGGCCCACCCAACCCTCTGACAACAATTATCAAGGACTGGATGGAGACAGGGATACAAACTGAACAACGCAGTCCATCCCCTTCACAGTAAGGCATTGACATCTGGCGAGCCAGCACATAAAATGCCCACAACCCAAAGACCAACGTAAGGAATGGAAACAATTAAATAGAGACCTGGCAAAGGTCCATAGCCAATTATAGGCCTTCTTCTGAACTACATCCCCTTAAACATTAGGGTCCATGAATGTCATCCCTACTCAGAGGAGAGATTTTTTTTTATTTATTTAGTTTTTGTTGACCGGGTAAGTGCACTAGACAAATCCTGCCTATTTTCAGGCCACGACCTGGGGAAGGGAATACAGATGAATGCCAACTGACCTCGAACCAGATTAAGCTGTTGGTGGTATTTTAGTGAATTAGCCAAAGGTACCTTGCCATAAACAGACCAGATGATACATTAATTACAGTTGCATCACCGGGTAAACCTGCACCATAAAGGATATACCATCAACAGTCAGCCCACTGATTCAGCAGCAGGAGTAGAAGTCGCCGCAGCATCTGAGAAGGGCTCCAGAAGAGGCAAAGCTGTGTGGGTAGGGAGACTTCAGAGGGATGCCTGCTGATTCCTCAGCCCAGGAAAGCGTTTTGGAACTGGAAGACTTCCGACCCTCTGATTGGTGACATCTAGGAGGGAGAGAGATCTCATGGAACATCCTCAGTAGGAAGGTCCATCAGTGCTTTGTATTTGTTATTACTCACGCCTGGAATCTGGGTGTCGCAAGAGACACTTGGGTCCAGGCTAACACTCGACTTCTGGACCGGAGCTGGGGAACCTTGTCCACATCACCCCCTCTATCCTGGATCTTTTCCTGTTCTTCCTTTACTGCCAGGAGATTTTTTAAGGTGCCCGGTGGGAGTCTGGAATTGCTCAGTAGACTGAGGGGCACAAGCAGCTGAAGCAACGGGGTCCTCAGTTATAACAGTGTCCATTTGGGCTGGTCGAGTAGGCATAGCCTCATTGCTATGGAAGGCATGCAATTTACCCCAGTTTAGCTTGGGGGCTTGAGCTGCAAGGAAACTCTAGGCTGCTGCTGAGTTATCGAAGACCCATGGAGCCCCATTGATCATAACTCTGAGGGCCAGGGTATCTGAGAGAATAGTCCAGACCTAGCTCAGCACACGCCTAGCAGCCACTGTAAAGGCCCAACGGTGATTGGTAACTTCCTATGAATAATCAGCAAAGACTTGGATTTTATGATCTTCCAATACAGTTCGTTCTTTTTTGTGCCAGCTGGGTAACGAGTTCCGGTCCTGAAACCTGAGAAGCCAAGCCAGGATAGTACGAGTTGACCCCCAGGAGCTGGGCGAGGTGCCAGGGTTCTAAGTGCTCTATCCATCTCCTGGGGGTCTCACAACACCAACCGTCAAAGGGGGAATCTTTTGTAAAAAGATATGACATCAGTCCCCTCACAGCCCTCCGAAACCCACAAACCTGAGGTTGTTCCGCAGCTGCGATTTTCAAGATCCTCAACTCGGGCCCAAAGATGGTGTATTAGCCTTTCTTGATCCTGCAACTTAGCCTGACCTTGTGCCGGCCATCCCCGGCCTCCATAAGTCGATGTTCAGAAACACAAGCGCTGTCAGATAGGTCGACTATGCCCTCCGTATTTTTTTTGTGGCTACATCTAGTCTGTCCATTCGTGGAGAATCTTGGCGAACTTCTGCTGGATTTCATATAGATTGCCCTCTGATTGCATCAGCGTGGGGGTAGACTCCATTGCGAGGGGTTGCTGATAGGCGAGCCAGGAGACAAACTCGCAGCCAAGGAAACTTCAGTGTTCTTGTACCAATCGAGCGATGCCTAGAAAATAACTGAATGAGTGCTTGTCAGGTAACAGAAAAATAATAACATTGTGCCATTTACAGGAAAAATTCGGAAAATAAATGCAGGATTTTAGGGGTTACCGAGCCAGGCGTTAGATGTCCATTCAGATTGGATGTTGGCCCGCCCCGGGTCCATCCCTTTCTAGCATTGCACCTGTGCTGACCCAGACCTCCTCTGGGTGTCAGTCTACAGCATGATGCTGAGTCCCTCCACCCCGAGGAAGGAGAGCTGTCGGCAGACACTCAATCCTTCCTCGCTCCAGTCGACCCCATGCCAATCCAAGTCCATTTCCGAACCTGGGTAGCCAGCATGGTGCGAGGTAAGGCATTCAGCACCTCAGCCCTCTGCGCCCAGGGGATAGTGAGGCTTAAAGGGGGGATGAGTGTAGTGAAGAGAATGACAACCACAAAGTAGACATACTGAACAGATACTTCTGCTAAGTATTTACAGAGGAGGCAGGATATGGGCAAGAAATGGGTAGAAAAGGTAGGATGTGCACGGAATGGATAAAAGTCCCTTTTCAAAGGAAAGGGTCCCGAGGGAACTGAGATCAGTAAGAGCCAATAAGGCAATGAGGCCAGATGGGGTACACCACAGTGTGCTGAGGGAGCTGAGAGAGGTGGTGACAGAACCTCTGGCAACCATGTTCAGCCTATCATTGTAAACAGGAGAGGTACCTAAGGACTGGAGGAGAGCTGATGTAGTCCCATTATACAAAAGCGAAACAGAGAGGAAGTGGGAACTACAGACAGTCAGCCTGACCTCAGTAGTGGGTAAGATCATGGAAACACTACTGAAGGAAAGAATGTGGAACACCTGGTTGCCAACGGTTTCACGAGACCAAGGCAACATGGTTTTACTTGAGGACATCATGCCAGACTAACCTCATCAAATTCTTTGACTGGGTGACAAGGGAGGTGGATCGGGGAGGGAGGGCAGTGGATGTGGCTACTGACTTCAGCAAGGCCTTTGGCACTGTGCCGCATAGAAGGCTGTTAAAAAGCTGGGGAGCATGGGAGTGAGCAAGACGGTGGTAAAATGGGTGGAAAATTGGTTGGATAACAGAGACAGATGGTGGTAGTAAATGGCAGTCCTCCACAGAGGAAAAGTAACCAGTGGGTACCACAGGGATCAGCAAGTTCAAACCAGAAGGAGCTCTCAATAAAGTCGGGTGCTGGAAAATACAATAAGAGATAAAATGAAAACCGCACTCCCACAGAGATCAGTGCTGGGTCCAGTCCTCTTCAATATCTTTATCAGTGATATCACAGAGGGCATAGAAAGGAACATTTGCCTGTTCACTGATGACACAAAGCTCTGCAACAGGGTAGACATGCCAGAAGGTGTGGATGGAATGAGAAAAGATCTGCAGAATCTTGAGGACAGTCAGGGATGGCAGTTTAAATTTAACACAAAAAGTGTAAGATAATGCACATGGGGCACAAAACCCAGGAACAACTTGTCAGCTGGGGATATAGAATGATCCAAGCAGAAAAGGGATCTAGGGATATTATATCTGATGACCTCAAGGTAGGAAGTCAGTGTGACAAGGCAGCAGGTAAAGCAAACAGGATGCTGGGATGCATAGGCAGGGGTATCACCAGAAGGAAAAAGGAGGCCATAATTCCACGATGCAGGACATTAGTGAGGCCACACCTTGAGTACAGTGTATAGGTGCGGAACTGGGGGCAGAAGGGCAGTAGCCACTCCACTTTTTATTTCTGTATGGCAAAAACTAGTATAGAAAAAGTGCCCTTTGTTCCCCATAAGTGCCCTTTTGATTCTCAGCCTCAGCTTTTACCATCTTCCGCACCCTTGGTACAGTGTCCAGTTCTGGAGGCCTTACCTATCCAAGGACACAGATAGGGGAGGCAGTCCAGAGGAGAGCAACCAAGATGGTGCAGGGATTACATCACAAACCCTACGAGGTTAGACTGAAGAATCTATATATGTACTCCCTGGAGGAGAGGAGTGAGAGGGGTGATATGATTGAGACATTTAAGTAAAGTAAGTAAAGTAAAAGTAAAGTAAAACTTTATTTTAAAGCGCTTTTCATAGCCAAATCGCTGTACAAACACATTAAAGCAAACAGTTAAATTAAATTAAGCAGTCATATTTAAAATTATTCAGAATAAGCTTTAAGAAACAAATAAGTTTTGAGCTCAGATTTAAAACTTGAGATGGTCAAGCATTCTCTTATCCGACGAGGTAAAAGAATTCCACAGGGATGGGCAGCATAAGAAAACCATGCCCCAGATGTCTTTAACTCGAACCCTGGGAATCTCTAGCAACTCCTCATTGAGGATCGGAGTGAGCAGGAGGGCAGTAGATAGTAAGAAGATCTTGCAAGTACTGGGGTCCCAGTTCATGTAGGGCTTTATAGGTCAGCAACCCGACCTTAAAGGTGATCCGTCACTGAACTGGCAGCCAGTGCAGTCCGCGCAGCACAGGCGTAATATGACTAGACCTAGACGTACTCAGTCAGAAGCCAATCTGCCATGTTCTGCACTAGCTGCAAGCAGCGGATATCAACCCCTGGCAGCCCTAGGTAAAGGGGCTGCAGTAATCAAGGTGGGAGGTGACGAAGGCGTGAACCAATATGGGAAGATCAGCCTGAGGAACCAGGTGTTTCACCTTGGCAATATTCCTAAGATGATAAAGGAAGATTTGACAACGGCAGACACCTGAGATTTCAGGGTCAAACCGTCATCAAAATAACGCCCAGGTTACGACCCGTCTGAGGTCAAGAGCTGGACACCATCTACGCTTCATAAGCCAGATGGAAGCCTGCCCTAGGACCTGCCTCAAGGTGACCAGGGTCCACAACCAACACCTTAGTCTTATCCGGGTTCAACCTCATCCAGCTAGTGCTCATCCAATCTCTGATCTCGGCTAGACAGCTGTTAAGCACAGAGATCACATCTTCCTGTCCGGAATAAAGGACAGATACAGTTGAGTATCATCTGCATAGCAGTGAAAACCCAAACTGTATCACCTAATGATCATTCCTAATGGTAGCATATAAACTCTACGAACAACATAGAGGCGCCAAAATGGAGCCCTGCGGCCTCACAAGACAGGGGAAGGCATCAGAGGAATAAATTCAGTGACAACCCTCTGTGTCCTGCCTGTAAGGAAAGATCGAAACCAATGTAGAACTATTCCAGACAGTCCACAAAGAAGCCTTGGCACTCAAAAAGCACACCATGGTCCACAGTATCAAATGCTGCAGAGAGATCGAAGGACTAGAATAGTACGAGTCTTTGATCTCTCGCAATTAGGGATCATTTAAAACCCGGACCAGGGTGGTCTCAGTGCTATGCTTTTCCTAAATCCAGATTGGAGAACATCATAGACATTGTGATTTATAAGATGGTCATCCAGCTGCAGAGCAACCACCTTTTCAATAGTCTTACCCACAAAGGGCAGGTTAGAGACAGGCCTATAGTTAGCTAAGCAGTCTGGGTCCAGGAGGATTTTTAAGGAGTGGTCGAGCGACTGCCTCCTTGAGGGGATCGGGAAGACCCCATACTCCAAGGACTTCAGACAATTTCAGCAAGGATCGGGCAGATAACACAGATAAGTACCTCATGGGGAAGAACAAGGTGCAGGGAAATAAAATTTTCAAAGAAAAAGTGCTCCAGGACAAAGGGACATAGGATGAAACTGGGCGGGGGGTTTCAGAGGGAATGTGAGGAAGTACTTCTTTACAGAGAGGGTGGTAGACAGATGGAACAGCCTGCCAGAGGAGATGGTGGGGGCAGGAACGATTACAGGATTTAAGAATGCATGGAATAGGCATAGGGGATCCTGGAAGTTCGGGAAGGCGAAACCTAGTTCAAGGAAGCTTGAAGAAGCACAGTTACTAGCATTCAAGGGCAGACCAGAGTGGGCAGTAGGCCTTATCTCTGACAACATATATGTATCTATGTATTTATGTATGCTCGTGCCACAGTCGCAACATTATCAATACTTGCTCATTACAATTGAAAATGATTTGAGTTGGTTTCTTCCACGTTGCATCTCAAATCTGTTTACAAAGAGATGGCTTCATACCTCTAAATTGTTTTACATGCCTTAATTAACATTCCACCATGCAGCCCCCACATTAGGGTATTCCACAAGTTGTACTTGAATTATGACATATCACTAATGAGTGTCCATAGGTTTATGAGTGTGTTTGTTTGCTAAAGCATTAGTTTTATAAGTGTGTACTACTGCAGTTCACAGTTGCTAATCCTGTAAATATACTTACTTATGTGTAGGAAACTCCGCTTAGTGATGTTGGTATTTAGAGGTGTGTGTTCCACACTTGAGCAATTTACTGCTTGGGAAAACTATGGATGAATTATAGCTATAGTGTAGAAGAGTGACAACCCTTTCCTGCCAACCCCTCATTAGTCACGACTCAGATCTGTGACCCCATTCATGTACCACAGTCCGATTTTTCCTTCAATTGTTGCCCCATAGCTAGTGGTGGGCGAAGTGGGCAGAATTCGCTTTGTGGAGAGAAATCTACTTGAAATGCCACCACTTGAGTAGCAAATGCTAAATTTAAGCCTGGTGGGTGGGCAATTTCACCTGGCGAGCATGAAGTTTCTTCCACGGCAAAAATTTCATCTTCCACGGTGACATTTTGCCTTCCATCCAAGCGAGGAAATTTATAATAAACTTAAAACAGGATCCCTGGTGGCTAGCGGTCCGCCCCTACCTGTCCCACATGTAATTCTCCATGGTGGCTAGTGGTACCTGAGTAATTAACTGATATCCAGATCAAGAAAGTATACAGTTTAACTTTTGTCCTATATACATGCTTGTGTCATTCTGTGCTCTTCTAAGCTCATTACAATAGGTACTAAAAACATGACAACGAACATGATCAAATGATTCTAATGTGAACAGTTTCCTAAAGGAAATAGAAATGAGCCACTTATTCACCCTTTAAATACCTAAGAAGAGACTTCTAAGTGAAGTGTCTTAACTACACAACAGTTTTAATAGTATTGTACTTAATGGTGTGGCTAGTGTAGCGGTCCTTCCACAACCTGTCCCACATGCAATAATAATTCTCCATGGTGGCTAACGGTCCCACCTGTCCACATGTAATAATAATTCTCCATGGTGGCTAGTGGTCCCTCCCTCCACCATTAATTCGCCCACCATGAAATGTACTAACACCCCCCGCATCCCTCCGTATCTCCTTCTCTGATTCCTTTTAAAAGAATCAGTGGTGAGTCTAGTGGTTTGGTGATGAAACTCCGTCCGATCCCAGTTCAAAATAAATCCCTGTGATCAAGTGCCCCCCACCCAGTCCCTGGCAGCGAAATGTCCCTGCCACAACGCAGCTCCCACCCATCCTAAATCAGACGGCAGCGGCAGACGGCACAGCCCTCCTCTCCCCTCCATGGCGGCCTGCCGACTGAGCTCAGCTGTCAATGAATGAGCTTCACTGACAACTCTGTCTGCGGGCGGCCGTGGAGGAGAAAGGAGGGCTGTGCTGGTCTGCGCTGCCAGTCAGATTAGGACTTGGTGGTGGGAGCTGAGGTTGTAACAGGAAACTTCGCTGCTGGTGGGGGCTGGGTGGGGGCACTGATCACCAGGGATTTATTTTGAACTGGGGATCGGAAATCGGACGGGAGTTTCATTACCAAAACCACTAGACCACCACTGATTTTTAAAGGAATCAGAGAAGGAGATCTGGAGGGATGCGGGTGGGGCGGGGTTACTGTACATTTCCACGGTGTGGGATTACGGGTGAAGGGAGGGACCACTAGCCACCATGGAGAGTATTATTACATGTGGGACAGGTGGGGGGAAGGGACCGCTATGCTACGCCTCACCAGGGAAGGCAATTTTATCCTTCTGGGGACAATTTGGTGAAGTGATCCGCGATGGATTTGACCTCTGCCAGCACTCAAGGGTAAAATTTAAATTCTCTGCATCACTACCCATAGCCCTGAGTCTATGTCCAGCTGTGGTACTCCAACACTCGCACTCTTTCTCTGGCCCTGATGCTTTGACTCTGACTCTGACTGGCGGCTCTACCTCCACATTCAATGACTCCATCCCAGGCTCACTGGAACTGAGGTTCCTACTGCAGCACAAGACACACAAAGAAGACACACATTCTGACCATGAGTAAGGGTGCTCCATGGCAAACTACACAGAAGCAAGGGCGCTTTGATGGCACTCAGTGTGTGCAGGATTGTCCCACATGGGGAGTTCAGAATTTGCAGCGAAGCCAAAACTAGCACAACCTCCCTTACGCCACAATTTTAAGCCCTGTTTTTTTTTTTTTTTTACTGTGGCACAACCCAAGCAATCTCTGTTCCTGTACAAATGCCCAACCCTCTTACCCAACTCGGCAGTTAGCTTTCATTGCATTTAGTAGCATCCTGTCTTTAAACATTTAATTCTACACTTTATCCAAGACACTCTGTTTTCTTACTTACTGTAGGTCCCTTTCAGATCTAGAGCTGGTGCATAGTAATGTGTCATCCGCATATATGGGGACATTCGTGTCAGCGCATACCACAGGGAGGTGATTAACAAACAGTCCAAACAAAAGTGTTCCTAGGATAGGCTCCTGTGGTACACCGAGAAGTAGTCCTCCGTCGTCTGATGTACTTCCATTTACTTTTACAACCTTGTTCTGCCTGGCAGGTAGTTTTCCATCCAGGCTATTGTGATTTCTAACATTCCTGTTTCCTCTAACTTTATGAGCAGTAGTTTGTAGGTTACAGTGCCAAAGGCCTTGGTGAGATGTTTAAAAATGGCGCCATGAGCCAGCCCAGTGGCATGGAGGGCTGAGGCACTGCAAATCACCTTACCTCCTGCCACACCGGTGATGAGGGTTTTGGAATGGACTCGAGTCATGGGGTTCAGCTGGGAGGAGAGGATTGAGCATCAAGGACTGCTCTCCTCTCCCAGGGAGGGAGGCTTCTCATCCCAGCCTCAGCTGCCCCCAGCTGGAGGCCTGGAGGTGAAACAGGTCAGGGAGGCAAAGTAAAGGAGATGCTGTGGGGACACATAGGATGGGCACGCTTCCATGCATGAGTCTTACACTCCATAGGAGGGATGGGACAGAAAAAGCAGAAAAAAGGGCGTCAGGGGCTACATGAAGCCGGCCAGTCATCTCTATGCCCACCCACTGCTCAGTGGTGAACTGGTCCACCTCAGATTTGTATATACTAGGGGAGGAATGGCCTTCCTCCTCGGCCCTGCCACAAGAGAGCTATCGTAGGAAGATCTTGATTGGGCACTCACTGGGAGAGGCGGAGAGCCAGCCGGGAGGATTGAAGATTGGGCTGAAGCAGCCACCCTCCGGACATAAGGAGGATAAAAACTTGAATGAAAAAGGGAAAAATGGTCCCAGTGAGATACCCAGAGTCCCGTGCATCTGCAATGTCATTTGTAACTTACAGCAGGGCAGTGATGGTAGACTGCCTTGGTCTGAAATTGGACTGGTCCTTTGCAAGGATCTATTTGTAAAGGTGAATAAGAGTATCTGGCTACATACAAATTTCAGAATTTTGTTTAAGGTAAGCAGGACTGATATTGGCCTGTTGCCTGCCTTCACAAGTGGAGTGACAAGAGCACATTTCCAGATGTTTGGGATTTGTCCAGTTTCAACTTGATAGATAGTACAGGGTTGTAAGAGGAGCTAACTGTTTTGCTGCAATCCTAAATAGTCTGGGATCAATGTCATCTCCCATAGCACTCTTAGATACGTCAACATGTAGCAGTATTTTTAGGGTATCCTCTTTACTTATTTGTTTGAATGAGAAAGCTAAAGGTACTAACCCGATAATTTCCACCTTGTATTAACCTGATAACCTTAACTTGCATTAACCAATAACCATCACTTTTGTATTAACCTGATAACCTAAATCTTGTATTAACCTGATAACCTAAACCTTGTATTATTAACCTGATAACATCACCTTGATTGAACTTGATAACCTTTAACCTTATATTATCATTGTGATAACCATCACCTTATATTAACCTGATAATCTTTACCTTGTATTAACCTGATAACCATCACCTTGTAGTAACTTGATGTCCTCCTACCCTATCAACCTGACAACTATAACACTGTATTATTAATCTGAAAATCATCACACCATATATTAATCTGATAACCTCTACCTTGCATTGAACTGATAACCAATACCTTGTATTAACTTGATAACTTCCTACTCGTATCAACCTGATAATCTTCAACTCATATCAACCCGATAACCTGAACCTTGTATTATTGACCTAATAACCATCCCTTAACAATGACAACATGACAGTCTTAACCTTATTTTACTACTCTAACCATCACCTTGTATTAACCTGGTAACCTTCACCCTGCATTAACCTATTGGCCATCACATTGTATTTAAACTGCTAAACTAAACTTGTAGTAAAGTAATAAACTGCACCTTGTATTGACTCTGCTAACCTTCACCTTGTATTAATCTGATAACCATAACTGTATTATTAACCTGATAACCTTCACCTCATCTTAACCTGTTACCATTAACCTTGCATTAACCTGATAACCTTCACCTTGTAATATTAATCTGTAACCATCACCATGTATTAACCTAATAACCTTAACCTTGCAGTAACGATAACCTTCACTTTGTATTAACCTGGTAACCTCCACCTTGTGTTAACCTGGTAACGCCACCATGTATTAACCTAACGTCAGGAAAGATAGGGTAGGAAAAAAGGAAGGAGGAGGGTGGTGCTGTATAGTATGTAATGGTGGGTATCAAAATGATGGAAACACAGGGAATCCAGTGTGAATGAAGGGGTTGGAGGTACTGTGGGTCACCCTGGAGACAGAAAACAGAGCCACTATTTGCACTGGCATGATCTATAGACCTCCAACACAATGGAAGAAACTAGATATGGCACTGGTGGAAGCCATTAGCACAATGGCAGAAGAAGAAGGGAGGTGCTGCTGGTGGAGGACTTTAATCTGCCAGCTGCAGATTGGAGCCTCCCCAGCGGCTTCAACTAGAAGCAGAGACATCCTGGACTCCTGCAGGGGCTTTTCTCAGGGAGCTAGTTAGGGAGCCCACCGTGATGAGGCAATACTGGACCTGGTGCTCCCTAACAGGGACAGTATTGCAGACGTCAAGGTGGGAGGCTATCTGAGGACCAGTGATCACCATCCAGTGTTGTTCAATGTAAGGACATCAGTGGAAGTAAACCACACAAGGACAAGGATCTTGGACTTCAGGACGCTTAGATTAAAAAAAATGGATGAATGCCTCAGAGATGACCTAGCAGAGGGATGACCTGCATGGGGTTGAGGAACAGTTGGCTAAGTTAAAGAAGGGCATAGTGAAGGCAACAAAAGTGAGCAAAGTAAGAGAAAAGAGACTGCTATGGTTCTCAAAGGAAGTGGCTGAAAAATAAAGGCTAAAAGGGTAGCAAGGAGGTATAAAGAGACACAGATGGAAGAGGGTAGGGGATTATCGGAAGAAGCAGAGGGAGGCAGGAAAGTTGCTGACAAAAGAATAGTCCAGGGATAGCTAAAGGGACAAGACATTATTATTTAAGTACGTGAGTGAAAACAGGAAGACTAGGGGATCCCAAGGGGACAAAACATTTTTAAGTACATAAGTGAAAAGTGGAAGACTAGGGGATCAATTGTGAGGTTAAGAAGGGCAGGGATTGTGCAGGAAAAACAGATATCCTGAACACTTTGTTCAGTCTTCACAGAGGAAAGGGATGGGCCACATAAAAGCAGCATGACCACTAGGGGGTAGACACAAGTCCTTTTACAGAGGAGACAGTCCTGAAGGGATTATGAAATCTCAATGTGGACGAAGCTATAGGGACAGATGGGGTACACCAAAGGGTATTGAGAGTTCAGGGAGGTACTGGTTACACCTCTGACAGCCCTATTCAGCAACTCACTGGAAACAGGAGTGGTTCCCGAGGACTGGAGGAAGACAGATGTAGTCCGCTTTGTAAAAGTGGTAGTAGGGAGGAGACTGGCAACTATAGGCCAGTTAGCCTGACATCGGAGGTGGGAAGTTAATGAAGTCACTGCTAAAGGAAAGGATTGTGGAGTATCTTGAATCCAGCAGGCTACAAGACCTGAGGCAGCATGGATTTACATGGTGAGGTCTTGTCAGACAAATCTGATAGATTTCTTTGACTGGGTGACCAGGGAAATAGATCAGGGAGAGGCGGTGGGCGTGATCTACTTAGATTTCAGTAAAGTTTTCAACACTGTTCCACACAGGAGACTCATAAGAAAACTGGACAGATTAGGGATGGGTCTTACGGTGGTAAACTGGGTAACAAATTGGTTAAGGGATAAATGACAGAAGGTGGTAGTAAGCAGGTTCACACCATGGAAGCGAGGGTGACCAGTAGGGTGCCTCAAGGCTCAGTATTGGGACCAGTTGTCTTTAATGACTTTATAAGTGACGCTGCAGATGAGCTGGAAGGGAAGGTATTCTTCCTTATGGATGACACCAACATCTGCAATAGGGTGGACACTCCGGATGGGATGGGATGGAAGAATGTGCAGAAACCTGAGAAAACTCGAGTAGTGGTCAAGGGTATGGCAGCTGGGTTTCAATGCAAAAAGTGCAAAATAATGCACTTAGGGACAGAAACCAAGACGTGGAGTACAAAATGGGAGAAGAGGTATTGACGGTTACCAAACAAGAAAGGGACCTGGGAGTAATCATATCTGATGACCTCAAGGTGGTGACACAGTGTGACAAGGCAGCTGATAGGGCCAGCAGGATGTTGGGGTGCATAGGGAGGGTATCACCAGCAGAAGGAGGAAGTATTATGGCTATGTATAGATCACTGGTGAGACCCCACTGGAGTACGGTGCCCAGTTCTAGAGCCCACATCTCAGGAAGGGCATAGACACCATGGAGGCTGTCCAGAGGAGGGTAACTAAAATGGTGCAGGGTCTACATCAGAAGCCCTATGAGGAGAGACTGAAGGACCTCGGTATGTAAACCCTAGAAGAGGGAGGGGAACATTATAGAGATCTATGAATACCTCATGGAGGTAAATAAGGTACAGGAGGGAGTATTTTCTGAGGAAAAGATGTATGAGAACAAGGGGACAGGCAATAAAGCTACAAGGGAGTACATTCAGGAGAGATGTGAGGAAGTACTTCACTGAAAGAGTGGTGGATCCTTGGAACAGTCTACCAGTGGAGGTGGTGGTGGCAAAACTGGCAGAATTCAAGAATGCATGGAACAGGCTTAAGGGAATTTAGTGGAAGGCAAGGGGAGGAGTTGATGATCAAGTAGGCTCTGCGGTGACAGTACAGGCAGGGGAAAAATGTGCAAACTAGGTGGGCCAAGTGGTCCTGATCTGCCAACAGATTCTATGTTTCTATGTTCAGTAACCAGATAACCTCCAACTTGTTTTAACCTTATAACTATCACCTTGTAGTAACCTAACTTTCACCTTCTATTTACCTGATAAACTTAACCTTGCATTAAAGGAGTACTACTGGATGAGGTGAAGCCCAGCAGCTGCACAGATCGGGCTTCGGCTAAAGATCCCCTGTATCATGTAGTAAATAAAGATTTTTTACCTCATTGCTCGTAAACTCGCTCCCAATTCTCCAGTGCAGCCAGCATGATTAAATATGGCATTCCTCACCTCCGGGATCACGCTGGAAAGACTGCGATATTGTGACGTGACTTTGCCCCTTCCTGTTGTTTGCCCATACGTACAGAAGTTTTAAAATATTGGTGTTTTCCATGCCCAGTGCTGTTTCAACAGAACTTGCCTAAATGCCATGCGTGTTTCTGGCACAGACATGGCTTTTAGGCAAATTCTTTAAGGTTTACTCAAAGCTAGCAGCTCTGCCAAAAGAATTTGCTTGGCAAACAAGTAAAATAGTGGGTGGACCTTACCAGAGGCTTCTCTTGTCTAGCAAGTGTGTTGTTCCATTTAGGCAAATTCTGTCAAAACAGCGCTGGGCATGGGAAAATACCAATATTCTGAAACTTCCGTACATATGGGCGAACAACAGAAAGGGGCAAAGCCGCATCACGATATCATGGTCTTTCCGGCACGATCCTGAGGGTGAGGAATGCCATATTAATCATGCCAGCTGCACTGGAGGATCGGGGTTTACAGCGATGAGGTAAAAATTTTATTTACTAAGGTGCATACAGGGATATTTGAGGTGAAGCCCCTAACCCATGCAGCGCTACTTCACCTCACCCAGTAGTACCCTTTAACTTGATAACTTTCACCTTTACTGACCTGACAACCAATGTGATAACCCTAATCATGTATTATCTGGTAACCTTCACCTTGTTTTACCTTAATCACTGTAACCTTGTATTAACCTGATAACCTTAGAAAATAATTGCTGCTTGGCTCCTGGGACCCTTATGCAGACTAGGCATTACACCTATCCAAGGCTTTCTCAGTGCAGACATTTGAAAGAACAGAAATCCTTGTATTTCACATTTACATAAAGTGTATACAATTGTGCAAAGTTTCTGAATTTCACCTATGTCTGTGTAATGCAGAACAATCTGACGAAATTCAGCATTTCACAAAGCTGGCAAAAGCAAAGCTTTTTCTGAAATTTTGTTTCACTCACAGCCTCATTTTCATTAACTTTGTGGAGGATGAAACACCTAAAATTTAAACAAACTCTGTCTAGAGCGCTACGGCTGCAGCGAGCTCTGGCTGTAGTCCGCCACGTCCAAGATGGTGACCAGAGTTCAGTGCGCATGTGCGCGGTGAAGTCTCTCATGCGTGATGACTTGCGCATGTGCACTGATCTCCAGCAGCCATCTTGGACTTGGCGGACAGTGTCATGTTCCGCCATGAGTTCAGTAAGCTCGGCAGCAGCGGCAGAAAAAGTAGTGCACCTGGGGGAGGGGGAGCACACGGTTGGAGTTTCGGAAGGAAGTACTGCAACTCCAAATCCAAATGTGTGCTTCAGTATCCCTTTTTGAGCTACCGCAAGATGGCTGCAGTCTCCACCCACTGCAGCCGTAAAATCTAGCGTAGTTCCACAAATGTAAAATATGCAAAGTTGGAAAATTTTGCACGCTAATAAGAAAAACACTTCATGCTGCATAAAAGTAATATTAAATGGGGTCCCTTAATTATATTATTTGCGGTCACATTGTTTTAATGCACTCTTTTCCTAATGCCACTGTGGCACCTCACTCACTCCTCACCCTCTTTAGGCCACTCCTGCCCTGACTGCTGCCCATCATGCTACTGGTCTGCTTCTCCAGCCTAACTACTCAGACCACCAAAACCCCTGAGAAACCAGCAGGAATGCCTTGCATGACAGGACCTGAACCAGTGGCAGAAGCTGGCCCAGGAACATACAACTTTATTTATGCAGCGAGTGGGTGGAGGAGGAGGTGGCACCAGGGCAGCTGGAGTGGGGCGGGGACCGTCATTCTGACCCCTGTACAGACACACACCACCCAACGATGTCACTGCATCTATCTGCCCTCAGCACTGGCTTGTGGAGGGGCCACGCCGTGTGGTACTCTACAATGCTAGGGCCATCTCTCTGTCTACAGGAGGTGCTAGTGGAATGAGCAAGCAACACACCTCCGTCCCAGACCATGAGCAGGCTGTCTCTGCAAAGGTTAGTATAATGGGAAAATACAGTAGAAGTGCATATACTAGAAAATGATTCATTAAAAACTTAGTACAGAATAACACATAGTAATGTAGTGGTTGATGGCAGGACTGCTTGGCCCACCTAATCTGCTCGTATTCCCAGCAAGCTCGTATTCCACACAAGCAAATACACGATAAGCAGAGAAGGAGATAAAAAATTCCAATATACAGCATGTACGCGCACAAGACTGGGGATGAAAAAAAAACAAAGCCAGAGAATACAGAACCAAACGTTGGCTTTTGTTCTCCTTTTCCTTTTTAAATAAATATTTGATCATTTACTGTTAACACTTCAATTCATCTAAAACCTTACCTATCCTGCCTTTCTTTGTGATTGTCTTAGCACTTCTCTCAGTGGAATGCTCTCACTGCCCTGTTTACTCACGCTGTTTACCCACAAAAGCTTGTGTACTATACCATCTTTCTGAACAAAACATATTTATTTATTTTACAATTTTTGCACAGTGAGGTGAAGCTTCTTTCCAGGTACATCCAGTGAGCACATGGAGGTTCAGTGACTTGCCCAGGGTCACACAGTGTGCAAGTGAAGGTTGTGGGAATTACACATACTGTAGGTCTACTGGATGTATCAAGCTCACTCCCAGCTTGGTGCTCTAACCTCCAGGCATACTGCCAGCCAGTGGTTAAGTTAGAAATGTTTAGGAACTGGAATTGTAATCTCTACATTTGCAGGAGGTGGGACTGTCGTCCCTAGGAAGTGGAACTATCCACAGTTTTCAATGGAGAAAGGTGTCAGAGTAGGTGGAACCTGAGTTCCTGTGAGTACTTGCCCAATTTGGTGGCAGTATAGCGCAGTGGTTTAAGGCTCTGAGCTGCAAACCTGGAGGCGTGGTCTGAATCCCTCAGCCCCAGCTTGCATACTGTGTGACCCTAAGCAAGTCACTTAACTTCCTTGTGCTCCCAGGTTGCAGTTGTAAACAAGCTTCAGCTAGTGTGTCTCTCCTGGTTAAAAAAGTAACCCCTTCTGCCAGCCAAAACATATGCTGGTCCAGTAAAAGGTATCAAATTATCCAGTAATCCCTGTTTTCCAAGGACCAATTTAGCTACAATCTCTCTTTACCAGGACAATTCACATCACATGCTTGTGTTTTGTCCTACATCTGACCATCCCTCCTACACTCCAAACTAAAAACAAAAATGGGCACACAATACACAACAAAGCGGAATTTCCCTCTGAGAATCCTTCAGACATCACAGACCACTTGCATTTCACTCTGTCGTGGTTTATAATGGTAAAGGATCTCGGGGAGAACACACCCTTATTGTACATCTGTTTGTGTTCTTGTACCAGCAGACATCAACCAGATGGCAAGGCATACAGAACCCCAAGCTAGAAAGGATTTGCACACTCGGGAGTAACAAAAACTGCACCAGCTATCTCCCCTTCTCACTGGATGGTTGTGACCTCCGTGCTCCCTCTCCTAATTTACTTTTGTTGCCTGCTTTAGCCTGGGTAATTCATAATGCTCCATCTCCTCCCTCTCCAGATCGTGCTGTGACTGTTGCTAATAATTTATTATACTTCCTGGGCAACGCACCTATATTCTGTGTCAGGACATCGCTCTTTGTACTTGTTGCCATAATTTGCCATTATTCCTTGAGTCTTAATTTCAGTGTATCAATCTGCAGTTTATTTTGCCTTGGTGGCTTATACTTGCCTATATATTGCTTTGTTAACATCGTTTGCGTTAACACTTAGTCTTGTCTCCCAATACCACCCTCCCCCAGGGTTGCACCTGGAAATGAGCCACAGATCAGTGTACCTTTCCGGTTACCAATTTTCAACCGATCAATAAATACGGTTGCATGACTACAGCCTGGAAGTAGGGTCCACAATGCCGAAACCACTTGCACAGCACTATATAGGGCCCTCATGATTCATCGCTCATTCACTAGCCAAAGTACCACAAGTAGCCAGCACACTCTGTGCAAGTTTAGTAACTGCCTAACAGCTGGCTTGCATTTCCTCTGGATTGAGCACATTATTCCAACATTTTAAAAAGAGGAGAGCTCAGCTCATACTGGCCAACACAAAAGCTCATTTAATGTAAAAGGTTTACGTAAACAAGGAGCAATAAGGAGGAGCAGAAACGGCTGGCAGCAGGCCAGACTGGACATTCATTGCAGAGTGAGTTTACAGGCGGGTTAAGTAAACAAGCCCTCTTCTGTAAGACGTTTATTAGAACTTTCCACTTGAAAACTGATTCTTGTCACTCCACAGCAGACATATGCCTTATTATTCAAATGTCAGGCATTTTTTTGCCCTTCATGTCTTTTAATGTTTTCAAATTAAAATCTGCTACATCCATCATCCTGCTTCAGGCCTAGTAAAATAAATCAGGTTACAACTAAGTCTATGTCAGAAGCCACAGGGACGGACAGGACAGAAGAACTTGAGAGAGGCTGCCAATGGAGAGAATCCTGAGATGGGAGGAGCAAGCGCATGTGGAGGAATGAACAGAAGGGAACTGGGACAGCCATTTAGTGCAGTGGTGGTAGTAGTAGTAGTAGTAGTAGTAGTAGTATTAAGATTTATTTATATGGTGCCCAATCCCAGAGGCTATGGGCACCTTACACAATAAAACAGGCAGGGTAGTAATGACAATAAAATAAAGCTCTGACGGGTTATACAAAATTTAAAATATAAGCATAAATAAACTAATTTTATAAATAGTTAATAAATAATAAAACAATAAGACAGAGTTAAAACATTATGAGTAGTCCGGAAAGGCCATTTTAATAGAGGTGTCTTTAGATCCCTCCTGAATACCTCCACCAACACCCTTACAGATCTAGGAAGTGAGTTCCAGAGGGCTGGGCTGGCCACCTCAAAAGCTTGGTTGCCAGAGGTTTTCAGTCTGGCCCTCAGAACCGTAAGGAGGCCCTTGGTGGAGGAGTGGAGGGAATGGACCAAGTGGAAGGGGTAAGGAGATCTGTCAGGTAGCCAGAGCCCGATCCATACAGGGCCCTAGGTGAGCAAGCCCACCTTGAAGATGATCCTCCACCTGATAGGCAGCCAGTGCAGATCTCGCAGGCCCAGGTCACATGACTGGACCTAGACAGGCCCATCAGTAACCTGGCTGCTGCATTCTGCACTAGCTGCAGCCGGTGGAGGGTCCCTCCACAGACCCCAAAGTATAGAACATTGCTGTAGTTAAGCCAGAAAGTAACACAGGCGTGTACTAGTGATGGCAGGTCTTTGGGTGGAACCAGGCTTTAATTTGGGCGGTATTCCTTAAGTGGTAAAATATACTTTGACAACAGATGGCACTTGAGCATCAAGTGTCAATCTATGATCCAGGAGGACACCCAGATTTCTCACCCTAGGGAAGCCATCAATGGAGTGGTTCCCAGGACCAATCCTGTGCCACCCAGAGGCACTCCCATCACACCTGCAACCAGGTTCAATCACCAGGACCTCCATCTTGTACAGATTTAGCCTCAGCCAGTTGGATGCCATCCAGTCCTGGATTTCAGCCAGGCAGCTGTTTAGCACTTCCGCTGTGTCATTTATTCCAGAGGCAAAAGACATGTACAGCTGGGTATCATCTGCACAGCAGTGAAAACCCAGATTGTACCATGTAATGAGCTCTCCCAGGGGTAGCATGTACACCACAAACAGCATTGGTGACAGGATCAGCCCATGAGGAACTCCACATGGCAGGAGCTTCAGAGAGGAGGAGAAATTCCCCATTACCATCTGTTTCTTCCTGCCTGAGTGGTTGGACTCAAACCAGTTGATGGCAGTACCGCAAGTCCACAGTGTTCTCTAAGATGATCCAAAAGCACAATGTGGTCCAAGGTGTCAAATGCTGAGGAGAGATGGAGGAGAACAAGAACTGACCAGTCTCCTCTATCTTGTGCCCTAAGGGGTCATTTTCACCCTGACCAATGCCATTTCAGTGCTATGTCTAACCCTGAAACCAGACTGAAATGGCTCATAGATGTCAAAGGCCGTGAGGTGCACCTCAAGCTGCAGTGCCACTATCTTCTCAACAACCTTCCCCAGAAATGGGAGGTTGGAGATAGGCCAGTAATTCACCAGGATATCAGGGTCAAGAGATGGTTTCTTTAGGAGGGGCCTCACCAATACCTCCTTTAAGGTATCAGGAAGATCCACTCAGCAGAGAGCACCAGACTATTCCCAGGTGAACACTGGGCCAACAATCCTGGCAAATCCCACTTAGAGATGAAGGGGTTGGGTCCAGTTCACAAAAGTACACAGCTTTGAGATCACCCTCAACAAGTGGTGCTCCTAGTCATGAGACTAGTGACCCAACGCGGGAATGAGCTCAGGCCATGGGGGAGATCTAGCATGCCAGTGGATGCTCTTTTCCAACAGTGAGGAGGGCCACTATACTGCTGCTACTATACTGTCACTGGGGTGACCACAGATGTTAGTGCAACAGGCAGCACAGGTGATAAGTGGGCATCGGCTAGGAGTATGCATAAGGCGCACTTGTCATCCAGGCTCCAGGAATGCAACTAGAAACAAGTGAAAAAATGGGTATACAGCCCCGACATCATGTAGAGCAGAGTCCCCACAGCGACAACAGCACCACGTCACTGTAGGGAATCTGCAGGCACCGCTGTCTGTTGGGGGTCCTGCACTCCCCCGACTCAGCTCCAACTCGGAGTTGAGAATCTAAGTGGGGAGTGCAGTGGGTGCAGCCTCCCCCATGTGGAGGGTTTGGGGTGAAGCTCCCTGAAGAAAACACTTGCTGCTTCTGAAAACCAGCAGCCGACTGCAAAATGCAGTTGACCTGCCGGTTTCGCTGTCAGGTCGCTTGACAAATATTTTGTCGACGACCGCCGTGATCCAAAAAATGCCGCCTTGTGCGGAATGATCTCTGCATGCTCCAGTCCCCGACTATAGCTACCGCCTGCCTTCAGGATCCCAGGAAACTCCTGGAATTCAGGACCAGGAGGGGGTGGGAGGTTGAGCCTGAATGGCTAGCCACACAGCAGGGAGGTGAACATGTGCAGTTAGAAACCTGAGGGGTGAGCCAGCCTGCTGGTGCAGTGGTAGAGCTACCACTTGCACGGCAGTGATCTGGGTTCAGAAACAAGCCTAGGCAGGCGGCCGTGAGGGGATGAGAATTGAGTACCCTAGGGGCTGCTCTCCTCCTCTGGGGAGGGAGGGAGGGAGGGTTGCTGCACCCACTGTACTACTGCTACCCAGTGACCACGGATGGCAGTACAGTTGGGGGTGCCACGTAGGGAAGGGAGGACATCAGCTGGAGTCTGCAGCAGCAGTACTCTTTGGCATGTTCATGCCTCCTTAGGGCTCCCATGCATGCCATCGTCCTCAGGAAGTGGGACCCTAGGGAAGCTGAAACACCCCCTGCCCCCAGAGTGTAAACGCCCTCCTGGGTTGGTGGCCCCTGACCCCTGCATTTCCACCATGGACGCTGTGGTATGGAACCATCGGCTTGGGCGCCCTATCATGAGGGGTGAACTTGTGTGGTTGATGTCCCATGGCTGGGGCATGCGAGGTGCTGGGGGCAATCCAGAGGTGAAGCTGTGGCTGGGGAGAAAACATCAATTTAAAAACAGATAAACCTGAGGGGTAAGTACCAATGGGGGCTGTGCCTGACCAGATGAAGTGGCCAAGACAAGAAGAAACAATATTATAAGAAAAAATAAAGAGAAGTGAACTACCAAGAAAACTGACCAAAAAATCCTTATTTATTTAGATTTTGTTTACGGGTAACCCACTGAGACCAATGGTCCCTTTTTCAGGAACAACCCAGAATTATTATTATTACTAATGTGACTTCAACCAGTTAGAGCTTAGAACCATAGTCGTCTTATTTTGTATACATTTGTCATCTAGTTACGTGGACGTTCCACTTCAGAGTTGGGAGCGGTGTTAGACTCATTTTGCAAAATAAAAAATATATAACCCTTATAAGTCACTTCAGCTAGCTCGAGTGAATTATAGTAAATTAACAGGCTCAAATTAGTATCTTTTGTGTATAACAGAGTCATTTTGTGAGGTTTGGATAGCCAGAATTGAGAAGCCGATCTCTCCCAAACTTCACCAAAATGACACTATTCTGATAAGAGACATCCCTTGGAGGCCTGTTGTTAACATATAGAGTGGACGCTCCTTGGAAGTAGAGTTACTCACATAGTGCATTGACTGCACCATTCATACTCAGCAGGATAGCTGTTTTCCACCCTGTTAGTAACGTTTTGGAGTAGACACCCTTGGAAGTAGAGTCGCCAGATAGTGTATTAACTTCACCATTATCTGCCTGTTATTAACATACAGGAGTGGACGGTTCCATGTCAACTGCAACTGTGAACGGCGACCCATGAATAGGGCGCAAGTCCCATAGGCAATGACTTTCACAAAACTTTTTTCTGCGGGGCTTCCGCCTGCACCCTCTTGTGGGGGCTTTGCCCCATGCCCTCCATATTTATTATACTAACTCTGAGGCGGCCTGCGGGGATGAGGGAACGTCAGTTGACCAAAAGTGTCAGTGCTGTGGTTTGGTCCCCCAATTCACGGGTCGCCGCTCCACAGTCACCGCTTTGATGGGCTACTGAGTGGACACCCTTGGAAGCAGAGTTCCTCTGATTGTGCATTATTTATACTGTTCACGTTCTGCAGAATAGCTCTGTTCCTTTCTGGCTAATAGGGCACTAGCATTACAGCACGGTCATTACAACGCCAAATGCCAGATCGCCCCCTTCCCAAGTCCGCCCCTCCCCGGAGTTAGTATCCCAGAAAGGTGGGGCATGGGGCGCAGCCCCACAAAGAGAGAACAGTGACGCTCCCACTTAGCACTGTAATGACCGGCACACTGCCGCTAGCACTCTGAAGTGGTAGAACCAGCCTGTTATCCACCCATTGATAACATATTTATTTACCAGGAAGAGACTCCGTTGAGCAAAGCTAATTCACAAAGAGGTCATGGGAAGGACAGCATATAATTCACAACAGACAATAATACAGCAAGACATTTGCCTAACTAATGTCAAGTAGATAGTACAATAACAGACACTAGCCTGATAGGACGTAGGTTCCAAGGATTATAGGAACTTGAGCAGACTGGATGGACCTATGGTCTTTTTTATTTATTTATTTATTTTAACCAGGAGAGACACACTAAGATGAAAGCTTGTTTACAGGTATGACCTGGGAACACAAGGAAGTTAAGTGACTTGCTCAGGGTCACACAGTATGCAAGTAGGGGCTGTGAATTAAACCCAGGTCTCAGGTTTGCAGCTCAGAGCCTTAAACCACTGCACTATACTGCCTCCTTAGGACCCGGCACTGTCATGGCGTCATTTTCTATGTTTCTATATTCTAGCCAGTACACGAATACAGTAGGAAAATGCAGTCAGTGATGATACATATAGCCTGCATACCCTCGAAGTAGAGTCACCAGATCATGCATTAACTATACTGCTCACACTCCATGGGATAGCTCTGTTATCCACCCGTTATTAACATTTAGGCCTGGACCCCGAAGATCGGCATTAACTGTACTGCTCACACTCAGTGGTTAGCTCTGCTTTCTGCCCAGTATTGATGTATAGGAATGGACACCCTTGGTAGCAGAAGTACAAAGAAAACTAGGCACACCAGGGAAGCTCCAATTTAGACAAATTTATTGCACATATTAAATGAAATCGCAAATAAAAGTGCATCATAACATGAAGTGTACTTTTGGTGGCAAACAGCCACAGGTGACAAACACTCAAGTAGCTCTTTAATCTGCCCATTAAGATACGTTATAAAATAGGTAGAGAATTTCCTGCGTTTTGATTGGCTGAGAGGTACCATTTGCCATGTCCTTATCAGGACATATTCTGGCAACAGGCACTAATTATGCCAACCAAAACGCAGTACACTCACAGATCAATGCCTACCACAGCTTTCCCTGCCGAAACAAATCTCCACTGCAGCTCCACGTCAAGCATGTCACAGATTTACAAGAGCTGCACCAGGAGAGCACTACCACAAACAGACATCAGTGCTTGTCAAGGACCCCCCACGAACGACAGCTAAACTTTAACTCTTTAACAGTCATTAATTTATTTTCCTGCTTCCAGTTCCCCATGTCAATATGTCATGTGCCGTTCATATAGTAAACGCTGACCGTTTATCCCAATGTGATCTCCATTTCTCCACCATGATCTCCGATGTCTACTGCTCAACCCCGTGCTGCTATCCAGTAAACCGCAAGGTCAAAATTATGATGATTTAGTAACTTCTAATTGCAGGCAATATAGGAAAAGTTTAAATGACGAAGGAAGAAACGTGAAGAAGGATTCTAGCTGCTGTCTACGTGGCTCTTGAGGGATACTCGCTGCCAGTCACCTCTGTTAGCACTGTAATTCCTAACACAGCCAAACTAAGAAATGTGGAAAAATAAAATAAACTGAAGACCATATCGTGGAGGGTTTTGTATCTGTGTGTATGTGGGGAGGGTGTGACAGATACCACTGCACTTGCCCCCAGTCAAGGTAATCGCCTCCATTAACACTATAATTCCCAACACAGGCAAAGTAAAAAAAAAACCTAAAAAGCAAATTGTAGAGGTTTTGTATCTGTGTGTGTGTGTGTGGGGAGACATACACAACTACCCTCTAGTGCCTTTAATTAAACATCTCCATTAAATACAATGGGCCAGATATTCAGACTGTGTCTGGCAATGGCGCAATGTGGCGCAGTGTATCCGGGATGCACGGGCCAGGGCAGGTGATATTCAGCGGTGATGCGCCATGGCAGCAGCACCATTGAATGAGGGCACGGACTCGGCACACGGTGGTCACAACGCACCGGCGCGAAGCCACGGATAGTGAGTACGGGATGCGCCAGCACAAATGCAGTTGTGCTGGGCGCAGCACCCGTGATATTCGGAAGAAGGCACGAAATGGGGTCATAATATATGCATTGCGCAACGGCATGACGAGGGGCGCTAGAACACCAGGTTATTAGTGCTTGTACATAAGTCCATGATCGGGCATACTGGCGGGAGGCCACATTGGACAATGGGAGGGTGTGTGTGCTGCTGTATGGTTGTCCCTGCTGGGCAGACTTCCACCCACAGCTGGCAGGTGCCTCGTTGTGCCCTGAAATGCAGCAGCCCACCTGTGTTTGGCCAGGATTTGTTCCTCCTTTTCACAAGCTCAACATTTACCCCCAATGCGGCGCACATCAGGGTTATTGCCAGCATATGCGCTGCACATCCCAGGCTGAATATCGGGATGTACTGCATGCATGGACAGCCTGCATTTCGCCACATACATTACCATTGCACCCCAGCGCATCGGAATTTGTGCTGTGCCTGGCAGCCTTTTGAATATCCCACCGGTCGCATTATTATGGGTTGCGCCAAAAGAATCTCATGAGCCAGGTGCAACCACTTTGAATATCTGGGCCAGTAAGTACTACTTTTCATATTTTGTATTGATATGATCATATTTTTAATGTTATATGCATTTTTAGTAATTTTTTTTTACTACCCATTTTGTAAGTGGAATAAGACACACCGAGGTGTGGTTTATGGCCTGATAAGAGCACTTCCCAGGTGCTAAAGGCACTTGGTGCAAGCTACCATGCCTCCATTATGCACTTGAGGTGTGCTCTATCAGGCCATAAACCACACCTCATCGCGGCCTTTATTCCTTACAGAGTGAACACCTCATGGAAGTAGAGTTGCTCAGATAGTGGGTTAACTGCACCATTCATGCACTGCGGGTCAGCCTTGTTATCAGACCATTAAGCTTATCAAGGTAGACCAGCTCTCAGATTTAAAAAATGAATAAGCGCTAAATCCCCAGATTTTGTCAGAAAACTCTAACCTGGAAATTTCTTCAAGTATAATTTGGGATACTTTAAAAGCTGTCATTCGGAGGGAAATTGTGACTTTTGCTTACTACAGGTGGAAGCAACAGGAATCCACTTTTGAAAGTTGGAGACTGAATTAAAACAGCGGCAACAAAACCTAGGTGCCCAAACACCTGATGATCGTAATCATGTATGTGACCTGAAGGCAGCCCTACAAAGATCTTAGATGAGGAGGTGCAAATGGCACTGTTTTATCTTAAAAAGTATCGCTATGAAGGTGGGCCCAAGGGCTCGAAATCTTGCAAGGCAGCTTTGGGGCACAGAATAGCATCTTGCATTACCCAGCTTCAGTCCTCCATATTTGGGAAGCTAGCTGTCACTAATACAGATATTTTATAAGTGTTTCAAACTTCTTATTATCAATTATATACAGCATCCCTCCCTCAGATCAATCTCAAATTAGTAGTTTCTTTTCTCATCTTTCACTTCCTAACATCTCCCAGGACCAGCAAAATATGTTGTTAGCCCCAATTACTATGGAAGAGTTAAAAGCAACACTTTCTGGGAGCAAAACATTGAAATGTCCTGGTCCAGATGGACTGCCATCTGAATGGTATAAGATCTTTTCAAGTCCTTGGCCCATTCTTTACTGGCTACATTCTGCGAGGTTCAGGACCTCCCCTCCGTCATGGGCCTCTGCCATGCTATCCCCTATTTTGAAACCGGACGTGACCCTATGCTTCTGTCATCATACAGACCAATTTCCATTTTAAATATGGATTGCAAATTATTCATGTTAGTTTGGGCGCATAGGGTTGAGACGGTACTCCCCTCAATAATCCATGTGGATCAGTCAGGTTTTATTCGTGCCCATCAGACCTCAGATAATACCCACAGAGCTATCCATTTAATGGATTATATTAATCAGAGGTCCCTCCGGCAGCCTTGATCAGCTTAGATGCTGACAAGGCCTTTGACAAGGGTCTCGTGGCCATATTTATGGCACCCTTACTCCAGTTCAGTTCCAGAAGATTTTGTTCGATGGCTCTGGAATATTTATGTAATGCCTCAGGCATTTCTCCACATTAATGGTCAAATATCAGCTTCATTCCCACTGACACGAGGAACTCATTAAGGCTGCCCCTTTCCCTTTGCTTTTTGCCTATATATTGAACCGGTGGAGGGCATTCCGTTGGGTGAGCAGATATTAAAATTCCCTTTATCGGATGACATCTTATTAACTATTTTAGATCCTGAGAACTCTGTTCCAGAACTCTAGAATTCTTCAGATGTTTGCTGGGATCTCAGGATATGTGATTAATGTACAAAAAGGAGGTGTTGGCATAACTTCTCCCTGTCTCAGGCATTAAAATAGTTATTTTCTTCTCGCTGGAGATACACCAAAATAAAGTACTAGAGGTACAATTACCTCAAAGCCTGTCACATTTAGAATTGTTAAACTACGAGTCCTTGATGCAGCAGGTGATAGAGAAAGATCTGAGTAAGTGGACTCACCTCAATTATCTTTTTTCTCATGAATAGATGCCATCCACATGACTATTTTACCCAGATTTCTTTACCTTTTCAAACTCTTTCAGTGACCCCTTCTCCCTATTATTTTATATCCTGGAATAGAACCTGTCTAGATTTGTGTGGGTAGGTCACCATCCTCGAGTCCGATGGACACTGCTCCAGTTGCCAGTTGATAGAAGAAGCTTAAACCTCCCCAACATTAAGGAATATCATAACGCAGTGGTAGTTGAAATGGTCCTGCAGTGGCTAAACCCCTCATATGTAGCTACTTGAAACATATAGACTTTGTGTAGAATGACTTATTTGATGTTGGTAAGACAGTTTTGCGCCATTAACCCTCCCTCCAGATTTTCACTTGTTCACATCTGGAACAAAGGGATACCCTATAGTTGGTATAGAATCCACACGTTCTGTTCTGACTTCTATTTTTTATTATACCAGACTGCTGCTCACTGAGGTGGATTTCCTGCCAGCCCGTTTTGATCAAACTTTTCATAGAGGGCACTGGATGGGACTATCATATCTTTTCAATTTTAGACACTCAGGGGATGGTTACTTTGCTCATTTACAGGCTTCTTACCAGTTGCCTAATCGGAAGAATTTCCGATACTTACAAATTCAAACTTTTGTTGCAAAGGCCCCCCATGGTGTAGGCTGCCCTCCCTCAACCCCAACTTTAGAAGTTAATTTTGGGTACACTAGGAGGCCAAACATACTCACACTTAATTGGTTTAGTTTATAAGAGACTCAGGGATGGATGGGCGAGACTACCCAATCAATATTGAAGGCCTGGAATACCGAACTGGCCACAAATATTACTTATAGGAGTGGCTAGACTTCATTTCACCTTCTATGAAAATTTCCAAGGCCCCTACTGGTGGGAATTTGGAAATGCATAGCCACTTTTCAACACTCGGATAAACTAATCAAATATCTCCCAATGTCATCAGGATCTGTTGGAGGGCCTGTGGAGAATCTTTGGTGAATTTTTCACATATTTTTGGCACTCCAGTGCTTAGCTCTTTGGCAGGAGATTGGGGTCCGTTTGGTACAATTGATTTGTCTTGAAGTGAAGTTGACTGAGGAATTGGTTCTCTTATATATAACACTGGTGGATCCCCACCTCACTAGAAGTATGCAGTATATATATTTAACGCGGAAAAAAGCCATTACCCATTTATGGCATAATTGGCTGCCCCAACAATCCCTCCAGTGGCAGATATTGTGAATGAAGTATACTTCATAGAGCAATTAATTGCCCAATGCCTGGGTTGAACTACTCACTTGAGATAACTTGGAGGTTCTGGGTATTCTATATTTCTGAGGAAGATGATTGCTTCATTCAATGATATTTTAGTCAGTGGAATAGAGATTCGGAGGAGTTGGGGAGTTGATGGCTTCAAGTTCCTGTCGGCCCCTAGACTGACTGAACTGTTCATGAACAGTGCTTACAAGGTTATAGATGACAAAAGTAGTTATTATGGAATTGCTTTGAACTGCTTGCTGCCTTTTTACCCTTTCTTATTTTTCTTACACAGATTGCTCAACTTTAGGAGAAAGTATCTCTGGATAGCCTATTATGTTAGACCATTGTTATGACCCTTAGTTATTGTACTGTAATGTATCTGGTGATATTGTAAAGATTACATTTGCCCTGATCTGCACTGTTTAAATAAAGAAAAAGTTCAAAATAAAAGGGAGACCAGCTCTGACACAAATTTTCAGGTAACGCTTACCATATTCTGAATGAATTATCTATCTGGGTCATTATCCATCACAGAATGTTCAGATACTCCAGATAAATGCAATATTAGTCAAAATTTTTTTTCTGCAGGGATAATGAGGTATCCTGGTCATTATAGGACTACCCAGACAAAATTATTCATTATCAAGAGCATTTTTATGAGATAGGCCAGATAATAATCAGTATCCATCCGCTCCAGAAATAAGAATCTGGGTGCCCCAGTGCAGAGTTCCCAGTAACAGCTTACTGGCACGGGCAGAGAAATTGAAGTTGTGTATCCTGAAATGTCAATGAATCATCCAAAGAGACCACAAAGGAGACTGAGATAGAGATGGAGGGACATAGCAACAGAAAGGGCAAAGCAGAAGGATGAGTAAAACTGATGGTGATGGTACCCCTCTCCACATGGCTTCACAAGGTGCCGATCTTGCCAAATCAACCTGGTCATTCTCTTTGAGGCGGTGACCATGGAGTTGGACAGGGGCAGGGCCTTAGACATAGTTGACCTGGACTTCAGCAAGGTCTTTGAAACTGTGTTGCAGGATAAGCTGCTGGTTAAAGTGGCTGAGATATCCCTAAACATTTTTTGCAGTTATTCTTCTCCCCTGTACCTGCAGCTCCCATACTGCCAGCCACCACAGCCCCATCACCCTGACATCCCCAGGACTGAACATCGCTCAAAGGCAGCATGGCATGGGTTGTCAAATGCAGGCCTGCAGGCAGCCAGAGTCATGCTGCCACTAGTGCAGTGATTTTCCTTTTCTCCCCACCCAAGGTGCCGCGCCCCATGTGCTACACACCACACATTTGCCCTCCCTCAAGAACTCTGGCAGTCTCGGCCTGCTGATCTCCAGCCACTCCTAGGGGTCAGGCAAGTGCCAGCCTCTGCACCTCCCCCACCCCAAAGGAGAGCAGTCTAGCAGACACTCAATCCTCGTCCCCCAACCGATCCTCCAACACTTGAGATCACTCGAATGTGGGTCGTTGGAGCCACAAGCAGAAGCATTGTTGCTGCACTGGCAGGCCAGCAGATACTCCTATAATTTAGTATGTTTACAGCATGCTGGTCCCTGCTTATAAAGGGGTTGGGGTGGATTTGATAAACCTAGAGTGCTTTTTGACCTTAAATTACTATGCTACTATGTACTACGTGAGGCAGAGGGCAGGAAATCATGAATCAGGCCAAGCAGGGCCTAGCGAAAGAGCTGAACCAAAGGATTTTCAGTGTTGACATCAGCATTTTTCCTGTGCTGACAATGGCACCTGAAGAAACCATGACATTGCAACTGGCACAATTAGCCCTATTGTTTGGATAATGGGCTTACATGTCAGCCAGCGCCTCTGCAGCATTATGTGGCCCAGGAGAAATATGGTGTGCCAACACTTTATGTGACTTTAAGTTGCAGCACTTGCAGGTGTTGCTGGTTTTACCTGAAGCCAAGCAGAACAAACTAATATAGAAGCTGGAGGAGAAAGGAAGGAAGAAAGAAGAAGAAGGAAGGAAGGAAGGAAGGAAGGCAGGCAGGAAGGAAGGAAGGAAGGAAGGAAGGAAGGAAGGAAGGAAGGAAGGAAGGAAGGCAGGCAGGCAGGCAGGCAGGCAGGAAGGAAGGAAGGAAGGAAGGAAGGAAGGAAGGAAGGAAGGAAAGAAAGAAAGAGGAAAGGGAGCAAGAAACAAAGGAGGTTGCCCCCATTAGGACATTTTAACAGTGTTTCTATACACAGTGAAGCCGTTTTGGTAAAATATTATATTATGGCTAAAACTCTTGCTACCATCTTCAATCTATCCCTGGCCTCCTCATCTGTCCTTACAATCTGGAAACAGGCCAAGGGCATCCCTACATTTAAATCAAGTGACTCTTATCTTACTGACAACTACAGACCCATTTCTGACTTTTCTCACCTGAGCAAGATCCTTGAAAAATTGTCTTCCAGCAACTCTCCAGATCACGTGTCTGAGAATAACATCCTCTCCCCACCAATACAGTTTCCAAAAGGCCACTGCACCACCAGTGCATTGGCTTGCTTTACTGGTCAAAATATCGAGGGCATGGGCGAAAGTAAACTAACCCGGTGCAGTGTTCCTGGATTTGACTAAGGCCTCTGATGGATCACAGCATTCTAACAGTTCACAGCATCACACTAGACGAACTGTATCTCACTGGCTTCTCCACTATGACCACATCCTGGTTTTGCAATAAGCTCTGGGGCTGTAGGGTAGAAATGTGTATAGTTGGCAACCTTCTCATCTCAAAATAATTTAGAAATAATAATAATCATCAAGGGACAAGAAAGATCGATAGTTAGACTAAGACAAGAAAATGGGTGGGTGGAGGAAAATAGGAGAAGGCAGAGCTAATGAACAAATACTTCTGCTCTGTTTTCACCAAGAAGAAAGGCAGATCTGTGCTGACGGGGAAAGGGGACCAGAAGGGGGAGGGTGACTGATGGGCAATAGAAGGGAAGAAGACAGATGAATCACCAACCCAGATAGAGTGTACCGTGGGGTGGTGAGGGAACTGGTGGGAGAGCTTGCAGAGCCACTGGCAGACCTGTTTAGTTGTTGACTGGAGTTGGGCATGGTACCGCAGGACTGGAGAACAGCACATGTGGTGTTCCTCCACAAGAGCAGCCTCAGGATGACCCGGGAACTACAGACCAGTCAATCTAACTTTGATAGTGTGCAAACCTATGGAGACCATACTGAAGGAATGATTACTAGAGCATCTTGGTCTCCAGGATGCAAGGCAGCATGAATTTATGGGACGGAGGTCTTGTCAAATGAATCTGATCAACTTCCTTGACTGGGTAACCAAAACAGTGGACAGGGGCCAAGCAGTGGACATCCTCTACCTGGATTTCTGCAGGGCCTTTGACTCTGTGCCCCACAGGAGGCTGATCAGGAAGTTGGTGGACCTCAGAGTAGGAAAGAAGATGGTTAGATGGGTGGAAAACTAGTTAGGGAACAGGACCTAAAAGGTGATGGTGGACAGGACAATTGTCTAGCACATGGGTGGTCCAAGTGGCAACCTGCGGAGGTTGATGCTAGGGCCAGTGCTATTCAACGTTTTCATTAATGCTATTGGGGACTGCATCAAGGACAAAATGTGTCTGTTCGTGGATGACAGCAAACTCTGTGGGAGGGTGGATCAGCTGAGGGATACAGGACCTCAAAGAGGATGTTAGAAGACTTGAAAAGTGGTCCGGATCTGGCAACTGAGCTTCAAAATCAAGAAGTGTAGGTTATGCACACTGGGACCAAGAACCCCAAGACAGAGTATTATCTGAAGGGGTCCAGGTATCTCCCGCAGAGGAGAAAAGGATCTAGGAGTGATGATAACTAGGACCTGAAGCATTCTATACAGTGTAAGAAGGCAGTGGCAAGGGCAAACAGGATCTTGGGGTGCATAGCAGGGATCAGCACTAGGCAACAAGCGGTGGTATTGCCCTTGTACAGGTTACTGGTGAGACAACATCTGGAGTATGCAGTGCAGTTCTGGAGCCCTCGCCATAAAAAGAACATCATCCTGATGGAGAGAAGGTCCAGAGGAGGCTATGAAGATGATTGCAGGACAGCAGGGTGAATCATACGAGGAGAAACTGGGGCCCTAAACATGTACTCCCTGGAGAACAGGAGGAGAGGGAGACATGATTGAGACCTTCAAGTACTTGAAAGGGATCAATAAGGTGAACAAGAAAGGTCTCTTCAGGCCAAGCTACAGCAAAACCATGAAGGAACAACCTAAAGTTTGAGGGGGATGTGTAAGACGGAGGTTAGAAGACAATTCTTCAGAGAAAAGGTGGTGAGCAAACAGAACACACTGCCAGAAGAGGCAATGTCATCGAGGATGGTGAGCAGCTTCAAGAGAGACTGGGATAGATATAGGGGAAGATAAAGGTCATGGAACATGGAGGGGAGAAAGGGATGGAAAGGTGGGGGGCAGGGACACCAGCCTGAGAATCCCGCACAGTGAGAAGACTAGATAGACCAAAGGGCCTAATTCTCTGGCTTCTTTGTATGTTCATATGTTCAGTATTTGCAAAGCTTGCCAATTTTGCAAAGAGCAAAGTGTGAACTTTCCAAAGTTTCTGGCAGGTTAAGTTGCACCTTTCAGGAGAGGTCATGCAAACTTGCAGGGAAAGTTGCAACTTCACCATAACGTCAACTGACCTCGCCTGAAAAAGTGCCATTTTATTGAGGAAAACTTAAAGAGCAACTTTACAGGTGCTCATCCCAAGAAGCATAATGAACCTTTACCTGCCCCAAAGGTGTTGCCACTCCAGTAACTGAAACAGTCTGCCGGTTTCCTCCCTCTCTAGGTTCAACTCCTATTTAAATTGCACTGTAGAGCTGCCCTCCTGCCTGTCTTTGCCTGCAAGTGCCCCCGATATTAGTGTAGATTTAACCATTCATGTTTTTTTTTATCTCATTCTGTAGCATTGCAATACTTTGTGTATGTTCTGGAAATTGTGTATATTGTCTTTATTTATTGCCTGGATTTCACTCTCACAACTATGATATATCAACTGCATCTTGTCTGGTAACGTTTGCATTTATTGCCCAAGTCAGACTGACTGCACTATACCATCTAATCACTTCTTGCCCTGTATGTGCTACTTGCCATTACCCATTATGTGCCATCTTGATGGCCCGGTCATGCCTAAGAATGGTCCCTGGGACCAGTTCACCAACCCACTTAACAAACACATAAATCAAATTAAAAAGACCCTGTATTATAAACTCACAGCTTTCATACTGTCATTTCTTACTGTAATGTAGACAAGAGGGGTTCAATTTTCATAAGCCAGAGAATGTCAAAAGCCCTTGGTGCGCCAAGCATATGGCACACAGGGCTTGTGGTATTCTCCTGGCACTGTTCAGGATTTTCATGCCCGTGTGTCAAATACATAAGTTAGACCAGCCCCCATCTAACTGTCAGCATGCTGTGGATCTTGCCATAGGACTTACGCCAAATATTTGGTGCAAGCCACCGTAAAGAGTGGAAAGTGTCACAATTGCACCAATGTACTAATATTGACGAGTTAAAGCCGAGGAGTTTGGCACAACTGCACCAAAGAATGGGGCTGATGCACACCTTGATGCAAGCCCTCTGCCAACTTTGGAAATTGAGCCCAAGATCAATCAATCAATTTTATTTAACCAGGGGAGCATCATGAGAAGAACTCATTTACAAGATGAGCCTGGGCATTCACATATATGGTTGTAAGGCAGCAATATATACAGTGTTACAACAAATGGGAGTACAAACAATACAGTAATGAAAATACATTTTCTGGACCTGAAGGGCACTACTTCTTTATTCAACTCGAGCTGTGTGAGAAATTCTATATTGCACTTGATATTTGCAACAACGTGCACTTTTGCTTAATTCTGTGGGAGGTGAAACTAACTGCCCTTGTAATTGCTTTTTATTCACATATTTATTTAGTGTTTAACCAAGAAGGGGCTTGCAAATTTGTTTATCTTGTTAGTAACTTCACAAGGATTTAAATACTGCATTTGGGTAGATCCTGGAGGTAGCTAGATTGTCTACTAGGATTTTCTGACAGTTAAACTATTTTAAATAAATTACAGGGCTGAGGAGTTGAAAAGAAGCTTGCAAACTCTGCTTATCTTGGAAGTAACTTCATAAGTGTTTGAATACTGCATTTTGGTTGTCCCTTGGGGTAGCTGGATTGACTACTAGGATTTTGGGACAGAAACTATTTTTAAAAAATTTACTGGTGTGTAGGAGTTTGTGATAGTTAAACTATTTTTAAAAAGTTACTGTGGTTAAGGAGTGGTCATAGAAAAACCTGCAGTGTGAAACAGGAAAAGACAGTCTTTCAAGCAACAGAGGAGGTGGATCTAGGTTTACGTTTGTTTGTTACAATTCTTAACATTTTCAGTGCAGGAAGAGTTTAAAGCACAGCTGACTTATTTTGGGGCTGACAGCTTGGAGCACAAACCACCAGGCCTGTTTTGGGGCTGGGAGGTTTACCTGTGTTGACTTGGATGTGTAGATTTTTCTCTGTTTGATTAGCAGGGTGTTTTCTCCATCAAATTGTTGTGTAGGGCATCTTGCTGACAGGAAGGCACTCATCGCCGAGTGGTGGGTCAGAGCTTTTAGCTGATTGTTTTGTGAGGGCACAGTTTAGGCCCAACCCTTCCCACCCTCACCTCACCCACCCCTGGAAATAGTTCCGCGTATACCTGGGGTTCTGACATCATTTCCTCAAGAGTGCAAGGTGCATATCACTGTCATATCCTCTAGCACACTGCACTGACAATATAAGCATACACATTGTATAATATATATATATATATATTTCTATATTACAAACCAATCACACACACACACACAAAAAAAAATGTGGGGAGTAGTGCAATGTAATGGCTGTGGGGCAGCAGTCTTCCAGGAGTCTTTCTGGAGGCTGAGATGCTGCCTATTTGCAGACAACTCTCTGCCCTGAGGAGGAAGTTGCCTGCCTTCAGGCCACACTGGACAGTAGAAAGGGGACCTTCCCCAGGCCACACTGGATGGTAGGAAGGAACCTCCCCATCCAGGGAGCACCAGAGCCACCACACCACTACCTCCAGAAGTTGCGAAGAAAGCACAGCAGTTGGACCACGGTGGGCTCAGGGAGGGTGAGGATGGTGGAACAGAGCACACCCAGTCAGTTGTTCCACACCACAGTCCATACACCATTCTGGGGAGCATAGCTCCCCATGGATGCACCCAGAGAGGAGACTAAGGAGGCTGAGGACAACTGTCACAAGGGAGGCCCACAGGAAGGAGGCAGAGGACACCACAAGGAAAGGAAGCAGCTCCTGGTGGGGACTCAATAATTGGGGATAGAACTGGGGAGCAGGGAAAACTGAAGTAAGGTGCCTGCCTGGTGCCATGGCTTAGAGAGACAGGAGCGCATCCTCAGGATCACGAGAACAGCTGCATGGGAGTCTGAGCTGGACGCCATTGTCCACCTAGGGACAAATGACTTGGCTAATCATGAGATTAGAGCAGTGCAGAAGGACTTTGTAGAATTGGGAGGGGCCTAAGACAAGTAGCACACACAGTATCCTTCTCTGAGGTGCTGCCTGTCAATGGCATGAGTGAGGCGAGGGTACCTTGCACCATGCAGTTTAATGAATGGTTGAAAAATGGTGTGGAGCACAGGGGTTTGGCTTCATTGAGGACTAGGGTTCCACCTGGAGGGACACCAGCCTATACTGGCAGGATGGTCTGCATCTGTCCAGGAAGGAACAAGTCTTTTGAGCAATAGGTTTAAATGCTTCATTGGCAAGCTTTTAAACTAGTCAAGGGAGGAGGCACTGATAAGCAGCAGGAAAATCCCAGCCTCCCTACAGAACAGGGTACTAAATGAGAAAAGACTGAGGTATACAGGTCAGTGGGGGATGCTGCAAAAGAAGGTAAAGCCATCAAAAATGGAGAGCAATGAGTACCAATGCCCGTAGTCTGAGTAACAAGCTTCCTGAATTAATGGCCTTGATGGAGGAGGAACATCTGGATAGCGTGGTAGTCACAGAAACATGGTACACACAAAACCATGACTGGGACATAAACATACCAGGATACACTATCTACAGGAGGGACAGGGAGGGTAAAGAGGAGGAGGAGTAGCTCTTTACATAAGGGAAGGAATCAAAGCAACAGAACAAAATGGAAAACAGGGAGGAGAAGAAGCACTGTGGTAAATTTGAGACCGCAATGGCACCACAATCCGCACAGGGTTGTATACAGACCCTTCTCAGGGGAGAAATGGACAAAGAAATGATAGAAAGAATACTTAGAATGGCAGAAAAAGGGAGATATTGCTGATGGGTGATCTGAATATGCCAGATGTTAACTGGAATGCAGCTGCAGCAGCCACTTCAAAGAATGGGGTTATTCTAGATGCTCTACAAGGGCATGCCTTAGACAACTAGTATTGGAGCCCACTCGAGAGGGAGCAATCTTAGACCTGGTTCTCTCAAATGGAGATGAAGAGAGGATCACAGATGTAGAAGTGGGTAGCCATCTGGGAACTAGTGACCATCGAACAGTATGGTTCACAATAAACACAGCAATAAAGTCAAGCCTACAAAGGCAAAAGTACTGGACTTTAGGAGGGCTGACTTTGCTAAAATGGGTGAGTGCCTAAGGAATGCACTGCAAATGGGCAGGAAGGAGGGTGGAAGAACAATGGGGAATAATAAAAACTGCCATCACAGAGGTAACAAGCCTTTGTGTGAAGCAAAATAACAAAATGAAACGATGTAAGAAACCACTATGGTTCTCAAAGGAAGTGGCAGTGAAGGTTCAAGAGAAAAGAAAACATTCAGGAAGTACAAGGAATCACAGAAAGAGCAGGGCAGGGAACTGTATCATTTAAAACAAAAGGAAGCTGGGAAGGCAGTCAGAACAGCAAAGGCCCAAACCGAGGAAAAGATAGCCAACTCAGTTAAGAAGGGATAAAACCTTTTATAGGTACATCAGGGAGCGAAGGAAGATGAAGGGAGGGCTAGTGAGGCTTAATAAAGAGCAGGAAGGGTGGGCAGAGGGTGACTGTGAAAAGGCAGAGATACTAAACAAATATTTTGCTCAGTATTTACAAAGGAAGTGGGGAGGTACCTAAAACAAACAGTAGAAACACTCTGGATACAGAAGTTGATACCAGCCCATTTACAGAAGAAAGGGTTCTGAAAGATCTCTTAAAACTGAAGGTGGACAAAGCAATGGGGCCTGATGGGATTCATCCCAGAATTCTAAAGAACTAAGGGTAGAACCAGTGACACCACTGGCTACCCTCTTTAACAAATCATGGAGGATGGGTGGTACCCGAGGACTGGAGGAGGGCAGATGTGATTCCCTTCACAAAAGTGGGAGCAAGGCAGAAGCAGAAAACCACAGACCTGTAAGTTTAACCTCAGTGGTAGGGAAAATGATGGAATCACTTCTGAAGGAAAGAATTGTTGAGTATCTAGAGGCCAGAGGGCTCAAGACCCAAGGCAGCATGGATTCACAGCGGGAAGGTCATGCCAGACAAACGTGATAGATTTCTTTGACTGGGTGACCAAAGTAGAAGATCAGGAGGGGCTGTGGACATGGCCTATCTAGACTTTAGCAAGGCATTTGACACAGTCCCACACAAAAGATTAATATACAAGTTAGCCAGCCTGGGAGTGGGTCCCAAGATGACAGCCTGGGTAAAGAATTGGCTGGAGAATAGGACACAGAGAGTAATAGTAAATGGAGTCCACTCTGAAGAAAGGGGGTTATAGTGGGTACCGTGAGGTTCAGTATTAGGACCGGGTCCTCTTCAATGTCCTTATAAGTGACATTGCAGAGGACTGAAGGAAAATATGTCTCTTTGCAGATGACACAAGATCTGCAACAGAGTTGATGCACAAGGTGGGGTGGAAAGGATGAGAAGGGACTTGGCAAGGTTAGAGGAATGGTCAAATGTATGGCAGCTAGATTCAATGCTAAGAGTGCAGGTAATGCACCTGGGCAACAAAACCCAGGGAAGAGTACACAATGGGAGTGAGATACTAACAACAACAAAAATGGAAAGGGACCTAGGGGTAGTCATATCAGATGACCTAAAAGGTGGGCAAGCAATGTGAGAGGGGCAGCAAGGAGGGCTGGGGGATACTGGGATGCATAGGAGAGGCATCACCAGTAGAAAACAGGAAGTTATTATCCTCTGTACAGACAGTTGGTGAGACCCCACCTGAGTACTCATGCAGTTCTGGAGACCCAATTTCTGCAAGGACATAGACAGGATTGAGGCTGTCCAGAGGAGGGCAACTAAATGGTGCAGGGTCTGCACGGAAGACATATGAAGAGAGACTTAAGGAGCTGAATATGCATAACCTTGAGGAAAGGACCGAGGGGGGCATGATAGAAACTTTCAAGTATCTCAAGGAATCAACAAAGTCCAAGAGGCAGCATCTTTCAAAAGAGTGTGCAAGAACAAGGGGCACAATTTGAAGATAGAAGGGGCGCTCAGAGGTAATTTAAGGAAGTATTTTTCACAGAGAGGTTGTGGATGCATGGAATGGACTTCGGAGGAGGTTGTGGAGTCAAAAACAGTGGTGGAATTCAAGCATGCATGGGACAGTCATACGGCAATTCTAGGGGTGGGGGTAGGAAGAAGTAGGCTGCTGGTTAACTAGGATCTGCAGCTTATCCGAAAGGTAGGGAAATGGGCAGACTGGCAGGCTAAGCGCCCTTATCTCCCGCCAAAATCGATGTTCTATGTTTCATATGTTAATAAACGATAGGTACAAGGCAGAAATATATACAGTGTTACAACAAATGGGAGTACAAACAATACAGTAATGCAAAAATAAACAATACGTACAAGGCAGAAATATATACACTGTTACAACAAATGAGAGTACAAACAATACAGTAATGCAAAAATAAATGATAGGTACAAGGCAGAAATATATACAGTGTTACAACAAATGGGAGTACAAACAATACAGTAATGCAAAAATAAACTGTAGGTACAAGGCAGAAATACATACAGTGTTACAACAAATGGGAGTACAAACAATACAGTAATGCAAAAATAGACGATAGGTACAAGGCAGCAATACATACAGTGTTACAACAAATGGGAGTACAAACAATACAGTAATGAAAAATAAACGATAGGTGCAAGGCAGAAATATATACAGTGTTACAACAAATTGAGTTCACACCATGTAGTAATGCAAGCAAAAACAATGAGAGGTGCACATATCTTTAGAAGAAAGCAGAATACATATTATGATACAAGAACCTATGAACATTAGCTGCGACAGGAACCTATGCAGCAAGATAGGTAAGGAGGGAGGAGTATAAGGAGGAAGGGGCAAGCCAGAGGCAGGAGCAGCCAGGGAAGAGAGAGGGAGGTTAGGAGGATACATTTGGGGAGGGCATTACATAGCTTGGGAATAAGTCAGGTAATGCTATGGTGTGAAATGAGGCAGGCATGGAAAGGACATGGGAGAGAAGCTTAAAATAGAGAAGTCCTAATCCTAGGATAGGTGTGGTAAAAGTGCCAATAACGGAAGCAAGTATAGGTCTCTAAAAGAACGTTGGTATATGGATTTAAAGAAACTCAGTTTCTAGGGATTACCAACTTTAGAGTTTTCTGTATTGTGTTCCAAATGACAGGAAAAGCATGACTTATTGCAGATTTGCCATATCTGGTTCTCACCTTAGGGATGAATAGTGAGATATAAGAGAGGCTTCTCAAGGTGTAATCCAACAGGTGGGCAGGCAACTCACAATATAATGCGGTAGCATATTAGTGATGGCTCTGTAGGTCCAGAGCACTGCATTCTTTTGTTGTCTGAATCTTAGTGAGCTCCACCAGATGTTTCTGTGAGGAATGCTGGCCCTTTAAAACAGCTGCAAAATCTTTGCCCGTTGCTCTTTGTTGGGCCATGTGGGAATGATCATACAGGTCACCATGGTGAGTGGGCAGACTGGTGAGGGTGTTACTCCTTACTCCTGCATCATCCTAAGTTCTGCAGAGAACAGTTCACAGGTAAGGCACTATTGTGGGGGTGAGTACCTTTTGCAAATACACAGCAAGTATGCATAATAGGCACCCCAGATACTCCATACTCAGGCTAAAATTAAGGTAAACATTTAACAAAAATTAAAAATCCCTCTATCCCTCCCCAAGTGGCAAGGGCTACCACAAGGGCTAGTTCTGGGCCACATGCCTCCTGAACCCGTTATTTCCACCCTCCACCCTCTCTTGCTTTCCTGTACTTATATTTAAAACAAATGCCATAGCCAGGCTGTTTGTACAGTGGTTGGGCTACTGCTTGCAATGCCAGTGACCTGCATTCGAGGCGTGCCTGGGTCACTGGGGTGGCCGGAGAGGAGGATCAGCATTCTCAGGACATTCTCCTCCCTAGGGAGGGCGGAGGATCCTATCCTCCCAGAACATGCAGTGCTGTTCTATGTGCTGAAAACATTCTGCATGATGCCATACGGACATGGTGCACAACGTCCTGGGTAGCGAAGAAACAGAGAAAATGGCCCAACTAGCACAACAATGGACCGCAGTATAGCCAGGCACCACACTCCTGCCTTGGTGCCACCTGATGATACTGAAAGTTCAGGGTAGATCCCCCGACCCGTCCCCACCTGGAGGTACAACAAAAGCTAAATGGAGGCTCAGCAGCCTGGTAAGGGGTGCAGGGGTCAGGATGGCCTTGGGTGCTCTGGAGAGAGTCAGAAGCTGAAGAATGAAGGGACATAAGCAGACAGTAAGAAGAATGCTGGGCTCCTGATACTGTACCAGAAGCCAACTCTTTTTAACAGAACCTCCTCCTAACCTAATTACCTTCCGGCCCTAAGGCCATATATAACAAGATGGGCCCCATCCTGACTCACCATTCACGATTTGCGAGTCAACAATAGCTCAGAATTAAGGATAGCTCAGTTGTCCCCCCGACCAACAGCATGCCTTTCCATATGAAGTTAATGCAGTCATTTGACCGTATGACTGCACAGTGCATCTAACTGTCATGTCTGCCTTGGGCACACAATCAATGACGCAGACCACTCCACCACCTTGCCCCTTTCTCATGATCACAGTCAAATGGTTATAGTAACTTTATAGAGACAGGAGCACTGTGGGTGGGTGGTCGGGGGACTGAGACCAGCCCTAAATTTGGACTACTGTTTGCCCACCGAATCATGAATCAGGGGTCAGGAGGGGCTCAACGTATTATAATTGCCCTTGCAGGCTAGCAGAAGAAGGGTTGGATTTATGAGGGCAGCATTACCAAAAGACTGTCAGCTCTAATCACACTGCCAGGAGCCAGGCATTTTAAAAAAATATACGTAGATGAGAATGGGGTGGAGGTGGATGCTGAGGTAGGGTGCAAGTCTAGCCATGGCCATCAGGGAGGGATAGAGGAGTTTAAAAAATTATTTTCATTTTCTGGCTGGCCTGGTGGCACTGAGGGTTGAGCGCTGGATGCCACACCTCACACTCGCCGGCGACCGGGTTCAGAAATGAGCCTGGGCCATCGGGGGTCAGCAGGGATGGGAGAGGATCGAGCATCTGATGGACAGCTCTCCTCTCCCGGGAGGGAGGGGTCTTTACTCAGGCGCTTGCCTGGCCTCTAGCAGGCTGGAGGCATGTAACAGTGCAGCTGACTCAAGGGGTTGGAGGTGGCGGCGTCGGTGGTGATGCCATGACGTCCGTGCGCACCACTCCATCAGAACATTGGAAAAACCAGTGCCCGGTCTCTAGATGACAGAAACCACAGCGTGGACCCTGATTGCTCACGCCTGCCTGACGTCCCAGTGAGTCTGACACTGCAAGATTGTCGAGGCACAGCAGCCCCGCCCTGTACCCACCTGGGTGGGTACAGCCACAACTCGATGGGACTCACTGGGGTAGAATCGGGCGGAGTCGTGATGCAGAGAGACATATATGTGTCTCCAGAAGGAGTGGAGACTGGGCATGAGAGGAGGAGGCATAAATAGTAATTTAAAAAAAAATTATTTTAGTTTTCAAAAATCACATCAAACATTTTCCCTGAATACCCCAGCATAGGGAAAAAAATACTTAGTACTCTTATCCAAATACCAAATACCTTATTATTGTAGGTTTTCAGGAACTAATACTCATTATTCATATACCCTAGGCACTGGCACTGTTCCTTAGAGGAGCACACAGCAGCTTCAAGCTCTCCCCAGTGAGGTGGGATGCAGCCAGGCTAGGATTAGCACTTTAGAAAAGCGCGAGGTGGATAAAGCTACCAACTTTCTAAAGCCTAAAACTGGGACAGGGCCCATCCTGACTGCGACCCCCCATGACACTCGCTCCCTTAGGAGCTACTGAATAAGACTACACACAGTCAATTACATTTTGTTGCTTGCTGCAGCCACCACCCAACAGTAACAGCAGTAGCAAACATCAAATTAAAGCAATACATCATTCTGCTGCAGATTCTGAATCGTGGCATACAGAAAGTTAATTAGAAGCAAACCTGCTCTAAATTGTGTTCAAACATTCAAACTGCTTGCATTGCTCTGCCTGACAGTTCCATCCCAACCTTCTCACACTCACCTCCTTTGCTGAGCAAACATCACTTCAGTGATTCCCACCACCACCGGATTGTTGTCACACACTCCTACAGCTGATCAAGTTCGGGTGCCTTAGTTCACTGCTGCTGCTGGTCTCTTAGCTGTCTGGGTCCTCTCAACTGCTGACAGCGGCATCTGTAGCTGCTCGCACTATTACCCAGTCTAATTTAACAGGAAGGAAGGGTGCTTACGGTTCTCCCATGGACCTGCTTGCCATCTGACTACCTGAACATTTTCACATTCATGGCACAATGTAGGTGCAGGGGCGAAAGTTACAGATTGCTGCCCAGCTCGAGCAGTGAGATGGTAGTGCTGAAATAAATGCCACTTGCGGCTCAGCAGTCAACAAACAAAAAACAAGACAAAAACAGGACAAGTAAGCAAAAACAGGACAAAAGTGACATTTTGCAAAACTTGTGGGGACACTAGGACATGCTTAAAATAGGGACTGTCCTGGGAAAATCAGGATGGTTGGTAGCTTTAGGAGTGGAAAAAAGACAGACACCAAGGTTTTACAGCAGTCAACCTGTGTTATGTAAATTCTGCTTACAGTACAGTAAGTAGTTCAAAGGAGAGAGTTATGTTGAAACTTTGTACTCTGAATATTTCAAGTAGCAGTCAGCCATAAATCTCATTCTCATGCCTTCGCTCTCAGTTTCTTTAGCAAAAGCCACAAAGCTCTAATTCTGCTCCCTCAGTTCAAATTTCACTAGATTTAAAAGCAAAACTACCTACAATAAGTACTCAACTTTCACTCATCAAGGTTCATCTCTCAACGCCGACAAAGGAAGAAGACACTGTGGAGATACAATGACCAGAGGTCTTTTTTTTCAAAAATACCATACTGGGAGATCTAGACAAGCCTCAGCTTTTCAGACAAAATAATTTGTTTCACTTATGAATGAACTCCTGCAGTATGACAGCAGAAAGGGTAACTGACAGCAGCACTCACCATCAGGTGTATGATTTCCAGAAAAGATACTTACATATCGGAAGCCTGATTTTGTGATGTGGCTCTGGCTGCCTTCGCTGTAAATGGTGGTCGTGTCCCCTTTCTCACAGTAATTGTAGCAGTGCCCCTTGTTGCAGACCCGTTTGCAGATAGTTGGCGTGAAGACAATCTTTATCCTGTCAACACTGGCAGTGAGGTTTGCCCTGCGTAGCGAAAGGTTCAATCAACAACAAGGCTAGTAACAGTCGGAACAGCATCTCTGGTTCGACCCAGGGTTGAAACTCACTCCTCCCACTCCTCATTGCAAGTTGCACAAAGAAAGTTGCTGTGTGGAAAAGCGTTGGTGTATTGCTGGCTGACGTATTACAGGACAGCAGCCGGAATGGAGGGGATCCAGTTGATACTGGGACAGGCTCCAAACTGTTATCAATGGGATGAGGTGTAAGCTAGGGAAACTGATGCAATGGTGGGGCTACTGGAACACTGTCAACTCTCATAAAATCTCATCCAGAAAAGCACAGCAATCAAACAGCACTGGCCCTAAAGTAGCTTTTGTTGTGATTGGTTTACCATGTTCTCCCTAACAGTGTTGGTCGCATGTTACACGCTGTCTGATAGTGTGTTCTGGCTCCCAGTTGACTGACGTGTGAGCTGGGAAAGAAGTTCACTCAGTAACAGCAGCTGCCTCTACAGTGCTTTAGTCACAAAGGATGTAACTTTTCACAGCTGATTCTGCTTCCAGCTGCAAGGCTCTGTGCTCCAGTTTTTCTGGTTCATGTCATCTCACTGCTAGTTCCCAGGGCTTTACTGCTGCTGATAACCATTATTCTTGCTCACTAATCCAGCACAACTCAGTGTTGGTTGGATGCTGTAAAACTGACCGATGCGGGCATACTATTGAACTATACCACAACAGGAAGGACATCCTTCATTGTACGCCTACTACTCAACTGTCCCACATTCAGAGTGTTGTCCTTCATTATTCCCCGGATGGATGTCCCTTCTAATGTTAAGAGGTTTCAGAGTACCATGAGAGATTCCCTCCTAATTTACAATAAGGGCCATCATGCAGAATGTGGGACAACTGAGAGCTATAGAGGTGTACCGAGAGACATCCGTCTTAATGTGGGGCAGTTGAAAGGCATGGGGTACAATGAGGGATACCCATCATAATGTAAGGTTAATTGAGAGGTCTAGCAGTGCAACGAGGGGCTTTCCCTTCTTATGTGGGACAGTTGAGAATTTTGGGGTGTAATGAAGGACACCTCTACTAATGTGGGAGAATTGAGAGGTATGGTTGCACTTGTGGTTTTCCACTGTTGTATTTCTTCACATCTCTTAATAAAATAATTGTTTAATTACTAAAAACTTGGAATTTGCACACTTATCTCATGCTCAAAATGCATCTAAGAGGTGCTGTACTGAGCAGTAACTAATTCCTGATGAAGTCTTAGTGTTAAGAGGCGAATCGCTGGGTTACTGCTCTTTTCACTGCTTCAGTGCATATCTGTCTGTACGCACCATGCACCTGTGAACTAACTGCACATTAATGCAATAAGACAGTAATACTGGACTTTTCAGTGTATTGACCTTTCTTAAGCTTTTCTTGGTGCCCATGGTTTGTTTAAGGTGCTCTTCATTGTAACCAAGATCACTCAACTGTCCCACACTAAGAGGGATGTCCCTCATTGTACCCATACCACTCTACTGTCCCACATTAGGAGGATGTCCCTCATTTACTCCCCACAGTGGTGCCCAGCGGCAGATTCGATCATGACTAATGATATCTGTAGATAGCTGTCAAAATGCCCTCAGTCACCGCTACAGCAATAGCAGTTGATTTAGCAAGTTATTTTCACAAAATCTCAGGAGATCTCTAAGGAGACTTTAGTGAGATTTCCACAGTACAAACAGTCCCAGAGTTTTTCTCTAGGTTTCACTACAGAATATCAGAGCGATAACTTGCTGAACTGACTGCTATCATCGTGAATTGTAATGCTTGGTGTCACTGGGCCAGATTTTCAAAAAGCCCAGAGAATGGCGCAAACCCCTGGTGGACCGATCATTAGGTGCATGGGACTTGTGGCGTTCTCCAGGACAGCGATCAGGATTTTCCATCCCATCGCCAACTGCATCAAGTTAGACCAGCTTTTGCTAGTCTAATGTGCATCAGTCCTGGTACCCTCTTCACAGGGCTTGCACCAAATATTAGCACAAGCTGCCATAAAGTGGAAAAATGTTGTAGCTGCACCCGATGTACTAAAATCGGGTGCTGTTACTTAAAGGTGTTTGCACAGCTGTGTCAATATTGGCTGGTTTGACACAGGCTAGACACAAGCCCTGTGTTGCCCTTTGAAAACCCAGTCCACTGTTTTTTTAAGTGCTAAAAATATGCACGGTCATCTGTAGGGTTAACCAATGGCCAGCATGTACGTACCTCTACAAGGCATTTAGCCCACAGACTTTAGCAATCAACTGCAAATGGTAAGAAGACAGTCTGGTGCAAAATGATAGCCTTGAGAATACCCACCCCGCCCTCTGACCCCAGCACCTCCACGTCCACTCTGGCCGGGTCACCGGCATAGAAGGGTAGCTCTACTACCAAGCCACGGTCCCTTCTGGCTGTAAAATTATTTTTAACTCAGCTTTATTTAAGGAGTCAGACATTACATAGACAGTATAAAGCACGGACATTTGAAATGAAACCAGGCATTCATGCATTGTTTTCTGTAATATCGTGTATGGTATATGATAGGGTAATGCATTGGTTAATGTTGCTTGCAAATACAGCAGTGTTTACTAACTTCACAGTTCCTCAGCCCTGAGAATTCTTGACTGTTCTTCAAACGAGATAAAGAGCTGGATTTTCTTACACCAGGAAGGATGCACAATGCTTGCACCAAAAAGGACGCAGTGAGCACACTGCATCAGAACTTGTGTCAGTCCGATTTTCTAATGCAGCTTGCATCAAACCAGATCCTCCTGCGCCAGACTAGCCTGCACCAAAAAGAAATGGCTGCATCATGTTGGAAAGGAGTGCAGCTCATCAAGAGAGGAACGAGTCATCCTGACTTGTTGTAATGTCATCTCTCAACATGTATGTATTGCTGTGCAGTGAGTCAATGTATGTCACCCAATAGTAAATGTTATTTTATACAGATAATAAAACATGTTGGTACAAAAACCATTAGGGCACACAAAGTCCTGTTTAAACATAAGCATAAGAGCACCTCAGTACTGTGTGCAGTTTTGGAGACCACACTTAAAGAGGGACATTGCACTCCTGGAGAGGGTACAAAGGATGGCAACCAAAATTATCCGGGCCTTGGGGAAAGGACCTACGGGGAGAAGGTTCAGGGAGCTCAACATGTACACACTAGAGAGAGGAGTGACATGATAGCAGCCTTCAAGTACATAAAGGGAATTGATAAGGGAGACTCAGTTGGGGTGCTCCAAAGGAAGAGGGGGCAACTAGAGGACACGATGGAAACTAGAGGGGGAGTGTGGGGAGAGGAGGAGATGTTACTTCACTGAGAGGGTGGTGGAACCATGGAATGCACTGCCCAAGGGATTGGCAGAGGCAGAGACTGTGGAGGGGTTTAAGAGGGGCTGGGACAAGTATGGGGAGGTGATGCTGACAAAGTCAACACAAGGGAACATCTTGGACTGGGGACAGAGAACCCCAAGGGGTGGGGGACAGCAAAGGCAATGCTCAGTATGGATGCTGACCATCGAGCACACACGAAAGACCATTAGGCCTCCTCTGCTGGCATTTTAGTATGTTATAAAGTATAGTATGTTAGTATAAGATTTCGTAGTTGTACAAAAACAATATGACATGACGTACTATGCAAACATTGCAACAGATACCGTACAATATAGTTAAGTCTTTACTAGAAGACTGTTAATATTTAATTTTATACAGGTACACTGTATACTCAATTCTTATTTCATAGCTGTTGAGAATGACCTTGGTTTAAAGGCCAAGTTCTCAATTTCCATGTTTATATCATTCCAAAAATTTACCACTTTTTGTGTAAATATCATATCCCCATATCTATTTTTGAAATGGATTTAGTACATTCCCTATTTTTACTATACTTTAAATTGTATTTATGTTCGACTTTTGCAATTTATCAACTATTACTGGTTTGTTTTGGTTCAACATAGTATTTATCAGACCTGCCCAGAATAACTTCCTCCTGTTTTCTAATGTCAGTTCCACTCATATATTCAAGCTGTCCAGATAGGAAAATCCATTTCACCTTCATAGAAACAGAGAAACATAGAATTTGAGGGCAGATAAGGACCTAGCCCTCCCAGTCTGCCCATTTCCTACCTAATGGATAAGCTGCAGATCCTAGTTAACCAGCAGCCTACTTCTTTCACACCAGAATTGCCTTATGACTGTCCCATGCATGCTTGAATTCAACCACTGTTTTTGACTCCACAACCTCCTCCAGACGGCCGTCCATGCATCCACAACCCTTCTGTGAAAAAATACTTCCTTACATTACCTCTGAGTCGGCCCACCATCTTCAAATTGTGCCCCTTGTTCTTGCACTTCCCATTAGCTAAGGTGTCCTCAATGGTCTGTCCTGGGTCCTATTCTCTTTTCAATATTCCTAAATGACCTACCCTCTGTCTGTTCCTCTGCATCCATTCATATGTATACTGATGACACAGTTCTTTTTGCATCTGGCTCCTCTCCCCATGACCTTACCTTCTGACTACAGTTGGATTTTAAAAACATTCAGTGCCGGTTCAAGGTTAACCAACTGTCCCTTAATGCCAAAAACAGCTCAATGACTTTTGGTACCCATCAGAGGCTTGCCAAACTTACTTCTCCCTTACTATTTAATACTCTTGATGGTGCTAAAATTGAAGATGTCTCCTCCTTTAAGTACCTCGGAATCTGCCTTGACCAACATCTTGATTCCTTTGTACACACTGAGCGACATTCACCATAAGCTTCACCCTAAGCTTGGTGCTCTGTATAGGAACAAGCGAGTAGTCCCTCCCTGCCCACTGAGAAATTGTGCAAACAAGTATCCTTCCAATCTTTGACTACAGTGACTTAGTCTACAGCAGTGCCCTAAAACCTCCCTTGCCAGACTGGACCCCTTTTTCATTCTTTCTGCCACTTTGCTTTAGATTACCCCTCTAGTACTCACCACTGCTCTCTTTATTCATCTCTTTTTCTCCGTCTCTTGATGCTAGGCACCTTTCCCATTGTGTCTCTTTTTTGTCTAAATTCTGGTTCGACACCCTTCCTCTTATCTCAAAGCCCTTCTTTCCCTCTTCCTTCTTCCTCCTACCCTCTTTGCAACAATACTTTCCATTCTCTCAATATCCCTTCTAGAAAATCTATTGTTGGCCAATCTGCTTTTCTTACTGCTTTCCAAAACTTTGGTCCTCTCTTCCCCATTCTATTCATTCTGCCTCTTCTCCTTCCTCCCTAAAGTCTCTTCTTTCTGACTTTTGGCGTCCCTACCTGCAACTGCCTTTGATCCTTCCATCCTTCCTCTTTTTCTTTATGCTTTAGTCTTGCCCTCTTCTTGCTGTTCTGTTATTGTTTTCTTTCTGTTTATCTAGCTATCTAGTTATCTTCCTCTACTATTTTGCCTTTTATATTTATGATACTGCTTGTGATTCGTATATTTTTGTATTTTACGTGTTCTTTTACTGTTACCTTTCTCCTTCTCCCTCTCCCCAGGACTCATCTGAAAGCGAGCTATCATCAGCTCAGAATGTAATTGGTTAAACTTTTAAATAATTAAATAAATACAGTAAATGTTAGCCAGCCCAGTTTTTCACACACATTTTACAATGGTGAGTCCTATAATTCAATGTACAGTAATATGAACCTAGCCAGACTGTTATCCATGACTTCCACTTATTTTAAATTTGTTGCATTCGAGTAGCTGTATATATGACATCCATAATCCAAAACTGGAAGTAGAAGTTGATTTACTATTGTGTATCTAAGATTTTTGTTTAAACAAAATGCTGTTTGCTGAAAAGTGCCTAGTTTACAATTTACCTTCTTTGTTACAATATTTATGTGGTGATTAAATGTTAAATGTTCATCTACCCATATGCCAAGGTATTTGTATTTCATTACTTGTGTTAGTTTTGTGCCACATTTTGTAACTATTTTAAGTCTCGGGTTGTCTACCCTCCCGGCAGTGGTGCCAGTTTGAGAGGTCATTACTTGAGATTTTTTTATTTACCACTAAGCATGAGTTTTCAAGCCATGAATGTAGATCCCAGATCTACAGTCTAATAAGAACCTAGAGACAACAGTGAGATTCCTTCATGCCAAAAGTATATACAACATAAAGTGTCCAGTAATATTTCTTCTGACACAGGTTTCTACTGCAAGATTCAAACTGCTGAAAAACAGGGCTAGTGACTCTTCTAAATGCAGCCTTAGCACTCTGTGCCACTGGAGCCACAGCATCCACAAGGAGAAAAATATTCTTTTATCATGCATGTTTGCTCTTTACTTCTTATAATGAGCCATTGTCACCTCCATCTGCTTTGTGACCTCCCATTTCATGGCAGAATATCTGCATATATAATAAGGATGTGGCCACGTTTACCCAAGTCAACTCAGTACAAACTGATAAAGCAATCATTTAGCAGTAGAACTACTATACATACAGAAAGAGAAAAGACACAGGATTGTTACTGTATCACCTATGGAAATGCAAACATACCATTTAGTATTATTCCCCACACAGTACAAGCAAAAGAATGCATCAATGCCTTGCTCCCACTGTCATACCTCTTCCAGTACATTGTCACCGTTATTCAGATTGTTACTAGTGATCCTAGTGTTCTAACACGTTATTGAATATTCTAACCCCATCAATGTAACAACATGGTTCCAATATATAAGCAACAAGGTTGCAAAAGTTACAAAGTAAAATACGGGATTCCAGTTCTACCTATGAGAGCTACTGTATCTACTTTACATACCCAGCAGATGCATTACCCTCTACACCAGCACAACTACACCTCAAGGGCCACAACAAAAGTAATGCTACTGGCCCTACTGCTGTAGATCAGTTACCTTTACATAGAAATGTAAATTTGATGGCAGATAAGGAGATTAAGACAGCTGCGCACTAGTCTGCCATTTTCCCTGCCTACTGCATCACCGCAGACCCTACTTGATCTCTGGCTTATGGAAACATAGAAAGTGAAGGCAGAGGGGACCATGCAGCCCATCTAGTCTGTCCATAAGCCTACCCCTTCCCTTAACTGATATGCAGTGTTATGGTGCCCTTGTACCTATCCCAAGCGTTATTGAAAGTTCCCACCATTTTGCCTCCACCACTACCTGTGGAAGGCAGTTCCATGCATCTACCACCCTTTCGGTAAGAAGAACCTGCATGTGTTGCCTCTGAATCTGCCCCCCAGCTTCATGTTGTGCCCCTGGTTCTTGAGTGATTTTTGATTGGAACACGTTCTGAACCTGTACCTTGTTCATTCCTTTTAGGAACATGAAGGTCTCGATCATGTCTCCCTCTCCCTCTGCTGTTCCAGGAGTACATGTTCAAGTCATGCAGATGCTCATCATAAGTTTTGCTGTGCCATCCGTGTATCATTATAAGCCCCTTGTCTTATCACTAGGCTCCTTATACCTATCCCATGCTTTCTTGAACCCGTTACAGTTTTTGCCCCACCATCTCTGCCGGGAGGCTGTTCCAGGCATCCAGCACCCTCTCTGTGAAGTACTTTCTCTCATCTCCTCTGAGTCTACCCCTCCAGCTTCATAGCATGATCCCTTGCCTTGAGCATCAATTTTCTGAAAAATGCTTCCCTCTTGAACCTTATTTATACCTGTGAGGTATTTGAAAGTTTCTATCATATCCCCCTCTCCCTCTGTTCCTCCAGGGCGTACATATTAAGATCCTTCAGTCTTTCCTCCTAGGGCTTTTGATGCAGACTCTGCACCATTTGATTCCCTCCTCTGGACCACCTCCACTCTTTCTATGTCCTTCCAGAGATTGGGTCTCCAGAACTGAACATAGCACTCCAGGTGAGTTCTCACCAGTGATCCATACAGGGGTAACACCACCTCCCTCTTTCTGACATGATGGTCAACTTGTCATGTGTTCGGCTACAAAGGTGTAAGAGAATGTAAGACATCTTAGCATGAACAGATCTACTGAGATGGGACAAGCAACACATCCAGTTTTATAAAGCTCTCACCTGGGACACACCTAACACAGCAGACAGCCCCACCCCCACCCCCATGGAGATAGATAATGGGACTGTCTATCCCGTGCAGCCATTGCCGCAGGTTAGACCAAAAATTTTGTGGTCTAGCATGCAGCAATCCCAGAACTGATTTCTGATTGCTTATGTCAGATATTTGGCACAAGCTGCCATAAACATGGAAACTATAGTGAGCTGTGCCCAAGATTGTAAATTAGGCACAGTTGTGGCAAAGGGGTTCAGTCCGCGCCAGAACCTGTGTCATGGTACAGGACTTGATGCAAGCTGTACACCACGCTTTGAAAATCCAGCCCCTGATTCACATGAGGGCATCACTATACCTCTCAGCTGTCCCACATGAGGAGGGATGCCCATTTTCAGACATGGTATCTGGCCAAAACATTAAGTCATGCTTTTTATGGCATGGCAAATGATCAGGGCATTATTTGGGAGCTGCTTTCAGGTAAGTCCTGAGAGCCAGAGGCACACCTCATGGTATAAGAAACGGAATCAAGAAATAGACTAGAGTTTCTGTATGTCTTCAACTGTATGTGAAATGTGATCACCAGAAAGAACACATACATTAGCTCAGAACCTGAAAGGGTGTGGATTCTTGGACACAGAAGGGTCCTTGTTTACACGGGTAGGCTGGAGTTCCAGTACCTGGACAGATCATTAGACAGGCAGTTCTCCTAGACTGCAATACTTGTGACTGTGCTGGGACTAATGCCAATGGACAAGAGATCATGAAGAAGACTCTGATAACGACAGACATTAGAGGAGAAGAAAGTTTTGCTGTGGACTGCCATACACTTTAATTTTAGTCTAGTTAGTCATACTATGTACTATAATTGTGCCAATTGAGCCCCAGCATCCCACACTGGGGCAGATGGAGGTGAGGGGAGCGGTAAATCATGTAAATGGTGACAGCATTACAGCGTGATAATGTTGTCGCCACAAAAAAGGGCAAGAGTGATAAGGGGCGATCTTGATTTTGGAGTCACCCGCACTCATGTCATGTTGAGCATTCACACAATTTCTGTGCCCTTCATGGCATGCCCACCCCAGAGAAGGTTCTATAAATTTGTGGAGGCAGGGGTGAAGCCCCACAAAACCTGACTGTTTCCCGGGATGGCACTTTGGCGCCCAAGTCCCAGGAGGCGCAATGTCTGGTGCTGTAATGCTATACAGCATGTTGCTGTCGCCATAACTGATGTTGGCACAGTAACTGTCACACCAGCATGGGTGAACCAGGGGAGCTCACTGCAGAGGTGACACACTAAGGTGTCAGTGTGGCTCAATTGGTAGCTCATCCTCCTTTGGACCAGAAGGTTGTGGGTTCTAGTCCCACACCAGGACTGGGATAATACAATAAACCCTGGCACCAGAGTGCAGTAATAAGGGATGTTGTAGTCTTAGGATGTGCCATCCTTCAGATAAGATGTTAAACTGAGGTCCCGTCTACCCATCACTGGTGCTGTTATGGTGGGTGTCCATATGGAAGTAAAAGAACCTAAGGCACTTTTGCAAAAGATAGGGATTTTCCTAGCAACCTGGCCAACATTTCCCTTCCCATAAAACTGGTTCATGTATTTATCTGAGGCTGTGTGGATGCTGATCTGTGAAAGCGGCTGTCGCTACACACTTACAGGCACTTCCCTACCAGTCTCATTGCTTGTAAAGCACTTTGGGATACAATGTTTAGGAAAAACCCTATATAAATGTAAATTCTTCTTCTGGGGATGGATGGCATGGTAGTCTGGCATTTGCACACACCCTGCTAACCTCGCTGGAGTAGCACTGGAGTGAGCACTGAGTCATAGCCACATGCCTGCTCTCCGACTGGAAGAAGGTGGGCAAGTGTGGCATCCAAGATCCTTAGTCTGGGAACAAGAGAGGAAAACTGAGAGAAAACACCAGTAGAAAGAAGAATAACTGCCGTTTTGTGACTGACTATGCCACTGGTAGAATTTCTTCTAGAGCTGCTGATGCCCTAGAGAAGATTTTGTAGGACATAATATTTAGGCACAATTAACGTTGTAGTTCATCTTCTATAGATCGATCTTAAAAAATTACTGAGAAATAAAAATGAAAACAGGATCTTAGTTCATTTTCCCCAGCAGCTCATTCTCCGCTTAAAGTCATAATTCTCCACCGCAATATCACCGCCTGTTGTTATGGGAGGTCAACCTAGGATAGTAGCGGTGACCAGGCATTGATCCATGCCAGAGGGACAGTGTCAGTGACCTGGAGAGAGGTGGAGGTGGAGTAGAGTGGGACTTCCTGAAACCAGACTAAAGAGGAGAGCTGGGAACACTGTGTTCCTGTAGTTTAGGAGAGGAGGGAGATGGGTGATAGTTTCCAAGGAAGAGGGGTCACCACTTTTGGGAAGTGGGATGACCATAGCCAGCTTCCATGAGTTAGGGAGAGAAGATAGGGAGAAGGTGAGGTGAGGCGGAAGGTGATAGTGAGGGCAATGGCACAGTGGAGTTTAAGGTCAAGACCACAGGGCTCCCACCTTTGTGGGGTTTGGAGCCAACAGGGCCCTAAGAGAAGCAGCAAGAGTGGTGGGAGAGAAAAAAAGGGAAGAGCAGCGTGGGAGAGGTAAAGAGGAAGAGTGAGGAGGAGGAGGAGGAAAGAGGCAGGAGCATTAGTTGGCTAGGAATGGGCAGACATAATGGGCCAATGGGTCTTTTCTGCTGATAGATTCTGTGCTTCCGTGTTCTATGGTCCATCAGTCGGCCCTTATATTATAATTTGTAAAGTTTTCAGGAGGTGACGAGCTGTCAGTTGCTCTTTAAGATGCAAAATGACCATAAGAACACTACACGTAAGTGAGCTAAAGATTTAGCAAAACCTGCAACTGTCCAAGCCCATCCAAACAGACAGATCCTTACCTGCGGTGCTCACTGCACTTCCCAGACTCTCTGCTGTGAGCCTATTCTCTGTACGTTCATAGCTGGTCTGTGTCTCACCATTGCCATTGGGCAGAGCATTGGATGTGATCTGGCCATCTCCCGCTAGGTACCGCTTCTGATCGGGATGTCCCGGTTGTCTGCTAGGAACTGACCATCTGTCCAGTCCTCCTTGCCACGGAACTGTAAATGAACACACAAGATAATGAGTTGTGAGTAGCCACTTGACATTTTAGAAAATGCTAGCATTGGTTTACGAAAGTTGCTTCAATTATACTGCTGCCCTCCCACGAAACCAAACAAATAAATCAAATGAAAAAGTCATAGAACCCACTCAACAAGTTGAAAGAGAAGTCAGTAGCTACATGGAAAATGTTAAAATTTAGGATCGACTAACAACATTTCCTCAACATTATGACCTCTGATGATTCCAAAGAAAAGTGTCAGGAGATGGGGGATATATGTGGGGTTACGCCTGCCCTGCTACATTTATGGAGTCTAACCACCATGACATTAAGTTCACTGCAGTACAGATATATCAATAACAACATTCAGAATTATTGGAGAAACTGCAATTTTAACCTGAGGCAGGAGTGCCCTGTGTGATGCCTGGGAAGGGGAGATGTAGGGTGGGGAAGGGAGAGTTGGGTGGGAGGGAAAGAGAGGTGTGGTGGGGGAGAGTGTGGGAGAGAGAACAGTCACCTCAAGGAGTCACATTTCTGCAATGCCCACCTAACTCTGTCCAGCACTGCAGGAAGTACCTGCTTATTAACTCTGTCGTACCCAACAGAGAGAGAATGTCAAGGCGGGGGGCAGTTGGGGATCAGATCCTGAGTGGTACTGCCCATCTCCAATGAAAAGAAGATATCTGTTCTCACTGGTAATTTCTTGACTTCACAGAGTTTGCTGTCTTCTTGAATGTCAGCCTTAATCTTTTGAAATAAGTTTTTCGAATATATACAAATCTGGTTTATGGCATTATTGAATGCCCTTCTGTACAGTAACAAGCAAAGCCATAAACTAGTAACCCCTAATGGTAACAGTTTGTAAACCAAAGTTCTTGAAGGGGACAGTATAGTGTGCTGGTTAGAGCACTGAACTGTTAGCCAACAGATCTCTGAGTTCGAATCCCACCACAGTCATTGGCTCACCGAGTGACACTGAGCAAATCCTGTGACCAACCTGTGCTTGAATCCCTCCCTCCAGCTGTAACACTACATATAAGCAGGACCCCACTTAAAATGAGATGTAAAATCTTAGTTGGCTTTCCGCCAATTACATTGGAAAGAAAACATCCTAAAATGACTACTGTAATACAAAGATCTTCACTTTGCTGTTATTATCTGTCGTGTACACTATTATTTTATTCTTATTAATGGAGCATACCTAATTTGATTGTTTTGCTCCATCGCCTCTGTACCCCGTCACATCTGGAAGTGAGCCTCAGCTTAACATGCCATGCCTGTCAACAAATTGTAAATACAAACTAAATGCTGCAGCTGCCCTTTCTAAGAGACTTCTTGATTTATTTAAAATGTTCACGCTGGGATCACTTCGTTTGGGTGCAGCACATAGTGTTAAAGGTCCCTGGCGGCAGCAGCAAGCGTTACAAAGTCGTATGGATTAGTTACAAAGCAATATTCAAGGAAGTACAAACAGGTAGTCCTGTACAATATTCTTCAGAGACAATAAAAGAACAACTAAAATGAAAAACAACACAGGCAGATGAGTAGTGACACAGTTTGCTTAGCTGGATCCTAGCCCTCGAAACTGGAGCCCTAATGTCAAAGCCGGAGAAATCATTTCATGGGTCCTGTTTCATGATGCCATCACTTCCTCAGGCTGGACATTTCACAGGTGCTGTTTTAGCATTCAAGGAAAATAAACTCCTGGAATCAGGCAGGAGCTTGGCTGCACTGGGCCCAGCTCTCTGAACTCTTGTATTTACCAGATGTTGCAGCAACAGGGCCTCTAGGTGTGCTGTACAACAGCCAATAAAATGTCTGACTGCCATTGCCTTGGTTTCAGAGGGCTCATGTGCGACTGCAGCTGGGCCAGGAGAAAGTTTCACTCAGGCCACGCAGCATCACCAGCCCTTCACTTTTTTAATGCACACACACATTGCAACAATTCATTCACTGGATTTGTAGTGCAGTGAAACCAGTGTGCAACGCGATGGGCTATAGTGACTGGAGTACAAGCTTGGGGCCCTGGGGACGGGTTCACATCACCACAGTCACTTACTCAGTGTGTGACCCTCACAAATCACAAACCTCTCAGTGCTTCGTCTCGCCAACCTATAAAAGTGGGACTTGTCTGAAAACAAGATGCTGCATCTCAGGAGGGTTGTCCTGAATAAATAAACGGTATTAGTTGTTTTCCATGGCACTGAGTGATAGGGCACTGAATATCCAGAAGGCATAAGAAAAATAGGCCACTCACCCCAAAATATATAGTTTCTGTGATATTTCTTTCAAGTATCTTAAGGGCATAAACAAGGTGCAAGTGAAAGACATCTTTTAGTACAGGAGAGGTACAAGAACAAGGGTCATCGATATGAGATGGGGGCACGAAAGGAGTACGGAGGAAGTGTTTTTCACAGAAAGGGTGGTGGATGCATGGAACAGTCTGTCCCAGGAGGTGGTAGGAGTGAGCACAGTGGTGGGATTCAAACATGCATGGGATAGGCATAGGGAACCCTAGAGGTGGAAAGGTGAAGCTAAAGCTAATGACCAAGTAAGATCAGTGTCTGCTGATACAGGTAGGGTATACGGGCGACTGGATGGGCCTAGCGGTCCTTATCTGCTATCAACTTCTATGTTTCTGTTTTTATGTTTATTTAACTGCACACTCTTTAGAGAGCTGTCAATGCCACCTATGTTTCGGGGATAACCCTTCATTGGGGTGTGTGGCTTACCTAAGAACACAATAGTGTGTAGTTTCAGAATATCTCAAAGTATTACAATGTATATACAGAGGTGTTCCCCAGGATGAAACCCAGTTCTGTAGCATTCTGTACACTCTGCAGAATGCTGCAGCAGACCTACTGAATAAAGCAATGTAATTTCAATGGCAATTGGTCCTATTGTCATTCAGGAAAATGTGACACTGCCAGGATGAAGTGAATGCCAGTTTCCTGCATGACAAAGGGACTAACTGCCACTGAAATTACATTACTTTAGTCAGTGGGTCTGCTGCAACATACTGCAGAGTGCTTTAAAAGTGGGTTTCATGCTAGGGGCGCCACTGTATAACAACCAAACAGCTAAAAACACTCCACCAATAAACAACGTCGTGCATCTGTGCTAGCTTCAAACATAGAAGTTTCATCATTTTGTACCTCTGAAGCATTTGCTCTGTACAGAATCTCGAGTAAATTCCTGTAAAAAATGTAAACACACATGTAACAATATCACACCCCTTGCCATGATAGTGTTCTCACGCCCTGGCATGCTCTATAAACAAAACAAGTACTTGCAAAACTTTATAGCTCACGTGCCAGCTTGTGGCTTTTACAAAATGAAGAGCAGCAGGACTTAGTGGAGAACTGAGTAAAATAAGTGCTCAAATAGCAAATATATTGTTATTCTGAATCTGCTGATTACTTGGGTTAGATGTTAAATGTTCCTGGTTCCTCTGGCTCATTTTCAGTTAATAGAGAGAGAACACCAGATGTGAGAAAAGAACTTATGAGAGCACTTGTTGCGTCGGTGTCAAGACGGAGTCATGCATTCTTTTCCACCTGTAGTGGCTCTGTCATGCGCATGGAGATCATGTGTATGTGGATCTGATGACCTGGACCCCACTGTGGGGGTAAGCCATGGGGACAAAAGGGCAAGGAGTAAGTCCCAGAGAAGATGGGAGAGAGACTGGGAGGAGATTCACAGAAGGAAGTCGGTCAGAACAGAAGTGGGCATAAATAAAAAGTAAAAAATGTCTGAGGACATAAGTTGGGGTGGGGAAGGTCTAAGGACTATGGGGGCACTATGGGGTACTATGAGGGATGGGCATCCTCAACACCACTGACGCATTCTATGTAGCTGTCCCCATTAGAAAGAGGACCTTTCCCTTTAGATCACTGCTTTAGGTCCAGCTGTCATCATTAGTGGCGAAGGCTGTGAGTATCTGAATACTGGATATAGTGAATGCCGTGAAAGAAGATGGTGTTTCCCACAAGCACTTAGAAACAGTCGCAATAAGGCAGCTCTAGGGGCACAGATGAGCTGCCGTCGGAGGCTGAAGTTTGGGAGTAGACCCGGTTATCACATCGAGGGCCAGGCCAGGTCGTGAGAGCTTGCCAGAGGCAGCCTTCCTCAGCCCGAGCTGGGTTGGCAGCAGGTTTTGGCACCTAGTGATCCTGTGGATGGGCCAAGGAGACAACTCTTTGCAGGGGCATGTTATGCTGCCAAGGCTTTACAGCACGTCCCACGGCAAAGAGGTGGAGGAAGAAACTGAAGAGAAAATGGGCAGAAAAATACTCCCTCTGCTACCACATGAAGGCACAGCTGAACGAGGTAACCATAGGAACAGGGTACATCTCTGAAGTGTCAGGAGGTAGAGGAAAAGAAATATATGCAGAAAAAAAAAACTATGCCGTGACTGGCTTAAAATACATGCAGAAAAATCTGTTTTATATTGAATCCACAGCTGATCGCTCTGGCCTGAAGTAAAAATATTAAGAACAAAATGGGCTGATGACAGCATGGACCTGCACTGCAAAGCAATGGTATGCACACCTGTAAAACAGTCTAGAACACAGATTGCCTCTCCATGGATTTCCAGTCAGGGTCCATTTGACCCAAAGGCTACAGGTTAGAGCAGTAATCTGTGTTTGTTGGCCAGTCATTCAGTGCGGTGGTAACAGAAAATAATAACTGGGGAGCATTTTCTCCCATAGGGAAAGCTGGTGATAATTTGCTGCTGTAACCAGCTGATTATACGCTGACAAGCACCAGGTTTGCCACGCTCCAAGCATGTGCATACTGCCTCCCCGCTTCAACCTGACTGTGGCTACAGGCATGGAGGTTAGTTTGTATTTATACCATTGCTGTGGAAAACAAAAACAACACTCCACAGCAATGATATAAAACAAGACATCAGGTAGTGTAAAACTTCAATTTTATGCACATCTGAGGTGTTGAAGCATCCCCCAGGTTTATGTAGCATCCAACATCTCGGTGTGTGTACATTGTCATTATACACACTGCCTCATGTATTATCCCATATATTATAAAATTTTACACCAGGAGTGTAACAGACCTGCCAAACCCATCAAACTGTTCAAAGTCAAGCCTGCCATAATCAGTCAATTAATCCATTTTCATTTCCTTAGTTCCCTATCTCAAAACTGCTCAGGGTGCTTACAATCAAACAGTAACGTATAGGATTGTGATAATAAGCCTGTTTATTACTCTACGCCATTCAGCCAGGCCACTCTCAAAGCACATTACATAGTAAAACATACTAACATACATCAACACGTAGAGCTGCTGTATAGTACATGTCATTCAATCACATCACATGTTAATAATTTATATCTTAAAACAGGCCATCACCCTTGGTACATGTTAGCACAGCATACAGTACTTATTCCTGCTGGATTATGAAGCAGGAGCAGACATGATAGAGTCTCTTCCACCCTTAAATTACTATGATACTGTGGTCTGAATTTTCACATACTTCTGCTGCTTTTTAATGCACTTTTATTTATTTATTGAGGTCTCGAATTACAAACCTTTGAATCAGAGACTCCTTTGCAAATTCTCCACGTCAGCCATCACAAGAATTACATATAACATAGCAACAATGAATCAATACAGATTTCAGTACATGCAGATTTCAGTACAATATCATACAGAGAGCAATGTATAGCGAAGAAGTGAGAACAACAGGGGCAGAATTCACAAAGGACTTGCACTGCATCTTGGATGCCACGGCGAATGAGATGCGGCGAAAGTCAACTGTAGTATTCACAGAAGATGCACCGGGGCCTGTGAATACCACAGTTACGCCCATCCCTGGATGCATCGGCACAACCCCTGGTCCAGCTGGGAATATAATGGGCAGTGCATTGCATGATGAGCTGCATCCAAAGTTGCTATTCAGTGCCAGCAACATGCAAAACAGAACTCCCACCTGCCCACCTCCATCAGAATGCCGCTCTCTGTGGTGATAAAGGATAAATAGAACCCCCTGCCTGCACCTCCATTACAGTGCTGCTCCTTGCAGTGATACAGTGATAAAAATGAACCTGCTCTACCTACAAGCCGCGCACCAGCTGGTAGTCCAAAGGACCCCCCTAGCTCAGCAGACCACCCACCCTCACCCTCCAGGCACCCCTACCAGCCTCTCCTCCATCCCTGCATATTCCCACCATTGGCAGTCAGCTCAACCCACCCTCATACCACCATGGCTGCCCACTTGACACAGCTGTCTGCGAATGACAGTACTGTACATCCTGCAGCCCACTGGTGGCCTGTCAACCACTGGGCTTGCAGGTTGTACTATATCCTGTCATTCACAATGAATGACAGTGTAGCACACACCAAGCCCATTGGTTGACAAGGTTCACCAGTGGGCTGCAGGATGTACAGTAGCTATCATTCGCAGACAGCTCTGTTAGTGGGCAACCGTGGTGGTATGAGGGTGGGTTGAGCTGCCTCCGATGATGGGAATATGCTGGGATGGGGAAGTGGGGTGGGTGGGGTGCCTAAGTGGGTGGGTGGGTGAGTGGTCTGCTGAGCTATTGGGGTGGAGGTCCTTTGACTGTAGGCACTGGTGCATTAAGCTCTGGGTGGGGGTTCTGTCTCATTTCACTGTATCACCGCAGGGAGCGGCATTGTAATGGAGGTGCAGGCAGGGGGTTCTGGGTTTGCCACTGTATCATTGCAGGTAGCGCATTGTTCCAGAGATGCGGGTGGGGGGGAGCACACTGGACTGCAAGGGTGGGCAGGCTGCCATGCTACTGTCTGCAGTATGACAGCCTGCCTGTGGGTGGCAGGCAGCATAAGTCTACTTGTTGTAGACTTATCTCTGGGAGGCGATCTCTGGACTTGCCCTGAGTTGTGCCTCTGGTTGGTTGTGAATGGGGCTGTGCACCATATGCATGGGCACACCCTTCACAGCCCCTCCAGATGAGCCGCATATCACTATGGGCAGTATAGTGGCACATCTGTGATGCACCGTGCATTGGTCCCCTGCCAGAATCGCGCCAGTGTGCAATTCACGGATGTACGGTGCAACTCAGTTGTGCTGGGTGCATCCCTTTGTGAATCCTGTCCCAGGTATATACATGTTACAGTTCAAGTGTCAAATTGTGGGCAGGAGCAGTCCAAAGTGGACTTTGTCAGGACAGTGAGATGGGGTGCTGGTGAGCAGAAGGGTAGGGAGTGGGTTAAGAGCAGTTAGCCTACCTATGCTGATTGCAGCCAACTATTAGGCCACGCAAAGGTGGTCTAACTTTTTTTCTGCTCCCACCTTGCCTCCCAGTGCCCTTCTACTTAAGGCCCCCACATTGCCGCCTCCTTCTATCACCAGACTCACCTCATCTTGCACCCACTGGGTCATGCTCCAGTCCAGCTCTCCGGATCCCTTCTAGGGTAGACTTGTCCCTGCCAGGGACCTCCTAGCGTCATCATGGGGAATGTGTTTGAGAGCTCCTGACTTCTCTCTCCATTAGCCGCTTTGTCCCTGCCGGGGTATGCTGTGGTCTAGTGCAGGAGCATAAGTATGACATCCAGAAGAAGCATGACTGTCAGGCGATCGCTGAGGAGGGTCCAGGTATGGGGAAGGGTAAAGAGGCCATCATCTGGCTTGCTGGTGAGGCATTTTCCCTTTCTAGTGTCCCCCCATTCACTCATGCACATGCATGACTGGACTGGGGAGATGCCTGATGGCGCATGGTCATCAACACCATCATTAGTACCTCCACTAGCTACCACCAAGCGTGACTACAGAGTGGCATCCCCTGCTGGCCTCCCTCCTGATGTCCGGGTGCAGTGCACAAACCTGGGTCACCAGCATAACAGAATGACCCCGATTGCTCGACGCAACAAAACTGGCTACAAAGGAGGTCTAACGTTTGCTGCAAGTGAAGCAAGTTATGCATGAAACTTGACTCATGTATCAAAAAACAAGCATTTGTCAATGCCAAAAGTTCACTGTTGGTATTGCTGTTGTACATGCCTCCCATATTTTGTTGTGTATATTCCTCTGCCTTGCATTTTAAGGTATCACTCTCAACATAAATTTCTTATGTTCTTCCAGCACTGGCTTACTTCATTAGACGCCTGTACATGGTGGGCGTTATGGTTGGAAACCCTATTTTTGCTCCATATTTTCAACATGGGCTTTTGGGACCCACCTCATGAACAGTGGCAGTGTCATTTCATTACTCACTGCAAAGGTAATTTTGCACAACAAGGTGCCATTCCACGCCACAGGTGGAAAACACATTTTGGGCAGGATGTGAAACATGACAGCTGTACAGTTCATGAGGAGGTGTGAAGAAATGGCAATGTTGAAAATCTGAGGTAAAATATGAAAAGTGGTGAAGTTAAGAGTGTGCGAGAAACTGTGCAATGCACGCCATAACGCAGTCATTTGGAATGTTTTCACCAAATTTCGACATATCCTTTTGGGACCTCCCCTCATGAACAGTGGCACTGGAATTTCATTAATCTGTCCCAAAGTTGATTTTGCACAGTGACCACGCCATTCTGCGCACAGGTGTAAAACACATTTCTGGAAGGATGAAAAAATGACAGCTGTACTGTTCATAAGGGCAATGTTGGAAATTTAGAGAATTGATGATGTTACAAGCATGCATAAAAGCTGCAAAATGGACATTCGTAACACAGTCATTTTTGGAGTTTTTCACCAAATTTCAGCAAGGCTTTTTGGGATCCCATCTCACCAACAGGGCACTGTCATTTCGTTAACTGGTCCCGAAAGGTGATTCCGCACAGTGACTGCAAATCACCTTCGGGACCACAAAACGAAATGACACTGACTGCATTCATGAGATGGGGTCCCAAGAACCCCATGTTGAAAATTTGGGACCAAAACTCAAACAGTGGCTGAGATATCAGCCTAAGTTGAAACCCCCATTGATTGCCATTATAGGACTTATCATGATTTTCTTCAGTTTGCGGTCGGCTTTGGAAGAGTGCAGATGTGTTCCCAGTCCACAGAAGATCACTTCCGACTCCGGAGGCAGTAGGGTGGAGGGGTGCGGGAGGTGGGGCACAGAGGGAGGGTGCAGGCTGGGAGAGGGGCTGGCAGGAAAGACAAGGGACCGCTTTTTTTTTCAGGTTAAAAAAAAGACGTTGTGAGTCTGTTTTCTTTTACAGGTAAACTATTTATGGATTTCAACACACTAGGGTGGGCTCCCAGTGTGCCAGAGTACTTGGGGATCAATGTCAATCCGGGATTGGGCACCCTGAGGTCGGAGAATATATGGTGTGGAAGTATCCGACACCAGGAGGGGCATCCCAGTGTCAGAAACACCAGTTAGTTTTGGCACACTGGGTGAGCTCCCAGTGCCACATTAAAGGTGGAAGGCGGATAACACAGGGATTGAGCACCCCAATGTCAGCAGGTGGGGAGGGTCCACTAGCACAGATGATCACACTTACAGTAAAAGTGCCTTAGAGTACTGAATACTCCCAGTCCTTACGGAGCTTAGGCTGTGGCCTGCTCCGCACGGATGGGAGAAAATAAGGAAACAGAAACAGAGGGACGTGGAGGAGGCAGGTGAGGAAACCGCCTCCTCCAACCTTTCAGGAAGGACCGGCGGGTGGTGAGGGGAGAGAGACATCACGACACAAACAGCTATTTGCTCTGTGGTGACCTGCAGATGAAAGGAAAAAGCCGCCACATGATTGGTGCAGCTTTTCTTTCAAGTGCAGACCACTTCAGGCAAAACAGCCAGGACCAGCCTGGTTGATGATTGATGTGATACTGTCAAGCCCCTTGCAGAGCACTCTGCATTGGACAGACAGTGTCACACCCTCAAGTCACTATTCCAAGGAGTTCACAGTGCATGTGAGAACTCAAAAATAGGGCATTCGTTATTTATTTACCACAGAGTGAATAAACTGTCGAACGCGCACAAACAACAGAACATCACACGCAAAACATCAAGTGCATTTCAAGTGACGAACTCTTTAAAAGACTTTAAAAAAATCCCTATGCTACGATGTCCTTAAAACATATGATTATGGTTAAACAAATGACAAAACTGAGCTATGTAACCATACGCCTTCAGGAAGATGTTACATTTCTGCCCCATCCTGAACAGCTCTACGGTAGAGCAAGGGAACTGCAACCAGAGAGCATTCCAATGTTTAACAGCTGCCGTGGAGAATGCCCAGTCGCCAACCATGCTGCAGTGGACCTTAGATACCTGCAAATGCTTCTTCATTACAGCGCTCCAAGTACGATTTGGGTTCGCCATCATAAGAAGTTCCAGGAGATAGTGTGGTCCTAATCAGTTTAACGCCTTATGCACCAAAAGGAAAATCTGAAAAGGACCCATTGCCTTCTAGTCGACTGATGTAATTCCTTCAAAATAGGTGGAATGTGATCCGTAGGGCCTGAAATCCATGATGAACCCAGCTGCTGCATTTGAAACTGGGACTGGCAGTATAGCCTAGAGGTGAGAGTAATGAGCTGTGAATGAGCTTGGTACATCCAACAGACCCGGTTTCATTCCCACAACCTCCACTTGCATACTTTGTGACCCAGAACAAATCACTTAACCTTCCCAGTGCTCCCGAGTGTCCCTGAAACAGGAATTGTGCCTAGTGGGCCTTACCCAGTTACCAAAGATTGAAAAAAATATATATCTGTAGACAATGGGTCCGTTTATTGAACATGAGCCAACAGTATAGTCATACTCAAGCCTAGACATGACAGTAGCACTTACTGGAGTGGAATGATCTGCAGAAGGTTAACACTGGCCATGATTTCCAGATGTTCTGCAGCTGGAATAAGTAGGACTAGACCTGCACTGACACCTGTTTCTCAGATAGCCCAGAGCACAGCAACACTCCCAGATTGCCTACCACCACAGCCAACTTCAATCCAAAATATGGAATACAGAGCAAAATAAAAACATTTTACAGATCAACAGCTTAAACATAAATGTTGTGACTAAGTAGTGCAGGAGTCACCGAAGGGAGCAATTCCTACCAGACCACCTAGCGCAAAAACATGGTCACAGACTGATCTTAATGTTGAACACAGCATTTGTGTTTTGTATTTATTTGTTTTACCAGGAAAAGCTCCACTGAGCAGTGTTCATTTACAAGGGGTCCTGGTTAGGACAGTCTGCAGTACGGAGAAACATAGGTAGTGCATAACAGATTACAGAATTCAGGAGCAGCAGTTACTTACTATACAAAAGGTGATATACAGCAGTGTACAGAGGCTGATATACAGCTAGACTGACATAGCATGAATAAGATCATGGGTACAACAAGAAAATCAGATAATTCTACCAACACATATTTACTAGGAGCTGTTCCTGGCAGATCTCAAGGGTTGCAGTCAGTGGGGTATAAGGAACAAGCAGATCAAGGAGGTTGGGCTGGCCCAGTACACAAAGGGCCATATTCACCAACAACAGGACAGTTAAGTCCATTTACCAGTGTAGGGGCAGTGGTTGCAGACTGTGTAGCTAAGGCAAATCTGATCTGACTTCAACAGAATTGTTTTTTTTTTTGGGGGGCGGTTCTGAGTCCAACATTTCTGATCCTATTGAGAGACGCTCCTCATCTGCCCAGTTCATGGTGCAACACTGAAACTGGTTGGCTACCCTAACCAGGAGTAACTGAAGCATGATCCCTAAGGAAGATATATTCTCTCGGTGAGGACTCTTGCAGGTGCCAGACACCTGACTGACATGAGCAGGGTGTACTCTCCAACAAACAAATGTTTCAGTATTACTGCTTCATTCATATGATGATGATGATTAAGAATGTTCTGGTTACATAGAAACATAGACTTTGATGGCAGATAAGGACCGCTTGGCCACCTAGTCTGCCCATTTCCTATCTAGAGGATAAGCTGCAGATCCTATTTAACCAACAGCCTATTTCTTCCTACCCCCACAAAATTGTCTTATGTCTGTCCCATGCATTCTTGAATTCTCCCACAGTTTTAGACCCACAACTTTCTCAGGAAGGCTGTTCCATGCATCCACTGCCCTCTCTGTGAAAAATACTTCTCACATTGCCCCGAGCCATCCCCTCTGTCTTCATATTATGTCCCCATGTTCTTGCACATCTCTTTTCTGAAGGATGCTATCCTCTTGGACTTTGTTGATTCCACTGAGGTACTTAAATGTAACCCCTAGATGGCGCTATCCCAGGGCTACTACCCTGCCTGATTTGCCACTAACAGGTTGAGGGCCTGGATCCAATGGCGGTGCCTCCACCCAGAGGTCAGGGTTTGCAATAGTTAAACTAACTTGGTCACAGCCCTCTGGGACACTGCAACCCCTTTCTTCCCACTAGTGGCCCACACAATATATCAGAATTACCTTCACAGTATACACTTACCCCCAGGTCTGGTTCCGCACTGGGACCTCCCTGGAAATGAGATACAGTGCAACAATCACAGTACAGTACTTTAACATAGACAAATACTCAGGCAGTATAACTTTGCTGAAACAAGCAGCTCTGATTTATTTAGGGGATATAACAAGGACAGGGGAAATCAGGTTAATTAGCTTATCACTCTAATAATCTACTTATGGCTCTGTGCACAGGCCTATCCCTATCAGTTACTGTCCCTGGGTACCCAAGCCCTAGTGGCTAGTCCAAACCGTGGCAGCTGGTAGGGCCTTTCACACAGAGAAAAGGAGAATTAAACAGTCAGCAGTACAGTAATTCCATTTGATTTAATGTGGCAATTCAACAGGAGCGACTCCTGAATTAGTAATTACCACCTCCAAATAAGATAGGGTCCTTCAATGTCAGCTAGGGCTCACTTGAGGTACACAAACCTCTTCACACATCCATATAAAAGAAAGCACTATACCAGGCAGGCTGCATCTGTATCCCGATCGCAATTACTGCACAATACCCGGAGAACACACAGCAGATTCAGTTCCTGACAGACCGAGTGCAATTTTCAGCAATTCCTCCAGTCTTCTACAGGGTGAGCCTGGTTTCTACTCTTCAGAGATCCTTTGATTCTTTTCACAGGACGGATTCAGTCCTAACAAGCTGTTACACAAGCTGCAGACCGGAACTCTGGGCCTTACACACGTTTTTGACTAAAACTGCACACTGAAAAAGCACAGGGCCTCTTCCTTCCTTCTTCACTGCCAAAGCTCAACTGAAACTCCAACCGATTAAAACCGGCACTTCCTTGAGTTCCTCCCAGTTCTTGACTGGATTGGCTGTCACTCACAATAGACTGCTGCTGTTGGTCCAAAAAGGCACTGAAGTCTAAACTACATCTCCCAGAGTCACTGCCCATACAATCCTCTTGTGGCTGGCTCAGATTATGAGTCCAAGTTCTGATTCGTCCAAGGCACCATTTTAGAGCTAGCTTAGCCCCACTGATTGGTCCAGTTCAGCAGTTCAAAACTAGAATGGGGAACTAGCAGACACAGTTCTGACTGCAAAGAAAGCAGGTTAGACAAACTGTAATTTCATTATTACTCTAAATAATTTCTGGCAAACAGTTACATCTTTCAGATAGGTTCCCTTTGCACTCCTAGTGACTGCAAAATGAAGTGAATTGGCAGCAGCTCGAGTGGTACTCAGAGAAGCACACAGTCCCCCATACAACTAATTATGTCTGCAAGCAGACAGCTCTAAAGAGACAGTACCAGAGGCTCTAAAAACACTCACTGATAAATGGCTTAAATGCCAAACACCATTCAGGCTTGGAGCATTCAAGCAAGCTCCTGAAGTCTTTGGGAACCCCCATTTGCAGGGGTTACATAAACATTTCTATCATGTCCCCTCTCCTCTTTTCCTCAAGGGTATACATATTAAGCTCCTTTAGTCTCTCCTCATTTTAGTTGCCCTCCTCTGAACTGCCTCCATCCTGTCTATGTGCTTGCGGAGATGGGGTCTCCAGAACTGGACGCAGTGCTCCAGATGGGTCTCACCAACTGTCTATACAGGGATAACAACTTCCTGTTTTCTGCTGGTGAGCCTCTTCCTATACATCCCAGTATCCCCGCAGACCTCCCTACCGCCTTCTCACATTGCTTGCCGATCTTAAGGTCATCTCATATGATTACCCCCAGGTCCCTTTCCATTTTTGTTGTTGTTACTACTCCCATTGTGTAATCTTCCCTGGTTTTGTTTCCCAGGTGCATTATTTTGCAGTTCCTTGCATTGAATACAAGCTGCCATACTTCTGACCATTCCTCCAACCTTGCCAAGTCCCTCTCATCCTTTCCACGCCTCCTTGTGTATCAACCCTGTTGTAGATCTTGTGTCATCTGCAAAGAGGCATACTTTTCCTTCCAGTCCCTCTGCAATGTCACTTATAAAGACATTAAAAGGACTGGACCCAGTACTGAACCCTGTGGTACCTCACTAGTAACCCCTCTTTCTTCAGAGTGGACTCCATTTACAATTACCTTCTGTGTCCTGTTGTCCAGCCAATGTTTTACCCAGGCTACCACATTGGGACCCACTCCCAGGCTGGTTAATTTGATTATCAATCTTTTGTGTGGGACTGTGTCAAATGCCTTGCTAAAGTCTAGGTAGGCCACGTCCACAGCCCCTCCCTGGTCTACTACTTTGGTCACCCAGTCAAAGAAATCAATTAGATTCATCTGACATGACCTTCCGCTGTAGAACCCATGCTGCCTTGGGTCCTGTGCCCCACTCGCCTCTATGTACTCAACAATTCTTTAGTCAGAAGTGATTCCATCACTTTCCTACCACAGAGGTCAAACTGACAGGTCTGTAGTTTCCTGCCTCAGTCTTGGTCCCACTTTGTGAAGGGAATCACATTTGCCTTCCTCCAGTCCTCAGGTACCACACCATCCTCCCATGATTTGTTAAAAGGGTAGTCAGTGGTGTCACTAGTTCTCTGCTTAATTCTTTTGGAATTCTGGGTGAATTCCATCTGGTCCCATTGCTTTGTCCACCTTCAGTTTTAGGAGTTCTTTCAGAACCCTTTCTTCTGTGAAAGGACTGGGATCAACCCCCTATCCAGAGTGCTTCTGTTAATTGGATTAGGCACCTCCCACCTCCTCTTTTGTGAATACTGAACAGAAGTATTCATTCAGTATCCCTGCTTTTTCACTGTCCCTCTCTGCCCACCCACTGTCCATTCTATTCAGCCTCACTATCCCTCCCTTTGTCTTTCTACACTCCCTGATATACCTATTAAAGGTTTTATCCCCTTCTTAACCGAGTTGGCAATCTTTTCCTCAGTTTGGGCCTTTGCTATTCTGACTACCCTCCCTCCTTCCTTCTGCCTTAACTGGTAGAGTTATCTGTCCTGCTCCTTCTGTGTTTCTTTATACTTCCAAATTGCTATCTTTTTCTCCCTAACCTTCACTCGCCAATTCTTTTGAGAACTACAGTGGTTTTTCTTTCATTTTGATTTGTTTATTTGCTTCACACAAAGGCTTGTTGCCTCTTGTTGCCTCTGTGATGGCAGTTTTGATATTTCCTATTGTTGCTCCACCCTCCTCCTAACCTGTTTGCTAGTGTTTTCTAAGGCACTCTCCCATCTTGCCAAAGTCAGTCTTCCTGAATCCAGAACCCTCACTTTTGTATGTCTTGACTCTGTAGCTGAGTTTATCGTGAACCACACTGTTTGGTGGTCACTTGTTCCAAATGGCTACCCACTTCTAGATCTGAGATCCTCTCAGTGTCCCCATTTGAGAGTACGAGGTCTAAGATTGCTCCCTCATGAGTAGGTTCCAAAACTAGCTGTCTACCTGAAGGGCATCGAGAATGGCCCTGCTTTTGGATGTGGCTGCAGCAAAGGTGCTCCAGTTAACATCTGGCATATTAAGGTCCCCATCAACAGTATCTCCCTTCTCTGCCATCCTAGGTATGCTTTCTATCATATCCTCTCTGTCCCCAGTTCTATCACTTTCACACGCTGCATTATCAAATGATGCATTCATGATTTCGAGCCCTTTGGCTCAGAAATCTACTGTAAACAGAACAGTAGCCGGCCAATGATGCACAAGCTGTGTTCTTCTAACATCATCGACTAGGAGAGCAATGAGCTTGTGGACTGTGATGTCACACAGATCCCTGAAATGGGAACTCAGCCTTGCTGTACATTATTGGCCATTTGTTACAGTTTGGAGTGCAGAGCTGGCTACTTTAACGGAAAAAGCCAGGTCGCTGTACACTCCATTGGGGCAGTGGACATGACAGTTAGTTTACACATCTGTGCAACCATGACTGTGATTAGGACATTGATGTGCTATTGATCTGACATCAGAACAATGGTACAACAAGGCTGTGATGTCACTGTTGGGAAAAAGCGACCATCCACACACTGTCATTATTTGGCCGCATTATACTGTATAGTATATATTATTATTGTTTATTGTGCGTTGTATTGCTTTTGTGCATTTGTGTCTCAATATTTATTGCTGGCATTACCTCTGTGCCCCAGTGCATTCATTTATTGATACCAAATGCCGTACATTAATCTTTTGTCTTTCAAGCTATTCTCATAAGGACCGACAGAGGCTCAGTCCATTGGATAGGCAGGGAAGGGATGTTTCTTGTTGTATGTCTTGTGTACCTCTTCGCCCTGACACATCTGGAAACAAGCTGGTTTTCAGCTTGGCATGCTTTCCTGATTAAAAAAAATCCAGAAAAATAAAATCAAATCCCAGGTATTTAAAGACTAAACAGTGATGTTCAATAATAATGTTATTGCAGGTCATGAAGTTCTCACTTTTTATGTTACGCATTCCTTCTTTTTTCCTCTGATCCCTTGTCGGGCTTGTAAAGCCTGGCATTGCCTCCATATTCTTGTAATCTTGATCATGAATGATTAAAACAGTTCACAGTACACAGACACATTACATTTGAAGCTAGAATGCACTTACTTTGCAAGTAATTCCACCAATCAGGAAATGCCCTAATCAACGTTTTGAAGGTAATGCAGTGATGTGAACAAATTGTTATTTTCAGTAATTATGCTTGTAGATTTGTGCCTCTGGCTGATAAAATAACTCACTGTGGTCTGTAGGAAAAATTAGGTTTGCTGCCACCAAAACCAGATGCATCTGTCAGTGGTTTGTTTATTTTGCAACCCTTTTACGCTTGCATGCGCATACGCGGAAGCGATTTGTTTCACTAAATGGCATTTCAAAGCGTGTCCCTGCCAAGTGCATCGCAACTGAAACTGGAAGCAGCTCGGCAGTCCAGACCAATGACCACACACTGTGGTCCTGACACGGTTTATTGGTTGCTGGTAGAAACTTTGTGTAGTTGAAAGAACTACGAACCTATCAGAAGGGGCTTCGTCCTTTCATTTACATGAAGCCAGTCAGCAAGCAGCTGATCAGCTTCCAGCATTTGGAATGTTTTATTTTATTTATTTATTTGTTTACTGTAATCGTACTGGTCCAATGGACGCTTTGTGGCATGACCTAAGCCATACAGATGGCACATACAATCGGATAGTCAAAACATTACAGTTTCAGTTGCAATAGGACAAATAGGGTACAGGTTTGGAAATACAGTTACAGTTACAGATAATGATGAGGCACATTTACATGATTAAATAGTTTCAGTGAGGCAGTGATTTAACAGTAATACAAGAAGCAGCAGTCAGACAAGTAGGGCCACCCTGTAGAATAAGTGCATTTGCTGCTGCCTCTAAGGAGATTTTATAGTGCTTCTGGAAAGACGTGTGAGTCAAGGGAGCAGAGGGAGACAGGAGGTCATTCCATAGTTTGGGTACTAAGACGGAGAAAGCTCTTTCTCCCTGTTTTGCTGATATTCTGGGGACTTTCAGTGGAGGGACATTAGAGCTTCTTGGGGTGGGGATAATGTCTCTGGTTGAGATGGGAGGAGTAGAGGGATATGTCACCATCTCTGATGGCTTTATCTACTATATGTCCAAGACAGTAGTTCCACCATGCTTGAAGTGGGAGCCATCCAAGTGCCTTGTAAAGGTGCAGTGGTGGGTGGTATAGGAGCCAATTGAATGAATCTACAGACACTGTTGTAGGTAGTGGTAAGTCTGGTAAGCAGTTTAGAGGAGGTCTGGGAGTAAATGGGGCACAGTAGTCAAGGAGAGGGAGGAGGTTTTCTTGGGCTATAGCAAGCCTGGCTTCTGGAGTCAGGTGATGATTAAGGCGATAACCCATTGGCAATTTCTGATGTACTCATTGAATAGTGGAGTTAATGTGTGCCAAGTATGTCAGGGAGGGTCCAGGGTGACACCCAGGTACTTGAAACTAGGCACGTTATTGAGTGTTGTGCTACATAGGGGCTAGGATAGTTAGGGGAGCTGGGTTTAATGCTTCTTTGAATTTACCAGGCCTAGTGTGCCTAACTGTTCATGGGATGGAAGGCTATTCTATAAAAGGTGCATAATACTGGATTGAGTGCACAACCCCTTCTTAGCTACTCAATGTGAACTTTCATATGGTGACATTTAAATCCTATGGGACCATCAACCCCAGAGTGTGAGAGACCCCAGAACATGAGGACCATGGAGCAGATGGATATGGCAAGTGCAAGGTGTCCACAGAGAGTCCACAGAAACCTCTGGTAGTAACGGTAACTACTTAAGATAAGCTCCTGGTTTCTCCTATCGAGGTAGACCCTCACTGGTTGTTGCTAAGTAAACTTGGATGCAGCTCACACCTGACCAGAAGACACTAAGGAAACTGCTGACTGAATTTGTGGGTGGTCAGAAAGGGCAGCTTGGCATTAGAATGCTTCACCACTGTCCCTAATTAATAGGGCTCCTAGGTATACCTTACTTAGGCTACTCTGTTAAATGGTATCCAGGAGGGACTGAGGGCAGGTATTGCTGGACTCGGGTCAGGGGTGGACTGAAACAGGAATCTTTAGGTAGGGTATAGTAACCCTTAATTAATTGGGATCCAGGGTAAACCCTATTTAGAGTGCTTTGTTAGACAGAATTCAGTAGGTGGGCTGAGGGCTGGTATTACTAGATTGGGGACTGACAGAGGAACAGCTGGTCAGGGAACCACTGCCTGAGGCCATGGGCCTATAAACAGAAGTATATAGGGTACACACTGGTTCCTGCAGTGCTAGGATAATTTTTCAGATGTCCTAGTGCAACTCCCTTGGTCAGTCTCGTGTGCGTGGTTTTCACCATGATGCGATAGACTAATGACCTTCTAAACCCTGTACCAGTGACAAATCAGGTAGAGTTTCATCGAAGCTGCAACGCTAGTGCCGGGCAGAGCATGTTCTGAATCATGACCCAAACCACCAGCCACCACTGTTTGGTTGGCTACTGACTGACCAAGAATATTTGGTCTCGGTCCACAAATGTACTGTGTTCGTTATAGTCCAATGTCCTCTTATGGGAATGGTTGGACATCATTAGACAATGAGCTTGCCCTAGTTCCTCAAATATTCTTACATTTACTTTGAAGCCATCAGTCTGTTTATGTCTAGGATGATCATATATTTTGCTCATGTATGTTTTATCAGAATCTATGAGACAGCAACCCAAATATTTATGTGGAAATTCTTTACATGCCAAGTCTGCACAATTGACCGTATGGATATAACCAGTCATGGAAGTCTTTGTCTGGTGTTAGGGCCATCCTAGATGCATGTTGTATTATGCCCTCTGTTTGTAAGTCATATGTATGATGGAGGCAGTAAACAATGGATTTGTCTGTGTCATAGTTGTCTTTAAAAGTTTATATTTGACTGCGTCTAAGCTGTGTTTTAATGCTTCCAATAAAATATCTTGGCCATATCCTTGGGAAAATTCTGAGTTGAGTTGCGTGTTTATGTATGTTATTTAGGGCAACACCTCATGTAGGCGTAGTTGATCTTTAAGTAATTTTACTAATCTTATTTTTCTAATTTGGCTGATGGGAGGAGGGGCACCATGGGAGACTGTCCCTGAGGTGGTTGCATGGAGACTGGCCTTGTGGAGTTGGAACGGGAAATTGTCAATGTTGAGGCTGCATGGATGGGTGTATTGAAGATTGTGTGGTCACGGGTGACATGGTGAATTGTTGTTGGACAGGTATTTGAACCTGTGCCGGTTGGACAGTTATTGGTGGTGGTGCTGAATTTTGCTGTTAGGTGTATTAGGTTGTGAACCACCACTGGATTTTGAATGGCTATAGGATATTGGGGTGAAGTCTGTGGTGCCAAAGTGGTGGGATTAGTATGGGGGTGGGTGGGCTGGGGTGTTGAAGAAAAATTGGTTGTGGAAAGTTAGGTGATGTTTGGGTTGGTGTAGGGATTGGCCATGTGTTGGCAGAGGTGAATTTCTGATATTGTAAAGCTAGATTTTGCAGTGCTACTTTTTATAATCTTCAGTAGATGTTCAAGGAGTGTCAGTGTATAGGGCCAAACTTGGGGCAAATGTATTTTGTTTCCTGTATAATATCATAGAAGGCAAGTCGCCAACCCTGATTTTGTCAAAGTATTTGAGATACTGGAGATCAAACTGTATTTTGTGTTGCAGGCATTTGAGTAGGTGTCCTTGTATTTGTGGCAAATAAGGTATAATGTCTAATAAAGTAGAGAGCGTGGGGAGTTTTGGGATTAATGTGGTAACTGGTAAATAGTAATGCTTTGAGGGGGTGGAGGTGGGTTTTAACCAAGTGTTGGAGCAGTTTGTTGTTGAGGCACTGAATGTCTATGGAGGGGTTGATTTGGAGTTTGAGTGGTTTGTTGTTGAAGTGATAGATGCCTATGTGGGGAAGGGAGGGGTTTGACTGGAAGTTTGAGTGGTTTGTTGCTGAGGTGTTGAATGCCTGTATGGGGAAGGAGTGGCGTGTTTGGAAGTTTGGCATGCCTGGATGTGAGGTGTATTGTTGGGGTGGGGGGGGTCATTATAGTCAGTATCAGAACTTGAATCTGAGTTATCAAATTCAGTGTCTGAATATTGTTGAGGAATTTGAAATTCCTCAATTGGTCAACCTGTGGTGTTCCATCAGCCACCTGTTTAGGGATTTATGTTTATGTTTTGCTGAGTTTTTAAGCCCAAACTATTTTAGAGCCTGTTCTGGAGACCCAAGAAGTATGACAAGGGGTTTCATCTCTTGAGTGTTCCTGTTTTTGTACTTCGATTGAATGTCAGGAATGGATGGTGCACTGTCTATTCTATGTAATTTAAGTCTGTGTTTAAGTCTATGATGATTAACCTGGATTTTAAAGTCTGGACTTTCAGCATAGTTTTGGGTATCATTAAATATACACCAAGCATGACCATCTGAGTATTTTGGGTCAGTATGCAAATGTTGAGAGTCACTATTTGAACATCTGGGGTCACCATCTGCAGTGCTAGGATAATTTTCCAATGTCCTAAGCGCAACTCCCATGGTCAGTCTCATGTGCAAGGTTTTCACCATGACCAAGGAGACTAACGACCCTTCCAAACTGTCCACTAGTTTGGCTAAATCAGGGTAGAGTTTTGTTGCAGTTGCAATGCAAAGCGCTAGCAGAGCCTGTTCTGAATCATGATCCAAACCACCTGCCACCACTATTTGGTCGGACACTTGACTGACCAAGATTATTTGTCTCAGTCCACAAATGTACTGTGTTCATTATAGTCTAATATCCCTTATGGGTATGGTTGGACATCACTGGACAATGAGCTTGCCCTAGTTTCTCAAATATTCTTACATTTACTTTGAAGCCATCAGTCTGTTTATTTCTAGGGCAATTGTATATTTTGCACATATATTTTTACCAGAATCTATGAGATACCACCCAAATATTTATGTGGAAATTCTTTACATGCCAAGTCTGCACAATTGACCATATGGATATAATCAAGAACTGTAATTTTATGGCGCCAGCATGACCTATAAAGCAAAAAGTCCAAATTTGGCTTAGTTTTTAATTTAGCACATTCTAGATCATACGCCCTTAATTATATAATATTAAATTGAGAATGAGGACCAAAAGAGTCAGGATTCCTGTTTAAGAAGAATGTTTTTGCTTGCTGCTATTTAAGGTTCAAGAGTTACAAAGCAGTTTTGGCATTAATGCAAGTAGGCAATTACAATTTAAAATGACAGTAACAGTTTTTCTGAACAGCAGTACAAGCGGAAATAATTTCTCCGTTACACCAAAAGTCGCAATAAAAGAAATAAAAATAATGCAGGCATATGTCATCCCTAGATCTATATCTAGGGTACAGGCAACAAACTCACCCACCAGTACCAACTGATGTCCACTTGAGATCCTAGGAGCTGGGATGACTCAAGGTTCTCTCCAAAAGCTCTTACCTTGACTTGGGTTGCTGTGGATTTATATGCTGTTGTCAAGGCAGGAAAATAAATGGTTCAGTATTTTGATAGCTTTCAGTGTTAGACCAGTTTCTACAGGCTCAGGTGACCTTATTCAAAAGTTAGGGGTTAGAAAGCTATCAATTAGCTCAAAGCATCTAATTAGTTGGGGCAAAATTTGGTTTGATGTCAAGGAATTACGTCTGGGATGGGCAGGAATTTTTCTTAAATGCAAAATAAGTCTGTGTCTTGAGTGGGGCATGCAGCCTGGGTTTAAGCAAATGGTGGTATGACCCACGTGGACATCTAGCAGTTTGTGTGGTTAGCTGTTTTTAAAAATATGCAAGATTAACCTTCAGTTGATCTTTTTGTGGTCAGGCTTGACAGTTAAAAATACTGCCTTGTGGTCACCAAAGGAAAACATTTGACAGCTGACAGTTCACACTTAGTAGCTGTACTGCTCAAGAGCAAAGACTGAGAAGCTGAGTTTAAAAGTTCACCCTGAGCAATTCATTTTGTTTAAAGAAATAAAAGTCAAGTGCCTAAGTCTTGAACTTGTCTATGATTAATGTCAAACACACCGTAAAATTCACAAGTAGATACCAATTGTAAATTGTTAATGTAACCCCTAGGTGGCGTATCCCAAAGGCTACTATCCCTGCCTGCTTGGCTAGTAGCAGGTTAAGGGGCCTGAGTACTGAAACGGTGCCTCCACCCAGAGATCAGGGTTGTTAGTGGTCAAGCTAACCTGAGCACAGCCTCCGGGACACTGTAACCACCCTCTTCCCTTCTTGTGGCCTGAACAATATACAACAATCACTTTCACAATGACCCCTATTCACCATGCAATTACCCACTTTGTTTGCTCTTACCACCAGGGCTGGTTCCTTTAGCTCGACCCCGGGACCCCTGTAAAACATGGCTATGCACAGCAAATAGCAACAGTACAGTACTCTGGCACAAACTGGAACCACAGTCAGGTTAAATGCAAAAGAGTTAGATCTGATTTATTCAGGGGACTTGAACAAGGGAGGGTGTAATCAGGTTGATTGGCTTAAAGGCTAAATCAATCAGACAGTTATGCATGCACTTCAGAGTCCCTACACAGTCACACACTCTAGATACCCAGGTAGGAAAAAGGTGGGCTAGACAGGACCGTTGCCCAGAGTAGGCCAGCGCGCAGCTGGTTGGGTCCCTATGATGGAAGAAAGCAACATGCACAACACACACTATTTGTAATCTGGAGCTGGAGGGCTCAGGTTCATGAAGGAAAAGACAACAAAGCAATCAGAAGACAACACTTTAGATTTAGCTGTTGTTGCAGGGAGCTACCTGATGTTTACTCACGTTAACCAATACAGGACACAGGCAGGATGAAATTGAGAATGCTGGTTGTTGAGCTGGAATGCCAGGAGAAGCAGAACCCACACAAATCACCGAGGCATCATTCCTGTTCAAGGCATTGAGCAGGGGCTGATCCCAGGCAGGTCTCTCTGTCATGGCTTTTCTGTGTAGCAGGTGGTCTGGCTGGGCTAGTGTGGCAAGGCCCAGGCCAAATGGAGATACAAACGATTTAGTCTGTTGGAGCTGGATGCAGCCTCCAGCAAGCAGAACATAGTCCAGCACACAGTGGGGAACCACATCATAACCCACTAATTAGCACACAGTACATTTACATGTAAGAAATTCTACTGTACCAGGCAGATTGCTATCCGGTCACAATTACAGAGTCTCTACATGAACTGGGAGTTCAAGGTGGCTGGAAATCCTGACAGGCTGATCGATTCAGCAAATCTTCGGTCTTCTTCAGGTTAAAGCCTGGTCACAGTTCTGTGGCTTAAATCGTTCTCGCAATTTGGATTCAGTCCAAATAAACTTCAATTTCCTTCTCAGTGACAGCAGGCAGACAGGCAGGCCAAAACTCAGCCCTTTCACAGTTCTCCCATGCGATCTATGCAGGATTACTGCTCGACTATCTCGAGCTGTTACTTCTTTCTACTTCCCAACTCAAACTGAAAGTAGCAGCAAGCAGCCTGGAACTTTCCCCAGGATCCAAAATGTTCAGTTGGTTGATTTCCCTGTCAGTTACAAAGGGCTCCCCTCCAGGTTCACTTAGGCGCAAAAACCAAAACTACAGTTCTTACAGAATTTTGTTCCCACAAAGCCCCTGGGGACAGGCTCCATTTAGAGTCCCCAAAAGTACTGATTGGCCCATTTCAGCAGTCCAGGACCAAGATGGTGGAGATAAACAGAACTGCCCATGCTGCAAAGAAGGCAGGTTAGACAAAGTGGAATATTACTACTATTCTAATAAATGATCAGCAAGAAGTACATCTCCTAACAGATCTCCTCTGCGCTAATAGCGATGGCAGAACGGAGCGATTATTTGGCAGCCTGGGCAGGACTCAAGCATAGAAACACTCAGCCCCTCCCAGACTAATTATGACTGCAACCCAGGTAGCTCTTAAAGAGACAGTACACAGAGGCTAACAGGCACTCTCTGGCAATACATTTAAATTGCTAAAACGCAGGACACCAGCCTGGCAGTGAGCATTTAGGCAAGCTCAAAGAAGACTTTCAGGAACTCCCCATTTGTAGGGGTTACATTAATTAATTAGTAAAAGCAGTTGTCCAAGTAGTGAACTTGGTCACAGTTAAGGTTCATAAGTGAGTACTAATTGTAAATTAATAAGCAGAGGCCCAAGCTTTGAGCTTGACCATGTTTGTATGCTTGAAAATTATCAGGTGGAATCCATTCATAGTGTCCAGCAATCCACCTGGATGCCATAAGCCCAAGTTCTGGGTTTGTCTCTCATTGATTGGTGGTAATGGAGCAATATAATGTAATGTAGCAATGGAGCAATGTAGTAATGGAGTAGAAACCAATGGAACTAGCCTACCCAGTGATAGGGCAGGCAAAGCCGGTCCCAGAGATGGGGCAGGCAAAGCCAGCGGGCAGGCAAAGCTGGTCCCGGAGATGGGGCAGGCAAGTCCAGTGAGGGCTGTGTAGGATTGCAGGCATGGCACCCATGGGTTCAGAAGGATGAGGAATGCAGGAGGGAGACAGGATGCTTATGGTGGGGGGGGCTGGTACTGTGCTGCAACAGCTGTGGAGCAGCCATCTTCAGAGAAGTGCTCTGGAGGAGGGATGTTGCCTAGTGTGCAGTAGGACTGTAACACTCATAATGGAACTGAGAGCAGTAAAGGCTGAATTGAACCTTCTCCATGACAGGACCAGGTGGGGGCTGGCAACTGCAGGTCCACTTTCCCAACAGACACCATGGGTCCAAGATGGGGTGGAAAGTATTGTAAGGGGAGGAGAGAAGGGGGTTCCTCTATGGGGTGGGGGAGGGAGAAAGCTGCCAACCTAATTCACCCAGGGCCTCCCACTTGGAATCTGTGGCACAGTTTGCCTTGTAAGTATTCAGGTCTGCCTCCACAGTGGCATCTAAGATGGTATCACCAGGTAAGAGGCTAGGAAGATACTGGTAGTAGGGTACTCCATTGTCAGGGGGATGGAGGATAGCGTTGTGTCTGAAGGACCAGGTGGGCAGAGTGGGCAGATGTCTCCCAGGGACCCTGCGGCAGGTAGGGATGATGGAAGAGTGGAGAGGATTGTTAGAAACATGGGAGGAGGGGACATATGTAATTGCTGCATGGGGAACTAATGATCTGGCAGGCAGTGCATGGAGGGGGACAAGGACAGATTCTGAGAGTCAGGCAGCAGCCATAGTTACATGCTCTGAGGTCCTACCTGTATTGTTTAAAGGTGAAGTTAGGTTTCTCCTAAACAGTCACTTTCTTTACTGGTTCAAGGAGTGGTGCAGAGAAGATGGATTTGGACTAGTAGAAGATGGGGTCAGTTCTTGTGGGATAGTAGGTTATGTTTGATGCCTTTTGTAACTAGCCATTTAAACTGACTAAGGAGGCTGCAGCTGAGGATAACCAGGGCACACTATCAGCCAAAGGAGGCCTGGTCGGCACTCTCCCATCTAGAGGTAACAGGCAGGATCCTACCGGGGCCAGGGTCAGCTGGTACACCCCAGGGTTCAAAAGGAGGGAGCCAGCTGTCAGTCATAGGTAGGCAGCCTTGGTGGCAGCATATGCCTGACTTCCCTGAAAGACTCCTTGCTCCAGGAAGTTACCGGGTACAAATTTGGCAGTTTGTGGTGGAGGCCTGTGTCATTATGTGACTGCAGGGCAACCTGCAAGAGAGAGACAGAGAGAGAGACAGAGAATCAGCCTTGTCAATATGTGGGTGAGAACTGAGCTGTGACTGAAACCATAATTCCATTCTGAGGTGAACTGTGTCTGTTTGTAATCCATTATCACTTGGGTACTCCCACCCCACTGCCTCCTCTTACCCTGGCAGGAGGGTTAAGAGCTTTTAAAGGAACTGGGCTGGGGTCACTTAGGTAGCCTACATTAGGTGCACATGTTGCCCCACCTAAGTGCGAGTTAGAGGTGGGCTTGAGACTCTTTAGTTTGCCCTCACACCTGTATGGGTAAGGGCAGGCAGGCGCTAATTGACCAGATGCAGCTGCTGGCTACTGGGTCTCTGGGGATGCATCTCAAGCTTTTCAGAGCAGGTCAACTGCCCCACTGCTCAGGCGGCCGTGTCCTGGTTCTCCTTCAAGTTCCATGGACTTTGCAAGTAAAGGTTCCCAGTGGGAAACACAGGAGCATGGGGAGCCCAGATCTGAGGAAAATTATGAGAAGAGTGAAGGCTTCCTCTGGCATTGAACTTACAGCCAGAGTACTACTATATTAGAAAGGAAACTAGAACTGGAATGTTGTTGAGACTGAACTTCCTTGAAGTAAACCGATTTGGCAGCCAGGACTGTACCAGACTAACTATGAATTGGCCTAGCCTGCCTGCAGGTGTAAATGTGGCTAATTAATTCTGATTGTACTACAGTCAAATAAAAGAAGTGGATCCAGAAGTTAAGACTCCAACCCTAGTGTGGACTTTCCATTACTGATAACGTGTTAATTGAATTTGTTGAAGATACTCCCTCCCCGCCTCTGTTGCCCAAAATCTCAGTGGCAGCGCCTGGTATGCTAGAGGTTACCCCAAATCCCAGAGTTCAGGTATGTAGAGGTTGTTTGTATGTGCCCATCCCCACTGATTTCCTGCAATGTACCCCTAGAACGGGACGGGTTACAGGAGTATTCGGGGTGTGAGGACTGCCAGAAGCCAGGCCCTGGTGGACATCCTCCAGGATGGTTTCCCTACCAACATGTGAGGGAACCGACCACGGAGGAGCTATCCTGGTGCTTACAAAGCAGGGCCTTATAGAGGGGTAACTATGAAACTGCTCCTGGGGCCAGTGATCCCAACTCTTTGTGGCTCAAAATCTCTTAGTGTAAATGCGACACCAGAACTCAAAACAAGGGTTCTGGACTTTAGAAGGGCTGAATTGCAGAACATGAGGGAAATCCTCAAGGCAAGGATCAGAGGAGTAGGTCACTTGCAGGGGTAGAGAAAAAGGAAGGTCATCAGAAGAGAGTTCCAGGAGTTCACCAAGTGCTGTCTAAGGACAGTGAAAAGCAAGAAACGAAAAGACCAACATAGTTCTAGGGGAGGCAAAAGGCTGACTGGATGGTGGATGACCATGGCAAAGCAAATGTACTGAACTACTTTTGTTTGGTTTTCATGACAGAGATCGATGGTTGAAGGGAAATTGAGGAAATTCTACTCTGCTGAATGGGTGGTGAGAGATGGAACAGTCTCCCACAGGAAGTGGTGGGGGTAGCCACGGTTCAGGGATTCAAGAATGCATGGGATAGGCACATGGGAATTATCAAGCTAGGGTGACGGGGGCTTGTAACATCTAAGATACCGTAGCATTAGAAAGAGGGATAGGCAGACTGGTTGGATCACAAGGCCCTTATCTGCCGACAACATCTATGTATCTATGTGTCTATGTAAGGAAGGTGGTATGGGTGAAAACAGCTACCTTTAGAAGATACAAGAGAGCTAGATGGCAGACAACACAGCATACAGGGTTCTGAAAGAACTCCTAAAACTGAAGGTGGACAAAGCAATGGGGCCTGGTGCATTCAACCCAGAATTCTAAAAGAATTAATGGGAGAACTAGTGACACCACTGACTACCCTTTTAACAAATCATGGGAGGATGGTGTGGTATCTTAGGACTGGAGGAAGGCGGATGTGATTCTCCTTCACAAAATGGGAGCAAGACAGAGGCAGGAAACTACAGACCTGTCAGTTTGACCTCTGTGGTAGGGAAAGTGATGGAATCACTTCTGAAGGTAAGAATTGTTGAGTACCTAGAGGAAAGTGGGCAGAGGACCCAAGGCAGCATGGGTTCACAGCAGGAAGGTCATGTCAGACAAACCTAATTGATTTCTTTGACTGGGTGACCAAAGTAGTAGACCAGGAGGGGCTGTGGACATGGCCTACCTAGACTTTAGCAAGACATTTGACACAGTCCCAAACAAAAGATTAATAATCAAATTAACCAGCCTGGGAGGGCCCCAGAGTGGTAGCCTGGGTAAACATTGGCTGGACAACAGGACACAGAAGGTAATTGTAAATGGAGTCCACTCTGAAAAAAAGGATTACTAGTGGGTACTGCAGGGTTCAGTACTGGGTCCAGTCCTTTTAATGTCTTTATAAGTGACATTGCAGAGGGACTGAAGGAAAAGTATGCCCTTTGCAGATGATACAAAGATCTGCAACAGGGTTGATACACAAGGAGGCGGAAAGGATGAGAAGGGACTTGGCAAGGTTGGAGGAATGGTCAGAAGTATGGCAGCTTGGATTCAATGCAAAGAAGTGCAAAATAATGTACCTGGGAAACAAAACCATGGGGAAAATTACACAATGGGGGAGGTAGTAACAACAACAAAATGGAAAGGGACCTGGGTAATCATATCAGATGACCTTAAGGTTAGCAAGCAATGTGAGAAGGCAGTAGGGAAGGCTGGGGGATACTGGGATGTATAGGGAGAGGCATCACCAGCAGAAAACAGGAAGTTGTTATCCTCTGTACAGACAGTTGGTGAGACCCCATCTGGAGCACTGCGCCCAGTTCTGGAGACCCCATCTCCGCAATGACATAGACAGGATGGAGGCAGTGCAGAGGAGGACAACTAAATGGTGCAGGGTCTTCAAGAGAAGCCATATGAGGAGAGACTAAAGGAGCTTATATGTATACCCTTGAGGAAAGGAGGAGAGGGACATGATAGCAACTTTAAGTACCTAAGTGGAATCAACAAAGTCCAAGAGGGTAGCATCTTTCAGAAAAAGAGATATGCAAGAACAAGGGGACACAATTTGAAGTTCTACTACCAGGCAAGCTCAGGCAGCCATTGCAGAAGTAATGAAGGCCAGGGCAGAGACTAAGCTCACAACAGCGCAGGGATGAAGCCAGCAAGACCTTCTTCAGATCACGCCAGCAAAAAAAGTAAGAAAGGAGAGCTGAAAGGTTGGCAAAAGGGCTAGACCAGATGGTGGATGACCATGGGAAAGCAAATGTACTGAACAACTACTTTGTTCAGTTTTCATGACAGAGATCGATGGTCCACTGTCAGACTGCAGAATGGCAAAAGCTCAGGGTCTTAGGCACAAATCAGAGGCTGGGCATGTGTCTGCTGACAGGGTTTACAAAGGTCTGACAGCATTGAAGACAACAAATCCTCAGGCCAAATGAGTTGCACCTCAGCTAGTCAAGAAGCTTTGGAGGCAGCTGCACCGCCACGTCTCTGTAGATGTTTTCAACTGTTCGCTGAATACAAGTGTAAGCTCCCATTAAAAGAGGGGCTTATATTCCCATTTTAGCTATCCCTTTCTCTCTCTCACCCCCGAGCTAGGGAATGTGTTAGTGTTCTGGGGGATATTGCTGCTGGATGCCTCAAGGTGGCAGCAGAGAGGATTTTAGGGGTATAAGGGAGCAGACAGGCAGTATCTGACCTTTCCAGCCCGGCATTAGGCCTGGAGCTGGAGGAGGTGGATTGAAGTGCAGAGTAAGCAGCAGATTAGGTGGGCAAGTGAGGGAGCTCAGCAGTCCAGGAGAGCAGTGGGGACCCCCTGATGCAAAGTCAGGATGGCTTTGGCAGCGCGTGATCAACAAGGAGTGGAGGTATGGAGCTCTGTAGGAGGGAAGAATGTATAGCAGGTCCTGCATTGTTTTGGGGCAGGGAATGTAGGTGGCTAGTGTGGCCAGGAAGAGTTAGGAACCCCACATACCCCTGTAAGGTGTTCCCAGGTCACCAGAGCTGTTGGGGCAGTGGCAGGCCCCCACAGGAGGGAAGCCAGTGGCAGTGGCTCCTCTCTCACCTGGTGTGGCAAGCAGCCTAGGGGTAGAGGGAGCTGGGGGGCCTTTCACCCAAGATGTGGGCCTGCTTTGGAGGGTCAGGTCCGGGGGTGCCGGAACATTGAGGTCCAGGTGGGTCACAGGCTGTGAGCTGCAGGTCTTAGAGGCAGCCCTCGTGCTGGAGCACAATGCAAGCCCAGGAGGTGTAAAGGGAATGTGGGCCTGGCTGGGACCACCGAGGAGGTTGAACAGCAGAAACCAGAGAGTTTGGGCGCATCGTTAGAGGTAGTATAGCCCATAGCATGGGGCTAGTATTACTGGAGCAGGGCTGAGTTTGGGGCCATTGCACCAGTGGGGCTGAGGAGAGGCTGAGCCGAGTGAAGGTGGCGGGTGCTGAAGTAGCACAGGTACAGTGCCAAGCTGTGGGTTACGGGCCTGGGTCATCAGGAAAAATCCTGGTATTCCCTGTGGCTCAGGCCAGTGCCCAGGTGTCCAGGTGGGGTAAGCAGGCTGCTTTCCTGCACCAGTGTTTGATGAGGTGACCAGTGCCAGTGAGTGGGTAACCTGGTAGTAAGGAAGAAAAAAGTGTGCCTTAGCCTTACCAGATCGAGAGAAGCCAGGAGAGTGCAGGGATCTGAGTTTTAAGTAGGTCTTGGGCACCACATCCGAGAGAGAGAGAAAGAGAGAGAGAGAGAGAGAGAGGTGTCCCTACTTGTACTACTGTAACAGTCATTGTTTCTGCTGCTTTAAAATGTCCAACCAGTATGTATAAAAGTTGAATTAGCCCCATGGAGCTGCTTATTTATTTAGTAAGTGAACATGTGACCCTGTATTGCTGGGAATAATTTGCAGTGCAGGTGCAGAGTAAAAAGTCAGTTTGGGAGGAAATAGTACTGATGTGCCTTATTTAAACTGAGAGGGGAAGCAAATGAAATGAAATCCCTTTTCCCTTTTATGTTCAGTCAATTTATTTCTCATGAGTTGCCTTCCAGATACAGTTGCATTCCACCTGGGGTGGGTCAGAGGCTCGGGGGGCTCTGAAGACAGTAGAGGTACAGTGTGAGTTTCTGGTCTGGTGTGTGCCTTGGGGGTGAAAACCAGATTCTAATGGAAAAGGTACGAGGCATGAGTACTGAAGACACCAGAAAGGTAGGATATAACTTTCCCTGCCTTATTTTGAAGTGCACTGGTCTCATGTTAAGTGCTGAGGGTACCCTCCTCCATTGCCCTGGACCATCTGCGAATAAGTTTTGTTCTCTAGACGGGGCATGGGGGTTACATATGAATAGTCCCACAGGACTGGAGGAGGCAGATAATGCCACCCACAGGTTGGGGGGGATGGGAGGACACAGGAATCACAGGCCAGTGTGCCTGACCTTCATCGTGGGCATATTGCTCACAACCATCTCGGGGACTGAGACAGTGGAGCTCCTGGAAGAAAATGGTGTGCAAGACTGAGGGCAGCACGGCTTTGTTAAAGGAAGGTCATGTCAGATGAACCGTATTGATTTCTTGAATGTGATTATGCAGATGTAAGACATAGGTCAGGCTGCTGACATCCTATGTCTGGATTTCAACAAAGCCTTTGACTTGGTACCACACAGAACACTGGTGAAGAAGTTGGGGATCGAGGGCTAGGGATGGCATAACCAGGTGGACGGGAAATGGCTTGTGGCGGAGGACCCAGAGAGTGGTGGTTCTGGCGGTACACAGGGGAAGGGAAATCACCAGTGGGGGTACCTAGGGTCAGTCTTGGGTCCAGTCTTTAACATAGATGAAGGCATACAAACCAAGACCAGTCTGTTCGCAGATGACGTAAGTGGTATGACAGCAAGGAGGACTTTAATAACATGAAAAGAGATCTGGGTAGGCTGGAGCAGTGGTCACAGAGATGGCAGCTCAAATGTAATGCAAACAAATGGCAAAGTTATGCATATCCATAGAAACAACCCTAAAACCATGCATTGGCTGGGAGGTGTCAGACTAGCCCAGATGACAGAGAAAAGGCTGTTGCTAGCCTTGCTTGTAGAGCAGAAAGCAGCTAACTGAAAAGCTACATTTTCTTATTAATTTAAAACTTATATCTCAGCAGGAGTCAGTGTCTGTTGAGATTAAGTAGACAGATACTTTATTAGAAGTAGAAGGTGTCTTATTTAGGGTTAAAAAAGAAATAAAAGAAAGAAAGTCAGTGTGTGTTCTGTGCTGGAAGGGTATTGTATCAGCTGGACTTTGCTAAACCAGTAGGAGGAAGAGAGCTTTAATTGGGGTGTGGCTTAGACACTATAAAAGCAGGTGACTCAAATTACAACTTCCTGTTGCTAACCTTGCTTGTAGAGCAGAAAGCAGCTAACTGAAAAGCTATATTTTCTTATTAATTTAAAACTTATATCTCAGCAGGAGTCAGTGTCTGTTGAGATTAAGTAGACAGATACTTTATTAGAAGTAGAGGGGCCTATTTATGGTTAAAAAAAGAAAGGAGAAAGAAAGTCAGTGTGTGTTCTGTGCTGGAAGGGGTATTGTATCAGCTGACTTACAAACCAGTAGGAGGAAAGAGAGCTTAATTGGGGTGGCTAGACACTATAAAAGCAGGTGACTCAAATTACAACTTCCTGTTGCTAGCCTTTTTCTTACTAATTGCCCTCCATCCCACCCACCCTAAGCCAGTTCTACTTTATAGCACTGGATCTGACTGTCAACAGGAACTTCCTGTTTGGCAGTGGGAAGGAAGGATCATAAGAGAAACATTGGTTTTGTCAACCCTAAAGGAAGAGTAGCTCACCCCTCCAGCTGCTGGTGGTCTGACATTGAGCAAAGAAGAAGGAGGCTACTAAAGAAGATAGGAAGTTGCTGTCCCAGAACAAAAGGAAGGGTGAGGTTGTAAAGAGAGGAGAGAGTAAGCATACAGAGAAACAGGAGAGGAGACACAAAATAAGACATGATAGGAGTGGTGCAGTGCAATGGCTGTGGGGTGGCAGTGTTCTGGGAGACATTCTGAGGCTGCTACTGCCCTATTTGCAGGCACCTCTGGTCTGAGAGAGGAGGTTGCCCGCTCCAGGCTGACCTGGCTAGGATCAGGAAACCTCCTCCCTCACCCAGGGACCACCAGGGCCAATGCCACTACCTCAGAGGATGCCAAGAAAGAGGAGAGGCTGGACCAGGGTGGTCTCAGGAGGAGAGGGTGGTGGAACAGAGTTGCATCCCTCCAGTTGTACCTCTCCACAATTCATTCACTCTTCTGGTGGACAGTGGTTCCTCTATGGAGGCACCTGTAGGAGACCAAGGAGGATGCTGGGAACCTTCACAAAGGAGACCCACAGGAGGGTGACAGGGACCCCACAGGGGAAGGAAATAACTCTGGTGGGGGACTCAATCATTAGGGGGTAGAAATGGGGAGGAAGGGAGAGGAGGTAGGTGCCTCCTGGCGCCACGGCTTGGAGGGACAGGAAGCGAATCCTCAGGATCATGGGAGGAGCTGCACAGGGAGGGAGCTGGATGTCATTGTCCACCTAGGGACAAATGATCTGGCTAGGAATGGGATCGGAGCAGTGCAAGAGGAGTTTGTAGAGTTGGGGAGGACCTTAGACAAGTAGCGTGACACGGTAACCTCTCAGGAGGTGCTGCCTGTCTATGGCAAGGTGATGTTAGGGCACTCTCACCAGGGAATTCAATGAGTGGTTGAAAACGTGGGAGCTCAGGGTTTGGCTCATTGGGACTGGGGACATTCTGAGAGGATGCAGACCTATACTGGTGCGATGGTCTGCATCTGTCCAGGGGGAACCAGATCCTAGGAGAGGTTTAATGCTTCATGGCAAGCATTTAAACCAGCCAAGGGGAGGCACTGAAAAGAAGCTGGGAAATCCCAGTCTCCCACAAAATATGGTGATTAGTGAGGCAAACACCAAGGTAGAGAAGTTATTAGGAGCAGGACAGAGGTAAATGTAAAAAAGGCAAAGGCAGTAAGGACAGGAATGGGGCTAAAAGGGGTAAGGCTATCAAAAAATGGAGGGTGATGAGTACCAATGTGAGTCTATGTAACAAGCCCTGAACTAGTGGCCTTGATGGAAGAGGGTTGCCTGGATATTGTGGCAGTCACAGAAACATGGTACACAGAGAACCATGACTGGGATGTCAACATACCAGGATACACAATCTACAGGAGGGACAGGAGGGTAAAGAGGAGGAGGAGTAGCTCTATGTAAAGGAAGGGATCAAAGCAACAGAACTAAAGAGTAAACAGGGAGCAGATGGGGCACTCTGGGTCACCCTGGAGACAGGAAATGGCACCACAACCTGCAGGGGTTTTATACAGACCCCCCATCTCAGGGGAGGGAATGGACAATGAAATGATAGAAGGCTTTCTTAGAATGGCAGAAAAAGGGAGATATTGTTGATGGGGACCTGAATATGCCAGATGTTAACTGAGCACCTTTGCTGCAGGCACATCCAAGAGCAGGGTCATTCTGATGCCCTACAGGGGCATGCCTCAGACAGCTAGTATTGAAACCCACTCGGAGGGAGCAATCTTAGACCTGGTACTCTCAAATGGGGATGGAGAAAGAATCTCAGATTTAGAGGTGAGTAGCCATCTGGGATCAGCCACCACCAAACAGTGTGGTTCACGATAAACACAGCTATACAATCAAGCTTTACAAAAGCAAGAGTATTGACTTTGGGAGGGCTGACTTTGGGAAAATGAGAGAGTGCCTTAGAAAAGCACTAGCAAACAGGCAAGAAGGAGGGGTGGAGGAACAGTGGGGAGTAATCAAAACAGCCATCACAGAGGCAACAAGCCTTTGTGTAAAGCAAATCAATAAAACACAACGAAGGAAAAACCGCTATGGTTCTCAAAAGAGGTGGCAGGGAAGGTTAAGGAGAAAAGAATAGCATTCAGGAAATATAAGGAAACACAGAAGGAGCAGGACAGAGAACTTTATCAGTTAAAGCAGAAAGAAGCTGGAAAGCAGTCAGAATAGCAAAGGCCCAAACTGAGGAAAAGGATAGCTAATTCTGTTAAGAAGGGGATAAGACCTTTTATAGGTACATTAGGGAGTGAAGAAAGACCAAAGGAGGGATACTGAGGCTTAATAAAGGGAGGGAATGTGGGTAGAGGGGACAGTGAAAAGCAGGGATACTGAATGAATATTTCTGCTCAGTATTCACAAAGGAAGAGGAGGGGGTACCAAACCAAACAAGAGAAACACTCTGAAGATCGGGGTCGATGCCAGTCCATTTACAGAAGAAAGGGTTCTGAAAGAACTAATAAAATTGAAGGTGGACAAAGCAATGGGGCCTGATGGGATTCACCCAAGAATTCTAAAAGAACTAAGGGTAGAACTAGTGACACCGCTGACTACTCTCTTTAACAAATCATGGGAGGATGGGTTGGTATCTGAGGACTGGAGGAGGGCAGATGTGATTGCTCCTTCACAAAAGTGGGACAGGACAGCAGAAAACTGCAGACCAGTTAGTTTGACCTCAGTGGTAGGGAAAATGATGGAATCACTTCTGAAGGAAAGAACTGTTGAGTATCTAGAGGCCAGTGGGGCACAGGACCCAAGGCAGCATGGATTCACATAGGAAGGTCGTGTCAGACTAATCTAATAGATTTCTTTGACTGGGTGACCAAAGTAGTAGACCAGGGAGGGCTGTGACATGGCCTACCTAGATTTTAGCAAGGCATTTGATACAGTCCCACACAAAAGATTAATACAAGTTAGCCAGCCTTAGAGTGGGGCCCCAAGGTGGTAGCCTGGATAAAAAATTGGCTAGACAACAGGACGAAAGGGTAGTAGTAAATGGAGTGCACAGTGAAGAAAGGAGGTTACTAGTGGGCACCGCAGGTTCAGTACTGGGACCGTCCTTTTAATGTCTTTATAAGTGACATTGCAGAGGAACTGAAGGAAAAATATGTCTCTTTGCAGACGACACAAAGATCTGCAACAGGGTTGATACACAAGATGGAGTGGAAAGGATGAGAAGGACTTGGCAGTTGAGAAATGGTCAAATGTATGGCAGCCTCAGATTCAATGCAAAGAAGTGCAAGGAATGCACATGGGAAACAAAACCCAGGGAAGAATACACAATGGGGAGTGAGCTACTGACAACAGTAAAAATGGAAAGGGACCTGGGGGTAATTATATCAGATGACCTAAAGGTGGTATGCAGATGAGAAGGCAGTAAGGAAGGCTGGGGGATACTGGGCTGCATAGGAAGAGGCATCAATAGTAGAAAACAGGAAGTTGTTATCCCTTTGTACAGACAGTTGGTGAGACCCCATCTGGAGTACTGTGTGCAGTTCTGGGACCCCATCTCCAAGAAAGACATAGACAGAGTGGAGGCTGTCCAGAGGAGGGCAACCAAAATGGTGCAGGGTCTGCACCAGAAGACATACTAAGAAAGACTAAAGGAGCTTAATATGTATACCCTTGAGGAAAGAAGGGAGAGGGGACATGATAGAAACTTTTAAGTACCTCAAGGAATCAACAAAGTCCAAGAGGGTAGCATCTTTCAGAAAAGACATGTCCAAGAACAAGGGGCACAATTTAAAGATAGAGGGGACGGCTCAGAGGTAATGTGAGGAAGTATTTTTCACTGAGAGGGTTGTGGATGCATGGAACAGCCTCCTGAGGAGGTCGTGGAGTCAAGAACAGTGGGGAATTCAAGAATGCATGGGACAGACATAAGGCAGTCCTAGTGGGGGTAGGAGGAAGTAAGTTGTGGGTTAACTAGGATCTGCAGCTTATCTGTTAGGTAGGAAAATGGGCAGACTAGGTGGGCCAGCGGTCCTTATCCTGTCAAATTCTATGTTTCTATGTGTAACCCCCTACAAATGGGGGTTCCTGAAGCTTTCCGGAGCTTGTTTGAGTGCTCCATGCCTGGCTGGTGTTTAACTTGGTTTAAATGTTGTAGCTAGTGGCGCTTTTGAAGCCTCGCATACTGTTTCTTTAAGGGCTGCCTGTTGCAGTCATAATTAGTTGAAATGGGGGCTGTGGTTGTATGCCCGAGTCCTGCCCGGTTGCTGAGTAAGCGCCCATTCTGCCATCGCTAGTTGTGCAGAGGGAGTTCCCTGGAAAAGATGTAACTGTTTACTGATAATTGCTTAGAGTGGTAATGATATTGTAGTTGTTGTAACCTGCTTCCTTTGCAGTCAAGACTGTTTTGATTATCTCCTCCATGTTGGTCCCGAACTGCCGATATGGACCAATCAGTACCTCGGGACTCTCGTGGAGCCGTCTGACCAATAGAGGGACTGCTTGTAATGTTGGAGAAGGCATTTGGGCTATGGCGCTTTTCGGGCCACTGAGGGCCAGAGTAATTGACTGGCAGGTGACACCAGCCAATGGGATCGGTAGCGCCCGAACTGAAAGGAGTGCCCCATGCTGCTAGGGGCAGATTCCTGTGGCATGAAGGAAAGGGGAGCTCTGAGCTTCTGGCCATTTGAGTGTTCGCGGGAAGTGCGTGAAAGGCCCTAGTCGGCTGTTTGTCCTTGTCTAGTGCTCTGATTAAATCCAAGTCAAGGCAAGTCAGAGGAGGCTGTAGGGACACAGCTACCTACCAGGCTTTACCTGAAGGGGACTGGAGAATCTGCTGAATTGCGCTCAGTCCATTGGGACAGTTGGAGTGGCTGCTACTGTCCGAAGTGGTCGTGAGTTCGTTCGGGTCCTGAAAGCTGCTGGTATGGTACCCTCTGTGTTTGCCATATAAATGTGTGAGGAAGCTGGTGAAGCTCCTGGTTTGGCCCTCTGCTAGTGGTAAAGGAAGGCATCTGCTGAAGTCGTGAGTATTGGATCAGGGTAGCTCCTATTAAGCTTACAAGCAGTGGTCAAGGTCCTTCTCATATACTACTGCCTGCATTAACTGGAGCCTTCTGCTCATTCTGATCTGCTTGGGACAGTAAATGTTCATTTGTGTCAGGGCTCAACCAGCTGCCACGAGGGACTAGCCATTAGGGCTTGGGTACCCAGGGACAGTAACTAATAGGTTTAGGCCTGTGCACAGAGCCCTAGATAGATAAGTATAGTGATAAGCCAATCACCTTGATTTCCCCTAGCCTTGTTATTTCCCCTTAAATAAATCAGATTGTTTATTTTGCAACTACACCCTGGCTGGATTGTGTTTTGCTGAAGATATACTGTACAGTGAAAGTGTAATAACGGTACCTTACTTTTCAGGGGATCCCGGAGTGAACTGAGAGATCCGAGGCCTGGGGGTAAGTGTGCCAGGGAGAAGTATTATGGGTACCTCTTGGAGCCACTAGTGGGACCAAAGGGGTGCGCCAATGCCAGAGGGGCTGGACGAGTCAATCTTGACTGTCTTACCCCCGACCTCTGGGTGGAGGCACCGTCAGCGGATCTGTGCCCCTCACCTTGTCTCCAGGTGAGGCAGGCAGGGGTAGTAGCCCTAAGGGAGCGCCCCTGGGGGTTACATATGTAAAAGGAACCTAGAAGTGATCACAGCAGATAGTTTAAAATTCACAGCTCTCTGCAATAAAATATACAGGAGAGCAAACAGAATGCTGGGTTGCACTGGTAGAAGATTCTAAAGTAGGAGCGAAAAGGTGATCATACCTTGTACAAGTCTCTGTGCTGCTACATACATGGAGTACTGCACACAGTTCGGGAACCCTTCTCTGAAATGAGAGGGACAAGCTCAAGACTAGGCAGAGAAGGTTGACAAACATGATTATGGGGCAGCAGGGAAATTTACGAGGAGCACTTTTAGTAGCCTAAACGTGGACTCACTGCAACCAGGAGGAAGCAGGGGACACACACACCAGACTTTCAAGTTTCTTAGGGGAATTAAAAGGTGGACAGCCGCAACTTTTCAGATATCATGAGGGATCTACCACAAGAAGGCACGGGTTCAAGCTGATGAGAGGGAGGTTCATTTCTTCACAGATAATGTGGTGGAAAGAAGAACACGCTGCCATGGAGATGGTGGAAATGGAAATTGTGAGGACTGCAGGAAAGGATGGGACACATATGGAAGCTGTTAAGAATAGGGGTGAACTCTGGGAGGGAAGGGGGCACAGCAATGTACGCACAGCACTAGGTTAGTGAGATGTGATTTAGGTAGGAACAGAACAGAGTAGAAGGTCTTCAGCCTTTTTTTTGTCTGGAAGACTTCTCTGTTTCTGAACTGTGTCAAAATATTATCTTCTAAAATGTTTTGGGATACTGAAAAATCAGTATAATAACTAGTGACCCCCATAATGCATGGATACACATTCCTGATAAAATGCCATAACAACCCGCTGAATTCTGTAATAACTTTCGATGGCGGGGTTATTATGAAGCTTTTCTTCTCGTGCTCTCATTTCACTGTATTTGTGCAAGTATGGCAGTTGCTCAGAGGCACGCTCTGCACACAAATACATCGCTTTTGTTGAAACCTTGCACCAGTTATTATAAAAAATGCCTATGCAGGTGTGTGTTAAGAGATTTTTCACACACCCTCAGGTGTGTGATAATCTCATAAACCCCTTGAGCTGATTATCACACAACCCGTGCAAAAATCCTATAATACACACCTGCTGCACAGGCATTATTCTCTATAGAATAACTGGTGACCCCTTTATCACACTTATTATCAGTGTGATCAAACCCCGTAATAGCAGGTATGACATCATTACCAGTTATTATGAGTGTTTGAAGCTGCTGCGCTTCCTCTCACTTTCAGTACAACAGTGGGAAACACACCACTGTGTAAGATCCTTGCACCAATTACAGTATTATAAAGAATAAAACATAAGTGCTGTGTGCTTATGAAGATTTTCATACAGGCCTCATAAGAGGAATTCCGGGCCCTGGGGAAAGTTCAAACTCTGGGGTCCCAACCAGCTTTCAGCCCCTTCCTAAATACAGTATGCTGGGAGGCCTGGGCCCCTCTTGGCACTGGGCCCTGGGGATCATCCTCTGCTCCCTCACCTCTCAAGGGCCCTGTTTTCTTACACACTTGGTATGTGATGACCACATAACTCTTGCTTCATTCTCGAGGTTTATGGGTCTTCACGCACTTTGGGTGTTCAAAACTTCAGAACACACAGTTGCCTATGCATAATTCTCTATTTAACCTATAATACACAGAATTTATTTTATTTATATAAAATTGGTAACTGGGAGAGGTACACGGAGCTGAGGATCATTTCCAGGTGTGACACAGGGGAAAGGGGAAGGGAAGAAGCACAATTACAAACAAAATACAGCCAGTCGGGTGATGCGGTTACATTGAGGATGGCATAAACAGCATACAGTGATTGCAGTACAAACAAAAGGTTCACCATGATGGTGCATGGTTGAGAGAAAACAGCGTATTTTAGGGTGTCAAGCATTATGCCTTGCAGAATAAGGGTGCAAACCACTACACATATATACATGGACATCAGCAGCGTGCAAACAACATACCTGGAAAACCACAGCCCCACTAGAAGTACAAACCAAGCACCCCACAGTACAGAATGGCACAGAGAAGTTGAACCTCATGTTGAGGGAGGCTTTGCCCCACCCTGTACCCCAAACAATTATATAACAAACTTCAGGTCTGAGCTGTAGAGGACCTGAGACACTCGATGCTCTAAAAATGAGTAGCTGTCACAACATCCAACTGTCACCACATCAAACTAACACATCACCCTAAAAACCAACACAAGCCAATCACTGATGCTCCAGTACAGCTGCCCACATTACGGGTGCTAATAACTGCACCATAATAATGGCATACCCAGACAAAATGGGTTTCTTCCATACATCTTGACAATATCTTTGTGTACCTCACATCTTTATCATACTACACAATAACCTGGTAACACAGCATTATGAGGATGGAAGACCTCACAGCAGGGACTATACTCAGTTTTAATATGGACATGCACATCAAAACTTGGTGTAACCCTGTTGCAAATAAAGGTTTCCCTAAATGCCTCTAGTACTGTCTCTTTAAGAGCTGCCAGCTCACAGACCCACTTAGTCTACAAAAAGGGGGGACGTGGTGTTTCCTGCTCGAGTCCCACTGCCGCTGACACGTGCCCTTTTGCTGTCATTTAAAGCAGGCACTTCCTTGGGCTGTACTTATTGATGTAATATATGTTAACTGGTATTGGAAATGTACTTTGTCTAACCTGTTTCTCTTGCAGCTCGGACTTTTATGTGTTGGGCCCTCCATTTGGATCAGAACTGCTGCTTGGATCCAATCAGAGGGAGGCGCGCTTAAAATGGAGTATTTGAGCAGCCAACCAGGACTAGGACTCTCTCGGGAGCCGGCTGCCAATGGGAGTATGGCCAGTGATTCTGGGAAGTAGAATTGAAGTGTGGCGCCTTTTCGCACCAATAGGGAAGGTAGAGAGACTGGCATCTGAAGCCTCCAATCGGGTTGGTGGTGCCTGAAGTGTGATTCCCTGCCCAACGGCCGAGAAGGCAGAGTCATTGTGGCTGTGAGTGAGGAAGGAGCTCCAGGCTTCGCGCTGTTGAGTTTTTGCCGGGAAGCGCATGTGAAGGTCAAGTCGGGCGGCCTCGTCGCCGAGGTGATCTCGGACTGAACCGCTGTGTGCTGCTATCAGAAGAGACTGTGCAGTTTTGCAGCCAACTTCCAGGCTCACCCTGTAGAGGACTGGAGAATCTGCTTCATCGCGCCGGACTGTCAGGAAAAGCGGAAGCTACGCGACTTCCTGGGTTAGCAGTGAGTGCGGTCGATATAAAGCAGTTGCCTGGTATGGTAACTCTCTTTACATATAAAGTGTGGGGAGTGTTCTGATCACAGGCCTGTGTCCCTGGGCAGTGTGAAGGTATCCTGCCACAAGAGTCATGAGTAGAAATCAGGGTAGCTCCTGCCAACTGATCTACTGAGTTGCAAGTGTTCATCTGTTTCCTCTGGTTACATGAACTGAGCCTACCAGCCCAGATTACAAATCTGGGTATTGTACAGTTGTTTATCATCTTCAGGGCCCCAACCAGCTGCACGAACTTGGCTAGCTCCTTGTGCCTCAGTGCCAGCCAGTGACAGCGACTCCTTAAGGACGCCCAACATGCACAGTGCTCTGAAGCAGGTAGAGTGATTAAGCTAATTAACTAGATTTCCCCACCTTGTTATTTCCCCTAAATAAATCAGATTTGGTTGTTTTGCAAAGTATACTGCTTGAACTGGTGTGTTTGTGCTGAAATACTGTACAGTGGCTATTGTATTACTGCATCTTACTTTTACAGGGGGTCCCCGGAGTCAAGCTGATCGACCAATCCTGGGGTAAGTGTATTTTGCAAAGGTATTGTTGGTAACTTGTGTGGGCCACTAGTGGGAAGAAAGGGGGTTGCAGTGACCCAGAGGGCTGTGACCAAGTCATTCCAGACTGTCTTAACCCCAACCTCTGGGTGGAGGCACCTGCCATTGGACCGAGGCCCCTTAACCTGTTAGCAGTTACTGAGGCGGGGTAGTAGCCCTTGGGATAGCGCCACCTGGGGTTACATTAGCAATCAGAATGTTACCTTACTCATGTTGTGTAACCCTCAGCACCATTCTCCTCTGAAATCTCTCTAGTTCTGCTTCTGCAACCTTAGCAAGCAGGCAATGTCACAAGTTGAACAGCCCACGTGAAGAGTAATGCTTTCTAATATTTCCGTTATTCTAAGGCTCCACCCTCAGACTCCCGAGTGCATGATGTCTTCTAGTTTTGCTTGGACTCACCATTTCAAACATCTGTGTATAATCCACCCAGTCTATCCCCTTTAGTATTCGGGATATTGTGGTCATGTCCTCTCTCAGCCTTTTCTTCTCTAGACTACATCATTTTAAGTATGTCTATTCTCTTTGTAGATTCTGTCCCATAAAGTGCCACTCTGCTTGATGGCCCTGTGCTGGGTCCTCTTGATCTCTTCAATGTTCTGTCTGTACTATGCCGAGAGGGACATGGTTGACACCTATAATTACCTCACAGAGGTGAACAAGGTGCAGGTGGGGAGTCTCATTCAGAGGAAGAAAAGCACCAGAACATTGGGTCATGCAATGAAGCTGGGGGTTAAGAGGGATGTAGTAAATACTTCTTCACCGAAAGGGTAGTAGATGCCTGGAACAACCTGCCAGAAGTGGGGGAAAAACAGTGGAGGGCTTCAAGCATGCTGGGATAGGCAAACAGATATAATAGGTAGAGGAAATGGAGTCTGAAGGATACCGGAGACCAAATAGGGTTTGGAGTGCTGAACAGACAGGGAAAAACAGGTCAGATTGGATGGGTCAGCCAGTCCTTTTCTGCTGACAAACTCCATGTTTCTGTGTTTGCATGGCGAGCAGAACGGGACACAGTACTCCAAGTGTGGTGTGACCAAGGCCTTGTGTAGGGAGAGGATCACCTCCCATGAACTGCTCCTTACCCCCCACTAATGCACCCCAACACTGAGCTGGCCCTTTTGACTGCAGCATATTGCCTACCTAGCTTCCAGCTACTATCCACAATTACCTCTAGATCCTTTTCCCTGGTTGTGCTGTCCACTGTTGCACCACAACGGTGTAAGTTCAACCCAGAGCACTTGCCCCTAGATGTAGTACCTTGCATTTCCCTACACTAAATCTCAGCACACATGTCTCAGCCCACGCCTATGTGTCTCCAATCTACCCCTTATCATTTCCAACAACACTGTGCTTAGTAACTGCCCAGTCCCATTCAAAGGCTCCTTGTTATTTAGCGTCTTAGATCTCGTCTACAATCTTTTGGCTCCCTGCACACAAGAAATCGCTTTGACTCACCACCACTATGTAATGGGCTGCGCCCACCTACTGCAAAACAATGCCTGACTCCCATGGAGCACATATCAAGGGTGAGGAAACCTTTGGCTTCCTGGTTCATTCCAGCCCCTCTAATGCAGGGGCCATATCACGGTTTCTTTCGACAGTAGCCACACCAAGTATGACGCCTTCTCTAACCCTACCAGAGTTTGTGTTAGAAATGGCCAAGGCTTCCCACGCTCTATTTCGGAAGTTTTCATCCCCACAAATGAAAATGAAGGCTTTGGAACTCGAGGGAAGGAGATTTGACTGCTGGCAGTGGAAAAAAAAGAAATTAAAAATAGGTGACTTCTAATTATGAAGGTGTAAAAGTCAAAATAGTTAATTCCTCCCCAAAAAAATAACATAAAATAGTTTTTTTCTACCAATGAAATTTTGTATTAAAGCAGCAGTATTTTCTAGCAGAAAAAAATGTAGATTTTTTTTAAAGTAATGATGTATTTCTGATAAAACATCAGTATATCCATTTTCTTTCATTGTATTTCATTCCTGAACTGGGCTTTGTGGTCTGAAGTTTTTTAAAAGTAACTGCTCTTTAACACGCCACTTTGAATACATTAAATATTGTGGTGTGTTGTGCTGCTTACCATCTGTAAATGTGTGCTAGCACCATTCTAATACAATCGTGGATGAATCCAGCATGTAATACCAGAAAGCAAACTCGGAATGGATTTTCACAAATGGCTAGTGGCGGCCATCTTTAATGATTTAAGTCATTAATTACAACATTAGTAATAAAAAGCTGTTTTAAAACATTATAGATGAATAAAAATATGCTGATTATGAATGTAATTGTGTCAGAAATATATAAGTGCTAAAACCTATATAATGACTTTTTTTTTTACAGACTAACTGCTTTAACCACCAAAACTTAATGTTGACTTTCACAATGTGGGACCCTGGAAGTGCTAGTGTGACTTCCAAATAACCAGAAGGACTTCCACATATCTGGCATGACTTCTAAATTTGGACTCATGGAGGTTGTTGGACTTCCTCAGAAACAAAATTAATAAAATGCCTGAGGGAAGGGCAAACCTTTCATGTTCAAATTAGAATCCCAGGATGTTCTAAAACAGGGGTCAGTGGCACCCCTTGTCTGTAGAACTGTTGCAGGCAGATGGAAGGTTATGGTCAAGGCACAGGATCGGAAGGAGCTGAGTGTGGAAATGGGAGCAGGGCTAGGTAGGGTGTTCCACTGTTGCCAGCATGGGGAGCAGGAGGGGGGACAAGGGACCACAGAGAGGATCAGAGAAGGCCCAGGAGAGGAAAATGGCCCATAAGTGTGCTAAAAGGCACAGGGAGGGTAAGGGATAATTTAGGTTGTAGCACCAGTGCCACGATCTCTTTGCATGGCACATCACCATCTGCCTGGCACTGGACCACACAGATGTCTGTGAGTACTGGACCACAGGTATTAGTACCACAAACTTTATTTGTACACACTAACATCTGGAACTGCTATATTTCATTCCAACTTCATCTGGGAGATCCCCGTGACTAAGTCTACGCTTTGTGTATAGTTGCATGGAGCATCAATAGAGAGGCTGTTTGCCCTCAGTTGCTATGTTTATAACCACAATCAGACCCTTCATCATTTTATTTTTATTGTATTTATTTATTGAAATGTTTCACCAGGAGGGCACACTGAACAACAAGTTGCTCCGCTCCACGGTGCAACCTGGGAGAGGGGTTAATAGGGTTGTGAAGGATGATCAGTTACTATAGAATTTGGGTAGTACAAACAATACAACATTGTAAGATTGTGCAACAGTTGGAACACAAGGTATTGTACAATAAACAGCAGTGGAACATTGGGTAAATTATAATACATGTCCAAAATCATGCAAAAGAACATATAAATGTACAAAACAGTAATAATGCAGAGAACCATTTATGGTGCATGAGTGTACCAGGAGCAGGCTCTGAGGTAGTACGCAAGTGCTGTTGGAGTAAAAGGATGGGGTTAGGTTGTGACACTGGTGACACAGAAGGGCAGGTGGAGAAGAGAGGGGAGAGGTAGAACTGAATATGAGGAGGGGTAGCATTTCCTGATTTCCCCTTAAGGATGTTGAGAACCCTGCCGGGGGTCATGGTAGGAAGGCAGAAACTGGGGTTAGGTATTAAGATGGGTTAAAGCAGGAACAGCTGAGGGAAAGGTAATTGTGTAGGGCAGAGGTAAGGGAGTAGTTGGAGGAGGTCGATTTCTGGGGGAGGGAATTCCAGATTTTAGGGCAACGATGGGCAAAACCAGTCTGACCGATGAGGGTGGAACGCGAGAGACCGCCAAGGTGCAGGCATCATTTGACCTGAGAGAGGGTGGTGGGGAGGTGGAGTGGAGAGATAGGAGGAGCCCCCAAACCAGAATTTTGAGGTTAGTTTGGCACAGTGAGAGATGCCTGTGAGATAGTGAAGGAAGGTTAGAGAGCAATAGAGTTCACAGTGGTGGGAGCAGGAAAGGAGTCGATAGAAAAGCAGCAGAAGGAGTTAAAGAGAGTGTCCAACGGTCAGGGAAGATTTGGGAGCAGCACCATAGATTATGTCACAGTAGTCAAAGATGGGGAGTATCATCTTCTGGACAATTTCATGCCCTACTGTCAGCGGGATGCAACTACGATTCCTGTACAGAGCACTGAGCTTGGGCGCAGTTTCTTCAGGATAGCATCAATATGCACTGAGAAGTTGAGGTGCTGGTCCAGCCAAACCCCAGATATCTAAATGAGGAGGTGTCCTCCAAGACGGTCCCATCAAAGGTGTGGAAGGTGGGTAGGCTGGGAGCCTAGAGAGTCTCTGCCTGGTGCCAAAGGTCATTGAGATTGTCTTCTTGGCGTTTAGAAAAAGCTGGTGAGAAGCAAACCAGAGCTGAACTTGGTTGAAGTCATGCTTTAAGCTGGTTTGCACAGCAGGGGTTTTGCTGGAACTGTACAAACCAGTATTGTCAGCGTACGTGTGAATAGAAGAGGATAGGCAGGCTGTGGGAAGATCATTAAGGAAAATGGAGACGAGTAGGGGACCAAGCACTGACCCCTGAGGGACACCAGTGTTGATGGGGAGTGGAGGAGATGGAATCAAGATTCTCACCGACTGGGTCCTGCCAATGAGGTAGGATTTAAACCAGTTGGTGGCTGATAAAGCAAGGCCAGCTGAGAAGAGTGAATCAAGAAGCAGAGGATGGGAAACATTATTAATCAATTTATGTAGCTAGGATAGCCCAGCTGAGATGCAGTACCTCATTTTCCATGGGGTCCATTTTTCCAGTTTTTACAGCTGGGTGGACTGAAATACTTTGAGGTTGTGACTTGCTCCAGGTCACACCTGCGAGCAAAGGGCTATGGTGGGTTTTGAACCTGACTCTCCTGGTCCCAAGCTTGTAATCTAGGCACTGCACCACAGCTGTTGGGATACATGTGTGTGTGTGTGTTTGTGTGTCTTGTATGGCGTTTATCTAGTAATATCTGCCTGTGCTTATATGGCATAGTGGACAGAATGCAAACCTAGGTCTTAATCCTCTACTGTTATTTATTCCTTTTGTACAGCTGTGGGAGGGAGCAATTGGAAGCCAACAGTTTCTCTTAATGATTAGATTGCTGAGCTGTGAGACTGGAGACCCAGGTCTGAATTACTCTGTGACCCTCAAGGGGTGGGAGGTGGGGAACATGCAAAGGGAAGGAAAGTACAGTGGAATTGTTTAACCAGGAAAGGCACACTAAGCTGTAGCTTGTTTCCAGGAGCGACCTGGGAGCACAAGGAAGTTAAGTGACTTGCTCAGGGTCACACAGTAGGCAAGTGTGGGCTGATGGGTTTCAAACCCAGGTCTCCAGGTTTGCAGCTCAGTACCATTAACCACTATGCAGAGGCATACATCCTGCACAGAGGAGTAGACGGGCAGTTTGACACAGTGGTTACAGCACAGAGCTGTGAACCTGCATACCCAGATTTCAATCCCAGTACTACCAATCCGCTAATGAAACACTACGAAACAAATCCATGACCGCTTCCATTCAGTAAAACATCACCTATATCTCCTCCTGTCCCTCCAATCTAGTTCTTTTAATTTTATTGCATTTTCATTGGCAAAGCAAGCTTATCGGCTCAGGCTCTTGTTTATTTTACAGACTAGTCCACGTCCACCCGTCCAGAGGAAATACTACTGGTACAGAAAGACCTGAAAGTGTAGAGATTACCTCAGTATCCCAAGTTTTCTACCAGCTGTGCCTAAAATATCAGGAGTGACAGAAGCCCGTTACTGTTGATCCGCCCACCCCACTCACACACACACCAAAATGCCAAATGCCCTAATTGACACCCAGAGGAAAAGGAATGCATTTTCAGTTGTATGCTAACAGCGACAAGCTAGGAAGGCACGCTGAGTGATCGACCTTAACAGCCCTACTAGCTAAACAAACACAAAGCAAGTCCCGGGAGAGAAGATGATGGGCTGTCCCACGTGGAAGTGTATGTTGTGAACAGTAGAAACCTTTCAGCTTGGAACAGCACCCTTCCACCTCAGTAAGTAAAAGACCATCAAATCTTAGGGAGTCCCAGACACAACTGCAGAAGGGCTAAGCTGGTCACAGCTAGGCTACGCCCCTACCATGAAAGATAACCCCAATTATGTTTCACCTACTCAACAGAGGCTTAAACTCCAGAACAGGAATTTGAAATTCCTTTTCCTGCCTAACTGTTGCCCTGAAGGTTTTGCACTTCAGGGCAAAAAACAAATAGGGACTACTGGTTGTGTGAGGTGAGGCTGGGATACACTGAGGAGAGAAGGACCTTGGGGTGTTAATAACAGGAGCGTGAACAACTCTGCTCAATGCAGGAAAGCCGCAGCTAAGGCTAACAAGATGTTAGGGTGTACTGCAAGGGATTCTCGCCCAGGCATAGGAAGGGATCCTGTCCCTCTACAGGTCATTGGTCAGGCTGCACTTGGAGTACTGTGTGCAGTACTGGTGTCGGCATCTGAAAAGGACATTAAACTGCTGGAGAGGTGCAGTGGAGGCGAAAAAATGTTATGAGGGATGGAGGACAAAGCTTACGAGGACAGGCTATGTGAGCCAAATATGTACACCCTGGAAGACAGGAGGATAGGGGGATATATTGAAACATTCAAGTATTTGAAGGGGATAAACAAAGCCAGTACTGACAGGTTGTTCAAGCTGAGGAAAGGTAGGGACACAAGGGGCACAGGCTAAGATTAGAGGGTGGAAGATTTAGAGAGAGAGATGAGGAGACATTACTTCATGGAGAGGGTGGTGTTGAAGTGGAATGCCCTACCAGAGGGAGTGATATCATGTAAGATGGTGGGAAGTTTTAAAAGGTCATTGGACAGGGAATGAGGGAGGTCTGTGTGAATAGTGCTGAGAACTGGGGAACAGTGCTGAGAAAGTCCAGGATGGGGGAGGAGTTGGGGCAGCTGCAATCTAGGGGTGCTAGCTGCACACTGGAGCAGACTTTGATAGACCATGAGGTCTGTTTCTGCTGGCAGTTTGTATGTTCATATAATATGGCGACCAATCCTGCTATAGGAGGTGCGCTGTACTGAGGCTGGCTGAACTGCCATTTGTCACATTTTTGTCTAAATTCATGTAATGCAGGAAAATTCCATGAAATTACACATTTCATGAAAAGTTTTATAATGCCAAGAAGAATTCAGACATGATAAAAATCTGCAACATGATAAAAACAACATTACAGCTTATTTTCACACTAATCCCAGGGACGGGGATATAGATGCAAGTCGACTGAACCAGATTAAGCTGCTGGTGGTATTTTTAGTGAATGAGGGAAATTTGGCAAGGACAATAGGAAATGTATTGATTTATTTCAAACGTTTTACAAGGAAAACACACTCTGCTGGTAACAGCTCGTTCCCTGATGTGTCCGGGGAGAGGGGGAGGGCACAGTACAATAACATGCAAGTAAATGACCTAGAATAACTATTGAAAAATCAAATACAAAATTCAAGGGCAGGTGCAGCTACATGACAGGCAGAACAGGCTGGAGATTGCAGTAGTCAAGGTCAGTAAATAGATACACTAGTGAACAAACTGCAAATGCCAGTGCAAACACAGTGAAGACTCCTCCTCGTTCCCTGTCCCATCCCTTTAAAACTAGGCAAGTAAAAAGAGAAAACAGCTTGGAATAAACAGGGTACAGGAGGGGAGCATTTCAGAGAAGAAAGTGCACAAGGACAAGTGGACAACATGAGGCTGGAGGAGGGAGGCTTAGGGGAATGCTAGAAGTATTTTCTCAAAGAGAGGGTGGCGGATCCATGGAACAGCCTACCAGTAGAGGTGGTGGAAGCGAAAACAGTACGGGATTCAAAAGTGTATGGGATAAGATAAGACACCCTGCTGTGCAGCAGAGCAGGGAAAAGCAGTCCAAATAAGAGTAGGGATTGCCAAACCAAGTAGGGAAATGTGCAGACTAGGTGGGCTGTATGGTCCTTATCTGCCGACAGATTCTATGTTTCTAAGTTCAGTCACCATGACCGGAGGAGGAGGAGGTTTAGGGATCCACACTGGACAGAGTGTGATAGATAGTGACTAAGCAGAGGTCATGGGTAGGTGATCGCAGCTGGCTGGACCACAGAGATCACAGCAGGATCAGGAACAGTGGCAGGAGAAGTTATAGCAGAAAAGAGTCTTCGCCCAGCCAGTTTGCCCACCCTACTTAACCATTCTGCACTGCACTAGTGGCAACCCTCCCTTTGTTACTGTCTCCCTTTTTCTAACTACCACATGCCTGCCCCCATCCGTGCTTGAAGCTGCTGACTGATTCAGCCTGTACCATTTCCTCTGGTAGCTCATTCCACTTGTCCACCACTGAGTGAGTTGTGAAGTCATGGAGGAGGGAACTGAGGGCTTGAGGGGTGAGGCAGACTGGATAGCAAGGGAAGAGAAGACCAGAGTTTGGGAAAGTGAAAGGAGAAAGAAGCTTGACCTCCAGTGAATGTCACTGGATGAAGGGAAACGGAGGAGAGTTTGTGTGCTAAGGGAGCAGGAGGGGCCCAGGAGGGGAAACAAATGGAGTGAGGCAAGGTAAGGGGGAAGGAAGCCAAGCCATAATTTTGAGATGAAGGAAGACCAATGAGAGATGCACCTGGCATTAAGGGATGGAGAGGAGGAGTAAGGGAAGAGTGGTAGGTGGATGAGGCAGTAAAAAGAGTGAAAGATGAGGTCCAATCTGGCTAAGAGGGACTTGAATGTGACGCTATATACAATGTCACCATAATCAAAGGTACAGAGGATCATCTTTGAGACGATTTCTCTGCATTCCTCTATTCTTCTTGAGAAGTGCCATTGGTTCTTTAACGCCTACCTGAACAACCAGCAGAAAAGGCAGACCAGGCCTCAGTTTATCATCTCATCTGAAGGATGGTACAACCTGACAGTACAGCCTCTCCACAGTACTGCACTCGAGTGCCATTGTTTGTTAAATGGTATGAGCCCAATCTCGGTGTGTGACTATAACCCACACAACCTTCCAGCCCAGAGGTGGCTGTGCTACCAGCTATGTCACACTGCCACCTATTTAAATCTCCCGACTGCCCTATCCCTTGACATGGCCAGCACCCCTCCCGTTGGCTCAACTGCCAAACATCATGAGCATGTAGGCATTCCTTGCCCCAGAATGCCCTCTTACTTGCCAGAAAATGAAGACCCTTTATCTTTCAACAGAGTCTTACCAAACGTTTCTCTTGTCTGTCTTCTGTCACTGTCATTTCTCAGAGCGCCAGGACCATGAAGGCCTTGAGGAGATCCTTCTGGACAACTTTCCCTTAGGAACATCTAATTCAATACATGACCTACTCGTGTCTCGGAACTTACAGTCCCTAACACAAAGTGCAGAACAGTCAGCTGCCCTCTAGGCTCCAGTGCTAAGTTATGGATCACACTCACTGGACCTGTACTTCAGGCAGGAAATCCCTACCTGCCTTAGCATCATGGTCCTGCCATGCCGCTCCCAACACCCTGCATTTCAGGCAGGCAAACTCTGACCTGCCCTAGCATCATGGTCCTGCCATGCCGCCCAACACCCTGTACTTCAGGCAGGCAAATTCCCTGACCTGCCCTAGCATCATGGTCCTGCCATGCCGCTCCAACACTCTGTACTTCAAGCAGGCAAATCCCTGACCTGCCTTAACATCATGGTCCTGCCATGCCGCTCCAACACCCTGTACTTCAGGCAGGCAAATCCTGACCTGCCCTAGCATCATGGTCCTGCCATGCCGCTTCCAACACTTTGCTACTTTAACAGTGGCATTCCTAAGTCATTCAACCCGATTAGTACTGTCAACAGCCTTTTCCTTTTGCTCCATGGTAAGGCAAGGTTACTTTATTTCAGGCACCCTTTCCATGGGTTCAAGGTGCCATATGTGATCAAGCAGATCAAAAAATAAATACATACTACAGAACAAATTGAGGAGAAAATAAGTAATTGACTAATCTACCAAAAGGAATTAATTAATAAGTAGCTCAAATGGAGTAAACCATCCATATAAATCATCCAGCTATCTACCTGCTAGTTAACAAATTCAGTAAACATTGATGACGCTTTTCAGCTCAGGCAGTATGCTACCTTAAACAGGTGAGATCTGAGCCTCCACCGTGCTGGCAAAGTAAATGTGGGATGGTCGATTGTTCCACAGGATGGAGTAGGCACCATAAATACTTATCCCCAGACAACTTCTGCCTTGACTGGGTCACAGATGGCAGGCCAGCGCCAGCGGAGCAGAGAGGCGGACAGAGGTGTGTGGAATCAGGAGATATTTTAGGAAAAAAAAAGGTTTAAAAAGGCGGGTACTTGCTCTAAAACTGCATTGAATTCGAGTGTGTTTATTTTCAGTCCAAGTGCTTACTTTTTGTGTTCTTTTGGTGTTTTTCAAGTTTTAGCACCTACCGCACTCCGCCTGTGCGCATTCGATATTTTAAGTAAGCTGGCAGGTCAGGTGTTTGACTGGACAACATTCGTGGGCATGGCTTCTACAATATTATCTCAATATTCCACCATTTTCACAAATTCATGAATTTGACTAGTGTTAATTTTTAATGTTGGGCTGCTTACAACATGGGCATCCTGTAAGCAAGAGATTACTGTTGAAAGACTGTTGAATGCTGCTAAGTAGAAAACTGTACTTTACTTTGCTTGCCAAGGAACTGATCACTCACTCCTCCAACAGTGATAAGCAGACCAAAGCAGCAAAAGTCCATTTTATTTCAGTGATAACAAGCATTTGTCAATGCCGAATGTTTGCTTGCTGGCATTGGCAGTGGTAGTGTAGAAGTTACAGAGCTGCGAATAGGAATGGCAGCTGGTATTGAACTGAAGCCAACCCCACCACCACCACCCTGCAGAGAGTGACAGACATTGGGGTGTGCCTTTGGGTCGTCAGGCATAACGACCAAGCCATTTCACCACACCCACCCTGCAGACACTGACAAGTGTCACTGTGCCTTAGGGTCTTTGGTCCTTATGCGCACTCCCATTCCATCAGGAAATATGGTGAGATGGTGCTGTATAGAATGGGGTGTTTGGGCCCAAAGATCCGAGGCACACCTTGATGCCTCTCACTGGCTGCAGGGTGTGGGTGGGGTGGAATGGTATGAGCATTACAGGCAAGAATCGCAAGTCACACCCTGATGCCTGTCATTCTCTACAGGGTGGGCGTTATGGTCGGAAACACTAGCTTCAGGCATTCATTGGTATTTTCACTCCAATTTCAACATGGTGTTTTTGGGACCCCCACCATGAACAGTGGCAATATCAGTTTGTTAGCTGAAAACTGCTTTTGCACAGTGACTACAGCATTTGGCACCACAGGTGCAAAAACACATTCGAACAGGATGTGAAAAATGACAGCGGTACTGTTCATGGGGAGGTGTAAAATGGAATGTTGAAAATCTGCTGTGAAAATCTTAAAACAACTGGTGAAGTCAATGAGCTAGAGAAACTGTGCAACGACACCCGTAATGTAACTAGTTTGGGGATTTTTGTACAACAGATTGTTAACACAGGCATTTTGGGACCTCCAATCATTTTTTTTTTTTTATTAGCTTTTGTTGACCGGTAAGTGCACTAGACAAATCCTGCCTATTTTCAGGCACGACTTCGGGAAGGGGGGATACAGATGAATGCCAACTGACCTTAAACCAGATTAAGCTGTAGGTGGTATTTTTAGTGAATGAGAGAAATTTGGCCAGGACACCAGGAAATTCCCTACTCTTTCGATAAGTGCCATGGGATCTTTAACATCCACCTGAACTACCAATCCAGGCAGATGGGACCTCGGTTTAACGTCTCATCCGAAAGACAGCACTCAGAAATGCAGCACCCTCTCATGCTGCATTACAGTGTCAGTACTGGGATATTAACCCAAGTGCCATCATGAACAGTGTCAGTGTGATTTTCTTTATCTGTCCCAACAATGATTTCCCACAGCTAATTAATGAAGATTTCTGCGCTGAAAGTGTGAAACACATTTCAGCCATGTTAGGAAAATGACAGCTGTACTGTTCCTAGGAGGTGTGGAAAATGCCACTGGTGAAAATCTGGACTGAAAATATTACAAATTCATGTACTTATGAGGGTGCTGGAAACTCGCGCAATGCTCACTCAGTAACACAGTCATTTTATGGAGTTTTGTCACCAAATTTTCAACATAGCCATTTTAAGACTCTGCTCATGACCAGTGTCATTGTGATTTTCTTAATCTGTCCCAAACATTGTTTTCGCACACCGACTGTACCATTGTGCGCTACATATGCGGAAACACATTTTGGGCGAGATGTGAAAAATGGTAGCTGTACTGCTCATAAGGAAGTGCGGTAAAATGGCACTGTGGAAAATCTGGTGTGCAAATATTATAAATTTGCAACTGCCAGGTATGAGGAAACCGCGCAGCAACGCAAGGCCTTAAAACAGTCATTTTGGGAATTTTTACCAATTTTTCAAACATAGCCATTTTAACACCTCTGCTCATGACCAGTGTCACTGTGATTTTCTTAATGTGTCCCATACATTGATTCGTGCACCGACTGCGCCATTATGCGCTACATGGGCGGAAACACGTTGTGGGCGAGGTGTGAAAAATGACAGCTGTACTGATCATAAGGAGGTGTGGTAAAATGGCAATGTTGAAAATCTGGAGTGAAAATATTGAAAATTTCACAATCTACGTGTAAGCGTAGGAACTGCGCAATGCACGCTAAATAAAACAGTCATTTTAGGAATTTTTCACCAAATTTTCAGACATAGCCATTTTAAGACCTCTACTCATGAACAGTGTCACTGTTATTTTTCTTAATGTGTCCTGTACATTGATTTAGCACACTGACTGCGCCATTGTAGCATACATGAAGGCTACATTTTGGGTGAGATGTGAAAAATGACAGCTGTACTGCTCATAAGGAGGTGTGGTAAAATGGCAATGTTGAAAATCTGGGTGAAAACATTGAAAATTAAACTTACGAGCGTGTGTAGGAACTGCTAACACACGCCAGAAACAAGTCATTTTAGGATTTATCAATTTCAATATATGCTTTTGAGAGCCCACCTTATGAACACTGGCAGTGTCGTTTCATTACTGGTCCTGAAAGGTGATTTCGCAGTGACTGCAAAATCACCCTTCGGGCCCGATTAACGCCATGACAGTGCAAGAATTCATGAGGAGGGCTCCCAAAACCCATGTTGAAAATTTGGGCCCAAAATTCCCAAAAATACCTGAGATATGCAACAAAGTTTAAAAACCCTATTTATTCCATTACACAGCTTACGCATTTCCTCAGTTCAGGGTCGGCTTTGAAGAGTGCAGACGTGTTCCCGGTCACAGATGATCGCTGCGCCGAGCTCGGAGGTAAGTAGGGTGTGAGGTGTGGGGGAGGCAGGGTGCGCAGTGGGTGGGTGCAGGTTGTGGGGGGCGGAGACTGCGAGGAAGGTTTTCTTCTTTAGGTTTTTAGGCAATGGGATGTTTGCCACACTGGGTGGGCTCCCAGCGTGGCAGCTGGAAAGGCTGTTTGGGGGCTGGAGCCGATGGGATTGGGCACCCCGTCGGCCTTTATGCTTTGCCACGCTGGGGTGGGCTCCCAGCGTGGCACATGGCTTTTGGGGCGTGCAGCCGTGGAGCCGATGGGGATTGGGCATCCCTTTGGCTATGACAGTTCTTGCCACGCTGGGTGGGCTCAAGCATGGCACCTGGACAGCTGTTGTTTGGGGGAGGCGTGGAGCCGGCGGAGATGAGCACCCGTCGGCCACACAGTGTGTGCGTGGGGGCGCAGTATCAGCACCGCAATATGCATGCTTGCATATGTATGCGTGTGTGTGGGGGGCCCTGCTCACGAAGCGGAGTTCTCCCTTTCAACTGTATGCCACTGCATTTTCCTGCTGTCATAGACAGCTGCAGCAGTGATTGGGCGCACTGCGCGCCTGCAAACACACTGACTGAACTGGAAGAGGCTGACACACCTCTAGAAAACTCGTGATGATGGCACTATGTTTCTTGCACATGCGTGCAAGCAAACATAAAAATGAAAAATAGACTGCAGTAAACAGATCTCTTCCCGATGAACAGACACTCACCAGCAGTTTGTACCGCAATTTTTTCAAGGCATCATGCCTTGAAAAAGTGCAAGAGGTGTGAAACTCTTAGTGAGTGCCTGTCCGTGGAGAACAGGTCTGTTTTCTGCAGTCTATTGTTTTGTTTTTATCACTGAAATAAAACAGACTAATGCTATCTATACTGGATCTGCTTTATCACTGTTGGAGGAGTGAGTGATCAGTCTTGGTAAGCAGATTAAAAACTTAACACACACATCTTCCTTTTAAGGTATATGAACCTGACAAGCTTACTGGCATTATGTTCTCTAATTTTGAAGTTAGAGGGACTTATAGTTTTACAGTTTACAGTACATATAGTGCCTGCAAATTTAATGTAAACATTTCGAAAGTGTGGCTCCTTAATCTCCATTAAGCTAGAGACCTGAAACATGACATACAGTATATATCCATGAGGTATAATAATATAAATGTTTCAGGTATGGTAAATCTGAATAAGTAATTTTAAAAGTAGATGTAAGTAATTGAAAATAACATTTTGATGACATGCTTGGATGCCTATAACTCAGTTCCTTTTAAAGTTTGAAATCTAACGTTTGGTACATATCTCCAAATGATGCTGTTCTTCAAACTTTTCAAATTTGGAGGAATTTGGTTAAGTAATTTTAAACTTAGAAATAATTAGAAAATGAATTTGGATGAAAATGTCTGGCCACCTATAGCTCACCCCATTAAAGCCAGGGGCTGAGCGTCCAGCCTTGTGGCGTGGAGGGGCTGAGGGCTGGTGCCTTACCTCTTGCCAGCGGCGACCCAGGGTCAGGAACAGACCAGGGTCACTAGAGGCCAGCTGGGGAAGGAATATTGAGCATCCATGGAAGGCTCTCCTCCACTGGAAGGGGTGAGAGTGTGTACTTCTGCTTACCTGCCACTAGCAGCACAATATGTGGCCGTGTCTCTGAGGGTCGGAGCACAGGCATTTGAGTTTATATGGCATCTTCACGTCATGTACCCACACCAGTGCATGCGGATGACTTTGGGACGGAGAAAACAAGAAAATGGGAAAATGAGGGCTGTGCACTAAGGAACTCCTGCCCACCTGTCCCGACCCATGCCATCCCATTAGGACTCTGAGGCATTGGATCCAGAATGGGGGTGAGAACAGCCCTACATCTCCCAGTCCCATCATGGGGGCAAAAAGCCGTGGGGAACAAGACAGGCAGTTCTGGGGCGATGGTGGCTAGTCGAGGGACGGGTAGTAGCTGAAGAGCGGTCCAGCACCCCCCAGGAAAGAAAAAAGCCTAGGATCTGAAATTTAGAACACTTTTACATGTGATACTGAACTTTAAATGTGGCAGATGTGATGACATTTGGATGAGTGGTTTTAAAATTAAATGGAAAGAGCTAAAATTTTAATTTTAATGGCATTTTGTGGATTTTACATAGCAATTGCTGAATTCGATCACAGAATTTTGCATAGAAACATAGACTTTGACAGCAGATAATGATCACATGGCCCACTTAGTCTGCCCATTTCCTACCTACTGGATAAGCTGCAGATCCTAGTTAACCAACAGCCTATTTCTTCCTACCCCACACAAGAATTGCGTTATGTCTGTCCCATGCATTCTTGAATTCCCTACTGTTTTTGACCCCACAACCTCCTCAGGAAGGTCGTTCCATGCATCCACCACCCTGTCTGTGAAAAAATATTTCCTCACATTACCCCTGAGCCGACCCCTCTATCTTTAAATTGTGTCCCTTGTTCTTGCACATCTCTTTCTAACAGATGCTACGTCCTGGACTTTGTTGATTCCCTTGAGGTACTTAAAAGTTTCTATCATGTCCCCCTCTCCCTCCTTTCCTCAAGGGTATACATATTAAGCTCCTTTAGTCTCTCCTCGTATGGCTTCTGTTGCAGACACTGCACCATTTTACTTGCCCTCCTCTGGACTGTCTCCATCCCGTCTATGTCCTTGCAGAGGTGGGGTCTCCAGAACTGGATGCAATACTCCAGATGGGGTCTCACCAACTGTCTGTACAGAGGGATAACAACTTCCTGTTTTCTACTGGTGATGCCTCTCCTTATATATCCCAGTATCCCTCCAGCCATCCCTACTGCCTTCTCACATTGCTTGCTAACCTTAGGTCATCTGATATGATTACTCCCGGTCCCTTTCCATTTTTGTTGTTGTTACTACCTCCCCCAAAGTGTACTCTTCCCTGGTTTTGTTTTCCAGGTGCATTACTTTGCATTACTTTGCACTTCTTGCATTGAATCCAAGCTGCCATACTTGACCATTCCTCCAACCTTGCCAAGTCCCTTTTCATGCTTTCTACCCCCTTGTATCAACCCTGTTGTAGATCTTGTGTCACCTACAAAGAGGTATACATTTTCTTCCAGTCCCTCTGCAATGTCACCTATAAAGACATTAAAAGGACCAGACCAAATACTGAACTCCTGCGGTACCACACTAGTAACCCCTTTCTTCAGAGTGAACTCAGTTTACTATTACCTTCTGTGTCCTGTTGTCCAGCCAATGTTTTACTAGATTACCACCCTGGGACCCACTCCCAGGCTGGCTAATTTGTTTATTAATCTTTTGTGGGACTGTATCAAATGCCTTGCTAAAGTCTAGGCAGGCCATGTCCACAGCCCTCCTGGTCTACTACTTTGGTCATCCAGTCAAAGAAATTAATTAGATTCGTCCTGACATGACCTTCCTGCTGTGAATCCATGCTGCCTTGTGTTCTGTGCCCCATTGGCCTCTAGACACTCAACAATTCTTTCCTTCAGAAGTGACTCCATCATTTTCCCTACCACTGAGGTCAAACTGACAGGTCTGTAGTTTCCTGCCTCTGCTTTGCTCCCACTTTTGTGAAGGAATCACATCCACCCTCCTCCAGTCCTCAGGTACCACACCATCCTCCCATGATTTGTTAAAAGGCTAGTCAGTGGTGTCACTAGTTCTCCCTTAATTCTTTTAGAATTCTGGAGTGAATCCCGTCAGGCCCCATTGCTTTGTCCACCTTCAGTTTTAGGAGTTCTTTCAGAACCCTTTCTTCTGTGAAAGGACTAGGCTTGACCCCCCATCCAGAGTGCTTCTATTGATTGGATTAGGTACCTCCCTCCTTTTTTGTGAATACTGAACAGAAGTATTCATTCAGTATCCTTGCTTTCCACTGTCCCTCTCTGCTCACCCACCGTCCCTTTATTCAGCTTCACTATCCCTCCCTTTGTCTTTCTATGCTCCCCAATTTATCTATAAAAGGCTTTATCCCTTCTTAACCACGTTGGCTATCTTTTCCTTGATTTGGGCCTTTACTATTCTGACTGCCTTCCCACTTCCTTCTGCTTTAACTGGTACAGTTCTCTGTCCTGCTCCTCTTGTGCTTCCTTATACTTCCTAAATGCTATCTTTTTCTCCCTAACCTCTCCGCCACCTCTTTGAGAACCATAGTGTTTTCTTTCATTTTGATTTACTTGCTTCACACAAAGGCTTGTTGCCTCTGTGATGGCAGTTTTGATGTTTCTCCATTGTTGCTCCACCCCTCCTTCTTCCCTGCTTCTGGTACTTTTCTGAGGCACTCTCCCATTTTGACAAAGTCAGCCCTCCTGAAGTCCAGTACCTCACATTTGTATGGCTTGACTCTGCAGCTGAGTTTATCATGAACCACACTGTTTGGTGGTCACTTGTTCCCAGATGGCTACCCACTTCTAGATCTGAGATCCTCCCACTGTCCCCATTTGAGAGTACCAGGTCTAAGACTGCTCCTCCCGAGTGGGTTCCAACACTAGCTGTCTGAGGCATGCCCCTGTAAGGCATCAAGAATGGCCCTGCTCTTGGATGTGGCTGCAGTAAAGGTGCTCCAGTTAACATCTGGCATATTCAGGTCCCCATCAACAATATCTCCCTTTTCTCTGCCATCCTAAGGATGCCTTCTATCATTTCCTTGTCCATTTCCTCCCCTGAGATGGGGTCTGTATACAACCCCTGTGCAGATTGTGGTGTCATTTCCAGTCCCCAGGGTGACCCACAGTGCCTCCTCTTCTCCCGTTTACCCTTTTGTTCCCATTGCTTTGATCCCTCCCTTACATAGAGAGCTACTCCTCCTCCTGTTCTACTCTTCATGTCTCTCCTGTAGACTGTGTACCCTGGTATGTTGACATCCCAGTCATGGTTCTCTGTGTACCATGTTTCTGTGACTGCCACGATATCCAGACATCCTTTTCCATCAAGGCCACCAGTTCAGGAGCTTGTTACCTAGACTGTGGGCATTGGTACTCATTGCCCTCCATTTTTGATGGCCTACCCTTTTGCCCCATCCCTGTCCTTACTGCCTTTCTCCATTTACACCTACCCTTCTCCCTATCGACATCTCTACCTTGGTGTTTACCTCACTAACTATCCTGATTTTTTTTTTGGGGGGCTAGGATTTCCTGCTACTTTTCAGTGCCCCCCTTGGCTAGTTTAAATGCTTGCCAATGAAGCATTTAAACCTATCACCTAGATCTCTGGTTCCTCCTGGACAGATGCAGACCATCGTGCCAGTATAGTCCTGCATCCTCCAGGTGGACCCCCAGTCCCCAATGAAGCCAAAACCCTGAGCTCTGCACAGTTTTTCAACCATTGAATGAATCCCATGGTGTGGAGCACCTAGCCACATCCATGCCATAGACAGGCAGCACCCCCGAGAAGGCTACTGTGTGCTACTTGTCCAAGGCATACTGCACAACTCTGTTACTACGGTCCAAACAAAATCAGTGTAAAAGATTGTTTGAAGCAACTTTGTTCTGGTGAGGCCATGTGTCTGCCACAACACATGAATTTGCATACTGCTACTCATGATGCTTTGCATTAGGTTTTGCCTTTACAATCTAACGTGTGGTTGGGAGAGAAACACAAAACAAACAATTTGGACACCTTGTTCTCTCCCTGTAACCTACAACACAGCTCTTCTTGCATGCTCACTCTGTTGAGTACTACCTCTGAATACACTAAATGTTGGAGTTTCCTTTTGCAGGTATGTTCAAGCTACTCTTTTTGTTCTACTTGCACCCCAAATCTCTAAAAGGTACCCCCAATGTGTTCCTCAGTTTATATTACTTTAGCGTGGCTTATCTTCACCACTAATTACAGCACGCTCTGTGAGAGATATACAGAAAAAGTGCTATGCAAGTGTAATTGACTGCACAAGATCTTTTTTATAAACTTTATTTAAAACAAAGTCAGCAGAGTTGTTTTTACATATAGACACTGTCATACACAGAGTTGTGCATTTATAGTAATTTAAAAATAGAGAAAGAAAAGACACATTTTACTTTAGGCATAAACACAGAATACTAGTATCCTATCAAGAACAAACAAGCATTTGTTAATGCGAATGTTTGCTTGCTGGCATTGGCATTGGTGGGGTGTGCCTTTGGGTGCGTCAGGCATAACGTCCATGCCATTTCACCACAGCCTACCCTGCAGATACCGACAAGTGTTACGGTGTGCCTTGGGGGTCTTTGGCCCTTATGCTCACCCCATTCCATCAGGAAAACACGGTGAGATGGGTGCAGTAGAGAACGGGTGAACTTGGGGGCCGAAGAGTCCAAGGCACACCTCGATGCCTCTCACTGGCTGCAGGGTGTGGGGTGGGGATGGAATGGTATGAGCATTACAGGTGACAATCCCAAGTCACACCCATGATGCCTGTCAGTCTCTACTAGGGTGGGGCGTTATGGTGGAAACCCTAACGCCTCAGGCATTCATTGGTATTTTCACTCCAAATTTTCAACATGGGTTTTTGTGACCCCACCTTATGAACAGTGGTAATATCGGTTTGCTAGCGAAGCTGATTTTGCACAGTGACTCGGCATTTGGCACCAGAGGTGCGAAAACACATTTGAACAGGATGTGAAAATGACAGCTGTACTGTTCATGGGGAGGTGTGAAAATGGCAATGTTGAAAATCTGCAGTGAAATAGTAAAAACTGGTGAAGTCCGCGGCGTCGCGTGAAACTGCGCAATACACACCCTTAATGTAATTACTTTGGTGATTTTTTACAGCAGATTGTCAACACAGGCATTTTGGTACCTCTCGCTCATGAACAGTGTCACTGTCATTTTTTCTTAATCTGTTCTGAACAGTGATTTCCCACAGGTACGCATTTACGGTAGCAGAAGTGTGAAAACACATTTGGGCCATGTTGTGAAAAATTACAGCTGTACTGTTCCTAAGGAAGTGCGGAAAATGCCAGTGGGTGAAAATCTGGACTGAAAATATTACAAATTCATGAACTTACGGTGCGTGGAAACAGCGCAATGCTCACTTGTAACACAGTCATTTTCTGGACTTTTGTCGCCAAATTTTCAACATAGCCATTTTAAGACCTCTGCTCATGAATAGTGTCACTGTGATTTTCTTAATCTGTTCCAAACATTAATTTAGCACCTACTGCCCATTTGCGCTACATGCGCTGGAAAAATATTTTGGGGAGATGTGAAAAATGACAGCTGTACTGCTCATAAGGAGGTGTGGTAAAATAGCAATGTTGAAAAAAATCTGAAGTGCAAATATTAAAAATTAGCGAACTTATGTGGTGTGCGTAGGAACTGCATAATGCAGCTCATAAAACAGTCATTTTGAGATTTTTGCCAATTTTCAACATAGGGTTTTGGGACCTACCATGAACTGTGACACTGTTGTTTCATATCAGTCTTGAAAGGTGGTTTCTCACAGTGACTGTGAAATCACTCGGGACTGAATAACAAAATGACAGTGCAAGAATTCATGAGGTGGAGTCCCAAAACCCCATGTTGAAAATTTGGTGAAAAAATTCCCAAAAATGCCTGAGATACGATCAAGTTGAAAAACCCTATTCATTCCATCATACAGCTTACCGGCATTTCAGTTCAGCGTCGGCTTTGAAGAGTGCAGACATGTTCCCGATCCACCAAGAATGTCTGCACTCGGACTCGGAGGCATGGGGTGAGGGGGTGGGGATGCAGGTGCACAGAGGGTGGGAGCGGTGATGAGGTCAAGACAATCAGCGAGGGAACATTTTTCTTTGTTGCTTTTTCTTTTCTTTAGGAAGACGATGCGGACGCTTGCCATGCTGGGGTGGGCTCCTCAGCGTTGGCAGCAGGAAGTCTTTTTTTGGGGACAGTGGAGCCGATGGGGATTGGGCACCCCATTGGTCATAGAGAGGTTTGCCACGCTGGGGTGGGCTCCCAGCGTGGCACCTGGAAGTGTGTTGGGGCCAGCAGAAGGACGCTTGCCACGCTGGGGTGTTCTCCCAGCATGGCACCTGGAAGGCTGTTGGGGGAGCACAGCGCACCGACGGGATTGGGCATCCCATTGGACATACTGTGGGTGGGGGAGTTGCATGCTGTGCTGGCTCCCAGCATGTTACTGTTTGGGAGAGGAGCTGTCTATGACAGTTTCAGTGGTAAGTCGATGTAGGCACTTTGCATACTGCCAACGAGTATGCAAATTGCCTCACACACCGCAGTACCTTTCTTTTGAACTGTAGCCACTGCATTTGCAAAAGACATCTCCTATTTGCATAGACAGCTCCTACATTCATTGGCATGGTGGGGCCTTGCCTGCAAAAAGGCAGCAGGGCATTGAAGTAGGAGCACACCATATTCTCATATGGTGGCATCTATGTTTCTTGCACATGCAAGCAAACATAAAAATAAAGTTCCATAATCTTACTTATGTTCTGTAGTCCTGTTTATATTCTGTGGCCTGATTATGTGTGACGTCAATGGACCTAATTGATGTGGTAATAGATGATACGGATGGGCTAATAATTAGGAAACCAGGGCTCTGCAAGTGCCCTCTCCAGTGATGCCTGTATTTGGTTATAAACGTGTTTGAGTTCTTGCTAGATCTTGGGTGTGTTCCAGTTTCACTGTTTGTAAAAGAGAGTTCACCAATATGATATCGGTGAGGCCGTGTCTGCCAGCCAGTACTGTGCTACTGTATTACCTGTTTACCAACCACTATGCCCACTCCTTCAATGGGTGGTTTACTGGGTTCCTCCCATCCCTGGGGACAGGCCCAATAGAACATCAGTCGGGTCTAGTTCACATTGGAACCCCAAAGTCTTAGATAAAATTGTTAAGATTTTGGACCAAAGTGCAATAACCCTGGGACATGACCAAACCAAATGGAAAAAGGTACCTGGAGTGGCCAAAGATTTGGGGCACAACTCTGAAATACTTGAACTATTTTATGCCCCAAGACTGGGGTGAAACAGGATCTGTTTATCATGTTAAAATGAATAGCCCTCAGCCTATTATTAACTGAGCAGGACAAGCTTCTTTTAAAATAAGTTCCCAGTCTCGTTTGGTTAATCTATCAGGTTTAAGATCCCTTCCCATTTCTGTTTTAACAGAAGAAAAGGGTCTGGAAGAGATTCCAGCATGGTCTTATAACATTGGTGAAGAGGTCTAGATTTACCACTCTGTACAGGGGGAGGAAAGTTTCTCGATGGGGAATAACTAACAGTCATTGCGCTGGGGTTGTTGAAGTATGGGTAGCAGTCTAGACTTTATTCTTAGGTGAGGGAAAAGAAAGTGGTGTTTAGTTTAAATTCTGCAGCTAAGTTAGAAGTCTACAATATTCCTTCTTTGTGGATGTGAGAAATAAATTTAATACCTCTACAGTTCAAACGTTTAGAACCTTATCTATCTTGTGTGGAGCTGTCCCTTGTAGCCAAAGAATCTCTTTAAAGGGACAGGAAATGTGTGCTAATTGGCAGCAGTTAGTAATGCTCCTATTTACAGAAATTAAATTCACCCAAATTACCCATATTTAACTGCAACTGAATAAACACCAATGTGAAATACTGAGTTTTCAATTGTTTACTTTTTATGGACAGCATTCTGTTACAGTTCTCTTCATGGAACCTCGATGGTCAAGACATAGAGGAGGGGACCAAGGGCAGCCTTGCCTGGTTCCACTGAGTCAGCAGAAATGGGGGAAAACCATACAATTTGTTAGGATCTGGGCTTTGGGAGTCTGGTAGAGACATGAGATCCATGAACGCAGTTGAGGGCCAAAGTTGTACTTGGCCAACACCGCAAACATGAAGGGCCACTCCACACGATCAAAAGCTTTCTCTGCTAACGCCAGAAGGCCCTACTACATTTATTCTTCATCTGACTCCATATATGCATAATATTGAGAGCTTGCTGGATATTATGTTTGGCCTGTCTTCCAGGAATGAAGCCCTGGTTGGGGTGCACCCATAGATAGGGAGGACACCTTCAATCTGAACTGCCAGGGTTTCAGCCAAAATCTTATAATCGCATTTAAGAGAGATATGGGTCTATATGATCTACATTTCTTAGGGTTTTTCCCAGCTTAGGCAATACAGTGATGTGTGGCCAAGAGCTGAGAGCTGGGTAATTGTCCCTCTCCAGTGACTCAAGAATCACCCGATGCATAAGTACGCCCAGGTCCCCAAAAGGTTTTGTAAAATTCAGTAGGCAAACCATCAGGGCCGGGGCTCTGCCATTCTGGAGGACCATACAGCTTTTTAATCTCTTCTAATGTGATTGGATGGTCTAAGTCTAGTTGTTGTTTATCATTCAAGGTCGGAGCTGAACTTTTGATAAGAAAGGTTCCGGGGAGTTGTTCTGTGGGGCTTATGACCTGTAGAGTGATTGATAAAATTGTTGGAGTGCTAAATTGAGTCCCTCTGGGTTAGATGTCACTGTTCCTTCTTTACTTTCAATCTCTAATATAGTTCTTTCCGAACATTGCTTTTGAGCTGCCAAGCCAGCCACTTTCCGATGTATCTCCCTCAAAGCATAACCGAGCTTCAGTATAGTGTAAATCCTGTTGTATTTGTCTAGAGGCTAACTGGCTTAATTTGCCTTTCATTAATTTTTTTTTTTGAAATAGCAATTTTATTGTATTTTAAGAGGCAACAGTATAGACTTTTACAAACCCCTTCTAGTCAACACCAAGAGTTGATATGAATTTGGACACAGAGAAAAAACAGATGGCAGTCAACTCATTTAGATCCTTGTATAAAAATACATCATAAAAGCTCTTTAAAGCCATTCCATACTTTAACTAAAGTCTAATACATATTGCACCGAACCTTAATAAAAAAACAGATAAAATATCACACAAAGATAAAAGAGAAGGAGGAGGAAGGAGAAGAAAAAAACAAAAAGGGGGATGTACACCAACTTTTATTATTTTTGTGTTAAACAACTAGATTTGAGGACACAGCCCTATAAAGTTCGAGTGTAACAACAGTGGGGTATTCCTTTATCCTTACATTCTCTTAAAGGGATGGCTGGCCTCCAACAATACTTTATATTTGTGGATCCCTTCTCCCACCCTGGAAGGAGAGGGAGAAAAGAAACTGGAGGGTGCAAATCCTCCCATCACTAACAAGCATATTTGGCTAAGACTTCTAATACATTGATTTGTTCTCTCTGAGCCTGAAAATTAAAAAAGGCATCCATTGTGATTTAAATCTATCTCTCTGTGGTCTCACTTTAGCCGTGAGGCACTCCATATCCAGGATAGACAAGCAGTTCTTGTACCATGCATTGGGAGTAGGACTAACTTTGGACAACCAACATTGAGTAATTGCCTTGAGAGCCGAGGCCACCAATATATTAAACAGGTACCACTGAGACTTTAACTTAACCTGATTAGGTACAAGCCCAAGAACCCAATGTACGGGATCATCCGTATAAGGACCCCAAGTACTGCACACACTTGATCCCTTACCTGTATCCAGAAATTATTAATATGTGGACATTCCCAAAATATGTGTAGGTGTGTCCTTTTTCCCACCTCTCCAACAAAGATCTGTGAAATTTTTACCAAAATGTTTAGTAATTACCGGGTGCGGAAATATCTAGAGACCACCTTCCACCTAAACTCCCGCCAGCCATTAGAGGCTGTGGTTAAATGTATAGCTTCCATATTAAGCCCCAAGCTGGAGCAGCAATTTCTTCACCAATTTCCAGTGTCCAGCTTGTCTTTATAGAAATCATAGAATCTGGCTCTAACTCAGAGACACAACCCACCATCCGAGATATGAATCCTTTTGTCTCTAATCTATTGGCCTCAGCTCTCACGACATCCACCAGTGGGTTAATATCCTTATCACCAGGTCTATCCTTTTACAATCCTTACCTAATAAAAAGTGCCTAAATTGTATATATCTATAAAAATCAGAGGCAGGGAGGAAAACTCCTGTGAGAGTTGCTGAAAAGATTTAACCCCTTCCCTGAGTATAGCTGGCTGATTTTAATTAAGCCTCTCTGGTACCATCGCTAAATCCCAGGTCCCATACTAACGTGTTGAAAATCCAGACAGGCTTTGATCGGGAGTCCATCTTCAATGCCACCTCATTGTTTAATTTTTATTAATCTCCTGCCAGGAAGAAACCACTAGACTAGACCAGGATTGCAACCATATAACTGCTGTATTCCACTGTAGTCCATGTAAATCAAATCTCTGATATCTCCTAAAGAAGACTCTGGTCTCTCTATTTCTACCCAAACCGGAGAGTCTTCTCTCTCATTAAAATAATTAATGGCTGGATCTGCGCTGCCCAGTAATACTTTCTAAGGTCAGGTAAGCCCACCCTCCTTCTTTTTATCCTTAAGGAGGACAGTCCATCTTACTCTGGGAGATCTACCAGCCCAAATAAATCAGGTCAGAGAAGATTTGACTGCCCTCCAGAAAGAAGCTGGGGGTTTAATCGCAAAGATTGAAACAAAAACAGGAAGCGAGGCAATATGTTCATTTTCACACAGTCTACCCTACCAACTAATGTAAGGGGTAATTCCACCCATCTGTGTAAATCTTTCTGGACCAGTTGTAGCAATCTGCCATGATTAAGGGCATATAGTTTAGAAATATCTCTGGACATTCTAACCCCAAGGTATTTAATCTCCTCCTTTGCCCATTTATATTTACCTATTATTGGAAGCTTACCATCCTGCAACCTCCCTATGGGCATGAGCTCTGATTTAGTATCATTAATTTTAAATCGGAATACGCTAAATGATTGGATCAAAGAATTAACCAGGGGTAGCTGTCTCTCTAGGTCTCTTATATACAATAAAGTACCATCTGCATATAACGATACTCTGACCTCAATTCCCTGTACTTGTATCCCCTGTAATCTCTTGATTGTCTTATAAGGGCAGCAAAGGGTTCCATACATAATACAAATAGCAAAGGTGAAAGTGGACAACCCTGTCTAGTCCCCCTATTAATTACAATTCTGTCTGATGTTACCCCATTCACCTTCACTCTTGCCCAAGGATTCCTATATAAGTTTGCTGTCCATTTTGAATCTTCCCGAAGCCAAATTTCCTCAAAACCTGTTCTAAAACAACCAGTCCAATCGATCAAATGCTTTCTCGCGTCCAGTGCCATCACCGCCGAGGGTATCAGGCGGAATGACCGGAGGCGGACAAAACATTGAGTAATAATCTTATATTATCTTGGATATGGCGACCGGATAAACCCGTCCTGATCTTTGTGTATTAATTCTGGGATAAATTCCTGTAACGGGAACTCAGAATCTTGGCAAACATTTTGGCATCCTGATTAATCAGTGAAATAGGACGGTAACTTCCACACTCTGTCGGGTCCTTACCGGTTTTAGCAGTAAGGTAATTAATGCTTCTTCCCAGGAGGCCGGAGACTCCCTGCTCTTGTGCCACATTACAGACTCTGGTAAATAAAGGGCCAGGTCGTCAACAAAAGCTCGGTAAAACTCCCCCAAAACCATCCGGCCCTAGGGCCTTCCCCATAAGATTTTTGATGACATTCCTTACCTCTTGTTCGGAAATAGCCCTGTCTAACTTGTCCCTCTGAGATACCTCGAGCCCCGTAGCATAATATTATGCAAGAAGTTCTGGATTTGGGCAGGATGGTCAGGCCCTCTTTCTTGAGTGTATAATTCTTGATAGTAATTACAGAAACTATCTGCTATTTGTACTGGGTCAGAGGAGATAGTCTGGGTCCCATATTTTTGAGCTGAGGGATATATCTTTCAGTTTCGTTTTCTAAGTCTAAGAGCCAGTAACCATCTCGCTCTTCCCCTGTTTCATAATATCTTTGTCTGGTATACCTCAAGGCATTTTCAGTTCTGATATTCATTTCCTGTTATATTGCTCTCTGGTCTCTTGTAATTTCTCTAACACCAAAGCATCTTTGTTTTTTTGTGTCCCCTTCCAGGGCGCTTATTTTATCTAGGAGGCCACGTATCTTAGCTTGGGTGCAACGATACTTATATGAGGAATAGCTAATAATTTGTCCCATAGAACTGCTTTTAGACCGTCCCATATGAAATGTATATGGGTCCTCTTCCTGTTCTCCGATATATACAGCTTAATAGCCTTTTTATTTGGTTAACAAACCCTGTGTCATTCAGAATGCCAGGATCAAACCTCCAGCTCCCCTTGGTTTTACCCCAGACCATCTTACCCTAGCACTAATCATTGCAAGGTCCGAGAAGGTCGCTGGGTGTATTGTTACATCCATTAAATCATTAGCATACTTTAATTGAGTATAAAATCTATCAAGCCTAGAACATGTTTTGTCACCACTTAAAAGAATGTGAAATCTCTGGCTAGAAAGTTTTGTTGCCTCCATGGGTCTATCCAACCCCTTCTGACATCAATGTTCTGAGGAGTCTGGAACACGCCATCCACCCATCTTTCCCCTGAGCTCCTATCTAAATCACTGTTCTCCACAAATTCCAGTCCCCCACCATTAACACTCTCCCAGGGGTCAAGGAATCTATTATGGTGAAGAACTGTCTGAAAAACTAGCCGGGGCGTGGGCATATACTGCCGCCAAATGGAGGGTATGTCCCATGCATTCTCCAGAAATCACTACATAGTGACCTGATCCTCTGTCTGCACCTGATGGGTTATAAAAGGAAGCCCCTACGAATTAGTATAGCCACCCCTGCTCTAGAAGCCCCAGGACAGGAATCTGCATACACCCCTCCCACCCAAGTTCTCCGTAATTTGGAGTGCTCACAGTCTGATAACTTGGTCTCCTGAAGGCACGCTATGTCACATTTTAACCTCCCCAATTCCTGAAGGATTCGCACTCTTAACTCCCCATTTATCCCCTTAACATTGATCGATATTATTTTAAGTGATGTCATTTTATAGCTTAGGAGAACCCCTGGACATCCTTGCTGGACCCTCCATACCATATGGATACTGTTAGTAGCACACGAGTATACATGTCTGTAAACAAATCTAAACCAAATAAAGAAAATAATAGAAAAATAGGTAAATAATAACAGGAAACTAGAACAACACCAGACATCACCCAATTCAATTTAACCACTGGTGAACTATCCCCACCCACCTCAACTTGGGTGAGAGAAACACAACCCCAATAGGTGTAACAATAAACCAGGTACCCATTATCAGGGTACCCACAAGCTCAGTCCGAGCTAAGTACCTGGGGGTTATGGTGTAAACTCCCCAGAAACTAGGCACATAAAGCCCTAGATTAGTAGGAGAAAAGGTGTCTAGCAGCGCCAAGCCAGGCTCTCGGGAACCCCAAGGGACCAGCCTTCTCCTACCTACTATGGAACCAGTCTGGCTAGCCATCGAAACCAAGCACCCGGGCATAGCACCTAACAGTTTAATTAACAGGATGGGTTGAGGATGGCCAGATGTGCTAACAATTCTACAATTCAGGCTCTCCTATGTTCAATTTATATTTAAAGGAGGAATCGAACCCATTACAGTTGGAGTCTGTTGTTTTCCCCTCCGCACAAATACAACCCCCTCACACACTGATTCCCACCTTTACCTTCGCACCCTCGAATCCTCAACCCCATTCGGTCATCGCTTTCAAATTGAAACATAAACATATTTTATACTTATTCAATCAGTAACTGTAAACCGCACATTTAACTGTCCTAAGTGTCTCCACAGTGTAGTCGTGCTTTGTTTACATGAGGGAGTCTTATCAGCGTTGCCATGAGTGTGAGTCCCACCTAAAAGCTTCCTGCTGGAGACACAAACCCAGCACTATTAGGCCCCTCCTCACGTATGAGCCCGTCTAAAGACTACAATGCAGACTCACAGGGAGGATACCCAAAGTAGAGTAAAAAAGGAAGCATCCTCAGGTATATAACCAGTCCATTCTCGCTCTCTACCCTCATGGAAAACTCTAACCGAGTTAAGCACTTTTTGAATTAGCGCAGCAATCAAGTTCTTAAGCAGTTTTCAGGTCTCCTTAGCATGTACCCATCTCGCTATGTCCAGCGTGTAGTGGTAACAGAGCCTCTTCTCGTCTCCTCACTCGCCTCCTTGGACCCGGGCAATCCCACACAACAAATCTTCAATCTTTCTCCACTTCTCTTCCTTCGTGTCCGGGATAGGTATCTCCTGAGTTGTGAGGAATGGAGTGGCAGCTAGCAGAAGTCGTAGACTTTAACCCCCATCTTCATTCTGCACCCAGAGCTTACTTGCAGGATATCTGAGATGCAGCTTTAAGACCTTTATCCCTCAGGGCTTTAACTACTTGCAGCACTTTCTTTCTTTGGCGAGCATTAAGGGAGAAATCTTGATCTATATATACCCTCTGGCCATCCAGATTAAGATTCTTCTTTGCCCATGCCAGTTTTACAATCTTCTCTTTTGTTGTGTACCTCAGGAACTTTACAATTACCGACCTCGTTGGTAGCCCCTTCTTTTGGTTTAGGAGCAATGGATCTATGAGCTCTCTCAATTTCTGTGTTAAAACCTCTCCTAGGTTCAGCTCAGTTTTCCAGCCAAGAATCGAGTAAGTCTTCCATACATGGGGGTCCACCCCTCCGAGATACCAAAAGTGCCCGTTATTCTGACGGGCCCTGCCTCTGCATCTTCAGCTCGTGCAGTCAGCTCTTTCTCTCTTCTACGAGATAGGCTAGTGATTCGTCAAGGCCATATGCTCAGATTGAATCATTTCAATATATGTCTCCACGGATGTCTTCATGGGCCTCTAATTTTTAAAGTCATTTTGCAAGCCCATAATTCTGGCGTCAATTCGATGCAATATTTTCAGCATCCTATGACCATCTGCTTTCGTAAAGGTGGATGTGGCTTCAGACCCTGAACCATCGGTCTTCCCCGAAGCAGTAATCGCGAGGCGGATCCAGACGGACTCATAGGCCTCAAGTCTGACCGACTGCTCGGCTGTCCTCCCTTCCTCTCCAAGGAGTTTTTTTTCAGGCGCCCATTATGTACGATGCTTGTAGACACCAACAATCTAACTAGGACAGCCTTTTAAACCACTCGATGAGGACCGATTTACTGGAATAATATGCCCTAAGTGCCTGTGCTCCGAATTAGGCTGCTATTAGTCGTGTGACGTCACCAGAAGCCACCTTTCATTAATTTTAGGGACGTATTATTTATTGTGATTTGGCCCTTCATGACTAATTTTTCCATTTCAGCTATTTTAATCACTAAGCTATTTTCTTCCTTCCATTCCTGCCTCCTCCTGTAGGATTCAAAGATATTTTTCCCCTGACATAGGCTTAAAGTGCATCCACACTACATGACTAGGCATGTCTGGGGTACTATTAAATTGTATAAATTCCCAAGGCATTTTGAAATATATGTGACAAAATGGGGGTCTCCCAACAGAGTGGGATCCAGATTGTCTGGGCACCGTGGTTCCCATCATTTGTCCATGTAACCTTCAGAGGAGCATGATCAGACACTAAAATAGTGCGTATGTAGCCTCCAGATCAAGAAGAGCCAACAAAGAGGACAGGAAGATGTAGTCAATTATTGTGTAAACCTTATGTGCATGGGAGTAGAATGAGTATTCTCTCTCACTCGGATGGCAATGTCTCCAAGCCTCCAACAGGGATCTCTCAGAGATGAGATTTTGAGTGCCTTCACACTCCTAGGAGCAGGTCGGGTTTTGTGCCTGAATGGTCTTTGGTCAGATCCAATATGTATTAAAATCCGCCCTAATATGATATTGTCTGGGAATGGTGCCAATGTAACTGCTAAGTGGTAGAAAAATTCAGGGGAATCAAGTTAGGGCCATATACTGGAGACAAATGTAAATCTCTGTTCTTCTACAGTGGCATCTGTTTTCAAATACCTACCCTGTGGGTCAACTATAGAGGAATTAATTTTATTCTCAATTCGGACAGAACCATACCGCCACAACCCGGCTTTAGAAGAGAAGGGGCCGCCATCAGGTTTCCTCCCAAGAAGAAGCCAGTTTATCTGTTTCTTGTTTCGTTAGGTGTATTTCTTGGAGGAGTGCAATATCTGACTCTCTCTTTTAAGTAGGATCAAACTTGTTTTCTTTTTACTACTGTCTTCAGTCCATTGACGTTCCACGTGATCACATTAATGACTCCCATAATCTAACTATAGGACTATATCTCTCTCCGTGCCTTGCATTATGAGAATGTAGCAACCTGTGAATCTTGTTATACCATGCAGCTAACTTGAACTTTTGAAACTTTAAACCCGTTCCCCTTTCTACATCCTGTTAACCAATTTCTTGCCTCCCTCCCTCTTTTCTCCTCTATGCTAGTTAAACATTTTAACCTACAAACTAGCGCAACAGGCGTGGAACTACTTAATTTAACGATTTGTCTTCCCTCCCCCATGTCAAACTTCACTCCCAAAGAGTGAGAGTAAAACCCACTACTTTTGTGGATCTTGCCAGTCCATCAATCCCCCACAGACCACCAATACTCGAGTATGCTAAAGGATTAATGATTATCAGGACATGGGGAGGTCCATACATGTACATTGATGGTCCGAGCCTCCACCCCAGACTAGGGGACAGCTCAGACAACCAAGGAAAGCATTTCCCCATTTTGCTATATAAGTCACACTACAGAGACCATTTGGTGTTAGAGCAGCGTGCAGGGGAGAGGAGCAGGGAAGGTAACAGAGGCCACCTGGAAGGCCATCCGCTCCCCAGTGCCCCTCAATTAGGCTTGTTGCAGATTATCTTTAATTGCTCAGTTGCCCTACCAGCGCTTAAATGCCCCATGTGGGGAATTAGAAAAGGATCTCCCTCCCTCCCCAAGTTTGGTGGGGGAGTAATTAGGCTGGCCCCTCCAGGAAGGCCCCAACACAACGATAATATACCAGTAGGTCAGGCAAATCAGAATGAACCCCCATCTTACCCTTATGCTCATTTTATATGCATGTAATTATAATATGCTTCCCACTCCCAATAATACAGCCATGTCTAAGGTGTTTACATTTCCATATAAGACCTAAAGCCCATGAGCATGGTACCAACAGTTCACTCCTTAATAGAAAAACAAGGGATATGCTCAAGCCTCGAGCCCTTGTAGAAGGATGCAGACATATCAGTGACAATAAAATTAGCTTGGCATTTCTAACAGAAAATCAATATGTTATGAAATAGTGCTGTTGTTCTAAGGCCAGCAAAATAGAGAGGAGATATGCCTGTTTATGAATTATGGTTGTATCCCTGGTGCTTCTGGAGGCCCCACAAGCAGGCCTCCATGGATGACTGAGAGGCCTGGCCCCGACAAATCCAGGGCAGCAATTTCTCCCTCACAGTATGGGACATGGAGCCTTTAGGGTGATTTCAAAGTTACTTACGCTCATGTGTCCAGAGTATGGCCATGCTTATAAAGAACAGCCAGGGCTGGCAAGAGTTTTAAAAGTTCTGTTCAAGGTGCAAGAGGGAGTTCCCACGACCAGCCTTATAGGCCTTGAGGGTTACAGGTCACGGAGGATCGGAGGGCCCCCCACCCCATAGTCATCCCATACCAAGTTTGTTGCAAAAAATTTGCACAGTACCTTCCAGTACTTGGCTCAGGTCCCCACACTTTCCTGTCTGTCAGCTCTTGGGAGCGGTCCCCCTCCTCTCTTGCTATGTAGGCCATGGCTGCTTCTGGCTTGTAAAAGATTTAACCCCTTTCTTGTCTCCGGATGATAAGATGAGCAGGGTACATCAGTGCAAAAGGCCATTTTAACAGGTAGAGCTTTTTCTTAACCTCTTGGAATGCCTGTCTTTCATTTCCGAGTAATGGAGTAGTCCGGAAGATATCTACACGGGCCCCTGGACTATTGTCTGGTGAAGTTTCCTGAGGCCTCTAGTACCAGCTGACAGTCCTGGTAGCGTAGAAATTTTATTATAATGTGTCGGCGCTCATTTGGACCCAGTTTGCGACCTGGAGATCGGTGGGCCATTTGTATCTCTAGGGCATTTGTCTCAGACAAACTGAGGTACTTTTAAGTCATTGTTGCATGTATGAAGCACAGTTCAATCCCTCAGAGCCCTCCAGGAGGTCAACCACGTGGACGTTGCACTGCCACTCCCAGTTCTCATGGTCATCGATAGTCGCCTCTTAGTTTTTCTATTTCTTTAAGGGCCTCACTGAGGAAGATTCCACTCCATGCATTCTGTCCTCCTGAGTACCCAGTCTTTCCTCCAAGTCCCGATTCTGGTCATATTTATTTATTTATTTGTTTGTTTTGTTAACGGGTAGGGCACACTAGACACCAAGTGCCTATTTTCAGAGTGCGACCGGGAGATTACAAAGGTGGTGGCATACAGAGTCAGTTACATACAGTTGAGCAATCAACAGAATTGACAGAAAATAGTAGGCGGCTAGCGGTAAAGTACACATTTGGTAATCAAGAAACAACGAACATTACCTGAAAAGAAGAGGAAGCAATGCATCATTAGAATTGAGGTTGGAGACACAGGTACACACAATTGGGGGTAAAGCTAAGTAAATTTTAGGTAAAAACAAGATGTATTCAGGACAATTTATGAGGCAAATTAGTGCTAACAGAAGTAAGTGCATAGTAGGGAGAAAAGGAGACGGGTGGGGTGGGGAGGAACTGGGGAAAACGGAGGGGATGGGGGAGAGTGGGTGGAAGGGAGAGGCCAGTTGGGAGGGAGGAGTGAGGGGAGGAGATGGAGGAGGGAGGAGGAGGTCAGTAAAGTGTTACCAGGTTTGGAGGGTAAGGAGCAGGAGGCCCTGGGAGCTCATGGCACTTGAGTGGGAGGGGTAGAACTAGGAAGTACAGGGGCAGGCAGAGGAGGGTTTCAGGTAGTGCCAGAGTGAGGTTTTGAAGTGGGGATGAGAGGGGCTTCTCTACTTCTCTACTGTCTCTCCGAGGGAATTGAAAGATTGCTGAGGTGGCTGAGCTCGTGGTTATATTCTCAATGCCGGAGGTCATAGTTTGGAGAGATCAAGTCGTAGATCTTTAATCAGTTTTCCAGAGGTTGCATTGTTTCAACAGGCTCTTTGTTAGGAAGCAAGCTAGACAATCTCTGTTCCTCACCCATTGTCTTGGAGGCCTTTCACGAGTAGGAACGTCGAGTTTGGGTTCTTGGAGTGCTCTCTGCTCGATTTGAAAGGGAGCTGCACTTGTTTTTGGAATATTTTTCATTTATCTGGTAGCAATCTGATGTTCTGCTGCAGAAATATCTTAAAATGGGCAATTTAGGAGCAGGATGGCTTTGAAATGTGGGGGACTGAATGGAGGCTCCCTAACTATGCTGCCATCTTGGGATCCGGCCAGCCACACCACCACCAACTGCACAAGACTTGACAAATAGATGACAATTGGTTTTCCGAATTCCCAAAACAATCCTATTTGCAGGAAATACCATGATTTGTAAGTAATATGTCACAACAGGGAGTGCATTATAGGATTATAATTACTGGTGACCTCCTTTAATACACAGAGTCGATCCATTTTCAAACCTTGTGAGAAACAGTTGTTGCAGCATTTTCTGTCACTCTCAGCATGCCACCTCACTGGCATGTACTCTGTCTGTGGGCAGGCTGAATACCTAAACAAAGGTGGCTTCAGTGGGCAGCTCTGTTTTCTCCATTACCGAGAAACCCCAATCATCGTTTGACTCTCACTCTAAGTACAGGTTTGCTTGTTATTTTCAGTGATTATCTGGTTGATCCTGTCTTTAGAACATAAAATTGATCTACTTGATCCTGCTTTTCTTATGCTTGGTGGGATTATGGGACACAGCTACTGAGATAGAGGAGCGACCATGGCTGACTGCTCTCATCTTTTCTTATTGTGGTTCCACAGTCTAACTTTAAAAAAAGAAAGAAAAAAGGAAAGAATGTCTGCAGTGGAGAATGAGAGACAGATAAAGAGTGAGAGAGACAGAGTGAGTGAGTGGTGAGTGTGTGTGTGTAATTTCAAGTGTTGAAGGAAAAACTCCTGCACCAGTAATTATAAAAAATAATGGCTATGCAACTGTGTTGTTATAGATTTTTACACACCTTGGTGTGTGATGATCTCATAAACTTCTCGACCTTTGCTCTCAAGGTTTATGGGTCGTCGATACCTCCGTGTGCCAAAAAATCCATTACCACAGGTGCATAAGTATTACTCTCATTTAATGCATGCCCAGGGGTGTAGTAAGGCATGAGGCTGAAGGCTGACTGTCCTTATTCTCCTAGAAGTGCATTAAAATCCTATGATGCACACCCTGGAGGGCTTATTGCACTTATAAAATGTCTCTAAGTAATTTCATTTGGGGAGGAAAATAAGATTTGGCACCTGTGTGTTTATAGAGCATTAGTGCATGGTCAGATGACGTCTCTTGGCCAATTAAATTTCTAGATTTTTTCTTGCCATTTTATAAATCATATTAATCCACTAAATGCCATGGTTTATACTAGTACAGTACTGCAACAAAGTGCACCCTCGCTTATACTGGATACCCTTTATAACTCCTCCGTTGCTTTGCTGTTAACTGTCCTCCTGCACTTAGCACTGTTCCCTTTACACCTTGCTCTCCTCCCATGTCTTGAGAACAGACAGCTTGCCATTGTGATTCATTTATCTCGTAGTTCTGGTTTGAATCCTCCCACCTATCTCAGTTCCTTACTCACTTGTCCACTTGCCTTACCACACTCCCCCCATAACACAGGCATTCTCTCTCTCTCTCTCTCTCTCTCTCTCTCTCTCTCTCCCTCCCTCTCCTCTCCTCTCCCTCTCCCTCTCCCTCTCTCTCTCCCTCCATGAACGTCTGTGGGTCAGTCTGCTTTGCCTTCAGGTTCTGCTGATGTGGACCAGCCTTCTCCTCTTATTCACAATGTTCCTTCCCTTTTTCCCTGAAAGTCCTCCTCCATGACCATACAACACGTTTACTACTGTTTTGAATAATTTACAGTGTTGTGCTCTCCTCATGATGCGACCATCTACCTTGCAAAGTATATTTTATATATAAATCTTCTTTGCCAAAGCAGCAAATCAGGCGTGAGGTGTGCAGTGGGGTCTCAAGCCTAACACTCACCCTCTTTCATTACTAAATAAGCCGCAGATGTGTACACTGAATGAGAATGGGGTGACTGTTAGGCTTGAGACCCCACGCACACCTCATGCCTGATTTGCTGCCTCCAGGGTGGGTGGGTGTTAGGGTTGAAAACCCCAATGCCATATTTCCTTATTTTTGTCACTTTAACCTAACTAATGCATTAACTAAGTTTTTTGCAAATAATTTCTTACTTTTGAGATAATATAATTGTATACATACATACATACATTGTTGCTGGCAGATTAGACCCACTGGTCTCTCGTGTCTACTTGATACAGTTCACTGTTTGTGCACAGTGACTGCGCCACCCTCCCTGTAGTTTTCTCCCTTCCCCCATGGTCCACAGTGGTGCTTGCCCCACCATTACCTTACTCCTGCCCCTATGCCTATCCCAACCATTCTTGAACCCTTCTACTGTTTCCAGTGTCACTAACTCTGTAGGCAATGCATTCCAGGGTGCCACAACCCTCTTGGTCAAAACTGCCTTCTTGCCTCCCTCTGAAGTTCCCCTGAGAGCTTTAAACTATGGCCTCTTGTGATCCCCCTTCCTTTAGTTGGAAAAGCTCAACATTGCCTTGTTGAACCCCTTCAGGTTTTTGAAAGTCTCTATCATGTTCCCCATCTCTTCTGTCCTCCAGTGTGTACATGCTCAGTTTTCTGAGCCTGTCCTCATCGTCGCTTCCTCCATTCCTAAACCACTTTGGTTTGCCCTTCTCTGGACTGTATCCAGTTGTGCCACACCTTCTTAAGCCGGGGTCTCCAGAACTGGACACAATACTCCAGGTGTGGCCTCACCAGTGCATTGTACAGTGCATAATATAACCTACCCTCTTCTGGACGTGATACGCCTAGCTATATAGCTTAGCATCTTAGTTAGCTTTCACCGCTGCTTTTCTACACTGCTCCGAGTTGTTCCCCTATCATCCACTAGCACCCCCAGGTCCTTTGCCACCTGCATGACAGACAGCTCAACCCCAAGTGGTATGTGAACCTTAGGTTCCTCCTTCCCAGGTGCAGCATACAGCACTTGTGTGCATTGAACCCCAGCTGTCATTTTTGGGCCCAACTGTCCAGTATCTTTAAGTCTTTCTGGAGTGCCCTTCTCCCTCCTCATTTTCAACCACTGCCCCCACTTTGGTGTCTTCAGTGAACAAACTCAGCTTGCTAGCTATCCCCACCCTGATATCCACGATGAAGACGTTAAAGAGGACTGGGCCCAGGACCAACGCCTGTGGGACTCCACTGATGACTCTTCGAGGTGTTGATATCTCTCCCCACCACGACCCTCTGTTTCCTATCCTTGAGCCAATTTTCCACCCATCTCACCAATTTCTCCCCTGTCCTCCACTATAATCTATCTATCTATTTAGCTATCTATCCTTTTTAGATAGTGTAATTATAGCCTTATTTGCCTGTGGGAGCACAGGGCCTCTGACCCTGCTCTCCCTTCCAGCCATCCATCCATCCATTCATAGTTTTTGAGATAGAGTAATTGTATCTTATTTGCCTGTGGGAGCACGGGGCCTGCTCCCATCCCTCCATAGATGCATTTATGCACGTAGCAGTGGAAGGGCCCTGCACTTCCATTTATAGGACAACAGGGACCAAATTGTCAGCATAGCCATCTTATTACCTCACCTCATGTACCCAGTACAAAACATTTTCAAATCTCTGCCAAAATGTAATGCCGTGCAACTGTAGTGCCATTCCGTGCCACAGGTGCAAAAACACATTTTGGGCAGGACTTAAAAAATGACAGCTGTGACATACATGAAGTGGGGTAATAAACACTAGAAACATAGAAACTGATGGCAGATAAGGACTGCACAACCCACCTAGTTTTCCTATTTTCTCTGCCTACTCTGCTACCACAAACCCTCAATGTAGTCTATGGCTTACCTACCCTACCAATCGCTGGGGTTCCCTTATGTCTATCCCATGCATTCTTGAACTCCCTCCCTTCTATGTCCCCACCACCTCCTCCATGCATCCACCACCCTTTCCATGAAAAATGCTTTCTCACGCTACTCCGAGTCTGCCCCCTCCAGATTCATGTCATGACTCCTTGTTCTTCAGCATCTTTTCTCTGAAAGATGCTTCCCTCTAGTACCTTATTTATGCCCTTGAGGTATTTGAAAATCTCTATCATATCCCCTCCCTCTTCTCTCCTCTCCTGCAGGGTACACATGTTGAGGTCTCTTAGTCTCTCCTCATATGACATTTGGTGCAGGCCCTGCACCATTTTGTTGCCCTTCCTTGAACTGCCTCATCTCTGCCTATGTCCTTCTGGAGGTGCAACCTCCAGAACTGGAACAGTAGTCTAGATGAGGTCTCACCAATGATTTGTACAGTGGTAACACCACCTCCTTTTACATTTGTTTGCACGCATGCGCAAGGAATGTCTTGCAACAGTAAGACTTTTGGAGGTGTGTAACCCTCTTGCCAATGCAGTGCTGAGTATAGCAGGCTCGACCCTAGGGGACCTATACCTGCCAAGCTGTGTATGACAGCAGTTTGGCTATGTTGGTCTTCACATCTAAGAAAGGTCCGCTGCAATCAGCAGTCGAGCGTATGCAATTTGCATACCTACGCCAGCCGAACTGCTGTCATGCACAGCTCAGCAGCTGCAGCCCCCCCAAAAAATTAAAGCAGTTGGCATGCTGGGAGCCCACCCAGAGCGCCTCATGCTTCCCCATCACACTGTATGGCCAGTGGGGTGCCCAATCTCTGCCGAATCCAGTCCACCCCCAACAGACATGTAGGTGGCACGCTGGGAGCCCACCACAGCGTACCAACAGCGTCCGTTTTTTTGTTTTCCCTACAATTCCTGTGAAACAAGAAAATGATCCTCGGTGAGTCCCTCGCCCACCCTCTGTGCTCCCACCTCCCACACCCGCCTCATTTAGGTGGCATGCTGGGAGCCCACCCCAGCATACCAAAAGCATCCGTTTTGTTTTAAAATCCTGTAAAACAAGAAAACGGTCCTCTGTGAGTCCTGACCCTCCACACCAACCCGCACCCACCACTGCACACCCACCTCCCACCCTCCTCACCCTTACTTACCTCTGGAGCCCAGCGGCGATCTTGATGGACCGGAACATGTCTGCACTCTTCAAAGCCGACCGCGAACTGAGGAAATGCCGGTAAGCTGTATAATGCCATAAATAGGGTTTTCCAACTTAGGTGGATATCTTGCCCATTTTTCGACTTTTGGCACCAAATTTTCAACATGAGGTTCTTGACACCCCTTCTCATGAATTCAGGCACTGTCATGGCGTTATTCAGTGCCAAAAGGTGATTTTGCGGTCACTGTGTGGAATTACCTTTCAGAATCGATTAACGAAACAACAGTATTGGTGTTCATGAGGCAGGCTCTCAAAAAGCCTATGTTGCAAATTTGGTGAAAAAATTCCAAAAAATGACTGTTTTACTTAATGTGTGTTGCTCAGTTTCCATGCACACTATTGTAAGTTCGCAAATTTGTAATATTTTCACTTCAGATTTTCAACATAGTCATATTTCCACACCTCCTTATGAAGAGTGCAGCTGTCATTTTGATATCTTGGCCAAATGTCTTTTCGCACTTCGGCACAAAATAGTGCGGTCGCTGCTGGAAATCAGTGTTCACGACAGAGTAAGACAATCATAGTGACACTGTTCATGAGAAGAGGTCCTAAAATTCCTATGTTGAAAATTTGCGGCAAAAATCCATAAATGGTTGTGAAGATGAAAGGCATGGCTGCTTTGACGCAAGACACTCAGAAGTTCATGAATTTTGTAATATTTCTGTTCCAGATTTTCAACATTGCCATTTTCCCACATCTCCTTATGACCAGTACAGCTGTCATTTTCATCCTGGCCAAAATGTGTTTTGCACTTCCGGCATACAATAAGCCTGTCGCTGTGGAAATCACTGTTCGGTACAGGGTAACAAAATCACAGTGACACTGTTCATGAGCAGGTGTCCTGAAATGCCTATGTTAAAAATTCAGTGAAGAAATTCTATAAAATGCCTGTTTCTGACGTAGCGTATGCAGTTTCCACACACACTCAGTAACTTCGCGAATTTGTAATATTTTCTTCAGATTTTCAACGCTTGCATTTTCCCACACCTCCTTATGAACAGTACAGCTGTCATTTTCCACATTCTGGTCAAAATGTTTACACACTTCCACGCAGAATAGCCGCTATCCCCAGGGAAATCAGTGTTCGCACACAGCAAGAAAATCATAGTGACAGTGTTCATGACCAGGGGTGACAAAATGCCTATGTTGAAAAGTTGGTGAAATAATTCCACTGAATGACTATGTTACAAGTGCACATTCTGCAGTTTACACACAGGCTGTTCCCTTGAGCACAACCAGGGCGTTAGGGTTCCTAAGACAGACACTTAAGAGTATGAGGGTGGAATGTTAATCAGATGCAAGAGGAGTTGCAGAGAGGTACTCTGTTGTAGGTTATGGATGCTGAAGAGACATGGATACAATGGGCGGGGGCTGCATAAATGCCAAACACCAATGCAAATACCAGCAATGAGCGTTCGGCATTGACAAATGCTTGTTTCTGCTTGATACTCCTCCCTATGCAACCCAGTATCATACTGGCTTTCCCACAGCCTTTTACATTGGTTGGCCGCCTTAAGGTCATTAGATATGATTACCCCCAGGTCCCTTTCCTGTTTGGTGACCATCAACACCCCCATAATGTACTCCTCCCTGGGTTTCTGTGGTCTAAGTGCATGATTTTGCACTTTTTTTGCATTGAAATTTAGCTGTCACACTCTTGGCCTCCTCTAGCTTACTTAGGTCCCTCCTTATTTTTCCACCCCGTGTCAATCCTGTTGCAGATCTTAATGTCATCTGCAGAGAGGAATACCTTCCCTCCAGCCCTTCTGCAATGTCACTTATGAAAACATTAAAGAGGACCGGCCCCAGGACTGATCCTTGTGGCATCCTGCTAGTCTTCCTCCTCTCCTCAGATTGAACTCTATTTGCCACCACCCTCTGAGTTCCATCCCTCAACCAATTACTGACCCAGTTACCACCCTGGGACCCACTCCCAGGCTGCTCAACTTGTTTACAAGCCTCCTATGTGGAACAGTATCAAAGGCCTTGCTGAAGTCCAGATAAGCCCCATCCACCATCCTTCCCTGATCCAATTCCTGGTCACCCAGTCAAAGAAATCTATCAGATTTGTTTAACAAGACATACCCATTGTGAGGCCATGCTGCCTCGGATCTTGTGCTCCACTAGATTCAAGATAAATGACAATCCTTTCTTTTAGTATTGATTCCATTATTTCCCACTACCGAGTTCAGGTTATGAGTGTGCTGTAGCAGAACTACAAAAATGTCATAACTGTGCAATTATTACATATTTTGATACGAATTTCGACATATCCTTTTTCTGAGCCCACCTCATGAACAACGGCAGGAAAAATGATCAAGTCCCACCTGAAATGTAAATTTGCCAAGTGACCACGAAATCACCTTTCGGGCAGGAGCTGGGTAATGTCCCGATGTTGTTCATGAAGTGGGTTCCCAAAAGACCATGTTGAAAATTTGGTGTCAAAATGGCCAAAATGGCTGAGTTATACATCAAATCTGAAAACCCCTTTAGAAATACGTTGAACCACATTTACCTTAGTTTCTCATAAGCCAGTTCCAGCAGAAAGGCGTGTCTACGATCGGAGAGTGGATCTTGAACTTGGAACCTGTGTTCAGGTGAGTGAGGGTGTGTGGGGTGTACTGGGGTGTGGAGTGGTGGTTGCTGAGTGGGAGGTGGGGTGGAGGGCTGATCAGCAAGGGACCTTTTTTTTTTTGCAGGGCTGAAAAAAACATTGATGGTCCGTTTTTTTATTTCAACCATGGACACAGATGGGAGGGTGCCACTGAAAATAGGGACAGCAACTGGAGAGTGGAGGTGACATAAGACATCAGGAAATGGCAATAAAATAGACAGCAATCGGAGGGAGGGGTGCCACTAGACACCAGAGAAACATGAATTAAAAGGAGGACAGTAATTTGAGGGTGAGGGATGCCACTAGACATCAAGGAAACAGGAATAAAATGGGGACAGTGATGGGAGGGTGTGAGTACCACTAGACGCCAGGGAAACATCTATAAATATGGAGATGTCAATCAGAGAGTGGAGGTGCCACTAGACACCATGGAAATGTATTATATTGATGGGGGTGACCATCAGGGGTCCTTTATCGTGTCTTTTTCCACAATTTGCAAAGAAGAAGTCTTTTGTTTTTGCAAATTGTGAAACAGGATCCTTTTTGAGTCTCTTGTTTCGCAATTTGAGAAAAAGGATTCCAGACATGAAATAGGATTACAAAGTGTTGAAAACACATTTGCAAATGATTTCTCCACAATCTAACCCCAGAATCAGCTGAAATGAGTCCCGATAAGCAGAACACGTGTGTTGGTTTATAGAAACCACATCTTTTTCTGAGTTATTTAATTTTGTTTCCTTGCAGAGAACAAGATGGCAGCAGCACCGAAAAGATTTCCCATTTGTGACAAAGGGTTATCCATTTGTGACAAAGGATCATTTTTCAAGCGAGACATCTGACTGGAGAGTGACATTCCATTGAAAACAATGGACAACTTTCAAATTTAATAACTTTGGAACGGAATATTATTTTTTCACCAAACCTTCAAAAGTCACATCTGTGACTCAAGATCTTTCTACCCTAAAGATTTCAGACCAAAATCCCAAGCCGTTTTTACTGTAACGTGACAAAGAAATGAAAAGAAATGGTAATTTTCAAATGTTTTCACCTCCGGTATCTCCACACCCATGCATCTGAACAGACCAAAACTTGCCATATTAAGAGACTGCTGGTCCCCGCTGGCGCATGCAAACTTTCATGCAAATTGGTTGAAGGGTTGGAAAGTTATTAAAGTTCCAAATTTTGAGTTTAACATAGACGTGACTGTTCAACCCTAACTATAGAGTTGTGATTGTGCCCCAATAATATATCATTTGTGTATTAAGAGATATTATTTTAGGGTGCGGTCACACCCTATAGTTAAGGCTAATCCTTCACTTCTATGTTACACTGAAAATTTTGCACTTTAATAACTTTGCAACTGCTCAAGCAATTTACATGAAATTTGGCATGTGCCATCAGGGACCAAGGATCTCTTGATGAGGCAAGTTTTGTTCCATCTGTATGAGGTGTCAGAGATACAGAGAGTCAAAACTATGTAAATGACCATTTTTGTCAAATTATTTATCACTGCATTGCACAAAACTGTGTGGAATTTTGGTCTGAAAGTTTCAGGGTATATAGGTTTTGGGTCACAGTGGTGCCATTTGAAGGTCTGGTGAAACAATATTAATCTGTTCCAAGGTTATTACATTTAAAGTTTCCCATTATTTCTATGGAAAAAGTTAGACGTGAGTCTCAAACAGGATTCTTGATTGCAAATGGAATCTTTGTTCGCAAACACAGAATCCTATTCCACAAATGCGGAATCCTAGTTTGCGCTGCACCATCTTTTTTCCCTTTGTGAAGGAAACAAACTTATATTACAAAAATAATAGAGGGGTTTGTAAACACCAACAGTTGTGTTTACCTAATTGGGCCTGAGGAATAGGATTCTGATGTTAGTTTTTATAACTTATTGAGAAATACATTGTTTTTATTCATGGAAACTGCTGCTGTAAATCATCGAAAACTTTACCACATAACAGGATCCTTTGCATAATTTGCGAAAAAGGATTCTTGCCACAAGTTGCAGAAAGGTTTGCGAAACAGGATCCTCTTTCACGAGTTGCGAAAAAGGATATTCTTTTCTGCAAATTGTGAAAAGGGAAGTAGGAAATTACTCCTTTCAGTAGTTTGCGAAAAAGAAATTTGATATGGCTGTCTCTTTGCCACTTTATAGCAAAGAAACAGTTGGGAATTTGGGGCTGAAATTTTCACAGTACAAAAGGCTTGCACCACAAGATGTGTCTTTTGCTGGTTTGGTAAAATATATTACTTTGGCTTGGACATCTGCAGATTTCAATTTTCCTTGATTTCCATAGGATAACATTGTAATGGGAGGTTTACAGAGTCATTTCTTTGTCACTACCCTGTTAAGAAGCGGTTTGCAATTTTGCTCTGAAATTTCCAGGGTACAAGGGTGTGTACCACCGATGTGCCTTTTGGTGGTTTTGAGAAAATATATTAATTTGGTGTCAAATCACACAGCTTTTCCAATTTTACTGTGTTTTCTATAGGATAAGATTGCAATGTGAGGTGTTTTTGATGCTGTACACTATGGGATGGGAACGCAGGGCCCTCGCCACATGGGCAAATAAGGATAACACTACACTATCTGAAAATTATGTATGGGTGGGAGTGCAATACAATTACAAGCTCTCTACACTTTGTGGATGGATGGGACCGAGGGCCCGGAGAGATCTGCACTCCCACAAGCAAATAAGGCTAAAATTATACTTTCTCAAAAAGTAAGGAAATTATTTGCTAAAACTTCATTAATGCATCAGTTAGGGTTACAGCAACAAAAGTCTGAAATGTGGTTTTAGGGTTTCCAACCCTAACACTCCACCCCACCCTCCATGCACAACAGGTATTGGGGGTGTGCCTTGAAGGCTTAACATACAAACATACGAAATTTGCCAGCAGATAAAGGCCTAGAGGTCTATCAAGTCTGCTTGAATGTGCAGCTAGCACCCCTTATTCTGCAGCTGCCTCTCCTCACACCTTCCCCGTCCATTAATCCTCACCCTTGCCCTGTCCCAGCCACATTTGAAGCAGTCCACTGTTCTACTGGATACCACTTCTGCCTGTAATACATTCCATCCAGCCACCACCTCTCTGTAAAAAAGTGTCTCCCATCTTCCTCCTGAACCTTCCTCCCTCCCTCCATTCTCGTGATCATGGCCCCGGTGTCCCTCCCTCCCTTACTTTGAACAGCCCCTCTGTACCTGTCTTGATAATTCCTTTCATGTACTTAGAGGTTCAATCATGTCCTCCCTGTCCCTCCTTTCCTCCAGTGAGGACATGTTCAGCTCCCTCAGCCTCCTCTCATATGGTAAGTCTCCCAGCCCTTGATCATCTTTGTCACCCTGCACTGTACCCTCCAGTAACTTAATGTCCTCTTCAGATACGGGCACCAGTACTGCATGCAGTACTCCAGGTGCAGTCTAACTAATGATCTATACAGTGGCAGAATCACCTCCTCCTCAAGGATATATCCCTTGCAATGCTACCCAGCATTTTGTTGGCCTTTGCAGCTGCCTTCCCATGTTGTGCCGAGTTGTTCATTGACCCTGTAATGAGCACCCCAGAGCCTTCTCCTCCTCCTCCTCTGTCTTGGCTAGCTGCACTCCCCACGGGTAACTCCTCCTTGGGTTCTTCGCCCCAAAATGCAGCACCTTGCACTTTTGGTATTAAACTCCAGTTGCTAGATGTCTGACCAGGTTTCAAGCTTTGCCAGATCATCCTGCAACCGCTGCCACCCCCAGGTTGTCCACCACCGCTCCCATCTTGGTGTCAGCAAACAGACTGATCTTGCTCTTGATGCCCAATGATATGTCTGCAATGAATATCAAAAACAACACTGGTCCCAACACCGAGCCCTGTGGAACACCGCCGTCACTACCCTTGGGGATGAGAGCTCCCCACTCACCACCTCTGCTGCCTTCCTGAAGCCAGTTCCCACCCATTTCACCAGCTTTGCACCCGCCCCTGTGCCTTCTAACTTATTTCCCAGCCTCCCATGTGGCATGAGTCAAATGCCTTACTGAAGTCCAGATACAGGACATCCACTGCATGGTTCGTGCCCAACTGCCTAGTTACCAGTCATAGAACTCCACCAGGTTGGTTTGGCAGTATCTGCCACATATGAAGCTATGCTGTCTGCTGTCCTGTAGTCCTTCGCCTCCAGGAGGGCCACCAGCCTCTCCTTCAGGATAATCTCCATCAGCTTACCCATGATGGATGTGAGCTCTCCAGTCTGTAGTTCCCTGGTTCATCCTTGGGGCCACTTTTGTGGAGGGGCACCACATAAGCCATCCTCCAATCCTGAGGTACACACCCTGAGTGTAGTGAGGCATTAAATAGGTTTGCCAAAGTTCCTGCAAGGACCTCTGCCAGCTCCTTCAGTATCCTGGGGTGGATGCCATCTGGGCCTGGTGCCTGGATTCTCAGCCCAAAGCTCACCCCATTCTCCTGTACTGTACCCACCTTAGCTTATTTACTCACAGAATGGGGTAAGCATTAGGGCTGAGAACCCTAAGGCACACCCCCGATGCCTGTTGAAGCGTGGAGGGTTAGGTGGGTGTTAGGGTTGGAAACCCTAACACCACATTTTCAGATGTTTGTTGCTGTAAAACTAACTGATGCATTAACAAAGTTTTTGTACAGAAAATATACCAGCCCTAACACCCCACCTCTACTCTGCAGGCAGCAAACCAGGCGTGGTGTGCCTTGGGGTTCTCAGCCTAATGCCCACCCCATTCTCAGACACTGTACACATCTCAGCATCTTTACTGATGGAAAGTGGTGAGCTTTTAAGCTGGAGATCCCCAAGGCACACTCCACACCTGGTTTTCTGCCTGCAGGGAGCGGGTGGGTGTTAGGGTTGGAACCCCAACACCACATTTCCTATTTTTATTTATTATTCAGAAATAACCTTTGAGCCAAGGCTCTTTACAAAGGTTCCATGTCATGAGACAGATTACAGACATACAAACAGTAAAGATACAGAGTACTGGACACTGGAAACACTATACATCACATTGAAACTATCTTGAATTGTTATAAATACTGTTGGACTGAAACGGTTCAAGAGGCTCAACAGAGGGCATGGTGGGCCAGGATTAGAGGGTGAGGAAAAGATCCCCTGGGAAAGCGGGCACAGAGGCAACAGCTGAGATTAGGGAAGGTGATGTCCTTCCTGGGGTGGAGGAGGAGAGGAGGTGAAGAGGGTGGGGAAGGAACAGGAAGCTGCCCTGGCAGTGATCAAGAGGCATTGTCATGGCACATGGTAGTAAGAGGGGCTGGTGGACAGAGTGAAAGGAGGAAGAGGGCTAGGAGTGGTAGTAGAGGGCCAGTGGCAGCACCTCCTGGGTGGGGTGGTGGGAGGGCAGTGAGCAGTCTCAACAAGAGGCTTTATCATGTTACTGAAGGTCAGGTGGAGGCCAGGAGGGCAGACAATACAGGCTGGGGTGGATGGTCTTCAAGAGGGGAGCTGGAGGAGGGGGACCAGTGGGCTGGGTAGGAGGAGGAGAGCAGCAGAGGCATGGGGAGGAAAGGGTTGGGAGGGGGAGATGTGAACAGAGTAGAGGAGGTTAAGCAAGGAGGTAGTCAAGGCTGAGTAATAGGGACAGAGGTACAATCCTGTGTTAATTTATAGTAGCAGACAGCAGAGCTGGGCCAGGGCAACCAATGGGCATCAAATCAGCCTTTGGGAAACAGGAGCACACAGAGCTTGAGGTCAGGTAATGCTTAAGGTCAGATTTAATCTGAAAAGGCTGGTGGAATTACTTTAACCCTAACTGATGCATTAATAGATTTTTAATTAATGGATTTTAATGAATTTTTTGCAAAGAATTTCTTCTTTTTGAGATAGGATAATCTTATTCTCTTGTGGGAGTGCGGGCCATCTAGGGCTGTGACACTGTCCATGGAGTGGGGTCTCAAAAGGCTATGTTGAAAATTTGGTGTCCGAATATGCAAATGGCCAAGTTATGCATCAAAGTTGAAAACCCCATTGAAACACACTGAACTGCATTTACCTCAGTTTCTCATATTGCAATTGCCAGTTCCAGCAGCAAGACGTATCTTTGATCGGAGAATGGATCTTGAACCTGGGACCTATTCAGGTGAGTGAGGGTGTTTGAGGATGTACTGGGATGTGGGGTGGTGGGTGCTGACTGGGAGGTGGGGTCGGGGTCAGATTGGTGAGGACCGTTTTGTTAAAAAATAAAGGACAGTTTCTTTATTTCAGGTACTGGCACAGCATTGGCAGTTGGGAGAACCACGAGACACTAGGAAATGACAATCGGTGGGTGGTTGCTGCCACTAGACACCAGACAAAAATATATTTTATATCGATGATGGAAACTGGTGGGTAGGGGTGCCACTAGACACCAGGGAAACAAAAGGACACAGGGATGAGGATTGGAGGTGGGGGTGCCACTAGACACCAGGAATATCCTGCTACAAGGCAGAGAGCAATCACGTGGGGGTGCCATGAGATGGGAAATATATGTTTTTGTAAGGGGATGATGATGATCGGCAGTTGGGGGTACTACTAGACACTAGGGCAAAATATTTTTATATCGGATGAAAATCAGCACCATCTAAACAAAAGGGGACAGGGGATGGGGATCAGAGAGTGGGGGTGTAACTAGACACCAGGGAAATACATAACAGTACTGGGGATGGCAACACAATGCAAGGCAAGATTCTCGAGCCACAAAAGTATCCTTTTTCATGACTTGGATACTGAAAAAGATTCTTTTTCATATCACGACTCAAGAAAAAGATTCATAATATTAAAAAAACATTTCTAGGGCATGTCTGCAACTGTGAAGTGCAGATTACACCTAACGGGTCCCGATCACCCAGATAGATGTGTTGGTGTCTGTCAAGGATGTCAGTTTAGTAGATTTCAATTTTTTTTTTTGAAAACAGAAACAAGATGGCGGCAAACAAAATGGAATATTCCAGTACAAAACAGGATTCCTTTTCATTTCATACAGCTATCCTGAAGTGCTTACTGGGCATGCTCAGAAACGTTATTTTCAAAATTTTAAAATTAAACAACTTTGGAACGGATTATTATTTTCACCAGACTAGCAAAAAGGCACATATTGTGGGCTAGTCCCTTTCTGCCTTGAAAATTTCAGACCAAGATTCCAAACTGTCTGGGCTGTAGGCAAGTTCAAAGAAACACCCAGCAAAGTCAATGAGCAAAAGGTGTGTTTTCACCTCTCTGAACTCAGAAACCACATGTCTGACTAGAACGTAACTTACCACATCCAGAGATCTACCTTGGGCGATGGTGCTTGCAAATTTTCTTGCAAATCCGGTGAACAATTGTGAAGTTATTAAAGTGCAAAATTTGGGATTAAATATTGAAGTGCCTACTCAACCTTAACTATAGGGATGCGACTGCACCCCACAATATACTGTATATATTTTACAAACAATGCTGCTCTGCACCTGTATGGTAGATATGTATCCTATTGCTGGCATGTGTTTTACACTCGGTGCCCACAACTGTATTGATTGTACAGGCTCACTTGTACTACTGCTCTCTTGTGACTTTGTTACTAATTGATTGTCTTACTGTCTTGCACTGTTCCCCTTCCCCCTCTCTGCAGGATGCATCTGGAAACAAGTTTCTCCCAGCTCCATATGTCCTTCCTAGTAAAACATCTGAAACAAATACATTTATGTTATTACTTCCTTATCCTATGGGTGTGATAGAAACATAGAAAAGTGATGGACAGAGAAAGACCTGAAGTGTCCATCTAGTCTGTCCTGTGACTCCTACTTGGAGACCCTCTCATCACTGTCCTCTTGCCTCCCCATCTTTCTGTCTAATGACTCCTTCATATTTGTCCCACTTGCTTTTGAACCCTATGTATTTGCTTCCACAACCTTGTCAGAAAGTTTGTTCCATCCACCCACCCACCACCCTTTCTGTGAAGTAATACTTCCTAATGTCCTTTATAAACCTCCCCTTCCAGCTTCAACACATGCTCACTGGTGGATGCATTGTTTCTTAGTTTGAGCAAACTTACTGCAACCACTATATTCAGCCCTTATGAACTTGAAAGTCTCTATCACATCTACCTCCTGTCCTACAGAGAATCGTGTTGAGGCGTTTCCATTCACAGAATCACACAGAATCACAGAATCAATCGAGTCATCAGCAGAAGTCATATCGACTACATTTGCAGTATCTACCTTATGCAGTATTTTTATGATCCATGTAGTTGTCCTAAGATTACTTAAAGCCATCAAAAGATTTACTGGATACCACTTCACTAGGTAGTTTATTCCAGATGTTAATAACTCTTGGATTTATCCATTGGCCCCTTAAATTTGTTTTGTAATCTTACGCCTTTTAATTGAAACTGATGGAATCTACTACATCTCTCTCTGTTTCTATTTAGACCTATAGCTTCCCAGAGGTGTTTATAAGCAAATGCTCTGTATATCAAACACAGGTCTCCCTCAATCTCCTGTACTCCAGACTGTACAGCCCAAGATGTCTATCCTCATAGTCTACATCCTTTAGTTGTCTCACAAGTGAGCTACACAGAGGCAATAACACCTCCTCTCCTTCTGCTAGTAATCCCTCTTCCTATGCACCCCAACATTCGAATAGCCCTCTGTACACCCTGTTGACTGAGAAACCAGCTTTAGGTTATTGCTGATCACCACCATGCCAGATCTTTCTCCTTTTGTTTTCAGCAAGGTTTGCTTGCAGGTTGTAGATGCAGCATAGAAAGCTCAGCTGCACACACAAAAGTCAGAAAAGAGCTCTGTGAAGCGATATCCAGTCCCAGTCTCAAATACATATAGCAAGTCCACGGCATACTCCTATGGCAGTCGGCTGCCATACAAAGTGCAGCAGATCCATATGGACATCCAAGGATGGCACACACCAGTTGGATAAAGTAAAGTTTTCAAATAAACCTTCTTTCAGTATGGTACACCATGACCAAAAGTCACAATAGCTCAGTACAGATGGGTCTTAGTTCTCGACTAAATGGAGGTAGCAGATATAGATCCACTCTGTAAGGGGCAGGGGGACAAGGAACCAGTGGGAAACCATAGACCTGTCACTCTTACCACTGTTGTAGGTAAACAGATGGAGTCACTGGTCAAAGATGACCTTGTGGACTACCTGGTGAACAACAGGCTCCAGCATAATGAAAAGCATGAGTTTGTGGCAGGAAGGTCTTGTCCGACCAACCTGACGGTTTTCTTTGACTGGTGTCGGGTGAATTGGATAGGGGCCACACTGCGTATTTACTCTACTTTGACTTCAGCAAGGCTTCGACTCGGTGCCTCACTGAAAATTGTTGAAGAAGATGGAGAATCTGAGGTGGCAAGGAATATAGGAAATGGGTAGGAAACTGGTTGAAGGGAGGCAGCAGAGGGTTGTGATTAATAGTGTCAAATCAGAAGAGAGGAGTTCATGAATGGGGTGCCACAGGCATCTGTCCTGGGTCCTGTCCTCTTCAATATGTTTATCACTGACATTGGAGAAGGAATCCAGGGCAAGTTGTGTCCCTTACAGATGAACCTAAGCTCTGTGGGAGGGTAAATAGTGACAAGAGAATTAGGAGATGCAGTGTCCTGCAAAGGCTGGACAGGTGGTCTAAGGTTTGGCAGTCAAAATTCAATACCAAAAGTGCAATGATGCTCTTGGGACAAATACCCAGCAGAATACTGGATGGGCGTGGACAAGCTGAGCACTACAGTTGAGGAAATAGACCTAGGAGTCATCATTACTGACTCCATTAAACAATCAAGTCATGGCAATAAGGCTTACAGTAAGGCACATAGGATACTGGGATGTATCTGAACTGGTATTATACAATGGCAAGAAAAATTCTGGACTCTGATTGGTCAGTCTTGGGCTGGACCCGTGATGTTATCCAGCATAACATCACGGGTGTGATGTTATCCAGCATAACATCACGGGTCTAGTCTCAGCTCACTGTGAACCTGCAGATGAGCATTTTATGGATCCTTCCATTGATTGTTTTATGGATCCTTCTCCTTCCATTGATTGTTTTATGGATCCTTCTCCTTCCATTGATTGTTTTATGGATCCTTCTCCTTCCATTGCTTGTTTCATCTTCTCTTAAAAACAAAATATTTTTCCACACAAAACATCTTTAAAATTATTTTTATTCTGTATAACAATGAGCCATTGTATAATAGGAATAATGCACTCCAGATGTGTGTCATGCTGGGATAACGTCACTTCTGGGGTGATTAGTCACACTCGGCCTGCTGCCTCATGCCTAATCACCCCAGGCGCGTTATCCCACACGACACACACCCTGTCATGCATTATTCCTTTATTAACTAGTAGGAGAAATGAGGCATTACTACCTCTTTATAGATCGTTGGTGATGCCGCATCTGGGTACTGCACCCAGTTCTGGGTTTGCGGTGTGTACTGTAAGCTGTCATTCAAAGTTTGTGTCATTCACGAAGTTGTGAATGACAGCATCGGTAAAGACACTGGGCAAAGCCCATTGGTCAACAGTGTCAACCAATCGGCTTGTAATGAATACTGTAAACTGTCATTCATTGACAGTTCAGTCGGGGGGCAGCCGTGGAGGTGAGAGGGAGGGCTGTGCTGCTCGCCAACGGGCGGCCATGCTGGGACGGGGGAGGGTGGGATGTAGTTACTGGAGTGGGTGAGGGTGGGGGACCACTGCACTGTGGAAAAAGTGATGATACAATATGAGAGGAGATCAGGAATAGGGAGGGGCTGGGACTATGCACCAGGAAAAGGGTGTTTATTATTTATACTGAAGATGACTGGGGACCAGGGAGGTGGAGGAACACTATACTATAGAAACGGGCTGATTTTCTATTTTACCAGGACTGGGGTGGGGAGGTCACTATAGTATGGAAAAGGGGTTGACTGTCTATTATTACTGGGACCAGGGACTGGGGAGGGACCGCTTCACTATGGTACAATCTTTTTTATTTACCGTCTGGTCGGCCATTATGTGGGAGTGGGCACCACTGTGCTTTGGGGACTGCAGCTGCATGGGGCTTGGGCTGGTGGGGTGCACCTTGCTAATGGAATGCAAATGAGCCCATAATGGGCATGCTAATAGCCACTAGCACCTTGTATGCCCAATGAGCTCATCTGCATGCCTCTGTATGAATACCACAGCAGCCTCAGCGCTATTAGCTGCAGAGCCATTTCCTGGCTGGCTGTGGGGGCAGTGCTACCATGAATTACTCTGCTTTTGTTTGGATTAGCATTGGCCCTTATTCACAGATAGCCCATTGGGCTATCCGACTGTGAACAGCTCTGTTGCCCACTCAGCACAACTGAGGAGTGCAGTGCAAACATCTCGCTCACTTTGTGCTATCTTTGTGAATCCTGCCCTGATATTCAAAAAGGACCACAAGTGTAGCGCAAATATTTGCTCTGCACTTGTGCTAGCCCTGACCGGGGCTATATTCAGTCAGTAGTGGGCTGGTGTTATCTGACTGAATATTAGACCATGTCGCGCAGCTCAGTGAAAACTGTGCTGCCCAAACACAGATCTAGTCTGTATATGGCCATGAGAATAACACTGCCGAAGCAGATAGCTCAAGAGTCCTGTGGGCTATATTCAGCCACAATGTGCAAATGAGCCTATGTAAGGTGCTAAGGGCCATTTGCATACCCATTATGGGTTCATTTTTGTTTTTCAATTGTTTAACCAGGTGAGACACACTAAGCTGAAAGCTTGTTTACAGGTGCAGCCTGGGAGCACAGGGAAGTTAAGTGACTTGCTCGGGTCACACAGTATGCAAGTGGGGACTGTGGAATTCAAACCCATGTCTCCAGATTTGCAGCTTGGAGCCTTAAACCACTGCGCTATACTGCCTCCCTTAATTTGCATGGTGCTGTACAGTGCACTTTACACTGTATGCATGTTGACTGACAGCTCATATGGCAGACAATCAAGGAGATAAGAAGAAGACTGTGCCAGTTGTCATAGTAGGTATTGCTGATCACTGGCCATGGGGAGGTGTTTGATTACTTTTACTTTTGTCAACGGGCAATCGGGGAGCATGGAGAACCACTGGACACCAGGACTCATTTCATAGCTGTAAACGGGCAATGGGGAAGGGTGCCACCAACACCAGAGATAGGTATTATAATACTAAGCGGGTGTTTGGGGGTCGGGTGCCACTAGACATCAAAGATAGCTATCATAATACAGAATGGGTGTTCAGGGGTGGTGGTGCTACTAGGCACCAGAGATAGCTATCATAAAACAAAATAGGCTATACGGGGCAGGTGGTTGCTACAGTTGCCATGCCTTTGGGAGGGTATGGAGCCCTATTAAGAGGTGGATTTCAGCAGCAATAAATAGTACCATTTTGAGGGCCATTTACTATTGCCACAAACCTTTGAAAATACCACTGCGTCAATATGCATGGGGACCTCTCATTTGCATAGGCACAGCTGCATTATAGTGCTTTTGTAATATGGTTCGCTGGCACTCAAGGGCTTCTAAATATGGGCCAGCCAGGAGCGCCAGCACAAATCTGGATTAGTGCACAACAAAACCCTTTTTGTGGGTATGCTAATTTTGAATATCGGGTCCCAAATGTGAGGTTTGGGTGAGAGGACTGTGAAGCGAAGATGGGTGATTCTCACTGCACAAACTTCATAAGAAGAGTCTTATACCATAAGAGACACCCAGCAGAGGCCTTATTAATTTATTATGACTCACTTTGATTAGCGTGTGTGTTATAGTAAGTTTTAAGTCTTTTTACTTCAAAAGTTACAAATTAAGCCTGTCCTTCCCCAGCTCTGAAGTGGAATGGGTCACGCCTACGGTTCCTGCACGAGATCACTGTACACAGAATAACAGAATTGTTTGTTTGTTGTTTATTTATAAGTTTATGGGCCCAGTTGGAGGCCTCTTTTTTAAATAGATTTTTATCCGAGTTTTCCCCCATTTTCACCCATCCCCATGCCTCTGGCATGCACTCCGCACGCCACAAGGCACCCTCCACTACTGGCTGCTCTCTCCCGCCTACATTACCCATCAGACCTCCACCCGATGGGAGGCGGAACTGGGGGGTGTGACAACCTCCTGGGAGAGGAGAGCTGCCTTTCGGCTGCTCCATCCTGCTCACACCCCCGTGCTGGCTTTTAATGACCTGAGGTTATTCCCAAACCCAGTCGCTGGCATGACACAAGGTAGGCGTCCAGCGCTTCAACCCTTTGTGCCACCAGGCCAGCTGGTTGGAGAGTCTCTTATGGATATGAGTGTTGCCTCGCATGTTCTTAGGACTGCAAACTGAAGGTCAGGAGTTCTGTGGTCCTTAGGGCGCAGAGGCAACACTCTTAGATCCATAATCGGCCCTCAAGCAGACCCATAAAATTATTATAGATTGATAAATTTTTTTTTTTTTTTTTTTACAGTTATTACTTTTTTCCTACTGCTGGCTCACATCCAGAAGGAGCCCCAGCCCGTCCCCGGCGTCCACCATCTGGCACTGACCTAGCCCCAGGGCTTCCCGGCAGGGTTCTCCAACCCACACACTGGAGACCAGTTCAGAGGCCAGTGCCATGGCTGGCTGGGAGCGGAGCCTGCAGGCGCCTTCCATCACTCTGCTGTAGCAGTAGTTCTTTTGCTGCTTTTTTCTCCCGTGGAGTCGAGGCATGCAATGACACCTGAAGAATGCAGCATGCATGCCTCTGCCGCGCCTCCCTCCAGCATCTGCACCTACTCCTCCCTGTCTTCAGTGTGTCAGCTGTGTCCCCAGCCTCTGCTAGGGCAGACAGGCGCTGACAACTGGGAACCCCTCCCGGAGAAGGAGAGCAGTCCATCGGACTCTCAATCCTTCTCTGTCCCTGCCAAACCCTGGCGGCCCGTGCTCATTCCCAAACATGGGTCACCAGCGCTGCGTGAGGTAAGCGTCCAGCACCTCAGCCCTCAGCACCACTGGGCCAGCGATGATAGCATTTTAAATAAAAAGTTTTTTTAAATTGGCTGACAGTGCATGTTGTCCATGAAGCCAGTCACAGTGGCTCAATATGTGAGACACTCTTACAATAATAAGAGTATCTCACATACAACTGAAGGAAGCACTGTGATTGGTCATGAATGTTGCAAATCTATCATTTGTCAACTAGGTAGGTCCACTGAGCACAAGTGTCCATTTTCAGGGATGACCCAGGGTGCAATGCACAAACAAATACTGCCAGTACAGTACAGTACTAGACAATACAATAATGTACAGTACAGTACAATACAAGACAATACAATAATGTACAGTACAGTAGTAATTAGGACTGTGTTAGGCCAAATAGTATTTACAAATACCACGAATGGTAGGCTTCGAATATTCAAATGCGTTCCCCAAATAGTTCACTATTCAGCCTCTCTATTTGGGAATGGCTATTCAGTGAGATTTCAGGTCTTGCACAGCTTTGCTGGCCAGTCAAAAGCCATTTCTGGAGCTCATAGGCAAGCACACCATATAACTTCCTCACTCTGAGTTGGTAGAGGCTGAGAGACGGTTGTTTCTGAGCTAGCTCTGCAGTACTTGTGAAACCTTAAACTTGCCAAAAAGAAATAAGTTTTGCTCCACAGGCTTTTTGGGGAGTTAGTATGTCTGATCAGTGTCAGAAAAGCTGGGTTTGGCTGTCTGATGGGTATTTTGTCCTTGTTGCTATGCTCAGTTACAGGAACCAGGAGGGCTGTTTGCTAACACCCTCCTGCTGCTCTCTGACACCGCTCCAGTGTGGGTTTTGGTGAAGCACATATTTTGTGTTTTCTGTCATCTGGTTCCAGGCTTGGTTCCCTGTGTGACTAAAGAAGCTGTATGCTAACTCCCCTCCTGTAGGTCACTGCACATGATTTGCCTGTATGTGCATATTATTTGATTTTATGAGGCTGTGCCCTGCATGTGAATGCTTAATATATTTTCATGAGGCTGGGCCCCATGTGCATAACTGTGTGCACACAGTTTTGAACTACCTTCTGCAGTTTTAAGCCAGTCAGGCTTGACTTGCAATTCGTATTTAGTCATCTGGTTCTGGGCTTGGATCCCTGTACAGCTGAGGAGTGTGCTGGCTGACCCGTTCCCCCCCACACACAGCTCGCCACACATGATTAACCTGTGCATGTGAAACTTTTTTTCTCGTCTTGCGCTTTGTGTGCTCATGGCTGTGTGCATGCATTTTTAATCTTTGTTTGTTTTGTTTATGAAACAGTTGCACTAGTGGGGAGGACTAACTCACTGAGATGAGCGAGTGTCATCTGTCAGTTCCTTGCTCGGTTCCATGTTTGACTAAAGAGGTTGCCTCTTCTTCCCCTTCCTAGTAGCAGTGTTTGTTTTGTATTTGCTGCTGCGTTTTGTGGTACAGTATAATTGCTAGGGTTGGTGTGAATATTCCACAAGCACCAAGTAAAGCATCACACACAGAGTCAGGCACTTCCTAATTATAGTTTGTGTTTACCAGTAACCACTAGTGACCTGATCCATCATGTCTTAGCAACCTCGCAAACATGCTTGGTCCAGCCCCAACAAAGCATCTGCACTGCTGGCCCCAAGTGGTGAGGGACAGGATGATAGACCCACAAAAGTACAGCACATCCAGGAGATTACTGCCGGTGCCTTCAAACCCCAAAAGAATCTATGCAGAACAAAGGAAGAACTCGGGGGCAGTAACAAAACACAGTTAAGAGCACAGCGTAAAGTTACCTAAACATTTATTTGTGCTGAGCCTGGAAGATGCCAATAAAGCCCTGGTCCTTTGACTAGAACCTGGTCTCTGTCAGGCATGTCAGCAACATATAAACATACTATGAGTATACAACCCTTTAGAAACACACATCATAAATAACTGAATTTATAATGTAACCCCCTGCAAATGGGGTTCCCAAAAGACTTCAGGAGCTTGCTTGAATGCTCCAAGCCTGAATGGTGTTTGGCATTTAAGCCATTTATCAGTGAGTGTTTTAGAGCCTCTGGTACTGTCTCTTTAAGAGCTGTCTGCTTGCAGACATAATTAGTTGTATGGGGGACTGTGTGCTTCTCTGAGTACCACTCGAGCTGCTGCCAATTCACTTCATTTTGCAGTCACTAGGGTGCAAGGGAACCTATCTGAAAGATGTAACTGTTTGCCAGAAATTATTTAGAGTAATAATGAAATTACAGTTTGTCTAACCTGCTTTCTTTGCAGTCAGAACTGTGTCTGCTAGTTCCCCATTCTAGTTTTGAACTGCTGAACTGGACCAATCAGTGTGGGTAAGCTAGCTCTAAAATGGTGCCTTGGACGAATCAGAACTTGGACTCATAATCTGAGCCAGCCACAAGAGGATTGTATGGGCAGTGACTCTGGGAGATGTAGTTTAGACTTCAGTGCCTTTTGGACCAACAGCAGCAGTCTATTGTGAGTGACAGCCAATCCAGTCAAGAACTGGGAGGAACTCAAAGGAAGTGCCTGGTTTTGTTGGTTGGAGTTTCAGTTGAGCTTTGGCAGTGAAGAAGGAAGGAGCCCTGTGCTTTTCAGTGTGCAGTTTTAGTCAAATAAGCGTGTGTAAGGCCCAGAGTTCGGTCTGCAGCTTGTGTAACAGCTTGTTAGGACTGAATCCGTCCTGTGAAAGAATCAAAGGATCTCTGAAGAGTAGAAACCAGGCTCACCCTGTAGAAGACTGGAGGAATTGCTGAAAATTGCACTCTGTCTGTCAGGAGCTGAATCTGCTGTGTGTTCTCCGGGTATTGTGCAGTAGTGCGATCGGGATACAGATGCAGCCTGCCTGGTATAGTGCTTTTTATATGGATGTGTGCAGAGGTTTGTGTACCTCAAGTGAGCCCTGCTGACATTGAAGGACCCTATCTTATTTGGAGGTCGTGAGTACTAATTCAGGGTCGCTCCCTGTTGAATGCCACATTAAATCCAAATGGAATTACTGTACTGCTGACTGTTTAATTCTCCTTTTCTCTGTGTGGAGGGCCCTACCAGCTGCCACAGTTTGGACTAGCCACTAGGGCTTGGGTACCCAGGGACAGTAACTGATAGGCATAGGCCTGTGCACAGAGCCATAGGTAGATTATTAGAGTGATAAGCTAATTAACCTGATTTCCCCTGTCCTTGTTATATCCCCTAAATAAATCAGAGCTGCTTGTTTCAGCAAAGTTATACTGCCTGAGGTGTTTTGTATGTTAAAGTACTGTACTGTGATTGTTGCACTGTCTCATTTCACAGGAGGTCCCAGTGCGGAACCAGACCTGGGGTAAGTGTATACTGTGAAGGTAATTCTGATATATTGTGTGGGCCACTAGTGGGAAGAAAGGGGTTGCAGTGTCCCAGAGGGCTGTGACCAAGTTAGTTTAACTATTGCAAACCCTGACCTCTGGGTGGAGGCACCCCATTGGATTCAGGCCCCTCAACCTGTTAGTGGCAAATCAGGCAGGGTAGTAGCCCCTGGGATAGCGCCATCTAGGGGTTACATCTTGGAGGCTCACCGCTGGGATTGTGTGTCCTCTAGTGGCCATATTCACGAACCACTGTTAAGAAAAAATGGGTACCCGACAGAAGTGGCTGTGCACCGGCTGGTGGAGTGGTGTACTGGGAGGAGATCGACCCCCAAAATGCTATGCTTATCCTGGACATCCCCTGGGTATCAATACGGACACTGTGCAGGAGTACTTTCCAAGGTGGAAGGTTTACAAAACCCTGTGGTGGTGGAGTCGGCATGTTAATCTGCTCACCCACACTTTCCTGGCCCTAGTAGAGTTTAAGGATCCCATAGATAGCTCCAAAGTGCCACAGACCATTACCCCAGAGGAGCCCTCACTGCTTGGAGAGTGATAACTAAGGACAGTAAAGACCGGTGGGAATGAGCCCCCACCACTATCTGAAAAACTTTGAGGAGAAATTTGCTAAATGGTTGCTGGAAAGGAAAACTGTGGAGGACTTGAAGAAACTATTCTTGCCACCTGGAGGTGTTCCTCCCCAACACCTTCTCCGCTCAGTGCCCGTAATGGTGGCTGAACCAATGCAGACTCCAATTTCTGCACCTGCCATTAGTCCCCGGCTCTTACCGAAGGTTGAGGATCTTCTCTGGCACCCTCCCCACCCCCAAGGGAGGATGACTGGGAGACCTGGATGAACTATGTTTGCCCCAAGTGCTAGAATGGCAATGCTCGGAAGCAGCGAAAGAGGGTTAGTGAGAGCCTCCGAGGTCCTGCCCTGGCTACCATTCATGCTAAGCAGACCCAGTAACCTGAAGTGACTGCACAGGCCTATCTTGAGGCCCTGGAGAATGTGTAGGGAGCCCAGATTCTGATGAGGACCTATGGTGGAGAGTAAGAGATGCACAACAGTACCAAGGGAGTTGTTGTCTGTGTATGTATCTCGGCTGGAAAAATTGTTGCAAGAATGCCTCAGAAAAGGTAGTTTGCCAGCGATTGAACTGGACCGAACCAGGCTGGACAGGATCATAAGTCTGCCCCTTCTCAGAACTGCTGTTGCTTCAGTTATGCCTGGCAGATCGACTGGAATCCCCACCCTCTATGATGAGTTAATGAGAGAATTCGAGAGTTGAGAAAAGAGCGACCTCGGGAGGACCTGCACCAATAGCTGCGCTACGACCGGTGACTGAGGATGACCCATCAAGTGAAGTTCAGGGCAGAGGTTGGCAGTCAATGAGTACTCTGACAAGGAAAAAGATATGCCACAATGGGGCGAACTGTTGAGAGAGATCCGAAATTCAAAAACAGTCCCTTTATGAAGGCCACGCCTGCAAGTATGGGCCCTGACCTATATCCGACTGCATCTGCTGATAGGGGTGGGAACCCACCATGTATCTCCTGCTGATAACAGCTCAAACTCAATTCCTTGACCATGGAAGTGGAGAAACTGACGAGATGTCTCCAAATGCTTATCACGCCGCAGACAGAGATGGCACCAGGTTTCCAGTTAGTAATACCGCACCCTGGCTCCCAGTGTGGCGCCTCGACCAGCTCAAACTCCAGAAAGTATGTTTTGCTATAATTGTGGGAAAGATGGGCACATGAAAGGGAATGCCAGTCCCCAAAAGACACTGACAAAGTTGCATATAGGCTACAAGGAGAGCTTGGGAACAAATCAGTGGTTAAGAGGTGCCGAAATGATCCCAGTGAGGGCACCAAAATGCTAACTCACGTCCTTTTGTGGCAAGGTCAGTTGCCCAGGCCCCACTTCTCGCCTCTCAGACTGGTCCAGAATAGTGGGTCCCTCCATGGAGACCACTGTAAAGGTGAATGGAGTGTCTACAAGAGCTGTATTAGACAGTGGCTCCCAAGTGACAATTATGTTCCAAGATTGGTATCAGAAGCATTTGTCAGATGTACCCCTACAACCATTAGAAGGACTGCATGTATGGGGTTAAGTGAGAAGGCCTACCCTATTCCGGTATATCCAATTTGGCTGTCTTTCCCCACCTCACGTGGCTGGAGTGGCCGAACAAGTAGAGACCCTAGCCTTAGTGTGTCCCCCACTGGACTGTATGATGGTGTCCCTTTGTTGATTGGAACAAATGCTCATATGTTCGGAAGGCTGGCACAGTTGTGTTATGAAAAACAGGGTCAAAGACTAGTACAGCTTTAAGAGTTCGGCTTTAATTAAGAAGGCCTATGAGGCACGAGAGAGATGCTGAAAAAATAGAACCAGAGGAACCGGTCGGAATTGTATGGAAGAAGGATCCTAAGTCTCTGATCCTGGCGCCAAATGCCCAGTGTACCTTACAGGAGAGGTCCGTATCACAAGGATGTTAAGAATAAAATATTAATGTTGGATGCACCAGGCGATGGAAAATTGCCAGAGGGACTGCTGGTCAAGCCTAGTATTTTGCCGCTAGAGCCCATGCTTATGCCAGAAGGGTAATGGTCCAAGTTCATAATGTGTCTGAAAGAGACATTCGAGTAAATAGAGGTTGCATCCTGGCTAATGTGCATTGTGCAGACACTGCAGTGCTACCAGCAGCAAGAGTTCAAGAAAGAATGACAGAGTAACTCCTGACTTGTTTGATTTGTGACTCCCGCTGCCAGCTGAATGGAAAGTGAGGATCAGTGAGAAGCTTGCCCAGAGAGACCAGGTGTTTTCTTTAAAGGAATGGGGACGTAGGATGCGTGCAAGGAGCTGAGCACAATATCCGGCTGCATGATGAAAGACCATTTCGTGAGAGGTCTCGACGCCTGGCACCTGCTGACATAGATGATGTGAGCGGCATCTGCAAGAGATGTTAGCTGCTGGTGTAATACAAGAATCCAAGCCCTTATGCTTCCCCATTGTGGTAGTGAGGAAAAAGAATGGAACAGTAAGGATGTGTGTGGATTATCGCACCTTAAACGGCGGACTATCCTGATCAGTACACAATGCCCGCATTCAGGATGCTTTGGACTGCCTAAGCAGGAGCAAGTGGTTCTCTGTGCTGGATCTCCATGATGGGTACTATCAGATCCGATGGCCCAGAGGACCGTGAAAAAGACAGCCTTTATCTGTCCGCTTGGCTTCATGAATTCATGAGGATGCCTCAAAGGTTTCAGGTACCCCAGCCACTTTTCAGCGATTGATGGAGGCGTGCAGTGGGGACATGAACTTACTAGAGTGCCTGGTATACCTAGATGATGTTATTGTGTTTGGCAGCTCACTGGAGGAACATGAGAGCAGATTATTTAAGGTATTGGACCGACTGGAGGACTTTGGCCTTAAACTGTCCATTGATAAGTGTCAATTCTTTCAAACATCAGTAAAGTATGTGGGACACATAGTATCCACGAGGAATAGAGACCGACCCAAGTAAAGTTGAGGCCTTGACCACCTGGCCGGCCAAAAATCTAAAGAACTGCAAGATTCCTGGGATTCTGTGGTTATTATCGTTTCATCAAGGACAATTCAAGAGTGATCCGCCCTTTACTTAACCTTACTCAAGGGTATCCCCCAACCCACAAAAAATACCAAAGTCAGCGTCCTCAAGACTGAAAGAGTGTATTTTCATCCGGTGAAGTATTTGGGGCCCGCTGGACTCCTGATTGTGAGACTGCTTTTCATGAGATCATTTATCAACTTACCCATGCTCCAGTGCTGGCCTATACGATCCAAGAAACCTTATGTCCTGCACACTGATGCTAGCTTGCAAGGGTTGGGGGCTGTTTTGTACCAAACACGAGAATGGCCTGAGACCAGTGGCCTTTGCCAGTAGAGTCTGACCCATCTGAAAGAACTATCCTGTACATAAGTTAGAGTTTTTAGCTTTGAAGTGGGCTATTGTTGACCAATTCCATGAGTACTTGTATGGGGCTAAAATACTAGTAAAAACTGACAATAATCCTTTAACCTATGTGCAGACCTCAGCTAAGTTGGATGCCACTGGCCATAGGTGGCTTTCTGCATTATCTACATACGACTATGCTCTCGAATACCGAGCAGGTCTGAACCACATAGATGCTGATGCTCTCTCCAGGAGGCCTGTTCCCCAGAATGATTGGGTCCGATTGGCAGAACCTGACATTCGGACACTCTGCCGGAAGTTTGACAGGGGAACAAATGTCACTACGAACGCAGTGGACTGCATAGTGGATTGCTTGGGACCCTCTGAGAATTGCATACCTGCCGCTTATTGCCACTTTTCTGCAATAGACATTGGTGCACTGCCTCAGCTGGACAATGACAGTATCGGCGAGGCTCAATCCGCGATCCCATGATCAAAGCAGCTTTAAAGCCCTCTATGCAGGAAAAGATGTGTCCAAATTACGCTCCACTGATTTGAGAACTGCACTGTTATACAAAGAAGGTCCTAAATTGAAACTGATCAATAAACTGTTATACAGAGAAACAGTAGACAGAGGGGACAAGTAGACAAACAACAACTAGTGCTGCCCACTGCCTTTCGAGACTCAGTATTGGGGTCCTTGCACAACCACATGGGGCACCTTGGTATAGACAGAACACTTGATTTGGTGAGATCCAGATTCTATTGGCCTAAGATGGGGGCTGATGTGGAGCAACACATTCGAACTTGTGATGCGCTGCTTACAGAGAAAGCTTTGCCCCAGAGGCTGCCCCTTGTTAACATAACCACCAGTGCACCCATGGAGCTGGTCTGTATTGATTTTCTAAGTTTGGAGGTCAGATCAAAGAAATATCAGTAATGTGCTGGTGGTCACTGACCATTTCACGATATGCCCAAGCTTTCCCACCAAAGACCAAAAGCATCCACTGTAGCCAAAGTACTTGTAGAAAACTTTTTGTTCACTATGGGGCTCCACAAAGAATCCATTCTGATCAAGGGAGAGACTTTGAGAGTCGTCTGATCAAGAGATGCTTTCTCTGTGGGGAGTGCGAAAGTCCAGAACCACTCCTTACCACCCCAGGGGACCCACAGCCTGAACGTTTCAACCGCACTTTGCTAGATATGCTAGGCACCCTGCACCCAAAGGACAAGCCTAGATGGAGCCAACAAATTAGCACCCTGCTACATGCTTATAACTGCACCAAAGTGATGCCACTGGATTCTCCCCTACCGCCTGATGTTTGGAAGAAGCTCGACTACCAGTAGATGTGTGTTTTGGGGTCTCTCTGATGGGGTTCAAGCTGACAACTATTTACAGTATGTGCAAAAGTTAAAGGCCCAGCTAACTCATGCTTCAACTGGCTCAAACCATGGCTGCCAAAGAAATATGGCCAACAAAGAAAGGTATGATAAAAGGTGAAAGCACAGGAACTCCAGGAGGAGATCGGTATTGCTAAGAAATCTGGGACTGCATGGCAAGCACAAGATTGCTGACAGATGGCACCATCTCCCTCACATTGTAGTGGGCAAACTAGATGATCTGCCAGTGTACAAAGTAAGGCCTGAGAATAATTCAAAGATGTAAAACAATGCATAGAAATCATTTACTGCCCATTGGACAAATCTTAATTGAGTCTGAGCCCCTAGAAGATGCCCCTTCTGGACCAGTGACTAGAGCTGCTGCTAAGAAAAGATCAAGAAAGTCTGCACCTACAGAAGCAAAGTTAAAGTGTTCCCTCCACAAGTCCCAGTTGAGCATGACTGTCAGTCCATATCGGAAGAAAGTGAGAGTGACTTTGAATACTATCCTTCTTCGAACTGAGTCAATTGTTTTGGGGCAATCCCTAGTCAATACTGGAACAAAGCTGGGCCTTCTGGACTGTCTAAGCCCCAAGCTTCATCCCTGGAGCCAATGCTCCCAGAAAGTGAAGTGCAAAGCATCAGATCAGATGAAATGGAATCATTGTGCATGGTTGAACTGTTTGAGCTTTCAGGGGAGGAAAATGATAGATTGAGGCAGACTGGTGATACACCCGAACAAGAAGAGTATTTTGAGTGCCCTGACAGTCCACTGCCAGTGTCCAAAGCTCTCCATGCGAGCCAAATGTTGTGGACTCAGAAACTGTAACTCCTGGAGCTGAAAGTGCCCCAAGTTCTAGCCTCTCTACCCCATGGAGACTCCCCTGACAAGTGAGGACAATGCTGAAAATGAGGCTCAGGTGCAGAGACTATAACAGTTCCCCTAGAAAGACTGTTAGAGCTGTAAAGCCTGTGGTGCACCTCAGTTATGATTCACTTGGGAGGCCTGTGGACTTGCCTCTCAATGTTGTCCATAAAGAGTGTATGTGTCCCGAGCTCATTGCCCAAACTGAGCATCAGTGCTAACTCCAAGTTACTTGTGTTGTCCTCTAAGTATGGTGCCTTGCCCCATCCAGCCCCAAGGTAACTGATAGGGAAGGGCCCCTCTCTTCAAGGTTTCATGTACAAGAGGTAATAACTTGAGTTATGGTACAATGTGTATGTAATACTGTGTAAAGAGTGACGTACTGCAATGTTTCAGAAATGTGTTCTTGGTAAAATGATATATTGACTGATGATTACATATGCGAGCCTAATGCAAATGTATATGGTTGCAGTTGAAACTTTAAATGTCCTTGTGACGCGGACGTCAAGCTTTCCCAGGCCAGGAAGGGTGTAACCCCCGCAAATGGGGGTTCCCAAAAGACTTCAGGAGCTTGCTTGAATGCTCCAAGCCTGAATGGTGTTTGGCATTTAAGCCATTTATCAGTGATGTTTTTAGAGCCTCTGGTACTGTCTCTTTAAGAGCTGTCTGCTTGCAGACATAATTAGTTGTATGGGGGACTGTGTGCTTCTCTGAGTACCACTCGAGCTGCTGCCAATTCACTTCATTTTGCAGTCACTAGAGTGCAAAGGAACCTATCTGAAAGATGTAACTGTTTGCCAGAAATTATTTAGAGTAATAATGAAATTACAGTTTGTCTAACCTGCTTTCTTTGCAGTCAGAACTGTGTCTGCTAGTTCCCATTCTAGTTTTGAACTGCTGAACTGGACCAATCAGTGTGGGGTAGCTAGCTCTAAAATGGTGCCTTGGACGAATCAGAACTTGGACTCATAATCTGAGCCAGCCACAAGAGGATTGTATGGGCAGTGACTCTGGGAGATGTAGTTTAGACTTCAGTGCCTTTTTGGACCAACAGCAGCAGTCTATTGTGAGTGACAGCCAATCCAGTCAAGAACTGGGAGGAACTCAAAGGAAGTGCCTGGTTTTGTTGGTTGGAGTTTCAGTTGAGCTTTGGCAGTGAAGAAGGAAGGAGCCCTTGGCTTTTCGTGTGCAGTTTTAGTCAAATAAGCGTGTGTAAGGCCAGAGTTCCGGTCTGCAGCTTGTGTAACAGCTTGTTAGGACTGAATCGTCCTGTGAAAAGAATCAAAGGATCTCTGAAGAGTAGAAACCAGGCTCACCCTGTAGAAGACTGGAGGAATTGCTGAAAATTGCACTCGGTCTGTCAGGAACTGAATCTGCTGTGTGTTCTCCGGGTATTGTGCAGTAATTGCGATCGGGATACAGATGCAGCCTGCCTGGTATAGTGCTTTCTTTATATGGATGTGTGCAGAGGTTTGTGTACCTCAAGTGAGCCCTGCTGACATTGAAGGACCCTATCTTATTTGGAGGTCGTGAGTACTAATTCAGGGTCGCTCCTGTTGAATTGCCACATTAAATCCAAATGGAATTACTGTACTGCTGACTGTTTAATTCTCCTTTTCTCTGTGTGGAAGGGCCCCTACCAGCTGCCACGGTTTGGACTAGCCACTAGGGCTTGGGTACCCAGGGACAGTAACTAATAGGGATGAGCCTGTGCACAGAGCCATAAATAGATTATTAGAGTGATAAGCTAATTAACCTGATTTCCCCCTGTCCTTGTTATATCCCCTAAATAAATCAGAGCTGCTTGTTTCAGCAAAGTTATACTGCCTGAGGTATTTGTCTATGTTAAAGTACTGTACTGTGATTGTTGCACTGTATCTCATTTCACAGGAGGTCCCAGTGCGGAACCAGACCTGGGGGTAAGTGTATACTGTGAAGGTAATTCTGATATATTGTGTGGGCCACTAGTGGGAAGAAAAGGGGTTGCAGTGTCCCAGAGGGCTGTGACCAAGTTAGTTTAACTATTGCAAACCCTGGCCTCTGGGTGGAGGCACCGCCATTGGATCCAGGCCCCTCAACCTGTTAGTGGCAAATCAGGCAGGGGTAGTAGCCCCTGGGATAGCGCCATCTAGGGGTTACATCAATAAATAAGACTGAGATACCTTTCTAACAAAACAATCCTAAAGTAACATGCCCAGGATGAAATGCTGCATCAAGATTACATAACATCAACCAGTCCAGTGGCGTGGAGGGCTGAGGCATCATGCCTACCTCCTGCCATGCTGGCAACCCATGCTCATGGCAGTGGGTCATCGAGGAGTCGGCCGGGGTAGGAGAGGATCGGAGCGTCCTGAGGACAGCTCTCCTCTCCCGGGAGGGAAGGATGCAGGGGACTGGCATCACCCTGACACCTAGCGGTGGCTGGATGCTGCACATAAGGTCCCTCCAGCAAGCAGGAGGTGTAACAGATGGCCGGCGTGGTGTGGGCGGACGAACACGCACACTGCATGGCCATTGCTGTCGTACATGTTCCACCTATGGGGAACAAGAAAAAAACAAAAATAAGGAAATGTGGCCAGGCGAGTCAGATGGCTGCCAACCCTCACAGGCCCATCCTCGGCAGAAGTAGCCCTCCCAGAATCTGGATCCTTACTCTGCAGGGATATGGAGGTCCCGCCACCCTGCCACAGAAGGTACAACCATGGGGAAGAAAGGAGAAGTGCCTCAGCCGTGGTTGGGGAGAGCAGGGCTGGGGGTCAGCAAGAATGGTCGACCGGTCAGGAAGAGGAGCATAAAGAATGTAACATTAAAAAAAGATTACAAAACATCACACGATTAGTTTATGCAGCAGTGCCAGACATTATGCAATGCAGTATCTTGCAAAATTACTGCAGTATGCTGCAAGGAGCAGTGTAATTCAGTGGCAATTAAGCCCTCTTGTCATCCAATATTTTGTGGCATGTCATTTACTGCAAAGTACTGAATGGCATCCTGTCTTGCTCCACTGTATATTACTGATACATAATACAATTCCAGACAAGGGGTGAGATAGACTACTGTACATAGACAATGACAGACTGATGTCTCTCCATATTTGGTGGGCTCAAATATTTTCTCCTCAAGCAAGCCTTTTAGTTCTGGTAGCATTGGTAATAGTGCTACTACTACTAATACCACCAGTAGCACTACTACTAGTGTCACCACCTGTTCCATCTGTATGTTCACTGTCACATCCTTCTGTGCCAGTAGTAGGAGGGCATTAGAGCATACATGCTTTGTGCAGGAAGCAGCAGACACCACAACCAGTGTTCCCAATGCTACCATTATGGCTGCTACATCCATGGCCACTGTGCTTCCCAGCACCACCGGTGCCATTCTTGCAGCAACCACCCTTTCAGCTGTCACCAGCACTACAGCCACTGTTACCATTATTCCTAGGTCCATGGCCAAAGCACCTTCTACCCTGTGACTGTGACCATGAACACCCAAGAGTGTTAACCCACGCACTGTTTGGTAACGTTTAAGCATTACCATGTGTGGTGTGGTTGATTGAGTGTGCCACATGTAGCTTGTGTTCCATTAGTGCAAGCTCTGTGCTGGTCACTGAAGTGTCGTTGAGTGTATGTGGTACACCAGGTTCAAAAAGGCAATTAATGGTGTTGTTGAGATGCTTTTAAGCTATCCATAAAAAAACACCTTTCCTGGCCAAATACTGAATAACGAATACGTGAATTCCTGAGACTGAATACTGACTATGCGATAAAGGTATTCGCACAGCCTAATAGTAATACACTGTCAGTTAAATGAGATCACAGAATCATCAAATGTAGCATACATTTGCAGAGTTCATCAAATACAACTTTAGTGCATTGCTGAAGCATGCCAGAGTCTGAGCCATTCTTACTGGTGATGGCAGTAGGTTCCATCTCTTAGTGCAATGGTTGAAAATGTGTTTGACTGGTTGGTTTTTAACTCTAGGTACCACAAGATTGCTTTACATTCACATCGCATAAAGCAAACATCTTGCTATGACAGTGGATTTGAGAGGTGTGTCACTGATGGTCCAGTGCAGGGCAGTCTGCAGTGGGCTTGACTGTGCCAGACCAATCATCAGCCAGGCTGATCATAACATTCTTCTGAGCTTGCTGGGCGAAATTTTCTGAAGTTCAAAGAAAAGTGCCGCCCCAATCGCATGAGGTGGCTCTTTGCTTTGATCTGCATGATGCCACCCAGCAAACAGCTGATTGTGTCATTACCAGTCTGTGCCTCATCCTCTCCTCCCCAATGCAACCTCCCACTGCCAAGTATCCACCCATTTCCCCATCAGCTCCCATGTCCAGATCTGTGAAAACAACTCCCTCCACTGCCAAGTACCTCTCCCACCTCCTTATTCTTCCCACACCCGTCCATGAAAACAACTCCTCCCACTGCAAGTACCCATTCCACCTCCTGATTCTTTCCATACCCGGTCCGTGAAAACAACTCCCTCCCACTTCCAAGTATCCCTCCACCTCCTGATTCTTCCCATACCCCAGTCCATGAAAACAACTCCCTCCCACTGCCAAATATCCCTCCCACCTCCTGATTCTTCCATACCCCAGTCCATGAAAACAACTCCCTCCCTGCCAAGTATCCTCCCACCTCCTGATTCTTCCCATACCCCAGTCTGTGAAAACAACTCCCTCCACTGCCAACTACCCTCTCACCTCCTGATTCTTCCCATACCCTGATCTGTGAAACAACTCCCTCCCACTGCAAGTATCCATTCCACCTCCTCATTGCATCCCATGCCCAGTCCATGAAATCAACTCCTCCCACTACCAGCATCCCCCCCACCTCCCTGTCACTTCCCATGCCTGATCTGGGAAGCAACTCTCTGCCACTGCCAAGTATCTCTCCCACCTCCCGGTCCTTTCCTTGCCCATAAATGTTAAACTGACACTGGGGTGCCCAATCTCCTCTTCAGTACAAAAAATAAAGAAAACATCCCTAGTAGTCTTTTTTTTTTTTTTTACACCTTGTAAAAAAAGAAAATGGTTCATTACTGTATGTTGCCAACACTGTCCACCAGTGCCAGTGAATCATGGTTTTAGACTCACAGGACATGGGAATTCAAATTTTTCATATTAATAAATAATTGTTGATAATACATTCATGCAATGGAAGCCAATTAAGTGAAATATATAAATCGCAATGATGAATATATTTACTTGACTTCAGAATGTAGCAACAAATACAGTTCATTCACTTGCACCCTAGATGCATGTAGAATGGTGGAGTTAGCTGATGACTAAATATGGCCTTAGACAATCAAAGAAACCAAGTATGCCTGACCTATGGGCAATGAAGTAAAATCTGTGATACAATCTCTATAACGATACAGCATCCCAAACCGCTTATTTACTAATTTAATCATAGTGTCTACATGCAACAAGGATAGGGTCCCATCTAACATTTGTCCTAAATATTTAAATAATGTCACATCCTCAAGGTATGCATTGTTCGGTGTTCGAATTAGTATTTGAGCCACTTTCTGACTATAGGTATGGGCACTAACATAGAGCATCGATTTGGTGGGGTTTGTATTTAAGATTAGGTGGTGCTCATTTATCCCTTTTGGAAAACATCAAAGTCACTCTGCAGACTCTGCACTGTATCCTTAACATTCTTGCCAGCTACAAATATAACAGCCAGAGGTGTAGCGGCTCTGTGCATTGATTGGCTTATGCCATGCACGAGATTTATAATTATTTGAACTTCTCTACTCGAGCCTACCCGTTCAGCCCACGGCAACCTCCTAACCCTGTCACCCCAACAAACGCAGGGAACTGCCTTCACAGCTTATCTCCCATGGCAGGATCCCAGGGGTCCCTAAAACCCCTTGAATGTCCAGATTTGGTGCTCCCTTCATGAATGGCTGGAGATGAGTTTAGTTTATTTAGTTTAGTTTATTATTATTTCAGAAGACAACTTTGAGCCAAGGCTCTTTTACAAAGGTTCACGTCAGGAAACAATACAGAACATAGTGAGGACAATAATAAGTACAGTAGTTTCAAGCAACCATAGGCTTTGTCGGGTACATTGAGTGCTGTTTGCTTCTTCCTGGGTCCGGGTTCTTTTCTTGTGATGTGACTGTGGTTCCAGAACTCATGCATGCATGTATGTAGTTGTGTGCCAGCGCAATAGGTATTTATTTATTGAAAAGTTTCACCAGGAAAGGTACACTGAACAATATAAAACTGCTTGTCTCATGGAGTCCTGGGAGAAGGGAAACGGGAGTACATAGTCTTAAAACAATTACATGCATCAATAAATTACATGAGGTATTGGAGATATGCTCAACAGGTCATGGTAAATACAACACCATTTAAAACATACAGCAAGTTTTATACAAAAAATAAATAAATGAGTACATGGAGTAAGCAACTGCTAGGCTAACATGGAGCAATGACTAGATAGCCAGCAGACATCCTTCCTCCCAGATGCTTTAGCTTGCAATACCACCTATCGACTGCCAAGTGGCAGTGGTGTGTGGGGAGTCAGTAAGCCCACAATCACGGCACAAGAGTGTGTCCTCTGTGATGCTGCCCCCCGCATTGGCCCTCAACAGATACTGAATACTGAGGGTGCATGTGCAGTTCCCCAACCAACCACATTAGTTAAAAACAGAACCTTTTTTAACTCAACATAGAAACATAGAATTTGGCGGCAGATAAGGACCGCTTGGCCCACCCAGTCTGCCCATTTTCCTACCTACTGGATAAGCTGCAGATTCTAGTTAACCAGCAGCCTACTTCTTCCTACCCCCACCCCAGAACTGCCTTATGACTATCCCATGCATGCTTGAATTCACCACTGATTTTGACTCCACAACCTCCTCCGGAAGGCCGTTCCATGCATCCACAGCCCTCTCTGTGAAAAAATACTTCCTTAAATTACCTCTGAGCCGCACCCCTCTATCTTCAAATTGTGCCCTCTTGTTCTTGCACACCTCTTTTTTGAAAGATGCTACCCTCTTGGACTTTGTTGATTCCTTGAGGTACTTGAAAGTTTCTATCATGTCCCCCCTCCCTCCTTTCCTCGAGGCTATACATATTAAGCTCCTTAAGTCTCTCTTCATATGTCTTCTGGTGCAGACCCTGCACCATTTTAGTCTCCTCCTCTGGACAGCTTCCATCCTGTCTATGTCTTTGCGAAGACTGGGTCTCCAGAACTGCACACAGTACTCCAGATGGGGTCTCACCAGCTGTCTGTACAGAGGATAATAACTTCCTGTTTTCTACTGGTGATGCCTCTCTCATGCATCCCAGTATCCCCCAACCCTCCTTGCTGCCCTGTCACATTGCTTGCCCATCTTTAGGTCATCTGATATGACTACCCCCAGGTCCCTCTCCATTTTTGTTGTTGTTAGTATCTCACCCCCATTGTACTCTTCCCTGGGTTTTGTTTCCAGGTGCATTACCTGCACTTCTTAGCATTGAATCTAAGCTGCCATACATTTGACCATTCCTCTAACCTTGCCAAGTCCCTTCTCATCCTTTCCACCCACCCTGTGCATCAACTCTGTTGCAGATCTTAGTGTCATCTGCAAAGAGACATACTTTCCTTCCAGTCCTTCTACAATGTAAGCTATAAAGACATTTAAGAGGACCGGTCCTAATACTGAACCCTGCGGTACCCTACTAGTAACCCTCCCTTCTTCTGAGGTGGACTCCATTTACTATTACTCTCTGTGTCCTATTCTCCAGCCAATTCTTTACCAGGCTGTCATCTTGGGACCCACTCCCAGGCTGGCTAACTTGTATATTAATCTTTGTGTGGGACTGTGTCAAATGCCTTGCTAAAGTCTAGGTAGGCCATGTCCACAGCCCCTCCTGATCTACTACTTTAGTCACCCAGTCAAAAATCTATCAGATTAGGTCTGGCATGACCTTCCGCTGTGAATCCATGCTGCCTAGGGTCCTGTGCTCCTCAGGCCTCAAGATACTCGACAATTCTTTCCTTTAGAGTGATTCCATCATTTCCCTATCACTGAGGTTAAACTAACAGGTTTATAGTTTCCTGCTTCTGCCTTGCTCCCACTTTTGTGAAGAGGAATCACATCTGCCTCCTCCAGTCCTCGAATACCACCCATCCTCCCATGATTTGTTAAAAGGGTAGTCAGTGGTGTCACTAGTTCTACCCTTAGTTCTTTTAGAATTCTGGATGAATCCCATCAGGCCCCATTGCTTTGTCCACCTTCAGTTTTAAGAGTTCTTTCAGAACCCTTTCTTCTAAAATGGGCGGTATCAACTTCTGTATCCAGCGTGTATTACTTTGTTTTATGCTACCCTCTTCCTTTGTAAATACTGAGCAAAAATATTTGTTTAGTATCTCTGCCTTTTCACAGTCTCCCTCTGCCCACCCTCCTCCCCTTTATTAAGCCTCACTATCCTCCCTTGGTCTTCCTTCGCTCCCTGATGTACCTATAAAGGTTTTATCCCCTTCTTAACTGAGTTGGCTATCTTTTCCTCGGTTTGGGCCTTTGCTGTTCTGACTGCCTTCCAGCCTCCTTTTGCTTTAACTGATACAGTTCTCTGTCCTGCTCCTTCTGCGATTCCTTGTACTTCCTGAATGCTTTCTTTTCTCTTGAACCTTCACTGCCACTTCCTTTGAGAACCATAGTGGTTTCTTACATCGTCTTGTTTTGTTTATTTGCTTCACACAAGGCTTGTTACCTCTGTGATGGCAGTTTTTATTATTCCCATTGTTCTTCCACCCCTCCTTCCTGCCCATTTGCTAGTGCATTCCTTAGACACTCACCCATTTTGGCAAAGTCAGTCCTCCTAAAGTCCAGTACTTTTGTCTTTGTATGGCTTGACTCTATTGCTGTGTTTTGTGAACCATACTATTCGATGGTCGCTAGTTCCCAGATGGCTACCCACTTCTACATCTGTAATCCTCTCTCCATCTCCATTTGAGAGAATCAAGTCTAATATTGCTCCCTCTCAGAGTGGGCTCCAGTACTAGTTGTCTAAGGCATGCCCCGTGAGGCATCTAGAATAACTGCACTCTTGAGTGGCAGCTGCAACTGCACTCCAGTTAACATCTGACATATTCAGATCACCCATCAGCAATATCTCCCTTTTTCTGCCATTCTAAGTATACTTTCTACCATTTCCTGTCCATTTCCTCCCCTGAGAAGGGGTCTGTATACAACCCTGTGCGTATTGTGGTGCCATTGCCTGTCTCCAAATTTACCCACAGTGCTTCTTCTCCTCCCTGTTTACCCTTTTGTTCTGTTGCTTTTATTCTTTCCTTATGTAAGAACTACTCCTCCTCCTCTTTACCCTCCCTGTCCCTCCTGTAGACAGTGTATCCTGGTATGTTTATGTCCCAGTCATGGTTTTGTGTACCATGTTTCTGTGACTGCCACGATATCCAGATGTTCCTCCTCCATCAAGGCCACTAATTCAGGAAGCTTGTTCCCAGACTACGGACATTAGTACTCATTGCTCTCCATTTTTGATGGCTTTACCTTCTGTTGCAGCATCCCCACTGACCGTTCTACCTCAGTCTTTTCTCATTTAGTACCCTGTTTTGTAGGGAAAGGCTGGATTTTCCTGCTGCTTGTCAGTGCCTCCCGCTTTGACTAGTTTAAAAGCTTGCCAATGGAGCATTTAAACCGATTGCTCAACAGACTTGTTCCTTCCTGGACAGATGCAAACCATCCTGCCAGTATAGGCTGGTGTCCCTCCAGGTGGAACCCCAGTCCCCAATGAAGCCAAACCCTGTACTCCGCATTCATTTTTTCAACCATTCATTAAACTACATGGTGCCAATTGCCTCGCCTCCCCCATGCTTTTGACAGGCAGCACCTCTGAGAAGGATACTGTGTGTGCTACTCGTCTTAGGTCCCTCCCAACTCTGCAATGTCCTCCTGCACTGCTCTAATCTCACGATGAGCCAAGTCATTTGTCCCTAGGTGGACAATTCGTCCAGCTCGAATCCCTTGCAGCTGTTCTCATGTCCTGAGGATCGCTTCCTGTCCTCAAGCCATGGCACCAGGCAGGCACCTTACTTCATTTTCCCAGCTCCCCAGTTCTATACCCCTAATAATTGAGTCCCCACCAGGAGCTGCTTCCTTTCCCTTTGGTGCCCTCTGCCTCCTTTCTGTGGGCCTCCCTTGTGACAGATATCATCAGTCTTCTCTCGGGTGCATCCATGGGGAGCTATGCTCCCCAGAATGGTGTATGGATTGTGGAGTGGAACAATTGACTGGGTGTGCCTCTGTTTCACCCTCCTCACCCTCCCTGAGCCCACTGTGGTCCAACTGCTGTGCTTTCTTCCAACCTCTGAGGTAGTGGTGGTGGCGCTAGTGCTCCCTGGATGGGGAGGTTCCTTTCTACTGTCCAGTGTGGCCTGGGGAAGGTTTCCTTACTACTGTCCAGTGCGGCCTGAAGGCGGACGCTTCCTCCTCAGGGCAGATAGTTGTCTGCAAATAGGAGCAGCATCTCAGCCTCCAGAAAGACTCCCGGAAGACTGCTGCCCCACAGCCATTACATTGCACTACTCCCCACATGTTTATGTAGTTTTTTTTTTTTTATTTGTGTGTGTGTGTGTGTGTGTGTGTGTGTGTGTGTGGCGTGCGTCGCGTGTGTGATTGTTATTGTAACCCCTGCAAATGGGGGTTCCCAAAAGACTTCAGGAGCTTGAATGCTCCAAGCCTGAATGGTGTTTGGCGTTTAAGCCATTTATCAGTGAGTGTTTTAGAACCTCTGGTACTGTCTCTTTAAGAGCTGTCTGCTTGCAGACATAATTAGTTGTATGGGGACTGTGTGTTTCTTTGATTGAGTACCACTCAAGCTGCTGCCAATTCACCCCATTTTGCAGTCACTAGGAGTGCAAAGGGAACCTGTCTGAAAGATGTAACTGATTGCCAGAAATCATTTACAGTAATAATAAAATTACAGTTTGTCTAACCTGCTTTCTTTGCAGTCAGAACTGTCTGCCTAGTTCCCCATTCTGGTTTTGAACTGCTGAACTGGACCAATCAGTGTGGGGTAAACTAGCTCTAAAATGATGCCTTGGACGAATCAGAACTTGGGACTCATAATCTGAGCCAGCCACAAGAGGATTGTATGGGCAGTGACTCTGGGAGATGTAGTTTAGACTTGGTGCCTTTTTGGACCAACAGCAGCAGTCTATTGGTGACAGCCAATCCAGTCAAGAACTGGGAGGAACTCAAAGGAAGTGCCAGTTTTTGTCTGTTGGGAGTTTCAGTTTGAGATCTGAAAGTGAGGGAAAGAAACCTGTCCTCCTTCAGTGCACAGTTTCAGTCAAAAAACGTGTGCAAGGCCCAGAGTTCCGGTCTACAACTTGTGTAACTGCTTGTTAGGACTGAATCCGTCCTGTGAAAAGAATCAAAGGATCTCTGAAGAGTAGAAACCAGGCTCACCCTGTAGAAGACTGAAGAAATTGTTGAATTACACTCGGTCTGTCAGGAACTGAATCTGCTGTGTGTTCTCCTGGTTATTGTGCAGTAATTGCGATTGGGATACAGATGCAGCCTGCCTGGTATAGTGCTTTCTTTTTTACCATATAAATGTGTGAGAGTCTCTTGGAGATCAAAAGTAGCCCTGCTGACATTGAAGGACCATATCTTCTTTGGAGGTCGTGAGTACTAATCGGGTCGCTCCCTGTTGAATTGCCACATTAAATCCAAATGGAATTACTGTACTGCTGACTGTTTAATTTTCCTTTTCTCTGTGTGAAAGGGCCCCTACCAGCTGCCACGGTTTGGACTAGCCACTAGGGCCTGGGTACCCAGGGACAGTAACTGGTAGGGATAGGCCTGTGCACAGAGCCATAGGTAGATAGTAAAGTGATAAGCTAATTAACCTGATTTCCCCTGTCCTTGTTATATCCCCTAAATAAATCAGAGCTGTTTGTTTCAACAAAGTTATACTGCCTGAGGTATTTGTCTATGTTAAAGTACTGTACTGTGATTGTTGCACTGTATCTTATTTTACAGGATGTCCGGTGCCTGAACCAGCCTTGGGGTAAGTGTATACTGTGAAGGTAATTCTGCTATATTGTGTGGGCCACTAGTGGGAAGAAAGGGGGTTGCAGTGTCCCAGAGGCTGTGACCAAGTAAGTTTAACTATTGCAAACCCTGACCTCTGGGTGGAGGCACCCGCCATTGGATCCAGGCCCCTCAACCTGTTAGTGGCAAATCAGGCAGGGTAGTAGCCCTGGGATAGCGCCATCTAGGGGTTACATTATATAGAAATATATATATGTATATATATTATACAACATGTATGCTTATATTATCAGTGCAGTGTGCTAGAGAGGATATGACAGTGAAATGCACCTTGCACTCGAGGAAATGATGTCAGAACCTCAGGTATAAAGGAACTATTTCAGGGGTGGGTGAGGGTGGGAAGGGGTTGGGCCTAAACTGTGTCCTCACAAAACAATCGACTAAATAGCTCTCACCCACCGCTCGATGAGTGCCTTCCTGTCAGCAAGATACCCTACACAACAATTTGACAGAGAAAGTACCCTGCTAATCAAACAGAGAAAAATCCAGACATCCAAGTCAGACACAGGCCCCAAAACACCCTGGTGGTTTGTTAGCCAAAGGAAAATCAAATATGCAGTTATTTCAGCCCTTCTGAGGATGCTGACAAGACAAGCAGTTTAAAAAACCCTTTCTGAATTAAAAACTAAAACAAATACCAAGCAATGCCACTTTAACAGTGAGGAAAACTTCTCTCAGATGTAAGCAAGAGAGAGAGAGAGAGAGAGAGAGTTTAGTTACAGATAATTCGTCCAAAATAGTATATCCCACGCAGCTTCTCAGTTGTTTCCAAGCACTCCTGTACACAACTTGGAAGAAGATGAGCTTCTGCCCTCACACAGGATCACACCACTAGTTTATAGTAATTGAATAATGCTGACAAATGGTCTAGCTAGACAAATGGCTATGATGCTGAGCTCTGACTTGTGAAGACAATTACCCCCACCTCAGGCTATGTTTGGCATCCAGTTACAACCTGCAGCTTTTGCTATTTTGAATCATGCAGATGTAACAAAAATCACAAATTCCCTCTCCCCATGAAAGTTAGTGCCACATTACAGGTTGACGTTGTTTTGCACCTATAACAGAGGGTGTTTGTAAACTACTGCAGTATATGTGGGGGAGAATGCTCCCCAAATCATAACATTCCTACCTCCAGACATACACACAAATCGCAATAGGTTAAATGAAAAACATTTTAAGAGAATTCCAGTTCTTCAGGCATAGAAATCAAAATGGTTGCTTTTTCTGAAAGGTGTTTTTACTAGTAATAGTTTATATTAGGTTTCAAAACTGGCCTCCTCCTGGGAAATATTTTGACTTCCCAAAAGCTGTGATACTTCCAAATTTGGACCCCTGAAAGTGGTTTCCTGCTACCAAAATAATCCCAAAATAATTGAACCCCTGCCTTCATATTCATTCACGTCTCTATATAGTTGCATAGTTAGAAAGATATCTCATTAATGTCTTTGTCCCACCCCATCAGCGCATTCCTGACAGATAAGACAAAAACCATCAGTGAACAGGATAAACACAGTTCTCAGAGGACACAAGTTTTATTCACAAGGCTAAGCCTGGGGTCCAGAGAGGCAGCAGCCAACTGATGCCATGTCCTCCACTGAGCGCTACTTAGGCGCATGCCCCAAGTGTCCTTTGAATGCCCATTTCTTTGTTCCTACCATCCTCCCTGCCTCCTCCGGCAGCTCACCTCTTTCTTCTTGGCTCTTCTCTAAGGTTCTTTAGCCAAAGGGACCCGTGATCCTATGGTACCTAGAGGTGCCTTCACAGCTTATCTCCCATGGCAGGATCCCAGGGGTCCCAAAACCCCTTGAAGTCCAGATTTGGTGCTCCTTCGTGAATGGCTGGAGATGAGTTTAGTTTATTTAGTTTAGTTTATTATTATTTTAGAAGACACCTTTGAGCCAAGGCTCTTTTACAAAGGTTCACGTCAGGAAACAATACAGAACATAGTGAGGACAATAATAGTACAGTAGTTTCAAGCAACCATAGGCTCAAAGGGTTTCAGTGGCATTGATACCATGAAGGTGGTATTCCCCTCCAGGGACAGAGAGTGTGACAGGCCATATGTATTGCACATAACAACAGTCTACCAATTGTCACAGTCCAACTGACTTATTAGCACACTCACCTTACTAACAGTTCTGAGCTACTCTGCAGCCTCATCCAATCCAGTTTGCACAAGCACTACATTACACTACACTGCACTACAGTCGCTGCATACACTACACTACGCTGCACAAGCAAACTGCAGTAGTTAAGCCATACTCAGCAGCACACTGAGCCAGTGAATCAAAATTTATCAAAATCCCTTTGGAAAATTTGAATTTTTTGGGTGACATCACTTGCGTTTAAAAGGGGAAAACATTTCATGCCATAAGCAGCAATTACTGAGCACAAAGAAATAAAATCTCAAAGAACACAGATTCTGTATCAGTTGAGTTGGTGGGCTGCAGTGTGCAAACACTACTACGCCACAAATCATTTATTTCTGGCCACACAATATCTCTGGTTCACACAAATGAAAATTCCAATGAAACTTACTAGCATATAACTGCTTTTGCCAATGTAGCATTCTGATTTGTTTTATCCACGATTTTTATGCTCCTTACTCCACTGGTAGAGGCGTTGAAATTGCCACGAAATCGGCAATTTAAGCCTTACAAATATTCGCGAAATTGCAGTGAAATTTTGCCCACAGTTTTCTCCCACAAATGGGCATCATTATTATCATATCCCTGGTGTCTAGTGGTCACACCCCGACATCACCAGCCCAACTTTAAGATAAAGAATCTCCCGGTATTTAGTGGGCTCACCCCCCTGCCAATCACCAGCCCAAATTGAAAGAAAGCCCCCACCCTCCACTCCCTGCCAGTTACCTCATTATTTCCCATCCCCAACATGTGAAAATTAAAATAAAATCCAGTCCCCACTCCCTGGTGTCTAGTGGACCCCCACCTATCATCAGATAGTGCCCCCTGCTCCCTCCAGTACCCTGATCAGGCCACTGGCACAGCCTCTATTCACCTCTTGGCTGGCAGCCCGACTGAGTGCTTCAATGAATGGCGCATGCTGTGAGCAGCAGTGTGAGAGAGGCCACATGGAGGTGCAGCGGGCGTGCAGCAGCTGGCAGACCTGAGTCCGACCGAGAGAGGAACCGCTGCCCGAGCCAGGAGTGAATCTAGGATAGCGGAGAAGTTGGAGGGACTGGGAGCTCACTGCTGGAGCTTAGTTAACTTCTCTGCCTGCCAGACTCCAGCCACTGTCTAAACCTTACTGGACAGGACGTAGTTGGCTCAGGATCCCAATCCGGTTCCATTATTACAGACATGACAGGATGGAGTAGTAGGACGATCCAGGTAGGTGGCTGTTTTTTCAGAGGTGTGGGCAGTGGGGCGGGGCAGTGCAGTGGTGAAAAATATTACTGGCAGTCCAGCAGAGACAGTGAAAGCGTTATGCTGTTTTTGTTTTTTGTTAAATATTTAGTGGCTCAGCAGGAAATATTGGGGGACAGAAAGAATGGCACAGGCAGGGACAGAAAAGTTGGGGGGACATGTCCTCCCCTGTCCCCTATAATTATGCCCTTGGGGGATAGGAAATAATGAGGGTAAATCTCGGTGGGGGCTTTCTCAATTTGGGCCAGTAATCGGCCAGGGAGCACTAGACACCAGGGAAGAGGATTCTGTATCTTAAATTTGGGCGGTGATTGGCTGGGGGGTCCACTAGACAGTGGGCCATGCATGGCTACAGGGATGATTTAAGTGATACTTAAAATGGCAAAATGTTGCCTGCAGTGGTGAATTCTGCCATTTCACGGGCACAATTTCGCATTTCGCTACTGCAAAATATTTCACTAAACGCAAATTTCATGAAATATTCCATGTAACAAAATGTGTTAATTTCACACAACACTATCCGCTGGCTGCCATCTGCCCTCTGCTTGCCCAGCCCTGTCATTCATCATCCTGGGACTTACCTGGCTCTCCCCCCATGGACTGCCCCCGGGGTGGGACCAGGAAAAGGTGGTCCATCCTCCCTCCCTCCCTCCCTCCCCAGATGACTTATCCAGATAAGCCAGGACCCAGTTGGTGGTGTATGGCCTGCCATGAGTGGGGAATCATCCTTCCAGCAGGACGCTACATTTCAAATTTTTCTGTACCCCATCCACCTCCCTGATGTGGGACCTGTCCCATCAGATCTAAGCATACAACTAGCATGCCCCTGCACAGGATGCAAACATCCTGGCCAACCACAGGGGTCACTAGTGCAGCCAATCCCAACGGCCTCCCTTCCAGACTGAGCGCTGCTGCTCAGCAACACCTTCCCAGCCTTTGAGTCGCCTCGACCGGCTCCCCTGACTTGCTACTGAACCTGGGTCCTCAGCACGGGGTGTGCAGTGCTACCCATTGGTGGTTCTCTTACAGAAATACAAGTGTGCAGCATGTGTGCAGCAGGCATGCCACATGCCTATTTTTCTGTAAGGGTTCCATAACATTCTGTTTTATCCAACATAAACTGGAATTGGTTTCAGACTCTACCGTGTCTTTTCTTTTATACATCATGGTTATTACTTGGCAGATCAGGGCATCAGCTGTAAGTTTGAAATTTTCCGGCTCTGCAGTTGTGGGATTAGCTGGGCATGGTCTGTCAACAGTGGGAGATGTTTAACATGTTCCAAGATGTTCGTTGTAGCTTCTAAAAATGTTCTTCATAATTCTATGTGAAAAATAATGTTTAGTAAACACTGCCAAAAATGAGCTTAAAGTGTATTATAGCCCCTTTTATAATCTTCTTGTATGTGTGCGTGCTGGTGTGTGTGTTGTGTGTGTCTGTCTCTGTGTGTCTGTGTGTATGTATGTGTGTGCAAGTCTGTGTATACTACTCTCTGTAAGTACTGGTCTACATGTGTGTTTGGGTGTGTGCACTGATCTGTGCTTGTGTTTCTGTGTGCGCAAGTCTGTGTGTGTGCTGATTCACATTTGTACTAGTCTGCATGCGTGTTTGGGTGTGTGTGCTGATCTGTGTGCACTGATCTGTGTTCTTGTGTTTGCAGGTCTGTGTGGGCTAATCTGTATGCATGTGTTTGGGTAGAGGTCTGTTCTGTTTGTTGATCTATGTTTGTTTGTCTGTATCGCTGATCGTGTGTGTGTGTTGTGGTGCATATGCAAGTCAGTAGGTGCCGATTTGTGTGGAAACAGACTCTTTTCACTCTCTTTTAAAACTCAAGATATATACTGTATATACTCTAGTTGAATATAAGGTTGCATAAATCTTGATACAGATATACCCTCATTTAAACTGTACTCAAATGGTATTTATCACAATGTAGGACTATCAGGAGGAATTCTACTAGACCTTCTTCTTGGTATTATCTTATGGACAATTAGGGTTTCTAAATGTTGTTCTTAACACCTAACTGTTAAGAACAACTTTAGAGAACTTTAAGAATGACTTTGAATGTTTGTGCATGAGCTCAGCAGTGCTGATTAGCAGCAAACGGTCAGAAACACAGTGATTCATCATTGTTTTCAAGTTTCTGTTTGAACTTTTGATTCTTGGTGGACTGGACCTCACAATGCAAATCTGCTGAAGTTAAGTGTTTAAAACACGCTATCCAACATGTGCATTTTTAAAAAACGTGAGGAACTCACTGGTTCACACACCTTTGGGTGCCATGAAATCAGTGAGGCACTCAAGCTCGTCTCCTGCCCAGTGATGTCACAGCACCCAATAGCTTCATCTTCACAGTCAGATGTTATTTATTCTCTATTTATTTATTTATTTATTGAGATCTTGGATAGTACCGTTGAGTACAAGCTCATTAAATAGGTTCCACGTCTAGGCAAAAGCTATAAGGTAAAGAACGTAAGTAAATTACAACACAATTGTACTGGAATAACAAAATAGAGCAAGCACAGACTGTACGAGGTCATTGGCTGATCACAGTAGCCAGAGTCTGTTAAAGTTATATTAGGTAGGCATTTATACAAATGTAACCCCTAGATGGCGCTATCCAGGGCTACTACCCTGCCTGATTTGCCACTAACAGGTTGAGGCCTGGATCCAATGGCGGTGCCTCCACCCAGAGGTCAGGGTTTGCAATAGTTAAACTAACTTGGTCACAGCCCTCTGGGACACTGCAACCCCTTTCTTCCCACTAGTGGCACATTATATCAGAATTACCTTCACAGTATACACTTACCCCCAGGTCTGGTTCCGGCACTGGGACCTCCTGTGAAATGAGATACAGTGCAACAATCACAGTACAGTACTTTAACATAGACAAATACCTCAGGCAGTATAACTTTGCTGAAACAAGCAGCTCTGATTTATTTAGGGGATATAACAAGGACGGGGAAATCAGGTTAATTAGCTTATCACTCTAATAATCTACCTATGGCTCTGTGCACAGGCCTATCCCTATCAGTTACTGTCCCTGGGTACCCAAGCCCTAGTGGCTAGTCCAAACCGTGGCAGCTGGTAGGGGCCCTTTCACACAGAGAAAGGAGAATTAAACAGTCAGCAGTACAGTAATTCCATTTGGATTTAATGTGGCAATTCAACAGGGAGCGACCCTGAATTACTACTCACGACCTCCAAATAAGATAGGGTCCTTCAATGTCAGCAGGGCTCACTTGAGGTACACAAACCTCTTCACACATCCATATAAAAGCACTATACCAGGCAGGCTGCATCAGTATCCCGATCGTAATTACTGCACAATACCGGGAGAACACACAGCAGATTCAGTTCCTGACAGACCGAGTGCAATTTTCAGCAATTCCTCCAGTCTTCTACAGGGTGAGCCTGGTTTCTACTCTTCAGAGATCCTTTGATTCTTTTCACAGGGACGGATTCAGTCCTAACAAGCTGTTACACAAGCTGCAGACCGAACTCTGGGCCTTACACACGCTTTTGACTAAAACTGCACACTGAAAAGCACAGGGCTCCTTCCTTCTTCACTGCCAAAGCCCAACTCAAACTCCAACCGACAAAACTGGGCACTTCCTTTGAGTTCCTCCCAGTTCTTGACTGGATTGGCTGTCACTCACAATAGACTGCTGCTGTTGGTCCAAAAAGGCACTGAAGTCTAAACTACATCTCCCAGAGTCACTGCCCATACAATCCTCTTGTGGCTGGCTCAGATTATGAGTCCAAGTTCTGATTCGTCCAAGGCACCATTTTAGAGCTAGCTTACCCAACACTGATTGGTCCAGTTCAGCAGTTCAAAACTAGAATAGGGAACTAGCAGACACAGTTCTGACTGCAAAGAAAGCAGGTTAGACAAACTGTAATTTCATTATTACTCTAAATAATTTCTGGCAAACAGTTACATCTTTCAGATAGGTTCCCTTTGCACTCCTAGTGACTGCAAAATGAAGTGAATTGGCAGCAGCTTGAGTGGTACTCAATCAAAGAAACACACAGTCCCCCATACAAACTAATTATGTCTGCAAGCAGACAGCTCTTAAAGAGACAGTACCAGAGGTTCTAAAACACTCACTGATAAATGGCTTAAATGCCAAACACCATTCAGGCTTGGAGCATTAAAGCAAGCTCCTGGAAATCTTTTGGGAACCCCATTTGCAGGGGTTACACAAAGGCTGTGCTGGAAGCCAGAATCAAGTACACTAAATTAGGTATTGTTTCAAGGTTATAGGAAGAGGAGGAGAGGAGAAGGGAAGGAAGGGAAGGAAGAGAAGAGAAGAGCAGTACCTGGGAGGAGAGATGACAGCTGATTGTGCAGGGAAGGAGCGAGGAAAGAAAGGAAACAGAATCGGGTGGAAGCTGGTTTGCAGACATTATATCTCTAATATATGCATGAACTCAATTGTATTGTTTTATCCCACAATTTACTATGCCATAAAAATACTTCTTGCATCGTGGTACTTAACAATACTAATTTTGATTGATAAGGTTATTAATGTATAAGGAACTTATGCTGTATGCAATACAGTATTGCATGTTATTTTGACAGTTGTATTGAAAACTGTTCAATACTTGTTTTGTACAATAAATCACAAAACACGAACAATGGTGCAATTACTAAGTTAAGACATTATAGAAGTGTCTCATCAGAAGGCACAGACTACACTATGCTACGTAATTTTTTCCCATAAATTCCTTCCCAGCCACTATGAAGCCTGCGCTAATGGCATTAAAATAGTTTGGGTTTTCTTTCACTTGCATTTGCACTTGTATACAAGCCCCTTGAGAGCACACGCTGCCTTATGTACAACACGACTGCCCAAAGAATTTGCCACTGATCAAGGCTTGCTCCCTCCTTAATAGGCTCCAATTAAACAAGTCTCCCTTCAAGCTGTTCATTTTATTGCTAAAGTTCAGCTTGTGCTGATTAACGAAACAAAAAGGCAAAATGTGTTTACTTTGGCCCTACTGGACTTTTGCCAGCTTATAGCATCCCCAGAACATACTGTGAGGGTATTCCAGCCATATTAATCTTAAGGAGTGCGTACTGTGACATTCCTAAACACAAACCTCGATGCCCTACCCGACTCTTGCCAATGTTGTGCATGCCATATAGAGATCAGAACCAGCAAACAACTGTGTTTAACAGTCCACACACCACAATTTATAGTAACCAGACCAGCCTGTTTATGGAACTCTCTGATTACATGTGAAGGGATCTATAGTACTGCTTAAAGAGCACCTTCTCTGTGCACTGCCAACTCAACAGAAGGCTCCCTTACCTGGATGTGAGTTCCTCCATAGCACTTGTAAAATTTTCTGTTAAGCCCCCTAAGGAAGGAAGGGATTCTATTTGCCCTGAGGGCCTTGTTAGTTGAATACTGGCTCCAATTTGTATTAAAAGTTGGGTTAAAATAGTAAAATAACTTTTAAAATGGCTCCATAGACTTGCATGGAGCATGTCCCCACACTAGTCCTATAATGACATCACAAAACAAGGAAGTGTGGGATGGCGTCAGAGATCAGGAAGTAGAAGGGGTTGAGCTGGCCCCTGATAGTAAGGGAGCCTCCTATTAAGTTGCCAGGGTAAAAAAAATGTGCAGGAAATGTGCTCTTTAAAATATTGATTGGGGGTGGTTCTGGTCTTTAATTTATTATCTGTAAAAAATAAAATGCTACAATGCAATAAAAACAAAGGGAATACAAAGCTAAGATTTAAAACTTAAGGTAAGGCTATACTTATCTTCCCACTGGCCATCTATTGATATTCTAAATCTGACTGCCTTCTCTGGTACAGCATCTATCTCCTGTTTTCCCCTCAGCTCCGCCCAACCTCCCTGCTGTCCGGGCACAACTAACTAGTTGGTCCAAGCCTCTAGCCCCATATGTGGACCAGGCTCCCTCACCTCCCACCTGGGAGGTGGGGGGACCCCCATAGCAGTGGCTATGGGCGTGCTGCCTGCCATTTATGGAGTCGCTGGCACTAGCTGGTCTTGTATTAGGACCACTTTGCTCCACATGGCCACTACTCCCCGCTGACCCCAGGGGACACTGGGAGAGATCTCCCTCCTTGAGGTGCCTGACTTCACCTTCTCAAATATCCTGCGACCACCAGACCCCTTTCTGTCTCACCTGCTGCTTAAACCTCAGAGGTCTAATGTACTCCGTCAAGTCACTGACTTCCGTGCTCAAATTCCCTCGAATGGCCTATCTCCACGAGATGGTGTCTCTACTGGCTTCTCCTTGTAATACTACTACTGTCTGGGATATCAAACTAACCCTGGTTCAAATAATCTGGCCTCCACAATCCCCCTGTTTGGGGCATGGGCAAGGGCCCAAAGTAGCTCATCTTAACATTAGGGTCTGCTACCAAACCAGGATGAGCTTGTCTCGTGGACCTCACTCTATAAAACCGATATCCTCGGAGTGACTGAGACCTGGCTCAAACCCTCGATCCCTGATTCAGCCTGTGTACTCCCTGGGTATGAGTTCATATGGCTGAACCGAGCAGGGAACAAGAGGGGGTGGCATCTTGATCTACAGGAGACATCTTAAGGTCTCCCAGTAGCCTAGTAATCCCACGTGTACCCCTGTGAGGTACTGCATGTACTACTCCTACTTGGGAACACCAAGAAACTACATCTGGTGTGTACGTGATAACCCTCAGAGAGGTGGGCTCCAGGACTGACCCACCTCCTGGACTTAGCTGGTCCCAGCATTGGGGACAACAAACTCATAATCATGGGGGCGTTAACCTCAATTGGGCTGGTGGTAATGTAAAGCAGTTTGAGCCCTACTTGCTAATCATACCCTGACTCAACTTATCCAGGAACCAACCAGGCGGTCGGCAAATGGATCCTCCAGCTCCCTTCTGGACTGGATCCTGACCAACCGCCAGACAGGATCTCCTCAGCTGGAACACTCTCAGATTCTATTTCAGACCACTCCCCAGTCTTCTGTGTGTGGAAAATTCTCCCCTAGAATTCACACAAAATCATGCATGTCAGAAACTTCTCCAGATTTGACCCTGGAGAGTTCCTGGAGGACCTAAGGCTCACTGACTGGTCCGGGGTGCTAGGAGCTACTGACCCCTCAGTGGCAGCCTCCCACTTTCTTACCACCTTTGGGGCCCTGCAAGACAAGCATGCTCCAAAGGTCACCCATAGGTGAGGGGTCCACTACCCTCTGGTTGCATGGGAATCTCCTAGCCCAAATGCAGGCTAGACACAAGTGTTGGGCCACTTCAAAAGTTCCGTGATCTCACTACTTTCCAACAATACAGACACCTCAGAAACAAGTGCAAAAGGCCATTAGGGTTGCAAAAAGTGACTTCTGCAAGTCTGCCCTACTCAGCTCCGCCAGCGACCCCAGGAGGTTTGGAGAAATATAAAACCCTAGTCAGCGGTTCCTCTCATCCGGGGTATCTGACATGATTATAAATGGTGTCTCCTGTAACAATCCCCACACCATTGCCAACTCCTTAAATTGCACTTCTCTGACCTCTCGGCCTTCACCGCACTCTTCCCGTCTGGTGTGGGTATGTCCTCCCTCCCCCCTTTCGTGGAAGGATCACCCACTCGGCAAATGTTTTACCTCAGGGCTGTGACAATCTTGGACATGCAGAGGCGTCTACATGGCCTCTACCAGTACTCCAGCCCGGCCTAGATAACCTGGAGCCTAAGCTTCTAAAGCTTGGCGTTTCACACATTGCCTCCCCAGTAGCCCACATCTTTAACCTATCCCTTGCATGGGGTCCATCCCAGACATCTGGAAGGAGACGAGGATAGTCCCTGTCCTGAAGCAGGGCAATCCCAAAATACCGGATAACTATCATCCGCATCTATTCTTCCATCCCTTAGCAAGCTCCTCGAAAGGTAGTGGCTGAGCAGCTCTCTGAGTATATCCAGTGTCATGAGCTGCTATCCCCAGCCAAGCACGGTTTTGAAAGGGCGCAGTACCACAACAGCCTTGATCTCTGTCACATCAAGCATCAGAACAGGCATGGACCAGGGCAAACTCTCTGCAGCCATATTTATTGACCTGTCCAAAGCCTTGACCTTGTTGATCAAGCGTTGCTTTGTTCACAGTTGTGGTCACTTGGCCTCTCCCCGCTATGAAATGGATTACGGGCTACCTACATGGTAGAATGCAGCAGACCAGCTTCAATAAAGTCCTGTCCGAGCCCCTATTGGTGACCTCAGGTGTCCCCAGGGCTCGGTGCTGACCCCTCCTCTTCTCCCTCTTTATTAATCAACTACCAATGGTGACAACCAATTGCAGTGCCACTCTATATGCAGATGACCTGGTGATAATGGCCCATTCCGGGACACCGCTACTCCTAACCAGTGCATGTCTGAGGACTTTAACAATGTCCTGGCTTGAGTTACTAATCACAAGCTGGTCTTGAATCTGAAAAAAACTCAGGCTATGCTATTTGGCTCAGTAGCCAAAATCAAAGTCTCGTCAGCCCGCTGGTATTACCAGCCGGATGGATCCTCCTCCCAGTAGTAAATTCTGTCAAATACTTAGAGGTCACACTTGACCCCAACTTGACATGGGGTCATATCGTAGCGTCTGCAGGGCAGCGAACTATAAGCTGGGCCTGGCCTACAGGGCCAAGTACAACCTCACACCTGCGGCCAGGCTTGCCCTTCTGAGAGGTGTACTCCTTCCTCCCTTAGCTACGGTCTGCACGAATTTGCTGGCTCCTCTAAGACTCACCTTACTCGGTGGCACATGACATACAATAACATCTGTCATTTTGCCCTGGCTGCTCCCGCCTCACCCATCGCTGCAAGCTATACAATAAACTCTGTTGGCTCTCCAGCCAGGTACCTGGACTGGGTGGGTTGCCTCACGGGCAAAGTGATTAGAACTGGCACCCCCTGGGGCTGGCCCAGCTTCTACCACCAGCTGACATTTCTCCCTACCCACTTAGGTCCCAGGCTTGGGGCGCTCAAAGTTCCGCCACCCAAACTCTCATGGGAGATAGGGACTTTGCCATGTGTGTCCCAGACTTTGGAACTCCTTCCCTGAGTATGTTGCTCGGCCCCTCCATCAGTGTTTTCCGCAAATCCCTGTGGAGCTTCTTGAAACAAGCCTCAGCGTGTGACTGCCCCAAGCCTCCCTAGTGCAGCGTCACCCGATAACCTGACCCAAGCTGCCTCTTACAGGTGCTGCCTGGAACATACTGCTGTTCACACCATTCTATCACTTGCCTGGGTACTTGACTAAGGGTATAATTGTCTACATTTACATACTCTGGTCGTGCCTTAATTTATAAGTTTCTTGTATGTTTATTGATTTGTTTTAATTTGTTATATAATGTTACAAGTTATATTATGACTCTCTACTCCCTTGGATAATGTTGCCCACTGTACTCTTATATGTTGTTATGCTGTCATGATGTACTTGCATTTATCTCTGTACCATTCTGTACCCTATGTTGTATTCTCCCGGTCGTTCCTGAAAATAGGCATAATACTTGTCTAGTGTACTTACCGGTCAACAAAAGCTAAATAAATAAAATAAATAAAGGTTGTGTACACTACTACTATTGTGGTGGGGCCTCCAAATGTGGCAGGCTTTTTATGTCCAGGGCCCTCAAGGCTTTCCTGTTGCCATCTGAGGGGCAGAGAGGTTAATGCTGCAAGCAGCCTGGCATTGTATGAATTTAAACTGATGTAGTGCTTCCACATGGGGTAAGGATAAAGAGAACCTGGGAAGGATACACACAGACCTAGACTTCCCAGGAAACAGTATATCTATACCTGTATTCAAACAACATGAAGTCTTGCTGTATTCTAACTATTGCAGTTAGCCCAAGCACTCAAACTGCCCCAGAGAGTACAGGATTAATTTCTATACAGAGCATAGAGCGTTGAGCTCGAGGCTCGGTTCAAACCTCTGTCTGCTGCACTCTGAAGTGCAACCATCAGATTCTTTACTCCGCCTAACTGAGCGGTTGCTCGGAGATTTCTCCTTTGCTCTTGATTCGAAATCGGTTAAAGTCCTCGGTTTCACCGATTATTTTTCATAAGTTTGGTTCAGATCTCTGTCTGTGGTACAGTAAGTACTAGTTAGTGAACTAGACATAGCAAACTTGTGGAAATTGTAAAATGTATTTTACGACCGATTCGACTGAACCGTCTTTTAGTGAATTATATATTCTGTTTCTAAACTTACAGTGTGGTTACGGTCCTTATTGGTTTAAAAAATGCATTTTCTTGTGGTTTTCCAATACCCGTGACACGGTTAGAAACAGGTAAGGTGTCTTGCCTGGTTGTTAGCCATAAAAGGGTAAGTTTGTGGTTAGGTTGGCTATGTCTGAGAAACCCAAAAGAAAACCGGGCCCAATGGGTTTCAACACTGCAGTGTGTGGGGAGGTCTTTGCTAAGGTTGATCCTCACACCACCTGTGTTTATCGTCTGGGATTTGACCACCTTGATTCAGACTGCCAAATCTGTAAAATTTCTCTAAATCTACCCTGGAAAAAGATTAGGTAGGCTTAGGAATAAGGAGGTTGAGAGTCCGCTGACCTGGATGGCCAGCCAGGTTCGGTTCGACCGAACCTGAAGGAGTGCCTCTGACCAGGCGATACTTCTTCAGGCAAGAGGAGAGCCAATCCTGAGGATCGCTTCCACAAAAGAAAAAGAAAAGAAAAATCGTCGGTTCGGATCCAGAGACCCATTTCCGACCGCGAAGAGATTACCAAAGCGATAAGAATTGTAGAATCGCTTGCCCAGTTCCGTCTGATCCGGTGCCTTCTGGCAGGCGCTCGGTTAGTTGGTTCCTCTGGTTCAAGATTATGCCCTGAAGAATTCTATGAACTGGATTTGAGAGGGATGAAGATTATAATGATGATGATGATGACGATGGTGCAGAAGGTCTGGATGAGCCCATTGAACCGGACATCTCCCCAGACAGGCCTTCTGGTGTTTCCCCTCCTAGGCTTTCTGAGTCCCCTTCCCACTACATGTTTTACAGGAAGTGGCAGATACCCTCCAGCTGCCTGTGGAAGAAGCTGTAGAGGAACAAGAGGAACCTGATTATGTGGAGATGATGGACATCCCAGAGTCAAGAGACTGTCTATTCCCTTCATAAGTCTTTTGGGAAACAGACACAAAAGATTTTAAAAACTCAAATTCTGTACCTCCTGTCGACAGGAGAATGGACAAAAGGTACACCTTATCAGGTTCAGGTACAGAGTACTTGTATCAACAAAGCAGCTATGTTGGGGTTGTGCAGGCTGCAGCCTGTGATAAAGCTAATATACCCTTGGTTTCACATCCCCAGATAAAGACTCTAGGAAGCTGGATGCTATGGCAAAGAAACAGTACATGGCATCCGCCTTGGGACTCAGGCAGGCTAATTGTATCTGCCTATGCAGGCCAGGTACCAGAAGTCCAGGTGGGACACTACTGGCACTGGCTAAGCAGGCCTCCCCAGCTAGCCTCCAAGCTGGAGGGTGGCTGCTGATGGGATTGAGGCATCTAAGGTACAGTTCCATGCTGCTGTGGACTCCAGTGATGTGTCATCTAGAGTCATGGCTACATCTGTGGCTCTTGGAGAATGGCTTGGCTCCAATGTACTAGCCTCTCACAGGACACCCAGGCTAAGGCCATGGATTTCCCTGTGGTGGGTAATTCTCTGTTTGGGGAGCAGACAGAGAATTAAATGAAAAGATGGATGAGTATAGGACCACCTATAGGAGTGCACAGGCCAAGGAAAGGCAGGCAACTCCTCAAAGGCAGCAAGCTAGGGGCAGGGCAGGCCTTTTCATAGGCCTTTCTACCAACACATGCCTCTTCTCCCTTTCCTCAGAGGGGTTCTTCAGAGGGAGAGGCAAAGGGGGATGAACAGGGCTGCATCCACCCCTCAACCTAAGGCTCCTGCCAAGCAGACACCCTGATGTGTCAGCCCGGGTCGACTCCCCATTCCTTTAGGAGGCAGGCTGTCTTACTTCGTCCAGGACTGGATGTCTGTTACCTCAGACAAGTGGGTCCTGGAGGTGGTATGCAGGGCTGGTTCTCAGCTTCAAGAAATTTCCAAAGCTGAGGGCCAGATCTTTTCCACCTGCAAGCATCTCGAAACCATTGCCCTAGAGGCAGAGGTTTCATCTCTACTGGCTCTAAAAGCTGTAGAGAGTTCCTACATTATACAGGGGCAAAGGTCTGTACTCCAGGTACTTCCTTACCCCCAAAAAGACAGGGGTGGTGACCCATCTAGACTTAAGACACCTGAACAAACATCTTTTAAAACCAAAATTCAAAATGGTGACTCTGGGAATAATCCTTCCCTCACTAAGGCCAGGGGACTGGCTAGCCTCCCTGGACTTAAAGATGCCTACTTTCACTTTCCCATCAGGTGCTCCCACAGAAAGTACCTCAGGTTCAAATTGCCTTCAGGCCATTATCATTTCAAAGCTACGCCTTGGCCTGACATCAGCTCCACAGGTATTCACAAAATGCCTAGCAGTAGTAGTGACCTTTTAAGAAGGAAACATATTTCCATATTTCCATACCTGGATGACTGGCTCATTGTGGGTCAGTTCCCAGACCAAGTCAAGTCAGACCTGCAAGTGACTCAGCAAGTGCTCACTTCCCTAGGATTCCTTCTCAATCTTCCCAAGTCAGTTCTCATGCCTGTACAGCTCCTCACCTTCATAGGGGCAGAGTTGGATGCAGTCAAAGCAAGAGCTTTTCTTCCCTGGAAAGGGCAGGGCTATTGTAGAGCTGGATTCTTCATTCCACCTTCTGGTCTCTCGGCCAGCAAGACACTTCCTTCAGCTTCTGGGCCACATGGCAGCTTTTTTCAGCAGTGTCTGGGGATATATGCTTCTTGGAACACCAAATGCTGAATCTTTTCCATTTAGAGTTACAAGTTTTTCTGGTGGCAGGCTTTCGAGAGGCTTTGAGAATATCCAGAACCCCTGGGGACAGATGCAAATCTGCATACATAAAGTTACATTTAGATTATTACTGACACTGATTCTCAAATCACGATCCTCCTGTTCCACTCTAAGCATCTGTCCTGCCAGTGTATACTCCACCTAAGTTTTTCTTACCCAAGTGCATCATTGTACACTTGTCTATGTTAAAAGATGCCCATTTTCTCGTGCCCAGGTCTCCAACTCATAATCGTCCTGTAATATAAGGCTTCAGATTGGTTGTCCACTGAAACCTATGCACGTGTCATCCACAAATTTAGAGCAGATTTCCGTCTGTATTTTCATAGTTGAGATATACAGGTTGAACAAACAGGCTAACACGGAACCTGGGGCACCCCACTAGTAACTCCTGTCCTCCGAGTTCACCCATCGCTTACCCTCTGCTTTCTATCGGCCAGCCAATCTGTAATCCGATACACTAGATTCGTTGAACCCTCGCTTGAAGAGTGTATAAATCAGTTGCTTATGGGGACTTTATCAAAAGTCTTAGCAAAATCCAAGAATACCACATCCACAGATCTACCCTCATCTAGTGCTCTACTTACTTTCCCATAGAACTCCAGTAGGTTAGTCTGACATGATCGTCCCTTTGTAAACCCATGTTGCGTCTCATTGATAATCTCCTCAGAAACAGCTGTATTCATAATCAGATCTTTGATTACGCTCTCAAGTATCTTCCCTAAGACCAAGGTTAGGCTAATAGGTCTATAGTTAGCCACCTCCTGCTTTGATCCCTCCTTATGGATAGGGATCACTACAGCCTACTTCCACTCCTCAATTACCTGTCCCGTTTCCAGGGATTTCTGGAACAATAATGCTACAAGCCCTGTCAAACAATCAGCCAGTTCCTTAAGCATTCTAGGGTGCATCCCATCAGGCCCTTGAGCTTTGTTCTTATTTAGGTTACTTAACCTCTTTCTCACATCTTCAACCTCATTTTAGGGCTTGCTATCCCTTGTACAGTACTTTCCGGAAGTATGACCTTATGGCCTACATTAAATACGAAGCAAAATAGGTATTAAACCTGTCTGCCATTCCTTATTTTCTAATATAAGATTGTCACTGCTGTCTTTAAGGGGTCCGACAACCTACCCGTACCCTTCTTATTATTAATGTATGTGTAGAAAGATTTATAATTATCTTGTACTTTTGTGACCAGCACATATTCAGATTTTTCTTGACCTTAGAGATGGTTGATTTAGCCTTTTGTAACCAATATTTATAACTAACCCATGAACTGGTCTCTCCTTCGTTTTGCCTATTATATTCCCTATTCTTTCTTTTGATTATTTTTTAATCGAGGTGTCAGCCAAGGGAGTAGCCTTTCTTGAATTGTGATATTTAGTTTTGTAGGAACATGCTTGTAAGTTAATTCTCTTAATGATACTAAGCTTGTCCCCATTTCAAACACCGTTTTATTTTTGAATTCATGCTCTCAGTTCCATTTATTCAGTTCCATCCTTATGGCACTGAAATCAGCTCTATTGTAGTCATACACTACTGTACTTCCCACATATTTTTAGCTGACTATTTCATACTTGAAACCGACCATGGAGTAATTGCTGGTACCCAGAGGAGTTTCCATTACACATTCATGGATGTTATCTGCTATGTTACTCAGTACTAAGTCCAACATATGATTTCCCTAGCACTTTCTAGAACAAACTGTTCCAATCCAGCCACCAGAAAGGTCTCCAGGAAACTAGTCTCAATCCTAGAGGTCGTTTGAGCCAATTCCTAGTTAATACCAGGTATATTAAAATCTCCCATTATGATGATCCTGTCCTCCTGTGTAATATTTTAATAAAATCAGTAAATGACTATCATTCAATGTTGGGTTTGCTGGGGTCTACAAACCACAGCTACATTAATTCTAGCTGATCCTGGAGGTAATATTTATCCATAATAACTCAGATGTTTCCCAGGCTGAACAAACTATATTTTCAGATGTTATGTCATTTGAGACATATAGTGCCACTCCTCCTCCTCTGGCGTGTGACCTATCCTTGTTACATAATGTATCCTGTTATTGCTTATCCCAGGTATCCTCAGCCCTCCACCGTGTCTCCGTAATAGCACATAAATGAATGTTTGAGTCATGTAACTTTAATTTTAATTCATCCATTTGTTAATAACACTTCTGGCATTTATAACCAAACAATTCCAATTTAGCTTTGGTTTATGTATCACATAATTTTGTAATACCCCAGCCCCCAATATCTAGTTTAAATAATAATTTATGTACTGTCTTAATTTACTAGAAAAACTCTTTTCCCTTGCCCATTTAAGTGCAATCCATCCTGTGAAAAGTAATGAAAATCCTGGAAATCCTCCCAGTGATCTATACACAATAAACCTTCTGTATGGCACCACCTCTTTAGCCACCCATTTAGACTTTTAATATTCTCAGCTAAAAGCAGTCCTGCCCTAGGTACTGTAAAATACCTTATATGATCAGGTCACATGCCTTACTTATAAGTTCTTCCAACCTTCTCAAAATTCTGTTTAATATCAAAATACTGTTTCTTTTATCACATCATTTACTCCTATATGCAAGAGTGTCACTGGTGTATGTATGTTCTCTAGTAGACCGGAGTAACTTTCTTAAGTCCCCAATACCAGCCCTGGTAATGCAGAACAGTGGTATACTCCTTCCTATTCCTGCATATAATATGATCTGTATATTTAAGCATGGAATCACCTAATACTAGTACATCCCTAGGTGGTCTTATAATGGACTTTGACATGTCATGATTATCTGAAGTATGTGGACTCATGATATTACTGTTTACAACAGGGGCATCAAGAATGTCCTCCCTTCATTTCAAGTTCTTGATCTATCATAGGAGACTAAATCTGTTTGGGGTTAGGATGTGGATCCTCCTATATTCCTCCTGCCCTTTTTCCTCTTGGTGCTTTTGCACAGTAAACCATTATTTTCATTTCAAATTCCTCAGAGTTGTTATATCAGATGGTAACATGTTGTCTGTTGGACAGTGCTGTGATACAGAGTGTTCACTGACTGCTGAATCAATAAACTGCTCCAATACAGAGATTTCAGTCTGTACACTCACCCTGAGCCTTAGGGAAATGATCTCGGCCTGCAGTGCCTCAATTAAAACGCAGTTTCCACATACAAACTCCTGACTCTCCTCCCCTCATCAAATATGCCACAAGTAGTACACTTCTTCATTACTTACTCATTTATTTAATGTTGCTGTAGGCGTATTATCCCGTTCCCAGCAGACACGGCGACATGCGCCAGCGTGCGTGGCGACATCATGCAGCTAGCCTGCTCGCTGCAGGGCCCGGCACTATAGGGCTGAGTGACCGGAAGTGTCTGCTAGGGGTCGTAAAGTTTAAAGTGCTATTTGCACAATTTATAAATAAATCTACCTTCCGTCGTCTGCCTCTCATCGAGGCACAGGCACATTGTAGTAAAAAGGCCCTTATGTTTGAAAATAAGCTCCCGTATTCCTGACTAAAACATCGTAATGCACTACTCGCTCTCCTCCTATGTCCTGTCAACACAGGAATAGGGCTCCTAGTGAATCGCACAGTGAAAAGGTTTTAAAAGGCACAAACACACTCTCCCTTTCCCTGCGTGCAGTTTACACCAACATGTATTAAATTGCAGAGTTTACCTCCATCGCTCGCTGCAGGGCCATTTTCATAGGGCTTTGTGACGGAAGTGTCTGCCAGGGTCGTAATGAGTTTAAAGTGCTAGTACACCAGTTCACTTAATGTAAAAAACTACTGTAAACATTGGGAAGGGGTGGCAGGTGACCTGGAGGGAAGGGGGTGGGCAAGCGGTACTGGGGGTGGGCACCCTGTCCACTTTACTTATTCAAGGGATCAGAGAAAAAGGAAGGAGGCTGGCTCAGCTGGGAAGGATGGGAATAAAAATAATAATCAATGAAGAATGCAAAGCGTTTAACTCAGTAAACAGCATGGTGGCAAACAGCAAACAAGGGAAAGAGGGATAGATTAAGTTCTGTGACTCATGTCGTATAACAGCCTAGTGGCTATAAATGAAATAAAAAGTGAAGTAGTTAATCATTAGTGACGAAGATAAAAGCTTAAGAATAGGAGTCGTGCTGAATCCTTCAACATGTATGGCAGAATGGGCACAGTAAAGGCTAGCAGACAAACTGTTTGTCTTCATAATATACTCCTCAGTGGTGGGGTTATGCCTAATGAGCCTTTCAAGTTGTGGGGTGGGGGCTCTGGGCCCAGCCAGTAAACAGAAACCACCCCAGCCCCTCTTTAAATGTTAGTGTTGCCTGAGAAACTACAGGAAGAGAAAATTATTGACAAATGTTTGCATGGCAACTGCTTTACTACAAACCTGAATTTGAGCAACAGTAGGAAAAAGCTGGCATGGCATTTGCATTTGTGTAATATTTTGCATGTGCCCTTCCTGATCTGAAAGACCATAGTGGCCAGGTGTAATTGGATGCACGGTAGCAAGGAATATACTGTGCATATATAGTTTTGAATAGCAGACAGTGAAAATTGTGTTGTTTTTCTGCTACTCATAACAGGTAAAAAAATATTTACATACTACAGGGATTCCTTTAGGGTTAGCGCTGCCTTCCACAGTAGTTCCAACATGGATTGTTTCAAGGCAATACTGGGCATAAAACCAGCATTGTGCATTTTTCAAGTCTCTCAGTATGTCTAGACATTGAATCCAAATATCAGTGTTTCCATGAGATCTGTTTTAAAATGTCAGCCTCACCCTCGGTGTAAGGGGCAGCAGCCAGGCCACAGGTATTTGTTTACTCCGTAACCAGGAAAACTCTTAGTGGATGCAGCATCCCTCTCCGGGAGTGTGTGCTTTGGGAGAAATGGTTACAGTACTGATGATATATTAAAATCCCCATGTCTTGTCTCACAACACACAACACACCATAGCTAAACAGACAAGAAAAACCACGCAGTCCACTAGCTGTATAAATATATATATATATATATATATATATATATATATATGGAGGTAGAAAGATAGAGGGACAGAGATAGATAGATACAGACAGAAACAGAGATAGATATATACAGAGATAGATACAGAGACAGATAGATAGACAGACAGACAGACAGACAGCTACAGAGACAGACAGATAGATAGATAGAAAGATAGACAGATAGATACAGGGATAGATAGATAGACAGACAGACAGACAGGTAGGCAGCTACAGAGACCGATAGATACAGAGACAGAGAGAGAGACAGAGAGATATAGATAGATATATAGATAGACAGATGCAGAGACAGATAAATACAGATATATAGACAGACAGATACAGAGACAGATAGACAGACAGATATAGAGACAGATAGATAGACAGACCGACAGATACAGAGATAGATACAGAGACAGATAGATAGACAGAGAGATAGAGAGAGAGACAGATAGATACAGAAACAGATAGACAGAGAGATAGACAGATACAGAGACAGATAGACAGATAGATACAGAGATAGATAGATAGATACAGAGACAGAAAGATAGATAGATACAGAGACAGAAAAATAGATAGATAGATAGACAGACAGATAGATATAGAGACAGACAGATAGATACAGAGATAGATACAAAGACAGAAAGATAGATAGACAAATAAATACACAGACAGAGAGAGAGAGAGACAGAGACAGAAAGATAGACAGACAGATAGATTGACAGACAGACAGACAGAGAGAGATACAGAGACAGAAAGATAGATAGATAGACAGACAGGTAGATAGATGAGAGACAGATGAGAGATAGATAGAATAGATAGATAGATAGATAGATAGATAGATAGATAGATAGATAGATAGATACAGAGACAGACAGATAGATAGATAGATACAGAGATAGATTGACAGACAGACAGACAGATAGATAGATAGCTAGATAGATAGATAGATAGATAGATAGATAGATACATTGATTCTAGAAAAGAACAAGAGAGATTGTTTGCTGGTTCACTGCTGGTACACAAGCCAGCAGCACATCTCCATCTGTGGCAGCAGATGTCAAGAAAGTTCCATTGTTCTCATACACAGAATACAGGTGAATAGCTCTTCTCGCTAAGCTCGGCACCTTGGATTTTGGGGTGACCAGAAAATAAATTTATGGCATATTTTCTGTGAAACAAACACCAGAATCTAGCTAAACAGGTCCATTTACCTAGGTTCAGGTGTTTGTTTTAAAAAAATACATGTTTTTATGTATTTTCAATGTTGTTTACTTTTGAAAAAAAAACAAGAAGACGGCGAGCGCCACGATCAATATTTTTCTCAAGATCAATAATGTCACTAATTCTTTGATCAGTATACCCTCATAATTGATTTTTTAATCTTCTGTATCAGAAGGTTAGCCAAAACCCTACTGAGCATGCTAAAACAGCTCAGCAAAAAAAAAAACAACTTTCAATCCTTATTACTCTGGAACCATGTAATATTTTTCTCAAAACCTGAAGGCACTACCTTGAGATAGGTTGCTTCTATCCTGAAAGTCTTGTGAAAAAATTCTGTTCCATCTAGGATGTAGTTGAGAGCAAAAAAAAAACAAAAACAATTTAAGTATTGGGAAAAAAATCCACATTTATCATTTTGCGATGTTCCGTATTTCAGAATGCACACAATGCCATTACGCAACTTTTCATGTCTAAAGACCCTGCCAGCCAGACCGTGCATGCCATATTTGCAGCTGTTTTGTCGAACACTGCCAAAGTTATTAAGGTGTAAAATTGGGATTTAACATTAGACACCCTACTCAACCCTAACTATACTGGCTCTACTGTGTCAGTATATATATATATATATATATATATATATATATATATATATATATATATATATGTAACCCCCACAAATGGGGGTTCCAAAAAGTCTTCCAGGAGCTTGTTTGAATCTCCAAGCCTGGATGTGTTAGGCGTCTAAGCTGTTTATCTGTGAGTGCTTTTAGAGCCTCTGGTACTGTCTCTTTAAGAGCTGTCTGCCTGCAGACATAATTAATTTGGATGGGGGTCTGTGTGTTTCCCTGCTCAAGTCCCGCTCGAGCTACTGCCAAATCGCTCCATTTCTCCCGTCGCTAAGTGGGCAGAAGGGCACTCTTCAAAGATGTAATTGTTTGCTTGCAACCTGTTAGACTAATAATGAAACTGCAGTTTGTTTTAACCGGCTTTCTTGTAGCAAGGACAGTGCAGAGTAGCTCCCTCATGTTGGTTCTGAACTGCGAACTGGACCAATCATTGTGGGGATCTTTTAAAATGGAGCCTGCTCTGAGCGAATCAGAACTTGGACTCTCCTCTGGTGCCAGCCACAACAGGACTGTATGGCAAATGCCTCTGGGAACTGTAGTTTGGACTTCAGCGCCTTTTGCACCAACAGGGGAGTCTGATTGTGAGTGACAGCCAAACCAGCCAACTGAACTAGGAGGAACTCAAAGAAATGCCCGGCTCTGTCTACTGGAAAGATTAGATCAGTTGTGGCAGTGAAGAGACAAGGAGCTCTGTGCTTCTTTGGTGTGTAGTTTTAGCGGGGAAGCTCGTGTAAGGCCCTGAGTTTCAGTCTGCAGCCTGTGCAAGCGCCTGTTCAGACCGAATCCGACCTGTGAGAAGAATCAAGGAGATCTGAAGAGTAGAAACCAGGCTCACCCTGCAGAAGACTGGAGAAATTGCTGAATCGCGCTCAGTCTGTCAGGAACTGAAGCTGCTGTGTGTTCTCCGGGTATTGTGCAGTAATTGCAGTCGGGACTGAGAAGCAGCCTGCCTGATATAGTACTTTCCTTTTACATAAAAATGTGTGTAGTGCTTGTGAGGAATCGTGTTTCAAATCCCCTGTACAGTGAACTGTGTGCATGAAGCTGGAAGTAAACCCCAGCTTAATCCAGACTACATCTATTTGCTGTAAACTGCAGTGGGGTCCAGTCACAGGACCTCTTCCACAGGTTCTGCTCCTCCTGGCAATCCAGGACAATCTGCCTTCCATCCAGTTTCTAGCACTGAGTCTGTGAGTACAAAGCAGGTAGCTCCCTGCCATCTGTTTATCCAATTGCAAGTGTGTCATCTAATTGCTGCTGTTTTATTTCTTCACGAACTGAGCCATCCGGCTCCGGATTATAATTGGGTATTGTGCAAGTGTTTTTCCATCACAGGGCCCCAACCAGCTGCACGATCCTGGCTAGCCCCCCATCCTGGGTACCCAGTGAAAGTGACATTTTGGGACTCTGAATATGCGCAAGTACTGTGATTATTAATGTGTTTAACCTAATTAACCTGATTTCCCTGTCCTTGTTACAGCTCCTTAAATATATCAGATCTGTTTGTTCCACCAAAGTTACACTGACTGAGGTATTCGTTTATGTTAAGGTACTGTGCTGTGGCTTTTGCATTGTATCATCTTGTTTTACAGGGGGTCCCCAGAGTCCAGTCGACAGAGCCAGTCCTAGGGGTAAGTGTATATTGTGCAGATATTCCTGATGCATTGTGTGGGCCACTAGTGGGAAGAAAGGGGTTGCAGTGTCCCAGAGGGCAGTGACCAAGTTAGTTTAACTACTGCAAACCCTGACCTCTGGGTGGGCACCCGCCATTGGACCTAAGCCCTCAACCTGTTAGTAGTTAAGCAGGCAGGGGTAGTAGCCCTTGGGATAGCGCCACCTAGGGGTTACATATATATATATGGAATATCGATGGGAGCTGTTGGATAAGTTATTTATTTTCACTTGTACTGTATGACCTGGGTAACTTCACAAGTTTTATAAGCCGCAAGTGATGTGCACAAAGTCAAACAGCACAAGTGAAAATAAATCCTTTATCGAAGCTCCACATCACATATTTCATTTATGTGATGGGGAAGGAGCTTGTGCCATGTGTAATTTTGTAGTAATCTGTTTGAAAATAAACTGTTTTTAAAATATGTGTTTTTTTTTTTGTTTTGCTGCAGTAGGTTGCTGTGTGTTGTGGAGTGCCATTGCTACAGCCATTGCTATAGTCATAACTCAGGACACTGCATTATGTGAAATAATGTTGCCACTCACTGGTGGAGCTGGTTTAAAAAACATTAAAAAATGGCAGCCATTGTAGCGAGGACTTCTGGATGTATACGGTGAGAACGCTCATTAATCAAAATGCAGTTGAGAGAAAGACAGCAGTGGCTGTTGGTTTTATTCTTGAATAGATGGCTATCTGGACATTTTTAGGGCTGTAAAGTTGAGCAGGAGGAGGTTCAGTGGAACAGGCAAGCGGACCATCACACACACATGCAGAGAGCAGGTTGGGGGAGCTTATGGTCTGGCAATCGGCTAACAGAGGAGTGAGAACAAAGAAAACAAAAGATGGGGAAAGGTAAACTGTCCAAAATACTATGTTCTACTAGGAGATGACCTGTGTTGAAATCAGAATGATTCAGAAGTGTGTACTTTGAGGAAAGGCGGCCGCTTGTACTTCTAAAAATGAAAACGGAAATGATGAAAGCTGTGCTGGTCAAGTGGCTGGTAGGAGGGGAGTTTGTCTGATGATGAATTAACTAGGTATATAAGTCTGCTATGATGTGGCAACTATATGTATAAATGTAAAATTTTACATTTATACATACAATACTCTGCTAAACACATTTATGCAATAGATATGGACACAAATGTCATTGTATAAATTGTGTTATCTGAGTTACTACTATGTATAAATTAAATTTATACATACAGTAAACTAGTCATCAAGATTTAAAGATATAGTAAACTCGTTATAGGTTAGCCACCTTCTGTCCACCGCAGCTTGGCAACACTACTACCAGTAGTTTCATTATGTTTCTCCAACTAACATGTACCTCTTCTTATAGTACACACTCAGCCCTTACACCTCATTCTGCCCAGTATCCATAGAACTCTGCTCAATGCTTTAAAAAGTTTCTTAGTTTGTTTTATGTTGGCTTGCGTGCATCGCAAGAAACATAGTGCCACCATCGACTTTTTGAAGGTGTGCGCATGCTCTGCCAATGCCCTGATCCATTCTGCAGGCTGACCACCCACACCAATGAATGGCCGAGCTGTCTATGACAGCAGTTCAGATGCAGTGGCATGCAGTCGAAAGAAACCACCAGTGCAATCAGCTGTGGTAACGTGTGGGCAATTTGCATATTGACAGCAAGCAGCGGCTGCCGCGCCGCCTCTCAGTCCCCATGAAAGCTGATGGGGTTCCCAATCCTTCTGTCGGCATGCCCCTCCCTAGTTCATTTGCTGATGGGGTGGCCCAATCCCCATCGGCATAATGTACCCCCATTTGTTGTGTGCTGAGGGTGCCCAATCCCCTCAGCTCATCGCCCTCCCAAGCACACTGTATGGCCAACGGGGTGCCCAGTCCCTGTCAACTCCAGCCCCTCTGCCAACAAATACCCACATGGCACGCTGGGAGCCCACCTCAGCATGCCAAAGCCTCCCGTGTTATTGTTTATTTATTTTTTTCCCTGTAAAACAGAAGACAGTCCTCGCTGTCTCTGGTGCCCCCTCCCCCAACCTGCACACGCCTTGAGCACAGCACATCCCTGCACCCCCAATCTATACTTACCCTCGAGCCCGGCGCAACGATCTTCGGTGTGGACTGGGGAACATGTCTGCACTCTTCAAAGCCGACCGCGGAACTGAAGAAATGCCGATAAGCTGTACAATGGCATAAATGGGGTTTTCAACTTTGGTACATATCTCGCCATTTTGTGAATTTTGGCACCAAATTTTTAACGTGGATTCTTAGATCCCACCTCATGAATTCAGTCACTGTCATGGAATTATTCAATCTCGAAATGTGATTTTCTGGCCACTGTGCCGAATCACCTTCGGGACCGATTCATGAAAAGACAGTGTCACTGTTCATGAGGTGACCTCCCAAAAAGCCTATATTGCAAATCTGGTGAAACAATTCCAAAAATAACTGTGTTATGAGGCATGCATTGCACAGTTTCTCACGCATGCTTAACTTCACCAATTTTTAATATTTTCTCTCCAGATTTTCAGCATTGCCATTTTCACACCTCCTATGAACAGTATAGCTGTAATTTTCCACAACCTTCCTGAAATGTGTTTTCACACCTGTGGCACAGAATAGCGTGGTCATTCTGGAAATCAACATTCAGGACAGAGTAACAAAATCACTGTGCCACTGTTCATGAGGAGAGGTTCAAAAATATCCATGTTGAAAATCTGGTGAAAAATTTCAAAAATGATTGCGTTACAGGCATGTGTTGTGCATTTCTACACATGTTCGAGAACTTTGCCAAATTTCCATATTTTACTCCAGATTTTCAACATTGCCATTTTTCACACCACCTCATGAACAGTACAGCTGTCATTTTTCACATCCTGCCAGAAGTGTGTTTTCACACCTATGACACAAAATGGCACAGTCACTGTGCAAAACCACCTTCGGGATTGAGTAACTAAATGATAGTGCCTGTTCATGAGATGGGGTCACAAAATCCCATTTGAAAATCTGGACTGAGAATACAACAAACACCCAGGGCGTTAGGGTTTCTAACCATAATGCCCTACTGTGTGTAGACTGACAGGCAGTGGGGTGTGTCTTGGGACTGTCACCCGTAATGCACCGCCATTCCACCCCCACCCTGCAGCCAGTGACAGGCATCAAGGTGTACCTTGGGGTCTTACCAGCGTTCACCCCATTCTCCTGTACCACAATCATTTCAGCATATTTCCTTATGGAGTGGGATGAGTGTAAGGCCTGAAGACCCCAAAGCACACCGTGACACCTGTCAGTGTCTTCAGGGTGGTGTGAGATGAAATGTGTGAGTGTTATGCCCAGTGAGCCAAAGGCAGACCCCAATGCCTGTCAGTCTCTGCAGGGTGGGGTGGGTAGGGTTGGTGTCAGTTCAATACTTTACTGCCATTCCTATTATGCATCTCTAACTCTGCATTACCAACGCCAATGCCAGCAAGCCAACATTCGGCATTGACAAATGCTTGTTCAAACTGCAACTGCAAGTTAACTCAAAATTCATGCTAGAGGTCACTACAGTCACCCACATCCGCCCCCACGGCTTCTTCAATTTTAATCTGCCATTCCTGTTCCTTCTCAACATCTCAGTCTCCGGGCATCAACTGAAAGTCAGTACTTTTGCCAGTACCTTTCTTCAAATTGAGGAACATTCTGTCCGCACTACTTTTAACCCCTCTTCTTCCTATTGCCATTCTGCAGTGAACGCCCTGACTACCGCTGCTTAGTTTCTCTGCTCTGCCATGACTACCACCACCACTTTCTCTACTCCTTCCCTGACATGCCTGTGGTCCTCTTCAGACCCTCGCTCACTAACCACACTATCAATCCACTGGCAGCTCAGTCGGCGTGCAACACGAAAGCACTGCACCACCACATTTACACTCCTCGGTGCTCTTGCTAACAACCCATACCTTTGTGCCTTGGTTTTTCTGAAATAGACACTTATCTGCCAATCAGCAGCAATATATACGCAGCTGACATGGCATCCAGATGCCAGCTCCATAACAACATCCATAGCAACAGGCTTTCCTAATCACACAAAAGCACTACCTTACTAAAAAAAAAAACTCAAAAGTAAGTAAATTACTTAAAGATTAAAGGTATACACAATGCCAAGACTTATTGCACAAATGAAATACGTAGAGGTGACCTGTGTGATACCAGATTTATCTATACTCGTACTGTTTGACCTTGGTCACCTCACTCGTGGCTTACCTGACTCATGAAGTCGCCTGAGGTCAAACAGCACTTGCAGAGATAAATCAGGTATCACACAGGTCCATCCTGCATATCCCTACCCCCTTGGAGTGTTAGATTAGTGTACTGGACTATACACTGAGTACATTTCAGGGCTCTGTGCCTGTGACATGTAAAGGGTTAAAATTATTTCCTCTGGGGACTGCCTGCAATTGGTGGGGAGTACCCTGGAGGGCATGTTTTCTGGTCTGTGCAGGAGCACACAGGTGGGAAAAGAGACAGTTGGAGGTCAGGAGCATGGCCGATTGCCTGCCTCTGAGGTGGTCTTAACATTTTCTGTGGAGAGGAAAGGTCAAAACAGCCTGGCAGGATGTGACAGCAGCCATAATGTGAGACTTCGGGTGGGGAAGCAGTGATGCCATGCAGGAGAAAAAGGTTGAAGTCCTATGCTATTGGGCAAGGGGTCTGAACTCAACTCGGAGGGAAGCAAAACTCCAGGAAAGAGAGATGTTTGGGACTTTCATGCCCATGGAAGGAATCTCCATGCATCTTGTAAGCCCACAATTTAGTTATGAAAAGGGGGAGGGGAGGAGCAGCCACAAAACTTGGATTTTATTTTGGTAGCCTCTTGGGCCTGAAGGAATATGTAAGGCCCTTGGGGAATGGTTTCATCTGACTGCTGAAAGCTGTAGAGAGAGAAAGAGTTGCATTACCCTGCAAGGATGTGGTGCCTGTAGTTCAGAGGAGGCAGTCGACAGGGAGGGTTTCAGAAGAAGCTACAAGTCTGAATGGGGATTTACTTGCCCTAACTTAAGATCAGTGGATAATGAAATGTCTGGGATTTGAGCAGTAAGAGAAGCCTGGGAAGTAAATGGTCCTGCCAACATGGAGAGAAGGACAGTTCAGCTAGCATGGGGAGCTGAGTTTGAAGCTGCCTAGGGACAATAATTAGAGCCAAGTAAAATGCATAAAATGAAAGTCTATGCTGCCTGGAATCAAGGGTCATCGAATTACACCTCACTGGATATGGACACTGTGAACAAGGACTTATGGACACCTTGTGAACATTGACTTGAGGGGCCCTTAGTCTGTACCCTTATCATTTCCATAGGGTGAATGTTTATTCAGCTAACTGCCCATGGAGTTATCAGTTTCATTAAAGGGGATATTGATGGGGTTTTTAGTAATACAGATGCCCGGATCAGGCAGAAAGCGGTCCACTTGACCACCAGGGATTTGGAAGGTTTTCTATCTTTACACAGATGCCCGCGATCAGGCATATAGCGTCCACTGGACCACCAGGGATATAGGACGAATTCTGATTTTACATGGATGTCTCGCGATCGGCACATAGCGGTCCACTGGACCACCAGGGATATAGAACTTTTTACAGATGCCCGCCATCGGCATGGGGGCACCGCCAGGTGCAGCCAGAACTGAGGGCTAATTACAGGTGGCAGCTGCCACGTTGCACCCTGCAATGCGGCAGCTCACCTGTGGGTGGCCATCAGTTGTTCCTTTTTTGGCTGATCTTTGTGCTGGCTCAAGTAGGGGTTGCGCATGCATGGCTCTGCACATCCTGGGCTGAATATCGGGCTATGCAGGTTATGCAGGCACGCCCCCTGTGCCTGCAAACATTACTGATGGGCTCCGGTGCATCGGGATTTGTGCCACGACTTTTCCCTTTTGAATATGGGTGCCGGGCGATAGTGGTTGGCGATGGCGAACACTGTTGCGCCATGCGCAACCCTTTTGAATATCCAGGCCAGTGTTTTTACTGCTTCCTAAAAACTAAGTGCCAGCAACTGGGATCAATCCTTGCATCCCTGGTCTCAGAAGCAGCAGCTCTAACCATTCAGCAAAGGGAGATTCTTGTAAGCCAAGCTATTAGTCTGAGCTCTAGTGCTTTGCATCTTTCAGTTGCAGTTTGCAGCTATAACCACCAGATGGCACTCTGCATTACCTGGTTCCTGATTTATTTATTTATATGCAATTAAAAACTTTGAGCACAAGTGCTCTTTTACAAAGGTTCCACATCAATAAATGGCAAAGAGCAAACAGGAACAACAGACATACACCAGCGCAAGTGAAGCCTGGTCAGGTACAAGCAGCAGAATTATTAGGCAGAGTTATTATCAAACTGTATCATAGCAGTCTCAGTGGGATAAAATGTCCAATTACCAGCAAAGTATAACCAGTGCAGACTGCAAGCAAAAGACAGACAAGGAGCAACGAGTAAAATGGGTGTTAGTCATTTTAAACAAGAAGAAGCAAATTTCAGTGTGAATTTCTTTTTAGGGCTTTAAACTGTATAATTTTGGGGAGTCCAACTAGGGATTCTGGGAGTTTTGTTTAGCCATTGCAGCACGGATAGTAAATAAGTGCCTTCCCAGGCTTGTTTTTCAGAAGGGACTTCGAGGGCTTGTCTAGTCATACTCCTCCTAGTGGAGAACTGGTTGGTGACTGGGCAGAAGAGATCACGAACTGCAGTGGGGGTGAGGCCCTAGCAGATCTTCTTTTGCCGTTATGTAGGACTGATATTTTAGCTGGTCCTGTAGGGTAACCAATTGGTAAGAGCATACAGGGTGCAGCTATATGTGAGTCTGTCAGCCCTTTGGCTAAGTGACAGGCTTTGTTGAGTACCAGTTTTGCTCTGCTAAGAACAGAGCTATAGTGCCAGGAAGATTTTTATTGATCGATACATAGTCATTACAATATTTAAAACCAGAACACGTGACGTATATAAAGAAGTTTATACACAGCTTAATACATATCACAAGTTTTCGTACAAAACTTGCCAGGCTAGTATACATTTAAATATCTGTAAGTCTTCACAAGATTTAAAAACATAGGCCATTTGGAAAATCATGGTATCTTACAATCTTTGACTGAAATACAACATTAAAAAGTCTTGAGTAACTGCTCAGATATTTCAATAAATAGTATCAAACAATAATTAAGCAAACTGCTACCTCAAATTAGCAGTCCCTATAATTCAGAAAGCAGAGCACTGCAGTATTAGTTCTAATTTTCAGGACCCAACATCATAATTTTAGTAAAAATAAAATTTACATAAACAATTCAAAGTTATTGCATCACTAGATATAAACAGTGTAACAATTAATTGGTCCGAGGAGACCGAGGTAGCTAATATTGGCCCTATCCAGAATTTACACTTCTTTTCATATAAAGGACAGTGTAGTACTATATGTTTGAGATCATCCTCTATGTTCCTTTGCAATTACAGAATCTGGTATTAATCCCAGGCCTTTGCTGGCTGAAATATATATAATTAGCAGCATATAATTCCATAGAAACCTAGTTAATAATCTGTGCTTCACAGGGTTCACTAAGATAATGAGATATGGTTCCAGCAAGTGGTTAGTTTTAGGATTTTATATCATCTATAATTTTAAGCTATTAATTCTCATCTGATCATGTAAAATAGCTACATCTCTGAGTCTGTTCTTGACTTGAATAATTATTTCTGAGAAAGTTCTATGATAAATTTCATAGAGTAGATGTCCCAATCTAATAGGAAATATAAAGTCTTTAATAGTAGTAATTGAATGAAAAATTAAACTCCTTCGATTATATTCCAATGCTTCCTCTAGACACAACCTCGGCAACCAATTTTCTGAGAGGAGAAAGAGTATGAATATAAAATAAATTTTTTCTCAAGTGCTAAGGTGGATAGTGCAAATTAACCTAGTTCTTTTCTTAAGAATTCTGAGGAACCGACTGATGAACTCTCAGAATATATCTGTACATTTTATTCATTATTTCCAGCAGCCTCAGATTAGAGGAGGCCCAGATCTCTGTTGCATAAAGCATGCTAGTTTTTATTTTAATGTCAGTACCCTTTAATAGACCTACGATTGTGCCATGACCAAGTTTTGCACTAAATCTTTGAAGGCATTGAATGCTGTAATTAATTTTTGGGTAATAAGATCTGTTTCAGATGTCAAAGATAAGTTTTGTGGCTATCTTATTCCTAGGTAATCGTAATATTTGACTGTAATTATTTTAATTTTGTCAATGTATACTGCAGGCAACGTTCTTTCTTGTTGCCAAACATTACCAGGTTCATTTTTGATTTATTAATTATTAATTTATGAGAACTGAGCCACTAGCTACCCCATGCCTGAGGCTGTTGTCTGCAGAGTACCTCAAGGGTTGATCTTGTCACCCATGTTGTTTGAGTGTGTATATGCTGCTCCTGGCGATATCATTAGACATTACGGTCTGGATTTTCACTGCTATGCAGATGATACAAGATGTATATGTCCTTTGCACTCAGAATATTGAATGCTGTGGACATGCTAAACAACTGCTTATCTGAGATCCAGGACTGGATGTCCTCTAACTTGCTGACACTGAACCCTGACAAGATGGAGGTACTGGTGATTGAGCCTGGTCATTGGAGGAAGCAGCCACCACTGCAGCAGGAACAGGGTTGTTCCTGGGGTCCACCTCACTGGTGGCGGCACATAAGGTGCAAAATCTGGGTGTCATCCTTGACGACAGTTTGACACTTGAGGCCCAGGTGTCTGTTATCATCCAGAGTGTTTTTACCACTTAAGGAATGTCACTCGGATCAAGCACCTAGTCCTATCTGAGGACCTGCCATCACTGATACATGTGTTTGTCACCTCCAGGCTTGATTACTATAGTACTCTATACTTTGGGGTCAGGGGCAACCTCCACCAGTTGCAGCTAGTGCAGAACGTTGCAGCCAGGTTATTAATGGGCCTTTGAGGTCCGATCTACAAGCCCGTTTTGCATGAACTGCACTAGCTGCCGGTCAGGTGGAGGATTGTCTTCAAGGTGAGCTTGCTCACCAATAAGGCCCTATACAGATCAGGTCCTGGTTACCTGTCTGTCCTCCTGTTGCTTGCCTGCCCAGTGCACTCCCTATGGTCATCTGCTGAGGGGTATTTAGTGGTCCAAAGGCACGATTAAAACTGCTGCCGATCATGCTTCAAAGTGGCGGGCCTTACATTATGGGACTCTATTATTTTCTATTATGGATCTTTTAAGTTGGCATATGAGGGTTGTGGATAATATAGATGTGATAGTGAGCTGGAATTATTTATTTATTAGTTAATTTTATCATTTTAAATTGATGGTTATTTATGATATATCTTAAACTGAATTAACTCATTATAACTGTGCTTCAACGTTTGTCCTTTATTGTTGTAAAGCACCCAGAGCCCCAGGGATTAGGTGCTTAAGAAATAAAGTATGACTTAACTTGACATATACAGGAGACCACAGTCGAAGAGCGGGAGGCCCATACTAGAGACTGCATGCCTCTAGCCCAAGGCAAGGTTTAAGCATTGCCTAAAGAGTACTCCTAGCTTTCTATTGGCAAGATTCATAAAGTTGTCTACATATGCTGCAAATGAGCAGGTATCATCCAAGGTGACACCCAGGTACTTGAAAGATTCAGCCTGTTCCAGGGTAGCGCCCAGAGCATTTAGGATAACAAGGGAAGGACCTTTTCTTCAGGTGTGGGCCATCGAACAAGATGGTCTTTGTTCTTTTATAGTTTAGGATAAGTTTATTGCATCTGAACTAATCCTCCAGAGACTTGAAGCTACTTTGCAGCTCACTGGCAAATTTCCCATGTTGTGGACTGCTGTTAAAGACCACTGCATCATTGGCATAGAGGAGCATCTTTAAGAGGGCAAGCTTTTGGGAGTCTGTTAATAAACAGGTCAAAGGAGGGGCCAAGTATTGACCTTGTGGGACCTCAACAGAGACACTGTTTGCATTTGAGAGTTCTCCATCAACCCTCACTCGCCTGATCTGTCCTGTGAGGAAGCAATGAAACCAGGCTAACATTTTGAGGAGAGGCCCAGGGAGGAGAGCTTTTCAAGAAAAAGTGGGTGGTTTACAATGTCAAAAGCTTTTGTCAAATCTATGTAGGTGGCCCTAACCAGGTTATCATTATCTAGGGCCTCATGTAGAAGGTTGGTGTACTTATTAGGGCCATTCAATATTCAGAATTATATACTGTATCAGGGTAATGATTCAGTATCTACATTACAATGTGGATTGCAGTTCTACTCCCATTGCAACCCCTGACTTGGACGCAGATGTAGTGATATCATGGTGGAAAGTGTCCTTAAGTGGCCACGTAGTGATATGCTTGCCATGTGGGTGGGGGAGTCCATAGCCAGGGAAGGTTTCTCTCTGCAGGATGCACAGTCCTGTGTGCTGCGTATGTGCCATTAAGAACTGAGACCACAGTGATTCAAGGATGTCCGGGAAGTGTTCTATTTCTTTTTAAATGATCAAAATGATATATTATTGGATGCCAGAACGTATTTCTAAAGAAGCCAGTGTGTCTGGCAAAACACTTCACTTTGTGTTGCACTGTCACTGGGGTGGCAGTGTGGGCAATCAATTTAAATCACTATGGAGATTAGAGCTACTTCATCAGTGGATTTTAGTGTGTGTCATAGTGTTGGACATGTCTGAGCCACTCTAGGCTTATACAAAACAGAGACACAATCTAGCAGCTGGCTGCATAATAGCATAGAAATATATACTCCCCAATCCCACATAATCCACTTGAAGAGAAAGTGGTCATCCCAACGGAAGGGTCTGCTCAGCTATGACTACTTTATACACACAGAGACTTACAGCAAACTCCCTCTTCCTTTGGCAGTGCCCAAGTCCGTGCACAGCAGTGAACCCGCAGGATTTAGGCAGTGTGTTTGTGGTTTGTTAATGCCTCTGCTCAACGTGATAAGGCAAAGCTGAGCACTTTCATTCAGCTACCTTCCCCACACCCATACACACACATCCTAATTAATGTGCCATCAGAATATGGTTCAAGTGTCCAGGAGGCTCACAGATGGTCAGTGCCAAAAGTAAAAGACCAGGAATTCATGTGATGTGAACTTGGCTTGCCCCCCCAGGTGCTGAAAGAGGCCATTTGGCAGAATGTGGAATGTCTAAACAAGTCAGCCTGATGGCTGGCAGGAGTCACTGGTACCGGAGTAGCCAGACACTGTTGTGTTAGGGCCGTGAGGCAGACAGAGCAGCTAGGTTTATAGAGCAGCACTGACGGGCTGTGTAAAGATCACAAGTGCCAAACATTTGTCAGAACTGAAATCTGTCATGTTCTGTATAGCAGGCTCCATATGTCAATGAGAATACTGTACTGTTAAGATATAGTTTAGCTTAGTGGTTAGAGCTCCTAGCTGTGAACTTGGAGAACCCTGTTTAAATCCATGACACTTAATTTGCTATGTGAACCTAAGCAAATCACATTACCTTCCTGTGTTGAACCATTCTGTAATTTCACTATAATCTATCTCTGTGCTGTTTAAATCTCTGTGTTCATGAAATGGCAGCATTGGTCACTTCCTTCCCTCTACTGGATTGCAAAATACTTTGTGATACTGTATATAGAACAGCACTATATAAAACCACAATCTACCATAAACATTACAGATACAAAAGACCTCCAGCCCTCTCCATTCTGCTGGGTAGAATTTTCTAGAAGTTCCATGTGCTTGTTTAACATCTTCAAGGGAACAGAGCTTTGCGGTAGCTGTTCCAAGGCCGTGGAACTCCTTCCTTCCTGTCCACCTGCACCATATCTCCTCAGCAGAGGCCTTTAAAAAGGTCCTAGAAGCGTTTACTTGTTTTCCTCAGCTTTTTTATGGCCCAGATTGAAGCTTGTTTTTCCTCTTAAAATGCATGCATTTTAAATTTGCATAATGCAGTTTTCTTTGTTTATATAAATGTTTATGCTTTTATGTATAGTGCCTAGAGACTCCAAGATGAGGTGATAAACACAAGTTGACTGACTGATGTTCACTTACTATCAAAACTGCAGAATAAAAGCTGGGCACCCACCACCATCAGGAAACAGTCCTGTAATCCAGAGATAGATGCTTCACTTCATATCCTTATTTTATGAAAAGATTCACGTGCAAAGTTGCAAGCAAGTGCTCAGTTACTGTGTCTTACTGTTATAAAAGTGCATTCTCGAGTTCTTTGACAGGTGCCCCAACCCTCCGCACCTGATCCCACTCCGCATCCGCATCTATGCAGCTGCCCAGTATAGTGGTAGGCTCAGAGGCGTGCTCTCGCTAGGCATGATTCTGTCCACATTTTCCATGCTGCCAAGGGGTGCAGAGAGTGGCAATGTTTTGTGAGGGAGCTCCCTTCAGTAATGGTTGTGCTCCTCTATGGGTAGCAAGGCCACAGTGTGTCCCAGTGCTCCCCAGCTATTGCCCTCAGCCCTCCCATGCTGCATGGAGGGTCAGGGAGATGGAGTGCAAATTTTATTTTGCATTTAAAAAACGGATGTCTTCACAGTGATGTGGTAGGCCTCGAGGACCTCCAGGCACTGATCTGGATTTCCAACTTGATGCCTGGTGTCTGGCCACACTCCTCTCCCACCAAAAGGGGTTCTATGTAATAAGGGTGAATAAAAATAGAGAAGACAACAATAGCAAGTGCACATTGCCAAAAACAAAATATCAATGTGCACTACAGAGAGAGGGAGTAACAGCGATGTCTCCTGCATTTCTCTGTGGGGATCAGTATTTACTTTTATGCAGGGCTATGCCCCCATGCCTCCGCACCATCCATAACTAAAATAATCAGCTCCAGGGGGAAAGACGATGGAGACAGGGGAAAACTTGGGAGGGGGCTACTCAATGGGGGACAGGTTCAGCAGGGCAAGAATGCTGGGGAGGCAACCCATGGGGAGACAAAGTTGGGAGGGCGAGAATGGGACTTCAACAAAAACATATATCTATGTTAATGAACAAAGAAAACAGACAGAACGCCATAGTGGTGGTCACACTACCCACTGCACCACACAGCCAACTTGAAACTGGCCAGACGAACAAACCCCTATATAGTCTTTGGAACAAGCACTCCTGTAAGCAAAATTCACTGAACTTACCAGGTGCTAGTAACAGCAGATAGCCTATATTACACTCGCTATTTTCCTTCACCCAAACTGAATCGCTCATATTGACTTGCTGTATTCACGGATACCCCAAAAGAACACCTCCTAGCTCCTGCTCGCTTTCCGCTGCCCATATATCGGGAGGTTGGGGCTGTTGGAGGTCATGGTTCTGAATACAGAAATTTGTTTAACAGAGAAATTCATTCAAATATAGTAACAGTATTAGAAGGAGATTACCAATTTTAAAGGGAATAACACCAGAAAGGAATGAAGTCTGGCTACACAGGCTTTGTTTTTTTTTTAAGCAGCAGAGAGTTTGTTTTCAAGGGAAAAATGTGTGCATACACATTCAGGAGTGCACTGATGCTTTTATGCAAGTCAAGGAGAATGTTATGACTTGACTTGCATTATCACATTAATTATAGACGAGAGAAAATGACAGAGAGAGGACTGGAGCAAGTTCAGGCCTAGTGTGGAAACGAACGCCATATCATTTCCATAGGATGACATTATTATAAAGAACAAAACAAATAGGCCTATAGTCCGTAATTGTACAAAATTTAACAAAATACACATTGTTTGGTCTACATACAGTATATTTACCAGCATATGAATAGTACAAGAAGTGTAGAAAGTCGCTATGAAAGAACGACGATGTGATCTACCCACATGAACTACTACACTTTTTACTCTAGCTTATAAAAAGGAACAAAATGCACAATCAGAATAAACTGTTATAATTAGAGATGCTGGTTAATAAGGAGACACAGCTGGTTTTGTGCTAATAGTTTAACATTTGCAAAAGGCATGTTATGAGTTTTAAATAAAAAGTTTATACAGCATCATGGCTTCTAAGGCAATGTTGCACCTTGAATGATTATTATGAAACACATAAATATGACTTTATAATCATTGCATATATGCTTGTAGAGCCACCACAGTCCCTGAAGAAGTGGCCTTGGAGCCACAAATCATCGGTTCTTGAGATTAATTGATGGCGACATAACTTTCACTAAAACCAAAATAAAATTGATTATTGGTTAAATTTGAGAGTTCTGACTTATCTAAATCCATTGCTTGCTCAGAGATGCACTGTGTCCACAAGGTAGACTAATTCGTATTTTACCAATCGTAAGGATATATGTGCATCTAGACTCATACCCCTCAGCTAAAAAACAAGTGAGCTGCCTCAGGAAAGAATTAGATGGGCAGAGGGATGGCAATGGGTATGGAGACCAAATGGGGTATATGATCAAGAGGGGAGGGCAGATAAAGTGACCAATACTTGGATTGAGTAGGTGAGTTAAACAGAAACTACAGAAGACCAATGTGGTTGATTAAGGGGTAGATGAAGTGGCAAGAGCTAAAAGGGCAACGCTCTGCAAGCACTAGGAGAGCAGAATGGGAGCAATAAGGAGAAAGTTTGGAAAAGCAATAGGAGGCTAACAGGATGGCAAGGGCAGATAGAAACATCGAATTTGCTGGCAGGCGAGGACCGATCGCCCATCTAGTCTGCCCTATATTTCTGCCCATTTCTACAGCCTCGACCCTATTTTATCACAGGTGTCTCGGTATACCCTAATGTGGGCACGCCGCAGTGGGTGCCTACTGAAACAGCAACCCACTTGCTGTGACTGCCCCAACATTGAGGGCGAGGGAGGGCGACCGGATGGGGAGGGTTTGCAAAGGCGATGAGCTGTTGCCACGCCTACACGCATGGGGGAGTGAGTGCAGTGAGCGAGGGTGGCAGGGCTTGTGAGGGGTGGTGCGCGGCTGCCGCGAGCTGGCTCCATGGCGTGTGGGTGAGTGCTGGCCTGGGGTGGTGGGAATGCAGGGTTGGGTCCGGGCACAGGCATATTTTGTAGCGCCTGGCCCAAGACAGGGATTTAAATTTTTGTCACTGATACACTCCCACCAACATGCACCAGAGTTGAGACTCTAAAATAGTATGGTGAATAATCCCCACAGGGGAAGTGTGGGGCTTAGCCCTCACCGCTTAAAAGTAAATTTCTGAGTCTTTGCACCATTGTTCTTCAGCTGGGTGTACATCCCGAATTCAATTTTGGAGATGTACACTCACCATAAGGATGACCACCTTTCAGCAATCACCCTTATGACACAGAACCATGTCTCTCCTTCCCCTTTCCTCTACCTATTATGCCCATGTGCTTATCCCATGCATGCTTGAAGCTCCCCACTGTCTTCACCCCCACAACTTCTGCTGGCAAGCTGTACTATAAGGCATCCACCACCTTTCTATAAAGAAATATTTCTCATATCACTTAATGCCCCCCTCCCAAGCTTCATTGCATGCCCCTATGTACTGCACAATGCTCCACTGAAAGAGACCAAAGGATTAAGGAGGGAGAGGAATCCTTCTTTGTTATGTTAATAAAAAGAGGAAAATGAAAGAGAATTGTCAGGCTGAAGAAGGATGTGCTGGATGGAGGAAGACAGCAAAAAGTCAGCTATCATGAATGAGTAATTCTGTTCAGTAGTTAGAGTGAAACAAGGCAGTTACTCCCAGATTGTGGGATCGGGGCCAGGAAGCGCAGAGAACAGACCAAGGGCAGGAGTGGTTGTCAGTGGTAAAAGTGCTCAAGGCATTCAAGACCCTGAAAGGGATGAAATCACCGAACTGACAGCATTCACCTAGGGGTTGAGAAAAGAGAGTCAAGACACCAGTGGCATCATTAGCTGATCCATTTAACTGCTTCCCAGAAACAAGGGTCATGCCAGTGGATTGGAGGGTTGCTGCTGTGAGCCACTAAAATGAGAGAATACTGAGACAACTCAAGAAACAACAGGCCTGCAAGCCTGACCTAGACAGTAAGAAAGTTGCTGTTAATCATCCTAAAGGAGTAGCGGGTAAAGCTCCTTGAGGATAACATACAGCATTACAAGAGACAGAATGGTTAACAGACTGCATTACAAGAGGCAGAATGGATTAACAGACTCCATTACAAGTTGCAGAATGGGTTAACAGACTCCATTACAAGAGGCAGAATGGGTTAACAGACTGCATTACAAGAGGCAGAACAGGTTGTCAGACTGCATTACAAGAGGCAGAACAGGTTGACAGACTGCATTATAAGAGGCAGAACGGGTTAATAGACTGCATTACAAAAGGCAGAATGGGTTAACAGACTCCATTACAAGAGGCAGAATGGATTAACAGACTGCATTACAAGAGGCAGAATGGGTTACCAGACTGCATTACAAGAGGCAGAACGGGTTACCAGATTCCATTAAAAGAGGCAGAAGGGGTTAACAGACTGCATTACAAGAGGAAGAGTGGGTTAACAGACTGCATTACAAGAGGCAGAACAGGTTACCAGATTCCATTAAAAGAGGCAGAAGGGGTTAACAGACTGCATTACAAGAGGCAAAACGGGTTAACAGACTGCATTACAAGAGGCAGAATGAATTGACAGACTGCATTACAAGAGGCAGAATGGGTCAAACACACTCCATTAAAAGAGGCAGAAGGGTTAACAGACTGTATTACAAGAGTCAAAATGGGTTAACAGACTGCATTACAAGATGCAGAATGGGTTAAAAAACTGCATTGCAAGAGGTCGAGTGGGTTAACAGACTGCATCACAAGAGGCAGAATGGGCTAACAGACTGCATTACAAGAGGCAGAATGGATTAACAGACTGTATTACAAGAGTCAAAAATGGAGTTAACAAACTGCTTCACAAGAAGCAGAATGGGTTAACAGATTGCATTAGAAGAGGCAGAATAGGTTAACAGGCTGTATTACAAGAGGTGGAATAGGTTAACGGACTGCATCACAAAAGGTAGAAGGCGTTAGACTGCATCACAAGAGACAGAATGGATTAACAGACTGCATTACAAAAGACAGAATGGATTAACAGACTGCATTACAAAAGACAGAATGGATTATCAGACTGCATTACAAAAGACAGAATGGATTAACAGACTGCATTACAAGAGGCAGAATGGATTAAAGGAAAGCAGTCCAAATCTGTAGTTTCCCACCCCAAGTGGCTTACCCCGATTAAGCTTTTGCAAGGAAAAGTCTTTGTTTATAAGCTGGAACTTACTTTATATTTGTACACTCTGGGGTCGAAATATGGCCAGGGCGGCTGAATGGCTCCATTAAGTGTGACCATCGACACCTTTCCACTACTTCAATACAAATGTATTGAAGTAGTGGTGTGGCACCGCAATTCACACTTAAAATGGAGCTACGCAGCGTCCACCTTCTTCCAGGCTCCTGGAATGTACAAATATAAATAAAGTAATGCTCCAGCTTATAAACTAAGGCTTTTCCTTGGGCGAAAGCTAATTGGGGGTGTTTTGAGGTTGGGAAACTATAGATTTGACCGCTTTCCTTTAACAGATTATGCGATAAGAGGCAGATAATAGGCAAATTAAAAAATAATGTAAACTATCATTTTAAAGAGCAGCTGTCATCTTTGGGAAAACTATGAAACCTATAATAGTGAGATACAGTTCAGCTTATATTTAATGTATTTTTTATAAAGTTCTCCTCTCCGTTATTTATTACTGAAGAAATTCCCATAAAACAAGATATTTTCCTTTAGCGTTCATCTGCCTCTATAGCTTGTTCCTTACTTGAAATCATAATGCTTCTGTGTGACATCACAGTCTGTTGCCATGGCGAGAACAGTGATGTCTCAAGCAGAACATTATGACATTAGGTTGGGAAGCAACAAACAGTGGCTGAGGGACCTCCAAGCAACATTTATCCTGTTTTCATGCATATGACCTCAGTAATAAATATGGACATAATGAAATACAGAACTAATAAGAAATACAAACTGCTTTGTGTCCAAATATTTTGTCTTTCAAAGTTCTTCTCGAGGTGTCAGTGGCTCTTTAAAAGATTAAAAAAGTATTATTAACATGCAGATAGTATCTAAAATTAAATACCTAGGTATCATAAAATTGATAATGAATTATCCCTGTTACAGAAAGTTAATATGGGTTCCATGCTGCAAGAAACAAAAACGTCTACTTCCGCCATAGGAAAACCTCCCTTAACTCTTATAAGTAGAACCAATGTTATTAAAATGGTTATTTTTCCAAAATTTTGTTTCTGTTTCAAAATATTCCAGGGGCGCTGTGGAGCAGCATTGTGGTGGCAGCTTTTTGAGACAGCTCAGATAGTATACTACATATAAGTTAATTAAACTTATCTTTTCATGTAGCTAGTGACGGATAAAACAACTGTTGCCGCCGGAAACCTCTGTGATCAATATGGGGCCAAAAAGGATAATTAACACCATCACCAGAATCTAGGTTTATACTTGTCTCCCTACGGGCTCCCCAAGGGTGAGGCCTATGGCATCTGGTAGTCTGGTGGCACTGGACTTGCCTTTTGGTCAGATAATGGCAATGTTGTTCAAGATACAAACCATTGGTTAAGATACTAATAAGCAGCTTGCTGCAGTGGAAGCGAAGATGCTAAATGGTGAACAAAGAACCTGAAGAACTCCATGGCTGTCAAAGAGATACTGGAGTGCAAGCACATCAGTCCGAATGCAATGCCACCTTTGTGCATGATTTCACATACCTTAAGGTGAAAATCGGATCCCTGGAGAATACACAGAGGCAGGTCAACATCAGGATTGTGGGTTTTCCCCACAGTTCGCCAGAAAGTTGGTAATCCTGGACACTGTCATGAAAATGCTTTTTCAAGACCTGCAACTCTGCCACAAGACTCTGGGATCAGAGTCTTGAAAGTTTGTGTGATACTGCAGTGGACGCGTGTCTGTGGAGACCCAACACAAATGCCTTTGACCACAATTACCACCCTGTCACCACCAGAGGTACATATCTCTTCTGCAGGCTGCATGAGCTAAGGAGAAATTATTTGGGAGGGCAGCTTCATCGCTTTCTCCCGACCTCACAGCTAGCACTCAAACCTGGAAGAAGGAGCCCACATCGTCAAAAAGACCTCCTCAAAAACAGCATTCAGGCTCAGCTGAACTACCCAATGAGGCTTCAAGTATGCTACTTAATCCAAGATGCACATGTTTGTCACCCAACTGCAGCGCTGCTTTCACGGAGAAGCTGATCACCAAGTTAAATCCATCTAAACACTTCTCGGATGATGAAGGGTGATACATAAAGAACTTCCTTCCCAATTTTAAATAACTTTAAATAACTTACTTTAGGGTTTCAGTTCCTCTTGTGGGAAAGGTGGTCAATGCTTGTAGCTACAAATGGCAAATAATACCTCTGGGCTAGTAAAATCACAATGTTTAAACAATGTTAAATACTCATTTTCTATTGAGTCAATTTGCTGCCCACAGATCATTACAGATTGTTATAGAATTTTATATGGGTAGGTAGGTAACTTTTTTTATACATAAAATAATGAATATGGATAACTCCACTGAGCCAGAGCTCTTTACAGTGAGGTCCAAAGTGCCAGATCCAGTTACCCTTCATATCAGTTATACATTGATCATATCAAAACATTAAATACAAATATATCACACTAAAACTAAACATAACACATTAACATAGACAACTACAGGTTCATACAGCTTCACACAAACTTAACAAACAATACAATCAATACATACAAAATAGATCCAAAGTGCAGATTTTCAGGATTCCATTTTCCATACTTTCTTCCAACCTAAGTCCCTTCAATATTTATATGCTCAATGAGCCAATCCTTTATTGAATTTAACTGGAATCTCTGTTCAAAGGTCTTAACTTCCTAGGTAAATTATTCCACAAATGAGGTCCAATACTTGTAAAGTAATTATTTCCCATACCGCTCTCCTTTTGGTACCTTACATTCCAAACTATTTGCAGAACGCAGTCCCCTTATAGGATTCTTTAGTTCAATACTCTCAACAGCATACCCTGGTACTTTCCCGGATATACATTTATCATAAATGTAATTGTACTTAGACTGTCCTTTGAGACAAAGTATACCAGTCCAAGTCCCTATACATTTCTAGTCTATGTGTCATCTTTGGCATGCCTAATATAAGTCTTGCCAGTTTGTCATACGTAACATCCAGCTTATATAGCTGCTCTTTGATGCACCCTTATGAACCGTGATTCTAACATGGGTAATACCACCACAGTAACTACAAGTTTTCTGACCTCCAGGGACATGCTGTTTCTAATTCTATACAGGGATCCTAAACACTTTCCTACTTTTGTCAATATATTCTCAATATGACTATCCCATTTAAATGTTTTATCTAAATAGACACCCAAATATCTATATTTATCAATTTGTTACTGAAATACCCAGTATAAGTTTTAATTTTGTAATCCAGCTTGTTTCAAATTAATCCCATTTCCCTGTGGAATACCATTACCTGGGATTTTTTTCATTTAGAACTAATTTAGAACTCAACAGAAAATCTTGTAGATAATCAAAAGCTTGTTGTAATACCAACTGAATAGATACCACTGATGAATCAGCCACATAAATAATTGCGTCATCAGCATAAAGATGATACTGCTCCCCTGTTGTGCAAACTTTAAATCGTTCATGTAAGATTATCCAAAATGGGACCTAATATGGATCCCTGTGGCACACCGAGACGGTCCTTCTTAGACCGAGACCACTCCTTGATGGTTACTTGTTGCTGTCTTGAATCCAAGTAGCTTCTAAACCAATTCACCACCATCTCGGATATACCACAGGCTTTCAATCTGGACAGGAGGATGCCACGTTCAGGGCGCCAAAAGCCTTTGAAAGATCAACAAAATGGCCCCCACTGGCATCCTCCTGTCCAGACCCTCCACAATATTTCCTGTGACCTTCAGTAGAGCCGTGGTAGTTCCATGTTCTGCTCTAAAGCCCGATTGATATTTATTAAGGACATTTTTTCTTAAAGAATGCCTGTAGTTCTTCGCTACAATCTTTTCCAACATTTTGATATTGTTGGTAACAGGGAATTGGTCTATGATTTTCCATAAGTATCCTAGATCCTGACTTATAAACTGGCACAGTCCTTGCTGTTTTCCAAATTAAGGGTAATTCCTAGATGAAAGAGACATATTGAATAAATTTGCCATAGGTTGGTCTATAATGGAAGTGCAAACTTTAATAAAATTTAGGAATCCCATCCATGCCTTCCGCTTTGTTTATGTTAATTTTAAAATAATAATTCCCCAACTTCCCTCTTGTTATTGGGATAAATTCAAATTCCACTTGTTCATCAGATTGTACATTTTCTTTACCTGATTTGTCTAACTTAATGTTGCTTTGTAAAACCTGATTCATATTATTCCATCCAGATTTTAATGAATCTGTACCCATATTAGTGAAAAATGTATTAAACTCATTTACTATTTCATTTAATAAATCCAATTTACTTCCATTAATCAAAAAATTGATTGGGATAACCCATATTCTGACCCTTATGTAACTTTTATTGTACTCCAAATGCCCTTGGATTTTCCATCATTTCTTTGGATAATTTTTGTTACAATAAACCTGTCTAGCCTTCCTAATTTCTTTGGTATACAAATTTCTTAGTTGTTTATACTTAACCACTCCTGATTTCCTTTTGTTAATTTAGCTTTTTCCATGCCTTATCTCTAGCTCTTTAATTTTAAACAGTCCGGAATCATACCATGTTATTGCTCCAAGTACAGTTCTAAAATGTTTATCTCTTAAATGGAGATGTTTTATGGAAGCTATTAATTGATGGCATCTATGTATGCCACTCGGTTCGCAAACTTGAGCCAGAACCTGTAATAAAATGCTGGCCTCCATGAAGGTAGGTTGCCTTGCCTTACCCAGATGTGGGATAGAATATGTAGCCCAACTGAGACCAGGACATTGTCTAATTGCCTTTCCATATTTTAATGGCCAAACAGCCCCTCCATAGCCTTGAAGTTCTGCATGGGGTTTGTTATGTTGGCATTTTTCTGACCTGTTTTATTTTCAGATGGTGAGAGCATCAACGATCTACAGCACACTCAAACTGGACTTTACTCCATTATACTCAGAAATTAATGGCAGTGCCCCACACTGTATAGACTTACAGAACTTATGCCCACTTGGGTATTCCGTTATTATAACTGTCCTGTACATCTAATGTGGAGACCTGTGAGTCTCAAAGCCGTATTTTTTTTTTATATATTACAGTCTTGACTGTTATATTCATAAAACCAATAAATAAAAGTATATATATATATATATATATATATATATATATATATATATATATTCCAATAATCTTAAAAGCTGATTTTTTCATAGATTGGAAGTAGTTATAAAAAATTCCTTTGGAAAGGGAAAAACATGGCTTAAACTAGATAAATTATATTACTCTACCATGGAAGGAGGCCTGGCCTTACCATGTTTCAAAATGTATTACTATGCAGCCAGCATTGCTTCTATGTATAAATGGTTTAAAAATGATTTACTAGACTCCTCAGTTACAAATGAATCATTTAGCTCTCCGTACTAAATATTAAGCATTGTTTATACACTGGTAACTAAAAAATGCCTCAAAAATGTTTATCTGTTCAAATACAGTTATCAAAATATGGTATAATGTTCTAAAACAAGAAGTTTCACATGGTTACTACTCTATACATTCACCAACATATCTAAATTATAATTAATGGGCTTCCTTTTCCCATAGGGAAACTGGGGACATAATTTGCCGCTATAAAGGAGCCGCTTATAACAGCAAACACGCATGGTTTTCCCACTTCGCGCATGCTTGAACTCCTCGATCGCTGTCTCCTTCCTGAACAGGAAACCCTTCCCTACTGCAAACCCACCATGGAGAGAAACTGCCATGGACACTCCAGTAAGTAACTTTTAAAATTAACTAAATGTTCCACATGGCTACTGGATCGAACACCCTGACACTATCTGAAAAAAAAATAAAGTGAAAGCTGACACTGCCGCTGAGGTGATTGGACTGGAGCGGCACAGCAGCCTTTTTTATTTTATATAATTGCTGAGGCGAAAAGAAAACCCAACAATTATATAAAATAAAATATGAGTCTGGTGTGTGTAAACTTAGATTACCCATACCCTCGGGTTTGATGCTACGCATAAACCGCCGAGCTTCGCCCGGGGTTTATGTGGCATCAAACCCCGGGGTGTGGCAAATTCTGCTACACACCCAGACCCATACTTTATTCTATTTATAATTTCATGCCATCCACCTATGACTCTATCTTTAAGTCCTGGTATACAAAATGACTGTTGGATAAGCTGGAGAAATGGGGTGGGAAACCAGAAGATCAGATGGATAGGCAATTGGCTCCAGGACCGGACCAAGAGGGTCGAGTTGGCAGGATAGTCTCATCCCCAAGGAGGGTCATTAGTGGGGTCCCACAGGGATCAGTCTTGACCCCTCTGTTCATCGCCTCGCCTCTGACATAAGGACAGGAATCAGGAGTGAGATGAGTCTCTATGGATGACTCCGAAACTGGGGCGGTGGTGGATGGGAGGAGGGAGGTGGCCCTACAGGGGACCTGGAGGCTCTGGAAAGATGGTCTAGAAAGTGGAAGCTGAGGTTCAATGCAGGAAGGCAAGGTACTCCACCTGGGGGACAGCCAGGCCAAGTGTACACCCTGGGGGTGGGAAATGCTACAAGTCTCGATGGCTGAGAGGGACCTGGGGTAGTGGTGGATGTCAAGATGAATAACTCTGAGACTTGTAGTAGGGCAGCAGCCAGGCCAACAGGCTGCTGGGATGTATCGCTAGGGATCACCTCCAGAAGAAGGAAGTGATACTCCCTCTGTATAACTGCTTGGTGAGGCCGCATCTTGAGTACTGGGCGTGGGCAGTTTTGGGAGCTACACTTAAAGAGGGACATTAACCTCCTGGAGAGGGTCCAGAGGAGGGCAACCAAAATGATTTGGGGCTTGGGGACAGGATCTATGAGGAGAGGCTCAAGAGCTAAATATGTACACATTGGAAGAGAAAAGGGACCGGGAGGACATGATAGAGGTCTTCAGGTACATGAAGAGGGTAAACAGGGAGGAACAGTCAGGGTGCTTGAAGGAAGGAGGAGGAGCCACTAGGGGCATGGGTGGAAGCTGGAGGGGAAGATTCAGCGGAGAAAGGAGGAGGTGCTACTTCACTGAGAGGGTAGTGGAGCAATGGAATGCACTGCCTAGGGGCTGGTGGAGGCAGAGACAGTGGAGGGGTTCAAGAGGGGTGGGACAGGTACAGGGAAGGGTTCTGGAAGCAAAATCCAATGCAGCAAGAATATCCGAACTGGGAAGGAAGAAGCCAGAGAGAAGGCGAGGGGACAGCAAAGGTCAGCACCCAGGTGGGGGCTGACCAAGCCGAGCAGACACGAAAGACCGTTAGGCCTATTCTGCTGGCATTTTAGTATGTTAGTAAGTTAGTCAACTTATCCATTTAAATCATATCTTGACTTTGAACCTGTGAAATCGAAATATAATCTGACAAAATTCACTTCTACAGTTATCTACAGCTTAGCAATTATATAAACACTGGAATACACTTCATAACACTACTCAGCTTGAACAAATCATGACCGTGCCTTCACAGTTCAAAATAATATCACAAATATATAAAACCGTAATATCTGGCCATTCTCTCCACACACAGATTTTAAATCAAAATGGGAAGAAAAGCTAGATTAAACAATTCCACCTACACTCTAGAAGAGAATTATTACTAATCTTGGGGTCTAAAATCTGTCAAAATGCAACAAATTCGATTTAACATTCTTCATCGGACTTACTACACTCCCATCGACTCAATTTAATGAATCCTTCTGTCATAAACCAATGTCCTAGATATGGCAATCTCCTGCCACACTAGAACGTACGCTTATTCTATGCCCTTCTTTATCCCACTGCTAGCAATCCATTCTTTCCCGTCCTATCATGAGCTGCAGGCAAAACTCTCACAAAACAACCTTTCTGCATGCTAATGAGATATGGAGGCCACTTCATAATACATCATACAATATTATATGTTTGATAAATATCAGAATGATCACTGCATTTAAAAATATTTTGTTAAAATGGAAAGACAGAGACCCCGAGTTTCAGCCATGGCTAAACTTCATGATCTCTATCCACCGACTTGAAAGGATTTACTATCGTAATCTTGAACATGTTAACAGATATAACAACATATGGGATCCCATTCTTAATGCTGTAAACTCCTTAGCCAGTTTGGGTGATTTTTCAATATAGCCTCCTTCTATACCATTTAGGAAGTTAGCCATGAAACTGATTTAGATGGTATTTTTATACATTAATTTTTCCCTCCACATGTAGCACCATTTCCATTGACATTATGGGCGAGATCGATGAATCTATAATCAAGATGTATGTTGCATTTACTATACAGATGGATATGATTTACTTCTATAATATTGTTGCTTTTTATACGACTGCTGTTTCTACCTAATATCTCGCATTGTAATGTATTATTAATGCTAAAAGTTCCAAATAGATGTTGGGAAAAAAAGTATTATTAGTGTTTCTGTAGCAGATGTAATAAATAGGTTACTGCACCCCCCCAATGCTGCTTTCCTTAAAACTGTAATTTTAGCAGTAAGGCTTCCCAGTTCCCCACACCATGCTGCTTTTCAGAAACCGCCTTTAACAGAGCGAGGCAATCTTTTTCACAGAAGTATTGTAAAGGCACACATACTGTGTGTGTTTTTGTCGTGTGTTTGTACAAAGGAGAATTTTGTATTTTGCCATTACTTGGTCTGGGACTTGGACGGCATGAAAGGAAAACTGTAGTAAGCCTTGAAAATGGCACTACCAAGTAGAGAGGAGAACAAACAAATGGATGTTGGAGGCTGATGAACATCAAAGGTAATGTTGCCTGGTTGCCAAAAAAAACTGGTACAGTGTGGAGTATTCTGACTGGCAGCGTCGTCCAGGACTGTTGGGCCTTGGGAGCAAGGCAGGAAAAATACTTCAAACTAAGATGAGTGGAAAACTTTAAATGTTTATCTTAAAGGCTATGCCCATTTCAATGGGCTGAAGTAACCAGCCACTCCACCTGCCTGAGTTCTATAAGCCAGTTCCTTCTAGCCTCATTCAGAAGCACTATTTCTTTGCTCACCATCCCCCCTCCTTCAGTGGCATGCCTCTCTCCTCGGCTCCTTCCTAAAGGTACCTTTAGCCAAGGGAATTTTACTGTGGCACCTCCAGGGGTAGAACCTCCTTGAGGGTTCCTTACCTTCAGTACCCTATAGGGTGGCAGTTCCCCATGGAACAGAGAGTGAATGGCAGTTATCAACAGTTGCACAAGCATAACACTACACTAATTTGTGTAAGCCCGCTGAAATATGAAATCTGAGGTAGGGGGGGTAGGTGGTTGATTTGTAAGCAGGAAGTGACAGAGTCTGCCTAATGCCTATTGTCATTATGCATATTCTTTTGTCCAGATTTTAAAGATTATTGTTATGGTTTAGGTGCGTGAGCCAGCTGTGCTGCGATCTATATCACCAGCTGAACCAGGTTTCCTCAATACAAAATAATTTGCATACCCATGATGCTTTGTGCAGAGTTTGAGGCTTTTATTGCATGCTGCTTCACAGAAACTACACAAATTGTAAAGTATCTACATTGTTGTATCATTTATGAATCGGTGATGTTCATCGTTTGCATCATCGCTTTACTCAGTACAACGTGAAAAGAAAGGATTTCAAATGTGTCCACACTCAGCTGCTGAAATGGATGTAATAGAAATGATACTTACTTGTTTTATCTTATAGCAAAAGGAATTGACAAGAAAACTCTGAAATTACAAGTTTGTTAGTGTAACCCTAGATGGCTATCCCAGGGGCTACTACCCCTGCCTGATTTGCCACTAACAGGTTGAGGGCCTGAATCCAATGGCGGGTGCCTCCACCCAGAGGTCAGGGTTGCAATAGTTAAACTAACTTGGTCACAGCCCTCTGGGACACTGCAACCCCTTTCTTCCACTAGTGGCCCACACAATATATCAGAATTCACCTTCACAGTATACACTTACCCCCAGGACTGGTTCCGCACTGGGACTTCCTGTGAAATGAGATACAGTGCAACAATCACAGTACAGTACTTTAACATAGACAAATACTTCCAGGCAGTATAACTTTACTGAAACAAGCAGCTCTGATTTATTTAGGGGATATAACAAGGACAGGGGAATCAGGTTAATTAGCTTATCACTCTAATAATCATCTATGGCTCTGTGCACAGGCCTATCCCTATCAGTTACTGTCCCTGGGCACCCAAGCCTCAGTGGCTAGTCCAAACCATGGCAGCTGGTAGGGGCCCCTTCACACAGAGAAAAGGAGAATTAAACAGTCAGCAGTACAGTAATTCCATTTGGATTTAATGTGGCAATTCAACAGGGAGCGACCCTGAATTAGTACTCACGACTCCAAAAAGATAGGGTCCTTCAATGTCAGCAGGGCTCACTTGAGGTACACAAACCTCTTCACACATCCATATAAAGAAAGCACTATACCAGGCAGGCTGCATCTGTGATCCGATCGCAATTACTGCACAATACCCGGGAGAACACACAGCAGATTCAGTTCCTGACAGACCAGTGCAATTTTCAGCAATTCCTCCAGTCTTCTACAGGGTGAGCCTGGTTCTACTCTTCAGAGATCCTTTGATTCTTTTCACAGGGCCAGTTCAGTCCTAACAAGCTGTTACACAAGCTGCAGACCCGGAACTCTGGGCTCACACACGTTTTTTGACTAAAACTGCACACTGAAAAGCACAGGGCCCTTCCTTCTTCACTGCCAAAGCTCAACTGAAACTCCAACCGACAAAACCGGCACTCCCTTTGAGTTCCTCCCAGTTCTTGACTGGATTGGCTGTCACTCACAATAGACTGCTGCTGTTGGTCCAAAAAGGCACTGAAGTCTAAACTACATCTCCCAGAGTCACTGCCCATACAATCCTCTTGTGGCTGGCTCAGATTATGAGTCCAAGTTCTGATTCGTCCAAGGCACCATTTTAGAGCTAGCTTACCCACACTGATTGGTCCAGTTCAGCAGTTCAAAACTAGAATGGGGAACTAGCAGACACAGTTCTGACTGCAAAGAAAGCAGGTTAGACAAACTGTAATTTCATTATTACTCTAACTGATTTCTGGCAAACAGTTACATCTTTCAGATAGGTTCCTTTGCACTTAGTGACTGCAAAATGAAGTGAATTGGCAGCAGCTCGACTAAGTGGTACTCAGAGAAGCACACAGTCCCCCATACAACTAATTATGTCTGCAAGCAGACAGCTCTTAAAGAGACAGTACCAGAGGCTCTAAAAACACTCACTGATAAATGGCTTAAATGCCAAACACCATTCAGGCTTGGAGCATTCAAGCAAGCTCCTGAAAGTTTTTGGAACCCCATTTGCAGGGGTTACATTAGTTAATGGCAAATTGAGTTTTCTTGCTACTCAGAAACCAACTGTGTTATGCATGGTCTTTGGAATATCTCGGTACCTACCTGTGGTCTATGAACTATGCCAGTATCATTCACATCTCAGTGTCGATACTACTTTGAGTAAGTACTGGTAGTGCTAGGACTGAATACTAGTAGAATTTACATTTATGTAGTACTGTTCATGCACTGCATCCCAAAGTATTTTTGCAAGCAATTTTTATAGTATATTGTTAGGCATATTGTGTATGGGAATCAATGACTGCTGAAAAGTTGTACATATTCTAAAAGTTGTTTTGCATGTTCTACTATCATAGCACCTATGCACTGCCTCACGCTGATCACTGCTTTGATTTTCTTTCAGCCACTCATCATGATCTGTCTCAACCGCTGAATCAGCCATCACTACGCTTGCTCCACTCTCTCACATTACCTCTCCTGGCAGTAATCCATGGATAATCAAAACTAAAACCAAACATTTTTCGTTTTAGACAATGGTAACCTTTGCTTGCTCGATTCAGCTCACAATCACCACAAGATCTCGCTGTTAGCGAGGCTCTCTCTCCCTCTCTCTCACTCAGCTTGCCCGATCTCCAGCACACCTTCGAATTTCATACAGCTAATAAAAATATATTCACTTTCAGCATATACAGTGTTTTCCACAACTAAGGTATGTAAACACTACACAGCTTCACTACTTCGACTGTTTATATAGAAGCCACTGTATAACAACTTCACAATTTGCTCTCTTTTTACTAAAACCATATACTATAAAAAATTAAATATGGTGACCATAAACTGCCTTTGTGTTTCCAGCTTGGGGGTGAGACAACAGCATGGGACTCTTGAGCTTTGCTCTTGAGGTCCATCGGCTGTTATCTCAACTCCTTCGATGGAAAACACAGGCTCACTGTGTATAGGCACCTATACATTCCTTATATATGATTGTACAGCCAAGATGCCACATCTCATTTCCAGTGGGGTTCTGCTTTTGCTTAGACAGCTTGCTGCTCAGTATCTCTGGTACTTTGATTAAAATGTGTCAGTATGATACATTTTTGAATTGCACTAAAGTGGGTACTGGTAGGTTTGTAACATTTTACCAATATAGCTGCAGTTTGAAATCTGAAAATTCAGTGAAGAGAGTTGGACATATTTTGTGCATCCTGGTCACTTGAAGAAGTGCAAAGCCAGAGGTTTCTTTTCCTAAGCCACATAGTTTAGGGATCTTCTTGTCCAGTCAGGACGAGGAAATTCCCACTCATTTTATAATTTTGTAAGGCAGCAGGCCCTAGAGAACAGTGAGGCCGAAACCGGCACATCTACATGAGACCAGATCCAGACTGTAATGTTTTGTGAAAGTGTGGTAACAGGTGATGAGGACTCCTGGCTGTGACACCCACTCAGCTCTACCTGGGCTGACTAAATCTTTATCTTCTTGTAGCCATTAACTTCCTGCTAAACCCAAGCCTTCTCTCAGTAATTCAGATTATCACTCAGACACCTACATACTATGCAGGAAGCATAGCTGGGACTTGTAAGTTATAGGAAATGTCCCTGCACGCCTTGGATGCCCTCCTGTTTTCCTTGTGTGTCTGTTCAACATTTTGATATGTTTTGATCTTTTTTTAATTAATGATCAATTTATTTATTTATTTTTGCCTTTAATTACTCTGAGTCCTCTCTCCTCAGCAGTTGCTGCTTTCTCTTTACATGCTGCCTGGCCATTCTATGACATCATCAGCACCATTCCAGGACATTCAGATGAAAAGCATGGAATGTCAGGCATAACTGATGGCAGGCAATGTTTTAGAAATACTGAAGAAAAAGTAGCTACCAAGGAGAGTGGAACTCTATAGATCTGAGGGCATCTAAAACTACATAGAATCATAGAATCTGTGGGCAGATAAGGACCATACGGGCCACCTAGCCTGCCCATTTCCTATTCACTGCTGCAGCCCCAGATCCTATTTGATCCTGCGGCTCTCCTGCTCTCTACAACTCGAGGTACCCTTATGTCTATCCCATGCACTCTCGAACCGCCCGTATTGTTTTACTGCCACCACTTCCACTGGAAGGTTGTTCCACAGCTCTACCATCCTTTGGTGAAAAGTACTTCCTAACATTACCTGTGAGCCTTCCACCCTTCAGCTTCATATCAGATTATTTATTTATCAAAAATTGGCCAAAGCCTAACAGAATACGATCTGGCAGGGAAAGGAAAATCAGAGATCAGCTGACTATGTAAGAATCATTTACTATCACCTTTAAGGGCTCTAGGAGTTTGGAAAAGCTAAGGCTCCCTTAACACGCCTCAGTAGAGACATTAAAGGCTATACTGCTTGGTTCAGTTTCTGTTCGTTAATATGCTATCAAACGTTTAGCATTGGCTGCAATGGCTGAAGTTTAAGCTGATGTATCTTGTAATTTAGGTATCCCCTATTAATCTTGTACCAACAAACAATCCCCCGGACATCCTATGTTATCAGTGCTATATCAGTTTAGTGGATTGCTGTTACCTGCATTACTGATGCACTGCCTTGGATACAAACATATAAATACATATACAGTATGATTCAGCATGTTTGCAGTTCATTTGCATCACCAGGTAAGGTTTGTCTCCCCATCACGCCTGAGGTAATGCCAAACCTCACCCAACAACTAACACACCAAAATCTGGCCAATGGAAAATCATGTACACAAATGCTCACAGCCTGGGAAATAAGATCCTAGACCTGCAGACAATAATGTCAGAGGCTAAACTGGACATAGTAGCAATTAGTGAGATGTGGTTTACCAGTAACCACACTTTGGAGACTTCAGTACCTGCTATGTATTGTTCAGAAGAGACCGAGGTGCAAAAAGGGGAGGAATGGCTCTGTATGTCAATGAAAATATCAAAGCTACAGAAATTCAGAATACACATAAGGAGCCAGAAGAACTGTGGGTCACCCTGGAAACAGGAAATGGGACAGCCATAAGAACTGGGGTTGTCTACAGGCCCCCAGACCAGGGGAGGACATAGACATTACTGTTAGAAGATATGCAAAACATGACACCTAAAGGGAGGTTCTGATAATGGGAGACTTCAACATGCCGGATACAGATTGGTCAATACCAGCAGGAACATCTGCCAGAACTAGACACATAGTAGATTCCCTTCAGGGAGGGCCTCAAACAACTGGTACAGCAACCCACAAGAGACAGGGCTATCCTAGATCTAGTACTGACTAACAAGGAAGGGATCACAGATCTCCAGGTAGAAGGTCACCTGGGGGCCAGTGACCATCACATGGTATGGTTCAATTTGGCTACTACATCTAAATCATCCCATTCCAAGGCAAAATATGGGACTTCAGAGGAGTTGACTTTGATAAGATGGCCAACAGAGTTAAGCTAGCCCTGGCAAAAGAAACACAGGTGAGGGGGTACAGGCAAAGTGGGCAAGCATTAAGGATGCAATACTTGAGCAACATCCCATTGTGTTAGACAGAAAAGTAAGTGCAAAGAAGAAGGAAACCACTTTGGTTCTCAAATACAGTAGTAGAAAGGTCAGAGCCAAAGGCTGGCCTTCAGGAAATATAAGGAACACAGCGGGATGAAGATAGGGAGGCATACCAAACTGCCTAAGGGAAGCAGGGAAGGTGAAGGCAGGCAAAGTCCCAAACTGAGGAAACACCAGCACGAACAGTAAAGAAGGTGACAAGACTTTCTATAGATACATTAGTGAAAGGAGAAAGTCCAGAGGGGGTATTGTTAAGCTTAATGGAGAAAAGGGAGCATGTGAGGAGGAGGAGGACCCTATAAAGGCATCTATCCTAAATAGATACTTTTGCTCAGTATTTACTGAAGAGAAGGTAGGGCAGGGCCACAGCTCAGCATCATGGACACAGGGGGAGGAAGTGAGCACTACTCCCTTCACAAAAGAAAGGGTCCTACAAGAGCTTGCTAAGCTCAGGGTGGATAAGGCAATGGGACCTGATGGCATACATCCCAGGGTACTTAGGGAGCTAGGTGGGAACTAGCAGAGCCATTAGCAGAACTGTTTAGTGAGTCTCTGAGCACAGAGAGGTCCCAGAAGACTGGAGAAGGATCATGTGATCCCGCTCCACAAGAGTGGTGTAGCAGGGAGGAGGCGGGGAACTACAGACCAGTCAGTCTTACCTCAGTAGTGAGCAAGATTATGGAGGCACTCCTTAAGGAAAGGATAGTGCAACACCTGGAATCCATAGGGGCACAGGATCCAAGACAGCATGGGTTTACAAAAGGAAGGTCCTGTCAAACTAATCTCATAGATTTCTTTGACTGGGTAACCAGAGTGATGGACTAAGGGGGAGCAGTTGATGTCGCCTACCTTGACTTCAGCAAAGCTTTTGACACTGTTCCACATAGAAGATTGATAAATAAGCTGGGTAGGCTCGGGTGGGTCAGAAGTTGGTCAACTGGGTGGCAAACTGGTTGATGGGCAGAAAACAGAGAGTGGTGGTAAATGGTATGCAGTCAGAAGAGATGCAAGTCACAAGTGGGGTATCTCAGGGATCAGTTCTGGGGCCAGTACTCTTCAACATCTTCATTAGTGACCTTGCAGATGGACTAGAGGGTAAGGCTTGTCTGTTTGCAGATGACACCAAGATCTGCAACAGAGTAGATGATCCAGATGGGGTGGGCAGAACGAGAAGAGATCTGGATGAACTAGCAAAATGGTCAGAAGAGTGGCAACTGGGATTTAATGCAAGAAGTGCAAAATCATGCACATAGGGAAGAGAAACCCTGAAGCCACCTATAGGCTGGGAGGGAGTTGCTAGCAGTCACAAAGGAAGAAAGAAACTTGGGCATCATCATCACTGACGACCTGAAATCATCCAAGCAGACCTCTAAAGCAGTAGGTAAGGCTAGGGGTGTTAGGGTGTATTAGTAGGGTATCACAAGTCGTGAAGAGGAGGTAATAATCCTCTTTACAAGACACTGGTTAGGCCCCATCTGGAGTACTGCGTGCAGTATTGGAGGCCACACCTTCACAAGGACAATAAACAAATTGAGGCAGTCCAGAGAAGGGCAACCAAAATGGCAGGGACTGCATCAGAAGACATATAAGGACAGATTAACAGAGCTCAATATGTATACCCTTGAGCAAAGGGAGGGAGAGAGGTGATATGATTGAGGCATTCAAACACCTTAAGGGCATTAACAAGGTGAAAGAGTCTAACATGTTTAAATATAAGAAAAATAGCAGGACAAGAGGACACAGCATGAGATTAGAGGGGCTGATTAAGGGGAATGTGAGGAAATTCTTTTTCACAGAAAGGGTGGTGGATGCATGGAATGGCTTGCCACAAGAAGTGGTGGCTATGAATACAGTGCAGGGCTTCAAAAGGCATGGGATAGGCATAAGGGGCAATACAAATGACTATGAATAGATAGGCCACTGACAGAGCAAAAGCGATGGCACATTTATAAGGTAGAAAAGAAATGGGCAGACCGGATGGGCCTTATGGTCCTTATCTGCCGTCAACTTCTATGTTTCTATGTTAAATATAAAAAATAAATTTTAAAGGTAGAACACGAGAGGTGATTATGCCACTTTATAGAGCATATATGAGACCATTACTGGACTATGGTAGCCCAGTATGGGGTCCTGTATCGAGGTAGGGTGGTAGCTTGGAAAAAGTGCAGAGAAGAGCTACTAAAATATATGAATTAAGGGATAAACCATATGAGGACAGACTCCTAGATTTAAACCTCATGACTTTAGAGAAGAGGAGAATTCAGGAGACCTCTTGATGTGCTATGACATCATGCAGGACTCATATATGTTACATCAACTGCAGTTAGAATTTAAACATACTCCGCTATGGACCAGGGACACCGCTTCAGCTCCAACCTAAGAAATTCAACACAAATAGAAGAAAGACTTCCTTTACACAGAGAGTGGTGTCCCCTTGGAATGGTTTGCCCCTAGAGGTTATTTTAAGTAACAGTAAACAGCAGTTCAAGCAGCGACTAGATAGATATATACTGGAGGGAAATATTGTGCAGTATTACGGGTAAGTGGACAGGAGCCTTATATGGGCAACCCACCTCCTTGACTCTAGATACCTTAGTATGAACCTTAGTATAGAGCTAAAAAGAAAGAAAAACTCTTCGTGTTGGTAAACTGAGAGGTGACGACACTAAGGAAACCCCCTTTTAGCTGTGCCATAAATGTACTTCTTCACATTTCGAATTGAAAAGTAGGTGAAGGCCACTGTATGGGTGTCATGGGACCTCATGAAAAGAAAAATATGAAAAAAAAACACAAAATGAGTTCAGAAATGAATAAGTGTAAATACTAATGACCTAGCTCTCTTGAGCTTTTTTTTTATAGGACTCTGGCATCACTTTGATGTAGCTTTGAGTAGAATGACTGCATATCTGGCCCTTTCCTTCACGTATTTCGCATGCCAGCTCCTTTGATTAAGCATGCACTGTGACATTTTGAACTTTATTTGAAAAGGAACCCTGCCAGGCATTTACAAATGGGACCGTGAATAAATGGAATAATAGGTTGCCAGTGACATGTGACAAGGCTGTGTTCTCATCACGGCCATTCATATGAGTTTATAAACCATTACAGCCTACTGGCATGTCAATGTAGCAGTAGCACTACTGGGTCACAATGCGGTGACCTGGGTTTGGAAGCGAATCCAGGTTGTCCAGGGACGGCGGTGGTGGTGGTGGTGGGGGGATCAGTCATCCCAGTGGACATTCTCTTTCTTGGGAGGAGGGTCCCTGCCCACTGCTGCAATACTGCCACCTGCTTGACCATGGTGTCATTGCAGCTAGGGGCCTGTAGGAGGCAGGGGACTCTGTCCAGCACAAGCCCAATGACACTTTTGTATAATGATTCTCAGTTTTCAAAAATGGCCAGTTTCATTTGGCAAAATTTAAAATCCATTTTTTTCATTTGTTCCCAAAATTGAGGGCAAATCAATGTGTTTTAAGCAAAAATGTGTATAAAATGGAGGGGTTGCAAAAATGTGTCTGAAATTGAGAGGCTTGCCCAAAAGTTTTTGTTTTTGGCATGATTAAGTGGTGCAAAACAAGTTGTTTTTTTTACCGGTGTTTTTGGTTGAAAATGGAAAATCATTGTCCTCTTTTGACATGCATGTTCAAGCACTGACACATTTGAGCAACAGTAGTGTTCCACAGGGAGAAAAGCAAGGAAACAGCAGCCCTGGTCATAGAAGGAGGACGCTGGTCTCACTGCAGATTCAGCACCATTGGCCACGGCACTCAACCACCGAAACCCTACCTGGGATTTACCTCTGAAGGGGCCTGGGAAATTCCTACTGATGAGCCCCTACCCATGGTGGGGAGAGCCATGGTGGGGGCATGGATGGAGGTAAGCTCCAGAGAAGATGGATGATGGTGCTGGGTTGGATCAGCAGAAGAGGGTAGGCTGGACTGACGAAGCAGCAAAATACAAAGTTAAAAAATAACTAAGTTAACCACTTGAGCGTAGATTTATTTATGTTTTTTATTTAGTGTCAGCTGGCTCAATAAGTTGTGCACTCATCTGTGGGGGTGTAAGACCGAAAGGTCATTGTGGGTTTTGTCCCACACCAAGAACCTAGGATAATGCCCAACATTGACACTGTAGTGCAGCTAGAGGGTGCTGCACTGTTCAGGGACATCTTTGGATGAGACATTAAACCAAGGATCCTCCTGCCTATCTGTGGTGGCTGTCCGGGTGGAAGTTTAAAATCCTGTGGGCTTATTGTAGGAAATGGGTAGCTTCCCAGGTGTCCAATCACATGTCTTTGTTCCGTTGTTTTGTCTAACACCTCATCCACACGCAAAGCACGCCTTTGTGCCATAATTTTCTTCTGAGAAAAGGCCCTGTTAAATTATGAAATACAGTAGTTGTGCAGGGCTTAATGTTTATTTATATATCACATTTTGTATAGCATGAGAGATCCATTTTAAGTGCCACCGCATTAAATTTAAGGTAATCTCAAAACTATAGCTAATTTGTACTGAATAAGTTCCTGTATACAGTACCATGTCATTTAATTATTTTCAAGATGAAATAACTTATTTATAAGTATCTCCACCACCCTAACTCCCTAGTGGTTAAGTTCAATGTACTTACTGTATTTTTAAGACGTCAGTACAAAACAGCAAGCAGTTCAGCACACTGCCCACCCTCGATGAAGAACCAGAACTGATCACAGAGCCAGGTCGTATGTGCTAAAGAGCTCCTGAATCTGCTGTCGTTATTGTACACTGTATGGTACTTGGAATTTTGTATTCTCCATCTGCTATTTGCACTGAACCCAAGTCACATAAATATGTCATTTGTTTGATTTCGATACAAACCCATGTCCCAGCATGGATTTCCTTGTTTGGTTTAGCCCTCACTTGATTGCCCACCTGCCGATCGTAAAACCCTAAGCTCTTATCCATACTCACAATTCCCATGCCCTCAGGCACTCAGACGATGGTGAACTTGCAGCCCCTCTGCTGCTGACTCCCTCCTCCTTCCTCTCTAGCTCACAGCATCCATCTTCTCTTTCTCGGTCAGTCCTTGAAGAGAAGAGGGTCTTTGAGGAGCAGAGACTTGCAGGGCTTTCCACCTCCCAATCCCAGGCTTCCCAAGACCCAAGGGACCCCACTAAGCTATGCAGTTCCTCAAAGCCCTATTTCACACTCTTGGTACTACACCCCTAAAGCAGGAACAGCCACATTGCTAGATTTTCAACTGCACAGGAATTCATGCCCTCTAAGGACATCTCAAGCACTGTCCTCAAATGCTGTGGACCACGTGTCACTTGACTCTCTTGCTCTCTCTCTCTGTTCTCTCAGAGATATCGAACATTCGCTCTCTAGCTGGAATGCCCCTGTGAGCCACTGTACAGGTGGCTGTCTGTTACACTTACAGCCTCTGCTGTTCACTCTTGGGGCAGGCGCTGGACAAACAGGGTCTGGCTGGAAATCCCACAAACTCTCTAGGTGGTTGCCTAGCTCCACTGCTGCTGGAATATGACCCCATGCAGGGTATAAACACTGCTGGCTGCTGCAGTGCCCATGACTTCTAGAGGCCTGGGCATGCCTGCTCTTTGCTCCCCAAAGGGAACAGGGAGCTGATCAAAATCCTGATGCAGCTGAAGTTTGCCTCAGGTGCACTCTGCTCCCTATTGGCTCCAGTCCTCAAGGGGCAGGGACATTCCTCCATATCAGGCCTCCAACCAGCCTAAATCTGTGGCCTTTTTCCCCAGTCCAAGCTTTCCAGATGCAGTCATCTGCTTCAGGCCCTTTTTCTTGAGCTCCTGTAGCAGATTAACTGAATAGTGTGACCTCTGACCTAGTCTGTATGGCAGCAGAGGTAGGGGCAAAAACATTACTGCCTTTATGCTTGTTTACACCCAGTCCCTCGTGGGTGGCCTCCCTTTTCACATCCTCTTGATGTTGCCCTTCCTCACAGTTGGCCTGGAGGCACAACAGTAGTAGCCGTGATTTATTTATTTGTTTGTAGGCCCTTCCCTGGAGGCTCAGGGCCCATTACATAAAATAGGGCCTAAACTATAATCAGAATTACAAATCAGTCATACATAAGTATAAAATAGATAACTTAGACACTTAATAAATAACCAAAAGGGTTACAGATGTTAAATCCACCCAGATGCCTGCTGAAATAAATATGCTTTCAGGCCATCTTTTAAAGGCCTCCACCAAGGAGGCCCTCCTCAAAGCACCAAGCAGGGAGTTCCAAAGGACTTGGCCTGCCACTTCAGATGGTTGGTCCCTTGACGCCTTCAGTCTCGGCACTACCAGGGGCCCTCCTCAGTGGAGCGGAGTGGGCAGAGGGCATAAAGGATGCAGGAGCTCAGCCAGATAGCCTGGACCCAGTCTGTGTAGGGCCTGTGTGTAGGCTCATAAGATTTGACCAGCAGCTAATGCAGATCATGCAGTGCTGGTGAAATGTGACATGATCTTGGAACATCTGTTAGTAATCGGGCGCTGCATTCTGCAGCAGCTGCAGGCATCATAGCATACCTTTACTGACCCCAGGGTAAAGGCGTTACAATAGTCCAGTCTCAAGGTCATGAACACGTGGTGACCAGGTTGCTGGGTGGGATAAGAGACCTAATCTGGCTGATATTCTGCAGATGGAAAAAGCCATTCTGGACTACTGCCAACACTTAGGCCTCCATTGTCACCCTTCATCTAGAATGACTCACAGTTTTTCACCTTGGTGGCATCTATAATCCCAGAGGGACCAAGTTGAAGTCCAGTCTCTCTTTCAGCAGCTGCCACTACCCTCCATGGCCTGGCTGAATCACTAGAACTTCAGTTTTCTCTGGGTTAGCCCTTGGCCAACTCAATGACATCTAGTCTTGAATCTAAGTCAGGCATCTATTAAACATGTTCACCGCACCCAATGTATCGGATGTAAAGGACATATAGAGCTGAGCATCATCTGCATAGCAATGAAACCCAAGCCCATATTGCCTAATGACCTTACCCAGGGGCAGCATATAGATCACGAACAACATGGGCAACAGGACCAAGCCTGGGGTATGCCACAGAACTGAGCCACCAGGCGCGAGGAAAATCTTCCTAGCACTACCCCTGGGTTCTGTCTCTGAGATAGGACTCAAACCAGCAGATGACTTTGCCAGTGAGCTCTGCGTACTCCCTAAGCCAATCCAAAAGCAGCCCATGTGGTCATTGTGCCTCGGGACAAATGCAGTTTCAGTGCTATACCTGGACCTACATCCCAACCGAGAGGCTCAAAGGTGTCAAAGACTATGCGGTGTGCCTCAATATTTGGTCGTCGTCACACTGGCAGAGGCTTGGAAGTGTGTGGGCGGAACAGGCCGACTTGCCAGTGCAGTGGTGGCTTCTGCTTGTGACGCCAGCGATCTGGGTTCAAAAGTGAATTCAGGGTATTGGAGAGCTGGCTCGGGAGGAGGAGACTCGAGTGTCCATAGAACTGCTCTCCTCCTCCGGGGGGCCAGAGCCTGATGCTTGACTGGCCTCTGGCGGAAGCTGGGGAAAGGCAGCCCAGGCCAGGAAGAACAGGAAGCATGGCAGACACCAGTACACATTGCATGGGAGTGAGTGGCATGCACCATGATGTCACTGCACACCACGCTTCCCCGGGGATGAAAAGTGGAAAAGTCCGTAGCAGGATGATGAAGCCCTTACATGATGAAGTGCAGGGTGTCTGATCATGACAGACTACCGCTCATGTATGTGTGTGTATGTAATATGCTGGAGGAACTATCCTTAAACGTAAACAGTATTAGCATCTGTAAATTGCTTGTGACTACCTTCATTGGTGTTATTCACAAACTCCTGGCTCTTGAGTGCTGATGCCTAACTGTGTTTGTTCTACTGTGAGGGCATAAGCCTTGCAACAGCACCCTGCCTGGTCCATTGATGTGCAGCACTATCTCCAGTTTTGACCCTGCCATTCAGTCCCTAGCCAGCACTTCGCTCAAGTGAGCTTTGTCAGGGGTACCGCCATTAAGTCCCTGTGTCAGCACTTCACTCAAATGAGCTTTGTCAGGTAGCCCTGCCATTCTGTCCCTGCCCTGGCACTTTGCTACAATGAACTTTATCAGGTGGCCCTGCCATTCAGTCCCTGTGCCAGCACTTTGTCAGGGACCCTACCATTAAGTCCCTGCCCCGCACTTTGCTTGTGTGAGCTTCATCAGGGGCCCCTGCCATTCAATCCTTGCCCTGGCACTTCGCCGAGTGAGCTTTGTCAGGAGTCCTGTCATTCTGTCCCTGCCTCAGCACTTCACTAGAATGAGCTTCATCAGGGGCCCTGCCATTCAATCCCTGCCCCAGCACTTTATCCAAGTGAGCTTCATCAGGACCCCCAATTAGTCCCTGCCCAAGTACTTCACTTAAGTGAGCTTCATCAGGGGCCCTGCCATTCAGTCCCTGCCCAAGCACTTCACCCAAGTGAGCTTCACAGGGGCCCTGCCATTCAGTCCCTGCCCCAGCACTTGCTTGAGTGAGTTCATCAGCGAGCCCTGCAATTCAGTCTTTGCCCTGGAATTTCATTAGAATGAGCTTCATCAGGGGGCCCTGCAATTCAGACCCTGCCCCGTCACTTTGCTCGAGTGAGCTTCATCAGGGGCCCTGGTTTCTGTGATTTACTGTATTCAGTCTGTTTGTGTCATCATGCTATAGCAGATCCCCACCACCACCCTTCAATTTTCATCCCTTGCTTCCTCCCTCCTCCTATGGTGTGACAAATGCTGTAAATTGTGGACAAACAGAGTGCTCCAGCGGAAGGCACGTTCCTTTCCCACCCACAGGGGTCACTGCAATGCTGGAACTTGATGCCAGCCCTCCCCAGCCAAGGTGCACACCTGCAGCCTTGCCTGCCTCCAACGTGGTGAGCAAAATCTGCTCCCAAACTCTCTTTGCCTGCATGGCAGTGTGACACGCTTTTGCTGGGCCACGGGACTGCCTATAAAGCCCTTCATAACATTTGTGTGACTGCAGTCTGCATCAGGGTGCTGTTGTACCATGGCTCTAACATCAAATTAATGGAACAATAGCATCTTGACAACATTTAGTGATACAACAAGCCTGTGATGTCATGGTTATTGTATGGGAGAAGTGACTACAGTCTTACACATAATACTATTTTGTGATAAACAGGAGACAGTGGAGCAGCAGCGTTTAAGTGCTATAAAGAAGAAAAGTACATGCTATCACTACACCACTCACTTACCCTGCTACGGTGACAAACTTTGTTCTCTTAGCTCCAAAGGCAGCTGCCTGAAAAGCAGAACTGGCACTCCTCCAGCCTCAACTTTCAGCCCAGGATCCGGAGACACGCTTGCTAATTACAGAGGCACCTCCCATTTTGCCAAATCCCATTTGTATATATCACTCACCACCAAAGGTGCTGGCAAACCTCACATCCTCTCCAGCATGATTTTTCCTTCTGCTCTCAACCCTCTGCACCGCATCTGTACCTTCCCTCTGCCAAATGTGAAGAATAAGCTACCATTATTTACACGGACAAGCACAATCCATCTCTGCCTCCAGCCGTCTTACCTCCCTCTCTCCCCTTAACTACACCCTCACTCTCCCCTAAGCCTCTTATCACTCACTCCAGCATGGATCTATGCATAGGTGCTGACTATGGAAGGGCTGAGGAGCTGATGCCGCCCAGGAAAATTAGGGGAAGGGGAGCCCCCATGAATAGTGAAAGACATGTTTCCTGCTTTTTGGCGCCGCCCACTGCCAGTAGTCCATTTTGACTGTTATATTCATCCCTCACTTCTGTTCCAGATGGTAATGGTCTCTTTCTGAGTTTCTGACTGACTAATCCTCCTTCTAATCCCTCCACATACTAAGAATAACTTTTACTCTTGTGACGCTGCCTCCCGACCCACGCTTGTGTGACAGTATAGCACTAGATGATCGATTATCTGTTGCAAGGACTTGAGAAAGCATTGTGGCCATTGCCCAAAGTGTAGACTGATGATCCCTAATGATGACTCCTAGGACGAAGGCATATGGGTAATTGTGGATCTCTGGCTGACTGGGTCGTGGTGGCTGTGATGGGGAGGGGCTTTGATAACAGTAAATCACAGGCCAGCTCTGTATGTGCTGGAGCAAGTTAGGTGAGGATGTTTGTAAAAGAAAGAAATTTAGCTCCTTCTTAAATCTCAATTACAATGTTTGCTTAAGGGAACAGTCAGCACTAAGAGCTTCACACCCAAGTAGGGGGCTGGTCTCAATTTGCACTTTGTGTGCAAAAACATTTTTTTAATTTTATCTGTACAGTAGATTAGATCAGACTGATTCTGCTGACTTTCAAGCTGACATTTCCTGCCAGTACAAATCCAGAATCTCTGCAGCTGACATCAGAGCAGGGCAATGGAAAAATTCATAGCCTGGAAGTGCACACTAGAGTTTTATAAGCTCTGATCTTTTGTTTTGCTGGTCCCACTGTTCTCCTGGGCAAGTACCATCACAGAGGAGTATACTTAGCCCTGGGAGAATAGCAGGACTGGCAAACATCTGATCTGAGCGTATGAAATCTCTAACATGCACTGCAGGCTTCTGAATCTCCCACTGCTACAACCCATCTCTGATGTCAGCTGCAGAGAATTATGGGATTTGTAGTTATAGAAAATGTCAGCATGGAAGTTAGCAGAATCAGTCTGATACAATCGACTGTACCGCAGTAAAACAGTAAGAAAACTGATTTTGCACATAAAGTGCAACTCGGGACCAGCACCACAAGTGCAGTGCTCTTAGTGCTTACTGTTCCTTAAATTATAATGAGGGTCTTGATGCTGTTAGGCAGGCAGCAACTGGGTGGTGTTTGTTAGTGATGTATTCATTAACTTAGATTCCTGAGCTATGAGTGGAAGGCAGTCTTTCACCATCCTCCCCTCCTCATCCGTTACTTCCTCGCCTTGCTTAACATCCGTGTCCTCTTCCTCCTCATCTGAGTGCAGGAGTACAACAAGTTCTGTGTGTTCCGTTTGTGCTTTTGATACTGATACATTTGAGACTTATTCATATCTCTTCTCATTGTCGATGTTCCTATCCGAGTCCCTACTTCATCGTTGCTCAATTTCGTTTGGCATAATTTACAGACTACATGGCTGCAAGACGATTATCTTGTGTGAAAAAACACACCACAGATTTCACAGGCTTTATTTATTGATTTATTCAAGAGTTTCACCAGGAAGGGCACACTGAACAACAAGTTGCTCATCTCACGCAAAGGTCCTGGGGGTGGGGGAGTTGGAAGGCACACAATAAAACGTAATCAACACAACAGTATACATTGCCAATATATGGAATTGGTAGACATACAAATAAGTCATAGGCAAACAACAAAACAATATATAGTGCCAATTATGCATAGGATACGTTACTAAGTCCTGTTTTGTTGAACTGCTGCTTATGGGGAGGCGACGCACCACCACCACTTCCAGCACCACAACCACAGGCACTGCTCTTTCTATTTTCCCTGCATGCCTTTCTGATGCATAACCTCTGACTGGCTCAACTGCTTCATTTGTACACCTATTTGGCCCTGGTCCTTCTTCTGTCATTTGTTTTCCACCTGCAGGTGTGCATGTCTCCTTATGCCCCACTATCACTTTTACCACCATCATCCTTCCTCTCGGTCTTTTTGTCTGTTTTCTGCCCTGGATTGCTCCTCTTCATCACACTCCCCAGCACTGCTGCTACTTGACAGACTGACTGCTACTCAATCTAATACGAACTCAGGATCTGTGTCACTTCCTCCTCTGTGTCACTCTCCATGTCTATTTCCTCCTCCTCCTCTTTCTCCTCCTGATCATCATCCATCTCCGCATACTAAAACTGGCTGCCTCACTGTGATGGCCCTTTGCTTATCCTCAGTACCACGATGAGTTACTCCTGCAATGTCATGAATTTTTGCACCATTGTTACTTACCCTGGATTGCAAGTACTGCTTCTCTTTTTTTTCTTTAAACACATATGGTTTTGCCTAAAGGCTCCAAAACATATTCCCCTGTCTTTCCATTGTGGCAATGACTGTTTCTAATTATTTTTAATAACAAATAATGTGTGCATTGAGGTGCAAATACAGGAAAATGTATTCCCAATCAGGTCAATAAAGCACCTAGTAGTGGTGCGCGGTGTTGTAAATCAGGAGAATAAGCCCAAGTGAGGCAATTAACTAGTGCACATCACGGCTGCCGAGGGACATTTAGTCCCAGACAGGTCAATAAAGCACTAGTGGGTACATTGAATACTGAAAACACAGGAAATTTATTCCTAATCAGGTCAATAAAGCACTTAGTAGTGGGTGTGTGGTGTTGTGAATCAGAGAATAAGCCCAAGTGAGGCAATTAACTAGAGCACATCACGGCTGCCGAGGGATATTTAGTCCCAGACAGGTCAATAAAGCACTAGTGGGTGCATCAAATACTGAAAACACAGGGAAATTTATTCCTAATCAGGTCAATAAAGCACTTAGTAGTGGGTGTGTCGGGTGTTGTGAATCAGGAGAATAAGCCCAAGTGAGGCAATTAACTAGAGCACATCACGGCTGCCGAGGACATTTAGTCCCAGACAGGTCAATAAAGCGCTAGTGGGTGCACTGAATACTAAAAACACAGGAAATTTATTCCTAATCAGGTCAATAAAGCACTTAGTAGTGGGTGTGTTGGGTGTTGTGAATCAGGAGAATAAGCCCAAGCAGGGCAATTAACTACAGCACATCATGGCTGCCGAGGGACATTTAGTCCCAGACATCAATAAAGCGCTAGTGGGTGCACTGAATACTGAAAACACAGGAAATGTATTCCTAATCAGGTCAATAAAGCACTTAGTAGTGGGTGAGTCGGGTGTTGTGAATCAGGAGAATAAGCCCAAGCAGGGCTAATTAACTAGAAACTGTCACGCTGCTGCAGAAATGCAAACACAGGGACATTATTTCCCAATTGGTCAATCAGGCATTTAGCAGATGGTGCATCGGTTGTTATGAATAAGAAGAATAAGCCCAAGTGGGGCAATTAACTAGAAAACATCATGGCTGCTACGAGTGCAAACACAGGGAAATTTATTCCCAAACAGGGCAATACAGCACTTAGTAGGTGCACTGAGTTACAGTAAGTAGTTATGAACACAGGGAATTTTATTCCCAATCAGGTCAATAAAATATCTAGTAGTGGGTGCACTGGGTGTTGTGAATCAAGAGAATAAGCCCAAGCGAGGCAATTAACTAGAGCACATTGTGGCTACTGAGAGTGCAAACATGGAAATGTATTCCCAAGCAGTCCAATAAAGCATTAGTGTGTACATTGAGTTAAGCAGTGGAAACGCATGGAAATTCATTCCCATACAGGCAATAAAGCACTTAGCGGCCATGTCAAGTGTGAACACGAGAATAATCCTAAACTAGGGAATGAACTAGAATATGAGACATTTATTCCCAAAGAAATCAATAAAGCAGTAGTGAGGTGCGTCGGGTTAAGTAGTGAAAACACAAGAAATTTATTCCCAAATAGGTCAATAAAACACTAGTGGATGCATCAGGTTTAAGGGACACTGTCAGCCTTTTTGCATCATATTATTTCCAGGTAAAACCCCACATGTTATGATTGCTTACATTCTCTAAAATTCATTGATGTTGTTGGTTGTTTAATCTGCCTCCTTGCTTATTAGATCTGAAATGCATGGGAATGTATGTTATACACAGCTTTATTTTGCTCCAAATTGTTTACCTAAGTTTACAGCATACTTCCTGAACATTAGAAACGCCTCAAACAGTGCAGTCCTCATAATATAAATGTCTCATCTACTCCCACTGCAAAGTGAGTAGCTAGATAGTGTTTGGGGTGTTCCTGAGGCCAGGAAAGATGCAGTTGTAGTTGGCCAAGAAATGTAAACAAACATGTTTTGGTGTGATAACACCAGTATGGTTGACACTCAGTTTTTACTTTTTAAAGGAAAAGGAGTCTGAATCAAACAACCAGCTACATCAGCACTCTCTATGAAAACAATCATAAATGTGTATTTTAAACTAGGGACACTTTAAGGTAAAATGGGGTTGACAGTGTCCCTTTAAATAGTGAGAACACAGGGAATTCATTCCCAAATAGGTCAGTAAAGCACTAGTGGGTGCATCGGGTTAAGTAGTGAAAACGCGCCGGCCGGTGGCGCTGAGGTTGCGCTGGGCGCCACACCTCGCGCCACGTCGGTGACCCGTGTTCGGGAGCGGGCACAGGTTGCCGGGGTCGGCGGGGAGCGAGATGGATTGAGCGTCCGGAGGACTGCTCTCATCTCGGGGTGGGGATTTGGTGGCCCGGTGCTTGTCTGACTAAGCGGAGGCTGGGGGGACCGACAGCACAACCCACAAGACTAGGGGAGGCGGGACGTGGCTGCCGCTTGACTAGTGCGCGCTCAGTCGCTGGCGTCATTGCACACCATGGCCCGTCAGGGGGACAAGAAAAAAAAAATGGGCCCGGCAGCACGGCGTGTTCCTGGTGCCATTCCTGGAGGATGCCTCCCTGGCATGGATCCATTTTGATGGGTCGAGTCGCTCCTCACCACCCTGCCATGAAGGGTAAGTCACGGGTGCGGAAGGGAGGGTCTCATGTCCGGGAATGGCACCGGGGACGGCGAGTGGAGGGTAGCCGGAGTTCAAAAAATAAAACCCAAAAAAAAAAAGTAGTGAAAACACAGGGAAACATATTCCCAAACAGGTCAATAAAGCATTAGTGGGTGCATCCAGTTAAATAGTGAGAACACAGGAAATTATTCCCAAACAGGTCAATAAAGCACTAATGGGTGTATCGGGTTAAGTAGTGAAAACAAAGGAAATTTATTCCCAAAGAGGCAATAAAGCACTTAGTGGGTACCTCTAATATTAATACAGGAGCATAAACCCAAGTGGGGCAATAAACTAGAATAAGGAAATTTATTCCCAAACAGGGCCAGATTCACAAAACTTTTGCCTGACACAAACCCGTTTGCACAGCGCAAACAGGATTTTGCACCAAAGTGATATTCACAAAAGCTCGATTTGCACTCAGAAACCGGGTTAGCTGTCCCATTCAGAATGCATTTGCTCCCAGCAAGGGCCTTTGGGTCCCCTTGCACGCAAGCACATACCCCGACCAAGACCGAATTTAATCCCCATAACCTTAGTGGTTGGCGGAGGTACTGCAGCACCCCCGGTGATTGCCAGTCCCCAGCCTGATCATAAATAACAGTCTCCCTGGTGAAGTGCCCCCACCGTGATCACTGATCACCTGCCCGCTATATACTAAAGCTTGTCCTTGGTGTTTACTGGTCTAGTGGCCCCCCCCTCGATGGCAGTCCTGATACAAATAAGATATTCTCTGGTGGTCTGTGGGTCCCTCCTCGCTGATCACTGTCCCTGGTCACAGAACTGAATACCGTTGTCACAACCCTGGTAGCTAGTGGTCCCTCCTGCCACCTGATCAACCCCCAAAGTATGAAAGTTGTCCCTGGTGTCCAGTGTAGCTTTCCCAATCCCTGTATAGTAAATACAGCATTCGTGAGTCTAGCAGACCCCCCCATCTCATCCTGTATAGTGAATACAAACTGTTGTTCGGTAGTTCAGTGGCCCTCACTCCAGCAGGCAGTACCCCATCATCTCTTACCCCATCCTATCCCAGAGCCAGATTGGCATAGCCCCTCCTTCTCTGACTCATGGCTGGCCACCGACTGAGCTGCCACTGAGCACGTACTGTATACATTGCAGCAGGCTCAGTGAGTCAGTAAGCTGTCAGTCAATGGGCATGTACTGATACAGTACATGCTCAGTGACAGCTCAGTCGGCAGTCAGCCATCGTGGAGAGAGGAGGGCTGTGCTGGTAGCCAGCTAGGATAGAACGAGGGGAGCAGAGGGTGAGGCACTGCCTGTCGGGATGGAGGGTCCACTAGACCATCAGGAGTAGCTTATGTTCACTATACAGGGATCGGAGATAGGGAAGGGGGTTCGCTAGACCACCAGGGGCATGGCTGGCTTACTATACAGGGACTAGAAGGAGGTTACACTGGCCACCAAGGACAAAGTTTTTATGTCGGCGTCGGTGATCAAGTGGGGTGGAGGACCACTGGACACCAGTGACAACATTTTTGTACTTCAGGTAGTTGATCGGGTGGGGAGACGGATCAATAGCCACCAGGACTGTGACAACGGTATTCAGTTCTGTGACCAGGACAGTGATTGGTGAGGGAGGGACCATAGGTTCACCAAGGAATATCTTTATTTATGTCAGGCTAGCAATCGGTGCTGGGGGATCCACTAGACCACCAGGGAATATCTTTATTTGTATCGGGCTAGTGATCGGTGAGGGGAACCCTAGGTCACCAGGAACACTCTATATGATATATTAGGTCAGCAATTGGAGAGGAAGGCCACTAGACACCACAGACAAGCTTTAGTATATATTGGGCTGGGAATGGTGACTGAGGGGGGACCACTGGACAGCAGGGAGACTGGTTATTTTTTTTATTTGCCGGGATCAGCGATCACGGTGGGGTGAGGGAGACCACTACCACCAGGAGACTGGTAATTTTGATCGGCCAGTGACCAGCGATCGAGGAGGGGAACTACTGGACACCAGAGAGATGGTAATTTTTGACCAGGCCAGCGACTGGCGATCACAGGGGCAGGGACCACTGGACACCAGGGAGACTGGTTATTTTTGATCGAGCCTGTGATCGGCAATCACAGGGCAGAGACCACTGGACATCAAGGAGACTGGTTATTTTGATCGAGCTGGTAATCGGTGATCATGGGGGGAGACCACTACTACCAGGGAGACTGTTTATTTTTGATTGGGTTGGTGATCAGTGCGATTGGGGGACCACTGGACACCAGGAGACTGGTCATTTTGATCTGGCTGGTGATCAGTGATCAGGGAGGAGACCACTGGACACCAGGGAGACTGGTCATTTTTGATCTGGCTGGTGATCAGTGATCGGGGGTGACCACTACCACAAGTGAGACTGATGTTGTGATCAGGCCAGTGATCAGTGATCACGGGAAAGGGGAGGACCACCGCCAGGAGACTGGCAATTTTAATCATGCCAGCGATCAGTGATCACGGGGCGGGGACCACCACTGGACATCAGGGAGACTGGTTATTTTTTATCGAGCCAGCGATCAGCAATCACGGGGGGACCACTGGACACCAGGGACACTTCTAAGTTGGGTACTGGGATGGCGATCACCGGGGAGCCACTAACAGGCAGGCTGGTGGGGCATGCTTACGCTTCTAGCAGCCTGTGCAAATGTGCCATAATAATGGGCATGCAAATGGCCACCTATGTGCCATATGCCAATGAACTCATTGCATAGCAGCCTTTGTGAACTGGAAATAACTCCTGCACAATTCCTTGTGGGCCTATGCTCCTGGCTGCATGTTGAGGTGGCGCCACAGTGAGTAGCGCTATTCACAGGTCGTGTTATCCGACTGTGAATAGCAATTTGGACACTGGTAACCGCAAAGCGCAACACAAAATTTTGCATTGCCTTTGTGATTTTTTTTGTGAATATAGCCCCAGGCCACTAAAACTCTCTGTTCAAGTTCAAGTTCAAGTTTATTATTACAGGAATTATTCCATTGAGCAAGCTCATTCACAAGGAGGTCCTGGAGATTTCAAACAATACAATGGCGTATATGATCTTATACAAAACAGATTAGGATAGCATGAGTAAACCACAATGGCAATGATAAGGTAGAACTTGGATTGTTGTAAATAACTGATACATTACATACAAAAACTAACTGCACTAATGTGCACGTAGATGATACACATAGAGTGAGACAAGTCTTCACTGGGGGCAGAAGGAAAAGGAAAAAGAAAAGAGTGAAAACATGGGGCTGTAGATGAGGGTGGAGGTTCAGAGGACAGGAATATTGTGCACTAAGATGGGGTACAGGGAGGTGGTCTAGAGGAGGGTGGTGACTGGGGTAGGGGTAGGAGGGTAGGGAGACAGGGAGGTGGTATGCAGCAGGACAGGAACATTGTGCACAGAGATGGGGTACAGGAGGGGGCTATGGGAGGGAGGTGAATGGGGTAGGGAGGAGGTGGTAGTGAGACAGGAGATGGAGGAAGGTAAGAAATGCTAGGAGGCAGAATGGGTAAAGGGGTTGGGGTAGGAATATGGGGTGGGGAGGAGGGTATGGAGACAGGGAGGTGAAGGAAGGGAAGAAGTGCTAGGAGGCAGAATGGGTAAAGGGGGTTGGGGTAGGAATAAAGGGTGGGTGGGGCAGATGGGTGAGAGGATAGGCTGGGTGGTTGGTAGGGACACAGGGATAGGGTGACAAGCAGAAGGGATGGTGAGGATTCATATTAGCTTAGCGTGAAAAGCAGTGGCAGACCACTTCAAATACTTTCTTGGCTAGGGACTTAAAGCAATTTAACGTGACTATCTCTGTTAGCTTCATGTTTTGTTGCAGCTGGTTCCATATAGATGGGAGGAAGAAACCAATGGCACCTCTGCCCTGATTAGTACATGTCCTGGGAACGCCTAGGGAAGGAAAAGTCTAAGGCTCTCAGTGCATACACATTGTGAGACTTGTACACTAGAGAGCATATGTACTGAGGTAAACTTGCCAGTCAGCAGTTATAGAGTCCACTGCCCAATATGGAACATACGCCTGGCTGATAGTGAGGTCCAGTTCAAAGAAGAGTAGAGGGTACAATGGTGTGTCCTGGCCAGAGTATTTAGTATGAAATGTAATGCATGATGGTACAGGACATCAAGTTTGCTATGATGTGAGTTGGTGCACTGCAACTGTAACAGTATCCCGTAGTCAAGGAGTAGTAGGAATGTGGCCTGGACTAGTCTTCTTCTGCAGTCGAGTGTAAATAGGGATCCGCTCCTGAAGAAGAACCCCAGCCTGGCTTTTAGCTTGTTGACAAGGCAGTTGGTATGGGCACTAAAAGTTAGTTTACCATCTAGCCATATTCCAAGATACTTGAATTGATCCACAACCCCGAGGGTGTCCCCAATATAGTAGTGATGGGCGTGAGGTACTCTGAGTACTGACAGTAGAAGGCATATGGTTTGATTGAAAAACATCATCTTTGACTTCTTTGTCTTAGGAGAAGTTTTGAACGGGCCAGGTTGAACTGTAGCTGATTGAAATCAGATTGTAACTCTGCAGAGGGCCAGCAATGAAGGCCTAGAGATGTAGAGGACCGTGTCATCAGCAAAAAGTGCAGCTTGGATTGTTGAATGTTTTGCCCAATGAGCGATGTAAATAGTGAAGAGAAGGAGCCCTAGAATGGATCCCTGAGGGACTCCCTCATGATGGACATCGTGTCCGACATAGCTCCATCTGCCTTGATTCTTTGCAGCCTATTTGAGAGGTAAATAGAGAACCATCTTACCTAGTGTCATGAAATCCCAGGGATGTTAGGCAGTGCAGGAGAAGGGTATGGTCAACTCTGTCGAATGACTTGCTTAAGTCAAGGAAAACGGCACAAGTAGACTGTTGTCAATGGCAGAGATCAGGTCATTAGTTACCTTTGCCAGGGCTGAGACTGTACTGTGATTCTGCCTGAACCCTGATTGGAGTGGGTTAAGTAGATTGAAGTTCTCCAGATATTGTTTTGTTTTGAACATGTATTAATTTTTCCATTAGCTTGGACAGGATCAGTAGAATAGAAATTAGTCTGCAGTTGTTGAGGTCGCTCCGGTCTCCAGACGTGAATAGTGGGATGATATGCTCAGTTTTCCAGCTGGAGAGAACAGTAATTGTGGAGATGGAAAGGTTAAATATGTGCATGATGGGCACAGTTAATAGAAGACTCTATTTTAGAAAGAATGCTTGATTCTGTCAACACCTGCCCCTTTCCTGGTATCCAACTTGATTAGGAGTTGCTCGACTTCCTTGAATGTGGCCAGGGAAAGCTGGAAGGAGGTGCGTGGTGGTGAGGACTCAGGGTAGTCTGGAATGGAGGGGCTGATGGGCAGCCCTGCAGCTAGTGAAGTGTCAAAGGCCATACCAGCTGTGGCGAAGTGGGCATTTAGAAGATCCAATATGGCGCATTGCTCAGTGACCAGTGTACCTTTAGGGTGATTTTGTGGCAGAGATTGGGGGTTTTGTGACCTTTGATAGTCTTGAAGGTACCATATTTTTGCTGAGTTGCCTTAGCTTCCTCTAAGGTTTCACATAGTAAGTGGCCTTGGCACTCCTAATAAGCTTGTTGCATCTATTTCTAGCTGCTCTGAATTCCTGCCAGTGGGTAGTAGTTTTAGTTTTCCTTGCATGGGCCCACAGTTTATCACGATGTGAGAGTGCAGTATTCAGCTCAGGGTGAACCGGTGTTAGAATTTCCTAACTGTGCATTTACAGAATGGTGCATGCTTGTTAGCAAGGCCTGTGATGATGGTATTAAAATAGTGACAGCGGCTTCTACAGATTTGGCTAAATAAAAGGATTGCCAGTCTATCCGCTTAAGGTCTAGCAAGATAGTTATGGACATTAAACTTACGGAAACTTCTGCTGGTGATGAATTTGGGCCAAGTGGGCATTTGGTATGTGGTACGTATGCAGATCACAGTATTGTGATCACTTACATCATTATGGAAGACTGCTGAGTGTTCAGTTTTGTGAGGTTGGTTTGTGAAGATTAGGTCAAGAATAGAACTGCGGTCTTTATTTTTCATATTTGTCCTAGTAGGTTCAGTGACTAACTGAGTGAATCCAAGCTCGTCACATAGATCTTTGATGGCATTAGCTTTGGTGGTGAGCCAGTCAAGATTTAAGTCCCCAAGGATGATGGTTTTCATTGGTGTTGGATTCCGCAAGATCCCTGATCTTTGATAGAATATCCAGCCCACCTGAGGGAGGTCTGTAACAGCCAATGAGATTGATTACTTCAGAGGATGGGAGTAACCAAGTACTGGGCACTCAAACTCTGGGTTTTGACTCCAAAATAGTTCCGTGGCATTGAGCTTGTTATTGAGGTAGATAATACCCTCCACCCCTAGTGGCCTATCTACATCTGAATGTGCTATATGAGGGTAGTGCTATCTGTGAGTCAGTGATGGAGCTGTTCAACCAGGACTCTGTGATTACTAGCACATCTGGGTTGGTATGGGCAGTCCAGGTTTGGATTTGACTGACATTTTTGTAGACTGCAGGCATTAATCAGCATGAACTTAATGCCTGATGCTGATGCGAAGTCGGTCGGAGAGTCTAAGGTAGTAGGTGGTCCAAGGTTAAGTTCCACATTGCCTGAGCAGAGGAGCAGTCATAGGATTAGCCTTTTCATGGTCGCTACTAGAGTTGCTTGTTGTTTTTCCTAGATGTCCTACTACTTGGGTTGGGGTTGTCCATACGCTTCAATTCTACCTTGAAGTTTGAGATACGAGTTGAACTAAGGAGTGCATGGACGCTTAAACTAAGGCTGCTGCCAACTGGGTGCAGCAGGTGGTTGGATGCAGGCTGTAGCCCAGGCAGGGTTAGGGGAATAAGGAGAAATCATGGGCATATATGTCCCAAGTAGAAAATCTAGTTATCGGGAGCTGTGCCAGGCAGGATGATGGGTACAGGGCTATAATTATCAGTAGGATAACCTGCTAGCATGTGGAGTAAGCCATGGCCCTGGCAGTAATTTGCACGAAGGATCTGACTAAAGAACTCTAAGATTAATACCACTGTAGAAAAATGCTAGGACTAAAAGGCTGATTAAAGGATAAAGTTCTGCTTTGAGGGCTCCGCCTTCGCAACCTTACCCTCCAGTTACGTTTACAGAAAAGCAGCCATTTCCTTGCGCTTAAAGTTGTTATTTTAATTCTCAAAAGTCCGCCACCCGGAAGTATGGCAGATGTTACGTCTCATTTGACCGTAAAGGTGCGGGCACTGTGCTCAATACCAGTGCATTGAAGCTCACATGGTGTAGCCTGCACCTTTACAGTAAATGGTGCTACCTAGCCGTCCGCCATACTCCGGTAGCGGACTTGTGAGAATTAAACAAACAACTTTGTGGCACGAGGAAAGCCACTTTTCAGTAAACCTAAACCGAGGGAAGGTTTGCAGGGTTGGAGCCTCTGCAAAGCAGAGCTTTACTTTAAGATAAGGCAGTCAGCAGTGTTTGTTAAATCTGAGCATGAGAGAGGATCGCCTTTAAGAAGTTGCAGGAAAGGAGAGCCCCTTAACAAGTTGCTGTAATTGACTAGTATGAGGCCCGGGGGCAGGGATCACTGGGGAAGTGTATTTAATGGGGGCAAAACTGTCCAGAGAGTAATAGACAAGGCAGTGGCCGAGCTGTGATTTGAAAAAGGCGCTTGAGCGCTTGCTTTCTCAATGGGGATCCAGCATCCAATCAAAAGTGGCCACAGTCCCCAGGAGCCAGTCCAATTACGGGATTGAAGCCTGGCAGCTCGGGCTAGGAGCTGACCGATCGCATCTGCTTCCCTTGGTCAGGGGGTGGTGGGCTGGATGCAGAGGTCCAGCCACTGACAGGTATCAGTGCTGGGGCAGCTCAGCTGAAGTAGAGAGCCTGATTTGGGCTTGTGGCTAAAAAGAGCAGAAAAAGGTGGGCTGTTAGTTAAAAACAAAAAACAAAGCTCTGGTAAATTGAGGGAGGCCCTGGGCAATTTAGTGCTCAGGGCAGAAGTAGGTGCAAATAGTGCGAGAGAAAGGGTTCCCAGAGAGGTCTGGTCCAAGGTGCCAGGTGGGAATTTAGCAAAACAAAAGCTGGTTCAGGAGGTTGATGGGAGAGAGGCAGGGCCCAGGAGCAGTGCTAGAAGATGGCCAAAAATGGCAGGCAATATTTACATGTTGGTTCAGGGGTGTCGGGAGAGGAAACTAGGGTCCAGTAGCTGGAAGAAAAACAGTGTGGGGAGCAGAGAAAAGAAATGTAAAAGGGGAAAAAGCAAGTGAAGAGGGAGAACAAAGAAGGCAGTCTGAGGAGAAATGGGAGCAACTCTGTAATGGGAAAAGAGTGTGGCAAAAGACAGCAGGCAGTAGGCAGATGTTCAAGCTATCCTACAACATTGGGCAATTAGTTCAGCAGTAAAAATTCAGTAGTACAAGCAGTAAGCTGTATAGAAGTCAGGCAGTCAGTTAAGGTTCGCTACAACTCTGCTATACTCTGGAAGGCAATTCTACATATACAATGTAGTAGTTTAAAAGTAAAATGTTTAAACAGTAAAAATATTCAGCAGTACAACAAGCTATATAGAAGTTAGGCCTAGCTAGTATGGCAGGTTAAACAGCAGAAAATTCCAAGAAAACAAATAATTTCCACAGTAGCAGTAATTCGCAAAAACTGTCCAGAGCAGTAGAGCAAGGCAGTGGCGAGCTGTGATTTGAAAAAGGCACCTTGAGCGTTTGCTTTCTCAATGGGAATCTGCAGCATCCAATCGGAAGCGCCACAGTCCCCAGGAGCCAGTCCAATTACGGGATTGAAGCCTGACAGCTCTGGGCTAGTAGCTGACCGATCGTAATTTACTTTCTTTGGTCAGGGGTGGCGGGCTGGATGCAGAGGTCCGCCGCTGGCAGGTATCAGTGCTGGGGCCGCCAGCTGAAGTGGAGAGCCTGATTTGAGCTTTGGCTGTTTTCCTTGGTCAGGGGTGGCGGGCTGGATGCAGAGGTCTGGCACCGGCAGGTATCAGCGCTGGGCCGCTTGGCTGAAGTGTCTCTCTGCCTCTCTCTCTCTCTGTCCTGACTCAGTAGCAGCTGAGCAGACTGCAGAAAGTCTAAATAAAATGCATTATGCAATTGCTGCTTTTTTATATATATATATATATATTTTTTTTTTTAATTTACAGGCTGTATAGCCTTAACCTTTGAACTGTGTCAACAGTCTTGATCTGAATTAAACTGCTGCAGTGCCTTGCTTAGCAGTTATTTTTATGTTTGCTTGCACGATGTGCAAGAAACATAGTGCCATCATCAAGTTTTGGAGCGGCAGCCCTCTTCCAATTCAGGCAGTGTGTTTGCAGGCGGCAGTTCTCCAATGCCTGCTCGAGCTGTCTATGACAGCTCCAAATGGTGCAGAAGTTGAAAGGGGGAGCTATGTCAGTGAGCAGCGCATAAGATATTGCCTGCCTGCGCGCCGCCTCCCACACACACACACACACACACACAACACGCACGCACGTAATACCGCGTGGCTCCCCACGCACACACTGTATAGCCAACGGGGTGCCGAATCCCCGGCCGGCTCCACTGTCTCCCCCAGAGTACAGGGTGCCACGCTTAGGAGCCCACCCCAGCATGGCAACAGATGCTGTCGCCGGCAGGGGTGCCAATCCCCCGTCAACTCCACTGTCTCCCCAAGCATCCAGGTGCCATGCTGGGAGCCCACCCAGCATGGCAAATATCATTATAGCCAACGGGGTGCTCAATCCCGCCGGCTCCAGCCCCCAGCAGCTTTTTCAGCTGCCACGCTGAGAGCCCACCCCAGCATGGCAAACGCCCCTCGTCACCCCAGTAAAAAAACAACATAATAAACCTGCAAATAAAAATTGTCCTCAGCGCTCTCCCTGCCCTTCCCACAACCCACACCCACCCACTGCGCACCTGCCTCCCCACACCCCTCACCCCATACATAGCCCGACCTCGGCGCGACGATCTTCGTGGACCGGGAAACACGCCTGCACTCTTCAAAGCCAACCGCAACTGAGGAAATGCTGTAAGCTGTATAATGGGATAGATAGGGTTTTTCAACTTTGCTGCATATCTCAGGCATTTTTTGAATTTTGCATCAAATTTTCAACATGGGGTTTTGGGACCCTTCAAGAATGCTGTCACTGTCATGGCGTTAGTCGGGTCGACGGGGATTTCGCAGTCACCGCGTGAAATCACCTTCGGGACTGAATAACTAAACGACACTGCCAGTGTTCATAAGGTGGGCTCTCACAGTTTCATTTTGAAAATTTGGTGGAAAAATTTCAAAAATGACTGTTTTACGAGCGCAGGTTATGCAGTTCCTACGCCCGGGCCGAAGTTTGGGCGGTTTCAGTATTACTCCAGATTTTTCAACATTGCCATTTTACCACACCTTATGAGTAGTACAGCTGTCATTTTCACATCTCACCTAAAGCGTGTTTCCGCCCATGTAGTCACAATGGCGCAGTCGGTGCGAAATCAATGTACGGACAAATTAAGAAAATCACAGTGACACTGTTCATGAGCAGAGGTCTTAAAATGGCTATGTTGAAAATTTGGTAAAAAATTCCTAAAATGACTGTTTTACGAGGGCATGCAGGCAGTTCCCACGACGCCGTAAGTCTCGCGAATTTTTTCAATATTTTAATCCAGATTTTCAACGTTGCCATTTTATTACACTTCCTTATGAGTAGTACAGCTGTCATTTGTCACATGTTGCCCAAAACATGTTTCCAGTCATGTAGCGCATAAATGGTTATAGTCGTAAAGCAAATCAATGTATGGGACACATTAAGAAAACCACAGTGACACTGTTCATGAGCAGAGGTCTTAAAATGGCTATTTTGAAAATTTGGTGAAAAAATTCCTAAAATGACTGTTTTATGAGCAGTGCGTTGTAGTACATACATGCATTTCGTAAGTTTTGCAATTTTCAATTTTCCTCCAGATTTTCAACATTGCCATTTTATTACACTTCCTTATGAACAGTACAGCTGCCATTTTTATATGTTGCCCAAAATGTGTTTTCGACATGTAATAGCATAATGGTGCAGTCAAAAGCGAAAGCAATGTTTGGGACAGATTAAGAAAATCACAGTTACACTGTTCATGAGCAGAGGTCTTAAAATGGCTATGTTGAAAATTTGGTGACAAAAGTCCATAAAATGACTGTGTTACTAGTGAGCATTGCGCAGTTTCCACGCACTCTGTAAGTTCATGACTTTGTAATATTTTCAGTCCAGATTTTCACCAGTGGCATGTTTCCACACTTCCTTTTGAACAGTACAGCTGTCATTTTTCACAACATGGCCGAAATGTGTTTTCACACTTTCAGCGCAGAGATGCGTGCTCGCTGTGGGAAATCATTGTTCGGGACAGATAAAGAAAATCACAGTGACACTGTTCATGATCGGAGGTCCCAAAATGCCTGTGTTGACAATCTGCTGTAAAAATCCCCAAACTAATTACATTACGGTGTGCGTTGCACGTTTCTATGCACGCCGTGACTTCACTAGTTTTTAATATTTTTACTGCAGATTTGCAACATTGCCATTTTACACCTCCCCATGAACAGTACAGCTGTCATTTTTACATCCTGTTTGGAATGTTTTGCACCAGTGGTGCTAAATGCCGTAGTCACTGTGCATAAGCATCTTCCGGCTAACAAACTGATATTGCCACTGTTCATGAGGTGGGGTCACAAAAACCATGTTGAAAATTTGGAGTGAAAACACCAACGAATGCCTGGGGTATTGGGTTTCCAACCATAATGCCCAACCCTGTAGAGAATGACAGGCATCAGGGGTGTGACTTGGGATTCTTGCCTGTAATGCTCATACCATTCCACACCTGCAGCCAGTGAGAGGCATCGAGGTATGCCTTGGATTCTTCGACCGCAAGTTCACCCCATTCTCCTATACCGCACCCATCTCACCGTATTTCCTGATGGAATAGGGTGCAGTAAGACCAAAGACCCCAAGGCACACCATGACACTTGTCAGTGTCTGCAGGGTGGAGTGTGGTGAAATGGGCGTGACCGTTATGCCTGGCGACCCAACGGCACACCCAATGCCTGTCACTCTCTGCAGAGTGGTGGTGGGGTTGGCTTCAGTTCAATACTTCACTGCCATTCCTATTACGCAGCTCTGTAACTTCTACACTACCACTGCCAATGCCAGCAAGCAAACATTCGGCATTGACAAATGCTTGTTAATTTAGTTTCAGACTGTTACAAAAGATAGGTTTTTTACACCGTTTCATGAATGATTGTGTGCGTTCTATTTTTTTGGAGTTTTGAATTTGAACAAATCAATCCTTCGTCTGTGTCTGACAGTGACAGACAGTCGTCTAACACTGAGGTAAACACTTGCCTACCTCGTCTCAAAACAGCTGCTTGTTCTTTAATTCTCCTCCCTCCTCCCAATCGATAACTATTTTTTTTCTACCAGTGCCCTGCCTAACTCACTCCGACTCATAACTAATTTGCCTGCCAGAGAGAGAATGCACACACTGGGCCTGATTTTTAAAGGTTGACGATCGCTTGTGTCAGGCCATCAGTCAACCCCATTGTTGGGCACAATTCGCCAAACTCCTTTGATGCACCTGCACCCAATTTTAGTACATTGGGCACAGCTATGACAGCTTCTACAATCTACAGCAGCTTCGCGAAATATTTGGCATAAGCCCCATAAAAAGGGTCCCCAAATGGCAGAAAGTTAGACCAGGGAAGCTGGTCTAACTTACCGCATTCGCGCACCTAAATTGCAACTGGTGCTGAGAGAATGCCGCAAGCCCCCGTGCCGTATGTTTGGTGCACCAGGGGTGTCTGCGTATTCTAACTGCATTGAAAATCGGGCCCCACTGCCTTTGTTTAGAAACAGAACAGTCTGTCACGGAGATCAGATAACCTGCTTGCTCCATCTGTCCATTTCCACTGCTTGCCACACTCTGCCAGAAATGGCAAGCGCGCAGCAATGAGTGCTGAAGGCCACCCACGTGGCTGAGTTGTGACCTGCTCCAGTGGTCGCTAGGGTCCTCCAACAGCAGCGGGCATTACTCCTCTCTGCTTCATGTGACATGAGTGATGACGGCTGGGAGATGGGGAACAGTGTCATCAATCATTCAACACACTGCTTGTTTACAGGCAGAGTATGCGCACTGACTGCAGGACCAGTTGCGCAGTACTCTGCTGATGTTCATGATAAGTTTTCACTTTTTTTTTTTTTTTACAGTCCATGGGTGAACAAAGATTGCCAGTTTTCAAAATATTTTGCAAATAGGCAGACATCGTGAACTGTGGGAGTTTGACCGTATCCGAAGATGCCCCTTGCCAAATCAGTACTCCCCCACCCTTGCACAGTATTAAACAAGCCCCCATCTCTGGATTGGAGCAAGACCATCTATCCAATACATCCACTAGCCCCTACCTCCCTCTGCCCCTCCTCCTTATAATAAAAATATAATTACAGTATATGACACTGGCCATGTCTGGGGCCTGCTTCCCCCACCAAATCAATACTCCCTCCCACCTTGCACAGTATTAAATAATCCCCACTGTCCTCGGATTACAGCAAAACCCCCAACCCAACATAACCACAAGCCCCACTCTCCTCCTCCTTATAATAAGAATATTTTTATATGACGCCGGCTGTGTCTAGAGCCTGCTGCACCTCCTACCAAACATACTTACTCCCACCATTTCACAATATATAACAAGCCCTCTCTATCCCTCAATCAGAGAAAGACCCCACTCAACATACCCATTAGCCCCACCTCCCTACTCCCCCATACCACCTAATCTTAGTGATAATAAATAGTCCCACGATGGAGTGCCTTGTGCCTGTCTTTTCTCTCCATTCTGGTGTTCTGGATGGACTATTGTTGTTTTTTAATGAATGAAATCAATCAGCTGCAAGCATGTCCTCTACAGTAGTAACACCTGACTGGCTGACAGTCAGCTAATCTAGTGTTACTAATAAAGAAGTGTAACCCCCTGCAAATGGGGGTTCCCAAAAGACTTCCAGGAGCTTGCTTGAATGCTCCAAGCCTGAATGGTGTTTGGCATTTAAGCCATTTATCAGTGAGTGTTTTAGAGCCTCTGGTACTGTCTCTTTAAGAGCTGTCTGCTTGCAGACATATTAGTTTGTATGGGGGACTGTGTGCTTCTCTGAGTACCACTCGAGCTGCTGCCAATTCACTTCATTTTGCAGTCACTAGGAGTGCAAAGGAACCTATTTGAAAGATGTAACTGTTTGCCAGAAATTATTTAGAGTAATAATGAAATTACAGTTTGTCTAACCTGCTTTCTTTGCAGTCAGAACTGTGTCTGCTAGTTCCCCATTCTAGTTTTGAACTGCTGAACTGGACCAATCTAGTGGGGTAAGCTAGCTCTAAAATGATGCCTTGACTCATAATCTGAGCCAGCCACAAGAGGATTGTATGGGCAGTGACTTGGGAGATGTAGTTTAGACTTCAGTGCCTTTTGGACCAACAGCAGCAGTCTATTGTGAGTGACAGCCAATCCAGTCAAGAACTGGGAGGAACTCAAGGAAGTGCCGGTTTCGTCAGTTGGAGTTCAGTTGAGCTTTGGCAGTGAAGAAGGAAGGAGCCCTGTGTTTTCAGTGTGCAGTTTTGTCAAAAGATGTGTAAGGCCCAGAGTTCCGGTCTGCAGCTTGTGTAACAGCTTGTTAGGACTGAATCCGTCCTGTGAAAAGAATCAAAGGATCTCTGAAGAGTAGAAACCAGGCTCACCCTGTAGAAGACTGGAAGAATTGCTGAAAATTGCACTGGTCTGTCAGGAACTGAATCTGCTGTGTGTTCTCCGGGTATTGTGCAGTAATTGCGATCGGGATACAGATGCAGCCTGCCTGGTATAGTACTTTCTTTTATATGGATGTGAAGAGGTTTGTGTACCTCAAGTGAGCCCTGCTGACATTGAAGGACCCTATCTTATTTGGAGGTCGTGAGTACTAATTCAGGTTGCTCCTGTTGAATTGCCACATTAAATCCAAATGGAATTACTGTACTGCTGACTGTTTAATTCTCCTTTTCTATGTGTGAAAGGGCCCCTACCAGCTGCCATGGTTTGGACTAGCCACTAGGGCTTGGGTACCCTGGGACGGTAACTGATAGGGATAGGCCTGTGCACAGAGCCATAGGTAGATTATTAGAGTGATAAGCTAATTAACCTGATTTCCCCTGTCCTTGTTATATCCCCCTAAATAAATCAGAGCTGCTTGTTTCAGCAAAGTTATACTGCCTGAGGTATTTGTCTATGTTAAAGTACTGTACTGTGATTGTTGCACTGTATCTCATTTCACAGGAGGTCCCAGTGCCGGAACCAGACCTGGGGTAAGTGTATACTGTGAAGGTAATTCTGATATATTGTGTGGGCCACTAGTGGGAAGAAAGGGGTTGCAGTGTCCCAGAGGCTGTGACCAAGTTAGTTTAACTATTGCAACCCTGACCTCTGGGTGGAGGCACCACTATTGATCCAGGCCCTCAACCTGTTAGTGGCAAATCAGGCAGGTAGTAGCCCCTGGGATAGCCATCTAGGGGTTACATCTTGGAGGCTCACCGCTGGGATTGTGTGTCCCTAGTGGCCATATTTACGAACCACTGTTAAGAAAAAAAATGGGTACCCCGACAGAAGTGGCTGCACCGCTGGTGGAGGTGTACTGGGAGGAGATCGACTTCAAAATGCTATGCTTATCCTGGACATCCCCTGGGTATCAATACGGACACTGTGCAGGGAGTACTTTCCAAGGTGGAAGGTTTACAAAACCCTGTGGTGGTGGGTCGGCATGCTAATCTGCTCACCCACACTTTCCTGGCCCTAGTAGAGTTTAAGGATCCCATAGATAGCTCCAAAGTGCCACAGACCATTACCCCAGAGGGAGCCCTCACTGCTTGGAGAGTGATAACTAAGGACAGTAAAGACCGGGGAATCAGCCCCACCACTATCTGAAACTTTTGAGGAGAAATTTGCTGAATGGTTGCTGGGAGAGGAAAACTGTGGAGGACTTGAAGAAACTATTCTTGCCACCTGGGGTGTTCCTCCCCAACACCTCTCCTGCTCCAGTGCCCGTAATGGTGGCTGAACCAATGCAGACTCCTATTTCTGCACCTGCCATTAGTCACGACTCTTACCGAGGTTGAGGATCTTCTCGGCACCCTCCCCACCCCCAAGGGAGGATGACTGGGAGACCTGGATAGACTATGTTGCCCCCCAAGTGCTAGAATGGCAATGCTCGGAAGGTGGCGAAGAGGGTTAGTGAGAGCCTCCGAGGTCCTGCCCTGGCTACCATCCGTGCTAAACGGGCCAGTAACCCTGAAGCGACTGCACAGGCCTATCTTGAGGCCTTGGAGAATGTGTATGGAGCCCAGATTCTGATGAGGACCTATGGTGGAGAGTAAGAGATGCACAACAGTACCAAGGGAGTTGTTGTCTGTGTATGTATCCGCTGGAAAAATTGTTGCAAGAATGCCTCAGAAAAGGTAGTTTGCCAGCGATTGAACTGGACCGAACCAGGCTGGACAGGATCCTAAGTCTGCCCCCTCTCAGAACTGCTGTTGCTTCAGTTACACCTGGCAGATCGACTGGAATCCCCACCCTCCTATGATGAGTTAATGAGAGAAATTCGAGGAGTTGAGAAAGATCCCACGGAGGGGCCTGCACCAATAGCTGCGGCTACACCCTGAAAGACTGAGGGTGACCCATCAAGGAAGTTCAGGGGCAGAGGTTGGCAGTCAATGAGTGCTCTGACAAGGAAAAAGATATGTCACAATGGGGCTGAACTGTTGAGAGATCCGAAATTCAAAAACAGTCCTTTATGAAGGCCACGCCTGCAAGTACGGGCCCTGACCTATATCCGACTGTATCTCTATGGGGTGGGGTACCCACCCATGTATCTCCTGCTGATAACAGTTCAACCTCGATTCCTTGACCATGGAAGTGGAGAAACTGACGAGATGTCTCCAAATGCTTATCACGCCGCAGACAGAGATGGCACCAAGGTTTCCAGTTAGTAATACCCCGCCCTGGCTCCCAGTGTGGCCCTCGCCAGCTCCAAACTCCAGAAAGTATGTTTTGCTATAATTGTGGGAAAGATGGGCACATGAAAGGGAATGCCAGTCCCAAAAGACACTGACAAAGTTGCATATAGGCTACAAGGAGAGCTGGAGAAGAAATCAGTGGTTAAGAGGTGCACTACATGATCCCAGTGAGGCACCAAAATGCTAATTCACGCCCTTTGTGGCAAGGTCTGCTGCCCAGGCCCCACTACCGCCTCCAGACTGGTCCAGAATAGTGGGTCCTCCATGGAGACCACTGTAAAGGTGAACGGAGTGTCTACAAGAGCTATATTAGACAGTGGCTCCCAAGTGACAATTATGTTCCAAGATTGGTATCAGAAGCATTTGTCAGAGTACTTACAACCATTAGAAGGACTGCATGTATGGGGTTAAGTGAGAAGGCCACCCTATTCCGGTATATCCAATTTATTGTCTTTCTCACCTCCGGGCTGGAGTGGCTGAACAAGTAGAGACCCTAGCCTTAGTGTGTCCCCCACTGACTGTATGATGGTGTCCTTTGTTGATTGGAACAAATGCTCATATGTTCGGAAGGCTGGCACAGTTGTGTTATGAAAACAGGGGTCAAAGACTAGTAGAGCTTTTAGAGTTCCGCTTTAATTAAGAAGGCCTATGAGGCACAGAGAGATGCTGAAAAACAGAACCAGAGGAACCGTCGGAATTGTATGGAAGAAGGATCCTGAGTCTCTGATCCTGGCGCCAAATGCCCAGTGTACCTTACAGGGAGAGGTCCGTATCAGAAAGGATATTAAGAATAAAATATTAATGTTGGATGCACCAGGCGATGGAAAATTGCCAGAGGGACTGCTGGTCAAGCCTAGTATTTTGCCCCTAGAGCCCATGCTTATGCCAGAAGGGTAATGGTCCAAGTTCATAATGTGTCTGAAAGAGACATTCGAGTAAACAGAGGTTGCATCCTGGCTAATGTGCATTGTGCAGACACTGCAGTGCTACCCAGCAGCAAAAGTTCAAGGAAGAATGACAGAGTAACGCCTGACTTGTTTGATTTGGCGACTCCCGCTGCCAGCTGAATGGAAAGTGAAGATCAGTGAGAAGCTTGCCCAGAGAGACCAGGTGTTTTCTTTAAAGGAATGGGATGTAGGATGCGTGCAAGGAGCTGAGCACAATATCCGCTGCATGACGTAAAGACCATTTCGTGAGAGGTCTCGACGCCTGGCACCTGCTGACATAGATGATGTGAGACGGCATCTGCAAGAGATGTTAGCTGCTGGTGTAATACAAGAATCCAGAAGCCCTTATGCTTCCCCCATTGTGGTAGTGAGGAAAAGAATGGAACAGAGGATGTGTGGATTATCGACTTTAAACCGGGCGGACTATCCCTGATCAGTACACAATGCCCCGCATTCAGGATGCTTTGACTGCCTAAACGGGAGCAAGTGGTTCTCTGTGCTGGATCTCCGCAGTGGGTACTATCAGATCCCATGGCCCCAGAGGACCGTGAAAAGACAGCCTTTATCTGTCCGCTTGGCTCTATGAATTCATGAGGATGCCTCAAGGGATTTCAGGTGCCCCAGCCACTTTTCAACGATTGATGGAGCGTGCAGTGGGGACATGAACTTACTAGAGTGCCTGGTATACCTAGATGATGTTATTGTGTTTGGCAGCTCACTGGAGGAACATGAGAGCAGATTATTTAAGGTATTGGACCGACTGGAGGACTTTGGCCTTAAACTGTCCATTGATAAGGTCAATTTTTTCAAACATCAGTAAAGTATGTGGGACACATAGTATCCACCGAGGAATAGAGACCGACTCAAGTAAAGTTGAGGCCTTGACCACCTGGCCACAGCCCAAAAATCTAAAAAGAACTGCAAAGATTCCTGGGATTCTGTGGTTATTATCGGCGCTTCATCAAGGACTATTCAAGAGTGATCCGCCTTTACTTAACCTCACCAGGTATCCCCAACCCACAAAAATACCAAAAGTCAGCATCCCTCAAGACTGAAAGAGTGTATTTTCATCCGAGTGAAGTATTTGGGGCCCGCTGACTCTGATTTGAGACTGCTTTTCATGAGATCATATATCAACTTACCCATGCTCCAGTGCTGGCCTATGCGATCCAAGAAAACCTTACGTCCTGCACACTGATGCTAGCTTGCAAGGGTTGGGGCTGTGTTGTACCAAGAGCACGAGAATGGCCTGAGACCAGTGGCCTTTGCCAGTAGAAGCCTGCCCCATCCGAAAAGAACTATCCTGTACATAAGTTAGAGTTCCTAGCTTTGAAGTGGGCTATTGTTGACCAATTCCATGAGTACTTGTATGGGGCTAAAATACTAGTAAAACTGACAATAATCCTTTGACCTATGTGCAGACCTCAGCTAAGTTGGATGCCACTGGCCATAGGTGGCTTTCTGCATTATCTACATATGACTATGCTCTCGAATACCGGCAGGTCTGAACCACATAGATGCTGATGCTCTCCCGGAGGCCTGTTCCCCAGAATGATTGGGTCCGACTGGCAGAACCTGACATTCGGGCACTCTGCCGGAAGTTTGACAGGGAGGAACAATGTCCACGGACCGAGTGGACTGCATGGTGGATTGCTTGGGAGCCTCTGAGAATTGCATACCTGCTGCTTATTGCCACTTTTCTGCAATAGACATTGGTGCACTGCCTCAGCTGGACAATGACAGTATTCAGCGGGTCAATCCCGCATCCCATGATCAAAGCAGCTTTAGAAGCCCTCTATGCAGGAAAAGATGTGTCCAAATTACGCCCCACTGATTTGAGAACTGCACTGTTATACAAAGAAGGTCCTAAGTTGAAACTGATCAATAAACTGTTATACAGAGAAACAGTAGACAGAGGGGACAAGTAGACAAACAACAACTAGTGCTGCCCACTGCCTTTCGAGACTTAGTATTGAGGTCCTTGCACAACCACATGGGGCACCTTGGTATAGACAGAACACTTGACTTGGTGAGATCCAGATTCTATTGGCCTAAGATGGGGCTGATGTGGAGCAACACATTCGAACTTTGTAGTCGCTGCTTACAGAGGAAAGCTTTGCTCCAGAGGGCTGCCCCTTGTTAACATAACCACCAGTGCACCCATGGAGCTGGTCTGTATTGATTTTCTAAGTTTGGAGTCAGATCAAAGAAATATCAGTAATGTGCTGGTGGTCACTGACCATTTCACGAGATATGCCCAAGCTTTCCCCACCAAAGACCAGAAAGCATCCACTGTAGCCAAAGTACTTGTAGAAAACTTTTGTTCACTATGGGGCTCCACAAAGAATCCATTCTGATCAAGGGAGAGACTTTGAGAGTCGTCTGATCAAAGAGATGCTTTCTCTGTGGGGAGTCAAAAGTCCAGAACCACTCCTTACCACTCCCAGGGGACCCACAGCCTGAACGTTTCAACCGCACTTTGCTAGATATGCTAGGCACCCTGCACCCAAAGGACAAGCCTAGATGGAGCCAACAAATTAGCACCCTGGTACATGCTTATAACTGCACCAAAAGTGATGCCACTGGATTCTCCCCACCGCCTGATGTTTGGAAGAGAAGCTCGACTACCAGTAGATGTGTGTTTTGGGGTCTCCTGATGGGGTTCAAGCTGACAACTATTTACAGTATGTGCAAAAGTTAAAGCCCAGCTAACTCATGCGTACCAACTGGCTCAAACCATGGCTGCCAAAGAAATCTGGCCAACAAAGAAAGGTATGATAAAAGGTGAAAGCACAGGAACTCCAGGAGGGAGATCGGTATTGCTAAGAAATCTGGGACTGCATGGCAAGCACAAGATTGCTGACAGATGGCACCATCTCCCTACATTGTAGTGGGCAAACTAGATGATCTGCCAGTGTACAAAGTAAGGCCTGAGAATAATTCAAAAGATGTAAAACAATGCATAGAAATCATTTACTGCCCATTGGACAAATCTTAATTGAGTCTGGAGCCCCTAGAAGATGCCCCTCTGACCAGTGACTAGAGCTGCTGCTAAGAAAAGATCAAGAAAGTCTGCACCTACAGAAGCAAAGTTAAAGTGTTCCCTCCACAAGTCCCAGTTGAGCATGACTGTCAGTCCATATCAGAAGAAAGTGAGAGTGACTTTGAATACTATCCTTCTTACGAACTGAGTCAATTGTTTCGGGCAATCCCCTAGTCAATACTGGAGACAAAGCTGGGCCTTCTGGACTGTCTAAGCCCCCAGCTTCATCCCTGGAGCCAATGCTCCCAGAAAGTGAAGTGCAAAGCATCAGATCAGATGAAATGGAATCATTGTGCATGGTTGAACTGTTTGAGCTTTCAGGGAGGAAAATGATAGATTGGGGCAGACTGGTGATACACCCGAACAAGAAGAGTATTTTGAGTGCCCTGACAGTCCACTGCCAGTGTCCGAAAGCTCTCCATGCGAGCCAAAGGTTGTGGACTGGAAACTGTAACTCCTGGAGCTGAAAGTGCCCCAAGTTCTAGCCTCTCTACCCCATGGAGACTCCCTGACAAGTGAGGACAATGCTGAAAATGAGGCTCAGAGTGCAGAGACTATAACAGTTCCCCTAGAAAGACTGGTCGAGCTGTAAAGCCTGTGGTGCACCTCAGTTATGATTCACTTGGGAGGCCTGTGGACTTGCCTCTCAATGTTGTCCATAAAGGAGTGTATGTGTCCCGAGCTCATTGCCCAAACTGAGCATCAGTGCTAACTCCAAGTTACTTGTGTTGCCCTCTAGTATGGTGCCCTTGCCCCATCCAGCCCAAGGTAACTGATAGGAAGGGCCCCTCTCTTCAGGTTTCATGTACAAGAGGTAATAACTTGAGTTATGGTACAATGTGTATGTAATACTGTGTAAAGAGTGACGTACTGCAATGTTTCAGAAATGTGTTCTTGGTAAAATGATATATTGACTGATGATTACATATGCGAGCCTAATGCAAATGTATATGGTTGCAGTTGAAACTTATGGTACTTGCTTGACGCGACGCTAAGCTTTCCCAGGCCAGGAAGGGTGTAACCCCCTGCAAATGGGGGTTCCCAAAAGACTTCCAGGAGCTTGCTTGAATGCTCCAAGCCTGAATGGTGTTTGGCATTTAAGCCATTTATCAGTGAGTGTTTTAGAGCCTCTGGTACTGTCTCTTTAAGAGCTGTCTGCTTGCAGACATAATTAGTTTGTATGGGGGACTGTGTGCTTCTCTGAGTACCACTCGAGCTGCTGCCAATTCACTTCATTTTGCAGTCACTAGGAGTGCAAAGGAACCTATTTGAAAGATGTAACTGTTTGCCAGAAATTATTTAGAGTAATAATGAAATTACAGTTTGTCTAACCTGCTTTCTTTGCAGTCAGAACTGTGTCTGCTAGTTCCCATTCTAGTTTTGAACTGCTGAACTGGACCAATCAGTGTGGGGTAAGCTAGCTCTAAAATGATGCCTTGGACTCATAATCTGAGCCAGCCACAAGAGGATTGTATGGGCAGTGACTCTGGGAGATGTAGTTTAGACTTCAGTGCCTTTTGGACCAACAGCAGCAGTCTATTGTGAGTGACAGCCAATCCAGTCAAGAACTGGGAGGAACTCAAAGGAAGTGCCGTTCGGCCAGTTGGAGTTCAGTTGAGCTTTGGCAGTGAAGAAGGAAGGAGCCCTGTGTTTTTCAGTGTGCAGTTTTAGTCAAAAACGTGTAAGGCCCAGAGTTCCGGTCTGCAGCTTGTGTAACAGCTTGTTAGGACTGAATCCGTCCTGTGAAAAGAATCAAAGGATCTCTGAAGAGAGAAACCAGGCTCACCCTGTAGAAGACTGGAAGAATTGCTGAAAATTGCACTGGTCTGTCAGGAACTGAATCTGCTGTGTGTTCTCCGGTATTGTGCAGTAATTATGATCGGGATACAGATGCAGCCTGCCTGGTATAGTACTTTCTTTTATATGGATGTGTGAAGAGGTTTGTGTACCTCAAGTGAGCCCTGCTGACATTGAAGGACCCTATCTTATTTGGAGGTCGTGAGTACTAATTCAGGGTTGCTCCTGTTGAATTGCCACATTAAATCCAAATGGAATTACTGTACTGCTGACTGTTTAATTCTCCTTTTCTATGTGTGAAAGGGCCCCTACCAGCTGCCATGGTTTGGACTAGCCACTAGGGCTTGGGTACCCTGGGACGGTAACTGATAGGGATAGGCCTGTGCACAGAGCCATAGGTAGATTATTAGAGTGATAAGCTAATTAACCTGATTTCCCCTGTCCTTGTTATAGCCCCCTAAATAAATCAGAGCTGCTTGTTTCAGCAAAGTTATACTGCCTGAGGTATTTGTCTATGTTAAAGTACTGTACTGTGATTGTTGCACTGTATCTCATTTCACAGGAGGTCCCAGTGCCGGAACCAGACCTGGGGTAAGTGTATACTGTGAAGGTAATTCTGATATATTGTGTGGGCCACTAGTGGGAAGAAAGGGGTTGCAGTGTCCCAGAGGGCTGTGACCAAGTTAGTTTAACTATTGCAAACCCTGACCTCTGGGTGGAGGCACCGCCATTGGATCCAGGCCCCTCAACCTGTTAGTGGCAAATCAGGCAGGGGTAGTAGCCCTGGGATAGCGCCATCTAGGGTTACAGAAGGATGTGTTTTCACACCTTTACTTTACTGATGTAATACTTAACAGAACACACTGGAATAAAGAAGAGAAGATACAGCGTGACCAGCTCCCACCGTGGGACCACTTATTATCACTCGTTGGGTGCTACGGGTGAAGAGAGAGTAGTGGTGGCTAATGGATGTGTTGGGTGGGGGTCTTCTCTGATTCATGGATGGGGGCTTGTTTTATACTGTGTCTGGGTGGGGGTATGATATGGTAGGGGGCACAGGCTCCAGGACGTGGCGGCATCATATAATAATATTCTAATTAAAAGGACGGATGGAGGAGGGGGTGGGGCTAGTGGGTGTGTTGGGTGGGGGGATCTTGCTCTATTCCGGGATGGGGCATCTTATTTAATAGTGTACAAGGGTGGGGGGATAGTATTAACTTGGCAGGGAAGTAGGCTCCAGACATGGCGGTGTTATATACTGTAAATGTATTTTACTATATGGAGGGGAGGAGAGGAGAGAGAAGGAGGTGGGGGCTACTGGGCATGTTGGGTGGGGGATCTTGGGGCTTGTTTAATATTTTAATATTGTGCAGTGGTGGTGTGGTGTGGGAGTAATGATTTGGCAGGGGGCATGCTCCAGACATAGCCAGCATCATATACTGTAATATTATTTTTTTTGCTATTTCTTTATCACCCAGGGCCACCAGTCTGCTTTACCTTTTTTCCCACGTCTGGCATCACCCCAGGTACCTCGAATGCCATCTCCTCAGGCAATCTTCCGCGTCACATTCTGGCCTCACGGCGACCCCCACGGCTTACCCTCACAAGGGTGGTGGGGAGCACTCCCTCCAGAGCGCAACCCACCCCAATCAGGATCTGGTACTGCTGCACCCTCGGGGCGCCGAGAGAGTCCTCTACAGGAGGCGGCCCGTCATGCCGCCATGACTAGTGCCCCGGTTTTCCCGTTTTTCTCCCCCTGAGCGGCAGGCGTGCAGTGGCGCCAATGGCCACGAGCGGCACGCGTCCGCCCACGCTCTGGCTCAAGGCCAGCCTCCCACCCTGTACTTTGTGCCCCAGCAGCAGTAGTACCTCCGGCTCCACTGGGGGTCCCCACTGCACCGGGATGCCCCTGGATCCCCCAGGAGAGGGAAAGCTGTCCTACGGACGCCGATCCCACTCTCCCCGCTGACCCCCAGCAGCCAGGCTCATTCCCGAACCTGGTCGCTGGCGTGGCGCGAGGTGTGGCATCCAGCGCCCAACCTCAGCGCCACCAGGCTGGCGTAATATTATTTTTAATATGGATATCCTTGAGGAAAGAAGGGAGAGGGGGACATGATACAAACTTTTAAGTACCTCAGTGGCATCAACAAAGTCCAAGAGGGTAGCATCTTTCAGAAAAGAGGCGTTAAGAACAAGGGGCACAATTTAAAGATAGAGGGGCGGTTCAGGGGCAATGTAGGAAGTATTATTTCACAGAGAGGGTAGTGGATGCATGGAACAGCCTTCCTGAGGAGGTTGTGGAGTCTAAAACTGGGAGAATTCAAGAATGCATGGGACAGACATAAGGCAATTCTTGTGAGGGGTAGGAAGAAATAGGCTGTTGGTTAACTAGGATCTGCGGCCTATCCTGTAGGTAGGAAGCGGGCAGACTAGATGGGCCAAGCGGTCCTTATCTGCCGTCAAAGTCTATGTTTCTATGTTTATAAGGAGGAGGGGCTAGTGGATGTGTTGGGTGGGGGTTCTTGGTCTGATACAGGAGGGTGGACTTGTTTTATGCTGTATCAGGGTGTGGGCAATATCATTTAGGAGAGGGGAGTGTGGCGATATGTGACCAGCTAAATTAGATTTATTATAAGGAATCAGACGGAGGAAGAGTTGGAGCAGAGGGTGGTTCTCAGCTGCTTCCATTTAGTAAGTACTAAATCAATGGGTTTGGGGGTGAAGGGAGGCTGTGGGTTATGGGGAGGGGTTAGTGGGGTGGGGGATATTTAATTGTATAGTGGGGGATAACACTACTTTAGGACAGTCAGATTTTAGGATATCCGCACTCTACTCCAATGCCATCTGATGCTAGGCTCGAAGTAGGATTTGACTATGGATTATCCTAATATCTGACTATCCTAGCTCAGACTCAGATCTGAGGGGTATCCAACCTAATATACAAAGCAAAAGGTAATATTAAATGCAGGCTAAAATAGAAATGGAGTTAAGAATCGGCGTTTAGGCCATAGGTTTTCTTCAGGAATGATGTAAAATGGAAAAAGCAAAGTTAGTGACTAACTCTGCTTTTTCTCTTCAGATAACTTCTGAAGAAGAGCCATGGCTTCAAACATTGATTCTAACTCTATTTTCTATTTTCAGCATGCATTTACCATTACCATTTTGTTTTGTTTTCAGGCTGCATGCTGATGCAGCACTTCGCTTTTGTTTTTAACCCTAATATACACCTACTATTTTCAGATGATACAGTTTACGCTACAACCAGCAGTGACCTCAACAGCCGCTTCTTCATTCTGTATTCATCAGCCCAGCAATGGGTTACTACAAATTGTTTTTCTGCAACAAAATGAAAGTCATATGCTGCTCATATAAAGCCCACTCTTCAAACATACTGCCCAGGTTAACTTCTAATGGTATACTCCTTGGGTATGCCCAAAGATTACGGTATTTGGTTTCCTACAATGAGTACAGTATATCACTAGAACAGTCAAGAGCCCTCACTAAAAACATCAGCTACTTTTATTGAAATAGAAGCTGCCTTAACCTAAACCTTAACACCCATCAATTACTCCTACAAACCTCCTGTCAGACAAATTTACAGAGTACTGTAGCTCCTCCCACTGCCACTCCTAAAATTCCAGCTGTACCTTTATGTGTAGTATGTATAGATATATGCTTGAATGCTGTAGGCTTACCCATCACTGGTCATTATACAAATAGCTAGAATATAGGGCTGTGCAACTTCCCAAAGTTCGACCGTGTGGACTTTTAAGTACGGTCTAACTCATACAGGTCGCCAAATGCCGAACTAGATTGCCTTGGTTTACCCATAACCAAATATTGTGAAATATTGCCATTTGTCATGATTTGAAGTGGGCAGAAGTTCGGAAGTTCAGATGGGCAGAGGGTACTAGCCAGGACCTTCCTCTGTACTAAACACATTTTGCTGTGCTGACTTTTTGGGGACTGTATGAGTGCAGAACTTCTTCAGTTATTCACAAGTTCAGAACAAAAGGAAACCCAGGGCAGCAGTTGCTGCAGAAATGCCCAAAGAGGGCTTTCAGCATTAATGTAAAATTGTTATGTGCTGTAGAAGTACCTGTGAAATCTTGTGGATGTTATCAAGGTCTGTGTTTGACCATAATGTCGCTTGAGCTACCTGCTCCCATCTCACAAGACACAAGGCAGCCTCTGGCGCCAGAAGTATGCTAATGAGGGCTACCATCTCTACCATTAGTTGCTAGTCTCATTAGCATACCCTGCACTACCAGAAGTCACCTGGTGTGCAAGACATCTGTGGACAGCTTGGTGACATGACGGTCACTGTGGGTCTTTCAATAACTCAGATTACAGCATTTGAAACAGGTACTTCTACTTAAAATTAGTAAATCCTGACATGTTTTGTAATATTCTGCAATGTATCTCATGGGACCAAGGGCTCATTGTGCCTTGTTTTTCAGTACCTCTCTGATGTCTCTAGTGTGATAGGCACTAATAATAATTGCCCTTTTCCTGTGCCAGATGACAAAGATTAAGGTTCTGCTTTTTCTATTGGGTTTCCTTTATTTCAGGCTGCAACATGAGCTCAGATATGGTGATGGGTGCGAGCTGTGGTCTGAGGTTCAATTGGTTCGCCCCATTCGGACCATGGCAAACCAGATGACCCAAACATCTGCCTAACTGCCCTAACAGTTCATCGTGGTCTGAAAGAATCAAACACCTGAAGTTTGAAGTGTTCGATTTTTTGTAGACCTGAACTTGCAGCCCTACTAGGACTGCATGCACTACATGTGAGGAAGGAACACAAACAGGCAGCCCTTCTCTCCCAAAGTGTACACAGGCTGTACTCTTCATATCAGTGACCTACTTACCAGAACCACCCTAGTGTATTAACTGATGTCTCAAGTAAAGGACGTATCCCATGTCCCCAAGAGTAGCCAAAACATTGGTCAAAAGCTTTGCAGTGGCCACCCTCAAACAGCTGGAACCAGATCGCATCAAAGACTCAAGGAATAAATTTGCTTCTTCAAGAGAGCTATGTTCAAACATCTCAGACCCTTGTTCCTGTCAATAACTGTTTGTTCTGAGCTCTTTTTTTTTTTTTCCTATTTTTGTCCCCAATTTTTCCCTCATAAGCTACTGGGACCTCCTTCTACCTACCCAAACCCTTATACCTGCCACAGGAATCCTTCAGTGGTCCAGCCCACCACAAACCTTTGCTTCACAACCTCCCCGGCTACCCCGACCATACCCAACAACTTTAACCCCCATGAGTGGGACCCCTAGTTTCCCAAGCCAGGAGGAGGATATCTACTCAATGGTCGGGGCCCATGAGGAGCCTACAAGGCATGGGAGGAGTTGAAGTGACCCTGCTGTGGCATTGGGGAGTGCCTTTATCTGCCCATCACTGCTGGGGTATTTTTCTCCCTGCTTGGCCCTCACCTTATCCTACCTCCAGGCATTGTTCTGAGAGGAGACCCTGCGATTCACCTATCAGTGCAGTCATAAGGGTGGTAAGCCCCACCCTACCTTTGGTGCTACCCTGCCAGCACCACCCTGAGTGGATGATGCCTCTCTACACTTGCCAGGTGAGTGGGTACATGTTGACGTGAGGTCACCCCAGAGGGACCACATATTCCCTCCTGCATGACACCCTCCCTGCCCTGGGTCACCAGGGGAGTTCGTGCTACATAAGGAGGTGACCTCCCTCCCAAGGTAGGAGGTGTCCAAGAAATGTCTGATCCCACCTCATGGGTCGGGATTAGACATCTCAGCCTTGGAGCGTGAGCTCACATCATCTGGATGGCAAGTGGTAACTCTACCACTGTGTCCTATTCTCTTTGCTACCCCTTATAATGGCATCTTCTTTACTGTACAGTCACCCCCATCCCTGACACAATTCTGTAGCTGTACATCTAGCCTTGATTTTTAACATTTTATTTATAGATGTTTAAATTTTATTTTAAAGAAGGTAATAAATTAAAAAGTTAACAGAAAAATAATAAGGTGAAAAAGCAAGATACACCCAGTCATGCATAGAGGGGTCCAAGAATTTCTTAACCTTGATCAGTGTAGCCTATATATTTATGTACACCAGGTAGCAGGCTATATGCTACTAAGTAATCAGCCATTACTATTAATTTAGCCACAGTTTTAATACAACCACAATTTATTATTAGAACTCCTAAGCAGTCTAGGTATTTAAAATAATTGTAACTGAGGATGTATAACCTCATTTGAGTGGTGTCCTACTTTTACCCAGTTTTACAATTAGATGATCTGATACATCGAGGTCTGTTGACTTGCTCAGGTTCACACAGTGAGGACGGCGAGTAGGGATCTGAACCCAGGTCTCAAGATTTACAGCTGACAACATGGCCAAACTGCCTTCCAGATGCACTGAAGTAGGGACTATCCACATGGCATTGCTTGGGTGGTGGGAGGAGGGGAAAAGGTGGTTACAGAGCAGCTCTGCACTTTTAACATGTGCTTTCATAAACACAATGTTTTAGCTGTTACAATTTACTAGAGAATACAGTTTTCATTTTAATGTTTCCTTACAACATTTATAGCACATCTCAGTAGTCCATCTAAAAGTCTGTATAAAAACATTTGAAAACATTTGCCACCCCTGTTAACCTCACAGTGGCCTTTTATTAGACATCATAGTGCTCACTATGACAGCAGACTGTGATGTCACAAACAGCAATTACAATATGTGGTTAGCAGGGGAGTCAGATACACACTGAAAGACTCCTTGACCTAATTACTGCATTATCTACACTATTTAGTAGACCATTTACAAGTAAAATAAAACATTACTGAAAACAATAATGTTAAAACATAATTGGTGTAAATCTAATGTTTGTAAGCTTCTCACTGTAACAGAGAGTTGCTCTTTAAAACAGCCTATGATTGGGCAGATGAAGCCTTAGCCCCGCCCCCTTTACCACTCAGAGAGGAAAGGCAGGACAGATGGGAACCGAGTAGACTCAATGGGCTGTGATTCTTTTACTGTCTGTGAATTTCTGTGCTTCTGTGTTTCTCACGAGGCTGCATCCATTCAAGCCCTCCACACGGATATCAGCTCTTCAAGGACTGTGGGGTGAGTCGGCACCCTGGCTCACAGTACTTGCAGTGGTGATTTGTGAGCAGTAGTGATGGGTTTCTCAGGCAGGAAGTGACACATGAGTAACAGGAGGAGGATGATCCCTGTCATTTGGAGCACGGGTAATAAACAGATAAAAAGTATAGATATGTGTGTGTGTATGTTTGTGTGTATATATATATATATATATATATAGTAAGTGAGATATTATGCATGATACATACAAACATACTGAAACTGACAGCAGAAAAAGGCCATTTGGTCTATTGAGTCTGCTTGATTTTGCAGCTAGCACCCCTACTCTGCAGCTGCCCCCCAACCTACCCCTCCCATGACCCTTCCTTTTGCCCTATCCCAGCCCCTCTTGAAGCATCCCACTGTTTCACGGGCCACTACCTCTGGCAGTAGTGCGTTCTACTCTGCTACCACCTTTCCATTAAAAATGCCCCTCATCTCCCTCCTAAACCTTCCACCTCCAATCTCATGTCATGACCCCAGTATCTCTCCCCACCTCCCCTGAACAGTCCCTTTGTGCCTGTCCTGTTTATTCCTCTCAAGTACTTAAAGGTCTCAATCATATCCTCCCTGTCCCTCCTCTCCTCCAGAGAGTACATGTTCAGCTCCCTCAGTCTAACCTCATACGTTAACTCCCAGACCCAGGATCATCTTTGTTGCTCTGCATTGCACCCTTCCAGCAATCCAATGTCCTCTTTAGGTAAGGGTGCCAAACTGAACACAGTACTCCAGGTGGGGTCTGACCAGCGATCTGTATAACAGCAGAATCACCTCCTCCCTCCCTCTTAGAGGTTATACCCTTGCAATACAACCCAGCATCTTGTTGGCCACTGCTGCTGCTTTCCTACACTGTGCTGAGTTGTTCATTCTCCATGTTAACACCCCAAGATCTTTTTCGTCCTCAGTCACAGCTAGCTGTACCCCCAGCCAGATGGTAAATGCACTTTGGATTCTTTGCCCCAAAATGCAGTATCTTGCATTTTGTGGCATTGAAACCAAGTTGCCAGGTGTCAGACCATGTCTCCAGCCTTGTTAGATCTTCCTGCAACCTCCTGCCACCCCTTGGTCATCCACCACTGCTCCCATATTGGTGTCATCCACAAATAGACTGATCTTGCTATTTACGCCTACCGAGATGTCTGCAATAAATACCCCAAATAACACCAGTCCCAGCACTGACCCTGTGGGACCCCACTCTCACTGCTCTTGGGGATGATCATTCACCTCCCACCACCCTCTGCTGCTGTCCCTGCAGCCAGTTCTCCACCATCCCACCAATTTTGCCCGCCCCTGTGCCCCTTAGCTTACATGCCAGTCTTGTAACTCTTTCTACTTTGTTTATGGAGGCAGTGTAGTGTATTGGTTAAGGGCACTGAGCTGCAAACCTGGAGACCTGGGTTTGAATCCCATCTGCCCCCACTTGCATACTGTGTGACCCTGAGAAAGTCACTTAATTTCATTGTGCTGTCAGGTTGCACCTGGAAACAAGGTCTCTGGCTTGGTGTGCCTTTCCTGGTTAAACAATGTCCCCTTCCCTTGTTCCCCTGGCCTCCTCCCTTGCCAATTAGATGTTATGCCTCAAAGGACTTAGCAGGTGAGTAATACTGCATGTTTAAACCAGCTAAGATGACATTCAGTGTTCTGACACCAGGGTGCCACCTTCCATACCCAGACTGAGACTTCCTTTACTTCTACAGGGAATATTTAATGTATTTAAAACACCACGAGCTGGCACCCACATGGCCAGTGAAACCTGACTCTGTTTATTCATGTGATTGATGTCAAGTAGCAGGCTCAGCTCCAAGCTCCACATGTGCTAACAGCAGCACCTGAATGGGGTTTGTGTTAAAATCAGAGGATGAGCTAAGCACTTGGCAAGGGAGTCCTGTTACCTAGAAATCCACGCAACCTTTGCTGCATGTCCAGAACAGTCAGGAAACTTGTGTACAGCCCCAGACACTGACGAACCTGCCTGCCTGCCAAAGGGCATGAACTGCTGTGTGTCTGGCAGGAGAGCTCACACACACACACACACACACACACACACACACACATACACACATATGCACATGCATTACAAGGACAGTGCCTCATTTGCAAGACCTTTTGTGATAATGACTAGAAATGTCACACAAAAAAGAGATTTATTATCTACTTTTTGCAGAGCTCTGTACAAGCCAATTCCATGGAAGTCCCATCTATTTGTTCCAAGATTATGGGACCAGAGGGATGAAAGGTTTTGGCACGTGTAAGGTAGGCAATGAATCAATAACGCTTTGCCCTCTGGTTAGATGTGTAATGTCAATATTGATATTTATCTTTCTTTTAAACATTCCTCCTTCATGGACCGACAGCTGACTGCATGTCTAGACGATGTAAGGAAAACAGAGTGAACCATGGACTCATGCATTTTGATATATGTCTGTCTGTCAAACCAGCCTTCTATCTGTGAAGAGGAGGAGGCACGTGGCCAGTGCTGGAATTAAACTTTATGAGCTTTGGGAGCTAGTGGAGTCCATATGGGTCACATCTTTAAATTGAGGCCCCTTCCCATTATAAGTCAATGACAGTGATGCGTGAGCTACGGGCTCACTGGGGGCTGAGCACTGACGAGCCCCCTGTAATTCCAACCCTGTGTGACATGGCACAGTATGGGGAATATCACTGAGTGTCCATGCTATTGTCTAAAAGTTTACAGCAGAGGGACTGGATGTGGTTCTCAGTAGCAGCTATGCCAATATCATCAGACTGTTTGCAATATAGATAGTTATGAAAGACATGCTGTGTCAGGGGTTTCAGCACTTTCTTGCCCCTGACTGTCAAGTTTAACTTCAGGGCGGTGACAGACAAGCCAGGACTAGCATTCTAGGAATCCTAGATCTCTGCCTTGCAGCTCACTAAGGTATTTTATCCTGATTTCCTTTAATCCTACTTCCCACTTCCTCCTCCCTCCCTACCTCCCTTGTACATAGTGCTCTTCTTTGGGTACTCAGAGGGAAATCATGCTTCCTGTACCCCCAATATCCTCGTTTATTCTGCCTCGATGCAATCTGATCCAAGAGGTACAGGCCTTTCTTCCTGATCCCTCCTTGTCTTGTGACTGCTTGTTATGGAAGTCATATGGATAGCTACACACAAGTGCGTATTTGTCTCTGTCACACACTTGTCATATTGGTTAGAGGCAGGGTAAGGGGAACATTAGAAAGTGTTAATTCACACAGATGGTGGTTAACAGGTGGACTAGTCTACTGCCTGGGAGGTTGTGGAAGCTGGCACTGTTCAGGCTTTTCAAAGCAAGATTGGATTGCTTTCTGACAACAACAGCACATGAGAAGGAGCAGCCTTCCAGCTGGCAAGGATACTGGATATACTGACTGTTGCCTAGAGGTTAGAGTAATGAGCTGCGAATGAGCTTGGTACATCCAGCAGATCTGAGTTTGATTTCCACAACCTCCACTTGCACACTGTGTGACTCTGAGCAAGTCACTTACCTCCGCAGTGCTCCCAGGTCACCCCTGAAATGAGGCACTTGTGCTTAGTGGGCAGTATCCTGTTACCAAAGAATCAAAGGAAAAAAAACTTGATGTGTTTTCTTCCATACACAGACTGGGTATAGTCTCTGCCCTGCTGCAGAAGGGTAGAAAAGATACACCCTAAGTTCTGTCTGCCAACACAAATTTCATCTTACTGTTTTACTTCTGCATACAGGATGTGCCTTGTTTACAGTATCAACCAATAGGAGTGTACGGATCAGGTTTTCTGGTTCTAACAGATCTGACCTGGCAAATCAGAACCAACAATGTGGGCTGGCAGTATTGCCTTGAGGTTAGAGTAAGGAGCTGTGAACAGCTTGGTACATCCAGCAGACCAGCCCTGGTTTGATTCTCACAACCTCCACTTGCATACTGTGTGGCTTTGAGCAAGTCACTTAACTGCCCAGTGCTCCCAGGTCACCACGAAAACAGGCACTTGTGCTTAGTGGGCCTTACCCAGTTACCACTGACTAAAATAAAATGTAATATAAAGTAAAAATGTATTGTGCAATTAATTTAAAAATATGCAGTAATCGCCCAGCAGTAGTCCATTATGCTGCCATGTTTGCGACCAAGTTTAAGTGCTGACGTTGGCGATGGAAGGCTGGGCAGTGCCTCCTAGCTTAGGAGAGTTCACGGTCAATTCTGCCATTATAGTGACCCCTCCTGGTAGGTTAAGGAACCTGCTCTCCCAGTGGAAGCATGCTGCGTGCCCACAGCCAATAAACAGATTATGCACTGCCATGGGTGAAGGGAGGGACAAAAGGATGAAACAGGGAAAAAAACATGTTGTTGTCTCGATGGTTGAGGCATTCTCAAACTCGCACTGCAGGGACCCGCTGGTGAGCAGTTAGTGAGGTAGGAGCTTACAGAGTTGGGAGGTTGACAGGGTCAGATGCCCCATATAGAATACTGATAGGATATGCAAATTAGAATACAAAGCTGCATAAGTCTAACCTCTCCCATTTAGTAGGGCTTGCCGTGGCTTGAAGAGCCCAGTCCAACGCAGACTGGCATCATGGTGCTCGCCTCTGTTCTCCATGGGATGTGGACAGACGCTTGGGGTCAGAGAGAGAGCTGAGAGGAGGAATTTCTTCAGCTCTTCAGCACCTCCTGCGCCACTGCTGAACACTTGTCCTCTGCTGCCAAAGGAGGAGGAGTGTGACTGGCACTCACAACGAGTGGGGATTCACCCACACCGATGCCCCCACCTGACCAGAACACTTGTGCAACCACGCACAACAAGACTGGGGACATAGTAAAAGTGTTAGCGGCAGGAGCATCTCAAAAGGACTTTGTGGAACAGTGCCTGGTGGACTACATGAGGCTGCCATCTTAACTTCCACTGACCCCTTTCAGCATGGCAGCGGGTCAGACGGTGGCAGCACAGTCAGTCAGACTCCAGAAGCCTGACAGAGTGTAGGCAGGCTCCAGGGATACTGGAGGACTTTATCAATCCACACAGGAGTGAGATGACCAATAAAGCACCAAGCCTCAGTCAGATGAACTTCCCTAGAAATTGATAGAGAGGACTGAACCAATCAAAGAACTATCTGCTACTGGCATGTGTTAGGATTTTCCAGCAGCAGTTCAATCTGCTGAGGTCTGCTAGGGATGGAGGTGGAGAGTAGACTCACTGCTTGTGTGATCCAGGACTGTGCAAGTGTTTGGAGGAGACTTGTGCTTATGAAGGAGTAGACTGCTAATCACAGGAGAGAGAGACACTGCAATTCATAGCTGAAGGCATCAGCCTGTACTGGCAAGACACCCTGCAGATAAGCTTCAGTGAAACCACTATGGGCATTTTCTAACCAGACCAGATGGGTCTGCGACTGTGATGATGCCAGGCAGGCTTGGAAGCCACAGCTTCAGCTACTGTACCATTTCTCGGTGGTTGACCACAGTGAGAGCTGCCTTGGGGATTGCACTGTGAAGGTGGGCTACATAGACCAGGGTTCACTTAAACACCCTGAGATACTGTAATGACAGCCACCTGATCTTCAAAAGGTGCCTGACCACAGCGACTGGCAGATGAGAGCTGAGGAGGCGTCAGCAGCGTACCAATGGACTGCAGGATGAGAGACATATATCCAGCCAGGTCTGTGGAAGCTGACCAAAGGCTAGTGGACCAGATAGTGACTCTGAGTACTGCAACAGGACCTATGGGTTCTGCAACACCCATCCTTCATAATAAGTAGGGCCACAGGTTTGGGGACTAGGCCTTCTGGCCAGGATTACAGCTGTAGGTTTTATTTAATAGTTAGCACCTGTCAACCACATGCAACGTGACCATCGGACCTGCCACAGTCCAACACTTAGGTACCAGGAGACATCAGGAGGGTACAGCTGGTACCAGTGGGGCTGAAGTAGTGCCCAACAGAACAGCCATGCAGGAAATTGTGTTGGTAGAGGAAGAGGCTCAGTAGACAAAGGCATGCCAAATTGTTTGTTTATAACAGTAGTCTGCTATAGCCTGCATTAATCATTTTCTTCCCCAGAGCACTGTTCCTGTTTTTACGGCTGAACCTAAGGTTCCATGGGGTAGTGAGCGACAATGCCATGCCTCCCCACGAAAGTGCTAAGCGTGCATGCTTCAAGCATCCTCTGGATTCTTGTGTCTTTGCTCACAGCTGCACTGAGCTGTCTGCTCTCCACCCTCTATCCTTCTTGTCGCCTACCATGGGCAGTGCTGGAATTACACCTTATGAGTTTGGGAGCTATGGGGAAACCATGTGGGTCCTATCTTTAAATTGAGCCCTGTTCCCATTATAAGTCGATAGCGATGCATGTGTTATCGAGGCTCACTTCACAGCAATAGAGGCTGAGCCCTGGCAAATGGCCCTTTAATTCCAACACTGGCCACGTGGCTGCAGCTTGGGACATCCTTGTTTGTTTTTGTTCACCAGCTTTCAGTACTTCTAGCCCTCTGGCTTGAGCTTCCTGCTCCTTTCCTTGCCACTCCCCTGCTTGGCCACTTTTCTGTGGTTGTCCAGCCCACCTGGTTCCCCTGCCTAGTTGGAATCCTGACCTCTGGGGTCTTTGTGGGTTGCCCGAGTCTGTGGCCTCCTTGTTCTTGGGCTTGGGCTTCTTGCTGGTCCCCTCTTTGCTGCTGCTCTTCTGGCACTGCTATTTTCCTGCCTTCCTCCTAGTGCCTTCTCCATCCTTTCTACTGCTCTAAGGGAAATACACATAGCTTCTTGGTTTCGCTGTTCCCTGCTGCTGTGCTCCACTTTTGCTCTGCCTTGGTTGGCGGTCTGTCTTCCTCTGCCTCTTGCTAGGCCATCCCTCTGCCACTTGGACATCTATTCTCTGGCTGCTCTCACGCCCCCACCCCAGACCTCAGCTTTCTCATACCATTCACACCGTTGCCCCCCCTCCTGCTTTGGGATTTCTGCTGGAGCCAGGTCTCATCCCTGCTGGGTCTGTTCTAGCTGCTCCTGCTGAGCTGCAGCTGCTACTGGGATTCTGCCTTTCTTTCTGCTCCTTTTTCTCCTTCCCCTAACCGGTCACTGTGTCTGCACTCTGCTCCTGCTGTTTTTGTCCTTCAATCCACTGCACCTCTACCTTCCCATCAGTCTGCCCAGGAGTTGTCCAGCCTTCTCCTTGGAGTCCTTGGAGCTCAACTTTAGTCCTACCAATTTACTTTACCACTGGTACCATTCCTGTTTGGTAAACTAGTCTGGCATATGCCTCATCAATTGGGCTACGCCCCAACAGCAACTGTGCACACACCTCAGTGACAATCAGGCATACATCCAAATAACAATTAGATACATGTTCCTTCAACAACTGGACATATGCCCGAATGATTGCCCCTCAAGAGCTCAGTATGCTTTTGCCCACAATGGCTTCATACTGCAGTGAACTGAGTGCCTCGTGAAGCTTGGCTCCTTCTTATATTCACAAGCCATGTTATCAGAGGACTGTATTAGGGCTGCCAGACTCAAAGCAGATGTTTCCAGTCTTCACCTTTTCCTTGGGGTTTTCTGTACTCCAACCTTCCTTTGGCACTCTGGTTGAGCCCATGTACACCTCAGAAGGGTGGCGTCTCTTCATTCAGGGGCCCTTTGGTTTCAGAGCCAAGCTCTGTAGCACCTTGTGGGAGTCAGAGACTTGTCATGACAGAGAAGGAGAAGTTTTGACTCTCTAACTTGCAGTGGCATGTTGCAGGCTCACCTTCATGCTCAGGGTCTTTAACGGTATCATGTTAAATCTGGAGGGAGGAGTGACTGAAACCTTAGATTCCCAGAAGCTTGCTCCACAAGGTTTTTCTTCTCCTCTGTGCTAAAGGTTATAAAAGCAGTTTTTTTTTTTTGTTAGTTCGATTCTGCCAGACAAGTTGGGACTTGGACGGTGGCTCCTCCTTTTCTCCCCTGGTTGTTCAGCTGTGGCCTTCACTTTCTCGTTAAGCGGAAGATGATGTTCTGACATTTCTATTCATGTCTACAGTTATGCCTTTTGGGTTTCTTCCTAAGGTACCTCTAGTCAAGGACCTGCAGTCCTGAAAATCTCTAGGGGGACCCTCTCTATGAGGGTTCCTGTGCCTCAATGCCCCAAAGGATATTAGTTCCCTTAGGAACAGAAAGCATGAGAGGTCGCACTACCATTCTATCTGACTGACTGCCTCAGTCATCTGCCAACTATCACCTAACCAACCATACTGAACTACGGCATTACTCAGCAACTTCATCCAGTTCATTTGCACAAGTAACTGTATTTTGCATTCACAAAGCATGTAATGCTACAACTAATCAATTGCCTACATTGGAATGCCACACACTGGTGGTCCTGTAGAACCATGGCTGCAATCATGGAAGTAATGTGCACCTTCTGCACTCAATTCCTGGCTGTTTGCACAGGTATGCGCTCAGACAGTTTTGGGGATTGTCAGAAAGTGTGCCCAAAGGGGTGCAAGATATGGCAACAGGATCTCTGCCATACCTGTTACATGCCCTGCCAGCTGTGGGACAACATTGTCTCCACCCTCACCATGCTGTCCCAGAGGCGGCGATTTAAGATTCACCCAATGAAGGAAAGGTTTAGGATCTGTGCTGTCCCACAATCCCTGCTCTGTGCAGAGAAGGGATCCACTCTGGACCAGGGCGGGCATCTGACTGGATGCCCACCTGTGTTCTCAATCCCGCCTCCCCATGGTCCTGCGCATCCACCAGGGAGCTGGGAAGCTAACAGGTGCCTGTCGGTGGCCGGCGATCATGAGTGCTGGCCACTGCATGCCTAGTCCATTGGTATGAAGCTGTGTGGGCTGGGCATGTGCCTATTGCACGCACCCAACCCTTCTCAGTGCACTTCCTCCATTATTAGTAATTTGACAAAGTGTCAATTTTATAGAACTCCTAAAAGCACTGTGTAGGAGTCTGGTGGGTTGAGCCAGTGGAGGCCAAGTGGTTTGGTACTGCTTCAGAGAGGGCACTGCTAGCTATAATCTAACCCCTTTAATTTCCCTGGGTGGAGCCACCATGCAATGTAACATCTTGAACTTTAATATTTAAGCAGTAATGACTGAGAAGCTGGTCATTTCTGAGGGACTAATGACTGGTAGGGAGGATGGGTGGCTTGAGATGCAGCTGAGGATGCCTCCCAGCCGAGTCAATAATCCAAAGAAATGACTGGCTTCAAGGTTGTTATTGCTTTTATAAGTGTAACTGCAGTAACAACATTTATTTTATATGTTGTTTTTACTTACTTTTTGTGTTTCAAAGGTGTGGCGGGGAGCAGTGTGGCACGAGAATGTCTTACATTTAAGATGTGTGCACACTGCATCAGTTGACAGCTGGATCAGTCATTTCTGAGACATTGATGACCAATCAAGTAGCCAATCAGGAGCCTCACTAGGCTTATGAATATTTAATTAGACTAATAACCTTAGGTAACAAATCCCCACAGGAGTTATCAACCCAAGACCCTCATTATTTAAGCCCATAAGGCAGGGGTAGTGTTCTGACATCTACAGCAATCTGGTACATAAAATAACACAAAGTAAAGTTACTCAATAACTGTGGGTCTGTTGCATGGAAAAGGCCATATGAACCAATGGCTTTATTTCCTTCCCCATCTTTTCCATCCCACCCACCCTGCTCCACTGGTTCATTCTGACAGACATAATATCATGACCTGATCAGTTCCACAAACTGAATTCTTGTAGGGAAGAATGGCAGTCTTACACAAACAGACACAAGCAGTATGTTGCTTTCTGAAGGCCAGTTTACACATCCGCATTTGTATCGCAGCACCCCGACTGCTCAAAGGTTGCTGCGGTGCAATGCGGCTCTGTGAACACTGAACTGCTCCCCTGCTGCTGCAATCCTGGCAATGTGTTTTGGAGCGAGCAGTATGAGGATCTATGTGGACAGGCTGCACTGCTCGCTCCATCACACAGTCTATGCTCCTGAGTGTTCCCCAGCCCTGCCCCTAGACTCCAGCCCCTCTCCAGTCGACTTGCATCAGCACCGGAAGGCCAAGTAAACATGCACAGGACCAGCGTGGGATGCTGGGGCAGCACAGAGTGGTCAAGAAGCAAAATTCAGCGGTGCTGCAAAACGGCTTTAAACTAACTGAAAGGCAACTGCTGCACCTGGTCATCTGATATTTTCAGAGGCAGTGACATGAAGACTGACAGTGGTGAGGGCACCTGTCTGCAGGGGCGCCACCAGCTTGATAATGAAGAAGAGCTTCATAGGGAAGAATGGACTGTGCAAGCGTGCACAACAACCACCATGGCAGCAGCATGCACTCAAACTAACAAAGTACATAACAGACAGTTAAATCGCCAGCACTATCTCAATTTGTGATTATCATTCACGAATTGTAACTGACTATTTCCATAAGGGATATGCAATCGCAGCATCAACATGGACGTATTAAAGCACTAGCTGAAAAGACATACAACAAGCATTTGTCAATGCCGAATGTTTGCTTGCTGGCATTGGCAGTGGTAGTGTAGAAGTTACAGAGCTGCGTAATAGGAATGGCAGTGATATTGAGCGGAAGCCAACCCCACTACACCACTGAGAGTGACAGGCATTGGGGTGTGCATTTGGGTGAATCAGGCATAATGATCACACCATTTCACCACACCACACCTGCAGACACTGACAAGTGTCATGGGGTGTTCCTTAGGGTGTTTGGCCTTATCGCACCCATTTCATTAGGAAATATGGTGAGATGGGTGCGATATAGGAGAATGGGGTGAAGTTTGGGGCCGAAGAGTCCAAGGCATACCTCGATGCCTCTCACTGACTGCAGGGTGTGGAATATTATGAGCATCACAGGCAAGAATCCCAAGTCACACCCTGATGCCTGTCATTCTCTACAGGGTTGGGCGTTATAGTTGGAACCCTAATACCTCAGGCATTCGTTGGTATTTTCACTCCAAATTTTCAACATGTTTGTTTGTGACCCCACCTCATGAACAGGGGAATATCAGTTTGTTAGCCAAAGCTGCTTATGCACAGTGACTACGGCATTTAGCACCACAGGTGCAAAAACATTCGAACAGGATGTAAAAATGACAGCTGTACTGTTCATGGGAGGTGTAAAAATGGCAATGTTGCAAATCTGTAGTAAAAATATTTAAAAAATGGTGAAGTCACGGCGTACATAGAAACTGTGCAACGACACTTTCGTAATATAATTAGGTTGGGGATTTTTACAGCAGATTGTCAACTCAGGCATTTTGGTGCTTCCGATCATGAACAGTGTCACTGCGATTTTCTTTATCTGTGCCGAACAATGATTTCCCACAGCGACCGATCTCTGCGCTGAAAGTGTGAAAACACACTTCAGCCATGTTGTGAAAATGACAGCTGTACTGTTCATAAGGAAGTGTGGAAGAAATGTCACTGGTGAAAATCTGGACTGAAAATATTACAAAGTCATGAACTAACGAGGATGCGTGGAAACTACTGCCAATGCTCACTCGTAACACAGTCATTTTATGGACTTTTGTCACCAAATTTTCAACATAGCCATTTTAAGATCTCTGCTCATGAACAGTGTAACTGAGTTTTCTTAATCTGTCCTACACATTGCTTTCGCACACCAACAGCACCATTGTGTGCTACATGTGCGAGAAACACATTTTAGGCGACATATGAAAAATTGCAGCTGTACTGTTCATAAGGAAGTAATAAAATGGCAATGTTGAAAATCTGGAGTAAAATATTAAATTTGCAAACTTACGAGCATGCATAGGAACTGTGCAACACACGCTCGTAAAAGTCATTTTAGGAATTTTTCACCAAATTTTCAAAATAGCCATTTTAAGACCTCTGCTCATAAACAGTGTCACTGTGATTTTCTTAATTTGTCCGTACATTGATTTCGCACACCGACTGCACCATTGTGCGCTACATGGGTGGAAACACATTTTGGGTGAGATGTGAAATGACAGCTGTACTACTCATAAGAAGGTGTGGTAAAATGGCAATGCTGAAAATCTGGTGAAAAATATTGAAAATCGCGAACTTACGGAGCATGCGTGGGAACTGTAAACATACGACTCAAAAACAGTCATTTTAGGAATTTTTCACCAAATTTTCAGCATAACCATTTAAGACCTCTGCTCATGAACAGTGTCACTGTGATTTTCTTAATTTGTCCTGTACATTGATTTCACGCACCAACTGCGCCATTGTGCGCTACATGGCGGAAACACATTTTGGGTGAGATGTGAAAATGACAGCTGTAGTACTCATAAGAAGGTGTGGTAAAATGGCAATGTTGAAAATCTGGAGTGAAAATATTGAAAATTCACGAACTTATGAGCCTGCATAGGAACTCTTGAGCCTTGCTCGTAGAAAACAGTCATTTTTGGAATTTTTGCACCAAATTTTCAACATGGGGTTTTAGGACCCCTTCTTGTGAATTATGTCACTGTGTTGGTGTTATTCAGGCCTGAAGGGTGATTTGCGCAGTGACTGCGAAATCACCCTCGGCCCAATAACACCATGACAGTGACATCATTCATGAGAAGGGTCCCAAACCCCATGTTGAAAATTTGGTGCAAAAATTCCAAAATGCCTGAGATATGCAACAAAGTTGAAAACCCCCTTCTAGCCCATTTTACAGCTTACCGGCATTTCCTCAGTTCGCGGTCGGCTTTGAAAAGTGCAGACGTGTTCCCGGTCCACGAAGATCGCAGCGCCAAGGTCCGGAGGTAAGTATGGGGTGAGGCGTGTGGGAGGCAGGGTGCACAGTGGGTGGAGTGCGGGTTGTGGGAGGGGCCAGGAGACTACATGGGACCGTTTTTCTTTACAGGTAAAAAAACAAAAGGACGGCGTGGGCGTTTGCAATGCTGGGGTGGGCTCCCAGCATGGCACAAGAGCGGTGGGGGCGTTCAGCTGGCGAGGATTGGGCACCCGTCGGCCCTGGATCGATTGCCACGCTGGGGTGGGCCTCAGCGTGGCACTTTACTACGCTGGGGTGAGGGACAGTGCAGCCGACGGGATTGGGCACCCCCGCTATATCATTGATTGCCACGCTGGGGTGGGCACCCAGCGTGGTATTTTGAAAGGCTTTAGAGGCGCGGGGAATGCAGCACAGCCCGATGGGGATTGAGCACCCCATCCGCTATACAGTCGCGTGCGTGCGTCGCGGGCGGGGCGTGCGCGCCTGCGTGGGCGTGTGGTGTGGGGGAGGCTGCGCTGAGCAGGCGATATCTTATCACTGCTCACTCAAGCGTAGCTTCTTTGAACTGTATGCACTGCATTTTGAGCTTGTCATAGACAGCTCCAGCATGCATTGGCTTACAGGTCCGCGCCGCAACACACTGACTGAATTGGAGGAGAGGTGACACACCTCCGAAATCTCTGATGATGGCACTATGTTTCTTGCACATGCGGCAAGCAAACATAAAAATCATATCATATCCTAGCTATGGTAATGGTGTTTTACAAAGGCTACCCCACTCCTTTCGGCTCCCACACTTCCTGCACTGTATATGCTGAGCACCAACCCTTACTGGTGGCCGGTGGCACTGAGGTTGAGGCGCTGGATGCACACCTCGCGCTACACCGGAGACCCAGGTTCGGGAGTGAGCCTGGGCGCTGGGGGTCAGCAGGAGGGAGTTGGATTGAGCGTCCGGAGGACTGCTGTCCCTGTCCCAGGGAGGGATCCAGGGTCTCCGGCATATTAGTGGCCCCGGTGGAGACCGAGGTACTGCTGTGTGGGATAAAGTATCAGGGGACAGGCGTGGCAGGCGTCCTAGAAGGGCAGCCTGTGTGTTGACGCCATTGCGCCCGGCTCGAGGGAAAAGTATGAAAAAATACTTCCTATACCGCCAGTGAGATGACAGTGGCCCTAGGAATCACCCACATCCCAATCGCTGGCCCAGACATGCCCGGATCTCTCTCAGGGCCGACCCATCAGCTGCAGGTAAGGCACCCTCACTTAGGAGTCAACCGCTGGATGAAGGCGGAACCAACCCTGGAGGTGATACAGAGGTCAAGCCTGACTGTGGTCATTCGGGGGAGGTCCTGGAAGATGCGTGGGGTTCAGGCTATGAGTTAGGGTGGATTCCAGTGGGTACTCCTGAATGATGCCCGGTGTGTGGGAGTATAAATAGAATGAAAAAAAACCTTACTGGTGTAACCCTCCTGCAAATGGGGTTCCCAAAAGTCTTCCAGGAGCTTACGTGAATGCTTCAAGTCTGGGCGGTGCTGGCGTCTGAGCTGTTCAAATGTGGTTCCAAGTGAGTGCTATTTGAGCCTCACGTACTGTCTCTTTAAGAGCTGTCTGCTTGCAGACTTAATTAGTTGTATGGGGGGACTATGTGTTCTAATGCCCGAATTCGCCTGGGCTGCTGTCAGTTCTCCGTTTCTGCCATTGCTACATGTGCAGAGGGAGCCTTGTTGAAAGATATAACTGTTTGCTGTAATCATTTAAAGCATTAGCAAAATTGTAGTTTGTCTAACCTGCCTTTATTGCAGCTGGGACTCTGTGTGTATTACCTCTCCATTTTTGACCTAAACTGCTGTGCTGGGCCAATTGGGTTAAGGAGCCCTAAATGGAGCCTGTGGATGAATCAGAACTTGTACTCTTAATTTGAGCCAGCCACAAGGGGATTGTATGGGCAGTGACTCTGGGAAATGTAGTTTGATCTTGGCACCTTTTTCTACCAACAGAGGAGTCTTATTGTGAGTGACAGCTGACTCAGCCAACAGAATAGTGTGGAGCTAAAGGAAATGCCTCCCTGTTTGTGACTGGAAAGATCAGATCAGTTGTGCAGTGAAGAGAAACGGGGAAGCGCGCAGAGGCCCTGAGTTTCAGCCTTCAGCCTTTGTGAGTGCCAGTTGGACTGAATCAGAGTTGTGAGGAGAAAGAAGCACTAGAAGTGTGGAAACCAGGCTCACCCTATAGAAGACTGGAGAAATTGCTGAATCGCTTTCGGTCTGTCAGGAACTGAACCTGCTGTGTGTGCTGCGGGTATTTTGCAGTAATTGCAATCGGATCGAGGAGCAGCTGCCTGGTATAGTACTTTCCTTTTACATATAAATGTACGTAGTGCTTGTGGGGAATCGCTGTTTCAGATCCCCTGTACAGTGACTTTAGGTGCTGAAGCTGGAAGTAAACCCCAGCTTAATTCAGACTACATCCGTTTGCTATCAGCTGCAGTGGGGTCCAGTCACAAGGACCTTGTCCTCATGCCCTGCTCTTCTGGCAATCCAGAGGACATTCTCCATCCGATCCTCAGCTTGAGTGTTGTGAGTACAAATCAGGTTATTCCCCTGCAGCTTGTTTTCAATCACAAGTCGTCATCTAATTCTTGTTGTTTCACCGTTTCATGGACTGAGCCCTCCTGCTCCGGATCACAACTGGGTGTTGTGCATATATTTTCTTCTACAGGGCCCTATCCATCTGCACCCGCTGCCAACCCCAGGCAATGGACCTGGCTAGCCTCTCAACCTGGGTACCCAGAGTGGTGACTTTTCAGACCCTGTATGTGTGCACAGTACTGTGATTTAATGCCACCAATTAACCTGATTTCCCTCCCATGTTACTGCCCCTAAATAAATCAGATTTGTTGTTGTTATACTATATACTGTCTGTGGTGTTGGTACTTATGGAAACAGTATTGTGTTTTGCTGTGTATGTTGTTTAACCTTATTTTACAGAGGTCCTCAGAGACGGCTGCAGAATCAGTCTCGAGGGTAAGTGGTATCTATATAAGTGAACCGTGTGTATACGTGGGGTATTGGGGCTGTAACTCCGTGTACTATGAGCCACTAGAGGGAATAAAGGTGCTCTCAGTGTCCCAGAGGGCTGTGACCAAGCTAGTCTAACCACTACAAACCTCGACCTCTGGGTGGAGGCACCGCCATAGGACCTAGGCCCCTCAACCTGTCCGTAGTCAAACAGGCAGGGGTAGTAGCTCTTGGGATAGCTACCTAAGGGTTACACTGGTACCAGATATAACCCTTTTCTTAGGAAGCTTGTGGTGCATCACTGGATAACCAGCCACTACACTGGTGTTGTCCCATCAATATCTGAGTTGCACATATTCGTAGGTGATGGAACAACAACAGAATTAATGTGCACTATTTGTATCCAGAGGCCACCGAGCCTATTTGTAAACCCAGCTACATGGCTGGGTGCTTAAAGACAAACAGTTCAGGTTCAATAAGCTATCTAACACTGGAATTGCAAGACCAAGGCACTGTTTAGTACTCATGGAACCAAGGCAATGCAATTTACTGGATGTTCCGTCTCTCGCTGCAATCTCGGCTCCAGCTTCCTGTGGCTGTAGCACTTTGGTTCAGTCTGCAGCAACTCTGCTTGTTTAGTTCAGCTTCAATTTCTCTGCATGGCTCTGCAGTCTCTCTATTGATCAGTCTCTCAGGGACTGTGGCAGATCAACATGGCCCAGCTCTCTCGCTCTCTCTGGCACTTGTTCACTCAGTTCAGGATGCAGCACCTGCTGAAGGTGACCACCACCTAAACCAGTGGTACCTTAAGGCACCTCCCTCAGCACTGCAAGCCAGTTGCCAGGCTGTAGTGTCTGGTGATACAGGCTCCTCAGACTGGCTGTAACAGTCTCTCTGATTAAAGACCTTAGGTCTGATTTGGCATAACGCCTCTTGGTTCATGACCAGAGAGCTCACTTGTAAGGTGGCTCACCCTAACCAAATCCTGCTGTAACCCCCCAGATGGCGCTATCCCAGGGCTACTACCCTGCCTGATTTGCCACTAACAGGTTGAGGGGCCTGGATCCAATGGCGGTGCCTCCACCCAGAGGTCAGGGTTTGCAATAGTTAAACTAACTTGGTCACAGCCCTCTGGGACACTGCAACCCCTTTCTTCCCACTAGTGTGCCACAAATATATCAGAATTACCTTCACAGTATACACTTACCCCAGGTCTGGTTCCGGCACTGGGACCTCCTGTGAAATGAGATACAGTGCAACAATCACAGTACAGTACTTTAACATAGACAAATACCTCAGGCAGTATAACTTTGCTGAAACAAGCAGCTCTGATTTATTTAGGGGGATATAACAAGGACAGGGAAATCAGGTTAATTAGCTTATCACTCCTAATAATCTACCTATGGCTCTGTGCACAGGCCTATCCCTATCAGTTACTGTCCCTGGGTACCCAAGCCCTAGTGGCTAGTCCAAACCGTGGCAGCTGGTAGGGGCCCTTTCACACAGAGAGAAAGGAGAATTAAACAGTCAGCAGTACAGTAATTCCATTTGGATTTAATGTGGCAATTCAACAGGAGCAACCCTGAATTAGTACTCACGACCTCCAAATAAGATAGGGTCCTTCAATGTCAGCAGGGCTCACTTGAGGTACACAAACCTCTTCACACATCCATATAAAAGAAGTACTATACCAGGCAGGCTGCATCTATCTCGATGCAATTACTGCACAATACCGGGAGAACACACAGCAGATTCAGTTCTGACAGACCGAGTGCAATTTTCAGCAATTCTTCCAGTCTTCTACAGGGTGAGCCTGGTTTCTACTCTTCAGAGATCCTTTGATTCTTTTCACAGGACGGATTCAGTCCTAACAAGCTGTTACACAAGCTGCAGACCGGAACTCTGGGCCTTACACACGCTTTTTGACTAAAACTGCACACTGAAAAAGCACAGGGCTCCTTCCTTCTTCACTGCCAAAGCTCAACTGAACTCCAACTGACGAAACCGGCACTTCCTTTGAGTTCCTCCCAGTTCTTGACTGGATTGGCTGTCACTCACAATAGACTGCTGCTGTTGGTCCAAAAGGCACTGAAGTCTAAACTACATCTCCCAGAGTCACTGCCCATACAATCCTCTTGTGGCTGGCTCAGATTATGAGTCAAGTTCTGATTCGTCCAAGGCATCATTTTAGAGCTAGCTTACCCCACACTGATTGGTCCAGTTCAGCAGTTCAAAACTAGAATGGGAACTAGCAGACACAGTTCTGACTGCAAAGAAAGCAGGTTAGACAAACTGTAATTTCATTATTACTCTAAATAATTTCTGGCAAACAGTTACATCTTTCAGATAGGTTCCCTTTGCACTCCTAGTGACTGCAAAATGAAGTGAATTGGCAGCAGCTCAGTGGTACTCAGAGAAGCACACAGTCCCCATACAAACTAATTATGTCTGCAAGCAGACAGCTCTTAAAGAGACAGTACCAGAGGCTCTAAAACACTCACTGATAAATGGCAAATGCCAAACACCATTCAGGCTTGGAGCATTCAAAGCAAGCTCCTGAAGTCTTTTTGGGAACCCCCCATTTGCAGGGGTTACACCCTTCCTGGCCTGGGAAAGCTTGACATCCCGTCAAGCAAGTACCCCATAAGTTTCAACTGCAACCATATACATTTGCATTAGGCTCGCACATGTAATCATCAGTCAATATATCATTTTACCAAGAACACATTTCTGAAACATTGCAGTACGTCCTCTTTACACAGTATTACATACACATTGTACCATAACTCAAGTTATTACCTCTTGTACATGAAACCTGAAGAGGGGGCCTTCCCTATCAGTTACCTTTGGGCTGGATGGGGCAAGGGCACCATACTTAGAGGGCAACACAAGTAACTTGGAGTTAGCACTGATGCTCAGTTTGGGCAATGAGCTCGGGGACACATACACTCCTTTATGGACAACTTGAGAGGCAAGTCCACAGGCCTCCCAAGTGAATCATAACTGAGGTGCACCACAGGCTTTACAGCTCGACCAGTCTTTCTAGGGGAACTGTTATAGTCTCTGCACTCTGAGCCTCATTTTCAGCATTGTCCTCACTTGTCAGGGAGTCTCCATGGGGGTAGAGAGGCTAGAACCTGGGGCACTTTCAGCTCCAGGAGTTACAGTTTCTGAGTCCACAACATTTGGCCGCATGGAGAGCTTTGGACACTGGCAGTGGACTGTCAGGGCACTCAAAATACTCTTCTTGTTCGGTGTATCACCAGTCTGCCCAATCTATCATTTCCTCCCTGAAAGCTCAAACAGTTCAACCATGCACAATGATTCCATTTCATCTGATCTGATGCTTTGCACTTCACTTTCTGGGAGCATTGGCTCCAGGGATGAAGCTGGGGCTTAGACAGTCCAGAAGGCCCAGCTTTGTCTCCGTATTGACTAGGGATTGCCCCGAAACAATTGACTCAGTTCGTAAGAAGGATAGTATTCAAAGTCACTCTACTTTCTTCCGATATGGACTGACAGTCATGCTCAACTGGGACTTGTGGAGGAACACTTTAACTTTGCTTCTGTAGGTGCAGACTTTCTTGATCTTTTCTTAGCAGCAGCTCTAGTCACTGGTCCAGAGGGCATCTTCTAGGGCTCAGACTCAATTAAGATTTGTCCAATGGGCAGTAAATGATTTCTATGCATTGTTTTACATCTTTTGAATTATTCTCAGGCCTTACTTTGTACACTGGCAGATCATCTAGTTTGCCACTACAATGTGAGGGAGATGGTGCCATCTGTCAGCAATCTTGTGCTTGCCATGCAGTCCCAGATTTCTTAGCAATACCCGATCTCCCTCCTGGAGTTCCTGTGCTTTCACCTTTTATCATACCTTTCTTTGTTGGCCAGATTTCTTTTGGCAGCCATGGTTTGAGCCAGTTGGTACGCATGAGTTAGCTGGGCCTTTAACTTTGCACATACTGTAAATAGTTGTCAGCTTGAACCCCATCAGGAGAGACCCCAAAACACATCTACTGGTAGTCGAGCTTCTCTTCCAAACATCAGTGTAGGGGAGAATCCAGTGGCATCACTTTGGTGCAGTTATAAGCATGTACCAGGGTGCTAATTTGTTGGCTCCATCTAGGCTTGTCCTTGGGTGCAGGGTGCCTAGCATATCTAGCAAAGTGTTGAAACGCTCAGGCTGTGGGTCCCCTGGGGTGGTAAGGAGTGGTTCTGGACTTTCGACCCCCACAGAGAAAGCATCTCTTTGATCAGACGACTCTCAAAGTCTCTCCCTTGATCAGAATGGATTCTTTGTGGAGCCCATAGTGAACAAAAAGTTTTCTACAAGTACTTTGGCTACAGTGGATGCTTTCTGGTCTTTGGTGGGAAAGCTTGGGCATATCTCGTGAAATGGTCAGTGACCACCAGCACATTACTGATATTTCTTTGATCTGACTCCAAACTTAGAAAATCAATACAGACCAGCTCCATGGGTGCACTGGTGGTTATGTTAACAAGGGGCAGCCCTCTGGGGAAAGCTTTCCTCTGTAAGCAGCGACTAACAAGTTCTAATGTGTTGCTCCACATCAGCCCCCATCTTAGGCCAATAGAATCTGGATCTCACCAAGTCAAGTGTTCTGTCTATACCAAGGTGCCCCATGTGGTTGTGCAAGGACCTCAATACTGAGTCTCGAAAGGCAGTGGCAGCACTAGTTGTTGTTTGTCTACTTGTCCCCTCTGTCTACTGTTTCTCTGTATAACAGTTTATTGATCAGTTTCAACTTAGGACCTTCTTTGTATAACAGTGCAGTTCTCAAATCAGTGGGCGTAATTTGGACACATCTTTTCCTGCATAGAGGGCTTCTAAAGCTGCTTTGATCATGGGATCGCGGGATTGAACCCATGAATACTCATTGTCCAGCTGAGGCAGGAGTGCACCAATGTCTATTGCAGAAAAGTGGCAATAAGCAGCAGGTATGCAATTCTCAGAGGCTCCCAATCCACCATGCAGTCCACTGCGTCTGTGGACATTTGTTCCTCCCTGTCAAACTTCCGGCAGAGTGCCCGAATGTCAGGTTCTGCCAGTCGGACCCAATCATTCTGGGGAACAGGCCTCCGGAGAGAGCATCAGCATCTATGTGGTTCAGACCTGCTCGGTGTTCGGAGCATAGTCATATGTAGATAATGCAGAAAGCCACCTATGGCCAGTGGCATCCAACTTAGCTGAGGTCTGCACATAGGTCAAAGGATTATTGTCAGTTTTACTAGTATTTTAGCCCATACAAGTACTCATGGAATTGGTCAACAATAGCCCACTTCAAAGCTAGGAACTCTAACTTATGTACAGGATAGTTCTTTTCGGATGGGGTCAGGCTTCTACTGGCAAAGGCCACTGGTCTCAGGCCATTCTCGTGGTCTTGGTACAACACAGCCCCCAACCCTTGCAAGCTAGCATCAGTGTGCAGGACGTAAGGTTTTCTTGGATCGGCATAGGCCAGCACTGGAGCATGGGTAAGTTGATATATGATCTCATGAAAAGCAGTCTCACAATCAGGAGTCCAGCGGGCCCCAAATACTTCACTCGGATGAAAATACACTCTTTCAGTCTTGAGGATGCTGACTTTTGGTATTTTTGTGGGTTGGGGATACCCTTGAGTAAGGTTAAGTAAAGGCGGATCACTCTTGAATAGTCCTTGATGAAGCGCCGATAATAACCACAGAATCCCAGGAATCTTTGCAGTTCTTTTAGATTTTTGGGCTGTGGCCAGGTGGTCAAGGCCTCAACTTTACTTGGGTCGGTCTCTATTCCCTCGGTGGATACTATGTGTCCCACATACTTTACTGATGTTTGAAAAAATTGACACTTATCAATGGACAGTTTAAGGCCAAAGTCCTCCAGTCGGTCCAATACCTTAAATAATCTGCTCTCATGTTCCTCCAGTGAGCTGCCAAACACAATAACATCATCTAGGTATACAGGCACTCTAGTAAGTTCATGTCCCCACGCTCCATCAATCGTTGAAAAGTGGCTGGGGCACCTGAAATCCCTTTGAGGCATCCTCATGAATTCATAGAAGCCAAGCGGACAGATAAAGGCTGTCTTTTCACGGTCCTCTGGGGCCATCGGGATCTGATAGTACCCATCATGGGATCCAGCACAGAGAACCACTTGCTCCCGCTTAGGCAGTCCAAAGCATCCTGAATGGGGCATTGTGTACTGATCAGGATAGTCCGCGGTTTAAGGTGCGATAATCCACACACATCCTTACTGTTCCATTCTTTTCTCCTCACTACCACAATGGGGAAGCATAAGGGCTTCTGGATTCTTGTATTACACCAGCAGCTAACATCTCTTGCAGATGCCGCCTCACATCATCTATGTCAGCAGGTGCCAGGCGCCGAGACCTCTCACGAAATGGTCTTTCGTCATGCAGCCGGATATTGTGCTCAGCTCCTTGCACGCATCCTACATCCCATTCCTTTAAAGAAAACACCTGGTCTCTCTGGGCAAGCTTCTCACTGATCTTCACTTTCCATTCAGCTGGCAGCGGGAGTCGCCGAAATCAAACAAGTCAGGCGTTACTCTGTCATTTCTTCCTTGAACTCTTGCTGCTGGGTAGCACTGCAGTGTCTGCACAATGCACATTAGCCAGGATGCAACCTCTGTTTACTCTAATGTCTCTTCCAGACACATTATGAACTTGGACCATTACCCTTCTGGCATAAGCATGGGCTCTAGCGGGCAAAATACTAGGCTTGACCAGCAGTCCCTCTGGCAATTTTCCATCGCCTGGTGCATCCAACATTAATATTTTATTCTTAACATCCTTTCTGATACGGACCTCTCCTGTAAGGTACACTGGGCATTTGGCGCCAGGATCAGAGACTCAGGATCCTTCTTCCATACAATTCCGACCGGTTCCTCTGGTTCTGTTTTTCAGCATCTCTCTGTGCCTCATAGGCCTTCTTAATTAAAGCGGAACTCTTAAAGCTCTACTAGTCTTTGACCCTGTTTTCATAACACAACTGTGCCAGCCTTCCGAACATATGAGCATTTGTTCCAATCAACAAAGGGACACCATCATACAGTCCAGTGGGGGACACACTAAGGCTAGGGTCTCTACTTGTTCGGCCACTCCAGCCACGGAGGTGGGGAAAGACAGCCAAATTCGGATATACCCGAATAGGGTAGGCCTTCTCACTTAACCCCATACATGCAGTCCTTCTAATGGTTGTAAGGGTATGTCTGACAAATGCTTCTGATACCAATCTTGGAACATAATTGTCACTTGGGAGCCACTGTCTAATATAGCTCTTGTAGACATCTGTTCACTTTACAGTGGTCTCCATGGAGGGACCCACTATTCTGGACCAGTCTGGAGAGGCGGTAGTGGGGGCCTGGGCAACTGACCTTGCCACAAAAGGACGTGAATTAGCATTTTGGTGCCCTCACTGGGATCATGGTGCACCTCTTAACCACTGATTTCTTCTCCCAAGCTCTCCTTGTAGCCTATATGCAACTTTGTCAGTGTCTTTTGGGACTGGCATTCCCTTTCATGTGCCCATCTTTCCCACAATTATAGCAAAAGATACTTTCTGGAGTTTGAGCTGGCCGAGCGCCACACTGGGAGCCAGGGCGGGGTATTACTAACTGGAAACCTTGGTGCCATCTCTGTCTGCGGCGTGATAAGCATTTGGAGACATCTCGTCAGTTTCTCCACTTCATGGTCAAGGAATCGAGTTCGGAGCTGTTATCAGCGGAGATACATGGGTGGTACCCACCCCATAGCAAGATGCAGTCGGATATAGGTCAGGGGTCTGCATACTTGCAGCGTGGCCTTCACAAGGGACTGTTTTTGAATTCTCGATCTCTCTCAACAGTTCGCCCCATTGTGACATATCTTTTCCTTGTCAGAGCACTCATTGACTGCCAACCTCTGCCCCTGAACTTCACTTGATGGGTCACCCTCAGTCACTCGGGTCGTAGCCGCAGCTATTGGTGCAGGTCCCTCCCCGAGGTCGTCTTTTCTCAACTCCTAATTTCTCTCATTAACTCATCATAGGAGGGTGGGGATTCCAGTCGATCTGCCAGGTGTAACTGAAGCAACAGCAGTTCTGAGAAGGGGCAGACTTAAGGATCTGTCCAGCCTGGTTCGGTCCAGTTCAATCGCTGGCAAACTACCTTTTCTGAGGCATTCTTGCAACAATTTTTCCAGCCGAGATATATACACAGACAACAACTCCCTTGTACTGTTGTGCATCTCTTACTCTCCACCATAGGTCCTCAGCAGAATCTGGGCTCCCATACACATTCTCCAAGGCCTCAAGATAGGCCTGTGCAGTCGCTCAGGGTTACTGGCCCGTTTAGCACGGATGGTAGCCAGGGCAGGACCTCCGGAGGCTCTCACTAACCCTCTTTGGCTTTCACACCTTCGAGCATTGCCATTCTAGCACTTGGGGCAACATAGTCTATCCAGGTCTCCCAGTCATCCTCCCTTGGGGGTGGGGAGGTGCCAGAGAAGATCCTCAACCTTCGGTAAGAGTCGTGACTAATGGCAGGTGCAGAAATAGGAGTCTGCATTGGTTCAGCCACCATTACGGGCACTGGAGCAGGAGAGGGTGTTGGGGAGGAACACCCCAGGTGGAAAGAATAGTTTCTTCAAGTCCTCCACAGTTTCCCTCTCCCAGCAACCATTCAGCAAATTTCTCCTCAAAAGTTTCAGATAGTGGTGGGGGCTGATTCCCCGGTCTTTACTGTCCTTAGTTATCACTCTCCAAGCAGTGAGGGCTCCCTCTGGGGTAATGGGTCTGTGGCACTTTGGAGCTATCTATGGGATCCTTAAACTCTACTAGGGCCAGGAAAGTGTGGGTGAGCAGATTAGCATGCCGACCCACCACCACAGGGTTTTGTAAACCTTCCACCTTGGAAAGTACTCCCTGCACAGTGTCCGTGATGTACAGGGGATGTCCAGGATAAGCATAGCATTTTGGGGTCGATCTCCTCCCCAGTACACCACCTCCACCAGCGGTGCACAGCCACTTTCTGTCGGGTACCCATTTTTTCTTAACAGTGGTTCGTAAATATGGCCACTAGAGGACACACAATCCCAGCGGTGAGCCTCCAAGATGTAACCCCTAGATGGCGCTATCCCAGGGCTACTACCCTGCCTGATTTGCCACTAACAGGTTGAGGGGCCTGGATCCAATGGCGGTGCCTCCACCCAGAGGTCAGGGTTTGCAATAGTTAAACTAACTTGGTCACAGCCCTCTGGGACACTGCAACCCCCTTTTCTTCCCACTAGTGGCCCACAATATATCAGAATTACCTTCACAGTATACACTTACCCCAGGTCTGGTTCCGCACTGGGACCTCCTGTGAAATGAGATACAGTGCAACAATCACAGTACAGTACTTTAACATAGACAAATACCTCAGGCAGTATAACTTTGCTGAAACAAGCAGCTCTGATTTATTTAGGGGATATAACAAGGACAGGGAAATCAGGTTAATTAGCTTATCACTCTAATAATCTACCTATGGCTCTGTGCACAGGCCTATCCCTATCAGTTACTGTCCCTGAGGTCCCAAGCCCTAGTGGCTAGTCCAAACCGTGGCAGCTGGTAGGGCCCTTTCACACAGAGAAAGGAGAATTAAACAGTCAGCAGTACAGTAATTCCATTTGGATTTAATGTGGCAATTCAACAGGAGCAACCCTGAATTAGTACTCACGACCTCCAAATAAGATAGGGTCCTTCAATGTCAGCAGGGCTCACTTGAGGTACACAAACCTCTTCACACATCCATATAAAAGAAAGTACTATACCAGGCAGGCTGCATCTGTATCCCGATGCAATTACTGCACAATACCCGGGAGAACACACAGCAGATTCAGTTCCTGACAGACCGAGTGCAATTTTCAGCAATTCTTCCAGTCTTCACAGGGTGAGCCTGGTTTCTACTCTTCAGAGATCCTTTGATTCTTTCACAGGACGGATTCAGTCCTAACAAGCTGTTACACAAGCTGCAGACCGGAACTCTGGGCCTTACACGTTTTGTACTAAACTGCACACTGAAAAAGCACAGGGCTCCTTCCTTCTTCACTGCAAAGCTCAACTGAACTCCAACTGACGAAACCGGCACTTCCTTTGAGTTCCTCCCAGTTCTTGACTGGATTGGCTGTCACTCACAATAGACTGCTGCTGTTGGTCCAAAAGGCACTGAAGTCTAAACTACATCTCCCAGAGTCACTGCCCATACAATCCTCTTGTGGCTGGCTCAGATTATGAGTCCAAGTTCTGATTCGTCCAAGGCATCATTTTAGAGCTAGCTTACCCCACACTGATTGGTCCAGTTCAGCAGTTCAAAACTAGAATGGGAACTAGCAGACACAGTTCTGACTGCAAAGAAAGCAGGTTAGACAAACTGTAATTTCATTATTACTCTAAATAATTTCTGGCAAACAGTTACATCTTTCAGATAGGTTCCTTTGCACTCCTAGTGACTGCAAAATGAAGTGAATTGGCAGCAGCTCGAGTGGTACTCAGAGAAGCACACAGTCCCCCATACAACTAATTATGTCTGCAAGCAGACAGCTCTTAAAGAGACAGTACCAGAGGCTCTAAAAACACTCACTGATAAATGGCTTAAATGCCAAACACCATTCAGGCTTGGAGCATTCAAGCAAGCTCCTGAAGTCTTTTGGGAACCCCCATTTGCAGGGGTTACACTGCAATCCAGTCACTAGCAATAATTCTCAATGTAAGCATTAAGCCATGACGAAGAAGGCTTCTACTGGGGATAATGCATGGTTTTGAGGGGTGTTGTGTACGAGGCCAGTAGCTCAATGCACTTGTAACATGGGAAGGTGTGCTGGAAAGAGATTTTACCTGTAGGGATTTTATTAGAATCAATAAGCACAGACTATGGTTGAGCAAGGTGCAAATCTTTACTGGTTTTACTACATCACGTAATCAGCCACACAACATTTATTTATACAGTAAAAGTGCAAAACAAAGGTGCACATATTTAACGGTTCAATAGTATACTAAGAGGTACTAGTTATTTTGCATTTGACGTGGTACATTTCTTTGTAGATCCATTGTAACGGACTGGGCATTTCTTTCAAGACTAGCTTCCTTAGTGCTGCTCAGCATTCTGGTCCTTGCTAGTACAGTACTTTGCAGGTGTGGAACCGCATCTCCTTTCCCTGGCAACAGCGGTGGGTCATTCACAACAAACAATGCGCATGTGTGACATAACATATGTTACGTATGCAACAACTAACACAGCACCCAACACTGTTGCTTTAGAAGGCTACCCTTTCAGTGCCACTTTTCATTGGACCCAAATAATTAAAGTTTACAGTACCGTGCACAGTGAAACTGCTGAAATGATATGGTGCACTGCCGACTCGCGGCACATTTGGTGGTCTGCTTGCCTCCTCTGGATGATTATCATCCCCATGTGCTTCATGTCATGCATTGGGGTTTGGTTCTGTGGTGGAAGACTCACCACTGGATCTGACGGCAGGTACAACATTTACATCTTTGTCATTGGCATGATTTGGCTGGGTCAGACATTTGCTCTGTGCTTGGTTAGAAACTACTACTTTGGATACAGTGGTGTTCATTTCTATCTGTGTTTTCTGTCAGGGCAAGATTCATCAGTGCGTGATGTTGGGATCCCTACCATATTAATATGGTGGCGGACAGTACTCCTTGGCTCAATTACTGTGGTCTCTAAAACTTTCAAAGATATCTCACTACTGCCACTTGTTGGTTTCTTACCACTGTGAGATAATATCTGTGACCATTTCTCTGACCTGTTGCTGATGGTGCCCAGTAATTCCTGAGGCTGATCTCACATCTGTGACCGGTAACTGACATGATTTCTCGAGATACGAGACCAGCCTCTGACAGCATTTGAACTGCTGTGCTGCGAATATAGTGGTTGGTATAATGGGCACTGAGTTCTGCATCTGCTGATATCTGGGACATCATGTCCCTGAGGCAGTTATGACCCATGGGCTGTTTGCTGTACCGTATCTCTTTCCTATCAAGAATATGTTGAGGGCATCTGAGAGTCTGCAAATAAAAGGCCAGAATGCTCTTTGGACACCTCGCCATATACTCTTTGAAAAGTGCTACTGGGCAGTGTGTGAATCTGGCTGAGAGTACAATACTCCTCTTAAAGCTTGTTTTTTGCGTCATTTACAGCACTGTGGTTTTGGTCAAGTCACTGAAAGACACAGCGATATACTCAAGTCTGTGCTCATCTTTTTCTACTGTAAATGAATTACTTAAGTTGCCAGAGTCCTTCTCTACCTTTCCTCACCAGCCCTAACTGCACTTCCCAACCCATATTTCGCACCAGGCCAGAGGCCTTTCAGGATTCAATTTTAGGCATGTTCTGATTTTTCTAGACCTGCTTGGAGACACCGGGTGGTGGGTTGGCACATCATGGCCAGCTCGGCGATACTGTTTTAGCACAGCAATGAATACATCATTCGCTGCTTGGGACTCCAGATCAGATGTAATATTAATTTTTCTATGAACATCAGCACTATTAAAGTATCGATTAAGTCCAACTCTAATGCCTCTGAAGGAACTGGTGCTGTACTCTTTCCCATGCTCTGCTCATGCTGCCCCATAAAAGTTTCTTAGGATTGCAGGTAGGAGGAATTGGAATGGCCGAATGTCCACTAACATCTTACTGGCTGTCAGGCAATCTGGAAGACATTGCATGCCCACCCTGTGTTTTTATGAGTACTGACCTCTGACTTTTCCTCTCAAGCTCATCAAGCTCTGCATTTGATAAGTTAGCATGTCTCCCAGTGCTGCTTTCGATTGGACACTCCTCGGCAGTAATATTTAAATGTTTTTTCCTTTCTTTCTGACACACTGCTTTGAGTTCAGGATTGCTTCCAGACACCGTGACAGCGGTAGTCTCGAGGATGCTTAGATTTCAGCTCCTGCACCAGTAGAACTGGTGGTCCCCTGAAATTTGAGATCCCACTCATGACTTGATCCTGAGTGCTCCACAAATCTCAAAGGTGATTTGATTTCTCTGCATTTTCTTTAGCTCATTAAAGCTCACGCGTCTTTCCCAGCTTTGTCTGCTGCAAACACTATGAGCTTGCTGCTGATAGTTACTATAACCTGCGTGGGAGGGACAAAATACATCTCCTTAAAATGCTTGCTGTTAAAAGCAGTCCTGCTGGTGATTTCTTTGTGGCTGAAACCAGTACTTCAAGTTGGAGTGGGCATTACTAAGAAATTAATGCCGTGTCCAACTGAATCATGTGTCCTTTCTGCACAAAGCCTAGCTTTCTTTCCTGCAGTTTACAGATTGCCATGTTACAATGTTATTTTGTGACAGAAATCTCCTCCTTCTTGGCTGGGAAAGCGAAATGTGTATCCATAAGTTCTGTTGTGTTCCACTACTTATAGTACAGATAACAGATCTGCTCACTATCTTGGTCTCTATCAGACTGACCGCTGCTGGAAAGCTTTATCGATTCACTGAAGAATCCAACCTGCAGGTTGGCAAATCTCAGTGTCACACAGGAAGGACTAGATGTCCACCCTGCAAAAGATAATTAGCTGTCAAACTCATGGGTGAATTAATAAGTCCTCTTGATGTCCATGTGCCTTTCTGACTCACTAGAGGCGTATATTCCTGGATTGGTCAAAAGATTGCCCTCCTGTTGCCATGATTCCAGGGGTCAGAGGTATCAATATAGGCCTTGGTCTGTAGTCCATAGGGACAGCAAAATAAAATCTCTAAATACAATGCTTTCAATGCTCAGTGTGCCTCAGCGCATCTGAGGTGCATCATGTGCAGTACTACACACATACTGCTGTTTGATGTAGTCAGAACAATCTTTAGGAAACATCCTGACTAGTTCACTCAAAATGCTACTCTCATTGGAAGATGTGAATGGAGCCCACATGGCAGCAGAGTGGCAGCTCACAAGGGTACAGATTCAGATATACCAATTCCAAGTCTAATTAATTATTCATGAGCTAAACTAGCTCACTGATTGGCTGTCATGCTGGTCTGAAATCTCTTAGAAATGCCTGCCACAGCAGTGACACTCGGCTCGCCAACGCACACTACGCTGACAGCGGGCGTAAAACAAGAACTGATTTTGGCGCTGCTGTCAATATAAAGCTCAATTATTTTGGCTCGACTTATAATCACAATAATGACCTCACAGCTGGTCATTTCCTGGCAAATAACGACTGGCTGGCTGGGGTTGGCCTGAGGCCCCCAGCCAGTCATTAATCACCAGGAAATGTCCAGCTGTTCGGTCATTATTGCTTAATTATATCAGTCCTTCTCACCTGTATCCATACTGTGCCACAACACAGTCCATGTCCCATGGCCAGATAACTGCAAAGGACTTTCGGTCAAATGCAAAAAGATGGGAATACAGTATCAAAACACAGAGGTGCCAGTCAGCATAGAAACACAGATGATGATGGCAGAAAAAGACAATGGACCACCTAGTCTGTCCATATTACCCTCTCAATAGAACAGCCGAAATGATATCTGAGGGTAGTGTCAATTTTCAGAATGACTTCACATGAAATTTGGTAGCTTTTGCAAATTTAAGTATTTTTAAGTCAGAAAAGGTCAGGCGGGTAGAGGTAAAATAGTCGTTTAAGGCCAGAAGGGACTCATGTTTGTCATGTTGGCTCTCATCCACTTTATAAGGGATAGTAAATATCTTGTGCCACCATTTAGGGATTATAGGGATTTCCCACCAACTTTACTACCTCAGGTACCCTGTGATGTCCATGGTAGGCAGAAATTTGTCTTTGCAGTTCTATAGGTCCATCACCCATTCTGGAAAAACGAGCATCCTAACTTTGCACTTGAATTCTCCATCTCTGAGCTCCAATGGTGTGTCTGCATCCTGCTGAGGACGCCAGATCAAAACATTTCTGCTGGAATTTGTCGATACCCTTGAGGATGTGGAAGACTGAGATCATCTGGTAATGTAACCCTACAAGAAGTTAGAGGGATTATGGGGTATTATGGAGGGGTGGCAGTATAAATGTACAAATGCTCTGACTGCATTCCAGTCCTACCACTACAAGACAGATATGGCTCCTGCCATGACCCCCTTAACTCGCCCTTGCAAATGCCTAGTCTCTCCCATTACCTGAAATTACACCATCCCATTTCCAAATCCCCTCCCTCATCTCTTGTAGTCACCATTTCCTCTCCCTTGGCCCCCTTCCCTTGCAGGGTTCTCAGCATCCTGAAGGGGTTCCTATGGGCTCAGCACTCCTTTCCTACCCTCCTCCCCTTCTTTCCTCTTCTGCCCCCATTTCTTGCACTAACCTTTCCTCTATTCTATCCTTTTGCAGCCCCTCTGGACCCCTTGAAGGGTTCCCAGCATCCTGAAGGGGTCCCTGAGGTTGCTTGCCTCTCCCTCCCTCTCCTTTGCCTTGGGTCTTACCCTAGAACTTGATACCCTACCTGTAACTCCCTCTCCCTGGCACTTCACTACTTCTCCCTCCCTCCTCTTTTCTCCTCCTTCCTAGCGCTTACTGTTGCAGATTCTCAGCATCCTGAGGGTCCTCCCTGGCTCGGCCTTCCCATCCTCTTGCTCCTCCTTCTCCTTCCCTTATCCTTATGGGTCCCTCATCCCTCCGGTCCTGTGTGCCCAGCTCTCTTCCCAGCCTCCTCCCCCCTCACTTTGCCCAGTTTCCTAAACCCTCCCGCACCTCTCGATTCTAAATGCCCTGCCCCCTTGCAGCCTCTAAACAACTGGGATGGACCCTGGGATCCCTGAGTCTGAAGTTCTCTCTCCCTCCACCCCTTTTTTTTCCTCCTTAAATGGCTGTACTACCAATCTTGCCCAACCTCCCTCTTTCCCTGGCACTTTATAAATAACTATTAATGCCCTTAAAATACACTTTTGTCCCCCCATCACCTATTTCCTCTACCAGTTCTTCTTTTAATTCTACCTATTCCTATACTACCCTATTACCAGGCACTCCCTTTTACTATATTAGGTTCCTGTCAGTGATTATCTCGTTTCCCCTTCCTGTCATGAATTTACAAATTGTTCTTGCCAAATATTTTGTTTCAATATATGTACCTTTGTGTAATATGCAACTAAAATGTATTCTGTTCAAACTCTATGTACCCCTTCCCCCAGGTTGCACCAGGAGATGAGCAACTCGTTGTTCAGTGTGCTTTCCTGGTGAAACTTTTCAATAAATAAATAAATAAAAGACAGCAATCAGTTAACATAAATGGCAGAACCTCACCACCAAAAACTCTGAACCTCAGCATACCCCAAGAATCCTCCTAAGACCACAACTCTTCAGTACATTTGTAAATGGTCTACCTCAATCTGCAACAGCCTCTGCATCACAACTCATCTTTATGCAAATGATATAGTAATCTAAGCCGGATCTATGTACCCAGCTGACCTCACCGATAAATATCATACAGAAAAGCTCACCCCATCCTCCTAGACTGTACCCATCTCAGCTTATTTTCTTATGGAATGGGGTGAGTGTTAGAAACTGATGACCTAAGGCACACCCCAACACCTGTTGGTGTGTGCAGGATGAGGTGAGGTGCTAGGGTTGGAAACCCTAACACCACATTTCTACTTTTTGTGGCTTTGACCTAACTAGAGCATTAATGCAGTTATATGTACTAGATAACCCACTCTAAGGTGTCTTGATTAAGCGCTCTGATATCACTTGTGGTGTGTGTTGTTACATCAACCACCCATGACTGCACACCTAAAGTGGGTTATCTATCTTATAAATTAGCAAAATTGTTTTGAGGTTGGAAAGTGAGGTGTCTGGTCGTGCTCTGATATACGCACGGTCATGTGACGTGTTTCAACCAACCAGCAGAGAGATTTTTCTACCCATTTTATATATATATCTATATACACGTATATGTATAGATAGATAGATATAGGTATATGTGTACAAGTCCAGTTGGTAGTCGGGGGAGGGCTGCTGAGTGACCTGTGGATCCCAGAAGGGCATTGAAGGAGTAATGAGAGAGACAGAGAGCATGACATATGGACACGAATGAGACCAAAAGAACAAAAAGTGAGATGGACAGAAACTATAATACATTTTTCCTACATGCAAAGTACAGCTAATCCTTTTAAAGGCAGTCACATAAAACTGAGTGCCTCTATTTCCCCTACAATAACTGCAGTGTCCCTTACAAGAGACTCTGTTTTCTTCTGGTATCACTAACAAAAGCATCAAACAGTCTTGGACTTGGGCAGACCTGATGGACCTTGGGTCTTTATCTTCCATCATGTTTTCTGTTTCTAACCATTTAAAATTGTCCCCATGCCAAACTTTGGAAAGCCATCCAGTCAGGACTAGGAAAACATCTGACAGTTCTGGTCACCTCATAACTCCCCACAAAAAGAGGGCACATCAGTTTTGTACAAATGGATGCATGTGGTGGTGGGTGTTAAACTAAATATATTCTGTGGTTACAAACGTTTTAACTGTAAGGAATGACTAAATGAGTTTGTAATTGCTGTAGCATGTCACTGCCCTCATCCACATTCCAGCTCAAAGACTATGCTGAGGGACTGAACTACACCACATTAAATAACAATGCATCAGTCTGCTCCCCTTCCTACAGCACAAGACGCGAGCCATGAGATGCAGCTGTGTTGTATTTAATTCATTAGGTTATAAAACCAAGAAGGAAAGAGATTATGATCACATTGTCCATTCTCTGGTTTTGAAGTACCATAAGAGTGTGTGTGGTGGGGGGTACAGAGTGAGGTCTGCATACATGAAAAGCAAAAGTGTATATATGTGTTTAGACAGCTAGTGTAGTAGTATTGTGTAGTAGCATGTAAAGCAGTATGTCGCAGCAGTGTGTGTGTGTGTATAAAGAAAGCTGTGTGTGTGTGTGTTTTCCAGGTTCTGCCAGTCGTCTGTGACAGCAAGCAATTACATCATGTTTTGCCAGGCGACAACGTCCTCATTGGAACAGATGGAGTGTGTGCTGGACTTCGTTCAATGCCTGACACTCATTCTTGTAGCAGTACCTGGTGGTAAATGGGCTGCAGGACAAGCGGCAGCACGTCTTCACAGCAGGGAGGTCATGTCAAACAAGTCTCATGGATTTATTTGACTGGGTGACCAGGGATGTGGACCAGGGAGGGCAGTGAATGTAGCCTAGCTGGACTTCAGCAAGGCCTTTGACACTGGCCTTTGGGAGGCTAATAAAGAAAATTAGCAAAAAAAAAAAGTAGCTCACAGGAAAAACCAGAGCAGAGGGGCAAACCAAAATCAAAGATTATTATCAGAAGACCCCCAGCTCACAGATACTCACAAGTGAGACACTGAAGCCCAAACAATGCTCTAGTGCGAAAAATGAGGTTACTCGCCGGTGGCTTGTAAGTAATTCCTAAGAGTGACACATGGTGCACATACACACTTTGGCAGCTCTTTCTTCCCTTTAAATCTACGCGGAAGGTCTTCAAGCTAAGCTCCTCCCATCCACCCAGGTGGTATAGTCCTCAGTGCCACCTTGTGATGTCAGCTTTGCACGCTGGAAGCAAGGATCCATATGCCACTTGCCAGGGGAGGTTGGGTGGGTCGTGTGGATGTGCAGTATATACCACTCCTAGAACTACAGTTACAGGTGAGTAACCCTCATTTCTAGGGACATGAATATGGTGCACTATCCACACTTTGGCAGACTCCTAGCAGTTCTCCAGGAGAAGGAGACAAAGTGCACCCTACCTGGGAAAAGGGATTGGAGAACTGAGGCCCCAAAACCAGCATCCCAGCGTGACTCAAGGTCAATGTGATAGTGGGAAATGAAGGTGTGTGTTGACTGCCAGGTAGCAGCCCTGCAGATCTCCTTGATAGGGACATCTCTGGGAAGCAGCTACCATGACAGTGGTAATATCTGGTGGAGCAGGCCGCGCCCTAGCCCAGCAGGAGGCTCCCTACCAGCCAACCTATAGCAGAAGTCGATGCAGGAGACTATTTACCTGTCAACTGTCCACTTAGCTGCTGGTCTGTCAGGTGCAGCTTCAGTGTAGGCGACAAATAGCTGGTGAACCTCTCCCGAACTCAAGTCCTGTGCTCAGTGTTGTAAGTGAACACTTGCCGCAGGTCCAATCTGTGGAACCTGTGCTTGGCCTCTGGGTTGGTCTGATGAAGTACACCAAGAGGTTAATCACCTGGTTAATGTGAAACTCTGAAACAACCTTGGGAGGAACTTTGGGTTGGGGAATAGGACAACCTTTTCCTGTGGAAAACCAAATATGGAGACCCACTGAGAGCACCTGGAGCTCACTGATCCTTCTGGCGGAGGTGATAGCCACCAAGAAGATGGTCTTCTATGACAGATGGGGATGTGACACCTGTGCAATGGTTTGAATAGCTTTCCCATGAGCATTGCCAAGACAAGCAACAAGTCCCAAGGTGGTGGTGGTTCACACTGGTGGGGACAAGGGTCAAGGCCCTTAAAAGTGCCCGACCACCTTTCCTGCACCACCATCAGCATACCAGCCCATGCCTGGTATGCAGAGATAACTGCCAGGTGCACCTTGAGGGTCGCCGACCTCAGGCCTGACTGAGAGAGAAACCACAAGCAGTCCAAGATGCTAGGCACAGGGCAAGACAGGGGTCTAACTCCCGCCTTGACACCAAATGGAAAATCTCTTCCACTTGAAGGCATAGCACTGATAAGTCTACTCCTTCTGAGAGGCCTCAATAATGGAGAACCTTGTCGAAAGACCCAGAGTCTGAAACTCTAGTCACTCAGGAACCAGGGTATCAGATGCAGGGACTGAAGATCCAGGTGGAGGACCCTTCCCTGAGAGCAAGAGAACAGGTCCAGGTGGGAGGCAAGTGCCATGGAGGCCTGCTGATGAGGCTGTGGAGATTGGGGTACCAGAACTGGCGTGGCCAGTCCAAAACCACCAGGATCCTCCATGCCTTGTCCCTCAACACCTTGAGCAACACCTTGTGGATCAGGGGAAAGGGAGGGAGGGAAGGTGTACATGAGGCCCAGGGTCCAGGGCCTCACAAAGACATTCCCCTTGAGTGTCCTTCACTGGGGGGTGGGCACAAAACAGCCTCAGCTTCACGTTCTCCCAGGAGCTGAACAGGTTGACCTGGGAATGTCTCACTGGGAGAACAGCGATCGACTGCCTCCTGGTGAAGAAAACACTCGTGGATGCCTCGCCCTTGGCTTAGGGCATCCGCCAGCTGGTTGGAGGTACCACCACATGAATCACCAGAAGATCGGCTTCTAGATGGCGTATGAGGACCAGGTGCAGAGGGCTTCCTGGCACAACTGTAGAGATGTGTCCTGCCTGCTTGTTGATGTAGTACATGATCATGATGTTGTCTGTCTGGAACTGTATGACCTGACCCCGCACTAATGGAGTAGAGTCCATCAGAGCAAGAAGCACTGCATGGAAATCCAGCAGGCTGATGTGACATCGGGACTCCTTGGGGTCCAGAGCCTGTGGGCACTGTGGTCCCCAGTGGACTCCCCATCCCATCAGAGACACACGGGATGTGAGAGTGACTGTCGGCTCTGGATGGATGAATGAGATTCCTTCCTGCAGGCGTTCCATGATGAACCTCCACTGGATGGCATCCCACATCAGCTGCATCACCATGACTGGCTGGGCAAGGTGATCAAGGCACTGAGACCTCTGGTGGGCGGCTCCCACTGCAGGTGCATCCACAGCAGGCCTGCTGGACCATGCTGGTGCAGGAAGCCATGCACCCCAGCAGCCACAGGAATTCCTGCAGGCGCAATTGCCCAATCTGAAATGATCGAGTAAAGGAGGTAAGATCCACTGCCCTGTCTGCTGAGAGATGGGCATTGGCCTGAAGAGAGTCAAGCTCTGTCCCAGTGAAATGGATCACCCACGAGGGGCAGAGTTCTGACTTGACTGGGCTGACAAGAAGGCCCAAGGCTGAGCAAGTCTGGATGCCAGATAACTGAACTGCTCCACCTCCTTTCAGGATGAACTGACGATCAGCCAGTCATCCAGGTAAGGGTTCACCCAGACCCCTCGGTGCCACAGAAATGCTGCCACCACTGCTATGCACTTGGTGAAGACCCTGGGGCTGAAGAGATGCTGACCAGCATGGTGCAGAACTCATACAGTACCCTTCCAAATAGAACTGAAGGAACCACCAGTGGGATGGACAGATCAGGATGTGGAAGAAGGCATCCTGAAGGGCCAGAGAGCAGATCCACATGCCCTGCACCAGGGATGGTATTATTTGGTTCACAGTGCCCTTCCGGAACTTGGCTTCCTCAAGTACTGGTTCAAATCGTGAAGATCCAGTATGGAACACCAACACCCTGTCCGTTTGGAACGGGAAATATCTGTAGACAAACTCTGGACAGGCCATGGAGTCAGGCCATGGGTCACAGCATCTTTCAGAATGAGCTGAGCGATGTCCTCTTGAAGAGCAGACAATATGTCCAAGGACACTATGTCTTCCTGTGGGGCATGGGCTCAACTGGGTGGGACAGTCTCAAAGTTCAGAGGCAGACTGTGACTCCCACTTCAAACACCCATTTGTCCAATGTGATGACGGACCAGGCATGAGCAAAATAGTGGAGTTGGCCTCCCCTCATGGGAGTCAAGGATGGGACAGGGTGGGCAGGAGGGACACCCTCGACCCATCACTGGGCAGGCTTGGCAGAGGCTCCGGCACCAGCTGCCAGGGAGCCCCAGCTCTGGACTTCCTGGAGCCAGATGTGGTAGGCTTAGGTTTCGGCTGCAGGCCTGGGGCTGCCCTGCTTGGGGCTATGGCAGTCTGGATGGAGGTGCCAGGTAGGACCAAAACTGAAAGGCTTTTCCTTTGCATCTGACCCATAGGGTTCTTCTGCAAGGACATAACAGAGTCTAGAGTGGCACTGGACTTTTTGTTCCAGGTGATCGACCATCCACAACTGGACCAAACAGGTTGGTACCCAAGAAGGGATGTCCACCAACTTGTGTTGGGTATCTGCCATAAAGGCTGAGATCCTCAACCACACCCGGCACCACCACGGTGACTACAGCGGCCACGGACCTGGCACAGGAGTCGCTAATGTCACAGGCTTTCTGGAGCTGTTGCTTGGCCACTGAACATCCCTGGTCCCAGACCATCTTGCCTTCCAACTGCAAGTCTGCAGAAAGGTGGGGAATAACCTGATCCAAGACTCCCACTAGTGCCAGGAGAAACTGGCCATCATGACAGCTAAACTGGCCTGCCGAGGCCAGGGAGTAGGCAAAGTAGACTTTCTTCATTGCACAGTCCAGCTTCTTGGACTCCTTGTTGGGAAGCTTGTCGATGTCCCCAACATTACCTGTATGCCTAAACACAGAGTCTGCTACAGACCTTCAGCGAAGGATAATCAGTAAATCCAGGCAGAACTTAGTGGGTACCGGTATACTTATGGACCATACGGGCCGAAGGCACCGTGCAGGAGACTGGATGTTGCCAAGGTCAAGGGCAGAACCAAGAATGGCGGCCCATCACCAGGAAGTAAACTCCTGGGGGTCATCCCTGTCCAGGATCTCGGTCAGGGGTACTTGGCCTGCTTCTGGACTGGCTCCAATGGGATCTCTATCAACTCTGAGATCAAGCGAGCAAAGTTATGAAGGAGACCAGTCCATGTTCTTTGGTAAGCTCTCGAAGGACTCCCGGTTGAAGACCAGGGTCCAAAGGAGTGCATGGAGGAGTCCTCTGAACCGAGGACTTCTTAAACACCACCCTTGACCCAGGCTCCCATGAACAACTCGCAACTCATCCGAGTGGGTGACCTTCAGTTGAAGACCCAGTGGGGTCCACACCACACGCAGGAGCTGCAAGGGAGTCCTGATGCTGCCAGTGGAAAAGAAGGTCAGACATCATGGGAAGGTGCCGAGGACGATACAACCTGGGTGGGTGGGAGGAGCTTAGCTTGAAGACCTTTTAGCAAGATTTAAAGGGAAGGAAGAGCTGCCAAAGTGTGGATAGTGCACCATCTCCACGTCCCTAGAAATGATTTATTGCATCACATAAGAAAAACAAGCATTTATCAATGTCGAATGTTCACACTTGCATTACTGTTGTACGCATCTTGCTTGTACACATTTTACTAAATATTTACCCAGGATATCGCAGATGAGATGTTATGTGTCATTTGCAAAGGAGTTCTGATTTTACACAGTTTATACTGCATTTACCCCTGGATAGTAGGGATGAGATGCGTTATCTCGTTTTACTGTGGTCCTGCTTTTACATAGAAACAATCAATCAATCAACTTTTATTTATAAGAAGGTCTTTTCCTGTGTTCAAAGTGCCTGTACAATAAAACCTTAACATATTTAAAATAGTTCATAAATAGTATAAAAACATATAAATATCTTTTATAAAACATAGAAATCTGACGGCAGAAAAGGACCCCATTGGCCCATCCAGTCTGCCCCTTCTTTTATAATGTATTTTCTAGGACAGATCATTTTAGATGTAACATCTCCTTTTCAATGGGGTTCTGCTGTAAGGTCACGTGTTTACATAGTTTTGCAATATATATATATGTTTACATAGCTTTGCAATATATATATATATATCTCAGGATAACTCAGCAGAGATATAATATCTCGTTTTCAATGGAGTCCTGCTTTGACACAGTTTTGAACTGTATTTACCCAGGATAGCACAGCTCAGATGCTATCTTGTTTGCAGTGGGATCCTACTTTTCCCAGTTTTTAATTTGTATTTACCCAGGATAGCACAGTTGAACTGCAGTGTCTCATTTTGATGGGGCCCTGCTTTTCCCATTGTATAATATGTTTTACCCAAGATAGCCCTGCTGAAAGGCAAGTTACATTTTCAATGGGGTCCAGCTTCTACTTTTCCCAGGATAGAGCAGCATAGATGCACAGTTCAGTGGGGGCTCTGCTGTTCTGTGGTCCTCTTTTACACATTTTTACTAAATATTTATCCAGGATAGACCAGATGAGATGCAGTGTCTCATTTTCAGTGGTGTCTTGTGTAACCCCTGCAAATGGGGGTTCCCAAAAGACTTCAGGAGCTTGCTTGAATGCTCCAAGCCTGAATGGTGTTTGGCGTTTAAGCCATTTATCTTGAGTGTTTTTAGAGCCTCTGGTACTGTCTCTTTAAGAGCTGTCTGCTGAGACATATTGGTTTGTAGGGGGACTGTGTGTTTCTCTGCTTGAGTACCACTCGAGCTGCTGCCAATTCACTCCATTTCTGCAGTCACTAGGAGTGCAAAGGAACCTATCTGAAAGATGTAACTGTTTGCCAGAAATCATTTAGAGTAATAATGAAAATACAGTTTGTCTAACCTGCTTTCTTTTGCAGTCAGAACTGTGTTTGCCTAGTTCCCCATTCTAGTTTTGAACTGCTGAACTGGACCAATCAGTGTGGGTTAAGGTACCTCTAAAATGGTGCCTTGGACGAATCAGAACTTGGACTCATAATCTGAGCCAGCCACAAGAGGACTGTATGGGCAGTGACTCTGGGAGATGTAGTTTGGACTTCTGCGCCTTTTTGGACCAGCAGGGGCAATCTATTGTGAGTGACAGCCAAACCAGCCAAGAACTGGGAGGAACTCAAAGGAAGTGCCGGTTTTGTCTGCTGGAGTTTCAGTTGAGCTCTGGCAGTGAAGAGGAAGGAGCCCTGTGCTTTTTCGGTGTGCAGTTTTAGTCGGAAACGCATGTAAGGCCCCGAGTTCGGTCTGCAGCTTGTGTAACTGCTTGTTAGGACTGAATCCATCCTGTGAAGAGAATCAAAGGATATCTGAAGAGTAGAAACCAGGCTCACCCTGTAGAAGACTGGAGAATTGCTGAATTGCGCTCAGGTCTGTCAGGAACTGAATCTGCTGTGTGTTCTCCGGGTATTGTGCAGTAATTGCGATCGGGATAGAGAAGCAGCCTGCCTGGTATAGTACTTTCTTTTACCATATAAATGTGTGAGGAGGCTTGTGTAGCTCAAGTGAATCCTGCTGCCATTAAAGGACTTTTGCCTGTTACTGTTTACCATATAAATGTGTGAGAGGAGCATGTAGCTCAAGTGAATCCTGCTGCCATTAAAGGACTTTGCCTGTTGCAGTTTGTCATATAAATGTGTGAGGAGTCTCGGAGCTCAAGAGTACCCTGCTGACGCTTGAAGGACCCTATCTTGTTTGGAGGTCGTGAGTACTAATTCAGGGTCGCTCCTGTTGAATTGCCACATTGAATCCAAATGGAATTACTGTACTGCTGACTGTTTAACTAATTTTTCTTTTCGCTGTGTGAAAGGGCCCCTACCAGCTGCCATAGTTTGGACCTAGCCACTAGGGCTTGGGTACCCAAGGGACAGTAACTGGTAAGGATAGGCCTATGCACAGAGCCATAAATAGATAAGTAAAGGATAAGCTAATTAACCTGATTTCCCCTGTCCTTGTTATATCCCCAAATAAATCAGAGCTGCTTGTTTCAGCAAAAGATATACTGCCTGGAGGTATTTGTCTGTGTTAAAGTATTGTACTGTGATTGTTGCACTGTATCTTCTTATTTCACAGTGGGTCCCAGTGCCTGAACCAGTCCTGGGGGTAAGTGTATACTGTGAAGGTAATTCTGATATACTGTGTGGGCCACTAGTGGGAAGAAAGAGGTTGCAGTGTCCTAGAGGGCTGTGACCAAGTTAGTTTAACTATTGCAAACCCTGACCCTGGGTGGAGGCACCAGCCATCGGATCCAGGCGCCCTCAACCTGTTAGTGGCAAATCAGGCAGGGGTAGTAGCCCCTGGGATAGCGCCATCTAGGGGTTACACTTGCTTTTACAAATTTTAGATTGTATTTACCTAGGATAGGCCAGCTGAGAGGCAATATTTAATTTTCAGTGGGCTCCCAAATTTCCAACAGTCTTCTGATGACCTGACGTTATGATCAAGACAGGTGGAATTTTAAAATCCCATTCAAAAGCGTGATTTTGCAGTGTGACAGCGAAAACATGTTTCAGAGGATTTTGAAAAAATTCACCTGTCATGTTCAGGAGGTGATATACAAGGGATATGTTGAACATTAGGGGCCAAAATCTGCAAAATAAAGTAAACATCAGAATAATTCAGCATTTCTTCATGACTTAGTTGTTTTTATATTTTGACCTCAAATTTTCAACATATCCTTTTTATGACCCTCCTGAACATGATGGATGTCATTTAAAAAATATTGACCGAAGCGTCATTTCTTGCCACAAGTGCAAAACACATTTTGGACAGGATTTGAAAAATGACACCTGTGACCCCTCTTTCTGAATATGACAGATGTCATTTATAAAATATTAGGCGAAACGTCATTTCATGTCACAAGTGTGAAAACACATTTTGACCAGGATTTGAAAAATGACACGTCCACGCTCACTCGGCAGTGTAAAAATGGCTAAGTTGAAAATTCAGGACAAAAACACTGAAAATTACCAACGTATGAGCAAGTGTTGAAACATTTCAACATACCTTCATAACTTTGCTGTTTTTCAATATTTTGACCCCAAATTTTCAACACATTCTTCTTATGGTCCACCTCATGAACCCAGCAAGTGAAAATGTTCAAATGCCGCCCAAAAGCGTGATTTGTAGAGTAACTGCAAATCACCTTTGGGCCAGATTTATTAATTTCACCAACCCTATTCATGAAGTGGGGTCCCAAAAAGGCTATAATGAAAATCTGGGGGAAAAATATTAAACAATGACCAAGTTATTAGTACAGGTTCAAAACGCATTGAAATACATTGAACCGCATACATCATGTCCTCAGTTCCGGTCCATGTCTCCGTCGAGAAAGGATTACAGTGTTGGATCCCTAGTAGTTAAGTAAGGGGTGGTAGATGCTGAGTGGGGCGTCAAGTAATGGCAGCGGGGGGTAGGTGACAACAGGTATCGATGGACCATTTTCTTTACGGGTGTATAAAACTAAAAAAATACTGTGAGGACAGTTTCTTCATTTCGAGGTACTGATCACTGGGGATTGGGTACCCCAGTGTTGGTTTAATCTCTACAGGCATGGGAAGCAACGGGAGTTGGGAGGGTACTTGGCAGAGGGTGGGATTAAAGGAATTTAAAAAATAAGACAGACTATGAGGGACAGTTTTCATTATTGTTTGTTTTATTTAAAATCTGAAACGTCCATGGGCCAAAGTCCCATTTACAAGGGGACCAGAACAAATAACAAAGTGTACATAATGCATAAACAATAAAAGATAAGATATACAAAACCAAAATTAATTAACAAACAGTTAAACAGTCACAGCTATTACTATTTCAGCTACGAACACTGGGGATTGGGCACCCAATTGCTGGTGTTATGTTTAGCGGTAACTGGGATGGGCTCCCAGTGTTGCACAGTGAAAATGGGTGGGGAGGTACTAGTCGGCACCGGGGACTGGGCACCTCAGTGTCAGAAAATTAAGAAGGAAGGGGAAGCAATTGAGGTGGGAGGGATACTTGGCAGAGGGCAGGAGGGATTGTTTTACATTGGGGAAGGACCACAGCAGGTTGATAATGACACTGAACAACTGTGCTTGCTGGGTGGCATTGTGCACATGACCATTAGTGTGGGCGAACAGTTAATTGAAAGATAATTAAACAATTAAAAGCATCTCTGATATTAATTAGCTCAGACTAGTTTCAAGTGCCATAAATCACAGCTACAACTAAAGATTGATTAATGCATTTATATTATAGAACTGGCTTTCTATGAAGAGTAAGGCAATCTCACACTAAGGGTAATGTGTGGTAAATTAAATGCAGTGTAATTAGTCAATCTTGTAGTCAAAATTGCACGGGTGCATTCTCAAGAGATACAGAGCTCATCTGAGCACTGTAAAAGTGTTTTATTGTATTACTGTTTTTACTCTGACATAGCATGATGTAGGTGAACGCAGAGTCTTGGTTTTGGGACTGTACAAGCTACCATTTTATTCTTATATGAGGCAATAAATAATTTTTTTGTGCAAGAGATTGTCTGGGCTTCAGTGTCCTAGCTTGTGAGTATCAGTCAGCTGTTTTTTGTTTTTTTTATAAAAGAAACTTAGCAGCCTGGAGGTTGGAGAAAAGGTGCTAAATTGGGTATGGAATTACGTGAAAGGACAGGAGGCAGAGGGTGGTGGTAAATGGCAGATATTCAGGACATGGGAGAATGACCAGCAGGGTGCCACAGAGATCGGTACTGGGACCTGTCCTCTCCAATGTTTCATAAGTGACATTGCTGAGGAACTGGAGGGAGGTGTGTCTCTTTGTACATGACACAAATATCTGCTACAGCATGGACATTCAAGTAGGGTGGAGAGAATGCAAGGGATCTGGGGTACTAGGGAGTGTAGTAGCTGGGTTTCAATGTCAAAAAGTGCAAAGTCATGCACTTGGGGCAGGAAATTCCAGGAGCTGTGTATAAGATGGGGGAGGTACTTAAACAGCCACCTAGCAAGAAAGGAACCTTAGTGTAATCATGTCCGATGATCTCAAGGAGACAGGGCAGTGTGACAAGGCAGGCAAGGCTAGTGGATGGTGAGAAGTTTTTAGAAGGAGAAGGAAGGTGGTGTTGCCACTGTGCCGCTTAACTAGTGATACCCCATCTAGAGTACTGTGTCCTGTTTTGAGGTTGCACCTCTACAAGGACATTGACAGGGTGGAAGCGGTCCAGAGGAGGGCTATCAAAAATGGTGCAGGTTGCATAAGAAACCATATGAGGGAAAAGCTGCAGGAGCTCAGCATGTACTCCCCGAGGAGAGGAGAGGAGAGGAGAGGGAAGGAGAGGAGAGGAGAGGAGAGGAAGGTGAGGAGAGGAGGAGAGGAGAGGAGAGGAAGAAGATTGAGACCTATAAGTACCTCATGGGGGGTGAACAAGGTGTGGGAGGGAGTCTTCCTTCAGAGAGGAGGAGCACTAGAACTCAGGGCATGCAATGAAGCTGGAGTGGGGAAGTTTAAGACAGATGTTAGGAAATGAGTCTCACAGAAAGGGTGACGGACACTTGGAACAGCCTGCCAGAAGGGTGGTGGGGGCAAGACAGTGAGAAGCTTTAAGCATGTGATAGGGACGGGGCATAATAAGAAGATGAAAGGAAGGGAAGGAAGGAAGGAGGGACACTGGCAACCAAATAGGGTCCAGCATGTAGCAACAGGCAGGAAAATAGTGCAGACTAGATGGGCCTACTGGTCCTTTTCTACTGACAAACTCTGTTTCTATGTTTAGCTGACGTGTAGTAACATGTGAAGAAGAGACAAGAGAAAAGAGTGTGTGTGTGTGTGTTTGTGGACAACTTCTGTAGTAGTATGTACAGCAGTGTGTGTGTTAAGTACAGTAAAGAAAGTTCATGTGTAGTAGCATGTGAAGAGGATGAGACAAAGTAGATGAGTAACACCTTTGACTGAACCAACATACATGTATGTAACACATTCAGACGACACATGCCACTTCATGGCTGTTTGATGAAGGGACTTGTGGAGGCAAGAACGCTTGTGTATTGTAACTTACTGTACGTTGTTTATGTTTTGTGATAACCCTGGGCTACAGCTATGCTTGAAAGTGTGATCTGAACAGTATATTTGTATGGGAACAAGATCTGAAAGAGAGGAAAGGCAGAGCTCTTAAATTAGATTTCCTATGAAATAATTACTGATGACTACGTCCACATAACTAGATCCAAGAAACAGCTGTCTATAATGCCTCAGGAATGATGTTACCTCAGCCTATCATCTAAACCTGGTTTCACAATGGGGTTTAAATGAAAAATCCAGAAAGTTTCCTTTGCCAATATCAAATACAGATCCTCCTCTAGCACCCATCACTACTTTCTTGATGCCAACTCAACTTACATTCAGTTGGATCCTTGTGGACAGCACATGAGCTGCCTTCTCTTACCGCTTCCCAAACTATGGAATTCTCTACCCCTCTATCTGCTCTGCATCTTCCCTCACTCTCTCTCTCTCCTCTCTTCTCCTCAAGTTTTCTTCTCACCTACAGCTGCCCCAGCCCCTCTGTACCATTTCTTCCCTGTTTCCCTCCCTCCTCCTCCCCTCGTCTTTCTCCTACCCTGTCTACTCAACTTCTGGCCCTATATCCTACTAACCCCATTTCCCACCTCCAAATTTTTATTTATTTATGTCTTTGGTAGGTGTGCTGATCTAAGGACTGTTTTCAGGCACAGCCTGGGCCATAAACAACAGCACATTTAGCAAAACAGAATACAGGAAGAGTAACATGACCACAATGCAGGTCATTAACAATGAGGTACAGGGAGTTACAGTACAGGGGTGGTAACAAAAATACAATATGGTACAAGGTGAAGTTGTAGGCTAGTGACAAGTCCATATACATCATCACAGGAACATGGAGAACAATACAGTAAAGTGACAAATTACCAGGTAAACCATATAAAGTGCAGTTTCAAAAGGCACGCAATAACAAAATCAAGTAACAACCAGGTGGATATTCAAAATTCAGTGCGACAGTCCACAATAAGCAAAGTGCAGTGGAGCAGACTATACGAGGGAGAGAGGGCCAGGTGAGGGTGGGAAAGAAGCTGAGAGGAAAGGGGTGTCGAGGGTAGGGAGACCCCACAAAAGGTGGGGGGTCATCCCATGTTACACAGATGGACAGTGGCATTTGGCTTCAGTAGTAGCCAATCTTAAAGTGGCTTTTGAAGGATAAGTGGGAGGAGGAGGATGAGTGGAGTGCTATAGGGAACTTGTTCCATAAGGAGGGGACAGAGATGAAAAGGCTTTGTTGCTCCTGGTAGTGGAGATTCTGGGAACTACCAGGGGAGGATGGATGATTCACAGAGGCACCTAGCTGCAACTTTGCCCATGAGGAAGGATGAATAAGGGACAGGGGACCATCTCTGAGTGTAGTGTCTATTCGGCAGTCCAAGGCATAGTCGAAGCGTCCCTTGAAGTGGAGCCAACCAAGTAATTTGTATAAGTCACAATGATGGGTAGAGAAGGGTGCGAGAGGATGAAATGGCAGATGCTGTTGTAAACTGATGTCAGCATGGAATGCAGGGCTGACAACACAGGGAATACATGAGGAGCAGTAATCAATAAGGGTAGAAGGTTACTTAGCAGTTTCTAGGTGTGCCTCATGGGACAGTAATTGTCTTAGCTAGTAGGCGGCCCCTAATTTCTAGTTAACTCTATGCATGGAAATATTAACATGATCAGTGAACATAAGGAAGGGGTCAGGGTGAAGCCCAAGTATTTGAAACTGGAGACATTTTGAGGGGGTCAACAGGTGTGAGTACAAGTAGAGAGAAATCAGCTTTGGAGACTTTGGCAATGAACAAGTTTTGAGCCAAATAACATTGATTTTGTCTTTTTTCATTTACCAGGAGCCTTTTAGAAGTGAACCAATTAAGCAAGCACACATAATTAAGGGTAAGGATGGAGGGGATGTTTGCAAGTGACTTGTCATTATGGTATAGAACAAGGTCATGTGCATAGAGAAGTGCCTCACAGGAGAGAATTTCTATGGGAGTGCATTGATAAATCTGGAAAACAGTAAAGGGCCAAGGATGGACTCTTGGAGGACCCCAGTAGAGACAGGCAGGGCAGGTAAGGATGTAGCCCAATGGTAACTGACTGGGACCTGCCCTTGAGATAGCTTTGAAACTATGAGGAAGTCTCCTAGGAGCAGCCAAGGCGGTGGCTAGCAGGGGGTAGTCTACCTGACTACTAGGGCTAGATTATGATGGGGTGGGAGTCTACTGAGGTGGACAGAGAAGTCGCACATTTTTTGTTAAAACTCTGTGTAATCTCAAGCGGGTCAGTCAGGGGGCCTGATGGGGAGGGAGCTGAGTGACTGGGCTGTGAGTCTTTGGACTGAGTAGGACACTATCGAGGCTCCAAAACACAGCGGATCGCTGAGGTTGTTTCTTTGTAGGTTGAGGTAGAAGCTGCACTTCAGTGTTTGGCCATTTGCTTACAGCTGCTGCGTGAGGGCGCCTGTAAGCATTCCAGAGTTGGGGGAAGGGGACACTTTGTAAGCTCTTTCCACTGGCTGTCCCTCTCTTTCATTAGGGCCAGTAGGTCTCTGGATATCCAACAGGTGCAGCCCCCACCCTATGAGTGGGGAGGGAAGTGGAGGTCTGTACCCAAAGGAAGGCATTGGTAAACTAACTGCTGATGACACACTGTCAATGAGGTATAGGGTAGACCAGCTTAATGCTCTCACTTCATCAAGAAGCCTGGTGGGTCTGGGCAGTTAAAATTTCTGGAAGAGAGGTATTTAGTAGGAGGGCATTTAATTTTGGTGGCCAGAATGATGTAAGTAGGGGAGTGGTCACCTAAAGACTCCAACAGGATACCTGCCTGAAGGACCATGTCCACCCGATTTGTGGTCACCCAGTCAGTAGGAGTGGTTTAATGTACAGGCAACTATGTCTGGTGGGGGCGGAGATGACTTACTTGAGGTTGTGGGATTTGAGGAGATTAGCATAGTCGGGATCCTGGGTGCATAGCCAGTTAAGACTGAAATCTCTAACTAATATAGTGTCCCTGGTTAGAGTTGTTAGCCCTAGACCGACCAGCAGGTTAGATAAGCATGGGATACCTCCGGTAGAGTTGTAACAGCAACCCAAGTAGATTTTTTAGAGGGCCCAGGGTTAGCTCAACAAGAGGCCATTCACTGGGACAGAGGGGATCGGAGCAGCTAACAATGGTGGCTGATATATGTTCCTTCACATACAGTGCGACACTGCCACCCTTCTTTTCCCAGGTCTGTCAAGGCAAATGAGAGCATAGCCCGAAGATGGTAGGAGGTGTTGGAGCTATGTGGTTGCAGCCAAGTTTCAGTGAGTCCTAGTACATGGGGCTTATAAAGGGACATGCAGGCCTCTAGGTCGGGAATTTTGATGGGAGGCTACAAATGTTTAAATGTACCACTTTCAACCAGTTTTCCTTGTCCAGATGACAATGGTGTGGTCAATGGGGTGTTTAAGAGGCCAGGGTTACATTCTGATGTCCCTTACAAGAGTAGAAGGGAGAGGAGGGCGGTAGGGAGAGTACCAGGATAGGGTGAAAGATGAGGGAATACAGGAAAAGTCCAAACAGGCGATGTTCAGTGTTAGAGATGAGGGCAAGGAGAGCTGGTCCCAAGGAGTTAATTCATATCTAGCTGCAGGAGGGAGGCACAGTAGGCCTGAAAGGGGGATGAGTAAGAGGGACAGCTGCTGCTGATCAACAGCAAGTACAGAGGCACAAAATCCAATACAAACAGCAGGTCAGTCATGGAGGCAGCCAGAAGGGGAGCAGGAACAGCTTCTTCTTTATGTGTTATAACAGCTTCTGACCAGCAGTCATTAAGGCAGTGTTGGCCAAGTGATGAGGGTTTCAGACTGCAATAGTGAGGGAGAAAAAGCAGTAGGTTTAAAGCCCATGTCCCCACTGTCGGGATAGAATACCTAAAAGGGCCCCTGGGTGAGAGGAAGAGTGGACTAGAGGGGAGGGGCGGATAAAATAGGGGAGTGTCCAGTTGTTGTTTAGAGGAGAATCCCAAGGAGGGGAGGGCAAGACGTCTATGTTATTCCATGGGTAAGGTGGACTAGACCAAATGGGAGCCGTTGATCGGAGGCAAAAGTTGGCTGATAGGTTCTGGTGAGAATAGAAACACAATCACCCCTGGGTGGAAGAGCCTCACAGTGCCACGCACACGTGGCACTGTCCCAGACTGAAGGAGCAGAGGATCAGGCTGGTTGTGTGGAGGGAGGTGTCGGGACCACGCTGACTGCCCCAGACGCCCAGGCAGGCTGATGGCACTAATATCTACTGTCAGCTTAGCTACCATCCCTGCATTTTTACACTGTGCACTTAACTGCATCCTTCTGATGCCTTCAAAATGCATCTTACTGTATCTATCTGTGCCAATGTACATAATTTGTTTTAATGCTTCGATTTTGCTTGTTATATGATTTGTAATGGTTATTATGTTTTACCTGCTGTGTAATTCAGTTCCAATTGTTGTTCATGTACTTCCCTACCCCTTCCCCGGACACATCTGAAAATGAGTTGTTACCAGCTCAGGATGTCTTTCCTGGTGAAACTTTCTGAAATAAATAAAGAAACAAACAAACATGTAAAGTAAGAACTTAGTCTAAATTCCAGCTCATGAGGGCACTCATATGGTACCCCACTCTCTCGTTTAGCTTTCTCTCAATGTTCCCTATACAGAAGCTGCCACAAATACAGGAATATAGATTGACTGCCATCCTTGGGACTGACAAATGTGGTATGATTTGATTACCCCACAGTACTTACAGCTCCCAGAAAGGAAACAACAATTAGCCTGTCCACCCTTTCCTACTCCTTCTCCCTTCACCCTCTCTCACTCTTCCTCCTCCTCCTCCCTCCCTACTCTGTCACGCTCAACCTGGTATCCTGGGTGTAGACCTTCTATTTCTTGGCTACTACTCAGAGTCTGCTGGCACCTCCTCCTCCTCCTCCTCTCTACTCCCTCCTCTCCCCAGACTCTGTCCACTTCCTCCAGGTGGCTGACAGGCCCACTCAGGCTCCTTGTCTTCTTGCTGCTTATGGTGACAGGTGATGTTGAGCAGTGTCCTGGCCCTCCATCAACCACCTGCCTTGTTCCCTAATGGGGCTGAGAGGCCCACCTAGGCAAGGTATTTTTATTTATATATTGCCCTATTCCAGTGGCTCAGGGCACATTACAGAACTCAAAACAGAAACAGTACATTTTAATGATAAGACATAAATGAATAAGTTAATAAATTGCATTATACAATGGCAAAGAAATTTCCTGATCTCTGATTGTCAGTGGTGCTGGAACAGTGATGTTATTCCACATAACATCACTGTGTCAAACTCAGGCACACACATGACTGCATGACAGTGTCAGAATCATACCTCCTCCACTACTTACGGCTGTTTGGGTCCTACTCCCACTGTAAACCACTTGGTTTTCAGCCCCTCACCCGTGTTCCCAGCTGCTGCCTTCTGCTCAGTTAAGCCACTTAGGATGGCTTTGTCACTCTGCCCATTAGTTTAGCTGCTCTGTTTCAAGTGTAAGAAAAAATAAAGTCAAACAGTGGTTTCAGTAACCAATCCAAACCACGATCCTGCAAGCATGAGGACGGCTCAGCGCAGTGGTTTTCTGTATTCAAAGCCACAAGTGACATGTTGCCACACCAAAACATCTCATGACAAGTCAGAGGCTGCCTTTCCACACAAACAAGAAAAATAACATCTTTACACGTCTGAGCTTTGTCGTTACATTAACTGCTATCTAAAACTCAGCCCACACATCAGCGCTATACCGCTTTTCTGCAACTTGTCAGTGAACCGTGTCTCGCTAGCGCCAGCATTGACATACTGTCTTAACTTCACCTTCTTCCATTTAATTTAAATCTATTTAACTTAAAAAGCAATAAAAAATCAGTGTCAGCTCACCCCTTTCAGCCTTTTCTGTAAAGTAACCCCAAGCAGCAGCTCAGCTTCCGGTGGCGCAATCCAAAACAGAGACGGGTTCAGCACAGTGGTTTCCAGTGTCGAGAACCACAGAAAAACAGCCACAGCTTTAAAATTGACTGCTCTGTATATACTGGCCTGGGGATAGTGGCCTTTGAAAGTATGGGCTAGATGTTGGTAGAGGGGGTTGAGAGACACCATAACAAAGACAAAGGTTCGGGAAGGGACAGAGCATGAGAGCATACACCGTGAGATCAGGTAAGATCGAGAAACACGCAGCATGTAGCAGCACCACCTACCAGGGAAATAGGAAATTGTGGACTTTATTTTTAAAAGGTTTACTTGTACATCATAAAATAAATAAAAATGTATTTAAAACATTTTTACAATCTTTTTCTTTCTTAAGAAATGAGCCATTGTATAATAGCAATAAGGCACTCCAGAGATATGTGTGTATTGTGTAATAACGCCACTTCTTGGGTGTAAATGCACTCAGCCTGTGGCCCCATGCTTCAAACCACACGAGGTGTGACATTATTATACAACAACACACACCCTGTCGTGCCTTATTGCTTAATTATAAATCATGACATCGCTTCATTGCCAATCAGAATGGTTCATTTCTAAACATTCCAGGTACTCTTACAACCACGGAAGGGTGTCCCATGCACAAAGTTCTAAAATTTGAAGTTCTGAGTTCAACTATCATAGTACATTTTCACTCACAGGGGCTCTACTACTATTCACAAAGTAAAATATTTCATTCTGAGTTCAAGTTCCATTTTTTTAAAGAGATCCACCAATATAATTTTCCACTGCCCCTGCACGATTTATAGTTCCTTACCTCCACAGCAGTAGTATAATGTGAAGCTGTGCCCAAAGAATGCATTAAAGAAAAAGTTATTTAGCACAAGTAAAAATCGATAAACTGGGTCCCAAGGACTTCCGTTTTTTTTCAATACACCACACTCCGCCCCCACACTCCCTTAAGTGTGATGGCGAGATGCTAGAGAGGTGGGGTGTTTCTCCATTATAGTCAATGGCGCAAGCTTTCCGATTCATTTTTAATATTACGATGGCCACTTTGTAATGAAGCGGGCACGGTCGACTAACAAGGCCTTTGTTATGGCCAGCCAGTGCCCTTACTACAAAGTAGCCATCATAATAATAAAAATCAATCGAAAGCCGTGTCCATTGACTGTAATAGAGTGCGCCCCACGCCTCCCTAGCATCGTCATCACACTGGCTGAGTGGGGTGGAGCGGCAAAAAAAAAACGGGAAGTCCTTGGGACCCGTTTAATGATTTTACAAGCAAAATAACTTTTCTCTAATGTATTCCTTGGCACAGCTTCATTATACTACTGCTGTGGAGCGTGGAGGTAAGGCACCTATAAATCAGTTGCAGGGGCCAATCTTACTGGATCTCTTTAAACAGCAAACTTCAGCATGATTTATGATATGTTTATATGTACAGTTACTACATCTCTTATGGTTATGAGTTTCTTAAGTCCTTTGTGTGCCAGAATGAAAGAACTTGAGAATGCACTCATTAACATAGAAACATAGAAGGTGACGCTCAGATAAGGACATCAAGTGCCCATCCAGTCTGACCATTTCTTTTTCTGCCTTATGAATGTGCCATCGGGCTTTGCTCTGTCAATGGCCTCCATCTATTATACTCATCTGTATTGCTCCCTTATGCTCTATCCCATGCCTGTTTGGAGCCTGCACTGTATACATATCCACCACTTCCTGAGGTAGGCGCTCCATGCATCCACCACCCTTTCTGTGAAAAGAACTTCCTCACATTACTCCCTAATCGGCCTCCTCTAATTCTCATACTGTCTCTTTGTCCTGCTATTTTTCTTATATTGAAACATGTTAGACTCTTTCACCTTGTTAATGCCCTTAAGATGTTTGAATGTTTCGATCATATCACCTCTCTCCTCCTTTGTTCTAGGGTATTCATATTGAGCTCCATTAATCTGTCCTCATATGTTTTCTGATGCAGTCCCTGCACCATTTGGCTGCCCTTCTCTGGGCTGCCTCAATTTGGTTAATGTCCTTGTGAAGTGTAGCCTCCAGTACTGCATGCAGTACCCAGATGGGGCCTAACCAGTGTCTTGTAAAGAGGAATTATTACCCTCTCTTACGACTGTGATACCCCTACTATAACACCCCAACATCCCTCTAGCCTTACCTACTGCTTTAGTGGGTCTGCTTGATGATTTCAGGTCATCTGTGATGATGACACCCAAGTCTCTTTCTTCCTTGTGACTGCCAGCAACTCCCTCCCAGCCTATAGGTGGCTTCAGGTTTCTGTTCCCCATGTGCATGATCTTGCACTTCTTTGCTTTAAACTCCAATTGCCACTTTTCCGACCATTTTGCTAGTTTATCTGGATCTCTTCTCATTCTGCCCACCCTATCTGGATCATCTACTCTGTTGCAGATCTTGGTGTCATCTGCAAACAGACAGACCTTACCTCCAGTCCATCTGCAATGTCACTGATGAAGATATTGAAGAGGACTGGCCTCCAGGACTGATCCCTGAGATACCCCACTTGTGACTTGTATCTCTTCTGACTGTATACCATTTACCACCACTCTTTTCGTCTCACAACCAGTTTGCCACCCAGTTGACCAACTTCCGACAAACCCCAGCCTACCCAGCTTATTAATCAATATGGTATAACCATAAGGGACCCTGTAACTGTACATAGAAACATATAAACAATGCAACTTAGAACACTGAGACATTGATCTTGAAGACAGTCATCAAAGCCACAATACAGTGTGCCCTCAGGGCAGCCAAAATGAGTTTGGGGAGCAGAACAAGTGACTGCGAGTATATGAGGCTAAGAGGCCTTTAGGTAGCCAGATTTAAACATCTGCAGCAATTTGAATCCGTTGCAACTCCTGATGCTAAACCTCCAACCTGATGTCCAAGTAATTTTGGAATCCTGGTTCCGTTGAAGATCTCAATGCCTCAGCAGCTCTCTCTGGCTACTCCGTTATATCTACATCTCCTCTCACACATACAGTTCAAGCCTGTGCTCTCATCACTTCCCTTCTGCTTGTGAGCTGTTCAACCTTAAACTCATCCCCCACCCCTCTGTGCCTATCTTCATCGCTGAGTCTACTGCTGCCCTGACCCAAACCCTGCCACTGTGCTCAAGCTCCTCTATCATCTCCTCCCTCCACTCCTGGTAAACTGCTTCTTCTTGGTGACTTCAGTGTCTCAGAAGCTCTGTCAAAACACTAAATCCCTACAGCTTTCTCAAGTTGATCTCTTACCATACCTGTCTCAAAACACTAAAACCATCCTTCTTTACAAACATAGAAACATAGACTCTGACAGCAGATAAGGACCGCTTGGCCCACCTAGTCTGCCCATTTCCCTACCTACAGAATAAGCTGCAGATCCTAGTTAACCAACAGCCTATTTCTTCCTACCCCCACAAGAATTGCCTTATGTCTGTCCCATGCCTTCTTGAATGCTCCCACAGTTTTAGACCTCAAGAACCTCTCAGGAAGGCTGTTCCACGCCCACCACCCCTCACTGTGAAAAATACTTCCTCACATTGCCCCTGAGCTGTCCCCCCATCTTCAAATTGCATCCCCTTGTTCTTGCACATCTCTTTTTCTGAAAGATGCTACCCTCTTGGACTTTGTTGAGTCTACTGAGGTACTTAAAAGTTTCTATCATGTCCCCTACCTCCTGTCCTCAAGGGTATTATTAAGCTCCTTTAGTCTTCCTCAGATGGCTCTCTTGCAGACCCTGCACCATTTTAGTTGTCTCTCTGACTGCCTCCATCCTGTTTATGTCCTTGAGAGTTTTATGAGAGGCAAGTGATTTCAGCACTTGTTCAACCTCTCTGAGAGATAGCCGTGTCTTCAAAAGCTGCTCCAGTGTTGCTCACTTAGTCTGGGGAGGGGTAGAGGAAATATACATTTTTCAAAGGCTTTGGCATCCAGTTTTCCCTTAGGAGTGTAGTGAGATTGCTAACACTGTAACACAATAGTACTGAGCTCTTTTGGGTTGGATTTTTTTCTATATAGGTTTTTATTCTGGCAGATCTAGTAGGTGGCTATGGCTCCCCCTCAGGAGAGCTCATCTCTCTGGCTCCAACCTCCCACTGACCTTCCCAGGAAATCCCCCATGGGTTACCCTCCCATGACAGGGCCAGGGTGAGGAGTGCTGGCTTTCTCCACTCCCGGATAGCCATCATCCAGACCCTGGGTCTCGGCACAGATGCAGTTGGGGCCAACACAGAACCTGCCAGCTCCATTTTCAAGTTTACATCCGCTCCCTCCCCATCTGGACGCTAATGTCCATGATGTACCATCCAACCCATATCCCTCTAGTCATCGCTAGAGGGCGGAAAACAATCCTCCCTCTCCCTTAGAGAGGAGAACAGTCCTCCGGATGCTTAACCTCTCTCACCCCTGCCGATCCCCGTGGCCCTGGCTCATTCCCGAACCTGAGTACCAGGCATGGCGTGAGGTGTGCGTCCAGCACCTCAACCCTCAGTGCCACCGGGCAGGCCTATTCCGGGTTGGATTTAAGGGTGCTTGTACTCTTTAAAGCTGTGATGTATCACTCCACCTGTTGCTTTCATAATCCATATGACAGGAACTTGCTAGCTTTCTCACCACAATCCCAGTAATGGTGGCATGTTCTGGTGATAACCAACTCTGCTTTCTGGGTCAGTACTGAATTTAGCTGAATATGGAGTTTTGGGATCTCTATCAGGCCCTACAGTATAGAGAAAGAGACAGGGCGTACTCAGAGATATAGATTGAGGCAATGATCAAGACATGGTGGAGTGAACAACTTTGGGAGGGGCTAGGCAGAAATCTAACCTACTTGCCATTGTGTTAGAGGAGGAGAAAAGAAATCTCTATCTGAGGGGTGTAACAAACGCCACACATCAAAGAGCATATCTGACATAAGAATTTCCAGGGTGGAGATCAAATGTGGTGGAGATTTGGATGGCCATCGGAATGGTCCAAGCAGGCTTAAGTACTAGACTGACCCCGCCCCCAAAGAAACATGGAAGTGTCATCTTCCCAAGTTTACAAAGTACAAATGACCTCAAAAAGAAGGCAGGTTTGAATTTGGGGTGTAGACATTCCCTTGGATAAGGAGGATTTCAGGTGTGGACATCTTAGTAATATCCATCTGCCATCTGAGTCCATAAGCTGTTTAATCATTGTTCATTTAATGGATTTACATAGCAATATAGCCACCCCATGCTTCAAGGAAGGGCACAACCATGGGCTCCCACCCACCCATTCTCTTTGGCTTAACAGCCTCAGTCTCACTAATTAATTTCTTTGTATATAGGCTACTTGTGTTTTTAGGTGGTTAAGATGGAATGAAACCTGTTTCCTTTTTATAGGCAAGTTAAGGCCTCTCAAGTTCCAGGTGACACATGTAATAGTAGTCACTTAAATATCTGAAGAGTGAGGTGACAGTAATGTCTGGAGAATTTAGCCTAGGAGGGATGGGATCAAGTGGGGTCTTCATGTATCTCTTCACAAATCAACCATTAGCACTGAATATGCAGTACTGGGATAGATATCTTAAGATCTGAAGACAAAGATTGCCGTAGCTTGAAGTATTATGTTAAACCACACCAAATAGTGATGACTGGTGCCTAGGGACTGCCCACTGTGACATCTGCAATGTTGAGCCTCTTTGTAAGCACCAGGTCCAGCATTGCCCCATCCCAAGTGGGTTTGGTGACTACCTGTCCAAGAAACAGGCTCCTTGTAGGGAATCAAGGCTAGCTCTGCTCCTTGCTGAAGCTGCAGCTGGAAAGCTCCATCTGGCAGATGGAACTCACCAACTAGCAGCACTCTCCATCTCATTTGCCACCTGATGATGTCTTCCCAAGTGCTTTATCCAACCCAGACATCCCAACGATAACAAACACTATACTGGGCGGGGGTGAGACAGATGTTGGAGACTATGTGGTAACCGAGGGTACCACTCCCACATTCTCTGGTCCTGTCTGAATTTACAGCACTTCTGGGTAGAAGTCATCTAAACCAATGTGACCATACTTCAGGTCCCTATACCTGCCACTTTTGAGCATTTTATTTTGGATCTCCTACGACAGGGGTGCAGGTCACCTCAAAATAAGGACCTGTTTTGAATTTTGACTGTAACAGCCGTCAAGGTGATTACAAGACACTGGCTGACACAGGTGACACCACTAAAGAAGAAGAATAGAAATGAGGGTTATGGAGAAATGTACCATAGAATAAATTTTAATTTTGATGGATAAAATATTAATACCCTCATGAGATGGCTCAAGTGGGATGCTTATCTCTTAGACACTTGATATGTGAAGATTTACTCCCAGAATGTATCCTTTGCACTGCCTGGTAAGGAATGAAATTATACGATTTAAGACAGAACAGTGGAACCTCAATTATCTATACCCTGATTATCCAGATCGTCTGATTATCCAAACTCTAGACATTGTCCCCCAACTCTGGTATGCCTAATGCAATGGACCCCAATTATCCAAACTCTTAATTATCCAAACAAATCTGATGTCTCACAGAATGTTTGGACAATCGAGTTTGTACTGTATTTCTTACTTCTGACCATCAATTTACCACCTGCATTTTAGTTAGGGGAGTGCATGTTATGGATTTTAATGTTGCTGTTAAGATTTCAAAATGTATGTACTGAATTTTACTTCTTTCTGAAAAACAAAATGACATAAATAAATTAAATAAATAATAAGTCATGCTCTAAACGAGCAACTCCTAAAATTCTCTGCCTGCTGGGATAGATGGGTCCATTATATCATGCAACATTATGGGGACTTTTCCCTTATGGTGCACTTTTTGGTTGGGGGATGGAGGAAAGGGAGACCTCATATAGAGGTGGTGGCGAAATGGACCAAGTTGCCAGAGGAAGTTGTCTGCTTGAAGAATGACTGTGAACAGCTTCAAGAGAATCACAATGTAGAAAAAACAAGGTCTTGGCCTTCTCGGCGAAAACGTTTGGCAGAGGGAGGGTGTCCTTTCAACTTCCTTGCTGGCATTTTAGAACTAAGCGTTTTGGATTATCTTATTACAGCGTTTGTGTGAGTCATCTTTTTGTGAGCAGGGCAGGCCAGGGTCCTTGGATTTACTAGCTTCAGAGAAGCTGGGATAGAGTAACAGGAAAATTGCATGGTGGGGAGCATGAGGTGGAAGAAGGACACTGAAGGGAAGGGAAGGGAAGAGAAATGGATAATGGGTGGGAGAGGCAGATCCTTCAGTATATACTAGGGGTCTGCAGATTTGAGCAGACAAGTTAGACTGGAAGGCCTTTTCTGCTGGCACAGTTGTATGTACCTTATCAAGCTACGGATGTTTGGCCCATTCTAATGATTTATAGAAACTCATTTGTAACATGGCAAAAATACAAGAGCAAAATAGAGCAATCAGACTGGTGGAAACAGCACACATGGCACAAAATGAAGCGGCATTAATTCCTAGTAATGCCCACTTCATGATGTAGTGCTCTGTCTAACCACATTAAAATCGCTACTAGCAAAGTATAAAAGTTGAGCGCATGTTAGTTCCCACCCATGCACCTGCAGTATTCAGAGACTCACTCCAAACTTGCATCAGAGTTGGCAAAGTAAAAGATGAGTGATTCTAGTAAATGGACATTACCTTTTCTAAATGCGCCTCAGACCAGACAAGTAAAACATGAGTGCCAGCAGTAACACGACATTAGCGCTGCAATATGGGTCTGTTAAACTACTCAGGAATCCCTCAAAAAGAAAGAAAGAAAAAGCATCTGAGTTCGGTAACTGCAGTGTTTAACAGATGATTGGGATAGCGACCTACCCTACCTGTTTCCAAGCCACAATATGTAAAGAATGAATCCCAGAATGCAATGCATCTGTTTTCATAAGGTGCAACAATTGTTTTGCAAGTAGTATAGCAAAGCAATTTGTCAATCTAAGAAACTTTGATATTCTATATTGAAGTAAGAAACAGTGACTGTACAAATCCTGTTATCTGTGAAAATTAATGTCACAGTCACAATATACAGTAAATGAATGTAAACACACAAAAAAGACAGTAAAAGTGTTGAAACGCTGCACACCTGTCTCTGTCTTATTGTTTCTAAATCACCACAGCCTGTATTAATTTTTCAAAGTGCTGGTATGTTGAGCAGCGATTAATGCACTCCAAAGTCAGCTTACTAGGGGAATTATCGCCCTGCTGGTGGTTGAGGCACTTGGTCTTCGGCCTCGAGCCACAACCCCCCAAACTGGGCACTAATTCCTAGTAAAGCCCTCCTTTGTGTGCATTAATGCTACATAGAGTATTTCTTACTGTGAATCTTTGCCTTGTTGCTGACAAATGTTTTTCAATAAAATGTAAAGAAGGAAGGAAGGAAGGAAGGAAGGAAGGAAGGAAGGAAGGAAGGAAGGAAGAAGGAAAGAAAGAGCAGAGCTCCATCAAACTCTTCCTTGAGAGTAATTTTAAAACAAATCCAAACACTTTCTGTATTTATGCTTTTTCCCTTTGGCAGTATTACTGTTAGCACTAGACTTCATGTGACTCATTCTGTATGTTCTGGCTGTGTAAGGCATCCAGAATATGTTGCTCAGATGGGTGCTGTATAAACAGGCATCAGTCAGTCCATCTTGCCTATCCGAAGCTGTCAGCAGGCACCGATGGGGGTGGGGGGCTATGTTGTCTTGGACTTAGTTCCATTGCCCTTCATACCTTACAGTTTAGTCAGTGCAGATGTCACCTGCTTTGTTCCTGCAGAGTTTGTATCTTCTCAGCCAGCTGCCTCATCGCTGTCAGTGATGTACCGTTAAATAGAGATGGGAGGACCACAAGAGATTCTGAGGTTTTGAACATTCTAAAATGCCATGAGCAGTTCTGTAGTTCTAAAACCCATATCAGAACATTGGAACCTTCTAACGCCCAAAAACTGTTGTAACTACCATTTCCCAACCATAAACTATTGACAATGAAGGAAAATGAATCTAAAATGACTTGGGAATGATACTAATGTAAATATAACTAGTAGTGTGTCATATAGCTAGCTAAGCACCTCTTATGTGTTTATTTATTGAATTTTGCTGACGGGTAGGCCCACTGAGACTAGAAGTCCCTTTTTCAGGCCGACTCTGGGTGGGGGACACAGATGGTAACCAACTGAAATTGAGCCAGATTCAGCTGTTGGTGGCATTTGTTTGCTGAATGGGGAAATTTGGCCAGGACACCAGGAAACGCCTACTCTTTCAGTAGGGGTGCTGTCAGCCTGACCTGATGGAGGAGCCAGTGTTGTAGGAACGAGCCAAAGGGCAGCAAGTTAGAGCCGTCCTCCATCCCAGCTGAAGCAGCAAAGGAGAACGAAGAGGAGATAATGTCTGCTAACTCCAAAGTAGAGTCAGATAATTCTGAGGATGACTTAGAGGAGAAGCAACTTGAGAAATGGAGAATTCCGTGACGTACGGCATAGCAACCACACAAGATGACATTGAAACTACAGAAGCACAGTTGGGAAAGAAATTAGATGAAAGGCGCACAATCCTATTCAAACTTTTAGCGGAGGATGAGGAGAGGTAAACCAAAGAAAAATAGCCACACAGACACATTCGGGGACGAAGAGACAGCAGCATGTAAGGAGGAGCCTGGACTGAGTTCGGGCTGTCTTTCAGGGAACCCCGAGGCGCTGCATTTGCTGAATGGAAGGAGATGGGAGGGATAACAGCAGCTTGCGATCAGCACAGGAGCTGATATGGACAGCATTTCAGACACAAGTGGCAGTACCAGAGAAACAGGGCTGGTCACCAGGAAAAGCCCTGAAAGATGTGGGATGGAGATAAAATCCAGAGGGTAAATGGCTACTAGACTCAGATGTGTAATTTCTCGATATGGAAGGAATGTTGATGGAGATGCAGGGGAGCGAGGCAGGAGGATCACAAATGGATCGGAGACACAAGTACAAGGACAGTCCCGAGTCAAGAGACACCCACATGCAGGGGCGATGGCTGACTGTGGAAATGTTGAACAAAGGGATGGAGATGAGGTACAAGGGAGCGAGAAAGGTGAACAGGAGGTGGTACAAGGGGAAACAGGGTGAGAGACACAGAGGGGAAGGTATAAATAATAACAAAGAGCCTGAAACAGTGGAAAGGGAAAATGAAACAGTGACAGCTGCAAAAGAGCACGGGCAACTGAAAAGGAGAAGAGGAGAAAGCTGAAAAGACCCCAAATCCTGGGACATCATAGGACAATACAGGAAAACTGGTATGGACAAGGGTGTTGGACCCAAGATGGGAGGAAACAGAGGCCCCCAAGAGAAAGACCCAGATTTGCAGATTTATTTAATAAAGCAGGCCTGCACCATGGAGAAATGTGGTAAGGCTCAGGAGGCCTGAACATAAGACCAGATGAGGGCCTTGTGTGGGCAGGTTCTACTGAAAGACTCCGTGGGATTCAAGGTGTCAGAGGTGTACGTGATTGATACGGTATCTGGGGAGGATAACTTTGATGTTAGTTTTCACTCCCACACTCTCTAGACCAGTGGTGCACAACTTTTTTGTGGAGGGCCAGACTGAAGACTTGAGCCAAGGCCGAGGGTCAGGGGCCACTGGCTGAGGGACACTGTAAAATGGCCTGAGGTGACAAGCGTCCAGCAAGACTTTTTAAATGTACACATAAAACAAATTAAAGCATGCATTTATCTATTTATATGTTTGTTTACATATTTATTTATTTATTTATCAACATGTTACTGAAACTAAAACAACAAAAAAAATATTAACAGAGACTACAAGTGGAAGCTGCTAGGTCTTGAGGGCCACAGACAGCTGCTGTGGGGTACCATTGTGGCCCGGAGGCATATTGTGCACCTCTGCTCTAGACCATTTCTGGACAAAATATAATCAATTACATTTTTTCCACCCTATGGACACCCTTTTTGTATTTCTCTTTCCAAACCTACTGTTAAACATGTGACTGTGATGTTCTGAAATGAGGGGTACACGCCAGTGACATTCTGTACTGGCTTCACAATGCTGCAAGTACTAAGTGCACCAGAAGCAATACTAGATGAAGAATTTTTCTGGATGGGGGCCTGAAAGTTCAAAGTTAAACTAAGGCAGATAGAGGAGAGCAATACACCTCCCAAACAGTTTCTTTCTGGGGCAAGATAGAGGTGTGAGCTTCTATTCAGGGCAACCAAAAGCTTGCACAAATGTGAGCCAGGACCCACCTGGCAAGTGTCTGCGATAAATTAAAGGTGTGGTATTTGTGTGGTGAATTCAGCCACGTAAGTCTCCAGTGAGCAAACCATGCAAAGTGTAATCCGTAATGGCGAGCACGGCCATGTGTTCAAGGGTGTTCTAGGCAGCTCATAATAAAGCCTACTCACTAAATCAAGATGCTTTAATTAAAAAGCACAACTAAGAGAGTCACAAGAAATCAAAAATATCTGCAAACACTGAGAATCTGATGTGGTACTCCTCCAGGGTTGGCAAACCCAACACACTACAACAAAATGGGTAGCTCAAAAGCAGGAACGACCACAACACTGATATTTACTTCACTGAGTTATTTCCATTCAGAAATCAGTATGTGGCCAGTAAGCGTAATGTAGACCACTACTTGCCTGGCGCACATCAAACTAACCATTCATCAGAGAGGAAGGCCCAGGCCCAAAGAACAACAGGGACATTTGCCCAGCAGGCACAAATCCCAGAAACAAGGGAGGAGTAGCACAACAACCCCCACAAGACACAATGATGTTGACATGGAGACAGAAATCCCTAATACAATGGAAGCCTCCATTCCCCATACTTACAGTCAGCAAGGTGCCAACTGTACCAGACAGCCAGAATATATAAACACCCCATCCTCGCCAAAATGAAAGACAACTTGCCAAGAAGTAGGAGGAGCTACGGCACAAAGTCAGCTCCAGTAGAGGCAGAATGGACAACCTTTTGAGGCATTAGCCAGAGTGAGTGGTGGAAGCTCAGAAACTGGGATTTCGACTCAGATGCCTCATCCCCTCATTCCACCAAGAGAAGGAGCGACTGGGGCCAAGGAAAAAAAAAGGAAAAGAAAAGAAAAATAGAAGAAATGAGATGGAACATAGAACTAAATAGCTAACTTTTCCTTAGCAACATTAAATATCCGCAGTATGATGAATGGAGTAAAACTAAGTGCTGGATTTTACAGTGTTGCATGACTGAGAGCATAGATGTGATTTTCTTGCAAGAAACATGGTTTAATTTGATAGCTACGGTGGAACAAGTAAAAGGGCTTGGGTGTAGGGACCTTCATATTGGTCCTTCGGGATGGATAAGGCATGACGAGGGTGAGTGTTGTTTACAGGAGCAGGTTTTAATTTTCAAAGAATAACAGATTTACAACCAGGCTTGAGTGTTGATCTCAGATGGCTTATGGCAGAATAAACCAAGTCGATTCATTGTGGTATATGCAGCACAAGTAAAGACAGAGTTAAAATGTTGGAGGAAACACTCCATATTTAGCCACATCCAAAAACATTTATTTTGGGGAATTTTAACTGCACACTGGAAGTACAACATTGCAAGGCACAAGGAAAAAAAATATATAGTATTCAACAGCTTACAAACATGCATAGAAACCAAAGAACTAGTTGACTGTAGTGAAAGGACTAGGCCAGAAATATTATATACATATGTAGAAGTAATCTAACATCTAAAATTAGTTACATATTTGTGTTTAAAGGGTTCAGATTTCACAAAAAAAAATAATGCCAGTAGAATTCTCAGAACACGTAGCTGTAATAACTCATATTTTAACAGACACAGGGATACATATCCAAAGACAAAGGTGGAAGATGAATACAGAAAATTTGTTACACCCAGAGGTAAAACTGGGGTGATTAGGCGTTAATTGCAAGAGCATCTGTACTGATGTTATATGAAGATTTAGGAGACTAGTGGCAACAGACTAAGTGGAAGATTCAGAAATGAATGCAAAATTTTGGAAAACAAGCAGCAAATGTAAATTAAAATATTTATCATTAAGGACACAATTGTATAAATTATTAACAGCAACTTATGAGACACAGGGAGATTTAACTGAACAAATTCAGACTGCAAAACAAGAAATGAAACAGATGCAGTATGGTCTGGCATCCACGCCTACAAGCTGAATTGAGTTTTGAACAAGAAAACACCATTTTCAGACCCACGTGTCGTGGTGCAAAGATAGGAAAAATAAATTGCAGTTCTCTGAATTGGTAGATAAGGAGGGAATACTGAGGTCAGATTCAGCCTGGATACAGGAAGTGGTGGAGAGACAGCTAGAAGATTTTACAAGGCCAGAAGTATTAGATAAAACATTAATGGATGATTTCTTAGAAGAATTACACATACCAGACATTGAACCTGAAAAGAGGGATGGATTAGGGAGGAGGTATTGGAGGGAGAAATTTTAGCGGTAATCAAAACACTTGAAAACAGACATAACACCAGGAGAAGATGGAATTCCAAATGAGCTATATAAATTATTCCTAGAAATTATGGCAGCAATTTGTAGTTAAAGTATTCAGATTCCTCCTGTCGCTGCAGGAACTTCCAGTGGTGTTCACACAGGGACTAGTAAGCTACCTGTATAAAGCAGGAGACAAAACAAGAATAGCAAATTTGTGTCCGATTTGCTTATTGAATTCAGATTTTAAAATATTGATATTTATTTTAAAACAAAGGTTGAAAGGTGTAGCAAAGGTGTAATACACCCAGTACAAGCGTGTGCCTTGCCAGGACATCATATACAAAATAACTTATGCATTGCAAGGGATGTGTTTTACTGTTGTGAAAAAGTGAAGTACAGGGGTTTTACTATGATTAGATCAATATGAAGCATTCAACCAGGTAAATCATGATTTCTTATTTAAAATACTACAGAAATGTGGCATAGTTCCAACCCTTTTTTATTGGCCACAGTTGCTATATGGAAATGTGGTAATATCCTCTGCTTTGATAGGGAAGGGAGAAGTTTAGAGTACAAAAGGAGCTAAGACAAGGATGCCCACTGAATCCTCTATTATATATATATATATGTTTTAGACACTTTAATAAGAAAGATTGAGACACATCCAGACTTTAAAGGAATTTCAGGCACCAACAAGGGATAAGGTAAGGTAAGAATCCTCATTACACAGATGATATTTGTGTATTTGCTAAAAATGAAGAGTGTGGAGGTGATGTGGACAGAAATAAAAATATATCGACAGGTGTCAGGGTCACGATTAAACCTGCAAAAGTGCAAGGTTTGCAGTTAGGACCAAGGAAGACCACAGAGAGAGGAGAAAGAGGATAGCATTATCAGAAACCCCATTAAGATACTAGGGGTACAGTATGGCCCTGAAGATATAACAAAACAAAATTGGGATTAGCTATACAAACTGGGGGAAAAAATAGCAAGATGGAAAGGATGGATGATAAAGCAGTTTCTGTTACCTTGCTTCTTACATGTGAGTACAGTGTTTCTCTCCCAGCAGCTCTAGAAACAAAGTATATCATATATGTTTTCAATTATTGTGGGAGGCATTTAAACCCAATAAAAGGCAGGTGATATATCTACCCCAAAATAAAGGCAGTATTGAGGATGATAAATCCTGTGGCATTTTTCCACTGTATATTCTGGATGACTAATCTAAAACCAGCTATACTGTCAAGGACCACACTTGTGAAACTATGGCTGTAACAAACCTTCCAAGAGGCGTTGCTATGATGGGGAAATGCACCTGCAAAAATCACAGGGCAGTGAAGACAGTTATTTAAAAATAACTTTTCAAAAGTTATATACATGGAAAATCACTAAACAAATGGCACTACAGAAACCCAAGCAACAATTGTACCACCAGATGCTACAAACCTTGGGACCTGAAGAACCACAATTTAAACACTGTGAGACCGGGAAAATCACTTAGTTTACAAGCAGTTAATGAACTCCGAATACCCCCTTGGATGTTGGATACACAATGGTTATGTGCACATGGAAGGATAGGAGTTAGAAATATCACAAGCACAAAGCGACAGAAGATAGAAATTGTTTATGTCCAGACTGCCACGCACAAGTAGAAATGCAGGAACATTTTCTACTGGATTGCTATATACCACAGCTTTGGAAGTACTTAGCTGTCGTGGAAGATGCCTTGGATGAAAAACCTGACATATGGAAACTTAGTGCTAGGAATTTTTCCAGATTATTAAACACCTATGATGCAGGAACACCAACGTTTTTTCCGCATGCTTAAAGTTTTACCTGTGGCAAGGAAGATGTCAGTTCTTGTTCTAGCAAAAATATATGTTGTATACTATATATTGCTCCATATGTGAAAACGCTCTACAGGAAGTATTCAGGAAAGATGTTAAGCTGCATTCAAGATCACGAGTGATGGTGTGGTGGAGGGGGTTTCTTTCATGAAAAAGCATGCATAGAGTGGGGTGAGCTTTTGGGCATAAGGGATATGTTGTGACGATAAGTGTTGAAATCTGGCGTTTTTCTTGATCTATGTTATGGTTTGTTCAATAAAAACACCTCTACTCTTTCTAAGAGGTGCCTAAAACATGCCATTGGATCTTTAACGTCCACCTGAACAACCACCAGAAAAGGCAGATGGGACCTCAATTTTCTCATCGAAAGCGGCACCTCAGGGTGCAGCACCCCTCATGCTGCACTACAGTGTCAGTACTGGGATATTAACCCAAGTGCCTGGAGTAGGGATAGAACCCACAGCCTTCTGATGTTTCCAGCCTCAGGCGAGTGTGCAACCTGCAGAGCCACTGACACACCACTGTGAGTATGATCACTTTAAAGAAAACAAATGCCCTCCCAGCACCCCATCCCTAAACCACCCCCCACCATTGGGCTTTTGATGCCCCAAATTAATTTTTCTTTACCTCTTTTTAAGACTGTCTGATGTAGTCAGGACAGACTTCTTGCAATTACTATAGCCAGTCTTTTACAATCCAGATGAGGCAGAAAACCCATGTTCCTACTGTGATTACTGTGATGTGACCTTACAGTAACCATGGTAGCAATATGGATTCATCCACTGAAAAAGTAATACGGTGCTCCCTCGCTACAGTTGCGATTGGTGGCTGCTTCTCAGCTCCTAATACAAAGCAAAGCCATGATCAATGGCTGCTTCTCAGCTCCCTAATACAAAGCAAAGCCATGATCAATGGCTGCTTCTCAACCCCATACAAAGCAAAGCTGCAATCAGCAGCTGCTTCTAAATCCCCCATACACAACATATAGGATAGTGCACCAAGGAACGATTGACAACAGGGCTGTTCTTTCACCTCGTTGGCACTATGACAGCGGATTACCTTGAGGCGCGGCTCGAGAGGTAATCTGTCGTCATAGTGTAACGAGTGAAATGAGCTTATTGTCAACTGTTCCCATGCACTTTCTTTATAGTGTATGGTGGAACATCGTTTTTGGGAAAAAATCACTACAGCATGTTTCTGCTTCAAAACAGTTTTATTGTGTTACCAGAAGGAAAAAAGAACAATACATTTTGAACGTGTTCATGCTTGACATTTTAACTGTTTAAGAACTTTACATTTTGAATGTTTTAACGCTAAACATTAGTACTGCTGCAGAACATTGCTGCTTTCGCTATGTGTCCTGTCTATGGAGTGAGCCCTAACTGTCAAATGCTGCTCGAGACACTGTGTGACGCTTGCAGTGCAGTAGAAAAATAGTTCTACTGCACTGCTAACGCCACTAGTGTGTGACTACAAGGTTTCGACAACGATGGATTTCGGTGGTGAATGACGCTCCACCATACACTATAAAGCAATGATCAGCAGCTGCTTCTCAGCCCCCCCACTACGAAACAAAGCCATATTCAGTGGCTGCTTCTCCCTGGAGCTAGTAACCCCCACTCACCCATTTTCAGTTTGCGACATCAGGAACCCACCCTGCTGCCACCAAACATACAAAGACACTGGGGTGCCCATTCACCACTGTTGCTACCTGAAATAAAGAAAACCATCCCTTGTAGTCATTTTTATATATATATATATATATATATATATATATATATATATAATTTATATGTACATATATACATATATATTAATTTATATATACATATCCTGTAAAAAGAAATCCATCCATCAATGTCTATTGCTGCTGTTTCCCCACCTGACCCTCCCAACTCAGCACCCACCCTCCCCACACACCCCTAACTCCTTAATTACTTACTTACCAGGGGTCCAAGGTCGTACTCTCTGAACCAGAGATACATCTTCACTCTTCAATGCCAGACCAAGAACTGAGGAAATTAGGTGTGTGGTTCAATCTATTTCAATAGGTTTTGAACTTGTCCTCATAACTTGGTCATTGTTTTAAATTTTTCTCCAGGCTTTCAACATAGCCTTTTGGGACCCCACCTCATGAACAATGGTAGTGAAATTATATAAATATGTACCAAAGGATGATTTCACGATCGCTCACGTGAAATCACCTTTGGGGCAGGATTTGAAAATTTTCTCTGCTCTGGTTCATGAAGTGAGGTGCAAAGGCTATGTTGAAAAATTTAGATAATATGAGCATACATTGAAATTTTTTAATGCAGGCTCATAACTTTGGTAATTTTCAATATTTGACCCCAAATTTTCAACATAGCCATTTTTTCACACCACCTCACGAATGTGACAGCTGTCAGTTTTCAAATCTGGGCCAAAATCTCTTTTCACATTTGTGCAGGAAATCACCTTTCAGGCAGGATTTGAACATTTTCTCCACCCTTGTTCATGAAGTGGGGTCATAAGAAGGCTATGTTGAAATTTGGGGTAAAAATATTAAAACAACAAAGTTAGCCTGGCCATTGGTGCAGTAGTAGGCGCTATAGCTCCTGGCGCTGGTATTGGGATTCGGTGCCAGGCTCGGGTTGTCAGGGGCCAGCAAGGGGAGGAATATCGAGCATCCAGGAGATGTTCTTCTGCATCCACTACAATACTGCCACTTGGGTGATCATAGGTGGCAATGCAGGTGAAAGTGGCTCATGGGTGGGAGGACATCTGTTGGTGTTGCTCTGCACAGCTTGCATATCTGCGTGCTTGTGCACTCTTGCTGCTGATGTCCTAGGGGATGGGAACAAACAGAAAAACCCTGGCTGGTAGGATGACACTGGCTGCTTGCAGGCCCTGCACCTGGCTACCCTGGTACCACATCCACAAGATGGGATCCTTTCTGTGGCAGAGTTTGGGGCATTCTCTGCTGCCCTGCCAGTGGGGGTTAAGCTCTGGGGAACTTCGAGGTAACGGTAAGTCCAGGGGACAGAGGGTGATGAAGCTGGGGGCATAAACAGCAGTAGCTGCATAAAAAAATTATGAACATACGTTGAAATTTTACAATGCATGCTCGTAACTTTGGTAATTTTCAATATTTTGATCCCAAATTTTCAACTTAGCCATTTTTCACTCCAGCTCATGAATGTGACAGCTGTCAGTTTTCAAATCCTGGTCACAATGTGTTTCGCACTTGTGGCATGAAATCACCTTTGTGCAGGATTTCAACATTTTCTGCCATTGTTCATCAGGTGGGGTCATAAGAATACTACATAGAAACATATACTTTGATGGCAGAGAAGGACCGCTTGGCCCCACACAGTCTGCCTATTTCTCTACCTTTTGGATAAGCTGCAGATCCTAGTTAACTAACAGACTACTTTCTCCTACCCCCCCGCACTAGAATTGTCTTATGTCTGTCCCATGCATGAAGAACTATATTGAAAATTTGGGTGAAAATATAAAAAACAATAAAGTTATCAGCATACGCCGACATTTTTCAACTCACGTCAGAATCTTTGGTACTTTCCAGTATTCTGACCCAAAATTTTAACATAGTCATTTGTTCAGACCACCTCATGAACGTGACATCTGTCATTTTTCAAATCCTGGCCAAAATGTATTTTCGCACTTGTGGTACAAAATCAACTTCCAGGCAAGATTTAAAATTTTCTCACCCTTGTTCATGAGGTGGGGTCATAAGAAGCTATGTTGAAAATTTGGGGTAAAATATTAAAAAACAATGTTCTGAGCGAGATTGAAAATTTTCAACTCACGCTTGTAACTTTGGTAATTTTCAATATTTTAACCCAAAATTTTCAACATAGCCATTTTCACACACCTCATGAATGTGACATCTGTCATTTTCAAATCCTGGCCAAAATGTGTTTTCACATTTGTGGCACGAAAATCACCTTTTTCTCCTAGTACCATTAAAAAGTATTTTATTCATTTATTTAATTGATTGAGTGATTGATTGATTCATTGCATTCTACGTTTTGGTTTTGTACAACTTTAAAACTCAATAAAAATTCAATTCAGAAAAAAATGCTTTTGCACTAACAATCTGCAGTATTTTATTTGTTGTACTATTGTGATGTATGGCCCTGTCCACACTATGTATTTTAAAAAATGTTTTTAAAACCTTTTAATTTCTGTGCTTGAACACAGCTGTCAGAACATCCACACTGCACTTTGACATCATGCTTACCTGCTCGAGTTTCCAGGCATGATTGCAGCAGTACCGCAAAGCATTGTGGGTGCTGCAATGCATGCTGGGATACTCACGACCAAGCACAGTAACAGATCCAGTGGAAAATAACATCATTTTGTCCAGGAGCTCATTGTGAACTCAAGGATGTAAGTAAATCCCCCCTTTTCATTCTGGCAGCACTTAAAAGTCACAGAAATGCAATGGAGGTTGCCTTACATGGTGTTACAGCATGGTTTGCATCCACCTACTGTTAACACGGTTTAAGGCAACAATGTTGATCTGAAACTGTACTAGAAACCTGCTCCTATCAGAGTTTTAGCACAGTGTTTAAATGACGGTTTGTAGCACAGTTTTACCGCATATAATGTGGACGAAGACTTTTAAACAATTTTAACAGAGTTAAAACAGTTTAAAACTCAGTAAAAAGTGTTAGTGGGGGCAGACCCTGAATGTGGAGGGATATCTTGTAGAAAAGTCCAAAACAGGATTACTGGTGGTTACCATACTCATATTATCTCTCAGTTCCCTACAGCACATGCCATTCACATCACAATAATACAGCAAATAAAATAAAACCTTACAAATCAAAACAATTCTGAGGCAGCCTTTGTTGGCTCAAGCCAACTCTTGCCATATAGTAGCTCCGATGTATTAACGCTAATGTAAAAATCCGAACAGCGTGTGCCATTTCACATGATCAGCATGGCTCTGTGCTGCTCCACAGTATCTCTTATACAGTGGAGCAGCCAGAACTGCACTGATCACGTGAAATGGCACCACATAGCTCCGGATTGTTTACATTAGTGCTAAAACGTCGGAGCTAGTATAAGGAAAAGGAGGTAAATAAAAATAAATTTTGACCTCAAAAGCCTAATTTGGGGTTGGTTTGGGGATGGGATGCTGGGAGTGCATTTGTTTTCCCTTAATACAGATCTGTCTCACTTGGTGCCTTCATCACCAACAGGCTTCTTTGTGGGTCTTTCCGCCACCACCACTACAGCTTTCTTTCCAGGCAATCACCTGCTGGGGAGTATATTAAGCTCCAGAATCCGTGTTTACATATTATAATAACATTATCAGAACCAGAAAATAAAGGTTCTGATAAGGTTCTTTCTCAAAATGGCACAGCTTCTGGAAGGTACTGAACTTCTTTGAACGGTTCACATACCCCTACTGCTAAGGCCTTGAGGCACCCCTCCAACCATCAACCACTAACATCCTGCATCTGTGTCCCTCATGGTTGTTATCTTTGTGGCAGGGGTTGGGAGGGGCCATCCTCCACCCCATCCAGTCTGGATATGGCAGTGGGCAGTTGGCTCCGTGGCACATGCCTGAGTGTGCCAGCTTTCACGGAGATGGCAGCTGGGGTTTTCCCCAGCGTGGAGGGCCACAGCCTTCATCACTGGCCTTGTGCACAGTGCACCCTTCAGCAGGAGCAATCTCCCAGGCCTAGTCGCAGGGGTCACTGTGGTGCCGGAACCTGCTAACACCACGCCCAGCCGAGGCACAACACTGTCTCATCTGGCCTGCCTCCTGATGTGTGAAGACCTGATGCTGCTGTCAAACCTGGCTGTCTGCTTGGCAGCAGATTGTCATCAGTTGCTTTCCGAATGTAAAATAGTACTTTCCTACAATTCACTTCTACTGTAATGCCTACAATGCTTTCTGATCATCCCTCATTCAGTTGTTATGGCCATAGCAACTAAATCCTTGGAAATGGGAATCATAGGCCATAGAAACAATTATAACAAACAGAATGACTGAAACAGAGGACGATAAGAACTACTGACAAGGACCATTACCCAAGAATAAGTTGCTTATCAAGAGAAGTGGGGAGGGCAGAAAAGGAAAATGTTGCAGCCACAGCAGAATGACTCCTTGACCACCACATCCCCACACCACCTACAGGACCCTGGCAGATTACTGGATTATGCTTTGTGGGAAGACAGCCCTCCCTCTTGACCCTGCCACAGGGGAATATCCATGGAGGATCTCTACCCCAGGTAAATCCCTTAGATGGTGGGTGTCGGGTGGGCGACTGAAGGAGGACGGGGGGGCAGGCTGCACAAGGTAGAGAAACCCTATGGAAAAAATTAGAGACTGAATGAGAACTTGGAAGAAAGGGCACGGATATTTTCCCTGCTGTGCAGCACAAAGTCGCTGGCTAGCATTACAATTTGCTGCAAAGTGGAGGAACATTCCCATGGGGCCCTACTCCTACCATTCATATAGTCGGGTGGACTGGAGCATTGTGGGGGAATTGCTACCTAGCAGAGGGGGAAGAGTTGTGGAGGATGATAAGCAGAAGGCAAATGTACTAAACAGTTACTTCTGCTCAATATTTACAGTGGCGAATAAAGGGCCTCTGCTAGGGAGTCAAGGTATGTTCATGGTGGGGTTCAGAAAATGGGGTGGGCAGGGAAAGGTGAGGACTGCATTAAACAGGGTAAGAAAATGGCTTGCTGCCCTAAAACAGATGAGGCGCTTGATTCAGATGGCCCCTCCAGAAGATGCAGAGGAGATAGCATAGAACTGACTGAGCCCTTGGCTGGCTATTCAAGGGTTGCTACAATCCCGTGTGGTGTTGAGGGATTAGAGGACTGTGGATGTGGTTCCACTCACAAGGGAGGGGACAAGAATGATCCGAGCAACTACAGGGCGGTTAATCTTATTCCATTGTAGGCAAACTTGGATTACTTGGAAGGATTAGACAAAGTAGGCCACAGGCCCATTCAATTGTCTCCCACTCTCAGTGGGGTTATTTATGGTCATTTTCAAAAGGTATTTGTCAAGCCCATTTTGAAGGACTCAAAAGATGAAGCATTAACCAATCCCCTAGCCAATGTGTTCCAAACTCGTGTAGTTCTGACTGTGTAGAAATGATGTCTCTTTTTGGTGTTCACACGTGGACTAACAATTGCCTATTGTGAGATCTTAGTTGAGTTGTCCTAGTATCTAGTTGTAAACCCCACTGTTCCATGAGTTTTGATTTTTCATGATGTTAAATAATAATAGTAAGTCCTTCTTTCCTCCTAGTATCAAGACTAAACAGATCTAGCGAGTGGAGTCTATCTTCATAGCTCATGGAAGAGATTGATTTTGTAACTCTTCTTTGAGTTCTGTCTAGTAGATTTACACCTCTCCTTTGGTAAGAGTTCTATATTGAGGAGCCATAGTCCAAGTGCAGAATAATATATGTTTTGTACAACCTCAGTGTGCAATGTTTATTTCTGTTAATAAATTATATTTTATTTAGTATATGGTTTGTTACATACTGGCAATGGCCTATAGAAGATAAGTTGTTATTTACCAATATACCCAAATCCCTTTCCTGGTTGATGTTTTCAGTATCTCCCTCCTAGATGGTAAGTATGGATTGGGATTAGCTATTGCCAAAGTGAAGCACTGTACATTTTGATGAATCAAATTTCATTTTGTTGTCAGCAGCCCACTTGACAATGCGATCCAGGTCTTGGCATAAAGATAAGTATTTTCATCAGAATCCACTTCTTCCTATTTTAGTGTCATCAGCAAACTTTGCTATGACACTCTAATTCCTGAGCTCATGTCGCTGATGTACAACCCAAAGAGCACAGGTGCCAACATCAATCCCTGGGGACACCACTAGTGACACATCCCTCAACAGAGTGGTGACCATTTACTCTAACGACCTGAGCTCGTTGTTTTAACCAGTTTTGGATCCATCCTACAATGAAGAAAATTGAAACCCTGTTTAATTAGTTTATTAACTAACAGATCGTGGTGAAACAGTGTTGGATGCTTTTCCTGTATCTGATAGGATGACATCTACAGGTTTCCCTTATCTATGCTGTCACTCACAGTATTATAAAAAGACAAGGTTGGTTGTACACGATCGTCCCTTACGGAAACCATGTTGGATGGTGTCTTCCAGTCCTAGGATAGTTATATCATGCTCAATTTCTTTTTTAATAATTTCTCCATTAGTTTGTAACACAACAAGGTGAGACTTATGGGCCTGTAATTCAAAACCTTGTTTCTATTCCATTTTTTAAAAACAGGAATCACTATAACACTTCTCCAATCAGATGGAACATGTCCAGTGTCCATGTATTCACCGGGCATTAGCAGTGTTTGTGCTCGATTCAGTATATGGGGTTTGGTTAAATACTGAACTGAAATCTGAGTTAAAGCTCTGGGCTATTTCAAGGTCATCTGTTATAGATTTACTGTCCTGTGATAGGGAAGTAATTTTATTTATTAATTGTTTATTATTGTTTATAATAGCATAAAATCATTTGTTATCTTTAGAGTGTGATAGTCTGAACTCCAAGTTCAGTTTAGCTCTTCTTGATCATTTTCTTTATTTTAGACTGCTGATGCTTATATGCCATCCTATATGATACAGATGGGTTTATTTTATTTTTCCTAAAGGCTTTATTCTTTTGCAAATTTATTATTTAATAGCTGCAGAGCACCATAGGGATAATGCCCTTACTATTGTATTTTAGTCTAGCTGGTGCATATAATGCTTCAACCGAGAATAGTATGCTTTATTAGCTTCCAGCAATGTTCGATATCCGGGTTTTTAATTTCTTTTCCCAGTCAGTTGCCCATACTGCCTCTCTTAATTTTTCCCAGTCTGCTTTCTTGTAATTTTTTATCCTCAATGATTTTTATTTTTAGACATACAGTTTAATACGTACATCGGACCATACAGTGATCGCTGATGGAGACCCTGGTGAAAGAAAGCCTGGTGAACTACCTAGAAGAAAACAGGCTAGGAGAGATCAAGCAACATGGTTTTGTGGCAGGAGGTCATGTCAGACTAACCTAGTTGTGTTCTTTGATCAGGTCATAAGGGCAATGGATAGAGGACAGGTAGTACCATTACTGCACTTCAGTTTCTGAAGAGCCTTTGATTCAGTGCCACACAGGAGGTTGCTGAAAAGCTGAAGGACTTGGAAGTGGAAAAGGACATAGTCAGGTGGGTAGGGAGCTGGCGAGGAGGGTGGGGGAGGCACCAGAGGGTGATGGTAAATGGGATCAAATCAGGAAGCAGGGGATCATGAATAGGGTGCAATAGGAGTCAGTCCTGGAACCAGTTCTAGTCAATATATTTATTAGTGAAAGTAGGGAAGGTATTGTATACAGGACAAGATGTGTCCCTTGAAGAGCGACACAAAGCTATGTGGCAGGGGTGGACAGTAATTAAAGGATGAGGGAATCATAGAAGGATGTGGAAAGGCTGGATAGGTGTTGAAAATTTGGCAGCTGAGATTCAACATCAAGTTTATGCATGTAGGGAAGTGGAACCATGGACAGAGTACTGGATGGGAAGGGGGGCACTGGAAACTACAACCAAGGAAAGGGACCTGAAGTTACCATGTGACTCCCTGAAATAAACCAGTCAGAGCAACAAGGCCTACAGCATGATGATGAGAATGCTGGCATGTATTCAGAGGGGTTCTGATAGTAGGAGAAAGTGATATTACCCCAGTGAAGGTCACTAGTGAGGCCTCACCCTGAAAACCGTGCCCAGTTCTGGAATCACACGCGTGAAAAGAGAGGGATGGCTGGAGTTGGTAAAGAGAAGGGTTACCAAGGTGATTCGGGACCAACAGGGCAAATCATGTTAGGAATGGCTTGAGGCCCTAAACATGTACTCACTGAAGGCCAGAAGGAGATGTTCAACATGACAGAGAGCTTACAAGTTCCTAAAGGGAATAACTAAGTGAAGAGCGAAAACCTGCTTCACAAGAATAGGAATGCAGTCACGAGTGGGTATGAACAGAGGCTGGTAGGGGGAAATTCAGGAGGGATGATCATGTCAGGAAGTTTTACTTCACTGAGAGGGTGGTTGTGCTCTGAAACAGATTATTGGTAGAAGTAGTGATGACAGGGACTATAGATAAGGGTGCTAAGATTCTCTGGAACCTGTTCCATCAGTACCTAGTCTGATTTGTCGAATTTTCACTTCTGACTCCGATTCTGTTCCACATCCGATTAAGACAGAGGAATGAAATTGGAAGCAGGATTGGAAGTTCTGCATCCAACTTCATTTCCCCAGAAAGTAAAACATTCCCTGTCCACAAAAAATCCCTCCCCAAAGCTCTCCACAACCCTTAACTTAACTGCTGACTGGGCTGTGTGGGAGGCTCAGGCAACATAGGAACCCTCCATTCTGTTGTCCACTCTGTAAAAAAACCTATTCCTTGTCCACTCCAGTAATGTCCACTGACAGGCAAGTCAGACACACACACCTCCCCACCGTCACCACCACCATCCCACTCCATAGTGTAGCAGATGCTTAGGTAGTTAGGTATTGGTAAGGTAAGTAGTAACAGATTCCTTACCCTCCCATACCCAGTCCCAAAAAGGAGACTACAGTAAGAGTCAGAGTCAGACCCCCAACCACATCATCCTGCCCTCCCAATCTTGCAGCTTGATTGTGGAGGTCAGGACTCGACACTCAGCAGGCAAGACATTAATAAAGTCACTCCACTTTTTGTTTAGTTTGGTATAGGGGCTTAGGCCACTTTGGAGTTTCCTAATCCACTTCTCCCCAGCCCGGCACCCTACCCAGAAGCCCCTGTTTCTCTTCTCCTAAGGACCTGGGAGCTGGAGGTGGTCGACCTGAAGAAAGTCCTGGGATTAGCTACCACCACCTCTGCTGACTATAAGCTGGCGGTGTCTTTGTTTTATGTTAGTGACTTCTCCCAAGGTCACCTAGTGAGTATTTGGCTCTGGTAGGGTTTAAACCTGTGCTCTCTCGGTCCACAAGCCCGTGTTCTAACCACTACAACACACTGCCTCCTAATGGGGCAGAAGAGGACTGCACCAAAAATGAAATGTTGCATAACAGGAGGGCTACACTTGGTACATAAATTATTAAAGAAGAAACCCATATACAGTGCATACACTTTACTGGTAGAGCCCAGGCATACTTTAACTGTCCCAAAGGACGCTCCTCATGTTCAATTCAAAAGATCAGCCATGGCCTGGCCCCACGCTATAATGTTAAAATTATAATAACACTTGTCACAATCCAGGCCAGGAGAGCAATCAATATGCGCCACATCACAGGACCAGGTTTCTTCTCTGGCACTAGAACTGTTTTCATTGAAAGTGAAAAATAAAAGAAAGATTGTTTTACAGCAGAAACCTTTGGTTATAGCGTTAATGCACAGCGAACTTCCATAATAACAACAAAGTGCCACTTCTCATGTGTCACTCCTCCTTAAGGCTAAGGCTTGTGTTCCTCAGTATCTATGGCCCCAGTCACTAAATGAATTTGTGATTATCTGAAATCCAGACTAGAATACTGGTTTCATGGACATAAGCAACCACAGTGCAGAGTAATGCTTATGTAGATTGTTGATAGCTGAAGGCTAGTGTATGATTGAACTGTTTGACTATCATGCGTAGTTACTTTGGCCATTCTCGTGTTTGACTGTCATGTGTAGTTACTTTAGCCATTCACACTCTCTGTCCCCTGAGGGATTACCACCCTATCAGGATGCCATGGATGCAAAGAACCCTCTCTAGAGGTGCCATAGGAACGTGATTCCTTTGGCCTTAGGAAGGAGCCCAAGGACAGCAGCAAGCCACTGAAGAAGGAGGGGTATACAGTGGCAGCAAAGAAAATGAAGCTTCCGAATAAGGCTGAGAAAGCTGGTTTATGTAGCCCAGGAAGGAGGTGCAGCTGACTGCTCCCACCAATCAATCCTCAGGCTTCCCTTTTTTTTTTACATAATTTATTTATCACCCCTGCGTCCGACCGGCCTCTCCTTCAGGCCTTCTGCCAAGGACTACCCCCGCTACTCCACTCTGAACTTCACTCCAGACGCCAGCTTCCCCGATCCCAGATCGCAGCCGCACCAGGGCAGCTCAACGCAACCCTTCGTCGGACGGGTCCTCCTCCTTCCGAGGGAAATTGCTTTCAGGCATTCTGCTCTCAGCCCTGATGCTGCTGACTGACTCTGGCTCTTCGGGTTCCATGGAGGCGGGGATCCAGGCGGCCGCCATCCAGTCGCCGGATGCCATTTTCTGCATTTCTGGTTTTCTCCTGTCGCACTGCTTGTAGTGCCCCGGTCTCCACTGGGCTGCTACAGAGCGAGGCATGACCCTAACCCACCCCGGGAGGAGAGTAGTCCTTAGGACGCCGATCCTCTCCGCCCCTGCCGTACCCCCAGCGACTCAAGTCCGTTTCGAACCCGGTCGCCGGGCGTGGTTTGAGGTAAGGCTCCTGCGCTCAGCCGCCTATGCCACCGGGCTGGTCAGTTTTGCCTTTTAATTACAAATTCCTTTTCTAACAATGGATAAATCCGTCATTTCTCCTAGAACAAAAATACCTTTCTAGGCCACAAAGGGTTAAAGTAATTTTATTACACTAAATGTTCACAATACACAGATCATTTCCTAAAGTGATATGTGGGTGGCAGACTGCCTTTGGAGCACATAGCTGTGACACTGCTGATCAGGGTCTGAATCTTGCACGCACCGCTGACTCACTCTATGTGATCGCCAGCAAGGTAATTAATTAACCTCCTATGATTAATCCTTCTCTTTCCTGATCTCTGCACTGCCCCTCCCTGAGGTTCCAGTAGCCCACTTCAATCTCATTCAACCTCTCTATGTGCACTCATGCATGTGATATCTCCTCTTTACGCAGGAGACTCCTGTTTTTTTTTGACTGAGCTCTCTCCTCCCTCCTGGGAAACAAAATCTCCTGCTTAAGTAAAATTCTGTCCAAAATATCCATGTTTTTGGGCAGATACAGTCACATAAAAATTAAATCAGTGATGAACAATGTCTCTGATAACTTATATAACTAATTGTTTATTCATTTTAGTGCTTATTCTTGACAAAATGAAATACATAACATTTTGTAATGACTTTTTTCTTATTTTTTGATGCCATTTAAGACAAACTCATGACGTAATGGCATCTCCTACTAACAGGCCAATCTCCCTCTAATTTGACCCAAGACTCCTCTTAAGCAAGTTGGCAGGCCAGCCTCCCTCCTAATTTGACCCAAATCTCCCTCTTAAGCAAGTTGGACATATCACATGTATGTGCATTAATGCCTGCTGCTAACTGGTCATGGTTTGTAAAGTGCGCTGAGATGCAGTGTGCATCAAACACGCTATATAAACCCGATTCCTTTCCTTTCATACTCAGTCTGATCCAATTATGTCCTCCTCCCCTCCTAGGAAGAAAACGACGCGGCTCTTGATGCTTGTTTCCACTGGCCAGCAGGGCCCAAGATCATCAAGTGGTACACCAGGTGCCTTCCAAGGCAAGTGTCGAGGACTAGACAGACAACTCCAAGGGTCACACAAGCACCTCTCTGGGTTCCAGGGCCGATGATGAATTTGGAGCAGAATGGGTCTGGCATCACAGGGTTGGTTCTTGAATCAGAAACTACCGAATCCACTCCTCTAGGATAAGGCAGAAGCCATCAGATCCACTAGCCAAGAACTGACAGCAGCATACAAGGTGCAACATGGCATAGGGTAGCACTATAACTGCTGTCAGCTTCATGTGCAGTAGAGGAAGACTGCCCAACATGGCCTTAGTTTGTTGGGAGGGCTAAAACAGTGTCGTTAATTTAACCTTAAGTAGCTGCTTCCTAAAGACTTGAATAGACAAGACAAGAAAAGTTCTCAGTCGATGAAAGGTGTGCATAGCTCTGGGATTTTTTGGATTGTCTGAGTCCACATGGTTAGTAGAAGCCCTGCCCTCTGTGAAATACTTAAGTCCCCTAAAGCTAAATAGGCTATTAGGCATGCTGGAAGGTCACCAGTGATTCCCAAAATTAGCAGCACTGCTATGCCTCCAGCTTTGGACGGCAAACATCACTGCAGCAGAAGAGAAGAAAACTCTCTGAGTGATTTGTAATGCGATGAACGAACACCACATTGTTCCCTGATTCACTCATGATTGTGAAGGTTGCTGCAGCATGAAAAATTAAGCCAAGGAGCCAAACAGCCGAAAACAATTAAGCCTTTACTACTCGATGCCGGCATTTGATAGCATCTCCCACTGTTGCCTGCTTTCACTAATTGTTTTTCAGCAGATGTTTTCCTCTACTGGTACTTAGGAGCAAATCTCCATGTCACATAGGTGAAAATTCTGATGAAGAACTGTCTTTACCTACAGCATAATCTCCTGGTACTAGGCTTCAAAACCATTGACTAAATCTGGTCCCAGGGACCTCTAATTAATTACATTTGTTATTTTTAAATACATATAGCAGTCATTGATATTACAGGAAAACTACACCCTCCTATCTTGTAAATGTTATTTGTTTCCATGTCAACAGACAGCTCTTTCCGTAGCTGTTAGGGATACAGGTGATTGCTTTAGTTTATTTTCACTGTTCATACTAGTCCCTGTAACTATCCTGGGGATCTTCATTTTCTGGTTGCTGAAATCTCATTCCCTGACAGCTGCATTAGCATTGGAGAACATGATGTGTCAGCACCCTTCAGACTCAGAGCATGCCTGTCTGCTTGATACAAGTTAAAAAAAAACAAGCTGTAGCAAGGTGCGAAATACCACATTTGCCTTTGGTTAGCTTTGCAAACCATCAAGTTGTAATGCAGGTTTTTATTTATTTGTTTATTTATTTATTTATTGAATCTCGGATTAATACCTTTGAGCATAACTGCTCCTTTACAGAGGTTCCACTTCACAGGATTACAAAACAGTAACACAAAAATCAAAGTAACACAAAGTAACACAAAATCAAAGATACATTGCCATACATCAAAAACAGCATTGCAATGATACAAGATGTAAGACAGACAACAATAACATAGAGGATAAAGTATGGGCATTGATGAATAGCAAGCTATGCTAGTTCTAGTGGTTCCCTTGGCAACTCCAGGTAAACCTCGAGAGCGCAGCCTCGAGAGGTTTACCATATAGCTGCCAAGGGAGCCACAAGAAGATAGTTAGCTTGGTTATTCATCGATGCCCACATTTTGTCTTTTATAGTGTAAGGGCATCGGTATCACAAAAACAACACTTGATTTGAAACATCCAACTAGGATGCACGCACTGAGAGACAGGGTCATCCGTGAAGCATTGACCTCTGCTGAACTTTCGGTATTATGGATAACAGACCTGCAAGACACACATCGCCGTACATGAAGAAAAAAATATTTAGTAAACAAGCAGGAATGTAGAAACCGCTCTACATATCCCTAATTTGGTGAGTGACTGAGGGTTTGCAAGGGTTTCAGTACAGATTGGGGGCGGTTTGCATGTGCTGTGTGACCGTTATCTGAATCACTGTTGAAAACGAATGTTGAACATTCACATGGTCGCACTGCCACAGAGATAGGTGTGTGACTGAATTTCATGTTGCTATGCCATCGATGTGACGTACCATCGATGGGTTAACAACAAAAATACCTCACATCGATGGTATAACAACCCAGGAAAAAGATAGAGTTATCTATATAACCATGTTCCACCATACATTATAAGTAATTACTTTGGTACAGTGGTCCATAGTTACAAGATATAAACTTCAGGTTTGTGCATATTGAAGCTTGGGAATTTTCCCAGATCAGGAATGCGAGCTGGAAGGAGAATTAACATGTAGTGGTAGGGCGTATGTTAGAAAACAGCAGGGTTCCATGGGTAGTAAGGTAACAGGACAGAAAGAGGTTAAAGGGAGCAAACCAGGGGTTTTGTCAGTGCAGTTATAGAGGAGATGATCCTAGCAGGTGAAGAGGTGGTAAAGTACAGCTGCAGGTCCATTTTGTTTTCTGCCCATACATAGGTGTTTAAACACATGAAGTGTAGAGTTACAGAGCCTTAGTTGGAGGGGTTCTGGGGTGCAAGAAGGGAGGGGAGTAAGTGCAGCAGATAAGTAGTGCTGGACATCTCCCTTTTAACAAAGTCCTTGTTAGCTGAGTGGTGGCCTTCCTTTCTCAATTCAAAGCTCAAAAGTATAAAAACAAGTTAAAAATGTCCCCCATTATAGTCTATGGGAGGCGTCCCATACCGTTCTGGTACTGACATCCTAAGCGTGAATGAGTGGGGCCTTGGCTCCAGGATGGAAAATGTTGCTACTTTAGATACCGGCTCCATGGAGCTGTTTTACGAGGTTATTTAATAAAATAAAGTGTGCCAAAATGATGCTTTGAGGAGGACCTGCTAAACCGAAGGGTAAGGTATTAATGTGTTGGGGAGGGGATAATTTTATTCAAAACCTGCTCTTTTAAATTGCATTCAGTTTGTATGTTTCCAGATATTTTTTCAGGATATTTGTACTTTCAGCATAGAGATATATGGAATAAATGGGTGCTGTGACATCATATGCAAATGCAGCTCTTGTGGACAATGAGATTTCAGCAACCAGAAAATGGAGCCACACACATGCAGTTACAGGGGACTAGCATGAACAGTGAAAACAAACTAAAGCAAACACATATATCCCCAGCAGCTACAGTAAAAGGTTGTCTGTTGACAAGGAAACAAATAGCATTTACAAGATACAGTATGACGGTGTAGTTTTCCTTTAAGATATATACAGCTAGTATAAATATGATGGAATACAAACAGTACTAACAAGCCATTTAAAATATTTATGAAGCTGAGGCAAATTGACAGACTTGTGCAGTATGCAGACTTTAACAAACCAATGTCAAGAGTACAACAGCAAGGTAACAGCAGCAAACTAACAGTTTAGGCAAGACTACCTATAGGAGGACACCAATATCTTTAGTAGTCACTCACTCACTCACTAACACTCACTCAATCCCCACGTCATCCTCCCCAGCTATCCTCACTAGTCCCATATGTCTGCTCACCCTTGCTTGAATCCATCCATTGATTTGGTACAGACCTCACCTCCGCAGCCTATGCCACTTATCCACTCCCTATAAAGAAACTCTTACATCACTCCTGAATCCTCCCACTAGCTTTCTTTGAATTAACCCCTATGCATGTGTCTCCACTCATTGTGAACAGTTTCCTGGTGTCTACCTTGTTTACCCTGTGAAGAAACTTGAAAGTTGCAACCATGTCCCCCTCCCTCCAGTGTTTTGTTAAGGTTCTCAAGCCTCAGCATGTTACATTTCTCTTGCTTCCCAAATTATTTTTGTTGCCCTCCTCTGCACCACCTCAACCTTATCCCTGTCCATTTCCAAGTGTGGACCCCAGAACTGCACAGTACTCCAAATGCAGCCACACCTGGGATCTGTACAGGTGGAGGATCATACTTCCTTCTGCTGCTTATCCCTGTTCTATGCACCCCAGTATCCTTGCTGCTTTCCTTACTGCTCTGTTGCACTGTGCTGACTGCTATAAGTTGCCTGCTGTTAGACCTCGAGATCTCTATCCTCTGTCATCTTTTCTAACACTACATCTCCCATTCTTTAGTCCGTCTTTGGGGTCCTGTCTCCTATGTGAATAACTTTGCCCTTTTGTGCAGGAATTTTAGTTGCCCTGACCATTTCTACCATCTCTTCAGGTCTTCAGTGAATGTCCTGATCTCCTCAGCAGTACCCACTATACTGCAGATTGTTGTATCATCTATAAATGGGCACATCGTTCCTTAAATCCCTTACTTGATGTCACAAGTAAAATGTTGAGAAGTACTGGGCCTAAGGCTAACCCTGAGAACTCCATAGATGTTTTCCTTACCTCCAATAATTTTCCATCTGAGACCACAGTAGCTTCTCAGTTCTCCCACCCATCTAGTTCCTGAACCATCCTGTAATTTTGTCCTCCATCCATAGGTCCTCTAATTTCTTAACCAGTCCCATCTGTGGGATTGAGTGGAAGTCTAAAGTCCAGATACAGTATGTCTGCTGCCTGTCCTTTGTCCATCACCTTAGTGACCCAGTCAAATACTGTAGGGCCCAGTACACACTACAGCACGGTAAGCAGAAATGGTTTTAAAATGGATTAAACCTTACCGTGCTATAGTGTCTGCACATCTCCTGGCACGTTTTAAACTATTAAATCAGTTCACACTATTTGCACTAGCACATTCTCTGACGGCTATAACCACATTCACAGCACATCATAGTTTACCACATACTATGTGTACCATCTGTATCACCAGGAGGCAAACACATGGGGCATCCATGCTGATGGTAAAAACAGAGTAAATCAGGATGTTAGTATGGTTTTAAAACCGGACTAAACCCTACTTGTAGTGCAGATGTTAAGTGTGTTACAGAGACTTAAAACATTTAAGCTCCTTAAACTGCTTTAAGTCCTCTAGTTTTGCAGGGCTTAGTCGATCGGATTTGTTTGACACAGCCTCCCGCAGTGAACCCATGTTGTTTTTGTCCTGCAATCCTTTGGCATCCAAGTGTAACCCCTGGCAAATGGGGGTTCCTAAAACCTCTAGTGCTGTCTCTTTAAGAGCTGCCAGCTGCAGACCCAATTAGTCATGGGGGGCCGTGTCTCTGCTCAAATCACTGAAGCCATTGATAATGTGCCCTGCTTTGCATCGCTAAGCAGCCAAAGTAGGCACCTCCTGGGCTGTAATTAATGATTTGATATATGTTGAACTGGTATTGGAAATGATGCTGTCTAACCTGTTCCTTCTGCAGCTGGGACTGTATGTGCTTTGCCCCTCCATTTTAGATCAGAACTGCTGCTTGGATCCAATCAGGAGGAGGGGCTCTTAAGATGGAGTACTGAGCAGCCAACCAGGAAAAGGACTCTCTAGGAGCCAGCTGCCAATGGGGAGTATGGCCAGTGAATCGGAAGTGAGAAGTTCAGGGTGTGGCGCTTTTGCACCAATAGGGAAGTTGTGAGGCTGGCATCTGGAACCCTCTAATCAGGATGGATCACGCCCGTTGTGATTCCCTGCCTAATGGCTGAAGAGGCAGAGTCGTTGGCCGTGGTGAGTGAGTAAGGAGCTCCGGGCTTCTGCGCTGTTGAGTGTTCACACGAAAGCGCGTGTGGAAGGCCAAAAGTCAGGCAACTTATTACCGCGTGGTGATTCAGACTGAATCCGCCATGTGCTGCTATCAGAAGAGGCTGTGCAGTTTGCAGCCAACTACCAGGCTCACCCTGTAGAGGACTGGAGAATCTGCTTCATCGCGCTCGGTCTGTCAGGAGAAGTGAAGCTGCACTGTGACTTCCGGTTTAGCAGTGAGTGTGTTGGGATATAAGCAGCTGCCTGGTATGGTAACCTTCTTTACATATAAATGTGTGGGGAGGTTCTGATCACAGGCCTGTGTTCCTCGGTGGTGCATAAGGTGTTCTGCCACAAGAGTTGTGAGTAAAATTCAGGTAAGCTCCTGCAAACTGATCCATTGAGTTGTAAGTGTTCAACTGTTTCCCTCTCTGGCTACAGACTGAGCCTACCGGCTCCGGATTACAAATTGGGTATTGTACTAATGTTTTCATCCTCAGGGCCCCAACCAGCTGCACCGAACTTGGCTAGCCCTTATTGCCTGGGTACCCAGTGACAGTGACTTGTAGGGACCTTAACCTGTGCACAGTGCTCTGAAACAGTAGAGTGATTAAGCCAATTAACTTGATTTCCCCTGCCCTTGTTATTTCCCCTAAATAAATCAGATTTGGTTGTTTTGCAAAGTATACTGCCTGAACTGCGTGTTTGTGCTGAAATACTGTACAGTGGTTATTGTGTTACTGCATCTTACTTTACAGGGGTCCCAGAGTCAAGCTGATCAAACCAATCCGGGGTAAGTGTATACTATGAAGGTACTGCTGCTATACTGTGTGGGCCACTAGTGGGAAGAAGGGGTTGCAGTGTCCCAGAGGGCTGTGACCAAGTCATACCAGACTGTCTTAACCCGACCTCTGGGTGGAGGCACCCGCCATTGGACCTAGGCCCCTCAACCTGTCAGTAGTTAAGCAGGCAGGGGTAGTAGCCCTTGGGATAGTGCCACCTGGGGTTACACAGAACACTGACTGCAATAGAAAAGTTATCATTCTCTGAAGCGGTCAGATAATACTGGTGTGCATACACCGAGCAAGAGTCTACATTAAGTTATATGTAGAATAAATCTGAGATAGCTGTGAATTACAAGGCTGTAATTCCATCAAGGAGTTCTGGTGACATCATAAACCTCGAGAGCAAAACTTGAGTGGTGTCAAATGTCACTGGGACCCCAAGATAGAATTACAAGCCCTGTAACTTACAGCAGAACTGTGAATTTTGGGATTACTAATGTAACAACTGAGAACTGCGACAAAAAAAATGTATAATGTGCAAATTACAAAGGTTTGCCATATATTATAACACAGGATTGCAAATGTATTGTTGTAAATTCAAGTCAACAACACGACAGAAAAATATATGATTACAGTGTAACACAGTAATTTATGATCAGAAGTGACCCTTGGCCCATCACCCTCATGCTTTTATACAGAGACTACTTAGCATGCTCTGCAAATGTGGATGGGGATAAAGCAAAGTGGAAATTACTAGCCAGTAAGCCTTACAACAGTAGCAGGCAAACTAATGGAAACAATTTTCAGCGGACAAATATTTGATTTCCTGAAGGAAAGTGGGCTTATAGATAGGACTCAAATGGATTTACAGGAGACAGGTCATGTCGGACAAATCTGATTGATTTTTCCAATTCAGTGACACAGATAGTGGATTGGGGCCAGGTAGTTGGCATCCTGTACATGGGTTTCAGCAAGGTCTTTGATTCAATACCACATGTAAGCAATAAGCCATGATGGGCATGCATTAAAGGATTAACAATGCACCAGGGGCATAGTAAGGTGGCCGAGTGCCCCTATGCTCATGGGAAGTGCAGTGTTAATCTTTTAATGCACATTCCAGAGTGGCTTATTAAACTTATAAAGTGGCTCATTGTAGGTAATGAGGTTTTCCAGCCTTTGAAGGGATCTGGTCTCTGCCAGTGCATCGTTAGTATTTTAATGCATGGTCATGTGATGGCTGTCATCCAATGAGCTATCTGGATTTATCCTTGCTATTTTATAAAGGAAGCTAATTAAGGAGGTGGAAATCTAGGATTGGGAGATAGTCTAACTAGGTGGCCATGGAACTGACAGATGCGATACAGAGTAGCCGTGAATGGAAAGTTCTCTGGTGCCAGCGGGTTACTAGTAGGGTGCCACGGGGTCTGTCATGGAGCATCTACTCTTTTATTCTTTTTTTGTTTATTCACCATACTGGTCTGCCCTATCAGGCCAGCCCCTGACCCCATCACCCATCTTTCCTGTGAGGGCAACCAAGATGACCCAGGGACAGCAGGGAGAAACGTGAGAACAGATGAGGGATCTAAACCTGTACACTCTGGAGTCGAGGAGGAGAGGCAGGACATGATCAAAACACACAAATACCTCCATGGAGTAAACAAGGTGGAAACAGGGAATTATTAGGGCTGAGTAGGTGTTATTTGTTTCTGCTGTATTGTCCTGTTGATGGTTGTGGTAATTATAAAAACAATAACGTTTTTCAGTTTCAAAAAAAAAGGACTGCGTTGGTGCACAAACACCAGGGGTAACCCCATGAAGCTGAAGGGAGGGCAAACTGCAGAGGGATGCTGGAAGGTATTTTTTCATGGAAAGGGTGGTGGAAGGGTGGAATAGGCTACGAAAGAGGTGGTCTGTGTTAAAACAGTGGGGGATTTAAACATGGATGAGACAGGTATAAGGACTGGGTAAATATGGTATTAAAAGTGGACGGGCATGGGTGCTGGCACATGGGGAAATGTTGGGGGGCTGTAGTAATTACAAAACAGACCAAGACTGCTTCCCTTATGACCTTGCATACATTAAAGGGCATTCTGAATGCTCATGAGCAAAAGTGGGGAGCCGCTGCCCCCCACACCCATGAGTTCTGGTACCCATGGGAGTGGGTGAGGAAGTGTGAGAGCTACTAGGGCACTGACTTGCCACATCAGATTGGCAGGACTGGGCAGCCACAATGGGCCAGGTTGCCTTTTTCCATGCTTGCCCATATGATGGTGCCTTCAGGGGCGTATCCTCGGGACATCGATCCAGTGCAGGAGGGTGCCTGGTCAGTGGTGCAGAGTCTACAGGTGCTGCTGTCACCCTGCATTAGTCAGCCAATTTTTCCTCCTTTTGTAACCTACTAGCCAGGTGGCATGCAAAAGCGCATGGGGGATGTCACATATGGTGTCCTGGGGGTGCCCCACGAACATATGAAGAAGCCAGCAGAAGAAGGCCATTTGGTCTATCTAGTCTGCAAGTATTGCAGGGTACACAGCTTGAGCTACTGTTCCTGTCCTCCCTCCCACATCTCCCATCCTCTCTACCCATGATCCCTACCTTCCCCTATGCCTATCCCAGGCTCTCTTAAAGCTGTCAACTGTCTTCAATGAGATCACCTCTTCTGGCAGCACATTGCAAGTGTCACCACCCTCTCTGTAAAGAGTGCTTCCTGACCTCCCTCCTAAACCTCCACCCTCCAGCTTAAGACTGTGCCCCTCGTGTTGTGGTTGCACTGAGCAAAGAAACCCTCCTTATCCACCTTATTTACCCTTTCAACATTTGAAGGTCCCAATCATGTCCCTCTCTCTCGCCTTCCAGGAGTACATGTTCAGTGCCCTCAACCTCTCCTCATATGCCTTACCCTGCTGACCAGCTATCATCTTTTTAGCCCTCCTCTGGACCTTCTCCATCTTCTTCCTATAGTTAGACTAGTAGACAAAGCACACATGTGTGCTTTCTTTTCCTTTATATTTCTACAAGAAAATGGGAGGCCCTAGGAAGGTTTGCAAGGTTGGAACACTCACTGGGAATAAGGTGTCACAACTGTCACTTCACGGAGAGACAGCAAGGAACTGTAACGACGGGGGAAGATGTCTGGTACATGACCCATGTGGCATATGAGGCATGTGGAAGGGATGTAAAACTTCAAAAGACTTTTCACAATTTGCTGGAGCAGAGGAGATGAAAAGTTAGTTACTGGAGAGAGAGAGAGCAGGTCAGTCTGATTCGGGAAAGGCTGTGTGTAACTTCATAACAGTTTACCCTGTGTTCAGAAAAACATTTGGATTAGCAAAGTGGATTTTGTGTCCATCTGCAAGTCAGCATGTAATGGAACCGACCTTTGTAAACAGCAAATAAAGAGATATTATTTTAATGTGATATCTGTTGTGTGTGGCCTGAATTCCATATTTATTTATTTATTTATTTGGTGACCAGGTAGCTGATCCAAAGGACCATTTTCAGTTATGACCGGCCACAGAGTGGCAGTCAAGAAGCAGAAATACAATACAAAGGTGCAGGCTCACAGAAAATACATTACATGGTACAGTGCACACCTCAACATGAGGTCAAAACAATACATGCAGCATAGTTCAGTCCATACATACAGTAATAATAGAATACAAACAGATGCAGGTAAGCAGAATTACAGTAAGTGGCACAAGGCATATCTCAGCCATGGGTCACAAAATCCATGCTGAGTCGTTTAGTTGGTACATACAGTAAAACAGTATACAGGGATAAGCAGTCAGGAGACAAATCAGGTTAAAATGGAAGACACTGGTAGTACTGCATCACAGAGAAGCAAATGGTACAGCTAATAGTGGAGTGGCTGCATGCTACCTGTAAGCTGTAACCCTGATCATATACAGTGTGACTAACAGGAGTGGAACAGTCCACTATCTGACGTGACAGCTTCTTGGGCAATTAGAGATAAGGACAGGAAAGGAGAGCTTATGCAGAGGGGTGCTAGGGGGTAGAGGAGATAGGAGGGTCACAGGAGATGGCAGGGTTATGGGAAAGTGCAGGCGCACTCAGACAACACGCTACACACAGGAAGAGGTGGTGCAGCATAAGGGAGAAAGGAGGTCAGAGGAAGTGATGTGAGTGGGAGAATAGGCAGGCAGCGCTGTGCAGTCAAGTAGCAAAGCGGCTTTTTGGACCTAGGGTTGTTGAGGGAAGCAGTTACAAGTTGACTCAGACAGGAGCCAGGCTTTGAGGTTAGTATTGAAAGACAGGTGGGAGGGAGATAGACGATGGACGATGGGAGCTGGTTCCAAAGAGAAGGGCAGACACCAAGAAGGCTTTACTGCCCATAGTCGTGGGAGATGTGAGGGACTACAAGAGGAGTGATGGAGGAGACCCTGAGGCTTCTCAAAACCACCCTGTCAGTAAGTAGTGAAGCATATTAGGACAGCTGGTTGTTCCTGAGAGAATTGTCAGTTAGGCATCCCATAGCATAATCAAAATGACCCTGTAGTGGAGCCACCCTAGGGACTGATAGAGTGTGCAGTGGTGGGTGGAGTAGGGACCTGAAGAACAAAGCAACAGATGTAGTTATAAGTGGTACTTAGGTGATGGCGTAGGGAGGAGGATACAGAAGAGTAGACAGAGGAGCAGTAGTCAAGCAGGGGCAGATTACCTTGTGCAACAACTACAGTAGGTGAGCCTCAGGGGACAGGAGTTGATTAAGGGTATGCAGCGCCTAGCTTTTGGTGAATTCTTCTCACCATAGAGATTAACAAGTTCATTGAAGGTAAGTGGAGGGATCAAGGGTCACACCTAGATATTTAAAGTGGGTGACGGTTTCTGAGGGTGGACCTGCAGGTGTGAGTACAGTAAGGAGGAGTTTGATCTGGCAGCCTTGGCAAGAACGGCTTAGAGCCAAAAGCATGGCTTTGGTCTTTTTTCATTTACAAGGAGTTTACTGAGAGGAAATAATTGTATGCAGCACCATAGTTTAGGGTGAGGGTGGTAGAGATGGATTCTAGGATTTATCACTATGGTAGAGAACTAGATTGTCTGCATAAAGGAGATCTTTGCAATTTAAGCTATCGTCCAGGAGTGCATTGATGAACATAGAAACAAGTAGAGGCCAAGAATGGAGCCCTGGGAAACCTCAGTGCATATCAGTAGAGTAGAAGAGGAAGCATTACCAATTATAACAGACTGGGACCTATTGGAGGTAACTACAGAACCAAGAAGCTGTGTCAAGTGAGCAACCAAAATGCAGTAGGGTGGCATGAGAAGGTGATGGTCTACTAGGTCGAAGGCCTTTGATAAATCTACAAAACTGCACCTGTGGCTCTGCATGTCCATGTTCCTAAGGACATGGTCAGTGAAAAGGGCCAATGCAGAGGAGGTGCTATGGTGTTTGGAAACCATGCTGAAGGGGACACAGGAGGTTGTATTTTTGAGATGTTCAGATAGCTGGTAATGCATGATTTTGTCTAGTAATTTACTTAAGTGTGGAGGAGGAGATGGGTCTATAGTTCTCAGGTGTGGGGATCACGTGCTTTGAAAATAGGTACCACATGTACATGCTTCCAGGAGTCAGGCACTGTGGATGAGAGTAATGCCAGACTGAATATGTAAGTTAGGGCCTGAAAATAGTTGGGAGATAAGCTTCAGAAAAACAGGGTAACATAAATCGCTGCCAGGACTTCCTCTAGATGGAAGTGACTTCAAGGGTAATATTCTGACCAATGGCCCTAAAGTAGAATGATGGAGGAAGGGCAGCATTAGGAGAGGAATGGGCATGGGAATCTGTCATTCTGGCATGTGGGAGGCTGGGGTGGAAGTTTATAAGATCGAGGTTAGTCAGTAAACATCAAATTGAAAGTATCTGCAATCTGAGCAGGGTCATAGATGGACTGGAAGGGGATGCAAGTTGCATTATTTGTTTATTAAACTTAGGATTAAGAAGGGACCCAATGGAGGCCCAGAAACTGCGGGATTGCCAAGGGTGCTTTTTGTTGGTTTTAAAGAATTTGTGTTTAAGCAATTTAGCAGCCTGTTTACATGAGTTGTGCAGTTGCCTGTAAGCTTTCCATAGTTGGGGTGAGGGGATGCTTCGTAGGCTTTCCATTTTCTGTCCCTTTCTTTCATTTGCAACAGCAACTTCCTGGATAACCAATGGGTGCAGCCATCTCTGACCCTTCTGGTAGTGAGGAGAAGTATTTGTCCTGTAGCTTCGAGGCATCAGTAAAGAAAGAAACTGCATTAGAAATGTTGTTGAGCGAGTAAAGGTGGGACCAATCTATGTACTTAGCATCCTGTAAGAGGAGTCAAGATTCTGGTTATTAAATGTCCTGAAGGACAGAAGTTTGGGGGAGGGGAATGGCAAGATTTGGTCAGGACAATATATGTCGGGTGTGATCACTAACTGAACTGGACATAGTGCCTGCCTGAAGGATCTGATCTGCCCGATTAGTGACAATCCAATCTAGGGACGGAGTGGTTTAGTGAGTGAGGGTTATACCTGGTAGGGAGGAGATGACTTGTTCCAGGTTATGGCCTTCAATAAAGTTGCATAGTCTGATTCAGGGCTGTTACCCAGTTTAGGTTAAAGTTGCCAAGTAAGATTGTATCTCTTGATGCTGTGATGCATGCAAACCCATCTAGAAAGTTGGACAGGCCCTGGATGCCTCCTGATGGTGGATTATAACAGCAGCCCAGGTAAAGTTTTTAGGCGCTCCCAGTCTTAGTTCAGTGAGAATCCACTCACTCGAGGAGATGTGATTTGAGCAGCCGACGGTGGTAGCAGAGATGTGTTCCTGCACATATGGTGCAACACCCCAACCCTCTTTCTGCCTGGCCTGTCCAGGTGAAGAAGGAGTAACTTTGGATTTGATACATGGCATCGTCATGGTAGGACTTTAGCCAAGTCTCAGAGACCTAGCACATGGGGCTTGTACATGGACACCCAGGCCTCAAGCTCAGGAACTTTGCTGGGAGGCTGCAGGCATTCAAATGGGCCACTCTGAGCCAGCTTATCTGGCCCAAATAGTGTCAGTGTGGTTGATATGGATGTTTAAGGGGCCTGGGTTGCTTCCATGTCACCAGCAAGGAGGCGAGGAGAAGGAGGGAGAGTAGAGGACTGGTAGGAGGGAGCCAGCTTGGTGACTGAATAGTTAGGAGAGACAAAATCCAAGTAAGCGATGCTCGAGGTTTGATAGTAGAGTCAATATAGTACAGCCCATGGGGATATGCTCATATCTAGCCCTGGGGGTGAGGAGTAAGGTGGTGAGTGAGTGAGTTAAGGTACAGGGTGCAGGCATAGCTGATTCAGGGCAAGTAATGCTGCACAAAGTCCATGACCAGCAGCAGGCCAGTCATGGAGGAAGTGACCAGGATGATCAGATATATATCTATACTGAGTGAATACCAGCACCAGGTGACTAGAGGATGACAGCACAGATGGCAACTATGTCAAAGGTTGAGTGTCACTACTACTGTTTATGTTAATAAAGTAGGAGAAGCTTGATTTGACAAAAACATGGAGAGGCACTTAAGAGGTGGCAGCATTAAGGGCATATTAGGAAGGGGCAGGGATTTGTTGGAGAAACAGCATTTACAGAGTGGCGGGGCAGGGAGAGTGAGGGGCTGAAAATTTAGGCTACTAGCAGCAAGGAGGTACAAAAGCACTCCATGAGATTAGCAAGAAAAGCGCTGCTATTTTCAAGCATAGCGCCAAGGAGGACTGATTGGATGAGGTGGAAGTGCTGGCCAATCAAGCGCAGGAGGCGCAGATGTGCCAGAGTTTCAGAGATCAGGCAGGAAGGGCTGCCAAAACAGCCGTAGGTTTACCTTGAGCAGCTTGGAGAACTTGGCAGTGGAAAGCGTCAACACGCGAGGAGAAAACCGTCACCCCAGCTTTAGCAGGCGCCCAGTTTGGGCGGGTAGAAGTCCAGGCAAAGAATGAGCAAAGCCAGAATTAGTATCACACAGGAACAATAGGCAGGGGCAGAGGGCCAAGAATCGGAAGGGGTAGAGACAGAACAGATCAGTAGGCTAGAAAGGGTAAGGGAGGAGAAAACAAAGCGACTCCACCTCTCCATTGCAACGAACAAGGAGCCATCCTAGAGCAAACACATGCGTTCAAGTACCTCGCATAACCCTTGATCCCCACCTCTCATACGCTGTCCAGTATCAGCACCTTTGCAAAGTTCACAATGTGAGGTTAGGCACATTATCCCGCACAGGAAACACCTAACCCCAGAAGCACTGTCAGTGGTCAGCCCAAAGCTCCATCACAGCATCATAGACTATGGTCTTATCATATATGGGTCTGCAACTACCACTGCTCTTAAACATATTAGACCTCCTGAATAAGGCCTGTCGTCTCATCACTGGCTCACATCGCCGTACCCACACATGTGACCTTTATTCCCAATCTGGATGTCTTCAACTGGTCAAACGCATAAAATACCAAACCTGCATCACAGCCAAGAAAATTATAATGGGGCTTGCCCACCTGGTGTCTGTGCCTCCTTAAGCCCAGACATGGAGCGTCACGACAAGGAGATCCAATTCCATCTACTACATATCCCACGATGTCGCACGACCCAAGGACAAAGATCATTCGCCTATCAGGCATCCAACTGGCTCAACTCTCTTGGCAGCGACATAGCAACTGCTCCAACACTCAGCCTCTTCAAGTCCAAGCTGCGCCTCACTGCTTGTATCCCGCGATTGCCCATCTTAACATTTCCACCGCTCCAGCTGCACAAGCCCCAGCACCACCCACAATCAGTCTTTGCACCCCTAGCACCTTACCTGTCATATTCCCTCGACAAGGCCCCTGGCTGCACTGTCTCCACCCTCGCCCACCTCTCCCCGTATATCCACTCCTGCCCCTTCAACCACCTCCCGTACTCCCCTTAGCCCCTGCACTCCTTCCCCTCTCGATATCCTACCCTCACTCCCCTTGTCTTGCTCACAGCTCAAGTCCTTGTACTGGTTATTACATGTCTGTAAGTCAATGACTATCTGTTTGTAACTAAAATGATGACTGTTGCACACGTGATGGAACCTTTGTAAAAGAGCCTCGGTTCAAAGGTATTGTAATCCTAGATTGAAAGAAATAAAATAAAGAGTCAAGGGAGGGTAATTTGCAACTGAAAGGAAGGCGTAGACAGGGTAGTTAAGCAGCTAGACAACAGGGTAGACAAGTGTCTGTGCAGTAATTAACAATTCAGTTCACAGTTAAAGCAATTGCACTGTTCATGCAGTCTAAAATTACACAGTACACCAGAAAATGCAGACAAAATTTAGGCTACTAGCAGCATGGAGGTAAAAAGCTCTCCGAGAAATTAGCAAAGAAAAGTGCTATTTTCAAACGTGGAGCCTGGGAGGAGCCGATTGGCTGAGGTCAGAACTGCCGGTCAATCAGTGTAGGAGGCACAGATGCACCAGAGTTTCAGACCTCAGTGGAAAGGCTGCCAAAACAGTTGTAGGTTTACCTTAGGCAGCTGAGGGAGCTTCGGCAGTGAAGGAGCGGCAGCCATGGCGAGAGAGAGAGAGCCGAGCTGCCCCAGCTTCCAGCAGGCGCCTGTTCGGGGCGGTAGAAGTCTAGGTGGCTTAAGACAGTGACTTCTACCTGCTGAAGACATGACTACCAAAGGCAGCCTGGGGCACCAGAGGAGAACAGCTATGGGACTACATTGGCAACCTTAAAGCAGGTCAGCCTTACCCTGGAGTGTGTAAATAAAGTGGCATTACCAAGCCAGAGTGAAAAGCCTGCAAACCTTCCCCTTGGTCTGTGCCATAAAAGGGTGGCAGCGTGCCACTGCATAAAAAGCTTGAGCAACCATCACATATTGGTGGCCAGCAGCTGAGATTTGTCGCTGTGCGGAAATAAGAGAACAGAGGACTCAATCCTAGGTGCGAGGAACTGTCTGCAAATAAATAACATGTCCAGTAACCATGGTAACGCAAAAATACTGCTATATGCTGATGATGCAGTTTTGTATAGATCTCCACCAACCTGCTACAGATTCAGTTTGGCCTTCAGGCAGACTTACAGACACTTGAGTCCTGGTTTCAGTCACAATTACTGATACTGAATGCCAAAAACAAAGCCCATGCTATTTGAGACCCATAGGCTGTGTCCGATAGACAACATGTTCTCATTGTGTACTTTGTCAGGAGCTGATACTGATGTAGTGACTACTCTAAAGTACCTGGAATCTGGTTGGATCAAGAGCTTTCCTCAGGCTTCATGCTGACACAGTGGTCAAAACTCTGAACCAGAAGCTGGACCTGCTGTGTAGACTGCACCCTTAATTTACTAGGAGGCAAGGCTTTCGATCACCAGCAGTGTCCTTTACCTGCTATCACCTGTGGATCACCGTTTCTGTCATCTCTCAAGGAGACTGAACTTTCCAAATGGAAGATTTCCTACCACCGAACAGCATGTTTTACTGCCGGTCTGCAGCAGTGAATATCACTGCAGGGCTCTTTCAGTGCTAAACTGGCCCCTCCAGAGAAAAGACTTTGTCTCCCTGTGCTATATATGGTGTACAAACTCCTCTACCCTCCCCCAGCAAAATCCAGCTGACATCATGGACTTCAAACCGCAGGAAGGACTCTTTGATCCACTGGACAGACTCTATCTGCTGCTGGTCGGTGGTCCTCTGCAGCTACTGCATCAAGACTATACAACAATCCCCCCAACCCCAAGGTCATGGAATGCCAGACCCTTGTATCCTTTAAATCTGCCGTGAAGGAGTATCTGTTTGTTAGCAAACCCTGTGCCTGCTTCAGCTAGCTCGTTTGTTACTCTGTCACACTGAATTTCTCTGCAGTATGTCCAAGTTCTAATAGTACTAAGTGCCAAAGAACAATTGTCTATATCCTGTATCTAATAACCCGACCTGTTGCACAAGTTTGTGGAATGAAAATCCACTGTATTTATGTTCCGTACTTGTAATTTACATATGCACTGTATGTAATTAGTATCTGTAAGTGCACTGTCTGTGTATTCCATGTAATTAATTCTGGGTTGCTCTTGAAAAAGGGGCTGCTTGTCTCAGTAAGTCTACCTGGTTACCAAAATTCAACAAATAAATCAAAGTCACTTAACTTCTCTTATGCTCCCAGGATGCACCTGGAAACAAGCCTCGCTTAGTGTGTCTTTAAAATAAAATAAGTACATCTGAAACTACAAAGTAGGCTACATAGCCCTCAGCATTATCTCGAATCTGGATTACAGTCATTTGAAAGTAATTTGTTATTAGTCAGAAGAGAATGCTGAATTTGTTGCCAACTGGTGCTTTTACAAGTAGCAGATCCTGAGAAACTGACTTCTTCCTGGATTGTACCGTAGCAGTATTATATCAGCATTAGCTGTAGGTGAGACAGAAATAAGAAACTTCATGCACAGCAGATCCTGTTGACTTCACACTCATTACTGACAGACTGTTCCAAGTCAAGCAGGGTAACACTCCCCACCCCATAGTGTGGGGCTTACTTGGCTCTAGGCACTGGGTCAGAATAGCACTGACAAGAATGCCGTCAACAACATGGTAAAAGCATGATCGATTGAATCACTCGGACTGAAGGAGTTCTCACTCCGGGATTTCAGAGCCATGGAATACTGTTTTCACTGCCCCACATAAAATTCTAAGTGACGAGTGCACAAAAATGTTGAGACCAGGATTGGAACCCCTGGTCTCCAATGCCATAAGCCGAGCTGCTTGATGCCCCAGCCCTCCACACCACGGAGCAGCTCGACCAGCCTCCTGGATCCTGGTGCCCTTGTGTCCCACAAGCACCACGGACATCACCAGGGGCGCTTACTGAAAGTGTTGTAAATCCTCTCACTGTCCATGTGTGCACTACGGACTAGCGCTCTCTTCACTGGCACTGTTCTTTAGCACTAATCTAACCAGGTATCCAGCTCCACAAAGCCCTGACTACCCATCCAGGCTGCGACTGGTCTGCTCTCTAGACCCTAAGGATGTGGATTCGCATGGGGTGGGGGGTGGGGCAGAGAGAGAGCTGGCAAAAGAGAATGCGGGATTTCTTCCGTGCCTCCCGCACATGCACAGTACAATGGCTAGGCATCTCACATCAAAGGCTACTTCTGCCACCGCTGAGGCCAAGTGCATCAGCCCTTATGAGAAAACAGAGGATTTCTTTGTCCAATGCCTTAGACTGGCTAGCAAGAATGATCACATACAACAAGGAGGGGCATAAGCCCTGTTAAATTAAGATATTTTGGGGCTAGTGCCCCACTGCATGAGGCATACTGCCAGCTTTGTGTGCTTTGATCCTAACTACCACAGCAACAGGGTTAGGGGTCACATATCTACCAATCATACTGCAGAGCCTGGAGAAGAAGCCACATGTAGCGTCTGGGACACAGGAGGATTGCATGAATCCTGGTGTGAGTTTCTGGCAAATCAATCCCTGAGTGACAAACCTTGAGTCCCACGCGAGTGATGGGACAGCCCTACGGATTGCCAGTAAACAGCAACGGCTGTGCCAGAATTAAGTTAGTCTGTGTGTGCGGCATTGAGGAGACTGGTACCTGTGTGCTGACAGACAGTTGAAGCTGTGCTGCTACAGAAGAGGTAGCAACACATCTGTGAGAGACTGCGAGAGAGTTGAGAGCTGCACTTCTGCTGAGAAAGGAGGTAATCGTGCTCAGAAGGAGCTAAAACTGAAGGCTGCAGCAGTTATTTGAGAGACTTTGCTGTGCTGCAAGCTGCAATAACTCAAATGTGACTGCTGCTGCTCTGGCGGGGTTGCCTAGCCAGTACCATGGCCCAGTGTGGCACTCAAGGAACTGGATTCTAGGATGTGGTATTTTGGTAAGGATTTGGATCCACAGGCTGAGCTATGCTGTCTGCTGTGCATCTGTAACCCTCACCTGAGGAAGGGGCTAACATGGATTCCCTGAATTGCCACCCTCCGAAAGCTCTCAAGCTGCTTCCGCACTGTTGCAGCATGGCTCTTGCTCGAACCCGCGTGTGGCACAGTGAGAACAGCCATGCCGCAGGCAATTCCTCAGTGCCTCCTGTGCCCTTTGCTTTGCTGCTAAAGCCACATTTGTTCAGTCCCGCCTCCGATTGTGGCAGAGGGGACCGGAACCAACTGCCACATTTTCTCTTCAGCGCCCATGCTTCCACATGAGAATGCCACCATTAAGGAGTGGGAGCGCCATTCAGCGGCCTCCTCCCTAGCACTCCACACCATGCAAACCCAGCCAGCCACCAGCTGGCTCCAGACCCACTGCATTATCAGTTGCACCAGAATGACTGAACAACAGGCCAGGAGGGCTGCTACAATACCAGAGGCCACTGCACAAAGATATAAAACACAAACATTAGTGCCAAGGCTCCTTCAGCACATGGTCATGGCCATCTTTCGCCCTCAACCCCACCAGTCATCCACTCAGAGGACTATCAATCAATCGATCATCAATCAATCAATCAATCAATCATCTTTACTTAACCAGGTGGAACACTGTTGAGGCGAGCTCATTTACAAAGTGGGCCTGGACGAAAGTACAATGATGATCATAACAAAACATAGTTATACAGTGTCGAGGAAAAACAAAAATAGAAATAAAAAGCAAAACAATATGCACTCGTACATGGTGGAATAACACAAAAGGGGAGGGAGAAATATACAATATACAGACTATACAATATATACATAATTCTGTGTTGCCTGACAATGGATCATAGTACATACAGAGAACAAGCAAATTGTTTGCAAAACTACCTTCAACTTATAACCATAACAATATCACAAGAAGGCTATATAGAGGATATTGTTCAGTTTGGGAAGTGGTACTGGTAAGGCTTGCATAAACAGAAGGAAGGAAGGAGGGAGGCAGGAGCAACGTGGTGAGGTGAGAGAAAGGACCCTCAAGGACGTAGAGGCGAGAGGAAGATGGAAAGGGAATGGGTGGGATTAGTTTCAGTTCCTTACACACTCAGCAGAGTGTGCAGGAATAGAAAGAACAAGAATCAAGAAAAGCAGTTGCAGGAGTCAGTTATGTGGCATCTTAATAAGGTTAAAGTTGGTATTAAGGGACGAGAGCTTCAAGGATTTCTGTAGGTGTTCAGAGGGCTGGTAGTAATGGCAATGTGGGAGTCCTGGCGAGTTTTAATTCGAGGATAGTTGAGAATAGGTAAGAATGACTCCTGAGTAAGTAGGTACTGGTGGGATATGTTAGCAGGCTGGAGATATGTGTCGGTAGTTTACGGTTAGAGCTTTGAAGGTCCAGGTGGCCTCATTTCTGAGTCTTCTGGGTTTTAATGATTGCCAACCCAGCATAGCCACTAAAAGCCTAGTAACAGCAGAGGTGGATTATGGGAGAATAATGCAATTGGGCCTCCTAAGCGTACTGAGGGTCTAAAGGGGCCAATCAGTGGCGGAAGGACTGATGGACTGCCCTGCCTGATGAATTAAGCATTGCAAGAAGGAAAATGAAGTTTCTGGGCTCCCAAAGAACTCAGGGCAGTCTTGAGAGAGACACTGAAATGTTTAGACCTCAGCTAGTGAAATCAACGTGAAGCCTTGCCTGGCCACAAGTCCTCACGAGCCATCTGCAGGGTTCATCCTGCAGTTTCACTGTGAGCCATGTCCTGTTTAGTGAAAGCTGTGAGATTGTGCCAGATGGCCCCTGTTGAAACAGACCACTGAAGAGTCCAGTGTGACAGGAGTGCTGCAGATCCTGCTGCAGGAAAGAGACAGTAAAGCCTCAGATCATTTAGGATCTGTGGTATATAAACAGGTAGGAAAATGGGCAGACTAGGTGGGTCAAATAGTCCTTATCTGGCATCAAATTCTATGTTTCAATGACCGAAGCTACTGAGCTGTACAAAGCAGAGACAGAGACCTGCTTCCTACCGAGGTTGCTTTACAACAAGGTAAGGAGCTAGCCCTTATCTAGTGGGGTGAATCTGGGAACAGGGAGCCAGTGGGCACATGCCCTAGTATGGGTACTCTCGATTCAGAGGGAGCTGGACTGTGGAGGTCACCTGGGCTCTTTGGAAACTGGGAAGCCACTGCATAGTGCTCCAGTGACTGAGACTGAACCAGAAGGGCTGTGTGCGGAGAGTGTGAGCCAGAAGAGCTGTGCTGCTGCAAAACATCTGAGAGAGTCCAAACGTCTTCATCCGCAGAGCCACTGGGGCCTATTCTTGACTGCTGCCTGACCCTTTGCTGTGTACTGTTCCTGCCTTGACTGATCTGCTGCATTAGTGGGTCATGTGAGTGCTGGTGTTGCTGTCAAGGGTCTTCTGTATGTAAGTCCCCCATGTTCTGGGGCTACTAATAGTTACCCTCTCTCACCCCTGGGTTGGCACTTTAGGTGGGTAGGGCCCTGGTGGGTGTCTGCCTTCTGGGTGTGGCTGTCCATCGTGTATTATAAATTTGGGCACTGAGGGGATCTCAGGAGGTGGCAGGTAGAGACTTTATAGTGGGGCCAGAGTTTGAACTCGGCGCATGGTTTGTTTTGGTGCTCGGGTCTTGGGTGGTGTTCAGGATGCAGCTGGTGGGGTGGGACCCATTATGGAGAAGGAACTGCAGCCTGGAGAAAGGTTTGGCCTGCCTCATGCTCCATGAGTACAAGAGTGGGTCTGGGTGCTGTTCATGTGAGGATTAACAGGCAGTGGGGACTCTGCAGTGATGAAAGTGCTTCTGTGTAGCCTTTCGGTGGTGGTAGCACAGGGGCTGCAACTGAGTGGCACACTGCCTCGGGTGATGTAGCCTGCCTGTAGTTGGGTCACTGGGTCCACCTTCCCTGGTTTAATACAGAGTCTGGAGGGACAGGTGGTTGTCCAGTGCTTTAGGCTCAGTTTCTGTGGCAGGAAAAGTTTGGAGAAAGTCAAATTTGGTTGGCTGTTGGAGGCTGAGTTGATTCGGTAGCTGCCAGGCCAGTTGTGTCCTCGGGGCATGTTTTGGAGAAGCCCGGGTGGTTTAGGGTGTGGTTTGGCGTTATTGTGCCGCAGTGTAAAATCTGAGCCCTTGACTCTTTGAGTTGGTGGAGCCTATCTCTCGGTCTTCCTCGGCCTAAGTTGTGTGCCTAGTTTCGCTGCTGATAAAACCATTTGCTCCTTGTGCCTGCCCATTTGTGCCTCCAGCCCCATGGAGCTGTAATATCATTTATTTGTTTTAAATTAATTAAAATGGCTTTTCATTCTTTTAATTGGTGTGTCTCTTTTGAATTTCCTGTTGCTGTCTGACCTAACCTGCTTTACCCCTGCATTAAGTTTGCTTGCCCTGCCTACTCGTTGTTCCATTTTGAGCTACAAACCTGCCTGCCTGTCCTGCTTTCTCTGGAGGTGGAAGACTGCTGGCATCTCCCACTCCCAGGTGAAGCTCTTGAATAAGGTAGGCTGAGCAGTTTTTTTTTACCTGGGATCTATGTCTGGTTCTTGTGCGCCCCCCTCCGTTTTATCATAAGGACCCTTGACAGTCGGAGGGAGGGTTGCATGTACTTTTCCAGTTTGGATTAGTTACCTTGTTTGGATTACAGGTTTGTTTTAGGCATTTTCTGTTTGGAATTCAAGTTCTTTAAATTGTGCTAGCACGCTATGGTCTGTTGTAGGGGTTAAATGGCAAGCTTGCTAATCTTTCATCAATGGGCACCATTAAAAGGACCTGGGCAATGTAGCTACTAGGTCTGCAACATTGCTTCAATATAATTCCTGGGCACCGAGTCACTGGGTTTGTGTCATACTTGAAGTCATAGTTTTAGCAGTGGTACCAGCTGAAGAGTTTACAGACCCTGTGTAGTGTAATGCATCCTTGTACCTCTTGATTGGGCAGGTGCTTCATCGACTCATGTTGGACCTGAGAAGGCTAGTGACCCACAATCCCCCAGCTCCCAGGGATATCGCTACAGGGCAGGAGTGCTCAAGGTGACTTGCAGCTGTCTAAACCCTCTTTTCCTCCAGCTTCCAGGCCTGTGGCCTTAAATAAAAACACTTACAATTTGCTGAATTTCACTTCAGTGTGTGTGCACTCAGTTTGTATAATCTGATTGAAATGTTTATTGTTGAAGGTGAGAAGTGTCTCATTGGTCCTGAGGGTGGTCCAGTCAGTGTAGGGAGGTTGGCGGTGCACACATCCAGGGGTGGTACTGCACCACGACATCTGGCCCGACTTATTCTCTGGGTGGAGGCATAGTGCTATTTTTTGTTGCTCTAGATGACCCCCTTACCACAGAAGAAAGAATGAACCCAGCAGCCCCCACAACCAGGTGGGCTTTGCACAGTCACCAGGCAGATGGGAAATCGACACAGAGACCGGGTGTCACACCTGCAAGAACAGCTTCTGCTGAGTGTACAGGTCACGAGAAATTGGGTTGGAACCGAAAACAGTTATTGCACCAGCTAACACTGGAGGCCTGCAGAGGGAGGAAGAGAAATGAAACAAGACAGAGAGGCGTAATGCCACTCATCCATCACCCTGTGCATCAGAGAGGTCTGGTCTAGAAAATCCATGAGTAAACTCAGGGCTTACTCTGCATCTTCGTATCATAGTTTGGGAAGCATTTAAGAACTAGGCCATCTGGACAGAATTTGAAAATGCCCTTGTGGCTTAACGAGCATCTGGGTTTGGAGTTTAAGTTGTAACAAAACATTGTTGTTTACCATGTGCGTAACAGCCAGCCAACCACATGCAACATCATCTGGCCTGCTATGTTTCCTGCAATGCCGGGTGCCCAGTGAAACATGGAAGCTCCCTAGTCAGACCTGAAGAGGTTTACACTGGTACCAGTGGGAGAGGTTGCTTCCCTCACTACAGCTGGACCAGTGGAAGTACTGCACGGTGTGATTTGGGGCAGGCTACCATATTTTGGACTAAACCTGAAAGGACATTGAAATAGGTCACATCTATATCATTTTGCATTGTTCCTAAATTCACTAACCTTTTTCCTTTCCTAGGACCTGTTCCTGTACCGAAAGCAAATCCCTTGTTTATTAGTTCAAAATCCCTGTCTGTGAGCATATCATAAAAGTGGAAGTACTGCAGTCCTGGTAACTTTTATTGCACTGCACAGGTGGGGTGACCCTGGGGAGATGGGTAGGTAGATACTGCATCCCAGGGGTTTACCGTACTTAAACCAAGTCCATTAAATTCTTTCTCTAGTTAGAGGCACCCTACAATTAACTTAAATCTTGGATACAAACCCCCAAATCAGGAGTTTATTGACTCAGGCCCCTCAACGTATTTTTGAGCTCAGAAAGGCCAACATCCTGGTATATGGGTTTGGGGGCTACCTCACTCGGGATGAATAGGCTGAGATCTGAATACCCCCATAAAGGGGTCCCTGAGACCTGTGCATACCTCTCCTTCCTCCCAGCACATGAACCCCATACCCCCACCCATGACTCATAACCAAAAAGATTTTGTGAGCGTCTGAAATGTTCTGATGGGCCATAAAGTATATATTGATTTGAGGCGTGATGAAACCTTTTGTTGATTATTACAGCAAGAAAATAAATAAACGTCTTGTTAACACATGCACTGCAATCAGCATAGGGTTAATGATGCTAAGAACAATTAAGATACACTTTGTGTCTGTGACCCTTGTCCTGTGACCTCTCACCCTGGCTGACCAGGCTACAGCCCCAGCACATGTTGGGAGGGGGGACCCCATTAGTCTGTGGAAGATGCTACGATGCTCCATGTCCAGGGGTTGAACTCAAAGGAGGAATCCTCTCATGGCAAACATTTATATTTGTTCCTGGATCGTGGCTTTAATGTGGAGCTGGGTAATTTGTATTCTTAGAACCAACAAAGAATGCTTAAGACCATAGTACAGCATGTATTAGACTTTACTTATAAATTGTGGAAGTGCCTATGTATTTGCAGAGGTCAAGGACTCAATCCATTCTGTACAGAACATCATCCACATAGTTACATCAGGTCTTCTTTAGGGTGCTCCACTAGCTCTGCACCTTGCACAGCAACTACTATAGGTTTTGGTTGCTACAGCTTTGGTGACACTTGTGTTCAGGGTACCTTGCTGGGATGAGAGTGCATGATAACCCTGCCTCAGTCTCAGCCTCACACATCACCCTCTGCTACCTCCTTGCAGGCAATCAACGTTAGTGTCACTCGACCACTGACCTTCAGGCTGTCTCTGATTTTCTCGATTTGTATATCAGATCAGGAAGATCTGCTATTTCCCAAGTTATTCACGTAAGGCTTATGGCTGTGAGGCCAGAATTTGTATAAACATTTGGCATAATGGCATGAAGCATTAGGGATCATGCTACTCCACTGGCAACGGCCTCCCAGCTTCCCACAGACACTTTATTATGATCAAAGCATTCCATTTTAACCATGAAGGTAAGGCATCAGATTAAACTCTTCTTTAAACTCTGCAGTTTAACTTAGTTGTATTAGGGTGAATTATAGCCATTCAAGCTTTCCAGAACACATTTCTGTTTTAAATAGATAGATCAGGCCATTTTGCCAGCGATCACTTGCCATCCCCTAGGCGTCATAGCAGCTTCATGATCCAGGGTTCCACTGCCTCAGGACTCCTCAGGTCTGGAGACTGGGCATGTCCTACCTTAATGCAGCCAGTCTTTACTCTGGGTCCTCCACACACTTTGTATGCCTTCTTCCTGGCATGGGCCCCAGCCACAACCATCCCCACCAGGGTCTCCTTAGTGATCTGGGGACCTGTTATCAAGCCAGCCTGCTATCAGAGTGGTCCTCTTGAGGAGGAGACCCCACAGTCCCCACACCCTTCTAGTGGCCCTACTTCATATTGGGCATAAGAAAGTCACAGCTGGGAACCTGAGGTCCCCATTCCCTGGGGCTGCTCCTGGGTTCTGCTTGGTCGGTCTTATCTCATTGACTCCCAGATCTAAATCTGTTTGACTGTCTCCCCAGACTAAACTGTGTCTAAACTCCTGCCACTGATATGAAACCCTTCCAGACTAAAGCACAAATATTACTCTTAGCACACACCTACTAGTAACTAACCACTGCCCCTCACGAAGGAGGGGTTATTATATGTCATATGTGTAGTGATTATCCCTTATGACTGTGTCTGCTGAACTGTTGTCTTTATTTTTTACTTTCCTGAATTCTACTAATTTTGTTTTCTTTCCTGTATTTCACTGCCTGTTTGCCCATCTGATTTCATCTGTCTATCTGTTCTTTTGTAACCTTTTGTCTCTCCTCATTTGACTTGTTACCTGTGTAATATATTTTCCACTTTTTGCTCCACCATGCAGTTATCTCTCTGATGTTTTTACCTTCCTCTCCCTTTCATCTCCTTCCCACATTCTACTTATTCTTCTCCTCCTCTCCCTCTTATTTCTTGCGTCCCCTCCCGTCCCTCTCTCCCCTCTTTCTTTTGTCCCTCTCTCCTTCATTTTCCTGGCACCCTCGGTGTCCAATTCTTCCTGCTCCTTAGCTTCACCTTGAAGCTCCTGGTTCTTTCTGTCCCTTCTCTCCCTTTTCCCTCCTTTACTGCTCTTCTGTCTCCCTCTTCCAGGCAGCACTGTGGCTCTTTAAAGCTTCTTGTTACATTGTTACTTTTGTTAGCAGGTGACATTGAACGTAAACATGGTCCCTTCACTATATCATCCCTGCAACTTCCTAAAGGTTTGAATAGCCCATTTAAACATCCGTAGCCTTCTCCCAAAGATTGACCTGTTGCAGCCTACTATGCCTAACCTTTGGTTGGATGTCCCTAGTTTATCAGAATCCTGGCTTTCTTCTAGGATACAGGATTCTGCTGTAACTATCCTGGCTACACTGTTAGTTAGGTAAGATCGTACTAGGGGCGGGGGTGTTGCTGTCCATATTTCCACCAGTATCCAATTTGTGACAGTTCTTGCTGTCACTTCACCCTCTTCCTAGGAGCCGCTCCTACTGAAACTCTCCCTTCCTTTTTCTGTTCCCATCTTTATTGCTGGTGTTTGTTGTTGCCTGGTATTCCCTCTGCTGCACTTACTGAGCTCTTTTCTACTATCTGTTCTAACTCTTCCAGAGGTGAATTTTATATTCTCAGTGACTTCAATATAAATTGGTTCTCTCCCAGTAGTAACAAAATTACTCAAAATTTCAAGTCGTTACAATTGACTCAACTGATCTCTGAACCCACTCACCTAAATTTTAAATCTGTAAACCACTCATTGATAGACTGGGTCCTTTCTTTTCATCTCCATCATACTGTGGATGCTGGAATCCTTCTGGATACCCTAAGTGACCACAACATGGTTTACTGTATTGCCAAAATATATCATCCTAAAGAACCCCCCAATGTATTCCTCTTAGATCCTTTAGGTCATTAGACTTGCACTTTCTCCTTGCTGATTTAGAGCAACTGATTGGTCTTAGCTCTCTATAGTCAATAATATACATCTGCCCTGGAATACTTTAAATCCAAATTTATGGCTGTTTGGGATTATTATGCTCCCCTGAGAAAAAAACAGTCTGGGGAATTACTTTCCTGGGATTACAGTGGAGGTTATGCATGCCATACTAGAAATTTGGCCTGGCAGTCTTTTAAGATCACTGGCTCTCCAGCTGCTTTGCAAGCTACTGTCAACTTCACAACACCTGTATCAAAGTCATAAGACTTGCAAAGTCAGAGTATTTTGAATTCACACTCCAGAATAATATTAATCATCCCTCTAAGTTCTGGAAGGTTATCCACTCCTTGTTCTCCCTTTCAACCCGTCTTCCTCTCCTGTTTTCAGGATTGGCGACTCCCTCATCTCTGACTCCTCTATTGTTGCCTTTTCCTTTAACTCCTCCTTTACTACTTGTGCCATCTCTCTCATCACTCCTTCCTCCTTTCTTCCCTCCCTCTAATTTCTTCTCCTGATAATCTCTCTTTTTCCTTCTCTGCTACCACTGCCACAGCTATCCTTAAGACATTGCTTGCTCTTAATCCTCACAAATGTGGTGGCCCTGATGGCCTTAATCCCAGGTTTCTACTTCTCTCAGCCCCTGCCACTGCACTGCCACTTACCCTGTTTCTCAACCTTTCTTTTTCCTCTGCAACTGTTCCTGATGCCTGGAAGCAGGCTACAGTCATTCCTATCCCTAAAGGTGGCGATCCATCCTCTCTTGGTAACTATTGTCCCATCTCTCTCCTACCTACACTAGCTAAGTTACAGGAACACCATGTACTATCGCAACTCTCTACCTTCCTTGACTCGTCCTCCTCCTTCTTCTTCTCCTCCCTTTCAGTCTGGTTTAGAAAATTCTACTCCTCCTCCTCCACTTCCTTCTACGGTTCACCAACTCCACCCTTACTAGTATGGATCAGGGACTGATCCACATCTGCCATTTTGTTGATCTTGCTAAAGCTTTTGACAAAGTGTCACATCCTAAACTTCTTGACAAGCTTAAAGCAGCAAGTCTTTCTGAGTCTGCAGTCAGCTGGTTTAGCTCCTACCTTGGGGGTAGATCTTAAGCTGTCTGGATAGGTTGCTCCACTTCATCATCATTCCATATCTGCTGAGGTGTCCTTCTGCGGTCTGTCATGGGTCCTATTCTTTTCCATATTCTTGAATGACCTTTCCTCTGTGTCCATTTATATGTATGCTGAAGATACAGTTATTTTTGCATTGGGCTCCTCTTCCCATGATCTTACTCACAGCCTCAGCTGGATTTTGACACTATTCAGGCTGGTTCAACTCTAACCATCTATCCCTCAATGCCAAAAACACATTCTCCATGACTTTTGGTACTCATTACAAGCTCTCTGGACTTGCCTCCCTCCCTTCTTTTCAGACCCTTGATAGTACTATTATTGAGAATGTTTCTCTTTTAAGTACCTCGGGGTCTGGCTTGACCGATCTACTTGATTTCTTGGTACATATTGATGCCATTCACCAAAACTTCAACCCAAACTTGGTGCACCTTACAGGAACAAAGCAAGTATCCCACTTTCTATCCATCGTGAGATTGTTTTAAATATGATCCTCCGTATTTTTAATTATGGTGACATACAGTAGTTTACAGTGGAGCTCCCAAATCCTCCCTTCCCAGACTGGACTCCCTCTTCAACAGTTTTATAATTTTTCTTTAGATTGTTCCCAGCGTACTCACCACTGTTCACTCTGCTCTTTCACTCCCTCTCTTGATGCCAGGCGCTTTCCTACTGTGCCTCCTTTATATCTAAATTCTGGTTTGGTTCCTTCCTTCCTACCTTCTTTCCCTCTTATCTGATCTGGGCTCTCCCTCAGCTTCCTGCTGTCCTTTACATATTATTGCTTCTCATTCCTTCCAGGAAATCTATGTCATCCTTCTTTTACTGCTTTCCTAAACTTTGGTCCTCCCTTCCTTGTCTTTTCACTTGTGCTTCGACTTTCTCCTTAGAGTCTCTCCTTTATTACTTTTTTCTCCTCCTGCAACTGCCCTTGACCTCTTCCTTCACCCCTCACTAGTTTTATCCTGGCAATCCATTTCCTTCATTTCCTGGGCATATGTTATTCTGATTTGTATTTAAAGTTTGAGTTTCTCACTTTAAATTGTATTGCTATATTTCTCCATGTATATATATATAGTACATACATATAAATGCTGTATATGATGTTCCTCATCTCCTACCCCCAGGATGCATCTGGAAACAAGCTATTACCATTTCAGTATGTATTTCCTGTTGAAACTTTTGAAATAAACAAATAAATACATACATACAAACATAAATAAATGTGTAACCCACCAAATGGTGGGGTTTATCATTAACTCCACATAGCCTGCTGCCTGCTGACACCACACTAATGCTCCTTTGTCCCTAATGGACTTAGACTGTGGCAGGGACTGGAGCGGGGGTGAATAGGAGTACCTGAAACTTCAGTGCTCAACACTTTTTGCAACACCGCAGCTCCACTGTCAAATGAATGCTACCAAGAAAAGCTGGAAGCATGAGCATGCACTTGCACCAGCAGGGACATCCCCAATTACCGCAACACATCACGACTGCACTGGACAGCTTGAGCAACATACTGCACCACTTCTTTTGGGGCACAAGAATGTTTAGAGGGTGCTAGCCCGGCACTGAGGGTTGAGGCGCGATCTTACACCACACAACACGCCGTGACCCGGTTCCGAACAAGAGAGGGCCGCCGGAGGTTGGCAGGGAGGGACAGAGATTGAGCATCCACCAACGCTCTCTGTTCCCAGGGGTGGTACGGAAGCATTTTCTCATGGAGTGACCTCTGGCGGTGGCTGGAGGATCGCCAGTGCAGCAGTGCGACATAATGCCTTGGGGGGTGGAACCATGGCCGCGACGTTGCCTTGCTGGCCAGGCTCCAGCGGGAAGGAGGGAGGTACAAACAAGTGAAAATCCTTCCACACATCGGTGAGATGATGGTGGCCCTGGGGGACTTCGCCCCACATCCCAACTGCCGCCCAGCGTGCCCTGGATCTTCCTCCAAGGCCAACCCGATGGCACCAAGGTAGGCACTTCATACTTAAGAGGCTACCACTGTGGGAGGGTGGAATCAACCCGGAGATGGTACCGGGGTTGAGCCTGCCTGGGGTCATTCGGGGAGGAGATCGACTGGAGATGCAAGGGTTCAGGCTGGGAGTAGGCGGATTCTGTGTGGGCACTCCTGAAGGATGCCTGGAGTGTAGATGTTGAAATAAAGTTAAAAAAAGAATGTTTAGAGGGCAGGAGCCCTATAACCATAATAACTTGTGGGCCAAAGCCGAAAACAAACAGGCAGCCACCATGTACTTTGCCTTTGACACCAGGAACATGGAAATGGAGTCAGATATCTGCAGCAACAACCAGGATATAGAAACCTGGAACAGAGCCATGAGGGCTCATGAGACACTGGAAGACTACATTCATTTTGCCTGCAAGATCTGACCAATCAAGCACTGAGTACAGCCGAACAGCCCTATCTCCAGTGACTAACAAAATGAATGACCAGTTGAAGAGCTGAAATTTTGAACAGAAAGAGAGATGTGATCCAGAAGAGTTTGACCTTGGATGCAACCCTTGCCAGAGGAAAGGAAGAGGCCATGCCACAGGGGCTCTAAAAGCACCAAAGAAGGCATGGAGCACCTTGCAGCTGTTACTTACTACTTTGGGTAGTTTGTGTTCCACATGGAGAGAGAGATGGATTGGTTGCAGTTGAGGGAGCAACTGAAGAGGCTATTCATTGGGCCAGGGAGGCTGTGACCTGCAGTAGCAGCTGTTACTTAACCTAACCAAGATGATGTTCAGAAACCTGTCACTGGCCAAATATGAGACACCACCCAGGACAAGCCAGCAATCTACTGTTGCTGCTAGAGCTGCTACCTGCAGATGCAAAGCTACAAAAGCGTGACAGGACAGTTCAGATAAAGAACGTGAGATAGAGTACTACTCCTCTGTACTGTAAATTTCCTATTTACTCAGAATTCTAATAGCAACCCCAAAGCCATACCTCAGGAATCCAACCCTGCGGCAGGAATCTTGAGCAGAGAGACATTTGCAGCAGTCAGTATGTGTCTGACCAAGTGAGGAGTTGCAGACCTACCATCAGCAGACAGTGAGTTGATACCGGGAGGCAGACTTCTGCTTCACAGCTGAGAAGGAGGAGATTGCTGAATGTGAAGTAAGCAAGATAATTTAATTCCAGTAACTGAGGAGAGACATTCTGTGATGGTCATCGTCACCTTACAGTTGTGCTCTTCAGATCTGCCTGAGAGACTTTTGCTGAAAGTGACCCTAGGATGTAAGAGCTGTGAGACTGCCACAACCAGTCCAGAAACAGAACCACAGCCACTACAGCTTGGTGATTGGCCTGCAGAACTGGTAGTTGCAGCCAGAAGTGGATTTCCCTCAGTACCCTTAGGAAAATGGAATATACTGTGTTGCAATATACTGAAAAATATCGTTGATGTATGTCAAGACAATAAGAAATACACTGTCCTAATGTAATGTATTATATAAAATATTATGAAATGTATTTTAAACAAACTGACATAATATATTTCTAACCCATAGTATGCAAAAATATATGTCACTATATTGGAAATACAGTGACTCAATGAAATATAATACACAGTGTATTCCAGCATATAATGAAACCACATATTCTGCCTCATGCATTGCTTGAAAACATGTCAATGTATTTAGTAATACATTGTCTGAAATATATTATGAATACATTTCAAAATATATACTGTAATCTTTGTATGCATTATATTTTTATATGTTACTTATATTTTATACATGTTACATATATTTTATACATGTTACATATATTTTTTATATATTTTACATGTATTTTTGAAAATGCTTAGTTTCATCCCATGTGTATATTTACATAACTAATTTGCATATTTCAAAACATAGTTTATCAGCCATATTCATGATACTTTCTAGTTTTACAATACTTTTGAATTTACAACACTAGCTTACAGACTGAAAAGAAAGGTGTAAGTTATAAAGCAAACACATGTACAGTAGGATCTCACCCTGACCTAAAAGTGAAACAAAATGGGTGGTATAAATAACAATCTGTGTCTTTAACAAACACGAGCTTGTGGGGTAAGTCATATGTGTAAGTATAAATGCACAAAATGTATGAGTTAAAGCTGCAGTGTAAAACAATAATTCAATGTAAATATCTCCATGATTAATAACAAGATAAACTCCAGTTGTACAGATAGAGGTACATATAAATAATTTATTTGTTTTTGTCTGGGTAAGTTAATAGTTATACAGTATTAATATCTATTACATATATATATATATATGTGTAAATATAAAAACAACATTTGAAATGTAAAACAAAATACAATTATACATATATTGGTAATATACCAATAACATATATTTACCATGCTTATTTCAATATATTTAGAAATGTATCAATATATTTTGGAATATACTAAAGTGGCCATAATGTATACATTTACAGTACATTGCAACATATTTTGCAAATTTTAAAATATATTGACATATATTGATTTTCTAATACATTACAATATATTATAAAACAAGTAGATTGGAATATATTTCACTATATGTAAATATATTGTTAAAAATATACTTTAAAATATATTTCATTTTCGTAAGGGTAAGTGGTGTATCTAGACACCAAGAGAATGACTCATGGAGAGCTAGAGCTATGCTGATCCATCAGAGCCGTGATGATCCTGAGTCCCCAGTAGCTGAGCCTGAGGGAGGAGCTGAACCAGAGGGTGCAGCAGAAAGCCAATACATTCAATGAGGCCTGTCCCAGGTGAATTATCATGTTTTTGAAGGTCAGCCATGACTGATCCTTGTTAGGAACATAGAAACATAGACTTTGATGGCAGATAAGGACCACTTGGCCCACCCAGTCTGCCCATTTCCTACCTACTGGATAAGCTGCAGATTCTAGCTAACCAACAGCCTACTTCCTGCAACCCCCACTATAATTGCTTTATGTCCGTTCCATGCATGTTTGAATTCATAGGGATGTGATGGTAGAAAAGGACCACCAAGCCCACCAGTCTGCCCAGAGTGCCTAGGATTCTTCCAGGCTTTGCTGTAGTCCATCCCTCTGTTTCAACAATCCCCTATGTTTATCCCAGGCCCTCTTGAACCCTCCCACTGTTTTCTCCCCACCACATCCCCGGCCAAACCATTCAGCTGTCCACCACCCCTCTCAGTAAGAAATACTTCACAAGTTGCCTTTAAAATTCCCCCTTTAATCTGGTACTCACTTGACCCCTTGCCTAGGTCTCTTCTTCAATTGGAAAAGGTTCTCCACAGGCACCTTATTTATGCCCCTAAGTATTTAAAGTCTCAATCATGTCCCTCCCCTCCTTCTTTGTTCCAAGGAGTACATGTCCAGATCATTCAGTCTCCCCTCATATGGTAAGTGTTCAAGGCCCCTCACCATCCTGTAGTCGCCCTTCTCTGAACTCGCTCCACCCTCTCCACATCTTTCCTGAGGTAGGGTCTCAGAACTGAATCCCATATTGTGTGTAAGGGGTACTATGCCTCCCTCTTTCTACTTGATATCCCTCTCCCTATGCAACCCAACGTTCTACTACTCTTGCCACTGCCCCCGCAGTTAATGTTGCTGTATGATCGTCAGGGCAGATCATGATCTCAGATCATCATTTGATCATGATTTAATCATCAACGTATAACTTTTAATCACCAGCTGATGATTATTGATTAGTTTTGCAAGCTTAAATCAGCATGACGGTATTTGATGATCTGTGGATGACAAAGAGATTATCGTTGATGATTATATTAGTTCTGTATTATACAACCATAAGTCACGTGAGTAATACTTAAAGTTTTGTTACTAATATGAAAATACGAATGTCAACTATCAGCAGAAGCACATTGTAATGTAAATCATCCAAAGTTAAGTTCTGATCCCTTTAGGAAGAGTACATGCCGTGGCCACTGTTTATTCTGTATTATCTAAACTGCATGATTTAACCCTTTCCTCCGTAGATCTTTGAATCGTGCTCCACAATAAAATTTGTTCCTGTGTTTGCATTTTACTGTGGTGGCCATTGCAGTTATGCTGAGTCTGAATTTTGAATTGCATTTGTGTCCATGTTGTACTGCAGTTTGTGGGTGTCAGGTGGGGATGAAGCTGTGGGTTACAGTGGAGATAGTGTTTTCGCCCAGGAGGCAATGTTACACTTGTAACTTAGCCACTTAACGTTCCCTGGGTGGCTGTACCAACAACTTATTTTCACCTTTGGATCTTGAACCCCAACAGGAGTTAAATGACTCAGGTCCCTAAACCCTATTTTCCTATTTGAGCCCACAAGGCATGGGTGACAGTCACATACATTATATTGCCATTTCCATACCCCCAGCACACAGACACACATACGCTACAGTAACAACAACACTGTGAAACCCACCACATCAAGCAGCAATTCATGTTAAAACATTGTTTCTCATCTTCGCTGTTCCCAGGAGCCTTATTCTTTCAGGCACACTCATAGTGTCACTAGTCTGCCCACTGGACTCACTTTCACCAATGTGTCTGCCATCTGTCTGTCAGTGTTTTCCTCCTGAGCTTCACCCAAGACTGCCTGCCTGGCATTTGTCCCTTATTGCCCTCCCTTGCTCATCCCTCCTTCCCATTATGAGCATGCCCACATTAGCACCCTGGGGGTGGGGTCCACTGTACATGCGCCAGCAGTATTGCGCCACCACCTTCAGGTGCTGCTCTTCAAGTGGTGCATGCCCACATTAGCACCCCTGGGTGGGGTCCACCAGCACGCACGCATGCCAGCAGTGGGCCCATGCTACCTCTAGGTGCTGCTCTTCAAGCGGTGCATGCCTCCTCCTCCCATGATTCATCTGCCCTGCTTGCCTTTGCTCCTGACATCCCAGGCTCAGTGCATGTAACCAGGTCCTCAGTATCCCAGGAAGGTCCATTACTGTTCAGCCCCAGAGAGCCAGCTCTAAAAAATTTTTGAAGACACTTCATTCTACTCTCTTTCAACCCCAAATGTTGATCCTGTGGCTCATTTCTGTTTCCAGATCTGTTTACCTAGTGCCTCATTTCATTTATGTTCACCACATTAGAGCTTTAGTTCTGTAGCCAGGAGTTGGCCCTCCTGTCACTGAAGTGTCAGAACAAGCAGCAGTGTCTGTTGCACGCTAGTTCATCTTAGCCACATGCAGAGTGATGTGAAACAATGGGGTCCAGAGACAGCTGCGAATATTCCAAAACCTGAAGCAGCATGCTCTCCTTAATTATTTCAGATTATAAGTCTAATTAAATATTCATGAGCCTAGCAAGGGTCCTGATGGGCTACTGGATTGGTCATTAACATCTTAGAAATGACCGATCCAGTGGCCAGCTGACGCGCGAGGCACACATCGACCTACTTCTGTACACATGACTTGTGCCACACTCATAACAAAGATAAGTAAAATTAACTGTAAAATCGAAAGTTGTTATTGTGATTAGACTTATAATTGCACTAATAACTTCAAAACCAGTCATTTCCTTGGATTATGACTGGCTGGAGGAAGGTGTGCCTCAGGCCCCATCCTCCCAACTGGTCATTAATCCTCAGAAATTACCAGCTTCGGTCATTATTGCTTAATTAAAATGTTAAAACAGACTCTCAGCCAGCTGCACACCTGACTGGGGATTAGGATCTGGGATGTAAATTCGAGTCTCTGAGGAGCAACCATTTGCTTAAACACTCATCTGTTAGGCAGCCCTACATACAGGATCTTCAACGGCTTCTCTTGTAGGTTTTCCCATGTTTTATGATTTAGGCTTTGTGCACATCTCTTAAAAAAAAAAAACATAAAATCTTCCTAGGATGTTATTGCTATCACAGGTCTTCTGAGGCTGTTTTCCGGGAACACTAAATCACAGGGCAGCAGCAAACTATGCTGGGCTTCTGCCCTAGGACCTTACATTTCACATTGCCTTAACAAGGGCATTAGTACCTCTGGGGTCTGATTCATCCAACTTTTATGAGGTCAAAAGGTCTTCACTGCTCAAGTCCCACAGCGTTGGTTTCCTTCAACACATACTCCACCACGGTAGTAATAATTCATTCTAAGTGCTGCATGTAAGGAGAACTGACTCCTTCTGTTAACCCTTTCTGTATTACTGCAGTCAGATGATTTGCACTTGACTAGATGTGAACAGAATAATAAAGATTTCACGGCTAAGTTCTTTGGGTACCTTTGAAATGCTAAGCTTTGTTTCGCAGCTTTACTTAAAGAACTGTTGAACAGACAGTCTTGCACCAGTACAAGAAACAATACCTCTACATACTTAGTTATTTATAGTTTTGATCAAGAAAGGCACACTGGCAAAATGGTCAGAAGAGTGGCAACTAGGGTTTAGCATGAAGTGTAAGATCATGCACATAGGAGAAAACCTGAAGCCACCTATAGGTTGGGAGGAGTTGCTGACAGTCACAAGGGAAGAAGAGACTTGGGCATCATCATCATCGATGACCTGAAATCATCCAAGCAGACCACTAAAGCAGTAGGTAGGCTAGAGGGATGTTGGGGTGTATTAGTAGGGTATCATGATCATAAGAGGAGGTAATAATCCTCTTTACAAGACACTGGTTAGGTCCCATCTGAGTACTGCATGCAGTACTAGATGCTGCACCTGCACAAGGATATTAACAAAATGGAGGCAGTCCAGAGAAGGGCAACCAAAATGGTGCAGGGTCATCAGAAGACATATGAGGACAGAGCTCAATAAGTATACCCTAGAGCAAAGGAGGGAGAGAGGTGATATGATCGAAACATTCAAACATATTAAGGGCATTAATAAGGAACGAGTCTAATATGGTTCAATATAAGAAAATAGCAGGACAAGAGGACACAGCATGAGATTAGAGGGAGGCCGATTAAGGGTAATGTGAGGAAGTTCATTTCACAGAAAGAGTGGTAGATGCTTGAACGGCCTACCTCAGAAAGTGGTGGATATGAATACAGAGCAGGGCTTCAAACAGGCATGGGACAGGCATAAGGAAGCAATACAGATGGATATGAATAGATAGGCCATTGATACAGTGAAAGGCCTATGGCACATTCATAAGGTAGAAAAATGGACAGACTGGATGGGCCTTGCGGTCCTTATCTGCCATCAACTTCTATGTTTCTACACTTAGCTCTGACAGCTTGTTTCCAGACACACCCGGAGGTGGGTTACAAGAACCTGTTTTGTTGCTAGAGGAATAGTGGCCAACTCTGGTGAAAATCCCTTCTCTTCTACAGTAAGTGCCCTGGGGTCCTGAACTTCCACCTGGACAGGCATCAGCAATGGGCACAAGAGACCTGGCTAATATTCTAATCTGAAGAACAGCATCTCAGCAGTGCAGCACCCCAGCGCAGCATTACAGTGTCGGTATATATATCAGCCCAAGTTCCTGGCATGGAATCAGAACCCATGACCTTCCAATCTCTTGGGCCCAGAGGCCAATGTGATGTGCTCCACCTCCCATGACGACGCTCACTTCCACCCAACTCTCACCACCATGGCTCCTCTCTCACCACCATGGCTCCTCTCTCAGCCTCTCTAACCACCATGGCTCCTCTCTCAGCCTCTCTTACCACCATGGCTCCTCTCTCAGCCTCTCGCACCACCATGGCTCCTCTCAGCCTCTTTCACCACCATGGCCATTTGGTCTCTGCTGCCAATGAGGTACATTAATAAAATACATAAAAAAAAATTTAAAACAAATGAAACTCACGCTGCTCACGTCCAACTCGAACACAAATCAGTCACTGCACCTCTAGCCAGCTGTCCTTGCTACTGCCTGTAGGAACGTGATTGCCACTGCAAAGAAAAGGAGGAGGGAGAGCCACTGACATTCTGGATCAGTCGACATCAGGAGGGATCCTGAACAAAAGGTGAGTCCTCCTCACTGCCTTGCCCAGGCAGCCAGTCGCTCCCCTCCTCCTACTGATGCTGCCTCTATCGCTTTCTGGCTCTCCTGACTGAACTTAGAAATGGCCACTGCAGCTCAGAACTGCTGAGGATTCCAAATGGAATCTTCAAGCAATGTATGTTGCCTTTCTGCTCTTGTTGCCCACATGCTCGGGACCCACCAGAATGGGTTCCAGCACCTGTCAAAGGAGGTTTCCAAAAGTGCTGTCAGGCACAAAGAAAAAAAACAACAGGGAGAAACATTTTAAACCAAGCCCTGCTGGTGCTTCTATTTGCCAAAGGGGCCCTCATTTTACTGTATGTCCCCTTGTCCTGTTATATACCCTGCACTGGGTGGGTCTATGGGCACCAGAATGGGAACACTAGGGCACCTATATTAACTCCCTAAGGCCAGCTGTACTGTGGCTTCCGGAGCACTCAAATGCCCCTTCTTTTGTAGTGCACCAGGGATGCTAACTCTGGGACATTATGTATACCTAACACTGGCTACAGTGCCCCATTGGTAGGCATAGCTCACTCTCCCTCTAAATGAGCCTCCACTCATTTGAGAGTAACACAGGATACAGTCTCTTTACCTGATTCTGGCAGTTTCTTTAAGCAGGAGTACAGCACCATTTAACTCTGTAGGTTCCTTATCTGCAGGCTCTTATTCTCGGATTTGAATCTCAGCTTCCAGTTACATCACTGTTATGCCTCCTACTGCATGTTGCTACTTGGCATCTTCAGGGAACTAATCAGGCCCAAACTCATCGATGCATATACCTTGAGGGATCCTCACCCAAGAACCCACTGTTACCATCATAAGTTGCCCTACAGACATCCTTTACCCCCGCTGCCTCCATGCCCAGTTGTGGTGCCTGCCCAGAGGCTGTGATGTCTCCTGTTGGTTTTGACAGTAGAAGTCTGATGAGAAGTACTGTGCTACTCACCCATGGTGCCCTTCCACACAGCTAAGGGTAGCCATCTCCCTCCAATCCTGGACAGTTCCTTTGGGCTGCAGGATCCAGAGACCCAACTATGTGTACTACCATGGGTAAAGATGCAGTTATTGGCAAAGTGCTGATTGTATGGTATGGGGACATATCCAGTTTACAGAATTTTGTAGAATTTCTGCATAAAAGCAATAAAAACCTTAAATTCAGTTTGGAATACAGTCAAGAAGAGACTGAATTTCTGTTTATCAAAATCATAGTCAATAAAAACATGGGGTCAAAACAAAGCATAAACAAAGCGCGTGTCTTAAATAAGGTCGGTAAAACAGACGACCAGGACAAAATACAGCACACACCACCAGAAACCAACGGAAAAATATAGAATGTTTGTTTTGCAGGGGTGGGGCTCGCTTCACACCCCACTGACGGGGGCTTAGTCCCCCATATCCTCCAGAATTATTATAATCAGCTCTGAGGGGATGTGGACCTCAGGGATAAGGTGTAACCCAGGAGGAGGAACTTTGTTTCTTAGCCAAAAATAATAAAAATATCAAGAAACAGGAAACCCAATCCTGGTCCCCAGGTCTACACCACACCAGGTGCTTGGGCCTTAGCCACTCTACCACAGCAGCAGCTTGACCAGGCACAGCACCTGAGGCTTCTCAGCCCTTCCTTTACTCCCCAGATAATGAATTTATTTCATGGGAGATGTTCTTGGCCTGGATTAAACTGAGGACTGGATCTAGCTCCATTCCTTAAAGACCACTAACACCTCAAGAAGAACTTTGAAAAACATAACATTTGGACACAAAGCAGCTTTAAATTTCTCATTGACTTTGTATTTCTGATCTCCGTTATTTATTACAGAAGCCATATGCATGAAAACAGAATTGTTGTTGCTTAAGGGTTCATCAGTTGTATTGCTTCTTCCCAACCTGATATCACAATACTCTGCTTGTGACATCACAGTTATCCCCATTGCAACTGACTGTGATGTCTCTACACAGCATTATAATTTCATGTAGAATACGTTACAGAGGCAGATTAACTCTAAGGGATACAGATCTTGTTTTACTGAATTTCTTCAGTAATAAAATAATGAACAGGAAAAACTATAGAAATGTGTAGAAGATAAATGAAATAGTAGTTGAACTTTGTCTGAATATTACATTTTTTTTAAGTTTTCCCAAGGTGTCAGCTGCTCTTTAAGAAATAGTGTGCATCTGTTCTGAACCTCTGGACAGTTGTTTTTTACCCATCTCTCTTTCGTATTGACAATTCTTATATTATCTCACTACATATTGAAATGAAATGATGTCTATAAAGATGGCAGTGTATTAATATGCTCCTTTCTTTTTTAGGTTCAAGTTGTATAGTTAATGACTGTAACCCAAGAGCTTTGAAGTCTTCGTCCCTTTCTGGCTGGCTGGAAATCTGTGACGGTGGTGTTGATTGTGAATTGTTTGGTGATCGTGTGCAGTACTTGTGCAGAGGTTACTCACTGCACTTCAACTATTTTACTGTTTCAGCACTTTACAAAATCAGGCATGGCAAGTCCACTATCTTTAACTGGTCAGCTCAAGCAGAGGCTATTTAAATGATTGTAAATGAGTGGGCTGTACCTTTGAAAGCGTGCAGGCTACTTCGTGAAATGTTAGGTTAGCCTGACATGGGCCCACAAGTATGTCTGTCTCTGCACTCGCGCCAGGTTTTTGTCCTTAATAAAACTAGCTTTTTTTGCACAATATCTTGCCTTGCATTATGTGGAGGACTGTGCAGGTGATCACTACAGGACTTATTCTCTATAGAGCAGTGAGTGCTGGTTGTTTTTGTTTTGAACAATGCACATATAAACTTTTTATTTATTTGACCTTTTGAGCAGAAAAGGCACACTGAGCTAGTAAGCTTGTTTCCAGTGTGTCCTGGAAAGTCGGGTTCATGGACCTGTTTTATTGACAGGGAAGGTTGGCCATGACACAGGGAAATTCCCAGCTCTTCTTTGACAAGTGCCATGGGATATTTTACTTCTGCCTGGACAGTGACCAGAGATAGGCTGAAGGGACCTTGGTTAAACATCTCATCCAAAGGACGGCACCTCAAGAGTACAGCACCCCCTTGTGCGGTACTACAGTGTTAGTAGGGTATTACCCCAAGTACCTGGTGTGGGCTAGAACCCACAACCTTCTGATCTTCAGCCCCTTACCTACTGAGCCACTGACACTGATTTTAAACTAAGAACCCCTTCCCTGGTGCAGATGTTTTTTGTATGCGTACAGATACAGTTAGCCTCTCAGAGCTGTTAAGGCCCTTCCTCCTGCAACTGGAACCCGAGCTCCAACAACCGAGAACTGTTGCTTCCCACCAAAACCTCCTACTTGTACTCCATCACTATGCTCTACCCCCTTTCTGAAGGGCAAATCTACTGGTACATCGATACCCAGTGTATTAATGAATAGACAGTAACAACCTAGCCCTTTCTAGGAAGGTTGTTAATTAATGCACCCCTCTGTAGCTAAATACCATCATTTTAAACACAACGATATTTTCTGAGTGCTGCACATACCTTTCAACCGTCCTTGATTGCGAGGATGGCCCTCATTTTATCCCTCAAAATTGCTCTGTCCTCATCCGACCTCGAGAAAAAGGTGCTAGCCATACTGAGAATGTGCTGTAAATTCAGACTTTAAAGCATAAATTCATAATGTTCCAAGGCGGTAAATCAAAAATAAACTTTATACATGTAAACACAATGATTTCCACTATGTTCTGAGCTTGTATTTTCATATTTGAAGATTTGTCCCTTATTATAAGAGTCAGTGTCCCATAGTGTCCCTCATTTTACGTGTCCATGTCCCTCATTTTTAGTGATGAAAGGTTGAGAGGTGTGGTGCTGCAGTTGTGGCTACAAATGCAAGGAACTGTAAAATGCAGAATCACATTTCATCCATAATTGATGCCCAATAATCCTTTGGAAGAAGCAAAAGTAGGAAGATTACCAGTTCTCCAGTTGAACCCACCCCCCATACTAAACTCCCAGTTCATCCAGTCGGATCAGGCATTGAACTGGAGACAGTATAACACTGTGGTTTAGGGCACTGAGCTGCAAACCTGGAGACTTGGGTCTGAATCCCACAGCCCCCATTTGCATACTCGTGACCCTGAGCAAGTCACTTAACTTCCCTGTGCTCCCAGGTCACACCTGAAACAAACTTCAGCTAAGTGTGCCTTTCCTGGTTAAACAATTTCCTCTTTCCCATAAACTCCCAGTTTAGTTAAACCCTGCATTACACTTCTCAATTGATGTCTGCATTAAACTTCCAGTTGGCAGTTGAAACCTCAAGTTTAACTCACAGTTTACCGATTGAACCCTGCATTAAAGTCACAGTTCACAAATTTAATCCAGAATGAAAATCCCAGTTCACCAGTTGAACCTAGCATAAAACTCCCAGTTCAATTAAATCCTACAACATACTCCAGATCACAAGCTGACATGCACATTAAACTCACAGTTCAAAAGTTGAAGCCTGCATTAAATTCTTAGCTCAACAGTTGAACCCAACATGAAACTCTTAACTTCAGGTAAACTCTACTTTAAATTCCCAGTTCACTAGTTAAACCCCTCATTAAACTCCCATTTCACCGTTTGAGCCTTGCAGTAAACTCCCAGTTCACCAGTTGAACCCTGCACTAAACTCCCAGTTCAGCAGTTGAACCCATCATTAAACTCCTGGTTCCCCAGTTGAAACTCTTATTGAACTCCTACTGTAGCTCACCAGTTGAGCATATTTAAACTCAAAGTTCACTAGCTGATCTCCTCATTAAACTCCTAGTTTACCAGTCGAGTCATTAAACCCTCAGCTCACAGGGTTACTGTGAGAGTTGACGATTCAGTGGATTACAGAAATTGTCAATGTCAGCAGTGCGACTTGTACAAGTTGGTTATAATGGTGAATTATAACTGGGTTTCCTATTGGAGCCATTAAATTCTCAGCTCACAGGTTACTGTGAGAGTTGAGGATTCGGTGGATTACAGAAATTAAACACACACCTCATATGAAGATCTGTGAGGGCTGTATAGTACATGTATTCGGATATGTTTTGTGATTTCATGGTTAAACCAGACATAAAACACTGGAGACAGGTGAGGAAGCAGGAAGCACAGAGGAAACCATGGGAGCAGTAAATGGAAGGTAGACAGCTAGCACAGAGACTGTTGTGCAGCTGAGCCAAGAGGTCTCCCTGTACCACGTCATGAGTGACAGAACGCATCCTGTGTGAGTCTTTTCATAAGATTATAAGGGAAGGAAGTTTGGTACTGCATTCTAGAAGATTTCATATGTTGGAGAGAAGGGGAGAGAGAAAGGGAGGGAGGAATGAAACATAGGGAGAGGGGTGAGTGAGTGATTGAAATAGTGGAAGAGAGAGGGACAGAAATGGAGGAGAGACGGAATGAGGAAAGCAAGAAGGAGAGGTAAGGAGGGTGGAGAAGAGGGAGGAGAGAAAGAAAGAAAGAAAGGGAGGACAGGGAGAAAAGATGGAGTGAGAGAGAATCAAATGAGAGTGGTGCCCGACTTGTTTTCAATTATTTAAATAATTACTTATGACTGTAATGAGTACACATTTCATATCTCTAATTACTTAACATTGCACACGCTTTGTACTTGTCTGCACTTTAAATAAGAATGACATGGGCGCACAACAAAAAAGCAAAAGCAGACAGCATGGGTTTGACAAATTTTAAGGCACATGTGAACTGGCAATCCACAGTCGAGCAGCTGTTTCTCTTAGCTGTGTATCTGACAACCCACAGCCTCAGGGAAGATAGCCAGGCAGTCATCTTTGGTGGGCTGCTAGCCCAAGTGATAACTTTCCAGCCCTAAGCTACAAGGATATTATAAATCTAAATCATTGGCTACTGAAGGTAATATTAATATATAAGATATATATAACCCCCTACAAATGGGGGTTCCCGAAAAAAGTCTTCCTTGAGCTTGCCTAAATGCTCACTGCCAGGCTGGTGTCCCGCGTTTTAGCAGTTTAAATGTGATTGCCAGACAGTGCCTATATAGCCTCTGTGTACTGTCTCTTTAAGAGCTACGAGATTACAGTCATAAGGAGCTCTGTTGAAAGATGTAACTATTTGCTGAAAATCATTTAGAGTGCTAATGATAATGTAGTTTGTCTAACCTGCCTTCTTTGCAGCAAGGACTGTTTTGTTTATCTCCACTATCTTGGTCCTGGATTGCGAATTGGACCAATCAGTACTGGTGGGACCTAAAATAGAGCCGGACAACAGGAGCTCCCTGGAGTCAAAATCTGTAGGAATTGTAGTTCTGGGCATTTGGCGCCTTTTTCACCTGAAGGGAACCTTTGTTTTGACTGACAGACAGATCAGCCAACCAAACCTTTTGGATTCTGGGGAAAGTCCCAGGCTTGCTGGCAGTTGAGTCAGATCTCAGTTGGGAGCTGAAGGAGCAACAGCTTGACACAGTCAAGTAGCCGTCTGAGTAGTTTTGCATGGGAGAACTGTGGAAAGGCCTGAGTTGTGGCCTGCATGTCTGCCTGCTGCCCCTGAGAGGGAGAGAAGATTATTTTGGACTAAATCCAAGTTTGTGAGAATGAAGTAAGCCACTGATTTTTACCAGGCTCATACCTGAAGGAGACCGAAGATTTTGCTGAATACGATTGGCCTGTCAGGATTTCCAGCTGCTTTTGAATCGGTTTGTGCAGAGACTTTGCGATCGTGACCGGAGAGTGGTTTGCCTGGTACAGTAGAATTTCCTTACATGTAAATGTGCTGTGAGTTGTTAGTGGGTCGTAATTTGGTTCCCACTGTGTGAACTGTGTTCTGCTTGCTGGAAGCTGTATCCAGCCCAAAATGGACTGTATCCGAATTTGTCTCCATTTGGCCTGGCCCTGCCACACTGGCCCAGCCAGACTACCCGCTCACAGAGAAAGCCATTGACGAGAGACCTGCCTGGGGATCATCCCCTGCTCCACGCTTGAACAGGAACACGCCTCGGTGAATCGTGTGGTCCTGCTTCTCCTGGCACTCCAGATCAACCACCTGCAGTCTCAATTTTCAGTCCAGCCTATGTCCAGTCTTGGGTATCGTGAGTAATCATCAGGGTAGCTCCCTGCAACAACAGCCTAATCTAAAAGTTGTCATTGGTTTGTCTTGTTTTCTTTTCATGAACTGAGCCCTCCAGCTCTGGATTACAATTAGTGTGTGTGGGGAATGTTGTTTTCTTCCATTACAAGGCCAACCAGCTGCAACATTCCTGGCTAGCCCGTGTTTCTCCATCTGGGTACCCAGAGTGTGTGACTGTTTATGGACCCTGAAGTGCACGCATAACTGTTTGATTGATACAGCCTTTAAGCAAATTAACCTGATTATGCCCCTCCCTTGTTTAAGTCCCTTAAATAAATCAGATCTCCTGACTGTGGTTCCAGTTTGTGCAAGAGTACTGTACGGCTGTTATTTGCTGTGCATAACCTTGTTTACAGGGGTCCCCAGGGTCGAGCCAGAGGAAAGCCCTGGTGGTAGTCTGCAAACAGTGTGGGTATTTGTGTGGTGTATCAGGGTATTGTGAAAGTGATTATTGTGTATTGTTCTGGCCACTAGTAAGGAAAAAGGGGGGTTATAGTGTCCCGGAGATGCCCAGGTTAGTTGATCACTACCAACCCTGACCTCTGGGTGAGGCACCCATTTCAGAACTTCAGGCCCTTAACCTGCTACTAGCCAAGCAGGCATGGGTAGTAGCCCTTGGGATAGCTACCACTTAGGGGTTATATATGTAACCCCTGCAAATGGGGGTTCCCAAAAGTCTTCCAGGAGCTTGCCTGAAAGCTCCAAGTCTGGGCAGTGTTTGGTGTCTGAGCTGTTTAAATGTGGTTCCAAGTGAGTGCTATTTGAGCCCCACGTACTGTCTCTTTAAGAGCTGTCTGCTTGCAGACTTAATTCGTTGTATGGGGGTACTGTGTATTTAATGCTCGAATCCATGAAGCTGCTGCCAATTCGCTCCATTTCTGCTGTCGCTACATGTGCAGAGGGAGCCTTGTTAAAAGAGATAACTGTTTGCCAGAAATCATTTAGAGTGACTGAGAAAATGTAGTTTGCCTAACCTGTCTTCCTTTCAGCACAATCTGTTTCAGTGTAGCTCTTTCATTTGATTCTGAATACCTGTCTTGGACCAATCAGGATGATAGGGAGACCTAAAATGGAGCCTGTGGACGAATCAGAACTTGGACTCTCAATTTTGAGCCGGCCACAAGGGGACTGTATGAGCAGTGACTCTGGGAAATGTAGTTTAACCTTGGCACCTTTTTCCACCAACAGAGGGAGTCTTATTGTGAGTGACAGCCAAACCAGCCAACAGAATGGTGTGGAGCTAAAGGAAATGCCCTGCTCTGTGACTGGAAAGATTAGATCAGTTGTGACTGTGAAGAAAGAAGGAACTCTGTGCTTCTACGGTGTATAGTTTCACCAGTAAGTGCGTGTGAGGCCCTGAGTTTGGTCTGCAGCCTTTATGAGTGCCAGTCTGACTGAATCTGAGTAGGAGGAAAGAAGCACTAGAAGTGTGGAAACCAGGCTCACCCTGTAGAAGACTGGAGAAATTGCTAAATCACGCTCGATCTGTCAGGAACTGAAGCTGCTGTGTGTGTGCTCTGGGTATTTTGCAGTAAGTGCAATTGGGATCGAGGAGCAGCCTGCCTGGTATAGTACTTTCCTTTTACATATGAATGTGCGTAGTGCTTGTAGGGAATCGCTCTTTCCAATCCCCAGTGCTGTGTGCTGTTTGTTGAAGCTGGAAGCAAACCCCAGCTTGTCTCGGACTAAATCTGTTTGCTATCAACTGCAGTGGGGTCCAGTCACAAGGACTTTGTCTCCATGCCTTGCTGTTCTGGCAATCCAGAAGAACATCCACCATCCGGTTTCAGCTTAGGTATTGTGAGTACAAGTCAGGGTATTCCCTGCAGCCTTTTTTCAATCACAAGTGTGTCATCTAATTCTTGTCATTTCACTGCTTCATGGACTGAGCCCTCCGGTTCTGGATTACAACTGGGTGTTGTGCATATATTTTCTTGCCAGGGTCTTATCCATCTGCACCTGTCACAACCCGGGCAACGGACCTGGCTAGCTCTCACCAACCTGGTGGTACCCAGAGTGTGACTCTTTCAGACTCTGTATGTGTGCACAGTACTGTGATTTAATGCTACTAATTAACCTGATTTCCTCCTCCCGTGTTACTGTCCCTAAATAAATCAGATTTGTTATTGTTATACTATATACTGTCTGTGGTGTTGGTACTTATGGAAACAGTATTGTGTTTTGCTGTGTATGTTGTTTAACCTTACTTTACAGGGGTCCTCAGAGACGTGCTGCAGAATCAGTCTCGAGGGTAAGTGTACTCTATGATTGAACAGTGTGTACATGTGGGGTATTGGGATTGTGACTTTGTGCATTGTGTGAGCCACTAGAGGGAATAAAAGGGGTCTCAGTGTCCCAGAGGGCTGTGACCAACCTAGTTTAACCACTACAAACCCTGACCTCTGGGTGGAGGCACCCGCCATAGAGCCTAGGCCCTCAACCTGTCAGTAGTCAAGCAGGCAGGGGTAGTAGCCCTTGGGATAGCACCACCTGGGGGTTACACTTATGTAATAAGATAATAGTAAAGACTGAGCTGTAAATGAATGTAACAATATGCACTCATTGACAGCTCAGTTGGTCCTGCTGTGGTGGAGAGGAGGGCTGTGCCAGACAACGGCTCATGGATGGGATGGGTGGGAGCAGGGGTTGGGGCACTACCTGCTGGGGGGTCCACTAGACACCAGGGAAAGATATATATTGTATTATGGGCAGATCAGGATAGGGAGGAGGGACTGCTAGATCACCAGGGAATAGTTTCTTTGTAATATACAGGGAATCAGGATGGGGACAGGAATACACTGTATACCAGGGAAATGGTGTCTGTGTGTCAGGTGAGTGATCGAGTGGGGAGAGGGACCACTGGACACCAGGGAATACTACAGTAGCCATCGGGCATGGGTGTGGGTGGGACCACTGAACACCAGGAAAGTCTATTTTATATATCAGGCCAGTGATCAGCGGGTGGGAGGACCATTAAACACCAGGGAATGTCTCTTTTATCTGGCTAGCAATCAGCGGGGGAGGAGGGGGACACCACCAAAGATCAAGGAAAGTCTATTTGTTATATCAGGTCGATGGAGCGGGGGTGTCATCTAGACACCAGGGAACGCTCTCTTTTTATATCAGGCCGGCAATCAGCGGAAGGGGGGAATGACACTAGACACTGGGAAAATCTATTTTATATATCAGGCTGGTGATTGGCAGGGGGGACCACTAAACACCAGGAAAGTCTATTTGTTATATTGGGCCGGCAATCTATGTGGGTGGTGGGGGACCACTAGCACCAGGCATAGGTTGTTCTGGTACTGGGCAAGTGGGGAAGCGCTGACTAAATTGTTGAGCAACCACGCAATGAGCCCATAATGGGCAAGCAAATGGACCCTTAGCACCTTACATACCCAATGAGCTGACTTGCATGGGTCCATTTGAATACTGGAAATTTAGCTCGGGCACAAGCCACTGTGGCACCTATTTCAGGAGCTATGTCTGCCCAGCACTAAGTGGCTTAGCTGGGCAGCCATGACCTTATTTTCAGTCAAATAGTGCACTATTCTACTGAATATAGCATTTTTGGACACCAAGCAACCGAAAGGGCAGCACTAATGTTTCCGGCTCTTTGCGCCTGTTTGAATACCAGGCCCCAGCAGTCTCAGGTATTTAAAACAACTACAGCTGGTGTATTTTAGAAAATGGACCTGTAGGTTCTGTGTTTTTAATTGTGGAATGCTGACAGTTCCCTTACAGGATCCTCTGCACTACAGGATAATAAGGGCATCCTAAGCAGTTCTTGTGGAGTAGCTAGTGTGGGACTGCTTCTGCATATTGGAGTCCCAGTTCCACCCTGAGCCCAGGGTGCTAGGAAGACAGACTGGCAAGGGGATAATGGAACTAGTAAAGAGGAAGGTGGGCTACAACAAATGGCGAGAATCCAGCTACAACAATGAATGATAAACCACCTGCGCCACGCAGAATGCACAGACCTGTCCTCTGTGGCTCACCACCATGGAGCCAACCATGAAACATGTGATTTTTGATCACCTGTAAGCTTTTGCTATGATTTAACAGGTGATATTTTGTTCAGAATCCACTATTACTTGGGATGAAAACATGGACGATAGAGCTAATGATTTTCCATTTTCAATGGAAAACACTGAGAAAAACAAGAATTTATCATTTTATGTTTGATCGTGTGTGCACACCAAACATTTTGCTACAATTAAAGGGATTTCGATTGGGGGTGTCACTGCCGAGCCCATTGCAGTTAAAATAGCATGTGCTTGGCAGTGTAGACCAGTGACCACCTGTTGTGGTTGTGACACCACTCACAGCTTGCTGGTGGAAACTTTATGTATTTCAAAAGGACCAAAGCAGCTCCAATCAGAGAGGGCTTCAGTCCTTTGATTTGCATGAAACAGGTCAGCAAGCAGCTGATCAGCTGCATAGAAAAAGGGTGTGTGTGTGTGGTGGTGGCTGGCAATACATTTACCCCAACTGCTTCTTCTGCGTGTCCTCCTGCAATGGGGAGCAGTAGTAGACCCTACGGCGCTCCTGCCACTCTCGGCAGTACTGATCTTGTCTGTATGTGTGAATTAGTGGGGCAGTATGAAGTCCCTGTCATGACTTTCGATTTTGTACTCCTATACAGCAATTAGCTCAGCTGAGCTGAGTATCATGTAACTTCACTCTGCCTGATGGCTGACCCTCCGTATCCTCCCCACCGCCTTGACACACTGGAGTCCCAGCCGACGACTTTCATTTTCAGCTTCCACAGATGTGACATCATGAGCCACGTGAAGCTGCTGTCCACTCATTCCTGCTGCTGGTGCCAATCACCAATTTGTAGCAGCAGCAGAAGGGCACGACATGTTTGCTCCACTCACTGGACTCCCCATCGCCTCCAGCAGTGATGGAACCCAGGCAAGACTCAAGAGATACAGAAATTACGGAGTCTCTCACAGTCAGACCGTGACCGTGAGCCACATTCAGTGGGGCAGGCAGAAGGGCAGGCGGTAAGGCAGGGGCGGAGGGCACAACATGTCTCAATGTGATTTATTCGGGACCAGGTGATGACTGGGTGTATTAATGACAAGGTGTGCCAGTAGCAGTACTTTGGAGTCAAGTGGCCAGCCCCTAGAGTGGAGGTCAGAGGATGGCTCTGCCGACCATCCAGGCTGACTATAAAAAAACAATTTGTGAGGCGCATTTCTGGACTTGTACAGGCGGGTGTAAGTGTGAGAAGGGACAGGAGAGAGGCTGGCGGGCTGTGTGCAGATGAAGTCAGGGCTGCTTGGCGGTGTGGGCTGCCTGGCTGCGTCTGTGTTTAGAGGTGTCAGGGCATCAGCTGGGACTACCACTGGACACCCGGTGGGAAGAGTGAGGGCCAGTCAGCCATCAGTGATGCTGAAGAGTGGAGAGAAGATAGTCTTCTATTCTGAGAGTAGGAGCAGAAGCAGCAGGCAGCTAGTGAATGAGGAGAAGCAGTACAGGGACTCTTTTAGCAGCAGCACCAGCAACATGAATCTACCTGTTAGCAAGCCATTCTCATCACTTGGGGTGTTTGTTTAAAAAGACATTTACTTACAGTATATTGTGCAGCTAGGACGAGGCCAGCAAGTTGCTGAGTCCCTACTTACATCAGTCTCTGTACTTGCAGCAAATATAGCTAATAAAGAACATCTCAGCCAACGTGGTGGCTCTGGTTAATCCTACCTTCACACTGTTAAAAATATATCTGGTTGATCCTGCCATTCATACCCTTTGAGTGGAGCTAGAGACACAGCCGCTGCATCACCAACGGACCATGGCTGTCTAGTTAACTGTACCTATTGTGGTTCACAGTGTAATTTAAAAAAGAAAAGTAAAGGAAAAAAAATATATGAATGCCTATACTAGAAAGAGAGAGACAGCAGTGTGTGTGTGTGTGTGTGTGTGTGTGTGTGTGTGTCCAACAGCAGTGCTCCACTGACTTACTCAAGTGTTGAAGAAAAAACTCCATGCACCAGTAATTATAACAAGCATTTGTCAATGCCAAATGTTGATTTAGCTGGTCTGTTGAGCTCATCAGTGGCCCTCTGTCACTGGCTCAGTCTATTTATCCCAGTGCTGCAGGCTGCTCTTTTGTACTGGGCTGCTGCCTGCGTTGGCACCTTGTTCTGCCGAGGAAGAAATCACGGCTGTGCCGACAGAGCTCCGTTGAGGTGGCTCACTCCCTCTCTCACTTGCTCATTCTGTTTCTCCTGGCGCTGCAGTCTGCCCTTTGTACTGGGCTCCTGCCTGTGTTGGTGGCTTTTTCTGCCCACAAAGAAATCCACAGCTGTCCCAACAGAGCTCCGTTGAGGTCGCTCACTCCCCTGTCTCACTCGCTCATTCCGTTTCTGCACCGGCGCTGCAAGCTGCCCTTTTCACTGGGCTTCGCCTGTGTTGTTGCCTTCTTATGCCCACAATGAAACTTGCAGCAGTTACAATATAGTTCTGCTGAGCTCGCTCACTCCCGTTTCTCACTCGCTCATTCTGGTTTTCCTGCCACTGCAGGCTGCCCTTCGTACTGGGCTCCTGCATGCATTGCTGCCTTTTTCTGCCCACAAACAAATCTGCAGCAGTCCCAACTGAGCTCCGTTGAGCTCACTGACTCCCCACCTCACTTGCTCGTTCTGTGTCTCCTGGCACTGCAGGCTGCCCTTTGTACTGGGCTCCTGCCTGCATTGGTGGCTTTTTCTGGCCAGAAAGAAATCTGAAGGAGTCCCGACACAGCTCCATTGAGCTCGCTCACTCCCCTCTGTGACTCACGCATTCCGCTTTCTGCCGGGCGCTGCAAGCTGGCCTTTTGTACTGGGCTCCTGCCTGCATTGCCACATTTTCTGCCCACAAAGAAATTCACAACAGTCACAATAGAGCTCCATTGAGCTCGCCACTACCACTCTGTCACCGCTCGCTCTGTTTCTCTTGGCGCTGCAGACTGTGCTTTTGTATGGGGCTCCTGGCTGCGTTGGCACCTTTGTCTGTCCACAAAGAAATCCGCAGCTGTCCTGACTGATTTCCTTGGGTTGCTCAGTTTCCCTCTCTCATGTGCTCATTCTGTTTGTCCTGGCGCTACAAGCTGCCCTTTGTACGGGCCTCGCCTGCATTGGCGCCTTTTTCTGCCCACAAAGAAATCTGCAGCAGTCCTGATAAAGATCCGTTGAGCTCACTGAGTCCCCCTGTCTCACTTGCTCGACTGTTTCTCCCACCGCTGCAGGCTGGCCTTTTGTACTGGGCCCCTGCCTGCAATTACGTCTTTCTGCCCACAAAGAAATCTGCAGTGGTCCTGACAGCTCTTCGTGAGTTCGCTCACCCTCCCTCAGTCGCTCTCTCATTCTGTTTCTCCTAGTGCTGCAGGCTGCCCTTTTGCACTGGGCTCTTGTGTTGGGGCCTTTGTCTGCCCACAAACAAATCGCAGCAGTCCCGACAGAGCTTAGTTGAGCTCGGTCACTCCCCCTTCTCACTCAGTCAATCTCAATCTGTCCCAAACCCATGATTTCCCAGAGTGATTGTGCTATTCTCCGGCAGGAGTGCAAAACATATTTTAGCCAGGATGTGAAAAATTACAGCTGTAGTGTTCATAAGGAGGTGTGAAAATGCCAGTGTTGAAAATGTGACATGACAATATTACAAATTTGTGAAGACACAGGGTGCATGGAAACAATTCAACGCAAGCTTGTAACACAGTCATGTTATCGAAGTTTTGTCACCAAATTTTCAACATAGGGATTTTAAGACCTCTGCTCATGAACAGTGCCACTGTCATTTTCTTAATCTGTCCTCAACACTGATTTCCCACAGTGACCATTTTATTCTGTGCCGGAACTGTGAAAACACATTTCGTCAGGATGTGGAAAATGACAGCTGTACTGCTTATGAAGAGGTGTGAAAAATGCCACTGTTAAAAATCTAGTGTGACAATATTACAAATCTGCGAGGTTACAAGGGTGCGTGGAAAGTCAATTGATGGGCCATCATCACCAAATTTTCAACATAGGCATTTTAGGACCTCTGCTCATGAACAGTATCATTGTCATTTTCTTAATCTGTCCCAACAGTGATTTCCCACAGCGACTGCTCTATTCTGTGCTGGAAGTGCGAAAACACATTTTGGCCAGGATGGGAAAATGACAGCTGCACTAACTCACAAGGGGCATGACAAAATGCCAATGTTGAAAAAATCTATTGTGAAAATATAAATTTCGCGAGATTCTGAAGATATGCGTGCCAGCTGCACTGCCCTGCCTTAATACAGTCATTTTATGGATATTGTTACTAAATTTTCAACATAGGCATTTTAGGACCTCTACTCATGAATAGTGTCACTGTCATTTTCTTAATCTGTCCTGAACTCTGATTTCCACAGTGACTGCACTAGTCTGCGCCGGATGTGCGAAAATACATTTCGGCCAGGATGTGAACAATGACAGGTATACTCTCACAAGGAGGCATGACAAAATGCCAATGTTGAAAATCTGGCGTGAAAATATTGCAAATTCACGAAGTTCACAGTGTGCATAAGTAACCGCAGCGTCTGCTCGTAAAACAGTCATTTTGGATTTTTCCTAGATTTGCAACATAGGTCTTTGAGAGCCCACCTCATGAACACTGGCACTGTCATTTCATTAATCAGCCCCAAAGGGTGATTCCGCACAGTAACCGAGAAACCACCTTTCGGGCTGATTAATCATGATAGTTCTAGAATTCATGAGGAGGGTCCCAAAACCCCATGTTGAAAATTTGGTGAAAAATTCCTGAGATATGCACTAAAGTTGAAAAACCCTATTTATGACATTTTACAGCTTACGGCATTTCCTCAGTTCGCGTCGGCTTTGAAGAGTGCAGGCGTGTTCCTGGTCTGCCGAAGATCATCACTGACTCCGGAGGTAAGTATGGGGTGAGGGGTGTGGGGAGGCAGGGTGCACAGTGGGTGGGTGGGTGCGGGTTGTGGGAGGGCAGGGAGACTACATGGGGCGTTTCTTTTTTTCAGGTAAAAAAAAAAATACAAAAAGTTGAGGACTGTTTTTAACTTTACAGGGCACGCGTGCCACCGCAGTCTTGCTTTGGGGCAGCTGTAGCCGACGGGGATTAGGCACCCCGTGGGCAAACAACAAAGGGCCATGTGGCACGCTGGGGTGGGCTCCAGCATGCTACCGGAGTCTTGATTTCTGGGGGCAGCTATAGCTGATGGGGATTGGGCACCCCGTCAAAAAACAACAAAGGGGTTCCTTTCTGCCGACAGGGATTGGGCACCCGTCGGCAGAACAATAAAATGGGGGGTTACATTATGCCCGGCGGAGAGTGGGCTCCCCGTCGGCAAATAAACATGGTGGGGGGTAAATATTGTTTGTGAATATGACAGCAAGCCGCCACCATGTTCACAAACGATATCAGGGATCCTACATCCTGCCTTGCAATGATGGGTCGCTCCCTCATTGCAGCGGATGACTGACGCTGCAATGATGAGGCGGCCCCGATTGCAGCGGCTGATTTTTAGAAGGTTGTAGCACGCTGGCTGAACTACTGTCAGCAGCAGCAGCGTGCCACAGCATTGGGGATGGGGACAAGCCTTGCAGGCTGTGGGGCATTGGGTACAACAGCGCATGCCTCCACAACCTACCTGTGGAGAAAGCTGCGCAACATGTTTCTTGCGCATGCGCAATCAACATAAAAATAATGCAGCTATGCAACTGTGTTATGCATTTTTTACACACCCTCAGTTTGTGATAACCTCATAAGCCTCTCAAGCTTTGCTCTCGGGGTCTATGGGTCATCACACCTCGGGTGTGTAAAAAAAAAATACCTTTACCACAGTTATAGCCATAATCTATATATAATCTACATTGTAATAAACCTGAAGAAAAGGCTTACAGGCCTCGAAGCTTGTATCCGTAATTTTTCGTAGCCTAATAAACATATTGGGGACTTTCTGACACTTGTGTCCATTTTTCTTTGTAATATCATTTTATTAGAGAAGCTTTACAATTCATACATAGTTTGACAGTCATAATCCATCGTAAGTAATACCGTCATAACATCAGGCATTCGAGATACAGGCTTACAAATAGGTTTACACATTGTTATTTTAACAACAGTCCCAAACCACCACCCAACATCCCATCATCGTTCCCTGATTATGTCATATTTGAATCATCTCTCTCACCCACAATCCACCTCCCAAACCCCTACATTCGTCAGTCAATGCCCCAGCATCTCCCCAAACTGAGCCTTTAAGGCCCAGGAAGGGCCTGGTGCCAATAAACTATGACCTGAGGAGCCAGCCAATGAGGTGCTGCTTTAAGGCACAAAAGGGTCTTTGGCCATAGTATGTATGTATGCTCCATCTCCTCCACTTCAGAGAGCCCAGCTCAGCCTGATCATTTAAATTGTGCGTTATTTTTGGATTTATATGTAAGATGGACTGTCTCTCCAGTCCGAAAGGAAGGGACTCAGTTGTGAGCCAGCGTTTAGTGATAGCTTTCTTCGCTGCCAGTAAAAGAATATTTAATAGGTACGGGCATGAGGGTCAAGTAGGCCGGGGAAGCAATGCTGAATAAAGAAATCGCCACTATAAGGGAGGCCGGCCCCAAGAGGTCTTTACCTCTCATATAAACCCTGCAGAAAAGGCTGCAGTTTTGGGCAGGACCAGAAAATATGAGAGTGGTGAGCTGCGGCTCTCCACATAGGCGCCAGCTGCAGATCGGATAGCACCATAATGAGAGGTTATTACCGGGTTCGGAAGAATCTGACCAGCAATTGCAATGCAAATAACCTCCAGGAATGAGAGTAGGTGATTCTTGATGTCATACAGAAAAGTGTTTCCCACTGTTGGGTATGATTCAGTACCCAACTCTTCACTCCACTTTTCCTTAGTCGCAGGTGTCTCCCCTATTGTTTCCAAGAGAGACCTGTATAGCACTGAGACAGCGTGTGGGAGTTGTCGGAATTTAATACTTGCTGGAGTATTCAATACGGGGTGAGCCTCTGGTGAACGGACATTGAGAGGTAGTGATTCAAAGTAGTGCTGGATTTGTAGATATCGAAGAAATCTGATTGACGTAAATGAAAATCACGACTGATTTCACCAAACTCTAAAGTGGGGGCCGATCTGCAGTTGCGAGAGCTGAGAGAGGCCGACATGCCACCAAGTCTGAAAGGTATGGTCTAAGAGGGCTGGGGAAAGTCCTCCAGCAGGTCTATTGGGCAAAGCAAGACCAGGAAAGGGGTAATTTGTAGGGCTTTTTTTAGAGCACCAGACCTGTGCTTGTATTCCATCCATGGACCCCATGTAGGTCCCACTGAGGAGAGGGTTTTATGGAATATCACCTTTTGATATTCTCGGGGGGAGGGTGCTCTCCTCTATTTCCCTTCATCTGGCCGGGTTATTCCCACAAGGCGCTGTATGATAAAAGAGAGGTGAAGTAGCCAGTAATAAAGTTTCAGATTGGGAAGTGCCAAGCCCCACCGAGCTTTAGGAAGGTGGAGCGTCTCAATTTAATTCTAAGGTGTTTTCCCCAGACAAATTTCACTATGGTCCTGTTCCAAACCTTAAAAGACTGTTCGGCAGATTGAGAGGTAAATTCTGAACAGGTAGAGAATCCTCGAAGGGTTACTATCCGAATCACCTCTATGCATTGCAGCATATTCAGTGGGAGAATGTTCCATCTTTCGTCTTGCTTCATTTGGGATGTAATGGGGCGGTAGTTGTTATCTAGAGTGTCTTCTGCCAAATGTGAGAGGTAGATTCCTAAATATTTTAGCTTGGTAAGTCCCCAGCAGAAGGGATACCTTGTCTTAATTGTATCTGATGGGACATAGTGAAAGGTGAGGGCATCGGTCTTGCTGGTATTCAGCTTGTAGCCTGAATGCGACCCAAACTCTTCCAAGAGGCAAAAATGGAGGCCACTGATTGCTCGGGTTTAGTAAGGAATAGCAGAACATCATCTGCATATAGGCCTCCCGTGCTCCATGCCTCCACAGTCACCCCGAGATCTCAGATGACATTCTATTCGCCTGGGCCAATGGTTCAATAAAAATAGCAAAAGGCTGGTGATAATGGGCACCCTGCCGGTACCCCTAAACAGAGGGAAGTATTCAGAGTGGTGGCCTGATGTTTTAACACAAGCCTTCGGGTCGTAAATTTTCCTAAGAGTATCGATGAGTGGTCGGAAAACTCATAGCAGCCATTGTGGCAAACAGAAAAGGCCAAGACACCCGTCAAAGGCCTTCTCCGCATTGAGGCTTAGAAGGACCGATGAGTCAACCCGGTTTGCATCTCATGTACCAGATGGAGGGCCCTACGCGTGTTGTCCGAGGTGGACCTTGAACTCACAAAATCTGTTTGGTCAGGGTCAATCATCTCCGTAGTACAATGTCCAGTCGTCGGGCCAAGATGGACATGAAGAATTTGTAATCGAGTTGAGAACCGATATCGGTCTATATGAACTACATTGTAGCGGGTCCTTACCTGACTTGGGATGACAGAAATTGTGGTATACGCCAGCTGGGCGGAGGGATTCACCGCCAGAACCTCATTGCACGCTGCAAAGTAGCAACTTACTGACAGACTGCATCAAGCTTTTATAAAACTCAGCCCCATAACCATCAGGCCCAGGGGCTTTTTGGGTTTTGACTTGGAGATGACCGACAACAGTTCCTCTGGCGAAATCGGTTTCACCATGAGGGCCTGCTGCTCGTGGTTGCGTTGGTAGCTTTAGGATGATAGAAAGATTCGGCGGGTGCCAAATCTGTCCTCTGATCCGCGTGTACAGGGTTTTGTAATATTGACAAAAGGCCTGAGATATGTTTTAAGTTTAGTATGGCATTCTCCTGTCCCAGGGTCCTTTATCATTGCAATAGTAGACAGCTTACGGTGTTGGCGGCCGAGTACGCAAGTAACCAAGAGGCTCGGGGCCAATCTCACCATATCTCTGGTGGAGAAAAGCAAGGAAACCTCCGTTTGTTGCAAGCAAAGGAGTCCAGCTCATTCTTAGTCTGCTTTATCTGGGAGAACTGAGGCATCACCTTGTTGGTGAGCCAGCTGGATAAATTGAGGGTCTGTTCCAGCTGAAGCTGTCTTTCCCTGAGTGCCCCCGCCCCTGGCAGAGTATTTTATTAAGTGACCTCTTAGGACCGCTTTTAGTGTGTCTCACTGAATTGTTGACGGTATCTTCTGAGTGGAGTTGTCCCTTATGATTTCCGCAATTTTATCAATAAGGAACTCTTTAAATTGCTCACTTTTTAGTGTACGGGTTAAATCTCCACCCAGTGTTGCGCCTCCAGGTCCAAATTCCACTGAGTGATGAGTGGGGCATAATCCGAGTGGGCTATCGGGCCCAATGTGGCCTCGACCAATGAGCCGAGCTGTTCCTTCTGGGTATAACAGTGATCAATTCTTGTATCGTCCCATGGACTACAGAATAAAAGGAATATACCCTGTCCCTGGGGTGTAAGGACCACCAAGCATCCAGCCACCCCACCCCATCCGTAAACCTCTTAAAGAATTTGTGTGAGGTCGGTTGCACACTGGGCTGGGCCCTGGAAGTATCCAAGGTGACATTCGGGCAATATTGAAGTCACCTGCCAGAATCAGGGTCCCCTAGCCATCTCGACCACTTTATCCAGTGAATGGCGGATAGTAGGGGAGTTTGAAGTCGGAGGAGATAAATGTTGGCCAGTGTTAGTTCCTGCTCATTTATAGTGCCCTGGACTATAATTAATCTACCGCAGGATCTACCCATTCTTTGTTTTCCGAATGGAAGGAGGGATGAGATCAGGATAGTGACCCCCCTCTTTCTTCCCTCGCATAGCGAAGCAAAGACCCGCGATAGCCCCTACTGGAGTTTCTCATGTTCTTTGGAAGTCAGGTGGGTTTCCTGCCAGTATACAATGTCGGATATGACTTTTAGCTAGCGTAATCATTCTAGACCTCTTGACCGGCTACTCAGGCCATTCACATTCAATGAATATAATTTCAAGTGGTTAGGAGCCATTTTCATTTCCAGTATGCTCTACCTCTGTACTAAGCCTGATATTCTCTCTGAGACAACATTCTTATCTCTATTCTCATTGCTAATGGACCGTGACTGACCATTTCCTCTTGTAACTTATTCTTCTCTATACTTTTCAGTAACCATAAATTCTCATAACAAAAGCCTGGGGAATACTCCTATGGGCTTAATTGCTTTGTTTTAGCAACACTAACTAGGGAGAAATTTAAACCACCCTGTGTGCCCCACCTCTCAACATGACACTTCCGAGTCCCGAGGAACTTTACTCTCAGCCAATACCATCTAAGTTCCCTGGTAACTCCAGAGGGTGGAGGAGCTCAGGTGGTGTATATCCCCGCCCAGTCATATGTAGACGGGGATATTAACAAGGATGAAAAAATTGCAACACAACTTGGAACATTTCAAAGATGCCTTAACTATATACACTGCCCAGCACAGTACCAGGCCATACCAAAGCAGTGGGTGGAGAGACATCTGGACCTATAAAGAAAACACCAGATGCTCCCTCTCCCAGAACTAAGCTTAGCTTCCAAGGGCTGCTGTAGATGGTAGTTCAGCAACAAGGCAACTGCCAAAATGCAGTATGGGAGGGCTCTCCTGCTATTGAAGAAGAGTCCCACCTGCTCTAGGGTGTAATCCCTATATCGAGCGTGCCTTAATAACAACAGCAATATGTCCAGGCTGCTCTGCCCTGAGTGGGGCCCCAACCAGACCTGATAAATTGTCAATACAATGAAATCACCAAATTTGTATTTTATTATTAGAAGACAGTAAACTGCCGACCTGGGAATGCTGTGAGGAATGGGTGTCGGGGACACTCCGGGCAGCAAGGGGTAGGCAAGGCGGGAGGCACCAGCCCCACCACCAGCTATTGTCCAGTGAGGAGGCAGAGCTGCACCCCAGCCCTCACAGTCAAATGTGTCCCTCCAGGAATCGCAAACCAGATGGGTTCAGTATGCGGGGGGACCCTCGTTAGGACCCGTGTCTCACTCCAGGGCCTACCATTTAATTAACTTAGAGGAGAGAGCTCCGGAGGGGTCCCACCCGTCAGGCTGCGAATGCTGGCCAAGTACTCCCAACCTCCGGAGCATCCCGAGGGTGAGAGCCAGTGGGGGGAGGTAAGCAGAAGACATCCAATATCCCGACCCTATGCAAAAGGATTTCCCAATTCGGATTACTTAGCTCCCTCGTCCAAGGCCGCACTCGAGGGCATCTGCTGTACGGGCAACTTTCCCCGGATCCAGCCTCCTCAGGATGGCTCCCCATCTCCCAGCCACCCCCGCAATCCAAACAGTCTCAATCCCATCGTTAGGTCTGCTTAGCCCCCTCGCCTGGTCGCAGTTCCACCTGGGATTACAGGAGCCAGTTATAGAGGGGCAATTTGGCAGGGTGAGGAGGAGAGGATCCGAACCTCATCTCATTGCTCATCAGGAGGGGCCCTGTGTCCATTTTTTGACATGACTGTGGACTTCCATTTTGCAAGTTAGACTACAAAAGGTGGTCTAACTTTTGGGATAGAAGTCCACAGTTGCATCTGAAAATGGATGCAAGTACGAGTTGCGGACAAAGGTGCCATAAACTGTGGAAAATATTGCAAATGCGGCTGGATGTCTGAGAATAGGATGCAGACATCCTGATGTATCTGTGTGGACACAGCACATGTCCCAAAATGTAGATGCAAGTGCTGTGCTCAGCCAGTGGAAAACCCCGCCCCTTATCTTTAACCTGCAAAAGATTCTCTTTCTGTTTCTCTCCTGATTTTTATTTGTAATTTTTGACCAGGAAAGGCACACTGAGCTGTGACATTTCATTTCCAGGTGTGCTCTTGGGGGGTGTAGAGGGTTTACATGAATCTGTTTGATTGACAGGGGAATGCTGGCAAAGACTTGGGTCAAATCCCTACCCTTCCTATAAGTGCAATGGTATCTTTAACTGTTACCTCGATATCAACCAGAGGTTGCTAAAGGGATCTTGCTTTAATGTCTCATTTGTAGGACAGCACCTTGACAGTGTAGCATCCCCTAGTGCTGCACCAGAGTATTAGCCCAAGTTCCTGGTACAGGACTAGAACCCACAACTGTCCAATCTTCTGGCCCTGGAGGCCAACGTGAAACCTACTGAGCCACTAACAAAATACTAAATGAAGAAATAAATACTCTGTAAGTTGGACCACTGAAATGAATATGACTAGAGTTCTTACTACCCCCAAGTCTTCAGTTCTTCATAGTTTACATTGTTATTTTTATTGCAATTAAAACCATAGACTGACACTTATACAACTACAAATATTCTTTCAGTTTGACTTTTGAAGATGATCATTAGCCTAAAAGGGACATTCATAGAATTCATCATAGTTAGGACTGCTAATTCCATGTTGGTTTACATATCGCTGATTTAAAATACGGTATAGAAAGATTGCCATCATATATAAATAATTATTTAGAAAGTGGAATGTGAAGGGAGATCAGAATTGCATGGGTAAACCAAATTTTACATGTAGGGCTGGATATTCAAACTGCGCCATTCTGTGGGCAAGCCCTGCGCTGCTCAAAAAGTTGCTGCTGGGGTGTGGCGGGCGATATTCAACAGAGTTGCATTATTGAGCAACTCCTTTGAATATCGCCCCAGGCCCACCACTAATGCGTAAGCGAGTGGAACTTGTGCCACCGCAAGTGGTCAGAGTGGAGCATTCAAGATGCGTTGGCATGAAGTTCCATTGCGCCATGCTAAATTTCGATATTCAAAAGGTGACATGCAAATAGGGCCATAAGTTATGCAGGTGCAGGGGGCCATTTGCATCTACTTACCCCATTTGCATGCCATTAGCATGCAGGTCCACCGATCCCGACAACTTGCGCCTGGCGCCTGCCGAGGCAGCAGCTTCAGGGACCAACGCCCCTGCAGCCCGATCATGGGCATGAAGTAAATCTCCCCCTCCACTGGCCCGATCACGGGCATAACAGTATTACCTCCACTGGCCCGATTGCGGGCAAAACAGAACTGAACCCCGGCTGCCTGATTGTGGGCAAAACAGAACTGAACCCCCGACTGGCCCGATCGTGGGCAAAACAGAACTGAACCCCCGACTGGCCCAATCACGGGCAAAACAGAACTGACCCCCGACTGGCCCGATCGCGGGCAAAACAGAACTGAACCCCCTCCCGGACTGGCCCGATCGCGGGCAAAACAGAACTGACCCCCGACTGGCCCGATCGCGGGCATAACAGAAAGTGACCCCACCCACTAGCCTGATCGCAGGCAGAACAGAGTTCAACCCCCAAGATCAATATCTTCAGGGTTCAGTGACCCGGTCGAACATGGGTATTAGTCAACCTCAGGCTTTCCCGGCACGAGAGCCACTCACCACCACGTGAGCTCATCATTCGCCTCAGCGGCGGGCAGCCCACCGCCTGCGCCGCCCGCCGCTTGCAGGCTGACCGACTGCTTGGTAGGGGCCGCACACCCACTGGTTCAGAGCAAGAGTTATCGGCGCAGAAGTTTACCCGCATAAGGCAGTCCAGATGTACCGCTTGTACGGTATGGGCTGCCCCACCGAGCAGTCAGTTGCAGGCGGGCAGCAGGCGGTGGGTGCTGCCGCCCGCTGGCTGACAGGGGGAGCGGGTGGTAATGGTGGGTGGGGGGTAAATACTATATCACCAGGGAAATTGACCTTGGGGTTGACTCTAATGCCCGCGATCGATTCAGCGTCCACTGGACCACCAGGGATATTGGTCTTGGGTTTGAATCTCCATTCTGCCCCGCGATCGGCTAGGGGTGGGGCATTTCTGTTATGCCTCGCGATCGGGTCAATCGGGGTTCAGTTCTGCTTTGCCCGCGATCGGGCCAGTGGGGGTTAATCACTGTTATGCCCGCGATCGGGCCAGTGGGGGTTAATACTGTTATGCCAGCGATCTGGCCAGTGGGGGAGTGTGTTCTGCCCACGATCGGCCACGGGGTTACTATTATGCCCACCATGGGGGCACAGGAACAGGAGGGCCACCCACAGGTGGCAGCTGCTGTGTTGCACCCTGCAATGCGGCAGCTCACCTGTGGGTGGCCCTCTACTGATCCTTTTTTTGTCTCAAAGTTGTGCAGGCGCAGGTAGGGGTTGCGCCTGCACAACTCTGCACAGCTCGGCTGAATATCGGGCTGTGCAGTTTATGCATAGTTCCTCCCCTCAGGTTGAGCATGCCTTCATTAGCGTTAGCTGTTGCTCAGCATGACTTGGGGGCACAACTGCCTCCTGCTGAATATCGCAGAATGGCGTATTTCGACTTATGAGGTAACCTTATTGCGCATGGCGCAAACCCTTTGAATATCCAGCCCGTAATGTATAATAGTATTTCTAGTATTAATTAGTGTATAGGCTATGCCTTGTCGATCCATTCGGAGAAATAATTACATTGGTAAATGGTGCCCATATTTGGTTAAATATGCTCATATCCTTAAGATTTTGGTAGTGTACTCTTTCAATATGGTGTATAGAAATCATAGAGTTCAGCCAGACATTGACTTGAGGTGGGTCACTATCTTTCCACTTTAATAATATATGTTTGAATGCAATAATTATGCCGATATTGATCAAACATCGAGTGTCATGAGATGTATTATGGAGAGGTCCCCATAACGAATAGCATCCAGAAGGACTTTTACTAAAGTTTTCCTGTTGTTCGTGACAACAGGGATAATACAGATTGCCACCATGTTGTGAGAGGGGACATAAAATGAGCATATGTTCCAAGTACTAGTGGCATTGCCACATCGTGGCCATTGATTCGTAATTGTGGGATTCATTATACTTAAATGGTGGGGAGCATAGTATAGTTGATGAAGAATATTAAATTGAATTTGTTGCATTTTTGCAGATTTTAACCCTCATGATTGAACATTAATAACTGTCTTCCAAAGTAAGGGAGGTATATACTGACTAAGTTTTTCTTCCCATTTTAATTTAAGAGTAATGTGTAGTGATGGAGTGTTTGATATAATTTTATATATTTGTGATATTTTGATTTGTGAAGGAACAGTCAAAATTTGTTCCATTTGAATAAGGTTTGAATTGGATTGTTTATGCAGATTTTTGTTTATATAATCTCTGAATTAGGGCCAGCCAGCTGGTGTAGAGGCAGTGCCCATCTGCAATGCTGATGACCCAGGTTCGAAATGGAGTCCATCTACAATGCTGATGACCCAGGTTCGAAATGGACTTGGGACGTTGAGGGCGAGCTGGGGAAAAGGATTGAGCATCCTAAGGACTACTCTCCTTCCCGGGGGTAGTGTGTCCGCATGTCATGGACCCTGGCAGAGCCTGGGGAATTCCATTGCGGCACCAGGGCGGGCAGACACAGGTCATCATTGCATGTCCCTGCCCCCAGGTACAGCCGCACACAAAATCCTGTCCTCGAGCATGAGGCCCTGCTCCACCGCCACCCCACTGCCAACAGTGTCCGCAGGTGGGGTCCCGCTCCCATGGCCCCACACTGGGGGTAAGCAGGCACATTATCATGAACCATAGGGAGGGACACCCGCCTGGTGATCTCACCCAGGGGTTAAGCCTGGGCATGGGGAGCAGTGAATGGGCAGGGGCTGAGCTCCCGCTGGGGGAGTGGGAGCTGGACAAAAAAAAATACATAATCTCTGAATTGTGGGTAGACACAGAAGTGTGCATTGCTAAACCATACTTTGTTTTTAATGTCTCAAAATCCATAACTTGATCCATTTGCATAAATTGACTTACTTCCTGTAAATCCTTGAAGTACCATGTCTTAAATATTGGGTCACACACAGATGGGATAATATTGTAGTTTAGGTATGTTGGTGAATGCATTGAGCAATATCCATAAGACAGAGAATTTTTAACACTCTATACCATATTTCTATAACTGCTTTTGTACAAATGACATATTTTTAAAAATGTTCTTAACATTCCGACATGTAAACTATGTTTGATATTTAAATATAGTGATCTAAGTGATTCCATAGCCACTGATGGGTCTGTTAAATCATTCTTAAACCATTTATAGGTACAGGCAATGCTGCATGATAGTAAAGTTTTAATACTAGGAGAGGCAAGCCTTCAAAAGGAGAATATAATTTATCAATTTTCAGCCTTGCTTTTTCCCTTTCCATAGACATTATTTTTATAATTGTATTCAGTCTATGAAAAAGTAATCTTTTAACATTATTTGTATATTCTGAAACAAAAACATATATTTAAGGAAAATAGCCATTTTGATAACATTGGTTCTTCCTATAAGGGTAAGAGCAAGTGTTTTGCAACATTGAAGTTGGGATTTAGTTTCCTGCATTAAAGGGTCGAAGTTTAATGATTGTAGTTGATTTAATCCTTATCTATCATTATGCCAAAATATTTGTTTTGAGACAATCTGAACAGTAACATGGGTAAGAGGAATAAAGGGTCATAATGATTTTTGTTTCCAAAAGTTCAGTTTTAGTCCAGTTTACCTGCATCCTAATGCAGCACCATATTGTGTAACTGTATCTGAAATAAATGGAAAACTGTGATTAAGATTAACGATATAAGCGTATCATCCGATAAAGACTAATGTGGTGTTCTATGCCATTTATTTGTGGTCCTGATATATTTTGAATTTCTAACAGCTATGGCCAATGGCTCTATAGCCAGGCCAAAGATAAGGGTGAAAGGGACACCCCTGCCTTTACCACGCTTCAGATTAAATGTTGGAGAAATATCTTGATTGGTTTTGACCCTAGCCACCAGATCCGAATATAAGATGTCCACCCATTTTCTGAAGTATGGACCAAAACCGTATTTATGTAGGATAGTTTTATGTAACGCCATTCGATACGTATCAATGCTTTCTCCACATTGATTAATAAAATGGATAAATCTGAGTTTTTGTGATTGTCCAAAATATTTAAGGTTCTCCTTATGTTTGGTGTTAGAGAGCGACCTTTAATAAAACTGTTTTGGTCCGGATGGATTATTCCATGTGTGACTTTTTCCAATCTGGTAGCTAGGATCTTGGCAAGTATTTTAGAATCAGAATTGATAAGGAATATGGGTCTGTAGGAACTTGGTTGTAGGGGAGCTTTATTTTTGGGGAAATAAGAGTATGTAGGCTTCTTTTAAGGAGGGCATAAGGAGTTAGCTGTAAATATGTGGTCATATAGGTTTTGATATGAGGGACTAATAGTGTTGCAAATAATTTATAAAATTAATTGTAAGGCTGTCTGGGCATGGGGTCTTGCCTATAGTTAAGTTGTTAATGGCTGTCAAAATTTCGTCTGTCATTATATCCTGTTCCAAATTATGAAATTTTGATGGATCTATGGATGGAAAATGAAGATTAGAAATGAAATTACGATAGAATCAGATGTACAAGTGTCATCAATATTGATAGAAGGTATTGTTGATATCATTGGGAGAAGTAACTATCTGACCTGTCTGGTCTTATATGTTAATGATAAGATTATTTTTCTGGACAGATCTTAATTGCCATGCCATCAATTTGTCCAATTAGTCTCCCATTATATAGTAATGACTTTTAGTGCATAGTAGCTGTCTTTCAGCATCTTCAGACAATAATCTGTTATACTGTTCATTAAGAGCTTATAAATGTTGTAATGTTGTAGAGTTTCTATTCAGCATACGCATGTTCTCGGCAACAGTTATACTTCTTTGCAACTCATTGAATTTTCTATTTTTCTTTTATTTCTTTTAATTACATAAGAGGGTATAGCTCCACTTAAATAAGCCTTAAATGATTCCTACATAGTGCCCATGTTTGTGTCCTTAGGTGTGTTATTTAGAAAAAATGTGTTTATTTCTGATTCCATATATTCATAAAATGTTTGATTCTTTAATAAAAGAGGATCCAGTTTAAATGATGTTGTTCTAGGTTTGTTTGAGTATGTGAGAGAAATTTGAACTGGTGCATGATCTGAAATAATAATGTTGGATATTTGATAAATAAAATAAAAATAAATAAATTACTTGAAATAAACTTGGGCTGGCAGTATAGCCTAGAGGTTAGAGTAACAAAATGTGAACGAGTTTGGTACATCCAGCAGACAAGACCTGGGTTTGATTCTCACAACCTCCACTTGCATACTGTGTGACTCTGAGCAAGTCACTTAACCACCCAGTGCTCCCAGGTCGCTCTGAAAACAGGCACTTGTGCCTAGTAAGCCTACCGGTTTACCAAAGACTAAAATAAAAAATAAATAAACAAGATTTTGACAGCAAAAAATCAATGCGTGAATATGTTTGATGCACTGAGGAGAAAAATGAATAGAGTTGTGTGTCTGAAACTTATGTCTCCAGTTTTCAATGAGGTTAAGATTGTCCATAAATTGTAAAACCACTGAAGATGCTGAGGATAATTTGTCTGGGCGAATTCCAGATCTGTCTTTAGTTGGATCAAGAACTAAATTGAAATCTCCCTTATGATGTAAGAAGCAGAAAATTAAATAGCTCCAAAACAATTTAGGTATAAAACGATGGAGAATTTTCATTTGGTCCATATATGTTACAAATAGTGTATAGTTGCCCCAGTAATAAAATTTGACATATGATATACCTTCCCTTAATATAATGTTTTTTTAAATATTGAGACCCTGAGAGTTATTCCTAAGGGGCATTTTATCTGTTACCTCATTTTTTGCATAGAATTGAAATTCACCCCGCATCAAAGGAGTTTCTTGTAGTAACGCACAATTTGTACCAATTTTATCAAAATAGTTAAATATTTTCCTTGCCTTTGTCCGATCTTGAATCCCTTTTCACATTCCAACTAGAACAATTCAACTGAAAAGACATGATACACTTTGTATCTAAACAGTAGCAAATCTTAATTCTCTCATAACATATAGTTCCCTTCGAGAAAGACTAATTTCAGTGTTTTATATGCCAAGAAATAAGTTGTAATGTGTCTAGATTGCCATTGAGTTATGTTTAAAAATAACACGTAATATTAGAAACACAGAAACATAGAAGTTTTTTTCAATATCTTTTATTTGATTTTTCTTTAAAAGAAAACAAAATTACAGAGAATACTGATATTAGATAGGATAATAACAATAATCCAGTTACAGAACATATAATAAATCTTATTGGAGAACAGCCTCAAAGTTCTATCATTTGCATCCTAATCTAAGGTGATAAATTAATCAATATGCTGTAACGAAGGATTGTCACCTCTTATATATTCTAGTATCAACCACTCTACTGATATTACGGGTATTAGAAATGCATATGGAATTTTACATTTATGCAATCAGAAGATGCAATCAAACACTGATTACCTAGAAATTGCATAGTAATTCTCTATACTTATCTAAATATTATGTGATTAACATTCCCTGTTATTCTTCTCAGAGGTAACATTCATTCTTTAGTGAAAGAAAGAAAAGTTAAGCTAAGATGGGAAATAAGAAGATGAGTGAAAGAGAAATACAAATGGCTAACCTGAGTTTCAATTTTCTCTGAAACAGAAACAAATATGTAACATGAGGGAACCAAATCATTGTTCTGTTGCTAATTACATGAGTGTTATGTGAATAAAACTATCTGCCAATAAGATATGAATATATTGTTCCCATTTACTTTCAAAGACATGTTTCTGCCCTATTATAGAGTGTGCTATCTTTTCTAGGCGTAAGATTTCCAGGCATTCATTCATCCATTCCGACAAAGAAGGTGTTTTATCATCAACCCAATTTCTAAGAATGACTTTTTAACTGAAGCTGATATGACTTGAACAGTGTATTTGTGTTCTTTAGTCCAAAGAAGAGCATTTTCAAATGTCCTATAAGACGAGCTTCCATATTTAGTTTGTTCTGAAGTTCTGGTATATCATCAAATAGTCTGATAATGCTCTGCCATAAGTTTTGAATTTTGTCGCATTGCCAGAACATATGAATTAAGTTAGCATTCCCTTCTCACATTTATTACAGATAGAAGAGTTACAGACGCCATTTTAAGTAAATGATATGGTGTGTAATATAAATTATGTAAGGACTTAAATTGCACTAGTTTCATATCGACTGTCTTAAAACATTTTAAAGAGCTATTCCAAATGGTTTCCCATTCCCAATTATCAACATTTTTCCCTAGGATGTTTGACCACCATCTAATATTTTCTTGATCTATGCCCTACACATTCTATTATTAATTTGTAAAATTCAGAAATAGATGAATGTGTCTGCACACATGCAAGAAAAGCCACAGTATTTTCATTTGTTTTAGTCCTGTTCAAGTCATTATGATAATGACTTAATATGCCTGTTGTAAGGGAAACGTACTTATAGTAATCTTGAGGTTTTAAGCTATATTTTTGTATCATGGAGGTAAAAGAATCACTTCACCATGAATGATAATGTCCTTAATGTTAGTTACACCTTTTTCATGCCAATCTTTAAAATGCACCAAGGAACCATCAACCAGAATATTTGAGTTGCCCATAAGGGTTGCACAGTAGAGAATCTGATGTCCATTTTTAAGATATTTTTCCACACAGATATTAATTGCAAACTATCTGAAATTATTTTATTTTTAATACTTTTAAAAGGTTTAGCAAAAATTAAAGTTGAGATATTAATATTTTGTATGTTCATTATATCAGTTTCCATAGATAGCCATTCTGGTATCTCTTGTCCACATTTTGAGTTACATAGCCATTTCGAATTCTGGGACATCCTACAGGCTAAATAACAGAAATAAAAATCAGGGAACTTCAACCTCCATTCCTTTTGAGTCTAGATAGTTTGTTATGAGCCATCCTGCATCTTTTACCATCCCACAAAAATCTATTAACAGTACTCTGTAACTCAGAGAACCATTTTTAGGTATAAAAAGAAGCATCTGAAATATGAATAATATTTTGGGCAAAATATTATCTTAATTGCTTCCATTCTACTCCAAAAGTTTAATGGCAAGCAGTTCCATTTGGCTATAGAATTCGCAACATCAAGTTTAAGTTTTTAAATTCTCTGTACCGTTTCTTTGCTGTTTTATGAAGAGTAATACCCAAGTAATCTAATTTTTCTTTTCCCATCTAATACCCATATTTGCAATATCTTTTCTTTCACAAAACCTATTAAGTGGTAAAAGACAGTTTTTTCCTTGTTTAGTTTGTAGCCAGAAATGTTACCAAAATCATTCACTATTTGGAGAATCCTAGAAATGGAATTTGTTGGATCTTGTACTGATAATAATATCATCTGCGTAAAGGAAGTAAGATATCTTTTCCCTATATAGGAATCCCTTTATATGCTTGTCTGCCCTAGTTTTCTAACCAATGGGTCTATTGTTAAATTAAATAGCAGTGGGGATAGAGGACATCCTTGTCTGGTTCCCTTAAGAGAGCAAAACTAGCTGAGACTAGACACTCGTTATAACAGAAGCCGATAAGTTCTTGTATAAAAGTTTGACCCATTTTGAAAAATTACATGGAAAACCATATAGATCAAGGGTGTTAAATATATGGGGCCATAGTACCCTATCAAAGGCCTTTTCTGCATCGAGTGCAAGTAAGCCAGCTGCAATGTTAGATTTGTTTGTAACTTCTAGAATATGAAATAGCTTTCTAGTATTATCCGCTGCCATTCTCCCTTTCATGAAACCCACCTGTCTAGTATCAATAAGAAAGGGTATAACCTGCTCTAACCTATCAGCAAGAACTTTAGCCAGAATCTTAATGTCTGTGTCAATAAGTGATATAGGCCTATAATTTTTACAATTGTCAGATTCCTTCCTGGTTTAAGAATAAGGTAATTAAACCTTCATCAAATTATTAGGAAAGGATTCCTTTGCCATGCTTCCTTATATACATTATTTAGAATTGGTACAACCTCATCTCTAAGTTTATGAAAAATTAGAAGAGAAACCGTCAGGTCCGGAGCTTTGTTACTTTAAGAGCCTTAATAGCTGCATCTATTTCTAAATTTGTTATGGGCATATTTAAGAAATTTTGAACTTCTCAGGGATTTTAGGGATTTGTATATCTTTACAAAATTTTCCAAGGCATCAGGAGTAGGAAGTATGTCAGAGTCATATAATTCCTTGTAATATTTCATAAATTCTATATTAATTTTATTTTGACCAACTATTAATGAATTATCATCCAATTTTTTAATGTTGCATATTCTCGTACTTCCAGTGTTCTGTTTTAGTCTAATAGCTAGCAATTTAGTAGCTTTGGGGCCTGAATCGACATAATTGAGTCTAGAAACATAGAAGTTGATGGCAAAAGGAGACTGCTAGGTCCATCTAGTCTGCCCATTTGTTTTAGACCTATTTTGACACTCTAGTTGCCCTTTGTAGTCAGGGCTCCCTTGTGTCTATCCCATGCACTCTTGAATCCCCCACAGTGTTGACCCCACAACTTCCTGTGACAGGCTGTTCCAGGCATCCACCACTCTTTCTCAGAAGAAAACTTCATGGTGGTAGTAGAGAACCTTCCTCTTTGTAGCCTGAGGTCAAGTACCCTGGTCCTGGAACCCTTCTTGAAGTGAAAAGTTCCTGTGCCTGTACCTTCTATCGCCTTTATGGACATGAATGTTTCAATCATGTCTCTCCTCTTCTCTGCTCCAGGAGTACCTATTCAGTTCCCTAAGTCTCTCCTCAGAGGGACATGTACTGCAGACCCTGAATCATTTTTGTCGCCTTTCTCTGTACTGTTTCCACCGGTCAATGTCCTTCCTGATGTGAGGCCTCCAGAACTGGACTCCATATTCCAGGTGAGGCTTGACCAGCGATCTATACAGTGGTAGTATCACCTCCTCCTCTTGCTCGTGATTCCCTCCCAATGCAGCCCAGCATTCTGTTGGCTTTCAATGTTGCCTCTCACGCTGCTTACTAACCTTCAAGTCATCTGAGATTATTATTCCCAGATCTCATTCCTGGTTTGAGGCCACTAGCCTTTCGCTCTAGGTAATACTCCTTTCTTGGATTTTCTTTTTATGTGCATGATCTTGCACTTTTGGCAGTAAATCTCAGCGGCCACATTCCAGACCATTCTTCTAGTTTCGTGAGGTCAGCTTCCATCTTGCTCACTCCATCTGAGGTGTCCACACTGTTACATATCTTGGTGTCGTCTGCATAACAGACACACCTTCCTTCCAGACCGTCAGCGATGTCTACTATAAAACATTGAAGAGCAGAGGTCCCAGCACTGAGCCATAGGCACCCCGCTGGTCACCCTGCCTTCCACTGATTGCATTCCATTTACCTGTACCCTCTGGGTTCTGCCTTGTAACCAGTTTTGTACCCATCGGACTACTTCTGGACCAACCCCTGTGTGGTCAAGCTTCTTACCAGCCTTCTGTGTGTAATCGAGTCAAGGCCTTACTCAAGTCTACATAGACTACATCTACTGCCCCATTGTTGTCACTTTTTGGTAGTGTAGTCAAAACCTTGAGCAGATTTCTCTGGCATGACCTACCTGCTGTGAAACTGTGCTGTTTAGGGTCTTGTTGGCCACTAGTTTTGAGGAATGCTGTGATCCTCTGTTTGAGTAGTGTCTCCATTAGTTTTCCTACTATAGAAGTGAGGCTCACTGGTCTGTAATTACTAGCCTCTTCACGAACTGCCTGATTTGTGAAGTGGAACCATTATTGCCTTTTCCAGTCTTCAGATACCACTCCTCTCTTTAAGGATTTCGTGCACAGAAGTGCCAGAGGGACTACTAATTCTGCCCCCAGTTCCTTAAGGAGTCTGGGGTGCATCTCGTCTGGTCCAGTGGCTTTGTCTGCTTTTAGTTTATTTAGCGCTCCCGTACACCAGCTTCTGTAAAGGGACCCTTGTCTACCCCTGGTCCTGGAGTGTTGTGTTTTTTCAGAGCTGGGCCATCCCTGGGTCCTCTTTGGTAAACACTGAGCAGAAGTATTTGTTGAGGATTTTGGCTTTCTCTGGGTCACGTTTGATGCATTTACCTTCTTCAGTAGCAATCTTTTCTATTCCTCTTTTGCCTTCCTACGTTTCCTACTGTATCTAAAAATGATTTGTCTCTCTCTTGCCCCTTCTGCTATATTTTCCTCTGTCTTTGCTTTTGTCTTTCTAATTTGTTTGTTAGACTTTCTCATTTTTCTTTGTACAACTCCCAGTCTTTCTCAGTTTTGATTTCCTGGTATATGCTACACGCCTTCTTTTTCTTTGACTGTAGTAGCCACTTCCTTGGAAAACCATAGAGGATTTTTTCTTTTTGCTTTGCTGACCCATCTGGCAAATTAATCTGTGGCAGTATATATTGCTCTCTTGAGTCTCCCCACATGACCTCCATCTCCTCAACCTCTATTTCCATTAACTGGCTACCCATGTTGTTCCTCATGTTTTGGAGGTCAGCCTTTCTGAAATCTAGCACCTTTATCTTTGAGTGGCTGGTGTCCTGTGTTGTGTTTACCTTAAAGCTTACCATGCAATGGTCGCTGTTGCCCACATAGCATCCCACTTTGATGATGTTGAGCTTTTGACCCCACCCCTTTAACATACCTCAGAGTTTCCAAACTGAGAAACTTATAGTGGTCCTTATTAATAGTATCATATGCAAAATTCATGAAATATACATTCGACATTTCTCCATAAATGACTTTGAGGACCTTATAAGAGGGTACCCATTATGACTAAAGTACCTCTGGTATCCTGTGGCCTTTCATATTTGTATTGATTTATAAAACTTATTAAGCTATACCAATACAATGTAAATAATAAAGGCCCTCTCTAGCAACAACCCACCCTATCCCTCCCCATTTTGTCCGCCTTGTGGCCATGTACTAATCCGCATTTTGTCTGCTGAACCCTGCCCTTGAGCATAACAAATTGTGCCAGGTAAGCACACATGGATACAGTCTTTTCATGTTTCTATATCCCAAACCACTCAATGAAGGAAAATGAAGCAAAAGGAAAGAAAAGAAAAATAAGAAGAAAGTCCCAATAGTCCCAAATTATATGTCCCTTCGGGTCTGGGAGTCGTAGAGAAAAGCAATCCCTCATAACATCCTACTTTGCACGCTTCAGTCTCTGACCCCTATCCCTCCCTCCATACACTACTATAGATCCAAAAATTCACTAAGTTTCATATTCAAACTTCCTTTCAAATCGTAGTGTTATCAACAGTACATCACAATAAAGCCCAAAACATCGTTATTATGGTAAATAATGAAACTGTTGCTTAAAAGCTGCAGAAAAATGATTGTAATGAGTTTAACTTTGCAGTCCATTGCAGCTTTTTATTGGGGTTTAGATTTTTTAACTGCCTTTTATTCGAAGCTGCTGATGTTAGTTACCCCCATACAGAAGGGCCTGCAGTGGAATGGTTTGAGTCGTTCAGTTTCGATAAAAAGCGTCTCCCTTTTGGATCTGAGAAGATCATCCCTTTGCCATGAATGAAAACCACAGTCGATCCAGTGGCAACAATGTGAACCTTATGTCTTTCGATGGAACAGTTCCTTGGCCCAATCAAAGGCTCTGCATGTTTGAAATGTATTCATAGAGAAGGCTGGAACATACAACCATACGAAGAAGCCAGCAGAAGAAGGCCATTTGGTCTATCAAGTCTGCTTGTATTGCAGGGTACACAGCTTGAGCTACTGTCCCTGCCCTCCTTCCCCACTCCTCCCATCCTCCCTACCCATGATCCTTACCTTCTCCCTATGCATATCCAAGCCTCTCTTAAAGCTGCCCGCTGTCATCAACGAGATGACCTCTTCTAGCAGTGCATCCCACATGTCCACCACCCTCTCTGTGAAGAAGTGCTTCCTGATCTCCCTCCTAAACCTACCACCCTCCAGCTTAAGACTGTGCCCCTCGTGTTATGGTTGCCACTCAGCTTAAAGAGACTCTCCTTATCAACCTCATGTATTCCTTTCAAATACTTGAAGATCCCAATCATGTCCCCTCTCTCTCTCTCTCTCTCTCTCTCGTCTTCCAGGAGTACATGTTCAGTGCCCTCAACCTCTCCTCGTATGCCTTACCCTGCTGACCAGCTATCATCTTTGTAGCACCTCTGGACCTTCTCCAGTAGGTTAATGTCCTTTCTGAGGTGTGGACACCAGTACTGAACTCCATACTCTAGATGTGGCCTTACCAGTGACCTGTACAAGGTCTGGATATTCTGTATATTTTATATTTTCAAAGGTCAACCCCATAAAATTGCTTCACAGTCCTGATAATAATGAGGTTTGATGAAAACTGCACGGGTGGTTTCTATTTTGATGGTGTGAATCTTACCTTCTGGGCCCCATGGGCTCGATCAAATATTATTTTTCCTCCGGACACTTGCATTTTAATGAAATAGTCAACAGTTTCTCAAAATAGGGAGGAGTCCCCTGTCCCTCTGCCCTTGTGGGATACCAATTAGTCTGACATTGTCCCATCTTGAACAGTCTTCAAGATCATCAGTTTTGTTTCAGCTCCTGGAGCAAATTATTTTGTACTGCCTGTTTACCCAAAATTGCTCTGATATCTTCCAAAATGCCAATCCAATTTTGAATTCTGTTGCTCTAATAGTGAGAGCTCCATTTTATTAGTGAGGTCTGAGAAAAACTTAGATAAATCTGAAAGTGCATTAGCAATAGTGGCAAAGCTGTTTTAATTTCATTATGCACTTCATCCTGAAATTGTTTAAAAATGGCAGTTGTAATGCTATCTGTAAGGTTGGGTTGATAATCTCATCCTGTAGCTGGATTTATTTCATTCATTACATTATTGGTATTTGTTGCACCATTAGAGGCTGTAGGTGTTGCATTATCTAAGGCAGAGTTAGTTCCATTAACAGACTGTTCCTTACCATTGGTGGAATAAACAACTTCAATGGCAAGAGGATCATTAGCCAAAGTAGGTCCACTAATCTCCTGAACAGTCGCAACGCATGAATCCGCCATCGGTGAAGTATGTAAGGTTCTTTCATCTTCTTCATCAGCTGTAGTATAATTTAACTGCTCCAGGTACAACTTGTGAGGTCCTTCCGATTGAGTGGGACAAGAGTTTGGTAGGGGCTTTCCTGGATTTAACGGTGAGTTGGGAAGAGGGACAGGGCCTTCCCGCAAAATAGTTGGAGTTGACAAAAGAGCTTAATTTCTGCTGCTGCAGCCATGTGCACATGACTGATGGTTCTGAGAAGCTGTTAACTACATCCGATGTTGAAGCGTTTGAAGCAGGTATGGTTGGCTGTTTCTTCTTCTTTCGTTGCTCTCGCTGGTTTCTTGCAAAGCAGATTTTTTCGGTTTGCTGGGTCATAATCTCAAAAGATTTAAGGCGGATGTTCAGCCAGCGGAAAAACCTGGGGTTTCATTCATTAGGTCAATATCCGAAAAGATGGGGTACCTCAATTCGTTGTGATAGTACCCAAATCAAAGTGGCTCAAGCGGAGCAACAGTAGCACACACTAGAATGCTAACTTGGCCACTTTGGATCCACCTCATGCAGAGGCTCCTCCTCCCTTTTATTTTATTTTAGAAAATGGTGAGAAAAATGTAGAAATCTCATAGGCCAAGAGACATCACCTGACAGTGCATTACATCTCTATAAACACATGGTCAGGTGCCAAATTTCATTAGCCCCCAAAAAATACATAAAGCCATTTCATAAGTGTAATAAACCCTCCTGGGTGTGATCATAAGATTTTAATGCACTCCCGGAGGGCACTAGGACACTGCCTTTTGGCCCCATGTCTTACTACATCCCTTGGGCATGCATTAAAATCCATAATGTACACCCTGTATTGGTTTATTACTTACTTAATGGCCTTTTCCCTAGTGCAGATGTAAATAAATAGAACCAAGCCTTGTGTCTATCTGGAATTGTAGCTGGCATCTTCCTTGTTGGTCCCCATAGGTTTTCTGCCCCCATCCAGCACTTTTAAGTATTCTGACTACCTTTTGCTTGGCAAGCACAGTTTATCATGAGCTGAGATTCATTGTACATACACACAGATACACAGAAATGTAACGGCAGAGAAAGGCACGCCCATCTAGTCTGCCCAACACTCTACCTCCCCTTCTGTTATGTTTCCACCCTCTTTCCCAACCCCTTAAATCTATCCCAAGCCCTCTTGAACCCCTCCACTGTTTCAGCTGCCACTACCTCCTCTGGCAGCTTGTTCCAGGCCTCCACCACCCTCTCTGTGAAAAACTGCCCCTGACATTACCTCTGTATTGCCCACCTTCCAGTTTGAGGCTATGTCCTCGTGTTCACTCCTTCTTCAATTTGAACAAGCTGTTACCCTCATCTTATTTATTCCTTCAGATACTTAAAGGTCTCAATCATGTCCCCCTCTCCTCCTCAATCTCCAGAGGGTACAAATTCAGCCTCTCAATCTTCTTTTATAGGTACATTCTGCATCCCTGCATATTTTGGTCTGCCCTTCTGCACTCTCCATCAGCTCAACATCTCTTCGTAGGTGAGGCCTCCAGAACTGCACCCCATACTCCAGATGCGGCTTAACCATGGTTCTGTATAATGGCTTTAGCACCTCCTCTTCCTGCTATTAAACCCCTCGCAATGCAGGCCAACATTCCATTTGCCTTTCCCACCGACCTGCTGCATTGGCTGCCCACCTGAGGTCACGCGATACCATAATCCCCAGGTCCTTTCTGTTTCCTTCTCTTAATCACCAACCCCAAGGGAGTAAGTTTCTCCTATTCTTCCTCCCCAGGTGAATCAGCGAGCACTTTTGTGTATTAAACTTCAATTTCCAGGTGTCAGACCACCTCTCCAGGTCCCGCCTCATGGCTTGCACCCCACTAGGTGAATCCACCCTACTGCAGACTTTTGTATCGTCTGCAACAGGCACACCCATCCCTCCAGACCCTCTGCTAGGTCACTAACATAGATGTTAAAGAGTATTGGTCCTAGCACTGACCCCTGTGGCACCCCACTGGTCACCGCCTGCCCTGGAATGTGTCCCATTTACCACCACCGCCTGACTACTTCCCTTCAACCAGTTTTCCACCCACCTGGTGATCCTGTTGTCCACCCCTAGTCTATCCAGCTTATGTACCATTCCACCATGAGGAACGGTGTCAAGGCCTTCTTGAAATCCAGATAGGCCACGTCCACTGCTCCTCCCTGGTCCACTATCTGTGTCACCCCATCGAAAAGTCTATCAGGTTAGTCTGACAGGACCTTCCCTTGGGTGAAGCCATGCTGCCTGTCATCCTGCATGCCATTCATCTCCAAGTATTCTATCAACCTGATCTTAAGTAGTGTTCCATTACCTTCCCCACCACCGAGGTAAGACTAATAGGACGGTAGTTTTTAACCTCATCCTTCCGCCCTCCCCATGTAGTGCACCACCTCTGCCCTCTTCCAGTCCATTGGCACCACCCTGTGACCAAGGACAAGTTAAACAGCCTCGCTAGATGCGGCGCCAGTTCATCCTTCACCTCCTTGAGAACCCTTGGGTGTATTCCATCAAGCCCCACTGCCTTGTCTACCCAGCTCTTCCCTTACTCCTTCAGCAGTGAATTCTGCCAGAGCCACCTGCCTGTGGCTGTCACCCTCCCCACCCCTTCCTGGTCCCCTACCCTCCCTTTCCTGCTGAAGATTGAGGTGAAATAGCTGTTTAATGCCTCTGCCTTTAAGTCCCCTTCCAGTACTGTTCCACTTTCCCCTTATCCTTCCAATCCCATGCTGTGCCCTCCACCTTTCTCCAACGTACCTAAAGAAAGTTTTGTCCCCCTCCTTGCCTGCTTCATTATCCTCTCCTCAGTGGCCTCCTTAGCCCTCCTTATCTTTTGCCCAGCCGTCTTTCTTTTTCCCTGTAGGTTTCCTGTCCTCATCCTTTTGTGTCCTCCTGTACCTCTTGAATGCTCTAGTCTTCTCCTTGACCCCTAACGCCACTCTCTAGTGAACCATAGAGGTCTTTTCTGTCTTCTATTGTTTCTTACCTTCTTATACATGAGTCCATGGCTTTAAATACCCCTCTCTGATGGCTGCCCATAATTCCTCCTCCCCTGCAATCCCCTATCCTCAACATTTCTTCCCCAACAACCTCCTCATTCCATGAAAGTCAGCCTTTTGAAGTCCATTACTTTGGTGCTTGTCCTAACCTCTCCCTACCCGCTCTCACCCTGAACCTGACAGCCCTGTGGTCACTGGTGCCAAGCTCTTCCCCACCTCCACCTCCTCCACACTGTCCCCATTTATGAGGACCACATCCAACAGGTTTACACCCTAGTGGGCTCACTGACCCTTTGTTGCAGGAATATGTCCAGAAAAGCCTCTAAGATGCCCCTGCTCCTTGTGAGATTGCTGTCTGGGCCTCCCAGTTGATGTCCAGAAGGTTTAAGTCCCAACTAGCACAATTTCCCCTTTCCGTGCCATCCTCGCTACTGATTCTACAAAGTGTCTATCCCTTCCTCCCCTGCATGAGGAGGCCTATAGACTACCCCCAACATGCAGGTTTTCCCCTGTCTCCTGTCTAGGGTGACCCACATTATCTCTGTTTCCCTCCTCATCCTGCCCTTCCATGGCCCCAGTCCCTTCCCTGATATATAATGCCACCCCACCCCCCTTCCCTCCGATCTTTCCTAAACAACCGATACCTGGGATCACGTCTCCCAGGTGTGGTGCTTGTTCGCCAAGTCTCACTCACTGCTACAATGTCTAGGTTCTCCTCCATCATGGTGGCCTCCAGTTCTCCCATTTTGTTCCCCAGGCTCCTGGCATTTGCAACCAAAGCCCTCCAACATGTAGCCCCAACCCATCCTTCCCTGCTGCTAAGTGTTCCCTTGATGAGTGTTGTGACTTGGGGGAGGCTGATAGCCTGTCTGCTGTGCCTCATGTAAGATGGCCTGTCCTTAGCCCCCCATTTAGTTTAAATTGAACTTCCTTGCCATGAAGTCCTCCAGTTTACTCTTAGTGCAGCTGCCCTGAAGAACTCGGGTGCAGCCTGTCTTAGCATACAGCCCCTCCTCCCATGTAGAGCCCGGTCACCTATCCAGCCGAACCCCATCCGACTGCACCAACCTTGTAGCCAACTGTTGAATGCCCTTATCTTCTCCTTCTGTGTTTCGCTGTTGGTACTGGCAACACCTCAGAGAAGGAAATGGAAGGAAAACAGTGTTGCTCCTACAGAACCTAGCAAGTTCCTCAAACCTTGCCTCTACCTCCATCAGACTGTTCCTTTCGTCATTTGTGCCCAGGTGAAACACCAGATGTGTCCTTTCATCCTGCTGCTTACCCCAGGAAGGATATGATGCCTCACCTCCAGCACCATCATCCCTGGCATGCAGTGTACCCATACTGCATTGTTTTTAACTCCCTTCCTTCCCCATTTAGCCTCTTAATTATTGGGTCCCCAGAGTGCCACTGTACTACCCCCTGCTTCCTGGGTGTCCTTTTGGCCTCTAGCTTTGTGTCTGGGTTTGGCTCCTTTGGACTTCTCCTCATGTTCCATCCTGACTTGGTTTCTGCCCCTGCTCATCTTTTGTTCCCATCACCTAGCCTATCCTGATTTTTACCCACACCCAGCATCTGTGCCGCCGCCCTCCCTTTAGCCTTTCATCTGACTCCCCCCTCCTGTACCTCTTCATCCCTTGTACTTCCGCCTGGCTTCCTTCATCCCTGCAGACCCCTCCTGCTTCACTGCTTGAGCATGATCCAATTTCACCTGACCCCCCTCTAACTGCTCCTGGCCTTCCCTCGTCTGCATCACTGTGCGAGATCGTGCCAACTGTGTTTGATCCCCTCCAACTGTTCCTGTCCTGCCCATCTTTCCAGAAGTTTTTGAGCACTGTACCCCACATGGGAAGTCTTCCTCCTTACCACCTGCCCTGTCTGCATATTTCCCTCTCCTGCACCCTGCCTGGCGCATGCCCCAGCCTCCTAGTGCAGCTCCTACCCTGCAGGGTTTCCTCCAGTTCATTTTCAGCCTCCCAGGAACTCAACTCCAACTCTTCCAGTGCTTTCTTCCTGCCCTTTTCTTATGCCACAGTTCCCCTAGTGCCACCTTTTGGGGTGTCCTAATGTGCCCGTCCCCTCCGCCACTTTTCCTGCATGCGATGTGCCTGCCTCCTCCCCTTCCACTGCACCTGAGATCTTCCCCCATGTCCACCAGCCACTCTGCACCCCTCTCTGATGGCCCTGCCAGACCCCTTCCTCTCTAATGTCCTCGACTAGAATACCTAGGAGGGCAAACTATTTGTTACTTCCACCCTCTGGCCCATTTCACCTATGCCTCACGTTGTCCTTCATACTGGGCATCCGTCTGCCTTTTCCTGAGCCTACTGTCTTCCATTCCTCCTGATCCCTGACTGACCCTTCTCTAGCTACAGGCATCATTTTTGTGCCTCTAGACTTCCTGCTGTCAGTTCTCACTGACCCCTTCTCCTGTCTCAGGCATCCTGTCCCAACTCTGGATTTGCTGCTGTCTGTTACCACCTCTGGTCTATCCTCTGGATCTCCTTCCATCCTCTCCTCCCAAGCCCTTGACTTCCGGAACAGTGTATCTGATCCTCCAGTGAATCCACTCAGCCCTTCCCACTCCTTCCTTGGCTTATACCATCCCGTCTCTCTCCCCTTTTCCCAGCTCTCCCCATTTAACCCTCACCTTAGCCCCGCCATTTCATCTCTCAGCTGAGTAAGCTGCTTACATATCATACAACCCTCCATCCTCCAAGCCCAATTTAGGATCATAGCTGCCCACAGCCACTGCACCCACCACCCTGCCAAAGATCCTCTCCCTTGGTCACCCCTCCTCTGTGCTGCCCTACCATTTCTTCTGTGATACTTAGATACAGTCCTAAAACCACCCTTATGTATTTTTTGGGCCCCGACCCTCACCCTCCTCAGCCCCAACCCACAGTCAAGACTTTTTAGAAATAATAAAGCATGTACAAACCATAGGCATCAAGAATTAATAACCATAGCCACCACGTTCAAGTCCAAGTCATCAAGTTCAAGTCCAAATCCCCAGCACCTCCAGCATCAGTAGTCCAAGATCAAGTTCCCAGCACCTCCAGTGTCAGTAGTCTCGACCAGTTCATTTCACCTCAATTTCAGCTCTTTTGTGAAGGATTTCTTAGTGTCTGTGTCAATTTCCCATATCCATCGAGGTTGAAATCCAAGTTCTCTGTGGAGAAATGCAGGACCCAGTTCCTTTGCTGCAAACCAGATCCTGCTTAGTCATTTCTTTAGCTCAGGATGCTCCTTGCTCGACTTTTAGTCCTTCTATCAGTCTGGCTGGCTATTTTAAAGCCTACCACCTTGGCACCTATCTCCTGATTGGCCTGATCCTACACTGCTGTCTACAAAGCAGCCAGCATGTGATCTTTGTTCTCAAATCTGGGGACTGAAGAAACCCTTCATCTGTAAAATGCTTGAGTTACATTTTGTACCCTTTAGATACCTGATTTAGCTTGGGCTGGATGAAACCTTCTATATCTATTTGGAACTGGTTCTGATTGGAACCCAAAAGATTCTCAAAGGTTCTGGTTTTTAAACTCTTTTTGCACTTAGTAATTTGAATATACTTGCATATTTTAATTTTATGCATATACCTAATTTGCATATTCTGCAGTTATCATATTTTCTGTGATTGGAAAAATTTGTTTTCAACATATGCTGAGACAAACTTTTCAGAATGTGAGAACTGCTACAGCCTGACTCTCACTCTCACCACAGAACTACAGCTAACTAGAGCATGGCCTGAGCTGTAGTTGCAGCTGTTTTAACCAGAGCCATGAGCTGAATCAAATTGTGGTTTCAGTTCAAACACTGTTTAAAAGAAACCTGCTAACCCGTGTAATATTAAAATAAAAACAGTGTTAAGAACTCATTGGTTCACACACCGATACCACTCATCTGCCCGATCACGAGGACAGCCCTCATTTTACCCTCAACATTACTCTGTTCCTCATCTGTCACTCATGGGAAATATGCTTGTTCAGACAGTGAATATGCTGTCAATTTAGACTTTAAAGCAAAAATTCAGAATATTCTAGGATGCTAAATCAAAAATAAACTTGGTACTAGTAAACATTATGGTTTCCACGGTATTCTGAGCTTGTACCTCCATGTTTGAAGAGGTGTCCCTCATTATGAAGTCCACTGTTCCTCACTGTCCCTCATTTTGAGTGTCCGTGCTCCTGACTTTAGTGATGAAAGGTCGTTGGTGTTTAAACGTTGTTGGTGTTTAAACATCACTGACCTGTTTGAGCTTTTCACTCATGCCAAATGATGTCACAGTACAAATGATGTGCCTACCTCTCAACTGCTATGATTTCTGCATAGCGCCATGACTTCTACAGTCAAGTTTAGTCTTTCTCCTAAAGGTTTACTGATGTTCTTAATAATGTTAGAGCTATTTCTGGGCACACAAACTATTAAATCATTGAACTAACTTGATAGAAACATTCCTTAACACTAAATATATGGGACCCACTATTTGTACATGTTATTCTTTACAATAAGAAAGTGCTATGCTACACATTCTTGCGATTTGCTCTGAATTCTGAAAGCCTGTGCTATGAATTTAAATGCTGAGAGGCAGAGAGGCATGATGAGGTGTGTAATTCAGCTTGTTCTTAATACTTTGGTGTTAATTATACTCTATTTTGAATTTGTACCACTGCAACTGTTTCTAAAGGCGGGTTATTTTGGTTCTAAATTTTTATGTTGCTTGCGCATGTGCAAGAAGCATAGTGCCATCATCCGGAGATTTCGGAGGTGTGTCACCTTCTCCTCAATTCAGTCAGTGTGTTGGCAGGCGCGGCCCCTGTAAGCAATGCATTTTGGAGCTGTCTATGACACGCTCCAAAATGCAGTGGCACTACAGTTGAAAGGGGAGCTTACGCTTCAGTGAGCACCGATAAGATGCCGGCTGCTCACGCGCAGCTCCCCACAGGCGTCAAGGCCTCAAGACGACTGTATAGCCGATGGGGTGGCCAATCCCGTCGGCTGTGCTCTTCCCTGCTCCCCCACCCCAAAAGCTTCAAAAATGCCACGCTGGGTGCCCACCCCAGCGTGGCAACTATCATATAGTCGAGACGGGGTGCCCAATCCCCGCCGGCTAGCGCCTGTCCCCGAGTAGGAGTGCCACGCTGGGAGCCCACCCAGCGTGGCAAACTATTCCCAGGGCGGTGCCCAATCCCTGTCGGCTGAACGCCCCCAAGTCCTTGTGCCGTTGGGAGCCCACCCCAGCGTGGCAAGCGTCCATGGCGTCTTTTTTTTTTTAAACCTGAAAACAAAAAGCGGTCCTCTGGCGCATCTCCCAACCCCTCCCACAACCCGCACCCACCCACTGGCGCACCCAGCCTCCCCACACACCCCCACCCCATACTTACCTCCGGACTGCGCGATGATCTTCGGTGGACCGGGAACACGTCTGCACTCTTCAAAGCCAACCGTGAACTGAGAAATGCTGGTAAGCTGTATAATGGGTTACATAGGGTTTTCAACTTTGTTGCATATCTCAGGCATTTTGGATAATTTTGCCCAAATTTTCAACATGGGGTTTGGGACCTTCTCATGAATGATGTCACTGTCATGGCGTTATTCGGGCCGAAAAGGGTGATTTGCCGCAGTGACTGCGAAATCACCCTTTGGGCCCGAATACCAACATGACAGTGACATCAGTCATGAAGGAGTTCAAAACCCCATGTTGAAAATTTGGTTAAAATTCCAATAAATGACTGTTTTATGAGCTGCATTGCGCTGTTCCTACGCAGGCTCGTAAGTTCATGAAATTTCAATATTTTCACTCCAGATTTTCAACATTGCCATTTTACCACACCTTCTTATGAGCAGTACAGTTGTCATTTTTCACATCTCACCCATAATGTGTTTCACCCATGTAGCGCAGAATGGCGCAGTCGGTGTGCGTAAATCAATGCAGGGACAAATTAAGAAAATCATAGTGACACCATTCATGAGCAGAGGTCTTAAATGGCTATGTTGAAAATTTGGTGAAAAAATTCCTAAAAATGACTTTTACGGCGTCTGTTGCACAGTTCCTACGCTTCGTAGAGTTCGAGAAATTTTCAATATTTTACTCCAGATTTTCAACATTGCCATTTTACCACACCTCCTTATGAGTAGTACAGCTGTCATTTTTCAAATCCTGCCCAAAATGTGTTTCTGCCCATAGCACACAATGGCTGCAGTTGGTGTGCAAATCAATGTATGGGACACATAAAGAAAATCACCATGACACTGTTCATTAGCAGAGGTCTTAAAATGGCTATGTTGAAAATTTTGAGGAAAAAATTCCTAAAAATGACTGTTTCTGAAGCGATGCGTTACGCAGTTCCTGCGGCTAAATAAGTTTAACTCAATTGCAATATTTTCACTCCAGATTTTAACATTGCCATTTTACCACACCTTCTCATGAGAAGTACAGCTGTCATTTTTCACATCCTACCCAAAACATGCTTCCCACTTCATGAAGCACAATGGCGCAGTCGGTGTGTGAACTCAATGTATGGAACACATTAAGAAAATCACCATGACACTGTTCATTAGAGAGGTCTTAAAATGACCATGTTGAAAATTTGGGAAAAATTCTAAAAGTGACTGTTTTACTTGTGTCTACTGCTATGCAGTTCCCACATCGCTCGTAAGTTTGCGAATTTTCAATATTTTCACTCCAGATTTTTAACATTGCCATTTTACCACACCTTCTCATGAGCAGTACAGCTGTCATTTTCACATCCTGCCCAAAACATGTTTCCGCCCATGTAGCGCACAATGGCGCAGTCGATGTGCTTAACTCAATGTATGGAACACATTAAGAAAATCACCATGACACTGTTCATTTTCAGAGGTCTTAAAATGGCTATGTTGAAAATTTGGGGAAAAATTCCTAAAAATGATTGTTTATTTAGTTCATGCTATGCGCAGTTCCTACGCACGCCAGAAGTTTGTGAATTTTCAATATTTTCACCCAGATTTTAACATTGCCATTTTTACCACACCTTCTCATGAGCAGTACAGCTGTCATTTTCACATCCTGCCCAAAACATGTTTCCGCCATGTAGCGCATAAATGGCGCAGTCGTGTGTGAACTCAGTGTATGGGACACATTAAGAAAATCACAGTGTCACTGTTCGTGAGCAGAGATCTTAAAATGGCAATGTTGAAAATTTTGGTGAAAGAATTCCTAAAAGTGACTGTTTTACAGTGTGCGTAGCACAGTTCCCACGCACGTCGTAGGTTTACTGCGAATTTTCAATATTTCCACTCCAGATTTTCAACATTGCCATTTTACCACTACCTCCTTATGAGCAGTACAGCTGTCATTTTTCACATCCTGCCCAAAGCGTGTTTCGCCCATGTAGCGCACAATGGCGTAGTCGAGTGTGCAAACTCAATGTATGGGACACATTAACAAAATCACAGTGACACTGTTCATGAGCAGAGGTCTTAAAATGGCTATGTTGAAAATTTGGTGAAAAATTCCTAAAATGACTGTTTCTGACGTCGTTGCTCAGTTTCTACATGCGCTCGTGATTTTCAAATTTTCAATATTTGCACTCAATGACTTCCAAATACCTAAACAGCACATAGAAGCAAGCAACATTCGGCATTGACAAATGCTTGTTAAACCAGCCAAGTTCTACTAGATTCTGGCTCTGTTTTTCTATCTCTCTCTCTCCACAAAATAGTTGACTAAACAAATATATAGTCGTGCTGCACAGATTCTAGCTTCCCAAAAACCAGTAAACACCAGGGCCAAAATTCTATGGCTTAGGGCACCACAGTTCTGCTTCTGGAATAAAGCTTGCAGAGAATATAGTATGCTGCAGACACAATATGTAGACCATCTGGTCAGCAGACCTATAACGAAATACAGATTTATGGGCTCCTGAGTAACTTCCTCCCATCTCACCAGTGTTATGAGGGATGGAAGTCAGGCACTTTGTGCACCCTCATAATTACAATAGCAGGAGGTCTGAGGACACTGAGGTCTCAAGAAACAGGTCACATCTATAAAAGGAGAGGTATTCATCGGAAAGTCAGTTTTTAGCATATGACACTTAGACATACAAACACTGCAAACTGGTGATTATCTTCTAACCCTTGTAGTAAGGGGATCCTATGAAATGAAATCCTGAGGCCCTAATATGTCTTTCCAGCAACTGAAATACATTGATGATTAAATCTATTTCTCTCTGAGGAGGCAGTAGCGCAGTGGGTTAAGGCTCTGAGCTGCAGATCTAAAGACCTGGGTTTGAATCCCACAGCCACCTAGGTGCATTCTGTGTGATCCTCAGCAAGTCACTTAACTTCCTTGTGCTCCCAGGTCGTATCTGGCAACAAGCTTTTTCTTAATGTGCTACTCCTGGTTAAACAATGTTCCCTGCTCACCTACTTAAAGTGCTACAGAGAGGGAACTGAAAACTGTACTACATTAATGATTCCTTAAAGGAGAACAGTAGAAACCAACCTCGATTAGGCTTTTAAGCCATTAAAATTATTTTTGCTAACCTGACTGCTGTAATATTTACTTTTGTGTGTCGCTCAATGTAAACACTGCCAGAGCAGTGCAGCACTATTTTACATTCTGGCGAGGCTCCAGGCGCTTTACTCTTTGTATACAGTGCAGCGGTGTAGAGCTGTGCTGTGAATTCTTGCACAGAGATCAGTTAGTTTCCTCTAGTATTTCAAGGCTGCAGTAATGGGGGAAAAGTGGGGAAGTTGTCTGGGGCCCCAAGCTCTGCAGGGAGGGCCCACCTGAGGAGCTGGCATTACCCTGGTATTAGCAGGTTTGGGAAACAGGGGCCATTTTAAGTGACTTATCCGGGGCCCCAAAATTCATAGCTGCAGCCCTGAGTATTATTTCTTGATTACCCACCCTATTTTCTGTCTACTACTACCACTCCAGTCACCGAGCTTAATTTTTTTCCCCAACACCTCTCTCATTGTCCCAAAATCAGCCCTTCTGATGTCCAAGACCTTGGTCCTGGATTGTTCCTCTCAGCCTTATGTTTGACTGTAGTCCACACTGTTCTATGACTGCCCAGTGGTTCCACACATATACCTCCTTCTGTTATCCCTGTTCGTAAGGATAAGTAAGCAATAACACACAACTGAGTGTGGGTTGTTGCCTGATAAGAGCACGCCCAGGTGCATAGTGAGGCACAAGACACTTGTGTCGAGTTCCTTCAGTACCTGGGAAATCTTCCAGGCCACCACCCACACCCCAGGAGTGTCTAATTGCTCTTATAAAATGGGTTATAAGCATAAAAAATAGGCAGGAGGCAAATGTAAGGTTGAATAAAATAGAATTTATTTATTTAACGTTTCATAGGAAAATCAGAAAAATAATCCCCTTATTCTCTTAATTAGGGCGTTGTTTCTGTTCTCCTCCTCCCTCCCCACCAGCACCAGCACAACTGTTTTCTCATCTAACAAAGCATTACTGTTGATGATTTAAAGGGACACTGTCAACCTCAAAGTGTCCCTAGTTTAGAAAAAACATTTTATGATTATTCTCATTCTATGGCGACTGCTGATGTAGATGGTTGTTTGATTCAGACTCCTTTCCTTTTCAAAAGTAAAAACTGAGTGTCAGACATACTGGTATTACCACACCAAAACATGTTTGTTTACATTTGTTGACCAACTACACCTGAAACTTTTCTGGACTCAGAACACCCCAACACTATCTAGCTACTCATTATGTAGTGGGAGTAGATGAGACTATTGTATCATGAGTGGCTACATTGTTTGAGAGGATTTCTAATGTTCAGGAAGTATGCTGTAAGCTTAGGTAAACAATTTGGAGCAAAACAAGGCTGTGTATAACTATACATTCCCATGCATTTCAGTTCTAATAAGCAAAGAGGCAGATTAAACAACCAGCAACATCAATGAATTTTAGAGAAAATAAGCAATCATAAAATGTGGGTTTTACCTGGAATAATATGATGCAAAAAGGTTGACAGTGTCCCTTTAACAATAGAAATACCAATACATTTGCACTGCGTCTGTGAATTTTAAGCTTTTACCTGGTGTTTGTCAGTCACTTCCAAGTTTGCTGACTGGGAGACTTGAGTCGACTAAAACCGTTGACTGGGAGTACTGCATACTCTGAAAGCAGTTTGTCATGCTAAAATCCACCTGTACCAGCATGCAGTACAGTAACTTGGTCAAGATGTTCTCTCTCTCTTTTTTTTTTTTGCAAACATAAAAAGAATTGTGAATATTTATTCTCATTTATATACAGCACTTTTTGTGGATGGTGGGAAGGACATTGAGGTAGTGCAATAAGAGATCTGGTGGTACGTGTGAATGGCAGCAGTTTCTTTTATTACTCCCCGCCCCAAAGAAAACAACTAGCATTACTTAATTTCCTGTCCGTCACTTACATACTGAGTGAAACGCATTGAAACAGCCGAGTGAGCTTACTGACTTCCTGTTTGCGGTCGCTTTCACAATGTTCCAGTTGGTTTTGAAATGTAGCATTTGGCAACTTTCAAATGTTAAGGGATATCATTAATATTAAATGTGTGATGTGGCTGGTGATTTAGTGGAGTATATACAGGCAGTTGGCCCGTAGCTGGGCAACTCTGTGATTTTAGCGGTGGTAGGTTGGCAGTGCAGGTGACACAGAAGTGGTATAAGAGCCAGTAGCAACAACTCAGGCCAAGGATTACAGACGGCAATGAAAGAAAGTTAAAAAAAAAAAATACACAAGGCCAGTTTGGGCTTTTCTTTTATTATTTATTTGTGGTTACTAATTATATTAAATTGATGTGGGTCTGTATGTTGGGAAACCCTGCTAGAATGTATTTTCTGAGTTAGGGCAGTTAAAGTAGCTTTATAGCACTAACATGGCTGCCAGAATTTTTTTAAGTTTCTGGCAGGCATGAATACATGGTTGTGCTGTGTCCTGCTTGGCATTAAAGTGCCGGCTGCAGGGCTGTTGTCCCATAAGTACAAGTGTAAGTGTTCCTGACCACATGTTGTAGTGTTGCTCTTTCATGAAATCTCATATATTTTTAACACTGTCTTATCTGCTTTGCATCTTATCTTTACCTATGATATGTATGCTGCTGTTTGACTCTTTTGCCATTTTGTGGCTTAGGTCATAGCTGAAAATGGTCCACTGGATCAGTTCACTTACTCGGTTATCAAAAACATAAATAAATAAATAAATAAAATAAAATACATGACTATAAGCCAATCAGGTGCAGAAACTCTCTACCCATTTTATAAGGTCCAATATTGCTCCTTCCTAGTGGGTTCTATGACCTTCTGGCTCAAGAATCCCTCTTGCATTCTGTCTACCAGGGCCTGATGTCATGTGCTTGCTGTAGTTGGGATGTTCTAATCTACATCCGGCAGATTGCTATCCCCAGTATCAACACCTCCCCAAACTCTGTCATCCTGTTAATTTAATTTCCAAGTCTGATGTCTGCCTTCTCCTCCGTGACAGAAGCCTAAAGGCCTTCTCTATCCTGATTACCCTCTCCCCCTCGCTTTGGGCTGTACCCAGATTGTTTCTGTCTCTTTTGCCCTACCATCATCTTGGATCTCTGAGGCCAGGATACACTCCTTAGCATACAGTATAATGCAACTCCTTCTCCACCCATCCCTTTTATCCTGCCTCTCCTGAACAGTATGTATCCTGGTACTCATGGATCCCTATCACAGTGCTGTGTCCCCATGTTTCAAGTTAACAGTCCCATGTCCAAGTGGTTGCAGGTTTTGTTTCCCAGGCTTCTGGCATTGGCACATATCACCCTCCGACTGCTGTGTCCCACCTGACAGCTGTCTTTTAGTTAATTGTTCTTAACTCCACTTGCTGCCCTTTGCTTTTTTCTTCCTGTTGTACACAGTCCCCCTGCAGCCTATTAACCTTTTGCTATTAGGTGCAGACTGCTGACTAATGCAGCCCCAATGGTTTGCTGCTTTTGGCTGCACTCATTTTGGGGGGCCTGATATCAACTGTACTGTCCCCACTTGCCTAGTTTACAGTTCTTTCTAGGTATTGTGTAGCCTACTGCCCTGCACCCTGATGTGCTCCTGCTGGGAGGGATGTCATCCATCCTAAACAACCTCGGACCCCAACAGATGTGGCTCCAATCCTAGGTACTGAAAACTCTCCCCCAACACCAGCCCTTCAGTCATGTCTTGGTCTGTTCTATTTTTAGCTGCTCCATGACTACAACATGTCTGTGGTAAGAACTTAGAGAAGGCCACCACACCTGCTCTTTCCCTGAGTGTCCCACCTAGCATGTAGAAGCTTTCCTCACTTTCTCTACACCTCCTGGCCAGATCATCCATGCCTACATACACTATCATATCTGGCATAAGGGCCAGCACAAATGACCCCCACTGGCTGTATGTAGCACTTAGTACACATTGGAACAAAGTATCATGCACATAGGTGCTTGATATGATGGTGTGAAGGGCACACTGTGTTTAAAATAATGGTGTCTTAGATGCTAATTGTATTTTATTTATTTATTGAAAAGAGATTTACCAGGAAATACATACTGAGCCATAATGCTCATTTTCAGATGTGTCCTGGGGTGGGGGTTGGGGGTGGGGACGGGTTCGAACAAATACAAAGTTTAACAAAGCGTAGTAGTCTGCTAAGCAAAAGGCACAGCTATGTACCGTATATGCAGTAACATAAATGGCAAATTGCTAAACAACAAAGATAGATCAGAAAGGAGAAGAAAATAATTTTAAATATATTTTATTTAGTTAGGCAGCCAAAGATGCATGTTGAAGCAATTAGTGAATAATTAGCATTTGGTAAAGATTTTAAAGATATTTACAGCACCAGATTTTGAAAATGAGCATGTAGTTATATATTTATTTATCATAAAACTGGTGACTGAGAAAAGCACACTGAGCCAAGGCTCCTCTTCAGGTGCGACCTGAGGGAAGGGGACAGGGATGCAAAATATATAGTACTGACACAGTTCACAGTTACAATAAAGTGCAATCAGAGAACACAATTTAAAACAGGGTAAGTACAAAAATGAGCTAACAATAAAATCCCACAACAGAATAGGAGACAAATGCAAGGAAGCAGGCAGGTAGGGGAAAACAAAGTGGGGGAGGAGGAAGGAGTTTCAGTTGGTACCTAAGGGAGGCAGGGCAGGCAGTGCAGTGGAGGCAGGAGGAAGGTGGTTCCAGAGTGAAGGAAGGTGATAGGAAAGGCTGACTGCAAAGCAGAGGAGAAAGGATGAGGAATGGCGAAGGTGCGAGGATCCCTGGAGTGGAGGGAGCAGGAGGCAGTGGGGATGGGGTAGAGGAGAGGTAAAAGGGAAGGGACCCAAACCAGTATTTGGATATGAATGAGGCACAGCGGTTCTGATGATGTGCGGGTACGGGATGAATGGATAAGGAGGAATAGAGAGAGTAATGATGAGTACGAAGGGAGTGGGCAAAGCGGCAGATGGAGGTGCAGATGGTGTCTAGTCTGGCCAGGGAAGTGGAGGGAGCAGTACCATAGACCATGTCTGCATAGTCAAAGATTGGGGCCACCATTCCTGAGTGAAAAGACTGGAAGCACCATTCCTGAGCTTTGGGAAAAAATGAAAGCCAGTGCTTAGCTAACAAGGGTCTCGTTAGCTATATGCTTGCTGTCATTTTTGCAAAGCCTCTAATTGAGGAACACAAAATGAATCAGAAAACTGCTCCATAGACTTGTATGAAGTGTGCCCCAGGCTCTCCCTGTTCAAACATTAGAAAACATCGAGCACGGGATGTGGCTAGCAACCATGAAGTGGAAGGGATCAAGCAGCGAGCCCCTTGTGGGCAAATTACAGTCCCTTCCCTTCTTAGGGGCGACTTTCAAAAAATAATCTTGCTTACAGAGGAACTCCCATGAAGGTAAGGAAGCCTCTTTCTTTCCTTCCTTCCTTCCTTCTTCTTCTCTCGCTTTCTCCATTTTATACATTTCTTCAAATTAAAAAATGTATGATATGCAATAAAATCACATTAACGTGCTCATACAACCTTTGCACCTTTGACAAATGCCACATGTGAAATTATAGCTATAAAAATATTGCATTACACTGCCCTCTGTAATTAAATCCTAGTAAAATACAGTTGCATATGTACTGACATCTGTTCGAAATAAGTAAGTTATTAAACACTAGTTAAGGCCTATAGGTGTTTAGAGAGGGTTTCCAATTTTCAAAGATTGTGTAATAAAAAATCCATTAAACTAGATCATGAAAAATATCAATTTATACCTTTTTCTAATGTTTGAAGTATTAATTTAACGGAGGAACAGACAATTTTCTGGAATTTCATTTTGAAGAATACAAGAAACAACAAAAATCAAATTATGGTCTGTATAAGACAATTTCAGTACATATTATTTATGATGATTGTTTTATTTTGAATCCTGGTTTGTGCTCATAATCAGTATTTAAATATATATTTGTCCTGCAATGACTATAGACACCTTATTATTTAACCAAGTTCATTTATAGCAACAGTCCTGGAAGCCTTTCAACATGAACTAGTTGAAACGAAAAAGAATAAACATATTTAGAAACAAACTGTGAAAGAAACGAAGTTCACTTAAAACGGCTTCCTTTAAGCGACCCCATTGCAAAGGTGTGAAAAAAAATATTTAGGTTATCAGCAAGTTCAAAGCTTAGTATGTTTCACAATTCTTGACATTGTTTGTATCTGTACTTGAGGTCAAGGCTGCAGGTTCCATTGGAGGCATGGTTGGAGGTTACGCTCGGAGAGACCGTGAATCTTCAATAATGGGTCTTTGTATTTCAATCTGAGTTATTTGCACAGATTCTGTGTGATAAGTGCTGAGTCTAAACTATCTGAGCTCCTCCTCCATTTCAGATGACTCAGCTCGTGGTCGCTTTTTGCTGCCTGTCGCTGCCAAAAAAATGCCTTCAGATACTCTTCATCATAAAAGATTTTGGTCATCGATTTAGTACAACTTTAACTTTTCATGGATATATAACAGACATGTGACCTGCTAAATCCTCTATTTCTTCCTTAAAGTGCATAAAACTCCCATGTCTTTGCTGTGTAATGGGGGAAATGCCGGTAAATAAACACTTTGAATCCTTAAATTGAACTGCTCTTTGATTCTAGCAGTTTTAAAGGGAATAATCAGCTCCCAGGAAAAATACTGAGGGACCTTGAGGTTCCAATTTAGTAATCCGCAACATTTAATAATTATTTAAGGCACTTACTTAGTTGAGTTCAGTTTATTATCTAATTTATTATCTGGTTGATCCTGCAACTCCCCCACCACCATGGCTCTGTACTATTTTTTATTTAAACATTTGGTGACCAGGAAAGGCACTCTGATCCGAGGCTCGCTTCCAGGTGCAATCGGGACAAAGGGGAAAGGAGATACAAGACATTAGCAATAATAATATGCAGTAAAATGACAGAATACAGGTTACAATAGGCGTATACAAATACTAAACAGGGAGGCCAACAGTACAAATAGGAACAAGGTGGAGTCAAAATGACAGTAGTGCTATGGAGGTACAATAAAGGTGATACAAAAATGGTACAATACTGTAGGTTATAGTTATAGTAGTGCAACAGGCAACAGAGTTACAGTAACAATGTAAACTGCATTGCAGTATGAAGCAGTGATTCAAGTGCTCATGTTGTTATGGGAGCAGGTAGGAGTGAGCAAGAGCAGAGTTGCGATCTGATAGAGGTGTGAGAGGGCAGGAGTGAAGGAGAAGAGAAACAGCATTCCAAAGAGAGGGAGTCGATAGGTGTAGGTGGATTTGCCCATGTCTGTAGATGATATGGGAAGGGAGAAGGAGCGTGGTCCCTTGAGTGGAGGAATAAGGTGAAGAGGGCAGCAATGAGGTGGTCAGTGAGGCAGGAGGGAAGAAGATTGAACCAGTATTTGGAGATAAAGAAGACAGAGTGAATAAAGTGCCAATGGGCCAGAGGAGGAAGGTTCAGGAGGACAGAAGTGAGCAATGGTGGGTCCAAGAGAGGGAGTTTGAGTGAAATGACAGAAAGGCGTGAAAGAGGAGTCCAGTCCGAAGCAAGGAGGAGGGGTGGTACAGTAAACTATATCAGCATAGTCGAAGATAGGCATAATCATTTTAGTCAGAAGTTCCCATTGAACAGGTAGGGAGAGGAGTCCCTGTTGCAGTACATGATCCCAAGCTTGGGGCAAAGTTTTGAGTGTATGTAGTCTATATGATGGTAGAACGTTTGTTGTAGATCCAGGCAGATGCCTAGGTACTTATAGGAAGAGACTTCGCTGGAGTGGAGTGCCATCTAAGGTTGTGAAGGAGGGGCAGGGAGGGATCTTGCAATTTTTAGAGGATCCTAAGGTCACTGAGACAGTTTTGAAGTGTTTAGTTTGAGACTATTTGCCTGGAACTAAGATTGAAAGGCAAGAAAATCCCGCTGTAAGGTGGCTTTGATAGAGGTTAGGTTGGAGCCGGAGGGGTAGAGAATGGTATCATCTACATACATGTGGATGAGGGAGTTGAAGCATGCGAATGGGAGATTATTTATGAAGAGAAAGAGAATGGGTCCAAGAATGGAGCCTTGAGGGACTCCCACAAGGATAGGTAGGGAGTGGAAGTGGAGTTGGCAATCTTTACTGACTGGCACCTGTTAGTGAGGTATGAATGGAACCAGTCTATGGTGTAGGGGCTAGACCAGCATGTCTGAGAATGTTTAGGAGGAGGGGTTGACACAGTCAAAGGCCTTGGCCAGGTTGATGAAGACTGCAGCAGTGAGGTGGCTTTATCCGCAGCCGATTGAAAGTGGCCAGTAACATGGAGCAGAGGTGATATTGTGGAGTGGTGTTTCTTGAAGCTGAACTGGTGGGAGAGGAAGTTTGTGGCAGTCAGGAAATTAGTCAGTCTCAACTGTACTAATTGTTCTTGTAGTTTGGAGAAGGCAGGAAGGAGGGAGATAGGCTGGTAGTTTCCTGGAGCAGTGGGATCACCACCCTTGTGGAGAGGGGTGATGCAGGTGGTTTTCCAGGCCTTTGAACTCTGCCTGAGGAGAAGGACAGGTTCAGCAGGTGTGTTAAAGGGAGGGTGATGACGGGAGCTGATAGGCGCAGGAGACTAGGATGTAAACCATCGGGCTAGAGTTAGTTGAGTTTTAGGGAAAGGAGAGCAGTCAGAACTTTGTCAGTGGAGGTAGGAGTGAGCAGGAAGTTGGATGTGGACATGGTCTGTGTGCAGTGACTTCCCACTGTTGGTCGAGGGAAGGCCTGCTCAAAGAGGGCAGGTAGTGAAAAATTGTTAAGGAGTCAACCACTTGGACGGAGTCAGAGATTTTAACGCCATTGAGGCTGAGAGAGGATCCACGATTGATGTTTGGGGTTGATGATGGAGTGGACTATATTCCAGAAGGAAGAGTGGTGGGCACTGCTAAGGTGGGATTTGAAGTAGTCCGCTTGCACTCTAATGGCCTTCGTACAAGTATTTCTAACTGTGCTGTAGACCTGTCTAGAGTGAGAGGTTTGGGATGCTCTGAAAGCAGACCAGGCCTTATCGCTGGTTTTGCAGAGGCAATGATAGGGGCAATAACCCGGGTGGTGATGTTTCCTGACCCTGGCTTTTTAGAAGGGGTGGAGGTCCCAAACTCTGGCGAAGATGCTTGTGAACTGTGATAAGGCAGTGTCAACATTTGAGAGGAGTAAACTGGTGTCCAGTTTGCACTGTGTAAGTCTGAGAGGAGGAGGTTATATCGAGTGAATGAATGGGGTGTATATTGATGTATTTTGCAGCTGATTTTGGTAGGTGAGCTTTCCTGATACAGTACGTGATACAGTGATTGCTGAGGGCCGGATTAAAGACACCAGCAGCGAATATCCTGTGGGGGTTGAATGAGAGGACCCAATTGATAAGGAGTGGCATGGAACAAGTGTTGTAATGGGTGGGTTCAGTAATCAGCTGGGTGAGGTTTAGGGATTTGATTTTGAGGTGTTGGTTTTAGCATAAGAAGATAACCAGTCAAGGTTGTAATCACCCAGGAGCAGTAGTTCGCCAGAGATCGCTAGAAGTGGTATAGCAGAGATGCATTCAACTAGTGTGTTTTGTCCGAGCCTAGGGAGGCACAGACCACCCGATGAATTAAGGGAGAGTAAAGGAGAGGGAGAGTTTGGTGAGGATTGGTTCATGTGATCCTAGGCAGGATTCTTTATTCATGAGGGTGTGTGAGAGGGGCTGTTTCACGAGCATAGCAACTCCACCACCTCTCTTACCTTGATCTTGCTGGATAAGAGAGTAACTGGGGAAGGTGAGGGACAAGTCGGGTACTTTGGCAGACAACCAGGTCTCTGAGAGACATAGTATGTCAGGGGTGTTGGGATAGCCAGCAATTTAGAAGGTCCAGTTTGGGCAATAGGCTCCTGATATTGATGTGCATAACGTTTAGGCCTTTGGGCGCGGAAGGAACCTGTTTCAGCGAGGGACGGGATTACGCTCAACATTACAGAAATGGCGGGATGAGGGAGAAACACGGAGAAGGTGGCTGGGAATGTCCGCCTTCAGTAGGGTTGGGGGGTGCCTATACTTGGAGTGGCGATGAGAGTGAGGCAATCTCAGAGTCCCCCGTTGCCAGCCCTCTGATGGATGCAACTGATGGACTATGCCGTGGGGCTGTCTATGTGCTGGCACCTCTAGTAACTGAATACTAATGTTACAGTACATGATCACGAGGAGGTTTTGCAAGATGACCATAGGTAGCAGCATGCTCTTCCAGCTCCTGAGAATGCCTTTTGTTTTCAGTTTGTGAAGTTACACCAAGTTTTGTGCAGCATGGTATCGTACCTCAATGGATTTGGGGTCTGAATACAGCAAGGTGACGATATCTTTTAGCAAAATTTGCTGTAACTTTACAAACTGAAAAAAGCTTAAGTTCTCTGGAGCTGGAAGAGCGCTCTGCTACCCAGCAGCCATCTTGAAAACCTCCCTCAGCTGAGGTAGTGCGACGGTACCGGTAGAATAATAATGATAGTGTGCTCTGTAACATTAGTATTCAGTTAATAGAGGTGCCAGCACATAGACGACAAGGAAAAGGGCCTGGGGTTGCAACTGACATGGGCTGAAGCAGGACAAGCAGTGTGCAGCCACTTTCAAGAGGGCCAGCAGAATGCTGGGGTGCATCAAAGGGGAAGGTGAGCAGCTGGGAAGGGGAAATACGGTGCCACTTTACAAGGCCCTGATCAAACCACACCTGGAGAACTGCATGCAGTTCTGGTCTCCTCAATATAAAAGGGTATAGATGCAGTTCAGAAGGTGCAATACAGGGCCACCCAGTGATCAGAGGTATGGGGAAAAACTATGAGGAGAGACTGGGGGGCCTTTAAAGAGCTACTGACACCTCAAAGAAAGCTAAAAAATAATAATTAGGTACAATTCTGCTTGCATTCCATTTATATTTTATCAATTTCTCCTTCCCATAACTTATTACTAAAGAAATGCATACAGATCTATGATTGTTGTCCCTTATAGTTCATTCTGAGTTAATCTGCCTCTATAGCTCACTCCCTACTTCAAGTCATAATCCTCTATCGTGACATCACAATCTGTTTCCATGGGAGTAACTGATGTCACAAGAAGTGCTTATGACCTCAGATAGGGAGAAAGCAGCAGGACTAGATAAACTCTTCAGGGGCAAAGATCCTGTTCTCATGCACATGACCTCACTACTAAATAATGGGAAGGAGGAATAATGATAGTGTGCTCTGTAACATTAGTATTCAGTTAATAGAGGTGCCAGCACATAGACGACAAGGAAAAGGGCAATCTGGTGCACTGTAAAACTAATGGAAGTATTAGCTGGACAGTGCCTACATATTATGTTTTGTTAAAGTTCTCCTAAACGTGTCACCAGCTCTTTAAGTGTCACTGTCCCTCTAGGAACACTGTGAAAACCTAATATTTAGACACAATTCAGGCTGCATTTCGTATATCATTCACAAATTTCTCATCCTCTTTTGTATTACTGAGGAAATTTGCACAAAACTGGATCCTCAGCTGTTAGAATTCTTCTTCCTTACAGCTTACTCTCAACCTGAAGTCATAATCCTCTGTTGCAACATCACAGTCTGTTGCCATTGGAACGATTGTGATGTCACAAACAGAACATTATGCCATCCGGCAGGGAAACGGTAACATGAACTGATTAACTCTCATTATACAAAGATCCTGTTTTCCTGCAGATAAGCACAGTAACAAGTAATAGGAAGGAGGAATGCAGGGCTAATGTAAAATAAAACTAAACCGAGGCCAAATATTATGTTTTCAAGGTTCTCCAGGGACTTCAGCAACTCTTATTTATTTTTATTTATTTAAAGTTGGTAACCAGGAAAAGCACACTCAGCTGCAGCTCGTTTCCAGGTGCAACCCTGGGGAGTGGGAAGGGAGTACAGAGGCATAAAATTTACAGTCGCCTAGATTGCATTTACAAAGGCAACATAAGCAGGCAAACATCTCAGAAGCTGGAGTGATTGTGATGAAACAAGTGAAAAAAAACAGCATGGATGGGTAGTAGAAACAGTAAAGGTGCACAGTGCCTGTTGGGGATGGTGACAGTGCTGCTATTGGGGAAGCTAGAAACAGCGTGGGTGAAGGCAGAAGCCAGCCTTGGATTAGGGAGTCAAAAACAGGAGGGGGGTCAGGTGAGAGAGGAAGGGAGGTCTGGAGGAAGACAAGTACAGAGAGGAAAAGGAAGAGGCTTTAACAGGCAGTTATAAAGGCAGGGGAGTGAAGGGAGAGGCGGAGTGAAGAGGGAGCAAGTTCCAGAGGGAAGGGGGGCGACAGGAGAAGGTAACTCTGCCCAGCACTGGAGTGGACGTGAGGAATACAGAAGGTATGGGAACCTCTGGAGAGGAGAGAGTAAGAGGAGGAGGGACAGTGGAGAAGTGATGAGAGGTAGGAGGAGAAGGACCCAAACCGGTATTTAGTAATGAAGAGGGCACAGTGGGACTGGCGGACGTGGAGGGTAGAGGGAGGATGGTGAAGGAGGAATAGAAGGAACAGTGGTGAGAACGCACTTTAAATTGTTCACTGTGCAAAAAGGAGAGTGAGAGGGACGTGATCTCAGTCTTTCATGTACTCCAGGGTATTGACAAGATTGAACAGTCAGAGGTGTTTGATCAGGTGTCCTGTAGCAAGATGTGGTACCTGAGTAGTAGAGTGGGTAGAGAATCCCTCTAACTGGGTACATGTCTGCATTGCATACTTATTACATCCTGTTTATAAGTCCTTCCGAACTTATGTTAAAATGTTGCTAGCTCACACGGCCTCAGTTAGTTATTTATGTTATGCAACAAGATAGTCTTCTGTAAGTTAGGATGTTTACTGCGTCACGGATATGTGATGTATTTTATTTGTCTGTAAATGCCTAATATAAACTGAAGTATAAAAGCAGTTACATTTGGCAGTCCACTGCAGAGAAGGAGCCATTCTCCCTCCCCAACACAGCTCTCGCCAAGACATAAATACACGCCGCTATTTACAAACAGCCCTGCTTTCTCATAACCTCAGTACTTAAGTCCTGAATCCACTCACAGTGCTGTCACTTGTCTCCTCTTCAGAACTGAAGAAATTTTCAACTAGCTCACACAGTGCAGGCAGCCCAAAGACCAAACTCAGATAAACATCATCCCCTTCACATTTGCTATACTTACAACATTAACGAACCCATTGTGCTATTCCTAGGATTTTATTATTTTTTCCCTTTATAGCCAGTGTTTTCAGAATTATGTGTTGCCACTGTGGATGGCTGAAGTTGGAACCCCATGTCTGCGCACAATTTATATCCATACCAGTCAACCAACAGTCCAAGACAGCAATTTCTGCCCTCCAGCCATCTATGGGACTCCTAGCAATGCCGGTATTTTACAGATTGGTCCTGGCAGAGCTGAAGAAGCTCCTTCATAAAGCAAATCAGAGGATTCAATCTACTTCCATTTGGGGTGGAAGAAAAAGAATACTGGCTCTTAGAACCTACGAACCTGGTGGGTCCATCAACACAGCAGTAATGCTACCACAAATGACACCAGCGACATGGGTTCAGAAATGAGCCTGGGGTGCAGTGAAGAGCTGGCCAGGATAGGAGCATTGCGTGTTCCACAGAAACACTCTTCTCCTCTGGGGAGAGGGATGCTCCACCATGCGACTGCCACCTGGGTGACCAGAGGCGGCAGTGCATGCAGGAGCACTCTTTGTTAGAGAGATGCCGACTGGCTGAAGTGGGTGTCGAACATGATGTATGTATGCCCTTTCTCAGCCAGCGCCTCTAGGGGTGGAGGAAACGTGGAAAATGCCCAACTACCACAACAAGACAGACCCACTCAGTCTTTAGACCCTGCACTTGCCAACCTGGGCTCCCTCCCAGTGCTCAGCAACCTGCTGGATTTGACAAGACCTGATCCAATCTATCAGCCTCCATCATTGGGAGGATACCAAGTTTATTACCGAGTGGAAGGTAAGTCCTTGGAAAATAGGCAGAGAACACCAAGAAGAAGGAGCTGCTGTTATAACTATACTTCTCTACTGGGATTAAAGAACTAGAACTCTACTACTGGGACCTTCAATTTAGGGTAAAAACAAAACAAACAAAAGTTAGTGTGTTTGTCTGAGTTGCTGAAATGAATTCTTATCTGTGCAGTTATCTAGGTGTTTGTCTCAGGTGGCTGAAGGAATTGTTATCTGTGCAATTAACTAAGTGTAGAAAGAGCTGTAAAGTAAGGGAGTGGCTTAGCTAAAGGAAGCCAGGTTAAAGCCAGATTTAAAACTGCCCTAGATAGCTTCTTCCAGAGAACACCAAGAAGAAGGAACTGCTGTTATAACTATACTTCTCTACTGGGACTGTATTGCCCTCCCCTCCACCCTCCCCACCATAAGCCAGTTCTACTTTATAGGCACAGGCTTTGACTGACAACAGGAACTTCCTGTTTGGAAGCAGTAAGTGAGTGATCACAGAGCCACAAAAGACTCACCATCCTAGAAGGAAAAGAGTAGCTCTCCATCCCCCAGCTGCTGGAGGTCTGACTCTGAGCAAGTAAGGAGATTACTGAGAAATGTAGGAACTTCTTGTCTCAGAACAGGAAGATCAGGAGCTTAAAGGGCACAGAGGCAATAAGTAAGTAGGGAGAAAAAAATAAACAGATGAAAGAGTAAGTATTCCAAACAACAGTTAAGGGGCCAGAAATAAGACATGATGGGAGTGGTGCAGTGCAGTAGCTGGGGAGAAGCAGTCTTCCGGGAGACGTTCTGGAGGATGTGGTGTTGTACCATCTGTAGGCACCTCTCTGGGCTGAGGGAGGAGGTTGCTCATCTCCAGGCTGAGCTAGCCAGGATTTGGGGACTCCTCCTCCCACCCAGGAACCACCAGGGCCACTGCCGCTGCCTCAGAGGTTGCCAAGAAAGAGGAACAGTTGGATCCAGTGGGCTCAGGGAGGGTGAGGGTGGTGGAACAGAGGTGCATCCCTCCAGTTGTACCTTTCCACAGTTCATATGCCATTCTGGAAAAGTGTGGTTCCTCTATGGAGGCACCCGAGTGGAGACCAAGAAGGATGCTGACAACCTCCACAAAGGAGACCCACAGGAGGGTGGCATGGTACCCCACAGGGAAGGAAACAACTCCTGTGGGGACTCCATTATTAGGGGTAGAACTGGGGGAGGAATGGGAGAGAGAGAGAGGTAAGGTGCCTGCCTGGCACCATGGCTTGGGGACAGGGAGTGAATCAGGATCGCTGGAGCAGCTGCACGGGTGGAGGTAACTGGATGTCATTGTCCACCTATGGACAAATGACCCTCACTGAGAAAGGGATCAGAGCAATGCAGGAAGAGTTTGTGGAGTTAGAGGGGCCATAGACAAGTAGCACGCACAGTAACCTTCTCGGAGGTGCTGCCTGTCAATGGCATGGATAAGGCTATGGTGCTCCACACCATGGGATTCAATCAGTCGTTGAAAAACTGGTGCAGAGCTCAGGGATTTGGCTTCATTGGGACTGGGGTCCACCTGGAGTGATGCAGGTCTATACTGACGTGATGGTCTGCACCTGTCCAGGAGGGGAACCAGGAACCTAGGTGATAGGTTTAAATGCTTCATTGACATGCATTTAAACTAGCCAAGGGGAGGCACTGAAAGGAGCAGGGAAATTCTAACCCCCAAAAAAAAAATCAGGGTAGTAAGTCAGGTAAACACCAAGACAGAGATGTCGATAGGGAAAAGGGCAGGGGTAAGTGGAGAAAATGACAAAGGCAATAAGGACAGTGTGGTAGTGTGGGTCCCAATAAACAGATCATACAACCAGACATGATGCATATGTCTGCATTTATCATTTTATTCAAGAAAAAATAAAATAAAATAAATAAAAATACTAAATATCATATATACAGAAAGGAAAAATAAAATGGTTTTAATCCATCACCTCTTCAAACATCTGGAGATAATTCTTGAAAAAAAATTACTCTACAGAATTCCTGATTTCTCCCTTCTCTTAAACAATGTGGAAATTTGCACAATTACTTCTTAGAACTTTTCTCTCTCCTTGGCCAGAACCTTACTGACCACATATCTCTCTTGGTTCTCCTACAGGAACCTTTTATAATGCCACAGGGTGACCTCATTAATCATGTGATACCTTAATTAAGATGAACAATGGCATTTTCAAGCTTATGTATATATATATATATAACCAACTAGTATCATTCTAGCACTTTGAGGGTTTACCCAAATAAGCATTTATTTCCTCACAAGGTCTTAGAACAAAAATATAGACTTAATTATAGGACTATGATGTCAGAGTATTAGCTTAGCTCCTCCCCTTCTGACATCACTCCTCCTTGAGACCATATAAGCTGCCATTTCATGAGTTACCTGCCCTATAGAAGGACCTCTGCAACTAACATGGGCACTCAGGTAACAGTTTATTTTAGTACAATACCTTTTTGCTCCAGTTTCCTTAGTTTTACAGCCACTGCTTCTAACTTGCTAGCTGAAGTTGCAGCAGATACTTGTTTCACAACTCAGCCCTCTGCTGTTTAGAGGCCCTTTTGTTTACAAAATGAAACAGCATCTTCTTGACATTTGTTTTGGGACACTGAGCTTGTTGGACTGCTTCTCCCAGTAGCCATTGAAGGTTTGCTGAGCGTAGCTTTTTCAATATATATGTATTGTTTTTGTTTTAACAAGATGCAATTAAGTACTGACAGAAAAAGAAAAAAAAAGGAACAGTAAAGGATAGATAGACGATTGCCAGGTTGGCCACCCTGACAAGAAAGTATAGGATAGTTATTGAAATATAATAGAGGATAGGATAGAGTGAAAAGAAATAATGGGGGTTATTGCATCTTTAGGGATTGGTTATACTTCACAACAGGACCCCTGTTACACTTCTCCCACCACAAGAAGGCAACATAGTGTTTGTTGTGTTGACTGAAACCCTCACCCTGTGAAGGGTTGGAACTTCCGCCCACCCACTCCAGAAGTTCGCCCAGGGACCCTTAAAATAAACAGTATTCCAAACACTACTCAAAATCAGACAATACTGTTTACAAGTCATACTTTTCCTGGGGTTGTGCCATCTTGGCACCTTGTGATACACATACAATTCCATTATCTGGAATAGAGTTACTAGCTGGATCAGCACCAAAGCGTGATAAAAATCAGCGTTCTGATGCTGAGAACCAGCTCTATGTCGTACAGTGAACTTATAAGGTTGTAATGATAAATACCACCTTAAAATGCAGGCATTTTTATCTTTCATCAAATTTAGCCTGCATAAGGGATTATGATTTGTTATAATCATAAACTGATTTCCCAAAGATAATATCTCAGGGCTTCTACTGCCCACTTGATGGCCACACATCTTTCTCCACTGTAGAATATCTTCTCTCTTTCATGTAATTTCCTGCTGAGGTATAATATGGGGTGTTCCTCTCCTGGCTATGCTGGGTCAGTACTGCCCCTATGCCTGTGTCAGAGGCATCCGTCTGTAATTCAAGTGGTTTAGTGAAATCAGGGCTACATAACACCAGAGCTGAGCATAGGATGGCCTTGATTTTGTTAAATGCCTCATCACAGGCGGGACTCCACTTTACTTTATTGGGAAAATGGTTTTGGTCAGATCTGTGAGAGGAGTAGCAATGGTGGAAAAATCCGGGATGAAGCGCTATAATAACTTGCCAGACCAAGGAAAGACCTGACATGGCGCTTTGTCATGGGTAGGGGACTGTTGGCCACAGCTTCAATTTTATCTACTTCTGGCTTAATCCTCCCATGTCCAATAATGAACCCTAGATAGCGTGTTTCTGTCTTAGCTACAGCACATTTGGATGGGTTAATGGTCATTCCAGCATCCTGGATGCTTTGTATCACAGCACTAAGCTGTAATAGATGAGTCTCCCAGTCAGGGTTATAGATAACCACATCATCCAAATAAGCAGCACTGTAGCCCTTGTGAGATCTCAAGACATGATCCATGTACCGTTGAAAGGTAGCCAGGGCTCCATGTAGGCCGAACGGCATCGTAGTGAACTGATACAGACCAAGAGGGGTACAGAAGGCAGTTATTTCTTGGTTTTTGGGCCAATCGAATCTGCCAATACCCTTTTGTTAAATCTAAGGTGCTTATGTATCTTGCAGACCCAATCTGATCTAGGAGATCATCGATGCGGGCATCGGATAGCCATCAAACTCAGATACTTCATTAATTTTCCTAAAATCTAAGCATAACCTGATGCCCCTTCCTTTTATGCACGACCACTAATGGAGAGGACCAAGGACTGCGTGAAGGAACTATCACTCCTGCTTTTTCCATTTGTTTTATCTCAGCCATTACTTCTGGCCTGTTCTATTCTGATAATCTACATGGCTTCTGATGAATTGGTTTTGGTTTGGGTAACTCTGATCTCATGGACTATGCCTTTGGCTCTCCTGGATTCTTTGTGAATGTACATGCGAAATACTCCAAGAGATGATCAATCTCTAATCTCTGTGCAGGGTTTAAGTCAGGATTGATATGCACTTTAGTGTCAATAACAGATTTATCAATCCTGTCATATACTATATCTAGCTCTGCTCTATCAGGACCGGTCTGGATGTACAACACTGGGGTTTCTATTTTTTCTACCCATTTTCTTAGCAGGTTGGCATGGTAAATTCTTTTACCGGTCTATGCCCTGGCATCTCAATGGCATAATTTACCTTACCTACCTGGTGTAATATCACGTATGGTCCTTGCCAACGCATGAGCAGTTTATTTTCAGTGGATGGTAATAATAACAACACTTTTCCCCAGGTTCAAACGCTTTATGCTTTAAGCCCATATCATAATGTTCTTTCTGTTTGAGTTGTTTCTGGTCGACATTTTGATGGGCTATAGTCACATATTTCACTAGCCTTTTCCTCAATGCAGTCATGTATTCAAGTATATTTTTGCATGCTACATTAGACCCCTGTTCCCAATGCTCCTTTACCACATCTAGGGACCCCTAGGGTTACGCCCATATAACATGGTAAAGGGGATAACCCTGTAGTAGCCTGAGGCACCTCTCTAGTAGCGAACAGCAAATAGGGCAAAACTTATCCCAGTCCCAGCCTTCCTCCTGCACATACTTCTGAAGCATACATTTCATTGTCTTGTTAAATCTTTCCACTAACCCATCAGTTTGGGGATGGTATGGGGATGTTCTAACAGCAGATACCCCTAGCAATTTGTAAAGTTCTTGCAGCATGATGGAGGAAAAATTACTCCCATGGTCTGTCAGGATAATCTTGGGTATTCCCATCCTGCTGAAAATTTTGCCAGTTCTTCTGCACTACGAGGGGCAGTAACCATCCTCATTGGTATTGCTTCTGGTACCTGGTTGTGTAGTCACAAATGACTAAAATATACTGATTCCCTTTAGAACTTTTTATAAGGGTCCCACCACATCCACTGCCACCCTGTCAAATGGAGTGGTTACATATGGTATAGGTTGTAGGGCACCATATCTTTCTTCCCTCCCTTGGCAACCAATTGGCACTGGGGACAGGACCTACAATAGGCCGCAACATCCTGGTGGACCCCTGGCCAACTGAATCAAGATAGAATACGTTGTACTGTCCGTCTCTACCTTCATGACCAGCCATGGGGATATCATGTGCCAAGTGCATTATTTGTTCCCTATATTTACTGGGTACCACAAACTGTTCAAGTTCCTCATTTGTACCAGGCTCTACAACAACTCTATACAGGATATTATTTTTGATAATAAATCGAGATTGTCCAGGATATCCAACCTTGTCCACCTGTAAAAATAAAGATGTTAAAGATTCATCGATTTTGGTCCTGTACAATATCTTGCACTAGAGTCTCTGGGATATTAAGTTGACCTTTAGCCTGATGATTTTCATTCCAAGTCTTTTTTTCTCTTCACCTAGTCTTCTTGGACTTTTGTCCTTACTGACAGTCTCAAAATAACCATTATCAAAAGGAAATACTTCCTGTAAGTCTTGTGTTTTGGCCTTGGACCTAGTAACCACATTAACAGTTCCTGTAGAAGTCTTCTGCTGCTGCATTAAAAGGTCAAAATGAGGAAAGTCTTGCCTAACAATGACATGTACTGGGAGTCGTGGAACAAGGCCTACCAACATGTCATGGCTTTCTTTGATTTACAGTTATATTAAGACATGCTGTAGGGTATCGTGTATGTCTCCATGTACACACCGCATAGTAGTATTTGAATCACTTTGGGCATATTCAGTGCTAGATCAGCCCTGATCAAAGTTTGTATACTGCCTGAGTCCAGCAAACCCAAAGTCTGTTGTTCCCCAATACCCACAGAGGTCACATACCCAAAATTTGCTAGGGCAAGATGTGCTAAATCAGATCTTTTATTTGGGCAGTTCCTATATGCCTTTTCCAAGACAACCATGGCATATTATTTCTGCATATGGAACTCTCCCACCTCTCCCTTTGATAGAACTGTCTCTGGTTAGTAGAAGCATTAAAAGGTGGTCTTACTAGCACATTAGATGGTCCTGGATTGCCCTGGTTACCTCTGACTCGGTGCTTCTTGCTGCTAGGTAATCTTCTGCAACTTAATGGTGACTTTGGCTGTCTCGGTTTATGTTCTTTACCCATAATTGCACTTCCACAGGTAATATCTGGATGAATTGTTCAATTATTATCAGTTCCATGATTTGGTCTACAATTTTGGTGGTGGGTTGTAGCCATTTTCCACAATAGTCCTTCAAGCGGGCATAGGTTTCTCTTGGGGTATCCAAGCTTGCCATTTTCTGAGACCGAAATCGTTGCCTGTATGTCTCCGTGCTGATATTATATCTGAAGAATTTCTTCTTTAACTCTGTCATAATTTGAGCTATCAGCTCCATTTAGCTGGCTGTAGACTAGTTGTGCCGTCCGAGAGTATGGGACCAAACAAATCACCTATTGGTCTCTGGGCCAGTTGCAGGTTTGGGCCACCCTCTCGAAAGTTGTCAAATGAGCCTCAATATCATCCGCCTCTGTCAACTTAGTTAATTTAATGTCTCTAGGAACAGATCTCCCCATCTGCCCTGGGTCATGTCCTGAATAGCTTTAAGGTTGCCGTCCATTTTTCGTCTTGTCTCCATCTCTCTTCAGCCTGTATCCTCCGGTCTTCATCCCTCTGTCTCTGGTCTTCTTCTCTCTGACGCTCCATCTCAAGTTGGCGAAACAAAGCCATTTCAGTAGTTCACTTGGATCCTCCGTGCTGGGGTCATCTGACTTTCCTCCTTCTTTGGATTACCAGCCTCAGCTGTGGCTCCTTCTTCCATCTTTCTTTGTCTGGTAGCAGGTTCAATCCTGGCAACAACTGGACACCAGTCTTCAATCTGACAGACCTGGTCAGATGTAATGCATCCAACTCCACTTGTTCTGGTTGTTGCATCTGCTAGGGTATTTTCAGTGCAACACCCCTCTGAAGTACCTTCTGACACCCCAGAGGTTCGAATCCCACTTCTGACACCAGTTGTGGTAGTGTGGGTCCCAATAAACAGATCATACAACCAGATATGATGCATAAAACATGCATATGTCTGCATTTATCATTTTATTCAAGAAAAAATAAAATAAATAAAAATACTAAATTTCATATATACAGAAATGAAAAATAAAATGGTGTTAATCAGCTACACCTCTTCAAACATCTGGAGATAATTCTTGCCAAAAAAAAAAAAATTACTCTACAGAATTCCTGATTCTCTCCCTTCTCTCAAACAATGTGGAAACTTGCACAATTACTTCTTAGAACTTTCTCTCCTTGGCCAGAACCTTACTGACCACCTATCTCTCTTGGATCTCCTACAGGAACCTTTTATAATGCCACAGGGTGACCTCATCAATCATGTAATACCTTAATTAAGATGAACAATGGCATTTTCAAGCATATATATATATATATATATATATTAAACCAACTAGTATCATTCTAGCACTTTGAGGTTTACCCAAATAAGCATTTATTTCCTCACAAAGTCTTAGAACAAAATATAGACTTAATTATAGGACTATGATGTCACAGTATTAGCTAGCTCTTCCCCTTCTGACATCACTCCTCCTTGAGACCATATAAGCTGCCATTTCATGAGTTACCTGCCCTATAAAAGGACCTCTGCAACTAACATGGGCACTCAGGTAACAGTTTATTTTAGTACAATACCTTTTTGTTCCAGTTTCCTTAGTTTTACAGCCACTGCTTCTTAACTTGCTAGCTGAAGTTGCAACAGATACTTGTTTCACAACTTAGCCCTCTGCTGTTTAGAAGCTCTTTGTTTACAAATGAAACAGCTCCTTCTTGACATTTGTTTTGGGACACTGAGCTTGTTGGACTGCTTCTCCCAGTAGCCACTGAAGGTTTGCTGAGCATAGCTGTTTCCATATATATGTATTGTTTTTTTTTAACAAGATGCAATTAAGTACTGACAGAAAAAAAAAAAGAACAGTAAAGGATAGATAGAAGATTGCCAAGTTGGCCACCCTGACAAGAAAGTATAGGATAGATATTGAAATATAATAGAGGATAGGATAGAGTGAAAAGAAATAATGGGGGGTTATTGCATCTTTAAGAGATTGGTTATACTCACAACAGGACCCCTGTTACAGACAGGAATGGGGCAAAAAGGGATAAGGCCATCAAGAAATGCAGGGTAATGAGTACCAATGCCTGTAGTCTGGGCAACAATCTCCTGAACTGGTGGACTTGATGTTAGAGGATGCCCGGATATCGTAGCAGTCACAGAAACATGGTACACAGAGAACCATGACTGGGATGTTAACATACCAGGGTACACAACCTACAGGAGAGACAGGGAGGGTAGAAGAGGGGAGGAGTAGCTCTCATGTAAGGGAAGGGATAAAAGCAATGGAACAAAAGAGTAAACAGGGAGGAAAGGAGGCACTGTGGGTCACCTTAGAGACTGGAAATGGCACCACAATCTGCACAGGGTTGTATACAGACCTCCATATCAGGGAGAGGAATGGACAAGGATATGATAGAAGGCATCCTTAGGATGGCAGAGAAAGGGGAATACTGTTGATGGAGGACCTGAATATGCCAGATGTTAACTGGAGCACCTTTGTTGCAGCCACATCCAAAGAGCAGGGCGTCTCGATGCCCTACAGGTGGCATGCCTCAGACAGCTAGTTTTGGAACCCACTCATGAGGGAGCAGTCTTAGACCTTGTACTTTCAAATGGGGACAGTAAGAGAATCTCAGATCTAGAAGTGGGTAGCCATCTGGGAACAAGTGACCACCAAACAGTGTGGTTCATGATAAACTCAGCTACAGAGTCAAGCCATACAAAAGTGAGGGTACAGAACTTCAGGAGGGCTGACTTTGGCAAGTTGGGAGAGTGCCTTAGAAAAGCACTAGCAAACAGGCTAGAAGGAGGGGTGGAGCAATAATGGGGAAACATCAAAACTGCCATCACAGGGCAACAAGCCTTTGTGTGAAGCAAATAAATAAAACAAAAGAAAAGCCACTATGGTTCTCAAAAGAAGGGGCAGGAAGGTTAGGGAGAAAAGATAGCATTTAGGAAGTATAATGGAAACACAGAAGGAGCAGGACAGAGAACTGTACCAGTTAAGGCAGAAGGAAGCAGGGAGGGAAGTCAGAATAGCAAAGGCCCAAACTGAGGAAAAGATAGCCAACTCGGTTAAGAAGGAGATAAAACCTTTATAGGTACATCAGGAGCGTGAAAGACAAAGGAGGGATAGTGAGACTGAATAGAATGGACAGTGGGTGGGCAGAGAGGGACAGTAAAAAAGCAGTGGTACTGAATGAATACTTTGCTCAGTATTCACAAAAGAGGAGCAGGGGAGGTGCCTAATCCAATTAACAGAAGCACTTGGATGGGGGTCAATCCCAGTCCTTTCACAGAAGAAAGGGTTCTGAAAGAACTCTTAAAACTGAAGGTGGACAAAGCAATGGGCCTGATGGAATTCACCCCAGAATTCTAAAAGAATTAAGGGAGGACTAGTGACACCACTGACTACCCTTTTAGCAAATCATGGGAGGATGGTGTGGTACCTGAGGACTGGAGGAAGGAGGATGTGATTCTCCTTCACAAAAGTGGAAGCAAGACAGAGGCAGGAAACTACAGACCTGTCAGTTTGACCTCTGCGGTAGGAGAAAGTGATCGAATCACTTCTGAAGGAAAGAATTGTTAAGTACCTAGAGGCCAGTGGGGCACAGGACCAAAGGCAGCATGGGTTCACAGCGGTAAGGTCATGTCAGATGAATCTAATTGATTTTTGACTGGGTGACCAAAGTAGTAGACCAGGGAGGGGCTGTGGACATGGCCTACCTAGACTTTAGTAAGGCATTTGACACAGTCCACACAAAGATTAATAATCAAATTAACCAGCCTGGGAGTGGGTCCCAGGGTGGCAGCCTCAGTAAAACATTGGCTAGACAACAGGACACAGAAGGCAATTGTAAATGGAGTCCACTCTGAAGAAAAGGGGTTACTAGTGGGGTACCACAGGGTTCAGTACTGGTTCAGTCCTTTTAATGTCTTTATAAGTGACATTGCAGAGGGACTGAAGGAAAAGTATGCCTCTTTGCAGATGACGTAAAGATCTGCAACAGGGTTGATACACAAAGAGGCATGGAAAGGATGAGAAGGACTTGGCAAGGTTGGAGGAATGGTCAAGTATGGCAGATTGGATTCAATGCAAAGAAGTGCAAAATAATGCACCTGGGAAAAAAACTCAGGGAAGATTACACAATGGGGGAGGTACTAACAACAACAAAATGGAAAGGGACCTGGGGTAATCATATCAGATGACCGTAAGGTTAGCAAGCAATATGAGAAGGCAATAGGGAGGGCTGGGGATACTGGGATGTATAGGGAGAGACATCACCAGCAGAAAACAGGAAGTTGTTATCCTTTGTACTGACAGTTGATGAGACCCCATCTGGAGTACTGGTCCAGTTCTGGAGACCCCATCTCCACAAGGACATAGACAGGATGGAGACAGTCCAGAGGAGGGCAGCTAAAATGTTGCAGGGTCTGCTAGAGAAGCCATATGAGGAGAGACTAAAGGAGCTTAATATGTATATGCTTGAGAAAAGGAGGGAGAGGGGGACATGATAGAAACTTTTAAGTACCTCAGTGGAATCAACAAAGTCCAAGAGGGTATCATCTTTCAGAAAAGAGACGTCAAGAACAAGGGGACACAATTTGAAGGTAGAGGGGGACAGCTCAGGGACAATGTGAGGAAGTATTTTTTCACAGAGAGGGTGGTGGACGATGGAACAGCCTTCCTGAGGAGGTTGTGGGGTCTAAAACTATGGGAGAATTCAAGAATGCATGGGACAGACATAAGGCAATTCTTGTGGGTAGGAAGAAATAGGCTGTTGGTTAAGTAGGATCTGCAGCTTATCCTGTAGGTAGGAAATGGGCAGACTAGGTGGGCCAAGTGGTCCTTATCTGCCGTCAAAGTCTATGTTTCTATGTTTTTATGGTGGAGTGATGGGGTTGGGATAGAGCAAGGTTCCTGAGAGGAGCCTGGAGCCGGTTGGTGACCAGGCACAGAAACTGCAATAAAAAATTTAAAACTTACAAACTTGTCAATACCAGATCTTTCCTGCAGGTTGGAAAGCTAGGGTTCTTTTGTAATTCCAGATGCAATTTGTTACCCAAAGAAAAAGGAAAGTTAATATTTTAAGGGTAAAAGTCAACAACTTCTTATTGGATCAAATTTGGAAGTTATTTCATTTTTTGAAGATGAAACACTTCCCTAGTCTCAAATTTTGGAAATCAGTATTCAGAGTAAAATAAAACCACATCACAAGCGTAAGGCACAACCTCTACTCTGGTCTGGGATGGCTTTGTCCATAAGTTGCTCTAGCCTTCTCTCTAGGCTGCTTCCTGGATCAAATTCTTAGATCATCCTCTCCAACCTCAGTTATATCTCTCCTTCATAGCAGGGGTTGCTTGGCTACCTCAATTTCAGATCTGAGTTAAGATAGTAGGGTATTAGAATAATCCGAATCCAACATCCGCTCCCAGTGGTATACTGATGCCGCAGTTACGCTCGCGAGCAAAAGACCATCACAGCGACAGGATTTAGGCAAAATCTGCACATCGCTGTGATGGTCCCTGCTAGACACTGAGACTGCCTTGCAGAGTGTATCCCCCAAATCCAACTTGGAGTTAGAACTTAGAGACCGGAGGGTGGGGGCAGAGCCTCAATGAAAACATGGAGGCATCTCTGACACTGCATTGCCGACTCGCACTGTGGCTGTCGTTGTCGGGATGTCTCTGTGGGTGGGGTCGCTGTGGCATGGTAAACCGTTCTCAATATCTGAGCAGAAATGGATTAGCATTCAGATATACTAAAATCTGACTATCCTACTGTTGCAGAAAACACTGCAATAAATAACCCCCAAATCCTACACTGCCCCACCCAACAATCCTATAACCCACAAGCTACCCCCAGCATCCAAGTTTAACTTTAAAATAGAATAAATGGTCCCATGGCGGAGTGCTAGTTGCTCTCTAATTTGCCACTTTGTGTGACAGTTCCTCCACCCCAAATCAATCACCATCCTGGCACAAGCCACAACAGTACTCTCATCCCACCCAGCCCAATTTCACAAGTACTCCCCTCCAATACACCCACTAGACTCTGCCTCCTCCTCCCCAGTGCACAAAGTTTAACTTTACAAAAGCAGTCCCACGGCGGAGCACTAGCTTGCTCTTCTAATTTGATGCTTGCATGACAGTCTCCTCCTTCCCCAAATCAGTCACCACTCCCTGGCACAAGCCACAGCAATCCCCTCACACCCAACCACTTTCACAAGTACCCCTTCTGACACAACCCACTATTCCCTCCCTCCCCAGCACCCAAAGTTTAACTTTAATAGAAATAAGCAGTCCCACAGAGAAGCAGCTACGCCCTTCTTTACTCAGGTACAATGAATATTACATCCTCCTATAATAGTAACATCTGATTGGCCAACAGTCTGTACATCTGTAATCTTGCCAGATCCTCCCTAGCTAGACACATCTTTAAAAGCCCACCCCCACTTACCCACCCTCCAGTCAGTGATAAACAGGGTTACCCGAGCCCTTTTAATATCTTTACACACCCACCTCTCGACTCCCAGTCCATGATGGTGGGGCATCAAAGGAGTTCATTCTAAATACCCAGAGTATTCTTCTATATCTGGTTATCCTGTTGAACCTTCCTCCTCCTGACACCATACAGAAAGACTCTAAACAACCTCACTTGACTCATATGGCCCAGTAGGGATCTGTGTGATAACGAGGGCAACGGCACATCTCTGAAAAATATTTCAAGGATGTACTCACCGACGACAGCAAAACGTGCACTGGGGAGTTGGGATTTGTTGTTTTATGCAGGGACTGTGCCCCCACAGCCCCACACGGGTTTCACCCTGCACCCCTCTACTTAAGGATTCTCAGCTCCAGGGGGTGCATGTTGGGGGGTGCAAACGCAGCATAAATAAAATTTTGGGCCGGGCACAACAAAAGTACCACCGGTCCTGAACCCAGCACTATTCCCTGTCGCAGCCCTGAACCCGCCCACCATGCTATGGCAGCAGCTCAGCAGCTCACCACGGTGCCACCCTACAACCCTCCATCCCCTCACACCACGCCGTGTGCTTGCCTCTCGGTGCGAGGCATGTAGCGACAGGATGTTGCTATTTGACATCCCCCATCCGTCGCCTACCTTCCCAGTCGCCTCATGACAGGCACCGCGATTGAGTTGCCCTTTGGTAGGCACCCAATCGCGGGTCGCCAAAGTCACGGATGCTGCCCAGTAGTAAGTCTTAGCCCACCCTGAGCTCCAATCCATGATAGGAGGGGAATAGCTAATTCTGCAGCTTAGTCAAACTCAATCAGTCTGTGTGCGAGGGGAGATGGCAGGACAACCAGATACAGACATTTTACGTAGTCTTAATATGCCCTATAGGCATTTAGAAAGGATGCCTTTTCCCTATATGTTCTAATAGGATGAATCAAGCCTGATTTAAACAATCTAAACAGGAACACTGTACTTCCTACGATGATGGTGGGCTAATACAATCCATATAAAACAAATCCTTTGGTCTAAAACTCTGATAGGAACCAAAAAGTACTACAGCTAATAGATGACTACAAAAATGGGCAAGCATGCAAATCATTTTTCCTGCTATATTAACACCAAATATTTGTTGTTGTTCATTTAAATGCTTCCAATTAAATGGAAAAGTTGGCAAAACATGGAAGGACCCACATATGGGTGATTTTAAAGCAGTCTCTGCAGTGGGTATGTTGGTACTGGTTTGGGTACTGGTTGGACACCGGATTGGGTATTTATTGGCTACTGGCTTACTGTATGTACCATTTGGATAACAGATCAGGTATCTGTTGGTACCAGGTTTGAGTACTGGCTTGGAAACTGAGTTGGTACTAAGCTGGATCAAGGGTCAGGTACTGGGTTGGGAATGGTTTGGGTACTGTATTGGGTACCTTTTGGGAACTGGTTTGGATGCTGTGTTAAGTACTGGATGGGTACTGGATCAGGTACTGGTTCGGTACTAGGTTAGGTACTGAGTTAAATACTGAGTTGGTAGTGGGTTGTGCACTGAGTTGGTATTGGCTGGGTACTAGGTTGGGAATGATTTGGATACTGGTTGGGAACTGATTTAGATACTAGATCAGCTACTGGGTGAGTAATTAACTGGGTACCAAATTGGCACAGGGTTGGGTACTGAGTTGGTACTGGCTGAGCAATAGGTTGGGAATGGTATAGGTACCGACATGGTTCTGATTGGGTACTGATCTGGTAATGGGTTGGGTACTGAGTTGATTCTAGTTGGGTACTGAATCGGTACTGTTTTTGAAATAGTTTTGGTACTGGTTGACAAATGGTTTGGTTACTGAGTGTGTACTGGGTGGGGTACTTGGTTGGTACTAGGTTGCTTGTTGGTACTGGCTGGGTACAGAGTTTGTACTTGGTTGGGTACTGAGCTAGGTACTGGGTCAGGTACTGTGTTGAGTTCTGGTTGAGCACTGGCTGGGTACTGTGTTGGTAATGGGTAGGATACTGGATTGAGTACTGAGTTGGATTTCATATTGGGTTAGCACTGTTTTGGTACTGGTCGGTACTGGGTTGGGTACTGAATTTGGTACTGGATTGGTACTGATTTGGATACTTGTTTAGTACTGGACTGGTACTTGTTGAGTACCAGGTTGGGTACAGGCTGGATACTGTTTTTTCTGACTGGTACTAGTTGGGTACTGGAATTGGTACCGACTGGGTATTGGGAGGTACTGGATTGGTACTAGTGGTCAGCTACTAGGTAGGTACTGGTTGTGGGCTGGTTGGGTACTGGTTTGTGTACTGGGTTGGGGCTGGTTTTGTACCATATTAGGTACAGGGTGAGTTATTGAGTTGGTACTGGTTGGTACTGGGTAGGGTACTGGATTGAGTACCGAGCTGGATTTCGTATTGGGTTAGCACTGTTTTGGTACTGGTCGGATACTGGGTTGGGTACCGAAGTTGGTACTGGTTTGGATACTTGTTGGGTACTGGACTGGTACTTGTTGAGAACCAGGTTGGGTACAGGCTGGATACTGGTTGTTTCTGGATTGGTACTAGTTGGGTACTGGAACTGGTACTTTACTAGGTATTGGTAGGTGCTGGATTGGTATTGGTGGTCAGCTGCTAGATTGGTACTGGTTGTGGGCTGGTTGGGTACTGGTTTGTGTACTGGGTTATGGCTGGTTTTGCACAATGTTGGGTACAGGCTGGGTATTGAGTTGGTACTAGGTTGGGTACTGGGTTGGGTACTGGATTGGTACTGTTTCAGTACTAGGTTGATACTGTGTTGGGTATTGATTTATGGACTGTGGTGGACTGAATTTGGTTTAGGTTTGGTACTGGTTGGGTGCTGAGTTAGGTGCTGTGTTAGCTCTTGGATGAGGTAGCAGTTTGATAATATGCTGAGTGCTGGCTGGATACTGGGTTGGATACTGAATTTGGTACTCACTGGGTGCTAGGCTGGACTGGTTAGGTACTGAGGTGGGTACTAGGTTGGTACTGGTAGAGTACTAGGTTGGTAATGAGTTGGGTACTTGATTTGACACTGGGTTGTGTGCTGCTAAGTACTGGGTTTGGGCATTGAGTTGGTACCGTGCTGGGTACTCATTTGGAACCAAGTTGAAACAGGTTACAGTACTAAACTGGTACTGGTATGGGTTTGGGTACTGAGTTGGTACAGGGTAGGGTACTGGTTGGGTACTGAGTTGTGCCAAGTTTTGCCGTGGTTTGAGTGCTGAGCTAGTGCTGGGTTAGGTACTGGTTGGGTACTGGGTTTGGTACTAGGGTGGCAATAAGACACTGGGTTGGGTATTAGTAGTACTGAACTTGGTACTGGGTTAGGTTCTGGTTGGGTACTTAGTCGAGAACTGTTTTGGTACTGGGTAGAGAACTGGATCAGGTACTGTTTGGGTACACAGTTGAGCAATAAATTTGGTACTGGTTGTGTCCTGAATTTAGGTATGTGTTGGTAATGAATTTGGTACAGGTTGGGTACTGGAGCTGGTACTGGGCAGGGTGCAGGTTGGGTAATGGATTGATACTGGTTGAGTACAGGGCTGGGTACTGGTTTGGTACTGATTGGGTACTGGGTTAGGTACTGAATTTGGTAATGGTTGGGTACTGAGTTAACTACTGTACTGGGTACTGAATTTGGTACTAACTGGGTATTGGGTTGGGTAGTGTTGGCTATTCAGTTAGATACTGGTTGGATAGTAGGTCAGGTATTGGTTGGGTACTTGGCTGGATCCTGAATTTGGTACTGGTTAGATGATAGGTTGGGTTCTGGGCTGGGTACAGGTTGGGTACTAGGTTTGGTACTAGTTTGGTGCTTGGTAGAGTACTGAATTAGGTACTGCCTGTAGGCAGCAAAGGCAAAGAAAGTTTATTTATCCGCACCCTCCGTGAAGGCTCAGGGAGATTCACAAACAAATAAATCTAACATATAACAAGACAAAGTGCATAAACAGTGAATACACTGGCAGAAACAGACATCGTCATCTACTGGATACTGGTTGGGTATTGGGCACTGAGCAGTACTGCTTTAAGTAATGGGATGAGTACTGGTTTGGTACATGTTTGTACAGGGTTGGGTACTGAATTGCTACTAGGTTGGTTGGTACTACATCGGGTACTGGCTTAAGCACTGATCTGGTATAGAGCTGGGAACTGGGCAGGTATTAAGTAGGGTACTGGTTTGAGTACTAAGTTGGGTACTGCTTAGGTACTGTACTGATCAGGTACTGGGCTTGGTACTGGTTTGAGCACTGAGTTGGTAATGGGCTGGATGCTGTTTGGGCACTGGTTTGTGTTCTAGTTGGGTACTGGTTTAAGCACTGATTTGGTACTAGGTTGGTACTGGGTTGTGTACTCATTGGGTACTGGGTGGTGCACTAGTTGTGTACTGGTCAGGTACTTGGTTTGGTACTGGTTTGAGTGCTGAGTTAGTTTGTACTAGGTGAGGTACTGGTTGAATATCGGGTTGGGTACTGGTTTGAGTACTGGTGTTGGTGAATGCACTCAAGCACCATCTTATGCCAGGTTGTACCGGTAGTGTACCGTAGGTACCGGTCTAGCTACTGAGTTGGTACTGGGCTGTGTACTGGTTTTTGGACCGTATATTAGTTAGGTGCTGAGTCAGTACTGTTTGAGTGCTGAGTTGGTACTGGTAGGGTACTGTGTAGAGTACTGGTTTGGGTACTAAGCTGATACCGTTGTGTACTAGGTGGGGTATTGGGTGGATGCTGATTGTGTACTGGTCAGGTACTGGGTTTGGTACTAGTTTGAGTGCTGAGTTAGTACTGGGTTGGGTACTGCTTGGGGTACCAGTTTTGTACTGGTCAGGTACTTCATTTGGTAGTGGTTTGAGTGCAGAGCTGACACTGGGTTGGTTACTGGGTGTGTACTTGTCTGGTACTGGTGAGATACAGTGTTTGGTACTGGTTTGGTACTAGGTGGGATACTGGCTGGGTACTGGATTGTGTACAGGTCAGGTAATGGATTTGGTACAGGGTTGGGTACTGACTGAGTACTGGGTTTTGTGTTGGTTAGGTACTTGGTTTGGGACTGGTTTGAGCACTGAGTTGCAACTGGGTTGCATACTGGTTAGGTACTGGGTATGTTACTGGTTTAATGCAGAGCTGGTACTGGGTGGAGTACTCTCTGGGTACTGGATTGTGTACTGGTCGCATACTGGATTTGGTACTGGTTTGAGCACTGAGTTGTACTGGTGACACTGAGTGGTGTATAGGGTTGATCAGGTACCAGGTGTGGTACTGGTTTGAACACTGAGTTTGTACTGGGTTGGGTTGTAGCTGGGTACTGGGTTAGGTGCTGGTCAGGTACTGGATTTTGTACTGGTTTGAGCACTGAGTTCATACTGGGTGGGGTACTGGGTGGTGCATTTGTCAGATAATGGGTCTGACAATGGTGTGAAAACTGAGCTGGTACTGGGTAGTGTACTGGTTAAATACTGGGTGGGATACTTTTTAGGTACTGGGTTTTGTACTCATTTGAGTGCTGAGTTGGTACTGGGTGGGGTACTGGTTGGGTTCTGGGTTGAGTACTGGTCAGGTACTGTGTTTGGTACTGGTTTGTCGCCAAGCTGGTACTTAGTAGGGTACTGACTGGGTACTGTCTTAGTTACTGAGTTTGGTACTGGCTTGAGCACTGAGCTGGTACTGGTTGGGTACTGGCTGGGAACTGGGTTGTATACTGGTTTGGATATTGGGTTGTGTGCTGGTCAGGGTGCTGGGTTGTGTACTGGATGGGTACTAGGCAGGGTACTGGCTGGGTACTGGGTTATGTACTGGTTTGAGGCGATAAGCTACTACTGGCAAGGGTAACAGTAGATTATAACATGGGTAAAGAAAATCCTGCAACCTGATTTGTTATAGCCATGCTTAGAGGTGTCTAACACATGGCTATAAGTAGTCCAGGTAGCAGAATCTGGTCTACTACAAAATCCCAAATTTTAAAAAATCCCAACTGCAAAATCTTAATTTACAAAATCCCGATGATACGAAAATGCTGGACAGCTTAATTTTCGATACTGTTCTTATGGAGGCTGTGCCCCCTCTGCACCCCCCATAAAATATATATAAAACACTCAGGTCACCATACCATCAGGAAAGTGTGGCTGTTGGAGGTCTGCCATACCGTAGGGGTTTTTGTAAATCCAGATTTTGGGTGTCAGGATTTTGAAGGGATCCGAGCAGAATCTCAGTCAGCCTTATTTAATTCCATAAATGATTACACTTGTTTTAATTCTAAACAGAATTTTATATTTTAAAATGGCCACCATGTTTCTGACTGCTGTTACCGGGTTTCAAGTACTTAGCGAACCCTCTCTATTTGCCATGTCTGCCTTTACCCATCAGTTTTATGTGTTCCTCGGCTCAAGGTGTTGAAATATGCATTCTGTTTTTAAATGTTGAGCACTGATGCCAGTGGTTGCGTAAGGCAGTTCAAACAAGCACAGTCCCCACCGATTAATTTCCTGATGTGCCGACGATGTTGGTATGTATTTTTATTTAATTTAGGCACAAACATCCTCCTGCCCACCTGCCAGGCCGCCCACTCACTGCCTCCCTCACTTGCCCCTGCCTGCTCCCACACTCATTTACTACCATCACACTCATTCACTACCACATTTGTACATCTTGGCGGCAACCTCCTGCCTGCCCGCCACCCACTTGCTCGCCTCCTCCCTCCCTCAGTCACTGATCCACCTGCTCCCCAGCCCTGCACATGCTCACTACTGCTATGTCAGTATTTTAGCAACTGCAGCAACTCCTACTTAATTTTTAGCACATAACTAAGTGTGAGGGAGGAGGAAGCAGCAACTACACCGCTGACTACCACAAGAGGATGAATGTCCTAAAGCAAACAAAAATGACATCAAATTACAGGAGGCGGAAGCACTATTTTATCATAATTCACCTAAGAATTGTTGTTTTACATATATAAACATAGATAAACATTAATTTACACATTTGTCTCATCTAATTGTTGAGGGGCATTTTATAGTGCAATAAGACACGAGGAGTGTGCAGTGAACATGTCTAATGCACACCCAGGCTGACAAGCCACCAATCAGATGTTACTACAGGAGTCGCCATCATTTCATTAATACCTTTTGTGAATGAAGATGAATGAGCTGCTGTACCATGGGACCATCTTCTTAGCATCTGACTGGATATATCCTTTACTTTGGGTGCTGTGGTGGTGGTGGGGGGGAGTGGGGCTAGTGGATGTGCTGGGCAGATGGTTGATTACTAAACTGGGGATTTGGGGTTTGAACTAGGGTGGAAGAGGTGGAGGCTTGTGATTTAGGGCAGGTGGGGCAGGCCTTTTATTATAAGGTGGCTTTTATAATAAACACATCTTCTTATAATAAACCTTTAGTGCTTACACGAGCTAGGGGAGAGGGAAGAGGGAACAGGAGGCTAATGGGTGTGTTGGGTAGGTGGATTGATTACTAAACTGAGGGGTTTGGATTTGAACTAGGGTGGGAGGTGGAAGGCTTGTGATTCGGCAGGGGCGGTGTTTTTTTTATAATATAAGGCAACTTAGTGCTCATAGGGGCTTGAGGAGGAGGAGGAGGAAGGAGGTTGTGGATAACAGAGTGGGTTGGGGTAGGGTTAATAATACCAGAGGGAGGTCAGAGGCTTGCGAGGTGGGGGTTGTTATTCTAAAATTTGGGATTTAGGATTTTCAGTATCTTTGGCAAAATCCAAAATCCTACATTTTGCTGATATCAGAGATAATCCATTTTTTAAATGGATATTTGAGAAACTTAGTGTTGAGGTTTGCTTTCGTCATACGAGTGTAACCCCTAGATGGCGCTATACCAGGGCTACTACCCTGCCTGATTTGCCTACTAACAGGTTGAGGGGCCTGATCCAATGTGGGTGCCTCCACCCAGAGGTCAGGGTTTGCAATAGTTAACTTACTTGGTCACAGCCCTCTGGGACACTGCAACCCCTTTCTTCCTACTAGTGGCCCACACAATATATCAGAATTACCTTCACAGTATACACTTACCCCCAGGACTAGTTCCGCACTGGGACCTCCTGTGAAATAAGATACAGTGCAACAATCACAGTACAGTACTTTAACATAGACAAATACCTCAGGCAGTATAACTTTGCTGAAACAAGCAGCTCTGATTTATTTAGGGATATAACAAGGACAGGGGAAATCAGGTTAATTAGCTTATCACTTTACTATCTACCTATGGCTCTGTGCATAGGCCTATCCCTACCAGTTACTGTCCTGGGTACCCAAGCCCTAGTGGCTAGTCCAAACGTGGCAGCTGGTAGGCCCTTTCACAGTGAAAAGAAAAATTAGTTTAAACAGTCAGCAGTACAGTGATTCCATTTGGATTTAATGTGGCAATTCAACAGGGAGCGACCTGAATTAGTACTCACGACCTCCAAACAAGATAGGGTCCTTCAACATCAGCAGGGCTACTCTTGAGCTCCACGAGACTCTTCACACATTTATATGGTAAAAAGAAAGTACTATACCAGGCAGGCTGCTTCATCCCGATCGCAATTACTGCACAATACCCGGGAGACACACAGCAGATTCAGTTCCTGACAGACCGAGTGCAATTCAACAATTTCTCCAGTCTTCTATAGGTGAGCCTGGTTTCTACTCTTCAGAGATCCTTTGATTCTTTTCACAGGACGGATTCAGTCCTAACAAGCAGTTACACAAGCTGCAGACCGAACTCTGGGCCTTACACACGTTTTTTGACTGAAACTGTGCACTGAAGGAGCACAGGGTTTCTTTCCCTTCACTCCAGAGCTAAAACTGAAACTCCAACAGACAAAACCGGGCACTTCCTTTGAGTTCCTCCCAGTTCTTGACTGGATTGGCTGTCACCACAATAGACTGCTGCTGTTGGTCCAAAAAGGCGCCAAGTCTAAACTACATCTCCCAGAGTCACTGCCCATACAATCCTCTTGTGGCTGGCTCAGATTATGAGTCCAAGTTCTGATTCGCCCAAGGCACCATTTTAGAGCTAGCTTACCCCACACTGATTGGTCCAGTTCAGCAGTTCAAAACCAGAATGGGGAACTAGGCAGACACAGTTCTGACTGCAAAGAAAGCAGGTTAGACAAACTGTCATCATTATTACTCTAAATGATTTCTGGCAAACAGTTACATCTTTCAGATAGGTTCCCTTTGCACTCCTAGTGACTGCAAAAATGGAGTGAATTGGCAGCAGCTCGAGTGGTACTCAAACAGAGAAGCACACAGTCCCCCATACAACTAATTATGTCTGCAAGCAGACAGCTCTTAAAGAGACAGTACCAGAGGTTCTAAAAACACTCACTGATAAATGGCTTAAACGCCAAACACCATTCAGGCTTGGAGCATTCAAGCAAGCTCCTGAAGTCTTTGGGAACCCCATTTGCAGGGTTACACGAGCACTGGGCAGAGATAAAAACCTCGTCCTCACCCTCAGTCTTAATCTACTGCACCTAGTGCACTTATTGCCTTGTGCAACCTCAGCATTATAGTAATATTATTTTATTTTTGTCTTTCCCAACCACGTTGAAAATAAATATTGTACAATGGAAAGAAAAATTCCTGGACTCTGACTGGTCACTCTGGAGCCAGACCTGTGATGTTATCCCAGCGCAACATCACGGATCTAGTTCCAGCACACACATCACCATTAAATGTTTAAAGTATCATTCCACAGGCCATGTTCAAGTTGCCCACACTTGGCATGGCCAGTAGTTACCAGTGCTTCATCCTTTTTTGTAGTGAAATCCCTCCCTCCCACAGCTCACAAATTCAGTAAAACCCACAACAAATACCACAAGATAAAGCCCACACCCAAACCCTATAGCATTATTCCTGTGATCTATTCAATAAACAAACAGAAAAAGAATGTCAAAGCGAAGCTGTCAGTGCAATCGGCTTCACTGCTGGCAGTCCCCGCCTGCCCTTAATACTGTGAGCACATGTGCTTTAAACAGCACAGCATTCTACTTCAACAATCGCTGGCTGCACTCTGTTTTGTAGGAATCTTCTCCCAGTACAAACTGCGCTGATTTTACTGGGAGAAGCAAAACACACTCTCGTAAAGAAAGCACGGGGTGGAGGGTGACTGCAAAGGCCAAAACTGCCTCACAAACCATTTCCCTGTCTTCATCCTAACAGCGTGAGCATGCAGTCTTTTCGAAAGGACACCGCCTTTACTCAGTCGCTCAGTGCTATTCTCTGTCTCTTGATCTCCGGTACAAACACATGCCTATTGTACTGGGAGAAGGCACATAGAACAGTCACACTGGCGGTGAGAGGGTGGGGGGATGTCTGACTCCTGGCAGCCAGTAGCATGACCAGTGAGGCAAACAGAGAGGAATATGAATTGTGGAGCACAGTCACAGCTCTGGTGATGAGAGGGGTAGGGGTGGATGTCCTGGCACATGGCAGCATGACTAATACAGAGTGAGAGAGACAGCCAGAGAGATACTGTACATAAAATGAAGGGGTGACACTGAGGTAATAGGAGAGAAAATACAGAGAAAGGTTGGTCGAGGGTGCAGAACCACACACCAGCTCCACCTACTGCCCAAAACGATAAATCAGCACTATTTTTTAAAGCACACCTGCCCTTGAAATAATAAACAAAAAACTACTTTTAAATTTTTAAATTTATTTCTTCCATCTTTTTTTTTTTAATGAGCCATTGTATAATAGCAATAATGCATGCCAGGGTGTGTGTTGTGCTGGGATAATGTCACTTCTTGGGTATTGGGTGCACTCAGCCTGTGGCCTTGTGCCCAACCACATGAGGCATAACATTATTCGGCACAACACACAACCTGCATGTATTACTGCTCAATTAAACAATGTTTTGATGAATATAAAATCAGTCAATCTATGAATAAATTATGCTAGATCAGGATATTTGCATTAGTGCTATGCAAAACAAATACTATCCGGGACAAACACACAGAAATATTGCACTTTTTGCAAATACAAATATCACTCTTTAATATCTGTATTTGTGTTAGACCACATAAAGTAGCATTGGACCTAAGCAGAGACTCAGTGACACACATATTACAATTGCTGCTCATGACATGAAATGCCTATTTTGTTGATAAATCCCCAAAGTTCTTTGATACTTCTTAAACCCTTGGTCCTGTACCATCATTAACAACACAAATATGTCTGAAATGTAAAAGAAAATATTTTCTGCAAATACTAACATGCCAACAAATACAAATACACAAAGGCGGCGCACGGGATACTAGTTTGGTGCTACCCATATACATAATATAATCAAACAAGCATTTGTCAATGCTGAATGTTGGCTTACTGGCATTGGCATTGGTAGTGCAGGAGTTAGAGATGCATAATGGAATGGCAGCCCCACCCCACCCTGCAGAGACTGACAGGCATTGGGAGTGTGCTTTGGGTCGCCTTGGCCATAATGCTCATGCTATTTCATCTCACCCTACCCTGCAGACACTGACAGGTGTTGTAGTGTGCCTTGGGGTCTTGGGACTTATGCTCACCCCATTCCATAAGGAAAGATGCTGAGATGGGTGCAGTATAGGAGAATGGGATGAACTTTGGGGCCGCAGACTCCAAGGCACACCTCGATGCCTGTCACTGGCTGCAGGGTAGGGATGGAGCATTACAGCCGATGATCCCAAGTCACACCCTGACGCCTGTCAGTCTCTACAGTTTCTACAGGGTGTGGCATTATGGTTGAAAAGCCTAAAGCCCTAGGCGTTGTTAGTTATTTTACTCCAAATTTTCAACATGTGCTTTTGTGACCCCACCCATGAACACTGGCACTATCAGTTCATTACCCAAAAGGTGATTTTGTACAGCGACTGCACCATTTGATGCCACAGGTGCGAAAACACATTTCAGGCTGGATGTGAAAATGATAGCTGTACTGTTCATGAGGTGATGTGAAATGGCAATGTTGAAAATCTGGAGTGAAAATATGAACAATTGGCAAAGTTACGAAGGCGTAGAGAAACTGCAACACATGCCTGTATTGCAATCATTTTTAGGAATTTTTTCACCAAATGTTCAACATGGGCATTTTGGACCTCTCCTCATGAACAGTGGCACTGTGATTTTGTTAATCTGTCCCAAAAGTTGATTTCACACAGTGACATTCTGCGGCATAGGTGTGAAAACACTTTGGGCAGGATGTGAAAAATGTCAGCTGGACTGTTCATAAGGAGGTGAAAAAAGCAATGTTGAAAATCTGGAGTGAAAATATAAAAATTGGTGAAGTTTCGATGCGTGCACAGAAACTGTGCAACACACACTGTAAAACAGTCATTGTTTAGACTTTTTTTCACCAAATTTGCAACATGGGCTTTTTGGACATCCCTCATGAACAGTGGCACTGTCGCTTTCATTAATCGCCCCGAAAGGTGATTCCGCCGCAGCAACAGTGAAATCACCTTTGGGACCGAAAACGAAATGACAGTGACAAGTTCATGAGGTGGGGGTCCCAAGAAACCCATGTTGAAAATTTGGGGCCAAAATTTCAAAAAATGGCTGAGATATCAACCCAAGTTGAAACTCCACACTGAGTCCCATTATAAAGCTCACGTTATTTCTTCAATTTGCGGTTGGCCTTTGAAGAATGCAGATGTGTCCCGCACCACAGAACATCACTGCTCCCGACCTCCAGAGGTAAGTATGGGGTATGGGGTGCAGGGAGGTGGGTGCACAGAGGGAGGGTGCGGTTGGGGTAGGGGGATGGGAGACCACGAGGGACCGCTTTCTGTTTTATAGGTTAAATAAAATAAAAAGATACAGGGGACAGTTTTTCTATTTTACAGGAGGAAAATAATAAAAAACATTTAGGCACGCTGGGTGGGCTCCCAGTGTGCCACAATAGTGGTGGGGCGCAAGCCATTGCCGACACGGGTTGTTGGGCACCCCATTGTTGGCAAAAGAACAAAAAAGAAGATGGGTGGGGGCGGTGCATCCTACACGGGAGTGGGCATCCCAGTGTCAGAACAATTATTTTGGCACACTGGGTGGCATAGGTGTGCCGCGCGGCAGGAGTTGCCATGTTTCGCACACTGGGGTGGGCTCCTGTGGTGCCACATATAATGAGGGGGACATGCGACACGGGATTATGCACTCGATGTTGGCTTCTCTCTCGAAATGTGCTGCAGCAGGAGTCGCCATTGTGGGAAAAAGCCGCGCTACAGCTATTTTACTTATTGAAATGCTTCACCAGGAAAGGCACACTGAAACTTGTTGGTAATCTCTGGCTTTATGCACATTGTGCACTGTAATGCGATGGCACAGAGTCTTGTCATCTGCCGCTGCAATGAGGAAACTGCACTTCATTGGAGCAGCAGATTTCTTTCAAGGTTTTGGCTCTCTTTGAAACTGCTGTCATTGCCAGCATGCTCACTGATTGGTGGCTGAGGGACGCACCCACTAAAGCATCCCCTGCATTGGCTACAACACTGACACACCTCTGAAATGTGCTACTACTGCAAGATGTTGCTGGCACATGCGCAAGCCAACATAAAAAGGACCCATTTATTGATGGCCCTTGCTGCTACCATGGGTGGACCATTTGCAGCCATAAGATTTTTCATGCACTTTTGTACATTAAATAAATTAGCGATATAATAGACCTTACACTTGGGGCTCAGCTCTTTTTACATTAAACATCTAAGAATACAGTCACAAATAAAATATTAGACATATAAATACAAATATCAAAATCTGCCTCATGCGCAGCCCTATTTGCATGAAAACATAATTCCCGTGTTGTTTGGTAGTCATCTGCTCCTGCTGCTTGTCTACAAGAAAATCATAGCCTCTGCTTGTGACATCATACTAATTTTTTTTTTTTACAATATTTGCGCTTTTCTCCCCTGCCCAGAACCCCAGCAGACACGCGCATGCGTGTGGAGTGCACACGCATGCCGGGTACCAGCTCAGCCCCTTCCGCCCCACCTCTGGCAATCGCCTGCCTCCCTCCGCCTCACGCTCCCATTGGACCTCCACCCGATGGGAGTGGAACGGAGGGGGTGAGCAACCTCCCTGGGAGAGAAGAGCTGCCTTCAGCTGCTCAATCCTGCTCCCTCCTCCCCAACCATGCTGGCTGCCCGACAACCCGAGGTTGCCCCGAACCCGGTCACCAGCGTAACACAAGGTAAGGTGTCCAGCACCTCAGCCCTCAGCACCACTGGGCCGGCTCATCATACTCATTTCTACAGCACTCTGTTATGATAACACAAGCAGAGGATCATGATGTCACTTGTAGTCAAGTAGTAAAGAAGATGAAGACCAAGTGACAAAGATCCTGCTTTACGATATTTCTCACACATGTAATCCTCTCCCAAAAGAAGGGCTTATCATTCTCTTTACAAAGTGTGGGAAAGGGATTGTCATCCACAAGGTCCAGCCATTTAGTGGCTCCAGTTAGAATTTTGCCTCAGACCCAATGGACTGCTGCAGCTGAAGGGGATCAAGAATACAATGGAAATGTGTATTAGAGTTGATGCCGGACTGTGGAGCTAACAAAGAGACTTTTGTATGCTTGACAGATGGACCAGGGGTTCAGGAGAAAGAAGGACTGACTCACTGCTGTATTTAGTGCCCAGTAGACATACTTGCTGACCAAACGCTGATGAGAAGGGCATGTTCGTGAGGTGCTACAGACTTGCTCAACCAGGCATGGAGGCTGTCATCTTTGTTGTCATTTAACCCCACAGACTTGTAAGAAGGGGTTAGAGGGTGCCTGCAAATCTGAATGCCCGTGAGCCATTGAGGAGCTGGGAGAGCATGGATAAGGCTGGCACACTGCCTGCACCTTCTTAAGACTATTACCAGCAAACTTTATCAATGAGAGGACCCCAGTAACAGTGTTGACCCATGAGACTTGGAACTAAGAGGGATTGCTGGTCCACTTGATTACCTAGAGAGATAGACAGTTAGCTGTTGAACCCTTGGGTTGGGTTTGCTATCAGGTTTTCCCCTACCAATGAAAGCAAAGATACAGTTTCACAGCCTGAAGCCAGAGCTTGACAGCTACTTCAGTCAACAGAGCAGGGGTTGCTTTGTATTGCTGTGAGTCTGTAAGAAAAGCTAGCCTGCTTTTCTCATAGACATCCTGCTTCATGCATTTGCCCTTCTGTAGGGCCCATAACACACAATCTAGTGTGACTGCCTGCCTTAATAGAGGTGAAGAAAAGGTACCTTCCTAAAGGGCCCATAAAGAACAGTTACGTAAGAACTACTGTAACAGTAGATCTTTGAGGAATCTCTTTCATCGGGTCACACCTATGGAACTCAGCTGTCAGGTGCTAGGATCCCATGGAAGCTTTTCTGTGGCAGTCTGCTAGGGGCAGCCCATGCCGACATCATGCGCTGACATTACTTCACAATATAGGCATGGGTGTCCCCGCCCCTTCTCAGTTCATTTCCCTGCCAGAGACCAGATGAGCAAGGCCTCCTCTAAGGGACCGAGAAGAAAGAAGAGGTGGTCAGTAACATACAAGAGGCTGGAGCAACAAGAAAGGAAACAGAGAGACAAGAGGGAGGGAGGGAGGGATGAGATGACCTGATGAAAGAGATCCTTCAAAGATCTACTGTTACAGTAAGTTCTTACGTAACTGTTCTATCTTCTTCAGGGATATCTCTTTCATCAGGTCACACTTATAGAATGAGTCCTAAGCAGTACTGACAGAAAGATGGACTGGATGGCAAGGCCTACAAAAGGAGGCCTTGGAGAACAAAAAGGCCAAACCCTGCCCACCTTCTACAGGCAATGTCCAGACTGTAGTGCTTGGTGAAAGTGTGGACAGTACGGTACCCTAAGTGGTAGCCACACAGATATCAGCAGCTGACCATTCCTGAAACAGGCAAGAGAAGTGGCCATGCTCTGGTTGAATGGACATGAACCACACCAGGAAGTTTCTTACCATGCTCCTATAACAAAAAGTAATACAGTTGGCCAACCATTTGGACAAACACTGTTTTGAAACTGGAACGCCCACCTCCCAGGGGTGAAAGAAACATATAACTGAGAGGACTTTCTGCAGTCCTTGGTATGGTGTGTATAGTAAAGTAAAATTCTATGCACATTTAGGGTATGGAGTAATGCCTCCCCTGTTGGCATGCTCAGGGTAATAACAGGTAAGTGGGCAGCTTGAGTCAAAGTAAACTCAACACCACCCTAGGGAGAAACTTAGGATTTATATGCAAAGACACACTGTTTTATGGAAAATCACATAAGGCTGCTCATACATGAGAGCCTACAGCTCTGAAATTCTTCGGGCAGAAGTAATAGCAACTAAAATAACGCTTTCCATGACAGAAAGCATAGCTCGCAAGAGACTCGGCTGGCTCAAAAGGAGGCAGGGTCAGTTTCTCAAGAACAAAATTCAGGTCCCAAGCCAGGACTGGATTGTGGATAGGTGGCTTCAGGTGCAAAATGCCTGTCAGAAAAGCACAGGCCACATCCATTTGGGCCACAGTACGCCATCAATAGGCACATGAAAGGTTGATATAGTAGACAGGTGCACCTTAACAGAAGAATATTGAAGTCCTTCATCTGATAAGGACAACAGGTACTCTAGAACCTGGTTCACTGGACAAGTAAAAGGGTCCAGTTGGTGTTAGGTGGCCCACATAACAATGCGTTCCACTTCATCCAATAAGTGGCCCTGGTAGAGGGCTTTCTGACAGCCACCAGGATGTTGGCCACCTTCTGAGGCACCCCAACGTGGGTGATGATTATGTCTTCAGGAGTCAGGCATGCAGATGAAGAGACTTGAGGTCTGGATGGACCAGGGTTCCCTGCTCCTGAGTTAACAGGTCCAGCACAGAGGCAAGGGAACCAGAGGCTCCACAGCTGACTGCTGCAGTAATGAAAACCAGATCTGATGAGGCCAAAATGACACTACCAGAATAAGGGTGGCACCTTCCATCTGGTGCTCAATTAGCACCCTCTGAATTAGAGGGAAGGAAGAAAGGTATAAAGGAACCTCCCTTCCAAGAGAGGGACATGTCTCACCAGAGAACCCCAGGCACTGGATCTAGTGAGCAGAAATGCAGCAGTTTTGCATTTACTGGGGATTCAAAAGGTCCAACTCTGGATGCCCCAACCTGTCAAACAGGCCTTCAACAACTGAGGTCAGTGGTTCCCACTGTGCCTTCTGCACTGCCACCAGCTGAAATTGTCCGCCAGGACGCTTTGGTTGACTGGAACCTGGATGGCTGACAGTTCTAGACCGTGTTCTAGAGCTCCTGTACCAGACTCTCATCCCTCCTAACACAGGGGCTAAGAGTGTGTCCCCTTGCTTGTTGGATGTAGTAAACCACACTGAGGATGTCTGACTGCACCAGCAGAAGGCCTGGGAAGAGATGGTTCAGGAAAGCCTGCAAGGTGCAAAGAACTGTCCTCATTTCCAGAACGTTTATGTGGAGGTGGGCCTCCATCCAGGACCAGGTCTCCTGGGTCTGAAAGGATCCATGCGCCCCAGCTGAGACTCAAGGCATCAGTGGTGAGGACTTGGCAAGGAGGGATGAAGAAAATACCCTTTCAACAGGTTGTAGGGTCCGCCCACCAATGAAGTACTTTATGGACCAGAGAGGAAACAAGGACCACCTGATCCAGATCTGCTGTGTGTTGATCCCACTGGACCCCTCAGTGTCCACTGGAGGATCTGCATGTGTAATCTGGCCAGAGGAATAGTAACAATGGCCATGGCCATTAAGCCCAGCAGTCTTGGGGTTTACCTGCCGGCGCAGCGGTTGGATTTCCTTGAGACACCGACAACCCAGGTTCAGGAATGGACCCAGGAGTCGGAAGGCTCAGCCAGGGGAGAAGGATAGAGCATCCTAGGGACTGCTCTCCTTCTCTGGGGAGGTGGGAAAGAGCGCCCTGCACTTTATGGACCCCTGGTGGAGGCTGGGGTCCTCTGTGGCCGTACCGCACCTTAGGGGTGGGGCAGACACTGGATGTCATTGCACATCCCCACCCCAGGGATCCAGCAAGCAAAAGCACGCCCCTGGCATGACAATCTGCTCTGTCGCTGTCTCCACTACCTTCGCTGTCTGCCGGGGGTTCCTGCTCCCATGTTCCTGACCAGGGGAGGGGTAAGCCAGGGCTTGCCTACATCCTGGTGGCCTCACCTGGGGGGCCTGGGCATGGGGGGACAACAGGCAGGTCTGACCTCCAACTGGAGGACTGGGGACTCTCACAAAAAAAAAAAAAGCCCAGCAATCTCAGGACAGCCCTGGCTGTGACACACTGGGTCTGAGCCATGAAAGCGTGCCTGAGCCATCAGACGCTCTGCTCTCTCATGGGCAAGGAAGGCTTTGCCTGGGCAGAGTCCAGAACCGCCTGTGGTGTACTGCAGCCTTTGTGAAGGGGTCAAGACAGACTTGGGCAGATTGACTGTTATCCCCAGGGAATGGAATAACTGCAGAGTAGGATGAAGGGTTTGCAAAAGAAGTTCCCAGGACTGTGCCTTTAGTAGCCAGTTGTCCAGATACAGGAATACATATAGGCATTCCCACTTGAGGGTGGCACAATAGCTGCTAAGCATTTGGTAAAGACCCGTGGCGCAGAGGATTCGAGCCAAAGGGCAAGGCCCTGAACTGATAATGTTCCTCTTATGGTGCACCTGGTAGACACCCAAATTCTGATCTATTTTATTCTATTTTATTATGAATTCTCAAATTCTAATTATTATTAGTATTCAGGAACTGATTTGCCCACAGCAAGAGTCAGATTCTGGTTCCAAATACACGTATGAACATTTTTATGTTCTGTAAGTAAGTTATTTTTCCCTCAGTTATTCTGCCTGGCCAGGGTACTACTGGAAACCTTTCTTGCTGTAAACTAATATGCAAACTTTTGTGATCACAGTAACAGTGGATACCGCTTTCCTTTGGAGCAGAATGTCAAAAGCAAGAGGTTAAAATTAACTGCCTGTGTGACTCAAATAGTCCCTTCTGGACACACTTGATGAGTTATTGTAAGAGCTGTTACAAATGTTCCCTTTCCCACACCCCTCTAGTCTACGGTCCAGAACTCTACACTGGGCCAGGACAGCTCTTGCACAACAGCAGCAAATGAAAAATTCAAAAATAAAATATGTATTCTATCCAAATTGTAGGGATTCCTGGATGACCTCATCTCCTGCTCCTCCCAGGACGTGAAAGCACTACTTACATTCAGCAAAGTGGCTGGTTCTTTACGCAAGCTGTCAGAAAAGGAGGTCAAATGTCCCGGCTTTGTGCATATTCCAAAGGCAAAACAGCTCACATGCTCTCAGGATGGTGCTCGGTATCGATAAGAGCAATGTCCAACAGCAAAACCAGCACTCACCAAAGTCGGCATAAAACAGGCTTTCTTCCATAAATATAAAACGCTCCACCATTGAAACGGTTGAACCAAGAAAGCCCTGGTTTTTGCTGTTGGACTTTGTGCATGTTTACAGGAAACATCCAACACCCTGCCAATCCTAGCAAGCCTTGGCTTCACAAATCAAAACACAGCTGATTGGGCTAAGTGCATCCCCAACTGCATTAGGAAGGTGGGGTCACAGTAGTGACATTGGGATGGCCTGCTCAGATTCTTTGGAGTCTTCATCTCTAAAGATAGGCTGAGAAGGATGTTGCATGAACATTGCACTTGCATGTCGGCTGAACTGTGCACTAATGTGTAACGGCTTCATTCAGCTCCTTCACAGACATCGCTTGAGAGACAGATGCTCATGTGGAAGGGCTGGGAGAGTTCTGTGGGTCAGGCCCAGAATTATCGAGCCTCTGGACTGTAAGCACAATTTAATTAAAAGGACTTTACGTGGGCCTTTAAACTATGAGGACCACTGTACTGCTCATAAATGTTCCCCTTACTACCCACATCGTCAGCTTCTGCAGAGTCATTTGTCACTCAGTCCACCCTAGGCTTCAGGAGACCATGAACTGTAATACTTCAGAACATTATGTCAGTCAAACCATTTTGTAGCTAGAATTGCTAGATCATAAAGTATTGTACTATGTTCCTCTGCCTGTTTGGCTCAGGTCGTACTCTGAAAATAGGCCCTGGTCCAGTGTAGTAACACAGATATCAAGCAAACAAATAAATAAATAAAACCAAGCCCTGATTGATTATGCAAAATTCTGTGTTTTTTTTTTTTTTTTTAATAAAACATTTTTAAAACTGTCTTGTGTCTAACATGAGATTTGAAAATCCAGGTGTGTTTAACATCCTAGCTGGGAGGGTATGTACTATGAGTGAGAGCCCACTAAATGAAGATTCTAGAACCAGGTTTTTTTTTTCTTTCCAATTCTTTTTCCTTGCTCTACTTACCTGAGGAAGTATATCCAGCTACCTACTGCCATCCCAGCTCTACCTCCCACCTGAGATTGTCACCTCTCCTACTCGAACAGCACAGCCCCGGTCTGAGCCCTCCGGGAAAGGGCTGCCCTATCCTCCCAGGGTATTCTGTCTATGATTGTGCGGTCTCGAGGTTGCTCCATGAGAGGAGAGAGAGATCCGTATTGGAGTGGCTGGAGGGAGGCCGCCTATCCCCCGGGAGTGGGATTTTCTTGGTAGAGTTTTGCCCATCCCACCAGCCACCCCGGAGCTTGATGTGCAATGATGTTCATAGACGCCTGCTGCAGCTCAACCCTCCTCTTGCTGCCCCAGCGACTGCAGTGCCTCCGTCGCCACAGAGAGTTGCTGCATGCTGGGCTGGCTCTGTATCCCCTGAGAGAGGAGAGCTGTCCTACAGATGCTCAATCTCTCTCTCTCTCTCCCTGCCAACTCCTGATGGCCCAGGCTCATTCCAGAACCCGGTTACAGGCGTGGCACGAGTTGTGGCATCCAGCGCCTCAACCCTCAACACCATTGGGCCGGCTCTAGAACCAGTTAAAAGTTTATAATGAATCAATCTTGCTCGTGGGGGGCATGTCCAGGCAGTTAGTTGGGAAGCACTGCAGTGCTGCAGTAAGAGCTCAAGTTTGGGAGAACTTGGAGACCCAGGTTCGAATCCTATCAGAGTCACTTACCTACTGTGTGACCGTGAGTGAGGAGACTGACCTCTCTGTACTTTATTCCTCCCATTGGTACAGTTGGGTGGAAGCAGGATCCCACTGGGAACAAGATGTTATATCTTAGCTGCAAGTGTAAGAAAATACTGTGAAACTTGAAATTTTCACCGTCAGATAATTTTGCTATTTTAGCTGAAGCACTAATTTGTGCTAAATTAAATTTGCACTAAGTAGCACTTTTTCCATTATATTAAATGGCATTAATAACTTAGCTGCTAGCTTTCATTTATGCAGTTATGGTTGCATTTGTGTTTATGCTAAAATTACTTTGCATAAAAATAACTAATTTTACAGTACATTGTGTAATGCCTTCCTGGTGCCGCATTATTAATGTTTTAAGTCTATCATTTAAAAAATATAAAGAAGGCTATAATTACAAAATAATATATAAAAAGGATCTGCTGCATGCAGCCCCATTCCATGCCTTTAGGAAAACAATGAGTTGTTCTGGCTGTCATTTCCCAGAAGCTAACAATTGTTAGCTTAGTCAGAGTGCACTGCCTGTGATAGAGCGCTCCAAGGCATTTATAATATAATATGATGATAGGGATCCACCTATCACAGCAAAGATTCATTTTCATAATATGTTCTGTTGTATAGTGTAGCGAGTGTTTCTCATGTGAGGCCACCAGCGCAATTTTATGGAGCCACAGAGGTCTTTAGAATCTCCATACAAAACATGATAGAACTGACAATTTTTAATCTTTGTTACTCTTAATATGGGGGATGACTGGCTCTGTGGCATCAAGGGCAGGGGCACCCACTTGGCATGAAGGTGACCTTGGTTCCAGTTTCGAGCCTGGGACGCCAGGAACGGAGGCTGGCAATGAGAGTGACAGAGCTTTTTACTCTCCTCCCAGGGGAAGGTGCTGCAGAGTACCACTCAGAGAGTGACACCTGGTGGTGTGCAAAGCCTTGCCAGCTGGGTGACCACATTGGCTAGCTCTGCCTCAGGGCATTGTGGAGGTGCAAGCTGATGAGGTTTGGAAAGTGTCCCAGAAAACAAAAACTAGCACCCATATTGGCCTGTCTCAGCCCGGATGATGGCTGCCTAGTCCCCAATGCCACGATACCCCTAGCGCACTGCTCCAGCCCCCAGCCCTGCATACCTCAGAGGACCCCTCAACAGGAACGCTACCCTCCCTCCTTCAGGGAGGCACCCCCCAGAGATAAGTTGATCCTCCAAGGATGTGAAGATAGCCTGAGACGCCAGGTGGCAGGAAGCAGCAACAATGGGAGAGACTGGTGGGAAACAGGAACGTTGAGCAGTCAGAAGGAGTGGCAGGTGAGGGGGTGAAGGAAGGTGCAAAAAACACAGAGGGTAGAAGATGAAAGGCAGCAGCAGCTTGATTTGTTGTATGGTTTGTAGTTTTATATCTTGGTAATTTACAGTACATAGATGTTCCCTTATCCCCATAGGGAAACAGAGACATCTGCACCCGTGATACCATCAATGTGACATCAGAAAGGGTAACACCATTGATCAGATATCACACTGAATACCATTAACCTAATAGCACATCGATAGTATTACAAAGTCACACATTAACTGACATCCACGCCAGCAGCAGAAGTCAGCTTTACTGTAACCATCGATACTGTAAAACCTGATTTCCACCAAAACTATTTTGCAGCCTATTTTTTTAAACTAATCAGATTCATAGATTACAAAAATAAAAGATAGGGACTTATCAATAAGTCCGCTGAAATTCCATGTTGGATTCTTCTGGTGGCATCATAGAGCTACCTGGATAACGCCCGAACCGCCAGTGCAATTATAACCTTGTAACTGATAGTTCCTCATTAGTGACACTCAGGCAATCCAAAATTCTGTCAAATAACATCAGATACTGACGTTTTTGTATATCAAAAAGTCAAATAATATAGTTTCAATCCGACTGAAAAGCAGATAAATCTGTCAGATCAGATAATGACTATCCAGTTTGATTATCCAATTAGCCAACATCACTTCTTCAGACTAGAGACGGGCGAGTTGGGAAATTTTCTCAAAATTCTTTGCAGAGTTTCCTAACTTTGTAACGGCGTAAAGTGCAGTTCTCTACCTGGGGAAGTGACGACTTTACCAGGCTAATATTACACACAGTGACAGTGGCACATGATCACCGACACTGGCAAGGGTACACCACCAAGCTACCATTATGAGCAGCTGCTGCTTAGTGCACTCTGTAAACTAACATTGATTACTCACTGTATGACCTTGGGCAAGTCATGTAACATCCCAGTGCTCCAATCCACCCAGCTGGCACACTGTTTTATTTACTTATGTCTTTGGTAACCAGGTAAGTGCACTGAACCTTTGGACCTTTCAGACACAACCCTGGCCACAGATGTGGCTACAAAATAACATAATCACCAGGGACGATATACAAAAATAGCAACAGTACAGAGTAACACATATAATACGATACATACAATATAATACAAGATTTGGTAATGGACCTCCAGACGAGATAATTAACACGTGATGGAGACAAAACAAGTCTACAAGCATAGTTTCAGTGTTCAAGATCTATCTAAGATGCCTACCTGCTGCAACAATAGGTAGTAGGCTAAATTAGTAGGTGCATGGAAGTTTACATAGAGCATACAAGCTATACAAGTGGACAGTGATCTAGGATAATTAGGTGCATAGAAGCTCAGACTTGCTAGAGAAATGGTAAAACAGTGGATCAGAGTACTGCAGAGCGGTAAGAACAGGTTAGAGAGCAGAGAGTACCAAGAGGTACGACACAGGTAGAGAAGCCTAGGGGTCAACTAGGAGGTGAGTTGGAGGAAGGAGGGGTCCCAAAAGATGGCACAGCAGGTCCTGGCGCCATGGTGGCCCGTGTTTGATGTGTTGAGCTGGACCCTCTGGAAACAAGATGTTGTATCTCAGCTGGGCTATTCTGAATACATAGATTGTAAAACAACAAAACTGAAAGAAAACTGGGATTTGCAGTGAAAGATTAAGGAGGAGTCCTTCTGTAAAGTTCTAGTTGCACTTCAAGATTTTCAGTGAAAAATAAAGAGTGAAACCCGCAGTAACGCTCTGGCAGTAATTATTGAGGCCACCAGATTTTCAGGATTGCGAACCATTAGCGGCTCAAGCCCTGAGCTGTGAAACAGGAGATCATAGGTTTAAATGCCACCACAGCCACTGGCTCATTTTGTGACCCTGAGCAAGGGCATATCGTCAAGTGAGCAGAGGAATGAGAGCAATGTGATCTTGGCGAGTGAACTTGTTCTAACGGAATGTGGTCGGAGGTATTTTGTAGCATGTGCTATTGTCCACCGCTGCTGCCTCCGGAGTTCCTTCTGTATAATCTAGGGGCGTGCGGGTGGATGGGGTGGGGTGGAGGGCGGAGCCCCTGCATCACATCGCTAATCACTGACAAGTGCATCTGTGCTGGGGTGTTGTTTCTGTTCTTGCTTCGTCCCCATGCTCATTGCTGGCAGGCGTTCGTGAGGTCTGTATTCTTTCTGACCATGTCTCAATCGAGTTGCCTGGTGCTGTGATTCCTGCAGACTTCTTTCCAGTGCTCAGTTTAACTGAAACGAGATTGTTTTCACCCTGATGTGGGTGACCCCGAGCAAGTCACTCAACCTCCTGTGCTTCTGTCCCTCCACTGGTGAAATGTGGTAGAAGTAGGACCCTCCTCAACCATGAGAACTGCATTTTGCACCATGGCTGTTCAATACTGGATAGAAAAATTGATTTATTTATTTATTTTATTTAGTTTTTGTTGACGGAAAGGAGGGCTAGGCAACTTTGCCAATTTTAGTCTAATCCGGGAAGAGCTGGGATGCAGATGGAAACCAACTGAAAGTAAACTATAGTAAGCTGTTGATGGTATTTTTTTTTGTTATGAATAGGAGAAATTTAGCCAGGACACTAGGGGAAACTCCCTACTCTCAGGAAGGGGAGCTGCTGATCGGAGGAATGCGGACCTGGAGGCTGCAGTGTGTGCTGAGCTGCAGCAGGCTGGGAGCAGTCCTCCACCCCAGCCGGCATTTCTAAGGAGGACAAACCGACGAATGGTTCCCACAAAGATGGATATAACTGAGGAAAATATGGAAACAGAGGAGACAAATCCTCCCATCAAGTTTACGGCAGAATTGGAAGAAGAGATTTTGATAAGGAACTAGCAGTAAAAAAAACAAAAAACTAAGCTGTTACAAATATTGGCAGGTGAAGTGACCTATAACAAAAGGAAAGAGGAGCTCAGAATAAAAAGAACTGCAGTAACTTTGGCTAACAGGAATATAACCATGAATTCACAAATGTCCAGTGACCCAGTCGGCTGATGAAAACAAGCTGAAAAGCCTCACAGCAGACCTAGAGCCAGGTGCAACAGCTGCAGCTGAGGCTCCTGCTGCCTCAAACCTTACCTCTCAGGGAACGAATGGTCTCTGACAGGCCCTGCTGAACGCAGGGTGGAAACAAGCTCCAGACGGCAAATGGATCCTGGATCCCAAATGGGACCCCAGTCAGCTCACCAGAGAGAGATCCAGAATAGCCCCAATCACCACTGATCAGGTACTGGTGACTAACTCTGACATAATCATTTCTGATGTAAATACTGTAAATGCTGACAATAAGAGCTCAGAAATCTCTTGAGAATTGCCCATAGCAACCCAGAAAATGGCAGCTGATCAGGCTGGCAAAGAGGGAAACTATTCACCTGATATTCGAGAAAAAGACTTTTCCAAGCCTAGTACTAGCACAGACGATGACGACTGTAGCAATAAACATCCTACAGCTACAAAAAGAAGTGCTGAGAACAACTGGCCGAATCAGCATCGACTGAGTCACCACCACCTCCTACCCCCAGCAAAGATCGCGCTATCAGAACTGTTTCAGAGGAAAGATCCTGCCCCAAGACAAAATTAGGTTTGCATCCGCTACAAAGGGGTCTTGAAATAAGACCCGAAGACACTGTCAGCAGGAAACTTGAAAGAATCTTTACATTTTCACCAGCAGAAGTATTTGCCTTCATTAATATCTCTGGGAAGATAATTGAGATGTAAGCTTTAGAACACCACAAGCTTTAGAAACCTTTTGGCTTCGATACAACCAGGTTAAATTCCCCTCTCTGGACCCCCTTCTTAGTTATCCCTCTGATACAACCTCTGATAAAATCTGACACTGTCATGTTCAGAAACGAGGGGTCCATGTTAGTGACATTGTTCCATAACATAATGGCAAGTGTACATCACTGAAAATGAATTCTGCGATGCACACTCGCTGGCGAGGAGAAATAGGGCACCTGAGACCTATAGGTTGTTTTTTCAATGCAGGGGCTATGTTCTCACACCCCCTTCCCACTTAAGAATTCTCAGCTCCAGGGGTGCATGTTGGGGGGTGAAAATTAAAAGTGAATGCTGCCTGCCAGCAAAAAATAAAGTAAAAACATGCCATGCCAGACTTGAACCCTGCACCCTCCACCTCCCCACCCTCCCCACCACACTAATGGAATAGCACAGCAGCTGCCCACCACAGCCCTCCCACATACTATCCTTCCCCTGTCTTCACGCGTGTGCACACACGATATGCGCCTACATCCCATCACCATATGTCGCCCACCCTCAGTATCCGGTTGTCCCTCTGCAAAGGTAGCCCTGAACACAGGTGCCGAATTAAGTCACCATTTTTGTAGGTGCCCAATTGCAGTTGCCTTGTTCATGGGTTACAATGACATCGATACTGGTTACAGCAGAAATGTGAGATGTTAAGCGCCCCTGAAGCCATCCTGGATGCCGACAGTTTTGGATGGGGGGCGGGTGTAAATTTAAAGTAAAACTGAGACAAGATGAGAAAGGAATCTGTCACATCCCTAACTCATTTCTTTTGGGCCGGGACAAAGGCGTGTGTTTCTGTGCCAGCCAACCCAGGGCCTGCTATAGTGTGGGGCCCGGACCCACCTATTGAATGTCTATGATAAGCCCAGATGTAGTGTCTGTGGTGAAATAGACCATATAGGGCTGCCCGGAACAAAACTGATACTATCAATCCTGACTGTCTGATACAGAAAGCACAAGGAGAAGCAGAAAGACAGAAACTGATTTAACTCCTACAGAAATTTCAGATTCATCTATTCACCCTGGGGCCCAAACAAGCAAAATCTGAAAATTCCACTATGAATCAGGAAAATGCTGCACACTTCAAGGTCAACCTAAATCAGAGCCAGAAACCAAGGCTACTACGACCTTTATGTTCCTCAGATTCCCAGGATATTAACATCATGGAAGGAACATCTGACATGCCTCCCCACAATCCTGGACTACCCTCTACCCAGGAGATGGTCTACCAGGAAAACTAAAAGTATACAGATCCACTGTGTTAGAAACTGAAAACCTAGCTTTTCCGTTTTAGAGGGCTCAGACTGGGGAGATTCAGAAATGGAAGAAGAGAGTTGGATAATGCCTGTCAAACATCAGAAACGCTCTAAAACAGGATTAGGAAATATAATGGGAAAAGGAAGAAAAAGCTGAATATGGTAGTTTCTTTCACATTGTATGAATGCATTGTTTTGCCTCAACCAATGTTTGTACCATTTTAAATTACAAAAAGAGGCAGGCAGTATTTCAATACTTGCATGATCAGAAATTTGATTTTTGTTTTTTTACAAGAAATATGGATGTCTTCCTTATTCTGCCTCTTTAAAGAAGAATGAGTTTGGGGGCCTTCCTTCTGGTCCTTCGGGCAAGATAAGGCAGACGGGGTTGGTATACTATTTCATGGGGAGTTCTTTCATCTTTCTAAGTTAGTAGACCTTATTCCAGGAAGATTATTAACTCTGGATGGCACTTGGGGACAGATTTATGTAGGTTTGTTACTGTTTATGGCCCACGATCAAAAGCAGAAAGAGTTTGCCTCTCCAGCCATATTTAGTAACCACACGCACAATTTATCTGAGAGGAGATTTTAACTGTAGCATCAACAATACAGAGAAACAAGCCACTGGGAGGAAAATCTGTTGCATTCCTTAGCTCTTAATAAATGTATTACATTGGCAAATTTAGTAAACTGTGCTGACCATCAGGTCGCAGGGCCTAAATTTACCTACAGGAGGAATAATTTTACAACCATTATTGATTATTTTTATTTCACAGGACGTTTTGTCCTATTCATTAGAAAACACCCCACAGAATTTTCGGATCATATGCTCCCAAAGTTATCTCTCAAATAAATTCTGATAGACCGACTAAAACAAATAGGTGGAAACTAAACTGTTCCATACTACCTGCTCCACTAGTATAAAAGGGTATAAAAAGGTTGCTGAGTGCTAGGGTTTCAGTATTTGACTTATATGCTGATATAGGATCCTGGTGGGTGGACACAAACAAGATTTGAAATATTGGTTTCAGAATTCTGGTAGGACTACTGAGAGAGAAAATTCTTACCTACTTAAAACTTAGGACCCAACTACAATACCTTATATCAAATCCCCATTTCCAGTCATGATTTGTCCTCTCAAATCGATAACTTAAAAGCAGACATGAGGAACTTTCAGTATGACAGGGCTAGCTCTATAAAGGCCAAATTATTATATGGTGCAGAGAAATCCCAGTTGGGAGATCCTTACTAAGCATGTGAAAACATAAAGAAGTTTCTTCCTTCTCTTGTCTAAGAAATAGTAAGGGGGATCTAGTCTCCACTAAAAAGGAATTACAAGTTATTATAAGTCAGCTCCTAAAATCTTTTAGTTCAGTACAAACACCTATTGTTGGAAATATTGAAGTTTATTTTTCTAATCTCCAACAAATGATTAGTAAAACTAAATCACAAAATCTGATAAAACCTAGTCTCCTCAGGAAACTGAATATGTCATAGGGACCTTAAAACTTGGAACTTCTCCTGGGGTGGATGGACTGCCACTATGAATTTTATAAAACCTTTTCTAGTGAGTGAGCGTCTGTATTGCACAGGTATATTCATATTTTTACAGTCACTTGTGCCACAATATTTTACCAAAGGTCTGGTTATATTTTTATATAAATCTGGGGACTGTTATGATATTCAAAATTGGAGACCGATAAGTCTACTAAACACAGATTTCAAAATGTTATCTTAAATACTTAACATTCGCTGAGGTCAGTAGCTAAAATTCAGATTCATCCCACTCAGTCTTGTGGATTACTAAACTATAAAATTCAACATTCTCTAATAATTATTAGGAAATTACAGAATGTTATCAAGCAAAACAAAAATCCGGATCCTGATTTCACTGGATCAAAGTAAAGCCTTTCGAGCGAGTACATCACCTATTTTTGTTTCACACCCTTAAAGTCTATGGGATTCCTGGGATCTTTATCTGATGATTACAATTGTTATATTCTTCAGCTATAGCCTCCCTGTCATTTTAGGACAAATTGCACAGGAAATTGAACTACGGCAAGGTGTTAGGCAAAGGTGCCCTCTGAGCCCCCTTCTATATATATTTTTCTCTCAACCCCTTTATTAGGAAATTAAGTCAAAACCAGCATATGCAAGGTTTGACAGGTACTACTGATACAGATGAAATAAAGATTCTACATATGCAGATCATATATGTTTATTTTAAGACAACCCAAACGGTATTAATCATGTGCTTCACGAAATGCAAACAAATGCATCTGTCTCCAGTGTAAGATTAAACTTTAGCAAATGCAAAGGTATTCAGATTGGGAAACCGTACCTACTCAGCCACAAATTGGGGAATTCAAATTGTAATAGAACCTACTATATAAAATTTTGGGCACCACTTTGGTGCACAAAATTTGCCATTCCAAAACTGGGACACTGCCCCTAAAACTGTAAAACAAGGTTCACTGCTGGAAAGGGTGGAAAATGTCCAAATTAAAATATATGCAGGTAATAAAGAAGTTACTAATTTCTGCCTTATTATATGTAGGTATGATATTCCCACCACCACCAGCATTAGAAACCCATTCATATAGCTGCTTTTTCAAATGCTATGGGTAGCAGACTTAATCCCATAAACAGAGCTTATACATACTGTTCCTGACTAAAGAAAAGGGGGTGGGGGTTTAGGGATGGTTGATCCGTTAGTATTTTTTCACTCCCTTTTTCTCAAAAGCTTTAGACTAGGTTTAGTACCTGCCACTGATCTGACACATACAGTATATGGACGACAATAACCTTGTGAAGTTCTTTCAAAAATGGGATACTACACCCACAAAAAATTCCAGATACCAGAGTTTCTGAAAGCTTCCATGCAAAAGTTAAGAAGTGGGATATATCTAAATCTCAGCGCATACAGCACTCAGGGCCTAAGTTATATCAGCTCATTATGGCACATATCAACTCTATAGAGCCAGCATTCAAAAACGGTGCACCCACAAAAGGAAGAAAGTACTGATCTTGTTAAATTAAAGAATTTCAACATATGTGGATGTAATCTGGCTTTGCTCTTATGGGAGATTAAACGTCAGGAACAATAAACACAAAGCCCGAGAACAGACGGATTGCCCTTACTGCATTTGTATAACCTCAGGAAGAAACTATGGAACAGTTTCTTATATCCTGCTTTCATATTAAACCACTATGGGCCTTTCTGGCGAGAAGATGGAATTTGCCTTGATTGGCTAATCTCTTATGAGACTCTGGTTTTAGGGACTATAGCCTCAGTTTGTCCTGATTGACACCTTATGTGTCCAGTGACACTTTAATGTAGATCTCTGTTGTATAACATTTTACATGTGGCAAGCCAGATGCTAATGGATATTACAACAACAGGTTATGTCACAAGAATCTTTCTGTAGAATATGCAAAACAGCCTTAACTAAAGTTTCTGAGCATGCTCGATCTCTGCATCCTCGATCTAATGTACAAAGGCGTGGAAAGGTCTTTCATTTTTATCAACTATAAGTAAAATGGAATGATCTCATGCTCCAAGGTGTTTAATTGAAATGTATTACATGGAATGAGGATTCCTATTTGAAACCTAGTTTTATATTGGTGAACAATAAACTTATAAGGGTTTATTCATGGTGTGAGGGATAATGTATACGTGGAAAACAGACAAAACAAAAACAATTTTGCCTTTGTATCTTTCCTTTTCCTTCTCCCTTCTTATTCTCTGATGTATATGTTTTTTCTTTGTACTATTGTTATATTTTAATGGTTACTATGATTGTTGTATGACTTGCTTTTGATGTATGTTTTCAATAAAATTCCCCATCTCTTTTTGAGAAGTGCCACAGGCTCTTTTATGTCCACCTGATCAGGCAGGCAGGACCCTGGTTTAATAGCTCGTCTGAAAGACAGCACCTCAGGAGTGCAGCACCCACCTTATGCTGCACTACAGTGTCAGTATTGGGATTTTGCCCTAAGTTCCTGGTGTGGGCAAGAACCCACAGCTTTCCGATCTTCTGGCCTGAGGGGCAAGTGTGCAATCTGCTGAGCCACTGTCACCAATCTAACATGGTATTATGATGGAGGAAAGGACTTAGACTCCATCTTGTCTGCCCCTCCTGCTGCATGGTAATAGTGATACTAGTCTGAGTATGGACACATCCAAGCTTATCAGCCAGTATGTTGCCCACACTCATGCTGTATAACCCCAGTGCCAGTCTCCTCAGCGATCTGCCTAGTCCTTCTTTGAAAACCTGAACAATGCTAGCTTCCAGAACTTCACCAGGTTGCTATTCATTGTGTAAGCATGGCTCAGCTGGTAGCACATCTGCCTCTGGTCCAGAAGGTCATGGGTTCTTGTCTCACACTGGGATTGGGCTCACAACTTAAATGCGCTGGCACACAAATGCAGTACTAGAAGGAGCTGTACTGTCGAGATGTGCCATCCTTCAGATGTGGTATTAACCGAGGTCCTTTCTACTCTTCTCTGGTGATGTCTTGGTTCATGTGCAGGTGAAAGTAAAAGAACTCAAGGCACTTTTCACAAGTGTAGGTTTTTTCATATGAACATGCGAATTTGCCAGCAGATAAAGGCCTTATGGTTTATCAAGTCTGCTCGAAAGTGTGCAGCTAGCAACCCTTATACTGCAGCTGCCCTCCCTCCCAGTTTCCTGGCCAACATTTCCTTCCCATAAACTGGTTCTTGCAGTTGTCCAAGGCTGTGTGTGCTGATGTGTGAAATGGCGCCACTACACCTTCAGTCACTTCACTACCAGTCCAGCATTGCTTGTAAAGTGCTTTGGGATACACTGTGGATGAGAAGCACTATATAAGTATTGATTCTTCTTCTATTCTATGTGTTAACCACCTTCTGTGTGAAGTGATTCTTTCTAACATTGCCCCATATCCTGCCCATCACTTAGTTTGAGAGCATGTCCTCTAGATCTGCTTTCACTCAGCAGTTCAAGCTTCCATGTAGGCTCCCCATCTATCCCTTTTAGTGCTGGTAGTAAATGAACTGTTAAATACAAATAAATATGCTAGCACAGCAGAGTGCTTGATCAATTGAAGTGGGACAAACAGTATAAACACAAAGTCAGATTCTGGGGATGGCGCCTCTGGTTAGGCAAATGCACCTCTAGACATCGATTTATAAAACTGAAGACCCAAGCCCCAATGGCAGCAGTTATAACCATTCAGCTAAAAGGAAATTCTCACTAGTTTCAAGGTCAAAGTGCCCTTTGACTTTCATGCTTGCTATCCCATGGATTACCACTAGATGCCTATATAGATTTTGATTGTTATCCACAGCTTTCACCACTAGATGGCAGGCAGTGCTTGGCACAGGCTGCCTTTTTCCATATATAACATACTTCCTTTCTTTAAGGGCAAGGCATCCCACCCATGTTGCCACACTTAACGCCTGTCCCTTCTATTGGGGCAGAGGCATCTTGAACCTTGCTTGGAATCAAACCTGGGACCCCACTGTGTCCCAAAAAGAGCACCCTGGATTTTTCAAAGTCTCAGTGCAGCACTTGCAGCAAGTGTACTGCTAGCAGCGCCTGAGTAAATGTGCCAGAATGTTTGTGTGCAGTTTATGAACATTCTGATGCATTTAAGATATTCTGCAGAACTCACAGCTGACAAATGACGAGGTGTCAAATATCTGATGCATGCAGGGCCGTGATGCCCATAAACTCCAGAGGGCATGTGCCCCCCTGATTCTCATCCAAGTAATGATATTCAAGCTCAGAAAGGCTGCAAAGCATAACTTATGGTCCCCCAGACCAGTGTTTACTTCTCTGCCCCACCCCACAAATTCTCTTGGTCTGACATCCTTGGGCACATGTGTCATTTTCATGCCCAACTTGCAGCACTTGCAACAGGAAGACAGACCATGTTGTCTGTGGTCTAGCAGTCTTGTCACAAGTACTTCATGTGTGGCTGGAATCAGGCTACAGCTGGCTGAAAATCCAGCCCTGCAACTCGAACCATTTAGCTGACGTGTCTGTACTTTGTCACTGGCAGCCTATACTGCACTGCATGTACAAACCTGTTTAAAAGGCAACATCTGTCCTGATCAAGCCTTGTCAGCCTGACCTGCTCAAGGATTTGCATACCCATGATGCTTTGCTCTGGGAATAAGGCTTGAGAGTATGTGTAAGGGTTTGAGAGATGCACAAAACCAAACAATTTGGATATTTGGATAGTTCTTTTCTTCCAGCATACTAATATGGATCCAGAATAATGTTTCCTGAAAACGGCCTCCATGATATGCGCACTCTCATGTTTCTAAATAGACATAGCATTTAGCTGAAGAGAAATCCCATTACTGTACTGGGAGGTGGACTGAACCTTGACTTTACAATTTCAAGCCGCATTTTCTCTGCTGGTACTATTTCCAATTTTTCAGCACTGTAAAACTAGCATATAGAAGGTGCTGCTTTGTGTAGACTGCTTTTCTCATATACAAGCAAGGCAAACCTTACAAGGGCAGAGCTCAGTACGTGAAACAGAACTTGTTAAAAGTAGTTATACAATAGTCAGTTGGCCTGTGGCACTGAGGTGCTGACATGTGCATTACTTTGCACCATTCCGTGACCCATCTTCAGTGACAAGCTTGGTTGCTGGGGGTTGGCGGGGGAGGGTCTGGAGTAGAAGAAGCAGTTGCCAGGCAGCTTTCCTCTCCTGGATAGCGGTAGCGGCCAACTCAGCTCTTGGCTGCCACCAGGTGGAGGACTGGGGCACTGCCGATGCATAAGCAGCAGATAGTTGTCACAGGGTGGGAGGGGTGGCCGAGGTTCTGGGGCACATGCATGCCTCACGTGTGTGTGTGTGCAACCCACGCTGCCATGGTTCCAGAGAGAAAAGGAAATGGGGACCTGAGGGCTATATGATGCCCTGCCCACCTCTCTGACCTGTACCATCACCACCTGGACTCCTTGGCACAATCTGGATCTGTACTCTGGGTGGAGGGGAGACAACAGCCTTCCCCTTCAGCCCCATCACGGGGTGGGGGCAATCCATGGGGTATGAATGCTGAAGTAAGTCCGGGAGGTGGATGCCAGAGTGGAGGAGGTGAGAACAAGGCAGAGCGGGCTGCCTAAGGGTAAAAGCTATATGAAAAAAGTAGTCACACAAAGGGTACTAAGAAGACCGCATCCTGATTGGCTGAAACTTATTTGTACCCACTGGATTGAGACAGTATAACCAATGGGCATGAAAAGACCCGTAGGTACCAATGTTGCCTAATTGCAACAAATATCAGTGGGCAGCTCCTCAATGTTTCAGTTCCAAATCTCGGTTCCACTTTCATCCACACTACTACGAGAACCAATTATTTTCTACTCAAACCGCAATGTAAAAATATGAATTGTATTTTAAATTAAATTAAAAAATCACATACCAAGTGACTCACACAGTGCAACCTGACTAGCAACTGCCTAGTGACAATGCACCCAAGAAGGGACACTTTCACACAAAACTACAGATTTTTAAACATTTTGTAACACAAAAACATTTTATTAGTGCAATAAACCTTCTGGGTGTTAGTTATGCTGGCAGAACTGAATTTCCAGGGGTGAATAACATGGCCTGTGGTCTCATGCCATACTGCACCCTGAGCATGCAGTGTTTGCCAGCACAACCAGCACACCAGAATGTTTTATTACTTACCTGTAACTGGGAACACTACCATAGATAGATAATGCAAATACCTATGCCATGTTATTTAAGCAATAATACACAATGAGGTGTGCAGTATCATGGGATACTGTCCCTGCAGGTGCACTGTGTGGCTTGAGACCATAGGACAAGTGATTTCAGCCACCTGAGAAGGTATGATATCTCATGATACTGCATAGCTTGGAGTGTATAACTTGTGATTATAATTGATGGGTTTATTTTTTTTTTTTATCGTAGAAAACCCATAGCGTATTTGTCGTGAAAAGGAGTGTTTATTATGACAAACATGTGCCGGTTTCCCATCTGCTGCACATGCGCAAGTCCCAGACGCCACTCTTCTGCAATGCCAGGAGCCACCCTAACCCACATGGACCAGACCATCATTCTGATTCGCAATAAGTATAGTTTCTTAAAAAGAAACAAACAGCTGCACTAAATAATTTAACTGCCTCCTATCCACCGAAAAGGAAAAACAAATTTTCTCAGTCAGCCACGCTCCGACCGCTGACCCTGCTGAAACCCGGTCGGACGGTGGCTGCACGGACACGTTTTCTGTTTATTTTATATAATTGCTGTGGTGAAAAAATGAAACCCAACAATTATACAAAATAAAATATGGGTGGTGAGAACTCAAATTTTACACCTCCTTGGTGCTGAATGCTGAGATAAACCCATCCAACACCGGTGTGTGTGTGTGTAATTCTCATTACATAAACCATCCCATACTTTATCCTATATATAAAATGGATCCAGTTGGATTTTTGTGATTATGACATGCCCTGTTTTCAGACTGGGATTATGTACTGAGATATCATCCGTGCAAAGTAGTCTCAATCAGATTTGAGTATTTTGACCACTTATTTCATATTAAATTTATATAGCCCCACTTTAGCTTAGCATCTCAAAGTGATTTACAATGAATACACAACTCCACATAAAGCCACTAAAGTGTAACCACATCTGAGGTGAAATGCAGAGCCATTTTGTGCCAGCATACTTCTCAACAGCTCTCCTACTCCCCTGCTGGTTCTCTAGGTCTACAGCTATGCACGGACAAAAGCAAAGTCACACTAATAGACAGGTGATTCCTATACAGATGAGATTTGGTTCTAGATGTTTGCATTTGCTTTGAAAATAATACAGTTTCAATCCTCCAAAGAGAGAGGAGTCCAACTGGTACTCTACGATAATGTATGCTGCTGAGTCGTGGCACCCTGTGAACCTGCCGCCGGCTCCTCAGCATCACTTTTGGTGCTGTTTCTTCCCTAGTCTCAGCCCGGCTGTTCCTGTTCGACATGAAGGTCGCAGATGCCTGGATGGGCTGGGTCCGCCCGTGAGGATCCTGCTGGTAATATTCCCGCCTGGCACGTGCTCTCACACCTGGAGCCCTGGAACCCAGAGCCACACACGCACACCTGAGGTCGACTGCATGAGCCCTTATTCTGGCAGGGAGGGTTGCAGACAGCTGTGGGGAAAGGTGCAAAAAAAAATCACCAGACGACAGAACAGCTAAGCAGGTTTTTTTTTGGGGGGGCGGATTAACATCCCTGACCCCTGTGGCACCTTTCACAACACACTATAAAATCATTGCAAAAGTTAAAGCAACCATGCATGTTACATTGAAAATTATACTTTTCATTTGATTTCAGATCACCCCTTGCATCTTGTATTGTATAATACTCTTCTTTCTTGATTTTGAGTCTGCTTTAGCACATTTTTCTTACATTCAAAATATGAAAAGGTGCGCCCTTTTAATACATCACAGACCAGGTTTTCATCAGTATTCTCAGCTGTGTTTGGCCATCTTTTGCCCGTAGGGTCAGGGAACAGAATCTGTGGCATGCTTGTTCATTTTAGTCACAGAAAGTGGCGTTAAACGAGGGGCCGGTTTTCAAATAGGCTCTTAGCGTTTGTCAAAGATGGACTTGCAGAAGGGAGTCTGATGCAAGTGGTGACTTGTGTCAGGTGATGCCTGCAAGTCCACTTTGCAAGAATCGGAGCTGCAACTCCCTGGAGCAAGCCCTTGCGCTCAATACAGGACTTAGACCAGCTCCCCCAGGTCTACATTTGTGCCATAGAGCCATTTTACAGGGCTTTACCATACATTTGGCACAAGCTGCTATAAATGAGGGCAATTGTCGCAACTTGCTTCCCAGGTTATAAAATTGGGTGCAAGTTGACATACCTTGACACAGATGTGGCAACATTGCAGGACGAGGGCTTGGTCATTAGTCCCCATTTGAAAATTGGGCTCTGGGTGTTCATAGACTACAGAGAATACTGATGAAAACCTGGACCGAGTCATTTTGAAAGGAGTGTGCCATTTATTTTATTTCAAATGTTACAAAAAGTACTAAAGCAACTCAGCCTGAGGGAAAAAGGGTGTTGTACAGGACAGGACAGGAGATAACAGGCAATCTAAAATAGAATAACAAAGTATAGGTCAAAATAGTAACTGCTAACATACATTCCTGCTTTAAAGGAAAACTGTCTTTTTCCTAAACTCCCCACCTCCCCAAAGCCTTAAAGCCCCTTCCCCACGATTAGGGTTTTCACAATTAAAGATTCTTTTCAAAACAGTGCAGCTTACTTTTATTTTAATTTTGCAAGACCTGATCTGGGAACCTGGTGAGTGCAGCGTGGTGCCATCTCATGTTACAGTGGTCTGCGTCATTGCTGATGCTTTCTTTTCATCACAAGTGAGCAGTGCAGAGCCGCATCATAACCTGAGATGGCACTGCTCATAATTCACCATGTTCCCTGATCGTGGTCTTTACAAAATTAAAATAAAGGAAGCTGCACTGTTTTTCTTTTTTAACTCCACTTTATTTGATAGGGAAATCAAATGACAGTAGATGACATCCAGATTCAGGCATGTGTACAATCAAATAATACATACGACAAGATCAGTACAGCATAGAGGAAAGTATGGGATAATGGCAATGCAAAAATATAGCCAGAGTAACAGTTGCACTGAATTTCAATAACCCTAAAACTCATAACATGCAGAAAACTAGACCAGAGGATGTTAAACATAGTCTTTTCCTCTTAATAAGGCTGATGAACTGGAAGCAATGAACAAAAGAGAAACAGCAGTATAAAATAATAAAAGTGTGCACCTCTAAAATATATCAGTCTATCCATTCCTATGTGTGAGTCCCAAATAAAGGAAAGGGAAACTGTTTAACTAGGAAAGGTGCACTAAGCCAGAGTTTGTTTCAGATGTGACCTGGGAGCACAAGGAAGTTAAGGACTTGTTCAGGGTCACACAGTAGGCAAGTGGGACTGTGGGATTCAAACCTGCATCTCCAGGTTGGTAGCTCAGAGCCCTAAACTACAGCACTATACTGCCTCCAAAGGAAATCATCCAATGTACTTGAGGGTATCGACTGCCCTCCCCTGCAAAACAGGGAGATGGAGGGGAGCCTCAACAGTCATCAGAACCACCTAACATCTACCCAAGGAAATCCACTGCTCAAGAAGTCACCTGCACAGAGGGGTTCTCCCCATCCTGTCTCTCTACCCACTGTAGCCATGGGCCCCACCTATTTTAGTGCTTGTCCTCCTGAAGTGTAGTCAAGCCATTATGGACTCCATGTCATAGACTTGTTTTATTCTGTTAAGCAATTCCCTCACTGTAGTGACTCCTGCGGGCCGAGGCCGTGACACGCTTCAAAGCAACAGCCAGGAATATCAGAGCCATTTCCGCTTTTGGGCATAGGCTGTAGCACCACGGAAAATCCCAGAACCCAGTCAGTAAAAGTATTTGGAATTTCACGTTGCAGACTCTATGGACAGTATCTGTAATAGCTGCGAAATGCACCCAGTTTAGGGCAATCCCCAAAAATATGCCAGTGAGTCTACGCCCTACAAGCTCTCCAGAAATCCGCTATATTTGTAGAATGAAAATGTTTGGTCACTGTGGGTGTTCTAATCTATCTGACCAGTATCCTCCAGTGTAACAGTTCTCCAAGTGGGTGACGCACGCTACCCGCCATCCCTAGTCTGAGGCGTTTTTGCCAGTCCTCAGTGGAAATGGCACAAAGCCTTTTCCTCCCAGGCCACCTTAATCCTATGAAGGAGGTTCTACATCCGAGTTCCCCAATCTCCCATACATATCCGAAATACAGCGCAACTTAGCTTTTAGAGTCACTACCCAGTAGATGAAGTTTTCCTGGGGAGACAGAGGTCTATCTATATGCATCTAATGGTTATTACTATTAATGAAATGTCAAACTTGCAGATACCTTATGAAATCTTGTGTCAGAGATGGAAGTTTTCTTGTAATATCTGAAATGGTAAACAGGAACCTTGCGCAATAAGTTGCAAAATAAGTCAGGCCTTTCTGCTCACAATAAGTATAACCTGATCCAATCTTGGAGGCAAAAGTACGGTGTAAGCAGTAATAAGGGAGGGTAGGTCAAAGGAGATTTTGGAGCTAATTTATGTTGAACTTTTCAAGGACTCTAATGTGTGCTTGGCCATGGTTTGGATATTGTAAGCTGCCCTGTTTAAAAAGTGTTACTTAGTTGAGAAAACCTAATCGGGGTAAGGCTGTGGGTTAGGAGGAGTTTTGGAAAAGCGAGTTTTTCCTTTAGGACGTTCTTGCGTTTACCAACCCCATATCAAATTCATAATTTTGCCCAGTACCTGATGGTCATCTAAACATTTAAAATCCACAATAAAAAAAAAATAATTGCCATGCTTGTTTTAAGTTACATGGTGAGACTTAACTTCTTTATGGGAGAAATCCATAAGGGGCCAGATTGTTTTATGTAGTTTTGAAATCATTGTATTAGGTGTTGGGTGTGATGTGAAAGGAAATCTGAGGCAAGGACACATCATTATTCATGACGGTTGCTACATTTTGTTCACAAATGGAAAAATAAAGAGTAAATTACCAATACTATGACACCGCTTGAACTAGCATTCCCAAAATGTGGGAAATATTTGTAAGTTTTTTGTGTATAAAACCATCTAAATCCATTTCATTTTGTAATCTAGATTTAGTAGTGCCGTATTGGTCCTTGCAGAATAGATCAAGAAGCAAATGATTTGATACCTTTTAATGGACCAACATAGATGTAACAACAAGAACAAAAGTGCTCTAGCTTTCGGACCAACCAGTCCTTCTTCAAACTCATGGCAGTTGTTTAGAAAATACAATACTTATAACAGCTAGATAATGCAGAGAAAACAGAAAAAATCCCATTGGTTTAAAATACTCATTTAAAACAGAAGATGATGTCAGAAGTTTAACAGTACAATACTGCCCTCAGTCCGAATGAACCTTGGGTTCAGATAGCTTTAGTACCACACACATGCAAAGAATCTACTGAATCCTATAACTATCTTAGTTTGTCTTTAAGCTGGGTGGGGTGCCTTTCAGTAATCACATCCTTATACTGACTGTGACACTCATGGCTTGATTTGGGAGTTATCTGCTTCAGCAGTGTTATCTTATGTCAATTAAATTTATGTGCAGTAGGATTCTTTATGTGTGTTGCATCAAGCACATCTGAACCCAAGGTTCATTCAGACTGAGGGCAGTATTGTACTGTTAAACTTCTCTGACATCATCTTCTGGTTTTTTAAATGAGTATTTTAAACCAATGGGGATTTTTTCTGTTTTTCTCGCATTATCTAGCTGTTATAAGTATTGTATTTTCTAAACAACTGCCATGAGCTTCTGAAGAAGGACTGGTTGGTCCGAAAGCTAGAGCATTTTGTTCTTGTTGTTACATCTATGTTGGTCCATTAAAAGGTATCAAATCATTTGCTTCTGATTTCATTTTTGTGAAACTTTCTTGATACATGTAGAATATGGTTGCAAATATAGCAAAAGAAAGAAATACTGTGGCTGCCATGTTGCTTTCGGTTATATCTGCTTTCAAAGTTGCAGTTTCAGAGCTGGTCAGCACAGGACAAAAGTAATTAAGAATCCCAATAAAAATAAAACTTGCCAGAAAGCTGTTCAAACAATTCAAAGGTACGTGGAAAATGACAAGGACTTTAATAGACAAGAAACAAGAGTAACTAAAACCGACAGACGACATGAAATGTCTTGAATGATGCCAATGGTTGCAACTGTGGGAGTTAATTTCCACTCTGCCATCCTGTATATATTCTTAGCTGGACATGACATCATAGGATAAATCATTATTCTAACAATGCTTCTATATATTTAAAAACATACTTGTGCCAGTAAACAGTCTTGAAAACTTCTTTGGTACATCAAAAAATGGAATTTGAAACACCAGGGAACATCTTTAATAGAAATGTTGAGTCATTTGTATTCCTGGACAAACCAGAAAGAGATTCTTCACTATCTGGGGAAACATTTAAAATATAATACACACAATCCAGCAAAATGTTATTCATTGTCTGTATTTTCCACCCCTTATTCTTTATTACGGAGAGTATTTGTGTGAAAACAGGATCTTTGTAGCATAGTAACATAATAACTTACGACTGGTACTCTAGACAACACAGTCACATAGTATTGGGATGACAGAAGGGCCTTAGGGTGCCTCCTGTTTGCCCCTCCTGCTGCATGGCAGTGCCTGGAACCCCACCGCTACAAATACATATCTAAACTTCTCAGCCAGATTCAAACTGTGTAACCCTCAATGCCATTCTCCTTCAGGAATCCTGCTTTGAAAGCCTGAGCAACGTTAGAGCCCCCAACCTCCCTGGGTAGGCCATCCACATGCTAACCACCCTCTGTGTGAAGTGATGCTTTCTAGTGTGTCATCTTCCCCCACTTCAGTTTGAGGGTATGCCCTCTGGTTCTGCTTACACTCACCCGCCAAGACATCTGTGTATAATTTACCCTGTCTGTCCACTTTAGTACAGTATTTGCAGAACCATGATTATGTACCTCCTGGTCCTTTCTAGGTGAAATAATTTGACTATGTCCAATCTCTCCTTGTAGCTTGTACCTCCTAAGCCACTAACCAGCTTGGTGGCCCAATGATGAACCCTCTCCATCTGTTCAATGCCATTTCTATACTTTGGGGACAAGAACTGGACCTAACACTCAGGTGTGATAGAACCAAGGCCTGATAGAACCAATGCCTTGTACAGGCGGAGGGTCACCTCTGTTGACCTGCTTTCATCCTCCTCCTACCGCATCTCAGCAATGTATTGGCTTTCTTGGCATCAATGGCACACTGTGTGTCTGGCTTCAGCTTAGTTCATAATTATCCTGAGGTCCATCTCCCAGTTGCGCTGCTCTCTGTTGCATAATACAGGGTGTACGTGCGCAGTTACATTTCTCACCTCTAGATGCTGCAGTACCTAGGGCCATCATGTGCCCCCACCCCACCACAGCTTCATAAGCAGGGATAAATAAATATTCTGCACATAAAAGTACTCATTCATTGGGACCCCACCCCAGCAAGGGTACCGTGTTATTCTCTTGGTATACAGACATGTGTCAGGCTTACCTCGAGGCCTGTACTGCCTTCATGTCCACTGTCTCCACTGGTAGGCTACTCCATTGGTTCTATGTGATAACTGGCGAAAGCTAAAGGTGACTGTCGTTATCGCGAGAGCCAAGTGCTGAAAATCAGTTTCATCACTCTGACTCCCGATGCACAACAAAAGGTGCGGGGACTTTTTCAAATGTTTTGTCGGGGGCTGTACCCCCCACACCAGAGATTCTCAGCTACAGGGAGGTGCATGTCGGGAGAGGGGTGCAAAACACGTTAAAAACAATTTGGGCCGGCACAACAAAAACGCACCAGCGCCTGGACCCAAAACCCAGCACCCTACCCACTGAAGCCGCCAACCCACCCACCACACCACACAGGGCCAGCTCAGCAACCCACTGCGACCACCTCTCACAATCCCTCCCACCCCTTGCGCTGTCCATGCTCGCCCCCCACGTGCATGCTTAGTGATATCCAGTCACTATATTCGCCACCCCCCTTCTGGTCGAATCTTACCCTCAGTAGCCCCGATGGCACGTGCTAAGGATTAGGTTGCCGCTATTGCAGGTGCCCAGTCGCCGACGCCTATGTTACGGGCTACCGCCTCCATTGGTTCAGCATCCTCTGACAGAAAAAGGTGAAAACTGTTGCACTACAGCTGGTGCATCAACAGGGGTCAAACTGGTACTGGCCAACTATCCAAATGAAAGTAGATTTTGTATTGGGCTAGTAAAACTTTCTTTAACTAGCCCTGTGGGCTTGTTCTGGAGAAGGTAACATTTCAATAAATTCACCAGTTGGGCCCCAAATGTCTGTGGAGCTAGTGGATTTTCCCAGTCACGCCTACTGGGTAGTGGCTGAAAAACATAATTTTGACCTCTGCGGAGCTTTCCATGGTGCCACAGTTTACCTAGCAGAAGTGCAAGTGAATAACGGCAGGCATCCTGTTACAGCATACACCATGCCAGTACTTTCCTTCCATCTCCCAGAAACATCATCATGGGTGTAGGGCTTGTCGTCATCACTTTGCCTGTTTTTAAGACAATCAGTCACAATAGGGAAGAGACCTATTGTGGCATACAAGTAAACAAAGAACAGTTTAAAATCTGGTGAAACTTTGAGAGGCTGGCATTAGCGGCCAGAAATTTAATTATCCTATGACGCAAATTCACGTTTTGCATCTAACCTTAGGACACTGCTAGGCCACAAAATAGGTGTTCCAACAGCATCTGAGGTTCAAGCACAGTTAGCTAAACCTGTGCAGAAAGTCTTGGTGTTCAATTTAAAATTGACACAAACTGACACAAATCATGAAAACTGAAGCAAAATTCAGGTTTCTTTGAAAATAGGTCACCCAAGGTTTGGCACAACCAGATGTACACTGACGGGATGTGAAAAGGCCCTTCGTCAGCATCTGCCCATTTCAAAACCTGCCCAAGTTCTTTAATACACTGCTTAAACAGAAGGTTTAGCAACAATGGAATACTGAATGTCTTGTAAGTTAATAGGACCTCTGCTGGGTGTTCCTTTTGGTATAAGAGACTCCGAGTCTGAGGTTTAGGCATGAGAGCACATAAGCTAATTTGAGCTGGTTCTGGCTTCCCAAACCTCATGACGGGAGTCTTTTATACTATAAGAGATGCCCAGCGAGACTCTATTAATTGATTATAAATTACCGAGTTTCAGTAGCTAGAGTGATATATAAGTTTCAAGCCTTTGTTTAATTTCTAAAGTTACCACCTGCACATGCACCTGAACAACCCTCAGAACTAGGGCCTAGCTGTCTACGTGTACAGTGATTACCAACTACTGGATCAACTATTTACTGCACTATGTTTTGCCCGTAACGGTCCAAGTCTCTATTTGCACTATGTAAAATATGTACTGTTTTATTATTGTATTCTTTATGCTGCACCTCAGTTGTATTTCCCCACCCTTTCCCCAGGATGCATCTGGAATCGAGCAGTAGTCTGCTCAGTATGCCTTCCTGGTAAAACTTTAAATAAATAAAGACATAAAATAAAGCCCATTCTTCCCCAGCTCTGAAGTGCAACAGGTCACTGCTAACATTCCTGCATGAGAGAGCACTATACACAAGAGCTGGACAATTATACATATAAATGCTTCCCTTGACCACAGCACTTTTGGCACTGTATCTGTCTTCTAGCAAGGGTGAATTGTATTTTAGACTTTTGTCACCGGCATATCCTCTTGCCTTACTTCTGTTTGCTGTCTGTGTAATCACACTGCTTGGTATGGATGTCCTATTTATTGATTATAGATCGTAGGGCGTTATGTGATTCTCTCTGACCAATCAGTGTTTCTGTGGCATGTAGAGTGTTCATTGCCATAAAAAGTACCTCATCGTTTACATTGTAATGGGCTTCAGATAACTGCTGCTGTGCCAGAGAAACAGACTCAAAAAGAGTTTTTTTTTAAATGGTGCCGAACTATAATAAGTTTATAGGGTGCCAGGAGAACCTCTAATGAATATAAGAACATCGCCTCTCTTGCATCCTAGGGCACCAGAACAGCTCACCTTTGATTTGCAGGTCCGTTGCCCTAATAATGCAAGAGGTGACACTTATACCCATAAGAGTTCCTCCTAGCACTCCTATAAACTTATATTTGAAATCTGGTGACTGTGAAAGGCATAGTGAACTGAGGCTTGTTTTGTGACCTGGGTGAAGGGAATAGGGGATATAAAACACACAGGACAAACACAGTTTCGCAGTTACAATAAAGTGCAATCAGAGGACATGATTAATACAGGAGTAAGTACAAAATGAGAAAACAAGGCAGGAACAACAAACTGGACATTTCAGGCACACTTACACCAGGGTGTGATGCAGCCGCAAGTGGAACAGTCAGGAGAGGAAAACAGGAGCATGGGGAAGGAAGAAGTTTCAGCTGATACTTGCAGTAACCAAGGGAGGCAGCAAAGTGGAGGGAAGGGTATCCATGAAAATCGTGACTACAAAATGGCGATTTAAAAATCAGAGGGTCAATCACAGCAACTACATGTTCGCCACTTGAAATAACAGCGCAGAAGACATAACATCGACAATCACTGCCATAGTGATAGCAATAATTGCGATGGACAAATGAGCGATCCTCATGGATAAAGTAATAATAGACTACACGCCTTCACAATAATAAAAATAATAAAAATCACCATAGTTCAAGTCACAGGTGTCTTTAGGAAACAGAGTTCGGAGTGGAGATCAAACCTTATATAACAATTGAAGGAAAATTAGGTGAACAGTTCAGATTAAAGTTCATAAAATAAGATGCGATGGAGCTGCAGCAAAGTTCAGATGAAAAGGCTCTCCTCTTCCTCAGCAACAACGTTGAAATAGTCCACTGTACTCCAATTCAGAGGAGACCAAACAGAATGAGGCCAGATCCAATAACTAGTAAGGGCAGACCTGAGCCAGATATCAACACTGCAGCAGAGTAGTTCTGTTCGAACACAGGGTACCAATCATGAATTGAACAAGGATTAAAGTTTGAAATTTTACAATCATTCTAACGGACTGAAAGTGTGCAAACAAATAATAAATGCAGAGCATTCCAAACTATATTGAAAATAAAAAAATTTCAGGTATCGGAGTTTGAAAGAGTTCAAGATGTAGTAAGAATCCGCTGAGGATCAGCAATCCAGTTACCAGGTTGGTCCATAACAGGTAGGCTCCTGTCCCTGGCCGGTCACAAGAAAGCGTAATAAGGTCCATAGCATGAAGCAATTATGCCACCAGTTCCCGACAGCTTGATTTGGCGGGGGAAGAAGGGACTGCAGGAGCAGTGAGACACACCACACTTGTAAGTGACATGCAACAAACCTGAAGGGACTCCTACCCGCTGCTCCTGTCAGAAGATGAAGGTTTGAAGCCTAGCACCCCTGCCAAGCTCGTATAAAAAGGGGCCCGACCGTTGAGTATCTGCACCTTCACACCGCCTCATATGAGGTTTCAGCTGGGGAACAGGGATACACTTGGTTCTCCGACAGCTTGATTTGGCGGGGGGCAGAAGGGACTGGGAGACCAGGGAAATGCCTATCTGAATAAGGACTGACCCCCATTGCTATTATTACATGGCTAATTGGTGATGCCGTGAGTATATATATGCTTATTTAGATCTATAGCTATTAAAACCGCGCTATTTTGTAAGAAGCAGTTTTATAGTTGCAATTTTAACATGGAACCAATGGAAGAGGTGAGCTGGTTGCAAGGTGATGGGAGATGATATGAAAAGGCTGACTGCCCAGCAGCGGAGCAGGAATGAGGAATGGCGAAGGTCGAGGATCCCTGGAGTGGAGGGAGTAGGAGGCAGAGGGGATGAGGAAGAGAAGTGATGAAATGTACAAGGGATGGAGCTTAAACCAGTATTTCGATATGAATGAAGCACAGTGGATCTGGAGACGTGAAGGTAGAGGGAGAATGGATAAGGAGGAGTAGAGTGAGCAATGATGAGTACGAGAGAGGCGTTGGTGGTAAAGTGGCAGAAGGAGTTGCAGTGGGTAGACATTCTGGCCAGGGAGATGGAGAGGATGGTACCAGACCATGTCCGCATAGTCAAGACCAGGAGCACCATTTTGGTGACAAGCTCCACGGCAGAACTGTGGAGACAGATAACCTCTATTTCCACAAGGTACCAAGTTTGGGGCGGAGCTTGGCATGGATGGCGCCTACGTGGCAGAGGAGTCAAGCTTGCTGTCTAGCCACATACTGAGGTACTTGAAGGACTGAACCCAGTGCAGGACGTGTAGGAAGCCTTTGCTGCAGCAGACTTCTACTGCTAAAGTGGAGGGACCGGAGGTGTAAGTTGACTGTATCATCTGCATACATGTGAATATGAAGGTTCACAGAACTTTCCCTGCTGGCCTGTGTTTCCTGTAGACGATGTACTTCAAATACTGGTTCTAATTTTGGTATTGTACTCTTTCATTGGGTCTTTTAGGCAAATTCAGCAGTTGTTTTTGATTCACACGTTGGTGGCAAGGATCTTTTAAAAGACACTGACACCATTGTGGAAACTTTGAAAAGATATAATATTTGATCCAATTCAGCTTACATTTCATATTCTGTTCTGTAATTGTCACCTTATTTGTTTGCCAGTAAAGACATTTGCATGTGCCAATGGAAAACCCCTGGCCACACAGCCTGTATTCAACCAATAATACAAGAACAAACAATTCATATTAAGGACACACTGTGCCACTGCTGCAGGGAGCAATCCACCCTCTGCAGACAACAGAACCTATAAGCATATAGGAACCTTGATGGTTAACAATACAGAAAATCCAATGTACTCACAAAAGCACCCCCAACAAATTAACTGTACATAAGGCCCTGATGCCTCGACAAAGGGTGAGAAAGAACTCTCTCACAAGCTTATTTGTTTGGGTCACGGTGAGCACGAAAATAGATAATAAATTTAAATGACAAGAACGTCAGAGCACAAGCACTGAAAATAGATTTACTCCTGGAAGGGCACTGACAACAGAGCCAAGTTTCAAAGAAATGCCAGATTTCACATAGCTGACTAATGCAAAGCATCTTGGGTAGTTGGTTCCATGTCATAACAACAAACTCATTACGGCGATCATTATTATGGTGAAGTGTATATCAGCGAAAAAGCAATTCCATAATATACACTTGCAGGGTGACTGGGCACACAATAGATTAAGTGTGTTTGTGGTGGGGCTTTGTCCCCGCACCTCCTTGATTACGGATTGTCAGCCTCTCTTCCCTATCCCTTCCTTCCCTCACTATTTTCCTTTTCCGCTCGCCGTCCTCCCTCACAGTCACAGTCCTCGCTACTCCTGGCAGGTCACCCATGATAATAGCGCCGTAATATGGATCACAGTTTTAACGGTCGCCCATATACGATCGCTATTATCACTGGATACCTGGGTAGTTATATGTATAGTCCTTTGGGTATACCAACGCCGCAGCGACTCCCTACTGTGAAGACCATCATCAGCGACAGGATTTAGGTAAAATCTGCATGTCGCTGTGATGGTCTCTGCAAGTCCTGGAAACTGCATCGCAGAGTGTTTTGCCCCCGGGCCAACCCGACTTGAGCTGGAAATCAAAGAGACGGGGGTGTAGGGTGGAGCCCCACATGAGGGTTCAGATAGAAACATGGAGGCATCCCTGACGCTGCACTGCCGACACTCGGCACTGTGGCTGTCGCTGTTGGGATGTCTCTGCAGGGATGTCACTGCGACAAGGTAAAACCAGTGTTTTGCATATACTTCCCATGATACTCTGCATTAGTGAGTATAGTATGCAATTTGGTGTACTTACAAGTTCTTATATGCAATCCCTATGGGGAAATTGCCTTAGCCAGGCAGGGTTAGACAGAGGCACACACACACAAATATTGTCCATGTGGGAGAGTAGATTTGTGACCACTTTGCAGCACGCTTCTGCACTGCTCCCCTTTGTGCTATATGCAAGGGGTCACACAGCTTTCCTGTAATAGTACACAGGTCAGTGCAACAGCACAGAAAAAGGGTGGGTAGAATCTAATTTAATGAGAGCAGCAGATGCATGGATATGTTATGCTATGTACAGTAACTCCTTTTGTTTAAACCCCCCACACATAACAAGATATAAGAACTTATGCAATGACTTGCATTGGTCACAGCTTTGTGAGCCAGAATATTCATTTCTCCAGGAAAAGGGTCACAAATACAGAAAGAGATGGAATATGGCTAGGAGGAGATCCATTGGACAGTAGGATGATGGACAACCAAGTCACAGGATTCTGGGAGCACTGGATCACCAGCAAAGACTGGTAGGCAACTATATATATTTTCATATTGGCATGGCCAGCAAGATACAAAACAAGAGTGAACATCATCAGTCGTGGTACTGGCTACCTGAGGCAAAGGCTCGCCACAGGCTGACCACTGCAGCTGCCGCTGTCCAGCTTGTTAGTGATCACGCAGCCTACGTCAAGCACCAGAGCAATGTGGAATGTAAAACTTTGGCAGCTAAATCCTGCCACAATTATGATTCCAATTCTGTAAAATTCTGCAGAAATTCTATGGCCATTTTGTGAAATTCAATCAGAATTAACATTTCAGTTATTTCGATCAAATTTGAAAACACCTATCCAAATTGCACCACAGATGGCAACTACTTACCAAATGTATATGTGTACAATGTTTCTGGTCCCTGGCTTTAAAGAGGGCTGAGTTATAGGTAGCCAAGCATTTCATCAACATTTAATTTTCAGTTATTTCCATCTGATTTTAAAATTACTTATCCAAATTTCTCTGCAAATGACAAGAATGTGAAGAATTATACTACATGAGTATGTGTACCAAATGTTAGTTCACAAGCTTTAAAGAGCTATTGACACCTCAAGAAGAACTTTGAAGAACATAATATTTGGACACAGAGCAGCTAATATTTCTCATTAGCTCTGTATTCTTATACTCATTATTTATTACTGAGGTCAGATACATGAAAAACAGCAGAGTTGTTCCCTGAGGGCTCATCAGCTCCTTCCTATTGCTTCTTCCCAACCTGATGTCATAATACTGTGCTTGTGACATCACATATATTCCCATAGCAACAGACTGTGATGTCACAACAGAGCATTATGATGTCAAGTAGGGAGTAAGTTGCACAGGCTGATGAACTCTGAGGGGTAAAGATCCTGTTTTTGTGGGAATTTCTTAGTAATAAATAATGAAGAGGAGAAATCTATAGATATGTAAAATACAAGCTGAACTGTGTCCAACTATTTATGTTTTCCAAAACTTTTTCAAAGCGTCAAGCTGCTCTTATGGAGGTGAATCACAGGTAGCAAAATATTTTGTCAAAATTCAATTTTCATCTAATTTTGAATAACTTATTCAAATTTCAACAAATTTGAAACTTTTAAACTACTATACCTGTTTCCAAGTGCCTAGCTTTAAAGGGGACTGAGTTTTAAGTAGTCACAGTTTGAGAATTTTTCTAAATTAAATGTTCAAAGTATGTAAATTGTAAAATTATGGGCTTGTGTAACTTACAAGATGGAGAACAAAATGCCATTTCATTTAGCAGGTCCATAAACCTTAAAAAGAAGGCTGTGTGTTTCAACTTTTGCCTCCATTTAAGTTTGTCAAACAGACAAAAATCACAAAATAACATCAATACTTAAAGTCAAATTCCATGAGTTTCTGTGAAAACTAGAATTTTGTGATAATACTGTGGACATCATATCCATGTGTTTTCCCAGACATATACCTGACCAGCCATAGATGAAACCAGAAAAAGGCTAGTACAAGTAGTAATAATGTTGGATTCATCAGAGCTGTCATTGTAAAAGTATCAAGAGAGCAGGAGAGGCACTGCAGAAGCATGATACTAATGCAGGTACTGTAAGGTGAAATTGCCTATCTGCAGTACAGATTAAATGAGTCCTCCATAGCGAAGCACTGAAGCTAGAAGGAAGAGCTGACTGCTAAGCACACTGTGATAGGGAGTACTAGTCTGAAAGACAACGGAGGTCATTGATTGAATTACAGATGTTCCTAGGGAAAGATGTCCATAGGGATCTTCCCCAAGGTTCTCATGGTCCTTCAGCCTAGGAGGAATGACAGTGAAAGAAACTGGACTTGTAGGGGCCAGCCTGGTGGCACTGAGGGTTGAGGTGCTGGACGCCACACCTCGCACCGTGCCGGCACCGGTTCGGGAGTGGACTTGGACCGCTAGGGGTCAGATGGGGAGATAGGCTGGAGCGCCTGACGACAGCTCACCTTCTCTGAGGGGAGGGATAGGTTTCAACCCGACATGTGCTGACCCCTGACAGAGGCTGGGGCATGCCGGCACATCGGCACCTCAGGGGTTTGATTGGGCCACAGGCAAAGGTCTGTGGACCTATCAACCTGGGGTTGCACCAGTGGGGCAGATACCGCGGACATCAGCATTCATGCCTTGACATCTGGCCACGCAGTGTCTGTATAGGAAAAAGGAAAATCACCTCCAGAGCCAGGAAGATGGAGCGCAGAGCCCAGTCCTGATGTGCCCGTCTGCCACTGTCGCGGGGACCTGACGAGACACTTAGGGTACAGGGGTGTCCTGCCACCCGACCCACCCAGGGGGCAATCCGCAGCAGGATGGAGGGACCCAAACAGCAGGTAAGACAGTGGTAGGGATGGGTTCTCATTGGCGACTCTGATGGGGCAGCTCCGTAGGGACGTAGGTGGGAGAAAAAGAAATAAAAAAAAAAAATGGACATGTTAATGTTTCCTATGATTTTGTTGAAAGAGTGAAGATCAGGGTTGTATTTTTCTGGCAAGTTAGATGGTGTTTTGGGTCAAGAAGCTGCCTGCATTCTCAGGATTTCCTGCAGTTACACGGGGGTGTACTGGTCATGCCAGGGACAGGAACTTTGGGGGATTTAAACAAAGGATAGGGACTGGGGACTCTGGAGAGGCAACTAGTTCAGGAGCCACCAGTGGCAGGAGTTATATGTATGAGTTCACAAAGAGAAGGACAGCTGAGCTGAGTAGCACAAGAATAGTGGACTCCAGTTAGAGCAAGGAAGCAACAGAGAGACAGCAATTTCAACCTGAATGGAGTATTAATGGGGCTGTCAGTACAGCCTAGATGTTAGAGTAATGAGCTGTGAATGGCTTGTTACATTCAGAAGACCTGGATTTGATACCCACAACTTCCACTTGCATACTGTGTGACACTGAGTGAGTCCTTAACCTCTGCATTGCTCCAGGTTGCTCCTAAAAAACAGACACTTGTGCCTAGTGGGCCTTACCTGGTTACCAAAGAATAAAAAAGCGAAAATAAAAATTATAAGAATCACATCCAGCAAAACTGACTAGCCTTAGAGCTTGATGTACTTGTATATCTAGGGCATAGAGCAGCGTTTCTGAGAAGAGGACACAGCAACCATCACACATTTTTCTGCGGCCACAGAACTCTTTGGAAATCCAGTTACAAAGGTAGTGGAATGGACAATTTCTTACCTTAAAACATGTAGGATATGTATTTCAAGTGATTTCATGTATACTGCATGAAAAGAAATGTTATATCAGGGGTTTGGGGTACAACAGGTGGTCTGGGGTGAAAGAATCAGGTGAGAGGCCACCAGTAAGTTTTGGTAGATGCACATTAAAGCCCTTTGAGGCCACAAGGATTTCGGCTTGAGATTCATTGACTTAGAGGCACTCAGAGAGAACTGTAAGTATTGCATGGAATAAAAAGACTGGGCACCAAACAGGAGGAATTCTGGCTGTTGCAATGGGATAAGTGTGACAGGAAAAGGTATATAAACCCTTTTTATGTTGCTTGCATGCAAGTGCAAGAAACATATTATGCAGCCTTTGCAAGAAGTAAGTTGTGGAACGCCGGGCGCTGTTAGTGGCTAATGCCCCCAGCCTTTAAAGGCTTGGCCTGGCTGTCCTAGTGGTGTGGCACGCTGCTGACACTCAGTTCAGCCAGAGTGCCACAACCTTCTAAAGTTTTAGCCACTGCAATCAGGGTCTGCCATGTCATTGCAGCATCATCTGCTGCAATGAGGAAGCCCCTCACTGCAGGGCTGTTGCTGATGGGGAGCCCAGTCCCGCCAGCTTGTCCCTCCCCATATGGGGTGCCCAGTCCCTGGCTTATGTCCCTCCTCTGTGTTTGCCGACGGGGTGCCCAATCCCGCCGGCATATCCCCATTCTTGTGTGTCAAGGTACCCAATCCCCTCGGCTCATGAGCACCCCCAAGTATAGGCCGACGGGGTGCCCAACCCCATCGGATCCAGTGCCCCCTACCCAAAACACGCAGGTGGCATGCTGGGAGCCCACCCCAGTGTGCCAAAGAGCCTGCAAAAAGTCCTGAGATGTCTTTTTTTTACTCCTAAAAGAAAACGGTCCTCACCGCCTGTGCCCTCTATCCCGCAACCTGCACCCTCCCATCATGCGACTCCCACCTCCCCACCCCCTCACCCCATACTTACCTCCGGAGCCCGGGCGTGATGATCTTCGGTGGACTGGGAACACGTCGGCACTCTTCAAGGCCAACCGCGAACTGAGGAAATGCCGGTAAGCTGTACAATGGAATAAATAGGGTTTTTAACTTTGATGCATATCTCAGTCATTTTGGGAATTTTGGCACCAAATTTTCAACATGAGGTTTTGGGACCCTCCTCATGAATTCTGCCATTGTCATGGCGTTAATCGCCCCGAAGGTGATTTCACAGTCACCGCGTGGAATCACCTTCGGACTGATTAATAAACGACAGTGCCAGCGTCATGAGGTGGGCTCTCAAAAGCCTGTGTTGCAAATTTGTGGAAAAATCCAAAATGACTGTTTTACGAAGCGCATGCTATGCAGTTGCTACGCATGCTCAGAATTTCTTGAATTTGCAATATTTTCACGCCAGATTTTCAACACTGGTATTTTCCACACCTCCTTGTGAACAGTATAGCTGTCATTTTCACATCCTGGCCAAAATGTGTTTTCGCACTTCCAGCACAGAATAGCGGTCGCTATGGAAATCAGTGTTTGGGACAGACTATGAAAATAGCAATATCACGGTTCATGAGCAGAGGTCCAAAATGCCTATGTTGAAAATTTGGTGCTAATACTCCATAAAATGACTGTTCTGAGGCGCGCGTTGTTCAGTTTGCACGCCACCGTAAGTTCGCAAATTTATAATATTTTCACTCCAGATTTTCAACATTGCCATTGTTCTACATCTCGTACGTAACAGTACAGCTGCCATTTTTCAGATCCTGGCCAAATGTGTTTTCGCACTTCCAGTGCAGAATAGCACGGTTGCTATGGAAATCCATGTTGGACACACTATGAAAATGACAGTGATACTGTTCATTAGCAGAGGTCCTAAAATGCCTATGTTGAAAATTTGGTGATGAAAGTCCATAAATGAGTGTGCTATGAGTGTACATTGCGTAGTTTCCACGACGTCAGATTTCGCAACTTTGCAATATTTTCACTCCAGATTTTCAACATTGACATTTTCCACACCTCCTTATGAACAGTGCAGCTGCCATTTTCTCATTCTGACTGAAATGTGTTTTCACCTTCCGACGCATATACAGCGCTGTTGCTGTGGGAAATCAGTGTTCGGGACACATTAAGAAAATCACACTGACACTGTTCATGAGCAGAAGTCCTAAATGCCTATGTTGAAAATTTTGTGAAGAAACTCCTTAAATGACTGTGTTACAAGCGTGCATTGTGCAGTTTCCACGCACCTTGTAATCTTCGCAAATTAGTAATATTTTCACGCCACATTTTCAACACTGCCATTTTTCCACACCTCCTTATGAACAGTATGGCTGTCATTTTCACATCCTGGCTGAATGTGTTTTCGCGCCCGCGCAGAATACCGCAGTCGCTGTCAGAAATCAGTGTTTGGGACAGATTAGGATCGAGCAAGTGGGGATTAACTGAGCTCAACTGAGCTTCATCAGGACTGCTGCGGATTTCTTTGTGGGCAGGAGAAAGGAGCCCAGTACAAAGGGCAGCCTGCAGCACCGGAGACACAGAACGAGTGAGTGAGGGAGGGGAGGGAGTGAGTGAGCTCAACGGAGCACTTTTGGGACTGCTGCGGTTCTTTGTGGGCAGAAAAGGCAGCAATGCATGCAGGGCCCAGTACAAAGGGCAGCCTGCAGTAGCAGGAGAAACAGAACAAGCGAGTGAGAGAGGGGAGTGAGGAGCTCAACGAGCTCTATCATGACTGCTGTGGATTTTTGTGGGCAGAAAAGCAGCAACGCAGGCAGGAGCCCACTACAATGGCCAGCCTGCAGCGCCGGCAGAAACAGAATGAGCGAGTGAGAGAAGGGAGTGAGCAAACTCAATGGAGGTCTGTCGTGACTGCTGCGGATTTTTGTGGGCAGGAAAAGGCGGCAACCCAGGCAGGAGCCCAGTACAAAGGCCAGCCTGCAGCGCTGGCAGAAACAGAACGATAGTGAGTGACAGAGAGGGAGTGAGTGGACTCAACGGAGCTGTGTCAGGACTGCTGCGGATTTCTTTGTGGGCAGAAAAGGTAGCAATGCATGCAGGGCCCAGTACAAAAGGGCAGCCTGCAGCAGTGGGAGAAACAGAACAAATGAATGAGAGAGAAGGAGTGAGTGAGCAAGCTCAACGGAGCTCTATCGTGACTGCTGCAGATTTCTTTGTGGGCAGAAGAAGGTGGCAATGCAGGCAGGTGCCCAGTACAAAAGGGCAGTCTACAGCACCGCAGAAACGGAACAAGAGAGTGAGAGGGGAGGAGCAAGCTCAACGGAGCTCTGTTGGGACTGCTGCAGATTTCTTTGTGGCAGAAAAAGGCACCAACAGAGGCAGGAGCTAAGTACAAACGGCAGCCTGCAGTGCCAGGAGAAACAGAATGAGCGAGTGAGACAGGCGGAGTGAGTGACCTCAACGGAGCTCTGTCGGGACGGCAGCAGATTTCTTTGTGGGCAAAAGGGTGTCATGCATGCAGGGGCCCAGTACAAGGGCAGCCTGCAGCAGCCGGAGAAACAGAATGAATGAGTGAGAGAGGGGAGTGAGTGAGCAGACTCAATGGAGCTCTATCGTGACTGCTGCAGATTTCTTTGTGGGGCAGAAGAAGGCGGCAACACAGGCAGGAGCCCAGTACAAAAGGCCAGCCAGCAGCGCCGCAGAAACAGAACGAATGAGTGAGAGAGGGGGAGGAGCGAGCCAACGGAGCTGTTTCAGGACTGCTGCAGATTTCTTTGTGGGCAGAAAGCTGCCAATGCAGGCAGGAGCCCAGTATAAAAGGGCAGCCTGCAGCAGCGGAGACACAGAACGAGAAAGTGAGGGAGGGGAGTGAGTGAGCTCAACGGAGCTCTGTTGGGACTGCTGCGGATTTCTTTGTGGGCAGAAAAGGCAGCAATGCACCCAGGAGCTCAGTACAAAGGGCAGCCTGCAGTGGCAGGAGAAACAGAACAAGCGAGTGAGAGAGGGGGAGGAGGGAGCTCAACGGAGCTCTATCATGACTGCCATGGATTTCTTTGTGGGCAGAAAAAGGCGGCAACAAAGGCAGGAGCCCAGTACAAAAGGCCACCATGCAGTGCTGACAGAAACGGAACGAGCGAAAGTGACAGAGGGGGAGTGAGCAAGCTCAATGGACCTGTGTCGGACTACTGCAGATTTCTTTGTGAACAAAAAGCCAACAGAGGCAGGAGCCCAGTACAAAAGGCCATCCTGCAGCGCCAGGAGAAACAGAATGAGCGAGTCCGAGAGGGCAGTGACCCACCTCAATGGAGCTCTGTTGGGACAGCTGCGGATTTCTTTGTGGACAGAAAAGGGTGCCAACGCAGGCAGGAGCCCTGTACTAAATAGCAGCCTGCAGCACCGGAGAAACACAACGAGCCACTGACAGAGGGCCACTGAGCGACTCACATTTGGCATTGACAAATGCTTGTTTTTGGGTTCCAGTCGGCTAGCCATTGGTCCAATTCTTGCCACCCTCATCCCTCGGGACATACTTCTTCTCCCAGAATGTACCCTGGCTTGCCACCCAGGGTGGGGCTGCTAGGAGGATCCCGCCTCTGATGAAGGACTGAACCTGATCCGGGGCGAGTGCATCAGAAAGCTGTGTGGGTGTCGGTGGAATGGACTTCTGCCTGCACGGCCTGGTAAGGTTTTTGTGGCTGATTTTTCCCTGGTGGCGTGGCAAGCAGTAATGTGGTGGTGCATGGCCAAATGTCTGGCATGCCCTTAGCATGCAGTCAGCCGGCTGTCAGTCCCCAAGCCCTTGCTAGGGTCACTTGAGCACCGGTGCTTCCCCACCCTCCCCTGGAGGAGAGCCATCTATAGGATGTTCAATCCTCCTTCCTGGCCGGTCCTCCGACTCCTGGGCTCACTTCTGAACCCGGTCATTGGTGTCATGAGTAGTAGCACTACCACTGTGCCGACAAGCTGAATGCAAACTCTCTTTTAGGAAGTGTGTCACTGTGAAGAACAAGGAGGATTGATCCATGGTCAGATGCCATTCATATATGATGGCATCCGACGCTCAGTAATTTATTTATTTAGCTTATTGTTGACCGGTAAGTGCACTAGACAAATCCTGCCTATTTTCAGGCACGCACCCGGGAGGGGATACAGATGAATGCCAACTGACCTTGAACCAGATTAAGCTGTTGTAAACAGTAAAACAGTGGTATCCACTGGTATTCGACTCTGGCAGATACTATCCATGCACTACTAATAGACAGCTGAATTGTGACCAAATGAACAATTTTTCTAAAATTCCATGCTCATCAGAATGCCACAAATCAGGATTCCTACACAGCCCTAGCGACCACTAATATTTGGACAGGTTATTTGCATATGCATATGCTGTACAGCTTCATAGGGATAATGCACCCCTGCAATCAACAGCACTCATTTTCATGCGGCAGGGCAGGGCGCCTTGAGTACCCTGAACAGTACCATCCACCACTGCAGGGCACAGGGTCATAATGTCACTTACGCTCAGAGTGCAGTCAAAAACACGCAACCAAAAGGCCACACTCAAAGGTAGTGCTCAGCAAAACACCTATTGCTATAAAAACAGCAAGTGCTACCCTCGAAACCACGACAAATAAGACAACATTTTATATTTCGGGCAGCAGCAGAGCTCCCCACACCCCAGAACCATTCATTCAAATAACTAAAACTCAGGGATGGGAGAAATCTTGAGGGCACAACTCTTTTTTTTTGAATTTTTGAAGAGGGAAAGGGACACAAGAGAATAAAAATATTAAATCATATGTCCCAGGACAAGGAATCAAACCCTGGGATACTGACACTCCATTGCCCTCCCCACCTGTGGCTTTAGCCTCTGAGCCACAGCAGCTGCTCAGCAGAATACTGCCAACCAGAGGCTTTCACCTCTTTCCCTAAAATCAATATAGCTACAGAGATAGCGATAACATTGCCTTCACCGATCTGTAACTGTAGCTATTTTGCTTTTTAGCTGTTTTGACTGCGCTTGTCTTCACATACGGTTTTTGCCCCGACATACTGACCTGGTACCCCACTGCAGCTGTGTATTGGGCCACTGTTATTTCAGTCCAGGTTAACAAAGGAACCTGCCTCTGATCTCATTAACTTGGGTCATCACGAGCCAAAATAGAAAATCAAGTTTAACAGCTAGCAGTTCCAAAAAGTATTCCTTATTACTTTTTATTTCTAATGTGTTTTCATTAGATGGCTTTCTACCTAACAGTATTTGGGTGTGATGTGAAAAGCAGTGCTTTACCTGGAAGCAGGCATACTGTATCTAGTTCTGCTCCTCCCATGACATCATCAGCAAGTGACCTCAGTCACTGTTACATCACAAGCCCTGCTGCCTGATTGGTAACATGTGTAACTCCTCCCCATGGGTGGGCTTACCTATTTGCCCCAGGAACTCGCATTGCTCCTTTCCCTGCTGCTCCTGCCGCGAAGTCTGGGTCCTGAGGGTCCCTCTAGTCTCTGTCCGCCCCTGCACTGTTCCTTAAAGTCCTTTGGGGCCGGAGGACAGACTCATGGAGCCACCATGCTGCTTTGCACTCCAGTGCATGCCAACGGCCCACGACTAGCGCATTGTTGTTTTCAGACCACCGTGGTAGTCAGTAAATCAGTTGCCCGAGCGCCTTGACCTCCTAAATAAGCTAGTTGGGGATCAGACACCTGGAGGAGATGCATGAAAGGTGGCCCAAGTATTTAGTTAAGGAGTGCCAATATGCCAAAGAATCGGGCCAGCTTATGAATATTAATGAGCTGGCCTGAATACTAATATGCCATCTGCAGCCCAGGGGACAGTATGAAATGGCAACAGCAATCCAAAACTAAGCTGTGTATAAAAGTAATACTAGAGTCGCTTGCAGGAAACAAAGGCAGCTACAGAACAATGGGGCAATTGGGGATAAAAGCTGCTTTATTTGGCTGCAGGAGTTGGTGAAAGATGGGACTTCAGTAAAACTGTATGAGACTGTGTTTAAGCAGCCTTGTTGTGATATTATAACCCTTATGGACAGCCAATCCATAGCTTAGGTGCCCAAAACCTGCTGAAATGACTTGAGGGAGGGCTGTGAACTAAATCTAGGCGCCAAGACCCTTACCAATCAATAATCGAAGGAGGCTAATGACTATTAATATTTCTTTAGGGACAGCAAGAATCAACCAATCAGAAGTCGGGATTATGTGAAACCCCAGGGACTTTGGACAGTTTGGGCAGTCTGATCTGGGCTCTGACTGAGTCAAGTAGGGCTCAGGCTGTGGTGCTGGAAAGGCAGGAGACCTTCTACAGGACTTCTTTGGTCAATCGATAAATTGAGTATCGGAAAATGGATTTTCTCTGGTTGACGGAACTGTGGTGTTGCAGCTGAATGTTCAAGGCATTTGCTAAAGCTGCTGGTGATTTGAAGATCCAGAGTTTGCAGTGAGCCTGCATCAGTGTGGAAAACCCTGAGCCTGTGAAAAGGGTTGATCGGAATGTGTGAGTGTGCCACAGCCTAAACTGGGCATTCAGTTTGGAATGGAGGAACATTACTGAGAAGGTCTACAGGTATCCAGAGCTCAGGAACCTGTTGGTTTTGGCTGAAATCCAGCTGTGGAAAGGTGGAGGTCCACCCCAGAGACTGTGCATTGCTAGCTGAAAGCCACTGGCAAGGTGGAAGTTGGAGGAATTGTTGCTGCACCCAGAGATGCTAGTTCCTGTTCAGAAAAGGTGAATCTGCAATCCTAACAGCTGCAACTCGAGCCAGGTAGGAAACCTGCAAACCCTACTGAGTGAGGCAGACTGGCTGCAGAGGGCCACGGGCATGCACCTGAGTGCTAGGGCACTCTGGACCCATTAGGAAGCCGGAGCGTGGGGTAACTCCTGGGTCTGGGTTCCTTGTGGCCTGGTAGGCTTTAGAGCGTGTTTGTAACTTGGCCTCATAGTGGGCTGAAGGTGACAAGCTGCAAGAGTCTTCAAGCAAGTCCAAGGTTGACCAGTGTCCAGCCATCACTTTATCTCCAGACCAGAATATTCTGCCCATTTGTTTGCCGCTCCTAGGAATGGTTGATCCTGATTTGCCCAAACCTACTGTGCCAGTAACTGAGATCCAGTCTGCAGGACTGTGGGTAATCCAGGGCTTGCCCTGCTAAAAGGGGAGTAGAAAGTTAATTTGCTAGACATTCTAGAAAGAGCTATTTCAAGGGCCTAAAGCTGGACAACCCCTGGCATATAGCAGGCCTGTGTTAAGTCTGGTACCCAGCTAGGACTGACAGGACACAGGAGTTTGCAATGGTACCAGTGGAGGTGGGCATTGTTTGTGTTCTGCCTACAGGCCCTGTTAACCCCATTAACCTATTTTTTTGTTTAACAGCAATCCTGTGTCCGCAGTACTTTCTTTCTAGCCTCCCTAAAATAAAGCTGTGTTTAGTTTGTTGCAATTCCCGTGTTGTGGGCATTTTATTGGTATTAGCTGTCAAGTATATATGTTTTACAGTATTGGTGAACAACGTGGTATCCAGTGCAGTGTGTCGGGTGACTGAAGGAAGGTGGGAAGGTACAGCATCCCAGGGGATTGTACCAATCAGACACCTGGCCCACTGTTACTTTACTCTGGGTGGAGGCACCATGTTACTTTCTTTCCATTCTGGGATAGAACCCCAAACACCATTACAACAGAACCAAAGCTCCTTAACTTGTGAGGTAGTCAACAGGCAGGGGTAGTAACCCACTGGCTCACTGCGTCATTACACATGCATCACAAGCTACCAGTCAAGCAGCAGGAAATTGACTCTTCTTGGTTACTAGTGATGTCCCCTGTGATGCATTTGGAATTGAGTTATTTTAGCTCAGTATGTCTTTCCTGGGAGGCAGAGAGGAGGAGGAAGGAGGAGGGAGGAGGGAGGAAGGAAGGAAGGAAGGGAAGGAAGGAAGGGAGGGAGGAAGGAAGGAAGGAAGGAAGGAAGGAAGGAAGGTCAGTCACAGTCAGTGAGGTCACAATGCTGATGATGTACAGGGAGGAATAAAGCGACTATGTCAGCCTCCGAAGTCATAGCTGACTACTTCTGGCATGTGTGATTTTGTACTTCTGAAAATTACTTCTAGGCAGTACACTAGCTCATTAAATATAAACTCTACTTTCCTGTAAAAGTCCACCACCCAACGGATAAACTCTGATTAGCGGTTTCACAAAAGAAAATAATTTTCTGTTATATTTTAATAGTACAATTTAACTTTTAAAATGCTTCAGTATGTAAATAACCACCCATATACAAGTAAGAAGCACACAGCCGCTCACTATAGACAAGATTGCATTGCACAGCGTGGCCATTGTTTAAATACTAGAACATTTTAAAACGTTAATGAGTGCTACTACAAGGTATAAAAATATCTATACATATATATATATAACACACACACACACACACATACATATATATTTTTTACTGTAAACCCTAATTGGGGCTTATCCTTTGATGAAGCAGTTGTATGGGAAAGTGGAGTTTTCCTCTAAAAAACAAGAACTGCAGTGCAACAGGACTGAAGCAGGTTGTTCCCTGCAAGGTGTTGGCTTCTAAGCCAAGTTTAAAGAAATACCAAATTACACATGACTCATTAATGCAAAGCATCATGGCAAATATATACATGGTTATTTGAAAATACTTCCCATGATGCATTACGTTAGTGGGGTATGTGTAAGTTGGTATACTATATAAGGTAGAGGAATATTTAGGGCAATCAGATTTGCTTCACAAGCAGCACTTGCTCATTCTGCTACATTTATCCCAACTTGCCTGTCCAGATGTTAGTGGATGTACTGAACTATGACAACTGCAGGAGTTAACCCATGGACTGGCACCAGGTGCACTGTGCTATGCCTTGACCCATGCCCTGTCTCTCTGCAAAGTGTTTTCCTCAACTCCCCCCAACACCATACTTTGATGGCCATGCCAACATGTATTTATACAGTTCTTCAGCGATCTTTCCGGAGGTCAAGTTGTCCTGAGTTGTGTGAATTTATTCTTCACATCCCTGACATCCTCTGGATTCCCATTGCTTTCATTAGTGTTGTCAGTGGGGCTTTGTGCGCTAACCCTTCCACATGCTGGTTAAAACATTCCTGTTCACAAGGCTGTGACCCCTGCAAGAACTACTTTCAGCAACTCTACTATGGCAGGATCTGTGCCTTGTGACTGGGGGTGAGGGTGCCGGAAGTCATTGAGCATGCCGGCACTCTTAGTAAGTCAGACTGCCCCATTCTCTGTGCTGGCACACTGACCTGTGCAGTAGGGCAGCGAAGACTTGCAACCCTTTTGTACTGAGTCCGTCATGAATTATATTTGCATGTGCCTCCACCTAATCTTGCCTGCCCAATGATATGTGTGTGTGTATATATATATATATATATATATATAAGACAAAGAACCTCTGTCGCAAAACACTGAGGCAAGGGTTACCCAAAGGGGCATTTGGCTGGGAAGCCAAGTTTCAAGAAAATACAACATCACACATGCCCCCACAATGCAAAGCATCATGGGCTGCACCTTTGCAAACTGTGTGAGAGGCCTTTCGCACCATGCAATTCTGCTTAAAGTTGGACCAGCATAACATTCTGTGGTGATTTGCATATGCAGCCCATGATGCTTTGCATTGTGGGGCATGTGTGATGTTGTATTTTATATATATATATATATATATATATATATATATATATTTAGGGGCATGGTGGTGGTGCCTTTAGCTAGGGTTGAGTAGGCACTTCAGTGTTAAATTCAAAAATTTGCAGTTTAATAACTTTGCAACCATTTAACCGATTTGCATGATAATTGGCATGCACTGTCAGCCATCGTAGATCTCTGGATATGGCAAGTTACATTCCAGTCAGATGTGCAGTTTCTGAGTTCTAGATAGGTGAAAAAGCATTTTGTCACTCATTGACTTTGCTGAGATTTTTCTTTAAACTTGCCTACAGCCCAGATGGTTTGGAATCTTGGTCTGAAAATTTCAGGGCAGAAAGGGACTAGGCCACAGATGTGCCTTTTGCTAGTCTGGTGAAAAATAATAAGCTGTTTTAAGCTATTGCATTTTAAAAAATGAAAAAATTGTTTCTGAGCATGCTCAGTAACCACAATATCCAAATCCTCCTGACTGCCTTAGTGACCACTCCCTGTTCTCTTCAACTGGGTAACCTCTCTGCCCAAGCCCTCTGTTCAAACCACCTTTGGAAGCAACTTAGAACTGGTGGGTTTGAAAGACCTAAAGCATTACCTTGCCCATACAGACTGGTCTCCATTGCTAAACACACCTAACATTGACAAGGCACTGGCCTTCTTTATCAACACCTTTAACTCTGCCTGTGACATCTTCGCACCTATAACTGCTCGTGAGGTCTAAAGTAAGACATGCCCCTGGGTCACCCTGCCCTGCGACTACTTTTAAGCAGCGGGACAACCTGTGGCACCTTGCTGTTGAAACTGGCGCCCAGCGGACAGACAACCATGCTGTGGCTCGGAACAGGTGCACTTGGGCTATCTGCAAAGCAAAGGCTGAGTATTATCAAGCCTCCTTACCTCCTCATGGGGAACCCCAGGTCCTTCTGGGACAACGTCAAGCGCTGAATGGTCACTCCCGGTCCCCCTCCTTCACTTCTTAACATCAATGGTACTGTCTCCTCAGATCCTGCCCTCATTGCCACTCACCTCAATAACTCCTTTACCGATCTTAGCCCAGTGCGCCCTGGCAATTTCTTCAGTCCTCCACCCCCAGGTCTGCCCCACCCATCTCACGCCCTTGTTCCACCTGCGTTGTGTCACCGCTCAAGAAGTCAGGCCATACCTGCTTAAAGCCTTAAACTGTAACACCATCGGTAATGACTCCGTAGATCCCTGTCTCTACGTCAGGTCCTGGACCAGGTCATCTCCCTATCACCTGCATCTTTAATAAATCCCTCTGCCTCAGACAATTCCCTCTGTCTGGAAGGTCGCTACAGTTACCCCTATCCACAAAGGGTGGAAACAGGACGCTCCAGGTAACCACCAGTCTATCTCAATCCTCCCCCAAGGCTCCAGAGAAAAATTGTGGCCACCAAACTCTGGCTACCTCTCTAAATACGATGTTCTCTGCCCTGAGCAACATGGGTTCAGAGCTGGTCATAGTACCAATACAGCACTCCTGGAGTTCAGCTAACTTCCTCCACACCTCTTTGGACTCTGGCTCCATGGCTGGTGCGGTATTCATTGACCTGTCTAAAGCCTTTGATACGTATCACATCCTCTCCTGTTAACCACCCTCGACCACCTAGGCTTGCCACTGGTCCAGTCTCCTGGTGTGCTAGCTATCTCTCAGCCGCTCTCAATGTGTGAAGGTTAGTGGAACTCTCTCCAGCACCTGCCCAATCTGCTCTGGAATCCCCCAGGGCTCTATTCTTGGACCCCTACTCTTCTCCTCTTCCTCAACTCGCTACCCAGCGAATGTGCAGGTAAGATCCTACTCTATGCTGATGATGCAGTACTCATTGCCTCTGACAGTAACCCCATTTCGCTCCAGAATTCTGTCCAGCTAGCCTCTGATACCGCTGAAACCTGGTTCACTGAGCACCGACTCATAATCAACCTAAAGAAACAAAAACCATGCTGTTTGCCCACCCCCAAAATAAGTCCAGCAATTTTCCTCTGCTGTCCACTCCACCCTCAATATCCCCATCGACGTGTGCAGTCCTATAAATATCTTGGAATAATCTTTGACTCTGCCCTCTCCTTCCATGGCCATATCTCTGCCTTGACCTCTGCCGCCAACACAGGCTGGGCATTCTCTACCGTCACAAAACTGCCTCCCTCGGACGCCCTCCGCCTGGCTGTCACCTCCTCTGTCATATCACTAATTGACTATGGCCTTCCTGTCTATGGGCTGAGATCAGATGGCCCTGAGCAAGGTTCGCCTTACACTTAACAAAGCCTGCAGACTTATAACCAGTGCTCCTAGACTTACCCACACCTGTCTGCTGTACTCCATGGCTACCCTACTCAGCCTGGATGAGCGGCTCATGTAAACCTGTAACTCACCTTTAAAAGCCTCCATGGCCTATCCCCTGGCTTATCTGACTCAATCCGCGGGCTAATCCAACTGTGAACACCACAGCTCATACAAAACAACACTGGTCATACCAAGAGCTAGGATCTCATAAGGCCAAGGGCATTCCCTTACAGAGCACCCACCTGGTATAACTCCCTCCCTACCGCTATCTCTGATGCTCCCTCGTTAGCAAGCCTTAAACAGCCTCAGAAATCACCTGCTCACCTCACAGCTGCCGCTGCCCCTAAAAACCCTCCCTCTGACAATGCTCACTGAGCTGCACTCCCCTTCCTACTCACCACCTCACCTACTCACTCTTCCTCTCTGGCCTTCTTCTGCTTCCCAGCCCTACTCCCTCTTACCCTCCATCCTCTCTTACCCTCACCCCACTAACCCTAATTAGCCTATTTATTCTTCGATGTATTGGAAACAACTGTAACCTTGACTGACACCTATTTTGAACCTGTATTGCTATATATCTGTTGTCTCTTGTACCACTGTCTGTGTCCTCTATGTGACGAGGTACCTTTGTAAATAAGCCCCTGACTCAAAGGTTGTTAAATTGATGTTTAAATAAATAAATAAATACTTAGTTTACTTAGTTTATTAGGACAAAAGTAGGCTTACACCCATCGTGATTGTCCCCACAGTGAGTGGGCAATTTACTGGTGGAAGAGAGCAGAGCCATTTGTCTAATCTATTTTTAAATGTGTTAAAGTTATTAGATTAAATAATGTCCTGTGGAAGGTTATTCCAGACTTTGGGGGCTCTAATATTAAAAAAGCAACCTTTTGGCAGTGTTTGCCTATTCAACAGCGAGTTGTTTGTTATGTAATCTGGCTACAGTCCGCCTATTTGAAAATCTGAGTCCACGTTGTTCCATCAAGTGTTGAGATTTTGAATTTTATATGTGAGAAGGAGATTTCTCTACATCTCTAATATGGAGAGAGAGAAGAGACCAGTTTCACTCAGTCTAGTTTGTCATCCTTATTGGATGGTCTAGGTACCATTTTTGTTGCTCTCTGGATCCTTTCGATCATAGCTATGTCTCCCTTGAGGTATGGGCTCAGAAGGGAGAATCATAATCTAGATATGGCCTACACTATGCTCAATAGATAGTGACTAGGTATTGTTCTGTCCTAGTAAAAGGTACACCTTATTTGTTTCAATAAACTATTTGCCAATCGGGTGGTTTTATACAGTGGTCTGATGATGTTAATTTGTTATTCACAATACCAAGGTCCGCTCACAAGTAGAAACCTTAATTAAACTGTTGTTTAAATAGTAATTTGTGCTAGAATTTTTTCCCCAAAATGCATAACCATGCACTTTATCAACGTTGAACCTCATACCATTATCTAGGACCCGTTGTTCAATTTTATTTAGGTTAGATGAAGTAATGAAACACTTTCAGCATTGTTTACCCTATCACTTAGCTTAGTGTCATCTACAGATTTAGAGAGAAATTATTTCCACTGATGACCACGTCACTAATGAAGATATTGAACAATGAAGGCCCCAGCACCGATCCCTGAGGCACTCCTGCTAATCACGGTGTTGGAATGGACACCATTTATTCTAACCCTCTGGGATCTGTAAGAAAGCCATACGTTAACCCAGTTTACCAAACAGGGTGAGAATCCCAGTTTTTAGTTAATTTATTAACTTATGATGGAGTACAGTGCCAAATGCATGGCTGTAATCGAAAAGAATGACATCCATGGGGGTACCCTCATCAAGTCCCTCACGTATGTGGTAGTAAAATGATATTAAATTGGTGGTACAAGAGAATCCACTTTTGAAACAGTGCTAAGAATGATCTATAAGTCCTACAGTAGGTCAATGATTTATTTTCAATATATGATTTAATGAGGCACTCCATTAATTTACATGCAATCGACGTTAGGCTTATTGGCTGGTAGTTTTGCACTTCAGACTTGCTATCCCTTTTAGAAGAAGAAGAATCAGCATTTATATAGCGCTTTTCATACACAATGTATCCCAAAGTGCTTTACAAGCAATGCTAGATTGGTAGTGAAGTGACTGTGTAGTGGCAGCCATATCGCACATCAACACCCACACACAGCCTGGACAATTGCATGAACGGTTTTATGGGAAGGGAATATTGGACAAGACACAGGAATGTCCCCTACTCTTTAAAGAATGCCTTGTGTTCTTTTACTTCCACCTGGACACCCACCAGGATCACACCAGGATGGGTAGAAGGGACCTCGGTTTAACGTCTCATCTGAAGGACAGCACACCCCAACAGTACAGCACCCCCTCATACTGCACGTGGGTGCCAGCGTTTAGGTATAGAGTCCAGTCCTGGTGTGGGATGAGAATCCATGACCTTCTGGTCCAGAGGAGGATGTACTACCCACTGGGCCACGCTGACACCTAAATATGGAATCACAGTTGCCTTTAACCAGTCAGATGGAATATTGTGTTCAGACAGGGATTTGTTGAATACAATAGATATGGGAAGTGCTATTGCACGAGCAGTCCCTAAGAGAAGCATGGGGTGTATTTTATTTGGTCCAGGGCTACTATGTTTTTATAGTACACAATACAGTCAGGACATCATCAACAGTAATGACATGGGGATTAGGGGTGGGTTCCACTACTAATGGACAGGGTTATGTGATTTTTGTGGAGAAGATGGGCCAGAAAAGTTGTTAAAATGGTTGCTGTCTCTATATTTGACTCCAAGTTATTAACCTCGTGAACTATTGGATCTACCACACTACTTGTTCCCTTTTACATTTATATATGAAAACAGAGATTTTCTGCTGTCCTGAGAATGTGCAAGTTTGAATTCAATATTCTGTTTAGATTGTTTAATCACATTTTAAGTTTGGATAATGCATTTTACAGAGCTCATTGTTTTCCTTCACGTTAGTGCGGTCTTGAGTTTTTAAACAGTTTTCTTTAACTTTGATTTGTTTTCTTATTGAAATGTTTAACCATGTTGGAATTTTACCTTTTTGTTATATATTTTTTGTCATGTACATAAGAGTTTTCAGGTGTAGAACTGTACTTTTAAATGTTTCCCAAGCTTGGTTAACAGTGAGATTTAAGAGGACATTAGTCCAGTCAACTGCCTGAATAGATTTGATAATTTCAGGAAGTTGGCTTTGTCATAGTTCTTGAACACAGAATTATTAGAACATTTTATATTCTCTGTAGTAATGCCAAACTGAACAGAATTATGATCGCTGTTGCTCAAGGGTGCATTTATTTCTATCTCTATGATTTTGTCTTCAATGTTTGTTAAGATGAGGTCCACGATATTACTGCCTCTCATCACTTTATCTGCCAATTGTTCTAAACCGTGACTAAGCATGGCAGTGACAAAGGTATTTTCAAGGTCACTTCCTCTTTCATATTGATAGTCAACTTTTGGGAGATTAAAGTCTCCCAGGACCAACACATCTCCCTTGACAGACAAACTGGTAATTTCTTTAAGCAAAACATTTGTATGATGTATATCTGCGAGGGTGGTCTGTAGCAATTTTCCACAGTAAGTTTTGGGTGACCCTTGATGTGGATTTGAACCCAGATGCTTTCAATGTCATTAGTGGTACTTATTTCATGTGAAGGAATATCGTCTCTTATATACAGACAGACACCTTCCCTATTCTACCATCCCTGTTCTTATGATAGAGTTTATAGTTGGGAGTTCTTTGATCCAACCAACAGAAGCATCCACCAGGTTTCAGTTACTGCGATGATACTTAAGTCATGAAGTTCTGCTCTAGCTTGAGTTCAGACATTTTAATACTGTTAAGGTTCCTGGCGTTTAACGTTAGAAATTTACACTGGTTATTAGAACATTTTGCAAATCTTGTATTTAGAGAAATGGGATAGTTCCCCTCTCCCTTATTGCTTAGTTTAAATGATGGTTTATTGCTTGCTCAAGAGATTTACCCAGGAGAGCACTGCCCGCCTGCTCAGGTGCAGGCCGTCCCAACAGAATAAGTTGGTCCTATCAACAAAGTTTTTCTAGTGCATAATGCACGTGATATCCTGTTTGTAGCACCATTTTCTGAGCCACTCATTTATTTGTTTTATATGTAGTGTTTTGGAAGCAGAGGTCCTGGGTACTGGCAAAATCTCTGAAAAGCATACGGTGCACCCTTAATCTACCAAGATGTTATTTAATGCCACATGGTCCTGCTTGAGTACACTGGTGTTAGTTTAACTGATGTTATGTGTGCCTGTGATGTACAGTGACCACAGGACTGTGGCCAGCATCCTTAAGAATGTTTTTAACCATGGCTGTAATATCTGTAACTTTAGCACCTCTAAAGCTAGAACATGTTCTTGTAGCCTTGTCGGGGTTGCAGATGGCTCTATTTAAATTTTTGATAATCGAGTCACCTAGAACATATACCTGTCTAGGATTGACATTATCAGATGGTGCCGCGCTGGTGTCCAAATTCTGAATTATTACATCAGTAATGAGGTAGTGGGACTGCCCAAGATAGCTGTATGAAATGATGAAGAATCCCATTCGTATGGGAAAATTCTTTTTCATTAGCCGCCATCTTGTTTCTGTTTTTATTCTTATGTAACCTCCTACAAATGGGGGTTCTCGAAAAGTCTTCCTCAAGCTTGCCTAAATGCTCACTGCCAGGCTGGTGTCTTGCGTTTTAGCAGTTTAAATGTGATTGCCAGAGAGTGCCTGTATAGCCTCTGTGTACTGTCTCTTTAAGAGCTGCCTGGATTGCAGTCATAAGTAACTTGAGGCGGAGCTCTATTGAAAGATGCAACTATTTGCTGAAAATTATTTAGAGTGATAATGATATAGTTTGTCTAACCTGCCTTCTTTGCAGCAAGGACTGTTTTGTTTATCTCCACTATCTTGGTCCTGGACTGCGAATGGACCAATCAGTACTGGTGGGACCTAAAATGGAGCTGGACTACAGGAGCTGTCTGGAGTAAAAATCTGTAGGAATTGTGTTTTGGGCTTTTTGCGCCTTTCTGCACCTGAAGGGGAGCCTTTGTTATGACTGACAGGAGGATCAGCCAACTGAACCTTTTGGATCTTGGGGAATTTCCCAGGCTGCTGCGGCTCATTTCAGTTTTGAGCTGAGAAGTGAAGAAGTAACAGCTCAAGTTATTTTGAGCAAGCAGTTCTGTGTAGTTTTGCATAGGAGAACTGTGAAAGGGCTGAGTTTTGGCCTGCCTGTCTGCCTGCTGTCCCTGAGAGGGAAAATAGAGTTTATTTGGATTGAATCCAAGTTGTGAGGATTATTTAAGCCGCTGGACTGTGACCAGGCTTTGACCTGAAGAAGACCGAAGATTTGCTGAATGCGATCGGCCTGTCAGGATTTCCAGCTGCTTTTGAATCCCGGTTTGTGCAGAGACTTTGCAATCGTGACCGGAGAGTGGTTTGCCTGGTACAGTAGAATTTCCTTACATGTAAATCGCTGTGCATTGAAAGTGGGTTGTGATTTGGTTCCCACTGTGTGAACTGTGTTCTGCTTGCTGGTACCATAGAATCCTTTACAAGTAAATGTGCTGTGTATTGAAAGTGGGTTGTGATTTGGTTCCCCACTGTGTGAACTGTGTTCTGCTTGCTGAAACTTTATCCAGCCTAACTGGACTGAATCTCGCATTCATCTCCATTCAGCCTGGGCCATGCCACAGGCCCTGCCAGACTACCCCACTGCACAGAGAAAGCCACCGACGAGAGACCTGCCTGGGGTTCAGCCCCTGCTCCACCTTGAACAGGAGCGATGCCCTAGGCGAATCGTGGGGCCCTGCTTCTCCTGGCACTCCAGATTAACCGCCTGCTGTCTCGATTTTCATCCAGCCTGTGTCCAGTCTTGGGTATCGTGAGTAATCAACAGGGTAGTTCCTGTAACAACAGCCTAATTTAAAAGTGTATCATCTGATTGTCTTGTTGTTTCTTTTTCATGAACTGAGCCTCCGGCTCCGGATTACAAATAGTGTGTGTTGTGCATGTTGTTTTCTTCCATCACAGGCCCCAACCAGCTGCAACGTTCTGCTAGCCCACCATTCTCCACCTGGGTACCCAGAGTGTGTGACTGTTTATGGACCCTGAAGTGCATGCATAACTGTTTGATTAATACAGCCTTTAAGCAAATTAACCTGATTATGCTCCTCCCTTGTTCAAGTCCCTTAAATAAATCAGATCTAACTCTTTTTGCATTTATCCTGACTATGGTTCCAGTTTGTGCAAGAGTACTGTACTGCTGATATTTGTTGTGTATAACCTTGTTTTACAGGGGTCTCTAGGGCCAGGCCAGAGGAAAGCCCTGGTAGTAAGTGCAAACAGTGTGGGTACTTGTGTGGTGTATCAGGGGTATTGTGAAAGTGATTATTGTGTATTGTTCAGGCCATTAGTAAGGAAAGAGGGGGTTACAGTGTCCCGAGGGCTGTGCCCAGGTTAACTTGACCACTACCAACCCTGACCTCCGGGTGGAGGCACCTGCTTCAGAACTCAGGCCCCTTAACCTGCTACTAGCCAAGCAGGCAGGGGTAGTAGCCCTTGGGATAGTGCCACCTAGGGGTTACACTTAAAAACAAAATTTCAAAAGCCACAAAATGACATCCCGGAGAGGGACCACCACACCTAGCTGACTGATCAGGACCCCTTAAGTGTACTCTGCACCTCAATGTTAGAGATATGGCCCAGAAATGTGTTTTATTTCCTGTTAGGAATCCTCTTCGTGACTGCATGATATGAAAAAGAACTCTTTTCCTATCATGAGTCACGAAAAATCCTTGATCATAATTCTGTGCCTTTCTCCCATGCTGTACTGTATTTCCTGGTGTATCTAGTGGCACCCTACCTCCCTGTTTTTAGAAAATTTAAATTCTTATATCCCAACACCGCTATGCCCTCCTCCACAGAGTCGGATGCACCCCTTTCAGCCCATTGTTTTATCTACATTAGCTGACATCAGGCTGCCCAATCCCGTGTTAGCATTTGAAACCCCCACCCAACACTTTGGGACACTCAAACCCACTCAGTGTCCCAGCATGTGTGTGTGCCTGTAAAAGAAAATCATCTCCGGCGTCTTTTTTTTAAACCTGAAATAAAGAAAACTGTCCCTCGCTGTCCCTCCCCATCCCAACCCTCCCACTGAGCGCCCACCATCCCACATCCCATCTTACCCTGTACTTACCTTCAGAGATTGTATGTTGTCATCCTCTGTGGACTGGGACATGTCTGCACTCTTCAAAGCCGAACCATGAACTGAGGAATGAAGGTAAGTGCTGTATAATATATTTTAATGGCATTTTGAACTTATAGTGATATCTTTGCCATTTTGGAATTTGCACTAAATGTTCAACATGGCCTTTTGGGACCCACCTTATGAACACTGCAACTGTCATTCGTTAATCAAGCCTGGAAGGTGATTTCATGGTCACTGCACAAAATCACCTTTTGGGACTGAATAATGAAATGTCACCACCAGTGTTCATGAGGTGAGGTCTAAAACCATGATGAAAATTTGGTGCAAGAATCAAAAATAGCTGCGTTATGTGTGCTTTGTTGAAATGTTTCTACCAATGCGATAACTTTGGTAATTTTCAATATTTTGACCCTAGATTTTTAAAATAGCCTTCTTATTACCCCACCTCATGTATGTCATAGCCATCATTTTCAAATCCTACCCAAAATGTGTTTTTGCACCTGTAGTGTGGAATGGCATTGCAGTTCGCAGAATTATGTTTTGGAGGGATTCAAACATTTTCTATACCTGGTACATGCACTAGGATCATAAGATGGCTGTGCTGATGATTTGGTCATGCATCTGTGGAGGGATGGGTGCGCAGGGTCCAAAGGACTCTGTGCTCCCACAGTAAAATAAGGAAAGTTATTTGGGGCCTGCACTCCACTGCAACAAAAAGGACACTTACGGAGGATGGGAGCACAGGGCCCTTCAGGTAAATAAGGATACAAGTAAGCTATCTGAAACAGTCAGGAAATTCATTGCAAAAACTTTGTTAATGCATCAGTTAGGTTAGGGTTGTTAGTAAAGCCGACAAAAGTGGGAAATATGACATAGGGTTTCCAACCTAACATCCCACCTGCACACACCAACAGGCATCAGGGTGTGCCTTTGGGGTCTCAGCACTAACGCTCACTCCATTCTTCTATACTGTACCCATCTCAGCTTATTTAGTTATGGAATGGGGTGAGCATTAGGATCGACGACACTAAGATACCCGATGCCGATCCTAATGTTCATGAGGTGGGGTCCCAAAAGCCCATGTTGAAAATTTGGTGCAAAAGTACCAAAAATGGCCAAGATAGCAACATAAGTTTAAAACACCATTGATATCCATTATAAAGGTACTTACCTTGATTCTTTAGTTGTGGTTTGGCTTTGAAGAGTGAAGAGCGTGTCAAGTCCTGAAGATGACAGCCAACAATCTCTGGTGGTAAGTATAGGGCAAGGGGGACTGTGGGGTGGTGGGTTGCACAGTGGGAGGTCGGATGGGGAGGCGGGGAGACAATGAGGGACCATTTTCTTTTGGGGAAGACATCGAGGGACTGTTTTCTTTTTTACAGGTACGATGTAAGTAATATTTCGGATACTGGGGTGGGCTCCCCAGTGTCCCAGATACTGGGAGGTAGGACATAACTGGGGACACTGGGCTCCCCAGTGTCCCAAACTGGGGGATTTCTAACACTGACATGGGGATTGGGCACTCTGATGTCGGCAGAAACATTTTAGTTTTAAAAAGCTATTTTTGGGACACTGGGTGGGCTCTCCAGTGTCCCACAGTCACTGGGGTGGCAGGACTAACTGGGGACACTGGGAGTGGGCTCCCAGTGTCCCACACTGGCAGGGGTGCTGGTGATTTCTACCACCAACACGGATTGGGCACCCGATGCTGGCAAAAACATTTTTAATTAAAACATACCTTGGGCCCTTTGGAGGCAGTAAAAGATAAAAGATCTTTTATTAGATAGAAACATAGAAACATAGAGTTTGATGGCAGATAAGGACCGCTTGGCCCACCCAGTCTGCCCATTTCCCTACTGGATAAGCTGCAGATCCTAGTTAACCAGCAGCCTACTTCTTCCTACCCCACCCTAGAATTGCTTTATGACTGTCCCATGCATGCTTGATTCCACCACTGTTTTGACTCCACAACCTCCCGGAAGGCCATTCCCGCATCCACAACCCTCTCTGTGAAAAAATACTTCCTTAAATTACCTCTGAGCGCCCCCATCTTCAAATTGTGCCCCTTGTTCTTGCACACACCTCTTTTTGAAAGATGCTACTCTTCGGACTTTGTTGATTCCTTGAGGTACTTGAAAGTTTCATCATCCCCCTCTCCCTCCTTTCCTTGAGGCTATACATATTAAGCGCCTTAAGTCTGTCTTCATATGTCTTCCGGTGCAGACCCTGCACCATTTTGAGTGCCCTCCTCTGGACAGCTTCCATCCTGTCTATGTCTTTGCAGAGATTGGGTCTCCAGAACTGCACGCAGTACTCCAGATGGGGTCTCACCAGCTGTCTGTACAGAGGGATAACAACTTCCTGTTTTCTACTGGTGATGCCTCTCCCTATGCATCCCAGTATCCCCCAGCCCTCCTTGCTGCCCTCTCACATTGCTTGCCCACCTTTAGGTCATCTGATATGACTACCCCAGGTCCCTTTCCATTTTATGTTTGCTTGCGCTGTGCAGAAACATAATGCCATCATCGGAGATTTCAGAGGTGTGTCACCTCCTCCTCCAATTCAGTCAGTGTGTTGGCGGTAGCGGCCTGTAAGCCAATGCATGCTGGAGCTGTCTATGACAAGCTCAAAATACAGTGGCATACAGTTCAAAGGGGAGCTATGCTTGAGTGAGCAGTGATAAGATATTGCTTGCTCATGTGCAGCTCCCCCACACGGCATGCCCCTTGGCGTCGCAGCGCTCCCCTTGCGCACACACTGAACCATGAGCAGGGTGCCCAATCCCCGTCGTCTGTGCTGCATTCCCTTTGCCTCCCTCCCCAAAGCCTTGAAAATGCCACGCTGGGTGCCCACCCCAGTGTGGCAAGTAACTATATAGCCGGCGGGGTGCCCAATCCCCGTCGGCTCCACTGTCCTCACCCCCGTACTAAGTGCCATGCTGGGAGCCCACCCAGCATGGCAATCGCTACTCTGGCCATGGGGTGCCCAATCCCCATCAGCTGAGCAGCCCCCAACCATCCTTGTGCCACGCTGGGGAGCCCACCCCAGTGTGGCAAAGCGATCATCGTTCCTTTTTTTTTTTTTTTTTTTACAAGAAAAACGGTCCCCACGTAGTCTCCCTGGCCCTCTCCCACAACCCGCACTCCACCCACTGCGCACTCCTGCCTACACACCCCCAACCTATACTTACCTCCGGACCTCGGCGTGATGATCTTCGTGACCGGGAACACGCCTGCACTCTTCAAAGCCGACCGCGAACTGAGGAAATGCTGGTAAGCTGTATAATGGGCTAGATAGGGAGGTATCAACTTTGTTGCATATCTCAGGCATTTTTGGAATTTTGCACAATTTTCAACATGGGGTTTTGGGACCCCTTCTCATGAATGATGTCACTGTCATGGCTTTATTCGGGCCCAAAGGGTGATTTCGCGGTCACTGTCGCAATCACCCTTCGAACTGAACGCCATGACAGTGTTATCATTGAAAAGAATAAAAACCATGTTGGTAGTATCATCAAAAATGACTGTTCTGGCGTCGTTGTGCAGTTCCTACGCGGGCTCGTAAGTTCGCGAACTTTCAATATTTTCCTCCAGATTTTCAACATTGCCATTTTACCACATTTTCTTATGAGTAGTGCAGCTGTCATTTTCACATCTCACCCAAATGTGTTTCCACCCATGTAGTGCACAATGGCGCAGTCAGTGTGCGAAATCAATGTACAGGACACATTAAGAAAATCACAGTGACACTGTTCATGAGCAGAGGTCTTAAAATGGCTATGTTGAAAATTTAGTAACAATTCTAAAAAATGACTGCTTCTGTGGCGTCGTTGCGCGGCAGTTCCTTGCGCTCTCGTAAAGGTCGTGATTTTCAATATTTTCACTCCAGATTTTCAACATTGCCATTTTATCACACCTTCTTATGAGCAGTACAGCTGCCATTTTCACATCTCACCCAAAATGTGCTTCGCCCATGTGGCGCACAATGGGCATGATCGGTTATCTGTGAAATCAATGACGGATAAATTAAGAAAATCACAGTGACACTGTTCATGAGCAAAGGTCTTAAAATGGCTATGTTGAAAATTTGGTGAAAAAATTCCAAAAATGACTGTTTTCTGACGTCGTTGTACAGTTCCTACGCATGCTCGTAAGTTCGCGAATTTCAATATTTTCACTTCAGATTTTCAACACTGCCATTTTACCACACCTTCCTATGAGTAGTACAGCTGTCATATTTCATCTCACCCAAAACGTGTTTCATCATGAGCGCATATTAATGGCGCAGTCGGTGTGCAAATCAATGTACGGGACAATTAAGAAATCACAGTGACACTGTTCATGAGCAGAGGTCTTAAAATGGCTATGTTGAAAATTTGGTGAAAAATTCCTAAAATGACTATTACGAGCGTCGTTGCACAGTTCCTATGCATGTCGTAAGTTTGCAAATTTAATATTTTTTCACTCCAGATTTTCAACATTGCCATTTATTACACTTCTTATGAACAGTACAGCTGCAATTTTTCATATATCACTCCAAAATGTGTTTTGACATGTAGCACACAATGATGCTGTTGGTGTGCGAAAGCAATGTTTAGGACAGATTAAGAAAATCACAGTGACACTGTTCATGAGCAGAGGTCTTAAAATGGCTATGTTGAAAATTTGGTGACAAAGTCCATAAAATGACTGTGTTACAGTGAGCATTACGCGGTTTCCACGCACCTCGTTAGTTCATGACTTTGTCATATTTTCAGTCTAGATTTTCACCAGTGGCATTTTCCACACTTCCTTATGAACAGTACAGCTGTCATTTTTCACAACATGGCTGAAGTGTGTTTCACACTTTCAGGCAGAGATCGTGGTCGCTGTGGGAAATCATTGTTCGGCACAGATAAAGAAAATCACAGTGACACTGTTCATGATCGGAGCACCAAAATGCCTGAGTTGACAATCTGCTGTAAAAATCCCCAACTAATTATAAATGCAGATTGTCGTTGCACAGTTTCTATGTCTTCATTGACTTCACCATTTTTTTAATATTTTTACTAGAGATTTGCAACATTGCCATTTTACACCTCCCCATGAACAGTACAGCTGTCATTTTACAGCCTGTTCGAATGTTTTTGCGCCTGTGGTGCTAAATGCCGTAGTCACTGTGCATAAGCAGCTTGCTAACAAACTGATATTCCCCTGTTCATGAGGTGGGATCACAAAAAAAATGTTGAAAATTTGGAGTAAAATACCAACGAATGCCTGAGTATTAGGGTTTCCAACCATAACGCCCAACCCTGTAGAGAATGACAGGCATCAGGGTGTGACTTGGGATTCTTGCCTGTGATGCTCATACCATTGCACACCCTGCAGTCAGTGAGAGGCATCGGCGTATGCCTTGGACTCTTCAGCCCCAAACTTCACTCCATTCTCCTGTCGCACCCATCTCACCATATTTCCTAATGAAATTAGGAGCATAAGGGCCAAAGACCCCAAGGAACTCAGTGACACTTGTCAGTGTCTGCAGGGTGGGTGGTGAAATGGCATGCGCGTTATGCCTGACAACCCAAACGCACACCCCAATGCCTGTCACTCTCTGCAGGGTGGTGGTGGGGTTAGCTTCAGTTCAATACTTCACTGCCATTCCTATTACACAGCTCTGTAACTTACACTACCACTGCCAATGCCAGCAAGCAAATATTCGGCATTGACAAATGCTTGTTGTGTTAGTATCTCACCCCCCATTGTGTACTCTTCCCTGGGTTTTGTTTCCCAGGTGCATTCCTACACTTCTTAGCACTGACTCTAAGCTGCCATACATTTGACCATTCCTCTAACCTTGCCAAGTCCTTCTCATCCTTTCCACCCACCTTGTGCTTCAACTCTGTTGCAAATCTTTGTGTCATCTGCAAAGAGACATACTTTTCCTTCAGTCCTCTGCAATGTAAAGCATAAAGACATTGAAGAGGACCAGATCTAATACTGAACCCTGCGGTCCCCACTAGTAACCCCTTTCTTCAGAGTGGACTCCATTTACTATTACTCTCTGTGACCTATTCTCCAGCCAATTCTTTACCCAGGCTGTCATCTTGGGACCCACTCCCAGGCTGGCTAACTTGTATATTAATCTTTTGTGTGGGACTGTGTCAAATGCCTTGCTAAAAGTCTAGGTAGGCCATGTCCACAGCCCTCCCTGATCTACTACTTTGGTCACCCAGTCAAAGAAATCTATCAGATTAGTCTGGCATGACCTTCCGCTGTGAATCCATGCTGCCTTGGGTCCTGTGCCCTCTGGCCTCTAGATACTCGACAATTCTTTCCTTCAGAGTGATTCCATCATTTTCCCTATCACTGAGGTTAAACTAACAGGTCTATAGTTTCCTGCTTTTGGCTTGCTCCACTTTGTGAAGGGGAATCACATCTACCCTCCTCCCGTCCTCGGGTACCACCCCATCCTCCATGATTTGTTAAAGAGGGTAGTCAGTGGTGTCACTAGTTCTACCCTTGGTTCTTTTAGAATTCTGGGATGAATTCCATCAGGCCCCATTGCTTTGTCCACCTTCAGTTTTAAGAGTTCTTTCATAACCCTTTCTTCTGTAAATGGGCTGGTATCAACTTTTGTATCCAGAGTGTTTCTACTGTTTGTTTTAGGTACCTCCCCTCTTCATTTGTAAATACTGAGCAAAAATATTTGTTTAGTATCTGTGCCTTTCACATTCACCCCTGCCCACCCTTCCTCCCCTTTATTAAGCCTCACTATCCCTCCCTTGGTCTTCCTTTGCTCCCTGATGTACCCATAAAAGGTTTTATCCCCTTCTTAACTGAGTTGGCTATCTTTTCCTCAGTTTGGGCCTTTGCTGTTCTGACTGCCTTCTCAGCTTCCTTTTGCTTTAACTGATACAGTTCTCGTCCTGCTCCTTCTGTGATTCCTTGTACTTCCTGAATGCTTTCTTTTCTCTTGAACCTTCCTGCCACTTCCTTTGAGAACCATAGTGGTTTCTTACATCATTTGTTTTGTTTATTTGCTTCACACAAAGGCTTGTTACCTCTGTGATGGCAGTTTTTATTATTCCCCATTGTTCTTCCACCCTCCTTCTTTCCCATTTGCTAGTGCATTCCTTAGGCACTCACCCATTTTAGCAAAGTCAGCCCTCTAAAGTCCAGTACTTTTGCCTTTGTAGCTTGACTCTATTGCTAAATAGGTGTTTACCTAAGCAGGGCTGAAGAATCCGATTCTCTCCTTATCTTTTGGAAAAAATGGCCAGAAAGATTTAGATTTTTTACAGGGCCAGATGTTTTTTTTTTGTAAAGTAGTGCATAAACTGTGATAATTTTCATGAAACAGTACCATAGTTTGCAGCAGTTTTCACACAACAGTGCCATCAGTTGGCCCGAAACTGCTGCAATTTGCGATAGTTTCACAAAAATAATGCCAGATTTGTGGCACTACCAATGACAGAGTTAAAAAACATATTTCCGGCCACTATTTTCAAAACTAAGGCCAGAATTGTGTTCCTTGGCCCTGATTAGGTAAACACAACTGTTAGTGTTTACTAAGGGGCAGTTTTTTAATTACAGTGTTTTCTACCATCGCTAATTGAAAACAAAGGCGGCAGCAACACGACACTACTGATACCTTTTGAGGCAGCAAAGCGTGCTTTCAGCGGCAGCAAAACCTGCTTTTGCACAGAACATATAATTTTTCCCATAGGCTATAATGAGAAACTAACTTTTGAAAAGGATTAATATTTTTTCACCAAACTTTCAAAAGCACATCTGTGACCCAGACCCCATATATCCTAACAATTTCAGACCAGACCCTAACCTATTTTGGAGATGTGGCACGGCAAAGGTTGCACCAAAATGGTAAACTTCACATTTTTGACACTCCACATCTCCGCAACGCATCATCCGACAGAACAAAACTTGCCACATCACAAAATCTATGGTACCTGATGGCGCACGAAAAATCTTGTGTGCATCAGTCAATCGTTAAAAGTTACTAAAGTGCAAAACTTAGGGTTTAGAAGTAGCCAGTGAACCCTAACTATACCATGTCAGTTTAATATATACAGTATATTGTAAAAACTTTGTTAATGCATCAGTTGAGGTTAAACCAACAAAAGGGAAATGTGGCATTAGGGTTTCCAACCCTAACACCCGTTCCCCACCCTGCAAAGACCCACAGGTGGGGGCTCTCTTTGGGCCGTCAACCCTAACGCTCACCCCATTCCATTACAAAACAAGGTGACATGGGTACAGCATAGGAGAATAGGGTGAGCATTAGGGCTGATGGCCTCAAAAACCCACTCCGTCATGGCGAAAAATCAACTGATGAAAAGGAAGTTAGCGAGTGGCGAAAAGGATTAAAATAGTTTAAAAGAAAAGTGTCTAGGAACATACAAAAGTGGAAACCACAAAGAACAGCTCATCAACTCCAGATGAGTAAGATACATACTTTGATGTCTGTAACAGACATCACTGCACTGAGTTATAACAATTTATTTCTGCCAAAATAAAAAACAAGATGGCGGCTCACGAAAAGGTTTTTTCTGACAAACAAGGATTGGATCCTTGTTTGCCAGAACAAAATCCTTTTTGTTCCATTTCTATCCTGGAAAGCAAAGTCCATTGAAAATAATGGGACCTTAAAAATGCAATAACTTTGGAACAGATTAATACTTTTTCACCATATAAATGCGGGGCAGTTCTGTGACCCAGGCTCTTTCTACCATAAAATTTCTGACCAAAATTCAACACTGTGCACAGGGCAATGAAAAAAAACTGCAAAAAGTGGCGAATGTTAAGGTTTTGCACTATCTAGATCTCAGAATCCGCACATCCGGCCGGACGAAACTTAGCACGTAAAGAGATCTATCCCATGAGACCATGCATGCAATCTTTCATGTAAATCCATTGAACAGTTGCAAAGTTATTAAGGTGCAAAATGTGAGGTTTAAAATAGAAACCTCTGCTCAACCTAACTATAGTTATACTATATATAAATCAATGTCTATCTAGCTATATATAGATAGATAGATAAATATATATATATATATATTAATGCCATACCGATGAATATATTTCTGGCCACATACTGTGATATTTTGCTTCCTGGGGACTTAGGTGTGAATATCAAAATATTCTCATTCTAGGTCCAAATATACCCATAGTAGGTCCCCACTGGCTGGAGCAGTGGCGCAAGCAACAAAATCAAACATGCAGCTGCTTGCTTTCATGCTAGCTCCCACTCGCAATTTCATTTCCTCTCAGCACTCACAGAAGCACTTTCACTTTCTCCCGATAAGAAACACTTACAAGTGACACAAAATAAAACACACACTGAGCAAAAAACCTTTTCAACAACAGTACTGTTCCCCTACCTTGCACAGCCAACACCCACCCAGATTCTGTTTCCTTACCCTCCCCATACCCAACCAACACACCTTTCATTTCTGACCGGCATTCCTTCATCCTGCATGCCTGCAACAATTGCTCCTCCACGGCCTCTGGAGAACAACCACTGCTCTCTCCTTTGGGCCCGATCGCCACCAAAAGTAAAACAACTCTAAGTGCATGATGGCCTTAGGACACAAGAAGCATCACCTGTATCCAAAACACTCAGAACCACTCAGCCATCTGAAATTCACACTTGATCATCCTGAAAGTAAAGCAAAAATAAAGAGACGCCAAAATCACAAAAACACAAAATACTGAGGGAGGTATGGCATAAGCGGAACAGCAATACCCTCCTAGTAGAAATATCAGTGATATTTTGTTCTTCTGCTGCATGACTGATGACATCACTCATTGGCTTCCACCCTCATGATCTCATCAAGCCAATCAGCACTTGAACAAAAATATACGCTGATAGTTCACTAAGAATATCCTATATACTGTGTGTGTGTGTGTAACCCCCTGCAAATGGGGGTTCCCAAAAGACTTCAGGAGCTTGCTTGAATGCTCCAAGCCTGAATGGTGTTTGGCATTTAAGCCATTTATCAGTGAGTGTTTTAGAGCCTCTGGTACTGTCTCTTTAAGAGCTGTCTGCTTGCAGACATAATTAATTTGTATAGGGGACTGTGTGCTTCTCTGAGTGCCACTCGAGCTGCTGCCAATTCACTTCATTTTGCAGTCACTAGGAGTGCAAGGGAACCTATCTGAAAGATGTAACTGTTTGCCAGAAATTATTTAGAGTAATAATGAAATTACAGTTTGTCTAACCTGCTTTCTTTGCAGTCAGAACTGTGTCTGCTAGTTCCCATTCTAGTTTTGAACTGCTGAACTGGACCAATCAGTGTGGGGTAAGCTAGCTCTAAAATGGTGCCTTGGACGAATCAGAACTTGGACTCATAATCTGGAGCCAGCCACAAGAGGATTGTATGGCAGTGACTCTGGGAGATGTAGTTTAGACTTCAGTGCCTTTTGGACCAACAGCAGCAGTCTATTGTGGTGACAGCCAATCCAGTCAAGAACTGGGAGGAACTCAAAGGAAGTGCCGGTTTGTCAGTTGGAGTGTCAGTTGAGCTTTGGCAGTGAAGAAGGAAGGAGCCCTGTGCTTTTCAGTGTGCAGTTTTAGTCAAAAACGTGTGTAAGGCCCAGAGTTCGGTCTGCAGCTTTGGGACTGAATCCGTCCTGTGAAAAGAATCAAAGGATCTCTGAAGAGTAGAAAACAGGCTCACCCTGTAGAAGACTGGAAGAATTGCTGAAAATTGCACTCGGTCTGTCAGGAACTGAATCTGCTGTGTGTTCTCCAGGTGTTGTGCAGTAATTGCGATCGGGATACAGATGCAGCCTGCCTGGTATAGTGCTTTCTTTTATATGGATGTGTGAAGAGGTTTGTGTACCTCAAGTGAGCCCTGCTGACATTGAAGGACCCTATCTTATTTGGAGGTCGTGAGTACTAATTCAGAGTGCTCCCTGTTGAATTGCCACATTAAATCCAAATGGAATTACTGTACTGCTGACTGTTTAATTCTCCTTTTCTCTGTGTGAAAGGGCCCCTACCAGCTGCCACAGTTTGGACTAGCCACTAGGGCTTGGGTACCCAGGGACAGTAACTGATAGGGATAGGCCTGTGCACAGAGCCATAGAATAGATTATTAGAGTGATAAGCTAATTAACCTGATTTCCCCTGTCCTTGTTATATCCCCTAAATAAATCAGAGCTGCTTGTTTCAGCAAAGTTATACTGCCTGAGGTATTTGTCTATGTTAAAGTACTGTACTGTGATTGTTGCACTGTATCTCATTTCACAGGAGGTCCCAGTGCGAACCAGACCTGGGGGTAAGTGTATACTGTGAAGGTAATTCTGATATATTGTGTGGGCCACTAGTGGGAAGAAAGGGGGTTGCAGTGTCCCAGAGGGCTGTGACCAAGTTAGTTTAACTATTGCAAACCCTGACCTCTGGGTGAGGCACCCGCCATTGGATCAGGCCCCTCAACCTGTTAGTGGCAAATCAGGCAGGTAGTAGCCCCTGGGATAGCGCCATCTAGGGGTTACATCTTGGAGGCTCACCGCTGGGATTGTGTGTCCTCTAGTGGCCATATTCTGAACCACTGTTAAGAAAAAATGGGTACCCCGACAGAGTGGCTGTGCACGGCTGGTGGAGTGGTGTACTGGGGAGGAATCGACCCCAAAATGCTATGCTTATCCTGGACATCCCCTGGGTATCAATACGGACACTGTGCAGGAGTACTTTCCAAGGTGGAAGGTTTACAAAACCCTGTGGTGGTGGGTCGGCATGCTAATCTGCTCACCCACACTTTCCTGGCCCTAGTAGAGTTTAAGGATCCCATAGATAGCTCCAAAGTGCCACAGACCATTACCCCAGAGGAGCCCTCACTGCTTGGAGTGATAACTAAGGACAGTAAAGACCGGGGGAATCAGCCCCACCACTATCTGAACTTTTGAGGAGAAATTTGCTGAATGTTTGCTGGGAGAGGGAAAACTGTGGAGGACTTGAAGAAACTATTCTTGCCACCTGGGGTGTTCCTCCCCAACACCCTCTCCTGCTCCAGTGCCCGTAATGGTGGCTGAACCAATGCAGACTCCTATTTCTGCACCTGCCATTAGTCACGACTCTTACCGAAGGTTGAGGATCTTCTCTGGCACCCTCCCCACCCCCAAGGGGAGGATGACTGGGAGACCTGGATAGACTATGTTGCCCCAAGTGCTAGAATGGCAATGCTCGAAGGCTAAAGCGAAGAGGGTTAGTGAGAGCCTCCAGGTCCTGCCCTGGCTACCATCCGTGCTAAACGGGCCAGTAACCCTGAAGCGACTGCACAGGCCTATCTTGAGGCCTTGGAGAATGTGTAGGGGAGCCCAGATTCTGATGAGGACCTATGGTGGAGAGTAAGAGATGCACAATAGTACCAAGGAGTTGTTGTCTGTGTATGTATCTCGGCTGGAAAAATTGTTGCAAGAATGCCTCAGAAAAGGTAGTTTGCCAGCTATTGAACTGGACCGAACCAGGCTGGACAGGATCCTTAAGTCTGCCCCTTCTCAGAACTGCTGTTGCTTCATTCGCCTGGCAGATCGACTGGAATCCCCACCCTCCTATGATGAGTTAATGAGAGAAATTCGAGGAGTTGAGAAAAGACGACCTCGGGAGGGACCTGCACCAATAGCTGCGCTACGACCAGTGACTGAGGGTGACCCATCAAGTGAAGTTCAGGGGCAGAGGTTGGCAGTCAATGAGTGCTCTGACAAGGAAAAGATATGTCACAATGGGGCGAACTGTTGAGAGAGATCCAGGAATTCAAAAACAGTCCCTTTATGAAGGCCACGCCTGCAATGCAGGCCCTGACCTATATCCGACTGCATCTGCTATGGGGTGGGGTACCCACCCATGTATCTCCTGCTGATAACAGCTCCGAACTCGATTCCTTGACCATGGAAGTGGAGAAACTGAGATGTCTCCAAATGCTTATCACGCCGCAGACAGAGATGGCACCAAGGTTTCCAGTTAGTAATACCCCGCCCTGGCTCCCAGTGTGGCACCTCGGCCAGCTCAAACTCCAGAAAGTATGTTTTGCTATAATTGTGGGAAAGATGGGCACATGAAAGAGAATGCCAGTCCCCAAAGACACTGACAAAAGTTGCATATAGGCTACAAGGAGAGCTTGGAGAAGAAATCAGTGGTTAAGAGGTGCGAACATGATCCCAGTGAGGGCACCAAAAATGCTAATTCACGTCCTTTTGTGGCAAGGTCAGTTGCCCAGGCCCCCACTACCGCCTCTCCAGACTGGTCCAGAATAGTGGGTCCTCCATGGAGACCACTGTAAAGGTGAATGGAGTGTCTACAAGAGCTGTGATAGACAGTGGCTCCCCAAGTGACAATTATGTTCCAGGATTGGTATCAGAAGCATTTGTCAGGCGTACCCTTACAACCATTAGAAGGACTGCATGTATAGGGGGTTAAGTAGAGAAGGCCTACCCTTATTCGGGTATATCGAATTTGGCTGTCTTTCCCCACCTCCGTGGCTGGAGTGGCCGGACAAGTAGAGACCTAGCCTTAGTGTGTCCCCCACTGGACTGTATGATGGTGTCCCTTTGTTGATTGGAACAAATGCTCATATGTTCGGAAGGCTGGCACAGTTGTGTTATGAAAAACAGGGGTCAAAGACTAGTAGAGCTTTAAGAGTTCCGGCTTTAATTAAGAAGGCCTATGAGGCACAGAGATGCTGAAAAACAGAACCAGAGGAACCGGTCGGAATTGTATGGAAGAAGGATCCTGAGTCTCTGATCCTGGCGCCAAATGCCCAGTGTACCTTACAGGGAGAGGTCCGTATCAGAAAGGATGTTAAGAATAAAATATTAATGTTGGATGCACCAGGCGATGGAAAATTGCCAGAGGGACTGCTGGTCAAGCCTAGTATTTTGCCGCTAGAGCCCATGCTTATGCCAGAAGGGTAATGGTCCAAGTTCATAATGTGTCTAGAAAGAGACATTCGAGTAAACAGAGGTTGCATCCTGGCTAATGTGCATTGTGCAGACACTGCAGTGCTAGCAGCAAGAGTTCAAGGAAGAATGACAGAGTACGCCTGACTTGTTTGATTTGGCCTCCGCTGCCAGCTGAATGGAAAGTGAGGATCAGTGAGAAGCTTGCCCAGAGAGACCAGGTGTTTTCTTTAAAGGAATGGGATGTAGGATGCGTGCAAGGAGCTGAGCACAATATCCGGCTGCATGACGAAAAGACCATTTCGTGAGAGGTCTCGACGCCTGGCACCTGCTGACATAGATGATGTGCGGCATCTGCAAGAGATGTTAGCTGCTGGTGTAATACAAGAATCCAGAAGCCCTTATGCTTCCCCATTGTGGTAGTGAGGAAAAAGAATGGAACAGTAAGGATGTGTGTGGATTATCGCACCTTAAACCGGCGGACTATCCCTGATCAGTACACAATGCCCCGCATTCAGGATGCTTTGGACTGCCTAAGCGGGAGCAAGTGGTTCTCTGTGCTGGATCTCCGCGGTGGGTACTACCAGATCCGATGGCCCCAGAGGACCGTGAGAGACGGCCTTTATCTGTCCGCTTGGCTTCTATGAATTCATGAGGATGCCTCAAGGGTTTCAGGTGCCCCAGCCACTTTTCAACGATTGATGGAGCGTGCAGTGGGGACATGAACTTACTAGAGTGCCTGGTATACCTAGATGATGTCATTGTGTTTGGCAGCTCACTGGAGGAACATGAGAGCAGATTATTTAAGGTATTGGACCGACTGGAGGACTTTGGCCTTAAACTGTCCATTGATAAGTGTCAATTCTTTCAAACATCAGTAAAGTATGTGGGACACATAGTATCCACCGAGGAATAGAGACCGACCCAAGTAAAGTTGAGGCCTTGACCACCTGGCCACAGCCCAAAAATCTAAAGAACTGCAAAGATTCCTGGGATTCTGTGGTTATTATCGGAACTTCATCAAGGACTATTCAAGAGTGATCCGCCTTTACTTAACCTTACTCAAGGGTATCCCCAACCCACAAAAAATACCAAAGTCAGCGTCCCTCAAGACTGAAAGATGTATTTTCATCCGAGTGAAGTATTTGGGGCCCGCTGGACTCCTGATTGTGAGACTGCTTTCATGAGATCATATATCAACTTACCCATGCTCCAGTGCTGGCCTATGCGATCCAAGAAAACCTTACGTCCTGCACACTGATGCTAGCTTGCAAGGGTTGGGGGCTGTGTTGTACCAAGAGCACGAGAATGGCCTGAGACCAGTGGCCTTTGCCAGTAGAAGCCTGACCCCATCCGAAAAGAACTATCCTGTACATAAGTTAGAGTTCCTAGCTTTGAAGTGGCTATTGTTGACCAATTCCATGAGTACTTGTATGGGGCTAAATACTAGTAAAACTGACAATAATCCTTTGACCTATGTGCAGACCTCAGCTAAGTTGGATGCCACTGGCCATAGGTGGCTTTCTGCATTATCTACATATGACTATGCTCTCGAATACCGAGCAGGTCTGAACCACATAGATGCTGATGCTCTCTCCCGGAGGCCTGTTCCCCAGAATGATTGAGTCCGATTGGCAGAACCTGACATTCGGGCACTCTGCCGGAAGTTTGACAGGAGGAACAAATGTCCACGAGGCACTGGACTGCATGGTGGATTGCTTGGGAGCCTCTGAGAATTGCATACCTGCTGCTTATTGCCACTTTTCTGCAATAGACATTGGTGCACTGCCTCAGCTGGACAATGACAGTATTGCGGGCTCAATCCCGCGATCCCATGATCAAAGCAGCTTTAGAAGCCCTCTATGCAGGAAAAGATGTGTCCAAATTACGCTCCACTGATTTGAGAACTGCACTGTTATACAAAGAAGGTCCTAAGTTGAAACTGATCAATAAACTGTTATACAGAGAAACAGTAGACAGAGGGGACAAGTAGACAAACAACAACTAGTGCTGCCACTGCCTTTCGAGACTCAGTACTGAGGTCCTTGCACAACCACATGGGGCACCTTGGTATAGACAGAACACTTGACTTGGTGAGATCCAGATTCTATTGGCCTAAGATGGGGGCTGATGTGGAGCAACACATTCGAACTTGTAGTCGCTGCTTACAGAGAAAGCTTTGCCCCAGAGGCTGCCCCCTTGTTAACATCACCACCAGTGCACCCATGGAGCTGGTCTGTATTGATTTTCTGAGTTTGGAGTCGGATCAAAGAAATATCAGTAATGTGCTGGTGGTCACTGACCATTTCACGAGATATGCCCAAGCTTTCCCCACCAAAGACCAGAAAGCATCCACTGTGGCCAAAGTACTTGTAGAAAACTTTTTGTTCACTATGGGGCTCCACAAAGAATCCATTCTGATCAAGGGAGAGACTTTGAGAGTCGTCTGATCAAGAGATGCTTTTCTCTGTGGGGAGTCGAAAGTCCAGAACCACTCCTTACCACCCCAGGGGACCACAGCCTGAGCGTTTCAACCGCACTTTGCTAGATATGCTAGGCACCCTGCACCCAAAGGACAAGCCTAGATGGAGCCAACAAATTAGCACCCTGGTACATGCTATAACTGCACCAAAGTGATGCCACTGGATTCTCCCCTACCGCCTGATGTTTGGAAGAAGCTCGACTACCAGTAGATGTGTGTTTTGGGGTCTCTCCTGATGGGGTTCAAGCTGACAACTATTTACAGTATGTGCAAAAGTTAAGGCCCAGCTAACTCATGCGTACCAACTGGCTCAAACCATGGCTGCCAAAGAAATCTGGCCAACAAAGAAAGGTATGATAAAAGGTGAAAGCACAGGAACTCCAGGAGGGAGATCGGGTATTGCTAAGAAATCTAGGACTGCATGGCAAGCACAAGATTGCTGACAGATGGCACCATCTCCCTCACATTGTAGTGGGCAAACTAGATGATCTGCCAGTGTACAAAGTAAGGCCTGAGAATAATTCAAAAGATGTAAAAACAATGCATAGAAATCATTTACTGCCCATTGGACAAATCTTAATTGAGTCTGAGCCCTAGAAGATGCCCCTCTGGACCAGTGACTAGAGCTGCTGCTAAGAAAAGATCAAGAAAGTCTGCACCTACAGAAGCAAAGTTAAGTGTTCCCTCCACAAGTCCCAGTTGAGCATGACTGTCAGTCCATATCGGAAGAAAGTGAGAGTGACTTTGAATACTATCCTTCTTACGAACTGAGTCAATTGTTTGGGGCAATCCCTAGTCAATAGTGGAGACAAAGCTGGGCCTTCTGGACTGTCTAAGCCCCAGCTTCATCCCTGGAGCCAATGCTCCCAGAAAGTGAAGTGCAAAGCATCAGATCAGATGAAATGGAATCATTGTGCATGGTTGAACTGTTTGAGCTTTCAGGGAGGAAAATGATAGATTGGGGCAGACTGGTGATATATCCGAACAAGAAGAGTATTTTGAGTGCCCTGACAGTCCACTGCAGTGTCCGAAAGCTCTCCATGCGAGCCAAATGTTGTGGACTCAGAAACTGTAACTCCTGGAGCTGAAAGTGCCCCAAGTTCTAGCCTCTCTACCCCAGGAGAGCTCCCCTGACAAGTGAGGACAATGCTGAAAATGAGGCTCAAGTGCAGAGACTGTAACAGTTCCCCTAGAAAGACTGGTCGAGCTGTAAAGCCTGTGGTGCACCTCAGTTATGATTCCCTTGGGAGGCCTGTGGATTTGCCTCTCAATGTTGTCCATAAAGTGTATGTGTCCCGAGCTCATTGCCCAAACTCAGCGTCAGTGCTAACTCCAAGTTACTTGTGTTGCCCTCTAAGTATGGTGCCCTTGCCCGTCCAGCCCCAAGGTAACTGATAGGGAAGGCCCCCTCTCTTCAGGTTTCATGTACAAGAGGTAATAACTTGAGTTATGGTACAATGTGTATGTAATACTGTGTAAAGAGTGACGTACTGCAATGTTTCAGAAATGTGTTCTTGGTAAAATGATATATTGACTGTGATTACATGTGCGAGCCTAATGCAAATGTATATGGTTGCAGTTGAAACTTATAGGTACTTGCGAGACGTCAAGCTTTCCCAAACCAGGAAGGGTGTAACCCCTGCAAATGGGGTTCCCAAAAGACTTCCAGGAGCTTGCTTGAATGCTCCAAGCCTGAATGGTGTTTGGCATTTAAGCCATTTATCAGTGAGTGTTTTAGAGCCTCTGGTACTGTCTCTTTAAGAGCTGTCTGCTTGCAGACATAATTAGTTTGTATGGGGGACTGTGTGCTTCTCTGAGTGCCACTCGAGCTGCTGCCAATTCACTTCATTTTGCAGTCACTAGGAGTGCAAAGGGAACCTATCTGAAAGATGTAACTGTTTGCCAGAAATTATTTAGAGTAATAATGAAATTACAGTTTGTCTAACCTGCTTTCTTTGCAGTCAGAACTGTGTCTGCTAGTTCCCCATTCTAGTTTTGAACTGCTGAACTGGACCAATCAGTGTGGGGTAAGCTAGCTCTAAAATGGTGCCTTGGACGAATCAGAACTTGGACTCATAATCTGAGCCAGCCACAAGAGGATTGTATGGGCAGTGACTCTGGGAGATGTAGTTTAGACTTCAGTGCCTTTTGGACCAACAGCAGCAGTCTATTGTGAGTGACAGCCAATCCAGTCAAGAACTGGGAGGAACTCAAAGGAAGTGCCCGGTTTTGTCAGTTGGAGTGTCAGTTGAGCTTTGGCAGTGAAGAAGGAAGGAGCCCTGTGCTTTTCAGTGTGCAGTTTTAGTCAAAAAACGTGTGTAAGGCCCAGAGTTCGGTCTGCAGCTTGTTGGGACTGAATCAAGTCCTGTGAAAAGAATCAAAGGATCTCTGAAGAGTAGAAAACAGGCTCACCCTGTAGAAGACTGGAAGAATTGCTGAAAATTGCTTCGGTCTGTCAGGAACTGAATCTGCTGTGTGTTCTCCCGGTGTTGTGCAGTAATTGCGATCGGGATACAGATGCAGCCTGCCTGGTATAGTGCTTTCTTTTATATGGATGTGTGAAGAGGTTTGTGTACCTCAAGTGAGCCCTGCTGACATTGAAGGACCCTATCTTATTTGGAGGTCGTGAGTACTAATTCAGGGTCGCTCCTGTTGAATTGCCACATTAAATCCAAATGGAATTACTGTACTGCTGACTGTTTAATTCTCCTTTTCTCTGTGTGAAAGGGCCCTACCAGCTGCCACGGTTTGGACTAGCCACTAGGGCTTGGGTACCCAGGGACAGTAACTGATAGGGATAGGCCTGTGCACAGAGCCATAGGTAGATTATTAGAGTGATAAGCTAATTAACCTGATTTCCCCTGTCCTTGTTATATCCCCTAAATAAATCAGAGCTGCTTGTTTCAGCAAAGTTATACTGCCTGAGTGTATTTGTCTATGTTAAAGTACTGTACTGTGATTGTTGCACTGTATCTCATTTCACAGGAGGTCCCAGTGCGGAACCAGACCTGGGGGTAAGTGTATACTGTGAAGGTAATTCTGATATATTGTGTGGGCCACTAGTGGGAAGAAAGGGGGTTGCAGTGTCCCAGAGGCTGTGACCAAGTTAGTTTAACTATTGCAAACCCTGACCTCTGGGTGGAGGCACCGCCATTGGATCCAGGCCCCTCAACCTGTTAGTAGCAAATCAGGCAGGGGTAGTAGCCCCTGGGATAGCGCCATCTAGGGTTACATGTGTATATATGTATATATATATATATATATATATATATATATATAAACATATACATATACAATAGAAGTGAGCTATATTTTCACTGATAAAAGCATGTATTACTACCACAGTGAGATAAATGCAAGCCCAGGCTAACAAAGTGATGATAAATGCTGTTTATACATACTGTGCTTACCTCACCAGCATTTATTCTCACTGTGGTGATGTCTGAGACAAGCCCATTAACTCTCCTCAGTGCTGCAACTTGTTTCAGCTCATGAAAACAAATGAAATTCACCTGCTTTTCAAGTACCTGAAGCCCCAACAACAGGTTTACTGCATTCAGTCTCACAGATACTCACATGCTGAGAAGATCTCTAAAGTTCCTACTAGAAGGAAAAAAAAGAAAGAGCACTGACTGCTAAATACATCAAACCATGCAGACTCAAAGCAGCAAGCATACTTGGATACAGATGAACTATACTGGAAGAATAAATAAATTCTCCTTACAGAAGAAAACAAAACCAATGAATATGGAAGAGGTTTTTCTATATTGCGCACAGTTTGAAAGCAACACAGAACCACTTTACAAAGGCTTGTTGTACAAATCACACACATGATGTGAAGATCGTGTCATATGTGAAATATCTTCACTAGTGAACAGTGACCTCTGGATATTCTCACTCATGTCTTCACTCATGTCTTGTTTCATTGAGTATCCAGAGGTCACTGTTCACTCATGAATATATTTCACATATCACACTCCTGCCTATCATGTATTCCCTACATATATATATATATATATATATATATATATATAGAGAGAGAGAGAAATATCAAAATGGCAAGAACAAATCTTGACATTTCATTAGTCAAGAGATGTCACCTCACTGTACATTAAATCTTTATAAACACATGGTAAGGTGCTGAATCTCATTTCCACCCCAAAAACTACTTAGAGCCATTTATAAGTGTAATAAGCCCCTCAAGGGTGTGCATCGTAGGATTTAAAATGCACTTCCTGGGTGTACGGACACTCAGCCTTTGGCCTGTGCCTTACTACACTCCTGAGGCATTTAAAATCCTATAAAGCACACCCTGTCATGGCTTATTACTTACTTGCAGATAGAGAGATAGTTAGATAGATAGATATATATAATGATTTTTATGCAGGGTCAGGCAGAGGCACACTTAAATATAGTCCATGAGGGAAGAGTACATTTCCACTTCCTTCCTGTCAGACTCACAGTTCTTGTGACCCAAATAAGCCAGCTGGCTGCATCAAGTAGCCTTAAGGGAACAGTCAGCACTAGAGCCCACGCTGGTCCCAATTTGCATTTGTGTCAAACAAAGTTTTTTAACATCTTGTAGCCCAGGCGCTGTGTGCCAGTGGGCTACTACCTCTGCCTGTTGGCCCTCTAACAGGTTAAGGATCCTGGGTCCTGTTACGGTGGTGAGCGGGGTTCTATCCCAAAGATAATACAAATAGTGTGGTGCCGCCACCCAGAGAAAGTTAGAAGTGGGTCAGGTGACTGGCTGGCACAGCCCCTGGGATGCTGCACCTACCCACCTCCCCTACAACCACCCCACACACTGGATGCCCAACAGTTCAGTCACACCATAAACCATGAACAGTAATGACTGAACAGACTCAGAGAATTCCTGCACACACACTATCAAATGGTAAACCACAGCTTCACTGGGGTAAGGACTAGGGAGGGATACCGAGACAAAGGATGGTTGTGGATAGAAAATGGTTAGTAAGAACAAATAACAATAACCATTTGGGCCCGTAGGCTGAGTCCACCCCAGATGCCCACCCTACTGGTATCAGTGTCTAACCTTATAGTCCTTAGGGGTACCCACAAGGTGCAGGCCTGTTCATTGCCATGAGTTGGCCGGCTGTTGGGACCGTGATAAAGGAGAAAATGATTTTAGAAAGCAATTAAATCCCTTTCACACTCCTTTGCTTGGTTTCTGGGAACCAGGTCCTGGGTACTAATGGTTTTGCAGAACTCAAACACTCCTGGGATGAATGCCTCCAGCTGTCCTGGATCATGGAGCTCCGTGCAGCAATGGGCAGATGGAATCTTGTTGAGGATCTTGCGGCTGGTCACCTTGATTGCAGATCTGGCGCTTGTCACCTTCAGCCGCTTCTGGCCCATTGCAGAGCTCCGTGGCAGGAAACACCAGCCCCAAAAAGTCCAGACTCGGAGTGGCTCCACAGCCTGGCTCCCCACTAAGATCACAGGTGCCCTTGCACCCCAGCACGTGCGGTGACCTCCTGAGGTGGTGAGCCCCACTCGGAAGGGATTAGCTGATTCCTCCCTGGCGCTGGGTGAGAACTCCCAAGCGGTGGGGGTCCTCTGCAGTCCCTGCACTGAGTTTGAAACCAGCAGAAAACACAGGCAGTTGCTCAACCAAATTCCAGTGCCAAATAGCTGTGGGTGCTAGCCCTAGATCGGATGAAGCACAGATGCAAACCACAGGGGATCCAAATACAACGGACCCCTGCACACCAGTCCACACTTTCCAGTCGGAAACTGTCCACAATACTTTTTGAAACATATACCCCCAGGCAGCAGGCAGCAACTGACTAATATTCATGAGGGCTCATGACTCATTCATGAGCCCTCGCTATTCTCAGTCCAAACTGTTCAATTATATTGTCCAGTGGCTTCTTGCCAACTCCTCTGAGGTCACCGGTCCCCATTTAACTGAAGAGGGACACGGAACCACGAATTACTCCCGGCCGACTGCAAAACTGGCAGTCGGCACGATAAAACTCTTCGCGCATGCGTGACCGCGCCATGCACAAGGTGCAAAAGTGTGCAAGCAATCACAATTAATTTCTCAAGCCCTGGATGGGCTAAATACCTAAAAGCCACAGTGGTGACTCTGTTTGGGGCATCAGGGGACCTGAGAGGGCAGCGGGAAGACCCTAAGCAGGAGAAAATGGGACAAAATGGGAGAATGGGGGCAATAAGTGAAAGCCCCAGAGGGTGTTACATACTGTTTACTGCAGTACAGAAGATTGTAGCAAGGATTTTGTTGACTTACAGGCTGACATTTCCGTTAACAGAATTCCCAGTCCGCTGACTTCAGTGGAGGGCTGCAGAAGTGGGAGATGCAATAGCCAGCCGTGCACATTAGAGTTTATGGGCTCTGGTCCGGCCAGCCTCTGGGCTAAGTACATTACGGTCTTAGCCCAGGGAGGACAGCTGGACCAGCAAACAAAAGAGCAGAGTTTATAAAACCCTAATGTGCACTACAGGCTATTGAATCTCCCACATCTGCAGCCCTCCACTGAAGTCAGCTGCTAGATCTGGGATTTCTGGTTACAGCAAATGTCAGCTCAGAAGTCAACAAAGCTGCCTGCGCAGTCTTTTACGCTGCAGTAAACAGTAAGTTATAAAACAAATTGCACACAAACTGCAAATTGGGACCAGCTCCACGCTTGGGTGGGGGCTCTTAGTGCTGACTGTTCCCCTTTGAACCCTGACTTACAGGTTTACTACAGTTCTCCTTTAAGAAGAAAATAATTAAATGTTCATCAGAATCAGATGGGGTTACATACTGTAGCAGATGTCAAGAGAGACACCTTCAGGGATACATAAGCGGTATAATTATTTGGAAAGCTGGTGTGTCTTTCCCACTTAGTTACATGCAAATGCAACAGAAATGGCAAAATGAAAAACAAAGTTTGCCTTTAAAGCTCTGAATACTAGCTCCACTGATGATACAAATTAGAGAACATAAGCACTGATTCTTCTTTAGATATGCCACAACATGATCCAAAACAGCAGTCTGCTGGCAGCAGAAGAGCAATGGCCATTAAAGGTAATATGCAATCATTATTCACATGCCTGGAAGTCAAACATGATAGCTTCTCAAGTGCCTATATTATTCTGAATACTGCAGAGTTTAATCATGAAACAGAATACTTTCTCAGTTTGCTGTTTTAAATGCCTGTGCCAGTGTTTGAACCCTGGTCATAGAGAGTCCAGTTGGAATCTCTCTGACTTCAACGGTGAGAAACTGGATGACCAAAACCAATGGGGCTGACCATGTCCTCAGGTCCAACTATATCATATAGGTTGGTGGGAGGAGGTAACCGTTCTTTGCACAGCAGGAGCAGGGTGGATAATTTCAAATGAACTGATCTTCACAGGGCCAGTGTTGGCACCATGAATCATGATCCACACCAGCCAGGGGTGACTGTGGTTAAACCCCAGCATTGGCTGGTGCCATGGCACCTAAGTGATGAGGATCGCGGTGGCATGTGGGTGACCCGAGTTCACAGTCCAATGCAGGGATGTCAGCAGTGAAGGCCAGCAGGGAGAACACTCTCCTCCCACAGGGGGCGGGGTGGGGAGATGACTCACACCACTCTTGTAGCATCTCTTGGTGGTGGAGGTGCCATTGAAGGGGTGGGTGACCAAGCTGGCCCAGTGGCGTGGAGGGCTGAGGTGTCGACTACCTCACCTGCTGTTATGCTGGCGAGCCAGGTTCGGGAGTGGACATGGGTCACTCAGGGGCTGTCTGAGGAGGGAGGCTTGAGCATCCTTAAGACTGCTCTCCTCCCTCGGGAGGGAGGGTTAAGATGGCTCGCTGCTTCTCTCCCACCTGGAGGTATCCAGGTGGTTGTGCAAGTGAGCGATACAAAGGGAGGATCCCTGCACAGTGCGTCGGGGGTGTCTCTATGAAGGCAATGCTTGCACACTGTGCTCATTGGACATGTTGTGGGCTGGGGCAAAATTGGTGGAACCCCTCTGAACCCCAGGATGAAGATCGACCCTTGCAAGCCCCACTCTGGTGACCGGGTAACCCCACACTCCTGTGGCAGAGGATGAAGGAGGAAGGTAAGTCCCAGAGAAACTGGGTGATGGGGCCGGGAGTCAGTCAAAATGGGGTGACATGGGGCAGATAAGGCTGATACAGTGTATATGGGAAGGAGGGAGACCACATGCCATCAGGCACCCCTTCCTATCCAGGCCACAAAAAGCACGGACTCTTCGGTTCCATACTCAGCAGTTGGTGCAACTGTGCAATGATGACAGGGAGTCAGGGTAGAGGGAACAGCTTGGGGATATAACAGTCTTGGGGGGACAGGCACCTCAAAACAGACTGAACTAAGAGAGGGAAGAAAAGACAAAGCTTTCTGTCTGGGTCTAAAGCAAGGATGTCAGTATTGAGTATCGTTCTTGGATTTAAGCTGGTCCTTCACAGAGATGCAGGCCAAAGAAAACTGGAACAGGGTCAAAAATGAAGTCTAGAGCACTGAACTTCCTTTTCAGAGACACACAGATTGAATTTGCGAAGAAAGGGCGACTTGTCGGCCATAGGAATGGAAAACAAATTACTTTCAAGTTAATGCATGTCAGCCTTGTAATTTGAACATCAGGCCAAACTCAAGAAAGACTTATTAGCCTTGGTTTTATTTGCAATGTCTGGCTCAGGATTTTTTGGCTCTGGGCCATCACACTACAAAGTTATTTTACACCCATGAGTAAATAATTGCTCAAGCCATTGCCGCTTCATCTCCTGCAACCATCTTTTGTAAGCGCTTATACATGACATGTCTGACACATAACCAAATTAAACAGCTCATCAAAACCAAGTACAAAGACACCGCTAAATCAGTACATGCGGAGTTTGTATATAAACTGTTGATCAAATAAAGTCTGCACGGAGAAAAACATTCCTTTTAAGTTGGCAGAATGTAACAGTGCAATCTTTATTACATTAACAAGGCTATAAACAATCGTCTGTAATTTCATAACTTGGGAATCAATAATTGTGAGGTGGGAGGAAGGGAGGGGTGAACATACTGGTAGAGTTGTCATTCTCTGGTAAAAATCATTGTCTTGCCTTTTTAATATGAAGATCAGAGGTGTCTGTCCTACCAAAGAAAGGACTTCATGGTCTTAATTCCTCAAAGCTTTTATGTATGTAATAAGAGTCACTCGGATGTTGCAGTTACTACCCCTGCCTTGTAGGCTCAAACAAGGTTGAGGGGCCTGGTTCTGACTTTCCTGACTGTGGGGTTCTAATCCAGATCTCTTAAGTTTAGTGCAGTGCCTCCACCCAGAGTAAAATTTAAGTGGGCCTGGTGTCAGATTGGCACAACCCTCGGGATGCAATACCTACCCACCTCCCCTCATAGTGTCCACCCTACACATCTAAGATCACTGTGCCACCTTAAATTCAACAATAATGTAATCAGTGACTTTCACTAATAATATGCTCACAAGACAAAATGTAAAATATCAACAACATTTTATTGCAGGATATTCACAAGAGATGAGGGAGTGCAAAGCAAAAGTGGTTTTAAACAAATCTCACAAACTCTTGTGGCAGAGCTGAAATTAAATCCCTGAGTAGGCCCGGCCAGTAAACAGTTTAGAACAATAACTGTGCCCACCCCCACCAGTCAAGACAATGCAGTAGCAGATAAGACTGTAATCCTTTTGTACTACCAGCCCACCTGTACTGGAGGCACTACCGCTGGTACCAGTTTTTATCCTTAAACCTTAAGGGGCTCCGGAGCTTCACTGGGTACCCAGCCTCCAGGAACGTTACAGGCCTGGTGATGTTGCAGCTGGCTGTTCAGCGATCACCATGGCACATGAATTCTTCTTGTCAGCATTCCATCCTCTAGCACTGCTGAATGACAAAGAATGATGTATTCTAATTCTGAACCTGCATTCTTCAACAGTTGGTGAGTGAACTATATATTAAAAATCTCCCTCTCAATGAGAAACATTCAAAGGGCAGCATCTGACACTTTTCTTTTGGAATTCTTTAAATAATATCAATAAGGCACTCCCATGAGTTAGCGTATCCAGTAAGTTAATCATAGCTAAGTCCAAAAATTGCCCTTTAGGGTTAAAAGGGCACTGTCCAGCTTTGCCCCTTCGTTTTGCATCACAGCTGGGCAGTGTGCCTTTTGGCACTCACCTATCGAATATATTCTTTAAAATGCCCCCTAGATATAAAAAATAGTTTTGGTACCTGTTTTGCTCGTATTTTGCCAAATTCGACATTTGCTCAGGTCTGAGCTGAAAACACCCTCCACGAGCATCTCCATGTTTAGAACCGCAACAGTCATGAGCACAGCCCGGAGTACAATTTTTTTACCGTGACACTTGTAAAATGATTTACCTAGTAAGTTCTGTAATTCTGAACAGTTTGTGGTGCTTGCAAACAAAAACCGAGCACTAGGGGTATCACAGTTTACGTATTTTAATCTGGAGCCGAAATCACGCCATGCACAAGAGCACGCATTCTTGCGCTGTGGTGCTGGATCTGGTACACGCCTTCTTTGCACAGGCACAGGATTTCAGCAGGATTAAAATGTAAACTTTGATACCCTCAGTGCTCAGTTTTTGTTTGCAGGCACCATGAACTGTTTAGAATTACAGAACTTACCAGTGCAATATCATTTTACAAATGTCACAGTGAAAAATCACACTCAGGGCTGCGCTCATACCTGACACACGCTTACAACATGGAGATGCTTCCAGTGGCAGGTGTTTTCAGCTTGGACCGAGCAAATGTTGAATTTGGCACAACATGAACAAAACAGGTACTAAAACTATTTTTTCTATCTATGGGGGCATTTTAAAGAATATATTCGATAGGTGAGTGCCAAAAGGCACACTGCTCAGTCGGAAGAAAACGTAAGGCAAAGCCAGTGCCTTTAATAAACAGACTGTTAATCTAACCCGCTGTCATGCTTTGTTGCATAATTAGGTTGTTTAAATCTCTTGACTTTTATTCCACTAGGTAAAATACTCTGGTTTTGATGGGTTAATTTTGTAACCAAAAAGGAAGCCGCACTCATCTGCTATGGTCTTTAAAGAGGCAGTGCAACAAAAGTTGAAATTTTTGCACCTGCGATTTTAGTTTAGTGACATGCTGCGTGATGTCTGTTTTAAGATATTCTAAGGGTTTCCTTCGATTCTTTAATTTTTTGTAATTAATTTGCAGCATGTTTGCTTTCTTCATGTGACTTGTCGGGCAATACATTAATTTGCGTGACTTAATTACAGTTTTATTGAAGTAATAAAAATAATAAACTAAATTTGGCAACCAGGTAAGGCCCACTAGGCAGAAGTCCTGTTTACATGGGCAACCCGGGAGCACTGGGGAGGGTAAGTGACTTGCTCAGGGTCACACAGTATGCAGGTGGAAGTTGTGGGACTCAAACCCATGTCTGCTGAATATACCAAGCTCATGCACAGCTCATTTCTCTAACCTCTAAGCAATAGTGCCAGCCCATTTAACCAGGTTGCTAATATTTTCATATATAATTAGACAGCAATATTTACCAATGAAATTGTTCTAGTAGACTTACATGCGGTTACATGTTTTCCAAGTTTCATAATTACAGTAATCATAGAAACATAAAAACTGATGGCAAGAAAAGACCATTGGCCCATCTAGTCTGCCTGTAATACCCTTCCTACCCCTTGACCTAGAGTCTATACTGGTTTTATGCCACACTACCACACCCCATGTTTCCCACCTTGCTGCTATCACCCCCTCCCCAGTGACTATTTTGCCCTTTACTCTGTCCCAAATGTGTTTGAATTCATCAATGGTCTTGGTGCCCACAACCTCCACTGGCAAGCTGTTCCATGACTCAACAATTTAGTCTGTGAAAAGAACTTTCTTATGTCCCTTCTGAATTTCCCTCCTTCCAGGTTCCACTCATGCCCCCCAATCACTGTATCACGCTAAGTACCAAGCAAGTCTCTATCTCTGATACCTCTCTCTATAGTTTGTAAAAGTGGTGGCATTAGTTCGGTTTGAAAAGTTTTATAAATTTCCCTGCACACCCATCAGGTTAAGGTGCTGTCCCATGCTTGAGAGATGTTATGACTTCCATCAGCTTCTCTGTAGTAACTAATGTTTCTAAAGTTACGTTATCAGCTGCAGACAGTTTGAGCATATTACAGAGCTAGTGTACTACTTAAAACTAATATTAGTTTTAAAAGCAGTCAGCCATTGCCTTTGCATCTGAGGTGTTTTCTTTCTCTTCAGTTAAGAAGAAGATTGTTGGATGTCTCACCTCACTGCATGCCAGCGACCTGGGTTCGGGAGCAGCCCGGGCCGGAGGTCGGCACGGGGGAGGGCGGAGCTGATAGAGTGGCTGTCAAGGCAGCTCTCCTCTCCTCTCCAGGGAGGTGGAAGGCATCCCTCACTCACGGCTGCCCCTGGTGGAGGCCAGTGGGTCGCGCAAGAAAGTGCGGCGTTAGGCCAAAATGGGGCGGGTAGAAGAAGGGCTCATTGGGGCTGTATGGCGATGCCTGCCTCCACACGCATGTGTCTTTCTCCTGGGGCCTCAGGTAATCGGGCAAGAAAATGGAAAACAGCTGGCGGTAGGATGCCAACCGACTTCTCCGCAGGCACCACTCCCAGGACCGGCATAAGATAAGCCCCAGTAATTCCGGTGATTGAGCTGGGGAGAGTCGGTCAGACGGACCGCATAGCCATGGGAGAAAAATAAGGAAGTGATAAAAAGAGAAGATTATTTGCCTGATGTTAGTAGGGTGTGATGTGTGGGACAGCTTTGCCTGGCAGCTGACACATCTAGCTCTATCCCCCCACTACATCATCAGCATTGTGACCTCCACTGACTGTGACATCACAGCTGCTTATAAACAGCCACTCAGTAGCTGCCAGGTCAGTCATCTATGAGGTCACTGTCGGTGAGGTCACAACACTGATGATGTAGAGGGAGAACAGAGATAGGTAAGTCAGCTGCCAATTTAAGAGCTGCTGCATCCATCCAGCACAATATTATCACGTGAAAACTTTCCAACGAGCAAACAGAAAAGAAAAATGCTTCAGAAAGGAGAAGTTACAACTGACTACTGCTTAAAATTTATATTATTTTCCTGTCTGCCTGTGTTGGCTCCACTACCTCAGTTTACCAAAGATATACTGGTTTGCTAGACTGTCCCTGTTGGGACAACATTCTAGCTTACACAGCTCTGTGTAGAAATTTCCAAGCCAGCTCCATAGCACGTCTATCAGCTGCACCTTTTTCAGTCTGCTAGCCAGCCACCTGCTGGCCCCATTACCGTTCTTGCAGTACTTTCAATTTGAAAATCGTAGCAGTCCTTCCAATTCTTTGCCAGAAGTTCCAGCAAATCCCATTCGTTTTTTGTCAGCTGTGCATAAATCTTTGTTGCTGCAGTTTATGTGATGTCTCAAGTAAACAAATTTTATCTACTATTTAAGTGCCAATTTTGTTTTTTTTTTTCTCAAAAGCAGCATTAAGTAATTATTTCCACTTGAACCACTGTCTCAAAGCCACCCCAGAGACATTTCATCTTTGTTTCTAGAGTTCATAAAACTCTCAATATTCCTTGATTTTTTTTTGTGCTGTATTTTTCGGGAAAGACTGTGCCATTCAATAGGGCTATATTAAGTCTCCCTGTAGAATATTTTTGAGGTATGTCTCTCAGTATGTCTTCTTTACAGGGGCATGGTCTGATTGACTTACAGAATAGATCCAAGGGTTAGAGGAAAGTGTAAATTACAGGCTGGAACCAGCACCAAGGCAATTCTGGAAAATGTATTCATTTCAAAGGTTTTACCAGGAAAGATGTACTGAGCTGGTATCAGCTCATTTCCAGATCTGCCGGGGGCAGGAAGAGAAGAGAACAGAACCAAAGTTCAGTGTACAATACAAATAATATGGAAATAAGTATAACAAAATAAGCAAATTACAAGAAAATGCTTCAAAAATAAAACTGTCAATTGCTAATTACCATAGAATAAAACTCAAAAATAGACTAAAGAACATTAAGCGGTGAGCAACATAGAGGATAATGTATGGTCCTCTATCAGTAACGGTCTATTAACTGTCGAGAGGGTTGCCAAGCGACCGTGTAAACCTCGAAAGCGAAGCTCGAAAGGTTCTGTCGCCATGCAACCTCGAGACGCTTAACAGTGACCGTTGCCGATAGAGGACCATACATTATTTTTTATAGTGTATGTCCCACGTAAAAAGGAAAACGGCTGCTTACTTTTTGAAATATAGTCACTGCACGCAGCCGTTCAGTCCTTCCCTAACCGCTGCATTCATCTGTAAGTTCCCAGTGTAAAAAGGCTCGCACATCATGAACCGATCGCCGTTGTTAACCTATCAATGTGACGTAGCATCGATAGGTTAACAACATTCATCGTCACATCAATAGGTTAACAACCTTAGGAAATGATGATTTCCTAAGGTTAACAGCATTCTACCATACATTATAAAACAATAATATGAGGAGCACAGAGTAGTGAGTGATGAACGGGGAAGAGGGGCTAAGCTAGTGTCAGTGCAGTGGAAGGCAGGTGACAGAAATCCTACCAATATCAGTAACAATGTAGGAGTGAATAGAGAAAACACAGCATGGAGGAGAGATTTCAGAGCTAGAAGTGAAAGAGCAGAGTAAATGGAAGGGTGAGAGCCCATAATTTAGGGAAGCAAATGAGAAGGCAACTTGGCCAGCTGTTCGCGTTCTGTTATGTTTAAGCCATCTACCCCTAGTTCATGAGTGCCTCCTCACCCCTCTTGAGGTCATCCCTAACCCTCCCTTATGTTTCCATTCCTCCCCTCCCCCCTCCACTTTTCTGTTCTGACTGGTATTCATTATCTATACCTGGGGTCCACTCTCCAGCTGGACTTGCTCTGGCTTGTCATGTATATAATGTCCCTTGCTTGAAATACCTAAAAATCTGTATGTATATTTGACTATGCCTTTGCTGTTGTTAAGCATTTTGTACATTGCTTTTGCCCGTGGACTCATTTTGTCTGTATATGTATTTGCAGTTGCATTATATATTGACCTTCTATTATGTATTGTACATTGTACATTGACTCTGCATTCTACCCTGGTCCACCTCGAAAATGAGCTCTGCTCAACGGTGTCTGCCTGGTTAAATAAAGATTTTGATTGATTTTGATTGATTGATTGATTGATTGACTGATTTGTGGGAGAGCAAGGGAGCGAAAGCCATCGTTATGAAGGGAGCATGAAGCAGAAGGGGGACAGACAGACAGGAGAGAAGCAATAAATGAGGGAGGCAGCCAAACCAATATCCGGAGATAAATGGCATAAAAATTGGTTCTGTTGCCGTACTGGTTCTTGTGACAAAAGATCCAGAAACGAGATGATTTGATATCTTTTATTGGACCAACATAGATGTTACAAAAGAAAATAGGTGCTTTAGCTTTCGGACTACACCCAGTCTTTCATCAGAAACTATTGCCAGTTGTTTTGGAAGAATATATTCTATCTGCCTGTGCATCGCCTCAGTTCATAGAGGCACCAGATTTAACTGAGCGGGATAGGAAGAAGAGTCCGTTCACTTCCTGTTTCCATAACTCCACTTAAAGTACTTTTAAACTGCTATAAATGGTATATTTTGCCTTTAAAAAGCAAAATAATGCCACTGAGGTGCACAAATGGCTCCTCCCAGCTGTGACTATCTCACAGTAGCAGTCCATCATTTTTGGGGGGTCAAAGGTCACAGAAGATTGCAACAGCAGTAAAACTGCTTAAAATCTGCTTAAACATTCAATAACATTCACACAAAAATGTAAAACAAAAATTAAACAAAGGTGATCTTCCCATACTTAATCTGAACTGCACGAAATCAGGTGAGCAAACTGTCTAAACTGACTGTTCATACTAGGGATGCCAGAATTTGCCAATTCTGGTCCGATAGGACTTTAAGGAATTTAGAAATTTCTGAACCTGATTCCTGTTTCAATTCCAAGAAGTACCTCGGAGTCAGAATTAGATTTGGAATCCTAATTCCTAAATTCCTCCATTAAAACATGTTTTGGCTTTTAGGTCTAGAATTAGGATTTTTGGACGGCGATTCTGAAAATTGGGCTGGAATCTGATTCCCTGACTTGGAATCCGAGCAACCTTTGTTCATACAGTTATTAATGTGCAAAGGGGTTGGCCACCCATCAGCACAGCAGTATGGCTAACGCCAGAGGCCGGCAACTTGGGCTCAGAAACAGGCATGGGGCATCTGGGCTGGATGGGGCGTGAAGGACTGAGTGTCCAAGGAGATGCTCTCCTCTGGGGAAGGATGCATACTCCACTGCGCACTGCTACCTAGGCAACCACATGTGGCAGTGGAGCTGGAAGCACTTGGGCGGGAGCACGCCCCAGCACCAACATGACAACACACCTTGCAGGCGCATGTGTGCCCAGCACTCTTGGCCAGAATGTCCTAGGGACTTGGCAAAACACTGAAGGATACACATTAGGGCCCCTCTCAGCCTCCTGTCACACTCCTGGACACATAATGTTCAAAGGGGTATTTCTCCACTCTCCAACTTAGAGGTCACACATCTATGACTCCATGGGAGAGTTAGTGTGGGTAGGGAAATGAGGCTGAGTGGTTGCCTGGGGGCTTGATAGGAAGCATGTGCTGGCAAAGGGCATAAAATGGAAAGAAAAAAAATAAATACAATGACAGTTAAGTTAATGCTTACAAAAGCTGACATAGTGAGAGGTCCAAAGTTACATACTCTAATAATGTAATGCATCGTGGGAATTATATGCAAATCAGCATGAATGGATTTTGACTGGTTCTGCTTTAAGCAGGAGTGCATAGTGCTGCCCCGCCGGCTGCAACCCCATAGTAAACTTCCCTGCAGGGATGGGAAGTCTGTGATGGGGTTGCAGAAAACCTGACAGACTATGCATCAGGGGCCTATCAGGGCATGAAAGAGGATCAACTGTTTCACAGCATGCTTGCCCCTTCTAGGAAGGAGAGCTGGTGCACTCCACAGCAATTCTATCATGGCGACATGCATATAATTCCCATGATGCTTTACAATACTGAGGTATGTTTAATTTTGTATTTCTTTGAAACCTCACTTCATTCCTAATGCCCTTCTTGGGTAACTTTTTCCTCAGTGCTTTTATGGTAATGTTCTTTCTATTATAATAAGAGGTCAATCTTTGAAAACAAAAAGACAGGAGAAACCAGCTCACCAGGCCAGAAGTAGGACTGCGCTTGTGGCACCAGAGACCCTGGTGTGAACATGGACTTGGGCGTAGGGATCAGCAGGGGTGGGAAGAAGGACTAAGGGTCCCACGGGATGCTGTCCTGCTCCAGGACAGGAAGGGAAGGCTAGCACACTCCACCGCAATACTGCCACCTGGGTGACTACAGGAGGCACCGTAGCAAAGTGCTGTCTGGGAAGGAAGGAGGGATATCACCAGCGTCAGAAAGCTTGCATGTGCCCACCTTGATGTCTGTGCATTCAGCATGTGTGTGACATCCTTCAGGGCTAGGAAAAATTAGAAAATCACCCTGGCTACAACTGGATGACACTGGCTTACACCCGCTGGCCCTGACAACATTGACTGCATTACCACTTACTGTTGCGGGCTTGAATAGACTAGAGGGCTTTGCCAACCCTGGTGAAGGAGCTTCATAATGGGGAAGCCATGGGGTGAACAGTGGAAGAGATAAGCCCCAGAGAAATGGTGATGGAGCTGTGGGGAACAGAGGGAAGGGGGCAGGCCAGAGAGAAGGAGCATAAAAGACAGTAAAAAAAAAAAAAAAAAGGACAGGGAGCTGGCCTGCCAGCCACAGAGGCAGTGTTACCACTTGCAATGCCTTGACCTGAGTTCAGGAGCAAACTCGGGGAGTCAGAGGGCTACCAGGGGTGAGGAGGTTTGAGTGTCTGAGGAACTTCTCTCTCCTTTGGGGGTGGGGGACATGGAGCCCAGCCCACGCCTGATACCTGATGGAAACCTGGGGTGATCATCGATGTACATTGTGCAGGAGTGTGCGGCATGCATCAAAACGGTATTGTACATCCACACCTCCTGGGAGGAAATCAGGAGGAGGAAAATGAAGCTTCAAATGGCAGGATGACATCGCTGTCACAAAAGGCCCTGCACCTGGCTATCCAGGCACCGTCTGAGAGCAACAGATCCTGTTTGATGGTGAGGTTTAGGGATGCCCCTGCCAAGATCAAGGTAAGCCCCTGAAGGACACCGAGGGTGGCAGGGCTGGGAAAACTGGGATGGTCCAGTCCTGGGCAGGGGAGAAAAGAAATGACAAAAACAGGACCTGGGAAAATAGGAGGAAGGGGAGCAGCAGTGACCCAGTAGCAACAAACTGACCACCTGACCCCAAACCTTCCACTTTACCAAACTGGAGTATTTTGATTGATCTACCCCATGTGGGTCTGCCCTGCTGGAGAGGTGTATCTTGCTTGGGGTTGCAGGTGACGACCAGATTAGACGGTGCTGAAGGCTACAAACACCACTCCAGAGGAGTTAGGACAGAGCTTGTAAACGGACTGAACAGGTTTCCAAAGCTCACAATGTAAGAGAGTAAAGGAGTGAGTAAAAAATACTGAACAGCACTCCTACTATTTACATATTTTATTCTTACTGGCGCAACACACAACATCAGCTACAGTGTTTAATCTGCCAGGGTTCCAAATTCCTGTCGACATTACACTTTCAAGCCTGCTTCTACCCAAAGAGCAGAACTTGAGGAAAACATCAATTCAAAGTAAACAGACCATGAAATGTGCATGTTAAATAATTAAAAAAGGAATGATTAAAATAAACATTGTAACAACAGTTCAGTGACTCTGTTGTCCTCACTTTGCGCTGAAAGCAAATTAATACAAGTTCAAAAAATCTGTCAGATATGTTTCTTTCACAATTCTGAATGCGTTCCCGTATCACAGTAAATAAATCCCAAACAGACATGTTGTCATAGTAGAAGTGCTTCCTTTTTCTTGAACGTTAGTATTATCACACTGGTTCACTTTTTGCCTGGCTGCTTTCCATATAAAAACTACAATATATAGACTCATCCTATAACACAACAAAAAAATGCAACACACCCCAAAGCCTTACAATTATTTGCTTATTTCACTGTTCCCTAGTTCTTATTTTAGTCCATTTAACTATTGTGTCAAACATAGTGTTATTGTCTTGTCTCTGTAAAGTGTCTGGGGTTGAGGGTCTGTCTGTCATCAATAAGCAATACCACAGAATGACAACTTTAATATAGGTTGCTTCACAACACACTGATCTGTTATCCTTTACTAAATTCTAAAGAACATTCCTTATAAAATGCGTGAGTGAAATCCCTGCGTGTTGACTGGACAGGACCCATTCATGGAGACAGTACTAACAATGTAAAAATGTTAAATTATTTTTTCTAAATGCTCCTCACAAACCCATTTTGTAAGTGCACTAGTGTGTTAGTAGTACTCTGACCTGGGGCAGAAGGCACTTGGCCTGTGGCCTCATGCCTTACTATGCTGTGTCCTGACCAGGCTGGCAAGTTATCAGTGCCACTCCTCCTCCACCAGAAGCAGTGATGACAGTCTGGTGTGGCAGCAGCAATCTCAGTGGCAGTAATGAAGCATGGTTGCGCTTACAGTTGACGCTCTGGCTGGCGGTAATGAGAGAGTTCGCCAGGCGGAAGCAGTGCAGCATTGGTGACTGGAAAGAGTCAGGCTCCCAGCAACATCTCCTCCCAGTACAGCAGCACATGGCTGGGAAGTGAGTTATCTGCATTGCCATCAGCCAGATGCCATTAGCCAGCTAATCAATTAAAAATAATTTTTCTGCCAGCACCCATGGCGCTATCAGAGTGGCTTTGGCCATGTAGGGGACGGCCATCATGCCAAAGCAGATGGTAGTGAGCTGCAGCTGTTAGCTCCAATCAAGAGCAGCTGCAAGCCTCAACTGGTGCAATCCCAGGAGGGAGGAAGGATGAAGATTTCGTCAGGCCACCCATCCAAGCTGGAGCATCAGTAGTAACAGCAGGCGCCATTGGCCCAAAGTCAGATGGCATGACCTAATTTTTTAAAAGTGGCCCTAAGTAAAAGGACAGATCAGTATTTTATTTAAATTTGCTCCGTGTGTACTGTATGTGGTAGGAAGGGCATAGCTCCAGGGTTCCAGCCCCAGCTTGGTAAATCAAGCCACTGAAGCCCTGATTCAGGGCCTGGCAATAGATGCAAGGCAAGGTTTGCCCTAGTTAAAGCAACTGTCACTAAAGATACTGCATGCCCCTGACAGCCAAATAAACTATTTAACGTGGCTATACATTAAATATATTTACAAAATGGGTAGAGACAGTAAAGGAACCTGACTGGCAAGAACAGGATTCTAGTGATATCTTTTTTTTGTGTACAATATATGGTAAAAAGACACAGTAGTAATGGCCATGTACTGATCAGAATCCTGGAGACACCAATCCAGTCTGAAAATCCCAAATATGGCAGCCATTTGTTTTCTTGCAGCCCAGTCACTCGCTTGCTGACAACCCCAGAAATGGGGAATCCAGCATAGTTTAATGTTTTATTTTTTCAATATCCTATAATAACCCTAGATGGCCTATCCAGGGGCTACTACCCCTGCCTGATTTGCCACTAACAGGTTGAGGGCCTGGATCCAAAAGGCGGTGCCTCCACCCAGAGGTCAGGGTTTGCAATAGTTAAACTTACTTGGCCACAGCCTCTGGGACACTACAACCCTTCCCACTAGTAGCCCAAGTATATCAGAATTACATACAATATCACTTACCACAGACTGGTCTAGGCACTGGATTGTAAACAAGATACACCGCACAATCACAGTACAATAACCAACATAGACAAATACCTCAGGAGCATAACACTGGAAACAAGCAATCTGATTTATTTGGGGATATAACAAGGGCGGAAATCAGGTTAATTAGCTTATCACTCTACTCATCTACCTATGGCTCTGTGCACAGGCCTATCCCTATCAGTTACTGTCCCTGGGTACCCAAGCCCTAGTGGCTAGTCCAACCGTGGCAGCTGGTGAGGCCCTTTCACACAGAGAAAAGGAAAATTAAACAGTCAGCAGTACAGTAGTTCCATTTGGATTTAATGTAGCAATTCAACAGGGAGTGACCCTGAATTAGTACTCACGACCTCCAAACAAGATAAGGGTCCTTCAATGTCAGCAGGGCTACTCTTGAGCTCAAGAGACTCCTCACACATTTATATGGTAAACAGTCACAGGCAAAGTCCGTAATGGCAGCAGGATTCACTTGGGGTACACAAACCTCTTTCACACATTTATATGGTAAAAGAAAGCACTATACCAGGCAGGCTGCATCTGTATCCGATCACAATTACTGCACAATACCCGGGAGAACACACAGCAGATTCAGTTCCTGACAGACCGAGTGCAATTCATAATTCCTCCAGTCTTCTACAGGGTGAGCCTGGTTTCTACTCTTCAGATATCCTTTGATTCTCTTCACAGGGACAGTTCAGTCCTAACAAGCAGTTACACAAGCTGCAGACCAGAACTCTGGACCTTATACATGTTTTTTGACTAAAACTGTGCACTGAAGGAGCACAGGGTTCCTTTTCCCTTCACTGCCAGAGCTAAACTGAAACTCCAACAGACAAACCGGGCACTTCCTTTGAGTTCCTCCCAGTTCTTGACTGGATTGGCTGTCACTCACAATAGACTGCTCTGTTGGTCTAAAAGGCGCGAAGTCTAAACTACATCTCCCAGACTCACTGCCCATACAATCCTCTTGTGGCTGGCTCAGATTATGAGTCCAAGTTCTGATTCGTCCAAGGCACCATTTTAGAGCTAGCTTACCCACACTGATTGGTCCAGTTCAGCAGTTCAAAGCTAGAATGGGAACTAGGCAGACACAGTTCTGACTGCAAAGAAAGCAGGTTAGACAAACTGTAATTTCATTATGTAACCCCCTGCAAATGGGGGTTCCCAAAAGACTTCCAGGAGCTTGCTTGAATGCTCCAAGCCTGAATGGTGTTTGGCATTTAAGCCATTTATCAGTGAGTGTTTTAGAGCCTCTGGTACTGTCTCTTTAAGAGCTGTCTGCTTGCAGACATAATTAGTTGTATGGAGGGACTGTGTGCTTCTCTGAGTACCACTCGAGCTGCGCAATTCACTTCATTTTGCAGTCACTAGGAGTGCAAAGGAACCTATCTGAAAGATGTAACTGTTTGCCAGAAATTATTTAGAGTTATAATGAAATTACAGTTTGTCTAACCTGCTTTCTTTGCAGTCAGAACTGTGTCTGCTAGTTCCCCATTCTAGTTTTGAACTGCTGAACTGGACCAATCAGTGTGGGGTAAGCTAGCTCTAAAATGGTGCCTTGGACGAATCAGAACTTGGACTCATAATCTGAGCCAGCCACAAGAGGATTGTATGGGCAGTGACTCTGGGAGATGTAGTTTAGACTTCAGTGCCTTTTGGACCAACAGCAGCAGTCTATTGTGGTGACAGCCAATCCAGTCAAGAACTGGGAGGAACTCAAAGGAAGTGCCGGTTTTGTCGGTTGGAGTTTCAGTTGAGCTTTGGCAGTGAAGAAGGAAGGAGCCCTGTGCTTTTCAGTGTGCAGTTTTAGTCAAAAAACGTGTGTAAGGCCCAGAGTTCCGGTCTGCAGCTTGTTGGGACTGAATTACGTCCTGTGAAAAGAATCAAAGGATCTCTGAAGAGTAGAAACCAGGCTCACCCTGTGAAGACTGGAGGAATTGCTGAAAATTACACTCGGTCTGTCAGGAACTGAATCTGCTGTGTGTTCTCCGGGTATTGTGCAGTAATTGCAATCGGGATACAGATGCAGCCTGTCTGGTATAGTGCTTTCTTTATATGGATGTGTGAAGAGGTTTGTGCACCTCAAGTGAGCCCTGCTGACATTGAAGGACCCTATCTTATTTGGAGGTCGTGAGTACTAATTCAGGGTGGCTCCCTGTTGAATTGCCACATTAAATCCAAATGGAATTACTGTACTGCTGACTGTTTAATTCTCCTTTTCTCTGTGTGAAAGGGCCCCTACCAGCTGCCACGGTTTGGACTAGCCACTAGGGCTTGGGTACCCAGGGACAGTAACTAATAAGGATAGGCCTGTGCACAGAGCCATAAGTAGATTATTAGAGTGATAAGCTAATTAACCTGATTTCCCCTGTCCTTGTTATATCCCCCTAAATAAATCAGAGCTGCTTGTTTCAGCAAAGTTATACTGCCTAGAGGTATTTGTCTATGTTAAAAGTACTGTACTGTGATTGTTGCACTGTATCTCATTTCACAGGAGGTCCCAGTGCGGAACCAGACCTGGGGGTAAGTGTATCAGTGAAGGTAATTCTGATATATTATGTGGGCCACTAGTGGGAAGAAAGGGGGTTGCAGTGTCCCAGAGGGCTGTGACCAAGTTAGTTTAACTATTGCAAACCCTGACCTCTGGGTGGAGGCATCCGCCATTGGATCCAGGCCCCTCAACCTGGTAGTGGCAAATCAGGCAGGGGTAGTAGCCCCTGGGATAGCGCCATCTAGGGGTTACAATTATTACTCTAAATGATTTCTGGTAAACAGTTGCATCTTTCAGATAAGTTCCCTTTGCACTCCTAGTGACTGCAAAAATGGAGTGAATTGGCAGCAGTTCGAGTGGTACTCAAGCAGAGAAGCACACAGTCCCCCATACAAACTAATTATGTCTGCAAGCAGACAGCTCTTAAAGACAGTACCAGAGGTTCTAAAAACACTCACTGATAAATGGCTAAGCCAAACACCATTCAGGCTTGGAGCATTTAAGCAAGCTCCTGGAAGTCTTTTGGGAACCCCCATTTGCAGGGGTTACACCTATAGCTGTCCCTCCGACCCACATGCTCTCCCTCTTGACATGCAGCCAGCCATGCTCTTACATCTCACTCACAATGCACAGCCAGCATTAGAATACTGGCACCTTCTCGAAAGTCACTACTGCAGATGGTAGCATGCTGCTGACAAGATCGAAACCAAATCACGGTCTTGCCGGTGGGCCTAGTGTAGCGACCTGGTGGGTCTGCAACACAACCTCAGCTCAATACAATGCCTCTAGTGACACCAGGAGACATTTCAGTGCCGTACTGAGAGTAAGCGTGCAGGAAGTGGAGGGACTACTTATTATAAAAGCAGACTTTTTAAAATGTTTTATAAATTTACAGTTTCTGAACATATACCCATTTTATAATCACAGTAATATGCTCTGGGGTATTCTTTATGCTCTGGTAAATGCTGCGTCTAGGAGAAGTAAGGCACTTGGCCTGCAGCCTAATGCCTTATTATGCCACTAGTCAAGCATTTATCAGAGCATAGCACATCCACCATGTGTTATTACTTACTTCATGTACCTGATTACCTAATGAACTAAACAAAACAAAGAGTAAGCAAGAAGACACAATCGTGTGCATTAGACAGTTCTAGTGCACATCTAGAGAAGCGTAGTGAGGCTTGAGGCCATAGGCGAGTGCGTTGAATCTAGCCATGCATTAGAACTTTCTAATGCACACCCTGGAGTGGCCTGTTTTGCTTATGAAATGGCATCTAAATTGTACATGAATGTCAAAGTTAAAATTATTAGGACTCCGTAATAAAAAGTAAAAAAAATTTCTTTGATTTAAGTAAAATAGTTCCTCTGGCTGGATGAATTTGTTATGTATTTTTTTGTATACTTGAGGACTTTTTGCCTACTGTGGCCTCCGTAGTTGTAGTCTTTCTTGTAGTGGTTTTCATAGCCCCCCCCTGCGGACACTTATACACACACGCACTTCCATTACTGGATTGTCTTTACAATATTTAGATATTCACCATTTCTTTTTATTTTACCTTTTGAATTGGACCAACGCAGCAAGCAAGGAGTTAGTGAGCGACGAGCATGCAGACCAGAGGAGCCAGCAAGTGACAACAAGAGAGTGCATGCTGCGAGACCCGGAGGTAGAAACAGGAATATAAAGTTCTGGAGACAGTGGTATTCTTTAATTTCTTTTTTATTTAAACTAATACTGAGATGGAGCATTAAGGGAGATCGCATTTTGTTGTTTTTAAACTAAGGCTGAGGCGGGGGTGAATAGAGACGTAGAGCAGGAGAGCAAGCGGCGAGCAGGCGAGATCGTGACTGATGTGCATGGTTTATTTATGTGGTACATCCAGCTTCTTTCTTTACTGAAAAAAAATGTCAAAAATGAGGGGTAAGGAGGAACTAGTGAGGCGGCCTGCTGGTCGGCCATTGAGGAGTATAGCGAGCTTGCGGGCAGGTGAGAGATCGTGGCAGGTATGAATTTGTTTTTATTTGCTGCATTCAGCACAAAGTGAATCAGGTTGTCCTCGTGTGTCCTGTGTCAGAACTGGAGCAGGTACAGCTGTCGTGGTTGTTTTGCCAAGTAATTGGGAATTTTAGAGTTTTAGCTAGTGTGGCTAGTGAAACTAATATGGCTGCCATTTCAGGTAACACGGACCCCTCAATTTCTGGAACCTAAACAGTTTTCAGAAATCCTCTGTACTGCAAGGGATCCAGCGTGCCTTGACCAGGCCACGGACCCCTCAATTTCTGGAACCTAAACAGTTTTCAGAAATCCTCTGTACTGCAAAGGGATCCAGCGTGCCTTGACCAGCCACGGACCCCTCAATTTCTGGAACCTAAACAGTTTTTCAGAAATCCTCTGTACTGCAAAGGGATCCAGCGTGCCTTGACCAGGCCACGGACCCCTCAATTTCTGGAACCTAAACAGTTTTCAGAAATCCTCTGTACTACAAGGGATCCAGCGTGCCTTGACCAGGCCACGGACCCTCAATTTCTGGAACCTAAACAGTTTTCAGAAATTCTCTGTACTGCAAGGTACTAGCCCTGACTTTTTGATTTGGTACCAGTGGAAGCTGATTTCAAGTGGCCCTCTATCTCCTGCTGAACACACCTCTAACTACTGTATCTCCTCTGTGTCTCTAGTTGAATTTATGTGCTAGGGTTTAATAATTTATTTAATCCTTACAGTCATTTTAAATTCTGAGTTGATATTAGAAGTGAATTTAGAGCTTTTTTTTGTTGTTGACTTTTCCATTAGCAGATTATATCCTCTCACCACTGAGGGCTATATCTCTATCTCTTTATCTAATGCGTAAGCCATGTGGGCTCTCTCTGCCTTTCTCTGCCTCTCCTCCTCTTCCTTGCCCCCTGGCCCCCCTCTTCTTGCTCTCCTGGTCCTAGCCACCCCACCCCACCCCGCCACCCTCTACTCTGGTTTCCACTGCTACTCAAGGGAACTCTCCACTTCCTCGAGACTTGTGCTTGGCGCACCGTTTGGATATTCCTGGTTACTTAACCTGACCACTACTCTCAACAAGCGTGGCCACACTCTACACTGTACCACCTTGCAGTCCATATGGGACACCACCTGGAACCTTGCAACTTCTACTCCAGGAAACAACAGTCAAAACTATCTCTCAAGAGCTGTGACTCTGCTCCTTAAAACTCCTACTCCTCCTCCTTCTCATCTCAGGCAGCGTCCATCCCAATCCTGGCCCTAGAAGCTCAGGCCACACACAAACTCCACGTGCCCTTATCCTTGCAACCATTAATATCTGCAGCTTACTACCAAAGCTGGATGCACTCAAGCCTTCATGCCAACACAACCCTGACATCCTTGCAGTGGTGGAAACTTGGCTGACACCTAAAGTTCCTGTCTCATGTTAACAATACAGAGCTACAATGTCCACAGGTTGGACGGATATCCAAAAAGGCGGTGGTTGCGCAATCTATATCAAAGACTCCCTGTCTTGGCACCCTGTAGCAACTCTATCACTTTCTGCCTCAGCCCAGATTCTGCCAATAAAAATCGTCCTAGGTCCCAACCATAAAGCCCTGACTATTGTCTCCGTATACATACATCATGGGGATCTAAACATGGATTCAACGACGTCCTAAACTTTATCAACTCTCATCCTCCTGAAGCTGAACTTATTCTACTAGGGAGTTTCAACATAAACTGGTTAGCATCGAGTGCCAGTGCCTATAAAGACTCCATCTCAGCTGCTAACCTCCACGCAAATGTAAACTCCCCTACTAGGATTAACTACAAGACTGGCACCAGTACCCTCTTGGATTGGGTCCTCACCACTCACCCCACAAGGATTTCTCGTCGACCATTTCCCAGACTCACTCAGTGACCACTCCCCAGTCATGTGTGCATGTTCTAACAAATTCCTTAAGCCCCCTCCCAAAATTATCACTAGCAGAGTCCTTCCTCATGGAAAACTTCCACATCTCTAACAACGCCTGCTTCTACAAGACTAGCTACTCATCTATGAAGCAACAGATGTTAACTTGGCTCTTGATCACTTCATCTCAATTTTCAACAAAGCCATGCGACCTCTTTGCCCTGCTAAAAGGCGCAAAACAAAATCTCTCTCTCTCTAACCAATGGGTCACTGGCTCTTCTCTCACAGCTGAAACTAAGGGATCACCTCTGGGCAGTTGCCAGGGCCACTGGCAAACAACTGGACATCAAAATTACAAACAAGCACGAAATGCCTGCACAAAAGCCATATGGCTAATGAAATCCACCTATTACAAAGGCGCTCTCACCAATACATGGGGAAATGGTCGAGCTTTCTGGGACAATATCAAGGATGTCACAGGAAGCAGCCAAAAACCTCTCCGGCCATGTTAATGGTTGATGGATCCTCAACCCATGACCCCAAGGTGATCGCAAACATCTTTAACACGGCTTTTCAGACCTTAGTGCTGTTCTACCCTATGACCTTTTCAAAAACAGGGCCTACTCCCAAATACCTCAGCCCTCAGTCAAACCATCCCTCTTCTACTTCAGGAAGGTAAGGCTGAATGAAGCTTGCCGCTATATTACTGCAGCTATCTCTAAATCTAGATCTAGTAGCGACACCCCTGGACCTTAAGCTTCTGTTGCTCACCCTCGATGAGGTAATTCATCCATTAACAAAAATCCTAAACCTCTCTCTCTCAGCTGTGGAAAATTCCGGACCTATGGAAAACAGCCACCATGACACCCGTCCATAAAAGTGGGGACAAGGCAATTCACTCAAATTATCACCCTATCTCCATACTGTCCCCACTCTCTAAGACACTTGAGTGCATCGTGGCTGATCAACTTACCGACCACATTTGAATAAATACAATATACCTTGTCCACAACAACACGGCTTCGGAAAGGTCACAGCACCACCACAGCCCTTCTTGAGTTCACTGGAGCTTTGCACAAATCCCTTGACAACGGCCTTCTCGGGGCCGTTTTCATCAACCTCTCAAGGCCTTGATACAGTACACCATGGACTACTAATACACCGACTACTGAATGCCGGGCTATCACCTGACTCTTATCTCTGGATTAAAAGCTACTTAGAAAACCGGTCACAGAGGTAAAATTGCAGATGCTTTTTCTAAGCACCTGCCTGTTCGGGGTGTCCCACAGGGATCAATACTGGGACCCTCCTTTTTAGCCTTTTCTTAAACTCCCTCCCTTACCACTGCTCTGAGCAGATCATACTATATGCCGATGATGCTGTTGTATTCTCCACTCACAAAGATCCTGCAACTCTTCAACACAACCTTCAACTTGGTTTCAGTTCTGTAGAGACATGGTTTCTTTATCATAAACTGGTCCTCAATGACAAGAAAACCAAATCTATGCTCTTCTGTAGCTCTCATAACCCACACAAGCTACACCACTTGGCTATCTCCACCACCCAGGGGCACTCTAGATCAGGTGGTGTCCTTCAAATACTTAGGGATACAGCTTGACCCTAATCTCTCTTATGGACTTTATGTAGATAATGTAGCTAGAGCTGCTAATACATGGCTTGGTCTCCTCTACAAACACATGCCCACCTCACGCCAGAAGCTTTGAAGGTTGCAGTCCTGAGCTCTGTGATCTCTGTAATAGACTATGATCTCATCATTTATGGCTCGCCACAACCACAACCCTTAGATGCCTCTCAACTGCCTTAAATAAAGCATGTCAGCTCATCACTGGTGCTCACCATCTCACCCCGCACATGTGACCTGTACACTCAGACCGGCTGGCTCCAACTATCAAACCGCATAAAGTTTCTCACCTGCTCCATGGTCAAAAAATCTACCTTTGGCCTTGCACCTTCTGGGGTCTCAACTCTGTTACAACACCGAATTAACAAATGGTGCCTTAGGAGATCCACGCTACAGCTACTGAAAGTCCCCCACTGTCACACTTCACAGGACAACGCTCTTTTGCTTATTGAGCACCACTCTGGTTCAATGGCCTCAGCCCAACCATCTCCTCTGCCCCAACTATTGGTATGTTTAAAACTAGGCTCCGGGACTATCTCACTACCAACAGCTCCTGTGACTGCCCAACTTAACCTTGTTTCTCCACTTCCCTTTCTGCTCTAGTTCTCTCCCCCATCTCACTGGATTCTACCTCACATCTTGGTATACCCAATGCTGCACTTTTCACCCTCTCGCCACCCTTCCTACATTCCTTCTCCCCTACCCTCTTCCTTCTCCCTCGACTCTGGCACTTCTTATCTGTTGTCTATTTTCTTAGACAAATGCCTGGCTGCTTTGTTACAATGCTACCCTTGAACTGTATTAATCTGTACTCTGTTTGCAATGTCCACATTGTTGTAATGCCTGTCTTGATGTTCCCCATAATTTGTATTTCTCTGACGTGGAACCTTTGTAAAAGAGCCATGGCTCAAAGGTATTTATAATCCTAGACTTGATAAATAAATAAATAAAGTTATGAGGGGAGTGATACCTGTGGAGGGTGAACCGATCAGAAAGCCTGAAAGTCACTAGTCATTTCATAATTAAAGACACAGCGATTCATTACCAAATGAATTATTTAAAGTGGCTGTACATTAAAGATACTGCATGTGCCTGAACACCTTTTATTTATTTATTAGAAATAAATGGATTACATTTACCTTTGAGCTAAGAGCTCGATCACAAGAGTTCCTCATCAGTACAGTGAAATACAGAGATACAGAGACAAAAGAATACATTTAAGCAGTAATAATATACATGGAGGCAATCAGATGACATAACATAAGATCGTAGCTAGTTACAGACTAGAGGAGTAAAAAATGTGAAAATGTTGAGACAGTTCTTGTCATAAGTGCTGCAGGTGGGAAAACAGAAGTTTTATTTATTTTTAGATGGTGGGCCTATAACCTGTGCCTGTTGAGAAGGACAGGACCTAGAAAGGGAAGAATAGGAGGTGAGGGGTATGCTCAGAGGGCGATGGGAGTCACCAAACAGGGAAAAAACATGGGTTGATATGAGGAGGCGGTATGGGTGAATTTACAGAGGGTGGGACTTCACTGCATAGTATCTGGCTAGGTGGAATTGAGGGGGAGGGGAGGGAACCATGGGGAAAGGAAGACCAACAGGAAGGAGAAACTAGGAGGGGTTGTGAGGAAAACATGGGCAGTGGGGTTCAGAAGAGATGGGGGGCATATATTATGTTCATTGGTCACAGATTACTGGTAGTTGTAATACATCAAATAGTACTACAAATACTGGTTGAGGAAATAGAGGATAAAGTATGGGTCTGGTGTGTACGAATTTACACACACCGAGGGTATGTGTAGCATCGAAGCCCGGTGTGTGAAAACCAGTTTCTGAACCCATATTTTGTTATATAATTGTGGTTTCTCTTTTCGCCTCAACAATTATACAAAATAAAAGAGGCTGCCAGCGCCTCGCAGTCCGACTATGGCATGGCACACGTGTTAGCTTTCACTTTAATTTCAAACATTTTTTTTTTTTAATATTGTGAGGGTGGGCAATCCGGTAGCAAATGTGGTACATTTAAGTTTTTTAAATGTTACTTACTGCTGAGTGTCCGTGGCAGTTTGTATCCATGCTGGGTTTGCCGTTCGGGAGACAGTGACCGAGAATGGAGGAGTTTGACCAGGCGTTTGCAGAGGGGAAGTGTGCGGCGTGTTTGCCATTATACGCTCCTTTATAACGGCTAATTATGCCAGTTTCCCTAGGGAAAAGAGGAAGCCGTTAATTATTTATATATTATGCACAATAGCCATAGTCAATGGCTTATGTAAGCAGGTCCAAGCTTGGTTTTGAATAGACCTAGTTTGGCTGCAGTCAGAATTTCATCAGTCAGTGTATTTAACCAGTAGGGTGCCTGATATTCGTGGGATCATTGGCCTTTTGAGGTCCGTTTGAATGGCACTAAGAAGGATCGACATTAATACCGCTAGTACTAGTACTACACCTAATGAACTATTTAAAGTGACTGGTAATAATAACATATGCATGTGCCTGACCACCTAACAAACTCTTCTGCATGACTGCATAGTAGTTGTCACTGTATATGACCTTTGATTTGAGTCCAGTTACCACTGCATGAGAGTCCACTGCATTTGCAACAGTAGTGTCCCAAGTTCACGATCATCATATCCAGGCATCCACGTAGCTGCAGTTTCCAACAGTGGGTCCAGTCATATAGTTATCATGGGCGAATAGTCATATAGGCAGGGGTGTGCCTGCCAAAGCAGGTTTGGAGCACTGTATCTGCCAACCCCAAAAGAAGTACTATATCAGGAACTACCCCAGTTCAATAAAGGGACTCTGTTCGTAAGTTGGGCTAGGGTCTTTTCCTTGCAGGTCCAGTGTATCTTCTGTCCAGATTTCAGAGAGAGAGCCGACACAGTAACACAGTGGTGGTGCTGTCCTTGTTATACCGGAGACCTACATTCAGAATGAGTGCAGACCACTGTGGGCCATCCAGGGAGGAAAGACTGAGCACTCGAGGACTGTTCTACTTCAGCGGTCAGTGGTGCTTCGCTCTGCGACTGTGGACTGGTGGAGAGCAGTTGGTGGCACAGACAGGAGCACCAGTGTGGAGGGGTTACCACTGGATGCTTATCACGCATGCGGGCCAATGCATACATGCATGACCGAATCATTGCATGCTGACAACCTGGGAGGTTGGAGGGAAAAGCCAGGTGGTCCTGGTTGGCAATCCTGCAGGATCTCACATGACAGAGCCGGCTGGCCACCCACTACGTGTGATCCTGGGTAAGTGCTGGATAACTCGAAGTCCATGAGAAGTTTGGTGACTGGGCTGGGATGGGCAGACTCGGAACGAGAAGCAGCTTGGTAGGAAAAAAGCAGAGTCCAGAGGAGAGTTTTCTGAAGTTCCACAGTGACCCAGATACTCCAGATGTTCTTCAGAGTTCAGTGATTTCAAGGGAGCTTCATGTGGATCCAAAGTGACCCAGAAGTTCAAGGTCTACTTCTGCTTGTTGCAGGTCCTGCTGAGTAAGCAGACTCACAAGTGGCTAAAGAGAACCACGTCCAGAGCTGCCGTATCAGTAAGGCATATATCTTATCAAAATGCAGCTGCATGGACAATAGACTTGTTAAAAACAAATGCTTGGTTGTTAGTTATAACAAATGTTTTTATTTAATTTAAGAAACTGCAACTCCACCCACCAGCATCCACCAATGTTTTTATGCACCTACAATGTGTGCCTTCACAGGGCTTCTGGCCATATGGTGTACTACATCATCCTTTTAAATCACCCCTTAAAGTGACAGTAACTATTTATCAGCATCAGGCAACTAGATGTCTTACATTATTAGTAATAATATTAACAAACCACCGCATGTCTTACATTACTAATAATAATATTAACAAACCACCGCATGTCTTACATTACTAATATAATATTAACAAACCATCGGTGTCTTACATTACTAATAATAATATTCTTAACAAACCACTGTGTGTCTTACATTATTAATGATAATATTAACGAACCACTGTGTGTCTTACATTGCTATTAATAATATTAACTACCATGTGTCTTGCATTGTTACTCTCCTCCTCCTCCCTCCTTTTTCTTTCTAAAGATATTTACTGTACATTAACACTTTTGAAATTGGTGGATGGGTTGCATAAGGCAGTTTGTTAATATTATTGGGCTCTATGCATGAAAAGGGCAGAAAGTACATACCAGAAACGAATCTCCTCTGCGTAGCTCACAGCCTGGACAGGTGTGCACAGGCGGTATTCACTATGCCGGCCACCTGGCGGCCCTACCCTCAGCTTGCAGGATCATGGAGGTGGACAGGAAGGAGTAATAGACCCAGGCAGGCAGCCAATCAGTGCCTTCCTGGAGAGCCTGGTGGATCCCCTGTTCCATGAGGAGCAGGGGAGTATGTGAGTCTTGGGTCTGGGTGCGTGCATAGCACACACAGGCACCAGGGAATGCACCATTGTTCCCCTTTGTTCAATGGTTCCTCCCTTTGTCTGATCCTCATCTCCGGGCACCACACCTTTCCTGGCACACAGATGTACCCCCCAACACATCTGAGCCCCTACCCAGTCCTGAATGACAGATCACACACCCCTACATCAGAACCCCTGCCCGGTCCCATATGACAGTTCAGCCCCCCACATCAGAGCCCTGACCCTGGTCCCGCAAGTCAGTGACATCCCTCCCAACCACAGCCCTGTCCTGGCTGCTGCTTGCCCCCAATCCTGGCACCCACCCCCTCAGTGGTGGTAGTGGCCCCCGCAGCTCTGACAACACCACCCCCATTCCCCATACCTACAAGTCAGTGCCATGGTGATGGGCGGCAGGTGACACATCCTTCCAGCACACCAACGGCCACCACTGTCCAACTAATGCTGGCAGTTCCTGCCTATTTATAGGACAAACACCCTAAAAATAGGCAGTGCTCCCAGCATCAGTTGTACAGTAGGTGGCCGAGGTGGTGCACGAGGGAGAAACGAGCATCCCTAAGACTCCCATTCAGAGAGACAAGGCTGTCTCAAGGCAATAATGCAGGATTATGTCTAAAACAGCTGAAATTGGTGGAGAGACTCCTGACAGGTTCAGGGTGGGAACAGAGAAGGGAGATTGGATGTCTAGGATAACACAAAGAGTTCCCCAGTGAGATGAAATGTTTTTAAAACTTTATTTTCACTGTTTTATTTCACGTAACATCATGATATGTAGGCATTGATACAACTTGATAGTCCATTATCATATACATTCAAAGTATAGACAATACAGAGCAAAGTCAGCATGTTCCTCGAGATTTATTTCATTGTTTGCCTCTTTCACAGGAGGAGGGACAAACACAGAAGTTCTGTTGCTCAATAATATTGTCAATGGCAGTAAGATCCAAAGGTATACAGTTCAAATCCAATCACTGGATGCAAATTTTAGGTGCCTTAGGTAGCACGGGATGTGTTTTAACTTTACAAGCAAAGGTCAGAGGTTGATTCAAGGTGTAAAGACATATTAGGCAGCCAGTATTTACCAAAGAAAGGGTCCAGAAAGGGCTTAAAGGCCTAAAGATAGCTAAATCTGCAGGGCTGCAGAGGAGATGCACCCAAGGGTCTTCAAGGAATTGACTGTGGAACTGGCTGAGTCCCTAGTACGGCTATTTATTTATTTTAGTCTTTGGTAACCGGGTAGGCCCACTAGGCACAAGTGCCTGTTTTCAGGGGTGACCTGGGAGCACTGGGCAGTTAAGTGACTTGCTCAGAGTCACATAATATGCAAGGGAGGTTGTGAGAATCAAACCCAGGTCTGGTCTGCAGGATGTACAAGCTTGTGCACACCTGTTACTCTAACCTCTAGGCTATACTGCAATGGCTCAATTCAGATATAGGTATTTCTGAAAGATTGGAGGTAGCAGACATTTATTTTATTTATTTATTTATTTAAGTCTTGGATTACAACCTTTGAGCTAAAGCTCATTTGCAAAAGTTTCATGTCCAAAATGATTCAAAAGTAGCAGTGGAAAAACACAGTTATTGCAAGGTACCACGTGAGTAAAATAAAATACAATTGCAGTTTTGTTAGCTAATAAAATGCTTTAGTAGTCAGAGAATATACAACAAAGGTAGATAGGTCAGTATCAAAGGCGCAGGGGTAGTATAAGTATTAGACAGTAGTGTATTCAGGGGGGCAGGAAACAGGTGGCGATAGAGAGAGAGTGATGCATGAAGAGCACAAGGGCGGGAGCAAGGGCAACCCAGGTTCCCTCTGTCAGCAAAGGAGAAGGAGGTAAAGCAGTAGGGAGTTTAGACGAGGTAGAAGATATAGGGTAGGCCATGAGGATAGAGGACTTGAGGGAGGGAGTGAGGTGTAAAGGCAACAGGGAAGAAAGTGGAGACTCACGTCAGTCTAGTAGGGGCTATTGGGCATAGCATGGCCTGGACTCTGGGAGGGGTCAGGCCAAGGGTGGCTTTCTTGGCCAAGAGACAGAGCTGGTAGCGAATCCGGTTATCCAGGTTCAGCCAACCTGTAAGTGTGTATAAGTTGCATGTGTGGGTTAGGGCGGTACTACATGGGGGTAGCCGTCAGGACTCGTTGAGGGCAGACGATTCTTTTCAGGGTAGAATCAGATGCTGAGCTGTACACTCTGAGGCTGTAATCTATCACAGACAGCACTGAGCTAGTTATTGCTAGTTTGAGGGTGTCTGTTGTGAGAGCAATGCCCGTGCCTATATACAGTAGTTGTTCAATTTTCTGTTGACTGTCTTAGAGACATGGTCAGCGTGCAGAGAAGTAGTAGGTACTGTACAGAATAACCCAGAGGTAGTTGAAGTTGGGCACCATCTCAAGGATTTCATTTGTTTATTGCAGAAGGATAGGGTGGCTGATTTATATTTGCTGTGCGAGGAGGCAAAAAGCATAGTTTTTGTTTTCTTGTAGTTGAGTAGCAACTGAGCATTGGTGAACCAGTCTTTGACAAGTTTGAAGTTACACTGAAGACTGTGTTCCAGGGTGTGAGAGTCAGAATGGCTTGAGTGCAGGAGTTTATTTAAAACTCTAAATCAGGAATGGAAGCAATATAACCACTTTCTTAAAGAAAAGAAGTCTATTTTTATTATTCATAATGGGAAAAATGCTAAGGCCACAGAGGAGAAAAAAAAGAAAAAATGTGGTTTTGGTCACTTGCTAGAGGAACAGGCAACTATAGAGATTCTATAGATACATTTATTTCTGAAGGTCAAAGGACAAATTTCTTCTCAGACATGTCTTTTGACCCAAGCATAGATAACAGGTACTACTGTACTAGATTTAAAGATAATCTTGTTCCAATAATATGCAGAGGGATAATCTATACAGCAATTAAGCATTAAAACCAACAAGGCCCAGACTCAGATAAAATACCAGCCAAAGCATATTCATGCAGGACCTCACTTTAGTATGGATTTCTGACCATATTCTATAACAAATGTATTCAAGAAAATTACATTCCTGCTTCCTGGAGAGGGTCAGAAATCATACCAATACATAAAAAGGAAATACTGCTGATCCTGCCATGTATAGGTCTATTAGTCTATCAGATGTCAGCTTAAAAATCTTCTCTATAATAATACTGGAAACACCAAGGCAACAAATTTGACCAAAACAGGCGGCTTGTGTGAACTACAAGCAAGTTTCAGGAGCAATTACTCAACTATTGACAATTGTTGTATTTTATGTGCATATGAGAAAACAAAATCTGTCTGTGGTATTTGTTGACTTCTCCTCTGCATTCTGCATATTACTCCAGTGCTGGGCGACCTGCACTGGCTGCCATTCAGTGGCGGATCACCTTTAAGGTTGGTTTACTGTCTTATAATACCCTACGGACTTGGCCTGACTACTTGAAAGTGTTTCTTGTTCCCTACTGCCCTGTGCTACAGCTCCGCTCAGCTGGCCAGAGGGTTGCTGGAAATTCCGAGGGTAACTCTAAAATCTTCTAGGGCCCATGCATTTATGTTCGTGGCCCCTACCCTCTGGAATTCTCTACCCTGCCAGCTTTGGGAGTGCATGACTGTGGGGTGATTTAAACAGGCACTTAAAACTTTTCTGTGCCCTCTAGCTTTTCTGTGATGCATAGTTGCTTGGATTTGTTACTCTGGTTAACTGCTGTCTGTGTTTTATATAATTATGTGTTTGATTTTGTACAGCGCCTTGATAATTTTGAAATGCGCTTAAAAAATGAAGATTATTATTACATAGAAGTACATTAAGGAACCTCATGGTAGATAGGGACATTGACCCCACATTAGTACAGGTCATTTGTAAGTCTATGTAGTAATACTTGGGCAAGCACCAGGATAGGCACAAAGGGCCAACTATCTAGAATTATGCCCATCAGCAAGGGTGCAAGGCAAGGCTGCACACTTGCCCCCATGCTTTTGCTTATATATCGACCAAATGTTGAAGGATTTTGAAAATCTGACCCTGATTCTCCAAAATCAAGGACTGTTTAGGCCCTACATTGGCCTATGCGGTGACCTAATATTAATTGCCCTATCTAAAAATGGCCTTCAAAGAAAACTGAATCTATTTGAATCAAAATGAAAGAACTAGCGTTAAAAATAAATGTTGGTAAAACCCAAACCATGGTATTTGGCAACAATAAAGTAAAGAGCAACTGGGTCATTGGGAATCATTGGGAATCAAAATTTGTATCCATTGATAACTGTACTTACCTGGGAATAACGTTTACCTCTACTGCCACTCGGTCCAAGCATGTTAACAAATTGTTGGAGGGTGTTAAAAAGACTACATTTGGCCTGAATACATTTAATTTTTACCCATGGCGGTCTATCAGTAAGACCACTGAGGCAGGCAGTAAAAGTCAAATGCTTTGCTCAACTAATATATGGGGGCTGAAATATGGAACTGGAAAAACAGATGCAAATTAACTGTATCTATTTATAAATTATTGAGGAAGACATTCGGGTGAGCCACTCCTGTCCCGTGGTCTGTATACATGCTGAGTTGGGACTGCCAAACATAAACGCCATTATGGGTGCTAGAAAGGTTAATTATTTGTTAAAACTCACCAGAATCATACAGGAAAGACTCCCTACAAATGTTTAACGGAAAAATGGAATTGGTCTGATCTAGGTTGCTTAGACTCTAACTGGTACAGGAACATTTTACAGAACTTGAGGAAGTATGAGTTAGCAAATTTAATTACACAATGGCAATAAAATTTCCTGGACTCTGATTGGTCAATGTGTGCCTGAGACAGTGATGTTATTACACAATAACATCACTGTATTGCTTTGGATGCTATGGATGGTGCGCTTTTGACTATGGATGATGACCATTTGGATTCCTTAAAATCATTTTTTTATTTTTTATTTTTTTATTTTTGTATGACAACGAGCCATTGTATAATAGCAATAAGGCACTCCAGGGATGTGTGTTATCGTATGATAACATCACTCCTGGAATTAGTGGAAACACTCGGCTTCACCTTAGCTGCAACCCACCCCAGGAATGACGTTATTACACGATAACACACACCCTGTCATGCCTTATTGCTTAAATAAGTATGTAGAGAGGTGTCTGACCCAGTGGTGTAGAGGGCTGAGGTGCTGGTGCCTTACCTCTAACCACACTGAGAGCTGGGTCAGGAGCGACCTCAGGTGTCTGTGGGTTGGCCAGGGAGGAGGAGGATAGAGCATCCCTGGACTGCTCTCCTCCTCTGGGAGGGTTGGGGGATGACCACTGACCTACTGGCTTCTGGTGGTGCCCGGGGCGGTGCAGGCTTGGGGGCACAAGTGTGGGTCAGCTGGCTGACGTCAGACGGCAGCACGCTGGAAGTGCATGCAGCAGCCGCCTCGATGCCATTGCACACCCGCGCTGTGGGGGGACATTACAGGGAAAACAATCCTCCGAGATGCATATATGAAGGTCAGCCCTGATGGCGCCTCAGCGGATGCACTCAAGTCACTCCCCTGAGCCCAACCCCAGGTCTTCCGCAGTGTGCGGGTAAATACCCGCTGTGAAGCAGCCTGGGGAGGGCAGAGTGAAAGGGGCCAGACTTCTGACTGCAGCCAGTGTGGGGCTGAGGAGTCTGATGCTGGATGGGGAAAACCAGAGGTACACCCCCAGCCAAGGAGGTTTAAATACATAACTAAAAAAAGTATGTGTAGAGGAATATTGCACTCAGTGGGAAGCATAAAAGAAAAGACTATATTAAAACAAAATCTATAATTCTGGGGTTAAACTAGAGTTGGAAAAAGTTACAACCACAAGGTTCTCCCTATGGTATACAGCCCATAGTGGCCCATACGGATTAAAATATTATTTGGATGGTCTTACAAATCCAAATGCAAGAAAACTGCTTACTAAATATAAATTCAAATGTTTTGACAGTAATGCTTTAAAATCCAGATATAATAAATAGAATAAAGTATGGGTTGGGATGTGTAATGAGAAGTTTACATACACCGAGGGTTAGAGGATACATAAACCCGAGGCGAAGCTCGAAGGGTTTATGCATAACATGTAACCCCAAGGGTGTGTGTAACTGAGTCTACACACGACCCATATTTTATTTTATATAATTAGCTGGGTTTCATTTTTCTCTACAGCAATTATATAAAATAAAAGAAGACATCTGATGCAGTTCTGGTCCAAATGGAGGGCACAGCACACACAGTCTCAGCTGTGAAAAAGCAGGTTAGACTAATGGTAATTCCACCAACAGGCTAGCTAATTATGTCCAAACAGTTACATTAGTTAAAAGGGCTCCCTCTGCGCATACAGCGACTGACAAATGGGGCGATTTCACCACAGCTCAGATGGGATTTGAACAGGAAACACGAGTCCCCTATACTAACCCACTGGAGCCTGCGAGCAGACAGCTCTTAAAGAGACAGTACTGGAGGCTTCCGAGAAGCACTCACAACATCCGCATTTTGGGGCGCGAACACCAGTTAGGCAGGGAGCATTAGGGCAAGCTCAGGGAAGGCTTTTAGGAACCCCATTTGTGAGGGGTTACATAAATAAATAGAAAAGAAATGGCTGCACAAAAAACTGGACTGCCTCCTACCAAAAGTGGGGAAAAAATAAAAGCAAAAACCCTTCCTTCCAACAGCAGCTTCTGACCGCTGACACTGCTGAAACTCAGTTGGACCATGGCTGTCTGAAGAGTCCAATAGAGCAGGGGTATCCCAAATGGAGTAACTGGCGACCAACCAGAATTAGGGCTCTCTAGGAGCCAATGAAGATACAGCTAGTAATTGTGGGAAGTGAAGTCTAGACCGTGGCGCCTTTTCATACCACTGAGGGCAAGATTAAGTGACTGGCATCTGTAGCCAGCCAATGGGATCAGGTGGCACCTGAGCGAGAGAGGATGGCCCCGTGCTGTCAAGGGGGCAGAGAGCTATGGCTGTGAGCAGGGAAGGAGCTTGGGGCTCCCTGCGCCCGTTGAGTTTTCGCACAGGAAGCGTGAGGAGGCCAGAGGCGGGGCCCGTTTGAATAGCCAGCGAGCCGGACTAAATCCGCGGGGCAGCGGTCAGAGGAGGCTGTGTAAAAGCACAGCTACCACCAGGCTCACCCTGTAGAGGACTGGAGAATCTGCTGAGTCAGCTCGGGTCTGTGTCAGGAAAGTGAAGCTGCGGTGAGACTCGATTAGCTGTGCGTTCGGGGTAGACCCTTAGGAGCAGCTGCCTGGTATGGTACCCTCTGTTGCTTTCCATATGAATGTGTGAGAAGTATTTGAAGTTCAGGCTCAGCCCTGCGCGAGTGGTGTGAGCGGTTTTCTTTCTGGAGTTGAGAGTACTAAAGCAGGGTAGCTCCCTGTTAAATGTTTCTAGCAAGGGCACGATCTTCAGGTTGCTTTGCTGACTGCACTAACTGAGCCTGCTGGCTCCATCTAGTCTTCGAGGAACTAAATGCTCGCTTGTGTCAGGACCCCAACCAGCTGCATCGGGAACTATCCTTTAGGACTTGGGTACCCATAGACAGCAACTTATAGGTCAGGCCTGTGCAGAGTCCTAGGTAGATACTCATATATTGTAGTAGTAAGCCAAACACTCTGATTCCCCGGTCCTTGTTATTTCCCCTTCAATAAATCAGATTGCTTGTTTTGTAAAAGTACCTGGCTAGTTTGTATTACTGGTGAAATACTGCACAGTGAATATGGTAAAACTGTACCTCACTTTTCAGGGGTCTCCGGAGTGAGCTGAGTGGTTTGAGCCGGGGGTAGATGTCTATGGTAAGGATACTGCAACTAAACTGTGTGACCACTAGTGGGAAGAAAGGAGGTTGCAGCAGCCCAGGGACTGTGACCAAGTCAACATTGACCGTTTAACCCTGACCTCTGGGTGGAGGCACCGCCAACGGATCTGGGCCCCTCACCCTGTTACAGTTAAGGCAGGCAAGGTTGTAGCCCTTATGATAGCCTAGGGGTTACATTTAGTTTTTGTTTACTGGGTAAGCGGCTAGCCAACATGATGACTATTTTCAGGCACGACCTGGGAGAGTACAGAACAAATTGGGCAAACACAAGTACATTTCAAAATATAGTAGTTTCCAATATCCTTAATGTCCCCTTTTTGAGGACTGGTGTTATCTGACCTCTTTCCACAGGGTTGGAACAGTACCACTAGACAGGGACAAAGTATATATTTTCGCCAAAGGAGAGGCTATGTAAGGGTGCAAGTCTGAGGAGATGAGGTTCGAGGAGGTCTGACCCTACACTAGTATTATCAGATATAGTTAAGAGGAGTTTAAAGACCTCCTGGGCAGTTATAGCCTTAAAGTAGAAAGCCGGGGTATGTGATGACATATGGGAGAAAGCAGAGAGCCTGGTGACCCGTGTTCCCCGGAGACTGAGGGCAGAAGGTCAGTGATTGGAAGGCAGAGGTGAACTGGGACAGGTCCGAGAACATGTGGTTAAAAGCATTGGCTATAGTCTTGGTTATTGCAGTGCACCCATCTAGTATCACATCTGATGGGGTGTAAGATTGGGAGGATCCTAGAAAAGTCTTAATATGAGACCAGAATTTTTAGAGACTGACGCAGAGCTCACCAGTAGGTCCTGCAGTATTTACTTTGGCTAATCTTTTCTTTTGCAGCGATTTCTGTGAGACCTATAGGTGTTGAAATTGGCCAGCAGCCCAGTTTGTTTAAAGCATTTTCAGTGTTTATCCCTAGCTCTGCTCTCGGTTAGGAGGTCCTTATGCAGCCACCTGGTAGGTTTTCGCCAACTGTCCTGGTGATCTTAGGGCATGCCTAGACTGAATATCAATAAATTTGTTTAGAAAGACCTGTAGAGCCTCTTCAACATCATTCGTGTTGAAGACTTCAGACCAATCAATGCATGACATGTCTAGGCATAACGCATTTCATCCAAGTGTCCAAAATCCTGTGAAGGTAATGTAGCGAGATGGCGGAGATGGTCGGGCAGCAGATGTTCAGAGGCAGAAAGTAGAAGCATGGTCAGTTATGGCGTCTACAAGAATCCCTGCTGAGGTCACATGTTCAAGACGGTTTGTCAGTAGCCAGTCCAGAAGGGTACCGGTTTTAGTTGGACTTGGTGACCTAGTAGGTTCAGCAATCAGCTGATGCAGGTTATAACTAATGGCTACTAATACCAAGGAGCTATGAGTCGGACCCAGCTAATTTAGGTTTATGTCCCCAAGATTATTACCTCATTATGTTTGGCAAGTGAAAGTTGTGTCGAGTAGGTCCTGAAACCCTGCCAAGCCAGCAGTAGGGGGTTATAGGCACAGACGATATGGAGTTTCTTTGCTCCTAGTGAGACAGAGACATATAAGCATTCACTTAGCATGGAGGAGGTCAAGTCACTGATGGCGGGAGGTTGAGGTGATCTTTGTGATAAATGGCGATGCCACCACCTCTTTTCTTCATTGGCCTATCCCTACGGATCAGGAGTAGCCTGCTATTGAGCAGAGAGCATCAGATATACTGGGTTTTAGCCAAGTTTCAGTGAGACAGAGAATATCAGGGTTATACTGTTTCATCCATACCACAAGTTCATCTATGTGGCATATGGGACTTCTTGTATTCAGGTGAGCAATAAGGAGACCCTTTTAGAAAGCCCTGACAAGTCATCCAAGAGAAATGAGAAGGGGCCTGGATTTGCCTCAACATCACCTGCCAAGAGGAGGATAAAGAGGCCAAGAAGCAAAGCCTGACTATGTGAAAGGTTTGTTAAAAAATGTACTTACTGCCGAGCTACAGCGGCGGTCTCTGGTCGCTGGGGTTAGGTTGGCTGGGGAGCGCGGAAGGGCGGCGTCTGGTGTCAGAATAGGGTATAAGAAGCAAGAATAAAACTCGGCGCGTATTTGCTATAATAAACACTTTATTATGGCAATTACACTCACGGTTTTGTGTAGTAAAAAACAAACCCATTAATTATAAACTACTTGTAATTGCACAGAAATATTTTTGCACCATTGGTGAGAAGGAGGACCTATTACACGTTTTGTGGGACTGCTCCTGGCACAAGACCAGGCTTTATTGCCTCAGCCCATTCCTAAATGATTGGAGTAACTTAGATAAAACACACTTAAAGAAATACTTATACAGAGGATGATTGGTCCTAAAACTAAATTAGCTCATTACTTCCTCCAGATCACCAAAATTAGGCAGCACAAAATTAAAAATATAGATATGACTATAATATAAATGCCCTTGTAATCTAGACACATGATGGTAGAATAATAATCGAACACTAGAAAGATCTGGGTTCATTGTATCCCATACAATGACTACCTAGTAATACTAAAGGGTCCTGTAAATGTAATATAGACACCTAATAGAGATCTGAAGGGCTCCTGGATTCCTCAGATTAGGGTCACTCCAGTTGAATATAGACAGCAGTAACGGTTAACTGGCTGCATAGTTGGTTCTCATCTGATTGTCACCAGGAAAACTTGAATTTATTTATTTATTTGTAATCTATTTTTCTGAATTTGTAATAATGGATGTGTATGTATATAATTATGCTAATTTTAAATGTTTTTGCACATTTCTTAAATTGCATTATTTATTTATTTACTTATTTGAGACTTCAAAGAAACACCTTTGAGCAAAGTGTACTCATTTGCAAAGGTTCCATGTGAAGCTAAGTTACAAAGAACAGTGCAGCTCTGACGGGAGCCTAGTTATTCACAGTCGCCAAATGCGGCAAGAATGCACAGATTATTACAGTTTAATGCAAAGATTATTACAATTAATCATTATTACAGTGAACAGTAGCAGGAGAGTGCTATCAAACAGTGCTGGTCTACTGTAGAAGTGGTATGGAGATGCAGGCAACAAAGGGAGGACAGAAAGAGATAGGGGCACAGAGGAATGGTGAGCTGGAACAGCAGGCAGAGTTGAGAGTGAAAGGGAGGACAGACACCCGAGTAGAAAGAGCTAGTGTGGAGCACAGGGATAGTCAGTTGAAACATCGACAGGCAAAGTTGAGAGTGAGCTCTTTGCGTTCTTAAAGAGTGCAATCTTTGGGAGTCCCACTAGAATCTGGGAGTTCATTTAGCCATTTGGCAGCACGATAGGCAAAAGAGCTAACCAGGCAAGTTTTCTGGTGGGGAACAGTAGGGGCCTGCCCGCCATACTCTTTGTGGAGCGAGATTGTAGACCTGGCAGAAGAGAGCACCAACAGAAGGAGGGGAGAGGCACAGCAGAGCTTTCTTAGCCTGCATGATGGTCTGGTATTGAAGCCTGGCCCTAAAGGGTAGCCACCTAGTAAGTGCATAGAGAGAGGAGCTATGGGTGAGTCTGTCAGACCCTAATACAAAGTGACAGGCTTTGTTGAGCACCACCCTACCCTGTCAAGAACTGTGTCATATGCCACCCCATATATAGGAAGACTATAATCAAGGAGCGGGAGGATCGTGCTTGAGACAGCTCTCATGTCTAGCCTCTGCAGTGAGGTTTAGTCACTGCTGGCAGAGCACACCTAGCTTCCTATTGTCAAGGTTTGAGATGCTGTCAACGTGTTCAGCAAAGGAAAGGGTATCATCAAGGGCAACACCCGGTATTTGAAGGAATCAACCTGGTCCAGGGTGGCACCTACAGCATTATGGATAACAAAGGGAGGGTCTTTTTCTTAAGGTGTGTACTGGCAAACAGCATGGACTTTCTTTTTATAGTTAATGGCCAGCTTATTAGCATAAACCAGCCCTCAGGGACTTAAAGCTACACTGAAGGTCATTGGAGAGTACCCTATGAAGAGAGCTACTGCTGTAGATCACAGCATTAGCATGTTAGAGTGAGGGCAGGCTTCTGGAAGACTGTTAACAAATAGGCTGAAGAGGAAGTATTGACCCTTGCAGGATCCTGACTGTTACACCCTTGTGTCTGAAAGTGTGCCGCCAATTTTACCTCTGAGTGCATTCAGTTAGGTAGCATTAGAACCAAGTCACAGTTTCAGAGGTGAGACCCAGGGAGGACAGCTTGTTGAGTAAAAGCGGTGGTTCACAAGATTGAATGCCTTAGTGAGGTCCATAGATAGCACCAACCAGATGACCCTTATCCAGGGCCTCATGCAGCTGATTGGTGTATTCAATGAGAGCTGTTATATTATTGTGATATTTCCGGCCATGCTGTTGTTTACACAGTGGGTTGTACTTATTGAGGTAGGAAACCAGCTGATCAGATATTATTCTTTCCAATGACTTGGATGGGGAGAATAGAGATGGGCCTATAGTTGGACACATTAGTGTGGTCCTCGCTCTGTGGACTGAAGTGACTACTGCAGCCTTCAAATCTAATGGAAATGGGAAAATTGAAGAGAAGTTGAAGATCTTGGTCAGGGGATTGCCAATCCTCAAGAGCTAGGGCCAGAAGTTTCTATTGAGTCGCCCCTAGTCTTGTTTTCCTTAGAACTCTTGACATACAGTACACACCACCTAATACATATGCAGTTAATCAGACAATCGTTACCGTAGACAAAAAATGCTGCCCCAACCAAACCATATCTTTTTCTTTAAATTACTGCTTGTTTAAATAGACATTGGGAAGCGCTTAGGTCGGACAAATTTAGACGGCAAGTTTATTGAAGTTGAACAATTAGCACCTTTTTCGCCTGCCTTTCACACTGCTTATTTCTTTCGTTGCAGATAAGAGCAGCTGACGCCGCAGCAGAACTTTAATAAAACATACTATTTAGACACAGTTCATCTTGTATTTCACATTAGTTCTGTATTCCTCCTCACCATTATTTATTACTGGTGTGACTTGCATGAAAACAGGATCTTTGCTCCTGAAGAGTTAATCTATTCAGAGTTGCTTATTCCCTACCCAAGGTCATGATGCACTGCTTGTGACATCACAGTTACTCCAGTAGCAACAGAGTATGATGTCACAACACAGGATTATGACTTAAAGTAGGGAGTGAGGTAGACAAACTAAGGTATAAGGATCACGTATTCATGCAAATTTCCTCTACAATAAATAATGGGAGGAGAAATTCTGTAGAATATATATGGAATGCAAGCTGAATTGTACCTAAATATCATGTTTTCACAGTTTTCTCTGAGGCATCAGCAGCTCTTTAAGCACCACAGTGAATGCACTTCTCAGTTTTCATTTTGCAATGGCAACCAAAAGCGTGCTGTGCTTGTTGAAGAAGGTGGAGCTGATTCGCAGATTGAGTTTCTGCTGAAAATGAGTGTTAGGACTTGGCTGTACACCTTCTCTACCTAAATCCACTGTCTCAGATCTTCTGACACAATCACTAGCATGAAGCACCAAGCAATGTTTTTATCCCTTGAGCAACTGAATAAAAGTTACGTTTTAAGTGATGTTAAGTTACCAGAAGTTATCTGAAGCATAATCCACCATTCCCCATTCCCCAACCATGACCCTTCACCCAGATGCACTGCACGACCCATCACTCCTGTGTCATCCGTACCACAGCACCAATCAATGAACACAAATTCCTGGAACGAAATAAAACGCAGCATGAAACAACAGTAAAAATAACAAGAAAATATAAATAAGAATTAATAAGCTGCAAGTTCGAGACTAGTACTGTATTGAAATGCTACAGAACTTTCAGACAGATCATCTTGGTAGGGGGTGGGGGTGGGGGTGGAGTGACAGAAAGCAGAATAATGAAAGGACAGTGTGAGCCGACTGTGTCCATGTACCGCGACATCGGTTAGGCGGATGTTTGTCCTGACATGGATGAGTCTGCTATAAGCGGCTTTGACTGTATTTAAGTGTTTCTTTGGGGGCAATATATTTAAATAGAATTTGGGTGGGACAAGGTAAAACTGTTGGACGCCATCATCATCACCGGCCAGCTACCTGCATCTGGTGGGAGAACTGCTCTCAGGTCTGTGAAGGCTGCAGGCATTCGCATTTTCAGATGAAGAGGTGGAGGCTTTCCGCTGATGTTGAGCATTGATGGGGGTGGGATTTGTATTTGTTGCCTAAGAATTCTTTTATGTTGTCCCAGAACCTCCTCTCATTCTTGAAACTGTGTTTTGCTACTCTATGTAGTAGACTGCTTTTGCCTGTCTAACCTCCCTGGGGCACTTATTGCAGGTCTCTCTATGTTTTGCAGGTCAGCATGAGAGCCAGTGGCCATGGCATGATACCAGAGGTTATCTCTGACTCACATACGAGCAAGCAGCAGAGGGTGATCCACACAGCAGTGGTACCTTTGACCTTGTGCTTAAGGGAGCATTTGTTAGCGGCATCGGTAAATTGGGCAATGAAGTAATCAATGCCAGATCAATGTCTGGGATGCATAAAAATAACTCCAACTGATTAGAGCTAGATGTGCCTTGAAGGTCCCGATCAAGTTCTTATGTAGGACACTGCTGGTACGGTTCTTGGGAGTGATTTCTGAAACTGGGCCGACTATCTGGCTTAGAACGGGTGAATTGTCACTGATGGCATCGGCAGCACCAGTACCTTACTAAACTGTAAAGACTTATTTTGTTGAACAATAAATTTTACTACTATTATATACTTTGTATCCCTTTTTCCTTCCTCCCAGGTCACACCTGGAAGTAAGTCTTGGCTCAGTGTGCCTTCCCAGTCACCAGTTTTCAATAAATAAATAAAGGCTACCGTGGATTTACTTTTACATAAGTTTCACCAAGGCTTTCATCTTGGAGCCACACAGATTGCTGAAGAAGCTGGAGGACCTAAGTGCAGCTAGGGATATAGTTAGATAACTAGGAAACTTGTTGAAGGAGAGACAGCAGATGGTGGTGGTAAATAGCGTCAAATCAAAAGAAATGGAGGTCCCGAGAGGGTGCAATGGAAATCTGTCCTGGATTTTGTCCCTTCCATATGTTCATCTTTAACATTGGAGACAGCATCTGAAGCAAGTTAGGGTTCTTCGTACATGACACAAGGCTGTAGGGTAGATAGCGACAAAGGGATCAGGAGATACAGAGGAGCTACAAAGGCTTAGAAGGTGGTCTAAGGTTTGGCAGTTGAAATTCAGCACCAAAAATGCAAGGTTATGCACCTGGAGGAAATAAACAAGACAGAGTACTGGATGGGAGGGGTTAAACCAAGCACCACGGCAGAGGAAGGGACCTGAAGTCATCATCAGTGACTCCTCAAATAATCAAGCCAGTGTAACAGGCCTATAGTAAGGCTAATAGGATGCTGGGGTGTATTGGAAGGGTATTAACAGCAGGAGAAAGGAGGTACTACTACTCTATATAGGTCACTGGTGAGGTCACACCTGGAATACTGTATTCACTTCGAAGTCATCACCTAAGAAAGGACAGAGAGCTGGAGATGGTGCAATACAGGAAGACCAAGATGATTCAGGAATAACAGGACGATCTTACAAAGATGAATCTGAAGCACTGCACATGTACTCACTGGAGACCAGTCAATAGAGGAGTATGACAGAGACCTTCTTGTTCTTGGAGGGAATAAACTTGGTGAACTGTAGGAAACTATTATGCAGGAGTATAATGTCACAAACCCAAGGTTGCAAGTGGAAACTTGTGGGGGTTAAGACAGAGATGTGAGGAATTTCTGTTTTATGGAAAGGGTGGTGGAGCTATGGAACAGTCTGCCATTGGAGGTGGTGGAACTGTGGAACAGTCTGCCATTGGAGATGGTGGAACTGTGGAACAGTCTGCCATTGGAGATGGTGGAACTGTGGAACAGTCTGCCATTGAAGGTGGAGGAGCTGTGGAACAGTCTGCCATTGGAGGTGGAGGAGCTATGGAACAGTCTGCCATTGTAGGTGGTGGAACTGTGGAACAGTCAGCCAGCAGAAGTGGTGGTGCTGTGGAACAGCCTGCCAGTAGAGGTGGTGGAGCTGTGGAAGAGCCTGCCAGCAGAGGTGGTGGGCGCCAAGACTGTAAATGGTTTCAAGCATGGCTGGGACAGAGTGAAGGGCTTGGTGGTTGCTAGCGGTCAGTAACAGTAGGGGGATAAAACCCTGTATGGACAACAGATCACATGGCAGATCGTGAACTCCAGACAAACTAGATGGACCTTTGGTCTTTTCTGCTGTCAATGTCTATGTTTCTACAAGTCTGAGATACAGCAGGCCTAGAAGGACAAACTTTAGCTATTGGGAAACAACACTATGTCTTTTGTAATATGATAGGCAGATTTCCATTCATTCAATCTATTTTGAAATAATGGTATCTTAATACTGTGTGTGATTATGTTGCACTTTGTATAAAGATACTACTGTATTTTGCCACTGAGGTAACTTTGAGCAGTGGGTTGCAAACCAAAGCTTTTTTTTTTAATGATCAGGTATCTCACTGCATTGCAGTCTGTACTTTTCCTAAAAATTATTTGGCCACACTTTATAGCACTGTCTGCATGAACTGAGTAAAACTTTGCACTCTTGCCAGTAAGGTAAGCCTCTTTATTTGCAAAACTGTTTGTGTTGCATTTTGTCAGTGCCACAGGATTTTTGGGACCTGGCACCTGACCAGGCTCTGTTTGCTTGTCATTTCTCTGTCTGTGCACATCGACTGGTAGTTACCAGCGAGGTACGAGCCCCTCACATACCTTCCTGTGTAATACATTGAGCTGAATATGACTTATTCGCCAGTGAGTTAAATGCAAAGCATGCTCATAAGTAGAGAGGGTACCCTAAATCTGAGAACAGCACTGCTACCAGTGATTGAGTGATTTACTATCAAAGGCCTGATTTGCGCTTAAAGTGGAGTCCTCCTATGCCAGCCCGGTGGCATGGAGGACTGAGGTGCCTCACCTCCCATCACATTGGTGACTTGAGGTTGGGAACGGACAAAAGTCACTCAGGAGCTGGCCTGGGGAGGGAAGATCGAGCACCAATAAGACGGCTATTTTCTCCCAGGGAGGGAAGTATGTGTGTCCTTCTCAGTGGCTGTCATCTACAGGCATCTAGGTGGCAGCACATTGGAATGCAGTGGAAAGGGCTCCCGCTAGTTGATGCTGGGGCCATCTTCAAGGAGGTAGAGCTCACACAAAGTGTCATTGCATGTGGTGGGAGCCCTGTGGAAGAAAAATGGCAGACAAACCCTGGCCACAGCAAGATGACGCCTCTGACCACCCACAGTCCCCACACTGGCAACTGGATGCCTCAAAAGGGATTCTGTGGCACAGGATCATTAGAGTACAGGTAGGACCTGAGAAGCCAGGTGATGGGGATAGGAGGCCAGACCAGATGGGGGCATGCTGGCAACCCATAGAGATGCTGAGGTGCAAAGGGAAGCCACCAATGATAAAATGTAAAGGTTTTGCCACACAAAGCTATTTGCCAGTCACTATAGGTATATGAATTGTCCAGTCATACTGTAAGTGTTTCAGAAGGACTCATTATACACCCCCAGAAGTGAATGCCCCAAGGGATAGCACCTTTAGGTAGCATCTAGAAAGGGAATCACCTAGGGTGAAGGGCAGTACCACCTTACTGAAATTATTTAGGCATTAAGGCAAGAACAGGTTGGTTACTATCCATTAATCTAACCCTTGGGTAATTATAAGATATGAGGAGAAAATCAGTCAATCGTGGTTTATTGTTCAGCTAAATGCCATTACAATATTCTAAAATACAAACAATTTCAGTATTCAATACACAGATTAAATTATCTTACTCATACAATAATTCAATTTCAATAAAAGGTATTATCCATCCATTTTTCTCACAAAAATAAAATTCCACCAGCATTTTCCTGCATGATCAACATTAAATATTCATCATATAGATCCATTAAGGAAAATAATTTGATCAGGGTTGTCTCAGAAATACTAGTGGTACTAGTTAGTACTAATTAATATTAAAAAATTAATTTAGTATTCTTATCAAATAAAGCACACCAGAGCAGATCTAGGGGTACATTAAAATAGCAAAATCCCCAAAACAAATGATCAAATATCAATTTTATTTGCCAGCTAATTACCAGCTAGTGGAACATGTTTTGGTCTTCATATAGGAGTTGACCATCCACCCAACATCTCTGGAAGAAACGATCTCCCATCCTCAGATAGGCGGAAATTTAGCCAGCATGTTTAGGCCCAACTACTAGTAGGATCCTACTATTGAAGTTACTATGTAGCAGGATTATTTAGGGATACCGCTCACCAGGCCCAAATTAGGAAATTCTCAGCTACCGGCAACACCCATCCAGCTGGAGCGCTGTCAGGAGCATCCCACTGCGCCTGCAGTCCCATGCCCCTACTGCACCCATTATAATGGGATTTACGTGCCAGCTGCTAACTATAACCAACTATTGTGCTTAGATGTTTTCTGCATAAAATCTCCCCACAATTCACTCGTCAATCCAAACTTTAAAGTTTAGTCCCATACAGTTTACCGCCAAAGTGAGGCAAAGGAATTCAGGGAAACAAAGTGAATCACCATCAACTAACTTTGACAACTATTTAGCTTCAACATTCCATTAAAGTGGATGTATAACAATTTAATCACATCTCAACTGGCGCAAAATTGAGGGATGGAGAGAGTCAGTGAGGAATCACCTAGAGGTGGAATGCTGCAAGCTCATTGAGAGAGTCTGATTCACCAGACCCAATTAGGATATATTTGTTGCCTGCAGAACCCATCCTTTTTAGGGTACTATTACAGGGTCACTATATTGCTTATACAGTTTCATACCCCGACTGATCCCAATATGGAGGAATTATATGGTTGCTTTTATAGCCAAGTATGGGTCTTTGAGATTAATGCCTCTCAAGAACTCTCACACTTCTCTGCTTTCGACCTAAAAGCCTGGTTAAATCCTTTAGGAAAATGTCTGAGTTTTGTGCAGTAGAGTCTATTAATTCTATATCGCTGCTTTCTCTATTTCTCAACAAGTCATGAAAAGAAAACTCCAGAAAATATTCTAGCAATGCACACACAGAGTCTTTGTCCGAATCCTGTTGCCTAGTTTTGTAACTGAAGCTTTTATCACAAACGACATTGCAAAACATGTATCTAATAACTGAATGCCTCATATAAGGGCCTCACCCTAGTTCTCACATTAAATATTCAGCCAGCTTTCAATTCAGAGCTAATTAGTACAACAAAAGATATAGTTCAGTCAGTTTGTAATTAGGCCAGAAAGGCTCCGTTTACATTCTGGGATCCATACAAACAACAAAATATCTTTTAAAATTTACGTAAACTTGCAAACTCTTAGAGGGATTTTGCTTAAGGTTTGCAAAGAAAAACAGTTTAAGGGAAAATTGCCTCAGTATTTATCTCCAGCAAAGGCTCTATTGGAAAGCACCACACAACAGCAGCAAACCCAGCTCCGCTCTTCTATTTGGGAGTTCACACGCGTCCTTCAACGGCCCTGGCGTTTGAGGCTACAGGTGTACACCTCCAATTTCCAGCCACCTTTGGCTCTCGGGTCTCCTCCATGCCTCCAACTCTCCTCTATTTCACTAACATATTCAGCCTCTAATAACAAAAAGAAAAAGCACTCCACTAAGTGCAGTAAAATGAAACAAGGAGGCACTTTATTTTATGAGGACCCCCAGGCAACAATGGCATACCTTTACTAAGGCTTTTATAAGCCAATTAGCACAAATTATGCTACCATGCTTGCTTGCAGGCATTTTCCACCATGTTTTTCTCCACATTTAGCCTCTCCTTACCTGCAATATACTTGCAGGCATTTTCCCTCCTTCAGTACACCGCATCCCAGATGGCCACAATACAACAACTAAACGCCTGAAACGTAAAGGAAAGTCTACATTCAAAACAAGCTTACATTCTTCTCGGTACGTAATACTTGGTTCTCAGTTTCTCAATATTCAGTACATGGCAAATCAGATGCAGATATGTATAAAAGCCTTATACATATGTGGCTTAAGTTTCATTCAGCAATTAAAGGCTTTTCCATGTAAAAGACAGAGAAAAACTTTAACAATGCTAAGCTAAAAATCAGGTGCTGCCAGGAGTGGGGGCAATGCAGCCATCTTGCTGCCGCCCACAACCAGACAGAGAACCCTTCAGCCACTCCAATATGAGGAGAGCCAAGACCTTCTGCCTCTAGGGTTAGATTAATGAAGATGACCCAACCACAGGAGGGCCTTAATGTTATTATGAAGTAACTGCTTTTATAGTTTACACTGAATGTTTTATAGCTAAAAGTTCTAAGAATAAAATGCTACAAAGGAGAATTAGGTATGGTAGGCAGATTGGAGAGGCTGCTAGGTCTTTTTTCTTGTCAGATTCTAAGTTTCTATATAAACTGTAATGAATCTGTTTGTACATGAAGGTTTTTAGCTATTATAAAAGGGTCAGAGAAACAGAGCTTTCTAACTGGCTGCATGTATTCTATTGGCCTTATGTTAATCTTTAATATAAATACATGTATATAACCCCTACAAATGGGAGTTCCCAAATGTCTTCCTTGAGCTTGTCTAAATGCTCACTGCCAGGCTGGTGTCCTGCTTTTACAGTTTAAATGTGATTGCCAGAGTGTGCCTATAGAACCTTTACACTACTTTTTAAGAGCTGCCTGGATTGCAGTCATAATTAATCTGAGAGGGAGCTCTGTTAGAAGATGTGCTTGTTTGCTGATCATTTGTTAGAGTAGTAATAATATTGCAGTTTGTTCTAACCTGCCTTCTTTGCAGCAAGGACAGTTCTGTTTGTTTCCATCGTCTTGATCCTGGACTGCAGAATGGGCCAATGAGTACATTTGGGACTCTAAAATGGAGCCTGCCTACAGGGGCTTGGTGGGTCAAAACTTGCAGGAATTGTAGTTTTGGGCTTTTGCACCTAAAATAACCTGGAGGAGGAGCCCTTGTTGTGACTGACAGACAGATCAGCCAATCGAACCTTTTGGATCTTGGGGAAGTCCCAAAGTGCTTGCAGTTTCAGTTAGATCTAAGCTGGGATGTGAAGAAGTAACAGCTCGAGGTAGTTCGAGCAGCAATCCATAGTGAATTCACGTGGGAGAACTGTGGAAAGGCCTGAGTTTTGGCCTGCATGCCTGCCTGCTGTCCCTGAGAGGGAGCTTTGCCTTTTTCGGACTGAATCCAAACTTGGAGAGCAAGTAAGCCACTGAATTGTGACCAGGCTCCTACCTGAAGAAGACCGAAGATTTGCTGAATGTGATTGGCCTGTCATGACTTCCAGCCACCTCTGAACTCCTGGATTATGCAGAGACTCTGTAATTGCGACCGGAGAGCCTTTTGCCTGGTACAGTGGAATTTCCTTACATGTGAAGGTGTTGTGTGCTTATAGTGGGTCGTGATTTGGTTCCCCACTGTGGTTTGAATTGTATTCTGCTTGCTGGAAGCTGCATCAGAATTTCCTTACGATGTAAATGTGCTGTGTGCTGCTAGTGGCTCACGATTTGGTTCCCCACTGTGGTTGAACTGTATTTTGCTTGCTGGAAGCCGCATCCAGCCCCATGGACTGAATCCAAAATCATCTCCATTGGCCTGGGTTACCGCACTGGGTCAGCCTGACTGTCCGCTGTACAGAGAATTTCAACGATGAGAGGTCTCTAGACGTTCTGCTCAACATTTGAATGGGAATGACACCTCGGTGATCTCACAACCGGCTTCCAGGTGCCCAGCTCACCAACCTGCGCTCGATTTGTCCTGCCTGTCCAGTATTGGTATCAAGGTAAATATCAGGTAGACCAACAACAGCTAAATCTAAAGGTTGTTATCTGATTGTCTTGTTGCTTTTCTTTCACTAACTGAGCCCCCCACTCTGGATTTCAAGTAGTGTGTAAGCAGCATGTTGCTTTCTTCTTCATCACAGGGCCCCCAACCAGCTACAACGCTCCTGGCTAGCCCGCCATTTCCCTACCTGGGTACCCAGAGTGTGTGACTGTGTGGGACTTAAAGTGCATGCATAACTGTTTGATTAATATAGCCTTTTAGTCAATCAACTTGATTACGCCTTCCTTGTTCAAGTCCCCTGAATAAATTAGATCCGACTTTTTTTTTTGCTGCTTTAACCTGACTGTGGTTCCAGTTTGTGCAAACAATACTGTACTGTTGCTGTTTACTGTGCATAACCTTGTTTTACAGAGGATCCCCAGGGTTGAGCCAGAGGAACCAGCCCTGGTGGTAAGTGCAAACAGTGTGGGTTCTGGTATGGTGTACAAAGGGTACTGTGAAAGTGATTATCGTATATTGCTCAGGCCACTAGAAGGGAAAGAGGGGGTTACAGTGTCCTGGAGAGCTGTGCCCAGGTTAGTTTGACCACTACCAATCCTGACCTCCTGGTGGAGGCACCCGCTTCAGAACTCAGGCCCCCTAACCTGCTACTAGCCACGCAGGCAGGGGTAGTAGCCCTGGGGACAGTGCCACCTAGGGGTTTAGGGTTACAGATAGATAGATACTTTATTTATAAAGTGCTCCTTCCTGAGGCTCAGAGCACTGCACAATTTCAAATGTAACGCCCCTGCAAATGGGGGTTCCCAAAAGACTTCCAGGAGCTTGCTTGAATGCTCTGAGCCTGAATGGTGTTTGGTGCTTAAGCCATTTATCTGTGAGTGTTTTTAGAGCCTCTGGTACTGTCTCTTTAAGAGCTGTCTGCTTGCAGACATAATTAGTTTGTATGGGGGGACTGTGTGTTTCTCTGCTTGAGTACCACTCGAGCTGCTGCTAATTCACTCCATTTTTGCAGTCACTAGGAGTGCAAAGGGAACCTATCTGAAAGATGTAACTGTTTGCCAGAAATCATTTAGAGTAATAATGAAAATACAGTTTGTCTAACCTGCTTTCTTTGCAGTCAGAACTGTGTTTGCCTAGTTCCCCATTCTAGTTTTGAACTGCTGAACTGGACCAATCAGTGTGGGTTAAGGTAGCTCTAAAATGGTGCCTTGGACGAATCAGAACTTGGACTCTGTAATCTGAGCCAGCCACAGGAGGATTGTATGGGCAGTGACTCTGGGAGATGTAGTTTGGACTTCGCGCCTTTTGGACCAACAGGGCAGTCTATTGTGAGTGACAGCCAATCCAGCCAAGAACTGGGAGGAACTCAAAGGAAGTGCCCGTTTTGTCTGCTGGAATTTCAGTTGAGCTCTGGCAGTGAAGAGGGAAGGAGCCCTGTGCTTTTTGGTGCAGTTTTAGTCGGAAACGTGTGTAAGGCCCCGAAAGTTCGTCTGCAGCTTGTGTAGCTGTTTGTTAGGACTGAATCCATCCTGTGAAGAGAATCAAAGGATATCTGAAGAGTAGAAACCAGGCTCACCCTGTAGAAGACTGGAGAAATTGCTGAATTGTGCTCGGTCTGTCAGGAACTGAATCTGCTGTGTGTTCTCCTGGGTATTGTGCAATTTGACGGATAGAGAAGCAGCCTGCCTGGTATAGTACTTTCTTTTACCATATAAATGTGTGAGGAGGCTTGTGTAGCTCAAGTGAATCCTGCTGTCATTAAAGGACTTTTGCCTGTTACTGTTTACCATATAAATGTGTGAGGAGGCTTGTGTAGCTCAAGTGAATCCTGCTGCCATTAAAGGACTTTTTGCCTGTTACTGTTTACCATATAAATGTGTGAGAGGCTTGTGTAGCTCAAGTGAATCCTGCTGCCATTAAAGGACTTTTTGCCTGTTTTGGTTCGTCATATAAATGTGAGGAGTCTCGTGGAGCTCAAGAGTAGCCCTGTTGACGTTGAAGGACCCTATCTTGTTTGGAGGTCGTGAGTACTAATTCAGGGTCGCTCCCTGTTGAATTGCCATATTGAATCAAATGGAATTACTGTACTGCTGACTGTTTATCTAATTTTCTTTTCTCTGTGTGAAAGGGCCCCTACCAGCTGCCATGGTTTGGACTAGCCACTAGGGCTTGGGTACCCAGGGACAGTAACTGATGGGGATAGGCCTGTGCACAGAGCCATAGGTAGATGAGTAAAGTGATAAGCTAATTAACCTGACTTCCCCTGTCCTTGTTATATCCCCTAAATAAATCAGAGCTGCTTGTTTCAGCAAAGTTATACTGCCTGAGGTATTTGTCTACGTTAAAGTATTGTACTGTGATTGTTGCACTGTATCTTCTTATTTTACAGGGGTCCCAGTGCCTGAACAAGTCCTGGGAGTAAGTGTATACTGTGAAGGTAATTCTGATATACTGTGTGGGCCACTAGTGGGAAGAAAGGGGGTTGCAGTGTCCCAGAGGGCTGTGACCAAGTTAGTTTAACTATTGCAAACCCTGACCTCTGGGTGGAGGCACCTGCCATCGGATCCAGGCCCTCAACCTGTTAGTGGCAAATCAGGCAGGTAGTAGCCCTGGATAGCGCAATCTAGGGTTACACAATAAAAACAAATGCAACAAAAACATTCATAATCACATTACAGAACATATAAAACCTAGAATCATAATCTATCTCTCACAATATGACAAGACGGTCAGTAGATTAAATGCCTGGTTAAATAAAAATGTTTTAAGCCCTTTTTAAGGTTTCCACTGAGGGTGCCTCTCTCAGGTAACTTGGCAGTGAATTCCACAGGACTGGCATGACAAAGGAGAAAGCGCAATCTCCTGATTGCCACAACCTAGCCCTGAGGCTCACTAAGAGGCATCCCTCAGAGGAACAGAGTGAGTGAACTGGGCAGTGTGGAACCAGGAGGTCTTGCAGATAGTCTGGTCTCCGGTCATGCAGGGCTTTACAGGTCAGTAGTCTACCTTGAAGGCAATCCTCCACTTTATGTACAGCCTAATCACATGCTGAACAAATTTTAACACTATTTAGAAAACACATTTATAATAGCAATAAGGCACTCCCAGGGGTTGTAGCTAATGTTCAGTTAATCAACCTCTAGGGGCATGTAGCACTTAGCTTTGCCTCATACCACATAACACCCTAGAGGGTGATTAATAGACCATTAACATTACCCTTGGTCATTATGTTTTATTGCTTGCTTAACAAAACCCTTGTAGAATGCTTTCAGTCAGTCAGAATTATTCATTGCCAGCCACCATTTTATAATATTCAGAGGCTAAATTGAGGTGGAATAGTTTGCAATGCTGTTCCATCTCCTTAGCCAGCCAGTTTCACATTCACTCCAGTCACTCCCACTAGACAACCCTGCCGCCAACCTGGCCCATGTTGAACTGTGGTAACAGAACTGAAGCACAGGTTGGCATCTGATGTGACCTACACCCCAGTACGTCAGACAGCCAGTCTGTGTGCAGCATCTTGAGTCACTCTCCACTAATTACAGCAGCTGATGATATACGTAGTCATTTTGGTGGGACTGGTTCTGGTGGTCTCTTAACACACTCAGTGCATGGTTCCTTTTGACATTACACGATAAACTTTGGCCCAGCACTGAAACTCCTTCCTTCACTTGTCACCGATTCCACCCAATGGTCCACGACCCACTGTGCTGGCCACTAGCACAACATACAACTACTGTGCTGTTAATTAGTTTTTAAAGAAAGTATGTTAATTGACTCCAACCGAGCTGTGACATCCTGACTCCTCACCTCCGTGACAGAGAAACCTGCAGTCAGCCAACCACCCACCCAACCAGGACCACACAGAAGAGAAGAGAGTAAGAGAGACAGAGACTCCTGCTGCCACCACCAGATGTCTGAAACCTAACCTGAGTGAGTGCATAAAAATGCAGGCCTGTCTTTATTATCTGATTTCTAATGGTGGGACTGAGCACAATCCATAGCACTCAAGAATGCACTGCAGCCACACATTCAGTTTCAAAGCAAATGGCAAGAATGTGTACACTTTCATTTTAACAACAGTAAGTCCGATTCTAAACAGGTCATGTTGTCTTCCCTGCCCCAGCAAGAAAATCTTTTAACTTTTCGCATTCAGTTTTAAGCTTGAGGCTGGCTCAACTGGTTGGCTATCTTTGAGTGCTCCACCAACTGAGCAGATGCCACACTTCCTTGGTACAATCATAGGTATAAAGGGCAGATACCTGCAAATGATCAATATCGTTAGCACTCTCAACTGTAGCAGTTACAGCTTTAGGGCTTTGATCATAGGCCAGATAGTAGGCTTTTCATCCCAATCTCGTTCAACAACATTTCCACAATTACCTCCCTACTGGGCCCCTCAAGAGTATTAGGCTAGGGGATGTTGGGGTGTATTAGTAGGAGTATCACAAGTCGGAAGAGGGAGATAATAATCCCTCTTTACAAGACACTGGTTAGGCCCCATCTGGAGTACTGCGTGCAGTACAGGAGGCCACACCTTTACAAGGACATTAACCAAACTGAGGCAGTCCAGAGAAGGGCAACCAAATGGTGCAGGACTGCATCAGAAAACATATGAGGACAAATTAATGGAGCTCAATATGTATACCCTAGAGCAAAGGAGGGAGAGAGGTGATATGATCGAAAACATTCAAACACCTAAGGGCATTAATAAGGTGAAAGAGTCTAACATGTTTCAATAAAAGAAAAACAGCAAGACAAGAGGACACAGCATGAGGTTAGAGAGGAGAGCAATTAAGGGGTAATGTGAGGAAGTTCTTTTTCAGAAAGGGTGGAGGATGCATGGAACGGCCTACCCAGGAAGTGGTGGATATGAATACAGTGCAGGGCTTCAAACAGGCATGGGATAGGCATAAGGAAGCAATACAAATGAGTATGAATAGATAGGCCATTGACAGAGCAAAGGCCGATGGCACATTTATAAGGTAGAAAAGAAATGGGCAGACTGGATGGGCCTATGGCCTTATCTGCCGCCAACTTTACATTTCTATGTATGTTTCTATAAACCAGTAGTGTCCTTCTGGGATCCAAATCCACAATGTAACACCATCCTTCGACCTCCTGGAAAGCCACTGTCACTTTTAGAATATTTTTTGGGTGGCCCAAAAGTTCTTGATTTGCCCCAGAGCCCTGCAGAGTATCCAGGTAGTAAATAGGAGATTCTAGCAGTGCCTCCAGAATATGTTCCACTCATGGCAGATCACAGTACAGGCCTGGGTCAGTAACTCAAGTGGGGATTTGCTACCCACAGGTGTTGAGTTAAAGTTCAGATGCTATGTTGTGTGGTCCCTCCACCCAGGAAAGATTAACTGAGCTAGGTAGTAAATAGGTTACTTCCCCTGGTAAACAGTATCAATCCACTGTGGCCCCTTACTGGCACAGACCCTGCTCTCCACCAAATTCAATGACAGTTGCAATAAAATATATATCTTGGTGCTCTTCTAATAGTATGCACACAACACAAGGCTGCAACACAAAACAAAGGGGTTTCTTGGGGATCAGGAGCAAGGTCCTCAGGAGAGAAAAGCAAGGGTTAAATCAAATAAAATAATGAGCAGTTGGGTCTGGCTTAAGCAGCAGTGCAACGAAAATGGGCAAAAACGTGTCCCTACATTTCTTCCACTATAAAAGATCCCATGCATCTTCCAGTTTCGTTTGGTGGTAAATGTTTCCAGTGCTACCAAAATGTGGGTATTTTACATATGCTTTCATTTATTTTTCTCTCAAGAAAAAAAGATGGCCGCCACATTTGACTAAGGAATGCCACTGTAAACCTGGTTTAGGTGGGCTGAGTCTGTGAGCACAATGGTGCAGGATTGGTGCAGGGGTTAGGGGTGGCCAACCTGAAACAGCAAACGAAAGCAAAGAAACCCCTGCACTTACGAATGACAGCATTTGTTTTGCTTTCATTGTAAACCTGGCACGAGTTAGGATCAAGAAAAAAAACTCACAGTGTGCAGCATAGAGTATCTAGTAAAGCAGATTTGGCAGGTATGCTGATACAGTAGTTTTTATTATAATTGAAACTTGCGTTTTAGAAAAACATTTTTCATTGCACTGCTGCTTTAAATGGCTGGTCTTCCTATTGCCTGCTAGCTACAACTGAAAACAATGTCGCCACCTAATCAACACACAGGACCCCTGGTCAACTGAATTGTTGGGCCACTGCCCAATACCCACTGGTACCAGTAAATTGCCCGTGTCCTAGGAGCTCCCGGAAGCCTGAACACCCAGGTGTTGGATCAGTGTAGGGCCTGTAACAGTTGCACTTGCATTGGTGCAATTCAGCTAAATATAAAACAGGCATCAACTGTTGAGGGGGTCTTTTGTGCCTGCATGGCATCCTGGCCATGAATAAGAGTAATTATTTTACTGACTATGTTTTTAAACGTTACTGAAGTATTGAAAAGCTGTGAAATACCTGTCTGGACATGCTGGCTGCAATGAGTGCTCTGATTTGCACTTTGAATAAAGGAATGGCACAATGGACTGCACATGTGACCCGGCGGCAGCACACTGTGCAGTCACGCTGGCAACCTGAGCTCAGAAGTGAGCCTGGCAAGTCACACTGGGGACAGGCAGCCATGGCTGAGACAGCTGCCGCTTGACAGTGCATCTCAGTCAAGGAGGGTTGGCAGTGGACTCCGCTACCACAGTGACCCTGCAGCTGGGCAAGGGGTGTGCTCCTACCGCATGGGTATGGCTGTGGCTCAGGCTCCAACTTAAGCATCGTTCCCCAGGGGAGTTGGGAGGAAAACTGAGGGAAGAAATGGCTCGGGCTCCATGATGTTCCGCCCACTCGCCCCTAACCTGTGCTAGCAATGGACCACTGATCCATGCTGGATGACTCTGAAGGTGGGGAGGAGGACACACCTCCCTTGCTGGCCCTGCCACTAGCGGGGAATCTGGAGGGGTCTCTGAATCAGATGAGTACATGGGAAGTGGCAACGGTCAAGGGGTAGTGGGGTGAAATGTACCTAGCCAGCTGAGTTATGCCAGGGAAGAAGAAAGCAAAATATTTAAAAAAAAAAAAAAAGAAGCGGTACAATATAAGAAGGTATATTGTATTCATTTCCTGAAGCCTGCTGAATGTACTGCATAACTACACATTTCAGCTGACACCAGAACACTCTACATTTCTCAATTGAATAAGCAACAATCCTTGACAAAAAGCAACAAATTAATCCTGGCTGGATGGCCTAGTCCACAGCTTAGAACTATTGGTGCTGCAGGACCCATGGACCTGGTTAGGTTTCTCATGGTTATCCTGAGGCTACCAGGCCTCCATCTCTGGCAACAGTCCTGACTGGGTGTTTTATTTATTTATTTGAAAAAGTTTCACCAGGAAAGACAACATGAGCTGTAAACAGCTTGTTTCCAGAAGCGCCCTGGGGGAGGGGGTTACATAATGGGAGGTTTAGGCAAAACATAGTAGAATAATACATACAGTGCAAATACAAATGCATAAAGTGAGGTACTAATACAGAACAAATCAAACCAAGGCAAACAGATGGTATCATAGTGTAACCTGCCAGGCTGGTGTCCTGCGCTTTAGCAGTTTAAATGTGATTACTAGAGCCTGTATAGCCTCTGTACTGTCTCTTTAAGAGCTGCCTGATTGCAGCTTAAGTAATCTGAGATGGAGCTCTGTTGAAAGACATAACTATTTACTGAAAATCATTTAGAGTGATAATGATAATGTAGTTTGTCTAACCTGCTTTCTTTGAACCAAGGACTGTTTTGTTTGTCTCTACTATCTTGGTCCTGGACTGCAAATTGGACCAATCAGTTCTGGTGGGACCTAAAATGTAGCCAGACTACAGGAGCTATCTGAATTCAAAATCTGTAGGAACTTTAGTTTGGGTTTTGTGCCTTTTGCAACTGAAGGAGAGCTCTTGCTTTGACTGACAGCCAAATCAGTCAACCAAACATTTTGGATCTTGGGAAGTCCCGGCTGCCTGCAGTTTTCAGTTAGTTCTGAGGTGGAAAGTGGAATGAGAAGAGTTCAGGTGTATTTTGGACAGCAATCCTGAGTGGATTTGCATGGGAAAACTGTGAAAGGCTGAGTTTTTGGCTTGCACGTCTGCTAGCTGCTCCTGAGGGAGAGAAAAGAATTATTTTGGACTAAATCCAAGTTTGTGTGACTAAAGTAAGCTACTGAAGTGGGTTAGGCTCAACCTGAAGAAGATCTAAGATTTTGCTGAATCACGATCGGCCTGTCAGTCGTTCCAGCTACCCTAAGCTCGGTGTGTGCAGAAACATTGCGATTGTGACAGGGAGTGCTTTGCCTGGTACAGTAGAATTCCGCATACATGTAAATGTGCTACGAGCTGCTAGTGGTTTGTGAATTAGTTCCCACTGTGTGAGCTGTGTTCTGCTTGCTGAAGTTATATCCAGCCCAAAACGGACTGCATTCAACTTGTCTCCATGCGTCTGGGCCTTGCCAAACTGGCCCAGACAGACTACCCACTGCACAGAGAAGCCATCAACAAGAGACCTGCCTGGGGATCAGTCCCTGCTCCATGTGTAACCCCTAGGTGGTGCTATCTCAAGGGCTACTACCCCTGCCTGCTTGGCTAGTAGCAGGTTAAGGGCCTGGTTCTGAAAGCAGGTGCCTCCACCCGGAGGTCAGGGTTGGCAGTGGTCAAGCAAACCTGGGCACAGCCCTCCGGGACACTGTAACCCTGCTCTTTCCACTCTAGCGCCTGAACACTGTACAATAATCACTTTCACAATTCCCTGGTACACCACACAAGTATCCACACTGTTTAGACTTGTCACCAGGGCTGGTTCCTCTGACTGACCCTTGGGACTTCCTGTAAACAAGGTTAAGCACTGCAAATAGCAACAGTACTGTACTTTGAAGACAAACTGGAACCACAGTCAGATTACATGCAGAAAAAGTTAGATCTGATTTATTCAGGGACTTGAACAAGGAGGGCAAAATCAGGTTAATTAGCTTAAAGGTTATATCAATCAAGCAGTTATGCTTGCACTTTGAGTCACCCCAAACAGTCCACCTCTAGGTACCCAGGTAGAGAAGAGATGGGCTAGCCAGGACAGTTGCCGGGTTGCAGCTGGTTGGGGCCCTGTGATGGAAAACACAACATGCACAGTACACAATATTTGTAATCCAGAGCCAGTGGGCTCAGTTCATAAAGGAAACAAAACAAGACAATCAGATGACACACTCAGATTAAGCTGTTGTTGTGAGGAGCTACTCTGGTATTTACTCATGATACCCAAGACTGGACTCAGGCTGGACAAAATCGAGACTGCAGGTGATTGATCTGGAATGCCAGGAGAAGCAAAATACTCGCACTGGGTGGAATTCACCTCTATTTGTGCTTGCATCCCTTGCAGCATTGGCACTTGTGCCCCATAGTTATTTGGATCACACTGCATTTAAGTGCCAGTCTCAATGTAGCTGTGAGATAGGGAATCATTAAGTACATGCAACATGGGAATTAATTACACTGTAGTTACATGTTTGTTGCCTGTAACTACATGTGATTGCAGTGTAATTACACTGTAACTACAGTGTAGTTATGAAACTTACACTAGTCCTGTTATTTGATACTTTATCCCCCACTTCCCTAGTTTTTCTTGTGCTCTGTCCTCATTTTCATTTTTTACTGTTGGAGAATGTGTATTGTTTTTGAAACTGGGATAGTTTAAGGTCCCCTTTGCATAAATATAGCTAACAATATTAAATTGTATATATCTCATTAACATGGATGCAAATTAAAGAGCTTGTGTTTTGTAACCACATACCCAAAATGAAGGGTCATGCCTGGACCCAGAAGGCTGGGGTTTTGTGCCATGCTCTGTTTTGCTTTTACAGTAAACTGATAATCTATTTCCATTTGTTGTATATTTTTCCAGTTGTGTCTGGCCTTATGTGTTCTATTTTGCTCCTATTTTAGCCAACACCTGCTGCAGTTTGTGTGTTTGGAGTCTGTGTTTCTTCTCCTCCTCCTCCTTCCACCTACCTAATCCCTTCTGCATACCATAGGAATCCTCTGATGGCCTAATCCACCACCAGCTTCTGCTCAACAAGCTCTCTGAAATCCTAATCATAACCCAGAGCTTGTCCGGCATGCCTGAGATTCCCAGTTCCCTAGGTTGGGAGAAGGATACTTTGTTGACAGTTGAAGCCTGGGAAGAGAAGCTGTCAAGGCATAGGAACAGTCAGTAGGGTCCTTCTGTGGCATGGGGCACGGGACGCTATCTGGGAGCTGTCGAGTGCAGGAACAGCTGTAGGGCCGCTCTGTGGCATGGGGCATGGTGACTTCATCTGGGAACTGTCAAGGTGCAGAAACAGTCAGTAGGGCCCTTCTGTGGCATGGCGATGGTGACTTCATCTGGGAGCTGTCGAGGCACAGAAACAGTCAGTAGGGCCCTTCTGTGGCATGGTAACTTCATCTGGGAGCTATCGAGTGCAGGAAGATTCAGTAGGGTCCTTCTGCAAAGTGGGGCATGATGACTTCATCTTGGAGCTGTCGAGGTGCAGGAACAATCAGTAGGGCCCTTCTGTGGCATGGGGCACGGTGACTTCATCTGCTTGGGACTGCTGAGGTATTTTTCCCACTCACGCCTTGCTTATACTTCCCAGGATGTGGTCCTGAGGAGCAACCTGGCTGAGCACCTATCAGGGCTGTCAGAAGGGTGGATAAGCCCTGTCCTATGTTCAGAATTTCCCTGCCAGTCCCAGTCCGGGCATGTGATACCCCACGCCACTTGCCAAGTGAGTGGGTGTGTGCAAAGCAAGGCCACTCCAGAGGACCACTTTTCTTTCCCACAAAACACATCCCATACAGTTCCCCAAGGTCAGTTCTGCAACAGAAGAAGGTGCTCTCCCTTTCTGAGGCAGGAGGAATCCAAGATGGATGCATGAAGCTCACGTCACCAGCCAGCCAGACATCTCGGACTCAGGGCAAAACCTGTGTTGTCTGTCTGGTAAGCAGCAGCTGTACTGCTGTGCTAGCAGGCTGGCCCTATCCCAATTTTATAGAAACCCAGGAACAGGACTTTGTGGCATGTTGGAAATGACTAGGTTTGGGAAGAAGGTGGCCACATGACTTGCTCAGGTCAACTGGGAAGGGACAGAAGTTTTTTTTTTTTTTATTTCAGTTTCGTTTTGAAGCTTCTACAAATATGTTTTCCTAAATTCCCCAGAACAGGGAAAAATATTGGATACCTGGATCCAAGTGCTGAATACAGTATAATCAGGGTATTTGTTCAGGATCAATACTCATTACTCACTTACCCTTACTGAGGACGGACTGAGCATTTGAGAGGCTGCAGATCTGCTGTCAGGTTGTGGCTGTGAAGCTCCCTATGGTGGTGAAGCTGTGATTGAGTGGATCACAGTGCTAGATTTTATGCTTTTGAAAATTTTATGAAAGGTATGCCATCCTTGTCTGGTCAACAGGACACCAAAAATTTCTTTGATATATATTGGTGGTGCTCGGATAGTGCTTTTGTGGTTCCAACTACCCTCCATCAGATAGTACTGGTATCTAACCAAGTCAAATTTAGATCCATAGTGGGATAGTTGTGGATCCGATGGTCAGATCCATCAGATCCAGGTCAGATCCATGGATACCTTGGATACTTACAGTGATCCTAGGAAGTTGGATCCTTGGTCAGATGACTATGCCATCTGATTCTATCCAATATCCAGCCAAAATGATGGTATCCCATGGTATCTGACCTGGTAGGATGCTATCTGAGCAACACCAATATATGTGTGTGTGTGTGTGTGTGTGTGTGTGTGTGTGTGTATATTTATTTTATTTTATTTTATTGAAATCTAGGATTACAAATACCTTTGAGCAAGAACTGCTCATTTACAAAGGTTCCACGTTGAGATATATATATAGGTATGGAGTCAACTGTGATACACAATTTATCTGTACAAGTTGACAGTGACCGCAGATGACCTCACAAGTGGTGAAGCATTGAGCAGAGTTACAGGTGACAGTGCCTGTGGTCACTGTCAACAAGTACAGATAGATTGCGATCACACAGCCGATCCCTCGCATATTCGATTTATGCAATAGGCATCTCTTGGACTGCTGGGTGGATTTTCAAAAATGGTAGTTTTTTTTGTTTTTATTTTGTTTAGCAGGACTTTCTCGTTGGTTTGCATGTTCCTCTGCAATTTTGTGAGTGGCAGTGAATGGCAGAGTGAATGGATGTTAGGGATACATCAGCATGTTCTGTGATTGGTAGTTAGGCTTGGTTTTGAATAATTAACTGTGAAAATGGTGGCTTCTGTTAACAAGAGGCCAGGTTGATGATAATGTGTGGATGCTATAGCTATGGGCATTAGTTCGGAGCAGAGACATTTAAATTGTTGATTTTTTATTTATTTATTATTTTTCTTATTTTTTGGCTTGAATTCATTCAGAGCATCAGTTTTCTATGACAGCTCTGTTGCAGTGAGCAAACAGGTGGTGCAGCTTAAAAGTTGCAGTGGCTGCAGTTCCGATACAGGAAGGAGCATAAGAGAGAAAGAAAACACAACTTACATTTGAGTTTACATTTGAAACCAAGGCTATGCTGTAATTAAGTAGGTTCTGACTTTAGCATGGCAGAATGGGGAGCAGAAAACAGGAGTGACAATGTTTGGGCTGAAAACCTGGGTTAAAGTGAAAGTTGCTGAGAGGATGGAATCAGGGTAAAGAAGTAAGAAGGCAAACAATGCTGAATAAAAAAAAAAGCAAGTGGTTCACTGATTTTAAGGTACTGTTTTGCACATTAGGATGAGAAAATGTTGCAAGAAAGGGGTGACCACTGTCTTAATGGCAGCTGTTTTTTTGTCTGGCATCTGAGTGGTGAGCGATTGGGAAGCAAGCATAATAGGAAAGCAGTTGTGACAAAAGCAGAATGGCAGGAGGAGACCGCCATGGTGAATGATTGAAAAAAAAAAACTAAATGCAGATAACGTTATTTTTTATAGTGCTGTCAGTGTTAGTTTGAGAGACAGAAACTGAGCAGTTGGGCAGGAAGGCGTGTGGGTGGATGGGTGGCAGGAAAGTGTACGTACTGTAGTATAAGTTTAGGCTGCAGTGTGAAATTATGGTAAAAAATAAAAACAGTCTGTTTCAGTGTGTATATGTGACCTACTATTAATAAGTGCTTTCTTTCTGTGGATTGCAGTTGTGGATGTTTCTGGTGGGAGGAGAGTGTGAAGGACATGTTTTACATTGGAAAATGCTTGACCGGCCAGTGGGGAGTGATGACATGTCTACTATGTGCATAAATCTGTGATGACGTGCCTGCTATGTGTATAAATGTGAGATTTCAGCTGGCATGGTGGCACTGAGGTTGAGGCACTGGATGCCACATATCGTACTACCCTGGCAACCTGGGTTCAGAAAATGTGCCCAGGTCGGCAGGGAGGATAGATTAGTGTCCGAAGGACTGCTCTACTATCCCTGGGGAGGGATGAGGATGCCACCACTCTGCAGCAGCCCTGGTAGCGATCGGGGGCACTACTAGAGTAGGTGCCTTTAGGGGTGGAGTGTGGCGACGTCGACGCACGTTGTGCCTCAGGCGCCATTGAGCGTCCGCTCCAGAGGTCACAATAAGGAGGAAAATGGCTGGGCGCAATTTGCAGCTTGATGGCCGCTCTTGCCCTGCCCGAGGATTGTCGTGGAATCGCACTGGGGGTCTGGGCCCGGACTGGCTCAGAGTGGCATAGGGGAGGCCCTCTGGCAAGTTGGTGCGCCGCGCCAGACCCCATCATCGATAGTGAGCCTGCTCCTCTTTGGGCAGGCAAAGCTGGCAGCTGGATGCCCCTGCCAGTTACGCTGCAGTAGGTGAGAAAAAAGAAATACAATAAATGTGAGATTTCACATTATATACATAGTAGCTCAGCTACACAGATTTATCACATAGGATTTATGTCCACGCCTATTGCATAAATATACATACTTACTGCAAAAATTCATTATGCATCAGTTAGGGTTGTTACTAAAGTGACAAAAGTAGGGAAATGTGGCGTTAGGGTTTCCAACACTAACACCCCACCCCCACCCTGCATACACCAGCAGTCATCGGGGTGTGCATTGGGGTCGTCAGCCCTGATGTTTACTCCATTTCATAGGTAAATAAGCTGAGATGGGTACAGTATAGGAGAATAGCGTGGTGTTAGTGTTGACGACCCAAGGCACGCCCTGATGACTGTTGGTGCATGCAGGGTGGTGGTGGGGTGTTAGTGTTGGAAACCCTAAGGCCACATTTCACTACTTTTGTCACTTTGGTAACAACACTAACTGATGCATTAATGAAGTTTTTGCAATGAATTCTTACTTTTTCAGATAGTATAATCATAGGGCCCTGCTTTTCCATCACTCCATAGATCTATATATGTACATACAGTAGCTGTGGAAGCACAACAGTGGCTGAATTGTCAGCACAATCATCTTATTACCCCACCTCATGTATCTGGTATAGAACATCTTCAAATCCCTGCCAACATGTAATTCTGAGCGACGCAATGCCATTCCACACCACAGGTGCGAAAACATATTTTGGGCAAGATTTGAAAATGACGGCTGTGACACATATGAGGTGGGTAAATAAGAAGGCTTTGTTGAAAATCTGGGGTCAAAATATTTAACATTTCCAAAGTTTTGAGTGAGCATAGCAAAATTGCAATGAATGGTCATGACTTTGACATTTTTCGTATTTTGACCCCACATTTTCAACATAACCTTCTTATGACCCCACCTCATGAACAAGGGCAAAAACAATTTCCAAATCCTGCTCGAAATGGTGAATTCACCAAGTGACCACAAAATTACCTTTCAGACGGAGTTCATAATGACAATTCTATTGTTCATGAGGTGGGGTCCCAAAAGTCCATGTTGAAAATTTGGGATCAAAATCAGAAAAAATGCTTGAGTTATGAAACAAAGTTGAAAACCCCATTGAAATAATTGAACCACAGCACAAAATAGTATCCTGTTTCACAAAAGGATCCTCTACAATAGGATTTTCACGATGTAGAATCCTGTTTAGCAAAAAGGTCCTTTATCTTGCTTTCCCACTGTAGTCAACAAGGCGCCATAAGGATCTTTGCGAAACAGCATCTAAATAGGACTAATCCCAGGTTGTAGTGAATGGGAAAGCACTGTAAAGGATCCTGTTTTAGCAAAACAGGTTCCTATTTTAATGCCAATCCCATTTAAACTAATTTTCACAATCTCTCTTGTAGTGTAGTGATCCCACCCTCCCCAACGTTGGATCGCCATTCCTTATACGAAAAATAAATGTCCCTGGTAGTCTAGTTGTCCCTCCTCCTCCCCTGATATACAATCCCTCCCTATTTAAAAAAAAAATTACCCTGGTAGACTAGTGGCCCCTCCCAATGTCCAATAGCCATCTCCTTATTAAAAAGACTCTGGTAGTCTAATGGGCCCTCCCTCTCCCCAGTGTCCAATCACTGTCCCCATGAGGTAGAAAAAATCCTGGTAGTCTAGTGGTCCCTCCCCCTCCCCTCGATGTTCGATCGCTGTCCCTGTAATGAAGAAAAAATGGTAGTCAAGTGATCCTCCCCTCCCCAATGTCCAATAGCCATCTCCTTATTAAGAAAAGACTCTGGTAGTCTAATGGGCCTCCCCTCTCCCCAGTGTCCAATCACTGTCCCCATAGAGTAGAAAAAATCCTGGTAGTCTAGTGGTCCCTCCCACCTCCCTCGATGTTCGATCGCTGTCCCTGTAATGAAGAAAAAAATGGTAGTCAAGTGATCCCTCCCCTCCCCAATGTCCGATTGCCGGGTCTTTATTTAAAAAAGTCCTGGTAGTTTAATCAGTCCCTCCCTGAGTCCGATCTCCATCCCATATAAAAAATAGAAATTTCCTGGTAATCTAGTGGTCTCTACCCTCTCCCCGATCCCCTTCCTGAAATCACACTGTTTTCCTGGTGGTCTAGTGGCCCTCACCGCCCCACCCTGTTAGGTAATGACCCACCACCCTCCCCCATCCTGATTCCCTGTCTGTGACCAGCACTGCCCTCTTCTCACCTCCTTGGCTGGCGACAGACTGAGCTATGAATGAGCACCTATTCTATACAGTAGGCGCTCATTCATAGCTTCAGTCTGCTCTGCCGGCGAGAGGTGCGAGGAGAGCTCTGCTGGTTGCAAACAGGGAATCATGATGGGGGAAGGGGTGGGGCCATTACTAACAGGGTGGAGGGTGAGGGGGCCACAAGATCACCAGGAAATCAACAATGTGATTTCAGGAGAGGGGGTCGGGAGGACCACTAGACTACCCAGTAATTTGTATTTTTATATGGGGACAGGAATCGGACATCGCATTTAGGGGAGGGACCACTAGATCTACCAGGATATTTATAAGCAGACGGCAACCGAAATCAGGGCAGGGAAGTGACCACTAAAACTACCAAGATTTTTGTTTTTTTTCATTGCAGGGACGGTGATCAGACATTGGGGGATGGGGAAAGGGTAACTAGACTGCCAGAATTTTTTTAAACTTATGGGACAATGATCAGACATGGGAGGGAGGGAGGACCACCAGACTACCAGGAATGGTGATTGGCAAGTGAGTGGTGCCACTAGACTCCAGGAAAGACGTAATGGCAATCGATGGGTGGGGGTTCCCATTAGACACCAGGGAATATAGATATTTATTTATTTATTATGGGAGTCAGAGACGTGATTGGCAGGTGGGGGTGCCACTAGACACCAGGGAAAAAGCGGCTCATAGCACATACTGCAGCCAGCAGCTCGAGTTCTGCTGTGGCTGCACAGGTGAAGAAATTCCCATGTTCTCATACAGAGAACATGAGGAAAGCTCATCTCGCTAAGCTGGGCACCTGGATTTCAGGTGCCCAGAAAAGAATTTCTTGGCATAATTTTGAAAAACAAACAACAGAATATAGCTAAAATGGTCCCATTTAGCTAGGTTCTGATTTTTTTATTCCATTCAGTTTTATTTGTTGTCTTTCTCTGCTAACTGCCAAACAAAATGATGGCAGCTCGAAAAGGATTTCTCACCTGCAACACAGGATGACTGGTCTGTGAAAAGGATTGTGTGCCTGCAACAAAGAATCTATTTTAATGCTGAACATCTGTAATTCCCCATTGAAAATAACGGTAAACATTGAAATGTAATAACTTTGGAACAGATTAATATTTTTCATCAAACCTTCAAAAGGCACATCTGTGGGCAAAGGCTTTCCCTGAAAATGTCAGACCACACCTTAAAACAGTTTCTGGATACAGGTGGACAAAGAAACAGCAAAAACATGTAAATGTAACCCTTTATTAGACGCTGTATCTCAGAAACATCACAAGCGAGTCAAACAAAATTTGCCACATCAACAGGCCTACCCACGAGACTACGATGTAAACGCTTATGTAACTCCATTGAACTGTTGCGGCATTCCTGAAGTACAAAATTTGGGCTTTAACATAGAAGTGATCCTTCAACCTTAACTATAGTAGCATGGTATAATGTATATACTGGGTAGGATATTCAGGCGGTGCCAGGCAGGGGTGCAAGCCTGGGCGCAGTGCATCTAGGCTGTGCCAGGGCAGACCGAAGCGATATTCAACGGTGCTGCAACATGGCTCAGCACCGCTGAATATGGCACTGAGGGTGCACGACCGCGACGGCACAGTGGCACCGCGCCAGCCGCAATGGCAAGAAGGAGCAGGGCCGCGCCAGCGCATGCAGTTGCACTAGGAGCAGCAATGCGATATTCAGCCATGGGCATGCAAATGAGGCCATAATGTATGAAGGTAATGGGGCCATTTGCATGTCATTATGGCCCCATTGCATACGTGGAATCGATCCTCGGTGACTTCACCTGGCGCCCTGCCAGGCTACAGCCATCGGGGATCGACGCCTGCTGCCCCACAGCAGCCTCCATTCCCATTCGCATGATCATGGGCATGTGTATAAGTAATCCCTGGTGGTCCAGTGGACGATCTCCTTGCCCGATCCGCGGGTTAATGTCACACATCCCTGGTAGTACAGTGGACCATTTCCTTTGCCAGATCACGGGCATAAGTTACATATCTCCCTGGTGGTCCAGTGGACCAATCCCCAGTGACCAATCATGGGCATAGATTACAAATCCGTGGTGGTCTAGTGGCACCCCAGCACCCGATCATGGGGAGACGATCTACAGACACCCTGGTGGTCAGTGATCCCCCTTCCCACCCGCCGACTCGTCCTCCCATCCTGCAGCCCCCAGTCAGTAGTCGGGTGGCAGCACCTCACCCGCGAGACACCCATCCGCCCGCTGACTCGACAGCATACAGTAGAGCTGGCTTTGTTGGTCCACTGCATGGGCCAATGGCCAGAGGCTACACTCAGGCCACGTAGCTCAGAATTGTGAATGAACAATCATTCACAATTGGACTGTAGTACAGTATGGTTCAGCATGTCCATTGGCCCCGCAGTGGGACCAATAGGTGTACAGCCCTACTGCACGCTGTCTGTCGGCGGGCAGCCGGGTGGCTTGCAGGTGGGTGCTGCCGCCGCCCTATGGGGGGTGCAGGTGTCGAGGGATGCAGGTTGGGTGCGGAGGGGGGTACCACTGATCACCAGGGTGTCCGCGAGATCGCTTTCGTCCATGTTTGGGGCTGGGGTGTTCCACTGGACCACCAGGAATTTTTACCTATGCCTGCAATCGTCACTGGGATTGGTCCACTAGACCACCAGGGAGATACGAACTTATGTCTGCGATTGGACAAAGGGGAACGGTCCACTGTACCACCAGAGATCATTTGAACATACGCCCGTGATCGGGCAATGGGTAGCGGTCCACTGGACTACAGGGTTTATTCGACATATGCCCAAAGATCGGACAAGGGCGCGATGCCCCCTGTTACTGGGGGCTCGTGGACTGTATCTCCTGGGTGGTTGGGTTGTGCCTTGCAATATGGCATTTCGCCTGTGGGTGACCAGGACTTGCTCCTGGTTTGGCTGGGCACAACCTTGTGCCCTCCTGCAGTTCGTAGAAGCGGTTATGTGCCAGCATATCACCAAGATATCCCAGGCTGAATATCGGATGTGTCGTATATGCATGGGCACACCCGCACTTGCAATGGATACATTACTGGTGCGCCTGGCACATCGGGCTTGTGCAGCTAACCTGCCCTTTGAATATTAAGCGCCGAGCTAATGATGGCGCATGTGCAACTCCTTTGAATATCCCACCCACAATATATAGAGAAAGATCTATGACCCACTGACTGAGCTCTCTTGCACTCTATTAGCCTTGGTTTGGTTCTGTATCTGAGTGTATGTCTAAGCAGGGAGCAGGAACAGAACAGCCTCTTTCAATTAAATCTATATCTGCCCTCCTGGAGTCCTGCTTTAAGTTTTGCTTCTGGGTATACTCGAAGGTTGGCTGTAGAGTATTGAGACAGAGCAGAGAAAGATCCCCAGAAAGAATGAGAGCACAAAAGCTTTTATATAGTGCATTTTGCTGTTGTTATTTTATTATTCAAATTTCTCCAGATTTCTGCTGATTTGCATACAGTGTCTGGATTACATTGTTTACAGTACTCGCTGAAGTGAAAACATAATGCATCTGTTGAGATCTGTTTTATTTTCAAAGTGACTTGGGCTTATCTTTTTAACTTGGTTATCCTTCTGTTTATTTTGTTATTGATTTGGTTTTATATTACTCTGATTTTACATGAGTGTCCACAGATGTTTATATTGCCAACCACACACACACACACAGTGCTAAGTACTGGTGAACATGGATACTTAGAGAATCACAGCACTGGGCGGGGAGGGTGCTGAAACGTGTTGGTTTGGCTAGATGGGTGGGGTGAGAAACACAAGCTGTCAGAATAATAGCCAAATGAGAAAGTCAAACCTTAAAAATTAAAACACCATTTTACAAATACAATTAGTGGTCTTCATTCATTGTATTTCTTTGCAGCTGTAATTGACTGGCAATTTTAATTGCTCAGTTTTGTGGGGCCAATTTTTTTTTTTTTTGCCAACCCTGCATTTCGACTACTGACCCACTCACATGATTTTATGACTGCTCCCTGCCCGACATCGCCAATCACTGGCTGATCCCTTTACCCCACAATGCCAGTCCTTCTGGCTGCCCATGCTAGCCTGCAGTCCAGCAAGTCTTTCGTTGATGCCGCAGTAACACCATCTGGCTCTCATTAATTTGTATCTACCGCAAGTAATTTTTTTTTTACTGTTTAAACCTGCTAATTTGTAACATATATGTTTGTCTGCAAGGCATTTTTGCAGCTCATTATTTCTCTGTATGTATTTTGTTTTTGTTCAAGGTTGACGTGAACCTATGTAAGAGTCTCTGACTCATAGGTATTGCAGTCCGAGAACTCAATAAATACATAATATAAAATTCTGCTTTTATGCAGTTATGTGATTGTACCCTAATTGAAAGTAGCTCCGAGCCTCCAAGAAGGGTGCTATATGAAATAATAAGTGTTATTTGATCACACCAACGTATTGATGAAATACGTGATTATGAATGATAGCTTTTGTTTCTCCTCTTTCAGTAGCGTGCATCCCTCTGGTGTTAGTCAGACCTGCTTTTGTTTACCATCAATTACAATGTTTTACCAGCACATCGTCAGTAAATGATTGCCTTGTTTCCCTTCGCTGGACACAACACAAAACATCTATTCAGCATTCTTCTCCTTGATTGCTGCAGCTGCCAATGCGAAGCAGACTTTAATGACTTTAATATGGAATTTAGTAAAAAAAAAAACTGGCAGAACACGAAAATTCATTTTTCTTTGAAAGTAAAATAACAACATGTTGGATCTGCATTCAGCTGAAATAAGTTCAATTTTTTTTTATTGTTTATTTGCCCAGAATAGCCCAACTGAGATGCTGCATCTCATTTACAGTGGGGTCCTGCTACTACCCATGTTTTTTTTACAGCAAGCAGGGTGGGCAGGAGTACAGGCGGTCCAGTGACTTGCCTATGGTCACAAAAAGTCCAGTACCCACAGTTAATCTGTTTTCAAAACTGTATTTAAAATCTTATTAGCCTCCCAAGCTTGCACTCATTGTCAGCTTTCTGAGTTCAGACATAGGGCTAATTTTCACGGATGATACAGGGCTTACATGAAGCCCTGCATCAAACTCCTTCTTGAGCGCGCTCATGGAGTCACCTTCCACAACTGTTGCCAAGTTTGGTAAGTTGAACCGCGACACCTTACCTGATTCTGACGGCTTGTACCACATCTCTGGCACACACACTGTAAGCGGTCCCTGGGATTGCCACAGGCTAGACCGGAAAAAGCTGGTGTAACTTGTGGCAACTGCCACAGGAGATCAAAATCCCAATCTCCGCCGTGATAGTTGCAAGCCCTGTTCTTGCCCACAGCCTTGACAATGTCCATTGGACTGCCCCCCACCTTTTTCCTTTTTTCCTTCTCTTTCCTCACCCTTCCCCTCCACTTCCACTTAGGTATTTCCCTGGTATGACCAGGGTTGTGACTTCTACTATTGTTATACTTTATACGATTGCTATTTACTGCATGTAACTTTATCCCATAAACCACTGTGATATTGTGTTCTTTTGTTATCTGTATTGCACCTGTATGTTACCAGTGTTGTATCTCACACTGTAACCATGTCTACCCTCCCTGTGACGAGGTGCCTTTGTAAATGAGTCCCTGACTCAAAGGTTGTAAATCCAACTTTCAAAATAAATAAATAAAATAAAATCATATCTTCGACATAAAGGGCTTATGGCAGCCGTGGGCTTTTGAAAATTGAGCCTATAATTTGTTAATTGCGCCCACGTTATCTGTGCTTTGTGTTTGAAACCATGTTCATTGGTGAGATGTTGCAAGTGCAAACTAGACAGCACTCCTGGATTGTGAATGGCCCAACTAACCCAACACGACATGGAGAAGCATCCACACTGCCAAGTGAAACATTTTATGGATGCAAACCATGCATAGCATCTTAAAATGGTTCCTACTTCTTTTTTTATTTTCTTTATGCTCCATCATCCCTGTGGGAATGGATGTACCCATTATCTGTTCACTGTAATATCCCCACCCCTTCCCAGTATCCTTCAAGCCTACCTGGCGTGGAGGAGGCTGGCCACGTGGCATGCTCCCAACAGTGAGGCTGGGGAGGGACCAGGATCCACCTTATGGCTCCCCGGCAGGCAGGTGGATATCACCAGGTGGGCGCTTGGGAATTTGATGTCATGGTGCTCGAGATTCTGGGTTTTCTTTTAGTTTTCCTGGAGGGTCGGACGACAATGGTGTCCAGTCACATCACGCAAATTCCCCAGTGCAACATGCCGATGCCTGCCATCCTTCATTCTGTGCTGTGGTGAGGCCCTCAGGTGTACTGACTCCTGGATGCTGACAGGATTCAGACTATTCTTTCGTGCCTTCTCCCGCATGACCTGGAAGAGGTAAGCTGTCCATTGGATGCTCAACCCTCCTCCCCGCCAGCCCTCCAATGCTTTGGGCTCACTTCTGAATCTGAGTCATTGGCATCCTGGCGATAGTTCTACCATTGCATCAGCAGCCCAGCTTTCGTAACCCACTGTAAAAGATACCATGTGTACAGCACCTACAGTGAGCCCGTAGCAAAGATAGATTTGTTTTTGTTTTTTTAAATCAAACTTTTTCTCATTCCCTGACTAGCTTGATGGCACACCTCCAGACCAGTCACCCACCTTTTCTTGGACTTACCAGTTATCAACCACTTGTCCAGGACCACAGTAGTGGTGGGAAGCCTGCCATGTTGAACATGCATTGGGCCTCATGGGCGGGGGTGGCAGTGCAACAGCAGGCCAGAACTTTGTCCTCCAGCTCCTTGTTTTGTCCCCAAGAATGCCAGCGTCCAGTGACACACACACACACACAACACACACACACATACACAGTGGCACATGTGTGGGCAAGCATCTGTCGACTGCCGATTCCTTGCTGCAGTCCAGCTGTGCTGTCTTCTGTCCTCCATCAGATAGCTGATGAACAGTGGAACATTGTGTCTTCTCTCTTTAGGGAGGAGAGCTGTCCCTGGAACCCGCGATCCTCCCTACCCTCGCCAGCCCCTGAGCAACCAGAGCCCATTCCCGAATCCAGGATGCCGCATTGCAAACAGTAGTGCCACCACTTTTACAAGGCTGGCGCTGTGTTGGGATCTGAACCCAGGATCTCCTGTTTTAGTTGTATGTGCTCGAACCACTCAACCTCACTTGATACTCTAAAGGTAGCAGAGTGTTTTAGTAATGGTTAAAGAGGGAACCGACATCTGCCTAGGCCAACAACTGCTGTGTGGGGCTATGTTCCTCTGTTATACACCGCCATGTAAAATAATTCTTTGTACCGTGTTTAAAAAGGAACTGCTCTAGATCAGTTAGTCCCGCCAACTTCTCCCTACCTTTTCACACCAGCAGTGATCCCCACAACTGGTGTCATCGATGCGGATCAGCTGTGAGAGATTAAATGATGCCAGTGCTGGTTTGGAAGGAAGGCAGACTTCTAAATTTAATGGCACATTTGATCCTTATTGCCCGGGCTGCATCATTTAAGCTGTGCCCCTAGGCTGTAGTGAAGTAAGGCTTTACCCGCAAAGTGGGGGCCCTATTACATCGTTTTGTAAACTGGGCACTTTATGGAGAACATAAAGCCTCGAGGTATGGATTCTCTTGAAGTTTTGTAATTTGTGACCCTTTTCTCCCGATGTGTGCACGTTGTTGAAATTGTTTTGCTGAAGAATTGCACATTCCACAACAAAAACCTGCAGTGCAGGACTCTACAACCGACTACATGAGTGTAGTTTCTAAACTTGCACTACGCATATGCCACATTATTTCTGATACAGCAAAGCAATTGTCTGAGGGTGTGATAACTGGGAGTTTGCAAACATGCAACTTTCTCCTGCCAGTGTGATTCTGAACAGTTCATATGAGCTGGAGCGGGGTGGGGCTGAAGCTCCAACCCACTGGAAGTCACTGACTGAATCATCTCTCCTCATTGCTTCCACGAGCTTTATGCCATCCATCCCAGTACACTGATACTTTGTGAAACATAGAGGGCTATTTCTATGTTTTGCCCATATATGGGTTGAGATATGAAGTATATCTCATGTATGTAGTGAAAGTAAAACTGTAGTACCTATAGTGAATACATACCCTAGAGGTACAATTGTTTTGTCAGTGCTGGAGCGTGCCCTGCATGAATCCCTTCCGCCGCTGAGACTTTGGCAAAGTCATAGTAAAAATAAGGTTTCTGAAATACAATCCCTATTTGTGTTCATAATGCCATTCTTAGTAACATGAGCTGCAGGTGCAGGTAGTAATAACCCTTCAGACACCAACCTTCCTATGAGTGGAAATATGAGTCACGCGCCCAGTTGGCTGCCTTTTAGTTGGACAGTTTGCATCTAGATGGCATGGATTTTAGATTTCTATGTGAGCCCCAAAACTTCCATTTTAATTCAGCCTGAATTTATCCTCCTTGTTTGCCCCTAGTCTGCCCCATCTGAACTGGTCCCCCAGCCCTGTCACACAACTTCCTGGACTTACCCATTCCAATACGTCTTGTGCCACAGGACTCGTGGTCGAAAGGCCTTGTTGTCAGTGTGGGTCCCAGGGACGGGCAATCAACCAGCTGTGACAGAAGGATTTTGTCTTCTATTTTCCTCTGGTGCCTAGGCATGTGCAGTTATGCAATGTGAATGCTCTACCTCTGCAGAGATGCCTCCAACATCAAAGTGTGAGGAATTCCTTTTCCTGCTGTCCTGCTGCACTGTGACCCCGATTCTCCCCGTGGCAGCCAGCTAGCAGGACTTGTGAACTCCCTCCTGAAGTAGGAGAGCTGTCAAGGGTGCTCAATCCTCCCTCCTCTGGCCAGCCAATGAGCGACATGCGTCTGTTCCCGAACCTGGGTTGCCAGTATGGCAGGCAGTCAGGCAGCGATTATCTCAGCCTACCACGCCACTGGGCCGGCTCAGGTTTCTCACTTTTTAAAACTCAGCTTTACTGATTTCTCATTTTTTCCATATAGGTGCTTCTTTCTCCTTGGCAGGTCATGGCTGCCTTGTCTGCCAGCCTTACCAAACTCTGGGGTCATCTGGAACTTAGAATACCATGCATGTTACAGCAGATCCCTGGAGCCGGCCGGAGGCTTCATCCTGCCAAGACCCCACCATTTTCACATTTTCTTCCCATTAGCCCTGGGACCCCAGACAGAGAGGCACATGTGTGGAGGCGCATGCGCCTTCTTGCTCCGTGATGGCCCTTCCTCCCCCATTGGCCTAGTGCCCTGGCTCCCTCAACTTCTTCTGCCCCTGGCTCCACCGCAAGGCAGCCAAGAGCTGAGAGGCACAGATCCTCCCAGAGGAGAGAGCTGCCAAGCTGCAGCTCAATCCCCAGCACCGCCCCCGCCCCACATGCTTTGTTCCTGAACACAGGTCACCTGTGTGGTGAGGTAAGGTGTCCAGTGCCTCAGCCCTCTGCACCACCAGGCTGGCCCTGATTTCTCACTTTTAAGGTCATTAGAGAGGCAATGTGCCTCTGTCTGTCTGGGTGTTGGGGGGCAAGCTTTGATTACTCAACAGTGCTGCCTGTGGATGGCTGTTATGATTATTCTGTATAATATTCTGTTTCACTTGTACATACAGTATATCACAGACGCTTAACCAGAAACTGTTAATTGATTCATCTGCTGTTGCTAAACTCCTCCCAGGATCCTAGAAACCCAAAAGGTATGTTGATATACTTTCAGAATGGGCAAACAGTTGAGGTATGCTGTTTTATACTGCAGAAGGTATAAGGAGACAGAGGGAGGAGGATAGGGAGGTGTATCAGGAGAAACAGAGGAGGCAGGGAAAGTAGTAAGGAGAGCAATGGTGCAAGCGCGGGAGAGAATAGCACAGGCAGTAAAAAGGGGTATCTCATTAAACAGCAAAAGCAAAACATGGCAAAACAGCACCTGCCATGACAGCATGCACAGCTTTGGAGTTTATCTCATCTAGCGTGTTTTGGGACCACAACGCTTTCGCCGCTCAGTAGTGCCTTTTGCTCATACCATTTTGCTTTTGTTGTTTTGACATGGGGCCACAAAGAAACAACACATTTTCAAGTATGTAGATGAAAAAGGAAGACCAGGGAGGATTGTAAGGCAAGGAAGGGAAGGGGGACTGGGTGGAGGGCACCAGGAAAGCAGACATCCTGAACAGATACGTTTGTTCAGTGTTCACAGAGGAAGGGAAAGGTGAGGGGCCACAGAAAGTAACAGGAGCATTGAAGGAAGGGAGGGAGGTGGAGACTAGTCCACTTTCAGAGGAGAGAGTCCTGAAGGAACTCACAAATCTGAAAGTGGACAAGGCAATGGTGTCAGATGGGTACAGCCAAAGATATTGAGGAAGTTCAGGAGTTACTGGCTGCACTCTGACAGTCCTGTTCAACCACTCCTGGAGACAGGGAGGGTTCCAGAGGACTGGAGGAGGGTAGATGTAGTCCCGCGTCACAAAAATGGTAGCAGGAGGAGACTGGTAACTACTGGCCAGTCAGTTTGACTTTGTGGTGAGAAAATTAATGGAATCACTACTGAAGGAAAGGATGTGGAATATCTTGAATCCAGTGGCTTACAAGATCCGAGGCAGCATGGATTCACAAGGAGGAGATCACGTCAAATGAGTCTAATAGATTTCTTTGACTGGGTGACAGGAAATTGGTTCTGGGTGGAGCGGTGGGTGGCCTATATTTCTGTAAGGCCTTGACATTGTTCCACACAGGAGACCCAGTAAGCAAGCTGAGCAGCCTGGGGATGGGTCCAGAGGTGGCAAACTGGGTGAGAAATTGGTTAGGGATAGGTGACAGGGGTGGTGGTAAATGGAGTTCACTCCAGGAAGGGAGGGTGACCAGTGGGGTGCCACAGGGATCAGTACTTGGACCGGTCCTCTTTAATGTCTTTATTAGTGACATTGCAGAGGGCTGGATATGAAGGTTTGCCTTTTGTGGATGACACTAAAATCTGCAATAGGGTAGACACTCGAAGGAGTGGAAAAAATGAGTAGTGATCTATGAAGTTAGTTGAGTGGTCAAGGTATGGTTTTAATGCGAAAAGTGCAAAATCATGCACTTAGGGTGCCGAAACCCAGGCGGAGTACAAAATGACAACCACCAAACAGGAAAGAGACCTGGGTAATCGGGATCTGATGACCTAAAGGTGGCCAGTCAGTGGAGAAGGCAGCTGGAGCGCTTAGTGGGATGTTGGTGCATAGGGAGAGGTATCACCAGCAGAAAGAGGGAGGTGATGCTACCTTGTATGGACCACTGGTGAGACCTCATCTGGAGTACTGCATCCAGTTCTGAGATCTCCAGAAGGACATAGAGTGAAAGCAGTCCAGAGGAGGGCAATTAAAATGGTGCATGGAAAAAATGTTGCATAAAAGCCCTATGAGGAGAGACTGGAGGACCTCAATTTGTACATCCTGGAAGAAAGGAGGAGAGGGGATATGATACAGACTTTCAAATGCCTCACAGGCATAAATAAGGTACAGGAGGAAGCATTTTCAGAAAGAAAGATGTTCAGGAACAAAGGGTCATGCTGTGAAGCTGGAGGGGTAGTCTCAGGGAGATGTGAGGAAGTACTTTACAGAAAGAGTGGTGGATGCCTGGAACAGCTCTCAGCAGAGGTGGTGGGGGCAAAAACTGTAGCTGGGTTCAAGAAAGCATGGGATAGGCATAAGGAACCTTAGTGGTAAGGCAAGGGGGTAGAGGGAGATCAAGTAAGGTCTTCATGTAATACAGTAGGTAGGGAAACATGGGCAGACTAGATGGGCCAAGCGCAAATTCTGTGTTTCTATGGTTCTATGTTTCAAAGTGCTCAGTCATGTATTTGAGAAAAACAATATTAAATATAAATATGTGTCAATAGTATCGACTCAAAGACGTTTGAGGAAGACATGGTTATTAATCGTTACATCAGATTTAACAAAATAAGAAACAATTAGATGTGGTATTTGTTAAAGCAAATAATCTCCTTAATATCAATCGATCAATCAGTCAATCAAGAGAAGTGCATTTGCGCATATAAAATTTATGTTAGACCAAGCATGGACTATTATTCGTAGTTTTGGGAGCACGAACATGGGAGAATGAACCAAAAGTGAAAGAATACAAAAAAGAGAAAGTGAAAACAATGATAGCTGGTATGGAAAGTATGATTTATGGTGTGGAGACTACAAGAACTTTCTCTGAGTAGCCTCCATAGAAGACAGATGAAGGGTAATTGTTATTGTTTATGTAACACCCGGCCCCTTGTTTAGGGGCATAAATTATCATTGTAGTTGTTCAAGGGCATTGGACAGGACTACCATCAAGCGCAACACCGAGCCAGCACCCCAAATAAGATAGGAAAAATATCTTTCCACCTCTGCCGACTTCATTTCCAGTGCACTGATCTCACCTCCAATTCTAGATCTATTTGTCCCCAACACTGACCACCGGACCAGGATCTCCAGACTGCAAACTCCTGTCTCTTCTGAGCCCCAGAGCCCCTTGATCCCCAGTGCAGCCTGATGGAACCCTTCTGGAATTACAACTTATGAAATAAATTAGACACAAGGAGGGATTTTCCATTTCATTCATCCTCCTTCCAAACTTAAAGAAAGAAAGAATCATTACAAGTCTTTTCCCAACTAGCTTCTTTCTTTAGCTCCTGCGCCCTAAATAATCCCAGGAATGCAGGGTCACACCTTCATTGAATAAATAAAGCAGCTCCATGGGGCTATATGAACCTTTACAACATACCCAAACTGGACATGTTGAGTAGCATAAATGGTTTACAGGCAGTACAAGCAGGGCTTTTCACTCTAACCTCTTGGATGATTTACCCAAGGAACCTCCCTACTTGGGAAAACTCAGTCTCCTGACTCACTGGCGCTGGTAAACCAAATCTCTTTTCTATTCTGGGTTACACATTCTCAGCCATCTTTGTCTGGTCTGGCACTGGTCACTGCCGGTTTAATATCAAAATCTGCGTCCCTAATCGGCGCATTCAATTTAGCGATCAACATAGCGCAAGGTGTTCTTAGCGCTGAATTAATCACAAGATGTCATGTCGAAGCATATGTAATTTTAAATGGGCTATAAAGATGTGTCTAAATTGTAACCCATCAGATGACAGTAACATGGCGTACGTTTCTTGAAGAGCCAGAAGGGTGGTGATCTTGCAGTACTCGATGGATTTATCTATAGGAGAGAGCAAGTGACAGCTGACAAAATGTACTACAAGTGCTTAGAGTACGATAAGGGTCACTGCACTGCCTGAATTCACCTGAAAGGGAATAGTGCTTAAATCCATTGGGAGCACAATCATGACCCTGACCCTGCATCTCTGGCTGTATAAAGAGGCAGTCTCAACTATGAAAGAACGGGCTAGTACCACTGTCGAGACAACACACCAAATAGTTGCTTCTGGAGTCTCTCAACTATCACCTTCTGTGGCATCTCAACTACCAGCTATACCACTGCTGAGGCGTACTGTATGGGAATCAGAGGCTCATTCACTACTGTTACCTGAGCCTATTGATGCCATAGGTCTAAGTATCCCATTGGATTTTGTTCAAACGATAAAGAAATAAACATTTCTACAATATGACAGTGGGCCTGGCAGTGATAGAATTTTGATATTCACCACTTCTGCAGACATGGAACACTTGAAGCGAAGCGAGCACTGGTTTACTGGACGGCACTTTAAGAGCTGTCCGCCTATATTTTCGCAAGTATATACAATTCACGCTGTCAAGTATGGAAAAGTCATTCCACTGGTGTACATGTTAATGTGTAAGAGAACTGCAGCAGATTATCAGAAAGTTCTAGCAGTGATTAATGGTTTATGTGAGGTTTGCAGCCACAGGCTATTTTGACAGACTTTGAGTTGGCAGCAATAAAAGCATTCAGCCAGTCGTTCCCAAATGCTAAAATGAGAGGTGCTTCTTCCACATGACCCAGGAATTGCCTGACATAAGTGGTCCATACACTTCAGACCAAATTTTGCCCTCAATGTGAGGATGCTACTAGCTCTTGCATATGTGCCTGTCGATGATGTTTGTCACAGTTTCAATGAGCTGATGAACACTGACTTCTACCAGACAAATGGGAGACGCTATCGAATTTGATAGATTACTTGAGGATACGGGGCTTGGTAGACCACTCGCCAGGAGGGAGACATAGAAGGCCCATGTTTCTGATATCCCTGTGGAACTGCTATGATGCAGTTTGTGATGCTCTTCCCCAGACAGCAAATGCTGTTGAAGCCTGGCATCGTTGCTTCAATCACCTAATCGGTCATCACCCCTCTATTTTGGAAATTCTTGAGCTGCTAAAACTGAACAACACATGAATAGCACTGAGATTGAACAGCTGGTCGCTGGATCAGCAGTGACTGAAATTCGCAAAAAATATAAAGACACAGCTAAACGATAACAGGGATTGCTGGAGAATACAGCTCACGCCCCAGGATGGAATATTTACGGGAATAGCGACAATTTCCAGCTGCAAGCCTAACTTAAGAAATTGATTTTGCACATATGCTGATTATGCTGATATGAATTCCTTTTAAATTAGAACAATAATGAAGAAAATAAAGATTCACATACCATTTGTTGTATTTGTATGTGGTGGTGGAACTGTTTAGCCAGTGGGGGGACTGAAAGTGGAACGGACGGCAACATTGATTTGTGTCCCTAACCAATCATGCTTTTTGTTTGTACCTCTTCCCAAATCCCCTCAGCTATGCATGGTTGTAGTGATGAAGCTGTAGTCAGGCATTGCGCTATTAAGGTAAGCTGCTTTTTGTTAATACGCTATCTTTACAGGTGCGATTTTGAACGTGCTGTATTTATCACGCTATTGTGGCTGGCGCTTATTTTGACCGCATCCCGACTGTATCCATGGGCAGGAACCAGAGAAACAGCAGTGGCACTGTGTCCATGTAGCACAAACCAGACGAAGTGGCAATGGCACTGTATCCACAGACCAGAACCTAGAGAAGCAGCAGAAGCACTGTATCCACAGTACAAGCTGGAGAGGTAGCAGTGGCACTATATCGAAGGGGCAGAAGCCAGAGAAACAGCAGAGGTATTGTATTCACAAGGTAGAAACTAGAGAAGCTGCAGTGGCACTGTATCTATGGGGCACAAACTGGAGAGGCAGCAGTGGCACTGTATCCACAAGGCAAAAACCAGAAGAAGCAGTTGCACTGTACCCACAGGGCACAAACTGGAGAGGCAGTAGTGGCACTGTATCCAGGGGCAGAAAAAGGAGAAGCAGCAGTGGCACCGTATTCACAGGCCAAAACCAGTATCCACAGACCACAAACCAAAGCAGCAGTGGGACTGTATCCACGGGCAGAAACTGGAGAAGTAACAGTGGCACTGTATCCAAAGACCACAAACCAGAGAAGCAGCAGTAGCATTGTATCCACAGGCCACAAACCAGAGAAGCAGCAGTGGCACTGTATCCGCAGGACACAAACCAGAGAAGCAGCAATGGCACTGTATCCACAGGCCACAAAAGAGAAGCAGCTGTGACACTTTATTCACAGGCCACAAACCAGAGAACCAGCATCGCACTGTATCCATAGGCCACAAACCAGAGAAGCAGCTGTGGCACTGTATCCACAGGCCATAAACCAGAGAAGCAGCAGCAGCACCACTGCATCCACAGGCCACAAAACCAGAGAAGCAGCAGTGGCACTGTATCCACAGGCCATAAACCAGAGAAACAGCAGTGGCACTGTATCCACAGGACACAAACCAGAGAAGCAGCAATGGCAATTGTATCCACAGGCCCCAAAAATGAGAAGCAGCTGTGGCACTTTATCCACAGGCCACAAACCAGAGAAGCAGCATCTGCACTATATCCATAGGCCACAAACCAGAGAAACAGCTGTGGCACTGTATCCACAGGTCACAAACCAGAGAAGCAGCAGTGGCACTGTATCCAAAGGCCATAAACCAGAGAAGCAGCAGCAGCACTGTATCCACAGGCCACAAACCAGAGAGAAGCAGCAGTGGCACTGTATCCATGGGGCAGAAACAGGAGAAGCAACAGCAGCACTGCATCCACAGGCCACAAACCAGAGAAGCAGCAGTGGCACTGTATCCACGGGCAGAAACAGGAGAAGCAACAGCGGCACTGTGTCCACAGGCCACAAACCAGAGAAGCAGCAGTGGCATTGTATCAATAGGCCACAAACCAGAGAAGCAGCTGTGGCACTGTATCCACAGGCCACAAACCAGAGAGGCAGCAGCGCTGCACTGTATCCACAGGCCACAAACCAGAGAAGCAGCAGTGCACTGTATCCACAGGCCACAAACCAGAGAAGCAGCAGTGGCAATGTATCCATGGGGCAGAAACAGGAGAAGCAACAGCAGCACTGTATCCACAGGCAACAAACCAGAGAAGCAGCAGTGGCACTGTATCCATGGGGCAGAAACAGGAGAAGCAACAGCAGCACTGTGTCCACAGGTCACAAACTACAGAAGCATCAGTAGACTGTATCCATGGGGTAGAAACCAGAAGCAATTGGTTGCACTGTATCCATGGGGCACAAACCGGAAGAAGCTGTTGCACTGTATCCAGGGGCACAAACCAGAGAAGCAGCTGTGACACTGTATCTATGGGCAGAAACTGGAGAAGCAGCTGTGGCACTGTACCCACTGGGCAAAAACCGGAAAAGCAGCACTGTCACTGTATCCATGGGGCAGAAACAGAAGAAAAAGCAGTGGCACTGTATACATGGGCAGAAACCACAGAAGCAGTGGTTGCACTGTATCCAGGGGTCACAAACCCAAGAAGGCTGTGGCACTGTATCCACAAGGCACAAACCGGAGAAGCAGCAGTGGCACTGTATCCACAGGGCACAAACCTGAGAGGCAGCAGTGGCACTGTATCCATGGGGCAGAAACCAGAGAAGCAGCTGTGACACGTATCCAAGGGCAGAAACCAGAAAAGCAGAAGTGGCACTATATCCATGGGCAGAAACAGGAGAAGCAACAGTTGCACTGTATCCATGGGGCAGAAAACCACAGAAGCAGTGGTTGCACTGTATCCACAGGTCACAAACTGGAGAAGCAGCTGTGGCACTGCATCCACACAGCACAAACTGGAGAAACAGCAGTTGCACTGTATCCATGGGGCAGAAACTGGAGAGGCAGCAGTGACACTGTCTCACAGGGCATAAATCGGAAAAGCAGAAGTGGCACTGTATCCATGGGGCAGAAACTGAAGAGGCAGCAGCGGCACTGTGTCCATGGGGCAGAAATTGAGAGGCAGAAGTGGCACTGTATACATAGAACAGAAATCAGAGAGGCAGCAGAAGCACTGTATCTATGGACAGAAACTGTAGAAACAGCAGTTGCACTGTATCCATGGGGCAGAAACTGGAGAGGCAGCAGTGGCACTGTATCCATGGGGCAGAAATCAGAGAGGCAGAAGTGGTACTGTATCCATGGGGCAGAAATCAGAGAGGCAGAAGTGGCACTGTATCCACGAGACATAAACAGGAGAGGCAGTGGTGGCACTGTACCCACAGGACATAAACAGGAGAGGCAGTGGTGGCACTGTGTCCACGGACGTAAACAGGAGAGGCAGTGGTGGTACTGTGTCCACGGGACATAAAACAGGAGAGGCAGCAGTGGCACTGTATCCACGGTGGGGGAGTTAACAAACGGCAGCAGCACTGTATAGTATCCATGGAGCAGTCTCTTTTCAATTTATTGCTCCAATTCAAATGTAAAATAGCATTCACATTATTTAAAATGGCTCGGAACAAAATCAGTGTGATTTTAAACCCAAAGAGAAATGATAATGCCTGCATGTCTGAAGGTTAAACTTCAGAACAGGAGATCCACAGATATAGTAGTAACATAATAAGTTTAAACTCAGTAGGGCCTCTAGATTCATCACCCCCCCCACACACACACACACCTTGTAAGTAAGGATGAATAACCAAGAGAAGGGATCTGAGCAGATGTGCAATAAGCCCCTAATATAAATTCCTAACACCATAAATAATAGAGTACTTGATATATAGTGTATTTTTCCTATTTATGTGTATTGGGGGACAATTGTTTTAGGAAATCAAAGAATGTGAACAATAAACACAAAAATCCTGTCCCTACCGAGGAGTTAGAAGCAAGTCCCTTCGTCACCCACCTTCAAACCCCAGTGATTGCAACCCCCATCCCCACTTTAATACAGACTAAGTCAATTTCTGACTACATTGGTATCCTGATTAAATCCTGTTACCTACCTGTAAACCTATGTATTTTTATGTTTGCTTGCACCATGTGCAAGAAACATAATGCCATCATCACGAGTTTTCTAGAGGTGTGTCAGCCTCTTCCAATTCAGTCAGTCTGTTTGCAGGCTGATGCATGATGCGTAATCACTGCTGCAGCTGTCTATGACAGTAGGAAATGCGGTAGCGCCACAGTTGAAAGGGAGGCTCTGCTTCAGTAAGCAGGCTCTTCCCCACACACACACGCAAGCACGCATGTTGGCGTGCTGATGCGCCCCATCGCCATTGTTACTGAGTTGTGTGGGCCGACGCGGTGCTCAATCTCTGGCCGGCTCCACGCCACCCCAACAATAGCTGTTACAGGTGCCACGCTGGGAGCCCACCCAGCTGCAGTAAGAACTGTCATAGCCAACGGGGTGCCCAATCCCCATCGGCTCACGGCTGCACGCCCCAAAAAGTTTACGTGCTCACGCCTGGGAGCCCACCCCAGCATGGCAAGACAGTTATGGCCGACGGGGTGCCCAATCCCCGTCAGCTCCAGCCCCCAAAACAGTTTTTCAGCTGCCACGCTGGGGAGCCCACCCCAGCGTGGCAAACGCCCCGGCCGCCTGAAACCTTCCATCGTAGTCTCCCCGCCCCCACAACCCGCACCCACCCACTGCGCACCCTGCCTCCCAATCCCCACCCCATACTTATCTCTGGAGCTCGCACGACGATCATCGTGGACTCGGGAAACACGTCTGCACTCTTCAAAGCCGACTCACAAACTTAGGAAATGCCGTAAGCTGTATAATGGAATAAATAGGTTTTTCAACTTTGTTAGCATATCTCAGGCATTTTTGGGAATTTGGGCCTAAATTTTCAACATGGGTTTTTGGGACCCCTCCTCATGAATTCTTGCACTGTCATGGCGTTATTCGGGCCCAAAGGGTGATTTCACAGTCTGCGTGAAATCACCTTTCGGACCGATTAACGAAACGACACTGCCAGTGTTCATAAGATGGGCTCTCAAAAGCCTATGTTGAAAATTTGTCAAAAATTTTAAAATGACTGATTTTACTAACGCAGTACGTTCCTACCCACGCTTGTAAGTTCGTGAATTTTCAATATTTTCACTACAGATTTTCAACATTTGCCATTTTACCACACCTCCTTATGACCAGTACAGCTGTTATTTTCACATCTCACCCAAACTGTGTTTCCATGTAGCGCACAATGGTGCAGTCGGTTGTCGTGAAATCAATGTAGGACACATTAAGAAAATCACAGTGACACTGTTCAAAGAGAGAGTCTTAAAATGGCTATGTTGAAAATTTGAGTGAAAAATTCCCTAAAAATGACTGTTTCGACGTGCATTGCGCGGGTTCCTACGCATCGCGTAAGTTCGCACATTTTCAATATTTTCACTCCAGATTTTCAACATTGCCATTTTACCAAACCTCCTTATGAGCAGTACAGCTGTCATTTTTCACACCTCGCCCACAATGTGTTTCCACCTATGTAGCGCACAATGGCGAGTTGGTGTGTAAATCAATGTATGGAACAGATTAAGAAAATCAAAGATGACACTGGTCATGAGCAGAGGTGTTAAAATGGCTATGTTGAAATTTGGTGAAAAAAATCCCCAAAGTGACTGTTTAAGGAGCACAGTTCACCGCACAGCCGGCAAGTTTGCGAATTTGTAATATTTGCACACCAGATTTTCAACAGTGCCATTTACCAAGACTTCCTTATAAGCAGTACAGCTACCGCTTTTCACATCTCGCCTAAAATGTGTTTCCAGACATGTAGCGCATAAATGGTACAGTCGGTGTGCGAAACAATGTTTAGAACAGATTAAGAAAATCACAGTGACACTGGTCATGAGCAGAGGTCTTAACATAGAAACATAAAACATAGAAACATAGATTTTGATGGCAGATAAGGACCGCTGGCCCACCCAGTCTGCCCATTTCCCTACCTATTGGATAAGCTGCAGATCCTAGTTAACCAACAGCCTACTTCTTCCTACCCCACCCCTAGAATTGCATTATGACTGTCCCATGCATGCTTGAATTCCACCACTGTTTTTGACTTCCATAACCTCCTCCGAAGGCCATTCCATGCATCCACAGCCCTCTCTGTGAAAAATACTTCCTTAAATTACCTCTGAGGCCCCTTCTATCTTCAAATTGTGCCCCTTGTGCTTGCACACCTCTTTTTGAAAGATGCTACCCTCTTGACTTTGTTGATTCCCTTGAGATACTTGAAAGTTTCTATCATGTCCCCTCTCTCTCCTTTCTCGAGGCTATACATATTCAGCTCCTTAAGTCTCTCTTCATATGTCTTCCGATGCAGGCCCTGCACTATTTTAGTTGCCCTCCTCTGGACTTAAAATGGCTATGTTGAAAATTTGGTGACAAAACTCCATAAAAATGACTGTTACGAGTGAGCATTGCGCAGTTTCCACGCCCTCGTAAGTTCATGAATTTGTAATATTTTCAGTCCAGATTTTCGCCAGTGGCATTTTCCACACCTTCTTAGGAACAGTACAGCTGTCGTTTTCCACAACATGGCCGAAATGTGTTTTCACACTTTCAGCTAGAAATGCAAGGTCGCTGTGGGAAATCATTGTTCGGGACAAATAAAGAAAATCACACTGACACTGTTCATGATTGGAGGTCCCAAATGCCTGTGTTAACAATCTGCTGTAAAAAAATCCCCAGACTAGTTACATTACGGGTGTGCGTTGCACAGTTTCTCACTACGCTCGTGACTTCACCAGATTTTTAAGATTTTCACAGCAGATTTTCAACATTGCTCCATTTTACACCTCCCATGAACAGTACTGCTGTCATTTTCACATCCTGTTCGGAATGTGTTTTTGCACCTGTGGTGCCAAATGCCGTAGTCGCTGTAAAAGCAGTTTTGGCTAACAGACTGATATTGCCACTGTTCATGAAGTGGGTCACAAAAAACATGTTGAAAATTTGGAGTGAAAAAATACCAGCGAATGCCTGAGGCATTAAGGTTTCCGACCATAACGCCCCACCTGCAGAGGTGACAGGCATCAGGGGTGTGACTTGTGATTCTTGCCTGTAATGCTCACATCCACTTCCCACCCACACCCTGCAGCCAGTGAGAGGCATCAAGGTGTGCCTCAGACTCTTCGGGCCCAAACTTCACCCCATTCTCCTATACGCCTCCATCTCACCGTATTTCCTGATGGAATGGAGTGCGCTAAAGGCCAAAGACCCCAAGGCACAGTGACACTTGTCAGTGTCTGCAGGGTAGGGTGTGGTGAAATGGCATGGTCGTTATGCCTGATGACCCAAAGGCACACCCCAATGCCTGTCACTCTCTGCAGGTGGTGGTGGGGTTGGCTTCAGTTCAATACTTCGCTGCCATTCCTATTATGCAGCTCTGTAACTTCTTCACTACCAACGCTAATGCCAGCAAGTAAACATTCGGCATTGACAAATGCTTGTTTCTCTTAATTTTATCTTCAAATGATGCTATGTGCTCATCTGCTGATATTGCAGCCTGCTACCTTGTTATGACAAAGTCATCCACTGACAGCACCTCTTTATTTTTACCTCTTTGATTGTAGTAACTGTAACCAGCAACTGTCTTAGCATCATTGTCACTGTACTCTGTAATTGTCCTTTGTTGTAACAATGTGTTCACGTCTGACATGGAACCTTTGTAAAAGAGTCTCTGGCTCAAAGGTATTGTAATTCTGAGAAATAAAATAAACAAACAAACACAGAAACTTAGAATCTGTCGGCAGATAAGGACCATACGGCCCACCTAGTCTGTCCATTTCCTATTCACTGCTGCAGCCCCAGTTCCTATTTGATCTGCAGTTCTCCTGCTCTGCACACCTCCAGGGTACCTTTATGTCTGTCCCATGCACTCTTGAACCCCGTGATTGTTTTCACACCCACCACTTCTGCTGGAAGGCTGTTCCATGGCTCCTCCACCCTTTCAATGAAAAAGTACTTCCTAACATTACCCCTGAGCCTTCCACCCTTCAGTCTCATATCATGCCCCTTGTTCTTGTGCAGAGTTTCTCTGAAATATGCTTTCCACCTGTACCCTGTTTATTCCCTACTTGAAAGTCTCTATCATATCTCCCTCTCCTTCTTTCCTCCAGTGAATACATATTACGGTCCTTTCCTCCAGTGAATCGATATTAAGTTCCTTACATTTTTCCTCATAGGGCTTCTGGTGCAGTCCATGTACCATCTTTGTTGTCTTATTTTGTCAATGTCCTTCTGGAGATGTGGTCTCCAGAACTGGACATGGTACTCCAGCTGAGGCCTCACCAGTGATCTGTACAGTGTACATTATCTCTTAAAGTCATGCTCCCCAGTCCGATGTCTCCAATCAAAGAGGTATTTATCTGAAATCATTCCGCCAGACCACCAGTTGAGAGGAGACAATAGTTAATAATTACAACTCGTCCTCCAACCCACAGCCATGCCATCATCTCACACAGTGTATCATATGACATTTATAGGCATGAATTCAATTGACATGGGGGGCAATGGAGAGGTGCGCATCACTGATGACGTTAGTATGTTGAGAGTTGATAATTTGTGCTTTTTAAATCAAGGATGGAAATGAGAAAGGAAAAGTATGGTCCACTGGGAATTGAACCTCAGACCTCTGGTATGCCATTCCAGCACTCTAACCATTAAGCTACAGGCTCACATGGTCAGAGTGCCTGAGGAACTTCCTTAAATCCACATAAGACCTTTCTCAAGTGTGTTGCGTAATCCTGCAACTCAGGAACGTATCTGGTACAGCAACAGACCCTTCTCTCGTGCAGTTTAGCTCTGTTAAATTAACAAGGATGGAATGAGAAGGAAAGGGTGTCTACTGAATTGAACCTCAGACCTCAGGATTGCGTTCTAGTGTTCTACCATTAAACTACAGTTTCACACGGTCAGAGTTTGCGATCCTCATTACTCCCTTTCTCGGCATAGCTGTACATCCGCAACAGGTCATATCAGAAACACAACAGACCACTTCTCTCAAAGTTGTATTTCTGATGTGTCTTAGTTGCAGGATTACGCAAGGCCACTCTGAGAAAGGAATGGTGAATCTTAAGTGGAAGTTCCCTCAGGCACCTGACCATGTGAGCCTGTAGCTTAATGGTTAGCGCGCTGGAACGGCATACCAGTAGTCTGAGGTTCAATTCCCAGTGTGCCACACTTTCCTTTTCATTTCCATCCTTGATTTAAAATATGCCTCGCAGGGGCTAAAACTGCACTGACAGAAGTGGTCTGTTTGTATTTCTGCTTTTTAAATCAATCTGGGGGACTAGGAGGGGTTTATGAGTGGGAGGTGGCTGGGACTGAGGAGGGAGGCTCAGAGACAAGCCATCGACACCTGGGAAGGGACTGGGTTCTCTTAGGTTTCAAAATGTTTTCTCGAATTTGGACTGAGTACTTAGTATGAGTTGCTGAATATCTTGGGGACCAAGTACAAATACTTGGTGAGTATTCAAAAAGGTATTATAAAATGGGTAAGAGAAACCAAGACCTGGTATTGTCAAATATCATCACATGATCATACATTATTTCAGCACAACAGCGTAAGTCAGAAATACTGTACTTAACTTTCTGAACCTCAGTACTCAGTTTTAAAATAAAAATCATAGGAAACATTTTCTAATGGCAATAAGGCACTCCAGAATGTGTGTTACTGTGGATAATGGTATTTCTTGGGTGAATAAGGAATTCAACATTGCCTCATGCCTTACTTCAAAGGCATACTGTTATTCCACAGTAATGCACACCTTTTCATGCCTTATTGCATAATTCACAAACTGCTGGGATCTGAGGCCCATCTGTTACCCGCTCTGTTTTTTATATAGCTTTCTTAGTCCTTTCAGTTTGTCCACACTATCTGTGGGTTGGCTGTGCCTTACATTCTCCGTCCCCAAAGCAGCTACCAACACCATTCCTTTGTGTAGGTCAAAGCAGAGCAAGGTCCAAGAGTATGGTCGACAATCATCCTTCAGTGCCCCATTTTTTTCTCCCAAGGTCCTGCCACCTCCCAGTTGCCTGACAATGTCTCAGTCAGCCTCGTGCAGTACAGCAGCTCTCAGCGTATGCATCCTCCACCTAGCTAGAAAGCAGGTTCCCTGGCCCACAGTGGAGGTGGGGCACGGCAATACTGTGCCTGATGCCAAGCCTCCCTTGCTGGAAAATGCTGCCATTGCTGGCATTGTTTTCCAGTCTGGCCAACCCTCTGAGTGCCTGACTGCACTTCCAAATCTGGGTCACAGGCATGGCGGTGTGGCTGAGCCACTGGGCAGCCCAAGTGCAGGTCCATGGGGAGGCAGTATAGCATAGTGGTTAACAGCATTGAGCTGCAACCTGGAGAACTGGGTTTGAATCCATAGCCACCAGATGCATACTGTGTGACCCTGAACAAGTCACTTAACTCTCCTGTGCTCTCAGGATGCACCTGGAAACAAGTCTCAGCTTAGTGTGTCTTACCTGGCTAAAATTGTAAAAAAAAAAATAAATAAAGCTTAGTCCTGGAAGGGCGTGTCTTCCTGGTGAGGATGTCACCCATCCACTCAGCACCAACAAATACTGCTTGACAACACAAATCACAAACGGGCAACCCCGATACAGAATGAAATGTGATTTATACAGGTACATGCACAGTGCAGGTGCAATGTAAGTCACAGATGTTATCTACCCACAAAATATTTTAAAATTTTGAGTAAGGAATGTTCATAGCCATACTGGTCCTTGGAAAACTAGAGTTTCAGGATTACGGGATACCTTTTATGGGAGCAACATGAGTACAATTGTACCTCACGTTGCAGTACAAAACCTATTGGGGCCACAAAGGTACCCTCATGAGGGTAGATGTTGTGCATAGATGTTAGTGCACACAAGCTATTAAGAGCCACACAGGTCCCCTCATCAGGTGCATTGGCAGTTTGAACAGGTAGCTATTATACGTAGATGTTACAGTACATATGCATACGCCCACTACACAAAGTGGTAGCAGGGAGCAGGCTGGCAATTATAGGCCAGTCAGCGGACATCAGTGGTAGGAAAGTTAATGGAATCACTGCTGAAAGAAAGGATTGTGGAATATATTGAATCTAGTGGATTACAAGACCCCAGACAGTAGGATTTTACAAGGGGAGTCATGTCCAACAGATCTGCTAGATTTCTTTGACTGGGTGACCAAGGAATTCGATCAGGGTGGAGCAGTGGATGTGGCCTACCTAGATTTCAGTAGGGCATTCAACACTGTTCCACATAGAAGACTAGAAAGTAAGCTGGGTAGCTTAGGTGTGTTCAAAGGTGGTAAACTAGATAAGAAATTGGTTAGGGATAGGCAACAGAGGGTGGTGGAAACAGAGGTCACTCCAAGGAAGGAGGGTGACCAGCAGGGTGCCTCACTGATCAGTGATGGACCAGTCCCCTTTTTAACTTTATGTTTATTAATTTCATCATATTGACAAAACAATAAAAAAATAGAAAAGTGATGTTTAACCAGGAAAGGCACACTAAGCCAGAGCTTGTTTCCAGGTGCAACCTGGGAGCACAAGGATGTTAAGTGACTTGCTCAGAGTCACACAGTGTGCAAGTGGGGGCTGATGGGATTCAAACCCAGGTCTCCAGTATGCTGTACTGCCTTCTTAGCTATACAATATCCATCCTCATACAAAACACAAGAGAGTTTTGGAAGCCAATACAACATTTAGCTATCCTGTTACATATTATTTTATTTTTTATTTATTGAGATGTAGGATAACACCTGTGGCGAGTGCTCTTTAAAAGTTCCACATCTGTTACATAAGACATCAAGGTACAAAACAGGGGACAATATATATAGAAGGTACAAAGATTCAACCAAAACACAGGGTAAGGTATGCTGAGACATTGTACAATGTATGGCTGTGTCAAGATGAGAAACAGACAGAACAAAGAGTGGTAACATAGGGAAGGGGGCTGCAGGGCAGTCCATTAGAACAGGATGAGAAGGAAGGAAGGAAAGGTGCAAGGGGTCATGGGGCAGTGCTCAGAAGGCAGTAGGAGGTGGTAGAAATGCTGCGGATTGGGTAATCCTGGGTGGACAGAGTGTGGGCATAAAGTGCTGATATTAAGGAGGTACACTGTTGACTGCATAGAAACTGGAACCAGAAGTGAAAGGTAGCCACACCACTTTATTTCTGAATGGCAAAAACTAGTATAGAAAAAGTGCCCTTTGTACCCTAATAAGTGCCTCTTGATTCTCAGCCCCCTCAGCTTTTACTATCTTCCAGCACCCTTGGTTGACTGGCTTCATATTCTTGTACAAAAGGAGTGGGGAGTACATGAACTAAAGTCCCTTAAAAATTAAGTCCAAGAGTTGCTAGCCATTTCAATGGCTTGGTACAACCAGTAAATAAATTGTCCAGGAAAACATGAAAGCATAAACACACAAAGGTTTGCTATCAACCATTTACATGTAGTTAAATAAAAGGAACATGTTAGTTCTGAACACCCCCAAAATCCGCATGTCACCCACACTACAGTATAGTTATTTATACGTCAGCGATTTTTGAACAGTGTTTAAAACATATATTGTAAATGTTTATCCTATAGTTTTATAAGTTGGTGCTGAAACAAGTGCAGTGCGCCATGCATGCCGGGTCTGCTCTCTTCCTGATCTTATCAACAAAATGGTTAACGCCCGCGTGGAGAAGGACAACCAGTAGATCAAGCCCTTCTACAAACCAAATGTAACCCCTGCAAAGGTTCAGGAGAGAAAATTATGGCCCCAAATTTTTAACACTAAAGGTATTACTTATTTTAAAAGTATTTCAAAGTGCCTGCATTGTCCGACTGTTCAGAATTATCAATCAAACCTCTTGATTAATCCTCAGTGGCCGAATCCTCTGCATCATCTGTTGGTCTGGCCCTGCAGCAAATTCAGCTTTGGTCTTCTCCATCCATCTGCCTGTATCAATCAGATCCCAAAACTGCCAGCTTTTCCACGTATCATTATAATGGAGTCACACTGGAAGGAGGAATGAGTGTATTATTCCCAGGGATCTCAGTTGGTGTCTGACTCCATCAAATTTCTTGTGGCATGCCTTCATCTGGAATGACAAATCTGGGAAAAACTTTATACCGTATGAATTGAGAGTTATGGGGTATGCTCTGCAGCCCTGGGAACATATCTAAGCGTATGAATCAGGACAATCCGTGACTGCAGAGTGTTCTGTGGACGGAGTCTGGGGTTGACTCTGTAGGCAGTTTTCAGTACATCCCATTGAAAGCCATCGGGAACCAGATTAAGACTTTTACGCCATTCCTTGATCTGGGCTAGTATGTTGATGCCTTTGACCCTTCTGGGACCCCGACAAGCCTGATATTTTCAGCCTGGATTTCATTCTCTAAGCTTTCATTCTGCTATAAAGCTGAGAGTTCTCCTGCATCATATTGGACACTACTGTCTCGTTAAACGGTCCATTTTCTTGTTCTGCCACAGCACCAGTTAGAGTTTTTATAGCCCGTCTTGAGTTTCTAGTTTGGTGAGAGTGCATTGAGTTTTGCATCCATCACCCTCATAGTTTCAACTATACAGCCCATGATACTTTGCATTGTGGGGGGCATGTGTGACTTTGTATTTTCTTGAAACTTGGCTTCCCAGCCAAATGCCCTTTGGGTAACCCTTGCCTCAGTGTTTACGTTAGAGGTTCTTTGTCTTTAAATGTTTTTTATTTTAATGGGTTCACCACAATATATCCCAGGCACACTGCCTTAGGGGTAGCTGGTCCAGTCCACTGGGGTGTTAAACAGACGAGGCATACTGATGAGTCCTGGTAGGATGAAACACGTGTCTATGTCTTCTGTTAGCACCCTTGCAAACTGTGTGTGAGGCCTTTCGGCACCATGCAATTCTGCTTAAAGTTGGACCAGCATAACATTCTGTGGTGATTTGCATATGCAGCCCATGATGCTTTGCATTGTGGGGCATGTGTGACTTTGTATTTCTTGAAACTTGGCTTCCCAGCCAAATGCCCTTTGGGTAACCCTTGCCTCTGTGTTTACGACAGAGGTTCTTTGTCTTTTAAATGTTTTTTATTTTAATGGGTTCACCACAATATATCCCAGGCACACTGCCTTAGGGGTAGCTGGTCCAGTCCACTGGGGTGTTAAACAGGCGAGGCATACTGATGAGTCCTGGTAGGATGAAACACGTGTCTATGTCTTCTGTTAGCACCCTTTGCAAACTGTGTGAGAGGCCTTTCGGCACCATGCAATTCTGCTTAAAGTTGACCACAGCATAACATTCTGTGGTGATTTGCATATGCAGCCCATGATGCTTTGCATTGTGGGGCATGTGTGACTTTGTCGCTTCAACCATGGCCTGCCAGGGTGTTCTGATCCTCACCATTATTAGGCCCTACTGCACTAGTGATGTTATCTGGTTTGCCCTAACGTTGAGGTTGCTTTTGTTGAACCTGTTGATTCCTAGGGCACCCTATCATCGAAAGAATCACAGAAATATAGAAAGTGATGGCAGAAGGGGACCGCGTGGTCCATTTAGTCTGCCCATAAGCCTAGCCCCACTCCTTAACTGCCATTCAATACCTTTGTGCCCATCCCATGCCTTCTTGAATGATCTGACTGACCTAGTCTCCACAACCTCTGGTGGAAGGTCATTCCAAGCATTCACCCTCTCGGTAAAGAAGAACTTTCTTGTATTACTCTTGAACTTGCCTTCTTCCAGCTTCATGCCATGCCTCCTCACTCTTGCATGATTCTTGATCTGAAAGAGGTCCTGAACCTGGATCTTGTTTATTCCCTTCAAGTACGTGAAGGTTTCGATCATGTTCCACATTTCTCTGCGTTGTTCCAGGGGTACATGTTTAGGTCGTGCAGACATTCCTTGTATGTCTTGTTGTGGAGTCCAAGTATTTTGTAGCTCTCCTTACTGTCTCCAGTCTGTCTATGTCCTTTCTGGAGGTGAGGGCTCCAGAACTGCACACTGTACTCCAGGTGAGGCCTTACCATTGATCTGCACAGTGGCATAATCACCTCCTCTTTCTACTTGTAATTCTTTTCCTATGCAGCCTAACATACTGTTTGCCTTAACACTGCTTTTTCACACTGCTTGGTTGTTTCAGGGTCGTCTGTTATAATCACCCCAGATCCCTTTCCTGCTTTGTGGCTTCCAATTTCACTCCACACAGGAGTGATTCCTCATAAGGATTTTTCCTCCATAGGTGCATGAACTTGCACGCTTTGGCATTGAAATTTAATTGCCAAGTTTTTGTCCACCTTCTAGTCTTTGAAGATCAGTCCTCATCCTTTCCACTTCCTCGGAGTGTCTACTCTATTACATATCTTTGTGTCATCTGTGAACAGACACACCTTGCCTTCTAGGCCCACAGATATGTCACTGATAAAATATTGAAGAGGATAGGCCCCAGCACCGATCCCTGTGTCACACCACTAGTTATGTCTCTCTTTCTCTGATAGTTGGCTACTTACCAGAACCTCTGAGTCCTTCCATTAAGCCAGCTCCATACCCAGTTTACCACTTTATGTCCAGCTCTTGTACTGGCAAGTTTGTTCAATAGTCTTCTATGTGGGACCGAGTCAAAGGCTTTGCTGAAGTCTAAGTATATTACATCCACGGTGCTGCCCTGATCTACTGTCTTGTTACCCAATTGAAGAAATATATTAGGTTTGTCTGGCATGATCTTCCTGTGGTGAAGCCATGTTGTCTTGGGTCCATTATATCATTTTCAATGAGAAAGGATATAATTCTTTCCTTAATTAGGGTTGCCATCGTTTTGCCAACAATTGAGGTCAGGCTTACTGGGTGGTAATTGCCAGCACTTTCCCTACTGCTATTTTATGAAGAGAGACAACTGTGGCCTTCTCCAGTCCACAGGAACTTCCCGACCTCAAGCGAGAGGTTGAACAGTTCAGTCAGCGGTGACATCAGTTCTTCCCTAAGTTCCTTCAGTATCCTGGGGTGTATTTCATCATGACCCATGGCCTTGTCAACCCTAAGTTTTTATAGCTCCTTCAGGACACTATCCCTTGTGAAAGTTGCTGAATTCATATTGCTGATGTCTGCACTTTTTCTGTCGAGGTGGGACCACAACCTTCTTCTTCCTTAGTAAATACTGAGCAAAAGCATCTGTTATGGATTTCTGTTTTGTCCTTGTCATCCTCTGTGCATTCCCCATCTTCCCTTTAAGTCTGATTATACCTCCACTGGTTTCCTTTTCTCCTTGATTTATCTAAAGAAGGTCTTGTCCCTTTTGACCTCTGAGGTGATCTTTTCTTCTGTTTGTACCTTAGCCACTGATTTGCTTTCCTGCTTCCTTCAGTTTCTCCTTGTATGGTTCTGTTCCTTAGGTTTTCAGTAGTACGATTCTGCCAAAGAAAATGCTGTTTAATCACTGATTTCTGTATTTTGGGCTATTTAGCAGAGCTCAGGAGAAGCAGATGTCAAAACCATCCGTCCTAGAAGCTAGCTCTCTAGCACCCACCGATCCTTTTTAGTGTCTTTATAAGTGGCATTGCAGAGGAACTGGAAGGAAGGTCTGCCTCTTTGTGGATGACACCAAAATCTGTAATAGGGTGGACTCTCTGGGGAAGGGGTGAAAGGATGAGCAGAGACCTGAGAAAACTAGAGGAATGGTCAAGGGTATGGCAGCTGGGTTTCAATGCGAAAAATTGCAAAATAATGCACTTAGGGCACAGAAACCCAGGAGTGGAGTACAAAATGGGTGGAGTGGTGTTGGCGACCACCAAGCAGGAAAGAAACTTGGGGTAATCCTAGCCGATGACCTAAAGGTGGCCAGGCAGTGCAACAAAGCAGTAGGGAGGGTGAGGGGATGCTGGGGTGCATTGGGAGGAGTATCACCAGCAGAAAGAGGGAGGTGGTGTTGCCTCTGCATAGATTGCTGATAAGACCCCACCTATATTGTGCTCAGTTCTGAGATCACATCTCTGGAAGGACACAGACAGAGTGAAGGCAGTCCAGACGAGGCAACTAAAATGGTGCAGGGTCTGCAACAAAGCCCTATGAGGAGAGACTAAAGGACCTCAATATGTATACCCTGGAACAGAGGAGGGAGAGGGGAGATATGATAGAGACCTTTAAATACCACACAGGAGTTAAAAAGGTACAGGGGAGTATTTTTCAGAAGAAGAGGTGCTCAAAATAAGGGGACATGCTATGAAGCTGGAGGGAGCAGATTCAGAGAGATGTGAGGAAGTACATCTTCACAGAAAGAGTGGTGGATTCCTAGAACAGCCTTTCAGTGGAGCTGGTAGAGTCCAAAACAGCGGTGAGTTCAAAAATGCATGAGATAGGCACAAGGGAATCGTGGCAAGGAAGGGTTTAAGGAAAAAGAGCTGTAGATGGAAGCGGTCTGTGGTAATAGTGTAAGTAGGGAGGAAATGGGCAGATTCGATGGGTCAAGCGGTCCTTATCTGCCATCCAAATTCTATGTTTCTATGACTTGGGCCACCCAGATACGAACATACAGATCTGCCAGTAGAAACAGGCTCACGGTCTATCAAATTAGTCTGCTTGAATGCGCAGCTAGCACCCTTATATTGCAGCTGCCCCTCCTCTCCTCTCACCTTTACCCTCTTGCACCCTGTAAATGCCCTTTGAAAACTGCCCACTGTGCTACAGGATACCACCTCGGGTAGCTGTGTTCCAGTTCTCCACCACCCCTTGTGAAAAAATGCTTCCTCATCTCTCCGATATCTTCACCTCCAACCTGAGACCAAACCCTCTGGTGTCCCTTCCTCTCTTCAGCTTAAATATCCCTTCTGTGCCAGTTTTGTTATTCTCCTTCAAATATTTGAAGGTCTCAATCATATCCCCCAATCCTCCTCTCCTCCAGGGTGTACATATTCAACTCGGTCAGCCTGTCCTCACACGCTTTTGCCCTCCAGCCCCTGGATCATCTTTTAGTTGCCCCATGCTGCACCCTCCAGCAATTGATATCCTTCTTCAGAAAGGGACACCAGAACTGCACGCAGTACTCCAAATGTGGCCTGACTAGTGACCTGTACAGTGGCAGGATCACATCCCTATTTCTGGATGAGATTCTTCTTGCAATACACCCAGCATCTTGTTGGCCTTAGCTGGCACCTTCCTGCACTGAGTTGAGTTGTTCATGTTACCTGTTATGATCACCCCTAGGTCCTTCTCCTCCTCTGTGACCTCTATCTGAACCCTCCCAACTGGGAGCTCCTCCTGGGTTCCTTGCTTCAAGTGCATAACCTTGCACTTCTTTGCATTGAAGCTCATGTGTCAATTTTCTGACCACACCTCCTTTCATCAGGTCCTCCTGTAGCCCCTGCCACCCTCTATGTCATCCACCACCGCTTATCTTGGTATCACCCTGCGAACAGACTGATCTTGCCCCAAACACCATGTGAGATATCCAATATGAATAACCCAAACAACACCGGACCCAGGACTGAGCCTCTGCGGCACCCCACTAGTCACCGCCCTTGGGAAGAGAATGCCCCCACCACCTGTTGCTGCCTCCCCTTCAGCCGTTCACAATCCAGTTTACCATCTTTGTCCCTGCACCCACATGTTGCAACTTACCCCAGCCTCCCATGGGGCACTGAATCAAAGGCCTCGCTGAAGTCTAAATACAGCACATCCACTGCATGGCCTTTATCCAGTTCCCTCATTACCCAGTCGTAGTATTCAATTAGGTTGGTCTGGCAGGATCTTTCAGAGATGAATCCATGCTGTTGACTGTCCTGGAGATCCAGTCATCAGGTGCCTTGTCAGTCTGAACAGGTAGCTATGGTACATAGATGCTATAATACACACCAACTGGGGCCACACAGGTCCATTCATCAAGTGCCTTGTCACCAGAATAGGTACAGTAGACACTATGCATAGATGTTACAGTATACAAACTGTTGGGACCACATAGGTCCCTTCATGAGGTGCTGTGGAAGTCTGAACATGTACTGACTGGATGGACCGATGGTCTTTTTCTGCTAACATTGTCTATGTTTCTGTACAGCTACTGTGCATAGATTTTGAATATATTTGAATTTATTTGCTTTACCAGGTGGTTAATGATTTAGGCCCTTTTCAGTCACGTCTGAGACTCAGCAATAATTGATACACAGAGTAAAAAATAGAAATACAAAATACAGAAAATACATTTTACTCTTTTCACATATTCAATGATACATCACATATAATAAACATTTAGTATAGTGTAAGTAATTGACATTAGAATTCAAATTCAACACACTTTAAAACTGGCTCACAGGAAGGAGTTTTCCAAATTTCTTCAAACAGCATTCTTAAATCTCACTTTAGAAATACCCAGTTTTACACTATCAGGAAAATTATTCAGTAATCTAGGGTTGTAATGTTAAAATGACTTTACTCCACACAATCCTTTGCCTGGTGGGTCCCTCCTCTGAGGTGGAAGGCACCAGGGCGGCATCCAGCACACTATGTATTTGACTCCAGGGTGCTGCTGAGGCGGACATGGCTCCATCAGGAGTTTGGAGATGTTGGCGGACCAGTAGCCATCCTCTGGCCAATCCGGAGCAGTTTCTGCTTTTCTGGTGCTTCCCCTATCTGCCATTGTCATGCAGTGCTCCTGGTCTCCACCAGGGCCACTGCAGAGTGATGCAGCCCTGCTACCCACCCCAGGAGAGTTGGGTAGTCCTACGGATGCTCAGTCCTCTCCTCCCCGCCAACCCCAGTGACCCGAGTCCGTTCCGCAACCTGGGCCGGTGGAGTGGTAAGGCACCAGCGCCTCAGCCCTTTGCGCCATCGGGCCGCCAGCAGCTAAGGTTAACAAGATGCAGGGATGTATTGTCAGGGCATCACCTCACAGAGGAGGGATGTTATCCTACCACTGTACAGGTCACTGGTCAGACCGAACCTGGAGTACTATGTGCAGTTCTGGTGACCTTACTAAAGAAAGATGTCACGTTACTGGAGGGGTCCAGCGCAGAGCCACCAGGATGATCACAAGAATGGAGGATAAACCCTGAGGACAAACTGAGGAGCTTAACATGTACTCCATGGAGGACAGGAGGGATAGAGGGGACTGCCCTGGCCCGATCCACCATTAAAAGATTGTCCGAAATTCCTGGTGGTCTAGTGCCCCCACCCGCGTGCCCTACCTCGCTCCCCTCAACCCCTACCTGAGCCAGCAACTGGCACAGCCCACTGCTCACCACCACGGCCAGCCGTGACTGAGCTCTGAATGAGTGCTTACGGTATGCACTATGCGCTCAGTTGTCAAGCACTGAGCGGCGTACTGTATGCAATGCAGCACATTCAGAGCTCAGTCGATGTCTGGCCATGGTGGTGAACAGTGAGCTGTGCCAGTCACCAGCTCAGTTATGGGTTGGGGAGAGCAGGTGGTAGGTCACTGCAGGGGGTCCGCTCAGACCACCAGGAATTTCGGACTATCTTTAATGGCAGATCGAGGCTAGGGTGGTCTGCTAGACCACTAGGGCATATAACTATTACATTATTAATACTACTAAATATCATAATGGGAGATTGGGGCTTGAGGGTGGTCGCTAGACTACCAGGGATAACAGATTAAAACATTACGGGGATCGGGCTTGGGGGTGCTAGACTACCAGGGATAATCAATATGAAATATTGTTAAATATCATAATGGGAGATTGGGGCTTGGAGGGAGGGCACTAAACTACCAGGGAATATAAAATATTTTAGTATATATCTTACTAAATATTATAACAGGAGATCGGGCTTGGGGTGCATGCTTGACTACCTGGGAATATAAATATTTTAGTATAAATCTTACTAAATGTAATGGGAGATCGGGACTTGGGGGGTGGCGACATTGGCGCACCTCCCAGAGGATTTCAAAGTACCGTTAGACCAGCACTTGGCTGGTCTAATGGTACTTAGACCATTGTTTGAGAATACTAACTGAGGGATATGACAGCCCGCGTCTACCACAAGCTCCCTAGTGCCATGCCGAGCCCATTTTGTGGGTGCAAGGCTGGCGTAAGCCCATTTGACGCAGGCTGCTTTTGAGAATAGCTTAGGCACATTTTTGATGTAAGGTACCAGTTGCATCATTTATGTTTGATGCAGGCACCTTGCGCCAATCTAAGGCTTTGTGAATCGGGCCCAGCATCTCTGACATGGGCATACCTCTGTGCCATTCAGAATGTCACATCCAGCTTTTCTTTAAAAAACTAGAAATTATAGGAAACCTGAGGATTCTCTAATCTGTCCCAGGTTACAACTCTTAGAAAAGCCTTAGATTTTTTCAAAGCATAGAAATACTAGGTCTTTTCTAGGCTTTTCCAACACGTGGGTGTCCAAGAAAAAAATATTAGTATGTGAAACTGCTGAGCTTTTAATGCGAGACAATTAGAGGATAGGATTAGAAAGGAAGCATTTAGACTAAATATTTTACACTTCAGCTTTGAGAGATTTAGTGCAAACTGCTGAAAAGAGAAAGACCAAAGGAATAAAAGATTTCTACAGTTCATAGGCAATGAGAAGTAAAGTGTAGCTGTGTCTAATAACCTCTTATAACACTTAATTGGTCTTAGTGTCCCACATTGCACATTTTTAAATGCATTTGCCAGTTTTCTGCTTGGTCTTATATGTACTTTAATATAAAGCACTTAAGCCTTAAGAAATTTGTTGCAAGTAGTTTAGGCTGAGGACTCACTAAAGAGCAGGGTCTAGATTTTCAAAACAAGCTCTCGACACAAGGCGCCTGCGCCAATGGCTGGGACACAAGTGGCACTTCGTCCGAGATTACAGCGATCCTGATTTTCAAACACAGGCTGCACAGAAATCGGGATGCCATGTGCCAAAACAAGCCTGTGCCACCCGTGCGGCATAAGTGCCCTTGTGCCCAGTCGCAAGGGCTTGTGCTATGGTATGCTACCATCCCCTTAGTAAGTAGTAAAATCTTATTTTATACAGGAATAGCTGGTAATCACACCATTAGCCCGTAGGTCCTATTTACAAGGAGGTCCTGTGTAATGTATAAAATTACAGTAATAAAATACTGTTACTAAACATACATACTAAAATTCCATACGGTCCATGGGGCTATTACAAAAACAAACTAGAAGATACACGAGGACTATAATGTTTCACAGTCGTATACAGTTCAAGCAAACATTAGCTAACTTGTCTACACGTTCACGTGTTTGATATGGTTATCCATCACATATGCAGTGAACTCTTGAGTTCCTGTTTTAAATGTGTAATGAAAAGTTTTGGGTTTCTCACCACTTCTTTAATAGTGTGGTTTAAAGAGTCCCAGTAAGTAGTGGCGATGTAGGGAAGGCCATATCACTGTGTTTGTTTATTGACCTAGGGAGTTTGAATTTACTTGTTTTACTTTCCTCAATACATATTTATGTTCTCTTATATGCAATTTTTCAAACAAGTACTCAGGCTTTTCAAAATTTATAACTTTGTGTATTTGGTTTGCCCATTTAGGTTTCCGTCTGTTTTCTAGGGTTGTCCACCAACCATAGGGCAGTATACATTTACAGTGATGTGTTTTAAATCGTACTTTACAATAAATCTGGCTAATCTATTGTAAACCACTTCTACTTTGGTCAATGTTTTATTAGCTAGTCCATATATGTGATCATACATACTCCAAAATGGGAATCAGCAACTATTAGTTTTCTCATTTGGCGGTTTATACAAAAGCTAGCAGGTCTAAGCGCACTGAGTCTGCAACTGACTCTTTTAACTAAATCATCTATATGATCAGATTTTATTAGGTATGCCACAAGCCCCACCATGGTCACAAGTGGGGGTTCACTTTAGACCAGGCAGGAGGTGGTCTAAGGGCCCTGCGCCACTATCTGGCAGGGTGGCAATTGGGGAGGGACCCTGGAAAGTGGGGACTGGGGGCCACAGGAGCCTGCTGGTGCCATGGGGTGTGAGTGGGGGTGAGTGGGGCATGGCGGCAGTGGGAAGGATGTGGAGGCAGCCGGTGGGGTGCCCTGTAACCTGGAACACAGCCGATTGGGCCGGGTGGGGGCATGGTCAGACCATCATGATCTGGACCCCAGATGACAGCAGCCTTGGTACCTGCCCCACAGGACCCACAGTCCCCTAAAGGCAGTGGGTGGCAGTGGGTGCTGGTTGCGGGGTGCATTTGGTGGCGGGGATGTGCCCCAGACACCACAACATTCCACAGGTACATAGCCGCTGTGTGGCAGCTGGCAGATGGCCAAATACAATGCTGGGACTGTGGGTCATGTGGGGCAGGTGTCAAGGCAGCTGTCAGCTGGGGTCTGGGCCATGCTGGTCTGGCTGCGTCCTCATCCATCCCATTAGTCTGTGTGCCAACTTGCACCACCTCTGCTGGGTGCCTCCACACGTCCCTCCCACTGCCGCCATGCCCCTCACTCCTGTTGGCACTGCCAGAGCTCTAACAGACCCCGATCCTCAACATTTAGGCATTGCTGCCCCTAACCTCCATGGGTCATCTAGGTTGCAGCGGGTGGGGGGCTGATGGATCCCTCTGTCAAACCCTGCAAGTGCACCAATGTTTGGCACAACCCTGTGGCTGCGACAATCTCAGTGTCTGGCACAGGGACCTCCATTTTGTAAAATAGGGTGCAATGTCCATGATGTATTCAGAGTTTGCCACAACCATGGATCACCGCAAATGCGGCGATCTACGAGCACTCTGAAATCGAGCCCTGGCTTTTAAAATGCCACATATTGTTTAAGATGGGTAGTTGCTTTATCATATGTAGCACCTCTTCAAATCCATTACTGGGCAATACAGCAATAATGGAACATTTCTTGTAACGTTCTTAACAGTGCTTTTTACCTCACACTGATAAAACATCACAGGTTACACTGTTCGGCTCTTCAAATTTTGTGTGATAGCATTAGTTTTAAAAGCACCTTTTCTGGTGCTCAGTACAAAAATTCTGCAGGGGCCTTATCTGCCCCAAAGTACACTGGAGCCGAAAGTATAATTTTGCTGTGGCCAGAATTTGTGATGAAAGGAATCATAATTTGGCTCCATGGAGCTGAGAGCCCCATCCCTTCCTTCCTGATTTGAAGCTACGCCCCACACACTCATGTTTCATGATGTAATACTATGAGAACTGGGGCGTGCTCCCATAGGGTTATTATGGGGCTTGTTTTCAGAACTTCTTTAAATATTTTAGAGTGTTGATCGCAGCAAACCAAGGCAGCTGCCCCACACAAGGTCCTTGTTAGTTGAGCAGTGGCCTGCTCTGCTGAAATTGGCACTCAAAATATTTTAAAACGTTCTCTGGAAAATGAGCCCCTACACCTTATGGAGCACGCCTCTGCTCTCCGTAGATTACATCAGGAAATGCAAGAGTGTAGGGACGTGTCTTCAAATTGGGAAGTGGAAGGATCGGTTCTGGGTCCACAGCACCAAATTGCAGTCCCTTCTATCCTGAATTCTGGCCACAGCAAAATTGTTCTTTTGGCTCCAGAGGACTTAGGGCCAGGTAAGGCAGCTATACTGTTTTTTTTTTGGGGGTTTGTAAAAGGAAGGAAAAATGCTCATTAATATCAATGGGAGAAGCGTAAAGTAGATGATACCGTAGGTGAAATAAATTGGTCAAAACCATTCTAGAAGAGCCAAGACTGGCAATGGCAAAAGCAGAGAAAAGCAGTGATAAACGGTGGAAGTATATAGGACATTGCAGCACAGTTTTAAACAGCTCTGGCTGGATGGCACAGAGGGTAAAAGTACAGGCATACAGATCAATAGATTGTAGGTTTGATTTTCATGAGGAGCACAAACCATCTTGTTCAAAGAAATCTGAGGTAATGTTAGCTGCAGTAATCTTTCTTGTAGCTTGGCAAAATTAGACCGAGACTTACAGATGAACCAACCTTTTCCTACAGAATCCTGGTGCTAATATCTTTGTAACGTTTCTAAGGTTTTCTTTCCATCTGAGTTTAGGGAAAAATTCAGAACTATTAGACATTCTGAAACCAAGCCAAGCTTTTCATTGATGTTCAAAGGTTTATCGTCTTAGACTTGACACAGGTGGGGTTCCAAAAATCATGTTTTCATTCATAGTCAATTTATGTTCAGTACACCAGTTTTCAAAATTTGAAAGCTGTTTAGTACTGTAGGTTTGACTGTATTTTTGCCACAGAGGTCCGGATTCAAAGATGACTGTGATGTCCATGTACATCATTGTTGTTACACTGTGTTTTATTTAGAACAAGCATTGTCAATGCCGAATGTTGATTGCTTTTGGTCTGTTGAGCTGCTCACTGCCCTCTGTCACTCGCCGTTCTGTTTCTCCCGTGCTGCAGGCTTCCCTTTGTACTGGGCTCCTGCCTGCATTGGCACCTTTTCTGCCCACAAAGAAATCCGCTGCTGACCCGACAGAACTCCATTGAAGTGGCTCTCCCCTCTCTCACTCGCTCATTCTGTTTCTCCTGGCGCAGCAGGCTGCCCTTTGTACTGGGCTCCTGCCTCTGTTGGTGGCTTTTCTGCTACAAAGAAATCTGCAGCAGTCCGCACAGCTCCATTGAGCTTGCTCACTCTCCCTCTGTCACTCGCCTCCATTTCTGCCAGCGCTGCAGGCTGGCCTTTTGTACTGGGCTCCTGCCTGCATTGCCACCTTTTTCTGCCCACAAAGAACCCTGCAGTCATGATAGAGCTTCATTGAGCTCGCTCACCTCCTCTCTCACTCACTCACTGTGTTTCTCCTGGGCGCTGCAGGCTGCCCTTATGTACTGGGCTCCTGCCTGCTTGGCACCTTTTTCTGCCCACAAAAGAAATCCACAGCTGTCCTGACAGAGCTCCGTTGAGGTCGCTCACCCTCCATCTCACTCGCTCATTCTGTTTCTCCTGGCACTGCAGGCTGCCATTTTGTACTGGGCTCCTGCCTGCATTGCCGCCTTTTCTGCCCACAAAGAAATCTGCAGCAGTCACGATAGAGCTCCGTTGAGCTCACACACCCCTCTCTCACTCACTCATTCTGTTTCTCCCACCGCTGCAGGCTGCCCTTTTGTACTGGGCCCCTGCATGCATTGCTGCCTTTTTCTGCCCACAAAGAAATCGCAGCAGTCCAACAGAGTTCCGTTGAGCTCACTCATCCCCTCCCTCACTCACTCGTTCTGTGTCTCCTGGCACTGCAGGCTGCCTTTTGTACTGGATTCCTGCCTGCAGTGGTGGCTTTTTCTGCCCACAAAGAAATCTGCAGCAATCCCGACACAGCTCCGTTGAGCTTGCTCACTTCCCTCTCTCACTTGCTCATTCCGTTTCTGCCAGTGCTGCAGGCTGGCCTTTTGTACTGGGCTCCTGCCTGCATTGCCACCTTTTTCTGCCCACAAAGAAATCTGCAGCAGTCCCGACAGAGCTCCGTTGAGCTCTCCACCCCTCTCTCACTCACTCATTCTGTTTCTGCACGCGCTGCAGGCTGCCCTTTGTACTAGGCTCCTGCCTGCATTGGCACCTTTTCCTGCCCACAAAGAAATTGCAGCAGTTCTGACAGAGCACAGTTGAGTTCGGTCACTCCCCTCTCACTTGCTTGATCCTAATCTGTCCCAAACACTGATTTCTGACAGCGACTGCGATATTCTGCACTGGAAGCGTGAAAACACATTTCGGCCAGGATGTGAAAATGACAGCCATACTGTTCATAAGGAGGTGTGAAAAATGCCAGTGTTGAAAATCTGGTGTGAAAATATTATTAATTTGTGAACCTACAAGGGTGCATGTAACCTGTGCAATGCACGTCAGAACACACTAATTTTAGGACTTTCATCACAAAATTTTCAACATAGGCATTTTAGGACCTGTGTTCATGAACAATGTCACTGTGATTTTCTTAATGTGTCCTGAACACGATTTCCCACAGCGACTGCGCTATTCTGCGCCGCAACCACGGAAACAGATTTTGGCCAGGATGTGAAAATGACAGCTGTACTGTTCATAAGAAGGTGTGTAAAATGGCAATGTTGAAAATCTGGAGTGAAAATATTGCAAATTGGCGAGTTACTGGCGTGTGTAGCAACCTGCATGATACACGTTCGTAAAACAGTCATTTTTGATTTTCCCACAAATTTTCAACTACACTTTTGAGACCCCACCTCATGAACACTGGCACTGTCGTTTTGTTAATCAGTCCCACAAGGTGATTCCACGCAGTGACTGCGAAATCATCTTTTGGGACTGATTAACGCCATGACAGTGGCTGAATTCATGAGGAGGGGCCCAATAACCCATGTTGAAGATTTGGTGCCAAAATTCCAAAAAGGCCTGAGATATGCAAAAAGTTGAAAAAGCCCTATTTATGTCATTATACAGCTACCGGCATTTCCTCAGTTCGCAGTCGGCTTTGAAGAGTGCAGATGTGTTCCTGGTCCACCAAGATCATCGCGCCAGATTCCGGAGGTAAATATGGGATATGGGGGGTGTGGGGAGGCAGGGTGCGCAGTGGGTGGAGCACGGGTTGTGGGAGGGCCAGGGGAGACTGCGAGGACGTTTTCTTTTTACAGGTTTAAACAAGAAAAAAAACATTGCGGGATGTTTTTCTTTACAGGGCCATTGGGCATGCTGGAGTGGGCTCCCAGGCATGACACCTGAATGTTTGGAGAGGGCTGTAGCTGACGGGGATTGGGCACCCCCATCGGCACATATTCAGTACTGGGGGACTAGAGGCGAGGATGGGCACCCCTCGGCATAAACCAAACATTTTGGCAGGGGAACTATTATGCCGACGGGAAGTGGGCTCCCGTCGGCAATCTGAACTCACGTGGGGACTGCAGCCGATGGGGATTGGGGTCCTGTCGGCAAACTCACACTGTTGTGGGGGGCACATGCTGCCGAGGCGATTAGGCACCCCTCGGCACTGGGGGCTCACTAATATTGTTTGTGAACATGGCGGCAAGTGGCCGTGTTCCAAGCAATATTAAGTACCAACATTCCGCCAACAATGACAGATTGCTCCCTCATTGCAGCGGAATGGCTGATGCTGCATGATGAGGCAGCCTCTGATTGCAGTGGCTGAAGATTTCAAGGTGGTGGCACGCTGGCTGAACTAGTGTCAGCAGCAGCATGCCACCCCATTGGGAAAGCGGGCCAGCCTTTAAAGGCTGTGGGGGCATTGGCCACAACAGTGCCGCGCCTCCACAACCTGCTTCTGGCAAGCTGTCATATATGTTTTTGTGCATGCACGCAATCAACATAAAAATGATTCACAAATATTTCAAACAGCAATGGACCAGCACTAACACTTGGGGTATTCCTGTTTTTACCAATGTAAGATCAGAAAGTGCTGATCCAAACTCTGTACATGTTTCTCAAGGTAATTTCTGAAACACTGCAACGTATAGTCTGCTATCCCAGTGATGGAGGCTCTGAATCAGAAGATTATGGTCCACCAAGTGGAAGGCCTTGGTCAGGTTGACAAAGAGGCCAACTGATGTTACAGTACACAAGCTATCAAGTCCACTTAGCTCCTTTGTCAGGTGCCTTGTCAGTCTGACCAGACAGATAATGTACATAGATGTTACAGACAAGCTGTTAGAGCCAACCAGATCCCTTCGTCAGGTGGCCTGGCATGCTGAACCCATAGATACTGTATGGTTCCATGTCATAATAGCAATCACAAAACAGCGATCGCTATTCTGGTGAGTGTATATCGCCGTAAAGCAAATCGGTGATATACACATGCGGCAAACAGACATCCGGTAGGCAGCCAAGTGTTTATCCGGGGGCTGTGCCCCCGTACCTCCTGCTAAAGGATTATCAACTCTGGGGGCATATCAGCAAGGGGCGACACTCTGGACTGCTGAAAAACCTGTAGCAGCCAGCGGCAAAATTCCCTCCCCAGTCCACAGCCCCGAACCCAGTACCTGCTATGCCAGAGCTAGCCACCCTCACCACCACACCATATGGCTGGCTTGGCTGCAGCAGGCACACTACCCCGACAAACCCTCTTCCCTATCCCTCCCCGCTATTCTCCCCTTCTGGTCACCCTCCCCTATGGTGCGTCAGATATGGTCACTACCCTTGCAGCGAGCCCATGAGGATAGCACTGATTATAAGTCGCTGTTTTGACGGGTCACTCATATTCAGTCGCTATCCTCAGTGGATACCATACTGTACATACATGTTACAGTAGACAAGCTATCAGGGTAACACAGGTCCCTTCATCAGGTGCCTTGGAAGTCTATACAGCTAGATATTGAACATTGATGTTACGGTACACAAGAAATCGGGACCAAACAAGTCCCTTCATTAAGTGCCTTTGCAGTCTGTACAGGCAGATACTGTACACAGATGTTACAGGGCACAAGCTGTCAAGGCCACAAAGATCCCTTTGCCAGGAGTTTGTCAATCTGAACAGATAGAGATGTTGTAAATAGATGTTACAGTACAAAAACAATCAGGGCCGCACTATTCCGTTATCAGCTACCTTGACAGTCTGAACAGGTAGATAATGCACAGACGTCACAGTACACAAGCTAGTAGGACCATAACGCTCCCTTTATCAGGTACCTTAGGAGTTTGAACATGTACATATTGTATATATTAACATGTATAGTTAGGGTGTTCTTACAGCATAAGAATGTTATCTCATGCTGTTTGGGTGAGAGGAACATGAAACAAAGCTGAGTGGTTTTGTCAGCCCAAACAGCACAAGATAACATTTTTACGCTGTAAGAAACACCCCAATTATACATATTAAAATATGAAACAGTCGAACTTTTTGTGAAAGAACAGTCACTTTAAAGGAGAACCCAGCTGAACCTGAACATAATTTTTCCAGTAGAAACCCTTTATTAAATACTGGTTTCAATTCTGTTATTGTTCCATCTATACAGGCCTGTTAGTAACTTTAGTTGTTTCTTTCTGATTTATACACTGCTGTTAAGTGTCATTATACAATGGCAAGAAAGAATCCTGGCTTCTGATTGGTCAGTTGGCTGTCACAGCAGGGATGTTATCCTGGCATAACCTCCCTGCTGATAATTTGTTGGATTTGGATGATGACTTCCTCTTAAGAAACAAAAATATTTTCACACACTAACAGAAACATTCTTTAAAATTATTTTTTATTATAAAACAACAAGCCATTGTATAATAGGAATAGTGTCCTCCAGGGTGGGTGTTATGCTGGGATAACATCCCTTCTCGGGTGTTGGCGCCCTCGGCGGTGGCCTCGGGCCCAACCACCAAGGTGAGATGTTATCCCGTATAACACCCACCCTGTCAAGCATTATTCCTTTATTTTGGAACTGTGTGATGTAATTTATTTGCCTCTGAACCACAGAGTTCTATAGTAGGACACGGATGCATTGTGCCAAGAACTGAGCACAGAACATAAACTACATTATACTGTTCTAAAATGGAACTTACTACCTGTGTGTAAATCAGAATTATAAAATGGGCATGGAAAATGCTTAAACATGATTGGCCAGACTGGGGCATTACTCATATGTAAACTTTGCAACAAAACACATGGATAAAGTACCAGCTGACCACTGCTGACTGCACAACACTCGTTGTGAGCGGTACGCTTGACTGAACATTTGTGCTGGTCAAAACTGCCATTTTTCACTGAGGAACCAGTACCACCAATTCAAACAGATCACGCCACAACAAGGCAGACACTGCCCAGGAAGCCGAGACCAAGTATAGTGGCAGGATCATCCAGTCTGTACAACATGCTCTATATAGCACGAGACCTCTGGGTGGCAAACCAGAGCTGTTAATAGCTCCGTCCATGAGCTAACACTATACACGCTCCCACAGCTGCTCCCGGCTCTGACATCAGCCACAGGTGATTGTGGGATGCACCGCTAGAGGTGCTCCATTCAAAATGCTGGCAGAATCGACAGCAGGATAAACCAGATAAAAACAAGTACTTCAGAAGCAGGTACCTCATTTTTTTTTAACAGTGGGCAAAAATGCTAATCAGGGGTGACCCACATTGAGGTGTGGGGCTTACTGACATGGATGTTTCCTGTTAAGAAAAGCTTAGTTTAACACTCTGCACGGTGATGCTGTCATGGATCTCTGATTCTTGTCCAGTGACAGGAGAGCTGACATGAGCTTTGAAGCAGGATCAGCAGCCAAACCATTTCTGGATACTGTACATGTGCAGGTTAAAAATCCCTGAACCTGTACTCACTAGAGGCTACACAGGAGAGGGAACATGATAGAGACTGCATAAAGGGTATAAATGCAGTAAGTGCTGAAGGTCTGTTTGTTGAAAGCAAGGATGCAGCTATGAGAGGACACATTTGGAAACTGATGGCGTTAAATTCAAGAAGCACGTGAGAAAGTTCTTCGTTAATGAAAGGGTAGTGGAGTTGTAGAACAGACTGCCAGTGGGAGTGGTAGAAGCAAGACCCTGAATGAATTTAAACATGGTTGGGACACAACCAAAGGAGTCATACACCCAAAATGGGGATACAGGAAGAGGATGAGCACATAGGATGAGGAGGGGACAAGGGGAGTAACCTACCATGACATTAGTTCAGTGGATTAGGCATCCACAAATATGGGCAGACATAAAGGGGCACTGTCAACACTTTTTGCATCACATTGTTTCCAACTGAACCCCCCATTTTATGATTACATACCTTCTCTAAAATTCATTGATCTTACTGGGTGTTTTATCTGCTTCTTTTCTTAGTAGAATTGAAATGCATGGTAACGGTGTCATTATACACAACATTGTTTTGTTTCAAATCCTTGGTCAGCTCTTATTTCATACTTCCTCAACATAATTCCCAACCAGTGAAGTCACTCATGATGCAATCATCTCCTCTCCTCTCACTGCATCATGAGTGGCTGGACTGTGTGGGGTGTTCCCAAGTCCAGGAAAGATGCAGTGGGAGTTGATCAAGGAATGTAAACAAACATCTTTTGTGTGGTAACACAAGTATGGTTGGTATTTTGTTTTCAAATTTAAAAAAGAAAATGGAATCAGAATCATACAACCAGCTACACCCCAATCTTTACAAAATGTAAGCAATCTAGGGACAATTTGAAGCCTAAGGGGTAGACAATATCCCTTTAATTGACCATTGTCTTTTCTGTGCTGTCAGGTTCTCTGTATCTGTGTGCAGTCAATACAGGTATGTCCTCTTTCAAGGCAAGAATGGGGTCTTGTTGCTTTGAAGGCTCTGTACAGTCTCTCAGATGTACCATCTTGCTGTCTCCCTCTTTGCTGCTGCTTCTTTGTTTCTCTCACTCACAATTCAGCCATTCTACACTGAGTACGCCCCATAAGCCTCACCAGAACCAGAACATGAAACAGACACATCTTCCTTCTGCACATCAGTTAGTCTTGCTCTGGTGGCTGTTTGCATTCTTACGTTCTCAGAAGGCAGCATGCTACCTACACCCCAGTTCCTGGCCAGATCGCCGCTATTTGCTACATTTTGCTGCTTCACCTAACCCTGCAAAATTTGAATGCCTGCCCTCTCTGCAAACTTTTTTCTTCTCTTGTCCTGGTCAAACTCAGGTCCTCTTCAAAGGTTCCTGGAAATCAGAGAGAGCGAGTTGGGGCCCCAACTCCTCAATTTATGTGCTCAGGGCTATAGGGACCTCTCCCTGGAGTGACAGTCCCTCCAGTATTCCCCACCCACGTGAGTGTGAGGAGTGTGTGTGTGTGTGTGTGTGTGTGTGCATGCGTGCGTGCGTGTGTGTGTGTGCGTGCCGCAGCATGCTGCATCTCCAGGCCAAATTGTCTTTTCTACCTAACACTTCCTCACATCTGTTTTATTACTTTATCGCACCCTGCTTGCTCAGGAGCGCCTATGTGGGAAAATTTGCACTCTCCCATCTGGTCTTGTTTTCCTTAAATTTCCTAGGGTCTGCTGCTGGGACATGTGATCTGGAATCCATTATGTGTGCCCTATGTCAAGAACTTGTATGAGAAAGAAAGAACTTACATTAGAATAAGTAGAAACAAAAATAATTCCACTAACAAAAAGAGAGATTAAAGCGAACCTGGTCAAATTCCCATCACATTTCTACAGCTACACGTACTTTCCTTATAAATCTTTCCTGAACAAATCTAATGATTAATGAGTATGAGGAAGAGCCATAGTCCTCTCTCACTGAAACACATTTATTTTATCACATTCAGCCAATCACAGCAGGGCTGAGAGAAGGCACCAGTTTTGAATTCCTCGCTACCTTAAGACAGCCCTCTGACTATTGCTACTGCATTTTTGCCGCTGGAGCATCAGGCGTCACATGTGGGTCAGAGAGCAGTTCAGATTGTTTTCTGACCTCCCTTGCACCCACTTTGGATTGTTTGGTAGCAGCTAGTGTTTTCAGGAGACCCACTCTTGACTCGCACAGACTTGGAAAAATGCTGGCCATTGGGTGAGTTTGTTACTTTACATTCACCAGCCAGTCACAGCGGGCTGAGAGAAGGTATCGTTTTGAATTCCTTGGCTGCCTTAAGGCTCAGCCGCTGACTACTGCTACTGCATTTTGCTTCCGAGCATCGGACATCACATGGGGTTGGAGGGCAGTTCAGATTGTTTTTCTGCCTCCTCTTGCACCAAATGTAGACTGTTTGGTGGCAGCTAGTGTTTTTAGGAGACCGCTCCTGATTTGACCTGCTCTGACTCGCACAGACTTGGGAAGCAGCGGCCACTGGGTGAGTTTTGGCCCTCCCTCTTACCCCCACCAGCCCAATCGGTAGAGAGACACAACTGTTGGGGTGGCAGCCCAGTCCGGAAATGGGAGCGATGATGAGCAGTGACATGGAAATTGGAGGAGGAGGTGCCTAGATAATCTTTCTCTAGCTGTGTGACTTGCGAACTGGAGCCACCATGTGCACAATTGTAGCAGTGTGCTGGGGAGATACATAATTGATGCAGTTAATGTTGTTGGGTAGCACCCAACATGAATGACTATTATTGAGCGACTCAGTATGGCGACTCAATAATAACACTCATAAGGACAGCGACTGATGAAAAATTTTTATATCCTGCAGGCGAGGATAGCAGGAGCTACCCTCGCTACTGCAGGATATAGGATGATGGTTTGCCTAGCTCTGCTGAGCTGGCCGTGTAGCAAAGCAGAGTGCGCTACCAGCCCTGGAGCCAGTGACCCAGGTTGGTGTACTGCCAGAAGGAAAATTTTTTTCCCCTGTCCTTTGCTGTTTCTAAGTCCGCGTCACGGAGTTGATTATATTCATTTTATGCCCTCCCCACATAAAAATAGATGTGGTAATTTTTTGGTGCAGGAAGGAACTGTTGCCATTTCGATGGTAGTCCTGGGGTCCATCACCCTGCTTGTGTCGGGCAGTTTTGGTTCGCTGTATGTGAGCAGTGCTCATTAGGAGCCACTATTATCAAATAAAACCATGTTGTTGTAAGGGGTGAGTTTTATCATAGCGCAATGTGGTCTGACCAAACTGTTAGACTTAAATACCTCACAGTAATAGATCCTTGGTTACAGTGGATATTATTTTAGGGTGTATTTGTTCAAAGTTACTCAGAATAAGTGTATCAGAGATATAGGAAATCATCTACAGTATTTGTGGGTGTGGCTAAGGAGCTTTTGTGCTGCAGTGTAATCTCGAGATTTGCTCCTTAAGGGCAGTATCTTCTGTCTGAGTCCATGTAGAAATTGTACTAGTCAGTCTGAGCTATAGTAATTTGCTGCATTGCTGTTGGTACTGTTATCAGAGCTTTTAATTTGCAGAGCAAGCTGAACTAGCATTGCTACAATTAAATCATTTTAAAAGTGTACTCAGCAGAATGACAAAGTCCTTGAAAATACAATGCCTACCATTAATTGTGGGGATTATGTTATGTGCAGTACTGGTCATTAAAAGCCACCTAAACCCCACACCAGACTGCTCTGATAGTCTACATACTCATGATTCTACCTCTTTTGTCTTATTGAATTTTATAGCTGGGGTGATCAAGCCCTAAACCGTTATTGGTATCTTAGATTTCTCAAAGTAGCCTGCATAGCATAATATCTTACTGTGGCTCCTTTTATGTGCCACAGAAAGGCTTCATGTTAAAATTTTTCATGGAAGTCTGGCAACATCTCATACCTATTTCCTTATCGGGTGACACTGAATCAAACTCTGGTCCCCGTTTGGTACAAAGCCCATGTGTTCTCCAGAATGGTTCTCCACCAAATGTCTGAAAATTGCCCACATGAATGTTCGTAGCCTCTTGGCCAATTTTGCAGAGGTAGAGGCTGGGCATCTCATTACTCCCCTGACATCTTAGGGTTTTTATTTTTTTATTTATTTCAGTTTAGGATTAATATCTTTGAGTCAGGACCTCGTTTTCAAAGGTTCAGGTCATTGTTGAACAAACATTACAAATACAACAGTGTTTACAGAGAACAGAAAACAGTTACACAGACATTCAAATACAAAAGAAATCTTATATATCCACCTAAAGGTTGAAGAGGATAGTAAATAGGGTTCAGCCTTGTAGTTCACTATTTAGTTGGTCAGTCTAGCCTAAGGGGGTGGAGGGGTCAGCCAGGGATGGTGTCGTCGTGGTGGAAGTGGTTTGTCACGCCAGTGGGCCTCGTTTGGGGATGGGGGTTGATGAGATAAAAGGGGGATGAAAGGAGAGGAGGTCGGGTGGCTGAAATTCTGCCATATTAGTGTAGGCAAGCATAATTCTTTTTGTGTCAAGAAGGAATCTGAGCCCAGATTTGAAGGTACTAATCTTGGGTGATTCTGTAAGGTTAGCAGGTAACTCATTGTACTATTTTGCTCTTTGGTACAGGATGGAGTTCTGGGTGAGTTTCATCCTTTTGAAGGGAATCACCAACTTGTCTGTAGCCATGCTTCTTGTTAATTTGGTGGGAACTGCCAGCATAAAGAGGCAGCCCAGTGCAGATGGAGAAAGCCCAAGAGCACTTTTTCAGAAGTAGGCAGGTTTGGTATTGTGCTTTAAGATGGAGTGGGAGCCACCCAGTTTCAGTGTGAGAGCGTGCAGGTGTGGGTCTCCTGGGCAGCCCCTACGGCTGATCGACAGGCCTTATTTAGTAGTGTGCTGACCCTGTTTAGGGCAGTTTTAGTGCCTGCCCCATAGATAGGAAGCCCAAAATCTATGGAGAACATCACTGAACTACTGATGGCAAGTTTCAGAGCATCTGGTGTCATAGAGTGCCTATGGCGGTAGAGGACCTCAAGTTTTGTATTCACTGACTTGATGACTGAGTCTATATGGTGAGAGAAGGTTAGTGTATTGTCAAAGGTGATGCCCAAGTATTTGAACTTTGTTACTGGTTCCAGTGTTTCACCATTATGGTTCTGGATGAGCAAAGGCTGGTATTTCCTTTTGCTTTGGGAGGTAAAGAAGAGTAGACTTTTCATTTTTATGGTTTAGTAGTAGTTTGTTTTGTGTGAACCAGGATTCAAGCTTGAGAAAGCTGTCTTGGAGTTCGGTTGTGATGTAGTTGTGATCTTTCCAGCGACTGATATCACTGCATCGTCAGCATAGAAAATAGTGTGTGCTGTACATGCAGATGGTGCAGAGTTGATGAAGAGGCTGAAAACAGTGGGCCAAGAATAGAGCCCTGTGGGACCCGAGGACACTTCCTAGCAGATGATAGGGTGTCTCAATTTTGACTCGTGTGATCTGTTTGTGAGGTAGCTTCTGAACCACAGTACCGTGTCGGGGATAGATCTGTTGAATGGAGGCAGTTTAGGAGTAGTTTGTGGTTAACAGAGTCAAAGGCCTTCTTAAGGTCGATGAAGACTGAGCCAACTGCCTCCCCATTATCTAAGGCATCATAAAGCTGGGAAGAGTAATCAACAAGGGCGGTAAGTGTGGAGTGCTTTTTCGAACCCATGCTGCTGTGGGCAAAGTAGGTCATATTTATCAAGATATTCTGTAAGCTGCTCGAGACCATTCTTTCAAGTGCTTTAGAGAGGGTGGTAGAATGGATATTGGTCTGTAGTTGGACGTTAGAGTTTTGTCCCAGCTTTAAAGACAGGCGTGACATTTGCTAACTTCCATAGATTGGGAAACACCCCGTTCTTAGAGATGCATTAAACACCATCAAGAGGGACCGGCCAATTCATTTAGGAAGACCCATGAGTTTCATATCTACTAGATCAGCCCCATCCTGGTCTTGCCAAGAACCCTCTTAATGTGCTTGGTGGTTTCGGACTTGGTGACCTGCTTAAAGCAGAATGGTGGTATTGCATCCTTTGGGGGTTAAGAGGGTTAACAGAGACTTGGCTAAAACCTAATACCCTGATGCCCTATGGTCCCTACAGAGCTACATTTTCTTCAGGGCTAACAGTCCAGCATCTAAGGGGGTTGCTCTGTATGTTAAGCAGGGTCTATCCATCACTACTCAGTCAGTCAACACACAGCATCTGTGAAGTACTCCACACTGTACTTATCCTTGAAAACACCAAAAATTAAATGTCATATGTGCATACAATCCTCCATGAGTGGATTAAATGGGCTAAAGGAATTTACACAACACCTGACATCACCGAAGGAAAAAATAAGAATTCTTAATATTAGGGACTTCAATCATGACTGGCTTGTGAAAAACTCTGCAATGTTTGCTGAGATATTAGGAAAGCTGCACCTATCACAGCTAGTTTCCTGTCCAACTAGAGTAGCAGCGAATAACAAGCACCAGTCCCTCATAGACCGGAAACTTACTAACAGAAAAGAACAAGTCCAAAATGTAGGAAAATTGCGGATTCTATTAGCAACCACTTGCCTGTTTTCTGCACCTGGAAGGTGTGACAGAGAAGCCCCCACCCAAGGAAATTCAATTTAGGGATTTCTCCAGACTGGATATGGATGCCCTAAAAGCTGATCTCCACCAACTAGACTGGTCCCCACTGTATCAGACCTCTGACTTAGAGAGGCTTTCACCTTTTTCACATCTACTCTTCTAGCTCATCAAGATAAACATGTTCCCCTCAAAAACATAGAATTAGAGGTTCAGTGACTCGATCAATGCATAGCAACCTACCAGCATTTATGAAATTGAGGATAAAACCTGAATCAATCTAAACTCACAAAGTCTCCTTCTGAATGGGAGGATTACAAGTGTTTGTGAAATAATAGTGGTGGGGAGCAGGGGAGGATGTAAAGGGCAGGCAAGATGGTCCGTGTAGTCCTTTTCTGACGTCAAATTTCTGTGTAATCCATGTGATAAATAAAAATGAATAAGAGCAGCAAAAGGAAATGCAATCACCTGCTTCAGGCATCTTTTACTAATTCTTGCAGTTTCTGGAGCCATATAAAATCAATCCATGGGTCAGGGAACTAGACAGACCATATATGAGATGGCGCTTGATGGGTCGAACTGTAACAATACTAGTACAATTGCTAACACATTAAACTCCCACTTTTCAGACCTAGCTAAGTTCACAAGTTGACTGGTCAAGGACCTGAACAAAATCCTGAAGTGTTGGAGCCTGACTCTTACATTTTAACCTAGGCCTGTTACTAAATCTGAGGGTATTTCAACTCCTGAGGACTATTCCTGCTTGTGGTTCTGCTGGCTGTGATGGTCTAATACCATGTTTTCTCAAAACAGCTGCTCAACACCTGGCTGTGCCTGTTACGAGACTGTTCAACCTGTCATTGTCCACTGGCAAGGTCCCAATGCTCTGGAAGATCGTCAAGTGATCCTCATACATAAAAGGTGACACCAAGAACATGGATGACTACTGTCCCATTGCCATCCTATTTGTGCTAGACAAAGTGCTAGAAAAATTAGTTGCCTCCCAGGTAACGGAACACATCCAGATACACAACTTATCCCCTGCACAACATTGTTTTAGGCACAGGCACAGTACAACCACTACACTCATAAAATTTACCAGTGTTGTCAAGATGATCATGGATAAAGGCATGTCAATAGGGCAGTTTTCATCGACCTTACCAAGGCGTTTGACCTTGTTGATCACTTCTTGCTGCTGTACAAACTAAACTCATGGGTTCTCTTCAGTCACATCTAAATGGTTTGCTGGGTATCTTACCAGCAGGCAGCAATTAATCTGAGTTAGCCCCTATCAGTGTCGGGGTCCTGCAAGGATCCATTCTTGGTCCTGTATTGTTCTCCCTGTTTTTAACACTCTACCCAAGATGTCTGGTTTGTGTTCCACCCTTCTATATCGGACGATATGGTCCTATATCACGAGTGCCACAGACATAGCTATCATTGATTCTAAATTAAACAAGGATTTTAAAACAAAATTCAGCACTGGCTAAAGAAAATAGACTACTCATGAACACTATAAAGACAGTCACTGTACTATTTGGCTGGGGACCCAAACTCAAGGCCTGTCCCTCCAACCTAAATGTCTGTAGTCTAGACGGCTCCACACTAGAGGTTGTTGACTCTTTCAAGTACCTAGGAATCACTCTGGACCCTAACTCTGACTTCAGTCTACATCTTAATACTATCTGTAAGTCAGTTAACATGAAGCTTGGCATCGTCTACAAAATTAGATATAATCTAACTGTGACTGACTTGGCTGGCTATTGCCTAGGGTGTGTTACAGCCAGTCTTTCATATGGGCCTGATATCTTTTGCAGAGGCTAATAAAGGGGTATCAAGCAAATGGAACACATGTTATAATAATCTGCTGTTTTGCCCTATCAGTGCCTAGACATACCCATCACTGCATACTCACCTCGAGCTTTGGGTAGCTTTTCCTAACTCATACTGAATGCACATGACAGGTTGTTTCATTGATAACATTAGTAGAACTGGTGAACCTGCTGTCCTGGACAGCGTATTCACTCAAGTCTCACAGGCATACCCACTGAGGTCCTTGTCACAGTGACTTCTTGAGGTACGTAACGTTCCACAAAATGGGAGAATATGCTTTCTCGGCATTTACACCTAAGCCCTGGAACTCCTTTCCAGTGCAGTTAAGAAGTGCAAAATCTCACCAGGCTTTCAAAACTGGACTTTGTAGGTTCCTCCCAGTAAATGATAAATGCTCTTGTAATTGATCCTGTGTATGTCTGATCTTATTGTGAGCTTTTCATTTGTACCTCCAGTCCTTTTGCACTTAAATGGGTTCTGCTGTAACATCTTAAATGGTTTTACTCTGTTATCACTTTGGGGTGAGTAGTGTTACATGTCACAACTGTATCTTGTAGGCATGGGGTCATATTGCGGAACAAACACAAGCGCAGCAATAAATGCTGCAGGCAAAACACTGTCCACAAAATAAGGTCAGTTAAACACGGACCTTACAAAAACAGTGCACCACATTGAAAACAATGGGAGCTTTTTGTGTTTGTAGGGGGCTCTTAGCACCCCCCGATATGGGGGCTTATACCACACCCCAGGGTTAAAATAATGAACTTCGAGGGGTGTGGACTTCAGAGATGGGGAGAAACCTCAGGAGGGGAAAATTATTTTTTAATTGAAAAAAGTCATAACACCAGGAAACCTGGTGAACCAACCATGGCCCCAGGTCTCCTAACTTGCCATGTGCTGGTGCCTGATACTCCACCACAGGGCGGCTCAACCAGGCACCACACACATGGCAACCGTGATCGCTTCCTCTTTGCAGTGGACAGTGACCAGGGTAGTGGTAATTCCCTAATGCTATTCTACCCTGGTCACTGTCAATGTAATCGCTGTTCTGACAGGGTGGTTAATACCACACCATTATTACAGCAACATATTGACCTGGTACCTATCTAGTGCATCATAGTGATGCATTATTTTCTGTACTGATTTTATTTACTGTTATTCTTGTTTTGTAACCCTCCCAGATTGTGCCTGAAAACAGCCAATTTGTTTGTTGTCTAGTGCACTTACCCAGTAAACAAAAACTAAATAAATAAATAAAGTCTAAAGGCCTACGAGAATTGCATCTTTAGCCATAGCTGCTTCAACACTCAACAGCAGACTACTCTTTGCTGCAAAACAAGGCAACAGGCAGTCAGATAGGATACAGGATGTGAAACCTATCAATGTCAAATAACTTTTGGCTCCACGATGCTGGTTCGACAAGAAAACTGTCGACTGGCATCACAGTGCCAGGCTTCATGTCGACAGCAATTTGCAGTCGGCATGGAGTCTACCACACACACACACACACACACATATTGGTGTGTGTTTTCTTCCGGTGGCTTTGCTCCCCTGATCCCTCCATGCAGGGGTTCTGCTCCACCCCTGTACTTTAGGATTCTAACTCCAGGTTGGAGTTAGTTCGGGAGGGTGCAGGTCAGAAAGGGGTTGTTTAGTCCTAGCGTATCTACGGTGACATGAAGCGCAGTTGTCAGTATTGACATATGTCACCATAGAAATGTCGCTGTTCAGGGGCATACCATAACTTTTATCCCATTAAAATTTTTGTGTTCTATCAAAGATACAACAGTAAGACATAATAGCACATACAAAGAAACAGTTACCTGTACAGTATGTAAGCAGCTGTTACTCTAATAAATTGTGCTGTCTCCTCCTTTAAGACAAGCATTTCTACTGAGTATGTGATGGATTATACAATAATAATTAAGTTAAATTTCAATTAAAATGCTGTGACATTATATAGAAATTATACAATACAGGTTAATTCACTCATTTGCTGCATTGTAAAAGAGTAGCCAGACAGCTTCAAGCACATCCAGCTTGCCTATTAATTGGTAACTAATTCTTTCATTATCAGCAGTTATGCTCAAATAATTGAACCATTCACCAACTGTAGGCTATTTGTTTGATTTCCAGTTCCTCTATAACAGTCTTTTAAGTCACAATGAGACTGCTAACAGCCACATTTCTGGCAGTAGGAGTTAGAATTAGTCAGGTGGAATCCCAAAATAACACACAGTAGTGTTCTAGGAATTAACAAGTTGCTGACTTTCGCATAAATTTCAAAAGAATTTGCTTCAAAGAAAATGAGTCATGCTAGCACGTGCCTCCCACACCTCCAACAATTATCTCCTGGTAGGAGACCCATCCCTTCTAGTTTGTGAGGAGTACAGTAGTACTGGTGCAGTATCTTCAATAGAATTAGCTTGCCCTGTACTTCTCTGCTACACTTTGTTGCATTTTTCCATGCTTCTCCCACTGCTTATCAATAATCTTCAGGGATAACTCTTTTCTCAACTTTCTTTTGCTTTACTTGTAACACAAAATTTATTTTCTGTGATTAATTTGTAGAGCATGCTGGCGCCTTTCCTTAAATAAGTAAAGTTAAAAAATTGTTCCCATTCTGGAGACTTAGGCATGGTTAGACCTGGCTGGAGAATATGTTTCATAAGCATCTCTATGAGTTGCAGATAGAGACAAAAATGAAACTTTGGGGCTTTATAAGTCAATCTTAGATTTTCAAAAGACATTTTCTTTTTTTTTTTTTTTTTTAGAGTTTATTGAAGTTTCAAAAACCATACAATAACTGAATCCAGTGCATTTACAGACAATAAAGAATCCCATCCCCTCCTTTACCAAGGGAACAGAACAGCCTACATTAAATAGTTTTGTACTGGAAAAATATTAATGCTTCAGATACACATACCAGTTCCAATCATATTAGAGATAATAACAGTACAGAAGTATTATCTTGAGGACCCTATGGTTTTCTCAACAAGCAAACGAGTATTTAAATCATTCTACATTTTTTGAGACTTATTAATAGGGTAAAATGTTTTCAACCTGTTTCCATGAGTCCCCTAACAGGTCATCTATTTCATTCACATCATTCCACAATTTTTTAGATGAGGCTGAATCATATAACAAATACAACCAATGGTCCACTTCAAATTTTCCTAACAGCTGGGCATTCCATTTCTCAAGAATGAGTCTTTTAGTTGTTATTGTTCCCAGAACAAGGATTTTATGTTCATATTTACCCAGTATTAGTTATATCATTGCAAATCATCAAGTTAAATTTGGATGGGCTTTATTTTTAGTATGGATGATAATAATTTGGTATGCTTCCTACCACTCTTAAACATAGGGACATTCCAAAAAGCAATGGAACAAAGTCTCCTCTGATCCACATTAATGCCAACATAATCCATCCTCTGCTTTAATTATTTTATTAATTATCAAAAGTGTATAATATGTTCTTTCTAAAATGTTATTCTGTATAACATTGTTCTTCACACACACACACACACACACACACACATATATATATATAACATTTTTGTTAGAGCTCAGTCTGAAGAACTTCCACTGTTGCTTCATAATATTAGTATTCAGTTCTCTGTACCATCTTTTATTGACCTCCTTCCATTTTTAGCTGTTATAAACCAATTGTACAATCCTAGTAATAGTTTCTGATTCACTTATTTTAATATAATTATGTGGTTCCTTTCCACAGATTCCAAATTAAAGTGTGAATCCACAGTAAATTTCCTAAGCAAGTTGTTAAACTTTTCCTTTAGAGTCAAATAGGTTAGAAAATGTACATTTTGTAATTGCTGAACCTAATTGCTTAAACTGGGTAAATTAACTAAACATTCCATCCATTACTAACTGATCCCATATCTGGATTTTTGATTTACTTAGCTTATTAAATTTCCCTTAACCCCTTCCAGACAAATTATTTTACTACCCCAAATATTAAGACCAGTTGAGGGAAAAAATTCTTGGGAATTTCTTAAAAGCCATTCTGATAATTGGTCAAATTGTACTATATAGGACAGGGAGGTTCTTGCAATTCTTTTGAGAATCCAAAATAAAATAACTGATTTTAATTTCATCCTCTGGGAATATTAATACTTCTAAATTAAACTCTGGCTTGAAATGGAATGCCCATTCTCATACAATCTTAAATTGATAACTCAGACTATATACAGTATTTCTAAGTCCATGCAACTGTATCCTCTCAAATATCTAGGCATAGTCAATTGATTCCATGCTATTCATGGTTTGCCTCCTCTCCATAAAAATTTAGTGAAAATTCTTCTTATGTCAGCAAATCAAAAGGTCGGGGTGTCACAAACTTGCTCAGAGGTCAGCACTCTACTCCCAAAGTGCCAACCTCTGAGTGTATGATTTGTGTACAGTGAACAGACAAGGTAACTCTCTTGTCTGTTTTGTGGCTTCAAGTCACCTTAGTCTCAAGCTCTGGAAGGATTCAAACTGATAACCTCTTGTTAGCATACCCAATTAACAGGCTCAGATAATTCTGTCTTCGGGGCTAGATATCTTTGCCTACGGGCACTGTGAGGGATTTTATTTTAAAAGAATATGAAATAATGCTTAGTCTCACATGATTTAACTAAGTAGCTAAAATAAATGCGCATGTCCAGGCTTGCTGAAGCAGGGTTACTTTAGGTGAAAAATTTAGCTGTGTAGCTAAATAAAACTAGTTAGAACTGGCAGTTGCTGTCTGATAAGAAAGAACTGAATAAGGTAGAAAACAACTCCATATAAGGGAAAATGCTGATAGTAAGGTTTTGTAAGAGATAAGAAAAAGCTGTTGTAAGCATGCTTAGAATGAAATCACTTATAGCCACGCCTAAGTAAACTGTAAAATGTATATAAGCTACTGTGAGCAGTAATCAGGAGCTTTCTCCTTTGCAGAACTCCGCATGCATGTGAAAAGATTTGATCAAATAAAGCGGCGTTAGACAAAACCCAGTGGTGTGGTTTTGCCCGTGACTGACGAGGGCGGTTGCTCAGGTAATACTTACAGTGAGAGAATTTGCAATCACAGTTTTGGCGCAGCGAACAGGGTGAGTTCTTCGGTCCGTGTCACCTTGTGATTGGTTTTTCCTTGGACAAAAGAAGGATATTTTGTGGAACCCCATCAGACGTGATGACTAGGGGCGTGACACTCATCATCACTGTAAGTACAAGAATACCTTGGAGAGAGTGTGCACTATAAAGGACAGGCCTAGATAATATGGGAAACAAGGGAACAAAAAATAAGCTGGGTCCAGAATTAGTATTATCTGGACCGGCAAAATCTATGTTTGACAAGTTTGGCCAAACAAATTACAAGAACAACTGCACTTCCCTTTGCCTTGTAATTTGTGCTTGCTGCAAGTATATACTGTTAGAGCCAATAATGGCTTTCACAGTTCAGGCTGTTTTAGTAGAAAAGCAGCAGCTGATTAAGTAACGTTAGATAAGCAACATTTAGAAAAGAAAATAAACTACTGTGGATGTCCATGTTAGGTGACTACAGACAGGATGATTTGAAAATCCTCCCCCATGTTGCCTATCTGTGTAGTTTTAAGTTTTCTGTATCAATTTCAAGTCCCTTGCCTCTTATAGAGGCTAAAACATTGATCCCAAACCCAGGTACTGGGGACCTCCACCAGATAGATCTCAACCTAGTACCTAGTACTGTTACAGATTTTTTTGTTTTGTTTTTAAACTGCAACCCAGAGCTCTGGAAAAGACTTAATTTGGCAGTTTTCTAATAATGGCCAAAGAAAACCTTTGAAAGGTTAATAGCTGCAGTATTTGGTAATGATCATGAAGGTCCATGATCAGTTTTCTCACTCAGACCAGTGTATCAGAAAAGAAGAAGGAAAATACCTTGGCACCGGGTAAGTCTGAATTTTTTTTTTAAAGTTGTTTTATGTCTGTCTGTTTTATTTCTGTAATACATATACTAAACAAGGTAATGCTCCGCTCTTTCGTGCATATTTTCTAGCATATATCTGTGTTCTGTAATTATGTTCTGTTGTCAAGGTTGTGAAATAGGATTGACTGCCCTACGATTGCACAACATGTTACAGTAAAAAAAAGAGGAAGCTTCTTTGCCTCATATCTGACTGTTTTAATTGGTTTTATTTTTAATAAAACATTTGTGCTGCCTAGATAGGGTCAGTGAAGAACTTTTGTATGTAGTTGTTGGTTGGAGCAGGTAGTGTTGATGGTGAAGAGTTATGACGTCATAGATTGCAATGTGCAAAAGATTTGTAGTTTGCAGGCAATGTGCCAAGCCACTGCTAGTTAAAAATGTAATGTGTTAACAGCTATGAATGGCTTTATCATACTTCTAGTTATAACCAAAAACTTTTGCAAAATGGTAGAGTGCCATATTTTGGCTATGCCCCAGAAGGTGTAATCGTGTTATCCTAGATGTGTTCACTTACAAATGGTATGTTGTGCTGTATTTTAAAGGAGTTAGAAGGTGTTTAAAAAGTGTTTGTTCTGGAAAAGATTTGGCATGGAGATATGTATAAATTTGTTGGTTTAACAGGTTGTCAGTGTTACAAGATGGGCAGGAGGCAGCACATATATCTAAAACACGTACAGTTTTCTAATGAAACTATGGGCATTACCTCAGCAAATTGGTGTAAAATAATGTCAGTCTTATTTTCTGTTAAGTATTTCTTTTTGTGTATGTGTACTGTCTTGGCCAGCAGTTTTATTGTATGCTCTATTATTATTTAAAAATATTTTAATATCAGTAGTGTTCAAGGACACTAAAAAAAAATAAATAACTGGGTTTGAACGACCCTTGCATGCACGCTCTGACCTTTGCACGTTATTTGACCTTCTTGTGTTTCAACATTCTATGTAACTTACTAGTTCAAACTTGATGTGTATTTCATACCTAAAGCACAACTTTTCACACAAAATGTATGTTTTCATGAAAGCACACCAAGAGTGAACCATGTAATTTGATTTTTATTGCAAAACTAGTATTCTAAGTAAAAAGGAACAAACTTTTTTCTCTTCTCATTTCTTCTGACTTGCAGCCAACACAGGCAATACTCCAGCTGGAAGGGAGACTTATTCATCACCTCCCATACTTTTTTTATATTACTTCTTTATATTTATGCAGTACACTTTTGGAAAAGGACTATTACAGCTGTTATTGAGAGTTTACCATCTACAGTTAAAAACAATGGCTTTTTGTTTTTATGTGTGACCATGGTGTAATCATTTTTTCTTTTAAAATGCATTCTAAGAGATACGTACATACGTATTACCATTAATCCGGATCCTTTATAAACTCAGCTGACATTTTGTCATGCTTAGGATAAGGAACCCAGGGACGCTTGCTTCTTTTATCCTATAGAAATAATCTTGTTTTATTTTTAAACTTGTGTATGTTTGCTTTTGTTGTTTGTCTGTGTTTCTTCTCTTCTCCTAGAGAAAGAAGTTCCCATCTTTATAGTAAGGTATGAAACTTACTAAACTAATTGTAATATTATCTTGTTATATTTAAAGTGTAGTAGGTGGGATCATGTCACCATCCACAGCTAACCTTTTTATTGCTACGGTATAGAGCTGTCTCTTCCACCAGTAGGAGCATGGGGAAGGGTAGCTACCCTTCCTCCCTTCCAGTGTAATACCCACAAAGGTTGCAAGGTACATCACTGTCCCCAAAGGGGTAAATAAAGAAAACGTGTATTTGCCAATAATTGTTTCTTATTTACAGGTTTTAAAAAGACCCAAGGTATTTTAACAGTATAACCCAGCCCAAGCCCTTCTGCTTTGTCTAGTGCAAACAGTTAAATCTCACACCTATTATTAGTACAAAGGCTTCTGCCCTCAGCAAGTAATCAGTTACGCTGGAGGGTGAAGTTGTATGTATGTCCACACATATTCATTCTTTTGATTGTCTTTTCAGCTTTCTTATCCTGTCAAAACAAATGTAAAACAACTTTTGTCATAGCCTTACAGCAATGAATGCATTTTTATCCAACCAGTAAATTCACAATACTCTAACATTTCTAGACTCTAAGCTAAGTTTACAGTCTATATTTGTTGTTTAAAATGTATGTTATGCATTATGCTCAATACTGAAATTGTTCTATTGCAAACACTAATGTTTCACGTTTATGTTATAATGTTTTAATATACATCTTGCTACACTGTATCATGTGTGTATTCAAAAAAGTGCTCCACATGTATAACGTTTTTAATGCTCATAACCAAACCTAAATACTGGGCCAGCATTGCCGACCCACCCCTACAATATGTTCCAAAGCAAAACCAAAAGTCAAATTAATGCTCGTTTGTCTTATTACTCCACAGGTACCCTAAAAAATAAGTGCACTCTATACAGGTTTTGTCATTTTAAATTTTAACAATTATAATATGCAAAATTTAGATTGTACTCCAAACCTATGCTTCAAGCCTTACCCCACTCAGTACTTTGAGTATTTCACTATACAGGGTAAAAAGGTAGACCTTTTCACTTGTCACAGGTGCAATAGGCACTGTTATTAAATTGGCATAGGCCAACAACATATGTATTTGTCCCACTAATTGCATTGTGTAACAGGCATATTGCTATGAACTATATGTTTAAAGCGTGTATTGTAACATTACAAGATTTTATAACTCAGGTCTCAGTCAGGCCTGCTTGCAACAAACAGGGAAATAATGTTCATCACTGTCATAACTGCTTCTGTGATTTGAAAGCAGGGTGTAACCATAACATTGTCATGATTTACAGATAGTCAAATGGTATAATTGAACCTCAGCCTGCACCCCAGGTGTGCGTTGATGTCACATTTTTATTTTCTCTTTCCAATTGCCAGAATTTAGGCTCTGTCACACCACTCTTTACAAAACAAAAAGTAAATGGTTTTAAAGATTGTTATTTATGTGTTTAACTCAGTGTCTAACACACTTTCAAGTTTCAGGTTTTCACGGTGTGGCACACATAAGATCTCCACGTTCAACAGCAGTAATACTTTCATCTAAGTTGCCAAGACCTTCATCTTTTCCTTAAAAAGAAAACTGCCACAGTTTTGATGTTATCACCATCTTTGTGCCTGACTGGTTCCTTATAAGGACTATTGCATGAATCCAGTTATTATTAAATCAACTGAAGAAGGTCCAGTCAGTTCAGACTCTGCAATCAAGCTTATTGTTTCTGCTTACTGTAAAGTTAAGTCTGGGGTAGGGGCAATACCCTAACTTCAGCAAAAACATTTTTCAATTAATCTTCAAGCAAGACATCCATTTTCTTCGCTACTGCTTGTTCCAAACATGGCTGGTACTTTCTACAACCCTATTGCTCTGTTATGGACTGTGTTCTTAATGGTTTATTCTCAATTGTTACCTTTTATGGACTGTTAATCTTTATGCGGGGTATAATCAACTACCACGACACAAATGCCATGCAAGTGTGTGTGTGTGTGGCTCCATTAAAGAACTCAATGAACTCAATACACAATCTAATCCACCCCTGGCCAGTGTGTCTGCTAATCAACCTTAAGCAGCCAGCAACATGAACACTGACTTTTCTACTGTGCTGGTGTTCATTTTAAATTACTGTCTGCATTGCCCCATGTGTCTTGTGGGGTTACTACCGTTCTGTGAATGACATTTCACCTGTACTGTAACTACACCAACTTGTGGTTATTTATATGAACTTTATAGACTGTTAACTTTATGGACGTTATGTTTTATAAGGACTTATCTGTCAAGAAACATTATCAACAGATTCTTCAATCAAGCTCCAAGTGTGTGCCACACCTCAACACAAGGTAGCATCTACCTTATTCACTCTCAGAGTGGATTCCATGAACTCTTTTCATCAACAAAATTGTTATGTTATATTGTGTTATATGTGGTATCACATGTTAGCATTTTCACATGTTTCAATTGTGGTGTTGACATCCCTCAATTCTGTATTATGTTTTACAAACTCACAATTTGTGTTCCATCTGTAACCACCCCTGTACCAACTCCAGAACAGAATGCTTTTTATAAATGCCTTGACTATCTGTATGCTGGCAACCAGTTTTAAATCATATACCTATTCACCTAGTCTAACAGTCTAAAAGTAAAAAGGTTTAGTTTTTTTTTTAACCTTCAGTTAATAACTAATATCTTTACATTTATATTCAATTTTTGTGAATGTTCGAGTCCCTCAGGAGCCTCCTATCTTCAAGGTGGAAATTATTAAAAGTGGCCAGTAGCCAAGGTTTTAGTAATCAGTGACCAAACTTTATCAACAATATGTAGCTGGCTAGCCCAAGGTTGAGGAAATAGAAAGGTGTAAAATGGCTAGTGTAAATTGCTAAAGGCTAGTAAAAGGTAAAAATGGTTAGTAATAACTAAATGATGCCAACATGTAAATTGGTATATCTAGTAGCAAAAGGCTGCAAGAGGCTAAATACCACCATGTCACTTAATATGTGTGTGTGAGACTTTAAAAGGGTTAATTGTAAGATTCTATACAATAAAGAAAATAGCTAAAAGCATAAGGTGAGGCTGTGGCCAAAATATGCACACAGCTGTGTTTAGCCTTGACTGTTAAAAGTTTCTCATCATATAATTCTCTCGTGTTAAAAAAATATGTTTAACAGAAAACTAATAAGAAATAATGAAATACCTCATTTGGTTGCTGGTACAAGGTTACTTTGACATTTGTAGCAAGCTAGTCACTTCTCTCATATGCTTTCTGGCTCCCAAAACAAAAGTTATTTGTAATAAATATATAATTCCGTCACCATTTGTTTTCCGTTCTATAATGAGCCAGACGTAACAAAAATATAAATCGATAGCCAGTTGATACAGAGTATCAAAAGGGGAGTGTGAGGATTTTATTTTAAAAGAATATGAAATAATGCTTAGTCTCACATGATTTAACTAAGTAGCTAAAATAAATGTGCATGTCCAGGCTTGCTGAAGCAGGGTTACTTTAGGTGAAAAATATAGCTGTGTAGCTAAATAAAACTAGTTAGAACTGGCAGTTGCTGTCCGATAAGAAAGAACTGAATAAGGTAGAAAACAACTCCATATAAGGAAAATGCTGATAGTAAGGTTTTGTAAGAGATAAGAAAAAGCTGTTGTAAGCATGCTTAGAATGAAATCACTTATAGCCACGCCTAAGTAAACTGTAAAATGTATATAAGCTACTGTGAGCAGTAATCGGGAGCTTTCTCCTTTGCAGAACTCCGCATGCATGTGAAAGATTTGATCAAATAAAGCGGCGTTAAGACAAAACCCAGTGGTGTGGTTTTGCCCCTGGAGACGGGGCGGTTGCTCAGGTAATACTTACAGTGGAGAGAATTTGACGATCACAGCACCCAACCAGGTCTTTCAAATGAACCCTTAGAACTCTATGCAAGACTTTTAGAGAACTCTATCCATTTCCCAGTTTGGTATACAATAAGCCCATACACAGTGTACTTATAACCTTTAAAAGCTCCACTTAAAATAAAAAGAATTGTCAAGGCACTCAGCAGTTTCATTTGGAAAAAATATCTTTACTTCAAAAATATCAAAACAGAACAATAATTATAGAACAAAATATATGTATCCCAACACATACAGCCTTAAAACAAACAGGAAAAAGTACATTTCCTACAATACATACATTTAGACTGGTCTAATCTGAGTCTTTTCAGTGCTGTGATGATTCTCCCTCAGTCAGAAATATTTTCTTGTGTCCCTCTGCCAGGTTCTTTCAGCACTTAAACACACTTCTGAGCCGCCTTCTCATGAGGTCACTAACTCCGCCTTGGTGTATCAAACTCTATATTTTACAATACAGGGTCTCCAAATAAAATATTTAAAAACATATGAGATGACCTCACTGACTTTCCTCTCCACAGGTTAACTGGTCAGAACTGGTTTGTGCTCTGCTACACACACACACACATAAACAGTCTTTGATGTAAGTCACTGTATTCAAATCAGAAGTGTATTTGACTCCTAACCTCGTCTGGGCTCTGGGTATCTACAAATCAAAGGGTATTCATAACACTGGTCAGTGTCCTTTTCTCAGGACATCTAGTGCAGATCAAAGGATCTCCTGATAAAATTCAAGGGTTCAGACATCAAACCTCTTCAATGTCCATTCTGGCCTCTTCGACACTCCTCCCCAAAAGTCCTTCCTGGCAAATATGCAAGTCAAAGGATCTCCCTGAGGGCCTTATGAATGGCTAATCTTATTTCCTGGGATGAAAGCAAACTGACAAGGTAATTGCACCCAAGATCTCTGCAGTTTAAAATACCCCTGTCCTTTGAACTTATACTGGGTGTCTTGATGTGTCAGTTCCAGTAAGACAGCCTTTTCCTTGAACTGACCCATCCTTTCACATATTTTATATGTAATAACAAAATTAATACAGCACTGGAGCACTCAGAGCTGGCTGTCTACATCACATAGGCACCCCTATAACAGTCTGTAAAATAAACATAAAATGAGGAGGGACATTATTTATAATGTCTCTATTCTTTCCATAAGGAAATAGATACATTCTTGAAGTTACTTAAAAAAAGTTTTAACTTTATCTTTTGCCTGATCAAAGTTAATTTTCAATTTCTATTTCAATTTTATTTGTTAACCAGGTAAGTACACTAGACCAGAGGTCTGTTTACAGGCCTACTGGGTCTATAATATGTAAGCAATAACGTCAGCATTATGGCAAACCTGGGCTTGTAAGCCAAGCTGGACCCCCAGAGTTGAGAATCTTTGGTGGGAGTGTCTGGGGCACAGCCTCCCATAACGAGGGGGGCAGAACAAAGACATATGCCTCATGGTATAAATCACGCAGCTCAATTGTGCCATGCAGCATTATGTCTCATATATTGACCCCTGCGCCGCTTACAGGCACGACCCAGGTGTTTTAGGAAACACAACTTATCTATATGAGATTTACAAATACCTGAACATTCACAAACATAAAACTGATCAATGTTGTGCAATATTTGAGTTATCAGCACTGGACAGACATTAGTATTTACATAGTACTGTACAGATGATCAATAACTTTTACATGAAAACTATATACATTTGCAATGGGATGTGGTGACAAATGATCTAACAGTTTTGTCTAAAACATGGGCTGATGAAGCTATGACAAAGGGATTAATTGCCAATGAAATTGCATTGTTTCTGCAGTAACTCTGCTGCAGAATGCTGCAGAATGTGTTTCGTCCTAGTGAGCTTCACTGTGGGGATATTCAGGAACGGGTGGGAAATACGTGCAAAGGTGTGTAACCCACCTACGCAGCTCTGCATCCCTGGCAGATCCATGCAGGGACCAAATTCACAAACACCGCCCCCAGCTCCCTTACATGGCTCTGCCCCGGCAGGCAGGTCCATGGGGTTAGGCAGGTGTGGAGCAGTGGATCCAGGCAACAGCCAATCAGCGGCCCGGTCCCAATCCCACAGTGGATCCCTTGTGCCCGTGGGGCACCATGTTGACCACCTGCATGGAGGGTGCCTGCCTCAATGTTGGAGGGGTACCTGGCTGCACCCCAGCCTCCCAGTGTCCCTGATGGCAGGGGCATCCCTGTTGGGGAAGATCTCACCGCACCACCACCGTAGCCGGTGGCTGCATCCAGGGGGGTGCGAACTGGCCACCTGGGAGTATAGCTGCCTCGCTGACATAGCCACTGGCACGCTGCATATAGCACTCTGCAGTTTAGTGAATCATGTGGAGTGCTGGCACAGCCCCCACCTCACCTCCCGCCCACCCGGTGTAGGGGTGTGTGATCGGCCAGGTGATTGGGGCATGGGGGCATTATTGGTAGCAGCATACTGTGTTGGGGCACAGTGGCCATAGGCGGTGCAGGCAGGTGTGGGGTGGGACACGCGCTGGTTTTACTTAGTGCATACCCACTCTGCACCTTGTGCATAGCCCCCATTATGTGTCTTTTACCAAAACAAAACACTGCCTGCAAAGCATTGATCTTAATATTTAAATCTTTAGAACTTAAACCCTTGACCTTTTGGTTACCTCTGGCACAATTTAGAAAGGTTCTAAGCACAAAACAAAAATCACAGGTGAAAGTGGGCATCCTGGCATACTCCGCTCCTCATATCAAAGAGAGGTGTTAAGTATGAGTAATAATAGCTCTTAACAGATGCTTTTCTATATAATAAACTTATCAGTCTTATAAAGAATGTAGAGATTTTCCATTTCCCCAAACATTCCAACGATATTTCGTATCCAAAACATCAAAAGGTTTCATGACATCATTAGTTGCTGCGTCTGGCCGGTGGTGCTGAGGGTTGAGGCACTGATGCCACACCTCACGCCAGGGTCATCGGAAGCCGGGGAGGATGAGTTGCTGCTGGCTGGCAGCGCCAGCCTCGAGAGGAGATCTCCATCTCTCGAGCTTGGCCACCCCTGGTGGAAGCGGAGGAACAGTGCCCCTCACAAGAGCTCTGATGCTAGGTCGATGGGGAGGTGGAAGGGACCCAGCCTGGAGCTGTGGTACACATGTGCACCTCTACGCACATGCGGTGCTGCTTCCGAGGGTCCCAGGTAGCAGCCACAGGAGAAACAGAGGAAAATCGTGGGAGCCGACGAGGATGATGCCCCCATACTGACTCTGGGGATCTGCGTGGGCATGCATGGTGCTACAAGTCCCGAAGGACCCTGAGTTTGGTAGGCTCAGCAGACACAGAAGTCGACCTGCCACAGGAGGATAAATACAGTTGACAAAAAAAAAAAAGTTGCTACATAATATCTTAATTTCTCAGTTTTAATGCAATGAAATAAGAACTGGATTCTTCTTGTAGCTTGAAACAATGTTCTCCCTGGATAAAACCAAATTGATCTTGGTGGATGGCCTCAGGAGGGCCTCTTTAATTCTGTTAATCAATTTTGCAATTATTTTATAGTCTGTATTTAATAGGGCTATTGATCTGTAACTCTCTGATATTACTGGATTTTTGCCCTTGTGCTTGTAGAGGGCCTCTTTAATTCTGTTAACAATTAATTTTGCAATTATTTTACAGTCTGTATTTAATACGGCTATCGGTCTGTAACTCCCAGTTTTACAGGATTTTTGCCCTCCTTCAGTATTAGAATTACTTTTGCTTCTTCCATAGTTTTGGGATCTCCCCAGGCTATCCACCAGTTCTGAAATCATTAGTTAAATCCACGGAAGAAGATCATTTAGAAAGGCAATGGAAAATTCTGCCATCTAAGCCAGGTGTTTCCTTTTAGGCAAAGATAACATTTTTCTTGAATTTCTTTCCTAATGAACAATTTATCACTACAATTTAACCCAAGAGTGTTGGATTTTTTAAATAATTATCTAAGTCTATATTATTTACTTAATATTCCCTTTGAAAGATGGTTTTACAATAATCTGTAATTAGAGTCACCATTTGTTGGTCATCAAACACTCTGTTTCCAGGGTCATCTTGCAGGGCCTTAATTAAATTCTGTTGCTTCTGTTTTTAAGTAATGTGGCTAAAAGCCTTCCAGATTTATCGCCCTGGAGATATCAAACTGATCTCCACGACTTCATATTTTTAACCGTCTTTTTATTGTCCATCTCCATTTTTTTAATCAGAGATTATTCCATTCCTGTTGATGGGCATTATAACCTTGACAATTAAAGCATGTTATTGCTTTAATTTGTTATTCAATTCCCTTTCTACTTGATTTTTTGTTTGTGCTTGTAGGCCTGAATAGATTTTATAGCCCTCTTAAAACTGCTTTAAAAAGGATTCCACAGTTTAATTATGGGTGAGCTCCTATCATCATTATAAAACTAATATTCTCGAATTACCTGTCGGATGGTTTCCAAAAAACTACCATCTTTTAATGAGTCATTATCGAATGACCAAGTCTGGTTATAGATCCTAAATGTATCATGAACTATAAGATCTAATTGGTCATCACATGATCCGAGATCATAATTGTGTCAATAAATGGATACTCAGTTAGAGGGACCAATGTTTTTGAAACAAAAGTGTAGCCAATTCTTGTAAAATTTGAAAAATTGTTTGTCGGTATGTGTGAATTCTCTAGAATTTGGAAACTTTAATCTCCAGGGTCGATTAAAATTATGTAACTCAAAAAGTTATGCAACAAAGTTGACTGTTGTTTGTGAATTGGCAAAATTTTGAGAATTTATCTACATCAGGGCTTAATAAAGCTTTAAAGTCCCGTGGAGGATAATATCCTTAGCTTGCATTTTAACTAAGCCCTGTGTTAAGGTCACAAAGAAATCCACGATGCCAGAAATGGTGCATAAATACATCCTATGGTAAAAGTGTATTAAAATGTCATAATTTTAATGAATATGATTCCCTCAGAATCTGCAAACACATCCTGAATAGATGCATTCAAATATTAGCGAAGAATAATTACCGCACCTGCTTTATTGTTTGTTCCTTCTGAACTTAAAATATGAGATCTCAGGCTCATTTCAGTTTATTAATTTCAACTTTATTTAAATAAGTTTTCTGAATGCAAATACAGTCAGCTTTGGATTTATTTTATAATTTATCAGTCTAGTACACTTAACAGGTAAGTGGACCCCATTGACATTATAGGAGGCAAACCTAATTCTTTTAGTTATAATCATAGCATAAAGTACTCATAGTATATGCAACTGAAATAGAAACATAGACTTTGATGGCAGATAAGGACTGCTTGACCCACCTGGTCTGCCCATTTCCCTACTTATTAGATAAGCTGCAGATCCTAGTTAACCAACAGCCTACTTCTTCCCACCCCCACCAGAATTTGCGTTATGTCTGATCCATGCATTCTTGAATTCCCCACTGTTTTGAACCCCACCACCTCCCTCAGGAAGGCCATTCCATGTGTTCCACCACCCTCTCTGTGAAAAAATACTTCTCACATTGCCCTGAGCTGTCCCCTCTATCTTCAAATTGTGTCCCCTTGTTCTTGCACATATCTTTTTCTGAAAGATGCTACCCTCTTGGACGTTTTGATTCCCTTGAGGTACCTGAATGTTTCTATCATGTCCCCCTTTCCTCAAGGGTATACATATTAAGCTTCTTTAGTCTCTTTTTGTATGGCTTGTGTTGCAGACCCTGCACGATTTTAGTTGCCCTCCTCTGGACTTCCTCCATCCTGTCTATGTCCTTGCGGAGAGGAGTCTCCAGAACTGCACACAGAAATGCCCAGAAACTCAGCCCCAACTGAATTATCTCCTTCAGAGAAAGTAAAGCACATTTTTTAGGTTCCCCAGTTGCTAAGATCCCATAAACCATAAGTTTTCTGTTCTCTACCCACAGACAAACCCCTTCCCTGCAACTCCACACATGACAAAAAACAACATACCAAAATACTAAAAATGAAGCATAAAACAATGCAAATGCTGCCCACCTGGGCATGGCAAAACTATATCATGCTCCTATATGCCCCCTCCCAGTTGCTCTTAAAGAGGACGGGAAATCATTTTAACTGGCAGCTGTTTATAAAGTTCTTATTCTCAGAAATTATATGCATTCACTCAAATTATCCATATTTAAATGTACCTGAATAAAAGTGTTATAAAAGATGTATTTTGCATTGTTTTGTTTTATGGGCAGCATTCTTTTACAGTTCTCTTTATGGAACCAGTAATTTGGAGTTTAACTATGTCACGGTTTGTGCACAGAACTCTAAACAGGGTTCTGATAGGGCAGCAGCTCATAATTAGCATTCTGTACATAAACTGTGACATAGTAAAAACTCCACATAAGTGATTCCATGAAATGAACTGTAACAGAATGCTTGGTAGCACCCATGTAGAGTGCTGATTATAAGCGCTGCATTTTGAGCGACTCAATAATAGCGCCTACAAGAAGCGAGTGGTGCAATAGATCGCTATATCCTGTATAGCGAGTATAGCAAGGAGCTGTACTCACTACACAGGATATAGGATCCCTGTGTTGCTAACTCCTGCTGAGCTGCTCACATAACGTAGTGGTGTATACCACTGCTTGCGATGTGAGCAGACCCGGTTCTGGCCCAGCTATGGGCACATTTTTTAATCCAGTAACTTCGCCCATGATCCACACCCCTGGAGTTTGTTATTTAAGTTTGTAGGGTGCCCCCACAGGAAGGGTGCAGAACTTAAGCCCCTATAAAAAAATGTTTTTGTGTGTATTTTAAGTATTGTACCGACCGTTGCTATTTGCGATGGTCGGTACAATATCAGTCGCCTCTTTGACTATGGGCTTATATTTGTTTGTTTTATGTGATAGGGCGATCTTTCAGACTCGCCTTTATTACATAAAACCAAATGCTTCCCATAAAAACACAACAATGCAAACTACAGTTTTTCCTATCACTTTTTATTCAGGTACAGTTAATATGGGTACTTTAGGGAATGCATATCATTTCTGAGAATAAGAACTTTGTAAACAGCTGCCAGTTAGTACAAATTTCCTGTCCCCTTTAATATTCTGTAACCTGGAAGAGACATACGCTTGGACCAATACAGAACTTACATAAAGCATTTTATATTAAGCAATTAAGAAGCTTTGATTATACTTGTTCATAATCATTGAAATCGTTTTGACAACCTTGTCTGTAGATCTTCTTCCACTTCTTGCTGCGATTCATTAGTGAATCGGACACCATCAAGAATAACTCTAAGCTTAGCTGGATAAATAGTCGTAGCTTTTAATATTTTTAGTCCCATAACCTTTTTCTTATACTATTAAATTTCTTCCTTTATATAATGAGGTCCAGTGGCAGGTCACTGAAAATTGATATGGACGCCCCATCGGTTTTATTTTTTTTCTCTCTAGACCTCTGACATTAACTTGTCCTATATTCTCAGATTTGAAAATGTTGCAATGGTTGGCCGAGGTGGACCTTGTGAAGTATGATTTGCTCTATAAGTTCTATGAATTCTGTCTATCTCAAAATGAACATTCGCGTATCTGTTTCAAGGTATGCGCCATAAATTTTTTTTAAAGTTTCTCTCAGTGAACTTCCATCGTCCCATGACTCCGGTACTCTGAGACTACATACATTTTTCCTCCTAGACCTGGCTTCAGAATCCAGTAATTTATCTTTTAAATTCTTTATTCATCTGCTCCAATGACTTTAGTTGCCGTTTTAATGGGATGTTTTCTTCAAGGTAGTAATTCTGTGCTGTGCCATAGTAAGTTCTTGCTTAGGATCTTTATTTTCTGTAATCAATTGGTCTAGGACAATTTGGCACTTATTTAGTTTTGTCTCCAAAATGTCAATTTTGTCCCACTTACTACTGTATTTATTTGCTGGATCTCATTTCATATTAGCTTGGCCCATGGGGGGCTCATTATATTCACTTTCACTGTCTACATGTTCCAAGTCATTGCTCGAACTGTCCAAAGAGAATGGGTTTCTAAAGTAGTGATTTTATTTTAATTGTCAGTCTATCATCAGCATGGCCTCCATAGCACTCCAGCATCTGGAAAGCTTTGTCCATGTTACAAACCTGACTCTCCATTCATTGTGAGCCTTTATGCTCTGCTTCCCAAGCTGACATCTCTTCAGTCCTCTCTCAATTGCTCAACTTGCCAATTGTTCAAACTATCAGGCAGAGGCCAGATTTGTGGGGTCAGGACATTGTTAGTTTTGATTCCAATCAACCGCTGTAATGGAGCCGTTTGTTCAAGTTTGCTCTAATTTAGATTGTTTTGGACTCAGTACTTCCTCATTCTGGTAGCTTGAATTTGAGCTTTTTAAATAGCATCTATTTGTTTAATAATCAAGGTTGTTTGAAGCTCAGAATCAGAAATCACTTGTTCGGGAATTACAGTAACTTTAGTTTTGAGTTATTAGAGTGCTACTGGTAGCGAATAGCTGAATTTAGAGGGCCATCAGTAGTTTCAAAATTAGGAGCGTTATTTGAAAAGACATCTGATATTCAGCATTAGTCTCTATACCAGAATTGATTATACCTGTTCACATTATAATAGATTTAAAATCTTCTGTCTCAACATTGTCACATACTTGCAACGGGTCCAGGGAGTACTTAACCCATTTTCAGCACAGTCCTTAATGCGTCCCAACTTCTAAACCTGTTCATCACCAATAACATGTGAAACCTCTTTTAGTTTAATTCGCCATTTTTAGACTGTTTATTACTGGTCACAGTTTCAGAATTATTTGAAGTGCAGGGCTCAGGTCTCGATTCCAGTTTTTTGAGATCCCTTAAATTTCAGAGAGGTCTAAGGGATTTCACCCCACTGAATTTGTATGTATTTCTGCTGTTCCTGAAATAGACAGCTCTATTACCATCTCAATCCACTGTGTTTCTAAAGGGAAATCATTTTCCTGTGTGGAAGGAGGCTGGCTTGTCCCATCAACAGGTTGAGCATTGTGTTCAGAAGGCTGCACAGGTGAGTCGGGCTGAAGAGTGGTAGGCAATTTAATAGCATTTGTAATTTCAGCTGGAATGTCTAAATCAATTGGACTTTGCTTCTTTTTAAATGAGGTTGGTTACCTTTCTTGTCATCACAGTCAATTGTTTTAGTGGCTTCCTGGCACTTTTAGATATTTTAGCTGCTCTCTTGTTATCGACAGTGTCCCTCTTAGGAGTCATAATTAGATCAAAGTCTGCAAGGAATTGCCATTTTAATACAAGATTTGCACTTTACGGGCTCAAAAAAAAATCTTATCCAGGAACATTTATTGTAATTGTTCGAGCTGCTGGGGTATGAAAAAATTCCCATACAGAGAGAGTGTGTTCACAGAGCTTTACACCTCAGAGATGTCCATCTTGACCCCCCACTGATCTTCAAAAGACATTCGTATTTTGGTTCTGGGGTCATTTATATCTTCTAGCTTATTGAGTCCCAGTTTCCCCATCCAGGATCTAGTACTGACGTCTTGGCCACCAGTAACCAGTAATAAGTCTAGTTTTCCAAAGTGGTAGCAGTGCCAAGGGTTTTTCTTCAGATTAATATTGTCCTCATTACCTGATAGAACTCACTATACCTGGGTATGTTTAAAGCTTATCCACCACAGGGATAAATAGAAACTCTATCATTCTGTGAACCTGCTCTAGTTGTTCTTCAATTTCTAGCCTTAGGGGCTTCTCTGGATTATTAAAATTGGGTAGATGGGCTACTGCTTTTTCATATTAAATATCCAATTGTATCTTTCCCGCCATGGAAGAGCAAAGCTTCCTTCCTCTTCTGGGGTTCTAAGTTTCTTGACAGAAAGTCTGTCTGATTTGCTGTCCCATAGGAATGTTTTAATTAGAGAGCCTTTGTTGTTTAAAATCATCTTGTTCTGCAGGTTAGGATATTTTGTGCTACATAAATGAGTTTCGAGGTGTAACCATTTTAACTGTATTTATTTTCCCTCATAAGGATAGATTTAATTTCCCCGTTATTGAAATCCAATTGCATTTCTTTTATAATGGGTATCAAATTCCTTTCTAAGTCATGATCTATGCTGTTGGAGATACTCAGACCTAAATATGTTATCTCTTTCATTATCATTATTGTTATTATTATTGTGGGTAATCTCATGGAGACCATATCAAAAGAAAGGTTGGTGGAATATCTAGAGGAGCATGGTCTCAGGATGCGAGGCAGCATGGGTTCATTGGGGTGGAGATCATGTCAAACAAATCTGATTGACTTCTTTGACTATGTCACCAAGACTGTAGACAGGGCCCAAGTGGTAGACATCTTCTATTTTGATTTCAGCAAGGCCTTTGACTCTGTGCCCCATAAAGGTTGATCAGGAAGTTGGTGGATCTTGTGGTTCTGGAAAAGATGGCCAGATGGGTGGAAAACTGGCTAAGGGACAGAACCCAGAGGATGTCTGTGGGGAGAGTTATCTGGCACCAGAGAGGTAACCAGTGGTGTTCCGCGGGGACTCAGTGCTGGGGCCAGTATTGTTCAGTGTCTTTATCAATGGCGTGGGGATGACATTGGGCAAACTGTGCCTATTCGTGGATGACACCAAGCTCTGTGAGACAGTGGACACAGCTGAAGGATACAGGACCTACAGGATGATCTGGAAAAGTTGGGGAAGTGGTCCAGGATCTGCAGCTTGGCTTCAATGTCAAGAAATGCAAAGTTATGCATATTGGAGCCAAGAATCCCAGGACAGAGTACTACCTGGGTGAAGTCCGAATATCTGCATCAGAGGAGAAGGACCTGGGAGTGATGATCACTAGTGACCTGAAGCACTCCACGCAGTGCAAGAAAGTGGTAGCAAAGACAAACAAGATGCTGGGATGCATATCTAGGGGGATCAGTAGTAGGAGAGAGGAGGTTATACTGCCCTTGTAAAGGTCACTGGTAAGGCCTCATCTAGATTATGGGGTTTAGTACTGGTGCCCACACCTCAAAAGGATATTAACCTGCTGGAGAAGATCCAGAGGACGGCTACAAAGATGATAGCTGGTCAGCAGGGCAAGGCATATGAGGAGAGGTTGAGGGCACCGAACATGTACTCCTAGAAGACAGGAGAGAGAGAGAGAGAGAGAGAGAGAAAGGACATGATTGGGACCTTCAAGTACTTGAAAGGAATAAATAAGGTGGATAAGAGAGTCTATTTAAACTGAATGGCAACCATAACACAAGGGGCACAGTCTTAAGCTGGAGGTGGGAGGTTTAGGAGGGAGGTCAGGAAGCACTTCTTCACAGAGAGGGTGGTGGACACTTGGAATGCTGTGCTGGAAGAGGTCATCTCATTGTAGACAGTGGGCAGCTTTAAGAGAGGCTGGGATAGGCATAGGAGGAATGTAAGGATCATGAGTAGGGAGGATGGGAGGTGTGGGGAGGAGGGCAGGGACAGCACCCCAAGCTGTGTACCCTGCAATATGAGCAGACTAGATAGACCAAATGGCCTTCTCCTGTTGGCTTCTTCGTATGTTTGTATGTATCATTTCCAATTGGTACCTTTCTAATAATGAATTTTCTAGGATTTTGGCGTGAAACAGGGGCATCAATTGCACTTTGCTCCAATTTAAGTTGAGTCCTGACAAGAGACTGAACGCCTTTATCACAAGCTTGCGCACAAGAAGAGAATCCAAAGGCCTGCTCAGGGTGAAAAGGATGTCATCCACAAAGGCAAGTATTGTATTACACACATTTTAATGCCATATTTCTATTGATGATTGGAGGATTCTGATTAAGGGTTCAAGAGATAGGATGACTAGGTAGGGTGAGGTAGGGCAGCCCTGTCTCAGTCCCACAAAATAGCTTAAATAAGAAAGATATATAACCATTCAAAATCAGTTTTGCTGAGGGATTATTGTACAAGGTGTTGACGTAGTCATGAAAGTTACCCAACCCATAATATTTTATCACCTTGAACATATTGAACATATATTTTCAGTTAAGGAATTGAAGGCCTTCCTCATGTCTAAAAAGATAACAGTTCCTGGTATTTTCATTTTATTAGCATGCCAAATAACACTGCATAACTTTCTTATGTTATCAGCTCGTGATCTGCCATTAATAAAGCCTACTTGCTCTCTCCCAATCAACTATTTGATTACTGATCGGAGGCATGTTGTCAGTATTTTTGCTAGCATTTGTAGTCCTTATTAAGAAGTGATATGAGCCTGAGACTTGCACAGTCCAGGGCATCCTTCCCCTACTTACGTGTGAGAGTTATGTATGCTGAGGACATTGTGAATGAAAGTCTACCTTTAACTAGAGAGTCCATAAGGGCTCTAAGTAGGTATTTAGAGATTTCAGAATTCAGGATGGAATAAAATTCACCAGTTAGACCATCTGATAAATAACTTAAGGGAAACAATATTTATTGTAAAACACCCAGTCCCAAAGCCCCCGATTAGGCTTTTCAGACATTCAAATAATTTTTTGCTGACCTGACTGCTGTAATATCATTATCGATTTCCATGCATCCACTCCAGTGTAAGCAATTCCTGAACAACACAGAACCATTTTGCATTAACAATGCAGCTCTGTTGCCACTCCACTGTATCAGCCGCACTGTGAATGCAAAATGGTGCCGTGCTGTTAGAGTAGCGAAAATTATTTGAATGGCCTAAAAGCCTAATCAGGAGATTTCTCTGGGGTTTACAATAAATATTGTTTTCCTAAAACTTTTTATAACCACTAAAATATCTTAATGACTGAACAGTTGAAACATTGATTCTCACTTTAGTTTCTATTTTAGTTTGCATTTAAAGAACTAGCGTGCCGCCTGAAATTAATATTAACTTTCAAAAGTAGTGATTATAGCTCAAGTACTGTTTTCTGTTCCCTTTTACTACTTAGAAGTTATCTACCGGACAACAGTAGGTGTGATGTGTGGAACCGTTCTCTACCGAGAGGCTGGCATAGCTAGTTTTAGTCCTCCTCCTCCTCCTACTTTACTAATTAGTAATCTTTGACCAGGAAAGGCACACTTAGCCATGATAGCTTGTTTCTAGATGCATCTTGGGGGTGGTTTACATGGACCTGTTTTACTGATGGAATCTGAGCCATAACACTGGGGAAACTCACATGCTTTTAGGTGATAAGTGCCATGGGATGTTTAACATTCCTTGGACAGTGACCAGAGATGGGCCAAAGAGATCTCCTAAGGATGACACCTCAACAGTGCAGCACTCCTTCATACTGCACTGTAGTGTCAATTATTGGTATTAACTCAAGCACCTGGTATGAGGCTAGAACCCATGACCTTCTGATCTTCTGGCCTCATAGGCGAGCATGTTACCTACTGAGCCACTGACACCGATACATCATCAGCACTGTGATCTCACTGTGTATGGCATCACATCACCTTCTTACATCACTGATTACATCTGACCAAAAGAGGCAATCCCCTGCTGCAAGATCAATCACTTGTGATGTCACAGTGAGTAAGGTCACAATACTGATGAAGTATGAAGGGATTATGAAATGGATGGTTAAAACTCAGATCTGATTGGCCAAGACCACTTTCAACTGGGATGATATCAAAATCCCGTCTGAAAGTAGGTCTTGCCATGAAGTCAGAAAATCAAAATGGATATATTTTATAATGAAAATAATATACTCCAAGGTGTGCAATATCATGGGATAGCATTCCTTCTTAGGTGGCTGAAGTCACTCAGCATACAGCCTTGTGCATCACAACACACCTAAGGCAAAACAATATTGCATGATATTGCACACCTTGTCATGTATTATTGATTAAATAGAACTAGATATGTCAGTCTCCTGGTAAAGTACTCAACTTTATATCATACCTAGATCATTGATGTCAGGTAAAGAAAATGTCTAATGAACAAATAGAAAAAGGCAACTACTTCAGCATAAAAAGTGACAACTGGCTAGTTTTAAAAATTATTATAAAATGGGTATAAAAATCCAGAAACCTGACTGTCTGAGAAGCTCTGAACCTAGTGCCGATATCCCAGCACAATAGCACTGGAAAAGATCTGTGACTTCACAGACCTCTTTAAATTAAGCAGACACAGTTGTGTCATTATATCTCAATTCATATACTTTTATTTTTAAACAAATGCAGCAACAGCCATTCACTGGCCAAGCAGCAAACTTTCAATGGCTCAATAGGACTACTTTTTCTTTTTCTCCTTTTTATCATGTTTTCCTAATTTTACTTATTAAAATAAAAAAGACAAAAATATTTTTCTCCACTAATACTCATTTCATAATTGCAATAAAGCTGTCCGGATGTGCTTCTCAGGTGGTAGAAGCACTCTGACTTAGGCCTTGTGCTTTAACCCACCCAAGGTGTGCTGTTGTCCCAGCACAAAGTGCACTCTGTCATACCTTATTGCTTAAATACAATTTTTGCCTGCTATGCTTGGTGCTACTGGCTCTTTATCCCTTTTATATTGGCAGCTCATGCACTGATGAAACACATGGTTTATTTATTCTGACATCCATGTACAATATCTATGTTGGTTCAACAAAATGTACTGTACTGTCCAATAAGTCTAAGATATATGCAAAAGGGTTTCCTGAACTGTATTTCCCAGAGTTTTGACTACGCTCCATTCTCTTTTGGCTTACAGACTTCTTGTTTAAAACTTATAAATATCCTTCGGCCAAAACGTTTACTCAACGGATGTGCTGGTCAAAATAATTTTCACATAATTTCTTCGGATATAAGATTAATTGTGTATATTTGTTTTACATAAGTGCCACAATGGACCTTAGCTACTGCCAGAAGAATGTGAAAGAGGCAATATATTAAATAAATGAAACAGGTTGTCATTTTAGAACTGTTGACAGAAGAACTTTAAAATGATTTCAAAAGAAAATAAATAGATTGTCATTTTAGACCCGCTGACAGATGCACTTGGCAATAATTGCTAACTGCAAAAGTGTGCAAGCACAATCTCATGACAGAACTGCAGATGCCCAGTGTGTCTGCTGAACTTTCTCTTTCATTTTAATGCCTTTTTCCCCTACATTAACCCAGAGATGGAGTATTGTGAGTTTGCTCCGATTAAACAGCATAACCTTATACAGCTGTGATGGGAAAGAACATATGAAGACAGGAAAAAATATTCAGAAACTATAATTTCCATATATGGTGGACAACTGTATTTTAAATTGGCCAGAACCCCCTTTCTGGTATATTTCAAATTTATTTTCTGGACAATGGTAACCAGAAAACCTGTTTTATTGCAACCAGCATAAACTTGCCTGCACACTGAAAATACACTTGTCAACAAGTTGTGAAGGCTGATATAAGGTCAGGGATCTATGCTTTATATTGTGAGACCCATGAAGATTTAACGTGCAGACAGACCAAAAGTTCTAACTGATAATATTAATCTTAGGCAGACTCCTGAAGAAGCCATTATTTTCTGGTGAAACATTGGGCAGATGCAATTTGAAAATAAAGTATGTTTGTACAAGCAAGAAGTGTGTTTATGGTTGTTTTCTTTCACCCCCTTCTTTTCCTCTAACCAGGAAAACCCCATTTACTGGCAACCAGCATAAACTTGTCTGTCACGTAAATTGATTATCACCCCACTGCTGTCTCTGTCTCTCTTCCCTGCCACGGGACCCTCTTGAGAAGTATGCTTACCACCTAAATGTGTCATAAATTATAAGCAAATAAATAAAAAATAATAAGCCCACTCAGCCAAGGCTTATTTCCAGGTGCAACCAGGATCAGTGTACAGAAAATTGTGAAACACAGTAAAAATTTACAAAAGGAGGGCAAAACAGTAAAATGAAAGTCGAGTATACCGAGTAATACAGGGAAACTGCAGAAACATATAACTATGAAGTCAAACACAAATATTTAGGAATACCAGATGAAATTAAGATTGCCATGGATGAAGGCTCTCTCACTGGCGCTGTCTTCACTGACCTATCAAAGGTTTTGATCGTGCTGACCACACACTCCTAACACAAAAATTAGCAGCCCTCAGCGCTCCCTTTATGCCAATGCCTGATTCTCCAACTACCTGTCCAGATGGTGCCAATTCATCAAGTTTGGTACTCTTCACATCAGCTGCCTGTCATCTGAGGTGTCCCTCAGGGTCACTCCTAGGCCCACCTCTTCTCATTCTTCATCAGCTACCTCCCATCCATCTCCATCTCCTGATCAGTAATAATGTATGCCGATGATATTGCCCTATATCACAGTGCCCAAAGCTCCCAACCAGGGGTGCCGACAGGAGAGGGGGATAGCCAGAACAACTGTCCTGGGCCCTGGTGGCTCAGGGGAGCCCATATTTACACATTTATATGTCTTGAGGATGGGAGGGGGCCTCAGACCCTAAGGTGTGTCCTGGCCTTAAAATTTCTATTGGCACCCTGCTCCCAATACATCAACACCCAACTATCTAAGGACTTCACCTCTTTCAAAACTGGTTAGAGGCCAACAACCTGGTATTCAGTGCATCCCAGACGCAAGTAATGCTATTCTGCTCTTGAGCACAAAGATCATTCTGCCCTTGCCATCCTGGACATCAGGTGTCTAAATGGCTCTCTCATTGTAGTAGAGGAATTTAGTATCTAGGTGTCACCTCAACCCGGAAGATAGACTTTCACCTCCACATCTCAAATCAGTGCAAGGCTACAAGTTCCTGAATCAGTCAAGCATACTGTGTCAAACACTTGCTTACTCCCAATGCCTGCTTGGCCACCGCCAGGGACTTCTCCTCCTCTTCCTACAATATGGATCACTCTTCACAAACCCCTCTTGACTTCTTTACACAAGTGGGATGTCACCTACAACAATATCTGCCACTTTGCCCTCTCACCTCCACATCTCATGCACCACTGTGCTCTCTACTCCTCCTTAGGGTGGCTATCCTCTCTGCCTCCCAAACCTATGTCACTGGTTGTTTCATTCACAAGCAACCCAAGCTCACCCCCAGCCACACACATCCCACTCCTTCCCAGCTCCCGCCTACTTACTCGCTTAGGTCCCTGGACTCTACCTCGCTCACTATACCCAAATGTTCAACCAAGATGGGTGAGCAGGCGTTCTCTTCATTTGCTCCAAAGTACTGGAACTCCCTCCCACCAGCTGTCTACTGCTCCACTACCACCTTCTCTTTCAAAGCTGCCTTTAAGCCATACCTCACCCAATCCATGACTTGCAACTGTTTCTAACCCCTGACCACAGCTTCTTGGTCATTTGCATAATCTGATTTTCACAGCTTCAGACTGTCTCTATCACAGCCAACTTTATTGCCTAACTAATTATTTATCTACTTGTTATATGTTGGTATGGTACTGTTTTAGATTTTAAATCTTTGCACTTGCCTTATCTTAAATGTCCATCATTCTACTTATTTGTCATCTTGCAGTATTCCTAACTATGCACACCGCACCCTGGAACTGTTAACTTTCTATGTTTGTATCCCACTTGATCTAATGTACTTGTACCTTGCTTGACTTAATGTATAGCACTTGTGCTTTTGACCTGCTGTTTTCTAGTGCAATCTACTCTCCCATAGGCACTCAACTGTCTAGTGTGCCCACCTGGTCACCAAAAACCGCACAAATAAATAAAATACAAAGCCAGCTCAGCAAGACAATGGTCATAGGAACAGACAAGTCAATGGAAGCTGGTGGGGGGAGAATAAATGGAATGCAAAGTGGGAACGAATACAGCATTAGGGATTTGGTTAAAAGGAATGTGAAAAGGTTAAGCACCCAATAAAAACAAGCATTTGTCAATGCCAGATGTTGTCTCGCTGGCATTGGCATTGGTAGTGCAGGAGTTAGAGATGTGTAATAGGAATGGCAGTGAAGTATTGAACTGACGCCAACCCCACCCCCACCCTGCAGAGACTGACAGGTGTTGGGGTGTGCCTTTGGGCGCCAGCTATAACACCACGCCATTTTACCTCACCCTACCCTGTAGATAGTGACAAGTGTTGTGGTGTGCTTTGGGGTCTTTGGGCCTTATACTTACCCCATTCCATAAGGAAATATGCTGAGATGGGTGCAGTATAGGAGAATGGGCCTCACCCTACCCTGTAGACACTGACAAGTGTCATGGTGTGCTTTTGGGTCTTTGGGCCTTATACTTACCCCATTCCATAAGAAATATGCTGAGATGGGTGTAGTGTAGAGAATGGGGTGAACTTTAGGCCAAACACTCTAAGGCACACCTCGATGCCTGTCACTGGCTGCAGGGTGGGGTGCGGGTGGAATGGCGAACATTACAGCCAATGATCCCAAGTCACACCTCTGACACCTTGCAGTCTCTACAGGGTGGGGTGCTACAGTTGGAAACTCTAACGTAGAGGGTTTGTTGGTATTTTCACCCAAATTTTCAACATAGGCTTTTGTGACCCCACCTCATGAAGAGCGCACAATCGGTTTGTTAGCTGAAAGGTGGTGTTACACAGTGGATATGCCATTTGGCGACACAAGGACAAAAACACATTTTGGGCAGGATGTGAAAATGACAACTGTATTGTTCATGAGGAGGTGTAGAAAAATGGCAAAGTTGAAAATCTGAAGTGAAAATATGAGAAATTGGTGAAGTTATGAGCATGCATAGAAACTGCTAACACACGTCCATAACCCAATTATTTCTGGGATTTTTGAGCTACATTTTCAACATAGGCATTTTGGGACCTCCCCTCATGAACAGTGGTACTGCAATTTGGTTAATATGTCCCAAAAGTTGATTTCCCACAGCAGTCACGCCATTGTGTGCCACAGGTGCGGAAACACATTTTGGGCAGGCTGTGAAAATGACAGCTGTACTGTTCATAAGGAGGTGTGAAAATTGCCAGTGTTGAAAATCTGGCATGAAAATATTACAAATTTGGAGGGTTATAAGGGTGCGTGGAAACCGCACAAACACACGCTTGTAACACAAGTCATTTTATGGACATTCGTCACCAAATTTTCAACATAGGTATTTTAGGACCTCTGTTCATGAACAGTGTCACCATCAGTTTCTCAGACTGTCCCAAAACTGATTTCGCACAGCAAGTGCGCTATTCTGTGCGGACGGTGAAAACACATTTTGGCCAGGATAAGTAAAATGACACCTGTACTGTTCATAAGGAGGTATGGAAAAATGCCAATTTTGAAAATCTGGAGTGAAATATTACAATTGACAAAGTTACGAGCTGCAGCATCAAACTGTGCAACACACGTCAGAAACAGCCATTTTGGGGATTTTTTTCACCAAATTTGCAACATAGGCTTTTGAGAGCCCCCTCATGAACAGTGGCACTGTTGTTTGTTACTCAGTCCCAAAAGGTGATTCCGCGATAGTGACTGTGAAATCACATTTCGTGACTGAATAATGCCATGACAGTGACTGAATTCCTAATGACCCCATGTTGAAAATTTGGTGCCAAAATTCCCAAAATGCCCGAGATATGCACCAAAGTTGAAAATACCCTATTTATGCCATTATACAGCTTACAAGCATTTCTTCAGTTCGTGGTCGGCTTTGAAGAGTGCAGACGTGTTCCTGTTCCACCAAAGATCGTCGCTCGCCATGCTCCGGAGGCAAATATGGGGTGAGGGAGGCAGGTGTGCAGAGGGTGGGCGCGGGTTGGGGAGGCCACTGAGTCGATTTAGGACTGTTTTCTGCTTTGCAGGTTTAAAAAAACATTGCAGGACGGTTTTTCTTTTACAGGGGCATTTGGCATGCTGGGATGGGCTCTAGTGTGCCACCTGAGTGTTTTTTTGGGGGTTCTGTAGCTGATTGGGGATTGGGCACCCCGGCACACAACAAATGGGGGACATTATACTGACGGGAGTGGGCTCCCCTTTGGAAAATTAAACTGGGAAGGGGGACATGATGCGAGGGGACTGGGCACCCCTCAGCACATGCTTGAAATGGGGTGCATTATGCCGACGGGAGTGGGCCCCCATTGGCAAATAACGTGGGTTGGGGCATGCCTAAAGGGGAATTGGCAATTTAAAGTCAGCTCTCCGTGCAGCGCCAGTCAGCGCTGCCATGTTAACTGAGGGGCTTCACCAGGAAAGGCACGTAGGAGGCGTGTTTTGTTGCCGCTGCATGACGAGCTTGGCTGTCATTGCAGCAGACCTTTCTTAGATGTGCTCGCCACATTATGTATTCCTGGTGACGCCTGCATGCTGTCTTATTGGGAATGAGGGACGCACCTACTGATGCGGCCCTGCATTCGCCCAACAGTGACCGCGCTCTCCAAATCTGCTACTATTGCAATAGGTTGGCCGCCGCAAGTGCGAGCCAACATAAAAGCTTTTGTCAGTGCCAAATGTTTGTTTGCAGTGTCAGGACAACTCTGAAAAACATAATAACTAGACACAGTTTGCTTATATTTCACCCTTTTTGTAACTGTCACCCTTATTGTTTAATACTAAGGACATTTGCAAGGAAACAGGATCACTGTCCTATTTGCTCTGTCTGCGGTCTACTTCTGCAGTCACAGTTCTGTTTATGATATTCAAATCTGTTGCTGTGAAGGTAATTATGATGTATAAACAGGGCATTATGAAATCACCTGTAAACAAGCAGCCAAAGCTAATAAAGTCCATGGGACAGTAATCTTGATTTATGTCACTTCCCTCAGTAATAAAGAAAAGGGAAGGAACTGCAAACATATAGTTCCGCTGAATGGTTGCAGGGGTAAAAGCAGAGACCTGTAAAAAGTGGGCTGCAGGTTCAGCCCCTCAGGGCCACAAACGATACTATCTAAGGAAATCTGAGCTATGATAAACTTGTAGCCAGGTCAGTGGTGTGGAGGGCTAAGTCACTGGATACCTCACCTCCTGCCAAATTGGTGACCCGGTTTGAGAATGGACCAAGGTTGCTCGAGGGATGGGAGGGGGAGGAAGACTTAGCATTCATCAGTGGATATTCTCCTTGGGGTGGAGATACAGTGTACTGCTGCTTGGCTGCCACCTAGTGGAGGGAGGTGGCTAAGCAGTGGTCATCAGAACTGAAAATCAGAGGTGGATGCTGAAAGCATGCACGATCTTCACGATCTACATGTCCGCCATTGTACACCATTGGCTCTGACTCAAAGGGAGTAACGGTGGAAAGAACCCTGTCTGCAGGATGATGCTGCAACCATGAAGGCACTGTACCACCACCATCCATGGCACCCACTCACACAATGAGAAAAGGAGTAGATGGGGTAAGTCTTGGAGGTGGGGTAAAGGGACTAGGGTTCTACAGCAGAAGAGGGCTGATGGGGAGGGACAGCAGGATAAAGTCCATAAAAAAAGAACTGCAAAAATATATGAACCATAAAATGGGTTGTATCTAACTCTCACATTTCTCAAAGTTATCCAACTTGTATCAGGGTGTCTTTAAAGGAACATAAACAATATATAATTTTAATCTTTAAATGAAACATAGAAACATAGAATTTGATGGCAGATAAGGACCACTTGGCCCATTCAGACTTCCCATTTCTCCCTACCTACACTATTATGTCAGACCATGCCTGAGATGCAGCTCTTTCTCCTCTCCCCTTTCCTTTCCACCATGATTCCCTTGTACCTATCCCATGCATTCTTGAACCCCACCACTGTTTTTGCCCCCACCACCTCTGCTGGAAGTCAACTACTGTCGGTGTTTTCTGTTCATTACTGACATGCTGTTAACATATTTGAAGTTGTTATATTTGCATTCTGCATGCTGTTCCCAACTATGTTTAGTTAAATAGGCACTTCCTGTCTGTAATTAGGGAAACACACACACATGCACATACACACACACACACACACACATGCACATACACCCACACACACACACACATATGCATGCACACACACACACACACACACACACACAATATGCATACAGTATGATGCTTGATCGTTATCTTGAAGCCTGATGATGTCTGCTAGCTGGCTAATGGACAGAAAACCAGTGTAATCAGTGGGCTTTTCTCCTCCTTTGAACTTTATTTTTTATTTATTTAAATCTCTGATTACAAATACCTTTGAACTCGAGGCAGCTCATTTACAAAGGTTCCACGTCAAAGGAAAGGGTTACAATTAAGCGAGGAGGTACAGACAACATTCAGGGTTTCATGAGAGCACAGCAAGTCAACTGGTAAATATGTAGGAACAGTGCTACACTCAAGGTTACAAGCAAGTATCATAAACCATAATGTACATTATGAAGAAACATTGCTAATCAGGGGTGGGAGGGAAAGGGGAGAGGAGAGAGAGGTAGGGGAGATGAGAAGAGCAGAATCCAGATAGAGAAGGAAAATATGGCAGCCAGAGGCCTTGTCGTAGAGTGAGAGGAAGGGAGGCTAAGGTGGGAGAAGGGGTACAGGAGGGAAAGGAGGGCGGTGGAAGGGAAAAAGATAAGGGAGAGTGGGGACCAGAGGGCTTGGCAAGTCCAGGAAGAGGGAGATCAGTGGATAAGAGCAAGGAGGGGTGCGTAAGGAGGAGGTGACAGGTGGAAAGGGGAAATTGTTCTGTCAGGAGAGGTGAAGAACAGGAAGCCAAATAAGTGCATCAGAGAGTGAAAGAGTAGTAGGAGGGTGTCCGCAGAGGTGGGAAACTAGGTGTAACAATCACAAGTGCTTTTGGTTAGGAGATGCTGACAAAGCATAAGTTTAAATTGGGAGAGACTAGAAAGACTGCTCAGTTGGTTGCTTAGATTATTAAACCACAGAGGGCTCTGTATTGAAAGGATTGCTGGTACTGAGCAGTGCGACAGGGGTACTAGAAGGAGGTCAGAATCAGAGGTGCGAGTGTGTTGGGTCTTAGGGATTTGTTTAGCAGGCAACCAATGCTTGGGGGTAGTAATCCAAGTACAGCTGTTTTGGACAGAAGGCAAGTTTGATAGTTGATCCTGTTACTTAGTTGGAGCCAGCCAGATTGAGCATATAACTCACAGGTACGTGTGACGATGCAGCACCCATAACTAACCTACAGGCCCTATTCAGGGCAACCGTGAGTCGCTTAAGAGATGTGGATGTTGCAGCACAGTATATGGTTGACCATAATCAATGAACAAGAGAACTGAGCTGTGAACTGCAACCTTCAGGGCTTCTTGTAAGACTTTGTCTATGTCTGAAGAGGAGCCCAATTCTGGTATTAACATCTCTGGCAACATTTTCAATGTGAGGCACAAAGGTAAGGTGACTGTCCAGGGTTAAACCTAGGTATTTGAAAAGCTGAGTTTGTTCAAGAGCCTCTCCTGGTTGTTAGTGATAGTGAGTGGGTCTTAAACTTATTCCAAGAGGACGAAAACAGCTGGACTTTAGTTTTTGTGTAGTTTAGCACTAATTTGTGATTATTAAACCATCTCTCTGCTTCTGTGAAGCCTTGCTGAAGATTGTTTTCAAGAGCGCTGGGATCCAGGTGGCTAGTAAAGATGACCGGCATTCATGATAGGAGAGTACGCTGGATACAGACAGCTGGAAGGTTGTTCAGGAAAATACTGAACAGTAGGGGACCCAGGATTGAGCATTGAGGTACCCCTGATCAGACAGCCCTCTGCTCGAAACTACATTTGATATCCTCACCTCTGCAGTCTATCACTGAGGTAGCTTCGAACCATTTCAGGGTGTTAGGGGCAACACCAGTTTTAGAGAGTTGGCAGAGCAACAGTGTGTGATTCTGTGTGTCAAAGGCCTTTGTTAGGTCAGTAAAGGCTGCACCTACAATCTTGCCTTGATTGATGGCCTGTTGTATGAAGCTTGTGAATTCTAATAACGCTGTGGTAGTACTGTGCCCCTTTAAAGCCATGTTGTTGTGGGCACTGGATGGGATGTGTTTCCAGGTAAGCACCAAGCTGGTTGGTAACAATTTGCTCGAGCACCTTGGAGAGTGGAGGAGAATGGATATAGACCTATAGTTACCCTGTAGGGAATGATCACTGGCTTTATGAACCAGAGTTACAATGGCCATTTTCCAGGCATCAGGAAATTGTCCCAGTGTAAGAGAAAGGTTTAGAATCTTAGTTATAGGTAGGAGAACTTCATCTAGGGTTAGGCGATAAGCTTAAGGTCTAGTCCGTCACTACTGTGTCTTGTGTTTCTTAGGACCTTAGCTAGTAGTTTTCTAACCAGGTTGCATGAACTACAAGAAGTTTACACCATCAGCCAGATGAACACTGCCACCATCAGCCTTCTCAGCAGTGGCTTTAGCAGGCAAGTTTCCTGCATTTCTACATCCATTTGGCTTATACAGTACGCACTCTACACAGCCCCTACACTGCAGTAACAATGTGTTCACTTTGTGTATGCACACAAGCCAACATGAAAGGTGCACTGCATTGAATCCTATGGGGAGATTTCTATGTATCTTTAAGGTATCTTCCATACAAATGAAAGTCACCACTCAACTAATAGGGGCCTATTAGTTGAGTGGTGGCTTTATTTGCATCAAAAGTAGCTTAAAGCTGCATAGTAATATTTTGAAAATCTCCCATAGGATTCAAATGTGGTGCACCCCTGCACCTCCCTGGTAGAATGTCACAAAATGTCCAAGCATGGGGCGTTGTCAATGGACCAGGAAATGGAAGAGATCGGCTGGCCAGCAGTTCAGCCAGAGTTACGATCCCTTCCCTCTCTTACTGGACAGCATTATAATTTATCATTTTACTAAAGAGGGACTATCACCATGGCAGGGTAACAGGCTATTGAAGGCCAAAACTGAAATTAAAAAAGTTGCACTTTTACTTTAAACCAGCAACCAGCTGGAGGGGGCTTTGCAGGCTCAGGGTGGTGGCAGGGTCCCGAAACTGGGGTGGCACTTGTCCTCTCAGGGCTGACCCTCCTGAGGCTGGATTCCAGCTGGGATCTGAAGTCAGGATTGTGAGGGTCTGTTGACAGCTCCCCTGCAAGACGGCGTGGCCTGATTATGATTGCCAATAAATCCCAGGGGTCTGGAAGATGGACTGAAGATTTCTTCTTGTACCAGGCTCAGCAAAAGGAAATGAGCAGGGATCTTTGCTCGAGGACAGGGCCATCACTGAGACACTGAGACCTGACAGTAAGGTAAGGTAAGATACAGTGACCTCAATGTCTACCGTGTTGCCTCTGGTCACATAGTACCATTAATGAGTGCCATCAATGACCTTGTTGCCTCAGGCACGTAGCATTAAAATCATCTGGAACCAGACTGGGAGGGTTGCCTAACTAGTAATGCTGTGTTTGTCACTATGCACTGAGAGCGGTAAATCCTAATAACCCCTGGTTCCTAGCGCTATGATGGGTACAATATTAAATGTAAATTATACAATGGCAAGAAAATTTCAGGGCTCTGATTGGTCAGTGTGCTTGAGACAGTGATGTTATTACACAACAACATCACTGTGTTGATTTTTGATGATTGTTATGAGCTACTTTTAAGAAACAGCAATATATTGCTACACTAAAAATCTATTAAAACTTTTTTAAATATTTTTATTTTGTATAACATCGAGCCATTGTATAATTGCAATAAGGCACTCCAGGTGTGTGTTATCGTAGTTATTATGTCACTCCTGGTGGTGGAAGCACTCGCCTAGGCTTCAACCCACCCCAGGAGAGGTGGCAAGTATACACAACAACACACCTTGTCATGCCTTATTGCTTAAATATGTTACTATTGATTCATTTTGTCTCCCACTGCTTATGGACTCAGGACACATAAATAATTATTGCTTCTTTGGGCCACTAGGGGGTAGCAGTTGGGGATCTGACCGTGTAATTCATTTGTTAAATGTGTGATTGTGCACAAGTCATGCGTAAATAAACTGCTGGTGTTTAAGCAGCTTCTATTATAACAGTGAGTGCCCTGCATCCTGACGTTATTGCTGGAAGAAAGGGACCAGAGAGTGAAAAGAGAAAAAAATTCAAACTGTTGCTAGTTACTAACTTTGAACCTTATCCCTTGCTACTTCCCAATTTCCTCAGGGATCCATCTGTGCTGGTTAGTACCATTCAGAGTTACTGCTCCCTTGACAGTGGGTTCAGTACATGAGTGTCCTGGGTAACTCTTCATAAATGTTCCAGAGGTGGAGGATGTAAAATTTTATGTTGTTCCTGCTCCCTGAAAACAGTGTGGTACAGAATCCAGGCTGGCCCCTTGGTGTAAAGGAACTAGTTCTCCCATGCCCGTGGCACCACCCTCTGCATCATGTATATAATGAGTTCTTTTGACACATTCCAGAGTTCCTCAGTGCACCATGCATAACCTCTGTGGTAAGGAGAGGGGCAGCTATTATCAGGTCCCAGAATTCCTCAGTCCAACCTTGAGGTGGTGTACTAACTTTTAATCAGACTATAAAACTGAACTTTTATGTTTGCTCTAAAACATAAAAAGGCAAAAGGACAAAAGAAATGCTATACAAGGAGCATGGGATAATTACAAAATAAAGGTGAAAGATTGTAAAAAAGTAAGCAAGTTGGCAAAAAGATTTTGAGATAAAAGCGGTGACCAAATCTAAGGAGAATAAAAATCCTTTTATAATTATATAGGGAGCCTTAGGAAAACAGAAACACAGGTGGGCCCAAATAACTAAAGAAAATGACATAATTGCTCAAAGTAACGATATGGCTGAGGTTTTAATGAGTTTTTCAAAGTGTATATCAGAATAAGGAAGAAACAGAAATGATTCAGGGGTATCTAGCATTATGAAAAGTATTAGTTTTGGTCAAGGATGTACAGAGCAGATTGTTTAAACTTGATCCAACTAAGTCCCCTGGCTCTTATGGTCTTCACACAAAATTTTTGAAAGAAGCGCAACAGTGATAGCTGAGCCTTTGACGGCTATATTCCAAAAGTCACTAGATGAGGGCCAACTGTCGAGGATTGGGAAGTGGCTCATGTAGTTTCAATCTATAAGAAGACAGGGCAGATTATAAACTTACAGACCAATAAGCCTGACTTCAATCACCAGAAAATTATTAGAAGCTATAATTAAGAATGAATTAGAGCAATTTATGGATACTAATGGCCTGAATGATCCGCTCAACATGGGTTCAGGAAAAACAGATCCTGTTTAACTAACCTCCTACATTTCTTTGGACCTGTTATTTTGGCTCTTGAATTAGACATCCTAGTTGATGCATTGTTTGTAGATTTTGCTAAGGCACTTGACATGGTATTGCATTAAGAGTTAATTAATACATTGTTTGACATGAGAATTAACAATAATATTGCAAGATGGAGAAGTTCTTGGCTTGTTAATAGAAGACAGAGAGTATGCATAAGAGGCCATATTCTAAATGGGCAGGTGTGGCCAGTGGGGTACCTCAGGGTCCGTTTGGGCCCAATGTTATTTAATACCTTTGCCTCCTCTATAAATTGTAGAGGTAATGCATGGCTTTGCAAGTTCACTGATGATGTTAAACTAGGATCGTTGTCAACATATACAGTATGAGGATGTCACCAGTTTTCAGAAGGAAATTAATATTATAGCTGACTGGGCCTTAAACAAGAAACTAAAATTTAATATAGAGAAATGTAAAATTGTGCACTTTGGGATCAAAAATATGAAAGCAAAGTACTTTCTCTGTGGAAAAGAACAATCAACTACAGAGGAAGAAAAGGGCTTAGGAGTATTGGTAACAAATAGGCTGAAATTTGATGCTCAGTGCAGAAATGTTGCAAGCAAAGGAAATAGAATAATTATCTGTATTAGAAGAACCATCAGGAGTAGAGATGAGAAGTGTTGATGCCTCCTATACTTCTCTGGTCAGGCCACATATAGAGTAATGCATGCAGTTTTGGGCACCACATAGTAAGGGAGATATTAGAGGACTGGAGGGTGTAGAACAGTGACTAAACTGGTCTCGAATATGAAACTTCTTCCTATGAAGACAGACTGAGAGAACTAGGGATGTACTCTTACAGTATAGGGAGATTGCGGGGGACCTTTGCTTAGTATATAAGGCGTATAGTAGCGAGATTTGTGAGAATGTGTTGGATTGGAAGTTAGGAAATCTGTTGAGACACTAGGGACATGATCTGTTATTAAAATATGAAAATTACAAAAATAATCTAAGAGGATCATGGATCAATCAAAGAGTTGTTTCCATGGAACAGTCTACCTAATAAAGCAGTAAATAGTTCCAACATTAGCATTTTCAAGAAATCACTTGATGTAGTTTTGATGAAAGGGAGGCAGCAAGATTGGCTTAAACTGAATAACAAGTCGCAATGGCTAACACTAATTTACTTGAATCCATCCTATGAAATGTACAATCAGATAATTTCACAGTGCCTGCATGCATGGAGACACCCTCACCACCAGCACCACTGCACAACAGTACTGAGTATGTATCCTGTACCATATGAACACAGCTCCATTATGTATTCCCTCCTGTATGAACACAGCTACAGTATGTATCCTGGCCTATGTGACCACAGCTACAGTTTGAGTCTGTCCCGTATGAACGCTACAAGATTTATCCTGTTCCACATGAACATAGCTACTGTATGTATTTCAGCCTATATGAACACAGCTACAGTACTTATACTGTTTCATATAAACACAGCTACAGGATATATCCCTCTAGTATGAACACAAATACAGTATGTATCCTGTCCTATATGCACACAGCTACAATATGTATCCTGTCCCACATAAACACAGCTACAGTCGTATCCTGTTTAATATAAACACAGATACAGTATGTATCCTGTCCCATATAAACACAACTACAATATGTGTCTTGTCCCATATGAACACAGCTACACTATATATGCTGTCCCATATGAGCACAGCTGCAGTGTATTATCCTGTCCTATATGAACACAGCTACAATATGATCTGGTCCCACAGCCTAGTGGAAAGGTCAAAATAGTACAAGAATTGTTCAGAATTTGAAAACATGTAAATTGGCCTATAGGTAGATTTGTGTATGCTCTTTCATATTCGAGCAGGACATATGTGATCCAGTAATGTTTAAGGGTTCAAATGGGGTTTTATTTAAGCATACCCCAGCTGCAGCTGTTAGGTGCCAACAGCGTGTTTGACCAGCAGATAGATTTATATATTGTATAATCTTCACGTTAGAGATTTGATATCAATGGGAGGAATGTCAGCATTTTCTTGTAATTATCCTGTTTAGTAATCTTCTTGTATTTACTTGAAGGAAACTATGGAAGGTATAAGAAAAATCATCTGATGAAACGCTGTGGGTAGTGGCTTCAGTGACACAGTGCTAGTACTGTAGTCTACTAATATGGATGTGACAATGTCTAGGAAGAGTAAATTTGTAAATCCTGAGGAGGAACTTCAAAATGCAGCACGAGTCCACAAAGCCTGTAATGGACTGGTGCCTTTGTGCTTTATGTCAGAAAGATAGCGTGAAAAACTTGTGAGCCCAGGGATGCAAAATTCAGGAGCAGTGGAAAGAATCTGGTTATAGAGTTATTGCAGGAAACATCCTTTAGTTTGAAAAGCTAGGCTGTGTACCACTGGGCATTGACATAAGAAGACTTGATGATGGCAATGGTATATAAGCATTTGTCAATGCCGAATGTTGGCTTGCTGGCATTGGCATTGGTAGTGCAGGAGTTAGACAGATGCATCATAGGAATGGCAGTGAAGTATTGAACTGATGCCAACCCACCCCCACCCTGCAGAGAGTGACAAGCATTAGGGTGTCCCTTTGGGTGTTTGGTAGTGCAGTGCGGAAAACATGTCGGGCAGGATGTGAGAAATGACAGCTGCACAGTTCATAAGGAGGTGCAAAAAATGCCAGTGTTGAAAATATGGCATGTAAATATACCAAATTTGCGAAGCTACTAGGGTGTGTGGGAAATATGCAATGCACGCTGCAACACTGCCATTTATGGCATTCAGCACCAAATTTTCAACATAGGCATTTTAGCACCTCTGCTCATGTACAGTGTCACTGTTATTTCCTCAAAGTGTCCCAAGAAGTGATTTCGCACAGTGACCACGCTATTCTGTGCCGAAGTGTGAAAACACATTTTGGGCAGCGATATGTCAAATAATGACTGTACTGTTCATCAAGAGGTGTGGAAAAATTGCAATGGTGAAAATCCAGACTGAAAATATCACAAATGCATAGCGGTATTGAAAAGTGTGCGGCAATCTGCCAACGCATGCTCGTAACATGCTATTTTATGGAGTATCATCACCCAATTTTCAACATAGGCATTTTAGGTCCTCTGCTCATGAACTGTGTCATGTCATTTTCATAATCTGGCCCAAACACTGATTTCCTACAGCGATTGTGCTATTGTGCTCGAAGTGCGGAAACACATTTCGGCAGGATGTGGAAAATGACAGCATACTGTTCACAAGGAGGTGTACAAAAATGACAATGCTGAAAATCCGCAGTAAAATATTGTGAATCTTGGCGAGTTCTGCAGGCCTGTGTAGCAACTGCGCCAGCGCGCTCGTAAAACAGGCATTTGTTGGATTTTCCACCAAATTTGGAACTTAGGCTTTTAAGGGCACCTCATGAACACCACTGCTGTCATTTCATTATTGGCTCCCCCAAAGGTGATTTTACAGGACTGCGAAATCACCTTCGAGGCCAGTAAACGCCATGACAGTGACAGAATTCATGAGGAGGGGCCCAAAAACCCAATGTTGAAAATTTGTGCAAAATTCCCAAAATGCCTGAGATATGCAACAAAGTTGAAAAACCCTATCTAGCCCATTATACAGCTTACCGCATTTTCTCAGTTCGCGGTTGGCTTTGAAGAGTGCAGATGTGTTCCTGGTCCACCAAAGATCATCGCGCGGACTCCGGAGGTAAGTATGGGGTGAGGGGATGTGGGGGCAGGGTGCGTGGGGTGGAGTGCGGGTTGTGGGGGCAGGAAGAAGCGCCCGTGGGACCGTTTTTAATTTGCAGGTTTAAAAAAAAAAAAAAAGACGTTGGACGTTTGCCACGCTGGGGTGGGCCCCAGTGTGGCAGAAGGATGGCTGGGGGCGGAGCCGACGGGATTGGGCACCCTCGCCATGGTTAGTCGCCACGCTGGGGTGGGCCTCAGTGGCACTCTGTACTGGGGACGGCACGAGTAAAAGTGATAACTTAGCAAAGTGACGCCATGACGCAGCTTGTCTCTGACTGCAGCAGCACTTTGTTTAGAAATTTTGTCCACTTTACATAATGTTGGTGTCAGCGCTAGCATGCTGGCTTATTGGGGAATGAGGACACACCTACTGATGCGTGCCCTGCATTTGCCCAACAGCAGCCGTGCCCCCAAAGCTGCACTCTCAATATAGTTGATCAGCCGCAAGCGCCGCGATCTAATATAAAAATGACATTCCAGGTAAATAAGGCAGTGTGACATAAAAGTTGCAGAAATAGGTTAGACAGACAAAGCTCCAACATGCTCGGAAAAGGAAAGCAAATTATGACAAAGAACCTGAATATAGTCCAGTCAAAACAAGAATAAGTGCAGGCTGGGAGTCTTTTACAAAAAAACAAGTGTTTTTCCATGGCAATAATGAAAGTAGAGGATGCCTGTACAATGCCTGCACATTTGCAATAGATCATCGAGTTCTCAGAGGACAGTCAGAATTTGATTGCTTTGGACACAAAGCACGCCGAGAGCCAAGATATTGTCAAAGACCGCAAAGCAACTGGCCAAAACAGTATGATGCATTTGTTGAAGAAAGACTTGACCAGTGCTCCACTCCAATTACTATCATCCCCAAGGACAAATTGCTGCTGTTTAGCAATTCCTCTCCAAAGAAGTAATCAAGGACTGCACCAGATCACATGTCTCAACTGTGAACTGTTTGGCAGTATGTATATATCATGCCAATCTAGAAATGGGGATATGGATGACTTCTTCAAGCATGAGGATCAATCGAGCCTCCAGTCTTGTCTGGCAGTGGCACGCTGACAGCATGCACAAAGTCTGATCTTGTGATTTGCCTTGAAATATGTGCTCCATCTAGAAATACAGCTCTAAGTGTCACTGTTAAAATCCTTTATGGCTCTGCTGTTATTCATATGTTGTCACCCAAAGACTGTAAGACATTTCGTGACTATGCAGACAAGGTATTTCTACTACATATCCTCATGCTGTTGAAGTCAGTGGATCATTTATAGACATTGTGTGGGGTCACTATCTTGCTCAGGGCCTTAAAAATTCAACCAGCCAGAAAAGGAAATGGACAATGTGTTGTTATAAGAGACTCTATACCAGTTCCAAAACAACTGGCACAGTTTTCTTTGAGTAGATGGAATAAGACTGAACTGTACAACTTGCTAGCAAAATACATTTCTATCCTGTCTGTTGAAGGAAAGCAGATATATAGTACACAAGATGCAGGAATAGTTTTCTCACGAAGCAACGTTGGTCCAGACTTGGTACCATATGACCACGAGGAAGCAGATACCAGGATTTCTTTGAAATTCTTCACTGCACAAACCAAGGTCATCGCAAAATCATGATTACGGCAGTTAGCACAGATGTGGTAGTACTTGCGGTAGCAGCATTTCAGTCTCTTCATCTGGATGAATTATGGATAACCTCTGGAGTAAAACAGCACTACAAGTATATGTCGACTCATGGCATTGCAGAAAATATTGGAGATCAGAAATCAAAGGCTTTATCATTCTTCCATGCCTTTATGGAGTGTGATACAGTATCAGCATTTAGTGGTATAGGGAAGAATACAGCCTGGGAAATATGGAGAGCTTTTCCATCTCTTACAGAAGCCTTTCTCAACCTGTCCCATACACCCATGTCTATTTCCGTGGAGACAATGAAAGGGCTTGAGAGGCTTGCTGTTCTCCTCTATAACAGAACAAGTGAGTGCCAACATATAAACCAGGCAAGGATGCAGATGTTTGCAAACGCAGACAGCTAAAACACACCTTCCAACTCAGGCTGCCTTAGTGGAGCACACAAACAGAGCTGCATATCAGGGAGGCCATTGCTGGGGAAAACCTTAGTGGCACGGCAAGAGCTGCAAAGCCCAGCTAGCTGGAGTTGGAAACTAGACAGTGAAAAGACTGGATCCCCATTTGGACAGTCTCTTTGGAGGCAGCTAAATCACGCAAAGAGTTGATCAAATGTGGTTGCAGAAGGCTTGCAGACCACCATGCAAATGTTTCAGTGCCTCCCTTCCATGTACTGATCTGTGTGCTTGTGCAGGATCATGCTACAGAGACAATGACAGAGATAACTAAGTATTTTGGTACTTTCTGTAAACAAGTGTGAGAATTTTAATTTCATTCATCCCTTAACTGTAATAGGTATTTAATATTGAAATTTTGTAACCTGATTATGTGCAATCACAGAATGTTATCTGTGTAAAGCACACTTTGTGAGATAATATCTGTAAACATATCCTGTTTCCATTTCATCACCATTTCAATCAATCTTTTAAAACTTTATCTTTAAAGATATATCTGTAATACATATTTCTAAAGATAACATAATGAGTGTTTGCTTGTCTTTAGATGACAGCACATCTCTACATCACAGTTATCGGAATACTTCAAATTGTAAAATAATTTTAACATTTTTCCACACAAGATTAATTTCAAACCAAAGGTCTGCATGCTTGGTTTAAGGTAGTGATTTAAAGTATAAAATATTATTTGGTGTAATTTGTAACAATCTGGAAACATATTCCTGGACCAATGAGCCAATTCATTAAAGCATAACTTGCATGGTATGTTTGATTATTGTTGCTTCAACAACGCCACTTGAGCGGCATGTATCCAATGTACTGACTGTATTGACAAATGCTCATCTATGCTGTATGTATCCACATGTTTGTTACAATACGTGACGTGGAACCTTTGCAAATGAGCACTTAGCTCAAAGGTTGTCTGATTTACAAATAAATAAATAAAATAAATGTATGCATATCTGTGGTGTTTTCACATCATTTGTACATTAACTATATTTTGCCCCTCAGATCATCAGATCATGTGTGTCCTGCTTTTATTTTAAAGAAAGCATAAAAACTTACTTACGTTCCAATTTTCATGCTTTTTCACATTTTGAGACGATTGTTTGCAAAAGTCTTGACAGCAGCCCTTAACAAAAACTCACCCAATTGAAATAATATGGAGGAGATGGAAAATCTATATGGCAAATGAGTTTTCAGATTTTATCCCTAACATATCCTAAATTAAAACTGAACACGGACCTCCCAAATCTAATTTTTACTGAACATATCAGAAACTGAATAAACTTGGTTGAACTGAGCTGTATATGGTAGGATCTGTTGCAAATCCTCCTTAAAGAAATGACATACATTTTAAACATGAGTTATCAAATAAATAACAGATGAGTTTAAATCTAAAACTAACAAGAGTAATTCACCAAAGGTGCTAAATGGAATATGAGTTACGGGTTGGAAGATCTGTTTAATCATTTTAAATGATATTTAATTGTAAACTAAATGTCTTTGTATGTATATAGTCTATGTATGTTATCATAAATTATGTAGTTGTATGTTTGTTTGTTGCCAAAATTTTAAATAAAGAAAGTTTTAAAAAAGCAAAGTCTGCTAGACTACCAGATCCAGTCTTATATAAGTACTGCAGCAGGAGTTAAACCATCAACAAAATACAACGTTTCAGAATAAGCTTCACTGTAGTTGTAAGCACTTACGTTTAATGCATCTGTTAGTGCCCGTGGCTGTTGTCCACCCAGAACAGCACCGTTTTCCACATACATTTGGTCTGAAATTGAAAACAAAGAGTTGTTATTGGAACAGTTCATGAACTGGCAAGCTGCAGCTGTGCCAGTGTGTCATGTGCACAAATTCTATGGCTTCTCACACATTATTTACCTCTCGTAGGGAACTCTACCTTCCATCCATTGTTAGAATTTCTCCGTTATTGCTCCATAGCTTAGTTGGCCAGACGGCCACTAGGTTGTTTATGGAATACTGACCTAGTGAGAAGGACACAGATCAGAGTTAATCTCTGTCCACATTATTTTCACTAAATGCCAATGCTTGGTTGCTTTGTTTTCCCAACCTTATCCCTTAGGGGTGGAAAATTCCCATAAATGAGTGCACATTGGAACAAGCGTATTTATTGGTCCCTGCTTAAGAAGCGGGGCAGAGCCAAGACTGATGGAGCAGAGTTCCTTCCACTTGAAATGTATGTGTTACTATGCATGCTGTTATATTAATTTAGTTTTGCTAACCAGGTAAGAGCACCAGACATGTAAAGCTTATTTTGAGGCATGACCGGAGAGCACTGACCACACAGCAAATACAGGATTTTAATTACTGGTCCTCATTTTTTATACATGGATTACCAGACTTTTAAATTGCATTACAATCACCTGGTTGATGTTTTGCATTATAACTGGGTGGTTGTAATCAGTGCTTGTCAATCAAGCTCACGCTACAGACAGCGTGAGCTAAAAGCAACTGCTCCCAATTTTATAAAAACAGTCTTATAAAACATGAGGACCAGTAATTAATAAGACATGGTGGTGGTAATCAGAATTTCACATTTTGGTGGGATGCTTTATAACCCCCCCGGCTTTGCTCTCGAGGTTTATGTAGCATCCCACACCTCAGGTGTCTGTAAAATTCTAGTTACACACACCCACCTTTGTACTATTTTATATGCAAAAGACTGCAGATTCAGCACAAATGTAGTTATTAGAATTACACAAAATGCATCAAAAATACAGCCATCATAGATAATAGCAATGTATAATACTTACAAAAAACAGGAATTATAAAATGATGTAAACATGAGCATTTCTCGGTAAATCATACATGCATACGTATGACTATCTATTTTAGATACAGAGACATCTTCCTCTAAGTCCTGTAATAAAACAAAAATGGACTCAAAAAGAATTAAATGGGAAATATGTGTACTGTATGTAACCCTAGATGATGCTATCCCAAGGGCTACTACATCTGCCTGCTTGGCTAGTTGCAGGTTAAGGGCCTGGGTACTGAAATGGGTGCCTCCACCCAGAGGACAGGGTTGTTAGTAACAAGGCTAACCTGGGTACAGCCCTCCGGGACACTGTAACCCCCTCTTTCCCTCTAGTGGCCTAGACAATATGCAGCAAACATTTTCACAGTAGCCCCTATTCAGCAGGCAAATCCCACACTGTTTGCACTTACCACCAGGGCTGGTTCCACCAGTTTGACCCTGAGACCCCGTGTAAAACTAGGTTAGGCACAGCACTTAACAACAGTACAGTGCTTTTGGTAGCTGGAACCACAGTCAGATTAAATGCAAAAGAGTTAGATCTGATTTATTCAGGGAATTGAACAAAGGAGGGTGTAATCAGGTTGATTGATTCTAAAACTGATCTAGTCATTGGCCCAGTGGCACAGAGGGTTGGCGCTGGCACCTTACCTCGACAACACTGGTGACCCGGGTTTGGAAATGGACTCGGGACACCGGGGTTGGCTGGGGAAGGAGAGGATTGAGCGTCTGAAGGACTGCTCTCCCTCTTTGGATGGGATCGGGAGGCATCTCGACAGCGCCCCTAGTGGAGACTTGGGGCACTGCACAAACTAGCGCGATGGGGACCCAGAAAAACAGAAACAGCTCCAGGACCGCCGGATGATGGCTGCCACACTGGATGCTGCTGAAGGCTTCTAGGAAGCCGCCTCTCCACCTCAGCAGCACCCTGAGGCCCAACTTAGAGTGCTGGTGATCCCCTGGCCAGTGCCTTTCCCTTGGAGAAGGAGACCCATCTGATGAAGGGTTACGCCAGGATATCTCGGGGTTGGCTGTAATGTGAGGACAGAGGAGGCGGCTCGACTGAGGGCAGATGGGGTAAGTCGGGAACTGGCAGCCTGGAAGGAGTAGGGGTCACTGGAGAACGAGGGAGGGAAAAAAAAGCTGATCTAGTCAGGCAATTATGCATGTACTTTTAGTCCCTCAACACAGTCACAAACATGCTGGGTACCCAGTTGGTGAGATAGGGCTAGCCTGATGTGTTGCCCAGGGTAGGCGGCATCGCAGCTGGTTGGGCCCTGTGATGAAAAGAAAAGGCATGCACAACCACACACAATTTGTAATCCATAGCCAGGAGGCTCAGTTCGTGATGATTAGACAAAACAATTAAATCAGATGACACACTTTGATTGAGCTGTTGTTGCAGGAGCTACCCTGGTGTTTACTCATGCTACCCAGTACAGGATACAGGATGGACCAAATGGAGACTGCAGGATGACTTGCTGGTTTGCCAGGAGAAGCAGGGCCCACATGATTCACTGTGGTGTCATTTCTGTTCATGTTGTTGAGCAGGGGCTGATCCCCAGGCAGGTCTCTCGTCGATGGTCTTTCTGTGGTGTGAGTAGCTGGTTGGGCCAAGTGTGGAGGCCCAGGCCAACTGGAGATAAATGCAGATTCAGTCTGGTAAGTGCTGGATGCAGCTTCCAGCAAGCTTGGCGCAATTAAACAGTGGGGAACCAAATCACGACCCACTAATAGCAAACAGCACTTTTATAGTAAAGCAATCACCATACCACAATGCGGATAGCAGTCCAGCAGCAATATCAGTGTCTCTGAGCAAAACCAGAATTCTGTGGCAAGTGGATGTCCTGACAGGCCGATCACGTTCAGCAAATCTTCGTCTTCTTCAGGTTTAAATCTGGTCACTCTTCAGTGGCTTTGTCACACTCCAATTCGGATACAGTCCGATTGCTCAGCCTTTCAAAGGATTCCCTCTCAAGGGACTGCAGGCAGACAGGCCAAACTCAGCCTTTCCACCAATCTCCGTATGAACTACACAGAAGCAGCTACTCGAATCTCTCAAGCTGTTCACTCTCAAACTCTGCCTCAGACTGAATGACTGCAGCAGGCAGCTTGGGAATTTCCTTCGTCCAAAAGGTTCTGGTTGGCTGATCCATCAGTCTGTCAAAGCAAGGGCTCCTCCTCCAGGTGCATTTAGGTGCCAAAGTCTCAAAACTACAATTCCTACAGAAATTCACTCCCACAAGACCCCTGGGGACAGATTCCATTTTAGGGTCCCCAAAGGTACTGATTGGCCCATTCTGGCAGTCCAGGACCAAGATGGTGGTGATAAACAGAACTGTTCATGCTGCAAAGAAGGCAGGTTAGAAAAGCCACAATATCAATACTATTCTAATAGATAATCAGCAAAGAAGTACAGCTTCTAACAGAGCTCCCTCTGCAAAATAGCGATGGCAGAGCGGAGTGATTATCTGGCAGCCTGGGCAGGACTCGAGCAAAGAAATACTCAGCCCTCTCCCAGATTAAATAAGTTCCACATTATAGGCAGCTCTTAAAGAGACAGAGCGCAGAGGCATTAGGCACTCTCATACAACACTTTAAAACGCTAAGACACAGGATACCAGCATGGCAGTGGGCATTTAGGCACACCCAAGGAAGACTTTCGGGAACCCCCATTTGTAGGGGGTTACATGTATATTCAGCCTCACACCTAACGTGTGTGGTTGGCTCTTAGGTACAGTAAACTGTATCAGAATTAGATTGCAGTTCTCTTAGTTTAAAGGCATGTAACAGTTATAGAACAGTGTATCTTAATTTGTGCTGTGTTTTTTTCTTGAGTCTGAATAATTGCTGCGTGGGGACATCCTGTTTACAGGAATTGTGGTTAACTACTGACAGCATCTGCAGTAAGCAGCAACACTGTTTACAGGAATTGTGGTAATTTATTATTTCAGTCTGATGACGGGCCATTTAAGTGCTGCTGCATGGTTAAAAGACAGAGACTTGGGGACCAGTTCAGGAAGAGTTGTGTCTGCCGCAGTCCCAGTGCACTGAACAGATGACACAGGAGCCTCGAGGCAGATATTTGGCACCGATCACAATTCACGATCGAGTGTACCAGGCACATCAAGTTAGACCAGCTCCCCACTGGTCTAACATTGTGCCAATGGGGATCCAGTTTATGGGCGCATACCAAAACCTGGCGATGCTGCTGTAACTGTACAAAGGTCACAAATGCACCCACCCCTTCTTGAATCGGCTGCATTTCGACAAAGTGCTTTGGCACAACATATCAAATATTATGGATGACACAGGGCATGACGCAGTCCTGCATCATCTTTCCTGAATCGGGCCCTTGAAGTCTGCAAGAACCACGATAACAATGGCACCTCTGCTGTGAAAGAAGCTATTATTAACAAAAGTCCTCCGCTAAACAGCCATAATCCAGTTTGGAATACAAATAGCTATTTTGGAGATCTGACGGGAATCTGAAGGGAGGTGTGTGAGTAGTAGTTAAACAGTTAATGTGAGTAAATGCATGTCTCCCAACGAATTCTGGGATGAGAAAGGGGTCTTAGTCTCAACTAAGGGGTGTGGCACACAGTAGAGTGGATCATAGACAACAAGCCTACTGCATCCTGAGAGTGTGGGCATGTGTCTTTTAAACAGTGAACAAAGTAAATGTATCTTCATTTTGCTTTTCCAGCAACAAGACACAATGCTGTGACTGTGTGTCATAGAGGAGAAAGGGCTAATTCTGTGTGAATTGTTTGCTGTGTGCAGAGGCATTCAAAGATCTTAGAGCAAGACTTTAGCCAGTTTAGTTATAGGAGTTTATGTATTCTGTGTGTTTGTGTTTAAAGCTGTTAAAATGTCCTAGCGTGCATTTCCCATTACTTTAATTACTGTATGTTTTGCAAATCTGGTGTAAATATTAAACATTTTATATTTAATATATCGGTGACTACGGTGTGTCAATAAGCAAGGAGTAAGCATGACAGAAGGGGTTATGCTATGTTAATGTACACGACTGGTGGGTTGGAGAGGGACTGCAACCACCAGTAGGTACATTGACAAAAATAATCCCAATGAAATTGCCTTATTCCATTTATAAAATGTATAATAATGTCAGTTGTTTAGCTGTATAGTAGCATAATTTGTTTCTGTAATTTAAATGGGCAGTTTTAGGGCATTATCATAAATTAGATATGCAGCAGGTATGATATACCAAGGATTCCCCTTGGAAGACCATAGGTCGAGGTGCTGGAGGTGTAGCAAGGTTAGCTGCATGCTGCAATCTCTGTATTGTATCACTATAACTGCAGTTTCCAGCAACAAGGAATAAAGCCTGTTGAAACCCGAGACACTGTGTGTGTCTTACAAGTTTGCAACCATCCGTTTTAGGTGCCTGCCTTCCTGGACTTTTATTGGTAAATTGAGGCTTTCAACCCCGCAGAACACCAGGACCCTACTGCAGAGTGCACCGCACTATTTGAACTGTTCACTGGGGTTAGGTTACAGCTGGACCACTTCACCAGCTGGGTGTGGTTAACTGTAGGGAGGGGTTATGTTTGCATGGTTATAGCTGGTACTGTTGCTTTAAATAGGAATTTCTCAGTTTTAACTTCCTGTATTTCCATGTGACATGTGAGGCTGAGGTGGAAGTCTGGGCTGTGCTTCCTGTACTTTCTATGTGATGTTAGTCTGACCACGAGCATGGACTGTAGATTAGATGGCATGTGATCTAACCAGGTGCATTGCAGTGAAGGTGATGATGAGGTGTAAGTAGAGTTTGAGACTATCCTGTGTTTATTGCTGCATTCCAGATAGGTAAGTAGATAGTTTACTAGCTTTTAGAGCAAAGTTTGTAAACGTATTCCTGATGGTTAGTACTGCATGCATATATGTTTCTTTTGTTGTGTAGAATCGTAGTTTTGGAATCAAAGCTGTTACATGGATTTCCTTTGCAGTGTATGATTCTTGACCAATGTTGCAGTGGGGAGGAGCTGTGTCATGAATTTGTTTTATTTGAATTACTTATTTTAAATGTTGTTTGGTTGTTCAGTTTGCATTGTGTCTCTTTTGCCCTGAGGTTTGGTAATTAGCATATTGACCTTTTGACCCTGGCATGTTGTGCTCTCAATTAATGCACCCCTATCACGCCATTGGAGCAGGGATATTTTTTCTTTTCAGTTTCTTTTGCAATTTTGGCAAGGAAAGACATGCTAAGCAGGGGCTTGTTTCAGGTGCTTCCTGGGAGCACAAGGAAGTTAAGAGACTTGCTTGTGGCCGCATGATATGCAACTGGTGGCTGTGGAATTCAAACCCGTTCTCCAGGAGTGCTCTTAACCACTACGCTATCCTGACTCCCAATGCTTTGGATATGCCCTAGATTAATGCAGTACCATGTGACCAGATCACGAACAATGAGGAGCCAGAATTTACCAGACCCATTTTATAAGTACAGGTAATCTACTGCATTTTCTGTAAGTCCATGATCCATCTTCCAAAAAGTAATACCAAGTTTAAAAGTAAACCTTATTCTAATACAGAGTGGAGAAAGGTGTGCCTGGAGCGATCAGGTGGATTCCTATGACCAAAAGGCTTTGTACTGTACGACAAAGAGCCTGTTCATGTTCTGAATTAGCCTGTGGTGGGATTTGAAGGAACAGCCCCCAAGTTAGTAATGGCCAGGTTCGTGGCAGCTTGACTGAGTAAGCAAGTTAGTTCACAACAACTGACAAGGGCATCTTGAGATGTGGTGTGGCAGTAACCCCTTCTGATACCTGGTATTCCACCTCATCCTCCTCCACCATAATTTAAAGAAAAAGATGTTTGGTCTGCATCCCAGACCCCACACGCCTGACATCCTGGGTTTGTAACTCACAGAACCTAGTTTCTGGAGGAGCATGGAACCAGCAACTGGCATGCTGGTTCATTGCAAAGCCCAGGGTGATAGTCGATAGACTCACTTGCACCCCATTCCCACCTGTGATATCGGGAAGGGGCTGGGATGCCTCGTAAATAGCTGGTGATCATAGTATTGATGGGGTTGGCAAATCGCCAGATACCGGCGGTGGTAACTTTTAAAATAAAACAAATTTAGGCTACTGTTCATACAGTTTACATCTAGAAAAGCCCCACAAATTAACTGAAGGGGTTGCATAAAGTATATGAACATTGCCCTTGACGGTTAAAAGCAACGGCCAGCAGCCTGATTGTAATGGGGTGACCCACTGCAGAGCAAAATAAAATGTGCCATGGGTCGCATGCATTATACAAAGCCCAGCTTCTGCAGGAAGGTCCCTAGAATCCACCTGGGCCAGCACACAAATGGGGATACAGCTGTGCTCCAACACATTTGCCCACATTTTGAGGAGCACAAGGTGACCATACTTAAGCTTCATTTTGTTCTTTTTGTTTCCACAGAACTTTTATCCCTGGCCCTAGTGTCCTCTACCCTCCTTGGGACCTGAGCAACCCACCTGCCCCACTGACTAGCTCCGACAGTGCAGTTCTGTGCACCCATGGCATGGAGCCAGAGTGTACACAGAGTGCCATTCTGATGGCACCAGGGGGTCCTACCCATTTCTGTAGCTCTCTCCCATCCCCTTTCACCCATAAGATGGTACTGCCAGCTTTGGAATTGGCTTCAGACAACACACATGAACTTGGGAGTGGTTAGTTCCTGGCCTTCCACAAGTGCTACTGTGGTGCTGGCTGCCATGCAATTGCCTCCCAAAGGTTGGTAAGTGCTGCCAACAGGAACACTGGCACATGTAGATACTATTTTAAATATATGTACATAATCATTTCTCTTGATTTTATTGATTTTGTACTTCTTTTTGTAATTTTGTATGTACTGTGACACTCTTATGTTGTGTTGTTCCCTTTCCCAGGCATGACTGAACACAGATCCTTTTGATCCAGTCTATCTTCCTGGTAAAATGGAAAGAAATAAAAATAAATAAAATTTCTAGCCAGACAACCTACGTGGTGTGCCCCCAAGTCCGCTCTCCCAAATCTACCCATCTTACAGGATAATATAAGTAAATGGGCTATAATAGTTCAGGTATTTTGCTGTCTTTTAATTCTATATATGTTTAAGGAAAATAAGTCTTACAGTGGTAATTGCACAAAGTTGACCGTTATTAAGGTAAAACGCGGTTGCCATACAAAAGTAGCATTGAACAGCCTGCAGGGTTTTTTCCACAATTGGGATATACTGCAATACTGGCTAACTTTGTGCAGTTACTACTGTATCTGTTTACTTGTTTAACTGTTCGTTACATTTTGCACTTCTTAGTGCTCTGATTGTTTATGTTGTTACAGTTTTTGTTGTTTCTTTCAAAGAAATTAAACACTCGTGATAAAAAAATGTACTTTCCTTGCTTTAGGCTCCGCAAGTCCATACAGGGCTTCTACTAGCTCCAAATGAATTTACGCGAGGCTGTCAAGTAAACAGTAATACTCAGCCGGCCTGTCAGCACAGCGTGAGATTACATCTGACGACCGAGACCAGGTTAGGAATGGACTTGGGTCACTGGAGGGCGGCCGGGGAGAAGGAGCAGAGCCCCACGGACTGCTCTCCTCTCTGGGGGAAGGCGGGTAGTGCCTGTGCAAGAGGACCTCTGGCAGAGGCTGGGAATCACATAGCTGCCGGCGCTTGAATGCAATGGAGGCAGGGTGGACGCTGGACGTCATTGCATGTCCCGCCCCTGGAGGAAAAAAACAAAAGAAAATGGAGGAGAGCCTCTGTCTCCATGAAGCCCTCCCTGGGCTTCAATTAGCCACTGCCGCCCTCCCAACCAGATACTATGCCCGTGGCGGAACTGGGAGCAGACCCGCGGCCCGCCTTCGGGGTAAGCTGGGGTAACCTGGGGTAACCAGGAGATTGCGGGCATAGGCAGTTGATGGAAGCTCGGGGACCATGACCAGGGCAGAAAAAAAAAAATTGAGGAGGACATCCAGAATAAAAGGAGAAAAAAAATAAATAAATTATAATACTCAACAGGGTGGGTGGCATTGAGCTATACCGACTGCCCAGGGCAATAAGCTTTATAGACCCCGAAGGTCTCGTGATAGTCCATACCATCCACCCTGGAGGATATTATTGTTAGAAAATGGGACTTGGGCTGTATTTTAGGGGAAAAATTACATTTAAAAAATGTGTTTAGTTAATTTAAATTAATTTAAAAAAATTCTGCAAAGTAGTCCTCTACTACTGGCATTGACAGGAGCACATACTGTTTTTTTTGTGTTGTGCCACTCTGTTTTATACTCTGCACGCTATTCACAAACTTGTGTTTTATTTAATAATAAAATTACTGCAAATAATTTGTCCTTTTCATACTGAGTTTGCCACCCTGCTGCTCAACTGCAAGAGACTTGGTTGAGTGGAGGAAGAGCGAGCCCTGGCTGCACTATGAGACGACTGGAAATTGCTTTAATTTAGCTATGCTGATGGAGATGTACCAGCTTTCCACAGTAAAGCAGGGGCGGCCGGAGGAGGGGGCATGAGTAGCGGTGACTACAAACAGCGCACTGTGCAAGCACTACAAAATTTACTGTAAAAAAAGAAACTGTATTGTTTTGTCATTTAAAATGGGTACATTATGCAAGGTAGGCCCCTGATGGTGGAACTTAGTGGTTTTGTGGCCCAGGCTGTAATAGTGTTCATAGTGGTTGATTCCGCCTAGCAGACATTTCCATTAGTTATCGGAGTCAGGATACCCAGATGATGCAGGCAGGCGCCACCAACTGCAGGTTAGTAGTATTGCTTTAATGGTGTGTACTGAGGGAGGAGGCCAGGATTTTGGAAATGGCAGGGGCTGAGGTTGGCTGTGGTGTTGTTTTCACAATACCAAGGCTGGGCTTCTTATAGCCCGCCAATGAGCCATATAGATGGTGGTAACCGCCAGGTAAATTTTCCTCTGACGGGCCTCCTATGGTTTAGGGGTGGATTCTGTTAGCAGAAAAGGTTGGGCAATAATTGGAAGAAGGGAGTGATTTGGGTGGCTTCAGTGTCAGGAGGGGCACACATTTAGATTTTCAACCTGACGGCGATCGCTATGTCTGCAAACCTCCTCGGCTACGCCACTGCCTCCACTTAGGCCTCATTCAAAGGACTTCATTGTGTGCTGCAGTAGGTAGGGGCCTACCAGGCCTCCCAATTAAGTTCTTATGGGGTGAGAATTTGGATCCTTCTAGTTACGACTAGGAGGCATGGGCCATGGTTGGGGGTTAGTTGGGTCATCGTGATTCTGTTGTGTGACGGTAAGTAAAGCTGACTAGTGAGAAGGCGTTTAGTGGTAAAAGGACTAGAAGGAGGGTACATGGTGGTGCTCCAGACCCATACCACCTCCCGCTGAATAGGTTTTCGCTGACATGGCTTTATTGTAATAAAGTTCTGAAGGGTGGGGGCACGACTGGTGATAATATCTGGATAGAAAAGGACTGGGCTTGAAACAGGTGATGTGGAACTACATATGTCCCGGGTTTTTTTTCTCGTCGTAATTGCAGTGAGGGCAGAGTGGGGATTGCACCACTATCTAGGGAGAGGTAGTGGGATTGCTTCACCCACCCTGTGGGTCTGGTAGTGTGCCCTTTCCTGATAAGGGCATCTCACTGTTAGAAGAATGTTGCAGTCATTACAATAATGGTGTGGAATGCATGGGGTAAATGCCTCTGAATGGTTGGAGTGCTGACTTGAGGCTGCACAGGCTAGTCGGGACCAGAAACTTTGGGAGGTGGTATATCGGACCATGAGGTCCCTTGTGTATGACTCTGTTTTAAGTGTTTCTTACAGTATGATTGTGTAACCCCCTGCAAATGGGGGTTCCCAAAGACTTCCAGGAGCTTGCTTGAATGCTCAAGCCTGAATGGTGTTTGGCATTTAAGCCATTTATCAGTGAGTGTTTTTAGAACCTCTGGTACTGTCTCTTTAAGAGCTGTCTGCTTGCAGACATAATTAGTTTGTATGGGGACTGTGTGTTTCTTTGATTGAGTACCACCAAGCTGCTGCCAATTCACTTCATTTTTGCAATCACTAGGAGTGCAAAGGAACCTATCTGAAAGATGTAACTGTTTGCCAGAAATTATTTAGAGTAGTAATGAAATTACAGTTTGTCTAACCTGCTTTCTTTGCAGTCAGAACTGTGTCTGCTAGTTCCCCATTCTAGTTTTGAACTGCTGAACTGGACCAATCAGTGTGGGGTAAGCTAGCTCTAAAATGGTGCCTTGACGAATCAGAACTTGACTCATAATCTGAGCCAGCCACAAGAGGATTGTATGGGCAGTGACTCTGGGAGATGTAGTTTAGACTTCAGTGCCTTTTGAACCAACAGCAGCAGTCTATTGTGAGTGACAGCCAATCCAGTCAAGAACTGGGAGGAACTCAAAGGAAGTGCCGGTTTTGTCGGTTGGAGTTTCAGTTGAGCTTTGGCAGTGAAGAAGGAAGGAGCCCTGTGCTTTTTCAGTGTGCAGTTTTAGTCAAAAACGTGTGTAAGGCCCAGAGTTCCGGTCTGTAGCTTGTGTAACAGCTTGTTAGGACTGAATCCGTCCTGTGAAAAGAATCAAAGGATCTCTGAAGAGTAGAAACCAGGCTCACCCTGTAGAAGACTGGAGGAATTGCTGAAAATTGCATTCGGTCTGTCAGGAACTGAATCTGCTGTGTTCTCCCGGTATTGGGCAGTAATTGCATCGGATACAGATGCAGCCTGCCTGGTATAGTGCTTTCTTTTATATGGATGTGTGAAGAGGTTTGTGTACCTCAAGTGAGCCCTGCTGACATTGAAGGACCCTATCTTATTTGGAGTCGTGAGTACTAATTCAGGTGGCTCCCTGTTGAATTGCCACATTAAATCCAAATGGAATTACTGTACTGCTGACTGTTTAATTCTCCTTTCTCTGTGTGAAAGGGCCCTACCAGCTGCCACGGTTTGGACTAGTCACTAGGGCTTGGGTACCCAGGGACAGTAACTGATAGGGATAGGCCTGTGCACAGAGCCATAGGTAGATTATTAGAGTGATAAGCTAATTAACCTGATTTCCTGTCCTTGTTATATCCCCTAAATAAATCAGAGCTGCTTGTTTCAGCAAAGTTATACTGCCTGAGGTATTTGTCTATGTTAAAGTACTGTACTGTGATTGTTGTACTGTATCTCATTTCACAGGAGGTCCCAGTGCGGAACCAGACCTGGGGGTAAGTGTATACTGTGAAGGTAATTCTGATATATTGTGTGGGCCACTAGTGGGAAGAAAGGGGTTGCAGTGTCCCAGAGGGCTGTGACCAAGTTAGTTTAACTATTGCAAACCCTGACCTCTGGGTGGAGGCATCCGCCATTGATCCAGGCCCTCAACCTGTTAGTGGCAAATCAGGCAGGGTAGTAGCCCCTGGATAGCGCCATCTAGGGTTACAATTGTTGTGTTGCTTCTTTGATGTACTCTTTATGGGGTCTTGGGTATGGTTGGAAGGAGGGTGATAGGGTGGGAGCCACACCTACTTTTTATCTTTCAGGATACTGACAGCCAGGAACAATTGCCTAAACTTAACAGGCACCTGTGCCTAGTGTGCCTTAACCAGTTACCAAAGAATAAAATAAACAAAAAATTTGTAAATGCATATGTACATGGGGACTCCATTTAAGTTTGTTTCCTGCAATATTAAAGGGCACGGACTCCAGAGAAGTGACACAGTGTCTTAAAACATTTAAAACAATTGGGGCACAAATCGCTTGCTTACAAGAGACACACCTACCTTAGAACATATACTGAGGTTGTGTCGAGAGTGGGTAGGGCAGATTAATGGAGCAGACAATAGCTTCAGACAGCAAGGAGTAGCTAGTTTGTTACCTAAACAGATCCCCTTTGCAATGGTTCAAGAAATTTCTGATCCTGATGGGAGATATTTCTTCATGGGAAATTAGGTCACTTGAAGGTTGTACTGGGGTCAGTGTATGGTCCTAATGCTGACTCTCCAGCTTCTTTCACATTTACTGACCATACTGGCACCATTTACATCTCTCTTACCTTCTGGGATAGCATGCAAGAACTAAATGGGAAGACTCGCCCCTCCACCATTTCAGCTCATCATCGTGCGGCACCTCCTCTGATCCACTACCCATAGCTGACTGCCTCAACACCACTTTCTCTGATTTAAGCTCTGTCCTCCCCAGCAGCTTTTTGATCCAACTCTTCCTCACCCCCGCCTCCTGCATCGCCTTTCTACCTGTGCACCCTATCCCCCATGAAGCTCGGCCACACCTGCTAAAGCCCCTGGTAGTAATAACCCCAGCAGTGACCCCTCAACTCCAGGATCCTCTGGCTGGTCCTGGATGTTGTCCTAGTCCCCGACGGACCTACTCAACCGTCCCTATGCCTTGGACAGTTCCCCAGTGCATGGAAAACTGCTGAAATCATTCCAATACACAAGAGCGGTGATTGATCCTCCCCAGCAACTATCGGCCAATCTCCATCCTCCCACCACTTTCCAAAGCCCTCAAAAGTGGTGTCTATCCAACTATCTGAGTACTTGGCTAAGTATGACATTATGTGCCCGGAGCAGCACGGCTTCTGCCCAGGACACAGTACAACCACTGCCTCCTGGAGTTCTCCCAATACTTGCACTCTGCTCTTGACTCCAGCAACCTGGCTGCAGTGTTCATTGACCTCTCCAAGGCCTTTGATACTGTCTGTCACCCTCCTACTGGACTCTCTCCACCAACTTGGTTTCTCTGCTGGTCCCCTTGCCTGGTTTTCCAGCTACCTCTCTGCTAGATCCCAGTGTGTAAAAATCAACAGCTCCCTCTCCAACATTTGACCTGTCAGCTCCGGGGTCCCTCAGGGCTCAATCCTGGGTCCCATTCTCTTCAGTCTCTACCTCAACACTCTCCCAGCTCCTGCAATAGCTCCTCTATGCAGACGATGCAGTTCTCTTGCCTCACACCCAGATCCCTCCACTCTCCAATCATCCCTTCAACTTGCCTACAACCAAACAGAAAGGTGGTTTCTGATCACAGACTAGTCATAAATCTTAAGAAACCAAATCAATGCTCTCTCTCACCACCAAAATAAAGCTAGAAGTGCCCCTCCTGATTATCCCTAACTTTCAGCTCCCATTAGAGCAAGTGCCCACATACAAATACCTAGGCATCACTTTCAATACTGCCTCACCTTCCACTCCCACATCAATCGCTTTCCTCTGCCATAAACTCTCGGATTGGCCTACTTTACCACTATAGGGACTGCCTGCCCTCACTGCCCTCCGCTGGCGATCACCTCCTCCGTCCTGTCCCTAGTGGACTACAGCTTGCCCATCTATGCTGCAGCTGATAACACTGCCCTCTAAAATCCAGCTCTCCATCAATCAAGGCCTGTAGGCTCCTGACCGAGCTCCAGCCACACCCACACCTGCCTGCTCTATTCCTCTGCCAACCTGCTCAACTTCAAGGAACGCCTGCAGTATCAGACCTGCCTTCTTGCTAAGAAATCCCTGCTCAGACTCTTCCCCAGGAGTCTCTGCCTCCCTACCACAGTCATCCTCATCCGCTTCCACCCGCAGCTCTGTTAAAGCCACCTTCAAAGTGCCCAGAACCAAGACGCCCCTGCCCAGAGGTCTTTCTTTATCGAGCCCCTGCCTGGTTCAACTCCTCCCTACCTGCATCACCAACACTGCCAAACTTGGTCCTTCAAAACCGCTCTCCGAACCATCTCTTTAATGTTCGCTGCTGTAGGTGCAACTAACCCTGCCCTCCCAATCCTACTGCAGGACCTTTCCTGCCTGGCCCCTAATCTCGACAAGGTCCCTGGACTGTTGATCAATCTTTCCCCTACTCCTTTTACCTACCCCTTAGGTTTATACAAGGATGTGTTCCACTGCAACTCCAGAAAAATTGTACATCTTTAATTGTAAATCTGTATTTTATACCAACATGTAACTAAGTGTATTTTGTGTTCAATGTCTGCACCTGTAATGTTGTCCAATGTCGGGTCTGTGGCGATGTCGGTTACCTACCCGTCCTGTCTTGAAACACGGACCAAGGAGTCCGCACAATGTTCTATTGTCTTGCCCTCCTGCGATGAGGTGTTTTGTAAATGAGTCCCTGACTCAAAGGTTGTAAATCCAGCTTGTTCAAATAAATAAATAAATAAATAATAATTGGGGGACTGGAACATAGTTTAGGACCCTGATTTGGATAAATCAGAAGGTCGTATGCTGGATGTATATGTTAGTATGTTAACCAAAGATACCATCTGTGTTCCATTAGAAATATTGTTTAACAAACTTATGAGAACAGGTGAGGTACCAACAGATTGGAAAACCACAAAAATAATACCTATTTTTAAAATGGTAAAAGGCATGATATTCGCAATTTCAGATCCATAAATCTAACATCTGTCTCAGGAAAATCCATGAATCTCTAATACAAGACAAACTGATGGAACACATAAAATCACAAAACACAGTGGACATTAACTAACATAGGTTTGTTGCAGGTCGTTTGTTTGACTAACTTGATATGCTTCTATGATAGTATTAGCAGAATTCTAGATGAGGGGGAACCAGCTGACGTCATTCTGCTTGACTTTAGCAAACCTTTGACATGGTACCATATTGGGTGATAATAAACAAATGACTTAAGTTAAATCTAGATGGTCAGATACTGGGATGGATACATAACTGGTTGACAGATAGAACTCAGAGAGTGTCAGTTAATGGTTACTTATCTGCTGAGGGAAGGGTGACTAGTGAAGTACCCTCAGTACTGGGCCCTGTATTATTTCAACTGTTCACTGCAGACTTGGCAAAGATTTGGAGAACAAAATAACAAAGTACGCAGATGATACAAAACTAGGAGGTCCATGTGGACAGCTGCAGAAATTGAATCCATACAGAGGATTTGGATCTTGTCTCTAGGAGGGCCTTTAGACGGGATGTCATTTAATACTGATAAATGCTGTGTTCTTCATGTGGGCAGGAATAACAAGATGTCACATTATATTCTAAGCAACACCTCCTGAAAAGTACACACACTGAAAAAGACCCTGGTGTATTCATTGATAGAAATCTAGACTTTAGCTAACAATGCACCAGTGCTATCAGTAGGCCAATACAGTAGCAAACACTATAAAAAGAAACATCAAAAGCCAGATATCTGATGTACTGCTACCACTATACAGGTCCTACGTAGCCACAACTTGATTACTGTAGTCAACGAGAATGAAGTCAAGGACTGTACATATGAAGACAGAATAGCTAAACTAGGTTTGTACACATTGGAGTTGCAAAGAAAGAGGGCTAATTACTGCTATTCTATGAAATAGTTAATGACCAAACACTGGTCAAAGAAATAGACATTTCATTTAAAGATAATGATTCCAAAACAAGAGGATCTGTATTACAAATAAAAGGAACAAACTTCAGGGTAGCAAACGGAAGTACTTCTTCACAGAGAGGGTGGTGAACCTGTGGAATGGGCTCCCAGAGAGTGTTATTGTTAGTAAAATAAAGGCATATTTAAGAAAAGGTTGGATAAAATTATAAATGAAGTTGGAAATCTAAAGTTCTACCAAAACTCATAGGGGCTACTATGGGCCTCGGCCTTATTGCTCCTTCCCCATTAGTGACATCAGTGCCATTAGTGACATTAGGATTTCTCCAAGGCAGCTGGTGCAGAGAGAATGCTTGGATTCATTGAACCTCATGGATCTAAGTAGGATCTTGCACCGACTGAGAAGGCATTTTCTTTTACTCAAGACCCCATAATTCCTTTTCCAGAATAGATTACTTTTTCATGCATAAGGACTCTTTGCAGGAGTGCAGAGCTGTGAAATAGAGGCTATGGTTTTGTCTGATCACCACCCGATAAGGCTTTGTTTAGGTTTAGGTAGAGAGTCAAATGCTGATAAAACATGGAGACTTAATACGCAGTTGTTAAATGACCCTGGGTAGTAGATAAACTTACGAGAGTATTCACCATTATTTCGAGTTGAATTCAGGTTTGGTGCAGAGCGGACACCCTCTGGTCTGCAGCAAAGTGGTAATTCGGGGAGGACTTATTTAGCTGGCTACAAAGTGGAAGAAACTAAGGAGGCCAAAATCAGGAACTACTGACGGAGATTAGGAATTTCAAGAAAACTGTTTCTCGACTTCACCCAATAGCACTTGGTGTTGCTTGAACACAGTTTGAGCCCAATATAATGAATTACTGAACAAGAAAGCTGAGCAAGTCATTTTAGATCTAAAGTTAAATACACTGAACAGGGGAACAAAGTGGGCAAACTTATGGCTTCACCCTCTGTCATTAGGAAGTGAAACTGATAATAGCAGGGTATGATCTACCGCTGATGACACATCCAAAACTCAACCACGGGAGACTGCTGAAGCATTTAGTATATTATCATGACCTCAATGCTGCAACCCCAAAACTGGGGGACACGGAGAAGGCCCTTGACAATTTTTAAGCTTCCTGGTGTTGCCTAGTTTGACATCGACCAACGTGATAGGTTTAGAAGGCCCAATCACAGTTATGGACGTTAGCAGGGCTTTTAGAGAGTTCAGATTTGATAGGGCCTCAGCCCTGATGGGTATTTGTCCAGCTTTTGCAAAAAGATCTTGGAGTAGCTGAGGCCCCACTTAACACATTTTATAATGGGGTGTTTGAGGAAGGGATTAACGATAAGACATTGTTAGAGGCTAGGATCACCCTTATCCTGAAACCAGGTAAAGATCCTTCACAGGTTGAAAGTTATCACCCCATATCCTCATTAATGTGGATATAAAATACTAGCAAAAATACAAGTGCACAGATTAGAGGCGATCTGACAATCATTGATTGGGCCAGAACAAGTGGGATTTATGGCAGGCCATCTCTCTAGTGATCACCTCAGGAAGGTGCTCATCTCATCTCTGCATCTCGAGGCAGACTGACCAGTGGCCCTGGTCTCCTAGATGCAGAGATGGCCTTTGATCGTTGTCTGGAATTACCTCTTTGTGGTGTTGAAGAAATTTAAATAAATTCAGATCTTGTACAATTCTCCGCTGTGCATGTATTCTGTAATGGAGTCTTATCACAGTTGATGTATCTGTCCAGGGCACTGACAGGGATGCCCGCTGTCCCCTTTGCTTTTCGCTCTGTATGTTGACCCATTGGCACTGAAGCTTAAACATGTGGATGCTATCCGAGGTATTGGTATTGGGTCATGAATATACCATTTCTATTTATGCTGATGAAATTCTGTTACACCTGATAGATCCTGAGTCATCTATTCCACAGGTGCTCGCCATCATTAATGCATTTAGTTGTTTTGCCACTGATAAACTTAACATCCACAAAACTCGTGATTTTCCCTGAATAACCATGTTGATAAACAACTATTGCGATTCTTGGCCTACAGTGGGAACCTAAATGCTGACTTATTTATGGATCAAATTAACTTGGATGCGGTCAGATTTATTTCTTCAAAATCTGGATTCACTTTTGCTACAGATAGATCAGAGTCTTACTCATTGGTAGTTGCTTCCTTCTTGCAACGATTAATATCATCAAACTGAATGTCCCACCTCGGCTTTTATATCCCTTAAGAATGCTTAACTTAGTTCTAGCTATAAAGTAGTGTAATATGATACACGCTAAAATAGCCAATTTCTTTATGGCAGGGTAGGAGCACCATGTGTCAATACTGGGTGCTAGCTGGGCCCGAACAGCAGGGAGGGCTGTGACTACCTAACGTTTGCACTATTATTTCACCTCACATAGTAGTAAGTATCTTCTGTGGCACCCTCAGAGTAGGCAGGACGGACCTGATAGTTATAAGCCACAATAGTTAACAACAGAGGAGGAGCTAGCATGGGACTGTGGGTACAGTTATGCACTCTGTTATTTACGCCCCAAGTTGCATGCCTCAGCAGCTTCGATATACTCCCTATAATGTGGTTTGTAAGGCACATGTACAGACATGCAGGCAGATAGGCTTCCGATGTAAAAGACCTTTCTCAACCATTGTTTCTTAACCCACATTTTAAAATTGAAGAGAAGACTCTCTGCCCTTCCAGGTGGGGCCAGTTGGATATTCCCAACACAGAGGTTTTGGTTTCTAACAATGTTTTAATTCCTTTTCATTCATTTATGAATCAGACTGGGGTATCAACTTCTTTTATTTTTAAATTTTATCACTCAGACACTGTGTCTTGGCTCATTTGGGTCCCTCAAGGTGGGTGGGGAGGTATTGAATAAGATGGTACTGTGCAGTTCCCAACCACCTTCGAGTTCCTGCCTCAATGCTTGTTATCAAGACTTAGAGCCCCTTTAAGTTTCTGGGCACTGTCCGTATTGAAGTTAAGAACTGGATCCAGCAGTCGAATCTGAATGGCAAAGGTTATGGATGGACACCTTTATATCTCTCAGGATAGGTTTCATTTGCAGCAGTTTAAAATTCTGCATAACATTTATTTTACACCCAAGAGGCTATTTAGAATGCAAAATTGGAACAGGACACGTACTGTACGCATTGTAAATCAGGAGTTGGCACACTTAGCACATCTTCTGGCAATGTAATAAAGTCCATCCATTTTGATGTAAATTTAGTCTAAATTAGTCCATTGCTAGGATTCCAAGGGCTTTTACTCCAGAGGATTGCATACTGGGAATGTATAATGACCAATTTGTTGGACCCTGAGGTGATATATGGTGCTTATTGCCTCAGTGATGAAACAAATTATTTTACGACACTGGACAGACAAGGCTGACTTTTGTATGTCGGATGGCACAGTGAGGTGCTGTTCACTCTGAATGTGGAAAGGACTATTGCCAAGGTGACTCACCGCTTTAATAGTTTCCAGAGGTGGTGGGAGACATTGCTAACCTTCATCACAATTACTTAGGTTGTCAGAGTGTTATATTGAAGCAATGGCATATACATATGTTTATAGAGGTCTCTTACAATGTGTCTTTCGGTAAGTGGTCCTGGCATAATATTTTATTTCAAGGAGACACTCACCTTTTCTTCTGTTGTGTTTTATCAACTGGGCTTTTCTAATTTTGGATATAGGTCATATAGAAACGGCCCGGGGAGGGAGGGAGTGAGGGGCAGTCTGAGGGAGTGGCTTCTTCCTGTTTGTATTCCTTCTTGTTTTTTCATTGTTCTTGGTTAGACATGTTATTGTCTTCATTGTTTGTTGCTGGTTTTGTACTATATTCGCTGATATTCCTTCAATAAAGTATATTCAATTGCAAAATGGGTAAGTTTGTTTCAGTTATAGTTGAGTTGTTGGGGGTAACTCCTGGCTTCTGTTGCTTAGCAAGCTGAAAAACATGGAGGCTGGTAAGTTTTGAAATTTAAACTGGCACTGTGATACCAATTTGGTACAGAGACAGGCTGGATGGCACTTTTTATTTCCTGGTCTCTTTTGGTAGTTAATATACCCCCAGTATTGGTATCAGCCAATCAGAGATCAGGAAATCTTAACCCATTTTCTAATCACAGTTAGGACACATTTTTTTTGTATTTTTACAAGTAAGGGGCAGCCTGAAGTGCAGTTTTTTCTGCATTTTGTCTGTCTCCCAGTGATGACCAGACAAGGTTTGCTGGTATTCTGAATTGTTTTGTCAAATGTTAGTAACTTCTATAGCAGTTGGAGACCAGGAGCCATTGACCAAAGGTGAGAAAACTGATCTATTTGGGAGACTCTAAATAGCCCAGTGGGGTTTCGTAGGTAGTGGACTATTATATTGGCTTCCTGGAATGGGGATAAGTTTGTTAGTGCACAAAGGACCTGGAGGCATTCTATGTCAATGGCATCCGAATACAGACATTCAGATGCTAAATAATTTGCAAGAGGAAGTTGGATCCAACAGACACCAGGGACAGATAATATCACAAGGTAGGCATCACCTAAAATTCCAAGCCTGAAGCAGTTTCAGCCAATCAGATGGACGGGTATAGGGAAGTGACATTGGGTTGGCAGTATAACCTAGAGGTTAGAGTAACGAGCTGTGAATGAGCTTGGTACATCCATCAGACCAAACCTGGGTTTGATTCTCACAACCTCCACTTGCATATTGTGTGACTCTGGAGCAAGTCCTTAACGCATGAGTGCTCCAGGTTGCCTCAGAGCAGGCACTTCTGCCTAGTGGGCCTTACCTGGTTACCAAAGACTCATTTAAAAAAAATTGCTTGACCAAGGCACCAGGGAGACAGAGGGAGAGGGCATAACATTCTGCAACCCAGATGGTTTCTATCTCTTTCACTGGGGTTTCTGTGTTTTCAAGGAGGGAGCCAGACTGTATCCACAGAGAGAGGGGTTGAGGTAACATGGGTAGTGGATAGTGAGGTTAGAAGACTACGAACTTACCAGAATCAGGCAAGACCCAGAGGTTCAAGAAGTAGTAATAGGATCACAGGAATTTAAAGTTCTCGCTTATGCGGATGACATCTCCTCCATCTGATCCATCCTCGCAAACCATACCGGTAGTGTTGGAACTTATAGGGATTATAGTAAAATGCCTAATTATAAAATAAATGTAGGGAAAAACACTGGTGTTCCCACTTAATTCTAGGTTATATAAGACCAAAGTGACAGAATTAGGATTACAGTGTAGCCCACATACCCTTAGGTATCTAGGAACTGTATTGGCAAGGAGTGACTCCAAAATGGTGAAACTAAACTTAGACTCAGTTAGTAGTACGGTTCAACAGGATTTACTAAGGTGGTGTAGACTTCCAATATGTCTCTGGGGATGGATCAATCTAATCAAAATGACTGTGTTACCAAGGGTGTTTTATCCTCTTAGTATGCTTAACATCTGGTTACCACTGAAATGGTACAAGAAAGTACACTCAATAATTTTAGATTTCATTTGGCAGGGAAACCCCTCATAGAGCTTGCCACAAATTGGCAGCCCCAGAGAGAAAGCTGGTTTAAGATTGCCACATCTGGGTTTATATTACTGGGCAAGTAGTGCCAGTAAGTATCTCAAATGGTTATTGACCCCACAGAGGAGCTCGCGCTTGCCCTCATGCTCCTCATGGGTCAAATTAGAAATTTAATTGATCAAGGCAGCTGGTATTGATTCGATTTCCTACTTTACTCTACAAAGAAAACTCTCCCTAAATGGGTGTCTACTCCAATAAAAATCTCCTTAAGAATTCATACTCAGTTATGTTCCTTTTACTTATACTCTCCTAGCAAGGATAAGTACCAACCGATGTGTCAAAACCCTAATTTAAAAATTGGTGGAAAAATGATTTTAGATTCCTGGTTACCTCAATTGAAGGGCTTAAGGATTAAGGATCTTTACAAGATGAAAATGTTACCCGTTGAAGTCCTTCTTAACAAGTATCAAACTGACCCAACCAGATCTTTATGGTCTACCTGATAAGACATTTGCTAGTGCAAATACAGGATAAGTTCAGAGATGAAAGGACTTTGAGCATTTTTTGAGTCCCTTTCTCAGGTTGTATGGGAACCAGATGTGGTGTCCAAACTATACAGTCTCTTATTTAATCAAGCATATGCGGGCTTGCTGGTAAGCCCCACTATTGATCAGCCCAATTCGGGAGCAAGAAAGAAAGTGGGATGTAATCTGGCAACATACCTACCGCACATTACCCAGGATAGACTAAGGGTAATGCAGTTTCAATTTTAAATAACTTGTTCTGGACCCCATCTAAATTATATAAAATTGGTTGTATACCTAACCCTTTATGTAATAGATTCCACCAGGAGGAGGGACACTATATCATATATTTGGGATGGCCTCCAATAAAAGAATTATGGGAGACGATTAAATCTAAAGCAGATCCTTTGCTCTGGATTGAACAGCACTTCACTCCAGAGGTGTGTTTATTGGGGACTATGCCAATGTTAATGTAACAGCTAGGCGGTATTGTTTGGCCATGATCTTATCCTCCTAAAAAAGTGGTACTGAGACACTGGATGGACGACCTCCCAGTAAGTTATACAGAATGGTTGCAGGAGTTGCTCTTCAATCTGAACATGGAAACATTGGGGCAAGTAGGAGGAATCTGCCTCCCAGGTATGTCTCTACATGGGAAAACTGCACACTTTATATTTGCTTCAAACAGGTATACAGTCATCTGGGTAGTATGGTATAAGAAGGTTGTAAGTTGGGGTTGGAATTGGTCACTGATTACGGCTAATGAAGACCCTGACAATACTCTATTACTAATGTTACCCATGAGGGGAAGAGGAGGGATGGGGGAGAGGGGAAGAGGAGGGGAGTAAGAAGTGTCACATTCTCTCTTGTCATGACAATTACAATATATACTGTATGCTTGGAATGCTTCTTGCTCTGTAATGAAAAACAAACTTGAATTAAAAAAGGCTACATAACTTGTAGGAAGAAAGAAGCGCTTACCTGCACAATTGTGCAAGCTTTCTTTATTATTCTGTATGTGTACTATTGTTTTACTATGTGTAAGAGTGTTATACCTGATTATTAGTGTTGTATTTACACAACCAGTGTTTATTAATAAATGTGTTATTTTTCTAAAGACTGCAGTAACTGGTTGTGATTGCATTCTGATAGCAGGTACCCGAGAAAAAGAGGTGCATAGTAAAAGGCTTCGAGAGTAGAGGTGTCCTACACACAGTACAGGCTCTCACTACAGGGAGTCTAAAGGGTAGACAGTAATGGAAAAGGTCATCAGAGCACTGGGGTCTGAGCTCTTGCTAAAGAGGGGACCTTGACAGTGGTGACGCTGGTCCAGCCAGTCTCAGTGGCAAGGGTATAAGAGAGAGAAAGAAACAGGCTCACTGGGGATGGTAGGGTGCATTAACAACACACTCCCTACAAATCGGGTTAGTTCACCCAGGATCATTTCAAGTTCTGTCTAGTACCACATTTTCTATGCAGCCTACCTATCTTGGGTCACTCAAGGGCCGTTTTAAGTTCTGTCTAGTACTGCATTATGTACACAGCCTACCCTACCTTGTGTTACCTGAGGTCATTCAGGTTCTGTCTATTACCATACTGTATTGCAGTTTACCCTGTCTTGGGTCACCCTGGGGTCAGTTCAAGTTCTGTGTAGTACCACACTGTTTATGTAGCCTACTCAGTCTTAGGACACCCCTAGCATCATTTCAGGGTCTGTCTAGTATTGCACTGTCTATGCAGCCTTACCTAAGTTGAGGTCATTTCAAGTTCTGTCTAGTACCATACTATCGATGCAGCCTACCCAATCTTGGGTCACCCAGGCCATTTCAGGTTCTGTCTAGTACCACACGGTCTATGCAGCATATCCACCTGGGTCATCCGGGTCATTTCAACTTCTGTATAATATGCAGTCTACTCTATCTAGGGTCACCGGGATCATTTCAACTTATGTCCAGTACCACACTATCTCCGCAGCCTACCCTGTCTCAAGTCACCCTGGGGTAAGTTCAAGTTCTGTCTAGTACCACACTATCTATGCAGCCTGCCCTCTGTTAGGTCACCCAAGGGTCAATTCAAGTTCTGTGTAATACCACATTGTCTATGCAGCCTACCCTATCTTGGGTCACCCGGGTTCATTTCAACCTCTGTCCAGTACCACACTGCCTATGCAGCCTACCCAGTCTTGGGTCACCCTGGGGTTAATTCATGTTCTGTCTAGTACTACACTGTCTATGCATTCTAAACTACACTGGGCCAACCAGGGCTATTTTAAGTTCTGTCCAGTACTAAGTTCTGTCCAGTACTGTACTGGCTACGATATAGCCTATACTACCTTGGGTCACCCTGGGTCATTTCAAGTTTCATCTAGTACAACACTGCCTACACAGCTTGCCATATCTTGCATCATCCTGGGGTCATTTCAAGTTCTGTCTACCACCACACTGTCTACACAGCCTACACTAGCTTGGGTCATCATGAGTCATTTCAAGTTCTGTCTACCACCACACTGTTCTACGCAGCCTACCCTAGCTTGGGTCATCATGGAGTCATTTCATGCTCATGAGTGCTACACTCTCAATGCAGCCTAACCTATCTTGGGTCACCCCGGCCATTTCAAGTTCTGTCTAGTACCACACTATTTGTGCAGCCAAGTCTACCTCGAGACAGCATGGGTCATTTCAAGTCCTGTCTCATACCACACTGTCTACTTAGTGTACCTTATCTTGGGTCACTGTGGGTCATTTCAAGTTATGTCTAGTACCACACTCTCTATGAAGCCTACCCTATGTTGGATGATCCTGTGATCATTTCAAGTTCTGTCCCATACCACACTGTCTATGCACCTACCTTATCTTGGGTCACCCTGGGATCATTTCAGAGTCAGTCTAGTACTGCACTGTCTATGCATCCTTCACTAACTTGGGGTCATTTCAAGTTTAGTCTAGTACCACACCATCTATGCAGCCCAATTTGTCTTGGGTTACCCTGGCCATTTCAAGTTCTGTCTAGTACCACAGTGTCTATGCTGTATATCCACCTTGGGTTGTCCTGGGATCACTTCAACTTCTGTCTAGTACCACACTATCTATGCAGCCTACCCTATCTTGGGTCACCCTGGGGTCATTTTAAGTTCTGTCTAGTACACTGTCTATGCAGTATATCCACCCTGAATCATCCTGGGATAATTTCAACTTCTGTCTAGTACCACACTGTCTGTGCAGCTTACTCTATCTTGGGTCACCCTGAGGTCATTTTAAGTTCTGTCCAGTACACTGTCTATGCAGTATATCCACCTTGGGTCGTCCGGGATCATTTCAACTTCTGTCTAGCACCACACTGTCTGTGCAGCCTACCCTATCTTGGGTCACGCTGGGGTCATTTTAAGTTCTGTCTAGTACACTGTCTATGCAGTATATCCACCTTGGGTTGTCCTGGGATCATTTCAACTTCTGTCTAGTACCACATTGTTTATGCAGTCTACCCTATCTTGGGTCATCCCCTGGATCATTTCAACTACTGTCAGTACCACACAGACTATGCAGCCTACTCTACCTTGGTCACCCAGGTTCATTTCAACTTCTGTCTTTACTGCAGTGTTTATACAGCCTACCCTTCCTTCTGTCACCCAGGGGTCATTTCAAGGTGGTTCAGTACCACACTGTCTATGCAGCCTACACTACACTGCAGAACAGAGTAGAATTTGGCTTTATATAGCACCTTTTATACACACTATATCCCAAAGTGCTTTAAAAAGCAATCAGTTACACAATGGCAGCTGTAGAATTGCTGTAAATAGAATCTGCATTTACTGACCGTGCTCCATATACACCATATTCCAAAGTGTTTTACAAAGCAAGGAGTTTGATACAGGTAGTGCAAAGGCTGTAAAATAGAATAATATTCAATTGTATATTGTGTCTTTCTTACACATTGTGGACCCTATTCTCAAAGATTTTTGCCAAAGGGAAGAATGTGAGACGTCCCCCTAAAAACATGGCCCAGCTCAAAGTGCTGTACTGATCAGTGAGTTTGATACTTGCAGTGCATCCACAGGCTAACATAGCACCTCTGTTTTGTTCCAAGATTCTGTTTCGAGACAACAATAAAGATGTTGGGAGGCAGAGAAAACAGAGCGGAGCAGGCTCCTCTTCCAACAGGGACCTGAGGAGCCTGAGCTGACACAAGAATGGGGGCTCCAGCTCCTAAAGAGCTGCAGTCAATAGCGAAGATTGCAGCTGTCAGTCACGAGGCCCACCTCCAGCCCGGCAGCCAGCAGTGAGATGGAATGGTAAGAAAAGAGCATGCAGGTCTACATAATGGCTTTCTAAAGTACTTTAATCACTGCAGTCTGCCTTTCTCCCCTATACTCAACAACCTCAGAGTATGTGAGGTAACATTAACTCTGAGCTCAATCCACAATAATGCACCAGCCATTTATTCACTGTGGAGCAGTTAGAAAATATCATACAATCAAGGCAGAGAACGAGATGAGTGAATGCTGGCAGCTGTGTCTTTCTGAGATTTGCCTATTTTTTTCCATTTTCATTCTTGGACCATCTCACCAATACTGTTCAATGGAGCCCTAACCCCCCCACACCAGTCAACAACAGTGTCTCATTTCACCTGGTTCTTGCATTACCTACCTTCACTATTAACTGCCCATGAATGGCACCTGGCCTAACCAATCCAAGAGCAAAAAGGATAAGCACACATGCATGGCCGCAAAGTATGAAAGGGCAGACGGGATATATTTTATTTAATTTTACAATTTCTGGCTGGGAGAGCACACTGAATCAAGCTCATTTATGCGGTTTGCACAGTTTTGTTGCTGACATGCAAACTTTACCTTCGAGCAGTATCCTTCAAAAGGAAAATCCCCTAGTTTCGCTTGCTGGGCCATACCACCCCACCTCAACCCCACTTCCAAAACAGAAATCATACATCAAGTCCCTCAGCTGCCCCCTACTAACCCAAGCCACATCTTTCTTTCCACTGGCCTAGTATAACCCAAAAGAGTAATCACAGCAGTGCACATCAATCGCTGTGAACCATCTGCCTCAAGGGCTACTCTCCTTCCCTTTGTAGCCGGCTGACTATGACAGTCATTGAAACGGAAGGTATTGTGTGACACCTGTATACAGCATGCACTACCTCAGAGACCACCTTCACAGTCGCACAAAGAGAATTCTTTTACTTTTGTTTCTCAAAACAACCATTGCATTCCAGGAAGCCATGATCACCCTTTATGGGAAGAAACCAACTGGGGAGGAACCAGTTCTCAAAGAGGCAGATTAGTGAAAAGTGGCAAAGACAGAGAATAACATCACTCACCAAATATATTTATAAATCAATTGATGTTTTGTATAATTTCTCTGGCCACCTATATATTATGACAAGCCACCAACATTTTGTGGCATCTGTAAGCCACTTTATTAAGGCTGATGGTCCCATAATGGTCTTTCTTTACTGGATCTTGATTTCTTGATGCTGCAGAGAGCTGTACATAGCGAAGCAGAACAGGATCAAGAAATAATTGTAACAAGCTTTTTTTGTATCAATATGAAACATTAAATTTTTTACATCAATATATGGTTGTTATAATACCTTATCAATTTATCTATTTAGCTGACTCCAAGCTTTCACTAAACTAGCAAAAAAAGTCTCTAGCCTAACAGTTCCAGTGTTATCACATTTAAAAAATATATATATATAAGGGATATGCAGCGGTTCAGTGTGTGATAATGCATTTATCTTGTACAGTTTCCAGTGGCCTCAAGTAACCTCACGGTGCAAAGGCACGAGTGAGAACGAAGGTCACTGGAAACTGTACAAGATAATGCATTATCACACACTGAACCACTGCATATTCCATTTATGCAACAGGTTTAGATGTTGTGTGAACATTTTGATTTTGGTAGGTGTAAATAATTTGTCAAAAGGAAAAGAAAATAGAATTTTATGCTGTTTTTTGCTAATTATAAAAAACAAATGGTATCTATATATGAAACACCACTCATTTTGTAGATATTTTTGAGCTGAACATTTTTCGTGCTCACAGTACCATGCTATCATTTTTGTTTTAAAGTTATTTATATTTGTTTGTCAAAAAGTGAACAAAAATTACATTTTCTTCTGTTTTCTTGCTAACCATATACAATATACAGGGTTTATATAAATGAAACATTATTCATTTTGTAGATAATTTTGTGCTGAACAATTTTCGTGCTCACAGTACCATGTTATCTTTTTTTTTTAAGTTATTGACATTTAAATATGGTTAGTACTGGTTCTGAGGCCGAACATTCTAAATGAATTCTGAAGAGAACTGTGTAGATAAATGAGCTAGTGATGTAGTTACTGTGTGGATAAATGGGATGATGTAGTTACTATGTGGATAAATACATTTATTACCATAGTAGCGAAGATAAATGGTTTTATTCTACAGTTTTATCCTGACCCTGTTGCATAAATATATATATTACAGTACATATATATATCTTTTGAAAGGTCTATCTTTGGAACTGCTGGGGCTAGAAACTTATTTTTTTTAATGAAAGCTTGGAATCCAGCCTTCAAGAATTAGCTTGGGCGATACTGTTTTTATGTGTCAGTACTATTCTATTTGTATCGATAATATTTAACCCTTAGGCTGCCAACAGAATTAGAACGTATATGAATTTTGGACTGATATATCAGTCTGCGGCCCTGCAAGGGTTAAATCTGTTTTTAGTATATTTTGGTACATGTTTTAGTTGTGACACAACCAAACAATAACAACTACATAGTGGGCTGGATATTCAAACTCGCCATTCTGAGGCGCAAGCCCTTGCGCTAGCAAATAGTTGCTGGGGGTGTGGCGAAGCGATATTCAAAGGGTTGCGGCTGTGAGCAACTCCTTTGAATCACCCAGCCACAGCCACTGTGCATGGCGCAGTGGAACTTGTGCCACATGAAGTTGTCCAGAGTGGAGCATTCAACTGCGGTGGCCGTACCATTGCGCCATCACGCCAAAATCACGATATTCAAAGGTGACATGCAAATGGGCCATAATTCATGCAAGGCGCAGGGGGCCATTTGCATCTGATTATACCCCATTTGCATGCCATTAGCATGTAGGTGCACCGATCCCCTAGGACTTGCGCCTGGCAGCCCTGCCATGCAGCAGCCGTCGGGATCGATGCATCCTGCAGTCCATCGCGGCAGCAATGTGGCTCCCCCACCTCCTCCTGAACATCTCCTGGTGTACAAATCTGGACTGTCATATACGGGTATGGGCTGCGCCCATTGGTTCTTGCTCTGCCCAGCCGTGCAGCCCTGGCTGATCGGTCGGCGGTGGCGGCAGGCGGCAGGCGGGTGGGATGCTGCCGCCCGCCCGCTGCGGGGGTGGTGGCTTGGGTGGGTGGGTGGGATGGGGGGACACTAGCCACCAGGGAGATGTTTGGGTGGGGGTGTCAATTTACATTCTGCCCTGATCGGGCATTACGGTCCACTGGACCACCGGGAGATGTTCGGGGGTTCATTTCACATTCTGCCTGCGATCGGGCACTAGGAACATGTTCGGGGGTTCATTTCACATTCTGCCTGCGATCGGGCACTAGGAACATGTCTGGGGGTTCATTTTACATTCTGCCCGCGATCGGGCATTACAGTCCACTGGACCACCAGAGAGATGTTCGGGGGTTCATTTTACATTCTGCCAGCGATCGGGCACTAGGAACTATGTTAGGGGATCATTTCACATTCTGCCCGCGATTGGGCACTAGGAACATGTTCGGGGGTTCATTTCACATTCTGCCCGCGATCGGGCACTAGGAACATGTTCGGGGGTCTATTACATTCTGCCCGTGATCGGGCATTTTCGATCCACTGGACCACCAGGTATGTGAGCGGGAGGGGCACATTGATGCCCATGATCGGGCTGGTGGGGGTACACTATGCCCGCGATCGGGCTGGGGGGCACAGGGACTGAGTTGGGGGCCAGCCACAGGTGGCAGCTGCTTGGCGCCTGCACACAGCAGCTCACCTGTGGTGGCCCTCTACTTAAGCCTTTTTCGGCTCAAGGTCCTGCAGGCTCAGATTGGGGTTGCGCCTGACATCTCTGCACAGCCCGGCTGAATATCGGGCTGTGCAGTTTATGCATGGTTCCTCCTCCTGTTGAGTATGTATTCATTTGCATTGCGCTGTTGCTCAGCCTGTTTTCAGTGGCGAACTGCCTCCTGCTGAATATCGCAGAATGGCTTAATGTAGGACTTGAGCATGCGCAACCCTGTTGAGCATGGCGCAACCCTTTGAATATCTGGCCCAGTGTCTATACTATTTTTTTTGTAACAATAGACTGTATCGATACTATTTTTTTGTACTGATACAGAAAATTACCTGACAGTTTAAAAAAATGTAACAAAAATATTTTCAACTTTTTCTGAATTTTGGTATTATTACATATTATTTAAATGGTAACTGTGTAGTTTCAACTTTATTTTCATTCATCTTATTACCTTAATCGTGATGCAAGCATTTCAGTCTCCTCCCAGCAGTACCAAATATTTTCCTCTTCTCAGGCTTTGCTCATGAAAGCATCGGAAGATTAAAATGTGATATTTTAGTCATCCCATGACATATGTCATTTATGCAATGACAGTGCCTCTCTGGCAAGATTGGCTCTTTAATTAATGTGTTACTGTTTCTGTTTGCTTTCATTGTTCTGCTTTTAATTGCAGCAGAGGCCACTGTTGTGATGTCATAGAAACATAGAAATATAGAAGTGATTTGCAGATATGGACCGCAAGGCCCATCCAGTCTGCCCATTTCTTTTTCTACCTTATAAATGTGCCATCGGCCTTGCTCTGTCAGTGACCTATCTATTCATAGTCATTTGTATTGCTCCTTATGCCTATCCCATGCCTGTTTGAAGCCCTGCACTGTATTCATAGCCACCACTTCTTGTGGTAAGCTATTCCATGCATCTACCACCTCTTTCTGTGAAAAAGAATTTCCTCACATTCCCCCTTAATCGGCCTCCTCTAATCTCATGCTGTGTCCTCTTCTCCTGCTATTTTCTTATATTTAAACATGTTAGACTCTTTCACCTTGTTTATGCCCTTAAGGTGTTTAAATGTCTCGATCATATCACCTCTCCCTCCTTTGCTCAAGGGTATACATATTGAGTCTGCTAATATGTCCTCATATGTCTTCTGATGCAGTCCCTGCACCATTTGCTGCCCTCTCTGGACTGCCTCAATTTGGTTAATGTCCTTGTGAAGGTGTGCCTCAATACTGCCGCAGTACTCCAGATGGGGCCTAACAATGTCTTGTACAGAGGATTATTACCTCCTCTACGACTTGTGATACCCCTACTAATACACCCTAACACCCTAGCCTTACCTACCGCTTTAGAGGTCTGCTTGGATGATTTTAGGTCATCAGTGATGATGATGCCCAAGTCTCTTTCTTCCTTTGTGACTGCTAGCAACTCCCTCCCAGCCTATAAGTGGCTTCAGGTTTCTCTTCCCTATGTGCATGATTTTGCACTTCTTTGCATTAAATCCCAGTTGCCACTCTTCTGACCATTTTGCTAGTTTATCCAGATCTCTTCTCATTCTGCCCACCCCATCTGGATCATCTACTCTGTTGCAGATCTTAGTGTCATCTGCAAACAGAAGAGCCTTACCTCTAGTCCATCTGCGAGGTCACTAATGAAGATGTTGAATAGGACTGGCCCCAGGACTGATCCCTGAGGTACCCACTTGTGACTTGCATCTCTTCTGACTGTATACCATTTACCACCACTCTCTGTTTTCTGCCAGTCAACCAGTTTGCCACCCAGTTGACCAACTTCTGACCCACCCGAGCCTACCTAGCTTATTTATCAATCTTCTATGTGGAACAGTGTCAAAAGCTTTGCTGAAGTCAAGGTAGGCGACATCAACTGCTCCCCTTGGTCCACCACTCTGGTTACCCAGTCAAAGAAATCTATGAGATTAGTTTGACAGGACCTTCCTTTGTAAACCCATGCTGTCTTGGATCCTGTGCCCTATGGATTCCAGGTGTTGTACTATCCTTTCCTTAAGGAGTGCTCCATAATCTTGCTCACTACTGAGGTAAGACTGACTGGTCTGTAGTTCCCGCCTCCTCCCTGCTACCACTCTTGTGGGAGCGGGATCACATGAGCCCTTCTCCAGTCTTCTGGGACCTCTCCTGTGCTCAGAGACTCACTAAACAATTCTGCTAATGGCTCTGCTAGTTCCTCCTTTAGCTCCTTAAGTACCCTGGGATGTATGCCATCAGGTCCCATTGCCTTATCCACCCTGAGCTTAGCAAGCTCTTGTAGGACCCTTTCTTGTGAGGAGTAGTGCTCACCTCCTCCCCTGTGTCCATGATGCTGAGCTGTGGGCCCTGCCCTACCTTCTCTTCAGTAAATACTGAGCAAAAGTATCTATTTAGGATAGATGCCTTTACAGGGTCCTCCTCCTCACATGCTCCCTTTTCTCCATTAAGCTTAGCAATACCCCTCTGGACTTTCTCCTTTCACTAATGTATCTATAGAAAGTCTTGTCACCTTCTTTTACTGTTCGTGCTAGTGTTTCCTCAGTTTGGGACTTTGCCTGCCTTACTGCCTTACCTGCTTCCCTTAGGGCAGTTTGGTATGCCTCTATCTTCATCCCGCTGTGTTCCCTTATATTTCCTGAAGGCCAGCCTTTTGGCTCTGACCTTTTCTGCTACTGTATTTGAGAACCAAAGTGGTTTCCTTCTTCTTTGCACTTCCTTTCTGACTAACACAATGGGATGTTGCTTCAAGTATTGTATCCTTAATGCTTGCCCACTTTGCCTGTACCTCCTCACCTGTGTTTTTTTGCCAGGGCTAGCTTAACCTGTTGGCCATCTTATCAAAGTCAGCTCCTCTGAAGTCCCATATTTTTGCCTTGGAATGGGATGATTTAGATGTAGTAGCCAAATTGAACCATACCATGTGATGGTCACTGGCCCCAGGTGACCTTCTACCTGGAGATCTGTGATCCCTTCTTTGTTAGTCAGTACTAGATCTAGGATAGCCCTATCTCTTGTGGGTTGCTGTACCAGTTGTTTGAGGCCCTCCCCTGCAGGGAATCCACTATGAGTCTAGTTCTGGCAGATGTTCCTGCTGGTATTGACCAATCTGTATCCGCATGTTGAAGTCTCCCATTATCAGAACCTCCTTTAGCTGTCATGTTTTGTATATCTTCTAACAGTAATGTGTCTATGTCCTCCCTCTGGTCTGGGGCCTGTAGACAACCCCAGTTCTTATGGCTGTCCCATTTCCTGTTTCCAGGGTGACCCACAGTTCTTCTGGCTCTTATGTGTATTCTGAATTTCTGTAGCTTTGATATTTTCATTAACATACAGGGCTTCCTCCCCTTTTGCACCTCGGTCTCTTCTGTACAATACATAGCCAGGTACTGAAGTCTCCTAAGTGTGGTTACTGGTAAACCACGCCTCACTAATTGCTACTATGTCCAGTTTAGCCTCTGACATTATTGCCTGCAGGTCTGGGATCTTATTTCCAGGCTGTGAGCATTTGTGTACATGATTTTCCATTGGCCAGATTTTGGTGTGTTAGTTGTTGGTGAAGTTTGGCATTACCCTGTGCATCGTATGGGAGACAAACCTTTTTCTTACCTGGTGATGCAAATGAACGGCAAACACGCTGAATTCCTGTTTGACCACTAGCTGGGGGTGTTCTTCCATTCACATATGGGTGCTGCACCCTCTCCCATTTGCTAGTTTAAATATTCTGCAAAGACGCCAAACTTCTGCCCCAATGCACTGACTCTCTTTAGTCAGATGCAGTCCATCAAATTTAAAGAACTTTCGCTCCCAGAACTGTTGCCAGTTCCTCTACAAATCTGTGTCCTTTTTCCTGGCACCAGTCCTTGAGCCACGTGTTTAGCTCCCCTATCTCCCTTCTCTGACCTTCCGTCCATCTGCTCCCTTCTCCCAAACTGGCAGGATCTCGGAGAAGGAGATGCGACGAAATAGATGATAGTTTGTCACCCAGCTTAGTCAGGTGTTCTTGGTCTCCAACTGACTAGCTGGCTAGATCATTAGTCCCTATGTGTACTAGGACATCAATGTTTTCTCTGCTTTGTGAACAATTTTAGTAATGCGGTCAGTGTCTCTCCATGCTGATGTACCTGGGAGACATCTGACCATCACCCTGGCTGGAGATGGGTATCAACTCCCGAATCATGGAGTCTCCTATGATCAGAAGTTTTTGGATTTCCTTGTGCTTGTTTAGTTTTGGTTCCTGATTTGGGTGAGTATTGTTGTGTTAGCTCCTGTGCCGCAGTGTCCTGCTCTGCAGTGTCTTCTGCCTCTTTATTTGATTTCAGAGATAGAGGCAGATACCTGTTTGTAGTGTTTATATGGTTTTGGAGGTAATGTGTTGGAGAGCAGAGAGTGATGGGGCACCTGATTTGCTCCTCCTAACCACCTGCCAACCTCCTGGACCAACTACCTCTCAGGGTCGAGGTTTTTCTGTTGGATGCTGGGGAAATGGCGGGTGGTTCTTATAATGTATTTCCTCTTCAATATGAAATTTGAGGCGTGCAATCTCTGCCCATGCTGCCCGGAGCTGAGACCTAAGATCTCCAAAGGCCCAGCATGTAGGACAGGTCCCAAATCCTGTAAGACTGTCCTTCTGAAATTGTTCCACAGTACCCTGCAGTTAATGAAATCCATTCCAAATAAGTTGCTGGGTTTGTAACCTAGTCAGAGTAATTAGAAGGGAAAAAAGGAAAAAAATGCAAGTAATGGTTTAATTGTGCTTTGTTTAACTTGTTATAACAAGTTAAATTACTAGTGCCCTGTAAATGAGATCACCTTGTGGAGGCCCCACTGATCCGCCCCTTCCTGCTCTGCCACAGGAAATGTCACAACTGTGGTACTCTATAAAAGGAGGTAGCGTGGGTGGTTGGGGATGGTGGGTGGCTGGGCCTTTCCCTGCCTAAAAGAAGAACCACGGACAAAAGAACAAAGAGGTAAGAGCAGAAACAATCAGTCAACAACAAATGCAGTAACCTCTGAAAGCTTATCCTAATGTTAGATAAAAGTGTAAAACCTGTAAAGCACCACCTGTAATAATTTCAGAGAAGATATACCCTGTAAGAAACACTTTGCTCCAGAGAAAATAAAGCAGTAACAGAAGATATACCTTGCAAAAGACAATTTGAATCAGAAGATTACAGCAGTAATCTGTTAGCACACACCTGTAGGCACACCTTGTAATAATGCAGAAGAAGGTATACCAGCAACAACAATTTGAATCAGAGAAAAATAAAGCAATGAAATGTTAGCAACAAACAGTAGCAATCCCTGTGAGTAGAAAATAAAAACACCACCACACAGTAAATCTGCTTAGCCAAACTAAGTCTTAATCCTTCTCCCTTGCTCTGGTAAGTTTCTCTACTCTGCCTTTCAAGCAGTCTTAGAAGAAAGAGCTCAGGTGAAGCTAGGTGCCTTGGCCAGCAAACCAAGTCTTCTACCATCATCAGGCATTGTGCAAGCTGTTCTCCCACTAGTTAAGAGCTCCACTGTGATCACCTTAAAGTGGAAACATAAGCAGAGTTAGGGAATCCCTGCATTCTGATTGGCTGAGACTTGGTCGTAGTCATGGCCCTGAGAGTACACATCCCATGGATAAAAACAAGTTGCTGCCAACCTGATGTAGAACATTCCATATGCTTGTGCCACGGTATGGAATGTTAATTTTATTAAACGCCAGCCATTTTTCCCCACCACACACACCTGCCCAAATCCGCACATACCTGCTGTTGTCCTTGCATACATTGTAGGAATTTAATTTTTTGCATTTCCTTTCATTTGTCAATAAGTCGCTCCCGTCCTAGCTGGTTGCTTTCTGTGTCTAAAATCCTGGCCCTGCAGAATCGCTAGCTCACTGCTAGCAAGGTCGCTGCCTGTCCGATTGCTCATTCTCTCCTGGCTGGCCACCCGCTTCCTTAACCCACTGTAGCTGGGGCATACCTCCATCTGTGGTAGAGGCAAACAAGAAAGTACCACTGCTCTCCTGCTGGTCGCTTGATCACTCACTCCTGCCCGCCCACTTGTATTACTTGCTCTTACTGCCTCCTGCCCGACTGCTTGTACTGTTTGCTCTCTGCATTTACAATTGACAGTGTGGAATGTCAGAAACCAGTAAATTAAAATAATGTGAAAACAGATCTGCAAAAGCCAGACTCTATGCCGCGTTTGAGAGATTTAAGTAGCCTATTTTTTTTTTTAGTCAAGTGGGCTCAACTCATAAGCCTGCATGACTGCTCCTGCCCATAACTCCTTAATTAACAGACCACTGAAAATGACATTAATCAGAAAAGCAAATAGATTTTAAACATGTTTTATTATGAAACTCTGATGCAGTAATTAATTTGGCCCAACCAGCCATCATCTGGCACACAGCAAACCACAAAACAATAAGAGGGACAATGTTACCTAATGTTAAAGCACGTAAATCAGTTTAAGCTACATTTTAAAAGTTTTTATTTATTTTTATTTTATTAAGGAACTAGTTTTATATAAGCAATAAGACATTCCAGGGCCTAGGTTGTGCAGGGTTTACCCACCGCCCAGGGTTGAAGGCACTCCGCCTGCTGCATCGTGCCTCACAGTGCCCATGGGCATGCAGTAAACCCTACACAACCCATGCCTTGTCATGTCTTATTGCTTAAATAAATGTTGATGACCCAGCAAACATTGAAAAAAAAAAGATTTATTTCCATTTTAGGCCTGTCAGACATTAAAAAATATAGGATATGCCATGGCCCTAAAAGAAAGTCACTGACATTGTCCTGAGTGCAGTTTGACCTTATATCATCATGAGTGATGAAGCCACGAGTGACGCCAACAGGTCCAACTGCAACAGGGAAGATATCAGTGATATTTTCATTAGGCCATGGTGTATTTGATTTATGCCATGCCTTTTTTAGTGGCCACCTTCAATAGTGATGTTAGCCCAGCACAACCTCACTGTATGAAGGGAGCACACGAAAGCTCTATAATCTCCTCTGCACCCCCATTGTCCCTATGGACCTAGTGTGAGGATTAATGGATCCAGAGTGAGAATAACACTGATATCCTCACTCTAGGTCCCTGTAGACGCAGACATGTCACTGATATTTGCTGTTTTGTATCTTCACAGGTATGGCATAAGTAGACATTATCGAGGTGGCTTCAAAATGCATGTTATCCGCTTGAATCTTGTTGTTATTGCACAGGTGCATGAGTGGAGTAGCCACGAGTGCACAGTAGCAATAAAAACAACATTGCAAACCACATAAAATGAATATTTGAAGCTACCTCATGATATAATTGATATATACTATGGGAGTTCCTACTTTTTGTGTGTGTCTCTTGCAGGTAAAAACATGCCGTGTTATGTAAATGGATTTTTCTGTTAACAGATTTTCTTTCCTTTCTACTTTATTAATGATGACAAGCTGAGCCGTTTACTTTTTATTGTTAAAGTGACAGTGCCCCGTCCGATGTGCTGCTCGTGAGGAGCCAGTTTGTGTGAAAAGCATTGTTGGGGCTACTATGCAAATAAAATAACTACTGTGAATAACATGTTATTTGCACAGTAGCTATGTTCCAGTGAAAATAATAGCTTTTATCGTCCAAACATATTTGCACTTCCATAGTATACATGCCTCTAAGTGCAAAATGTTATTATCACAATCATTGTATTAATGTCTTTTTTCAACCCCCCACGACTGCCATGGCCCACTCCTTCGGCTCTCATGCTAGACCTTTCCCATCTGCCCAGACAGCATCAACCTTTGCTGCTTATCGCCCATCAGACCCATAGCTTTGACCCATGAGGCATGTCTGTTGATTTTGACCATTCCCGACAGGGGCTTAACCAGGGATGTTGGCAGGAGAGGCAGGAACAGTCTATGCTGCACAACCTGAGGGCATAAGGTGGCACCTGAGGCTGTCATCTGGGGCCAAGCAGACATTTTTCTGTTTTTTTTTTTTCCCTGGTCCCACCCACTCTCCCCTATTGGCTATGTGTGTTCACAGCTGGCCTGGGGAGTGTCTGACGGTGTGTGGTCACCCATGCCATCACTGGCACCAACACCAGGAACAATGAAAAGTGACACAACAGCCCTCTCCTCCCTTCTGGAAGGAGAGCATCCAAGAGATGCTCTTGAGCCTCCTGCTGGCCTCCACCCTGATGTCCCGGTCGGGCATGAACCCAAGTCACCAGCGTGCCAGAGCGATCCCCACTGCTTGGTGCCACAGAGCCAGCAACTTCATTCTTTAATTATCTACAAAGAAAATTTATAAAAATGATAAGACACAACAGAGTTTTGGGTGTGGTATCAAACTGCACTGCCAGGGGCTAAAGGCATTCGGCCTGTGGTATTATACCTTACTATGTCCCTGGGCTTGTGGTTCTGACGCCATAATCAACATTCTGTCATGTCTTATTGCTTGCCAACTGGCAGGTATTTGTATGGGGGAAAGGCCCATCTACTGTATGCACGATGTGTAATTTACATACTGCCTTGCACAAAGTATGTCGTTTATTTGTATTGTAATTATTTCTTCTTCAATTTGTCAACTGCATGTTTTTATTTGCCTGCTCTTCTCTTCAGTAACCTCCCCCGGATCTCACCTGAAATGAGCCTCTGCTCAGAGTGCCTCTGGGTCAACAATTTTAAATAAATAAATAAAGTTAGGACAAAGAAAGAGAAGAGCAAAGAGAGGCCAAACAAGAGGACATTCTATCTAATGCCTTCTGTTGCACTGCTCCCGCCCACACACATTCTTTCACATCTTTTCGGGGGCACATTGCTTTGAATTGAGTTTCAGTACAAAAAACATACAGACATTCAACATCAGCTCACAGCTGACTCTTCACTAGACATTTTATGTTCACATTCAGAATTCTGCAGAAACTCTGTAGTCCATACTAGAGCAAATGTTACCTATTGAAGCTGTGGTCTGAGATAAACAGCACAATCTTACAATAATAACTATTTAACTAAAAATACAAATAGAACAAACAGGAAGCTATGAGATCTATATTAGACACACATACAAAATACGTTGACGTATCTGTAGTTCATGTATGAAAGAAATGAAGTACACAGTTATACTTAAAAATTAACACATTAAAAGTCTTGAGAGTCACTAGCACCAAAGGTCACACCCTCCTACCACCCTCAATAATTTGACCTACATTGTATTCAGAGCTGCCTGTGTGGGACCTTGCCTCCTAATCGCAGTCGGATCAACGCTACATCTAAGGGGAAAGCATACTTAAGTAGGGACCCATTGTCGCTTCAAATTTATCGCTTCTACCCTCTTAGATCATAGATCCGTGCTCTAAAATGAAAGACCTCTTCAGAAGCTTCTGCCACATACCGTTAGTGGGGAGAGTATGGGATACCCATGTGTTTAAAATACATTTGTGGTCTAAGTGGCGCAGAATGCACACCACCCTTGGGTACAAATCCTTTCCTCCCTTCCAGAGCCTCTGCCCCAAACAGCATGGATGTGGGATTGTCTCTAACCCTGATCCCTGTATATTTGTGATTTCCTGAGCAATCTCCATCCAGAAGTCTCGTAGCTTGGCAGTGTACAGAAGCAGTGAAAGTAGGTGCCAAAGGTGTCCCCACACCGACCGCACACTGGAGATATCCCTCGTGGAACTTGTTAACCACCTGGTGGTATATAGAACCTATGGAAGAAATTTGTACTGAGCCTTTTAAATTTATAACAGATCAGAAGGCCCATATGCGATCTGCAGATAGCAGACCTGGCCTTTTCTAGAATATCGAGATCCAGGTCCCCTCCAATTGCGGCAAAACTTTACCAGATAAATCCAGCATGTGGTTAAGCAGTGTCCTATAGGCTCTCGCAAGAGCCCTTTTAGGATTCACTCTGTTCTGAAGTATACCCAGTTCTATATCCAAAAGTGAGAGGAAACAGGGGCAGTTTGTCCATTCTGCTCACCCAGTCCCTAACCTGGAAATATCTAAATCTATGATTGTACGGAACTCCCAACTGGGTCATCAATATATCAAAATCTTTGACCCCGCCTCCTGGTAAAGATCTCCCAAACAAGTGATGCCTCTCTCCTCCCACTGTAAGACCCCTGGTCCTCTAGCCAGGGCAAGAATTCAGATTTTGTGCTGCAGTGACAAGAAGCATCTTTACCTCACTTGCCTTTACATATTTCTTCACTCTGCCCCATGTTGTTAGCATCGTGACACCAATGGTGCACTATCTACCATATGCTTACTAATTCTACAAAGCTATCGCTATTCAAATAGGACGGACTGGGGAAGCAACCGTAATATGGTCGAATACCACCCATGCTGTCCCTTTCCACCCTTTAACCCAGTCTGGAGAAGTCGTAACAGAGCTGCCCAGGAGTAGAAAGCAAAGTCCAGAAATCCCAGCCACCCCCGCTTAACAGGATACCGCAGGCATGCCAGTCTCACCCAGACCAGGGCCTTTTGCTACTCCGAATACACTCTGAGCACCACATATCCAAACATTTTAAGTCCTTCTTACTTAACCCAACCAGTAGCATCTGTAAAGAGTATAGAAGTCTGGGGAGTATGTTCATCTTAATTAAGTTTATCCTGCCCAGCCAGGAGATCGAAAGACCCTCCATCTTCTCAAATAATTCCTTACAGTCAACAATATTGGTTTGTAATTTAAGTCATACAGAGGGGCCCACCTAATGCCTTAATATTTTAGGTTGGTTATTACCTGGTTGTACCCAAATCCCTGCAACTCCTGCAGGATCACACACTATATCCATCAGCTCAGATTTTCCAAAGCTGACTTTGTACCTCGAAAACCTGCAAATTGCTGTATGAGCCGTTGACTCTCCGAATGGAGGTGTTAACTCTGTTAAACATAATAACATATCATCTGCATAAAGGGCCACCTTGTGTTCCCAAGCACCCTCTATGCCCTGCTCCACTGTTCTGGAGTGTATTACCTCCGCAAAGGTTCAATGGCTAGTGCAAACAGCAGTGGGGACAGAGGGCACCCCTGTCAGGTCCCTCTACCCAGCTCAAACACTCGTGACAGCTCCCCATTCACCAGCACACTCACCTTGGGAACCTTGTATAATATTCAGACCATGTTGATAAACTGGTCCCCCAACCCAAAAACTTCTAGGTTTTAACCATATATCCCATTCCAACCTGTCAAAGGCTTTTTCGGTGTCCAGGGAGCAGCACATTCTCCCCTGTGCCCCTAACAGAATGGCTCCCAGGAACCTCCTTACATTAGGGTAGGAATGGTGCCCCTCATGAAGCTCATCTGGTTAGTCCTAATCAAGTTAGGGAGTACTCCTCCTACCTGTGGACCAATGCTTTGGCATAAATTATGATATCACGGTTCAAAAGTGATATTGGTCAGTAAGTCGATAGTCAGTGGTTTCCATCGCTTCCTGAGGGATAACAGTAATCACTGTGAGCCCACATGATTGAGGGGCTCCTGCCTCCACTGCTTCCAGGAATATGTCCAACATGTCCTGCCAAAGGGGTCACCCACTGTTTTACAGTATTCCATAGGGAGTCCATAAGGACCTGCTGCCTTACCGAAGCCATCCCAGCAATCACCCTATGCAGCTCTCCCAAGGTGAGAGGGCCATTCAGTTGACTGATTTCTTAGGGTCCCTGAATTTTCCCACCCTCACCCTGGAACAAATCAGTCACCTCTGTCTCTCAATCAGGGCATCTTCTTGTAGACAACGTGTGATAAAACTGTACAAATGCTTCCTTAATTTCCTCATTCCCATGCGTGACTTCACCCACATGCTTTCTAATCAAAACAACAGCATTCGACTTTTCAGTCCTTTGGCAAGTCAGGCCAACAGGGGCTAGATTTATTTCCCACTTGTAGAATTTTTGCTAGGAGTATAAAAAGTGCCACCGCACCCACCTCTTGAGTTCTCACAGCCTCTCTGCCTCTTTAAGGGCTCAGATGGCCTCCTTCAAGAGATTCTGAAAGATCTGGACCTTCAAATCTTAATTTTCCATTCCATTTCTTGGAACTTCTCCACCCTCTGTTTCCTTTTGGCTGCCATAAAGGCAATTATAGTGGCTCACACATGTAGACTTTCCCTGCATCCAAGAAGCACGTCTTGTTGGGGCTGAAACCCGATTAACCTTTGTAAAGGGTGCACTTCTCCCCAGGTACTCCTTGAAGTTTTCATTTTGGAGCATGTAGGTAGGAAATCTCCAGGTCTTGACACCCTCCAGGAGAGACGGCATGAAGAGCTACCAAGACCCTAGCATGATTCAATATCAGAATCAGACTAATCTCGCATCCAGCACTTGTGTGCACCACCTTCTTGGGATCATAATGTAGACAATGCGAGATCATGTCCTATGGGGGTTTGAGAAAATGTGTATTTCTCTAGTCCCTGGGTTTGCTCTTCCAACATCTAGGAACTCCAGCTCACTTAAACTCATCCCCATCAAGCCACTGCTGGCTCTACTTTGCCCTGCCTCCCAATTGGTCCAGCCAGGGTCCAATACACAACTGAAGTCCCCGCTAAGATTAAGTTTGGGAAATTTTGAATCTGGAGGATGGCCAGAATATCATTATAAAAGGCAGGATCATGTACCGTTGGAGGATACACGTTGCCTGGGGTAACCTTCTCTACCAAATGCCCCACTAACAAAAACATACCTCCCCATCAGATCCCATGAGATTCCTCTTCCACAAGGTTAAGGGACCTGTGAATGAGTATCACCACCCCATGCTTGTACCTTAAAAGACGCTGAATAACAGCAGCCCACCCAGTCATGCACCAATTTATCATGCTCCAGGGCAGTCAGGTGCATCTCTTGTAACACAGCTAACTGCACTTTGCTCTTCTTAAGGGGTGGTGAGGATTTTCTTGCATTTCACTACAGACGCCTGGATATTCCAGGAGCATACTGCATATTCTCAGCCATTAAACCTTCTTATGGGGTCAGGAGGAGGGCCACTGCCAAGCACAGATCCTGTCCCATCATGCCCAATATTGCTCTCCAGCAACATACCCTCACAGACAAAGTGCAGCCATCCAGTGCTACGCCAGTATAGTACAGTGTGTCATAGCTATTGGAACATCTAACACTACGAATAAGAACAACTCACACAGTAGTATAAAACGCAACAGTAACATGACGATAGTAAAATACGCACTACAGAAACAAACAAGTACCTACGACTCCCTCCAATCACTCCTCTCCCTGGTACCACCAAGCAGTACGTAGGTGGTACAAGGGAAACCCTTTGTATCCCCAACACCCTTGGCCCAGAGGAAAACAGGGTCTCACCAAGAAGACAATTTGAATCTGGTGTCTTTGTAGACAGGAGTAGTCCCACCCTCCTCTCTTTGTAACTTAGCTACTCTACATGAAGTCAGGTTGACCTTGCCTTTGTGCGATAACCTGTGCTCAACAGTCAAAATCAGTGTGACCCCTGCCCCCAGGTTCTCCAGCTGAGGCCCTGGCCTCCTAAGGCAACGTTTTTCTCCTGCCTCCTTCATTTGAGGCAGATCAAAGGATGTCCCTGTATTAAAAGGTGTACACCGACACCTATCGGGCTGTGGTCTGTGAGGCAGGCTTCTCTGTCTATCCTTTTAAGAATCTACTAGCATCCATGTGGAACTTTTCAAGTGCCACCACCCAAGCTTTTAACTAAAAGAAAATGATGTAGGTTTTCAGGAATAGAGTATACATCTTAAAGGAAAACTGTCCAAATCAGGGGCTCCCACTCCTCAAAGGATTACCCTCTGGTTTAGCTTTATACAGTAAAAGTAGCGTTTTTCTCAAGCCGCAATTGAGTTTATTTGATTTATGGTGAAGTATTTACTTAGAAGTTGGCGGAGGCACCATTACAGTTAATGGAGCCCCCAGCTCCACCATACTTCCGGTCACAGACTTTTGCAGCGTGGAGAAAACGCAGCTTTAGTGTATAAAGCTAAACTGGAGAGTAAGTTCTTCAGAGGTGGAATCCACTTAATTTGGACAGTTTTCCTTTAAGGCTCCATATACTTGTCATATATCTACAGAGATCTGCTCATTACCCAGCTACTATTATCCTGGTGTAGCATTAGGCTACCCTCAAAACACCCTGAGCTTCAGGAAATGTATGTAGGGGTCAGCCCCTCATGGTCGAGGATAAGTTGCTTTAAAAATAAGTAGAGAGTTTCAGCGAGGCAAGAGGACACAAGATATACCATCTTAAATGCACAAACTGCAACACTGAGATCATCCCCTGGTGTTATTCAAGTGTCTGGCCTTGAAAATCTGATTTAAATTAAAACTCCTTCATCAGTACTGGCCGCCTTCACCACGGTCATTCCACAGCCTCAATGGTGCCCTTAAAACTAGAGCCCCTGTACAGCATCAATCAATTCAGAGCCCTCCTATGAACCATCCCTTACATTCAATCCTCCCACCTCATTAGCCCATCCCCACCACAACATCCCCTACCCATGGCCCAATTAATATTCTAGACCCTTAATAACCAGAAATGAATATGTGTCTGATCAATAAGTCTGTAAAACATCAGTCTTATGGAGTCCGAGAGATGAGATGCAGCAGTCTCTTTTACTCATGTTGGCTGCCAGCTCAGGGAACTCACAAGCGTGGCTTTCCAATGAAGGAAAAATGCACCAATTCAATCCAGAGCTGTGCTTCACCCAGCCTTTATACAGATAATGCCGTGGTATATGAAAGTATGTGTCTTCAAGATGTAACAACATGGCTACATGCATCACAGTCAGCTCGACAATCGTGTTCCTCTTCTTTGCATTGGTCCACCATCTTGTCCACATTTGGGGAGTCAACTAGTCATTGGGGAAGGGAAGAAACAGATCTGGGGCGTGACTCAGTTAAAGGTGCCAATAACCATGGAAACCTGCACCTAAAGTAAATTAAAGCGGTTCAAATGTGTCTTCTCACTTGAGCAGCAAACCCGTCTGCATGCAAGCTTCTTTGATTTCTCCACATCCCAAATGAATAGGAGGTTCTTCAAGAGTGATCTCAACACGGCAGGGTACTGAAAGCAGAAGTCCACCATGTTCCTCAAGTCATCTCCAAGGGACCAAAAACTCTTCATCAATCCTGGAAGATGGACACTTTGTGTTCCCTAAAATGCAGGTCCCCGATCTGATAAGCCACCAGAATTCTCTCATTGGGGAGTTGTGCAATTTTAGGATAAATTGCCTCAGGTTGCATCATCAGAGGGCAGGGGGTCAAGGCTCAGTGGGCTCTGTCAGTCTTTAACAAATTATCTGGTAGATTACATTTAGTGCCTGCAAGAGCCACTTTCTACAAACTGGATGGGTCTTTCCTCTGCTCCTTCGGGAATCCCTCTGATCCTTAAATTGTTGCAGCACTTGAAGTTCTCCAAGACATCAACAGTTTCCTGAGCTCGCAACCTCTTTTTCTAGGGCTGCACTTACGTGGAGCCGCCAGTAGTGTCTTCAGTGGAGGAGACCTGCATCTCCAGCTCTGTAAGGCGGGCTCCTTGCTTCTCCAAAATCAGTTACTAATTTGTCAATTTTGGAAGTGACAGCCCAGTTTCAGTATCAGGGCTTCTAACACCCGATCCAAGACTGTGTGACCCAGCACCGCAGTTGCCTCCTCTGACCCTTCTCCTTCAAAGCATTGGTGGTACTCTGCTTGCCAGCAGCTTCTTTTGCCCAGATACTGTACCCTTGGGGCTTGGATGCCATTGTCATGCCAAATATCTATCCATGCTACCTATACTATAGGCTGTATACAATTTTTCCCATTTCAGGTGACTTGCTACACAAAAAGGCAACTTATATTCGAGCAGAGGTCAGAAGCCAGCCAGGACACATCTGCACTCTAAGTCTACACAAGCACCATGCTTATTATCTTACAACTTATCTACCATGGATAGCCCAGGTGAGATATAGTATCTCGCTTCCAGTGGTGTCATACTTCTGCCTCATTTCCACTGGTGGGAGCACTGCAGCCGTGGGAGGTTAAGTGACTGACTAGTTCACGAAGGTCACACAGTGAGTTTTTGAATCTAGTGGAATTCGAATCTATGGTACAGAGAATGGGGTGTGTAAAGGTGATGGCGGGGCTTAGGGTTCTCTGTGGATGACCAATTCTCTGATTAAAAAAACAGAACCACAGAAACATAGAATCTGATGGCAGATAAGGACCGCTTGGACCATCAAGTCTGCCCACTTCTCCCTAGAAGAAGAATCAGCATTTATATAGTGCTTTTCATACACACTGTATCCCAAAGTGCTTTACAAGCAATGCTAGACTAGTAGTGAAGTGACTGAATGTGTAGTGGCAGCCATATCGCACATCAGCACCCACACACAATCTTAGACAATTGCATGAATCAGTTTTATGGAAGGAGAATATTGGTCAGACACCAGGAAAGTCCCTACTCCTGAGGGGGAAACTTTGTCATCCTGGTCTCTGCCAAGATGGCGGCTCCTATGGATCCTGGTGGAGGTGGTGGAGGTGAGCTGGTCGCTGGAACTGAGGAGTTAGCCTCTGCCTCGGTTCCCTGTCTGAGTGAGGCTTCTTCCGTCACAGAAGTGATGGATATGGATTCAGCTGTTAAGAAACAGGCTAAGGAGTTACCTATGTCTGAGAAGGATGGCCCTATAGTTCCTATTGAGCAACGCCTGTTGGCTTCTTCAGATGGCGTGGATTCTGTGCGATCATTGGATACTTCAGCTGACCTGCTGTTGAGAATGGAGTTTTCAGGTTGTCACCAGTTTCCCTCTCGGAGTGCATACCTGTGAGTGCTTCTCGTCAAGAAGAGTGCCAACTTCAGGGACAAGGACAAGCTACAAAACACCAGATAAGTGTTTCTCCTACTGAAGTTAAGTTTTCTCCGATAATGTCTAATTCATTTTCTCCTGTGGTAGATAGTGGTGCTGAGTTAGCTACTCGGTCTGCTGAGGGATTGATGGTGCTCCGCTTCAGCAGCTGGGAAGGTTCTCGTATGTCATCTTGGGAACTGCCTGTCAGCTCGATGAAATTTCTTCTGCTCCAGTTTTGACAAATGCTGTGCTTCAAGATGAGGGTTCTGACCCAAACACAGTTTTACATCCTGATTTGCCTCAGACTTTGCTTAGTCCTTCTTCACATGAGGTTTTGATTGCTTCTCCTCCCGAGCAATGAATTTCCGGGGTCCAGACTTTGATGGAAATATGCTAGCTACAGGATACACTGGCACAGGCCTTACAAGCTGCTGGGTGGGTGAAATCCAAGCCCTAATCAACCATGGTGTCCTCAGCGCTTAGAGCCTGCCCTGCAGACCCTATGAGCTTCCCTTCCTTGGAATTGTCTAATTTCTGTTTTGTTATTGCATCAGTAGAATCCGATTAAAAGCCCTTCTCCTAAGGCTGCCTCTGGGCAGTTACATGACACTGTCATTCCCACTGATCCTATATCAGTTTTATCTGGTCTGGTCCGGATCCCTGTCCCCCCATCCTTCTTTGGGTACAGCAGGGTTCCTTCTGAGGACAGTCAACCCTTGTCCCGCAGAACTTAGAGGATTATTTCGACTCTTACAGAATTCATGCTTAATGTAAATGCTGTATGAATAAAGTATAAAGAGGGTTTGGAGGTGCATCCAGACAGAGTGTATGTAGGTCGACACTTTGAAGGAGAGCATGGGTTTCTCCGCTCATGATAGTTATGCACTTATGCATACATCAGGTGACCCAAACTTTGATGTTAGCTTTAAAACAGCGGCAAATTTGGAACTCTTTGAGAACGCTATCAAGGAATACATAATAACCCAGAATGGAAAGTTTCTGCTATTATTCCTTTAACTAAACCTGCTTAAAGGACTGTGACTGTTTTATTCAAGAATGAAGGTGTTGCAATATCAGATATCTTGTTTTGGTTGTGGTCTAAGTGTTATGTCTTAGGACTTCCAGATCCTGTTATGGACTCAGAGGATATTTGGACTTGAGGGTGGAGGATTTGGGTCAAAGTCCTCAAATCAGAGGCATTATTCAACACCTGCCTAGTTGTTTCTATCTGGGAGAGATCGGGCTTTATTTTTTATGCTGGGCAGCCCAGATCCAGTTTCAGGTGGGGCCCATACTCATTTAAGCAATGCCTGTGACAAAATTAAATGCTCACTTTGTGGAGGGATTTGTCATGTGGCATTTTCTTGCCAAACTTCTGTGGTTTGTAACCTTTGTGAAGACAACCCACACTTATAAGAACTGTCCCTGGGCTTCCCATAATGCAGTGGGAGATGAAGCACAGAGACCTATGATGATGTAACTCCAACACCTGTAAAAGAACATTGCCCTGCAACTTTACCATGCCCCAGACCCTTCTCCCTCTCCACAGGGGGTCACTGTTGAGCCTTTGAGTATTTCTTCATCTGTTATTACCCCGCTACTCCCTTACCACAAATAGCAGTTTCCATAGAAGGCATGGCCCTGAGGCAGTGGCACCTCTTGTACTGCCCATTCCTTTGAAAATACAGAGTTGCACTTTCCCTCTGCTGCTGATCCAGGACCTCTGGGCTAAATCCCACTATGCCACCCCTCACCCGGTAGAATGGGAACTTCAGAAAACAGGCATTTGACCCGCAGTTCCTCCCAAAACTGGGGAAGAAGCCGCAGATGGGAGTGAGGTTGATCTCCCATGTCCAATAGATTTCTTCCTTACTAAAAGGAAACAATGGGATGAGGTGGATGAAGATTCTGACTCCTCCTCATTGATTTCCTCTCAGACGGAACTTATGACTGACTCTGAAATCCTCTAGCAGATGCAAAGAAAGAGGGTAAAAAGAAGAAGAAATCTAAAAGATCAGGGTCCAAAACTCTACCTCTCGGTCAATGCTATGGCACTAGCCCTACCACCTGACCATGGAGTGACATCTTTCATTGGGTTCCTTAAATGTTAATAGCATTAAGAACCATAAATAATGACTTGCCACTTTTTCTGTTATATCTAGTCATTTGCTTGACATTTGTTTGATTCAAGACACTCGGTTACATACTACAAGGGAGACCTACGGGCATCAAAGAGTGGTTTAGAGGAACTTCTTTCTGGTCCTTGGGTGATGAACCATGCTCGGGTGGGATTTTGATTTTAAATCCTGACCTCCTAGTATCTCACCTTATTGATTTGGTCCCTGGATGGGCGTGCATCCTGATGCTAGACTGGGGACTCAGGATTTACGTGACAAATGTTTACAATTTTCAGACCAAGTTTCAACGGGTTGCCCTCTTACAGAAAGTTCTGCCTTTTTTGTACACTACTAGATCAGTGTTCTTGGGGAGGATTTTAATTATATATTGTCTTTATCCGATAAAACAGGAAAACTCAAAAGTTATATTCTGATTCTAATTTCCTGCAAAAATGTGTACCCAGGCTAGGCTTAAGGATTGTGCAACTGTCTCATCTAGATTACTGAGCATACTTTTTTCAAGGGCCACTTATCCACACGATTGATTTCTGGCTTGCCTCTCATTGGGTCCCTGTGAGCAATTTTTCAGTTTCCCCAATAGAGACCTCAGATCATAGAATGATTAAAGTGACTGGGCACTCCTGTAAATAAACCCGCCCAAATCCAGTCTGGAGGATGAATACTGCTCTTTTATCAATCACGGATACCTGGGATCTCATTTTGAATGAGTTGGAGGTCAGGTTTTCCGCCTTTGACTTATATGATAATTCCCTTTATGGTGACAAGACTCAAAATGAGATTAAATGTTTATGTAGCTCCTTGGCAAAAAAGACAGCCACTTCTAAGTATCTCACCTATCTGAAATTAAGAGATAGATTACAGAGGTTACTTTCTTGAGCTGTGGAGACTGGAGAAGACTCACAGAGGACATTGCCCTGCTTAAAACTGAGATGTGCAATTTTCAGTATGATAGGGCTCATTCTCTTTTTAGAACAAAAATATGGCACCCAAGGAAAGCACAAGGCATCAACCTTGTACGATTGTTGTACTCAGAGAATAGATTCTAAGTACATGGCTACTTTAGGACAGAGGCTGGTCAGACTGTGGATTCTGGTTACGACATAGAACATGTGGTTCATCGGTTTGTAGAATCCTCTTTTAGTGATAATTCTCCCCTTAGCTGCGATAGAGGACTTCCTTAGCATTTTACAGGTACCTGCTCTTTTAGAGGCAGATAAATCTCAACTGACCTCTCCCATCTCACAAAAGAAGTTGAGGAGGTTATTGGAGGTCTCCGCCTGGATCTTCCCTGGCCCAGATGGAATACATGGGAATTTTATAAAAGCGTAGGCCTTTTATGCCCTATTTGGTAACTGTGTATAATGATATCTTATCGGGTTTGGTTCCTTTTTCTGTGGCTTTCGCAGATAGTGTTTTGATTTTCCTGTATAAAAGGGTGACAAATCAGATCTGAGAAATTGGAGGCCTATTAGCTTGTTAAATGTGGATTGGAAAATCCTGTGTAAAATATTATGCAAGTGGTTATCCTGGTGGCCCAGGATATAATTTCATCTGACAGACTTGTGCCATTCTACATCGGAGAATGGGAGACATTACTAAACTACTGAGGGAAGCTTTGATGAACCAAGTGGGTCTGGGTATGTGATCTCCTTGGACCAGGCAAAAGCTTTTGATGAGGTCTCGTATGCTTACTTGTTTCAGGTACTACAACACTTTGGTATCTCTGTTAAATTTATAGACTAGCTTAGAATTATTTATAGATATACCTCATCAAGGCCCTTGGTAAATGGAAAACTGGGAAGTCTGTTCTGATTAGTCGAGGAGTCAGGCAGGGCTGTCCCCTGAGTCCACTTTATGTTTTTCTTTGGACCCTTTGTTGAGAAGATTGAATTTAGTGCCAGGGATCTCACCATTTAGGGTTCAGGTGATGGGACATTTCCAATTGCTTTTCTACACAGTTGACACTAATATCTTAGTAAAAGATCAGGAATCTGGGGAACAGCCCATGAGGGTGGTAGATTATTTTTCTAGTATCTCTGGTTCACAGATTAATAAAAATAAAAGTAAAGCGTAGGGCTTCATCTGTTAGGTGCTGTTCCTCAGTCTATAGGGGACATTGTTATAACCCCATTGCCCATTAAAATTTTGGGTTTTTGCTTGAGCACCTGATCTGGCATATTTTAATTGGGAAATTGTGTTAACTCAAGCTGAGGAGAAGGTTGCAAGATGGAAGAGCTTTCCCATGACAAAGAAAAAAGGGTATATATGTATAAAACTTTTCTTTGTCTTTAGTTTTGAATATTAGTTATGTGTATCCACTACCAAATAGATTGGAAGTTAAAATGTAAAGTGTGGCATTTCAGTTATTGTGGGGCATATGCATGGTGGGTTGAATATGGTTAATCCTGTGATTTTTCTTTACTATCTTTCTTTAAGCAAATTTTGTCCCCATTTTAATGAGGAGTCACACGCCTTGGGTACCATTGTTGAAAACTAGATGCTCTTATTTCTGGCAGAAATGGGAAACCCAACATTGGGGGATATTTCAGGGTATCCCACAGGGTTTTTCCTTACATACTGGAAATATGCAAAAAATTGAAAATTTGGAATATCTCACTTTGAACTTTTACATACAACTAGGAAACTGAATACCATAAATGTCACAAGAGATCTGTTTTAAGGAACCTTGTCTGATTTTATCGGACACAGTAGTGCTTGCTGCTGTCGTCCACCAAGTGACAGAAACCAGACTTCCCTAAAGTGTGGGACTCTGTATGACTTAGCTGCAATTCTAGGCTTAATGTCAGAGGTAATCATTTTCATAAATGCATTCAAGACAGATCATGTCTGAGGGAGGGTTGTGGTTTAGAGGTAGAAACAATGCTACATCTTTTTTTCAAATACCCTTATATTATTGATGTATGGCCTTTGCTGGCCTGTTCCTGGAATATCCTCATTTAAGGGCTTGGATCATAATACTTTGGTGTATGGACAATATGACAGTAATCTTTGGAGCCGTTCCATTCTGGTATGACTCGTGTTATTTTGGCATTGATTAAAAGGCATTTGGCAAACCAGATGTCAATATGTGTTGCAACAAAACAGCTATCCTTGTTGGGTTTACAAAATAAAATAGAACTAGAAATTAGAAAGGTATATCTTAATGAAAGATGTAGTTATTCTAGTCCTTTATTATACGACGGGTGGAAAGGTTGGAATAACCTCCCTTTTACAAGCTTTGCCGGACTAGTAGTGCCCTTGTGGTACCACATGAACTTGTTGACTCCTTCCCTCATATGCTGGAGGAGGATATCTAATAGGATGGCTGTTTTTGTTTTGTTCTGTATAATCTGGTAAATTTTGCCAGGAAGATTTGTTGTGCAGTGCTTATTTTTGGGATTCAGGAATTGGTGTAAGTGTTTTTTGGGGTTTTCTGGTTTGGTAGGGCTTGGTGAATTTTGTAATATGCCTTGCATGGTTGTAATTATATGAGTTGTTTTTTTGTTTTATTTCTCTGCTTTTCCCTGTTTTGTTTTTGAAGCTTTCTCCAATAAAAATTCCCCTACTTTGCAAAGATGGAATAAATACTCTTACAGCACACTAGGACTCTTATGTGGCATTTTAAAATATCACACCTGGCAATCCTGATGACATTGGACCCTACATCAGCAGAATATTATCCAACAAGAATTATTAAGAATCGTGATGGACAAATATAACAAATATATAGCAAACAGAAGAAAAGGTATCTGAACACACATTGACAAAACTATGGAAGCACTGTATGGGATGGATAAATAGAGAAACAGGAGAAAAAAGAGAAATGAAGGAAAAGAAGAAGAAGGAGAGAAAGTGGGGAAAAAAGGAGAGGAGAAGAATAAAAAGAAAAACAAAGGGAAAGGAAAAGGAGTAAAAGAAGAAAAATAACAGAAAATTATGACATAAGATGAACATAAATGTAATAATATTGTTAACCTGAAAGAATAACTACATAAAAAGTATCTCCTGAGATAACAATGAGACCTTTAGACTACTGTCCCTAGTACTGTGATTCCCACAATAAAAACTTCTCCTACTCTTTGCAGAGTCGTTGGGTTCTTTACTTTCACCTGGACACCCACCAGGACAGCACCAGGATGGGTAGAAGGGACCTTGGTTGAACATCTCATCCGAAGGACTGCACACCTTAACAGTACAGCACCCCAATACTGCACTTGGGTGCCAATGTTTTGTGTATAAGGCCAATCCCAATGTAGGACTAGAACCCACAACCTTCTGGTCCAGAGGCCGATGTGCTACCAACTGAGCCACATTGACACCTACCTACACTATTACCTCAGACCTTGCCCGATTTACAGCTCTTTCTCCCTCCTCCCAAAAATGAGGTAGCACGGAACTAAATAAAAAACAAAAACTCAAAGCTAGAAAGTAAATCCCATAACAGTGTGTTGCAATGAAGCCAATGGGCTGCAATGCCCCAGATGGAACAGTTTAATGCCTCTTGGAAAACTAGGTCCTATTCACAGGAAATTTTCAAAGATAACTCCTTGTAAAACTACTGCTGACTTTTATGCTTTCCTACTTTCTGTAATATGCAGTCTCTGTCGCTTAACCCAGAAATCACCACAGATTAAGTGAGAATAAATGCTGTAAAATAAGCACATTTTTGTTTTGTACCCTACTGTAAAATTTTTTGAGAACTTGTTTTTCTAAATAATGTGCTTTGAAGGAATACATACCTAAGTAAGCACTTTAGCTAAATAAGACCTTAACTACCTCATCTAGCCCTAGGGTATAAAGCTGAAGCACCAGGTACTTTAATATTTTATTTTACCTTTTACAACCACCCAATACCCTGAAGCACCACACCACTTTGCTCTAATTATGTTGCATAGTCCACAAGACTGGCTTCTTGATGATATCCATGCCTCACAAGCTGGTGAGAGGATGAACACAGATCCAAGCCAGACAATGGCTTATAGTGCACACAATATACAACGATAACACAAACTGTTCTCCAGAACAGGGTCCACGTCTGCTAGCATCATTCTTTATAATGTTCCATTTCCTTGAATGCTATAAATAACTCCTGGTGATAGCAGCTGATTGACATCTGACGGTGACATGCTTATGCCGCCTCGCCTGAGGGCTCATAACGAGTGCACACACCCGTACACAGGGCTCCCCATACTATTCAGTTAATACAGCAAATGTAAACAATATACAGATCTTGCATACCATAGTAAAGGACAGCTACAAAACTGGCATATTGGTGTCAGATTCTAAAACAAGCAAGGGATCAGCTGATTCTGATGTCTGAAACTGATTACCATAAGCGTGTGTGTCTCTGTGCTCATGACTGCCGTGCACTCAGGTTTAATGTGAACTGGGACTCTGCTGCCATGTGGGACTGGCATGGCAGAGAGTAGAGTTTGGCAAGGCCTGAGTGCCCAGACCCTGGTAGGTGCTTTTTCCTCTGGAACCCATTTAAATTTGCAGTGATTAACTGTCTGCACCTCTGAGGAGGACAAGTAATGGCAGGGCTGGGCTGGGATTAGTGCAAGGATTCATAGGTCCTGTGGGTACCAGGTCATGGGGGAAATGTTGGCATTTGTTGGGCAGCAATCTGTATGGGCTAAAGCCCCAGAGCCCCAGCCTTCTGGTTCCCTAGCCAGTACACCCGCCTAAGGAGTAAAAGACTTGGCATCTGTACAAAAACAGTAATGCCTAGATATGGATGAGTCACCCTAAATATATGCTATGGCAGAACCTGTCTCAGGTTAGAGAGAGCCCTTTAGGCCATGGGAGTGCCATAAATTTAACGTGATACCTGACTTTAATCTTGGTAGATCCAGAAGCAGCGATTTGATACCTTTTATTGGACCGACATAGATATAACAAAAAGAACAAAGTGCTTTAGCTTTTGACCAACCTAGTCCTTCCTCGGAAGCTTAATTACAGTTATTTAGAAAATCCCATACTTTTAACACCCAGATCATGCAGAAAAACCCAGAAAAAATTCCCATTAGTTTAAAATACTCATTTAAAAAAATAGAAAAAAGGTCAGAGAAGTGAATAGTACCATCGCTTTTCAGCTGAAAGGGCCTAAAGGTCAGGTGTGCTTAGAGCATAACAACAAGCAGGGAGTACACTGCACATAGCTTAAAATGACTTAGAGATCCCTTCAGAATAAGATAAGAATATCTCGAGCAGAGAGCTGCTCAACCAAATTATTAGTGTCCCAGTGTGTTTAAGAATGCAGTTCATGAAAAGCAAAACCCACCGAATTAAAGACATGCTAAAATGTGACATAATTGTAGCTAAAACAAGCCCCACAAAGTGGAGCTACAAAAAGTACCTATATATGACATACAAAGGGTTTAAAGTAAAGTTTACCTAAAGTGAGCAGTTGTTTCACACTATATGGAATGTAAAATTTAGCTGGAAACATTACCCAACTACACTCTCAAATTAGTTATTATGCTCCAAAACCTTAAGGCCTTTAGTGTTGTAACAGGAGTTTATACATGATAATATAAACTGGCAGTATAAGAGCCAAACAAAAGCTGCTTGTCAAGGACCACCAAGAAACTAAGACCATGCAGCCTGATATGTACTGATTCCAATAAATTCTCAGTGTATAATGTAACCTTGCAAATGGGGGTTCCTAATATGCCTTATGCCTGGTTGGTGATCGGCATGAAGCCGCTTAAATGGGGAACCGTGGAGTGCCCTGAAGCCTCGTAAGTTGTCCCTATACGCCTGTTGCAGTCAGAATTAGTTGGAATGGGAGGGGGTTTGAGTGTTGCTATGCTCGAATCCTGCCTGGGCTGCAGAGTAAGCTGCCTTCTGCCATCGCTAGTGGTGCAGGGGAGCCCTGAAGAGGGATGCGATTGATGTGGGAAATAATATGTAGTAATGATGATAATGTAGTTGTTCTAACCTGCCTTGTTTTGCAGCACAGAAGGTTTTGATTGCCTCCTCCATTTTGGTCCAGAACTAGTGAATTGGACCAATCAGTACCTTGGGACCCTACAGAGCTGGCTGACCAATAGAGGAGCTGTTTGTATCTGAGAAAGGGATTATGGGCATGGCGCCGCACCAATGAGAGCTGGAAAGTGACTGGCAGGCAGGTTTCGCCAGCCAATGAAAGCGGTAGCACCCGAACTGAAAGAAGAGCCCTTGTTGCTGGAGTTCAGATGCGTGTGGTTGGTGAAGGGAGAGGAGTGTGCTTCGCGCTTGAGAGTGTTCGCGCGGGAAGCGCGCGAAGGCCTGAAGCGGCCGCTTGTGTTTTTGGCTCCAGTGGACTAAATCTGGCGGGCGGGCGGTCAGAGGAGGCTGTGTCCTGCACAGCTACCCACCAGGCTTGACCTGTTTGGAGGACTGGAGAAATTGCTGAATCGTGCTCAGTCCGTGGGTGGAATGAAAGCTGCCGTTGCAGTGCATTTGTGATCATGAAACCTGAGCGTGTCAGGAAGCAGCCGCCTGGTGTGGTACCCCTCTGCTGTTGCTGTTTGCCATATAAATGGGTGAGAAGGCTGGTGAAGGTCAGGCTCCATCCTGGTAGCGGTGAAGAAATCGTTATTTGCTGGGGTTGTGAGTACTAATTCACGGTAGCTCCTGCAGAGTGTTTACGCAGTGGATTCATGCACTGTTGTATTGCTGACTGCCTACTTAAACTTTTCTCCTACTTTAACCTGCTCAGGACTGTTATGTTTATCTGTGCTAAGGGCTAACCAGCTGCCACGTGTGGACTAGCCATTAGGGCTTAGGTACCCAGGGACCATAAATCGTAGGGTTAGGCTGTGCACAGAGCCCTAGGTAGATAAGTATAGTTTTAAGCTAATCAACTTGATTTCCTCTGTCCTTGTTATTATCACCCTGAATAAATCAGATTGCTTTTTGTACAGCTACATCCTGGCTATTGTGTACATTACTGGTGAGCTGCAGTCTGGTGCTTGTAACATAACTGTGCCTTACTTACAGGGGTCCCTGAAGGAGCTGGAATATATTATCCATGGGGCAAGTGTACTGGTGAACAGAATTGTTGGTGCCCAGTGAGTCACTAGTGGGACGAAAGGGGTTGCATTAGCCCAGAGGGCTGTAACCGAGGTAGTCCTAATTGTGCTAACCCGACCTGGGTGGAGATACCCGTCAACAGATTTGGGCCCTCACCCTGCCTCCGTGGGGCAGACAGGGGTAGTAGCCCTAAGGTAGCCTGGGGGTTACAATAATAAAACTGCTTGATGTACTGAAACTGTGTAAAGAATCTGAATAAGAAATCATAGGCATTAAATTCTCTCACTCCCCAGAACATAACTAGTTATAAGGAGATATAAACATACACACACACACACACACACACACACCTTGAGCGTCATGCTGCACACACACACACACACACACACACACACACGTCCTAATACACCATCATTCACATCAATCACTTCAATTGTTACCTAAAGAATTAAACTTGTCATGAACCTCCAAGTAAAAGAGATGATGCATCCTAATATGTACAGAGTTCAAAAATGCGACACTGTAAAATCATACTACTATATGTGCAGTAACAGTCCAAGGATTCTGAATAGAACCACAATGAAATAAAACTTCAACCCTCTCCAGGGTAAGATAACTAGTTAGAAGTGAATATACACTATGTATGTGAGACAAGAGTCCTAACATACCGTCATTTCCACAAATCACTACAATATTAGCCCAATGTAATTTAATCTGTCAAAGACTCCTATGCAAATGAGATCCTGCACCCAATATGTTCTAGAGTTCAAAAATGTGACCGTATATAATAAAACTACTATATGTACAGTAACAGGCTAGGGAATCTGAATAAGACCCAATGGAATTAACCTCACTCCCACCCCGGGAAGATAACTAGTAAGAAGGAAATTAATATTCATTATGTGTGTGAACTAAGAGTCATAACACACTGTGACACCATTATGTCATGTGCTTGAATATAAGCCTACCTCAATGTAACAGCAACCCCCACACCCACCACACTCACATAAACACACACACACACACACACACACACACACACACACACACACACACACACACACACAGATGCTGAAGTCCTATAGTATGTTTATCTTTTGAAGAAAAGGTCTGTGGATGTTTAAGTCCTATAATGTGCCATAAACCCCAAATCTGTGTTCATGCCATCTTCTACCATATTGAGAAGCAAAATAGTTTGATCTCAAAAGTCCGCTCTGTTATGCATTTTTGAGATTTCCTTTAATACCATTACTGACATATCTGAGATTGAGTGGTCAGGCCGAGAGAAGTGTTGCCCCACTGGTTTTTCAGTCATATTCAGATTAATATCATGTCTTGCGAGTTCATTCTAGTGAGGAGCGGTTGGCTTGTCTCTCCAACATAACCTGTTTGTGGACATCTTTGCACTGAATGAAATAAACAACATGTCGTGGATGCAAGTGTATAATTCCTGTACCCTGAATTGTCTGTTTTGTAATGTAACCACACAGTCCGAAGTGGAAATGAACTCACAAGTCTCACATCTGAGTTGATTACAGGGTTGTGTGCCATTTAGTGTCATGGTATTCTGTTCTGGTGAAAGGTTTAATCTTCAATGTTTAATCTTGGTAAAATGTATCCTTACCCTGGGTTGCCTGCAGTCCCAGCCTAATTATGCACTTTGAGCCTGCTGGGACAACATCCTGCATAAAATCTGGATTTTTCCCACCTGGGAAAGTGGACTTGAAGTGAATTGGGACTAGAATATCTAAAAACCCTGTATCACGAAATGCACCAGTGTACTAATAATATGCTCATGAGCTCTAGTTAAGTAAACTGCTATGGTTGGACTCCTATTCAGTGTCTAGAAAATCAATTATTTGTGGGGAATTGTTGCTAGCTAGCCCTTTGATTTGCAGCCCTGCATCGGCTCAAAGTGCATCCATACTCCTGGGAGGTCACCGCAGACTCAGGTAGTCAAGCAGGTGGTTTGGTGTGATTTCCTCCTGAAAATGAACTGAGGCCATTCAGAAACCTAAACTGGGGTGCTTCAAAAGAAATGAAAAGACATTTAATGTGGAGCAATACACTGCCTGTGATGGCTCTTTCTTTAACTTGTACTGATTCACGTGTTCTGTGTTCTCAGTAACATAGAAACATAGAAACACAGAATTTGATGGCAGATAAGGACTGCTTGCCCACCTAGTCTGCCCATTTTCCCTACCTGTTTGCTATACCTGAACAAAAAAAGAAACTCTGGCACTCACCACCTCTTGAATTTAAAAGCGAACACTCAGCTTTGTAAGTTAAATACTTTATTGAGAAGCAGTAAACGCCACCTGTTTCATATACCGTAGATCCTAAATAATCTGCTGCCTACCTCTCTTTAGAGTTCCTTTATGTCTGTCCCATGAATTTCTCAATTTCCCAACCATGTTTGCCCCTCACAACATCTACCTGGAGGCTGTTCCATGGATCCACCACCCTTACTGTGAAAAATACTTTCTCATGTTACCCCTGAGTCTTCCCCATCTATTCTCATATCATGGCCCCTGGTTCTTAAACATCTTCTTTATAGCACACCTGATCATACTGAGCTCACTGGTGATGACATGAAAGCTGTTGTAGGTGTATTAGGAGGAGGAGTTGCACAGCTACTGCTGGGAGTGCTATGCCACACTATGGGGAAAGTGCCAGGGAGAGTCCAGGGAAGCTTGCCACCAGGAGGTATAGGAGTGGAATAGTAGTAGATATCACTTGTTGGACGTGGCATAATTAAATGAATTGTTAAAGCTAATCCTTGTTAAATTGAGTTTGAGAAATATTAAGAATTCAAGATTCTCAGGATCTAGACTTGACGTGAAGTAAGAGGCGGAGGAGGAGGATAATGGACAGGAGGTTGTGTATACACATTCTTGCTTGTTTCTTCAAGTAGTCTTTGCTCCTCCAACATAACTGTACAAAGAAGTTTCTGTTTGATATAAACTATGCATCCATGATGAATTAACTCACATATATGTACAGTATAGCTATAGATATTTAATACATGATTGAGCCCCTGTCCCAGTTGAAAACGCCTTCATATATTGCCCCATATACAGTGATACAAGTAAGGTATTATGACCCCAGTTAGCTAATTACATTGTATTAATGTGTTATTGAAGAGCTTGTTACATGTGTTATTTAGGTGCTTGTTACATGTATTATTGTTGTTACCCCAATAACACCAGTAACATGTAACAAGCAATTCCTAATAACATGTACAAGCCCTTTAATAACACACAAACAGCTGCCCTACAATCCCCCACAACTCTTACCTACAGAAAAATACCCTAGCCTACTCTAACTAAAACTCTACTCAACACCCTTTGCTCCACTCACATCAACAAGCAGGTCGATGTAGGCCTTCCATCCTCACACTGCTCCTACTGTTGCAGCCTTCTCTCATCCCACAATGGCACTCAAGGACCTCTGTTGGCCCCAGTCAGTTAGATCACTCAAAGCAGACTGCATGCCCTTCCAATGGCACAACACTTTCTGCCACACACCACGCTTTCTTCCAACTGGAAAGTCCACTGTTCATGACCGCACGCCACGCCACTCCCCATCCTGACTCTGTAAAGAGAACACCCCAGAGCCAGCCTCCCTTCATAGGAGGCCTCTGCACCTACAGAAACACTACTGGGACACATAAAAGCAATGTCCCAAATTAACCCAGTACACTATGGAAAAACAGTAAGTACCAACTTAAAGGTACATATCGCTCATCACGTGAAAACTACTAACACTTACCACTATATAAGAGAAAAGCCCAACACTACAGAAACACATAAAACAACAGAAAACACATAGAACACAGCAAAAAGCATCCAGCCTTGTGTATTATATAAAATAAAACATGGTGAAGTCCCACATATTCATGAAATAATATCATCTTGGGGTTGAACAAGCTCATAAAGGCCACTCGCCCTGGAGGCAGTATAGCGCAGTGGTTTAAGGCTCTGAACTGCAAATCTGGTGACATCCAGCAGACCACACGTGGGTTTGAACCCACAGCTTCCACTTGCATACTGTGTGACCCTGAGCAAGTCACTTAACTCTCTGTGCTCCCAGGTCGCTCTTGTAAAAAGCTTTCAGCTTACTGTGCTACTCCTAGTTAAACAACTAAATAAAAATACACCTAGGATCCAGTATCATTGCCATGACACATTGCATGTACAATCTAATCCTGCTAAAACTGTCTGTAAGTTGTACCAATTCAATGGGCTAACACAGCTCAGTGTAGTGTTATGCCTCATGCAACTGTTGATAACTTTGGCCATTCACACTCTCTGTTCCATGGGGAACTACCACCCTGTAGGGGTATCAAGGCAAGGAACCCTCAAGGAAGGGTTCCCGCCAGAGGTGTTGCAGAAAGGATTCTCTTGGCTAAAGGTACCTTAGGAAAGAGCCCCAGAAAGAATATTGAGCAGTAAACATTGACCATGAGGGCTGAGAGCACAGATCAACAGCAACCAGTAACAACTGGAAACAGACACAGACACAGACTGAAGACAAGCTGATAGATATCGACTGAGCAAAGGGCATGACTTCCTAAGGAGAGAGGAATGGCAAAGAGAAAGAGCCACCATCCAACAGCGGAACCTATCTGGGTAAACTGAAAGATTATACTAAATATGAACTACTTAGCATTTATGACTTTCAGCACGAAGAGAGGAAAACCCCTATGAGGAGGAATCCTCTGAGATCCAGTTCTAGGTCACCTTCTCCGGGCTTGGGATACTTTTAGTGACAGCTCTGATACTGCAATTTAAAACCAGTTTGGGGAGAATATTTCAATTTAGATGAAGGCTCTCGCTCTATCCCTCTAACAGGAAACGCTGTGAGGGGACTGCAATCACCTCTGCAGCAAAGGGAGGACTCCTGCTCAGGAGGCATTCACTCCAAGGCAGGAGGAGGAGGACAGCAACAACCGCTGAAAGCAGCACTCACCCGCCTCCACGAGAGGCCTAAGGAGGCAGTAGCAGTAGGCACCTGTGACTGTTTCTCCCAACCTCCCTGGCAGTCACTCCTGTTCTTTGCACCTCTTTACTATCCCCATCTCTGCCTGCTACCACCTCCCCTCCCCCTCTATACCCCTGCCTCTCTCCTAGCCCTGGTCCACCACCTTCCTCTCTTACCCTCCTTCAACACCCTTCCCTCTCCTTTCTAATCTGCTCACCCCACCCACGGTTGCACAAGTCTCCCGATCCTGCCTCTCACCCACCTCTCTTCCACCTCCCTCCCAGTTACCCCTCTATGCCCACTCTCTCTTCCCACTTTCCTACACTACCTGGCACAACTGGCAGCAACTCAATTTTTCCACTCCACCTTCCCTTTGACAATACCCTTCTGGCAGCTTTAATTCATGTAAATATTGTTTGCTGTGACTCATCATTCTTAATGTATGCTTGCTTGTATTGTTCTAACTGTTAATTTATTAATTGCAGCTTTTAGACCATGTATACCCTGTACTGAAATTTGTATTCCAACTGCTTGCCTGCTAATATCACACAAATTGTACTTCTATTCTTTGTATACTGACATGGAACCTTTATAAATGAGCCATTGGCTCAAAAGTATTTATCCAAAATTCTAATAAATAAATAAATAAATCAGAGAGGCTTCCTGAGGACAGTCTATGATGTGAGAAAAGCAGGAATGGGCAGAGAAGGAAGGATGTGGAGACCACGTGAACCGTAGGTGGTTATAGGGAAAAGCTTTAGGTGCTGCCGGTGCAGCCTGCACAGTTAAAGGAGCTCTCTTTGTTTATATATCTCAAATCTTCAGCACCTTAAGTCATAAATTCTACATCAAGAGGTGCTTCCTATGATATGCATGGCTAAAGCATCCCATGAAAGCAGTGCAACCTCTGCGGGTGAGGGCATACTCCAGATACGGACTGTAAGAAGCGAGACCATAGGCTACAGAGCAAGCCTGGAGCCATGTAATGGTTGTGGCTGGCATGCATATGACTGTGGGAAAGAGGGACCATGGCAATGCCTGACAGCCAGGAGCGGATGGAGCATAAATGTAGATAAGGTGGAACAGCTGCTTTAACTGAATGCAGGGGTAGTAGGAGGCCGGGTGAAGTCAGACGCATCGTAGGTTATTTCTGACTCCATAGCTCTTTTCCCAACCTGAAGCCACAATGCCCCACTGTAGCATCACTGTCCCCGCCATGAGAATAACCGATGGCATAAACAAATCACCAGGACACTATGCCATGAAGAAACAGGAGGCAGGGGACTGATCTGTGTAGCAGTTATAATTGAAGCAGCATTTGACAAAACAGTGCAACATAGTAGGATTTAAGGCAGCATTTACAACAGCAGTATAATGGGAAGCAGCATGCGGGCAGGTAACAGCATTATCGGGAGTAACTGAAGCAGCAGGCAGAATGCAGGTGGAACACTGAGTGAAACTTTGAATAGTAACAGGGATGGAGAATGAGACTGAATGATACATCCAGAAAGCATGCCAACCAGTTTGAAGGGGGTGTTAGTGTGAGTTGCTGATGCATCACAAATTAGGTAGGCTGAGGCAGTAGTATAACAGCATTTGTCAATGCCGAATGTTTGCTTGCTGGCATTGGCATTGGTAGTGTAAAGTTACAGAGCTGCATAATGGGAATGGCAGCGAAGTATTGACTAAGCCAACCCACCACCACCCTGCAGAGAGTGACAGGCATTGGGTGTGCCTTTTGGTCGTCAGGCATAACGACACTACCATTTCACCACACCCTACACTGCAGACACTGACAAGTGTCATGGTGTGCCTTGGGGTCTTTGGCTTTGCGCGCACTCCCATTCCATCAGGGAACACGGTGAGATAGGTGTGGTATAGGAGAATGGGGTGAAGTCTGGGGTCAAGAGTCCGAGGCACACCTTGATGCCTCTCACTGGCTGCAGGGGTGGGTGGGGTGGAATGGCATGAGCATTACAGGCAAGAATCCCCAAGTCACACCCCTGATGCCCATCATTCTCTAGCGGTGGGGTGTTATGGTCAGAAACCCCAACACCTCATGCATTCGCTGGTATTTTCACTCCAAATTTTCAACATGATTTTTGTGACTCCCACCCATGAACAGTGGCAATATCAGTTTGTTAGCCGAAACTGCTTTGCACCGCTGACACGCATTTGGCACCACAGACGCAAAACACATTCTGAACAGGATGTGAAAATGACAGCGGTACTGTTCATGGGGAGGTGTAAAAATGGCAATGTTGAAAATCTGCTGTGAAAATGTTAAAAACTGGTGAAGTCACAGCATATCGTAGAAACTGTGCAACACACACCCGTAATGTAACTAGTTTGGGATTTTTTTACAGCAGATTGTTAACACAGGCATTTTGGGACCTCCGATCATGAACAGTGTCAGTGTGATTTTCTTTATCTGTCCAAACAATGATTTCCACAGTGACCATGCATTTCTGCACTGAAAGTGTGAAAACACATTTCGCCATGTTGTGGAAAAATGACAGCTGTACTGTTCATAAGGAGGTGTGGAAAATGCCACTGGTGAAAATCTGACTGAAAATATTACAAATTCATGAACTTACGAGGGTGCGGAAACTGCACAATGCTCACTCATAACACAGACATTTTATGGAGTTTTATCACCAAATTTTCAACATAGCCATTTTAAGACCTCTGCTCATGATCAGTGCCACTGTGATTTTTTCTTAATCTGTCCCAAACATTGTTTTCGCACACCGACTGTACCATTGTGCGCTACATGTGCGGAAACACATTTTGGGCAAGATGTGAAAAATGGTAGCTGTACTGCTCATAAGGAAGTGCGGTAAAATGGCACTGTTGAAAATCTGGTGTGCAAATATTACAAATTCAAGAAACTTGCAAGCGCATGGAGGAACCACGCAACATGCACTCCTAAAACAGTAATTTTTGGATTTTTCACCAAATTTTCAACATAGCCATTTAACACCTCTGCTCATGAACAGTGTCACTGTGATTTTCTTAATGTGTCCCATACATTGATATCGCAAACCGACTACGCCACTGCATGCGCTACATGGGTGGAAACACGTTGTGGGCGAGATGTGAAAATGACAGCTGTACTTCCATAAGGAGGTGTGGTAAATGGCAATGTTGAAAATCTGGAGTGAAAATATTGAAAATTACAAACTTACGAGCTGCATAGGAACGCTGCAACGCATACCAGAAACAGTCATTTTAGGAATTTTGTCACCAAATTTTCAACGTAGCCATTTTAAGACCTCTGCTCATGAACAGTGTCACTGTGATTTTCTTAATGTGTCCCGTACATTGATTTCCGCTCACTGACTGAGCCATTGTAAGCTACATGGAGGAAACATGTTTTGGGCGAGATGTGAAAAATGACAAGTTTCTACCAAATTTTCAAAATAGGCTTTTGAGAGCCCACCTTATGAACACTGGCAGTGTTTCTCTTAATTGGTCCCAAAGGTGATTTCTCGCAGTGACTGTGAAATCACCCTTCGGGCCAGATTAACGCCATGACAGTGACAGCATTCATGAGAAGGGTCCCAAAACCCCATGTTGAAAATTTGGTGCAAAATTCCAAAAATGCCCCACATATGCAGCAAAGTTGAAAAACCCTATTCATTACATTATACAGCTTACCGGCATTTCCTCAGTTCACAGTCTGCTTTGAAGAGTGCAGATGTTCTCGGTCCACTCAAGATCGCCACACTGGACTCTGGAGGTAAGTGTGGGGTGAGGGGGTGGGGAGGCAGGGTGGGCGGGTGGGCTGGGAGAACGCCAAGGGAATGTTTTCTTTTACAGGTTTTTTTATTTTTAAGGAAGACGACGGGGGACGTCTTGCCACGCTGGGGTGGGCTCCCAGCGTGGCAGCTAGAAGACTGTTTGGGGTGCTGGAGCCGATGGGGATTGGGCACCCCATCAGCCACATACAGATGCAGCACGCAGGGGTGGCTCAGCATGGCAGCTGTAAGGCTGTTTGGGGGCTGGAGCCGACTGGGGATTGGGCACTCTGCCAGCCATACGGACGTGTGTCACGCTGAGGTGGGCTCCTAGCATGGCACCTGGAAGCTTTTTGGGGCAGCGTGGAGCCGACGGGCACTGGGCACCCTGTCGGCTATACAGTATGTGCGTGGGGAGGGCGATGAGCACGCAATATGCGTGCATATGGTTGGGGGAGCTCTGCTTACCGAAGCGGAGCCTTTTCAACTGCATGCCACTGCATTTTTAACTGCTGTCATAGACAGCTGGAGCAGTGATTGGAGCACTGCGACCATGCCTGCAAACACACTGACTGAATTGGAGGAGGCTGACACACCTCTGGAAAACTCAGATGATGGCACTATGTTTCTGCACATGCGCAAGCAGACATAACAATGAATTGCCAAGGATACAGAGTAAATGCAGAGTGCAACAATAAAACTGCTAGAAAAGTCAGCACATTGGAGCTGAAAAGTTGGGAGCTGTAACTGCTGTATGAAGCCAGGCACTGAGTGGAGCAGGTGTAAACAATTAAGGATGAATGTGCAGGGAAACAGCTACAGCAAGTGGGAGCTGAACAGCAAGCAGAGAACAATTACAGGTAAACTGAGGACTGCTAAAAGTATGGCAAAAGTAAATGGGAGCCTGAATAGCATTATTTATTTTATTTATTTATTTTGTGTAATCGGTTTACAACCTTTGAGCCAGAGGCTCATTTCCAAATGTACCTCTCACACTGAGGACAGACAGAGCATTTAAGTTGTGGAATACAGGTCACTGACTTAGAGTTACACAGAATGATTTCATACATTGTACAATTTAGTAGCATTTCCAGTGATACAGCTGAGCACATGCTGGTTTCAACAGAGGCAGGATGCACGTGGGGAAGTGGGGGAGGTGAGGTGGAGTGCCGCCCAGTGGGCGTTGTCAAGTGTAGAGAGATAGTGGCAAGTCACCAATTAGAGACAGGAGCAGCTATGCAGTGTTAAACAGTTGGCTCAAGGGGCGGTTTTGAAGTTGGAGTTGTGGGGGCATTGGAAATGGGAGCAGGAGAGAGTTAAACCAGGATGGGGCTCTGTAGCAGAAGGACCTCTGACCGTGGGTGGTCCTGGATCTGGGGACCAGTAGAGTGGTCTTGTTGGAGGTTCGGGTTGAGATAGTGGGTGGGGTATGGTGGATGGAGCTGTCACCCCAGGAGGAGAGCCCAAGTAAGAGTTTTTTGTGAGGAGGCATGTTTGGTAGCGTAGCCATTCATCTAGGTTAAGGAGTTTGCCTCGCCATAGAGTTGACATGTATGTGTGAGCCTGGGGGCACCAATAATCAGCCTGCAAGCCTTGTTTAGGGTGAGGCGAATTTTGTTGAGGGTAGTGGTGTCAGCAGCACCATAAACTGGCAGGCCATAGTCAACAAGGGACAGTACTGATGACATAACAGCAAGTTGGAGAGCATCAGGGGAGGCAGTTCTTATAGCGGTAGAGGATGCCAAGCCGTGTGTTAGTGGCGGATGCAAGGGCATTAATGTGGGAGTGGAAGGTGAGGGCTGAGTCGAAGGAAACCCCAAGGTATTTGTAGGAGCAGACTTGTTCAAGCGGTTGTTTGGTACTAGGGAGGATAAGGAGTGGGTTGTTGCAGGCTTTGTTTTGGGGGTGGGCGAAGAGCATTGTCTTGGTTTTGAGATTAATGATGAGTCTGTGCTCCTTAAACCAGGCTTCGACATCATCGTGGGGTGTTGTAAAGAGTCCTGGAGGAGATGGGATTGCGGTGGGTGGCAAAATGACAGCATCATCTGCATACATAAGAATTTTGCCAGAGCATGCACTGGGCAGGGTGTTAGATAGAGTGTAAAGAGTAGGGGGCCCAGGATGGAGCCCTGGGGTACTCACGAGTGGATGGGACGAGTTTCAGAGAGTGTCCGTTGATTTTGACACACTGGGAACGAGCGGATAGATAGCTCTGAACACCAAGCGAGGGGTCAGCAGAGAAACCAGTGTGGCAGAGGGCATCCATCAGAAGAGGGTGGGAGACAGTGTCGAAGGCCTTTGAGAGGTCAATCAACACTGCACCAGCTAGGAGCTGGCACCCAGGAGGAAATGGAAGTTCGAGAACTCAACTAGTGCAGTGCGGTACTGTGACCAGCACGGAAGCCGTGCTGCTCTGGGCATAAGATGTTATGCTTAGTCAGATATTCAGTGATTTGAATGGCCATCACTTTTCTAGGGCTTTGGGGAGGATGGAGATTGGTCGGTAACTGCCGGCGGAGGACCTGTCACCCCTTTATGAATGGGGCGGACTATGGCAGTTTTCCATGCAGTGGAGAATTGCCCCAGGCAGAGGAATCGGTTAAGTAGGCTGGTGAGTGGGGTAAGGACTTCATCCAGCACCAGCTGGAGAATACTGGGGTCCAGGGAGTCGCTGCTGGGACTATTGCTTTTTAACACTTTAATTAGGAGAGGTCTGGCTTCCTGGGCAGATACCTGGCGAGGTGGAAGCTGGGGTGCTGGAGGACAGGGAGGTAGGCTGGGGGGTGGTCAAAAATTACTGGTGGAGGACAGAGCTAAGGTCAGTAAAGGAGGTGTTAAGGCAGTTAGCAATGCAGGCAGGGTCGGTGGAGGTAGAGCCATCAATAGTGAGCTGGGATGGGGAGGGAGTGTGATTTCATTTAGCTGTTTAATATTGTCCCAGAAGGTCCGGGCACACCCCAGGAGGAGGTGAGGTGGCCTGGTAATGGTCGGCCTTGGCTTTACAGATGGCCCATGAACACCTGTTCCAAGCAGCCTGTAGGCTATCAGCCATCTGGCCCAATTCAGTGGCAAGGTGCCAGAGATTATCCCTATTTCTAAGCATTTGTAGTAGGGCAGGGGTAACCCAGGGTGCATTATGTTTTTGGATCAAATTTTGGTGATGGTGCAAACAGATCACAGGCCTTGTTAAGGTTTGGGAGAAAAAGCGAGGGCAGTTATCAATGTCGGGTGCATGATGAATGGGGACCAATTAATATGGGCGAGAAACTGTTTGAGTTTAATCAGCCCACCAGGGTGGAGAGCACCTGCGGAGGTGTGGTTTGGGCTATGGGTTTGGGAGTGAGTTGCCGCCCAAAGGAATAGGATAGGGGGTGGTCACTTAGGGAGTCCGGAAGGACCTAAGATGTTATTAATTTTTTGGGCGGTTGGTGATAATAGCGTCCAGAAGGATACTGGTTCCTCTCTTTGGGTTAACTGTAGTGGGCTGGGAGATGAGCTATGTCAAATCTTGGGCAGCGAAAAGAATCTCGGATAGTGGGAGAGGAGGGCTGAGTCAGTTCACATTAAGGTCCCCCACTAGGATTTGTTCTGCCTTGTGGTGGAGGGTGGCAAGATATTCTGTTATAGATATTAGCTCTGGGTTCTGGTTCTTTGGGGAATGTAGGCAGCGGTGAGATAGAGAGGCCCCTGGAGGGGCTCAGGAGTGAGTTTGAGGATAAGGGCCTGGGCCCCATTCACAAGAATGGGAACAGGGAGCGCTTTGTCCGATGATTGTGTCCCTGGCATAGATCGCACAGCCACCCCGCTTGTTTACCCGGTCCTCCCGTATAGGGTATAGCCTGGGAGGGAGACAAAGAGTCAGGGGTGGATTTGGACAGCCAGGTTTCTACTAGGGCTATGATGTCTGGTTGATGTAACATGACCCAGCACTGGAGGGCATCAGATTTTTCAGTAGGCTGCATACATTCAAGGAGGCAATGCGGAGACCAGTGGACCTAGCTGGTGGGCTGGAGGGGCAGGGCCTGGGTTAGGATGTATATTACCAGATAGGAGTAGTAGGAAGACCAAGGCTCTGACCAGGGGGTGGCAGTGTGTCGACTTCCAGGGGTATGATGGGATGGGGAGGAGGCCATAGGGGAACAAGGAATGGGCAGGGTTCAAAGGGTTGGGAGGCGAGGATGAGTTGCAACCATGGGGAGCCAGGGTGGGCAGCGGTGGGGGGCAGCTAGGGGTGGGTGCCGTGGGCCAGGGTACATGGTCAGTGTGGGTGGGATTGGACTAAGTGAGGGAGAGTTGGGGGTGCTGGTACAAGTGGGCCAGGAGTGATGTCTGGCTGATGGGATGTGGGCACTAGCATGTAAATGAGGAGGAGACATTTGAGGAGGAGGTGTACAAACATAATGCCTAAGGTAGAAGCAGGGCAGAAAGGTTCAAGTATCTTGGCTGCCCCTCAGAAAGAGTGGATACCACTTTGGAGTAGTGGTAGTGTCACGGACTCTGGTGGACAGGGTATGAGGTTCGAGACCCTGGTAGGGCAGGTGAACTAGGACCTGGGTGAGAATGGGGATCCAGGTTCTGGGGATTCAGGGCAGGCTGGGTTTGGGGCCAAATCCAGGGTGGAAATAGCGACTCCTAGTGGTCACTGAGGGTTAGTGGCAGGCTAGGTGACGGTCCGGGTGGTAGGGCAGGGGGTCAGTATGTAGGGCTAGCTAGGAGGCTGGGTGTGACAGTGAGGTATGGGCAGAAGCAGAATGACAGCAAGGGAGAGAAGTTGTGTATGTAGGTAGAGGGTTCCAGGAAGTAGTAGGAGGAGGAAATTCAGGTAGAGAAACACAGGTGAATAGTCAGAGGGTCCTCTAGTGGCTAGCAGGTATAACCTGCAAATGGAAAAGTAGGGACTTAGAAATACAGCAGACAGGAAGTGATGTCATAGGAAGGGCCAATAAATCAAGGGACGAGCCTGGGTGAGGGGGTGAGTAGGGCAGTGGACGTGAGCGTCGATGGCTAACACCCTCACAACAAAGATGCAGCTTGATGGAGGAGGTATCCTTTACCTCTTAGGATTTACTGAGGCCTCTTAAGCACTCTCCATGTTCCCAGCCCAGGAGGGAGCTTGCTGAGGTCTGCTCGGTGTCTGTGTGTGTGGGGGATTTACCAGGCCTCTTAGGTGCCTCCGTGTTCCGGCTCCAGGAGGGAGTTTGCTGATGTCCACTCAGTGTCTGTGTGGCCTGAATTATGGTCTGAATAGCATGAAGTAAGCAAAGGTAAGCAGCAGATTACTAGTAAAACTAGAAGCCCCCAAAAAAAGTTAAACTGAAGAAACACAAGCACAGGAGAACAAGAAAGCAGGCACAAACAACAGAGAGAAGCATAAACAGCAGCCGGAGGCAAAAGCGTGCTGGACCAAGAAAGGCAGAAAAACACAAACCAGCAGAAAGGCCAGCATGAAACCAAGCATAAAATCTGAAAGCAGTAGAGGACAGAGATGAACGCTTAAAGGGCAGAGATTCCAGCTGAGGAAGGCAGAGTCCAACAGAGCTCCGTGGCAAAGAAAAAGTGCTTTGAATGAATCTGGAAGGAACTGGCTTATATAGCTCAGGCAGGGGAGTGGCTAGTTGCTGCACCCCACTGAACTGCAGGCATAGCCTTTCAAAAATATCTCTTCTACTTCTTTAATGAGTATTGCATCCTGGTGCTGTGATGACTCAGATGAACTAATGGTGTGACCATCTCCTAGTGATAGACACTAGTCCTGCTGTATCATCTGCTGTGCAGTGTGCAGGGGAGAAGGTGGTATCACCCACATACTGCAGTGACAAGGGTTCAACATAATTGTCTGTCCACCCATCCTGGACAGCCAGTTTCTAAGAGGGATAGCTGTTTTTGTTGTGCCTGTCCCTTGGACAGGCAGCTTTGCAGAAGGTTCTGGTGGTGCTGAGACCTGCTGCTCACCTGCTGAGGAGACTGGGCTGAGAGGGAGAAGGACAGGTGAATGTGACATCAGGATGTACCACCACCCCACATGACTCATTTGCCTGTCGGCAAGTGCGCTACCAGACGTGGGTCTCTATGGTAACTTGTGGCAGTGGAAGTCTGGCTCAATGTCTGTGGAATGCTCAACCGCACATGTGCTGTTCAATGTGCAGTTGACATCTTCTAGCTCTCTTCCACACTGTGTTTCTGATTGGCAGTCTGTTAGGACGACAGTGCGACAGCACACATTGAAGGAATAACAGCCCTTTTCAGGGCTTTGGGGGACAGAATATATAATAAATAACAACAATCTCAACAGGACAGGAGTCTAAAAGACTTTGTGCACTAGGAACTGACTGGGAGGGGAATATCATAGGCACACACTGCCTGGCCTGGCAGACTTGGAGTGTCTCTGTAAGGGAGAAGGGGAGAGAGGCAGGCAGGCCAAGTGTGCTGTGTTTTTGGCACTGACTTGGGGGAAGTGAGACGATGAGATAATCCCTTAGAAGCCCTTTTCAAGGTTTGTTTAAAAAGGATAAATAAAAGGATTAAAAACACTCTGGAACTACTGTAACAGAGCACAGGGAAGAGGCGGACGGCAGGCCTGGCAGAGCAACAGTGCTGCAATTTATGGCACTGGGAGATAATCCATTAGAAACTCCTTCCAGGGTTTGTGTTTAAAAAGGAAGAGAAGATTTAAAGGAATTCCTGAAACTGCTGTAAAGTTAAAGAGGGAAAGAGTACTGGGGTTTGCATTCACGGACAGGCGAAAGTTTTGTGGACAGACAAAATTTACATCCCACCTTTCTCTCTGACAGCCATCTCAAAAAATATTTCTAGCCCTGGAAGTGATACATGATGAGGAAAATGTGATTCAAACTGAGAGAGGAGGATGATGATGAAGAGGATGTGTTGTTTACAGAAACAGACTTCTTTTATTTTAATGAAATTGTTATTTTTAGCTATTATTCATAACTTCTGCTTTATTTATATGCAGAGAAAATTTGATTTGTGATGGAGGAAGGAAGAGACGACGACTTTCATTTCATTTCGTTTTATTCAAAGGTTACAACCCACTGAGTCAAGGCTCATTCATAATAGGAACCTTGAAATGATAATTAAAAAGGATGTGTTATTTCCAGAACAGTGAACTTCTATGGTTTTCATTTTTTAAACCTTAGTTTTATTTCATTAAACATGTTTATGGTTACACTATATTTTAAGTGTCAGTTTCAATGTAACTAATTATTTACATGCAACAGGATCATAATACTACAGTTACATGTTTGCTGTGTAGTATAGTTACACTGTAACAACATTGTAGTTAACTGGTACTTAGTGGGTTCAGACTTACAAATACATTATGGTTTGACTATCAATACATGTTCATTGATTCACTTTTACAATGCCTAAAACCATGTCTTCTGAAGATTCATGCATTCTAAGACATTTTATGACTGCATGCAGTTACTGTACATTTCATCAACTATGCCTGTAACATTATGTTCTCCAAGCTATATGAACAAAACTAACACCCTGCAGTAACTAATATTGTGAATGTCTTTCCAGCCTCTCATTAGGTGCATACAGATTGATCAAGACACATGGGACCCTCTATAAAGCCCCTGCACCTGAATATTCCTGCCCCCATCCTCCGTGATCTTAGTTACAAGTGGGGCATCTTTCGCAGCAACAGGGCTGCCCTCTTCTTTTGGGTGCAGCTGGTGGGTATCCTGTTAGAGCGTGACTTTGTTATCTCGTGCTAATGTGGCTTGCAACAGGGGTGTGAGCGATAGGGGCAATTTTTACTGTAGGTCACTCCCACACTCACACCGTGTTGGGCGCCCACATAATTTCAGGGTCCTTCACAGCATGCCCGCCTGGGAGGTGGATATTTACTTTGGAGGGATTTGGTGGGCAAAGCCCTCTCAAAAGCTGTTTCCTGGGAGGGTGCTTTGGCGCTGTAACTCCCAGGAGGCGTATCGTTGGCGCTGTAATGCTGCCAGGCAGAATGTGCCTGCACTGTACTTGGTGTCGGCAACATGCCTGTCGTGACTGGCATAGGTGAACCCACCCGTGTGCCAATGTTTATACTCCCCCACCTAGCTGTGCAGTTTCTGGTGCTCCTGCCGTGTCAGGTGGGTTTCTGATGAAACGCCACTGATGCACCCATGCACTGCAGTTTCAGAATCACGTGCCTTTTCATTGGGTAATGAGGGTCTTTACATTGTAGTTACCTTTCCTAGGTTGACCATAATTGAGTTGTAAGTCGCCCCCAATCCATACAGGTATCTTAGGAAACACATCAGCTAGAAATATACAAACAAGTTCCAACAGCAACCAAGAACGACTTTTATACAGCTTAACAGTTAGTGACTTCAAGGCTGAAATAGGTTGCTCTGCTTCCAGTACAGAAAAGAAAGCACAGGCTAGCAACCTGGGAAAGTTGGCAATTGCCATCCCTATATTGGTTGTAGATGTATGCTAGTCTGCACCATGTCCTGTATGGTGGACTGCTCCTATCACCCTTTGCAAAGTCATCATTTACATAGAAACATAAAATTTGATAGCAGATAATGTCCGCTACCCATCCAGTCTGCCCATTTCTCCCTATCTACACTATTACCACAGGCCGTACCCAATCTACAGCTCTTTCTCCCTCCCTCCTGTCCAAGTATGATTCCCTTGTGCTTATCCTATGCATTCTTGAACCCCACTACTGTTTTCACCCCTACCACCTCAGCTGGAAGGCTGTTCCAGTAATCCAGCATTTTTCAGTGAAGAAGTACTTCCTTACATCTCTCCTGAATCTGCCCCTCCAGCTTCATAGCATGTTCTTGTTCTTGGGCACCTTTTCTTCTAAAAATACTTCCCCTTGTACCTTATTAATGCCTGTGAGGTATTTAAAGGTCTCTATCATATCCCTCTCCTCTGTGTTCCAGGGTGTATATAATAGTATCTCTTCTATAGTGAACACCTCTAGAGCCAGCTGAGGTGTTCACTATAGTTAGGTGTCACTATAGAAGGTGTTAATATGCCTACTTAGTGAACAATGGGAGCCATCAAAGGTGTTCATTGTAAGAGGGTGTTTGTTATAGAGTGGTTTTTCTATAGAGGAGCACTGCACTGAGGTCCTTTAGAACTTAGCAATTTACAGTTAGCATTGGTCTGCTCCTCCTCCCAAAGCTTAATAGTCTTTTGATTGGTTTTACCTCTGGTAATGCATGCCCCGCCCAAGACTGGGGTAGTCAGGATCTGTCACCCTGCCTCCAGCATCCTGGATTTACCACAGCTAGTCACACACATTAAGTCCCCGCCCCCCATGGCAGTACCCACCTACCACCACACCTTGATCCCCGACCCCATGAACCCCTCAATAAGGAGAGGCCCCGATTCTCTGTGCCCAAAGAATTCAGTTTTAGAAAAGAAAACAGATACCAAGCCAAAACTGATCGAGTGAAAGTTTTTTTTTATTTTGAGGATGGGTGTAAGGACCACAATTCTCCGAGCCTGTCCTTGCAGATCTTCAGCTTCTTTTAACTGAATACATTTTATTAAGGTTTTATATAACAGTAACAATCAACAAGACAACAAACAGCCAAAAATGAAAAAAGTCAACACAGCAGATGCACACAAAAACAAAACTGAGGAAGAACTACTCTCCAAAAGGAATACCCCATCACCCCACCCTATCCAGAGCAGGAGTTACAGAGATAAATTATACTAATGATTGTAGAAAGATAACCATAAGCCAGTGGTAACAAGCCCAGGAAAGATTGCTAGCTTAACCCATGAGTTATCAAATTAACTAAATCAGCCAAAAATAAGGAAGGAGACAACCGCATACCTCCGTGAGAAATACAATGGCAGACCAGGAAAAAATAATACCAAATACTATATACCATGAACTGTAAGTAACGTGAATAATGGATCCCAAACATTTTGCAAAACAGGCTAACGGTTCGCCATACTAGCTAGCATTTTCTCCGCTTGTAAGTTGGGACTTCCTGATCACACCAATGACGAAGATAATTTCTTAGCACAGTACGAGATCAGGGCCATGTGCTAGCATTGATTACCAATTAGTTTATCAGTATAGTCCCCAAAATATGCCCAGAGAAAATGCTAGCTCCAACCCTAAAAGGGGGTCAAGATGATTACAAATGGTGTTCCAAAAGAAAGAAAGAACTTTTCACATTCCCACAAAATATGTAATAAGGTGCCCAGTGCCTTGTTGCACCATGTACATACTTCTGTTGATTTAATACCTATTTTGAATAGTTTAATAGGGTATAATAAAGGTTGTGTAACACTTGGAACTGTATGTATTGATATCTATCCCACCTAAGGTATTTATATGTGTGATGCCATAAACGAGACCAATCTTAAAATTAGCAAACTCAGGAATAGTCAATCCAATGTTCTAACCTCCTCCTCCCTAACAGGAAGGAGATTGTAAAACTGTGAATAAAAAAGGAAGCATGAGGGTGTGATGTTTAGATACTAAAGCAAAAATCTTCTGTCCATAAACATTGGACCATGGTTTTGAACCAAAATGATGCTATAGAGAATTTGAGCTGAAATATTTAAAACAGTCACTAGGAGGAGCACGAGTAATGCACTGGAAATCAATATATTTTAACAATAGTCCATTATGAAGGAGATGTTCTACCGATTTAATTTCAGGTATGGCCAAAATGTTGATGTAATGAGTTGTCCCCTTTTAAATTCGGATTGCCCAGGATAGGTTGGCAACATCTTTCATTGAGTTTAAATGAAGAAGGAGCATAGTTGTTTATGGGCTCCCTGACACAGCTAGTAGGGTGGCTAGAAGAGTATGGGGAGACTGTTAGGAGGGACATGTAATAAAGCTGTAATGTTTAATTTCAGCTGCCGACACTGATATCTCTCAATATCTAACCACTGCAGTATGTATACAGATGAAGGGTCCTCCCTGGGTGCTGATACCATTGAAAGTAATGTGCACTGTGTATTGCTAAATAATAAAGATAGAAATGAGGAAGGAGGAGGCTGCCTGACAATTTGGGAGCTGTAAGTTTGAAATACGACCGTTGAGGCTGCTTCCCCGTGCCATATAAACCTTGTCAGAATTCTCTACAAATCTGAAAACCAGGACTGGGGTACAACCTGATGAAGCATCAAAGGGATAAAGAACCCTGGGGAGAATATTCATCTTAACAACAGAAATGCGCGCCCAAAGAGCAAGGGGAAGCTGGGACCAGCGATTCAGGTCTTGTATAAGTTGATCGATAACGGGTCTAAATTATAAAGTTTTAGTTTTAAGGAGAGGTACTTAAATAAATGCCAAGTACTTACATTTATCAGGGACCCAAATTAGCCCAAGATGAGTTACCTCAGCCTGTGTAGTCCATGGGTACAGGGGCACAACTTCAGTTTTGCCTAAATTCAATTTATAGTTAGAAAGTTTACCAAATTGTTGAATTGCTTCCAAAGTCATGGGCAGGGAGATAGAGGGTTTTGCAAATGTAGTAAAATATCGTCCACATACATGGACAATTTGTACTGATGCGACCCAGAGAAATACCCTGAATACATGCAGTGGAATTATTTTTCTGGATCAGAGGCTCAAAAAAAGAATAAATAAAAGGGGACAGAGGGCACCCTGCTTGGTAACCTGCATAAGATGGATCTTTCCGAACAGACCCCATTACATAAAACTCAGGCTGAAGGGCTTGAATAGAGCACTTGCACCCATTTAATAAAATCCAAGGAATATTATGCTTGGGCAAAAGATTAAACAAAAGTCCCATGAAACCCAATCAAATGCTTTTTGCATCCAGGGAGGCCAACACAGCTGTGATAGAGGGATCCCTGGATGCAGAGAAAAGATGGGCTAACTTACTAAAGTGGTCAGCCAAGTGATGACCAGGAACAAAACCAACTTGTTCTCTGTTAATTAAGGAACCCCAGACTTTGCTCAAATGGGAAGCCAATATTTTAGAAAGACTTTTAAAGTCAAGGTTTATCAACAAGATAGGTTGAAAATTGTTGACTTTAGTAGGCTCCTTCTCCAGTTTTAAGAGTACAACTATAAGGGCTCTGTTAAAGTGGGATCAGTAGAACCCTGTGAATATATATAATTAAAAGTATCTAACAAGATAGAAGCCAGAAGAGTTTTAAATTTCTTATAAAATTTGGAGTATAACCATCCGGTCCCAGAGTTTCATCCGGGGTCAAGGAATCAACGGTGTCTAATACTTCCTGTAAAGACATGGGGTTTGTAAAAAGTGTGTTGCACGCCTGAAAGTTGGGGTAATTCAAAGCCCTGAAAAAATCAGCAAACTGTGAAGTAGGAGCAACTGGATCTGGGGTGTATAGGGATCGATAATAACTTTGAAATTGAGCAGCAATATCCCTTGATTAGTAACTAGTTGACCCGAGGGCAACTGTATAGATGGAATAATTCATCCACCAACTGAGTTCTTAATCGCAGGGCAAGTAATTTACCTGCCTTCTCCCCTTATTAAAATATTTAACTTTAGATCTAAGAAGAAGGTGTTCTGCTTGCTCACTGAGGAGATCATTATATTGGGCCCATAAAGATTCTAGCTGTTTCCAGATCTCCTCAGGGAAGAGGGTGACAAGGAATGTTCTATTTCCTTTATTGTGTAAGGAGGAAGTGGCCATTTGTGCTCTAAGCTTTCCATTTGGATGCAAGATGGATAAATTCTCTGCAAGCTACACTTCAAAGTACACTACAAAAGATCTAAACCAGGCATAGTGGGTGAATTAGACTCAAGAAAAGAATATATGAAATCCATAATTTGTGCTATAGTCTCTGGAGATTTCAATAATTGATTATTCAAGCATATCTTCAGTGTTGCCCAATAAAACATAACTGAATTATTTCAGGATGGTGGTCAGATAAAACCTTAGTACCATAATAACACAACTGAATTCCCAAAAGGTGTTCCAATCCCAACAGAATATAGTCGATATGGGAAAATAAGTTATGAGGCAGGGAATTAAAAGAATATTCCCGCTAGGAGGAGTTCAAACTCTCCAAGGGTCCACAAGTCCTATGGAGTCCATAAACCTCAGAGCACCTGTTACCCTGGAGAGAGCCCTTTCTCCTCACTCCTGACCTATCCAACTCATTAGAGACAACCATGTTCCAATCACCTGCCAGGAGAATAGGAGGGAGACCCAGAGAGATAGCATATTCATTAAAGAAACAAAAATGCAGGATCGCCTATCGTAGGTCCATATATAGAACTGAGGATGACCTCCCATGACCCAGCAGAGCCCTTAATAGAATTAACCTCCCTGGGGATCCAATACTTCTTGTAAGAGCCAGAAGGGAACCCTCCATGCCCCCAAAATAGCCACCCCATGATTAAGTAGTATTCATCCCAGCCCCATAAACATGGCCAACCCATGCTCTACGAAATATTAACAGTTGAGACATGGGTAAATGTGTCTCTTGTAACTTGAAATCTAGATTTAGTAGTTGCCGATTGGTCCTTGCAAGAATAGATCCAGAAGCAAATGATTAAAAAGCTTCAGCAGCCTGTTGACAAGGGTGGGTTCTCTGACATCATCTTCTGTATTTTTTAAATGAGTATTTTAAACCAATGGGGATTTTTCTGTTTTTCCTGCATGATCTAACTGTTAAAAGTATTGTATTTTCTAAACAACTTCCATTAGCTTCTGAAGAAGGACTGGTTGTTCAAAGCTAGAGCACTTTGTTCTTGTTGTTACTTCTATGTTGGTCCATTAAAAGGTATCAAATCATTTGCTTCTGGATCTATTCTTGTAACTTCAGAATACTGTATCTATTTATAGCCCTTTAAATGGAGCAAAAGTTTACAGCGTTTCAGTGGGGATTGGGTACCTTTACATTCCAAGACAGAATTGAAACAACTGAGACATAACAATTATCCGAACAAAAAACAAAATGACAGCAGTCCTCCCATATAAAAAATGAAGCCTTAATTCTAATAAAGCACCCACTCCAGAATAAACTATCTACCCCACCTCCCTCCCAAAACTACCCCTACTAATAAACAACAAACCAGCACTCAACACAGATACCCACCCAATAGCAAAAGGAACCCTCCTCACCCACATGGCACTGAAAGGCCATATGATCCATAATCCTCAAGTGCACAATGCACTGCACTCAACATGTGCACCCGTCCCAACTACCAACCCTCCAGAAACAGTTTCAAGCTCAACAAAGTTCAATGTTAACACCCTGAGCTAAGGAAGTCACTAAAACATGAAAAGGAGGCGGCCAGAACCCAACAGGCCAGTAGCAGTCAAACAGAAAAAATGTCCATGGCCTCCTCCAGCTCCCTCCCTCAAGCCCTTAAACAACTCCATCTATTAACTAACAATGTATAACATAATATTAACAAACATGGCCTTTAGAAAAGGAAAAAGCATGCAGTAAGCAACATGAGACCCGATAGCCATGTCCAAATGCAGAATTTGTCATAATACCTTAGCCTAAGGCAACCTGCTGATTAAAAGGCAGAAAATAAGATGAGGTAAAAAAAACAAAAAAAACATAAATACCTACAAAGGAAAAATGAAGGATATCCAAAGGACAACCAAACCATAATGCTGGAACCTAAAAAGAAGGATAAAAAGGTGGGGTGATGATTTTTATTATTGTTTAAGAAGCTTGCATACAGTAGTAAGTGATCCAGCCTTTCAGGAGTAAATGTGTCCAAAACCATTATTATTACAAATGGGCACAAGTACAACTTCTGGGAAGTGTGTGAGCAGACCTCTTAATGGTAAACAGCAGTCACGGAGCCTGGAGAAACCCTGGAGCGACAGTCCAACCGATAAAATCTTTAGAGCTCCACAAGCTGACTGAGTGAAATGATCTGTCCATCCATCAAAGGAAAGTGAAAATAAAAGAGGAAAACAAAGCAGTCCATATGAAACTAATGCATTCTCATTAAGAGGCATGAATGGGAATGGGGGGAATCAGGAGTTGAGGAACAGTGGGTAATATTTAAATGGGGATTACAAGTGCAAAAGAAGTTTGCATTAAGCAGGTTAGCAAAGGAAAAGGAAGAGGAGGCCATTACGGTTTTCCAAGGAGGTAGCAGAGAAAGTGAAAGCCAAAAAGATTGTATTCAGGCAATACAAAAGACGAGGCAGAAGGGGATAGGGAGAAGTACCAGGAGAAGCAAAGGGAGGTCAGTAAGGAAGCCAAAACTCAGAAAGAACAGTGCATCGTAAAAGCAGTGGGTAGAGGGACAAACCTTTAAAGGTGCATAAGGAAAAGAAAGGCAAAGGGAGGGATAGTGAGACTGAGGGGAGGATGGGGCAGTGTGGAGGATGACAACAGTAAAAGCTGACATACTGAACAGGTATTTCTGCTCAGTCTTACTGAGGAAGAGAGGGTAATGGCTGAAGGAGTACAAGGGTGGGAATGGAATAGAAATGGACACCAGTGCCTTTAAATGGAAAGGGTCTTAAAGGAACTGGAAGGAATAAGAGTCAATAAAGCAATGGGGCTAGATGGGAGTGCATCCCAGGGTCCTAAATGAACTAAGAGAGATGGTAGCTGAACCTCTGGCTATCCTGTTTAGCCAATCACTGGAAACAGGGAGGTACCCAAAGACTGGTGGACAGCAGATGTAGTCCCTTATAAAAAGTGGGAACAAAGAGGAAGCAGGGAACTACAGACCAGTCGTCTGACCTCGTAGTGGGGAAGATCATGGGAGCACTACTGATGGAGAGATTGGTGGAACATCTGGTTGCCAATGGACTACAGGACCCAAGGCAGCATGGTTTCACTGGGGAAGGTCATGTCAGACCAGCCTCATTGAATTTTTAAACTGGGTGACAAGAGAGGTGGATCAGGGGAGGCAGTGTACATGGTCTATCTGGACTTCAGCAAGGCCTCTGACACTGTGCCACATAGAAGGCTATTAAACAAACTGGGGAATATGGGAGTGGGCAGGACAGTAGTGTGGTGGGTAGGTAATTGGCTGGGTGGCAGGACACAGAGGGTGGTGGTAAATGGCTGTCACTCCACAGAGGGAAGAGTGACCAGTGTACCACAGGGATCAGTGCTGGGACGGTCCTATTCAACGCCTTCATCAGTGACATTGTGCAGGACCTAGAAGGCAGAATTTCCTGTTCGCTGATGACACAAAGCTCTGTAACAGAGTGGACATGCCAGAGGTGTAGACAGAATGAGGAGGACCTGCAGAAGCTTGAAGAATGGTCAAGGGTTTGGCAGTTGAAATTCAGTGTAAAGAAGTGCAAGATAATGCATATGGGGCACAAAAACCCTGGCACAATATATCAGTTGGGGGTGAGGATATAGCATGCACCAAGCAGGAAAGGGATCTTGGGGTTATCATCTCTGATGACCTCAAGGTAGGAAACAGTGCAACAAGTCAGCAGGTAAAGCAAATAGGATGCATAGGCAGGGTCATCTCAGCAGGAAAAGGAGGTCTTAATTCCACTATACAAGACATTAGTGAGGTCCCACCTGGAGTACAGTGTACAGTTCTGGAGACCTTACCTACGAAAGGACACAGACAAGGTAGAGAAGGTTCAGAGGAGGGCAACAAAGATGGTACATGGATTGCTTCACAGCTCCTATCAGGACAGGTTGAAGGATTTGAATATGTACTCCTGGAGGAGAGGAGGAGTGAGGGATATGATAGAGACATACAAGTACCTTACTGGGAGGAACAGAGTGCAGGAATACACTATTTTCCAGCGAAAAAGATGTTCCAGGACTAGAGGCACGGGATGAAGTTGGAGGGAGGACGATTCAGAGGAAATGTGAGGAAGAATTTCTTCACAGAACAGGTGGTGGACAAATGGAACACCCTGCCAGAGGAAGTAGTGGGGCTGAAACAATCACAGAATTTAAGAATGCATGGGATAGATATAAGGGAATTCTGGAGGTCAGGAGTAAAGGGCACCAGACTTCTAGGAAAACATAAAGTGAACTTACAAGCTCAAATGGGCAGACTGGGTGGGTCATAGGCCCTTATCTGCCACCAATGTCTATGTATCTATGTAAGAAGCCATGGCCATCAAATCATGAGCTCTTGGGTGAGAGAACAGAGCTAGGAAAATCCTGGTCGTCCTGTCAAGCTTCCTTTGCCGTCGCAAACTGATGCGCACCTTCTCATGAGTAATCAACAGCTCAGCAGGGTACAGAATGCAGTATTGAATCCCAGCAGTCACAAACTTGGAAAGGATTCCCTTGCACCCTCTTAATTGGCACTTAATGGAGTTTAATCACTGAAGATATAAAATCTACTGGTTTTCCACTGGAGCCTCCTTTCTCCTGGCTTTTGCTGGACAAAAATGTTTTCTCTGTAGTTGAAAATTTTAGGATTATGTTCCTCAGGTGCTTGGATGGACCAGGGAAGCCATAAAGCTCGGTAAGCTTCTCTCAATGATATATGAGAGACCATAGGAGAGGATCCCGCAACCACCTGTAGGAGGTTCTGTACAAATGAAAACATGTCATATCCTTCCTCATGTTCAGCGATGCCCACAATAACCAGATTATTACGACAGTTTCTTCCTTCCTGGTCCCAACCCAGGCCTCCAGCTTATTAACTTTTTGCCTGAAAGAAACTAGTTCCTTTCGTCCCAGGACTGGTGATCTTCCACAGAACTTATGCGCACCTCGGCATCCTGGACTCTGCAGGTTATAGTCTCCAGTGCCAACCGGTAGTGCTTCATGTCCTCGGCCATCTCAAGAACAACAGCTTTTATTGTGAACAAGTCATCCCAGAGACTAGTGATAGAAATGTCCAAGTCCTCACCCTGTGAAGATGTTGCCAGGGATTCAATGGATTTAAGCCTCTTGGGTTGCTTTGTTTCCAGAGTAGTTGGAAGAGTGTGGAGCGTGGAGTTCTGGAGCCACGCCACTTCCATTGTCTCCATACTACCACAAGATCTCAGGAAAACAGAATTCAGCTCCACAAAAGGCACAGTACAAGATGATATGGGGATTCACAAAGGGATGTGTCCAGCGATCTGAGATACGCGAGCGATCTCGAACTTGTGCCCAATCACAATTCTGAAGGGCACGATGCACTGCATCACTGATGCACTGCACGCCACCCATAATGTTATGCTGCACATCTGAGGGGTTGTGCAGGGATGTGTCCATGCATATAGGGCACAGCCCTAGTCACAACTCATTTGGAGGCACATCTCCGGAGCAAGTACGAAGATGCGCCTCCAAAAGATAAGTCTAAAACAGTAGACTTAAGTGGGTGTCCACCCAAGCAGGCTGCCATACTGCAGACAGCAGCAGTGCTGCCTATCTACCCTGACAGTCCAGTGCCCCTCCCTGCCAGTATCCCTGTAATATGGTACTGCACAGCAGTCATCCCTGGTAGTCTAGTGGAAACCCCCACCCTTCTCCGACCCGATTGCAATCTGAATGATGTGGAGGGGTTGGGGATAACAGATGGACCAGACACTGAACTTCAGGTTCAACACACAATTTCTGTGTGATGTTTATTCAAAATACAGGAGATAATCTTCAGCAATGTCATATCCCTTCTTCAATACATCAGTTTAAAGTAACAGACTATGCATGTCTTTTCTCTGCACTTAACCAGCACCTACTGACTCACTGATCTCTGATCTAACTTATTTGTTGAGATTTAGCCTTCCCTATAGGGGCCTTGTTTGCTTGGGGAGGGGCTCAAATAATAAAAAAGCTAAAGACAAAGAACCTCAGTGCAGAAGCATTGAAACAAGGGTTACCCCAAAGGGCACTGACAATAAGTCAAGTTTCAAAGAAACAACATCACACATACTTCCATAATGCAAAGCATCATGGGATATATGCAAATCACCATGAAATGTCAGACTTGTTCAGTTTACAGCAGTTTATATGCATTTTAAATAGCACAACTAACTTAATTTTTATCATACAGTCTCCTAGTAACTTTTACCTTTTTCAAAACACCTAGTGCCTGCTGGCCCGGTGGTGCTGAGGGCTGAGCCACTGGTCACCTTACCTCGTGCCATGCTGGTGACCCACATTTGAGAACGAGCATGGGTTATCAAGTCGGTAGGGGAGGAGAAGGATTGAGCATCTGTTGGACTGCTCTCCTCTTCAGGAAGGGGTCCATGACAGTCGGCCTGACTGCCCCTGGCAGAGGCTGGAGGGCAAGGCACTGCACTGTACTTGGGGAGGAGATGGGGCAGATGCAAGGAGGGAGTGCATACAGACGCGTGCACTCCCTCCACCAGCATCATGGCACACCTCAGCTCTGGGGAGAAAACAAGGAAAAGGGAGACCTCCTGGTTACGGGTTGATGGCTGTCCAACGGAATACCAGCTCTGGGGATGTTGGAATCTGGATCCGGACAAGGTGGGTAGTTAGGGCTCCCCACCACCCTGCTGCAGGGGTAAGCCACAGGGAAATAGGCAAGGACCCTGATGGAGCGTGGAGGGTTGTTGGATGGCAGACGGAGTGCCACGGGGTTGCCAGGAATGGGAGCAGACCAGGATGAGAGAAAGAGATAACAAAAATAAAACAACAAACACCTAGTGCCATGGTATTTTCAGCATTTACAGGTTTCATAACATAAAATATATACATCAATGTGTTTTATGACATAGTGTCATTGCATACTAAATCCAACAATGAGGAACACAGCCTGTTGTTTTATATCAGCTTGAGATCACAACAGTAACCTCCTGTACGAGGACCTGAGAGGGTAAAAGGAAAATTAAAGAGGACACTATAGCATAGTTGGGAAAGGGAGGGGTGCCATAGGTGGCCAACTGTATGGACTAGAAATGGTATAGGATAGATTAAGCTAAGAAACAGAAGAACTGTTGCAACAGATTTAAGAAAAGGTCCGGCCTCAAGAGTGGCAGGAGCTCCCGTCACAAATAAAACATACAGAAGTATCCTGGTAGTCTAGTGTCCCCCACCCGTATCCCCATACTGTAAGCCATCACCGCAGTCATCCCTGGTAGTCCAGTGTGGCAGAAGCTCCCTGTCACATATCCCCACCTTAAGAGGGAAGCAGTTATTGCAGACTGCTTACCACTTTCCTGACCTAGGAAGGGATGGAGCTTCCATCTATCCATCTTCAGAAGCTCTGTCTCAGGGTCCCTATTAACGATAAACATTCCATCATAAACAGTGGATATCATCATTCTTTACCCTGAGGCATTAACACATTTCTCAACTGAGACCACGGTACCTTCCCATCTCCATTTAGGGAAAGTACATCATATTTCATTGACCAAAATCTGGACGGCTGTAAGTCCAGTACCATAGAAAGAATTTCTGGGGTGAGTAATTACCTGCTCCAACCTTACGAGACATGTCAGTTTTAAGCAAGGCCCAGTCCCAGGTTCAACCTCTCTTCATAAACCCACTATGTCTCTTGATTCACTCATTTCACCTGCTACTTGATACAGACACCTAGGGTAGATACTCTAGGTGTTGCCCCAACATAGGTTCCAGTGCTTTTTCAATATTTTCCCCCACCTCCTTCCCTCACACCACTACGCCATATCTCAGACATCAGTCCCTCACTGCCAATCAGACATCGATCCCTTTACTACCAAATTTTCCTTCACTATTTCTAGTCACCCTTCCTCCTTCCTCTGACAGTGGCCCTCAGCCTGCCTACTTCTTACTGACCCTCCTACCCTGCTCACGCTTAACTGTCCATTGCTTCATAATTCTTACTCTGTTACTTGATCTAGCTGCTTTTAAGTTGCTCTCAGTAATGTATGTAATTTCTAAAGTGTGTTTTGACTGTAAACCATTGCCAGCCTTTGTATGTATGTTACCCCCATCCTGTGATGTGGAACTTTGTAAATGAGCAGTTCTTGCTCAAAGGTACTTGTAATCCTACAGGATAATAAATAAAATAAATAAAAAATATTTGCGCTTATTTCAGCTATCTGTTACCATCTGGTACCTTGTGACGGTGCAATTTTCCTTTTTCCAAGGATGCCATTTTTTTTCTTTAATGACCTCTACCCTTTGGGGCACTCTTTCCACACCTCGGTACTAGTTCCTGCTGTCCCCAGCAGGTACTCTATCTGGTTGCACATAAGGCAGGTCTTAAGATAGGCTGTCACCTGTTTGTACATTCCTGGCCAGTAATAATACAGGGTGACTTGAGCTAATATCTCACCATGGCTTACATGTGCACAGGGACTAAAGTGAGCTGCCTCCATCACTTGTTGTCTGTAGACCTCCGACACCACTACCTGGGCATCCATACTTTTGTATGTGGGTCTGGCCTCTTGTAGCACAGAACACCCTTCTTTAGTTCTGCATCGCCAATGTTGTTTTGCCCCACACCACCATTAATCTGCATACCTCCTTGACCTTAACATACTGTAACAGCTTGGCAACCCTAGCATCTTTAGTCTACAGTACACCCAGTCAATACCGCTAATAGATTTAGCTGTATCAATACAAGAAAAGTCCCTTCAGCCTCATAGGCTTCTTCTTGCTTGTTTGGAGTCTTCAACCCCAGCACAATATCACTAGGCACAGTCTTACCTGGGGTCTCACATTCAAATTCCATACTTGCATCTCTGACCTCCAACAGGTAACATCCTGGGAACACAGAAAACAAAGGAACATCCTGCTCAGTCAGGGGTCTTCCTCCAGCTGAGCCATGAAAATCCTACTCCGATTCTTTATCCAAACTCTTTGGCAGGGACTACTCAAGCACCTGGTACTGGTGTTCCACCTCTCTGTGTAGTCGGTCTGCCTCAATCCCATGGTAGTTCCTCATCCCTTTACATCTCTTTACTATCTTCAGGCTTGGCCTTCTCCAAGCTCCCAGGTCCAGTTCAGGAAGCAGCTTCTTCCATCTGTCAGCCATGGTTCTGGTCAGAACTCCATGAACTTTCTTCTCCGGGTCTCTCTGGCAACTCCTGGTGTATTGGTCCACCTAAGATATCTGGGTGATATACACCAGGAAATGTCCCTATTCGCCAGTCCAGATAAGTTTCCAGCAAGTTATCCCACTTCTGACAGCAAGTCTGTGGAGGTTGTGGGATAACAGATGGACCAGACACCAAAATTTAGGTTCAACACACAATCTCTGTGTGATGTTTATTCAAAATACAAGAGATAACCTTCAGCAATGGTATATCCCTTCTTCAATATATCAGTTTGCAGCAACAGACTATGCATGTCTTTCCTCTGCACTTGGCCAGTATCTGCTGACTCACTGATCAAGGATCTAATATATCTGTTGAGATTTAGTCTCCCTATGTGGGCTTCTGGCCATGGGTGGTGGAGCTCAAGAAAAAAAACAAAAAACAAGCTAAAGACTAAGGACGCCAGTGCAGAAGCACTAAACAAGGGTTACCCAAAGGGCATTGACAATAAGCCAAGTTTCAAAGAAACACAGCATCATACATACTTCCATAATGCAAAGCATCATGGGATATATGCAAATCGCCATGAAATTTCAGACTTGTTCAGTTTACAGCAATTTACATGCATTTTAAATAGCACAACTTAATTTTATCATACAGTCTCCTAGTTAGTGATGGGCAAAGTGGCCCCAATTGCTCTGCAGAGCGATTTGTGGAGTGAAGGCGACTTCATGGAGTGCTCCGCAATATGAAGTGGAGTACTTCACGTTATTATCGAGTAACGCGAAGTCCATTGAAAACAATGACTTCAGCACTGCCCCTCAGTCCCTGTGGTAAGTCCGGGCCACAGCGACCTCCACCTCACATAGGCAGCACTGACTGACACTGCTGTCCCCCACACAGTAAAAAACTGCCAAACAATGGAGGTGCGGGAGGACCAGGCACAGGCAGGGGTGGCCAGATGAACTGGTAGCCGGCTGGTCACAATGCTGAACAGAGATGGGATCACACCTGGGCCCAGGGAATAGGTACATCCTGCTCCAGAGAACCTGGATTTGGTGGTGGTGGTGGTTCAACTGCCTCAGAGTCAGGACAGGAGGTGGTGCTAGTCCTGCTTCCGGGGGACCTCACAGGGCATCGAGTGGTCCAACAGGAATGGGTGCCCATGCCTCCACACATGCATGGTACGATGCTTACCACTACCACACCCTCCCAGAACTGTCCCCGCCCCAGACATTCCCTCACCCTGGTCCATCTCTCCTACTGAGCCCCCAGTCCAAGCAATTACTACCACACTGTCACACAACACACACACAGTCACACAGACAAACAACTAACTACTTATAAAGGTAAGAAAAATAAAATTTACAGAAAGAACAAATTAAGTAAAAAAGTACAGAAAAGACAAAAAATGTAACTTTTAAAAGCTGTTGGGTCTAAATCAAAGTTTAAATCTCCTCCTCGCTCTGATCTCAAAATATCAGTAGTCACAAAACACACTACTCTCTCTCCGTCTGCACAGGAGAAAGTAAAAGTGTCTGCTTGTATGACTCACTTTCTTCCTGCCTAGTTAAAGAGCATGTGACTTGCTGTACTACAAGCCATGTGATGGGGGGCTGTCAAATCTGAAACACCAAGTGGATCACTTAGAGTCATAATAAGGAACGAAGTCCATTAAAAACAATGACTTTGCCTTACTGCATTGCCATTCTGCCTTAACGCAGTGGTAATGACAAGGTGGAGTGAGCACTTTGCATTGCCTACTCATGTGAAGGATTGGCAATGTGAAGTGCCCACTGCTGCTCACTTCGCCAGCGGAATTTAAATTCACTGCATCTCTACTCCTAGTAACTGTTTATCTTTTTCAAAAACACCTAGTGCCATGGTATTTTCAACATTTACAGGTTTCATGCACATAAGGTATATACATCAATATATTTTATGACATAGTGTCATTGCATACTAAATCCAACTACAAGGAACACAACCTGTTGTTTTATATCAGCTCGGAGGTCACAATAATAACCTCCTTGTACGAGGACCTGAGAGGGAAAAGGAAAACTAAAGAGGGCACTATAGCATAGTCAAGAAAGGGAGGGGTGCCCATAGGTGGCCAACTGTATGGACTAGAAATTGTATAGGATAGATTAGGCTAAGAAATAGAAGAACTGTTGCAACAGATTTAAGACAAGGTCAGTCCTCAAGAGTGGCAGGAGCTCCTGTCACAAATGAAACATACAGAAGTATCCCTGGTAGTCTACTGGCCCCTGCCCGTACTCCCTGTACTGTAAGCCATCACTGCAGTCATCCTTGGTAGTCCAGTGGAAACCCCCACCCTTTCCTGACCTGATCACAAACTGATGAAAACATGGAGGCATCCCTGGTACTCCAGTGGAATCCCCACCCTGCCCCGACCTGATCGCACAGAACAACGGATATCCAAAGTATCCCTGGTGGCTCAGTGGATCCTCCACACACTCAGGCACCCCTCCCCACTCAAACCCCTCTCCCCATCCCAGCAAGTGTCAAAGGTTGGTGGCAGCACAAACCACCCATATACCACCACTGCTACTCGCCAACTTTGCTGTCAATGAATGACAGCATACAGTATGCATGTAAGCCCATTGGTAGACCTTTCGACTAATGGTTAGGTGTATTGTAAACTGTCATTCACATAGTTGTGAATGAAAGCTTACAGTACACATATACACATATAGATACAGTGCAGAAATAAGGGTCAGTACCAGTTTGAAGTGTAGAAAATTAATATAAATCCTGACAGTAGAGTGGAGCGGCAGCAGAAGTGTCTAACCAGGCAGCTGCATTGCGTGACAGATCTTCAGCTTGTGTCAGAGTCTCAATGAAACACGGTACATAACAGGGCCGTGTATCATTTTATAGCAAGTTTAGAGTATAGTGCACCTCTAGCTCCATACTTGGCGAGGAAGCAGTTCAATAATTAATGACCCCACAGAGAAAATGCAGGAAATACAATGATGCTAAGTGTGCCAGTCACAACCCGGGAAAACCTCTCAAACCCATTCTCAGTCAATAATTTTAACATGACATCCTTCAGCAAACACAGTAGGTTGACAGGACTTAAAGAGAAGATGACCCTCTCAGTGAACAACATTGGCCCCCAGCTGTGAATGCCAGTAAATGAAACACTACCCACTTCTTAGCACAGCAGCCAGATGGTCCAACGACTGTGGCAGTCGAATTCTGTCATGGTCTCCTCACTCCTTACATAGGGATACTGAGGTATGGACACTTCAAAGCTGCTCCTACCTTTGAAAACTGCACCCCCCAGCTCTTACTTGTAGATTGGGATATTTGTTGCTGTCCACCTCGCCCCCTGCTGACTCCACTCCATCTCATCTCATGCTCTGCAGCCTGATGGCTTGGTGGGTCGGCCATTCACTCCATGTTGCTGCTGGTGGGGGTGGGGGTTGGCAGGTTGCTCTTCTAAACTACAGTAAAACTTAATGCTGTTTGCTGTAAAAATCATTATTGGGCTGGTGCAAAGAGTTGTGCCTTAATCTTTTCTACCTCAGTTTCTTAACAACTGAAATTATTTTCTCCATCTGACTACAGCTGATGGTAAAGTCATGACCCATACATATTTTTGTGGCCCCAAACACAAATTCTTTTTATTTCAAGCCACTTTCAACACCTTCATTTTTATTGAGTAATCCACTACCCTTGCCACAACTGAAAGAGGTGAGCTTTGGGATCAGTAGGTTTAGAGGCTGCAGCACAGTGCTCACTCTGTAACTCTATTTTTCTTGCATCCCAGCAGCTTAATGAAGAACGATGAAATACAGGCCACCATTTCCCTGTCTCCGGTTTCCTTGGGGACACTGTGCAGCCTGAGACTGTTTTGGGGTGCCTGCTACTCCAGGTCATCCACCTTCTCATTGAGTTCTTTCTCTCTTGTACATGTGGAGCAGCACTGGGTTGTGGTGGTCCCTGCTGAGCTACCTCCATATGGCCTCACTCCAAGTTGGTTGTCCACCTTTTGATATCCCAGATCTCTTTGTGTGTCTTGATGAGGTCTGATTACAGACTTTTAAAGTACTGCCAATCTTTTGCAGTTCACTTATGAGTTTTTCAGAGGTGATTGTGCAGTTAGCCACTTCCTCCTCTGGTTGCTGACGATTCAGGTGGCTCTGTCATCCTGGGTGAGGTTGCAGAGTAGGCCGCCTTTTGCAGTTGTAGTGATTTTTAGTTTGGGGCTTACCACCCAAAAATCCTTGAGTCTCTGTCTATAGAAATCTTAATCAGTTGAATTTTTGTTGATTGTGGTAGTAATAGATTTATTGTTTTAACTTAATCACATAGGGAAGCGGACCTAACCCAGCTAGCTGATCGTGGCATAAGATTACATCACTGTAAGTCCTAAGGTTTTTATTTTAATGTAATTATTTTTGTTACTATTTATATTTTCTTATATGTATATGCCAAGAACACATGATTCATGATTGAGGGAGGAGGAGGAGGATGACAAGGATGTGTTATTTTCAGAACCAGTTGAATTTTATGAAAATAAAACACAGAAATTGACAGCAGATAAGGACCACTTGGTCCACCTAGTCTACCCATTTCTCTACCTACTATAATACCGAGACTCTACTTGATCTCCAGCATAGCCCAGTCCACTCTTCCCTAACCACTAAGGTTCCCTCATGCCTATCCCATGCAATCCCCTTGTAAAACTGTGTTTTTTATTTAATGCAACTATTATTTGTTATTAATATTCAGAAATGTGGCTTTATTTATATACCAAAAAGACATGACATAGAAGGATAGGAGGATGATCAAGAGGATGTGCTGGTATCAGAAGCAAGACTCAAAACCAGGTTTCTCTGGAACTGTCAGCACTTGAAGAAATAGGAGGAAAGCTTGGCAAATTAACATGTGCATGTAACTGACTCAAGCAACACACTTTGGTTTTACAGCAAATTCTGCACAGGCTGGGTGCGCTAAGCTGGGCATGGCTATGGATTTGGTTGTTGGACTCTCTGTGGTGCAGTGCTAGTTCAGTACCAAGGATGCATCAGTTGACTTACGCTTCTGCCACACTCAGTTGGCCAGATTACTTGAATAAACAATCTTATTCCACCACTTTCCATGCCTAATGCTGCCCTGCTGCTGCTACTAATCTAAGGCCACCAGTTTTTGAAACTGGAAAAAAAACGGATTAAAAGCAGAATTTGCCATTTTTAAACACTACCCACAAGTCAATTTTTCATATAAAAACCTATCTGCACTACATTTTCAACCGCGAACCACATTTGTGTAACCTCCTATTTCCCACCACATTTTTGGTGCAGATCATTTATTTATTGGAACTTTTTCACGAGGTAAACTCTTGTTTACAGATGCAGCCAGGTGGGTGGGGACACAGGATAAACAGGGAATAGTATACATGATAAATAAAGTAATAAAGCATATTGGGCAGAATGTAATGCTACCCATGAACCTCAGGCCCTTGTTAGTCAGTCGTTGCCCTTGATTGCTCACCAGTTGACCATTACAATATATAAAAACACTTGGAAAGTTGCCCCAGCCCCCATAGACTATTATGGATCTCATCCCCACACACTCCCTGCTTTACATCATAATGTGACTGTGCGAGGATGGCGTGTAGGCGTCACTAGAGACCGGGAAGCGCTAGACCCGGTAGGGACTATTTTATTAGTGTTTGTACTGGAAAACTACGTATGCTATTTTTGTCACCATGTGCAGCAATTACTGTTTGCAGGGTAAGGCTTCAGTATACATAATGAATAGCTCAATTTATATATCTTGGTATATCTCTTTAACTTGGTCATTTTTAATATTTTTACCCCACATTTGCAACATGGCCTTTTTAAATCTTTCCTGAAATCACCTTTCAGACAGAATTTGAAACTTTTCACCAGCCAGGTTCATGAGGTGGGGTCATAAGAAGACTATTTTGAAAATCTGGTGTCAAAATATTAAACAACAACAAAGTTATGAAGGTACATTGAAATCTTTTGACGCTTGCTCATAACTTTGGCAATTGTCAATATTATGATACCAAATTTTCAACATAGCCATTTTTATACCATCTCACGAATGTGATGGTTGCCAGTTTTCAAATCCTGACCAAAAGTGTTTTACTAGTGTGTGACACTTCATCCAATATTTTACAGAAGACACCTGTTATGTTCAGAAGGCAGGGTCATAAAAGACTTTGTTGAAAATTTGGGGTAAAAATCTGCCCCATTCCCCAAAATTTATGAAGTGACATTGTTTGCAGGGATAGCTGTTGTCCCAGTGGAGGACCACGCTGCTTCTCTTGACAGTGACCCAGGTTTGGGTGTGAGCTCAGTGAGCTGGATGAATGGGCCAAGGCTGGGGGAGGCATTAGAAGGCGTGGCACCAGCTCCAGCCTGGGGAGGAACCAAGCAGTGTTCTGGTGCACAGACTGACACCTTGTAGCAGGCTGGGAGCTTTCCCTCACAAAGGGTTGACATGCTGCTCGAGGCCTGATGGGTCTCTGCATTACACTGAAATCCCTTTCAGGTTAATGCACTAGTGCTGTTTGGCTCTGACCAGAGATGGTTTTCCAGCAATTACAGACCCTCTTTGTACAGAATCAATTGCTCTCAGGTCCCTTGAGCCAGGGGACCATTCTTTTTCTTTTCTTTCTTTATTTGTTTTAATATTTTTCATTTTGACTTTTCTTACTGCTTACAGGGATACAGACTCCGTGGCTTCTTCAACAAACTCCTCGTGTGCTCAACATTATCAGGCTCAAGCAGCTTCTCTAGACCCTTGGCCACTAGATGCCTCATCTTGGCAAATTGTACCTTGCTTAAGTTTTGGGTCCCGATAGCTGAGGCCTGATGGTATCCCCTGAAGATTAAACAAGAAGAGATGCGCGTCGAAAACCGTGGTCAAAATGGCATGCACGGGTTAGAGTTTGTTTATTTAATCTAGCACAGTTTTCAATTGTGCTACATTACACTGTCCACGCAGCATGCATTTAGACCACCACAGGTTCTGACTTTGCAATTGTATGGGTAACCCGCCTGACCAGTCTTACTTACAACCAGGAGTTACCCTGCTGTGGTCACTGCCTTCCACCAGTTCGCACTGGAGATGGCCTCATTCCCACCATTCAGAACAAGGTCAAGGATGGCTTCAAACCTAGTCCTTGTTGACCATACTGTTCTAGGAAGTAGCCCTTGAAAGTAGAGAGAAATGCCATCTCAGCCCTGCCATTAGTCTTCTCAAGACTCCAGTTTATGCCACAGAAACTGCAGTGCCCCAGGTTCACCTCTGCATCCAATTTGGTTGCTCTTTTCCCAATATGCTGTGTATTACGTTCCATGGAAATGTTGTGGGTTTGTAGCACACCCAAGGTGGACTGCCCACCCACTTTCCCAAATGCTGTTATTATTGCAAGAACTTGTGATAAAAATTTATATCGAACTACCTTGCTACTAATTCGTGAAGCTGTGAGGGCCTCAGATATGGTGCCCTAATTATTTATTTAATTCTGGCTTCTGGTTGGTTGGTAGATTTTCAACCCACTTTCCCTCTATTGTATATTTTGAGTGTTACTTTTCCAATGGCGACAAAACATGGTCTGTATTTCTTTGCTAGTAACTGTCAGTAGCATCTCAGCTATGGGACCCTCACTATGTACTAAAGAAGTTTGGGCTGGTGATTGGCTAGTGTATTGTCAATTCCATTTTGGCATAAATTTATTCATTTTATTTTATTAAAACATGGTGACTGGTACAGGTCTGCTGAGTCAGAGCTCGTTTCCAGGAGCATCCCAGGGAAAAGTTTACAATATGGCATGAAACAGCAATAACAAGAACAGTGACAACACCCACGAAGGTACAGGAGAAATAACAAGCAAAGCTCAAATAATGAAATCATGAATTATGGAAATATTAAAACATAAATTCTCAAAACATAAGAATGCTTCAACAGGAATAGTGTATAATGACAGAGGGCATGAATGAAAGCTGGCAGGGGAGATTCAGAGGGATGTGAGAAAGTATTACTTCACACAGAGTGATTGAGCTGTGGACAACCTAGGTTGTAAGCAAAAAAAAAGAAAAAACAGGTTCAAGCTCAACTGGGATAGAGTAAGGGGACTGATACTTATACAGTGGGGTAGCACTAAGTGGGGAGCAAGGGTGGGAGGCAAGGGTGAGGACCCCATTTAGACAATAGGTCATGGGGTAGGGTAGGATAAAATGGGACAGACTAGATGAACCAATAGTCTTTCTCTGCTACACTGCCTATGTTTCTTTGGCTGGCTGCAGGTGCATGCTGCTGCTAAGTGAGCTGGAGGAGTGGTTTAGGAAGGGAGAGGAATGAGAGGCAGATAAGGAGATAGACGTTATTCTGCAGTGGTGGGGAGTGGAACAATCTAGGCTGTCAACACACAGTGACCTCACAGACCTGTCTTATGACTGCCTTAGTTGTTATATTTTTGGATCTGTCTTCTGGAATTATGCCAACCCACCTCACTCGTAGGGCGGTGACTACAACCCTTGGGATGCCATTCACCTTCAGCCTATAAGAGGCTGTTCACTTAGTCTACGTCTTTCTGCAATGCCATTATTACAACCATTTAGCACAGAATAAGTCACTGTGGAACATGGTTTCCTCCATAACCACACATCTAAGCTATGTCTTGTACAACTTTTATTTGTGATAAGGGTCAGAAACACTGTCTACTTCCAAAGAATGTAAAGCCTCAGGAAGTTTACCTCTGAAGGATCCTTTGTCTAATGTTAGATGAAAAACCTCTTAAATAAGCCATGGCCACAGTTAATTGTTTGAAATTGCATTGATCTTTTGGATTCTGTGTATAAATCTTAAAGAAAGTATACAGAGAGGCGAAGTTGTTTCTCACGGTTTCCCAGCGGTTAAGGGTTTCTTAAATGTAAGGTTCAGGCAGGATGTAAGGTTAAGTGACTGTTAGTTTTAAATGTGAGACCAGATTTACAGTCCGATTTCAGAGCAGATGGTTACATTTAAGGAGAGTTCTCATGAGCCTGTAGTTTATTGAAATATGTTTACTGAACCATGTGTGGTTTGGGTTATGTAACAAAGAATTCCGATTATTTGGTTGGTCCTATGTTACATAAAAGCATACAGCATTATCAACTGGGCTCTGACTTGGCAGTCTTGGCTCTGGGAAGCCTGGAGATTGAGAAAGATAGGGAAAATGGAACCATCTGGCCGATGTTATCAACAACGAAATAGCAGCCAAACAGACAAGACTAGGCTTATCTCTACATTATTTTGCAAGTGGACCTTGTCAGCCACTCAGAACAAAAGCTACACATGACATCCACCCCTCTCCAATAGCTGTGCAGTAAAATTAAGCTGTTTCCTCCATTCTGATTGGCTGAACAGGAAACTATGTGGCACACAGCACTTACAGGCAGTTATCTTTGAGCCTTTACAGAGCAGGAAATGAAATACTCCAGCTCAAACATAAGCCAAACAAAACAATTGAGACTGCCTGATGGACTAATGGCACTGAATCGTGTGACCATGCAGGTGACCCATGTTTCAGAGACAGTCCAGGTTGCTGGGCGTGGGACAGCCAGCATGTGGAAGAACTGCAGATGGCAGTGTGTTCCATGCAGACAGGAAAGCCAGTGCTGGGTGGGAGATGCTCGCTCAAACAGGTTAGCTAATATCTGCAGGAATTGCAGGCACTCACAGAGGTTGGTACTGCTCAGACTCTGACACTTGGAAGTTGATGCAAAAATAATTTTATTGTGATAATACCAAGTAGTACAGACAGTGCACAGAGTAGGGTCAGTGATAGCTAGATGCCCCAGTGGTGTCTAGTGGTCACTGACCCTACTCCATCACTGTCTTATCTAACTAAAATTATTTTTGCATCAGCTCAAGTGTCAGAGTCTGATACTGCAAACTCTGTGTGATTGCCCACAGTTATATTAAGAAGGGTGCGGTGGGGTCACAGCCCCCCCTCAAGAAAAACACAATGTCTGACAGGTGAACTTTCACCTGTCGACATTGAGATGTTTGCTGTGCCGCATGTCTAGAATTTCCCTGTCGATGCGGCATGGTGTAACCGGACTGGACACTGTCATTTGTTCTGTAGGCTTGCTCAGTGCCTCTCACCCTGGCCAGTGTGCCACCACCCCTCTTGCTCAACCAGCCACTAGACTGCCTTCAGGGTCAGGGAGCCCGCAGCAAGGAGGTTGCTCAATTTCCAGCAGCTCTCAAAGCTGCACAAAGTGAAAATGACTAAATTAGTACATTCTGTCCCTGTGAAACTGACATTAAGTTTGAGCTAAGCTCTGAAAAACAATTCTGAATTGCATGCTGCTTCAGGATTTGTATGCATGCTTTTCCCTGGAATTAACAGCCACTGAGAGCAAAGGGTTATGCATAATGAATAATGCATGATATACTAGCCACTGATCTTTAATCCTGGATTTCTGCACAAGGGAGAGATGTGCAAATAGAGCAGATCTGTCTGAAACAACACCTCTGAGGAGAGGAGAGCATTGTGAATAGCTCTCACTTGCTGTCCCTGTCTAATTAAAAGATTAGTCCAAAACAGGCTTGAGCCCCTGCAAAATGGGAATGATGCAGCTACAGTGCCAAGCTGGGGCTCTAGCACTGAATTAAGCAGGGATTGCCTTGACAGCTGCTTCACCTAAGACAGTAGTAGCCACTGCCTTCTACTGCTGTTAGGATTTTACCCTGACAGGGGATCAAACTAGCTGAGGTCCTGAGTGATTGCCTGCTTGTTGGGATGGTGAAGGAAAGTCCTTGGGGGTGAAGAGGATCATTGTCATCTGGAGTATCACAGCCCACACCCCTTGCTATTGCAGGTGCATTGGGTCTGCTGCACATGTAACCAGCTTACAGAACAAAACTCCTATCATCCAAAGCCATCACTGCCCACACCCTTCAGCACCAGGGCCATGCTGAGTCTCTGCACCTGTATCCAGCCTCAGAAAGACCATCCAGCCATCATCTGCCTAAGCAGGAAGATGTCCCTATTAAAACATCACCAGCCTGTTATCTAAGGTCATGATTCCTACTGTTTAGCTAGCTAGCTAGAACTTTCTGGGTATTCCTGTGTAACCTTAGAATCAAGCCAACAGCTGCAGCTTACTGACAAGAGCAACTGTTTACTGTCCATCCATCTGTGTAATTTGCCAGTCAGCAGCTGCAGAGAACAACTGAATTTAGATGGTACTGCATCGAAGTCCAAGCATCACAGACCTGCAACTCTGCATCTGTGTGCACACTTGAACTGGAATTGAGTGCTCCCAGAGGGACTGTGGAGTTAACTGGCACACCAGTGGGAGGAGAGATGCAAGACACAACTTAAGGTGGGAGGAATGTAAACTGCTGTCTTTGTTTATTTTTATCTTTGCCTCCCTTGTCCCTACCATGTTCTCCAACCCCAAATGAACCCACTGGTTATTTTTTTGCAACTGCTGCTGTATTTTGCCAAAACTATCTTGCTGTTTGTTTGCATGCTTAGAGTAACGAGCGGGAGGGATTGTGTTATTGTGTTTCCTGTCACAGAGGGTGGGGTTGCATTTATTTCCTCTAGGAAACACACTGGCAGCACTCTGTCATAAGGATCCATACAGGTGGAGGCACCACACCACTTTCCAAACAGATTTCTAACCATGAATCCAGGCGCCATTCACTTGAAGGCATAACAGACTTTGCCCTTTACCATCTCCAGGCTTACTCAGCACACTTCATGGGAGGTGGGGAGGTTACATATTTGGAGGCACCACTTGATTTCTGAACAGTTTTTGCAACACCTCACCCTGGGGCAGGAGAAACAGAGTTTGGTACCCCACCACCATTTTCAACTTCAGGATGGATTGCAGCTCATTGGTAGACTGGTGCAAGAGTGAGGACCTGATCCCAAATAAGCTATTTTAGTGCAGGGATCCCGATGGAACCCTAGGGACTGTCTCAAAGTATCACTGGCAGCATAAAAAGTCTGGGAAAAGTGACTATTCATGGGAGAGTTTACAAGTTGGCTCACTAAAACATAGAAACATAGAATCTGATGGCAGAAAAGGACTGCTAGGCCCACCTAGGCTCGACAGGCATTATGTGTTCTGATGGACTGCTGAGAGGATGTTGATCCCCAAGTGTGCCAGACCAGCTCACTAATGATGGAGACCCCACCCTGTGGTTCATAACAAGCCATGCAAGCCTGGACACTCTCACTGAGGGCCCTAATATCCTTTTGGCAGCTGAGGGAAAGACTGTTCAAGATGTGAGAACATTTTCAAGGAAGAAGAACCAGCACAGGCAATACCACCCAGTGGACTATGGGCTGGGGTACAGGACTAGACCCCCTATTTGATCACGCCCTAGGAACAGTACAGGAGACTGAAGAGGATGACTTTGGATGTTGTATGAGCCAGCCGAGACAGATCATGGAATCATGGAAAAGGTTTCCAAGTTCTGTAGACCAAGGTCCTTTAGTGAACTTGCCACATTAATGTTTAATGGTGGCAATAAAATGTTCTTTCTAACATATGTTTGTCCAGTCTAATCTTAAACGTTTCCATATCCTTACTATTAACAACATGTTTTGGAAGAGTATTCCATAATGTAATAATTATTTGGTTATACCAATGATTCCTTTTGTAGAATTATTTACTTCTCCTTTAGTTCACACATGTGTGATCAAGTAATGAAACTTTCTGGATTATGTTTTGTAACCCTAAAGTATGTAACAGAGCCTCGTTCTGATACACTTTGAATGCAAAACACAGGCCATCTCTTGTTTTCCTGTACGCATAGAGAAAAGATTCAATTCACATAGTCTTGTACTATAGGGAGGCAGAGTAGCAGTGGTTTAAGGCTGTGAGCTGCAAATCTGGAGACCTGGGTTTGAATCCCACAGCCCACACTTGCATACTGTGTGACCCTGAGCAAGTCACTTAACTTCCTTGTGCTCCCAGGTTGCACCTGTAAACAAGCTTTCAGCTTAGTGTGTCTCACCTGGTTAAACAATTGGGGAAAAAATTATGATTTGTTGTGCATGTTCTTAACTTTTTAGTTAACCTCCACTGTATTTTCTCAATTTTGTTTTTACCTTTAGTAGTATAAAGGCACAAAACTGGGAGCAGTATCAAGTGGGTCTCAACCAGTGAGGTATATAGTGGAACTACAACCTCCTGGTCACGGCTCTTGATGTTTCTCAAAATACAGAGATAAATTCTGTAACATTTTTGTTTATCATGTTAGTATGTTTGTCAAACATAAGGTCTGATGTGATATGTACTCCAAGATCTTTTTCATCATTGGTTACTATTAAATGAACACCATTTAATCTATAATTATAACAAGGATTGTTTTGCCTAAATGCATAATTTTGCATTTTGACACACTGAAAATAAGCTTGTAATCTTTGGCCCAATTAGCCAACTGATCCAGGCTGTGTTGAAACAGAGTTGCAGAGGCCTGTCTGTAACAATGCTCCAATTTTACAATCGTTGGCATATTTACTCATCCATATCCCTCTTGTTGCCTGCATTGATGTAACCAATATGTTAAATAATATAGGTCCAAGAATAGAGCCCTGAGGCACCCCACTATCCACAGAGCCCCAGTCTGACCCATACCCCTTATTACCACCCTCTGCTTCCTGTCAACCAGCCAGTACTTTATCCAGCTAATTATATTTGGTTGCACTTCTAGTTTGATTAATTCATCAATTAGTATGTTATGGGAGACTTTATCGAAGCCTTGGAAAATCTAAATATGCCACCAACAGATATTCCTTGTCCAATGCCACACTTACTGGCTCAAAGAAACTTATTAAAGTAGTCAAACATGACCTACCTGACAGAAGCCATGTTGAGGTGATCTATATGACCAATTTGTTGTAAATGATCAAGAATACTTTTTTATTAACCTTCAAGAAGCTTCCCCAAGACAGAGGTCAAGCTAATTGGCCTGTAATTTTATTATCCTGCTAATCTCCACCCATGAAGATAGGAATGACCAACGCTTTTTTCCATTCTTGTATTGTTTTACTCTCAGAAAGAGGATGGAGAAAGGATGGAAGTGTTCAGATGATAAGAAATGCAAAAGAACTGTGGAAAGCCTGGAGATATGGCTTTGAACATCATCTGTTCCCTATCTGCCAGCATGCCAAACTGCACAAGAACACCTTGCCATGCTTAAGAGTACATTTGGAGCAGCTGAGCAGAGGGAGGATCTCATTTACCACCTGGAAGCCACCACGAAAAACAGGGAGAAAACTGTCTCATTACATGACCCAAGTGGAGACTGTGATCTGAAGAATTCTGAAGCTGATAGAGATACCCTGTACAGACTGCTGTCAGATATGTTGGTCACACTGTATCAGAACAAGGAATCAGCATTGACCCAGCAAAAGTGGAAGCCCTCATAAACTGGCCGACACCCAACAATTTAAAAATGCTTCAGTCCTTCCTGTGGTTCTGCAGATACTACAGGGATTCTTAAAGGACTACTCCTCAGGGGTGAGGCCACTGAACAGCTTGACTCAGGGTATCTTCCAACCTGAAAAGCAAAGGTTCAGAGACCAAACAGAAACCATCATCTGAACACTATAGAACCAATTAACCTTTGGGGACAGATGGAGTGTGGACTGTGAAAATGCTTTTCAAGAGATCATTCTATGCCTGACAGGAGTCCATGTATTGGCTGTTGCTGACTATATTAACTTGTATACCCTTCACCTTGATGCCAGCATGGAAGGACTGGGTGCTGTACTTACCAAGAGCATAAAATGGCATGAGACCAGCTGCCTATGCTAGTGGCAGTCTAAGTCCATCTGAAAAGAACTATCCTGTCCATAAGCTGGAGTTCCTTGCATGGAAGCAGACAGTGACTGATCAATTGCATGAATATCTTTATGCAGCCAGGTTCATTGTATTGACAGACAATAACCCACTGACCTATGTGCTAATGACTGCCAAGCTCGATGTCACTGGCACAGATGGATCTCCTCTCTGTTTACAACTTACTTACAATACCGTCTGGAACAGAACAACATTGATGCTGATGCCCTGAACCGACGACCACATCATACTCCACCTATGGAGGGGCCATGGACCCATGTATCCAAAGAAGGAATGAAAGTAATCTGCCAGCTAATGGTGTCTGATGACTGGCCTGCTCCCACCAACCCAGACTGGGTCACGGACTTCCCTGGAGTGCATCCTGATGCTGTATCAGAGGTGTATCCTGTTTTGCCACACTGCATAATACTTCTTTGCCTCACCTCAGACCTGCAGATGTAAGATGTGCCCAGTGGACAGATCTCATCTGTGAGACATTACTGTAGCCAAAGAGAAGGGCTTGGCTTCCACTTACGTAAAATCAAATCTTTCAGATGTGCTGCTTCTTCTGAGGGAGTGAGATAAACTTTCCCTACAGAATAGACTGCTGCATCAAATCACTAAAACACAAATGCCTTTCCCCAAAAAGCAACGGGTTCTTCCTAGCAAGTATTGAAAATGGTTTTGCAGTCGCTTCCTGATGACATGGGACACTTGGGGATTGATAAAACTGTGGGCCTCATCCAAGACTGATTCTACTGGCCACACATGGCTACTGAAGTAGAGAGACATTGTAAATGCTGCAACTGGTGCATCACCTGTAAGACTCTACCCAGGAGGGTGGCTCACTTGAAAACATCACCAGTGCTGGACTGATGGACCTGCTTTACATGGACTTCCTTTGCCCTGAACCTGAATGGAAGGGGATCAGTAACATTCTGGTGGTGACTGACCACAACACCTGCTATACACAGGCATTCCCACAAAAGACCAGTAGGCAACCACCATAGTTAAAGTTTGTGTGAAAAGTACTTTGTGCAGTATGGTCTCCCAACCTAGGAGGTTGGTCGGTTTCAGGCAGCTCTCAATGCTGCACAAAGTGCAAAACAACTAAATTAGTACATCCTGTCCATGTGAAACTGATATTAAAGGAATGTGCACCATTGTGCTGTACTTTATATTTATCTTACCCTTACTACACGATCTAGTCACAGAATATAAAGGGCTGATGCTATCAGTACCTCAACATACTGTTTTTTTAAACTTGTACAGCCCCCACTGTGCCCCAAAGCACCATGCCATCTTAGCTTAGGACTGTCACATATGTAAGCATTAATCACCGACAGAGGGAATTCTACCGGTGATTAATGCCCGCTGGGGGCGCAGGTACGAGGGCTTAAGCCTCGAGGGTTCATCCCTTCAGCGGCATTAATCACCGCACAGCCCGACGCTGGAGGTGATTAATGCCCTTGTAACACGGAGAAGGTCTAGGGCTCCCTACCTCTCTTTTAGTATGTGTGTCCTGCATTCCTGTGGCACAGTCTCGCTGTTCACTGGCTCCATCCCTATTTCTCTCGCTAACCCCGGCCTGACACAGCCACTTGCGACCCACTGGCTGTTGTGACCACTGCAGGAGCAACCACGGCATTATGAGATGATAATGCTGTGTTGGAGAGCAAGTGAGCAGCGCCAACAGCAACCGGCGATATGAAATAATGCCGTGTTGGGCTCGTGAATCGCTTCCACAACAACAACACGGCATTATCATCTCATAATGCCGTTGTTCGCACCACGTGATGCCGCTATACTTATCATGGGCACCCTCGCACACCTTTCAGTAATGCCGTGTTACAATTCAACATATTGTCCCATCTGATGACATACATGCCTCACTACCTGGTGAGAGCAAGGAAATATAGCCATTCAAACCACAAGTGTTATAGTGTACAATGTGTACCATGTGCACCTGCTACAGCATAAGTCCCCAATATCAAAAGTGCACATACGGGAGTACAATGTTATAGTGTCCGTGGTCTGCTGGTAGCATTAGTTTTCCCAGTTCCACATCTGAAATTACATTTCGGCTCACTGCTATCTTAGTAGCAGCACCCCAAGCTCATAGCACCACCATCACAGCTCTGCAGTGAGTTTGACATGGCTAAGTGGTCAAGGATTTGACTCTGTTATAGTGGGTGGGGCTCAAAAAATAAACATTGTCTACTGACTGCATGCTGTAATTAAGCAATAAGGCATGACAGGTGTGGTATATCATGGGATATCGTCACCGGTGGTTGGGCACGAGTCCGCCGCCGAAAGTGCATCCAACCACCGAGTAGTGATGATATCCCATGATATACCACACCCTGGAGTGACTTATTGCTATTATGAACTGAGTTTCAAGTTTTATAAATAAAAAATAAAAGAAACAGGTTTTAAAACATTGTATGAATGAGTTTTGGGTGGTGAAGAGTACAGTTCAAAAAATAGTTCTCAGACAGTAGAGAGCAAGGAGGCTGGTGGCGCTGGAACTTTTGAAGCCATGATGATGTAGCCCGATATCATCATGGCTTCCAAGAGCTCTCGGCCAATCAGATTCCTCTATTTACGATCCTCAGTTCATAATAAAGGATGACTACTGGACCTGCCAGAAAGGGGTGGGAAGTGAAACTGAGCATGAAATTGGTTTATTCGGCTGTTCTAAACAGATTAGCGTGAGCGCAGCATTTGTGAGTAGTGCTCACACGCTTTATCAAGAATCACGCTTATCAAGGAGATTATGATTTTTAATTGGATAGCTTTGAATCAGGCTACTGGATGATGCACAGTATATGAAGTGTGAATTGTTTGTATTTTCCATTAACTTTTTTGCAATGTGTTTGTGAGCATATTATTACTGGTATGTTATTGTGAAGGTGTGGGAATAGAAAGACGCAACAACAGTAGATAAAGTGCATAAAAACGCAGGATATGTGTTGTTCTTTTTATTTGGGCAATCCAAAAATAAAAATGAAAAAAATTACTTGTACAGAAAAGAAAAATCTTCATGGTTAGTTGGTTCCAGCAGTTTTCTTTGTCAGGATAAACAAACTTGGAATCAGTATCAATAGGAGACATGAAAGCAAACTCAATCTCCCAGTAACTTCTCTCTCAGGCAAACTGCAATGAACTGGAAACTCATCACATCAGTCAGCAGGCAACTGACTTCATTGAACTGAAGTCAAAACTGATCTGATCTGTTCTGTCCTAGTGGAGGGTCTAGACACAGCATGGTGTGACATCACAGACATGTGATCCACCCTTTGTAGAAAAATGTTTATAGCTTCTTTGATATTGCTTTTTATCAAGTAGCATGAATTAAACAGAGATAAATATGGATAATATTTACACAGTATCTTTTCTCTGCATAATACCCACTAGAAAATGCTTTATTTTGATGTGCATATGAAACAGGGTATAATGAAGGGTCTAGCTCCACCCTCTACTGTAACATCACTCTCAGAAAGAGTATAAAACATTCATTTTGTGGGCTGGCAGCCCTTAGAGAGAGACCATATACATGCAGCTTGCAACTCCCAGGTAAGAATTAACATGCATTTTAAAGCTCTGAGTTCCCTTTATATGTTTCTTTTGTAGCAAACTCTTAGCATTTGATTTTTAAGGCAAAATATGTTGTTACAAGTACACAGGAAGGTTTCTGTGCGTTTGCAAGGAAAGATTTATAATTTGGACCTACTCTTAGCCTACTGCCTGCTCTTTACAAGTGCTTTCACTTGCAGGCTAAATATTTCAGTTTCCAACAAATTGTGCTTCTGAGGGCGCTAATGATCATCGAGAGTGAAGATGTGGTCTCCTATAGCTCCCACCTCTACGCTAATTAATCTACACAACATCTACCGCATCCTGTTACTAAAGTGAATAAAACTTACAAAACTGTGGAGCTCAGCTGCTATGGATGAGTATTTGGTCCAAAACTCCGGGAAAGAGCAATGCTCTGCAGCTAAAGATCCAAAAGAAACAGACTGCCGCCAAGCAACCAAGGTGCTAGGCCCAATGTCACGCTCAACTGCCGAAATGGCCTCCTTGGGCTGGGAAGTCACCTTGCAAGTCATGGAGGCACTGGACCAGAGGTTGGTCAAAATGGAGCAGAAGCTGGACGCCCGATTCCAAGCCATAATGGATCAGACAGCATCCCAAGCCATTAAAATCATGGAGGCAGAGGAATGGATATCCAACCTGGAAGACACAGTTGATCCACTGCCAGGGAGAATCATAGCGCTGAAGAAGGAGTTAGCAGAATTTAAAAGCTGTTTGATTACCAGGAGACTTATCACGCCGTCTTAACTTATGGCTCAGGGGCTGCCGGAGGGTAAGAGGCCATATATTTTGGACTTTGCTCAGCTAAGCTCCTGGCCCTGCTCGGACTTAATTCCAATAACGGCCACTTTAAGTTGGAAAGCGCTCACAGAGCGCCCCAATACCACCGCCAGGCCAGCCTCCTTGGCAAATTATTTTCCAATTCCATCATTACCAAGACCAGGAAGCGGTCTTGAAAGCCTTTCACAGTATGAAGGTTGGCCTATGAGGAAGTCAGCTCTACATTTTCCAGGACCTCTCGAATCGCCTGTTGAAGGAAAGCTTCAATCCTGTATTAACTCAACCTGGAGATGAAAATTGAGGGATTGACCTACCCTGCTGTGCTCAAGATAAAACATGAGGGATTTTCTTACTCCTTTTGGGATCCGGAAGGCGACTAGCTTTGTGGCAGACCTAAAGAAGGTGGGCTGAGGATCGTGGCCCGAGTCTTTGCAGTGTGTGGGCTGTATAGCCTATCTGGTGTGATGGCTGGCAACACCAATTGTCGAAATGTATTTTTTGGGAACTGTGCCGAATCCACCCTTGCTGCTGTGCTGGTCCCCTAACCCTTCCTGTGGGCTAGTGGGCCCCCTGGTGTGGAAGCATACTGTATAGGAAATGAAGGAAAGATCAACATGTGAGGCCTGCTGAACTTTTTCTGCTGGATATAAGCCTTATGGAAATGTTTATGTGCTGATGAGATGATGACACCATGGAAACTGTTACCCCTAAGTGGAGAAACTGGCCGGACAGGCTTGCCATTATTCCAGGATATCCTCCTGAGATGGGAGAAAGTACAGCCCGGTACTGTTCAAATGTTAATAAGGTAAATTGGGGAGGTGTGTGAGGGCGGCAGACGCGTGACATATGATTTGAGCTGCCTTCTCCGTGCTGACCCTTACAACCATTATGGGGTAGGATTGAATCATTGTGAGATTTCATTGGGCCTATAGTGACTAGGACTCTGGTAATGTATTGTGTATCTTTCCTGGGGGGGCTACTGGGGGCTATGGAAGGCACAGCAATCTTTTAGGGCTGGTGTTGGGCGGGCCTGAGACTCACAGGCCTCGGACCTGAGAGGTCTCGTATAACTAATCACTGTATTACTGAATGCTAATGTGGGCTGGAATCTATGTTCAAAGGGGGTATTTTGATGGGCTTGAGGCCTCACTTCATAATAAGGGATGGTCCTGTTAACAGGGCAGATGGCTGAGCTCCTGCCACTCTTTAATGAGACTGGGGGTGTTCTGGGTTATTTCATGATGTTTTAGCGTGGTGCAGCTGGATGGGGAGGACCCTAATCTTTACTTGATAAAAGAGATGTTGATTGATGGATGCAAAACAAGGTAGAGGCGGGGTGGGGAGAGGGCATCTACCATAAGGAGGGGTTGTCTATTCCTTTTGAATGGCAAGAGCAAAAATACATTTGGGAGATCAAGATGAGAGGGAAGGCGGGAGGGAGGAGGAGGGGGTTGCTTGTATATATGTTGGGGTTGGGTTGTTAAGGTTGCAAAGTTACAATGTTTATGTCATCTTTTTTTTAATTAAAAGTTTATTAGTTTCGCAGGTTACATACAAAACCCACTCAGAACATGCAGTAATAATGGGTACAGTAAAACTGGTTCCACCCAACCCTCATCCACCAATAACCCCCCAACATGCATCCCCCAACACTACCCCTTCCCCCGACTGGCATTCCACTAACGAGAATCCAAACATTCAACTGGAGCCTGAATGTCCCAGAAGGCCAGACAAAGGAATACAAAGTGTAACAATTACCTCATACTTTTTAAATTGGGACAGTTTGTTATTGAGACTGGTAACCATCTTTTCTGTCCGGAGATTATGCAACAATTCTTGTAACCACTCACTGTAGTAGGATATGGAATCTCCATCCTCCAATGGCATAGCAGCAAACACTTTACAGACATGGAAATAAGGGCCATGTGGTATTTTCGAACTTTGACCCTGATATTGGAATAATCCCTAATATGTATATATCCAATGTGAATAAATCTTCCAAGCCCAAGAGGGATCTGCCCTAGCTTGAATATGAGCCCATAATGGTGCCACCTTGATGCACTCAGAAAGAGCGTGGAGTAAAGTGCCCTCGTCTTGAGAACACCGCACACACTGGCTAGTTTAACTGGGGTCATGTACATGTTATGCAAAATCTGAATTTGCATTAGTCGCGATCTATCTTGAGTGATAAATTTATGACAATTACCCCACAGTGTTGCCCAATCAAGGGATGCATTTGGCAGCACAGAGTTCCAATAATTAACAATACCATCCACTTAATGATCTTCCACAGCCTGTTCATCCTCGTCTAGCCACATATGCGCTGACAATACTGTTTTATACAGTTCCAGCAAAAACCTGCTGCTATGGAAACCAGCTTACAGCATGACTTCAACCAAGCTTCTCACCAGATTTTTCCAAACGCCAAGAAGACCGTCTCAATGACCTTTGGCCCCAGGCAGAGATTCTCTAGGCTCCGGCCCTACCTACCTTCCACACCCTCGATGGGACCATCCTGGAGGATACCTCCTCATTTAGATATCTGCGGTTTGGCTGGACCAGCACCTCAACTTCTCTGTGCATATCAATGCTATCCTGAAGAAACTGCACCCAAGTTTGGTGCTCTGTACAGGAATCATAGTTGCATCCCGTGACTACCGAGGCATGAAATTGTCAGAAGATGATACCCCATCTTTGACTACTGTGATGTAGTCTATGGTGCAGCTTCCAAATCTTCCCTGACCAAGTTGGACACTCTTTAAGTCCTTCTGCGCTTTGTTCTCGACTCCCTTCCTGCCCCACCACTGTGAACTCTTTTCTTTTTTTTGCCATTCATATTTTATTAAGGATTTTCCAATACAGAGAATAAATCCACCAAGTAATATACATTGTACAAACTGTTTGAGTGCCATTACTGTAATAATTCATTCTCTCCCTACCCCCCATCCCCTGCTACCCCTCTGTTCCCAGTACAGCATCAGACTCTGAAACCATAACCTGTAGTTTGATAAGAAAAGTCCCTTAAGCTTGTAATGAGTATAAAGCCTGTAGAGGACCCCAGATCCTATTGTATTTCTTTAACTTATTATGATGACTAGCAATGATCTTCTCCGTTCTAAGATTAGCTAATAATTCCTGGAGCCATTCCACATAAGTAATTTCCAAGGTATCTTTCCAGTGTCTAAGGACCACTTTTTAACTGATAAAGAGATTAACGCCATATGATATTTCCTGTTCACAACTGTTATATCGAGAAGTCCCCAGAAGACAAACTTCTGGTGTGAACAGGTCAGACAACCCTAGAAGGATCAACCCTTTGTCTGATGGTGGTCCAGATTGGAGATACTTTGGGGCAGCTCCAGAAAATGTGAAAAGATCTCCTCTTTCCAGTTGACATCTTGTACAAAGGTGGAGGGCACAATACCTAACCTAGCCATTTTTGAGGAGAATAATATATGTTATGCAATATGTTAAATTGCATCAACCTAAGTCTATCCTGAAGCAAAAATTTATGACAGTTACACCAGAGAAGAGGCCAGTCCAACTCTTTGTCCGGGAAGAAAGATGACCAAAAGCCGTGGACCCAGGTTATTGGGGTAGACCAATTGTATAGAGTATTATATATTTCAGAAACCACATGGGAGTCTGCCAACAAGCTCAAGGTATCCTGAAACTAACAATGGCGGTAGGTGGGGAACTACTCCAGTACCTTTATGAGAAGGTGGCTAAGCTGAAAAACCTTGAAAATATATTTATGGGGAATATGAAATTTGTTCATGATTTCAATGGAAGAACACCATTGCCCTTCTGCTGTGACTAGGTCCTTGAGTTGACAGTCCCCTATCTGGGGAAGCCAATTGGCTGTAAGAAGTCTACTTTCAACTGAAATCTCGGATTACCTCTTAATGGTTGAGATAAATCTTGAGTGTTATTATACTTCAAAAAGCGCACAAATGAGAGCAAGCCCTAATAGAGGTTTCTATGGGGAACCACGTAAAGATGTTGGGAGAAATCTCAGACTTGTGTAAATCAGCCTGAGGGAGAGACCTAACTCCTTTATAATAGCTAACTCTACCTTTAACCATATTGGGGTATATGTAATACAGTCTAAGGGTCCTCCACAGTCAACCATCTAAGATACTTGTTAACCTGGCTGGCCCAGTAATACAAACTAATATGGGGAAGTCTAAGTCTTCCTTAACCTTGGGCACTGCCAACTTGTGGAATGCCATTCTAGATTTTATTTGCCCAAATAAGCGTAGAAATCCTGCTGTGGATTTTTAAACCAACCTTATGGAAGCCAGGTGTTCAAAAGATTGAGAGGGTAAAAAGATGGGGAAAATATTCATTTAATTAAATTAATTCTGCCCCAGAGAGAAAGGAAAGCAAGGTCCATCTATTTAAATCTTGGTTTATCGATGCTAACAAGAGAATCTAAGTTCAGCTGTTGAGTATGCGCGGATTCTTGTCAGTGTAAGTCCCAGATATTTAATTGAGTCAGATTTCAATAAAGCCCAAATGCAGTGATATCTTGCTTACAAATTTTATGATTGAGCGGAAAGACTGTGGTTTTATCAACATTAAGTTTGTAATTAGACACTTTACTAAAACCCCCAACTATTTTCAACAATGGGGATAGATATTACGGATGCATAATCTGAAGCAAAAGATCATCTGCATAGGCTGAAACTTTAGCTACCGACCCACACAAAGGTATACCTAAAATGTGTTGTGCTGCTGCTAACCTTGGATAAGAGGCTCTAGATATAAATTGAAAAGCAGTGGAATGGGGACACCCTTGTCTAGTCCCCATGTGCAGTTTAAAGAAGCTTGAGATTACTCAGTTACAGGAAATTCTAGTGGTAGGACATGCATATAACGAACTAATCCATCTTTGAAATACTATAGGAAACCAAATGCCTTCATAGTTGCAAATAGGTAACTCCAGTGGACCCTATCAAAAGTCTTCTTGGCATCCAGGAGACCAAAACCATAGGGCCACCACTGTGAACTCTATCGCTCTCTAACCTTTCTTCCACTATCCCACAGACGCATCTCACACTGTGCCAAACTAATCTCCAAATTCTGGTTCGAGTGCTCCCTCCTATCTCTCATCCTCTTCTCCACTCCACTCCCCCATGCACTGCTAAGATCTAATGACACCTGCACCTTGACGGTCCCTCACGCTCCACCCTCATCGTCAGACTGTTTTTCGCCTCTTCCCTAAAATCTGAATTCCTCCCTGAAATATGACACCCTCCTCCAACTACTCCCTTACCTCTGCCCTACACAATTACCTCTCCCTCAGCTGTTCTTGCTTTAACCCTCCTTAATACCTATCCCCAGTTCCTGCCTTCCTACCCTTACCCCCAGCAGGATTCTCAACATCTTGAAGGGAATCAGAAATGGCTACCCTTCTCCTCATATTCAGTTCTTGCCTCTCCCCTCTTCTCCACCCTCCTCCTGGGTCACCCATGTGCACAACCTACCCCATCTTTTATTCCAACAGCACTTGCGTACTACCTCAAGCCTGCTCCTGGTACACTCATGCACTATAATAGTTCTGTTGCATTATTACTGTTTTGTACGCTTATATGTTCTTTTGCATGATTTTGGACATGTATTGTAATTTACCCAATATTCCACTACTGTTTATTGTACAATACCTTGTGTTCCAACTGTTGCATAATCTTACAATGTAGTATTGTTTGTACTACCCACATACTATTGTAACTGATCATCCTTCACAACCCTATGTAACCCTCCCCCATGCTGCAACAATGACGAAAGCAACTTGTTGTTCAGTGTGCCCTCCTAGTGAAACATTTCAATAAAATAAATAAATAAAGGCCCACTCATATAGAGTTTTGTATATACTGGACGCTGCATGAGGTGCTGCAGCTAGGGGTGCTATTCCCAAATGAAAATTAATCTTAATATTCTGAGACGGGGGCACCTGAACTGCACCAACATATGATGACTCTGGAATATTTAAAATATTGCTATTCTGAAGGCTACATTTTTGTAAAACCTCAGGTGAAGTAAGCCAGAAGCCATCACTATCCACAAACTGATGTATATCTAATGTGGAAAGCTGGGGTACCCAATGGGAGGGATATATTGGCCTCCTAATTTGAAATTAGGATTGCCAGTTAAGGGTTGAGAGAGATCCAGGGTGTTGTCATACTTTAAGAAGACACACAGCTGGGCATGAATCCAAACTGAGGTCCTGATCAGGGAGGAATGCAAGGAAGGGGAAGGGACTTGGGCTTAATATGTAAAGAGCTGCGGGAGGCCACTGGAAGAATTAACTCTCACTCTATTGTTAGCCAGAGGGTACATAAACAGCAGAGCGTAACTGTTGGTCCGGTTTGACCCACCTACAATATTTGATAGCCTGGCTGGCCCAGTAATACAAGCTCATGTGCGGGAGCCGAAACCACCTTTGTGCTTAGCTGCTAACTTGTGATAGACCTTTCTTGGGGTTTACCTGCCCAGATAAACTCACCTGAGGTACCTGTGCGCTGTTCTAAACCACTGAAGGAGTAGCCACAAGTTCAGGAGATTAATAGGACAGAACAGGCATGGAAGAACATTCATCTTCACTAGGTTAACCTGACCCCATAAAGTAAGTGGTAGTAGGCTCCATCTTGCCAGGTCCTGATGAATCTCTTGGAGGTATTATCAAGGTTTAGTTTCTTAAGTCGGGAATCACTTCTGGTAAGGTGTATCCCGAGGTATCTGAGGGATTTAGGAGACCAAGAAAGACCAGGGCCAAGATCTCACTCCTCTGTGCTCTGTGATTGAGAAGGAAAACCTCGGTTTTCTCAACATTGATTTTGTAATTAGACAATGAGTTAAACTCTTCAATTATTCTCAAAACAGGCGGAATGGACGTACTAGGATAAATAACATGAAGAAGAATACCATCTGCATAGGCTGAGATCTTGGCCACTTATGGCTCCCAAATCAATTCCTTGGATGAAAGGACAAGATTTCAGGCTGTATATTAGAGGTTCCTAATAAAGGTTAAACAATAAAAGGGATAACGGACAGCCTTGTCTAGTAACTGAGTATAGAGGAAAATCCTACGAGAACACCCGCTGCAATAGATCGGGCACTAGGGTGAGTATATAATGCCCATACCCATTGGATGAAGTGAGGGGCAAAGCAGGCCACTGACCTAAACAGGAATTGCCAGTCCACCCTGTCGAAGCTTTTTCTGCATCCAGGGATACTAGAACCGCTGGAGCGGATGCATCCCTGGATACAGAGAAAAAATGAGTTTATGTTATCTTTATATGCTATACTGATTATATTAATATCGAACTTGGGTGAATGTTATGGGTCTAGTCCAGGTGATAAAAGCTGCAATCTAAGAGTACACACACAGTCATTATGTGTTATGATGGTGAAGAAAGAAGGGCCAAGTAGGTGTAATAGAAGGGAGAGGTGTCATGGCTACTAATAGAGACATAACTATAGCCTCATGGAATGTAAGTGTGTTCCTTCCGATAAAGAGGACCAGTTTGCTTTCAGCATGCAGGCAGAGGGCATGTTGCACTGTTACAGGAGACACATTTAACCCCCCAAAAGCACCAAAAGCTGGTTAGGGAACAGATGAGGGCATGTTACGCCTCTTCTTATAACTCGCATAAGAGGGGCGTGGCTGTCTTATTAATAAACATCTCCCACTTGTTGTTTCCCAGGTGGTCTTGGATCCCACAGAGGGCAGGTATGTCTTTGTGAAAGGCAGACTCTTTGGGGAAACAGTTACCCTCGATAGCGTATATGTGCCTGCAAATTTTGATCCTGCCTTTTATCAGAATATACTGGATGTTCTAGACAGAGAGCAGTTTGGAGGGTTACTCAAGGGTGGGGATTTTAACGCTACAATGAACCCAAAACTGGACCACTCAGAGGCCAGGGGTAGGAATGTGGGAGGGCTGGGATCTGGTGGAGGGAATGGTGGATCTGGACATGATTGACAGCTGGAGGTCTGTTAACTGGGCAAAATAATTCACATTTTAACTAACGCCACAAAACATGGTCCTGATTGGACTATACTTATATTCCCAAGAATGATCTGACAGGATCTAGAAGGTGCATCATGGTCCAATTGTTATCTCTGACCACTCTATGGTTATAGTGGTCTGTATGTTGAGGAAGGAAAGAGGACCCTCCACCATGGAAAGTCCCTAATTATTTACTGGGTAACAATGACTTTTGGAATATATTAGAGCACAGTGGAAGCTGTACCAGGAGGTGAATGAGGGCTCAATTAATTCCACTGGACTGTATTGGGATGCTGCAGAGGCATACATCAGGGAGCAGTTATAAGTTTTGTTGCGAAGTTTAAAAAGGAAAAACAGCTTAAAAGGGATGGAACAGCGTGTAAAGTTTTGGAGGGACTCTAGCCGCAAGTTTTTCTGAGAAAACACTGACAGAGTTAACTGCCACCAGGGAAGCACTCAATGCCTTTCTCCTAGGGAGGCCCATACAGCCTGCTTCTTTGCCAGGAATACATTTTGGAGTGGGGAATAAACTGGGACCACTTCTGGTCCACCTGGTAAAGGAAAGGAGGACTCATACACATATTGCTGGGATGAAGAACAATCAAGGGATATTAACTCAGGATAAAAAATAGAATAATAGATAGATAAGTGTGTATTACCAGTCAATAATACCATCGAGAGGTTTGGGGACATGGAACCTCAAGAGCAAAGCTCGAGAGGTCCTAAAGTCCCCAAACCTCAAGATGGTATTACTGCCTTGTGAAACACTTATCTTTCTGTTATTTTTTGTAATATATCATCCATTGATAATACTACAGTTGGAGACGACCTTTTGAACTGTAACATTATCAGCAAAAAGATAGTATTATCATTTTCGGGATAGTATTATTGAAAGTAGTGATGTATTACTGGGAAATTTTGTATAACTTAGTGTAGTATTATTAAGGCTTATCCATATATTACAGACTAATAAAAGACCAGTTTAAACAGTTTTATCAACAGTTGTATCAGGCAGAGTACAGCGGAAGCTGGGTAATACTAGGACTTCTTGGCTGCGATTGCCTTGTGGCAGATAACAGCAGCAGAGGAACAGTTGGAAGGAAATTACCAAAAGTGAAATTAAACAAGCTATACAGAGCCTAAAGAAAGGGAAGGCAGCGGTCTGGATGGGTTCCCTTAGAATTTTACAAGCTTATGCAGGAACAGGTGGCTGACACTCTGTGTAGGGTGTCTGCTGAGATGCGGAGGGGGGTAATCCCGCCTCCTTTAATGAGGTGGTAATATGTCTGGTAGTTAAGCAGGGAAGGATCCGAGGAATGCTCATTCTACAGACCAATATTGCTATTAAATTGTGATGCCAAGGGACTGGCAAAGATGTTGGCTAGGCATCCTGGCCGACTCCTTCCAGAGCTTGTCCACCCGACCAGACAGATTCGTATGAGGTCGTTATTCCTATCATAATATGTGCAAACTGCTGAATATTGTATGGATGGCCTCCTCGACATGGGGTGGCACCGTGATGCTGTCAATGGACGCTGAGAAGGCTTTCGACCGTACAGACTGGGAATATCTCATGGAGGTGTTGTTATGGTTTGGTCTGGGGATGGCTTTGTGGGGTTGGTCAAGAAGATATATAAGGAACCTGTTGCCAGGGTTTTGGTGAATGGCTAACTTATGGAACAATTCCCCTTATTTCGAGGTACAAGGCAGGTGCCCCTGCTCCCCTTTGTTGTTTGCCTTGGCTATTGAGCCACTGGCGGGATCCAGGAACACCCAGGTATAAAGCGGATATTGGGAAAAGTCAGGCAGTTTAACACTTAAGACCAATTTATAGTTGCAAAAGATAACAGAAAACATGTAGGTGGCCAGCCTAACAGTTAGGAGAGAAAAATAGTACAGTAACACAATAAAAGAGAAGAGAAGTACTGTTGCAACAGTTTTTGATAGAGTGAAGATTATTGAAAGAATAACACACAAGAAAAATAGAAGAAACAAGGGGCTTATAGAAATGTGGTCCTAATACTGGAATAGAGGTTATCCTATGACAGTTATTAGTGCTAATTTTCTATTTTATGGATGTTACACAAAATGGCATTTCCATGTCTATAAAGTATGTGGCATCCACTCTAACATGATGACACAGAAAATTAGCTATGTTGCCATATTGGTCCTTGTGACAAAAGATCCAAAAAAAAAGAGATGATTTGATACCTTTATTGGACCAACATAGATGTTAAAAGAAAATAGGAGGTTGAGCTTTGAATTACACAGAATTCTTCATCAGAAAAATAACAGTTGGTTTGAAAGAGTACATTTTCTTAAAGTCCAGATCATGCATAAAAACATATTAAAAAGTGTTAAAACCCATTGGCTTAAACTGCTTTTTAAAATCAGCATGGATGGAACAACAGAGTACCATTACAAGAAAGGTATGTCAAGGTCAACTGTACTGAACTGATAAGTTTCTTCCTGAGAAAAGCCATGAAACATTTAGATGAATTAAGCTGAAGAAATACATAGTATATAATGTTAAAAGTCTTCTAAATAAGAAAATATCTGTGTGTTAGGCAGAATTGTGGGTTTAAAGACAACCTGTCCCAGTTTAAATTAAGCATTAACCAGCTGTTTCCCTATTTATACATTGTAAGTACTATTCAGATATATCTGACTTAAAAACAATGTACAATAAGTCAATATTATTCATGAATATTTAAACTTATACTGTTTTATTTAATTATTTATTTATTTATGACTTTGTTAACTGGGTAGGTGCACTGATCCCAGGGACCATTTTCAGGCACAACCTGGGCCACGTGAAGCGGCACAGAGTAGAAACATTAAAATAACAAGAACATAACAAGAGCAGGTAATACATAGTGAAAGGTTGCAGTTGTTACATTTGGCAATACATGGTGGCAGTAGTTGAGGGACAACAAATAAAGCAAAGTAAGGCTCTGTGGTGGTACAGTTTCAGTAAATAAGAGAACCTATTTGATTGCCCTCTGGAACCCATTGGGGGGCTAGTCCTGAAGCATGGGCAGGTGAATGCCAACAGGAGCCAGTCTTTGAGGTGGGTCTTGAACTGGCGGTGAGTGTTTATGGTGCACAGTTCAGTGGGCAGCTTGTTTCATAGTGGAGCTGCTACAGACGGGACTCTAGTACCCATGTTTGTGGCCACCCTGCAGGGTTTTCAGGAGGGGATACTGGAGGAGTGAGGCAGCGGTGTGAGGTTTGGATGGTGAGAAGGGGAGCAAGAGGGGATTTCTGGCCAATACGGATGGAGAATCAATAAAACTGTACAGTGAAAGGTCAAATCAGACTTGTAGTGGGAGCCACCCCAGTGTAGTGTAGAGTGTACAGTGTGTGTGGAGAAAGGGCCAGCAGGGAGAAGCAGCAGGCACTGTTGTATGCTACTGATAGTTTTGCCATGGTATATCACGGAGGTCCTAGAGTAGATGGGAGAGCAGTAGTCCAGGACAGGTAGCAGGTTTCCCTGGATGATGTCATGGTGGGCCTCCGAGGTGAGGTATTGCGGTATCTGTAGGCAGCCCCTAATTTTTGGTGAAATCTTAGAATCAGAGAGTTTATGTGCTCTGTAAAGGAAAGGGAGGGTCAAGCACAACTCCTAAATATTTGAAATGTTTGACGTCTTCTAGGGCATGGCCATCAGGGATGTGATGATTAGGGTGGGTTAGATTTGCATTTCATTAGGAAGGGCTTAGATCTGAACAACATTGTTTTTGTTTTTTTGGCATTGACCAGAAGGAGGTTGCCAGAGAATCAGTTGTGGGCTATGGTGTAGTTTTGTGAGAGGCTGCAGAGATGAGGGTAGGAGACATTCCACTGGAGAAGAGCACAAGGTCTTAGGGTAAAGGACTGAGTGACAGTTGAGACTATCCACTGGAAGGGATTAATGAATAAGAAGAAAGAAGGGTCCCAGGATAGAGCCTTGGGAGACCCCAGCAGAGACAGGCAGGGTAGGCGAGCTGGCCGGGCCAATGCACACAAACTGGGAGCGCCTGTAGGTAGCATCCAAACCAGGTGGTGACCTCCAGAGAGCAGCCAAGGTGATGCAATTTGGAGAGGAGGAGCGAGTGATTGACCAGGTCGAAGGCTTTGGAGAGGTCAATGAAGACTGTGCCAGCTGCATTTCCACGTGTTCATGTTTGTGAGGATGTGGTCAGTTAGGAGTGTGAGGGCAGTGATGGTGGTGTGATTCTTGTGGAAGCCATGTTGTTGGCTACATAGTAGGTCATATTTACTGTACCTATGTAGTCAGCAAGTTGGTGGTGGATGGCTTTTCCAGTAGCTTGCTTACGTAAGGAAGGATGGAGAATGGGCGATAGTTGTCTGTGGATTGTGGGTCCCCAGCTTTATGAATGGGAATGACCTCGTGGTTTCCATGTTATTGGGCATGGAGGAAGTGGTCAGGGGTGAGGTTGAAAATGAACGTTAGGGGCGATGATGGCAGGGGAGATAAGTCTAAGGAAGACGGGATAATCCACCTGCTCCAGGGAGCTGTGGTTTGGGAGGCTCTTTAGGAGTTTAGCTATGTCAGTGTGTGAGAGTATTTTGAAGAAAAGGGGGAGGTGGCGGTTGAGAGGTAGGCCTGGTGGGTGATATTGTGGGGAGTGCAGGGGACAGGGTTTTTGCAGAATGTTTGGGAGCTTGCTCAGGTACATAGTGAGGTCAGAGAATTTGTTGTTGAGGGCCTTGGCCACTTCTTGGGATCAGTAATGAGGCCAGCAGTAGTGTGTAGCTGTGGGACAGGCTTACTGGAAGGGGTTAAGTAGAGCCAATGGATGCCCAGAATTGTTTAGGGTCCCTGAGGTTGAGTTTGCTGGAGATTGTGAAAATATGTCTGTTTGAGAGCTTTGGCCAGGTGTTTGCAAAGGTTCCTCCGATGCCTATAATCCTCCCGTAGGGTAAGGGATGGGGATGCTTCATAGGTTGACCAGGCACGGTCCCAGTCTTTCATGAGGGTAAGGAGATCTTTGTGACCCATCACAAGTAGCCACCCTCACCCTTCTGGTGGTGACTGAAAACGCTTGTCCTGTAGAGACAGGAGAGCTTGAGTGAGCATAGATGCTGCCTGGGTTGCATTTGATTCTGAGAAAATGGCAGACCAGTCCAGTGCCCGTGCCTCGAGAGAAGGATGGGGGTGTTTGGGGTTCTGAAATTATAGAAAGACAGGTATTTGGGTGGGGGCCGTTTAAGTTTGGATGAGCAGAGAAGGTACGTAGGGGAGTGATCGTTAATGGAGTTGGCCATGGTACCAGCATGCAGGACACAGTCCTCCCAGTTAGTTACAATCCAATCCAGGAGTGTCTGTGTGCCCTTGTGAGGTTCTGCCTTGTGAGAAGGTTAATACTTTGGGCCAGGTTGTATTGTTTTAGGAGGATGGCATAGTCAGGCTGGTGGGAACTGAGCCAGTTTAGATTGAGATCACCCAAGAGACTTGAGTCTCTGTGTCGAGATATGGAGCCCAGGCCAGTGAGGAAGCTGTTTAGAACCTCAGTTCGGCTGTAGGGGGATTGTAGCAGCACTCAATGTAGAGTTTTTGCTAGTTCTCAGGGTGAGTTTGGTGAGGTTGTTTAAACATGATCTATTTGTAACTCTAACAAGTGACTAGAGTTTCACATTCAACACTTTTTGCATCAAAAGTTATAAAAGGGACCCTTTCTGATCACTGACAAAATCTCACCTGTAGCATACCAAATTGACCTAAAAAGAAAAACTCTGGAGAGGTAGTACCTAAATGGGTTCATATTAATCATTTGCGGCAATATCGTGAATGCAATAAAACACTGAAAGATATTGTGAGTGAATCTAAAAGTGGCGATCAGAACTAGAGTCCAGTTAAAAATGTTAATTGTAATACTGATCTTGGAAACTGATGAATAAAGCACCAAAAGCATATAAATAGATAAAGAGAATTTGTAAAATGTTTATCACAATGTAGAAAAATTGCTACAGCAGTTAAAAAGTGTATATAGTTGTAATCATGTTTAATCATGTTTATCTATGTAGTATGACACGTAGCTCTATGCCAAAAAGGAGCATCTCCAATTATGTCATATGTGATGATGTCAAGCGCTGATGATGTCATATGTTACCACATGATGCTGCAACTTTGTGTTCTATGTTTCACTTTCCTATAATGCTTATACTATATACCATATAGTAGGATTATAGTTTTGAATTACAAAATGCATTTTTGGGGTGAATTTTTAATTCAAAAGGGGAAATGTAGGAGCAAAACTGTTATTAGAAATATTTAATCATTTTACTGTCATATTAATTATTAATTACTATTTTATATTCCTTATAAGGGCTTAATTAATAAGATTAAGGTTAAAGGAGGCAATACTATAATTATCTGATCATCATCCTTGTTTACATGGACTTCAAGAAGAAAAGTTGCTTAAGTGAGCATTGAGAAGGGGATGGTGCATTGGATTTAGGTCATGATATTAGAAGGACACTTTGCAGTGTTAGTCCAGAGCAAGGAGGCCTTCCTGCATTCTTGAAGGGTCAAAGGTTCTAATAGCCTAACAACCAGGAGATAGGAAGAAGCTTCACTATTGAGAGCTAGGGAGCCAGAAAGAGTGGTTGCTATGAACTTGACAGGTGATGTATGACATCTGGACTCTGTGCTAAGCTGAGTCTGGCATGGGCAAATACCTCTTTTAAAAAGTACCTTCACTACAATGGAAATAAGGAACTTTTATCAATTATAAAGTTGTAGGAAGTCCCATTAAGATCAAATTCAGACACTTAAGGGATGTAGAGATCTGTAAGGAGACTGAATCTTGGGTCTGCAAGAGTTTTGCATTGCTTGATATTTACAAAACATTGTCACACCAACACTGTCATAAATAAGCAGACTTATTTAGTCTTAAAAGGAAGTTAACCTTATAACCTTTCTAAGGATGTCAATTTTGATTAAGTACCTAAAAGCAGAATGTAGTAGCTTCGTGTTAAAGAGTTTCTCAATGAGCCCCACGCTGCATGAGGTCACACTTCATTAAGCCAATGAAGCCATGTGCTTATAAGAGAATCAAATGCTTTAGAGAATTCTGGAAAGAATTTATGAACACATATTATTCTGAAGTCTGGACTATTTAGAACAAGATTATCACTTTGTTTTGAGAAACGTTGCTAAAAATATAAAGGTATAGCCTTTATTAGCCTAATTCAGGAAATACTGATCCTTGAAACATGGGAAATGTGTTAAAAGACTCCATTCAATGAGAGAAATTAAAAATGTTGGTTTAAAAGTTACATCATTTTGCATAAAAAAGACAGAAGGAAAAATTATTTAATTTATAAAAGTGGATTTGAAGCCAGTGGGAGGTCCTTAGGGTGGTGATGAATGTCAACCATGTATCATCTGCAAGGACCAATCAGAATCTGGTGATGATGTCAATCAACCTGAAAACTTATATGTGATTTCTGCTGGCCCAATCCAGAACTGCTTGATTCTTGATGTGTGAGGACTTACATCAGTCTGACTGAAAAATGTTGGTTGTTTTAAGACTTTTACTAGGCCAAAAGCCTGAAACCATGCCTGTGTTTGGAATGCTGGGGACCAGTTCCTGGTTAACCATTGATGTATCCACCAGGGTGCTAAGGACAAGCTTGAAAGCCTGCACAACATTGCAATGAGGTCCAGCTACAAAACATTTTGTTACCAGAAAGGACTTTTTCCAATACTGGATGAAGCAAAGCCTATGTTTTACATACAGGTATGCTGACTGAAGTAATGTATTGGAATTTCTGCTAAAAGCCTGGACAAGAGACTAACATTGAAATTCAGCCAAAGCAAGCCTGCAGTGCTGTTGGATAACAGTGAGTCCAGAGTTATGGGTTCAAGCAGAAAGGAACTGAAACAGAAAAAAAAATCATAGAATCCAGTTATCAAAACAAGTTTGCTATCCACAAGGAAAGCCTTTCCTGCAAACTGTGGTGCTGTGGAACTGTGGTGTCTTATTGTCTGATTTTTCCTGTCAAAATCTTAATAGTGACTTTTAATGCTTCATGACATCTCAAGCAAGGAGGATCCAGCATGCACTGCTTCATCGATGCCAGAAGAATCTACAGTCCCGGTTCAAGAGGAGAAAATATAAAGTATTACAGCCAAGCCACTGAAGGTCTTTCATCGTCCAGAAGAGGCCTTTCTCACCAAGATTTTAAAAGTTAAAAGGAAGAAGACCAAGCCTACCGATAACTAGAAATTTAAGTATTATTTTAATTTTAATACTTTAATTTAGCTGTTTGGGGTGGTAACATAGTGAACTTAACATTTAATTACAAAGTCTCAGGTACATAGATTAAGCTTAAATTTAAGGGACACTGTCAACCTGTTTTCATTATATTTTTGTCTAGTTAAAACCTACCTTTATGATTGCTTACCAAATTCATTCATGTTGCCATTTGTTTTGTCTGTCTCCTTGTTTAGTAGAACTGAAAAGCATGCCAATGTATATTTATAAACAACCTTGTTTTGTTTACAATACTGGATCTGTTCTTACTGCATACTTCCTGAACATCAGAAACACCCTAAACAGTGCAGTCACTCATGAGGCAGTAGCCTTAAACTCCCACTGCATCATGAGGGGATAGACTGTGTTGGGGTGTTCCCAAGTCTAGGAAAGATGCAATTGAGCAGATCAAGAAATGTACACAAACTTGTGTTTGTATGGTAACACCAGTATGGTGAGCAGTCCATTTTTCACTTTTTAAAGAAAACAAGAGTCAGAATCAAACTACCACCTACATCAGCAGTCTTTACAGAATGTTGGCAATCATAAAATGTATTTTTAAACTAAGGACACTTTTAAACCTAAGGGGTTGACAGTGTCCCTAAAACAAAAATAAATACATTCTGCATGCTATAAAGTTTTGAAATAAGTCTTATACAGAAATATAATCTGAAACACTAATGTAATGAGTTTGCATGTTCTTATATCAGAAGGTCATGCTAAATACCAAGTATAGCTGAAAGCATAGCATATAATAATACCATTTATTGTGTTGAACCTTGCTCATTCATTTTTGTGATTGTTTGTTTTGTTTTATTTGTTTTACTTGATTTTCTGAAACCTTTGTTGTTGTTTATATTATTTTTATTATGCTTGATATTATACAAATTAGGGATGCTTAGAATCATTGTATATAGGTGTTAATAAGTTATATTTTCATATTTCTAAGTGTGGCAGAAAAGTTTTTACCATTATCCAGAACCTAGAAGATAGGAATATCATCATATTTGAATTTTATAATTATATTCGGTAAGTTTTGAAACTATTTTGGGGTAAGGCCTGAGGTAAATCCAAGTGCTGTATTATAAAAGTGATATTATAATCTAATGTTCTGACATATTTTGGGGGCTCATCTGGGATATTTAAATAATATGGGTAGGATATTCAGACTAGCCGGCAGGGCAGAAGCCTGGGTGCAGCAAACTGGGCTGCACAAGGGCATGGACCATGCAATATTCAACGGTACTGCGCCATGGCTCAGCACCATTGAATATGGCACTGAGGCACACGCACTGCACCAGCGCAAGTGGCAGGAGGAGAGCCGATGTGCCAGCGCAAGTGCGGGTTGCACTAGGTGCAAAAATCGCGATATTTAGCACTGGGTATGCAAATGAGACCATATATGTATGCAAGGTGCAAATGGGGCCATTAGCATGTCATTATGGCCCCATTTGCATGGGTGCACTGATCCCCGGCGACTTGTGCCTGGCGCCCTGCCAGGCTGCAGCCATCGAGGGACCAATGCCCTGCTGCCCCTCTGCGGGCTCGGCTTCCATTTGCCCCATTGTGGGCATATGATATATATCTCCTGGTGGTCCAGTGGACCACATTCCAATCTCCCGATCCCGGGCAGAAGGGGAATCATCCCTGGTGGTCAGTGGTAACCCCCCTCCCCACCCCGCCCACTGGGGTCCCCAGCACCCCCAGTCAGCGGGCAGCAGCACCCCGCATGCCTCCCAGCTGCCCACCGACTGACAGCGTACAGTGGGGTCTGTACCCTATTGGTCCACTGCATGGACCAATAGACATGCAACCCACACTGTACTACACAGACCCAATTTGTGAGAATGGGTTCATTCATGATTCGGAGTCGCAATAACCCAGTATAGCTGTAGGCTGCATGCCCGCTCAGTCCATGGCAGACCAATAGGTGTACAGGCCCTGCTGAATGCTGTCAGTCGGCCGGGGAGGCGGGCGGCTTGCAGGCATGGTTCTACCACTGCCGCTGACAGGAGGGTGCTGTGCGGTGAGCCTCAGTGGGCAGGGGAGGGACCACTGGACCACCAGGTTTTGCTACAGTGTTTCCGCCTGCGATCGGGTGCTGGGGAGGTTCCACTGGACCACCACGGATAACGTACTCCTAAGCCCATGATCAGGTGTTGGAAAGCAGTCCACTGAACCACCAGGGATATTGAATTCATATGCCTGTAATCGGAGTGATGGTGAGTGGTCCACTGGACCACCAGGAGATATCTACTTAAGCCATAATCGGGCTATGGGGGCGAGGGGCTCACTGTCTGGGCAGGGGCTTGGGACAGTGTTTTGGGGAGGTCGGGAGGCCACCCATGGCAGGCGGCTGCTGTGTTGCACCCTGCAATATGGCAGCCTGCCTGTGAGTGTCCCGACTTGATCCCTGTTGAAATGGGCACAACTCTGCACCCCCTGAGCAGTGCAAGGCGGGGTTATGCCTGCATATCGCCACACATCCCGGGCTGAATATCGGGATGTGCTGCATATCATGTAAGCACGCCCCTGCACTTGTGCTGCAAACATTACTGGTGCATGGCGATCGGGATTGCGCATCACAACCTCCCTTTGAATATCACACTGGGGCGATGGTGGACTGCGATACAACTCCTTTGAATATCCCACCCTTTAAGTTTAAATATTCATGAATAATATTGACTTATTGTACATTGTTTTTAAGTCAGATATATCTGAATAGTACTTACACTGTATAAATAGGGAAACAGCTGGTTAATGCTTAATTTATACTGGGACAGGTTGTCTTTAAACTCACATTTTGCCTAACACACAGATATTTTCTTATTTAGAAAACTTTTGACATTGTATACTATGAGTGGGATATTCAGAACTGCGCCAGGCAGGGGTGCAAGCTGGGCGCAGGGCAACTGGGATGTGCCAGGCGTGGCCTGGGCATATTCAATGGTACTGTGCCATGGCCCTGCACCGTTGAATATGGCACTGTGGCCACCCACACTGCACATGGTGCAGTGGCACTCGCCCAGCGCAGAGTGGCCAGTGAGGAGCAGAGGAATGCGCTAGTGCAAGTGCCGTTCGCCAGGCACAGCAACCGTGATATTTAGTGGTGGACATGCAAATGGGGCCATAATGATGCAAGGCGCAAATGGGGCCATTAGCATGTCTTTATGGCTCCATTTGCATGTAAGTCGTGTAATCCTGGCAGCTTGCCTAAGCGCCCTGCCAGGCAGCAGCCGTCGGGGACGAAGCCCCTACCCCCAGTGACAATGCGCTCAATGCACGATCGCGGGCATATGAATTAAATAAACTGTCCAAAATCTCTGGTGGTCAGTGGACTGCTCCCAGCCGATCGCGGGCAAGTATAAAATAAACATCCAATATCCCTGGTGGTCCAGTGGACCGCTTCCAGCCGATCGTGGGCATATGTGGTAAATACAACGTAAAACCATCCCTGGTGGTCCGGTGCCCCTCCCCACCCGCCCACTGAGCCCCACCACCGCTCCCCCGTCGGCGGGCCAGAACTCCGCCTGCAAGCCACCCTGCCGCCTGCCGACTGACTGCGTGCAAGTACGGCTGTCGCCCATTGGTCCATTCACATATCTGGACTGTGTAGTGCGGTATGGTCTGCACTCCCATTGGCCCATGCTGTGGACCAACAGGCATACAGCCATACTGTACGCAGTCAGTTGGCGGGCGGCTTGTGGGTGGGGAGCTGCCGCCCACCGCTGACAGGGGAGCAGGGTGGTGGGGCTCAGTGGGCGGTGGGAGGGGGGTAGACCGCTGGACCACCAGGGATGAATTTTACATTGTATTTACTACATATGCCCATGATCGGCTGGAAGCAGTCCACTGACCACCAGGATATTGGACGCTTATTTTATACTTATGCACACGATGAGGCTGGAAGCGTCCACTGACCACCAAGGATATTGGATGTTTATTTTATACTTACACCGCATTCAGGCTGGAAGTGGTCCACTGGACCACCAGGGATATTGGACGTGTTTAATTCAAAACATATGCCTGCGATCGGGTGTGGGGGGCACTACTGCGATGAACGGTGTCGCAGGAGCTTGGGTGGCCACCCACAGCTGGCAGCTGCAGTGCTGCACCCTGCAATATGGCGGCTCACCTGTGAGTGGCCAACTGTTGCTCCTGTTTTCCTTGGCTCAACTGTGTGGCGCGGGTAGGAGTTGCATCTGCATCTGCTCAGCACATCCGGCTAAATATCGGGATGTGCGGCATATGCATGGCACACCCCACTTGCACCGCAGATACATTACTGATGCACCCGGTGCATCGGGATTTTGCCACGCACTTTCCTTCAATATCGCGCCAGGGCACATCAGTGGGTTGTGCCTGGAGAATTGTGTTGCGCCAGGCGCACCTTCTGAATATCCCACCCTTTGTATTTCTCATCAGCTTAATTCATCTGTATGTTTGATGGGTTTTCTCAGGGAAGAAACTTATCAGTGCAGTACAGTTGACCTTGACATACCTTTTGTGTGATGGTACTCTGTAGTTCCATCCATGCTGATTTTTAAAAAGCAGTTGAAAGCCAATGGGATTTTAGCACTTTTTCATATGTTTTTATGCATGATCTGGACTTAAGAAAGTGTACTCTTTCAAACCAACTGTTATTTTCTGATGAATAATTCTATGTAATTGAAAGCTCAACCTCCTATTTTCTTCTGTAACATCTATGTTGGTCCAATATAAGGTATCAAATCATCTCTTTTTCTGACTCTAATATGATAAAATCCTTGTAATCATTATGCTTTATGCAAATGTAATGGAAAATTAGCTATTGACCTCTGGTGACCTCCCACCTTGAGATCTAATTTTATCTAATAGTAATGAATTATGTTTATTGAATGTGTATAATGTACACGGTTTGATGTTGCACTACTCTTACATCTGTTTTCTTCTCTTCCAGTAACATTAAACTAAACTTTAGCAGTTTTTCCATGCCTACTATTGAGAGAATTGTCCTGATCAGTGGTGCATGATACTGCAGCAACATCAGAAGACTGAGCCAAACTAAAAGGAGAAGCCCAGAACTAACAATCACAAATCACCTGACTGCTCCACTGGAACAGGTTCACTCCTTCAAGTACCTGGGTGTCATTGTGGACGATACCCTCTCATATGTTCAGCACATTGACATGGTGGTGAAAGCTGTGAACACTAAATTAGGGATCCTGTTTAGGCACAAGAAAAGCCTAACTCTTGAAGCCCTCCGCCTCTCAGTCTCCAGCTCTGTCCTCTCCCTAGTCGACTGCGGGCTGGTGGTTTATGGTGCTGCCACTGATACAGCCCTCAAAAGGGTTGCCACTGCAGATTAACAAGTCTTGCAGACTATTGCTAAATGCTAACTGATTCACGACACTTGTACCCTGTATGATCTGGCCCACATACTACCACTTCAGTCTAGAATCAGATACCAAACGTGCCTGCTAGGGAGAAAGGCCATACTCTCCTAATCCCCTACCTGCATTGCAGACCACCATACAGCACACACTGAAAAACAGTGACAACAGCTTGATGTCCCATTTCAGTAGAACTTCCCTAGGACAAAGATCCTTCATGTACCGAGCTCCACTATGGCTAAATGAGATCCCTGCTGCTGCTCTTAATATAACAAATGTTCAGTCCTTTAAAGAGAACTGAAGCAATACCTGCTGAACTCAAACACCTGCAACTGCCTTACCTGAATCCATATCTTCAACCTGGATACCCACTCTTAAACACCTCTGACTCCCTTACCCGAGTCCATATCCTAACTTGGATACCCCCTCATCTACCTGAGTTTTCCTCCTGTTTTGCCTACCCTGTACCCCCACCTGCCATCCCTCACCCCCAGCTCCATCCCTCCATACTCCCCAACACCTCCCTTTCCACCCACTCTCTCCCTAAATATTCTCCTTCTCCCAATCCCTCTCTCTCTCTCTCCTCTCTTTCTAATCTACCCCTCATTTGCACTCCCCCCTTCTTTCTCCTACCCTTTCCGATACTTTACCTTGACAGGCCCCCCTGCAGCTATGCTGCATGTTGCTAATTGGGAAACCTGTGCAGCACTCTCCCTTTCTTTCTCCTACTCTTCCGCTACTTTACCTTGACAGGCTCTGGGCAGCTTATGCTGCATGTTGCTAATTGGGAAACCTTGCTTGCACTCTCCCCTTTCTTTCTCCTACCCTTCCAATACTCTACCTTGACAGGGTCTCCCGGGCAGCTTTTGCCTACTTTGCTAATTGGGAATCTCCTCCGCTGTTTAATTTCAGTTGTCTAGGTTACTCAAATGTATTATTTATCTATTTTCTGTATTACGTAGCAATCCTATGTTTTGTGTTAACAGTCAAGTTTTTGTTATTTGTCTGCTGTTTTACATCCTGACGTGGAACCTTTGTAAAAGAGTGTATACTCAAAGGTTGTATCCGAATGACCAAATAAATGCTATTTAGATGGCAGAGAATATATAGTCTGGGAGTTATAAAGAAGATACATGTCTTATGGACTTCATTGCCATTTTGGTTGTGGAACTGATGTGACCATGAATGATTAATATTATAAGCACTTAATACTATTCACGAAACTAATTTAAATATTCTTGAAAGCTATTCATAAGCATTGAAATGCACAGAAAATACCAGATGTTTTTAAACTTTGTTTATGCAGTTTTTCTATGTTTTCACTGCTATGTCTGTACAGTTTGCACATAGCACATCGGAATATTTATTGTATATTGCTATTATGGAGTTTGCACTAATTCATAAACACTTCCTGTTGAGCGGGTCTTTAAATGACATCTATGCTTTACTTGGTTTCTCCTTGATAATGTGCGCGAGAGTGACACCAGTCAGGGTTGATTGTCCACTGTTGGCGTTCTCCTTTTGGGTCAGTACTTAAACACGTGAGTGTCTTTTGCCCTTCTGCACTTGCATTGCACTTTATCTGTTACTGAAAATAATATATAGCAACAAGCAGCACTGTGACTGGTGCCATTTGTTTTCCGTTGCAGTGCTGATTGGACCAGAAGTGGACATGTATGTAGAGGGTGAATCCAGAAGATTCCCAGGATCAAATGACATCCACACGTGAGTAATGGTGGTGGTAAATGCATTCTTGGGTCCCTTTGCTGATATAGTCACATAGCAATTTAGCAAGTTAAGATTGGAAGGACACTAGGTCCATTATGTCCACCCCACTTCATAAGCAGGGATTTAAAAATGTATTATGTGAGAACACGTCTGAACATAAGATTCCTACCCACTCTGCTATGAAGGGTATGCATTAATTCCCTTTTAGCAGACATTTGTCCAGGTTTACCTTGAGGCCTATACTGTCTTCATATCCACTGTCTCCACTGGTAGGATGTTCCATGGGTTCATCACCCTCTGGGAGAAAAAGTACCTCTTGATGTTACCTCTGAATTTACCACCTTTAAGCTTCTCTGAAGCATGTGCCGCATCCTGCTGCTGGGCACCAGATCCAACATCTCTGTATGTTCAGTCTTGTTGTTACCCTTTGAGTGTGATTGAGATCATGTCCCCACATAGCCTCCTTGTCTCCAAAGTGAACACATTAAGGGCCACCAGCCTCTCTTCATAGCTCCTGTCACCAAATTTTGGGGACCCTGTATTACACCCTCTGGGCCACCTTATCAATGTCTTTTAGGTCAGATATATGACTGGAGCATCCCAGCTGCAGCTTTAACTAGGAGCAGGGACATCCTGGGCTCCTGCAAGGGCATTCTTGAGGCAACTAGTAGGAGAGCCCTCTGTGAGGGAGCAATATTGGACCTTGTACTCACCAACAGGGATAGTGTTGCAGACATCACGGTGGGTTGCCAGCTGGGGACCAGTGATCACCGTATGGTGTGGTTCAATATAAGTACCATGGAAGAATCAAACTGCACAAAGGTGAGGGTCCCCGGACATCAGGAAAGTTGACATTACAAAGGTGGGAGAATGCCTCAAGGATACCCTGGCAGGAGGAGAGGATTTGGGTGGAGTGGAGAAACAGTAGGTGAAACTAAAAGGGGTGATAGTGAAGGCAACAAACCTCTGCATCAGGCAAGTTAGCAAAAGGAAGAGGAAAAAGAACTGCTATGGTTCTCAAATGAGGTGACCGGAAGGTAAGGGCAAAAAAGTTAGCATTCAGGAGGTATAAGGAGACACAGATGCAGGAGGATAGGAAGGTATATTAGAGAAGCAGAGGGAGGCAGGGAAAGCAGTCAGGAACACAATGGCACAAACAGAGGAAAAAATAGACCAGGCAGTAAGAAAGGGGACTATGCATTTTTTTATATATGTAAGAGAAAGGAGAAAGACAAAGGGATGGATTGTAAGACTAAGGAAGGATGGGGGGCTAGTGTGGAAGGGGACCAGGAAAGTAGAGGTCCTGAACAATTACTTTTGTTCAGTGTCCACAGAGGAAGGGAAGGCGGCACAGATAAGGGACAGATGCATCAAGGTAGGGAGGTGGACTTTAATCCATTGACAAAGAAGACAGTCCTGAAGAAACTCACAAATCTGAATGTGGACAAGGAATGGGGCCAGATGGGATACATCCAAGGATACTGAAGGATCTCAGAGAGGCAGTGGCTGCACATCTGACAGTCATGTTCACTCTCTGAGATGGGAATGGTTCCGGAGGTGGACTCTAGTCCATTTACAGAGGAGAGCACAAATCCAAAAGTGGACAAGGAATTTGGCCAGATGGAATACATCTAAGAATATTGAAGGTGCTCAAGAGGTACTGGTGCACCTCTAATAGTCCTGTTAAAACACTTACTGGAGACGGGAGTGGCTCTGGAGGAGGGCAAATGTAGTTCCACTTCACAAAAGTGGTAGCAGGGAGGAGGCTGGTAACAAAGACCAGTTAGCCTGACTTTGGTGGTGGTGAAATTAATGGAATCACTACTGAAGGAAAAGGATTGTGGAATATCTTGAACCCAGTGGCTTGTAGGATCTGAGGCAGCAATGGATTCACTGGGAGGTCATGTCAAACAAATCTGATTGATTTCTTTGACTGGATGACGAGCAAACTAGATCAGGGTGGAGCGGTGGATGATCTGCCTGGATTTCAGTAAGGCCTTGAACACCATTCCACAGAGGGACTCGTAAACAAGCTAGGCAGCCTGGGGGTGGGTCCAAGGTAGTAAGCTAGGTAAGAAATTGGTTATGGGATATGAGACAGAAGGTGGTGGTAAATAGAGTTCACTCTGAGGAAGGGAGAGTGACCAGCGGGTGCCACAAAGATCAATACTGGGACTGGTCCTCTTTAATGTCTTTATTAGTGACATTACAGAGGACTAGAAGGAAGTATGCCTTTTGCAGATGCCACAAAGATCTGCAATAGGGTACACACTCAGAGGGTTGGAAAAAATGAATAGTGATCTATGAAAGCTTAAAGAGTGGTCAAGGCGTGGCAACTAAAGGCACTTTTACACGGAGCTTACTTTCAGTGCCTGTTTTGTAACACGCTCTGCTCCACTCACAGTCTTTCACTTCCAGTCCTTTACACACGCCATCTTGCATCAGTGTCTCTGCCATTTGGAGTGTCAAGTGGCTCGGAAATAAAATATAAAACAAAGGAGTGTGGTGCAGTGAGAGGCAGGAAGTGTTTACGGCACGGCAAAATGAAAGAGGTAACTGCAAACCTAGAAAAGTAGGGAACATGGTTTCGATGAACGCTCCACTTTGATTGTGGAATGGATTGCCTTTACACGACAGACAGGTACCATTTCAGTGGGTCTGTATCGGTCGTCTGATACAGACCACTGCATGTAAATGCACCTTTGTTTCAATGTGAAGAAGTGCAAATTATGCAGTTGAGGCACAGAAACCCAGGGGTGGAGTATAAGATGGGAAGAGTGATACTGATGACCACCAAACAGGAAAGAGACCTGGAGGTAATCATATCTGATGACCTAAAGATGGCCAAACAGTGTGACAAAGCAGTGGGGAGAGCCAGTGGGATGCTAGGGTGCACAGGAAGGGTATCACCAGCAGAAAGAGAGGAGGTGGTGATACACTCTGTATAAATCGTGGTGAAACCGCACATAGAGTACTATGTCTAGTTCTGGAGACCACATCTCCGGAAGGACATAGAGTAGAGAGAGTCAGAGGAGGCAACAAAAATGGTGCAGGGTCTACACCAGAGACTATACGAGGAGAGACTAAAGGATGGGCATCAATATGTACACCCTGGAGGAAAGAAGGAAAGTGAGATAGATAGAGACTTTCAAATACCTCACAGGTATAAATAAGGTACAGGGGAAGCATTTTTCAGATAAAAGATTCTCAATAGCAAGTGGACATGCCAGGAAGCTTGTTGTGGGGTAGACTCAGGGAAAAGAAAGGAGGTACTTCTTCACAGAGAGAGTGGTGGATACCTTGAACAGCCTTTCAGCAGAAGTGCTGGGGGGTGAAGCTGTGGTGGGATTCAAGGAAAACATGGGATAGACATAAGGAACCTAGTCATTAGGAAGAAGATCTAAGCCAGAGATCAAGTAGGGTCTATGGTTTTACAGTAGGTAGGGAAAATGGGCAGACTGGGTGGGCAAGTGGTCCTTATCTGCCATCAAATTCTGTTTCTATGTTTAAGCAGGGATCCACTAAGTAGACCAATACGGACATCAGACTGAATTCCCATGGTCTGGATCTGCTCTGCCCACCCTACCGCTCCTGCTTAAAGCAAGGTTCCACACCAGTGTACCACAAGGGGCAGGATTGTGGACTCTGGCAGGTGCTTTGCCACCTGCAGCTTCAGGTAACACAGCAAGAAGAGAAAGGGGGATATGATAGAGACTTTTAAATATCTCATGGGTATAAATAAGGTACAACAGGAAGCATTTTCAGAAAAAGATGCTCAAGAACGAGGGACATGCTATAAAGCTGGTGGGGGTAGACTCAGGGAGATGTAAGGAAGTACTTCTTCACAGAATGAGTGGTGGATGCTTGGAACAGCCTCCCAGCAGAGATGGTCGGGGCAAAATGGTAACAAGATTCAAGAACGATGGGATCGGTATAAGGGAACCTTAGAGGTTAGAAGGGGGGTTAAATCCAGTGACCAAGGAGAGTCAGTGGTATTATAGTAGGTAGGAAAATGGGCAGACTGAGTGGGCCAAGTGGTCCTTATCCACTGTCAAATTCTGTTTCTGTTTTTTGCATTGAAGAGCTTAACAGTTCACATAGTACTCCAGGTGGGTTCTGAACTGGACCTTATATAGTAGGAAGATTACTTCCTGCCCTGCTGCCCTCACATGTAATCCAATATTCATCTGGTCTTCTTAAAGCAGCATTGCAATGAAAGGGCTAAAATTTGATCTCACTTTTTTTCTTCCTAATTAATGCCAGATGTTTCCAGTTTATTTTGGTGGTGACATTTTCAGTTTCCATTATCATTTAATAATTTTATGACAGTTTTAAATAATTATTTCTCAAGAAAAAAGACGGTGCCTCATTTTTTGCATAGGAATAATATTGAAGACCTGAGGAGGGTAAGAATCCAGAATGAAATGCAAATGTACAGTACCGAGCATAGGAGCATCCAGAAAAGCTAATCAACAGTTCTGCCAATATTTTCTTAAACATAGCAGAAAATTAGCTTTTTGAAATAACTTTTTCATTGCACTGCTGCTTTAACAGAGGCCATACACTGTTTTACAACATGCCTCAGCCCTTTGTCAGTTATGGCCTCAGGTCCTTGACACATCAAGAGGAGCCTTTCTACTTGTGTGTAGGTCCTAGCTCTGTGTTTCCTCCCTAGGTTTCTTCCCTGACTGGAGAGTAGCAGATATAGTCCCTCTTTACAAGGAAGAGAACAAGGGGGACCTGGGAACAGCAGGCCAGTTAGTCTGACGTAGACGTGAGGAAGTTACTGGAATATGTCAAGGAACAGACAGTAGAATTAATTGAAGCCAATGACCTAGAAGATAAAAGGCAGTATTGCTTTGAAGGGGAAGGTCATGCCAGATAAACCTCATTGACTTCTTCAACTCGGTGTCGCAGTCAGTGGACAAAGGCTAGACTGTGGATCTAACACTCTTCTTTGACTTCAGAAGGATCTTTGAGTCGGTGCCACCCAGAAGGCTTGTGAAGAAGCTGAGGGACCTGGGAATGGTGAACTTATCCAATTGTAGTAGTAGTAGTGGGAAGCACAACAGAAGAAAGGACTTGGGTAATTACGAGACTTCAGACAGTCTGAAAGCAACAGTGAAATGTAATAAGGCAATAGAAAGGGCAAATAGGAAGTCAGGGTGCATAGAAGGGGATTGGCAGCTAGAGAAGAGACGTGCTTCTGCCACTGTATAGGTCATTGGTTTCGGCTCCCCTGGAATACTGTGAGCAGTTTTGAGACTACATTTGAAGAAGGACAGAACAGAGTGGAGGCCGTGCAGAGGAGGAACAGAAGTAAAAGACTTATGAGTAGAGGTTGAGGACCTAAACATGTAAATGACGGATGCAAGAAAGGATGGAGGGATATGATTGAGACATACATATATAATAGGGTGGATAGTGGGCACTGTTCAAACTGAATGGGAAACAGAAGCACCAGGGTTAAATCCATGAAGTTGGTAGGGGGCTAATTTAATAAGGATACTGGAACGTATTTCATGGAAAGGGTAGAATGAGCTACTGAAAGAGGTGGTCTGTGCAAAATCAGTGAGGGGATTCAAACACAGATGGGACAGATACGTAGGCTTACTAAAGACAGTATGAAAAGAGGAGGAGAGAGGAAAAGTGAAGAGCCAGTAGGGTTCTCACATTCCATATTAACTGGCCAGGAGTGAGCAGACATGATGGCCAAAGGGCCTTTTCTTTCAGCAACTTCTGTTTCCATGTTCTGTGTACAGCATTGGATGTAGATATTTCTAATAATTCTGTCAGTGATTTCAGATTTGCCAGCTACATAGTAACTTATGGCATCACACCTACGTCGGCTATAAATTCTAGCTCCTTAAAAGAAATTACATGCCATCATTATTTTTCCTGATGTAAGTTCTATGTCAAGCAAAGATGAGTCAGTATAGACAGTCTCAGGGTGTTGTCCAACACTGGTAGCAAGCATGCAAAATGCTTATGTGAGTTTGGACACTTGAGTCACAAGAATGAAAACACAAATGTGCAACCATGGCTTCAGTTAACTCCTCTAACTGTTATACCACTCACTTTTCAACCATTTGGTTCTTATTATAGCCACACAATGTGCAACTATGTTCCATGGATAGAAAGACAATAGCTAGATAGCTAGACAAACACATAAGTAGGCTGCAAGACAGACAGACTGATAGACAGGCAGACAGGGCTAGGTAGGTGGAATGCCAAAAGTCTTGGGCGGATGCAGCTGCAGGTGATTGGACAGGGAGGCCCTGCCACTCTTGAGAACTAACCTTTTCTTAAATCTGTTGCAACAGTTCTTCTATTTCTTAGCCTAATCTATCCTTTACAATTTCTAGTCCATAAGGTTGCCCACCTATGGGTGCCCCTCCCTTTCTTGACTATGTTGTAGTGTCCTCCTCTAATTTTCCTTTTCCTCTCAGGTCCTCATTCAGGGAGGTTATTGTGGTGACCTCTGAGCTGATGTAAAACAACAGGCTGTGTTCTTGTTGTTGGACTCAGTATGTAATAGCTCTATGTCATAAAATACCTTGATGTATATGCCTTATGGATATAAAACCTGTAAATGTTGAAAATACCATGGCACTAGGTGTTTTTAATATAGGTAAAATGTTACTAAGGGACTGTATTATAAAAATTAAGTTACGGGTAGAGATATCAGAAACCCCCATTGTGCTAAAATGTATATAAATTACAGATTGTTTGAGAGGCCCTTTGGCACCATGCATTCTCTAGCTTTCAGCTGAACCAGCCTAAAATTTCATGGTGATTTACATGTACATCCCATGATGCTTTGCATTATGGGGTATGTGTGATGTTGTGTTTCTTTGAAATTTGGCTTTATTGCCAATGCCCTTTGGGTAACCCTTGCTTCAGTGCTTCTGCACTGAGGTTCTTTGTCTTAAGTTTGTTTTGGGTTTTTTTGAGCTCCCCATCACCCAAACACACAAGACCAACATAGGAATTAAATAATTTTCACTAAAGACACAGATTAGAAGATCAGTGGGTCTGTAGGTGCTGACTAAGTGCAGAAGAAGGACATGCATAGTCTGCTGCTGCAAACTGATGTATTGAAGAAGGGTATGCCATTGCTTAAGGTTATCCCTGTGTTTTAAATAAACATCACACAGTGATTGTGTGTTGAACCTAAAGTTCTGTGTCTGGTCCATCTGTTATCCCACAACCCCTACAGTGGTGCTGATGTGGGCGACAAACAAAGCATAGTGCACTCAGTCAATAAGGTACCATACCCACTAGCTGACAGATTTTAAAGCTAGAATGCTTTACTTGCCTCCCAAAACTTCACCACATACCGTGTGCAGTGTAACAAGTGCACCAGAGCAATTACTTTGTTAAAGTGGAATATTTCAACTTCTCCCTCCAGTCAAACTTAAATAGACCATCCAAATTCTGGAAGGTCATCCACCTCGCCTCTTCTCCCTCCTGCCGTAAATCCCACACCACAAGCTAAAAGTATACCACTCCTCTGGATCCACAGATGGTGGCTGCCAAGTTCAACACATATTTTACCTCATGTGCCTCAACTCTCTCTCCTTTCCTCCCTGCCCCACCTGACCCTACATAGAAGCCACAAACTCACTAGGGCCTTGCACCTTCTCCTTCAAAGCTATCACACAAACTAAAGCCCTCAAGTTCCTACTGGCTCTAAATCCATCAAAGGTAAATCCCTAATGGGTTGGACACCAAACTCCTCCATCTGTCTTCCCCAACCATAGCAACCCCATTTGCAAATCTCCTAAACCTCTCCTTGCCACTGTTGCTGTCCCCAGACCTAGAAACACACTGTTTTCATTCCCTCCCTGAAGGGTTTCCTCCACCACTTCAAACTACTGCCCTATCTCTCTCCTCCTCCAGTCCTTGCTAAACTACAAGAACACCTGGTGCTCACCAAGCTTACCTCGTTTCTTTCTGACTCTAACTTCTTCAGGGCATTCCAGTCTGGTTTCAGGAAGGGTTACTCCACTGCATCCTCCTTGATTAGACTCACTGACACCATCCTTTCTGTAATGGATAAAGGGCAGATCTCCTTGGCAATATTCATTGACCTTGCTAAAGCTTAGACACTGTCTCCCACCCCTTAACTGGTAAAAATCCTCTGGAAGCAGGCTTCCTACCTCAGCCACTAACTGGTTCAGTGCCTACCTCTCAGGTAGAACATAATCAGTAAAATTGCAGATGCCACATCCTCCCCCTCCCTGGGACTACTGCGCCCCCAAGAGTCGGTGCTCGGCCACATTCTGTTCTCCATTTTCCTTAACGACCTGCCCCAAATCTGCACAGCTACATCTATAAACATGTATGTGGACAACACCATCCTATTAGCCTCTGGCTCCTGCCCGAAGAAGTTGCATCCAATCTCCAGTCCGACTTCAATAAAGTTCAACTCTGGTTCAGTTCACACAAGCTCTCTCTCAATGCTAGAAAACTGTCACCATGACTTTCGGCATGAGGCAAAGGCTATCAGACTCCCTCCTTCCACACCAGGGCAGGACAACTCTGGAGGGCGTTGCTTCCTTCCAGTATCTAGGGTATAGGCTCAACTGTCACCTTACCTTCACTGACCACATCGATCGATCATAAAAACTGTGTCCCAAGCTCAGAGCCCTGTATAGAACCACTCTAGCCTCCCTTTACGGTTAGGTGAGAACTAGTGCAAAAGATGATCCTTCCTTTCTTAGACTACTGTGACATAGTCTACAGTGCTGCTCTAAATCCACCTTATCAAAAGTAGACACACCTTTTCACGCCTTCTGTTGTTTCACTCTCGATGCTTCCCCGCTCCCACCACTGTGACCTATACCACTCCTCACCTTCCCATCCCTCAAAAATCACTGCATATTACACTGCTCAAATTTGTCTCAAAATTCTGGCTTCCCTCCTCCTACCTCTCCTCCTTACCATTGTCATTTACTCCCCTCATGCCCTCAGGTCACTTGACACCCAACTACTTCATATCCCAGATGAAAGACCTCTGCTGGCCAAATAGCCTTCTTGCACCGCTTCCCAAAACTCTGGAATGATCTCCCCCTCAAATTTGCCACTCCTCGTCCACCCACTCCCTATCAACTGCACTGGCAAATACTGCACGGTAAACTGTGCCTGCTTTTGATAACTCTCATGCCCCCAAACAAATGTCTAACTGCCTGACCAGCAGCACCTCCCTATGCTTGGAAGCTGGCTTATATAACCAACCATGGTGCTTACTCGTCTACTGTTGATCTTCTCTGTCCTGCCTAAATTCAGCTGCCAAGTGTTAATCCGCCTCAGAATCTGTACTGTATGTATGTATGTATGTATATCTGTATGTATGTATGCATGCCTCTGGGATCCTTTCCTTGCTCCATGTAGGTGACTGTTAACAAATGTGTAACCAAATGTAAACTTATTGCATTGTATACCTGTTTTATGTTATTGCTTGATAACCTGCACGTTATCCTCCCTTGTAACCCTTCCTCATTTCACACCAGGAGACGAGCATCTTTTTGCTCAGTGTGCCTTTCCTGGTGAAACGGTTCAATAGATAAATAAATAAATAAAACTTGCCCAAAATGATAAATTACAGAGCTAGTGTGCAAAATACAAGACAGACTGGCCAAATACCCTGACACTTACTCCACACTGATGCTTTGTCAGTGGATGTTGAAATAAGGTAAACATGACACATTTGAAGGCACTGATGCTGGTAGCTTCTTTGGCACTGGCAGTAAAGGTGGTCAGGGTACAGGGGCAGGTATAGTAAAATGAAAGCTTTCATTACAATGGTTCTGTTGATTCTGGGTACTTGCAGGAGATTCTTGGTTTGTGACCTTGGGCATAAGGTTGATTAAGTTCATATAGCAGCCGAAACTAGCCAGACCACAGCCGACAGCTACAAGTGTTAGAGGGTCTGAGGAGATTGTTTGGGGTAGCAGCTCGAAACTAGCCAGACCACAGCCGACAGCTACAAGTGTTGGAGGGTCTGAGGAGATTGTTTGGGGTAGCAGCTCCGAAACTAGCCAGACAACAGCTGACAGCTACAAGCGTTGAGGTTCTGAGAAGATTGTCTGGGGTAGCAGCCCAAACTAGCCAGACCACAGCTGACAGCTACAAGTGTCAGAGCTTCTGAGAAGATTGTTTGGGGGTAGCAGCCTGAAAGTAGCTAGACCACAGCTGACAGCTTCAAGTGTCAGAGGTTCTGAGAAGATTGTTTGGGGGTAGCAGTCTGAAACTAGTCAGAACACAGCCAACAGCCACAAGTGTCGGAGGTTCTGAGGAGATTGTTTGTTATTATTTTACCTTTTTTACAGGGGAATGCTTGTTCACAGGGGATTGATTTATCTTCTGTTCCAGCAGTGGTTTCAGTGGTCACAGGACAGAAGCAGACTTGGGCTCCAGGATACGGGAGTGTGCTGCTGCATCGGACATCACAGAGCAAGGTCTCAGCTATAGTTCTCTCCCTCCCACCCAGTTCTGGTACTACTCTTATAGGCATGGCGTTTGATTGACAGCAAGAACATTTAGCTCAGCCTCCTTCTGTTGACTCCATTGGGAGCTACACAGATAAAGGAGCCTACCATAGCACAGGGAGTGTCTGAAGTATACTAGGAACTTCCTGTAAGAGAAAGGAGTATTGGATAGATTGTTTATATTTTCAGTAAGAGCATAAGGGAACAGATTTAACAACAAAGCTGTCCCTTGCCACTGAACTGTAAGTCATCATTGTTTGCTATATAATCACATATATGTATATACACACACACACACATGAACATACATGTTTCCATTTTCAGTAAGAGCATAAAGGAACAGTTTAACAACAAAGCTGGCCTTGCCACTGAACTGTAAGTCATCATTGTTTGCTGTATGATAAAAAATGTTTATTTATTTATTTAGTTTTTGTTGACTAGGTAGGTACACTAGACAGCAAAGCTGCCTATTTTCAGGCACTGGGAGGTTACATACAATGGGTGGGAAAACAACACTGAATACAAAGAATAAATCAGGGTGACAACAAGCAGTCCAATTAGCGAAGCATATAGTCAGGTAACAACAAATGATGCCAGAGTCAGGCATGGAATAATATAAGCGTAACACAGTACAGTGGCATAGGCAAAGATTCAACAGAGCAGAACCCTGTACATGACATTGTCAACACTGTACAAACAGAGGGTAAGTGCGTAGGAAATGAATGGTTCAGGTAAAGCTCTGGGAGATCAGGATAGGAACAAGTTCCAGGGCAAAGCTAAGAGGGTCAGGCAAGTGAGTGGGGACACCCACCACAGGAGCAGAGTTCAGAGCTGGCAAGTACCTTATGGAGTTCCTGCTTAAAACTCTGGAGGTCCTGAGTGCCAGAGGAAGGAATTCCACACTTTTAGAGCACTAACAGAGAAGGCGTTTTCATCCATTTTGTGTTACACTTAGGTAATAGCAAAAGGGAACAGTTTTAACAACAAAGCTATCTCTTGCCATTGAACTGTGAGTCATCATAGTTTGCTACATAATAAACAAAAAAAGGGTATACAGACAATGGATGTGGTACGTTGCCAGGTGTGGGGGGCACTTGTCTTCCGGAGTCTTCTCTGGAGGGTGGATCATTGCCATATGTGTAGGAATCTGAACAAGCTCAGGGCTCAGCTGGATGCAGCTAGGAAGGAAATAGCCAGGCTGCATCATCAGCTGTACTGCAACTCATTCCTTCACGTCCTCTCCCCAGAGACCGACTGGCCCAGGAGGGTGGAAGGTATGGATGGGAAGGGGAAAGGTTGCAAGGATGGACCATGTGATACCTGTTCAGCTCAGTAACATCTTGACTGCCAACTGATTTGCACCCTTGGAGAAGGTGCAGGAACCAGACTCAAGAGGTGGGACTTCGTGTCAGTCAAGGGGCAAGGCAGAGCAGTTAAAGGGTATCCAGTGGTAGAAAAGAAATTGGGGTAAAAATAAAGGTATGCAAAAGCTTTGTTTTACGGGACTCAATTAGGAGAGTCAAGTCCCATTTGAGTAAAAGTACACAACCTGTGGTGACAGTCAAATGCTCTTCCGTGCCTCTGCTATGCATGACACTGAACGCATTAAAGATCATGGACAAAGCAGAAGAAGGACTCAAGGTACTGATTATCTCAGAACCAATGACCTGGTGAATCAGTTCAGTGGAAGAGGCCAAGCACCACTTTCATCAAGCTTGAGCGGCTAGCAGTTCAACAACCTCCCAGGCATTTTCAGAGGTCCTCCTAATATGGTGCAAGGCGGATCACAATAACAGAATAAGGAACAAGGAGACTGAGGAATTTAATGCCTGGCTGCATGTACTGTGTCAAAAAAGGATACCATGTCATAGGGATTGGGGAACTTGGGAAAGATGGCTTTTCAGGTTTGACGGCCTTCACCTAACCAAAGAAGTGTGAGTGCACTGGGACAGAAATTCAATGTCCACCTTGGGCATTTAAACTAGATTGTGGGGAGTCTGACACTAGGAATCCAACTGGTTATTGTACTAATGATGGGAACTTAGTTGTCACTCCCCACAAGTGAAGGACTCTCTTCACAATCAGAGTGCTGACATAGGAACAAGGAAGAGACTCTAGGGACCGGAAGGGGAGCCGCAGTGTCAGAAACCAGCAGAATGACACCAAAGGCAGGAAAACATTAAGGCTTCTGCAATGCCAGGAGCCTGGGAAACAAGGCCAGTGACCTTCATGGATTGATGGCAGAATCCCAGGTAGACCTGGTAGCCATCATGGAGACTTGGGCCTCGGAGAATAATGACTGGGATCTCAGTGACAGAGTACTTGCTATTCAGACAGGATGGGAAGGGAGCCAGAGGGCGGGCAGCACTTTATGTAAAGGATGGACTATTGGCCACAACAATCAAAATCAGCAGAAAGGAGGGATGGAATCCCTGTGGGTGCAGCTTAACTTAATATCAGGAAAGAATATCTCCATTGGACCACCGGATCAGTCAGAGGACAGAGAAAACATCTAGAAGAAATCAGAGGTATGACACAGAAGGGGACACAGTGGTGGTTGGAGACCTGAACATGCTTGATGTTCACTGGACCATCCCAACAGCAAGATCATCAAGAAGTTAATCTGTGGTGGAAGCCTTACAGGATTGCCTTCTCACACAACTAGTAAGTGAGCCGACTAGGGTAGACACCATCCTGTATGTGGTCCTCACCAAATCGGAGTCAGTTAGTAATGTTAGGGTTGGTGAACCACTAGCTTAACAGCCACCACAACTCTGTCTGGTTTGAATTATCCCTAGCAGATATAAAATCTCATTCCAGGGCAGAAGTCCTATGCTTTAGAGGAGCAAGCTTTGAAACAATGAGGGAAGTAGCCAGGGGAAGCTAGCAAGGATCCACGAGCAATTAGAAGTAGAAAACATATGGGGATTGATTAAGTAAGCCATCGTGGAGGCTACACAGCTGTGCAAAAGAACAGCAAAAAAAGAACAAGTATAAAAGACCCATATGGTTCACTGCACAAGTCAAAACAGCGATTAGAACTAAACAAGAGGCTTTCCAGAACTTTAAAAGGAAACTGATTGACAGCAAATGGGAAGATTACATTCAGAAGAATAAGGAAGCCAAGAGGAAGGCAAGACAAGCAAAGCGGCGACTGAACTTCATATAGTGGAAGGGGTCAAAGCAGGATAAACAATTTTTTCAGTATACACAAGAAAAGAGGAAGAAAGGGGAGGGTAGTTAAAATACAAGATGGCTACAGGATGGTAGAGGATGTTCGATAGAAAGCCTGTTCTAAACAACTTCTTCTGTTCAGTGTTCACCAAAGAACACTATGGCCCAATGCCTAACAGTGGTATCAAAGCAGTTGGCAAGGGGGTCCCACAAATGGAATGACAACTTCTACCACCTCTAGGGTTAAAGAGGTGCTCAAAGGTTTAAAACAGGACAAACCACCAGGACCAGATGGAATACACCCAAGGGTGCTAAAGGAGTTGGCAGGGGAATTAGTGGACCCTTTGCAAATGTAACCATTTGCCTAGACTGGAGATGTGCCCAGTGACTGGAGAAGAGCTGACATGGTGCCTCTACACAAGGGTGGGAGCAGAGAGGAGGCTGACAATTACAGATGGTTAGCCCACATCGGTGGTGGGGAAACTGATGAAAACCTTGATTAAACAAGATCTGGTACAGCATCTGGACAAGAACAGCCTTCAGGATGACAGGCAGCATGGGTCTGTAGTGGGTAGATCATGTCAAATGAACCTGATTACATTCCTTGACTAAGTAACTAGGAACTGGACAGGTGCCATCTAGCAGATCTCCTCTATTTCATTTCAGCAAAAGGCTTTTAACTCGGTACCACATAATCGCCTGCTGAAAAATTAGAGACATGGGTACCGCAAAGAGTATTGTCAGATGGGTGGAAACTGGCTTAAGGATAGAAAGCAGCGAGTGGTTGTCAATGTAAAGAGGTCAGAGGAGGAAGAGGTTCACTAGTGGTGTACCCAAGGGCTCAGTCTTGGGTCCAGTCCTGTTTAATGTATTCATCAGGACATTGGGGTAGGTATACAGTGCAAGATTGCCCCTTCGCAGATGATACCAAGCTGGGTGGTAGGGTGGACAGTGAGGAAGCAGTTAAGAACCCTCAAAAGATCTACAAAGGTTGGAAAATGGTCTTGTATCTGGCAGCTGAAGTTCAACGTCAGAAAGTGCAAGGTGATGCATCTAGGCAAATGAACCTGATGACTGTATACTGGCTTAATGGGGTAAGATTGTGTTGCTTCAGGAAGAAAGGGACCTAGGTGTTATCATCTGTGACATCCTTAAGCAGACCAGCCAATGCAACATAGCTTACAGTAAGGCCAGCAAAAGGCTGAGATGTACTGGGAGAGGATTTGACAGCAGAAACAAGGAGGTGATACTACCACTCTACAGGTCCCCTGTGAGGGCCCCACCTGGAGTACTGTGTTTAGTTTTGGAACCCACATCAAGAAGGACAGAAACAGACTGAGACTGTACAGAGAAGGGTGGCAAAAATGATACTAGCATGCAGGGGCTTTCATATGAGGGATGTCTGGAAGCATTGAATATGTACTCACTCAGAAACTAGTAGGAAAAGGGTGATATGATAGAAACCTCCATGTTCCTAAAGGGAATTAATAGGGTGCCCTGCTCTGAGCGGTTCAACAAAAGCTTCCAGCTCAAATACTAGAGGCATGAATGGAAGCTGCTGGGAGGAGCTTAAAAGGGAGCTTAGAAATACTATTTCTTGGAAAGCGTGGTTAAACCATGGAATAAGCTGCCTGCAGTGCTGGTGGGAGCCAAGATGGTGGTGTCTTTCAAACTAGGTTGGGATAAAGAGTTTGCTCAAATAAAATTAAGGGGTAGGTCCTGGGATCTGACAAGGTCTCAGGAAACCTTGGTCAGACTTGATGGACCCTTGGTCTCCTTTGCGTCAACTTTTCTATGTTTCTATGTTTATAGGAGGCTGCAAAGGTATGCTGGATATTGTCAAAGCACATTTTGTAGATCAAGACTGCCCATCTGAGGCTGAACCTTTGTTCTGGTGAGAGAAGGCAGTAGTTTCTATATGGCAGGCGATGTGTGCTTCTGTCAGAACCCAGAGCAATCTGCATATGCTGTTTATGCTGTTGTGACTTTTGCAACAAAGTTGCTGTGGACATTCTGTAGACTTTGCTACCACATTCCAGGGTTGGCAGTAGGGGCTGTCTGCATATCAGTTTCTTCATATTAGGGTAAAGGCAGTTTCAGACACAGTACAATGCATTGCATTCTGATTGACTTCTCTACTAATTCTTGCAAATGTGATCAGTGATATTAAGTTTGGATCTAGCCATAAGCCAAGATATTTAAAGGACTACACAGTCTCTAACTGGCAATCATAATCATGAAGGATTTGGAAAGAGCTGTTGGGAAAGGTTGCCCAGAGAGGTCATGACTTTAATCTTACAGTTGTTCAAGTAGAGTTTTCATGCATCCATCTAGGACAGAGTCCAGTCCAGTCCAGAGGAGGGCAACTAAAATGGTGCAGGGTCTGCAAGAGAAGCCATATGAGGAGAGACTAAGGGAGCTTAATATGTATCCCTTGAGGAAAGAAGGAGGGGGGGACATGACAGAAACTTTTAAGTACCTCAGTGGAATCAACAAAGTCCAAGAGAGTAGCATCTTTCAGAAAAGAGACGGGGTAAAGAACAAGGGACACAATTTAAACATGGGGGGGTGGTTCAGGGGGCAATGTGAGGAAGCATTATTTCACAGAGAGGGTAGTGGATGCATGGAACAGCCTTCCTGAGGAGGTTGTGGGGTCTAAAACTGTGGGAGAATTCAAGTGCATGGGACAGACATAAGGCAATTCTTGTGGGGGTAGGAAGAAATAGGCTGTTGAGTTAGCAGGATCTGCGGCCTATCCTGTAGGTAGGAAATGGGCAGACTAAATGGGCTATGGGCGGTCCTTATCTGCCACAAAGTCTATGTTTCTATGTTTCTATGACAGTGTCTGCCAAGAACTGCTTCAAATGTTTCAACAAGTTTAATGAAGGATTTAGATTTAGTATAAGTAATGGTGTGGTCTGCATAAGTGAATTCTGGAACTGTGATAGGAACATGATGGTCAGTCATTCATGAACCAACTGATAAGTAGGGGTCTAAGGTGCAGCCTTGAGAGACTCCAAGGTTGATATAACTTGGTGGGAGACTTGCCATTAACTTTTACTAACTGTGACCGCATGGGCTTAGATAGAACACTAGCCAGTTTAGTATGTTTATAAAATGTATAAATTTATACTGCAAATTTATTCATTGCATGTAACTTATGGAGTTAATTTTAGGACTCTCTATGTTCGATCGAATATCAAGGGCATTCACTGCCTCCGACAGAGCTAACACTGTGGTAGCTAGGGGATTAGGGTTGTCCAATCACCTGTGAAATGAACTGGACATATGTGTGCAGAACTGCAGGGCTGGCTCAGCTGTGGAAATGTGCTTAGACTGCGGCTTTATGTGAATCAGGACATCTTGTGGAAACTGCCTTTGGACTATGAAATGGCAACCTTGTTCAGCCACCTTTGACCTCCCTTGCTGTGGTGATGGGGTTAAGGAAGGCCCTGTTTGAGGAACCACAAGGGCTCATGGACTACAGGTGGTGCTAATTAATTTAGACGACTTTCCTTCTGTCAATCCCTTATCGAAACAGACCTCTGGACTGCTTGACCTGCTTGACAGCCCTCAGGAAACAATGGAGTTGGCCATTGCCCCAAGAAGAGCAGGAGTCTGAGTGGTCCATGATAGATCTTGTCAGAGAGGAGCAGCTTCTGGAAGTGTCCAAACTGTGCTGTGGCAGACTGCACTTTGGCAGAGGCAAACTGAAAGCGTTTACCAGCAGATTCCCTGTTAACACAGAAGATAGGTGTTCTCAAGCTAGCCAACACGCCATTGATGCTGAATATCACCAGCACAGAGCCAGAAAGACAGTAAGGAAATCGAGTTGCCCGAGGCTGCTGCAGAGTCCATTATCGTGCACCAGGTACCAGATTATTGCCACCAAGAGAGTCTGAGGCCTGGAAGTGAGGCTCGGTGTGGGACCGCAGTGGCCTGGTAGACTGGAGGAAAGCTGTACCTCCAAAATTAAGGGGCATCAAAGATGGCTGATGAGAGAGGTGGGAGAGGGAGAAAAGAACCAGCTAACCCACTGCCCAGCTGAGAGGATCCGTTGCAAGCTGCAATTGCAGAGCCCTGCATCATGAGGAAAGGTCTTGCCAGAAGCGAAACCATGAGTAGATTTAGGGCTCGGTCCTGCAAATGGAACTTTCTGTAAAATAGTCAGGAACTCATTAACTGGATCAGTCCACCAGGCCAGGAGTTTAAAAATATCTGTGTTTGAGGTTTGTCCATTTTGCAGTTGAATGGCCTTTGGGTTGGGGCTTCACTGTATTCACTATGCATTGCTGCTGTTTACCTTAAGGTTCACCATCACCTGCCAACCAGTTGCACCTTCTATAGGCCTGCTGTACACTGATTCAGCCACACGTACCCAGTAACTTGTTGGGAGAACCCTATCAGTTAAAAGGATAACATGCAGGCCCGGCCCTGTGGTGCTGAGGTTGAGGCACTGGACACCACACCACACCACACCTGCAACCCAGGTTCGGAAGTGAGCTTAGGTCACGGAGTTTAGCTGTGGGGGCTGGGAAGCTGATTGCAGCGGCCGATGGACTGCTCTCAGCTCCCGGATTGGGCGGATCAGTCCCTTGCTCTGGTTGACACTCGGTGGAGGCTGGCTGTCAGAGCAGAGTCAAGGGCTGACATAGGGAGGGTGGAGAAAGCACTTTCTTCAGGAGCACGCGTGTGCCTACATGCACACATGCTTGCCGACTGCCAGTTCTTTGGGGAGAGGGAAGAAAACTGAAAAATATGTCTCCCCTGTGGCTGTTTGATGGTTCCCCGATGGGGGAGATGAAGGAGTAGGTGGCCATGGGAGCAAACAGCTGTATTGAAAAGAATAAAATGCACTGGAATGAGGAAGGAGAGGGTTGTGCCTTCAGTACAATACAACAGCTGATACACTAAATTGTGCACTGTGGTGTAGGGGTAGGCTGATTGTCAGGGCTGTGCATAGCTGGGCCATTTAGTACACAGCCCTAGAGAGTGTTCACTTAGGTTGTGACTGCACAGGGTGTGTGAAGAGCAGGCACCTTTATTGGGCTAGGCCTACAAATGGCAACAAAAGACCAGCCCTCTGCAACTGCACAACTTCACCATGTGCTAACCTCATCTTCATAAATTTCAGAATAAAGTTGTGTTCTCTTGTTTGAAGCAGTTGTCCATTGCTACTTCATACAGACTGTAAGAGCATGTAATTGAGGGGACTGTTTAACACTGTGTGAGTTTACAGTGTGTGGGGTGGTTGATCACGGTGAGGAGCTGAAATCCTAATGGGTTGTTTTGACTTGTCTCTAGGTAGAGGCACCACTCTATTTATACTATCCAGATACAAACCCTCCCCACTGAGCAAACAGATTACAAGCCCAGAAGCCACCATGACATCTCAGTGACCCAGTGACATTGTACAGGAGCCATGACCCAACCTCCAAGGCATCTGGGTGAGCATCCCAACAAGGGACCTTACATGGACATGTATAACTATAAAAAGTCAGAAAACCAGAAATTTGATTGTCTAAGAGCTGTCATGTGGTGTCCGAATTTATTAGCATAACCAGATAGTTTAGTTCTTGCAGCTAATTATTTATTATTTTAATCTTTTAGGTCATTTCATCAGACACCAAGAAATGCCCTAAGCGTTAAAACATTAAAAACTGCAGCACCTTTCATTGCAAAACCTGTTACTAAAATGTTAATCATTCTCTAACCTTGAATTAGCTCAAATATAGGGCTTGAAGAAAAATGAGCAAATTTCAGTTTTGTGGAATTTTCACAAATTTCTTGAAATTCTGTAAAATTTTGTGAATGCTTGCAACATTTTTCAGAAATTTTCAAAACTTTTTATTGGTCATAACTTGGTCAGTATTACAGCTAGAGATCTGACATCTGGCATGCATCTGGAAGGTGAAGGAAATTGTTTAACCGGGAAAAGCACACTAAGCAAAGCTTGTTTCCAGTGCGACCTGGGAACACAACAGAGATAAGTGACTTACTCGGGTCACAAGTATGCAAGTGGGATTTGAAGACGACCTAAAAGTGTGCAAAGTTCAATGATATTTGGATAAAGGGAGAGACATTATAGGGCTCAAATTCTGGCAATTTATTATTCATGTGACTATTTCTGAAAATATTTCTAAGCTTACAACTCAGCCACCTTTGGAGCTAGATAATTGAAAATTTATATGCACCTAACTACTCCTACCTACAAAAGTTAATTAGTAAGCACCAAGGGTGCTTATACTCCCACAAAGCGTTCACCTCCTGGTGAAAGCCTACCAGGCCACACCACCGACCTCCAGAGGAGAGATAGCCATCTCTCCCTCCCCAAGGGCCAGGGCACTTACCAGTTACACCGCTGAAACAGTGGAATTTTATTTACTTTAGACATGGTTCTACCTTACCAGCACTAAAAGAATCCCATAGGAGCAGTTTGGCGATCCATCCACTGGTTCCCATGGATGGATTGCCAAATACTACAGCAGAGCATCCCTCCCTACTAACACACTAAACAAATGCCAAAAAACAGTTTTGTTCTTCATTCAAAACGGAGGTGCTGCCAGGAAGGGAACAACATATAAACACCCCAAACCAATACTGCACAACACAAAACATTATAGCAATAAAGCAGCTGATAAAATTTGTTTTCTTCTACTCAAAAAGAACACTTATGCTGCTACATGAAAGGCATAACAAACTGAAACATTTCAATAATCCAGAGCAATCAATTAACCACTCGCACTCAGACTCACACCGTGCACACACACAGCTTTACCCAACACCACTTGCACCCATTACACCAGCTAAGCATACCTTCTACACAAATTAAGGCTGAACTACCACTCAGAGGGCGTATTCCAGTCCAGCCACCTCCTGGTAAACATTACTAATCAGAAACACACATATTTTTTTTCCGAACAAGGAAATGTCATCACTTAACTTTAAACTGGAAAATGTCATTCATTTAAACTTACTGGGAGTCAACCCTTTAAACATTTTAAAACATCTGAAACAACCAGTCTAGCATTGCTTGTAAAGCGCTTTGGATGTATGAAAAGCGCTATATAAATGTTATTATTATTATTATTATTATTCTTCTTCTTCTTCTTCTTCTTCTTCTTCTTCTTCTTCTTCTTCTTCTTCTTCTCCTTCTTCTTCTTCACAAACAAAAGGGTTGATCTCATGCAGCATCCAGCAGTGGGAGTTCATACTCACTTGTAGTCCCATCCTGCCATCAAAATTTTCAGGCTAGTTTGCAGCAATAGTGGGCACAGTCTAGGGACATCAATATCTCTGGGGACCATCACAATCTAGTAGAACTTGGGGTCCGGCTTGGTGACGTCCTCACCCAGAAGAGTCCTTGGATATGATGTAATACTTGGTCTGACTTCCATCCTCATCCTGTACCAAGGCAAGAGTCTTAAAGAGGGTGATTCCAGTCTTGAAAGGAGCACATCCTCTTAGCTTGTCGGATAGCCTAACTTCTCACAGGCGCATTAGATAACAGGAGCTTACATTTGTATAGGTCATAATCGGTCCAGGGCTCCATGGAACATCCAGGCCTCCTAGTTCTCCTCAATGATGTCCCAGATCTGTTCTGTTAGATAGGAGTACATGGTACCAGGGTACTCATTCTCGATGTGCTCCCTCAACCACTTTATACCTGAGACCACTTCAGAATGCTTGCACACTGGTTCCTACAACAGTACCTTTCTGCAGCCAACTGCTAGAGGTATAGTGTACCACTTTAGGGTCTGAGGGCTCAGGGCTTCCATCCTCTGCCATCTGACTCTGCATAGCTCAGACAGATGCAAAGAGGCCACTGACAAGCTGCCAGATGGGAGATGATAGGGCTTAGGGATATCCCTTTCAATGTACTGATCCGGGAACTCCCGTGATGTGGAGAGTAATTCTTGAGGTAGATGCTGTGGCTCCCTCTTATGAGCAGGAGGTGCACACATCATGGACTCCTCCACATCCATATATGGCAACAATGGAGCAGGACAGCAAGCACGAGGCCTCCTGGTCTGTTGTCTTTGACTTTACTGTCAAGAAGGGGCTGGCTAGGGAAAACTAACCCAGGACTTACAGGAATTTGATCCCCTCCAAGGCCTCTCCTCTGCCATGGGAGGGTGGAATCAGTTGGTAGAGAAGGGCTGGGCAGACGTCTAGTGCCCTTCCCACAGACTTACTGTCAACCTCTCCCAGGGCTTGCTCCAACTCCTCCCAGGTTTGGCACTATACACAGTCTCCATGTTGTCCACATGGGTTGGGGCACCAGCCACCCCTTAACCTTCCAAATATGGCAGCAGGGGCACTTGGAAAAGTACTGCCCTTTGGAGTAGCCAATGCACACAGGCAACCAAACTAGTCTTTCACCAAAGTATGGCACACTACAAATTCATCCGTTGAAGTAAACTCTTTCCACTATGTCCCAAATCCAGACAACAAGGACACAGGTACAATCACTCTTCTGCTATCCAAAGCCTCTGACATGGTGCAGATTTCTTTTGTCAGAGATACACGCTGGATACTCTGTCGACGTCTCCTCCAAAATGGTTCATGACTCCTTGCTAGAAATTAATTGTACCTTCACCCCAAAATGCCAGCTGATGAATTAGAGGCTTCATCAATGCCAGGAAGCAGGAAATTTGCATATTCATGCCTTGCAGTCTCATGCAGGTCTGCGTGCAGCACTCAGAGAATGCGAAAACTGTGTGACATGGCGACACTCCTCCCCAAATGTCTCTGTTGAGGCCATAAATCTGGCAGTGGCAATTTCACCTGCAACTTCCCAACTTTATCCAGGCATAAAATGTTCATGTTCCCCAACCACTTTTCAAATCCCGGATGAGGCCCCATGTTGTAGGCCCCCCCTCCCGCATCTAGGGGTATAAAGATGGTAAATGGGGCACTGTACAGCCAGAAAACACAATCCAGAAAATAAATATGCTTATTACCTGGTTCACAGATGTTGCGAGATGGCTTGCATGCAGTGAAGGGTATGTTGCTTCACTCAGTGGGGTAGCTGCAAGGGCAAGGTTCGCTAACGGCACATACATGAACAGTTATTATTTAGTAAATCCAATGTCTACTCCGAATCAAAGGTACAAACTGTTTTAATGTGAACAAATAATTTGATCCACCACTCCATGGAGCATGGGGTACTCAAACAATGGTGGGAGCATGTCACAGATACTGAACCTGACATTAAATCCTGCCATAATCTCTTTTCAAACAGATTGACTTTGTTTCATGCAGAAATCCCTTGAGCCAAAAAGCCACATTCCTGATAACAGCACTTTAAACAGTGGTCTGAAAAGGCCACACAGGAGTATACTTCAACCCATTAGCATTTCCTTCATATTCCTTGCACTTGCAACTTTCCATTCACTAGACATTTACTTAATCTCTTCTCTTTGTCACTCAAATTCTCAATCAGAGGTAGCAAACTGAGACAGCACAAGATGTTTCTACTGTCCCAATTCCATTTCTGGTCTGCCTTCTTAACACTGGGGTTACTTTGAAACAGGGAGAACTTGATTACTGGGAGCACTTTGTATTCAGTACCACCGAAAACCCTCCTGCCACCCAATCACTGATGCTACATGCCTGCCAAGCATCCCAAGGAGTTCCATATATATCCCTGGCAATCCTGGAGACCCAAGGCACTTTCTACTCATGCAGTGATTCCAGTTCAGGACTGCTTTCACCCAGGGGCCAGGCTAGAGTGCCACATGGAGCACCCCCTGGAGTCCCAATCAGCCACTCCCCATGCCATTATGTCTCCTCAGGCTGTACCACCTTGGTAGCCCAAACACTGCAGTCGCCCTACAGTCTGGGGAAAGGGGATTGGCTGCCACCAGTACACCCCAGTGATCCAGGCTGCCACCTCTGGACCATGCCCCAGGCCCCTCAACCATAGCAGGCCCAGCCACAGAAAAACTCACTGGCTCCCAGGCTGCACTCACCCATGAATGACAGTTGTATTTACAGGACCCCTCCAGTGCCTACCCCAACCAAGGTACCGGAGATCACTTGACAGGCTTCAATATCTTCCTTTCCGGCTCCAGCTTCCATAAACCGGCACCAAAGGGACCCCTGTTTGTTCCACAGCTCCCATTGACTTTCTGCAGCCCAGAACTACTGCACATCCTTCACGGGTCTTCGAGGGAGGAGGGTCTGGGGGCAAATGGCCCACCCGACCATGCCATGGCCCTCACAGCTAAACTTGCTGGCCATCCCCCAACTCACTCTCTTGGCTCTCTCCCACCACCCCCTCTTTGGGCACCAAACATCCTCTATTTATCCCCTATTGGAGGGTCCCCTGATGGCAACAGGCAGGCCCACATCCCAGACCTACTTAGCTACAAATGTTAAGGGATGCTTACACTTATGTATGTGTGTTTACCAGAGAAAAGGGTCAAGAATGGGCTAGAAGCCCTAAAAGGTAGAGAAGGCCCCTGGGCCAGATGAGATACACCAAGGGATACTCAAGGAATTGCAGCAGAACTGGCAAAAGCCCTAGTAGGGCTATTCAATATCTCAATTCGAATGGGGGTAGTTCTGAAAGACTGGAGGTAGCAAATGTAGTCCCACTACACAAGGGGTGGGGACAAGGATCAACTGAGGAATTACAGATCTGTTAGCCTTACCTCTGTAGTGGGTAAACTGATGGAGTCACCGGTCAGCAAGGGTCTACATGATAGAAAACAGCATGGGTTTGTGGCAGGGGTTTTGTCAGAGCAACCTGACAGTTTTCTTTGACTAGATACCAAAGGTGGTAGATAATGGCTATGTTGTGGATTTACTCTACATACGAACATATGAAGAAGCCATCAGAAGAAGGCTATTTGGTCTATCTAGTCTGCTCGTATTGCAGGATCCACAGCTTGAGTTAATACCCTTGCCTCTCTCCCACTCCTCCAATCCTCCCTACCCATGATCTTTACATTTCCCTGTGCCTATCCCATCCTCTCTTAAAGCTGCCCACTGTCTTTAACAGGATGACCTCTTCCGCAGCACATTCCAAGTTTCCACCACCCTCTCTGTTAAGAAGTGCTTCCTGACCTCCTCCTAAACCTCCCACCCTCTAGCTTAAGACTGTGCCCACTCATGCTATGGTTGCCACCCAGCTTAAAATGACTCTCCTTATCAACCCTATTTATCCCTTTCAAGTACTTGAACGTCCCAATCATGTCTCTCTCTCTCTCTCTCCTGTCTTCCAGGGTACATGTTCAGTGCCCTCAACCTGTCCTCATATGCCTTACTCTACTTTGATTCAGTGCCACATAAAAGATTGCTGAGGAAGTTGAAGGACCTGGTCACAACTAGGCACATAGTAGGTGAGTGGGAAACTGGTTGAAGGACAGACAGCAGTGAGTGATGGTAAATGATGCTAGAATAAAAATATGCAGATGACACCATTGTCCAAAACATCAGTAATTCCAGGAGCAACCTTCAGGAGCAACTTCAAGGTAGTTATGATCAACTTCAAAATTAGTTTGTATAAAACAAATTAGCCCATAACGAAAAAATTAAACAAATGCTTTTAGCATGGATCACAAACTGAGTTACATACCTGAACTCAGAGAGCTAATGGAACTATGATTGGGCCTGTAACATCTTTTAAATACCTTGGAGTTGTTCTCCATCAACAGATACCATAGCCTAGATACATGGATGTGGTCTTGAATAAGGTTAATCGAAAATTGGGATTCGTATGGACTGGCTGACAAAGAACGCTAAGATCATGGTTGTCAAGCAAGTTCTAATTCCAGTGCTTGAATATGGATCCCATTTGCTTTTAAAGGACACCTAAACCCTTTAAGACCGAGATAGGAGGTTTAATTTTATGTTCACAGTGCACACTTGTGCAGTGAACATTTGCGAGAGTGTCTTTTGAGGGTGTGACACTGTCAATCCAATGCAGAAGTAGTCTGTAAGGGGCTCATCAGTGTCACACTAATCATAGCCAGGCTGGTCATGACAGTGTTTTGGCTTGCTGGGAAGAAACTCCGTGTAGTTCAAAGGAAGAGCCCACCCAGTCATAGGTTTTCTCTTTCCTTTAATCTACATTATGCTGCCTAGCAAGCACAGCTGATCTGTTATGATCAGCCTGTTGAAAACCATCCCCGAGACTGAATTACACCCTGTAAAAAGAAACCGCCCATCAATGCCTGTTGCTGCTACAGCCCATACTGCCCCCACCCGACCCTCCCATTTAGCACCCACCACCCCACACACACCACAACATAACACCAACACTGGGTATGCCCAATCCTCAGTGTCGCCACTTGAAATAAAGAAAACTGTCCCTAGTAATTTTTTTTGTAATATACCCAGTAATAAAAGAAACCGTCCATTGATCTCTTTTGCTGCTGCTGTTACTTCTCCCCCACCTGACCCTCCCACTCAGCATCCACCACCCCCAACACAACACCAACACTGGGGCTGCCCAATCCCCAGTGTCGTCACCTGAAATAAAGAAAACTGTCCCTAGTAGTTTTTTTACTATACCCTGCAATAAAGAAAACCATCCATCACCTTACTTACCCAACGAGGGTCCAACACTGTAATCCTTTCTAGACTGCAGACATGTCTTCACTCTTCAACACCAGACCACAAACTGAGGAAATCAGGTATCCAGTTCAATGTCTTTCAATTGGGTTTGAACTTACTGACATAACTTGGTCATTTCTGAATATTTTTGCCCAAATTTTCAACATGCCATTCTTGGGACCCCACCTCATGAATAATGGCAATTAAATTAGGCAAATCTATCCCAAAAGGTGATTTTGTAGTCACTGCATGAAATCACCTTTCTTGCAGGAGTTAAACATTTTCTCTGCCCTTGTTCATGAGGTGGGTCATAAGAAGGTTATATTAACATTTTGGGGTAAAATATTAAAAAACTACAAAGTTATGAGCCTATATTGAAATTTATGAATGCAGGCTCGTAACTTTGGTAATTTTCAATATTTTGACCCCAAATTTTCAACATAGCCATTTCTTCATAGCATCTCATGAATGTGACAGCTGTCATTTTTCAAATCCTGGCCAAAATGTGTTTTGCACTTGTGGTGTGAAATCACTTTTTGGGCAGAGATATTATTCTCTACCCTTGTTGATGAGGTGGCCTCATAAGAAGAAGGCTGTGTGTGGGGTCATAAGAGCTATGTTGAAAATGTATGGTATAAATATGAAAACAACTAAGATATGAGTCTATGTTGCAATTTTTCAATGCAGACTCGTAACTGTGGTAATTTTCAATATTTTGACCCACACTTTTCAACATAGCCATTTTTTAACACCGCCTCATGAATGTGACAGCTGTCATTTCTCAGATCCTACCCAAAATGTGTTTTAGCACTTGTGGTGCAAAATTGCTTTCAGCCATTGTTTTATAAATGATACCTGTCATGCTCAGAAAGAGTGGTCATAAATGTCAATTACCTAAAAACAGCAGGACTTGTGCTCGCTTCTCTAAACATCTGCAGCCTCCTCCCCAAAATGGATTGCCTGAAGGTATGGCTCTCTCGTCATACCAGATGTGCTATCTGTAGTAGAAACCTAGTTATCCCCAAAGATACCAGACACTGCCATCGCTCTTTCTTGGTACACCATGTACAGATAGACCTACACTTAAAAGAGATGGGGGCTGTGTCATCTACATGAAAACCCTCTCCAGGGAAATGTCTTACCTCCCTGTGTAGCAGTGACGACTTGCAAACTCTGGCCATTAGACTGCTTTTTAGGGCACACAATAGAGTGCTCACTTTGTTCTCAGTATATATTCCACCCAAACTAACCAAGACCGGTGTCAGTAACCTGTTGGACTACATTAGTATTCTGAGTCTAAACACAGAAATTGTTCTGCTAGGTGACTTTAATATAAATTGGCTCTCCTCTGCCTTCACCTCTGTCAAGGACACCCTATCTGCTACCCATTTCTCTCAAATGGTGGAGACTCCACTTACAAGTCAACTACAAAGGCCAGTACCAGTACACTGCTGGACTGGGTGCTCATAAAATAACTGCTCATATCTCCAATGTCACTGTTCTCCTGACTCTGAGTGACCACTCTCCTGTTAAATGCAACTGGAATAACAGCTACTGCAAACCCCCACCAGAACCATAAAAAGAGTTCTACTAAAGGTCACCTTCCACAACTAAAGTCAGACCTAAAACTCCTTGACTGAGGCGGACCTCCATAAAACCAGTGATGTGGACACCGCACTTGACCTCTTTGTGTCAAATGTAATGCTGTCTGTGACAAACATGCACCAATTACTACAAGAAAAATCAAAGGGCTTTTAACCACTGGATTACCGTGAACTCCTGGGGCAACTTGCCTTAAAAGATCATATCTGGCAAATAGCACGCACAGGGACTACAGCAAACATTCAACGATATGAAAAGGCCTGCAATGACTGTATGAAAGCTATCCACCATGCAAAAAGTACATACTACAAAGAAGCCCTCTCTAGCTCATGGAACAGCAGCAAGTCTTTCTGGGCCAACCTTAATGACATCATAGGTAAAGACCCCCAAACTCCCCTGCTATGCTTACTGTTGAGGGTTCCAACCTTGGACTCTCTCTATTGCCAACTCACTGACTCATGCTTTCGCTGACCTCAGTAGTGGCTCCCCAGGGACTTTTCAATAACCCCAACCCAAGTGACAATACAAGGTCACCTGCACTGCCACCTAATCGGCAGCTGTTCTGCTTCAAAATGGTCTCTGAAGCAGATGCTAGAAATACCATGAAAAGGTCCTTGGAAAATCTAGGCACAGTGGGGACTCTTTGGACCTCATATTTGTTCACTTAGCTCTGGATGAAATACTTGGACCACTAACCAGAATACTTAACCTATCCTCTTCCACTCCCAATTCCCCAAAGATGGAAGTCTGCTACAGTAACCCTGCACACAAAGTGGGGACAGGTCCTTACATAATAACTACAGACCCGATTTCCATTCTCCTGCCACTCTCAAGGCTCTCGGAGTGGATTGTGACTGACCAGATGGCGGAATACTTTAATCAATACCAACTCCTATGCCCAGAGTAACATGTTTTTCTGGGGTGGCCACAGTACCATCACAGCCCTACATGAATTTACCAATACATCCATAACCCCTTAGACCAAGGCCGCCTTGTAGAGGCAGCCTTCACTGACCTATCAAAGCATTATATATGGTTCATTATGCTCCTCCTCAAGCAGCTATCTGACATTGGACTCATACCTGAAACTGTGAATTGGTTTAGGAGTTACTTGAGCTGCCACTCCCAGTAAGTCAGGATTAGGGAAGTGCTATCAGATAGCCATCCTGTCTTATCTGGTGTACCACAAGGGTCCATTCTGGGACCGTTGCTGTTCAGTGTTTTTATATAATCTCCTGGCCTCCTGCTATTGCTGCATAATCAAACCATAGCACTTTGCCTACCCTCCCCCGAGCTCTGCCCCTGGATCTCTCCTACCCTCCTCCCTCCCTGTCTTATCTTTTCACCTAGCTCTCCCACTCCCATTGTATCCTTCCCTATCCTTGTCTGCTTATCTTCTTGACACAGGCATAGGTTGTACAATGCCTCAGCATAGCTACTGCTTTATGTTACATTTCTGTAACCTCCATGAATATTTTTCTCAGTATTTGTATAGTCGTGCACAGTATTGTACCTTGTTGGCTAATGTATCTGACATGGAACCTTTCAACGAGCATCCAGCTCACAGGTATTATCCAAGAACTTCGATAAAAAAGATTATGTTTAAAATTTGGGGTAAAATGTGAAAAACCACCTAAGTTATGAGAAAAGCAATTGTTCCAACATTTACTCATAACTTTATTTTGTGCAGATTTTGGCCCTAATGTTCAGCACATGATCTTGTGTTACCCCACCTCCTGAACATGACAGGCCTCATTTTTCAAATCCCTCTGAAACTTGTTTCCACGGTCACACAGCAAAATCACCTTTTGGATGGGATTTTAAAATTCCACCTGTCTTGATCATAACATCAGGTCATAAAAAACTGTTGAACATTTGGGGTCAAAATGTGAGAGCCCACTTACAAGTAGATATTGCCTCTCGGCTGCCCTGTCCTGGGTAATTACAATCAAACAATGTGTCAAAGCAGGACACCACTGAAAATGAGACACTGCATCTCATCTGCTCTAGCCTGGGTAAATATATATAGTAAAAATGTGTACATGCAAAACTCAGTAGAACAGCAATACTAGCAGCGAACTCTTGGCATTTTGAAAATACTTGTTTTATAAAGGTGGTATCTCGGGTTCTGTAGAGCAGTTTTAACAAAATTGCTTTAGTACTGCTCTACAGAAACCCACAGGTACCACCTTCAACCTAAGAATTCAATCAGCAGCTTAAAGTTTATTGTACAGATGTGCTGAAACCCAGCAGCCATCAACCTGGTAAATGAACTGCAAACTAGTCACAAAATACATTCTCTAAAGGAATCATAGAAACATAGAATTTGATGGCAGATAAGGACCACTTGGCCCACCTGGTCTGCCCATTTGCCCTTCCTACTGTAACACACAGACCCTCTGGATCTTAGCTTTACTCCCCCATTTCTTTCCACTAATGTTCTCTTGTGCCTATCCCATGCCTTTTTGAATCCCGTTATCATTTTGCCCCGCCACCTCTGCTGGGAGGCCAATTCAGACATCTACCACTCTTTCTGTGAAGTAGTATGTCTTCACGTCTCCAGAGTCTACCCCTCCAGTTTCATGGCATGTCCCCTTGTTCTTCAGCATCTGTTTTTCTGAAAGATGCTTGCCTCTTGAATCTTATTTATACCTGTAGGTATTTGAAGGTTTCATCATATCCCCCCCTTTCTTTTATCCAGGGTGTACATATTGAGGTTCTTGGTTTCTTCTCATAGGGTTTCTGGTGCAGACACTGAATCATTTATTTGCCCTCCTCTGGACCATCTCAACTCTTTCTATGTCCTTCCAGAGATGTGATCTCTAGAACTGGACACAGTACTCTAGGTGAGGTCTCACCTCTGATCAATCCAGTGGTAACACCACCTCTCTCTTTCTGCTGGTGATACCTCTCCCTATGCACCCTAGCATCCCACTAGGTCAACAGGTATGATTACCCCAGGTCTTTTTCCTGCTTAGTGGTCGTTAATACTGTACCCCCATTTTGTACTCCACCCAGGGTTTCTGCACCCCAAGTGCATGATTTTGCACTTCTTTGCATTGAAACTCAGCTGCCACACCCTTGACCACTCCTCCAGCTTTCTTAGCTCTCTAATCATTCCCCCACGGAGCGTGTATCCTATGGCAGAGTTTAGTGTCATCCACAAAAGGCATACCTTCCTTCTAGCCAGTCTGCAATGTTGTCAATAAAGACATTAAAGAGGACTGGTCCCAGTACTGATCCTTGTGGCACCCTGCTGGTCACCCTCCTTCCTTGGAGTGAACTCCGTTTACCAGCACCCTGTAAACAGGTACCAGAAAAACTTTGTAAGACAGAAGCAGGAAGCACTCCTTTTCAAGCTATGGCCTAAAAGTTTAATTTCATTTTTATTTTTAAACTTGTTAGCAGGAGAGCAGAACTGCCCTTTTCACAGCGACCAGTGTACAAAACATTCACATAAATACAACATTAAAACAAACAACATAATTAGACAAAGCAGATCAATCATTAACCCTTAGAAGACTGTGGGCGTATATATCGTCCAGAATCTATATACGTTCATACATATTCAGTTCTCAAAGGGTTTTAAACCACTCCAGGAGGTTGGTTTTGCATGCATACAGTTTATTACAAGAAATGAATGAACTGGGAATTTTATTATAAAACTAATGGCCTTAAATTTAAAGACCCTTAGTCAAAAGTAGTGGACAAAAAAGAGGGTTGCAAACACAAATTTGTTCTGAGTCCTGGTGGATAAACTATTACAAGACATTGAAAGATGTCAACAACAGACTGAGGCATCATTCTAAGCAAATTTTATTCAAGACGATTGAAGCATGAAAGTTGAATATGTTCTTATGGGATAAGCAGCTCATTTCCATATATAAAATGCAGTAATGTGTAGATTTAGGTAAACCAGTTACAAATCTGCAAATACTATTGTATACAGAATTAAATCTATTGAAAGCGTTGTCACTAAGCGAGAAATAAAATAAACTACCATAATCTAAATTTGATAACAAAAGACTGGTAGCTAACAGTCTGCATGATTCATGGATGAGACAATGATAAAGTAAACCCAACCTTTGATGAAGAACCTTGATAAGCTAAGTAACATGAGTTTTAAAAAAAGTAGCGGTCAAATGAACACCAAGATAACAGAAATTGCTAACTCTTCCTGTTAGATCAAAAATTTGAAAATCGGGGTGGGGGCCTTACCTGACCCTTAAATGACCAAAGATTTGCTCTTTTTTAATTAAGTACCAGTTTGTGAGTCAAAACCAGTCATGCAAATTATTGAAATCAGATTGTATTACATTTGCAGAACTGAAATATATTTTCCAGAACTAAAATGACATTGTTATCAGAATACAGAAGTAGTCCTGACGGTGTACAAAATGAGGGAATTGTGTTAACAAAAAGTTAATAAAGGACCTAGCTTGACCCCAAGGGACACCACATTTAATCAAATTTTCCTGAATTTAAACCATGAATTACAATGGAGTGCATTCTGTCAACCAAACAACCCTGGAACCAAGCGAATTTCTCAACAGTCTATCAAGTGCTCTTAATTAATTGTAGTTGACTAAAACTCATTTTTATGTTTGCTTGCATGCATTAAGACACATAGTGCCATCGTCCGAGGTTTTCAGAGGTGTGGCACCTATCTTCAATTCAGTCAGTGTGTTTGCAGGCACGTCCACAGTTCGCCAATGAATGTTGTAGCTGTCTATGACAGCAGCTGAAAATACAGTGCTGTACAGTTCAAGGGAGACTATGCTTCAGTGAGCAGTGATAAGATATCGCGTGCTCATGCGCTCCTCCACACACACACGCATATTGCGTGCTCATCTCCCCACGCACACACTGTATGGCCATTGGTATGCCCAATCCCCATTGGCTCTGCTGCGCTTCTCCCAACAGAGTTCCAGGTGCCACGCGCTGAGACCACTCCAGCGTGGCAACAGTCTGTCTGGCCGACGGGGTGCCCAATCCCCGTCGGCTCACTGTCCCCCAAGAGACTACCGGGTGCCACGCTGGGAGCCCACCCCAGCGTGTCAATAGTCCGTATTGGCCAGGGGTGCCCAATCCCCGTCGGCTCCACTGCCCCCAACAGCCTTCCAGCTGCCATGCTGGGAGCCCACCCAACATGACTCAAGTCCCACGTCGTCTAAGGAGAAAAAAAAACTTAGAAAAAAAAACCTTCCCTCGCTGACTGTCCTGGCCCCCCACCGCCCACCCTCTCGCACCCTGCCTCCCACCCCTCACCCCATACTTACCTCCAGAGTCCAGCGATGATCTTGATGGACAGAACACGATGCACTCTTCAAAGCCGACTGCAAACTGAGGAAATGCCGTAAGCTGTATAATGGAATAAATAGGGTTTTTCAACTTTGCTGCATATTTCAGGCATTTTGGGGAATTGTTTCACCAAATTTTCAACATGGGGTTTTGGGACCCCACCTCATGACTTCTGTCACTGTCATTTTGTTATCGAGCCCGAAGGTGATTTCGCAGTCACTGCCAGAACCACCTTCGGGACTGATTTATGAAACAACAGTGTCACAGTTCATGAGGAGGCCCCAAAAACCCTATGTTGAAAATTTAAGAAAATTCACAAAATTACTGTTTACAGGCATGCATTGCGCTGTTCCTACACACGTCAGTAAGTTCAAGTAATTTTCAATATAGTTCACTCCAGATTTTCAACATTGCCATTTACCACACTTCTTATGAGCAGTACAGCTGTCATTTCTTACATCTTGCCCAAAATGTGTTTCTGTGCATGTAGCGCCAATGGCGCCGTCTGTGTGCGAAATCAATGTTTGGGACAGATTAAGAAAATCACAGTGACACTGTTCATGAGCAAGAGGTGTTAAAATGGCTATGTTAAAATTTGGTGAAAAATTCCCAAAAATGACTGTTTACGAGCATACATTGTGCTGTTCCTACGTGACGCCGTAAGTTTGCGAATTCTACATTTTCACCTCCAGATTTTCAACAGTGCCATTTTACCACACCTCCTTATGAGCAGTACAGCTGTCATTTTCACATCTCACCCAAAACGTGCTTCCTCCCATGTAGCGCACAAAGGCGAGTGGTGTGCGAAATCAATGTTCGGGACAGATTAAGAAAATCAACAGTGACACTGCTCATGAGCAGAGATGTTAAAATGGCCATGTTAAAAATTTGGTGAAAAAGTCCATAAAATGACTGTTACGAGCAACCATTGCGCATTTCCACACACCTCGTAAGATCATGGATTTCTAATATTTTCAATCCAGATTTTCACCACTGGCATTTTCCACACTTCCTTATGAACAGTACAGCTGTCATTACACCATGGCCGAAATGTGGCTGTGACTTCCACTGCAGAAATGCGTGGTCGCTGTGGGAAATCACTGTTCGACAGATTAAGAAAATCACAGTGACACTGTTCATGAGCGGAGGTTCCAAAATCCTGTATTGACAATCTGCTGTAAAAATCCCAAACTAATTGCATTACGGTGTGCATTGTGCATTTTCTATGCACACCGTGACTTCACCAGTTGTTTTAATATTTTCACTGCAGATTTTCAACATTGCCATTTTTGCACCTCCCCATGAACAGTACAGCTATAATTTTCACATCCTGTTTGAAATGTGTTTTCACACCTGTGTGCTGCCAAATGGCGTAGTCGTTATGCTAAATCAGCTTTGCTAATGAACTGATATTGCCACTGTTCATAAGTGGGGTCACAAAAATCCCATGTTGAAAATTTGGAGTGAAATGCCAACGAATGCCTGAGGCATTAGGGTTTCCGACCATGACGCCCCACCCTGTAGAGATTGACAGGCATCAGGGTGTGACTTGGGATTCTCGCCTGTAGTGCTCATACCATTCCACACCCTGCCGCCAGTGAGAGACATTGAGGTGTGCCTTGGACTCCTTGACCCCAAAGTTCACCCCATTCTCCTATACAGGACCCGTCTCACCGTATTTCCTGATGGAATAGGGTGAGCATAAGGGCCAAAGACCCTAAGGCACACCGTGACACTTGTCAGTGTCTGCAGGGTAGAGTGTGGTGAAATGGCATGGCCGTTATGCCTGACTACCCAAAGGCACACCCCAATGCCTGTCAGTCTCTGCAGGGTGGTGGTGGGGTTGGCTTCAGTTCAATACTTCATTGCCATTCCTATTATGCAGCTCTCTAACTCCTACACTACCAATGCCAATGCCAGCAAGCAAACATTCGCATTGACAAATGCTTGTTATCCTATGCTTTTTCTCCATTAAGCATTTTCTCCCAGGCCAGTAGCATTTCTGAGGATATACTCTGGTCACAGGGATGTACCCTGATCAGGCTGAACCAGACATTACTCAAATGGCTTCCAGGTTTTCTCCTTTAGTTTTCCCCTCCCTTCTCCCTGGCGAGATGCTACTTCTGTTGGCCTCACACAGCCACAACTAACCCCACAGCAAGAAGCAAGATCCCTTGGTCCAACAGCACGGATCGATGTGGTGGTGAAACCACCGCCACTCTCCCGGCTGTGATGCACTACAGAGCAACTGCTTTCTCAGCCTTGGCCTGCCTCCCAACGAGATTTCTTGGGCTCACTTTGAACCTGGTCATCGGCATGACAGCATAAATGTGCTGCTGCTATGCCGATGAAGTGGTCTTAGCCTGTGTTTTTTAACTATTTGAGTAGCTTGTCTAACTGTATGTGCCCTATACAATTCTGTCTCTAATTCTACTTACTGTTTTGTAGGGTTGTGAAACTACCTAGGGATGAATGATCCAGCCACTTCTAGTAAAGGATATTATAAAATATTGATAGTGCCAGTGTCTATGCTCTGCGTTGCTCTAAATGTTGACTATGCTAGTGCTGGTGCCTTGCACGCCACTCAATGCTGATAGTACCAGTGTCCCTACACAGCACTGTGCTGAATGTCGATGGTTTCAGTGTCACTGTCCGGGCTACATTAAATGTTGATGGTGCCAGTGTCTGTGCCTCAATTGCACTAAATGTTAATAGTGCTAGTTTCTGTGCCCTGCATTGCACTCAATGTTGATGCCAGTGGGTGTGCTCTTCATTGCACCAAATGTTGATGGTGTCAGTTTCTGTGCTCTGCACTAAATCATTAAAGTACCAGTGCCTATGCCCTGTATTACACTAAAGGGTGTTGAGGATGCCAGGTCTCTGCCCAGCATTGCAATAAATGTTGATAGCAACAGTTTGTGTCCTGCTTTGCACAACAAAGTACCAGTGCCCATGTCCTGTATTGCACTAAATAATGATGGCACCAAAGTCTGTGCTTTGTACTGCACTAAATGTTGATAGTGTCAGAGTCTGTCCCCTGCATTGCACTACCTGACATGGTACTCGTGTACCTATATTATGACAACTGTGATCTACCTATTACCAAGCTTGTACCACCAGTGAATTCCTGTAATACTGGTTGCTTTTTACTCTAAGCATTATGTACTGTTTTGTTTGCTGTGATGTATTGCTGTCTTGACGAGGTGCCTTTGTAAATTAGTCTTTGACTCAAAGGTCTGTAAACCGATGATCTAATAAATAAATAAATGATTATGGTGCCAGAGTCTGTGCCCTGCACTGCACTAAATTATTATGGTGCCAGTCTGTGCCTTTTACTACACTAAATGATGGTGCCAGAGACTGTGCCCTTCATTGCAGTAAATGATGATGGTGCCAGAGTACTGTATGTGCCTTGCATTGCATTAAACAATGATGCCAGTATCTGTGCCCTGCATTGCACTAAATAACAATGGTGCCTGACTATGTGCCTTGCATTGCACTAAATAATGGTGCCAGACTGTGTGCGTGCATTGCACTAAATGAAGATGGCACCAGACTCTGTGCCCTGCATTGCACTGATTGTTAATGGTGACAGTGCCTCGTCCTACATTGTACTAAATGTTGATGGTGCCAGAGTCTGTTCCCTGCATTACACTAAATGTATATAGTGCCTATGTCTGTGCCCTGCTTTGCACTAAATGTATATAGTGCCAGTGCCTGTGCCCAGGATTGAACCAGATGTTGTGAAATGTTGATGGTGCCATTGGCTATGCCATGCATTGCACTGAATGCTGATGGTGCCACTGAGTGTTCCCTGTAATGCATGACATGTTGATGGTAGCAATGTGTGCCCTGCACTAATGTTGATGGTGCAAGAGTTTATGCCATTCACTGCGCCTAGGGTCACTCCATAGATGTCAGCCTGTGCCCTAGAGTACAGTGCACTAAATGCTAATGGTGTGAACTGTTTGTGGTGCCAGTGCCTGAGCCCTTCATTGCATTTAATGTTGATTGTTCCAGTATCTCTGCCTTGTGCTGTACTAAATTTCCATGTGCCATGCATGTGTCCTGCATTGCATTAAATGTTGATGGTGCCAGTGACCATGCCCTTCACTGTACATGATGTTGATGGTGTCAGTGTGTGTACACATTACACTGAATGTTGATGGTGCCAGTGACCATGCCCTTCACTGTACATGATGTTGATGGTGCCAGTGTTTGTGCACCACATTACAGTGAATGTTGCTGGTGCCAGTGACCATGCCCTTCACTGTACATGATGTTGATGGTGCCAGTGTTTGTGCACCACATTACAATGAATGTTAATGGTGCCAGTGGCCATGCCCTTCACTGTACATGATGTTGATGGTGCCAGTGTTTGTGCACCACATTACAGTGAATGTTGCTGGTGCCAGTGACCATGCCCTTCACTGTACATGATGTTGATGGTGCCAGTGTTTGTGCACCACATTACAATGAATGTTGATGGTGCCAGTGGCCATGCCCTCACTTTACATGATGTTGATGGTACCAGTGTTTGTGCACATTACAATGCATGTTGATAGTGCCAGTGACCATGCCCTTCACTGTACATGATGTTGATGGTGCCAGTGTTTGTGCACCACATTACAGTGAATGTTGATGGGTGCAGTGACCATGCCCTTCGCTGTACATGATGTTGATGGTGCCAGTGTTTGTGCACCACATTACAATAAATGTTGATGGTGCGGTGGCCATGCCCTTCACTGTACATGATGTGGATGGTACCAGTGTTTGTGCACATTACAATGCATGTTGATGGTGCCAGTGGCAGCTCTTCACTGTACATGATGCTGATGGTGCCAATGTGTACACATTACACTGAATGTAGATGGTGCCAGTGACCATGCCCTTCACTGTACATGATGTTGATGGTGCCAGTGTTTGTGCACCACATTACAGTGAATGTTGATGGTGCCAGTGACCATGCCCTTCACTGTACATGATGTTGATGGTGCCAGTGTTTGTGCACCACATTACAATGAATGTTGATGGTGCCAGTGGCCATGCCCTTCACTGTATATGATGTTGATGGTACCAGTGTTTGTGCACATTACAATACATGTTGATAGTGCCAGTGACCATGTCCTTCACTGTACATGATGTTGATGGTGCCAGTGTTTGTGCACCATTCAATGAATGTTGATGGTGCCAGTGGCCATGCCCTTCACTGTACATGATGTTGATGGTACCAGTGTTTGTGCACATTACAATGCATGTTGATGGTACCAGTGGCCATGCCCTTCACTGTACATGATGTTGATGGTGCGAGTGTGTGCACATTACACTGAATGTTGATGGTGCCAGTGACCATGCCTTCACTGTACATGATGTTGATGGTGCCAGTGTTTGTGCACCACATTACACTGAATGTTGATGGTGCCAGTGGGTATGGCCTTCATTGCACATAATATTGATGGTGACAGTGCCTGTGCCCTACATTACACTGAATGTTGATGGTGCGGTGTCTGCACCACATTACAGTGAATGTTGATGGTGCCAGTGATCATGCCCTTCATTATATATGGCGTTGATGGTGCAAGTGTTTGTGCACCACATTACACTGAATGTTGATGGTGTCAGTGACCATAAAATTCATTGCACTAATGTTGATGGTGACAGTGTCTGTGTCCTACATTGCTCTGAATGTTGATGGTGTCAGTGACCATGGCATTCATTGCAGATGTTGATGGTGAAGAGTGTTGGTCCTACATTACACTGAATGTTAATGGTGTCAGTGACCATGACATTCATTGCACATGTTGATGGTGAAGGTGATCCTGTCTTTCATTGTGCTAAATGCTGATGGTGTCAGTGTCTGTGCCCCACACTGCACTGAATGTTGATGGTGCCGGTGTCTGCACCACATTACAGTGAATGTTGATGGTGCCAGTGATCATGCCCTTCATTATACATGGTGTTGATGGTGCAAGTGTTTGTGCACCACATAACACTGAATGTTGATGGTGTCAGTGGCCATAAAATTCATTGCACATAATGTTGATGGTGACAGTGTCTGTGTCCTACATTGCACTGAATGTTGATGGTGTCAGGGACCATGACATTCATTGCACATGTTCATGGTGAAGGTGTTGGTGCCTATATTACACTGAATGTTGATGGTGTCAGTGACCATGACATTCATTGCACATGTTGATGGTGACAGTGTCTGTGTCCTACATCGCTCTGAATGCAGATGATGCCAGTAAGCATGCCCTTCATTGCACATGATGTTGACAATGCCAGTGTCTGTGTCCTCACTGCACTGAATGCTGATGGTGCCAGTGGACATGCCCTTCACTGCACATAATGTTGATGGTGCCAATGTCTATGCCTTGCATTGCACAGAATGTTGATGAACCATGTATGTGTCCTGCATTGCATTAAATGTTGATGGTACCAGTGTCTACGCCTGCATTGCACAGAATGTTGATGACCCATGTATGTGTCCTGTATCGCATTAAATGTTGATGGTACCAGTGTCTCTGCCTTGCATTGCACAGAATGTCGATGAACCGTAGTATGTGTCCTGCATCGCATTAAATGTTGATGATGCCAGTGTCACACCTTGCATTGCACAGAATGTCGATGACCCATGTATGTGTCCTGCATCGCATTAAATGTTGATGGTGCCAGTGTCTCTGCCTTGCATTACACAGAATGTTGATGACCCATGTATGTGTCCTGCATCGCATTAAATGTTGATGGTGCCAGTGTCTCTGCCTTGCATTGCACAGAATGTCGATGACCCATGTATGTGTCCTGCATCGCATTAAATGTTGATGGTGCCAGTGTCTCTGTCTTGCATTGCACAGAATGTTGATGAACCATGTATGTGTCCTGCATCGCATTAAATGTTGATGGTGCCAGTGTCTATGCCTTGCATTGCACAGAATGTTGATGAACCATGTATGTGTCCTGCATTACGTTAAATGTTGATGGTACCAGTGTCTGTGCACTATCGTTGATGGTGCAGTGTCTATGTCCTGCATTGCACTGACTGCTGACAGTCAATCAATCAATCAATCAATCAATCAAAATCTTTATTTATCAGGGTGCACCATTGAGCAAGGCTCATTTGCAAGAGTGGACCTGGTCATGAATACATCAAAGTACAGTACAGAAGCAGGTATACAAAAAGCAATAATATATAAGGAAGAAACAGTATATACAGTGTATACAGTACAGTACAAGTTTGCAATAAAAAACAAACAAAAAAAACAGCATTATTTTACAATTGAAGAAGTCAGCAGATGTACAATCCACCATAGGCATACAGGGGTTATAAGAAGAGATCTTTGAGTGGGGCAACGGCAACTACATATAGGGGAAAGAGGCCGTGTATGGGTGGTAGCAGGTTAGAAGGTAAAAGGAGGCATATATTACCGATGATTGGGGAAAAATTGGGCTAAAACCACAGAAAGTGACGATGGCTGTCGTGTACTTGTTTATTATGATAATGACGGAGGAGGGTAGATAATTGGGACACCACTATGGATGGGGTGGAACTTTAGCCAGGCTGGAGCAGACAGGGAAGGGTGGGTGCAGCAGGAAGAGTTAATAGGAAAGAGAGAGCCAGGGTAGAAACATGGTGAGCATCAGGATGGAAAGGGGAGTTGCAGAATTAGTGGGCTAGCGGTAAGAAAACATTTGCAAGGTGCTTTCAATTAGTGATCATAGAGTGCCTTGAAGATATTCAGGCTAACAGGGCAGCTCAGCTTCAAGTTCCTTTGTAAACTGTTCCACAGTGTGGGTAAAGAGAAGCTTAGAGTAGCTTTGCGAAACAGTGTTGACCCTTGGAACTTGGAGGGCAATTAGGGAACAGCTCCATAGCGAGGTGCCTAACACACTCCAGGGAATATAATCTGAGACATATGAGGGGAGCTTGTTGGTCACGCCTTGAAGGCCCATAGGGCGAGCGCTTCTACCTTCTATAGTGAAGGGAAGTCCAGCCTAACGATGAGTACAGGGAGCAGTGGTGTGTGGAATGTGGAAGGCCAGTAATGAACCTGATAGCTCTGTGGTAGAGGATGTCCAACTTAGCCAGTGCAGAGGCAGTGCAGTGGCTGTAAAGCAGGTCCGTGTAATCTATTAAAGATAGGAAGGTAGCTTGAACCAGTTGAATCTTGGCCTCCTTTGTGAGCAGGTGGTTAATTCTGTAGAATAGTCCTAATCTTTGCCTTAGTTTCTTCTGTAGTTCTTCAAGATGGTCGGAGAAGGAAGTTTATGGTCGAGCCAAACTCCTAGATATTTGAATTTGCTACATACTCTAGTTTTCTCCAAGAACAGTGGTAATTTGTGGGATAGCCCCTCCAGCAGGAATTGCCATGCAAGGAGGGGAGAAGAGCATGGCTTTTGTCTTTTCGCACTGAGCAAAAGCTTTTCGCTTATGAGCTGGTATTGTAGAAGGTTAAATTGCCAGTGACTCGGCCTTCCTTCATTACCCTTAATGCTGATGGTGCCAGTATCCCTGCCCTGCATTTCAGTAAATGTTGATGGTGCCAGTGTCATAGAAACATAGAGAACAATGGCAGAAAAGACCCTTGATTCATTTAGTCTGCCTATAAACCCTATCCTACCCAAATATATAGTGTCTATGAGGAATATGTGCTCACACTACCACCCCCCATACTTCTTGCCTTACTGCTATCCCCTGGGTCACTAATACCTCTTAAGTCTGTCCCAACTGAATCTAGGCTGTTGATGGTTAAGTACCCACCACTCAACCAAGCAAGCCACTCCATGGCTCAACCACTCTCCGTGAAATAGAACTTCCTCACATCCTCCCAATTCTCCCTCCTCCCAGCTCCATTCTTGTCTCCATGTTCTAGATTCACTTTTCCTTTTAAACATTACTTGTAGTTTACCTTGTTCATTCCTTTCAAGAACCTGAAGGTCTCTATCATATTGTCCTTCTCTTTTCTAGCATCCAGCAAGTGCATGTTCAGTGCCTAAGCCGATTCTCACAGGATCTGTCTTGTAGGCCATGAATCATTGTGGTTACTCCATGCTGCAATATTTCCAGCCTGTCCTTGTCTTTCTTTAAGTAAGGACTCCAGAACTGGGCACAGTACTCCAGGAATGGCTTCACCAGCAGTCTATAGAAAGGTAGTAATACCTCTTTTCTTCTGCTATCAAAATCCCTCCCAATATACTCCATTATCCTCTTTGCAGTACTGCAGACCTTGTTACATGGCTAGATTGTTTAATGAGGTCACCTATGATGATTCCTAAGTCTTTCCTCATCAGTGGCGTAGCTTAACCCCCTTATTTCCAATATTCCCTCTGAGGTTCCTATGAGCATCACTTTGCACTTTTTAGCGTTAAATTTCAACTTTCAAACCTTGGATCTTCTCTTTAAAATTGGCAGACCCTCTGAAACTCCCTTACCAGCCAGACTCTTTACTCTACCACAGGGTTTAGTGCCATCTGCAAAGAGACACATCTTGCCCTGAATTCCTTCTCCTATGTTGCTGATGAATGTACTGAAAGAACAGGTCTCAGGACTAAACCTTGTGGTACCCACTAGCGACCTCAATCTCCTAAATTTGACACCATTTACCACTACCATCTGCTGTCTCCTCCCCAATCAACTACTTCCACTGCCACCTTACTATGTCCTTTGACACATGTAGATTCTCTAGCTTCTTCAGCAACCTTCTGTTTGGCGTATGTTGAATGCCTTGCTGAAGTCAAATTAAAGCGAATCTAGTACTTGTCCCTTACCAACTGCCTAGTTGCCTCAAATAATGCTATAAGATTGATCTGTAAAGACCTCCCTGCCGTACTGTTTACTATACTGTGGCCCATTCCTCTCCAGGTAGTTCTCTAGGTCCTCTTTGACTAATGTCCCCATCAGCTTACCCACAACAGAGGGGAGACTGATAGGCAAGTAGTTACTTGATTGCTCCTTATCCTCACCTTTTGGAGCAGAACTACATCCGTTATCTTCCAGTCTTTCAGAACCACCCCTGACTGAACTGTGCCATTGAACTGTCCTGTCAGTGGCTACACTAGTTCTGATGTCAGTTCCTTGAGCACCCTCAGATCCATCCCGCTCTATACTCAGGGCTTTATCTATTTTCATGGCTGCAACCCTTTTTGACCTTTTCACTTGTAAATTCCTTTTGCCTCATTTCTGGAATCCCCTTTCAGCAGCCTTTAAGCCACTTTCCAGCAAAGGTTCGCTGTCATCCGCTATGAAAAGTGAGCAGTAGTCATTAAGAACAACTGCCTTCTGCATGTTCTCCTCTATTATTGTGCCCCTTCTGCCAGCCTAACAATTCCTCTTATGGTCTTTCTTTTTCACTACTATATCTGAAAAAACTGTTTTCCCACCCTTGACCCCACTGCAATATGTTGCTCTGTGTCTGCTTTTCCATCCCTGACTATCTACTTGCTTCCTTGACTCTACTTGGTACTCACTCCATTCTCCATTCCCCGGATTCTTCTTGTGTCTGATACTGGCCTTTTCTTAGCCCTCACTGGCTCCCAGACCTTCTCAGAGAACTGGATTGGCCTCTTGTACCTGTTTCTCTTGGTGACGGTCCTCAGGGATGCTCTTGTTGCCTCAAGAATGGCCCCTTTAATTACTTCCCAGCTTTCCTCCCTGACCCTGGTTCTGTTCACCCCACCAACCTACCCTAATCCCTTCATCTGGTTAAAGTCTGCTCTTCAGAAATCCAGGACCACAGCCTTTGGACGAGGGTATACTGCTTTCAAGGGCCAATTCGAACCATATGGTGTTATGGTCACTAGATGCTAGTGGTTTTCCTTCCACACTTCACCTACCATTTCCAAGTCCGGGAGCACCATGTAGAATGGCAGCCTGCCTTGTGGATTCCCTGTCCGGCTGCACCAGCAGGCAGTCCTGCAGCGTATCTAGCAGGGCCTGACACATTCATCTATCCCTTTCCAGTCACTGCTGCCTGTGTCCTGGTCCTCTCCTGCCAGCCCCTGTGTGATTTTGTGGTGCTCCTAACTGCTGGAATTCCCCAGTCAGTGTCAGGCAGACTCGATCCCCTACTACCACTGCCACTACCTCCCACCTTTTGCAGCACCTTCTTTATTTCTGCCCCTAGTTCCCATACCCCTCATCTCCCCTGTTCTGGTGGTGCATAGACCACCCCATGTACAGTTTCTTGCCTGATGCAACCATGAGCTAAACCCATAGCGATTCAGTTTCCCCATTCCTTCCTCTGATGGACCCATCCTCTACTGCCTCAATGCCTTTCCTGACATACAGGGTTACCTCCCCTTTACCTTCCCCTGTCTCATCTATCATGGTGCAGCCTGGGGCCACCAGGTCCAGTCATTATTCCCCGTGGCGAGGTTTCCGTAATGACTGCATTATCAAACTCTCGGCTTGCCACCCATTGCCTGGGTGCTCACTAATTTTGTTTCTCAGGCTCCTGGCATTAAAAGCAGACTGCCTTCCATTTTGCCGAACCCTCCGATCTTTTATAGGGCCCCCCATTCATCCTCCCTCGACCTACTTAGTTTCCTGTTTCTAATGTTTGTTTTTGCCAGCTTAGCGATGTCTTCCTGGTTTCTTTCTTATCCTATAAGGAACTCCTCCTTGCTGCAGCCCTCTCTGTGCCTTGACTTACACTCAGTGCTGACAATGCCATGGCTGTCCCCGACATTTCACTAAATGTTTCTAGTGTCAGTGTCTATGCCTAGTACTGCACCAGCTGTAGATGATGCCAGTGGACGTGCCCTACATAGCACTAAATGTTGGCAGTTCAGTATATTTGCCCTCGCTTCACTACATGTTAATAATGTCAGTTGCTGTACCCTGCATTGCACTAAACATTGAAGCTACCAGTATCTGTGGCCTGTATTGCACTAAATGCTGATAGTTCTAGTGGTTGTGCCATGTACTGCACCATATCTAGTGTACCCCCACAAATGGGGGTTCCTGAAAATCTACTTTGAGCTTGCCTAAATGCTCAATGGCAGGTTGGTGTCTGCATTTTAGCAGTTTAAATGTGATTGCCAGAGATTGCCTGTATAGTCTCTGTGCACTGTCTCTTTAAGAGCTGCTTGGATTGCAGTCATAAGTAATCTGAGAGGGAGCTCTGTTGAAAGATGTAACTATTTGCTGAAAATCATTTAGAGTGATAATGATAATGTAGTTTGTCTAACCTGCCTTCTTTGCAGCAAGGACAGTTTTGTTTGTCTCCACTATCTTGGTCTTGGACTGCTGGGTTGGACCAATCAGTCTGAGTGGGACCTAAACTGGAGCCAGACTACAGGAGCTGCCGAGTCAAAATCTGTAGGAATTGTAGTTTTGGGCTTTTGCGCCTTTTTTGCAAGTGAAGGGGAGCTCTTGTTGTGACTGACAGACAGATCAGCCAACCGAACCTTTCGGATCTTGGGAAATCCTAGACTGCTTGCAATTTTCAGTTAGTTCTGAGCTGAGAAGTGAAGAAGTAACAGCTCACATGATTTTGATCAGCAATCCTGAGTGGATTTGCATGGGAGAACTGAGGAAAGGCATGAATTGTGGCCTGCATGTCTGCCTGCTGCCCGAAAGGAGAAAGAGAATTATTTCGGACTAAATCCAAGTTTGTGAGACAGGTAAGCCACTGATTTTCTACCAGGCTCATACCTGAAGAAGAATGAAGATTTGACTGAATGCAATTGGCCTGTCAAGATTTCCAGTTGCTTTTGAATCCCAGTTTGTGCAAAGACTTTGCGATTGTGACGGAGAGCAGTTTGCCTGGTACAGTAGAATTTTCTTACATGTAAAATGTGCTGTGTATTGAAAGTGGGTCATAATTTGGTTCCCACTGTGTGAACTGTGTTCTGTTTGCTGGGAGCTGTATCCAACCCAAAACGGACTGTATCTGAATTTGTCTCCATTTGGCGTGGCCTTGCCACACTGGTCCAGCCAGACTACCCACTGCACAGAAAAGCCATCAACGAGAGACCTGCCTGGGGATCAGCCCCTGCTCCGCATGAACAGGAATGGCGGCTACGGCGGTTGGTAGGCCCTGCTTCTCCTGGTACTCCAGATTAACCACCTGCTGTCTGGTTTTGTCCAGCCTTGTCCAGTCTTGGGTATTGTGAGTAATCATCAGGGTAGCTCCCTGCAACAACAGCCTAATCTAAAAGTGTGTCATCTGATTGTCTTGTTGTTTCTTTTCACAAACTGAGCCCTCCGGCTCCGGATTACAAATAGTGTGTGTTGTGCATGTTGTTTCTTCTATCACAGGGCCCCAACCAGCTGCAACGTTCCTGGCTAGCCCACCATTCTCCATCTGGGTACCCAAAGTGTGTGACTGTTTATGGACCCTGAAATGCATGCATAACTGTTTGAATGATAGAGTCTCTAAGCAAATTAACTTGATTATACCTCTCCCTTGTTCAAGACCCTTAAATAAATCAGATCTAACTCTTTTTTGCATTTACCCTGACTGTGGTTCCAGTTTGTGCAAGAGTACTGTACTGCTATTATTTGCTGTGTATAACCTTGTTTTACAGGGGTCCCCAGGGCCGAGCCAGAGGAAAGCCTTGGTGGTAAGTGCAAACAGTGTGGGTGCTTGTAGTGTATCGGGGTATTATAAAAGTGATTATTGTGTATTGTTCCGCCACTAGTAAGGAAAGAGGTGGGTTACAGTGTCTCGGAGGGCTGTGCACAGGTTAGCTTGACCACTACCAACCCTGACCTCCGGATGGAGGCACCCATTTCAGAACTCAGGCCCCTTAACCTGCTACTAGCCCAGCAGGCAGGGGTAGTAGCCCTTGGGATACCGCCACCTAGGGTTACACCCTAGGGCTAGCTGGAGGTTTGTTGCAATGCCTGCAGCTAGTCCAGAATATTGCGGCCTGACTTATTGTGGGCTCTCTTAGGGACTACATTACACCAGTGCTACGTGTGCTGCACTGGTTGCCTGTGCTTTGGCGCAAGACCTTCAAGATCTGCCTGATAACTTTCAAGGTTTGGGACCAGACTACTTAAAAGACCTCCTAGTTCCCTACTGCCCAACTTGCTCACTCCAATCATCTGATGCTGGCCTGCTTTTTAGTCCTCACTTCTAAACTGTAACCCCCTGTCGGGCGTACCTGTGAGCCCTGAAAAGGCTCATTGCCCTGGGGTTTGGTTCCACCCCATTCTTTTTGTCCCGAGTCCTGGTTTTCCCTGTGTCCTGGTCCTCTCCTGCCAGCCCCGTGATTTTAGGCAAGAGCGGGGCCAGAGGGCAAGTTTAAGTGGAGCCACCGGGTTATGAATAGGCACTCTGGTGCCCGGCCGAGCTCTCATGCGCACAACACATGCAAGATTTTAAGCGCCGCTTCAGCGGCCAGTTTTGGGCTGCCTCGCAGGGTCCCGGGTCCCAGGGAAAGACAAGAGAGGACCAGGGACCGAGCTGAAAGGGAGATGCAATTGGGAAGCAGAAAATGTATTTTTTTTGTAAGTGACTCTCGCTGTAGAAATTGGGAGCTGCCTTATTAATATTCATGAAGCAGTGTCCCTTTGAAGAGTGGGAGCCTGTCTAGTGCTGGGGAATAGAGTGTAGCTCTCGGACAGGTTGGAAAAGGAATCAAATGAAATAAATAAAGCCCTGGAGTGAAAGGAAAGGCTGCCAGTCCGGTGAGGGGAAAATAACTATGTAAAATGGGTCCACGGACTACAACCAAGGATAAAGTGAGGCTAGCGCGTGTATGCTGCCTAGAGCTATGTAACGGCAGCAGTGACTGGAAAGGAGATAGATGAATATGTTACGGAGTGCAGTCACTATGTAAGGCACAGGTGGCTATAGCTGTGTGGGGAAAGGGTATAATAAAAGTAAATGGTTTGGCTGCAGGAATGCTTGAAACTCAGGACTTTGTGTAACTGTATGGACACTGTTTACAGCCAGTCACCATGTTTGCAGCCATGTGACGCCAGCCAGCCAACCACTGAGCCAGGACTAGCCAGGAGGATTCTGGCGCTTGTGAACAGACTCCTGGGGAAAGTGGGAATGTTTAGGCGCCTTTTAGTACAGCCAATGAGGCATCGAGGGAGCCTCATACATATGCATTTTTCTTAAGGACAGTGGCTCCAGCCAATGGGGAGCGAGAAAAGGCTCCCCAAATAAAGCAGAGACAGTTGGACTGAGCAGTTCAGGTAGAGCTCCTTCAGATGGAGGGGCTCCTGCCCCTGGAGAGATTAGGGCTGAGAGATGGGCCTGCCTGGGGCTGACAGCAATTTGTCCCCAGGGCAGGAGAGGCCTGCCCATTGGGAAAGGACCAAAGCAGCTAACAGAGAAAAGAAAAGCTGCAGGTTGTAAGAAAGAAGCAGCTAGGAAAAGTAAAAGGGAAAGCTGCAGGTTGTGAATCATCTGCATTGTTCTAAAGTTGCTACACATGGGTGAGGCCAAAGAAGCAGAGCAGGAAAGGTTGTGTCCTGAGCCTGAAATAAAGGACAAAGGTTGTGTCCTGAGCCTGAAATAAAAGGACAAAGGTTGGGTCTAAGCCTGGGGAAAAGACCAAGGTTGCATCTGAGCCTGGAAAAAGAATGACAGTTGCGTTTGAACCTGGGAAAAGACGGAATACAGAGGATGAGCATGTAAATGTGATGAGGATAGAGAAAAGGAAGAATAAGTCTGTTCAAGCCAAAGAAATGCTGAGCATCTGCGGTAAGAAACTGAACTGTGAGAGTGCAGGTGATCTGTGTGAGCCAGAGTGAATAGTGTGGCCGTGTTAAAGTGTGAGAGACTGTGAAAGCAGAAGGATGGACAGGTGCTTTCTGGTCCACATGCTGTAGTCTGCTCCTGAGATACAGCCACGAGAGTAGTGGATGACTGTGTCTACACACTGTAGCGGGTAAAGAGGAAGAAAGAGAACGGCAGAAGAGAATGTGCTGAATGTTTCTGCTGACACCCAGGGCCAGGTGGGGAACTTGCTAACCCCCATCGAGTGGGGTCTGCCGCTGCAGGGGTCACAGGTCTTGCACCTGAGTGGTAGCTCGCTTCTGATCGGAGGAAGCTGGGCCATGGGGCCATTCCCCGGTCTGGGTCCCTGTGGTGGTAGGCCTTGTGCATGTGCTCTGCAGTGGGGCCTGTAATGGGCCAAAGGGGACAAACTGCAAGATCCATGAGCAAGAAGAGAAAGAGAGAGCAAGCTGCAGCCTCTGTGCCCCTGTTCAAGCATTGTACCTGGTTCTGCCTGTGATGCCATCAACCCCAGGACTTCAGTGAACTGTGCCAGCTAAAGACTCGTCTCTGCAGAACCTGTGAGTAAATGGCAGGAATTGCCCTGCACCTGGGGACTGCATATAGTTAAAGTATGCCCACTAGGGCTGGAGGGACGGCCAAGGGAAAGTGTACAAAAGTTTAATGCAAGTAAGTGCACCAGTGCTGGCTACCAGCTGCACCTCAGGCCTGCAACTAAAATCTGGGTACCCAGTGAAGGACTTAAGGGAAATGGACTGGGACCTGTGGGTCTGGTTTGGGCAACTGCAGCAGACAGCTAGATAAATAGATACTGATGGCTGCATGGATTGAAACATGGGAATGAATCAAAGGGAATGTGATTTGGGAAATGCAAATTGAAAATGCCTTAACCTCTATTCTGCTTCCCACTCTTAAACCCTCCCCTGTAAATAAACCCTGAAGTTACTATTTTACAGCAGAAAAGGAATCCAGAGCCTGGTTGTAGTGAGCCTGTGTATGATGAAATACAAAGGTAAATGATGTAACTGAATGTGGGAGGTTTCAAACTGTAAGTTCATGCCCGGGTAACTGTTGGGAGGTGGGTTGGTACAACATCCCAAGTGGTTGTATCGCAGGTAAGCAGACCCACTTAACATGTACTCTGGGTGGAGGCACCGCCATTTTATTTAGTCTTTGGGAAAGGACCCCTTAGGTTAGCTAGGAACCCAGGCCCTAGGCATTGTAATGACTAAAGCGAAGCCAGGGCGATCAGCCCTCTCCAGGATGGCACGGGAGGGCTACATACGTCAATCTGAGGACAGAATGTTCCATGATGGCACCCTCTCTATAGAATCCTCTGCTAGACCACATTAGAGCTGCCCGCTCAGTAGAGGTTTTTAAATCTAGTCTGAAAACCTTTCTATTCAATGAAGCCTTCCTGAATTTTAATTATTTTTATTTCGATTTATGTTGCTTGTTCAATTGTTTTATTTAAAGTTCTGTTATTGCAAAGCACCCTGAGCCTTCAGGAAAAGGGCACTATGGAAATGAAGTTGCCTTGTCTTGTCATGTATTGCAATAAATGTTGATGATTCCAGTGGCTGTGCCTTGCACTGCACTAAATGTTTTCATGCCTGTGTAACCCCTAGATGGCGCTATCCCAGGGCTACTACCCCTGCCTGATTTGCCACTAACAGGTTGAGGGGCCTGGATCCAATGGCGGGTGCCTCCACCCAGAGGTCAGGGTTTGCAATAGTTAAACTAACTTGGTCACAGCCCTCTGGGACACTGCAACCCCCTTTCTTCCCACTAGTGGCCCACAATATATCAGAATTACCTTCACAGTATACACTTACCCCCAGGTCTGGTTCCGGCACTGGGACCTCCTGTGAAATGAGATACAGTGCAACAATCACAGTACAGTACTTTAACATAGACAAATACCTCAGGCAGTATAACTTTGCTGAAACAAGCAGCTCTGATTTATTTAGGGAATATAACAAGGACGGGGAAATCAGGTTAATTAGCTTATCACTCTAATAATCTACCTATGGCTCTGTGCAGAGCCTATCCCTATCAGTTACTGTCCCTGGGTACCCAAGCCCTAGTGGCTAGTCCAAACCGTGGCAGCTGGTAGGGGCCCTTTCACACAGAGAAAGGAGAATTAAACAGTCAGCAGTACAGTAATTCCATTTGGATTTAATGTGGCAATTCAACAGGGAGCGACCCTGAATTAGTACTCACGACCTCCAAATAAGATAGGGTCCTTCAATGTCAGCAGGGCTCACTTGAGGTACACAAACCTCTTCACACATCCATATAGAAAGCACTATACCAGGCAGGCTGCATCTGTATCCCGATCGCAATTACTGCACAATACCGGGAGAACACGAAGCAGATTCAGTTCCTGACAGACCGAATGCAATTTTCAGCAATTCCTCCAGTCTTCTACAGGGTGAGCCTGGTTTCTACTCTTCAGAGATCCTTTGATTCTTTTCACAGGACGGATTCAGTCCTAACAAGCTGTTACACAAGCTGCAGACCGGAACTCTGGGCCTTACACGTTTTTGACTAAAACTGCACACTGAAAAAGCACAGGGCTCCTTCCTTCTTCACTGCCAAAGCTCAACTGAAACTCCAACTGACAAACCGGGCACTTCCTTTGAGTTCCTCCCAGTTCTTGACTGGATTGGCTGTCACTCACATAGACTGCTGCTGTTGGTCCAAAAGGCACTGAAGTCTAAACTACATCTCCCAGAGTCACTGCCCATACAATCCTCTTGTGGCTGGCTCAGATTATGAGTCCAAGTTCTGATTCGTCAAGGCACCATTTTAGAGCTAGCTTACCCCACACTGATTGGTCCAGTTCAGCAGTTCAAAACTAGAATGGGGAACTAGCAGACACAGTTCTGACTGCAAAGAAAGCAGGTTAGACAAACTGTAATTTCATTATTACTCTAAATAATTTCTGGCAAACAGTTACATCTTTCAGATAGGTTCCTTTGCACTCTAGTGACTGCAAAATGAAGTGAATTGGCAGCAGCTTGAGTGGTACTCAATCAAAGAAACACACAGTCCCCATACAAACTAATTATGTCTGCAAGCAGACAGCTCTTAAAGACAGTACCAGAGGTTCTAAAACACTCACTGATAAATGGCTTAAATGCCAAACACCATTCAGGCTTGGAGCATTCAAGCAAGCTCCTGGAAGTCTTTTGGGAACCCCCATTTGCAGGGGGTTACACCTGTACCCTACAGTTCACTAAATGCTAATTGTGCCCATGTCTGGGCACGTCCTGTACTAAATGTTGCCGATTCCAGTGGCTGTGCCCTGCATTGCACTAAATGTTAATGATGCCTGTTGTTATGCCCCGCCCTGCACGCCACTATCATTAGTAGTTACTGAGGTTTTCTATCAAAACTTTACACTATGGCCTTAGAGCAAAACTGTTGATTTGTAGTATGTAAGAAAGCTGAGTTGACTCTACTTCCAATATTTTACACCTCTGTTGTCAAACCCAACTACCTTCTTCTCAATACGCTACAATCCTAATTCTGCTCAGTAAGGAGCCTACAGTTCCTCGTGCTAAACACACCTATAGCCTCACAGGACTTGAGGAGGTTTGAACAACACTGTGGAGCATGTCCACTGGAGAGAAACATGCAGTAGCTGCAGGCATTTGGGTAATGTCTCAAATTAAACCCAGACAACCAGTGACCTCTGCCTGTAAATCAGCATGCGTGCAAAGTAGGTTTTGAGTCATAAACAGCAATGTTCATATACAAAGCTCTTAAGCAAACCAGCTTCAGACATTTTAATAAGAAATAGCTGATTTTAAACATTTTAAATGCAGACTCTGGAAGCCTGGTACTTGTGCCTTTCTCTGTTTAGTTAGCTCAAAGATTCATGTATTAGACAGTGATATAAAAAGTTCTTAGAATGGGGTCCCACTGAGGCGGGGGGCCTGCAGCTAGTGACTCACCCCCATTACCAACACTCTGAGAATGTTTCTTAATAAACATCAGTGAAAGGAATTAGAGTCTATCAAACCGCAGCCTGTAGTAATACAAGCACCAAACCCTCTTGATTACTCTGCGTTCTTCACAGCACAGAATGAGGCTGTAGTTTAATTATGCTGTTCTGTGCTCTGTACGCATTACTGGTCTTTTTATGTGTTCTTTACATAAACATCCAGGGTCCTTCCAAGCAGACCATTATTTCCTCTTTGTCCAGTTCATTCCCCAGACTGTTTTCTAAGGGGCTAGAGACGTTTCACCCCCCACACCCACACACAGGCAGCAATATGAGGCTGACAGAGGTGACCCCTAATAGTTGCAGAAAAATATCACTTGTTGGCCAGTGTGGCAGTGGTCAACAAAATAGTTTCAGGTTGCTTGGATAAGGGTAGGATAAAGCATGTCCTCACACCTGGGCAGAGGAAATGTACTCACTCTCCCAGTCCCTGGGCTCTGTATTAACAGAAGAAAGGACTAATTCTACCTAAAGCTTTGATCGCAAACTTTATTGTATAAGAAAAAAGAAAAATCAAGTCACTCAGCATGGAGAATACCTTAGCTCGCTCTATTTAAATGGAGCCTGATAAGGCTGAAACGCTGACTTGTTCTCCACTCTAGATGACTTTGATTTTTTTCCTTTTTACTTTATACAATAAAGTTTGGCTATCGAGCTTTTGTATGAATGAGTCCTTTTTCTGATACCAAGGATGCTGCTACTTTTAGATCTTTCTTTCATGTGCGTGGGGTAGCTGACCTGCTTAGCACCCCAGCAGCTACTAGTAAGATGGGCGGTTGGAAAATTTGCTCCATGAATTAATCCACGAATTACGTGCATTTCACAGAGCTCAAATCAATCCATGAAGTGAAAGTTTCACCTGTGAAGTGCAGAACTGGCACTTCAAGTGCGAATTCCATTGTCTCAAGTAGCAAAACTCGCCATTTTGGGTGACGTCAAAGTTGCTGAGGGTCAGAAAAACTTTGCAAAGCTCCGTAGTGCAAATTTAGGGCTGCTTCACGGCAACTTCACCCAAATTTAAACTTTGACCCATCTCTACTCTCTAGTGAGTGGCTGTTTCTTTGGGACTGGCTCTGTACCACATCATGGATACAGGAGAGTTGATCATTTTAGCTTTATTATTTATCCTGTTATTTGGTTACATTGCTATGCATCTTATTGCCTTTATATGTTTATTTACTGTCCAGCGCCTTGGTGCTTGAAAGGCGCTTACAAATAATTTTTATTGTTATTACTCATACTCCCAGGCCCTTAGCTCTGTACTAATGCCTGTATACAGAAGGTGATGCACCCTCACGCCCAGGCTCTGCACACACACCTGGGTATAGAAGTGAACTCACACTCCAACATCCGTAGCCCTGTGTTAACACTTTGATACAAAACTGCACTTACACTCCCAGGCTCCGGCTCTACACTCACACCTGGGTATTGGAGCCATCTCACACTTCCACATCCGTGGCTCTGTACTAATATCTGGATACAGGGTGCACTCAAACTCCCAGACCTTGGGCCCTTAGTTAACACCTGGATAGAGGAGGGTGACTCACACTCTCAGGCCCTGGGCTCTGCACTGACACCATGGTTTAGAAGCAATCTCACACTTCTACATCCGTGGCCTACTACTAACACCTGGATACAGGAGCACACATGCATTCCCAGGATCTGGCAGCTCTGTACTAACACATGGATACGGGATGGTGACACATATTCTAGGTTCCTGGTCTGCACTCATGCATGAGTACAGAAATGCATTCACCCCAGATCTGTGGCTATGTACTACTACATAGATACAGGAGTGCACTCACACTGCCACGCCCTGGGCTTCATAATACCATATAGGTATAACCAGTATGTTTTGTGATGATCTAACCTTACTTAATATCTTGTTAACAACAGAAGATGAACATACAGTGAAAAGGATGGCCAATTTTAAATGTTATACAAAAAATAAGGAAGAGCAAAACCAAATCTATTATTACTCCATGACTTACTATGTTACACTGGGAGATATTTTATCTATTTACACTGGTTGAGGTTCTCAATATTTATTCTTTCCTACTCAAATGATTTTAATATTTAGGATAGGCTGTCATTGTACATTTTGTTATTTGTATATTATATCTTTTTTTATTTGTTTGTGCAATTGTAATGATCCATGTGTTTGATCGAACAATAAAGATTATACTACACATGGGTACAGAAGTGCACACTTTCAGGTCCTGGGCTCTGTGCTAACACCTGGATACAGAAGTGCCTTACACTCTCAGGTCGTGGGCTCTGTGCTAACACCTGGATACAGAAGTGCATTTACACTCTCAGGTCCTGGGCTCTGTGCTAACACCTGGATACAGAGTGCACTTACACTCTCAGGTCCTGGCCTCTGTGCTAACACCTGGAAACAGATGTGCACTTGCACACTGGTCGTGGGCCCTGTGCTAACACCTGGATACAGAAGTGCACTACACCTCAGGTCGTGGGCTCTGTGCTAACACTTGGATACAGGAGTGCACTTCACACTCACACATCCTGGGCTGTGCACTGACACCTGGGTCCAGAGGCACACTCAGACTCCCAGGCTCCAGGCTCTGTGTAAACACCTGGGTAAAGGAGTGTACTCACACTCACAGGTCCTGGGCTTTATGCTAACACCTGGGTACAGGATCACACTTACACTCTCAGGTCCTGGGCTCTGTGCTAACACCTGGATACAGGAGTGCACTTACAGGTCCTGGTCTCTGAACTAACACCTGGGTACAGGAGTGCAGGCACACTCACAGGTCCTGGGCTCTGTGCAACACCTGGGTACAGGATCACACTTACACTCGCAGGTCCTGGGCTCTGTGCTAACACCTGGATACAGAAGCATGCTTACACTCTCAGGTTCTGGGCTCTGTACTAACACCTGGTACAGGAGCACACTTATACTCCTAGGCCCTGGGCTCTGTGCTAACACAGGGATACTAAGTATGCCTCACATTCCCAGGTCCTAGGCTTTGCACCAACACTTGGGTTCAGGAGTGCACTCTCACACTTCCTGGGCTCTGTACTAACACCTGGGTACAGAAGTGCACTCACTCTCATACATCCTGGGCTCTGTACCAACACCTAGGTACTGGAGTGCACTTGCACTCCCAGGTCCCAGGCTCTATCTTAACACAAAGGTGTAGGAGTGCACTCATACTGCCAGGTCCTGGTCTCTGTTCTAACACGTGGATACAAGAGCGCACTTGCATTCTCAGGTTCTGGGCTCTACACTAACACCTGGGTGCAGGAGTGCTCACAGTCACAGGCCCTTGATTCTGTACTAACACCTTGGTACAGCAGTACACAGACTCTCCCAGGTCCTGTGCTCTGTACTAACTCTTGGGTACTGGAGCATACTCACACCCCCAGAGCCTGGGCTCTGCGCTAACACCTGGGTACAGGAGTGCACTCCACGCCTAGGTCCTGGACTCTGTATTAACACCTGGGTACAGAAGTGCACTCACAGGTCTTGTGCTGTGTACTAAAATCTTTGTACAGGAACCACTCACACCCCAGATCCTGGGCTCTGTACTAACACCTGGGTACAAGGCGCACTCACACTCCCAGGCCTGGGCTGTGTGCTTAGACCTGGGTACAGAAGCGCACTCACAATCCTAGGTCTTGGGCTCAGTACGAACACCTGGGTACAGCAGTGCACTCACATTCCCAGGTCCTGGGCTCTGTAATAACTGCTGGGTACCGGAGCATACTCACACTCCCAGGTTTGGGTTCTGTACTAACACCTGGGTACAGGAGTGCACTGACACCCCAGGTCCTGGGTTCTGTACTACCGCATGGGTACAGAAGCTTCTGCACACCCTAAGTACTGGGTTCTGTAATAAAACCAGAGTACACGAGCACACTCCACAGATCCTGGGCTCTGTACTAACACCTGGGTACAGGAATGCATTCAAACACACAGGTCTGGGGCTCTGTAATAACACCAGGTACAGGAGCACACCTACATGCACAGGTCCTGGGCTCTAATAACACCAGGTACAGAAGCACACTCATACTCACAGGGCCGGGGCTCTGTACCAACACTTGAGTACAGGAGTGTATCCACACCCCCAGGTCCTGGTTCTGTACTAACACCTGTGGTAGGTACAGGAGTGCACTCACACCCTCAGGTCCTGGACTGTAAATAACACCAGGGTACAGAAGCACACTCACACTCACAGGTCCTGGGCTCAGTACCAACACCTGGGTACAGGAGTGCACTCACACCCCCCAGGTCCTGGGTTTTGTACTAAGATCTGGATACAGGAGCACAGTCACACCCCAGGTCCTGGTCTCTGTACTAACACCTGCATACAGGAGTGCATTCATTGCCCCAGGTCCTTGGCTTTGTAGTAACTCCTGGATACAGGCGTGCATTCATCTTCTAGGTCCTGGGACTCTGTGGTAACCTGTGGGTATAGGAACAAACTCACACCTCCAGGTCCATGGCTTTGTACTAACACCTGGGTATAGAGAGCACCTCACTATCCCAGGTCTTGGGCTCTGTACCAACACTTGGGTACAGGCGCAGCACTCACACCCCTAGGTCCTGGGTTCTGTACTAACATCTGGATACAGGAGCACAGTCACACCCCCAGGTTCTGGCCTCTGTACTAACATCTGGATACTGAGTGCACCCATACCACCAGATCCTTGGCTCTGTACTAACACCTGGGTATAGGAGCAAACGCACACCTCCAGGTCCTGGGGTTTGTACTAACATCTGGATACTGAGTGCACTCATACCTGCAGATCCTGGGCTCTGTGCTAACACCTGGGTATCGGAGCAAACTCACACCTCCAGGTCCTGGGCTTTGTACTAACCCATTCCTGGCCTCTGTACTAACACCTGTATACAGGAGTGCATTCATACCCCCAGATCCTGGGCTCTGAGCTAACACCTGGGCATGGGAGCAACTGCACCTCCAGGTCCTGGGCTTTGTACCAACCAGTCCTGGCCTCTGTAATAACATCTGGATACTGAGTGCACTCCATACCCCCAGATCCTGGGCCTGTGCCAACACCTGGGTATAGGAGCAACGACACCCTTTCAGGGCCCTGGGGTTTGTACTAACCCGGTCCTGACCTCTACTAACAACTGGATACTGAGAGACCTACACCCCCAGATCCTGGGCTCTGTGCTAACACCTGGGTATAGGAGCAAACTCACACCTCCAGGTCCTGGGCTTTGTACTAACCCATTCCTGGCCTCTGTACTAACATCTGGATACTGGAGTGCACCCATACCCCAGATCCTGGGCTCTGTGCTAACACCTGTATAGGAGCATACTCACACCTCCAGGTCCTGGGGTTTGTACCAACCAAGTCCCGGGCTTTGTAATAACACCTGGGTATAGGAGCACTCCCACATCCCCAGGTCCTGGGTCTGCACTGACACCTGGTACAGAAGTGCACCTCCCTCCCCGGGTCCTGGGCTCTGTGTTACCACCGGATATAAATATAGAAAATGCCTGCAAAAGACCACTTGTCTATTCAGTCTACCCTGTATTACCCTGTCCTACCCCAGGACCTGATGTCTAGTTAGGGTTAATGCCTCACCTCCACACTTCACCCCTGCATTACTGCTTTCCCCAAGTAACGATAAACCTTTTACTCAGTACATTTTGAAATCACTAATGATTAGTGCACCCACCACCTCTGCTGGTAGACTGTTCCATGGCTCAGTCTTTCTCTCTGTAGAATAAAACTTCTCACATCCTTTCTGAATCTCCCCGCCAGCTTCCTCATGCCCTGTGCTTTTATTCATTAGTCCTGCTGAATATTTTCCACAATCTGCCTTGTTCATTCCTTTCCAGGAACTGGAAGGTCTCTATCATATCTCCTCTCCCTTCTGGTCTCCAGCGAGTAAATGTTCAGGGCTTTAAGCCGATCTTCATAGGATCTGCCCTGCTGACCTTGAATCATTTTGGTTACCCTATGCTGTACTGCCTCTAGCCTGTCTTTGTCTTGTCTTAGATAGTGGCTCCAGAACTAGGCACAGAATTCCAGATGCAGCCTCGCCAGTAATCTATAGCGAGGCAGTATTATCAGCCACTAGCCAGTATGCTAGTGGGTACAAGTCCTTGCACCCATGAACACCTGACACTCTAATTCTAGACATAACCTCCCCTGTGATTATGAACAACCTCTGTATCAAGGCACAACGGGCAGATGTTTGCACTCCATTTTGCTTCTCCACATGGAGCACTGGGTCCGTGTGTGGAGAAGCTGGCACACCTCTCTCTCCGGGTTGAGCTTAAACCCAGTGTCAGTGATCTGGGTTCAGAATGAGCCAACGCTATAAAGAGTGCCAGCAGAGGTTCACCTCATCAGTGGAGCAGTACAACCACCACTTGTGACACCCACGATCCAGGCCTGGGAGTGAGCCCAAGTCATCGGAGGGACAGAGGGGATGGAGGATTGAGTGTCCAACAGGAAGCTCCCTACATACAGCAGGGAGGGAGGAGGAGGGCAGCAGCCCCCGGTACCACACTGCCACCTGGGTGACCACAGTTGGTAGTGCAGCAGAAACACTTCTGAAGGAGTGGTGGATGCGGCCAAGTGTCTTGCAGCAGTGCGCAATAGGGTGCCCATGTGACCTTGATGCTCCTCAAGTACTGGCTTCCATGCAGGATGGAGGAACCAGAACATGTGAGATCACCCCAGGATGGCAGGATAACGGGATATGCTTGGGCTCAGGCTCTGTGACTAACCATTTCTCCCTATACTTTGGAAGTCTCATATAGAGCAACCAGCTGTTCACCTGACCCTGCCTTGCTGGGGAGGAAAGCAATAGATTCAAAGTGGGAGGGGTTGTGGGCTAGAGAAGCCGGAGTACTGAGCTGAGCAGCAGCCACAAGTGGGGTTCCTGGAGACAGAGCATATACAGACTGCATTTAGATTGCGCTAGTCAGGTCGGTACCCCTACAAAAGTATATATATTAATAATCTGGAAAGAGTACAGCAAAGAGCCACAAGAATAATCTGTGGCCTTGAAGACCTCGACTACAAATGTCAGACTAATAATGAAACCTAAGGCCGCCTGAAATTCAGAAGATTCATGGTGATTTACTTCTCTAATATTTGATATCATCCAAGATCCATATCTCATGTGCAGACTTAATACTGATTTAGAAAATTTGAGTAATACTAGGGGCATCCATTACAAATTCAGGGACAGTTTGTAACTCTTAAAAATACAATATTACTTCACACGGAGAACAATAACACCATGGAATGCTTTACCCAATGAAATTATTATAATCAAAATGAAGAACGAGTTCAAAAAAACTAGATAACTACATCTTAAGTTGGGATAAACTATTTTTTGTACTACTGTTGAAGTGTTGGAGCTGTCTTCAGGCATTTGCCTTCTTAGCTCCAAATAAAATTAAATATAAACAATAGATTTTGAAAAAGAGCACTGTTGAGGAGTGGAGGTCAAGTGTCGCGCAGGACATACTTCTCCTCTGGGAGGTGGCAGCTGACTCTGATACTGCCTGCTCAGGAACCTCCGAAGAGCCTCCAGTCCTGCCGCAGCTGCCTAAGTCCTCGCCCTGCCCTTCCCCGGAAGCCTGTTGACAGGGGGCATCGCTAAAACTCACACTTGGAAGGGGAACCACAAGCTCGGCACACCCCTGATCCCTAGATCCGCTGAAGGTGTAAAGCCGCCAGGTACTTTTCACTGCTTTTCAGCTGCCAGCTGCCTCCAGCTCTGTCTGTAGCGCTGCCTGGCTGTACTCCCCACTGGCCTTGGGAACTTTCTTGGACTGGGACTAAGGCGCGCACTAAAGCGCCTCCCTACCCGCCTCAGGTTAACTCCAGGTGGACTCAAGACTCAAGTGTTACAGCCCTTCGGTGGCAGTCTTGTCTCGCTGGCGCGGCGCCGGCTCCCCACCCTCCCCCACCTCACCCAATCCTGGTCGACCTTTAGATTTATAGCTCTGAGCATCATATGACTAAGTGCCCACTTTCCCATTGGTCCCTTATACTCTCTCACCGCTGGGGTGATCTACCCTTAACGTCTGTCTAATTTTCATTATCCTCCTCGCGCAAAAGTTCAGAACCTCCCCGCGCCAAATCGCCTCCCTATCTATCTTCTTCCTCCTGCTGTGACACCATACTCGTTTTTCTTATATATACCCCTTACCTAAACTCTTTCCTCTCATTAGCGCTACCTGGGTTTCTCTTTTCCTTACCTGCTCTAACTTTATTTTTCCCGAACCTAGCTCCATTTTTCCACTCCCCTAGCTCACCCCTGAAAAGCCTCCCAGCGGCCCAATCAAAGGTGGTTGGCACCTAAGTGAAACATGCCTCCTCACCCTACACTTGCACCGTGTCCCCACAGCAGACCGAATGGGATTATCCTCCTGATCTTCCTCTCCTCCTCTGGGGCTTAAACGAGTCTCTCTGACAGTGCCTTGAGACCCTCAAACCCCCCAGCCACTGACTTCCTGTCTCGAACCTCATGACAGCAGACCTTCGACCTAAACCCTCCTGGGAACACCTTCTCCTCCACAAAGGCTGCACTTATCGTGCCCTGTCTTCCTCAGAAATAAATGAAGGATATGCAAGAATGCTCCAGACCTCCTCAGCACACCGCTTTTGTACCTAGCATCCCTCCTGATTAAACTTTCTGGGGACATTGAACTGAATCCAGGCCCGCCCAGCAGTGGGCTCCCTAAAAGGATCTTCCAACAAAACTAAGGGATTTACCATATCGATATGAACATCAGGAGTCTTTTAAATCACCTGCCTGAAGTAGAAGCTTGGCTCAGCATACATGATCCGACATACTGTGCCTGTCGGAGACTGGCTGAAACCTGGAACCCCTGATACCTTGTGCACCATACCTGGCTACTCATTTATTGAGGAGGGACAGACTGGGGTCCAAGAGGGGTGGAGAAGTTGCCCTCTACCATAAATCTTACCTGGACATTAGTATCATCACGGACTCAAACCCCAAACTGCGAGTGAATCAATGCACGCGCTCCTGTCTCTTGGCTCTAAAAACTTCACATAATCTGTATTTATAACCTCCTCTGGGGAGTAAACGGCTCCAGGAAGCACTCCAGCTTACCCTAAAACGCATCAACAAAATGAAGCTATCATCCTTGGTGACGTCAATTTGAACTGGCTAGGTCCTTCTCACTATTCCCTGGCTTCACTAGTGCAAGGCCTACATTTTCATCAACAAATAACGGAAAACACTAGACTGTCTGGGCCGCAGACTGGTACACTTATTGACTGGATCCTGACAAACAGACCTGAACATATAACTTGCTCTGGGATCTTGGCAGATACCATCACTGATCACTCCCTATCTTCTGCCAGTGGCGCGGGCAGCCACCCCCACCTCGGTTGGTCACCTTACGAACTTTGCAAACATGGATGCAAAATCTTCCTCTGGGATATCTCATGCATTGACTGGTCGGATATATACCATGGGTAAATGTGGAAGCTGCCAAACACATCTCTACAGCATTTTCTCCCTGTACAAAACAAGCACGCCTCCAAAGCCACACACGAAGAGTCAGGGGAAACAAACCAGATGGCTACATAAAGATCTCCTAAAACAACTAAGATACAGGGACAAGCTCTGGAAACCTTCAAAAGCTCTAGTTGCCTAGGGACTAGGCAAATTACAGACAAGAAAGAAATTCTTGCAGAAGGAACATAAGGCTGGCAAAAAGTGCGCATTATCAAAACCTGCTAAAACTCAGCCCATGACCCCGTAAATTTTGGGGTTACATAAAAACCTTCTTGGGGACATACAATCAGTTACTCCCTCTGACATGGTTATAAGTGGCTCCCATTGCAATAACCCCATCACCATAGCAAATGCCTTCAATAACATGTTCTCTGACCGCCTCCTATACCAGCTCACTGCCACCAGAAGCCCCCACTGCCAACAATGTGCCTCTTACTGACTCTGCCACCTTCGCCAGTGACTCAGAACCTAAACCACACCCCCTCTATTTCAAAGCCATTACCAGCTCTCAAGTTCTGAACCTTCTAAAAATTATCGGAATACACCAGTCCTGGATCTGACCAACTTGAACCTCGCCTGCGAAAACTAGCTGAGCATTTTATCTCCAAACCACTAGCAAGAATTTTCACCTTGTCCCTCACCAGCGGCACAGTCCCAGAACTATGGAAATGGCCAGGATATCACCAATCTTCAAAAAGGAAACAAAAAGATATCTCTAATAAGCCTATTGCTATACTATCCCCACTCAGCAAAATCCTTGAAAACTGGTTGCCACACAGATACAGGAATCTCTCAAACCACTAGCAGCTCAATGATGCACAGCATGGGTTCAGAAAAACCACAGTACTACGATGGCTCTAGCTAAGTTCACCACTGACATCCTCTCTGGCATGGATCAAAGAAAGCTCACAGAGGCTGTCTTTATAGACCTAACCAAGGCATTTGACCCTGTTGACCACCCCTGCTTCTATCCTCACTCCAGAAAATAGGCTGCTCCTCCCTGTACTTGAATGGTTTAGGAGCTACCTGACAAACAGGTCCCAGGCTGTTAAATTCAACTCAGCCATCTCCTCCACTGTGGTTATGAACATCGGAGTGCCCCAAGGCTCCATTCTGGGTCCTCTTCTATTCATTCTATTCATCAACAACCTCCCTGATGAAATACCTGCCTGTTCCTCTCCTCTCACGAGATGACTTAGTTATATATACCAGCTCACCCAATGTAGAGCACATTAACACATCGCTGAATAGAGCCTACTACAGTGTCCAGCATTGGTTAAACTCCCACCGCCTTATTCTGAATTCCTCCAAAACTAATGCCATGTTACTCGGCACCACTCAAAGTCTCGAATGTGTACCACCCCTGAGCATCCTTGATTTAAATGGATATCCTCTGCAGGTGGTTACCTCCTTTCACTACCTGGGCATCCTACTAGATCAGTCGCTTGATTTGAACCTTCACATCCAAGCCACTTGCAAAAACATTAACTGCAGGTTGGGAGCAGCCTACAGAACAAGCTATATGCTTACCTCCTCTGCAAAGCTTGCCATAGCCAGGGGGATCCTACTACCAACGCACCTACTGTGCGCCTATATCTCATCTCTGCCCACAAATCGGCGCTGCACAAATGGGATGTTACATACAATAACATATGCCGATATGCCGCACAATCCCCACATCTTCAACATCACTGCCAGCTATATACTGACCTTGGTGGCTCTCCCCCGGCCAGGAGCTACTTCTTGCCTGTCTAAATGACTCTATCCTTACACAAAGTCAGCCTGCTGCACTTGCAAAGCTCCTTCTTCCTCGATTCCAAACCGCGACGCTCAGATCTGCTGACAAAGACCTGCTGGATATTCCCGCTGCCGCACCAACAAAGGAACTGGCTCCTTCCAACATGCAGCCCCTAAGTTGTGGAACCAGCTCCCTCGGCCTCAGGCATGCACCCTCGCATCCTTCTTTCAAGCGTGGGCTGAGACTACACCTGGCCACCTTAGATCTATGCACCTGCTTTGATCCTACCTGATCCCGAATCTTCCTGCCTCTTCTCCCCATCCCCTACTACTAGTCTCCATGCTACCTCCCTCTTGTTTCTCTCCCCAAAATCCAACCCTCTCTCCAAGCTAACCTAACTTTATCCTCAAATATAATTCTAAATATGTTTTGTGAATGTTTGCACTTACTTACTACTACATTACTTTTCATTATGTATTGTTTTTATCCTCTGCGCTACCTGGGCATTGTCTAAACCTGCTACAGGTGGATGTTGGTACAGTAAGGTCACACCTCCTCCCTCCCTCCTCTTGCCTACCTTTTCCGTGGGATGTCCACGGCCAGGGACCGCCACCGGCTTTTTGCCTAGCCTCAGAACCACAGGCTCGGCTGCACCTACCGCCTCCCCACCACTGAAGCCGCATTCAAGCCGCTTTTTTCCTCCCGTCCACCCCTCCCACTTCCTCATCCCTGACAGTGGGGCCATGAACCTGGCGTCCCCTAGTCTGCCGCCGGGATGTCTCTGGCATCTTTCTCCTACTTTCCCTGGGTACCCTGTTGCTGTTCGGGCTGACTGCTGCTGGCTGCTAGGTTACGGTCCTTTCCACCCTTCCTCCCGACTATTCTTGCTTCTGGGTGTTTTATCTGTCTCCCCTATATGGCCCACCACCCCCTTCTGATACACACTGGCGAACTACTTCTCCCTCTATTCATGTTGCATGCACTCCCCGCCTTCACTCCACATCATCCTGCCTGGTTGGGGAACCACAAACCCGCAATCCTATATGCTTTCCGGTAAAGCCGTAAGCTTTCCTTTTGGTCCCAAACTCCCTTCCGTACCCGCTACTTGTACCAACACTCCCTGAAACACCTCCTTGCTCATGGCCTCCTGCTCACTGCTTAGTATAGCCTAAATCATGTTAGACTAGCTGGAACCGCTCTATGTGTCCGGAATGTACTCTGTATGGTTGTTGCCTCAATTTGTAATGTTGCTTCCATGTGTTATGCTGTATTGTACTCTCCGGTCGTACCTGAAAATAGTCACCTGCTGGCTAGCGCACCTACCTAGTAAACAAAAACTAAATAAATAAATAAATACTGCCCCCGGTGACCACAGGTGGCACTGCAGGCAGGAACCCTCTGGGAAGGATGAAGCCGCTGGTTCCGCAGCAGTGTTATGAACTGCGTGCATGTGTGCACATGGAGCCCATGCTACTGACATCCCAAGGAGGGAGTAATGGAAATGCCTGGCCCACCAATGACATTAGGCGACACTAAGGCCCTGCATCACCCACCAGCCAAGACCGCTGGATTACGCAGTACGTCAGGATTGGGATCCTAGATTCCCCACCACAGGAGATAAGACATGCAGTGAGTTGACGGAGGAGGCAGTGGCAGGTGACAGAGGTATGACATAGCTGAGGGCTGATGGGGTGGACTCAGGCATAGGAGTGAAAAGGAGCAAAGCAATGCTCCAATCTGAGCAGCAGTTGGGCTACTGCTTGCCATGCTAGTGGCCGAGTACAGAAATGAGCTTGGGTTGCTAAGGGCCAGCAAGGGGGAGATCAAAATCCCCAGAGGATGCTGTCTTCATCAGGGGAGGGAGGACTGTCACTGCTGCTACCACGCTGCCACAAGGGTGATCACAGGTGATTGTGCAGCATGTGGCATGAGTGGGAACATCAGCTAAGGCCTGTGTGATGCATGTGTGCATGCTTTGGACTGCGCCTCTTAGTTGACCAACATCCTAGGGGAGGGACTAGAAAATGCCAAATAGGGCCTGCCTCACCCCTACATGCTCTGAGCATGTTTTAGGCCCTGGCCTTAGCTACTGCTCACTTCCCTGAACACCAAGAAGTACTGCTTTCCTTACCAGGTGTAAGCTGGAGGGTGGTCCAGCTCGACTGAGTTTGGTTGGAAACCTTAGAAGGTAAGAAGCTTGAGATGCTGGGGGGGCTGGGTCCAACCTAGGGACTGGGGCCTCAGGCAAAAAAATAAATGTATTTAAAAAAAGAGTCAATAAAAAAATAAAGAACTGTTTTGCAGAAAGAGTTATACAGTACCTATAAAAACAATACCTACCTACCTGTATAATACATTATCTACAAAGAAAAATACAGCGGGAACTGGCCTGTCGGTGCAGTGGCTGGACTGCTGTTACCAAAGCCAGCAATCCAAGTTCTTGTCCTGAGCTTGGATTGCTGGAATGCAGGCAAGGGAGGAGGACTGAGCATTCCTGGGGAGGAGGTATGTGCAGTACATCCCATTGCACTATAGCCACCTGGGGGAGGATGTCAAGATAACACAATATGACGATACTGCAATAATTACCACTGATGATAATTTATTGATGTAAAAAAAAAAAACAATACCACGATTATCATGCAGCATGATATACCGAATAAAGCATCTCAACTTGCTACTCTGGCAATGTGTCTCGCTCCGAGGCAGCCATGATTCCCAGTTCACTGCTTACCTTTTACTATTACTTTTTTCCTAAAATTAGAACGCTGTAGATTATCACGATAATTAATATATTGTGATAGTATTTTTCTTTATACAAATATCGTGATACTTTAAATATGATATTGTGACATCACTATCTGGGGGACTACAAGTAGCGATGTAGCCTCAGGAGCCTGCACTGTGCACTGGAAGGACAGCATGTGTGTCAGGTAAGCCTGCACCTGATGGCACATGGTCCGCTTCCTGGCGGAATAAAAGGGAAAATCAGCCTTCAGTAGTACAGGTGATGCTCTGCTCTCCTCCCAGTCCATTCAGTCACCAACCTCCAGACCCCTTCCTGGCTGGCCTCAGAAGGACCGCCGTTGACTACTATATCTTGTATGGGAAGCTGGCAAGAATCTTAAGGCAGGATCCTGCTTGGAGGGGCAAACTGAGGGGCAAAGCAGTGGTGAGCCATGGATGCCTTGAGGTCCCTGGAGAGAATCGCAAGGAGGAGAGGAGGCAAATAGAATATTGAAGCAGCAGTTTGCGAGGCACCAACCAGTTTGCACGGTTGCGCACATTCAGGTCAGGAGCACATGTAATGAGAGGCAGAGTCCTGAATACAAGTCCCACTTGATATACTGGAACCCCATCGAAAGCACTGCCATTTGCATTACCAATGTTATGAGAGCAAAAACATGCTTTAACAACGGCAAATGGCTATGGATACCAACAAACACTAAGAAAGTGGGAGTCGATTCTCAAGGCATGGAGCAAGTTGTGCCAAAGGCAACTTGCACCAGTGCCAGTCTCCAAGGGACCCAGCGCCAGATTCTCTGTTGGGCAGGGTCCTGGCAATAAGTCCCATGGTGCGCCAGCCCAGCCGTGCGTAAGCTTGAAGGACATACCTGAACAGATTGCATAAGCCTGAGGCACTGCACAGGAAAGGGCACAAGCACCCGTCAGCCCGATCCCCAATAGTAAATATGAGAAAGCCCGGCTGGTATTGGAATCCCCCACTCCGATATAATTATTTACATCAGCCCTGGTGGCGTAGGCAGACCCCAGCCCTGATCCCCATCCCCAAACATTTATCATATTTGTATTATAATGTGTCATGTCTGTTTTGAAATGTAGCCTTGGTGGTCTAGTGGCCCCTCCCAGAAGCTGTCATACACTGAGTGTGTAGTATTTATAGTACATGTTCATACAGAGTTCAGTCGGTAGCTAGCCACGGTGGTGAGAAGTGGGCTGTGCCAGTCACTGGCTGGGTAATGGTCGAGGGGGAGTGGGGTGATAAGGCACTGACAGGTGCGGGGCTAGGGAGCTACTAGACTACCAGGGCTGCAGTAAATAATTAAGGTCAGGATCAGAACTGGGGGGCTGCTAGCCCACCAGGGATTAATGACAGTTTATATTGGTGATCGGAGCTTGGGGGGCGCGATAGCCCAGAGGGGCTTTATCATATTTATTATTGGTGATTGGGGGCTGGGGGGTGCTAGCCCACGAGGGCTATTTTACTGATACACATAAGCAATGGATGCGGAGGGCTGCCTGACCTATGGGGAATCAGATGAGGGCACATTGGTGCAACACCTGGAGGACGACAAAGTACACTTACACCAACTCCATGCTAAATGTATTTGACAGATGTCCTCCGGGGATATTTTGAGAATTGTAAATTAGGGATGTGGCAGCCTTTTGAGAACAAGCCTCTGCGGCTGCCGCAAACCCCTGAGCCATGCGCATCCCAGTTTTTGGCACAAGGATGGCGAATCCTTGGCACAAGCAGCTTGTGTGTTGTCACAGGCTGCTTCTGAGAATGGCACTGGTGTACTTATGGCGCAAGGTGCTACTTGCATCATTCAAGTTGTACGCAAGTCACCTTGAGCCATTCAGAGCCTTTTAAGAATAGCCCCGTGGTCTGTAACTGAAGTATAAAATAACTGCATGCAGAAACAATGCAAGCAGGAGCTTGTGATGGAGCAGGTACATACAAGACGGTCAGCAGACCTCAGTATGATGGCATCCTGCTATAGTGGCTACTGAACAAGTACATTATAGCTGTCTTGCTGGATTCCCTAACACATCAATCAATGTATTTCACTGTGTACAAAGATATGCTGCATCCCCACATCTCTGTCACATGCGGATCCACATTGCTCTGTTTTACTGGTCAGCATGCCGATTTCATTCATTCTGAGCAGTAGCATATCTAGATAATGACATGTAAGTGGCATGTAATGAGATGGTAAGGAAGCATTTGTGTCTTCATTATGACATGTAAATAGCAGGTAAAGAGATGGTAAGGGGTGTAAGTGAATGATAATCACATGTAAATGGCTGGTAGTGCAATGGTAAGGTGTTAGTGCTTTTATAATGACATGTAAATAGAAGGTAATGAGATGATAAGGAGGTGTTAGTGCCTTGAAAATGATATGTAAATTACAGGTAAGGAGATGGTAAGGAGGTGTTAGTGCCTTGAAAATTATATGTAAATTACAGGTAATGAGATGGTAAGGAGGTGTTAGTGCCTTGATAACAACATGTAAATGGATGGTAATGTGATGGTAAGGAGACATTAATGCCTTGATAAAGACATGTAAATTACAGGTACGGAGATGGTAAGGAAGTGTTAGTGCCTTGATAACAACATGTAAATGGCTGGTAATGTGATGGTAAGGAAACATTAATGCCTTGATAATGACATGTAAATAGCAGATAATGAGATGGTAAGGAGGTGTTAGTGCCTTAAAGTAAATTTCCGACTTACCAGATGAGCACTTCCCTCATGTAGTGTGGTAGCTACACTCTCGATAGTCATTCTAGCCAGGATTGAACACGTTTCTTCAAGTCGTATCTTCTGTTAAATCACTGTAATTTGACTTTTAGGATGGGCTGTCCATTCATTCTCACAGTCCCAGTCCGCTGACATCGCCAGCTAAGGGCGTAATGGCGTGTGGCCAGGGAGAGTGCGGGGGCATGCCCTATTAAAATGGATGGGGCTCAATTTTGTTTCTGTTTTAAGCTAAAAATGGTCACGTGGGGATTAATGAAGGACACTGCTCTGACGGACAAGGGCCATGTAAGTGAGCAGTGTTCTTGTCATTAACCCCAGGACCATTTTACGGAAAAACAGAAGCTAATTGAGCCCCATTCATTCTAATGGGTGCACCCCTGTGCTCTCCCTGGGCACACGCCATTACCTCCTTGAGTACAGGGACGTCTCAGTGAGACTAGGGCTATGAGAATGAATGGCCAGCCCATTGTAAAACTAAATTATGAGTGATTTAACAAAAATAGGACTTGAAAAACGTGTTCAGTCCTGGCTAGAATGACTATCACCGAGGGTAGCTACCACACTACATGAGTAGCTCCTCATATCAGAAAATCCCTTTAATAATGACATGTAAATGGCAGATAATGAGATGTGAGGTGCTAAATCCTTGATGATGACATGTAAATGGCAGGTAATGAGATGGTAAGGCAGTGTTGTTGCCTTGATAATGACATGTAAAGGGAAGGTAATGAGATACTAAGAAGGTTATTAAAACCTTGCATGAAGAGTAGGGTCATTTGCATTTTTATAGTACTGAATTTATGCACTTCAGCACTAAAGGGTTGTTGCTTTGCAAACTGCCCAGCTTGCTCACAGAAATGATCACAGAGATGACCCTGTTATGTGGTTTGCAAGTGGTTGCAACTGGGGTTTGTGCTTTTATGTTTATTTGCACCTTGTTCTGGGTCCATTGGGGAACATTGGGCACTTGTTAGCACATTAAACTCATTTAGAAAATTAGGCAGAACATTTTCCAGCCTCTGATTGGCTGAGACCCTGGGATGGGGTATATTTATGTACCAACAGAGACCAGGAAATTTCTAGTCCCAGTGCTATCTTGCTCTTCCACAGTAAACATCCTTGTGCCCAATTGAGGTTGAAACTGCTTCAGCCATCATTTTTCTACTCGCTTAGTGAGATTTAGCATTGTAGCCCCGCCATCTTTCCACATTAAGAACACTTTAAATATAACATTAGTTACTTGTTTTACAGGTTTAAATTTAATTTCCTCTCAGCTTGCTCCACAATCGCTGCATTTACTTTATTTTACCCTGCTCGCACTTCGCTCACTCTGTGCCTCCTCACTCCACTTGCTATACTGTTCCCTGACCACGGACAGTGTGCTGGGCTGCACTCACTGTAGTGATCGCTACCTGGAGCCATGTACTAGTAACAGGACAGAACAGGAAGATGGGAAGCGGGCAAAACTTCACAAAGTTATAGCAATCAGTTGCTCTGCTACCCCAATAACACATGTGTGTGTGTGGGGTGAACCAGAAGAAGAAACACTGCATAATAGGATTGGAATGATGACCACATTAATAACAAGCATTTGTCAATGCCAACTGTTTCCTTGCATGGTTTATGTGGCGGGGTGTATTGTGTTAGTTGAACTCTGGTGGTAGGAAAAGCCTGCCTGAACTATGTTTTGGCAACCTGTGATATTTTGGACAGCATTTGAATATAGAAGCTTGGGTAATAAGAAGGCTATGTTGAAAATCTGGGGTGCAAATATTTAAGAGTTCATGAGTTACGAGCATGCGTGCGAAACTGCAATGAATGAGCATAACTTTGTCATGTTTTCATATTTTGACCCCAAATGTTGAACATAGTTATCTTAGCACCCCCTCATGAGCCCCATAGGTGAAAAATGTTCAGATCCATGGGAAAATGGCATTCCATGCCACAGGTGCAAAACACGTTTTGGGCAGGATATGAAAAATGACAGCTGTACTGTTCATGAGGTGGTGTGATAAAATAGCTATATAGAAAATTTGGAGTGAAAATATTGAAAATGGCCAAAGCTAAATGCGTGCCTGAAAATTTTGAGCGACCATGCATAACTCAGCCATTTTTTGGAGTTTTTTTACCACATTTTCAACATGGTCTTTTGGGACACCTCATGAAGAGCACCACTGTCATTTCATTTGTTGGTCCCAAAAGGTGATTTCACAAGCGCCTCAGCCATTCTGCACCACAGGTGCAAAACATGTTTCGGCAGGATACTAAAAATGACAGCTGAACTATTCAAGAGGAGGTGAGAAAAATGGCAATGTTGAAAATCTGGGTGAAAATATTAAAAACTGGCAAAGTTACAAGCATGTATAGAAACTCGTACATGAGTAATTTTGAGGGATTTTTGCAACAAATTTTCAATATGGGCTTTCTGGACCTCTCTCATGAACACGGCACTGTCACTGAAGAACGGTCCTGAAAGGTGATTCCGCAGCAACCACAAAATCACCTTTCAGGACCAAGTAACGAAATGACAGTGCCAGTGTTTAGGAGGCGGGTTCCAAGAACCCCATGTTGAAAATTTGAATCAAAATTCATAAAATGGCTGAGATATCAACATAAGTTGAAATCCCAATTGACAGCCACTATACAGCGCTACCTTGATTCCTGCATTCGTGGTTCAGCTTCAAAGACTGCAGACATGTCCCGTGCACAGAAGATCACGGCCGCTGACCTCTGGAGGTAAGGATGGGGTATAAAGGGGAGGGGGTGTGCAGAGGGAGGGTCAGGATGGAGGGGGATGGGAGATGATGAGGGACCGTTTTCCTTTTACAGGCTTAAAAAAAGAGATCGGGGACATTTTCTTTTTTTTCTACAGGGTATAAAAATGTTCGGGACACTGGAGTGGGCTCCCCAGTGTCCTGGGGGGAATACTGCTGAAATGGGAACTGGGCACCCGATGTTGGCATGGGAATGGGGAACAGAGGGTGCGGGTGGACAGCACACAGAGGGAGGAAGCTTCACCTAAGATCTTTCCTTCTAGCTTGCTTGAAAGGACAGAACTAAGAACCTTACCAGAGTAAGGGAAAGGATTAAGGCTTTTGGCTAGGCAGATTTACTGTGTGTTGTTGTTTTTATTTTGTACTCATGGATTGTTACTGTTTGTTGCTAACATTTTATTGCTTTATTTTCTCTGATTCACATTGCTGTTGCTGGGTATACCTTCTGCTGCCTTATTACAAGGTGTGCCTACAGGTGTGTGCTAACAGATTACTGCTGTAATCTTCTGATTCAAATTGTCTTTGCAAGGTATATCTTCTATTACTGCTTTATTTTCTCTGTAGCAAAGCGTTTTACAGGGTATACTGTATCTTCTGTGAAATTATTACAGGTGGTGCTTAAATTTTTGTGACTTTTTATCATTAGGCTAAGCAAAATTACTGTTTTCCCTATTTTATTTATTTTTTTTTGCTGAAAAGGTATTTTTGTCTCAGAGGTGTTGCAGTCTCCTTCTCACATTGAAGGAGCTAATTGCTTTCCTCCCACAGCTCTTCCAGGGATTAGGTGTGTATCTGGGGGTGGAGCTGGCAAACTGCTAGCAACTTCCAACAGAAAGAAAGGTTAAAGGTCAGGTCAGTTGATATCTTGGAGGTGGAAGGCTAGGTTTGCTGACCAAGGCATCTAGCTTCACCTGAGCTCTTTCCTTCTAGCTTGCTTGAAAGAACAGAACTAAGAACCTTACCACAGTAAGGGAAAGGATTAAGACTTTTGGCTAGGCAGATTTACTGTGTGTTGTTTTTATTTTGTACTGACAGGGATTGTTACTTTTTGTTGCTAACATTTTATTGCTTTATTTTCTCTGATTCACATTGCTGTTGCTGGGTATACCTTCTGCTGCATTATTACAGGTGTGCCTACAGGTGTGTGCTAACAGATTACTGCTGTAATCTTCTGATTCAAATTGTCTTTTGCAAGGTATATCTTCTGTTACTGCTTTATTTTTCTGTAGCAAACTGTTTCTTACAGTGTATCTCTTCTATGAAATTATTACAGGTGGTGCTTAAATTTTTGTGACTTTTATCATTAGGCTAAGCAAAATTACTGTTTGCCCCTATTTTATTTATTTCTTTTTGCTGAAAATATTTTTTTGTCTCAGAGGTGTTGCAGTCTCCTCACATTGAAGACAGGGAGTGAGAAAGCAGCCACAGATTCCTTGAATCAAGGAGGTTATTTTCTAGACTACACTGAACTGAATTATTACTTTTGGACCTGTGAGTAACTAGCATTGATTCTGTTTTGGGGTGGACTTTTCTTAGTTTTAACTTTAATTTGCCTGGGAGGAACTGTAGCTGGAGATATTTGTAGTCAGTTGTGACTAGACCTGTTACTTAGCCTTTAAATAGGTGTCTGAAAGGAAGGAAGACACTCCCGGGTGGAGGGCAAGAGTTGTAGGTGATTGTTTCTGGACAGCATAGGTTTACAACCACCCACCCTTCCTCACCCCACCCGCCCCAAACGCATAACTTCCTTTATAGCAGGGCTCTGACATCACTCTCAAAACTGCTAACAACATACACCTGTTCATATCCTTAAAGGCACAGCACACTGAATGGGGGTAGAGACACTCACAAGTTTGCACACACTAAAACAAGAACAAAAACAAAAAGCACCTGTAACTGGAAGGACACAGACATGGGGAGTGGTGCACTGCACTGGCTGTGGAGCAGCAGTCTTCCGGAGACATTCTGGAAACTGCATTGCTGCCCTATTTGCAGGCACCTCTCTGGTCTGAGGAGGAGGTTGTTTGTCTCCATGCTCACCTGGCAAGGATTTGGGAAACCTGCTCTCCCACCCAGGGACCACCCAGGCCACTGCCACTACCTCAGAGGTTGCCAAGAAAGAGGAGTGGTTGGACCACGGTGGGCTCAGGGAGGGGTGGGTGAGGGTAGTGGAACAGAGGTGTGTCCCTCCAGTTGTGCCCTCCACAATTCATTCACCACTCTGGTGAAGCATGGCTCCTCTATGGAGGCACCTGCAGTGGAGACCAAGGAGGATGCTGGGAACCTCCACAATGGAGACCCACAGGAGGGTGGCCCAGGACCCCACAGGGAAGGAAACAACTCCTGGTGGGGGACCCGATTGTTAGGGGGGTAGAACTGGGAAAGGGAGAGGAAAGGGAGGTAAGGTGCCTGCCCAGTGCCAAGGCTTGGAGGGACAGGAAATGAATCCTCAGGATTGTGGAGCAGCAGCAAGGGGAGGGAGCTGGATGTGATTATCCACCTAGGGACAAATGATCTAGCTGAGAATGGGATCAGAGCAGTGCAACACGAGTTTGTGGAGTTGGGAGGGACTTAGACAAGTAGCACAAACAGTAACTTTCTCGTAAATGCCAACCGCTCTATGGCATGGATGAGGTTAGCACTCTGCACCATGGATTCAATGACTGGTTGAAAAGCTGGTGCAGAGCTCAGAGATTTGGCTTCATTGGGGACTGGGGCTCCACCTGGGGATGCAGGCCTATACAGGCACGATGGTCTGCATCTATCCTGGAGGGGAACCAGGATTCTAGGTGATAGGTTTAAATGCTTCAGTGGCAAGCATTTAAACCAGCCAAGGAGGAGCACTGAAGAGAGAAGGAAACTATAGCCCCCCAAAAAATCAGGGTAATTAGTGAGGTAAACACCAAAACAGACCAATCGATAGGGAGAAGGGCAGGGGTAAATGGAGAAAAGACAAAGGCAGTAGGGACAGGGATGGGGCAAAATAAATAAAGCCATAAAAAATGGAGGGTAATGAGTACCAATGCCCGTAGTCTAGGTAAAAAGCTCCTGAAATGGTGGCCTTGATGAAGAGGGATGCCTGGATATTGTGGCAGTCACAGAAACATGGTACACAGGAGAACCATGACTGGGATGTCAACATACCAGGGTACACAATCTACAGGAGGGACAGGGAGGGAAGAAGAGGAGGAGGAGTAGCTCTCATGTAAGGGAAGGATAAAAGCAACTGAATTAAAGGGTAAATAGGGAGGAGAGGAGACACTGTGGTCCCTGGAGACTGGAAATGGCTCCATAACTGCACAGGGTTGTACACAAACCCCTGCCTCAGGGGAGGAAATGGACAAGGAAATGATAGAAGGCATCCTTGGTATGGCAGAGAAAGGGAGATATTGCTGATGGGGACCTGAATATGCCAGATGTTGACTGGAAGCACCTTTGCTGCAGCCACATCCAAGAGCAGGGCCATTCTCGATGCCCTAGAGGGGTATACCTTAGACAGCTAGTTTTGGAACCCACTGGAGAGAGCAATCTTAGACCTGGTACTCTCAAATGGGATGGAGAGAGGATCTCTGATCTTGAAGTGGGTAGCCATCTGGGAACAGGTGACCACCAAATAGTGTGGTTCACGATAAACTTAGCTGTAGAATCAAGCCACTCAAAAGGGAAGGTACTGGACTTCAGGAGGGCTGATTTTGACAAAATGGGAGAGTGCCTCAGAAAAGCACTAGCAAACAGGCAAGAAGGTGGGGTGGAGCAACAATGGGAAAACATCAAAACTGCCATCACAGAAGCAACAAGTCTTTGTGTGAAGCAAATAAACAATCAAACGAAAGAAAAACACTATGGTTCTCAAAAGAAGTGGGGAAGGTAAGGGAAAAAAGACAGTATTCAGGAAGTATAAGGAAACACAGAAGGAGCAGGAGAGAACTGTACCAGTTAAAGCAGAAGGAAGTGGGTAAGGCAGTCAGAATAGCAAAGGCCCAAACCGTGGAAAAGATAGCCGACTCGAGTTAAGAAGGGGATAAAACCTTTATAGGTACATTAGGAGCAAAGAAAGACTAAGGGAGGGATACTGAGGCTGAACAAAGAGGAAGGTGGTTGGGCAGAGAGCGACAGTGAAAAAGCAGGATACTGAATGAATACTTCTGCTCAGTATTCACAATGGAAAAGCAGGGGAAATACCTAATCCAGTCAATAGAAGCACTCTGGATGGGGGTTGATATTAGTCCTTTCACAGAAGAAAGGGTTCTGAAAGAACTCTTAAAACTGAAGGTGGATAAAGCAATGGGGCCTGATGGGATTCACCCAGAATTTTAAAAGAACCAAGGAAGAACTAGTAACACTACTGACTACCCTTTTATTAAATCATGGAAGGATGGTGTGGTACCTGAGGACTGGAGGAGGCGGATGTGATTCCCTTCACAAAAGTGGAGCAAGACAGAAGCAGGAAACTACAGACCTGTCAGTTTGACCACAGTGGTAGGGAAAATGATGGAATCACTTCTGAAGGAAAGAATTGTTGAGTATCTAGAGGCCAGTGGGGCACAGGACCCAAGGCAGCATCAATTCACAGTGGAAAGGTCATGTCAGACAAATCTAATTGATTTCTTTGACTGGGTGAGTAAAGCAGTAGACCAGGGAGGGCTGTGGACATGGCCTACCTAGACTTTAGCAAGGCATTTGAACAGTCCTGCACAAAAGATTAATAAACAAATTAACCAGCCTGGGAGTGGGTCCTAGGGTGGTAGCCTGGGTAAAACACTGGTTGGACAACAGGACACAGTGATTAATAGTAAATGGAGTCCACAGTGAAGAAAGGAGGGTTACTTGTGGGGCACCGAGGGTTCAGTACTGGGGCCGGTCCTTTTAATGTCTTTATAAGTGACATTGCAGAGGGATTGGAAAGGAAAGTATGTCTCTTTCCAGATGACACAATGATTTGCAACACGGTTGATACACAAGGTGGGTGGAAAGGATGAAAAGGGACTTGGCAAGGTTGGAGGAATGGTCAAATGTATGGCAGCTTAGATTCAATGCAAAGAAGTGCAAAGTAATGCACCTGGGAAACAAAACCCAAAGGAAGAGTACACAATGGGGGTGAGATACTGACAACAACAAAATGGAAAGGGACTTGGGGTAGTCATATCAGACGACCTAAAGGTGGGCCAGCAATGTGAGAAGGCAGTAAGGAGGGTTGGGGATACTGGGATGCATAGGAGAGGCATCACCAGTAGAAAACAGGAAGTTGTTGGCCCTCTGTACAGACAGTTGGTAAGACCAATCTGAGTACTGTGTACAGTTCTGGAGACCCCATCTCCACAAAGACATAGAAGGGTGGAGGCTGCCCAGAGAAGGGCAACCAAAATGATGCAGGGTCTGCATCAGAAGACATATGAAGAAAGACTAAAGGAACTAAAGATGTATAGCCTTGAGGAAAGGAGGAGAGGGGGAACATGATAGAAACTTTCAAATACCTCAAGAGAATCAACAAAGTCCAAGAGGGTAGCATCTTTCAGAAAAGAGATGTGCAAAAACAAGGGGCACAATTTGAAGATAGAGGGGCCAGCTCAGAGGTAATGTGAGGAAGTATTTCTTCACAGAGAGGGTTGTGGATACATGGAACAGCCTTCCTGAGGAGGTCATAGAGTCAAAACAGTGGAGGAATTCAAGAATGTACGGGACAGACATAAGGCAATTCTAGTGGGGAGTAGGAGAAAGTAGGCTGTTGGTTAACTAGGATCTGCAGCTTATCCATTAGGCATGGAAATGGGCAGACTACGTGGGTGAAGCGGTCCTTATCTGCCATCAAATTCTATATTTCTATGTTTCAGGAGGGTTCACTTGTGCTGCCAGGATGGGGAACAGAGGGAGTGGGGCGGAGAGCACGCAAAGGGAGGGAGGGAGGGAGTGGGAGGGTTCGCTTGTGCTGTCGGGATGGGGAACAGAGGGAGCGGGGTGAGAGCATGCAGAGGGAGGAGAGGGAGGGTTCACTTGTGCTGTCAGGATGGGGGACAGAGGGAGCAGGCGGAGGGCATGCAGAGGGAAGGAGCAGGAGGGTTCACTTGTGAGCAATATTTTGACTGGTGGCTGTCTGTGGAAATGTGCTGACATGCACAGTGTGACAGCCCTCGGTCCATGCCTAGTTATGAATGCAGCCATTCATGGACTGGCCTGTTACGCATCGAGGGCGTACAGACAGCATTGCTGTGCTGCCAGTAGCATGGGCAAGATGTTCATGACTATTGGTACACCTCCTGATAGTAGCATGCGCTTCCAGAAACGATGGCACTTTGGGAGTACCACAGACAGAGTGTGAAAAGGAATGGCACGGGTGTGGCTCCTGTGATGTGTCATCTGCTGTACCATGCAAAGAATGTCTATTAAACCACCTGAGTGCTTCAGCTGGAGGAGCTGTGTGAACTAATGTCACTGACTACTAACGATGCTATGGCTGCACTAAGAGCTACTTGAATGCAGCATGCATGACTGGCAGCCACTGGAAGTAGAGGTCCACCGGTCGTGGGTGGGTGGGATCCACTTTCAGGCTGGTCAGCAGTTTCCTACTGTAACAAACTGCATGGCACAGATGCTGCCATATTACAGGTCTGCCCTGCCTGCCCGCTTGCTGTCCCCATGTTATAAGCCCCAGTTAAACATGTTGTTGATGTACAGTGGATAAAGCGATCAGCTGCTTGCCAGAATGCCAGCCCACTTTATGTAATGAAAGGAATGAAGCGCCTCTATTGGAGCACTTCATTTTCAACTAGAGAACAGCTTTCAGCTGTGAAACTGACTAGTGTCACAGTCTTGTTGTGTGCTCATTGGTTTGTTAGGGACGATCCCACTGTAGATTGCTCTGCATTGGACTCATCCCTGATACACCTCTGAAAGTCATTCTATCAAGAAGATGTTTCTTGTGCAAGCACAAGGAAACATAAAAATGATGGTATGAAACAGCAGTGCCCCTAACGCCAACTGCACCAGATAAGGGACTGTTTTATAATAATCATGCTCAAATACCCAACTTTGTATATTTTATTTATTTTTTAAACAGCTTGTATGCTTGGCCTCTATTACTCCCTCGGCTGCCTGGTATAGTCCAATACCACCCACCCTTGTCGGCTAGTATTGGTAGCACAGTGCACCCTCTTTCATATACTTTGTGCTGGTCTGTCTCTACAGTTGCACATGTACACAGCATGTGTTCCTCAGCTTACACTACATTACATTTGTTGCCTGCACCTAATAACACCAAATGAATATCAAAAAATAATAATGCAAAATCTTAAACAAACTTTCAGGAACTCACTACCACCAAAGAAGTTTAATGCTTCTGTAACCCCCTACAAATGGGGGGTCCCAAAAGTCTTCCTTGAGCTTGCCTAAATGCTCACTGCCAGGCTGGTGTTCTATGCTTCAGCAATTTAAATGTATTGCCAGAGTGCATGTATAGCCTCTGTGTACTGTCTCTTTAAGAGCTGCCTAGATTGCAGTCATAATTAATCTGAGAGGGAGCTCTAGAAGATGTACTTGTTTGCTGATCATTTGTTAGAGTAGTAATAATATTGCAGTTTGTTCTAACCTGCCTTCTTTGCAGCATGGACAGTTCTGTTTGTTTCCATCATCTTGGTCCTGGACTGCAGAATGGGCCAATCAGTACATTTGGGACTCTAAAATGGAGCCTGCCTACAGGGGCTTGGTGGGGCCGAAACTTGTAGGAATTGTAGTTTGGGGCTTTTGGTGTCTGAAGTAACCTGAGGGGAAGCCCTTGTTGTGACTGACAGATCAGCCAAACAAACCTTTTGGATCTTGGGAAAGTTCCACACTGCTTGCAGTTTCAGTTAGATCTGAGTTGGGAAGTGAAGAAGACAGCTCGAGATAGTTCGAGCAGCAATCCATAGTGGATTCATGGGAGAACTGTGGAAAGGCCTGAGTTTGGCCTGCATGCCTGCCTGCTGTCCCTGAGAGGGAACTTGTGTTTTTTTTTGACTGAATCAGAATTGAGAGCTAATTAAGCCACTGAATTGTGACCAGGCTTTAACCTGAAGAAGACCAAAGATTTGCTGAATGCATCGCCTGTCAGGACTTCCAGCTACCTCTGAACTCCTGGATTATGCAGAGACTCTGTAATTGCGACCGAGAGCCATTTGCCTGGTACAGTGGAATTTCCTTATATGTGTAACCCCTGCAAATGGGGGTTCCCAAAAGACTTCAGGAGCTTGCTTGAATGCTCCAAGCCTGAATGGTGTTTCATGCTTAAGCCATTTATCAGTGAGTGTTTTTAGAGCCTCTGGTACTGTCTCTTTAAGAGCTGTCTGCTTGCAGCATAATTAGTTTGTATGGGGGACTGTGTGCTTCTCTGCTTGAGTACCACTCGAGCTGCTGCCAATTCACTCCATTTTTGCAGTCACTAGGAGTGCAAAGGAACCTATCTGAAAGATGTAACTGTTTGCCAGAAATCATTTAGAGTAATAATGAAAATACAGTTTGTCTAACCTGCTTTTTGCAGTCAGAACTGTGTTTGCCTAGTTCCCCATTCTAGTTTTGAACTGCTGAACTGGACCAATCAGCGTGATTAAGGTAGCTCTAAAATGGTGCCTTGGATGAATCAGAACTTGACTCGTAATCTGAGCCAGCCACAAGAGGATTGTATGGGCAGTGACTCTGGGAGATGTAGTTTGACTTGCGCCTTTTTGGACCAACGGGCAGTCTATTGTGAGTGACAGCCAATCCAGCCAAGAACTGGGAGGAACTCAAAGGAAGTGCCCGGTTTTGTCTGCTGGAGTTTCAGTTGAGCTCTGGCAGTGAAGAGGGAAGGAGCCCTGTGCTTTTCGTGTGCAGTTTTAGTCGGGAAACGTGTGTAAGGCCCCGAGTTCCGGTCTGCAGCTTATGTAACTGCTTGTTAGACTGAATCCGTCCTGTGAAGAGAATCAAAGGATATCTGAAGAGAGAAACCAGGCTCACCCTGGAGAAGACTGGAGAAATTGCTGAATTGCACTCGGTCTGTCAGGAACTGAATCTGCTGTGTGTTCTCCCGGTATTGTGCAGTAATTGCGATCGGATAGAGAAGCAGCCTGCCTGGTATAGTACTTTCTTTTACCATATAAATGTGTGAGGAGGCTTGTAGCTCAAGTGAATCCTGCTGCCATTAAAGGACTTTGCCTGTTACTGCTCACCATATAAATGTGTGAGGAGGCTTTGTAGCTCAAGTGAATCCTGCTGCCATTAAAGGACTTTTGCCTGTTGCAGTTTGTCATATAAATGTGTGAGGAGTCTCGGGAGCTCAAGAGTAGCCCTGCTGACATTGAAGGACCCTATCTTGTTTGGAGGTCGCGAGTACTAATTCAGGGTCGCCCCTGTTGAATTGCCACATTGAATCCAAATGGAATTACTGTACTGCTGACTGTTTAACTAATTTTTCTTTTCTCTCTGTGTGAAAGGGCCCCTACCAGCTGCCACAGTTGGACTAGCCACTAGGGCTTGAGTACCCAGGGACAGTAACTGGTAGGGATAGGCCTGTACAGAGCCATAGGTAGATGAGTAAAGTGATAAGCTAATTAACCTGATTCCCTCTGTCCTTGTTATATCCCCCTAAATAAATCAGAGCTGCTTGTTTCAGCAAAGTTATACTGCCTGAGGTATTTGTCTATGTTAAAGTATTGTACTGTGATTGTTGCACTGTATCTTATTTTACAGGAGGTCCCAGTGCCTGAACCAGTCCTGGGGGTAAGTGTATACTGTGAAGGTAATTCTGATATATTGTGTGGGCCACTAGTGGGAAGAAAGGGGGTTGCAGTGTCCCAGAGGGCTGTGACCAAGTTAGTTTAACTATTGCAAACCCTGACCTCTTGGGGATGCACCCGCCATCGGATCCAGGCGCCTCAACCTGTTAGTGGCAAATCAGGCAGGGGTAGTAGCCCCTGGGATAGCGCCATCTAGGGTTACACACGTGAATGTGCTGTGTGCTTATAGTGGGTCGTGATTTGCTTCCCCACTGTGTGTCTGAACTGTGTTTTGCTTGCTGGAGGATGTATCCAGCTCCACGGACTGAATCCATATCCATTTCGCTTGCCTGGGCCCTGCTACACTGGCCCAGCCAGAATACCTGCCACACAGAGAAAGTCATCGACGAGAGACCGCCTGGAATCAGCCCCTGCTCAACACCTGTACAGGAACGACGCCTCGGTGATTCGTGGTGGGCCCTGCTTCTCTGGGCACTCCAGCTCAACAGCCTGCAGTCTCAATTTCATCCTGCCTGTGTTCAGTATTGGGTATCGTGAGTAAACATCAGGGTAGCTCCTGCAACAACAGCTAAATCTAAAAGTGTTGTCATCTGATTGTCTTGTTGCCTTTTCTTTCACGAACTGAGCCCTCCGGCCCAGATTACAAATAGTGTGTATTGTGCATGTTGCTTTCTTCCACCACAGGGCCCCAACCAACTGCAATGTTTCTGGCTAGCCCACCATTTTCCTACCTGGGTACCCAGAGTGTGTGACTGTGTAGGGACTCTGAACTGCATGCATAACTGTCTGATTAATATAGCTTTTAAGTAAATCAACCTGATTATGCCCTCCCTTGTTCAAGTCCTCTGAATAAATCAGATTTGACTTTGTTTGCATTTAACCCACTGTGGTTTCAGTTTGTGCCAAAAGTATTGTACTGTTGCTATTTGCTGTACTTAACCTTGTTTTCAGGGGTCCCCAGGGTCAAGCTAGAGGAACCAGCCCTGGTGGTAAGTGCAAACAGTGTGGGTAATTACCTGGTGAATAAGGGCCACTGTGAAAGTAATTATTCTATATTGTTCAGGCCACTAGAAGGGAAAGAGGGGGTTACAGTGTCCCGGAAGGCTGTGCCCAGGTTAGCTTGACCACTAACAACCCCTGACCTCCGGGTGGAGGCACCCATTTCATTACTACCCAGGCCCTTAACCTGCTACTAGCCAAGCAGGCAGGGGTAGTAGCCCTTGGGATAGCGCCACCTAGGGTTACACTTCAATTAGAAGATACTTTTCTGCAGCCTGATATACTTTAAGATCTACAGTATGAAGGCAGAATACCCCTTGATAAGCTGCCTGAAACTCTCAGTCTGGAGCACAGAAACATGTCCCGTAATGTACAGCAATAAAAGAGATCCTAGTTCCCATCTCCTCCAAGCACTAAGTTGCTCAAAAACCCAGCGCTGACAAATCTGAGCACTTGAGTTTGGAGCACTAACATGTGTTTCTTGTAGGTCATTTGCACATTCATCTCTTTGTTTTATTAAAGAAACCTGTGTTGTGATGAAATCATCGCTCAGACAGGCCACATGTGTCTTGGAAAAAACAGGCACAAAAGGGTCATTAAACATCCAACAAATGGTAGGAAACAGGTGGTTCAAATCACCCACTCCTCCAGAATGAGAAAGGTAGCTGTAGGAGAAGTCTCAACAAATCTCTCATCCTACAGCTGTAGCTTCACCTTGTCAATTCAAAGCATTGTCTAATTCACACTAACTATATAGCACAGTTTTGTACACTACAGATTAATAATAAATGAATGTACTGTAAATTATAGTATCATACTACGTAGTATATTACAAAATTAAAGAACAGAATTTGATGGCAGATAAGGGTGCTTGACCCACCCAGTCTGCCCATTTATTTCCTGACTATACTGTCACCGCACACCCTACTTGATCTCGTCTCTCCCCGTCTTTCCACGAAGATTCCTTTGTGCCTATCCATCCATTCTTGAATCCCACCACTGTCTTTGCCCCCACCACTTCTGCTGGAAGACCATTCCAGGCATCCGCACTCTTTCAATGAAGTACGTCCTCACATCTCTCTTAAATTTAGCCCTTCCAGCCCCATCGCATGTCCTTGTTCTCATGCATCTGTTACTCTGAAAATACTCACCTCCTGTATCTTATTTACCTCAGTGAGTTATTTACACGTCTCTAGCATGCCCCCCTCCTCTTCCATGGTGTACATCTTGAGTTCCTTTAGTCTCTCCTCATAGGGCTTCTGATGCAGCCCCTACACCATCCTAGCTGCCCTCATCTGGACAACTTCCAGCCTATGTTATTTCTGAAATGTGGTCTTCAGAACTGGACACAGTACTTCAGGTGGAGTCTCACCAGAGATCTATACAATGGAAACACCACTTCCTTCCTTCTGCTTGTGATACCCTCCCTATGCACTCCAGAATCCCACTGGCCCCACCAACTGCCTTGTCATACTATCTCATCAGAGTGAGATCATCAGATATGATTACTCCAGGCCCTTTCCTGTTTGGTGACCATCAATACCTCTTATCTCATTTTGTACTCCACCTCTGGGTTTCTGTCCCTAAGTGCATGATTTTGCACTTTTTCACATTGAAGCCGCTGCCATGCCCTTGACCACTTTGTGAGTGTTCTCCAGTCTCTGCCCATTTTTCCACCTTCTCTGTGGTGTCCACCTTATTCCAGATTTTGGTGCCATCTGCAAAGAGACATACCTTCACTTCCAGCTCTCCTGCAATGTCATTTATAAGAGGACTGATCCCAATACTAAGCCCTGAGTCACCCCCTGGTCACCCTCACTTCCCCAGAGTGAACTCTGTTTACCAACACTCTCTGTTGCCTATCTCTAGCGTATTTTGCACCAGTTTACCACCTTAGGACCCACCCTAAAGCTACCCAGTTTCTTTGTGAGTCTCTATGTGGACAGTGTTGAAAGCCTTACAAAATCTAAGTAGGACATATCCACCGCCCACCCTGATCTATTTCCCAGGTCACCCAGTCAATAAAATCTATCAGATTTGTCTGACATGACATATGCCCCATGAATTTGTGCTGCCTTGGGGCTTGTAACCCGCTGGATTCAAGATACTCTGCAATCCCTTTCCTTTAGCAGTCACTCCATTAACTTCTCCACCACTGATGTCAGGCTGACTGGCCTTTAGTTGGCAGCCCCTCTCTGCTACAGCTTTTATGAAGCGGACTACATCTGCCCTCCTCCAGTCCTGTGGAACCACCTGTTTTCAGTAAGTTGTTGAATAGGGCTATCAGAGGTGCAGCAAACCTTCCTGAGCTCCCTCATTACCCTTGGGTGTACTCAGTATGGCCCCATAGCTTTGGACACCTTCGATTTGTGAGTCCTTCTGGACTCTCTCCTCTGTAAAAGGACTTGTGTCTACCCCCTTCCGTGCTCCTGTTACTTTATGTGGCCCGTCCCTTCCCTCCTCTGTGAAGACTGAGCAAAAGTATTTCTTCCGAATATCTGCTCTTTCCTCGTTCTCCTCTTGCAGTTCCCCTGCCCTTCTTAACCTCACAATCTCTCTCCTAGTCTTCCTTTTCAGTTATATACCTATGTAACCCCCTGCAAATGGGGTTCCCAAAAAGACTTCAGGAGCTTGCTTGAATGCTCAAAGCCTGAATAATGTTTAGGCGTTTAAGCCATTTATCAGTGGTATTTTAGAGCCTCTGGTACTGTCTCTTTAAGAGCTGTCTGCTTGCAGACATAATTAGTTTGTATGGGGACTGTGTGCTTCTGCTTGAGTACCACTCGAGCTGCTGCCAATTCACTCCATTTTTGTAGTCACTAGGAGTGCAAAGGGAACCTATCTGAAAGATGTAACTGTTTGCCAGAAATCATTTAGAGTAATAATGAAATTACAGTTTGTCTAGCCTGCTTTCTTTGCAGTCAGAACTGTGTTTACCTAGTTCCCCATTCTAGTTTTGAACTGCTGAACTGGACCAATTAGTGTGGGTTAGGTAGCTCTAAAATGGTGCCTTGGACGAATCAGAACTTGGACTCGTAATCTGAACCAGCCACAAGAGGGTTGTAGGGCAGTGACTCTGGGAGATGTAGTTTGACTTGGTGCCTTTTTGGACCAACAGGGGCAGTCTATTGTGAGTGACAGCCAATCCAGCCAAGAACTGGGAGGAACTCAAAGGAAGTGCCGGTTTTGTCTGCTGGAGTTTCAGTTGAGCTCTGGCAGTGAAGAGGGAAGGAGCCCTGTGCTTTTCGTTGTGCAGTTTTAGTCGGAAACGCGTAAGGCCCCGGTTCCGGGCTGCAGCTTGTGTAACTGCTTGTTAGACTGAATCCGTCCTGTGAAGAGAATCAAAGGATATCTGAAGAGTAGAAACCAGGCTCACCCTGTAGAAGACTGGAGAAATTGCTGAATTGCCGTCTGTCAGGAACTGAATCTGCTGTGTGTTCTCCCGGTATTGTGCAGTAATTGCGATCGGGATGAGAAGCAGCCTGCCTGGTATAGTACTTTCTTTACCATATAAATGTGAGGAGGCTTGTGTAGCTCAAGTGAATCCTGCTGCCATTAAAGGACTTTTGCCTGTTGCAGTTTGTCATATAAATGTGTGAGGAGTCTCGTGGAGCTCAAGAGTAGCTCTCTTTGGACGTGGAAGGACCCTATCTTGTTTGGAGGTCGTGAGTACTAATTCAGGGTCGCCTCTGTTGAATTGCCACATTGAATCCAAATGGAATTACTGTACTGCTGACTGTTTAACTAATTTTTTCTTTTCTCTGTGTGAAAGGGCCCTACCAGCTGCCACGGTTTGGACTAGCACTGGGGCTTGGTACCCAGGACAGTAACTGGTAGGGATAGGCCTGTGCACAGAGCCATAAGTAGATGAGTAAAGTGATAAGCTAATTAACCTGATTTCCGCCTTATTACATCCCCTAAATAAATCAGAGCTGCTTGTTTCAGCAAAGTTATACTGCCTGAGGTATTTGTCTATGTTAAAGTATTGTACTGTGATTGTTGTACTGTATCTTGTTATTTTACAGGGGGTCCCAGTGCCTGAACCAGTCCTGGGAGTAAGTGTATACTGTGAAGGTAATTCTGATATACTGTGTGGGCCACTAGTGGGAAGAGGGGGTTGCAGTGTCCCAGAGGGCTGTGACCAAGTTAGTTTAACTATTGCAAACCCTGACCTCTGGGTGGAGGCACCCGCCATCGGATCCAGGCCCCTCAACCTGTTAGTGGCAAATCAGGCAGGGTAGTAGCCCCTGGGATAGCGCCATCTAGGGTTACACCTAAAAATGTCTTGTCCCTTTTAGTTACTTCTTGGGCTAGTCTTTTCTCAGTTTGTGCCTTTGCACTCTCACCCCTTTCCCTACTGCCCTCTGCTTCTCCGATACACCTCCCTGTCCTTTCCTCTGATCTCTTTGTACCTCCCGAATGCCACCATTTTAGCTTTTACCTTTTGAGCTACTTCCTTTGGGAACCATAGCGCCTCTTTTTTTCATTTTCTCACTTACTTTGTGCAGAGGTTTGTTACCTTCACTATGCCTTCCCTCATCTTAGACCATTGTTCCTCCAAGCCACCCAGGCATTCCTCCACCCCGCTAGGTCATCTCTGAGGCAGTCACTCATTTTAAAAATCTGCCTTCCTGAGTCCAAGAACCCCATCCTTGTGTGGTTGGCTTCCACCATTGTCTTTACATTGAAGCACACTGTGTGGTGATCACTGGTCCCCAGGTGGCCTCCCAGCTTGACACCGCAATACTGTCCCTGTTAATGAACACCAGGTTCAGTATTGCCTCATCACGAGTGGGCTTCCTGACTAGCCTCTGAGAAATGCCCTCTGCGGGGAGTCCAGGCTGACCCTACTTCTAGTTGAAGCTGCTGCTAGGTGGCTCCAGTCTACATCCGCAGATTGAAGTCCCCTACCAGCAGCACTCCTTCTTCTGCCATTATGCTAATGGATTCCACTAGTGCCTTATCCAGTTTCTTCCCTGTGTTCGAGGTCTGTAGATTATGCCAGTGCAAATAGTGGCTCTGGTTCTTGTCTCCAGGGTGACCCACAGAACCTCCAGCCCTTCTTGACCTCCGGATACCCTCTGTCTCTGTCACTTTGATATCCTCCTTCATACAGCACCCCCTCCTCCCCTCCTTCCCACCCTATCTTTCCTGAACTGAGTATAGCCTGGTATGGCCATATTCCAGTCGTGGTTTCTTGTAATGGCCATGACATCCAGGCCTGCCACCGCCACGACGGCTTCTAGATCCAGAATTTTAGTCCCCAAACTTCTTGACTTTGCAAACATGGCCTTCAACACTTTGGTACCACTCTGCCTGCCACCTCCCTTTTTCCTTTTTGCCCTGCCTCCTTTTCCCCTTCCTTTTTACAACTTGTGTTCCTGTCCCCTTTGTTTTCTACCACACTGATTTTTCTTTATTTTGAATCCTGGGGATTTAGCTCCCTCGAGTCCTCCCTTCCCATTGCTTCAGTCAGTGAGTTTATGCCTCCGTGATTCCTTCCACCACACAGCTCAGCTAGTTTAAATGTTCATCAAAGTAATATATGGGTGTAACCCCCTACTAATGGGGTTCCTAAAAGCCCCTAGGAGCTTGACTAAGTGTTACCCTGCCTGCTGGCGCTTATGTTTAAGCCGCTTAGAATGGCACTGCGAAAGTGCTGGTAGAGCCCACCCACTGTCTCTTTAAGAGCTGTCCGCTTGCAGACATAATTGATGCTTTCCTAGGGTGCTGGTGTTTCCTGCTCGAATCCCGCCTGAACTGTGGGGCAATCGCTTCATTTTGTGGTTAATGAAAGCGCAAAGGAGCCCTCTGAAAGATATACCTGTTTCCTGTAAACATTTAAGGCATTAGTAATATTGTAGTTTATCTAACCTGCTTTTATTATAGCTGGGACTCTGTGTGTGTGTGTGTATGGCCCTCCATTTTGGAACAAAACTGCTGCGCTGGGCCAATGGAATAAGGGAGCTTTAAAATGGAGACTGTTTGGCCAACCAGAACTTGGACTCTCCTGGGAGCCGGCTTACAATGGGAGGTATAGCTAGTAATTCTGGGAAGTGAAGTTTTGGACCTTGGCACCTTTTGCACCAACTGAGAGAGCTTTGGAGTGATTGACAGCTGAGTCCACCAACTGGACTGGGTGGCGCTCAAGAGAATGTTCTGTCCTGTGACTGAGAGATCAGATCCGTTGTAACCATGAGGAGAGAAGGAGCTCTGTGCTTCTGCGTTGCATAGTTTACACGGAAGCACGTGAGAGGCCCTACAGTCGGTCGGTGGCCATTGCAAGCTTGAATCAGACTGAATCGAGTTGTCTGAAAGGAATGAAGGCTAAAAGTGGAAACCAGGCTCACCTGTAGAAGACTGGAGAAATTGCTGAATCCCGCCGGTCTGTCAGGAACTGAAGCTGCTGTGTGAACTCCCGGTGTCTGCAGTAAGTGCGATTGGGACCCATGAGCAGCTGCCTGGTATAGTACTTTTCTTTACATATAAATGTGTTGAATGCTTGTGGAGAATAGCTGTTCTGGTTCTCTTGTCACCGTGTGGTGTAAGCTGAAAGCTGAACTGAGTGTAATTGGACTGAATCCGTCCCACTAGTCAAAGCAGTTGGGCCTGGCCTGTAGAATCTCATCTCTGCCTTGTTTGTCTGGCAATCCAGAACAGCCATCTGCATCAGGTTCTCAGCTTGGGTAGTGTGAGTACAAATCAGGGCATTCTCAGACCTGTTATCAATCACCAGTGTTTCATCTGATTTTCTTTATTTCATTTCCTCAAGGACTGGGCCATCCTGCTCCGGATTACAATTGGGTGTTGTGCATATCTTTCCTACAGGGCCCTATCCATCTGCACCTGCGGCCAACCCGAACCGGACCTGGCTAGCCCCTCAACCTGGGTTGCCAGAGTGTGACTTTTAAGACCCTGTATGAGTGCACAGTACTGTGATTTAATTCGCCAATCAACTTCATCTCCTCCTGTGTTCTACTCCCTTAAATAAACCAGATTTGATGTTATTGACTTTAAACCATCTGACGGTCAGCACTTCTATAGCAGGCATTGCATTAGTTGTGTATGTTGATCAACCTTATTTTACCGGGGTCCTCCCGAGACAAACTTCAGAATCGGTCTCGAGGTAAGTGGTACCCTATGATTGACCCGTGTGTACATGTAGGGTATGGGTACTGTAATTCCTATGTATTGTGTGGATCATTAGAGGGATTAGAAGGGGTCTCAGGGTCCCAGAGGGCTATGACCAAACTCAACCAACCATTACAAACCCTGACCTCTAGGGTGGAGGCACCGCCCTAGAACCTAGGCCCCTCAACCTGTTGGTAGTCCAGCAGGCAGGGTAGTAGCCCTTGGATAGCACCACCTGGGGTTAGATCTTGTAGGCCCTGCTGGTTAAGGCGTCCTCTAGTGGCCACGGAAGGAATTACCCAATTATGTTTACCTTAAAGGAAAAAATGGAGGGAGTACCACGTCCAAGTTAAAACTTGACCCCTTAAGTTGATGGTGCACAAATTGGACGGGTGGTGCTGAGCTGAGGAAATGGACTCAAAAGGCTATTTTATTGCTGGATGTCCCTGGGATTAAAACTGCTGACATTGTATCTACTGTAGAGCATGTTAAGTGTATGGGCAAAGTGGAAGTAAAAGGCGATATGCTGACCTGCTTGAACAAACTCTGTAAGTGCTACTTTCATGCAGCATCCGATAGACCCTGAAAAGGTGCCCTGTGATTTTGCCCAAGGTGCCCAGAAGGATGGAAGGTTATTCACGCATGTAGTGGTCTGGCCACCCTGGGTGGATCCCCAGTACCAATAGCTTTAAAGAAAAACTGCTCAAACTATTAGCTTCAGAAGGAGAACTGCTCAGGAACTGGTAAAGGTATTAGACATCTCAGGCGACCACACCCCTGCCTTCCCAGGTACATCTCCTGGGTCCTCCAGAGTTCCATACTGGCCACCCGCCCATCGTAATTCCCTCCATTCAACTGGATTCACATCGGAGGTTGAGGCTTTTCTCCAGTACTGTTCCAGTGCCTTGGGGAAGATGATTTGGAGACCTGGATGGACTATGCTACCCCTTTGGTGCAAGAGTGGCAGTGTTCTGAGGGGAAAAGAGGAGCGGTTGATGGAAAGTTTGAGGGGTCCCTGCGCTGAAGCCATTCGATTCCTATGGGCCACTGGTCCGGAGGCCACTGCAACAGAATATCTTTCTGCCTTAGAGGGGTATTTGGCAGCACAGAAACCGGAGATGACCTATTATGGAAGTTCAAGTCAGCTAAGCAGTGGAGAAATGAGAAATTGTCTACTTTTGTTACCAGGATAAAAGAGCTCTGCAGAAGGCCCACCGAAAGGGAAGTGCCTGCCCAGCATTAAACCAGGTCAGATTAGACCACATATTGAAGTCAGCAAGATTTTCAGAGTAATATTGCTGAAACTCAAATTGCAAGACAGAAGGGCCAGCCCTGCCGGTATTGCCACTTGATGAGAGAGATCCGTGAGATTGAAACTGATGAAGAGGGCTGGGAACCCTATGCTGGGACTGGGAACCCTATGCTGGGGCTGTGAACCCTATGCTGGGGCTGGGAACCCTATGCTGGGCCTGGGAACCTATGCTGGGCCGTGAACCCTTGTCAGACCCCTGAAAAGAGTGAGCCAGATTTGGCTCAACAGTTGAGAGGTCTGATTAAGGAATTGACTGAGACCTACAGGGAACCAGATCTGTATCAGGCACCCCTGAGCCTAAAGTGGAGTGGGAGCGCATGTCGCTTCCCCTGAGACCTGGATTGAGGGCAACCTGAGAGCAGAAATAAGGGACTTAAGAGAGATGGTGAGGAGCTGCAAAGGACTGCTCTCACCCTAATGGAAGTGGAGATCCAGAGGCTCAACGGTATGAACCCCAGTTCAAGAAGAGCCCTGCAGGGCCCCAGAGATGCCCAAACAGACAAGAGATCCTCCTCCAAGGACAACAGAGACATCAAGTTCTGCTACCATTGTGGAGAGGATGGACACTTTCAGTCTGCTTGTTGCCTGCCAAAGAACCTGAGAAAAGTTACCAACAAGTTAGTGGCCAGGCATCGAAAAACCTATGTCCAGTCACAGGGGCCACCCGGAAAAGTTTTGCCACCAGGGCCAATGCCCAATTGACATCCCAATCAATGCCCCGAATGGTCCAAAGTGTTGGGTCCCTCCATGGCGACTACTGTGAAAGTGAATGGAGTACCCACCGAGCTGTGTTAGACAGTGGCTCCCAAGTGACAATTATGTTCCAGAACTGGTATCAGAAGCACTTGTCTAACATACCCCTGCAACCATTGGAAGGACTACATGTTTGGGGCTTGAGTGAAAAGACCTACCCTACTCTGGCTATATTCGAATTTGGTTGTCTTTTCCAACCTCTGTGGCTGGAGTGGCAGAACAAGTGGAGACCCTGGCCTTAGTATGTCCCCTACTGGACTGTATGATGAGGTTCCATTGCTGACTGGAACAAATGCACATACATTTGGACGGCTGGCACAGTTGTGTTATGAAAACAAGGTCCCGGACTGGTAGAGCTCTAAGAATTCCGGCCTTGATCAAGAAGGCCTATGAGGCTGAGAGAGATGCTGAAAAAGTGGACCCTGAGGAACCGGTTGGGGTTGTCTGGAAAAGGATCCTGAGTCTCTGATTTGGGCACCAAATGCTCAATGTATCCTACAAGGAGAGGTTCATATAAAGAAGGATGTCAAGAATAAAATATTAATGCTGGATGCACCAGGAGATGGAAAATTGCCCGAGGGGCTGTTGGTCAAGCCAAGTATTCTGCCTGCTAGAGCCCATGCTATTGCCAGAAAAGTAATGGTTCAAGTTCATAATGTGTCTGACAGGGAGATTCAAGTAAACAGAGGTTGCACTCTGGCTAATGCATTGTGCGGATACTGCTGTGCTCCCCAGTAACAAGAGTTCGGAAAAAGTGATAGAGTAACGCCTGACTTGTTTGATTTCGTGACTCTCGCTGCCAGCTGAATGGAAAGTGAGAGCCAGTGAGAAGCTTGCCCAGAGGGACCAGGTGTTCTCTTTAAAGGAGTGGAGCGTAGGCAGCGTACAGGGGCTGAGCACCATATCCGGCTACATGATGATAGGCGCTTCCGTGAGAGGTCTCGGCGCCTGGCACCTGCTGACATAGACGATGTGAGATGACATTTGCAAGAGATGCTAGCTGCTGGTGTAATACAAGAATCCAGAAGCCCATATGCTTCCCCATTTTGGTAGTGAGGAAAAGAATGGGACAGTAAGGATGTCGAGATTATCGGACCTTGAACCGCGAACTATCCCTGATCAGTATACAATGCCCGCATCCAGGATGCTTTAGACTGCCTGAATGGTAGCCAGTGGTTCTCCGTGCTGGATCTCCGCAGGGTACTACCAGATCCCGATGGCCCTGCAAGACCGTGAAAAGACAGCCTTTATCTGCCCACTTGGTTTCTATGAGTTCATGAGGATGCCTCAAGGGATTTTAGGTGCTCCAGCCACCTTTCAACGCCTGATGAGGCATGCAGTGGGGACATGAACTTATTAGAGTGCCTGGAATACCTAGATGATGTTATTATGTTTGGTAGCTCACTGGAGGAACATGAGAGCGATTATTCAAGGTGCTGGACCAATTAGAAGACTTTGGCCTGAAGTTGTCCATCGATAAATGTCAATTCTTCCAAACCTCTGTAAGTATGTGGGGCACATAGTTTCCACCGAAGGGATAGAGACAGACCCGAGCAAAGTTGAGGCCCTGACCACCTGGCCCCAGCCCCATAATCTAAAAGAACTGCAAAGATTTCTGGATTTTGTGGCTACTATCAGCGTTCATCAAGGACTATTCAAGAGTGATCCACCTTTACTCAATCTCACTCAAGGTTATCCTCCAACCCACAAAAATACAAAAAGTCAACTTCCCATGTGACTGAGATAGTGTATTTCCATCCAAATGAAGTATTTGGGGCCTGTTGGACACCTGATTGTGAGACTGCTTTTCACGAGATTATATATCAACTTACCCACGCTCCTGTATTGGCCTATGCAGATCCAACAAAACCTTATGTCCTGCACACTGATGCTAGCTTGCAAAGGTTGGGGCTGTGTTGTACCAGGAACATGAGAATGGTCTGAGACCCGTGGCTTTTGCCAGCAGAAGCCTGACCCTTCTGAAAAGAACTATCCAGTACACAAGTTAGAATTCCTAGCTCTGAAGTGGGCCATTGTGGACCAATTCCACAAATATTTGTATGGGGCTAAGATACTGGTAAAACTGACAACAATCCCTTGACTTATGTTCAAACTTCAGCTAAGCTGGATGCCACTGGCCACAGGTGGCTCTCTGCATTATCCACGTACAACTATCAGTCGAATACAGAGCAGGCCTGAACCACATAGATGCTGATGCTCTCTCCCGAGGCCTGCTCTCGAAATGACTGGGTCCGACTGTCAAAACCTGATATTCGAGCACTCTGCCAGAAGTTTGACCGAGAGGAGGCAGCGGTCCCAGACCCAGTGAACTGTTTGGTGGATTTTTTGTGGCCTCTGAGAATTGCACACCTGCTGCTTATCGCCACTTCTCTGCCTTAGACATTGGTCCTTTGCCTCAATTAGACAATGACAGTATTAGCGGGCTCAAACCCGAGATCCCATGATCAAATCAGCTTTAGAAGCCCTCCACGCAGGGAAAGATGTGTCCAAATTACGGTCCACTGACTTGAGAACTGCACTGTTATACAAGGTAGGTCCTAAGTTGAAACTGATCAATAGACTGTTATATAGAGAAACAGTAGACAGAGGGGGACAAATAGACAAGCAACAGCTAGTTTTGCCCACTGCCATTCGAGACTTGGTGCTGAGATCCCTACATAATCACGTGGGACACCCTGGCATAGACAGAACACTTGACTTGGTAAGATCCAGATTTTATTGACCTAAAATGGGGCTGATGTCGAACAACACATTAGAACTTGTAGTCGCTGCTTACAGAGGAAAGCTTTGCCTGCAGAGGGCTGCCCCTCTTGTTAACATCACCACCAGTGCCCCATGGAACTGGTCTGTATTGACTTTCTGAGTTTGGAGCCAGACCAAAGAAATATTAGTAATTTGCTGGTGGTCATGGACCATTTCACCAGATATGCCCAAGCTTTTCCCACCAGGGACCAGAAGGCTTCCACTGTGGCCAAAGTGCTTATAGAAAACTTCTTTGTTCACTATGGGGCACCACAAAGAATTAATTTTGATCAAGGGAGGGACTTTGAGAGTCATCTGATCAAAGAGATGCTTTCTCTGTGGGTAAAAGGAAGTCCAGAACCATCCCTACCACCCCAGCGGGACCCACAGCCTGAACATTTCAACCGCACTTTGCTAGATATGCTAGGCACCCTCCACCCAAAGGACAATCCTAGATGGAGCCAACAAATTAGCACCCTGGTACATACCTACAACTGCACCAAAAGTGATGCCACTGGGTTCTTCCCACTATCGCCTGATGATTGGAAGACAAGCCCGACTACCAGTAGATGTTTGTTTTGGAGTTTCTCCTGATGGGGTTCGAGCTGATAACCATTTACAGTATGTGCAGAAGTTAAAGGCCCAATTAAATCATGCGTATCAAGTGGCTCAAACTATGGCTGCCAAAAGAAATCTGGCCAACAAGGAAAGGTATGACAAAAGTGAAAGCACTGGAACTCCAGGAGGGGATCGGTGTTGCTACAAAATCTGGGACTGCATGGCAAACATAAGATTGCTGATAGGTGGCACCATCTCCCCACATCGTGGTAGGCAAACTAGATGATCTGCCTGAATATACAGTGAGACCTGAAAATAATTCGAAAGAAGTGAAAACCATGCATAGAAACCATTTACTGCCCATTGGCCAAATCTTGATTGAGGCTGAGCCTCCAGAAAATGCTCCCTCTGGACCAGTGACTAGAGCTGCTGCAAAGCGAAACAAAGAAGTCTGCACCTGCCAATGTTGAGTTACAGTGTTCCCCACCAATAACCCCAGTTGAACAGGACTGTCAGTCCATGTCAGAGGAGAGTGAGTGTGGCCTTGAATACTACTCTTCTTACGAACTGAGTCAGTTGTTTCAGGGCAAGCCCCTAGTAAATTCTGGAGATGAAGCTGGGCCTTCTGGACTGTCTAAGCCCCGCTTTGTCCATGGAGCCACTACTCCCGAAAGTGAAGTGCCCAGTATTGAGTCAGATGACCTAGAATCACTGTGCATGGTGGAATTGTATGAGCTGCCTGAGGAGGGAACAGTTGAAGTGGAACAGACTGGTGATATACCAGAACAAGAGGAGTATTTTGAGTGTCCGGATGATTCATTGGCAGTGTTACAAAACTCTCCCGTAGAACTAAGTGTTGTGGACTCCGAGCTTGCCACTCCTGGAGCTGAAAGTGCCCCAAGTTCTAGCCCTCTACCCCACTGGAAGTTCCCCTAACAATTGCAGACACTGTTGAAGGCGGGGATCAAAACACAGAGACTGTCATGGTTCCCCTAGAAGGACTGGTCAAGCTGTGAGGCCTGTAGTGCGTTTAAGCTCAAGGTCCTTGAGTCGACCCATGGATCTGCCTCTTAATGTGGTCCACAAGGAGTGTATGTGACCCTGAGTTCATTGCCCAAACTAAGCCTGGGAGATAATTCCAGATTACTGGTCTTGCCTTCTGAGTATGGTGCCCTGCCCCGTCCAGCCCCAAGGTAGCTGATAGGAAGGGCCCGTCTTTCAAGTTTCATATGCAGGAAGTGGTGACCTGATGCTGAAATGTTATTGTATATGTAAAATGGTAACCTGTAGTAAGCTGTGAAATACAGAATAACTGCATATGACCAAGAGTTAATATGTGATGTGATTTAAAGGATGCAAATCTAACTGTTAGGGATGTAAATATGTTAGTGGTTGCTTTAAAATGTTATAAAGGTATCTACTTGACATGGACACCAAGTTCTTTTCAGGCCAGGAAGGGTGTAACCCCTACTAATGGGGGTTCCTAAAAGCCCCTAGGAGCTTGACTAAGTGTTACCCTGCCTGCTGGCGTTTGGCGGTTAAGCAGCTAGAATGGCACTGTGAGTGCTGGTAGAGCCTCAACTACTGTCTCTTTAAGAACTGTCTGCTTGCAGACATAATTGATGCTCTCCTAAGGGTGCTGGTGTTTCCCTGCTCGAATCCCGCCTCGAACTGCAGGGCAATCGCTTCATTTCCGGTTGCTGAAAGCGCAAAGGAGCCCTCTGAAAGATATACCTGTTTCCTGTAAACATTTAAGGCATTAGTAATATTGTAATTTGTCTAACCTGCTTTTGTTACAACTGGGACTCTGTGTGTGGCCCCTCCATTTTGGAACTAAACTGCTGCACTGGGCCAATGGAATAAGGGAGCTTTAAAATGGAGACTGTTTGGACCAACCAGAATTCGGACTCTCCTGGGAGCCGGCTTACAATGGGAGGTATAGCTAGTAATTCTGGGAAGTGAAGTTTTGGACCTTGCGCCTTTTTGCACCAACTGAGAGAGCTTTGGAATGACTGACAACTGAGTCCACCAACTGGACTGGGTGGCGCCTTAAGAAGAATGTTCTGCCCTGCGACTGAGAGAATCAGATCCGTTGTGACTGTGAGGCGAGAAGGAGCTCTGTACTTCTGTGTTGCACAGTTTTGTGCGGGAAGCACGTGAGAGGCTCTGCAGTCAGTCAGTGGCCATTGCAAGCTTGAATCGGACTGAATCCGAGTTGTCTGAAAGGAAGGAAGACTAAAAGTGGAAACCAGGCTCACCCTGTAGAAGACTGGAGAAATTGCTGAATCCCGCTCGGTCTGTCAGGAACTGAAGCTGCTGTGTGAACTCGGGTGTTTGCAGGTGCGATCGGACCTATGAGCAGCTGCCTGGTATAGTACTTTCCTTTACATATAAATGTGTTGAATGCTTGTGGAGAATAGCTATTCGGTTCTCTTGTCACTGTGTGGTGTAAGCTGAAAGCTGAACTGAGTGTAATTGGACTGAATCGTCCACTAGTCAAAGCAGTTGGACCTAGCCTGTAGAATCTCATCTTTCTACCTTGTTTGTCTGGCAATCCAGAACAGCCATCTGCATTAGGTTCTCAGCTTGGGGTAATGTGAGTACAAATCAGGGCATTCCCCTGCGACCTGTTATCAATCACCAGTGTTTCATCTGATTTTCTGTATTTCATTTCCTCAAGGACCTGAGCCATCCTGCTCCAGATTACAATTGGTGTTGTGCATATCTTTTTCCTACAGGGCCCTATCCATCTGCACCTGCTGGCAACCCCAGGCAATGGACCTGGCTAGCCCCTCCAACCTGGGTACCCAGAGTGTGACTTTTAGACCCTGTATGAGTGCACAGTACTGTGATTTAATTCTGCCAATCAGCTTGATCTCCTCCTCCTGTATTCCACTCCCTTAAATAAACCAGATTTGATGTTATTGACTTTAAACTGTCTGAAGTGTCAGTACCTATAGCAGGCATTGCATTAGTTTGTGTATGTTGATCAACCTTATTTTACCGGGGTTCTCGAGACAAACTTCAGAATCGGTCTTGAGGTAAGTGGTACCTTATGGTTGACCCATGTGTACATGTGGGGTATGGGTACTGTAATTCCTATGTATTGTGTGGATCATTAGAGAGATTAGAAGGGGTCTCAGTGTCCCAGAGGCTGTGATCAAACTCAACCAACCATTACAAACCCTGACCTCTAGGTGGAGGCACCCACCCTAGAACCTAGGCCCCTCAACCTGTTGGTAGTCCAGCAGGCAGGGGTAGTAGCCCTTGGGATAGCGCCACCTGGGGTTACATGAACCATCCACTGAGGACTGGCTCCCATCCCAGATGGATGCAAGCCATCACCACTGTACAGGCCCTTATCCCTCCAGGTTGGTCCCCAGTCCCTAGTGTAGCCAAACCCTCCTCTCTACACCATTCCTTCTACCACAAGTTGAACCTCCAACTGCGGAGAACCCTATCCTCCCCTCGGTGGTAGGCAGCACCTGAGCAAAAGTCACTGGGTGGACTACCTGCCTAAGACCCCTCCCAGCTCTCTAACATCTCCCTGCGCAATCACAGCCCTGACCCTAGCCAGGTCATTAGTTCCCAGGTGGGCAGTGACATCCAACTCCCCTTCCCGCTGCCCTAGTGAGCCTTAGGATCTGTTTTCCATCGCTCCGACCCAAGGTGCCAGGCAGGCACTCCCTCCTTTCCTCCCTCCCTTCCTGTTCCCAGATTTACCGCCATAACTATCACATTCTCCACCAGAAGTTGTTTCCTCTTCTGATTAGGGCCTCTAACTCCCAACTTGGGGCTTTCCTTATGAAGGACACCAACATCCTCCATGGCCATTACCACAGGTGCCCCATCCCGCCAGAGTGGCAAATGAGTTTTGTAGTGACACAGGCTGAGGAATGTGCCCCAACCCCCACCCCACCTTTCTGGAGCCCACCACAGTCCAGCTGGCCTCCCTCCTTGGCATCCTCTGGGGCAACAGTGGTAGACTGCTCCCAGTCTGCCTAGCCACCCCAACAGGTAGTTCTAACAACTCTGGGCAACCTGCAACACACCAGGATGTTCCTCTTCTGGCCTGACACTCTCCCACCCCAGCCCCTGTGGGTATCACCTCGTGATCTGTGGCTGGTAATGAGATGGCATGCTGTGACTGTGGGAGGCGGTCAGGATATCATCTGGCAGGTGGTGCCATATTTTCCTCCTAGTCCCTGGAGCAGAAGTCATGCAATGATGCCCATGATGTATTTCACTCCTCTCCTAATCTGGACTCCCAGTCACCCTTACGCCCAGCCACAGCCGGAGGTCAGGCTAGCTGGGAGCCACACCCCCAGAGGAGGACAGCTGTCCTTCAGATGTTCAATCCTCCACCCCAGGCAGCCTCCAATGTTCCAGGCTTGTTCACGAACCAGGTTTGCTGGAGTCAAAGTGAAAGCACTACCACTGTATCAGTGGGTCAGCTTAACTATGTACCTCTTGCAATAGAAATAGAATATAAAACTGTATATCATAGTATTGTATATTGTAATTATACCATAGAGTATGATTAGTCTTCATCGCTGTAAAATATTTATTTATTTGCAAACCTGTGACCGACGAGACACACTGAGCCAAGGCACGCTTCTAGGCGCCACCTGGGCAAAAGGAGAGGAGTGTACAACTACAAAGAAATATGAACCAGGCAGATATTGAAATCACAAGAGCGAATAAAGTGAATAAATCAAATGCAGTATAGACAGTAATGCCAAAACATTGCAATTGGGTACCAGAGAAATAGCATGCAAAATCAAAAGCAACGGTGCAAGTATAGTAACTTCCAAAAGTGCAGGAACCGGATAATGGTATATTGAAAGCTGTGCTGAGAGGTGGGCTCGAGAGAGGTAAGGACGGGTTCAGGAAGAAGGTTAGCAGGAACAAGGGGAGGTGAGAGAAGTCTTAGTTGACTTCTGAGAGAGGGAAGGGAGGAGAAGTATGGAGGAGGGAAGCTGATTCCAGAGGGAGGGAGATGGTATCAGAAAGCAGATTTTCCAGCTGAGGAGCGAGGTGGGGAGGGAGAAAGTGCGCTGGTCCTCAAAGCGCAAGCAGTAAGAGGAGGAGTGGATGGGGAGAGGGAATGGGACAAGAAGGAAGGGATATCCACCACTTTATTTTTACTTTACTTTACAAAACTGCATTAACTCAACCTTCCACACTTTCACCAAGAATAGAATGTCCCTGTCTGTAGGGTCTGGGAACTAGGTGGGGCCAGTCTAGCAAGACCCCATTGTGCTCTGTTGGAGACCAGCATTTGATTCCGACTTTGTATCTTTAATGAAATGGATTTGATGGTCCACACCCAGGAAACAGCAGGCAACAGAACCAGGAGCATCAATCCTTAGCAAAAAAGTCTTCCACAGTTCATCAGACCCAACAGTCTGCTTTATAAGGAGCTAAGATCATCTGCACTTGAGAGACAGAATTACTTAACTTCTTGCTCTTGGGATCTGCACTTTCCTGCTAAAACATTTAAAATAAATAAATAAAATGACAAGAACTGTGGGTGAGCCTACATATTAATATGTCCCCAAAGCCACTTTCGTTGTTGGATAAGAGTGGTTTCACATGCGTTCTGCTTGAGAGGGAACTGTGAGCTGCCGCGCTGTTCTGGCTCCAAGCAGAATGCAGCGTTCACTTTATCTCGCAACAAGTGCCAACAGTGGTGTGTGATAGAACTGCACCCCCCATGACGAGAGACGGATGCATGAGGACTCTGTCCTATTCTCTTTTTTTTCTCCTTGCTGAAAGTCAGTTGCAACAGCATTCTGCTATGCTATTCCGTTCTAGTCTACCTTGTAGGCCGCCACCTACATGCTCTCTCTTTTATTCTTGGTCTCCTTTCTGTCCCTCTATGTAAATCTTCTCCCTGCCATCGGGATATACTCAGTGCCAGTAATTAAACATGCTGTACAGCAGCTTAATTTGATAAATAGTTGCTGGCTGACAATGCAGGGTTTTTGAACAGAAGAAGTAAAAGAGTTACTGCTTTCCTGTTAAATCAAGTTCCACTGCCATTTAGAATCGGGATGTAATAGCAAGGAGCAGCTTTGCATACAACACTGTGGAATTGCCGCATTATAATGCAGACTGGCGGCTAGCACTGTAAGAAGGTGTTGCAACCTTGCGTGTGTAAGTTTTTTTTTATTAGAATGCCTTAGCTTGGCATTACAGGGAAAAATACCCTATTATGTCCTTTGCATTTCTCTCTGTCCATTTTTCTCCACTGCTGTTTGTTTTGCAGAATATTTTTTCCTTCTTCTGGAGTTAGAGACAGAGGGTATATGTTGCAACTGCTGGGATGCTGCTCTGTGTCAATTCTGTGTGAGCTGCAAAGAAAAGAACAGCGGGCCTGCCAAAAAATACCGCATCCTGTGCCTGTCCAGGCATAAGAAAGAGAACCAGAGAAACCTCAAATAAAATAAATAAATAACTAAAACTGGAGGACTTGGCAGTTTGGGACAGGACTTTTAGACAGTTTAAAATTGATTGACAGCCTGCCTGTGGCACCAAAAGTCTGTGCAGATATTGTATCCTGTGCAATTTAAATTAATGTCTGTCCACTCCTTGCCAAAGCTGCTAACAGAGAGAGATCTGATTTGTGTTTTCTTCTGCTCTGTGTACAGAAATGTAGCCTCTCAGAAATGGGTAGAAAAGCTACCAGAACAGCAGATGTCCCTACCTTTCTCTTCAGTTACCCAAACACTATAAGCACAGGAATTTACTGTATAAAACAAAACATTTCCTAATAAAATGAAATGCTGGTGTTAATGTCTGCTGTGAAAGGTTCCAAAACTCTTCTAGAAAATGTATGATTTGTTTGATACTTACCTGTGCTGCAGTTGTCTTGGACAGCTCCCTAGGCCTGCGCCCACACTGCTGTCATTCTATTACAAGGTATTGTCAATCACAGCTGAATGGGGGGCTACAGGGATCATTTTGTAGTAAAGGTTTTCTTAGTCAAAACACATTCTGGTGTATTTTTCTTTTAAAGTACAAAGGATTATTACTACAAATGTTTTTGCCTTGCCATCTATTTTATTATTATTTAGCATAGGCAAATGTATGTATTAGAATAGGAGGCGGATCTTGGGAGATCATGTGATGCTAGCTGATGTATAAATGTCAGTCCCTTGGTCCAGATAGACAGAGCATTTCAGCCTGAGTGTAGTTAGAGTAGGATATACAAGAAAGTATATCCCAAGGAACACAGAGAGTGGGACTTATGCCTTAAGGTCCTAGCTGTGTGCATTATTTTTTTTCGTTTGTTTGATATTTTTATAAATAATATCACACTTTGATGTGTTTTTCACCTTACTTCTGAGTTTGTGTTTCCTTATCCACGCCTACACCCACAGGGTGTATAAATATATTATAGATGAAGGTAGCTTAAGGACATCTGTGCGTGAGACAGTCTTCACAGAATAAGAGTGTCTCATGCACAGGAAAGGAGTGCTTCAATTGGTTGTGAGCGCCCCTTGAGCTATAATACTTTGTACAGTAGCTACAGTTCCCAGTGCTGCTGTCAGTCCTCCTTATACAATCTAAAAATCTGTACACATTGCACCTGACCTGTGGAGAATCACAGGGCTTCAGCCCCCAGTGCTGTGATTCCCTCACCTTCTCACCAGCACTAACTACACTGCAGTGTAAGAAACCTTAACTGTGCCTGACAACACTGTGCATAGCCTTAGATAAACAGAGGCTTTGGTCTCCAGTGCTGTCACCCCTCCCTTTACCAGCATTAAATACATCACAGAGTATAGGAAGCCTGCACTTACCCGCCTCCTGCCTTACATGTAGGAGGTTAGTGGGATTCATAGAGGACACCAGAATAAAGAACCAAAAAATAGCTTTTATTCAGCATTCAAATAAGTAAATTAAGCAAACTTGTCGACAGGATAAATAAAAGAGGAGAAAAATCCAAAATAAAACTATAATTCTGCAATACCAAGTTTTCACCACTAGGAGATACTAGTGTCAGGTATGGGTCCGCTCCTTGCTGATCCCTACGATGATCTGATCTTTTGACAGAAGATGTCCTCCTTATATAGTGCTAGCTAGTCACATGATGGAAGTCTCCTCCTTTGTATTTTTAATAACAAAACTTTTAATTCAGGCACATACAACCAGTTATATAATATCAGGCATATTCAATACAAGAATATAAGGTTTCTAGTTAGTTCAGTTGTGATTTAACATCATATAAACAAAATTGCAAGAATGGGTTGTCCCAATGTCCTACTGACTCCTCCTTTAGCTCTCTGCCTATAAAGATGATGTAAAATGACCGGCCGACTCTATAGAGAATGAAGCAGAAGCTGAAGAGAATCAGAGGCATTCAGAACAACACCAGTCTAGGTTCAGTGTTCAAACATAAGGGTAAATATATTTCTATTTACTTAATAAAGGTTCTCACTGAATTCTAACAACCTAGGCTTAATATACATGGTTTAAAAACATCTCACAACAACAAATGGCAGCAAAATGAGGCTTCTCAAAGGAACTGTTGTGCTAAAGCATCTATCTTTTGCAAAGCTTATGCTACAAAGATAAAATGCCATTTCTCATGTTGTTTCTTTAAACTTAGACTCTTTCCAGGAGCATTTTAAACCCATATTCCTAAACTAGTCTATCTCTGCGTTGTACGCTTATCAGGACTTTTGTAGGGTTTTGTTTATGTTTTACATAACCTCTAATGGCTGCTATCTAAAACCACTTCTAACTCAGGCACGGTTACAGATGTTTACAAAGGCTGTGCAAGGTTCATTTCTTTTAACAAACAAGGCTCAAACAGCCTAAAGATATGTATTTAAACCTCACAGTGCTTTTTGGGAAAAGGAAAAGTTTACCAAGCCGTGATAGTGCTAGTGGAAGGATTCGCAGCGTCACATGGTTCTAGGTGGCGCACGACCCGCAGGGGCAGGTACGTGATTATCGAGGAGCACACATTCAAGGATCTGGAATTTAGATTTGAGACCACAAGCAGTTCAGGGATAGATAGGACATCAGATAGGTGGCCTCCCTGTCTGATGGGGAAAACCAGGGACTTAGAAAAAAGAAAGAAGGAAGAATGTATGCTGTTACAACAGACTTTAAACGAGTTTAGAAAAAAGGGGCAGGTCTCTGTAGCATCCCAATGATCCTTTCACATACTCCTCCCACCTAAGTAAAACCTAAAAGGTTTTTAAACAAATGTGTTTTTAGACTCAGAAAACTAATCAATTACATCCTGACAATTTCAGATCTCTCATTTAGAGAGATGGAGCTTCAGCCCTCCCTCTCTCTGAAACTCCACCTCGGGTCCCTTTTTTTACTTTAATTACATAACTCAACATCAGTTATAAGTCATTTTATTAATACCCTTTACCCCAGGGTCTGATATCTTCTGTTTCAACAGAGTTAATCATGTCTGCCCCATAACGAGACATGTAGTCTGCATTTTATTTGCAGCCCCTGATCTGTGTTTAATAGTAAAGCGATATGGCTGCAGGGCCAGGTACCATCGCATGTTTCATGGGTTTTTTATTTGATTACCTGCAACCAGCACAATGGGTTGTGGTCTGTCCAAACTTCAAATTCCGCCCCATAGATAAAACTTTAGGGTCTCAACAGTCCATTTCAGTGCCAAACACTCCTTCTCAATAATGGAGTATTTGGTTTCCTAACATGTAACTTTCTACTTATAAATTATGGGATGTTCTTCTCCCTTACTAACTGTGTTAGGACAGCCCCAAGACCAGTGTTGGATGCATCAGTTTGGATAATAAAGGGAAGATCAAAATCTGACTTTTGAGTATAGGTGTAGCACACAAATAACCTTTTATAGTACTAAATGCCTCTTCACACTCTGGTGTCCACTTTACAGCGTTAGGATGACCTTTTTGTTAAATCTGTGAGAGGGCTGGCTATAGTTGTAAAATCAGGTACAAAACGTCTATAGTAACCCTCGAGCCCTAAAAAGGATCGCATGGACGTTTCGTGAGTGGGCGGGGCTATTGCACTGCATCTATTTTCCCTATACCTGGTTTTATTTGTCCGTAACCAATCCTGAAACCAAGGTATTTTACTTTTTTATACCTAATACACATTTTCTAGGATTTATAGTCAATCCAGCTTGTGTGATGGCTCTAGTACCTTGACAACTGTTGTACATGTTCTTCCCAGCTGGGACTGAATATGACATCGCCCAGGTAGGCGGCGTATAATCCATATGTGAGTGTAAAATATTGTCCATCATTCGCTGAAAGGTGGCTGGTGTTCTATGCAGCCCAAAGGCATGGTAGTAAATTGGAACTGTCCTATCAGGGTGCTAAAAGCAGTTTTTTCCTTGGCCTGGGTCTTATGGAATCTGCTAGTACCTTTAGTTAAGTAAAGGGCACTAATAAATTTCGCTTTGCCAGTCGATCTATTATGTCGTCAACTCTGGGCATAGGGTAGGTGTCAATTTGGATATGGCATTTAGATGCCAGAAGTCTAGATATATTCTGATGCCACCCTCCTTTTATTAACTATCACCATAGGTGAACCCCATTCACTCATTGATGGCTCTATTACCCCCATGGTGTGCATTTCTTAACCTCCTGAATAACTCTCCCTAACCTTTCAGATGGTAAGGTTTTTGTCTAATGGCTGTCTCCTGCGCTACATGTATATCATGTTCTACCCCACTGCTTTTCCGGTTGGCAGGAAAAGTTTCCTGAAGGTTTGTATTACTGCTTCTAGATCCTTCTTTTGTGATTCTATAAGATCGGGTTTACCACTAAGTCTTCAGACCCTCCCACATTCCAGTCTTGTATATGCCTGTTCTAGCTCACAGTGTGATTGTTCCGGACATACATAACATACAGGGTAGAATTTCTGTCATACCATTTTTAAGGAGGTTGGCATGGTATATTTGAACTTTCTTCCATCTGTCTGGCATTTCAATTTCATGTGTTACGGGACCTGTTTGCCACCGGATAACATATGGTTCTTGCCATTTCATACTAAGTTTACTTTCTGAAGAGGTAATAATAGTAACGCTTTTTCCCTGTTTTTAAAGTCTTATGTCCCACTCCTTGGTCATAATAAGTTTTTTGATCTGTTTGTTTTCTTTGTTATGCTGGTGACCAAAGTGATATATTTAGTCAGTTTTGTCTCAAATGGGTAATATATTCTAATGTTGGGGCACCTCTAGTCCCTTCTTGCCTTCCCATTTCTCTTTCATAATATCCAAGGGTCCCCTTGATTCTTCCCATATAGTAATTGAAATGGGAGAAACCAGTGGACACTCGGTACCTCCCTATATGCAGACATCACATATGGCAAATTAAGATCCCAAGATTTTCCTTCGTCTTGCACATATTTCATGAGCATTTTCTTCAATGTTTTATTAAACCGTCTCCACAAGACCGTCAGTTTGTGGGTGGTAAGGAGAAGTATATATTGCCCCAATACCCAGTGATTGGTAGAGACGTACTAGCAAACAGGATCAAAAATTGCTGCCTCTATCAGTGAGTATTTCTTTGAGTACTCTGACTCGACTATATATCTTTAGGAGTTCCTCTGCTATTCTAGGGGCTGTGACTGTTTGCAAGGGCACTGTCTCAGGGTATTTTGTATGTAATCACACACCACAAGAATGAAACGGTTACCCTTGCTACTGTTTGATAATGATTCTACAATATCCATTGCATTATGTGAAAAAGGCATTTATCAATGGGAGGGCTGTAAGGTTACCTTGTCTGATTTTGTGACAGTGGACACTTTGTGGCATGCTGGACAGCTTTGACAGTAGGTAGCCACTTGTTCATGAATTCCTGGCCAAAATAGTGATACAACAAATGACTCAGGGTCTTATCCTCCTAAGTGGCCTGCCATAGGAATGTCATGAGCAAGGGTAATTAATTTATTTTATTTATTTAGCTTTTGTTACTTGTAAGTACATTAGACAAGTAATTTGCCTATTTTAGGAACGACCGGGAGAGTACAACATGGTGAATACAGTGTAGTACAGGGTAATACAGGAACATCATCCTGTCGATATTTCAGAGTTACTACTAACTGTTCTAATACCATTTTGTTTTAGGGTTTTACATTCTCGGTACAGCAATTGATCAAAAATCACATATCTAGGGTATTCCCCTTTTCATCTGCCTTTACAACCTGTAAAAAACAAGGAGCCAATGTAACATCATTTGTTTGTTCATTTTAAACACTTCATTATCATTGGGATGGTCCATAATGTTTGAAATGTCCTTTTACAGTTCCACTGTAACTTTGCCCTTCTTCTTTCTATTTTGGACTTTCTGTCTTTACCAAGGCAATCAAAAATGTCATCCTCAAAGGAAACACTTAAGGCAGGATTGATGTCTGCTTTTCTGGGCCCTGGTGGTGACAGCAGTCTCATTAGAGTCAGTAACCATCAGAGTCTCAAAATGAGGATGGTCATGTCCAATCACTACAGGTATAGGTAGGTTTGGGATCAGTCCAACATCCATTTCTTGTACCTGCCCTTGAATATTTAAATTGACACGCTGTAATGGATAATCATGAATATCCCATGAATACAAGTCACTGTGGTCATGCTCTTATTTTTTCTTTAGGTAATAAAGCAGCTTGTATCAAAGTCTGCTTGCTCCCAGACTCTAAGAGTGCAGGGACCTCTTTCCCATTTATTTGTGCTTTAGTCAGGTATTGACCCGGTTAACAAGGCAAACTGGGTATTCTCTTTCTTTTCCGTAGGCAATACCTGGCGCATATATGTCCTTACCTTGCACTCATGACATATGATATTAAGATTATGTCCTCTCCCACCTAATGGGTCCAGAAATTGTTCCTTCAGTACTTCCCCAGTACTAGGTATAGTCCCAGAGTGAGTAATAGTAGAAATGGGTCTTACCGTGGGTGAGGGTCCAAGGGTTCCAGAGTATCCTTTTGTTCTAGAAGGTCTTGCTGTAATGTAGTCTTCTGCTAAGGTGATAGCTTTTGAGCTATCTCCGCCGATGTTCCTCACCCACATCTGAACATCCTGTGGGAGAATTTTAATAAATTGCTCCAGTGTAATGTCTTCCATTACTTGTTCCATCATTCTGGAGGTAGGCTGTAACCATTTGCGGCTTAAGTCTTTTAAGGCTAGTATAGCCTCCTGGGGATGTTGCAGTGTGATATTTAAAAGTTCTAAATCTCTGTCTGTAGGTTTCCACACTGATGTCATATCTTTTCAATATTGTTTGACTAACATAATCATAGTCATTCAGATGGGCACTGTCCAGATGGCTATAGGCTAGTTGTGCCTTCCTGATAAATATGGGCTAGCCGACTACCCACTGTTCCTTAGCCAGCGGCAGCTTCTGCCACACGGTCAAAGGTTGTTATATATGACTCGATGTCATCAGACTCAGTTAGTCTGGACAATGTAATATTCTTTGGCCCTCTGGATCTGTAGGTGCAGGGGTCTTAACATACCTAATGTCTGGATGGCCTTAAGTGTTTGCCCACGGGCTTCATTCTGCAACAATCTGCTTCCCGTTGTCTCTAGGTCCATTTGGTGTATACATAACCACTTTAGTAGGTCGTGGTACCTCTTCAGGTGGTCTCCTCTGCCTCTCTCCTTCCAGGGCAGTAGCTCCTCCTCCTTTTTCTTCTCTCTCTCTTGTCACTTTCCACCTTACATCTGGCAACCCAGGCAAAACACCGCTTGCATGATCACAGCCATCCCATGGTCTGGACCCCACCTGGACTGGGTTGACTGGTAACTTCTGCTGGTTTGGTTATGGTGTACCACAATACCACATCCGTATTCCACCTTCAAGTAAATTCCTTGAAGGAATCCCACTTCTAACACCAGTGTAGGAGGTTAGTGGGATTCACACACAAGGACACCAGGATGAAGAACACAAAAACAGCTTTTATTCAGCATTCAAATAAGTAAATTAAGTGAACTTGTCGACAGGGTAAATAAAAGAGAAGAAAAATCCAAAATAAAACTATAATTCTGCAATACCAAGTTTTCACCACTAGGAGATACTAGTGTCAGGTATGGGTCCGCTTCCTTGCTGATCCTCACGATGATCTGCTCTTTGACAGAAGATGTCCTCCTTATATAGTGCTAGCTAGTCACATGATGGGAAGTCTCCTCCCTTTTCTATTTATAATAACAAAACTTTTTAATTCAGGCACATACAACCAGTTACATAATATCAGGCATATTCAATACAAGAATATAATGTTTCTGGTTAGTTCAGTTGGATTTAACATCATATAAACAAAATTGCAAAGAATGGGTTGTCCCAGTGTCCTACTGACTCCTCCCTTTAGCTCTCTGCCTATAAAGATGATGTAAAAAGGCCGGCCGGCTCTATAGAGAATGAAGCAGAAGCTGAAGAGAATCAGAGGGCATTCAGAACAAACACCAGTCTAGGTTCAGTGTTCAAACATAAGGGTAAATATATTTCTATTTACTTAATAAAGGTTCTCTCACTGAATTCTAACAACCTAGGCTTAATATACATGGGTCCAGATATTCAAACTGCGCCACTCTGTGGCGTGGCTCTTGTCACTCAAATTTGTTGCGCAGGGGTGTAGCCAGGGCAATATTCAGCGGAGTTTTTGGAGGAGGACGATTCAGAGGAAAGCGTGAGGAAGAATTTCTTCACAGAGCGGGTGGTGGACAAGTGGAACACCCTGCCAGAGGAAGTGGTGGGGCTGAAACAATCACGGATTTAAGAATGCATGGGATAGACATAAAGGAATTCTGGAGGTCAGGGGTAAGGGGCAACAGACTTCCTGGAAAACTATAAATTGAACTTACAGACTTAAATGGGCAGACTGGGTGGGCCGATAGGCCTTATCTGCCGACACTGTCTATGTATCTATGTATGTATCTATGAGTTGTGCTATGGTGCAACTGCTTTGAATATCTCCTCCTGGCCACCCCACTGTGCATGGCGCAGTGGTCAGAGTGGAGCACTGAGATGCAGTGGTGCAAGTGCCATTGCGCCATGCACAGCACCTCGCGATATTCAAAGGGTGACATGCAAATTGGGCCATAATTTGCAAGGTGCACGGGGGCCATTTGCATATGATTACGGGGCCTCATTGGCATGCCATTAGCATGCAGGTGCGCGATCCCTGACGAGTTGCGCCTGGTGCCCTGCCAGGCAGCAGCCATCGGGGACTGACGCCCTGCAGCCCGATTATGGACGTCCCATTAGGGGACAAAGAACGCCCTTATCCCTAGTGGTCCAGTGGACTGCGAGTAGCCTGATCGCGGGCTTAACTGTATCCCCGCCAACTAGCCCGATTCGCGGTATAACTGTATCCCCGATTAGCCCGATAGCAGGCATAACTGTATCCTCCGATTAGCCCGATCGCTGGCATAACTGTATCCTCCCGAAGTCCAGTATCCCTGGTGGTCCAGTGGACTGCGAGTAGCCCGATCGCGGGCATCAGTATCCTCCCCAAGTCCAATATCCCTGGTGGTCCAGTGGACTGCACGCGAGCCCGATCGCGGGCGGCATTCCTCACCACCAAGTCCAAAATATCTGGTGATCTAGTGGACCCCCCACCCACCGCCCCAGGCCCCACCACCGCTCCCGTCCAGCGGCGGGCGGCGGAAAGCGGCAGGTGGGGGTAGAATGCTACCCGAATGGGCTAAGTTACGCACCTGGACCACCAGGGATATTGGACTTTGGGGGATACTGATGCCCGTGATTGGGCTAATCGCTGTCCACTGGACCACCAGGGATATTGGACTTCAGAGAGGGGATGTCTGATGCCCACGATTGGGCATGGGGGCACCACCAGGTGCGGCGGGAACTTGGTGATGGCCACCCACAGGTGGCAGCTGCAGAGTTGCGCCCTGCAATGCGGCAGCTCACCTGTGGGTGGACCTCGACTTTGTTTCCTTTTTTTTTTAGGCGACTAGTGCAGGCGCAGGTAGTTGTGCCTGCATAACTCTACATGGCCCGGGCTGAATATCGGGCTGTGAGTTTATGCATGGCACGCCCCACCTCTGCGCTCGCATATTATTATTGATGCACCCCGGCGCATCAGGATTTGTGCAGCGACTTTTCCCTTTTAAATATCGCATCGGGCACATCAGTGGGTTGTGCATCATGCACAACCCTTTTGAATATCTGGGCATGGTTTAAAGCATCTCACAACAACAAACAGTAACAAAATGAGGCTTCTCAAAGGAACTGTTGTGCTAAAGCATCTACCTGTTGCAAAGCTTATGCTACAAGGATAAAATGCCATTTCTCATGTTGTTTCCTTTAACTTAGACTCTTTCCAGGGGCATTTTAAACCCGTATTCCTAAATTAGTTTATCTCATGCGTTGTGCAGGCTTATCAGGACTTTTGTAGGAGATTTTGTTTATGTTTTACATAACCTCTAATGGCTGCTATCTAAAAACCACTTCTAACTCAAGCACAGTTACAGCTGTTTACAAGGCTGTGCAAGGTTCATTTATTTTAACAAAACAAGGCTCAAACAGCCTAAAGACATGTATTTAAACCTCACAGCGCTTTTTGGGGAAAAGGAAAAGTTTTACCAGCATGATAGCTGGTATGCGTATTCATGGTTCACAAGAGCTCTAGTGCGCATTTTCCATCGCAGGCGAAAAGCGATGATCGAGGAGCAAACGCTCAAGGATCTGGAATTTAGATTTGAGACCACAAGCAGTTCAGGGATAGATAGACATCAGATAGGTGGCCTTCTGTAGGTGGCCTTCCTGTCTGATGGGGAAACCAGGGACTTAGAAAAAGAAAGAAAGAAGAATGTATGCTGTTGCAACAGACTTTAAAGGAGTTTAGAAAAAGGGGGTATCTGTAGCATCCCAATGATCCTTTCACTCTACGCTGTACCTGCCCCATACCATACATACCCCACCTTGTACCTACCCCACACTGTATCTGCCCCCACATTGCACTCTATCCCACGCTGTATCTGCTGCACACCACCTGCCCTAAACTGTATCTGCTCCACACTGTGTGCCTCCATAAGGCTTAGCCGTTCACACTGTACTTGCCCCACACCATCTACCCCACATTGTAGCTGCCCTTCTTGTATCTGCCCTACTTTATCTGCTCCACACTATACCCGCCCCACACTGTATCTGTCCCACACGGCAAGTTGACCATATCTGAGGGCCTTTTTCTTTTATTTCATATGCTTTGGGGCAAACCATCAAAGGCTCAGCCTATGCTCTCTCCAGTTCCCCACCTCATTCCAGGACCTAACTCTTCTGGTGATCCTCCTGGCTTGCCCCCAGTGCCAACGTGGATCATCATGATGCCAGTACAAGGCTACTGGCAGGGATCACCCACCGGCATTTCTTCCTGGCACTTCCCCCAGGGTAGGGCATGGAGTTGAGATAGATGGACAGACAATGGGACTAGGTTGCCATCAGAATGCCATGGCAGGCAAATGGGGCAGGAGTTATGGGGCGTTATGTATGGTGCCCACTATTTTGAAACAAGGAACCCCACGGGAGGGGGGACATGGTATGCAGTGATACAAGGTGCCGAGGCACCCAACATCTGGCATGTCCAACCACACCGCCTAAGCATCAGTAACTGCTGATCCCTGACTTCTGCCAGGGGCCATTCATTCACAGAGTGCTTGTTCATCCTCACCTCCCCAGAAGAGGAGAGTAGTCCAAGGATGCTCAATCCTTTCGCCCCCTGGCCAGCCCCAACTCTTGAGTCCGCTCCCAAACCCAGGATTTCAGTGTCACGAGCAGAAATCTTACTGGCTGCACCAGTGGGCCAGCTCATCTGGGAGGCGTTTGAGAATTAGGCCCTTAAATTGGATTGACCTTTTAGAATTTATATAAAAAACAAAATGAAGCCATATACATACCAGAAAAGGGTGTGGTTCTGCTAGATGGAATAAACCACTAGTCTCTTCTGACACAGTGGCTAATATTCAGGAGTTAAATGGGGAATGTTTAGGTGGGGGACTCTGACATCTAGATTTCAGACAGGAGCAGGAACTCTCATACAATTTGGTAAGTGGTAGAACTCAGTGTGAGTTGGCACTTGCACAATTTAGGACCTGCAATATTATATCAAGAGTTATCTACTTCCATGGAACACTTGACACCTGCTTTTTCTTTTTTCACAATTTATTCTTTGCACCCCTGCACACCATGCTGCCCTATCCTCCTGATGGACCCAGCCCCACCCTATTCATCCCCAGTTCTTACTTCTCGATCCCCATGGCTTAACTCATGGTGGAGTCTGGCCAATGCCAGGCAAATCTCCAGAGTACCGGGCAAGAGAAACCATTTTGGGGTGGTGGGGTGGTGGAGGGAGGCAGAACCCCATCCCTTTATCCCCAGTTTTTACCTTCTCTCCGATCCCCATGGCTTAACCCATGCTGGAGTCTGGCCAATGCCAGGCAAATCTCCTGAGCACCAGGGCAAGAGATGCCTCTGGTGAAGGAGTGGGTGGTGGAGGGAGGTAGGACTCCATCCCCCTCATCCCCAGTTCTTACCTTCTCCAATCCCCCATGGCTAATCCATGTTAGAGTCTGGCCAATGCCAGACCAATCTTAAGAGTACTGGGCAGAAGAAGCCTCTGGTGAAGGAACAGCTTGTGGAGGGAGGCAGGACCCTATCCCCATCATTCCCATCATTCTCAACTCTTACCCCTTCAATCCCCACAGTTTAACCCATGGTGGATCCTGGTTAACAACAGGAAAATCGCCTGAGTGCCAGGAAAGAGAAACCTCAAGTGAAGGAGGCGACTGGTGGAAAGAAGAAGGACCCCTCATCTCCAGTTCTTACCTGTTTTGATCCCCTGTGGCTCACCCATGGTGGAGCCTGGCCAATTTCAGGAAACTCTCCAGAGTACGGGGGCAGGAGAAGCCTCTGGTGAACAGCAGCTGGTGGAGGAAGGCAAGACACCATCCCCTTCATCCCCAAGTCTTACCTCTTTCAATCCCCATGGCTTAACCTATGGTGGAGCCTGGCCAATGCCAAGCAACTCTCCTGAGTAATGGAGCTGGAGAAGCCTCAGGTGATGGAGTGGCTAGTGAGGAGGCAGGGTCTGATTGTGCCAGTGCCATCCTGCACACCTCAGGCATTTTCCTGTTTCTGTTCTCCTCCCTAGGAATTTCTTTGACAAAGGCTAACACTTAAACCATAAGTACAATACTAAGAATTATAATTTGTTTTTAATGAAAGTTTGGAGTCAGGTCGATAGACATAACTGTCCTGTTGGTACTATTTCCTCAATGCCCACCAATACAATAAAAAACAAAAATTTTATAAAGAATAATGCATGGGTTACAGTGTGGTAACTTTTTTTTTTACACACCCTTAGTTGGATACCAGTATAAACCACTTGACCTTCAGTCTCATTGTTTATGTGGTATCAGACTTTTGGGTGTAACAAACTGTTACACACTGTAACCCATACATTATTCTCATATAAAACATGTCTTATTTTCAGTTTCAGTGTATCGAGGAATTGTATCAGTGAGACAGTTATAGCTAAGGTTGCCTCACTGGCACAGCAGTGGTGTATATGCTGCTATTTCCAACAACCTGAATTCAGGAATGACCTTGGTTGTCACGCTGTTAGGCAGGCCAGGACGCAGGCAGCTGCAGGCAGTGTGTTTCAATCAGGGAGGGTTGGTGGCATGAGCTAGCACCACAGTGACTCCTGTGGCTGGGCCAAGAAGCTTACTCCACCACAGAAACATAGAAACATAGAATCTGACGGCAGATAGGACCACTTGGCCCACCCAGTCTGCCCATTTCCTGCCTACTGGATAAGCTGCAGATCCTAGTTAACCAGCAGCCTACTTCTTCCAACCCCCACCCCCTAGAATTGCCTTTATGACTGTTCCATGCATGCTTGAATTCCACCACTGTTTTTGACTCCACGACCTCTCCGAAGGCTGCCCCATGCATCCATAACCCTCTCTGTGAAAAAATACTTCCTTAAATTACCCTGAGTTGCCCCCATCTTCAAATTGTGCCCCTTGTTCTGCACACTTTTTGAAAGATGCTACCCTCTTGGACTTTGTTGATTCCCTGAGGTACTTGAAAGTTTCTATCATGTCCCCCCTCTCCCTTCTTTCCTCGAGGCTATACACATTAAGCTCCTTAAGTCTCTCTTCATATGTCTTCCGGTTGGCTGTGTGCACCAATGCCACAGGCTAAATTCATACTGGGGCAGGTGGGAGGGACCAATACATACAGAAAAATGCTTCTGTCTAGATGCTGGACTGGGCCTTGGGACCTTCTGAATCGTAGTGCCTGTCAGCACTATATCTGGATTGCCTCAGCAGGGGAGGACGGCCCCCTTTGGAACCCCTGCTGTGGAGGGTAAGCCTTGGGGGTAACTGGTGGGTTACTGGGGCCCAGGGGAGCCGTGATTGCAGACCCGATGGGGTACATCTCTGGAATCAGGGTATATCCTGGGGGTATGCAAGTGGCTGGGGTGAAAACCTGTATAAGAAAAAAGCAGTTATATCTTTTGATCTGACTCAAGCTTCACTAAAAAATTATCGCTCCTAGTACTGTATGTACGGTGCCAATGTTAGCCCTTTTCAAAGCTTTAGAATCGTTAGGATTAAGATGTAATTTTTTTTTTTGGTTAAATGAAAGCTTAGAGTCAGGCTGAATAAGTCCTACCAATACACTTTCAATGCATCAATACAATATTTTTATATCAATATTCTGTGTATCAGTACATGTTTTATATCAATATACAATGTTTTAATAATTTTTTTTGTTTTATATTGACATTCTATGTATTAATACATGTTTTATACCCATATACTATGTATCAATTCACGTTTTTATATTAGTTTAGTTAGTTTTTGTTGACTGGAGTGCATAGACAAATCCTGCCTATTTTCAGGCACGATCCGGGGAGGAGATACAGATGAATGCCAACTGACCTTGAACCAGATTAAGCTGTTGGCGGTATTTTTAGTGAATGAGAAATTGACAGGACACCAGGAAATTCCCTACTGTTTTCAATAAGTGCCATGGGATCTTTAACATCCACCTGAACTACCACCAATCCAGGCAGATGGGACCTCGGTTTAACGTCTCATCCGAAGACGGCGCCTCAGAGTGCAGCACCCCTCTCATGCTGCACTACAGTGTCAGTGCTGGGATATTAACCCAAGTGCCAGATGTGGAACTGAACCCACAGCCCTCTGATCTCCGGCCTCAGAGGTGAGTGTGCTACCTATTGAGCCACTGACACTGATGAATCTACTATGTATCTGATACCTGTTCTACATACTGTATCAATATAAAAAAATGTAATATGGTTTGAAAAACAAATTATAAAAAAACAAAAACATTTAGCTGGCCCACCAGTGGCACAGCAAGGCTGCCGCTCATGATAATGATGACACAGGTTCAGGGACATGCTCAGGTCATGGTGATGGCCAGCCGGTGGGGAGGGTGATTGAGAATCCCAGTGGGTGTTCTTCCTCAAGTGAACACTACTACTTGGGTGTCCACAGATGGGGTACAGCTCAAAGTGGCAAAGGGAAGGGAGGGGTCCTTGCTGGCTCAGCATGATGCCATATAACTGAGTGTGCGCTGCATGTGAGCAGTCCCTAGGGTGGGCTTAAGGGAGAAAACCTCCCTGCAGTCACATTAACGACACCTGGCACACTCAGGTTCGCGATAGCCTACTGTATCACCCAGCAACCAAAGGTCTCCAGAGGGGAGACTCCACCCCAGCCCCACCTCAGGGAAGCAAAGGGCCAAAGCTGGGGGCCATGGATGGGAGGATGGGACTGTCGTTGTCATCAAATGAAGAGCGAAGCGGTCAGGATGGAAGAACTACAAACACAGTAATAATAACAAAACAAAACACTTTTTTTACCTTTTTCTGACTCTTGATTTGTATAGAAGCAGGACAAGTAACAATGGCAGGATTTTTAATGGGTTTCTGAAGTGGACTAATGCGTTATATAAAATCTTAATTTCCTTGGTCACCCCAGATCATCCCATGCTTTCGGAGGCATGGCCTACGAAAATATTAAAAGATTTAAAAAAATGCTGCATACTGTGTATGAGCTGTAACATGGCATGCATCTTATGATTACAGGGTGTTGTGATAAGTTGAACTTGAAAATTATTTACATGGTCCTAGACTGTGAAACTTCATCCATGCAGGCTGAGCAAGGCTAAAAGGGGTGACAAGAGTCCCAGTTGTTTGTTAAATAAATGATATTAGTGCCTTATGTTTAGTGTCCACCTGTTGAAAGGTACTGTTACCCGCTGATATCTCAACAACAATTAACATCTGCAGTGTTACAATGCCTCTCATGATAGTCGGTTCAAGATACTTTCAAATCAGGTGTTGAACCTAACCATTTGATAGGATTGCCTTATGGTTACATCATGAGATGTCACCACACAGAGCTCTGCTCCATCTTCTGCAGCCCTTCCACTCCTACCATCCTAAATGGGGTGATATTATACAAGTATATCACACCCCACCATGTCCCACTGCTAAATTACCAACAGAATAGAATGTGTGCCTTTCACACACAATGTGGTTTAACCATTTTACAAAGCAGTGAGTTAGATACTGGTAGTCACATGGGAAAATAGAATACAATAGAAGTTGGATTTATGGAAGCAGTATCATACACACTACATCGCAAAGTGCATATTGTCCTTTCACTGTTAGTATCTAACGCATTGTTTGTAAAGCACTTTGAGATATACTGTTTGTGAGATGAATGAAATAAATCCAGATTGTAGTCTATTCTATATTCCTGCACTACCAGTACTAAACTCATTGCTGTGTAAAGCACCATCCACAAAGGTGGGACAGTATATAAATCAAAATTATAATCCATTCTACAGTCTCTGCTTTATCAGTTTCTAATTTATTGTTTTGTAAAAGCACTTATGATACAGTGCTTAAGAACTGTGTACCACACATCTAAATTCTAATGCATTGCTTTGTAAAACACTTTAGGATACAGGGTGTATGAAAGGTGCTATATAAATCTAAACTGGAGTTAATTCAAAAGTCCCTGCACTACCAGTATATAATTCATTGATTTGCAAAGCACTCTGGGGTACACTGTGTATAAAAGGCGCTATATGAAATAGGGCATATGATTTTTGTTTTCAACAAAAAAAACACTGATAAAAAACAGAATTTGTCATTTTGAACTAGCACGTAGGACTAAATTTTTCATGAAGAATCTAAATTTACACCACTTTATCCATCAAAACTTCCTTTCTTTGCACGAAAGTGTTTTATAAAACATGCTGATTTGCCCTCAGTTTGAGGGGAAAAGAATTTCAAGACTTTTCAAATGGGATTGGCCATTTTCAAAACGGAAAATCATTGTCTCTCTATAAATCTAAATTGTAGCAATTCTACACCTGCACTACCAGTATATAACTCATTGTTTTGTAAAGCACTTTGAGATACAGTGTGTATGAAATCGCTATATAAATCTAACTTCTGTTCTACAGTTTCTGCACTACTAGTATCTAACTCATTGTTTTGTATAGCACTTTGGGATACAGCATGTATGAAATATGCTATATAAATTTAAATTGTAGTTTTTAGTACTGTCCCTACACTACCAATATATAACTAATTGCTTTGGAAAATACTTTGGGTACAATGTGTATGAAAGGTGTGAATAAATCTAAATTCTAGTCTATTCTTTAGTCCCTGCACTAACAGTATTTAAATCATATTGAAAAGCATTTTGTGATGCTGTGCATATGAAAGGTTTTGTATATAAACCAATATATTCTGTAGTCTGTAACATTTTTGAATGCACAAAAGCAGAGAAACGTTACCATTTCTACAATGCAGGAAGGCTTCACAAAAAAATAAATAAAAGCTCAGTCTCCTTTTTACGTTTAATAAATTTTACAAAATACAGTTTGTGTCCAGCATGCCCCAGACCCTTCCTGATATGTGGGCCACAATTACCATTTATAAAATGGGAGTGAAAATCCAGCTTCCTGATTGGTTATTGCCATGCATGAAATCTGTTTCATGCACAGGCAACAAAAAGTTCAGAGAATCAAGACCACATTTCACAAAGAAATCAGGAGCCTTTAGAACACTGGTGTTTTAAACTCCGCCATCTTCCTTTCCTCGCTAATGCTCCAATTTCTCTGTCTGCCATTGTCCTGCATTGCGGCTTTTTACCACCTCTCCTACGAGAGCCGATATAACAGAAAAGTGTCTGTTACCATAGCCGTGCCTGCCTGCAGTGCCCTGTCAGCAGCTGTCACTCTCCCAGCACAGCTCATCAAGAGCTCGCCGACCGATCTGGTACCCCTCACTCGCGCCCAAAATAAAAAAAAAAATGAAAACTCTCTCTCTCTCTCTCTCTGTTGTGCGGAAACGAAAACACTCTCTTTCTCACACTCTCTGTTGTGCACATATGCAGCTGAGTGAATTAACGAGCTGAGCAGAGGGCTATACAATTGGACAGCTGGGCTGGTGGCAAGGAGGAAACTACAACTATGGATCCCAATGGAGGACAAATGTCCTAAAGCAATTACTGAATACAAAGGTGGAAGGACTATTTTACTATACATACACTAAGTTATTTTAGTGTATTCATATCTAAATGGTTTTTAACATACAAAAAGATTTTTAATCATTTTTATAAGTGCAATAAGACACTCCAGGTGGTGCATGGAACAAATTTTACCACACGTCAGGGGCTAAGGCACTTGGCCAAGGCCTCATGCCTTATTACACCCTGGCCATGTAGTAAAATCTGTTCCATGCACACCCTGTCGTGTCTTATTGCTTACATCACCCTACCTGGGAGATAGAGAGGTTAGCGAGAAGATTGGTGCTGCTGGCAGAACTTCAGTTAGCTGCATGCTGGAAGGATCTGACTTCCAAAACATAACAAGCATTTATTTGTCAATGCCAAATATTTGCTTGCTGGTATTGGCATTGGTAGTGCAGGAATTAGAGATGCATAATAGGAATGGCAGTGAAGTATTGAGTAACACCAACCCCACCCCCCACCTGCAGAAACCGACAGGTGTTGGGGGTGTGCCTTTGGGTCATCAGCCATAACACTGAAGTGTCATTCCACCTCACTCCACCCTGCAGACACTGACAGGTGTCACAGTGTGCCTGAGGTCTTCGCCCTCACGCCTCCCATTCCATAAGAAAATAAGCTGAGATGGGTGCAGTATAGGAGAATGGGGTGAACATTAGGGCCAAAGACCCCAAGGCACACCTCAATGCCTATCAATGGCTGCAGGGTGGGGGTGGAATGGCGTGAGCATTATGGATGATGACCCCAAGTCACACCCCGATGCCTGTCAGTCTGTACAGGGTGGGCGTTATGGTTGGAAACCCTAATGACCCGGGCTTTTGTTGATATTTTCACTCCAGATTTTCAACATGGGCTTTTGGGACCCCACCTCATAAACAGTGGCAGTATCATTTGGTTACTCAATCCCAAAGGTGATTTCGCATCGAGTGTGCCATTCAGCGCCGCAGGTGTGAAAACACATTTTGGGCAGGATATGAGAAATGACAGCTGTACTGTTCATGAGGAGAAACATAGAAACATAGAAGTTGATGGCAGATCAGGACCGCAAGGCCCATCCAGGCTGCCCATTTCTTTTCTACCTTATAAATGTGCCATTGGCCTTGCTCTGTCAATGGCCTATCTATTCATACTCATCTGTATTGCTCCCTTATGCCTATCCCATGCCTGTTTGAAGCCCTGCACTGTATTCATATCCACCACTTCCTGAGGTAGGCGTTCCATGCATCCACCACCTTTCTGTGAAAAAGAACTTCCTCACATTACCCTTAATCGCCTCCCCTAATTTCATGCTGTGTCATCTTGTCCTGCTATTTTTCTTATATTGAAATATGTTAGACTCTTTCACCTTGTTAATGCCCTTAAGGTGTTTGAATGTTTCGATCATATCACCTCTCTCTCCTCCTTTGCTCTCTAGGGTATACATATTGAGCTCCGTTAATCTGTCCTCATATGTTTTCTGATGCAGTCTCTGCACCATTTTGGTTGCCTTCTCTGGACCTGCCTCAGTTTGGTTTAATTTCCGTGTGAAGGTGTGGCCTCCAGTACTGCCGCAGTACTCCAGATGAGACCTAACCAGTGTCTTGTAAAGAGGGATTATTACCTCCCTCTTCCGACTTGTGATACCCCTACTAATACACCCTAACATCCATCTAGCCTTACCTACTGCTTTAGTGGTCTGCTTGGATGATTTCAGGTCATCGGTGATGATGATGTCCGTCTCTTTCTTCCTTGTGACTGCCAGCAACTCTCCTCCCAGCCTATAGGTGGCTTCAGGGTTCTCTTCCCTATGTGCATGATTTTGCACTTCTTTGCATTAAACCCCAGTTGCCACTTTTCTGACCATTTTGCTAGTTTATGCAGATCTCTTCTCATTCTGCCCACCCCATCTGGATCATCTGCTCTGTTGCAGATCTTGGTGTCATCTGCAAACAGACAAACTTTACCTCCAGTCCATCTGCAATGTCACTGATGAAGATATTGAAGAGGACTGACTCCAGGACTGATCCTGAGGTACCCCACTTGTGACTTGCATCTCTTCTGACTGTATACCATTTACCACCACTCTCTGTTTTCTGCCCGTCAACCAGTTTGCCACCCAGTTGACCAACTTCTGACCCACCCGAGCCTACCCAGATTATTAATCAATCTTCTTATGGAACAGTATCGAAAGCTTTGCTGAAGTCAAGGTAGGTGACATCAACTGCTCCCCTTGGTCCACCACTCTGGTTACCCAGTCAAAGAAATCTATGAGGTTAGTTTGACAGGACCTTCCTTTGTAAACCCATGCTGTCTTGGATCCTGTGCTCCTCTATGGATTCCAGGTGTTACACTATCCTTTCCTTAAGGAGTGCCTCCATAATCTTGCCCACTACTGAGGTAAGACTGACTGGTCTGTAGTTCCCTCTCCTCCCTGCTACTACTCTTGTGTAGCAGGATCACATAAGCCCTTCTCCAGTCTTCTGGGACCTCTCCTGTGCTCAGAGACTCACTAAACATTTCTGATAATGGCTCTGCTAGTTCCACCCTTAGCTCCTTTAGTACTCTGGGATGTATGCCATCAGGTCCCATTGCCTTGTCCACCATGAGCTTATCGAGAAGGTGTGAAAAAATGGCAATGTTGAAAATCTGGAGTGAAAATATATGATAAACTGGCTGAGAGATTCACGAGGTGTCGTTAGAAAGTGCAGCAACACTCATAATGCAGTCATTTTTGGAATGTTTCACAAATTTTCAACATGGCTTTTGGACCTCCTCATGAACAGTGGCACTGTGATTTCGTTAATCTGTCCTGAAAGTTGATTTGCACAGTGACAGTGCCCACTGCACCACAGTTGCAAAACACATTTCGAAGGATGCAAGAAAATGACAGCTGTACTCTTCATAAGGGTGTGTGAAAAAGGCAATGTTGGAAATTTGGAGTGAAAATATTAAAATTGATATGGTTACGCAAGATAGAAACTGAGCAACAGACGCCATAATCTGCATGCATCTCTCGGACTGAGGGATGAGGTAGCCAGACCCAGAGCGGAAGTAAACTGGGTCAGGAGTACCATCACCCCTGTCCAGGAACCACCCAGTCCAGAGTGCAGCTGCCTCAAAGGATGCCGACGAGGAGCACTTGGATGACAGTGGGCTCAGGAGGGTTAGAGCAGTCAGGCAGAGCATCCCAGATCCTATTCCTTCCTAAGAACTCATATGCTACACTGGCAAATGAGGACAATCAAATAGAGGTACCCAGGGAAGTGGAAGGAAAGGATGTGGAGGTTAGGCAAGGAGGGTGACCTCAGTGGGGAAGCAGTGGACCCAGGGAGGAGGCAGATCCTGGTGGGGACTCCATCATAAGAGGATCCAGCTAGGAACACAGGAGGGGGAGGACAGGAGGTGAGGTGTCACCAGGTGCTACGGCATGGAGGGATGGAAGGAAGATACTGGGGATCACTGGGAAGGCAAGACAGGAGGGTGAGCTGGATGTCATTATCCACCTAGAGTACTAATGACTTGGCAAATGGGGAGCCAAAGGAAGTTCAGGAAGAGTTTAGGAAACTGGGGAGGGTCTCAAGCAAGTAGCTACTTCTGTCACTTTCTCGTAGCTACTACCTGTGAGAGGCAAGGAGAGCATAGGAGTGCATGCACCAGGAACTTTAACTCATGGTTGAAGAACTGGTGCTGTGAGGAAGGGTTGGATCATTGGTGACTGGGGACCCATCTGGAGGGATGGAGGTTTGTTCAAGCCTGATTGCCCCATCCATCCTGAGGAATCCAAGCACTAATGATAAGTTTAAAATGCTACATTGACTAGCATTTAAACTAGCAAAAGGGGTGGCAGGCCAGCAAGGATGGTACCACTTGCTCACCCCCACAGCTAGTAATGGAACCAGTGAACCAGAGGAGGGCTATCTCTCAAAGCAGCAAAAGTTGGAGACTAGTGTCCAAAAGGTGGATAAGCAGAAAAGGGGCAAAATTAGCAGAAGGGCAGACAGCAAGGAGAACCAGGGATAAATGACAACCAAGGAAGGGGCTGAGTAGAACAGAGAAGCAGTCTAGGAGGTCAAATCATGGAAAGCCATGTGTGCAAATGCCAGGAGCCTTAGCAACAAGATGGAAGATCTGGAGGCTGTCATGGTACAGTCAGACTCTGGACATTGTGGCCACTCACTGAAACCTGGTGTAATGATAACCATGACTGGGAGGAGGCCATACCTGACAAGCAACATATTCAGAAGAGACAGAGCAGGCAGGAAGGGAGGAGGAGTGGCACTGTATGTGAAAAATGACATAGACTACACAGATCCAGGAGGAACAAAATGGGAGAATACTGTGGGTTGCTGGAAAGGAAAATGGGGCCAGCTTATTCGCAGACAGGTGTGGTCTAGACCACCAGCCCAGGAGGAAGAAGCAGATAGGAGTTGATGCTAGCCATCCAAAGGATGGCTGACAAGGGTGAGGTAGTACTGGTGAGACTTCAATATACCAGATGTGGACTGGAGCATCCCAGCAGCATCAACTAGGAGCAGATTTGTCCTGGACTCCTCTCAGGGTGCCTTCCTCAAGCAACTGGTCATGGAACCAACTCCGCAGAAGGCAATACTGGACCTCATGCTCACAAACAGGGACAAGTGTGTGATGGGGATAATGGTGGGGAGCACCAAGAATAGTGGGGACTACCAGTCATTGTGGTTCTGAAATCACAGAAAGAGAACTAAAACCAAGCACAAAAACACATATCCTGGTTTTAGGGGCAGACTTTTGGGAAATGGGAGATGCTTGAAAGAGGCATTATGAATGGGACAGGAATCAGGGATTGAGGAACAGGGCAGTATTTAAAATGGGGATTATAAGAACAACAGAATTATGCATCATGCAGGTTAGCAAGAGGAAAAGAAAGAGGAGACCATTATGGTTTTCCAAAGAGGTAGCAAAGAAAGTGAAAGCCAAAAGACTGCATTCAGGCAATACAAAAAGACACAGGCAGAAGGGGATAGGGAGAAGTACCAGGAGAAACAAAGGGAGGCAGGGAAGTTGTAAGGAAGCCAAAGCTCAGACAGAAGAACACATTGCAAAATCAGTGGTTAAAGGGACAAAACCTTTACAGGTACATAAGGAAAAAGAAGGACAAAGGGAGGGATAGTTAGACTGAAGGGGGAGGATGGGAGCGGCGGCGTGGAGGATGACAACAGTAAAAGCTGACATATTGAACAGGTATTTCTGCTCAGTCTTGCACTAAGAGGGGAGGGTAATGGGTCTGAAGGGAGTACAAGGGTGAGTAATGGTGCAGAATGGACACAAGTCCCTTTAGCACGCAGAAAGGGTCCTGAAGGAACTGGAAGCACAGAGTGACAAAGCATGGGGCCAGATGGGTGCACATTCTAGGGTCCTAAAGAACTAAGAGGTGGTGGCTGAACCTCTGGCTATCCTGTTCAGCCAATCACTGGAAACAGGGGGTGCCCAAAAGACTGGAGGACAGCAGATGTAGTCCCCTGTATAAAAAGTGGGAACAAAGAGGAAGCAGGGAAGTACAGACCAGTCAGCCTCACCTCGGGTAGTGGGAAAGATCATGGAAGCACTACTGAAGGAGATTGGTGGAACATCTGGTTGTCAATGGACCACAGGACCCAAGGCAGCATGGTTTCACCAGGGGAGGTCACCGTCAGATCAACCTCATTGAATTTTTGACTGGGTGACTAGGAGGTGGATCAGGGAGGGCAGTGGACATGGCCTATCTGGACTTCAGCAAGGCCTTTGACACTGTGCCACATAGAAGACTATTACAAACTGGGAGTGTGGGTGTGGGCAGGACAGTAGTGTGGTGGGTGAGTAACTGGCTGGGTGGCAGGACACAGAGGGTGGTGGTAAATGGCTGTCTCACTCCACAGAGGGAAGAGGACAGTGGGCATCACAGATCAGTGCTGGGACCGGGTCCTATTCAACATCTTCACTAGTGACATTGCACACCTATATAGAAGGCAGAATTTCACTGTTCGCTGATGACACAAAAGCTCTGTAACAGAGTAGATACACCAGAGGGTGTAGACAGAATGAGAAGGACCTGCAGAAACTTGAAGAATGGTCAAGGGTTTGGCAGTTGAAATTCAATAGCAAAGAAGTGCAAGATAATGCATATGGGGCATAAAACCTGGCACAATATATCAGTTGGGGGTGAGGATATAGCATGCACCAAGCAGGAAAGGGATCTTGAGGTTGTCATCTCTGATGACCTCAAGGTAGGGAAACAGTGTGACAAGGCATCAGGTAAAGCAAATAGGATGCTGGGATGTATAGGCAGGGGCATCACCAGCAGGAAAAGGAGGTCATAATTCCTTATACAAGACACTAGTGAGGCCCACCTGGAGTACAGTGACAGTTCTGGAGACCATACCCATGTAAGGACATAGACAGGGTAGAGAAGGTTCAGAGGAGGGCAACAAAGATGGTGCATGGGTTGTACCACAAATCCTATGAAGACAGGTTGAAGGAACTGAAATATGTACTCCTGGAGGAGAGGAGGAGAGAGGGATATGATAGAGACATACAAGTATCTCACAGGGGGAACAGGTGCAGGAAAACACTATTTTTAGCGAAAAGATGTTTCAGGACCAGAGGCATGGGATGAGGTTGAGTGGGAGACGATTCAGAGGAAACATGAGAAAGAATTTCTTCACTGAACGGGTGTGTGGACAAGTGGAACACCCTGCCAGAGGAAGTGGTGGGGGCTGAAACAATCACGGGATTTAAGAATGCATGGGATAGACATAAAGGAATTCTAGAGGTCAGGGTAAGAAATAGACTTCTGGGAAAACCATTGAACTTACAAGCTCAAATGGGCAGACTAGGTGGGCCATAGGCCCTTATCTGCCGACACTATCTATCTATATCCTATGTATCTATGTATAATGCAGTCATTTTTTTTGGAATTCTTTCACCAGATTTGCAAGGAGGCTTTTGGGACCCCACCTTGAACAGTAGCACTGTCATTTCATTAATTGGTCCTGAAAGGTGATTCTGCGCAGTGACCGCAAAATCACCTTTGGGATGGAGAAATGAAATGACAGTGCCAGTGTTCATGAGGTGGGTCCCAAGAATTCATGTTGAAAAATTTGGGGACCAAAACTCCAAAAACTGGCTAAGGTATCAACCTAAAATGAAAACCCCACTGACTGCCATTATAAGACTTGTCATTTCTTCAGTTCCTGGTTGGTGTTTGAAGAGTGCGGACGTGTTCCGTCCACAGAAGATCGCTGTTCCTGAGCTCTGGAGGTAAGTACAGGTGGAGGGTTCGGGGGTGGGGGGCAGAGGAGGGTGCGGGTTGGGGAGGGGCCGGCAGGAACGACAAGGGACTGTTTTTTTTCCGTGTTAAAAAAGATGTCGGGACTGTTTTCTTTTCACAGGTGAAATATTAACAAAACATATATTGGCACACTGGGATGGGCCAGTGTGCCAGAGTACTGAGGTGGGGGATCAGTGGGGACCAGGATTGGACACCCCAAGATCGGCTGAGAACATAGGGGCATGGGGGTGGTGCATCTGACACGAGAGTTGGCATCCCAGTGTCAGAAACATCAAAGAAGTATTTTTGGTACACTGGGGTGGGCTCTAGTGTGCCACATTAATGGGGGAGGGAGGATTCATGGTGACATGGGGATTGAGGACCCCTCGTTGGCAGAGGATGGAGAACAGAGGGTGCGGGGCGGGCAGCAGCAGTGGGAGGGAGTGGGAGGGTTTATGCTGGTGCAATGGAGAATGGAGGCTGCGGGGTGGGTAGCAGCAGTGGGAGGGAGTGGGAGGGTTTATGCTGGTGCAACGAGAACAGAGGGTGCGGGATTGGCAGCAGCACTGGAAAGGAGTGGAGGGTTTTATGCCAGTGCAGGAATGGAGGCTGCTGGTGGGCAGAGGCAGTGGGTAGGAGTGGGAGGGTTTCATTATATGCTGGTGCGACGGGGAACAGAGGGTGTGGGCGGGCAGCAGCAGTGGGAGGAGTGGGAGGGTTGTATGCCACTGCGATGGAGAGCGGAGGGTGCAGGGTGGGCAGCAGCAGTGGGAGGGAGTGGGATAGTTTTATGCCAGTGCGGGGAATGGAGGCTGGGTGGGCAGCAGCAGTGGGTAGGAGTGGGAGGGTTTCATTATATGCTGGTGCGACGGGGAACAGAGGTGTGGGCGGGCAGCAGCAGTGGGAAGAGTGGGAGGGTTTCATTATATGCCGATGCGATGGGGAACTCAGGGTGCAGGCAGCAACAGTGGGAGGAGCTAACATTTAAATTTGTTGTCCTGCTGTGTGCCTGGTTGGGAGGGAGGGAGGGCAGAGGTGGCGCTGTAATGATGAAACTGTTCCTGATTGCGTGTGAGATTTCTTTCAAGTGTGGCACTTGCTCTGAAACTGCCATCATTGGCAGCTTCAGCATTAATTGGTGGCTGAGGGATGCACCCATTAAAGCATCTGCTGCACTGGCCACAACACTGCCACACCTCTGCAATGCTGTACTATCTCAATATGTTTCTTGTATATGCATCTAAGCAAACATAAAAAGTACACAAAGTTTCAAAAATAAGGGAGGGTGGAGTTGATTCCAAAATGGAAAAAGAAAATTAGGTAGTATCTAGTTTTACAAGTAAGGAGTAAAAAATGGTTGGTATTTTAAAGAAATGGTATTTACCAGTGGTATTTAACATCATGAAATGGGTATAAAAAATACAGAAATCTTACTGGCTGAGGAGCTCGGAACACAGAGCTGATATCCCAGCAGAACAGGACTGGAAAAAGATCCATTACTTGTCCTGACCTCATTGCAGTGCCCTTTACCTAGGGCTTCCGGGTTGATATCGTTCGCTTGCAGCTAGTGCAGAACGCGCGACCAGGCTTTTGATGGGTACATCCAGGACTAGTCATATTACACCTGTGCTGCACGAACTGCACTGGCTGCTGGTTCAGTGGCGGATCGCCTTTAAGGTCGGTTGCTGACCTATAAAGCCCTACGTGTGAACAGGACCCCGGTATCTGCAAGCTCTCCTTACTCCCTACTGCCCTCCTGCTCACTCCGATCTGCCAACGAGGGATTGCTAGAGATTCCCAGGGTTTAGTTAAAACATCTGGGACACATGTGTTTTCTTATGCCCTTCCTGGAATTCTCTACCTCGTTGGATAAGAGAATGCCTGACTGTCTCGAGTTTTAAATCGAGCTCAATACCTATTTGTTTTTAAAGCTTTTCTTAAAGTTTTAATAATGTTAATGTATGTTTATTTGATTGTATTGTTTGATTACTTTGCTGTACAGCACCTTGGTACTTGAAAGGCGGTTAAAAATAAAGTTTAATTACATTCCCCAGAACCTCATGCCTATAGCTCAAACGCCCACACCTAGGGTAACTTGGCATCATTTCTTACAGGCCACTTCTGCCAAAAGAACAGCAACATTTTTAATAACTCTCATCAAACCAACACAATTCAAGCAGCCTCAAGGATCGATGTTTATTTTAAAGTATCTGTGCCCCACCTTGTCAGTCTGTCGAGGCTACTTACTTTCTTTCATGACTGCTGCTTGGGCTGCTGCTTCACTTTCAGACCCAAGTACCAGTTTCCGGTCAAAGTTACCAAAGATTGTTGGTTGTCAATAAAAGGCCCAGATGGGGCTCTAATATTGCGTTGACTGCAGCTGTTACAAAAGGCCCCAGTGACTTGCAACGTGCCGCCAAATGCAGCTGCTAGAAAAAAAGTCCCAGTGGGCTCACAACACTGCCACTGACCGTGGCTATGAGAAAAAGGCCACAGTAGGGCTTGCAGCACTGCCACTGACCACAGCTGTTAGTAAAGGTAGCCTTTCAAATTCAGCCCGTCTCCTTACTGCAAACCACGTTCCATCCTGATTCCTTGCCATTTGTTATGTTCTACAGTCCACACTGCTGTTGAGGCAGCCATCTACTCTCCTCCTGCCATACCTTTTGTTAGAAAAAATCAGCTCCTTATAGGCGTAGTAGTTAAGGGCACTGAGCTGCAAACCTGGAGACCTGGGTTTGAATCCCATCTGCTCCTACTTGCATACTGTGTGACCCTGAACAAGTCACTTAACTTCCTTGTGCTCCTGGTTGCACCAGGAAACGCCCTGCTTACTGTGCCTTCCTGGTTAAAACAATTTCCTGACCCTTTCCTTTTCTCATATGCAGTGTTGCCGCCACCTACTGGCATGGCAGCAATACTGCAATGTCCAAACTGGACTATTTTATTGTTTTTCATGTATTATTTTCATTTTAAAAATATTTTTAACAGTTAAAATAAATCTTTGTTTTTAAATATCCTCTTTACAATGGGGAATGGACCCATTTCATAATCACAATAAAGCTCTGCAGAGTTTACACTGTGGTGGGATAATGGCCCTTCTTGGGTGGTAGTAGCAACCCATCTGAGATGTATCATTATCCCACCACAGCACACTCCCTGTCATGCAGTACTGCTTAATTAACATTAAAGCATTGATTTATAATGCAACATTGACTTCAGAAATTGGGATTTCAAACATTTCTCAACTGCCAAGAAGCTGGAATAAGTTCAAATATGGGACCATCTGTACATCCCTCACAAAAAAAAATAAAATAACTGGGGAGGTTGTGGTTTCCTGGTGCTCAGCCCTGACTCTACTCTTGAAATGGATACCCAGTTAAAAACACAGATCCTTGCTTTCAGCCAATGGCCAGTCTATAGTGTAAATAAGAGAGAGATTTTATAGTACATGGTTCAGTGTTGTTGTATATGGAGATCCATACATGTCCAGTTGCTATTGTACCACAGTAGTGATATCAGATACTGTTGTACCACAGTATTGATGTCAACATTCTGTTGTATTACAGTAGTGATGTCAGAATGCTGTTGTACCATAGCAGTGATTTCAGAAGGTTGTTGTACCACAGAAGTGATGTCAGAATGCTGTTGTACCATAGTAGTGATGTCAGTATTCTGTTGTACCACAGTAGTGATGTCAGCATTTGTTGTAGCACAGTAGTGATGTCAAGAATGCTGTTGTGCCATAACAGTGAAGTCAGAATGATACTGTACCATAAGTGATGTCAAAATGTTGTTGTACTAGCAGTGATGTTATAATGCTATTGCATCACAGTAGTGATGTCAGAATGCTGCTGTACCTCAGCAGTGATGTCAGAATGCTGTTGTACCTCAGCAGTGATGTCAGAATGCTGTTGTACCTCAGCAGTGATGTCAGAATGCTGCTGTACAACAGTAGTGATATCAGAATGCTGCTGTACTTCAGCAGTGATGTCAGAATGCTGCTGTACAACAGTAGTGATGTCATAATGCTGTACCTCAGCAGCGATGTCAAATGCTGCTGTACAACAGCAGTGATGACAGAATGCTGCTGTACCTCAGCAGTGATGTCAGAATGCCGCTGTACCCAGCAGCGATGTCACAATGCTGCTGTACCTCAGTAGTGATGTCAGAATGGTGTTGTATCACAGCAGTGATGTCAGAATGCTGCTGTACCTCAGTAGTGATGACAGAATACTATTGTAATACAGTAATGATGTCAGAATGTTGTTGTACCACAGCAGTGATAACAGAATGCTGTTGTACCACAGTAGTGATGATTGAATGTTGTTGTACCACAGTAGTGATAACAGAATACTTTTGCACCACAGTAGTGATGTCAGAATGTTGTTGTACCACAGAAGTGATGTCACCATTCTGTTGTACCATAGCAGTGATGTCAGAATGCTTTAGTAACACAGTAGTGATGTCAGAATGATGTTGTACTACAGTTGTAATGTCAGAATGTGGTTGTACCGTAGTAGTGATGTCATAATTCTGTTGTACCACATTAGCAATATCAGTGCTGCTGTTCCACAGTAGTGATGCCAGTATTCTGCTGTACCACAGTAGTGATGTCAGCATTCTGTTGTACCACAGTAATGATGTCATAATTCTGTTGTACCACATTAGTAATATCAGTGTGCTGTTGTACCACAGTAGTGATGTCAGTATGCTGTTGTACCACAGTAGTGGTATCAGAATACTGTTGTACTGCAGCAGTGATGTCAACATTCTGCTGCACCACAATAGTGACATGCTGTTTTGCCATAGCAGTGATGTCAGAATGATACTGTACCACAGTAGTTATGACAGAATGCTGTGTATCACTGTAGTGATGTCAAAATACTGTTGTACTACTGTACCACAGCACTGATGACATAATGCTGTTGCACAACAGTAGTGCTGTCAGAATGCTGTTTTACCACAGTACTGATATTGGAATGTTGTTGTACCACAGCAGTGATGTCAGAATGCTGTTGTTCAATAGCAGTGATGTCAGAATGATGTTGTACCTCAGTAGTGATGTCAAAATACTGTTGTACCACAGCATTGATAACATAATGCTGCTGTACAACATTAGTGATGTCAGAATGTTGTTGTATCACAGTAGTGATGTCAGAACACTAGAGCACCACAGTAGAGATGTCAGAATGTTGCTGTACCCCAGCAGTGATGACATAATGCTATTGTTCAATAAAAGTGATGTCAGTATGCTGCCGTACCAAAGTAATGATGACAGAATGCTGTTGTACCACAGTAGTGATGTCAGCATGCTGTTGTACCATAGCAGTGATGTCAGAATGCTGCTGTTCAATAGCAGTGATGTCAGAATGATGTTGTACCACAGTAGTGATATCAACATGTTGCTGTACCACAGTAGTGATGACAGAATGCTACTGTACCACAGCAATGCTGTCAGAATGTTGTTGTGCCACAGCAGTAATAACAGAATGTTGTTGTACCACAGTAGCGATGACAGAATGCTGTTGTACTACAGTAGTGATGACAGAAAGCTGTTGTTCAGTAGTAGTGATGTCAGAATGATGTTGTACCACAGTAGTGATGACAAAATGCTGTTGTGCCATAGTAGTGATATCAAAATGTTGTTTTACTACAGTAGTGATATCAGAATTCTGTTGTACCACAGTAGTAATATCAGTATGCTGTTGTAGCACAGTAGTGATGTCGAATACTGTCGTACCACAACAGTGATGTCAGCATTCTGTTGTACCAACATAGTGATGTCAGAATGCTGTTGCGCCATAGCAGTGATGTCAGAGTAATGTTGTACCACTGTAATGATGACAGAATAGTGTTGTACCACAGTGGTGATGTCAAAATACTGTTGTACCAGAGCAATGATGACATAATGCTGATTTACAACAATAGTGATGTCAAAATGTTGTTGTACCACAGTAGTGATGTCAGAATGTTGTATCACAGTAGTGATGTCAGAATGATGTACCATATTAGTGATGTCAGAATGCCATTGTACCACAGTAGTGATGTCAGAATGCTGTTGTACCACAGTAGTACAGTCAGATGCTGTTGTTTCACAGTAGTGATGTCAGTTGCTGGTGTACCTCAGTAGTGATGTCAGAATGCTGCTGTACCTCAGCAGTGATGTCAGAATACTGTTGTGCCTCAGCAGTGATGTCAGAATGCTGCTGTACCACAGTAGTGATGTCAGAATGTTGTTGTATCACAGTAGTGATGTCAGAATGATGTACCATATTAGCGATGTCAGAATGCTCTTGTACCACAGTAGTGATGTCAGAATGCTGTTGTGCCACAGTAGTGATGTCAGAATGCTGTTGTTTCACAGTAGTGATGTCAGAATGATGTACCATATTAGTGATGTCAGAATGCCATTGTACCAGAGTAGTGATGTCAGAATGCTGTTGTACCACAGTAGTACAGTCAGATGCTGTTATTTCACAGTAGTGATGTCAGTTGCTGGTGTACCTCAGTAGTGATGTCAGAATGCTGCTGTACCTCAGCAGTGATGTCAGAATACTGTTGTACCTCAGCAGTGATGTCAGAATGCTGCTGTACCACAGTAGTGATGTCAGAATGTTGTTGTATCACAGTAGTGATGTCAGAATGATGTACCATATTAGCGATGTCAGAATGCTCTTGTACCACAGTAGTGATGTCAGAATGCTGTTGTGCCACAGTAGTGATGTCAGAATGCTGTTGTTTCACAGTAGTGATGTCAGTTGCTATTGCATCACAGTAGTGATGTCAGAATGCTGCTGTATCTCAGTAGTAATGTCAGAATGCTGCTGTACCTCAACAGTGATGTCAGAATGCTGCTGTACCTCAGTAGTGATGACACAATGCTATTATACCACAGTAATGATGTCAGAATGTTGTTGTACCACAGCAGTGATAACAGAATGTTGTTGTACCACAGTAGTGATGACAGAATGCTGTTGTACCACAGTAGTGATGACAATACTTTTGCACCGCAGCAGTGATGTCAGAATGTTGTTGTACCACAGTAGTGGTGTCACCATTCTGTTGTACCACAGCAGTGATGTCAGAATACTGTGGTAACACAGTAGTGATGTCAGAATGATGTACCACAGTTGTGATGTCAGAATGTGGTTGTACCATAGTAATGATGTCAGAATTCTGTTGTACCACATTAGCAATATCAGTGTGCTGTTGTACCACAGTAGTGATGCCAGTATTCTGCTGTACCACAGTAGTGATATCGGCATTCTGTGTACCACAGTAGTGATGTCAGAATGCTGTTGTACCACAGTAGTGATGTCAGAAATCTGTTGTACCACATTAGTAATATCAGTGTGCTGTTGTACCACAGTAGTGATATCAGTATGCTGTTGTACCACAGTAGTGGTATTAGAATACTGTTGTATCGCAGCAGTGATGTCAACATTCTGCTGCACCACAATAGTGACATGCTGTTTTGCCATAGCAGTGATGTCAGAATGATACTGTACCACAGTAGTTATGACAGAATGCTGTGTGTATCACTGTAGTGATGTCAAAATACTGTTGTACTACTGTACCACAGCACTGATGACATAATGCTGTTGCACAACAGTAGTGCTGTCAGAATGCTGTTTTACCACAGTACTGATATTGGAATGTTGTTGTACCACAGCAGTGATATCAGAATGCTGCTATACCATAGCAGTGATGACAGAATGCTGCTGTTCAATAACAGTGATGTTAGATTGATGTTGTACCACAGTAATGATGATATAATACTGCAGTACAACATTCTTGATGTCAGAATGTTGTTGTACAAAGAAGTGATGTCAGAACGTTTGAGTGCCACATTAATGATGCTGCTGTTCAATAGCAGTGATGTTAGACTGATGTTGTACAACAGTAGTGATGTCAAAATGCTGTTGTATCACAGTAGTGATGACATAATGCTGCAGTACAACCTTAGTGATGTCAGAATGTTGTTGTACCACAGTAGTGATGTCAGAATGCTTGAGTGCCACATTAATAATGTTAGAATGTTGTTGTTCAATAGTAGTGATGTCAGAATGTTGTTGTACCACAGAAGTGATGTCAGAATGCTTGAGTGCCACATTAATGATGCTGCTGTTAAATAGCAGTGATGTTAGACTGATGTTGTACAACAGTAGTGATGTCAAAATGCTGTCGCATCACAGTAGTGATGACATAATGCCGCAGTACAACATTAGCGATGTCAGAATGTTGCTGTACCACAGTAGTGATGACAGAATGCTATTACCACAGTAATGATGTCAGAATGTTGTTGTACCACAGTAGTGATGACAAAATGCTGTTGTACTACAGTAGTGATGACAGAATGCTGGTGTTCAATAGTAGTGATGTCAGAAGGATGTTGTATCACAGTAATGATGTCACAATGTTGTATCACAGCAGTGATGACAGAATGCTGTTGTACTACAGTAGTGATGACAGAAAGCTGTTGTTCAGTAGTAGCAATGTCAGAATGATGTTGTACCACAGTAGTGATGACAGAATGCTGTTGTGCCATAGTAGTGATATCAAATTGTTGTTTTACTGCAGTAGTGATATCAGAATTCTGTTGTACCACAGTAGTAATATCAGTATGCTGTTGTAGCACAGTAGTGGTATTGGAATACTACTGTACCACAGCAGTGATGTCAGCATTCTGTTGTACCAACATAGTGATGTCAGAATGCTGTTGTGCCATAGCAGTGATGTCAGAATGATGTTGTACCACTGTAATGATGACAGAATATTTGTTGTACCACAGTAGTGATGTCAAAATACTGTTGTACCAGAGCAATGATGACATAATGCTGATTTACAGCAGTAGTGATGTCAAAATGTCATTGTACCACAGTAGTGATGTCAGAATGTTGCATCACAGTAGTGATGTCAGAATGAAGTACCATATTAGTGATGTCAGAATGCCATTGTACCACAGTAGTGATGTCAGAATGCTGTTGTACCATAGTAGTGATGTCAGAATTCTGTTGGGCCACAATAGTAATGTCAGTGTGCTGTTGTACCACAGTAGTGATGTCAGTATGCTGTTGTACCACAGTAGTGGTATTAGAATATTGTTGTACTGCAGCAGTGATGTCAACATTCTGCTGCACCACAATAGTGACATGCTGTATGCCATAGCAGTGATGTCAGAATGATACTGTACCACAGTAGTTATGACAGAATGCTGTGTGTATCACTGTAGTGATGTCAAAATACTGTTGTACTACTGTACCACAGCACTGATGACATAATGTTGTTGCACAACAGTAGTGCTGTCAGAATGCTGTTTTACCACAGTACTGATATTGGAATGTTGTTATACCACAGCAGTGATGTCAGAATGCTGTTGTTCAATAGTGATGTCAGAATGTTGTACCTCAGTAGTGATTCAAAATTCTGTTGTACCACAGCACTGATAACATAATGCTGCTGTACAACAGTAGTGATGTCAGAATGTGGTTGTATCACAGCAGTGATGTCAGAACACTAGAGTACCACAGTAGCGATATCAGAATGTTGCTGCACCCCAGCAGTGATGACAGATTGCTGTTGTACCTCAGCAGTGATGTCAGAATGCTGCTGTACCTCAGCAGTGATGTCAGAGTGCTACTGTACCTCAGCAGTGATGTCAGAATGCTGCTGTACCTCAGCAGTGATGTCAGAGTGCTGGTGTACCACAGTAGCAGTGTCACACCGTGAGACAACAGTATAAACTTTCCTGCTTAACTACACTGTAGTTTCCTCATAACAAAGATATCAGCAAGAATGGAAACACCCTAGTGGACTGTTTGTTAAAAGATGGATTACTTGAAATGGTGCCAGCTCTTGTAGCTTTTACTTACATCACATTAAACATTTTTAATCTTATCCTGTTTGTTTCTGTTTATTTGCCCGCAGTTCAAGACACAGTTAGAAAGAATGTAAATTAGTTCAAACATATAGTATACAGAATAATGTATGGCAACCACAAACAACAAGCTAAAAGCTTCCATCGTGGGCTGACATCACATCATAGAGACATCTCAAGCTTCGTTCTCCAGATCTGTGATGTTATCTCACCCCTCGATGGAATGACAACCTTGTCCGTGTGGTTACCCATACAGTATTCCATACATTTGAACCACAGTAACCAAAGATCTCTGTTACTTTGTCAGACACTGCATTTGCCAAGCTGCACTGCATTTCTCTCTTCATTTATTTTAAACTTAGACAGACGGTGGTGTGGCCCCAAGGTATACAATATCTCATTTTCATGGGGTCCTTTGGGGTATGGGTGAAAACAGGAATCAGTCCAGAACCCAAATGCATGTAGAACTGTAACTGACTGATTCCTGCATCAGACTCTACCCAGAACCAGGTGTCCTGAACCAAGAAAGCTGGAATACAGCACGCTGGTTATGCATCCAGAACCCTTGCATTCAACTTTGGGTGCATTCTGGATCAAGAACTGGCTGGTAACATTCCACTATTCCAGTTTCAGACACACGTTCCAGATGCATCAATCCATTCAAGTTTCAGGTGTACCACACTCCAGTTCTGGGTAAATTCCAAATTTTAACAAGCCCTCTGTCCCTTGGTACTGTACAGCAGGCTACAAAGAAGCCCATACAAAACAGTGCACGTGCAGATACACAAACCCGGGTTACTTACAGTGCTTGAATGTGTCAACAACAGCGGACATGCAGAGGTGATTGCAGACTGAAGGAGGCAGGTAAGGGCTTAATATAATAGGTAGGGCAATGTGTAAATCACATTTATATGGAACTCACGATTTATGTGACAATTGGTATATAGTAGCTGGAATCTGTCATGAAATTCTTGAAAACTAGTGACATCCCTGTGAAAATGGGCCAAAACAGCATTTTATAACCACTTTTACTGAAACTTACGTTACGCACTTTTAAAATTTACCTCAGAGGGTTGTTAAGAAAATCTTCATTATTTATTAATAACGAGTTATGTTTAAACGTAATTTAGACAACCCCAGAAATCTGCCATTCTTACTGTGATGAACCTTTGAAACTTTTCAGTTGTGCCGGAGAACTTCATGGGGCCCTGATAATAAGGAGAAATGGTTTAATCTAAAGGCCAGGGCTCTGGGGTTTGTTTGCTTTAAAATACTGTTTTTTCCCATTTTAGACTATAGCTGACTCTTAGTTATAATTGCAAACTAACTAGCTCTCTGTACCCACACCAAGGTAGTCAGTACGCAAAAGTCCATTCATACAAACACATATCATCTGTATTACTTTTTATACTCTGAGGATAATATTTTTTAGTTGTAATTTCTGACTAGGAGAGCCACACGGAACCACTAGAGAGTGTGTGTGTGTGATTGGGGGTTATATCACCCAGTTTTATTGACAGGCAGAATGTTCATCAGACACTGTTGAAGATCCCCTAGTCTTATAATAAGTATCATGAGACCTACAGCCACCAGAGAGAAAGAAGGACCTGGGGAACATCCTTAATTTGGCAATATGCACCACTAGAGGTGCAGAGAAAGACCTTGGGGAAGATTCCCTACTCCTACGATAACTGCCATGGATCTTTAACTTCAAACTGGACAGCCACCACTGATGAGCAGAAGGGACCTTGATTTCACATCCAGTCTGAAGTACAGCATATCGACAATGCAGCCTCCACCACCCCATCTGACTAACAGTACCTCAACAGCCCAGCCCCTCCCTTCAAGGCTGCACTACACAGTCAGCACTATTAGCCCAAGTTTCCAGTGTGGGACTAGAACCCAGGACCTTTGGATCTTCTGGACTGAGAGGCAAGCATGGAACCAAGTGAGCCACTGACCTAACCAGCATGCAGCATCTTGCATTATGTGGAATCCTACTACCCAGCTGTGCTTCTGTTCCTGCAGAGGATGGATGCACCTAATGTAGCACACTAGCAATTCATTCAAATAGCCAGATTCAGCTTATGGTAGTAACTGTTTTAAGTTATACCAGCTCACCCAGCCAGGACAAGAGCAGCTGAGAGGGAAGGGTGAGGAAGGATAAGGGAGCACACTAATGAGTAAATAAAACCCAGCCACTGGTAACGGAAAAGGAAAGAAAAATATAGGACCAGTCCCACCTCTGACTCTGAAAGAGCTGGGGATGAGAGCTGACCTCTAAAATGGGGTTTCCTCTTTAGCTGATGCTACTCAGCTTATTTAAAACATCCTTATTTTGATGGGGAGGCTAATGTCCTTCAAGCCCCTCCCCAAGACACAGGGTGCATACATAAGTGTGTCCAGTTCATCTCGGGCAGGAGGAGGGTTAAATAGAATCAGAGATGAAGGCAGTCCCAGCTCTTGGTACCCTTTCCTGAGTAGGAAGCACCAGGACTCCAGGGCATGCAGAATGAGTGAGAGAGTGAGAGTGGGGGGAGGGGAGAGAGAGAAAGAAATAGGTAAAGAGGGACATGAATCATGGAGGAGCACCACAGAGACACAGAACACATGGGGCAGGATCTGAGAGACACAGGGTTGTCCAATTCTTCACAAGGCATTCTGTAATTATATAATTATTATTGTCAAAGAGAGACATAAACGATTCATGTAGGAGTCCTATAGTAGGAAACACGTGTGTCAGTAGGAGATCTAAACTCATCCCATCTCGGGCATTCTGCACAACTATTAATTATTACGATGAGGATTATGAGTCATAGTTACCAGAAAGATGCAAGCAGGAGTTTTACAAAGAAAACCACCTGCAGCACATCCTGGGAGATCCATGCAGGGTATATGTAAATACAGCGACCAGGTGACTGGTGGCCACATAAAACTTATCAGTGGCCACAAAACAATTCTGAATGGCCATATCGGCTAGGTTTTGAATGTTTTCCGTGTTCAATTGTATGCAGTGGCTACCATTCCAGGAGCTTTGGCTACTAAATCCTTTCAGTACTAGTGGCCACCTACCCACCAAATGTGAATATTTTGTTGACACTTTGACCCAGGATCATTTTATCCTAGGGATTACAAATTATAATTATTACTGAAACAAAAATAGATAAAGCAGGGTATCACAGAGAGATACTGTACTTGTGAGTGCATGTCCTGGGGCTTTGGGAGACCCAGTGCCATCCCATTCCAGAGATTATCTTTATAAATAGTCATAACAAAGCAAGAAGAAGAATTTATGTGGGGTATTAGAGAGATACTCGTGGGAGCAGGTCCCGGACTCTGGGAGAACCATTCCATCCCATGGGCATTCTGCGGTAGTAGCCTAGTAACAAAGTAATATAAGGCTGGACGGGACTCAAGGTCCATCATGCACCCCACTCCCCAAAGACACACACACACACACACATATGACTTATCAAAATATGCGTGCAAACAAGTTGATTATGATATACTAATATGGCATAACATAATTCAGTTGTTAGTCATGCTGTAGTAATGAGAACGACGCAGAAGAGTATCACGGAAAGACACAAAGTGACACAGTGGGGCAATGAGAAATACAGGCTGATCCCGTCCCAGTGCATTCTCTAGTATTAATTATTTGGATTGCTATTAATTAGAATAAAGAGAGCGATTTATGCATGTGGGACTAGAGAAAACGGCGAGGCAGGTCCTGAGAGATCCAGGACTAGTCTAATATACTCTACGAGATTTCTGCAGTATTAATTAATTAGAATTATTAATAACAGCTGTGCAGCAGAACTCACTTACCCAATGAGACGGCCGCTGGGGAACAGGGATGCTGGTGTTGTTAGTGGGGTCCTTTGCTTCTGCTGCTGCGTGCGGGACCGTAGTTCCGGCCCCCGGCTCCGGGGGGCGCTGCCGGCTTGGGGCTGATGCTCCTCTACCGGGTGTCGGGCCCTGAAGCGGGGCTGAAACCGTCCACCAAGTCCCTCCTGTTAGCAGCAATCTCCGGCCAGTCCCTCTGAGCGTCGCCGAGTTCAGCTAACACAACCAAAGCCAACAGAAGGAGGGCGGGAGCCCTGTAGAAAGCAGGCACCATCCTCAGCATCATCCTCTGCATCTTCATCTTCAAAACAGGCGGGTTCAGCTGCCCAGGTCCGCAGACGGCGAACTGAAAACTTCTATAGGGCTGCGTTCTCAGGGGTGCCCGGGTGTGGGTGGGGAGCACAGGTGGGGAAGTGATGGGTTCTGAAAGCTGAATTCTGCCTGGCTTTCTAATTCCTTCTTTTGCAATCTGCAAGAGAGTTCTCTCAGCCTCAGCACCTCTGCCCACACCATTCACCGTGTACAGCGAGCTCAGTCCTGGCAATGCTGCTTCCCTTCCGGTCGCCCTTCTCAAAGGCAGTGCTGGTCCCTTGCTCTGCTTCTGCAGCCTCTTCACTTGCGCTGGTCCCCCACTCCTGAAGTTTTGCAGCCCTTTCCTCGCCAGGCTGCCCAGCGCTCAGTACTCTTCCAGGCTCCAAGTTGCTGCTGCTGTTCAAACTCTCCCTCTAAGAACCCACCTCCTCCTCGCCTCTTATGTCACTGGGGAAGTTTAGGGCTCACAGGTTTTTTTTCTCTGTCTTTGGGCAACTCCCTTTTACTCCTTAGGATGCCTGGATATTCCCCATTCAGAGTACGCTCTGCCCACACACTCATTATACACACCTGACGTTATAGGGACACAAAAATATAGAGAGGAGGAGGGAAATACTGAAGGGTCGAAGAATTCTAGCAACACCCTTTTGGCACAGAGTCGAACTTCAGCTGAGATTGATTAACCCACTGTTGCTCAGAAACTCTGGAGCCTTCAGCTTTGTCCAAGGCACAACACTACCATATAGTAACCAGGGGCATTCTGTCCTTTTGACCTTTGGGACAGGTCTCAAAATAAGTCTTCTATTCTGCCACGTTATCTTTTATGTTGAATAAAATAGTTCAAAAGAATACATGTGTAACAATGCCTTCCTTACAGTAGGAAGAGGTGGTTGGTTACTAGTTGGTGCTATGCTCAGAGGGGTATGTGTGCTTCAGTCTGGCAGGGGTAACATTAGTGGGAGGAGCTAAGATATTGCTGTAGCCTGGGGCAGGCAGTTAGTGAGAACAGCTTAGATAGACCTGGGAGTGAAACAGAATGAACAGATGTCCAGGGAGCAGCCCTCCAGGCCTGCAGCTGGGAGTTTTATGGCCAATATGCAGTGGGAGCACCTAGAGAGTGTGAGGATCGTGTAGGGAGGGTGTCCTCTCAGGGAGCACATTGGTGGCTGGTTGGCCAAGAACGGTTCCACGAAACTTGGAGGGAGACCTGGTGGGTGGCAAGGTGTCAATTTGTTCCCATGCCAAAGAAGACATGAAGAGTATATGGAGAAAGAGAAAGACTGATTGTGATAGGAAATACCCAGTCTCTAGAGCTGAAGAGTCCAGAGGTGGGGATCAAGGTTGTGAAGCTGCCATAAGGTTTGAGGTATGACAGGGTGCACAGGCAAGTGGCCTGACATGTCTGTGGGCAGAAGAAAGGAATGTGTTCTGGGACGCCCGTATGGCTATTATTCACTCTGGTGCAATTAAAATAAACTGCAGAGTCTAAAGAAAATATAGAGCCTAATCCCTATGGTCTCCTTGAGGCTTTGATCATAAAGAGTGCCTGAGGAAAACTTGGGAGGGAGGCCGTTACTGGTTAGGCATCATAGCCCCCAGATGCTTCGCATCCTTACTCTACATCAGACATTATGCAGTTCTGGCTTTCACAGCCTCAAGCCCTGAGGGATAACTCTGAAATGTGCAGATCTCTACAGACTGACATACTGGCTGAGAGAACAGAGAGACAGCCTGAGGGTCACTGATGGAGTGAATAAAATTTTGGTAGCCTACTAGGATGAAGCAGAAGCAAATGATAAGTGAGGGTTCGAGGATGGGACAGGGTTATCATGTGTTCTCATCCCTGGGTCCCAACTGTCCCAGTGAGGTCTCCCATATAAAATGTTTCCAAGGCTGGATGAGCCTAAAGCAAGGCTGATAGAGATTTAGACTCATAGCCTGTGGGGCATCGAGCGACAATTGCCGCACCCCTCACCAGTGGTATTAAGCCACACATACCTAGCATCAGATCCATGACTGGAGTAGGCTGCGGTTCGCTTTGTTCTCTTGTTTTCTTCAGGGGCTGGCCCAGAACCCCCATGTGGGTGGCTCGCCTCCGCACCCCCACTTATGGATTCTCAACTTCAGTTGGAGCTGATTGGGGGTGCAGGACCCCTGACAGACAGCGCTGGGTTCAGCTAGTCTCCCACCTCGGCTTGCCACTGTAGTTGCTGTGGGGGACCTCACTGGTGAAATGTCGCTGTTGGGGGTAACTGCCTAGCATCCTTTGGATGCCCAGTTTTGTTGCTGCGATGGCTCCCATCGACCCACCCTTCTGCTCTCTGCCTAAGTGGCTTGCCATGTGACTGCTGTTGCTTCTGGCATTCCAGTGTCCCTTCCTTTGTAACAACCCTTTCCAGTGAAAAGGGTGGGTCATTACTAGAATGCCTGAAACACTGGATACCAGTGCACCATACTGCTTTGTCCCCTAGGAGGAGAGGCAGAGTCTAGGAGCAGGGAGATAAATAGGATTTGGCAGGAGTGTGGGAGTTACTGTAGTCCCCAAGGAGAGGGAGTAGTCTAGAGCGCAAGTGGAGTAGGTGGCATCTGTACCAGTGCTGCCACAGAGGTTCAGGCCCTGGGGACTGGGAAGGATCCCACCAGCTGGGTGTCACAGCTGGGGTGGCATGGGTTCTTTCATGGTTTTACAGTGCACCATTGGGAGTCAGAGGAGTCTGCTGGCCATGGCTCGATGGTAGGGTGTCAGATTCAAAGTGGCACAGAACCCTTTGGCACACTCTTCTGCCCATAAGTGTGGGGACGGTAGAAGGATCCAAGATTGGGCCATTCTGGGGTTGTGCCGATGGTCTGAGAGGTATCTGGTAGCCATTCATTTTCAGGGCCAGATCAGTTGGAAACCTTTCAGAGGAGGGTGAAAGACAGTGGTACTGGGCACAGGTGCACATTATCAGGGTCCCATACTGTGGATTCCCACTTGTCCGGGTCACTCTCTTGCATCTGACTTGTGGGCTTGCTAGATGGCCAGTCTTGGATTTGGAGGCCTCTTGGCAGACAGCATGGGCAGGGGCTTGTGAGGGGTGCAGACTGCTGGATATTATTTCAGGACAGCAGCAGTGTGTTCCCAGGTGGGCATCCTCAAGGGATGTGCATCAATGACTTTAGGGCATAGAGGGTTCTTTGAAGATGCCAAGGTGGATGAGGTGCAGTGAGTTGTGACCCAGTGAGGAGTTAAGGATCATCAGTAGTGGGGATTTGGGAGAAGGAAATCATCCGAGACAGTTGCCAGACTATGGTAAGGTGCATTTATCCTATCTCTAAGATCAGAGCAAGGCTTGTTTCAAGATATATTGTCCATAACAGAAATCAGCTTTGAAGTCCAACATGGTATCTGTTCCGAGTATCTGAATGGGAAAACAGCAGCTCCATGTTGGTAGAAGTGGTGCATAAACACACCAAGGTAACAGTAAGGGATGAGAAAATCTCACATAAGGAAAAATAACCTATGACTCGTTTGCCTAAAGCACTTGAATTAAACATTGCCCAGATACAAATGAGTTATGATACAGGGTGACCCCTCCTGTTCTTGAAATGAATAGTGAAGTGCAGGATATGGGTTACCCTTGAACACTTATCCGCTGAGTAAACTGGACCACGTAGAGCTACCAGTCTGGTGTGGAGAAGGATTATTTGTGTAACATCATAACTGTTTCTGATACTCAAGTAAATGGAGGAAGGCTATATATATTGTTATAAATCACTAATGTAATTTCAGCCAATCAGCCTGCAGAGCTACTATTCCTCTTCTCCGGTGTACAGTGCTTTGCGTGTGAGTGCTCCACTTCAGTTGGGAGGGAGGAGTTATGACACAATAACATGGAATAAGAAGACTAAACTTATTATAAATCACTCAAAATAAAACGTGATTTGTAAGTTAACAGAGCTCCGAGGATGAACAGACAGAACTGCTCAGCTTCACTTTGTGGTCCTCTCGCCCAAAACCTCAGGCTCGAGTCGATTATACTGTAAGAGAAATCGCTTGGAGGCTCTATTAACTTATGAAAGTGTTTGCAAGGGGCTCTCAATGAGCTATAACATCTGAATACGAGACACTCAGCAAGACAGGCCAAGGGTGGAGGGTGCATTTGACTTCTGCCTATCCTTTGCTCCTGCTTGTTGTTCCTCTGTCCCCACTGCCTGCTCTTTGGTCCCAGTGGTAATTGCCTCTGTGATATTCCTCTGTTCCTTTCCTGCCTCCTCTGCTCTTCCCTCACCTGGTCCCCTCCTCCTTCTTCTGCTTGTGCTCGGGGTGGGGCTGCAGTAGTTGGTATCTTTGTGCCTGCCCTTCCCACTCATGCCACTGTGCTCACTTCTGGCATTTTGCCTCCCCACACCTATTGGTATCACTCTTGACTTGTGATCTGTCTGTCCTCAGCTGATCTTATGGATCCCTTCCTTCTCTGCCTCAGTTGTCCTGGTCCCCTGCATGGCCGCTACCCTTTCCTCCTGCCCACCTGCGTTTGTGCAACTTCCTCCTCCCATCTTGGCCTTCGCCTGCCTGTTGCCCTTCTGCTGCTGCTGTCTCTACCAGGCTTTGCCCACATCTCAGACTCCCCAGCCTTCGACCATCATACCTATTCATCCTGCCTACTCAGTCACTCATCTTCCTGAATACTCCATCCTGTCATTCTAGGCATCGCCTCCTCAACATATCTGAAAACTATCATGTCCTCACCCCTTCACTTACTAGGTCTTTCCTGCCCTCAGGGGCACCTTGTGGCCTTCTAGTCTTACAGGCACTGGGGGTCAAAGTGATTGCTCTGCTCCACTGAAGTTGGTATCTGGAGGTTGTGACTCTCACCAGGTAGGGATCCTTTTAGTCATTCAGGATCCTCTGTAGCACCTCTTGGCATTTCATTCTTCTTTTCCACCCGAGGGTAGAACTCATGCTTATCCATGCAGATCACATCAGCAGCCCCTCACAGTGTAGTAGTTATGATTTCTGCTTCTTGAGGACAGAGTGTCTTTGCTCGGCAGTGCCTTTGACCATACAGATTGATCTTGCAGCAGCTTTGAAGCAATCCTCCCTGCATCTGCCTGTGGTCCACCTAGTCTCATTCCTTATCCCTTTCCTTTAGTTTCCCCTTCAGCATCAATCATAGATTAGGTCTTCTTCACAGACCTGAGAGCAGGCAGTAAGCCATTCAGCACTCACTACTCTCTGTTCATTCCCACCTTAAGGGTGGGACTTCTTTAGCAACACCTCAAGGGTATCCCATTAGAGGATAGAGCATGAGCCTTCACCTCCAAATGTTCCCGAATTGGATTCCAAATTCAGCAGTGATCCGAGCCATTATAATAGTAACCTGTGCCAAGAGGGATGGCAACAAAGGCCTTAGTTCCCCAGAGGTTTCTCCACTAGGAGATTTTTTCTCTCCATGCTAAAGGCCATAAAATATTGTGTATCCTGAAATTCGGCCACGTGTTGGAGCTGAATGGTGGCCTTACTTAGTCTTCCATCCTTCCTTGATATTAGGCTCTCTCCAGGACAATTCCTTCTCTAAACAACATCTCTCCTCTCATATGGGAAGTGCTTGTCTGTTCCCTTGCATGCCTTTTGGGCCTTCATCTCTAAGATACCTTTGGTCTAATGGACTATGTCCTTGTGACACCTCGGTGAAATTTTCCTCAAGAGGTTCCTGCACCGTGAAATTGTGGTAGCCCTTAGCAGAGGAAGCGAGCATCAACCAAAGTTACAATCATACTGCACAAGTATTTACATACTATCAACTAGACAATCCAGTACCTCCCAAATAGTTCAACTACCAATATGATCCTCCTAACTCCATCAATTCACCTTATGCACTCCAACATAAGGAGGCCAATGACCAGTTGAATTCAGGGCTTAGCCAGTGGTTTGATAGGCCAGCCGGAGACACCATGCTTCCAGCAGTACTGAAACTGCATGCCCAGCCTCCTTCAGAAGCTTAGTTTTGTTTCTGTCACCATCCTCACCTCCACTTCTGGCAGTGGTGCCTTTTGTTACTTGGGTTGGGCCTTCCTCCATATCGTACCTTTCGTCTGATGGACCATGTTCCTGTGACACCTCTAGGGGTGGAACCATCCTTAAGAGGGTTACTGCACCAGTGGTGGTAGCCCTTTGCAGGGGCAGACAGAGCTTAAGCCAAAGTTACAATCATGTTACACACGATTTACATACTACCAGCCAGGCAATCCAGTATCACCCCAAATTGTTCAACTACCAATACAATCCTAACTTCATCAAGTTCTCCTTATGCACTCCTACACTAGGAGGTCTGGTGTTCCACTGAACTGATGTTACGAGTTGCAGAACTGATGGAGCTGCCCTCTCTAAAGAAGATATGATGCCATGCTATTGATAAACTGCCATATTGAATGAATTGGGTTCCTAGACCTAGCTATAATATGGATAAACTTTCACAGTTTAAGTAAAGTCTAATGTGTGCTGCATTACTTTCTCAAGTGTTGTTTGTTGGGTTCAAGATGTAGAAATTCTAGTCCCACATTAAAGCCAGGACCCTGGAAAAATATAAATGGTACCACTGTAAGGATTCCTCCTATTAAGGGACCCCCAGACAGGGAGTATCCCAGGGCTTCACTGAGGGTCTAACAGGAATGCCTACCACCTATGCTAGTGATCTCTGTAGGGCAGCCAGGGACCAGTGAGCCACGGGGAAAGGGTCAAATATGCATCCTAGGTATCGGTTAACTCAGATGTAATAGTTTTGTAGAAAGGGATTTGGTTTTATGTAACACTTTTATACTGTATCCCAAAGCACTTTACAATCCATGAACAGTTCCCAGCCATCATAGGGTACACAAAGGTTAAATGAGATTGTAACCTCAAGGTGGTTAAAGCACATGACATTTGGAAGGGCACTCAGCGAGGTAATGTGGTGCTCACATTCAAACTTGGGTCTCCACTCTCACAGCTCAGGGCTCTGATTAGTATCCTCAACATTTACAAAACATGGTAATGAACCAGACTTACTAGACCACAGATTTGTCCTCATGGAGGAAGTGTATAGCTCCTGAGAGCTCTGGCTCCCCCTGTAGGTCCACTAGGCCTGCAAGGGTTAATCTTGGAGGCCAGGGTCAATTAGTATGCCCCAGGGTGGAGGTGGGTTGGAATGGGCTTCTTGAGGAAGTGATATGCCATGGGATGGGCACTTACAAACATATTTCCATGGATCTGACCTCCTAGACTCCGAGTGAACTATTATGCCTTGGTGAGCTGCACCAGCTCTCCAAGGCATAATACTCACCAACTGTGAAAAGAATGATCAAGTAGCCTGTGTGGTGGTATGTCAGATTTGTACCTTTATCCTTTGTACCACTTGGGCTTAATGAAAAGGCCAAGCCTGAGGTTTTAGTAGTAGTAGTAACACTTTTATTCATGTTAATCAATGCAAGAAAACATAAACATGGTCACATCCCAACTGAGCAACGAGGCTCATTTACAATAGGTACCATATGCAATAAAATTTCTGTGTTGCCAATATTTATATTACAAGTATGCATAATAAAACAGTTAAAGTATGTTGCTTCCGTCACATACAGATACAAATACACATAGGCCCAGATATTCAAAAGGGTTAGCATATCTTAACAAGTTCTTGCATCTTGCTTGCGTCCCAAACTGTGCCATTTGCGATATTCAGAAGGAGGCAGTTGCGCCACGAAAACATGCTGAGCAACAGCGCAATGAAAATGAAGGCATCGTAACGAAGAGGTGGATCCATGCGCAAAGCGCAATGCGATATTCAAAGACTTACGCGCGCTGATGCGCCAATAGCGGCACAACCCGGAAACTGCGCACTAAGCGGAAATGAGCCAAAATAAAAAGGCTCAATGAAGCGGCGCAAGAACGCTACCAGACTGCCAAGTGGGGAGAGAGACAGAGACAGAGACAGACAGACAGACAGCAAAGGGCAGGCAGGGAAAGTGTGGCCCATAGTCTGTAGAGGCCAGTGGGGGTGCCCGCAGTGGAAGTGGCAGTCAGGACAGTGGGGGTAACACAGCAACACCAGCCGGGGGGGCAGCCAGGAGATGGACAGTGACAGTTTCCACATGGAAGCTGTAATGAGGGGTGAGAATGCATGCTGCAGGGGGACGTGGCCGTGGAAGGGCCGTTGGCGGTATGCCCCGACAGGCGATACCGTGCCGCATCAGCTTTGAGCTGTACACAGATGTAAGATTGTGGGCGGTACCGCCTGAACAGGGCAATACTGAGACGGCTCTGTGAGCTGTGCAGTGATGTGATGCAGGCACCACGACGGAGTCACTTCTGTCGGTGGAGACCAAGGTGACAGCCTGCATGTGCCTGCTCTCCACGGCACCTTCCAGAGGCCGACAGGGGACACCACAGGCATCACACAGTCAAGCCACGCCGCATCCTCACCCAATTCCTCAGCACACTGCTGCCACATGCCGCGGAGTACATCCATTTCCCAGCACCGCGGCAGAGCCGAGCAAACATGCAGGAGTTCCACAGGGTAGCACATATGCCTGGCATGCTAGGGGCCATAGACTGCACCCATGTGGCCATTGTACATCCACCTGGCCCCGATGGCCGGCATATCGGAACAGAAAGGGATTCCCTAGTGTCAACTGCCAGGTGGTGTGTGATGCCACTGGGCGTAATCAATGTCTGTGCCACACACCCTGGCGGAGCACATGATGCCTTCATATGGCATCAGTCTGCACTGTGCCATCGATTCGAGAGTGGGACATCCCCACAGGACATCTAGTGGGTGAGTACACATGTATGGAATGCAAACTCGGGGCAAGGGTGGAATGCCACAGGTGCCATGGTAGTGGCACACAGGAGATGGCCAATATGGACCTGAACATGACACTGATCTCCATTATCTCCACACAGGTGACTGCGGATACCCACTCTGTCCCTGGCTGCTCACACTGCACGGCGCCCATGACCCCAGCGCAGCTATGCTTATAATGAGGCACATGCCGCAACACGCAACATCATAGAGCTGGTGTTTGGGATGCTCTAGCACGCCTGGATGCCTAGACACCTCTGGTGGTGCCTACAGTACAATCCCCAAAAGGCCTGTGGATATTCCTGGCCTGTTGCATCCTGCACAACATGGCCAAAGACCATGGGATAGCCGTGACAGGTCGAACAGGGGATAGCATGGGGACGCCAGTGGCGCCGGGTGATGATGGTGATGAGCAGCCCCTAGGACGGAGGTACCCCGACTGATCCGGCAGGCCCAGCTGCACGGGACACCATCACAGAGAGCACTACTCACAACACAGGTAAGTCAAGGGACATGTGCAACCAACACTTTCCTTGCACCAAACCACAGGCACACAGGGGAACACACCAGGGGTGCATGACAGTCAGGGAGTGGAACGGTCCAGGCACAGACACACCATCAGGGAGGGTGAGCACTCATATGACACACACACACCAGGTGCAGAGCGTACATGGGCAGATGCACAGCACTGCAGAACCGACATTGCAAACACACAGCACCACCCGACCACCCCCACCACCTGTACTGTCCAAGTACATGTGCAGATGCTGGGCACCCTTGCACCTTGGTGTACAGTGCAATGCAGGCATCATCATGCACACGCACCTGTGGACAGCAGTTGGGAGGTGTGCAGGTGGTCCGTAGGTGTTGGACGGTAGGAGCAGAGCACCCAGCAGTGCACTGCCCACCATGACACACATTGCACACATGGCAGCACCAGACAGGGCCTGCACTGGGAGACAGCTCAGTCAGTAGCACTGTCCCACGGCCACCACAGATGCGTCGGCCCCGCCATGACCTAACAGCATGGGCAGGCTGAGCAGGGACACATGGGGTGGCACTGTTGCACCACCAGGGGTCCCACTGTGCGAACGCGACCTTGCCCGCACAGGGGTCTGCAGCATGCCGAACAAACCTGCACCAGGGGTGCTTGGGATGCTCACAGCAGAACCCGCGCCGACAGGCCTGGTGTCACACGATGCCGGGAACGGGAGTGGAGAGTGCACTGTGTGGGTGTGCGGTACAGGGGCACCTGACTGTGTGCCCAATGCATCCACGAAGAGACCACTGCCTGGGTCAGCCTGTCAATGGCGGCGGTCAATCCGCTCTGCATACGGACCAGCTTGGCTCGGTCCCGAGCACACTCCCCTGCTGTGCCGCCTCCACGACACAGAGATAGTGCCTCCACGGACCTTGCAACCCGCCCTGCAGCTGTACTGATTCCTGCAGCAGGTGGGTGTGCACGCCCAATGGGTACTGTGCCCCAATAGCATCCTGACCCCCAGGGTGTGGACGGTCCTGATGCACAACACCCCTTGAGGGTGGGCGCTGTTCGCCAGGACCAGGAATGGGTGGATCAAAGGGCAGCGGACATGTGCCACTGCTTGACACTGTACCCCAGACCTGGTGTGCGACTGCTGCTGCTGCCCCTCCAACCGCTGTGCCCCCAGGTCCACCTGTTCCACTGCTGTGCTGGCAACAGTGCCAGACACCTGCACAGCCACTGGTGCTGCCCCACCGGTACTGACAGGCACAGCCTGGGACTGTGCCAGCATGCTGGTACACATGTTTGAACCAGAAAGGCCCAGGGCACGTGCTGGCCTGCCATGTGTCCGTCATGGGACACACAACCATCACTGCCCATTACAGGCCTTCTATCATCAATGGTGCAGGTACGTGTTACTGCATGGTGTGGTCACAGCGTGCTGGCATGCTTGCATGCCAGACTGCTGGACACAGGCCGCACCCCGCACCCGTATCACTGACACCAGAGTTGTCGACCCAGCGGCATGCTGCTGCAGTGCCTGCTGGCTGGTGGGTGGAGGTGGATGGACCCTCCTCCATATCCAGCAGGTCAGCATCACTGTCTGACCCACCACCACCATCTCCTGAAGATGAACAGGATCTGTAACAGAAAGAGAGTACATGTGAGTGCATGTGAACAATCGCCTCCAAACACCAACACCATGTCATACCGTGCAGTGATGGGCTTCACCTGTCTGGAATCCTCCGCCTGGTATGCCCTCAATGGCGCTGGCTGCATGGCTTGCGACCAGTGTCTCCTCAGTTGGGGTCAGCTCCAACACCACTGGCGGGCCCCGCCCAGTGCCAGCACATGCCGCCCCTGAAGGCTGCCACCTTCTCCTTCAACCTCCTGTGGTCTGTCCCCATCTTTTTTTGCATTCCTGCACGGAGCACTGCTGGCTTCCATGCAGGTTAACGCCCGAGCTACCCCTCCCATGCAGCTGCACGGGACTGAGGGGTGCCCTCCGTCCACTCAGTATTGGCTCATCATCCAGGTAGGCCTGGAAGAGGGCCTCCGCCTCTGCTGCTGTGAGTTGGGCCTCCTCCCACGCCCACCGTCCTCACCCTCACCTTGCTCTGCTCAGTCATGGCGATCTGTATGGGGAAGTGGACACCTGTCACTATGCAGTCTACATCATTTCCCCATGAGCATTGTCCTGAACATTACACAGCATGCAACTCACCTCTCACCTGCAGTAGCCGAATCTGGCCAGCGCAGCCCAATGTCGCATATTTATAGCGCAACACATGCAAATTAGGAGGAGCAACTTTAATGACATGCAAATCGCGCCACTGCACCCTTGAATGGCTGATTAGATGATTTGCATGTGTCGTGCTGAATATCGCGAATCTGCGCTTTGCTAATACGGAAGAGTCGGCTGAGCCAATGGCGCAGATCTGTGCCTGTGTGGTACACTGCATTAGCGATGCCCAGATAGCTACGATGCATCTATCGCGCTGCTGACGGCTGAGCGCGATCGGCAATTCAGGCCATGGCCACCATTGTGCCAGTGGTGCTACAGCACTGGGCACTATATGGTGCTGTGGCACCTAGCGCAGTAGTCCACTGTGGCACTGGTACGCGAGCTGGTCTGTCGCGCAGGATGCCTATACGTGCCAGATGGCGCTGTGCGTAGCCTTGCATCATTGCGCATGACCTGTGTATGCCCTTGCCCCTGGCGCTGTTCGCCTGCCATGTGTCGCCCTCATTGCGCTGTCTGGTGACAGTGCTATGTGAAGTGATGGCGCTGTTCGAACAGCCGATTGGAGCTTGTGGGTGGCCCATTGCGCAACATCTCCACGTGGGTTACGTACAGCTGGCGTTACATTGCCTGCTGTAAAGTTGCTACCATGGCTAGGAGGAGGGCTGTGTGTTGGAGCCAACTGGAAGTGGCCAACCTGGGCCCTAGTAGAGCCCCACTATGAGGCACTCTATGGTGAGGTCCCCTCACCATAGCAAGAACAGTGTGGCAGCAAGTGGCCACTGACCTGGTAGGGGTCACTGGACAGTGCCGGTCTGCTGAGCAGTGCGGCACCGGTACAGTGACCTCCCGCGGAGGGAGCCAGACATGTTGGTGAGGCTGCGGGCATGTGCCAGGCGGGGCGTGGTGCCTAGGCCAGGTGGGTGTACCATCTATGCACCTGTATTATCTGTAGGTGTGTGTGTGTTTTGGTGGCTGTGCATAGGGTGATGGCTCGGCCACGGTTGGCTGTGTCAGTGTGCAGCTGTGAGATGAATGGGTATGGCTGTGTGGGCAGGCACTCTCACTGGGGCAGGGGGCACTCTGCTTTGAGTCACACTGATGTTTGTCTCAACATATGTCTCCCACAGGCCGGGATGTGAGGATGCGGGCCCAGGTTGATGACGACCATGCCAGGGACCCAGGGTCAGCAGGGTTGCACCCCAACAGCATCAGCAGCGCAGCAACAGCGACAGACAGAGCTGCTTGAGCAGTGTGAGTATCATGACTTCATCGATGCTATTGCATGTTGGGGAGACCAGTAGCCCTGCACAATACAACCATGCAGGAAAGGGGAGGTCATAATTCCACTATACAGGACACTAGTGAGGCCCCACCTGGAATACAGTGTACATTTCTGGAGACCATCCCTACGTAAGGATGTAGAGTGGGCAGAGAAGGTTCAGAGGAGGGCAACAAAGATGGTGCATGGCTTGCATCACAAGTCCTATGGAGACAGGTTGAAGGAACTGAACATGTACTCCCTGGAGGAGAGGAGGAGAGAGGGATATGATAGAGACATACAAGTATCTTACAGGGTGGAACAGGGTGCAGGAAACACTATTTTGAAGTGCAAAGATGTTCCAGGACTGCAGGGCATGGGATGCAGTTGGAGGGAGGACGATTCAGAGGAAACATTAGCAAGACTTTCTTCACAGAACGGTGGTGTACAAGTGGGACACCCTGCCAGAGGGAGTGGTGGGAGCTGACACACTCACGGGATTTCAGACTGCACGGGATAGACATAACGGAATTCTTGAGGTCAGGGTAAGGGCAACAGACTTCTAGGTAAACAAAGTAACTTACAGGCTGAAATGTACAGACTGTGTGGCTATAGGCCCTTATCTGTTGACACTGGCTATGTATCTATGTCTGTAGGCATGACATTGGTGGACATGCATCACTGTCCAGTTTCACAGCACGCCTGTGTATGCATCACTGGTGGTCCATGCATGCACTGGGCACATAGCTGGGTAACTGGCATCGCACCACGTTGCCACGTCACTTGCCAGCCTTGTTTGTGCTGTGATGGACATGGGCAGTGTGTGTGTGTGCAGTGGTGCGCATAGCTGGTGCCCCTGTTTGTGTTGGCCATGTGCATGTTCACTGTGGGTGGGTGCATGCCATCACAGGTGCGGACATTGGGCTATATGGCTTGCAGGTTGGGTGGTGTTCAGGTAGTGGTCAGTCACAGCCATTGACTGTGTTCCCATTTTCCTAGGCCTCGAGGTTCTCCGGAGGATGGCGAAGGATGTCAGGGCCATCCGACAGCTTGTGGGGCAGAACACTGACATCCTGCACTTTATTCACTGCCATGGTGTGCAGAGGAGGCGCACAGACCTGCAGGACACCGGCAGGAAGACGGCGCGCCAGCTGGCCCATGATTTCTCCACCCTTCCCACTTCTCCCATCCCTACCACCCTGTCTTCCCTCTCCAAGTTTGTAATCCCTACCCTTGACCAACCCGAACTTGTACCCATCCCCTTGTAAATAGTTGTACTTGTTTTGATACTGTTTGTTGTTGTTTAATACATTTTTATATTTTTATATGAATAATGTGTTGGTCTGTGATTTGCAGCTGCTATGGGTGCCCAGTTGCAGGGGTGTACATGTCATCTGGGCTGGTATGGTCCTGGGTGTGTGTGTGTGTGTGTGTGTGTGCATGTGTGCATGGGGAGGTATCTCCAGCATGGCAGTGACTTTCGTTGGTCTTGCCATCTGCTGCCACCCACTGCTGGGTGCACAGGGTGTGTCTGGCTTGTAGGCTTCTGTGCTGCACGGGTTGGCGTGTGCTGGGGGATGCATGGATTCCTGCAGTGCCAGTCACTGCACATAGGTGGTGTCTTGGGATCACAGTGCAGGGTGTGCTGCATCACTGGGGGCTGATGTGCACTGTGGTTGTCAACCCCTGTGTGTGGCACTCTCAGCCTGCCAGTGGTTGTGCTGGGGTGTCATGGCTCTGCTATGCTGTGTTGGCTTGTCCCCATGGGCAAGTAGATCATCCGTCCCACCCCAGTGATGATGTGCTTGGGGTGTGCAGGTGTGGTGTGGGTTCTGCAGTGTGTTCCTGTGCCCATGTGTGGCATGGCTGGCGGTGGGCCCCAGCCTGCCTCCCTGGATGTGCAGTTCCATTGCTCTGGGGGGCTCTGCTTGCGCTATGGCACCTCTGGAATGCTCAGCTGGGCTGCCCTGGTTGCGCCATAGTGCAACATTTCGGCTCAGCTTCCTCCTTCCTGGTTCGCGCTATGGCACAGTATGTGCGATATTCAGGCGTTGATTTGCTTGCGCAATTTGTTCTGCTCCATGTTTGAATATCGAACCTGTTGCGCATTTGCGCAACTGGTTTGTGCTTGTCCTGCTGTTGCGCCATTTTGGGCGCAGTTTGAATATCTGGGCCTTAGTAAACAGTTGAAATGTATTATTTCCAATCATATACATGAGTCACATCTCTTGTATTCCATTCATTATAAAGTGCATTTGTATTAGATACATTGTTGCCAACATTAACACTGGGACTGCACAACCACATAACACAAAGAAGAGGGAAAGACAACTACCCTATCTCAAAGTCAGGGCAGCAGCTCTGGAGTTTAAGGCTTTCTTGTAACACGGCTCTCAGTCGGGCTCTGTAGGAGGGCGCTGCGATGAGGCGGAATCACCACAGCTGACTGAAACCGGTGTTAAGCCAGGCATAATGCCGCTCGGTCAGTACCAGCTGTGGCCATGGAGGCTGCCGAGAGTAGCAGCCACTGGGGTAGTAGCAGAGACTGGCCAGGAGGCAGAGGGTGCAGCACTGAGCCTGGAATGAACAGGCTGAGACACCGAAAGGAGGAATCGGGAGCGCGCCTGCCAGCAGTGGTAGAGACAGCCAGTTGCACTGGGCAGCTGTGGCCCCGCCCTCGCCCGCTCCCCACAGCACAGATGCGGACCGTCCGTCCTCACTAGCGTGTGATGCGCGCCGCTGGGCAACAGTGGGCCCAGCCTGAAATGCAAGCGGTCGGCTCCATGCATGCCAGGACGGCGAAATCATTGAGCCCTGGTGTGTCAGACGTCAAAGCGCTGGAGCGCTGAAGCTGCTGCCACCCATCCCCTGCCACCACCTCAGTGATCGAGCTGTTTTGGAGATCGGAGATGAGCTGTGCGGCAACCCAGCAGGTCCCCAAGTAGAGCCAGACAGCTAGGGACTGAGAGACGCTTCAGACAACACTTGGAGCCAATCATTGAACTGTGCTCCAGGAAGTAAGATTTTGCGATTGTAAGCTAATAAAAAAATTGTGTTTTCAGACCTGACTCCGCCTCCTTTGTTCGTTCGGGTCCGGTGCAACAGACAGAAATCATCAGCCGACCGCTGAGAAAGGTGATACCGCGGGCCAATGCAGTAACAGAGGCTCTGCCCCAGCCCGAGCCTCTGTTACAAGCATTAATCACCTTCTGCTGGCTCTACCGGTGATTCATGTCCGCTGGGGCTCGCACCTAATTCCCCAGTGGGCATTAATCCACCGGTAGGCCCTCAGCTGGCGGGATTAATGCTTACTTGAATCAACCAGTTTTTTATGTTGCCAAAATATACTGAGCTTATACTACTCCTAAGTTGGATTGGTAAGAATTCCAGGCAGCTGGCACTCTGTAGTTAACTGATGCCCTACCTATACATGTCCTTCTTATATTGTTACAAAATTTGACCCCTTCTGAGGATTTTAAATTTGATCTACCTTACTTAATTTCCATTGTTTCCAATATATCATTGGGTAACCGTTTTTTGTACAATTTGTACATCATTTCTATAGTATGCAAGTTGCAACAGTTTCCCAGTCCAAGCCAGCTCAATTCCCTGAAGAGTAAACTATGATGTTTTCTTTAGTGTGCATTTAATACAACTCTTGTACATTTATTATACAAGCTGTCTAACGTATGCAATGCTGTTTCTGGGGCACCTCCTTAAATAATATCCCCATAGGTAATTAGCAGTAAGCTACGAGGAGGTGGGTTATCAGGGGATTTACCATGGCTGGAGTGGTTTGCCCATGAGGCGCAGCTGAGGTAATCCTCACCAGCCATGGTAACCCCTGATAACTCACATCCTCTGAGTGGCTCATTCGATTATACCAAGGTTAATTTTTTTACTATAATAAATGCAACTTTTATTTATTTATTTATTGGAGAATCAGATTACAACCTTTGAGTCAAAGACTCATTTCCAAAGGCTCCACGTCAGGAATACAAAAATACAAAACGTAACAAGAGGCAGAACATTGTACATAGTTGCATATGGGATGGAGGGAGGAAGAAACAACAGGGTATATACATTACATGTTGAAAACAGGCAGATTAAGTAGGTACAAGTGGATTTAGTAGGCACAGGTGAGTAATGATGCTAGACCTATATATATCTGGTAGCTATACTGTTCTGTAGTGAGCTTAGGTACGGCAGAGTAGTGCAATTAGCAATATACCATGACAGGGAGTGTGGCGGATTTACCACACCTGGTATGGTTCGGTCATGAGGCACAGCCGAGTGATTTAACCACACCAGAAGTGGTAAATCCACCCTATACCCACTCCCTATCATGGTATATTGCTATTATACAATGTTCAACTTGGTTTTTTTTTGTTTTATAGTGATATAAAACTTTTACAGTGGGTATACTGGCGGATTTATCACAGTCATGTGATGTGTTTTGACCAATGAGGTTACAGGATTTTCATACCCCATTGTATAATCTGGAAGTTAACGTAAGGCCTAAGTACTAGCAGTTGAAGAGAGCAGTTGGAAAATCGTTTAAAGAAAAACTTTTAAAGAGGTTGCTTTGTTTTTTTATTTTTATTGTATTTATTCCTGTGCTGCAGATGATTAGGATTAGGATTTGGATTATACACTCATCAACAGCGTTGATTATCAGAGAGTTTACACCAGTGGTAAACTGCCAGTGTGACGTTTTCATTGGCTGTTCACTTATGTTCATGGTATAATAGGCAATATAGAGACCTCAATGATCTATGTCTCACTTCAATAGGTAGCTCACTTTTCACACGATGTAATGCACCTCATTTTATGCAAATTTTAATAACCTGTTCTTTCTGAAGATCCTACGGAGCCCCTCATCAATCAATAAAGAAAAATTACTCACCATAGTAATATTGTTTCTTCTAATGGAGTCTTGCTGTATTCAGACATAATGCAGTTAGCCCCAGCACTTGAACTGCCCCAGAGAGGAAAGAGTTAACTCCATGCAGAAGCATGGAACGTTGAGCTCGAGCTCAGTTTTCAAACCTCTGTCTATGGTACTTACCAAGCGCAACCGTCAGATTCTTACAAGCAACTAACTAACTTAACACTAAAATGTGGAAAATTGTTTGAACACATAGCCAAAGGCAAAATACTTTTGGGGTCCAAAAAGACTCAAGTCGAGAACCCAAGAAGAAATAAGGTAGTGACAATTCAAACTATGCAACACAAGAAGGAAAAACATAACAGTTACCCCACCAAGAGGGAGGGTACAAGGTACACCCTGAGGTGCAACACTGTGCCTGCCATCCCACGTCCCAAAACAGGTTCTGGGGAGTCTGAATACAGCAAGACTCCATTAGAAGAAACAACATTACTATGGTGAGTAATTTTTCTTCAAACAACATGAAGTCTTGCTGTATTCAGACATAATGCAGACTACCAAGCAGTTCCCTATGGAGGAGGGAATGCAGAACCTACTTTGGGAGCAGACTCTGCAGTACTGTTGTGCAAACCTAGCATCACTCCTAGTCTGGATGTCCAGAGAGTAATGCTTGGTGAATGTATGTACTGTTTTCCAGGTGGCTGCTTTACAGATCTCTAACAAGGGTATATCTCTGGCCGCAGCTAGAGTAGCAGCTGTACCCTTAGTCGAGTGAGCCCTCAGGCCTGAAGGAGGTGTTCTACCCAATTTGTCATAGCAAAATTGTATACAGGAAACAATACACCTAGCAATAGTTCTCTTAGTGGAAGGCTTTACCTTTCCCACTTCACCATAAAGTGAGGAACAATTGAAGACAGTCATTTCTGTGTGCCTTAGTATGCTCTATGTAGTAGCTAAGAAAAAATTACTCACCTTAGTAATGTTGTTTCTTCTAATGGAGTCTTGCTGTATTCTGACTATTGCAGTTAGGTCCTGCCTTTCAACTGCCCCAGAGAACAAAGAGTTAACTTTCCATGGCCAGCATGGAACGTTCAGCGCAAGCTCAGTTGAAGCCCCTGTCTGCTGTTGTTTAAACTCCAACCGTCAGATCTTTATGAGCAATACTCACTAGAAGTTCTGTGGAAACTGTAAAACTCACACTAGCCAACTGGCAACTAAATTTATTAAAAGAGTTTTTTGGTTTCAAAGCAAAGACTCAAGTCAGAAACCAAAAAACAAAACACAACACACACCCAAAGTAAAAGAGGGTGAAAAAGGGCACATCTAGAGTGCCAACACTGCTCCTGCCCACCCACATCCCAAAAACCAGGTTCTGAGAGGGAGGTGGGGAGTATAGAATACAGCAAGACTCCATTAGAAGAAACAACATTACTAAGGTGAGTAATTTTTCTTCAAACAACATGAAGTCTTGCTGTATTCTGACTATTCGAACTACCAAGCAGTACCTCCATGGAGGAGGGACAGAACCTACTTTGGGAATAGGCTCTGAAGTACTACTGTGCCAAACCAAGTGTCCCTCCTAGCCTGGATATCCAGAGAGTAATGCTTGGTGAATGTATGGACTGTTTTACAGGTGGCTGCTTGACAAATTTCTAAGATAGGAATATCCCTGGCAGCAGCCAGGAAGCAGCTGTACCTCTAGTAGAGTGAGCCCTCGGGCCTGGAGGGTGGGCTTCTACCCAGCTTTTCATAGCAGAATTGTATACAAGAGACAATCCACCTGGCAATAGATCTCCTAGTAGCAGGTTTGCCCTTACCGACCTCTCCATATGTGAGGAACAACTGGGACTCAAAACTGTGACCCTTGGTGCACTCTATGTAGTAGCTGAGGGCCCTCTTAACATCCAAGCTGTGTAGCCTCCTCTCTCCAGAGGAGGAATGGTCAGTGAAGAAAACAGGAGAGACATAGACTGATTAAGGTGGAAATCTGAAACCACCTTAGGCAAAAACTTCCTGTTAGTTCTTAGGACCACTTTATCTCTATGGAAAGAGATGAAATCAGGCTCCACTGACAGGGCTTGCAATTCACTGATACGCCTGGCAGAGGTAATGGCTACCAAAACACAGTTTTCCAAGTCAAGTACTTAAGCTTTGCAGAGGACAAAGGCTCAGATGGTGGTTGCATAAGCTGAGCAATGCAAACATTAAGGTCCCAAGCAGGAGCAGGGTCCCTATAGGGGATTGGTGTGCAGCAATCCCTTGAAGAACTTACAAACACAGGATGGGCTGACAGAGGAGAGGGCTTGCCTACTGACAAGAAGGCAGAAACAGCTGCCAGATGCACTTTAAGTGTAGCTGGCCTAAGTCCTAAGTCATTAAGATGAACCATATAGTCCAGGACTGTAGGCAACCCAGCAAATTCTGGAGAAATATGCTTATTAGAGCACCAAATAGTAAACCTTTTCCATTTGAGTTGTAAGTCTTTCTGGTGGAAGGCTTTTGAGAAGTCTTAAGGATATCCAGAACTCCTTGAGAAAGGTGCAGATCAGAAAACTGTAACTCTTCAAGAGCCATGCCTTGAGACTGAGAGATTTGAGGTTCGGATACCAAATCCTCCCTGAGAGGATGTCAACAGGTTGTAATTCCTCGGAAGAGACAGGGAAGGTGAACTGCCAAGGACAGCAACAGTGGGTACCAGGGCTGTCTGGCCCAGTTGGAGCAATCAGAATCACTTTGCATGGTTTGAGACCTGATCTTGACTAACACCTTGAACAGGAGAGGGAAGGGGAAAGCATACAGAAATTTCCTTCCCAATTCAGAATCAGAGCATCCAGGGGACTGAGCCCAAGACTGGGGGTCTGCAACAAAGAGAGGAAGTTGGTGATTGTCTGGGGCTGCAAAAGATCTATCTGTGGAGTGCCCCATCTCGAGAAAATCACTTTCAAAACTAGGGATCTAGGGTCCATTCGTGATGGCCCTGGGATATCCTGCTGAGAGCATCTGCTAGGACATTGTCCTTCCCTGGGAAGTGAACTGCTATCTGAGAGGTTTTCAGAGAATAGGCCAGGGACCATAACTTCATTGTTTCTGTGCACAAGGCCGTAGGACCGAGTGCCTCCTTGCTGTTGATGTACCACGTGGTGGTGGTGTTGTCTGTTCTGACCTGAACCACCTTGTTCTGTACAGATTTTGAAAAAGCTTGCAGTGCCAGAAACACTGCTCTGAGTTCCAAGAGATTGATGTGAAGCAGAGATTCTTGAGGTGACCAAAGCCTTGGGTGATAAGATCCCCAGGTGGGCTCCCCAGCCCAGCAGGGAGGTATCTGTGGTGAGTATCACTGAATGAGACTGAGTGACAAAGGAACTCCTTGTCTCAATTGTCCTGATCCTGCCACCATTGCAAAGCCTGGATCAGGGTTTGAGTTACTGGGACTAGTTTGGTAAGGGAATCCTTTCTTTGGGACCGGAAGGCTCTTAAGTGGAACTGAATGTCCCTCATCTGAAATCTTGCTCCCTGGACCACTGCTGTAGAGGCTGCCATGTGGCCCAGGAGCTGCATGAAATGCCTTGCTGGTCGAGACACCTGAAGGGTGAATGAAGAGCCAGTTCCATACGGGTCCTTGTCCTGTCCAGGGAAGGAAGGCTCTTGCCTTATTGTATCCAGTTCCACCCCTATAAGGTCAGGAGCTGTACTGGCTCGAGAACTGACTTTGGAAGGTTGAGGAGGAATCCTAAGGAAGTGAGCACTTGCCGAGTTATTTGCAGATGTGACTTGACTTGGTCTGGACACTGACCCACTATGAGCCAGTCGTCCAAGTATGGAAAGATGGAGATCTTTTTTCCTTAGGAAAGCAACCACTACTGCCAGGCACTTTGTGAACACCCTTGGGGCTGATGTTAGCCAAAGGGCATTGCTCTGAATTGATAGTGGCCTGAGGGCAACTGGAACCTGAAGTACTTTCTGTGGGAGCACCTGATGGGAATGTGAAAATAGGCATCTTTGAGGTCCAGGGAGGCTGACCTTAGAGAGGGCAGAATTATTCCCAGAGTCACCATTTTGAACTTTGGTTTTAAAAGGTGCTTGTTCAGATATCTTAGATCCAGGATGGGCCACCATTCTCCTGTTTTTTTGGGGATTAGGAAGTACCTGGAGTGAATACTTTGCCCTTGTGTAGGGTAGGAACCCTTTCTATGGCTCTGAGAGCCAGGAGGAAGAAACCTCTGCCTCTAGGGCAAGGGTCTCTGATGGATTTGCAGGTGGAAAGGATCTGGTTCTCATCTTGGGAAATTTTGAAGCTGAGAACCAGTCCTGGCTTACTACTTCCAGGGCCCACTTGTCTGACGGGAGACTTCAGTCCTGAACAAAGTAAGCTAGTCTGCCCCTACAGGTATTGGAGAATCGGCCCGGCAGACCCATCAGGGTGTCTGCTTGGCAGGGGCTTTAGGCTGAGGGGTGGAAGCAGGCCTGCTCATTCCCCGCCTGCCTCTCCTCTGAAGAACCCCTCTGAGCATAAGCAGAGAGGAGGCCTGGCTTGGTGAAAGGCCTTTGAAAGGGCCTGTCCCTGCCCCTGGAATGCTGCCTCTGAGGAGTGACTTGCCTTTCTTTGGCCTGAGCACTCCTGTAGGTGGTTCTGTACTGTCCATCTTTTTCATGTAATTCTATGTCTGCTCCCCAAACAGAGAATTACCAATGACAGGGAAATCCATGACCTTAGCATGGGTATCCTGTGATATGCTAGTACATCTGAGCCAAGCCATCCTCCAAAGGGCCACAGATGTAGCCATGACTCTAGATGAAACATCATTGGAGTCCACAGCAGCATGAAATTGCACCTTGGATGCCTCAATCCCATCCACAGCCACCTGCTCCAGCTCCTTGGCAAGCTGCTCAGGGGCTGTTTAGCCAGAGCCAGCACAGTGTCCCACCTGGACTTCTGGTATCTAGCTATGTAGGCCATATAGTTAGCCTGCCTGAGTCCCAAAGATGCTTCCATGTACTGCTTCTTTGCCATGGCATCGATCCTCCTGGAGTCCTTATCTGGGGTGTGATGCCAAGGAATATTTGCCTTATCACAGGCTGCAGCCTGCACTACCCCAGCATGACTCCATTGCTGAGAAAGGAACTCCGTGTCCGAGCCTGAAAGGGTATACCTCTTGTCCATTTGTCTGTCCACAGGAGGTATGGAGTTAAGAGTCTTTAGAATTTTAAATGTCTGTTTCCCAAAAGATTTATGGAGGGAATAGACAGTCTCCTGGACTCTGGGATGTCCATCATTTCAACAAAATCAGGCTCCTCCTGATCCTCTACTGCTTCTTCCATTGGAAGCTGGAGGGTTTCAGCCACTTTCTTGTAAAACATAAAGTGGGAAGGGACCCAGAAAGCCTAGGAGGAGAAACACCTGAAGGTCTGTCTGGGGAGATGTCTGGGTCAATAGGCACATCCAGACTTTCATAATCACCATCATCATCATCATCATCATTATCCTCATACTCTCCTCCTCCTCCTCCGCTCATAAAATTCTTCTAAAGTATAATCCGGAACGGGGAACCGACTGAACCGAGCCCCTGCCAGATTGTGCCGGTTCGGCCGAACCAAGTTAGCGATTGAACTATCCTTATCGCTTGGCTATTTCATCAACGGTCGGAGAAAGAATTTGTGGATCCGAACCGATGATTTTTCTTCTCTTCTTTTAACCGAACCGACTCTCAGAATCGGCCTCCTTTTGCCCAAAGAAGTTTCGCCTGGTCAGAGGGCACCTTCTGGTTCGGTCGGAACCGAACGGGCTGGCCATCCGGTCCAGCGGACTTCTCGCCTCCCTTTCCCTCCAGTCTACCTACTCTCTTTATCCAGGGTAGCTTTGGGAAAACTTTTACAAATTTGGCAGTCTGAATCGAGGTGGTCAAACCCCAGACGGTAAACACAGGTGATGTGGGATCCAGCCTTAGCAAAGGCTTCTCCACACACACTGCAGTGTTGAAACCCAGTGGGCCAGGTTTTTTCTTGGGTTTCTCAGACATGGCCAATCCTATCCAAAACTTACCCTTTTTGGCAATCTGCCAGGCAAAACACCCCTATCGGTTCCTGCCGTATTACGGTCTTGGAAAAACATAATTAAATCTGTTTTTTTTTAGAACCGAAACGGACCGTTACCACACTCTAATAAATTCAAAACTTTTTAAGACCAATCTGATCAGTTCAAACCGAACCGATCCCAAATTTACAAGTTCCAGACAGAAACTAATGTAAAACCTATCTAGTACTCATGGTACCACAGACAGAGACGTAAACAGACAGATTCGGTAGCAGAAATTCGGCAGAAACCAAGCGAAAAACAACACTTTAACTGACTTTTTGAACTGAGCCAAAGAGAAATCTCCGGAGCGACTGTTCAGTGAGGCAGAGTAAAGAATCTGACGGTTGGAGTTTAAACAACAGCAGACAGGGGCTTCAACCGAGTTCGCGCTGAACGTTCCATGCTGGCCATAGGAAAGTTAACTCTTTGTTCTCGGGCAGTTGAAAGGCAGGACCTAACTGCAATAGTCAGAATACAGCAAGACTTCATGTTGTTTGAAGTGCCCTTTAACATCCAAACTGTGTAATCTTCTTTCCCTGGGAAAGAATGGTCAGTGAAAATGCAGGAAGAGACATAGACTGGTTTAGGTGAAAATCTGATACCACTTTAGGCAAGATCCTCCTATTAGTTCTTAGGACCACTTTATCCCTGTGGAAGGATATTAAGTCAAGTTCAACTGACAGGGCCTGTAATTAGCTAATCCGCCTGGCAGAAGTAATAGCTACCAAGAACACAGTTTTCCAGGTCAAGTACTTCAATTCAGCGAAGCCATAGGCTCAAAGAGTGGCTGCATAAGCTGAGCAATGCAGACATTAAGATCCCAAGGGGAGTAGGCTCCTAAAGGAGAGGTTAATGTGAACCAGGCCTTTGAAAAACTTCTGAAAACAGGATGAGATGCCAGGAAGAGCCCTTCCCTGCTGAAAGGAATGCAGAGACAGCCGCTAGGTGAACCGTCAGAGTGGCAGGCCTAAGGCCTAGACTATTCAGATGAGCTAGATAATCCAAGGTTGTGAAATGCCTGCAGAATCAGGCACAATACCTTTCTGAGAGCACCAAATACTGAATTTCTTCCATTTGGAATTCTAAGTTTTTCTAGTGGAAGGTTTCCTGGAGACCTTCAGAATATCCAGAACTTCCTGAGAGAGATGTAGAGCTGCATATTCTAACTCTTCAAGAGCCAGGCCTTGCGGTTGAGAGACTGGAGATTGGGGTACCAGATCCGCCCCAGGAGGAGGAGAGAAGATTGTATTTCCTGGGAAGAGACAGGGACGTGAGACAGCCAAGGACAGCAGTAGAGGATACCAGGGTTGTCTGGCCCAATCTGGAGCATGGGTTGAGTTCTTATCTTGATCAGAACTCTGAACAGGAGAGGGAAAGGAGGAAGGCATAGAGAAACCTGCCCTTCCAGTTCAGAATGAGGGCATCCTGGGGAACTGTCCCCAGGACTGAGTCTGCAGCAAAACAGAGGAAGTTGATGATTGTCTGGTGCTGCAAATTGATCTATTTCTGGAATGCTCTACTTGGAGAAAATGATCCTCAGAATGTGAGGATTCAAGGACAATTCGTGATGCCCCTGTGAAATCCTGCTCAGGGCATCTGCCAGCATTGTCCTTCCCTGGAAGATGAACTGCTACCAGGAAGTCTAAAAGGGAATAGGCCAGAGACCAGATCTTCATGGCCTCTGTGCACAAGGCCGTGGACCGAGTGCCTCCTGCTTGTTGATGTACCACATTGTGGTAGTGTTGTCCGTCCTGACTTGGACCACCTTGCCTTTGACTGAATCCAAAGGTCTGAAGGGCTAGAAAACTGCCCTGAGTTCCAGGAGGTTGATATGAAGAAGAGACTCCTGTGAGGACCAGATCCCTGAGCTGTTAGGGCTCCCAGGTGGGCTCCCCAGCCTAGGAGAGAAGCATCCATAGTCAGTACTACTGATGGAAGTTGAGGAGAAATGGAACCCTTGTCTGAGGTTGTCTTGGTCCAGCCACCACTGGAGATCCTGGACCAGAGTTCAGGTCACTGGAATCAGTTTGGTGAGAGAATCTGTTCTCTGTGACCAAAGGACCTTAGATGGAACTGAATGTCCCTCATTTGAAATCTGGCTCCTTGAACCACTGCAGTGGAGGCTGCCATGTTGCCCAGGAGTTGGAGGAACTGTCTTGCTGGAAGAGAAACCTGAGGCCGAAAGGAGGAAGCAGGTCTACTAAGGCCTTCACCCTTGCCAAAGGAAGGAAAGCTTTGTTTGGGTAGTATCCAATTCCACCCCTATGAAGGTGAGAAGCTGTACTGGTTCAAGGACAGATTTTGGCAGATTGAGAAGAAATCCCAGGAACTGAGCAAGTCCTGAGTGGTTTGCAGAGCTGACCTGACCTGGTCTGAAGACTGCCCTACTAGGAGCCAGTCATCCAGATATGGAAAAATGGTGATACCCTGTCTTCTGAGGTAAGCCACCACCTACTGCAAGGCACTTTGTGAACACCCTTGGGCCTGATGTTAGGCCAAAAGGCATGGCCTTGAACTGATAATGGCCTGAAGGCAACCCAAACCTGAGGTATTTTCTGTGGGAGCACCTGATAGAGATATGGAAGTAGGCATCCTTGAGGTCCAGTGATGCTAGCCAATCTCCTGGCCTTAAAGAGGAAGGATTATTCCCAGAGTTACCATTTTGAATTTGGGTTTTGAAATGCATTTGTTCAGATACCTTAGATCCAGGATGGGTCACCACTCCCTGTTTTCTTTGGGGTGAGGAAGTACCTGAAGTACAGGCCTTTTCCCTGTGTTGAGTAGGAACCTTCTCTATGACTCTGAGAGCCGGGAGAGAGGAAACCCCTGCTTCTAAGGCAAGGGTTTCTGAAACTGATGCAGGTGGAAAAGACTTGGCCCTCCTTTTGGGTACCTTTTGAAGCTGAGGGCTAGTCCCTGGCTTACTACTTCCAGGACCCACTTGTCTGAGGTAACAGACTTCCAGGCCTGAAAGTAGTAAGTCAGCCTGCCTCACTGAGATTGGAGAGTCGACCGGGCTGACACCTCAGGGTGTCTGCTTAGCAGGAGCCCCAGATTGGGAGGAAGAAGCAGCCCTGCTCATCCCCTTCTTCCCTCCCTCAGAAAAAACCCTTTGTGGGTAAGGCAGAAGGCCTAGGCTTGGTAAAAAGGCCTGTGAAAAGGCCTGTCCCTGCCCCTGGACTGCTGCTTCTGAGGAGTGGCTTGCATTTCCTTGGCCTGTGCACTCCTGTAAGTGGTTCTATATTCATCCGTTTTCTTCATGTAAACCGCTGTCTGCTCCCCAAACAGAGAGTTACCAACTACAGGAAAATCCATAGCCTTAGACTGGGTGTCCTGTGATAGGCTAGTACATCTGAGTCAAGCATACCTTCTGAGAGACACAGATGTAGCCATGACTCTGGATGCCACATCGTTGGAGTCGACAGCAGCGTGAAGTTGTACTTTGGATGCCTCAATTCCATCTGCAGCCACCTCCTGCAGCTCTTTGGCTAGCTGGGGAGGCCTTTTAGCCAGTTCAAGAACCGTATCCCACCTGGACTTCTGGTACCTGGCTGTGTATATCCTATAATTTGCCTACCTGAGTCCCAAAGAGGATGCCAAGTATAGTTTCTTGGCCATTGCATCGACTTTCCTGGAGTCCTGGTCTGGGGGTGTGAAGCCAAAGGAATGTTTGCCCTGTCACAGGCTACAGCCTGCACTACTCAACATGGCTGCTATGTGAATAAAGGAACTCCATAGCTGAGCCTGATAACATGTATCTCCTGTCCATTCTTTTATCTACAGGAGGTAAAGAGTTAGGAGTCTATAGAATCTTTTGTGTCTGCTTCCCAAGGACTTGTGAAGGGAATAGACAACCTTTGGACTCTGGGATGTCCATCATCTCCACGAAATCAGGCTCTTCTTCCTCCTCAGCAGCTTCAACCAAAGGGAGCTGGAGGGTTTCCACACCTTCTTGTAAAACAAGAAGTGAGAAGGACTCAGATATCCTGGGAGGAGACATCAGAGGGTCTGTCTGGGGAGATGTCAGTTCAATGGGCACATCCAGACCCCACCTTTGTAGTCTTCGTTCGTCATCATTGGGATAGTCTTCGTCTCCCTCCCACTTCTCATGAAAGCATCCGGATCATAATCCGAAGGAGCCTAACCGAAGGAGCCTAACCGGCGGCATCCGGTTCGGATGGAACCGGATGAAGCGATTGGACAATACTAATTGCTTTGGCTATCTCGTCGCGGTTGGAGTAAGTAGTACTGGATCCGAACTGGTGGACTTCCGTTTCTTTTGGCCAGACCGACCCTCAGAGTCAGCTCTCCTTTTTGCCGAGAGAGAGCATCGCCTGGGTCAGTAGGCACCTCCTCAGGTTCATCCGTAACCGAACGGCTGGCCATCCGGTCTACAGACTACTCAGCCTCCCTTTCCTTCAACCTACTCAGTCTTTTTTTCCTAGAGTGGTTTTAGGAAAGTTTTTCCAAATTGGCAGTCTGACTGGAGGTGGTCAAACCCCAGACAATAAACACAAATGAGGTGGGGTCGGCCTTGGCAGGCCTCCCCACCTCGATACAGTGTTGAAACCAGTGGGACCAGTTTTCTTTTGGGTTTCTCAGACATGGCTAACCTACCAAAATTACCCTATAGAAGCATTCAAGCCAGGTAATGCCAACCGATCGGTAACAACCGTGTCACGGGTTTGGAAAAGAACCGAGAAAAAGCCGGTTCTTTTGAAATCGATCAGTACCGGAACACTACTCTAAAATAACAAATTTAAAATTAGAAGGAAACACAAGGTCGGTTTTTTAACCGGACGACCGGAAGAAACGAAGAAACCAACAATTTCCACAAGTTATTAAAAATAAAATACAGTCACTACCTATCTACCACTCTACCTGTACCATAGTCAGAGGCTGGAAATCTGAAAAAACAATAAAGAACAAGTTTTAAATCGAACGCTTTACTTTTACCCGAACCGAGCAGAGGAATATCTGGGGTGACTTCACTGTTAGGTGGAGTAAAGAATCTGACAGTTGCACTGGTAAGTACCACAGACAGAGGTTTGAAAACCGAGTCGAGCTCAACGTTCCATGCTTCTGCATGGAGTTAACTCTTTCCTCTCAGGGCAGTTCAAGTGCTGGGGCTAACTGCATTATGTCTGAATAAAGCAAGACTTCATGTTGTTTAAATCCTTAATATTTATATGATGAGACCTGTTCAAGTTTATCCCCCAGGTAGGTAACAATGTCTAAGTTCCCATGCGATATCTGGTTCCTGTCATAACTTCCAAACATCACTTTTGAGTTTCCTGAATTGAGAACCAATTTGTGATATAGGAAGTCCTGCAGTGCATTAAAAGATAGCTGCAGGGCCTCCTGTATCTAAGCAAGGAACAACTTGTGGAATAAAGAATAGTGTCATCTGCATAGAGATGGTAACTAGCAAGATGGTAGTTGATGGTACCTAGAACTCCATCACCTCCTGGTAGAATCCCAAGAGTGCAACTGCTGTGCTGTAGATAGGAGTTCCGTGCCCTGCCTAGACTTCCAACTCTTACCCCCACCTTCTTACCCCTCTCGCCCCAAGAGTCCTCCCCGTCCCTCCACTTGACTTACACATTCCCTAGGCTTCCCCCATGCATACAGCACTTAGCAGGTTGTTCTCCTCATCACCATATCCCTTCTCTATCCCCTAATAACTTTATACAATATGCCTCCTCTGTACTCATGCTGATACTCTCCATTATTTTATTTATTTATTATAGTCTCGGATTAACACCACTTGAGCTAGAGCCCTTTACATAGGTTCCGTGTCATGATCACGTATACAAACAAAGTAGTATAATGTTACAGTGGAAGTGGATACAACAGATACAACAGAGTAGTACATGTTACAGAGGAAGTTAGGATGGGAAGGGAGCCAACAAACACACTTACGGGTATAAGATGCCTGATGGTGAAACCAATCATTTGTCTGCAGGCAACAGGATTTGCAGAGGGTAGATAAGTACCTCCTCCTTCCTCCCCTTTTCCTTGACAAAACTGATTTTGGCTGCGAACTACAAGCAACCTGCACTAAGTAACTAGACCTATAGACTAGAGATATTTCTATTATAAAAGTATTTGTATTTGAGGTTATACTCCACAGTTATCTTGCTTGTAAAATAGCCTTGTCACTTGGCTATTGTATGTTCTCGACTTATGATGTAAATTGTACTGTTTTGTCTGTTTTTCTACTGACTTGGAGCCTTTGTAAAAGAGCCAGTTTGGCTCAAAGGATGTAATTCTGAAAAATGAAATAAATAAATAAAAAAATAAGATGACATGTGATTTGCATGAATTTATATAAATATTAAACAGTAACTACCCAAGATGGATCCCTGTGGGACTCGGTGGTAGTAAGTAAGCAATTAAATTGTAAGTATTCAAGGAGACCAATTAGGTTCTATCCTTTAATAATTTCTGAGCCAGCATACTACTGGCTCGGAAAAATCTAAAGATGCCAATTTTTCCAGTAAGGTTTGATGGGGGGTAACCAACCACTCCCCTTCCTGGATGATATAAACCAGCTTCTCAAGCCTCATTTGGAAGCTCCATTTCTTTTACTACAACTGGAAACTCTTCTTCCCTCCCTCCCTGCCTCCTCCTCTTCCCTCTTCCTCCCCTCCCTGTGGTTGCTGCTTCTCTTGGTTGTTTTGGGCCTCTGTTTGGGTTTTGCCTTCTGCAACTTTGGGTTAGTACTGTATTTTTGTTTGCTCCTCTGGCTGTAGTTTTCTGTATGCTTTCTGTTTTTGAGGCAGACATTACTGCTATTCTTTGTCAGGCAACTCAGGGCAGCCACTCCTGCTACTCTTTGTCCTTGTGCAACTCAGGGCAGCCACTTCTGCTACTCTTTGTCCTCACGTAACTCAGGGCAGCCATTCCTGCTACTCTTTGTCCTTGAGCAGCTTAGGACAGCCAGTCCTGCTACTTTTGTCCCTGCAACTCAGACAGCCATTCCTGCTACTCTGTCCGTGCAACCCAGGGCAGCCATTCCTGCTACTTTTTGTCCTCGGCAACTCAGGGCAGCCATTCCTGCCTACTGCTGTCCTCATGCAGTTCAGGGCAGCCATTTCTGCTCTCTTTGTCCTCATGCAACTCAGGGCAGCTACTCCTGCTACTCTTTCTCCTTGTGCAACTCACAGCAGCCATTCCTGCTACTCTTTGTCCTCCGTGCAACTCCACAGCAGCCATTCCTGCTACTCTTTGTCCCTCGTGCAGCTCCAGGGCAGCCATTCCTGCTACTCTTTGTCCTCGTGCAACTCAGGGCAGCTACTCCTGCTCTTTCTCCTTGTGCAACTCACAGCAGCCATTCCCTGCCTCTTTGTACTAGTGCAACTCGGCAGCCATTCTGCCTCTTTGTCCTCGTGCAGCTCAGGGCAGCCATTCCTGCTACTCTTTGTCCTCGTGCAACTCACGGCAGCCATTCCTGCCACTCTTTGTCCCTCGTGCAGCTCAGGGCAGCCATTCCTGCTACTCTTTTGTCCTCAGTAGCTCAGGGCAGCCATTCCTGCTACTCTTTGTCTCCTCAGGCAACCCACGGCAGCCATTCCTGCTACTCTTGTCCTCGTGGCAACTCACGGCAGCCATTCCTGCTACTCTTTGTCCTCGCAGCTCAGGGCAGCCATTCCTGCTACTCTTTGTCCTCATGCAACTCAGGGCAGCCATTCCTGCTACTCTTTGTCCTCGTGCAACTCAGGGCAGCCATTCCTGCTACTCTTTGTCCTCATGAACCTCAGTGCTTACTTGCAATGTGTCTTCTGTATGTTTACTCTTGCTTACTCAATTCCATGTCTTGGCTCTGTTATGCTGCAGTATTTTGTGTCTGTTTTCATAGTCTGTTTTACCTGCTTTTCATATCCAAACACTTGCTACTTTTCACTGATTATCTGCTGTTCATAACACTTGCAAACATTTCACTGCAGTTCCTCTGCATGCTTTGCATTCAAATACTCTGCCTGACTCTGCCAACAGCTGCAAGCACTAAAGCAGTCATTTCAACCCAGTCTCCCCAGTCAGTCTGTTTCAGCATTTTCCCACAGACCTGGTTGTACTACTACTCCTGCATTTCTGCTCATGGCTTAGTGGTTTTCAAGATAATGACCTTTGATATGTGTTAATATTTTCTGTTCCTTGTCATTCAGTTCAGTTTCTTCCATAACATTCCTTCTTCAGCCAGAAATTGGCCTGTCAGTCAAATCATACTGCTAACAAGTAATCAACCTGCCGGCAATAATACTACTTGCAAGCATTCACCTGTGGGTCACATCATACTGCCCACCAGTCAGTCCATTTCTATATCCCACTATCAGGCTCTATGAATGCATTCCTACTGCCCATTATCAGCCAAGCTCTTCCCCTTGAAGTCTGCATCTTGAGGGTGAGTCATTCGGTGGAAGACTAGGTTTGCTTGGCAAAAAGCACCTAGCTTCACCTGAGCTTTGTTTTCTAGGTTTGCTTGAAAGGACAGAGCAAGGAGCAACATTAACAGAGCAAGAAGAAACATTAAGGTTTCTTTTTGCTAAGCAGAGTTACTATCTGGTTACTACTGTATTTTGTTTTGTGCTTACAGGTTGTGCTTACAGGTTTTGTTATTGTTTTGTGCTTACGGGTTTTACAATTTGCTGCTTTTATTTTTCTCTGATTGAAATTGTTTTTTGGCAGGGTATGTTTTATGTTAAATTGTTACAGGTTGTGCTTACAGGTTTTGTTACTGTTTTGGGCTTACAGGTTTTACAGTTTACTGCTTTATTTTTCTCTGATTGAAATGTTTTGGCAGGTATATTTTCTGCTAAATTGTTGTGTAGGTTGTCATGCTGAAAGGAAGGAAAGCACTCACCGGGTGGTGGGTCAGAGCTGTAGCTGATTGTTTCTGGAAGGAACAGACATACGGCAATTCTAGTGGGGGTTAGGAGGAAGTAGGCTGTTGGTTAACTAGGATCTGCAGCCTGTCCAATAGATAGGAAATGGGCAGATTGGGTGGGCCAAGCAGTCCTTATCTGCCATCAAAGTCTATGTTTCTATGTCGTGGGCGGGAGTCCTTTTCAGGCTGTATGTCTCCAGGAGTGCCTCCCAGTAGTCCCAAGAGGTGGTGAGATGGTCTACAGCTCAGGGGAAGCTTCAGCCATGCAGGCCCATGGTTGGCAGCACCTCATGGTGTAGTATTTAAGACTTCTACTGTCAGAGGGTGGGGCCCTAAGCCCTCATGGGTTCCTTTAGCTGTGCAGGCCACATTGGCAGCACCTCTGAAAGCTATTCTCCTGCATCTACCTAAGGTCCACCTAGTCTTGTTCTGTTTCCCTTCTTTAGTTTCCAGTGAATGTTAGACCTCCTTATGGTCTTAAGGCTGGAGCTAGCCTTTCAGCAGTCTCTCTCCTAAGTCCACATTTGGGTACAGCCTCCTTCCATGAGGTACCTTCTTGCCTTCAACAGCTACTTGCTACACTCCCACAAGGTTATCCTGTTAGAAGGATAGAGTGAGAGGTATCCATCCAAATGTTTACCCTGAACTGAATTCCAAATTCCACAGAGAGTCTAATTATAGTACCAATGCCAGAATGGACAGCAGCTGAGGCCATGGATACCCAAAGATTTCCTCCACCAGGGTTTTCTCTTTCCTGAGTGCAGAAATGTAAAGTAGTTGTCTAGGACAATTTACACAGTATTACAATTTCTGCTGTGAGCTGGGGTTGGATGGTGAACCACCTTCTTCTGCAATCTTGTCATTCCTCTCTCTCTGGAAGTCTTGCCTCAGTCTGCTCTCACTCACCTCCAGCTATCAGCTGTCTCTGTCATCACATTGCTTTTCTGTGTTTGCAGCTCCTGCTGTGTATTTCTTTTGGGTTCCTTCCTAAAGTATCTTTAGGAATCATGTTCCTATTCAAGAGGATTCCTTTGCCTTCCCAGTACCCTGACAGGATGGTAGTCATTCAGGGGACAGAGAGCACAAATGGCTACAGTATCTACAAATGTTATTTAACATCCTACCATACAACTAACGTTAACATCCTACCATACAACTGGCCTTCAGCTACCAACATGTTACACAACCATTGCACCACATTATGGTTCACTGACCACGCAGCCAGTATAGTGTTATGCTTGTGCAGCTGTGTTAGCTTGGTTTGGCTGTTCACACTCTCTATTCCTGTAGGGGTATGACAGCAAGGAACTCTCGGAGAGGGTTCCACCCCTAGAGGTGTCACGGGACAGTTCCCGTGGCTAAAGGTACCTTAGGAATCCCTTAAGGAGAGAGTGCTGCCACTGGAGGAGGAGGGAAGGATGGTGGGGCAAGAAAAATGCTTCACAGTGAGGCTTAGAGGAACTGCTTATAGCTCAGGAAGTGGGAATGGCTGGCTGCTTGGCCACTGATCTACAGGCATAGCCTATTTTCACTGACCTATGCAGCCAGTATAGTGTTATGCTTGTGCAACTGTGTTAGTTTTGTTTTGGCCGTTCACTCTCTATTCCAGAGGAATTACCACCCTGTAGGGGGTACGATGGCAAGGAACCTTGAGAGGGTCTCATCCCTAGAGGTGCCATGGACGGTTACTGTGGCTAAAGGTACCTTAGGAATCCCTCCAAAAATGTAGTATCATCCCCAAAAGGAGGCAACATGAAGCAGAATGCAAGCAGTAACAGTGACATAGAAGCAGTAACTGTAATGTAGTAGTAGAGGAGCATAGGCAGTTTGATAATGCAATGATATGCTCAGTTGTTGTAGTAACAGCCCAGGTTTGCATAGCATGATACTGATGGCTTGCTTTGAGAGAAGGATCCCTAAGGAGAGAGGGATGGCAGGACATCCTCCACCTCCATCCAACAACAGAACCTACCTAAAGAAACTAGGGAAAACAATTATGCTAACTAAGCGCTATGACCTGAGGCAATGGAGGAGAGAAAAACCTATGAGGAGGAAATCTCTGGGGCCTCAAGGCCTAGGTCACCTTCCTCCAGGCTTGGGAAAATTTATTTAGTGATGGCTCTGCAGCTGCAATTTGGAAAACCCAATTAAAGGGAGGTGGAAAATATTCCAATTTGGAGGGAGGCTCTCATTCAAACCATCTAGCAGGAACGTCGTGGAAGGTTGTGAGAAAACTCTGCAACAATACATGCATCCAAGATGCAGAGGAGAGCAACAACTGCTGGGCACTCACCTGGCCTACTTGCCCTAAACCAAACCAGGTGAACCAGAGGCAGTTGTAGGGAGAATGCAGTGAAGGTGCCTTGCTAGGGAAACCACTAAAATCAATGGCCGACCGTTATAGTGGAACACTAGAGCCAAGGAGATAAATGTAACTACCCTTCACCGCTAGTCTTAAATTCTACACCAGGAGCTGCTGTTGCATAGCAGACAGCTAAAGCCAAGCCTGGAGTGAGGACATTCCCAGCTATGGGCTGGGTGAAAGGATCCGCCCCCAAGTTGGACATGCTCGATGATGCAGACTAAATGCAGGGCGAGACCATCGGCTGCAGGAACCCTGCACCAGATTAGAATGGCTGGCATGCCCCAGAAATTGATTGAGAGCTGAAAGCTGGTGAGCTGAATGAGCACAGCGTGCTGAGATCGTAATGAGCATGGAGTGCTGAGACTTTGCAGGTCGAATGCAGATCGAGTGCAGCAGTACCCAGGCCAAAGCTGAAGGGATGGCAGTATGCATGAAGTAATGGATTGTATAAGCAAGGTGTAACAGTTGCGTAAGCAAGTGCAGACCTGCACATAGGTCAGTAAGCAGTAGTCGTGATAGGTGAACCAGCATATCAAACTGTATAGCAATTAAACAGCACTGAATTGGGAGCAAAGCCAGCCAGACAGTTCAAAGCTAAATCAAGGTGACAGACTCTGAGGATTTTCGACGGCAAAGCAAGATTTAATAACAAGCTATATTAACAGCCTCAGCAGGAGCTTAGTTAGCTGACCTCAGAGTTATAACTACAATGAAACATGGAGACAAATGCTGTGAAGCAGGTGTAGCCAGGCAGTGCAATGAAGCTTAGGTAGAATGAGAGCAGGAATGAGCAGCACAGCTAGGTGCAGAGTAAACTGTGTCAGGTGAACCAATTAAGTATGCAACATGGAGCAGCTATGGTTGAGCTGAAATACACATGATAATATAGTTGCATTGCAGTAGTTTGAGCTGCAGAGGCATAGTGTAAAACACAAGCACTGGGTACAATAGTAAGTAAAGTAAACAGCAGTGGCTGCAATTGTAGGTAACTGAAAGCAGTAACATGAGCTCTGGTAGTAGGTTCACAGTAGCAGTGCAAGTAATTTGAGAGTTGCAACTGAAAGCAAGCAGTATGAGCTCTGTAGTAGCAGTATGCTAGGAGTTTAAAAATAAAAGCCCCAAAAAGACGAAACCAAAACAGAACAGGGAAAGGCCCAAGAACAAGAAACAAAAACACAGGGAAGCACACAGCTGGAGAAAGATACAAACCAGAAGCAGGAAACAAACATCAAGTCCAGCAGAGACATGCATAAACAGCAGGCTGGGGGTGTAGGCCCTAGCTAGCTCAGAGGACAAACCAACATAGCCTCTGGCTGCAAAGAAAAATGCTTCACAGTGAGGCTTAGAGGAACTGCTTATATAGCTCAGGAAGTGGGAGTGGCTGGCTGCTTGGCCACTGAACTCCAGGCATAGCTCTTACATTTGTACACCATTAAATTAAAAAGGCTAAGCTTGAGGTTTGATGGCAGGAGCAACCAGCCACACCGCCTCCTCCTGAGCTATATAAACCATCTTTCTCCAGTCTCATTCAGAAGCTCCATTCACTCTTACACCATCCTCCCCAGCGCTTGCTTCTTTCCTTGGACTCCTTCCTAAGGTACATTTAGCCAAAGGGAATCACATTCCCACAGCATCTCTGAGGCAGATCCTCTCAAGAGGGTTCCTTTGCCTTCCTGATACCCCCACATGGTGGCTGTCCCTCAGGGGACAGAGAGTGCAAATGGCCAAAGTAACTACAACTGTCAGTCAACATCCAACCATACAACTAGCCTCTGGCTACAATCAAGTTGAGGGCTACAAAGATGATAGTTGGTCAGCAGGGTAAGGCATATGAGGAGAGGCTGGGGCACTGAACATGTACTCCATGGAAGACAGGAGAGAGAGAGAGAGGCACACCGGTTATAATGTTGTAGGCTAAATAGCGATAGCATTATGGCAAAACCCGACCTGTGTGTTGTCCGAGTTGGACCTCCCGGAGTTGGAATTAGTGTGGGAGGGTCCAGGGGGTGCAGCCCCTGTAATGGGGGTGGGTGACGGAGCCCCGCAGAACAATAAATAAAAAGATATCACGCAACGTGATTGTGCCACATGGCATTCTGCTGTGCAACATTATGACCCCGTGCTGAGAGGGGACATGATTGGGACCTTCAAGTACTTGAAATGGATAAATAAGGTTGATAAGGAGAGTCTCTTTAAGCTGAGTGGCAATTATAACACTAGGGGCACAGTCTCAAGCTGGAGGTGGGAGGCTTAGGAGGAGGTCAGGAAGCACTTCTTCACAGAGAGGGTGGTGAACATTTGGAAGGCACTGCCAGAAGAGGTCATCTCATTGAAGACAGTGGGCAGCTTAAGAAAGGCTGGGACAGGCATGGGGAAAGTAAGGATCATGGTAGGGAGCATGGGAGGAGTAGGGATGGAGGGTAGGGACATTAGCTCAAGCTGTGGACCCTGCAGTATGAGCAGACTTGATAGACCAAATGGCCTTCTTCTGCTGACTTCTTCGTATGTTCGTATGTAAGCATTACTCCACACTGTGGTTGCGTACACCATTAGGCAACACTTTAGCTGCTGGCCCATGTCGTAGAGCTGCTGCTCTTGACTCTGGCAACCCAGGTTTGGGAATGATCCTGTGCTATCAGAGAGCCAGTGGGGCAGGAAAATTGAACATCACAGAGGATACTCTCCTTCCAGGGAAGAACAGTTGCTACCACTGCTACCATCCTGCCACCTGGGTAACTACAGGTTATAGTACAGTGGAAGGTAGAGTGGGTGGATGTCGGCCAGGCTGGCAATCAGCATAAGACTGAATGCACTTTGCATGAGCCCTATGCTTGCTGACATCCAAGAAGTGGGGATAAGAAAGTAGGAAAATGGGCCCCAGCACAGCAGATAATGGACTCTGGTACCTCTGAGTCGCCCACTCCCACACCACCAGAGGCATCTCCTGACGAAACAAAGCAACTCTGGGTAAATCCCTACTTACATCCATGCATGTGGAGGAGGAAAGCCAAGGCTTTGTAGCAAGTATAGGCAACAGCTAGAAAGGTGTATCAAGGGTAGAGATGTAGAGAATTTAAATTTCGCCAGCAAAGCTGGTGTGCAGTCAAGAATTTCACACTTTGTGAAGCAAAACAAGTTTTCCTTGACTTTATCCGACTTCACTTGGTGAAGTTTTTTTTGTTTGTTTGTTTCATATCTTTATTGAAGTTTAAAGAAAAACTTCTTCATACTTACTGTAATTTCCTTTTCTGTTAGCTTTAACATTGTCAATGGGTAATCAGAACATATGGGTAATGTGCACCCTACTAGGTGAAATGGCACAACCCAAGGCAGTGATCAACATAGAATCTTGGGCACATGAACATTCTGGGCAGCAGCAACTATCCAGTCACTTTGGTCCTCGTAGTGCCTTATTATCTGAAAGTAGACTCATATAGATTATACTACTTGTCTTGTAGCAAACCAACAGATTTAAGCTGTTTGCATACTCATACCTTTAACCAAAAGAAAGATACAGTAAACAATTCCATACCTCGTCTGAAGAGTTGGAGGATGGAAAAGGCTCACCGTCTGCTTCTCTGATGTGGTGGAACTTCTTTGTGGTACCACGCCAAATAGAAGAGACTTGCCAAAGGAATTAGTAAAAGTATCTAACACTGGAAAGGAACTGCAAACAGTGTAAGCACTCACCTGTAACAAAGGAGGCACCCTTATTTATCATAAAATCGAACCCGTTAATTCTACATGCCAGTAACCAATATTTAAATGTTGAACTGCTCCTTTTTTGTATATATATATATATATATATATTATAGTGGCATAGTAGTGCCAATACAGTTAGGATTGACCAGTCAGTTTAATGTTAAACCTCAAATTTTGCACTTTAATAACTTTGCAACCCTTCAACGGATTTGCACAAAATTTGGCATGCTTTGCTGCTAGGAGCAGGTCTCTTGTCATTCCAACTTTTGTGAATCCCTTTGTGATTTTTGAGATACAGAGTGGTGAAAAAACAAAATTTGAATGGTTTGGGATTTTTGTTTCGACAGCCATTTCTCTGAAAGCAGCTTTTGGTACATGATCTGAAATTTTCAGGGTTGAAAGCCGTTGCCTCACAGATGTGCCTTTTGAAGATTTGGTGGAAAAATATTAATCCATTCAAAGTTATTCAATTTTAAATTCCCATTATTTCCAATGGGAAAAAATACATGTCCCATGGGAAAACACTTTTGTTTTCGTGGAGAGGCATTTTGTTTTGGGTGTGGGTCACATGATGTCGCTGAGGAGCGTGGCATATTTTCACAGAAGCCACCTTCCCATTTCCATTCATTGTTTTTACAAAATCTGATGCCAGGTGCCCACCCTGGTGTCAGATGTCATCACCCTTCCCCCAGTCCCTTGTATTTGTTGCTGACATCAGGGTGCCTAATCCCCATGTCGGCATTACAAGATCCCCTCCCCAGTAGTGTGGGATACTGGGGAGCCCACTCCCAGTGTCATAGTCATGTTACTCCCCTCACACTGTGGGACACTGGGAAGCCCACTCCCCAGTGTCCCTAACCTTGTCTTTTACCCTATAATGAAGAAAACAGTCCCCTGATGTCTTTTTATTTTTACCCTGAAAAAAAGAATACGGTCCCGTCGTCCCTACCATCACCCTCCCTCATTCTGACCCTCCACTGAGCACGCACCCCACACCCCCTGCCCTTATGCTTACCACCAGAGGCCATCCTCTGTAATCTTTCGGACCGGACACGCCTGCACTCTTTGAAGCCGAACTGCAAACTGAGAAATGAAGGCAAGTGCTGTATAATGTATTTCAATGGTGTTTTCAACTTATGTTGATATCTTAGCCATTTTTGAATTCTTTCACCAAATTTTCAGCATGGGTTTTGGGACCCTACCTCATGAGCATTGTGACTGTTGCTTTGTTACTCTGGCCCGGAAGGTGATTTCACAGGCGCTGCATGAAATCACCTTTCAGGACTGATTAATGAAATGACAGTGCCAGTGTTCATGAGGTGGGTCCCAAAAGCCTACGTTGAAATTTCCAGGAAAATCCTAAAATGGCCGAGTTATGCACGCTTGTTAAAATCTTTCTTAACGGCGTAACTTTGGTAATTTTAATATTTTGACCCAAATTTCAACATAGCCATTTTTTCACACCACCTCATGAACAGTACAGTTGTCATTTTCACATACTGCTCAAATGTGTTTTCGCACCTGTGGCGCAGAATGGCATTTTGACACGGATTTGAACATTTTCACCTATGTGGTATATGAGGTGGGGTCATAAGAAGACTATGTTCAAATTTGGGGTCAAAATATAAAAAATGCCTAAGTTATGACCATTTGTCACAATTTCAGTACACCTGCTTATAACTTCAGAAATTTTAAATATTTTCACCCAGATTTTCAACATACAGTAGCTTTCTTATTAGACCTAATGTATCCTTACAGCTGTCATTTTTCAAATCCTGGCCAAAATGTGCTTTTGTACCTGTGGCATGGAATGGCATTGCAGTTTGCTTGAATTATGTTTTGTTGGGATTTAAAAATTTTCTATACCCGTACAAGTGCTGTGGTAATAAGATGGCTATGTTGATAATTTGGTCATGCATCTCTGGAGGATGGGTGCACCAGGTCAAAGGACCCTGCGCTCTCACACTAAGATAAGGAAAATCATGGAGCATTCAGATCCTGTGCTCCCACTGTGACATAAGGACAGTTATGGAGGGTGGGCTGTGCTCCCACAGGAAATAAGGATACAAGTAAACTATCTGAAAAAGTAAGGACATTCATTGCAAAAACTTCATTAATGCATCAGTTAGGGTTATTAATAAAGCAGGGAAAAAGTAGGGAAATGTGAAGTTAGGGGTTTCAACCCTAACGCCATCCCTACTGCAGACACCGACAGGCATCAGGGAGACTGCTTTGGGGTCATCAGGCCTAAAGCTCACCCCATTCTCTAGGTCTGTACCCATATCATCTTATTTACTTATGGAATGGGGTGAGTGTTAGGGCTGGCGACCCCAAGGCACCCCACGGATGACTGTCGGTGTCTGCAGGGTGAGGGTGGGGCAATAGGGTTGGAAACCTAATGCCACATTTCCCTACTTTTGTCATTTTACTAACAACCCTAACTGATACATTAATGATGTTTTTTGCAATAATATATATATAATATATATATATATATATATATATATACACATACACATACACATATATACACGCAGGTAAAACATAGAAGGATGTCCAGAAAGGCTTACAATCAGAAACTTCATCAGAAAACAACAGACAACCCATTGCTGGTATATCAGACAATATTCTCCAGCAGGAGCAAGGCTCATAGGAGGGCCCCCACTGATAATGTTGGAACTAACAGGAAAAGAAATTACAGTAAGTATGAAGAAATTTCTTCTTTCTGTAGTGCTCCACCTTGTCAATGGGTAATCAGAACAAATGGGTTCTAATAAGCAGTACCAATTAAACAACTGGGTAGGGAGAATATTGTCCCATACTCATACTGCAAAAGGAAAAAAGGAAAGATAAATTTATCTACTAACTGCCGATGCAAAACTGTGAAACCAAAGGCCGCATCGCTGAACTTTGAACATCCAATCTATAGTGCTCGTGAATGTGTGGACAGAGGATCACGTTGCTACCTTGCACAACTCTTAGACAGATGCCTCACCTTTCTCTACCCATGAAGTGGCCATAGCTCTGGTGAAATAAGCTTTGATGAGAGCCACAGCCCTCTTCTTTACAGTGACATAAGCACTGGCAATGCATGCCCTAACCCACCTTGCCAGGGTGGTCTTGAGACTTTTGTCCTTTTGACTGCTCCAAAAGTACTCACACCCTATACAATTTCCTGAACTCCACAGTTCATCAAAGGTATGTCCTGGCTGCCCTACACAAATCCAGCTTGTGCAATTCTTTCTCTTTTGGGTGAGTTAGTTGCGGACAGAAGGATGGAAGACAGAGTTCCTGATGCACATGAAAACTGTAGGAACCTTCAGAATGGAAGACAGAACCATTCTCAGAACCACCTTGTCTTTATGCTTGATGAGGTGATGTTCTTTGTGGGATAAGTCCTGGAGTTCACTAATCCTCCTGGCTGAACACATAGCAACTAAAAAGCACACTTTATAGGACAATACATCTAATATTACTGAAGAAAGTGGTTCAAAAGGTGCTTTACAAAGAGCATTCAATACCAAATTCAGATCCCATGGAGGAAAAGGGATCAGAACAGAGGTTGACTCCTGCTGTCAGCTCGCAGAAAATGAATAACCTCCTGGTTAGTCCTTAAGGACAAGCCAAGGAGACTCCAAGGGCTAACACCTGGCCTCTCAAGGTGCTCAAGGCCCTGGCTGAACACATAGCAACTAAAAGGCACACCTTGTAGGGAAATACATCTAACGGTACCGACAAAAGTGATTTGAAGGGTTCTTTACAAACAGCATTCAATACCAGATTCAGATCCCATGGAGGAACAAGGAATTGGAACAGAGGTCGCTCCTGCTGACAGATCACAGAAAATTAATAACCTCCTGGTTGGTCGCAAGGACGAGCCAAAGGAGGTTACAAGAACTGACACCTGACCTCTCAAGGTGCTCAAGGCCAAACTTTTCCACTCCTTCCTGCAGAAAGTCAAAATCTGCAGAATCATGGCTTTAGAATGCTGATACTTTTCTCTCTGGCCCAAACTGAAAAAGTGGTGCATACGTGAGCATAAGCTGCTGATGTGGAATTTGTTCTGGCGGCCATCAGGGTGTCCGCTACCTTTTAGAGAGACCCTGTTTCAGGAGTCTCCTACTTTCAGGGATCAGACAGTGAGCTGCATCACCCCAGATTTGGATGCAGAATGGAGCCTTGAAGAGAAAGTCTCCCTGTATTGGGAGTCGAAATGGTGCTTGTTGAGCTAGGTTCACTAGGTCCAAGATCGATGGCCTTCTGGGCCATTCTGGAGCTATCAGAAGAAAGCTTCCTCTTGAGTGCCTTTTTGCGTATGGCCTTGGAAAGGAGCAGTAAAGAAGGAAGGCATACATTCTACGAAATTCCACACCTGTGACAGAGCATCCACTACCTCTGCCTGTGGACACCAGTAGTGGCTGAAGAACCACTGCACTTAAGCATTCTGGCTGGAGATGAACAGGTTGATCTATGGATGACCTAATCTTTTGCACAGAAGGTCCGAATACCTCCGGGTTCAGCATCCACTCTTCTGAGTGGACATTCTTTAATAGCCAGTTATCCTGAATGTTCAATTCCCCACCAAATGAACTACTGACAGAGAGAGAGAAGGTTCTCTTCTGCCCACAGCAGAAGATCGGTTGCTTCTTTAGCATCTCTCTGCTATTTGTGCTTATGATTGTTTATGTACGACACGGTGACAGTGTTGTCTGACCTTATCTTCATGGCTTTTGACTGCACCCGATTTAAAAATGAAGGACAGCAAGGTGCACAGCCCTCATCTCCAGCACACTGATGTGTAGGTGTTGTTCTTGCAGAGACCAAGCCCCTAAATGGGAATGTGGTCCAGCACTGCCCCCAGCCAGATAGACTGGCATCAGTTGTCATAATCAACTCTGGGGAACTTTCAAAGGAGACCCCTTACTCAGATTCTCTAAACTCACCCACCAGCTCAATGACTGCCACAGGAGTGGAGGAATTGGAATCTTGGCCTGATAGTCCTCCAAGGTCAGGTCCCAGGCTGACAGCAACTTGATCTGGAGGGTCACATGTGAAGGCAAGCCCATGAAACCAATTCTGTTGTTGTCATCATGAGGCCCAGAATCTGTAGTAGGCTGTGAACTGAAGCCAACAATTGGCTCCTCAACCACTGAACCTCTCTCAACAAGATCTCCTTCCTGGCTGCCAAAACATGGAAACATAGACTTTGATGGCAGATAAGGACTGCTTGGCCCACCTAGTCTGCTCATTTCCTACCTAAGGATAAGCTGCAGATCCTAGTTAACCAACAGCCTATTTCTTCCTTCCCCCACAAAATTGCATTATGTCTGTCCCATGCATTCTTGAATTCTATCACAGTTTTAGACCCCAACCTCCTCAGGAAGGCTGCTCCATGTGTCCACCACCTTTCTGTGAAAAAAGAGGAAGACCATCCCATCATCCATCCTGAACACCACTCCCAGGTGCTCCAGGGTCTGCAACAGTTCAAGAGAGCTTTTTTCCTGATTTACTACCCAGCTGTGGGACTCCCAAACCTTCAGAGCCCTGGTCACTGATTTTCTCACCAGTGTGACAGATGGTGCTCAAATGAGCAAGTTGTTCAGGTGAGGATAGACAGTCTCCCTCCTGTCAGAGTTGAGCCACCAGGACTATGAGCACCTTTGAGAACATTCTGGGGCTTTGCCAGCCCAATTGGGAGTGCCCTGTCCTGAAAGTTTTGCCCCAGGATTGTGAACTTGAGGAACCTCTGATGAGACTGCCAGATTTGAATGTGGAGATATGCATCCTCAGGTCTATGGATGCTAGATAATTCCCCAGCTGGACAGCCCAGATGATTGATCATAAGGACTCCATCTTGAAGGTTGTCTGGTGAACAAACTTGTTTAAGTGTTTCAGATCCAGAATAAGTCTGAACCCCCTGACTTCTTGGGAATCACGAAATAAATCTAGCAGAATCCCTGGCCTAGTTTGCCAGGAGGCACCAGAACAATCATTCTGATCTGAGAGCGGTGATCCAGTATTCGCGACACTGCTTGTCTCTTCATGGGGTCCTTTGGTACAGGGATGGCAGAAAACATCCCTTTGAGGGATGTTGTGCAACCTAAGGCCAGACTCTCCAGAACCCAAGCATCTGATGTTATCTGGATCCATCTTGTGTAAAAATTGTGCAGTCTTCCACCAAGGGAAGGGAAGCAGAGATGGCCCACATACCCTCATTGTGAGGTACCACCTCTTCACCTTGGACCTCCATTGCATTTTCAGGCAAGGCTCCTCTGCCACTATTGCCCTTGAATCCAGAGTAGGATCCTTTACTCCTCTGGTTCCTGAAGTTCAGAAAGGGATGAACTCCTCGATGTTGCATCTGTTACGCCTTTGACTTTTCAAAGTTAAGCAGACCTTCTGCTGTTGTCTTGATATGGGAGGTGAACCTTTTATCCTGCATATTTTTTCATAAAAAGGAAGTAAGACATCACCTAGAGAACTATAGACCAATAAGCCCGATGTCAGTTCCTGGAAAGCTGATGGAAAACTTAAAGGCCAAATCTAAGAGTGACTCTACTTCACTGGGTTTACAGGATAATACCCAGCATGGGTTTAACAAAGGAAGATCATGCACCACAAACCTTAACAAATTTTACAAATCAGTTAGTTCAAGTCTGGATGATGCTGGGAGACCATCTGATGTTATATTCCGGCCTTCAAAAGGTGTTTACCACTGTTTCACATTACGAACTATTGCTCAGACTAAAAAGATGGGATATAGCTCCTACTTGATTAAATGGGTATACTCCTGGCTAAAAATAGAACACAGTGAGTGAGAATATTAGGAAAACTATCATCGGAGAGAGCAGTGACCTATGGGGTCCCACAGAGTCAGTCTTGGGTCCCTTCCTTTTAGCTGTTTCATTCATGATCTTCATACTGGACTTAGTAATAAAATTATTAAATTTGCTGACGCACAAAATTACCATGTGAGGTTGATACCGAGAGTAAATATTTGTCTCTAGTCAGAGACTCGGAATTGATTGAAAGCTGGGTGTTAAAGAATAAAATGGAATTAAATCAAGATAAATGCACAGTTTTACATTTAGGTTGCAATAACCCCATGAGGTCCTGTTCCTTGATGCATTTCCCTTTACCCTCAGTAAGTAATGAGAAAGACTTAGCTATTATTAATATTGACAATGTTTTTGCAATGCTTTCCACGCAAAGAAAATAACCCAAACAGTCAATAAATTCATCAACATCATTTAAAAGGCGCTGTTACCAGAGATGAACATTGTATTACAAGTCTGTAAAAGTCATATATCAGACCCCATATTGATTATGGATCACCCTTCTGGGCTCCTTATCAGAGGCAGGATGTCACTCTGTTGGAAAGCGTACAAAGAAGGGCAACAAAATTTATCACAAGATTAAAACATAAACTCTATGAACATAGGCTGAATGACTTAAATTTAATGACTAGAACAAAGGAAAGTGAGAGGATTATTTGTAATTCTTTAATATAGTAAAAACCAAGAAGCAGCTTCTGCATGTGAAATCACTCCTTGTGAGGGCTCTCAATCTTAGGTTTCACAACAAACAGTTTGAGGTACGTAGAGTTAATGAAACAAAAAAAAGAGATAATTATTTTACCATCAGGGTTCCAAGATTATAGAATAAATTGCCTCAGCATCTGGTAGACATCACAGATTTTGATACCTTTAAAGAGAACTTGATAAATACCGGGGTTTCTAGATAACTATTAACCATGCAGTGTGGGAGACAGTCACGATGGGCTAATGCCTTCTTATGTTTTCACTAAATCAAGTTACCAAAAATGTCATCCAGACCCAAGACAAACAACAAGCCTCCCTCAAAGGCTAAGTTAAACAACTTGGTCTTGGATGTCTCGCCTGCAACCACGCCATAGCCATACTCCTCACATGGCAGATACAGTATGATAAATGGAGTGAGGTGACATATGTAAGTTCTCCACTGAGTGTGGCATCCCCAAGAAAGATGGAGGCCATGGATTCCAGCTGCAAAATTCTAGCCATATCAGAATCTGGCAGAGCAAGCTACCCATTGTTGCAACCCACGTTTAAAGCTCTGGCAACAATAAAGGAAGCATAGGAGGAGCAGTGGTTTGCTCTGTTGGAGGTGAAGGCTCTTCTTCACGAAGCATCCACTCACTTGTCATGTGTATCCACTAAGGAAAAAGAACCTTCAGTTGGGATAGTCGTGTGCCTTATGGAATTATGTACAGCCTTATCGCCAGGGAGGGTTTCCTACTTGCAGGTATTTTCTTCCATAAAGAGGAAAGACTGTACCTTGATTTTGGCAGATATTTTCTTTTGGTCCGCACCTGCCCATTCTTGTTCAATAATCTGGTCACAGTGAATAAAGTTTGGAAAACACATTGGAGCAGAGGAGGATGCAGACAGGAAAGGACTCACATCTAAAGCCCCCATGGATTGAATCTCCTTTAGCTGCAATGTCCTACAAGCCTCAGTTATCAGATGGGACAAAGAATTTGTGTCAAACAGGGGAGGATAGGAATCCTCCTCTTTGGCTCCTTCCACTCCTTCCTTCTCCTCCTCCTCATCAGAGGGTTCATCCTCATCATTATCAAGTAACTTCTTTGGGTCAGTATTTTCCCCAAGATCAATGACATTATTATGATGACCTCTATATGGTCACGGTCGGGGTCTTCCCTGCAGATCCATATTAGAGACTTGTTCTGCTCAGGCACACCTGGACATGCCTGTGTGTGGCCCCCAACCTAAGGGGCCTAGCTTGGGGTCAGGTGTGTTGAAAGGGATGTCCTGTGGAACATCAGGGCTCAAAAGCTCACCTAAGAGAAACAACAAAGATTTACACAATTCTGCTTAGCCAGTGCCAGCTAGTACATGAGATGCACCCCTAGTTCAGCATGCTGACTGGGAGACCTGTAAGAGACATATTAGCTTGAGTAACACAGTGGGGGCAATAGAGACCCAGCTTAGAGTGTCGCATTACCTTTGCAGGTCTTACATCGTTGGAACACTATAGGTCTCTGATAAGCCATGGTGCCAAAATACTATTCCAACAGGTGCCCAAAACAAGGAATACAACTAAAGAAACTGTCTGGAGTTGCCTCTTTTTATATGTTTGTAAATCAAGGAATGCTGACATGAACACCACCCTATGTGGGGAAAACACAACCAGAAGCATTCTACCAGCCTACATACTCAAAAGGCTGCAGTAGGAATGCTCGCACTCAATAGCCAGCACTGAGCAGCTGGCAGGAAGCTACAGCTGCCACGTCTTGCTACGTGCAAATGTTCTGGCACGCAGCACTCTCCCGAATGTGTGTTGCATGATGTTGCAACACTGGGCATGACATCAGCATGTTGGGGGCATGCACCCAAGCACAGAAGTGCGAATAGATGGGCTGAGGCTTGGAACAGCCTCTAGTAAGAACATTGGTCTCTGATTCCTTCTTTTTTTAATCAACACCACAACATGCAAACCAAGTTTTACCAGAGAGCAAGAACCAATATCTCCCAACTGTGAGCACTTCAAAGCACCTGCAACTAAGTGAAAAACACAATAGTCATCTTATGATGCTCCTTGGGGAGGGGAATCAATGCCAAATTAGATAGTAAGGAGACACAAGGAACACCCTAACTCCTAAGAGCCAAATCCTAACAATAACTCCCAAAGAACAGGGTACTTACCTGAGGCACTATGACAGGAGGAACTCAGAGACCTACTAAAAATAAACACTGTTAGAATAGTGTGGTGAGCCATGGCCCCCAATCCAAGTACAGATAGGCTGTGGAATGGGGAAAAGGCAGGTTAGCCAGTTTGAAAGCTGCAGCTTAACAGGCAAATTTTTAATTTAGGTGCCCCCGGCACCAGGTAGCCCCAACCTGCTATGCAGAATCACAGCCCCAAACAGTAAACACCGAAAGGAAAACTTTCTCTTCAGAGAAACTTCTATGCTGCTTCCTTCAATGGCACAGCAAAGACTGAGAGTTGCTGCTGTCCGGAATGTTCATGTGACCAAGATTCTATGCTGATTACAGCCTTGGGCTGTGCCATTTCTAGTAGGAGAGCACATTACACATATGTTCTGATTACTCATTGACAATGTGGAGTGCTACAGAAAGCATCAATGCTGTACAAAAGGCAAAACAACATAGGGTATAGAAACTTGGAATAACATGACATCTAACACTTGAATACATTTACACAGTACACAACACTAACAATTCATCCTCAAGATCGCCTCAGAAATAAAAAGACAAGAGAACAAGAAATGAAAAAAATTTAAAAAAATTAAGACAATGAAATCAATGGAAAAACAGTATTCCTTTACAGTAATCTGTAACGTGGGCTTCAGTCACCCACTCAACCTGTAGGCATGGGAGTGGCGAGATACCTCTCGAAGTTCCCAGCAGCTTGCGTCTGTTGTTTCTCATAAAATTCCCTTCGGAGAGTGGCCTCAGCCATGGGCAAGGAATCCAGGAAGACACCCAACTGTCTCAGGAAGAATTCCTCCCACTCCTTCAACACATATGTGAGTCTTTCCTGTGCCAGAGTCTGCAACACTAGAGTCTTCCATTGGCTCAAAATTGAGTCACATAGGAGACCCAGGTATTTTGAACACTGCCTTGCCAGTACCTGCAGTACCTGGATCCTTCTAGGATAAGGCTCCCTCCCTCATCTCCCATGTCATTTTTATGAAAGAAACTTCAACTCCCCACACCCACATAGCACCTTTTCCTACCCTTCCCAGCCCTGCCCAAATCAAATAATTTCCCCACCTTCTAGCATACAAATCAACCCTCTCCCCTTCACCTAATCACGCGGTTACCACAAATTGAGTAGAAGTATTTAGCAGGCATGGCTTATATAAAAATGTTCCTTCCTCCACCCTTATCAAGTCCCATACCCTTCTCCTCCTCCTAGCTCAAACCAAAATGTGAATTCAACACCCCACCTCATACCACCTTCTAAGCATTCATGCCACCCTCCAGCTCAATGGACCATCAAGTATTACTGTAGATCTGCACCATCCATTTCAGTCATTTAATGGTGGCTGGCAAAGGATGAGGGAGGGAGGGAGAGTGAGTCACCCGCTGTGGGATGCTATATTTTTACTATACATGTTGTGGGGAGGGGGTTGCATGGGGCCTTTAGGGTGATGGGATTGGAATGAAAAACATTACTCACCTTAGTAATTGTGTTTCTTCTAATGGAGTCTTGCTATATTCTGACAATCTGCAGTTAGCTCCAGTCTTTAAACTGCCCTGAGAGTACAGAGTTAATTTTCTTAAGCAGTGCATAGAACGTTGAGCTCGAGCTCAGTTGAGGTCTCTGTCTGCAGCACTTTGAAACCCAACCATCAGATACTTACGAGCAAACACTCACTGAATAACTATGTGGAAATTGTAAAAATTTTTAAAACCAGCCAACTGGCAACAGAAAGTTTTGAATTCCCAAAGGAAGACTTAAGTCAGGAAACCCAAAACCAAAACCTATCAAAAATAAAGATTATAATACAAAGCACCCAGATAAAATGGAGGGTGTGCTGATGACACCCTGGGTGCACACTGCACCTGCCCACCCACTTCCCAATACCAGGTTCTGAGAGGGGAGGCAGGAGGGAGGGAGTTCAGATACAGCAAGACTCCATTAGAAGAAACACAATTACCAAGGTGAGTTATTTTTCTTCAAACAACATGAAGTCTTGCTGTATTCTGACAATCTGCAGACTACCAAGCAGTACCTCCATGGAGGAGGACAGAACCTACTTTGGGAATAGGCTCTGAAGTACTGTTGTGTTAAACCGAGCATCACTCCTAGCCTGGATATCCAGAGAGTAATGCTTGGTAAAGGTATGGACTGTTTCCATGTGGCTGCTTGACAAATTTCTAACAGAGGGATATCCCTCACAGTAGCCAGGAAGCAGTTGTACCTCTTGTGGAATGAGCCCTTAGGCCTGAGGGTGGAATTTTCCCTGTTTCTCATAGCAGAATTGTATACAAGAAACAATCCACCTGGCAATAGTTCTCTTGGTGCAGGTTTGCCTTTCCCACTTCCCCATAAGTGAGGAACAACTGGAGGAATCAAACCTGTGACCCTTGGTACACTCTGTGTAGTTGCTAAGGGCTCTTTTAACATCTAAACTGTGAGCCTTCTCTCCCTGAGGAAGAATGCTCAGTGAAGAAAACAGGGAGAGACATGGACTGATTCAAATGGAAGTCTGAAATCACTTTGGGCAAGAACCTCCTATTGGTTCTAAGGACCACTTTATCTCTATGGAAGGAGATAAAATCAGGTTCCACTGACAGGGCTTGCAATTCACTGATACGTCTGGCAGAGGTAATGGCTACCAAAAACACAGTTTTCCAAGTCAAGTACTTAAGCTCTGCTGAGAACATAGGCTCAAATGGGGTTGCATAAGTTGAGCAATGCAAACATTTAAGTCCCAGGCAGTGGCAGGATCCTAAAGGGAGGATTGGTATGAAACAATCCCTTGAAAATTTACAGAATACAGGGTGAGATGACAGTGAGGAAGGCTTTCCACTGACAGAAAAGCAGAAACAGCTGACAAGTGTACCTTGAGAGTAGCTGGTCTGAGGCCTAGACATTAAGATGGACCATATAATCCAGAACTGTAGGCAATTCAGCAGTGTCTGGAAATATATGCTTCTTGGAACACCAAATGCTGAATCTTTTCCATTTGAAGTCATAAGTATTTCTGGTGGCAGCCTTTTGAGAGGCTTTGAGAATATCCAGAACCCTTGGGACAGATGCAAATCTGCATACTCTAACTCGTCAAGAGCCATGCCTTGAGATTGAGGGACCAAGAGTGGTACCAATCCTCCCCGAGAGGAGGTTAACAGGTTGTAATTCCTGGGAAGAGACAGAGGAAGATGGACTGCTAGGGACAGTAAGAGGGGGTACCAGAGCTGCCTGGCCCAATCTGGAGCAATCAGAATCACTTGCAGGGTTGTGACCTCACTTTGACCAGAACCTTGAACAGTAGAGGAAAGGGAGGAAGGCAGAGAAATTTCCTTCCCAGTTCAACATCAGAGCATCCAGAGGGACTGAGCCCAAGACTGGGGTCTTCAACAAAACAGAGGAAGTTGGCGTTGTCTGGGGCTGCAAAGAGATCTATCTCGGAGTGCCCCCCTGAAAAATCACTTTTAACACCAGAGAGTCATGGGACCATTCGTGATTGCCCTGGGAGATCCTGCTCTGTGCATCTGCTAGCACATTGTCCTTCCCTGGAAGGTGGACTGCTATCAGAGAGGTCTGCAGAGAATAAGCCAGGACCACAATTTCATTCTATGCACAAGGCCATGGACTGAGTGCCTCCCTGCTTGTTGATGTACCACATGGTGGTGGTGTTGTCTGTTCTGACCTGAACCACCTTGTTCTGCACTGACTGAGAGAAAGCTTGCAGAGCCAGAAAACTGCCCTGAGTTCTAGGAGATTGATATGAAGAAGGATTCCTGAGGGGACCACATGGGCTTCCCACCCAAAAGGGAAGCATCGGTCATAAGGACCACCGAATGAGACTGAGAAACAAATGGGACCCTTGCCTTAAATTGTCCTGATCCTGCCACCATTGAAGAGCTTGGATCAGTGTCTGATCACTGGAATCAGTTTGGTAAGAGGATCCTTCCTTTGGGACCAAAAGGCCCTCAGATGGAACTGAATGTCCTTCATCTGGAATCTTGCCCCTTGGACCACTGCTGTAGAAGTTCCCATGTGGCCCAAGAGCTGAAGAAATGCCTTGCTGGTTGGGACACCTGAAGGCTGAAGAAAGAAGCCAGTTCTATAAGAACTCTTGCTCCTTTCCAGGGAAGAAAGGCTCTTACTTTGACAATATCTAGTTCTTCCCTATAAAGGTAGAAGCTGCACTGGTTCGAGAACTGACTTGGGAGGTTGAGAAGAAATCCCAGGGAAGTGAGCACTTGCTGGGTCACTTGCAGGTCTGACCTGACTCGGTCTGGAGACTGACCCACTATGAGCCAGTCATCCAGATATAGAAAATGGAAATCTTTTGCCTTCTTAAAAGGCAACTACTACTGCCAGGCACTTTGTGAAAACTCTTGGAGCTGATGTTAGACCAAAGGGCATTGCTTTAAACTGATAATGGCCTGAGGGTAACTTGAACCTGAGGTACTTTCTGTGGGAGCACCTGATGGAGATGTGAAGTAGGCATCTTTGAGGTTCAGGAAGCTAGCCAGTCCCTGGCCTTAGAGAGGGAAGAATTATTCCCAGAGTCACCATCTTGAACCTTGGTTTAAAAGATGTTTGTTCAGGTATCTTAGATCTAGGATGGATCGCCACTGCCCTGTCTTTTTGGGTAAGAAAGTACCTGGAGTATAGACCTTTGCCCCGGTGTTGGGTAGGAACTCTCTCTATGGCTCTTAAGGCTAGAAGAGATGAAATCTCTGCCTCTAGGGCAAGGGCTTGGAGAGACCTACAGGTGGAAAGATCTGGCTCATCTTCAGAAATTTTTGAAGCTGAGAACCAGTCCCTGGCTTACTACTTCCAGGACCCACTTGTCTGAAGTAACAGACATCCAGTCCTGGACGAAGTAAGCTAGCCTGCCCCCTACAGGGATAGGAGAGTCGACCTGGGCAGACCCATCAGGTGTCTGCTTGGCAGGGGCCTTAGGCTGAGGAGGATGTAGCCCTGCTCATCCCCTTCTGCCTCTCCCTCTGAAGAACCCCTCTGTGAAAGGGAGAAGAGGCCTGTGCTTGGTAGAAAGCCTATGAAAGGCCTGCCTCTGCCCTAGATTGCTGCCTTTGAGGAGTTGCCTGCCTCTCCTTGGCCTGAGCACTCTTATAAGTGGTCCTGTACTCATCCATTTTCTTCATGTAATTTTCTGTCTGCTTCCCAAACAGAGAATTACCCACCACAGGGAAATCCATGGCCTTTAGCTTGGGTGTCCTGTGAGAGGCTAGTACATCTGAGCCAAGCCATCCTCCGAAGAGCCACAGATGTAGCCATGACTCTTGATAACACATCATTGGAGTCCACAGCAGCATGAAATTGTACCTTTGATGCCTCAATCCCATCAGCAGCCACCTCTTCCAGCTCCTTGGCAGCTGGGGGAAGCCTGCTTAGCCAGTGCCAGTACAGTGTTCCACCTGGACTTCTGGTACCTGGCTGTATAGGCCATATAATTAGCCTGCCTGAGTCCCAAGGAGGATGCCATGTATTGTTTCTTTGCCATGGCATCCGTCCTTCCTGGAGTCTTTGTTTGGGGGTGTGAAGCCAGGGAATATTTGCCTTGTCACAGGCTGCAGCCTGCACTACCCCAACATGGCTGCATTGCTGGTAGAAAAACTCTGTATCTGAGCCTGAGAAAGTATACCTTTTGTCCATCCTTCTGTCAACAGGAGGTACAGAATTGGAGACTTTAGGATTTTTGTGTCTGCTTCCCAAAGGACTTATGAAGGGAATAGACTCTGGGATGTCCATCATTTCAACAAAATCAGGCTCCTCTTGATCCTCCACAGCCTCCTGCAGAGGAAGCTGGACAGTTTCAGCCACTTTTCTGTAAAACAGATAGTGGGAGAGGACTCAGAGAGCCTAGGAGGGAAACACCAGAAGGTCTGTCTGGGGAGATGTCCGTTCCATGGGCACATCCAGACTTTCACCATCATCATCATCACCATCATCTTCAAAACCCCTCCTCTTGAAACTCTGGTTCATAAAAGTCTTCAGGGTATAATCTTGAACCGGGGAACCAACCAAACCAAACCCCTGCCAAAAGGCTTGGATTGGTCAGAACGGACGAGCGATTCAACAATCTGAATCGCTCTGGCTATTTCTTGAGCAGTCGGAACATGAACCTCTGGATCTGAACCAGTCGATTTCTCTTTGCGTTTCTTTTGTAGGAACCTATCCTCAGGATCGGCTCTCCTCTTGCCTGAAGAAGTATCGCCTGGTCAGAGGGCACTCCTTTGGTTTGGTCGGAAACGAACTGGGCTGGCCATCTGGGTCAGCGCTGACTTCGCCTTTTCCCTAAGTCTACCAAATCTTTTCCAGGTAGACTTAGGAAAGTTTTTACATATTTAGCAGTCTGTATCGAGGTGGTCAAACCCCAGACAATAAACACAGGTGGTGTGGGATTGGCCCTTAGCAAAGACCTCCCACACTCACTGCAGTGTTGAAAACCAGTTGGCCCGTTATTTTCTTGGGTTTCTCAGACATGGCCAACCTAACCAAACTTACCCTATTTTCGGCAACCACCAGGCAAGACTCCCTTATCAGTTTCTAACCGTGTTACGGTATTGGAAAAAGGCACAAATTACGTTTTAAAACCGATAAGGACCGTAACCACACACTAAAGATAGATGTAACTAATGGATCGGTTCGCCGAACCGATCGAGAAATACAAATTTTCCAATTTCCACAATAAGAAACAGAGAACTACCTAAAGTACTTACTGTATCACAGACAGAGCCTGAACCAACAATGCGATAATAATTCGGAATAAAACCGACAACTTTAACCGACTTTGAACCGAGCAGAAGGAGAAATCTCGGGCGACTGTTCAGTGAAGCGTGCAAAGAATCTGACGGTTGGGTTTCAATGTGCTGCAGAAGAGACCTCAACCGAGCTCGAGCTCAACATTCTATGCACTGCATAGAAATTAACCTCTACTCTCTGGGGCAGTTTAAAGGCTGGAACTAACTGCAGATTGTCAGAATACAGCAAGACTTCATGTTGTTTGAATGACATCTTTGTCAAAACCTCTCACTGCTCAGAAAGCACTTTGCATACAAAGTTCTGCCAGTGACCACTTCTGCTGTGCAAAGTGCTTCACTTTGCAGGGAAAGTACAACCTGGCAAAGACTCTGCCTGGCAAAGTGGCCACAGGTTTAACTACAGCTGTTAGCAGTCCAAAGGTAGTGAAAATTAAGTCTGTTCCATATTTACCATTTTAGAACCTTGTCACTGATGATCAAGTTTTGTCTGACTGCAGTGTGTTTAGCCACAACTTGATTATCAGTGACGCCACAAGGTTCTAAAATGGTGGCAGTGCACCAATACGGGGTGATTTATCGTCGATATCGCTGGACCTCTGACAGCTAAGCAGCTAAGCCTAGTACCTCATTGAAAGAGCTTTTATGGGCATTCTTTATGTTCTGCTGGTCATTGTTCACGAATGTATCCCTTTAAGAGAAGCACTAATTGTGGTGTTGCCACAAAAAACAAGGAAAGATGCAGCCGAATGCCCAAATTATTGGCCAGTCTCATTACTCAGCACTGACTGCAAAATAATTGTAAAGTACTCAGTAAATGACTTGAAAGTATAATAACAGACTGTTGATAAAGATCAGGTAGGATTCATTATGGGAGAGGCAAGGCTGATAATGATGAGAGCTCCTTTCTGCACTATGGGCAGCCCAGAAAGAAGGAAACTGTGTGTGGCACTGTCCTCATTAGACATTGAAAAGGCATTCCAGTTTGGTGAGTGGAAATTCTAAACTTGGTCCTTGAAGAATCTGTATTTAATACAGTCTTCCGGGTGAGGAAGGCTTGATGTAGTTAAAGTCATGCGTCGGGCCTAACAAATGGGTTTAATTCAGGGATATTCCAGTTAGAAAGAAGCACAAGACAAGGCTTCCCATTATCACCCAGTTCATTCATCCCCGCGATGGAGCCACTAATTATTTAAAATTAATGAAACAACAGAGACTGAGGGAATGCACTTAAAGGGATCGCTGCAGACTTTTAGCATTTGCTAAAGACCTTTTGATTACCATTCAGAATTTGAAAAGCTGTCTTCGCACCTAATGAGGTTAATAGAAGAGTTTAAAGAAATATCTGAGTTGTGCTTAAACTGGAACAAGTCAGAATTGATAGTGTTAAACAAACACTGCACCCATCAATCTTTCTCTAATTCCAGTATTCTACTGAAACTACCCCTGACCAAATGGTTTATTTAAGTGACAATGTTCCAGCTGGGCCATTATATGAGGTAATAATGTGATTGTCAAGTGAATAAAGTACAAGGCCAAAGGTCAAGTACCTTATCTTCACAGGACAAACTACATTATGCTTCATAACAAATGGGGAAAATGTGGAGGAGGAGGTGGTAGGAGAAAACTAAGGAAAAGTGACCACAGGAGTGTTGGGTTCAAGGTGAGGGCAGGGAGGACAGGGACCCTTACCAGCACAATGGTGCTGCACTTTAAACGGGCAGATTTCAACAAATTATAAAGGCTGGTGAGGGAGGTGGTGGAAGGTTTAAGGGATATAAGTGACGTAGACAAACTATGGGTAACTATCAGGGACCAGATCCGAAGGCCACAGGCATTCATGAAAAGTGTCAGAAGGGGTGAGAAGCAGGAAGCCACTTTGGTTCAGTAGGGATGTAGCAAGGGTGGTAGGGGTAGGCAGAGGGCGTTCAGGAGATACAAGAGTACTCAGGGTGAGGGGATAGGGATGCTTACAGGGAGGCAAGGAGACTAGCAGGAAAGGTCATCAGGAGGGCTAAGGCGGACACAGAACTAAGGATAGCGAAACAGGCCAGGAGAGGAAAATGGCATTTTTAGATATGTGAGGAGAGAGGAAGGTTGGCCAGAGATTGAAAGGCTGAGGGGAAGGAGGCACACACTTGGAGGAGGACAGGGAGAAGGCAGAAGACCTGAATAGCTGCATTTGCCTGTATTTATGAAAGAAAGGTGGTAGAGGGATGGAGTTGGGGAAGAGAGAGGAGGCACGGGGATGGTATCGGATCCCTTCACCATGGAGAGAGTTAGGAGGAATTAACCAGGGTGAAGGTGGACAAGGCCATGGGACCAGATGGCCTGCACCCAAGGGTAATTTGGGAACTAAGAGAGGAGCTGGCTGACCCACTTTGCAAGGCTGTTCAACCTGTCCCTGGACACTGGTATAGTGCTGAGAACTGGAAAAATACAGCGGTGGTGCTGATACACAAGGGGGAAGCAGGGATCTGAGGGAAAACTATTGCCCCATCAGCCTGACCACTGTGGTGGGGAACATCATGGAGGCACTCATCAGTGAAAGGGAAATGAAGTATCTGGAGGTGAACAGACTGCTGGATGACAGACAGCATGGGCTCACTAGGGCAAGTCATGCCAGTCCAATTTGATCAAATTTTTGACTGGGTGATGTGGGTAGTGGACCAGTGGGAAGCGTGGACGTATCCTATCTGGATTTCAGTAAGGCCTTCTGATACTGTACCCCTATAGGAGGCTGGTCAACAAATTGGATAGCATGGGGTAGGGGTCAAAATAACAAGATGTGTTGAAAACTGGTTGGCGGATAGGAGTCAGAGGGTGGTGGTGAATGGGGTGTACTCAGGGTTTGGGCTGGTGAGGAGTGGAGTTCCCAGGGATCAGTGCTGGGACCCCTCCTGTTCAATATCTATACTAGACATTGAATGGACTGGCATGAAGGGTGGCCCTCTTTGCAGATGACACGAAAATCTGTAATGTAGTTGACACCGGGGTGTGGAGGACATAAGAAGGACGGAGATTACTGGAGGAGGGCAAGAGACCTGGCAGCTAAAGTTCAACATCAAGAAGTGTGCTGTTATGCACCTGAGGCACAGGAACCAAAGGTCTGAGTATATACTGGTGGGAGAAAGTCAGGGGTATCAGAGGACGAGAGGGATCTGGGGTAACAGTCTCCAGCAACCTCAAGGTAGGGAGGCAGTGCTCAAGGGCGGTGGGTGGGCGTATGGGATGCTGGCAAGTATTGGCAGGGGGATCACCAGCAGGCATAGGAAGGTCCTGGTGCCCCTGTATCAAGCCCTGGTGAGGCCACACCTTGAGTATGGTGTCCAGTTTTAGAGGCCTTACCTGCACAAAGAAATAGACTCGATCGAAAGGGTCCAGTGTAGGGTGACTAAGATGGTGCAGAGGATGAAGGAAAGCCATATGAACAGAGGTGCAAGGAGTTGGTGCTATATACAATGGAGACCAGAAGGAGGGGAGGGACATGATTAAGATCTTTAAATACACCAAAGGGATGAACAAGGGAGGCCTGGGAAGTTGTTCCACATGAAGGAAGGAAACATATCAAGGGGCATGGACTGAAACTCCAGCGGACTTCAAAAGCAATGTGAGGTCAATTTTTCACAGAAAGGGTGGTGAAGAACTGGAATGGGCTTCTGAGGAGGTGGTGAATTCAGAGACCGTAGTGGGATTTAAGTCCTCTTGGGACAGACACATGGGGCTAAGGGGGGTCTCAAGATATGGTAGGGTGGACATGGGGGCAAGGGCAGACTAGATGGGCCATGAGGTCCTTTTTGCTGTCACGTTCTGTGATTCTGTGTATGTGCTGCTGCAAGTATAAACTGGTCAGAATGCAAGAAAAGGATGATGCCACTACTGTAATTTTATTGACAATTAAATGACTGTTGAGTTTGCAAAGATTAAATATTTTTTTATTGTATGTTGAACACGGTTCTGGATGGAAATCCATCCCTAGAATATCCTTGTTTTGCAGCAATAGCTAGGTTATTCTGTTGTTGTGCTGTACCAGATACGTAGCTACTGCAGCACAACAACTTTGAACGTCCACACGTGCTCGCCTCACAGAACTCCGCTGTTCGATCACAATGCTAATACAAATAAAGAGTGTTACGCATCAAGAGCCTTTTTTCTAAATGTTCAATACCATGAGTGCCTAGACCCTGCTGCTGTGTATGTGGGGGAACCATACACTATAAAGACAATGTATGGTCCATTATACACAAGTGTGTATAGTCATCTCGAGGTTGCCATGGCGACTGAATCTCATGAGCTTTGCTCTTGAGGTTTAAACAGTTGCCATGGTAACCTCTTGATGGCTACACATGCTTGTTGTGTATAGTGGCCCATACATTATCCTCTATGTAGCCCTGACCTCTGCTTAGCTTCTGATTGAGGAGAGGGTCCACATGCAGTATAATTAGGTAATAATACACCTAAAGGACGGTATGTCATGGGATATCATCACAACTCTGGCACATTGTGAGTCATGAGTGACAGGCTGAGTGACTCATGCCATGACTAGTGATGATATCCCATGATATGACACTACTTGAAGTGTATTATTGCTGTTATATAATGAGAAAAGACAACTTTAAACAAATTTTAATTCAATAGAATTTACTTGAGGAAAAAAACAGTCCCAACTTTAACTTTAGTTAACAGGTTTAAAAAGTTCTGTTTACAAGTAAATAGTAACACTGTCCTTAGGAATGCCAGGTATGCTGCGATTCTCAGCTATCTAAGGTAAGTGCCTCTGAAGAGAATGTTTGTAGTGATTTGTTGTTTATATCATGAGGTTTGTGACTGGAACTTTTAAACTGTTATTAAGTCTGTAGTCAAGACGCACCTCAAGATTACCGACTCAGCTGGGCACATTCTCTACTCCAAAGAAGATGCCTCGGAAGGAAAATTTGCTTTCACCACAGATGATTATGACATGTTCAAGTTTGCTTCAAGAGCAAGTATTCAGTGGGTAGGTGATGGAACACATACTGTGGAACTAGCACCCCTCCCCACCGACATTATGCAGTATGATATCTGCTCGATCCTTGGTGGTGGTGGGGGTCACTAAGGGCTTAGAATGAGCAGCAGGAGCTTTAGTTTACTGAGCATACCTTGGCTCCCAGTCTCTGTGGCTGTTGTGGAACCCAAACTACATGCCTCCACCCTCACAAGGCAGTGTTTAAGCTGGACTCTAATACCCCATAGCATTTTGGCTAACTGCCACCTGACTGTTTTAGACTAATGACAGAACTCTTAGGCAAACCTTAGAACACTCACTGAATTGTCAAAGAACTGGTTTGGTACCCTCCCACTGTACTGACCTCCATACTGTCCCCCCTCTGGCACCCACCTATGCTCTGGGGTCCCTAGACTCCCGCTCTGTTAGTCCCAGACGTCAGACCCAAGCTGGCCAGGCCACCTTCTCTCACCGCTCCCTCAACTCTGGAACCCTTTCCCTCTGAAATTCGCCACTGTTCCTCTGTTCGCCACTATCCTATACCCTTGCCAATCACTGCTCAGTAAACTGTGCCTGCAGCTAACTCTCCAGTCTATTCTACTTCAGACACTCCTATATTTCTTCTCCCAGTAGGCCCAATGGTGTTAATTCGCTAACCACACCCAACTACTGCACTTGATCCCAACTTTTGAGCTAGCTAGCTTGCACTTACCCTATCTCATTATATGCCACAACCCAAATACTTTAGCAGGGTTTCTTCATTGTACTATTACTCCGACTATTAGGGTATATGTATTAATCCACGCCACCTATTCCTGTCAAATATATGCAGCTGTATTATGTAACTATATGTTTTCAGGTATAAAGCATGACTTCCATGTAACTGCTACTATACTATAAGTAAATTGTCATCTATGCCCTACTATTTCTGTCAGATGTTTTCAACTGTATTGTAATTGTTTGTATATATGTCGGGACCTGGACTACCCTTGTCCTCTTCCCCACTGTGCCTCCCCAGGTCGCACCGGAGACAAGCAGTTCTTGCTCAGTGTGCTTTTCCTGGTGAAACAATTTCAATAAATAAATAGGGATCTGCATTGTGTGGCTTTACAGTAGGAATTTGACTACTTGAACAGTGCTGTTTGAAGCTAAATACAGAAATGATCAGCAAAACATTATTTGGCTAATGGCCGGTGAACACTGGCTGTGTGCATCCAAGTCAACAGTTTTTCACCCTCTATAGAGCTTTTTCTTCCTGGCCATACTCATTGTCCAGGGATATACCCTATTCTGGCCCATTGGACGCGGTCTTCCCCATATCCAAAGCCACAACCTCCCCTTCCCTGGGATGGGAGTCACTAGACACTAGGACCCAGGAGAATCCAAGTTTTGCTCCCTGCCCCCTCCCCCAGCATGTGTATAGCCCACCCAGGCCGCTGCATGCAGGAACATGCTATGGAGGGAGCAGGCTTCCTAACCAACTGCAGGGGTCAGTGCTGCACTGGGTGCCCAGCACTATCCTTCCCTAATGACAGTGCACCCTTGGCGGCAGCTGCTGTAGTCAGCCCTGCCTCCAGATGCAGTGTCCCAAGCTCACAGTACAACTCGGGTCGGCAGCACAACACAGTCACGCTGGGCCATCAGGGTCACCCTAGTAAATGTTTTTGTAGAGATTTTTTTTCTTTCTGTGGCAAAGCAGTCACTGTAATCTTCTCTGCCAGCCCCAGTTACCCAGGATCAGCGCATCTCTTTGGGCGGTGGGGGGTCCAGTTTAGCATGTGATAACCATCATCCAGTCCCCTGCCTCATGTTTCCCTGTCTTGTCTGTTCCTGGGAACCATTGGCATTGCTCTTCTGCCCACCTGTCTGTGTACAAACCACTCCAAAGTCCACAGTTTCCCTTTCTGGATCCACTGTATTGGTGGCTGTGGGCTTGCCATTACATCTCCTCACGCAAGACAGAGCTCTGTCAGTGCTAACATGTCTGTGGAACAGCAAATGCTGAAACCGAGCTCACAATCCTGTGGTTTGGTGTGTCCCTGAAGGTGAGCCGCAAGATACAAATTCAAACAGGAAGAGAGACACTGTAGCGGTGGTTCTAGACAAAAGTGCAGAGACAGCTGGTTAAGGGAACTTGTGACATGCACAGATAACTTTTGTGGTACCTCAGTCATCAATCCAGTCCAAGTCCCATCTGCCTGTTCTGGTGGTAGTTCAGGTGGATATTAAAGATCCCATGGCACTTCTCGAAAAGAGTCATGGAATTTCCCTGGTGCCCTGGCCAGATTTCACTCCCATTCACTAAAAATACCACCAACAGCTTAATCTGGTTCAATGTCAGTCGGCATCCATCTATATCCCTCTCCCCGGGACGAGGCTGAAAATTGGCAGAATTTTCTAGTCCTCCTTTTCCCAGTCAACAAAAACTAAATAAGAAAATATATATTTTGCTATAGCACTGTAAATACAAATACTGAAATGTAAGGCGCCCCCTGAGAAAGTTTTGTGAGCAGAGCACCAGGGCATTCTGGTGTCTGCCAGCGTTTAGTGTGTGTTCTGTGCAGTGTTCCATTTAAGTGGCACGCAGGCTCATTATTTTCAGGGAAGGAAATAATCCAGGCAAGAAATTAAATGGAGGCCAAATGACCCTTTCACAGCTGTTTATTTTGTTAATTGATATACTTACAATTCCTTGTCCTAAACAGTATATCATTCTGGCACAATACCTTGCTTTCAAGTGCAATTCATAGTCTTTTGTTAATGCATTAAACAGTTACTGAATTCTTTAAAAAAAATAATTATCATAACACCTGAAACCGTGATGTTCAGAGGCACATAACAGTGTTACTTTCTGTAGTGAGAATATAGTTGGCCTGGTGTGCCACTGCAGCGGTGTATAGCACCGCCTTGGATTGTCGGAGCCTAGAGCATTGTGTGCCCAGTAAACTGCTTGAGGAAGTTTTTTTTTTTTTCAAGAAATGCAGTACACTGCAGATCCACTTCTTCCTGTGTGGTAATCTGTAACGTAAGAGCACTGCTGTAGCAATATTTTGGATGGATGCCTGGGGTGCACTAAACATACTTCTGCATTGCACAAGTTCCCTGAAACCAGCAGCCATCGTACTTTCATCCAGAACCACCACCACTGCTGTGAGTGAGTCTCGTCCTGTTTTAATTAACATGTTGTTTATCAGAGTGCCAGTTGGGCATAGACGTTGGCTTGCTTCCCAGTCCCAGTTGCATGTATGATGGCACAACATGCTGCCACTGGCTGTGTTGGGGGTGTCTGAAATTTGGCAGGGAAACATTTTGTTTTTGAGATAGCAGTTCTTATACAGACTGCATTCCAAAGCATTTACAATCGGGGGGATGTTGCTGCCTTTTCAGGGCACAGGAAAAAGATCAAAGTGTGGTTATGCAAGGGGGTGGGGTGAAGTGACTTGCTCAAGGCAGATGTGAGATGAAACATGGGTCTCCAGGTTCACAGCTGTACTTAACTGCCTAACCACTGAGCCAATGTGCCTCCGTAAATGTATTTTATTTTAGCTCAAAGTGCCCTGTTGAAACAGCCAGTGAGTGATTTTTTTTTGGGGGCTTCTAAAATGGCAACATAATCTTACTAGGTTACCCAGCAAGGTCTAGCCCAACCAGTTGGGAGGCAGAATGGGTAGAGGATCACCTCCCAGCAACGCTGCTGGCAGCCCCAAAGCATACTACCATCCCGGTTTGAAGATGTCTCCATATGTTTTTCTGGCTAGAGTGTGTACCATTGGACCACAGTTGTGTCTGGAGTTGTCACCACTTATAAACTATATTCTATTCTGTTACCTGTTGGTTTTCATATAGTTTGTTTTAACAACACTAAACATAGGATTAAAGGCTGAGTGGGGATTGGCTGTTGGCAGTTGGGGTCTGTGTTAAAGCATAAGCAAATTTGCATCAATTTTGGAGCTCAAATGCCATAAAACGGCCATCGGTGCCTAGTAATGGTTGCTCTCCTCTCTAGAATCATCCTCTCGAGATGACCCACTGACTGTGCTGGCTTCAAGGGACAGATCTGATCCCCACTGGACGTTTCCTTGAGTCCTGTCTCTCTCTGTGTCTCCCCCACCGGTGGTCTGCACTGGTCTCAAAGGTGTTGAGATCCGCCAGGTGACTAAGTGGGAGAGAAGGAGAAGGCAGCAGCATTTTGCATATGTGCAGTACAACGGCCCACTGGGACTCCTGGCCTGTAATGTTGAGCATCTCTGGACTTCCGGGCTAAACGCTGCACATCTGGAAGCACAACATGTGCTGAAGGACGCGGGTACCAGGAACCCTGATACTTGAGTATGCTGCTTTGTATACTTTTATTAGGAGTATTTTGAAAGACGGAAATGCAGAGGACCGAGTGTCGGGAGCCCAGGACTGATTGCCCGAGGTTGTTGTCCCAACACCTGGTAATTACCAACGGTGTTTTGTTTTTTTTTTTTTTAATTTCTGTTTATCAAGTAATTTTCCACATAGTTACACAATGGACATATCTGATTTATAAGGCATTCTTTCTAGTAAAATACAGTATCTCACATTTATAAAATGCGTTTTCTACATATTTTCGTATAGTTGAGTATATAGAGTAATCTATAGGTGAAACCACAGGTCTATGGCTATTCAGGGAAAATATGACTTTATAATTCTCCCCAGTAATTTTTCCCCAATTAGGTTTTATGTATTAAAATCTAAAGTTTGTGACCAACGGTGGGTTTGTTATCTAAAGTAAAGGGTGTGGGGCAAAGCTCCCAAACTTGAAAAACTCTGCCGCAGGCAATTGCCAGGTATTGGGATGCCGAAGTTTCGGGCGTCAGTCGTGGCTCTTGGCGCTCTGTCTTTTGCATTTCGGCCTTTCATATATATTCCTTTATTATACTGGTGTAAGGAAAATTGCCTACTTTGCAGTTGTTTGGCTAGCTTTTACGGTAGAGATTAACAAAGATGTGATAAGAACCACCCCCACCACGATTTAAAAGAAAACTAGATGCTCATATCTTGTAAATGTTATTTGTTTCCATGTCTACAAACAACCCTTTTCACGTAGCTGGTGGGAATACGTGTTAGCTTTAGTTTGTTTTCACTGTTCATAGTTAGACCCTGTAACTATCGGGCGGGGGTTGTCTCCATCTTCTGGATGAAATCTCATTGTCCCTGAGAGCTGCATTAGAATATGGAACATGAGTCAGTACCCTTTAGTCTCCACAGTATGCCTGTCTGCTTAGAGTTCAACAGTATAAGTTGCAGCAAGGTGAAATACAACATTTATCTTCAGTTAGCTTTGCAAACTGTCTGAATTGTAATGCATGGTTTTCCTCTTAAATTGCATTCAGTTTGTTTGTTTCCAGAGTTTTTCAGGATATTTGTACTTTCAGCATAGAGATGCATAGTATAAATGGATGATGTGACATCATGTATTCCTATGTTAATGTGGCTCTCGTGGACAATGTGATTTCAACAACTATAAAATGGAGCTCCCGGGACAGTTACAGGGGACTAGCATGACAGTGCAAACAAACTAAAGCAATCACGTGTATCCCTACCAACTACAGGAAACATGGAAACAATAAAATTTGCAAGATATGAGGTGTGGTTTTCTGTAAACATGAGTTCCTTATCAGCAGTGGCAAGCAGCGAGCAGCTCATTCATATAATGGACAGGGCATTACACTGAGACATGGCTCTGTCAGTCAACCAGATTTTTAATTAGAATAAATTTGACAGAGTAAAGCGAGAGTTATTAAAGATTACCTCACAGCATCACAGTTAACACAGAGAGTTTGGAAATCATATCTTCGTTATGCTGGCACTGTCAGTGGGGGTGTAGGGTTAAAGAGTGTTCACAAACCTTTGTTCCAGTCACTGCTGTCTTGAGAGTTGATCTTGGTATCGTCTGTCCTCCTCCTTTCTTCTTGGTTGGCAAGCAGAAGTCCGGATCAAGATTTAACCACCTACACAGTCACAAAGTCATAGGTACACTTCAAAGTTGAAGATTCGAATCTCGACTACCCTCTCTGGTGGGTCAGCCTCTGTTATGCCTGTATTGTAGCTTGTTCCACAATCTGCCACTCCCACTGGCTAGCAGGACTTCAGCTCAGGCATCAAACCACTGACTTTGGCAGTTAAAAGTGTTTGCACTGTTTCTGTGTGTGGATCTTGGCAGTAGAACTCTATCGGTTTCTTTGCATCTTCCTGGAAGCAGGTGTGCCATGCAAGGAGGTGACAGCACCACTATCCGCATGTTGGCTGGCTAAAGCTAAGCAAGTTTTGAATCTGTTACTATCGATGGGATTGAAGGACATATGGGATAGGAAGGGCACTTCTCAGTCCCTAAGCAGCAACAGAGGTCCAACACAGTTTCAAGGGGCAGGTGTTTGGCCACCCCAGACAGTTGAGAAACTAACACTGGTCACCCAAGAAGCAGAGAGATATCTGTGTGTTAGACAGCAGTAAAATACTTCTTGTTTTGGCCTGTTCATGCAGTGGCGATGAACTAGGAGACTTACTGAGGTACTGGAACCAATCCTCTTAATGTCTTTATAAGTGACATTGGAGAGCACCTAGAAGGAAAGGTATGTCTCTTTGCAGATGACACAAAGATCTGCAACAGGGTTGATACAAGGTGGGGTGGAAAGAATGAAAAGGGACTTGGCAAGGTTGGAGGAATGGTCAAATATGTGGCAGCTCAGAGTCAGTGCAAAGAAGTGCAAGGTAATGCATCTGGGAAACAAAACCCAGGGAAGAGTACACAATGGAGGGTGAGTTAACAACAACAAAATTGAAAGAGACCTAGAAGTAATTATATCAGATGACCTAAGGGTGGGCAAGCAATGTGAGAAGGCAGTAAGAAGGGCTGAGGGGATACTGGGATGCACAGGAGAGGCATCAACAGTAGAAAACAGGAAGTTGTTATCCCTCTGTACAGACAGTTAGTGAGACCCCATCTGGAGTATTCTGTCCAGTACTGGAGACCCCATCTCCGCAAAGACATAGACAGAGTGGAGGCTGTTCAGAGGAGGGAACAAAATGGTGCAAGGTCTGCACCAGAAGACATACGAGGAGAGACTAAAGCAGCTTAATATGTATACCCTTGAGGAAAGGAGGGAGAGGGGACATGATATAAACTTTCAAGTATCCCAAGGGAATTAACAAGGTACAAGAGGGTAGTATCTTTCAGAAGAAGAGATGTGCAAGAACAAGGGGCACAATTTGAAGATAGAGGGGGCGGCTCAGAGGTAATGTTAGAAATATTTTTTCACAGAGAGGGTTGTGGATGCATGGAAGAGCCTTCCTGAGGAAGTTGTGGAGTCAGGAACAGTGGGAGAATTCAAGAATGCATGGGACAGGCATAAGGCAATTCTAGTGGGGGTAGGAGGAAGTAAGCTGTTGATTAACTAGAACCTGCAACTTATCCATCAGGTAGGGAAATGGGCAGACTAGGTGGGCCAAGCGGTCCTTATCTGCCATCAAATTCTATGTTTCTATGTAGTTTTATAATGGCTTTTTTTAATGCACTATATCCTCCTGCCCCTCCTGGTCAGCTACATTCTGCTGTTGTACACCAACCCCATCACCCTACCTCTAGAACTTACCCCCATCTACTTCTTCCCTCATTGGGTGAATGGGTGCCATAGATGGTGGTGGCATGACACCTGCCAATGATGGTTGTTTTCTTCCCTTTCCTCTCCTCCTGAGTCAGAGCCAGTGGTGTTCAATGGCTCGCACATTCAACTTAAAGATGTCACGTGCTCTCAACACTAGCTTCTGGCTTGTGATTTTGGTAACTGCTGCTGCACCACCTAGAGGTACACACTGTCCCCCACCCCAAAGGAGGAAAACTCGCCCCAAGCCGACTCGTGCCATATCTTTTTTCTTTTTTTCTTTTTATTGAGATATTCAACATAATAGAAATACTTCATTTGTATACTCAGTTATCCTGTTTTTAAATAATACTTATTATAGATTGTATCTTATATACAATTGTTCTACTTTTGGTGTGGTAATTGGCGTCTCTATGTTTACTCTTGTCAAACTTTATCTGTGAACATTTTTGGTTGTAGCTACTGACTCCATATTAGGTTTACCTAGCAAGGGCATAGCCATCTACCCACCCTCATCCTGGCGTCCTTATCCTTTCTTTCAGCTCTCTGTGGTAGAAAATATTAAAGCAATGGCAGTGCAGGGTAGGCAGGGAGGCCAAGGCACTGTGGGTCACACTTGAACCAGGAAATGGCACAGCACTGCACAGGAGTGATCTAGCATCCGCACAGAGGGAAGAGGTAGACAGGGCAATAATGAAGGAAAGACACTGGATGGTGGTAAAGTGGAGGTACTGCTTCTGGGCGATTTTGACATGCCAGACATGAACTGGACCATCCTGGCAGCTGCCTCAGCCAGGAGCTGGGACATCATAGAATCCCTGCAGGAGGCAGGCCTCAAGCAGTTGGTTCAGGAGCCCACCAGGGACAATGTGATTTTAGACCTTGTGCTGACTAAAGGAGACAGGATCAAGGAAGTCAGGGTGGATGAGACATAGGGTCCAGTGACCACCATACAGTGGTGGTTCAGCATCCGTTGACGGTATCACAGGACAGCCACACAAAGACAAGGATACGGATTTCAGGAGAGCACACTTTGCCAGGATGGGGAGACAGATCAAAGAAGCCCTAGCATGTAGAGATCCAGGGGAAGGGTTGGAGAGCAGTGGGGACACCTAAAAGAAGCCATAGTTGAGGCAACAAATCAGTGCATCAGTCTGAGCAACACGGAAAAAGAAGAAACAAGTCACTATGGTTCACAAAGAAGGTGGCAGAGAAAGTGAGGGGCAAAAGGGGACCTTCAGAAAATACAAGGAGACCCAGAAGGAGGAAGATAGGGCAGTGTACCTAGAGAAACAGAGGGAAGTGTGGAAAGCTGTAAGGAGCATGAAGGAGCAAACAGAGAATAGATTAGCACAGACAATAAAGAGACAAGACATTTCATAGATACATTAGTGACAGAAGAAAGGTCAGGGCACGAACTGAAAGGCTCAAAGGGAGGAAGGGGAGAGTGTGAGGTGATCTAGAAAATGTATCCATAATGAATGAATAGTTCTGTTCTGTATTCACAGTAGAGGAAGAGGACAGGACCACAACCAGGCAGCAGGAACAATGGAGAGAGAGAGCAACACCAGTCCTTTTACAGAAGAGAGAGTCCTGGAGGAACTCTCAAAACTGAGGGTGGACAAAGCGATCCGACCAGATGATATACACCTCAGGATATTAAAGGAATACGGGCAGTGCTGGCAGCATTGCTAGCAGCCCTGTTTAGTGAGTTGCTCAATACAGGGCTGGTTCTGAGGACTGGAAGGGGCAAAGGTCCCTCTTCACAAGAGTGGTAGCAGGAGGAGGCAGAAAATTATAGGCCGGCAGCCTCACCTCAGTAGTGGGTAGGTCACGGAGGCGCTTCTTAAGGAAAGGATTATGGAACACCTGGAAACCATGGGAGCACAGGATCCAGGGTAGCATGGATTCACAGCAGGAAGGTCATGTCAAACAAACCTGAATTACTTTTTGACTGGGTGACGAAGGAGGTGGATCAGGAGTAGCAGTGGATATCGCCTGCCTTGATTTCAGCAAGGCCTTCACACCGCACTCACAAAGAAGACTGGTGAACAAGCTAGGTAGCCTGGGGTGGGCCACAAAGTGGAAAACTGGGTTAGAAACTGGTTGAGGGATGGAAACAGAAGGTGGTAGTAAATGGATAAAATCCAAGGAAAGGAGGGTGACCAGTGGAGTGTCTCAAGGATCAGTCCAGGGCCCAGTCCTTTAATATCTTCATCAGTGACTTTGCTAAAGGGCTGGAGGGAAAGTTTGCCCTATTTGCAGATGACATCAAGATTTGCAATAGAGTAGACAATCCAGAAGGGGTCAAAAGAATGAGAGAGATCTGGGAAAGCTGGAAGAATGGTCCAGATTGTGGTAATTAAAATGTAATGCAAAGAAGTGCAAAATCATGTGTAACCCTAGGTGGCACTATTCCAAGGGCTACTACCCTGTCTGCTTGGCTAGTAGCAGGTAAAGGGACCTGAGTTCTGAACGGGTGCTCTCCACCCGGAGGTCAGGGGTTGGTAGTGGTCAAGATAACCTGGGCACAGCACTGGACACTGTAACCCCTCTGTCCTTACTAGTGGCTGGAACAATACACAATAATCACTTCACAAACCCTGATACACCACACAAGTACCCACACTGTTTGCACTTATCACCAGGGCTTTCCTCTAGCCCGCCCTGGGGACCCCTGTAAAATAAGGTTATGCACAGCAAATAACAGCAGTACAGTATTCTTGCACAAACTTTAACCACAGTCAGGGTAAATGCAAAAAGAGTTAGATCTGATTTATTTAAGGGGCTTGAACAAGGAGGGCGAATCAGGTTAATTTGCTTAAAGGCTTTATCAATCAAACAGTTATGCATGCACTTCAGGGTCAATAAACAGTCACACACTCTAGGTACTCAGATGGAGAATGGTGCTAGCCAGGAACATTGCAGCTGGTTGGGGCCCTGTGATGGAAGAAAACAACATGCACAACACACACTATTTGTAATTGGAGCCGAGGGCCCAGTTTGTGAAAGAAAACAAGACAATCAGATGACACACTTTTAAATTAGGCTGTTGTTGCAGGAGCTACCATAATGATTACTCACAATACCCAAGACTGGACATAGGCTGGACGAAAAATGAGACAGTAGGTGGTTAATCTGGAGTGCCAGGAGAAACAGGGCCCACACAATTTGCCAAGGCTTAGTTCCTGTTCAAGCGTGGAGCAGGGAGGCTGATCCCCAGGCAGTCTCTCTTGTCAATGGCTTTCTCTGTGCAATGGTGGAGTCTGGCAGGGCCAGCGTGGCATGGCCCAGGCTGAATGGAGATGAACAAGGATTCAGTCCGATTAGGCTGGATAAAGCTTCCAGGAAGCAGAACACAGTTCACACAGTGGGGAACCAAATCATGACCCACTTTCAATACATAGCACATTTACATGTAAAGGATTCTACAGTACCAGCAAGCAGAACACAGTTCACACAATGGGGAACCAAATCACGAGCCACAGTGGGGAACCAAATCACGACCCACTTTCAATACACAGCACATTTACATGTAAGGAAATTCTACTGTACCAGGCAAACCGCTCTCCTGTATGATCGCGAAGTCTCTGCCCAAACCGGGACTCAAAAGCAGCTGGAAATCCTGATGGGCCAATCATTCAGCAAAATCTTCGGTCTTCTTCAGGTATGATCCTGGTAAAAAATCAATGGCTTACTCGCTCTCACAAACTTGGATTTAGTTCAAAATAATTATCTTCTCTCACTCTTAGGGGCAGCAGGAAGACATGAAGGCCAAAACTCAGGCCTTTCCACAGTTCTCCCATGTGAAACTACTCAGATGGCTGCTGACTGTCTCAAGCATGTTGCTACTTCAGCTCCCAACTTAGATCTGACTCAAACTGCAGCAGGCCTGGGAATTTCCCGGAATCCAAAAAGGTTTGATTGGCTGATCTGTCTGTCAGTCACAACAAAGGCTCCCCTTCAGGTGCAAAAAGGCGCCAAAAGCCCCAAACTACAATTCCTACAGATTTTGACTCCAGACAGCTCCTGTAGTCCAGCTCCATTTTAGGTCCCACCAGAACTGATGGGTCCAATTTGCAGTCCAGGACCAAGATAGTGGAGATAAACAAAACAGTCCTTGCTGCAAAGAAGGCAGGTCAGACAAACTACATTATCATTATCACTCTAAATGATTTTCAACAAATAGTTACATCTTTCAACAGAGCTTCCTCTCAGATTACTTATGACTGCAATCCAGGCAGCTCTTAAAGAGACAGTACACTGAGGCTATACAGGCACTCTCGGCAATGACATTTAAACTGCTAAAACGAGGACACCAGCCTGGCAGTGAGCATTTAAGCAAGCTTGAGGAAGACTTTTCGGGAACCCCATTTGTAGGTGGGTTACACCTTCCCTGCCTGGAGAAAACTTGGCGTCCGCAGCAAGTCTGTATCATCATGCATCAGTTAACATAAACTTGTTACTTTACTATACATATTCACTACACTTCATGATACTATATCCATTCTGACAACACATTGTGTATATTTCCACAGGTAAATTGAACATTACTACACTGAATCAGGTAATAACTTCTTGTACCATAAACAATGCAAGAGGGGCCCTTCCTATCAGCTAACTTGGGGCTAGAGGGCAGGGGCACCATGGTGAGAGGAAAGACAAGTAACCTGGAATTGGCTGTCAAGCTCAATTTGGGCAGTGAGCTTGGTGAGACATAAACACCTTTGTGCACCACATTGATAGGCAAATCCACTGGCCTCCCAGGAGAATCATAACTGAGGCGTACTACTGGCTTGACTGCTCAGCCAGTCTTTCTGAGGGGACAACTACAGTCTCTGTACCTCAGCACTGGCCTGGGGACTCTTGTCACTTGTGAGGGGTGCCTTTGCCTGGGTGGGAACATCCAAACTTGGGGCACTGTCAGCTCCTTGCTCTGCAGGCTCTGTTTCTACAACACTTGACTCATTTTGTGAAGGCTCATGCACAATCAAGCTTTGAGGCACTGAAGGGGGTGGTCAGCACTCTCATACTGTTCTTCAAGTTCTGGTATGTCACTGGAAATACTCAAACCTCAGCCTCTTCTTCAGGCAAATCATACAGTTCCACAATACACAGAGACTCAGCATCTTCAGACATGATACTTTGCACTTCACTTTCTGGGAGCATTGGCTCCAAGGACGAAGCTGGGGGGTAAGGCAGTCCAGAAGGCCCAGCTTCATCCCCACAATTTATCAGGAGGTTACCTCAAAACAGCTGACTCAGTTCATAAGAGGGGTAATAGGCATGAGTCGCACTCACTTTCGTCAGAAGTGGACTGACAGTCACTATCATTATGGGCCTGCTGGAGGAAACCTTAAATCTGTGACCACTGGGGTAGGTTGACTCTGTCTTTTCTTGCAGTACCACGAGTCATCGGCCCAGGGGGCTCAATTTCTGGGGTTCAGCCTCAATCATGACTTGGCCAATAGGTAGCAAGTGGTTACGGTGCATGGCCTTGACAGCTTTGGAGTTGTTCTCTGGGCACAACTGGTACACAGGTAAATCATCCAACTTTCCAACTCCTACATGGGGAAGATGGTGCCACAGAACAGCAATTTTGTGTTTACCATGCAGTCCCAAATTGCATAACAACACACGGTCTCCAGGTCGAAGCTCTTGAACCTTTACTTTTTATCATGTCTCTCTTTGTTGGCTAGATTTCTCTTGGCGCCATTGTCTGGGCCAGTTGATTTGCATGGTTCAATTGAGCTTTCAGTTTTGTACATATTGCAAGTAGTTTTGGACTCAGACCCCATCTGGAGAGACCCCAAAACAAACATCAACTGGCAGCCGGGCCTCTCTCTTCGAACATGAGGCAGTAGGGGAGAACCCAGTAGCATCATTTTTCATGCAATTGTATGCGTGTACCAAGGTGCTAATCTGCTGGCTCCATTTATACTTGTCTTTTGGGTGGAGGGTGCCCAGCATGTCTAGAAGGGTGTGATTAAAACATTCTGGTTGAGGGTCTCCCTCGGGTGATGGGGTGGTTCTTGACTTTGCACCCCCCATAGAGAGAATTTCTCTGATTAGTCGACTCTAAAAGTCTCTGCCTTGGTCAGAGTGGATCCTGGGGAACACCATAGTGGATGAAGAAATTTTCCACCAGCACCTTGGCCACGGTAGATGCCTTTTGATCTTTGGTGGGAAAAGCTTCTGCATACCTTGTGAAATGATCCATAACCACTAACACATTGCCAATGTTCTGCTGATCAGGTTCTAAACACGAGAAGTCTATGCAGACTATCCATGGGGGTGCTGGTAGCAATATTAACAAGGGGCAGCCCTCTGAGGCAGAGCTTTTCTTTGCAGGCAGCGACTAAAAGTCTGTACATGGTGCTCAACATCGGCCCCATTTTGGGCCAGTAGAAGCTGAGATTGTACCAGGTCAAGGGTTCTGTCAATACCGAGGTGCCCCATGTGATTGTGGAGGGACCTCAGTGTCACAGATTCACTCAGCAGGTCATCCCTCTACTCCCAAAGTGCCAACCTCTGAGCATAGAATTGTGAACAGTGAACAGTACAAAGTAACCCTCTTGTCTGTTTTGTGGGTTCGAGTCACCTTAGTCTCAAGTTCTGAGGGATTTAAACTGATAACCTCTTGTTACCGTACCAATTGTCAGGCTCAGATAACTGTCTTCGGGGCCAGTTAACTTTGCCTATGGGCACCTAACCAGGTCTACAAATGAACCCTTAGAACTCTATGCAAGACCTAGAGAACTCTATCTGTTTCCCAGTTTGGTATCACAATAAGCTCATACACAGTGTCAACTATAACCATATAAGCTTCACTTATATAAAAGAAGTTTCAAGGCACACCAGGCAGTTTCCATTTTAAAATATATATCTTTACTTTAAAATAGATAAAATAGGAAAACAGTAAAATACAGAACAAAATATCCCAACACATACAGCCTTAAAAGAAACAGGTTTAAAAGTGCAGATTCCTACAAATAATAACACTCAGACTAGCTTTATCTCAGGTCTCCTTACTTCTTAATCTTTCAGTGCTTTGATGTTCCTCCTCTCAGTCAGAAATATGAAAAGTGAATGTCTCTTCTAAGGTTTGCTCAGTAGGTTTAAAAACAGTTTTGAGCCAGCCTTCTCTCTGAGGTCACCTAACTCCACCTTGGAGTATTAAAATTAATATTTTTATAACACAGGATGGCCTACTGAGATATTAAAAATAATAGATGAAAAATAAATCGCCTCTTTTATGGTACAAACTGGTCTGTGAACTGCTTTACCCTAGACATCAAAAGTCTCTTTGATGTAAGTCAGTGTATATTCAAAGCAAATGTATATTGGATTCTTTAATTTAGTCTGGGACCTGGTATCCCCAGACATCAAAGGTCTCTTTGATGAAATGAGCTGGCTTCCTGGGAAGTAACCTATAACACTAGCCCGTGTCCCTTTTCTCAGGACACTTGGTGCACATCAAAGGATCTCCCTGAGGGCATTATAAAATGGATATCTTGGTTTCCAGTCTTCAAAGCAAACTAAAAGTTAATTGCACCTCAGATATCTGCAGTCTAAGCTATGTCCTGTCCTTTGAACTTAACCCTGGTGGGTTTTGATGTGTCAGTTTCAGCAAGACAGCATTTCTCTTGACACAGTCCATTACATTTTTTTTATATTTACAAAAATGATACAGGGATCAGAACCAGCTGTCCAAGTGTGACACTCAGTACCAAATCTTTAAAGGCCGTGGGCAGGACCAATTGCTGCTTGTCTACTTTGCCACTATGATCTACTGTCTCTACACAACAACTGATTGAGCAATTTCAATCTGGGGCCTTCTTTAAACAATAAAGCAGTTCGCAAGTCAGTGGAACGTAACTTAGATACATCTTTCCTGCACGGGGCATCAAGTGCTGGCTGAATCATAGAATCTTGGGATTGAGCCCACTGAATGCTGTCATTGTCAAATTAAGGTAGTGCACTAATATTTAGAGCAGAGAAGTGGCAATAAGCAGCTGGTATACTGGTGTCAGAAGGGCCCAGGCAATCTATTAAACAGTCAACTGTGTCCGCAGACATCTGTTCATCTCTATCAAACTTTGGGCACAATGCTTGAATGTCAGGTTCAGACAGCCTGACCAATCACTCTTGAAGTGGGCCTTCATGATACGGCGTCAGCATCAATATGGTTCAGGCCCAGTCTGTATTAGACAGCATAATCATAGGTTGATAATGCAGAAAGCCACGGCGCCTAGTGGCATCTAACTTAGCTGAAGTCTGTACGTAGGTCAACGGGTTATTGGTCAGTCTTCACCAATATCTTTGCCCCATAGAGGTATTCATGAAACTGGTCAATGATGGCCCATTTTAGTGCAAGGAACTCCAACTTATGCACAGAGTAGTTTCGTTCGGATGGGGTCAAGCTCCTACTGGCTAAGCTACTGGTCTCAGGTCATCCTCATGGTCTTGATACAGCACCACTCCTAGACCCTGCAGACTAGCGTCTGGATGCAGCACATAAGGTTTGGTGGGGTCAGCATAGAGCAAGGATGGAGGTGGAGTGAGCTGGTATATGATCTCATGGAAGGCTGCTTCACAGTTGGGCTTCCAGCAGGGTCAGAAGAGATCACCTGGATGGAAGTATACTTTTTCTGGTTCTTTAACAGCCCCTTTTTGTATTTCGATTGGTAGGAGGGTAACCCTTGGTAAGGTTCAAGAGTGGGCGATTCACCTTGGAATAGTCTTTTATGAACCTGCGGTAGTAGCCACAGAACCCCAGGAAACGTAGTTCTTTCAGACTATGGGGCTGGGGCCAAGTAGTCAGTGCTTCAACCTTACTGGGACCAGTCTCTATCCTTTTGTAGATACTATGTGCCCCACATACTTCACGGAAGTTTGGAAAAGCAGGCACTTGTCAATGGACAGCTTGAGGCCGAAGTCTTCCAGTCGGTCTAAGACTTTAAACAGTTGGTTCTCATGCTCATCTAAGGTGCTCCCAAACACAATGACTTTGTCCAAGTACACCAGGCATTTCAGCAAATTCATAACTCCCACTGCACGTTCCATCAGTCACTGAAAGGTGACCGGCATGCCCGATATCCCCAGTGGCATCCTCAGAAATTCATAGAACCCCAATGGACAGATGAAGGCTGTTTTCTCACGACCTCTGGGGCCATTTGGGATCTAGTAGTATCCGTTCACGAAGATCAACACGAAAACCATTTGCTCCTATTCAAGCAGTCAGGATGTCTTCTATACGAGGCATAGTGTATTGGTCTGGGATGGTCCCCTGATTCAGGGTTTGATAATCAACACACATACTCACAGACCCATTCTTCTTATGCACAGCTACAATGGGAGAGACGTATGGGCTCCTGTATTCTTGTATCATGCCAGCAGTGAGCATTACCTGCAGGTGTCTTCTCACATCATCTATGTCTGCTGGGACTAGGCTTCGGGACCTCTCTCGAAATGGCGTTCATCGTGCAGGCGTATGTGATGCTCCACACCCTGGACACATCCCACATCCATTCCTTCAGCAAAACACTTGGTCTCTCTGGGCAAGTATCTTGCTAATTCTAGCCTTCATTCAGCTTGCAACAGGGAATCACCAAAGTCAAACAAGTCTGGGGTCATTCTCTCCTTCTCACCGGTGCTTGTTGCTGGGCAATACTGCAGTGTCTGCACCGTGTACCATAGCTAAGGTGCACCCTCTGTTCACCCAGATCTCCGATCTGACACATTGTGAATCTGGACCATCACCCGTCAGGCATAGGCATGGGCACGTGCAGGCAAGATGCTGGGCTTGGACCAATAATCCTTCTGGCAATTTTCCATCACCTGGTGCATCCAAGATCAATATTTTGTTCTTGACATCTTTCTGGGCGGACCTCCTTGAATGGCACACTGGGCGTTAGGGGCCAGTACCATTGAATCGGGATCCTCCTTCCACACAATCCCACTGGTTCATCCTGGTCTACTTCCTCGAGTTTCTGTTGTGCAAAATCATAGGCCCTCTTGATCAGGCTGGAATTCTCAGGGCCCTCCTGTCCATTGCCCTTGTTTCTCGTGACAGAGTTACGCCAGTCTCCCAAACATGGGTGTTTGTCCCAATTAGCAGGGGGACCCCATCCTTACAGTCGGTGGGGGACACACTAGGGCCAATGTCTCTACTCGCTCCTCTACACCAGTTACAGTTGCAGGAAAAAGACAACCAGAGGCGGACATACCCTAGGTAGGGATAAGACTTGTCGCTCAGGCCCCACACATGTAGACCTTCCAGGGATTGTAATGGCACATCACATAAGTGTTTGTCATACCAGTCCTGGAATACAGTGGTCACTGCGACCCTTCTCGAGCTCAGCCCGAGCATGGATACCACTGACAGTCACAGAAGTCTCCATCAAAGGGCCCACTATTCTTGATCAGTCTGGAGAGGCAGTAGCAGAGGCCTGGACAGATGATTTAGCCACAAAGAAATTTGAGTTAATATTTCTTGAACCCTCACTGCGGTCATTATGGGCATGCCTTGGCCATTGATTTGCTTTTGGAGCTCTGCTTGGAGTCTGTTTGCTACCTTTTCTAAGTCTTTCTGAGACTGGCACTCTCTCTCTTCATATGACCATCCTTCCCACAGTTGTGACAAATGATAGACTCCTGGGTCATCCTTGGAGAGAACATTGCATGAGGGACTGAGGCAGTAATAAGGGATCAGGGGTCCAATATCTGCTTGCTGCGGTGAGAGGTGGTGCAGTGTATCTTAACAGTTCCTTAAGGGTGGCAGTCAATTCTTGGATTTCAGCCGGGAGCTACCCTCGGTAGAGGATGCCTGAGGTGCACCCCCACCCCATTGCGGTCCACGTCAAGAGGGATGAGAATCTTGTTCCATGAGGGAAACCTTGCAGAGGCAGCCATCTTCAACTCTCGGACTTCTTTTAGTAGCTTGTCTTTCAATGCTGGGCCCAGGGCATAAAGTCCTTTGCATTCTCAGAGTGCTCGATAAGTGCTGACTTTGCCCATGAGCCTCCTTGGCTGATCACTCTCGGTCACTTGCAGCAGCAGCAGATATAGGTGCAATTCCCCAATGGGGTTCGCCTTTGCTCAGCCCAATTTCTTTCATTAGCTCGTCATAGGAGGGTGATTCAGGTGGGTGGCAAGGCACAACTGAAGCAGTAACAATTCTGAAAATAGAGCAGACTTAAGGATCCGGTCTAGCCTAGTTCGATCTAATTCATTTGATGGCAAACTACTCTTTCTGAGGCACTCTTGTAGCAACTTTTCTAGCTGAGGTACATACACAGACAATGGCTCCCCCTGGGTACTGCTGAGCATTTCTTACTCTCCACCACAGATCCTCATCTGAATCCAGGCTCCATACACATTCTCCAGTGCATCCAGATTAGGGTTGCCACCTTTGGATGAGATGAAAACCCGAATACTGAACCACACCCCAAACTCCACCCTAACCTCGCCCCTTTTATGACTAATGAGGGCATCACCTGGACTCTGATTCACTTGATTTATTCAAAAATGCTGCTGATATAACATTGTGTACTACTTCTTTAAATTACATCATGATTATTGTTTTTGGTTTGTTTGATTTAGATTTAAATATTTTAAATGTCAGTGTGTGTTAACATTTAGTGGGGTTAGAGAGGGGGTTCAGGGACTTTCCATCATGTGTACACAGCTTAGCTGACAAATTGAGTGATTACAAGGACACCTCTGACAACTGGCTAGTTTGGATCAGGTGGCCTTTCCTGGTAAAACTCTTTCAATAAATAAATAAACTACACCAGTAATGGTGGATGAGATTAATTACAAATATCATCTGCCATTTAAGTTGTGCTACTGTCCCTCCATTATTCCCTACTCTAAAGTTATTTGTAATGTCAGAGAAGTTTTTAAAAGTGGTAGGAACTATTCTATGCTGTTAAATACCTATTTTGTTTTCCATGTCAGTCATACATAGCAGATGGCATGATATGTGATATGTAGTGTGAGCAGTATAGTGCAGTGGTTTAAAGCTCTGAGCTGCAATTCTGGAGATCAAGGTTTGAATCCTACTGCCCAGACTTGCATATTTTGTGACCCTACACAAATCACTTAAGTCCCTTGTGCTCTCAGGTTGTACCTGTAAACAAGCTTTAGCTTAGTGTGTCTCTTCTGGTAAAAAGTGTTTTGAAAAATTTTTGATAAATTGCCTAAATTTGCTGTGCCATCAAATCTAGATTGTGTTCCTGTCATCTCATCAGCTACTGCTCTTCTCTCTCTCTTCCTTTTCTCATGTCTGTAGCTTAGCATTACATTGTCATATTATTCTGTGCATGTTCATCTGAAAGGCCTGGATTGGTCTTCCCGGAATATCCAAGTAGAATGAAACTGACAACAATAACTACTGAGGAGAGAGGCTCAGTATTGCTAGAAATTAAATAAAATATTAGATTATCAATTTAACAACAAAGGGGTAACACATATTAAAATATAGGACAGACCCTAAAAGAACAAATGGTTAACATTTAAAGGTATAAAAGTATTCCTTATCACAGCAGTCAAAGACCATACTCAATACAGCCTGGAAAGGATTAGTTTGATTTGCTGCTAATGGTCTTAATAGCCCTACTTTACACCTCTCAGACTGAATGGTATACAAACAAAGGTCTGCATGACATCAGAATTTGTTTGTAATCTGACCATGCAAGTAAAATGGTGAAGGATTTAACAGAATCTGTTTTACAATCACGTGAGCATTCAAAATGACTGAAAAAGTACTACCTCTGAATAAAACTGGATTAGCAGGTAAAGGTTTCTGAAACACATTGTACAGTCCATACTGGGACAGGAAGCTACCCTAACGTGGTGCCAGTCTGGTTTCAAAAATGAAGGTGTTAATTAAGGTGGTATTGTTTACCCTTCAATTTGCTGGTGTGAAGTTAGAGGTGACAACTGAGCAGACAGGGACACATTTGGCTCTTTAGGTGCCCTGTTCTTGAAGGCACTTCCTGATTGGCTTGCACTGCAAGCAAGCAATCACACTAAAATGTCAGACACTTGCTTACAGTCAGATGAGAAGAAAATGAAGCAGTTAGTGGGAATCTAACAGGTGCTGCTTGACCTACCATAAAAACCAGATTTGCAATGGTGAAAACAGGAGGACCGAATCTGGACCTAGAAATCAATCATTCGGTCAAAAACCAAGTAGGTGGTAACCTTAATCCAGATAGTTCTGTGCAGTTGCTTCAGGGTTATTGGCCTGCTTGGCACTGATGGTAGCCAGGGCAGGACCTCGAGGCTCTCACCCAACCTCTTTCATTTCTCTGCTTCTGAGCATTGCCATTCGGTACTAGAGGGCAACATAGTCTATCCATGTCTCTGATCATACTCCCCTGAAACAGGGAGAACCTGAGAAGATTCTCAGCCTTGTGGGAGTCATGACTAATGGCAGGTACAGATATAGAAACATAGAAACATAGAAACATAGAAGTTGGGCAGATAAGACCATAAGGCCCATCCAGTCTGCCCATTTCTTTTCTACCTTATAAATGTGCCATCGGCCTTTGCTATGTCAGTGACCTATCTATTCATAGTCATTTGTATTGCTCCTTATGCCTATCCCATGCCTGTTTGAAGCCCTGCACTGTATTCATAGCCACTACTTCTTGTGGTAAGCCATTCCATGCATCTACCACCCTTTCTGTGAAAAAGATTTCCTCCACATTCCCCTTAATCGGCCTCCCTCTAATCTCATGCTGTGTCCTCTTGTCCTGCTATTTTCTTATATTTAAACATGTTAGACTCTTTTCACCTTGTTTATGCCCTTAAGGTGTTTAAATGTCTCGATCCATATCACCTCTCTCCTCCTTTGCTCAAGGGTATACATATTGAGCTCCGTTAATCTGTCCTCATATGTCTTCTGATTACAGGTCCCTGCACCATTTTGGTTGCCTTCTCTGGACTGCCTCAATTTGGTTAATGTCCTTGTGAAGGTGTGGCCTCCAATACTGCTGCCAGTACTCAGATGGGGCCTAACCAATGTCTTGTACAGAGGGATTATTACCTCCTCTTACGACTTGTGATACCCCTACTAATACACCCTAACACCCCCTAGCCTTACCTACTGCTTTAGGGTCTGCTTGGATGATTTCAGGTCATCAGTGATGATGATGCCCAAGTCTCTTTCTTCCTTTGTGACTGCTAGCAACTCCCTCCCAGCCTATAAGTGGCTTCAGGGTTTCTCTTCCCTATGTTGCATGATTTTGCACTTCTTTGCATTAAATCCAGTTGCCACTCTTCTGACCATTCTGCTAGTTTATCCAGATCTCTTCTCATTCTGCCCACCCATCTGGATCATCTACTCTATTTGCAGATCTTGGTGTCATCTGCAAACAGACAAATTACCCTCTAGTCCATCTGCTGGGTCACTAATGAGATGTTGAATAGGACTAGCCCCAGGACTGATCCTAGGGTACCCACTTGTGACTTGCATCTCTTCTGACTGTATACCATTTACCACCACTCTGTTTTCTGCCAGTCAACCAGTTTGCCACCCAGTTGACCAACTTCACCCACCCCGAGCCTACCTAGCTTATTTATCAATCTTCTATGTGGAACAGTGTCAAAGCTTTGCTGAAGTCAAGGTAGGCTGACATCAACTGCTCCCTTGATCCACCACTCCTAGTTACCCAGTCAAAGAAATCTATGAGATTAGTTTGACAGGACCTTCCTTTGTAAACCCATGCTGTCTTGGATCCTGTGCCCCTATGGATTCCAGGTGTTGCACTATCCTTTCATTAAGGAGCTTCCATAATCTTGCCCACTACTGAGGTAAGACTGACCGGTCTGTAGTTCCGCCTCCTCCCTGCTACCACTCTTGTGGAGTGGGATCACATGAGCCCTTCTCCAGTCTTCTGGGACCTCTCCTGTGCTCAGAGACTCACTAAACAATTCTGCTAATGGCTCTGCTAGTTCCTCCTTTAGCTCCTTGAGTACCCTGGGATGTGCCATCAGGTCCCATTGCCTTATCCACCCTGAGCTTAGCAAGCTCTTGTAGGACCCTTTCTTTTGTGAAGGGAGTAGTGCTCCTCCCTCCCCTCTGTGTCCATGATGCTGAGCTGTGTGCCCTGCCCTACCTTCTCTTCAGTGAATACTGAGCAAAAGTATCTATTTGGATGGATGCCTTTACAGGGTCCTCCTCCTCACATGCCCCTTTTCTCCATTAAGCTTAGCAATACCCCTCTGGACTTTCTCTTTTCACTAATGTATCTATAGAAAGTCTTGTCACCTTCTTTTACTGTTTGTGCTAGTGTTTCCTCAGTTTGGGACTTTGCCTGCCTTACTGCCTTACCTGCTTCCCTTAGGGCAGTTTGGTATGCCCCCTATCTTCATCCCGCTGTGTTTCCTTATATTTTCTGAAGGCCAGCCTTTTGGCTCTGACCTTTTCTGCTACTGTATTTGAGAACCAAAGTGGTTTCCTTCTTTTTGCACTTCCTTTTCTGTCTAACACAATGGGATGTTGCTTCAAGTATTGTATCCTTAATGCTTGCCCACTTTGCCTGTGCCTCCTCACCTGTGTTTCTTTTTGCCAGGGGCTAAGCTTAACTCTGTTGGCCATCTTATCAAAGTCAGCTCCTCTGAAGTCCCATATTTTTGCCTTGGAGTGGGATGATTTAGATGTAGTAGCCAAATTGAACCATACCATGTGATGGTCACTGGCCCCAGGTGACCTTCTCCTGGAGATCTGTGATCCCTTCTTTGTTAATCAGTACTAGATCTAGGATAGCCCTGTCTCTTGTGGGTTGCTGTACCAGTTGTTTGAGGCCCTCCTGCAGGGAATCCACTATGAGTCCTAGTTCTGGCAGATGTTCCTGCTGGTATTGATCAATCTGTATCTGGCATGTTGAAGTCTCCCATTATCAGAACCTCCCCTTTAGCTGTCATGTTTTGTATATCTTCTAACAGTAATGTGTCTATGTCCTCCCTCTGGTCTGGGGGCCTGTAGACAACCCCAGTTCTTATGGCTGTCCCATTTCCTGTTTCAGGGTGACCCACAGTTCTTCTGGCTCCTTATGTGTATTCTGAGTTTCTGTAGCTTTGATATTTTCATTAACATACAGGGCCTCCTCCTCCCCTTTTGCACCTCGGTCTCTTCTGAACAATACATAGCCAGGTACTGAAGTCTCCCAAGTGTGGTTACTGGTAAACCACGTCTCACTAATTGCTACTATGTCCAGTTTGGCCTTCTGACATTGTTGCCTGCAGGTCTGGGATCTTATTTCCCAGGCTGTGAGCATTGTGTACATGATTTTCCATTGGCCAGATTTTGGTGTGTTGGTTGTTGTGGTGAGGTTTGGCATTACCCTGTGCATCATATGGGGAGACAAACCTTTTTCTTACCTGGTGATGCAAATGAACAGCAAACACACTGAATTCCAGTTTACCACTAGCTGAGGGGGAGGGTGTTCTTCCCATTCAGCGTGTAGGGGTGCTGCACCCTCCCCATATAAGAGCCAGCATTGGCACTGGCACAGAAGGCAGGGCCGTAACAGGTGCTGGATGGGAGGGGTGTTGGGGAAAGGAACACCCCCAGGTGGCAGGAATAATTTCTTAAAGTCCTCTATGGTTTCCTTTCTCCAGCAACAACTTAGCAAATTTCTCCTCAAAAGTTTCAGATAATGATGGGACCTCATCCTCACTGGGATCTTTACTGTCTTTTATTATTACTCTCCAGGCAGCTGGAACCCCTTCTGGGGCATAGTCTGTGTCACTTTAGAGGCTGTCCATGAGGTCACTACACTTTACCAAGGCTTTGAAAGTTTGGGCGATCAAATCAGCCTGTGAGCCCACCACCACAGGGTTTTAAACATTCATTTTTTGAGAGTGCTCCCTCTACAATGTCTTTACTGGTACCAGGAGAATATCCAGTAAAGTAGAGCATTTTGGGGGTCGATCTCCTGTCCAGTCTACCACCCACCAACTCGTGTACAGTCATTTCTACTGGGTAGCCATTAATCTTTAATAATAAATCATAATTTTTGGCCACTGAAGGCACAAAATCCCAGCGGTGAGCCTCAAAATGTAATCCCAGGGCTACTACCCCTGCCTGCTTGGCTAGTAGCAGGTAAAGGGGCCTGAGTTCTGAAAGCGGGTGCCTCCACCCGGAGGTCAGGAGTTGGTAGTGGTCAAGATAACCTGGGCACAGCCCTCTGGGACACTGTAACCCCCTCTTTCCTTACTAGTGGCTGGAACAATACACAATAATCACTTTGAATACCCCTGATACATCACACAAGTTCCACACTGTTTGCACTTACCACCAGGGCTTTCCTCTGGCCCAGCCCTGGGGACCCCCTATAAAACAAGGTTATACACAGCAAATAACAGCAGTACAGTACTGTTGCACAAACTGGAACCACAGTCAGGGTAAATGCAAAAAGAGTTAGATCTGATTTATTTAAGGGGCTTGAACAAGGGAGGGTAATCAGGTTAATTTGCTTAAAGGCTCTATCAATCAAACAGTTATGCATGCACTTCAGGGCCATGAACAGTCACACACCTCTGGGTACCTTAGATGGAGAATGGCGGGCTAGCCAGGAATGTTGCAGCTGGTTGGGGCCCTCTGATGGAAGAAAATATATACAGAAACACATTATTTGTAATCAGGAGCTGGAGTGCTCAGTTCGGTGAAAAGAAAACAAGACAATCAGATGACACACTTTTAGATGAGGCTGGAGTTGCTGGGAGCTACCTGATAATTACTCACGGAACCCAAGACTGGACACAGAGCTGGGCGAAAAATCCAGATAGTAGATGGTTAATCTGGAGTGCCAGGAGAAGCAGAGGCCCACCACGATTTGCTGGCGTCATTCCTGTTCAAGTGTGGAGCAGGGAGCTGATTCCCAGGCAGGTCTCTCGTCGGTGGCTTTCTCTGTGCAGTGGGATAGTCTGGCAGGGCCAACACGGCATGGCCCAGGCGAATGGAATGAGACATGGATTCAGTCCGATTAGGCTGGATAAAGCTTCCAGCAAGCAGAACACAGTTCACACAGTGGGGAACCAAATCACGACCCACTTTCAATACACAGCACATTTACATGTAAGGAAATTCTACCATACCAGGCAAACCACTCTCCGGTCCGCGACTGCAAGAGTCTCTGCACAAACGTGGGACTCAAAGCAGCTGGAAATCTTGACAGGCCGTCGCAGTCAGCAAAATCTTCAGTCTTCTTTAGGTATGATCCTGGTAAAAATCAGTGGTTTACTTCGTTCTCTCAAACTTGGATTTAGTCCAAAATAATTCTCTTCTCTCCCTCTCGGGGGCAGCAGGCAGACATGCAGGCCACAACCCAGGCCTTTCCACAGTTCTCCCATTCGAAACTACTCAGGCGGGCTGCTTGACTGTCTCAAGCATGCTGCTCCTTCAGCTCCCAACTTAGATCTGACTCAGCTGCCAAGCAAGCCTGGGACTTTCCCAGAATTCAAAAGGTTCGATTGGCTGATCTGTCTGTCCTGTCTTAACAAAGGCTCCCCTTCCAGGTGCAAAAGGCACCAAAAGCCCAAAACTACAATTCCTACAGATTTTGACTCCAGACAGCTCCTGTAGTCAGCTCCATTTAGGTCCCACAGAACTGATTGGTCCAATTACGCAGTCAGGACCAAGATAGTGGAGATAAACAAAACAGTCCTTGCTGCAAAGAAGGCAGGTCAGACAAACTACATTATCATTATCACTCTAAATGATTTTCAGCAAATAGTTACACTTTCAACAGAGCTCCCTCTCAGATTACTTATGACTGCAATCCAGGCAGCTCTTAAAGAGACAGTAAACAGAGGCTATACAGGCACTCTCTGGCAATGACATTTAAACTGCTAAAACACAGGAAACCAGCCTGGCAGTGAGCATTTAGGCAAGCTCAAGGAAGACTTTTCAGAAACCCCCATTTGTAGAGGGTTACTCATGCAACTGGGGTGACCTATGCAGAGCTACAGGATGGGGAGTGTTGACAGCCACCAGGGAAGAAAGGGATTTAGGGATCATCATCTCAGATGACCTAAGGTGGCCAAACTGTGTAACAAGGCTGTGGGAGGGCCAGTGGATGTTGAGGTGCATAAGAAGGGTATCACTAGCAAAGAAGAGGTGGTGATGACCTTATACAAAATGCTCTAAGGCCTCATCTGAGTACGTGTGTTCAGCTCTGAGGCTGCATCTTCCCAAGGATGTGGACAGGGTGGAAGCAGTCCAGAGAAGGGCAACCAAGATGGTGTGAGGCTTGCATCAGAAAACATTTGACGACAGATTAAAAGACCTCAATATGTATTCAGTAGAAGAGTGGAGGAATGGGGATATGATTGAGACCTTCAAGTATCTTAAAGGCTTAAACAACATGCAGGTGGGTGATAAATTTCAATACAAGAGTTGCACAAGGACGAGGGGCATGATATGAGATTGGAGGGGCAGAATAAGGAGAAATGTGAGGATATTTTTCTTCATGGAAAGGGTGGCAGATGCTTGGAATAGCATGCCCCAGGAGGTGGTGGGGCTAACACAGTGGGAGGATTCAAGCACGCATGGGATAGACATAAAGGAGCCCTAGATATGGGAAAGAGAGATGAAAGCCAATGAACAAGTAGGGTAAGCAGCCGCTAAGGCAGGCAGGAATACTGGGCAGACTAGGTGGGCCAAGTGGTCCCTTATCTGCCGTCAACTACTATATTACTATGTTACTGTGACCAAAGGTCTGCTTCAGTTCCTACATTCTGTATTCCACTGTTATGGAATCCAGGACATGTTTAGATTGTGCTTTGGGTATTGCAGAACAACGTCTGAGTCTAATGGGGTGAGTGTAGTAGCCACTTCTGCCATTTATTATGTGAAGTGGTCTACTTTTTCACGATTTAGGCAATGAAATTTCCATGGTAAATTTCATTCATGATTTTTCGCCAGTTATCAATTGTTGGGATTCAGGCACCTGGTCCATCTGCACGTGGGTCACTGGCTAGCAGCAGGTAAGGTCCCAGTATCTCAGCCCTCCATGTCAAGTTTCTTTATTCCTTATGACCGCTGTATAAGGGATAAAGGAACAGAAGTACTTTCAAACCCCACACAGATGACTAAGCAAAAATTTGGAGCCCTTTTAAAACCAATGAGACTGGAAGTTGATAGTTGGAAAAATCTTAATCTACTGTATCTCTATGGAGAAAAATAAATTCACTAAAGATGATCATGACCCCAGAGAATTTTATGTGTTTAATAATTCATCTTTCAATATTGAGAGTTGCTGGTGTGAAATAAATCAATACCATTTACAAACCATCTTAGGAAGGGAAGAGACCAAGATTCAGTTTTAATAAATTGTTTCAGAAGAAAAGTAAGAGGCGGTGTGGCATGCCTGATTTTTTTCTCCCACATATAATTTTTCAGTTTTTATTCTTTTTACCCCCGGGCCATGGTTTACACTGTGTACGCACGGAGGCGCATATACACAGTAGGATCCAGTGGTCCCTCTCTACCCCTCCCTCGACTTTTGTCGCTGCCCATTACTGCCCACGTACTCCACGGACCTCCACCCATTGGGAGCGGGACTACAGACAGGTGTGCATCCACCACATTGGAAGGGAGAGCCATGGCTCAATCCTGCTCCAACCCTCCTTCCCTCGAGAAAGCACCCCGCGGATCTGAGGTTGTTCCCGAACAGGCTGCCGGAGTCCGAGGTAAGGCACCAGCGCCTCAGCCTCTGCGCTACTGGGGCCAACCTGGTATGCCTGATTTTTAAGAAATGTCATTGGGCATGCAAAATTAGGCAAGCAAGCATGTTATTGGAAGATGGTAGCACAAATCAACTCCTTTTATTTTATTTATTTATTTAGTTAAACATCAGTTTAGAAACCTTTGAGCCAGAGGCTCATTTACAAAGGTACTCGTCACAAAGAGGACATCAGAACAGTAGTACAAGGGACACAGTACTTACAAACAAAAAGTTACAGTTCAATTACAATTTTGTTTCAATAGAATACAATCTCCAATGAAGCAAAAGATAACAAAAGGTGCAAAACTTATGGTGGGGAGAGCTGGTGGGAGTAGAAGGAGGGAGATAGGGAGGAGGAATTAGTAGGAAAGGAAGGGGGGCAGCTCAGTGAGCATTGTCAAACAGAGTATATATATATATATATATATATATATATATATATATATATATTTTTTTACACTAGGCTAGCGGCAGTTGCATTTCTTGAGAGCTAAGCAGGAAGTTTCTGAGCCTGGGCTTAAAGCAAGCTAAGGTTAGTAAGTTTGAGACACTGGCAGGAGGGAGTTATACCGTGGGCGCACGGAGGGAATGCTTTCTGACCTTGAGAGGTCCTGGCCTCTGAATAACTAGGTAGTTTTGGACGAGCTGCACGTGATCAGGGTCGGTGCAGTATGGCTAATGGAGTTGGATAGGCCTATGGGGATAGGCCACGAGGGCTTTAAGGGTGAGCTGGCATGTCTGATACATGAGTCGCTCTTCCAGGTTGAGTAGGGTAGCCAGGGTGTACAGCTCACATGTGTGAGTGAGTCTGGGAGCACCAGTGATAAGTCTGCAGGCCTTATTAACTGTGAGGCTAACCTTGTTGAGGGCAGTCTGATCTGCTGAGCCATAGACCGGAAGGCCATAGTCAAAGAGACATGACAGAGGAGGTGACAGCCAGGCGGAGGGCATCAGGAGGGAGGCATTTCTTGTGCCGGTAAAGAATCCCTAGCCATGAGTTGGCGACAGAATTTAGGGCAGATATATGTCCATGGAATGAAAGTGCAGGGTCAAAGGTTATACCAAGATATTTATAGGACTGCACCTGGTCAATGACGAGATTGGTGTGGAGGGACAGCTAAGGGAAACTTGCTGTACTTATTTTGGGGGTGGAGAAGAGCATCGTTTTGTTTTCTTAAGGTTGATAACAAGTCGGTGCTCAGTGAACCAGGTAGCTGCAGAGTCAAAGACTAGTTGGAGGGAGTTCTGTAGCAGCATGGGGTCATTGTGGAGGCAACGAGAACAGCATCATCAGCATAGAGAAGCATCTTACCTGTACAACTGCTGGGTAGGGAGTTAAGAAAGAGTGAGAATAGTAGGGTCCAAGAATTGAGTTTCATGCACCCCTAACAGCTTAATGGGGCATGTTTCAGAGAGAGTACCGCTGACTCCTCACACATTGGGAGCAGGCTAAGAGATAGCTGGTGCACCAGGAAACAGGTCCTGAGGCAAAGCCTATTAGGTCGAGGTGGAGAGCAAAGAGGATGCGAAACGGTATTGAATGCTTTAGACAGGTCAATGAATATAGCACCAGCCAGGGCACCAGAGTCCAAGGAGGCATGGAGGAAGTTGGAAATTCCAGGAGTGCTGTATTGGTACTATGACCTGCTCTGAACCCGTGTTGTTCAGGCAGAGAACATTGTACATGTATTTATGGATCTACTATGAAGTTGCAGTGATGACACCAAACATGTCTATTGATTTTATGTTTGTACCAGTCCAAAAATTATAACTACACTGTCTTCCATTACATTTAAGATCGAAACATAAGCAAATATAAAGAAAACTGGATGCTTCAGTTTCCATATCAATGCACTCCATTATGAGAGAACCACACAATTACATCTGAAGGAAACTATTTAAGAGAAATGAATGGTACAAGAAATGCATATGTAAATTAGAAGATGCTATAAATATGCAAATACATTATTCTGCATTCCTTCACCAAGCTGCAGAAACAATACTGGCAGGATATTCGAATCTGTTGCTAATTGTGGCACAAATCACATTAGCGAACACAAATCTGCACCAGTCTCTAAACAATGGTATATTGGAATGATTGCTGACTGGTACAGCATTTGTAAAATATGTGCCAGTATAACTGGCAATAATGACGGTCACAGATGCAACTGCAAAGCTGCTGCAATGTGTTCCACAACCCCTCCTTGTGATCGCAAAGGGACACCACAGAACTACAGTGAGACCATGAATTGCATACTACAGGCAGTGCCACATACCCCCAACAATGCCCTTGAAACACATACAAGCATTAAAGTGATTTTGTCAGGTTTGCCATAGCCAATGGGAGTAGTAATCTGTAGTAATTTGTAGAAGTTGTGATTCAGTCTCCTACCATTCAAACTGCCAAAAGTGCTGTTTTCCATGAGAAAAATGATTTTATTTCTGTGCTCTGCTTAATTTGCATAACCCTCCCATCTTTTCTAAGTGCTGCAACCCCAACCATGACATCATGCAAGGGAAACAAAGTTTTAAGCACTGTGTTGAAACAGAGACTTCTGTTGGTCAGTCTTGGTATTGCAGACATCTACACTACCGAAACAGGGACTACATCTCCCAGCAAAGACATCTTGTCAGCTAGATACTATATGCACAATGCCTTGTTTTGAAAATAAACATATGAGAGCTTTTATTGTTGAAGCCACTACAAAATATGAGACTGCGCTTCACAGTAGGGAAACTGAAAACAACTTCTTATTGTACCCAGAATGCCTTGCTATGAACATCTACATATTACGCAGTCACCACCAGCAAAATAAGGTACTACACTCGAGTAACTAACATTAAACCACCTTTATGATTTACCCAAAATTCCTTGGTGCTTAATGTAAAACATTGACAGTTCCTTTGCATGACATCATTCTGGGGATGTGGCCTCACAGAAAACTGGAGGACAGAGTACTGATAAAACATAACATAAAATGAGTATGGCAGATTTTTGTACACAACAAATTGCAGCGTCCAACATCTGAAGCATGGGTGGCAATAGCATACTACATGCAAAAGGCATCTGCGAAAACTGACAAATCACTTTAAGGACAATAGACACAGTTATGTGTGAACAAGGCACTTTACTGGAGCACAGAAATTCACAACATAAAGCATAATGACATGGAAATCATAACTCACTGGCACACTACTGTGACATATAAGAAATTATATTGACTGGCACACACCATTAAACATACAAAACTAAACCTACTGGTCTACTGATGTTGCCATCACCCCACACCTGGCTGCCCCGAGACTGTGCTTCACCCTCAGCCATGTTGCAATCTCCTGCAGCAGCCCTGTTGCCTCCCCTAGTAGTGTGTGTGTATGCCCCAGACATGGTGGAGGGTCGTTCTGCAAGAAAATGGGCACCCCATCCCCAACCTGGACCTGCTCCCATTGGCCGTCACCCAGAACAGAAAGAGAAACATTTTATAAGGTACAGCCATCGTGTGTGCTGGGATAGGACTCCCAGTGTCAAGGAACATACAATGCATGTGCAGGACAACACACCTGTGCAGTGTAGAGTGGCACATGGCATCGGGGGGCAAGGAATGCACATTGCAGTTCCCGTAATGACTGTGTGTATAATAAGGACATGGTCCCCCACAGTGCTTTGGTACTGTGGGCAACACTGTGTGTAATGCCATGGGCTGTTGCCCCATGTGGAGGTCACCAGCAGCACACATGTGTTCAAAGTTTGCAGGACACTGTGGCAATAGTGCACAGTATATGCCTGTGTCAATATTATGTTGTGAGACACATGTGACACATGTGATAGTGGTGAGGCACGGGGTGGTTGGTAGGTAATGTACCAGTGGTACATGGACATGCACCTACCAGAGTGAGGCTACCACAGAGTGTGGTGACTGTAGTGTACCGTCAATGACCACGTGCAGGCCACTGGACATGTACAGCGGCAACAGCTGATGAAGTGCTGCCGCACTGTATAGTAACATACCCAGGGCACACACTGCATACCAGCAAGCACACCACCAGACATGGCAGGCACACAGGCAGTGCAGAATGTACAGTGGAGTTATCTAAACATTGACTACAATGAGGTCATTCTGTTGATGTTGGATTAGGCACTTCTGTGTCGCTTGAGCAAGCTGGTTGCATGCAATCACAATGATGTTTGTTTGCAGAAAATGCCTAATGTCGTCATTAGCAATGGCCCTGACATCCTCAAGGCATGCGCCAGCCAAAGCACGTATTTGTGGAGAATGTGGCACAGTCTCATTAGCAACCACCAATACATTAGCAACAGTCACAAACGGTCATATATTGAAGGTAAATGCAAATGAGTTTATTTCTTACATTCGAGGCGAAAATGCAAGTTACATGTCATTATGCACTCGTACTGCCTCATTATAACAGTGGACCTTTCAAGGGACACAGTCCACACTGAATAGCAATATAATAACTGGTCATTGTTTTTCCATAGGGAAACTGAGTTGTAATTTTGTTGTTATAGCCAGTTGGTTATAATGAGAAACACATGCCTGGTTTCCCTAGCTTGGCGATGTGCCTCCCGCGATCTTCCTCATCTCTGCGCTAACCCCTGCCTTCCTACTCCTCGACGCTTAACACTTCACCAACAGTAGGAGTCGGAGGGTAAGTCATTTTTAAACAAATCTATGGCACATGATATGCTCATTGCTCATTTTCGCTGCAAATAAAAAATGAACACTACTTTTTGTCAGGAGCCCACGGACCGCGCTGAAACTGCAACGGTCCACCGACTCACCCTCATTTGTTTTGTATAATTTATTTATTTTATTTATTTATTTATTTATTGAATTTTGTTGACCTGGTAGGCCCACTGAGACTAGAAACCTTTCAGGGGCAACCGGGGAGGGGGGATACAGATGGTAACCAAATGAAATTGGACCAGGTTAAGCTGTTGGTGGTATTTTTAGAGAACTGCTGTGGTGAAAACAATCCCCAGCAATTATCGAATAAAGGATGGGTGGGGTTAAACCTGATTTATATACCCCTCAGGGTGGATGCCTGAATAAACACCTCAAGCTTCACTCTCGGTTTTATGTGGAGTCCCACCACTCAGGGTGTGTAAAACTTGTTATAACCCCCTACCCATCCATTATTCTGTATGTAGTCTGGAACAGCAACAGCACTTTGATAGACTACTATCTATTAGAAAAGATAAGTTGCAACAACACAACTAACATTTTAAACCTCTCTCACTGGTGCTCTATTTATTTATTTATTTCAAAGGTTTCACCAGGAGAGACATACTGAGCTGATAACTGACCACCTGAAAGAGCTCCTGGTCCCCCACTACCCTGGGCAATCGCTTGCTCAGCCAACGAGGGTTTGCTAGATTCTGAGGGTACATTTGAAATCTTCTGGGGCTAGGGCATTTATGTATGCTGCCCCATCCTCTGGAATTCTCTACCCCATTGGTTACGTGGAGCACACGACCATGGAGGGTTTTAAACAAGCACTTAAAACCTGGCTATGGAGTCAAGCATATGGTACTTGATGGAAATGGTATTTAATTGTGGGAAAGTTTTAAATGTTATGTTTATCCATTTTAAAATGTCTGTTGACCATGATGTGGTGGTATTTATGATTATGCGATTGTTCTTTGTTAGGCACCTTGGTTTTGAAAGGCGCCATAAAATAAAGAATATTATTATTATTAAATAATAATTATTATTATTACTATTATTATAACAGTTCGCTTTCTCATGGGTCCTGGGGGTAGGGATGAGGAAAGCATATAAACATTAAATAACATACATCATGTAGAATAATCAAGATGTAAAACTAATCAGAATAAGATATGTATGGGTAATGAATGAAACAGATAGCCAGGATAAAACTAGTGGGGGAGACAGAGTCAAGGACAGTTGCAGGAGGGAGAAGAAAAGTCATGAAGGAGAGACTTTAAGGAGAATGCTAAAGAGGCAGAGTGAATTGACAAGGGAGGAAGGGAGGACCAAAGTTTAGGAAAGTAGTATGAGAAAGCAGACTGACCAGCAGAGGATTTTCTAGAAGGAATAGTGAGGGAATGGGAAGTATTCTTATGAGAGGTAGTAGAGAAGCTGAGGGAGAGGATAAGAAGGACATAAGGTAGAAGGGAACCAGAATATACATATACTGTAAAGGAGGCACAATGGGAAAGGAGCCTGGCATCAAGAGAGGGAGTGAAAGGGCAGAGTGGAGTGAGCAGTGGTAAGCACGGGGAACAGTCTAATGCAAATGACAGAGTTGAAGAGGGGTCCAGTATGGCAAGGGAGGATTGGGAGCTCCACTGTAGACTAAATCACTATAATCAACAATAGGAGAATCATCTTTAGAACAATTTGGACAGGAAGCAGGATACTTGTTTTGCCCATGTAGAGTGCACCAAACTTTGGGTGAAGCTTTTGTGTATTTCATCAATATGAATGGAGAAATCAAGATGACGATCAAGCCAGACCACGAGGTACTTCAATGAGGCTACTTCCACAATAAAACACCATCAAGGGTGTGAAAAGAAGGGAGAGGGTGAGTCTAGAAAGCCTCTAACGGGTGCCGAAAGTCATGGAAACTGTTTTTTTTTTTTTGGCATTGAGGAATAGTTGGTTAGACCTGAACCAATGCTAAACATTGTCAAACTCCAGCTGTAGCTGTGAGGTAAGGTCATGGAAGAGGAGCCTGATGCAAAAATAACTGTATCATCAGCATACATATGAATGGATACAGAGGAACAGACAGAGGGCAGTCATTCTACAATATGGAAAGGAGAATGGGACCCAGGACAGACCCTTGAGGGACACCTGAGTGGACAGGGAGTGATGATGAAGTGTAGCTACTGATCCGGACAGCTTGAGGCCTATCCCACCCCTCACCCCGTAAGCGGAAATCAACTGACTGCAGATTCAGAAAGACCCGCTGATTTTAGCTTGTCCAGGAGGAAAGGATGTGCCACTGTGTCGAAAGCTTTAGCAAAATCAACAAAACGACAGATGTGATCAGACCCTGATCCTTACCAGTGAGGATGGAGTCAGTGAGCCATGGGAGGGAAGTGGAGGTGGGGGATTTTCTAAACCAGACTGAAAGGGTGTGAGGAAGGAAGAAGAGCCAAGGAAAGTCGAGACTGCAATAGTACAAGTTGCTCCTGTAATGTAGCTAGAGTAGGAAGTGCAGAGATAGGATGATAGTTACCAGGAGAAGAGGGATCTCTACCTTTAGGAATAGGAATAACAGTAGCCTGCTTCCAGGCATCAGGAACAGTAGAAGAGGGAAAAAAGGTTGAGAAGCAGGATAATTGGCAGTGCAATGGCAGGGGCTGAGAGAAGAAGAAGTTTGAGATTGAGACCATCAGGACTACCACATTTGTGAGGATTAAGAGCAAGCAAGGACTTAAGGGTGGCAGAGGTGCTGATAGTGGAGTAGGAAAAGGAGGAGAAGGTAAGGAAGAAATGGAGATGGAGGAAGAAGGGATGAGACAGGATACAGGTAGTAAAGGAGGAGTTAAATGAAGAGGCAACAATAGTAGGGTCAGAGATGAGGGCATCATCAACCCAGAGAACAGGTGAGGGAGACTAGATCGAGGAAGAATAGGAATGGATAACCTTCCAGAACGAGAGGGATGGTTAATATTGTTCTGGAGTGTGACTGTAAAACATTCAGCTTTAGCATGCCTTGTGGCTTTGGTACAGGCTTTACAAAGGTGAAGATAGTTTGCCAATGCAGACAGAGAGCCTGTAATCTTAAAGGAATGCCAGGCAAGATGTCTAGTATGGAAGCACGCCATAACCACTGTAATCCAGGGAAGGTGACAACCCTGAACTTTTTTTCCCTCAGGGAGCATAACAATCCCATACAGCCATAAACTTGGATTGAATATTTGCAGGACAAAATTTATATTACTGGCTGTTGAGATAGGGGACCAATCAATTGCCAGTAGGTCAGCTAGGCGAGGACAAGTCCAGTGATCTAAAGGGCCCAGATGAATACATTTTGGTGGAGCCTAGGATGATGTATTTTGTACACAGTAAACCATATGATGGTCACTGAGGGCATACGGAAGGATTCCTGCATCCACAATACAATGGGGATGAGAAGAAAGGGACCCAGTCTAACAATGAGCGATTTAAAGATTTAAAGTTTAGACAAGTGGGTTCAGAGAGTCAAATGCAGTGACTTAACATTTTGAACAATTTTACTTGTATTGGGAGAGATCCAATTTATGTTAAAGTCACCGAGAATATAAAGCTCACCTCTGAAGAGTTAGAACAGATAGTCGAAAGAGGCTCGCTAACTAAAGCAGGGGAAATACTAGGCAACAGTAAACACCAGAAATAAAGATGAGGACAGCAAAAGGAAGAAGGAGTTTGAGTAGGAGCAGTTCCTAGGAGGAGGGGATGAGACAGCAAGAACAGTCTCAAATTGATACTGGAGGAAATGTAGATAGCAACACCACTGCCCTTTCTTGAGCAATACTGCCTAGCTACAGTGTAGCCTGGAATAGTTACAGCAGAATTCTATACCTTAGAGGAGAACCAGGATTCTGATATAACTTGGACATCTGGCCAAAAGTTAAGCATGATAGGTTGCAGTTGGTCAGTCTTATGGAGAAGGCTACAGATGTTTAAATGGGCTACTCTCAAACCTTTAGGAAGCTGTAAGGATGAAGCAGTGAAGGACCAGGATTAAGTTCAGTGTCACCTGCTAACAAACGTAACAAGGTAACAAGAACCAGAGTGCTGCCTGGAAGAGAGAGAGAGAGAGACAGGAGGGCAGCAAAGGAAGAAGAACAGGTGAGAGAGGGGGCAGAAAGTGCGAGAGCTTCAAGTTGAAGTCAAGGAGAAGGAAGAATTTGACACCAAGGACGCCAGGGAAATGGAGGAGAGAGGAAGAGAGGAAGAGGAGAGAGTAGTGATAGGACGGGAATGACTAAAATAGAGGAGGAGAAGAAGGCAAAAGATTGTGAAAAGAGATGAAAGGAGAGAGGAAGATGAGAAATAACAGAGAAGTTAACAGCATAGTGGAGAAAGAAAATAAATTACACAAATAGGAAACAAGTAAAATGGAGAGAGACAAAAGTAGTGAAAACAGAATAGGAGATGAAACCAGTTGAACTTGATAGACAATGTTGTAAGCCCTTCACAGGGTGGACTTACTACTTGCTCCCCCTTCCCTGTAGGTATTATCTTATGGGCATTTCCTGTGTCCTGCCCCTAGGGTGGTATTCTTGCCCACTATAAAGGTGGGGGCAGAGGAGGAATGGAGAGAGAGAGACGGCGAATCTAGGCAGGTATGGCCAGGGCCTAAAACCCTGGCCTGGTAGTTATCGGTTTGAACAGCAGCAGAGCGGATGGCATCCCTCTGGGAAGGGTGGCAGGAGCCTGCAACTGTATAGATCAGGGGAACTGCCACCATTTGTGGTGGGCAGGAAGCTTCAAGGAGACAGCAGGATTGGGTCATCAGCATGCCAGGGTCCCAGTACCTGAAATTTGGGGATGGAAAGGCAGTGGTGCTGGCGTGGTGGTGGCAGGCGGCTGCTCAGGGCCCCTTGGGAGTGACAGCTTCATTGAGGTCATTTCCCATGTGGCACACTGCTGGAGGTAAAATTTGAAGGGCCTACACTCTGGGATTCATTTTTATCAGGCCCGCCATACCCGTGTCTGGGGCAGGACCCATGTTAGATCCATAAAGGAGTACATGGGGAATGTTGAAACCAGAAAGAAAGGGAGCGCACCCAGTTTAGCATTTTACAGGCCACTGTGTACCCTAAATGGAGGTGGGAACAGTGTTTGTGATGGCTCTGGGAAAAGGGAAATGGAGCAGCTGCGGGTATGGTTTTAAGATGCAGAAGGCCCTGGTTCTAAAAGGTCCAGAGGGCTGGAGGGGAGTTAGGCACCTCCCGGGAAAGGTATGGGTTTTGGAGAAAGCGCAGTTGGCAGAAGTAAGCTTTTGAGTCCAACTTACATTCTACATGCGTGAGCCTGTTTCAGGTCTGTTTTGTAGGCCGTGGCATCCCAGCTGTTCTGGGGTTTTACTTTCTCTCCCTTGTACTTGTGTGCCAGCCAGACTGTACTGTACACTCTCAGCTCTGTGGAGTTGCTCCTAATATTTATTGTTGAAAATCATTATCAACACTAAATTAATTTTTATATTTTTCTTCTTACATGGTGGTACTGGATTTTAATGAACTAAATATAACCTAAATGATTCCCTCTATGGAAGGTTTTGCCTGTCTCCTTGCCTCTCTCAAGTCCATCAGAGGGGTGCAGCAGTGGTTGGAACAGCATTGACCTGGTGAGGTGAAAACATTTTAGTGCTTGAAGCTCCACAGGTCCAGGTAAGGCCTAACATTTTATTATTTGGATGTTGAAGCTCTTTTCTGGAGAACTCAGGTTCTGCCCCCCGTGTTTAACATCGAGGCTCCTAGACAAGTTGAGGGAGAGGTGGGGTTACAATGCAATAAACGGAAACAGAAAAAATGAATTTGTGAAAACAGGGACAGCAAATAAAACAAAATAAAAATGTAAGTCTTACAGCTCAACAGGCACAGATAGTCTCAGGGAAAATCTGCGAAGCCCTTAACTGCAGCAGTTACATGTTAAAATAGTTGGGGGGTGAGGAGCGAGGCATAGTTACTAAGAAGCAGTAGCTGAGATTGCTAATGATATAAGCACTTTATATCAACCAAATGATTGCATAATAATGGCTATCATCTAAGTGTGAGATCAGATGAACAATAAGTAGGCCTAGAACACAATTTAAACAAAAGGGATGACATGGAGAAGGTGTTAAACTATAAGAGAAGATAAGAAAACTAAACAGGTAAAGGTATACAATCAAGCATTGGATGAAACCTAACACTGTCTGAAGGATTTGTAATTTATATAACACAAGCAATTATCAGACTGTAACACCTCTAAATAGTAAGTGTGAATAATGCTCATTCTTAAAGACATTGGCCCAGATATTCAAACTGCGCCATTGTGTGGCGTAACCCCTACGCTGCTCAAAAAGTTGCGCTGGGGTGTGTGGTGGAGTGATATTCAATGGAGCTGTACCATTGGCGCAACTCTTTGAATATCGCCTCGGTCACGCCCCCACTGTGCATGGCGCAGTGGAACTGCACTATCGCAAGTGGTCAGAGGGAGCATTGAGATGCGGTGGCACAAGTTCCTGGCGCCATGCGCAGCACCTGCGATATTCAAAGGGTGACATGCAAATGGGGCCATAATTTATGCAAGGTGCAGGGGGTCCATTTGCATCTAATTACGACCCTATTTGCATGCCATTAGCATGCAGGTGCACCGATCCCGATGACTTGTGTCTGGCACCCTGCCAGGCAGCAGCCAGGGACCGACACCCCTGCAGCCCGATCACGGACATAATAGTATCCCCGACCTCTGAAGCCCGATCACGGCAGAACAGTATTCCGTCCCCCAGCAGCCCGCATAATGTAAATCCCCCAGTAGCCCGATCGCAGGCATAATGTAAAGCTTCCTCCCAGCCCCCGACCAGCCCGACCATGGGCATTATGTAAAGCCCTCCGATCAGCCTGATCACAGACATAACTGGAATAGTTTTCCGAGCAGCCCGATCACGGGCATAATGGAATAGTTCCCCGCCCCAGCAGACTGATCGCGGCATAACTGAATAGTTCCCCAGCAGCTCTGATCGCGGGCATAACGGAATATTTCCAGTAGCCGATCACAGGCATCAGGCCTCCAAAGTCCAATATCCCCTGGTAGTCCAGTGGATCGCGAGTAGCCCGATCGCGGGGCGGATCCCCGCCCCACGCCAGAAATACCTGGTGATCTAGTGGCTCACCCCACCCACCCACGAGCTCCACCACCCCGCCTCCCCCGTCAGCCGGGCGGGAGCAGCACCACCTGCATGCCGCTCGCCTTCCCACTGATAGATTATAGGCCTGCATCGTTCATTGTTCAGAGCATGAGCCAATGGGCGCAGCCCATACGCATAAGGCAGTCCGGATATGTGGAATGAAATCTGGTCTATTCACATATCTGGACTGCTTAGATAGTGGGCTGCACGCCCATTTTCTCATGCTCTGAACCAATGAGCTGCAGCCCTACTGAGCTGTCAGTCGGTGGGCAGTGGGCGGCAGGCGGGTGGTGCTGCCGCCCGCTGGCTGACGGGGCGGGTGGTGGGGTTCCGTGGGGTGCGGTGGGAGGCCACTAGATCACCAGGTATTTCGGACGTGGGGGGTGAGGATGCCGCCTGCGATCGGCTACTTGAGTCCACTAGACCACCAGGGATATTGGACTTTGGGGAGGTCTGATGCCCGTGATTGGGCTACTGGGGGAATATTCCGCTATGCCCGCGATCGGGCTGCTGGGAACTATTCTGTTTGCGCCCACGCATCGGGCTGCTGGGAGGGCACTTCAGCCCCGATCGGAGCTTGGGGGCGCCACCAGGTGCGGCGGGAACTAGGTTCAGGGCCACCCACAGGTGGCAGCTGCTGTGTTGCGCCTGCAATGCGGCAGCTCACCTGTGGGTGGCCCTCGACTTCTTCCTGTTTTTTAGCGTAACTTTGTGCAGGCGCAGATAGGGGTTGCGCCTGCATAACTCTCATGGTTGCTGAATATTGGCTAATGTAGTTTATGCATGGGCACAACCCCCCCACCTGTGCTCAGACATTACTGATGCCTCTGGCGCATCGATTTGTGCAGGCACACTTTTCCTTTCAAATATCGCAGAACGGGCGATCAGTGGGTTGTGCATGGCGGAACACTGTTGTGCCATGCGCAATCCTTTGAATATCTGGGCCATTGTGTAATAAAGGACCCAAATGAGGGTGAACTAGGACATCAAGACAAGGGAACAATTAAAACCACACTTAACAGACTAAAAGAAAGCCAAAACAGTTCCTTAACTATATTACCTAATAAATACTCTAAGACAATAAGACAGATTTAACACTACAAGAGCTTGAAAAGAACTTTAAACAAGAGAGTTGGTATGTTCACAAGCACATACAAACAGGAGAGTAAATTATAACAGAATAAAACACTTGCAATTTAAAATGGCTGAAGCCCAGGAGAGTAGCATGGATGTCTGAACGGCTGCCTCCACGACTGACTCCAGGCAAACTTCTTGATGCCTTTATGCTATGACCCTTAAGCAATCAGAGAGCTAACAAATAAGTCCTAAATATGGGAGGTAAACCTCACCACCAGATTGATTTCCTCCCACTGATTGGAGGAGCAGGTCAGTGAACCAAAAGTCCTAGGGAGCCAAAAGAAAGCTGAATAAATAGCTCTCTAATCCGAAGAGCCCGGTTGGCTTTGTTGATGTCCCCAGCACACTCTGGTACTGTCGGAAGCAAGTTGTCTGCAACTCTTAAATTGAAATCTGAAAATTCTGAAAATTGAAATCTGAAAACCGAATCTGAAAACTCTGCACAGCTCCTTTACTCGATCTGTGTTATACTTACGTTTGTGCAGAAAATAGGTAGTACACTTGATTATAAAGCGCCCATCCCAGGAGGCTGTAGGCGCTGTACAGAGATAAAAATATACAATAATAAAATGCAAAAATCCAAAATGAGAGAAAGTAAAATATAAAATGTAACAGGCAAACCATCTTCACACTGAGCTAATTAAAACTTAATGTCATTGAGGAACATTCAGCAATTCTTTAATCTAAGGAGAATGGTTCCTTAAATAGGTGGGACTTTAGAACCCTTTTAAAGGCTCCCAATGAGAGGAGATTTCTAAAGACCTTGGTAGCGAGTTCCACAGGGTCAGACCAGTGACAGAAAATGCATGCTATCCAGATGACTTCAAATAGACCCTGGGAACTGCCAGGAGGCCCTCCTCAGAGGCATGGAGAGGATGGGGTTGATAGGGAAGCAGTTGGTCACACAGATAGCAAGACCTCAGGCCATGTAGGGCTTTATAGGACAACAAGACGACCTTGAAGGCAGTCCACCACCTCACCGCAGCCAGTGAAGACCATGTAAGACCAGCATTACATGGCAGGACCTGGGAAGGCCCACCAACAGCCTGGCTACCACACTCTGCACTAGCTGCAGGTGACACAGAGCATCTTCCATTAGCCCCAGGTACAGGGCTTTGCAGTATTTTAGCTTGAAGTCACAAATGTGTGTATTAGTGAGAGCAGGTCATGGGGAGCGAGAAATGGTTTAATCCAGGCAATATTCCTCAAGTGGTAAAACAACTTAGGACAACTGCTCACACCTGAGCCTCTAGTGTCAGATCGCTGTCGAGGATAACACCCAGATTTTTCACCTTTGCTGAGATGGTTAGTTGGGAGTTACCCATATGCTCAGAATTCTCCCCACCCTGCCCAGTAGTCCAGTGATGACCAGGCTCAGTCACCAACACCTCCATCTTATTTGGATTGAGCTTTAGCCAGTTGGAGGACATCCATTCCTGGACCTTGGCCAGGCAAGAATTAAATACAGAGACCACATTCTGTTGTCCAGGTGCAAAGACTTATGTGTTGCTGGATGTCATCTGTGTAGCAATGAAAACCCATGCCATACCATCTAGTAATGTCTCCCAGGGCAGCATATACACTGCGAAAGAATAGGTGACAGGATTGAACCCTGTGGGACTCCACAGGAGAGAGGCATTGGGTGGGAGGAATAATTCCCATCACCATGCTCTGCATCCTGCCTGTGAGATAGGACTTGAACTTGTTGATGACTATACCATCCAGTCCACAGTGTTCCCGAGGTTATCCAGGAACACCTCATGATCGATGGTTTCAAATGCAGCAGAGAGATTGAGAAGGACAATAATAGATTGATCACCCCATCTCTCACCCTAAGGAGATCACTTTGCACCTTGACAAGGGCAATCTCCTTACTGTGCCTAATGGTTCAAAGATATCATAGGTAGCAAGATGTGCCTTGAGCTGTACAACCACCACCTTCTCAATATCCTTCCCCAAAAAGGGTGGGTTAGATATGGTTCTGTAATTCACCAGACAGTCTGGGTCCAGAGGGGTTTCATGAGAGCCTCCTTCAGATGATCAGGAAGAGCCCTCCAAAGGGAACATCAAACTGTCTTGACAAATTATGGCCGGTGGACCCAACACAGTCCACTAAGAAGTGCATTGGGCCTGGGTCCAGGTCACAGAATGCTGGTCACAGTTTTGAGATAATCCTACTAACCTCTTCCACCTCCACTGGATCAAACTGGCTCCAGACTTGGGAGGGCCTCTGTGAGTCCCTGGCCTGACACTACACACCATCTGAGAGGCCCTGGGGAGATACTGGATCTGATAGAGGACAGCAAAATAATAGAGCAAACTCTTCACATCTAGTAGATGAAAAGGCTCTCACTACTTGGAGACAGGCAGGATGGAGAAGCCTGTCTACCATCTGGAAGAGCTGAGCTGATCTATTCTTCACTGTGACAATCTCCGTGGACAGGAACTCTGTTTTCTTACAGAAGATTGTCTTTAGATAATCCATATAATGAGACATCAAAACCAATTTGTCCTCCTCCGCCCAGGATCTCCACCAACAGTGATCCAACCTCCGACCCTTAGTCTTCAATTCCCTGAGCTCTCCATTGAACCCTGGGGATCTCAGGTGTGAGATCAAGGGTCGCACACGACCGCTGTTACAGAATCGATGGTTGAGGCAATGGCCCTGTTATAGGCCATTACCACTTCCCCTGGTCCTGTTTTTGCAAGTCCAACACACTTGATAGGTCCAATACCGCCGAGATCCTAACTGAGTCAAACCCCTCAAAGAGCAAAATTTGGCCATCTTCACAGGGGAGGATTCTCAGGGGTGCCCCAAACGAAAACTTAACCATGCAATGATTCAACCAAATGACTGGATCAACCTCGAGATCAACAATCAGGAGACCCAGTGAGAACACCAAATCTAAGTAGTGACCGTATGAGTGGGTCGCAGAGGTAATTACTGTGAAAGGCCCAGTGATTCCATAGACTGGATGAAGTCTTGATCAAAAGACGAGAGTTCATCATCAACAAAGGCATTGAAATCACCCAGTATTAGCCATCTGGGTGACGCCAACGCCAGGTCAGCCATGAAGTCCGTGACTTCCTGCAGGAACTCCTTCGTGGTCCGACAGTTGGTACACAAGAAGGATCTTGCAGCTTGCACCTGGGCCCCTCGGATGGCCACGCACTCAAATGACCTGGTCGGTCCTACTGGGAGCACAGAGAAGTTCAGGTTGGCTCTAAAACAGATGCCACTCCCCCACTCTGCAGTCCTTTCTTGGGCAGTGTATGACAGAAAACTCCACTTGGATCGCCGCCTGCAGGACTGGAATGGCATTATCATCCAACCAAGTCTCTAAAATGCAAGTCAGGTCAACCGAGGAAATCAGATCAGCCATAATAGTGGTTTTATTCCTCATTGACCTGGCATTGCATAGCACTACCAGAGCAGGATGAGTGGAGACTCTTGACCTACTTGCTCCCTGCCCACTTGAATCAGTGAAACCCATGGGTATGGGAACCAGACAGGAGGACCCTCTCTACTACCCATGTTACCCCTGGGCACCTCCTGAATCCCACCACCCTAATTCCATTCTCCTCAGTAGCTCTCTCGAGCCCTTCCACCTGGTCCTCTGCCTTTGAACATTACCCACTGCCCTGCAGCATCTATACATATCAGCTGGCAGGAAGGGCATTGAAGTGCAGTGGCCCAGTAGCTGGATGTCATCATCCACAAAGCACAGTGACAGAGACAGGCTATGCAGATGTTTGCTTAGTCCCAGGAAACTGCAGGTAGGCAGCATTGCACCCATACAGTAGTGTACAGCATTATTGATTTCTAGTTGTAGCTGCATGGCTTGTTTAACCAGGACAGGGCTCAGTTGCCAGATGCTCATTTACTAGGGTCCTGGTTAGCCAGCAGTGCAGTGTACAGATAGCAGCATCTGCATCTATGCAAGTGGATGTTTTGTCAAACTTACTCAAATATGCTAGATGTAATAAGCTCATTATCCACAGCTCTGTAATCTAATCCATTGTCTACAATGCCAGACCACATTATACAGATTATTTGTACGCAAATCACACTGATATGTCCCTAACACATACAGAGCTGTTCTCAGCAGTAGTGCATGTCTGACCAACTGTAGACTGCATATGACCCCACACAGGTGTATTATGGGAAATGTGAGGGCACAAGCCGTGGTACATGGGCAGTGAATGGAGGGTGCTACCTCCACCACAGCCCTCTGCCACCACCTCCCTGTGTGCCATACCCACGAGCTGAGTAGCACACGTTGGTCCATGACATGTGCACAGGAGCCTGCAACCTTCCCATAGCTCTGTGTGCACTGTGCATCAACACTAAATGTGTACATTCTGCACTGCAGCAGGCATGCAGGCCACTGCGCAGCATTGACCAACACCTGGTTGGTCATGCCTGCAGCTACTCAGCATGCATTGACAGACCTATGGTGGTGCATCCACACAACATGCATGTTCCATGGGGGACCACAGTCCTGTGCATGTGACTGAGTCTGGCCAGAACCTGCGCTGTCCACAGGCTGTGCCCTACAATTGCACCTAGAAGCTGCACAGGGTCACTGGAGGGTGGGCACATCCATTCATACAGTGCTGTATGTGATGATTTCATTCATGGTGAAGGATGTACCAAAACTTTCTTTTCCAAACAGGTGCTGTATTGTTCTGATGCCCAGTTCCACATGGGTGTCCCTTCTGATGAAGGGCAGCAGCATGGAGGGAAGTGACGGAGGTAATTAATGCTGAGATTGGTGAGGGACACTCCGTGGAGGAGGAGAAAAGAGATTCTATGACATGCAAAGACAGACCAAGGGAAGCTGATAGAGGCATGTCAGGCAATCCAGGCCAGTGGTGGTGGCCTACCAACACAGATCACCGTCACATCAGAGGAGGAGCTAGGCTAGCTTTCTGGGCTGGCTTCAGGTAGAAGGTGGGCAGGATGGCATTAACACCATGGCTCTCCTGAGACAGGTGCACTTTCTTTACTTTTGTTCCTTCCACTGTGTTGCCCATCCCCATGCCATGCCCCCCGACCAAGTGAGCACCAGCAGCAACTACTGCAAGGGCGTGGTGGTGTCTGTGTGTATCTCTACAGGCCTGCCTGCCTTTTCTTGTACCCTGTGCATCTGCTCTGCATCCCTGTGTTGATCTGCAACTAGATATCACCTGCTTTTTGAGGATGTTCCGCTTACATCACATGTAAACACTTTATGAGGCAATATACCTTGAATATATGACTGCACCTGATATGCATGGTCAGGGTTCTCATTTGCATGTCCATTGTGTGCACTGATTTTAGCACTTGCTGGCAATTTTGTGATTTGTATTCCCACAAATCCATTTCCAGAGGACTGTAAGTAGTTGCAATCGCATTCTACTTCTCGCTAATCGCATTAATGCCTCACAAAACGGTTGCATATCCTCCCGTGGTCTTAACATGGAAGTTCTGTAACCTCCTACAACTTAGAAGTCCATAAGTGTATTAACTCTGCTACTAGATCATGATCAAGTGTAAACTGAAAATTGTTCTTGTGGTATCTCATTCAGGCTAGGAAAAGGGAAAGAGAAAGGTGGGAAGGAAGACGCATAAAATTCTATCAACGCTCACACGTAGAACTCACTAAAACTCACAAATCTGATGATAAAATGAATTAGGATTTAGCATTCCTAGCAACAAGCCTAAGTTGTTTGCGGATAAATTCTTATGGAAGTTGAAGTTCATGGGGGCTTAGGACAATTCAGATTCTCCACTATATCTATTATATCTCCGAAGTTCTAGCTAAATAACAAACCAGAGCAAGGAAAATGTTGGCAGTGTGGAGAGCAACATGCAAACCCGACATTTGTTCTGTGATCCTGTCCTAGGTAGCCCTGATATGGAGCAAGGTACTGAAATTTTGCTCACAAACCCTAAAACTGAACATACTGTGTGTCTTGACCCAACATTATTTATTTGGGAAAATATTCTATAATATCCTCACTGAGACATCTCCAACTCGTAGCTGCTGGCAGCAGCTGCTAGGTCTTAAAGATTAATCCTTGCCAAAGTGGAGCATGTCAAGGATCTGCTGAAAATAGAGGCAGAGGCTTGGTCTCTTCTTTAGAATAAACCGCCCCTGACCAAAGATGCCAAGATGCAGTTAGTTCAATCCACGTTCCTATCCCTAATTGACTATGCTGATTTCATTTATAGTCAGTGCAATGCCTCCTTTCTTACTAAACTGACACCTTGTACCACAGAGCCTTGATATTCGTAATCGCCTCCTCTTACCACTCACCATTGCTCCTTATATGCAGCTGTGGGGTGGACCTCCCTTTAGTACAGAAGGAATAGATATGTGGCTCTCTGACTTACAGCGCTATTACCAACAAATTACCCCAATACATCTCCAACTGTTTGCCTTTAAACGTGGTAGGCAACCATGCACTGAGAAGTTATTCTCTGATTCTACTGAAGGTACCTAGGGCCAATACACACTTTGGGAGAGAGGCCATAGACTTTGTGTTGCCCTCACTCTGAACAAACTACAGAAATCTATGAAACTGAGTCTCCTGTTAGTCTTACCACCTTCAAGCCCTTGTACGCCAAGGCTGTTAAGGAGCTATGCAACTGTTTCCAGCACTCTTAGTGTGCTAGGGTGCCCACTGCTTACCTGCCCTCTACATCTCCACCTAACCTGGTCCCTTGGTTGTTTCAACTCATACCCCTTTTACTGCTAATCCCTTACCTTTTACCCTCTGACTCATAACATATGTTCCCCAGCCCTCTGCCGTAGCACTCCTCTTAGAACAGCTGCTGTCCTGTACCCCGTCTCCATATCTGCTTCCCACCATCACCCCTTAAGTTCGTATCCTATGTCCTGACCTATGTTATGCCGTGCTGATTGAAAATGTTTTAATATGCTGGGCTGTTTGAGAATGTTTTAATTCCCCTTCATACCACTCTCCCTAATCTTGATAACCCTATACCTGAACTATTTGCTGTTGCTCTGTGTGTATTTTTCTGTTTCTGTATAATTATGTCTATTATCTGTACATAAAAGTGTCATTCATTGACCCTGTGTAATGCAGGTCCATCTTGTAAATGAGCTTGCTCAATGGTGTACGCCAGGATAAATAAAGACTTGATTGACTGATTGATTGATTGATTGATTGAAAGTGAGAATCACCTTGTTGCCATCTTTGAACAACGATTACAGTACCTGACCAGGTTAGTGTCAAATGAAAGCATAGGCTGCATGGAATTAGATAATATAAATCAACTTAATGATATTTGGTCACATTTTTAAACCATCTGAGTTCTGCTTCACACATTTTGCCAACATTATTAAAACCACCATGATTTTTGGAAGCTTAGAGAACTGTTGTGAATAGCATAAATGTTACGAATTAGTGATACATACATGCTTGCTGCTTGCATGTGAGAAGTATATTCAAACCGTACTGGTTATGCATGAGAAGTTATCGATGTTGTTTATGTTTATTTATCACTCTTAGAGACTCAATGGGCAGGATTTTCAAAAACCTGGCACAGGGCTTTTAGAGACTCAATGGGCAGGATTTTCAAACCTGACACAGGGCTTGCGGCCCAACCCTGTGCCACCACACTTAGGATCAGGATGGTGTTGAATCACCGCAACTGCACCCAATTTTCCAATCTCGGCACAGTTGGGACAGTTTCAAGATTTATGGCAGCTTGTGCCACATATCAGGTGCAAGCTCTGCAAAATCGTTTCAGGATTGCCAAGGTAGATCAGAAAAGTTGATCTAATCCTGGCGATGAATTGCCAGACAGGATAGTAAATCCTGTTAGAGCACTACAAGAAACGCAATGGATTGTTGGCACACCAAGGCTTGTGGTGATCTAGAGCATTTGAAAATCGGTATACAGTTAGAGGGTGACTGAATATTGTTGCAGTAATGATAGCTTACAGCGTTGCTAAATGGCATTATTGCAACCTGTGCTTTTTTTCATTTAGTGTTTTGGGCATTTGGCTGTGTCTGGGATTTTATAGCACAGTGTCTTTATGGTGCTCCCTAGTGGTTCAGTGGTAGCAGGCATGTGTCTCCCTGTACTGAAGTGTGCTGTTTGTGCATTCTGGTCATGGTGCCACAGCTGTTGTGGTTTGAAGTAAGTGAGGTAACTAGTGTGTTTTGGCTGCATACTCATCTGAGCCTCCTGTGTTTCTTTCCCTCCTGGCAACAGTGAACAACATCTTTAGACTATCACTACCTCTCAACCATGCTACGACCTGGGGCTGGTTATAATAACTGGGGGTATGTTTTGTGATGTTGTGGGAGACTAAGGCAGAGTTTCTCTTGTTTTCCTGCATTTGTTGTGCTCCTGCAGTTCGCCCATGTTGCCGGGTGAACAAGTTACCTGTCGTGGTTTCGCCGATGGCAGAATGTTTGCGCTGTAATTGCCATTGGCACTTTTAATATCGCACTGGCATGGGTGAACTTTGAAAATCCTGCCCCATGTATCTTGAACATAGGACAATCGATCTTTGCTGTTAGCAGTTACTTGTGCTTGAGCTATCGTTACAGTGATATTTTAGTTGTAAAAATCTGTATTAATGTAAAGATGCATCAATAAAATTTATAAAGTAAAAAATCAATGAAGTACTCCCAGGGGTTATGTTAATTCAATTACTCACCCTCTGGGGCATGTAGACGACTGTGCCTCCACGCCACATCACGCCCCAGGGATGAAAACTACAACATTAACATAACCCCTGGTCATACCTTATTGCTTAAAAATCTGCCTGCAAAAGTGCCCTAGACTAACAAATACGTCCCTCCCACCTGCAAAACAGCCATGTAGCTTGACACTCCAGTTCTCTTCCACAGAAAATCAGTCTGTGCTACTGCTTCCATCTCCATGCTGCTGTTGCCGCTCTGCTGTTTCTCAAGGACTCCCAGCTGTTCTACAACACAACACCATGATGCTCCTGACCACACACTCCATGCCGCCCAGACTGCAGATACCACACCGCCTCCCCAGCACCATCCTGAATGCAACTAAAGGACAGACCGTGATAGCCATACCTCCTTTTACAGGAGGACCCTACACTACACATGGGGACATGCAGACACACCAAAAATGCCACTACACTGGAAAAGAAGTAGGACAAAACAGGCAAAGACAGAACCTGGAAATGCAATTCAGACTTAAAAACAGCCATCCTAATGTATTATAAAAAGAACTACAAGTATAAGTGTGTGGGCAAATATACCATCATGTGGGCCTTCTTGGCTCATGGCATTATTATCTTATTAGGTTCCTTCAGTGGTAATAATATATACAGAATAGTAGTGGTCTATAAACCAGTGTTGTAAACATTGAAGGGTTCTGATTCTCTCTGACCTCGAGAGCGAAGCTCAACAGGTCCGTGGGAATCAGAACCGAGGTGGCATAACACACTGGTTAAGATAGAGTTGCCCATCCATCTATTTGTTATAGTGTATGGTGTCCCCAAATAAAATGAATGAGGTTTTAAGAGTTTTTTTATTTTACAATACGAACAGCATTTGTCAATGCCGAATGTTTGTTTGCTGGCATTGGCATTGGTAGTGTAGAAGTTACAGAGCTGCATAATAGGAATGGCAGCGAAGTATTGAACTGAAGCCAACCCCACCACCACCCTGCAGAGAGTGACAGGCATTGGGTGTGCCTTTGGGTTGTCAGGCATAACAACCATGCCATTTCACCACACCCTACCCTGCAGACACTGACAAGTGTCACGGTGTGCCTGGGGGTCTTTGGTTTGCGCGCACTCCCATTCCATCAGGAAATACGGTGAGATGGGTGCGTGTATAGGAGAATGGGTGAAGTTTGGGCCCGAAGAGTCCGAGGCACACCTGATGCCTCTCACTGGCTGCAGGGTGTGGGTGGGAGTGAAATGGTATGAGCATGACAGGCAAGAATCCAAGTCACACCCCTGATGCCTGTCATTTCCTTACAGGTGGGCATTATGGTCGGAAACCCTAACGCCTCAGGCATTCGTTGGTATTTTCACTCCAAATTTTCAACATGGCTTTTTGTGACCCCACCTCATGAACAGTGGCAATATCAGTTTGTTAGCCAAAACTGCTTTTGCACAGCGGTTATGGCATTTGGCACACAGGTGCAAAACACATTCCGAACAGGATGTGAAAATGACAGCGGTATTGTTCATGGGGAGGTGTGAAAATGGAATGTTGAAAATCTGCTGTGAAAATCTTAAAAAACTGGTGAAGTCAATGGCTGCATGAGAAACTGTGCAACGACAATCTGCAGTCGTAACTAGTTTGGGGATTTTTTACAGCAGATTGTTAATACAGGCATTTTGGGACCTCCGATCATGAACAGTGTCAGTGTGATTTTTCATTGATCCTCAAGACAATGATTTCCCACAGCGACCACGCATTTCTGTGCTGAAAGGTGAAAACACATTTTGGCCATGTTGTGGAAAATGACAGCTGTACTGTTCATAAGGAGGTGTGGAAAATGCCACTGGTGAAAATCTGGACTGAAAATATTACAAATTCATGAACTTACGGTGCGTGGAAACTGCAATGCTCACTCGTAACACAGTCATTTATTTGTCACCAAATTTTCAACATAACCATTTTAAGACCTCTGCTCATGACCAGTGTCACTGTGATTTTCTTAATCTGTCCCAAACATTGTTTTCGCACCGACTGTGTACCATTGTGCGCCACATGCAGAATACATTTGGGCTAGATGAAAAATAGTAGCTGTACTGCTCATAAGGAAGTGCGCAAATGGCACTGTTGAAATCTGGTGCAAATATTACAAATTTGCAAACTTGCCAGCGCAGTATAGGAACTGCGCAACGTGTGCCCTAAACAGTCATTTTGGGAATTTTTCACCAAATTTTCAACATAGTCATTTTAACACCTCTGCTCATGACCAGTGTCACTGTGATTTTCTTAACGTGTCCCATACATTGATTTCAGACACCGACCGCGCCATTGTGCGCCATATGGGCAGAAACACGCTATGGGCTTAGATGTGAAAATGACAACTGTACTGCTCATAAGGAGGTGTGGTAAATGGCAATGTTGAAAATCTGGAGTGAAAATATTGAAATGCTAACTTACGACGTAGAACCTGCAACGACACGTAAAACAGTCATTTTAGGAATTTTTTCACCAAATTTTCAAAATAGGCTTTTGAGAGCCCACCTTATGAACACAGGCAGTGTTGTTTAGTTAATCATTCCAGAAAGGTGATTTCGCACAGTGGCTGCGAAATCACCTTTGCCTGAGTAACACCATGACAGTGACAGCATTCACTAGAAGGGGTCCCAAAACCCCATGTTGAAAATTTGGCTCAAAATTCAAAAATGCCTGAGATGCAACAAAGTTGAAAAACCCTATCTATCCCATTATACAGCTACCGCATTTCCCTGCCCGTGGTCGGCTTTGAAGAGTGCAGACGCAGCCCCGGTCCAATCAAGATCGCCACGCCCGAGTCCGGAGATAAGTATGGGGTGGGGGGGGGAGGCAGGGTGTGCAGTGGGTGGGTGCAGGATTTGGGAGGGGGCAGGGAGAAGCGCCGAGGACAGTTTTTGTATTTACAGGTTTTTTTTTTCTAAGACTACGAGGGACCGAAGACTATAGGGATGTTTGCACACTGGGGTGGGCCCCAGCGTGGCAGCTGGAAGGTTGTTGGGGGGCTGGAGCCAATGGGGAACTGGGCACCCCGTCAGCCATAACATCAATCTGCCACGCTGGGTGGGCTCCCAGCGTGGCACCTGGATGCTTGGGGTGTGGCAGCCGACAGGGATTGGGCACCCCTGCCGGTACAGCATGTGCGTGGGAGCGATCAGCACGCAATATGCGGCAAGGCGGTTGGGGGGAGTTTGCTCACTGAAGCGGAGCTCAACCTTTCAACTGTATGCCACTTCATTTTCAGCTGTCATAGAGAGCTGGAGCAGTGATTGGCGACCGCGACCGTGCCTGCAAACACACTGACTGAATTGGAAGAGGCTGACACACCTCTGGAAAACTCCAATGATGGCACTATGTTTCTTGCACACGTCAAGCAAACATAAAAAGTATTCATCACCACCTTGTATTCTAAGAGTTAGGGCTGGTAGCTAGGTGTGATGTGTCGTTGCTGGGCAGCAGACATCCCTAATTTCCAGCGCAGCCTTCTATTGGCTGTTAATTAGGTGTGGAGGGATTTTCAAAAGAAATAAAATGGCGGCTGTATCTCTCACTTACTGAGAGGACGTGGCACGAGGAAGACTTTTTTGTAAGTAAAGTTAAATATCTGGTTGATTCTGTTTTTATTTGTTTTTTAAAGTTGCATGTCTGGTTGATCCTGCTTTTTTGTTTTCTTATCTAGTTGATCGTTATCGAGTCATGGGTTTGGGTGATCATGCAGCCACCACTACTGTTTATTTGGTTGATCTTGCCATTTCTGTGGCTCGTGCGCTTGTGCGTGGAAGCTCTAGAGTAGAATGTTGTTGTACCGCAGTTGGGTACAGTCACGCTCCATGACCTGTTGAACTGTGGTACAACAACATTGAAAAGGCTCTGATTTCCATGCACTACAAAGCCTCATGATACACTATATGTATGTAATAAGACATGCCAGGGGATGTAATGATGGATCAGTAACTGCATCCCTTGGTGTGTTGCAAGGCACGTGGTGCTTGTGATAAGTGCCTTTAAACAAACAAGTGGAAATTACGATTATTGGGCCCTGTGCACTCAAGGCAAGCTTGGTATGTGTCATTCATATTAACCTGGCCCATATAGCTATGCCACCATGGACAGTAGGGTGCACAATATGCACAACCATGTGCACCAGCAGGACCCTGTCCGTGGCCTTGGCATGCAGCTATGGGGGTAGTTCGAGGGACACAGGCAAGCATCCAATCAGATGCCTATCCTGGGTCCCAAAGTGGATCCCCTGCACCACATGAATAGGGATTCTGTGAAGGTGTGGGATGGCCTTTTATTAAAGTATGGGCAAGTGCTCGAATCACTGCCCTAGTCCTCCCTGTCTGCCCGGTGGCTCGGGCAGCACAATGGAAAGATTGCTCTCCTGGCTCAGCTGGCGGTGACATGGGTGGAAAGATATGGCAGGGTCTCTGATGCCATATCCTGTGCCCCCTTGCCTGGCACTCTGCACCTTAGTGAATAGTGCGGAGTGTGGTACACCCCTAGGCACACTTCCAGACCAGCTGTGTGCATACCTGTGTGGCCAGCTGGGGATCCATTGGGAAGAGACGACATCCCTTTCATTCATCTGTGCACGAGTATTGGAACCTCCAGTGTGCATGACATTGACACGCAGGATCACCTATGTGCCACTGATTTGTGGTGCATCTGCATCCTCTATTTAATGCATAGGCCACATTGACCTTAACTGCACATCCCTGAAGTGTCATATTGCACTTATAGCATCGGTTCTACTTAAAATCTATTTAAAAACATTTTTAGGATTTTTTTGGCATCAGTCCCTGGAGCTCAGCCCTTGATCCCTCCCACCCCACTTACCTCTGGGACTTACCTTCACTGATTTTGCATCCCAGTCTCCACCCCTAGACAGAGCTGCTGAGTAAGTGTGCCCCAACGGAGACTGAAATTGATTCCCTGGTAGGACCACACTACCGGTTTTCTCCCTGGCTTACCCTCGGGTGGGGCCACAGTGGTAGGACTGTTCTGACGGAAGATTGAACAAGGATGTCAGTGGAGCATTGCGTGGTGTAAGTACAGCGGGGCCAGAGGAGGGCATTATTAGTGGGGCTGGCATTTTTTGCTGCTGTAATCCCTCCTGGAGGATTGCATGCAATGACATAGTGTGTCAAGGGCTGATGTCCGTCAGATACTTCATTTATTTTTACAAGTTCAAAGTGAACTTGGGTAACCTCGCAAGGGCGGGAGTGCAGCAGAGCCGTGAGTGATGGTTCAGTTCACCCATCGATATCTGATTTATTCGATTGGGGTGAGCCATTTAGTTGAGATAGTGTTGTGTATAAATGTTTGTTTGTTTTTAATAGAAAGAGAGTCTTTTTGTGTTGTGGTCTGTACTTATATGCCAACTGTGACCTTTGTTAGGTGTTTCTGAGGACGCTTGGACATCATGACATAGCGATGTGCGTTTGTATTGGTGAAGGCTGCCAGGTTGTGAAAAATGTTGGGTTTTATGGCTCTTAGTGAGCTGTTGTTGAAAGCTCGTGGTCTCATAGAAATACAGTGCACAGCATGCATGCAGCATGTTTGCTGCATGCTTATTAAGCATGCAGCATGCATGCTGCACACATGCTGCACACTTGTATTTCTGCAAGGGGTGTCCTATATGAGCCCCCTCTAGGAGGCAGCTGGGCATCAGGCAGTTGCAGTTCTCTGGTTATTTAATTTTAGAAAAGTACAGCATTTGTTTTACGGTGCTACACTGCAGTGAGTTGGGGTGTGGCTGCAGTGGAGAGAAGTGGTATCAGCATGACGAAGGTGGGGTGAATGTCACAAGGTTGAATAAGGCCCTGCCCCATTTGTTATGCAGAAAGAGTTTAAATGCAAGGGTTTGTTCTATCTTCCCCATTTCTGTCTATTTTCTGTCTGGTTGTGCAATCAAATTTTCTTGTGAGACCTAGGAACTGATCACTATGGTTTTGTAATCTCCGCCCTCACTATCTCTGCCTTCCTTGCTATTTCTGTCTTTTTCTTCCCACTTCCATATCTGTGTGTATAAAATATATGTGAATCTTTATGTGGAAATGTCACTGATACTGGGATCCCTTTGTTTAAAACTGTATATAGTTATATGGTATCGTCAAAGCGGCAATTTTACAAGGGGCGACCTGTGAAGAGGGCGAGGGAACCACAGCCACGACACTTTCAGGCAACCAGTGGTTCTCCCATTGCCAATGTATGCCTCCCCATGGAGTAAGTTAATAAATAGGGGGTGTGGCGTTGTAACTGTCAGACTGCAGGAGTTGAACCTCTTCATGGGTCACCCTTGTAAATCGCTGTTTTGACATGGGACCTAGTTATACTGTTGACGTGATTGCAAAAGGTATTTGGAACTCAAGGGGTTAACCTGAGATGCAGTTTTAAGCCCTTTGCAGAGCTGTCAACAAGAGGTCAATTCTGGGACACCATGTACTGTTTTGCTGCACCTGCAAGGAAATGAAACTGACAAGAACATGCTGTAAACTTACAAGAACGTTGTGTGAGACGAGGCTCTCTTAACGAGTTCCCAGACAAAGACTTATAAAACAGCAGCAATGCTTTTGCTAGGGAGACAAGGAGAGGAGAGACTGAGAGACTGACACTTGAATTAAGAGATATCCTCAGAAGAAGGACTTAGTTTTCTCGGTTTGTACTGCCTTTGTAAATAATTTTTATTCTTTATTTTGCTGTTATTGAGAAAAATAAAATGCTATTTATAAATGTTGAAACTGTTCCTGGTTTTCCTGTGCTTCCTGACTTGTGCCTCGACGACAGTGAATGGGTGATGGCTACAGACCAAAAAAAAATCTTAAGGCAGAAGTAATTTGAAACAAGGTCTGGAGACAAATAAAAAAGGTAATGTGTTAAAAATGTTGAGAGCTGCTGTGGGATTTTTTTGTGCTTCAACAGAGGGAAGTTCCAGCAGTAGTGATTGAATATTGGTAGGTGATACTGCTGGGAAGCTGGGTAGAAAGTGAAAGTGGGTTAAGTGTAAGTAGTACCGTTGGCTGTCGCTTGGGAGGGAGGGGTTGATGCTGACAGTACTATATGAATAAATAAGTGATGATGACAGTACTATTACTGACAAAGTTGTGGACTACAAGTTCATTAGTATAGTATTGATGTCATCACTGATATATTTACATAGCTGCCCTGATAACTGTGTTTATCAGGAGCCTGAAGAGTCCACACCTGTTTCATAAATTTCAGTATACAGTATGTGAGTACAATCACTCTATGCAGTATAGCAACATTTATTTTTGAGCTGCCAAGTGAGCAGAACCCTAGAAATTCACTGAGAACAGCGTGAGCATGGTAGGAGCAGATCTCAGCTAGTCTGATCAGCCAGCCAACCTCTGCAACACCAAAGAGGCGTGTAGCCTGTGGGTTAGAACACTGAGCTATGATCTTGAAAGCAAGCTTTGAATACCATAACTGCATATTTAATATGTTATCTTGAGCAAGTCACTAAATTTCTCCATACTTAAATATGCTTTAGTACCACTACCCTCAGGGTGTTAGAGGAAATATACATACCTATGTTACCTTGTATTATTAAATGCGTGGTCAGTCCTAATGTATGGTAGTAATATTTGTCGGATTTGTCTCGGGCTTCTCACGGTAAATTCGATTTTGCCTCAGATCATTAATTATCCCACAAAATTACTCAATAAATCTAATTCAAGAATGGCAGCAGACTGATCCCTGTGCTGTTACGCATGAGAACTAAATGGAAAAATGATGCTTAAAATTTCTTGGAAACAGCCCTGGAAACAAATGACAAGAAAAATCTCAGACCGTGGTGCAGTTAATTAGTAAGCTGATGTACCAGTATTGCTAAGTACCGTGAGTGACGAACACTCTTCCCAGCCTCTAGGTTGACCGCAGTACTGTAAGTCCTTTATCAGGACTGACCGCAGTGTTCTGCTGCATAAGGAGGAGGAGCCCAGGAGTTCACCCTACCATTTCTAAAGTGAACCGACTCTTACCTTAAAAACAGACAATAATGTCATTTTAACTACAGGCCTTACTGGCTCAGTGTTGGTGGTGATTTACTGAGGGAACAAACTGGGTCCTTCTATTTCAGAATCATGCTTAATTTCAGAAATATGACCAACAGAACCATGATCTTCATGGATGATAAAATTCTTTGCCCATCTTTAAACACGCTCTGGCCATTAGATAGGCAATTAAATAATAGAAACATAGAGTCTGACAGCAGATAAGGACAGCTCGGCTCACCAATCTGTGCATTTTTCCCTGCCTATACTGTCTCAACAGACACTACTTGGTTTCCAGCTCCTGCCCCCTTGCTTCCCACTAAGATTTCCTTGTGTCAATCATATGCATGCTTGAAGCCCACCACTGTTTTGCCTCCACCACCTCTGCTGGAAGACTGTTCCAAGCATCCACCACTCTTTCAGTGAAGTACCTCCACCAGTCTCTCTTGAATTTACCACTTCCAGCTTCCTTGCATGTCCTCTTGTTCTTATGATTTTTTCCTCTATAAAATGCTCTTCTCCTGTACCTTATGTGAGCAGTGCAGAGCAATTACAATTAGGGTTACCACTTTTTAAGAAGGCCAAAGTGGGACATTTTACTAAAGCATGATTTTCTTGGGACATATGTAACCTCGACTAATGCAACAGACTTGTTTTCTAAATAATCAGAATTAAGACTAAGTGTTGTAGTTTGTTTTTTTTAGTTGCTGTTAGTGCTTCTTATCATTTTAAGGTATTTTAGTTAAGGTATTATGTATTTTGCAACATTTAGAGGAAAGTAAGAAAATATTTTTTCTGCTATAATGTCAGGACGTGGTATTTTTCAGTTTTTTTGCAGGACACAACTGCCCAAATCAGGACCGCTCCAAGTAAAATTCGGAGACAGGTGGTAACCCTAATTAAAATGTTGCATTTTGGTAATGTAAATGCATGCTGCCAGTGTGAGTAGTGTTCTCTCTCCATGCTTTCCTGGTTTTCTGGAGTACGTGGTAGGTTTGTATTGAAGCGGCGGTGCGGCGCTGCACCATTACAGTTAATGGAGCCCCCAGCATCCGCCATACTTCCGGTCGCGGACTATTCAAAATAAAAATAAATTCAGTTGCAGCTGTAGAAAAACACCACTTTTACTGGATAAAGTTAAACCGAGGGTGTTTTCATGGAGCTCTAATTTGACTGTTTTCCTTAAGAAGTCACCAGTACTAAAACAATACTCTTGGGTATGAAACAGTAATCAATGACTCTGGGTACCCAGAAATTACACAAAGTCCTGATGCAGCCCTGGTAGCCACGTTGCCTGGGTTCTTTGGTGGTGCACTTGTTGTAAGAATTAACAAACTTGCATTTAACCCCCGACAAACAGGCCATGTAGTGCTAGCACAATTTAGAAATAGAAACTCCAAATGGAAAGTGGTATAAAATCAATTTGTAATCCAAACAAGAAAGCCATAATTCAAATGGGAAAACTATAAAGGCGCCAGCCAGCAGCACCAGTACTCACTTGACCCATGGTTGCAGCAGCTCAGATGGGGCAGGAACCAGCACACAGTAGCAGGTCAGACAGAAATCAGAAGTAAGCCCCAGCAGCCTGGATGTGATGCACTTTGACTCTTTAGATGCTTCTCAGCAGCACAACCATTCTGTCTCAACTCTCACAGTTCATTGAGCACTACGCAGTGGTTTCATGGTTCTTATGGAGCCCAGATCCTGGGACTGACTCCACGATCTAACTCCCTTCTGGATCAGAGTACCCTTATACTCAGTGCATGCACCCCGTGACTCCCGCTCCCGATTCACCCCGGTTGAGAAGGGCTGCAGGCCTCCTACCTGGCTCTGCAGCAACTCGATGGAGGTGCAGGTGTCTGTCTCCAATTTCTTGGTTCAGCAAATTTCTCCAGACTTTGAACCTCCTCAGATTCTGTCACAGCAGCTTCCTTTTGCAGATGCCCTTCTGGCACAGTCTCACAGATATGAGCCCAGGATAAGGCTCACAGCACTTGGCTGGATGAGCCCAAGATAGCTCTCACAAGATGGTATGGGCTGAGTTTTCACTGCTACGCAGATGATACTTAGCTGTACATGTGCTTTGTACCTAAACAAAATAATGCAATCTTGGTCTTTAACAACTGCCTCACTGAGATTCAGGACTGGATGAGTGCTAACTGGTTGAGACTGAATCCGGACAAGACTAGTGTTGGTGGTGGACCCAGGTCGGCGTGTGAAAGCTGACTCTGGGCATCCATCTGGCCTTGTGTTAGGGGTAAACAGTTGAGACCTTCTGAACGGGTGCGGAATCTGGGCTGTAGTGTTTGACAAATGAGCTGACGCTTAAGCACAGGTGTCAGCTGTTGTCCAGTCCTCATTTTACCATCTGAGGAACATTGCCCGGGATAAGGCCCCTTGTTCCACACAATGACCTTCCTACATTGGTTCACGCTTTGTGTCCTCTTTGTCTTGATTACTGTAATGCTCTATACCTAGGCTTGCCGGGGTGGATCTCTGGTGCCTGCAACTGGTGAGAACGCTGCAGCCAGGTTGTTGACTGGGTTGTAAGAACTTGCCATGTCACTCCTGTGCTGCACAACCACACTGGCTGCCGTGCGTGGAGAATCACCTTCAAGGTCGCGTTGTTGACCTGTAAGACCCTCACAGACAGGGACCAGGTTACTTGCAAGATCTCTTCGCCCTGCTGCCCCTCTGTCCACTCCGCCGCCACTGACGAGGGATTGCTAGAGGTTCTGAGGGTCCGCCTTCAGTCATCTGGGGCCAGGGCTTTCTTTTGTGGCCCTGACCCTGTGGATCTTTCTTCACCTCGTCGGATTAGAGAGTGCTTGTCCACTGAGACTTTCAAAGCCTCTTTGAAAACATATTTATTTAATCTGGCTTTTGGAGATATTGTTTAGTTTTATTCTGCTGCCTTTCATATTTTTTATATATGTTTTATTAATTGAATATTTGTTGTTGTGGTTTTGAAAAGCGACTATAAATAAATATTGACTGATTGATTGATTGATTGAAGCATTTATGCCTGGCCAGGCCTCCAGCTGTCTCAAGCAGTAGCAGGTCTGCTCACCTCTGAGTCTCTTCAACAGCCACAAGCTCCTTGTGAGCCCAGAAACTTCTGCCCTCCAATGTGTATGCTATTAGTTAGGCAGGGCTGCCTATCAGTCCTTCTATACTGTCATGCAATTTGATTGGCTTTTTAAGCCCGTCAGTCCATCAGGGAAGGTCCAATTGCATCATCCTCCCACAATGCATAGCTGCTGCTAGCAGGTCCTCCACGCCAGCTGACTAGCCAAGCTACAGAGTCAGAGGTCACTAACATGTCTACCAAAGTCCTTTATTTTATTTATTGCCCCTATTGTGTTCTGGCCCCAGGAGTTTTGCTTTAGCCTCCTGGGCTATTGTCTAGTGGGTTGAAGGGGTTATATGAAAACAGTTCCGTGGTTAAGGATGGCCAAATTTGGGAGGAGGAGCCCTTGCACGTGTGGTCTGATCCATCACTGGCAGTCCATGTCCCTGTGGTGCACTGAGGTGCCAAAAGAGGTGACATCCTGTTCATTCCCTCACCCTCTGCTACAGTCGAGGAATGGGTCCATGAAATGTGGCTGCAGCTGCAAAGACTGCAGGGTGGGAGGTGCTAAAGAACTGTGCTAAACCCAGGCCCCTCTCCGTGCACACACATGGTCGAGCAAGACAGAACCGCAGTACAGCAGCAGAGCAGGACATGAGGGCAGCAGCAGTCCAGGTAAGCCCCATCCTGTGGGGGTTACAGTGCATACACACACACACACACACACACACACACACACACACACACTACAGCCACAGGTGCACACATACTACACTGACACGCACAAACACACACCACTACAGTCACAGAATCACACATACTACACAGACATGCACACACACACCACTACAGTCACAGTTGCACACATACAGTACTACACAGACTTGCACAAACACACACACACAGCACTACAGTCACAGAGGCACATATATTACACAGACATACGTGCACACACACCACAGACACACACTACTACAGTCACAGATGCACACATACAGTACTACACACACACACACACACACACACTACTACAGTCACAGATGCACTCATAATATGACACGTGTGCGCACACACACACACAAGACTACAATCACATGCACACATACATACTACACAGACATGCACATACACACACACACACACACACACACACCACTAGAGTTACAGAGGCACTCGTACTACACAGACAAGCACAAACACACACATACTACTACTACAGTCACAGCTGTGTGCATACTATACAGACACACACACACAGACACACACACCATGCTGTCACAGATGCACTTGTATTATATATACAAAGTGCATGCGCACACATACCACTGCAATCACAGATACACTGGCACTACACAGACACGACACTCACACACATACACCACTACAGTCACAGAGGCACACACTACACAGACATGCACACACACATACCACTAGTCACAGATGCACTCATACTACAGTCATGCACAAACACACACACACACACACACGTCACAGACGATACTACACAGACATACACAAACACATACACACCACTACAGTCACAGAGACACATGGTACACAGACATGCACAAACACACACACACACCACTAGTCACAGATGCACTCATACTACACAGACATGCACAAACACACACACACACACACACACACCACTACAGTCACAGATACACACATAAACATATACCCACTACTACAAACTGATGCACTTTTATACAGCACTATGTACACAGGCACACAAATATACAGCATTATAGAGACTGTACACACAGATGCATAGGCAAAGCACTCATTACATAGATGTGCACACACACACGTGCACACTCACACACACATTACATATAGCTGTGAACATACAACACGACATACTGTACACAGAAACACAAGCTCTACATACACAGGCACATACTACGGCACGATATTACATACAAATGCGCATATACAACTCATAAATACTTAGCAGCAGCAGTTAAAGCAATTACTAGGCTGTTATGAGCCCCCACCTCCAACCATGCTAGACTGGAGTGAGGTGCTTAATCAGATAGTGGAAACACAGCCGACGGATGTTCAGACTGTGCTGGGCAGTGGCGCAAGCCTGGGCACAGCACAACCGGGCTGCGCCAGGGTTAGACTTGTGTGATATTCAACGGTGCTGCGCCATGGCTCAGCACCATTGAATATAGCACAGAGGGTGCACATACTGCACATGGCGAGTGGCACTGCACCAGCGATGACACAGAAAGTGAGCATGAGGATGCGCCAGCCAGTGCAGCTGCGCCAGGGCACATCACTGCGATATTCAGCCTGGGGCATACAATGAGGCCAAAATGATGTAAGGTGCAAATGGCCCATTTGCATGTCATTATGGCCAATTTGCATGCGATGTGCTGATCCCCGTGAAGTGCGCCTGGCGCCCGCCAAGCTTGCTACATTGGATCGACACCCTGGTGGGTTATTGCAGCCCCCACTCCCATACGCCTGATCGTGGCATCTGTATAGAGCACAAGAATCTCTGGTGGTCTAGCAGTTTCCTATATGCCCGATCACAGGCATCTGTATTAAACACACTAATCCCTGGCGTTCATTCATATCTGGTCCTGTGTAGTAAGTATAGGTTGTAAGCCCATTGGTCCACACCGTGGACCAACAGGCATGCAAACTGCACTGTACGCTGTCATCTCGGCAGGCGGCCGGGCAACTTGCGGGCGGGTGCTGCCGCCCGCCGATGACGGGGTGCTGGTGGCGAGACCTCTGTGGGTGGGTGGGGAGGAGGGGTACTCTGACCACCAGGTAAATCTGTATGTCCACAACAGCCCACAATCGGGCATGCGGGGTTACCACTAGACCACCAGGGATTTCCATACCATTTACCACGGCCCACGATCGGACATATGGGGAGACCACTAGCCCACCAGGGATTAGTGTGTTTAATACAGATGCCTGTGATCTGGCATACGGGGGACGCTAGACCACCAGGTATTGTTATACTTATTACAGATGCCCGCGATCGGCGGTAAGACAGGGGGCCACCAGTCACCAGAGGGTCAGGGTGCTTGTGGATGGTGTACTGCTGAAGTGGGAAGGCTACCCAAGGCTGGCGGCCGTTGTGTTGCGCCACACTACAGCCATCCACCTGTGGGTGGCCAGCGTTGAGCCTGTGATTTGCGGCTCAACTTTGAGCACCAGCGTGTGGTGCATGTAGAGTTGCACCAGCATATGCGCCGCACATCCTGGGCTGAATATCGTGATGTGCCATATGCATGAAACACGCCCCTGCATCTGCACTCAGATACATTACCAATGCACCCTGGCGCATCGGGGTTGTACTGTGCACCTTACCCCTTTGAATCACGTCAAGACATTTGGGGGCTAAGATGGTGCACCCTGTTGCGCTTAGGCACAACCCTTTGAATATCCTACCTGGAGAGTTATCTTTTGGCACAAGATAACTTGCCAGCATATCTGAATGGAGGGGCTAGATGGGAAATGTTAGGGAGGAGGTAGAGAGGGAATGACAGTAGCTGAGGGAGAGAGGAAGAGAAGGACTGTCTCTGGACCACTGCAGGTATAGATCCCAGATAGATTCTCTTCTTAAACAAAATGGTGCCTGCTACAGGATGAGGGCTCATATCACAATATATGTATCCCAGCTATGCAAATCCTGATTAATTTTATCTTGGGGCAGGGTGCTCCTGGAGAAATACCCTTGTTGAACAGTGTGTGGCGTGATATGGTGGACCAGTTCGGGTGAAGCCTTCTCCTCCTTGGGTCTTGTGTATTAAGTATATGTAATCTTGAGGTAATAAGTCTATATTTATATGTTATATCCAAAGGTTTTTTTTGGTAGGGTTACATAGGTTATTTTTAAATTATTAAAACTATAAAATTACTTCAAAAAGAAAGTGCTGTAATTCCAAGCTATGCCTGCTGGATCTGACCGATATGGTTCAATACCATTCAACATATACTCTGTATCTGTTTACATTGTGCTTCTCATACATGCCAATAAAGTATAGATTTTTAATGATAAGGTGTCATCGATCAGGTCAGAGATTCGCAGTATGCATTCAAATGAGCATGGCAGTGATTGATGTGAGGTTACGGGCCTCGGTTTATCTGGACGGACTTTGACCAGCCAGCGATCATGGATATCATGAAGATTGTCCAGGGCTTGCGACTCGACTTACTGTAGTTTGGATCCTGGTCCTACACGCCTCCTTGTGGGGTGTATGGATGTGATCAGACCAGTCCTGCTGAGATAGTCTGATGTTCTTTGACCAAGGGTGTTTCCGAGTCTTTAAAAGAGGCTATCGTGAATACCCCTTTTGAAGAAATCTTCCTTGACCCAGACTGTCTCACTAACTACAGACTGATCTCTAACCTGCCCTTTTGGGCAAGGTTATTGAGAAAGTAGTCACGTTGCAGTTTGAGGACTTTCTTACCACCCATGAAGTCTATGATCTTCTCCAGTCCAGTTTCAGGAAGAGGCATAGTACCAAGACGGTGTTGGTTCGGTACTGAATGATCTCCTAATAGCGAGAGAGATCGTAGGAGTCATTTGATCTTGGTTCTTCTTGGATCTCTCTGCAGCATTTGACGCCGTGGACCATGGAATGTTGCTGGAATGTTCTGCGGTTGCTCTGTGGACTGTTGGAAACAGTCCTCAGATGGTTCCATTCTTTCCTCATGGGCAGAACCCAGAGGGTAGTATCAGGAATTTTTCTCTGCTCCCTTTGCTCTGCCCTGTGGGGTACCGAGGGTTCTGTGCTTTCCCCATGTTTTCATAGTGTCTGTGCTGTTGTTGGGAGACATTATAAGGCATTATGGGCTGAGTTTTCACTGCTATGCAGATGATACTCAGCTCTATATGTCCTTTGTACCCAAACAGAATGACGCTTATCAGTCTTTAACAACTGCCTCGTGAGATTCAGGACTGGATGAGTGCTAACTGGTTAAGACTGAACTGGACAAGACTGAGGTGATGGCGGTCGACTGGGTCACCATGCAGAGAAGTTGACACCTGGGTTCTCTCTGGCTTTATGTTAGGGGTACTCAGTTGAGACCTTCTGAACAGGTGTGGAATCTGGGCATAATTCTTGACAGCGAACTGATGCTGAAGGTACAGGTGTCAGCTGTTGTCAAGTCTTCCTTTACCATCTGAGGAATATAGCCCAGATAAAACACCTTGTTCCACATGATGACCTCCGGTGCGGTTCACACCTTTGTTTCGTTGCGTCTTGTTTACTGTAATGCTCTATATCTAGGGTTGCCAGGGTGGATCTCCATCGCCTGCAGCTGGTGCAGAATGCTGCGGCCAGGTTGTTGACTGGGTTGCCAAGAACTTTCAATACCACACCTGTACTGCGTGAACTGCACTGGCTGCCTGTGCGTGGAGAATCACCTTCAAGGTCGCGTTGACCTATAAGGCCCTACACGGTCAGGGACCGGCTACATGGTAAGATCTCCTTCACCCTACCACCCTCTTCGCTCTGCTGATGAGGGATTGCTAGAGATTCCTAGAGTCCTTCAGTCATCTATGGCCAGAGCTTTTTCTTTGTGGCCCCAACCCTGTGGAATTTTCTACCTCGTCCGGATTCGAGGTGCCTGTCCACAGAGTCATTCGAGGCATCTTTAAAGAGTTATTTATTTGAACAAGCCTTTGAATAGGTCACCTTGTTGCCTTTTAACTGTTTTATATTTTCATTTATTGTGATGATTATTATTTTGTTATGTACTTGCGCTTTGATACCAAAAGCGCATTATAAATAAAATTTGATTTGATTTGATTTGATAGAAAAAACATAAACACTACACAGAATGACGTGCACACGTGGAATTCATCTACTGGGCTGGATTTTCAAAGGATGGTGCAGGGTTGTATTAAGCCCTGTAGACACAAGACTTTGAAATCACTGGCGTACAATCTCTTTGCCATAACTGCTCCAATTTTGAAGGTTGGGCACAGTTGCAACAGTTTTCTCCAATTTATGGCAGCTTACACCAAATCTTTGGCACAAGCATTGTAAAACGGTCCCCAAGACTGATCCAAGCTAGACCACAAAAAGCTGGTCTAACGGGTGCCAGTTGCCACATGGGCTGGAAAATCCCGTTAGATTGCCGCAAGCCCAGTGCTTCATGTCTTTGGTGCACCGATGCTCGCTGCAATCCAAAGCCTTTAAAACTGTGTCTCTAGCTGAGGCCTAACTCTTCTGTGATAATTATGGTGGTGGTGGTTGGGGGGTTGGTGACATTGGCAGCATGTTTTCCAATGGCGCAGTGATGCATACGGTATGAGCTCTGGCAGTATTGATGTGACTGGTATGAGTGGCAGCTTGCACTGGTGCTTGTAACCTCTCCTTGCCACGGAGTCCTAGGCATGTGGATTTGTACTGCAGTTGGGTGGGGCATTGTTCTTGATGATGCCATGCTGAACATAAAAGCAGCACTGGAGATGAGGCGCAATGTTACTGCTAGACACCACAGAAAACAGGACTGGGAGATGGAGGTGGTTACTGCTATACAGCAGAGAAAGTTGCATGGGATTAGCGAGGACGGGCATTATTGCTAAACTCCAGGAAATGTGGCACTGGAAGCACTCCTCATTTTCAAGTAACAGCCCCAATCTGTCTCTCTCATCCCTGTCCAAGCATTCCCCTGTTTCAATGCAACCCCTTCACCTTCTAAGTACTTCCTGGTGCCCAGTGGGCTTGGCATCAACTGCCTCTCCTCATCCATGCCAAACCAGTTCCTGGTGTTCAGAAACACAATTTCTAAGCAGTCCTGCTGTCCAGTGGCACATGTCAGCAATAGTACACACTACTCCACCCCTCCCTCCCCAGTCATAAGCCTGATCACGAGCTTTGTGGATTTGTATCTGACTTTCTACTACTACAATACAGAGAGGCATGCTATGGGAGGGGTGACAAGTGGCCTAGTCAAGATGCTAAGTGATGCCCCCAATTGTGGACTGGGCTTCAGGTGGAAGGGCCTACTGTTCATATTAAAACTACTTGCATAGATAGGGATGCAGGGTCATTGGGAGAACATTCATTTTGACATTATTAATTCGTCCCGGAATGTCAAAGGTAGGAAAGGCCATCAGTCAAGGTCAAGTTTTACATTAGAGACTAGATTATCTAGGTTTTGCTTTTTAAATAATTCTGATCTTTGCTCATTTCTGTGCCTAGGTATTTGATGTGTTGTGGTACCCATGTTAGACCCATTGCAGTAACTTCATGCGTCTGAACCAAGGCATTTAATGGCATGATCTAGGTTTTATCAATGTTTATAAAACGGGCAAAATAAATCCAGAATCCTAATTGGCTGAAAGTCGTTTTCAGCCATGTCCATATCAGGACATATCTATTCCAACTGGCACTTTTCTTCCCTGGGTGAGCTCACAACAGGAAAATATCAATAAGCTATTGGCCCTTCAAATTGTTTTGGCAGGAGTTCACACAACATGCAGGCAGCACCTGTACTGGCCGACCTGCAGCCCCCAACAGCCCTCTAACCATACCCAAATACATAAAACCAAGTGAAACATTTAAAGACAAGTGTACTCTAACTTCTGCTGACGGCAAAAACACAGAGCAAAGCACGCGAGCTGCGGTCTTAAAATCCTTCTACACATCCACCAGCGGGCCTCCGTTAGCGATCCATTATCACAGGACGGCAGCTTAACAATCGCTGCACTATTATATAGCAACTTCTCCATTGTTGCAGCTCCCATTTAAAGGAAATTATCTGTCACCACAAAACTCAACAAAGTTTCCTTTTCACGAGAAACCAAGCAAGGAACGAGTTTGTACGGTGGCCACTGAAGGACGTGCTTGCTCCAAGTCAGCCAGCCTTGTAATGTAAATAAAAACAGCAAACAGACATTTTGTGGTGACAGATAATGTCTTTTAAATGGGAGCCGTAACAATGGAGAAGTTGCTATTTAAAAGTGCAGCGCGTGTAAACTGGCGTCTCGTATAATGGATCGCTAACTGAGGACCGCTGAGTGGATGTGCAGCGGGATTTTAAACCGCAGCCTCGCAATTCGTTCTTTTTTTTTTTTTGCCGTCGGCAGAGGTTAGGGTACACTTGTCTTCTTAATGTTTTACTTGGCTGTATTTAAGCACGTTAGAGCGTGTGTGCTGGGGGCAGCTGTAGACACAGACACTCAGGCACCAACCTGTAATAAATTCTCATTAAAGAGCTCCACTAAATACAATGGCAGGGACTACTACTTTTGTTATTTTTACTGATCATATTTTTATACTATTTTTATCTCCACTTTGTATGTGCATTTTTAAATTAACTTCTGTACTGGGAGGCCTATTTTATAAGCGCAATAACACACTCTTAGGTGTGAGTTATCTCCTGATACGAGCATGCCCAGGTGCATAAGGCACTTGGCGCAAGCATCTCATGCCTTATAACACACCTGGGCGCCCTCTTATCAGGAGATAACCCACACCTTGTCATGTATTATTGCTTGCTTAACTTATAGTCAGATAGTTCGCCATGTTCTTTAGGGCAGCAAGCAGGATGTTAGTGTGTGGGCAATAGGCAAGAGAATATTATCTGCATAATCAAATAGTTTGTATTCCTATTCACCAATTGTGAGCCCTTGATTCCTTGGCAGGTTTTCGTTTTTAAAATTTGAGGTCTGAGGTACAGGTTAAAGAGATGGGGAGATAATGGACATCCCTGCCTGGTTCCTGTTTACAGTTTGAAACTGTTAGGAAAACACCATTGCAAAAGATCTGGCTTTTGGAGCAGAGTAAATTTCTTCAATCCATCTTATAAAAATGGGTGGGAACCCAAATTTCTGGAGGTACTAATCAAAAAATACACATGAGACCCTGTCAAACATCTTCTCTGTGTCCAGGGATACCAGGGCTACAGTGGCATATGGTTCCCCAGAGGGAGGCAGTGTAGCATAGTGGTTAAGAGCAATGAGCTGCAAACACGGAGAACCCATTTTGAATCCCACAGCCCCCACTTGCACTGTGTGACCATGAGCAAGTCACTTAACTGCTCTGTGCTCCCAGGATGCACCTGGAAACAAGCATCAGCTTAGTGAGTCTTTCCCACAAAATTTGCAAAATAAATAATAAAATGTGTGAGAGCTTTCTAAAATGGTCAGAGGATACTCTGTAAGGTATGAATCCTACCTGTTTGGGCCCTATAAGGGATCTCCATACTTTAGTCACCCTTTGGCTAGTATTTCAGCTAGAATTTTCATGTCTTGATTAATTAGTGGTATTGGTTGTAGCTCCACTTTATCTGTGTCCTTTCCTGGTTTTGGTAGAAGAGTTACCACTGCTTCAGTGAGTGACTGCTCCTGAATTCCCTGAGTATGAATATAGGTGAATAGCTTAGTTAGTACCGGTAAAGAGGTGACTGAAATATTTTATAGAAGTTAGCAGAATAACCTTGTGGATATGGGGCCTTATCAAGAGTAAGGGTGTGGAGAGCTTGAACAACATCAGCCAGTGAGATGGGGCAAGCTAGTTCTTCCTGTTGTTCTGTGGAATGGGATGGCAATGGGAGGGTGTTAAAATATTCATCAATCATTTGTTCTGTTGGAGGAGTATTGGATTTTTGTATAGTGTGGCAAAGAATGTCCGAACTCCTCACTGTATCTCTGGGGGATGTTTTGGGAATTTGAGAATTATTAGGCCATATGCATTTAACCACATGCAACCCCTGCTTTTGAGGCGTAGTGCCATAAAGTTTCCAGTTTTTCCCTTGGTCTACATATTTCACTTGGGTTTTGAAAAGATCTGCATGTTCCTGTTGAGTTCTTTTGTATTAGGCCTGATGCCATGAAGTTTAATCCAGTATCTTTGGAAGAGCTAGGGCTCAGTTTGGCTTCTAGTTCCTTAATGCTCCAAGAAGTTCTCTAGTTTTTAGCTCCTTAACATTTTTTTTCTTGGAGGCCGACCTTATAAGCTGTCCTCTAATTATGCACGTTAGAGCCGACCAATATATTTCATAACTTTCAACTGAGTGTTCATTGTTCTCTATAAAGTGTTTAATTGCTTCCTGAATGGCTTGCACGATTGTTATCAAAGGCTATGACTGCAGTTCAATGGGAGGAACAGCCAGCCACACCCCGCCTGAGCTATTTGAGTTAGCTTCTTGCAGTCTCACTCAGATGCATTGTTCCTTTGCCACAGTCAGAAGCTTTGCTGGAGCTCTCCCACCCTTTCTCCTGGTGTCTGTCTCCTGCTTCTTTCGTGCTTGGGGATTTCTGCTGCTTTGTGCCTCTACCTTCTTAGGTCTGTAATTTGCTTTTGTGTCCCAGCTGCTGTTTTGCCTTTTTTTTGTCCCCTATTCTTGCTGTGCTTTTCTTCTTGGTTCCTGTGTTTTGTCTCTGCTTTTGTTTCTTTTTGGGGTTCTAGTTGTCAGCATCCTGCCTTTGTCCTTTTATTTTGCTTTGTGCTTATTCAGGATCTGGAGTTCACTATTTTTCTGAACCAGTTGAAATCTCCTGCTTACCTACACTGTTTCTTGTACTTTTGCAGTCTCCTGTTCATCTAAACTCCTTAATTGCTTACACTTGAAGCCACTCCCTTTTGGGTTTAGTGTTTTCATTACTCACTCCAGCAGCACACTGCTTCCTGGTTTGGTTCTATGCATCCCATTGCATTCCCTAACATAATTTATTCCTTCTCTACAGCTTCAGGATGCTGTCTCTTACAGACTCAGTGCCAACAGTTGCTCCCCTCCTCATGCTGTCTCGATGTCCTCAATGGTAACAGTTGCACTTCACCTCATGCAATCTCATATAGGAGTGCTAACAGTTGTACTTCCACTCCTGCTGTTTTTGCTGTTCTCAATACTACCAGTTGCACTCCCAATCCTGCACTCTCAGTCGAATCCCAGCCTCTCTCTACCTAGCACGGCTCTGCCTGCCTTGAAGTTCAAATCTTGAGGATGGGTCCATCACCAGGGCAGGGTCCTTCTCTTCTACCCTCTGGGTGAGAAGTTCCTCCACTTTGGGGAAGTCTTTGGTCATGTGGATCACATCAGCAGCAGCACCACTTGATGCAGCATGTAAGACTTCAGCTGCCAGAGAGTGGGGCCCAAGTCCCAGGGGTTTTTTAGCTGTACTGACAGTGTCAGCAGCACCTTTGAAAGGAATTCTCCCTTCAGTCATCTAAGGTTTACCTGGTCTCTATTCTCTACTCTCTCTTGTCCTTCCTGTCCCTTAAGGGTGATGATTGTACAATCCTCTGTTCTTGCCCCTCCAAGACAAGGTCTTACCCCTCAAGGGTTTGCCTTCTCCTCTAGGCCTCTGCTTGGAGGCAAGGTGAGTGCCTTTCAGCAGTTGTTGCTCTCCTCCTCCATCAGGGAGGTGGGCCCAAGCAGGGTTCCCTGCTAGCTGCAGAGGCCATCAACTCACAGCACCCCCAATGGCTTTCCCATTAGAGGATAGAGTAACAGTCCTTCCTCTAAAATCTACCCCTGAATTGGGTCTCTAAATTGCAGTAGTGAGCCATCATTAATTCATCCCAAGCCTGGCAGGAGGTGACTAAGGCCTTGGATCTCCAGAGGTTTCCCCTCATTGAGGGGTTTTCCTTTCCTCCGTGCGAAGGTCAGAAAGGTTAGGTAGTCTGTAGAAAGTAATACATCAGGCAGTACATTTACATAGTACATGTTCACCCAGGTAGGTTCCGCTGTTGAGTAGAGGTTGGATAGTGGCCTTTTCTTTGCTGTTCCTCTCTCCTTATGGAAGCCATGCCTTCTGCTATCAGTTCTGATAGCATCAGTCTTGCTCAAGTCCAGTCCATTGCTATTACTGTTTATTACTAATTGCTGTCAATTCATGCTTATTCAGGAATTGATTTCACCACTTGCTGCATGATGCTTTCTTTTGGGGATCCTTCCTAAGGTACCTTTAGCCTAAAGGAATTATCTTCCCATGGCACCTCTAGGGGTGGTACCTCCTCAAGAGGATGTCTTTGCCTTCACGGGTACCCTGACAGGGTGGTAGTTCCCTGTGGGACAAAGAGTGTGACTGGCCAAGGTATCTGCATAACAGTCACAACACATTTATTCAAATTTTATTAGACTATCTATGAAGTTGGTTGGAGGACAGGCAACAGAGGATGGTGGTAAACTGGCTACACTCCGAGGGAAATAAGGGTGACCAGTGGGGTGCCACAAGGATCAGTACCAGTCCTTTTTAATGTATTTATTAGTGACATTGCAGAGGGGCTAGAAGGAAGGTATGCCTTATTTGCAGATGACACTCAAGATCTGCACAATAGGGCAGACACTACGGGGTGGAGAGAATGATTTAAGTAGACTTGAGGAGTGGACAAGAGTGTGGAAAATAAGTTTCAATGTGAAGAGGTGCAAGATTATGTACTTGGAGCACAGAAACCTAGGGGTGGAGTGCAAAATGGGGGAGGGTACTGGTGACCACCAAACAGAAAAGAGACCTGGGAGTAATCATATCTGATGACCTGACGGTGGCCAAACAGTGTGACAGGGCAGTGGGGAGAGCCAGTGGGATGCTAGGGTGCTTAGGAGGGAATTACCAGCAGAAAGAGGGAAGTGGTGATACCGCAGTATAAATCACTGGTGAGACTGCACCTAGAGTACTGTGTCCAGTTCTGGATTCCATGGGCTCAATTCTCTAAGAGCCCTCAGATTGATATAAGCTGAGCAAAGGCAGCTTGCGTCAAAGCCTGGTGCACCAGGGACCCTGCGCCCGATTCTCTGATTGAGTATGGTCCCGGTGGCAAAGTCGAGCAGCTTGTGTCAATCATGGCTGTGAGCCTAACAGATGGTGCATCTACATGGTGTGCCACAAGCTGCTGGGTGGCCGTGCACCAGTCCCTCGTGATCTAGCGCCCCACAGCCCCAGTCTGCCCGACATAATAAATATAATTCCCTGGTGATCTAGCAGTCCCTACCCCAGCCCTAATCTACTGGTAAAGTTATATGAAATAAAACATTCCTGGTGATCTAGCTCACCCCCACAACCCCGATCTGCCTGACATAATAAATATAATTCCCTGGTGATCTAGCGGTCCCTCCCCAGCTCCAATCTACTGGTAAAGTTAAATGTGAAATAAAACATTCCCTGGTGATCTAGCTGACCTCCAGCTCCAATCTGCCCGACATAATAAATATAATTCCTTGGTGATCTAGCGTCCTCCCCAGCTCCAATCTGCTGGTAAAGTCAAATGTGAAATACAAACATTCCTGGTGATCTAGCAGCCCCAGCCCAATGTTACCATATATAGTTATGAATTATTCCCTGGTGGTCTAGCAGACCACCCTCCTCAATCCCTGATGTTCCCAATAAATTTCTTTTATAATTCCCTGGTGGTCTAGAAGACCCCCGATCCCGATTTCTCCATATATTTAAATAATAAAAAACCCCTGGTGGTCTAGTGGAACTCCACCCTGGCAGGTAATGCCCAGTATCCCACTCCCCATCCCAAAACAGAGCCAGCAACCAGCACAGCTCTCCTCACACCACCACATATACAGTACACGCCATTGATTGACAGTAAGTCAAAATGGAGTCACTACTGGAGACAAAATACTTCCAGCTGTCAGTTTTGGAAGTCAAAATAATTCCAGTCCACAGATTGTGAAGTTGAAATACTCCAAGTCCTATAGGTTTTGAAGTCATAGGCCTTCTGAATATGTCATTGTAACCCCATCCATGCGACATTCACAGAAATACAATTCTTAATGCAAGAAAAATCAAGAAAAGTAAGAATTTGCATTTACTATACATAGTCCTTAGCCCCTTTCATAAACAGGTACAACAAAGTGCAGTACACCAGTAAGGGAGACTGGTGATGAAGTGACTGTAAACACATAGAGGCAGCCATCACACTTATCAACACTAACACATGGGTGTGAATAACCTCCTGAATAGGTTTTAAGGGAAGGGGATTGTTGGTCAGTACATCAGGAAAATCCTCTACTCTTTACTAAAAGTGCCTTGGTTCTTTTACTTTCTCCTGGACACCCACCAGGACAGCACCAGAGATGGGTAGAAGGGACCTTAGTTTAACATCTCATCTGAAGGGCAGCACACCCCAACAGTACAGCACCCCCCATACACACACACACCTGCACCCACACTGCATTTGGGTGCCAATGTTTCTTGGTATGAGTCCAAGTCCCAGTGTGGGACTAAAACCTATAACCTTCTGGTCAAGAGGCGGATGTGCTGCCAACTGAACTATACTGATTGACACATGAGTTGCTGACAGAAATTCCCAGGTCCAGTTGTGCTTACAATGTATTTTCTCACTAGTTTCTCTCTTAGCCCCAACCTACTAACCAACAGCATTCTTTCTCGCACTTATCCTGAAGCCAAAACTGCAATACAGCACTGGCTTTGAAGATGCACCATTGTCTGTCTGTCTGCCTGGTTGCCTGTCTGTCTGTCTGCCTGTCTGTCCAGCTAGTGGATATGTTTGCTTTGTACTAAGTAATGGTAGATATTGATACATGAAATAATTGCTTTACTTTCACTGTTTATACTGCACATGATGGACAGTGTGTAATTTGGGAGGTATGGGGGTCCAGTATTTCTCAGGCCCAGACCTGCACCTCTTGTTCTCATGATTAGAGAGATACTTTTCCATTCCACATTGTTCCTCATCATTTTTGATTTCTTGCATTCTTAACCTTTATCATTGTGAGTGAGCAGGGACAATCTGGTAATTCCAATAGAACAAACTAAGCAGAGAGAGCTACTTCTTTTATTTTTAATTCTTACTAAAAATGTGATAGTCCAGTTCCTTTAAAATATCAAGAAACAATACTGCACTGAGAAGTTATCTGGTGTCATCCTGAAATACCTTTAGGTAATAAAATAGATAACAAACATCTCTTTTCCAGACTCCAAAAGCTACAGTGTGTGTGTGTGTGTGTGTGTGTGTGTGTGTGTGTGTGTGTGTCTGGGGGAGAGGGGTTCAGATCTGGCATCTGTCACAGCAAATCCACACAGTTGCAAATGTTTTCTCAATGGTGTGTGTCAGGAAGGAAACCTCACAGCTCGAGCTGTGAAATGAAAGTAATTGCTGCCAGCTGCTGCTGAAAGGACATCCACAGCAGAAAAAACAGAAGTCATCCTTAAACCTAGATGTTATATGCAGACGTAAATGACTCCAATGAGTCTATTTTTGACATTTTGACAAATTTGTGGACATAAATACATCCAAAATACAGTTATCTGAAGCCCTGCTAAAATCTTTTAAATAGTTTAACGTGTATTTAATCAGTGATATAAAATAGTTTGTGTATTTAATCTGTGGCATAACAGTACTGTATCCTAGTCGGCCAACATTTCAAGGAACGATCCTCTTCTTCATGGCTTTTACAGTTGCTAAAAAATGTTTTAAAAATATGTTTGACCTTAACATTTTAATGTGCATTCATTTTATTACCTTTTCACTGTTAAATACAGTATATCATTTTGTTTATAAAATCCTTAGCCTCACTCACAATGCACTAACAGAGAAACAAACATTTCTATATTTAAGGACATATATATATATATATATATATATATATATATATATATACGTATACATATACATATAGCAGTCTTTACATGGGTTAAATCCATTATGAAGCTTGATATATCTTATTCAAAACCCTACCTGTTCTCAAAATCTTTTAGGCTTCCATTGACAATGGTTAACACTTGTCTTTGACATATGTGTCTGAAACAAACAAAAAGATGTACCAAACATTTCTTGCATCTTTTATCCTGCTTCACTTGAGCAATTATTTTCTCTCATGAGCTTTTTAAACTAATATAAACAAGAAATGTACCTTTACGGTCAAACTTCTTCTTTGTTTTGCAATGTCCCGAGCAACTCGTAAGTTGCTGTGAAGCTAGAATCTGTGAATAAATTTGTACATCTTTTGTTATTCTTTCATCTTTATACAAACAAGTTTATCCATTGTTGTGCATACTAAGGTACAGAGGATTGGACAGGGGTTGGAATAAATTATGGTTAATCTGCCTAGAGTGGCCTACAGAAAAGCTAGCACCCTAAAGACAGATTGGTCCATAGCTGTCATACGAATTTGCAGCCTATTACTTGGCTGGAATAGGGTGTCAAATGATGCTTTCCATGGAAAACAAAAGCTTGTATTGTACAGTTGTTGTATCTAGTTCTCATTTAAATAGTCCAAATATAGACAATAGTATGAAATCAGGCAACTATTACCTGTGACAGTATGGGCGATCTACATGGCAGAATGTAAATGCAATGCCTTTCACATAGGAAAGATGATTAGAAACTTTAACTTGAGAATGTGATAACATTAGAGGACTATTGAAAAAGAAATCCTACTTATGCTACAGCATTGCATATCATGAGAGCAAATTATGCTAACGGACACAGTTTTACTTTTCAATGCCAACAAAATTTACCAACAACCGGGGATGGATTTTAACAATTTGGTTCTGAAGCAAGAAGCTGTTTGGATTTTTATTCTGACAGCAATTGAATCCCAGGTTAAGCAGTGGCTATGATTTGGGACTTTTTAAAGTGATTTATGCCTGCTTTCTGCATGATTTCCAAAAGCTCAGTAGGAGTGGTAATTTGTCTTAAATCGAGAAGTTTTGATTTTGGGGTTCAAGCTGTGTTTAATATTTTGATGTTTGTAGCAGTAGCATTATAGTTAATAAAGCAGTGTGATTAGAAAATCAAATTAATCAATGCACTATAAAGCTTGACAATGGATGATTGATAAGAATATAATATTTTTAGTAACTGGGATAGTGTGATGTGGACATCTATCTGGGTGAGTAAATTATTGAGTATGTAATATGTATTCACTTGGGGTTGTTGTTTATATTCAAATTAACATTTTATGTAGGGTTGTTACAACACCAGTTGATGATGTCATTAATGGATGACCTATAAAAGCCTCAGTATTAGCTGTCTTGTTAGCCTTTGAAAAGGATTATTACAAATCCAAAATGTATCAGACATCTTGTTTTCACATCTGAATGATGCATTAAAGTAATAAATGTTTTCATGTTGACATTTATGTAGCTGGAGTGGCCTTCATTGGAAATGCAGGGTGGTGAGTGCCTGATGTTTGTGGTTTTGGGTTGACTTTTATCATGCTCACCACCATCCCTGTGCAGACTTTTTGTTGGTTTCTGCTATGAGTCGGCTTTAGGTTTTCACATGGGTTCTGCCATCAGCAAAAGCATTAGCTAAAACTGTGGTGTTCAGGCCAATATTTACTCTAAATTACTTGTGCCATTATTGGGGATTTGCAAATGTCGTTGAACAAACCAAGAGAATTAACCCCACTCTGGATGAGCCATTGGGTTTAACTGATAAAATACTGACAGCAGCAAGTACAGTGAACCCTTTTTACTTGCCCATGATAGCACTTAGCTTCCACAGAATAATGAGGCATTTTCACTCCAAGAGACTCTTAAAGATATTGACTCACTTTGAAAGCCAGACACATATATTGGAACAAGACAAGTTTGCAAGCTTATATTCATGTCTTCAGGATGCCAAGAGGATTGCAGTTGCTGAAAAACCAAGTCATAGCCAAAATGATGACAATTTTATGAAAGAAGGAGAGCAATTCTGCATGAGGCAAGTGTCCAGTTGATGAAACTGATTTTAGAACATGGCAGGGAGCAATATATTTTACTGAGGCAAGAAATAAAAGAGAAAGAGAGAGGGTACTGACTCAAATTGGCCAGGAGAAATATGAAAGGTGGAATGAAAAATTGAAGGTCTCCATAGCTAAATTGGATAAAGAGCTACAAGAATTAAAACCAAAAATTTGTTAGCGACAAGGAGGATTATGAACCGGAACGTGTGTATTCATGGACAAAAAGAAATAACAGCAATAGAGATATTTTGAAGAGAAACTGCAGACTTTCTTCCAATTTAAGCACCAAGACCAGTGAAACAGAGGCAGAGAGCTCTGACAATTCCAGCCTTTCTTTACAAGTAGAAGGGCACCACCAGCCCCCACAACAATTGAGGCGTGAGTAAATCACAAAACAAAAATCAAGGGTATCAATGTCAGCAACAGCAACAGCACCAGCAAGAAGGAAGACGACAAGGAGAGGAAGGAGAAGGGGAGGTCAAGGTAAGTGAAGTTTGAATCAACAACAGGAGAAAACACAGTTTCAACAGAATCAGTATAACAGTTTTACCAGTTTACCAGTTTCAGTTTTATTGTTCAGCAGATAAGCCATTACAAAAAATACAAGAAAAGGTAAAACAACATTTTAAAATAATTAAGAATTTAAAAGTTCATGCAGAAATATTTACGATTTCATTACAGTAAGAAGGTGTCTGGTACTTATTAGGATGACAGAAAGTTCATATGGAATTAACTTTGGATTACAGATCCTAATTTCTCAAATATGCAGAGTTTCTCTGAATTGTCCTTCAGTGCTGCAATGTCAAGTAATTGTACCCTATACTACAATTGACTTTATAATTGTAATGCAGCTAAAGCGTTTGCTAGTCTATGCAATAGTTGTTCATCCTGTGATGTATATAAAGCAGTAATTAATTGAGGGGAGGAGACCAAGGGAACCAAGGGTCTGGTCCAGCTAATATTTCAGCGGTTTAGCATAAAGGAGCATATCAAAGTTATGTGTTTGAGGTCATCTTCAGTTCTAGGCCACATATGTAAAATTGAGTCACTACCTCTGGTCTTTTTTGCTGGAAGTGAATATAGTTTGCTTAATATAATTCAAGTTTATATCTTGTGATTAGCCTTCTCAGCTTAGGGTTAGATATTTGTATCAAATATGGTTCAAGACTGTGTTTGTTTCATTTGCTTGTACCAGCAAAAACATTTTAAATTATTTAATTTCTCTAGGTCTTTTGCCTTGGTGACGTCTGTCACCTATTTTTAATAATCTCCATTATTTGTATCATAGGATACAAGCAGATTCCCCAAAAATGGGCCAATCCAAGGGAAGTAGATGTTTCTTGATCTTGAATATGGAAGGAATGTAAAACCTCTGGTGGTATATTCTATTCTTTCCTCTATACAACATCGTGGTAGGGAAGTTTCTGGTAATTTCAATAAGCCCATGAGAAATATAAGTTGCCTTTCTATGCCCAGTGTTTGTAGTGAATGCTGGCCTAGTTCCATTCTTAAGACCTCTGCATATACTGATTGGTGAACCATTAAAATATTTCTATATAGCTTAATCATTATTCTTTCTAATACTTTCAAATTTTCAGTGGTCCAGATCTCTGCTGTGTATAGTATGCTGGAGTTAGTGTTGGCATTCACTACTTTTAAAAATTTACAGAGCTTTTCCTAACTTTCATTAAATATCCTGAGAGCGTTAGCAGTGGTTTGTCATCTTGGCCTGGATTGATTCGATATGGCCCTTCCATTTTAGGTTTTGGGTAAATCTGACTCCCAGGTAGTCATAAAACATAATAGTTTCTATTTTGATCTTGTCAATGAAAACTCTAGGACTGTTTTAGAATGGTTGCCAAATATTACCAGCTTTTTTGTTTCTATTAATTACTAACTGACTCTTTTACAGAGTTCAAAGAAATAATCTAGCTTCCATTGAAGACCAAGTTTGGACATTGAAATGAGGACAATATTGTCTGTGTATGCTAAGCAGGGTACTTCTTTGTCAAATATTGTAGGAGAATGAAAATCTAAGTCGCCATGGCTTGTGAGGCTTGTATTATTGAGTTATTATATATATATATATATATATATATATATATATATATATATATATATATATATATATATATATATATATATATATATATATATATTGAATAGAGTGGAGCTCATGTAGCCTTGCCTAACTCCTACGTTAGTTGGAATTTTTTCAGTAGGTCCCCTGATGATTATATTGGACCCTGGTCCAGGTATTCTGGTGGAGCTTAATTAGGATGTCCAATAATGTGTGGTCTGTGTTAAGGTCCTTCAGTTTTGCCAAAGAATGGCTCTACTAATACTGTCAAAGGCAGAGGATAGGTCTATAAAACAACAATAGAGCTTGCTTTTCTTTATATTATCATATTTCCAAGCTACATGATAGAACACATAACAGTGCTGGATAGTTGAATGCCCTGTTCTGAATCCATTTTGAGATTGCTAGAATTTGTTCTTTTTCCAGCCAGGTCATGAGTCTGTATAATATTATTTTAGTGTAATTCTTCTGAGAGTTGTCGATCAAGCTAATCGGCCTGTACATGCTGGGATCCAGGTGGTTCCTTTTCTATAAATTAGAATATTATGCTTCCTTTCCAGTTATTGGGAAATTGAGCTCCCGGAGAAATGAGTTAAACATTATTTTAAAGATAGGATCCACCAGTCGAAAAAAGTTTTGTAGATGTCTCCCAATGTTTGATCTGGTCCAGGGGCTTTGTTAAAGGCTAAGGATAAAGTTGCAGAGTGTACCTCTTCCTCCTGGATGCAAATAGGTAATGGAAAGTTTATTTGTTCATCTTGCCTGTTAATTGTATCTGTTAAGAGTAGGTCTTGTCTAGAGAAGTACAGTGATCTATAGTAATTTTCTCAGACTTTTAGAGGTATATGTGCTTGACTCTATTAGTATAAAATTTGTAACCCGTGGAAACCAGTGTCCACGATGCTTTGATATCTTTTTAATTATAGTCTTTCTTAGTATTTCCCACATTGCCTTGTTATACTTATTACGATCTTGTTATAATACTTTCGTATATTTTTCCTAGCTTCATTTAAAGTTTTGAGATTGGCCTTAGTTCTATTTTTCTTAACTTTCCTAACTAGTATCGATAATTGATGTTTTTCTTTCTACAGATGTACTTATACCAAGTTAATGATATTTTCTTATGACTATATGAAGTCCTACAATGAAGGCTAATCAGATCATTTATTTGCTTCCAGTTATCCATTATTTGTTTAGGTCCTTCTGTAAACAGAATTCCTGAGCTAAGGTTGTTAAGTGATTCTGAGAAGAATATTTCAGAGGAATTATTAATTGTATCTGATTTCCATCAGATTCGCTTTGTTAATGATTTCTATTGTACCTTCATTATTGGTGATGGAATTTTCTCCATTTATAGAGGTTTTAGAGCATTAAGGTAAGTGTGAATTGGTAGTGGAAGAATTCACTGTATCAAGTACTACTATATCAGAGCATTTTTAATGCCTCAGTGTTGGCCCAGGCTAGATCAATTACTGATGAGCCTTGAGGTCCCATATATGTAAATGCCCTTCATAATCCCCGGGAATCTCCCATTAATTAACAACATGTTATGTTCCATCATAAATTTGTAAAGTTCTTATCCTCTAGAATTCAGTTTTTACCATCTGAGTTTCTTTTGTGCTGTGCCTTTGGGTTCAAAATTGTAATGATGACTAAGAATTCTGCATAACCATCTTTTGGGAATTTCTCCTCAGTGACCCTCGCATTAAAATCACCTACGATCAGGACAGGACCTTGTTATTTTGTTCAATGACTTTCTCGATGAAAGAAAAGACATTTGTTAGAATGTCTGGAGTTTTCTGCACTGAGGAGGTAGATATATATTTATTAAGGTAATTTTGTTGATTATCTTCCAGTTCCAGAGTTAGGACTGTTTTTGTTTTTTACCAGGAGACACACTAAGCTGAAGCTTGTTTACAGGTGCGACCTAGAGCACAAGGAATTAAGTGACTTCCTCAGGATCACTGTATGCAAGTGGAGGCTATGGTTCAAACCACGTCTCTGGGTTTGCAGCTCAGAGCCTTAAACCACTGCGCTATACTGCCTCCTATCCTGCTTCTAAGTTAACCGCCAGTTTTTTATTCTAAGTTCTAAGGAGGTTTTAATGTATGTGAGTAGTCTAGCATTACGATGTCCATACTGTTTATGTCTGCTGCCAGGAGATTCATATGTTGAGTATCCTGATAGTATGCGTAAGAGGAAGAGTAACACCTGGTTTCTTGGAGACAAATAATCTCAAGATTGTAAAGAAATTTTGGTTTCATCATCTGCCATCTTATCGGCTGCCCCTTCTATATTCCAGGTCAAAATATTGATTTCTGGTTTTGGGTCCTCGTGTGATGATGCGGTGCTGTTTTTTAGCCTGCAGTCACCTTGTGCTTAAGGTTTAGCAGCGGTCTGACTAATATGGTTGCCTCTGGGAAAGGATTTATTTCTCCATTATTATTATGAATGCTGGCTTCCCTATCTACACCATTATCTGGCAAGTTTGGGGTTCAGGTCTCCTGGGGAATATATAATGGTAGATTCGAGGAGGTCCCAAGGAAATCGCCAGTTTAATTCTTTTAGTTCTCTTATTCCTGTTGATTGGTGGAGCTGGCCCAGTTTGTGATATCACAGTCCTCTATAATGCCAAAGATATCCAATCTCAAGGAATTTTTAAGAATTGCTGCTGCAGCATAAAATTCTTAAATGTGATATCAATTTGTGAAGTGTCTATATCTGATTTATAAACTCTTAGCCTGGCAATTGAACTGTTAGTGATTGGTAACTTTAGACAGTGGGAAAGGAATGTAGTAATTTCTATTTAAATTTTATTGATCTAATCATTTTGTGCAGGATTCCAACCAAACATTATAATAGTTTTATTTTTATGCTCATTGTACTGCTGAGCCTCATAATTTTCAATACTGTTTATGATGTCCTTTAGATTAGTTTGTGCATGTCTTCCAACCAAATGTTCATCTGGTTAAGGATGGAATCTTACTCCAGTACTGGAGCAGGTACTTTAATCGAGGACATAAGTATATCTATGTGTTTTAGATTTTGTTTCTGAGCCCATACCTTTTTGTTAGTGAATCTTTCTTACAGTAAAATAGTACACAGTCTTGCCCCATATTATAGGGTGGTCTCATTATGAATGTTGTTCCATTATTCAACTCGCACTTCCCAAAGCTGGGGGCAGGAGGCGCTAAGATGGAATAAAATGGAGAAAGGCAGGGCTGGTGGTGGGGACTGCTGGCAAATGCCAGGAGTCTAGGAAATAAGATGGGGACCTGCAGGTGGTGGTGGTGGTGGTGGGAGACCTTGATCTACTAGTGGTTACAGAAACATGGTGGACAGACAACCACAGTTGGGAGGTGGAAATACCAGGGTATGGTCTTTACAGAGATTACTAAACAGGTGCTCAGCAAGCCAGCAGTAAAAAATTGGGTTTGCACAGCATTGGGTAGCTAACCAGAAATAATTCAGTACAGGCAGGAAAAGCTAGCATATCTAGTACTTCATATTAGGTTCCAAATACATGCTTCACAAACAATTTAAAATATGTCCTCGCGCTTCATATACACATACACAACAAACTGCCTCACCTAGCACTTCCAGTAACAAACCCTTCCTCAGGAGATGCCTCCCTGAGGAAGGGTTATTTACCTGAAGACCAAGGCAAGGCAGTTTGTTGTAATGCTAATTGATTCTATTCACAAACTAATACATATTACAATTCAGCAAAGTTCCATGGATTGCGGCTTGTTGTGAATGTATATATGAAGCTGCGTGAACATATTAAATTGTTCATGACACCTATTTGAGACCTAATATGAAATACTAGAATATGTAACTTTTCTGTCTGTCTTACAGAGAGACAGAGCAGGAAAAGGGGAGGGATAACTCTGTATGTTAAGGAAGAGATTCCGCAATGGTGTGTTGGGGGGACAAGGATCAGCGGAGACCCTATGGGTCACACTAAGTAAAAATGAGGGAGAGCAGTAAGATTAGGGGTGATCTATAGACCACCAAATGAAGGAGAGGAAGTGGATAGAGAGATGGTTAGGAAAATTGAGGATGGCCAGCAAAGGGAAATCATGGTGGTGGGTGATTTAAATCTTCCAGATGTGGACTAGGAAACTCGGGGCATCTTCAGAAAGGAATAGGGAGCTGCTTGAAGCCATGCAGGAAGCATTCATTCACCAGCTGGTGACAGAACCAACTGTGAGGGAGAGGCATACTGGACCTTATTTTGACAAATGGGGATAGTGTGGGGAGGTGGAGATTGGGAAAACTTGGGTGACAGTGACCATAGGACAGTAAGATTTAGACTTTGGAAGGGCAGGTTATGAGCAGTTCCATCACTAAGGTGTTGGACTTCAGGAAAGCAGATTTTAGGATGATGAAAGAAATTGTGCAAAAGGAACCAGAAGGAAGGAGAACTTGGATGACATAGAAGAGCTATGGGGAAAAATTAAAAGAGCAATTTTGAAGGTGACAGATCAATGTGTTAGGAAGGTTAACGAAAATAAGAGGGAAGAAACCATTTTGGTTCACAGCAGTAGTGAGCAAAGCAGTCAGGAAAAAGGAAAGTGTTCAGGGCATACAAAGCCTCTCAGAGGAGACAGACAAAGAGGTTTATAAGGAGAAACTGAAGGAAGCCTGGAAAATAATCAGAACGGTGAAGGCAGAAACAGAGGAGAATATAGCAAGAAATAAGAACTTTTCAGATATGTGAGTGACGGGAAGGGGAACCTAGGGATTATGAAGCTCTTTTATTTTTCAACGTACAAAGTTTTACACAAATGAGTCAATATGCATTCCTGTGACATAATTCGATACTTAATCACTTATTGAAAGTCTCACAATGAGTTCATAGCGACAATAGAGCAAAGGAAAAAAAACTGTGCTAAGCAAAAAGCTTATCTGTTGGGATTGTTTGTGGCTTCAATTCTGCATTTAAGGGGTAGCCACATAGCTCATATTTCTGCATCTGTTTAGCTGAAGAAGTGTATACCAAGAGCGTGAATACCAATCATAGTATTTAGCCAAGCTTTAACGTGGGAGAATCAGAGTCTTTCCATTTAAGAAGAATTAATGTATAGGCCTGAGCCAGACAAATACTAACTAAATATTGTTGATATGGGAAAAGCCAGCTATAAGGTGGGCCAATTCTAGTAGCACCCAGAGTGAATTTTTAATTAATAGAGTTTGGATAGCCTGAGATGTAGGCTAGTATTGAGTCCCACCATTGATCCAGTTTGGGCAGTTGATGAGCATATGTTCCAAAGAGGCAAGATCGTGTTGGCACCTAGGACATGATGATGGAATATCCAGGTTTATACCATGTAAAAGGCTGGAGTGGGATATACACAGTGCAAGATATTAAACAAAATCTGTTGCATCCAGTATGGATTTTAAACCACGCTTTTTATATTTATAGATTCCTTCCACATTTGCCCTGTAATCGAGACATTGAGTTTTGTTTCCACTTAGTTTTTAACTGATAAATGGTCAAAGATGAGGATGGCAGAAGAATTTTATATATTTGAGAAATAAGCTTAGGTTGGGGAGGTTGTTGTAAAGATTTTCAAGAAGATTCAACTTGACATCACCACTTTTGTTTTATGTTTTTATTAATAAAGTCACATAACTGTAAAAAAAAAATTGAATTGGGAATATCATAAATTCTACTTATGGTTTCAAAGTCAAGTAAAGAGTCTGATTTGAAACATTAATGATCTCTCTCATCCCTTTATAATACCAAGTCTTATGGTGTGGGTTATTCATTGATGGCAAAAAGAGTATTGTAATATAGGGAGAATGTTTAGAAAATATCCCTCTATATCGCTCAGCCTTAAAGATTTTATTCCATATGTTCATAGTTGTTTTAGTGTTGAATGCTAGATTTATCTTGGCTTTATTAGTGGCTATGTACAGTGCATGTTTGATGTTATGGAAGGGGTTTGCAGTTTCAATTGTAAAGAAGGATCATCTTTGTTTTTGTTAAACCTCTGAGCTTTACTATTTTGCAGTCAACTTCTCTGTTATCTCAACCTGGTTTAACGAAAACAGAGTATTAATTTATAAATTTTTAGTCGTGGCTGCTTCAATTTCCATAGAAACTTCTTAATTAAACTATCTATTCCTTAAAAAGGTCTGGTAATACTGTTAGAATGGTTTAAACAACAACATGAGTTTGGGTAGTATGGTCATTTTAATAACGTTTGCTCTGCCCATCAGGGTATAGGGAGTGTCTCCAAATGTAATAGCAGTCTTTAACTTTCTCTATAAGGTGATTGAAGTTGAGTTCCTGCAGGGCCTGCAATGTATCATCTATTTTGACTCCTAAGTATGTTATCTTTGATACCTTTTTGATGTTATATTGAGGAAGAGAAACAAACGGGTTAGAGTGTGAGGGACTCCAAGACTTCTGTCTTAGAGCAGTTCACCCTATATCCAGAAATTTTTCTGAATTGTGATAATAGTTCCAAGATAGAAGGAAAAGATTTATTAAGGTTTTCTACAAAGATCATTGTATCATTGGCATACAAGCTTATATGCTGTTCCTGTCCTGCAATTATGGGACCTGTAATGCTAGAGGAAGATCTAAGGCCTATTGCCATTGGCTCTATAGCCAGTACGAAAATTAGTGGAGATAGCGGACATCCTTGTCAGGTGCCACACTGAAGGTAGATAATGGGGTATATATCACTATTTGTTCTAATCCTTGCTGTCAGACCTGAGTAAAGTATGTTCACCCAGTTACAGAATCGAGGACCAAACCATTACCTATTTATTATACGCTTTATGTAGGATCATTAACATGGTTGAAGGCTTTTTCTGTGTCGATCAGAACCAGTGACAAGTCTATGTTACAACAGTGATTAATAATATTAATGGTACAACGAATATTTGTTCTTAATGACCTTCCTTTATAAAGCCTGTTTGGTCTGTGTGGCTCAGCAATGGTAATACCTTCTAGGTCTGACAACCAGGGCTTTTGTTATTATTTTAGCATCCTAATTTATTAATGAGATCGGGTGATATGAAGCTGGATTCTTAGGTTCTTAATCTTTTTTCAGAAACAACGAAATGAGCACTTCTGTGATGGATGGAGCCAATGCTTGTGAGTTATAAATGTGATCAAAAGATTTTTAATATGAGGAGCCAGCACTTGTAAAATGTTCTATAAAGTCCATAGGAAGGCCATCTGGGCCAGGGCCTTGCCTAGAGGGAGATCCTTAACGCTAACACTATTTCTTCCCATAAATATCCCCCCGAGGTTATCCATTAATTTGGGGGCAGGGAAACTCAGTTCTTGATAAAAAATCAGACTGTCAATTAGGGTTTCCAAATTATCTGAGGTATACAGATCTTGGTAAAATCTATAAAATACCATATTGACGTTCTTGGAGGTTGACCACGTTTGGTCTTGAATATCATTAATCTGCATTATATTTTCTGTTGGGCTGTTTTCAGCTGCCATGCCATTATTTTTGGATGCTCTCCATTAGAGTAATATTTGCTTTTGGTATATAAAACCTGTTTTCCTATGGTTTCTGAGGTTAAACTATTGAATTGCTCTTTAAGAAAAATTAGTTGTTTATATTGTATTCATCATTAGTGGACATGTGTATAGATTCTAGATATGCAATTTTACATTCCAATTCCTTTGATTTAAGTCTCTTCTTTTATTGCGCATGATTTGGTAGGTGGTAATAGAGCCCTGTATATAAGCTTTAAATGTGTCCCAAACTGTAGAAAAACTAACTTCCTGGTTCATGTTAATTGAGAAAATAAATAAATGTCCTTCCTGGTAAATTCAATAAAGTCTGAATCTTTGAGGAGTATAGGGTCCAATCTGAATAACAAGTTTTATTATAGTTTGGTATTAAGAGAGATCAGTGTAGACCGGGCATGGTCCGAGATCAGTATGTTATAATATCTGATCGACTGGATTTGATATGTAATGGATTGCAAAGTCAAGAAGAAATCAGTCTGAGAGTAAGTTTGGTGTGGAGCTGAAAAAAGCAGTACTTGTGTTTTAGCTGATTCTTAGCCCTCATAGTTCATCTAAGTTGTAATCGCTCAGAAATTGCAATATTTTTTGTGGCAGCTGAGGTGAACTGGTCTCTACAGACCCCAGATTTGTCTAATGCAGATTCAGAACCAAGTTAAAATCCCTCCCAAAATATACGGGTCCAGAAAGTTGGTTAATTCTAAGAAGACATGAGAGAAAAATTGTAGGGCATTTTCATTGGGACCATATATATTGCAGATTGTATATTTATTTCCAGCTAATGTAATCTGAGCAATAATATACTGGCCATTCGGATCAGGATATATCTAACAATTTTAACATCTAGTGACGTTTAAAAAATATGTCCACCCTCTTATTGTATTAGTGTGTTGGGCATTAACTCACGCCCATCTTTTAGAAAGAAACATAAATTTTTATTGTCCAAATGGGACTCCTGAACAAAAATACAATTAGCTCTTTCCATCACAGTAACTGAAGACATTTCAAGCTTTGAATCTGTTCTGTAAGCCACAAACATTTCATGACATAATTTTAAGTGATTGCATCATATTTAAAGATAAAAAGAAAATATGCCAACATATTTTTGCTTTGTAGAAAAAGATATGTCGAAAATAAACAACAGTTCCAATAAAATCTTTGATGACTTTAGAAACTGTGTCACATCTAGAATCATATTTATGCAATTTTTATAGCAGTGCTTCCTAATCCCCCCCACCTCTATTGTCAAATATTTGTAACAGAAAACAGGTAAATATACATACTTGAAACTTTGTGGAGCAATCCATAATATAAAGGTTACAAAGTCTGACCGAAAATGTATTCTATACCACTTGCTAATGAAGGAGATATCATGACTCCTAAGATGATTGTGTATGGTATTAAACAAAATCCGATAGATAGTCTCAAGAAAAGCAATCCCATAATTCCCCACCTCCCCCAATTCCACTGTGTTCAATGTCCCACAGACCATGCTAAGGGTCAAGATGTAATGGTCTCCAATCTCGGGCCATACTGGAAGAGCAAAAGAAAAAGGAGAAAGAGAAGAAAAAAAAGAAAGAAATTTAGGGTTACACCCCACCTCATGGGCATTTAGCAAGGGAGGAAGGATGTGTACAGAGGGCAGATTTGCAAACACAAAGAATATTTCCTGATCCATCCACCCTCCCCAATTGCAAACCTAGGTTATAACAGCTAGGGAGACAGCCTCAGTCTCAATCAATTATATCAGTTATGTCTTCACTCAGGCATAAATCCAGAACCTAAAAGAAAATGGATCTATCTAGACATTCCAGTTTGTGATTCCAAAACAGTTCTGCTTTTTGGAGCCGGGATTATGAAGCTCAAGGGGAATGGGAGCACTGGTGGGGAAACGCAAATATTCTGAATGACTATTTCACACCAGTTTTCACGGTGGAGGGGAAGGGCTGGAGCTGAAAAGCAGGAGAAGGTAGGCAAGGAGATGGACTCAAGTCCTTCTCGGAGGATAGGATATTGGAAGAACTAGAAAACTGTGGACGGACAAAGCAATGGGCGAATATGATTCACCGAGGGTGTAAGGAATTAAAGCAGGAACTGGCACCATTCACGAGGTTATTTAATCTGTCTTTGGACAAGGGGGGTCCCAGGGACTGGAAAAGGGCTGATGTGGTGCCATTGCACAAAGGGGAGGAAGGGAGGAGCCAGGAAACTACTGTCCAGTTAGCCTTACTTCTGTAGTGGAAAAGCTAATGGAAACACTTATTAAGGAAAGGCTGATAAAATGTCTGGAGGAGGTGGAGGGTCTCCTGGATGACAACCAGGATGGATTCATAGGAGGAAAGGTCCTGGATATGGGACAGGGGAGTAGAGACATGGCCTACCTGGACTTCAGGAAGGCCTTTGACACTATCCCCACAAGAGGCTGATTAGTAAACTGGGCAGCTTAGGAGTGGGGAGCAAGCTTACAAACTGGGTAGAGAATGTCAGCTCCAAACGGCATGCAGGTGCTCCGGTTCCCCAGGTGGTGCAACAACAGGGTGGCTAGCCCCAAACATAAGACAGTGTCCAAACAGTTTGTATACTACAAAGAAATGAAGCCACAGCTAGGTAAAATAGGAATGAAAGTCCTTTTATTTAGGACACATACAAAATAAATTTCACTAGGCACTACAGAACCCAGTGCTTAGCCTAGGAGAGGTGAGCTGGGTTCTATAATGCTCAGGTAATTTTGCATGTCTTAAATAAAAGGACTTTCATTCTTATTACATCGCTGTGGCTTCAGTTTGTTTGTAGAGTGCAAACTATTTTAGTAGAGAATTGGTTGAGGGGAGGACACAGAGGGTGGTGGTAAATGGGGTGCTCTCAAAACAAGAAAGGGTGATGAGTGGGGTTCCCCAGGGATCCGCATACTAGAGCTAATACTTTTCAACATTAGGGAATGCACTATCATGGAATCCTTAAGTGGATTTTAAGACTTTTGTGGAGCAAGGCTTTTATAAATTGATGTTGCTGTGGATGCTGATTTTATATGTATATTTTGATTTTATGACTCATTTGTACAGCGCCTTGGTGCTTGAAAGGCATAATAAATAAAGTTTATTATTATTATTAACATATATTGGGGACAATTCAGAGGGTCTAAATGGGAAGGGTGTCTGTTCGCAGATGACACGAAGATCTGTAATAAGTGCGATACGCTTGATGTGTGTAGAAACAATGAAGGAGGATCTGGCCAGACTGAAGGAGTGGTCAGAAAGTGGCAACTACAATTCAAATAAAAATAAGCAGAATTATGCACTATGAGCATAAAACTCAAGTAAAAATACTGGATCGGGGGAAGAGCTGGAATAACAGATCAGGAAAGGGACCTGGGGATCACAATTTCAGACAACCTGAATGTTTGGAGGCAGAGCAACAGGGCAGCGGGAAAGCGTTTCAGAATGTTGGCATGCATAGGGGAGGCTTTATGAGCAGGAGAAGGAAGTGATCATGCCACTATACAAAACAATGGTCAGACCACACCTGGAATATAGAGTCCAGTTCTGGAGGCCATATTTACAAGGGAACAAGGACAGGTTGGAGAGGGTCCAGAGAAGAGCAACCAAATGGTGAAAGGGCTGCACGAGAGGTCATACGAGAATGGCTGGAGGAGCTTGGCCTGTACACACTGGAGTAGAGGAGGGAAGGGGATATGTTGAAACCTTCGGATACTTGAAGGGCATAAACAGGGTGAGGGTAGACAGCCTTTTCAGGATGAGTGAGAACAAATCCACAAGGGCATGCATTCAAACTGGAGGGGTCAGTTTTAGGAGACATCGGGGAAGTTCTTCACTGAGAGGGTCGTGTGGCCATGGAACAGACTGCCAGAATGGGTAGTGGGGGTAGATTCAGTGGACAGATTCAAAACAGCTTGGGACACCTACATGAGGTTAAGTAACAGAGGGAAGGCAGGAGGGAGGGGAAAGTCTTCCAGAGGGAAATTCAGGCAGACTGGATGGGCCATGGGGTCCTTTTCTGCTGACAAATTTCTCTGTTTCTGTCTCTTCTAGGTGGAATAGATGTAAGATCCAAGTTCTTAGTTTATCTGGGGTCTCATCTTTAAATGTTAGATACCATATATCTCAATTAAATTTTCGTATTCCAGATTTATTATTTCAGGGTCTACAGTATGTTTTGATGTTTCATTTGTTATTGGCTTCCAACTTGGGGATCTGTAGAGACATTTCATTTCCATTTCAGTGATGTCCTTATTATGAGGGCTCCTGGTTTGTGCTCCCTTGGGTACCTTGGTCTCCCTCCCAGTTACAGTTTCCATTGTTGCCATAACATCCTTTCCTAAAGATTTTGCATTCTCCTTGCAAGTAATAATATCTGTGTATTTGTTTGGTTAATATTTAAACTGTCCTGATTTTCCTTGCTATTTTTATTTTTACGTTTTCATTCCTCAGTCTATTTACCTTCTTTTTGAGGTTATAGTTTTTATTTTTACATTTGGGATTGTGTGGTGGTCTGGGAGAGTCTGAGGTTTCTTTAATAAAAGGGACTGGTAAGTTTGTCTGTATGGCTTTATTACTTTTTGTGATTTCTACTGCTTCCAGTTCTGTCTGCTCAGTAGATTGACTCAGTGTGTTCCTCCTATCTTTCTTTGTTTGTATAATTTTTTAATAATAGTTTGGTTATAGAGCACATCAGCTCTAAGATTAGCTAGTTCATCCTTCAGTATAGCTATATTTTCTAATATTGCTATACTTGCAAAGTATGGGTTTTTAACTATTTCAAGCATCTGTTTAGAGAGTATAGAGATGGACAGAACATGTCCTACATCATTGAAATATTGCCTATCATAGTCTTTTGGGCTTATATCTACTTCCTCCCTTTTTGTTAATTTAATGACTCATTCAAGTCCATAGATTTTACTTTTCAGTTGAGTGTGCATTGTGTGTGGTAGTATTTCTTCCCTGAAAATTAGGCACCAAGTTTCTTAGCCCTTCTATTGCTACATTCGGGTCTGGTATAACAGATGTCATGCCATCTATGGGTTTAGAAATTGACCCTCGTTCTACTTTTCTCTCCTGTGATCCATCTGGTTTGTGAGAGCTATTGTTTTCCTCAACATAGGATACATATGCAGGAGAACAAATACCTCCTTGCCCTGTGAGGGTGAACTATGGTCAAACACAGAAGGTCCGTTCATCTCCCAACTATATGTGGTATAGTTATGCCCTCATGGGAGGGGCATGGGGTATTTAGAAGGAATTCTTAATGCTTTTCTTGAGCTTGATTATCATCCACTAAGTCTATTACTTCTCCTGGGTTTGAATTATTGGACTGATAGGTCTATGGTTGTATCCTTTCAGAAATGATATTATTTTTAATTGCCTTTTTATCCTTATCTATAGTGCCCTTAGACTCCATATTAGAACTTAGTTTAGTTTAGTTTAGTTTATTGTTCTAGGAATTAATACCTTTGAGCCAAGGCTCTTTTTAAAGGTTCCACGTCATAAAAGTACATAACAACAAGACATGTTACAACAATTGGCAAGCAATTTATAAAGGCTGCAATAAAACAGTAATATTCAATTACAAGAAAGAAAGAAACAGAGGCATTTAAGGAAAAGATAAGGAGGGAAAAGGAGGAGGAGATAGAGGGAGAAAAATAAAAAGTTTGGTAGCAGACAGGACCAGTTAGTGGTACTCTGAGTGTCTTTGTCAAGTGAGGGGTTGTGGTGAGTGATGGACAGCTGTAAGTGCAGTCAGAGGGTAGAGTCTTTAGTCAAAGCAGTCACAGGAGCTGGAGGCTGTGAGGTGAGCGTGATAGCATAGATTTGAAAGCTCCCAGTGATATGGAGGATGGGGTGGGTGGCTAAGGGCATTATGCGGTGGGGAGACACGATGGGCAAATGATCTTTGTCCCTGAGCAGTCCGGCATCTGGGGACCTGAAAAGGTTGGTGCTCAGATCTTCTGGTGGGACGAAAGCCGTTATTCAGAGTTATTCTTGGATATGCGGTGGAGTGAGTCCCAAGATTGATTTTTTTGCCATCAAGCATGTGAGATACATTAGGCGATTAGAGAGTTGTAACCAGCTGGTTTCCGTGTAGAGCTCACAGGTGTGGGTCCATCTCTGCGCACCAATGAGGAGTTGACAGGCCTTGTTTAGGATGTTGAGATGCGCCTTAATGCGGTATTAGTAGCAGAGCCATAGATAATTAGACCATAGTCTATGATTGAGATGACGGAGCTTTGTATAGCAATCCTCAGGGCAGCTTGGTTAAAGAATTGACGGTTCGAACAGTATTCCAATGCGTTGGTTCACTGTTTTGCTGTTATCAATGTGGGTCGAAAGGTAAGACATTGATCAAATGTGATGCCAAGGTATTTGAATGTATTCACTTGTTCAAGTGTATTTCCAGAGGAAGTTTTATTGTGAGTGGAATATGTCTTTTCTGTTTTGATGACTGGCGTAAAAGCATGGTTTTGTGTTTTTGTGCTTTAGGACCAGCTTGGTCAAGGAACCACTTTTCAACACAAGAGAAGGCAAGTTGCAAGCTCTGATGTAGTGGTTTGGGATCCTTATAGAGAGAGAATTACAGCGTCATCAGCATATAGTATAATTTTTCTGGGCAGGATTCTGGAGGCGAGTTTAGGAATAGGTTGAAAAGGAGAGGGCCTAGGATTGATCCCTGGGGACACCAGAGGACCAGTTTAGAGTCAGAGAGAACATCATAGATTTTACTGTTTGTGACGTTGTGCCAGGTAACTTTTACCCAGGCACCTGGTCCCTCAGCTAGCCCAATATTGAGCAGAAGTGAGATTAATAAGCCATGGTGAACAGTATCAAAGGCTTTTGTGAGGTCAATGAACAGCTCCGGTTGGTATCCATTATCCATGGCATTGTGAACTTCTCCTGAGAAATCTAGTAGGGCTGTTGACATACTGTGCTCTTTCCTAAATCCGTGTTGTTGCATGCAGAGTAAATTATACTTTTGCAGGTAGTCTGAGAGTTGATCAGCCACGATCCATTCAAGGGCTGGAGAGGGGTGGAAGTATTGATATAGGTCGATAGTTCCTGGTGTGGATTTGTCACCCTTGAGCACTGGTGTAACTATAGCAGACTTCATTTGCTGGGAAATTGACTGGGCAGAGGGAGAGATTGAGAATTTTGGTGAGAGGGTGGATCACTTCTTCCAAGGTGAGAGACAGAATTTTTAGATCAATAGTGTCACTACTAGTTCTTGATTTAGAACAAGCTTTTTTATATATTTAGGCTTCATGTGCCTTAACTATTTTAAAGTGAAATAGCGGTTGGTCAGGTGAGGTGATGTGGGATGCAGTTTTGGCAAGGTCAAGTCCGAGAAGAAGTCTGGCGGGAGGACCCCACTGAGGTCTGTGAAGGTTTTATTTAGGGCATCAGCCATAACCTTTGGGTCAAGGGTGGTGGAGCCATCAACATTCATTATCATAGCTGCCTGTAATATTTCGGATGTTGTCCCAGAAAGATCTCCCATCACCCGGGTGGTTGCTATGGCATTTTGAAATAAGAGCTCTTCATTTGCCTGATTTGTGAGGGCATAGGTTGTGTGCCTGTTTGTACTTCTGTGTATCCGTCAAGGGCCTGTGGCCCTGGCTATGGCCCAAAAGATGGTCATGAGCTTTTGAGCTGAGTCAGTAGTTTGGCCGTGAGCCAAGGATTAGAGAGAGCTTTGATTTATGCTTTTTAATGGTGCGTAAGTGTCACAGGCAGTGTTGAAAGTTGTGATAAAGTATTCTAGGGGCAGCGTCAACATCTAAGCGTCAATGTAGATTGAGGACCAGTCTTGTTGTAGGAGACAGGTCTTGAGTTTAGTGAGATTTCCGTGTGGTAGCACTCTCACTTGAGATGGTTTTGGGAGGCGTGTTTAAGGAATTTATTTGTCCAGGTACAGATCACAGGGAGTGGTCACTGAGAGAGTCGGAGAGAACAGTAGTGTTTTTATCCAGTCCGGTGACTAGGAAGTATCCAGTCAATGAGAGTGCAAGTTCCAGTCTTGTAGTTTTTCCTAGTCGGGAGATGACCATCTGCGTTAGGTTGGCTGCTAGGATAGCATCCTTGCTGGATCCGATATCAGAGGCGTGCCAATTGATATTGAAATCACTAAGGAGGAGGAGCTCAGTGTCAGGAGGTTGCAATCTACAAATTCAAGAACTGTCTGGAGACCAGATCGAGGGTCTTTAGGAGGATATAGATTGCAACCACAGTTAGCACTTTATTTTGGGCACCAAGAAGTAGCTTGACAGGAGAAGTTGCACTAGGGTATTTGTGGGGAGAAACTGGCAGGTTGACTAGAGAGGTTGTCCTAATGTAGATAAGCACAACCCCGCCCCTTTTTAGACCGCCCAGTCTGAAGAGATTGTAGCCTTGAAGTGAGATTGCATGATCTGGATGCTTGAAGCACAGCCAGGTCTCAACAATAGCTAATATGTCAGGATTGTTTTGACCAATAAAGACTTGAAGGGATGCCAGCTTAGGAAGGAGGCTGCAGATATTTAGGTAGCAATGGAGAGCCCCCTATCAGCTTTTGCTTAGCTTTGTTAACCTGTTTGAGACAGGGCCAGAGTTTGGGTGACCCACCTGACATAAGAAGGAGGAGGAGCAGCAGGGTTTTAGGATATCTCCAAGCTCATAGTATGTCACGCTTTTCCTCTGTTTCTTACTGGTTTGGAAACAGTGTAGTCATCTAGGGTCCCAACAGAGGGGATGGCTAGTGACAGGTGTTGATTTATCATCTTTCCAGCAGGGTGGGCAGCCATTTGCACCCAGTTCTTAGTAAGAGGGTGCCTCAAGTAAGGGTAAGTAGGATTTTCCATGGTTCCATGTTGCAGGTAACAAGTTATGATGATTACAGTGGGAGGTTGCGAGGGGTAGGAGGAGAGAGGAAGTTGCACAGCGGATAGAAGAGGAGAGGACCAGAAGAGACAAGAGGAGGTTTCTGGGGAAGGCATTGTTGGTGAAACAGCACTCGCGCTGTGTTCTCAAGGTGTCAGGCAGAGGGTGGGGAAACAAAAAGAAATGAAGTAGGGGGTAACTGAGAGATTTGGGGTTTTGAAAGGGTATGCTTAGTGCTGCAGAGGAGGGAGTCAAGCAGAGCCTAGGAGGAGGGGGAGAGTATAGGCTGTGGGACAGGATGGAAGGCAGGTTAGGGGTGGGTCCTATGTGCAGGGGCGGAGCAAAGAGCCCATTTAATAAAGGTCAGAGGGGGGAGGGCGTAAAATCTGGCTGAGACAGTGCAGTGAATGGGCGCCGAGCCCAGCACAGCACACTTCAGTAGCACCAATGGAAATGCAGTGGCTGGAACCGCGCCATGGGTGATGTTTCAAGCCGATCAGCCAATTACAGCCGATCCCTGCTTCCCGACCCAGTGAAGTCCTTACCCGGCTTCTGTGAGGGTTTTTGGCGGCTGGTGGTGGCGGCTGGGGCCCCGAGCCTGCTAACGGGCACACGGCTGGCCGGTCCAGGAGTTCGATCTGGGGTAGAGAGAGAGAGAGAGAGGCAGCTGTAAGTATACAGTATTTAAGCAGAAGCAAAGCTAAAGCAGTACAATAGACTGGGATGCTGACAGAGGTCTGCCTGGTGAGGGGGGCGGGGACAGGCAGCAGGTGAAGCAGGATGTGTGTAGAAGCGGAGTTAGCGAGACAGGAGACAGAGAAAATTAAATGAAAAAGAGTGTCCTCTAGAGGTAGCGGGAGGTGGGGGTAGCCGCCAGACAAACGATCAAGTTTAAGTGATCAAAATGGCACTGGCGCCGGCTGGGCTGGTAGGTTTGTGCAGCTCAGAGATCAACAGGGAGGCTTTGAGAAAGATAGAGCTACTAGTGAGGAAAGATGGCAATGTTAGAGAAATAGGGTTAAGTGGACAGTGGTAGGCAGGCAGGGAAAAGGTGGGGAGAGAGCGATGGCACACTGGCTGTCCCTTAGGCGGAAGAGAGACAGTGCACTTCAGTAAAAGAGAGCAGGCCATGATCGCAACACGGGCCTCGAGTTTAGGTGGGAGGGCTGGCACGAGGAGTGTCCAAGGTGGAGAGTTTGTGCAGGGAGGAAAACAGAAGATTAGAGAGCAGAGTTTTAGCAAGTATGTGCAGGCTAGCCACAGACTGAGAAATGAGGAAGAGCAGTCAGATTGGGCTAACAGGAGCAAGGGCACAGAGTAAAATAGCAAAATACAGCAACTTCAAATACAAACAGTCACTATCCTCTTGCAATTTTAGATACTAGGACAGCAGTCTAGGCAATATAGCAATCAGAACATACACAGTGCTAGTAGATGCAAATAAATCACAATTATAAAACAGTTATGGGGAAAATGCATGCAAACTAGCGCAGTGTAACAGAAATAAGGCAAGGTCCTGGAAGCAGTTTGTTAACTTCAGTTAGTCAGAGTAATTAAAGTTTAAGGCAAAAAAGTGTCCAGGCAAAAATTTGGCCGAGCAGTGCAAGCGAATGGGCGCTGAGCCCAGCACAGCACACTTTCAGTAGCACCAATGGAATGCAGTAGCTGGAACCAGCGGCCAATGGGCAAGCTGCCTCAGAGCACAGTCAGCCAATTACACACATGACTGGCTGGTCCAGGAGTCTGATCCGCTTCTGTGAGGGGCTTCACGGCAGCTGGTGGTGGCGTTGGGGGCCCAGCCGTGCTAACGGGGCACATGGCTGGCCGTCCAGGAGTCAGATCCAGCTTCTATGAGGGGTCTTGCAGTGGCTGGTGGTGGCATTGGGGCCTCCGAGCCGCGCTAATGGGGCACATGGCTGGCCGGTCCAGGAGTCTGATCTGGGGTAGAGAGAACTTACAGTGTCTGTTTCTGATATCTTACTGTACTTTATTTTAAGCGTTTTCTTTTCTTCAGTGTAATGGGTTCTGAATCAGTTACTAATGTAAAAGAACTATTTTCCCACTTCTGGTGGACACCATTATGACCTATAAGTCAAAATTTCAAGTGCAATTGGCTTAAGTCTGAAATATTCATCTTTAGTTGATACTTAGTATTAGGTAGTTAGAAAATTATATGGTGCACACTGCCTAAGTACTAAAAGTATGTATCTAGGAGGAAGTGTCCAAAATAGATTTGCTTTAAGTATGAATCATAGAAACCTTAGAGGTTTAAAATTTTAGAAAGTATTGCATAACAAGAGTACCAAATGTACCAAATGATGTGATAAATTTACAAGGCACTATTTAAGACAATGCAGTCTCACACATACACATTCAGTTCAGTTCGATTCTGAGAACCAGAAATGCAGAATCTTCGCGCTACTGCATCTGATTACTATTCACCTGAGAAGGTCTTCTTAAATAAATAAATAATAAGCAAATAAGTAGTAGCAATAGCAGCTAATTACTGCATGTAACACAGAAATAACATGTAATATATGCAAATTATGCAGGGTGGATTCCTGGTGCTCTAGAAAACACTAGTGTGGAATCCACATAGTCCAAGGGTTATAAGAAGGAGCTCACCATAAAACACTGGTACCATATTGTGGTGGGATAATTGATTGGTAGTCAGTTTTACTAAGTGACAAGTGCAATAGAAAGTTACAGCTCTGAAGAGAGCTTTTTGACTGGAGTAACTACAATTTTAAATGTCAGTTTCGGTCTTAAAACTAAGTTTTAAACTTGGAAGAAAACCTCCTGCTGAGAGTTTTGAAACTGGTCAGATGGGCAGTGGACTATAATTTAAAAGCTCTGAGGCTAAGGCCCAGGCCTTTAAGTAAATTAAGATTTAAGAAAGAGCCTTCCGAGGTAGATATTGAGCTGATTTTAGTGGACCGACGGCCTACAATATAAAGAGCTCACAGCCCAGCCAGGGCCTCTGGTTAAATTATGGGTGAATAAAATGACCGTGAGGAAAATGTGGTCAAAAGTGTGGTTGTGATTATATATAAGCACAGCAAGGTAAAAGCAAAGTGCACTATGCTTGTGTTACTAAATGTTAGTAAATGCTGTATCAGCAATAGTATACGCCTAGCAACTTAAATACACTAAGACAACTAATAAAACAGCAAAATCACATTAAAATCAATTAAGATCCAGAATCATTTTTGAAGTGCAGAAGTAATAAGTTATAAGTTTGTTTTGTTTTACCACAGCCTTGCTTTTTAAATGCAGTTCCTTCTTTTAGCCTTTTAGGGGCCTTATTTTATCACCGGTCTTGTAGTTCTGTTGACTCAGTGCTTTGTAGAGAATTTCAGGCTCCTTTGCTGTTCTTTTGGTGCTTACGGTGGCACCATATGGTGCAGGAGGTGCAGATGATGCACCTTAATGGCCACCAACAGTTGGCGCCATGGTGTCTTGTGGCTCTTAGGGTCTCTCAGCAATTTTCCAGCATTTTGTTCAGCAGCAATCCAGTGTCCTAAAAGCTCCTGAGGGTTCTCCTTTAAAGCAGCAGTGCAATGAAAAAGTTATTCCAAAAGCTAATTTTCTGCTATGGTTATAAAAAATATTGGCAGAACTGTTGATTTGGGTTTTCTGGATGCTTCCTATGCTGTGAACTGTACATTTGCATTTTGTCTGGACTCTTATCTTCCTGGGGTCCTCAATATTATTTTGTGCAAAATGAGGCGCATCTTTTTTTCTTGAGAAATAATTACTTCAAAACTTTCAGAAAATTCTTAAATGTCAATGAAAACTGAAAATTTCACCACCAAAATAAACTGGAAGACATCTGGCATCAATTAGGAAGAAAAGGTCGGTCAAATTTTAACCCATTTTCGTGCACTGCTGCTTTAAGTTCCTTAGTGCTCGATCCTGGCATTTCAGTATCTGGTGATGTCTGTGTTGGTGCTAGGCCAGGGCAGCCGGGTCAGGTTGATGTTCTGGCTGCACGGAATTTGCTGTCCATCTGAGGTACAAAAGAAGAAAGAGAGAGAGAATACTGAGACTACAAGCCTACCACATCGCGGATTAAATTTGCAGGCTTCTGGGCAAATGAGGCAACGATGACATACCTTAATAATTATTTCAGCACTCACATAAGCCTTGCTGACCAGCTCCTCTGAGGTCCTCCTCAGCCTGAAGGTCTGCAACAGTGATGTCAGCGATCTACCAGAAATCCTCTACTGCTCATTCTGTGATGTCAGCCAACCAACAGAACCAGAGAGGTCAGAGGGTGGAGGTAGTGATGGAGACAGCAGAGACAGTACTAAAAAGTCAAGAATCATTAACCTGTCCAAACAATGTTTGACATTGGCAGAAGAAAGTCTCCAAATAAAGGTTGTCATTTGTCCCCAAAACTCCTATCAATAAATTTTAGACAATTGTGGACCTCCAAATAGTCTGCCATAATCTGAATATTAAGTCCTTTTTTGTACCTCTGGGTAGTGTAAATACAAGTGAAATATTTAATGATCACGTGAAGTGACATGATTTCATAAAAGTCAACTTTCTGTCCTTCAAGTGTAGCCATTCTTACTTTTGAGGACTTGTGCACATGTGACTTGCATAAACGTTTTGATGATTTACCACATTTAGGTTACCAGAATTTGACAGCACAAGAAAAATGGCTACAAAACTTTGCAGAAAGATAATGTGATAGTGATTAAAGCCACAGACAAAGGAGGAAGTGTAGTTCTTTGGGACAGAAATGAATATGAACAAGAGGTTTTTAGATAATTGAGTAATTGTGAATTCTACACTATTTATTTATTTTGAAAAATTTCACCAGGAAAAGCATACTGAGCTACAATAACTAATTTCAGATGCATCCTGGGGAAAAGGGCTACAATACTGAATAGAATCAAAATAAAATAAAATATACATAGAGGTAAAACTGTACATAAAACATTACGGCAAGTCACAGAAACATTCATGTGGGATAGGCAGACAGTACTTGGCATCATATATAGACTGAATACCTAAATCCTTATTTCATTATCATCACACAGGCACAAACCTAGTACTCATACTGTATAAGTAATCATAAACATACACACAAACAGAACAACACAAATATATTTTGCTTTAAAACACTTGGTGGTAGAAGAAAAATTACACAGAATAGAGAATGAGGGAGATGGTTGGATAGCCAGATGGGCCTGCACCCCTCTGTGATGTAAATCCTGCAAGAGGATAGATTAGGCCTAACACCCCTCTGGGATGAAAACCCTGCAAGGGAAATGGCAGGTGCAGCAAAAGGGGATGGATTGGAGGACAGGATATTGGCAAATTTTGGAGGTGTGGGGTACAGGATACTGGCATATAGAGTTGGGGTGGTAAGTTGAGGATTGAAAGGGGAGGGATGATTGGGATCAAGAGGGGAGGGTGGAGATAAGAAATTGTGAAAGGAATTTAAGAAAAGTGAAAAAATTAAGGGGAGGCAAATGCCCAGTAGCAGAATCTCAGGGGTATAAACACTACTGGATGCAAACCCAGCTAGTGCTATAGGTAGCGCATGCCTAGGGAGAGGTAAAAGGAAACTGAGCTGGGAAAATGAAATAGAGCAGGAGCAGAGAGGAATAAAGAAGAGGAGGTTGGTCAGGTGCAATTGCAGGAGAGGGAAAGGTAGTGCCAAAGAAGAAAGGATAAAGAACGATTGGATGGGGCAGATCGGATGTCTATGGGGAGGAGTTCAACTATTAGGAAAGTGATAAGAGAAGGTGGCTCTACCTAAAGTGAAAAGCCGAGAAGGAGGCGGGGTGCTAAAGGGGAGTTGCGGAGGGAGTAGGAGGGTAGGAGGGATAGAAAGGAAGGAGTGGAGGTAGAGTGGCAGGAGCCAAGCCAGAACTTATCAATTAATGAGGCACTGTGGGCACTAAACTGATCATGGACCCAACTATGGATTATAGGCGATATAGATGAAACAGTTAAACAAGCTTTTGAACTGGGACACACAGACAAAAATAAACAAAACAAGAGTTTCTAACAGTGGAATACCCAGTTAGAGCTGTGTTCTGTGTGCTCCCAAATGTGCACAAGTCCCCAGGTAGACCTACAGTCAGTAGCATAGGGTCTCTTACAGAACCACTTTCAGAATTTCTAGATTTCCATCTCTGACCCTATGTCACTGACTTAAGGTCTTATCTTAAGGATACCAGAGATATCCTGGAGGTTTTACGTAACATGGTTATAGAGGAGGATTCATATCTGGTTATCCTGAATATTGAATCCTCGACACTAATATACCCCATGAAGGAGCCCTGGATGCAGTAGCCTATTTTTGAATACCAGGCACCCACGGCTAGTCCACCTATAGAGTTTTGATTAAATTGCTGGAATATGGCTTGAAATTTAATGTCTTTATGTTTATGGATAATTTCTACCTACAGATAATGGGGACAGTAATGGGTGTCACTGTGGACACACCTCACTTGCAAATTTGTAAGCAGGATAGTGAAAATACAGTATGTACAGGATTCTGAGAGAAACTTTTTTTTACCAACTGGGGTTGTGGAAAGATTTATTGATGATGTGGTGGCAGTGTGCCATGGACGCTTGGTAGAATTAGATGCATTTTTGGAATGCCTGCATTCTACTAACTAACATCTGCGCTTCACATATAATGGAAGCAGAGATACAGTGAATGTTTTAGAGCTCAAAACTACCAAGCAGGAAAATCGGAGGTAGAGGACGATATTCTTTTAGAAAGAAATATACAGGAATACATTATTAGAAGCATCAAGCTGCCATCCATGCCACACCATCACCAACATTCTAAAGGGATAGTTTCTCCAACTGAGACATAATTGCAGTACCCAGGAGAACTTTGAAAGAGGGACTGTAGAGCTGCAGGATAGATTTGTTGAAAGAGGCTCTAACTGGGACAACATTATGGATGCCATGAAATTTGCAGATAGTCAGGATAGACAGGCCCTTATTTATAGCAGAGATAGGGATGAAATGGAATAAGAAGTGAAACATGTTAATTTAGTAACAACTACTCTGCTCAAGCAAGGGCATTGGAAAAGATTATCAAATTCCATTGGCATGTTTTGAAGGGGAACAATGGGTTGGAAAAATTGTGGTTAATCCACCTAGAATGGCCTGCAGAAAAGCTGCAGCCTTAAAGACAGATTGGTCCATAGCTGCCATAAGAATTTGCAACCTATTGGCTGAATAGGGGGTGTCAAATGGTGCTTTCCATGCAAAAAATGCTCTTATTGGTAAATTTGTAGTACCAAGTTACTCATTTCAGTAGCCCTAATATAGACAAGCAGGTATGAACTCAGGCAACCTGTTACCTGTGACAGTATGGGGTGATCTACATGGCAGAATGTAAATGCAATGCCTTTTAAATAGGAAAGATGATTAGACACTTTAAACTGAGAATGTGAGAACATTGTAAGACTATTGAAAAAAGAGATCCTACTTAAAGCAGCAGTACTAGACAAAAAATCTGATCTTTGCAACAGTTTGTTTCTTGTGCTTTGTTGAGTACTTATCTGTAATCTTCTTGTTTTGCTGTACTGTCATCCCCTAATTTGCTCCGTTTTTTCTTTGTTTTTGTTTGATTTCTCCCATGTTGAACTGGAACCCTCTGCTGCCAACCGTGCATGCACGTAACTCACAGTACTTCACAATGACAGCATGAATATGCAGCACAGGGTCCCGCTGAAGTAAAACAAAAAGACGGATGTGACATGAAGTGGAGATCAGCTACAAATTATGCAGCAGACATATTTACTGTGGACCCACAACAATGGAAATAAATTTAAAATTAAAACCTAAAAATCGCTAGAAAAAATATTTACAGATATGGAAACCAGAACTATGGCTGCAGTTCTGGAGACCTCATCTCCACAAGGATATAGACATAGACTAGACAGAGGCAGTCCAGAGGAGGGCACTAACATGGTGCAGTGTCTGCACCAGAAACTATACCGAGAGAGACTAAAGAAGCTTAATATGTATATCCTCGAGGAAAGGAGGGAGAGGGGGACAAGATAGAAACTTTCAAGTACCTCAAGGCAGTCAACAAAGTCCAAGAGAGTAGCATCTTTGGAAAAGAGATGTGCAAGAACAAGGGGAACAATTTGAAGATGGGGGGATGGCTCAGTGGCAATGCAAGGAAGTATTTTTTCATGGAGAGGGTGGTGAACACATGAAACGGCCTTCCTGAGGAGCTTGTGGGTCAAAAACAGTTGGGAATTAAAGAATGCATGGGACAGACATAAGGCAATTATGATGGTTGTAGGGAAGAAGTAGGTTGTTGGTTAACTAGGATCTGCAGCTTATCCAATAGGTTGGGAAATGGGCAGACTGGGTTGGCCAGTGGTCCTTATTTGTCGTCAAAGTCTATGTTTCTATGTAACCCATAGGTGGCACTATCCCAAGGGCTACTACCTCTGCCTGCTGGGCTAGTAGCAGGTTAAGGGCCTAGGTTCGGTGATGGGTGCCTCCACCTAGAGATCAGGGTTGGTAATGGTCAAACTAATCAGGGCACAGCCCTCCGGGACACTGTGACCTCCCTCTTGCCCGCTAGTGGCCCACACAAACCACAGTAACCACTCTACAATACTCCTGACACGCTTTTAATTGTATCCACACTTTTAGCACTTACCACCAGGATTGGTTTCTCCAACTCGACCCTGGGAACCCCTGTAAAATAAGGTTAAACAGAACAAATGGCATGCAACACAATACTTAGGCATAAACAAAATCCACAGGCCGTTTAAAATGCAGAAAAAATATATCTAATTTATTCGGGGTTGAACAAGGATAGGGGCAATCAGGTTAATTAGTTTACTCTCTCTAATAATCATACAGTTATGCAACCAATCAGACTCCCTAGCACTGTCACACTTCTGGGTACCCAGGTGAATGGAGGTGGGTTAGCCAGGACCACTGCCTGGGGTAGGCCAGCGTTGCAGCTGGTAGGGGCCCTGTGATGAAAAACACTTGCACAACACAAATTTGTAATCCAGAGCCGGAGGGCTCAGTTCGTGAAAACCACACAACAAATTAATCAGATGACACACTTGTGATTTAAACAATATGTTGCAGGAGCTACCCTGTTTGCTACTCACGATACCCAAGGCTGAGAGCAGGATGAATGATAGAGGTTCTGGATGGCCAGAAGGAGCAGGGTAGGAGATAAGGCCCTCGTGGCAGGGCCCAACTGCATTGAGTAGCAGGCGGATTCAATCCGGCGCAAGCTGGGTACAGGTACAGCTTCCAGCCCTCAACACACAACTCAGCTCAAGGGGAAACCTAATTGCGATCCCTCCAGTTCATGCACACTTATATGTAAAGAAAGTTTACTGTACCAGGCCAACTGCCCCTTCATCCCAATTGCAAATTCACTGCCAAACCCTGGAGCATAAAGGCAGCTAAAGTCCTGACAGGTCGATTGCACTTGGCAAAATCTTCGGTCTTCTTCAGGTTGAGCCTGGTCTCCATCCAAATACTTACTTCACAACTCATTGAGCGGATCACTGTCTGACTAAATTTCTCTTTCTCCCTTGGTAAAACAGCTACAGGTCGGATTTCAGGCCTTCCACGATCTCCCGTGAAACTACGGTGCAGCATGGCTGCTCGATGATGCGAACTCTTTCTTCCTCCGCTTCAACTCGAATCTGACTTGCCAGCAGACAACTCAGGGATTTCCCTTAGATCCAAAAGGTTCGGTTGGGCAGTTTAGCTGTCAATCACAGTAAGAGCTCCTCTTCTGTTGCAAAAGGCGCCCAAAGTCTAAAACTACAAATCCCAACTGGTAATCCATACAGTCCCAGTTTCAGCAGGCTCCATTTTAAAGTCCCCAGTACTGATTGGTCCAGTTCAGCAGTTCGGGACCAAAATGGTGGGCTAAACTGAACAGTCCTTGCTGCAAAGAAGGCAGGTTAGAACAACAGCTATATCTTTATCACTCTAAATGTGTATCAGCAATTAGTTACATCTTCTTAACAGAGCTCCCCTGTGCCACTAGCGACGGCAGAAATGGAGCGAGGATTCAGCAGCCCGGCAAGATTTGGGCATGTAAACACACAGTCCCCCATAGAGATTAATTATGACAGCAAGGAGGCTTTAAAGGCGCCACCAGTAACAACATCTAAACGGGCTTAGTGCCGTAACACCAACCAGGCAGTGAACATTTGGGCAAGCTGATGGAAGCCTTTGGGAACTCCCCATTTGTAGGGAGGTTACACCTTCCTGGCCTGGAAAAATTGGCATCCGCGCCAAGTATGTACTATCATTATAATTTCAGATGCAAATTATACTATGCATTTCTATCATTAACATGTTATACCAATTACATTTTATACATCAGTCAACATATTCAGCTTTTACTATACACATTCTCTGTTTCATAGTACACTACTTTTCCTAAATTACATCACACATATGTTGCACAGATTACTCACATATACACTCTAGGTTGGAATCAGGTTATTACTTCCTGCACATGGAACAATGAGAATGGGTGGCCTTTCCTAGCAGCTGTCTTGGGGCTAGAGGGGCAGGGGCACCATACCTGGAGGCAGGACAGTCAACTCGAATTAGCACTTAAGCCCAGTTTGGGCAGTGAACTCTGGGACACATAAACTCCCTTGTGGACCACATTGAGAGGCAAATCTACTGGCCTCCCAGGAATCATAGCTGAGGCGCTATTGGTTTGACAGCTCGTCCAGTCTTTCTTGGGGGTCAGCCACAGTCTCAGTACCTTTCACCTCAATTTCTGCACTTTCCTCATTTGCAAGGGGACCTCTATCTGAGTGGAAAAATTCAGTCTGGGGCACTGTCAGCCCTGGTTCTGTAACTTCAGGTCCTACAACACTTTGCTCACTGAGAGGACACTCTGGCACTGGAAAGGAATCATCATCACACTCAAAGTACTCTTCGGGTTCTGGCATGTCGCCAGTCTGTCTCAGATCACCTATCTCTTCCTCAGGTAAATTACACAGTTCCACCATACACAGTGACTCAACATCATCAGACTTGACGCTCTGCACTTCACTGTCAGGGAGCATTGGCTCCAAGGATAAAGCTGGGGAGGCAGTCCAGAAGGCCCAGCTTCATCCCCACAATTGACCATGGGGGTTACCTTGAAACAACTGACTCAGTACATAAGAGGGTAATAACCATAGTTGCACTCACTCTCATCAGAAGTGGACTGACAGTCATCATCAATTTGGGTTTGCTTTGGAGAAACCTTAGTCAGTGACCAGGGTGCAGGCTTACTCTGTCTTTGTTTCGCAGCAGCCTGAGTCACTGGTCCAGGGTGAACTATCTCTGGGGGCTCAGCTTCAATCATGATTTGGCCAATGGGCAACAAATGGTTATGGTGCATGGTCTTGACATCTTTTGAATTGTTTTCAGACCGCACTTTGTACACAGGTAACTCATTTAATTTACCTACTACTATGTGGGAAGGTGATGCCACAGATCAGCAGTTTTGTGTTTGCCTTGCAATCCCAGATTTGCAGCAATACATGGTCTCCAGCTTGAAGCTCTTGGGCCTTTACTATTTTATCATACCTTACTTTATTAGCAAAATTTCTCTTTGCAGCCATTGTCTGAGCTAGTTGGTATGCATGGTTCAATTGAGCTTTTAGGTTTTACACGTATTGTAGGTAATTTTCAGCTCTGACCCCATCAGGCAAAACCCCAAAACAAACGTCCACTGGTAACCGAGCCTCCTTTCCAAACATGAGGCAATAGGAGAGAACCCAGTGGCATCATTTTTTGTACAATTATAGGCATGTACAAGGTGCTAATCTGCTGGCTCCATTTGGGCTTGTCTTTCGGGTGGAGAGTGCCTAGCATGTCAAGCAGGGTGCGATTAAAGCATTCTGGTTGTGGGTCTCCTGCGGGTGATAAGGGGTGGTTCTGGACTTCCGCACCCCCATAGAGAGAGCATTTCTTTGATTAGCGACTCTCAAAGTCTCTGCCTTGGTCAGAATGAATTCTTTGGGGGCCCCATAGTGAACAAAGAAATTCTCTATCGGCACCTTGGCCACAGTGGGTGCTTTTTGATCTTTGGTGGGAAGGCTTGGGCATATCTGGTAAAATGATCTGTGACCACCAACACGTTACTGATATTCCACTGATCAGGCTCCAGACTTAGAAAGTCAATACAAACTAACTCCATGGGCATGCTGGTGGTGATGTTAACAAGGGGCAGCCCTCTGGGGCAAAGCCTTCTCTGTAAGCAATGACTACAAGTTCGTACATGATGTTCAACATCTACCCCATTTTAGGCCAGTAGAATCGGGATCGCACCAGGTCAAGGGTTCTGTTGATGCGAGGTGGCCCATGTGGTTGTGTAGAAACCTCAGCATCAAGTCTCTGAAATCTGTGGGCAGGACCAATTGTTGCTTGTCTACTTAACTCCCCATCTACAGTCTCTTGGTACAGCAACTGATTTATTAGCTTCAATTTAGGGCCTTCTTTGTACAATAGTGCAGTTCCTAGTCAGAGGAGCGCAACTTGGACATATCTTTCCCTGTGTAGAGGCTTCTAGGGCTGATCGGATCATTGGGTCACAAGATTGAGCTCGCTGAAGGCAGTTATTATCGAACTGAGGCAAGGCACTAATATCTAGCGGAGAAGTGACAGTACGCAGCTGGTATGCAAGTGTCAGAGGGCCCAGACAGTCTACAAGCAGTCCATTGGGTCTGTGGATATCTGTTCATCTTTGTCAAACTTTTGGCACAGGGCTCGAATATCAGGCTCAGACAACTGACCCAATCACTTCTGGAGTTAGGCCTCCAGGAGAGGGCATCAGCATCTATGTGATTCAGGTCCGATCTATGTTCAACAGCATAATCATAAGTGGACAATGAAGAAAGCCACCGGGCACAGTACCGTCCAATTTAGCTGAAGTCTGTATATAGGTTAGGGGATTATTATCGGTCTTTACTAGTATCTTTGCTCATACAAATAGTCATGGAATTGGTCAACAATGGCCCACTTCAACTCAATTTATGTACAGGATAGTTTTTTCCGGCGGGGTTAGGCTCCTACTGGCAAGGCCACTGGTCTAAGGCCATTTTCATGCTCCTGATACAATACAGCCCCAAACCTTGTAGGCTAGCATCGTGTGTAAAGGCATAGGGTTTAGCAGGACTGGCATAAGCAAGGACAGGAGCATGGGTGAGTTGATAAATGATTTCATGGAAAGCAGCCTCACATGGTGTCCATTGGGGCCCAAAAGTTCACCAGGTGGAAGTGCACCTCTTTGGTTCAGCGGGGCCATTCTTTTGTATTTTTTGTTCGTGGGAGTGTAACCCTGGGTCAGATTCAACAATGGGCGAATCACTCTTGAGTAGTCCTTTATGAACCAACGGTAATAACCACAAAGCCTAGAAACCATTGTAATTCTTTTAACTTGTGGGCTGGGGCCAGGTGTTCAAGACCTCAACTTTGCTAGGATCAGTCTCTATCCTCGTGGACACTATGTGCTCCACATACTTTTATGGATGTTTGAAAGAACTGGCATTTGTCGATGGACAGCTTAAGGCAAGTCTTCCAGTTGGTCCAAAACTTTAAAAAGTCAGCTCTTGTGTTCCTCCAATGAACTTACAAACACAATAACATTGTCTAAGTATACCAGGCACACCAACAAGTTCATGTCCCCACTGCACGTTCCATCAGTCGCTGAAAAGTGGCTGGAGCACCTGAGATCCCCTGAGGCATCCTCACGAACTCATAGAACCCAAGCGGACAGATGAAGGCTGTTTTCTCATGGTCTTCTGGGGCCATGGGGATCTGGTAGTACCCACTGTAAAGATCCAACACTGAGTACCACTTGCTTCCATTTAGACAGTCCAACGCATCCTGAATATGGGGCATGCTGTATTGATCGGGATGGTCCACCTGTTAAGGGTCCTGTAATCTCACACATTCTTACTGTCCCATTCTTTTCCTCACCACCACATTAGGCGAAGCATAAGGGCTTCTGGATTCTTGTATCACACCAGCTGTGAGCATTTCCTGCAGGTGTCTTCTGACATCATCTATATCTGCTGGTGCTAGGCGCGAGACCTCTCATGGAATGGCAGCTCATCTTGCAGGCTGTGTGATGCTCACTCCTCTGACACATCCCACATCTCATTCCTTCAGCAAAACACCTTATCTGTCTGGGTGAGTCTCTGGCTGATTCTAGTCTCCCATTCCGCTGGCACGGGAGTCACCAAAGTCAAACAAGTCGGGTGTCACTTGATCACTCACTCCTGAGGGCTTGTTACTAGGTAGCACTGCAGTGTCTCGCATTGTATGGTAGCTAAGGTGCAGCCTCTGTTCACCCGAATTCTCAATCTGACACATTGTGGACCTAGACCATGACCCATCAGGCATAGCCATGAGCATGAGCAGGTAAGATACTGGGCTTAATCTGCAACCCTTCCAGCAATTTTCCATCACCTGGCATCCAGCATGAGTATCTTATTTTGACATCTTTCATTAAGCGGACCTCCCTTGTAGGGTACACTGGGTGTTGGGGCCCAGGACCATTGACTCAGGATCCTTCTTCCATACCACCCCGACTGGTTCATCTTGATCCACCTCTTGGCATTCTGCCATGACTCATACACTCTCTTAATCAATGCAGAAATCCTCAAAGCCCTACCAGTTCATTGCCTCTGTTTCTCATAACAGCTGCGCCAATCTTCTGAACATATGAGCATTCGTCCCGATTAATAGAGGAACCCATCGTACAATCCAGTAGGGGACACACCAAAGCTAAGGTCTCCACTTGCTCTGCCACTCCAGCCACTGAAGTAGGGAGCGACAATCAAATCCTGATATACCGGCATAGAGGTAGGCCTTTTGCTCAACCCCAGACATGCAGTCCTTCCAACGGCTGTAGGGGCACATCAGGCATGTGCTTCTGATACCAGTCTTGAAACATTATAGTTACTTGTGAGCCACTGTCAAGCACAGCCCTGGTAGACACTCCATTCACCGTCACTGTTGTCTCCATGGAGGGGCCCACCACGTCGGACCATTCTGGTGGCACTGATGTCGGTGTTGATCTGGCTTGGGCTTTGGTAGCGTAACTTTTCTGTACTGCCCCTTGGTGGCGAATTATTGTTTTGTCTAATCACAGCTAATAACGGGCAGTGACCCTCCTCAAATTCTCCTGGGAATGGCAGAAGAATCGAGTGTGTCCATCTCTCCACATTGATAGCAAAAGTAGGCTCTGGGGGATCCCATGGGGTTGCAGGCCATCTCCCGACTTCGCATACCACAGGGTATTGGAAGCTCATCTTTGCTCGCACTTTGGATCCTTGATCCTCAGGACTTTCACCAGGGTGAGGATTTGGTGATCCACAGCAAGTCCCCACAAACGCTCTCAGCTCTCGCGACTTCTTCCAGTAGATTACCTCAGCTTGGGGCTCTGAAGAAACAACATGTACTCCCACTCCACCTTTGGCCTCTGGGGACGGCTGATACAGGTCAGGTTCTCTGGCTGCTTCAGTCAACTCTTTAATCAACTGTCTCAACTGCTGGGCCTCATCCGAGTCACTCCTCTCAGGAGTCGGGCAGGTACCAACCATCCCGCATAGGGCTCCCAGCCCTCTTCATTAGTCTCAATTTCACAAATTTCCTTAATAAGATGACAGTACTCAGGAGGGTTAGCCTTCCTATCTTGTAACTTGAGTTTCAATATCATTACACTAGAATGTCGGGCTGACTTCAGGATATGATCCAATCTGACCAGGTTCAGTTCCTTTGCAGGCACCCCTCTTTCTGTGGGCCCTCTGCAGAGCCCTCTCAATCCTGGTAACAAATGCAGACAATTTCTTGTTTTCCACTGCTTGGCTGACTTGAACTTCCACAACAAGTGCGTCCCGGCGCAGTATTACCAAACACTCCTTCCAGTCCTGACAGGTACTCAGCTGCTGTAGCCTCTGGACTAGTTGCTCACAAGAAAGATGGCTTCAGGGCAGGGCCCCTCAAACTCTCCATCAGCCTCTTTCTTTCCCCTCTGAACATTGCCATTCTTGTACTAAGGGAGTGGCATAATCCATCCACGTTTCCAAGTCATCCTCCCTGGGGCACTGGGACTGTGCGGAAAAATGTCTGAGCTTCCGGTAGGAATCCAACTGTATCGGGAATTACGATGGGGAGGGGCTACAGGAGAACTCTTGGGAGTAGCTGGGGACATGGCTGGGAGTGCAGGGCTTGTGTTCCTCTGAAAGGTCTAGCATGGTTACGAGCTCTTGGGAAGATCGTCCTTCAGAAGCTAATAATTTGAGCAACTTATCCTTAAACCCTTCTATATGGGGGACCCACCGAGGCAGTCGGATCACTGTGCAGGTGAATGACCCTCCACCTTTTCTGGGTACCTTCAGGCAGAATAAAAGGGGTACCTTCTCTGGATCTGTCAGGGAGCTACAGTAGAGCAACACTATCATAGTCTGTTCAAACAAATCTGCATCTCTCCCTTCACCTCGACTTTACCCAAACCCTTAAAATGCTCCACAGTGGCTATGATATCAGCATTAGCGATCTCTAATGGGACATCCAGTAATAGAAGAGCCTGTTGGGGTCTAACCCCTCAGCCCCACTCCACCCCATCAGTTGGTGCACTAACAGCTTATGAGGGGCAATTTTCAGCTTGGGCGTAGCAAGACCCTCCCTTTTCTCCCCAAAACTAAACATATCAGTGTAACTTCTTCCTTGGCCACTAGAGGATGCTAATCCTAGTGGTGCCTCCAAGATGTAAGCCCTAGGTGGCGCTATCCCAAGGGCTACTACCCCTGCTGCTGGGCTAATAGCAGGTTAAGGGGCCTCGGTTCAGTGACAGGTGCCTCCACCTAGAGATCAGGGTTGGTAATGGTCAAACTAACCAGGGCACAGCCCTCCGGGACACTGTGACCTCCCTCTTTCCCGCTAGTGGTCACACAAAACACAGTAACCACTCTCACAATTCCCCTGACATGCTTTATTCGCATCCACACTTTTAGCACTTACTACCAGGGTTGGTTTCTCCAACTCGACCCTGGGAACCCTGTAAAATAAGGTTAAACAGAGCAAATGGCATGCAACACAATACTTAGGCATAAACAAAATCCACAGACTGTTTAAAATGCAGAAAAAATAGATCTGATTAATTCGGGGGTTGAACAAGGATAGGGGCAACCAGGTTAATTAGTTTACTCTCTCTAATAATCATACAGTTATGCAACCAATCAGACTCCCTAGCACTGTCACACTTCTGGGTACCCAGGTGAATGGAGGGTGGGCTAGCCAGGACGTTGCCGGGATAGGCCAGCGTTGCAGCTGGTAGGGGCCCTGTGATGGAAAACACTTGCACAACACAAATTTGTAATCCAGAGCCGAGGGCACAGTTCGTGAAAACCACACAACAAATTAATCAGATGACACACTTGTGATTTAAACAATATGTTGCAGGAGCTACCCTATCTGCTACTCACGATACCAAGGCTGAGAGCAGGATGAATGATGGAGGTTCTGGATGGCCAGAAGGAGCAGGGTAGGGAGATAAGGCCCTCATGGCAGGGCCCAACTGCATCGAGTAGCAGGCAGATTCAGTCCGGACGTGAGCTGGGTACAGCTTCCAGCCCTCAACACACAACTCAGCTCAAGGGAAACCTAATTACGATCCCCTCAGTTCACAGCACACTTATATGTAAAGAAAGTTTACTGTACCAGGCCAACTGCCCTCGATCCTGATTGTAAAATCACTGCTAAACCCGGAGCATAAAGGTAGCTAAAGTCCTGACAGATCGATCGCGCTTGGCAAAATCTTCGGTCTTCTTCAGGTTAAACTTGGTCTCCATCCAAATGCTTACTTCACAACTCACTGAGCGGATCACCGTCGACTAAATTTCTCTCTGTCCCTCAGTAAAATGGCAACAAGATGGATTTCAGGCCTTCCATGGATCTCCCGCTTGGAACTATGGCGCAACACGGCTGCTCAATGATGCAAGCTCTTTCCTCCTCTGCTACCAACTCGAAACTGGCTTGCCAGCAGACAGCTCCGGGATTTCCTTAGATCCAAAAGGTTTGGTTGGGCAGTTTAGCTGTCAATCACAGTAAGAGCTCCTCCTTGTGTTGCAAAAAGGCGCCAACAGTCTAAAACTACAAATTCCAACTGGTAATCCATACAGTCCCATTTCAGCAGGCTCTATTTTAGACTCCCAGTACTGATTGGTCCAATTCGCAGTTCGGGACCAAAATGGTTGAGAGCTAAACTGAACAGTCCTTGCTGCAAGGAAGGCAGGTTAGAACAACAGCTATATCTTTATCACTCTAAATGTGTATCAGCAATTAGTTACATTTTAACAGAGCTCCCCTGCACCACTAGCGACGGCAGAAATGGAGCGAGGATTCAGCAGCCGGCGGGATTGGGCATGTAAACACACAGTCCCCCATAGAGATTAATTATGATGGCAAGCAGGCAGAACTTCAAGAAACAGTACAAGGAGGCTTTAAAGGTGCTCACCAGTAACAACATCTAAACAGCTTTAGTGCGAACACCAACCAGGTAGTGAGCATTTGGGCAAGCTCACAGAAGCCTTTTTGGGAACCCCCATTTGTAAGGGGTTACATATGCTTCCAGCCAAAAGCAGAATTTTGATAATCACTCCCTGATTAACTAGTACTGCTGCTTTAAGCTACAGTATTGCACATAGCATGGGAGCAAATTAAACCAAAGCACAATTTTACTTTCAAGGCCATAGATAACATTTGCACAATAAGGTGGGGGGATTTAACAATTTGGTTCTGAAGCAAGAAGCTTTTTGGATTTTTAGCCTGAATGCAACTGAGTCTCCAGGATTAAACAGTGGCCGTGATTTGAGGCCTTTCCAAAGTGATTTATTTATACCTGCTTTCTGCAAGACTTCCAAAAGTTCAGTAGGAGGGACAATTTTTCTTGAAATTAGAAGTTTTGATTTGGGGAAGGGTTCAAGCTGTGTATAGTATTTTGGATGTTTGTAACAGTAGCATTGTAGTTAATAAATCAGTGTGATTAGAAAATCAAATCACTCAATGCAGTGTAAAGTTGACAATAGAGGACTGATAGAATATAATATTTTTAATAACTGGGATAGTGTGACGTGGACATCTCTGTGGTGTGTAAATTATTGAGTAAGTAACATATATTCACTTGGGGTTGTTGTTTATATTCAAATTAACATTTTATGTAGGGTTGTTACAACACCAGTTGATGATGTCGTTAATGGGTGACCTATAAAAGCACCCAGTTTTAGCTGTCTTGTTAGCCTTTGAAAAGGATTATTACAAATCCAAAATGCATCAGACGTCATGTTTTTACATCTGAATGGCACTTTAAAGTAATAAATGTTGCATGTTTACATTTATGCTGCTGGAGTGGCCTTCACTGAAATGTAGGGTGGTGAGTGCCTGATTTTTGTGGGTTTTGGGTTGACTTTTATCTTAGCGTACCACCATCTCTGTGGACTTTTGTTGGTTTCTCCTCTAACTGAGCTATGGATAGAGGCAGTCAGATAAAAGGTTAGTTTAGTTTAGTTTGTTACCCAGGTAAGTGCACTGGAACCAAGGGTTCCTTTTTCAGTCACGCCCGTTGCACATAGTACAACAAATAACCAGATAAAATGACAGATTAGGTACAAAGACAAACTGCAAGAGTAATCAAAACATGTGTAAACATTCAACTTAAGATAAGGATGTTTCTAAGAAAAGTAAAAAAAGCAAGCCAGCTGACAAATTTCAAGTTAAATATTTAGGCAATGGTGCCCCAAAAATCTCTTTTGTCTTAAACCATGTGTCCTTTTTATTATTTAAACTGCCATAGATTCTCTTTCATTCCAGAGCTTAATACCCAAATCCTCAGATTCAAGCATGCTAGCAGCAACAGATTTAGAAATACAGAAACATAAAAGACAAAAAGTGCAAGATGTTCATCTAGTCAGCCAAAGAGGCAAACTTTTTAAGAAACACAGGCTGTCAGTTCATGTCTAAAATGTAATTTTAAACAGCCTGGTGCTGTATAGCAACAGTTTTCTACTCTATTTATTTCACCATAGCACCCTACAGAAGTGTATTCTTTAATAGCACAGTGAATGAGACACACAATCGCACAGGGTGCGTGTTACCTCATTGTTGATAGAGTGAACAAAGCAATAGAGTCGAGACATTGACAGGCAGTTCTCAGTGGGTTCCATGTCAATTGAGCAATGCGATTATGGTGACTTCAGTTTCAGCGCAGCTCTAATAGCGAAGTCAAACAAAGTAATGATACAGATCAGCGTGCACATTTCAGCGACCACAGTGAAAATGAGGGAATGGGGAAAAGGTATTCTTGCCTATTCCTTGCACACTCACACAGACTTTGAATGTTCACTGCTGACACCAGAATTGCACTTTTAGGCTACCAAAGGCTCACTGTGCAGTACAGACTTCACCATTCCACCTGGAGGACTCCGAGAACATGGCCCCAGGTGGTGGTGGAGAAATACGACTGGTGCACATCCCACCCTGTAACGCAGGCTCCCACCACCCCCCACAGGGGCTATGCCCCTCGACCCTCTTTCTTTAGAATTACCATACTGCTCTTGGACCTGGGAAAGCTCCATCTGTGGGGTCGCCCTACTGTCCAATCACCGTTATGGCCTGTCGCTGTATTGTACACATTAGCTGTAATGTGATAGTTGCCCTTATGTGTTAGCCCATCTGTACTCACTGAAATTGTTCGTGCAAACTGCATCGCTCAATTGACCTGCTACCTTCTGGGTTGTGCGAGACATGGTTTGGGCACTCACTCGAGTCGATCAATACATTAAACTTGAATCAAGTAAACTTACGCAAAGAAAATAGGACAGGCACCAGGATACTAACACTAACCTGACATTGTGGAGGACAGCTGAGCCGGGAGGACTGTCCATCCAGCAGCCACCCACACAGAGCACTTTCTCTCACATATACATGGCATGACACGGTGGCAGCTAACACCAAGAGACTCAGCAATTACTGAGTGGGTAAAGCAAGTTTGAGCCTTTTGTGAGAGATCTGCAAGTGTTAAAATGGATGAGTGTGAAGGAGGAGAAGAGTTCAGGGAGTTGAATGTTTGACGACAGGTGGCTGTGCTGGGGCTATGGATCAAACAACAGGGCTCCTCAGAAGAGCAGGGTGTGTGTGTGTGTGTGTGTGTGTGTGTGTGTGTGTGTGTGTGTGTGTGTGTGTGTGTGTACGCGTGTGTGTGTGATGGGTTGGGAGGAGACACTGAAATTAAATGGCAGTGACAGAAAGGGGTCTCTTGAAACTTGTTATGGCAGAAGAAGCAGGCAGGGTGTAGGGTGGTCGTGGGGACGTGGTGCTGGCAGATCAGAGAACAGGAGATGGTTAATACAGTAGTCGTGATGTTCCTGAGAGAGCCACCGCTTGCTAATCCAGCTCTCATGCACTGTCCTCTTTTCAGCAAATAGAAAGTTAGCAAAGTGTTCAGACAACAGGGTGTTTGATAATGGAGAATTGCTGCATGAAATGTAGAGAATACTGGATGGATAACTATGTACAATCAGTGTGTCCTGTCAAAGAGGGGTTCTGATTCTCTGACCCTCGAGAGCAAAGCTTGAGAGGTCCTGGGAATCAGAACCCTAGATGTCAGAACACACCAGTTGTGTTATAAACTTGCTTATCCTGTATCTTTTAGAATGTATAGTAGTAGGTGAAATGTGCGTCGGTGGTTCCTTCACTTTCAGAATGAAACTGACTTGTGCAGACTCTAGAGGTTTCAGAATGCTGTTGCACCACAGAAGGGTGCAGTCACATTCCATGACCGTTGAACTGTGATAAAATAGCATTTTGAAAGGGATGGAATTCCATACAGAACAATGATCTACTACACACTGTAAAATAATTAAAGTACTCCAGCTATGGTGTGTGTATCACTTTTATGTTTGCTAGTGCACAAGAAACATATTGAGGTAGTAGAGCATTGCAGAGGTCTGGCAGTGTTGTGGCCAGTCCAGTGGATACTTTTAATGGGTGCATCCATCAGCCACCAATTAATGCTGAAGCTGCCGATGACAGCAGTTTCAGAGCGAGCGCCGCACTTGAAAGAAATCTGCCACTGCAATCAGGCAGTTTCGCCATTGCAGCGGCAGTTCCCCCAACCAGTCACACAGCAAGACAATAAATTAGCTCCCTTCCACTGCTGCTGCCTACCCCACACCTCCTCCGTGAAATATGCTGCTGCAATCAGGGCAGTTTCGCCATTGCAGTGGCAGTCCCCCAACCAGTCACACAGCAGGACAACAAATTAGCTCCCTCCCACTGTGGCTTCTACACCTCCATTCTCAGTCCCTGCTGACATCGGGGTGCTCAATCCCATGTCAGCATGTACCCTCCCTCATTAATGTGGCACACTGGGAGCCCACCCCAGTGTGCCATAAAATACTTCTTTGCTGTTTCCGACACTGGGATGCCCACTCCCGGTGTCGGATGTATGCCCCCATGTCCCTATGTTCTCAGCCAATCTCAGGGTGCCCAATCCCTGGGTTGGCATTGATCTCCCTCCAGTACTCTGGACACTGGGAGCCCACCTCAGTGTGCCGAACTGCTTTGTAATATTTCACCTGTAAAAAAGAAAACAGTCCCATGGCATATATTTTTTTAAACCCCAACCTGCACCCTCCTCTGTGCACCCCACCTCCCTGCACCCCCTTACTCATACTTACCTTTGGACATTGGGAGCAGCGATCATCTATGGACCGAACACGCCTGCACTCTTCAAAGACCAACCGAACTGAAGAAATGACGGTAAGCCCTATAATGGCAGCGAATGTGGGGTTTTCAATTTTGGATGATATCTCAGCCAATTTTGGAGGTTTGGTCCCAATTTTCAACATGGGGTACTTTGGACCCCACTCTCATGAACACTGGCACTGTCATTTTGTTTCTCAGTCCCAGAAGGTGATTTTTGTGGTCACTGTGCGGAATAACCTTTCAGGACCAATTAATGAAATGAGAGTGCCACTGTTCATGAGAGGTAGGGTCCCAAAACCCTTCTTGAAAATTTGGTGAAAACTCCAAAATGACTGCATTACTTAGTATCCGTTGCTCAGTTTCTACGCATGCTCGTAACGTCATCAGTTCTTAATATTTCTACCCAAATTTCCAACATTGCCATTTTTTCACACTCCTCATGAACAGTACAGCTGTCATTTTTTTGCATCCTTCCCGAAATGTTTTTGCACCTGTGGCACAGAATGGTGTGGTCACTGTGTGAAATCACATTTAGGATTGAGTAATGAAATGATACTGCCATTGTTCATGAGGTGGGGTCCCAAAAGCCCATGTTGAAAATCTGGAGCAAAAGTACCAATAAACACCTGGGGCATTTGGGTTTCCAACCAGAACGCCCACCCTGTACAGACTGACAGGCGTTGGAGGTGTGACTTGGGGTCGTCAGCCATAATGCTCACCCATTCCACCCCCTGCAGCCACTGACAGGCATCGAGGTGTGCCTTGGGCCTTCGGCCCTAATGTTCACCCCATTCTCCTGTACTGCACCCATCTCAGCTTATTTCCTATGGAATAGGGTGAGCATAAGGGCCAAAGACCTCAAGGCACACTGTGACACCTGTCAGTGTCTGCAGGTGGGGTGAGGTGGAATGGCATACGTTATGGCTGATGACCCAAAGGCACACCCCAACACCTGTCAGTCTCTGCAGGGCAGGGGTGGGGTGGGGTGGCGTTACTTCAATACTTCACTGCCATTCCTATTATGCATCTCTCTGACTCCTGCACTACCAATGCCAATACCACCAAGCCAACATTCAGCATTGACAAATCCTTGTTTGTTTTGTTTGTGCTTGAGAGGAAAATAGCAAGGCGCATCACCACTCACTGACAACCATAACAAATCCTGATCCTGTCCCAGACCCACAAGTGCATTTCAGTGGACAGCTGCAAAACACTTCTTGACTTTGACCATTATAAGAACAGGTGTGCTATGCGGACCAGCCCTAAAATGTGAGTTTTTACAGAGCACTAAGGCAATGCTGATGGCCTGTAGTTACATGGGTCTTATCATTTCACTTCTTGAACAGTGCTTTAATATACTGCCCCTAAAACGGAAGGGAGGGCAGCTGCAGAATAGAGTGCTAGCTGCACATTCGAGCAGACTTGATAGACCTCTAGGCCTTTATCTGCTGGTAAATTTCAGATGTTTGTATGATGGCCTACTATGTTATATAAAGTGAATGCAGCCCCACTTAACATTATCAAAACACCTTTATGGGCAGTGCTAGAGCAACAGACTCTGGAGCAGAGTAACATTTCAAATTTATGATTTTAAAACAAAAAGTGCAGTGCCTAATTACTTCAAAATGGTGAAAGCCCTTTTCTAGAATCTGGGACAGGTAACACAGAATTGCCAGCTACATGTCACCAGCTCTTTACTTAAATAATTGATTCAAATGTATAATCATGTATTTGTGCTATTAAAAGCCAGGAAAACATTTTCAGGTGCATCAGATTTGTCACAGATTGTGATACTTTTACTGGACCAACAAAGACATTACACATACAGTAGATGTTACAGACACATGCTTTTTGGGATGGGTCCCTTCTTCAGGTAGAAGGGACCTATACAGCCCCAAATGCTTGAGTCCTATAGCATCTATATACAATTTCTTGTTAGGCCAATAAAAGGTATTACAATCTACATGAATCCAATATTCCAAGGACTAACATGGATGAAAATATTTTAATGGTGTGTCAGAAAATCGTGAGTCTGAATTAAACATACATCATTCTTAACTGAAACCCTGTCTGCAGAATAAAATTGGTCATATGATCACAGTCTTCAGTAACTTTTGTGCAAATAATCAGCTTTGATTCAACCAAGCAGCATCAAGGGTTTTGCCTGCACATGAGGACCTCTTATAACCACAAGAAGGTAGGTATGAAAAGTGGATTGTTCCAGTGGATTGTTTCGACTGCTACCAGATCTCTAGAAGAAGGGGGCTCCAACAGGAACAGGGAGCCCACCTTGACCACACAACAGAGCTGAAAAAGGCCAATCTGTGGTTGGCAGCATCAGAGCTAGAAACGGGCACAGAGGGATCAGAAGGCAGCCAATCAGTGCCTTCTCCATGCCCCCTGCCTTCCTGTCAGCCAATCGATAAGGAGCAGGAAGCAACAGGACTGGAGCTCCTTCGAGTGCCAGGCACTCTTTGGCTATTATATACGGTGCAGGCATACAAGGCCTTTCATGAAAAGACTTACATGACAAGAACATCGGAGTCTGACCACCAGAGTCAGCTCAACATGGCAGCCAGCAGCAGGACACTCCACAAAGCAACAGTGAGTGAGTACAGCAGTAAAAGAGGGACTAGTCATCCAGTGTCAGCAGGTATCCAGGGAGGAGCAGCAGGAAGCAGGTGGTCTGCAAGGTAGAGTGGGAAGGCAGGGTGGACTAGAATTGTGAGTGGGTGAAACACCCTGTCTAGGGTAGGGGTACAAAAGGGTTGTTGTAGAGAAAAAATTATATATTGAGGTGAGGGACACGCTAGCTAGAAATCTATCCAGGTCAGGACACTAGGGCTAGGGGAGGTATCAGTGCTGGTGCCACAGTAGGTAAAAGAAGAGGGAATAAAAGAAGGAAGGAGCACTAATCTACAGGGTACTACTAGCTGGGTACTCTTTACCAAGGGAAAAAGGACCAAGTATTTCTAGGGGAAACGGAGTAGAAGTATGCTGGGACTGCTGCAGTGTAGTGGCTGTGGGGCAGCAGTTTCAGGAGACCTTCTGAGACTGCAGTGCTGCTCCATCTACATGCACCTCTCTAGGCTGAGGGAGGAGGTTGCAAACCCAGGCCAAGTTGGCTAGGATTCAGGGGCCTCCTCCCCACCCTGGGACCACTAAGCCCAGCACCGCTTACCTCAAAAGGATGCCAAGACGGAGAAGTGTCTGGACTACAGTGGCTTGGGAAGAATGAGGGTAGTCGGTCAGAGGCACATTCCCCATATGTACCACTACATAATTCCTATGCCGCTGTGGTGGGGTGGGACTGTCCCAGCGAGGCACCCATAGTAGTGACCAAGGAGGATATGGGGGCCTCAGTGGAGACCCCAAGGAGGGTGGAAGAAGACCCCAGAAGAGGAGGAGGGAGCAACTCTGGTGGGGACTCCATTGTGAGTGGCATAGATTTGGTGACAGGAAGGGAGGGGGGAGGAAGGTTAGGTGCCTACTTGGCACCATGGCATGAAGAAATGGCAAGCAGATCCTGAGGATCGTTAGGGAAGCAGGATGGGAGGAAGAGCTGGATGTCATTGTCCACCTAGGGACTAATGATCTAGCTAGGGATGAGGCTAAGATAGTGCAGGAGGAGTTCAGGGAGTTGGGGAGGGGTCTAAGGCAGGTAGCACGCCCAGTGGCCTTTTCTGAGGTGCTGCCTGTCTCATGACAGGGAGGAGGATAGGGTACCTTGTGCCAGGAGCTTCAACTCATGATTGAAGAAGTGGTGCAGAGAGGAGGGGTTGGCTACTTTGGGGACTGGGATCCCTCTAGGAGGGATAAGGTCCTATACAGGGGTAATGGTCTGCAACCATCCAGAAGGGGAACCACTGTCCTCAGTGAATGGCTTAAATGTTACATTGGCAAGCATTTAAACTAGCTGAGGGGGTGGCAGTAGGAAGCAGGGAGACATAACTGCCCCTCCAAGCTGAATTAGTCAGCAGGAGAACCATAAGGGAAAGAAATCACAAGAGTGCAAAACAAAAAACAAAAAATGGTAGAAATGAAGATAGATAAGAATACGAGCAGAGGGGTTAAGGAGAGAAGGCAGAAGGGAAAATGGGGGTTGACAAGCAGAGTGGTAGCAGAATCTGGAAGGCCATGTGTGCAAATGCTTGACATCTGGAAAAATCCCGGACCTAGAGGCCATTATGGCAGAGGCTGACCGGACATTGTTGCCATTACCAAATCATGGTGCACTGAAAACTATGGGATATAGCCATACCAGGCTATACTCTGTTCAGGAAGGACAGGTTGGGAAAGAAAGGAAAGAGTGGCTCTTTATGTGAGGAACAGCATAAAGGCAACAAAGATACAGAGAAAACAGGGAGGGCCAGAGGTACTGTGGGTCATAAGTCGCGATTCCCACTGGCATGATCTAGAGACCTCCAGCACAGGGTAGGGGAAGAGTTGGACAAGGTTCTGGTGGAAGCAATCCAAAAGATGACAAATAATGGGGAGGTGCTACTGGTGGGGACTTCAATCTGCTGGATGTAGATTGGAGCATCCCAACTGCAGCTTCAGGTAGGAGCAGGACATCCTGGATTCCCTGCAGGAGCTTTCCTCGGGCAACTAGTAAACCAGCCCACTCGTTGGGGGTGCAGTACTGGACCTTGTACTCACATAAGAGGACAGTGTTGCAGATGTCACAGTGGGAGGCCACCTGGAAACCAGTGATCACTGTATTGTGTGGTTCAGTATTTGCACTGTGGCAGAATCAAGCCACACAAAGGTGAGGGTCCTGAACTACAGGAGGGCCGATTTTAACAAGATGGGGAATGCCTTAGGGAGGCCCTGGCAAGGGAAGAGGACTTCAGTGGAGTGAAGGAACAGTGGGCAAAACTAAATGAGGGATTAGTGAAGGCAACAAACCTCTGTATCAGGCAAGTAAGCAAAAGCCAGAAGAAAAAGATACCGCTATGGTTCTCAAAAGAAGTTGCCTGGAAGGGAAGGGCAAAAAGTTAGCATTCGGAGGTATAAGGAGACACAGAGGGAGGAGGATAGGGAGGTCTACAGAAGGAGGCAGAGAAAGCAATCAGAGTGCAAAGGCACAAATGGAGGAGAAAATAGCCCAGGCAGTAAAGAAAGGGTACAAGATATTTTTCAGGTATCTAAATGAAAAGAGAAAGACCAAGGGAAGGATAGTAAGGCTTAGGAGGGAAGGAAGGACCAGAAAGTGGACATCCTGAACAAATACTTTTATTCAGTGTTCACAGGGAAGGGAAGGTGAGGGAGAGCAGATAAGGGACAGAGCATCAAGGGAGGGAGATGGATACTAGTCCATTTGCAGAGGAGAGAGTCCTGAAGGAAATAAAAATCTGAAAGTGGACAAAGCAATGGGGCCAGAGGGTACATCCAAGGATAATGAGGGAGCTCAAGGGGTGCTGGCTACACCTCTGACAGCCCTGTTCAAACACTCACTGGAGACGGGAGTGGTTCTGGAGGACTGAGGAGGGGCAGATGTAGTCCCACTCTCAAGTGGTAGCAGGGAGGAGGTTGGCAATTACAGGCCAGTCAGCCTGACTTCTGTAGTGGGAAATTAATGGAATAACTCCTGAAGGAAAGGATTGTGCAATATGCAACAGACTGGAGTTGGCACAAGGACGTGGTGCTACAGTATTCACAAATACAGTAAAACAACAAAATGAGCAGAGCACACACACCTCATAAAGAACAAGGGCACCGGTCTCCTATATCAACATTTTTTTATTAAATAGGCATATTTAAGAACCAAACCTGATGCATTTCTGATGGTAACTCATCCTTTATCAAAGGTTGAAAAACACCCCTGGAATGGCAGTTCAAATACTTAATTCAAAGAACATCGTACTAGTGTCACATCTGAATACTCCAAACTCATTGGTTAAAGCATGCAAACACACAAATATTTCACTAGCTTCTGCTGAATGATCTCTTAGTACATATAGAGGCAGACTATAATTAGTTAAAAATCAGAATGCCTATGTAACATAAATATCTTTACAAAACAAAAGTAGAATGGGAATAGAAGAAAGGAGGGTGGTTATGGGGGAATATAAACCAAGTCCAAACCAAAACTGCAGCTAAAATTCCAGAGGGAATCTGTTTCAGTATTCTCATGAAGAGAAACATTACAGTAATATTATCGAAGAGCACAATAATACTTTAAAGGCATAACAACTGATTTCTCTCTAAATGAGTACCATCTTTATTTCTTTTCTTTCTCAAAATGGCTTAATTTCAAAACATGAATTAAGTCCCTTATTTTTTAGTAGCATTCATGTTTGCTATCCAAAAATCTTCTGGTGAGTAGTAAATCATTATAGTTTCCATGGCGTGGTTTTGTTGTACTTTATCTATGCCCAAAAAGTAAAACTGATGTATTTCATCACCCTGTGTCATGGCAATATATGCTGCAGTAGTATAGGCTAAATCCATTTTCTCAATTGCACGATATGTTCCTTAACGCTGGTTTTGAAACTTCGCTTAGTTTTTCCTATGTAAAACTTTGCAGCTACACATCACCATGTAAATAATCCCTCAGTATCACATGTTATCAGTTGACGATGTCATACTTATGTCCTATTTCCTGGTTAGTAAACTCCTTGCTTTGTCTAATATAGGCACATGCACTGCATCTGTTACAGGGATAGCAGCCCACTACTGCCTTATCTAACCAGGTCCCTCATTCACTATTCTGGTCCATGAAATGACTGTGGACGAGTTTGTCACCTAAAGTTGATGCTTTTTGTAGGCCATGCAAGGGGGTGCAGATACTATATTTCACAAACCAGGGTCACTAGACAGTACTTTCCACTGCTATCTTATAATTTTGTCAATTTTGCCAGCCTGTGACGAGTAAGTCATTACCAAATTGAATCTCTCCTTAGTATTTTCACATCTTTCACCACTTTTACTATTCAAGAGACCTCTGTCTAAGTTAGCTGCAGCAGACCTCCTTCTTCAATATCGTGTCTATTATATTCCCTACTCTTGAGTCAATATCTCAAATCTTCTGCTTCTTTTCCAAAACTATCATTTTCACTGCAGTTACGGCGCACCCTCAAAAATTGACCTTTCGGATATGTTTAGATATGCCTAGGATGGCAACTGTCTGCACATAGCAAAGTGTTGCCATCCGTTGGTTTTCAAAAATTTCTGTCTTGATTTCTGTATACTCATTTTTGAGATCCTAAGGTCTAAAAAGTTAACACTCTTCTTGGAGACTTGGTATGAAAATTTTAAATTTCCATTGGAATCTTTCAAATATGCAACAAACTCCTTAAATTCCATCTCATCCCCTTCCCAAATGATGAACAAATCATCCATATATTGTTTCCAAATACATAGTTTACCAAAAAGTGTTTTTGTTACTATTTAGAACAAATTCATTCTCCCATGCCCCATATATAAATTATCAATAGATGGGGCACACTTGGCCCCCATCTCCATTCCTTTAATCTGCAGAAACATTTCTCTGTTAAACATGAAAACATTGTCCTTTAATACAAATTCAAGTAATTTCAACAAAATGCAGTCCCTGGTGTCTCCTCCCTCTAGTATTTAAAAACAAAGCAGCAGCATCCAGGGCTCCCTCATAGGGAATGTTCAAATAAAGTGCTTCATGCTCATAGTTACTAGGATGTAATTCTTTATTCTTTTAGCACTTTCAAAATGTCATTCAGATCATGTAAAATGAAGGTAATTTACTCACAAAAGGGCGTAGATAGTAATCAACAAACTGAGACAGGCTTTCAGTCACCGAGTCAATCCCACTTACTATTGGCTGCCGGGTGGATTAATAAGGACTTATGAATCTTAGGAAGAAAATAAAATGTTACTCTAACTGGTGTCTCAGTGATCAAAACTCCAACTCCTTTTGTCGATGTCCCTTGTTTGAAGACATTCTTAATGCATTCATCTATACTCATTTTAAACTCATTGGTTGGTCTGCATTCATCTTTTTATAAAATTATTGATTAGTCAATTGTCTCTCTCCTTCTTTGATGGAGTGCCCTTTATTCATAATTACGACACATCCACCCTTATCTGCTCTCTTAATTTCAATGTCTGCATTTTTCTGTAACAATGAAGTTGCACTTCTTTCAGTTAGTTAAATTGTTAAAGGAGCAGATCAGTGGACTTGCAAAAGCTTGTCTAAGTTATTTTCACTAATTGCTTAAAGACTTTAACAGCAGTGCTTAGTGGTGGGTTAAAGGTGGACACTGTTCTAAAGTGTGGTTGAGTCACATTCACATTATCATCGCCGCATTTCTATTATTGAAAAAGATTTCAGATTCAAAGTTCTGCAAGCAATATTTAAATCCACCATGGTATGGAATTTATTTGCTGATGTAGTTAGCAAAATTTAAACCTTTACTCAACACATCCTCTTCTGAAGCTGATAAGTCATAAACTGGATAAATTAATTACCTGTTTTTCTGTTGTAGCATTTACCACTGTCTGCCCCTGCAAGTCTGAAGTTGCGATCTTGATAGTGTCCTCTTCACCGAACTGTTCCTCTTCCCCTCCGCATCCTTCTTGCTGTTCTCCCATTTTTTTCATTTCCTGTGCCTTGAAATCTTGGGCTTCTCTGGGGTGTGTAGGTGCCACTTCCTGCCTCACTCTCTGAAAATAGTGTCGGTATTGATATCTTCACCCTCCGAATCACTGGCACTACTAAATTCAAAAGTAACATTTGTCCTTGAATTCTTTTTAGAATCCTCCGTGGATGTTTTTTCCATTAAATACTTGATCAAATACATAGTCATTTTTGTCCCGTATGAATTTAATCTGTTTAGCAGCCCTTAATTCATTGTACAGTTGTGTAATAGATTTTTAATTTCTGATCGAGAGTGTCAAAGTCTGAATAGTTCTGATATTTTAAAACTTCCTTCTTTTTATTTTTAGTTTCTTCTTTAAGTGCTTCCTCCTTTCTTTACTATATTTAATTATTAAATTAATCAATTTAAAACTTGCTTCTACTAGGATTTCTTCCCAGGCTTTCATGAATTCCTCATTCTCTTGTCCACAGCTGGATTTTTAATAATCTCACGCCTCTGGGAATTCGCTTAACTGTTACATACGCCCATATTCATGGTATTTCATAAAGCCCTTCTCCATTGATGTGTTTTTTTCCTAACTCACGAAAGGCCAATATTAAAGAAGTCTCTCCAGGTGTTCCACTACATTCTCATGGCTCTCTGCCAAAAAGAATTATTTCTCACTGCTGCATTGAGTAAAGCTTGCATATACCCTATAGGTCCTTCGGTCTTTCTGAAAATATTAGATTCAGGGTGTTCTCCTGCAACATATTCCAAACTCAATTTTTAAAAAAGAGGTGAAAAAGTTGACCCAATGGTGCTCCTAAGATGAGGTTTTATGCTTGGAGGTAATGATATTCCTCCCACTGCACCCTATGCTCCACAACTACTAATAAACTTAGAATTGCAACAGATTGAGAGTGCACGAGGATCGTGGTGCTACAGTATTCAATAAATACAGTAAAACAACAAAATGAACAGAGCACACATCATATAAAGAACAAGGGCACCGGTCTCCTATATCAACATTTTTTATATTAAATAGGCATATTTAAGAGCCAAACTTGACGATTTCGGATGGTAACTCATCCTTTATCAAAAGTTGAAAAACATCCCTGGAATGGCAGTTCAAATACTAAATCAAAAACATCATACTAGTGTCACATCTAAATACTCCAATCTCACTGGTTAAAGCATGCAAACATGCAAATATTTAACTAGCTTCTGCCAATGGTCTCTTAGTACATATAAATAGAATATCTTGAATCCAGTGGCTTACAAGATCCAAGGCAGCATAGATTCACTAGGAGGCTATGTCAAACAAATCTGATAGATTTCTTTGACAGGATGACCAGGAATTAGACCAGAGCATAGCAGTAGATGTGGCCTATCTAGATTTCAGTATGGCCTTTGACACCATTCCACAAGGTAGACTCAGAACAAGCTGGGCAACACAGGAGTGGGTCCAAAAGTGTTAAACTGGGTAAGGAATTAGTTAGGGACAGGAGACAGAGGGTGGTGGTAAACAGAGTTCACTCCGAGGAAAGGAGGGTGACCAGCAGGGTGCCACAGGGATCAGTACTGGGACCAGTCCTCTTATGTCTTTATTAGTGACATTGCAGAGGGATAGAAGGAAGGATGCCCTTTAGCAGATGACGCTAAAATCTGCAATAGGGTAGACATCCGGGGTGTGGAAAAGTGATTAGAAATCTAAGAAAGCTAGAGGAGTGATCAAGGGAGTGGCAGCTGAGTTTCAATGTGAAGAAGTGCAAAATCATGCACTTGGGGCACAGAAACCCAGAGGCAGGGTACAAAATATGTGTGTGTGTGTGTGTGTGTGTGTGTGTGTGTGTGTATAGTATTAACAACCAACCAACTGGAAAGAGACCTGAGGTAATCATATACAATGACCTAAAGGTGGCCAAACTGAGGCTAGAAATCTGAATGTAGACTTATTTGATGTCAATAGAAGCAACTTGGTAGGTCTGTGAAAAAAATGTTCCTAAATCCCGGTTTTGTCCCAGTACATCAAACTCTATTATAAATACTTAAAAAAAAAGTTCTTAGGGAGGTTAACAGTTTGTTGAATAATGACAAAGGGTTAACTTCCACAAGCTTACAGCTGTTGAACAGAGAACATTTAAGTAACTTTGGGTATGGATTATGTAATTTTCAAGCAGTCAAATAAAGGTGGTAATATAGCTGGCCTGCCGGGCGGAGAGGCAGGGTGTCCATTCATGGCGCTGAAAACCCGGTTCAGAAATGGATGCGACATCGGAGGGCCAGACTGGGGAGAAGGATTGACATCCTAGAGACTGCTCTCTTCTCTTGGGGAGGAGGTAGAGGTCCGCACATCATGGACCTCTGGCAGAGGCTGGAGGATCCCTGTGCCAGCGCTGTCACCTGAGGGGGCTGGTCATCATTGCACATCCCCACCCCCAGGTACTGCCACAAGTCACAAAAAGTTCTGGCCCTTGAGCATGATGCCCTGCTCGCCACCATCCCTGCTGCCAACAGTGTCCACCAGGGGTCCTGCTCCTGTGGCCCCACCCTGGGGGCTAAGCTAGGCACATTACAAAGGACCATGGGAGGGGGTGCCTTCCCAGTGGCCCACCCAGGGGTAAGCCTGGGCATGGGGCAGCACACGGCAGGGCTGAGCCCTTCAGGAAGGGGCCAGATCCCCAAAAAAGATAAAGGTATGATATTGTTGTTATGCCAAAAGAAATGTTTAAAAATAAAGTATAAGAACTGCTAGATAACTCATAATTACATCAAACTACCATCCAATCATGTTTCTACTTTTCGACAGGAATTACTTGAGTTGTTGGATTCAGCCTCACATAAAGGCGAAATTACAGAAACTGAGCAGATTCCTCTTTCCCTATTTCCAATCACACCTACCATTTATATGTTGCTGAAGATCCATAAAAACGTGCTGATCCACCTGGGAGACCCATTATTTCGGGGCTTGATTCGCTACTGATAATCTATGCCACATTATTGATTTCTTTTGAAAAGGAGTGTTGGTTGCCTGAGATCGTAAATAAGGGATACCATGGATGCTAAACAAAATTCTCGACTTCACATGGTCCCCGAATTTCAAGTGGTTAACAATTGACATAGAATTTGTACATGTCAATTAGACACACAGAGTGGGTGGCTGCATAATCTATGACCTGTCAAAAGATCCTCTAAACAATATTGTGCCCAAGGCTTAATAAATAGAGGTTTAGATTTTGTATTAACACATAATTTTTTCTGAATTCCACAATGAGTACTTTCTCCAAAAATGTGGCACGCAATGGGGGCATCAGTGGCCCTGTCCTATGCCAATTTATTTCTGGGCAAATGGGAAGAGGATGTAATTTATTGAAACACTAATTCCTTTAAAAAATAAAATCATCAGATGGCATTGTTTTATTGATGATGCACTCTGTGTTTGAGATGGCACAGAGGAGGAGGCATGAATGTTTGTGGAATGGTTGAATCAAACCAATTTAATTTGTCATTTACCTACAGGGTAGGAGCCAGAGAAATTGATTATCTTGATTTGACCCTATCAGCCAATTCAGATGGGAAAGTAATTACCAGGGATTCAGAAAAAGCACATCGACCAGTAATTTTCTTTTTATCACTCATGCCACCCAAAGTCCCATAAAGAAAGCGACATACAGCCAGTTCCTTCCATTATGGAGAAACTGTTCTGAGTTGAGTGAGTTTGTAAGAAGCAGAGGACCTCAAATCAATGTTCTTAGAAAGAGAGTGCAGTACTGATGTGTAAACAGCCCTGAACAGGGCCAAAAATACTGACAGACGGTCCCTTCTCAAACCAAGGATTAGAGACAACAGTGAAAACAAGTCAATTTGTTTCTCCACAGTTTACAACCTTTGGCAGGACAAATTGGCAGTATATTAACCAGATACTGGCCAGTTTTACATGGAACCAGTAACAAAGTAAAACAATTGGAGACAGGCCCGTAATCACGCTTTCATCGTGGTCAGAACATCAAGGACAAACTAGTGCACAACCAATTCTATAAGATAATGCAAATGTTCAGCACTTGGTTGATAATTAACAGTGTATGTGACTCGTGTTCAGGGACCCACCTTCTTGATGGTTAATTGTGATAAAAGGTACCTAGTAGACAACTCATCTCCTGTATTACCACATTTGTTGTATATGCTAGTTGGTGTCCCTGCAACCAATTATATATTGGCCGGATAGTTAGATACCTTAAACAATAAATTCAGGAACATTTGAGGGACATAACTTAAAATTGAAAATCCAATTGCAGAACATTTTGTGATATGATGCATGGTGGGGGCACGAATAATTTGAAATGCATGGACATTGAACAGGTTAAAACTGACCACGGGAGGGGAGGCAACAGGTTTCAGATGTTACTCCAACAGGAGACATTCTGGATATTCACACTGAATGCCTTGTCACCAGACGGCCTCAATATGGAAAATAGATTTTAAACCTTATCTTTAACTTGTAAGCTCACGGTATTTTGGAATCCAATAAAACAATCCAAAAATTCAAATACACCCCCATGTTTCTTTCTGAAGCTAATCATGATTTCTAACAGAACGTAATTGATAAGCCATGTTTAAATGTATAATATATTGGCTTGTTTGAAATGTTTTTTCTGGTATTGATGATTGTATGTTGTCACAGGAATTACGTATTTTGGTTTGATCATTTCAATAAATTTTTATACAGTAAGATCCACTACCCTTTCTTCACCAAGTTTTCCCTAAATTCTGGATATGGAATCCTTGTGTTGGTAGCCCTCTCTATACATTACGTATTCTTACATTATGTATTTCAAAAGCCTCCAATAATCGTTAAGAACTCTGTGGCCTTAAAAATTAACTAGGCTGCTGGGTAGCTTTCAAACCCTCGCCTCCTTTTTTTTTTTTCAATAATTTATTCATTGACTTCATAGAATGTAATGAATTTGATATTATTATTGGCATTTTTAATATCTCAAATTTTATTGGTTAAATTGTTTTTGTATATTCTGTTCTTTCTTTTTCAAACAGGAGACTTGGTGAGCATAGGAATTTACACTGATGAATGCAACTGAGCTGCAGAAGCTCCCTACTCTCTTCTTTTAAATCTTCAGTGCCAGCTAAAGTTGTTTAATTTCCATTTATTTTCATATTTATTCATTTTGTAGTGGTGATTTTCATTTATCCAATGTACTTTTATGCATAATTTCCATGCATAATTCTTATTTTCTGTGTTAATAATTTATTTTCAACCTATTAGTATGAAGTAATATTAATGGAAGTATGTATATTTAATACGGTAACTTTATAAGTTTTTTCTTTCAAACAAAATGATTCACCCTTTAAGATAGCAGACATACAATATGTGTATCATCATGTGACATGTGATGTAATCATTTTGCTAGTACTTATGGGTGCTTCGACCCCAGAACGGGCCCCTCTGAGGAAGATCTACTGAGCGAAGCACTGAGATGTCTGGGATAGCGGTCTTCAGCTCCCTACATTAGCTATGTGCTCTGGTTGTATTTTCTCAATAAACTTCAAATTGGAATTGCATCCTGAGTTTTCTGGAGTCCTTCACTGCAAGAGCACTAACATAAGTTCCAGGAGTGCATTTGTCATTTTGCTTGTTTGTCGATGATTACGGCCCAACATGGCCCTTCATTTGCACCCAGCTGTGCACCAGTGAGCGCTGTGAACACTTTGTTTTTCTGCAGTGTTACAGTAGGTAACACAGAAACATAGAAGGTGATGGCAGATAAGGACCGCTTTGGCCCACCCAGTCTGCCCTTTTCCTACCTAATGCAATACCGCAGACCCTAGTTAATCTGCGGTTTACCTCTCTTCCCTATTGCAGAGTACTCTTATGTCTATCCCATGCATTCTTGAATTCCCTACTGTTATTGCCCCACCACCTCCACAGGAGACTGTTCCAAGCATCCACTACTCTTTCTGTAAAAGTATCTCACGCTGCACCTGAGCCTACTCCTCCAGCCTCATGTCATGCCCCTTGTTCTTGTACACCTTCTTTTCTGAAATATGCTACCTTCCTGTACCTTGTTTATACCCCTGAGGCACATGAATATCTCTATCATCTCTCTCTCTCCTCTCCTCCAAGGAATACATATTGAGGTCCTCTAGTCTTTCCTCATATGACTTTTGGTGCAGTCTTTGCACCATTTTGTTGCCCTTCTCTGGACTGCCTCTATTTTGTCTATAGAAACATAGAAATTGATCGCAGATAAGGACCACTTGGCCCACCCAGTCTGCCCATTTTCTCTGCTTGTTCAGGTCCTTCTGGAGATGCAGCCTCCAAAACTGGACACAGTACCCAGATGAGATCTCACTAGTAATCTGTACAGTGGTATAACCACCTCCTTTTTCTGTTGGTGATACCTTCCCTATGCACTCTAGCATCCCACTGGTTCTCCCCACAACCTTCTCACATTGTTTATGTAACCCCATGTCCCTTTTACTGGCAGCCTTTGTCAAGGCAGCTACCACAACAATAAAGGCTATTCCTCTGGTATTCGGGCAACACCTGACTCGGGCTTCTAGGAGGCTGGGGAGTGGTACAAACAATGTTTCTATTTCTACCCAGGTCTGGGGAGAGGCACCAAGGCCATAGTGTGCCTCCATCTGTGGGGCCCCAAGAACTCAAATAGGCTACTCAGAGATGGAATGTCCACAACCAGAAAATTGGGATTGTACTGTATGGCTTATATTCCTGAACTGATGGTAACAGAAAATGGCGGTGACCCTAGGGCTTGGTAGCTATCTGAACAGATGGAACACTGGTAGCAGGCAGAAACATTTGACAAACTCTTTCTCTTGCAGCCCTGAAACTTTCCCCATTAGAACACTTCCCACAGATGTCCACCTTTGATTATGGATCTCTGACTTTACCAGTGCATTCAAAAGGTTGTTGCCCCAGCACTAAATTCAAGCACACACTGACCCTTCCCATGGTAATCAGTTAGGTCCCTTTGCTACCTGGAATGTGTGGTCAGCTCAACTCCAGCCAAAGCTAGACTCTTTGCCATTACATTTTAGGAAAACCCAGATTCTCCAGACTCACAAGGGCCACAGAAGACATCCTTACTGCACATCCTTGTGCAAGGGTTCCGAGAGCCTGCATGTAAACATTGCTGGCTCCTAACAAGGCACCAGCCAATCCACAGCTGAACAACAAATGAACCTTGTACTTACGTCATGATGTGTCCCCAAGACATTTGTTAAAACACTTGAAACTAGACAGTTCCCATCCAAAATCCATAGCTTTTGGTTGTAAAACACAGTCTCTATTCTGAGCAGCTCTGTTAGTTCTCATTGTCTTTTAGGGATTGCCCCAACACTACTCACTGAAACAGTCAGTCCTGTTTACTCCTGTTGAGAAATCACTTCCTCGGCCTTCACAGGATCTGGTAGCCACCACGCCCATAAAACCGCCACTGTTTACCGTATTAAGGCGAACAAATAACAAACTGAGAGTTCTTCCCTCTGACAAGTGGCCTGGCAAAGCATCATTTCCTGTGGAACTCTCCACTGCAACTCAAAACTCCAACTGACTCATAGTTTTCAAACAGCAGAGCACTGTGACTCCTGCTGCTGTGAGAGTTCTAAATTCCATTACATCATCTCTTGCCTCAGCAGAGCTAAGCTCATGATGACGTAATGTACTGCAAAGAGTTTTACACCTCTGGACTGCCCAGGCTCCTGCCTGATCTAAAACCGATGGGATCCTAGTAACTCCAGGGACTGACTGGTTACATTTGGTTACCTTTAGGTCATCAGATATGATTACCTTAAAGTTCCTTTCTTGATTGGTGGCCATCACTACCTCCCCCATCTTTTTATTTATTTATATCTCAGAATTACAATACCTTTGAGCCAGAGACTCCTTTACAAAGATTCCACGTCTGAGCAAATGACAATACTAACAGGCATGGCATGGTACATTACATACAAACTGGATGCTACAATTACACAGCAAATACAGAAAAATACAAAACTAAAATATTGTAGTTGGTAAAGGCATCAAGTACAAGATGTTACAAGTGCAGTCAAAAGGCGTGTTGTCAAAGCAAATTAAGGGACAAAGATAAGAAGACAGAAATCAAAAGATTGCAGGTCCATCTTGTACTCCTCCCTTGGATTTCTGTGCCCCAAATGCATGATTTTGCACTTCTTTGCATTGAATCTTAGCTGCCACACTCCCGACCACTACTCAAGCATGTTTAGGTTCTTTCTCATTTTAGTGTCGACCCTGTTGCAGATCTTGGTGTTGTCTGCAAAGAGGCATACCTTCCTTTCCAGCCCCTCTGCAATGTCTCTTATGAAGATATTAAAGAGAACTGATCCCAGCATGGATCCCTGTGGCACCCCACTGGTTACCCCTCTCCTTGGATTGAACACCATTTACCACCACCATCTGTGTCCTGCCACTCAACCAGTTTCTGACCCAGTTTACTACCTTGGAGCCCACTCCCAGGCTGCCTAACTTATTTGCCAACATCCTATGTGGGACGTGCTGAAGGACTTGCTGAACTCTAGGTAGGCCACATCCCCGCCTCCCTTATCTACCTCCTGGTCACCCAGTCAAAGAAATCTATCAGATTTGTTTTGACAAGACCTTTATGCTGTGAATCCATGCTGCCTCAGATCCTGTGCTCCACTGAATTCAAGAAATATCACAATCCTTTCCTTAGCAGTGACTCCATTCATTTCCCCACCACCAAGGTCAAGCTGATTGGCCTGTAGTTGCCAGCCTCTTCCCTGTTCCAACTTTTGTGGAGAGGGACTACATTCACCCTCCTCTAGTCCCTGGAACCACTCCTGTCTCTATCGATTTGTTGACTAGGGCTGTTAGTGGTGCTGCCAGCACCTCCCTAAGTTCTTTTAATATTCTGGGAGGGATCCCATCTGGCCCCATAGCCTTGTCCCCTTTCAGATTCTCAAGTTCCTTTAGGACTCTTTCCTCCATAAATGGGCTGGTGTCCTGCTCTCTCCCATTGGTGCTCCTATCACTCAATAGTGGTCCTTCTCCTTCCTCTTCCTCTTCCTTCTTCTGTGAATACTGAACCAAAATATTTGCTCAGGATTGTTGCTTTTCTAGGTCCCCTCTGCACACACCTCCCTCTCTTCCTTTTTAACATCACAATCCCACCCTGGTCTTCTCTCTTTCACTAATGTACCTGAAAAGGTCTTGCCTCCTTTCTCAATTGCCTACAGACTGCTTTCCTGCCTCCCTGCTTTTCCAGATACAGTTCTCTGCCCCCACCACCTGTGTTTCCCTGTACCTCCTGAAAGGTAGCCTTTCTCTCTCACCTTCCTGGCCACGCCCTTTGAGAACCATAGTGTTTTTTTCTTTGTTTTGCTTAGTTGCCTAACACAAAGACTTGTTGCCTCTGCTATGGCTCCCTTAAGGTTAGCCCATTGTTTCTCACCTCCTTCTTCTTCCCACATAGAGCTTCATGAGACATTCCCCTTTCAGGTAGGGAAAATTGGCAGACTAGGTGGGCCAAGTGGGCCTTATCTGCCATCAGTTTCTATGCTTCTTTGTTAAAAGGGTCCCATTGGTAACACATGATTCAAGGGAGAATGGCTATAGCAGAGGAATAGCCAAAAACAGTCTAGCCAGAGACAGAGAAGGAAGAGAAGGAGCAAATGGAGTCTGAGCTGATGTTTGAGGGAGTGGTATAGTAGGAATAGGACAGGCGAATAATAAGGTTGTTGCAGACGGTGGAGAGATAAGAGGAGAAAGTGGTTTGCCCAGCAGCAAATTTGGAGCAGAAAATAGAGAAGATGCAGGAGTCCCTAGAGTGGAATGAGTGAAGGAGGAGGTAATATACAGGGGAGAGGAGAGGTCTGATGACCTGAAGGTGATCAGTGTGTGAAAAGCGGTGGCGAGAGCAAACAGAATGTCAAGGTGCATAGAGAGGGGCATAACAAGCAGGAGGAAAGAGGTGGTGATGCCACTGTACAGATCACTAGTGAGGCCTCAGCTGGTGTACTGTGTCCAGTTCTGGAGACCACATCTCTGGAAGGACATTGACAAAACAGAGGCAGTCCAGAGAAGGGCAATGAAGATGGTACATGGACTGCACCAGAAGCCCTACGAGGAAAGACTTAAGGACCTTAATATCTATTCACTGGAGGAAAGAAGGAAGATATGATAGAGGCTTTCAAGTACCTTAGGGAATAAACAGGGTACAGGTGGAAAGCATATTTCAGAAAACACTGCACAAGAACAAGGGGGCATGATATGAGGCTGTAGGGTGGAAGGCTCAGGGTAATGTTAGGAAGTACTTTTTCATTGAGATGGTGGTGGAGCTGTGGAACAGCCTTTCAGCAGAAGTGGTGGGTGTGAAAATAATACAGGGTTCAAGAGTGCATGGATAGACATAAGGGTACCCTGAGATGTGAGAGCAGGAGAGCCACAGATCAAATAGGATCTTGGGCTGCAGCAGTGAGTAGGGAAATGGGAAGACTAGGTGGGATGTATGGTCCTTATCGACCAACAGATTGTATGTTTTATGTTTCTGTGTAGAAGAGGGTAAGGAGGAGAGATGACAACTAAGATTTTCCAGACAGAACAGGCACAGTGTGTGAGCTGGCAGGAAGCAAGAGGAGGGAGAGAGAAAGATTGATATAGAGGAAGCAATATATATCTAGAGGTGGTATTAGAGGCAGGTCGACAGAAGGCATGTGAGTGTTCAGTCTTGTTAGACTGTAGTTGGGAGTAGCCATATCTTAACCTTTGTCACTGAAATGAGGCATATGGACACTCGGTTTTGTAAATGGACACCTGCACCCTCCTTCTTCTCCCTCCAGCCTCCTCTCCTTCCACTCCTGCATGCCCCCCACTGGGTTTCCACTTCCCCATCACAATCCAGGAAACCCTGCTTGCCTCTCCTTCCTCAACCCATTGAAGTCCAGCTCTGACAGTCTGGATCCCATGTTCCTTACCTCTCAGCTCCTGCCACTGCAGCCCTTACTCACCTTCTCAGCCTTCCTTTTCCCTCAGTGCTGTTCCTCAGTCCTGGAAGCTGACAAAGTTATTCCACTTTAAAAGGGGTGACCACTCAGCTCCTGGCAATTTCCATCCATCTTCCTTCTCTCCTTCCATTCTAAGCTGCAACAGAAACTGGTCCATTCTAGACTACTTGACTTCTTTTATCCTCCTACTTTCTCCCACCCTTCCAGTCTGGTTGCCAGAAGCACCATTCCACTGTCTCTTCCCTGCTGCTTGTCACTGATTCTATCTTCTCTGGGATGGATCAGGGCACATTATGGCCATTATTTTCATCGATCTAGCCAAAGTCTTTAATTAGGTGTCCCATCCACTCCTCCTTGACAAGCTGAGCTCTGCTGGCCTCTCAGCTCTTGCTGTTGCTTGGTTCTGTTCCTACCTAATGGGCCAACAGCAGTCAGTACCAGGTGGAGGTGCCCTGTCACCTCCCCTTCCCATCCAGGCTTCATCCTGGGTCCCATCCTTTCTCTATCATCCTGAATGACCTCCCTTTGACTGTGACAACTGTATTCAAATGTATGCAGATGACACAGTCATCTATACCTCAGTCCCTCCACTGCAGCTGTGGAAGATCTGCTCCAGTGGGACTTCAACAATGTTCCCACTGGCTCCAAGCCAACCAGCTCAGAGTCAACACTAAAATGATGGTATTCATGACCTTTGGTAACAGTAAGAAACTGGTCATACTCACTGACCCCTACCCCCATTTTCACCACTCTAGATGGCATACCTCTTGAAGCAGTTTAGTCCTTCAAGTACCTTGGACTGTGGCTAGACAGTAAGCTTGACTTCTCTCAGCCCACATCGATACCATCCATTCAAAACTTCTTCCCAAGTTCAGTGCCCTGTACCACAACAAAGACTACTTATCACCATGTGTTCTCAGGAGCTTGTTACCAAAATGTTACTCCCGTCTTTTGGCTACACAAATGTAGCCTATGGCATTGTTCCTTCACTTCCTAACCAGTCTGGACTCCTCTGCAACTTCTTCTGGCACTTTACTACAGACCCTCCCCAACACACACACACACACACACGCCATTGTTCACTGTATTTATCCCTATCCATCCTCCCTCTGCCCTCACATTGTCAGGCTCACTGTACTTCCTTCATATCCAAAGTACTGGTATGGTTCTCTTCCCTCTTACTTCTCCTCTCTCTCCTCTCTCCTGTCCTAACTCCCCTGCTTCCTGTTCCCTTTGTTCCAGGGACCATCGCTCTTTGCCATTCCTCAGCCCCACTCCTCTGTTGGGCAATCTGCCTCTCCTATTAACTCCCTCACCTGGAACCAACTCCTCCCTCCTCCTTCCACTCTCTCCATCCCCATGCTCTCTCAGGCACCAGCTGAAACTCCATCCTCTCCCCACCTGTTCCTGTTACCCTTCCTCCTGACACCTCCCAGGCCAAATCTTAACCATCCTGGTAAACAGCCAACTCGGTCCCGCTCCTGCCTTGGTTCACTACCACACCACTACAGTTTTCTCCCTCCATTGTGAGGTCAGGCAAATTCCACCCTACAGGTCAGCTACCTGTGTCAGTCTTGTTCTTGTTCACCGTATATTGCTGCCACTTCTGAATATGCACTTGTTAGGTGTTCTTATTGAGTTTTACAGCACTGTATTCTCTGCACATACTGTTTCTGTATTTATTCTACTTTTGTACAAACTTGTCACCAAAACTGTTTCCACTGTTGTTGCATTTATGTATTGTGCTGTTGTTCTTCCACTGTTCCCTTCCTGGGGTCGCACATCAAAATGAGCCTTGGTTCAGTGTGCTTCTCTCACTTACCAATTTTCAAATAAAAAAATAAATAAAAGGAGGGACAATGAGGATACTGACACTCAAATAAGGGATACATCTCCAAATATGGAGCTACAAGTTCAGAACACTGTGATAATCATTGTGTACAAAGTTTATTTTGATTTATTGTCATAGAATATTATGCATTTCTGTTTTAAAGTCTGATTGTACAGCACATTCTCGTGGGCAACAGTTTTTCCATGAGGGATGGATGAAGGACAGAGCAATTTTGAGAGGTAAAATAAGGGACCAGGGACAGTTGAGAAGTATGGGACACCAAGCTATCTGAGATCAGTGGCCTGATGCCGATGAAGACCATTTGGGGTTTTCATAGGAGTTATGATTTGTCATAAAGGTAACTAACACCCTCCTGCAAACACTTGAAAGCAAGCAATAGAAATGGAACTGAAGCAGCCTATAATGAACCAAAGAAGTTACTTATGTCTTGTAAAATCCTGTCGAGTAAATGATTGAATTATGTTGCTAAGGTAACTAATGCAGACTAATTTAAAAAGTGACAAACTGGCAGCCAATCTTCCGTTGTTTTAAAAATTCAGAAACAAGATTAATTTCTTATTCACTTTTTTAAAATTGGGCCAAGTCAAGGGCAGAGCCAGAAGTCTGACTTGGAGAGAAGAGCTAAAACTCTGGCTGTGCCAGCTCCATAGGCAGGTTTGGAAATATATTAAGTAACAACTCTAGCAAAAGCAAAGCTTAACTTGACTGTTGAAGTACAGCTGGATGATAGGAACCCTGGTATCACAGGGATTAGTAATGGCTGTGTATTGTTTTAACTCACTCAGAATTCTCTTATTTATATATATGCTGTATATATACTGTACATATATGGATATAATATATATATATATATATATATATATATTTTGTACCATTTGTAGTACTCACAGTCAGAACCATCAGGTATTCCTCATCCATCCTATAGGTTGATGCACGATCCAATCAAAATCAGGCTGGTTGAGGCCAGCCCTCTGTACCATCTGAGAATCTCCAGTGTGAATCTTCCTGAGCAATTATAGGTACACTGATAGACACAAAGAAAAACACACATGAAAGACAAAGAGAACAACAGTATCTCCTTATGTGCTGCCTTCTCTTGAATATTGCCTGGTAGCCCTGACTGCTATAGTTCATAAGAAAAAATTGCCACTAGAGATAGTATCAGGTAACTTCATCTTTTTATTTATCAAAGAACATCCACTTATATCAACATTTCAATTATGTCATACTTAGAAACCACAACATATTTACATAGTTCTTTATATTTCTTGTGTCATCACTTGGATAATTAACGATGTCCAGTGTATAACCAGAACTCAACACCATATGACGCCTGAGAGTAATGGAGTACCATAAAGGATACTGAATAATCACCTTTACCAGATGAGTAAATACCATTATATTTCTACCTTTATAGTACTCCACAGTCAGAACCATTGGGACCTTAGTAGCAGTGTGGTTAGAACATATGTTCTGAGTGGATAAGGTCAAGGAAGATCGAGTGTCTCTTATCTAGTTTGAGTACCTGCCCTAATACTGCCCTGGCAATGAGTTTTTTTCAGCCAATTCCACATCTAGTTGATAACGCCTGGTGGAGATGTGTGTGGAGAACCATGTTGCTGCTGAGCATAGGTCTGATGCTGAGGCCTCCCGCCTCTGTCCAGGATGTAGCAATTGCTCTAGTAGAGCGAGCTTTATTCCTTCTGGTGGTTCCTGACTTACTTCTCTGTAAGCTGTGGATATGGTTGGCTTTATCCATCAAGCAATAGTATCTTTGGCGGCTGCCTGCCCCGCCCTTTTCCTGTAGTAAGGATGAACAGTCTGTCTGTCCCACGTGAGCTGTCTGTCATACTGAGGTACTTTCTTAGCTGATGTCCAACATCCAGGGGTGAGGTGCCCTGTGTTAGGATCCTGCCCTATCCCTAAGAAGGGTAGCTGGACTTCCTGAGATATGTGATATGGAGTTGCTACCTTTGGAAGGAATGAAGGACTGTTCTGAGTGTGACCCATCCTTGTGAAATGTGAGGAAAGGTTCTCTGCATGATAGTGCTTGTAACTCTCTTATCCTTCTAGCTAAGCATATGGCTACAAGGAATACTGTTTTTAGAGTACACCAGTGTAGTGACTCCTGCTGGAAAGTGTGATCATGGAGTCTCTAGTACTATGTTTAGTTGCAAAGGTGCGACTGGACTGACCCTGGGTGATGCCAATGTAACTGCTTTGAGTAGCCTGACTACATCAGGGTGTGACCCTATAGAACCCATCCCAGGTAATGGGCTCCTACGGAAGAGATGGCGAAGTCTGTACCCTGAGTGATTTTAGGTTGAGCCCTTATTTGCTCTGTCATTGAGAAAACTCAGTATTTGTGGCAGTCCCACAACAGAAGAAGATGTTCCTTCCCCATGCACCATTTATGAAAGATCTGCCATTGTTTTTGATATGTTGTGTTGGTAGATTGTCTCCTGGATTGCAGTAACGCTCCACTACCCGGGTGTGGTAGCCCAGGCTTAGCAGTCTGTCACTTGCAGCAGCCAAGCCATTAGTTTCAGTGTTGCCGGGTGTAGAATTTGGCCCTGGCTCAGTAGGTCCAGCCAGCAGGGTAATAGCATTGGTGATTCTACTCCCATCGCTTGAATTAGTGAGTACCATGGTCTCCTGGGCCAGTCTGGTGCTACTAGGACTACTGTTGATCCTGTGGCTTGTATCTTGTGTAGAACCTTGTTCGACATGGTGGTTGGTGGAATATATAGCCTGCCTGAATTTCCGTGGTGCTGAGAGATTGTCCACTTCTGTGCCTTGTTGTCTGAGAATCTGAGTGGTATATTGGTAGTTGCGCATTCTGCTGTTAGGCCATGAAGTCTACCTGCAGTGGTTCCCATTTCTTCTGAATCCTGTAAAATATCTTTTGGTTGAGTTTCCATTCTGCTTGATTTATGGTTACTCTGCTCAGCTAATCTGCCTCTGTGTTGGCCGAGCCCACCAGGTAAATTGTCGTGATTGACAGCATGTTTTGTTCTGCCCAGTGCAGAAGTCTGAGAGATTCCATGATCATGGACTTGCTGCATATGCCCCGCTGCTTGTTTAAGTATGCCACCGCCACTTGGTTGTCAAATCTCACTAGAATTGCCCTGTTTGCAATGAGTGGTTTGAAGGATGTCAGTGCTAGGCATACTGCTTTCATCTCCAAGACATTAACTGAAGAGTTGATTCACTCTCTGACTATAGTCCTTGAGTGATGTGGTTCAGGTAGGTTGCCCCCAACCTGTCAGGTTTGCATCCATGATGATGGCTGCTGTGGGGGTTGTGCTAGCAGGCATCCCTGTAGTATGTTTTTCTTAGAGTTCACCACCTCAGATCGGATAGTATCTTTGCAGGAGGAGTTACTTGAGTTCTGAACTTTGAGTGGTCTGATCCCATGTCTCAATCAGGAACCTCTGCAGTAATCCCATGTGCAGCCTGAGCCCATGGCACCATGTCTATTAGGGCTGCCATTATTCCTAGCATCTGAAGTAGTCCCAGACCACCCTGCTGGGTCTGTGGATAATCCTTTGACCAGAGTGCAGATATTGTGCACTTTCTCCTCTGTCAGGGTCAGCTGGTTGAGCCGGTATTTATTATTGTGCCCAGTTGGACAGGGGACTGTGATGGTAGTAGCTTGCTTTTTGCCTTGTTGATTACCCAGCCATGTTTTTGGAGATATTGCACTGCTATGTTTGTGTTGCAATGGGCCTTTGCATTGTTCTTGCCCATAACAACCAGTCATCCAGTTAGGGATGACATGCACACCTTCTTTTCATAGGTGTGCCACTAGGATGACCAGTGTTTTGATAAACACTTTGGGGGTGAGGCCAGACCAAATGGTAGGCAGGTATATTGATAGTGTTCCCTGTATGTTGAACAGCAGGTATTTGTGGTGCGACTTTCAAATTCATATATGCAGATAGGCGCCTTCAAGTCTATTGAGTCAGATAGTCCCCTGGTTGGACGGCTAGTAAGGTTGACCATAACAGCTCCATTTTGAACTTCCTGTATGCTATAGATTTGTTCAGATATTTTAGATCCAGAACTGGATGCTCCTCCTGCTTTTCTTTGGGACTACAAAGAACAAGGTGTAAACCCCTATGTCTCTCTCTCCTCTGCCGGGATGGACGAAACAGCTCCATTTTGTAGCAGGTCCAGAACCACCAACTGTATTGCTTGCAGCTTCTCTTGGCACTTTGGGACTGGGAAGACCAGCGGTCTGTGCTGAGTTGGTTTGTTGGTGAATTCAGTTGCATATCCCTTTGTTATCACTTCCTCACTCACTTGTCCATTGTTGTTTGGACCCATTGTGTTGCAAACTCCTGCAGTCTCCCTGCTATTGGTGGGTTTAGTGGGCCTCGTGGCGCATTGTTTTTTCCTTGGTTTTGAAATTTGGCTTGTGCCTGCCATTGCTATATTGCCTGCCGACGTTGTTTTTGTTTCATTGCCATAAGACTTGTTTTGGAATTTGAGTCTTTGATTCCATTGCCTGGATCCCTGGGGTTGCAGGTCTGGTTTTTCGGTCTGAAAATTTTTCCTTATGGGAGGAAGGACCTGTTCAAGGGCAGGTAGATGGTTCTGACTGTGGCGTGCACTATAAAGGGTACTCAAATAATCACCTTTACCAGGTGAGTAAATACCATCATACAGGTGTGGTCATGCCCGTTTATTAGGATTGAGTGAGCACTTACGTTAAACCCCAATTTTTGTACCTTAATAACTTTGCCCTGTTCAACTGATTTACATGAAATTTGGAAAGCTCAGCCCGTGCCAGGATTGCTTGATCCTGTAAATGTCACATGATCAATTCAGTAGGGACAAATTTACAGAGGTGCAAAAACATAAACTCACTGTTTTGAAAATTTTAAGACTTTTTGCCACCCCACAGACGACAAAAATATGAGGCTTTGAAATCTGAAAGTTTCGGGTTTGACAGAGCTTGGTCCAAGGTATGTGCTATTGTAATTTTAGGTCCAGCTCTTAAGTAGTTTTTAAAATATTTAAGAAAAATGTTCCATGGTAAAGGGATGTTAGGTGAATGCAAAGCAAATTAACAGCAAGGGATTGGTTACATGTAACCTTCTCACAGCCCTGGTTAGTTATTGCATTGGCACAGTTGGGGGCACCAAACTGGCAAAGGAGCTTAGTATTAGAAAAGGGATTGTAAGATGGAGGGAAATGAATGGAGTAGAAATGCATGATAAGGGTATCGATAGTAATAAGTACCCTGACCCCAGCAAAACTTTGTGTTTTGCTAAATCTGTGCTTACTGGGGTACAAAAGGTTGCAGCCTCTATGCAAGTAATCAGATTTAGGGGTCAGACTGGAATTTCCATTCAATGTCTTCTTGTCAAAGCATTCCTAAAAAAAAAGAAAAAGAAGAGCGAATAACAATTCAGTTAAAGATAAGATGCAAAAATCAAGGTCATCATTTAGACCTATTGGTACTACAGTTTTTAATCTCAGTATCCATTTAGTTTCTCTTGCAGTAGACTATGCAGTCTGTTACCTCTCCTTGGTGCTCTGGCCAGGTATGCCACCCATATGGCAACACCAACACAGCGAACTATGCTCCTGTTGGCAAAATCGACACTTTGCCGACAGGTCGCTGTGTTGGTGTGCCTGAGACAGGTGCATGCTGTCTCAGTCCTGCACCTCCGCTCTGAGATAACTCTGACTGGAGTCACAATCCTTTAGTAGGGTGCGGGGCATAGCCCCTCAATAGAAAAACAGGACTGAGTTCGTAAGGAATCATGCCGACCGCGATTTGCGGTCAACATGAATCCTGTTGCTGTAACGGATGTCAAGCGGTGTGGTAGAGCCTCTGCCACATGTTCAAGAACAGTAAATCGCAGATTGTCAGACTTGCTGTCGGTGTTTCAGCAAAGTGTGCACCTAGTGCATTATGCTATTAACATTCACATTGCCTTAACACGTTATTGTATGCCTTTACTGGCCTTGTATTTCTTCCCCACAGTGGCAATCACAGTTGCACCAGCAAGTATAAATTACAAATGGAGTGGTGAATGAAAATTCCTTGATTTCAACAATTGTATTTCCCTTGGAGAACTTTTTACCGTGGCTTGCATATTTGCACATGTAACCCTTGGTCTCTGCTCCTTATATCAACCTGGATAATATTTCTTTTCAAAATAAACAGTCATTTGGATTGTCCACTCACTCCTGCTCTGGGGTTTTCGGTTATTACTACAGGCCGGCAGCAACTACTCTCAGTCCCAATGAGTTGATCGATTACTGCGGCAGCTAACCCCTCCCTTCCCTGTCTAGGAGTTTGATGGAGCATTGTCTCTGAGAAGGGTAAGGGCTGCACCTCGACTGAGCAGCATAAAATAAAGCAGAGTGCACACACAGTACCTTGTTTTCTTTGAAGATTGGGATTCCACTGGTGATGGCTGGGTTTCGGCCGAGGTGCAGGCTGGATGGTAATCTCTCCCCCATGACTGGTGGCACTAGGTCACTGCTAAAGTCTGGAAAACAGTTTGGTTAGGCAAGACACAGCATGTCATTGCAGGAGTTCAAAGATTTGGCCCACACAGGAATCGGATGTAGTCAGGTATTTTTATTTTGTCACAAAAGCTCAGGCTGAACAACAAACTCCATGGAGGGGTGCACACAGTTCATGTTTACACTTCACACTTTTTCTACTGCTGAGAGCCATGTCACAGTCACTTAGGGGACCGGGTTTTGAACCTGGATCCTCCACAACACATCACTAGCACATTGAGCCACAAGGGCTCTGAATTTCTTTAGAACACTTGCAGTGTCCCTAAGCCAGTTACTACTTCTCTTTTCCTGCCAGAGGGAGTGGGGTGCACTCTCAGTTTTAACCTTGTGGCTCCTTCCTTAAATGGGGGTGGGATCTCCCAGGGCAAATTCTTTTCCATTGGTGCCGGCTGCCTGCCGATCCTCGGGCAGGGTTCGCTACAGGGTGGCTGCAACCCATGAGCTACCTCCTCAGGAATTCTCCACAGCAGCCCTTCCACTTAACTGTAGGTGGACACTCAAGGGCAGGGGCCATTGCCACAGCAGCCCCATTGAAGTGTCACTGCCATCACGAACCTCGATCCCTCTCACAGCAGCCACCTCACGGTCTCTCAGACACAATGGAGCCAATGGGCTCCAGATCACTCTCTCTCTCTTTTGGCTGTTGGGCTTCCTCCTTTCCCCATGGATGGCATGTGGTAGCGATGTTGGGGGCCAGGAGACAATGTCCCCACCCCAGCCCCGGGCCTACTTGGCCCCAACTGGAGGCCTCCCAGGCCTTGGAGCTGGCACCAGCTGCTCGACACGATAACTCTCGTCGAACTCCTAATGGGTTCTCCCATGCCAGTTGGCGCGAAATCACCCACATGCTCACCAAGGCCTGCCCCTGGCAGACCTGGCAGTGTGAACGCTCCTCCCGATGCCAACAGGGTACCATTATCTAGTGACCCCTAATTTGGCACCGGTGTTACACTTTCCCGCCCACAGAAATGCTTCACCTCCTGGGGAAGCTGTTTCCATCACTGGCCAACCATGGCTGCTGTGCCTGTGGGTAATGCCACTCTCCCACAGGCCACCACATCCAGGCTCTGCCAGTCTGACAGCATGGCAGCAGTCGATTGAGAACTGGGTGGGCCTACCCACTACCTACAGTTCCCTGGCTCCACTAAGGGGCATGGCCATCGACCTGACTTTCCAGGCAGATGGCTGGCCCATTGCCGACATCCCACCCAAACTCACCGCCTAGGGACATCATATTCTAACTGTTCTGGCTCCAAAATGTTCCCATTAGGCCTTGCTCAGTACCCAACCAGGCATATTTGGCACCCTAAAACGTTTCCAAAACACATTTGATTTTTCTCAAACACTCTCTCTTTGCAACACAACATTCCTATCTACCTGTTAGCAATTCTTAGGCTAGCTAACACCATCAGGGTGGTAATAACCTCTACGCTTTTAACTAGGCTACCACTACTTCTACAATGACTACCTACTAAACTGCATTTTACTGCTAGGCTAAGATTATCACTGCTTATACATTCTACACTGGACTGGACTTGTTCCCCCACACACACAGAAATGTCTGCAACTACTCACATATGTATAAAATAAGTACAACAAATTCTATCTAAGAAACATAGAACATAGAAACATAGAAGTTGACAGCAGATAAGGACCACAAGGCCCATCAAGTCTACCCATTTTTCTACCTTATAAATGTGCCATAGGCATGTACTCTGTCAATGGACTATCTATTCATACTCATCTGTATTGCTTCCTTATGCCTATCCCATGCCTGTGTGAATCTCTGCACTGTATTCATATCCACCACTTCCTGAGGTAGGCCATTCCATGCATCCACCACCCTTTCTGTGAAAAAGAACTTTCCTCACATTACCCCTTAATCGGCCTCCCTCTAATCTCATGCTGTGTCATCTTGTCCTGCTGTTTTTCTTATATTGAAACATGTTAGACTCTTTTGCCTTGTTAATGCCCTTAAGGTGTTTGAATGTTTTGATCATATCACCGCTCTCCTCCTTTGCTCTAGGGTATTCATATTGAGCTCCGTTAATCTGTCCTCGTGTGTTTTCTAATGCAGTCCCTGCACCATTTCGGTTGCCCTTCTCTGGGCTGCCTCCATTTTGTTAATGTCTTTGTGCAGGTGCGGCCTCAGTACTGCCGCAGTACTCAGATGGGGCTAACCAGTCTAACTTACTCCTACAGTTCTAGCATACTAACCTACGTAACAGTGGGAAAGGGGACATACTTTTTACCCTTCAATTGTCCTTTTCAAAAATGCACTGGTGCACATCAAAGTCTCTGGATAACTGTCTCAATTAAAGTTCAAGCAATCCTATGTGCAGCACCAGTGGGCAAGTGTGCTCAATTACTAGGGGGTCCCTACTTAACAGCTCTAACATGCTATAGGCCTTAAGTACAACACAATTCCTATCCTATCCTTAAACTATCTAGCCAAGGTTTTCTTTAGTAAAACATTTACTTTAGATGATACATAAGAAAAAAATTACAATGGTTGATTTTAAACCATAAAACTTTTTGTTTTCAACTGCAACCAAGCCCTGGCAGGCTTCTGTCCATATTAAATGCAAGTGTCTGGTTTGCTTTTCAAAATAAAATTAAACAGCCTCCGAGTAGTTGCAGCCCATCAAAGACTGTCGCTCAATGCCATGAGGCATTGGTCTTTAGGAGTTTTTCTTTTCTTTCTCTGGGGTCCTTTACTTGGCAGCTGGGTCCTCCGGTGCAAAATAAAACCAAGGATGAGGTTTGGTGCTCTCTGCTCCTCAGCTGTCATGGCTAACCACAAGGTATTTTATGTGGTGTCCAGTTCTGTCCTGCACCAAAGCAAATGTCTTGAAGAGTCAGTCCTTCCCAGGCCGAGGAGATGCACACAGATCTTGCCAGGAAGTCACCTTGTTGCCATTAACACTTTATTCAGTTTTAGTTACAGGGTTATCAAGCGTACATACATCAAATCGCATAACGTTAATATATGCAAATAAACATTCCACAACAGGTGACCCTGTACCCCTCCCACCCAACCCATCCCCCGCCCTCCTGCACAAGTCTGAGGAGATAGGGCAATTCAACCCAAACAGCATCATAGGCCTCAAATAGAATAACATGCGTAAAAGGACCCCAAATTTTTCGAACCTGGAGAGCTTATTCTGAAGGATAGCCGTCATCCTCTCAATCCTCAAACAAGCTAACAATTCCTCCAGCCATTCCTTATAACTTAGTACTACCGAGTCCTTCCAATGCCTAAGTACCACCCTCTTGAGTGTAGCCGTAATCAGGACTATGTGAAACCTCCTACTCTTAACAGGGATGCCGAGACATCACCCAATAGGCATATCTCTGGCGTGAAAAGATCCCCGAGACCCAGCAACGGGTTAACCTCTTTTAATATCCTCCCACAACGGAGCTATTTTCGACATTGCCAAAAAATATGCATCAAATCTCCTTCCTCTCCTTGACACCTAAAACACTTTAATCCTTCAGAAGCTTCAACTTCTCCAATTTCTGTGGAGAATAAAACATATCATGAAGGATTTTGAACTGCATGAGCCTCAATCTGTCCTGTAACAAAAATTTATGACAGTTCACCCATAGTTTCCTCCAGTTAAGTGCCGAGTTTGGAAAACAAAAGTCCAATCTGAACCCTGGATGGGGTTAGAGGAGTAGGCCCACTCAAATAGTACCCGATAAATTTTGAGATCGCGTGCCTTAACCCTACCAACGGGCGCAAACCCTCACAAAATTCCACCTCGGTTCCTGCACTACTCGCTACCCAATTGTGCAATCATAAGGTGTCTAACCTGGTAGATTCTGAAAATAGCTTTACAGTGTAGCCCAAATCTGCCCAATATGACATCCGAGGGGAGAACTGCCTCTGTAGAGAAGGTCTCTCACACAGCATTCCTCGGTAAGGGTAACCACGAGTAATCCAACATCCTACCATCTAGAACAAAACGTGGTTTCCCAGATAGGCTGTGCCCAATCTTTCAAATGATCATACCGCAAGAAACCAGAGAGTTGAGCATGAGCTCTCACTGCAGTCCCAATTGGTGAGTTGCGAACCTAGGGGCAGCCATTTTGGCTTGAGATAAAGTAAAGCTTCGGGCCTCAGACCAGCATCCCTAATCAAAGTAAGTTCTATCTGTAGCCAAAGCGGTGTATAAGCATGTTGATTTAAATCATCACTTCCTTTCACCCATCTCATATATTTACTGGCGTGAGCTGCCCAGTGATATAAAGCAAAATGCGGAAGTCTGAGCCCACCCATTTCCTTAGGTGGACGCCACCTCGTGATATGACAGCATGACTTCCTATGACCCCATAATGGAAGTTGGCAATCATATTATGCACCTGCTTAAACCATGTAGATGGTATCCAAATATTCAGCATGTTCAGGGATAGAACAACCTAGGAAATATATTCATTTTAACAAGGCTCACTCTCCCCATAAGGAGATTGGGAGTTGCACCCATTTTACAAATCTAACGCTATGGTCCTTAGCAACAGGCCAAAATTCAGCTGAAAACCTTAGAATCACCCTGGCCAAGTTGAGACCCAGATACTTTATAAAGTTCGATTTCCAGGACAATCCAAGCTCCGCCACCTCATGCCTAAGAACAAAGCTATTAAGGGGAACACCACCGACTTATCCAAGTTTAATCTATAATTGGCTATATCTCAAACCCTTTAATAACCCTCAACAATGCTTGTATGGAAGCTCCTGGGTTGGACAGGTAGACCAACAAGTCATCCGTGACATGCTGTAATTTTAATAATGTGTTCTTTAATACTAATACCCTCTATTGCACGATTGGCAACAACTGCTCTTATCAAAGGTTCCAGGTACAGGTTAAAAAGGAGAGGGATAAAGGACATCCTTGCCTAGTGCCCACATGTAAGCAAAATGGATCTGAAATTGCACCATTACAACTAACCCTTGCGGTGGGACAGGAGTAGAGGAACTAATCCAACCCCAAAAAGATCTGGGAACCCAAACCTCTCCATCGCCGTTAATAAAACCCCCAATGCACCCTATCAAATGCTTTCTCAGCATCCAAGGACAGCAGGGCCATAGCCGCCATGCTGTCCTCGGAGACCGAGAAAGTGTAGCCAAGGTCCTAACATGGTCTGTCAAGATCGCCTCATAAAGCCAACCTGTTCTGGACCAATAAGGTCGGGTAGGACCAGACTAATCCTCTCAGCCAATAATTTAGCTAAAATCTTAATATTGTAATTGAGCAGCGACATGGGCCTATAACTTGAGGGGTTGCTCCAAAGGCTCGCCCTGCTTAGGAATCAATACAATTAGTGCTTCAAATAAGGACTGATCTTGTACCTGATGAGACAAAATGTGCTGAAATAAATTCAGGAGCAAGGGGAAAGGAGCTTAACAAATTTCCTATAGAAATTAGCCGACAGACCGTCCTGGACCCGCGCCGTCTCGAGAGGGAGACTATCTATTACTCTTTCAATTTCGCCTGGGTAATATCCACCGTTAGTTGTTCTTGCTGAAACCAGATAACAAAGGGATATCCAACCCTCAAAAAGGAAAGAATCTCCTGTCTGAGGGGAGACTCCATTTTACCATACAAGGACTTAAAATAGTTCCTAAACTCGAGTACTATCTCCCCGGGTAGTCTTAATCAATCCATCCACCTCCGACGGATCCCGGAAATTAAGCATGATGACTCCAACTGTTTGACCCTCCTAGCTAAAAGTGACCCCGCTTTCTCCCCTGATCCTGATAGTTTGCCTTGGTTTTAATAAAGCCAGCTCCGCTTGTTCCCCTAACAGTTTCAGATATAAGTCCTTCAGCCTCACCAGCTCCAGCTTATCATCCTCAGCCACCTGCCCAACCACCATACCTTCTTTGTCTCTAATCCGAGCCAAGAGCTCGGTAAGTGCCTCGAACTGCTCCTTTTTCCTATAAGAAGCCTGGGCAATCAAAATCCCCTAATGAAGGCTTTAAATGCTCCCCAGACCATGTCCGCCTAGAATTGGCCCTGAGATTGTTGGCTATAAATTCCACTATATGTTCTGTCACAAGCTTTGTAACCTGAGGGTTGCAAAGTAGTTGATTGTTGATTCTCCACCTATTTCCACTTTTAGGTAAATTTGATAGGAGAATAGATACAACCACCACTGCGTGATCAGAAGGCGGTCCGCATACTCTGCCTCCAGTACCCTAGACAGAAGGTCCCTGGAAACCATAATATAATCTATACAGGATTCCGATCCATGCACTGCAGAGGTGAGCGATACTGCCTGTCTTGGGGATGAATCACTCTCACACATCCACCAGACCATATTGGTCTAGCACCTCTAAAGGCCCTCCAGGCAGGCGATAACCTCAGCGTCCTACCCCAGATTTGTCCATGAGTGGATCTAAAACCAGATTCAGATCCCTCCTAAAATCATGGGAATCTGATAGAAGGAGATAACATTCTGAAAGCTCAACAAAAACTCCTGAGAGTTCACATTGGGGCCATAAATCGCCCAAATACCACCTCCACATTCTGGAGCATGCCCCTTACCAACACAATTCTCCCATCCTCATCCTGAACAACCTGTAGGGGACAAAAGGCACGGACCTGCCCACCAAAATCATTACGCCCCTGCTCTGTGTGTTACCTTGTGAAGCAAAACCAACCCCATCTGCCTACGCCTCATAGAGTTACATTCCGATTGGAGTAGGTGTGTTTCTGTAAAACTCAATATTTGCCTTTAAGACCTCCAGGTGTTTTAAAAGGCTATACTGCTTAACTTTCTGGCGTGCACCTTTATGCTCCACGAGTAACCTTAAAGGCCCCATACATTGCCATATTGCCTCAATTGGTAGTATCGGCTTGCACCCAAACAAATCATACACCCTATCCCCAACATACCGACTTGGCCCCCACCCCTCCCAAATGCATCCAGTGAACAGTATAATATCTGCCCCAGCAAGACCCACGTGCACGCTCTCCCCCTGCCCTTGCCAACACTTGTGTCATATAATTAACTCCTTTACCAACCCATCCCCCACTACCATACCCAACCACAACCGACCCTACCCTACCCTCTGCCAACAATTCCATCTACCTACTACACATCCCCCACACCACCCCTTCCACACTCCATTGGTCCGTGACATCAGCACACCGCAGGCCACCCCCGCCCCTGCCTCCCTCTCACACCTGGCTCCCCATTTCCATCTACCATCCCTTGACCTACTCGACCTGTTACACCAAGTAATATACACTGGTTCTTGAATAATCCCGAAAGCCCCTGACCACCAGTCCATCCAATGCCCAACATATATGGTAAATAATAATTGGTATCAACACTATATTATCAACCCCAACATTCCCAAAAGGCCATGATAATAAAGAGAGACGAAGAGAAATACAATTAGCCACATAACGTTGACCCCAAACCCCCACCCAAAACCAACATCCATGATATATGGCCCCAAACGGCAAACTGCAACCGCTATTCGTAAGTGCTATATTATATACACAAAATCAATCGCCCACAAATACCGAAGAAAAATAAAAAGGGGGAGAAGGGACTGAGACCCTGTTTCACCCTTTCAGCTGTCGATCACAACAGAGTCCATAATCCAGAGTTCACAATCCACAGTTTAGGCCCCACACAACAAAACTGAAGAAGTCCAAAGCCAGTTTATGAGGCCAAACAAAAACCGAGCTCTTCAACTCAGTATAATGACAGTCCCATTTAATATCCTCTTTATAGCAATCCAAAAAACGAAGACAAACGGCATCCTACTGCATAGCGCCCATCTTCCATCAAAAATCCTTGGCACAATTCTCAAATGCTGTAAACATTCCAACCAACTTCAGGGATCCTTAAATAGATTAGGTAGGGCAACCTGTAATGCCGACCGGGCAATTTCCACTGTGTCATATTGCTTCCACTCCCTTTTATCAGGACTTGGAATTTGGCCGGTAGCCCATTTTAAAACGCACACCTGCCGCGATCAGCTTGTTGATCAGGGGTTGAAAGTAGCTCTCCTCTGCCTTACAGTAACAGGAATGTCCTCGCAACCCTGATCCTGATGCTTCCCAGTAAAGCTCCTTGTTTTCCTTACTTTGGTCAGGAACAGTTGTCGTTCCAAATAATTAAGAAAACGAAAAATCAAGGGGCTAGGTGGTGAATTAGGGCAGAGGCATTGGCCTTAAAGCCCGATGAGCCCTCTCGATTATATAGGTCGAACCATAAGGAGAAGGCCCGCTATCTTCTCCACAAACTTCTGGATAAATTTAATTGAATCAGGGCCTTCCTCTTTTCCGGTAGCCCAAGATAACAGCATTATTACGTGAGACCTTCCTTCAAGGTCCTCGACTTTGGCTTCAAGTTTGGCAATCTTTTTGCTTCAACGTGATTGCCCCTTCATCCGCCCCTACCTATATGCCCTTCTAAAGAGCAGATTCTCGTTTCACTGTCTGCCACTCTCTGGCAAGCTCTTCCAACGTACCAGACAAACATTTAATTTCTGTGGCCAGCTCTTTCATCTCCGATTTGAATGGCCTAAACTCTTCCAAAAATCTCGCCAGCGTCAGAATCTCAGGTTCCGACTCTCGCCGCTGCCCCTGCAGCTGTTGCCCAATTGAGGCCCTTGCTTTTTGGGGCCTTCTCCGGGGGATACGGAGGTGTATGTTCGGGGTTTTTTCCGCATTTCAGTATCCATGCGGCACCGAACGCCCTCCCCGCGGTTTCCTAAGGCTGTTTAAGATCAGCACGATCCTCTTAGCCGCACAAAACTGACACAAATTGCCAAAAATATCGGAGGCAAACGGAGCTAACAGGGAACGCTACCCTGCTGTTTGCATCACGTGACTTCCTCCGGGAAGTCACCTTTGTTCTCGGCCATAGGCCAAATCCTGGAGGTCCACTTTATGTCTGAGATGTACCTTTTCCACAGCTCCTTGGAAAGCCAGTCTTACCTTCTATATTCAGTTAAGTCCCAGGTTTTCTCACTCACATTGGGGTAGTTTGATCCAGGGCACTCCACTTTAAGGTATCTCCTTGCCCACCTTTCTGCCTGGCTCCAATTAGGTAAGGTTCTGATGCTGGGCCATGGGGCCGCTCCTCTGGGCAACCAAAGCCCATCCCTATAATTAGCACTGTGAGGTCCATTTGATGCCTGGCATCCATGTCTACCAAGTGTCTTTGCAGATTTCTGGGAGCGGGTGGGTGGTCTCTATTATTCGATGATAGGCATAGCATAGGGCTTTGGAATGTCTCTCTCTATTACCAAATCCTTGAACATCCTGGTTAAGCCCTCCATTGCCTGATCATAATTAGAAATGACTTCAGTAGGGTCAGCGGCACTCTCTTCCTCAGATCCACTGTCCCTTTCTACTGACTCTGGGTCATCTGCACTTGGAACTTTTCCTGTGCCATGGGGAGCAAGGGTCACAGTTTTAAGGTTTGGCATCTGCCAATTTCTCCGCAGATCTTTAGGCCTCACCGTGGGTTCCTGGGTGAACTGCGATTTTGATGACGTCTTGCTTTTGTCCTGTGCCTCGCACCACAGCCTCGGAACCTGACTGCTCAGCTATGTCCCTCACATACCCTGCAGCAGCACACTTTAACTTTGAGGTCCACCTCGCCCTTCCTCTGCCATGGGGAAGTTCTGGGGCACTCAGCAGCTGCACAGGGCTGGGCAGATGACTAGGTCCTGGTACCACCTCTGGCTTTACTTCAGTTTCACTAACCACCATCTCGCCCCACTGCTCTGATGGCTCCACTGTGGTGGCCACACTAGTTGCAGGAGAGACTTTCCAGCTGATTGCGGCCATTGCCAGGGCACAGTAGTCAGTGGCACAGGCTACAGAGCTTCCTTCCTGCATAGGCATATTAGAAGGTCCAATCACCCGAGGAACATTCCCACAAGCACAAGAAATACAGATGGGCTGTCTTATCACCCCACTTCCACATTCCCCACAGTAAATGCACAACTCACCTGAACCACTCCTTTCGACCATACTCCACAACCAGTTTACCAGTCCCTCTGGCACATTGATGGTCCGACCTCCAAATCCAGGTGCATAAGCCATTTTTTCTTTCTCCTAATGTCCAATGCCTAAAATTACTTCAAATGAAATTGTTTAGAAATTAACCTCCAAAAAGTCCTCACAACCTTGGAAGTTGGTTTAAGCTTTTTCTTTCCTTTTCTTTTAGCAGTAAATCTCAGTAAAAGGCTTCACCGTAAGAGTGGACACAAACACCTCTCTCTCTCAGCAGCAACACTCCTTACTCCATGAAAGTTTTTAGCAGTCTGATCCAAGACCACCTGACCTCCCTTTCTAGTGCTATGTAACCCTAGGTGGGTGCTTTCCCAGGGCTACTACCCCTGCTCTGCGTGGCTAGCTGCAGGTTAAGGGCCTTGAGTACTGAAACGGTGCCTCCACCTCGAGTGACAGGCTTGTTAGTAATACAATAACCTGGGTACAGCCCTCCGGACACTGTAACCCCCTCTCTCCCCTCTAGTGCCCTAGACAATATGCAACAAACACTTTCACAGTAGCCTCTATTCAGCATACAAATTCCCACACTATTTGCACTTACCACCAGGGCTGGTTCCACCAGTTCGACCCTGGAAACCCCTGTAAAACATAGAAACATAGAAGTTGACGGCAGATAAGGACCGCAGGCCCATCCAGTCTGTCCATTTCTTTTTCTACCTTATAAATGTGCCATCGCCTTTGCTCTGTCAGTGGCCTATCTATTCATACTCATTTGTATTGCTCCCTTATGCCTATCCCATGCCTGTTTGAAGCCCTGCACTGTATTCATAGCCACCACTTCTTGAGGTAGGCCATTCCATGCATCCACCACCCTTTCTGTAAAAAAGAATTTCCTCACATTCCCCTTAATCGACCCCTCTAATCTCATGCTGTGTCCTCTTGTCCTGCTATTTTCTTATATTTAAACGTTAGACTCTTTCCCTTGTTAATGCCTCTTAAGGTGTTTGAATGCCTCGATCATATCACCCCTCTCCTCCTTTGCTCAAGGGTATACATATTGAGCTCTGTTCGCCTGTCCTCATATGTCCTCTGATGCAGTCCCTGCACCATTTTGGTTGCCCTTCTCTGGACTGCCTCAATTTGGTTAATGTCCTTGTGAAGGTGTGGCCTCCAATACTGCGCAGTACTCCAGATGGGGCCTAACCAGTGTCTTGTAAACAGGGATTATTACCTCCTCTTACGACTTGTGATACCCCTACTACTACACCCTAACACCCTCTAGCCTTACCTACTGCTTTAGAGGTCTGCTTGGATGATTTCAGGTCATCAGTGATGATGATGCCCAAGTCTCTTTCTTCCTTTGTGACTGCTAGCAACTCCTCCCAGCCTATAGGTGGTGTCAGGGTTCTCTTCCCTATGTGCATGATCTTGCACTTCTTTGCATTGCAAGGGTATTATCCTGTCAATAATCTCATTCTGGCTCAACTAGGGACTGATACCCAGTCAGAAATGCCTACTGCCCCCACGATCCCGAGGGGTGTCGGAGAGGATATGGCTAGGCACTTCCCATGCCCTTCACCAAGGATTAACATCCTTCTCCTAGTTGCCCATGAATTCTCTAGGAAGGGGGTCCCTACAGAGTCCTTTCTGTCCTAGGAGCCTGACCCTACGCCAGGTTAACCTGGCACTACCTCCTCCAACCCTTCTCTCCTTAGCTCACTCTACCCCTACTCCTACTGGCAGGGGACATCCAACCTAACCCAGGACCAGGGACTATTAATGTCTCCATCTCCTCCGCTATGGATAAGACCTGGGATGGAGCCAAGGGTCTGAGGCTGGTCCATATGAACATCTGTAGCCTGAGACCAAAGATCCAGGAGGTACAAGCATGGATGGCTGTGTACAAACCTGACTTACTAGCGGTCTCTGAGACCTGGCTAAAACCCCACATTCTGGATCATGAGATTTCAATTTCTGGTTACACCCTTTTAGACAGGACAGACCCTCAAAAAGATGGGATGGAGTGCTAATTTATGTCAAAGACACTTATACGGCCTCCATAGTCAGGCTGCCCCTGGACTCGACCCTGGACTCAGAAGCAGTCTTCCTAAAGGTCACAATTGGAGGGGCTAAACACCTCACAATTGGCTGCGTATACAGCCCCCAACCAATGCCCTCGGCTCTTTGATATGCTCCTTAAGAGCCCTGTGGTGAGCTCAGTATTAGAGATTATCCTATTGGGTGAATTCAACTTAAACTGGGCACAAGAGGCTAAGTCTGCAATTAACGGAGTCCTACACTACTCCCACCTTGCTCAAATTATCTCCCTACCGACCAGAATGAACTACAAATCAGGGAGACACTCAACAATAGATTGGGTCCTGACCTCATCCCCAAGTAATGTAAAGTTGGCTGGGCCTCTGGCAGATGCCTTAAGCAACCACTCGATATTTGCCATATGGAAGAACAATGGGATCAAAGTCCCCTCGAACGATCACTTCTAGGGACTACTACAACTTCCATGCCACCAGTTCATAGGCTACCTAAATAGCATTGACTGGAATCCCATAAGACATCTACCTAACTTGGAGGAAGCTGTAAAATTTTCCAAACCACCCTAACTGGTATCACTGACCTTGTAGCCCCTATGAAAACCCACAGGGTCAAGGGGAATTGCTGTCGTGGATCTCTCCCCACCTAAAAGCCCAGATGTCTACCGGGACAAAGCATGGAAAAGTTCAGGAAAACTAATCTTCTGGTGGACTTAGCCAGCTACAGGGCCCTCAGAAACCAATGCAAACAGAACATAAAGAAAGCTAAGAAAGATTATATCTCTAATCTCCAAAACTAACCTGGGAAACCCTAGGTTCTTCTGGACACATATTAACGAACTCCCAAAGGTCACAAAAAATCAACTACCGCCCTATCCTGCTGAATGGGCAAGTACTTGATGAGGGACCTCTGATCGAGAGGCCCTAACGCTACTTTATGAACCTGGCGCATACAAGGTGGGGCACATAGACAACAGGAATAAGCCTTACGAGCATCTGCCCTGTGAACTTGACTGCCCATAGTTTCATCTGCGGCTGGTTAAGGTAAAGGAAGTTCTGCTCATCCTTAAATCCCTACAGTCGAGAGGCACTGGAGGACCTGATGGGATCCAGCCAAGAATCCTTAAGGAGGGTGCCCTAGCACTAGTGAGCCACTAACCTGGCTGATAAACCAGTCCTTATTGGAGGGTCGGTCCTTGAGCCATGGAAACAGGCCACTGTGATTCCCATTCACAAGGGAGGGCCTACCGAGCCTATAGGGAACTATAGGCCTATCTCCTTGCTGTGTGCAATAGCAAAATACAAAGAAGCTAGTCTACTCCCAACCAGGGAATACCTGAAACACACCAGGTAATCTCTTCGCCTCAGCACGCTTCAGAGCCAAACATGGGACAGATACCGCCTAACCAAATTCTCGGCAGAAGTCCTGTGCAACACTGATTTAGGGGTCAGCATAGGCGCGGTCTTTATTGACCTCTCTAAGCTTTTGACTTGGTAAACCACAGCCTCCTCCTGCATAAAATGAGCTATATTGGCCTGGACACCCATGCACTCGGTTGGTTTGTGAGTTACCTCACTGGCCATACCCAGAGGGTCAGGTAGAAGGACAATGTCTCACAGACCGCACTGCTCCAAAGAAGGGTACCACAGGGATCAATACTGCCCCTTCTCTTCACTCTGTTCATAAATGACCTGCACTCTTACACTGCGGAGCAGCAGCTGCCAACCAATATCTGGACGATGCCATCATTTAACGAAGCCTCCCCAAATGTAATAGGAACTGGAGAATGCCCTACAAGAGACATCCTTCAGATGGAGGATTGGCTCACCTTGAACAAATGGTATTAAACACCAGCAAAACCAAGGCGATGCTGTTTGGGCCCAGATCCCTTGGATCTGACCGGTCGATGCTCCTTCAACTGCAGTCCAGAGGGGAGACAAATTTGAGGTGGTTACCTGTATGAAGTACCTCGGTCTAACCCTAGACCAAAGCCTCACTCTAAAAATCATGTTGACCAACTCACCAAATCCATCCATGTGAAACTTGGTCTCCTCTGTAGAATAAAGGACCGAGTATCCTGAAGCCGGTGTAGCCATCGCAACCAGCGTTCTACTCCCTAAGCTCACCCCACGAGCCCCATTCTCCAAGGTGTGGCCTCTACAGAACTTAGCAGGCTCCAGACCTTATACAACAAGACTGTGTGGTTTGCCACAATGTCCCACCCTAGAACACACCACTGCGAGGCCCAAGCCAAGCTCAGGTGGCCGTCACTGGAAGCCGCCTCATCTACCCGACTCTTTGCCTTGCTTAAGCTACTGGGCCCTCTCTCTCCCCTAGCCTCAAAGGGCTTGTCAGGGTTAAATCCAGTCTGAGGAGCCTCCACACCTCAGGACAAACTCTCCTCATGGTTCCTAGAATTAGGACTAAAGCGGGGTCCAGGTCCTTTGCGTTCTGGCCCCTTCCAACTGGAACAACCTCCCACTTGAGGTATGGGAGGCAGGGTCTGGCCCTGCTTCGGTCCAAACTCAAAGCACACCTGCTTGTCAGGAGTACTTGCCAATGCCTTAGGACATGACCTCACTTCACTGCCCTCCCTCTTAGGAAGGTGACTTGACTCTTGGCAACTTAGCCATTATCTGGCACTCCCATGTTCTTCATGTTTTGTGCATGTTTATGTTTAAATATCCAACTCTAAGAGGTCTCACTGACTGTATGTGCATGTTTATGTTTAAATATCCTACTCTAAGAGGTCTCACTGACTGTATGTTCCCCGTACCACCTTTCTGACTGTAACCCTATGGAATCCTTCACTGTCAAACAATATGTAATTTATTAATTTGTACTGTTCTGTTACCTGTATGTTATTTTTACCCTGGGTCACCCCTGAAAAAGGGACCTCTGGGGCCCAGTGGCTACCCGTCAACAAAATTCAATAAATAAATAAAATAAATAAATAAATCCCAGTTGCTACTCTTCTGACCATTTTGCTAGTTTATCCAGATCTCTTCTCATTCTGCCCACCCATCTGGATCATCTACTCTGTTGCAGATCTTGGTGTCATCTGCAAACAGACAAGCCTTACCCTCTAGTCCATCTGCAAGGTCACTAATGAAGATGTTGAAGAGGGCTGGCCCCAGGACTGATCCCTGAGGTACCCCACTTGTGACTTGCATCTCTTCTGACTGTATACCATTTACCACCACTCTCTGTTTTCTGCCCGTCAACCAGTTTGCCACCCAGTTGACCAACTTCTGACCCACCCCGAGCTTACCCAGCTTATTTATCAATTTTCTATGTGGAACAGTGTCAAAAGCTTTTCTGAAGTCAAGGTAGGCGACATCAACTGCTCCCCTTGGTCTACCACTCTGGTTACCCAGTCAAAGAAATCTATGAGATTAGTTTGACAGGACCTTCCTTTGTAAACCCATGCTGTCTTGGATTCTGTGCCCCAATGGATTCCAGGTGTTGCACTATCCTTTCCTTAAGGAGTGCCTCCATAATCTTGCCCACTACTGAGGTAAGACTGACTGGTCTGTAGTTTCCTGCCTCCTCCCTGCTACCACTCTTGTGGAGTGGGATCACATGAGCCCTTTCCAGTCTTCTGGGACCTCTCCTGTGCTCAGAGACTCACTAAACAGTTCTGCTAATGGCTCTGCTAGTTCTACCTTTAACTCCTTAAGTACCCTGAGATGTATGCCATCAGGTCCCATTGCCTTATCCACCCTGAGCTTAGCAAGCTCTTGTAGGACCCTTTCTTTTGTGAAGGGAGTAGTGCTCACCTCCCTCCCCCACTGTGTCCATGGTGCTGAGCTGTGGGCCTGCCCTACCTTCTCTTCAGTAAATACTGAGCAAAGTATCTATTTAGGATAGATGCTTACATGGTCCTCCTCCTCACATGCTCCCTTTTCTCCATTAAGCTTAGCAATACCCCTCTGGACTTTCTCCTTTCACTAATGTATCTATGGAAAGTCTTGTCACCTTCTTTTACTGTTCGTGCTAGTGTTTCCTCAGTTTGGGACTTTGCCTGCCTTACTGCCTTACCTGCTTCCCTTAGGGCAGTTTGGTTGCCTCCCTATCTTCATTCCATTGTGTTCCCTTATATTTCCTGAAGGCCAGCCTTTTGGCTCTGATCTTTTCTGCTACTGTATTTGAGAACCAAAGTGGTTTCCTTCTTCCTTTGCACTTCCTTTTCTGTCTAACACAATGGGATGTTGCTTCAAGTATTGCATCCTTAATGCTTGCCCACTTTGCCTGTACCCCTTCACCTGTGTTTCTGTTTGCCAGGGCTAGCTTAACTCTGTTGGCCATCTTATCAAAGTCAGCTCCTCTGAAGTCCCATATTTTTGCCTTGGAATGGGATGATTTAGATGTATAGCCAAATTGAATCATACCATGTGATGGTCACTGGCCCCAGGTGACCTTCTACCTGGAGATCTGTGATCCCTTCCCTGTTAGTCAGTATTAGATCTAGGATAGCCCTGTCTCTTGTGGGTTGTTGTACCAGTTGTTTGAGGCCTCCTCCTGCAGGGAATCCACCATGTGTCTAGTTCTGGCAGATGTTCTTGCTGGTATTGACCAATCTGTATCTGGCATGTTGAAGTCTCCCATTATCAGAACCTCCTTTAGCTGTCATGTTTGTATATCTTCTAACAGTAATGTGTCTATGTCCTCCCCTGGTCTGGGGCCTGTAGACAACCCCAGTTCTTATGGCTGTCCCATTTCCTGTTTCCAGGGTGACCCACAGTTCTTCTGGCTCCTTATGTGTATTCTGAATGTCTTAGCTTTGATATTTTCATTGACCTGCAGGCCACTCCTCCCCTTTTTGCACCTCGGTCTCTTCTGAGCAATACATAGCTAGGTACTGAAGTCTCCCAAGTGAGACAAGGTTACACAGCAAATAACAACAGTACAGTGCTTTTGGTACAAAATGGAACCACAGTCAGATTAAATGCAAAATAGTTAGATCTGATCTGTTCAGGGACTTGAACAAGGGAGGGCGTAATCAGGTTGATTGATTTGAAAACTGATCTAGTCAGGCAATAATGCATGCACTTTTAGTCCCTACCGGTCACACGCTCTGGGTACCCAGTTGAAGTAAGGTGGGCTAGCCTGGAATGTTGTCCAGGGGTAGGCTGGCGCCAGCTGGTTGGGGCCCTGTGATAAAAGAAAAGGCATGCACAACCACACACAATTGTTAATCCGGAGCCAGGAGGCTCAGTTCATGATGATTAGACAAAACAATTAAATCAGATGACACACTTTGATTGAGCTGTTGTTGCAGGGAGCTACCCTGGTGTTTACTCACGCTACCCAGTACAGGACACAGGATGGACAAAATGGAAACTGCAGGATGACTTACTGGTTTGCCAGGAGAAGCAGGTCCACGATTCACCGTGGTGTCGTTCCTGTTCGTGATGTTGAGCAGGGGCTGATCTCCAGGCAGGTCTCTCACCGATGGTGTTCTCTGCACCTGAAGTAGCTGGCTGGGCCAGTGGGCAGGGCCCAGGCCAGGTAAGACAGTTCGGATATCAGTCCAAGAAGGCTGGATGCAGCTTCCAGCAAGCGTGGCACAATTAAACAGTGGGGAACCAAATTGCAACCCACTAATAGCAAACAGCACATTTATAGTAAAGCAATCACCATACCACAATGCGGATAGCAGTCCGGCAGCAATATCAGTGTCTATGAGCAAAACCAGAATTCTGTGGCAACTGGATGTCCTGACAGGCCGATTCGTAGAGCATCTTCGGTCTTCTTCAGGTTTAAATCTGGTCACTCTTCAGTGGCTTTGTCACACCCAATTCAGATACAGTCCGATTGCTAAGTCTTTCAAAGGATTCCTTCTCGAGGACAGCAGGCAGACAGGCTAAACTCAGCCTTCCACCAATCTCCCACGCGAACTAGTGAAGCAGCTACTCGAATCTCTCAAGCTGTTTACTCTCCATACTCTACCTCCAGACTGACTCACTACAGCAGGCAGCTTGGGAATTTTCCTTCAGTCCAAACGTTCTGGTTGGCTGATCCATCAGTCTGTCAAAGCAAGAACTCCCCTCCAAGTGCATTTAGGCGCAAAGTCTCAAAACTACAATTCCTACAGAAATTCACTCCACAAGACCCTGGGGACAGACTCCATATTAGGGTCCCCAAAGGTACTTATTGACCCACTCTGGCAGTCCAGGACCAAGATGGTGGTGATAAACAGAACTGTCCATGCTGCAAAGAAGGCAGGTTAGACAAACTACAATATCATTACTATTCTGATAGATAATCAGTAAATAAGTACAGCTTCTAATAGAGCTCCTCTGTGCAAATAGCGATGGCATAACGGAGCGATTATCTGGCAGCCGGGCAGAACTCGAGCCTGAAACTACTGACCCCCTACCCAGATTAGTTTTACACTACAAATAGGCAGCTCTTAAAGAGACAGAGCACAGAGGCATTAAGGCACTCTAATACTAACACTTTTAAAATGCTAAGACATAGGATACTTGCCTGGCAGTGGGCATTTAGGCACACCCAAGAAGACTTTCGAACCCCATTTGTAGGGGTTACACCCTTCTCTGCCTGGAAAAACTTGACGTCTCAGTCAAGTCTACACCATCACAATACTGAAGAAGCAATATAATGAGACATATGTGACATTAGCATACTATGTGAATATCAGATGCATCAGTTAACGTAAACTTATCACATTACTATACATTTCACTGTATTTCACTATACCATATCTTCATTGACAATACTTATGCATGTTTCATACATTCTATAACTGATTCTATTATGATTAACATACTATGAACAGTTACCTATGACTTCACGTTATAATTCTTGTACAGTAAACAATGTAGGAGGACCTTTCCCTATCAGATAACTTGGGGCTAGGTGGAAAAGGACACCTTGCTCTGAAGGAAGAACAATTAATTGGGAGGTGGCAGTCAAGCTCAGTTTGGGCAATAAGCTCTGGGAAACGTAAACACCTTTATGGACCACATTGAGAGGCAAGTCCACAGGCCTCCCAGCGGAATCATAACTGAAATGTAGCACTGGCTTAACAGGTCACCCAGATTTTCTGGGGGAACAGACACAGGCTCTGAGCAGTCAACACTGGCACTGATTTTCCTCCTGTAGTGAGGGATGCCTCTGCACTGGTTGAAATATCCAGATTGGGAAAACTATTGGCTTCTTGCTCTGCAGACTCTGTTTCCACAATACTTTGCTCATTATTAACTTCTGAAGAGGGCCCAGGTTGCTCATTCTGAGGAAAATCTGGCACAATTAGGTTTTTGCGGCACTGAAGGGTGCTGACAACACTTTCATATTGTTCTTCACGTTCTGATATGTCACCAGGGAGATTCAGACCATCAGCCCCTTCTTCGGCAAGTCAAACTGTTCTACAAGAGACAGAGTCGCTACCTCAGGCGTGATACTTTAGCTTCTTTCAGGGGCATTGGGTCCAGGGAAGAAGCAGGGGGTTAGGCAGTTCTGAAGGCCCAGTTTCATCCCCACGATTCTGCAGAGGATTGCCTGAAACAACTGCCTCAGTAAATATGAGGGATAATAGGCATTATCACAGTCACTCTTATCAGAGACAGACAAACAGTCATCACTATCACTCTGGGCCTGCTGAGGAAAGCCTTAGTTCTGGAACAACATGAACAGGTTGGCTGTGTTTCTCTTTGCAGCACGAGTCAGTGGCCCAGGAGAAGTGTCAGGTGTTGGTTCAGCATCAATAATAACTTGCCCGATGGGCAGTAAGTGATTACGGTACATGGTCTTCACAACTTTGGAATTATTTTCTGGGCTCACCTTGCACACTGGCAGATCATCAATTTACCAACTACTATGTGGGAAAGATGGTGCCATCTATTACCAATTTTGTGTTTCCATGTAGTTCCAAATTATGTAGTAGCTTCCTATCTCCGGCAACAACTCCTGGGCTTTTACTCGTCGATCATGTCTTTTGTTGGCGAGATTTTGCTTAGCAGCCATGGTTTGAGCTAGTTGATAGGCATGATTCAACTGATCTTTCAATTTCTGTACTTACTGCAAGTAGTTTTCAGCTTGGACCCCATCTGGAGACCCCAAAGCAGACATCAACTGGCAGTTAGGCCTCCTTCGAACATGGCGGTAGAGGAGAACCCAGCAGCATCATTTTTGGTGCAATTATATCGTGTACCAAGGTGCTAATCTGCTGGCTCCACTTATGCTTGTCTTTTAGATGGAGGTGCCCAGCATGTCCAGAAGGTGCAGTTGAAGCATTCTGGTTGGGGAGGTCCCCTGCAGGTAATGAGGGGTGGTTCTTTGCCGCACCCCACAGAGAACATTTCTTTGATTAACCTGCTTTCAAAGTCTCTGCCTTGGTCAGAATGGATCTGCTGGGGGAACCATAGTGGACAAAGAATTTTTCCACCAGCACCTTGGCCATGGTAGAGGTCTTTTGATCTTTAGTTGGGAAGGCTTGGCCATACCATGTAAATGATTAGTAACTACCAACACATTGCCAATGTTCTTTTGGTCAGGTTCCAGCACAAGAAGTCTATGCAGACCAATTCTAGAGGGGCTGGTAGTGATATTGACAAGAGGGCAGCCTTCTGAGGCAGGGCTTTTCTTTGGAGGCAACGACTGCAAGTCTTTACATGGTGCTCAACATCTGCCCCATCTTTGTCCAGTAGAATCAGGATTGTGCCAAGTCAAGAGTTCTGCCAATACCGAGGTGCCCCATGTGATTGTGGAGAGACCTCAGTACCAGCTGTTTAAAGGCCGGGTAGAACCAACTGTTGTTTGTCTACTTGACCACGATGATCCACTGTCTCTCTGTATAACAACTGATCATGCAAATTTAACCTAGGGCCTTTCTTGAACAACAGAGCAGTTTGCAAGTCAGGGACGCAACTTGACACATCTTTCCCTGCATGCAGGGTGTCAAGTGCTAGTTGAATCATGGGATCTTGGGATTAAGCCCACTGAATAATGTCATTATCGAACTGAGGTAGTGCACTAATACTCTAGAGCAGAGAAATGGCAATAGGCAGCGGTATGCAGGCATCAGAAGGGCCCAAGCAATCTACTAGGCAGTCCACTGTGTCCGCAGGCATTTGTTCATCTTTATCAAACTTTTGGCATAATGCTTTGATGTCAAGTTCAGACAATCTGACCCAGTTGTCCTTGGAAGCTGGCCTTTGTGACAGGGCATCAGCATCAATGTGGTTTAGTCCTGGTCTGTATTCAACAGCATAATCATAAGTTGGTAAGGCAGAAAGCCAACGGTGCTCAGTTGCGCCAGTTTGTGCTGAAGTCTGCACATAGGTCAGTGGGTTATTGTCGGTCTTCACTAATCTTTCCCCATAGAGATTCTCATGAAACTAGTCAACTATGGCCCATTTTAGGGCAAGAAATTCCAACTTGGGACCGGATAGTTCCACTCTGATGGGGTCAAGCTCCTACTGGCGAGCTACAGGTCTCAAGCCATCTTCGTAGTCTTGATTTAGCACAGACCAAAGGCTCTGCAACCAGCATCTGTATGCAGAACATAGGGCTTGGTAGGATCAGCATAGGCAAGGACTGGAGCATGGGTGAGCTGGTATATGACTTCAAAGAATGCTGCTCACATTTGGGTGTCCACCAAGTCCCAAAAGGCACACCTGTTTGAAAATACACTTCTCTTGGTCTTTGATAGCTCCTTTTGTACTTGTGGTTGGTAGGAGGGTAGCCTTGGTAACATTAAGGAGCCCGTCGAATCACCTTTGAATAGTCTTTGATGAACCTGTGGTAGTAGCCGCAGAACCCCATGAAATGCTGTAGCTCTTTTAGGTTATTGGGCGAGCTAAGTGGTCAAAGATTCACTTCTACTGGGATCTGTCTGTATCCTTCCGCAGACACTATGTGTCCCACATATTTCACAGATGTTTGAAAAAATGGCACTTGTCTATGGATAATTTGAGGCCGAATACTTCCAAACAATCGAGGACTTTGAACTGTCTGGTCTCATATTCCTTCAGCATGTGTCCAGAGGCAATGACATCATCCAAGTACACTAAACATTCCAGCAAGTTCTTGTCTCCCACCGCACATTCCATCAATCTCTGGAAGGTGACAGGGACACCGAAATCCCTGTGGCATCTTCAGGAATTTGTAGAACCCCAAAGGACAGATGGAGGCTGTATTCTCATGGTCCTCCGGAGCCATCGGAATCTGATAATATCCGCTGTGGAGATCCAGTACTGAGAACCATTGACCCCATTCAGGCAATCCAGGGCATCCTGTATGCATGGCATGGTGTATTGATCTGGGATAGTCCGTTGGTTGAGGGTCCAATAGTCCCACACATCCTCATGGATATGTTCTTTTTATGCACAACTACGATGGGATGCATATGGGCTTCTTGATTCTTGAATAATGCCAGCAGCGAACATTTCCTGTAGGTACCTCCTAACATCATCTATGTCTGCGGGGCAGGCATCAGGACCTCTCTTGAAATGGTCGGTCATCATGCAGGCGTATGTTATGCTCGGCACCATGGACACACCCCATGTCCCACTTTTAGTGAGAATACGGCCCTGAGCAAAGTTTCCCGTTAATTGGCCTTCCATTCGAGCGGACAAAGGGGAATCACCAAAGTCAAATAAGTCTGGGGTCACTTTCTCCCTTTCGTCAGAGTACTTATTACTGGGTAATACTGCAGTATCTATGCAGTGTACTGTAGCCAGCATGCATCCCTGGTTCACACGTAACTTCCCTGTCTGACATGTTTCTCACTTGCACCATCACTCGGCGAGCGTGAGGCATGGGCACGTGCAGGTAATATACTGGGCTTAACCATCAACCCCTCTGGCAGCTTCCCTTCACCAGGGGCGTCTATCATCAATATTTTATCTTTACATCTCCTTAGGCAGACTTCTCCATGCATCATACACTGGTTGTTGGGGGCCAACACCAATGAGTCAGGATCCTTTCCACACTATTCCCACTGGCTCATCTCGGTCCACTTCATCGGGTTTCTGTTACAAGTCATAAGCCTTTTGATTAATGCTGGAATTTTAGGGCCCATCCAGTCCGCTGCCCTTGTTTCTCATGGCAGAGTTGTGTTAGTCTCCCAAACATGTGGGCGTTTGTTCCAGTTAACAGGGAACTCCATCATACAGTCCGGTGGGGGACACACTAGGGCAAGTGTCTCAACTTGTTCATCTACCCCAGCCACGGTGGTAGGGAATGACAGCCAGATCCGGATACACCCCAAGTATGGATAGGACTTCTCTCAAACCTCCACATGTGCAAACCTTCCAAGGGTTGTAGGGGCATGTCAGGCAGATGTTTCTGGCACCAGTCTTGAAATACTATGGTTACTTGAGATCCACTGTCAAGCACGGCCCGGCAGACACACCATTCACCATCACTGTAGTTTCATGGAAGGGCCCACCACCTCGAACCACTCAGGTGACTTGGGCTTGGACATCGACTTTACAGCTGCCTTGATGAACAGCTTTTCTGGACAGCCCCACTTTGCTGCCATATGTTGCTCCATTGGATCAATGCCAGCAGCCTAGTAGTAACTTTTCTCAGATTCTCAGGCGAATGGCAGGTGAATCAAGCAGCCATCCTCTCTGCAGTGGTAACAGAAAACAGGTTCTTTAGAGTCTCTGGGGAAAGAGGAGCTGTTCTCTGCTTGAACATAGTGAGGGAGTCTCGGGGTCTCTCTCTGGTTGAGGGTTTGCTCTCTTGACTTTCTGAGTTCCCCAAGAGTCAGTGTCTCAGGTAGCTCGGAGTCGGAGTAGGTCTTCCACCACAGCTTTCAGTTCTTGTACCTCTTCCCGCAGGCTGCCTTCAGGCTGGGTTTCAGAAGAAACAATGTGTACCCCACCCCTCCCAGCAGGACTTTCTCTTTGTCTTGGGGGAGCTGGACAGGAATTAGCATCTTTGGCTGCCTCGGCAGCTTGCTGACTGACTCTCAGTTCAGTTAACTTTGATCAGTTCTCTCATCTGTTGCAGTTCGGCCTCCGCCTCTCAGAGGCCTGGCAGGTGTGGGCAACCCCAGCATAGGGCTTCCATCCTCTTCGTCTTCTCAATCTCAATCTCACGGATCTCTTTCATTAGGTCACAATATTGGGGATTGCCCTTCTGTCTTGCAGTTTAAGCTTCAACATCATGCTACAGTACCTGCTGACTTTAAGATGTGATCTAGCCTGGCCCTGTTCATTCACTGGCAAGCACCCTCCTTTCTGGTGGGCCCACTGGAAAGCTCACTCAATTCGAGTAATAAACACTGACAATTTTTCATTCTTCCACTGTTTTGCAGATTTAAACTTCCACATCAGGTCATCTCCTGACTCGGTGCTACTAAATACCCTCCAGGGCAGGAGAGGTACTCAGCATCTGTGGCCTCCAGGTTGGTGGATTGCAGGATGCAAATGGCCTCCAGTGCAGGGCCCTCAAGCTTTTCATGAGCCTTTTCTTCTTTTCCTCCTCAGCACACTGCCACTCCTGGACCAATGGGGTAGCATAGTCCATCCATGTTTCCAGCTTGTCCTCCCCACAGGCACCAGGACCGTGCCCAAGAAGAGCCCAAGTCTGTGATAGTCCAAATGCACAGTGGGTATCACTATGGGGAAGCAACTGTAGGGGTGCTGGGAGAGGCTATGGGGACTGCACAGAAGTGACATCCTCAGAAAGCTTTAACATTTTCACTAGCTCTGTAGTAGAGCACCCTCAGAGGCTAACAGTTTAAGCAGCTTGTCTTTAAACCCCTCTATGGGGGACCCTCCAGGAACAGCGGTCACTATGTAAGTGAATGACCCTCCACCCCTTTGGGACCCTTCAATGCAAATTGACAGGGGTACTTTCTGGTTCAATGGGCAGGCTGCAGGAGAGTAGGGCCACCATAGTTTAATGAAACAGGTCGGAAACCCTTCCTTTCACCTCAGCCTTCCCCAAACACTTAACTTGCTCATCAGTCTCTATAATAGTTGTATTAGTGATCCCTAACGGGATGTCCATTAACAAAATGGCTTGTTGAGGGTCTACCCCTGTCCCTCGCCTCCACCCCATCATACGGTGCACTAACAGCTTATGGGGACAATCTTAAACGTAGGCATAGCAAGTGCCTCCATTTTATTAAAATTTTTATGGGGCTTGTAGTACCTACCTCTTGACCACTAGAAGGCAAATCCCAGCATTGGTGCCTCCAAGATGCAACCCCTAGGTGGCGCTTATCCCAGAGCTACTACCCCTGCCTGCGTGGCTAGCTGCAGGTTAAGGGGCCTGAGTGCTGAACGGGTGCCTCCACCCAGAGGACAGGGTTGTTAGTAACAAGGCTAACCTGGGTACAGCCCTCCAGGACACTGTAACCCCCTCTTTCCCTCTAGTGGCCTAGACAATATGCAACAAACACTTTCACAGTAGACCCTATTCAGCATACAAATCCCACACTGTTTGCACTTACCACCAGGGCTGGTTCCACCAGTTCGACCCTGAAGACCCCCATAAAACAAGGTCGGGCACAGCAAATAACAACAGTACAGTGCTTTTGGTACAAACTGGAACCACAGTCAGACTAAATGCAAAAATAGTTAGATCTGATTTATTCAGGGAATTGAACAAGGGAGGCATAATCAGATTGATTGATTTGAAAACTGATCTAGTCAGGCAATTGTGCATGCACTTTTAGTCCCTACACAGTCACACGCTCTGGGTACCCAGTTGGAAGTAGAGGGGCTGGCCTGGAACATTGTCCAGGGTAGGCTGACGCCGTAGCTGGTTGGGGCCCTGTGATAAAGAAAAGGCATGCACAACCACACACAATTGTTCGTGATGTTGAGCAGGGGGCTGATCCTCAGGCAGGTCTCTCCGTCGATGGTGTTCTCTGCGTCAAGTGTGGCAGGGCCCAGGCCAGGCAAGACAGTTCGGATATCAGTCCAGGATAGCTGGATGCAGCTTCCAGCAAGCGTGACACAATTAAACAGTGGGAACCAAATCGCTACCCACTAATAGTAAACAGCACATTGATAGTAAGCAATCACCATACCACAATGCGGATAGCAGTCCAGCAGCAATATCAGTGTCTCTGAGCAAAACCGGGAATTCTGTGGCAACTGGATGTCCTGACAGGTCACTGTATACAGCAAATCTTCGGTCTTCTTCAGGTTTAAATCTGGTCACTCTTCAGTGGCTTTTCACAATCCAATTTGGATACAGTCCGATTGATAAGCTTTCAAAGGATTCCCTCTCAAGGACAGCAGGCAGACAGGCCAAACCCAGCCTTTCCACCAATCTCCCACGTGAACTATGCAGAAGCAGCTACTCGAATCTCTCGAGCTGTTCACTCTCCAAACTCTACCTCCAGACTGACTCACTGCAGGAAGCAGCTTGGGAATTTCCCTTCAGTCCAAAAGATTCTGGTTGGCTGATCCATCAGTCTGTCAAAGCAAGGGCTCCCTCACAAGTGCATTTAGATGTCAGAGTTTCAAAACTACAATCCCTACAGAAATTCATTCCACAAGACCCCTGGAGACAGACTCCATTTTAGGGTCCCCAAAGGTACTGATTGGCCCATTCTAGCAGTCCAGGACCAAGATGGTGGTGATAAACAGAACCGTCCATGCTGCAAAGAAGGCAGGTTAGACAAACTACAATATCATTACTATTCTAATAGATAATCAGTAAATAAGTACAGCTTCTAATAAAGCTCCTCTGCAAATAGCGATGGCAGAACGGAGCGATTATTTGGCAGCCTGGCAGGACTTGAGCCTGAAGCTACTCAGCCCCTACCCAGATTAGTTTTACACTACAGATAGGCAGCTCTTAAAGAGACAGAGCACAGAGGCATTAAGGCACTCTTATACAAACACTTTTAAAATGCTAAGACACAGGATACCTGCCTGGTAGTGGGCATTTAGGCACACCCAAGAAGTCTTTTGGAACCCCCATTTGTAGGGGGTTACAGCTGTATCTCATTAGTCCCAACCATCAATCAGATCACTCAGTGTCTACTTATACAATCGTCACATTTTTTTCTGCATGAGGGGCAGGCGCCATTTTATCTCCTCATGATGCATTTTGTTTTCTAACTATAACTTAAACTTCCAAACAGGCTGTGGCTCACCAACATTCCATCGCTTCAAAATGCCTTCCAGTCATGCCAGGTAGGTAATTTGCACCTCATCTTTTAGATCCAGGATGACAGCCCCCATTTTTGTAACCCTTGGCCCTTGCTCCTTATATCAACCTGGATAATTTTTCTTTTCATAATAAACAGTCATTTGGATTGCCCACTTGCTCCTGCTCTGGGGGGTTGGTTATTACTTTAGGCAGGCAGCAGCAAGTACTCTCAGTCCCAAAGGGTTGATCGATTACTGCGGCAGCTACCCCATCTCCCTCCCTGTCTAGGGGTTTGATGGAGCATTGCCTCTGAGAAAGGGAAGGCTCCACCTTGACTGAGCAACATAAAATGAAGCAGGATGCACACAGTACCTTGTTTTTCTTTGAAGATTGGGATTCCACTGGTGATGGCTGGGTTTCCGTCTAGGTGCAGGCTGGATGGCAATCTTCCTCCCCCATGACTGGTGGCACTAGGTCACTGCTAAAGTCTGGAAAACAGTTTGGTTAGGCAAGACACAGCATAGCATTGCAGGACTTCAAAGATTTGGCCCAAACAGGAATCGGATGTTGTCAAGCATTTTATTTTTGTCACAAAAGCTCAAGCTGGACAACAAACTCCATGAGTGCACACAATTCATGTTTACAGTTCCACACTTTTCTATAGCTGAGAGCAGTAGCACAGTCGCTTAGGGGACTGGGTTTTGAACCTGGATGCTCCACAACACATCCCTTGCATGTCGACTCTACAAGGGGGTTCACGTTTCTTCAGAACACTTGCAGTGTCCCAAAGCCAGTTGCTACTTCTCTTTCCCACCAGTGGGAGTGGGTGCACTCTCACTTTGAACCTTGTGATTCCTTCCTCAAATGGGGGTCTCTGTCTCCCAGGGCATGGTTCTTTCCACTGGATGCAGGCCACCTGCCAGTCCTTGGGCAGAATTCGCACAGAACAGCTGCAACCCATGAGCTACCTCCTCAGGAATTCTCCACAGCAGCTCTTACACTTAGCTGCAGGTCGACATTCAAGGGCAAGGGGCCATGCTGCCACAGCAGCCCTCCAAAGTGTTGCTGTTACCACAAACCTTGGTCCCTCTCGTGACAGCCACCTCATGGTTCCTTAGACTCAGTGGAACCAATGTGCTCCAGACTAGCTTCTCGCTGTCTCTTTTGGCTGTTGGGCTTCCTCCTTTCTCCATGGATGATGGCATGGGAACGATGATGGGGCTGGGGGCAATCTCCCACCCCAGCTCCAGGCCTACCAGCCCCAACTGGATGCCCTCCCTTCAGGCCTTGAGCTGGCACCAGCCACTCCTCTCCTCACGCCAACTCTCCTCAAGCTCCCTAATGGGTTCTCCCAGTGCCAGTTGGTGCTTGAAATCACCCACGTGCTCACCAAGCCCCACCCCGCAGACCTGGCAGCTGAACTCCTCCTGATGCCAACAGGACATCATTATCTAGTAACCTTCCCTAATTTGGCATGGGGTTACACATACATTGCATCTTCCATATCTGATGAAGCTCTTGGGTTTGTTTTTAAGCCAATTGTTACCGCTATCAGTATTTAAAATGGGAGTAAAGTGAGTATGAGTAATACAGTCAGCTATGCTTCAGGCTTTACTGAACATTACCCTTGGTTTTGGTGCAGTTTCTGCCCTCAGAACTGGATCTGTGAGCAATATGCACCATAGTTTGTGAACTGTCCCTCCACCCACTCTCCCTACCAATGGCTGAATTCTGTTACAAAAGTTACAGTATGCAATGCTGGTAACTTGCTTTTAAAATCCACCTTATTTCCTTTTCTGTTTTTAGGGGTTAAGAGATCTCAGTTTGTTAACTTTCCCACAGGCCTTATCCAGGAATTGTTCAGTGTACCCTCTATCCAATAGTGTGGATCTCAGGTACATTGCCTGTTCTTGAAAAGTGGCTCTCATTTAAACAGTTCCTTTTTAAGCATATTAGTTCTGCATATGGTATTAAAGAAATCAGTTTTCTACAGTGTGAACTAATGGCATGAAGGATAACATTTTCTGCATTGTACTTCCTAAATCCTGCCATAGAGACTTCTTCACCATGTGTAGCCATTAACAGTAACTCAAAATGTAATACAATGCCTGTCAATTTCATATGTAAATTTTAGATTCATATTATTGTTATTCAAAACTCTATGAATTCTGGTATTAAGGAACTGTCAATTGACCATTATTGTGTCATCGATAAACCTAAAATATTGTGGTCCAGGTAAATATTGGTATTACCATCATAAACAAAATTGTTCTTGAATTCGTCCATAAATACATTTGCATAAGATGGGGCAAATTCTGCCCCATAGCTGTCCCACAGACCTGCAGAAAAACTCTTGAAGTATCTAAGAGTTAAAGCAAAATCTAATGCTTTACTCAAAATGGTTTAGAATTTTGTCCTGATTGGGTATGAGGTTACTAACTGCCTGAATGCCTAGATGATACTGTATTGATGTACGGTATATAAGCTGCAGACATCTATAGTTACCAAGCTATAATTTGCATCCCAAATCATGATTTTGAGTTTTCCTTAAGATCCATGCTGTCTCTTACATTTGGCCTCAAAAAGAAAAAACATGAGGTAATAAACGCTGTCTACAAAGGTGCACATATTTTTGTGTCAGGTAACCAATCCTCGACACTATGGGCCTTCAGGTAGATCATTTAGATTTTTATGTGTTTTCGGTAGTTTGTAGAAGGTGGGGATTGCAGGATGGTTGACTTTCATGAAGTCAGCTTCCCTTTGTGATCAATTGCATCTGACAGATAAAACCACAAAGTCCCATAATTCTCCTGGAAATTAGGTGTTGCCCTCCCTCCCTCCCTCCCTCATTTTGACATAATTCTTTTTATCATCAAACAGTTCCATACATTTCTGAGCGTACAGTTCCTCTTTACGTAACATTATATTTCCCCTTTATCAGAGCCCTTCATCACAACCCCTTTAGGTTCTCTAGCTCACTCAAAGCTTGAGTTTCATTGGCACTAAGGTTCCTATTGTAAATAAGTAATTTCTCAGTTTCCTGGATTAAGCAGCTCAGTAGGTAGCACACTCGCCTCTGAGGCGGGAGATCAGAGGGCTGTGGTTCAGTTCCCATCTTGCACTTGGGTTAATATCCAGTACTGACACTGTAGTGCAGCATGGAGGGTGCTGCACTTCTGAGGTGCCGTCTTTCAGATGAGAGCGTTAAACCGGGGTCCCATCTGCCTGGATTGGTGGCAGTTCAGGTGGATGTTAAAGATCCCATGGCACTTATCGAAAAGAGTAGGGAATTTTTATTAAGACTGAAAAACAAACTAAATACACAAGGTGTTACAGCACACCAAATCATAATACAAAATTAAACAAGTAATATAAAAGGTAATACAGCATCCAAATGAACAAAAACAAATATCAACATTTTAAAGTAAAAAAAAAGGAAGAAGAAATAACCAAAGCTAAACAAAACTCCCTAAAACAAAATATAGAACATTATGGCCGGATATTCCAAGCACAAGCATTCTGAGGCGCAAGCCCTTGAGCTCGCATGAAATAGTTGTGCAGGGGGTGTGTGGGGAGTATTCAAGGAGTTGCACTATTGAGCAACTCCTTTGAATATCACCCCCAGCCACAAGCCACTGTGCATGGTGCAGTGGAACTTGCGCACCGCAAGTTGTCAGAGTGGAGCATTCAACTTGCGGTGGCGCGAAGTACCATTGCGCCATCAGAAATCACGATATTCAAAAGGTGACATGCAAATGGGGCCATAATTCATGCAAGGCGGCAGAGGCATTTGCATCTGATTATAGCCCCATTTTTGCCATTAGCATGTAGGTGCGCCGATCCTGAGGACTTCGCCTGGCCGCCCTGCCAGGCAGCAGCCATCGAGGACCGGCGCACCCTGCAGCCGATCAGCGGGCAGGCGTGAAAAGAACCCCCGCCCAAACATCTCTAATGCCCGATCGCGGGCAGAATATGAAAAGAACCCCCGTGCCCGATCGTGGACAGGCGTGAAAAGAACCCCCACCCAAACATCTCCCTAATGCCGATCGCGGGCAGAGATATATGCGGACCCCCCAGCGAATATCTCCCTGGTGATCCAGTGGACCGTAATGCCCGATCGCGGGCAGAATGTATATTGACAACCCCAAACATCTCCCTGGTGTCTAGTGTCCCCCACCCCACCCACACATAAGCCCCACCACCCCTCCCCCGGCAGCTGGCGGGCAGCATCCACCCGGCTGCCGCCCGCCGCCGCCGACTGACTGTCTGGTAGGACTGCACGCCCATTGGTGCAGAGCTAGAGCTGGTGGGCGTGCAGCCCATACTGCACATGACAGTCAGATTTGTGAATGACATTCATTCCACAAATCTGGACTGTCATGTACAGTATGGCTGCGCCATTGGCTCTAGCTCTGCACTGGCGCATGCACCCTACCGAGCAAATCAAATCAGTCGGCGGCGGGCGGCAAGCCGGTGGGATGCTGCCACCTGCCCGGCTGCCGGGGAGCCGGTGGTGGAGCTTCGTGTGTGGGTGGGTGTGGGACACAACACCAGGGAGATGTTTGAGGGTTGTCAATATACATTCTGCCCGCTGTCGGGCATACAATCCACTGGACCACCAGGGAGATATTCGGCTGGGGGGTTCCTTACATTCTGCCCGTGATCGGGCACTGGGGGTTCTTTTACGTTCTGCCCGCGATCGGGCATTAGGGAGATGTTTGGCGGGGGTTCTTTGCATTCTGCCCGCGATCGGGCATTAGGAGATGTTTGGGCGGGGGTTCTTTTCACATTCTGCCGCGATCGGGCATTACGTCCACTGGACCACCAGGGATGTTGAACGGGGGGGGGGCCACATTGATGCCCGCAATCGGGCTGGTGGGGGCACAGGGACTGAGTTGGGGCCAGCACGGGTGGCAGCTGCTGTGTTGCACCCTGCAATACAGCAGCTCACCCAGGTAGCCCTCAACTTAAGCCTTTTTTTTGTCTAGAGTTATGTAGGCGAGGTTGGGGGTTGCGCCAGTACATCTCTGCACAGCCCGACTGAATATCGGGCTGCAGTTTATGCATGGTTCCTCCCTCCTGTTGAGCATGCATTCATTTGCATTCGCTGTTGCTCAGCCTGTTTTCAGTGGCGCAACTGCCTCCTGCTGAATATCGCAGAATGGTGCAATGTAGGACTTGAGCATGCACAACCCTGTTGCGCATGGAGTAACCCTTTGAATATCTGGCCCCTATATATACAAAAGTATTACTACATACTAAATTATAATACAAATAATAAACAGAAATATGTATTCATCATACATGCAATGGAAAAAACAAAAACTCTGTCATTAGAGTCCTAAAACCCAAGTAGGAAATGCTGAAAGTCCTCCCCTAACCAAAGAAGCCAGGAATTCTATAGAGAACCAAAATACCAAAATTGTATGACAACATACAAAATAAAAAAAAAGAAAAATAAGTATACAGCATACTTTTTGTCCCTTGTAAACCTAAAGGAGAAAAAAAATTGTGAAAATAAGGTGAAAACATAAACACAACATTATCCCATACATAGTAAGCTGAAATACCCCCGCACATGCATACCACTATATGGCAGTATGTTTTCCAACTCAAAGCACCTCATATAAAATTAACTAGTATCCACAGCATACACTTCCATAATATATGGATTCTTCATGTTCCTCTCTCTCTCTCTCTCTCTATCTATATATATATATATATATATATATATATATTTTTTAAATTAAACCATACTCAAAATCAAGAATACGCCTCACCAGAAAACAATTCATTTCTACCAGAAACTGCCACTTCTCATTAATTAAGACCAGAAGAAAATAACAGTGAAATTACAAAGAAAAACACTCAGTACCACATATTACTAGTCATAAGCAAAAGTGGAATTATGCAATGACTGAAATGTATTTCAAATATACCCTACCAACTCATAGCCAATCTATACTGTACCACCAAGACTGGAAGATTTCATATGGCACTGACTTCCTTTCAGTATTTCTATGACTAAGAATTGTAGTAGTAATCATATGAAATAATTGCTCCTCTGTATATTCTAATTGTTGCAGTGTCAGCCTACACCGCACATGCCATATACAGAATTTAAACACACCAAAAATAACCAAAGTGTAACCCTATCATGTTTAGTTCATTTGAATGGAAGAATACCCAAGTATAAAATCTCAGGGGTTAAATCACAAAAGGGTGATGTAGGCCATTTACCCGTAAAAAATTCCAAAACCGTTTTACAAAAGGACACAGAAAGAACAAATGGTCCATGGATTCCACCACCTCAACACAAGTCTCCCTAGGGCAATACGATGTTCAACACTTTTATGTTTTAGGTTTCCTTTGACATTGAGTTTCCCATGCAGGAAAGCCACATAACATCCCACATATAAACCGGTATACGGGTAGATGTCAACATTTTCCCAATCCATATTTTATCTGAAATAGGTTTAAAGTCAAAACAGGCTGTATCGTGAAAAAGTAGATAGAAGATGTGCATATAGTGTTTTCGGTCATGTTGTGAAAAGTGTTCTGGTACTAAACACCAAAGTTTTATTTTCCCAAAACATACCCTTAAAGTTTCTGGAATATTATACAAAGAAGCTGTTTTGGGATGCATGAATAAGGAAGCCAGAAGGGAGTATCCCTGCCAAGGAATCCAAAACCCATGGGATCCAAATACCCTCAGATTTCAATAATAATGGTCTCAAGTTTACATTAGCAAAAATTGTAAAAAAGAAAACAATGGGATTAATCATTTTAATACCCCATTTTTTCTCTCTAAACAATAAAACACTGTTTAATGGATTCAGTCTACTACCCCAAATGCCTGAAAAAAAACAACCAGACATCCGGGTCTCCAGCTTAGGGGTAGACTAAAACTGCAGCTAAATACAAAAAATTGGGAGTAAGAAGGTCTTAATCATATATACCCTTTTAATTTGGACAATCTCCACTTATTCCACAGTAAAATTTTCCCATATGCAATGTCAATTTGGAGGACCAATTTAAGAAGGCCAAATCCTCGGTACCAAAAAAGTCCAAAATTGTACAGGTCCCTGTCACAACAGGGATCCCAATTACCGTAGATTCTAAAAATGTTCTAATCCAAAGGGAAGGCATTTACTTTTCCTATAGTTAACTCTGGCTCCTGTGAATTCGGAAAATTCTCAAAGTATTTGTCCCACTAAACAGGTTGAAGGTAAATCCCCACAAGAAAGCAAATGTCATCTGCATATGCAATACTTTTAATTTCTTCTGAGGTACAGTACTAGAAAAGAAACCCCTGAATAGCAATATTATCATTAGCAACAAATTAAAGGGTCCAGTGTAAAAAGATAGAGAAAGGGACTCAGGGGACATCCTGTCTAACTCCCTAGTAACCATGCATGCCTTCCCCATCCATCCATTACAGTATGCTAAAGCTTTAGCATTAGAATAACAATTTTATCCAAAAAAATAAAAGTACCGAATCCCATAACTAGCCAAACAGTCCCAAAGATATTCATGGTTTACCCTGTCGGAAGGCCTTTTCCTGATCTAAACTAAGAATGAAACCAGTTAATTCTCCAGTCTCCCAGGACAAAATTTCTCTTAATAAAATTAACCCATCCGTTATACTCCGATCAGGAATAGTACAAGTCTGAGAAGAATGTATCAGAGTAGATGCACAAAGCAACAACCTGTAATTCAATAATTTGGTATACAATTTAAAATCAGTATTTAATAATGTGATGGGCGCCAGTTTGAAAGGTCAGTCCTGTCCCCAGATTTATACATAAAACCACCAACCCATTACCCATTGAATCAGGCAAATTCCCTGAAACCATCATATCCTGAAATAACTCTAGGATTTCAGGTAACAAAACTTGCAGAATCACACTGTACAATTCATATGGAATTCCATCTGTTCCAGGTGCAGAATTCTTTTAACCTTTGCAAAAGTGGTCATTATTTCAGATTGAGTAAGTGGTGACACCAGTACCTGTTGATCGGATGACAAAACTTGTGGTAAAATACATTTTCCAACCAAACCTTATGACCATCCTGGGAGGATTCCTGATGACTAAATAAAGACTGCACATGCTCCTCTATGGCTGTCATAATTTCCTACCTTTGGAACAAAGACACCCCTTAGCATCCTGAATTAAAGACATCCACTTTTGATATTGTAGTTGAGCACAGAATTGAAATGGATTCATAAAATCCTGTGAACCCTGGGTTCCAAATTTCCATTCCTGTTCTAAAGATCTAAGTCTATTATATTGTAGATCATTCATTTTCACCTGGTTTCTGCTAATTCTGCAAGAATCATTTTATCTCCTTAGGAAGCTTGAAACACTAAATTCTGAAACTGTGTTTTGTAAATACAATATTGGTCCCTCTTAAATTTCCCATTTAATCTTCCTATGTGTTGAAAGTATCTTTTAATATCTAGCTTTGTATCCTCCCACCATTCCTGTGAAGTATCATATAACATTTTAACCGATTTACGTGCTTCTAATAAGGAAATAAAACCATCCTTAAAAGTTGGAAGAGACAACAGTTCCAAGTTCAACCTCCAATACCCAGGCCCTTGTTGCATACCATCATAATTAGAGACCTCAGTTCTATGACGGCATGGTCAGAATGAGCAATAGGACGGGTCCTGGTATTTTAATCTCCAAGGCAGGAGATATAAACCAGAAATTGATCCTAGTAGCTAGGTTACCTCTGAAATAGGTCATATCTGGCCGGCCAAAAAACACAAGCATCAACCAAACCAGGTTGTGAAATCAAAGCAGCCAGGCAATTGGTATCACAATATAATTTTGGGTTTGAGGACCCCTATCCTTTAAATACAACCCACAATTGAAATCTCCTCCCAAGAAAACATAACGAGATGTAAACAAATAAGGCTGTATAGTGTTAAAAGCTCAATTCTAGCTGTCTTTGTTTGTGGGCATATACATTAATAAACCGACAGTGCAATTTATTTAACGTGACATCTAATAACAAAGCACAGCCTGGGGCTATGTCCACTACCTGTATGGATTGTGCCAAAGGGAATTTAAACAAATTCAACACTTACAACAAAGATCCTCTCAATAGACCAATAAGTCACTCCCATTTCCATCCCACGAGGCTCTATCCATCTCTTGTCTGCTATGTAATCGAGTGTCTTGAAGAATACCACATCATAAAAAGGAATCAAATAAAGCATATACCAAAGTTGTTTTCTATCTGACTGAATACTGTTAGTATTTAAAAGGCCACAGTAATACTTAAATAACATATCCATTGCGTATAAAAACAAAAAACAAACCCATTAAGTGTTTAACTAAAGGAGAACTAATTAATCCTGAAAAAAAATTGAAAAACATTAGGATTTCTTCCTGACCCATTTACGGAACCCATCCTAGATTATTTTTGGAGGGATAGTCAAATCTTCTGTAGAACGCTCAGTGTCTGATCCTCCATCCGCTTGAGAAGAGTGAACCGAAACTGAGTCTGATTCTGTACCTACATCAGGTTCTTCAACCTGCAAGGCGGAAAAGGTGTTTTGCACTGGGAGATGGAAACTTCTGAAACAGATGCTGCAGTTTTCTTCCGTAACCTCCTTCTTCGATTATTAACTACAGTGAAGGCACCTTCTGGTGGAAGGGGGAGGCATAGAACCTGCATCACCAGATACCTCTAGTACTAACAGTTCTGCCTCAGATGGAGGCATGTGAGAAACAAAACAGAAGTGGATAAGGCCTCCGAAGGGGATTAATAGGCCTTTCAGGAGGTGCCCTCTTAGGTAGGGAAGGGGGTCCATATTGTTTCAAAGCCGATTTTAATGCAATATTCAAATAAAAATCCTGAGTGGTATAATCCTTGTCTGCAGTATTATGGGCCCAAGGACAATCCATAAAGAATGCTGTTCCTCACAAAGACTACACTTGGGAGGATGATGACAGTCAGTCATAATATGCCCCACTTCCCCACATTGAGCACATTTCATTGTATCACAGGTTCGACTCAAATGTCTGCTGGAACCGCATTTATAACAATGGCGTGGCTGTCCAGGATAAAAATGAAACCCTTGTCACGACCCAGGTAAAAACAACTTGGTAGATGTTGAAGTCCATCCTCCGTTTGTGGTAAAGTCACCTTATACCTCCACCCTCCATTCCAATAACCTTCAGAATCTAAAATTGGTTCGGATTCCCTTATTTGACAACGTTTCTCCAGCCAGTATGAAATGTCCATAATATTCACCCTTCATTTCTGAATAAGACAGTGATCACTTTAAAAGTTTGTTTTGTTAAAGGTATAGCTTGAAAGTGGGTCCAAGCTGGGTTAGTTTTAAACAGGGCATACTTCATCCAGAAATGATTCAGGATGTCAGGGGCGAAAACTTATGTCATATGTAGATTCTCCTGTGTGTGAATCAAGCATACACTTCGAGGGAGAAACCCCAGCATCTGCTTCAATAGAACTTTCCCCACATAAAAGTGGTCTGGCATCGTATCTGCTGGTCCTAAAACCAGCCAAACTGCATTCCTGTGTTTAGCTAAAGAAACAGGTTTTTGAAATAAACTAGCAAGTGGGAGCTGTCAGGGCTGGGGTTACTGACTCATTGTCAGGAGGTACTATAGGAATAGATCCCAGGGCTTCTTCCGACTGGGGCGAATCACTAGCCACAGTAATGTTTTCCATAGGCCCCTGTTGTGCTGGAGACTGTATAGGGGAGAAGGAAATGGAATCTGCTTGTGAAATGGGCAAGTCCATCATAACCATCTCTGCATCTGTATTAGCAGATAAAGTGTGCCTTGAAACAGGGTCTGAGGCTAGCACATATGGTTTAGTAAACAGGACTGTATCAGGCCTGTGCATATTGTGTAGGAGGCCATCCACAGTTCCCTCAGTACCCCAGTGACACTCCCTGAACCCGGAAGTGGAATATGGGATCCGCAACCCACTGACCTGTTTCTGTTTGGATCCAACCAGCTCATTCCAGTGCCCATTCTGGAGACCATGCCAAATCATGCCGTGAGTGATTTTCCAATCCTGTGTCTTTGCCTGATGTAGTATCCTCTATTAGAGGGCCCGCTGCAAAACTTCTGTTGTAGATGCCGTGGAAGGCGATGGTGAACCTTGAATCGAATGTTTCCTTTTTTCTTCAGCATGCAGTTTAGCTGCTCTGTAATCAACCTCAGCCTGTAATAAGAGGTCCTGTTTCACACGGACCACTGCGTCTATATCTTCATTGCCCTCCACAGGTATAGGGCCTGCTCCAGGACTTCCTGTAACACCTAGTGTCACCATCGTGGAGTGTAGCAAAACTCCATTTTCGGTGGATCACTCCACGCATTGCTATCACAGCAAGCAGCGGGGGCTGAGTGTAGATATGCTGGCCACCCTGAGAGTGCATTCCAGCCATACTATGTTCCTCGCTGAGCTTGCTAACTCACCAGCCACAGCATGTCCTCCTCCACTGTCCTCCTCTCCGCCATCTTGGTCCCACCAGAAAATGGGTCCCCCTGCTCACAGGAAGTAGGAATTTCCCAGTGCCCTGGCCAAATTCCCTCCTTCACTAAAAAATACCACCGACAGCTTAATCTGGTTCAAGGTCAGTTGGCATTCATCTGTATCCCCTCCCGGGTCGTGCCTGAAAATAGGCAGGATTTGTCTAGTGCACTTACCAGTCAACAAAAACTAACTAAATAAATAAATTTACATTTTTCAAAGGTTATAATAGCAGGGCTCATTACCTGGGGACAAAAACAGACTTTGACTTAAATTGCTTTTTGTAGTCTGTGCTATTGGTCACAGTGTCTGTTGTTTTAATTCCTTCTACTTCATTTAGCAGGGCTGTTACTATATCTCAATTTTGCCAATTACATCAAAGTCCCAATACTGGCAGTCCCAGCTGGAAAGCAGTTTGGTCTCATTGCTTACTGTAGCTATGGGGACATCAGTGAAGTTAAGTAAATATTCAGTACTGTTTACTTCCTCCTTGAGCTGGCCCATTGTGGAGATTTCTTGGCTAATATCAGATGTTTTTGCCTTCCGAAAAGAGTTTTAATTGAAGCTTTCTTATTAGCTTAAACATATTCTCTTGGATTCAAAACAAATCAGACTTAGGTGCAGGCACAAAAGAAAGTCCTTTGAGTAAAATGAATCTTTGGATTTACGCTAAGGTAGATGTCAGTCAAGTTAATAATCTCTATTACTTATAAGAACAAAAACAAAGGTGCTGTGTCAGCATGTGGTCTGAAAACAAAACCAAAAGTAATATTAAATACATGCTGAAAATGGAAAATAGAGTTAAAATCGAGTTTCAACCTTAGTCTTCTTCATGAAATGTCTCAAAGAAATAAAAGCAAAGTTAGTGCTTTCGGTGATACCAGAGCACTCCGGCCCCAATACACTTATTTTCAGATTGCAGGTATTACGGTACACTGACATCATGCAAGAAGCACACTGCTAAAAATGTTGTTTTGATCGCAAATTCCACACAACAGGGTGTAATACCTACAATCAGAAAATAAGTGCATTCCCTTAATAAAAATATTGTGAAAATGTTGTTTTGATCATAAATTCAACAAATAAAGCGGTATCACAGTCACAAGATTCACCAATTTGAACTTGCAACATATTTTCAGGAAAAACAGGCAGAGCTATATATAAAATGTATGTGTAGCTAGTCAGTATAAATAGTACAAACATTCCACACAATGTGGGGTGTGAGGCAGAAACCCCCAACAAAAAGAAAATAATACAAAGAAAAGATAACATTAACTAATACAGCCAGTTACCAACAGTCAAAACAGGGGGTGTGGGGGCAGAGCCCCTGGAAGAAAAAGACTAAGTCCTAGTAAGAGGACACCATTGCTGTCTGTTCATTTTTACTAGCAATGAACATGTCTCTCAATAATAGGGAGCAATGTATACATACCTCATTTCAACAAATTGTAGATACCAAAAACTACATCTCACAATGCTCCATGGTTCCCATTACTGAAATGGGGTGTGGGGTGAAGCCCCCAATGAAAAAGAAACAACAATTAAGAAAAGTCCAAAAGAAAGGCTGTGTGTGCAATAAATATTTCCTTTTATTTCGGTTTAGTTGCAGTACAGTTAATAAATACAGTGCAATTCAATGTTATCAGGTTGAAGCATCTACAGAAAGATGTTGACATAAGTACATATTTAACCAAAAAAAATGAGTGTGCAGGGGGCTGGAGGTGCTCCAGTAATGCTGTGCTTTCATCTGTATTGCTTTTTTTATTTTAGTCTTTGGTAACCATGTAAGGACCACTTGGCTCAAGTGTCTGTTTTCAGGGGCCACCTGGGAGCACTGGGCGGTTAAGTGATTGCTCAGAGTCACACAGTATGCAAGTAGAGGTGTGAGAATCAAACTCAGGTCTGGTCTGCTGGATGTATCAAGCTTGTTCACACCTCGTTCCTCTAACTTCTAGGCTATACTGCCAGCCCACTTGTTCCTTAAGATCATCTATATACTGTTTATGTGCTCGTTTCCTCGTTTCCCCTGCTTGTCTTTTTGTATACTATTCTTTTGTTTTGCTGGTATTTGTACCCACTTTTATTTTGTTTTGGTCTAAAAACATCAGTTGATGTAAAGGGAATTGCAAGCTGTTAAACAATCAGGAATGGGCTCCTAGATGGTCACAGATTTCTTTGTGACCAGGTGTTTGGCATTTGTATTGTACTGTTTGCCCCTTGAACAAGAATGCCCTCTACTTCTAGGCGTTTCCTTCTATCCCACACAAAAACTTCTTTCTTTTCAAAGTCAGTGAAGTCCCTGTTAAGTTTGTTTCTTATTCTTGCAATTAATTCATTTTCATATTTGTTAACCTTTTAAAGTAGGCTTTATTAAGGGATTCAAAGTCTCCTTACCTTTGAACACGAAGTCGTGTCTGAATGTTTTTAATCTCTGGATTTGCTACCCTTACAGTTTGGCATCTTGCTTAATAAGCGTGGTCGTGTACTTACTAGTGCACTCTGTTGATGCAACTTCCCAGTCCTTCTGCTGCCTCTTGCGTCAAAGCCAAAGGGGGACTTGTCAATCGAAGACCCTCAGAGAGATCCCAGTTCTCAATATTTTCTACTGTGATTTGGTTATAGTAGTGGTTCAATTCCACAATATGCTGTCTTTCCAACTTGACAAATAATTATTTTAATGTTTTATAAGTTTTCTTAAGATTATGTACCTTACATGAATGATTTTATGTAATGTTAATGTATTTAATTATGTGTGTCACTTTAAATCACTTGTTTAAAATGAGTGTGTCTGTTAATTCTCAAACCTGCCCTCTGATGAAGATCCGTTTTGGGTTGAAGTGCTGGGACTTTGGGTGCTTGTCTGGGTGGCGTTGCCACAATAAATCACTGCTTGCATTATGTAAATTACTGTTAGAGTTTCTTTATCTATGAGTGCTGTGTTCCTGTTTTTCTTTTTAAAGATCTTAAATGTGACTGGCACTGATTTCAACAATCAGGCTGAAGCTTTCACATATCTTAGATGTACAGCACTCCAAATCTGTAATTTACATAATTTTCCTAACTACTGTTCTGTTTCCATCTAATATTACAGGCGTCTCACCAAACAAGTAAACCACCACCTGGTGGAGTGTCAGCAAAGTCGTAAAAAGAAGCAGGAGAAGTGATGTATTCTGCTACTGCTGTGAATGAGACAGCAGTGCCAGGGTATTATGTTGATGTTTAAATTGTTTGAATTGGGGTCTTAATGTTAAAATAATATTTACAGCAATGTGTGACCCAATGACCCCTATTTTATGAACTTCTATCTTATTAGGTCTGAAAAAAAGCAGCATGAAAATTATGTAAATACTGGATTTGGGATCCGCAATATTTCCTAACTACTGTTCTGTTTCTGGCTACTATCATAGAAATTAATTACACAAGTAAACCCACCACCCAATAGTGCATCAACAAAATTATATGGAAAAGGAAGTGGGAGTAGTGATGTAGATCCCACTATTGCTGTAAATGAGACAGCAGTGATCAGGTAGTAAGTAGACATTTAAATTGTTTTAACTGGAGTGTTAATGCTTAAAATAATATTGTTTAAACTAGGCGTTAATGCTTAAATAATATTTACAGCACCATGTAGACCCAATAACCCCTATTTTATGAACTTCTGTCTTACTAATCCTGAAAAGAAATAACCAGAAAATTATGTAAATACCAGATTCGATGTCTAGTGCCATGTGACTAGGGTATGCAAAAGTGGAAACCTCATTCTCAAAACCATGGCTGGTCACCTTTAAAGCAAAATTGTATAGTAATTTAATTTGCTCAATCAAGAGCAAACTTTATGAACATGAAACGAACATTTCTGCAGTATTCCTGCCTAGCTGCACCCATCAGAAAATAAATGTTATGCTCCTCACCTACACAAAACCCAGACAAGTAATAGATTACACAACACGTTTATTGCATAAGCCATAGCAAAAACTGTGTCATGTGTACAACAGTACAACTGATGCCACAACAAACAAAACATTGTTCCTAAATTGAAAAGACACCATCTGTATGAACATGCAGCAGAGCACTTTGCACACAGACTGGCTGACAACACAGCACTGTAACAGAACACGGTGATAATCTTAACTATATACACTGTACTGAAACTTCAGTGAGCATAACCTCTAATGAATATTTCCTGGAGCGTGCAAGAAACCAGACATAAAACTCCATAGGGCCAAAAATTCTGAAAATTCTATACCTGACCCAATTTGCGATCAAGCAAAGTTCTGGAATTAACAAATGTGAAACACTGAAAACACTGATCCCAGGAAAAATTTGATCTAGCTGCTAAGAGCACTGAGCTAGACTGAGCAGAAGCCTTCTCACGCTCTTCCCTGAGGGTTCAAATCCTGCCAATCGACCCTATAGGGTCTCCATGTTACAAAACATTTCAATTTCTGCCTAACTGCACCCATCAGAAAATAATGTTTTGCTCACTCCTACAAAACCCAGACAAGTAATAGGTTACACAGCAAATGTATTGCATAGACCACAAGAAGAGGGGCAACAGACAAGAGACCAAAACTTCTGGTCACTGCCAGCCTACTATTCAATCAATCAATCAATCAATCAATCAAATCTTTATTTATCCAGGCGAACATCATTGAGCAAGCTCATTTGCAAGATGGACCTGGTTATTACGGATCAACATATATTCCAATTACATTAAGAAACATAAAATTACAAAAAATTATTTACAGTCACGATTAAAATATCATCATCATAACAACAAATAAATACAAAGAAGGTGCAAAATACAGAATTAGCTACAATACAGAGGTGGCATACAACATCGGAGAGGATAGCTGTGTCATATAAATGAGATTTGGGAGACTTAGATGGCTTCAGGAAAAATAACAAAGGTTCAGTTAGATAACAGAATGGAGAATAATGTAGCCAGTACAATACTTAGTCCTGGCCAGGGATGTAAAGCTAGGTTGAGGGGATGTATGACGTTCCCAAAAATACTAAAGGCAAGGAATATGGAGGGGGAGGGGGGATGGAGGGTGGGAAGATAGGGAAAAACAAGGTAGGGAGAAGGAGAGCAATGGCCCACGCAGTATGCAAGGAAAAATGGTGGAGAGGCAGTGTGAGGAAGAGGGAAGTGATTATAGAATTCCCTCACAGTATAATGATATATGACCTTGGGATGAGATCAGAGTAGAGAGGGCACATGAAGCCAGCATTGTACTATAATATAATCTGCAAGGAGCTGAAGCCTCAGTGACGAGGAAGCAATTACAGGATTCCCTCACTGTCCGAGCATAGAGGGTCTTGAATGAATCCAAACTGATGAGAATGCTCAATTTCAACAATTTTTGCAGTTTATTCCACAGGGGTGGTACACAAAGCTGATTGCTGCTCTACCATGGTGGGAAAAACCCTAGGGATACACAAAGTGATAAGGAGTTACTTCTTAGGGCATAGTTTCCTGGTGGGCTTAGCGGAGACAGTCAATGATATATTGAGGGAGTTTTTTGAGACCGCTCTGAATGTCCAAATCACGCGTTTCTATTTCGCTTAAATTTAAGAGTATTCCACCCTACAGCTGCGTACAATGCACAGTGGTGGGTGGAGAGGAAAAGCCAGTTATAAACCTAATAGCTCTGTGATAAAGCGTGTCCAATTTGTCGAGAGGCTTTAGGGCACTGACTATACAAGAAATCTGCATAATCAATCAGAGAGAGAAAGGTTGTTTGGACCAGCCACTTGTTTGCCTCACTAGTAAGAAACTGGTTAATCCTAAGGAAAAGATCCAGCCTTTGTCTTACTTTCTCTATCAAGTCCTCAATGTGCTCTGTGAATGAGAGATTCTGATCCAGCCACACTCCCAAATATTTAAACTTTGAAACAAACTCCAGGTTCTCTCCAAGTATTGTGGTGATCAGAGGTAACGTTCCATTAGTGGTCGGGTTCACCACACAACTGTGGGGCGAGAAAAGCATTGCTTTAGTTTTTTGCATTTAGGAGGAGCTTTTAAAAGAAGCTGTTTCTGTAGCCAGTTAAATTCCTCCTGGAGATCTCATGGCGGCTTCAGGAATCGGACGATCAAGATAAAGAACAGTGTCGTCTGCAAGCAGATGTATACTGGCCTTGTTTATGCTATCAACAGTGTTATTAACATAGATAGCAAACAGTAATGGTCCACGTATTGACCCTTGAGGCACTCCCTTTGAAGAGGCTTGAGTGCGGACAGCTCACCTCAGCCTTGATCTGCTGAAACCGTCCCTGAGAGATAATCAGTAAACCAACTCATTGGAGCTGGATCAAGACCTAAATTCCTCAAGGAAGAGAGAAGCAGGTTGTGATCCACGGTGTCAAAGGCCTTACTTAGGTCTAAGAATACAGTGCAGACAAAATGTTTTTATCCAGGTCATGGCGCCAGTCATTGGTTAGTTTGGCAATGGCTGAAACAGTGCTGCTCTTGATCTAAAGCCAGATTGCATGGGGTTTAATAGGTTGTTTGACTCAAAGTAGTTCCTGAGCTGGTTACTCACTGTTTTTTCCAGAAGTTTTGACATGGTAGGTAGGAGAGATATCGGTCTGTAACTGCTCAGGTCCAAGCGCCCCTGATTTAAACAGAGGAATGACATGTGCGGTTTTCCATATCGGAGAAATACTCCTTGACTATTGATTGAGTCCTGAACATACCTGTCCTTGACGGAGTCTGATTTCCAACTACTGTGCCTCATCCAACAGCACTCCTTGACCTCCAGATTGGCTGCTGCAGTTGCCCTCTTGCACAGAATGTGTCTGACAGCCTCTTCCTGGGAAGATCCCCATGCCATCATGCAGGTATGGGGTGACCTTCTTACCTTCTCCTTCCATTCACCTACCATCATTCTTGCTACTTTCATGAAGAGGAATGACTGTGTCATCGAGGCACAGGTCAGGAAGCATAGGAAAACCAGGAGCAGTTTCAAAATTCGCAAATAGCTTTTTATTTTTCTCAATAGCAGCAAAATAAAAAAATTAAAAATGTGTTCAGTTATAACTATTTACAAAGGTAGTACAAACAGAAAACAAAGTCCTTCAACTGAGGGTTTCTTTTCAATTCCAGGTTTTAGTCTCTCACTCTCTCACTCTCCTTTTCTCTCTAGCAAAAGCATTGCTGCTCTTTTTATTAGTCTTTGTCTGGGAACTCATTAAGAGACCTTGCTTCTCACAGAATCTTCTTGTAAGTTTACAGAATATTCTTATCACTTTCGATGCAGGTGCAGCAAAACAACATAGTGACCCAGGACTGACCTCTTGTTTACAGCTCTGCAAAGGCTTAAAACTGCATCTCAGGTTAACCCCTTGAGTTCCAAATAGCTTTGCAATCATTTCAACAGTATAACTATATACAGTTTTAAACAAAGGGATCCCAGTTTCACATACAGTTTTACACAGAGATTCACATGTATTTTTATAACTGTAGATATGCAAGGGGAAAAAAGACAGAAATAGCAAGGAAAGCAGAGAGATAGCGAGATGTGGAAAACATGAAACTGTCAAAGTGATCAGTTCCCAGGTCTCACAAGAAAATTTGGTTGCACAACCAGACAGAGGAGAGACAGAAAGGAGAGGACAGATCTGATCCTTGCATTTAAACTCTTTCTGCATAACAAATGGGGCAGGGCTTTATTCAACCCTGTCACACCGTGGAAAGCTCCGAACGGTAACACGTGAAAGACAAATTGTCCCTAAAAGCCCTTGCAAACCCCAGACACTGCCTGTGCTCTGAGAAAATTTCAACATGTTGATAAGTGGAGTGAGTATCAATGGTGAATAAGTAGCACCCTGGCTGAAAATCTTTGTGACTGCGCTGCATCCTCCAGTCTGAATCTTCCTTAAAAAGAAACAAATGTATCCATAACTGAAATCCAAAATGAGTCTCGACTTACAATTCCTTTCTGAGACAGTCAAGGAATTAACAACATGTGTGGGCTGGCCATTGGAGACGTACATCCTCTGTCCAAGAGCCTGTAGATTTCTTCTGAAACAAACCGTAGAAACCATACTCCCCCAATCTCCCTCAATAAGGTTTGGGAACCATATATTGCATTACTATTCCCTTGCCCTGTTGCTGTCCAGGCTGTCTGCATACATATCTTTACTGATGATGCAGCCAGCATGGTCGATATTCAGAAGGCACACCACTTCTGCCTGCTGCTGCCTTACATGCTGGATACTCCGCTCTCCAGTGATCCTTCTTGCCACAAGCAAAGCAAAACCCCATTCTCTGCTGGCTGTAGCTGGACCCATGGCACTATAAAACACTCCTAGCTCCTGAATTTGCTCTATATCATCTGAATCTGTCCCTCTTCTAACAAGCCTCCTTGGTCTTCCTTACTGCCCGGCTTCCACCTTCATAAACCTCTTCTCATCCTCACTATCACTGGTTAACTCATGCATCTGGTCTTCTTGTACTGTAGCCCATCCATGCTCTGATTTATCTGCCAGTAAGATCAGCTTTTGCCTGGTGTTTACTAAGTCCACACCTGCACTGGCTGACTCCGTGGCCTTCTCCAGAGACCCTGCTTCCAAGGCCAAAGTAGCAGATTTTAAACAATCTTAACACTTGTTTTTACTGTGTTTAAATTGCACTTCATTTTCCTTATTTTTAAACTGAGGCATCTGTTTGGCTCTTACCCTCTTAGTCTCCTAAAGCTGCTACTCATTTCACTCTGTGAGTTCCCTCTGAAGAGCCTCCAGTCTCTCTAAGGACATATTCAGTTTTTGCTACCACTGACACGGTGGACTGGGACATAGCTTTCTGCACCTGCCACTCCAGTTACAGCAGGTACATTTACTGTACTGTAGTTCTGTTTGCACCAGGAAAACCCAAAGCATTTATTTTACCAGAAACCCTGCCTATGGCAAACTTTGGCCTAGCTGCTCAGAGTACTGACCTAGACTGAGGAGACACCCTCTCAAACACTTCCCTTAGGGCTCTAATCCTGCCCACCAACCCTATTAGGTCCCATACTGCAAAACATTTCATTTCTCATCTCCTCCTGTCTCTGTGATATTATGATGTGCACCACATTTAAAGAGCCCCTGACAGCACTAGGAAAACATTGAAAATAGTAAGATTTATCTTCAGCTCCATCCCATTTTCTTTATTACTGCATATATTTTCAGTAAATAATTCCCCATTTTCTTTATTACTGAAAAAACTGCATTAAAACAAGATCCCTGTCCCTAGACTATATCTACTTTGGCTGCTTCTCTACACATGACATCACAATACCTGTTTGGCTGCTTCTCTACATATGACATCACAATCCCCTGTTTATGACATCATATTTTTCTCCATAGCAACATAATGTGATGTCATAAACAGAATTATGATGTCATGTATAGGCAGGCAGCCAGAGCTAAAAGGCAGAGATACTATATTCATGCAAATATCCTTAGTAATAAGGAACTAAGGTTGAGAATTACAGAATAAAATACATAATATGAGCTGCATTTATCCCTGAATGTCACATTTTTTCAAAGTTGTCTTAACTGTGTCAGGAACTCTTTATAGTGTCCCGTAATTGTGTGGTAAAGGGTATAGTACAGTACACCCTAGTGGGTTGATTCCACAAGCTTCTGTCATCTGTTGCCTGGCAACAAACCAGTAATAGAGCAGAGCAGAATGCAGCATTCCAGCTATGGAACTTGTGCAAATGGCAACTGCGCTTCGAGATCCTTTTTGAAATTTCTTTTAAGTCTGCCAAATCCCAAAAAGCATTTTGTGCACGCAATCTGCAGAAAATTATTCAATGATTCATGGAAAATTAATCCACCGCTTATGTAAGCCACTGACTATTCTGTGATTTATATTTAGTTATTTAATTAATTAATTAATTAATTAATTAACGTTTCACCAGGAAGACATGCTGAGCAGGAATGCTCCTTTCCAGATGTATCCTGGGAAGAGAACAGGTATAACACAATACAGTTCAGAAGTACGCAATGCAGTTCAGAGGTACAATCAAGTCAGACACACGCCAGTGCAGGCTGAAATAGCTGATTATAGAAAATACAAGTGCTTCCCGCAACAGATACAAATTGGCGCCCAGTGCAGGTTTCAGTTACAGAAAATACTAGGCATAGGGCTTAGAGAGAAAAAATAAAAAGGAGAAATGGGAAAGTGAGAGGTATAATTAGGAGCAGGAGCAGGTAGGGGAGATGTAGTTGTGAAGCAGGGATGAGAGAGCTTGGGTGAAAGTGTATTTTGATGGGGAGTGCATCCCAGAGTTTGGGGAAGTGGATGGGAGAAAACTGCTTGGCCAGCAGAGGTAGATCTGAGGATAGAAGGGTGCAGGCCAATACTCTTGAGGGAGACAGATGAGTAAGGAGGAGGGACGAGAGGGATGTGAGGTAGAGGGAAGAGAGCTGAACCAGACTTCCCCAAGGAAGCTGGCACAGTGGGCTAGATGTCTACCCTCAACAGAAAGGAGGACTAGGGATTGATATACAGAACAGTGGTGAGTATGGGAAGGGCAGTCAAGAGCAAAGCGACACAAAAAGTGGAAAAGAGTGTGCAATCTGGCTAGGGAGTTTTGGAGGAGGCGCTATAGACCACATCACCATAATCCGTAATTGGAAGGATCATTCTCTGTAGGATTGCATGGTGGGCCGGTAATGGGATGCATCCACTGTTTCTATGTAAGGCTCCAGGTTTGGGAGCAGTTTTATGGATAGCTTCCATGTGATCAGAGAAGTTGAGGTGCTTGTTGATCCAAATCCCAAGGTACCTGAATGAGGTAACGACCTCCAATGTAGTCCCATCAAGAGGTGAAAAGAAATGGAGGGAAGCCTAGAGGGTCACTGCCTTGTGCAAAAGGACATGGAGACTGTCTTCTAGGTGTTTAAGAACAATTAGTTTGAGATAGCCAGAGCTGAACTTTGTTGAAGTTCAGCTGAAGTCTGAATGCCATGTCAGAGGGGAGGGCCAGCAGTGTACAGTACAGTGTCATCCATATCATGTGAAAGGATACAGATAAGCAGACTGCAGGGAGATCATTTAGAAAACTGGAGAATAAGAGAGGATCAAGGACAGATCCTTGAGGGACCCGGTGTTTATAGGGAGAGGTGAGGAAAGTGTGTCCCTATTTTGACTGGACTGCAACCTACCCTCAAGGTAAGATCTGAATCATTTGGTAGCAGTGGCTGAGAGCCCTGTGGCAGAGAGCTTGTTAAGAAGGAGGAGGTGTGAGAGGCAGTGTTGAAAGGCATGGTCAGGTCAACAAAATGGCAGAATTGATAAGACCCTGGTCCATACCGGAGTGGATGGAATCGGTGAGTCTGAGGAGGAGGCAGCAGTGGAATACTGCTTCTGGAAGCCTGATTGGAAAGGGATGACAAAGGAGGAGGAGTCAAGGTAGGGAGAAAGTTGGGAGAGTACAATATGCTCTTGCAGCTTGCCAAGGATGGAAAGATGGAGATGGGGCTATAATTACCAGGGGCAGAGGGGGTCACCACCTTTAGGAGGGGATGATGGTAGCATGCTTCCAGGCTGATGGGATAGAGGCAAGAGAGAAAAAGGTTCAGGAGAGCAGCAGTAGGATAGGACTAGGCAGGGGTTGACAGATATAGGAGTTTAGAATCAAGATCACTAGGACTCTTGCCCTTAGAAGGGTTCAGGTAAGCAAGGTGCAGAGAGCATCAGATTGGGATAATGAGGAGAAGGGAGGTGTAGTATGAAGGTACAGCAGATGGGGAGAGGAGTTGGGGAGGGAGGAGGAGGAGTGAGGGGTCGTAAAGTAAAGAAGGCGTTAAATTCTGAAGCTACTGTGAGGGGTCTGATAGGAGGTGTCACCCACTCTGAGGACAGAGGCAGGTGGTTGATTGTGGGGAGGCGAAAGGCATTGATCACCTTCCAGAATTTTGAAGTGTGATTGTTTGTTAGAAGGTGTTTGAAAGTAATCAGCCTTAGCTTGTCTAACTGCACTGGTGTAGGCGTTTCAGAGGTAGCGGTATCTTAGGAAGGCTGCAGGGGAGTGTGAGCATTTTGTTTCTTCCAGGCACGGTCCCCAAGCTTAAAGCCTGGCAGGAGTTCAGCTGTAATCCAGGGAGGTGTGAGCCATGCACCCTGGTATGCCTGAGAGGCACAGAGGTTCTAGATACTGGGGAATTTAGATTTAAAATAGGTTAGGCACTGTCTATTGATAAGGCAGAGTTGATGGGAGACCATTCAGTACTGGACAGGTTGTTTAGAAGTGAGCAAGGTCAAGGGTTTTAAAAGAATGGATGAGTAAGATTTTGGGGTATTTTGAGCGATAGTAGTTTACAAATGCAGTGGATTAGATGGTGATCACTTAGGCATCAGGTAGGATGCGGCATTGATAATATAATGTGGATGTGAGGCTAGGATCCAGTCAATGAGCGAATGTTTGTGGGACTTGAAGTTGAGATGTGTTGGTTCAGTGATTAGCTCATCTAGGTTTAAGGAAGTGACTCCACCGCAAATTTTGAGTGTGGTGAGGTGAGCCAGTTTATGTTAAAATCACCTAGAATAATAAGCTCACCTGAGGAGGCGTGTGTTGAGAGAGTTGACAGAAGGTCAATGATAGAAGTGGGAGGAGGCCAGAGCAGCAGTACACACTGACTATAAAGATGGGTAGGGAGAAGAGGGAGAGAGTTTATCAGGAGCAGCTCATATGTGGCAGGAATTGTGGAGGCCAGAATAGGTGTGAACTGTGAGGATGCTAGGTACATGGCCACACTCCTCCTCTGCTTGTGCGATCCTGCCAAATAAGGAAGAAATCAGGGAAAGCGATGCTCTCATCAAGGATTTTAGGGTTAGCCAGGATTCTGACAAGATTAGTATGTCTAAGTTAAGAGTTAAGGTGAGAGGCTGTAGTTGGTCAATTTTGTGGAGGAGACCCTGCTATTTAGATGAGCAACATGCAGACCTCTAGGGAGGTGGGAGGGAGGGATGAGGAAGGACCGGGTTAAGTTCAATGTCACCAGTGAACAGTAGCAACGGGTAACTAGGTGGGACACAAGGGCGAGATAATTTCTTTGACAACTGGTGAGGAGAAAGGTGGAGGCTGGAGGGTGTATATAAAACCATGGATCACTTATCCACAGTTTTAAAAGCAATTCCACATTAATAATTTTGGAATTGCAGTTCTGATGGAATTCCTTGGAATTATGCAGCATTTCAAAAATTCTGTGCAATTACAGCAGAAGCAGAAATGGTAGTTTACTCAACTGGTAAAGGTGATTGTAGGGTATACATCTCCGAGGCACTCCACACATCCTTACACATGGGTTGTGTCCACCTGATAGGTTGCTTGATGCACATGTGACTTCAAAGAAGTCTGACCCCTTTCCCTGTGATGCTGCCTCTCAGGATCAGTTCAAATTCTTCCAAAGCTGTACCTAATCTGTAACCAATAACTCTTGACTTGTTAGTAGGCAGCATAATGTTTCCTGATATGTATCTTAGCACATTAAATAAATTATAGTAGAGGCATTTGTTATGTTTTACCAAAAATTCTGTGGCCCATGAGGGTCCTCTCTTTATTTCTTATTCACACAAATCTAAAATTTCCAGCCCAAACAGCATGCTGATTGTTACATCTTGAAGCTCATCTTTGAGTCCTTTGTCTCTGACTGACTACCTGGTGGGTTGTGGAGTGCCTCAGAGATGTATACCTCCACAATCACCTTTACCAGGTGAGTAAACTACCATTGTGGGGATAGTCTGAGGCACTCCGCACTCCTTCCACATGGGTTTCATATAAAAAGCAGTACCCTAATGAGAAGGGTGGGTAGTCAGTCCATTATGTTATGTTCGACCTTGCTGCTAATAACACTACTTAAGTAAAGTTAGTTTTTTTCTTCCAGGGCTACATCTACCCTGTAGCGTTAGTGAATGTGTGCATTGATGCCCATGGAGCGACAGAACAAATTTTCTGTATTGTGGCCATGTTTCTCTTGGCTCAGGATGTGGCTATTGCTGTAGTGGAATGCCTTGATTTTTGTTGGTGGTGTATGGTTTGAGGCCTTACTCGCTCTCTGTGATGGGAGACTTAAGCTAATATGGCCGTATGTTTGCCATTCTTGTGATGTAAGTGGACATTAGTCTCCTCATGGCTAGCAGATGATGTTAAGGCCCTATCTACCTTGTCTGGTAGGCATATGACAGGTACTGTATCTCAAGATCCTGTTTGGTGTGACAAAGTGTGCATATTTTGGGCAGAAAGGAAGGGATCATCTTTAAACTGATCTTGTCCTCAGGAAATACCAGATGAGGCAGTCTGTGGGATAATGCTTGTAATTTGCTTATGCACCCAGCTGAACATATAGTGACCATAAGGGTTAAGTGTTTGCCTCTGGAGTGGTAGTGACTGTAGAGGTTCAGATGGTGAGTTGGTCATTGCCCAGGCAGTCCGTGGGATAATGCTTGTAGTTCGCTATGCGTCTAGCTGAACATATAGTGACCATAAAGATTAAGTCTTTGCCATTTGAGTGGTAGTGACTCTAAAGGTTCAGATGGTGAGTTGCTCATTGCAATGGGTACTAAATTGAGGTCCCAGGGTGGGCCATTGTTTTATCTTAGGATGTAGATTGACCGATTGCTGCCACTTGCACTGTTAGGGACGCTGGAGATGGTCCTTTATGCAGACCTTACTGAAGGAAGAGAAGTATGTTGGGCACTGTGACCCTTAGAGGTTGGCATTTTTTTCCCTTTTCTTCTCACCACCTGTGGAATAATCTTGAATGTCTGATATTTTGAGGTAATGGAGTTTCTCCATAGTGTTGGTGACCACTGGGTGGTATCCCTCTCTTAGTATCTCCTATTCAGGAGCCAGGCTGTTAGTTTGAGATTGTTTGGACTGAGGTGACATACCGGTCCCTGGGTGAGACTATCTTCCTGAATGGTAGTGTCCATGGGTGGTCTAGTGCCATTGTCACTGTCGTGGTGAACCCTGTTCTCCTGGGCCAATGAGGGGTGATGTTTATCACCCAGGTTCTGGTTCTGCATATCTCTTTCAGAACCTGTAGTATCAGTGGAAAGACGGAGGTTACCTGGAATGACCATGTAGCTGATAGTGCATCCACTCCCCATGGATTTGTCATCCCTGAAGTGAGAGTAGAATCTGGGGTACTGATTGTTCTTGTTGGTGGCCATTAAGTTTATTTCTATTGGTCCCCAATGTCTGTTGATCATTTGGAATATGTTGGAATGAATCTTCCACTCTCCCGGATGTATTCACTGGCGACTTAACCAGTCTGCAGTGGTATTCAGCCTGCTTGCCAATGTGTATGGCTGATATGCTCACCAGATGTTTTTGTGTCCAAAGAATGAGTCTTGAGCCTCTCTTTGCATGGCTCTACTCTTTATTCCTCCTAGCCTGTTGATATAGGAGATGATAACTTGATTGTCTGAGCTCATGAGGGCAATTGTCCTTTTTCTGACTAGCCTTGTGAATTGCAGTGGCGCACAGAATAGTGCCCTGATTTCCAGAATGTTTATGGCCATTTTACTCTTGCATGTACCACTTGTCTAGGCTTCCCGGTGGGTGGCCACTGTGTAGAGGCTACTAGGGTGCAGGCAAATGGCATAGGCAGTGTGTCCATTAAGATGTGGGGGATTAGCTTGGTTAGTGGGGTAGGAGTTGGTGTGACAAAGCTCCACCTTCATCATTGTATTTCCACTAATGGCTGTATCTGATCAGGCAAACAACATTTGGATTTAGTGTTTGTGTAGCCACTTTCATCTCTGTTTCTAGATTGGAGTGTGTTTCGAATCTTGCTGTGGTGAGTGGGGTTCTGGCTCTGCCGTACCTAACTTTATTTCACATGGTGTTTTACACTAGGTGTGCCTGCTTTGGTTGATTATTTTGGTGGGGAATTGTTGCAGTGTCTAAATCCTGCCCAGAGGAGATTTGGGATTGCAGGTGATATCTGTTTGTGCCTTGTCTTTTATGTTTTCATAGGTGTCCTCCTGGTCAGATGGCATGGTGCACCTTCTGCATCTGATGCACAGTATGCTTAGTTGTTTTGGGGCTAGCGGCACATTGTGTTGGCTACAGCTCTTTGTTTTGGCTATTGTAGTAAGTTGAGAAATACATAGAGAGTGTGTGTGGGGGATTAGATATATTGTTTTATTTATTATTTCCCTTAATTTTTCCCTGCACAGTAATCAATAATGTTCTGCACCGTACAGGCTATTATTGTGCCTGTGCATTAAAGTGTGCATCGTCCCTATAAATGTGGCTAGAGTGAGTGAGGGACCCAGTGTTATGCTGTCTCTGCCCACAGCTGTGGTAATAGTGCAGCCCCCAATGTATTTTCCCATTATTAATTGATTTTCAAATCGTGCCTTTATATTTAATTATTCAGATTGTGGTCTGCTGTTGCAGATTGGTTGGCGCTTTTAACCAATGCCTCTGTGCTGGTTGGACATTTGTGAGCGTAGTTGTACTCTCCACAAGATGGCAGCAGTGACTGTCAGTCAATCTACACTGTCTGGCGGCTGCCTGCACCTTAATCCCGCATAGATAAGGGGGGTGTACAGCTTATCTGAGATCACAGCAGCAAGTCTCGTGATGATATTTGTCACGGCTGCCAATCTGGATAGGCAAGTTAGGTTAGTCCTCAATGTTCCTCCTCCTCATGAGACCTATTTTGTTTGTGGTGTTTGAATCAGATAGATGATAGAGGAGTTTCTCTACCTTTGATAGAAGAAGGTGTGAGTTTAAAAGACATAATGCCATAAAAGCCTATTGAGAGCATGTCATTTTGAGGTGAGGCTCAGAGGGACTGAGAAAATGATTCAGAAACTGTTGTGTAGTTATGTCTTGAGTGAGATTCAGGTGTGCTACTCTGCTTGTAATGGGGAACTGTGGCATATTACTTAGTATTTTAGCAGTCAGGATGCTTGCAGAGTACTCCTGATGTTCTAAAGTGGCCACTTGCTCATTTAATAGTGGATAGACTCTGGAGCTGCTGGCAGGGCTCCAGGTCATCCGCACCTTAGTAAAGTGGTATGCTTGTTCTGGACAGCATGTAGGGACTCAAGAGTATATGCCCATTTAAGGAATGAGAGCCTTTAATTATACTGTAGCCCCTGATGTACTGAGCTCCTGTGGCTGTGGAATCTATTTGGTCATCTGTGAAAGATCTCTGACAATACATGGCTCTGTTAGCATCCTTTAAATTTAGCATCATTTAAATTTCAAAATGTGATAAATTATGTTGTTCAAGCTTTTTGGTATAAAATTAATGGGGCTAAGTCATGTATTCACATTAGTATGCATTACTTTGTCATACACAATACATAGAAGGCTCCTTAATTAATATGTGACTGTTCCATTAAGAGAAGGAACTGTGGATATCAGTAAAAGAAATGACTATTAAAGTACACTGTTTCCCAAATAGTTATTTTATTGTAATCAAACCTCCTTGTATATTGACCCAATATAATACAGTACTGTGTTTTATTTATTTATTTGTATTATTTTATTTATATTTTATTTATTTATTCTGGACCCTTTGTATGCCTTGGTATTCTTTGGGATAATGTAGGCATGTGCCTTTAAGAGGGGAGGTGGGCAGGATGTCTTAGCTAATTCTTGCCTTGGATGTGGTAAGCTGAGGAAGAATCATCTGCATTAGGTTTTTTCTTCTTTAAAATATGTTTCTTCAGTTGTCCTTCATGGTCAGTGTTAAAGTTAGGGGACTTAGGCTTGAGAAGCTGTACATTTGCTAGCTCCATTCTCCATTGCAAGACATGTTGGATTTAGTTAAATCTTGTTTGTTTATCTTCTTCTGAGATGGTCGCCAATATCTCGCGAGAGCTGAGAGCCAGTAAGCTTGCAGGTCTCATGGAGCAGGAAATTTGAAACTATGAAGAAGCATGGGGATGGTCATGCTGTTTGAGAAGCCATAAAATAACATTTGAGTGGCTCCATTTTGGTCCCTGGAGCCTTTTTCTGTGGGAGTGTTTTTGGATAGAAGATAACATGAAATGGTTGCCGGTGCTTTTATTTACTGCCACGGAATTCGAGGAATGGCTGAATGCAGCATGGGCATTTTAAGCACCTTCCAATGCAAGGAAACTTTTCTGGATGAGTTTGTGAGTACTCTTTTACATGTTAGTGATGTTAGTGGGTCACCATGTTCTTGTTGGTGAATAATACAACTCAGGAACCTCTGGCAAGGGAACCAGGTTGATTATATATTATACTACCTCCTGTAAATCATTGCATAGATTCTGTGTTAATTTATGTGGGTCAGACATTGTTTTTAGCTCCTGGCACCGCTAGCAGGGGTGTTCAGGTAACTATTAATCTCTATGCGTCGTGCGATGCGATAATGTTCTTAATCTGAATACTGTGCAAGCAAATTCTCAGCTAATATTTTTCTAGACAACCGATACTAGTAGAAGTCAAGTGCTAACATCTCTTAAGACTACCAGTTTTGCAATTTTAAACAGTTGCATATCTGCGAAACATACTCTGAGCTGCTGTGTTGAAATATTTTACAGTACATCTAAACACAGGTACCACTAGCAGGGATGCCAGATTAATTTTGCATAATGTTGTCATTTATTGTTTACCCCAAAGATAATCTGTTACTGTGCCCAGTCATTCAGTCACTGTGTAGGCATTTAAAAGTACTTATATTCTATGCTCATATTGTTATATTAGCAGACGCTTTCAGCTCTTTTGATATCCAATTCTCTGAATAATGTAGTCTTCTTTACCTTCATTTTAGCAAACTTAAATTTTATCGGCACACTGGAGCTCTACAATGTGCTTGAAGTATTCACTTGCTTGCAGCAACCGTACTCCATGTAGGAGTTGTTTTAAATATATGTGGGACAGCACTCCTGTGGCTGCTAGCAGGAGACATAGGGTGTTCCCAATCCCCTGAGAGTGTAGTAGTGGGTGCAGGCTGAACTGGGACCGCTAGCAGGGATCCCAGAAAGCTGCAAACTGCAGTCACGAGTGTTATTCATCTTAGATTCCCTGAAAGGGAATCTAAAGCATCAGGAATTAAATTTATGGGCATGACATAATACCTTGAGTTGACCTCCTGTAGTGTGCCTCTGGCAATAATTTAAATGTAGGCTGAGTGATTGTCTCTGTGATTCCTAGTCGGATACCATGAATTGGTTTGAGTAGTACAAAGGAAGTTATTTTAAACAACCAACTCTCCTCTGGAATCTAGATTGAGCCATATATTTTACATGACATAATTCCATAAAAGGCGCTTTGCTATGCTAACATATCCTAAGCTGCCAAAAAAAAAAAAACTTAGATATAAAATTGTTAAGCCTGGTGGCCTTACCTTTTGTTTGATATTCTGGAAATAACTGCTTGGGAGCTGTTGTGATGTGACCCATAAAACAGATGCACAATCAGAACTGATCCTGGAGAGGCAGCATCACAGGAAAGGGGGTCGGACTTCTTTGAAAGCACATGCATCAAGCAACCTATCAGGTGGACGCAAGCCATATGTAAGGATGTGGAGTGCCTCAGAGATTATCTCCCACAATTGAAAACTGGCACTGTTTCTAGTCGGTAACTGTTCTTTCAACAGTTATCTTATTACTGGAGCTGGGGAGGGGGCATGGTTACAGGTTACAGCAAAAACTGTGAAACAGGAAAACAGTTCCTGATTCAAATTAGCTCAGTATGACCCTGAGCAGGTCACATGACCTCCTGTGCTTCAGTCTCTCCCAGTGGTAAAACAGGGTAGAACCCGGATCCCAACTGAAATACAAGATAACGATCTCAGGTGGGCTTATCCTTGGTAAAACAAAAATATACAGAAAAGCTGTTCATGGTACCAACCATGCACAGTCTGAAGTTCCTGCCAGAAACATTAAACCAGGGCAATGGCATACCCCAACAGGAACAAACAAAGGATAGTTGCTGTGTCCAAACAATATATTGATAAAAATCCAAAGTGCTTGCACAGTGCCTGAAAATTAAGGTAACCCTCAAAGGTCCCCTGAAGAAGATCATTAGCATGAGACTTTGGTGTGTTCCTCAGTTTGCAGGCACTGTGCAGAAAGATAAATGTTAACACACCTGAAGCTGTAAATCTGGGGACCAGGTCTGAATCCCAGCAGCCTCTTGTTTATAAAAATGGGCAATGAGAATCCTGTGACCTCCTGGCTGGAAGCACGCAAGATGACCGACCATTATTTTTAGACAATCACACACTTCACCCCGACACAAATACAAGCCAATTTAATAAGAGGGATAATACAATCTAGGGACTGTAGTTATACAGGAATATTGCACTTCTCAATTGATTGCAGCACTAACTATGCCTCGTACCTAAACACCACACAAGGCTTGCATTATTCCCTTATTATGCACACTCTGTCATGTGTTATTGCATGACCCTGATTATGTCACTTAAGCAGCAATGCATGATAGCGGTGAAAATTCAGAGATATACTTTTTCTTCTATTTTAGATTGTCCCTTATCTCCAATGTTGTATGATATCCATTTGCTCCACATTTTGTGTCTTCTTTACCACTTTTTTTTGCATTTTAAATAATAAAGGAGCACTCCTTTAATATGACTCTGACCCTGTTTCCATCAGTAGTCTCTGTTGTTTTTGAACCCCAGGGCAGGATTTTCAAATGCTTTAGATCACTGCAATTCGGTGTGCCGATGATACAGCGCATGGGGCTTGCGACAATCTAATAGGATTTTCTATCCGTCAGCGCAATTGCTGCAAGTTAGACTAACATGTTCTGGTCTGATGTGGCAATCCTGGGGCCATTTCTATGAGCTTGCACCAGATATTTGGTGTAGACTGTCATAAATCATGGAAACTGCCACAACTGCCTCAAGATTGTAAAATCAGATGCAGCTGCGGCAAAGGTTTGGCACACCACCAGAACCCAAGTGCCGTGGCACAGGGCTGGACACAAGCACTGTACCAGGCTTTGAAAATCCTGCCCTCATGGTTTAAGATCACATGTCTTGTTACTGCTATAAACTAGCATACATCAGACACTGTTCCCTGACCTTGCGGACAACAGGTGTACAAAACCAGCTGAGAATACTGATGAAAATCTGCTCCAACCATATTAAAAGAAGTCGCTTTTATTATTTCAAATGTGAAAGAGTGCCAAAGCAGAATGAACATGGAGAGGGGGTTATCATACAAGTCAGGAGGTGAGGGCAATGTAAAAAGAATAAACAAGCATTTGTCAATGCCAAATGTTTGCTTGCCTGTATTTGCTGTGTAGTTGTTGGGTATAGATAGCACAGAGGCACAAATTAATAACAAGAGTTATAACAGTGAAAATATCTTCATCACCATAGTTATGTTTTAAATTAATTTTCCATTTCTGATTGTGAAATTGTATCCTTATTTGTACAGGTCCCTTTAGAAATGGAATAAACAGAATAGTGGAGATATTTCACACCCCATTTCTCATGCCAACCCACTTCTCCTGACACAGCACATGGCACCATCGAGCCATGTCAACCCCTCATGAGGGAAGGATCCGCCAGAAGGTGTCATCTGTGCATCAGAACATCAGTATCATCGCAGGCTTGGAACGGTGGCGATCACAGTGCTGGCCCATGCTTGTGCTGCCCAGACAGCTCTGCAAGCTTCGCCCCAAACTCAAGTCACGACAGAGGAACACAACCGCTACCCACTGGCCAATGGCTGGCCCTGCACGCAACATTTCTTCATAACCTTTTGGACATTTTGATTCCAAATTTTAACTAACGTTTTAATGACACCCTTCTGAACATGACAGAAGTCATTTATAAAATACTACCTGAAATGTCATTTTGCGCCACAAGTGCGAAAACATATTTTAGACAGGATTTTAAAATGACACCTGTCCTGTTCATGAGGTGGCATGAACAAACGGTTATGCTGAAACTCTGGGGTCAAAATGTTGAACATTACTGAAGTTATGAGTAACGTTGAAAATTTCAACATAACTTCATAACTTTGGTATTTTGTAAGATTTTTGACCCTACATTTTCACCATAGTCTTTTGTGAACTTGGTAGGTGAAATGAATTTTGCCCAAAGCCGACTTTGCAGAGTGACTGCATGATCACCTTTTGGCAGAATTTGAAAAACTACACCTGTCATGTTCATGAGGTAGTTTGAAAACATGGCTATGTTGATAATTTTGAGTCAAAATATTGAAAATTACTAAAGTTATGAGTGAACGCTGAAACATTTCAATGTACAGTGATAACAATGGTGTTTTTTAAGATTCTGATCCCACATTTTCAACATATTCTTTCCATGACCCCAGTTCATGAACCTGGTAGATGACTTTTTATTCTGCCCAAAGGTGATTTCACAGAGTGAATGAAAATCACCTTTTGGCTAGATATAAAAATATCACCTACCCTGTTCATGAGCTGGGGTGCAAAAGAGGCCATGTTGAAAATCTGGTGAAAAATATTAAAAATGACAAAGTTATGAGTAAAGTTCAAAGTACGTTTGAAAATACATTGACCGTGACTTTCTACCTCGTTTCTTCAGTTCCCAGTCTATGTGAAGAAGAAGGATGTGTTTTCCTCACAGAGTAGATTTTTGCACTGACTTCTTATAGGTGAATGAGGGATATGGAGGAGGATGTGGGGCGTGGATGCTGAGGTGGGAGTCTGTGGGAGAGTGGGTCAGGAAGGTCACAAAAGACATTGGTGGATGGTTTTCCATTTTCAGGTTTTAATTTGAAAAAAAGAGAGAGCGAGACCAAGGGTGACACTGGGGATTAGGCACTCCAGTGTCACAAGGGGGAGATGCATATAGGTATGGGAGGTCTCAGTGGGTCACACAGCCTCAGTCCAGGGTGGGCTTTTGAGGAGTCTCAGTGGGTTGCATAGCCTCATCCCAGGATGGGCAGTTTTAATTAAATTTTATGAGTATGAGCCTGAGTCACACAATGTAGCCGTAGCTCATAAAATTAATCAAAGATTGCAATTTTGTAGCCTTACTAGGATACTTGCAGTAATCAGGGTGTTATCCTTTTAAAACGAGCTCTAAGTTACTAGAAATTCTGTTACAAGGCAGTGATAAGAACATAGAATATTTAGTGGTGAACTTGAGCAGATTGGGTTAGTTATTTCAGTTGTTTATTCACTCCCTAAATCAAATGTATCAGATTTAGAAGTAATACTAACAAAAATAGCAGATATAGTGGGAAGTAGGCCTTTGATTCTGATGGGTGATTTAAACTGCGACTGGAAAACTCATGGGAATACCCATAAAGGGTATAGTCACTACTTTAGGGCTAAAATAACTCATAAAAAGCCCTACTAGATTCACTTCTAATGTAACTAATGGGTCAATTCTAGATCTAATCCTGGTTTCTACTCAAATTGAGATTGAAGCTTGGGCACTTTACCTCCTGCCTTGGTGATCACAACCCGTTTGTTACTCTGCCGCTGTCCCAGTTCCAAAAGATCTGTTTCATTAATATCAAATTGGATCAGAGACTTTGAAAATTCTCTGAGATCCAATTTTTGACAGCATAAGTAAGGAGAACTGTATGTTATGCTAAATATTTTACTCAGACCTTGGAGAAATTTATGACTTCCATGCACCTAAAGTTAAAACACTGAAACAACCCTTTAAACTACCTTGGATTAATGACAGATGATTAAAACAAATCTGCATCAAAAAGAATCTGGAAAAAAACCTTGAAATTCAGATTAGAAAAGGATTGAGCACTTTTAAGGCAGCCAGGAACAAATGTAAAAGGTTAGTCAAAATCTCTAAAAAGTCTTATTATAAAATAAAATCAATTTGAGTACTGACTCAAGGTATTTTTGGAATGTAATTAAACAATTAACTAAACCGGAGGAAACTCATGAGGAAATGACAAGGTTAAAGAATGGAGATACCTTTATTGATAATCCGAAAGTACTAACTTATTTTTTATAGACCTTCCTAACTGCAAGATTCCTTATAAGCAAGAATTTGAACATCAAAACCTATTCCTACACAAGATGGACTGCCCCTTTAGATTTAAGATTCTTACAATCGCTAGTGTTTATAAAGTACTACAAAAATAAGTATTCACAAGGCCTCTGGTAGTGATTGGTCTTGAAGGTAGGTTTTTAAAGTTAGCAGCCTCTCATATAGCACCAGTCATTACTTACTTATTCAACTGGAGCCTTCAAATTGGTCATTTTCCTTCATCTTGGAAATAAAGTAGGTTAAACTGATTTACAAGGGGAAGTGTGTAGTAAATAACTATAGGCCTGTGGTCTTGTTGCCTCTTTTATCAAAAAGCTTGGAGAAACTTATTTCTGTTCAGGTCATGGATTACTTAAATAAATACAGCCTTCTAACCCCAAATCAATCCAGTTTTAGGAAGGATTATTCCACTACCATGGCACTTTTAGAGTTTAACAACCTATTAAACAGGTCATTGGGAAATAAAATGGAGACAGCAGTGATTTTGTGGACCTTCAAGGCCTTTGACCTGGTGGACCACCCTTACTGATCGAGAGACTGCAAGGGTTAGGTATCAGATGGCCTTCTTGACTGGTTAAAATCCTATCTGAGCAATCGCTCCCAGTTGGTGGAGTTTCAGGGTTATTCATCTGAGAGCAAGGGGTCACCAGAGGCATTCTTTAAGGATCGATTCTGGGACCTCTTCTGTTTCTTATCTTATAAATGATCTTCCACTAGTGGCTGAGCACACAGAAATCTGGTATTATTCTGGTGATATGGTAATTGTTGCATCTGGCCACTCTGATGATGAGTTGCAATCAAACCTGCAGTCAGACTTTTAAAGATCGAGGGTGGTTCACCAGGTCAAGGCTGATCATGAACACAAAGAAAACGAAATGTACGAAATTTTATTAAAGAAAATGATACTTCCCCTAAATTACAAATTTATACATCGAATTTAACTAAATTGGAACAGGTCATGGGTGATAATTATTTGGTAGTGACCTTCGACGGCAGATGTCCTTTCTCAACATATCATGGCCTTAGTAAAAAGTGAACAAAAGGGTGGGGGCCTTAAGGAGAACCACAGAATGTTTAACATTAATAGATAGGAAGAAGTTAGCTGAACAGTTAATTATTCCAGTTTTAAGATATGGCGAATTGATATATAGAATAGCCAATAAAACACTTTTGGCCAGGTTGGATAAAATTTATTTTCAAGCGGCTAGATATGTACTTAAGGGGAATTATCGACTCACCATTGTTTATTGTTAAGTAAATTAAATTGGCTGCCTTTGGACACAAATTATACCTGTCAATGGTTAACTCTGTTTCACAAAATGAAATATTCTTGTCTTAATCATCCAATTTCAAAATTGCTGTTTCCAGTGGATCAACACACAACAAGCATTTGTCAATGCCGAATGTTTGCTTGCTGGCATTGGCATTAGTAGTGTAGGAGTTACAGAGCTGCATAATAGGAATGGCAGTGAAGTATTGAACTGAAACCAACCCACCACCACCCTGTAGATACTGACAGGCATAGGGTGTGCCTTTCCGTACAGGCATAACGGCCACCCCATTTCACCACACCCTACCCTGCAGACACCGACATGGTCACAGTGTGCCTTGGGGTCTTTGGTCCTTATGTTCACCCATTCCATCAGGAAATATGGTGAGATGGGTGCTGTATAGGAGAATGGGGTGAACTTTGGGGCCGAAGAGTCCAAGGCACTCCTTAATGCCTCTCACTGGCTGCAGGGTGTGGGTGGGGGTGGAATGGTACATGAGCATTACAGGCGACAATCCCAAGTCACACCCTGATGCCTGTCAGTCTCTACAGGGTGGGGCATTATGCAGAAACCCTAATGCCTCAGGTGTTCATTGGTATTTTCACCAAATTTTCAACATGGTTTTTTGTGATCCCACCTCATGAACAGTGGCAATATCAGTTCGATTAACAGCTGACTTTGCACAGCGACTACGCCCATTTGGCACCACAGGTGCGAAACACATTTCGAACAGGGTGTGAAAAATGACAGCTGTACTGTTCATGGGAGGTGTAAAAATGGCAATGTTGAAAATCTGCAGGAAAATATTAAAAAACTGGTGAAGTCACAAGCGTGCTATAGAAACTGTGCAATGCACACCCGTAATGTAATTAGTTTGTGGATTTTTACAGCAGATTGTCAACACAGGCATTTTGGGACCTCTGCTCATGAACAGTGTCACTGTGATTTTCTTTTGCAGTTAAACTTTTTATTAATTTTCATAAGATATACAGACAAACCTCTTACAGTACAGTACAATGTGAGGATTTTTTTAAAGAAATTGAGGCAGCATATAATAAGAACATTGCTACAATAATGCAAGGAGCTTTTGGTTTAAAATATAGTAAACAATACAGGTCATGTAATTAGCATATACTTGACATTTGTAGTGAACTTAAAGCGGATAGATGATTAGATACGGTTTATATTAAATGTTACATAATTATATATGATGCTGCAAAAGGGAAAAAGTACATTCAGTAAAAGGATTGTGGAGTAATAAAGAACGATTGAGAACAGAGTATAGGAAAGAAAAGATATATAAGAAAGTTAAGAAGAGAGAGAGAGGAAACTATAAAAAGGGGAAAAAAGTGAGACTACAATGATGTTTCAGTAAAAGGGAAAATCCATATATTAAGTCCATACATTGGTGTTGGAAGATTTAGTTGATTCCAAAATTAAAAATCCTGCCAACAATTGTTATATAACATGAGTCGGTCAGACAAGATATATGTCATACGGTCCAGAGAGGCATATTGCAATAGTTGGTTAATGATACCGGAAGGGTATGGATTATGTTGGATCTCCAATGCATGAGGATTGTGCGTTTAACTTGAAGGAAGAGTATATTTAACCATCTGCTCTGGGAATATGAAATTTTATAAGAATGGTGATTAAAATACCAAGAATGCAATGTTTAGGGTCTAGTGTAAAAGGTTGACCTACCACTTTCATTGCAAATCTGTGAGTACAGTGCCAAATCTTTGTATGAGGGGACAGTGCCATAAGATATGCAATAAATCCCCATTGGGAAACTGCAGCGCCAGCAATTGTTATTGTTCAATAAACCCATTTTTGTAATACAACAGGAGTTCTGTACCACAAATGAAGGATCTTGTTTGAATGAGGGAACTGCTTTATCATTAAAAGATTTGTGACAGGAGAGCCAACATCTGGACCATTGTGCATTGGTGATATTTATTGTAGCAAAGTACTCCATCTGTTTTTAGCATTGACAGAGTAGTCAGGAAGGATATCACAAATATCTTTGTAAACAGTGCTATTTAAATTGGATGTTGTTTTTATCCATTTAGAGATGTGCTTATCATACAGAGAATTGATAGAGAAGGTGTGAGGTAAGAGTTGCATGCGATGCGAAGCTGTAGATGTTTCCAAAAATCCTGATGGGAAGATTCCATATGCCTCGTGGATCGGTGTAAGATTTTAACTTTAATGACTTGGGTTCAAGTATATCCTGTAAAAGAGAATACCCTTATTTTTCCAGGTACGACAAAAAATGGGGTGATTATCAAGAGATATATGGTGGTTACCCCAGATGGGGGTGTAAGCTAAGGGTTTAGGGTTAGATTTAATATGCTTGTGAATGATTTTCCAATAGAATATAGAAGCAGCTATGGTAGGGTGAGACTTTAAAGAAGAGGTAAGGTGTTAAAAAGGAAAGAAGTCACCACATTACCAGGACATAAGGATGTTTCCATATTGACCCATAAAGGAGACTGGATGTTGGGTTTGTTAAACCATTTTAATTGTTTGAGATGTACGGAAAGCCCATAAGTAGGCTTGGAACCAAGGAAGGCCAAAGCCACCTTTTGACCAATGGGATCTAAGTTTATTATGACTAAATCTAGGTATTTTGCCTTCCCAAATGAAGCTGCCGATAATTTTGTCTATTTTGGTAAGAAAACTAGAGGGAAGTATCAAAGGGATATTGGAAAATAGGTATAATATTTTAGGAGTTATTGACATTTTAATGACGGAAATTTTACCATTAAAAGAAAGTTTAAGTAACTTCCATCTATCAAGTGTTGTTTGATACTGGTTAACAGAGGGAAAGATTAGCATCCCATAATTTATTCAATGTCGGGTGATCCGAATGCCAAGATAAGATATACCTTTGGGGGCCAACGAAGCCTAATGAGTTGTTCATGAGGGACTACAAAGGGTATTCAGTGGTAGCGCTTCAGATTTGTTAAGGTTTAGAGCTAGTCCGGAGTGGGAGGTGAAGTCATTCAGTAGTTTAACTAAAGGTTGACCAGAACTTTCGAGGTTTTCAAGTAAAATAAGGAGATCATCTGCATATGAGAGTGAAGTATAGTGAGAGTTACCAATAGTAATGCCTTTAATTGTACCGGATTGATGTAGGGACACAGAAAGAGGTTCCATGGCAAGTATAAACAATGAAGGCGATAAGGCATCCTTGTCTGGTGCCTCTTGCTAAGTAAAAGGAGGGGACAAAATAGAGTTTGTGAGAACTCGAGCTGAAGGGAGGTATACAATAATTGAATCCAAGCACAAAATTATTTGTAAAGCCAAATGAGATAGCACCTGATATAGATATTCCCAATTGAGAGAGTCAATGCTTTCTCAAAGTCAATGGCTATTGCAGCTGCAGGGTTTTAAGAGTTTTGCTTTGTGAATTAAATTGAGTAATGAGCGAAGATGATCGGAACTGTTTTATTTTGATAAATCCTGATTGAGAAGTATGGATGAGTTTTGTCATTAAAGATTCAAGTGGAGAGTTAATAATTTGGCAAAGAGTTTTCCATCAGTATTAAGAAGTGAGATTGGTCTATAGTTTGAAGGAAGTAAAGGGTCTTTGTCTTTTTGGTAAGACTGTTATGATGGCTTCGGTCATTGTGCATGGGAGTTCTTTATTAAGATTGCTTCTTGAATACATTGACTAATACAGGACAAAGAGTGTCAGATAGGGTTTTATAAAATCAATAGGAACCCATCACTGCCAGGTGCTTTACCATTTTTAATGATGATAAAGCAGTTTGATTTCCTGTAAAGTGATTGGTTTATCAAGCACAGCTTTGTCCTGAGGGGATAGGTGGGTAGATTCAATTTTTCCAGAAAATGTTGTATTAGGTTGGGATTTGTAGTATTAGGTTGCGAGTATAGTTGATGGTAAAAGGATTGCATAATACGATTGATTGAAAGGTTGTCTGTGTGTGTCTGACCTGATGGATCTTTTAGACCTGCTATATGTCTCTGCATCTGTTGAGTTTTTAGCTGGTAAGAGAGCAACTTTCGCATTTATCCCTTTGTTTCCAATAACTGCGTTAATCCTAAAGAGGGCAAGTTCAGCTTTCCTGGATATCAACTCGTTAATTTTAATTTTAATTGTAGAATTTCCAGATGAAGCTGTGCATTATGATTGGGTTTATTTAATTTATAGTATTGGGTTTCTTTTTCTTTAAGGGATTTTTCTAAATTAGCTAATTGTTGTTCTCTTAATTTTTTCTATGCACTGCATAACTAATAATTTTACTCTAATAGTGGCTTTTAATGCTTCCCAGATAGTACCTTGAGACATATCTGGAGTATCGCTAATAGAAAGAAAATCTTGAATCTGGGTTTTAATCCAAGGAGTGAATTCAGGGTCTCTGAGTAAAAGTGGGTATAAACGCCAAGATGGGGATTTAGAAGAAGGTGGACCCCAGAGTAAATGCAAACTGATAGGGAATGATCAGATATAACAATAGGGAGAATCGATGTATCAATAATTTTTCAGTAATGAGGGAGAAGAGAACCAATAATCAATCCTACTATATGATTTATGTAAAGAGGAATAAAAGGTGTAATCTCTGTTGTCTGGGATGATGTAGTCTCCAAATGTCAGAGAGACCTAAATCCTTCATAAGCATTGATAGAGCATTAATACTACGGGGTGGGCATCATGTGATGAGTTACTTCTGTCTAAATATGCTTGTAGTGCTAAGTTAAAGTCACCACCAATAAGAATAGGTGAATTATTTTATTATTAATCATAATTTGTTGGGATAGATTATGGAAGAAAATGGGTGAATCAAAGTTGGGTGCATATACATTCACAAACATAAGCGGACCTGCTGTGGTGTTTAATAGGGTTATAATCCACCTACCATCCGGTCTCTAATGATTTTATAAATAATTAAGAGATTTATGTATTAAGACAGCAACCCCATGTTTTTGGATGGAGAAGATGACGCATATACTTGACCTACCAGTCCCTTTTAAGTCTGTCGACATCCTCTGATAAAAGTTTAGTTTCTTGTAAGAAAGCAATATGTGTTTTATGCTTTTAAGATAGGTAAGTACTTGCTTACGTTTACAAGGTGAGTTGAGTCCCTTGACATTCTATGAATGTAAGATTAGATCACTCATGGTACTAGGATATAAGGTAACTAGTTACAAATAGGAATGAGGGACTCAATACCATTAATTTGGAGGATGTCACAGATTCAAAAGGTAAATATATATAATAAACAAATGTATGCAGGGCCCTTAACTTGTATGGGTTCGAGATGATTGAGTACTGTGATTTTCTTAATCTGTCTCTGAACAGTGATTTCCCACAGCGACCACGCATTTCTGCGCTTGAAGTGCGAAACACATTTCCGCCATGGTTTGAAAAATGGCAGATGTACTGTTCATAAGGAAGTGTGAAAATGCCAGTGGTGAAAATCTGACTGAAAATATTACAAATTCATGAACTTACGAGGGTGCATGGAAAGTGCACAATGCTTGCTCGTAATACAGTCATTTTATGGACTTTTGTCACCAAATTTTTAACATAGCCATTTTAAGACCTCTGCTCATGAACAGTGTCACTGTGATTTTCTTAATCTGTCCCAAACATTGATTTTGCACACCAACTGTGCCATTGTATGCGCTACCTGCAGAAACACATTTTGAGTGAGATGTGAAAATGACAGCAATACTGCTCATGAGGTGTGGTAAAATGGCAATGTTGAAAATCTGAGTGAAAATATTAAAATTTATGAACTTATGAGCGTGTGTAGGAACTGTACAACACACGCTTGAAATCAGTCATTTTGGGAACTTTTCCACCAAATTTTCAACATAGGGTTTTGGGAGCCTACCTCATGAACTGTGACACTGTCATTTGGCAAATCGGTCCCAAAAGGTGGTTCCATACAGTGACCGCAAAATTTTCGGGGCCAATTAACGCCATGACAGTGCCAGAATTTATGAGGTGGGGTCCCAAAACCCCATGTTGAAAATTTGTGCCAATATCCCAAAAATGCCTGAGATATGTATCAAAGTTGAAAAACCCTATGTATTCCATTATACAGCTTACCAGCACTTTTAGTTCACGGTCGGCTTTGAAGAGTGCAGACGTGTTCCTGGTCCACCGAAGATTGTCTCTGGCCTCCGGAGGTAAGTATGGGGTGAGGTGGGGTGGGGAGGTGGATGTGCAGAGGGTGGGCACGGGTTGGGGGGCAAGACAATCAACGAGGGACCTTTTTTCTTTTCAGGTGTTTGTTTTCTTTTTGGAAGATGATGCAGGACTTGTGCCACGCTGGGGTGGGCTCAAGCGTGGCAGCTGTAAATTTTTTGAGGTCAGTGGAGCCGACGGGGATTGCACCCTGTCGGCCATAAAGACAATGTGTCATGTTGGGTGGGCTCCTGCGGCAACTGGAAGTCTGTTTCTTTGGGGGTTTAATTGAGCCGACGGGATTGGGCACCCTGCCGCCATTCTCACTTATGCCACACTGGGTGGGCTCCTCAGCACGGCACCTAGAACTCGGGCAGGGAGTGCGGAGCTGACGGGATTGGGCACCCCATCAGGCCATACTGTGTGGTGGGTGGGGAGCGCTATTCAGAGACACTCAGAGGGTTGGGAATATCAGTGTGCCAGCAGACGCATAACCGCGCCTACTTTTTCAGTCTCTTTGGGGTTCTGTTTTCCTGCTTTGTCAATGCTGCTCCTACCCTGAACTCTGACTCAACATTCCAAGGATGGCAATTAGATCTTTTTGGAAACATTCCAGGATGTCATTTTAGTCACTTGCCCTTCCCGGAAAGATAGTCCTAGGAAAAGTTCACTTCAAACTGAATTTATGTTCCAGGAAGAGAAAGCAGAGACATATACAAGCAGGATTGCCGCAATATGTTAATCAACACTATCTTATCGCTGCTCACTGAAGCAGTCTCCCTTTCAACAGTACGCCATTGCATTTTCAACTGCTGTCATAGACAGCTGCAGCATTCATTGGTGAACTGTGGCCACACCTGCAAACACACTGACTGAATTGAAGACAGGGTGCCACACCTACAAAAACTCGGATGATGGCACTATGTTTTGCACATGCAAGCAAACATAAAAAGGGTATTAACTAAGTCAGTACATCTGAATAAGATTACTATGGAAAAATCATGAAACAAATATGGGGATAGGACCCTAATTCATCAAGCTGCTATTATTTGGAATTTCTTTCCTTTGATATAAGGGATATTGTAAATTATTCTACATTTGTTTATACTATAAAAGATCTGAAGGCCCATGCTTGTAATTGTTAACTACTATTTTATGAGCCGCAAAGTTTGATAAGTCCTGTATTTCATATAGGTTTGAAGGAGTGACTTTTTACTTGCTACTTTGTTGCTACATTAGTGACATTTATATTTCATGTTATTATGTTCTTGTTTATGTTATATTGGAAGTTTATATGTATTTATTTTATGGTTAATTTTAGTTTGATATTATAATTATAGCTTGTTCTTTAGATAGGCACTACACAGGTCTGTCTTGTAAACTGGACTATCGTCCAAATGACATGTATTACCTGTATAAAAAGAAACTTTACCTACCTACCTTATACAAAAACGGGGTCAGGATATGATCGACTAATAATGACGCTGCTCAGCTGCACCACCAATATTCAATCAGACTCCATACCTGAGTGCTGACCTTCCAACAAGATGAGCACCAAGCCAGGGTGCATATGCAAGGATCCATCTGCAGGGAGAGACTGACATTCATTTGCAGACTATGGTATTTGCTGTTCTTGGGTCTCTGGCAGGCAATGGACTTGGGGATGAGTCAGTGGGCAGTTAGCAGCAAGAGAGGCAGGCTTAGTAACTGCAAAGCGTACACTGCTAATATTCAATCAGACTCCGGACCTCAGTGCTGACCTTCCAACAAGACGGCACTGAGCCAGGGTATGTATACAAAGATTCATCTGCAGGAGAGACTGATGTTCATTCTCAGACTGTGGTATTTGCTGTTCTTTTGGGTCTCTGGCGACAGGGCTTGGGACTAGCCAGTGGACAGTTAGCAACAGAGAGGTGGGCAAATATTTAAAAGCCCGGCGCTGTGTGGTGCTCGCAACAAGGGCACAAGCAGTTGGCAGTAAAAAGATTCTGCACACACTGAAGATCTGCAACAGATATCGTAGTGGAGGGTATATTATAAATATTAAAAGTCAAATTGCTGCTCAAATGGACTGACTGTTCTGAATTATTTTATTTAGTTTGCTAGCACTTCCTGATGCTGTTATGGCCTGTAGCACTAGTACACAGCACAGTCTGTATGTTTTACCGGTGCTTGGGTTACTATGTAATTGTACTTGGGTTTCATAGTACTGGAACTATGAATTTTGTAGACTTGATGTGTTATTACCTCAGAGCTGTTGTAATCCCATTTTCAAAGTAGCAAGCTATTTTATGCATAATTTTATGACTATTTTTATTGATGAACAGATTGTTTTTGCTGATGGGTAGATTATATTATTGCTGCATTTCATTTTAATTTGGGGCTGTTGCAGTCTCCCTTTGCAAACTGACCTGAGGTATTTACAGATAATTTCGTAACTGGTTTATTGTTGGGCAGATTATATTGTTGCTCCACTTAACTGGGGACTGTTGCAATTATTTTAGTAACCCAAATGTGAGCTACTTTTTTATTTTAGTAAACCAAATGTGAGCTATTTATGGAAAATTTCATGACCCTTTTATGGATTAGCTGCCTGTATTGATGTCCATTTATTTTACCTTTATGAACAGGCTAGGATCTGAGCGTTCCACATCATAAATTTACTTGTCAGGTTTGTTTATACCAGCAAGGTGTACTAAATCTACCATGGCTGTTTTAACTTTCGAATTATATTACGGGTGTCTTGTTTATGGTACTTGGGGTAAAGTTGGGTTCCACAGGGATGAGGTAATTAGAGGGTCTCCTGGTACCATATTGAGTATTTGGAGTACCCTGTAGAAAGTTATATTTCAACTAAATCTACCAGTAGAAGAAATTGCTCTACCTGTAGATGGAATCAATGCATTGTAGTTAGAAATCAGAGTGCCTTGTTAAACCTATCTAAATCTAAATGTCAGAAGTTTGGAACAAGTACCATCCCTTTAACCCTATTAGTGGTATTAGGTGGGGATGTAGATCTAATTCCAGGACCAGCCCAAGAGACTGAATGGCCCCAAAAATTATTCATGATAATCAAGGAGTTTAGTTAAAAATGGATATGTTAAAACTGTGGGTGAGTAATGAAAAGTGGAACGTTATAGGTCTAACTGAGACATGGTTATCTGGTAAAATGTTTGGCAATTAAGTGGCATTAAGTGATTATTACCACTTGGATATGAATGACCCAAGTGGGGAAGGGGTATTACTATATTGAAAACAAGATTTGGGACACTTCGACTTATTATATTCAGGGTAATTAAAGGTATCAAACTCTATTAGCATATACTGTCCATTTATAGATATGCATTTGGATAACCTATTCCTCACCTAAAGTTAATGGGCTCAATTCACAAAGCCCCTCCTTAGACTGACACAAGCTGTAGTAAACTGCTGCTTGTGCTGATCCCCAATATGCTATGGACACTGTGCCCAGTTACGCTATCAGGAGGGGTCCTGGTGCCAGACCCATGCAACTTGCTGCAATAGCTGTTGTGTGTCAATGGCAGTGCACACAGGGAGGTTGCTGCAAGCTGCAGGAGGTCAGGTAGCATCAGCGCTCATTGCTGGAGACCCCTGAAGGCTGGCAGTATTGTGAAGGATGGGACAGAATATGAGGAGGGCAGGGAGGGCACCGATGGGTGGAAAGGGTGGCAACAGGTCCCTGATGGGCATAACATGGCCCCTGCTGTGCCTGTGCTGTCCATGGAGGGGGCTGCCACATTCCTAGCACTATGGGGGAATGCATGCACTGCACCAATGACATCTCTGAGTGCTGTGGGGCACAGAATACTACAGGCAGGTGGTGGAATCATGAGGCACAGGTTCCTCCCACCTGTCAATGGCTCTGGGGTGGTGTACAGGCCATTAGAGCAGCCCTGGGCTGGTCTGTCACAGACCGTGCACCCTGTCGGGTGGGGGATTCCTGAATCCCACCATAGGGCATCTGCCACAAGCCTCTTAGTGACATAATACACACCCAATTGGATGCAGGGCTGATGCAGGACCTGTTCACCACAAGAGGACCAGAGGTTGCCGCAGCCTGCATTCCTGAATCACAGTTTGCACATTTGATGCAAAGTGCCTTTGCATCGATCCCATTTTCTGCAGGCACCTGTGTCACCGATTCAGCTTCATGAATTTGCCGAATGTGTCAAGTTTTGAAGATTTGTATCAAGTAATTGACACCCATTTAAAAGGGAGATGGTTATTTACTAGAAGACTTTAATGCAGCACTGAGGGACCATGAGGTGCGACACTGAATCAAGTTTAAGCCCTTTAGAGCTTAGGTAGATTATTACTCAACCTACCAGGGAAACTTCATTCATGAGCAAAGGAACTTGTTAGATTTGGTCTTTCTGACATCTGACCTGCATAAAAATTGAACCTAAAGTACTACCACCAAATTTGGAAGATCATAATCCAGTTTTGGTGAGGCAGAGTTTGTTAGGCACAAGAAACTGAAACCCAGCATTACACCCATAGATGTTTCAAACATTTTGATAGTGGTGTATTCATAAAAGGTTTATATGAAGAAAGGTGGGATAGGCTGGATTGGATCCAGGATCTGGAAACAGCAATTATAAAATTTACAAAAATGTTTCTTAATGTATGCAATCAAAATGCCCCACATAAAACAAAAGAAAATTGAGAAAACAAAAGCCATGGGGTTACAGAAAGGATAAAAAAATAAGAAGAATTAAGGACCAGATGTGGAAGAAACATAATTGTACTTTAAACCCTAATTACTGGACTAGTTTCAAAATAGCAGAAACAAATATGTGATATAAATTCATGGGGCTAGAAATATAGTATTATTACAAAAGATTGAGCGTACCACAAATCTAGCTTCATACTGGAATTTAATAAGAAGCTTTGACGCAATGAAGGATTCAAAAGCAAGAGTGAACTTGTATCTGAAAATGGGCTAACCAACCTACTAAAAACATGGTTAATATCCTAAATGATTAATTTTGTCAAATTCCAGATTGTAATCCGATTCTGGGGAAAATGATACAGCTGTTATAAATACAAATGATCCAAAATTTCACTTCAGAATCATCAAAAATAATGAGTTATTAAAGAACTTAAACATTTGTCAATACCAAATGTTTGCTTGCTGGCATTAGCAGTGGAAGTGCAGGAGTTAGACAGATGGTATAGGAATGGCAGTGAAGTACTGAACTGAGCCAACTCCACCCCGACCCTGCAGAGAAGGACAGGCATTGGATGTGCCTTCTTGGGTCGCTGCCTACAGACGGTCCTACAACATTTCACCTCACTTACCCTGCAGACACTAACAAGTGTCAAGGTGTCCCTGGGGTGTTTGGGCTTTACATTCACCTCATTCCATAAGGAAATATGCAGTAAGGTGCAGTATAGAATGGGGAACTTTGGGGCTAAAGGGTCCAAGGCGCACCTTGATGCCTGTCACTGGCTGCAGTGTGTGTGGGGGTGGGAATGGCATGAGCATTACTGTCGTACAATCCCAAGTCACACCCTGATGCTCTGTCAGTCCTTACAGGGTAGGGAGTTATGGTCGAAAACCTAATGCCCTGGGCATTTCTTGGTATTTTACCCAAGTTTTCAACATGGGCTTTTTCTGACCCACTGCATGAACAGTGACACTATCAGTTCGCAATCAAAAATGATTTTGCACTACGATCATACGCCATTTGTCGCCACAGGTGAGAAAACACATTTCAAACAGGATGTGAAAATGACAGCTGCACTGTTAATGGGGATGTAAAAAAATGGCAATGTTGAAAATCTGGAGTGAAAATATAAAAAACTGGTGAAATCATGAGCTCATTATACAAACTGCGCACACACACCCGTAATGTAATTAGTTTTGGGATTTTTACAGCAGATTTGTAACATAGGCATTTTGGAACCTCTGCTCATGAACAGTGCCACTGTGATTTTCTTCATCTGTCCCGAACACTGATTTCCCACAGCGACTGTGCTATTCTGCACTGGAAGTGCGAAAACACATTTTGGGCAGGGTATGAAAATGACAGCTATACTGTTCATAAGGAGGTCTGGAAAAATGCCAGTGTTGAAAATCTAGACTGAAAATATTACAAATTTGTAAACTTACAAGGGTGAATGGAAACTGCGTAATGCACTCTGGTAACGCAGTCATTTTATGGACTTTTGTCACCAAATTTTCAATATAGCCATTTTAAGACCTCTGCTCATGAATAGTGTCACTGTGATTTTATTACTCTGTCCTGAACATTAATTTCACACACCAACCACGCCATTATGCGCTATATGTGCGAAACACATTTTGGGCATGATGTGAAAAATGACAGTTGTCCTGTTCATAAGGAGGTGTGGTAAAATAGCAATGTTGAAAATCTGGAGTAACAATATTAAAAATTCTCAGAATTCTGAGCGTAGGAACTGCACAATGCATACTAAGTAAAACAGTCATGTTTGGGAATTTTTCACCAAACTTTCAACATAGGGTTTTTAGCCTCCACCATGAACTCTGACACTGTCGCTTCATTATTCGTCCTGAAAGCGTGGTTCCGCACAGTGACCACAAAATCACCTTTCGGGACCGAATAACAAAATGAGTGACTGAGTTCATGAGTTGGGGTTCCAAGAACCCCATGTTGAAAACTTGGTGAAAAATTCCCCAAAATGGCTGAGATATGCACCAAAGTAGAAAATACCCATTTATGTCATACATACAGCTAACGGCATTTCTTTAGTTCACAGTCGGCTTTGAAGAGCGTAGAGCGTGTTCCGATCCACCAAAGATCATTGCACCAGCCTCAGAGGTAAGCATGGGAGAGGGAGGTGTGAGGAGGTGGGCACGAGGGGTGAGGCGCGGTTGGGGAGGGGCAAGAGGAGTCAATGAGGACCGTTTTTTGTTATATGGTGTTTTCAGTTTGTTTTTTTAAAGTTAATGCAGGACATTTGCTATGCTGTGGTGGGTCCCAGTGTGGCACCTGGATGTTGGTTTGGGGGTCAGTGGAGCCGACAGGGATTGGGCACCCGTGAGCCGCACAGACTTTTGCCATGCTGGGTGGGCACTCCCAGCGTGGCACCTGGAGGGTTGTTTGGGGTGGCAGTGGAGCCAGCGGGGACTGGGCACCCCGTGGGTCACTCAGATGTTTGCCACACTGGGTGGGCTCCCAGCGTGGCACCTGGAAGATTTGTTTGGGGCAGTGGAGCCGACAGGGGATTGGGCACCCCCTGGGCCAACCTGCAGGGTGGAGGGGAATGCATATGCATGCTGGGGTGGGCTCCCAGTGTGCTACCTGGGTGTTTGTTGCAGGGCACTGGAACTGATAAGGGACTGGGCTGTTACATTGGAAAAAACAAGCTGTCTCATGACAGCAGTTCAGATGCAGTGCTGACATGGTAAAATCTGCAGACTGCCGATGGCAATCTGCAAATTACCCGCCGACTGACAATATACCGATGCCTGCGTTACCACCGCTGATTGTAGCAGTGGTTTTCTTTGAACTGTATGCCACTGCATCTGGACGACTATCATAGACAGCTCGAACATTCATTGGTGCAGTGCGGCGCACCTGCAAAAGGAGCAGGGCATTGGCGGCAGCACACCTATGAAAACTCCTATGGTGGCACTATGTTTTTGCACATGGCAAGCAAACATAAAACGTAACTGCAATAAGTCTCCTGGTTTAGACCAAGTAGAAGCAAGATTCCTGAAAATGGCGTCTCATATTATAGGTCCTATACTGGTGAAATTATTTAATAGAAGTATCGTGAGGTAAGTTCCAGCAGTGGAAGTGTGCTAGGGTGGTCCTATTTTCAAAAGGAGAGAAATAGATAATCTATCAGATTACAGACCAGTGGCATTGTCATCCATCCTCTTGAAACTACTGGACAGGATGACCAGCAATCAGCTGACATCATATCTGCAGAATAATACCTTGCTGGCAAGCCAACAATCAGAATTCAGGGCTGGGAGGTCGTGAGCACCACGCCATAGAATGTATAAGTATTTTAGTGGATGGAGAGGCTGTGGTTCAGTGTTCATCAACTTCTCAAAAGCCTTTGACCTGGTAAACCATACTGTATAGATTCACAGAATGGAGTCTATAGGTGTGGCATCAGAGCCTCTGAGATGGTTTAGAGATTATTTGGATGGGAGGTCACAAATTGTCATCTTGGATAAAGTGAAATCAAAGGTCATTCTCTCAAGAAGGATCTATCTTGGGATCACTGATTTTTTTTTTATTAAACTTTTGCCTGCCCATCACCACCTACACCTGCCTTTGGGCCCAGGCTTGGGATCCCAGTCTCGTCTGCCACTCTGCCTGCCAATGCACCAGCAGGGATCTACCAGTGCAGGACCTGAGAGTCCCACGAGGGCCGTCACATATGTTGATGGGGGACATGGTGTTTTTCCTGGTTTTTCTCCCCAATCTCCCCAGGGCTTCAGTGGCATGGTCATGCATACATATGGAGGCAGGCATGCATGCCAGAACCAGCAATCCGTTCCACCCACCCTGGCCTAGCTCTAACCCTCCATTTGCTTGGTGCTACCACTGAGCCTGCACTCAATGACAGCCAAGAGCCAGGAAGGCTTTTTCCCAATCTGGGAGAGAAGAGCTGCCAGTCAGCCACTCAATCTTCCCCAGCCAACCCCCTCTGCTGACCCGAACAGTCTGAGCTTGTTTCCTATGTGTTTAACCTTATACTGTGTGACATATTGTGTAATAAATATCATGTGCTGTAATATTTGTATAGGACAATGTTATGTCAAGTTTTGTATTATGTAACTATGTGATGCATTGCTACATAGGACAACCTTGTAAATAGGGCCCCAGGCTCCTAAGCATTTCTTCCTGTTTAAAAATATTTACTAATACTACTACTACTACTACATGAAATGATCAAGCTGCTGTGTGATAGAGCGTCTGACTCCTTTCAACTACACAAACATTCTGCCCATCAACCAGCAGAACAGTGTCATGAGCAGCCTTGCTGATCATTGACCTGTCGCTGTCAAGCCCCTGCAGCTTGAGCTGCATTGGATGCAACAATGACATGCCTCTGAAGGCCACTACTATGACAATATGTTTGCTCTATGGATGCGCAACCAAATATAAAAAGTATACGCCAAAATGTTCACTGCTGCTTTAACCTCTAATCTTTCTAATCTTTCTTTGTGTTGTTTGAATCACAGTGTACCTATATGCAACAACACTGTCTTCTCTCCTTCTACTGGATTGTAAAACATTTTGGAATCCTGTCTGTACTGCATGGCAAAGCTATGTAATGCTAAACTGATTTAATTCTCTTCCTTTCCACATTAAACTGGTCAAAATTGGAAGCTCTCCCTGCTTTGTAATGTTGTCCCCACCAGTCACTTCAAACAAATCCTATGAATCAAGAATGGCCTCCTCAGATCTGATGTACCTCCTCAATGATATGGACAACTCTTCTGGGGGTATTGGGGATGGTCTGGGTGGATTGCTGTCCCAAAAGAGTCAGCTGGGGAGGTCAGTGCCGGAGAGGAGGGGATGGTAAGATGCAAGGAGTAGTAATAGCTAAACTCATCTGACTGGAGAGATAGGGTAGATGCCCCAAGCACCAGAGGATTGGCAAGCATTTAAACTGGCAGGGAGGCACTGAAAAGGAGCAGAAATCCCAGCCTCCCCACAAAGCGCAGTAGTTAGAGAGGTGGGCACCAAGGCAGAGAAGTCAGTAGGGAGCAGGACAGGATAAATGCAGAAAAGGTGTTAAGGACAGGGATGGGGCTAAAAGGGTAAGGCCATAAAAATAAATGGAAGGTGATGGTACCAATGCCTGCAGTCTGTGCAACAAGCTCCTGAACTAGTGGCCTTGATGGAAGAGGGATGCCTGGATATTGTGGCAGTCAATGAAACGTGGTACAGAGAGAACCATGAGTGGGAAGTCAACGCACCAGGATACACAGTTCACAGAAGGGACAGGGTGGGTAAAAGAGGAGGAGGGGAGCAGCTCTCTATATAAGGGAAGGGATTAAAGCAACAGAACTAAAGAGTAAACAGGAAGTTGATGAGTCACTATGGGTCACCCTGGACACAGGAAATGACACCACAATCTGCATGGGGGTTGTGTACAGACCCCCATCTCAGGGGAGGAAATGGACAAGTAAATGATAGAAGGCATCCTTAAAATGGCAGAAAAGGGAGATATTGTTGATGAGGGACCTGAACATGCCAGATGCTAACTAGAGTACCTTTGCTGCAGGCACATCCAAGAGCAGGGTCATTCTTGATGCCCTATAGGGAATGCCTCAGACAGCTAATGTTGGAACCCACTCAGGAGGGAGCAATCTTAGACCTGGTACTCTCAAATGGGGAAGGAGAAAGGATCTCAGATTTAGAAGTGGGTATGCATCTTGGAACACGTGACCACCAAATAGTGTGGTTCACAATAAACACAGCCATAGAGTCAAGCCATACAAAAACAAGAGTATTGTACTTTAGGAAGGCTGATTTTGGGAAAATGAGAGTGTCTTAGAAAAGCACTAGCAAATGGGCAAGAAGGAGGGGTGGAGGAACAATGGGGAATAATCAAAACAGCTATTGCAGCGGCAACAAGCCTTTGTGTGAAGCAAATCAATAAAACAAAATGAAGGAAAAAACACTATGGTTCTCAAAAGAGGTAGCAGGACGGTTAAGGAGAAAAGGATAGCATCCAGGAAATATAAGGAAACACAGAAGGAGCAGGACAGAGAACTTTATCAGTTAAAGCAGAAGGAGGCAGGGAAGGCAGTCAGAATAGCAAAGGCACAAACTGAGGAAAAGATAGCTAATTCTGTTAAGAAGGGATAAAACCTTTATAGGTACATTAGGGAGCAAAGAAAGACCAAGGGAGGGATACAGAGACTTAATAAAGGGAGGGAATGTGGGCAGAGGTGACAGTGAAAAGCTGGGATACTGAACAAATATTTCTGCACAGTATTCATAACAGATGGGGAGGGGTGCCTAAACCAAACAAGGAGAAACTCTGAATAGGAGGGTCGATACCAGTCCATTCACAGAAGAAAGGGTTTCAAAGAACCTTGAAACTGAGGGTGACAAAGCAATGGGGCCTGGTAGGATTCACCCAAGAATACTAAAAGAACTAAGGGTAGAACTAGTAACACCATTGACTACTCCCTTTAACAAATCATGGAGGATGGAGTGGTACCTGAGGACTGGAGGAGGGCAAATGTGATTCCACTTCACAAAGTGGGAGCAGGGCAGAGCCAGGAAACTACAGACCAGTTAGTTTGACTTCAGTGGTAGGAAATGATGGAATCACTTCTGAAGGAAAGAATTGTTGAGTACCTAGAGGCCAGTGGGGCACAGGACCCAAGTCTGCATGGTTTCACAGCAGGAGGGTCATGCCAGATGAACCTAATAGATTTCTTTGACTGGGTGACCAAAGTAGTAGACCATGGAGGGGCTGTGGATATGGCCTACCTAGATTTTAGCAAAGCATTCGACACAGTCTCACACAAAGATTAATATACAAGTTAGACAGTCTTGGAGTGGGTCCCAAGGTGGTAGCCTGGATAAAAACTGGCTGGACAACAGGATGCAAGAGGTAATAGTAAACAGAGTCCATAATGAAGAAAGGAGGTAACTAATGGGGTACACGAGGGTTCAGTACTGGGACGAGTCCTCTTTAATATCTTTATAAATGACATTGGAGAGCACCTAGAAGAAAGGTATGCCTCTGCAGATGACATAAAGATCTACAACAGGATTGATACACAAGGTGGGGTGGAAAGAATGAAAAGGACTTGGCAAGGTTGGAGGAATGGTTAAATATGTGGCAGCTCAGATTCAATGCAAAAAGTGCAAGGTAATGTATCTGGGAAACAAAACCCAGGGAAGAGTACACAATGGGGGTGAGTTAATAACAACAACAAAAATCAAAAGAGACCTAGGAGTAATTATATCAGATGACCTAAAGGTGGGCAAGCAATGTGGGAAGGCAGTTAGGAGGGCTGGGGGATACTGGGATGCATAGGGAAGGCATCAACAGTAGAAAACAGGAAGTTGTTATCCTCTCTACAGACAGTTAGTGAGACCCCATCTGGAGTACTGCATGCAATTCTGGAGACCAGTAGCGGCTCTAGCCACAAATGGTTACCAGGGCACAGCTGGGGCACAACAGATGGCAGCCAGGGCACTGATATATTGTTACAATGGGGAGGTTCTCTGCACCATATAGGGCACCAGCTGGGGCACAGCATTTTTACCAGGGCACGCACCCTATGTCCTGGTGTAGAGCCGCCACTGCTGGAGACCCCATCTCCACAAAGACATAGACAGAGGGAGGCTGTTCAGAGGAGGGAGCACAAAATGGTGCAAGGTCTGCACCAGAAGACATACGAGGAGAAACTAAAGCAGCTTAATATGTATACCCTTGAGGAAAGGGGTGGGGGACATGATAGGAACTTTCAAGTATCTCAAGGGAATTAACAAGGTACAAGAGGGTAGTATCTTTCAGAAGAAGAGATGTGCAAGAACAAGGGGCACAATTTGAAGATAGAGGGGGATGGCTCAGAGGTAATGTTAGAAAGTATTTTTTCACAGAGAGAGTTGTGGTTGCATGGAACAGCCTTCCTGAGGATGTTGTGAGTCAGAAACAGTGGGAAAATTCAAGAATGCATGGGACAGGCATAAGGCAATTTAGTGGGGCAGGAGGAAGTAAGCTGTTGATTAACTAGAATCTGCAGCTTATCCATCAGGTAGGGAAATGAGCAGACTGAGTTGGCCAAGCGGTCCTTATCTGCCATCAAATTCTATGTTTCTATATTTCTATGAATATAGAATTCAATGTTTAAATGCATACAAAATGACTATGCATGTAACGATCTCAGTAACAACCTTGTTGAATCTGTTTCTTGATCTACTGAGCCTAATGTGACAAGTTGTGAAGAAACTTACACTCTTGCTTTTTAAAAAGTAAAGCAAATGATAAAAAGCAACACTGGGAACCACACAGTGCCTGAAGGAAAAACATCCAGGTGTCTGGAGAGCCCAGGTCGACATATAGAAGATCTGTGTTTGCACTGACTTAAGTGACATCTGTTTCAGACACGTGAAACCCAAGCCATGTTAAAGAGACAATCCAGTTAGACTCCAAGGTGTTACAATTCTGTTAGTTTCAACCATACTCTGTTGGCCTCCCAGCAGAGGTAAGATGTGGCAAGGAAAACCACATGGGTGTGGGACAGAGGGACCAGTTAATGTAAATGAAAACCAATGTCCTGGGTGAAACAATTAGCTGAAACCCAACATCCACCTGTAGAAGCGTGGGAAATAACAGATGTCCAGACCAAAGGTTTAAGATGCATAAAAATGCAAAGGTATGCATTTGTCAATTTATTTCAAAATAAAAAAAATATTCTTAACTTAAAGTTCATAGAAAGGAAAAAATCTGTATTAGTCTTCACCCCAAAAACAACAGGAAATACTTTTCCACAGACTCCTGAATTGCCTTTTCCTTTTCTTTGTCTGAACAGCACTTAGTGTGGAAGAACACACACACACACACACACACACACACACACACACACACACACACACACACACACACACACAACACACACACACACACACACACACACACACACACACACACACACACACACACACACACACACACACACACACACACACACACACACACACACACACACACACACACACAACCTCCTTGCTCTGTGGTCAGTTGAATACTGACTCTCTCTCTATTTAAATAGGTTTCTTAGTGGAGGCTTTTATATATTTTCCAGAAGGGCGTGTTTTGAACTGAGCCCTCCTTATTGTGACATCACTTTACCTGAATACTATAAAGGCAGCCATTTTGTAGGCTGCCATCCCTATAGCAGGACCTCAGCAGGAAAAGCAAGACATTCAGGTACACATGCATTTTTAATATAGAAAGAAAAGAAACACTTGTTAAAGATTGGAATAAAATTCAGGCCTTGGCAAGGAAAAACAGATGAGGCATGCTCCCTATCTGTCTTCCTTGCAAAGTTTCAGGATTCTATTTACTTTTAAATGTAATTGTTAGACAGTAAACATGCATTTATTTTAGACAACAGTTCTAAAAATATTTTTACACAGTAGTCTCCTGTAACATGTTTTCTTTATATGTGCTGCATAATGCTTGTTTTTATAAAATTCTTACAGCTAGAATTTCAGCTGACTGCTTGTTTTACCACCCAGCCTTCCATTTATAAGAGGTCTTCATTTCAAGAGACCATAGCTCCGTTTTGTCATTTATCTAGGACACAGGGCTTTAGCCAAAGTCTCCAAGCAGATAACTATGTTCTGTTTCTACATTCTTTCTTTTAATGCAGCACTAAGATGGGATATCCTGTGTACATTTATTCCTGTGAGGGTACACAAAAACAAAACTATAAACAGCCCTTTAAATAGAGAGCAGGGACGCTCTTAACAATATTGTTTCTTTCTTTCAACAATACTTTCGCTGGGTTAGATACTTAAGGCAAATACTTTTATTAAAGTCCTACTCCATAATTAAACAACTGCTTTTCAGCTTATCAAGATTTGGATGCCAGATTGTTTTAGAGATAATCAGGGACAGTAAAGAAAGGTTTAAAGATTGCCAGGTTGGCCACCCTGACAAGAAAAATAGGATAGATATACTATAGAAGCAGACAGGATAGAGTGAAAATTGAAAAGGGGGCATCTTGTAATTTCTTGATATTTCACTTCATAACAGGACCCTGTTACACCCCCTGTATCTGTACATATGTGCTGGTGGGGAAGGAGAAGCTTCAGATTCTGCGTGGTCGAGCAGGCCTGAGCACCCTGCTCCCCACCAACTATTTGCACCTGGAGCACAGCTGAAGGAAAGAGATTTTTATCATTTATTTATTCATTTTGCAATCCATAAACTCACAAATCAATAGTGCCACGGGAGGAGCACATCAAAAGATATAACAGCATGGTCATAATGAAAGAATGATCTCTGATACCTCCCCTATCATTACATTATTAGGAAGATTCCAGTTATCAGCCATACAGAACCCACAGCATACAGCTAAAGAGGACATTATAGGATCTAACTCCTGAACTATTAAACCTAACTGTCACAAGTGACCACTTGAACATCGTGGTTGTAAGCAATTCCTCCAGCATCATGCAGCAGTATATATATGTAGAAAAGAAAGAAAATGCACTCTGTTAAGTAAATAGCAATGAACAATGAATGGAATTTCCCCATCATTAAATAGCACTAATAAGCATTAAACTATTGAAAGAGGTAGCCTGGATAAACGTAGAACATTCAACAGTCCAAGCCAGTCCCAAAAAGTTAATCCCCAGTCCTACAATAAGCAACAGCCTCATAACGTCAGAGACCATACCATTGAGGGGTGAATGTATAATGAGAACTAAAACCCAGAATTCGTGATAACATCAGAGCTGCAGGAGATGTTCTGCAGGCAGGAACAATAATTATACATAGGGTACAACAAAAGAAAAGATAAACCCTTTGCCATGCCAGAGGTGTACAAACCCCAGTCCCAGTTTATAACTCACAGTTCCAGAAGGATTACATGCTTGTCATCAGTCTTCATCCGAGGAGGCTCCATCCTCTGCCGGCCCCTCCATCTCCTGTTCAATGCACTGAAGCATTTTGTCCACATCTGTGGGATCTGGGAATTGATACTGCCTCCCCTGCCAAGTCAAACGCAACTCTAGCAAGGAGCAACAACTGGTGCTGTATATTCTCAGTCGGCCCCAGATCCCATCAAATGCCTTCTGTCTCTGTCTGGTACTATAGGCCAGGCCGGTAAGGGCTGCAGAATATCCTTTCCATATTTAAGGGTTAATTTCCTTCGGCCAAAGCAAGAATTTGGTCTCAATCACCCTCACCAGTACATATAATCATTACGGTTCTAGGAGTCATGGTTTCTGATGTGGCCTGCCTTGGTACAATGCAGTACACTTTCTCAAGCGAGATGGGGGATCATCTTCCGAAAGGGCCAAGATATCTGGCAGACAATAGTGAATAAAACCCAGGCAATCTTCCCCTCCATAGATTCCATAAGGCCCAACATCTATATGTTCCACTCCTGGCCTGATTCTCGACTGCTTCCAATCTTGGCACAGCAAAGAGTTTTCTTTATTAGTTTATTGGTCATGCCTCAAGCCTTGAGAACTGACGCCCAATCTCTGGACTGTCTGTTCACAGTGGTCCATCCTGGTTTCTAATGCTGAAACCCTGGGCAATAGAGCATCCAATTTTTGTCGATGTCCTGCATGGATCTCACTAACTGATTCAGGGTTGCCTGGGTCAAGAGGTAACATCGCCTCCCCTGCAGCCGATCTGTTTCAGGGCTGTGGCCCAGCAGTTAATGTAGGCCACCTGCCCTTGCTGCTGAGATTTCTTGGGGCAAAGAACCAAGAAGTGGCTGCAGCTCCTTGATTTTTCTCCATTTGGACGGTCTTACACACTGTGCACACCTCTTTCTTCCAAAACTTTGCAGGAAATTCAGTTTATAACAACTTTTATATAGTAACTCTTGGGAGCTCAAAGATTAGCAGTTTCTCAAAGCTGCTCAGCAGTGCCCTCCCAAAAAGAGATTTGTTTTAACCTGTGAAAGCAGTGTGTCTGTAGCTGCCAGCACCATTCTATTCTGACTTCAGGGCAAATCTAGGGACATTTGACTTAAACCTCAGAGGTCTGTGACCTCCACACAACATGAGGACTACAGGAGCATGTGGACCACATGAACAGGAGGCCCACAGGAGCAACAGGACGACAGGAGCAGGAAGGCAACAGGAGCATGAGAACCACAACAGCAGGAGGACCACAGGGGATCCACATTTCCATAGGCATTCCTCTCAACTGCTATGACTTTTCTATAGCACTATGATTTTTATACACAAATTTGCCCTTGCTGCATGAAGGTTTACTGACATCCTCATAATGTTTGGACTATTTCTGGATTCACCAGCCAGGATATTCAAACTGTATTTCACAAATCAGGTAGCATCTCGCTAATACCACTTTGTGGCCCCAAAGCAGGGAAGGACCGCTAAATGCCATATTGATGGCATTGTTAGCAATCGCTAACCCATTTGCAACTGGTCATAACACATGCCAGTGCACCTACAAAGCAGCTGATAGCACCTTGTATATAGGTGCATCTGCATCACTGGAAGGTTTAAGTAGGTGGTAAGTGAATTAGTGCCACACTATTCTACGTTCTCCCAAACTAAGTCTTATGAGCTGCAGACCCTAACTGCCACCCCTTCTGAACACCCTGCTGAGCTTAAGAAACATTTTCCCTGGTGTTCAGTGTTCCCCACCCCCAATCTCCCTGCTGGTAGTAGCACATGACTGCCAGCTGCACAGACAGCTGATTTGGAGTTTGCAGCCACATCCTTCCTCTACTCCTCCTGAGGCCCACTGGCCCAGGGGATGGAGGGTGATGGGAGGAGGAGGAAAAGGGGTGAACCAAAACATGTAAGTGGTGAAAAGTCTTTCAATTTTGACTGCAAACCACTTTTCACCCCTAGAAGAGGCACAGGTACCTGATTCTCCCAGGCGAAGATGTGGGAGAAGGATGAGAGGAAGGAACATGCAGGAAGAGCAACACCAGCAGCAGTATTGGAAAGGAGGAAGCTGGCATGGTACTGGTAGTTGGTGACTCAATGGTTAGGGGCATTGAGAGGGTGGTAAATGAGGGGATAAGGGAGTGGGTGGAAAGTGATGAGATACCTATTGGGTGCCGTGGCCAGGAGAGATGGAGCCAGAACTGAGGCATAGTAAGTCCAATGGGGGGGCAGAAGTGGGTGTATACATAGTCATTTATGGCATGGCCAATCAGCAACTGGAAGTAGTCAAGTCAATCTTCCTGATGCTAGGATAGGTTGATGGGGATGACAGCTTTGCTGGCCTTCTTTAAATTCCTATGAGTTGGGATGAGGATGAGCAAAGACTGAGACAGGAGAAAGTGGAGACTTTCAATAATTGGTTGAGGGGTGGTGCAGGAGGGGCTGGCAGTCTAGCCTAGAGGTTAGAGTAGCAAGCTGTGAATGAGCTTGGTACAACCAGCAGACCTGGGTTTGATTCTCACAACCTCTACTTGCATACTGTGTGACTCTGAGCAAGTCACTTAACCTCCCAAGTGCTCCCGGTTGCCCCTGAAAACAGGTATTTGTACCTAGTGGGCTCTTACCGGATTACCAAAGAACCAAAGAAGAATAAGAAAGTTCATGGTTGACTGGGATAACTTATGGATAGAAGGCTCTTTAAAGAGAGGCAAAACAAACAACTGCACTCAAAGGAAATAATAAACGTTGAGGCACCAGAATAAATTGAATGTGTTTACTCTGTATGGAGAACTGCCAAAGCCCTGGCACATTGACCATAGCTGGACTTCGTCAGGGTGTGTGTCTTCATCCAAACCTACTGTGAATTTTAAAGAACATATTTAAAGACACAGTGACCTAGAATATGAAATAAAGCTCACTCAATAAGTGTTAATCAACAATTATAAACACTGATACATGGTAGAAAAGTTAATACACTATAGACAAGCATTTGTCAATGCCGAACGTTCTTGCAGGTATTTGCAGTGGTGTTTGGCACGATGGTGCTGTACTCTAATGCCCTGTGCTATTGCTGATATTTGCACAATAAATTTTCAGCATGACCTTTTGTTACCCCCATTGTGCGCTATATAGGCAGAAACACGTTTGGGCAGGATGTAAAATGACAGCTGTACTGCTCATAAGGAAAAAGGAGGTGTGGTAAAATGGCAATGTTGAAAATCTGGTGGAAATTGAAAATTCGCAAACCCTACAGTGTGCGTGAACTGTGCAACTGCAGCTCATAAAACAGTCATTGTTAGGAATTTTGAACCAAATTTTCAACATTGGCATTTTAAGACCTCTGCTAATGAACAGTGTCACTGTGATTTTCTTAATGTGTCCCATACATTGAGTTTCACAACCGACTGCGCCATTGTGCGCTACATGGGTGGAAGCATATTTTGGGCAGGATGTGAAAATGATAGCTGTACTGCTCATGAGAAGGTGTAGTAAAATGGCAATGTTGAAAATCTGGAGTGAAAATATTGAAAATTCTGCGAAACTTACGAAAGGCAGTATAGGAACTGAGCAACGATGCTCATAAAACAGTCATTTTAGGAATTTTTCACCAAATTTTCAACATAGCCATTTTAAGACTTCTGCTCATGAACAGTGTCACTGTGATTTTCTTAGTATGTCCATACATTGATTTTGCACTAATCGACCGCTCTATTGTGCGCTACATGGGCAGAAACACGCTTGGGAGGATGTGAAAATGACAGCTGTACTGCTCATGAGGAGGTGTAGTAAAATGGCAATGTTGAAAATCTGGAGTGCAAATATTAAAATTCACAAGCGTCGCGAGCATGCGAGGAGCTAATAACGCACGCCGTAAAACAGTCATTTTAGGAATTTCACCAAATTTTCAACATAGCCATTTTAAGACCTCTGCTCATGAACAGTGTCACTGTGATTTTCTTAATGTGTCCCATACATTGATTTCAAGACCGACTGCGCCATTAATGCTTCTACATTACGTGAAACACGTTTTGGGTGAGATGTGAAAATGACAGCTGTACTGCTCTATAAGAAGGTGTGGTAAAATGGCAATGTTGGAAAAATCTGGAGTGGAAATATTGAAAATTCGCGAAACCTAATGATCATCGTGCATAGAACCGCGCAACGATGCTCGTAAAACAGTCGCTTTAGGAATTTTTCATCAGCTCAACATAGCCATTTTAAGACCTCTGCTAATGAACAGTGTCATGGTGATTTTCTTAATGTGTCCCATACATTGATTTCAGATATACCGACTGCGCCATTGTGTGCTACATGGGCAGAAACATGTTTTGGGCAAGATGTGAAAATGACAGCTGTGCTACTCATAAGAAGGTGTGGTAAAATGGCAAGTTGAAAATCTGGAGTGGAAATATTGAAAATTCGCAAACCTACGAGCCGTATGAGGAATGCTTAATGCACGTTGAAACAAGTTATTTTAGAGTTTTTTGCATCATTTAACATGGAAGTGATTCTTCATGAATGATGAAACACTGTCATGGATTATTCAGGCCTGGGCAGATTTTGGCGCAGTGACCGCACAGTGATCATAAATCACCCTTCGGCCTGAATAACGCCATGACAGCGATTATCATTCATGAGAAGGGGTCCCAAAAACCCATGTTGAATATTTGGGCAAAATTTCAAAAATGCCTGAGATATGCAATCAAAGTTGAAAACCCCTATCTAGCTCATTATACAGCTTACTGGCATTTCCTCAGTTCAGGGTCGGCTTTGAAGAGTGCATACATGTTCCTGGTCCAGCTGGCGATCGCCGCTGGAGCTCCAGAGGTAAGTATGGGGTGGGGAGTGGGGAGGTGGGGTGCGAGTGGGTGGGTGGGAAACGGGTTGGGGAGGTGGGCTGGGAGACTATGTGGGACCGCTTTTGCTTTCAGGTTGAACAAAAAAAAGACTACAGGACGCTTGCTATGCTGGGGGTGGGCTCCAGTATGGCACCAAAGCTTTGGGGGACGAGGATTATGTTGTAGCGACAGCGTGGTTTTGGACGCCGGAAGACCACCGCTGTCATACACAGCCTTCGCACTCCATTGGCAGGATCACCATGCCTGCTCAACGGAGCAGTGGATTGAACGAGAGGCACACTCCAAAGTGCGCCACTCTCCCAAAAATATTCCTTGTGCATGCCAGTGAACGAAAAGTGTTAGCACATCTCTAGGAGTAACCCCCAATAATTAATAAACTCCCTACCAATGAAGCAATTGCACAAATTAATTATAGGTAAATATTTATCAAACTCCTGTGAAGAGCAAGTCTCCAAAACAATTTTCGAGAGAGAGAGAGAGCAAGAAAGCGAGAGAGAGAGAGTAAGCAGGAAGCAGCTTAAAGAGAAGAAAAGAGAAGGAGTAAGACAAAGATGTAACAGAGCATGCCCTTGTCATCAAGGCAAAGGTCAGGAAGCATAGGAAAACAGAAGCAGTTATAACATTTGCAAGTAGCACTTCATTATTATCAATAACAATAAAATAAAATTAAAAAATGTTCAGGATAACTATTTACAAAGGCAGTACAAAGAAAACAAAGCCCTTCATCTGAGAGTTTCTTTTAATTTCAAATATCTTTCTTTCTAACAAACATTGCTGCTCTTTTATAATAAGTCTATGCCTGGCAATTAATTTCTGTATCCCGAGCTCATTAAGCGGCATCCTTTTTCCACAAAATGTATCAGAACTTTATCAATTTCTTTCTGCAGATGCAACAAAATAGAACATGGTGTCCCAGAACTAATCTCCTGTTGACAGCTCTGCAAATGAGCTTGTGGAGGTCAAACTGCATCTCAGAGTTAACCCTCTGAGTTCCAACTAGCTTTTGCAATCATTTCAACATTATAACTATATACATTTACAAACCAAGGTATCCAGTTTCACACAAAGATTCATATATTTTATAACCACAGATAAGCAAGGGGAAGAAAAGCAAGAAACAGCAAGGAAGACAGGGAGATTGGGAGAGGGATCGTGAGACCATCACAGTGATCAGTTCCTAGGTCTCACAAGAAAATTTGGTTGCACAGTCAGACAGACAAGAGACAGAAAAGGAGAGGATAGGATAGAATAGATCCTCACTGTGAAATCTTTCACACAACAAATGGGACAGGGTCTTATTCAACCCTATCACTACCCCTAAGTGGGCCTTCAAATGGTTATTATCAGTAAGTAGAGGACTAACTGTGTCCTTAGGTTAATTAAATATTCTTTTCATTAGAGATTCCTCGTAGATCATTGCCATGTGACACTTTTCCTGGATCACATGGTACACAAATGATGTGCATATTCCAAGTCAAGAATTCCTCAGCTGAAAAGGACAAATAATACAGAACAAATAACCAACAACAAACACACACACACACACACACACACACACACACACACACACACAACACTGGAATTACACTTGTTGTACCAAGCACTGCAGCCCTGGAAACTAATTTAATAATTAAATTTTTCAGAAATGAGCTCAAATCTATTTCTTCATTTAGACCTATGGGTTGGATAGTATTCAGTTTCACTATCCATTTTGTTTCTTTTGGAGTAATCTGTTGGTTCTGACACCACCTCTTCCAGTGAGGAATAGACATGGGGGTACTAACAACAACAACCAAACTGGAAAGGGACCTGGTGGTAGTCATAACTGATGATCTAAAGGTAGCCAAACAATGTGAGAAGGCAACAAGGAAGCCAGTGGGATGCTGGGCTGCATAGGGAGAGGTATCATCAGTAGAAAACAGGAAGTGGTGATGCCACTGGCAGGCAGTTTCAGAGACCTCAACTAGAGTACTGCGTGCAGTTCTGGAAACCACATCTTCAAAGAAAATAGATAATGGTAGAGGCAGTCTAGAGAAGGTCAACAAAAATGGTGCAGGGACTTCATCAAAACCACATAAGAAGAGACTGAGGGAACTCAATATACACACGCTGGAGGAAAGGAGGAGGTTGGATATGATAGAGACATTCAGATGCTTCAAGGGAATTAACAGAGTTCAAGAGGGCAGCTTCTTTCAAAAGAGATGTGCAGGAACATGGGGTCACAATATGAGGCTAGAGGGAGGAAGATACAGGGGTAATGTCAGGAAATATTTTTTCACAGAAAGGGTGCTGGATGGAACACAGCCTACCTGAGGAAGTTGTAGGGCAAAAACAGTAGGCAAATTCAAGAATGCATGGGATAGACAGAAGGCAACACTAGTGGTAGGGAGGAGGAGATAGGCTTCAGATCATATAGGATCTGGAGTTTATACAGTAGGTAGGAAATGGGCAGAGTGGTGGGCTAAGCTGTCCTTTATCTGCCATCAAATTCTATGTTTCTATATGTTTCTATGTATGACATGTTCCAAGGTTAGAAATGTGAGATGACTATGATGTGAGTTACGGAGGTCAAGAAATGGGCACCCAGAGACTCCTAGCACACACCCATTAATAATGACTCTAATATGTTTCTGTACATTACTTTTAATGAGCGATAGTGCACCTTATGTAATGTTTTGGCAGGGGCACCAAGCTACGTTGTACAACAAACTGTATAGTGAAGAAATAAACTGCCTAATGGTAATCTTCTTGTAATAGTTCTGATACGTAGCATTAGCACCTTTTGGTGTACCTGAACACATTGCAATGGCTACATCTATAGAAGCCCTGTGCTTTGGGGTAACCAGTTAAGATGTACATTATGTTTCATTGACACAAAATGACTGCTAGTTAAGATGTCCCCAAGATTTCTAGCTTTTTGAAAGTAACCCTGTTTTTCCCACCTCATTTCTCAGGTTGCTGTCACCTAACAATACCAGCCAGTATTTATGGACACAATTACCAGTTCTGCCTGGAATATTGTTATAGAAAACAGAATGCGGGTCAGCACTATGTACTACAAAAACATTGTTAAATTATGCAGAAACTGTGACTCTAAGGTCATCATCGCATTCCTTTATTTTGGAATTAACAGATTTTTCCTATCAGTATTACAGGCTTTATTTAAGGCTGTGTGCAGGACTGTTTTGTCATATCCTTGAGCTAAGAATCACTCATTTCCATTGCCTGTTGTGAACGTGAGGCTTTCACTTGTGTATTAAGATACGCCATGAAGTTTTGGTTGTCAACTTCAATACAACCCCTGCTGCAAGTCATACCTCAACATGATGACCCTGGGAAATGTTAATTATTTGAAAAATGGGTTTCTGGCTTCATACTAAACTTTTCTATGTGGAGTACATTATTAGATCCATCTGACATAGAAACATAGAAACATAGAATTTGATGGCAGATAAGGACTGCTTGGCCCACCCAGTCTGCCCATTTCCTACCTGATGGATAAGTTGCAGATTCTAGTTAATCAACAGCTTACTTCCTCCTACCCCCACTAGAATTGCCTTATGTCTGTCCCATGCATTCTTGAATTCTCCCACTGTTCCTGACTCCACAACCTCCTCAGGAAGGCTGTTCCATGCATCCACAACCCTCTCTGTGAAAAATAATTTCTATCATTACCTCTGAGTCGCTCTCCTCTATCTTCAAATTGTGCCCCTTGTTCTTGCACATCTCTTTTCTGAAAGATACTACCTCTTGTACTTTGTTAATTCCCTTGATATACTTGAAAATTTCTATCATGTCCCCCTCTCCCTCCTTTCCTCAAGGGTATCATATTAAGCTGCTTTAGTCTCTCCTCATATGTCTTCTGGTGCAGACCCTGCACCATTTTGTTGCCCTCCTCTGAACAGCCTCCACCCTGTCTATGTCTTTGGAGATGGGGTCTCCAGAACTGCATGCAGTACTCTAGATGGGGTCTCACCAACTGTCTGTACAGAGGGATAACAACTTCTGCTTTCTACTGTTGATGCCTCTCCTGTGCATCCCAGTATCCCCCAGCTCTCCATACTGCCTTCTCACATTGCTTGCCCACCTTTAGGTCATCTGATATAACTACTCCTACGTCTTTTTTCAATTTTGTTGTTGTTATTATTATCTTATCCCCCCACTGTGTATTCTTCCCCGGGTTTTTGTTTCCCAGATGCATTACCTTGCACTTTTTGCATTGAATCTGAGCTGCCATATAGTTGACCATTCCTCCAACCTTGCCAAGTCCCTTTTCATCCTTTCCACCATACCTTGTGTATCAACCCTGTTGCAGATCTTTGTGTCATCTGCAAAGAGACATACTTTTCCTTCCAGGTACTCTCCAATGTCACCTATAAAGGCATTAAAGAGGACCGGTCCCAGTATCGAACCCGGCGGTACCTCGCTAGTTACCCTCCTTTCTTCACTGTGGACTCCTACTATTACCCTTTGCATCCTGTTGTCCAGCCAGTTTTTTATCCAGGCTACCACCTAGGGACCCACCCAAGGCTGTCTAATGTGTATATTAATGTTTTGTGTGAGACTGTGTCAAACGCCTTGTTAAAATCTAGGTAGGCCATATCCACAGCCCCTCCCTGACTACTACTTTGGTCATCCAGTCAAAGAAATTTATTAGGTTCGCCTGACATGACCTTCCTGCTGTGAAACCATGCTGCTTTTGGGTCCTGTGCCCCACTGGCCTCTAGGTACTAACAATTCTTTCCTTCAGAAGTGATTCTATCATTTTTCGTACCACTGAGGTCAAACTAACTGGTCTGTAGTTTCCTGTCTCTGCCCTGCTCTCTCACATTTGTGAAGTGGAATCACATATGCCCTCTTCCAGTCCTCAGGTACCACCCATCCTCCCATGATTTGTTAAAGAGAGTAATCAGTGGCTTTACTAGTTCTACCCTTAGTTCTTTTAGAATTCTTGGGTGAATCCATCCGACCATTGCTTTGTCCACCCTCAGTTTCAAGAGTTCTTTCAAAACCCTTTCTTCTGTGAATGGACTGGTATCGACCCCCTATTCAGAGTGTTTCTCTTGTTTGGTTTAGGTACCTCCCTCCTCTTCCATTGTGAATACTGAGCAGAAATATTCGTTCAGAATCCTGCTTTTCACTGTCATCCTCTGCCCACATTCCCTCCCCTTTATTAAGTCTCTGTATCCCTCCTTTGGTCTTTCTTTGCTCCCTAATGTACAAATAAAAGGTTTATCCCCTTCTAACAGAGTTGACTCTTTCTTCAGTTTGTGCCTTTGCTATTCTGACTGCTTTCCTGCCTCCTTCTGCTTTAACTGATAAAGTTCTCTGTCCTGCTCCTTCTGTGTTCCTTATATTTCCTGAATGCTATCCTTTTCTCCTTAACCTTCCTTCCACATCTTTTGAGAATGATAGTGTCTTTTTCCTTCATTTTGTTTTGTTGATTTGCTTCCCACAAAGGCTTGTTGCCTTTGTGATGGCTGTTTTGATTATTCCCATTGTTCCTCCACCCTCCTTCTTACCCGTTTGCTAGTGCTTTTCTGAGGCACTCTCTCATTTTCCCAGAGTCAGCCCTCCTAAAGTCCAATACTCTTGTTTTTGTATGCACACCAAAAGTTACTTCAACAAAAGTTACATTACCTCAACACTAGAACACTGGTCCTAAAGAAATCACTTTTATACCATTGCTGAAATACAGGAGTGAAATCTACAGATATCTGAATGCAGCTTTATGCAAAATTTCAGTGCTTACAATAATGTACAGATTTGCATCAAGCTGTAACAAAAGAATAAACCACTGCCTCATGTACAGCAGCCAAGGACATAAGTAGCCTCTGTGGATCTACAGCTCCCCTGCATGTCTCTGGGCCTTATAGGGTTAACTCCAGCCAGCTTGGGAACTTCCTGCTAGTTGGATTGGCTGAGAAATCTGAAGGGTGTGACCAGCCACTGGGGGCTGATGAGTCACCAGGAATTGTTTACATAGTTTGGTGGAGGAGTTTAAAGGGTTGCATGCTGCAATCTGAGGAGCTGATGGGCACAGTTGGAAGCTGAACCCATCACCAGACCTTGAGATTGTGGCAGCGCCATTTCACCATGCCTCTTATGTGGTGAATACCCAAGGCATGCAGTTGCTTGAGGGAAAACCTTGTACTTTCACAAACGGATAACTACAGTCTCTGAGGAAGAAATGGAAACTGCTTAAATTAAAGAAACTAATTAAGGCACCTCCTGGTGCTCCCCTCCTTGTAATAGAAGAGGAGGTCCAGACTATGCAGTTTTACAGGTGACTGGGCTGTCAGTCTCTGATCGGGCAAAGCCCACATAGTTATATTAATCTGGAATTATCAGGTCCTGAATGCCTAAGCAGATGTAACGCACAGAAATGGGGCTGGGATATGCATGCACATTCAGGGCCAGTGGGTGTCAGAGTGTAGGGGATATTGGGTGTTCCCAGAGTCACCTTGAGTTCCCTGAGGCCCCAGGGCTACCCAAGCTGTCCTTTGCTGGACTAATTGAGTAAAGGAATGGTAGAGGACCTTGGATCCTGACAAAGAGTAATAGCCCAAGTATAATTCCCATCACAGTAAGGCTGTGAGAGAACTTGTTCTGGGGTAGTGAGAGGACCACAGAGGGTAGAGAGAGAACCCTCACAGGTTGTGGCAGAACCCTGAATAATTGGCTATGATGCCCTGTTTGTAATTGTGGATGAATTATCCCTGTTCCCATGGGTAAACTGCAATCCTTAAAGAAAACATCTATTTTGAACCTGCTTGGATGTTACCCCAGCATTATCTCTGGACATTTCTCTGAAGAAGGATGCCTCAGGTTGAAGACTTTATATTCAGTTCAGCAGGGATTCTTTGTCCCCTACACATATTCTTTAACAGGTCACATAGGGCAGAAAAAGCAGGGATCAGAGCAGGAAATAATGGACAGCAAATCATTGTCAGAATGAGTGCCATGCATTTCTTCTCTTGACTGTACACAGTGCTATGCACAGGCATCAGGATATCGGATTGGTTCTTACACTTGACTTTATACCGCTATATCAGAGCAATGGTCAAATTCTCTCAGACTGTTTAGCAAACACTGGAGCTCAGATATATGGAACGTGAGCAGCCAGGAAGTCACAGAAAATGGAAATGCAGAAGGTGTAGCAGATATTGCTAGTGCTTTATTTTCAAAGCAGAATAATGAAGATCTCTTTGCTGCAGGAATGGTTGCAGAACCCAAAGCTGAACGGAGCAACAAGGAGATGAGGTCTCCAAAGCCTTCTGGCGCTTGAATAAACAACGCTGAAGGCAAGACACCTTCCCTGCCAGCAAACCTCAGCAGAAGCCTATTTAAAGGTGAACAGGGTGCTTAAAGGGCTTTGCATCACTAAGACACTGTCATATGGCCAAGAAAGTGAAAGATTCATCAGGTGGTGGCGTAATGTCATGCATCAAGCCACCCTCTTGTTGGTGCAGCTTATACTGGAGGAAGCACAGGAGCAGCAGTTGGAAATGGAAAAGGTATTGAAGGAAGAAGAAGATTAGATGGCTTTAAATCAGACCCCTATTTCAGTTTTTTTGAAAAGGAGTTACAAAATGAGTCGGAAGAAGCGAATGATAGAATTAGTTCCAGAAAAGGAAGGAAGTACTTGAGGTATGAGGCAGACTATAAGAACAGGAACATCTTCGGCTGGGGCAAGGCCAAGAAAGGAAATAAATCAGAAGTGCGGTTTGAACCAAAATTGATTCTTAAAAGCCTACTACAGGTTCTGAAGCAGAAACCATGGTTATAGACCAGTAGGCTGTGAGCAACGATTCCAAGGCCTTAACTTCATTTGCTTTTTAAAGAGGTGCCAGATCAAACAGAAACCCCCATGAAGGAGCCAGAGGACCATCATGTACCAAACAATCAAAACACAAGAAAACAAGGAGGGGCAGAAGTGGTTGTCGCAGGAAGAGGCAACAGCGAGCAAATGGAGGTACTGTACCAGGTCAACTAGGTGAAACAAACTGTAAATACATAACCCAATATAAAGTCTTATATTTATTGTTCAAAATATAAGTGAGGGACAGGAGAGTGCAAATAATGTAATTAACCTGACTAGTTATGCACTCTCATCAGAAGAGATTAGGTACTGACCAGAGGCCTCAGCTTTATGTACCTACCACAGACTAACTTTTTGAAACCATACGTGGGCCTTGGTAAATTTTGTAGAAAGCTCGATCTGAAGTGCTTGTACTACCATAAAGATAACAATGTGTAGTCTAGTAAGAAAAGGTCAAAATAGTACAAGAATTGTTCAAAATTGAAAAACATGTAAATTGGCCTATAGGTAGATTTGTGTATGCTCTTTCATGTACGAGCAGGACTCATGTGATCCAGTAATGTTTAGGGTTGCAAATGGGGTTTTATTTAAGCATACCCAGCTGCAGCTGTTAGTGCCAACAGCGTGTTTGACCAGCGGATAGATTTATATCATATAATCTTCATGTTAGAGATTTGATATCAGTGGTATCAATGGGAGGAATGTCAGCATTTTCTTGTTATTATCTTGTTCAGTAACATTCCTGTAATGATCTTGTTTAGTAACCTTCTTATGTTTACTTGAAGGAAATTATGGAGCATAAAGAACAAGCATTTGTCAATGCTGAATGTTGTCTTGCTGGCATTGGTAGGGCAGGAGTTAGAGATGCATAATAGGAATGGCAGTGAAGTATTGAACTGATCGCCAGCCCCACCCCCCACCCTGCAGAGACTGACAGGCATTGGGATGTGCCTTTGGGTCCTCAGCCATAATGCCCAAGCCATTTCACCTCACCATACCCTGCAGACACCAAGTATCGTGGTGTGCCTTAGGGTCTGTGGGCTTATGCTCACCCCATTCCATAAGGAAATACTGAGATGGGTGCAGTATAGGAAAATGGGGTTAACTTTGGGGACGAAGAGTCAAGGCACACCTTGATGCCTGTCACTGGCTGCAGAGTGGGGGTGGGGTGGAATGGCATGAGCATTACAGCCGACAATCCCTGATGCCTTTCAGTCTCTACAAGGTGGGGCGTTATGGTTGGAAACCCTAACGCTCTGGGCGTTGTTGGTATTTTCACTCTAAATTTTCAACATGGGCTTTTTGTGACCCCACCTCATTAACAGTGGCACTATCAGTTAGATTGCTGGTGATTTTGCACAGCATCTGCGCCATTTGGCGCCACAGGTCTAACTATATTTCAAACAGAATGTGAAAAGTAACAGCTGTACTGCTCATGAGGAGTGTAAAATGGCAATGTTGAAAATCTGGAGTGAAAATATGAAAAATTGGTGAAGTCACAAGCATACGATTAAATTAGCAACGACACCCATAACGTAATTATTTTGAGGATTTTTAACCAGATTTTCAACATAGGGATTTTAGATCTTCTGCTCATGAACAGTGGCACTGTGGCTTTGTTAATCTGTCCTGAAAGTTGATTTCCACAGCGATCGCGTCTTTGTGTGCCAGATGTGAAAACACATTTCGGGCAGGATGTGAAAAATGACAGCTGTACTGTTCATAAGGAGGTCTGAAAAATAGCAGTGTTGAACATCTGGCATGAAAATATTAAAATTATTGAAGTTACAGGCGTGCGTGAAACTGCGCAATGCATGCTCATAACACAGTCATTTTGGAATTTTTCACTAAATTTGCAACATAGGCTTTTGGGACCCCACCTCATAAGTAGTGACACTCTTTTCATTAATCAATTCCCGAAAGGTGATTCTGTACAGTGACAGCAAAATCACCTTTCAGGGCCGAATAACAAGATGACAGTGCACGTGAACCATGAGGTGGGGCCCAAGAACCCCATGTTGAAAATCTGAAGCCAAAATTCAAAAAATGGCTGAGATATCCACTCTGTTGAACCCCCAATTGATGCCATTATACATCTTACCGACATTTCTTCATTTTGCAGTTCAGCTTGAAGAGTCGAGACGTGATCCCACTCCATCAAAGATTGCAGCGCTGAACCTCCGAAGGTAAGTGTGGGGTGAGGGGGTGGGGAGGGTGGGTGGGTGTGGGTTGGGAGGGCGCCATGCACAACGAGGGACCATTTCTCTTTTTCAGGTAAAAAAAACAGACATCGTGAGGGTTTGTACGCGCACACTGGGTGGGCTCCCAGTGTGCCACCAATGGGGGTGGGGAACATGCTGGCAGGGTCAGCTTTGCGTGAGCAGTGGCACATAGGATGGGCTCCCAATGTGCCACACAATGTGTGGGGTGGTGGGGACATGTCGACAGTGGGGTGAGGATACTACCAACACGGTCGGCTTTTATTTAGTGTGGCGGCACACTGGGGTGGGTTCTCAGTGTGCTACACAGTGTGGGTGGATGGGGATATGCCAGCACGGGATTGTACCCCGATGTCGGCTTTGTGTGAGGATTGGTGTCGGCGGCAGGAGTCGCCATATTTATTGAAATGTTTCACCAGGAGAGGACATCCAGGAGGTGTGTCATCTCTGCTGCTGCATGACGAGCTTGTCTGTGATTACAGCGGCACATTTCTTTCAAGCTGGTGGCACTTTACATAATTCTTGCATCAGCACTAGCCTGCTGGCTAATTGGGAATGAGGGACGCACCTACTAAAGCATGCCCTGCATTCACCAATGCTGACACACCTCACTGTGCTGTTACTACCAGAAGATGTTGGTTGTGCATGCTCTAGACAGCAGAAAAATCATCTGATGAAACGCTGTGCGATAGTGGCTTCAGTGACCCACTGCTAGTGCTGTAGTCTAAGAACATGGATGTGACAATGTCTAAGAAGTGTAAATTTGTAAATCCTGGGGATGGAACTTCAAAAATGCAGTATGAGTCCACAAAGCCAGTAACAGATTGACACCTTTGTGCTTTATGTCAGATAGATTGCCGTGTTGAACTTGTAGACCAGGAGAGGCAAATTCAGGAACAGTAGAAAGGAATCTTAAGTTATGCAGAAAACATCCTTCAGTTTGGAAAGCTGAGCTGTGTACCACTGGGCATTGACACAAGAAGACTTGATGATGGCAACAGTATAGAAATGACAAGCCAAGTAAATAAGGCAGTGTGGCATAAAAGTTGCAGAAATAGGTTGGACAGACAAAGCTCCTTCCAACATGCTCAGAAAGGAAAGCTAACTCTGACAAAGAACCTGAACATAATCCAGTCAAAACAAGAATGAGTGCAGTTTGGGGGTCTTTGTCAAGAGCAAACAATATTTTTTTCTGTGGCAATGATGAAAGCAGTGAATGCCTGCACAATGCCTCCACATTAACAATAAATCACGAGTTTATGAATATGCACAAATTTGCAAGACACGTTATTAGGAAAGTTGCCTGAAGGAGATATGCATGCTTTGGATGCCATATATCACCTCAGTTGTTTGACTGCTTTGCACAATCATATTACACAACACAAGGCTTGAGGAATGTGGCAAGGAACAGAAAAGACATTGTCATGGGATCCCTTCCCAAAATTAATACACCACACACAAACCTTGATGAGTGCTCAACTGGCATATTTTATTTGCACAATTCCATCACAAACTTTTATTTACATCACCAGTACTTTGATATATATACATCAATTTCATCATATGCTTTGCATGACCACCTCCAATCAATTGCCACCATTCTGGACTTGGATGCAAACCAGACACCCACATTCGGCCCTCTGGGATGCAAACCCCACAAGCTGCCAATGTGGCTAGATGCACACCAGCCCATGTCCTGGTTTTCCGGCCCAGTACCACCTGGGCCCCCTATATCCTTTACCTGTGTCTCCTATTCCCCTTCCCACCCCATTTTTTTTCTTCCTTGCACCTCTTTGACCTCACCATACCATGACTCTCCTGTTGCCCTCCTTTGACAACTCTTACATGTCATAACCTTCTTTGGCAGTATCCATAAAACCTGGCCAACCACTGCCATCTACCTTCAGCAGCCCACTGTGGCCCCAAATTTTCCATCTTTCTGGTCCCCAGACTACTGTTCACTTTCAGCAGCTGACCATGCCGTAAAACCCTCCATAGACCTCTCTGCCTATCCTGCTAAATTACTGGATGGGAGGGTGGGAAAATGCTACCTAGCAAAAGAAGGACAATCCTAATCTTCCTTCTCCTTATATACCCCGTCTTTTTTTAATTTAACTGTTTAGTCCCCATCGCCTCCTCCTGCCAACTCGTGACTGGGACACATAGGTATTTTACAGGTTTTCTCCTCTTGCCCCGAGGCCTGGCACATGACTGTGCAAGCGTGTGGAGAACACGCATGCACCCATGGTGCCAGCTCAGTCCTTCCACCTCCTATAACTTTTGCCACCCTGTCCACCTATGCTCCACGGACCTCCACCCAGTGGGAGTGGAACTCACATGGGGGGTGCCACTCCCACACCCGGCACCCGGTGACCCAAGGTCATTCCAGACCCAGGTCATCAGCGTGGTGCAAGGTATGGTGTCCCTGCGCCTCAACCCTCTGCACCACTGGGCCGGCTATATACCCCTTCCTGTGGGTCTTTCCTTGTTCCTTCCAGCAATCCATCTTCTATCTATTGTTCCCTCCTCCTCTCGTACCACCTTCTTTCCATAATCCAGCCTTTCTTCCTTGCACTTCCTCCCATGATTCCTCACTCCCGTCTGTCCCTCCCCCATCCCTCCTCTCCTTCTCTTCCTATCTTTACTATCTCCCCTGGTGCCCTCCCTTCCATTTTGGTCAGGTAACCACTGACTATAGGGGCTGCTCTTTAAACTGGCAACCCACCTTGTCATGGGATCCCTTCCCAAAATTAATACACCACACACACACAAACCTTGATGAGTGCTCAGCTGGCATATTTTATTTACACAATTCCATCACAAACTTTTATTTACATCACCAATACTTTGATACATATACATCAATTTTATCACATGCTTTGCATGACCACCTCTAATCAATTACCACCATTCTGGACTTGAATGCAAACCCAACACCCACATTCGGCCCTCTGGGATGCAAACCCACAAGGTGCCAACATGGCTGGATGCACACCAGCCCGTGTCCTGGTTTTCCAGTCCAGTACCCCAGGCTCCTATAACTTTACCTGTGCCTCTTATTCCTCCTTCCCAAACTCCTCCTTTTCCTCTTTCTTCCACTAGTCCATCTCCAGCTATTGCGATGGATGATGGGCTTCTCCCCATCTGACTACTCCTATCCACACTCTTCCAGAGCCCCTTCCAGTCGTAGGTTAAATATGTCCAGTCATACCTCTGTCAGGTGCACGCCATCCTGCCTGTACAGCTCTGCACGCTTGTATGAAATATCCTTGTGCGTGATATATATACACCTAAATCTGTTACCATTGCTGCCTCTTATTCAGCCTCTTCCTGGCCCCCTACTGCTTTGATATCCCTTGCCTGCAACCATATCCATCTTGAGATCATCTCTGACCATGCAATGACTACATGCAGCCACCATCTCTTAATTACTTATAAATCCTCTTTATTTCCAACATGATGTTGACCATGGTCGCTCCCCGTATCATTGCTCCTCCAAGTGCAGTAGCAACAGATCTAGCCTTGGCAACTTCAATTTCAATTCCTCCAATAGTAGCAACAGCTGGGCTTATTGAATGCCCTGAATCCCTTTCCAGTGTACTTTTGTCACCTCTACATCCATTTGCAGCTGTCTCCCTGGGCCACACTGCCACTCTTCTCTCTGCCCAATAAATGAATGGGTGGCCAACAATCCATACATTCCTCCTATGGTCCAGATCCAGAGAGTGGACATCGTCTGTAGTACCCCAAAGGTTGCCAGCCAGCACATCAGGGAGGGAAAGGGTTAACCCCACCCACCCCACCCACACCAGCCAGCTGGCCTGCTGACTAAGCTAGCTGGCTGACCACTTCCTGTCCCTATCCCCTCTCCCCTGCTGGATCCTTTGTCTTGTCCAGGCAAGGTCTCCTGGCCAACACCAAGGGGGCCATAAATCAGCCGAGTGCTGATCCCAGCCCCAGGCACCCAATCACCTGGCCAGAAGCCAGGTCCACCCCTAGGCTAGAAAGGGCCTTCCCTGCTAGCCAGAGGGCAGTGCTAGGCTGGGTGGCTGACAGAGTGGAAAGCACAAGAGTGCGGATGCCTGGAGGCTTACCTGAAGCTCAGGTCCGTAGCTCCTGGTGGCTGCTCCTCTGTGGCCAGTGGTCCTGAGGGTCTCAGCAGCAGCAGGCAGCCATCCTCCAGCTCCTCAGAAGGTCCAGCAGTCCTCCTGATGGCCAGAAGCAGGCACTTTCATAGAGGTAAGCTCCTGGGCTTATAATTTCTGTTGGGGGTTTCTGGGATGTCCTGCGACTGGGTGCCTAGTAGTACACCCTGTCTGGGCTGCTATCACAGTTCCTGTCTCACCTCCCAGTGTGCTGGCTGGGGTTTTATTTTATTTTTAGTATTGGTCTGCAGTGTTGCTGCATTTTGTCTATTTTTTCCTTCCCCTCCTGTGACTGGCTCCTGCTGGCATTCCTTTCCCTTGCCTGGCCTCCTGTGCTGACTGCGGGTTGTGGTCCTGGTAGAGGCCCCATTCGGAGGTTGCTTGGCACCTCATTTTTGTTATTATTTTTGTGATGCCCCCTGGTGTGTCTGCCCTGTTCAGCCCTGCCCATTCCTCTTCTTTCCTCCCAATTAAGGCAGAGTCCTGCTTTGGGTTGGAGGTAGCTGGTGGTTTGTTTTCTCTCAGTCTTCCTTTTGCCTCCTCCCTTGTTCACCTCTTGGCTCCCTTTGCAAGCGCCCACGTCGCTGTGGTGGTCATGGACTCCCTGCTGCTCGGCAGTCCGCTCTGCATCAGAGGAGGGACTGTTTGGGAGGCGGATCACAAAGTGCTGCAGGAAAACTGTCTGGGCGGAAATGAGTGCCTGGGCGACTATAGTTTATCTCAGTGGCTGCACAGGGCAGTTGGAACCTCTGGGTGGGAGCAGCACTCCCGGCCACACCACCACCCGCCACCAATGATTTAGGCAGCCAACAAAGGCGTGGGCCACAGCATGGGCTCTGGGACCCAGTTTTAATTATTTTACTGCCAGAGGCACCGGAAATAGGGGACAAAAGGTAGCAAGTGGGCAGAGCACCCACAAATTGTAACAAAGGGGCCTTGCAAAGCATGAGCCCCAGAAGAGCAATTTTGCACCAGATTGGTGCCCCAGTGAAAAGGGAACCAGAGGAGAAGGCTAGGATGAGCATAAGTAGAGTGGGAAACCAGGGATTTGTGCCAACAGGGCAGTGGTGGGCCAAAGGCACAGATCCTGTGTTTATGCATAGGGGCAGAGCTAAGCGGGCCCACGCTAGCAGGATGGCTGCAGCTCTAATTAATATTCATAAAGGTGAGGGCTGGGCCTGGAAACCCCCTACCACTAGGCCTGCAAGCCAAAGAAAAAGGATTCCATTGGGGTTTTAAATGGCCAGCACCCCATTTCGAGGTCGACCAGACCATTCTTCCCCGGACTGGTTGCTGAGGTCTGGTGTGATCTGTGGGCCGAAGGCAAGGTCGGGTCTATGCTGCACTGCACTGCCTATTACCTGGCCCCTGGCCGTAGGTAAACCAGAGCCTGGTACCACACAAGTTTAATTTGTGCAATCGTCATTTTAGTGTCTCATCTGAATTTGTACCCGAGATGCAAGTTGCCTTGCTAACGTGAGACTGTTTGCTCAGGGCCCAAATTAAAGTACCCAGAGGGCTTAAACTGCCTGCCCTGCACCCACTGAAGACTATTATTTGCACTTCTGGACTGTGTTATCAGATGCATCCTTGTATACCCAATGCCCAGCATGGCCTTTGCTGCCTGGACCAGCTTCATTGGAGTCAGTGCTGACCAAAGGGGTCCCTGGCCCATTGTCATTTATAGCCAAACTGCCTCGAGTGACATCAGCCTGTCTTGAAGTTCCACTACGAGTGTTCTAGCCCTGTGACAGTAAGTGGTAGAGAGCCACCAGTGGGGTATCCAGTAGTGAATCCACTTAGGAGCCACCCTGGCTCAAGCATGCGGGACCACAGTTAACATTGTGCATGTCCTTTTTCTTATTTTGCTGGCCATCCGTAAATTATTAAGCATGCCATGTCACTCCGTAGAAAGCCGCCTATAGGTCACAACACTGGAAATCTTCTTCTTGGGAGGTGTCCTGGATGCTGGGAACCTGCCAGTGGTCATTGCTGCGGATTGTCCGAGTACCATCTGCTGACCAGAAGTTTTCAACTTCTTGCTGGAGCCGCAGAGGATCGGCAAGTTTTTCATTGTCCAGCTAGCAGTGTTGTCTTTGTGTTTTGTTCATCCGGGATGCCCCATTCTGACCTGTTTACAAAAGCACTTTGTGGGGTCAATGCCCACCTAGTAATCGTCTGACTCATTGGAAAGCCTAAGCTTGGTTTGGCCACCGTTTATCATTTCGGCCAAGTGCACGCGGACTTGGCCTAGAAGGTGAACCCTGTCCTTAGTTCGACCAACTGTTGGTCCTGATTGTATTGTTTTTGTTTGTTTTATTATCCTGTAGCATTGTAGAAAATAGTTATCTTGTTTTATTGTTCCTGGTAAATAAACCTCTTCATCTTGGTCACTGAGTAAGCTTTCTGCCTCTCCTTCCGGATTCGTCTGGCCTATCCAAAATTGTTAGGGAACCTTCCGGCCTGCTACACATCCATTCATTTTTCAATTCCTAATACATGTCTTATAACAATTCGACTTCCACCTGCCCACCTTCTTTATTTCCGCTGATCCCCTTTTGCGGCTTCCTCCGAGGTTGCCCCTATTATGAGTGAATGAGATGAAAACCTGGATGCATCCTCCCCAAAATTCAAGCCCCCAACACTGCTGCTAACTAGTAGCTGGTGGCTGGGTCCCCAGTGCCGTGTATAAACAAACTGCTCCCTTGTCAGCCTAACTACCTGTATTCCTCCTCCATAGCTTGCACTGCACACCTTATCCCCACCTTTCTCCTCTCTATCACAACCCTCGCTCCTTGTCCTGCCTGGTCTGTCTTGGACCTGCTCAACCACAGCTCTCTTCTGTCATCAAACCACTGCACCTCTTCCCAATGCAGCTCCCCACCTGTGCACCTCTGGCTGTGGGCTACTACTTGCTCACGCAGAACATGGCCCAACATTACTAAAAAGACTTCTGTGAATAAGTGCGCCTCATAATGAGAATGGCAAATGCTACTCAATGCCCCACTAACCTACCTAACAAACTCTGATATGGGCCATCTCTGTCTGGGCTTTTAACTTTCAGTCTCTGCCAACCCCTGCATCATTCTCTAACCACTGGGGCCTCTGACAGGCTCCCCAACCCTTTGGGTGCCTACCAAACCCAAACCAGCCAAATGGATTCTCAGGTAGAGAGTGCTACCTTCATCCCATTTTGGGACAATAAACCTCATAACCTGACCCCTGTCACTGGCCCACTTACCTCCATTCCAGCTGTTCTCAGAACTCTTGGAATACTTTCCAAGATCCCTGTAGTGCCTTCAATGTACTTGCAGACCAAGAGCTTCTGAACAGCAGTGGGTTTTCCAGTCAATCTCCTCCAAGTGGGGCAGGACCACCATTCTCCTGGCTGCTGGCCATGGTGCGAGTACCTGAACCTGTCCAACTGAAGACAGGAAGGCTGTCTGCCACCATGTTCTTAACCCTTCAATGTGTCGTCCTTTAAATGATAGCTTCAGCCTCAACCCTTGCAACACTAGCTGCCTGAGTACCCTCATTACCTCTCTGTTGTGGCTGGCTGTCTGTTCAGTACTTCCACCACTGCCTTGTTATCGCTTTCACAACACTACCCTCTGATGCCAGAGGCATTCTCCCCAAATTATCACTGCCACCCATATTGGGAAGATCTCCAGGAGTATAATGTTCTGCATCAGTCCTTTCTCTGTCCATTCCTTCGGTCATCTTTCCAATATCCAATCCCTTTAAAGTATGCCCAATCCAGAATAGACAGAAGGGAGCCCTGTTTACAAAGGGCAACTAGAGTCAACATAGGTCTAAAACAAATGGACAGACTACCTGGACCTAGCGGTCTCCTTCTACCATCAACTTCTATGTTTCTATGAATGCCCTGCCACACTGGTATATAGCTCCAGGTCTGTATTGAAAACAAATCATCTTGCCAAAAGTAACCCCATTGTACTGCTGCAAGAACTGCTACCACACCCCCAGGTTCTGCCACACCCCTTTTGGTATGTCAGCCCAATAATGGGCCACCTCACCCTTTCATTGCCCTCACCAGCCTGCAGGTAAAGGCTCTGCCTGGGGTCACTGCCCTGCATGCAAAATTAAGGTGCCTCAGCAACTGTTGTATTAGTACCAGCACCTTCTGCTCTCTTTTTATCATTTCTATAAGGTCCCATAACTTCTGAACCTTACTCCTGGGTAACCTGAACTGCCTGAATTGTTTCCACTACCTGATCCAGTGTCGTGTAAGACACCACCCTCTGCTCTCTCCAATAAAATCATTTACTGCATCCCTTCCGGGTAGGATCAAATGGTGAATTCCCCAGGCTGTTTCTTTGGCACCAATCCCAGAGATGAGACCTAAGCCTCTTGAATGGAGGTTCCCTAAATGGACCCTCTACCCTGCCTGCCACCATCTCCTTGCAGATCTTTTCTTCAACCAGCACTTCCTTCCCTTTATTGACCCAGGTTATGCACCCTCCTGGCTCTCTGATGCCCCTCATATCAAATTAAACCCTTTTGTAAAACCCTGTCACAACATATCCTTGCTCTCTTGTCTGTGTACATTTGCATCCATACCCTCAATAACTCTATTAATTGGCATCTTGGCCATCTCAAACTCAACCCACCCTCTTATTTCTGCCCTTTGCCCTTCATCACCCTCCGTTGCACTAAATCGCCTCCTGCTAACTCTCCCTCTTCATCCCAGCCATCCCCCTGCCCCCAAAGCTCCCTTGAAAGGGCTACCCCACAATAGGCCTGTTCCCAAACCTATTCCCCCACTCCTGCATCATGAGACCGGGTGTGGCCCTCACATTTTGAACATGCATGTTTAAATTTACAGCTTGCCCAGGATCACTGGTCCTGTTATGTCCCCAACATAGCTTCTGCTGGTTCCCTGTATCCATTCTTGCTCCCCCAACCCACCATTTGCACCATCATCATCTCAAACCAGATGTCTGGGTGCCTGATATCCCACCATACACCCCCCATGAGGCGCCATCCTCTGCGAAACTTCTCATCATATAGTAACTACCTGTATCCACTCCATAGATTTATACTGTATGTGTTGCATATTATCAGCGAATATGCCAATAGAGGAATGGCCAGCCCAGGCTGTTTCTGAGTGTGATAGCACTGAAGTATGTGAAGCCATAAGCCAGGCTTCCATGGTTTTACCTTTGAAAGTCTTATCTTCTTGTGCCCTCCTAATATTGCCAAAGCTGCTGCCATCTCTGTCTTTCCTATCTGCTCCTTCTCCTCATATTCCTTGGCTGGATCTTTATCTACCAGTGCAAGATATCTATCTATATCCCTCTTCCATATCTTTTCCTTTAATGTCTGCAGAACGTGATCCCTACTGTGACCCCTGGTGTCCCTTCCTCTCACGCCTGACCCCTTCTCTCCTGCCCCTCTTCCTGCCCCTCCTCTTTCCCTTTAGTTCCTGTAGTACATTTTCCAGCTCTCCACACCATTCTCCCCAAATGCCTTGATTATCCCCTCTGCATACTCCTTCAAACTCCCTCTCCCATAAAATCAACCAAATCTTTCTTAATCCAAGTCCCTGATGCTTCCTTGGCCCTGGTTTTAGGTGGACACTTTGCCCTTTTCCAGTATCCCCTACCGCATCTTCCTCTTCCCGTCTGGCTTCTTCTTCATCTCCTCCTTCTTTTTGCTGCCTGCAACATCTCCCAGACCTCCTGCATCATCTCCATTGCCTGCTGTACTGGGTCCTCACTGGGGCCTGCTCCTGTTGCTCCAGTGTTCTTTTCTGCTTTGATGCCATGCCTGCCAAGCTCAAAAGTAGACCAAATATTAGCATAAACCATTCTCATGACATGCTGTCCTGGATCCTACCCATCCCATCCTGCTTCACCCCTTTATCTCTTATTTTGTTGTGCCCCAGTCTTTAACACATATTTGTCCCTACTAATGAAAAGCAAACCGCACCCAGTGAATCCTTTATGTCCCTATGCGCTACTTCTTATACTTGTGTAAACCTTACTCCTGTCATCATCTAAACAATCTAATTAAAACCCTGCTTTCCTTTCCTTTCCTTTCCTCTTTACTGTTGCTTGTCATCGATTATTTGCCTTCCTGACTTATCCTGCTGGTCATTTAAACCCTGCCATCCCATCCATGTGCCCTGCCCCATTAATATCACCGCCTGGTCTAGTGTTTGTAAGTGGCAGCTCCTTAAAATGGCAGAGGTCATCCTTGAGCATGTGTGACAGTACTATGTCACCTCCAAAAGCAGCCCAATTAATACATTTTCTTTCCTTACTGTTGTTATTCCTCATTTAATGTGCATCCTTACTTTTCCTGCTGTGCATTTACCATGCCATCCTATTGCTACACCCAACCCCTTTAATACTACCACATAATCTAGTGTCTGTGAAATGGCTGTTCCTTAAAATAGTGACCGATCTTCTCTTGTGCATGTGCACTGCCTGGCCACCATGTCAAGGACGGCCGCTGCGTACTGCACATGCACAGCATGATGATTCTACTATGGCTTTGGCCTGCTAGTTTAAAAAACACCCCAGCATCTTTGTCCTGCTAGCAGCATGGAATACACTCCTTGTGGTCCCCATGCCCCCTTAAACTTAACAGCTCCCTCGACTCCAATACTGCCCAGTACTGGGGCCCCTCTTGGGACCCTTTTGTCACACCTCCAGCCCCTTTCCAAGCTAAATTTTTTTTTGCTTAGAACTACCTCCTCTTCCTTGGCTCTGCCTCATTTTCTCCTGGCAGGCTGCAGCCTTCCCACTGTTCACCTCCTCCCCTTTTGACTGACAACTTGGCCACAACACCACCCCACTTTACTTCTACCGCCTTGACCCCAAACCATCCATTTTAAACACGTGCCACTTGGTGCCTGTTTTCCCTGCTGCAGTACTCAGTTACCAGAACTGTCACTGTCCCTTCAACAGAACTGTCACTCTCCCTTCAAATGTGCTGAGAGAAGAAAAGGAAGAGTGAGCCTCTTCAACTCGGAGAATTGTTATGTACCTGCAGGTAAGAAAAGAGACTTTTAGTGTGCAGGTGATATGTGTGAGCCAGAGTGAGAATGTGGCTGTGTTGAAGTCAAGAGACTGAAAGCAGAAGGATGGACAGGTGCCTTCTTTCTTCGGCACCTATTGTCTGCTCCTGAGATACAGCAATGAAAAGAGAAAGAGACGGATTGCTGTGGCTACACACTGTGGCAGAAAAGATAGAGAAAGAGAAGCAGAAGAGAATGTGTGGAATGGTTTCTGCTAACACCCAGGGCCAGGTGATCAACTCGCTAACCCCATCAAGTGGGATCTGCTGCTGCAGGGGATCACGGGTCTTTAGCCAGTGCTAGGGCACTGTGATCAGGGGAGCTGGGCTGTGGGGACCACTCCGAGGTCTGGGTCCTTTGTGGTGGCAGGCCTTGTGCACATGCTCTGCAACGCTGCCTGTAATGGGCCGAAGGGGACAAGCTGCAAGATCCACTAGCAAGAGAAAGAGAGAGCAAGCTGCAGCTGCTTTGCTTCCTGTTCAAGCACTGTGCCTGGTTCTGCCTGTGATGCATCCATCTCCAAGACTTCAGTTAACTGTGCCATCTAAGGACTGAATCTGCAGAACCATGAGTAAAAATCAGAATTCCTGCACCTGGGGACTGTAAATATGTGTGCCCACTAGGGCAGGAGGCAGAGCAGGAATAGAAGGGAAAGGTAAAGGTTAACTAACCAAAGAGAGACAACTGTAAAAAGTTACTTAATTCAAGTAAGCATGTTAATGAAAAAAATGGCTACCAGCTGCACCTCAGGCCTGCAACTAGAATCTGGGTACCCAGTAAAGGACTTTGGGGTTTTAAAGGGAATGGGACCTGCACGTCTGGGTTTTGGCACCTGCAGCAGTTAGCTAGTTCGAAGATCAGATGGCTACAGTGATCGAGATCGGGTTTGAATGAAAAGGAAATGTGATTTTGGGGAAATGCAAATCTTTAAAAATGCTTACTTGAACTCTGTTCCACTTACCCCATCCTAATCCCTTCCTGTAAATAAACCATGGAGTTATTGTTTTGCAGCAGAAAATGAATCCAGAGCCAAGTTTTAGTGAGCCTGTTTACTGGATGAAATGGAAAAGGTAAATGTTGTAACGGAAGGTGGGGAAGTTCAATCCTGGTAAGTCCATGTTGGGGTAACCGCTGGGAGGTGGGTTGGTATGACATTCCAGGGGCTGTACCACAGGTAATCAGGCCCACTGATATGTACTCTGGGTGGAGGCACCTCCATTTTATTTTCTAACTTTGAGAAAGAACCCACTTGTTGTAGCAATGGAACTGGGCCCCTATCCTGGCTAGTGGACACCCAGGTAGGTAGTGGCCCTCCCAGACAGCCGAGAGGCTACATCAGATAAAAAGTTTTACATAGTTTTATCTCACTTAGTGTCTGTCATTTTATTTGATCTCATGACACCGGGCAGTAGGGCAGACTTCCTTTGTTCTTAACTGTGACACCATGCCTTAAGAAAGTGCGCTGAGGTTATGCAAAATGTTTGGCGATTAGCAGTGGTGAGTGCTGCTCTATTTCTTTTTTGTGTAACTGTGTTTATTGAAGTTTTGCACATACACATACATAAGCATACATATCTCCTGGTTAAAACCATATCTAAAATTAAAAAGACGTACTCAAGAATAAACAATCAACCACACAGATAAAAACGGAACTATTTACATTGGTCCAATTCCATTAAGGGAGACACAAAATCCCAGGGTATATCCCTGGTAAAACCAGAAAAATTCATTAACACCACTTTTGTAGGGAAATTAATTTGGTATATACATTGCCCGCTCGCCTGAAGAAGTGTTACTAATCTCTTTAACCATCTAGGGGAATATTTGTTATTATTTTGTAAAGCCAGAAGAGAGGCCACAACCTCTCTGGCTTTACAAATTAATAACTCAACTTGTTCCAGTGGTGATTCTCCTACCCTCTCCTGTTAATTGCTTTTACATAGTCCCTTACTTGAAAAAATGAAAAAGTGAGTATTCGGGAGACCCAGGTTATCCTTTAAGTCCTGAAGGAACATGTTGTACCCCTCTGTGAAGGTCCCTTATGCTGAGAATGCCTCCTCCCATATCTCAATGTAGGGCCCCCAAACTAGGTATAAAAGGGTTTCTTCATCCCTCGCCTGGAGGATACTTTTAATCTGTTGCCAGCTGCTGAGCACCTGTACCACCAAGAGATTGGGGTTAGCCAGACCTCCATACGCCCTCTTGCCGCTCTACCTAGATAGGCTGTCAGTCTACCCTTTGCTCCCATTGCCTGTAAGTCAAGCCAACTGGCTTCCAGGGGTCGGGCTAACCAGTCTCATAATAAGCGTGTCTGTGCCACCAGGAAATAATCCTCAGGTCCGAAAGTTCAGGCCCCGCCGTCGCTTCTTGTTTTAAGTCACTTTAAGCTAGTTCTGGCTCTTCCCACGCCAGATAAATCCTGAGAAAGCCTTCTCAGCCTTTATAATGTCCCTTTAGCCAGGCCCATTGGAAGCATTTGCAGTAGGTACAGGAGCCTAGGCAGCACCTTCATTTTGATTAGATTAATACGTCCCAACCAGGATATAGGCAGTTCTTGCCATCTCCTAAGTTCCTCTGTAATCTTTTGATGCTAGGGATATAGTTCAGTTGATATAAGTCCGTGATAGTTCTCCCAATGCATATCCCTAGGTATATAAATGAACCATGCACTTCCTAAACCCCATCCACCCCATCTTATAGGACTTTCTTGGCCTAAATATACAATCTCTGATTTATCCATGTTTATTTTATATCCCAAGAATCTCGAGATAAGGGAAAGTAATCAGAGTATCGAGTGCTCTGGTTCTCACATATAGTATGATATCGCTCCATATTTTTTATTTATTTATTTAGTTTTGTTGACCGGGTAAGTGCACTAGACAAATCCTGCCTATTTTCAGGCACTACCCGGCGGGGGAGGGGGAGATACAGATGAATGCCAACTGACCTTGAACTGGATGAAGCTGTTGGTGGTTTTTTAGGAATGTGCGAGGGAAATTCCCTGCTCTTTTCGAGAAGTACCATGGAATCTTTAACATCCACCTGAACTACCACCAGAACAGGAAGATGGGACCTCGGTTTAACGTCTCATCCGAAGACGGCACATCAGGAGTGCAGCACCCCTCATGCTGCACTACAGTGTCAGTACTGAGATATTAACCCAAGTGCCTGGTGTGGGATAGAACCCACAGCCTACTGATCTTCCAGCCTCAGAGGCAAGTGTGCTACCTGCTGAGCCACTGACACTGCCTTAAATATAGCGACAGTTTGTGATGCTTTCCACTTCCCCTTCACCCCTGTATTTCAGGGCAGCCCCTTATAGCTATGGCCAAGGGTTTGATTGCCAAGGTAAAAGGAGTGGGGGAGAGGGCAACCCTACTGTGTTCCACGGTGCAGTGGGAAGCCCTCAGAGAGAGAGCCATTCACCAGTACCAAGCCCTGGGGAAGAATATAATGCCTTTACCATTCCAACAAACGCCTCTCCCAGGCCAAACTTGGCAAGGACCTCAAAGAGAGATTCCCATTTTATTCAGTCGAATGCCTTCTCGAGTCTAGTGACAATACAGCTGTTAGACCAGGGTGCCAATAGGAGCATCGGACTACATTAAGGGCTTTCCTGATGTTATGGTAGAGTGCCTCCCTGTATAAACCGGTCTGATCTGGGTGTATTACTGTTGGGAGGATTCCGTCCAATCTGGCCACCAAAATTTTGGCATAAATCTTAGCATCCGAGTTAAGGAGGGATATCGGTCAGTATGAGGCACATTCCTTAGAGTCCCTCCTGGCTTTGGTATCACACACACAACTGCCTCTCCCATAGACATCGGACGTATGTTACCTTCCTTAGCTTCTTTGAAGACCTCCCAAGAGTGTTCACTACCTTATCCCGTGTGGCTTTATAAAATTCCACAGGTAGTCCATCGGGCCGTTCGCCTTGCCAGTCTGCAGCTGCTGAACGGCCGATCTAATTTCCCTTGAAATCTCCTTGGCCAGCATTTCCCTTTGCTGGGGGAGCAACTAGGGATATCAATCATATCTAGGAATTCCTTCGCTTTCACCAAGGAGCCACCGCACTCTGATTTGTAAAGTGCCTGGTAGAATTGTCTAAACCTGTTTTTATAGCTCCTGGTCTTTAACTGATCCTCCCCACTGTCCCTCACCTCCAGGACTCTAGTTGTCCCTTGCCTCCCTTTAATTAAGTTTGCCAATAATGGTCCGGCTTGTTGCCCCATTCATAAAACTTGTGTCTAAAATAAAAGTAGTATTTTTGGCCTCTTCAGTGAGGGTGTTGTTAAAGCCTCCTAGCTGCCACCAGTAATTGTAGAACCTCCTCTCCTCTCCTCTCCTTGCAGCACTCCATTCCAATTCCTGAATTTTCAATTGGAGTTCCTCTTGTCGCCTCCTTTTGTCTTTTCTTGTGTTTGACCACAAAGCTTATGATGGCTCCCTAAGGTATGCCTGCCCTCATGTCCCATAACATCTGTTTGAAGGGTGCGGAGTTCATATTTAAATCAATATATAATTCAAATTGGTCCTTGAGGTATGATCTGAATTCTCTAACCCCAATAAATAAGTGGGAAAGCCAAGAGGACCCCCGTCTCTCCATATCCATTTCCAGCATTGCCAAAACCATAGCATGGTCCGAGATATGAACAGGCCCATGTTTAACGTTAATTAGCTTGTGGTACCATCCTCCTCTATATAAATATGATCAATCCTGGACCATGTTTTATGTGGATTAGAAAAAAGTGTATTCTTTAAGTGTAGGGTTGACCAACCTCCAGACATACAACAAGTTTAGATCTATCAGCCCTCTCTCCATTTCCTCATGCAGTTCCGCCCTTCCCTTGCCCTCTGAGTGATCCATATGCGGCTCAGGGTGCAATTGAAATCAACCCCTAGGATAAGCCCCGAAATTGTTCTCTTACTACAATATTCAATATATTTTGATAGAAGGTTGGGTCAAAACTGCCAGCGCATACACACTACCAAAGGTTATCGGTTATCATATAGTGTGCCTTCCACAAAGCTCATTCTACCTTTCTTTGTGTCTTTTACTATCCTAGACAGTCTGAAGGGTAGGTGTTTATGCATCAATATGGCTACTCCCTCTTGGGCAAGGAGTATGAGGCAGCATAGCATGCCCCACTCAGGTCCGGACAAGCTTCTGATGTTTAGGGGAGTTAAGTGCGTTTCCAAAGCAGGGCCACCTGAGTTTGGGCTTTACGCAGTGCATTTCAAAAGGAGGGTGGGTCCACAGGAAATGAACAGTCCTTAATAAGACTCCAAGCTGTCTCTCCCAATGTGATGTAAATGTGAAACAGTCTCTGACTCAGAGCAAGGGTGGGGCGCCAACAAATAACACTGCAGACAGATGTATCCAAATCCAAATATATTCTTTTATTTTCAAAATGGCCAACAACTCAATGTTTCACCTACTGAAGGTAGGCTTTCTCAAGAGATGCCTTCTTATTACTTTTAATTATTAAAATCGCCTCCACTCAACTTCTCATTTCTTTGTTTAAATAATCCTGTATGAAACAGATGTAGGAACATCTAACATCTGTCACAACTCAATGCTTTCTTGTTCATTTTTACTTCATTCCAAAAGATTTCATTATTAGTCCCCTTAGGTTCCTGATATTTTCGACAAAACTTTTTCCTGTGTCAGATGCTAGCTCTCTTTTCCTCGTGTATCAATCATGAGTTAGAAAGGCCACTGGTCATTCTTTAAACTATAAGCCCCCACCCCTCCCTATCAGATCAGCTTCAAGGTAAAGAAACAAAACAAGCCATTCCCCAGGAACTCTGCAGCATTTCACATTTCTCCCAGTACCCCCAAGTTCAACCTTCACAGTCCTTCTAAAGCTGCCCAAAGGAGACACCCGCAGATTGTACTATGCAGCAACCGGGGGACCTCCTACCCAGAAAAAACTGTCACTGCGTGCACGCTGGCTGGGCCTGTGAATCCAACACCACGCAGCCCAATCCTATGCACACAAGCAGAATACCAGCCATAGGCCTCCAGCTGTTTATTTTATAGGCTTGTATACAAACTCTCTCTCCAGCAGGCAGCAGCGCTGAGGGAGGGAGATGCACCATTCCAGGTAAAGCATGGCCCTTAGGAACCAATTCACAACCTCGATCTTCCCTTCCTCCTTGATGCCCCCTGCCCACAAACCACTCAGGGTGGTAGACACTGGGCAGCAATCCACACTGCTAATCTCCCCAATCCATCATATTGCTGAGGTACCCTGACCAGCTGTCCCCCACTCCATTGAAGAGCTGCACAGTAATTAAGCTATCGATAAAAATATAAGGAAGCAAAGGAGAAAAAGAAAGAAGGAGATCTCACCTTGTGTGCAGGGGCAGGCCGCGCCAATCAAGTATCACACGAGGCCCACCACATGCACAGGCTCTCCCCATCCATGCCACTGTGGATCCCCATCGCTTGGCATAGAAGGTGTGCAATGTATATCACTCAGTAGTCTGTCCCTCCTCATAGCTCTATTTATCGAAGACATTCCAGTGAGGTCTAGGATCATTTTGTACTGTTCAGTTTTCAGAACCTCGGCCCCTCCCCCTCCAGCAATGTCCTCTCAATAATAGTCCAGTATGGTTGTAACCTCTCAAACCATGCAGAAGGACAGCAGGGGTGAAAGTCTGAGATTGGATAGTCCAAGCGACACAAATCATTCCAGATGTGTTCGAATCAGGGTGGCAAGATTATTTTATTTCCCTCCCTCTCCCCCACCGCTCCCTCTGCACTGCTCTGCAATATGCATCAGTGTAAAAAGAATAGGATGGGTTCCACTCCCCAGGGGAGTAATGGCCTCAATCATCTGTGTGGCTCATCCAACTTTGTTCTTTAGCTCTGCCATAAAGTTTGCAGCCTTATCTGCTTCTCAGAAGCTGTAGGAGGCACCTTCATGCTGAATCTTGAGCGTAGCAGGAACAATACCACTCCACCTTCAGCCTTTGACAGTCAGCTATCACTTTGTTGAAATCCCGCCTTTTCTTTCCAATCGGGGAATGGTCTTATAGAGATAGAGCTTGCTCCTTATATTGAGAGTCGCAGCCTTCGGTATGCATTCCATACTTCTTGTCTGTCTTGATAATTATGGAATCTAAAAATCACTTGGCGAGGGGCTGGCAGTCCGGCTTAGGCTGAGGCAGCCCAGTGCGCTTCCTTTCAGAGTTTATAACAGCCCTCCTTCTGGCATTAGGTTGAGAAGGCCGGTATTGTCCTTGCACAGAAGTCTAAGATATTAGTGCCCTCCTTGCCCTTAGGAGGCCCCTCAGCTGGAGATTGGACCTCCGGTGGTAGTTTTCTTAATAATCAAGAGCCTCCCTGAGTTCCGACTTCCTTCTTGAGGACATTTATTTTCCCGGCAGGGACACCAGTGCATCCTCAGCATTTGAGATACAAGTCTCTGCCTCCTCGATCCTCTCTTGTCGCTGGGAGATCTGCACATCCAGGGCCAATAACCATTGGTCGATCTTTTCCTTGAGGCTCTTCAGCCTGGGGATAGGGCTCCTAGCAGCTGGTCTTTTAATTTGTGCAGATAGCAGCCATTTCAGCTGCCGGAGTGATATAGGTCTGCCACTGCCCAACCTGAGGAGCCATGGGTTGTTTCTTCGATTGCTTGGACCCCTTGTGCTGCGACTTTCCACCTGCCGAGACCACGTAATCATCCATTCTGCTATGATACACTTTTGTGGGTTTTAAGTCATGAGCAGTAGTACATTTTAGGTTTAAAGTAAATTATTTGAACCGGGCTCAGAGCTCAACACAAACACATCCTTACACCATGTGATGGTCACGTGACCCGCTGCTGTATCGCTGCTCTATTTTAAATAAAATCTGTTTTATTATCTTACGCCAAGTTCTGGTCTTTTGTTTTCAGAGTCAGTGTCTGTAGAGCACTGCTGTCTGCATTCATGGTCTTTGGTATAGTGCCTGGCTCCAGATGTGGATTCCTTTAGCCTGGAAATATAATTAACCAACATTGGAAATTCTTGTTCTTTGTAACTACGTAACTGTAAAGTATTGACTAGCCAGCTCTATCAGTCCTGATAAATAGGTGTTTCACCTAAATGTGGCTATCCTGGTGTGCAATATTTTAAATTAACAAATCAATAAATTAGTACAACAATGAATCACTTAATCAATAAAAATAAATGACAGCTGACTTGAACCTGTATGCAGTGATTTCAAGTTTTATTTTATTTAGATTTTTTGGAAAGGAAAGGCAAATTGAGCTGAAGCTTGTTCCCAGGTGTGAACCAGAAATTCAGGAGGTTAAGTGATTTGCTTAGGATCACACAGTATGCAAGTGGTGGTTGTGGATTCAAACTCAAACCCAGGTGTGCTGGGTCTGCAGGTTCACAGCTGTGACCTCTAGGCTGTACTGCCTCCCAAGTTGAAGCTTAAATACTGGTTTCCATTCTCCTGTTGTCCCATGTTTGCTGGCCTTTTGGTAAACTCAGTTGGTGTCTCTGATTTGTGCACCATGGATAAGAACCATGTTGAACTGCACTTACTAAAGGTCGGTAAAGATGGAAGAATTACATAATAGGAGCCTGTATTTACAGAACAGGAAAGGCTCACACAAAGGAGGTTAAGGAAAGGTCAAGGGTTAAGGAGAGACAAATAAAGTGAATTAAACACTGGGAGGTTAAATGATTTGCTCAGAGAAACATAGAGACAAATGACTGTGTAACATACTCAGAGGCTTATATCTGGAAAAGAGCGAATTTTGGGGCATTTTTTTTTAATTCAGACCATTGCTAAATAAGCATACTTTTGAAGAGACTGATAAGGATTATCAATAATCCAAGAGATGTATAAACATCTCACATTAAATGTAAGCTTGTCTTTTTTATATTATCCTCTTGCTTTTTGCAATTGTGCTCTATTAGAGCTATCCACATTTCATAAATATGTTATGATGTTGTTACTTAGATGCGGTGCGCATATTATTGGAATTGTTTGTGCTGTAATTAGTTAGGACAAGCATTATTGTTTTTACACTAATTGTCTTGTCTCACTTGTATTATGTGAAATGCACTTTGTGATGTCTTTGGATGAAAAAACTGAACTGATTAGCTAACTTGCTAGGTGACACACAGCAGTGCAAAACTCTGCAAAATGGTTGGAAGGGTAGATGGGGAAAGAAACCACTATGGTTCCCAAAGCGCACTGCAAAGGCTCTTACAATCATAGGATCATAGACTCTTGACAGCAGAAAAGGACCATCTAGTCTTCCCTTGCCCCTTACTCATCCCTCCTCCCACTGCCCTCCCCTGTTACTCAGCCCTGCATGTCTGTTCCATGCTCTTGAATCCCTTGCCCATTTCAGCCTCCCCACCTCCTCTGGTAGTCTGTTCCAGGCCTCCACCACCCTCTCATGAAGAATCGCCCTCACATTGCCTCTGTATCTTCCTCCCTGCAGTTTTAGCTATGCCTTCTAGTTGCAGCTCCCTCCTTCCTTTTAAGTAAACAACCTCCTTCACTTTGTTGATCCCTTCGCATATTTATAAGTTTCAATCATGTCCCTCTCTCCTTCTAGTCTCCAACATGTACAGATCCAATTCTTACACCCTGCTCATATGTCTTCCCTTGCATACCCTGCACCATCCCGTTGCCCTTCTCTGAACTCTTTCTGTCCCATCTATGTCCGTTCGCAGGTGTGGTTTCATGAACTGGACTATGTAGTCCAGGCGTGGCCTCACCATGGCTTTATAGAGGGGCATCAGTACCTCTCCTTCTGCTAGTAATGCCCCTTCTGATGCATGCCAACATTCCATTGGCCTTCCCCACTGCCCTCCCACATTAGTTACCTACCTTAAAGTTGCTTGATACTATAATCCCAAATCCTCTCCTGCTCCATTACTTTAATGACCTCCTCCTAGGGTGTATCCTGCTCATGGGTTTCTATACCCAAGTGCATCACAGTTCCCAAGTCTCTGACCGTCCCTCAAGAATCTTTCAGATCCTGCCTTATGTCCTCCACTCACCTGGGGTGTCCACCCTATTGTAGATGTTTGTATCATCAGCAAATAGGCACACTCTTTCCTTAGCCCCTCCGCTATATCACTGATGTAAATATTAACAAGCATTTGTCAATGCCGAATGTTGTCTTGCTGGCATTGGCACTGGTGGTGCAGGAGTTAGAGATGCATAATAGGAATGGCAGTGATGTATTGAACTAACGCCAACCCCACCCCAACCTGCAGAGACTCACAAGCATTGGGGTGTGCCTTTCGTCGTCAGCTATAACACTTATGTCATTTACTCACCCTACCCTGTAGACACTGACAAGTGTAGTGGTGTGTTTTGGGGTCTTGGGCCTTATACACACCCCATTCAATAAGGAAATATGCTGAGACGGGTGAAGTATAGGAGAATGGGGTGAACTTTAGGGCCGAACACGCAAAGGCACACCTCGATGCCTGTCACTGGCTGCAGGATAGGGTGGGTGTGGGGTGGAATGGCGTGAGCATTATAGTCAATGATCCCAAGTCACACCCCAGACGCCTGTCAGTCTCTACATGGTGGGGTGTCACAGTTGGAAACCCTAATGTTGTAGGAGTTTGTTGGTATTTTCACCCAAATTTTCAACATAGGTTTTTGTGACCCCACCTCATGAAGAGCAGCACAATCAGTTTGTTAGCTGAAAGGTGGTTTTGCACAGCAGCTATACCATTTGGTGACACGGGATGAAAACACATTTTGGGCAGGATGTGAAAATGACAACTGCATTGTTCATGAGGAGGTGTAAAAAATGGCAATGTTGAAAATCTGGAGTGAAAATATGAAAATTGGTGAAGTCATGAGCATGCATAGAAACTGTGCAACACACGCCTGTAACCAAATTATTTTTGGGATTTTTAACCACATTTTCAACATAGGCATTTTGGGACCTCCCTCATGAACAGTGGTGCTGTGATTTTGTTAATCTGTCCTAGAAGTTGATTTCCCACAGCGACCACGGCATTGTGCGCCACAGGTGAAAAACACATTTTGGGCAGGTTGTGAAAATGACAGTTGTACTGTTCATAAGGAGGTGTGAAAAATGCCAGTGTTGAAAATCTGGCATGAAAATATTGCAAATTAGCGGTTACAAGGGTGTGAGAAAATCATGCAACACATGCTTGTAACACAGTCATTTTATGGATTTTCGCCACCAAATTTTGAACATAAGCATTTTTAGGACCTCTGCTCATGAACAGTTTACTGTCATTTTCTAAACTGTCCTGAAAACTGATTTCGCACAGTGACCGCTCTATTCTGTGCTGGATGTGCGAAACACATTTTGGCCAGGATAGTGAAATGACAGCTGCACTGTTCATAAGGAGGTATGGAAAATGCCAATTTTGAAAATTTGGAGTGAAAATATTACAAAGTCATGAGTTACGAGCATGCAGAAACTGAGCAACGCACCGTAAAACAGCCATTTTTTTATTTTTTCACCAAATTTGCAACGAGGCTTTCTGAGAGTCCCCCATGAACAGTGGCACTGTCATTTCATTAATCGTCCCAAAAGGTGATTCTGCACAGTGACCACGAAATCACCTTCGGGACGGAATAACGCCATGACAGTGACTGAATTCATGAGGAGGGTCCCAATAACCCCATGTTGAAAATTTGGTGCCACAATTCCCAAAATGCCCAGATATGCACCAAAGTTGGAAAACCCTATTTATGCCATTATACAGCTTACCAGCATTTCTTCAGTTCACGGTCGGCTTTGAAGAGTGCAGACGAGTTCCCGGTCCACCAAAGATAGTTGCGCCATGCTCTAGAGGTAAGTATGGGGTGGGGGGTGGAAAAGCAGGCTACGAGAGGGTGGGCATGGGTTGGGGAGGGTCACCAGACTCGACAGGGACCTTTTTCTGGTTTGCAGGTTGTAAAAAAAATTGTGGGACCGCTTTTGTTTTACAAGGGTATTTGGCACACTGAGGTAGGCTCCCAGCGTGCCACCTGAGTGTTTTTGGGGAGGGTTCTGTAGCCAATGGGAAATTGGGCACCCTGCCAGCACACAACAAATGGGGGGCATTATGCCGATGGGGAGTGGGCTCCCACGTCAGCAAATTAAACTGGGAAGGGGGACATGATGCCGAGGGGATTGGGCACCAGCTCGGTACACACTTTAAATGGGGGATGCATTATGCTGACGGGGAGTAGGCTCCCCTTTGGCAAATGAAGTGAGTTGGGGCATGCCGACAGGGATTGGGCACCCCTGAGTCTGCTCTCCACGCGCGCAGTCAGTACTGCCATGTTTATTAAAGGGTTTCACCAGGAAAGGCACGAGGGAGGGCGTTTGGTGCCACTGCATGACTGAGCCTGGCTGTCATTGCAGCGGACCTTTTCTTAGATGTGCTCACCACATTATGTATTGCTGGTGTGGTACCTGCATGCTGGTTTATTGGGAATGAGGTACGACCTACTGATGCGCTGCCCTGCATTCGCCTACAGTGACCGTATTCAAATCTGCTACTAATGCAATATGCAGTTTAAATTACTTGTAGAAAGATTTAGTAAGTAGGGGAGTGGCTTAGCTAGAAGGAAGCTAAATTTAAAGACTGCCTTAGAAAGATTCTGCTAGAAGCTTGGCAGAAGACACCAGGAGGAAGGAGGCTGTGTGACTGGACTTCTACTGGGACTAAAGAAATAGAACTCTTGTACTTGGACCTTAATTTAGGGTAAAAACAAACTAACAAACAAAACAAAACAAAAAAATTAGTGTGTTTGTCTGAGTTAACTGAACCGAATGGTTATCTGAACAGTTATCTAAGTGTAAATCTCAGGCACTGAAAGGGCTTGATAGCTGTGCAGTTTAAATGACTTGTAGAAAGATCTAGTAAGCAGGGAGTGGCTTAGCTAGAAGGAAGCTAAATTTAAAGACTGCCTTAGAAAGATTCTGCTAGAAGCTTGGCAGAAGACACCAGGAGGAAGGAGTGCTGTGTGACTGGACTTCTACTGAGACTATATTGCCCTCCTTCCCTCCCTCCAAAGCTAGTTCTACTTTTATAGGCACAGGATTTGACTGACAACAGGAACTTCCTGTTTGGGAGCAGGAAGTGAGTGATCACAGAGCCACCAAAGACACACCATCCTAGAAGGGCAAGAGTAGCCTCCCCCCTCTAGCTGCTGGAGGTCTGCCTCTGAGCAAGTAAGGTGTCTACTGAGAAATATAGGATCTTCTTGTCTCAGAACAGGACAATCTGGAGCTTAAAGGGCACAGAGGCAGAAAGTAGAGAGAGAAGAAAGAAAAAAAACAGGAAAGAGTAAGGATTCCAAACAACAGTTAAGGGTCCAGAAATAAGACATATGGGAGTGCTGCAGTGCAGTGGCTGTGGAGAGCAGTCTTCCGGGAGATGTTCTGGAGGATGCGGTGTTGTCCCATCTGCAGGCACCTCTCTGGGCTGAGGGAGGAGGTTGCTCATCTCCAGGCTGAATTGGCCAGGATTTGGGACCTCCTCTTCCATCCAGGGACCACCAGTGCCACTGCCGTGCCTCAGCAGTTGCTAAGAAAGAGGCGGTTGGACCACAGTGGGCTCAGGGAGGATGAGGATGGTGGAATAGAGGTGCATCCTCCAGTTGTACCTCTCCACAATTCCTATGCCATTCTGGCAAGGTGTGGTTCCTCTATGGAGGCACCGCAGTGGAGACCAAGGAGGATGCTGGGAACCTCCACAAAGGAGACCCACAGGAGGGTGGCATGGGACCCCACAGGGAAGGAAACAACTCCTGGTGGAGACTCCATTGTTAGAAAGGTAGAACTTGGGGAGGAAGGGGAGAGGAAGTAAGGTGCCTGCCTGGTGCCATGGCTTGAGGGACAGGGAACGAATCCTCAGGATTGCTGGAGCAGCTGCACAGGGAGGAGCTGGATGTCATTGTCCACCTAGGGACAAATAACCTGGCTAAGAAAGGGATTAGAGCAGTGCAGAAAGAGTTTATGGAATTGGGGAGGGGCCTGAAGCAGTAGCACGCACGGTAACCTTCTCGGAGGTGCTGCCCATCTATGGCATAGGAGAGGCTAGGGTGTTTTGCACCATGGGATTCAATCAGTGGTTTGAAACTGGTGCAAATCTCAGGATTTGGCTTCATTGGGGACTGGGGTCCCTGGAGTGATGCAAGCCTATACTGGCATGATGGGCTGCATCTGTCCATAAGGGGAACCAGGATCCTAGGTAATAGGTTTAAATGCTTCATTGGCAATCATTTAAACTAGCCAAGGGGGAGGCACTGGAAAGGAGCAGGGAAATCCTAGCCCCCAAAAAAAATCACGGTAGTAAGTCCAAACACCAACATAGAGGTGTTGATAGGGAGAAGGGCAGCAGTAATGGGGAAAGTGACAAAGGCAAGAAGGACAGGGATGAGGCAAAAGGAGTAAGGCCATCAGGAAATGGAGGGTAATGAGTACCAATGCCCGTAGTCTGGGCAACAAGCTCCTGAGCTGGTGGTCTTGATGGAAGAGGATGCCTGGATATCGTAGCAGTCTCAGAAACATGGTACACAGAGAACCATGACTGGGATGTTAACATACCAGGGTACATAACCTACAGGAGAGACAGGCAGGGGAGAAGAGGGGAGGAGTAGCTCTCTATGCAAAGGAAGGGATAAAAGCAATTGAACAAAAGAGTAAACAGGGAGGAGAGGAGGCACTGTGGGTCACCTTGGAGACTGGAAGGCACCACAGTCTGCACAGGGGTTGTGTACAGGCCCCATGTCAGGAGGGAATGGACAAGGATATGATAGAAGGCATTCTTAGGATGGCAGAGAAAGGGGAGATACTGTTGATGGGAGACCTGAATATGCCAGATGTTAACTGGAGCACATTTGCTGCAGCCACATCCAAGAGCAGGGCCATTCTCGATGCCCTACAGGTGGCAGGCCTCAGACTGCTAGTTCTCGAACCCACTGTGAGGGAGCAATCTTAGACCTCATACTCTCAAATGGAGGCAGTGAGAGGATCTCAGATCTAGAAGTGGGTTGCCATCTGGGAACAAGTGACCATCAAACAGTGTGGTTCACGTTAAACTCAGCTACAAGTCACATCACACAAAAGTGAGGGTACTGGACTTCAGGAGGCTGACTTGGCAAGATGGGGAGTGCCTCAGAAAAGCACTAGCAAACAGGCTAGAAGGAGGTGGAGCAACAATGGGAATCATCAAACTGCCATCACAGAGGCAACAAGCCTTTGTGTGAAGCAAATAAACAAATCAAAATGAAAGAAGAAGCCACTATGGTTCTCAAAAGAAGTGGCTGGGAAAGTCAGGAGAAAAAGATAGCATTCAGGAAGTATAAGGAAACACAGAAGGAGCAGGACAGAGAGCTGTACCAGTTAAGGCAGAAGGAAGCAGGAGGGAAGTCAGAATAGCAAAGGCCTAAACTGAGGAAAAGATAGCCAACTCGGTTAAGAAGGGGATAAAACCTATTATAGGTACATCAGAGAGCGTAGAAAGACAAAGGGAGGGATAGTGAGGCTGAATAGAATGAACGGTGGGTGGGCAAAGGGGACAGTGAAAAGCAGGATACTGGGAACGAATATTTCTGCTCAGTATTCACAAAAGAGGAGGGAAGTGCCTAATCCAATTAACAGAAGCACTCCTGATAGAGGATCTATCCAGTCCTTTCACAGAAGAAAGGGTTCTGCAAGAACTCTAAGACTGAAGGTGGACGAAGCAATGGAGCTTGGTGAAATTCACCCCAGAATTCTAAAAGAATTAAGGGGAACATAGTGAAACCACTGACTATTCTTTTAACAAATCATGGAGGATGGTGTGGTACCGAGGACTGAAGGAAGGCGGATGTGATTCCCTCTCACAAAAGTGGGACCGAGACAGAGGCAGGAAACTACAGACCTGTCAGTTTGACTTCTGTGGTAGGGAAAGTGATGGAGTCACTTCTGAAGGAAAGAATTGTTGAGTTCCTAGAGGCCAGTGGGGCACAGGACCCAAGGCAGCATGGGTTCACAGAGGGAAGGTCATGTCAGACGAATCTAATAGATTTATTTGACTGGGTGACCAAGTAGTAGACCAGGGAGGGCTGTGGACATGGCCTACCTAGACTTTAGCAAGGCATTTGACACAGTCCCTCACAAAAGATTAATAGTCAAATTAACCAGCCTGGGAGTGGGTCCCAGGGTGGTAGTCTTAGTAAAACATTGGCTGGATAACTGGACACAGAAGGTAATTGTAGATGGAGTCCACTCTGAAGAAAGAGGGGTTACTAGTGGGGTACTGCAGGGTTCAGTACTGGGTTGAGTCCTTCTTAATGTCTTTATAAGTGACATTGCAGAGGACTAGAAGGAAAAGTATGCTTCTTTGCAGATGACACAAGATCTTCAACAGGGTTGATACACAAGGAGAGCGTGGAAAGGATGAGAAGGGACTTGGCAAGGTTGGAGGAATGGTAAGTATGGCAGCTAGGATTCGATGCAAAGAAGTTCAAAATAATGCACCTGGGAAACAAGAACCCAGGGAAGATTACACAATGGGGGGCGGTATACAACAACAAAAGGAAAGGGACCTGGGGGTAATCATATCAGATGACCTTAAGGTTAGCAAGCAATGTGAGAATGCAGTAAGGAGGGCTGGGGGTATACTGCGATGCATAGGGGAGGCATCACCAGCAGAAAACAGGAAGTTGTTATCCCTCTGTACAGACAGTTGGTGAGACCCCATCTGGAGTACTGCATCCAGTTCTGGAGACTCCATCTCTGCAAGGACACAGACAGGATAGAGGCAATCAAGAGGAGAGGGCAACTAAAATGGGCACGGTCTGCAAGAGAAGCCGTACAAGGAGAGACTAAAGGAGCTTAATATGTATACCCTTGAGGAAAGAAGGAGAGGGGGACATGATAGAAACTTTTGGCACTCTAGTGGAATCAACAAAGTCCAAGAGGGTAGCATCTTGCAGAAAAAGAGACGTGCAAGAACAAGGAACACAATTTAAAGATGGGGGCGGTTCAGGGGCAATGTGAGGAAGTATTTTTTCACAGAGAGGGTAGTGAATGCATGGAACAGCCTTCCTGAGGAGGTTGTGGGGTCTAAAACTGTGGGAGAATTCAAGAATGCATGGGACAGACATAAGGCAATTCTTGTGGGGGTAGGAAGAAAGAGGCTGTTGGTTAACTAGGATCTGTGGCCTATCTTGTAGGTAGGGAAATGGGCAGACTAGGTGGGCCAAGCGGTCCTTATCTGCTGTCAAAGTCTATGTTTCTTTGTTTCTATGTCTATGTTGGCTGGCGCATAGTGTGAGCCAACATAAAAAGGGAGGTCCCAGCACTGACCCCTGGGGCAACCCACTCATCACCCCAATCCTGAAGTACACCCCATTTACCATCACTCTCTGGCTTCTGCCCGCCAGCCAGTTCTCTACCTACCAAGTTATTTTCTCACTCCCCTATACTTTCCAGCTTACTTGCCAACCTTCTGTGAGGGACAGTGTTGAAGGACTTGCTGAAGTCCAGATAGGCTACTTTCACTGCCCTCTCAGGTCAACCACCTGCGTCACCCAATCAAAGCACTCAATCAAGTTTGTCTGGCATGGCTTCCCTTTCAGGAGGTCATGCTGCCTGTTGTCCTGCAATCCACTATCCTCCAGGTAGTTCACCACCTCTCCTTTATTAGTGCCTCCATGACCTTTCCCACCACTGAGGTGAGGCTGACCATCCAATAGTTCTCTGTCACTTAGGAAGAAAAGGAAGTTTTTCTCTGCTGTGGTCCAATCAGCTAAGAGCTGTAGTGTAAGGGCATCTTGGAGTCGGCCTGGAGTCAGCTGTGAGGCAGCTGTTCGCCATCCATGCTGCTACCTAGGGCTTCAGTAGGTTATCCCTTTTGTCACTGTCTATGCCTGCTGTACTGTAAGGTACTCTTCTGTTTAATAATTATATCTCCTTATTTGTGTTTTGTGGTTCCTGTGAGCTTTTACAGCTGTATCATTGCCTGTCCGGATAGTGCTTGTCTATTATTTTTATTTGGTTCATAGCTTTAATTGTACCAAATTGTAATAGTACCAAAGTTTGTGTATTTTTGCTAGTTAGTTATAGTTTATAATTGTACCTTGTTCTAATAGTTGCTAGTTGGTATAGCTTTAAATAGTACCTGCTCTAATTTATTTGCCCATTTAAACTACAGCCTTCTACCCAACATTTACCAACTACAGCCTATCATGCTTAATTTCAAGGCTCCTAGGCTCTGCAGCAGCATTTTCTGATTTCTGCAGCATGATTTATTCATTTCTGTGGCAGCATGCAGCCCTGCCATTGGCTAAATATGAAGTGATGTCATTGATGACATCACCTCACCAAGCGCTGAGGAGGGACTCCAGGATAAACAAGATGGGTACAGGAGCCTGGCACGATGAAAAAACTGTATATTTGAATGAAAACTCACCAAAACAATGAATTCTGTGGCACTATATAAATTCTATGGCATGATGCAAATTCTGGAAAATTCTGCAACCGCAGAATCTCAGAATTCCAGGGGCCTTGCTTAATTTATGGTTTTAGATGTAGTAGTTATATCTGAATTCTGGCCTTCTTTAAGGTATAGAATTTGTTGATAACTATCCCTGGCTACACTGTTGCCAGGCAAGATCTCCAAGGGGTGTGGGGTGGTATTGCTGTTTATATATCCACCATTATTCAGTCTGTGAATGTTCTTGCTGTTTCCTCCCCTCTTCCTATGAGCTGCTCCTTCTTAAACTCTCCCTTCCTTTTTCTGTCCCTATCTTTATTGCTGGGTTTACTGTTGCCCATGTATTTCCCTGCTTTAGTTACTGAGCTTCTTTCAACTATCTGCTCTAACTTTTCCAGCGGTGGCTTTATATTCTCAATGACTTTTCACGTACATCGGCTCTCCCCAACACTAAAAATCACTCTCTCTTAGACTGGGTTCTCTCATCTCATCCTCACTGTGTAGTGGATGCAGAATCCTTCCGACACCCTCAGTGGCCATCATATGGTTTACAGTGCAGCAAGATACATTGTCCTAAGGCTCCTATAAATTTATTCATCTCAGGTCCTTAAGTCGCCGGACTTATCCTCTCCTAGCTGACCATGTGGCTACTGTTTGGACTCCAGTCTCAACAGCCAATAATATAAATCCTGTCCTGCATGCCTTTCATTTCAAATTGATGGCTGTATGGGATTGTCATGCTTCCTGAGAAAAACCAAAGTACGAGGCTCTCATAATCCCTGGATAACAGGTGAGGTGATGGCTTGCCTCTGTTCTAGAGACCTTGCCTGGTGTTCTTTTAGGTCACTGGCTCCTCGTCTGCTTTGGCAAACATTTGCCACCTTCATAATGTTCTGTACCAAAGCTAAAGGCTTGAAAAATCTGAGTATTTTGCATCCACACTTCAGAATATTAATCATCCTCCAAGTTCTGGAAGGTTATCCATTCCCTTTCTCTCCTTTGACTCAGTCTCCTCTCCTGTTCTTAAGGTTGATGACTCACTCATCTTTGACCCTTCTATTGTTTCCTCTTTCTTTGACTCCTGGTTCACTACCAGTGCCCTCTCACTCATCCCTTTCTCTCCCCCCTTCCTTTGCTCTGCCTGCTTCCCTTTAAATGTCTCTCTTCCTTCTCTACTGCCACCACTTCTGCTTCCCTTATGTCCTTGCTTGCCCTTAATCCTGACAAAGGTGGTAGCCCTGGTGGTCTTCATCCCAAACTTCTACTTCTCTCAACTCCTGGTACCGCACTGCCTATTACCCTTCTCCTCAATCTTTCCTTTTCTTTCTACTTTCCATGAAGCCTGGAAGCAGGCTCTGTCAATCCGATCCCTAAAGGTGGTGATATCTCTTCTCCGGTAACTTCTGTCCTATCTCCTTCCTGCTCTAGCTAAGTTACAGGAACACCTTGTTTTGTCTTCTACTCTGCCTTCCTTGACTCATCCTCCTTCTTCAACTCCTTCCAGTCTGGTTTTATGAAGTCCCACCCACTTCCACTTCCTCCTGCAGCTCACTGACTCTATAGTCTCAGGTATGGATCAGGTCTGATTACATCCGCCATTTTTGCTGATCTTGTTAAAGCTTTTGACACAGTAGCACATCCACTTCTTCTGGACAAGATTAAAGCAGCTGGTCTTTCTGATTCTGTAGTCAGTTGGTTTTGTTCTTACCTTGAGGTAGGTCTCAGCAGTCCAGCTAGGTAGCTCAATTTCATCTCCACTCCCTAGCTGCTCAGGTGTCCCTCAAGGGTCTGTCCTCGGTCTTATTCTTGTTTCCATTTTCTTAAATGACCTCCCTTCTGTCTGTGCTTCTGTATCTATTCATATGTATGCTGATGATACAGTACTTTTTGCATTGGTTCCTCTTCCCATGAGCTTACCTCACAGCTGCAGCTGGATTTGACAATATTCAACACTGGTTCCAGTCTAACCAACTCACCTTCAATGACAAAAAACTGTCTCCATGACTTTTGGCACCCGCCAGAGTCTTTACAGATGGCTTGACTGTCACCTTAATTTCTCGGTTCATATTGATGCCATTCACCAAAAGATACACCCAAAGCTTGGTACATTGTACAGGAACAAAGCAAGTATCCCACTTCTTGTTCCCAAGAGATTGTATTGAAGAAGAGTCTCTTATTTTTGATTATGGTGACACAGTCTATAGGGAGTGTCCTTGAAATGTTTTTTACCACAAAGGCATTTATGTAGTATTTAAACACTTTCTTATATTTTGTACTGTAATCTGGTGCTGGCTCTCTGTTTGTTTGTGTTTAGTGAAGTTCCCAAATACTCCCTTGCCAGACTGGACTCCCTCTTCCACTTTTCTGTCATTTGCTTACATTGTTCCCCTTATACACACCATTGCTCACTCTGCTCTGCCCTTCTCGATGCCGGGCACCTTTCCCGTTGTACCTCCTTTATTTCTAAATGCTGGTTAGGTTCATTTCCTACCTCTCATCCTCTTATCCTCTCTTGCTTCCTGCTACCCATGCCTAAATGATACTTCTCATTCCCTGTCTATACCTTCTAGAAAATCCTCTGCTGGTCAATCTGCTTTCATACTACTTTCCTAAACTCTGGTCCTGTCTTCACCTTTCAATTTGCTCTGCTTCTTCTGTTTCCTTTAAAGTCTCTTCTTCATGATTTTTCTGCTTTCTACTACAACTGTCCATGACCTTTTCTTCTATAATTACATAGGTTCCCCCTCATAAATTTCCCTGGCAGTCTGTTTTCCTCATTCCTATTCACTGTTCTGTGCTTAAAGAGTACTACTCTTGCCCATATTATCTCAGTTGTATCTAATGCACATTCTTTTTACTGTTTGCCTTCAGTTTTTATTATGCTCCTGTTATATTGTATTTGCTGTATAACGCTTTCCACATCCCTTTCCCCAGGACACATCTGGAAATGGTCTGTTAACAGCTTAGTATGTCTTGCCTGCTAAAACTCTTTAAATAAATAAATAATTTATTAGGTGAAAAAGGAATCAAACTGAGGAAGATGGAGTCATACCACAAAAAAAGGAGGTGACAAACAGGGCGTGAGACTGTCAAAGGCAGAGGCTGAACTAAGGCTAATGTGGGATTAGGGTGAGTGATAATGCATTATTTTGTTATATACAAGAGCAATGCAAGACCAATGAAGAAATGATCAGGCTGAAACAGGGGAGAAATGGGTAGAATATATCAAGAGGTCCTCTGCCAGATTACAATATGGCAACCAGCAGGGATTGCTAGCAGGTGCCAATGAAGAACCCATAATGAAGGATAGAGTGCTGAAGGAACTTCTACCATTAAATTTAAATAAATCAGTGGGCCCAGATTGGTTGTATTCAAGTAGTGTTGCTCAGATAGTATCCTACCAGGTTGGATACCATTGGATACCATCATTTTGGCCAGATTTCAGATGGCTTCAGACAGCATAGACATCCAATCAAGGATCCAAACACCTAGGATCCACAGTAAATATTTAAAGTATCCATGAATCCAACCAGGATCTGATGGATCTGACCATCAGATTCAACTAACCATGCTTGAATCTAAAAGATCCAACTCAGATCCCTGGATCGACCTGTGATCTACAACTATATGACTATGGATCTAAAATCTGACTTTGGTCAGATTACAGTTGGATTCAAAGGCAGATACTAGCTATATCCGATGGAGAGTAGTTGGATCCACAGCAGCACTATCTGAGCACCACTACACTCAAGGTTTTAAGGAGATGGAGCAGCTCTGCTAGTGAGTCTCTTTATCTGCTCTTTAGAGACAGAAGACGTGTGGAGGATTGGAGGATAGCAGTTATGGTCCCCATACATAACAGTCAGAGTCAGGTGGGGCCAGGCAACTATAGAGAAGTCTGTCTGATGTCTATACTGGGAAACTATTGGAGTCTATAATTAGGAAAGGGTAGTGGACTTCCAGGAGATCAGTGGCCTGCAGGATTCCAAACAGCATGGATTTACCAGGTGGAAGTTTGCCAAATGAACCTGCTTGAGTTCTTTGATTGGAAAACAAGGACCATAGATAGGGATCAGGCAGTTGATGTCTTGTACTTAGAATTTAGCAAAGCCTTTGATGCAGTTCCACATGGAAGATTGATAAACAAGTCTAGGGACCTGGGTGGTGGGGACAAGATTATGAGGTGGTTGAAAAATTGGTTGACTGGGCTGGTCCTAATTGGAGAACTCTCAGGTGAAAGGAAATCACAGGCGGGTGCTCCAAGGATTGGTCCTAGAACCAGTTCTCCTTAATATATTTATTTGTGATATTGGGAAGGGGGGTCAGGGAAAGATATACCTCATCACAGACGACATTGAGGTCTCTGGAAGAGTGAACACTGAGGAGGTAATAAGGGCCATAAAGAAAGATCTGGCAAATCTGGAGAGATGGCTGAGGGTGTGGCAGTTGAAGTTTAACACAAAATGCAAAGTGCTGCACAAACAGGCCTAGAACCCAAGAACAGAGTATAGGATGAATGGGGAGGTACTGGAGAGCATATCAGAGAAAGAGACCTGGGGTGATAATAATGGAACTATGAAGGTTTAGGCACAATGTAGTAGGGCTGAGGGCAAGGCGAATCAGATGCTGGGGTGTATAGGGAGAGGGATCATTAGCAGAAAAGAAAGGTAATACAGCCCCTGTATAGATCCCCTGGCTCACTCACTTGGAGATTTGTGCCATTGTGAAGTCCACACATGAAAAGGACAGGGTCAGTTTGTCGGCAGTGCAAAGACAAGCCACCAAACTGATACAAGGTCAATACGGCAGGTCCTATGAGAAGCGTTTGGAGAATCTAAACATGCACACGCTGGAGGACAGGAGAAAGAAGAGGGGTGACATGACTGAGATGTTCAAGTACGTCGTGTAATAAACAAAGGCGGATGGCAGCAGACTGTTCACAATGAATTACTGTACAAAACCTCCCAGAGTTTGACCATGCAAACTTTAACGGTCAAACCAGGTAAAGCTCACCAGGTTTTCTTTACTGGTGCACTAGTTCACACTTGTTTGACCACTAAAATGTATTAGAAATAGGACAACATAATGCACTGGGCCAATGAAGCACCCCAAACAGCAGGATGACGCAGTGGCCCACACTGAAGGCTACCAGTTCCAAACATTGTGTCCATTTAGTCAATGCCAAACATGGACAAGCTGGTAAACAAGAGTATGCAGCTAACAACGTGCAGAATAAAATGGTTTGTAAGGCCTAATACAGTATGCCCACAGAATATCAGTACAGCATTCCACAGCATAGACTACTGGTTCCAAAATTGTGTGTCCATTGTGACAGTGATGCACATGAACAGTGTTTCCCATTATACCAAGGATGTTTGGATAAATGTTGCACACACTGGTTTCATGACCAACATTGCCCCAAAAATTATTTATTCAGCCTATGTAGACCTGGGAAAATTCACAAACCATTAATCTGAAGACTGAGTGAAGACAACAGTGTAACATTTCACAGTGAGCTACTGGTTCCAAAATTGTGTATCCATTGGGATGGCGCCACATGTGGATAAGGCTTCCTGTTATGCAAAGGATAAGTGTTGCACACACTGGTTTCATGGGCAATGTTGCCCCAAATTACTTATTTGACCTATGTAGGCCTGCAAAAAATTCACAAAACAATAATATGAAGGAGCAGTAAAGACAATAGAGCAGCATCCCACAGTTTAGGGAGTCAATGGGCCTAAGAACTTATGAATGGAAGATGTTGAGGTGTTCAGCTATCACTTGAATGACTTTCTTCCTCCATACTTGGTCCCCTAACGTTCTTCTCCCCTGTCCATCATCATTTTTAGTTTCACTGCCAGACATGTACAAACCATTCATCTGAAGATGACTGAGTGAAGACAACAGTCCAGCATCCCTCAGTGTAGACTACTGGTTCCAAAAATTGGGTGTCCACTGGGGCATTGACACATGTGGACAAGGACTCCCGTAATGTCATGGATAAGTGTTGTACACACTGGGCCGGATTCAAGACGAATGTTGCAACTCACAGGTGTGTGCAAGTTGTGACATTTGCTGCTACGCTGGGGACCCTCGCCCTATTCCAAAACAGCAGGGTCCCCAGCACTTATGCCCTGCGACCTACTGACAGCCACAAGATTGCACCACAGGAAGGGCACAATGGACCTGGGTGCCCATGAAGCTGCCAATGGCAAGGTGCAGCCCCCAGCCCCAAAACAAGCTTGCAAGCCCTGTGGGCCACATGGGGGTCAGCAGTGCGGCACAGGCTCAAGGGGTGGCACCGGCAAACACAGACCTGGGTGCCTGCGAGTGGCACCCTGGTATTGGGAGGGTTGCTCTGTAATAGAGGGGGTCCATGGGGCATGGCTGTGTGTGGGTTGTGGCACTACAGAGGGAGCAACCACCATTTGTCAGGACAAGCCCCCTTAGACCAGCTAACAGCTGGTCTAACCCTGCAGTGCCGTAGTGAGTCTTAGAATTGCATAACTGAGTTACGGCAGCCACCCTCTCAGAATAGGGCACAGTTGCTGCCATAACCCCCTTCCACCGTGCCACAGGGGCTGCAGCTGGTGGATGTCCCCTTGGGCCATGAGCCACCCATGCCATGGTGCAGGCGCCTCTTGGAATCGATCGGTGTAGCATATGCATGAGGTGTGGCTTGCACCATTGGGTTTTAGCACAAGTCACCTTGCAACATCGTAACTTGACTTAGAATCAGGCCCACTGGATTCACAGGCAACGCGTCTCCAAAATTATTCATTCTGCCTGTGTAGGTCTGCCAGAAATACACAAAACATTAATCTGAAGACAACCAAGTGAAAGTAATAGTGCAGCATCCCACAGTGTGGGCTACTGGTTCCAAAATTGTATGTCTATCGGAATAGTGTCACATCTGGACAAGGCTTTCCATTATGCCATGGATAAGTATGGACCAGGGACACATATAGGTATGGATCAGGGACATATCACTGCTGCCAGTTTTGTTGACCATACTGACGCTTTGATTTAGTAGCCCTCTCCCTCCTTCTTGATAATCTGTGTGCCACTTGTCTTTCTGATCCAGCTGTCAAATGGTTCATATCTTACCTCACTGACCACCTCCAGTGCGGTACAGACTGGCGATGCCTGTCTCCTCCCCCATATATTCTGGGGTTCCTCAAGGCTCCATACTGGGCGTTATTCTCTGTTCAGTCTTCCTCAATGACCTTCCTCTGTCTGAATCAGCTCACATATTCACATATATGCAGATGACACTGTACTTTCTGCCTCAAGTACCCTGGTCTCTGCTCTGGAAACATCATTTCCACCTGACTATGATAATGTCCTATATTGGTTCCAAGTAGGGTCAGTCAAAGCCGGAGTGGGTTTGGATTTAGTTTTGGATTTGCCAATCCAGGATGAGTTTACCTTTGACTTTGCAAAGGATTTTGATTTTGATTTGCCAGGTTTGGACCTGTATTGACAATGGTGGAAAAGAAATTGTTTTAGAAGACAAATACAACAAAATGTAAAGGGACAGTGGCGTAACAGTACAGAGTATACTGTGTGAGACACACTGCATTCTGCTGCTTAAAACTCCTTATTTTTGAGTTTGACCATGACCAAACTGCAAGGCATAAAGCCAAAAAGTAGGTGCGAATGAAACATGGCTTACAGGCCCTCCACCCACCCTGATGTGGTCAGCTGAACATTAGAGCCAATAGAGAATGTGAAAACAAGCAAATTAAGTAATTTTATAGACCCTATTGAGCACAAAGCAGTGGGCACTGGGTATTTCTCTGCTTTCTTTTCTATTAGGCTGAATTTTAACTGACTCTGCATTAAAGCTGGCTCTGGTGTTTCTTTTACCAACACTGGAGTTCCCATGATGTTTCATTCCATGCTCTGCACTTCAGCTGGAGGCTGAGTAATCCACCACACATGCACATTTTTAATTTAATTTTTTTATTACATTTTTACAAAGATGAGACTAACAGTCTCTATTTTGGATTAAAAAATTCTATGTAAATTTAATACTTGTGAAAGGTGCTGGATTGACAGCACTGGAACCTGAAATCTTCTGTGTATCCACATGACAGGTACAGCATGGCGATCACAGTGCAAGCGTCCTGTCACTGCCCCACCAATGTGCCTCAACCCTGCCATGCACGGACCACCACAGAGGTGAGAAGGTAGTTCAGACGCCATGCTCATTCAATCCATGACGCCTCATGTGAGACTCTCAACAAGGGTACCAATTAGTGCCTACTGTGTTGGTGTGTTATGATGTGGATATCTGCCCACTGGGAACTGGACTGAGACCACCACAACTCATTTCACATAGACCACCGAACAGCACTCAGCTGATAATGCCTTTCGACCACTACCAACCTGTGCTGGATTTGAACCTGTGACCTAGAGGTGAAAGGCTCTGTAACCCGCTACCAATCAACTGAGCCATCCAGTTCCCTAACAAACATTCTCTTTGTTCTTAGTCAGCCACCATCTCACAGACAACATGGTTTCTTTTTTGTTTTGCATTTTTCTGACTAAAATTCGTTTTATTTTTGTCCCTCTGACCTTACATCCATCAGCAGGATAACCCCTCACACAGACACAATCATGATCATCAAATAATCGGTGCATATTTGGCTCACCATCATCATCATCATCATCATCATGGATATCGAAATGACTGTAGAGAATCAGTGGAGCCAGCAAGGGAGTGACCAAGGTTTACATTCATACATCTCAATTGTTCCACATTTTCAGGTAACAAACAGTTGTGCAGCTCTGAAGCAACACTACCAGCAGTGCCAAAGATTCTGTCAGAGTAGACATTGGTCTGCACTCATTCCTGAGTGTCTTCCTCAAATGGCTGAAGAGAGTGGCACAGTTGTGTCACTGAGATCCAATAAGCTTGAACTGAGTGACATATCCCTTTCCTTACTGCATGATTCATGGTGTATAGATGTACTGCTTTCAACTGCTCAAGAAGCCATTGTACCATACAGAAGGTGGAATTCCACCTGGTGACCACCTCCTGCTTTAGCTGATGTTGTGGAAGATTACTGTCCTTTGTATCTGATACAATATTTTGACTGCTTTAGCAGAATTACTGAAATGTCCACATATTTTGTGTGCAACACTCAATACATTCTGAATGCTTCGCCATCTTTAAGAAAATCATGCACCACAAGACTGAGGGTATGAGCAAAGCAAGGAATGTGCACATACCTCCATCCTGCACACACATACAATATTTGCCCTATCATCAGATACCAAAAACCCGGAGAAAGGCCGTGAGGAAGTAAGCCATACAGCAAACCCTCTTCTTAATTCTTGTAAGGGTTCACTACAGTGTCATCTTTCAACTCAAAAGTAGTAACACACAACACAGCCTGCTTCTTGCATGTTGTGGTGGCTGGGATCGAGACAGAGGATGAGGCAGAAGAATCGTGAAAGGATGAGCTGTCACCGGAGTAAAGGAGGGTTTTGCTGCATTTGGTGGCTTTGGCAGAGTGGAGAAGTTGGAGGCCACATTCGGCAGCAAGAAGGGAGGATGCTGCAAGCAGCTGCACCAGCAGTGAAGAAGGAGGCTGTGGTTGGTCGCATCGGGCTTAGCAGGGCACCCCTAGCCAATCGAGGCCCACGGTGCCAAATGTTGAGTGCAGTCAAGCTTTAAAAGCCAAGCAGCCCGGCCACAACTCAGGAGCTGTCCACCGGAGTGAAAGGAGGTTTTCGTCACATTCAGTGTCATTGGCAGAGTGGAAGGGAAGTCGGAGGCCGCATTCAGCAGCAAGAGGGAGGATGCTGCAATGGCCACACTAGCAGTGAAGAAGGAGGCTGGTTGTCCACATCAGCAGCTTAGGAGGGCCATCCCCAGCCAATCAGGGCCCACGGCACCAAATTTGAGATGGCCAGACTTTAAGCCAAGCAGCCCAGCCACAACTCAGAGCTGTTCACCAGAGTGAGAGGAGGCTTTTCACCACATTTGGCTGTACTGGCAGAGTGGAGGGAATTCAGAGGCTGCATTCAGTGGCAAGAGGGAGGATGCTGCAACAGCTGCACTGGCAATGAAGAAGAGGTTTTGTCCCACCCACCTCCCTGGCCTCAACCTCTATAAATACAGGTGGGAGGAGGAGCCTGCAGCGAGGGGGACCCGTGGATTGGCCCTGAGGACTGTGATGGACTTTCACGAAAGGGCTGATCACTTAAATCATCAACTGGTCAGTGTACACTGGTGAGCTTGCCTTAGTTTTTCATGACTATATTTGAAATTTGAAGTTACCTGCTGCATGTTCACAGAAGGGCTGATCACTTAAATCCTTAATTGGTCAGAGCACACTGGTGAGCTTGCCTTGATTTTTATGACTACCTGCTGCAAGCTGTCTGGACCAACTAATTGACTAATGCGATGCTATTTGGCTTTGACATGGTGGGATTTGCACTACATTGGGTGGTGGTAAATCTGGATTGATTAAGGAAACTTTGGTTTGGGGAAAAATTTGAGTTAAATAAGGGCAATTTAAGTGGCTAGTTGAAACTATATGTTCTTTTCAGAGGGGCTTTAGCTGCTTTGGTTTGATGCGATTCTGGGCCAAATTCAGCTGAACTGTTTGCAGGCTTAAATGCTTGAAATGTATAGTTAGGTGGACGAATTGCAGCTAGCTAGAGCTTTGGGTTGATCTGAACTGTCCTTGTCTGATCTGCTTCCTACAGCAGGGAAGTCACTGGTTATTAGTGGCACCTTGTGGAGACCAGGGCCACATGGCTGCAACAAATTGGGGACATGTTAGAGGAAATTGGTATGGGGGAGGAGGCACAACATGGAGTGGCAGACAGGGGCAGCTGGCCTCACGCAGGGTCACTACTGGACGGGAGGGGACTTCAGATACAGGATGGAGGAAAGCAGGCTAGTGGGTGCAGTGGCTGTGGAGCTGCAATGGCCATGAGTACACTGTGAAGACTAGGCACTGTCCCATATGTGCCAGGTTAAAGAGTTGGAGGTTGAGTTGCTCAGGCTGAGGTATGAACTAGACAGATGGGTAAAGGGCATGAGTGCAGGGGATGGGAGGTACGAATCTGCAGGTAGTTGGGGAGGTGCCTACAAATGCAGGTGCAAGAGGATGGGGGCTACAAGAAATCATGGTAGGTCAGGCCAGCCCTGGGGGCAGAAATGGAGGGAGGGATCAAGGAGACGGGACAGGGGGATGGCGAAGGATGGGAGACAGTGGAGGCTATCGGCAGATGGGCAAAGGTCTCCAAGGACCAGGGCAAGAGAGCTCACCCCACAAGAAGGGAGCACTGATAAGCAACCTACTGGGGGATCCAGGTCTCAAATAGGTACTTGCCACTGGTGGATACCATGGCAGGAGGGACCTGAAGAAGTGGGGGGCATGGTCAGCAGAGAACGAAAGGAGAAGGAGGATGAAATGGAGGGTTGGGGCATGAGCACCGGACAAATAGAGGAGCCAGGGATAGCAGGGAGGGAGCTAGGAGTCGGGAATGCCTGGGAAGGGGGATGAGGGGACATTGAGTAGGGAGCACAGTTTCCAGGGGAAGGGACTAGTGGAAAGTAATAGTGGGGAGAGCAGAACAAAGGATGATGGAGGGTAGAAGCAAGAGCCCTGGAGGTCAGGAGGGGCCACAGGCTAATGGGGTGCTACTGGGACAGACCAGAGTGGTGAGGTGGGGGAGCTGGGGAGAAACAGTTGGACAGAGGCAATAGTTGGAACAGGGGAGGTAGCCATTGGAAATCAAATCAATGGTGCGGCTAGGGAAACAGAGAGGTAGTGGAGTGAGGGGAGTGTGGCAGAGAGGAGCTATGCCAAGGGAAGGCATCAGTTAACATGCTCCTGCTAGGGGACTTCATGATCAAGGGCAATAAGTGGGAAGGGAGGTGAGGGGCAAGGCTGTGCAGTCAGGGTCAAGAATATCTGGCTTGGCTGTGAACAAGGCCAAGCACTTGGTCTATGCTTTGGTGAAGGAATGTGGTGGATCCCTAACATATTAGTGCACCTAGGCACTAATGACAGAGGGAAATAGTGTGGAGGAGATACAGACAAGGTTCGAGGAGCTAGCCAGGGTGTGTCTTGCTGTGGGTGCATGGTCTCTTTCTTGAAGGTCCTACCAGTGCCCAGAGCTAGCGTAGGAAACAAGGAGAAAATCAGGAAAGTTAATGAATGGCTCAGACCATGGTGTGTGGCTTGGGAGTATGGGTTGGTGGGGGACTGGGGTGCAACTTTGGAGGACAAGGGCTGTATGCTGAGGATAGGCTCCACTTAAATATGGGTGGGAGGAGGTTTTGAAACTAAAACAGATCGAGTTCATCAAAGCTAGGTGGGGTTTAAACTTGTGAGGGGAAGGGCTGGGGCTTGAGGCTGCTGCTGGCAGGCACATCAAGGAGAACTTGGCCTTCTACCCCCAGCATGTGGGAAGGGTGCTTAACAAGGGCACTGACAGTGTGAAGGAGCGGGAGTTTGCAGTTAATTGGGATCTCAGGTTGAGGGATGGGCAAGGAAGGGGCAGGGATGGAGGGTGGTCCTGATCAATGCCAGGAGCAAGGAAATAAGATGCTGAGCTTCAGGTGATGCTTACTGAGGGGACTTGGATATGGCAACAGTCACTGAAACTTGGGCCACCTCAGCACGATTGGAAACTAAACCTGATGGGGTACAGAAAGGACAGGGCTGTAGGCAGGGGAGGTGGGGTGGGGTGGCATTCATCATCAGGGACAGCATCGATACATGCAGGGTGGAGGAGGCAGAGGGTAGCATAGAAGCATTATGGATTCCTGCAGGCACCTGGGGTAAGAGGGGTTAAACTGGGGTGGTTTATAGGCCGCCCATGTGAGCTGAGAAACTCTAGGATGGCCTGGTGGTGAATCTAAGTGTGCACTGAGGTCAGGGAGATGGTAGAGCTGTGGTGCTGGGTGACCTTAACATGTCAGGGTGTCAATTGAGGGCACTATGGCATCTTCATCAACTAGGGAGCAGTGCTTGCTGTACATCTTCCAGGATGCATTCCCATCCCAACTGTTGGCTGACCCGACGAGGGATGGTCGTACCCTGGATGTGGTTCTGTCGGATTGTGATCTGGTTAGGGACCTAGTTGTAGGGACCCACTGGTTGGGAGCGATCATGCCATGGTTTGGTTTCCCTAGACCTGGGGAGGGGAAAATCCACTAAAACGGTGGTGTACTTTAGGTGAGCAGACTTTAAGGGTATGGAGGGATCCTCATGGGGCATTTGGAGGATCAGTCCAGACATGAACACAGAGAGCAGGTGGAAATTATTAAAGAGGCTTCTGGAAGCTACAAGGCCTGCAAAGGTCCGATGCAAGTTTGGTAGGGCCAGAAAGCGAGCTGGTGGACCAGGGAAGTCCAGGAGGTGGTGATGGAGAAAAGAGCTGCAAATAGAAGATATAAGCCCTTATGAGGGAAGCGGACAGGGAGAGGGAGGCAAAGATTTCCAAAAGGTAACCAGGGTGGTGAGATTGGCCAAGGCAAGGATGGAGCAGAGGTTGGCACAGAGGATCAGAAATGGGGAAAAAGGGTTCTTTAGGTATATCAGGGAAAGAGGAAAGTAAAAGGGCAGATTAGCAGACTGAGGTCAGGGGTGGGTGGGCCGAGGAGGCCAGGGAGCAGGCAGAAGTACTGAACGACTAGTTTGCCTCGGTCTTCACAGAGATGATGGAGGGACAACACCATATGGGGAAGGGGCTAGAAATGAGGAAGGGGAGCACTCTGATATTGGAATTCCTGTTGGGAGGGTGAGAGAGGTCCTTAAGTCCCTGAGAACGGACAAGGCATCGGGTTCTGATGACCTTCATTCCAGGGTGCTGAAGGAGATGGTGGATGTCCTTGTTGCACCTCTGGTGGACCTTTTAACTTTTCCTTCAGACGGGTTGGTGCCTCAAGATTGAAGGATGGCTCATGTTGTGCCTATCCATAAAAGTGGCTCACGGATGAGCTGGTAATTACAGACCTGTCAGTTTGATCTGGTGGTAGTCAAGATGATGGAGGCCATCTTAAAGAGAGGCTGGTGGTGTTTCTGGGACAGGGGCCACCTGGATGATCCTCCAACATGGCTTTGTTCAAGGTAGATTGTGTCAGACTAACCTTTTGAGTTCTATGACTGGGTGACAAAAGCGTTGGACGATGGAAGGCCAGTGGATGTCCTCTTTCTAGACTTCAGCAAGGAGTTTGACTTGGTGCTACACCCAGGGTTGCTGGACAAGCTGGGGGAATGGAGGTGGGAAAAGGATGGTGAGGTGGATAGGGAACTGGCTAACTGGGCAGTTTAGAGGGTGGTGGTTGGGGGTATCATCTCCTAGGAGGTCATTAGCGGGGTCCCACAAGGGTCGGTGTTGGGCCACTACTGTTTAATACTACATCTCGGACATCAGGAGGCAGTATCAGTAGTGAGATGAGCCTCTTTGCTGATGGCCTGAGCTGGGGCGGTGGTGGATGGGAGGAAGGTATAAGGTCCTACAGAGGGACCTGGAGACTTTGAAGAGGTGGTCACACACTTGAAACTGAGGTTCAATGCCAAGAGGTGCAGTGTTTTCCCATGGGGCTTAGGAACCTGTTCATGAGTACTTTTTGGGTGGGAGAAACTGCAGGTTTCAGGGAGAAATGATCTTGGGGTAGTCGTGGAATGCCAAAATGAATAACTCTGAGCAGTGTTGGAGGCTGCGGTGAAAGCAATAAAATGCTTGGGTGCATTGCCAGGGAGATAACATTGAGGAGTCTCTGTATAACTGCTTGGTTAGACTGGTAACCTGGAGTACTGCATGCAGTACTGGAACCTGTAGCTTGAAAAGGACATTGTGCTTCTGGAGAGGTCCAGGAGGGTGACCAGGATGATGTAGGGTCTGGGGAAAGATCGTATGAGGAAAGACTTGAGGAGCTAAACTTGTACTCCCTGGAGGAGAGGAGGGATAGAGGATATGACTGAGGTCTTTAAATATCTAAGGTGAATAGGGTCAGCCTTAATAGGGTGTTCCAGCTGAGGGAGGATTGAGCCACTAGGGGCATTCCTTGAGGCTGGTTGGTGGAAGGCTCAGTGGGAGACTAGGAGATTTTACTTTATCGAGGGTGGTGGACTCATGGAACGCACTGCCTGTGGAACTGGTGGCTGCTGATACAGTCGAGGGATTAGAGAGGGCTGGGACAGGTACAGGGATGGTTAAACTGAGAAATGCCAGAACTGGAGGTGAAACCCTGATGGAGGATGTGGTCTGGGGATTTACATGGTGGGAGGGAGGGGCGCTATAGGTGCTATGGCTGGATGCTGATTTTTCATGCAGACTTGATAGACCTTTGGGCCTACTCTGCTGGCATCTTAGTATGTCCAGTGAACAGTGACTGTCATGTAGTCTACAGTTTGGCCGCAGGTCCACATACCAGTTGTAATATGTATTTGTGGCACTGCTGTGAGTGTCAAAGCATGTGTCACTTTCCACATGAATTCACAATAAACATTTGATACTGCCTTGGTGGCAAAATATTTTTTGATGGTATTTGATATGGTGGAACTGCAGTTTACTTGTTTACCGCCAACAGATTCAACAAACGTAAAGGGATGCAGGTCAAGGGTTATCATTTCTGCTATTGCTATATTTAACTTCTGGGCACCTTGATCTGGGCAATGGATTTGGCATTTTCCCAGCTGTTTAGCTACCTGCTTGGCTTGATAATAACCCTCTCCCATGCAGTACACTGAGTATTGTACTCCCATTTAAATCTCTGCAAGTCTATAACATAAGGTCATATTTGGAGTTTGCCATGGTCTTTTCCCATTTGCTCAGTTTTACTCAATTTTACCTTCTAGTTCAGGTAGCTGGCCAGTACTAGATGTTTATGAAAACTGACAAAAGATATGGTTACCTCTGTCAGGTATGCCTTGGCGTTTCCACCTAGTGGTGTGACTAGTATCCCCTCCTTGTTTCTCTCTAAAGACTCTTTTTAGCCCTGATGTATCTAAATTTAATTCTTTCCCAGTAGCACAGGATCAAGGCACTAGGCTCGTGGAGGTGGGGAGGACCATTGAGGACAGATATCAATATCGGGGCATGGTCCAAGACCAGGACCGGTCATACGAGGTAGAAATCATGACCAGGAGCAAGGATGGAGAGACCAGTAGTGTTATCAATCCATGCATAGGATGAGTGCACGTGAGAGTAGAAACTGTACACTCAGGCAGTTGGATGTTCATTCCTCCAGCTGTCTGTCAAGCCATGATGACACCATCTCCCACGCAGCTCATGGGCGTTATGAAAGGGGAGGGAGGATCAGGGCTGGGTTGGATCTGTCGAGGACCATGTCTAGTACACAGTTTTATTCTTCCCCAGGATCCAAGAGCTCGGCATTGCTACCATGTCCACTGCCAGTCTGTGGAAGAATTCTGCTTCTATATTGGAGCCATAAATGGATACCAGTGAAAACGAGGTCAGCAGATAATGAGCCTGGAGTGCTACAAGAAATGGATTCCCATTTTCTTTTCCATAAATAGAGCTCCTGGTGGAAAGTTGATGGGAAAGGCAGGTCATCACCAAAGAAGCTTTCAGTTGATTTTCTTTTTCATAAGTTAGGCTGTCAAGGTTTGTTGGGATGAGAGAGCGCCTTGTACACCTGTGCAAGACTTAACTGTGAATCTGCTGGACAGTTCTGAAATGAGATGCTCAAGAAAGGGAGTAAATATGACCCTCCCCAGTAAACCTCTGGAGTATCAGCATCTACATTGTTCCTCTGGGTTTGGAGGTTGCAGCAATGTGGATTGGGTAAGTCTTCCTGATCACACAGTTCGGCCCATTTCAGTCATTACATTAAAGAGGATCTGGAACTCATATTCCTGATTTTCATGAATTGTGTTAAATTCTTCAAGCACAAGTAAAACCTGTTAGTAAACATACACAGCGTCCTAGGAAGATCATTGTAATAACTTGCTAAGTGCCTTGGTAAAACAAAACAAGTGTCTTGCTAATTGAAAAGCAACAATGTAACTGGGCTTTGTGATGGAACTGTAGAGCCCATTAGCTTCAGAAACACTTTGGCATCCTAGTGTTTTTCCCTGTTGGTCGAAATGTTTTCAAGACAGTCAGGCACAGCTTTATATAGGTGGTGAAAAATCTTCAAATGATTTATGCCTCTCCACTCATCTGGTCTCTCACAGTAACTTAATTTCAGAATTCATCTGCTGAAGTAACTACTCCAGATGCCTTTGACATTTTGGAGAGCATTTGATGAAGATTCCAACTTGCTTCACAACACTTATCATACAGGTTGCTTCTGGTAGCTGACAAGCTTCTGAAAGAATTAAATACAAAATCACACATGCCCCACAATGCAAAGCATCATGGGCTGCATATGCAAATCACCACAGAATATTATGCTGGTTCAACTTTAAGCAGAAATGCATGGTGCCGAAAGGCCTCTCACACAGTTGCAATAGGTGCCAACAGAAGACATAGACACATGTTTAGTCCTACCAGGACCCATCAGTATGCCTTGTCTATTTGACACCCAGTGGAATGAACCAGCTACTCTGAGATGGTCTATCTGGGTTATGTTGTGGTAAACCCAATTAAAGCAAAAACAATTTAAAGACAAAAGAACCTCTGTGCTAAGCACTGAAGCAATAGTTACCAAAGAATTAGGTTTAACTGGTGGCTAGCACGGTGATAATATATTGCCTCGGGTACCACCTTTTTAAAATAGCATAACCTTTTGTGCCCCAGCCATATTCCTGACACTAATTGCATAATTTAAGCCTGCATTAGTTGGGATCCAAGGTCAAATTTGTTAGTACCATTGTAAAGTTTATTGCATATATTCATCCTTATCACAGATTCACACAGTGAATTCAATCAATTAATTCTTTATTGTTCGCTCAAAGCCATTACAACACAGCAGTGAATTCAACAAACGCTCCACTGGTTGGCCATTTTCAAGTATCTGAGCACAGTTCCAAGTTGTTCCTAGTTGCTGATATCTGTATTCTCATCTGCTTGAATGGAATAAAATGCCCCAAAGGGCGTTGCTTGACATCCCATACTAGTTACTGCTGAATATATTTCATGTAATTCAGGAGCTCATTTTGGGCAGTCTTAGAATAGTAGGTTGCATTTTTGGCATGTTTCCAGGTGGGTTTGTAACTCTTTGTCACCGCATCAACACAAATGTTACAGTTAAAGCTTTAAAGTTTCCCAAACTGCTATTAGAGTCAGATGATGAATCATCTCTGTGACCCAAAAGTGTGATACCCTGCCTCCACAGTACTCCAAACACTTGATGATGGAGGATAAAAAACCTTGGTTTCTTGCAACCTGTTGTTGGGTGGAATTTGAGAATGAAAGTCCACCTTTGACCTTGGTTCTCAGTTGTGGTGATAAATACTGTTAGTTTAGCATCCTGATTTCTTGAGGTACAGTATTCTAATGCTGAGTGTTTGAGAATATCTGCTTTGACATGCTTCCAGTTGCAGTATACAGGGCTGTGCCAAGAACTGTAAGGGCCTTCTGGGAATTATTTTGTGAGGCCTATCTCCCCAAAAATATAAACTAACTGTTAGTGCATATAAAATATTTATAAGCGTAGGCTCTGTTGTAGCATCCTGCTTGCACCTGTAGTTTGTCCATGCTGTCCCCTGCTTACTGGCACCATGATCAGAACTGAACAATGTAATTTGTCCCTGCTCCTCCTGGGGACAATGGCACCAAGATTAGATGGTTTGAGTAATGGACCCTATTGCTTCTTTGTTCTGCACTCCCCAACACTTGAAACTGGAGTTGAAGTCTTTTTGCCACCACTGCTGCACTGCTGATAGCCCAAATTTCAGATGGATAAGCAATATTCAAAGAGAAATTGCAAGTTTGTCTGTGATAAAGGTTTTCTTAATGCTGACCTTTGAGGCAGTGATCCCCCTGACAGTCACGGACCCTACTGCAACCATAGCTCTTGCACTCCCTGGTCAAGGTCCTGGTGGTATGGATGCTCAATGAGAAGTTTTACGTGGCCAGCCTATCCTGGGGTGGGAAACAGTATGCAAGCCAAGCAGCACAAGCCATCATCTTTAACTGAATATGCAGTGTAATCAGATTGGTCTAGCCATGCCTGCTAAAACTGTTGTAGAGAACTGCCAGACTTTATTCTTTTGTCAACAAAGCTTTTGATGGAAATTTGTAACTAATAACAGGCTTGTGATGTTTTATTAGCATGCATTTTCATCATTTGTACTATTTCATCTTGAGATGTAGTCACTTATGTCCATTTGTGAATTCCCATTGGTGCTGGAAAGACTTTCGTTAAGCATATTGACGGGTCAAATTCTGTGATGGTATCCACAGCTTCATGTAAAATGTGTCGAGGTGTCCATTTTATCACATGCGTTGTCTCTGTCATTGTATCTTAAGATTACAGTAAATAAAAATCTGCTTAAGCAAGATGAAGTAAATAAAGCAATATTTTTCACCATGTGAAATAAGTGTAGAAGACTAGGTGCCTTGACACTGTGGTGTGCTTAACCAAGGATTAGACTTCTGCATTTTGCACTCTGAAAATCTGTTAAAAAGTGCAAAGTGCAGGCACAGAGAAGTGTGAACTAACACAAAAGAGAAACACTCAGACAGATATGCAGCAAAGGCGCTGAGGCAGATGCAAAGATGTGAACCAGAGATACAAAGAGGTGTTCCAAAGACACAATGAAGATGTGAGCACAGATGTAAAAAAGAAGCTGCACCAAGAACTTTATTTGCACCCTGCCGTGGTGCTCAGTGCTGCAAATTAATTAGCAACAACAGAACTTTATAACCTGAAAGATGCAAGATTTTTAACAAAGGTTTAATTTAAAAACAATTGGTTTGACTTTTTCATGCATCAATTCTACAAGGCCTTGCAACTCAGGTACTATATGGAACATCCACGTGTAGCATATTGTGGCATTTTGGTGTTGGTCTGCCACTAAAGACCCTTACCCTCTTTCTGTTCTTCCAGGCCCATCTGTTACTGCTATAGTTGGCACCTTGCTGGACCATGCGAATATAACTAACGGACGCATAAAATAAATGTAGAAAAAGGTTGTTTATTCAGTACATCAGCAGGACATGCTCTCTTCATGAGGTCTAACCCCAGACTGACAGATTGCTCAGATTGTTCCTGGATCACGTGGCACTACCAGGCAGTGCAACAAATTACAACATGCAATTCTAAGTGCTTAAAGCAGCAGCAGCTAGCATTAAGCCCATTGCTTAATGTGTACTTCACAATACTATGTGCTCAGAAAAGTATGACTTTGGCTACGTGAGTTGCCTTGTTGTGGCGCTGAGCATAACCATTTACTTCAATTATAAAGCTGATTAGATACTGGTGCAGTAACAACTGCTTGACAAAGGAACAGATTGTGATGAGAAATAAGGAGATCTTCCTAGAAATCAAAACCCAGGTCCCAGGACTCCATCACAATCCTCTGCTAATAAAGACTTAGATTAGTACGTAGCCTTTGAAACTGAAACGTTTTTGAAGATAATTTTTTTATACCTGAATGCGATAAATAAATGATTATTAAAATCCTTAAGTAAAATAACTTCTCCTTTGTTCTCCAAGTTTTCTGGAAGGTGTACTTACTTCAATGCACGATTCTTCAGCAATTTTAGTTTTTGTTGAAAAATTAAAAAATTGGCTGCTGCTAGAGGATCTTGTTTTCTGAGTGTTGCCATGGTAAGGCTTGGCTGTATCAAGTATACATATGAACATATGAAGAAGCCAGCAGAAGAAAGCTATTTGGTCTATCAAGTCTGCTCATATTGCAGGGTCCATATGTTGAGCTAATGTCCCTGCCCTCCCTCCCCACTCTTCCCGTTCTCCTCCATGACCCTTACCCTCCCCCATGCCTGTCCCAGCCTCTCTTAAAGTTACCCACTATCTTCAATGAGATTACCTCTCCTGGCAATGCATTCCAAGTGTCCACCACCCTCTCTGTGAAGAAGTGCTTCCTGACCTCCTTCCTAAACCTCCCACTCTCAGCTTAAGACTGTGCCCCCTCATGTTATGGTTGCCACTCAGCTTAAAAGACTCTCCTTATCAACCTTATTTATCCCTTTCAAGTACTTGAAGGTCCCAATCATATCCTCTCTCTCTCTCTCTCTCTCTCCTGTCGTCCAGGAGTACATGTTCAGTGCCCTCAACCTCTCCTCATATGCCTTACCCTGCTGACCAGCTATCATCTTTTTAGCCCTCCTCTGGACCTTCTCCAGCAGGTTAATGTCCTTTGTGAGGTGTGGGCACCAGTACTGAACCCCATATTCTAGATGTGGCCTTACCAGTGACCTGTACGAGGGCAGTATAACCTTGTCTCTCCTACTACTGATCCCCCTAGATATGCATCCCAGCATCTTGTTTGCCTTTGCTGCTACTTTCTTGCACTGCATGGAGTGCTTCAGGTCACTAGTGATCATCCGAGCAGGTTCTTCTCCTCCTCTGATGCAGATACTTGGACTCCATCCAGGTAGTACTGTCCTAAGATTCTTGGCTTCAATATGCATAAGTAGTAGTTGAAGTGCAGGTTGCTCTTTTCAGCATATCTTTGAGGAGCAAGGATCATAGCTGGTCCCAAACAAGCATTTGTCAATGCCAAATGTTTGTTGCTGGCATTAGCACTGAGTAGTGTAGGAGTTACAGAACTGCATAATAGAAATGGCAGTGAAGTACTGAACTGAAGCCAACCCCACCACCACCCTGCAGAGACTGACAGGCATTGGGGTGTGCCTTTGGGTCGTCAGGCATAATGGCAACACCATTTCACCACACCCTACCCTGTAGACACCTACAAGTGTCCACGGTGTGCCTGGGGACTTTGGCCCTTATGCGCACCCTATTCCATCAGGAAATACAGCGAGATGGGTGCAGTATAGGAGAATGGGGTGAACTTTGGGGCCAAGAGTCCAAGGCACAGCTCGATGCTCTCACAGGCTGCAGGTGTGGAATGGTATGAGCATTACAGGCAAGAATCCCAAATCACACCCCTGATGCCTGTCATTCTCTACAGGGTGGTTCGAAACCCTAACAGCCTCAGGAATTCGTTGGTATTTTACTCCAAATTGTTAACATGTTTTTGTGACCCCACCTCATGAACAGTGGCAATATCAGTTTGTTAGCCAGCTGCTTTTGCACAGTGACTATGGCATTTAGCACCACAGGTGCAAAAGCACATTCGAACAGGATGTGAAAAATGACAGCTGTACTGTTCATGGGGAGGTGTAAAAATGGCAATGTTGAAAATCTGCAGTGAAAATATTAAAAAACTGGTGAAGTCACGGCGTGTGTAGAAACTATGCAGCACACCCATAATGTAATTAGGTTGGGTATTTTTACAGCAGATTGTCAACACAGGCAGTTTGGGACCTTCGATCATCAACAGTGTCACTGTGATTTTCTTTATCTGTCGAACAATGATTTCTCTGGCGACCACGCATTTCTGCACTGAAAGTGTGAAAACACATTCCGCCATGTTGTGAAAAATGGCAGCTGTACTGTTCAAAAGGAAGTGTGGAAAATGCCACTGGTGAAAATCTGGACTGAAAATATTACAAATTCATGAACTTACAAGGGTGCGTTGAAACTGCACAAAGCTCACTTGTAACACAGTCATTTATGGACTTTTGTCACCAACTTTTCAACATAGCCATTTTAAGACAATGTTGAAAATCTGGAGTGAAAATATAAAAACTGGTGAAATCATGGCGCACATAGAAACTAACACACACCCATAATGTAATTAGTTTGGGGATTTTACAGCTGATTTGCAACATAGGCATTCTGGGACCTCTGCTCATGGAACAGTGTCACTAAATTTTCTTAATCTGTCCCAAACATTGCTTCTAGCACGACTACACCATTTGTGCTTCATGTGCGGAAACACATTTTGGGTGAGATGTAAATAACAGCATGTACTGCTCATAAGGAAGTGTAATAAAATGGCAATGTTGAAAATCTGGCATGCTAATATTGAAAATTTGCAAACTTGCAAGAGTGCTTGGAACTCGCAACATGCGCTCTAAAACAGTTATTTTTGGGAATTTTTCACTAAATTTTCAAACATAGCCATTTAAGACCTCTGCTCATGAACAGTGTCACTGTGATTTTCTTAGTCTGTCCCAACATTGATTAGCACACCGACTGCGCCATTGTGCACTACATGGAACACATTTTGGGCAAGATGTGAAAATGACAGCTGTACTGCTCATAAGAAGGTGTGGTAAAATGGCAATGATGAAAATCAGAGCTCAAATATTAAAATTTGCAAACTTATGAAAGTGCGTAGGAACTGTGTAGCGCACGCTCATAAAACAGTCATTTTAGAATTGTTTCACCAAATTTGCAACAAAGGCTTTTGAGAGCACCTTATGAACAGTGTACTGTCATTTCATTAATCAGTCGAAGGGGATTTCGCAGTGACTGCAAAATCACCCTTCATGCCTGATTAATGCCATGACAGTTCAAGAATTCATGAGGAGGGTCTCAAAACCCCATGTTGAAAATTGGTGCCAAAATTCCCCAAAATGCCTGAGATAGGCATTAAAGCTGAAAAAACCCATTTATTGCATTATACAGCTTCCGGCATTTCCTCAGTTTGCGGTCGACTTTGAAAGTGCAGATGTGTTCAGTCCACGAAGATCGTTGCACCGAGCTCGGGTAAGTATGGGTGAGGTGTGTGTGTGGGGAGGCAGGGGTACACAGTGGGTGGGTGCAGGTGGGCAGGGAGACCGCCAAGGGAAGTTTTGCTTACAGGTTTTTTGTTTTTTAGGAAGACAGCATAGAGATGTTTGCCACACTGAGGTGGGTTCCCAGCGTAGCAACTAGAAGGTTGTTTTGGGGGCCAGGAGCTGGCGGGGAGTTGGGCCCTCCTGTCGGCCATAACAATTTTTGCCATGTTGCGGTGGGCTTCCAGTGTAGCACCTGGAAAGCTTTTGTGTGGGGATTGTGGAGCCGACAGAGTTGGGCAACCCTGTCGGCCATACATGTATGTGCATGGGAGTGCATGGACACGCAATGTGCGTGTGTGCGTGCATCGTGTGGAGGGGGAGCACTGCTCACTGAGGCGGAGCTCTTCTTTTCAACTATGCGGCACTGCATTTGCAACTGCTGTCATAGACAGCTGCAATGTTCATTGGAAAACTGCGGCCGTGCCTGCAAACACACTAACTGAATTGGAAGACATCTGCCACACCTCCGAAAACACGGATGATGGCACTATGTTTCTTGCACATGCATGCAAGCAAACATAAAAATGAAAAATAAAATTCACAAAATCCATGCAGGGATTGAAGGACATACATAGAAACATATAAGTTTTCAGCAGAGGACCTCTTGGCCCACCTAGTCTGCCCTATATGCCCTACCTACTGTGCCACCGCAGACCCTACTTGATCTCCAGTCTTCTCCCTCCCACCTTACTTCTAAGGTCCCCTTGTGCCTATCCCATGCATGCTTGAATCCTGTTACTATTTTAGCAAATACCACCTCTGCTGGAATTTGTTCCAGGCATCCACCACCCTCTCTATGAAGAGTATTTCATCACATCCCTCTGGGCCCCCAAGCTTCATAACATGACCCTTGTTCTGGTGCTCTTCCCTGCAACTATTTCAAACATCTAATCTATGGCTGTTGCTGTTATTATTGAGCTCTCAGTTTCTGAAGCACTAAATCAGTGTCAGCTGTACCAAGGAGAAGATCAGAGTGCACGTCAGCAGAGGAGGAGGGGCAGGACATTTAAAAGCTTGCGCTGCTACTGTGTCTACAGGTATGCTGTTGTATGATCTCCTGCAGCTAGCCCCAGAACAGCAGGGTTTTGTGTACTTATGCTTAGTGCTCTTCCTGCAGGACATTTAAAAAGCTTGCACTGCTACTCTGCTAGTGCAGTAAAGCATGAGCACAGAAGACCATGGACCGCCACTGTCCGAGGAAATTCTAACTGGGACACTTGGCTTAAATTGTAAGTGTTTGTAATATTTAGCTAAAGTTATATATTTGTAGTGATTAGAAATAATGTTTATTTCTATGTGGCTCCTACTGTGAGTAACGTGAGCCCTATGTTTTAGTTAAGAATTCATCTGAGCCTGTGCTTCTTGTGATGTGTGCATTCTTAATGTTAATATTTGAATCTGTGCCCTGAATATTGTGAACTTTTCTCATAAGAAAATTAGTAAGCATTTATGTGGGAGAGGGAGGTATTATTACTGACAATTAAGTGGTACTAAACCTGTTAGGTAAAAATGAGGATGTTAGTGGTACCGCTGTTGGTTTGGGTTGGGGAGGCCATATTTAGTATTACTGTGGGGCCTACACAAAGATGTTTGGAGAATTGTCCATGCCCATAAAGTAAGGGCACAGATGCCCAATGGTGGAGGCCACTTATGGGGAATTTGTTGGGATTAGTCCCACATTGGAGTCACATGATTGCCTTAACAGCTATATCAGGATGGATCAGCTGAGGGAATTTCATAATCGACCATTTATGGATTGACTCCGATGGCCCAAAAAATAAGTGGGTTCTTAAACTGGATATATAGGCCCCAGGGGAAAACTATAGGAAAGCTGTTATATTTGTTATGGCACTTATTAATATTCCATCTGTTGTGCTGTGGAGATGTACACCCAAATCCAGGCCCAGTTTTACCTGGTACGTGGAATGGAGATGAATATTTTAAAGGGGATTTCAATACAGTGCACTTTAATGTTAGAGGCATAAAGGGAAATTTGACTCCATTAAAGATTGGGTGAGGAAAATCAGCCCCAGATTATCATTATGACAGAGACGTAGTTAAGTCAAAGAGTTAGTGATGCCACCATAGAACTAGAACATTATCAAATGTACAGAAATGATAGAAACAAGAAGGGTGGAAGCACTTAATCTATGTAAGCTCTGTGTTAGAAACTGGGGAGAAGAAGGATATTTCTGTGGAGGGAGGATTAGAATTTCTATCTATCTATTGTAATAAAATTCCCTATGTAAAACCTTTTTATTAATGGGATTTATAAACCACCTAAAGTTAAACATTAGATTCTTCTTCAGTTACAAGGGTACTGCATGGAATATAGGGACACATGAGATTCTTTGGTTAGGGAGTTTTAATGTAATTGGGCCCAGATAAATCCTACACATCCCTTAATTGAACTGCATGAGGTTTTGGGGCTATTTCAAATAATAGAGGACCCAACCAGACTGAACATGAAACCGTTACAGAATTCCACAATCTTGGAACTTATATTTACAAACCATCCAGAAGTTTATGAGAAAAAGGGGTTCTAGCAGAGCCATTTTGGATCATCAAGTTATTTTTGCTACACGTAAGGATATGAGAAGGTGTCCCATAGTCCTACTTTTGTAACCTGGAGAAGTTTTAAAAGATTTGATTCTGTAAATTACATGATGGATTTAGAAAGCAGAAATTGGGATAGAATGGCATTGATCCCGAGGTTTCTGAAGTGTGGTCTTATTTTCAACAGGAGTTTCTTGAAATTTGCAATTACCATGCCCTTTAAGATGTAGGAAGGTTAAGGCTGTAAATGCTAGGTGGTATAATGCTTCCTTGCATAAATTAAAGATAGCAAGGAATAACAGCTGGGTAAGAGCTAAATGATCTAGACTGGCATTGATTGGCTGTCTTATAGGCAGCTAAGAAATCAATACACCAAGGAACCCAGAAGAGTAAAACATGAGTATTTTAGGGGAAAACTTAATCTGAATTATAAATCAAATCAAATCCAAGGCAGTTTGGGGTATAGTATCTAATCTTATGAGGAACACAAATAGACAACAAATAAAAGGGTTGAGTGTGAAAGGACATTTGTACCTGTTAGTACAAAGAGTAGCTAATGTGTTTAATAATTACTTTAATAATGTGGGATGCAGACCCCAAATCCAGTCATGGGCAAGTGATTGATATGGGCAAGGTGGGTGTGGAGACAAGTTAATGGCTAGCGGTTGCAAAGTTTTTCCTTTGACCACATTTCGGTGGATGAGAAGAAATTAACTGTTAAGCATGGATGTTTTAAAGGTGAAGGGTTTAGATAATATTCCTGCTAACTTGCTGAAATTTGTGGCTCTCTGTATCACATACCCATTGGCCTATTTATTTAATTATACACTTGCAACAAAAAAATATCCGAGAGATGGAAGGTGGCAAAATTGTCCCAGTCCATCAAGGAGGCTCAAGGATGGAGATTAATAATTTTAGATCTATCTCCTTGCTTTCACAAGTCTCTAAGATAATGGAAAAGCTGGTAGCTAGACAGTTAAAAAATCGTGAGGCGGTAAACTATTAAATGATTATCAGTCTGGTTTTGATCAAAACATAGTACTCAGTCTGCCCTGTTAAAAGTGGTGGGGGATATCTAGATGGACCTGGACAGAAGGAACTCTGTGAGACTCATTTTTTTTATTTGCCTAAGGCTTTTGACACATAAACCATGAGGTCCTCCTGTCCAGGCTCAGGGATTTGGGTATAATAGGGTCAGAACAAAAATTCCTTAGTTCTTATCTTGCTGGTAGGGAACAAATGGTGGAAATGAAGTTCAAATCTACAGTACTCCCGATTAAGGTAAGGGGTACCCCAAGGTTCAATCTTGGGCCCCTACTTTAATATTTACATAAATGGAATAACATTTAGTGACCCTGAAATTAGATATCACATATATGCTGACGATACTTTGACATATGTGGAGGGTAGTTCCCTGGATGACATTAATACCAAGCTCCAGTTCGCATTTTCTGGACTACAGACAGTTTTCGATTCTTTGAAATTGACTTTAAATGTAAAGAAAACACATGGTCCATTTTTTTTGGGAGTTTTTGTTGACGGGTAAGTACACTAGACAAACCTTGGCTATTTTCAGACACGACCGGGGAGGGGATACAGATGAATGCCAGCTGACCTTGAACCAGATTAAGCTGTTGGTGGTATTTTATTGAATGAGGAAATTTGGCCAGGACACCGGAAATTCCCTACTCTTTTCGATAAGTGCCATGGGATCTTTAACATCGCCTGAACTATCACCAATCCTGGCAGATGGGACCTCAGTTTAATGTCTCATCTGAAACACCCTCTCATGCTGCACTACAGTGTCAGTACTGGGATATTAACCCAAGTGCCAGATGTGGAACTGAACCCACAGCCCTCTGATCTCCTGGCCTCAGAGGCGATTGTGCTACCTAGTGAGCCACTGGCACTTAGGGATCCGATAACATCATACCCACCCCTAGATATTAGGACTAAAAGGAGAGAAAGTACAACAAGTAATAAGCTATAAATATCTAGAGTGTGGTTGGATTTAGGTTCAGATGGGATAAGCATTTGGATTGCTTACTGGGAAATCTTAGTAGGAAATTGGGAATGCTTTACAAGCTAAAGTATTATATAATTAAAGACACATGATGTAGGATTGTGGAAAGTGTGATTCTGCCAGTATTGGAGTATGAGGATCTGGTTTATGGGGGCATCGGGGATGGAGCTGGCTAGGCTGGATGTGATGTACAACAGACTTACTCACTTCATCCTCGACATCCCTAGGACACACTCACTGTGGTTTGCATAGGGCCCTAAATTGGTGGTGTTTGGAGGATAGGAGGAATTTGCATTTAGCAATTCTTATGGGTAAAATAAATAGGAAAAAATTGCCCAGTTATATTTTGAATATGTTTGCTTCTAGGGAACAAAGAGAGGGATTATGATCTTCTAGAGCATGCAATATATTATTCAAAATGTAACTTAGAAGTGAGTAGAACTTCCCCTCTATGAGGGGTCTAGAATCTGGAACACACTGCCTCTAGAAATGAGAGATGGAGGTGTTACTGTTAATTCTAGGATGATAAAAATTGGTCTACAGCGTCTATCGTAGATTGAAAGCATGCTGTCAATAATTGGTTAAGGGAGTTTTCTCTAATTATAAAAGTAAAGTATATGTTAAAATGCTGGACTTTAGTTAAGGCACTTTAATATAAAAGAATGAATGGAAATCCTGATATAGTACCTTATCTTTAGTAGGATTTGGTATTATTGACTAGGCTGTACAAATATTAACATGTTTAAATTATAATTGTTATCATTGTATGTATATTGATAGTATGCATGATCAAGTAACCTGTACATGCTAATTATTAGGTTCTTTTATACAGTATTTAATTGTGATATGCTTTTGTTAGTCTTTGAATGTATTAGATTTTAAGGCTGGACCTCCTTGAAATGAGTTTTTACTCAATGGAGTTTTCCTATTTTGTTCATACTATATGAATAAGAATCAAATTTTACTAAACTAAACTAATCTCTTTCTATGGAAAATGCTACCTTCCTATACCTCATTAATACCTGTGAGGTAGTTGAACGTTTCTGTCATATCCCCCTTCCCCTTCTTTGCTGCAGAGAGTACATATTTAGTTCCTTGAGTCTTTCCTCATAGGGCCTTTGATGCAGGCCCTGCATGACTTTCATAGCTCTACATGACTTTGGTAGCCCTCCGTTGTACCTTTTCCATCCTATGTATGTCCTTCCAGAGGTGGGGCCCCAGAACTGGACACAGTACTCAAGGTGGGGTCTTACCAGTGATCTATACAGGGTAATACTACCTCCCTCTTTCTGATGTTGATACATACTGTAGTAACATAGTATTTGATGGCAGATAAGGACCGCTAGGCCCACCCAGTCTGCCATGTTCCATGACTGTATCAGTTGCCGCTGACCTTACTGTATAGTAGGAGACCCCACACATTCACCACAAGAGTTTCCATCTGCTCTTGCTGTGTTCCTAGTTCTTGTTTAAAAAGCTATCAACTTAGTGGTCTCTCAGTTCCATCTGTACTCTTATATCATCTCCTTTGTGCTCTTGCTATGTCATTTCATGTCACTGTGCTTTTTAATGTTCCGCTAGCTGTGATCTGACAATTCTCCTCTACATTCCTCTTGCTTTCATATCTTGTCTCTCTCTTTGTCTCATGCTGTGTACCCCCCACTGCAAAACTACAATTAATGAACTATGTAACAAATCGAATCGCCTGTATCATTTTGTGGATTTGCTTAATGTGTAATTTTTGGTGTGTTGCATTGAAGCAGGTTAGTCTAGCATCTCCCTCAACTGACCCTTGCCAAGAGATACCTTCAGCAGCACAGTAGTAGGTGTGCACTGGAGACTGACCAAAGTAAGACCCTTGGGTTGAAAAACCCCACAGGGAGAGTACAATACAATGCAAAGCACAATGGATACTGAAGTTGTTGCCAGAAATTATAAAAATACCACAAGAACTTGTTTTAAATTACTTGAAGGTTACTGGTAATTTGTTCCCACACCATTACCTTTGCACGTGATCACTCACTGTCCATAATTGCTGACTGCACGGCTGATTGCAGGTAAAACCAAAACCCTTACAATCATTTCACTCAAAATCACTTGTGCACTATTCCCAGAACTCCCATCCTGGAAATCTTTTAACGGAAGGGTTCAGTGTGTAATATGGGACCCAATTTTGCAAATATATACAAAATTGCCTTGTTGCTAAGAGTAGTAAATCAGAGGTCATGAGCAGTTTTAAAAAATTCCACTTAAAAGTAAAAACAGCACACAAAACGTTTCCTACTCTGAGACTAGACATAAAAAGTTACTAACCTTTCACTTTGGAAATATACCTCAATATTACGTACAATTAAAAAAAAACTAACTGTTAAGAATTCACTGGTCTCCACATCTCATTAGTGTGGTGACCTCATTAGACACCGAGGTTTGTTCGCGTGCCAGTAATATCACCACGCACCTCAGTGTGGAGTACCAGCTTGTTCTTAACAGTTAGTGGTTTATTCTTCTTTATTACTGTGGTCTGGCAGTATGGCCTAGAGGTTACAGTAATGAGCTGTGAATGAGCTTGGTACAGCCAGCAATCTGGGTTTGATTCTCACAGTCTCCACTTGTGTACTGTGTGCCTCACCAAGTCCCTTAACCTCCCTGTGCTCCTGGTCTAGGTCACCTCTGAGAACAGGCCTTGTGCCCAGTGCACCTTACCCAATCACCAAAAGAATAAAAGAAAAGTCTCTGTGTAATGCATTTATGTTAATTAGCCAAAATGCTACGTGGTTTAAGACATCTAGTTTAAACATTGCAAATGTTCTCATTTCGCCTCAGAATTGTTCATTTCATGGCCATCCCACATGGAATGGTGCACAGCTGCCAGCACAGCCAAAAGCAGTGAACAAAAAAGAATTAATAATATTCTAATATGATGATTATTTGTTTTCACAAATTGTTTTGACAGTGTTCCAAGCTTGTAGCTTCATGTTTGATTATGTGTCACAACATTTTGAGGATCATGGCCTCCCATCGCCCCCCTGCCAGTCCTCTGCCCCCTTTGCAGCATGGTTATTTTCAAATTAAGATACCAGGCCGGCCTGCCCGCTGGCGGTAGAACTACACCCAGGTGCCAGTGACCTGGGTTGCGGGAACTGACTGGGCGGCTGGAGGGCTGTGGGGTTGGGGAGGATCGGCACCTAGGGCTGCTCTCCTCCTCCGGGTAGGGTGGATGCAAGTCCCGCTGCAATACCACCACCTGGGTGACCATGGGTGGAGGTGCAGCGAGACAGACATACAAGGGAGGGTGGACATCTGCCAGAGCGCAGGCGTTAGCATGTTGAGACGTCACGTCCTCCTTGGCCCACCTTGCGTGCAGGCGTCTGGGGATTGGGACCAGAAAAGCAGAAAGAACCCTGCACTGGGCTCCTGTAGGCAGGACCCGGCCACCCTGAAAACCCCTTAACCAGGCTCCATAGATGGGGCTTGCGAGGCCTTCCGACACAGTCTCTAGGTGTGTGAGAGATGGACTAAGGAGGGGTCCCTCTCTCCTGCCTGGGGGTAAACCAGCGCAGGATGGGGAAGGCTAGCCAAGCACCCGGAGGGAGGTACCTGGGCAGGACTATTGGAACCCACAGCCTAGGAGATCCCTGAAGAAAGGAATCCAGTGCAGCGAGGAAGGGGCATAAAGAAAGTAAAAACAAAACAAAATTAAGATACCATCCAGTGCAGAGCAATGATCCTTGTCTTCTCTCTAAGCACTGGACCCAAATTCTATTAATCTCCCTGATCAAGCAGTGTACCACTGAGTGAGCCGGCTGGGGTGTGAAGATGAGGAAGATCCCTTCTGTGCTGGATGGCAAATAATTTAAAAAAATTACTGAGTGTGATAACATATTCAAAGAGTGGGTGGGGTGAATGTTTGGGCTCAGATGGGTGGGTTTGTTTACTTTTTAGATGGTGCAAATTAAGTCCATAACAGTCAGCATAAAGAACATAGGTCCCCAAGAGATGATACCTCCTTAGTGTAGCAAACCAGATGATGTTGTAGACTTCTAAAAAATACACCATAAGCTAGATAATGTGTAATGGATTGCTGTAGCACCTCTCCTCGAAAGTATTACTCAAGCAAATGTTTCCCAACAACTACCATGATCATGTAGGCAGGAATGGGCAGAACTGGATCAAAGTAGGAGCCATGCCCTTACATCATGCCATCTCTCACTCACCCAAATTCTTAGAGGTTACATCCACCCTGGAATGCAAACATTTTATTCTTTGCAACTAGAAATTGCCACTGAGTACAAAGACACTGCAACACAAATGATTCAAGGCAGGAAATAGTAGCTCAGGGTCATCCAACAAGTTTGCATTCATTTAAAACAAAGGGAAAATACATTCTCAGCTGTGAGCCTTACTTTGTAAATAAGTGCAAACTTTGACTAATTACCCCCACACACACCCAGACCCCTAGCCCCCCAATTACACACACATAATCCATTTCTGGCTCAGTAATAAACCCAGTTCCCAAAAAAGTAAGCATTGTCATAGCTCAGCCAGGGCCATTCAACAAGTTTAGATTTATTTAGTAGAGAAACATACACAATGTCAGCAGAAAAAGACCATTGGTCCATCCAGTCTGCCATGTATCAGTGCCCATCGATGTTACTGCAGCATTGGAATGGGTGGGGAGTGGCTGCTGCAATAAACACCAGATTAGAAGGATTTTTATAGAATAACAGGAAGTGTTTGTTTAGCACACTGCACAGTTCATATTTATACTGGTGACACATGAGCACTATGAATCTGGAAGTTAGAGATATTGTCCCTCACTGGCAAATACTGTACTTAAATAAGTTGGGAGGCAGTTTAGCGAGTGGGTTAAGGGTCTGAGCTGTAGATCTGGAGACCTGGTTTGAATCCTACAGCCGCCTAGGTGTATACTGTGTGGTTCTGAGCAAGTCACTTAACTTTCTTGTGCTCCCAGGTCGCATCTGGAAATAAGCTTGACAGTGTAGTAGCTCACCCTGGTTAGATGTTCTCCTTCCCCTGCTGTGAAATAACTGAAAAGCCTGTCTGAGATGAACAAAGATATATGGTCAATATTATTATAAATATAACAGTTAAAAATAATATTGGTCCTATATCTTTTGCTCAGCTGAGAGGGGAAGCACTCTATCTCAGAAAACTATTTAAAGTATTTCCACAATGCAGAAAGGACGGAATGGCTGATAAATATTAGACAGTCACAAGGAAAGGGGAGACCTATGGGCACTGTGTACATTTTTGTTATCCATTCATTCCAAGCTGGGGTCAGTAGATGCTGAGGAAAATTATCTCATATGTTTGGCAGCATTTTGCCACTTCCCAGTGGATATCCCACTCATGGAAGGCTAAGCAGGGATTGCTAGGCTGAGGGAGAGGTGGGACTCAAATGAAGAGGACAGTAAAAAGCAGAAGAACTAAACAAGTACTTTGGCTCGGTTTTCACAGTGGAGGGGAGTGCAGGGGTCAGAGCTTAGGGGAGGGAGGTGGGACAGAGATTGACCAAGTCCATTCAGTGTCGAGAGGGTTAGGGAGGAATTAGGCAGGTTGTGGGTGGATAAGGCCATGGGGCCAGATGATCTGCACCCAAGGGTGATCTGGGAGTTGGGGAAGAGGTGGCAGCCCCATTGATGAGGCTGTTCAGCCTGTCTCTGGATTCAGGAAGGGTGCTGGAGGACTGGAGGAGGGTGAACATGGTGCCATTGCATAAGGAGGGTAGCAGAGAGTTGAAGAGAACTACCACCCAGTCAGACTCACGTCAGCGGTGGGGAAGGTCATGGAGGCACTCATTAAGGAGGGTGATAGACTACCTAGAGGATAACGGGCCCTAGATGACAGACAGCATGAATTTATGAAAGGGAGGTCATGCCAGACAAACCTAGTTGAATTATTTGACTGGGTGACACAGGTAATTGACTGGGGAGCGGTGGACATGGCCTACCTGGATTTCAGCAAGGCCTTTGACACTGTTCCCCACATGTGGCTAGTGAACAAGCTGGAAAGCATAGGAGTGGTGATAAAAATAACCAGGTGGGTAGAAAACTGGTTTGGCAGGTAGAAGCCAGAGAGTGGTGGTTAATGGGGTTTACTCGGGGACAGGGCTGGTGATGCGGGGTACCCCAAGGGTCAGTACTGGGTCCCTCCTTTTCAACATCTACATTAGGGACATAGCAGAAGGACTGAGAGGATGGGCAGGCCTTTTGCAGACAATACAAACATCTGCAATTGGGTGGACTCAGCAGGGGTGGAGGACATGAGACAGGACTTGAGAACTTTAGAAGGATGGGTGGAGACTTGGCAGCTAAGGTTCAATGTCAAAAGTATGCAGTGATGCACCTGGGGCACAACAACCTGAAGCAAGATACACACTAGGGGATGGATATTAGTGTTACAGAGCAGGAGAAAGATTTAGGAGTAATGGTATCTAGTAACCTCAAAGCAGGCAACCAATGTAGCAGGCAGTGGGAAAGAAAATGGGATACTGGCATGTCTTGCAGGTATCTCTAGCAGTCAAGCAAGGCACGCACCTTACAAAGCCACGGTGAGGCCACACTTCAGAGTATGGAGTCCAGTTCCTTGGGGCCACATCAGCAAGGGACATAGGTTGGAGGGGTTCAGAGGAGGCGACTAAGATGGTACAGGGTAAACCATATGAGCAGAGATGCAGGGAACTGGGGCTGTACTCCTTGGAAACTAGAAGGGAAAGAGGAGACATATTGAAACATTCAGATATGTCAAGGGATTAACAAAGGTAAACACAGGAGTCTATTCCATAGGAAGGACGGTGTAGTAACTAGGGGGCATAGTTTGAGACTACGAGGGGAGATTCAGGGGTGATGTGAGAGGACAGTTCTTCACAGAGAGGGTGGTGGAGGTATGGAACAGGCTTCTGGATGCCGTGGTGGGGGCCAGAACAGTGATGGAATTTCAGATTGCATGGGACAGACATAAGGGTCTGTGTGGAATGGGAAAGGGCCGCAGGAAAGGGCGCAGGGATAAATAAAGGGGGTGGAAAGGGCAGATTGATGGGCCTGAGGGTCTTTTTCTGCTGACAAGAGTCTATGATTCTATGGTTAGCTGGTGGTAATTACTAGTAGAATTAGCTTTAAGTCAGCACTGTACCTGTGCCCACACTGCTGTTAGCCTTTGGCTTAATAGACTGATTCAGTCTCCATTGCAGTCAGTAGTATCATCAGCACCAAATATTTATTGCATTGTTCTTTCTACAAACAGAGCTGGTTTTAGAGTTTTTGGAGCCCCAGCGATATGTCATGGGCCGTTACACAACCCAACTTGACCATATGCATAATATTTTACATTCAATACAACCAGTTAAATATTTATGGTTTTTTCTATAAGTATTTTATTTTCTGCTGCCAAATCGTCCCCTCCCCAGCTGTTCACACAGCCTAGTCAGCCACCTTAATCAGGACTTGCTTTGAGATCCCCACAGATTGCCCTGTAGTGGGACCAGGAAGCAGGCTGTTCTTCCCCCTACTGGAGACACACTTCCATGTACAGAGCAGAGCCTGCAACAGACCAGTGGATCATCCTGTCACTGGGCTGTTTTCTCCCTGCAAGTCCCCAAAGTCCACCTGTGTTGCAAGAATACAGCCTGGGCGAGTGCTTGCCTGTGCACACACGCAGCAATGTGTCAGGCAGACACCCTTCCTCATAAGCTCCCATCTGCACTGCCACCAAGTGACCACCAGGTGGCAGTTGGAAGAGCGGTCACCTCACCCTCCCTCACAAAGGAAGAAGAGCAGTCTTTTGGATGCTCAGTCATTTCTCCCTCCTCCAGCCAACCCTCCAGCATCCTCGACTCATTCCTGAACCCTGGTCAGCAGCAATGCAAACAGTAGCTCTACCACCACATGGGCAGCTGGCTCACAGGTTTGTGTTGTTTAGAAGGAAATAGCAGTGCTAGCCCTTGAGGCTCCTCTGCTTATCCAGTCCTTGTCTGTTCATGAGATTCAGATTGTCTGTGCCATACCTTTGTGAGTGATTTTAAGACATTATGATGCCACATCACCTGTGGCTGGCCAGGGAGCTTGCTTCAGCTACAGGAAGCTGTGTGTGTCGAGGCCGAGAGAGGGAGGGAAAAAAACAGAGGGAGAAATCCTGGTAATCATGTAAACGACGGCCACGTGTGGCCTGATCAGAGTATATCCCTGTGAATAGGGTATATCCATGCAAAAAGACATGCTACCAGGCAAGGGAACGATATGAAAAAAAAACAACATTACAATAATATAATTAAAAAAGTTTACAGTGAAATAGAACTTTGGATCTGGCTACCCCAATGAGCGGGGAGGAGGGTCCCAACAACTAAAGAGATCACTAGTGCCTAAAACTGGCTGTGTCTAAAACAGAAAAATAAATTGTCTGAAGTAAGGGCCTGTGTTAGCCCATATGCTTGTTTATTGTAACTGTTCCAGTGACAGGTATAAGCATTGTAAATACTTATGGCTAGCACTAAATGTAACTACACTGTATCCAGCTTGGTGTTTGGGCATTTTTGCTCACATACTGCAAGTATAAAATAAAATTGTTTGTTATTTAGAATACAAGGTAACGGATTGTCTTTCGGTTTAGCTCTCTAACCTAACCCTGACCTCTAATTACTACTGCTCACACTCTACTCTGAGTAGACTAGTGGTGCCTGGACCCCATTTCCTCATTTGTTTCCCTTCTGCCTCCTCCAGTTCATTAGGGGACAGGAGCTTGACCCTATGATGAAGCTGCTTGGCTCTTGCTTTGCAACAGGGGTGGGGCTTCCTCTAATGTTTGCCTGTGTTGATCTCTTAGTAGTTCCAGCTGCTCGCTGTGCCCCACAATGTTTTTATTTTATTTTTTATTAAATTCTTGGATTACAATACCTGTGAGTCAGAGACTCTTTTACAGAAGTTTCACGTCAGACTGAACAGTACAATACAAACAGTGAACTAATTAACATACTATATCTAATACACTTACATGTTACAGTTACAAAGGTTGATAATGTTAGAGACATGCTGCTTTCCTGCTGAGGGAACTTACCAAGACAGAGTGACATTCAGGGTTTTAGTGAGAGGCACCAGAACAGCGTCCAGTGACAGGTGTAGTAGCTTCAGATCAAGGGTATCACTGCTGAAGCAGGATTTGCCAAACACCTTTAAGAGATTTTTTGGCTTCACTAATGGAGACTATCTTAAAGTAGAGGTGGGTTGTTCAAAGATGGTCCCAGGCCTCGGGGTCAATTGGGGAAGGTTGGTGTGCCAAAGAAGTCGGGGGGTACTCCACTAAGGTCTGTGAATGCTGAGTTGAATGTGTCAGCTATTTGAGCGGGTCCTGGATGACTATACCATCAACGCTTGAGCATGGTGGGAGGGATTTGCTGGGCTTTCCAGTTAGTTCTTTAAGGTTGTCCAAAACTTCCTGCTGTCTCCCAGGAATTTGAGAGTACATCCTTGTAGTGAGCCGATTTGGCTTGTCTGATGACTCATGTGCAAGAGTTTCTGGCCGCTTTGTACTGTTGCCAGTCTTGCCAGTTACCCGTGTGAGCTTTGTGCCAAAGGTGGTCTCTATTCACCATAAGGGTTAGAAGGAAGGGAGGAGGAAGAGATCCAAGGGTTGTTAGCAGCTTTTACCTTGCACTTTCTGAAGGGGCAAAGATGTCACACGCTACATTGAAATGGGTTATGAAGTATTCTAGAGCATTATCAACACTAGTTGCAGAGTCCAGCAATGATCAATTTAGGTTATGGAGATGGGCTTGAAATTGATTTAGCTGCCCTTTCTTGAGGACACATTGGTAGTTTGTTCTGTTTGGCAGTTTGGGACTATTGTTGGATCAAAGACAGGTGATGGGAGGTGGTCACTAAGGGAGAGTGGTCACTAAGGGGTCTGGGAGAACTCCAGTGCCAGTGTTACTTTCTGGCGGTTGGTAAAATGAGGTCAAGCATGGTACTATTCCGGTCCTGTGGTTGATTCTGGTCAGGAAGGTTGCTCTTGAGCAAGATCAATGGCTGCAGTAGCATTTTGTAGGTGTTGGCTTGGGGCAAGCTAATTAATAATAAAGTCCGAAGCACTACCTCAGAGCAGGGGCAGTAGGATGGAGAGGTAATTGAGATTGATGAACTCTTTGGTATGGTCAAGTGGGGATGTAGATTGCAAGAATTGTGAGGGTTTTTCCATGCTTCCCAAGGAGCAACTTAATTGCAAGGGCTTGGATGCTGCTACCAGTGGCTATTTTAGGAAGGACATGTCCTTGGGGAGGCTTTTATGTATATTGCACATCCCTCCCTTTTCCCAGTTCTGTCATCTCTAAATAACGTGTAGCCATCTAAGGAGATGGCATTATCAGGCACCTTGAGGGACAGCCAGTTTCAACACAGCCAGCACATTGGGTCTGTGCTGGGTCACCCAGCCCTGAAGGAATCAGTTTTAAGTAGACTTGAATGTTTACTGACGCCAATTTAATGGCTCCTGGTTACAGCTGTAAGGGTAAGGTGCTGCACAGGCCCTGGGTTGGGTGGATGTTCCCTGACAAAGTAGGAGTAACAGGGCATTCTGAATAAGCAAGTACTATAGATAAGGTAGGAGGACCAGCAAGGTGGGGCAGAGTTAGAAGCATGTGAGGACTAGGGGTTTAGAAGTGATTACCACAGAATTAGTCAGGGCAACAGAGTGGGGTGGTGGGTCACTAACAGTCGCTGGAAGCTACAGGGACACCCGTAAAGGAGATAGGAGGGTGGTTAGCACCTGATTGGTGTTGGCCAGGTACTGCTGGGGTAGGGTTACTACCAGGAGAGCTAGGAGTACAAGGCAGCTAATTGAGCCCATCTTTGAGAGTAGTAGACAAAAGTATTAAAGAAGAACAGGTGGATGGTTAGCACCTGGACTGGTCAGATAGGTTGGGGGGCAGTGATAAGCTAGGAAATTGGGTGCAAGCTGTAAGGTAAACAAACTGGCAAGGTTTTATTGGGACCCTGCAGATGGTGCAGTGGTTAGAATGTCTGCCTTTGGTGATCAGGGTCAGCGGTTCAAATTCCAGGTGGGGAGGTAGTGAGAAAAGAGGGGAGGGAGAGTAGAGGGAGATAAAGGAGAGGTCTTGTAAGTTGGCTGGGAAAGGTGATAGAGTGGATAGGGAAGGATGATAGAAAGTCTACTGAGGAGGGGAGAAGGTGTACTGTGGTGACTCCTAGTGGTCACTCAGTATAATATGCAACTGGAAAAGTGAGGGATAGAAATTTGCTTCGGTCTGTATGACAGGTCTGTGATCAATGTGACCTACAAATCAAGGGACAGCCTGGGGTGATTGGGGAGTTGCTGCACAGCAGCGATGTAATAACACAGGTACACTGTGTTTACCTGTGCCAGCAGCTAGCAGGCTCTGTGTCTCATTGCTTTGGAATCTGCTCGACAGGATGATTATAAGAGCCTGTGGACAAGGAGACAGTAGATTAAAGTTCCTACAGAAAACAGCCCTAAGCTAAGACAATTTGCTACACTGAGTACAGAATACAAGCAACCTAACTGTTTGGGGACAGTATGTCTTACAGGAACACATAGAAGAATTATTTGCACACTGTGTTTACCTGTGCTGCAGCAGTTAGCAGGCCCTGTGTCTTGTTGCTGTAGAATCTGCCCAGGACAGGATGATGTTACGTAGCTGAGCTCTTTTTACTTACTCAAACCTCCTTCTGGGGAAAATGACCTTTTTGCAGCCACATGCACCTGAGCTTCATCAATCCTGCTCATATACCGTGCTACTTCTCCTTTACTCCTAGTCTTGCTTCTCAGAGGTGCTCCCAACTCAAATGGTACCAGAAATCTGGCTCTATCTATTCGGATTTACCTGGCCAGAGATGCTGAGTCAAACCCAGGTCCTCCATTTGTAGCTTTGCCTCAAAACACTCCCACATGGTTTTCTTCAAAGGTCTCAAAATCACATATGAATATTCGCGGCCTCACCGCTAACTTTGCTTGAATTGGAAGCTTGGGTTGCCCACTACTCCTCAGACATACTTGGCCTCATGGAGACCTGGCTCAGACCTACAATGCCAGACTCCTGTGTGCACTAAAGGTTACAAGTTCTTGAGGGCTGATCGCTCCACATCTAAACATAGAGTAGGTGTTTGCGCTGTGCTTCAAGAACATCTCTCAATCAGCTTCTCTCAGCCCAGTCTCCGAATGGCTGTGAGTTACTTCACGCCATGCTCCTTCTGGAAACGGCCAAGAAATTGAGCATCGCTCATGGCCAGCAACCCTCCAAAAAACAGATTGAAAGGACTGACCAAAGTCATTCAATACCTTGCATCGCTGAAGGGGAAGTCAGAAATACTCCTCATCGAGGATTTTAACCTTGATTGGCTTGGTGCAATGCTGGTTCATTGGAGGAAGTCTCTCTCAAATGACAACTGGTCCAACAAGAATTGTGCCCAATAATAACCATCAATCCTTATAGACTGGATCCTCACAAACAGGAAGGATAGGATAACAAATGCCAGAACATTGCCTCATGCTATCAGTGACCACATGCCTGTCTTTTGTATATGGAGTGCTTGCTCTCATAAACCCTTCCAAAGAAATCCAGTTCTGAAACTTGTAGCCTAGACTATGGATCCCTGGCTTGGGCTGCCTAACTCATTGCCTGGTCCCACTCTATCATACCACTGATGTAGATGAAGCATTCAACTTCCTACATACCCCTTCTTAACCTCCAAGATGCATTTGTCCCCTCAAGTAATGGCATATCAGAGGCTCTCTGACCAGATGGATAAACAGTCAACTACTTTCACTAATGAGAAGGAGGGATAAAGCATGGTACAATGCTAAACACACCCAGGATCACTCAGACTGGACCGCATACAGACAGCTCAGGAAGGAATGCAAGAAAGCTATCCACAATGCTAAAAGTGCCTATTACCAACAGCTCCTTCATTCATCTACCATGACCCCCAAAGTTTTTGGAACCACGTGAAATCCTGCATGGGACAAGGTACTAATTCATCTATAACCGACATGACCCTGGATGGCTCCAACTGCAATAACCTAGTTACCATTGCTAATGCCCTAAATACTCACTTCTCGGACCTATCCTATTTCTCCTGCCAATTTGATCATAATTCAGCCTCTCCCGTGGACCCCCTGTCCTCAAGCTCCCCCATGCCTTGACCTCAAGCGGTCTCCAAGAAGGACGTTTTTGACTTCTCAGATCCATCCCCGACTGTGGCTCTGCTGGCTTGGATGAGCTCCTACTGAGGTTTCTTAAGCTGGCGCCCCTCATAATGGCCCCATCACAAGACTGTTCAATCTGTCCCTTGCCTGAGGGTATGTGCCTGCACTCTGGAAGACAGCTCGAGTCATTCCCATACACAAAAATGGTGACACCAGATGTATGGATAAACATTAACCCATTGCAATTCTCTCCACCCTCAACAAACCTCTCGAGAAAATTGTCACCTCTCAGGTTACAGGCTTTCTGCAACAAACTCAACAGATTACTCCGTGCCAGCATGGTTTCAGGAGTGGCCACAGTACCACTACAGCTTGCTTAAAACTGACTAATGACATCTGAACAGCTATGCATGAGGGGATGCTCACGGAGTGATATTCATAGACTTCACAAGGCATTCAACCTGGTAGATCACACCCTGCTGCTAGAGAAACAGCTTGATTTGGGCTTCTCATCTCCCACGCTGCCGTGGTTCAAAATCTACAGTACCTGTCTGGTAGATGGCAATTTGTCAAAATAAGTGGTGCCAAATGAGGTCTTGCCTCCATCGAGGTCAGAGTTCCCTAGGGTCCACCCTTGGGCCGCTACTATCTCTCTATTTATCAACAACCTGCCCAAATCTCTTAGCTCCTGTGAAGCCCTTCTGTATGCTGTTAACATGGTACTCTACACCAGTGTTGCTGACATCACTGACATCAAAACAAACTCAACCTGGATTTTGCCACCATCAGTCATGGATATTGCGCAACAAGCTCCTTCTCCAGCGAAAAAACAGTCACCGTGCTCTTTGGCTCAGCGCCCAGACTCAGAGCCTGCCCTTCTACCATTTACTATAAAGGGGCCTGGGTTCCTTTCTTGACATGGTGGACTCTTTCAAGTATCTGGGCATCACACTCAATCCATCTCTTGACTTCAACCTTCATATTTCAACTGTATGCAAACCTGTCCACATTAAGCTTGCATTGCATGTAAGACTACATCACAACCTTACCTCCTCTGCAAGACTACCTTCACTCAGGGTGTTTTAAGGCCTGACCTCTACATACAGTCTCTTGTCATACATGGATGCAAATAAAGCTGTTCTAAGCAAATGGGAGACTTGTTATAACAGCATCTGTCATTTTGCTCTATCTATGCTACGGCGCATCCACTGCTGTGTGCTCTATGCTGGCTCTCCTCCTTCATACCGGGCATATCGCTGGATTGCGCCATAGACAAAATAATCAGAGAAGGCCTTCCTGTAGTCTATAGCTTGCTGGTTCAAACCTTCCTCACCGACCTACTCCCTATGCTGATGGACAACTCTCACTGGTATCCCCAAATGCAACACTAGGATGGGCGAGTATGCCTTTGTGGTGTCTGAAACAAAACTCTGGAACTCTCTCCTTAAGGAACTGAAACACGTGCAGTCCCACCATATCTTTAAAAATGGCCTCAAAGTCACCTACAAATCAGGGACAAATGCTCCCCTAAACTATATGGTACTGACCTCGTTCTTGTCTCTCCCACAGCCCCACTGGCACTTCTGGGACTCTCTATCCCAGCTCACTGCTCTTAGAACCAAGCTGCTGGCCACTTACCCTTGACTCCCTATTAGTCCTCTGGGTAATTCTTCCCACCATCTGTTTCATGGTGCCCTCTGTACTTACATGTGTTGTTTTATTCCTTACAGTGATGATTGCCTGCTGAATTCCTTGTACTTGTGTGTATATTCCTTGTGTACCATGTGTTTATCGATCACCCCACTGTTTTCTGTGCTATATGCTGTCTGAACTCCCCTGTTATAATATGCTGGTTTTGTCTGTAACTATTCTGGGTTGTGCCTGAAGAGAGACAATGTTGTTGTTTAATGCACTTACTCAGTCAACAAAATGAAATAAATAAATAAATAAATAAACGTTCTCTTCCATGGCACAGAATGTGGCAGGGCAGTAAAGAAACAGCTGTGTCTCCAAAGTCAGCTTACCATTCTGACCTTCTACAAGGGCTTTCACTGCCTACAACCAACAAGCCTTCTCTTGTCTCAACCCACCCTAGTATAGTGTATTTTAGACATGCTCAGAGTCCATTCTCATACTCTGCTTAGTGTCAGCTGATGACACATGAAACTTATCTGGGGAATTTATAAATATAAAACAACAGACTTCATTAAAAACATGTCATGCCCATACATGGGAACTTTTTTGCACTTTTCTAAAACTATACATATAGTATGCTTGAAAGCACTGCTTTGCTTTGGAACCCAATTCTGTTACAGCATTCTTTATCTGGGAATAAAATGGAAAAAGAGCATAAATACTGTTGCACTGCATGTGTTTTTTGTCTTCCCTGAGCATGTTTCTTTCTATTATGTTTTGTCATTTAATGCTATAAACCAGCGCTTCCATTTCCCAGCACAAAACTACTCCACTACCCATAGCTGTCTGCCTCAGCATTGCATTCAAGCAGGTTTAATTTCTTCCAAGCACAAATGTATACATCTCCTTTTTTATTATAAAAGCTGTAACTTAAGCTGGCCCAGTGGCGCTGAGGGTTGAGATGCTGGATGCCACACCTCACGCCACACTGGCGACCAGGCTCGGAGTGAGCTCAGGTTGGCAGGGAGGGAAGGATTGAGCATCTGGCAGACTGCTCTCTCTCTCCTGGGAGGAAGGAAGGTCATCCCACTCCTTGGTTGGCTCCTGGTGGAGGTCGGGGACAGCACTGGAGTTATGAAGGCACAGAGCATGGCAACATGGCGCATACATGCCTCCACACACACATTTATGGCTGCGAGGGGAGGGATGGAAAGCAGAAAAGGGAGGCAACCGCAGGCTAAGTGGTACCCTACCTGCCGATTGTGTTCCGCTCTGCTCCTGGATCACGGAAGCCCCAACTCTGGATGTTGTGCCTTGGCTGGGGAAGGACAGCCTCCCTCCCAGACCAACCACAGGGGAAATCCATGGGGACATGGGGCTTGGTGGTACTGGGGGAGCGGTGGACAGACAAAGGTGGCAGAGGTGGAGGCACCTGTCTGCGGTCACCTTGAAGAGAAAGTATATATGAAAAAAATTAAAGGCTGTAACTAGCTCTAGTGACCATGTATATGTTTTTTATTATTGATTTCCAGTATAGCAGCAATGGAAGGATTTTCTGACAACTTGAGTCATCATTTAGTCATAAATCATGAAGACTCTTGGTTATGATTTCTGATCAAATCACGACCATGCTTGAAGCATTTATGTAAATGTGGCACATGTAACCGTGGTTGCCCTTGACGAAACTCAGAAATAGAATGTCTCTCACTATACCATTGTTCAGCCTTTTAAACTCTCTGGTGCTGGCAGTATACCCTAAAGGTTGGGTGAAAAGCTTTGAGTGAACTTGTTACATCCAGTAGACCTGGGTTTGATCCCCACAATTTCCCTTGCATACCGTGTCACTCTAAATAAGTCACTTAACCTCCCTGTGACTCCTGAATTGCCCCTGAAAACAGGCACTTGAGCCTAGTGGGCCTTATCTGTTAGTAAAGCATAACAGAAAAAAATAAAATAATTGATGCCTCATTTATTAAGAATAAATATGGATTCTCTAGTGTGACTACTTGACTAGGTAACCATAGAAACTTAGAATTTGATGGCAGATAAGGCCCGCTGGCCCACCTAGTCTGTCCATTTCCCTACCTAATGGATAAGCTGAAGATCCTAGTTAACCAACAGCCTACTTCCTCCTACCCCCACTAGAATTGCCTTATGTCTGTCCCATGCATTCTTGAATTCCCACTGTTTTGACTCTATGACCTCATCAGGAAGGCTGTTCCATGCATCTAGAACCCTCTCTGTGAAAAAATACTACCTCACATTGCCTCTGAGCAGTTCCCCCCCATCTTCAAATTGTGCCCCTTGTTCTTGCACATCTCTTTTCTGAAAGATGCTACCCTCTTGGACTTTGCTGATTCCCTTGAGGTATTTGAAAGTTTCTATCATGCCCCCCTCTCCTTCCTTTCCTCGAGGCTATACATCTTAAGCTCCTTTAGTCTTTCTTCATATGCCTTCTGGTGCAGACCCTGCACCATTTTGGTTAGCCCTCCTCTGTACAGCCTCCACCCTGTCTGTGTCTTTGCAGAGAGGGTCTCAGAACTGTACACAGTACTCCAGATGTGGTCTTACCAACTGTCTGTACAGAGGACCAACAACTTCCTGTTTTCTACTGGTGATGCCTCTCCCTAGCATCCCAGTATCCCCTACCTTCCTTACTGCCTTCTCACATTGCTGGCCCACCTTTGGGTCATCTGATATGACTACCCTAGGTCCCTTTCCATACCAATCATGGTAATTTTTCAAAATATAGACACACTAAAGTATAAAAATATTAAAACATTATGTTGGTGCAAGGGAAGTCTGTGATGACTTTCCCAATACTTGAATGGGTGTTAAGCAGAATATCCACTGGGAGAACACGATACTACTCTGGCTTTGATGCTGGGACAAGAAAGAACAGCAGTATGCACTTATGTAGCTGGTAGTGACCAAGCAATCCACTCCATGGCAGGCCAGAACAACCAGCTTGGTGTGGGCAGATGGGGAGCTGGTGGAAGCTGAAATTGGACTGACAGTGGACCAGAGTCAGATTTGGCATGGTAGTCCCAGGGCAGTTAAGAATCAAGGAACATCAGTCGCAGTCTGATATTCCTGAAGTTGAGAGTCTGTGTCATGGTGGTAGGCACAGTGGGCACAAAGTGGTTCTCCTCAGCAGCTGGAAATGTGGGTGGTGAGTGAACAGCTTTTAGGTGTACAGTCTTCAGTCAGCTTCTCCGTGGTAGCAACATTCAGGTGTGACAGGCAGGATGCATCCAGAATCAAAGGACATGACCTGTACCAGAGGGCCTTTTATCACACAAGGTGACAAAGCTGGACAGAGAAACTTGATGTTGGGGGACTTCTGAAAAATCGGATGGGTCCAACACATTCACTGCAAGCATTTGAAGTTCATGGGTAGTTAAGGGTGCTGGACCAATCAGGGCAAAAAATGTATGTTTTGTTTTGTAACTTGCAAGTCCTGAATCTCGCCAGTGCTGACTCCTGCTATGAAACAGTAGGGAACAGGAGGTAGCTGGTCATTTAGCCTTTGGCTAAGATAAGCATGAGTCCATGACTAATCCTCCTTTGTTTGGGATAGAGACTGTAAAGGAGACCCTTACACCTTCGAATCTAGCAGCAGTTGTGAACATAAGTATACCTTGGATCTAGTGGCAGCCAAAGGGCCATCAGACATGACCTCCAGTTGTGGCCCGTCAAAGGGCCAGTGTACACCCTCATACCCAGGCTTAAATCTACCAGTGCATATTGTCTCTCTAAAACATTTTAGAATGCAATTTCTAATAATTCATTTTCAAGTTAGTATCTCCTGTTTTGAAATATCTGAATTAAAAAGTATTCTATTTAATATTTAGAACCCTTAAAACTAAGAACCCATGGCTGTTCTAGTTCTCAATTAGAACTCGAACAACTGGGTTCTAAAAGGTTCTAATCTTTTGAACTAGTTCTGACAAACATATCTTGAGCAGCGAGATCTTCCGTCTTTCCTCAGAAGTGATCCTGACAGGAGTATCTTGATTGCCATTTTCTACTTCAGCACTCGGAAAGGACAGGAATATTTGTTCATTTGCATCCTAGCCTTACTTATGACTTTTGTGACAGTTTGTACTGTTTATTAACTGAAATCGCTCAGTGCCCTTGCCTACTATCCAGGAAACAAATTGGGACAATTAAACAGAAAAGTAAACTTCCACTGTATTTAATTTTATTTAAAAAATTAACTCTTCTCTTAATCAGCTCAAACAGAAATCTGTGATCTTTATTTAAAGTTGCTGTTTTAGCTACTAGTTTTTCAGTGACTTTTAAATACCAAAGCACGGACCACTTGAATTCTGGACACTATGATAATATGTGCTGTCTGATTTTAACATGAAATCCAAAATATTTGATTTCTAATATTGGTAATGCAATATAAATGCAGATATCTAAATACGTTTTGACTGCATGTATACTGCATATAACCTGTAGTGTACAAATCAAATAATTAATGGGAGTTGTAGAAGTAAATCAACCAATCCCATTTACTAGAAATATTTTATTTGATTCTGATTGTGACTTTCTGTTAGTCAAGTCCTGGCCTCCAAACATAGCTTTAATTAGATATCATACTAGCGGTAAGAGAGAATCCTGGTCCCTGATTGGTCAGTCTGGGATTGGAACTGGGATGTTATCCCAGCATAACATCCTAGCTCTAGTCCTAGCACACTAACGACCACATTAAAAATGTAAAAAAAAACCACACAAAAAAAACACTCCACAGCCATCAACAATTGCCTCTAGTACTCCCACTCTGCTCTGAATGTGCATTCCGCCCCATTCAGAATCGGGTCTGGCTCCATGGTAAACATGCTGAGGATGTGTTACATTAGTGTTAATCTCCTGGTACAAAAACAGACAAGTGTACTGGGAGAAGCATAATGGCACTCTGAACATGCAGCACTGGAGGCAGGCAGCTCACTGCGTGACAACCTGACTGAACAGAAATGAGCAGGCGGACAGCTGCCCGTGCGCTGTTGCAATATATTTAAAAATCACCTACCTTTCCTGGCGTTGTCTTTATTTTTTTCATGTCCACAAAACTCATCCCAGCTAAACAGGCCAATGACAGCCACAGTCTAACGTGAAAACCTGGACCGGAGGGCAGTGCCATCCTCAGTTTCACAGAGAAATGCAACAACAAAGTCCCCTTTCCCTTTTAAAGTAAAAAATACAGTACAACAGACTCTCTCCATTTTCTTCCACAACTGTGCTACCAGAGCAACAGGCTGGGGATTCATAGCAGAACCACAGGCTCACAGTGACATCGCAGCAGCTTCACCTTTGGCCACAACAAAAAATAAGCACTATTTTTTTACTAAGTATTCATGCTGTGTAAAAATGACACAAAAACACTTATAATAAACCTTTTAATATTTTTTCTTTTTTCTTTCAATTGGAGCCATTGTATAATAGGAATAATGCACTCCAGGGTGGTGGTTATGCTGGGATAACATCCTTCTCGGGTGTTGGACACTCTCGGCCTCGGCCTCAAGCCCAACACCTGAGAGCTGATGTTATCCTAGCATAACACCCATCCTGCCATGCATTATTCCTTTATTGCATTACAGTATATGGTTAGGGCTTGTTCTGTATAGAAATTGAGCCCTTCAAAATCCTGATGTGCACATTCTAAAAAGTTTTTTCAGTAAAAGTTTATTAATTTTCAAACCACGCATATATTTACATAAAAATCAAATGAAAACAATAAAACATCAACAAGTGACAATGAAATCAAGAATAACAATAACAAGGAATGTATTGGAGATAAAATTATAACAAAATATAACTACCCTATTGTTATGTTTATCCAATAGAAACTACATAAAAAGTTGTTACACATTCCAAATTATGTTTAGCTGTGTACAGAAACTGTTAAGGAAGGGCAGAAGGGAAGGTTAAGTAGTAAGCAGGCAGAGGGCTACAAGGGGTGATATACAGAAGTGAGTAAGGGGAAAGCAAGGGAAAGAAGGAAAGCAAAGACACTTCATTTAGGGTAGTGTGACAAAGTAAATACCAATAGAAGGAGTAGGCGAAAAGGGACCAAAGCAACAGGAAGAGGCAACAGGAAAGGCACAATCACTGTTAGTAGATAGCAAAACATAAAGGCAATTATGGGAGTGGTGCAGTGCAATGAATGTGGAGCTGCAGTTTTCTGGGAGACTTTCTGTAAACTGCATTGTGGCTCCATCTGCACATACCTCTCTGGGTTGAGGGAAGGAGGTCGCTGAACTCTGGATGGAGCTAGCTGGGATCAGGACCTCTTAACCCTTAGGGGTCATAAAGTCTAGCACCATTACCCCAGAGGTTACCTAGGAGAAAGAAGGCCAACTGGACTGTGGTGGGCTCCAGGAGGATGGGGGTGGTGGGAAAAGGTGCATTCTTTTGCCTGTTCACTACAGAATTCCTTCACCATTCTGGCAGGAATGTACTGCAGGGAGGAGGCACCTGTAGTAGTTGCAAGGGAAGATGTAGGGGTCCTCCATAGGGAGGTCCCAGGTGGGAGGTTGAGGACCCCTGCAGAGGAGGAATCAGCTTCAAGTAGGGGACTCGCTTGTTAGGGAGGCAGATTTGGGAACAAGAAGGGAGAGAGAAGGAGGTAAGTTGCCTATCTGGCACCACAGCTTGGAAGGATGGGCAGCAGATCCTTAGAATAGTTAGCATAGCTAGGCAGTGGGGAGCTGGATGTCATTGTCCGCCCTAGGGACTAATGACTTAGCAACAGACTGGGCTGGGGTTGTGCAGAGTGAGTTCAGGAAACTGGGGAGGGTCTAAGGCAAGTAGCATGCACAGTGGCTTTCGTTGAGGTGCTGCCTGTTCACAACCAGGGGAAGGATAGGGTACTTCATACCAGCAACTTCAACTTATGGTTGAAAGAATGGTGCAGAGAAGGAGGTTTGGCTACACTAGGGAATGGGGTCAATCTGGAAGGATATGGAACTATATGGAGTGATGACCTGCATTCATCTGAGAGGAACCGCCACAGAACCATTTCAGCAAGTCACACAGACATTCTGGGACCTTTACCAACATAGAAACATAGACTTTGACGGCAGATAAGGACCACTTGGCCCACCCAGTCTTCCCATTTCCTACCTACTGGATAGGCTGCAGATCCAAGTTAACCAACAGCCTACTTCCTCCTACCCCTACTAGAATTGCCTTATGTCTGTCCCATACATTCCTAAAGTCTCCGACTGTTTTGACCCTAACCTCCTCAGGAAGGTCGTTCCATGCACCACCACCTTCTCCGTGAAAAAATACTTCCTCACGTTACCCTGAGCCGTCCCCCCATTATCTTCAAATTGTGCCCTTGTTCTTGCACATCTCTTTTCTGAAAGATGCTACCTTCTTGGACTTTGTTGATTCCTTGAGGTACTTAAAGTTTCTATCATATCCCCTCTCCCCTTTCCTTGAGGGTATACATATTAAGCTCTTTTAGTCTCTCTTCGTATGATTTCTGGTGCATACCTGGCACCATTTTAGTTGCCCTCCTCTGGACTGCCTCCATCCTGTCTATGTCCTTGCGGAGATGGAGTCTCAGAACTACATGCAGTACTGCAAATGGGGTCTCACCAACTTTCTGTACATAGTGGTAACAACTTCCTATTTTCTACTGGTGATGCCTCTCCTATGCATCCCAGTATCCCAATCCTCCTGATTGCCTTCTCACATTGCTTGCCTACCTTTAGGTCATTTGATATGACTACCCCAGTTCCTTTCCATTTCTGTTGTTGTAACACCCCCACCCCACCCATTGTGTACTCTTCCCTTGGGTTTTTGTTTCCCAGGTACATTACTTTGCACTTCTTTTGCATTGAATCTAAGCTGCCATACTTCTGACCATTCCTCCAACCTTGCAAGTCCCTTCTCATCCTTTCCACACCCCCTTTGTGTATCAACCCTGTTGCAGATCTTTATGTTGTCTGCAAAGAGGCATACTTTTCCTTCCAGTCCTCTGCAATGTCACCTATAAAGACATTAAAGAGGACTGGTCCAATACTGAACCTACGGTACCCTACTAGTAACCTCTCTTTCTTGGTGCACTCCGTTTACTATTACCCTCTCGTGCTGTTGTTCAGCCAGTTTTTATCCAGGTTACCACCCTGGGACCCACTCCCAAGCTGGCTAACTTGTTTATTAATCTTTGTGTGGGACTGTGTCAAATGCCTTGCTAAAGTCTAGGTAGGCCATGTCACAGCCCCTCCTGATCTACTACTTTGGTCACCGAGTCAAAGAAATCTATTAGATTCATCTGACATGACCTTTCCACTGTGAATCCATGCTGCCTTGAGTCCTGTGCCCTGCTGCTTCTAGGTACTCTACAGTTCTTTCTTTCAAGTGATTCCATCATTTTCCCCACTACTGAGGTCAAACTAACAGGTCTGTATTTCCTGTCTCTGTCTTGCTCCCACTTTTGTGAGAGGAATCACATCTGCCTCCTCCAGTCCTTGGGTACCCACCATCCTTCCATGAATGGTTAAAAGGGTAGTCAGTGGTGTCACTAGTTCTCTCTTAGTTCTTTTAGAATTCTGGGGTGAATCCCATCAGGCCCCATTGCTTTGTTCACCTTCAGTTTCAAGAGTTCTTTCAGGACCCTTTCTTCTGTGAATGGACTGGTATCGAACCCCCCCATCCGAAGTGCTTCTATTGATTGGTTTAGGTACCTCCTCTTCTCTTCTTTGTGAATACTGAGCAGAAGTATTTGTTCAGTATCCTGCTTTTCACTGTTACCCTCTGCCCACCCCTCCTTTTATTAAGCCTCACTATCCCTCCCTTGGTCTTTCTTTTGCTCCCTAATGTAACATGCTTTGACTGGGCAACAAATACATTCTTGTTTTTGTGGACTACCCTACAAAATACCTAGAACTAATTCCACTAAAGGACATCAAAGCTGATACTATCGCAAATTCCTTCCCCAGCACAGTTATTTGCCACACCCCTTGTACTTGCTGAATGTGCTGAACAGAGCACTAACTATCTTTCTACCATTGCTCGAGAAATGTGCAAATCCTCAACATCAAAAAGACTCACACAATGAGCTATATCCCACAATGCAGTGGATAAAGTGAAAGAATGATGTTTATCATTCTCAACACACTCTCCATGGGCACCGTGTCATATAACCTAAAGAAAACATCTCTGACAACAACTGCTAAGAAACTACAGCTACGGCAAAAACAGCTACTTGATAAAATGCAGAGCAGTCAAAACCTCACAAAAGCAGGCCAAGGAACCATGCCAAAGAAAACAACTGCAACCAAGGCCAAAGCAGGCCAAGGAACCATGCCAAAGAAAACAACTGCAACCAAGGCCAAAGCAGGCCAAGGAACCATGCCATAGAAAACATCTGTAACCAGGTCCAAAGCAGGCCAAGGAACCATGCCAAAGAAAACAACTGTAACTAGGGCTGAAGCAGGCCAAGAAACCATGCCAAAGAAAACAACTGTAACCAGGGCCAAAGCAGGCCAAGGAACCATGCCAAGGAAAACAACTGTAACCAGGGCCAAAGCAATTTCTTTACCATGTTATGTGGAAGGCTCTTCCCCATTTATATATATATATATATATATATATATATATATATATTCACTATTCACTAAAATACCACCAACAGCTTCATCTGGTTCACGGTCAGTTGGCATTCATCTGTATCCCCCCCAGGTCGTGCCTGAAAATAGGCAGGATTTGTCTAGTGCACTTACCGGTCAACAAAAATAACTAAATAAACAAATTAAAACAAATATATATATATATATGTGTGTGTGTGTGTGTGTATATATATATATATATATATATATATATATATATATATATATATATATATATATACATATAGAAGAACAACTCCGGTCCATGCTATAGTTGACACATGACAATAACATCGGTGTACTATAATTGCAAATGCTATTTTGACATGCTATTATTCCTTAGCTGTACTTCATCCCTTCCAGTGCTCAAAGTACTGACATTATGGTGCCAGGCAATCAGGGTGCCAAATGCAGAGTGCCCCAAGGTCTGCCACCCCCGTAGTTAGAATCTATAAGTAGGTGGACATGGGGCGCAGCCCCACAAGGGGAGTGCGGGAAGCACAATTCCCCAAAAAACATGATCAGCAATATTGTAAGCAGCACCTAATTGCCCAGCACCAGATCATGGGCACGTTCGGTGGTGGAACCATACTTCATACAGTATATTGACTAGTACCCCTCTCCAAGTGCCTGTATGAAACTCTTTGTTCCTTTTGTTCAGTTTTCCTACAACGCAAGCTCTTCTTTGCCAGTACAGAGTACACTGCATTCTTCATGGTCTGTGGTTGGCATCCAGGAACTCCATTGGACCTGGATCTCTCTCTGCTATAGGTTTGGAATCAGCATCCTCATATGTCATACCTATGTTGGAACAGCCTGAACTTGCCAGAGGTGTTGCAATAATCACATTGGGACAGAGAATCTCTGCCATGCAGAAAATGTAAGCACCAAGTCATAGACTGTAAGCTGTCATTTTCTGTGGGGAACACTGTCTACTTGTATTGACCTGTCCTAGTTGCATGTGCCACAAAGATTTGCTCTGCCCTTGGACTGGTCCATTTACATTGTGGAAGAGTTTTCTTCCATGTAACCTAAGGCGCTATTCCAAGGGTTACTACCCTGCCTGTTTTCCTGACAATAGGTTGAGGGCCTGGGTTGGAATTAGAGTGCACGGGTGTCCCTACCCTCAGTAAACACAATATTTTGGTGCCTCCACTCAGAGTACAGTAACCACCCACAATCCCATCTAGTGACCGTCCATTGGAAAATTCCCAATTGCAACCTTCAACCTTTACAATATGTCTGTGCACACACGTTAATGATATGCTCACAGATGTCCCACTTACCAGCAGGGTCTCTGCTCCTGGTGTACATCCTACAACCCCATGTAAAGACATTTTGCAATACAGCATGCACTTTCAACACATTCAATAAAGAGCCTATCACTTAAAGCCAGGTAATGATATGCTCACAAGGTAGTTTCAAAGTAACACAGTAAATCAGGTTTATTAAGGGGCGTGAGCAAGGAGGCGTAAAGTTGAGCAAATGATTACTGTTTTGGTTTGTGCCAGGTTACTTGGCATGCAATTAATTTAGTCCCTTTGTTAAACAGTCTCAACTACCAGGTACCCAGAATGTACTGGCTGGCCATTATCGGAGTCTGTGGGTTGCTGCCGGGCATTGCAGCTGTTGTTGGGGCCCTTGATGGAAAGAAACAATCAACACTGACAGTGCAAAGCAGATTAATTAATTTGTATCTATGGCCAGTTGGCCTAGTCTATTGAAACACGTGAACACTGGCTGAATACAATCAGATGGTACCATTTATAATCAAACACATTTGTTGAGGAGCTACCCTGATTTACTCACTGTTCCCAATGAATTGATGAAGACCTGGTGAAATGAAGACTGATGGCTTGGAGTTGCCTAGCTTGGGAAACTGGGCTGACGACTCACCTCTGCTTCATGGCCTTTCCCAGTAGGTGGCTGCAACCTGCATTGATCTGCTGCACAGGGCTGAATCCCAGGATGGGTCTCTCACTGGAAAACCTGTCTCTGGAACAGGAACACGTGGCATGGGCTGAATTGGCAAGGGCCCACATGTAGGAAAATGTCTCTGGAAGGGTTCAGTTCTTCTGCTGGTGATACCTCCAGCTGGTAGGCAAATTGGTTGCTCCGTGAGGCTGGCTCCTTTTGGCAAACAGGAGTCCCTGGGTAACAGTCTCCTCACACACAGCAGGCCTCAGCACATTTACCTGAAGAAACACTAGACTCTCTATTTTCTTCTCTTGCAGTTCTTTGCCCAGTTGCAATCTCAGCCACTTTGCTGAGAAACCCTCTTAGTCTGCAGAAGGCAGTATTCTTGAATTCGATCCCCTCTTGGGATCGAAGAGGATCTCAGGAGATGATTGCAGGCCTATACTCGTGGTCTCCACAGACCTTAGATGCTCCTCTCTGTTCGAATGCTCAAGCTGCACTGGACTCTGTTTGAAAAACAGTTCTCAGACTAGTCCTTTTTTCTGCAATCCGGTTGGCTAAAGGGCTGTCAGGCACAGTCTTATGTTTCCATTGGTTTCTTTAAGTGCCAAACACTAAAGTTCACAGTTTCTCTCACAAGGCACCTGAGCTAAGGACCCTTGAGGTTCCCTGTGTCCCAAATGGTCTAAAACAGGTAAGTCCCAGACCAAACATGGTGGCTCCCATCAAGAAGTGCATGCTGCAAGGAAGGCAGGTTAAACAACTTCTCTGTCTCTAAAACAGTAAGAATTAAAGTAAATATTTTCAGTACCATGCAAGGCTCCCTCTGCTTTGTTAGCGACAGCAGAGTGGGGCATATTAGAAATGCCTGGCTGATCGTGAGCTCCGGAACACTCAGACCCAACCCAGGTCAATTACAGCATACACACTGGCTATGACACTTAAAGGGACAGCGGGAGACACATCATGGCACTCTCATGTAAATCAATAGAAGAATACCAACAACTATGAATTTGTCATCTCTGCAGGATAGGTGCCTGGCAGTGGGCATTAAAGGAGCACAGGGAGACACTAAAGGTAAGCTCCCAATTTGGGGGTTACACAAGTGCATGATTTTGCTTTTCTTTTGTATTGAAACCCAGCTGCAATGTCCTGACCACCCTCAAGTTTTCTCAGGTTTCTGCACATTCTTCCACCCCATCCCATCCCATCTAGTGTCGACCCTATTGCAGATTTTGGTGTCATCTGAAAAGAGACAGACCTCCCTTTCAGCTCATCTGCATTGCCACTTATAAAGATATTACAGAGGACTGGTCCCAGCACTTAGCTCTGAGGCACCCCATAGGTCCCCCTCCCTTCCTGGATTGAACTCCATTTACCATCACCCTTTGTTGCCTATCCCTTAACTAACTTCTTACCTAGTTTACCACCTTAGGACTCACCCTAAGCTGCCCAGTTTCCTTATGGAGTCTGCTATGTGGAGCGGTGTCTAAGCCTTACTGAAATCTAAGTAGGCCATATCCACCATCCGTCCCACCTGATCTAATTCCCTGGTCACTCAGTCAAACAAATCTATCAGATTTGTTTCACGTCTCCTCTCCCCATGAATCCAAGTTGCCTTGGGTCTTGTAACTCATGTGTTTCAATATATTCCACAATCCTTTCTTCTTTTTTTTTTAATTAATATGCTTTATTAGTATTTCAGTTTTGTTTTTCATACATCACCAAAGGAAAAAAACCGACCACACAAGGAGACAGTCGCCAATTGTGTACAACAGTTCCACATAAGCAAAGGCATAGAAAATATTATAAACCATACCCCTTCTCTTAGACTGTCTTCTCAACATAAGAAGGTCCTCCAAAATTAGAACAACACTAAATTACAGTTGAAGGCCTATCATTAATAAACAAAATGATCTAAACTGTGCTATCTAATAATCAGTCCTCCCCCAACCTCCCCCCACCCTGGAGCTAGGAAATGAAGAAAAGGGCCAGGAGAGCAATATAACATACAATATAAAATCTGTCATGTGGATGCTGGAGCAATCACATCGACCCATAAATAATGGGCTACGGATGTATATCCCAGAGGCACGGGAACCCCATCCCTTTCGGAGATCCTTATGGCGCACTGCTAGTGTGGCTAAGAGGTATCAGAGCCATGAGCTGGCCCCATCGATTGTTGAAGGCCTGTAGCCTATCCTGTCTTTGAGCTATATGCTTGTCTAGTTCTAGCACCTGGAGTATTTCTGTGTGCCACTCCTGAAAGGAGGGTGTTCTTGATCAATCCAGTAACGAGCAATGATCAATTTTGCCACTGCGAAGATAACAGCTATGTGTGCTTTATGGACGCCTATCATATCAACAGGAAGAAACCCACTTAACAGATCTGTGGGGTGAAATAGAACTCTAGCCCCAATATTGGGTTGAGTGAATCCTTGATTCTTTGTCATAAAGGTGCCACTCTGTCACAGTTCCAAAAGAGATGTTTAGTCATCCATCTGCTTTCTGACAAGAGGTGCAAAGGGAAATTCACTTTCCCCATCTGGTATAGTCAGGTGGGGAAAAATATAGGTTGTGCAGAATACAAAACTGCAAGAGTCATGTCGGTCCTGTTTTATATACTTATATAGTTGCTGACACAACTTTCTCCACTCCCCACTTACATGAGAAAGACTGAGTTCCTGCTGCCAATAGTAACATATGCACTGAGGAAAATGAGGCTCATGGGTCTGTAGGGCTTTATAAAATAAAGAAATGACATGGGGTTGGGAGGCCAGTTCCAGAAAGGATCACTTCAGGAACTTGCAGGTGAACACCATGGGGGTGGGCGGGTGGGCCCAGAAAATCCTCAAGCACCTTCTGCAGCTGTAAGTGCTTGAGGTATAGAGCTGTAGGGGTCGAATATTCAGACTGGATAGCTTGCACTGATCTAAGGTGGCCTGTGTGCAGCAAGGAGAAAGCGGTGTCCCCACAACTTGGGCAAAAACCTCCTGGTATTGCACGGCCTGCGATCTTGAAATGTGGGTTGCCTATTATCGGTTGGTCTAAATCCTTAGTCAGATCTAAGAAAAGAAGGAACTGATTTGGTGAAGGGTCTTGACAGACCACAACAGAGGAGTAGCCTTTAATGTCTTTGCAAAGCTGATGGTTTAACATATAGGAGGATTTTAAATCTATTCCTTGGGTCCAACAATGCTGCTGCTCTAAGGATAGCCACTGGGAAGGTATTCCACAGTACAGTTCCTGATCCTACTCTTTTCCCAGCAAAGATTTTACTGCAATGAATCGCACAATAGTATAGAAGGAAGTTTGGATGCCCAAGACCACCCACCATCTTTGGGAAGGTTAATTTAGTGTATGTCCTTGGTACCGATTTCCCTGCCAGAAAGTCAGACCCATAGTTTGCAATTTGCAAAACCACTTTTCGGGAGGTATCAGCAAATCATACTAAGGGGGTATAAGAGGCGTGGAAGGACATTCATTTTTATGACGTTCATGCATCCCATAGAAAAAGAGAGTGTCTCCATCTGAGTAAGTCAACCTTTATCGTATGAGAGATAGGAGAATATTAATTTAATTTTAACCAGTTGTGTGAGGTTGCGTGGAAGTTTGATACCCAGGTAGGTAAGTGCCTCGGATTCCCACATCAGGCCAAGGTCAGTGATCCAGTCAGTGAGGTTAACTCTGTGGTTCCTCCATCATAAACCAACTCCAAGTGAGGGCCCCAAGCTGCAGCCAAATTACCAAAAGGGTACAGAGCACTCGCATGGGTTCTCCATCCCTGATTCCAGATGGCATAAAAGTTCTGGTTTATGCTGGGGAGTGAAATAGAAGAATACATGGTGTCCCAGGATGGTTCAAGCTCCAGATAATGAGAGGATAGTCCAAAGGGTGATTTGGGACTGAAGAGAACCTTAACAGGTAAAACAGCAGCAGTCTAAATATTTCAATATGTTAATAACCAGAAGGGTGTAGTGCCAAAATAAACCTATATTCCGATCTGAGAAGACATGACTAGAGCCATAGGCTGTGTGGGAATAGTTCACTTTGGGGCCTAAAACAAATTTGGAAACAGCATGGGTAGCTCTGAGTTAGCCTGAGCATCTGAGTCGAAAGATCCTGGGGAACCCTGGTAGAGGATTTGCAGCTTACCAGGTGAAAGCATTTTTAAATCGCAGTCCAGTGACCATAAACTTGGAAATTATGTGGTTAAAGACAGCCCTTTTCAGCCTGACTGACTTGGAAGGTCTTGAGAGATGTGTAGTTGGCTTCTCCCATAGATTTCCTTCATTTCCCTAGTTTGCCAAAATGTGCATTTTATTTAAATAGTTCAGTAGTTTGAATATCAGGGAGCCGAGGTGGAGGGTGGAGGCAGGCATGGGTCACAGCGCCCTATGAGTCCTTTCAATCACATAGCTGGGTCCATTAGGCAAGGGCCCATCTATTTTCTCAGCAGAACTTTGAGTGAACAAACAGGTTTTGCCCTTCAGCCCCTCTGGAAGGCCAATGATGAGGAGATTGTTCCTCCTGCTGTGACCCTCAAGGTCTTAATTTTTCTTCCAGTTTTGTAAGCTTACGACGGACTGCTGTGGCATCAGATTCCTGCGGGAGTGCTAGTCATCCAGAGAACTCACCCATGCTTCCACATCACCCATCCGGTGGGAGACATTCTCGGAGATCTGTTGTAGACTGGTGAGTTGTTTAGTGATGCCCAGCAGGTATCCTTCAGGGAGACAACTCTGAAAAAACTTTTCTTCTGTGAGGTACCGGTGGCAGCGTTGCTTTAGAGGTGGTAGCTGGCTGGGTTTTCAGCGTCTTGGCCACTTTTGACTTCTCCAGCATGGTTGGTGGGTGTGGAAGGCCCTGCATGCCTCATTTCTGTCTCCATGACAGTCAGGTGGCGATCGCCAGATTTGTATCACACTGGGAGGACAGAAGGTTTTCTGCTGATGTCTTGCTGTGATTAGCACACTCCACAACAACCAAAAAGTGTTGTCTGCTAGCTAAAATCGCTATTTATAACTTAATATTAGGAGCTGAGGAGCAGAGCCAAGGTTGCAGCATCTTACCAACTCCAGTGCATCACGTGATTCTTCCACAATCCTTTCTTTAGCAGTGTCTCCATTAGCTTCCCACTATTGATATCAGGCTGACTGGGTTATAGTTGCCAGCCTCCTCCCTAGTACTGTTTTTGTGAGCGGAACTACATCTGCCCTCCTCCAGTCCTCTAGAACCACCTGCTTCCAGTAAGTTGTTGAAAGGACTGTCAGAGATGCAGCCAGTATCTCCCTAGGCTCCTTTAGTACCCTTGCGTGTGTCCCAGCTGGCCCATAGTTTTGTCCACTTTCAGATTTGCTAGTCTTTCTGGATTCTGTCCTCTGTAAAGAGGCGTATGTCTACCTCCCCCTCCCCAGTGTCCCTATTGCTTTTCTGTGGCCACCCCTTCCCTTCATTTTGAAAAATGAACAAAAGTGTTTGTTCAGGATATCAGCTTTTCCTGATCCTCATCTGCACAGTCCCCCTGCTTTTCTTAACCTCACAGTTCCTCCCTAGTCTTCCTCTTTTCACTTATGTACCTAAAATGTATTGTACCCTTCAGTTCCCCTGGGCTATTCTTTCCACAGTATGTGCCTTTGCACTCTTAGCTGCTTTCCCTCGTCCCTCTATTTCATTTAATACACCTTCCTGTCTTCTTCCCTCTGCGTTTCTTTATACCTTCTGAAGGCTACACTTTTAGCATTAACCTTTACAGTCACTTCTTTCAAGAGCCATAGATGTCTCTTTTTCCTCTTGTTTTACTTACTTCCTTTGCACAGAGGTTTGTTGCCTTCACTGCATTCCCTTAGCTTAGACCACTGTTTCTCCACACCACCGGGCCATACCCGTTAGGTTGTCCGGAGGACTTCACCATTTTTTTTTTAAATCAGCCCTCCTGAAGTCCAGGACCCTCGTCTTTGTGCAGCTTGCTTCCACCATTGTTCTTACGTTGAACCACATTGTACAGTGGTCAGTGGTCCCCAAGTGGCCTTCCACCTTGACATTTTCAATACTGTCCCTGTTAGTAAACACCACATCCAGTACTGCCCCATCACAAGTGGGCTTCTTGAGTAGTGGGCTGAGAAATACTCCCTGGAAGTCAAGAATATCCCGCTTGTGGCTGAAACTGCGGCTGGGAGGCTTCAATCTACATGCGGCAGACTGAAGTCCTCACCAACAACACCTCCTCTTTTCCTGCTATTGTGCGGTGGCTTCTACCAGTATCTTATCTAAATTCTCACCCTGCATTGGAGGTCTGTAGATCATGCCAGTGCAAACAGTGGCTCAATTTCCTGTAGCCAGGCTAACTCACACTACCTCCAACCCCTCCATTCCCCCAGATTCTCTGTGTCTCTGTCACTTTGATACCTTCCTTACACTAACACCACCCTTCCTCCTTTCCTTCCCACCTATCTTTCCTGAACAGAGTATATCCTGGTATGGCCATGTCCCAGTCATGGTTTCCTGTGCACCACAACTCCGTAATGGCCACAGTGTATGGTCTGCCTCCGCCATGATGGCCTCCAGGTCTGGAATTTTATTTTCTAGACTTGTTGCGTTTGCACATGGCCTTCACATTCTATTATCCTCTGCCTGCTGCCCCATCCATGTCCCTCTTCCCTTCCTGCTTTTCCCCTTTCTTTTTACAGCTCATGTTCCCGTCACCTTTATTTCACCCACTCAATTTTTTTATTTTGCACCCTAGTGGATTTGCTCCTTTAGTCTTCTCTTCTCTCTGCTACAGTTTGTGGAGGGGCAGTTTATGCCCCCCTGATTTCTTCTGCCACCCCCTCGGCTAGTTTCAATGTTCCTCAAAGAAACATTTAAACCATTCACTGAGGACTGTAATTCCTGTCCTAGATGGATGAAGGCCATCAGCTCTGTATGGCCCATATCCCTCCAGGTGGGTCCCCAGTCCTCAAAGTAGCTGAACCCCTCCTCTCTACAGCATTTCTTCAACCACGAGTTGAAACTCCTCGCTAATCTCCCTCCTGCTGCAGAGGCAGCACCTCAGCAAAAGCAACTGAGTGCACTACTTGTCTATGATCTCTCCCCAGCTCCTTAAAATCCACCTGCCCAATCCCAGCCTCATTGCTAGCCAGGTCATTAGTCCCCAGATGAACCAGTTCCCCTTCCTGCCCTGCTCTGCCACCCTAGTGATCCTTAGGATCTGCTTTCCATCCCTCAAGCCAAGACATCAGGTAGGCACCTCACTTCCCTTTCTCCGTCCCTCCTTCCTGTTCCCAAATCTACCCCCATGATGATTAGTCCTCCATCAGAAGTTGATTACTCCTCTGCTGGGGTCCTTACCCTCTCACCTTGGGGTCTCCCTTGAGGCCCACACATCCTACAGGTGCTTCCTCCCAGCAGTTGCATTTCTGCCAAGAGTGGCAAAGTTTTGTAGTGGCACTGGCTGAGGAATGTACCCTGACCCATGACCCACAACCTCCGCAGCCCACCACAGTCCAACTGGCCCTCCTCTTTGGCACTCTCTGTGGCAACAGTGTTGGACTCGGTGGCCCCTGGGTGGGAGAAGAGGTCCAATGAATCCTAACCAACAGGGACCAAAGTCTAGTGACCTTCTCCCTCAACCTAGATAGGAGCATGCAAATTGGGCAGCACCTCAGTCTCCAGAAGGTCTGTCTGAAGATTTCCTCCACAGCCACTGCACTGCACCAGTCCCAAGATTCTCGTATCCACTCACTCGCTACCAGAAAGAGCTCTGTGCCCTTACCCCAGGGAAGTGTTTATAATTTCCCCTTTCTTTGTTTTTCTTAACCCTTTGTTACTTGACCCTAGACAGGGTGTTTTAAGTTCCCCTTTACTTCTTTATCTTCCTTAACCCTTATACTTTCCCCTTCCTTAAAATTCGAGTTTTGTTTTATAACCCTGCTTCAGAGAAAATGCTTCCTTCTTTCCCTTCTTCTAGTGATCTCATTAGATTAACCCTTTCTCTTTTCAAATCCTATTTCCAAGTCCACTGGTTTTGTTTTTAGTGGAAAACCCAGTAAATTCCAGAATTTGGACTGCCTGCACACCAATAAAAGCACAGACATTCATGGAATTTGGCATTTATACAAGATCAGTCAATCTACAGAACTTGTAGTTTTCTTATAATTGCTTCCTTACTATTTTCAATATGCTTCATTTAATGCTCTCTGCGTATTAAGCCTTCTTTTATTCTGATTATTTATGCACATTCTAAAAGTATGACAGTAGAATCAGGTAAAATCCAGAAACCAGACTTACAATCACTGGCGCAGTTCCGAATTTCATTACTTTAATCACTGTAAATCAGTGGCCTTGCCTATTCCTAATCTCTTCCACAAATCGAGTTCAAAACACGATGAACTACTTTACACTACACTTAAATTATAAGCGCGGTTAAAGGTTGTCACACTATGGTCCGTCCACACTACACGCTTGCGCTGGTAGCGGATACAATCCATTCGACGCGAGCAGTGCAGTGCGATCACACCTCGGCGGTGTCCGTTACAGGACCAACACCGCCGGTCCTGTCGGGGATCGGGCAGCCGTTACGGCACCGATCCACAATGCGGCTCGCGGTTTACACCCTCTGTAACGTTACAGAAGGGTTTTCGGGCTGCAGTGTGGACAGAAGACCTTTGGTGCAGCACCTACTGCTGAGTGCCGCCCTCACTGTGCGCCCCTGGTGTGTTGCCTTTGAACTACGACGGTGTGGCCCTTAAGCTGTAGCCCTTTATCTTGGGGACTGCAGCTGAGGACTACTAAGGCTGAAGTCCAGAAGTACTCTACAGAAGCCCGCCCACATTCTAACACAGGCTTCCAATTGAAGCTTCACTAGTCAAGGACTAGTCAAAATAAGTCAAAGGACTGAGATAGCTGTGTTGCCTGCTAGCAGCAGGGCTCAATGTAGTGTCACAAGTCCCAGAAAACAAGCTGTTGGCAGTCCTTGACAGAGAGTCTGACTGATTCTTTACATGATGGCAGCCAGCTCCATGAAACAGCTGAAAACCTTTACAATAGAAACTGAATTTTGTCTAAACAGGAATGTTTTTAAAGTTTTCCTAAAGTGAAGGAAACAAGGCAGGACAATACATTTAAATTAAGGTCAACAGTATTGAGAGGAAGCAGCTGAGTGGTTTATGTGCACATCGTGGCTTGTAGGGATGACTAGGCTCTGATTTTCTGATTCATACACACCACAATATGAGCCAAAAGTTAAGATTTTTGGATTTGGTTGCGAAAATACTAAATCCTAATCAATCAGATTCTGATTGGTTTAGCTTCAAAATGTGATTCTGAAATTTGAAGCTGACATCGGAGTTGAAGTGCTGTATTTGGATCGTAATCAGATTTGGACTTGGATACTCTGAAAATCTGAAGTAAGTCGATGGATCAGATAGATATCTGCTCACCCCACTATAAAATGCATTTTTAAATGATTTAGGTCACTGGTGTTTTACAGGGTATCTGGCCAAGTCCGGCGTCGGAATAATAGCGTGGGTGCAAATGCACACGTTCAAAATAGAGGTGAAAACAACATCATTCACAATCACCATGGGATATTACAGTGCGGGACTCCACATTTGTCCCCAAGTTGATAATAGTAAATGGCTCCCCCACACACTTTCTCCTGCGTGCTTATTCCTTTTCCTGTACTTCCAGTGGTTTTCCCTCACAGCATTTTACCTGCCACGGTTATTGACTGCACTAGTTTTTTTTCAGCTATTTTGACCTATACCCATTTTACAGTGCCTGGAAGTGAGTTTTATTTGAAGCTGCACTAAAGCCAAAGGCCTTGTCTCAACCATTCTATTAATTTTGGGATGTGGCATAGTTCTCTCACCTGAGATTTGTTTTTTTTAGTTCTGCTTTTGGCCCGCCATGCCATCTTACCTACTCCTCCTTCAGATCTTGCAGTGTGTGTCAGGTACCTCGGCCTATCAGCAGCTCCCTCCACCATCAAGCTGGTAGGAGTGTACATGGAGGAGGGCACAAGGGCACCGACCCCTATCATACAAATGGCCTGGTACACATACATTTTACCTCATTTTATGTTTGTGCGTTGCGTGCACAAGAAACATTTCATCACAGCTTAGGAAAGAAGCAGGGTTTTGGAGGGTGCAGCACTGTGGGGCCAATGGCCCCAGTGCCTTTTGAGGCTTGGTCACTTTCCCCAATGCGGTGGCATGCTGCTGCTGACACTAGTTCAGCCAGCGTGCCACCACCTTGAAACGAATCTGCCGCTGCAATGAGGGGCGACCCCTCATTACAGGGCAGTACCTTGCTATCCCTGACCCAGTTCATTTGCTGACGGGCAGGCCACTCCTTATCAGCATACTTAACACCTCCCCATTTGTTGTGTGCTGAGGGGTGCCCAATCTCCCTGGCATCATCGTCCCCCAACAGTCTTTCTTTGCCGGACGGGGGCCCAGTCCCCATTGGCTTCAGCCCCCACTTCCCAGTTCAATTTGCCAATGGGGGAGCACTCCCCATCGGCATAATGTCTTCCCCAATTTGTTGTGTGCCTAGGGAGGTGCCCAATCCCCTCAGCTCTCCCTCCTTGGTTTGTGCCGATGGGGTGCCCAATCCCCTATCGGCTGCATTTCCTAATGCCGTTGTGCTTTTACTGAGGCCACCCCATTCCCGTCAAATGTCCTATAAAAAAAAAAAGTCCCATGATGGCTTTATTTTTAAACACGTAAAACAGAAAAGCGGTCCCTCTGAGTTCTGTGGCCCATCCCTAACCTGCGCCTACCCTCTGTGCATCCTGCCTCCCCACACACACCATCACCCATACTTACCTCTGGAGCCCAAGCGTGATGATCTTGATGGACGGGCTCGCCTGCACTCTTCGCTTGACCCGAGAACTGAAGAAATGCAGGTAAGCTGTATAATAGCATAAAAGGGTTTTTCAACTCTGGTGCATATCTCAAGCATTTCGGAATTTTGGCACCAAATGTTCAACATGGGGTTATTGGGACCCCTCCTCATGAATTCAGCCACTGTCATAGCATTATTCGGTGCTGAAAGGTGATTTCGGTCACTGCTTGGAATCACCTTTTGGGACCAGTAACAAATGACAGTGCCAGTGTTATGGGTGGGCTCCTCAAAAAGCCTATGTTGCAAATTTGGTGGAAAAAATTCAAAAATGACTATTTCTTTAAGGTATGCGTTGCGCAGTTTCCACGCATGCTCGTACCTTCATGAATTAGTAATATTTTCTACCCAGATTTTCAACATTGGCATTTTTCACACCTCCTTATGAACAGTACAGCTGTCATTTTTCATCCTGACTGAAATGTGTTTCGCAGTTCCATCATAGAATAACGCGGTCACTGTGGGAAATCAGTGTTTGGGACACATTAAGAAAATCACAGTGACACTGTTCATGAGCAGATGTCCTAAAATGCCAATGTTGAAAATTTGGTGACAGAGCGTCCATAAAATGACTGTACAAGCATGTCGTTGCATGGTTTCCACACCAGTAACAGCGCGATAGGGAATGGCAGCACTGTACCATGCAGCATCTGCATGTGGGGAGCTGCGCTGCAGAGTGCCATATTGCCAACTAGTAGTGAGAGAATGGCATGCAGAAGGGCAGCCCAGTGGTCTGCAATTGAACTTGCCAATCTAGTGGCAATTGTGGAGCCACACCATGGGCCTCTCTTGGGAGGTGCCCTGGACAGGGCTAGGACCCAGGTGTGGCAGGAGGTGGCCACTGCCCTGGAGAGGCCACTGGACAGGGGAGGTGTGGAGCAGTGCAGGCACTGATACAGGGACCTGCGGAGGAGGCAGAGAGTTACTGGCATGATTGCGGGCACGTGCCAGGAGGCGGCAGTGCCATGGCCAGGTAGGGGTTCCACACACTTTTATTGTCCATATGGGTAACAGTGCTGTATGTGTCCAGCACATAGGGGAGGGACCATCTGGGGTTGGCTGTTGTGGTGTTCACAGGGTGTGGGGTGGGTGGGTCTGGCTGGGTGGGAGGCACACACCTAGGGGCAGGGACTTTGCTTCAGGATTGTACTGATATTCTCTCTCCTTGTTTGCCCCACAGGCCAGGAAGAACACCGCCGTGTGAGGAGGGCGGCAGAGGGAGGAAGATGGTGCAGCCAGGTAGGGCGCGGGCCATCACGCCACCTGACCGGCCCAATGAGGTGGAGCGCCTTACATCCATGATTACTATTGCATGCTGTGACAGGGTGGGCAGCGGGCATGGCCACCATACATCGACACCACTGTCATGCACGCAACTTGTTACAGTCAACACTGTCCAGTGGCAATGCATGTCTGGGAGTCGTCAATGGTGGTCCATCGTGCACCAGGTACATGGTTGTGCCACTGCCTTTGCACCACATAGCCATGTCACTAAGCGCCCACGGTGGTGCTGTCGTGACTTGGCCGGTGGGTGTGTACAGCATTCCACATGGCTCTATGCGCCTGGGTGGGCAGGTCCTGTGGACGTGATCACTGCGGGTGGTCACCACACCATCACAGTGGTATGTCCCGGCCGTATGCCATGCACAGTGGGTGGGCTGTATGAGGTTGTGCATTCACACCTATTGACTGTGCTCCTTGTCCTAGGTGCCCGCCATCTTCGTGAGATACGGGAGGCACTGCAGGAGATCTTGGTGGTCGCACAGGCATCGCTGGACATCCTGCAACAACTGGATGAGACCGGGGTTCTGAGGAGGCACAGGGCCCAGAGGAGCCAGAGCAGGAGAGGTGCTCCCACTAGTGATGGATGGCTCGCAGTATTCTCCTACCCCTGGACCTACCCTAACACCCTCCTTCCTCGTCCCATTTGTCCACCCCTGCCTCTACTCACCCTCACCTTGTTTGTCCCCCCAACCTTGTATATAGTCCCAATGTTTTATTGTATATAGTTTGTATTATTGTAATTAGTTGATGGTTATATATTTTTCAATAGATTTAATTTTGATATGAATACTGTTGTGGTCTCTGATTTGCAGCGGGCTATAGGTGCTCATCTGCAGTGGTGTGCATGGCATCAGGAGTGAGTGCGGTATCATGGGGGTGTGTGTGTGTGTGTGTGTGTGTGTCAGTGTGGAGGTGACTATGGTGTGGGGTAGCTATCAGTCAGTGTCTGTGGTGTGTATGTTGTTCCCTGTGCACTGGCTGACTGTGGCCTGATGAAGCCATGGTGCATGCTCTGTATCCATGGCGCACCATTGGCCCGTCCATGGCCTGTGCAGCTGAACACATGCATGTCTGTGACCTGCACGGTCTGCTGGCATGTCAGTGGTGGCAGTCCCTGCAGGGAAGCCACTGTACCCGTCACTTTGCTGGATTGCCTCCTGTCACTGGTGTGGTGCATGCCTGGCTCGGATGGCACTGTGGGCACCACAGTCGTTGTACCACCTCCATGCTGTGCCTTGTGTGTGTTGCAGGATGTGCCCCACTGTCTGTGACTTGTGCTCCAGGCGACTGCTAGTGGTGTTGGGTCCACAGTGCCTGTGCAGGGTGGCTGGCACTCCAGTGCCATGGAGGACTGCGGGTTGTGTGTACACAACACATGGGCCCACAATGGGGGCGTTTGCCCACCACTGCGTCCCTGTGTTGTCGTGCCCTTGGGTATGGGTGGGTGTCTGTCCATACACTGTGTGGCATCCAGTGTGGTGCATACTTCCACGCACCACTGTGGGTGGCTGTGCTGGCTGTTGTGGCCAGTGGTGGGTCGGGTGTGTCACTGGACTACTGTGCAGGGTGCTGTACCACTGGTGGTGGTGTCAAGGCACGCCCTGTCCCGTGTGGGTACCTCTTGTGCCGGCGCATGGTTGGTCTCTCAGCAGCACCTCAGGGGACTGTGCATGGTGGCACTGTGTCTGCCATTGTTGCATTGCTGTGTGCTTCCACCCGCTGATGGGTGCTCGTGGTGGGGCTGGCTTGCATGGTTCTGTGGTGCACAGAGTTGCAGTGTCACAGTGGGGGGCATGCATGGGGTTTCCTGCAGTGGTGGTCACTGCTCATGGGGGGGTGTCTGGGGTCACGGTGCAGGTGTGCTCTGCATTGGGGGATGGTGTGGCACAGGGTGGTCAGCCCTCCTTGTGTGCCAGTCACAGCTTGCCGGTAGGTGTGATGGGGCACCGTGGCCGGCTGTGGGTTGTTTGCTTGTCTCCATGGGCCAGTGGTTGTTCCGGCCTCCCAGTTGTGCAGTGCATGGGGTGTGGGGACGATGTCTGTTCTGCTGTGTGTTCCTGTGCCCATCTGTGGCATGGGTGGTGAGCCACTACCTCCTGGTTGTGCAGTTACATTGCTCTGCTGCTGGGGGGCATCTCTGGTTGCGCTATGGCACCTCTGGACTGCTCAGCTGAACATCCCTTGTGCGCTATGGCGCATCAGTTCTGCTCAGCTTCCCTCCCTAGTTGCACTATGGCGCGGGTTGTCTGCGATATTCAGTAAAGTCGGCTGTAGGCGCAGTTTGGCCTGCTCCTTTTTGAATATCGCGCCTCTGCACATGGGTGCAATAGACTTGTGCTTGCTTCCTGCTATTGCACACTTTTGACGAGTTTGAATATCTGGCCCTATATATATAATTCGAAGAACCAAACCTTTTGTATGTTTTTAATGGTTTCTTGTATTTATCTGTATTTTGTACTTTCCTTTTTATGTTTGCTTGCGTACAGTGCACAAGAAACATACAGGAGTAAGTAGAGCATTGCAGAGGTGTGGCAGTGTTTTCTAATCCAGCCAACACTTTCAGGGACTTGACCCTCGGCCATCAATCAACAAAACTGCAGATGGCGGCACTTTCAGGCGAACACGCAGATGAAAAATCTGCCGCTCAATCAGGGACAGTTTTGTCATCCTGATTGCAGTGGCAGCTAACCCTCCTTGCAACCAGGAAACAGAGGCAGCCTACAAGACTCTCTGTCCATCGCATTACAGCACACAGTACTGCGTGGGTGCAGTTTCCTTCTTGTCGGCTGCTGCCCTGTGCCCCTGGCCCTAGTGTGCCTTTCCGGCAAACCATTTAATATTTAATGGCACACTGGCAGCACCGAGTGTGCCGAAATATGGCAGCTCCTCCACCTGCCACACAGTCCACATAAGCTGACACGAGTGCCCAATCCCGTGTCGGCCTCCACCTTAGTGTGTCTTTCCTGGTTAAACAATTCCCCTTTATTTTCCGACACCAGCATACCCACTCCTGGTGTTGGGTGCACCCTAGTATCCTGTCAGCACCTCTTGCCAACATTGGGGTGCCAAATCCCCAAATCGGCATCCCCACCACCACCACTGTGGCACACTGGGAGCCCACTCCAGTGTACCAAACTTTTTTGTCCTGTAAAAGAAAAAAAAGTCACTTGTTTTTTTTTTCCAAGCTGAAACAAAGAAAACAGTCCCTCGTTGTCTCCCCAGGCCCCTCCTCCATCCCCACCCTCCTCTGCGCACCTCACCTCCCGCACCCCCTCACCCTATACTTGCCAGTGGAGGTCTGGCGCTGCAATCTTCTGTGGACCAGGAACATGTCTGCACTCTTGAGCTGACCGCGAACTGAAGAAATGCCAGTAAGCTGTATAATGGCAGGCAATGGGGGGCAATCAACAGATTGATATTTCAGCCATTTATTTGAGTTTGGCCCCAAAATTTTCAACATGGGGTTCTTGCGACCCCACCACATAGTTACTGTCACTGTCATTTCGTTTCTCAGTCGAAGGTGATTTTGTAGTTGTTGCGGAGCGACCTTTGGGACGATTTAATGAAATGACAGTGCCACTGTTCATGAGTGAAGTCCCAAAAACCATGCATGATGAACAAACTCCAAAAAATGACTGCATTACGAGTGCATTGCACAGTTTCTACTCACGCTCGTAACTTCCCCAAGTTTTAAAATTTTCACTTCAAATTTTAACATTGCCATTTTCACACCTCCTTATGAACAGTACAGCTGTCATTTTTGCATCCTGCCCAAAATGTGTTTTCGCACCTGTGGTGCAGAATGGTGCAGTTACTGTGTGAAATCAACTTTTAGGACAGATTATTGAAATCACAGTGCTACTGTTTATGAGGGAGGTCCCAAAAAGGCCATGTTGAACACCTGGGAGCAAATTCAAAAAATGACTGTACTACGAGTGTGCGTTATGCAATTTCTACACATGCTTGAAACTTTGCCACGTTTTCATATTTTCACTCCAGATTTTCAACATTGCCATTTTTCACACCTCCTCATGAGCAGTACAGATGTAGTTTCTCATCCTGCCTAAAATGTATTTTCACACCTGTTGTGTCAAATAAATCACCTTTCGGGATCACTGTTCATGAGGTGGGGTCTCAAAAAGTCCATGTTGAAAATTTGGAGTGAAAATCTCAACAAATGCCTGGGGCATTACTGTTTCTAACCATAAAGCCCAACCCTGTACAGACTGACAGGCGTCAGGGTGTCTGTGGCTTGGGGTCATCGGCCGTAATGCTCACGCTATTCCACCCCACCCTCCAGCCACTGACAGGCATTGAGGTGTGCCTTTGGGTCTTTGGCCTAATGTTCACCCATTCTCCTGTACTGTACCCATCTTAGCTTATTTCCTTATGGAATGGGGTGGCGTAAGGGCGAAGACCCCAAGGCACACCGTGACACCCTGTCAGTGTCTGCAGGAGGGAGGTGGATGGTGAGTGTTATGGCTGATGATCCAAAGCCACACCCCAACACCTGCCAGTCTCTGCAGGATGGGGTGAGGGTTGGCATTAGTTCAAAACTTCACTGCCTTTGTTATTATGCAACTCTCTAACTCTTGCATTACCAGTGCCAATACCAGCAAAGCAAACATTCGGCATTGACAAATGCTTGTTCTCACTTAGGTCCCTCCCTCCACCCTGTAGCACGAGCAGTACCCACAGTGGCCTCAGCATCACAGCATCCCTGTAACAGAGGCAAGCTACGTGACCCAGCCGCGAGGTATCAACGTCACCCAGAGCTCACTGTCAGCCCTCTTTGACTGGCGTGCACTGCCAAGTGACAACTAACTCGGTGGGGCCTATCCTCCAGCGCAGTGAGCTGAGTCTGCTCTCTAAACCTGGCTGCCATGCGGCAGTGCAACACTCTGCCACTGACCAATCATGGCAACCTCTCATTTCAATGGATCTGGTCAATACTGCATGCTGCACAGTCAGCAGGATATTTTCATGCCCACACTGGGGGCGGTTATCAGCTAGCAAAACTCCTGCAGTGCATATGGAGACAGCAAGGACAGGGGAAAACAGCCACAGTGAGCAGAACAGAGCTCTTTTTGTTTTCAGTTCCCTTAATTCCCTGGGCTGAAACTCTAATTTCTGTGACACAGAAATCTTGGACAAACAGAAAAGTTCAAGAGTGAAGAAGAAGACTGCATTGCCAAATGTTCATGTCCTGGTATGATGGATTAATGATGTGTGTGTTTGTGGAAAAAATTGTTATGGAAATTGGAAACATAGCCTGTTGAGCAGTTTGATGCCTTGTTGTTGCCAGAGTGTAAGAGACCTTACATATTCGTACCCCTATACAAGTCTTCTTTCTGATGCTAAGAATAGTTTCCCAAGAGGACTCGACTTATCTGCAAGGTCAGACTATCTACAGGGTTTACAATGGTAAACCATTTTTGCAACTATGTAATCTAACTTGGGGTTGAATTATGGCCACAAAGTAAATTCTGTGTCTGATGTTGGTTTATACTCGGGTTAAAGGCAATAAAGGCAGTTAGCCCATAAGCAATTGCCCCCACTTCTCTGTGGTCTTGGCTAGGTAGGCAGCCATTTCCTATAAACATGTCCAATTTACTCACAAAGCAGATTATTCCATACTGTTTGGGCAGCTAAATAATGTCTGTGCCACACCATTTGGGCAGCAAAATAATGTCTGTAATTTTGCTAAAACTGACAAGGTAAAGGGGTCAACTTATATGTGAGGTTGGCGCATAGGAAATATATACAGCAAATGTTATTATTATTTTATTAAATGCTATTATTATTTTATTATTATTTTATATAGAGAATAATACATTGGTGGGTGGGTCTAACCAGAATTTTACAAACCATAAACCCCAAGAGCGAAGCTTGAGGGTTTATAAAGCATCCACACTGAGGTGTGTGTGACATTCTGGTTACATATAACCACTCATGTTTTATTTAATTTAATTACTGGTCCTCATTTTTATAAGATTGGGTTTTGAAATAACAGAGAAAGAGTAAAAAGTACTGTAAATGGTATTAGAAAGGTTTTTATTTGTAGCTTTATGCTTTTATTAAGCTTTCATGACATTTTGACACAAGACATAGGGAATGTTTCAAAGTCTGTTGACTCTCCTGTTTATATGAGGAAAGTTTTAAATAGCTTTGGTCACTTGCTGTTTTCTGGTTCGTGTTTCTATTTTCCTGCTCTGTGAGAAGTCTTGCCTGTTTGACAGATCTGAGACATCGAATCTAGATTCCATTTTTAAATTTTCTGTCAGAATGACACTGTTGTGTGCCTGTTTTCCTGTAATTCCGTGAGGTTGTGTGTGACTGACTGATTTCTCTGAGGAATGAATTTACGTTATTGAGAGCAGTTGCTTTAGCTCACACTGTCTGTACTGCAAGCTAGATTGACAGGCACTGATTACAACCGCTTCGGCTGTAATGTAAAATATCAACCAGGCGTTGTAATGTGATTTAAAGTCTGATAATCCATGTATAAAAATGAGGACCAGTAATTAAATAAAGCATTATGAATAGGTACCCGTAAAGAACAAGGCAATCATTTCCTCAGGTGAAACAGGGACAGAGTAAGTCATAAGGCCAACGCTGAGTGGCTTCTAACTGCCCTCTAGCTCATGAGATGAAATGGTCATTGTGGTCTTCACAGGCATATCGTTTACTTTTAAGTTATATGATACAGAAATATATTTAGAATACTGATGGTAGGAAAAAAAAACTTTTGCCTTGTGCAAAAATGCAGTCCTAGTTTATTGACCTAGAGTATTGCATTTAGTTATCATATTTAGAATGGTAGCTCCAGTCCAGGTTATCCTAGTCTGAATGAAACATCCAGTCCAGGTTTTCTGTGTTGCTTTCTACACCTTTGTTGAATTCAGCTTTAGAGGTTCCTTGGTACTGATCTGTGATGGAAGGAGTTTCTTCTGTCCTTCCCAAAACATGTAAGCTTTTCTTAAGTAAATTTAACTAAGACTGCTACTGTGAAAATGCTAAAGTGTGTTTACAGTATCCTAAAGTTAGGTGTGTCTTAATTACAGGGTTACGTTTGATTTCCATTTAAGTGCTGATCTTGTGATAATACTTCAGGGATTTGTAGGTAATAGTTGCATTTACTTTATTTTTCTTGTAAGAGTTTTGTTATAGAGTCCTTTGAAATTTTGTCTTTGCAGCTGTAGTTTTGTTTTCAGAACTGCATCTTTCATTAACTCTGGCTGTGTTAAGTTGGGGACCAGTGTTACTTTGTGTTGTAGGCAGGTTTCTGTTGTTACAGTACTCAGATTTTACAGGCAGTTAAACAGTGTGTGACATCAGTGTGGGAGGCAGTATTACTTTGTGTTGTAGGGAGGTTTCGGCTGTTACTCAGATTTTACAGGCAGTTAGAGTGTGTGACAGTGTGTGGGGCAGTATTACTTTGTTGTTGTATGCAGGTTTCGGCTGTTACTCAAATTTTACAGGCAGTTAAAGAGTGTGTGACATCAGGTGGGGAGCAGTATTACTTGTGCTGTAGGCAGGTTTCTGTTGTTATTCAGATTTTACAGGCAGTTAAAGAGTGTGTGACATCAGTGTGGGGGCAGTATTACTTTGTGTTGTAGGCAGGTTTTGACTGTTACTCAAATTTTACAGGCAGTTAAAGTGTGTGACATCAGTGTGGGGGCAATATTACTTTGTGCTGTAGGCAGGTTTCTGCTGTTACTCAGATTTTACAGGCAGTTAAAGAGTGTGACATCAGTGTGAGGGGCAGTATTACTTTATGTTGTAGGCAGGTTTGGCTGTTACTCAGTTTCATAGGCAGTTAAAGAGAGTGTGACATCAGTATGGGGGCAGTATTACTTTGTGTTGTAGGCAGGTTTGGTGTTACTCAGATTTTACAGGCAGTTAAAGAGTGTGTGCTATCAGTGTGCGAGGCAGTATTACTGTGTGTTGTAAGCAGGTTTCTGCTGTTACTCGGATTTTAAGGACCTGGTTAAATAACTAACTAAAAAAAACCTAACTATAGGCAGTTAAAGAGTTTGTGACATCATCGTGGGGGCAGTATTACTTTATGTTGTAGGTAGGTTTCGGCTGTTACTCAGATTTTACAGGTAGTTAGAGTGTGTGACATCAGTGTGGGGGCAGAGTTACTTTGCAATGTAGTCAGGTTCAGTTGTTGCTCATGTAACCCCCCTACAAATGGGGTTCGAAAACTCTTCCTCGAGCTTGCCTAAATGCTCACTGCCAGGCTGGTGTCCTGCATTTTAGCAGTTTAAATGTGATTGCCAGAGAGTGCCTGTATAGCCTCTGTGTACTGTCTCTTTAAGAGCTGCCTGGATTGCAGTCATAAGTAATCTGAGAGGGAGCTCTGTTGAAAGATGTAACTATTTGCTAAAAATCATTTAGCATGATAATAGTAATATAGTTTGTCTAACCTGCCTTCTTTGCAGCAAGGAATGTTTTGTTTGTCTCCACTATCTTGGTCCTGGACTGTGAATTGGACCAATCAGTTCTGGTGGGACATAAAATGGAGCCAGACTACAGGAGCTGTCTGGAGTCAAAATCTGTAGGAATTGTAGTTTTGAGCTTTTGCCTTTTGCACCTGAAGGGGGCCTTTGTTGTGACTGACAGGAGGATCGTCAGCCAAACCTTTTGGATATTGGGAATTTCCCAGGCTGCTGCAGCTAGTTTCAGTTTTGAGCTGAGAAGTGAAGAAGTAACAGCTCAAGTGATTTTGAGCAGCAGTTCTCTGTAGTTTACATGGGAGAATTGTGAAAGGGCTGAGTTTGGCCTGCCTGTCTGCCTGCTGTCCCTGAGGGGAAAGTAGAGTTTATTCAGACTGAATCCGAGTTGAGAGGACTATCTAAGCCACTGGACTGTGACCAGGCTTTAAACTGAAGAGGACTGATTCCAATTCAGTCTCATGGACATTAGCAACAGGAATCTCTTCAGGGAAAAAGACCCCATGCTTATAGTACTATCAGGGGCCTGATCTTCTACCCCAGGACCCACCCACTGAGCTCAGCTGAGGGCTATCTACATACTAATGAGGAACCATCAGGGCATTCAAAATATTCTTCCGATTCTGGCATGTCAGTGGCGTGTTCCCCCGTCTCACTCTCTTCTTCTGAAAAGTCAGATAATTCAGCTAGACCAGACAGATCAGCCAGGCTTAAGGACCCCACCCTTGGGCTTGACTGCTACCCACTCATCTTCTGGAGGTATTGGCTCTGGGGACAAAGTAGAGGCTCAATCAATCCAGGCAGGCCAATCTCATTTCCGAATTCACAAGGGGTTGCCCAAACAATTGGCTCAGTTAAGTAAGAGGATAGTATTCAATATCATCTTCATTGTCTTCCGACACTGACTGTTGATCATCTCCTTCTGCAGGAGGGGTTGGACAAGGTTCCCTAGGTGGGCTTGTTGAAGACTCCACGGTTTGGTTCTTCTCTTGGCAACAGATCTAGTCACCAGCTGGGAAGGGTGACAGTTGAAGGTTCAGCTTCAGTCAGGATTTGCCCAAATGTCAGCAGATGATTTTGGTGTATGGTTTTCACATCTTCGAGTTGTTTTCAGGCTGCACTTTATATACAGGTAAGTCTGCCAGTTGTCCCACAACAACATGAGGGAGGTGATGCCATCGGTCGGCAATCTTATGTTTGCCATGCAGTCCCAAGTTCCTCAACAGCACTCTATCCCCTTCTTGCAGCTCCACTGTTTTCACTTTCTTATCATACCTCTGCTTGTTAGCCAGTTTCGTTTAGCAGCCATGGTCTGAGCCAGCTGATAGGCATGGTTCAATTGAGCCTTTAATTTCTGTACGTACTGTAGATGATTTTCTGCTCACACCCTATCAGGGAGACCCCAAAACACACATCCACTGGCAGTCTAGCCTCTCTTCCAAACATCAGTCTGTACAGGAAAATTCTGTTGCATCACTTTTTGTACAATTATAAGCGTGAACTAGGGTACCAATCTGCTGGCTCCATCTTGGTTTGTCTTTGGGTTGCAATGTGCCCAACATGTCAAGCAGTGTAGGTTAAACCTTTCAGGCTGAGGATCTCCCTGAGGGTGGTAGGGGTGGTTCTCGACTTTCATGTACCCCCACAAAGACAGCATCTCTTTAATCAAGCAGCTCTCAAAGTCCCTTCCCTAGTCAGAATGAATCCGTTGAGGGCCCCATAGTGGACGAAAAGTTTTCAACAAGTATCTTAGCCACCGTGGTTGCCTTCTGATCCCTAGTAGGAAAAGCCTGTGCATACGGGTAAAATGATTAGTGACCACCAGTATGTTACTGACACTGTTCAGGTCAGGTTCGAGACTCAAAAATCAATACAGCCCAACTTCATAGGGGCACTAGTAGTGATATTGACCATGGGAGCAGCTCTCTGAGGTAGGGCTTTTCTTTGCAAACACTGGCTACAGGTCTTGACATATTGCTCTACATCCGCACTCATCTTTTTGGCCAGTGAAATCGAGTCCATACTAGATCAGGTGTTGGTCTATGCTGAGATGCCCCATTTGATTATGCAAGGACCTTAAGACCAGTTCTTTAAAAACTGAGGACAGAACCAGTTGTTTGTCGACCGGCCCTCCTTGTTCATAGTCTCTCTGTATAGTAGTTGGTTAATCAACTTCAATTTGGGCCCTTCTTTATACAACAAGGTAGTCCTCAGATCAGTGGAACGTAACTTGGATACATCCCTCCCGGCCCATAAAGCCTCCACAGCCATTCTTATCATGGATCACAGGATTGAGCCTGTTGGAGACTATCATTGTTGAGTTGCGGCAGGGAGCTAGTGTCTGATGCAGAAAAATGACAGTAGGCAGCAGGTATGCAGTTTTAGACGGCCCCAAGCAATCCACCACACAATCCACCGTGTCAGGAGACACCTATTCCTCTTTGTCAAACTTCTGGCAGAGGGCTCTTATGTCAGGTTCAGACAACCTGACCCAATCAGTCTGTGGCACAGGCCTCTGAGAGAGATGTCTGCATCTATATGGTTCAAGGGCCAGCCTGGTACCCACAGCATAGTCGTGGGTGGCCAAGGCAGAGAGCCACCTATGGCCAGTGGCATCCAACGGCAGAGGTCTGTACATCGTCAGAGGATTGTTATCAGTTTTACCAATATCTTGGCGCCATACAAATAGTCATGAAATTGATCAACAATGGCACACTTCAGAGCCAGGAACTCTAGTTTGTGCACTGGATAATTTTTCTCTGAAGGAGTCAGGCTTCTGCTGGCAAATGCTACAGGTCTCAGACCATTTGAGTGCTCCTGATACAACACAGCCCCAATCCTTGTAGACTGGTATCAGTATGGAGAATGTATGTCTTGGCCGTGTCAGCATAGACCAACACTGGGGCATGGGTGAGCTGATATATTATGTCATAAAAGGCTTACTCATACTCAGGAGTCCAGTGCTCCCCAAACACATCATTCGGCGGAAATACTTCTTTTCTGACTCCGGCTAACCTTCTTACATTTTTTGTGCGTGAGGTGGATACCCTGAGTGAGGTTGAGGAGGGCAAATCACTTGAGAATAGTCCTTAACAAACTGCCTATAATATCCACAAAACTCCAGGAATCGTTGCAGCTCCTTCAAATTCCTGGGCCGAGGCCAAGTGGTTAAAGCCTCCACCTTGCTAGGATCAGTCTCGATGCCCTCAGTGGACACTATGTGGCCCACGTATTTCACCAAAGTCTGGAAGAATTGACACTTATCGATAGACAGCCTGAGGCCGAAATCCTCCAGCCAGTCCAAAACCTTGAATAATCATTGTTTGTGTTCTTCCAACGATTGGCCAAACACTATAACATCATCTAGATAGACAGACACTGAGTAGATTCATGTCCCCACGGCCCGCCTCCATCAGGCGCTGAAAAGTGGCTGGAGCACCCAAAATCCCTTGAGGCATCTGAATGAACTCATAGAAGCCTAGGGGGCAAATGAAGGCAGTCTTCTTCTGGTTGTCTGGGGCCATCAAAATCTGGTAGTACCCACTGCGAAGATCAACACAGAGAACCACTTACTACCATTCAAACAATCCAATGTGTCCTGTATCGTGGCATGGTATACTGATCCGGAATGGTCCGCCTATTCAAAGTGAGATAGTCTACACACATCCAAACTGCCCCATTCTTCTTCCTTACTACTACTATGGGGAGGCATAGGGCCCGGGACTCTTGTATTACACCAGCAGCCAACATCTCTTGCAGGAGTCGCCTCACATCATCTATGTCAGCTGGGGCCAGGCGGGGATCTGTCTTGGAAAGGCCTTTCATCATGCAGCTGAATGTGATGCTCAGCCCCTTGAACACATCCTACTTCCCATTCTTTCAGGAGAAAACCTGGTCCCTCTTGGCAAGCCTCTCACTGACCTTTTCTTCCATTCAGCTGGCAATGGGAGTCACAAATCAAACAAGTCAGGAGTAACTCTGTCATTGATCCTGGAACCCTTGCTGTTTGGTAGTACTGCAGTATCTGCACAATGTACACTGGCCAAGGTGCACCTTCTTCTTATTCGAATCTCTTTGTCGGACACATTATGCGCTTGAACCATCACCTTTTGAGCGTAAGCATGAGCCCTAGCCGGCAAGATGCTGGGTTTGACCAACAGTCCCTCAGGTAATCTTCCCTCCCCAGGCACATCCAACATCAACAGCTTATTTCTAACATCCGTTTTAGTCGTACTTCTCCATGCAGAACACATTGAGCATTGAGCGAGGATCACTGGGGCTGGATCCTTTTCCACACCACCCACTCGCTTCAGGTTCCTCTGAGCCAAACTTCTGCTGAGTTTGCTTGACTGTTGAATCACAGCGGGTATGCTTAAAGCTCCGCCCGTTCTGGAAGGCTTGTTTCTCTGAACACAATTGAGCCAATCGTCCGAACATGTGAGCATTCGTCCCAATCAGCAAAGGCACCCCATCTTACAGTCCCATGGGTGGGCAAACTAAAGCTAGGGTCTCCACCTGCTCATCCATTCCAGCCACAGATGTAGAAAAGACAACCAGACTCTGATATACCCCAAATATGGATAGGTCTTGTCGCTCAACCCCACACATGTCCATTCAAGGGCTGCAGGGGCACTTCAGGTAAGTGGGCCTGATACCAGTCCTGAAACATGATAGTTACCTGAGAGCCACTGTCTAAAATGGCTCAGGTGGGATTCCATTTACCCGTGCCGGGTCTCCACTGGCCCAACCACATCAGACCAGTCGGGGCCACAGCATTGATAGTCGGTTGGGCATGAGCCCGAGTCACAAAACTTTTCCTGTGGGGTCGAGACTGGGCCCAGCGATGCCAAGTGATCAGTCGGCTGTTGGATTGCCTTAAATTCTCTGGCCTCTGGCACTCAGCTTGAAGATGCCCATCTTCCTGCAATGGTAACAGAACTTGGGGTCCCGGGGTCACTATTTGGGGTGAGCACCTTATTTGTGGGGAGCTCTGAGAGGGAGCGAGGGGTCCCTTGGGCCGGGTTCTGGCTTTCACATGACTCAGGGCCCCGGACCTAACAGGGCGCATAGTGGATTGCTCCAAGTCCCTCACCAGTTCCGTAAATTCCTGACCTCGGCCCTCAACTCCTCTCTACATGGGGTCAGATGGGACACTTCGCACTCCCACAGTACCTGAAAAATCTGGGGATCCCTCAGACCCTCTGGACAGGCCGATCTCCTCCGGGGTGCTAGGCTCAGGGGTCCCACTAGGGTTCACCGCCCCCACAGAGCTCCTACCCTCGTCATCTGTCTCCACTTCTCTAATTTCCTTCATCAAGTGACAATATTCAGGCGGGGTAGCCCGTCGATCATGTAACAAGTTTTAACAGTATTACACTAGAAAATCTAGCAGACTTAAAACATATTCCAACCTGACCTGATTCAAGGCTGTGGCAGTGACTCCCCCTTTCTGTCGGCCTTCTGCAAGCCCCTCCACCCTAGTGACAAAAGTGGAGAGCTTCTCATTTCACCACTTCTTGGTAACTTGAACTTCCACAACAAATCTTCCCCAGTCTCGGTACTCCCAAACACCCCTTCAAGGCAGAGAGTACTGGTGGCTGTGGCTTCCGGATTCGTGGCCGGAAAAACCTAATGGCTTCTAACACAGGACCCCGCAGGCTCTCCATAAGCCTCTTCCTTTCTCCCCTCAGAGCATTGCCATTCCTGAACTAAGGGGTGGCATAGTCCATCAAGCCTCCAGGTCATCCTCCCGAGCTACTGGCACTGTACCAGAAAAAGCTTTAGCCTGTGGTAGGAATCAAGCTGAATAGGAGGGACCACTAAGGGCAGTGAAGCCATAATAGAACTCTTGGGAGGGCTGGGGCCAGTTCTTGGCTGGATTGGCTGTCACAATAGACTGCTGCTGTTGGTCCAAAAAGGCGCGAAGTCTAAACTACATCTCCCAGAGTCACTGCCCATACAATCCTCTTGTGGCTGGCTCAGATTATGAGTCAAGTTCTGATTCGTCCAAGGCACCATTTTAGAGCTAGCTTACCCACACTGATTGGTCCAGTTCAGCAGTTCAAAACCAGCATGGGGAACTAGGCAGACACAGTTCTGACTGCAAAGAAAGCAGGTTAGACAAACTGTCATTTCATTATTACTCTAAATGATTTCTGGCAAACAGTTACATCTTTCAGATAGGTTCCCTTTGCACTCCTAGTGACTGCAAAAATGGAGTGAATTGGCAGCAGCCGAGTGGTACTCAAACAGAGAAGCACACAGTCCCCATACAAACTAATTATGTCTGCAAGCAGACAGCTCTTAAAGACAGTACCAGAGGTTCTAAAACACTCACTGATAAATGGCTTAAGCACCAAACACCATTCAGGCTTGGAGCATTCAAGCAAGCTCCTAGAAATCTTTTGGGAACCCCCATTTGCAGGGGGTTACACCCTTCCTAGCCTGGGAAAGCTTGGCGTCGCGTCAAGCAAGTACCCTAAGTTTAACTGCAACCATATACATTTGCATTAGGCTCACACATGTAATCATCAGTCAGTATATCATTTTACCAGAACACATTTCTGAAACATTGCAGTACGTCACTCTTTACATAGTATTACACACATTGTACCATAACTCAAGTTATTACCTCTTGTACATGAAACCTGAAGAGGGGCCCTTCCTATCAGTTACCTTGGGGCTGGACAGGGCAAGGGCACCATATGAAAGGGCAACACAAGTAACTTGAGTTAGCACTGATGCTCAGTTTGGGCAATGAGCTTGGGGACACATACACTCCTTTATGGACAATATTGAGAGGCAAGTCCATAGGCCTCCCAAGGAATCATAACTGAGGTGCACCACAGGCTTTACAGCTCGACCAGTCTTTCTAGGGGAACTGTTACAGTCTCTGCACTCTGAGCCTCATTTTCAGCATTGTCCTCACTTGTCAGGGAGTCTCCATGGGGGTAGAGAGGCTAGAACTTGGGGCACTTTCAGCTCCAGGAGTTACAGTTTCTGAGTCCACAACATTTGGCTCGCATGGAAAGCTTTCGGACACTGGCAGTGGACTGTCAGGGCACTCAAATACTCTTCTTGTTCTGGTGTATCACCAGTCTGCCCCAATCCATCATTTTCCTCCTGAAAGCTCAAACAGTTCAACCATACTACGATTCCATTTCATCTGATCTGATGCTTTGCACTTCACTTTCTGGGAGCATTGGCTCCAGGGACGAAGCTGGGGCTTAGACAGTCCAGAAGGCACAGTTTCGTCTCAGTATTGACTAGGGATTGCCCCAAACAATTGACTCAGTTCGTAAGAAGGATAGTATTCAAAGTCCTCTCACTTTCTTCTGATATGGACTGACAGTCATGCTCAACTGGGACTTGTGGAGGGAACACTTTAACTTTGCTTCTGTAGGTGCAGGCTTTCTTGATCTTTTCTTAGCAGCAGCTCTAGTCACTGGTCCAGAGGGCATCTTCTGGGGCTCAGACTCAATCAAGATTTGTCCAATGGGCAGTAAATGATTTCTATGCATTGTTTTACATCTTTTGAATTATTCTCAGGCCTTACTTTGTACACTGACAGATCATCTAGTTTGCCCACTACAATGTGAGGAGATGGTGCCATCTGTCAGCAATCTTGTGTTGCCATGCAGTCCCAGATTTCTTAGCAATACCCGATCTCCTCCTGGAGTTCCTGTGCTTTCACCTTTTATCATACCTTTCTTTGTTGGCCAGATTTCTTTTGGCAGCCATGTTTGAGCCAGTTAGTGCATGAGTTAGGTGGGCCTTTAACTTTTGCACATACTGTAAATAGTTGTCAGCTTGAACCCCATCAGGAGAGACCCAAAACACACATCTACGGTAGTCGAGCTTCTCTTTCAAACATCAGGCGGTAGGGGAGAACCAGTGGCATCACTTTTGGTGCAGTTATAAGCATGTACCAGGGTGCTAATTTGTTGGCTCCATCTAGGCTTGTCTTTGGGTGCAGGGTGCCTAGCATATCTAGCAAAGTGCGGTTGAAGCGTTCAGGCTGTGGGTCCCCTGGGGTGGTAGGAGTGGTTCTGGACTTCGCACTCCCCACAGAGAAAGCATCTCTTTGATCAGACGACTCTCAAAGTCTCTCCTTGATCAGAATGGATTCTTTGTGGAGCCCCATAGTGAACAAAAAGTTTTCTACAAGTACTTTGGCCACAGTGGATGCTTTCTGGTCTTTGGTGGGAAAGCTTGGGCATATCTCGTGAAATGGTCAGTGACCACCAGCACATTACTGATATTTCTTTGATCTGACTCCAAACTCAGAAAATCAATACAGACCAGCTCCATGGATTGCACGGTGGTGATGTTAACAGGGGGCAGCCCTCTGGGCAAACTTTCCTCTGTAAGAGCGACTACAAGTTCGAATGTGTTGCTCCACATCAGCCCCCATCTTAGGCCAATAGAATCTGGATCTCACCAAGTCAAGTGTTCTGTCTATACCAAGGTGCCCCATGTGGTTGTGCAAGGACATCAGTACTGAGTCTCGAAGGCAGTGGGCAACACTAGTTGTTGTTTGTCTACTTGTCCCCTCTGTCTACTGTTTCTCTGTATAACAGTTTATTGATCAGTTTCAACTTAGGACCTTCTTTGTATAACAGTGCAGTTCTCAAATCAGTGGGGCGTAATTTGGACACATCTTGCCCTGCATAGAGGCTTCTAAAGCTGCTTTGATCATGGGATGGCGAGGTTGAGCCCGCCGAATACTGTCATTGTCCAGCTGAGGCAGTGCACCAATGTCTATTGCAGAAAAGTGGCAATAAGCAGCAGGTATGCAATTCTCAGAGGGTCCCAAGCAATCCACCATGCAGTCCACTCGTCCGTGGACATTGTTCCTCCCTGTCAAACTTCGGCAGAGTGCCGAATGTCAGGTTCTGCCAATCGGACCCAATCATTCTGGGAACAGGCCTCCGGAGAGGCATCAGCATCTATGTGGTTCAGACCTGCTCAGTATTTGAGAGCATAGTCATATGTAGATAATGCAGAAAGCCACCTATGGCAGTGGCATCCAACAGCTGAGGTCTGCACATAAGTCAAAGGATTATTGTCAGTTTTACTAGTATTTTAGCCCCATACAAGTACTCATGGAATTGGTCAACAATAGCCCACTTCAAAGCTAGGAACTCTAACTTATGTACAGGATAGTTCTTTTCGGATGGGGTCAGGCTTCTACTGGCAAGGCCACTGGTCTCAGGCCATTCTCGTGCTCTTGGTACAACACAGCCCCAACCCTTGCAAGCTAGCATCAGTGTGCAGGACGAAGGTTTTCTTGGATCGGCATAGGCCAGCACTGGAGCATGGGTAAGTTGATATATGATCTCATGAAAAGCAGTCTCACAATCAGGAGTCCAGCGGGCCCCAAATACTTCACTCGGATGAAAATACACTCTTTCAGTCTTGAGGATGCTGACTTTGGTATTTTTGTGGGTTGGGTGATACCCTTGAGTAAGGTTAAGTAAAGGACGGATCACTCTTGAATAGTCCTTGATGAAAGCCGATAATACACAGAATCCCAGGAATCTTTGCAGTTCTTTTAGATTTTTGGGCTGTGGCCAGGTGGTCAAGGCCTCAACTTCACTTGGGTCGGTCTCTATTCCTCGGCCGGATACTATGTGTCCCACATACTTTACTGATGTTTGAAAGAATTGACACTTATCAATGGACAGTTTAAGGCCAAAGTCCTCCAGTCGGTCCAATACCTTAAATAATCTGCTCTCATGTTCCTCCAGTGAGCTGCCAAACACATAACATCATCTAGGTATACCAGGCACTCTAGTAAGTTCATGTCCCCACTGCACGCTCCATCAATCGTTGAAAAGTGGCTGGGGCACCTGAAATCCTTGAGGCATCCTCATGAATTCATAGAAGCCAAGCGGACAGATAAAGGCTGTCTTCTCCACGGTCCTCTGGGGCCATCGGGATCTGGTAGTACCCACTCGCGGAGATCCAACACAGAGAACCACTTGCTCCCGTTAGGCAGTCCAAAGCATCCTGAATGCGGGGCATTATGTACTGATCAGGGATAGTCCACGGTTTAAGGTCGATAATCACACACATCCTTACTGTCCCATTCTTTTCCTCACTACCACAATAGGGAAGCATAGAGGCTTGGATTCTTGTATTACACCAGCATAACATCTCTTGCAGATGCCGCTCACATCATCTATGTCAGCAGGTGCCAGGCGTCGAGACCTCTCACGAAATGGTCTTTCGTCATGCAGTCAGATATTGTGCTCAGCTCCTTGCATGCATCCTACGTCCCATTCCTTTAAAGAAAACACCTGGTCTCTCTGGGCAAGCTTCTCACTGATCCTCACTTTCCATTCAGCTGGCAATGAGGAGTCGCCAAAAATCAAACAAGTCAGGCGTTACTCTGTCATTCTTCCTTGAACTCTTGCTGCTGGGTAGCACTGCAGTGTCTGCACAATGCACATTAGCCAGGATGCAACCTCTATTTACTCGAATGTCTCTTTCAGACACATTATGAACTTGGACCATTACCCTTATGGCATAAGCATGGGCTCTAGCGGAAAAATACTAGGCTTGACCAGCAGTCCCTCTGGCAATTTTCCGTCGCCGGTGCATCCAACATTAATATTTTATTCTTAACATCCTTTCTGATCGGACCTCTCCTGTAAGGTACACTGGGCATTTGGCGCCAGGATCAGAGACTCAGGATCCTTCTTCCATACAATTCCGACCCGGTTCCTCTGGTTCTATTTTTCAGCATCTCTCTGTGCCTCATAGGCCTTCTTAATTAAAGCTGGAACTCTTAAAGCTCTACTAGTCTTTGACCCTGTTTTTCATAACATAACTGTGCCAGCCTTCCGAACATATGAGCATTTGTTCCAATCAACAAAGGACACCATCATACAGTCCAGTGGGGGACACACTAAGGCTAGGGTCTCTACTTGTTCAGCCACTCCAGCCACGGAGGTGGGAAAGACAGCCAAATTTGGATGTACCGGAATAGAGGTAGAGCCTTCTCACTTAACCCCCATACATGCAGTCCTTCTAATGGTTGTAAGGTACGTCTGACAAATGCTTCTGATACCAATCTTGGAACATAATTGTCACTTGGGAGCCACTGTCTAATACAGCTCTTGTAGACACTCCATCACCTTTACAGTGGTCTCCATGGAGGACACACTATTCTGGACCAGTCTGGAGAGGCGGTAGTGGGGGCCTGGGCAACTGACCTTGCCACAAAAAGGCGTGAGTTAGCATTTTGGTGTCCTCACTGGGATCATTTTGTGCACCTCTTAACCACTGATTTGTTCTCCGAAGCTCTCCTTGTAGCCTATATGCAACTTTATCAGTGTCTTTTGGGGACCGCATTCCCTCTTCATGTGCCCATCCTTCCCATAATTATAGCAAAACATACTTTCTGGAGTTTGAGCTGGCCGAGGCGCCACACTGGGAGCCAGGGGGGTACTACTAACTGGAAACCTTGGTGCCATCTCTGTCTGAGCGTGATAAGCATTTGGAGACATCTCATCAGTTTCTCCACTTCCATGGTCAAGGGATTGAGTTTGGAGCTGTTATCAGCAGGAGATACATGGGTGGGTACCCCACCCCATAGAGATGCAGTCGGATATAGGTCAGGGCCCTGCTTGCAGGCGTGGCCTTCATAAAGGGACTGTTTTGAATCCCGGATCTCTCTCAACAGTTAAGCCCCATTGTGACATATTTTTTCCTTGTCAGAGCACTCATTGACTGTCAACCTCTGCCCTGAACTTCACTTGATGGGTCACCCTCAGCCACTCTCAGGTCGTAGCCACAGCTGTTGGTGCAGGTCCCTCGAGGTCGCCTTTTTCTCAACTCCTCGATTTCTCTCATTAACTCATCATAGAAGGGTGGGGATTCCAGTCGATTTGCCAGGCGTAACTGAAGCAACAGCAATTCTGAGAGGGGCAGACTTAAGGATTCTGTCCAGTCTGGTTCGGTCCAGTTCAATCGCTGGCAAACTACCCTTTCTGAGGCATTCTTGCAACAATTTTTCCAGCGAGATACATACAGACAACAACTCCTTGGTACTGTTGTGCATTTCTTACTCTCCACCATAGGTCCTCATCAGAATCTGGGCTCCATACACATTCTCCAAGGCCTCAAGATGAGGCCTGTGCAGTCGCCTTCAGGGTTACTGGCCCGTTTGCATGGATGGTAGCCAGGGCAGGACCTCGGAGCTCTCACTAACCCTCTTTCGCTTTTCGGCTTCCGAGCATTGCCATTCTAGCACTTGGGGGCAACATAGTCTATCCAGGTCTCCCAGTCATCCTCCCTTGGGGGGTGGGGAGGTGCCAGAGAAGATCCTCAACCTTGGTAGAGTCGTGACTAATGGCAGGTGCAGGAATTGGGTCTGCATTGGTTCAGCCACCACTACGGGCACTGGAGCGGGAGAGGGTGTTGGGGAGAACACCCCAGGTGGCAGAATAGTTTCTTCAAGTCCTCCACAGTTTTCCCTTCTCCCAGCAACCATTTAGCAAATTTCTTCTCAAAAGTTTCAGATAGTGGTGGGGCTCATTTCCCCAGGTCTTTACTGTCCATAGTTATCACTCTCCAAGCAGTGAGGGCTCCCTCTGGGGTAATGGTCTGTGGCACTTTGGAGCTATCTGGGATCCTTAAACTCTACTAGGGCCAGAAAAGTGTGGGTGAGCAGATTAGCATGCCGACCCACCACCACAGGGTTTGTAAACCTTCCACCTTGGAAAGTACTCCTGTACAATGTCCGTATTGATACCAAGGGGATGTCAGTATAAGCATAGCATTTTGGAGTGATCTCCTCCCCAGTACACCACTCCACCAGCGGATTGCAGCCACTTCTGTCGGGTACCCATTTTTTCTTAACAGTGGTTAGTAAATATGGCACTAGAGGACACACAATCCCAGCGGTGAGCCTCAAGATGTAACCCCTAGATGGTGCTATCCCAGGGCTACTACCCCTGCCTGATTTGCCACTAACAGGTTGAGGGCCTGGATCCAATGGCAGGTGCCTCCACCCAGAGGTCAGGGTTTGCAATAGTTAAACTTACTTGGTCACAGCCCTCTGGGACACTGCAACCCCCTTTCTTCCCACTAGTGGCCCACACAATATATCAAATTACCTTCACAGTATACACTTACCCCCAGGGCTGGTTCAGGCCCTGGGACCTCCTAAAAATAAGATACAGTGCAACAATCACAGTACAATACTTTAACATAGACAAATACCTCAGGCAGTATAACTTTGCTGAAACAAGCAGCTCTGATTTATTTAGGGGAATATAACAAAGGGCAGGGGAAATCAGGTTAATTGCTTATACTTTACTCATCTACCTATGGCTCTGTGCACAGAGCCTATCCCTACCAGTTACTGTCCCTGGTACCCAAGCCCTAGTGGCTAGTCCAAACCGTGGCAGCTGGTGAGGGCCCTTTCACAAGAGAAAGAAAAATTAGTTAAACAGTCAGCAGTACAGTAATTCTATTTGGATTCAATGTGGCAATTCAACGAGGCGACCCTGAATTAGTGCTCACGACCTCCAAACAAGATAGGGTCATTCAATGTCAGCAGGGCTACTCTTGAGCTCCACGAGACTCCTCACACATTTATATGACAAACTGCAACAGGCAAAAGTCCTTTAATGGCAGCAGGATTCACTTGAGCTAACCAAGCCTCCTCACACATTTATATGGTGAACAGTAACAGGCAAAAGTCCTTTAATGGCAGCAGGATTCACTTGAGGTACACAAGCCTCTTAGCACATTTATATGGTAAAACAGAAAGTACTATACCAGGCAGGCTGCTTCTCTATCCCGATCGCAATTACTGCACAATACCGGGAGAACACACAGCAGATTCAGTTCCTGACAGACCGAGTGCAATTCAGCAATTTCTCCAGTCTTCTACAGGGTGAGCCTGGTTTCTACTCTTCAGATATCCTTTGATTCTCTTCACAGGATGGATTCAGTCCTAACAAGCAGTTACACAAGCTGCAGACGGAACTCTGGGCCTTACATGTTTCCCGACTAAAACTGCACACTGAAAAGCACAGGGCTCCTTCCTTCTTCACTGCCAGAGCTCAAACTGAAACTCCAACAGACAAAACCGGGCACTTCCTTTGAGTTCCTCCCAGTTCTTAACTGGATTGGCTGTCACTCACAATAGACTGCTCCTGTTGGTCCAAAGAGCGCAAAGTCTAAACTACATCTCCCAGAGTCACTGCCCATACAATCCTCTTGTGGCTGGCTCAGATTATGAGTCCAAGTTCTGATTCGTCCAAGGCACCATTTTAGAGCTAGCTTACCCCACACTGATTGGTCCAGTTCAGCAGTTCAAAACCAGAATGGGGAACTAGGCAGACACAGTTCTGACTGCAAAAAGCAGGTTAGACAAACTGTCATTTCATTATTACTCTAAATGATTTCTGGCAAACAGTTACATCTTTCAGATAGGTTCCTTTGCACTCCTAGTGACTGCAAAAATGGAGTGAATTGGCAGCAGCTCGAGTGGTACTCAATCAAAGAAACACAGTCCCCATACAAACTAATTATGTCTGCAAGCAGACAGCTCTTAAGAGACAGTACCAGAGGTTCTAAAACACTCACTGATAAATGGCTTAAGCTCAAACACCATTCAGGCTTGGAGCATTCAAGCAAGCTCCTGGAAGTCTTTTGGAACCCCCATTTGCAGGGGGTTACATGTAGGATAACAGAAAGAGCAGATAAAGTCTAACGGACAGTAAGCCTCTTTCATACAGCTATCCTTAGTAATACAGGAAAAAGGTAAATAATTATAGAAAATACATGAAATATAAACCGAACTGTCTAAATTTCACATTTTTCCCAAGTTTTTCTAACGGTGTCAGGGGCTCTTTAAAGAGTGTGTGACGTCAGTGTGGGGAACAGTATTACATTGTGTTATAGACAGGTTTCAGCCGTTACTCGGATTTTACAGGCAGTTAAAGTGTGTGACATCAGTGGGGAGCAGTATTACTTTGTGTTGTAGGCAGGTTTCTGGATGTTAGAGTTTACAGGCAGTTAAAAGTGTGTGACATCATTGTGGGGCCAGTTTTACTTTATGTTGTAGGCAGGTTTCTGCTGTTACTCAGATTGTAGTTTAAGAGTGTGTGACATCAGTGTGGGTGGGTATTACTTTGTGTTGTAGGCAGGTTTGGGTGTGACTCAGATTTTATAGGCAGTTAAACAGTGTGTGACATCGGTGTGGGGGTCAGTATTACTTTGTGTTGTAGGCAGATTTCTGCTTTTACTCAGATTGTATAGGCAGGTAAAGAGTGTGTGACATCAGTGTGGGAGGTAGTATTACTTTGTGTTGTAGGCAGGTTTGGGGTGTTACTCAGATTTCACAGATCCAGAAGCAAATGATTTGATACCTTTTAACGGACCAACATAGATGTAACAACAAGAACAAAGTGCTCTAGCTTTCGGACCAACCAGTCCTTCTTCAGAAGCTAATGACAGTTGTTTAGAAAATACAATACTGTTAACAGCTAGATCATGCAGAAAAAACATAACAAATCCCCATTGGTTTAAAATACTCATTTAAAAATACAGAAGATGATGTCAGAGAAGTTTAACAGTACCATACTACCTTCAGCCAGGAGGGTCCCCGGTCAAAGGTGCTTGGTGGAACACACATACAAAGAGTCCTACTGCATATAAATTTAATTGATATAAGATAACACTGCTGGAGCAGATGACTCTTAAATCAAGCTATGAGTGTCACAGTTTGTATAAGGATGTGATTATTTAAAAGCAACCTCCACCCATATTAAAGACATACTAAGATTGTCTTAGGACTCCAAGAAGTTTCAATGCATGCATTATAGACAAGAAATTACGGTAAAGTTGTCTTAAAAACATCAGTGCACACTGCATGATGTGTAAAACCTAGCTGGACCTGTCACCCAACTATACTCTCCAGCTGGATGTCATGCCCATAAATTTCAAAACCTCTAGTGTAGTGACAGGACTTTATAAATAATTTAAATATAAATTGACAGTATTAGTATCAAACAAAAATTTTTGTCGAGGACCATAAAGGAATTAAGACCATGTAGCCTGATATGTACTGATGTCAATATACACTGAGAATGTAACAACTGATGTATCAGAAGTGTCTAAGGAATCTGAAAAAGATAAAAATGTAATTTTTCTCCTCCTCGTCACACAAACAATACACCCTACCCACCCACATCACCATAATGTTGGGGGAAATCTAACTTTAAGGAGATGCTCTCTCTCTCTCTCTCTCTCTCTCTCTCACACACACAGACACACATTCACACACACACACACACACACACACACACACACACATACTCTTCTAGTGAACCTTTGTTCACATCTGTCACTACAGTTGTTCCCCAAAGGAATTCAACTTGCCATGGAATCTTAAGTAAAAGGGCTCATGTATCCTAATACCTACAGAGCAAAAATGTGACACTATTTAACTGTACTACTGTTTGCATAGTAACATTTCCAAGGATTCTGGATAGAACTACAATGAAATAAAACTGCCACCCTCCCAGGATAAGGTAACTAGAAGTAAATATAAAGTATGTGTGTAAGACCAGAGGTCTAACATCCCTACATTCCACAAATTACTACAATATTAGCCTAATGTAAATAGATCTGTCCAGGACACCCATGCAAATGAGATCTCGAACCCCAATATGTACAGAGTTAAAAAAAATATGTGACAGTCTATGATAACACTCCTGTATGTACAGTAACAGGCTAAGTAATCTGAATTTGGTGCAATGGAATCAACCCCACTCCCAGGCAAAGATAAAAAAGTAAGGAGGAATTAATATGTATTATGTGTGTGAAGTAAGAATAGTAACACACTGTAACTCCATGTATCTAAATAGAGGCTTACCTTAATGTGACAGCAAGCCCCATACCTGTTACATCATGTACCTCACAACACATACCCACACATGCACCCATATCCCACACATGCTGAAGTGCTAATATGTCAGTCTGAAGAAGAAGAGGTCTGTGTATTAAAGTTTCTGTAGTGTCCCATGAAACCCAGATCAGCGTTCATCCCATCTGCTACCATATTGAGATGTAAAATAAGTTTAATCTCAAAGCTCGTCTCTGTTGTGTGTTTTCAAGATTTCCTTTTAAGATCATTACTGACATATCTGAAATTGAGTGGTCAGGCTAGGAGAAGTGGTGCCCCACTGGTTTTCAGTCTTCTTTGTTGTAATAGTATGTCTGTGCGAGTTCATCCTAGTGCGGAGCTGTTGGCTTATCTCTCAACACAACCTGTTTGTGGACATCTCTTGCACTGAATGAAATAAACAACATGTCATGATGTGCATATATAACTCCCATGCACCTGAAATTACATAGAAACATAGAAACATAGACTTTGACGGCAGATAAGGACCGCTAGGCCCATCTAGTCTGCCCATTTCCTACCTACAGGATAGGCCGTGAGATCCTAGTTAACCAACAGCCTATATCTTCTGTCCCCACAAGAATTGCCTTATGTCTGTCCCATGCATTCTTGAATTCTCCACAGGTTTAGACCTCACAACTTCCTCAGGAAGGCTGTTCCATGCATCCACTACCCTCTCTGTGAAATAATACTTCCTCACATTGCCCCTAGAACGCCTCCTTCTATCTTTAAATTGTCTGTTTTGTGATGTAACCACACAGTCCGAGGTGAAAATGAGCTCACAGGTCTTACAGGGGCATTGATTGCAGGGTCGTGTGCCATTGTGTGACATGACATTCTGTTCTGGTGAAAGTTTGCTCCTAATAATTAGGCTGGCTAAATTTGGTGGTTGTTTAAAAGATAGTAGTGGGAGTTCCTTAAAAATACAATTAAGGGTTTCATCCTCACTAAATATTGGGTGGAGGTCTTTAATAATCTTATGCAGACGTTCAAGGTCTGGATGATATGTGACTACTAAGGTATTCTGTCTGTAGCTGTCTTTTCTTTATATTGAAGTAGTTGTTGTCTTGGTACTTGCATTGCCCATTCTGTTATCCTGTCAGTTTCCTGGAAGAGTGTCCCTGTTCAATAAAGGTGTTTTTAACATAGCCAAATGTGTACCTCTGTCATCCTCATTTGAACAAATACGTGACATCGAAGTGCTTGACTGTACAAGACAGATTTTTTGTATGGTTCGGTGATTACTTTTCTTGTGCAGGTAGCTCTGTCTGTCTGTTGGCTTCCTGTAAATACATGTATGTAAGGTTCCATCCTTAATGGTGACTGTGTTGTCCAGAAAGTTAACATTGGTGGTAGAATACTGCAGGGTAAGCTTTATGGTAGGGTGGTATAGTTTGTGATGAAAATCTTTAAGTGCATCTGTGCCTCCATCCAGATGATAAACAAATCATCAATGTAACGGAAATAAGCTAGTGGTTTGTGGAACACTGCCTTAAAAATTCTCCAAGTCAGTCATAAAGAGGTTAGCATACTGTGAAGCCATTTTGGTGCCCATTGCTGTTCCTATAGTTTGAACATAATGTTTACCATTGAAGTTGAAGTTGTTATGTGTCTAAATGAATTCCATAAGTTCCCCACCACTTCAGGGTTGATGTTTTGTTCCAGTCCTTTCTCATGTCGTATTTAAGGCATGCTGTAATGCCATCAGATTTACAGGCAGTTAAAGAGTGTGTGACATCAGTGTGGGGTGGCAGTGTTGCTTTGAGTTGTAGGTAGGTTTCTGCTTTTACTCTGATTTTATAGGCAGTTAAAAGTGTGTGACATCAGTGTAGGGTCCAGAGTTGCTTTGGTTCTGCAGGTACTGTAGCTTGTTTTAGTTTACCTTTACAGTCAGGTAACACTTTGTGTGCTAAGAGTGGGTAATGGAATGTTGACTGGGCTGCCAATCATCAGTTGCTCTCTCCTAGCACTCGAGGAGTGGTCAGAGGCCTGTCAATCATCCATCACCCACTGCTAAGAGTGCTGGCAGGGCAAAGGGATTTCAACAATTGGACATAAGAGAGCAATAGGGGTCAACCATGTAATATTATTGTTATTTTTCCATCATTTATTTAGCCTTATTTCTGCTGGCCAGCCTCCATCATCCCTGCCCCTCAGCCCCATTATGGACCATGTCTTGGACTTTTCTGACTCCAGTGAGGTCCCCATGGATTTTCCCCATGGCAGGGTTGGAAAGGAGGTCTATTCTCCACCCCACGCCCTTGCACAGTCAAGATTTCCAGAACTCTGGTCCCAAGAAAAATGCAGAACAGAGGCATAGATGGCGACTCAATGTAAGATGGTAAATGAAGATCATTGACAAGGAGTTAACTTGGCAACCTGTCCAAGCATCTCCAATAAAGGGGACGCATGTAAAGCTGAATTGACAACTGGTGGAGGTCCAGCTGGGACTGTAATGGTTCTGGAAGATATGATTGGACTCATTCGGTGACTGGCCATTCAGCATACAGATGCTGAAAACAGAGAGTGGAAAGTGAGGAACATCACTGAGCAGAACTCTGAAGGCAAGAGAAAAACTGGCAAATGGCCTTACAGACACTTCAAGGAGGAGAGAGAGGTGAGAGGTAGAAATGCAGGACTTTTGAAAGATGATAGAGAATCCAGAAAGATGTTTGCACCCATTTCAGTTATTAAAGATACTGAAACCTACAAATCTAGGTCAGAAGATGATAATGAAGCCTATTTGACTTCGTATGCAAGGATGGATAAAGCCTGTCAGCAGTCACCAATTTGGGTTACAAGACTTGTGCCTTAATTGCCTACAGCAGTCTGGACATCCAGAAGGCTGAAGATTATGGTCAAGTGAAGGAAGCCATACTTCAATGCTATGATATAAGTGAAGAGACTTACCTATATAGGTATAGGAGGTTCCAATTTCAACCAGAAGATGATCCTTGAGAGACATACACCCAACTCAGTGATCTGTTCCAGAAATGGATTCATCCAGATGCCAAGGTGATGGAGCAGATAGTGGATCAGCTGGTGATGGAGCACTTTGTTCAAGCCTTTCTCGAGAACGTCCAAACCTAGATCAAGGAGCACAGACAGGAGATGGGTTAGAGATCATAGGTGCTTACAGAGGACTACATGATGGCGAGGAAGGGTGCCAGACCCTGAGGAAGCCTGTAAGACCATTTAAATATTTTGGGAAAAGACAACCTGAGGGAGGGCAGGCCAGAAGTCCCGAGATTGGAGTGAAACAGGAAAATACTGACTTTACCTGCAGTGTTTGTGGGGAGAAGGTGCACATTGCCCATAAATATCGGAATAAAAGAACAAGTAATCTCATCTGGTTTTAGCCAGTTGATGACATTGCCTCCAAAAGATTTGGGTTGGTGATCAGGAGATACCAGCTTTAACAGACTATGCCAGTCAGCAAACCCTAGTACTATATGCCCTGAGGTGGTGCTTGGAAAAACCAGAAAAAGTCAAACCAAACTGACTTGTGTGCATGGAGAAACAAACCATATCCAATAATGCGAGTTACTCTGGGCTTGAAGGCTGTCCCACTCTTTGGCCGCCACCTGGTGGAGTGCAGGTGGCAGGGTCAGAGCTTGGGAAGTAAGGGCATGGCTGCATGGTGCGTGCACCACCTCACATGTGCGACTCATGATGCCAGAAATGTAAAAAAAAGTTGGAGGAAGAATGGGACCGAGGGCTCCATGAAGCGCTGACTGCTGGCCCTGGTCCTGCTGCAAGGCCTGATCTGGATTGTGAATCTTGGTTGAGGAGGATGGCCTCCCATTCCTGGTCCTGCCACATGGGAAATCTGTGGAGGAAGTGGGGCTCAGAGATACTGGGAGGCGGCAGTTGGATGAGGGTGGCAGGGACAGAGGAGTAAGCTGCCAACAGTGTGCCCAGTGGGGAAAAAGATTTAAAAAAGGACCTTGGGAAAACTAATATATGTAAGTACTGTAAAGAAACAGGTGGCCATTCCCAATTAGATGGAAACCTTATTGTATTGCCAAGTGACTAAAGTCTGTAGTCTCTCAGGAGAGTAAGCAAGTGAAAGGAGGCTGGGGTGACTGAGAAGTTCTGGAATGACTGGTGCTCTCTAATTGTGATTGTACCTAAGAAGCAGTGTTGGGTGAGTTACTTTTTCTATTACTTTCTATTACTTTGGAAACTTGTTCCAGAAAGCTCTGTGCAGTCACTAGCAAGGATGGAGAAGTACTGGAAAATGTAATACACCTTATAGTTACAATTACCTATGTCTTTTATACAGAAGAAATACATAACTGTAACTGATTACATTTATTTGAAAGTAACTAGTAACTAACCTATTACTTTCAAAAATGTAATCTTTATAGTTATTTATTATTTTGTATTGTTTTGTATAAAATAAATAAGTAACTATAATTGTAAGGTGTATTACTTTTCTAGTACTTATCCATCCTGCTAGTACTGACAAAGCTTCCTGGAACAAGTTTCAAACATTATAGAAAGTAACAGAAAAAGTAACTTACCCAACACTGCCAAGAAGGATGGCCAACTCAGATTGTGCATTAATTTTCAGATTGCTACTGCCATTTTGAAATTCAATAGCCATCCAGTGCTATGCATTGACAATTTGATTGATCAGTTAGAGGAAACTGGGCATACATTGACTCATGACCTGATGAGAGGTACTGCCAAATTCCTTTAGTCAGGCATCCCATGAGAAAACAGCCTTTTCCACTCCACAAGGGTTATATCATTTTACCACCATGCCATTTGGACTTCATGGGGCTCCAGCCACCTTTCAGCATATGATGAAGTGGCTGCTGAGTCAAAATATTGTGCGCATATTTAGATGACATGGCAGTTTTAGGGGGTATTGGGAGAGCCATTTGAAGCCTCTTCAGGCAGTGTTTATTGAATTGGGTCAAGCAGGGTTAAAGTGAATCTATTAAAGTGCGCCTGGGTATGACCAAAAACTTACCTTGGGTTTGTCCTTGAAGTGGGCAAATCATGCTCAAGATTGGTACATGGCTGTAGCAGACTGTGAGAAACCTAGGACTAAGAAACAAGTTAGATTGTTTTAGGTTTGGTAGGTTATTATTGCTGTTGTGTGCCTTGCTTAGCAGATCTGGCGACCCGGTTACAGAGTTATTGAAAAGAGTAAGTCTAATTGGGTAGTTTGGAGGACTGATGAATGTGAGCAAGCTTCTAGAGATATTAAAGCCCAGCTGTGTTCTGATCTGGTCCTGAAAAGTCGTAAGTTTTCCCAAGAATTCTTTGTTCAAATTGATGCCTAGCAGGTGGGGCTAGAAGTGGTCTTTACCCAGGGAGTGGGTCAAGATGAGCATCATGTGCTGTGTATTACCAACAAGTTTTTTCCTCAAGAAAGAAAGTATTCAGCTCTAGAAAAGAATGTTTGGTGGTCAGATAGGCTGTACAAGCATTAAGGTACTATCTTTTAGGAAAAATTCACCCTGGTTATGGATCCAAGTCCTTTACTTTTGTTAAACCAGATTAAAGATAAAATTGCAAGAGTGACATGTTGGTGCCAGTTTTGCAACCTTTTAGATTTTGGGTGGTATATAAGCTGGGGAACCAGACTATCTATGCAGATTTTTGTCCCGGCTATGGAGCAGGGATGGATCAAGAGGCAGAGAAATCTTGTGGGAGAATTTGTAGGTGGAGTGTTGGGAAGAGGGTTTTCACTCTTGGAGGGTGGTATGTGAGAGGGGCCCCTTAGTCCTGCTCCATGAGGCGTTTTCTTTTAGGGGGAACAGGAGATGGGGAGAGTGCTGGTGGCCAGTTGGGCTGCTCTGTGCACCCCCGTAGAGCCCTGGATACAATAATAAAGGAGATACAGAAATATGTAGCTTGCAGGTTATCAAAATGGCTGTCCTGGCTGGCATAGAGATCTATGGTCCTACAGCACCTTCTGGTGATCCTGGCTCTCTGTGCTGGCAGGGTGGTGGTTGCTCTGGTGTCTGTACTGATGTGAGTGCTAGTCATCCAAAAGATGGTGGCCCAGGTGTGTGTTCAACCTATGACTGGAGCATATAGAGGCCTGTAGGGCCTAGCCTTAGGGAGAGAAGTGTTTGTCTGCCCCATGACTTATGTAGTGGTCCTTCTCACGACTGCAGTAGAAGTATGGAGGGTTTGGGAGGCATAGGGGTGCATGTATGTTGTTCCTGCTGCCCATTGTTTGGATACACAGCAGATCAGCAAAGGAGGAAAGTGCCCGACAGAAGGCAGTGTTTTTCCTCCTCATTTGAGGTTGGTGGCCATGTCAAAGGTCCAACCAAGTGAGGAGAGCAGAACTGCCGTGTTGGCAGGGGGTTTGTGTGTGGAAAGTCCCACTCAGCCACATAATGACACGGCTGCTAGCCCATTTTCAGCAGGGCAGGCAGCTCTGGTGACCAGGAATGAAATAAATGCTGAAATGGCATGGAGAGAGCCATGGAAAGACTCATTCATTAACATGGACAGAGGTAGCCAGTGATCCTCAAACAAAACACAGCAAAGAACAGATGCAGGTGCCAACCCCCAGGGGGCTCTATCCTAAGGGCTACTACCCCTGCCTGCCCTAACTGTAGCAGAGTGAGAGGCCCAGATCCGACAGTGGTGCCTCCACCCAGAGGTCGGAGTTAGAACAGTCGAGGGTTGACTCGGTCACAGCCCTCTGGGTTGCTGCAACCCCCTTCTTCCCACTAGTGGCCCAACGCAGTTCAATTTCAGTGTCCTTACCATATACACTTACCCCTGGCTCGAACCAGTCAGCTCACTCCGGGACCCCTGGAAAGTAAGGTACAATTACACCACATTCACTGTGCAGTATTTCACCATTAATGCACAGACTAGCCAGTGTACTTTTGCAAAACAAACAATCTGATTTATTTGAGGCGATAACAAGGACCGGGGAATCAGGTTGATTAGCTTACCACTACAGTATATGAAAATCTACCTATGGCTCTGTGCACATGCCTAACCTATTAATTACTGTCTATGGGTACCCAAGCCCTAATGGCTAGTTCCTCGATGCAGCTGGTTGGGGCCCTGACACAAGCGAGCATTTAATTCTGAGCAGATCAGATGGAGCCAGAAAGCTCAATTAGTGCAGTCAGCAGTACAACAAAACGATTTTGCCTTTGTTTGTAAGCTTTAACAGGGAGCTACCCTGACTCAGTACTCACAACTCCAGCAGAGAACCACTCTTTCACCACTTGCAGGTCTGAGCGTGAGCTTCAAAGGCCTCCTCGCACATTATATGGAAAACAACAGAGGGATACCATACCAGGCAGCTGCTTCAGGACCCGACTGAACTCACAGCTATACGGGCATCTCACTGCAGCTTCACTGTCCTGACAGACCGAAAGGATTCAGCAAATTCTCCAGTCCTCTACAGGGTGAGCCTGGTAGGCAGCTGCGCCCTGCACAGCCTCCTCTGACCTGTGCCCAGTTTAGTCCGAATATACGGCGACCGAGCCGCCTGAAATCAGCCTTCACCACACACGTGCTTCCCCGCTAAGACTTAATGGCTTAGAAGCTCAGGGCCCTTCCTGCTCACAGCCACAGCGCTCTGCCCTTGGCAGTTGGGGCAAGTCTTTATTCGGTGCCACCGATCCCATTGGAGGGCTGCAGATGCCAGTCACTATTACTGCCCTCATTGGTGCAAAAGCGCCATGGCCCAGAATGCCACTTCCCAGAATTACAGGCTGTGTCTCCATTTGTCAGCTGGCTACATCTAGAGTCCTGGTTTCTGGTTGGCTGCTTTTCACTCCAGATTAGATACTTCCTCGCTCCTATTGGACCTCTCGAACTGTCCTGGTCCAAGATGGAGGGCACAGCACACAGAGTCCCATCTGCAATAAAGGCAGATTAAACAGAACTGCATTTTCACAATCACTCTAAATGTTTTCAGGCAAATAGTTACACCCTTGAGGGGCTCCTGGCTTTCAGCGACCACAAGAGGGCAATTACAGATACAGCTCAAGCGGGACTTGAGCAGGAAACACACAGTCCCCTCATAAACAATGATTTTGTCTGCAAGCCGATGGCTCTTAAAGAGACAGTATGGAGGCTCTACAAGCACTCACTGAGCCATTTCTAAATGGCTTACCAGACGCCAAATTCAATTGGGGAACACTTAGGCAGCTCCTTAGGAGGCTTTTAGGAACCCCCATTTATAGAGGGGTTACACAGGCAAACAGAAAGAAAGATAAAGGAGCGGGGGTATAAGGAGACTAACTAAATTACAGCCCCCATTAAAAGAAATTCCTGGGTTGAAAGACCCAGAGATATACTTCCATTTTGTATGGTGAGTCGGGATCCAGATGCCCTCTGGCTCATAGGGGGCTGTGTGTAGCCCCACCTATTTTAAAGGAAGTTCCACATGCTCGTGGTACCCACAGAATCAGCCTGGAATCTGCATGTTCATTAAGACTATTATAGCTATTTTATGTTTGCTAGCGCATGCGCTGCAGCAAACATTTTGTTACAATGAACCACATTTAGGAGAGTGTCACTGTCAGGTCAAATGTAGCTCAGGATGCAGTGGGCTCAAAGTGACAGCCCAGTGATCAACTAGGCTGATCGTGACATATTTTCTTTTGCAGGTGGAAACTGCGGCGGTTGAGCGGTGCCAACTACTCCCATTCACAGAGTGGCTGGCTCCTTTCATTTATATAAACCAGCCCTGCAGCTACGTGGTGTAATCTCAGCCTGTAACGACAGCACTGCAACTAAACCAAGCACTCACTAACTCTCTCCTGGGCGTTTGTTGTCATATTTACAACTTGGATTATGTCACTCTACAAAAGCGAGGTGGGTTGGGCATAATTTAAAAACAAAAAATCACCACCAGTGCTGCAAAATATCATGATTTGGAAACTACCGTGGTTTTGACAATGTCACAGTGATATCTGCTCCTTCATCAATACCTGTAATTATTTAAGCATGGCATAGATTGATTTAGAAACACTTATAAAGTTCTAACTCACCCTTTTAAATGGCAATGTATGTTTCTGCAGTCACCAGTGCTGCTACTGTTTTCATTTTACAACATATAGTATGTTACTGTACATGTGAAAAAGGGTATGTGACTAAGCGAATATGTCTCATTTCCAGAATAGCACACTGGAATTTAAAAGGTCAGGGTAGACATTCTTTTTCTCTGTTTTAATGTTATTAGTCATTGTTATTGTGGGAAACTGGGGAAATACAGATACTCAATGATTTATTTTCCCTAACGGCAGTTTTGCCACCTGGACGCACTGTTTACTTTAGGATCTTGTGTACAATCCGTAGTGTTGCAGTTCTATGGTATAGTCTGATTCTAGGTCTCGAAGGGGCTAGTCATTTGTATTTGCTCTGCCATGGCAACAGGAGTTTAGAACATGTTCTAACGCATGATTTCTGTGGTCTAGTGCCACAACCTTGATCTCTGACCTCTTGGTAAAACCTTCTTGTAATGCACACTCTTGACCTTTACCTGAATAAAAACTCCTGTACTGCATTGCGCTTTTTTCTGGTGCGGTGCCACAGAGCGCTTCAGTAGTCTGCATGGAAGTGAGGAGAACTAGAAAATGAGTACCCAGTGTTGCAGGCTGGAAGCCCATGCTAAAACAACAAACAATGGTGCCTCGAGCAAATGAACAGAGAGCCTGTGTTGCAGTGGGGTTTCCAATTTATTACAAAGTCCACATGGAATACGCGGGCAGGCAGTCCCACACGTCGACGTTAGGTCTTTGTCAGGGGTATGAAGGAAGCCCATGCTCTTACCAGTTATTGTTTACTTTCATCTAACTCTTTTCATCACAAGGTGATGAGCACGCATTATTTTGCTTACAGCGCTATGAAGGAGGGAAGTGGTGTTTCTTTCCCTGGTTCTGGTACTGAGTGTGAGGAGCACAAGGACTGTGGTCAGAAATTTCCATTTTGTGCACATTCTCCTCAACTGCTGCCCCACCCCCACACACAAACTACTTAGTGGTCTGTGCTAAATCAAGTACTTCAGATAAGAATCCATGAGGTTAGCAAGAACTGCCCTTGTATTATGAAAATGCAAATGTGCGTTCTTTCAGTATTCTTTTGGGGATCTCCCACTCCACAATCCAAGTTCCTTTTTTTTTAATAAAGTGTTTGTTTTTTTTTTTTCTTTTTTTCCTAGTGATTGGAGTGAGAGCCATGGAGGGACAGGTTGCTCTTTTATCTAATTTCTCCTTTTAACATAATTGTATTAATTCCATAGTGCTGTATGAGTACTGTGTGTATGGTCCCGTTGGGCTATTACTTGTACTATTATTGCAAATGATAATTTTACTTTTTTGTACCAAATTTCTACTTAAGAAAGTTAAAAAGAATAATGGTTACAAAAGCCATATGGTTTTAGTGATTTATTTATGTTGTTTTACTGACCAGGTAAGCACAGTAGAAATTAATTGCCTATTTCTAGGTATGACCCGGAGATTACAAAAGAAAATACAAACAGATGAATTACAGTGCATAAGATAACCTCAGGAACAAATAACAGGAATTCAAAGAAGCAATATTGATGTTTGAGGTACATAATACATAATATAAGTACATAAGACAACAACAGGAACAGCTTAATAGTACTACAGAGAAGCAAGATCATGGTACATTATATGAATCTTGCAGGTTAGAAAAGGTAATATTAACATTTAGAGCAGTACTAGCACATGACCTGAGGTAAAGAACAAAATGTTCATAGCATGAGTAGCATTTACTGAAGTAATTCCCTAGTTTTTTTTCGTTTTCAACATTTACTCACAGCTTTACTCATGTTTTTACCCCCATCAGTGAACATGGTAGATGTCATTATCAAATCCCCTCAAAACCTGTTTTCGTGGTCTTCCCACTAAAAATGTGTTGGGTCACATTTTATAAATCACACCTGTCATGTTCACATACTGGAGCAAGAAAACACTAGGATTTGGAAAATTCAAGGTCACAATCTAAGAAAACATCGTTAGGTGTGAACCTCTTCATTTCCTAATGATGACAATTTCACTTTATGATTTGTGTTATTAATTTGTTAATTATCAGCTCTGCATTGTCATTACCAAACACTTACATAGCAAATGTAAACAGCGAACATTTGGTACAGTCAAAGCTTGTGTTTCTGTGTTTTGGTGTTTTTATGGGGTTTAGTATTGTCTGTTTGTTGACATCCAGGGAAGGGTTTGTATTGTTAGACTGATTTATTGAAGGCCAGTGCTGGGATACTTTCTGTGGTTAATTAGGGTTAATAATTAGTATAGTAGGGTGTTTGACTAATGGTCAGGTGATACTTTGGGTGGGTATATAAGGGCTCGTTAGAGTCCTGTGAGAGAGGGCTTTCTTTCCAGGCAGCTGAGGTGGAAGGATGTGCTGTACATGTCTTACTGCCTGAAGATGTTTTGCCCCTATCAGTGTGAGTTTGCAGAGCTGGGTATGTTTGTGGGGACCTGATGTCCCATGCAAATAACTGCCTTCATGGACTGGTGCTACTTAGGCTGGTGATCCTGCCAAGTTTTAGCTAATAAAGCTGAGTTTTTAAAGAAGCAGCATTCGTTACCCTAGTCACTTTTTATGGGCCTCGCTGACAGGTAGGATATGAGGCAACATTGGAAAACATTACTTTACCTGAAGGTGGTAAACTGTGAAATAGCACTGTTCAGGACTGCTGTAGAGAGAGTCCTTGGGAGAATGGAATTTAGGGTTACAGAGCATGGGTAGGGGTAGACTTCAGGCTGCTAACATTGGATATCGCCCTTGGTCAAATGTAGTAAAGTTGCTGTTCTGTAGCATTAAGCATGGGCAAGAAGTCCCTTCCATGACCCCAGTACAGTACTAAGTTACTAACAGGACAGTAGTATGCAAAGTGCCCATCCCAGGCCTGAGAGATGGGTTCTAAAAAATCTTCAGCACAATGAACGAAAACCTACTGCAACCACACCTCAGGGTTGGGATTTGATATGTACTGGTGTCCCCACCTGGAATATGTGATGGGATCAAAATCCTGTCCTATTTTATAGGGAAAAAATTACTAAAAGTCTATTCTTTTCTATCATGTCCTATCCTTTGCCTGTTCTGTCCTTTCTATCTTTTCAAAACCTGGTTGTGCACCTATTCCCATCGACCTAGGAGCTGCCATATCTGGTGGTCCAACGATCCTCCCATCCTTTGCTCCTTCTCCAGTACTTCCCATTCTTGCTTCTCAAGCTGTCCACATTTCTTTTGTTCCTTCTTTCCTTCCTCCTTTCTGCTGCAGTGGGTGGAAACCCTATGAAAGAAGACTTGCAAAGTCTGTAATTGCACATGTAGTGGCAGTTAAAATGAATGTGAGCTGCCCTCGGGCTGTGAAAAGAAGCTAGTTTATTTTCTTAAAACTAGGAGTCTGAAAAATAATAAATAACTTTGAAGGCAGGAAGGGTTAATGTTTTCCAGCATTTGCTCGATTTGTTTTCCTTACTTGCTCGAGTATCTCTGGACACTCCGAAGGACAGCTAACTGAGTGTGATGTTCTGAGAACAAAAGATTGCAGAGGTCAGATCAGAAAATGAATATATAACAATAGAAGGCTGCAGTAAGGAGGCTTATCACACAGACACTGAAGTTTCTGAGAAGAAGGCACAGATTGCCTCAGAAACTGAAAGCAAGAAAGATCTAACTTGGTTAAACAGTTTAACCTGATCGCTGCAAGGTATTGCTTCTTACTATTTAGAAAGGAATCTACAATTTTGATAGAAGCAAGAATTTTAGAGCAGATATGGAGTGCAAAAGACTCTGCTGAACTTTCTGTTTATAAATGCTGTAAAACACCTGCCAAAACAGTTTTCCAAATCTGTTCACCGTTCTGAAACCACCCAGCTGGGAGAGCAGTTTTGCTTTAGGAGAAGGTTGCAATTAGCAGCTGGAGCAGAGGTGGGCTCACTGCAGTCGGTGGTGAGAGGGAGCTGAGCAGGTTGCAGTCGGCGACCAGAGGAGGGCTCACTGCAGTCGATGGCGAGAGGGAGCTGAGCAAGTCACAATCAGCAACCAGAGGAAGGCTCACTGCAATTGGTGGTGAGTGAGAGGAGCAGAGCCAAGATCATAGGGCACCGATTGACAGCCATAGCTGAGGGGCCACACGTGCAGTCTGGCGCCAAGCATGGTCTAGCTTTAAAAAGCTCAGCCAGACCGCCAGAGCTAAGGAGAGCTGTTTTTGCTTTGGGGAGCAGGTCGCAATCAGTGACTGGAGCAGAGGAGGCTTCACCATAGTCAGCGGTGAGAGGAGCTAAGCAGGCAGCAATCAGCAACTACAGGGGGCTCACTGCAGTCAGTGGTGAGAGAGGGAGCTGAGCAGGTCAGAATCGGTTGACCAGAGGAGGGCTCACCACAATCAACGGTGAGAGAGGGGGCAGAGCCAATACAAGAGGTTCTGATTGGCTTGGCCATAGCTGAGGCCAGCCAATCGCGCAGTGTGGCGCCAAGCATGGTCTGGCTTTAAAAGCCCAGCCAGACTGCCAGAGCTAAGGAGAGCTGTTTTTCCTCCCTCCCTGACCCCGGCCCTGGCCCCCGGCCTCTCTGTTAAATACAGACGGGAGGAGGAGGAGCCAGACACACAGGCTGATCTAGGAAACCATTACAAAGGAGCTGGAATTATGGATCTTGGATGTCTGGACTCTGCATATCTGAGGTGGACAAAGGAACTGGGTTGAGCACACTTAAGCTTGGGGACTTGGTCTTTAAATTGGTGACTATGGATTATTAATACTTCTTTAACTTGGTGACTGGAATTGGTAAATACATATTGCCATTGGTTGGGATGGGGAAGGAAAGGATCTGGAGCCTAATATATAGTGAGTATGTTTTGGGACTGTACTGGCTGCTGTGATTGGGTCAGGTTTTGGGCTATACTGTGCTACTGTGATTGGGTCAGGCACTGTTCTGTTCGATGCTATGTTGTTAGCCATTAGGGTTTGGTAGAGTAGGGGTTATTGCATTTTAGGACAAGCTTTTCACAGTGATAGGGTTAAGTACTGTTCTGCACTGTGCGTTGCGTTTAGGGATGACAGAGTGGGGTGGTATTGCCTTTAGGGTTAACTTTTCGTAGTGCTGCTGATTTCAAGCAGAGCTGCCAGTTAAAGTGCCAAAGGGCAGCTGGTTAAAGGGGCTGATATTGAAAATAGAGGGGTTCACTGGTGAAAAGTGGGTTTAAACTTGTGAAGGGGGCAGGATGGGAGAAAAGGCTGTCAAGGGGTGCCGATAAGGAGGGACTCTGTCTCCACCCCTGGGGACCAGGAGGATTGCAGGAAAAGGCCGACTGGCAAAGGTGCAGACAAGGGAAAACAGAATCCACATGGGAACACGAGCAGGGAAATGGAACTATAGGGAAAGGGTGGAAGGTAGTCCTGCTAAATGCCAGGAGCTTGGGCAATAAAATGCCTGAGCTCAGGCGATGCTAACTGAGGGAGCAGTGGATGTGGCAGCGGTCGCTGAGACTTGGGCCACTGCAGGACATGACTGGGACCTGAACCTGGAGGGTTACACTATGTTCAGGAAGGACAGGGGAGGGAAGGAGGGGGGTAGCAATGATAGTCAAAACTACATTGGCATAGGGGAGTAGAGGAGGCGGAGGGAACCGTGGAGGCGATTTGGTCACCTTGATAACAAGGGGCAAGAGAGTAAAAATAGGAGTGGTGTATAGATCCCCTGCCCTGGCGGAGGAGCTGGAGGACAGTCTGGTGGCAGATGTTGGGAGGCACTGCAGACTGGGCAGAGGAACAGTGGTGGTGTTGGGGGACTTAAACATGCCAGGAACAGACTGGAGACTATGACATCCTCTGTGACCAGGGAACAGAGGTTATTGGATGTCTTTCAAGGCGCGTTCCTAACTCAGCAGGTGAGGGAACCGACCAGGAGGCGCAGGTACTGGATGTGGTCCTGGCAGACAGGGACCAGATTGGGGGCCTGGAGTAAGGGACCCATTGGCGGGGAGTGACCATGCCATGGTCTGGTTCTGTCTGGACCTAGGAGGGTGAAGGCTGCACAAAGATGGAAGTAACACGACTTCAGGGCGAGTTTTAAGGAAATGGGAAGGATCCTTAAGGAGCATTTGGATGGGATTGGCTCAGACATGGACGCTGATAGTAGGTGGAAATCATCAGGAGAGGGGTGCAGGATGTTACCAGCACCTGTGCAAGAGTAAGACAATGCGGTGAGGCCAAAACCCTGCTGGTGGACCAGGAGGTCCAGGAGGTGGTCGGGAAAGAAAGCAGCCTATAAGCAATTCCAAGTGCTCAAGGAGTGAAAGGGATCGAGAGTGCAGGCTGATGGCTAGAAGGGCCACTAGAGTGGTGAGGCGGCTAAGGCAAGGAAGGAGCAGAACCTGGCCAGGGAATTGGAGAGAGAACAAGGCGTTCTTTAGATACATTGAGGAAAAACGAAGGGTGAAGGGGCAGATTAGCAGGATTAAATCAGGAGAGATGGGCACAAGACCCGGGGAGCAGGCTGAGGTACTAAATGAGTACTTCACCTCAGTTTTCACCAAGGAAAATGGGGTGCTGCATCATACATGGAGGAGACAGAGATACTGAGGAGGGGACCCTTACCGATCGGCGGGTCTGGGGAGAGGGGAGGCATCACTGGCAGGTGGGGGAGGGCTAAGCAGGAGAAGAGGTACTGGAAGTGGAAATCACAGCAGAGAGAGTGAGGGAAGCCTCAGCTCCCTTAAGACGGAAAAAGCACAGGGGCCGGATAAATTACATCCCAGAGTGCTGAAGGAACTTGCGGATATCCTGGCAAACCCTGGCGGAGCTTTTCACCATCTCTCTGAGGACAGGGTGGGTGCCCCAAGACTGGAAGGTGGTGCATATGGTGCCTATCACAGAGGGATCAAGGGAGGTGGCAGAGAACTACAGGCCTGTCAGTCTGACATCGGTGGTGGGCAAGGTGATGGAGGGCATTGTCAAGGAGAGGCTGGGGGGACCTGGATGAAGTCAGGGTGCCTGGACGATAGACAGCATGGATTCATCCCAGGAAATCGTGTCAGACAAACCTGGTGGAGTTCTATGACTGGGTGACAAGTGCCTTGGACCTGGGTAGACCAGTGGACGTCCTCTTTCTAGACTTCAGCAAGGCATTTGACTCTGTTCCTCACGTGGGCCTGTTGGATAAGCTGGGAGGAATGGGGTGGGGAACAGATGATCAGATGGATAGGCAATTGGCTCAGGACCGGACCCAGAGGGTCGTAGTTGATGGGATAGTCTCATCCCCAAGGAGAGTCATTAGTGGGGTCCCACAGGATCAGTCCTTGGGCCCCTTCTGTTCAATGCCTATGTATCTGACATAAGGACAGGAATCAGGAGTGAGATGAGTCTCTTTGCAGATGACTCGAAACTGGGGCGGTGGTGGATGGGGAGGAGGGAGGTGGCCTACAGGGGACCTGGAAGCTCTGGAAAGATGGTCTAGAAAGTGGAAGCTGAGGTTCAATGCAGGAAATGCAGGTACTCCACCTGGGGCCAGAAACCCAGGCCAAGTGTACACCCTGGGGAATGCTACAAGTCTCGATGGCTGAGAGGGACCTGGGGGTGGTGGTGGTGGTGGTGGATGTCAAGATGAACAACTCTGAGACTTGTAGGAGGGCAGCAGCCAAGGCCAACAGGATGCTGGGATGCATCGCTAGAGGATCACCTCCAGAAGGAGGAGGTGATACTCCCTCTGTATAACTGCTTGGTGAGGCCGCACCTTGAGTACTGCATGCAGTTTTGGAGGCCACACTTAAGAGGGACATTAACCCCTGGAGAGGGTCAGAGGAGGGCAACAAAATGATTTGGGGCTTGGGGACAGGACCTATGAGGAGGCTCGAAGAACTAAATATGTACACATTTGAAGAGAGAAGGGACCAGGGAGACATGATAGAGGTCTTCAGGTACATGAAGAGGGTAAATAGGGAGGAACAGTCAGGGTGCTTCGAAGGAAGGAGGAGGGAGCCCCTGAGGGCATGGGTGGAAGCTGGAGGGAAGATTCAGGGGAGAAAGGAGGAGGTGCTACTTCACTGAGAAGGTGGTGGAGCCATGGAATGCACTGCCTAGGGGGCTGGTGGAGGCAGAGACAGTGGAGGGTTCAAGAGGGGTGGGACAGGTACAGGGAAGGGTTCTGGAAGCAAAATCCAATGCAGCAAGAATATCGGAACTGGGACAGGAGAAGCCAGAGAAGCGAGGGGACAGCAAGGTCAACACCCAAGGTGGGGGGCTGACCAAGCGAGCAGACACGTAAGACAGTTAGGCCTATTCTGCTGGCATTTAGTATGTTAGTATATTAGCATATCCTAAACTGGTGACTGGGTGCCACAAAAAAAAAAAACAAAAGAAATGGAGAGCAGCAAAATGGGAGGGCTGCATAGGGAGAGGGTTCTTTGGGAGAGTGGTGGGTGCAGCAAATGTGGAGTGTCCATGGTTCTGAATTGGGCTTGGATGATGGGAGGATGTATGATATGTAAGCAGCTCACACAGCTGAGGGAGGAAGTGGTGAGGCTCATGTGGGTGTTAAATGAAGGGGGAGGCAATGGGAGGTGGGGTAGAGCAGCAGGGATGGTGGGGGAGGGGTAGCAGCAGGATGGTACCAGTCGGGAGGGAAACTGGGGGATCCACTGGAGGCTCAGATATAGAGTTCGTGAAGGCAAGAGTTTGGGGTGAGGGGATGGGAGGAAATTCAGAGGGGTATATCAGCAGCGGTATATGATAGTAGTAAGTCCTGAGGTGGGATGATGCCTGAACCAGGAGAAAAGTGGTCAGCGAGGTATCAGATGGTGTGGAAGACAATAGGCTCGGGAATTGGCAGACAAATACCAAATCTCAGGGCCATACCAGCATAGAAAATTTGATTATGGGGGTGGAACTAAAGAACAGATTTACCCCCTTGGTATCCTAGTTGAGGACCTAGGGAGGGAAATGACCGAGGAGCCGCCAGAGGACCTTTGGGAGGAAAGTGACCAGGAGGAGCCATCAGTGTCAGAGTGGGGGCAGGGTGGCTGGTTGATGACGAGAAGGTGTGATCTTGGGTGCAGAGGGAACTGGCTGGGTAGGGCCAGACCAATTGGGGACACACCAGTGGGAGACACGAGAGGACCAGAGGCAGGGCGAGGAGCAGAAAGGAGGCATTGGCAGAGCTGGGGGCAAGCTCCTTGAAGGCCTGAAACCAACATGGGGATATCCAGCAGGAAAGGAGCAGTAGTAAGCAGTCAGGTGATGTAGCCGGGCAGAGTGCAGGAAGGGAGATCTACAGACAGGGCTGGTGGTGAGGAGGAGGACTTCCTCGAAGGGGGACACGGTGTTCAGATTTTTCTGCAATGGGGTAAACCAGGAGCAGGTAGAGGGAGATCAAATGAGGGGCTGTTGGAGGTTGGCGAGCTCACACAGGGATGCAGGCAGGGGATGCAGGGCCACAGGAAATCAAGAGGCAGTAAAGGGAAGAAGGGATATAGGAGGTGGGGACTGTGGGAAGGCCGATGAGAGAGGTGAAGGGGAAAAATGTTAGGTGAGGGCAAACATCGGGACAGTTTGGAGGATGGGGAGAAAATGCTGACGAGGGCCAAAACCAAGACAGGTTGGGGGATAGGGAGGCCAAGGGAAGCCAGGCCCGGGACATAAACTTGGAGGTCAAAGGACACTCAGGAAGCAGGGGCACTAGGGTGGCACTCTTGGGGACTCAGTAATCAAGGAATCAGATGGGGAGAAATGGAGCAAAAGGCAGTGCAGTATGGGTGCAGTGCATGCCAGGGATGACAATACTGGAGATGAGGCACAATATTCCTTCTTGAGGCAAGCAGCAAGATGAGAGGACACATCTGGTGTTTCACTTGGGCACAAGTGACTTAGAGGAAGCAGTCAAATGGAGGTACAGGCAAGATTCGAGGAGCTTGCCAGATTCTCTGAAACACGTATTTCCTTCCATTTCCTTCTCAGAGGTGCTGCCAGTACCAGAGCGACACACCAGGAAAAGAAAAAATAAGGATTTTAATAAATGGCTACAGGGTGGTGCAGTCGGATGGGGTTCGGATGGATAGGTGACTGGGGCTGTACATGGGAAGAGGAGAGGCTTATGCTCTGACAGGCTCCACCTGAGCTCTGCAGGGGCAGCTGTACTAAAGAAAAACTGGAGGGACTTCATAGTACAGAAGATCAATTTAAACTAAGCGGGGGATGCGGACAAGGCTATCCTTAAGGAAGGGAGAACAGAGAGGCTGTCAGCCTCCCCGTGACGAGATAAGTCATAAAGAAAACAGTTAGCAGCAAGGAGGAGTTGGATAGTGAGAAAGGGGCGATGGGGCTAGATGGTGAAGAGTTTGGTAGCAAATGTCAGGAGCCAAGGGAATAAACTGGTTGAGCTGGAAGCCACCATGGTGGAGGAGGAGGATCTTGACATTGTAGCAGTGTGAGGCGTGGTGGAATGAGCACCATGCATGGGAGACAGTGATTCCAGGGTATCGATTGTTCAGGAAAGATCGGGAGGGAAAAGATGAGGAGTAGTGGGGCTATCGTCAAAGAAGAAATCGGGGCCATGGAAGGGCAGGAGGAGGAGGAGAAGGGGGAACAGAGATAGTATGGGTCCTCCAGATAGGAGGAAGGGGAAAATCTGCGTGTTGGGGTTGTTTACAGACCTCCTATGCAAGGGAGGAAGAGGAGTAGACACTTTGTAGAATCAGTAGCAAAAATGGTGCAGAGGGAAATTTTGCTAGTGGGGACCTGAACCTCCCTGACATTGACTGGGAGCCCAGACAGCAGTCTCATTAAGGAGTAGGGGCATCTAAAATGCTATACAAGGCATGTTCCTGCAGCAGCCGGGTCACTGGAGTCCACTAGGGGTGGGAACCTGTTGGCGTAGTCCTCACAAATGGAGACAGTGTAGAGGAGGTGGTAGTGGGGGAAGAGCTAGGTAGCAGTGACCACAGGGCTGTCAGGTTCAGGGTGAGAGCAGGAAGGGAGGAAATAGGATGAAAACCAGGGTAATGGATTTTAGGAAGGCTGACTTTAGCAAAATGAGGAGGGTGGTCAGTGAAGAAATGACGAAGATGAGGGACACACAGGGGTGGAGAAATTATGGGCAGCGATTAAAGGAGGTACAAAAGCCATGGACACATGTATTAGAAGGATAAGTAAGAACAGAAGATGGAGAAGACCTCTGTGGTTCACTAGGAGGTGGCGAAGGGGTCTGGGAGAAAACCACGCCTTCAAGAGGTACAGGATGACAAAAATGCTGAGGATGGGAAGTCCTATAGGGTAAAGAGGAGGAGGCAGCATAAAAGGAGGTTGAAGGAGGACACTGAGGAGAGGATAGCCAAGAAGGCAAGGAGGGATAAAACCTTCTTTAGAGTACGTGGGTGACAGAAGGAGGAACAGCAAAGCATCAGAAGGTTAAGGGAAATTGGAAGGATTATGAAAAAGCGGAGGCTTTAAATTACTACTTGGGTCAGTCTTCACAAAGAGGGTGAAGGCAGAGGTCAGAAGGGAAGGAAGGGAGAAATTACATGTTGGATTAATGGAACTCACAGCTGACAGTGTAAGGGAAGAACTGGGTAGACTTAGGTAAACAAGGCATTGGGGCCCAATGGTATGCACCCAGGGTACTCAAGGAGCTGAGAGAGGAGCTGGCACCACATCTGGAGAGGCTATTTAACTTGTCCTTGGACACAGGCATCGTGCCAATGGACTGGAAGAGGTGGAGATGGTTGCACTATACAAGGGAGGAAGGAAGGACAAGGTCAAAACTACCGCCCTGTCAGTCTCACCTCGATGGTGGGGAAGGTAATAGAAACATTACTGAAGACTAGACTGGTGGAATACCTGGAGATAAATGGCATGCAGGACAAAAGGCAGCATGGCTTCACCAAGGTAGGTCCTGCCAGACCAACCTGATGGCGTTTTTTCGACAGGGTGACTCAGGTAGTGGACTGGTGGGGCCGGTGGATGGTCTATCTGGATTTCAGTAGAGGCCTTCAACACCATTCCACATAGTAGGTTGGTATATAAGCTGAACAGACTGGGGGTGGGCCAGAGGATCACGGGTGGGTAGAAAATTGGCTGAAGGAAGGAGTCAAGTGGTGGTGGTAAATGGGACACATTCCAGGGAATGGGCAGTGACAAGTGGGGCGCCAGAGGGTCCATGCTAGGACCACTACTTTTTAACATCTATGTTAGTGACCTAGCGGAGGGTCCGGAAGGGTGGTGTGTCTATTCGTAGACAATACAAAGGTCTGCAATAGGGTGGATTCACAAGGGGAGTGGAGGTCTTGAGGTGGGACCTGAGAGGCTGGAGCAGTGGTCAGAGACCTTGCAACTAAAATTTAATGCACAAAAGTGCTTGGTGATGCACCTGGGAGGAAAAACAAGAAGGAAACTTACTTGGGTGGGTAATGATCAAGGAAATGGAAACGGAAAAGGACCTGGGATTATGGTATCAAGCGATCTTAAGGTGGGGAACCAGTGCAGTAGAAGGTGGGCAAGGCAAATGGTATGTTGGCCTGCGTTGTGAGGGGCTTTACTAGCAGGAAGAGGAGGTGCTGATGCCATTGTACAGAATAATGGTAAGGCCACATCTGGAGTATGGGGTGCAATTCTGGAGGCCTCACCTGCACAGGGATATTGAGATGATGGAGAGGGTCCAGAGAAGGGCAACCAAAATGGTGCAGGGATGCATGAGGTACCTTATGACCAAAGATGGAGAAAGCTAAATCTGTAGCACCTCTGGAGACTAGGAGGAGAGGGAGACATGATTGAGTCATATAAGTATTTGAAAGGAATAAATAGGGTGGAGGGTGGAGCTTGTTCAAAATGAAGAGTGGAGCGAATACAAGAGGACATAGGCTCAAACTGGAAGGAGGAAATACAGAGGTAGCATCAGGGGCAGTTCTTCATGGAGAGGGTGGTGGAGACATGGAACAAGCTACTGGAAGAGGTAGTGGGAGCTGAAACGGTGGAGGGATTCAAGAGGGCATGGGACAGACATAAGGGCTTGGTCATTAAGGTTGATGTATAAAAATGGGGGATATTGAGCAGACCCAATAGATCGTGTGGCCTTTTCTGCCATCACTTTTCTGTGTATCTGTGTAACAGAAGATAATCTTTTATTGTTGCATTTTGAATAAAACAAAGCTTTTGCATGTTGTACCTCTTTTCATGGTCTGTCTCTACTCCTGGCTCACTCCTCTACCACAGAATAGTTGTCACCTTGTACTGTACATCACAAACTGGATTGTGTGACAGCTGTTTTCCTTTGTGGTGGAGAGTCTGCAGGAGAGTTACACTGTTACTTGGAAGTTATGTCAGAAAGAGACCCATTGTCCATTCAGTCTGCCCAGAATTTTTAATTTTTTTAGTTATTTATTTATAGATCCTCATGCGGGTGGGGGTGTTATCTATGGTTCCAGTCCAGCCTGACCTCTAAGCCCTTGCTCTTCCCACCCCAAGCTCTTACCCGTTCCTCGGTCCTGCTGGCGATCCACCGCGTGGGCATGCAACCACCACCGTGGGATCGGGGTCTCGATCGGGGAGCATCCCAGGCTGAAGCTCAAGCGGTGCCGCGGAGGCCGGCCATCCAATGGCGCTCGGGGAATTTTCCTTCTCTTCCTTGCCCCTATACGCAACTGTGCAATAGCGTAACAGGACTGCCACGGACGTCAGCTGTGTACGTCCCCGCTGTGCTCCCCACAGCGGCAATGCCTCCGGCTTCCACCGGAGGTCACCACGGCGCTGGATGCCCCTGGATCCCACCCCAGGGAGAGGAGGCTGTCCTCCGGATGCTCGATTCTCCCTCCTGCCGACCCCCAGCTCCTGGGCTCGTTCCCAAACCTGGGTCGCTGGTGTGGCAGGTGTGGCATCCAGCATCTCAACCCTCAGTGCCACCGGGCTGACCAGTCTGCCCAGTATTGGCTATTAATTATTTAACGTATCAGCAGCCTAGTGCCTTACTGGACCAACCCTCTTCCCTTTCTGCTGCCCCTTCATCCTTACCAATCCTCTATATCGTTCCCACTTTGCCATGAACCTGTTGATTGTCCTTGCCTCTGCTACTCCTTTATGCAGCCTATTTCACCGCTCCACCACCCTCTCAGTAAATAAGAACTTCCTGACGTCACTCCTGAACCGCTTCCCAATTTTCAATCACAGCCTTTCGTAACCACATTTCATTCCTGCTATCCTCCCTATTTATCCCCTCAGAAACATGTATGTTTCTATCATATTCCCAGTCTCCCATCTTACCTCAGCAAGTTCATATTGAGGTCAGTCAGATGCTCCTCATATGTCCGACTCTGCTCTCCATGGTAGTCCTTCTCTGCACTGCTTCCACCCTGTCCTAGTACTTTTCAAGCATGGGCTCAGAACTGGGCACAGTACTCAGTATGTGGCCCCACCAGAGACCTATACAGAGGCAAAATCACCTCCACTTCTGCTATCAAAGGCCTCTGCTAATGGACCCCAACATGCTGTTTGCATTGCTGTAAGCCTTATTACATTGCATAGAGACTTTGAGGCTGTCACTAATATTTACCACCAGGTCCCTTTCCTCCCTTGTCTTGGCTAACTTCACCCCATACGGTATCCCCAATGAGGGTTTCTTCTGCCAGTGCACATCACTTTGCATTTCTTTGCATTGAAACACAACTGCCAGAGCATAGACTGTTTCTCCAGATTCTCCAGACACTAGTACAGCTCTCTGGCCCCTCCTTATTATCCACCCTCCACATAGTTTTGTGTCGTTTGCAAAGAGACACATCTTCCCTATAGTACCCTCTCCCATGTTGCTTTTATAAACATATTGAACAGGCACGATCCCTCAGCACCTCACTTGTGACCTCCTTGCCTCCAATTACTTCCATTTAACACCACCCTTTGTTGTCATCCCCAACCAGTTCTCTCTCCACCTAGTCAGCCTGTCGCTAACCCCAAATCCTCCATCTTTTCAGGAGCCCTTTATGTGGCACAGAGTCAAAGGCTTACAGAAGTTGAGGTACAGTATAGGACGTTGACAGCCTGACCCTGCCACAGCCTTGTTGACCCAGTCAAAGAAGATGATCAGATTTGTCTGACACAGTCTTTCTGCTGCAGACCTATGCAGTTTGGTGTCCTGTAGTCTGTTCTCTTCCAAGTATTCCATCAACTGTTCCTTGATTTATGGTCTCCATGAGTTTTCAACAATGGGGTCAGGCTGACAGACCTGTAATTCCCTGGGTCCTCGCTGTCACCTCCTTGTGCAGTGGCACAACTGTTGTTTTCCTCAGTCATTTGGCACTTCTTGTCTCAATAGGGCACTTGAAGAGATCTGATAGGGGCCACCAACTGTGGGCCTAGTTTCCAGAATGCTCAATTGTAGTCCATTGGGCCTCAGTACCAATCCTGAGTTCAGTTAGTGTCTTCCTTACCCTGTCCTCAGTGATCTGTACAGGTCACATTCACCCATCCCTCTCAGAAGCCTTGGCGCAATTCTCCATGAATGAAACCCCTTCCAGAACAGAAATTCATGTTCAATCGTCCGTCTTTGCTTATCCTCTTCTATCCACCCTCCTCCTTCTTTAACCTAATGATCCCCCTTTTGTCTTCCTTTTCTTTATAATATACCCAAATAATTATTTTAGCCCTTCCCCTGTAACCCTCCTACAAATGGTGGTTCGGAAAGTCTTCCTTGAGCTTGCCTAAATGCCCACTGCCAGGCTGGTGTCCTGCATTTTAGCGGTTTAAATATGGTTGCCAGAGATGCCTGTATAGCCTCTGTGTACTGTCTCTTTAAGAGCTGCCTGGATTGTAGTCATAAATAATCTGAGAGGGAGCTCTGTTAGAAAATGTACTTGTTTGCTGATCATTTGTTAGAGTAGTAATAATATTGCAGTTTGTTCTAACCTGCCTTCTTTGCAGCATGGACAGTTCTGTTTGTTTCCATCATCTTGGTCCTGGACTGCAGAATGGGCCAATCAGTACATATGAGACTCTAAAATGGAGCCTGCCTACAGGGGCTTGGTGGGGCCAAAACTTGTAGGAATTGTAGTTTTGGGCTTTTGGCACCTAAAATAAGCTGGAGGAGCCTTGTTATGACCGACAGACAGATCAATAACCGAACCTTTTGGATGTTGGAGAAAGTCCCACACTGCTTGCAGTTTCAGTTAGATCTGAGTTAGGAAGTGAAGAAGTAACAGCTCGAGATAGTTTGAGAAACAATCCATAGTGGATTCGCATGGAGAACTGTGGAAAGGCCTGAGTCTGGCATGCATGCCAGCCTGCTGTTCCTGAGAGGTAACTTGTGTTTTTCAGACTGAATCCGACTTGGAGGTGAATTAAGCCACTGAATTGTGACCAGGCTTTAACCTGAAGAAGACCGAAGATTTGCTGAATACGATTGGCCTGTCAGGACTTCCAGCTACCTCTGAACTCCCGGATTGTGCAGAGACTCGGTAATTGCGACCGGAGAGCCATTTGCCTGGTACAGTGGAATTTCCTCACCTGTGAATGTGCCATGTGCTTAAAGTGGGTCGTGAGTTGGTTCCCCACTGTGTGTCTGAACTGTGTTTTGCCTGCTGGAGGCTGTATCCAGCACCACGGACTGAATCTGTATCCATTTCTGTTTGCCTGGGCCCTGCTACACTGGCCCAGCAGAATACTCATGAAGAGAGAGTCATCGATGAGAGACTGGTCTGGGGATCAGCCCCCTGCTCAATGCCTTGAACAGGAATAAATGCCTTGGTGATTAGTGTGGGCCCTGCTTCTCTGGGCATTCCAGCTCAACAGTCTGCAGTCTCGATTTTGTCTTGCCTGTGCCCAGTATTGGGTATCTTGAGTAAACATCAGGGTAGCTCCTGCAACAACAGCTAAATCTAAAAGTGTTGTCATCTGATTGTCTTGTTGCCTTTTCTTTCATGAACTGAGCCCTGTGGCTCCGGATTACAAATAGTGTGTGTTGAGCATGTTGCTTTCTTCCATCACAGGGCCCCAACCAGCTGCAACGTTCCTGGCTAGCCACGGCTTTCCTACCTGGGTACCCAGAGTGTGTGACTGTGTAGGGACTCTGAACTGTATGTATAACTGTCTGATCAATATAGCTTTTAAGCAAATCAACCTGATTACACCCCTCCCTTGTTCAAGTCCCCTGAATAAATCAGATTTAACTTTGTTTGCATTTAACCTGACTGTGGTTCCAGTTTCTGCCAAGAGTATTGTACTGTTGTTATTTGCTGTGCTTAACCTTGTTTTACAGGGGTCCCAGGGTCAAGCTAGAGGAACCAGCCCTGGTGGTAAGTGAAAACAGTGTGGGTAATTGCCTGGTGAATAAGGGTCATTGTGAAATGTTTTTGTGTACTCTTCAGGCCACTAGAAGGAGAAAAGGGGTTACAGTGTCCTGGAGGGATGTGCCCAGGTCAGCTTGACCACTACCAACCCTGACCTCCAGGTGGAGGCACCTGTGTGAACCTAGGCCCCTTAACCTGCAACTAGCCAAGAAGGAAGGAGTAGTAGCCCTTGGAATGCGCCGCCTAGGGGTTACATCTTGGAGGCTCACCGCTGGGACTTTGTACCTTCTAGTGGCCAAAATTACAATTATTGTTAAAGATTAATGGCTACCTCAGTAAAATGGCTGTACACCAGTTGGTGGGGTGGTGTGCTGGGCAGGAGATCGACCTCCAAAATGCTCTGTTTATACTGCATATTCCCTGGGTACCAGTAAGGACACTGTAGAGGAGCACTCTCCAAAGCTGAATGTTTAAAAAACCCTGTGGTGGTGGGTCAACAGGCTAATTTGATCGCTCAAACTTTCATAGCCTTAGTAGAGTGTAGTAACCTCGTAGACAGCTCTAAAGTGCCACAGACTATTGCCTCAGAAGGGTCCTAGCCACCTAGACAGTAATAATAAAAGACAGTAAAGACCCTGGGGAGGATGGGCTCCCACCATTATCTGAGACTTTTGAGGAGAAATTTGCTAAGTTGTTGCTGGAGGAAGGAAAACCGTAGAGGACTTTAAGAAACTATTCCTGCCAACTGGGGTGTTCCTCCAACACTCTCTCCCTCTCAGCACCTGTTACTGTCCCACCTTCTGTGCCCATGCCAATGCTGGCCCGTATATCTGTACCGCCATTAGTCACGACTCCTACCGAGAGGCTGAGAATCTTCTTGGGTCTCCCCACCCCCAGGGGAGGATGACTGGGAGACCTGGATTGACTCTGTTGCCCCTTGGTACCTGGTGGCAGTGTGCAGAGGCTGTGAAGCATAAAGAATCATAGAAAGTTTGAGGGCCCGCCCTTGAAGCCATTAAATTTTTGAGGTCTATGAACCCTGATGCATCTGCTCAGAAATACCTATCTGTACTTGAAGGCAATTTTGGGAGCACTGAGTCAGGGCAGGCTCTGATGTGGAAATTCAAGGTACCAAACAATGGAAGGGGAAAGTTTGTCTGTGTGTGTTACTAGCCTAGAAAGAGCTCTGCAGAAAGCTTACTGGAAAGGTGGGGTAGCCGTCAGTGATTTGAACCGTGTGAGATTGGGGCACATACTGCAACATGCCATGCATTCTAAACTGCAGATCATCCAGTTAAGGCTCCAGGATAGGAGAGCCCACCTGACTACTGTGACTTGATAAAAGAACTCCAGGAGGTAGAAGGTGAAGAGGAAGCTAGTAATTAAGGGGTGAGTGCAGCCTAAGTGACCATGGCACAGGCCCTTCGAAATGGAGACCACTACGGTGTCCGCCCGTGGTCTAAGCAGTGGGAGGAGTTGCTAAAAGTCAGAAAAGTACAACCGGTGCGTTCGCTAAGGTATCCCTGCCGACAGAGACCCTGGCCCCTGTCAGGACATGACTGTTATGGGGTGGGGTGCACCTCAGGCATCCTCTACTAAGGGTGGCTTCTTGGCTGAGCTCAAGGAATTGACTGCCACCCTAAAGGAACTTTTGAGATATGGTACAGTACTGTACCAGCAGAAGTCAGATCACAATCTCCCATTGATGCTGTAGCATCCCCGTTACATTCTCCCAAGGACGCCCCAAGAGCCTGTCATTTGTCACAATTGCGGCAAGAATGGCCGTATGAAGAGGAATGCCAGTCTCAGAAGGACTAGAGAAGTGGTGAACTGGCTTCAAGAGCTTCGGAAAATGAGTCAGTGGTCAAGGGTGTACACAAAATGAGCGAGTGAAGGCTTTAGCCATCTAACTAAACCCCTCTGTGGTTAAATCATCTGTCCAGGCCTCTGCTGTTGTCCTCAGACTGGTCTAAAATAGTGGGCCCTTCAATGAAGACTACTGTTGCTGTGAATGGTATTCCTACTCGGGCTGTGCTGACAGTGGGTGCATAGTGACCATTGTATTTCAGGACTGGTATGACAAACACTTATCTGATGTGCCATTACAATCCCTGGAAGGCCTACATGTGTGGGGCTGAGCAACAAGTCTTATCCCTACCTAGGATATGTCTGCCTCTGGTTGTCTTTTCCTGCAACTGTAACTGGTATAGAGGATCAAGTAGAGACATTGGCCCTAGTGTGTCCCCCTCCGGACTGTATGATGGGGTTCCGCTGTTAACTGGAATAAACACCCACATGTTTGGGAGACTAGCACAACGCTGCCATGAGAAACAAGGGCAACTGACTGGATGGGCCCTAAGAATTCCAGCCACAGTAAAAGGGCATATGACTTACAACAGAAACCCAATGAAGAGGACCAGATGAGCCAGTGGGGCTGTGTAGAAAAGAGCCTGACTCTTTGATACTGGTCCCCAATGCCCAGTGCACAGTCCATGGAGAAGTCCACCTAAAGAGAATCGTAAAGAACAAAATATTAATGTTGGGTGCACCAGGTGAAGAAAATTTGCCAGAAGGATTATTGGTTAAACCCAGCATCTTGCCTGCCCATGCCCATGCCTATGCGACGAGTGATGGTCAGATTAGAAATGTGTCAGATCGGAGGTCCAGGTGAACAGAGGGTGCACTCTAGTTACAATACACTGCACAGACACAAGTACTCTGGCCAAAAGGAGAGAGTGACCCTGGACTTATTTGACTTTAGTGATTCCCTGCTGCCAGCTGAATGGAAGGCTAGGATGAGCAAGAAACTGCCTAGAGAGACCAAGTGTTTTCATTAAAAGAATGGGGCGTGGGGTGTGTCCAAGGTGCAGAGCATCATGTACACCTGCATGATGACCAGCCATTTGAGAGAGATCCCAACGTCTTGCCCCAGCTGACATAGATGATGTGAGGAGACACCTGCAGGAAATGCTGCTGCTGGCGTGATACAGGATTCGAGAAGCCCATATGCCTCTCCATTGTGGTTGTGCGTAAGAAGAATGGGTCGGTGAGGATGTGTTGATTATCAAACCCTGAACGGCGGACTGTCCCAGATCAATACACCATGCCCCGTATATTAGATGCCTGGATTGCTTGAATGGGAGCAAATGGCTCTCAGTATTGGATCTTTGCAGCGGATATTACCAGATTCCGATGGCCATGAGGACCATGAGAAAATTGCTTTCATCTGTCCTTTGGGGTTCTACAAATTCCTGAGAATGCCACAGGAGATTTCAGGTGCCCTGGCCACCTTTCAGCGACTGATGGAACATGCGGTGGGAGATATGAACTTGCTGGAATGCCTAGTGTACCTAGATGATGTCACTGTGTTCAGACACACATTAGCGGAGCATGAGACCCGACTGTTTAAAGTCCTAGACCGATTGGAAGACTTGGCCTCAAGCTGTCCATTGACAAGTGCCAGTTTTTCAAACCTCTGTGAAGTATGTGAGGCAATAGTATCTTCAGAAGGGATAGAGACCAATCCCAGTATGGTTGAGTCACTGACTACTTGGCCCCAGCCACATAACTTGAAAGAACTACAACATTTCCTGGGGTTCTGTGGCTACTACCGTAGGTGTCAAGCGTGGCTCAGTTGGTAGCACATCCGCCTCTGGACCAGAAGGTTGTGGGTTCTCGTCCCACACTGGGATTGGACTTGCACCTAAAAATCTCTGGCATCCGAGTGCAGTATTGGGGATGCTGTACTGCTGGGGTGTGCCGTCTTTTGGATGAGATGTTAAACCGAGGTCCCTTCTGCCCATCCTGGTGTTGTCCTGGTGGGTGTCAGGTGGAAGTGAAAGAACCCAGGGCACTCTTACAAAGAGTAGGAAGCATTCCGTGTCCTGGCCAACATTCCCTTCCCATAAAACCAGTTCATGCAATTATCCAGGCTGTGTGTGGGTGATGATGTGCGATATGGCCGCCACCACAAATTCAGTCACTTCACTACCAGTCTAGCATTGCTTGTAAGCGCTTTGGATGTATGAAAAGTGCTATATAAATACTGATTCTTCTTCTTCTTCTTCATAAAAGACTATTCCAAGGTGATTCTCCACTCCTGAATCTCACCCAGGGTTACCCCACCCCACCAACCGTACATACAAGAAAGGGCTGTCAAAGAACCCGAGAAAGTATACTTCGAACAGGTAAACCTTTTGGGCCCTGCTGGACACCTGAATGTGAAGCAGCCTTCCACAAAGTCATATACCAAGCCCCGCCCCCATCCTTCGCCTATGCTGACCCTACCAAGCCCTATGTGCTGCATACAGATGCTAGTCTGCAGGGCCTAGGAGCTGTGCTGTATCAAGACCATGAGGGTGGTTTGAGACCAGTGGCTTTTGCCAGCAGGAGCTTGACCCCATCAGAATGAAACTATTCTGTACACAAGCTGGAGTTCCTTGTCCTAAAATGGGCCATTGTTGACCAGTTTCATGAGTACCTCTATGGGGCAAAGATATTGGTGAAGACCGACAATAACCTGTTAACCTATATACAGACTTCAGCTAAGGCGGATGCCACTGGGTACAGTGGCTCTCTGCTTATCAACCTATGATTATGCTGTTGAATACAGGCCAGTATAGAACTATATTGATGCTGATGCCCTGTCATGAAGAACAGTCTCCAAAGTAGTGGGTCAGGTTGTCTGAACCTGACATCCAAACGTGTGCCAAAAGTTTGACAGAGATGAACAGATGTCTGTGGACACAGTAGGCTGTCTAGTAGATTGCTTGGGCCCTCCTGATACCTGCATACTGGTTGCCTATTGCCATTTCTCTTCTCTAGATATTAGTGCACTACCTCAACTTGACAATGACAGTATTCAGTGGGCTCAATCCCTAGACCCTATGATTCAACCCACAGTTCATACCCTGCGTGTGGAGAAAAATGTGTCTAAGTTGCATTCCCCTGACTTGCGAACTGCCCTATTGTTTAAAGAAGGCCCCAGGTTGAAGTTACTCAATCAGTTGTTATATAGAGACAGTGGATTGTAGTGGTCAAGTAGACAAACAACAATTGGTCCTGCCATGGCCTTTAAAGACTTGATACGGAGGTCCCTCCACAATCACATAGGGCATCTCGGTATTGATAGGACTCTGAACCTGGTACAATCTCGATTCTACTGGCCCAAGATGGGGGCTGATGTTAAGCACCATGTAAAGACCTGTAGTCATTGCCTCCAAAAAAAGCCCTGCCTCAGAGGGTGCCCCCTTGTCAGTGTCAGTGGCTCAGTAGGTAGCACACTCGCCTCTGAGGCCGGGAGATCAGAGGGCTGTGGGTTCAGTTCCCACATCTGGCACTTGGGTAATATCCAGTACTGACACTGTAGTGCAGCATGAGAGGGTGCTGCACTTCTGAGGTGCCGTCTTCGGATGAGACGTTAAACCAAGGTCCCATCTGCCTGGATTGGTGGAAGTTCAGATGGATGTTAAAGATCCCATGGCACTTATCGAAAAGAGTAGGGAGTTTTAGTGAAATAATAACATAGAAACAACACAGAGAATCCAATCAGTACACAAAGGAAAAGAAAAAGAAGATGCCAATAATAACAACAGTAATCAAAAGAAAGAAAAAGGTGAAGAAAAAGAAAGAAAACACATTCCTAAATTACTTAAACTTTATAAAGTGAAGGAAACCTTTCCACCACTTTTGCAACTCACAAGTGCAAATTTCTGTGCATCCTGAGAATATATTCTAGAAAGCTCATTTGAAACTAGAATACTAAAACAATAATATGGCATTTTCCTTTGACAGAGAACCCATTGACACCTAGCTTGCCAGAAATAATATCTTAAACAACAAAAATAAAGATAAAGTCTCATCATGAAAATGGGAGAAAGTTGTAGGATATATTCCAAGGATCAGTATGTCATAAGAAATAAAATTAAGCCATTTAAAACCCGTAGAATTTGCAAAAAAGCCACAACCCCTTGAATAGGAGCACTGCAAAAAAAAAAATGCTCCATTGTTTCTTCAACATTAATGCATTCTAAGTTAGGACAATTCCTTTCTTCCACTACTTTATATTTGGCATTACCCGAACATTCAGTATACCATAAAAAAATCAACCGTTGGACTTCCCATTGAAACTGAGCCAATCTGTTATTATTTCATTGAGCCAAGACCTTAGGATTCAGGGTAGACGGGTAACTTTTAAAGCATGGGTCCTATGGATATAACTGCCCCATTATCAGTGGTAAAATCCTTAACCTTATTATTCAGTATAGTTTCTTTAGTAATATTCCATTTATATAATTTTTGGACATCCGGCCGAAAGCATAGTGGGATATGTACATGAGGATTTAATTTAGGAGCTAAGTTATGCCAAGTGGCAAGGTATTTTGCAAAACCAGACAATCCATCTTGTCCCAATATCTTCAGATGGGCTCAAACCACACTTAATGGAACACATAATCAACAAGGAATGTAAAAACACAACGGATCTACCATTCCTAGATCTCCTGATTTTGTGCTTAAATAAGTATAACATCGTTTTACTGGGTTTAGGTGGTTGCCCATAACATTTGGAAAATCAAACTATATACTCTGGTTTCCAAATGTCCGGAAGGAAAAATCATGGCTACATACTGTAGACTGGGTAACAAAAATTGTCTAATAATATGAACATGTTTCAATTTTGAAAATTTCCAGTGCTTCAATCGATTAACTTTAGTCTCAACCACCTGAAGAACTGAATCCCAGTTTTCTGCTGGCAGATTCTGAGGCCCAAACAGGATACCCAGAATCTTAAGAGGATTGAGAAAAGAGATACCCTCCTGTGTCATATCAACTGGGCCTATAGCTCCAAGAAATAACCCTTTAGTTTTATGAATATTCAACTTGGCGTTAGAAACTGTTGCATAAGTGTCAAAGCTGCCAAAATGTGTGAACATCAGACTGACTAGAAAAATAAAGTAATAGGTCATCCATAAGCCTGTAACAACAAATGTTGATCCTAGAAAACCTATCTGGTATTCCAACCCAGCATTGATAGGTGATTTAAATATTGCAACAAGGGACTCAATGAAAAAATATAAAGAAGAGGAATCAATGGGCAACCCTGACTTACCCCAGCCCTTAAACAAAAGCTTTGAGCCTTACTCCCTTTTAAGAAGGAAAAAACATATTATATTCATAAATCATCTTAATTAAATTAACAAATTGATTCGAACTCCATACTGTTCTAAAACTAAGAACAAAAGGCTAAATGCACCCTATCAAGCTTTCTCAAAATCAGCCACCACCATACAACCAGAGTGCTGGATAAAGATAAATGTTCAATGACATCACATATAATAATTAAAGCGGGTTGAATTCTTTTCTCTGGAATCCCACAAAATTGATTAGGAGAATCACCAGTCTAGCATAATTTTTCAGTCGGGTATTCAGAATGCTTGTAAAAATGTTATAATCGAATTTAACAAGGTAATAGAACCCAATTCTTAATGTTCCGTTTATCCCTGATTTAAATAAATGAATCAATAAACCCTCTGAAAAGGAAGAAAAAATGGTGGAGCTTTTACTGAAATATTGAAACAAAAAAAAAAACATTGACTCAACTCCACAGAAAAGGCTTTATATAGGTTATTTGAAAGACCATCTGTTCCTGGGGAAATGTTTGATTTTAGTTTCTGAATTACAGCCAAATTTCCATTTGAGAAATGGGCTCCAATAATGCTAAGGTCTCTCTTGCCCTTGAAGGAACATTAATAAAATTTAAATAGGAAAGCATGGATTCCTTTGAAATAGGAAGGAGGGTTCCAGTGATTGATAATGATAATTAAATCCCTTATTTGCATGCTTGAGGTAATTATAGACCCATCAGTTTGTTGTAATGAATCCATAGTAGAAGAATCTTTCAAAGTTTTACAGACTTCAAAAGGTCCCCAATAGGAGATTTCCTTGTCTTATTAGTGAGAATAGCTTGCAGTGTCTTAGCCCTGTCATACTGAAAGGCTTTCATCTCACCTTTAAGATTATTTATTTGTGCAGAATAATCATACTGAGAAGCATTTGCAAATGTCATGAGTCTCTGAAGCTGTTGTCTCAGAGATAAATATTTCAAAATTTATGGGTTTAGTCTTACTTCCTTGTTTTTTAAACCAAGTAGCAAGTCTGACTTAGTCTGCCTCACTAATCCCTACATCAGTATAAAGAAAAACACCCATAATCTTTCCTGTAAAATAAATTTAACCCTGACTGTATGTATGGAAACTCAGACTGGAAGCATTTAACTTCCATCGTACCTGCCGAAAACCTGGGAGACCAGTTAAAGGAAGATAACACAACAAAAAGGGTGATCAGAAAATTCACTAGGAACCATCCTAAAGGAGCTCACCTGTACAGAAGGGAAACTAACATATAGTCTATTAAAGAGTGACATTTCCCTCTCATGTAGGAATAATGTGCCCCATGACCTGCATAAGACATGCAATTACACAGGTCTGCTACCTTAATAATATGTGCTTGTGCATGGAATCACAATAAACTTTTATTTTTCTGTTTGGGTGAGTCAATAATTGAGCAATTAAAGTCTCCACCCAAAGTACCTTGATTGATGTCACTAAAAGTGTTGAACTGCCTTCAAGCAGGTCACTCTATCTGCCTTCGACTGGGGATTATATATATTAATAAAGCGATAACACACATCATGCCATTTCCCATCTATTATCAAAACTCTACCCGGTATTAAATCAATCAAATTATGTAGAGAGAAAAGAAAGAATTAAACAAAATGCCTACCCCATCTGCACCTTATCCATACCAAAGGACCAGTAAGATGGCCCCAAACCAATCCCGCTTAAAGAGGTTAATTGCTCCACAGAGTGCGACCAAGTTTCCTGTAAATAACAAACTGAAATGTACTGCTCGTGAACATAGTGGAACAGAGCTTGCCTTTGACTGTGTTCAACAAGCTATGAACATTTAAACTGCCCCAACACAACTGCATGATAAATCAGAAACAGCAAACTCAACTATCATTTCTTTCTTTCTTTTTCTCCTTATAATTGTCTACTGATTGTGAGAAAGGTCGACAAGAAGATTTCTGGAGTCTGAATTTCCCAACTCCATTTCTGTATCACCCAAAGGGTAAACAGTGCTGCATATGAGTTTCTAGTCTCCACAGCAGGGACAGAAGGTGAAGATTTAGGGTGCACATTTCTGGCAGATCTACATCGTGGTACTGGTGACCCAGGGGCCAAAGCTTTGATGCTTGTCTCAGGAGTACCAGGAACAGCATCACTGTAGCATACGGAGAGAGTTCCAAAATGCCGGGGACCCCTGCGGGCTTTTATTCTTAAGAGGGCCTGAGCAAATAGTTTGTGCTACTTTATCAAGCTCAGAAGAAGAAAAACCAATAGCAGGATCCGGTGAGTAATCTCTATCTGTTCTTTGGTGATAATAGGCGAAGAGGGTGAGGAAGGGGAGGATGGGCAAGAGGGGAGGAGGTGGAGAGTTAGCAGCACTCTGGGCCTTCTGAATCAAGAGGTCCGGGCTTATACAGGATGCTTTATTTTGGCCACCCAGGGACACTCGGAAAGCGTGACCATACTCCTCACAAAGATCACACCTGGGATGATTTGCACATTGCATTGTTCGTGCCCACCTCCCCACAATTATCACAACGGCTGATCACAACGTTAGAAAGATGTGTCCTAGAACCACATTTATAGCAAGCCCTTAGTTGCCCACCATAAAAACAAACCCCTATCCCTACCTAACAAAAAGGAATTGGGGATATGCCCCACCCTGAATCAGATTGCCTTAGTTTCACTTTGTACTTCCATCCCCAGTCCAAAATTGCTCAGAATCCAAGATGGGATCAGGAGCACTCAAAACCTCACACTTCTGGGATAGCCAAAGGTAATATCTTCTACATGGACCCCTCATTCCTAAACATTACTGTGACAAACTTAATTAATGGTTTAGTTAGAGGTATTACCAAAGAAGTCCATATAGGAGAAAACTTCACCTAGCCATACAGCTCCCAGCACAAATCCAAAGCATGGGATGTCCAAAAGCTGATATCAGTTGTCCTCTCCAGAAATGTTAATGAAAGCAAAAACATCATTGGGGTAAAATGGAGTGACTTTTAATAAAGTTTTCCCCACATAATATCTGTCCAGCCTGTTCTCCAGACCCCTTTGTAGCGAATCGAACTGCATTTCTATGAGAGCTGCTTCCTTTTGCAGAAGAAAATAAGTCAGACATCAGAGGTTTCTGCTGTGGGGTTTTACAAGGAAGGATTCTGTATAGATGCAAGAGTGTCCACAAGTGGAGGATCAAGAATGGATTTTGGGGAGCAGGCGGAAGTCTGTTCATTAGGAGCTGTAGCAAGAGGTGAAGGCTGGAACTGAAGAAGCCAAATCAATTTCCCTGCAGAGCCTCCAGTAGAAATCAAAAGTGGTAAATCAGGTTTCCATGTTGGGGAATGTTGAGATAATGCAAAATCTGTCCCAGGCTGGATCAGGCGTCCATCGCCTGTGGGGGCCTATTTCCATCCTGCCCCTTAAGGGCTGTGCCTGGTGACCAATTTCCAGAGCGTCCCTGAAATAGAGAGCAAAGCCCTTGACCCACCAATGTTTCCTGGTATAGTAACTTGGTCTTAGAAAGAGCCAGGAAAAGAATTCAGTCACCCCAGCTGGGAGACTGCAGTGGACTGATAAACCACGCTAGGCTGAGCGTGGGACTCAGGCTGTTTAAACACAAAACCTGCCACCTTACTGAGTGGTGGTGACTCATTAGAAAAGGACTGTCAGAGGCCTTACATGTCCCGTGGCAAAAGAGAAACAAGAGTAATTTTCAAAGGAATAGTCAGTGATGTTTCAGGCTGTAGGCACTCGCTATAACTAGCGTGAAGATTGCCAGCCTGAGATGCAGTAATAAATCGCCGTACAGGTGTAATGGGGGTTTATTAATCTGCACCTTTCCACGTTCTTTAGAACTGTCAGCGGCCCCAGTAACCATAGCAATGGACACGCGTTGTCTTTGCAGCTGTCGGAGAAAAAGTTCCATGCACTGAGCTGCCCCTGTTATGATTACATCCACCTTCTGCTGAGTTTTCAGTGTGAGAGCGAAAACTCAAGCTCTGTCATTCGCTAAACAACGCTGAAAGTTTTGTAGGTGGAACAACTCACCCGAAGGCTTTAGGCAGCTGCAAGGGTTTGCAGTAATACTGCCAGCCTGTAGAACCTTAGAGGAGCCATGAATGAGACAAACATTGCTGGTAGAGGAAAGAAGACACTCCACGGCTCTCTGTGGGCCCTCCGTTACTGTAGTTTCATCTGTAGAAATGACAGCCAGCGCTCATGCTGACAGGCGGTAGGAATCGGCAGTGGGTGTGTAGCGATACGTCCTGCCGCTACTACACTCGGTAAATCCTTTGGAAAAGCAGCATCACTAGTAGCATTGTAATCCACTGATTTCACACATAAAGTGCCCAAAACATCAAAAAGAAACAGATGCATCATGAAATTCTAAGTGAATCTACTTCCACCAACTGTAAACTCGAGCCTCCGTGTTGCAAATGGTGGGAGCAGAGCAAGCTCTCCCACCAGACAGATGTCTTCCTCCTCGGCGTTGCACTCAGTGTGGCCATCCTGACAACGGCCTGTCCCATACTGGCAGCAACACAGTAGAGGAATTTCCCGGTGTCCTGGCCAATTTCCTCATTCACTAAAAATACCAGCAACAGCTTAATCTGGTTCAAGGTCAGTTGGCATTCATCTGTATCTCCTTCACCGGGTCGTGCCTGAAAATAAGCAGGATTTGTCTAGTGCACTTACCGGTCAACAAAACTAAATAAATAATATCACTACCAGCACCCCATGGAACTGGTCTGCATAGATTTTTGTGTTTAGAACCTGATCAATGGAATATTGGCAATGTGTTAGTGGTTATGGATCATTTCACATGGTATGCAAAGCTTTTCAACTAAAGATCAAAAGCCTCTACCGTGGCCAAGATGCTAGTGGAAAAATTCTTCGATCCACCATGGTGCCCCTAGTGGATCCACTCTGACCAAGGCAGAGACTTTGAAAGTAGGCTAATCAAAGAAATGTTGTCTCTGTGGGGGTGTGAAGTCAAGAACCACCCTTATCACCCACAGGAGGACCCTCAATCAGAATGTTTAACCACACCCTTCCTAGACATGCTGGGCACCTCCACCCAAAAGACAAGCATAAGTGGAGCCAGCAGATTAGCACCTTGGTACACTTGTACAATTGCACCAAAAATGGCTACTGGGTTCCCCCCTACCGCCTCATGTTTGGGAGGAGGCCCATACTGCCAGTTGATGTCTGTTTTGGGGTCTTTCCAGATGGGGTTCAAGCTGAAAACTACCTGCAGTATGTACAGAAACTGAAAGCTCAATTGAACCATGCACATCAACTGGCCCAGACAATGGCTGCTAAAAGAAATTTAGCCAACAAAGAGAGGCATGACAAGAAAGTAAAGGCTCAAGAGCTCGGCCCAGAGACTGTCTGTTGTTACAATTTGGGACTACATGGTAAGCACAAAATTGCTGATAGGTGGCACCTTCTCCTCATGTAGTAGTTGGAAAATTGGATGATCTAATAGTATACAAGGCAACGCAGAGAATAACTCAAAGCTGTCAAGATCAGCACCGTAACCATTTGCTGCCTATTGGCGAAGTTATTATTGAAGCTGAGCCAGCAGACATTGCCTCCCTTGGGACGGTGACTCGTGCTGCTGCAAAAAGAGACAGAGTCAATCTACCTCTAGTAGTTATAGAGTTAAGGTTCCCCGCAGTAGGCCCAGAATGATGAGTGACTGTCAGTCCACCTCTGGCGATAGTGAGTGTGACAATGCCTGTACCCTCCTATAAATTGAGTCAGCTGTTTCGAGGTAATCCTGACTAATTGTGGGGATGAAGCTGGGTCTTCTGGACTACCTAACCCCCAACCGTCCTTGGAGCCAATGCTCCCTGAAAGTGAGTGCAAACATCACATCTGAGGTTGTGGACTCTCTGTTTTGTGGAACTGTGTGAATTGCCCAAAGAAGGGACTGATGGCCTGAGTCTCCTGGTGACACAACAGAACTTGAAGAACAGTATGAGAGTGCTGACAGCCCATTTCAGTGCCACAAAGCCTAATTGTGCCTAAACCTTCTCAAAATGAGCAAGCTGGGCCCTCGTCAAAAGATAGTAATGAGCAAAGTGTTGTGGAACCAGAGCCTACAGAGCAAGGAGCTGACAGTGCTCCCAGTTTGGACATTCCCATCCATGCAGAGGTACCCTCACAAGTGACAAAAGCTCCAAAGTTAGTGCTGAAAGTACAGAGACTGTGGCTGCTCCCCTAGAAAGACTGGCCAAGCTGTCAAGCCAGTACTATGCTTTAGTTATGATTCCCTGGGAGGCCAGTGGATTTGCCTCTCAGTGTGATTCACAAAGGTGTTTATATTTCTCAGAGCTCACTATCCAAACTGAGCTAATGGCCAATTCCAGGTTGATTGTTTTTCCTTTCAGTATGGTGCTACTGTCATAGCTAAGTTAGCTGATGAGGAAGGGCCCCCCTCCTACATTGTTTAATGTACAGGAAGTTATAACATGAATCAGTATTGTGATGTCACAATTATGTTTTATTTATTTTTATTTAGTTTTTGTTTTCTGGGTAAGTGCACTAGCCACAGCAATGACTATTTTCAGGCATGACCGGGAGGGTACAGTACAACAATACAGGAAGACATTCCAATACAAGTACAAAACAAAATAATAATTAACAGTAGCATGCAACTAGTTTTGACAATAGCATACAAGCAAGTTGAAAGAAGTAGCCATAGAACAAGGAGGTTGCAAGAACAATGTAGGAAAAAATAAAAATAAAACAGGAACAGTACAATAAACGTAGAAACATAAATTTGACAGCAGATAAGGACACGCTTGGCCCACCTAGTCTGCCCATTTCCCTACCTAACAGATAAGCTGCAGATCCTAGTTAACCAACAGCTTACTTCCTCCTACCCCACTAGAATTTCCTTATGTCTGTCCCATGCACTCTTGAATTCCTCCACTGTTTTTGACTCTATGACCTCCTCAAGAAGGCTGTTCTGTGCATCTACAACCTTCTCAACCCAATAATCAAAATTACACCACAATTAGTTTGAGGAGGAAGAAGAAAATAAGAAACATGACAGATTAAGCATTTTAGTGCTAATGAGGGATTGAAGTTACTTTAAGGGAGGGCAATAGTATGTACTAGGAGTAAAAGATCACGAAGGGGATGAGAGTGAAAGGGAGGTGGGAAGTGGGACAGATAGGTAGAGGAGAAGTGCATTGTGTATAGAGTAGCAGATCAGAAAAAAAGTCAAGGAGAGATGAGGCTGGGATGGAGAGAGCTAGGGAGGTTTGAAACAGGAGCACTTGTGGGAAGTAGCAAGATAATTACAAGCCTTTCTTAAAAGATGCATGAGATGGTGATTGGCACAAAACTAGTGGAAGGGAGTTCCAGTATTTGGGGGCATGGCAGGCAAAGGCACTAGCACCTTTTGTGATGCTGTCTGGGGATCAAAATGGGGGCTTGGTCAGCAGACCTGAACCCATAGCAAGGGGTCAGGTTTTGGAAGAGGCCTGCTAGGGATTCAGGTATTTGTAGATGGACTGTATTAATGATAGATCCATAAGCATGTAGCCTTAGCTCAGTAGGAGGAAGCCATCCCAGGTTGGAATAGAGGAGACAGTGATGTTTCAGCCAATGTGAGGAGGGACATAGTGACAGATGTTGTTATATGTGACATCCCATTTCCAAAGGATAGATTTGCATGAGAGCAGATGTTGTAGCACCTAGGTAAGAGATGGTAGGAGTATGCCACGGGCAATGTCAAGCATTGCTGTGGAAGTGAGCACATAGGTGCTCTGATAGGCAATTCCAAGTTTGGAGTTGACCAGTTTGCAGGTCTGATTGATGTGCAAGTCAAAATTTAATGATGGATCAAGGGTGACATCTAGATATCTAAACAAATTTACTATAGAACCATTTAAGGAGGTGACTTTAAGTATAGGATGGGCCTGTTTGAGTTTATGTTTGATCCAAAGAACATAGCTTGAGTTTTAGACTCATTTAGTACAAGTTTGTGAGTGAATAGCCACTCCTGTATCAACTGGAAGTCAAGAGAGAGTAGATAGTTTACGTCATCAATGCTTTTTGTACTAGCGTGCAGCACAATGTCATCCGCATATAGTAGGGAGGTTGTCCTGTGGAGGTCGGTGGAGATATCATTTATGAAAAGAGAGAAAAGCAGGGGTCCAAGGATGGAGCTCACGGCACCCCAATGTGTATAGTGGTTTTGTCCGAGAGGTAGAGTTGTATTTCAATTTGAGACCATTCAGATAAGTAGTTTCCAAACCACCTTACAGCGTTAGTTGAAAGCCTAGTGATCTAAGGGTGGCTAGAAGGATGGAGTGATCAACTAAGTCAAACGCCTTAGTCATGTCAATAAAAACTACACCAGTTAGAAGACCAGAGTCCATAGTCACTAGAATATCAGGCGTGAATTTGAGAAGGGCAGTAGTGGTGCTGGCCTTTATGAAAACCATGCTGGGCAGTGGTAAGTAGATCATGCTTCTGTAAAAGTCAATTGTCTGTGTTGCTACTAGTTTCTCAAGAATTTTATTTAGGACAGACAGGATGGCAATGGGCCTATAGTTTGAGGGATCTTTGCGATTTCCTTTTTGAAAACAGGGGTAATCCTGGCTACTTTCCATATGTCAGGGATGTAGCCTGGCACAGGAAAGTGTGAAAATCCTGGCTAGGGCAGCGATGAAAGGGCTGCGATCTTCTGTGAGTTGGGTTCTAGATTGTCAGAGCCAGCTGCTGTGCAGTCCAGGATACTGTTTAACAATCTAAGCACATCACATTTGTGATTGATATGAAAAAGAACTGAGGACCTTTAACAATTTGCTGAGTGGATACACTCGGTTGGACAGGAAAAGAGGAGGTGTGTTGGTTAAGTCTGAGAATTTATTGTTGAAAAAGTTGGCAATGGTTCTGGGATTGTTACAGTGTACTCCACCAAGTGACATGTCATTAGGGGTGGATGCCAGTTTTGAGCCAAGAAAGAATTTAATATGGGACCAAAATGTTTGTTGTCACCATGGGAGTTGGCCAATAGGTCCTTGCAGTAGGAACTCTTTGCCTTTTTGATGTCCTTTTGCAGGCATTACACAGAGTCCTGTATGTAGTATGGTCAGAGGCTAGCCCTGAGTTCTTATAATGGAGCCAGATTTTGTCCCTTAGCTTAAGTTTAGCTGGTAGGTCAGATTTCAACCAGCGGGTATGCTATTTCTTACCGCCGGGTTACAAGTTTGCAGTGCTTATCCTGGAATACTAGGAAGCATTTTAGGAGCAAATCAAGGGTAGTCTGAGCATCGTTGGATATAAGAATGGAGGACCAATCAGTAGTGGTAATGTCATGCAGGAAAAGCTGAGAGTTAAAATTTGCATAGTTGGAAGGTAATGAAATGAGGCTCCGTCTGGGTAGGTCTGCTTTGCCCCAGATACAGTATGTTGGGAATGATCAGTGATTGCATCTGGTAGTACACCAGAGGCAATTACATTTTCAGGCGATTGGTTATTATCCAGTCTAATAGCGTGTTCGCATTTGAGTAAGGGCATTTCTGGTAGGTTCACATATAAGCTGGTGCAGGTTATAATCTGCAATTTGGTCATTATTGTGGTTTGATTACTGCCCGGCCAATTAATGTTAAGGTCCAAGTATGAGGGACCTTGTTTCTCAAAGCAAGACATGCAATTTGTTCCATTAACTCATCCAATCCTACTTGCCCATTGGTTGGAGGATTGTAGGCACACACAATGTGTAGTTTTTGGAACCAAGAGTGAGCAGGACATGGAGTGCCTCACAGTGGCGTAGGACAGATGACTTTACTGCAGAGACAGCTAGATGATCTCTAAAGTAGACAGCTGTCCCACCCCCACAGGTGCAGCTATGTCAAGTCTCAATAGGTTGTAGTGAGGGAGGGGCACAGAGAATCAGGTATGGATGGTTTTAGCCATGTTTGGTTAGGCATATTATATCAGGCTTGTAGAGTAGCCCAGGATTCAAGCTCAGTTAGGTTGTGCAAGGCTCCTGATATTGTGATGTGCTATAATAAGACCTTTAGCATTGCTAATAGTGTCAGGTAGAACACCTGTTGGGCCTGGATTTAGTTGAACATCACCTGAGAGCAGGATAGCAAGTAGGAGAAAGTACCAAAGCTTGCAGCGCAAGAAGGCTCCATGGGCATGTAGGTGCAGGTGGCATTTCTTTGCACAAGGGCAACCATGTGGATCCAGATTTTATTTAGTAGCAATGGGGAGAGGTCACAGCAAGGAGAAGTATCAGGAGATTAGAGTAGTAGTAATCTCGTGGTACAAAGTTTGGGGGTTGCTTTATTTTGGGGTGCTGTAGGCATGGCCAAGTGGAGTAGTGATAGATGTGATTGCAAGAAAATACAGTGACAAATGTAGTGCCATTTTTGTTGTTCTACAGTCAGAAAGAGGGTCTGGTACCCCAAGCAGCAGGCCAGTGTAAAACAGGGACTGTGTCAGAAAACACAAGGTCCCAAATGTAGATTGGCAGCTGAAAGGGCATACTTAGTAGTGTGACAGGCCAGCCCAAGAGAAATCCTCCTGAGACCCACTAGGCAGTGGGGAACAAACAGAGGCTAATGGTGAAAAGTCAGTCATATTGTGTAAGCAAGTGTAGATGGTGTGAGACAGAAGTACTTATGTAATGGAACCTGGCAGGGAAAGTAACCTATTTAATACTGACAGCTTGGGCAGCAGGTAGATTGATCAGTCCAGAAAGGGAGAACAAAACTTTGCAAATTGGGATCAGTTACACCTCTGAGTTAATTTCAGCTCAGGTCAGAGTTAAGGAGAAGCCAATGAGAAGAGGAACTGAGAGGGAGGAGCTACTCGTATTTAATGGAGGCTGAGGAGGGGTGGGGGAGAGACAAAATATTGATAGTAAAGGCAGCTAGAGTTAGCTAAAAGTTCCAGATCTATGCAGGTCAAAAAAAGGCACTGAAAAGCGCTTCCAGTCTGTGTCCCGAAGCCGAAGGGTAAAGTGCATCAATGAGCAGGGTAGCCACAGCCAGTGAACCAGTCAGCATTGAGCACAGAGGAGCCGCAGCAATCGGAAGAGCCCTGGTGGAGGAATGAAGGAACTAAGTGGAGCGGCAAGTACCCGTGGAGGAATCTGGGCTGGGGACCAGGTGGGCAGTCAAAATCTGGAGCTTCCTGGCGGGGGAGGCGGCTGGTATGATGGCTGTCCTGCTCCGTCTCGGTTATGGGCACTGCTCCAGTGGAGACTGTCTGAAAATAAAAGAGAAACAAGATAATCACTGAGAGTGCTGCAATCAGAGAGACCTTGGAATCAGGGGAGGGGGATGGTAGCAGACCGTCAGCAGGGGTGGCAGTGATCAGGGTTAAAAACAAAAGACAGGAGTTAAGGATAGCTATGAGAGGGGTCTTAGAGACAAAAGAAGGAGCAGGTGATTAACAGCAAGAGGGCCAGGAGCCAAAGGTGGGGAGGGAATCGGAGAGTTCCAGATAGGAAAGTTGTCTGAAAAGAAAAAAATCTGCATGCAAGTTTAGGGAGAAGCAAGAGCAGGCAGGTTTGGAAAGAGTATAGTTAGGTAGTGTTAGCAGAAAGAAGGCAGAGAGGAAACAGCAAATTCAGCAATTACAGTTCTTTTAAGGAAAATCTGAGCAGACAAGTCAGGCTAGCAATTCACAATTTCAGCACCTTAAGTAATGAGAAAGCACAACAAAATTACTATGACTGGCAAAATATACTTAAACCAAACAAAATGTAGGCAGTAAAGGCAGCTAGAGTTAGCTAAAAGTTCCAAATCCTGTACGAGTCAAAAAAGGCACTGAAAAGTGCTGCAGTCTGTATCTAAAGCCAAAGGAAAAGCGCACTAATAAGCAGGGCAGCCCACAGCCAGCGAAGCCAATCAGCATTGAGCACAGAGGAGCCACACCAACGGAAGAGCCCTGGTGGAGAACAAAGGAAATAAATGGAGCAGCAAGTACCTGTGGAGGAATCCGGGCTAGGGGATCAGGCGGGCAGTCCAAAATCTTGAGCTTCCCGTTGGGCGGCGGCGACATGATGGCTGTCCTGCCCGGCCCGGTTGTGGGGCGCCCGCCCAGCGGAGACTGTCTGTGAGGAATCCAGGCCAGGGGACCAGGTGGGCGGTCATAGTGGAATCAGAATTACCTGTATGAAACATGCATAAGTATTGTACTTATGGATTTAGTATCATGAAGTGTAGGGAATATGTATAGTAAGTAATAAGTTTATGTTAACTGATGCATGATGGCACAGACTGGACGTGGATGGCAAGTTTTCTCCAGGCGGGAAGGGTGTAACCCCCTACAAAGGGGTTCCTGAAAAGTCTTCCTTGAGCTTGCCTAAATGCTCACTGCCAGGCTGGTGCCCTGCGCTTTAGCAGTTTAAATATGATTGCCAGAGAGTGCCGGTATAGCCTCTGTGTACTGCCTCTTTAAGAGCTGCCTGGATTGCAGTCATAATTAGTCTGAGAGGAGCTCTGTTAGAAAATGTACTTGTTTGCTGATCATTTGTTAGAGTAGTAATAATATTGCAGTTTGTTCTAACCTGCCTTCTTTGCAGCATGGACAGTTCTGTTTGTTTCCATCATCTTGGTCCTGGACTGCAGAATGAGCCAATCAGTACATTTGGGACTCTAAAATGGAGCCTGCCTACAGGGCTTGGTGGGGCCAAAACTTGTAGGAATTGTAGTTTTGGGCTTTTGGTGACTAAAATAAGCTGGAGGGGAGCCCTTGTTGTGACTGACAGACAGATCAGCCAACCAAACCTTTGGATCTTGGGGAAAGTTCCACACTGCTTGCAGTTTCAGTTAGATTGGTTGGGAAGTGAAGAAATAACAGCTTGAGATAGTTCGAGCAGCAATTCATAGTGGTTGCATGGGAGAACTGTGGAAAGGCCTGAGTTTAGCCTGCATGCCTGCCTGCTGTTCCTGAGAGAGAACTTATGTTTTTGGACTGAATCCGAACTTGAAGAGCAAATTAAGCCACTCAGTTGTGACCAGGCTTTAACCTGAAGAAGACCAAAGATTTGTTTGTTTGTTTGTTTGTTTAAAATTTTATTTTTATACAGGTTAATCTGATTGGAAAAATCCCCATTTACAACAGATACCTGTGGCATTTGCAATAGACAAACAATACAAAATTAAACAAAATACAAAATCACATTTATCTAAAACAATTACAACAAACATTTAAATAAGTATACAATTCCAATTTAAAAATACATGAGATCAGGAATTTCAGTCATATGTCGAGGTAATTTATTCCATATCCCCGCTAAACTATTTTGTAACACCATACCCCCATAATACGATTCATAATTTGTATCATAGGTAACTTTTAGTTGTCCTCCTAAAATGTCCGAATATTTGGAATCAGAATTATGACATATCAAATTTCAGTAAAGGATGCACTTTTAAATATATCAAACCATGACATATAGTAAGCCATATATATTCTCTTTGAGCTATTGGATCTAACCAGCCAAGTTCCTGATAAATTACACAATGATGGACTCGAGGTCCATTATTTAGAATATATATCCCAATCTGTAATAAGTCTGGTCCAGTTTGTGTAAATATTTTTGTAAGAGTGAATATATAATGATAAACCATAGTCTAGTACAGGCAACAACAATTGTTTTACTAATCTGATCTTGATATCCCTAGTCAAACATCCTGACACTCTTCTTAATGCCCCAATCTTTGATTGACTTTTTATTTGTGATAAAATATGATCTGAAAAGAAAAACGATAGTCAATCAAAACTCCCAAATATTTATAGGTATTAACCCTTGTACCTTATTCCCATCCAAAAACTAATATTGAAATCAGATATTTCATTCTTAGGTTTAGGTCCTACTGAAAAATTATACTCTGAGTCTTCCCAGTACTTATCAAAGTCCAGAATTTCTTATCAAGTTTCAATATTGAGAGAATCTGTCTGGAGTCGCTGCCTCAGTTCCCCAGGATCTTTAGCAGATGCTACTAGTACTATGTCATCTGCATAAAGTCTGACATCAGAACCAACTACATAAGCAGGAAGATCATTAATGTAGAGATTAAATAACATAGGGCCAAAATTGACCCCTAGGTACACCACAGTTCAAATCCAGGAGATCCAAGCAGCGCCCCACAGACCACCCTATGTTTTCGATTAGTTAAATAGGATCCAAACCACTGTAATGAATTATGACATATCCCTAAGTTTTGCAGTCTAAACAATAATGTTTCATGATGAACTAGATCAAAAGCTTTACTTAGGTCCACGAACACTGCCCCAGTCTGGTTTCCTGGTTCAATGATGTTGCCACTAGGTTACCAAAATCAAGTAGGGCAGTGTTCGTGGACCTACTCTAAATCCATGTTGACATTTTGTTAGCAACTCCGAATGGTCAAGGTACTGCACAAGCTGATTGTTTATCAGCTTCTCCAGCACTGGACAAAATCGGAGCTCAAATGTAATTGGTCTGTAATTAGAAGGGCTGTAATATCACCACCTTTAAAAATAGGAATAATTTCACCCATTTTCCAACAATCAGGAACCACTGAAGACTGTATACTCCAATTATAAAAATAAGTAACTATAGGAGCTGTAACATCTGCCCCAGTTTCAAAAATTTGGGATCAATATTATCTATTCCAGCACGTTTAGATATTCTTAGATTCCTCAATTCTCTAACTACATCCTGTATCCTTATATTCTTCAAATTAAAGCCCTCATTACTCAAGGAGAAAGTATCGGGATGTATACCCTCCTGGGCAACACTCCCTAAGTCAGGTATCTTTAAATCTGGCAAGTCCTTAAAATAGTGGTTCAGCAAATTAGCCACTTCTAAAGGATTATCAACCAAACTATCTCCCACTGTTAAATTAATTAAAGTCTGTGATTTCACGGGAGTTCTTAGATTGGAAATAACCTTCCAGAATTTATTTGGATCATGCAAGTTATCAAAAGAACTCTGGAAGTATTCTTTTTTGCCAATCTTACTTTATGTTTACATTTATTTCTCCATTTTTAAACAACTCCCAATCTCCCTCCGATTTAGATTTTCTGGCTTTTTCCAAATTCTATTTTAATACGTAAAAGGGTTTTCAGTTTGTCATTAAGCCATAATGGATTTTTAATATTATTAATCTTTTTTATTTTAGGGGCATGAATTTGAATTATGTAAAGGAAGGAATCCGTAAATTCTTGAATAGCTAAATCCAAGTCAGGAATCAAGAATATCCTTGACCAGTCAAACTTTCTAAGACTGTCCCTAAATGATGACTCATTAAAGTGCCTAAAATCATGAACCCAAACTCATAGTCATCATTACACCTAACTTTTGATTTAATAGGTGACACTGAATAGGGTTATGATCCCCACATTCAATGGTAACACCTTACAACTCTCAACCTCAAATCATCTGAAACAAAGAACAAGTCTAATATAGTACCAGCAGTTCTATTATTTAAACTTCTAGTTGGATGTTGTATCAATTGTTGTAAGCCTAATCTATCAAAACTAGATCTAAGTTTATTACCTCTTGTTTGTCCCCAGGCTGCATTAAAATCTCCAGTTAAGACTACACTTTGGGCTTTCAAGATTTCAAAAGAAAATCAGCTAAAATGTCAAAATTACTTAATTTAGTTTTGGGGTGCGTAAAATACTCCAATTGTTAACTTAAGTTTTATCAACCTAACTACCAAACTATCAATCCCTTCCACTGTTTTCCCAAATAATATTTGATATGGGCCCAAAGAATTCCTTAAATAAAACAATACACCCCCACCCCTTTACCCCTGTCCTGCCTTACCAGATTATACCCTACCAATGCCACTTCCTCATCAAAAATTCCAGAATGCAACCACGTCTCTGAGATAGCAAAAATATCACAAGGTGAGTCAGATGCCCAAACCCTATATTCATCCATTTTACATACAAGACTTCTTACATTTTCGTGTATAATTGTTACCCTAGTTGCTTTTTAGGTCCAGGGTTAACTTCAACATCACCACACTGTATCAGGAGGACAGAAAAAACAAACTCATAATCTTATTTTCCACCATGTTAAAAGAGCTTTTCTTAATTTTTAATAATCCCATACATAATCTCTGAAAGTTTGTAAATGAATTCCGCCTCCTAACTAGGTATGGTGATCTTGAATACAACCCTCCATAGTCATAAAACAGATCCTTTACGTATAAGATTATCATTTACATCCAATATATATGTGCTAGCTAACCATAGCCCCATTAATACCCAACCCCCAAAATGCTAAATAAATGCATTATTCAAAACAGTATTCTACTCAAACACAGTTATATAAACACTGTCGTTTTTCTCTCCAGTGCGCCACTCACACGATGCTCTCGCCACGGACTCGCGCCTTAGGCTGCACGTGGCTTTGTGATTGAACTAGCCCCAGCTGTCGGCAGTCCCAGCCCCAATCGCAGCAGCACACTAGCGGAAATTCAAAATTAAATTCACTGTCCCAGCATTACGCTTCCAACCCACTGTCACAGCAAATGGCACACTCAGAGAAATAATGTGCAGTCAGTGAAACTCTTTTTCGAGCAGCTCTCACCTGCAGACTGGCTCACTTGTTCATAGCCCTTCCAAACTGCAACCTTAAATCTTGGGTAGCCTACTTTTTGCGGATTGAACTAGCCCAGCTGTCGCAGTCCCAGCCCCAATCGCAGCAGCACACTAGCAGGAAATTCAAAATGAAATTCACTGTCCCAGCATTACGCTTCCAACCCACTGTCACAGCAAATGGCACACTCAGAGAAATAATGTGCAGTCAGTGAAACTCCTTTTCGGCAGCTCTCACCTGCAGACTGGCTCACTTGTTCATAGCCCTTCCAAACCTGCAACCTTAAATCTTGGGCGGCACGGGCTTTGTGATTGAACTAGCCCAGCTGTCGCAGTCCCAGCCCCAATCGCAGCAGCACACTAGCAGGAAATTCAAAATGAAATTCACTGTCCCAGCATTACGTTTCCAACCCACTGTCACAGCAATGGCACACTCAGAGTAATGTGCAGTCAGTGAAACTCTTTTCGACAGCTCTCACCTGCAGACTAGCTCCTTGTTCATAGCCCTTCAGAGCTGCAACCTTAAATCTTGAGTGACACGGGCTTTTGGTGATTGAACTAGCCCCAGCTGTCGGCAGTCCAGCCCCAATCATGGCAGCACACTGGCGGGAAATTCAAAATGCAAATTAAGCCACTCAGTTGTGACCAGGCTTTAACCTGAAGAAGACCAAAGATTTGCTGAATGCGATTGGCCTGTCAGGACTTCCAGCTACCTCTGAACTCCTGGATTGTGCAGAGACTTTGTAATTGCGACCGGAGAGCCATTTGCCTGGTACAGTGGAAATTCCTTACATGTGAATGTGCTGTGTGCTTATAGTGGGGTGTGATTCGGTTCCCCACTGTGTATCTGAACTGTGATTTGCTTGCTGGAGACTGTATCCAGCTCCACAGACTGAATCGATATCCATTTCCATTTTGCCTGGGCCTGCTACACTGGCCCAGCCAGAATACCTACTCGCAGAAAGTCATCGATGAGAGACCAACCTGGAGATCAGCCCCCTGCTCAATGCCTTGAACAGGAACGACGCCTTGGTGATTCATGTGGGCCCTGCTTCTCTGGGCAATCCAGCTCAACAGTCTGCAATCTCGATTTCATCCTGCCTGTGTCCAGTATTGGGTATCGTGAGTAAATATCAGGGTAGCTCCCTGTAACAACAGCCAAATCTAAAAGTGTTGTCATCTTATTGTCTTGTTGCCTTTTCTTTCATGAACTGAGCCCTCTGGCTCCAGATTACAAACAGTGTGTGTTGTGCATGTTGCTTTCTTCCATCACAGGGCCCCAACCAGCTGCAACATTCCTGGCTAGCCCACTATTTTCCTACCTGGGTACTCAGAGTGTGTGACTGTATAGGGACTCTGAACTGCATGCATAACTGTCTGATCAATATAGCTTTTAAGCAAATCAACCTAATTACACCCCTCCTTGTTCAAGTCCCTGAATAAATCAGATTTAACTTTGTTTGCATTTAACCTGACTCTGGTTCCAGTTTTGCCAAGAGTATTGTACTGTCGATATTTGTTGTGCTTAACCTGGTTTTCAGGGGTCCCTAGGTCAAGCTAGAGGAACCAGCCCTGGTGGTAAATGAAAACAAGCGTGGGTAATTGCCTGGTGAATAAGGTTCATTGTGAAAGTGATTGTGTGTACTGTTCAGGCCACTAGAAGGAAAGGAGGTTACGTGTCCCGGAGGGCTGTGCCCAGGTCAGCTTGACCACTACCAACCCTGACCTCCAGGTGGAGGCACCCGTATCAGAACCTAGTCCCCTTAACCTGCAACTAGCCAAGCAGACAGGGGTAGTAGCCCTTGGATAGCGCCACCTAGGGGTTACACCCCTACTGCAGTTTTAGCTCTGCTTCTGTCTTGGCCATTTGACTACCTTGCTCAGCTTTTCAGTTCAATTTCCCTGGTAGTCCACCCAGTTGTGCTTTTGCCTGCTCTTATATTTTCTGAAGGCCTTCCTTTTAGCCCTCACTGCTTCACCTGCTTGTGGTTAGAGGAAGGAGATGTAAGTGTAACCCCTAGATGGCGCTATCCCAGGGCTACTACCCCTGCCTGATTTGCCACTAACAGGTTGAGGGCCTGGATCCAATGGCGGTGCCTCCACCCAGAGGTCAGGGTTTGCAATAGTTAAATAACTTGGTCACAGCCCTCTGGGACACTGCAACCCCCTTTCTTCCCACTAGTGGCCCACACAATATATCAGAATTACCTTCACAGTATACACTTACCCCAGGTGTGGTTCCGCACTGGGACCTCCTTCAGAAATGAGATACAGTGCAACAATCACAGTACAGTACTTTAACATAGACAAATACCTCAGGCAGTATAACTTTGCTGAAACAAGCAGCTCTGATTTATTTAGGGGGATATAACAAGGACAGGGGAAATCAGGTTAATTAGCTTATCACTCTAATAATCTACCTATGGCTCTGTGCACAGCCTAATCCCTATCAGTTACTGTCCCTGGGTACCTAAGCCCTAGTGGCTTCTCCAAACCGTGGCAGCTGGTAGGGCCCTTTCACACAGAGAAAAGGAGAATTAAACAGTCAGCAGTACAGTAATTCCATTTGGATTTAATGTGGCAATTCAACAGGGAGCGACCCTGAATTAGTACTCACGACCTCCAAATAAGATAGGGTCCTTCAATGTCAGCAGGGCTCACTTGAGGTACACAAACCTCTTCACACATCCATATAAAAGAAAGCACTATACCAGGCAGGCTGCATCTGTATCCCGATCGCAATTACTGCACAATACCGGGAGAACACACAGCAGATTCAGTTCCTGACAGACCGAGTCACTTTTCAGCAATTCCTCAGTCTTCTACAGGGTGAGCCTGGTTTCTACTCTTCAGAGATCCTTTATTCTTTTCACAGGACGGATTCAGTCCTAACAAGCTGTTACACAAGCTGCAGACCGGAACTCTGGGCCTTACACACGCTTTTGACTAAAACTGCACACTGAAAAAGCACAGGGCTCCTTCCTTCTTCACTGCCAAGGCTCAACTGAAACTCCAACCGACAAAACCGGCACTTCCTTTGAGTTCCTCCCAGTTCTTGACTGGATTGGCTGTCACTCACAATAGACTGCTGCTGTTGGTCCAAAAAGGCACTGAAGTCTAAACTACATCTCCCAGAGTCACTGCCCATACAATCCTCTTGTGGCTGGCTCAGATGATGAGTCCAAGTTCTGATTCGTCCAAGGCACCATTTAGAGCTAGCTTACCCACACTGATTGGTCCAGTTCAGCAGTTCAAAACTAGAATGGGAACTTAGCAGACACAGTTCTGACTGCAAAGAAAGCAGGTTAGACAAACTGTAATTTCATTATTACTCTAAATAATTTCTGGCAAACAGTTACATCTTTCAGATAGGTTCCCTTTGCACTCCTAGTGACTGCAAAATGAAGTGAATTAGCAGCAGCTCGAGTGAGCCTCAGAAGCACACAGTCCCCATACAAACTAATATGTCTGCAAGCAGACAGCTCTTAAAAGACAGTACCAGAGGTTCTAAAACACTCACTGATAAATGGCTTAAATGCCAAACACCATTCAGGCTTGGAGCATTCAAGCAAGCTCCTGGAAGTCTTTGGAACCCCCATTTGCAGGGGGTTACACCCTTCCTGGCCTGGAAAGCTTGACATCGCGTCAAGCAAGTACCCCAAAAGTTTCAACTGCAGCCATATACATTTGCATTAGGCTCGCACATGTAATCATCAGTCAATATATCATTTTACCAAGAACATTTCTGAAACATTGCAGTCGTCACTCTTTACACAGTATTACATACACATTGTACCATAACTCAAGTTATTACCTCTTGTACATGAAACCTGAAGAGGGCCCTTCCATATCAGTTACCTTAGGGGCTGGATGGGGCAAGGGCACCACACATAGAAGGAGCAACACAAGTAACTTGGAGTTAGCACTGATGCTCAGTTTGGGCAATGAGCTCGAGGGACATACACTCCTTTATGGACAACATTGAGGCAAGTCCACAGGCCTCCCAAGTGAATCATAACTGAGGTGCACCACAGGCTTTACAGCTCGACCAGTCTTTCTAGGGGAACTGTTATAGTCTCTGCACTCTGAGCCTCATTTTCAGCATTGTCCTCACTTGTCAGAAGTCTCCATGGGGGTAGAGAGCTAGAACTTGGGGCACTTTCAGCTCCAGGAGTTACAGTTCTGAGTCCACAACATTTGGCTCGCATGAAGAGCTTTCGGACACTGGCAGTGGACTGTCAGGGCACTCAAAATACTCTTCTTGTTCAGGTGTATCACCAGTCTGCCCCAATCTATCATTTCCTCCTGAAGCTCAAACAGTTCAACCATGCACAATGATTCCATTTCATCTGATCTGATGCTTGCACTTCACTTTCTGGGAGCATTGGTCCAGGGACGAAGCTGGGGGCTTGGACAGTCCAGAAGGCCCAGCTTCATCTCCAGTATTGACTAGGGATTGCCCGAAACAATTGACTCAGTTCGTAAGAAGGATAGTATTCAAAGTCACTCTCACTTTCTTCTGATATGGACTGACAGTCATGCTCAACTGGGACTTGTGCAGGGGAACACTTTAACTCTGTGCTATCAGGTGCAGACTTCCTTGGTCTTTTCTTAGCAGCAGCTCTAGTCCCACTGGTCCAGAGGGGCATCTTCTAGGGGCTCAGACTCAATTAAGATTTGTCCAATGGGCAGTAAATGATTTCTATGCATTGTTTTACATCTTTTGAATTATTCTCAGGCCTTACTTTTGTACACTGGCAGATCATCTAGTTTGCCCACTACAATGTGAGGGAGATGGTGCCATCTGTCAGCAATCTTGTGCTTGCCATGCAGTCCCAGATTTCTTAGCAATACCGATCTCCCTCCTGGAGTTCCTGTGCTTTCACCTTTTTATCATACCTTTCTTTGTTGGCCAGATTTCTTTTGGCAGCCATGGTTTGAGCCAGTTAGTGCGCATGAGTTAGCTGGGCCTTTAACTTTTGCATATACTGTAAATAGTTGTCAGCTTGAACCCCATCAGGAAGACCCAAAACACATCTACTGGTAGTCGAGCTTCTCTTCCAAACATCAGGCGGTGGGAGAATCCAGTGGCATCACTTTTGGTGCAGTTATAAGCATGTACCAGGTGCTAATTTGTTGGCTCCATCTAGGCTTGTCCTTTGGGTGCAGGGTGCCTAGCATATCTAGCAAAGTCTGGTTGAAACGTTCAGGCTGTGGGTCCCCTGGGGGTGGTAAGGAGGTTCTGGACTTCGCACTCCCCACAGAGAAAGCATCTCTTTGATCAGACGACTCTCAAAGTCTCTCTTGATCAGAATGGATTCTTTGTGGAGCCCCATAGTGAACAAAAGTTTTCTACAAGTACTTTGGCTACAGTGGATGCTTTCTGGTCTTTGGTGGGAAAGCTTGGGCATATCTCGTGAAATGGTCAGTGACCACCAGCACATACTGATATTTCTTTGATCTGACTCCAAACTTAGAAAATCAATACAGACCAGCTCCATGGGTGCACTGGTGGTGATGTTAACAAGGGGCAGCCTCTGAGGAAAAGCTTTCCTCTGTAAGCAGCGACTACAAGTTCGAGATATGTTCCTCATCAGCCCCATCTTAGGCCAATAGAATCTGGATCTCACCAAGTCAAGTGTTCTGTCTATACCAAGGTGCCCCATGTGGTTGTGCAAGGACCTCAGTACTGAGTCTCGAAAAGGCAGTGGGCAGCACTAGTTGTTGTTTGTCTACTTGTCCCCTCTGTCTACTGTTTCTCTGTATAACAGTTTATTGATCAGTTTCAACTTAGGACCTTCTTTGTATAACAGTGCAGTTCTCAAATCAGTGGAGCGTAATTTGGACACATCTTTTCCTGCATAGAGGGCTTCTAAAGCTGCTTTGATCATGGGATCGCGGGATTGAGCCCGCGAATACTGTCATTGTCCAGCAGAGGCAGTGCACCAATGTCTATTGCAGAAAAGTGGCAATAAGCAGCAGGTATGCAATTCTCAGAGCTCTGACAAATCCACCATGCAGTCCACTGCGTCCGTGGACATTTGTTCCTCCCTGTCAAACTTCCGGCAGAGTGCCCGAATGTCAGTTCTGCCAATCGGACCCAATCATTCTGGGAACAGGCCTCCGGGAGAAGCATCAGCATCTATGTGGTTCAGACCTGCTCGGTATTCGAGCATAGTCATATAGATAATGCAGAAAGCCACCTATGGCCAGTGGCATCCAACTTAGCTGGGAGGTCTGACATAGGTCAAAAGGATTATTGTCAGTTTTTACTAGTATTTTAGCCCCATACAAGTACTCATGGAATTGGTCAACAATAGCCACTTCAAAGCTAGGAACTCTAACTTATGTACAGGATAGTTCTTTTCGGATGGGGTCAGGCTTCTACTGGCAAAGGCCACTGGTCTCAGGCCATTCTCGTGCTCTTGGTACAACACAGCCCCCAACCCTTGCAAGCTAGCATCAGTGTGCAGGAGACAAGGTTTTTCTTGGATCGGCATAGGCCAGCACTGGAGCATGGGTAAGATTGATATGATCTCATGAAAAGCAGTCTCACAATCAGGGTCATGCGAATTAAATACTTCACTCGGATGAAAATCTATGACAGTCTTGAGGCTTGACTTTTGGTATTTTTGTGGGTTTGGGGATACCCTTGAGTAAGGTTAAGTAAAGGGCGGATCATCTTGAATAGTCCTTGATGAAGCGCCGATAATAACCACAGAATCCAGGAATATTTGCAGTTCTTTTTAGATTTTTGGGCTGTGGCCAGGTGGTCAAAGCCTCAACTTTACTTGGGTGGTCTCCTATTCCTCGGTGGATACTATGGCATCCACATACTTTACTGATGTTTGAAAGAATTGACACTTATCAATGGACAGTTTAAGGCAAAGTCCTCCAGTCGGTCAATACCTTAAATAATCTGCTCTCATGTTCCTCCAGTGAGCTGCCAAACACAATAACATCATCTAGGTATACCAGGCACTCTAGTAAGTTCATGTCCCCACTGCGCTCCATCAATCGTTGAAAGTGGCTGGGGCACCTGAAATCCCTTGAGGCATCCTCATTAATTCATAGAAACCAGCGGACAGATAAAAGGCTGTCTTCTCCACGGTCCTCTGGGGCCATCGGGATCTAGTAGTACCCACGCGGAGATCCAGCACAGAGAACCACTTGCTCCCGTTAGGCAGTCCAAAGCATCCTGAATGCGGGCATTGTGTACTGATCAAGGATAGTCCGCGGTTTAAGGTGCGATAATCCACACACATCCTTACTGTTCCATTCTTTTCCTCACTACACAATGGGGAAGCATAAGACTTCTGGATTCTTGTATTACACGCAGCTAACATCTCTTTGCAGATGCCGTCTCACATCATCTATGTCAGCAGGTGCCAGGCGTCGAGACCTCTCACAAATGGTCTTTTCGTCATGCAGCGGATATTGTGCTCAGCTCTTGCACGCATCCTACATTCCATTCCTTTAAAGAAAACACCTGGTCTCTGGGCAAGCTTCTCACTGATCCTCACTTTCCATTCAGCTGGCAGCGGAGTCACCGAAATCAAACAAGTCAGGCGTTACTCTGTCATTCTTCCTTGAACTCTTGCTGCTGGGTAGCACTGCAGTGTCTGCACAATGCACATTAGCCAGGATGCAACCTCTGTTTGCCTTGATGTCTCTTTCAGACACATTATGAACTTGGACCATTACCCTTCTGGCATAAGCATGGGCTCTAGCGGGCAAATACTAGGCTTGACCAGCAGTCCCTCTGAAATTTTCCATCGCCTGGTGCATCCAACATTAATATTTTATTCTTAACATCCTTTCTGATACGGACCTCTCCTTGTAAGGTACACTGGGCATTTGGCGCCAGGATCAGAGACTCAGGATCCTTCTTCCATACAATTCGACCGGGTTCCTCTGGTTCTGTTTTTCAGCATCTCTCTGTGCCTCATAGGCCTTCTTAATTAAGCCGGAACTCTTAAAGCTCTACTAGTCTTTGACCCCTGTTTTCATAACACAACTGTCACCTTCGAACATATGAGCATTTGTTCCAATCAACAAAGGGACACCATCATACAGTCCAGTGGGGGACACACTAAGGCTAGGGTCTCTACTTGTTCAGCCCTCCAGCCACGGAGGTGGGGAAAGACAGCCAAATTCGGATATACCGGAATAGGGTAGCCTTCTCACTTAACCCCATACATGCAGTCCTTCTAATGGTTGTAAGGATCGTCTGACAAATGCTTCTGATACCAATCCTGGAACATAATTGTCACTTGGGAGCCACTGTCTAATACAGCTCTTGTAGACACTCCATTCACCTTTACAGTGGTCTCCATGGAGGGACCCACTATTCTGGACCAGTCTGGAGAGGCGGTAGTGGGGGCCTGGGCAACTGACCTTGCCACAAAGGACGTGAATTAGCATTTTGGTGCCCTCACTGGGATCATGTCGTGCACCTCTTAACCACTAGTTTCTTCTCCAAGCTCTCCTTGTAGCCTATATGCAACTTTGTCAGTGTCTTTTGGGACTGGCATTCCCTTTTCATGTGCCCATCTTTCCACAATTATAGCAAAACATACTTTCTGGAGTTTGAGCTGGCGAGGCGCCACACTGGGAGCCAGGGCAGGGGTATTACTAACTGGAAACCTTGGTGCCATCTCTGTTCAGGCGTGATAAGCATTTGGAGGCATCTCGTCAGTTTCTCCACTTCCATGGTCAAGGAATCGAGTTAGAGCTGTTATCAGCAGGAGATACATGGGTGGGTACCCCACCCCATAGCAGATGCAGTCGGATATAGGTCAGGGCCCGTGCTTGCAGGCGTGGCCTTCATAAAGGAACTGTTTTTGAATTCCGGATCTCTCAACAGTTCACCCCATTGTGACATATCTTTTCCTTGTCAGAGCACTCATTGACTGCCAACCTCTGCCCTGAACTTCACTTGATGGGTCACCTCAGTCACTCGGGTCATAGCCGCAGCTATTGGTGCAGGTCCCTCCCGAGGTCGTCTTTTCTCAACTCTCAATTTCTCTCATTAACTCATCATAGGAGGGTGGGATTCCAGTCGATCTGCCAGGCGTAACTGAAGCAACAGCAGTTCTGAGAAGGGGCAGACTTAAGGATCCTGTCCAGCCTGGTTGGGTCCAGTTCAATGCTGGCAAACTACCTTTCTGAGGCATTCTTGCAACAATTTTCCTGCCGAGATACATACACAGACAACAACTCCCTTGGTACTGTTGTGCATCTCTTACTCTCCACCATAGGTCCTCCATCAGAATCTGGGCTCCTATACATTCTCCAAGGCCTCAAGATAGGCCTGTGCAGTACTTCAGGGTTACTGCCCGTTTAGCACGGATGGTAGCCAGGGTGGGACCTCGGAGCTCTCACTAACCCTCTTTCACTTTTCGCCTTCCGAGCATTGCCATTCTAGCACTTGGGGGCAACATAGTCTATCCAGGTCTCCCAGTCATCCTCCCTTGGGGGTGGGAGGGTGCCAGAGAAGATCCTCAACCTTTGTAAGAGTCGTGACTAATGGCAGGTGCAGAAATAGGAGTCTGCATTGGTTCAGCCACCATTACGGGCACTGGAGCAGGAGAGGGTGTTGGGGAGGAACACCCCAGGTGGCAAGAATAGTTTCTTCAAGTCCTCACAGTTTCCCCTCTCCCAGCAACCATTCAGCAAATTTCTCCTCAAAGTTTCAGATAGTGGTGGGGGCTGATTCCCCAGGTCTTTACTGTCCTTAGTTATCACTCTCCAAGCAGTGAGGGCTCCTCTGGGGTAATGGTCTGTGGCACTTTGGAGCTATCTATGGGATCCTTAAACTCTACTAGGGCCAGGAAAGTGTGGGTGAGCAGATTAGCATGGCACGACCCACCACCACAGGGTTTTGTAAACCTTCCACCTTGGAAAGTACTCCTGCACAGTGTCCGTATTGATACCCAGGGGATGTCCAGGATAAGCATAGCATTTTGGGGGTCAATCTCCTCCCCAGTACACCACTCCACCAGCTGGTGCACAGCCACTTCTGTCGAGGTACCCATTTTTTCTTAACAGTGGTTCGTAAATATGGCCACTAGAGGACACTCAATCCCAGCGGTGCCTCCAAGATGTAACCCCTAGATGGTGCTATCCCAGGGGCTACTACCCCTGCCTGATTTGCCACTAACAGGTTGAGGGGCCTGGATCCAATGGCGGTGCCTCCACCCAGAGGTCAGGGTTTGCAATAGTTAAACTAACTTGGTCACAGCCCTCTGGGACACTGCAACCCCTTTCTTCCACTAGTGGCCCACACAATATATCAGAATTACCTTCACAGTATACACTTTACCCCAGGTGTGGTTCCAGCACTGGGACCTCCTGTGAAATGAGATACAGTGCAACAATCACAGTACAGTACTTTAACATAGACAAATACCTCAGGCAGTATAACTTTGCTGAAACAAGCAGCTCTGATTTATTTAGGGGATATAACAAGGACAGGGAAATCAGGTTAATTAGTTTATCACTCTAATAATCTACCTATGGCTCTGTGCACAGGCCTATCCCTATCAGTTACTGTCCCTGAGTACCCAAGCCCTAGTGGCTTCTCCAAACCGTGGCAGCTGGTAGGGCCCTTTCACACAGAGAAAAGGAGAATTAAACAGTCAGCAGTACAGTAATTCCATTTGGATTTAATGTGGCAATTCAACAGGGAGCGACCCTGAATTAGTACTCACGACCTCCAAATAAGATAGGGTCCTTCAATGTCAGCAGGGCTCACTTGAGGTACACAAACCTCTTCACACATCCATATAAAAAAAGCAGTATACCAGGCAGGCTGCATCTGTATCCCGATCGCAATTACTGCACAATACCGGGAGAACACACAGCAGATTCAGTTCCTGACAGACCGAGTGCAATTTTCAGCAATTCCTCCAGTCTTCTACAGGGTGAGCCTGGTTTCTACTCTTCAGAGATCCTTTGATTCTTTTCACAGGACGGATTCAGTCCTAACAAGCTGTTACACAAGCTGCAGACCGGAACTCTGGGCCTTACACACTTTTTGACTAAAACTGCACACTGAAAAGCACAGGGCTCCTTCCTTCTTCACTGCCAAAGCTCAACTGAAACTCCAACCGACAAAACCGGACACTTCCTTTGAGTTCCTCCAGTTCTTGACTGGATTGGCTGTCACTCACAATAGACTGCTGCTGTTGGTCCAAAAGGCACTGAAGTCTAAACTACATCTCCCAGAGTCACTGCCCATACAATCCTCTTGTGGCTGGCTCAGATGATGAGTCCAAGTTCTGATTCATCCAAGGCACCATTTTAGAGCTAGCTTACCCCACACTGATTGGTCCAGTTCAGCAGTTCAAAACTAGAATGGGGAACTAGCAGACACAGTTCTGACTGCAAAGAAAGCAGGTTAGACAAACTGTAATTTCATTATTACTCTAAATAATTTCTGGCAAACAGTTACATCTTTCAGATAGGTTCCTTTGCACCCTAGTGACTGCAAAATGAAGTGAATTGGCAGCAGCTCGAGTGGTATTTAGAGAAGCACACAGTCCCCCATACAACTAATTATGTCTGCAAGCAGACAGCTCTTAAAGAGACAGTACCAGAGGTTCTAAAAACACTCACTGATAAATGGCTTAAATGCCAAACACCATTCAGGCTTGGAGCATTCAAGCAAGCTCCTGGAAGTCTTTTAGGAACCCCCATTTGCAGGGGTTACATAAGCAAATGTGCTGGGTGCAGAGGTAAACCGAGCCATCTTCCAGTGAGACACCAGACAAGATCTGGGTAAAGTGGCAGATGCCACTGCATAGAATGCAACCTGGCCACACACCCTGTTGTTGAGAGCCAAGCAGGCTTAGACTACATTAAGTGCCTTACTACTTTTCCTGTGTAAATGAACAGTTAACAGCTTGACAAACTCATGAAATCAAGCTGGCTCTACCTGCCGTGAGGAAGCAGTGAAAAACATAAAATGCTATGAAAAAGACCGGGGAGGGGCATCATGGTCACCACTGTACAGCCAGGCAGTGGCAGCATTCAATATTATGAAATAAACAAACAAAAAACAGAAACCTCTGGGAACCTTCCCTTCCTGGTAAATTAAATGCTGTGCCTAGTAAAGTTATTCTCCACAGGGAACTAATCCAACTTGAGTTTGAAGATTTAAAATCTATCCACTTGCACTGTTTGTGTGTAGTGTCTGTGTTGTGAGTTTGTGTATGGCATCTGTGTATAAATGTGTGCATGTATGTGCATTTGTGAGTGTGTGCATATGTGTTTGTGTGTGGTGCCTGTGTGTTCATGTGACACATAGCCAGTGGTTAAACTGAAAATGTTTAGGTCGGGGAACTCTCATATTTAGATTTCTAGATGGTGAAGTCTTGTATAATAGTCAGTGCAGAAAGATGATGGAGGTGGTGGAACTGTCATACAGATTTTTAAGACATAGTAGAACTGAGTTCCTGTGGGTTCCTGCTCAATTTAACCCATGGACATAGCTAATAAAATGTACAGCTCTTATTTACTTGATCAAAACTTCACAAAGGGAGCATTTTGAAATGCCATCAGAATCCAAATCTGGAGATAGATGAGTGGGATGATAACTGACTGAGTAAATGACAGCAGCGTGTCACACTATCACTCAGAATCCAGATCTACCGATGACTGAGTAAATGACAGCAGTGTGTCACACTGTCACTCAGAATCAGATCTGGATATAACTGAGTAAGGGACAGTAATATATCACACTGTCACTCAGAATCTAGATCTAGACATGACTGAGTGAATGAAAGCAGCATGTCACACTGTCACTCAGAATCCAAATCTAGAGGTGGCAATATAGCGCAGTAGTTTAAGGCTCTGAGCTGCAAATCTGGTGACATCCAGCAGACCAGACCTGGGTTTGAATCCCACAGCTTCCACTTACATACTGTGTGACCCTGAGCAAGTCACTTAACTTCCCTGTGCTCCCAGGTCGCACCTGTAAAAAGCTTTCAGTTTAGTGTGCTACTCCTGGTTAAACAACTAAAATAAAATGACTGAGGAAATGACAGCAGCATGTCAAACTGTCACTCAGAATCCAAATCTAAAGATGGCTAAGTGAGATGATGGCAGCATGTCACACTGCCACTCAGAATCCAGATCTGGAGATGACTGAGTAAATGGCAGCGGCGTGTCACACTGTCACTCAGAATCCAGATCTGGAGAGCGACTGCGTAAATGGCAGCAGTGTGTCACACTGTCCTCAGAATCCAGATCTGGAGATGACTGAGTAAATGATGGCAGTGTCACACTGTCACTCAGAATCTAGATCTGGAGACGACTGCATAAATGGCAGCAGCGTGTCACACTGTCACTCAGAATCCAGATCTGGAGATGACTGAGTAAATGATGGCAGCGTGTCACACTGTCACTCAGAATCTAGATCTGGAGCGACTGAGTAAATGGCAGCAGCATGTCACACTGTCACTCAGAATCCAGATCTGGAGATGACTGAGTAAATGTTGGCAGGATGTCGCACTGCCACTCAGAATCCAGATCTAGTGATGACTGAGTAAATGATGGCAGCGTGTCACACTGTCACTCAGAATCCAGATCTGAGCGACTGAGTAAATGGCAGCAGCGTGTCACACTGTCACTCAGAATCCAGATCTGGAGATGACTGAGTAAATGTTGGCAGGATGTCACACTGCCACTCAGAATCCAGATCTAGTGATGACTGAGTAATGATGGCAGCATGTCACACTGTCACTCAGAATACTAATCTAGAAATAACTGCGTAACTGACAGTAGCGTGTCACACTGTCACTCAGAATCCAGATCTGGAGATGACTGAGTAAATGACAACAGCATGTCACACTGTCACTCAAAATCCAGATCTAGAGATGACTGCATAAATGACAGCAGTGTGTTACACTGTCACTGAGAATTCAGATCTAGTGATGACTGAGTACATGACAGCAGCGTGTCACACTGTCACTCAGAATCCAACGCTGGAGATGACTGAGTGGGACGATGACAGCATGCCACTCTGTCACTTGGGAGACCAGGTACAAACCATGGAAGTCTGCAAGGAGCCAGATGGGGAATGGGCCCCTCACAAAGGAAGAAGAGCAGTGCTCAGCTCCTGGGAAGGGAGGAGGGAGGCTGGGCAGGAAGCCCAGTATTCATACCCACTTGCTGGCTGCCCAATTAGCAGCATTAGTGTCAGCTATGAAGGCAGCCACATGAATGCTCTCACTGGCTGGAGGAAGGAGAAGCCAAAGCCATCCTGTATGCAGGGGTTGGGAGACTGAGGGGAAAAACTGGGGAGGGTGAAACTGGGGAACAATTGAACAATTTAAAAATCCACAAATACAAATCCACTAAGGATTTCATCCATTTCAGAATTAATCAGTAAACCACGATTCCCCAGTTACATACTTTCTGATATAATCAACTCAAAGTCAGTTTAGAAGTATTTTCTGTATGTATGTATGTATGTATATGTGTATATATGTATATATGTATATATATAGTATGTATGTGTTATATATGTATGTACATACGTATGTGTGTGTATATATATGTAGATATGTATGTATATATGTATGTATGTGTGCATGAATGTATATATGTATGTAGGTATATATGTATGCATGTATGTGTGCATGTGTGTATATATGTATATGTGTGTGTATATATATAGTGCATATATATGTATGCTATATGTGTATATATGTATATATGTATGTATGTACATACATATGTATGTATATGTATGTATGAATGTATATATGTATGTGTGTAGATATGTATGTGTGTATGAATGTATATATGTATGTATGTAGGTATATATGTATGTATGTGTATATATATATATACACATATATATGTATATATATAAGTATGTGTGTGTGTGTGTGTGTATATATATATATATATATATATGTGTATGTGTGTATATATGTATGTATGTATGTATGTATGTATGTGTTTATTTATTTCATTTTGGTAACTGGGTGAACCCACTAGGGCCAAAGCTTCCTTTTTCAGGGGTGACCCGGAATTAATGACATTTATACAATTATTCAAACAGACAGTCACAGAGAAAACTACACAGGTGAAAGTGAAATACGTAGACAGTGATGAGTGATTGACTTGGAGTATTGACATTTGGCATGAAGGCGATTGTGCATTCTGAATAGAAGGCTGAGACACTAATACAAACATTAAGAAGCCATGTTACAGCAGAAGTATATACAGCCAACATGATTTACATCAGGCAGTCAATGCAGATACATTACACTGAGTTGTGACAGACTATCAACGACAGGTGGTACATGTATTTAGTTAGTGGTTTAATCTAGGAGAAAACATACAAAGATACATAGGAATCTCATTTACAGATGTGTCTTGGGGAAGAGATTGGGAAGACATCATAGCACATATTTAGAGAGAGTAGATAGCATCAAATTAAATATAAATTGCAATATGCAACATATATCCGCACAAAACAGTCAACATAAGTACTGCATATATGAAGCAGCAGCAATAGACAAAGAAGAAATGTCTTTGTTCGAATGATTACACATGCAGGCAGGAGCCAAGTGAGAACCCAATCTCTGTTTGAGGGTTATGGATACTGTTTTCACCCTGAATAACAATTATGCTAAGAAGCAGTAGACATGGTGGCAGAAGACTGGAGTGAGTGTTTGCGTTATTTTACTAGGGCGCATACCTTTCATAGCTTGTTTATGACTTGTTCTCACATCTGCATTCCAGTGTCCTTTGGGCACTTTAGCAGCCTTCTTTCTCAGTCGCCCCTGAGGGTTGAGATATTTCCTTACAGAAATGTGCCTGAGTCCAGCTCCTGCCAGAGTGTTCATTAACACGGAGCCTGTCAGCACTGGCTGCTGCTGCGGCAGGCTGGGCACTATATTTAGGGAAAGGAGATAAATCAAGGGAAACAGACGCTGATCACTTGCAAGTTTTCAAACTTTTGTTCTCACTGATCTCTGCCGATATGGATGTATTGTGGCATGCCGTTTACGTTCCAAAAGGCAGTTTGTGTGTCGAGGGGTGGGGGAGAGACAGTAAAATTAAGTGCTGTGACATTGAGCAGTTCTGGCACCTTAAGGTCACCAAAGGTTACACTGTTGTACCCATAACAGACCCCTTAAGTGTCTATATGAACTTTATAAATATTTAAACTATGTTTAATGCATACCTCTCAAGTGTCCTTGATTTTCTGGGTCATTTCTGATTTTGCCTCAAAATTTTCACTATCCTCCTAACATTGTTGTGCCATCACTGAACAGTGGGATTGTAAGCAAAAGACTGCCAAGCACTAAAGTAACAGCCTTGTTCTGCTTCTGAAAATGCATTTTACAGTAATCCCTTTTTCTGCTATAAAGCTTTCTGGCCCCTGATTGCCGCCTCACTGCCTGCATCAGGCTCTGTCTATCTGGTTCCTGCAGTCCCAACTGCCACTCACCCTGCTGTCACACCAGCGGGAACTGCATGTGAGGGACCCAAAGGTACTGATGCCAACATTATTGGTGACTGGTGCACATTCGGATTTTGTGTTTTCACTGCACTCATCCCTGTCTATTGCCCACCCTGGCACCAGCAGTGTCCTATGGACCTCACATACGTAGCAAGCCCTGCAGAGAAGCACGCTGCCAGGACCATCACAGGGGTTGCTGTGGCTGCAGAACTTGGTGCCTGTCTCACATCCGGGAATGCTGCCACTGGCAGCACCTCCCAGAGCCCCCGGGCCATCTGGCTTGCCGGCAGGCTCCAGTCCCTCCCCAAACTTGAGTCACCAGCATAAGAATGCATCACACTACCCTCTGGGCCATTGGTGGCCTAATCTACTTTGTGACAGTTTCCTAAGTGGATATCATTAATTTTTATGATGTGTCCCTGATACTGGTCCTTTGTTACAGATTTTTTTAATCCTTGTCTCTGATTTATGAAGCAAGGGGTTGAGAGGTACATTATGGTTAAGTGATTTATTAAAATATATATAAATTAAAACAAAGATCCTATTTTTTAATAAAAAGCCCTGTTTTAAAATGGAACAATAGAGTTGATTATGTTTAGTTATTTGAGGTGGGGAAGTTAGGGTGGATATCAGGAGCATTGGCATAGGAGTAGGTGGGCATCTTATGTCGGTGCACTGGGCATTTTATTTATTTTACTTATATTATTTTATTGAATTGTGTTGACTCAGTAGGCCCACTGAGTGCTCGCTGTCAGCCTAACTCTCCCATGCTGACATCTGATCTTTGTGGAAGGGCTGGCACTGCATGGTCATTTACAACACCAAAGACATAAGGCAATTCTTGTGGGGGTAGGAAGAAATAGGCTGTTGGTTGGCTAGGATCTCGACTTTATCCTGTAGGTAGGAAATGGGCAGACTAGGTGGACCAAGCGGTCCTTATCTGCCATCAAAGTCTATGTTTCTATGTTTCAAAGCTGCTCCACTATCTACCATCCACTGAGAAGGCACCACCCTATTTCTAAGGGTAAGGGAGGCTTAGGAGGCAGTATAGCGCAGTGGTTAAGGGCACTGAACTGCAAACCTGGAGACCTAGGTTTGAATCCCATCCACTCCCACTTGCATACTGTGTGACCATGAGCAAGTCACTTAACTTCCTTGTGCTCCCAGGTTGCACCTGAAACAAGCTCCGGCTTAGTGTGTCTTTTATAGTTAAACAATTTCCCCTTTCTCTTTGGCTATGGGGCCTCCACCTCCCCTGCCTCACCAGGAAGCCTGCCTCCCTTGCTATCCGGTGCTAAGGTGGCTAGTACCACCAGGTGTGGTGAGTGGGAGGGCAGGCATGCAAACAAAAGCCTTGTGGGGGCAGTATTGAGAAGTGGTTATGGAGGGGCAGGAGCATGCTTCTGGGGCAGTGGCACAAGGGGTATTTGAACCCTGTCTGGGCCCTTCTGATTCCTGTTTGCCTGCACCTGGGCTGCAACCTATGTCTGGAACTGGATCAAAGAGCTTTTGCGATTGCCGAGGGAAGAAAGGGGGTTACCTTTATCCTGCTTGCTAACCACTAGGTTGCCTTAGCAACCTGGCTCCTGTGACCAACCTTCCTGCCACCATACATCCCCACCTCAGATGTGTTGCCTTTCCCACCACAAGGTTGTTCTGCCTGCCCTGGATGCTCTGCTTCTGCAGCCAACCTCTCTGCCATTCACTTGGCTTGCCATCCTGAGATACCCACTGCTCTGGCACACGTCCCCACTGGCTTACCATCCTGAGATACCCACCACTGCTCTGGCACATGTCCCTACTGGCTTACCATGCTCAGATACCCACCACTGCTCCAGCACATGTCCCTACTGGCTTACCATGCTCAGATACTCACCACTTGTCTGGCACATGTACCTACTGGCTTACTATGCTCAGATACCCACCACTTGTCTGGCACATGTCCCTACTGGCTTACCATACTCAGATACTCACCACTGCTCTGGCATATGTCCCTACTGGCTTACCATGCTCAGATACCCACCACTGCTCTGGCACATGTCCCTACTGGCTTACCATGCTCAGATAACTACACTTCTCTGGAACATGTCCCTACTGGCTACCATCCTGAGATACTCACCACTGCTCTGGCACATGTCCCTACTGGCTTACCATCCTGAGATACCCACCACTGCTCTGGAACATGTCCCTACTGGCTTACCATGCTCAGATACCACCGCTTCTCTGGAACATGTCCCTACTGGTTTCATCCTGAGATACTCACCACTGCTCTGGCACATGTCCCTACTGGCTTACCATGCTCAGATACCCACCACTTCTCTGGCACATGTCCCTACTGGCTTACCAAGCTCAGATACCCACCACTGCTCCGCACACATCCCTACTGGCTTACCATGCTCAGATACCCACCACTACTCTGGCACATGTCCCTACTGGCTTACCATCCTGAGATACCCACCACTGCTCCAGCACATGTCCCTACTGGCATACCATCCTCAGATACCCACCACTGCTCTGGCACATGTCCCTACTGGCTTACCATCCTCAGATACCCACCGCTCTAGCACATGTCCCTACTGCTTCACAGAAATTGTAAGTACAGACACATCTGTTTGTTATGTGGGGAAAGCAGACAAGTACCAAGACAGTCAAACAGCTCTTGATATGCCCATACAGCTTAATATAAAATATATAGAACCATACATAACAATATAAAATCCTAAACACAATTATCAGAGGGTAAAATACACCTAATAAATCAGGGTCATACATGTAATAAATAATACACATACAAATAAAAACAATGCCCACAGTATCATAACTGATTAAATCCATATGTAGATGATAGAACAGGGCTAGGGTAGATGCCTATCCTACAGGCATGTAAATCAGAATCTCTCTGATAATCACAAATCCTAATGAAAAAGGAGCCAGTTGGGACAGAAAATGCATGTGATCCCATGGGACCCCAACGTAATTCATATTTGGAGCCCCATGGGGCAGAGCATTAGAAAATGCAGATATGTGCATGTAATCAAAACACTAAGGGGGACCCTTTAGTTTGGAAATCTTGAATATAAAAAGAGGTCCTTAGGACTCAATTTAACCCTGATCTCAGCAAGAACATAATTCAGCCAGTCAAAATTTCCCAACAGCTAAAAGGTTTACCCTTCCTGGCTTCTTTAATAATATAGAAATAGTTTGCAAGTTTGTTAATAATGATAGTATCATTCACAGTAAAGAAAGTTAAGAAGCTTAACTGGGTTATAACTTAGATCTGACAGTGCACGTGTATCCATGTAGTAAAGTAGCGTTTCATACCATGAACATTTAAAATGAAGCGATGCAGATTCTCTATACCTCCTGCAGTACATAGACAAGGGCCTTGGAAGCATTAGACATGTGGGAAAGTCTAGCAAAAGCACATTACTAAGAAAAATCTCAAACTTATCATAAATATAAGCATTTCTCGTTCTAGGATCCAAAATATGATCCAAGTAAAATCTGTAACCAAACCAGGCCTCACTTAGAGCATACCAGGGTGAGGACCTGGCCTCTGAATAGCCTCCAAGTCTTTACCCTGGTTGTGAATTCTAATTTTGTTCTTAATACAGTTCTTGTATTTCAGGCTAATAAGAATTCCTTTTGAAATAATTATGCAAATAGATAATATGGTATTTTTTCAATAAAGCATGCACATTTAATAGCCAAGATGACGTCTGCACCCAAACAGCTCAATTTCCTTCTTTTCCAGAACAGAACTTAAAATACCTCAGGGGGGTTCTTGTACGCTTGATCCAGTAACCCAAGACTAGAGAATCAACCAAAGTTTTATAACTGTCTAATCCAAGTTCATCTCTAATATAAGACATAGGGACACAGAGACAGACTTATTTTAATTGAAGATTAGACTTATTCAGTGCCAGAGAGGACCTAAAACCCCAAATGTTTTTTTTTAAATTTGGTCCTAGCACTAGCAACATGAGAACACCATGAACCATTAGAGGAAACTGTTAACCCCAGATAGACGTATTTATTCACTATATGTAGTATGGAATCTCCAACTGTCCATTTCTATTTTGGAAGTGAATTCTCCTTATCAAAAATCATCACCTGACTCTTATTCCTGTTAATGGTCAGTAATAACTGTTGCGATTCTCTGGCCAAACAGTCTTAACTTCTTTTGAAGACCAGATTGGAGAGATAAAAGAAATAAATCATTAGCACACGCCAATGCTGGAATACTCAATGATCCAATTTTAGGTGAATCAGATGGAACACTTACAATGCCTTCAAGAAGGTTATCCATGTATATGTTAAAAAGAGTAGGAGCCTATAGATCAGCAGGGAGGGTTGGAGTGTCCGTTGGATGCTCTCCTCCCTGGGAGGTGGGTAGAAGCCTGCATCGCTCTGGAGCGACTCCTGGTGGCCCGTTGTGGCAGCACACTTTGCAGCATGGGTGACCACATGCTGCAGTGCATCCTGCCAGGACTCTGTGTGCATGCAGCCGTCTTGTGGTTGGTGGGGCCCATTCATGGGAGAAAACAGGAAAATGGCTGCTTGATCAACCAGATGATGGTTGCCAGGTCCCCTCCCACCATGAAGCCCAGGTGGAACACCTTCTATGTGCTGCTCCTGTGGCCCCATGCACCGGGTCAAGGTTGAACCTCAGTCTCCACTCTCTCGGGCCCAGGGAGGGGCCCCTCAGGTGAAGGGATATGCCGGGCACATCATTGGGATATCAGAGGATGGCGAAGAGGGACATCCTAGCTGGTAAGGGCCACTAGGCGGCCCGAAAAGAGTGGACAGACGAGCAGTGGGGATAGACATAAATAAATAAAACAAAAAAAGAGAGAGTAGGAGCTAAACAACACCCCTGATGCACCCCTTTTTTTGTATTATTTGTTTATGTGCCTCCCCTGCGTCTTGGCCAGCCTCCTTCGGGCCGCCAGGGACTGCCTCACCCCCGCAACCCCATCACCAACAGTCACCCCATATTGCAGCCCCCGGTAATCCGATGTATCCCTTCATCGGGTGGGTCCTCTCCTTCAGAGAGAATGAGCCTTGTGGCTTGCCTGCTTGGCCCTGGCTGCTGCTGAAGTCAGTCCCAGCTGTCGGGGCTCCCGTGGTGGCGTGGGTCTGGGCAGCTGTCATCGGTTGGCCGAGACACCATTTTCCTGGTTTTCTCCACCCGCCCATCAAGTTCTCAGGCTTGCATGAGTGGCATCCTCAGGCGGGGCATGCATGAGGCACGTCAGGCCACACACCCCAAGCATGCACCCAATCCACCCAGAGGTGCCTTGGTAGGGAAGTATCCAATGGACACTTGTGCAACCCCTCCCTGTCAGTCTCCACTCTTGATGTCCCTGGCTCGGGCGTGAACCCAGGTCGCCAACATGGCGCTTTGGCACCATGGAGCCGGCCCTGAACCCCTTTGTTAATTGGGAATTCATTAGAGACATTGTCTACATTGCCTAAGTTCACCCTAACCCAAGTTTCACTATAAAGATTAGAAGTAACTCCCGAAACTAAACTGTAAATGTGAAAGCCCACCAAGGGCAGTGAGTTGCTCATGAAAGTGAATAAGAATGATTCTAGAAAATATTTTCAGATAAATCCAGCAACCTGACTGGCCAGTACATTTTGAGAGCTGGCTTATTACCTTTTTGAATATTGGAACAATTTCTGCACCCTGCAAGAATCAGAAAAAGCCAAGTACCATGTGCAAGGGTACCCAGTATGACAGACTGCAAAATCTGACCTCTGTCAGCTGGAAGTGGTAGGCCTCCAACCCCAGTTAGGGAGTGGGCCTTGTCCCAATATGTGGCAGAGAGAGTACCCCAAAAAAGTAACGGCACAGGAGATGAAGGAGGATTTCATTTGGGGCTTTAGGATCCCACATACAGGGCCAAGAATTGCCAGAGATGCAGCCCACTTGAGGTCCGTGACAGAGAGGCCTAAGATTTTGGCTAGGAAGCTTCAGAAGGAGGTGTATTTTGGCAGAATCACAGGACCCTTCTCTGTCCTCCCAATGGGGCATTTAAGGGTGCCATCACTGGGATTGGTGTCAAAGAAGGCTCCAAGGAAATTCAGGCTTATACATCATCTATCTTTTACCTGTGGAGATTCTGTTAGGAACCACATAGATCAAACCTGGGGGCTGTGTCACAAACATCTTTAAAAGGCAGTGGACTGGCTGCAATCCTGTGACACAGGTGCCATAATGTCCAGCTGTTACCAGTGCACCTAGCAGACTTTTACTTGTTGGGCATGAAGTTGGGGAATATTTCATAAACATATATTTGCACTGCACTGCACACCAAGTGCTCCCTAGAGACCTACAGGGAGGCTGCTGAGGTAATGGGGGGATGGGGCAGTGCATAGGGAGGGCTGGTAGGAGACAGATGAGTAACAGCGGGTGTGGTACAAGCACAACAATGAGGCGGTATAGAGTTCTGCTGCCATACCACTATGTTGGGAAGCTAGTGTGATATCTGCTGTCATAGGAGTGTGATGGTAGGGCACCTGTATGCTGTGCACCCGGGGAGGGGCTCAGTACTACACAAACTGTGCTAGTGGGAGACACATAGGTGATGGGAGGAGTAACACCAGCATCTCAAAAGGGCTGTGTGAGATATGGTACCATGCAAATGTGCTTCAGGGTTGTCTGAGCTCTGCTAGCATAGCACTGTGTTGGAGCAGCAATGGGTACAGAGACCTACCACAAGGCTCCAAGAGTCATGGGGATAAGGTGACAGAAAGGATAGCACTGGTAGGACACTGATTGTCACAGGAGCCTCAGTACCAGCACTGCAGTGAAACTGTATGAGGTCCACAGCCATGGCAGTATGTTGGGAAAGGTGCCCACATGATAAACACTGGGAGTCTGCCAGGGTTGTCAGAGTCAGGGCAGTGCAGAGGGATGGCTGGACCTAGACAGATGTGTTATGGGAGGGTAACATCAGCACCACAGTGGTGCTCACCACTTCCACTGCCATACCACTGTGTTAGCAGGATGCCAGGATGTCCACTGGCATGGCAGTGTTGGGGTCCCCACATGCAGGGTACCATGGTGGGCTGGCACTACCTTGGCAGGGTTTATGGGATTCAGAATGGTGACAGAAAGCATAATGCCAGCACTGGAATGAGACTACATGATGTCCACTGGCATGGCACTGTGTTTGCAGGACACTGAGAGTTTCACTGTCATGCACTGTGTTGGAAAGCGCCCAGAACAAATACCTACTGGAAATGTGCTGCTGTCATGGGGAGGGTGGGTATATGGAGAGGAAGATGGGTCATGAGAGGGTGGTGCTATCACCACAATGGGCCTGTATGAGTTCAACTGCCAAGCTAGTGTGTTGGAGGGCAGCAGCATATCTCCTGGAATGGTACTGTGTTGGGGAGCACCTGCATGCAATGTCCCAGCAGCCCACCTTATACAGTGCCCCATCCCCATGACCCTGGCAGCCTCCTGATAAGTCTCTAGGGAGCACTTTGGGGTGCGGTGCCCACGGTGCCCCCATGTTGCCCAGCATGCAGTCATCCTCCCAACACACTGGCATGGCAGCAGACCTCATACACCTGGTGGAGCATGATGATGGATGGTTGTTGTGTTATCTGCAGAGAGTTGTATGTTGTTTGTCTTACCTGATGATGGCTATCTCTGATTGCTTGTGTTGCCTTGCCCCTTCTGTTGCTTGTGGGTGGGGGTGGGGAGCCAGATGCGAGTTAGGGCTGAAACCATAACATTGCATTTGTCTACTTTTGTTGCTGTAATATCAATCCTAACTGTTGCATTAACAAAGTTTCTTGCAAAGAGTTTCCTTCCTTTTTAGAAGATGTATATGAGAAACATCCTTTCTGCATATTTTTATCTGCAGCTCTACAAATGTAATTACTTGCATATGAAAATGATTGTGGAGTATCTGTTCCTCACTATTACCACAGTTAGTACTGTCATTGTTGTACATATTCTAAGGTTCTTGCACCTTTCTGTGTATAAGACACCAATTGCATATGTTTTCCACACATTGTTAAACGTGTGCTTTTTAATATGAACTATATTGACTCAGATGCCATGCACAACTATGATGTCTTATGTAGACTCTAAAACATGCAGTAATAAACCTACACAGTACTTTACATCATATGTTATAAAGGAAGACACACACGACACAACACAGAAGATTAAAAGATTAAAAAAATTATTAGAAAAATGCCAATTGAATTAGTGCCAAATTAGAAAGTGTTCATGGAGTGGGAAAAAAACTGTGCAAACAAAGAAGTTAACTTATGTCAGTCTGTCACGAATAAAAAGTTAACATAGGTGACTATTAGCCACATTTATACAATACACCTTATGTAAACTATTTACCAGACTGTACTTGGAAAATTCCACAACCTACCCTTTAAAGCAGAAACACAATTTGAACAGCATAATAGATGACTGTAAATTTTTATAGAACTGTAAATGTAATAGAAATGAATACAGTTGTACCACTTATAATTAAATGGCCAAATAAAAGCAACTCTTAACAAATGAACAAGAACAAATGGTACTGCAGTCATAATTCTGTGCATACAAAATCATTAACACTATATGCAGAAGCACGAGAAACACATTGTCAGAACCTTTAAAGAGCAACTGACACCGTCAAGAAAACTTTGACAAAACATAATATTTAGATAAAGTTCAGCATGTATTTCACATTATTTCTTTATTCCTCCTCCCTGTTATTTATTGCTGAGGTCATTTGCATGAAAAGAGCTTCTTGCTCCTGAAGAGCTCATCTATTTCTGTTGCTGTCTCTACTGAGGTCATAATGCACTGCTTGTGACATCACAGTTACTCTCATGGCAACATATTGTGATGTCACAGCAAAGCATTATAAGTTGAAGTAGGGAGTAAACTATAGAGGCAAATTAACTTTACAGTAACTGCAAGGGAAAAAATCATGTATTCGTCACATTTTCTCAGTAATAAATAATAGGGAGGAAGAATCTAGAATATATATGGAATACAAGCAGAATTTTACCTAATTATGTTTTTCAAAGTGTTCTTGGAGGTATCAGTAGCTCTTTAACGATATGTGATGACACATACACCATCATTATTTACATATTTTACTTAATTTCAGTGCTAAATACATATATACAGCTGAGGTGTAGTTTGTAATATGTTATGAAGTCACACAAGCGCTTACAGCAGCAGTAAGACTACAACCACATAACTGTGGCTAGTAAGGTTAACTGGCATCAAAAGTTACAATGTGTGTGTTGATGTCATTGTTAAACCAGATCGTCAACACTACATGTGACGAAAATGTGTCATAATAACTGATTATGCAAACAGCTCAGCACCCTCATAGCAGCCCGCTTCGAACTGTACATGGTGGAATCAGAGAACACATTAGGCATGACATGTAGGAAATGAAAATAACATTGGAAGGAATTCACAGTGTGTGTTGATATCTGGACGAACGGGTCATAAACACCTACATGTGACACAATATATCATAATAACTGATTGTAAATATAGGTCAGCACCCTCATAAGAGCCCACTTGAACTGTACATAGTGCAGTGAATTGGGACGCACACCTGTCATAACATGTAGAAAATAAAAAGCATGACAACTGAGGAACAATTGTGTACTGGTCATTGCGGACACAGACACAATACAAAAGTGATGCGAACAACAGATGTATATATCTGTAGATAGTTGAACCATAGACACAGGGAGGCATATTCTTCAACTACTCTTCTGTACCTTGTTCAAACTTATAATTCTTGAGAACCAGTATATGCATCCTTGAAGTTCTTTGGCAGTCTCTGTTTAAAAGGTGCATATTAGCCATTACACTCTACCACCCACCACTGTATCTAAGCCAAGTAACATAGTGGCCAGAATACACAGAAGCTCCATGGTGGAAAATGGCAGCATGAGTATCAAAACAAGTGTGACCAAACATGACTCTACCTGCTATAAAGTGTGTGACTGGCGTTACAACTCTGACTCCATGTGAGTCAACACATTTGCAAGACAAGGAGAAGGTAGATGGGAGAACATCTCACTCTCAGGGAACATGTACAGCTTCTGCCACACCTTCAGCACTCCCAGCCTAATGCTGCATTGCTAAACAGCTGTCTGAACTTCACATATCTTTGATTTGGGACATTTCAAGAAATCCAGAGCATATCATCAGTAACTTCCCTATCGATATGTCCACAAGACAGACAAATATATTTGGAAACATAACTGTGAAATATCGTCATACTAGAATGTGTTCCTGTTCCAGTGTACTTAGTACTGCCATCATGAACTCCATAACATCCTGCTGAATGTTATTAGCAAATGTTCTATGTTCACGATATGTAGCTGTCGGTGACTGCAAAGTGTTATCATTTTGTTGACTATCACTTATCACTTGCTTCAGTGAGTCAGACAGAATACTTGGCTGTGAAGCTGTGAGTGTCTGAACAAACTCTGCATATGAAGGAACACCTGTATTGCAGAGTTAGCATAGCAGTTTACTCCAGTACTGCTGTCAAATTTTGGTACAACACTGAGACCAAACAACTTCTTTGGAGGAGGAACCTGTTTTGAAGTGATGTAGCAGATTGCTTATCACCCTGACACAAGAGGAGTCATCCATACTCTGTTTTGTCCTCTTCAATGCATGAGACAGTTGAAAGAACACATCACACATCTCTACATTACTTGGTAGTGGAATGAGAGACATGTTGGGCTGGTACAGAGTCCATAGCGACTGTACTCTACAATACACTTCTCAGCTCAGAGCTTATTAGTTGCAATGTTTATGATGTACAACCCTGCAAGACTTTGAACTTGTGACAAAGCAACATAGCTCATGCCATCTTTGAAAATACCGTTGCCTTTATCAATAATTGCTACATCCAAGCTTAAGCCTTGTGACTCGTCTATGGATACAGCATATGCAACACACAGTGGGAACTGTTTCCGTGTCACATACTGTATATGTCTTTAACAAGCTGGAATTTCACGGAACACCTCTCGATGTTTTGTGGATATGCAACATTGTCAAACTGCACAAGTCCCTCAACAAATGTTTTTGAAGATTGTACTCAAGCTCAACAATATGGCCCATTGCGCCATTGACAAGTCCACGATGCATATCAAGGTTTTGACGTAGCATAATGCGATTTTACAGACAGTCAGAACTGCCTCTAGACCAGCTGTTCATGAGACATCAGATGTCAGTTCTTTCAAGTGCTTAGTCACCTTGGATACCATCTTTCGACTTAAACAAACATCACCAATTGAGTCAAGAGATGACAGGGTTACATTCACTATCCTGGTCTCCGCAGCATAATGTCATTAATTTCAGCATATTGCTTAAGTTGTGTCATCATACATACCATACTGTACGTGTAGTATCTGAGTACACTTTACAGAAGACATCACACACAGCAGAAATGGAAGTGCCAGTACTTCCAATGATGTGTGTCTTCAGAAGACAGACATTAGAAAATGACAAATTTCCAATGTGAGCCTCATCAAGTAAAGCTATGACATAAGGGCCCACATCTTCAAAGGAGATGTGTGGCGAAAGTAGGGATGTGCTGCCCATCTTAAATAATGTGCCAAAGTACGATATTCAAAGGAGGAGATGCATCATGTATCTCCAGGCAGCCATGGTGCAGAGATAATATATGCAGTGCAAAAAAGGGGGCATTCCCATGAATATGCCGCACATTCCTATATTCGCCAAAATGTGTGGCGATCTGCCGCACATCTTGGAAATGTGATGCCCAAAGTTAGGCATGGAAAAGTCACCCACACACAGCTATCATGCCAGGATGGACATACCAAGAGCCACAGGTGCTGTGTCTCCACCGGCACCATCCAGGGTGCAACTCCCACACTGCACCCTGGATGTAGACACCAGAAGCCACATGCCAGTGCTGTCAGGTGCCCCCGGACACACCAGCAGTGCAGACAGCCACAATGCAGCAAATGTACTGGGGGCCATGGCCTGCACCCATGTGGCCAGCAGGGTGCCACATGGCAGTGGCATGTACCCAGGGTAACATCTGGGGCAACAGTGCCCAGGTAGCCTGGTGGATGTGTGGCAGCCTGGCACAGGCCAGGGACTGATATGTGGCACAAACCCATGCTGGTACACCATAGTGCACACAAGGGATTCACCCACTTGGATACCTAGTCACCCTCTGCAGACTGCCATTCCTTGTAGTCATCACCATGTTCCTCTCCTATACAGGGGATGTGGGGCACTGCAGGAGACTGTACACTGCATATGAAGCTGGTGTATCACATGCATGTGGTATACCAATCAGATTTTGTCACCCTGTGCCCTCCCTGTTGCCTGACCCAGTGGGCCCCTGTGGTCACTGTCCAGGTGGGCCCCCTGTACTCCAGTCCGACCCTGTACATGACTATGGGTAATAGCATTGTACTGAGGCCAATGCAGTCCACCCACTCACACACAAAAAGTCCATCACTCCTGCCTGATAGGCTGCAGTACCTCCTGTTCACCTTTGTGAAGTGGTGGGGCAGCCCTGCAAAGCTGGAACTGAGCATGTCCGGGGCATTCAATTGACCTGAATACATTCCAGTAATGAGCTGTGCATGTGAGAGATGGGCTTGGATTGTGCAATGACATCATTTGCACATTCTGGCGGAATATTGCAACTTTGCACACTGCGCCAAGTGGCTTTGCACTGCGCATTTGCCCATGCTCTGCATAGGGCTCAAGTCACCTGTCTGCTCCATGCATCTCCCACTGCGTGGTCGCGCATCTTCAGGAAATTCAGCTGGACATGTGTGAGTGCATCTCATGGCGCATTTTCTAATTTCTCATTATTTTGGGCCGGCACATCTCAGATGTGTGGTGCAGGCACTAGCGCGATTTTGCAGGGGACTTTTGAATATAGGGCCAAGATCTCACTCTGTCTCATATTTTGAAACAGTTCTACATAGATGAACAATTCCCATAGGTTCATGCCTCCAGTTCAGTCACTAGTTTTCTTTGCTTGCTCAACAGGCAGCGTACAGAACGCATGTTGCCTATTCACAGGTGCCAGCTGAAGAAGGTCACAAAACCACAACATTCTTGCCTCCAAAGGCAACGTCGTCATCTGTGCCAAGAATCTCCTGAAGACAAATGTGAATAAAAGCAAGCATTACATTAGACACCATACTAATCTCATCAATAATGAGAAGTTTCATCTTCTTAAGCGTGGAACGCAAGCTCAGCAGCAACCTCAAATGACAACATCGCGGTACTCAACTGTGTTCCCATGTTCCAAAGTCAGAATAAAAGAGAGTGTAGAGTAACTCCGCCAATGTTATATGCTGCAAGTCCAGTTGGAGCAGTCACAGCTACTGACATTGTTGCTCCAATGTGTTTTCTAATCTCTGCAGTGATAGCTTCAATCAGAAAACTCTTGCCTGTTTCTGTCATAGAGTCTACAGCACCGATCAAAGGCACCCACAGTGCATAGCATAAAGAACAACAAATCCTAACAGTTTTTCCAGTGCACACAGAATAACATACAAAGTATAGATGTAACGCCCTCACCCCTGCCTTTTGCAAATGACAGGTGGTATGCTGTTGAAGCTGACAGCAGTACCTGGTGGGGACTGGGTTCCAGGAGGACTAGGTTATTGACACAGGGGCCTAGGTTTGGCTACTCTGCACAGGGGCACCAAGTAAATCCGAACACAGGAAGCAATAACTGTAATGTCCAATACCAGAATGGGATTCTAAAGTGTGGCTTTTATTCACATCCAAACTGAACAAACAAAGCATAGATGGACTCCCACAGGACTACATTCCTGGTAATGCAGATAAGAGATACAGAACACTTCTTCACTATTTCAGCCTCAGGCTCTGAACCCACCAGGCACACAGCCCGGACTTGCACGCAGCTTTGGGTACACAGCCCGACTTGTACACTACTTGGGTTTCCTCTGGCTCGGCTCCCCGCTGGCCACTTGATCATGGGTCCATATGGCAGTGAACCAAATTTTCTGTTGGTGGCTCCCCAAACCACCTTAGAAATGTCCTTCAGGGAACTTTCCTTCCATCCCCGTCTGGGTACTTCCCTCATCACTGGCCAAGTGCATGAGGCAAAGTAGAAATCCACAGAGCAAATCCGTAGAGGTGGACCTGGTTACTAAAGATGGGGGTCTCCACCTCCAGCTCCCACAATCCATATCCGGCCATTTCTCTAGACATTAAACAACTCTTTTTGAAAGCTTGGCAATGTAGATTACAGGGTAGACGATATCACATCTCCTCTACATGTCTTGACTTTCCCTTGTGCTGGACTTGAAAATACTTTTACTTTGGCTAAGCCTATTCCTCTAGGCCTCCCACTAATTCAGCAGTCCAATCCTTTTTAACACAGTTCAGGTGAAACATAGGCCCTTTAGCAGGAGCAGAACTCACCCTTTAGTTGCAGGTGCCCCACAGGCAATCTTGAAATCCTCTTGTACCCCACACACATGGAAAAAATAGGCAGCTTCTTCTCTAGCAGTAGCCAGGGGTTGCCCCTGGAATAGCAGGCAACCTTCCACCCTCATCCCTTGAGGGATGGGGGCACAGACTCCATATCAGCGGTCTTCACCACTTAAAGAACAGCTTTCTATTCCCTCTTTAGGCGGAAACACACACCTTTCCCTAAAAGTAGCTCTATTTCAGAGCTGAGGCTCCGAGCCTGTGCACAGAACTGCTGTGCTCCTCACACAACAATCTCCAACTACTACTGACTGTTCAAAACTCCCAACATTATAATCTAACTCCTTCTGCAGATTCCAATGTGGCTCATGCAGCTGCGTTAGTTCTATGGTGATGTCATCCCTCAGTCTCAGCTGAGACTGAGAACAGAGTGAGACAGTGTGAAATCCATTTAACTGGAGTTTCACAAGCTGCCTTCCTGCCTACCACTAGGTCTTACTGGGATTCTAGTAACCCCGGCAACAGGGGGTTACATAGATAATGTTTTTGTTTTCTTTTCTATCATAGCATTTGCACAGCAATCAGATCAGTGCAGTATGACCACCACCAATTCAGCAGTACCATGGTGGGGACTTCAAGGGTCTTGCAAGTCTCTCACAATGGTACTGGAAAATCAATAGAAATCTTAAGTACCATGCACCATCACGAGAGACTTGGTGGTAGACTTACAGGCCCTCTGTGGCCTCCAGAGCTGCAACACTACCCTCACTTGGACCATCCAAGAGCTCACTGGAGCCACAAGAACAGTGTGATAGCTCAGGAGACCACTCACGGTCTGCTGCATGAACTGGTGGAAGAGAAGCGGAGACAACTGAAGCCGTGCAGGAGACCATTCTTCACTACCAAGCTTTGAAGGTTCATCACAACTAAATACTTCTCATTGTCTCCACAGTACAACATGTACATGTACAACAAAACCCAAGAGATTTCCCAGGACACACAAAAATATACTAATGTATTTTTTTCCTATTGCAGCATCTTCAGCAGCAATCACTGTACTGCAGGAGGACTGCTACCAGCTCACCAGCACCATGACAGAGGGCTTCAGAACTCTTGTGGAGTCTGTCATTATGGTTCTACAAAACCAGAAATAAATTTTAAACAAAAAGTGCGCCATTAGACAGACTTGACTGCCACAGTTACGAGGCCCTCTGTGGCCTCCAGAGCAGCAATGCTGGACTCTGCCGGCATCTGAGAGCTCACTCAGAGCCACAAGGACAGCGGCATGACTCAGGAGATTACTCACAGTCTGCTGCGTGAGGTGGTGGAGGGACACAGCAAGACCAGAGAAGCCATAGAAGAAGCCAACATAATAGAAACATAGAAAAGTGACAGCAGAAGGAGACCAAAGGTCCATCAAGTCACCTATGAGATCCCAAGATCCTAGGAGATCCTGGGGCCTAGCTGATACTTTCCTAGTGGATTTATTTCTAGAATACTGCTGCAGTGGAGAGACCAGACTCTCTCTGAGGAAGGTCAGGAGCAAGAAGATTCCTCCTCACAGCCCCTCCTCAATTGTTAACTGAAGAGGAGGGGCTGTGAGCCACCTGATCACATTTCCCACCATGGACACTGCCAGTGAGCACCTGCTTCCATTTGCGGTCTCACTCAGGAAGTGACTGATATACCCTGTATACATGGAAATCACAGGGATGGTACCCTCATCCACATCCTCCACCACAAAAACGACATTTGTTACATAAAAACAAAAACACAAATTTATATTACTTTTAAAAGCCATTTCGTTAAAATAAAGAAAAATAAGTGTTTATATACCTTATCTTTTAAAGTAAATATTTTATTTTGATCATCTGGCATATTTTAAACAATATGAAATTAATATTGGTATTTTATTTTTATTTAAATGTATTTAAGTATTCTGTGTTTATCTTTTATATGTTATTTCATTCTGTGATTATTTCTTTGGGAAAATATAAAAATAATTTTTATGATGAAACTTGGTGTGTCACATCTTCATTTCTGCCTCTATTAAATACAGGGAGTTATCCCACAGTCGGGGGGGATGCAGTACAGAATGGGGAGGGCTAGTGTGATACAGATGGGTAATGGATGGGTGGCACCAACAACTAGCGGACTGTGTTATGTCAGCTGTCATGGCAGTATGTCAAGTGGACACCCTCATGCTGGCCACCATGAAAGTGGAGAAGGGATACTGTGGGTACCACTGGCCACCCTTTGAGGGGTTTGAATAGGAGGGGTGCTGGGAGACAGCTGGTTCACAGGATGGGCAACACCAGCACCATTATCGTGCCATATAAGATTAATTGCCATGCCACTGTGTTTAGAGACAGGCACTCCAAGTTCCACTGCCATGCCTACATCCTTGCTATCCTTCCAGTGTGCTGAGGGTGCCCAGATGCATGCTGCCAAGGCAGGGTGTTGACAGGTTGCCCACATGCTGCACACCATGGGGTTAAGCCACTGCAGGCACCACACCCCAAAGTACTCCCTAGGTAACTATGGGGAGGGTACCAGAGACCTGTATGAGGTGCACTTCCATGCCAGTGTGTTAGGGGCACCCAGATGGCCACTGAAATACCACAGTGTTGCAGCAACACCTGTAATAGAGACCTACCAGAAGGCTGCCAGAGTCACGGGGATGAATGAGTCAAGGGACAGAGCTGGTGTGACATACACAAGTGACAGGAGGGGTAGCACAACCACCCAATGCATACTGCCATACTTTCTGTTGCAGGGTCACCACAGCCTGGGCACGATGATAGGCACATACCACCCAGCCACTCCATTTTATTCTATGGGAATAAGCATTCTTTATTTTTATTATTTTCTATATACTGTTCATAAATGTTTAGGTGGCAGAAATGTATTCTTCTGTAGTACTCCTCACACAACAATCTCCAACTGCTACTCCAAATATTGACAGACTTATGAATGAAAATATCTATGAAAATTTTCATATAAACAAAAATATCATATGAAAATTTTAGTATGAACAAAACTATTATACAACATTTTTCACATAAACGAAAATATACAAAAATGTTTTCATGGCGGACATACTGGCGGCACTCGCGGAGCTCTTCAACAGGTCACTTGAGACAGGGAGGGTACCGAGGATTGGCGAGAGGCACATGTGGTGCCAATCCATAAAGGGGATCGAGGGAAGTACCAGGTAACTATAGACCCATCAGTTTGACCTCGGTGGTGGGAAAATTATTGGAGAGTATACTAAAGGAACGATTGGGGTGTACTTGGAGGAGGTGGGAGGTCTGGATAGTTGGCAACATGGGTTTGTGCCAGGTAGATCATGTCAAACCAATCTTTGGAGTTCTACGAATGGGTAACATCAGAACTGGACAGGGGAAAGCCTGTAGATGTATTATTCTTGGACTTCAGTAAGGTGTTTGACTCTGTCCCCCACAATGGTCTGGTGGAGAAACTGATGGGGTTAGGAGTAGGCCCTTGATGGTCAGATGGATTGAAAACTGGCTAGCTGGATGCATCCAGAGAGTATTGGTCTGTGGGGAGCCTCGAACCCTAGAGAGGTTGGTAGTGGGCACCGTGAGGGCTCGGTCCTGGGTCCGATCCTGTTTAATGCATACATATCGGACATCAGGGAGGGTATAGGTGTGAAATGAGTCTCTTCACTGATGACTCCAAGATGGGAGCACTAGTTGAGGGAGAAGAGGGAGGTTGGCCCTGCAAGGGACCTGACACCCTGGAAAGCTGGGCTCACACATGGAAATTAAATTTCAATATCACCAAATGCAAGGTGTTGCATCTTGGGCGGGAAACCTAAACACAGGTACACCCTGGGAGGGGAGCGCTGGAGGCCTCAATAGGGGAAAAGACCTAGGGGTCATGGTGGATGCATGTATGAATAACTCTGAGCAGTGCAGGAGAACGGTTAGCAAGGCAAACAGGATGTTGGGATGCATCATAAGGGGATCACCTCTAGGAGCAAGGAAGTGATTCTGCCGCTGTACAATGGACTGGTTAGACCTACACCTTGAGTACTGTGTACAGTACTGGAGACCACACTTGAAGAGGGACATACAGCTCCTGAGAGGGTACAGAGGAGGGCAACTAAGATGATATGAGGGCTAGGGATTTGACCCACGAGGACAGACTGAGGAGCTCTGCCTGTTTTCATTGGAGGAGAGGAGAGACAGGGGGACATGATTGAGGTCTTCAAGTACCTCAAGGGAATAAATAGGGTAAACATGGAGGGATCTTTAGACTAAAGCAAGGAGGTATCATCAGAGGGCATGGTTTGAAGTTGGAAGGTGGAAGGGTGAGGGGGAAAAGAGGAGGAGGTTTTTCACTGAGAGGGTGGTGAACCCTTGGAATGCACTGCCTGGTGAGCTGGTTCAGAGATCCACAGTGGAGGGCTTCAAGAGAGGGTGGAACAGACACATAAAGTGGATGCATCAGATGATGGACTGTCCCAGGGGTGGGGATGGATGATAGGGTTGCTGGAACACAAGGGAGGGGAGAGCCTGCACCCAACTAGGGATCTGAGGTTCGAGCAGACCTGATAGACCCGTAAGGCCTAATCTGCTGGCAAATAGTATGTTTAACAAAAATTTCAAATGAAAATGTACATTTATATGGACATTTTCATATTTTTCTTTCATACAAAAATGTTCATATGATATTTATGTTCGTGATGATAATTTTTGTATGATACTGTTGTTCGACTTGGTACAAAATTTTCATATGAACCAAAGTATCATACAAAAATTTTCTTATGAATGAAAACATCATACTAAAATGTTCATACAACTGAAAATGTTCGTTCTATATTTTTGTTCATCCAAAATTTCATTCATACAAAATTTTTGTATGACCATTCAAATGAAAAAGTGGAAGTGAGTCACAAAAAGGATTTAAATCTAAAAAACACGCTTTGGGGTCATTTCTCCAACAGTGAAGTGCAGAATCCACCTAACAGAGTCCCGATGAGCAAGACAGATGTATTGGTCTCTCCAGCATGTCCTTTTGTGGGTTTTGAAAATTTTATTTTAGAAAAACACAGACAACAGGATGGCAGCAAATGAAAAAGATTTTTCCCTCACAAAAAGGATTGGCCCCATACAAAAATTCTTCTTTTTGTTTCATACAGCTATTTTGAATTGCTTACTGAGCATACTCAGCACCAGCTTTGGAACATTAATATTTTTTTACCAAACCCGCGGAAAGGCACATCTGTGGGCCAAGCCCTTTCTACTCTGGAAATTTGAGATCTGAATTCCAAACTGTCTCAGTGCTACAGCTCTTAAAAAACAAAACAGCAACCTCCCACCCCAAAATTCACTTTTCACTATTCAGACCTCAGAATCCACACATCCGACCAGAATTAAATTTGACAATTCACAGACCTACCCTACAAGACTGCACATGCAAACTTTCATGCAAATCTGTTGAATGGTTGTGAAGTTTTTAAAGTGCAAAAATTGGGGTTTAACATTAAGTGCCTACTCAACCTTAACTATAGTGGTGGTACTGTGCTACTATACACACACACACACACACACACACACACATATATATAATAGAGGTGTGGTCGTGCCTCTATAGTTTGGGTTGAACGATCACTTCTATGATAAACTCAAATGTTGACTTTAATAAGTTCACAACCATTCAACTGGTTCGCATAACATTTTGCATGCACCATCAAGGACCATAGATCTCTTGATGCACCAAGTTTTTCTGGTCGGATGCATGAATGCAGAGATACGTAGTGTGAAAAATTATGTAATTTACCATTTTGCTGTTTTTTTGCCTGCAGTGCAGAAACAGTTTGGAATTTTTTTTTAAGTTTGCAAGGTAGATTGGACTTGCCTCATAGATGTGCCTTTCACTGGTTTGGTGAAAATATTAATTCCAAAGTTATTACATTTTAAAATTTCCCATTATTTTCAATGGAAACAGTTAGATGTCCCACTTGAAAAAGGATCCTTTGTCACAAATGGTAATCCTTTTTTGCAAATGGGTGATCCTGTGTTGCAAATGGATATCTTTTTCACGCTGTTGTCGCTTTGTTTTTCAGTCAGCGAAGGAAACAAAATTAAATAACTCAAAAAATTATGTTCAGTAGAAACCAACATGTCTTCTGGTAATCAGGACCTATTTCACCCAATTCTGGTGTTAGTTTTGGAAAAATGAGTTGGAAGTGTTTTTTTAACATTTTTAAATTTTGTTTCGTGGTCGTTGTTCGTGCTCTGGGATCCTTTTTTGCAAACTGTGAAAAAGAACACGAAAAGGAATCTTGTTTGCAAACGAGAAAAGAACATGAAAAAACTATCCTGTTTGCATATTGTGGAAAAAGAACAAAAAAAGGATCCTGTTTTGCAAATTTATGAAAAAAGAACACACAAAAGGCTTATAACACAGCTGTTGTTTGTCACCCATAGTGAAGAAACAGTTTGGAATTTTGGTGTGAAATTTTCAAGGTGAAAAGGGCTTGCCCCACAGATGTGCCTTTTGCTGTTTTTTGAAAACATATTAGCAGCAGCACTTTCTATTATTTGTTGTATGACTGTTCATTCAATTGTATCATCTTAATACTAACTGCATCTACTACCCATTATGTTATTTGTATCTGTCTTTATACTATTGTAATATATGGATAGTGAAAATAATACCCCAAAATGCATACAAAAATTCCTTGTAATACAGTCGTTAGTCCCGTAATAGTATACTTCCGGTCCTCGTAATAGTATACTTCCTGCCCAATAATACTATACTTCGGTCCTCGTAATAGTATAGTTTGGATTACCGATGTGACTACTGTGTGAACCGAGTTTTGTTTTTTTTTTTGTGAGAGAAACATGCGGAATGGGACTGGAAGTGGGAGCAGGAGTGGGGTGGTGTGAGGGGAGCGAGGAACGACACTCGGAGTCTTACTAACTCTGCAGACCACAGCGCCGTACAGCAGGCACAAGTAAGAAATTAAAAATTCCTTGCATCCATATATTACAAAATAACAAATAGGTTCTGAATTATTTCAGCAGAATTCCATCTCGACCTACAAGAAACCTCTCGAGCTTCGCCTCGAGGTTTCTTGTATCCCCAGAACCTCTCGATGGAATTACTGCCTTGTAATACACCAGAACCTATCTATTATTCTATTTGTATTTAATGCATTCTCCCCATCCCCTCTCCCCAGGACACATCTGAAATGAGCATTCACTGCTCAGTAAGCCTTTCCTGGTGAAACATTTAAATAAATAAATAAATACATAAATTAATTCCGTCTGCAGTTATAATGGTTTGAACTTTTGCTTCATTTCCATAGGATAACATAGTAATGTGAGGTGTTTCTTTGTCACTCTGCAGTACAGAAATGGTTTGGAATTTTGGGCTGAAATTTTCAAGTAGAAACGGCTTGCCTTGTAGATGTGCATTTTGCTGGTTTGGTGGAAAGATATTAATCTGGTCCGGTGTTCTACGGATTTCAAAATTCTGGTTCTGAGCATGCTCAGTGGCACTTTCAGTTAGATGCGAGGCTTGAAAAAGGATCTTTTATTGCAAATGGATAATCCTTTTGGCAGAAAGGATACCATTATGGAGGGATTGGAGTGCAGGCGTGGAGGGCCTTGTGCTCCCACAGGAAATTAGGATAACAACATACATGTGGATGGATGGGAGTGCAGGGCCCTAAATAAATCTAGCTCCCACAGGAAATAAGGATACAACATACATGTGGATGGATGGGAGCACAAGGCCCAGAGGTCCCAGCATTCCCACATGCAAATAAGGATGCAATTGTGGAGGGATTGGAAGGAAATAAGAATAGCATTATACTGTCTCAAAAAGTAAGGAACTTCTTTGCAAAAACCTTCGTTAATGCACTCGTTAGGGTTAAAGCGACAATAGTAGGGAAATATGGTGTTAGGGTTTCCAATCCTAATACTCTCCACCACCAGACAGCAACAGGAAAAAAAAACATTACAGTGTCACCTCTCCTGCATCTTCACTAATCAGGTATAGGTGTGCCTTGGTGTTGTCAGCCCTAATGCTCACCCTATTCTCATATACTCAACACATCTCAGCTTCTTTCACAATCTAATGGGGTGGAGCACTAGGCTGACAACCCCAAGGCACACCCCATGCCTGATTAGCAAAGATGCAGGAGAGGTGAAAATGTAATGTTTTTCCCTGTTGCTGTCTGGTGGTGGGGTGGAGTGTTAGGGTTGGAAACTCTAACACCCCAAATTTCCTTTACTTTTGTCGCCTAACCTTAATTCAGTGTATTAATAAATTTTTGCAAAGAATATATACAGTATGTGTGTGTGTGTGTGTGTGTGTATATATATATTGCAAAAACTTTGTTAATGCATCAGTCAGGGCTGCTAGTAAAGAGGCAAAAGTAAGGAAATGTGGCATTAGGGTTTCCAACAGTAACACCCATCCCCAAACCCTAACACCACATTTCCTACTTTTGTGGCTTTCATTTAATTTCATTTTTATTTTTATGCTTGTTAGCAAGATGAGAATTGCCCATTTTCGCAAGCTACAAGTGAAACATTAAAACAAATTATCAAACAGGACATACTTTAAAACAAAAAAACAATGCATTTTAACATCAATACAGACTTACATATAACAATAAAATTCAATTGAAAGCAATTGTAGTCTGAAAGAGTATTAAGCCATTGGACAAGCTTATGCTTGAAGGACCTAACTGTTCTACAGTTAGTTACCACAGAGGGAATGCTATTAAAAAAGTTATAGCTCTATAAACCACAGATCTTTGTCCAATTGTCTTCTTAAATAGGGAATCCTAAACAAACCTTGGGTCTGAGACATAGTACCTAATGAGTTATATGAGCTGGGAAAAATTCTGAATTTTGAGGGAAGTAAGCTCTGCATTCCCTTAAAACAAAAACTTCCAACTTAATTTCAATCATCTTTAGGCTTTAACCATATCTAGAGCATTAACGAAGTTTTTAATATATATATATATATATATATATATATATAGATGTATAGTGGCACAGTAGCACCACTGTAGTTAGGGTTGAGCAGGAGCTTTATGTTAAACCTCAAAATTTGCACTTTAATAACTTTGCAACCATTCAACGGATTGTCACTGAAGTTTGCATGTGTGGTCTCTTGTGGTAGGTATCTTGATGTGCCAAGTTTTGTTCTGGTCAGATTTGTGGATTTTGAAATTTTCCAACTTAATTTCAATCATCTTTAGGCTTTAACCATATCTAGAGCATTAAAGTTTTGCAATATATATATATATAGTGAAAAAACATGAAAATTGCCACTTTTTGCAGTTTTTTCTCATTGCACTGCATACAGACGGTATTGAATTTTGGTCTGAAATTTCTATGGTAGAAAAAGCATGGATTGCAGAATAGGCCAGCATTTATTTAGTGAAAAATATTAATCTGGTCCAAAGTGATAGTATTTTAAGTTCCCATTATTTTCAGTGGGATTTTCATTTTCAGGATAGCTGCACGGCACGAACAAGAAGAAGGGGCATTCCTTGTTCACAAAGGGCCAATCTTTGTTCACCAGAAAAAATTCCTTGTTCACGAGCCGCCATCTTGTTTTTCATTTTGCCCTGATAAAACTGTCATAACTCTGCCCAGGGATGTCTGTTTGAGACATCTATGTTTCTTGGTCATTGGGAGTTCATGAGCTCTTCTTTGTGGTTTTCTGAATTTGTTTGCTCCTATTGTTTATGTTTTTTTAACATTTTAAATCCTAGTTAGTGACTCACTAACTTCCTTGTTAAGTGAGTCCTGGTTAAATCTAGCGAACAAGGAAATCAGCTACTGAACAAGGATTTTCCTTTTTCAAGACCAGATGGCCAAAACTAACAATCCTTGGTCTTGAGCCAAATTCCTTGCTCACCATGACGAACAAGGACTCATACAAGGAATTTTCCTGGTGAATAAGGATACTATATTTAGCCATCTGGTCCTGAAAAAGGGAATCCTTGCTCGTGAGCTGATTTCCTGTTCGCCAGTGATGAACAAGGACTCATGAACAAGGAATTTTCTTGTGAACAAGGATGCTAGTTTTGGCCATCTGGTTCTGAAAAGAGAATCCTTGCTTGTGAGCTAATTCCTTGTTCACCAGTGATGAACAAGGACTCGTGAACAAGGAATTTTCTCATGAACAAGGATGGTAGTTTTGGCCATCTGGTCCTGAAAAGGGAATCTAAATGACCCTGGGCTCTCACAGTAAAATAAGGAAAATCACACAGCATGGGCCCTGTGCTCCCAAGGGCAAATAAGGATATGGGTAAATTATCTGAAAAAGTAAGAAGATTCATTGCAAAAACTTTGTTAATGTATCAGTTAGGGTTGTTACTAAAGTGACAAAGTAGGAAATATGGCATTAGGGTTTTCAACCCTAATGCCCCACCCACCCTGCAGATGCTGACAGGCATCGGAGTGTGCTTTGGTGTTGTCAGCCCTAATGCTCATCCCATTCTACTAGACTGTACCCATCTCAGCTAATTTACTTATGGAATAAGGTGAATGTTGGGGCTGAGGACCCCAAGGCACACCCTGGATGCTCAAGTCGGTGTCTGCAGGGTGGGGGCATTAGGGTTGGAAACCTTAACACCATATTTCCATACTTTTGTCACTTTAGTAACAACCCTAACTGATGCATCAATTAAATTTTTGCAATGAATATATATATATATATTATATTTAGGAAGCTGAGCTGGTACAGTATAGGGAATGGGGTGAGAGTTAGGCCTGATGACCCCAAGGCACACCCGATGCCTGTTGGTGTGTGGAGGGTGGGGTGGTAGGGTTAGGAACCCTAACACTGAATTTCAGACTTTTGTCACTGTAATACCAACCCTAACTGATGCATTAATGGAGTTTTTGCAATTAATTTCCTTACTTTTTGGAGTATATACCACCCTTATTTTACTGTGGGAGGCGCAGGGTCCTTTGGACCCTATGCTCCAATCCCTTCATAGAAGTGCATATGTATGTAGTTGTGGAAGAGCAGGGCCCTCCATGTGCCAAACAACAGTGACCAAATTGTCAGCATAGCCATCTTATTACCCCACCTCATGTACCCCAGTACAGAGAAATTGTGAAATGCAAAGGCAAACATAATTATACACAGCTTGTACCATTCTGCGCCATTGGTGCTAAAACACATTTCAGAGGCAGGATGTGAAAATGACATTTCTGTACTGTTCATGAGGAGTGGTGTGAAAAAATGGCTGTGTGAAAAGTATCAAAAGTTATGCTTGTCGTAGAATAAATTCAACAGATGCATGTAACTCCGACATTTTTAGGAATTTTTCACCACATTTTAAACATAGCCTTTTGAAACCCACTTCATGAATACTGGCACTGTCAGTGTGTTCATTGGTCCCAAAAGGTGATTTCCAACAGCGACTACGCAATTCTGCTACAAGTGCAAAAAGCATTTTGGACAAGACATGAAAAATGACAGTTGTACATTCTTGAGGTGGTGTAGAAAAATGGCAATGTTGAAAGTCTGGAGTGAAAATATAAAAAAATTGTCCAGAAGTTACGGCGTGCGTGGAACATTTCAATAACCGCACATAACTCTGGAGATTCTTTAGTGTTTTGCACAAATTTTCAGCTTAGGCTTTTGAGACCCCACCTCATGAACACTGACACTGGCACTGTCATTTTAGTTACTCAGTCCTGAAAGGTGATTTCGCACAGTGACTGCAAAATCACCTTATGGGTCTGATTAATGAAATGACAGTAACAGTTTTCATGAGGTGAGGTTCCAAAAGCCCATGTTGAAAATTTGCATAAAAATTCTGAAAAGTGGCTGAGATATCAGCATAACTTCAAAATGCCATAGACAGCCATTATACATTAAACCGAGGTCCCATCTGCCTGTTCTGGTGGTAGTTCTGGTGGCTGTTAAAGATCCCATGGCACTTCTCGAAAGAGCAGGAAATTTCCCTGGTGCCCTAGCCAAATTCTCCCATTCACTAAAAATACCGCTAACAGCTTAATCTGGTTCAATGTCAGTTGGCATCCATCTGTATCCCCTCCCTCTGAAAGAGGCTGAAAATAGGCAGAATTGTCTAGTCCTCCTTTCCTGGTCAACAGAAACTAAAAAAAATTAATTCTTTAGTTCAAGGTTCATCTTTCAAGAGTGCAGAGGTGTCCCGGTCCCCAGAAGATGACAGAAGAGGATCTCTGGTGGCAAGTATAGGACAAAGGGGTGTGTGTGGGGTGGTGGGTTGCTCAGTGGGAGGGTTGGGATGGGGAGGGGGACGGGGAGGTGACCAGGGACCGTTTTCTTTTTTCAGGACAAAAAAAAGAAGACATTGGGGACAGTTTTCTTTACAGGAAAGTATTTAAAACATATTTGGGGACACTAGGAGTGGGCTCCCCAGTTTCCCAAAGTGCTGAGTGGGGGTGGGCTAACATTGCCAGCATGCGGTTAGGCCCCAGTGCCCAGTGCTGGAAAAAATAAGTAAAGGGGGACAGGAGACAGCGAGGGACCATTTTTTTTTTTTACAGGGACAGAAAAGTAATATTTCAGGACACTGGGGTGGGCTTCCCAATGTCCCACAGTATGGGGATAACTGGGGACACTGGGAGTGGGCTCCCCAGTATTCCACTTTGGGGAGGCTAGTGCCAACACAATGATTAGGCACCCGATGTTGGAGAAAAAAATTATTTCTCACAAATAAATATTTCGAACACTGGGAGTGGGCTGCCCAGTGTCACACAGGCAGGGGTGGGGCTGCTATGCCAACACAGGCAGAACATTTTTATTTTAATTAAAACATGCCTCAGCCCTCTTTGGAGGCAATTAAAGGATAAAATACTTTTATTAGGTAAACACCAACAGGTGTTTGCCTAAAAGGGGCCAAGGAATCTGATTCTTTTATTTATTTATTTTTAAATAATGTAAAAATTATTTTTCAAATAACTGTTTTGGGGATTTATGGGTGCTGTTGTCTTTTATTTTTTTTTTATTAAACTAGTGCCACAAATTTGTAGCATTTTTCATTAAAAGTGCTGCAAATTTGTGGTGCTTTAGCAACAGTGCTGTTGGTTGTACGAAAATTGTCACAAATTGTGGCAGTTTTGCAAAAGAAGTGTCAAGAATTGTGGTACTAATAGTGGTCAAATGCAAAAACATATTTCCACCCACTATTTTAAAATAATAATGCCAGGATCATGTTCCTTGGGCCTGATTAGATAAACACAACTGTTGGTGTTTACCAAGGGCAGTATTTTTGAATTACAACGCTTTTTCCTGCCACTAACTGAAAACAAGATGGTGGCAGCACGACACTACTGAACCCATTTGCAACAGTAAAATATGCTTTTGAGAAAGCAAAACGTGCTTTTCATGGCATATATATTTTTTCCATAGACTATAAAGGAAACTTTAAAATTGTATAACTTTTGAACGGATTAATATTTTTCACCAAACCTTCAAAAGGCACATCAGTGACCCAGACACCATATACCCGAACAATTTCAGACCAGACACCCAAACCATTTCGGACTTACAGACAAGCAAAGAATTTGCACCTAAATGGTAAATTTCATTTTTGCACTCCGCAGTTCGCCATATCTGACCGAACAAAACTTGCCAGATCCAGAGCTCTATGGTACCAGATGGTGCTTGAAAAGTTTTGTGAACATCAATTGTAAGGCTGCAAAGTTATTAAAGTGCAAAATTTTGGGTTTAGCATAGAAGTGGCGGCAACCCTAACTGTAGTGGCACTACCATGACACTATATAAATATATATATATTTCACTGCAAAACTTTGCTAATGCACCATTAGGGTTGAAGCCTAAAAGTAATGAGATCTTAGGGTTCCCAAGCCCAAAACCCTGCCTCCACCCTCGACTTCCAACCTGAACACCCTACCACCACTCTCGGCTTCACAACCCTAGGCCCCACCTCCCCCGCATGCAGGAATAGGTGTTAGGGGTGTGCCTTGAGGTTTGCGAACTCTAATGCTCACCCCATTTCAACAGTTAATAACCTGACATGGATACAGAATAAAAGAATGAGGTAAGCACTGGGTGAACATTGTTCAGAATCTCAAGGCACACCCTGACACTTATTCCTGCATGCAGGGTGGAGGTGGGGCCTTAGGTTGGAAGTTGAGAGTGGGGGTGGGTGTCTGTTGGAGGCAGAGGGTGGAGGTAGGATATAAGGCTTAGGAACCTAGGATCTAATTTCCTACTTTTTTAGGCTTTAACCCTAATGGTGCATTAACAAAGTTTTTTGCAGTGAATTTCTTATTTTTTCAGATACTTTTATTTGTATCCCTATTAAGGGTCAATATTCATGAGGTGGTATGAAAAATGGCTATGTTGAAAATTTCAAGTGAAAATAATAAAGATTAGCAAAGTTACGCATGTGTGAAAACATTCAACAAATACTTGTAATTGGCCATGTTTAGGATTTTTTCACCAAATTTTCAGCATTGGCTTTAGGATGCCACCTATGAACAATGGTACTGTAATTTTGTTAATCTGTCCCAAAGGTAATTTCACTGAGTTACTGCGCCATTCTTCGCTACAGGTGTGAAAAACATTTTGGGAAGGTTGTGAGAAATGACAGCTATACTGCTCCTGAGAGGGTGTGAAAAATGGGTATGTTGAAAATCTGGAGTCAAAATGGTAGAACTAGTGACACCACTGACTACCCTCTTTAACAAATCATGGGAGGATGGGGTGGTACCCGAGGACTGGAGGAGAGCAGATGTGATTCCCTTCACAAAAGTGGGAGCAAGGCAGAAGCAGGAAACTACAGACCTGTTAGTTTAACCTCAGTGATAGGAAAATGATGGAATCACTTCTGAAGGAAAGAATTGTCGAGTATCTAGAGGCCAGAGGGGCACAGGACCCAAGGCAGCATGGATTCACACGCGAAGGTCATGCCAGATGAATCTGATAGATTTCTTTGACTGGGTGACCAAAGTAGTAGATCAGGGAGGGGCTGTGGACATGGCCTACCTAGACTTTAGCAAGGCATTTGACACAGTCCCACACAAAGATTAATATACAAGTTAGCCAGCCTGGGAGTGGGTCCCAAGATGACAACCTGGGTAAAGAATTGACTGGAGAATAGGACACAGAGAGTAATAGTAAATGGAGTCCACTCTGAAGAAAGGGGTTACTAGTGGGGTACCTGCAGGGTTTAGTATTAGACGGTCCTCTTCAATGTCTTTAAAGGCGACATTGCAGAGGACTGAAGGAAAAGTATGTCTCTTGCAGATGACACAAAGATCTGCAACAGAGTTGATGCACAAGGGTGGGTGGAAAGGATGAGAAGGGACTTGGCAAGGTTAGATGAATGGTCAAATGTAAGGCAGCTTAGATTCAATGCTAAGAAGTGCAAGGTAATGCACCTGGGAAACAAAAACCCAGGGAAGAGTACACAATGGGGGGTGAGATACTAACAACAAAAAATGGAAGGGACCTGGTGGTAGTCATAGCAGATGACCTAAAGGTGGGCAAGCAATGTGAGAAGGCAGCAAGGAGGGCTGGGAGGATACTGGGATGCATAGGGAGAGGAATCACCAGTAGAAAACAGTGTTATTATCCTCTGTACAGACAGCTGGTCAGACCCCATCTGGAGTACTGCGTGCAGTTCTGGAGACCCAGTCTCTGCAAAGACATAGACAGGATGGAAGCTGTCCAGAGGAGGGCAACTAAAATGGTGCAGGGTCTGCACCGGGAGACATATGAAGAGAGACTTAAGAGCTTAATATGTATAGCCTCAAGGAAAGGAGGAGAGGGGGACATGATAAAAACTTTCAAGTACCTCAAGGGAATCAACAAAGTCCAAGAGGGTAGCATCTTTCAAAAAAGAGGTGTGCAAGAACAAGTGGGCACAATTTGAAGATAGAGGGGAGGCGGCTCAGAGGTAATTTAAGGAAGTATTTTTTCACAGAGAGGGGTGGATGCATGGAATGGCCTTCCGGAGGAGTTGTGGAGTCAAAAACAGTGGTGGAATTCAAGCATGCATGGGACAGTCATAAAAGAGCAATTCTAGGGGTGGGGGTAAGAAGAAGTAGGCTGCTGGTTAACTAGGATCTGCAGCTTATCCATTAGGTAGAAGTGGGCAGACTGGGTGGGCCAAGCTGGTCCTTATCTGCCGTCAAATTCTATGTTTCTATGTAATATTGTAAATTACCAAAGTTATGCACCCGTGAGACTGTGCAATGCATGCTAACATGGGCAATTTTAGGAATTTTGTCACCAGATTTTCAACATGGGCTTTTGGGACCCCACCTCATGAACACTGGTACTGTCTTTTGTTAATCAGTCCTGAAAGATGATTTCATACAGTGACTGCGCCATTTGTTCGCCACCGGTGCAAAAATACATTTTGGGCAGGATGTGAGAAATAACGGATGTACTGTTCATGAGGTGGTGTGAAAATAATAATAATAATAGCATTTATTTATATAGCGCAATTCAATGCTTATCAAAACGATGTGCAATAAAAGCATAAAAACAAAATAAAACAGTAAAATACAATAAAAATACATTAATATAATATGTACTCAACAATATTCATGTAATTACTCCCCAAAGGCACAATAAAACAGATGAGTTTTAAAGCCCATAAACCAAGCACTACAAGGAGTAAAAGATATATTTTTAAATTGGGCTGAAATCCCACAGATTTTGCCAGCAGGATCTTTGTTCATGCCTCTCATGCGCATGCACAAGATTGGCTCAATTTAAAAATGTATCTTTTCTCCTTGTAGTGTTTGGTTTATGGTTTGAGATACCGCAGCAGCTTACTATAACAGGAGGACTGGATTACCATGTTTCTACTGTTAGCATGGGAAAAGTAACACTTCAGAATGCGCTTATAGCAGACCATGCTCAATCTCAATGTGCTTACGGATCGCCGGGACTTATTGTCGGACCACATAAAACACTTTTGAGCCAAAATTGAGAAAATCAGGTAAAAGATTACAACTTTTATATATGGGGGCATTCTGCAGTCAATCCATGATAGGTGTGTTCCAAGAGGCACACTGTTCATATTTAGCAACAAACGAAGGGGCAAAGCTGACAGTGCCCCTTTAACCTAATGTTTTCCACTACAGCAACAAAGCTGCCCCACCTTTGTAACACTAACAGAGCCAGTTGTCTTTTACTTTCATTTGCTAGTGAACATTTTCATCTCTAACAGAATTTATGCATTTTTTAATTTTTACATTATTTTTTTCTCAAGAAAAAAGTATGGTCACTTCTTTGGTTTTGAAATAGTACTGTGGACATGAAAAGGAAATGGAGCTAAAAAGATATGAAGTACATATTATAGGCAACAAATTCTTTGTTATGTATTATTATGTACCATGTATACTACTGCATACTATTTACAGGGCTTCCTTGTCTCCCCAGATCATATCTGTAAATGAGATTTTTTATCTCTGTATGTTTATCTGGTAAACCAATGTCAATAATTAATAAATAAATACATAAGTAAATAACTAGGAAGAACCTAGAAAGTAACTTTAACGGTACAGTACAGTATCATAACATTTGTGTTAAATTGTTACTTTAAGTGTTGTCTTTTACTGATATAATAAATGGTTTGGAGGAGGAGTAATGCATGATGAGTCTTGAAAAGGGGTGGGGATAGGGTGGAGCTTAGGATCTGGTTTTACCTCATTCAGAGGTGGCAACCCTAGTATACCATCAGAGGTATACACCTGTATACCTCCCAGTTAAGGTTGTATACTACTCGAAGTATACAGCCTGCCTGTATACCATGGGAAAAACTCCTCCTGACCAAGTCTTGGAGTACTCCCCCACACACCATCCTGGAGCACCCCTCCCCCAGTCCAGGAGCACTCAAAACCTAAAAAACAAAAACTGTTGTAGGCAACCCTCTCCCTCTCAAGGGTGCGTGGCTGAGCTGGCAAACATGGTGGATGCCTATTGCTGAGCTCTCTGTAAGGTGATCCCAATCACCCTAATACTGGCGGCATCTGCTATCTTTAACAGCTGAAAATGTTACCATCTCGAAGCCTGATGTGAGGAACATGTCTAAGGAGAAAAGAAGCAGCAGCAACTGAATTTCTGTCCTCTATGAAGCTTCTAACCTACCCAAGACCTGAGTGAGATTGAGCAGTATGGCTACCCAGTGGGAAGATATGTCTGCAGCAGACGGAGATCGGACTGCCCTCGCTCTGAGTGCTAATCAGCATCATTCGCCGGAGATGATGAGCAGGTTTTACAAAATGTGAAGGCCCAGTTTGTGCATCTCCAGGGAATAATAGAAACTCTGAGTGAATCCTCTGCCAGCCACACCAGCCTTTTAACAGAAACTGAGGCCAGAATCAGTGTGGCTGAGGATATGCTTCAAGAGTGGAACAGAGAAAAAACCCAGCTCCTCAGGACAGTACAACAACTCAAAGGAAAGGCCAATGACTACGAAAATAGAGCTTGCAGGAAGAACATAAGTATAATAGGCCTGCCAGAAGGAGTTGGAGGGCCCTCAATCCAGAGCAGTTCATAGCCACCTGGTTGAAAGAAAAACTGGAGCTGGATGGAACTGGTCATACCTATAAGGTGGAGAGGGCCCACCTAACCCTGGGTGGGCAGATGAAACCCAGGAGACTGGCCCAGACATTTTTAGCCAAATTCCTCTGATACCAGGATTACGAGGCAGTCCTGTGGGCTGACAGAGCAAAGGTTCAATACAGGAGGAAAATACCCGGTGCTCATATTCACAGATTGCAACCAGGATTTACAATGGGAACACCAGAAATCTGGGGAGGCCAAAGCTAGATTGACAGGCAGGGTTGGCCCCATCAGCATCTGTACCCCTCCAGGTTGTGAATGATGAAGCCTGGGCAACTCTCAAAGATATTTATGGTGGCTGATGAGGTGGGAGCATATCTGGATAGACGGAAGGCCACAATGGAGGGAAGGTGGGCTACCCGTGCCACCACGCCAGCAAAGTGAGGAGATCTGGGTTACTCTAAATAATGACATACTGTGATGTTTTTGTTCTTGGGTGAGTTAGGTACCCATACAGCCCCCCTCTCTAGTTGCAGCAGGGTGCTCTGTGAAGCACTGACCGAAGCAAGTCACCGAGGCCTATGAAACCACGTGGAGTACCTGAATTGGCTACCATAGCTAGTATTGTGGGTGCTATGACAGGCTTGCTGGCCTTCAAGACTTTTGCCTGTTTGGCATGCCTGCATGTTATTTGGTGCTTAGTATTTTGAATTTAGTCTGTAATAATCCAAACATTATTTCTAGTGTGTGGGGGTAGGGGAGAGGTCATGCTCGGCTTTGGAGGAAGACTGCTATTGTAATACACTGTGCCCATACTATCCTTATACAAGTTCCTGAGGGAAAGACCAGGCATTTGATTACTGCTCTGCTCACCAGATAAACCGTCTGTGCCTGGCGGGCTAATGGCATCACCAACTAAATGCTCGCATCTGCTTTAAAACTATTGGAAGGGGGGCAGTGTGACAGAGCCTCACAAGGGAAGGAACATTAAAATGCAGTGACTTTATAGCATGCTTTAGTTACTAGTTGCTTATGTTGCTGGTTCTGCTGTTAATATTAAGTTTTATAATAGGGTGTCATTTTTTAAATGTGTGGTCAGGCTGCTGTGCCACCTAGTTGGTGTAGGATTGAGGTCTGGGTCCCCATACCTGCATGTAGCACATTGTATCTGTGCTTCCCAGTAAGGAGACAGGACCGCTGGAGGGGTAAAGACCATACAGCTCAAGGGTGACCTGCTGGTGGAAAATTCAAGATGTCACCAAGTGTTAGGAACCGGGAGTTGAGACAGCTGCCCCAGGGGCACGCATTCCAGGGCTTCAGGAGATTGAAAGTGTTGTTTCCAAGAGAACATGCATTCACGATAAAACAGAGGAGGCTGCTCGATAATCGGGAGGCAGACAGAGGTCTGCTACTCTTAAAGCATCGTTGTCATACTGTTGGTTCTCGGGGATTGTACCTTTACAAAAGGATCTCTTTTCACCTTCTTCCCATGTCTTGGGACGTACTGGGATCCTAGTAACCAGAATCCACCATTTCAAGGGTATGTGGAGAGTCAGGTTGGGTTTGAGAAGCTAGTGGCACAACAGCTCGAGGATCACCTGGTGTCCTTGGACATTTATGGGCCATTTCAGTCGGTTTTCAGGCTAGACACAGCACTGAAACAGCTCTAGTGAGGGTGCATAATGATCTGCTCAGGGCTAGAGATAGAGGAGACAGGTCAGTTCTTGTACTCCTCGATCTCTCCTCAGCTTTTGAGTCTGTGGATCATGTCATGTTATTGGATCGGCTCTGTGAGTTTTGTGGACTCACTGGTACTGTCATCAGGTGGTTTGAGTCCTTTCTCTCAGATCACGGTGCAGCGGGTGGTGATGGGGAATTTCTCTCTTCTCCAATGCCTCTGTCTTGTGGAGTTCCACAGGGCTCGATCCTGTCACCGATGTTGTTTGCAGTGTATATGCTGCCCTGGGCGAGATCATTCAACAATACAGTGTGGAGTTTCACTGCTACGCAGATGATACCCAACTGTATTTTTCATTTGCTCCCGGAACTTCAGGAGTCATGGATGTGCTTAACATCTGTCTGGCTAAAATCAATGACTGGATGGCTTCCAGCTGGTTGAGACTCAACCCGGCTAAGGCGGAGGTGCTGGTGATCGAGTCTGGTCACAGGCATGATGGGTTGCTGTCCAGTGCTGATTCTGGTCTTGTTCTGGGTTCTCTCCATTGACAGCTACCCGAGGGTGCAAAATCTGTGTGATCCTTGACAGCAGGCTGACCTTTGAAGATCAGGTGTCATCTGTTGTCAGTAGTGGTTTTACCGTCTACGGAACATTGCCCAGATTAAGCCTCTCTCCGCCTCGAGGACCTGCCGATGCTAGTGCATGCCTTTGTTTCCTCCAGACTCGACTACTGTAATGCTCTTTACTTTGGAGTCACAGGAGGGACCCTCTGCAGACTGCAGCTAGTGCAGAATGCAGCAGCTCGGCTTCTGACTGGCCTTTCTAGGCTTGGTCATGTGACCCTGTTCTGGCGTGCTCTGCTCTGGCTGCCGGTCAAGTGGACGGTCATTTTCAAGGTGGGGTTTCTCACCTACAAGGCCCTAAATGGACTGGACCCTGGCTATCTGTTAGAGCTCCTCACACCGTGACCTCTGCCCGCTCCCTCCATGCCCTTCAGGGGCCTCCTGGTTTTCCCTGGGTACAGCTCAAAACTTCTGGAGATCGTGCTTTAGCATTTCTGGTCGTCCCTGGGGAACACATTACCATCTGCAGTCCGGGATGTCCTTCGGTAGAGGTGTCTAAGGAGGTTGAAGGCACACCTTTCTGGCCTGGCTTTTAATGAATTTTAATATACTGTCCGGTCACTATTTATGATATTTTATAAGCTTTTAAGTGTCTTACATTCTAGTTATTCTAAACTGCAATAATGTTATTATATATTTATGCATTGTATGTTTATTTAATTTTCTGAGAGGCACCCAGAGCCACCAGGAATGGGTGCCATATAAATAAAACTTGCCTTGCCTTGACTCGGGATGGGGGAGGGAGCTGTTGTTGGTCTGGGTAAGGGAAGGGTGACTGCAGCTGGAGTTGTGGGCGGCACAGCCAGAAAAGGCAAGTTGCTACTTTACAGACAGATGGTCACCCTTGATGTGGTCACTAGGTAGACAAGCGCACCTACAGGTCTGATGGGTCAATGTGTTTACTGAATATTTACCTGTGCTCATAACAGGTAATGGTTTAAACATACTCTCATTTGTTTTCATTTATTTTAAAAGTTTCACCAGGAAAGATACTGAGCCAAAATGGCTTGTTTCCAGATGCATCCTGGGGACGGGGAAATAGGTAAATACAATTGACTGTACATAGTAATACATAATAAGGATACAATAAGATAAGCTTCATACAGTGATATAAAATAACAATGAACAGATATATGTACAGTTGGAATCATGTGTTTAAGACCAACGTATGTGAAATAAATAATGATATTCCAAAACTGGGCATGGGAGGTAAGTCCCTTAGAGGAGGAGCAGAAAGGGAAACAAAATGAGAGAGAGAGAGAGAGAACTAGTGGGCAGAGGAAAGGAAGGGAGGAGGAATAGGTAAAGAAGGAGAGGAACCTTTGTTCCTCTGGGATGCAAACCCCACAAGGGCTGGGACATGGCAGCCTGTACAAAAGTCTGTGTGCTGGATTTGGCCCACAGGGAAAGAGACAGGGCAGTAAGGAGAGGCAGCCTTGCCCTCTGGGTGCAAACCCTACAAGGGACAGACACTGTTGGATGCACACCCAGTCCAGTATTCTGGTTTGCAGGCCTGCCATGAGAAAGTAAGGAGAGGAGTTGGGGGAGAAGTAGTAAGAAAAAGAAGGGAGAAAGTTGGGGAAAGGGCTATGGTTAAGGCATGTATGGGGCAGCAGGTGAGTAGGAGAAATATAGGTAGGGAGCTAGGGAAGGCGGAAAAGGTCTGGGGGAGAAAGGCAGAGGGAGAAGAATGGCATTGTGCCAGAAAAGTGTTTTTCAAGTGCAGTTGTAGGAAGGGGAAATGAAACTGTGAAGAAGAGAGGATAGCAATCAAAGGATGGGGTAGACTGGATAGCTAGGGAATTGGAGTTCCAGAGTTTAGGGAAGCGGTAGAAGAAAGCAGACTGGCCTGACGTGGATGACGAAGGGAAAGCAAGGGTCTGGTAGTCAGAGTTACGGAGGGAGTAGATGGGAGGAGGTGGGGTGAGAGTATATTGAAGCAGGTGACATCCTCTATTGTGTTCCCATCGAGGGTGTGGAAGGATGGAGTGACAGTAAGCCTAGAGAGCCTTTGCCTGGTGCCAAAGGTCATGGAGACCATCTTCTTGGCATTGAGGATAACTGATTAGGAGAAACCAGAGCTGCACTTTGTCAATCCAGCTGGCTACTGGTCACCATATCAGAGGAGGAGGCACTGGAGGCATACAAAACAGTGTCGTCTGCATACATGTGAATGGACACGGAGGAGCAGGCAGACGGAGGTCATTTAGGAAGACCGAGAAAGTAGCAGGCCAAGGACTGACCCTTGGGAGACGCCAGAGTTGATGGGGGAGAACGTCAATTCTTTAAGAACTGTCATCAAGCATAAAAAGTCTTCAGGGCTGTAGAAAAAGTACAGTCCTGACAATGTCTGCTTTCTGGAGACTCATACCACTGCACAGAAAATATAGGTTTTATTTTATTTTTATCTCCGTTGTTGCCCTAGCTGCCCCTTCAGACTGATCCCCCAGCCCCATTACCCCAGTATCACCAGTACTTACCTTCCAGAGTTCTGCCCAGTCATTGGGTGCAGAGCCTGTGGAGGGTCGGTTGTCACCGCAACCAGGGGTATTTTTCTCCGCTTTTCTCCCATCCCCATTTCTGGGGTGCACGCCTGACTTGTGTACGTGGAAGCACACGACATCCATGGAAGTCCCGCAGCACCCTCCCTTCCTTGGTGCCCAACAGACCCACACTACCTTCAGGCCTCCTACCCAGGGGGCAGTCATTCGGCAGGAGTGCCAATCCTCCCGCCCTGGGAGAGGAGAGCAGTCCTTCAGATGCTCAATCCTCCAGCTGACACCCGCCGCACTCATACCGCGAACACGGGTCACCAGCATGGCAGGAGATAAGGCATGGATGCCACAGCTCTTCACACCACTGGGTCAGTGGGAGGTATAGGTTTTAAAACAAAAGTGGGAGGGGGCACCTGGGCAGTAGCCTGCTTTAACTCAAAGGTCAGGGGCACAGCAATTTGGGTCTTCCCGCATGTCCAAGTGAAAGTGAAAGTGAAAGGTAGGATTGACAGTGCAGGGGCGGATGTTCCCTAATGCAATTTCAACTGCTAAATGGTCTAGTCCTAGCTGTGGGGTCCTTCTATGGACCAAACTATGACACCACTGATTTCTTCACATCCGTTTCCCTAGATATGATCAAATTCAAAGGGAGTGGGTACTAGGAGAGAATACCAACTGCGACTAGATGGGGTTTGAACAGGTCAGTTAGTACTCCATACTGACCCACTAAAAGTGCTAGGGCATTGAAAGTCTTAATGATGTCCACAGATTAGTAGATACCAGGCGGCTGTGCAGCCCAGCCACTAGGGATGATACCCTTTGTTCTCATACCCACAGATTCAACATACGCATTTAATTTACTGCTGGTCAGTCAGGGCTGTTACAAGGGATTGAAAAGGAGAAGCATGGGAACATCAGAATTTCTGACCATATCCCAGTAGCCCTGAGGGGTTGGGGAGTATAGGGCCAGAGGGTGAAGTCAGAGACTGGACCTGGCTCTCCTGATTGATGCACAATTCAGGAATCATGTAAGTCAAAGAATTAGAGAAGTCCTCACTCTGAATAAATGGGGAGACATGTCTGACAGTATAAGATGGCAGTATAGCCTAGGGGTGAGGAGTAATGAGCTGTGAATGAGCTTGGTGCATCCAGCAGATCTGGGTTTCATTCCCACAACCTCCACTTGAATACTGTGCGACTCTGAGCAAGTCACTAACCTCCCCAGTTTCTTGGGTCACCCCTGAAAACTGGCACTTGTGCCTAGTGTGCCTTATCTGGTTACAAAAAAAGATTAATAAGTTGGGAAACCTTGAAGGTGTGACTCTCCCACCTTAAAAACAAATTAGAGCGCAAGAGAGAGAGAGAGTGCACGGACAGACCTGGGAACACCTGTATAAGCAGACCCCACCGCAGATATCTATAAGAAGCTCCAGAAAGCCCGCATGGAACATCCTGCTGGCCAGAGCCGGCTCTTACTTTGATGAGGACAGGGCCAGGAAATGACTGATGTGGCACCTAAAAGCTAAGGCAGGGGTGACCTTCATACCAGCCATCCAAACTGTGGGGAGAGGAGTCAGTAAAGGGAGCTGACATTGAACAGGCCTTTACAGAGTTCTGACAGGGTTTATATTCCTCAGAATGCCATCAATTGGATGTAGATCTGGAAGATTTTTTTGAAACTTAAAAGGAGGGAGACAACACGGAGCAGAGGGCTGCCTTGGATGCACCCTGGTAGTGGAAGAGGTCCAAATAGCAATTAAGGTCTCAGCAGGAGGGAAGGCCCTGGGGCTGATAGGCTGCCCATGGATTTTACAAAGTGTTTGGAGCCCAGTTGGCAGGTCCCCTGATGGGCATGCTATCAGAGAGCCTAGAAAGGTGTGCTGCCCCTCCACATGATCAGCCACTGTCATAGTATTGCCCAAACCTGGTAAAGACCCTATATTGTGCTTGTCCTACCAGCCCCATCTCCCTTCGCACTGCAGACTATAAAATAATTGCCAAAGTCATGGCTTCCAGATTGGACCAAACCTTGTTCACGAAAATCCATCCTGACCAGGCTGACTTTTGTAAAAGAGCACCAAGGGAAAAAAATATACAGGAAACTCTTAAAATGGACTGACAATGGAGGGAGTTGGGGGGCCCAGGAGATGCCCTTACTTTACATGCAGAGAAGGATTTCAACCACGTAGCTTGGGGGTACTTACACAAAGCCCTGGAGAAATTTGGGATAGGAAGTATCATTTGGGACTGGGTCAAAACATTATACACAAGGCCTACAGTCCAAATCATGGCTAACGGGAGCCTGACATCTACCTTTGAGCTACAGCAGAGCACTCCACAGGGCTGCCTGCTCTTGCCCTGCTATATTTGCTGTCCCTGGAGCCACTGGCAGAGGCCATCAGAAGCAATCCTAATTCAAGGTATCTTTATTTGCAGATGATCTGCTATTGTATGTGAGACATCTGTACATGGCACTGAAACACCTAGATGAGATCATCAGAGAACATGGCAGTCTCTCTGGTCACAAGATAAACTGGGGAAGTCAGAGGTGCTATATGGGGACAAAAGAAAGTGGCCCTCTTGCTTCTGATCTAGCCATATAGGTAGCGGATACATTGAAATATCTAGGACTTAACATCTCAAGAAACTTTTCTAGGCTATATGAAATCAATCTACTCTCCCCACCATTAAGGGAACTGCAGAGGAATTGGACAGGTGTGTTCACCTCCCTCACTCTAATAGGGAGGATCAACACCCTAACAATATGCACCTTCCCAAGTTGCACTTTATGGATTATAGTTTCTGAGTACTATTTTGTGACTATTTAAAATTTTTAGTAATGAGCTTTTCTGCTAAAATAGATAGTCATTTTGTATATTTAGGAATTTGTACACTTTCATCGGCATATATAGCATCTTGATATACTGTATATTCTGTAAATATCAGGGATATGTTAGTTTGAGGTGCAGTTAGTACAGTTCTGCACTTGCACGAGTCTCTTGAAATTTTAATGGTGATCTACTTTTCTTAATTAGTATGTGCAGTTGAGTATGACTGTGCAACAAAGCTACACCTTCATAAAGTGCAGCGACTAGTGCGCAAACGTCGGCTTGCATGAGAGGGTGAATGCTGCTGTGCATTTTAAATAAGTATGCAGCAGTAAACTTGTGTTTTTTAACACAACTACATAGTAAGTCTTCTTTTAGGGTGGTTAGAGCTGTTAGCCCAGTTCCTGTCCTTGTAACCTTTCCCAAGTTGTTGTACGCGACTTTAAGCAGTGCCATTCGAGTTGCCCAAGTTTTTCTGCAAGATGAACAGCTTGTTTCAGCACTTCCTTTGGAGAGGAAACCTGCTAGAATCCGAGCATCCACTCTGCAGGCCTCAGCCAAGAAGGCGGAAGGTCTTACTATTGGGCTTGTGGTCTTATTATCTAATTAACTACCCAATGGGTATTTTTCCTTTATACCACACATACCCATCATTTATTATTTATATAAATAAATCTGTCAATGTATGTAATGTAATAACTGGTGACCCCTGATATCAACCTGTTTTTGAGACCTGTAAAAGTCATCTCAACATGCGAGTTGATACGTCTTTTACTGTCTCACGCTAGGTTGTGTGTACCATGCTAAGGTACTTACCAACTTGAAAAATTGAACCGCTCAGTTTCTTTTGAAACTTTAAACAATGGAGAAGCCATTGAACCTTCTCCTTGTCATCATAACAACCAGCATGCCATGGAGCACATCGGAGGTCGAATCAGCAACACAGAAAGAGCATAATGCTAAGACTCTGAGCTTTGTTTACTTAGCACAACTTATTAAAAAATAACACATATGAAGTGTGTGATCTGCAGTTTTTACACACCCTCGGTGTGACAATATATAAACCTTGAAGCGATGTCACACACCTTGGGTGTGTAAAAAACTACGTATCACACACATACATATGCATTATTCTCTATATATCTAGCTATATATAGATCGATATTGCTTGATATCAGGTTCATCAACTAATTTGTTTTGAATTCTCTGATCACAACAAGTGATGTGCACTTCTGGTACACTCAGTTCTGAGCTCTAGTTACGGTGGGGCAAAGGTGAGCCAGTCAGAAACTCTATTACTGGAACACTACTGTAGACCTGGCATCAGGTGCACACCTCTTTGGGTCACAGAAGCAGTGTCTCCCTACTGGCAGACCTCACTAAAGCTTTGAGGGACACATCAGATACAGTGCCTATGTTCACCAAGGATTTCTCAAATGGAAGAAGCTGGGACTACTCACGGTGGGGTACTTGTATGGGGAGGCACAATGGTCACCTTTTCTGAGCTCATTGAAAGGTTCATGATCCTCAAGAATACCTATTTTGTCTTTCTGTTTGTTAGGTGGCTTCTCCAGCACCAGCATACACCCGCTGACCCTTCACATGACCCATCTGGGAAAACTGTGTGGGCTCCCCAGTCAAGAGCCAAGCCTATGTCAGCCTTCTATAAATTGATTAGGGGCGGCAACCTCTAGTGACTGAGGACTACAGAAGGGCATGGGGCACTGACCTAGGGATGGTTATCACCTAAAGATGTATGGAACAGGGCTGACCAACATGGACACTCTTGTGCACGATCCAGTAGGCTCCGACCAGTACAACTCAATATCTTATACAGGGCATACCTGTCACCAGGCAAGATGCATAAAATTAACCCTGAGAGAACTGACATGTGCCCCAAGTGCAATAAGGGGTGGGCAGTTTCGGCATATGAGTCTTACCTGCCCCAAAATATTAACATTCTGAGTAGAGATACATGAAATTATGGAGTGGGTGTTGAAGCAGACCGTGCCTGATAGCCTTCTGGAGTAGATATTAGGGGCTGACTCCAGCATTAGGGCAAGAAAGGGGACCAACCTTGGCAACTGGCCTTAATGAATGCTAAGAAAGCCATAGTACAGTACTGGGGCCAATCGGCACTCTCTTTCCATAGCCCACTGGCAAGCAAGTCTCCTGGAATGCATGAAGCTTGAAAAGTACAGAAATGGGCCAATGGGGAGGAGGTCATTTGATGAAATCTGGCACCCATTAGTTGAGGCAATGGAGAAAGGCATATTTCCTGCCTAATGGAGTGAGACTCCAGTGTTGTTAGGAGCCAGCAGCCAGTTCCCAGATAACAGCAGAGAGCCAGTCTAAACCGTTGAGTGAGAGATTATGAGCATGTACATATAAATGGGTGTACACCTTAATGAATTAGCCCACTGCCTCATAGTAACCTTAAAAGTGATCAATTTATCAGTACATACATGTTCTCTGTCTGTGTAATTTTCATGCAGTTCCAGCATTGTTAATGCATGCACCACCAAGTGTTATGTGTCAGTGTTGTTCTGTTCATTACTGTAAATGCAACTGCTTTAAAAGCTGAAGTTCACAACAAAAAAGTATCCATCCCTCAAACCCCCACGACATGACGTTCTCTACACCTAAAACAGTTGGAGGCCCACTGCAAGAACACACCAGAAACACATCCTCCCTAGTACTTACCAACAGCCTTTTCCCTTAAAGTGCCAGCTCTCTTCTCAACCACCAGCCAACACCGCTCATTTCAGGCTCCCACATACTACTGCATGCAGTTGTAGTCCATAAACCCACCAACGAATTAAAGGATGACTGGCCCAGATACATCCCCTTTATAGGGGAACCCTATGGAAAAAAAGCCCACCACCACAGCACCACTACACTATGGAAACACATAGGGCCTGAAAGGGACAAGGCAACCCAAAAAGTTGCCAGGCCATGGCTCACCAAGAAACTGACCTGGCCCCCACAGCAAGTAAAAGAATTAAAAAAGCCATGTAATTTGTAAAATAAATGATGGGTATGTGTGGTATACAAGGCCATATACCTTCCTTGGAGGGCTAATTAGATAATAAACGTCGGGCTTGCGGTCTTGTTATCTAATTATTCCCCTGTGGGTATATTTCTGTATACCACACATACCTATCATTTATTATTTATATAAATAAATCTATCAATATGTATATATATATATATATATATATATATATATATACACACACACACATGATTGCTCAATATCTTGTGCAATCTTTAGTAAGTTTAGCACTTTCCTAAATCGGGATTATGCACAGGAAGAGCAGGTTGGAGTTGATGCTACACTATCTGGATGACTTCTCATTTATAGTCCGAAGGACACCAATACCTGTGCAGAGGACCTGGAAGTTTCTGACGTCACAGCCAGGGTCTTTGGGTCATGCTCATTGTGGATAAAACAGACGGGCATCGGACGGTCCTCATTTTCTGGGTATTGAGCTGGACTGTGAGCAGGGTATATCATAGTTGCCTGGGAAAAAGTCCTCAACCTCCTCTGGCTAGAGGGGAAGTGAGTCTGGCAAATAAGGTCACTGTCTGACATCTACAGGTTTTACATGCGTACCTGAATTTCCCCTGCCTTGTTATCTCCATGGGATGCCCTTTCTGTGGTGGGTGGGTGGCTGGTGAGGGCCATGGCAGGGATAAAGCCCCCTAACTTTATTTGGGTTAGGAAGGAAATGAGGAGGAGTCGGAGGACCATACTTGGGTGGATTTCCTGTGACAATTTAATGGGGTTGCAATGTGTCAGGCCCTGGTAGCCCTGAATCAAGAGATAGGGTACATCTTGCAGGAACAGTTTTGAGATCTACTGTCAAGGGGAGTGATGTGCAGCCCTATAAGTAGAGGCATGGCACAGGAAGGCTTAACAAGGAACCTGACATTCCTGGAGTTTGTCCCAATAGTGGTTGCACTAGAAGTCTGAGGAAAAAGTTGAAACACAAAGGGGTTGAATTTTGGTCCTATCATCTGCAGGTTGTGAAGGTCATTAAAGAAAATTTCAAAGATTTATATGTGGGCTTCATAGCCCATTACCTTCTGACTGGCCTTCAAGCTCACTTCTGTAACAAGTTTAATTTTTCAGAAAGTAGTTTTCGAAAGAAGGGATCGTATATAGAAATGAAGCCACAGCCAGCTGATCCCTTCCACTTCGAGTCAACCGGCTCTACCCAGCGCTCAGGCGTTTTGTGCGTCTAAGCAGAGAGAGTGAGGAGCGTGCTCATACAAGTCTATGGGGTTATTTGCAGTGCTTACTTATATAAATTTATGCAACCTTGAAGAAAAATGAAGCCCACTGCACTTGCCCTGCTTAGATGTCACAAAAGCAGCCTTGGCGTGGGGGTGGAGCTGTGGACCAGGAAGTGGGAAGGATCAGCTAACAACCAAGCTTCAATTCTATTTACAATCCCTTCCTTCCCAAAACTACTTGCTTAAAATTTGAACTTGCTACAGAAATGGAGCTAGTGCTGCCATAAGGCAATGATCTATGAAGCCCAAACACTTTAAAAAAACATTGGAATTTACTTTAACAGGCAGACTCAAGCTGCACAAAGGAGATCGGGATGCTGAGACTGTTCATTCTTAGATCTTAAAAACTAAATGCAACCTTTAGGGCCAAACACAGGCCTGGGTTGGATAACTGATAGCATCGTGCATGCTCTCATTTTCAATGGGCTCTATTTCGACAACTGGCACCCAAGGCAAAGGGATACCTAACTGAAGGGCTCAACCACCTGTAAGATTGCAGATGAATCAAGTTTGGCAGGTAATATCTTAGTTGGTCACTCCTAGGACATGGGGCACACAGCCATGGGATATCATATTACACTGAGTATTGCCAGCTTCAGAGGGGTACCCCTTGGCCGGGCATCAGAATTATGTTGTTGGGGTTCCTGGGTTGACTATGTTCACTTTTTTCCTGTCTGAGTTTAAGAAATCCCTCCACTTGCACCTCACTCCTCTGGCTCACTGACTCCAACCTGACAGGTATGGATCAGGGACTGACCATCTCCGCCTTATTTGTTGCTTTTGCTAAGCTTTCGAGACTGTGGCACACCGCCTCCTTCTGGACAAGCTTAAAGGAGCAGGCCCTCTGACTCCTCGGTCAGTTGGTTTTACTCCTACCTTAAGGGAAGGTCTAAGCTATCTGGATTGATAGCTCCACTTCCTCCCCACTCCCCATCTCCTCAGGCATCCCTCAAGGGTCTGTCCTGGGCCCTGTTCTCATTTGTCTGTTCCTCTACGTCCATTCACATGTATGCCGTTCATAGCACCTGTTGTACTGATTTGCCTTACAGTGCTTGTAATTATGCTGCTTTGATATGCTGTATATGACTTCTATTTTTATAATGCTGTTAATACCATTTATTGTTTTCCCTGTTGAGCTATCTCCCTTTCCCTCACCCCAAGGACACATCTGGAAGAGCTGTTATCAGCTCGGTATGTCTTTCCTGGTGAAACATCTGAAAGGAAGGAAGGAAGGAAGGGAGGAAGAGAGGAGGAGGAGACTCTAGGTGAACTGCCTGCACACAGTTGGCAGGCATTGTCTTCTTTCGTAAGCAAGCAAAGTATTATTTCTGTAGTGCACTTTTCCTGAGGCTCAGGGTGCTGTACAAAATATAGGCAGATGACGAATTAATTACCACTGGCATTAAAACTACTAAAACATCATAAGAGCTTTGTAAGCTCTTAGGTAAGAATTAAGACACAAAGCTTTGTGTTCAAAAGTTTATAGTGTGCGGTCCTGTCAGGCACTGACAGAGCCTAATTGCAGGAGGCTAATCTGAGTGAGTGATCTGAAACAGCTCTTGAGGGCCATGGGCATATGCTTGGTGACTGAATTTGAGGCCAATCTCTTCAGGAGGCATTTAGCCTCACCTTTCATGGGGCTTTTAGGATCAGCCATCTGCCCACACAATCAAATAGAAGACAGGATGGAGCCTCGAGTGGGGGATGAGGTCTGGGGCAGGATATGGTTAAACTCGGGTGCTCTAAGACAGATCAGCAGGAGAATGGAGTGATGGTGTCCCTCTGGTGGGCATTCCAAGGGGACATCCACCAGGTAGGATTACAGGAAAAGTTTACATTGTGGCCTCCCAGGCTGCGAGCCAGTTAATCGTGCATGCATACAGTTCCCACTTATGAGATACCTGTCTGGGCAGATTCGAAAGATGCACTGGAGGCAAGGAGTTTAGACTCAACCCAATTCAGGATCCATTTCTTTCATATTGGAGTAGCTAGTACAGTGATTAGTCTTGACTTACTGGCCATAGACATGCAGCGGAAGGGTAGGTGGAAGTCGGATAGGTTTAAGTGGTATGCAAGACTGTTACTGTCAAGGTATGGGGATTTCAGCAACCAACTTGTTTTTGAATTCTCTGATCACAACAAGGCAACCAGTGCGAGTCTGGATCATTGGGTCACCATACCTAGGGCAGAGAAGAGGCCAGGTGGGATACAACTCGACTTACTGACAGAAGAGGTTGTAGTACACTGGATGGGGTCGTGGCATGTGGTGAGAACAACTCATTCAAACCATCCATGCAGCTAAAAGGAAATGGGGGATACTGGAGGTTGTGTGCATTTACCTAGGTGGTAACAACATGGGGTCTCAGGTCACCGCTGATTTGATCATATCGATTAAATTGGATTGGGTAGCCATTAAAGAACTGTTGCCAGGATACCACATATGTATGGTCAGCAGTGCTCCCGCTCATAGTCTGGCATGATGCCAGGGACCCCAAAGGGATGGGCAGGGCCCAGAATAACTTAAGCCAGGAGATGGGAACATGGTGAGGTGTATGGTGGGAACTGTTTCACAAAGAACAACAGCCAGTTGCCTGGGCCCGGTATCACACTGACAGAGTCTATATTTCCAACACTGGGATGAATATTTTCAATTTATCAATCAAAACTTGCCATGAAGGTTTACATAGATAGAATGGCTGGGTGGCCCATGACTGCTGATGTTAGGATTGAAGGGCACAAACAAGTTTTTGTCCCTTCCAGTGGCAGTAAGGGATACCTGGTGAGTGCCCATTTGGAGACCAAAATTTGGCTCTCCCTCCCTTGCTGGCCCTGAGTGCATATGGCAGATGGCTAATGAGGCAAAGTGTTTTGAGGACCAGTCCCAAACTGAGGCAGGCAGGGAGGGATGTAACAGAAGAGTGTCCTGCCCATCTTTTGAGAGGGTAGTGTAGCAGGACCCTCTGGGATTGGTGCCGCCTTGGCTGGGATGGACTATCCTTTAAAAAGTGGCCCTGAGGAACTTTGTTCCAGCCAATGCATCAGATGACATCTTATGCATATATTTAATGGATATATTAATATATTACTGAAATGTTTATAAACTGATATGAAAATATATAATGCTTTATTAATAATTGTTGATGATTAAAATTTGATATTTGAGTAACTGTGCTGAGACCCTTAATTCCAAATACAGTACATGCCACTTATAAATGGACTACTCTGTGTGACCTTTTGTCTGTTAAAGCGGTTGTCTGGGATATAAAAAATGCAGTTTCCAACCACCCACCTGCACTTCCCCGGCCTGTGTGCCCTTCACACAGAGTTAAACACTCGTTAACTTATCAGAATCTTTCTAAAAACTCCACCCTATCTAAACAATTTATTCCAAGTTCATACAGTAAGACGTAGTTTTGGGACAGCTGGTAATTTGGAATGTAAAGTCCCAGTGTTGAAAACATCTAAAGGAAATTCGACCATTGTTAGTCTTGGACCTGGAGCCTGGAATGAACTACCCAAATAAAAAAACCATCAAAGAGGAAAGTTTCATGGAATTTGATAAAAGTTTGGTTTATAAGTGAATCCACTGTGCCTAAAAGCTGTTGCATCTACAAAGAAAAATGTTAACTGGGCAACATTTTATAAAATTATCTTACTTTCAAAGTCTATTTAAAATCTCTCACTGCAACAACTTGCTTTGTTACAAACGATGCAACTTTTGCTGTTTAATTTTTAACTATTTTCTATAAAGTTTTGATATTGGTTTGTATGGTTGGATGAATGATGAATCCCATTGTAAATGAGCCTTCGCTCAACTGGACTACCCTTTTCTTGATTTCCAAGAATAAATGATTGCTACTACTACTTCTAAATGTTTGAAAGTGTAAATGTTTTTCTTTGCTCTTTTCGCCTGTTACTGTGCTGTAAGCACTCAGTCCATGGTCTGCACTCCACACAGTTTATTTATTTATGTTATTGTTAACCAGGTAAGTGCACTGATCCAGAGGACCATTTTCAGTCATGACCTGGGCCACAAGGTGGCTAAACAGCAAACAACAACAGAAAACTTTACATAATGTATACAGGCATGGCTTCTAAAATTACATTACATTAAGGATACAGACATTAGTAGAAGGAAGATATAGTGCATTTGTACAACTCAACAAGTGAGCAGTTAAACATCCACAATTGTAAACAATTAGTTTGGGCAACAAAAATCTGTGCTGGTGTAAAGGAGAGAAGGCCAGCCTGAAAAGCACTGTGTTAAACAGAGCATGGTCCACAGACAGAACACCATACACAGACAGCAGAGAACATAGGCTGTGGCGCAGGGAGACATGAGAGGACAGGAAGAAGCCAGAAGGAGAAGGAAGGAAACATATTCAATTCAGTGCTTTAGAGTAACTGGTAATTGGTATTTTTCTTTTAAACTTAGATTGTAGGCTTGTAGTGACACTATACTTTCTTTCTTTGTTGTCTTTACTTATAATTGTTTTGGGCTGTTGAAAATTTAAAACATCGTGGTGGTGTAATTCTGTGCTGACTTTAATTGCTGAAAATTTTATCTTGGCTTGTCTGACTTGTCCTGTAGCTGGGTGAAAGGGTGTTAATTGTCTGGCCTCTGACCTCAGCTACGTGATAACTGGAGGTGGGGCTTAGTCACAGTTAAAGTAGCAAACAGAGGTTTATTTTCTCAGAAGAAGCCAGAAGGAGAAGGAAGGAAACATATTCAATTCAGTGCTTTAGAGTAACTGGTAATTGGTATTTTTCTTTTAAACTTAGATTGTAGGCTTGTAGTGACACTATACTTTCTTTCTTTGTTGTCTTTACTTATAATTGTTTTGGGCTGTTGAAAATTTAAAACATAGTGGTGGTGTAATTCTGTGCTGTCTTTACTTCTCTCCTCCCCTTCCCCCAACTCTTAATTATATGCCCTGATAAATCTGATTGACAGGAGCTAAACACAGGGTATAGTAAGAGGTGTGAAGTCGGAGGGCATAAGGGGAAGAAGACCACCCTCAGCATGACAAGTGTTTTGACTCATTTATTTATTTATTGGTTTCTTTTCCTTAAAAAAAAATATATATATCTGAGGATCAGTTACAGGATTTTAGTACTGTAAATTAATAAAAAGAGAACTAAGAGAGCTTCAGTAGCAGACAAGTAGTGGAATTGCAGTATAATGTGGGAGTGGTGCAATACAGTGGCTGTGGGGCAGCCATATTCAGGGCAGACCTTCTGGACACTGAGGTGCTGCCCCCATCTGCAGGCATTTCTCTGGACTGTGGGATGAGGTAGCCAGACTCAGAGCCGGAAGTAAACTGGGTCAGGAGTACCATCACCCCTATCCAGGGACCACCCAGTCCAATGCAGCTGCCTCAAAGGATGCCGAGAACGAGGAGCACTTGGATGACAGTGGGCTCAGGGAGGTTAGAGCAGTCAGGCAGAGGCACATCCCAGATCCTATTCCTCTCAAGAACTCATATGCCACACTGGCAAATGAGGACAACCAAATAGAGGTACCCAGAGAAGTGGAAGGAAAGGATGTGGAGGTTAGCCAAGGAGGTGACCTCAGTGGGGAAAGCAGTGGACCCCAGAGGAGGAGGAAGCGAATCCTGGTGGGGACTCCATCATAAGAGGATCCAGCTAGGAACACAGGAGGGGAGGACAGGGAGGTGAGGTGCCTACCAGGTGCCACGGCATGGAGGGATGGAAGGAAGATACTGGGGATCACTGGGAAGGCAAGACGGAGGGTGAGCTGGATGTCATTATCCACCTAGGTACTAATGACTTGATAAATGGGGAGCCAAAGGAAGTTCAGGAAGAGTTTAGGAAACTGGGAGGGGTCTCAAGCAAGTAGCTACTTCTGTCACTTTCTCAGAAGTACTACCTGTGAGAGGCAAGGAGAGCATAGGAGTGCATGCACCAGGAACTTTAACTCATGGTTGAAGAACTGGTGCTGTAAGGAAGGGTTTGGATTCATTGGTGACTGGGGACCCACCTGGAGGATGGAGGTTTGTTCAAGCCTGATGGCCTGCATCCATCCTGGAGGGGAATCAAGCACTCAATGATAAGTTTATCTACATTGACAAGCATTTAAACTAGCAAAGGGGTGGCAGGCCAGCAAGGAGGTACCTACTTGCTCACCCCCCACAGCTAGCAGTGGAACCAGTGAACCAGAGGAGGGCTATCTCTGCAAAGCAGTGTGCAAAAGATGGAGATTAGTGTCCAAAAGGTGGATAAGCAGAAAAGGGGCAAAATTCAGCAGAAGGGTAGACAGCAAGGAGAACCAGGGATAAATGACAACCAAAGAAGGGCTGGAGTAGAGCGGTGAAGCAGTCTAGGAGGTCAAATCATGGAAAGCCATGTGTGCAAATGCCAGGAGCCTTAGCAACAAGATGGAAGATCTGGAGGCTGTCATGGTACAGTCAGACCTGGACATTGTGGCCATCACTGAAACCTGGTGTAATGATAACCATGACTGGGAGATGGCCATACTGGACTACAACATATTCAGAAGAGACAGAGCAGGCAGGAAGGGAGGAGGAGTGGCACTGTATGTGAAAAATGACATAAGGGCCACACAGATCCAGGAGGAACAAAATGGGGAGAGATACTGTGGGTTAAGCTGGAAAGGAAAATGGGGCCAGCCATCCGCAGGTGTGGTCTATAGACCACCACCCAGGAGGAAGAAACAGATAGGAGCTGATGCTAGCCATCCAAAGGATGGCAGACAAGATGAGGTAGTACTGGTTGGAGACTTCAATATTCCAGACGTGGACTGGAGCATCCCAGCAGCAGCATCAACTAGGAGCAGATTTATCCTGGACTCCTTCAGGGTGCCTTCCTCAAGCAACTGGTCATGGAACCAACTCAGCAGAAGGCAATACTGGACCTTGTGCTCACAAACAGGGACAGTGTGATGGGGGGTAACAGTGGGGAGCACCTGGGTAACAGTGACCACCAGTCATTGTGGTTTGAAATCACAGAAAGAGCAGAACCAAACCACACAAAACACGTATCCTGGATTTTAGGGGGCAGACTTTGGGAAAATGGGGAGATACTTGAAAGAAAGAGGCATTAAGGAATGGGACAGGAATCAGGGGTTGAGGAACAGTGGGCAGTATTTAAAATGGGGATCATAAGAACAACAGAATTATGCATTAAGCAGGTTAGCAAGAGGAAAGGAAGAGAGACCATTATGGTTTTCCAAAGAGGTAGCAAAGAAAGTGAAAGCCAAAAGATTGCATTCAGGCAATACAAAAGGACTACAGGCAGAAGGGGATAGGGAGAAGTACCAGGAGAAACAAAGGAGGCAGGGAAGTCAGTAAGGGAAGCCAAAGCTCAGACAGAAGAACACATTGCAAAATCAGTGGGTAAAGGGGACAAAACCTTTACAGGTACATAAGGAAAAAGAAAGACAAAGGGAGGGATAGTGAGACTGAAGGGAGGATGGGAGCGTGGAGGATGACAACAGTAAAGCTGACATATTGAACAGGTATTTCTGCTCAGTCTTTACTAAGGAAGAGGGGTAATGGGTCTGAAGGAGCACAAGGGGTGAGAATGGTGCAGAAATGGACACAGTCCTTTACGAAAGGGTCCTGAAGGAACTGGAAGTAATAAGAGTTGATAAAAGCAATGGGGCCAGATGGGGTGCACCCCAGGGTCTTAAAGAACTAAGAGGTGGTGGCTCAACCTCTGGCTATCCTGTTTAGCCAATCACTGGAAACAGGGAGGTACCCAAAGACTGGAGGACAGCAGATGTAGTCCCTTATACAAAAGTGGGAACAAAGAGGAAGCAGGGAACACAGATCAGTCAGCCTCACCTCGGTAGTGGGAAAGATCATGGAAGCACTACTGGAGGAGAGTTGGTGGAACATCTGGTTGTCAATGGACCACAGGACCCAAGGCAGCATGGTTTCACCAGGGAGGTCATGTCAGACCAACCTCATTGAATTTTTGACTGGGTGACTAGGGAGGTGGATCAGGGAGGGCAGTGGACATGGCCTATCTGGACTTCAGCAAGGCCTTGACACTGTGCCACATAGAAGACTATTACAAACTGGGGAATATGGGTGTGGGCAGGACAGCAGTGTGGTGGGTAGGTAACTGGCTGGGTGGCAGGACACAGAGGGTGGTGGTAAATGGCTGTCACTCCACAGAGGAAGAGTGACCAGTGGGGTACCACAGGGATCAGTGCTGGGACGGTCCTATTCAACATCTTCATCAGTGACATTGCATGGGATCTAGAAGGCAGAATTTCACTGTTAGCTGATGACACAAAGCTCTGTAACAGAGTAGACACACCAGAGGGTGTAGACAGAATGAGAAGGGACCTGCAGAAACTTGAAGAATGGTCAAGGGTTTGGCAGTTGAAATTCAATGCAAAGAAGTGCAAGATAATGATATGGGGCACAAAACCTGGCACGATATATCAGTTGGGGGGTGAGGATATGGCATGCACCAAGCAGGAAAGGGATCTTGGGGTTGTCATCTCTGATGACCTCAAGGTAGGGAAACAGTGTGACAAGGCATCAGGTAAAGCAAATAGGATGCTGGGATGTATAGGCAGGGCATCACCGGCAGGAAAAGGGAGGTCATAATTCCGCTATACAAGACACTAGTGAGGCCCACCTGGAGTACAGTGTACAGTTCTGGAGACCATACCTACATAAGGACATAGACAGGGTAGAGAAGGTTCAGAGGAGGGCAACAAAGATGGTGCATGGATTGCATCACAAGTCCTATGAAGACAGGTTGAAGGAACTGAACATGTACTCCCTGGAGAGAGGCGGAGAGGGGATGATAGAGACATACAAGTATCTTACAGGGAGGAACAGGGTGCAGGAAAGCCTTATTTTTAAGCGAAAAAGATGTTTCAGGACTAGAGGGCATGGGATGAAGTTGGAGGGAGGACGATTCAGAGGAAACATGAAAAGAATTTCTTCACAGAGCGGGTGGTGGACAAGTGGAACACCCTGCCAGAGGAAGTGGTGGGGCTGAAACAATCACGGAATTTAAGAATGCATGGGATAGACATGAAGGAATTCTAGAGGTCAGGGGTAAGAGGAAATAGACTTCTAGGAAAACAAACTGAACTTACAAGCTCAAATGGGCAGACTGGGTGGGCCATAGACCCTTATCTGCCGACACTGTCTATGTATCTATGTATGTCCTAATGAGTGCACGCTGAGTCTTGGCCTAACATAGGGTACCAGTCATGGGAAGGGTCAGACATGTAGGCTATGTGGGTTGCAAAGGTCAGAAGGCAAATGTGTGGGTGCATGCAAATTATAGAGTATGGGAGCAGGGTAGGATGGAGGGAAAGCAGGGGCAAGGACCAAGGGGCACAAAATCACGGCTGCCCACTCTCTACTCTCCATATAGCCTGCATGTTGCTATTCTCATATAGCCTGCCAGCCTGCCCTCCCAGAGCCAGCTGATAAATTGTTTTCTTTTACACCCACCTCCTTAAAGGAGTACTGCAGTCAATATTTGCAAAAACTTATGTTGTGCAGAGTGTTTTGATTTGTGTATTTAGTCCTGCTCTTTCCTTCCCCTTTAGGAGGCAGTATAGCACTGTGATTTAGGACACAGAGCTGCAAACCTAGAGACCTGGATTTGAATTCCTCAACCCCACTTGCATATGGTGTGACCCAAGCGAGTCACTTAACTTCTCTGTGCTCCCAGGTGGCACCTGGAAATAAGCCTTGGCTTAGTGTGCCTTTCCTGGTTAAACAATTTCCCTTTGTTTCTATTAGAGTTTTTTTCTCAGTTTGTCTACTAGTTTGAATGCCTCTCCTATTAGTTTTATGGCCTCTGGGGATCTCCATATTACCATGTTTTTTTGCTTGTTTTGTCCTACAATGCCTACTGTCCCATGTAATGGGCAGTACTTGCCAGTGGGCATGGAAGACTACATTTATAACTTGACAATCACCTGAGGTCTAATTGAGTGGGTGTTCTGTAAGAAAACAGCTACAGTCTTTATTAAGTATTGCACTGATGACCTAGGGTAATTTGTGTCAATGCTCGGCTCCATCACTGCGATATCCTGTCTGCCCTAGGATGGCTACCCTATGAATTTAAATTACGCTGTGCCACACTAAGCTTTATACATAAGCTTGTACATCACTTAACTCCTTCTTGCCTTGCTGATATTGTTTAATGTTGTCTCCCTCGACGTACCCTCAGATCTACCGCCTTGCCTCTTTTCTCAGTGGCAAACTTAAGACTCTCCATGGCTCGGAGATCATTTGCATTTTCTGCTGTGTCCCACTGGAAATCTCTACCTCCTTCTATACTGGTCTGCACCTCCCCTCTCAATTTCAAAGGTTGCTGTTAACTCACCTAACCGCTCCACCTTGCTCCTGCTTCTAGGACTCCTAACCCCTGTTCACTTCTTGCATGAATCTCTAGCAAACTTCCCATTCTCTCTCTCTCTCTATCTCCTTCTCTATAAGACAAAAAAATGTAAATGATGTCTACATGTATGTAAGGTTTTGTTGACTGTGCTTTAAATTGCTTATTTTACATAACTAAATGTAATTGATGTACTCTCTTACTGTATGACTGTTGTCTGTGCTTTAGATTGCTTATTTTACATAACTGAATGTAGCTGATGTACTCTTTTACTGTATGACTACTCCTTATCTAATTTCTTGTGTCAATGAATGCACTATCAATGTACTTCCTGCACTTCCGGGTCGCCCTGAAAAGGGACTGTCTTGTCTCAGAGGGCCTACCTGGTTACTAAAATTCATTTATTTTATTTATTCAAGTCTTGGATTACAACCGTTGAGCCATTAGCTCATTTGCAAAGGTTCCATGTCAATACATATAAGACACATTCAGTCGCTGAGGAAGGATGCCAGTAATCAAGGCCAGGTACATTAAGATCAACAATTAGAATAGACCAAAATTAAAGGCATCCATATCAGGAAAACGGCCATGGGGTAAGTTAAGATATGAGAAAGTGCAGGGGTAGGCCAACTCAGAAGGCTGAAGATTATACTGCCTAAATCATAGACCAGTGCTAGTTAAAGAGTGGTGTGGGGAAAGAGTGGTAGGAATCAGGGCAGGGAAATGGGAGAGCAGAGTTTCCCTTTGTGAGTTGATTGGAGAGGTACAGGCAGGGGCCTGAAGGAGCCTGGGCCCCAAGACAGGAGAGTGAGTTAAGGGGCATATAGGCAGGTAATGTGGAGAAGCGGGTATGGTCTAAGGGGTGGGGTGCAGGGTGTGCAGGAGAGCAGGGGAGAGGAAGTAATAGGGAAAGGGAAGGCAAAATCAGTTGTATTAGGGTGGGGTCTAAGAGGGAGAGTTTGAGTGGTAGTAAAATATGGGGAGGATGGGGAGCAGATATGGAGAGAGCAAAGGTGAAAATTAAAGTGTGGGTGATGACAGGTGATGAGTTAGGGTGGAGCAGGGACGAATTGGGGAGGGAGGAGGTGGGAGATAGGAACAAGAAGTATTGGCAAAGTGGAGGGAGAGAGGAGGGTCAGTTGATAGATAAGGGTCATAGGGATGGAGAGGTAGATTCAGGGCAACTGTTCAGTAAATAAATAAATAAATAAATACCCATGTGTGCTTTTTATAGTTGGGTGTAGTTTGATGAAATTAAAAGCTTTAAAAGTAAAACATTTACTCCTGCTGGCTAGACCGAGACAAACATATAGAAAACAAAATTACTGAGTTAGTTATTTAATTGAGGCCAGAACATCAGGCTTCTGTCTTCAGATTACTGCTGCAGTACTTTCTCCACTGAATCAATGGTCACAACACATCACTGTCACATGAGTCAGGATGTACTGTAGGAGAAAGAAGAGCTATAAACCATGCTAAAATGGAGATCCCCAGAGGTCATAAAACTAGTAGGAAATTTTAGAAAAAACACATAGCCGACAAAGGAAGGACTCACCAGGACTACACACACAAATCAAAACACTCTGCACAACATGTGATTTTGCAAATTTTGACTGTACTATTCCTTTAAGCAGCATTCAGAGTGTTGTTCAGAGGATACCATACAGGACATGTGAGCAGGTAGATTATTTTCCTTAACTTGGTCTCCAAAACTCAGCAAGCCATCTCATGGAAGAGATTTGTTTTCTTTTATTAAATAATGTAAAAAAGATGGCAGGAACAGCATTTGGAGCTGCATTCAGAGGAGGCATGATGTTTCTTTATATATAACCCCCTGCAAATGGGGGTTCCCAAAAGACTTCAGGAGCTTGCTTGAATGCTCCAAGCCTGAATGGTGTTTGGCATTTAAGCCATTTATCAGTGAGTGTTTTAGAGCCTCTGGTACTGTCTCTTTAAGAGCTGTCTGCTTGCAGACATAATTAGTTGTATGGGGGGACTGTGTGCTTCTCTAGTACCACTCGAGCTGCTGCCAATTCACTTCATTTTGCAGTCACTAGGAGTGCAAAGGGAACCTATCTGAAAGATGTAACTGTTTGCCAGAAATTATTTAGGTAATAATGAAATTACAGTTTGTCTAACCTGCTTTCTTTGCAGTCAGAACTGTGTCTGCTAGTTCCCCATTCTAGTTTTGAACTGCTGAACTGGACCAATCAGTGTAGGGTAAGCTAGCTCTAAAATGGTGCCTGGACGAATCAGAACTTGGACTCATCATCTGAGCCAGCCACAAGAGGATTGTATGGGCAGTGACTCTGGGAGATGTAGTTTAGACTAGTGCCTTTTTGGACCAACAGCAGCAGTCTATTGTGAGTGACAGCCAATCCAGTCAAGAACTGGGAGGAACTCAAAGGAAGTGCCGGTTTTGTCGGTTGGAGTTTCAGTTGAGCTTTGGCAGTGAAGAAGGAAGGAGCCCTGTGCTTTTTCAGTGTGCAGTTTTAGTCAAAAAAGCGTGTGTAAGGCCCAGAGTTCCGGTCTGCAGCTTGTGTAACAGCTTGTTGGACTGAATCCGTCCTGTGAAAAGAATCAAAGGATCTCTGAAGAGTAGAAACCAGGCTCACCCTGTAGAAGACTGGAGAATTGCTGAAAATTGCACTCGGTCTGTCAGGGCTGAATCTGCTGTGTGTCCTCCCGGGTATTGTGCAGTAATTGCGATCGGGATACAGATGCAGCCTGCCTGGTATAGTGCTTTCTTTTATATGGATGTGAAGGGTTTGTGTACCTCAAGATGAGCCCTGCTGACATTGAAGGACCCTATCTTATTTGGAGGTCGTGAGTACTAATTCAGGGTCGCTCCTGTTGAATTGCCACATTAAATCCAAATGGAATTACTGTACTGCTGACTGTTTAATTCTCCTTTTCTCTGTGAAAGGGCCCTACCAGCTGCCACGGTTTGGACTAGCCACTAGGGCTTGGGTACCCAGGGACAGTAACTGATAGGGATAGGCCTGTGCACAGAGCCATAGAGTAGATTATTAGAGTGATAAGCTAATTAACCTGATTTCCCCTGTCCTTGTTATATCCCTAAATAAATCAGAGCTGCTTGTTTCAGCAAAGTTATACTGCCTGAGGTATTTGTCTATGTTAAAGTACTGTACTGTGATTGATGCACTGTATCTCATTTCACGGGAGGTCCCAGTGCCAGAGCCAGACCTGGGGTAAGTGTATACTGTGAAGGTAATTCTGATATATTGTGTGGGCCACTAGTGGGAAGAAAGGGGGTTGCAGTGTCCCAGAGGGCTGTGACCAAGTTAGTTTAACTATTGCAAACCCTGACCTCTGGGTGGAGGCACCGCCATTGGATCCAGGCCCCTCAACCTGTGGTGGCAAATCAGGCAGGGGTAGTAGCCCTGGGATAGCGCCATCTAGGGTTACATATACATGCAGTTTTCTATCTCTCTCTCTGTCTCTCTCTCTCTCACTCTCACCCTGTCTCCTTGCCTTGAGCCAACATTTTGTGCAAGCCCACGTAGGAGATTTAAAATATTGAAATAATACCAACACCTCAAAGACACAATTATATTGAGCAACCTGGGTGAGCGAACAAGGTCCTTTCAGTTTAACAGTCAACTAGAGCACAGTGTTAATGAAGATTAGACTGGGATACAGGGGCCCACCTGGAAAAGCAATAGGAGGGTGCCCAGGGTGACACCTCTTATCAGTATTTCACTTACATTTAATAGACTTGCCCTGTGTTTGCATCTTACATTTACCTACAGTGCCCCACATACCCCATTTAATTAGAAAAAAAGATGACAGTGCAAAAATTTCAGTGTTTAGAGGTGGTCAGGTACCCAGCTGAAGGGCCCACCTGGAAATTTCCAGGTATCCTGGTGGGACAGTTTAACTTTGGTGTTAATGCTGGCACTTAACACTTTACCGTGATTGACTGGTGGCTGAACTGCTGTGTAGGGGCTCTGGTGGCCACTATAAACGCATACAAGGTACATTATAACAGCCATGATTAACATGGATTGGTATGGGAAATGGATTTTGGTTTCAGCTTTTGTCTGCATTAACGTTTCTCCATATTAAAGGTGGACAGTATAAGTGGTGCATAATGTACTGGTATAAACAGGCTCTCCCTTGCTTGTTGAGCCTGTTATTAAAAGGTTAAAATGTGAATCAAGAGCTCCGAGTCCTGAAAGTTCCAGGCTCCCTCCCACCTCTAAAGTTTTGATGGGCTGTTGCACTGTGCATGGCTTTTCATGTGATGCCTACACAAACGCTTGGAAAGCTTCCTGCCACTCTTTCTCCTTAGCAGGAAGAGGCATCTGCACCCACTCAGTCTTGCCCCTGAGCTGAGTTCTGAGCTCTCATTTCAGAGGAGTGCAGACATCCTGGCCTGAAGGAGAGAGAGGTAGAGAGAGTCTGGGAGAAGTGCCGTTTGGCGGGGGCGAGGAAACAGAAAGAGGAATGAAGAAGGATATGGAAAATAGAATAAGAAGAGGGCTGAGAACAGAAAAACTGAGAGAGACACGAGACCCAGCTTAGGAATGTGTAGAAGCTGGTGGTGTTGAGGAGGGTGAGAGAGAGAAAGAGAGAAAGACCTGAGAATCCAGGGGCCCCACGGTCTCGAGAAGACAGAGAACTTCAGGAGGAAGTGCGGTGGGTTCCCCTCAAACAAGTCACCCGAGGTTAATGAGGACTCCCCTTCAGTGGAGGAGCAGAGCATCATGGGCCATAAGACTCAGCTGCAAGTGAGTCAAGGAGAAATCCTCCAGCAACAGCTGTTGATAGCTCCGACTGTGAAGGTCACACATGTATGCTGAGCATAGCCTCGGTATGTGTTTGTGCCCTGGGAGGTTCAAGATAGTCTGCACCATGGTGAACTGGAGCAGAGGGTAGGTGGCAAAGAAGCCTGGGAGAGTTACTCCATTAACTAAGGCCTCCTAGGGTAAGATGAAAAAGTATGGCTGTGCGAATACCTTATCCTGAATATTCAGGCTGAATTTCAAATTTGGGTTACCCCAAACATTCAGGTATTAGTTATTTGGTATTTGGCATGGGTTTGTGGGAAAGAAAAAACAAAAACAACCCTATTCCCTCACCTGGTGGTCAGGAATAATCTCTTGGCCACCCTCAGCCCATTTCAAACTTTCTCCATCCACCTCCTCCTTTCCTCGATGCTCCAGGGAGAGCCAGTGTTCAAGATATCAGACTGTCTGCTTCTGACACAATGCCAGAGCCGACTGCATCTTTTCAAGCTGACCTCCCACCTAGCCCAGCTACCTCTGTTCTCTTCATATATTTGTAGCCCACCCCTCCATGGGGTCTAGGGGTATGCTGAGGTGGCCACAACAGAAGTCTCCCAAGATTGACTTCGTTTTCCAGGTTCTTACAGCCGGGATGCACTCAGGCCCCGGTGCTGAGCTAGAAGGAAAAACTGGTTAGTAGCATTAACAGTTTGTTAAAGAATGGAGGTGTCTCTTTCTTCAAAGTAAAACAGTGGGATCCCATTTAATTGAACATGATGCCACTCCATGAAGCAGTTAATTATACATGAGAACACATCACACTGGACCATTATGGTCACATAATCACAGGAGTCCTCAATGTCTGTCACACAAAGTCCATTCTAAGGGGCATGATCCGAATGACCCGGACATTCAGGCAACTCAGCTCACCTCGAAACAAAATCAAAATGCTGCAGGGCTGCTTCTTCTCACAGTCCTGCATACCCACTTGTTCCCATCATCTTGGCTTAACTGGCCTTTTCCTTGGGGCCACTGCTCCACTGTCCCAAAAGGTTAAAATAATTCTCAGAATGAGGCACACTAGCCTCTCACCTTGGGGCTACCATTCCCTCCTCCCAGCTGGCAATCTTCTGATGCTTTGAGGGGCAGCTTCTCACTTCAGGGCCCCTGGCTCTGATCCTGCCTCAGGCACACAATTCACTGTGGGTGACTGTCCCACTGGAACATGGCGGCACATCTCCATCTTGTCTGGGATTACTGTGCTCTCCCTTGCACCCTGCTCCTACAGCTACCTCCAGCAATGTGGTCACCGTCCTTCTGCGGGTGTTTATTTCATCCCACATGTCCCCAGACTGGGGAACCCTTACAGTGGTTGATGCCACGTCCAAACAGGGTGTTGGCTGTCCACCCGTTATCCGAAAAACTACCATGCTGCTTGAGCAGGCAATAGGCCCCAGTCAATCTGTGTCAACCCACTCTCTCTTCCTGATTGCTGATCTCTCCTCTCTCTCTTATATTGACCAGACCCCACCCCCATGGACTCCCATGCTGCCAGCAGTCTTACGGGTTGGCAAAACTATTAACCATTAGAGGTCCTGGGAAGAAATGTCCCAACCATTTATCCCAACTGGTACCGTCCCAGTGCACTATAATGACACCCCTATTCCCTGTGGAGTTACATATTAATTTAATGTCAGCCTGCCCTCTTGACCCCTTACCTTGATTGGTTGGGGGCTAGTGGCAAACCACAAGCCAGGCTAGTCAGTCAGCCCCCACCTCCTACTATGTCCCTCACCTGCTGGCCCAGTCCACTGCTGCTGTTAGTGGTAATCTGCTGAGCTCTGTCTCCTAGCTCATGCAAGTTAGCTTACATACCATAAGTGACAAGTGTATGGGTAGTAGCAGTAATATATTTTGTTTACCCAGTTAAGCATAGCTCATTTTCAGTGGAGTCCTTAGCTCAAAATGGTTGCAAAATACATAGTCATAAGTTACATAGATTAATCAGTACATTTTTAACATGTATCAAACATATAAAACAGCATATGCATAGTATAGTTATGAATCATGTACATGTTCCAATTACTACTCAGGTGCTTCAGCCAAGCACCAATATTAAGTCTAAAATATTAAACACTGATTCTTAATAGTTTAGGTTAAAAGGACTACTTGGCATCAATAACTGACCCGTCTCATTCTCCCTAGCATCCTGGGTGCAGTCTGCTCTCATCTTCTTGGTTCAACTTGAAACTCTTAATCCTTCCTTCCCTCCTACAATGTTAATTCTTATTCTTCCTTCTCACCCTCTCCTTCCCAACTGGGGCAGGTGGCGAGAAGGATGTAATGGGGGCGTGTCCTGCCTACCACCTTTTGGGGGTGCTGTAGTGGGGCCCCTTCTGAGTCGGTGGCCTCCCTGACTGGGATGGACCATTCTCTGGAAAGTTGGTCCTGAGGTACTTTGGTTCCAGCCATTCCATCGGATGACATATAATGGATATATTTAATGGTCAGTGTCAGTGGCTGTGTAGGTAGGATGCCTGCCTCTGGGGCTGGAAGATTGGAAGGTCTTGGGTTCTAATGCCACATGAGGTATTTGGGTAATACCCATAACTGACACTGAAGTGTAGTATGAGGGTACTGCACTGCTGAAGTGCCATCCTTCAGATGAGACTTTAAACCGAGGTCCCTTCTGCCCATTTCAAGTCACTGTCCAGATGGACATTAAAGATCCCATGACACTTATTGAAGAAGAGCAGCGAGTTTCTTCAGTGTCATGGCTAGCATTCCCTGTCGATAAAACAGGTCAATGTAACCTACCTCCAGGATGCACCAGAAACGAGCTGTCACAGCTTAGTGTGCCTTTACTGGTCAAGAAAATTACAAATACAAAATGGGTATATAATACTGAACTATCTGTAAACTGATCTGACTTTTAATGCTTTATTATTTCTTTCTTTAAATTTTGATATTTGAGTAAAACGTGCTAAGGCCATTAACTCCATGTATTGGTGTGTGTGATTCATTTTCCTAGAGGGGCAGGACAAGAGGCGAAGGAACTGGAGGCCTTCAAATCTACAAGTTTGAACAGCAGGACAGCTGAAACCCTCCACCTCTCCCCAGACTCTGAGCACTCTGCCTCCATGACACCCCTTCCTCCCACCAACCAATTGAAAGGAGCTACGCACAAGCCGTAAACTATTGCAGGATTTTTAAATATACCAGACAAAGAGCTGAAAGGAAAAAAAATCTGCTGTCAGAACAGCTAGTGGCTAGTCTGCACTAGGACCAGCAATAATTAACTTTTATAGTGTCTTACAAACATATATTCCATTTTCAGCAGGCTAAAACCAATAACAAATGTCTAGGTGACTATATCATACCTATTGCATGCAGTATATCCAGAAAACTACGGATCCCAAACATTTATGCTTCTATGATTCTATTACTTGGCTTCTCTAACAAGCCAATTCGCTAATTCGTTCTGTCAATTTCTAAACCTTGTATAGTTGGTAGGAAAGGGAAATTGTTTAATCAGGAAAGGCACACTAAGCTGGAGGTGTGACCTGGGAGCAGGTGAAAGTTAAGTGACTTTGCTCAGGGTCACAAAGTATGCAATTGGGGGTGATGGGATTCAAACCCAGGTCTCCAGGTTTGCAGCTTAGTGCCCTTAACCACTTCGCTATACGCCTCCAATATTTGGTAGCATAATGTATAATTGGTATTGCCGTATATGATTATGTGCATAACAGTGTGGAATTATTATTCTTATGCATCAAACAGAAACATAGACTTTATGGCAGATAAGGACGCTGGCCCACCCAGTCTGCCCATTCCCTACCTACAGGATAAGCTGCAGATCCTAGTTAACCAACAGCTTACTTCCTCCTACCCCCAGTAGAACTACAAAGTTTTGTAATTTGTAATGTTGCTGTGTATCTCGGCTTTCAACTCATTTTATGCGTTGTCAATTGTCCATCTATTGTTTGTGAAACTGTAACCTCCCTTGTCGTGCCTGAAAATAGACACATTCTTGTCTAGTGTACCTACCTGGTTAACAAAAGTAAACAAAAATAAATACATTTCTTGAAGTTTTTTTTTTTTATAATTCAGTCCTAGTCATTGTATCTGAGAGCTGCCCAGTGGCAGCTCTAGGATCCATAGTTTTCTGAATACCTGCTCCCTGAATGGATGGATGCAAAGATGGATGGATGGGTGAATTGCTGAGTCGTGAGATCAGTTATTATAGCAAATTCCATCTCTGTAGGTAGACAGGGATGTGATATATGCACTGGTGAGACTTGTACTCTTACAAATGCTGGGATAGCATAAAAGAAGGTTAGAATTAATAACTCAGTGAAAGAAAAGGCAACCTCCCCACCCTCGACATGGTGACACTACACCCATTCATCTTCCATGCTTTGCTTGGCCCTTTGTTTCACTTCAACCTTTTGCTTGTAAACAGCACCAGCCTTTGCACCCTGCACTTTGCTGACCCTTTCAGTCTGTCTAGTCCTAACCAGCTACAGATTACAATGGCTGCAACTTAACGGGGACCATCATCCCTCCCCTGACATTCTTGTGTATGGTGTCCATGAGGACTCACTCTGCCACTTTGTGCGCAGTCCAGGGTTCATTATCATGCTTGAAGTACTATCAAAACAAATCCCCTCATTCTTCTCCATGTCCCAGACGGACAGCCCCAGGTTCCAATCTAGGACCCCAGTAAGAATAACATGGGTCAGTTTCTGCACCCCCAACCATAAATGATTAAAATACAGTTAGCATATGAATTGTTTGATTTTTGGTTTATTGTGTCTTTACTTTGTTGTTTCGATGATTAGCCTAAACAACTTGTCTGTGGTCCACACCCTTTTATCTTTGCAATGATCAAGAGGTGAATAAATGGCAACCTCAATTGCCTGCCCTATCAGTTTTAATGTGAGCAAAAAAAAGTCAGCACTCACCCACACTCATAGGGATTTACCTGCACAATCAAAGACAGCACTGTGGAGATTCATTCTCAATGACAAAAGGGCTTAGTTTTATTTTATGTGCTAAAACAGACTCTTGATAAAGCTTCTGGGGTCAACCTTTATTGTAAGTGTTAGTTTCAGTGTAACTATGGGGTAAGTAGTCATTAATTACATGTAACAGGGTTAATTACACAGTATTTACATGTTTGTTGCATGCAACTCGTTACACTACAATGAGTTACAGTATAGTTACACTGTAACTACAGTGTAGTTAAGGAAACCTAAAAGGAAAATGTTACTGCTTCTGACTGAAGAGAAATGCAGTGGGCTTTGTCATGAGGGTTTTGTAGTTTTGTATTTTTTGCTATTTTGCACATAAAATAAAGCACGTTTGTTGGTGAGAACGAGTCTCCATAGTGCTGCCTTTGATCTTGTGGGTAAAGCCCCACCGAGGCAAGTGAGTGGTGGATTTTTCTTTTTTGCTCACATTATTCCATTTTGATGGAACCTATGGCATGGTGTACTCAGGCGCTCATGTGACACTGCCATCACCTTTGATAACCTGGGGTGGGGGTCTGGTATGAGTGGCATGGGACAAGTGTTGGAAGAGGCATTCCAAATCAGCTGAGCCACAGGGTCTCAACTCATGGCGAGCTCCGAAAAAACCACTCAATAATGAACATTAACTTAGAAGTCAGTAATGAGATATAACTTGACTAACAAACACAAGTTTATGCAGCCCTAGAAAAGAAAACAGGTTAGTGCAACTTGCAAGCACACTAAGGCTGGCCTTCCAGTGGTCTAAGCAGGCATATCCCAAGTCCAGTTTCTCCCTGGTTGCTTTCAGTAAAGCCATTCAGGTATGTGCTAGCACTCAGTGCCCACCCCACACTCTAAAACACAGTACAGTATTAGAATGGTCCTCCTGTCCTGAAGGCTACTACCACCTGGTATCAGGATTTTCCCTTAAAACTTATATTCTTTTAATAGTTCCTGGGTACCCAGGGCTGAAGTGTTGCAGGTCCATTGGTGCTGCGGAATGGCTGGTGGTGGTGCACTTTAAATTTAGGTGTGTAACATGCACAGATAGAAACCCCAAAACCCAAAGGCCATGCACTTGCTTAAATGGATGTATAACCTCAAATGTGAGTCTTTTGTGTGACTCTAGCCCAATGGCCACATGCAAATGGCAAATCCCAAACAAACAGTTCACTTCCCCTGGAGCAAGGCGAGTCCATCTGGATCTGACTCATGGTTCTCCTTGGATGGCTCCTCCCTCTCTCTGCAGGATCTCTGTTCTCTGCAGTCTGTCTTGAGCAGCTCAGCCACCTCTCAGGGCTCAGTTTTTTTGCTCTCAGGCATTGGCTTCATTCACTCCATCTGGAAATTTGATGGTCTCTCTCTCTCTCTCTCTCTCTCTCCCCTCTCTCTCTCTCCTTGACCACTGTGTGCCCATACCAACCCAGTAAGGGCTTCGATCCTCTGGGTAGGCAGAGCCTAACACCTGGTTGTGGTTCTCGCTATGGACCCTGCAGTAGCTTTTCTGCAGCTTCTCTTGTCTCTCTTCTTTGGCTTCATGCTTGTTTCCTCAATGTCATCTCTTGTGCTGACTAGAACAAGCATGCCATTCTTGTCTGCACCAGGGACTTGCAGCTTTACTCACAGTTCATCTTTCACTGATGCTCAGTCTCTCATGAGGCAGCTTGAACCCTTCAATTGCACAGCAGTCCTGCCTCTCCGAGTTCTCTCACAGATCTGCATAAAGTCAACACAGCCCCTGCTTCTTCTTTAAAAGAGTGCTGAGCTCTCATTGGCCTAACAGGTTGTCAATCATGTCCAGGCAGTCCTGGAGGTTCACACTGCTATAGTTCATTAGAAGGTGCCAGAACAAATGGTCCTCCAACATCCCAGAGGCCTCAGCAGTGTGGGCAAGCCAACCCCGATTGACAGGCAGCCAGGTCAGCAGTTAAAAACATGGTGATGTCCATGCTTTCCTAGGGCACTGTCTCGAAAGTTCCTCTCAAGGCACTCTGTTGGAGGCCAAGGAGCCACAGCTGTTGTGGGTAGAGTGGGTGCAGAAATAGGCATGCCTGCCTGGTTTTGTTAAAATATTTTATTAATAGGGTACCCTTGGATTTTCTGCTTTGTAATCATATCAGTTTCAGTGGACACTGTTTCTCTTTGGGAAGGAGCAGTAACAGGTCCATAAACAGATGTCCCGGAATGTAACCACATTTAGGGTAAAAGAAAATAAATATCTGTTTTGTTTTGTTTCAAATAGCAAATCTGCTTATTGTATGAAAATCTTTAATAAAGTTTACTTAATTACAAAAACAAATCTGCAATAGTGTATGATCAATATGCAAATATGTGCCCTTACTAGATTTGAAAATTAAAACCTTCTAGAGCCTTTTGGTTTCTAGTCAAAGCAGAACTACTTTGTCTTACCCTCATTTTGAGGAGACAGTGTGGCCTAGTGGTTAGAGCACCAGCTTGGGAACTGGGATATCATGGGTTCAAACCCTGCAAGAGTCAAATACTCACCATGTGCCCAAGTGCTGCAGTCCACCCAACATTGGAAAATGGGTAGTAGTAGGATCTCACTGTAATTGAGATGTTGCATCTCAGCTATTTGATCTTAGTAAAACAATTGTTAAAAAATCTGTTTGCTGGTTAAACCAGGTTTTAAATGGAGCAGAAATGGCTGAGACCTGGGCACTTTGGGGAGCAGCAGGGCCACACCCTGGACCTGATCTTCTTATTGGATCTAGATAATTGTGATGCAAGGTTAATCCAGTCATTTAGTTGGATCATCGTATCATGCAGCTCCTATCTGGGGCCTCTCAGTAATTTCTCCTCTTGTGGCAATGATTTGTTACTGTCTTAATATAATCTGAGGCTAGCAAACTCTTGGGGCCTCATCTTTAATTTCCCATCTTGTAGAGATTGTTTGTTACTGTCTTAATACAGTATAACCTGGAGTTTAGCATACTCTTGGGGCCTGTTCTTTAATCTCTCTCTTGTGGCAATCGTTTGTCTAACCTGTTTCAATATAAGAAAAATAGCAGGACAAGGGACACAGCATGAGAGTAGAGGGAAGCCGATTAAAGGGTAATGTGAGGAAGTTCTTTTTCACAGAAAGGGTGGTGGTTGCATGGAGCAGCCTACCTCAGGAAATGGTGGATATGAATACAGTGCAGGGCTTCAAATAGGCATGGTATAGGCATAAGGGAGCAATACAGATGAGTATGAATAGATAGGTCATTGACAGCAAAGGCAGATGGCACATTTATAAGGTAGAAAAAGAAATGGGCAGACTGGATGTGCCTTGCGGTCATATCTGCCATCAACTTCTGTGTTTCTATGTCTTAATATAATATGGAGGCTAGCAAACTCTCGGTGGTAATGGACATCACAAGTATGATTGCAACATGCTGAGGGAGCTGAGAAGCCATGGAGGTGAGCAATGTGGCCCATACAGCTGCTCTGGACTCTTAGCACCTACCATGTCATTCCCTTGACCTCCACACACAGCTTGCCAAAGTACTGTGATGAGCTGAGGTGGCTGAAGATTAAGGGATGGAGTTTGGAGCACTCTTGGAGAGGTCTGGGCCCATGGAGGATAGACTGGTGTGAGGACTCATTACTGTGAGTACTAGCAGATAACCACCCTATAAAGACAGAGTTCCTGTCAAGGGCGATTCTTGCGGAAAAATTGACCAGCTCAACTCTTCTGCTCTCCGGACAGGTCATTAAATCTACTCTATGTTCAGTTTGAAAGAGCATTTTCAGCAGAGAACTGTGAGAAGTCTAATCATTTTTCCTTGACAAGATATCCTTCATTAGGACTGGGATCTCCATAAGTGGCCTGTTATGAGTCGGCAATACATAGTCGAGGGACGAACATTGGCAATCTGCCATCCTAGAGTGAGTCTGGAGTCAGTTTCTGTGGATGAAGTGCTCTGGGTGATCTTGGGTTGTGTCTCACTTACTGTGTACTAGACCCAGGTCCTACTTGGTGGCTTTGGGCTACAAAGAACCTTGGGTTTGCTTGTCATCGCCTATGCCCCAAACCTCGGGCAGCCTGGCAGGACCTCCTGTTTGCAGAGAGGATCCCCTTTTAAGAACTCAAGAGCAGGAGTAAGGGTTTCCAGAAGACTTACCAGCCTTCCTTTTCCCAGTGGGAAGGTGGATTCTGTAGTTTTGAGTTCCCTTGACTCGCACTACTTTCAGTATTTGAATCCTACCACGGCCACTGGCCACGTCTTGCCTAAGTAGTTTTATACGATAGCCGAGTGGTTCTATCTTGTCAAGGCACACAGTCTTTTCAAAGCCCTTCTGTTAAAATGTTAAATCACACAACCAGACCCCAGGCAGAGTTAATAAGAAAAATCATAAAAGTTTACTTAAAATAAAAGCAATACAGAAAATTCTACAGTTTGGAAGAACTTTGAAATGCAGACAGTAACAAAAGTAAACTGGATGGTTCACAGAAAACACTAGATACTGTATTCTATACTATACCTTGTTTTGATGTTAGAGTTCAGATAAGATTTCAAATGTCCTTGTAGAGATGAGTCCTTAAGCAACAGTTGTGTAGCAAGTGTATATTCCAAGCTAAGTCTCTGAAATGTCCTTTTTAAAGTCTTCCAGGAGCTTCCTTGGTACAAAGTCTTGGTTTGCAAAATTCTGACTTAAAATCAAATTTTTCTGTTCAGTATGTGAAGAGTTTAATTCCACACACTCAGGTCTGGTTTTAGAGATTTTTCCAGGCCTATACATATACTTCTGGTCTACAAGTATATGCCAGCTGGACAGACTATCTGCCTTCCAACTAAGCTGGTTTTCAGCTGCTCTGCATTCACAGTGTGTGTCTGATAATATACTTGAGGTAATTTTAGGATAGACCCACCTTATTTTTTCTCTGGGGTGGGGTTAATGATTCAAGACAATATAGATATTAGGGCGCAACAGTTTACCTTTCCCTGTAGGTGTCACTGTGGTTCCATGTCAGGTTTGATGTCAAACCCAGTGACATCTGGTCCATGCATTTGGCTTATCCTGACCCCAGGTCACTACATTACCTTTCCCTGTCATGGAAGGCCACAGTGGGATATTTTATGCCTTCCTGGGCTATATACCTGTCTCCCTTATCTGGAAATATAACAGGTCCACAAAGCCTTTATAGAAATAACAGTTATATTGTAGTTACCTGGTAAAGGGACAGTGTCTTAATTCTAAAATACATTACAGCATCTACAATATGAACCCACATAAATGGATCTAGGCCTATCATGCAACACTGCTTACTGTGAAAATTTTCAGGTATTCTTTGGAAGCAAGTTTTTCCAACTACACCTAAGAGGGCAGTGGTAAGGCTTCTAAAAAGCCATCTTTTTGCCCTCACAGTCTTGCAAATTACAGGCGAATGCAAACCTTTGCTTTCTTGGAAAGGTGGTTAAGAAGGAGTGGTGGTGCAGCTGGAGATGCACCTGGAAAAGAAATGACATCTTAGAGCCTCTGTGATCAGGGTTCAAGCCCCGGACAGCAGTTAGAAAGCTCCGTGATTTTACTGATTTGTAGTTTGCCTCTTTTTTATCCCTGGTCTCCCTTTTAAAATGGACAATTTTGCCCTTGGGTTTTATCTGGCTAGCAAAAGATAAATAAATAAAATACATGGCCGTATCACCCAAGCGCACTCCACAGCAGACAGCAAAATCACCAAGTGGGGTTTTGTGCCAGTCTTAGCACTTTATCAAGGGTAATGATGCAATGGAGCATAGATACATAGAATTTGTTGGCAGATAAGGACCACCTGGCCCATCTAGTCTGCCCATTGTTCCTACCTTTTACTTACATGATTGTAGCTGATCTATGGCTTTCCCTCTGCTCCGGTCACTAGGGTTCCCTTGTGTCTGTCCCAAGCATTTTTGAATTCCTCCGCCATTTTTGCCCCCACCCCTCTGGGAGGCTGTTCCAACATCCACCACTCTTTCTGTAAGGAAGTACTTTCTCACATTACCCTGATTCTACCTCCCACCAACTTCATATCATGTCCCCGAGTTCTTGACCACCCTCTTTCTGCAAGATGCTACACCCTGTACTTTATTTATTCCTTAAGGTATTTGAACAGCTCTATCATGTCCCCTCTCCTCATCTCCAGAGAATACATATTGAGGTCTCTCAGCTCTCCTCATATGGTGGTGCTAAATGTATACAAGCTATGTGATGATATAGTGTCATTCATCTTATTGTACAAAGTGCTCTAATCAATTTTTTTTTTTCTTTTCATATCGGTATTTATGCTCTCGGTGGGCCACGGCTGCTCGTCTGCCAACATACCAGACTCTGGGGATGTTCAAGCACTTGTAATGCCTTACGTATCCAGTGTACCCCAGAGCCAGCATGGAGGCTTCATCCTGCTGCGGCTCCAGTCAGTTTCTCAGTTTTCTCCCCATCACCGAGGTCCCAGAATGTGGATGCATATGTGCACAGCAGCTCCAGTGATGGCCCTTCTGTCCTCTCAGTCTAATGCCAGGTTCCCCAAGGTGTGACACTGCCACCTAGCCTCCAGCAGGTGGCAGTCAAGCACTGAAATCTCACATTCCTCCCGGAGAGGAGAGCTGCCTGCCAGCTGCTCAATCCGTCTCTTGCCCGCCCCCAGCTGACCCCGATGGCCCAAACTTGGTCCCAAACTTGGGTCACCAGCATGCGCAGGTGTGGCATCCAGTGCCTCAACCCTCTGTGCCACCAGGCCAGCCACTAATCAAATTTAGTGATTAATGCTAACTAAATATCCTGCAAAAATATGCAGAAAGGAGCCCTCACACTTACCATATTTGCAAGAAGGACAAAGCGGTTAAAAAGTAAAAATGCAATATCCTGGAAAGGTGTAGACAGAAACATCTCTGTCAGATGCTTATTATCTCATGGACTCCCATGCTTAGGGTCCAGGTGTACCTGAAGAAAAGTCTCCTTTGGGGAAACTGCTTATCTTATAAGAGATATCTGAAAGACCCATTTTATGGGTGCAGAGCGAGAGAGCTATGCAGCACATTGTTAAGAGGAGAGTGAGCAGGGCAGACAGGAACAGGAAATGATGCATATTTTCTACTTCCACAGTGGAATCTCATCACATCATTGCTATGCATGAGATCCCTACTCGTGTGTGTCTGTGTGTGTGTGTCTGTCTGTGTTCCATCCCCCTCACATTCCTCATACCAGATCTACTTTATTCATTAATCTATGAATGTGTCTCTTCTGTTTTCTATGCCACCTTTGCAGCAGAAAAGAATGCTGCTGACTACTACAATACTTAACATAGCAGGGGCAAATGTCAGTGACTGAAGAACAATTCTATCAACTAATGTAGCTCTGACATAGCAGAAACCTTTTCTTCATCCACAGTACAGTAGAGCCTGCCAGGATGAAATGCACTGTCACAGTTTCATGTGTGACAATTAAATACCATTGAAATTGTCTTGTTTTCTGCAGTAACTCTGCTACAGAATTCTGCATCCTGTCCAGTTTCACTGTATGTACTAAGAGAACAGACAAATGGTGGCAAGAATGAGATCCTGTCCGGTTTCACCGTATGTACTAAAAGAACAGACAAACAGTGGCAAGAATGAGACAGCTACATGCAGACATTATGTTGATAATGGCTCCAGTTTACATAGCTATGGCAGAGAGTGGCAATGTAAGCTGAAATTGGAGCTCTAATTGCTGCCTCTAGCAGTCCCTCACAGCAAAAACTCACTACCTAGTTCAACTGTTTAAAGTTGTGGATGTAGCACGGATAAGGTCTGATCGCCAGGTTATGCTACCACTGACTTTGCAACTAAGGTTGGTCAACTAGAACTGTGATTAACCTAGAAACACAGAAACATAGAAATTGACTGCAGATAAGGCCCACCCAGTCTGTCAATTATTTCCTTTCCTACCGTGTCACCACAAACCCTTCTTGATCTCCATTTCTCACTCTTTCTCCCTTTACTTTCCACTAAGATTCCTTATGCCTATCCGTGTATTCTTGAACCCAACCACTGTTTTTGCCCACCATTTCCACTGGAAGAATGCTCCAGGCATCCACCGCTCTTTCTGTGAAGAAGTACTTCCCACTTCTCTCCTGAATTTACCCCTCCAGCTTCAGTGCATGTCCCTTGTCCTTGAGCATCATTTTTTCTGAAAAATACTCCCCACCTGTATCTTATTTACTCCCATGAGGTATTTAAAGGTGTCTTTCATATCCCTATCCATGTTCTCTTCCAGGGTGTACGTATTGAGGTCCTTTAGTATCTCCTCATAAGGCTTATTTTGCAGAACCTGCATCATTTTAGTTCCTCTCCTCTGGACAGCCCCTACTCTGTCTACCTCCTTCTGGAGATGAGGCCTCAGAGACTGGACTCAATGCACTAGGTGGGGTATCACCAGCAATCTATGCAGAGACAACACCACTTCCCTCCTTCTGCTGGTGATACCCTCCCTATACACTTTAGCATTCCACTGGACCACCTACTGCCTTGTCACACTGCCTAGACACCTTGTGGTAATCAGATATGATTACCCCCAGGTCTCTTTCCTATTCGGTAGTTGTCAGTACCTCCTCTTCCATTTTGTACTATGCCTCTGGGATTATGTCCCCTAAGTGCATGATTTTGCACTTTTTCACATTGAAACCCAGCTGCCATACCCTTGACCACTCCTCTAGTCTTCTCAGGTCTCTGCATTGTTTTCACCCCTCCTGGAGTGTCCACCCTATTGTAGATTTTAGTGACCTCTACAAAGGCAGACCTTCCCTTCCAGTTTATCTGCAGCATCACTTACAAAGACATTAAAGAGGACTGGTCTCAGTATTGAGCCATGACAGTCCCCACCGGTCATCCTTCCTTCTCTGGAGAGAACTCCATTTACCACCACCCTCTGTTGCCTATCCCTTAACCAATTTCTTGCCCAGTTTACCACCTTTGGACTCACCACTAAGCTGTCCAGCTTCCTTGCGAGTCTTCTATGTGGAGCAGTGTTGCAAGCCTTACTGAAATCTAGGTAGGCCATGTTCATGCTTCACCCTGATCTATTTCCCTGGTCACCTAGTCAAAGAAATATATCAGATCTGTTTGACCCCCATGAATCTACGCTGCCTTAGATCTTGTAACCCATTGGATTCAAGATACTCACAAACTTTTCCTTTAGCATATTTCCATTAACTTCTCCACCACCAATGTCAGGCTGACTGGCCTATAGTTGCCGGCTTCCTCCTGCTACTACTTTTGTGAAGTGAGACTACATCTGCCCTCCTCCAGTCCTCCAGAACCACTCCTGTTTCCAGTGAGCTGTTAAATAGGACTGTCAGGCGTGCAGCTAGTACCTCCTGAGCTCCCTCAATACCCTTGGATGCATCCGGTCTGGCCCCATATCATTGTCCATTTTCAGACTTGCAAGTCCCTTCAGGACTCTCTCCTCTGAAAAAGGACTAGTGTCTGCTCTCGCTCCTTCCAGTGCTCCTTTGTGTGACCCTCCCTTCTCCTTCCTCTGTGAACACTGAGCAAAAGTACTGGGAGGGTCCAGTTTCCTCAGCAGATTGAAATCCCCACCAGCAGCACCTCCCTCTTGTCTACATTTTACTAGTGGTTTCCACCAGTACCTTATCTAAATCATCCCCTGTGTTGGAGGTCTCTAGAGCACACCAGTGCGAACAGAGGCTCAGTTTCCTGTCTCCAGGGTGACACACAGTACCAACACTCCCTCTGGTTCTGGTATCTCCATTGCTTTTATACCTTTTCTTACATATAGTACCACCCCTCCTCTCTTTCTTCCCACTTTGTCTTTCCTGAATGAAGTAAAGCCCTGTATGGCCATGTCCCAGTCATGGTTTTCAGTGCACCACAATCTGGTAATAGCCACACTATCCAGGTGCAATAGCCATGTCTGCCTCTGCCACAATGGCATCTAGGGCTGAAATTTTACTTCCTAGACTTTTGCATTTGCATGTCAGCATACCAAATCCCTGTCAAGGGACTGTACCAGTTCAGGACCATAATACAAGTAATTGCACTTCTCTGCATCAGAAGAGATAAAACAAAGAAAGCAGAGCAAAACCCAGCTGAACCTGTTAAAAAACATCATACTAATTCCTGATTTCTTATGAGCCTTGCTCTTACATTTAGAGCTACACTGCAGCTTGCTTGAGGTAAGTGAGTAAGGGCTCAGGTGGGATGTAAACCTGAACTTGCTGGTTCCTAAGCCTTGTGATCTAACCAGCAGACCCCAGTGCCATCCCTCTGTCACAGTTGTAAAGCTACTTAGTGAAACCTAAAGCATACAATAGTGGCAATTAGAAGTAAGCTGGGGAACTCAGTTCCAGGAATAAAATGAGCAAGGACTACTTCTATGTAAAATGCACACCCTGAAGGCATAAAACTGACTAAATGAAGTGTGAAAATGTGACATACTGTATAATGTAGAAGCATATGCCCAGACCCCTATCAGATATTAGAACAAAGGTGATGGGATCATGGTGAATTCTTTCCATTTCCAACACAGAAAGCAGACTTCTTCTTCGTGGTCCACAGGGTATGGCCAAAACCTGAAAAGGTGAACTTTGCAGGTGTATCCCTCAAGGAAAAAGTCAGCGCATGTCAACCATCGTGCATCTGTAATTCAGTGCTATAGGATTGCATATAAATTTATCCCATTGCATACCAGCTGCTTGACCCCTCCCCTATTTCAAATAGTTCCTGGAGGTAGTTGAATCCATGCCCCATAAACTTTTCCCTGTTGTCCACTAAATGTGGGATTTTACATCAAAATAATACCAATAAATTACAACTAAGCCAAGCATTATTCTATATTCTTTATCATGCTACTGCATTGTAAGCCATAATGGTTCTGACCAGAGTTTGTTTGGCCATAGTTGGGTGATTCTTTCCAATTTATATTTTCCCAACTTGTGATGGATTCATCACAGTTTTAGTAGGACTCAGGGTATGTGTCATCCTGTCCAGGATACCTTCTGTTCTTGCACAATAGAAATGGGAATTATGTGAGAAAACAAGCAAAGGAAGATGTTTATGGCTTGTCACACTGCAGCAATATACAGTATATCAAAACCAAATCTTATTTTCACTTCACAGTTAACTAATCACTTTTACTAATCTTCAACTGGCATACTTGGATACTAAACATGGTACAGAGACTTCACTACCAGCTGAGTTGATGCCGCCTTTTAAACCACAGAGATTATTATTATTAATATTACTATTTTAAAGAGCTTAAAGTTTGGTCCCTGTTACTGCTCTTAGAAATGTATAATTTTATGCAGGTGAGTTAACAAGCAGCTACCTGTGGTTTAAAGGATAGCAATAATAAAAAATATCTAAGTTTTTTTAAATTAAAACAGGTATTTTCTTTTGTTACAAGTAACTAGAACAAAGCAGTCCTTCCCCAGTTGTCAATCATTTGTCTTTCCATGCATTAAGTTGATGGAATGTTTGTTTTATAGTGCAAATAGCAGAGATTGCCCTGGTAAGCTGGTAAGGACATAAGGGAAATTTCTCATGGTTACCAAATAAACATCAGGGCCCAGATATTCAAACTAAGCCAGTCTGAGCGCCAAGCCCTGCGCCGCTCAAAATAGTTGCGCGGGGGTGTGGCCGGGTGATATTCAAAGGAGTTGCGCTGTTGAGCAACTCCTTTGAATATCACCCAGCTCCCACAATGCTGCGCGTAAGCGCCAGTGGAACTTCGCTACCGCAAGTTGCCAGAGTTGAGCATTAAACTTGCGGTGGCGCCAAGTACCATTGCGCCATCGCCAAATTCCGATATTCAAAAGGTGACATGCAAATGGGGCCATAATTTATACAAGGCACAGGGGGCCATTTGCATCTGTTATGGCCCCATTTGCATGCCATTTGCATGTAGGTCGCCGATCCCGAGGACTTGCTCCTGGCCACCCTGCCAGGCAGCAGCCGTCGGGGACCGACGCTAATGCAGCCCGATCGCGGGCATCACAGTTACATGACACCCCACACATCTCCCACAGCCCAATCGCGGGCAGAACACGTACATGTCGCCCCCACACATCTCCCACAGCCCGATCGCGGGCAGAACACGTCATGTCGCCCCCCACACACATCTCCACAGCCCAATCACGGGCAGAACCTGTATGACCCCCCAGTGCCCGATCGTGGGCAGAACCTGTAACCCCCAAGTGCCCGATCGCGGGCAGATATATACTCCACCCAGCCCGAATAACTCCCTGGTGGTCAGTGGACCGTAAAGCCCGATTGCGGGCAGAATGTCCAACACCCCCAAACATCTCCCTGGTGTCTGTGTCCCCCACCCACCCACGAAGCCCTTCCACCCGCTCCCCGCGGCCGGTCGGCGACAGCATCCACCCGCCCGCCGCCCGCCCGACTGACTGTCGGTGGGCTGCCGCCCATTGGTGCAGAGCTACAGCCAATGGGCGTGCAGCCCATACCGTACACTGACAGTCCAGATTTGTGAATGATCATTCACAAATCTGGACTATCATCTTGATATAAAGCTACACACCCATTAGCTGTAGCTCTGCACCAATGGGCATGCAGCCTACTGGACAATCAGTCGGCGCTTGAAGCGACGAGCGGTGCGAGATGTCGCCGCCGCCCGGCTGCGGGGGGCGGGGTGGAGGGCTTCATGGAGTGGGTGGGGGACACCCTGAACACCAGGGAGATGTTTGAGAGGTTGTCACTGTAACATTCTGCCCGCGATCGGGCTTTACGATCCACTGGACCACCAGGAGTTATTCGAGTTGGGGAGGGTTACATTCTGCCAGCGATCGAGCACTGAGGCACAGGGACCGAGTTGAGGGCCAGCCAGGGTGGCAGCTGCTGTGTTTGCACCTGCAATACAGCAGCTCACCTGTGGTGGCCCTCCAACAATCCTTTTTTTGGCTCAAGGTTGTGCGAGGCAGGTTGGGGTTGCGCATGCACAACTCTGCACAACCCGACTGAATATCAGGTTGCGCAGGTTATGCATGGTTCCTCCCCTCTGTTGAGCATGCATTCATTTGCATTGCTCTTTTGCGCAACCTGTTGCCAGTGGGCAACTGCCTCCTGCTGAATATCGCAGAATGAAGCAATGTAGGACTTGCTATCGCAACCCTGTTGCGCATGGAGCAACCCTTTGAATATCTGGGCCCAGGAATTTAAACCACAGTTAGTACTTCATTTTGACATTTGTTTATGTGTGTCAAGAGATTATTATGAGAGGAAAGATTGTGTAATTATTTATTTATTTTTAAATGTAAAGGATCTTTTTAAGGCTTTCTTGAAGGTTTTCAGTGAGTAAAGGTGGTAGCTATGTTTGTAATGGCAGTCAGGGAAGAGTGAAAGGGCTCATAAATTCTGTATCTGACTGGTCCAAATTCCATATCCCATTACCTGAACTTGTACATTTCTTTTCATTTTAATACAGATTGTTCTTCCCTAGCCAGTAGCTTGTCACAGGGATCTACCCTGGTCAGGCTGAACCGGTCATCATTCAGACAGCTACGGGTTTTTCTCCTTAGTTTCTTCCACCCTCCTTTCCTGGCAGGAATGAGTGTGTTTATTATTACGCATAGCCACAGCATCTCCCATGCTGCGGGGCAGTTCCTAGCCCAGCCACAGGGATGACCATGGTGGTGAAATTCACCACCAGTTCTCCCTGACAGAGATGTACTAATGAGGGCAGCTATTTCGGTCATATCCTGCCTCCTGACATGGCTTCCATGTCTTGCTTCTGAATCAGGGTCATCAACGCACGGCAGTGCAATGCAATCTGGCTGGACCACGGGGCAGCCCTGAACTTACATTTCTAGGAAGTAACACACGGGTCTCGGAACTTGTTTAGCCAATCAGGAACAAGAAATTTTAACCCATTTTATAAAACAAAACTATTATCCTTTGTTACACATAATCATAAACATCAATTGATTTAAGTTGTTGCTATCAGTAACTACCAGTAAGTTTATAGATAAATTACATGATATTACAGTAATGGCGATGGTAGTGGTGACTTAGATGGAGTGCAAGAGAGCATGGATATGTTCTGGTGCAATTGCCACAGAAGTGGTTTGATATAAGATTTTTATTACAGTTCCAGTGATTATATTTTGTGTATTTTCTGACAGATGAAACACAGTTGTTTAAGGACTTGATGAAGTGCCTTTATGCCATGAAACAATGGCCTACTTAGTCATATGTGTGTGGTGAGTTAAAGAACTGGTAACACTTTAGGTTTCCTTAATGACACTGTAGTTACAATGTTACAACATTGTAACTGCAGTCTTGATTACATGCAACAAACATGTAACTACAGTTTAATTACTCTTGCTGTATGTAATTAATGATTACCTGCCCACAGTTACATTGGAAACTGATACTTAGAATATACTGTGACCAAGGGGTAACATTCTAAGTTTTCACTTCACTATGGTTACAATTAACTACACTGTAACTGCACTGCAATTATAATGCAGTTGCATGTAACAAATGTATGAGTAACACATAAGTTCTGAAGAACTACTGATTAAGTGGACGGTTGTGTGAACCCAGTCATTTAGTTTAGTGCTTACTGTGTATATGCTGCCATTGAGGGAAATTATAAGACCGTGTGATTTGGGGTTTTATTGCTGTGCTGATGATACCCAGCTATACCTGTTTTGTGCACCAAATGGGGTAGATGTGGTTTCTGTGTTAAGCCAGTGCCTTAGGAGATCAGTGATTGGATGGTCTCCAGCAGGCTTATGAACATCTGAAGAAGCCAGCAGAAAAAGGCCATTTGGTCTATCAAGTCTGCTTGTACTGCAGGGTCCACAGCTTTAGCTAATGTCCTTAGACAATAGAAAATGGCTTAGCCTTAACCTGGGTAAGACAGAGGTGTTACTGCTCAAATCAGATTCCCATTGGGCAGCACAAATGAGTGATAATGCAATATTACCATTTTCAATTGGCATTATATTTGAAGCTGTTTAATAGGGAGAAAAATCTGGTAGGGGCATTATGGACTGCAGGGTGACTCATCTTGAAAATCACATGTCAGTGGTAGTTGGTAGTAGCTTATTTCACTTACAGAACATTGCCCACATTAAACCATATCTAGCACCAGGGGATCTGATTATGATAGCACAGTACATGCTGTTCTTACTGTATCCATATTGGATTACTGCAATCCTTTTACCTGGGGTTTTCTGGCCAAGGCACCTAGCTTCACCTGAACTCTTTCCTTCTAGGTTGCTTGATTGAAAGGACAGAGCAAAGACCCTTACCAGAGCAAGGAAAGGATTAAGATTTATTTTGGCTAGGCAGATTTACTGTGTGTTATTTTTATTTTGTACTCACAGGGATTGTTACTGTTTGTTGTATCATTTTATTGCTTTATTTTCTCTGATTCAAATTGTTGTTGCTGGGTATACCTTCTGCTGCATTATTACAAGGTATGCCTACAGGTGTGTGCTAACAGATTACTGCTGTAATCTTCTGATTCAAATTGTCTTTTGCAAGGTATATCTTCTGTTACTGCTTTATTTTTCTCTGCTGCAAAGTGTTTCTTACAGGGTATATCTTTTGTGAAATTATTACAGGTGGTGTTTACATTTTGTGACCTTTTATCATTAGGCTAAAGCAACGTTACTGTTTGCCACTATTTTATTTTTATTTTTGCTGAAAAGGTTTTTTATCTCAGAGGTGTTGCAGTCTCCTTCTCACATTGAAAGAGCTAATTGCTTTCCTCCCACAGCTCTTCAAGGGATTGAGGTGTGTATCTGGGGGTGGAGCTGGCAAACTATCAGTAACTTCCAACAGAAAGAAGGGTTAAAAGGTCAGGTTAGTTGATATCTTGGAGGTGGAAGACTAGGTTTGCTGGCCAATGTACCTAGCTTAACCTGAACTCTTTCCTTCTAGGTTGCTTAAAAGACAGATCAAAGAACCTTACCAGAGCAAGGGAAAGGATTAAGACTTCTTTTCGCTAGGCAGATTTACTGTGTGTTGTTATTTTATTTTGTACTCACAGGGATTGTTACTGTTTGTTGCTAACATTTTATTGCTTTATTTTCTCTGATTTAAATTGTTGTTGCTGGGTATACCTTCTGCTGCATTATTACAAGGTATCGCTAACAGATTACTGCTGTAATCTTCTGATTCAAATTGTCTTTTGCAAGATATATCTTCTGTTACTGCTTTATTTTCTCTGCTGCAAAGTGTTTCTTACAGGGTATATCTTCTGTGCAATTATTACAGGTGGTGCTTTACAGGTTTACAGATTTATCTATCAATAGGATAAGCTTTTAGGGTTACTGCATTTGTTGCTGACTGATTGTTTCTGCTCTTACCTGCTTGTTTATTTCATCCGTGGTTCTTCTTTTGGAAAGGGAAGGGCCCAGCTACCTACTCCCATCCCCAACCACCCACACTACACTGCTTTTATAGGGTAGCATAATTGTGACATTTCCTGTGGCAAAGCAGGAAGGGCGGATCAGTGGGGTATCCACATGGTGACCTCATTTACAGGGGCACAAGTAATTTAACTTGTTATAACAAGTTATACAAAACAAACAAAACACAAAATTAAACTTTTGCTTTAATTTTCTTCCTTCTAATTACTCTGATCAGGTTATAAACCCAGCAAATTATCTGAAATGAATATCACTACTGGCAGGTACTGTGGAACACTTTTCAGAAGGGCAGTTTTACAGGATTTAGGACACTGTCCTATATGCTGGGCTATTGGAGATCTTAGGGCTCAGCTGCAGGCAGCATGGGCAGAGATTGCACACTCACATTTCATATTCAAGAAGAAATATATTATAAGAACCACCCACCATTTCCCCAACATCCAACAGAAGCACCTCAACTGCAGAGGGTAGTTGGTCAGGGAGGTTGGCAGGTGGTTGGGAGGGAAAATCGGGTGCCCGTCACTCGGTGCTCTCAACATATTACCTCCACAAACCATATAAAAACTACTAACAGGTATCTGCCTCTGTCTTTGAAATCAAACAAAGGCAGAGGACACTGCAGAAGCAGGACACTGCAACACAAGAGCTAGCACAACAAACCTCACCCAAAACAGGAACCAAAACAAAAAAGCAAAAGAAATCCAAAAACTTCTGATCATAGGAGACTCCATGATTCGGGGAGTTGATACCTATCTCCAGCCAGGGGTAATTGTAAGAAGTCTCCCAGGTACATCGGCATGGAGACACTGACCGCATTGCTAAAATTGTTCAGGAAGCAGGAGAAAACATTGACATCCTGGTACACATAGGGACTAATGATCTCGTCGGCCGGTCAGTTGTGGAGACCAAGGAACACCTGACCAGGCTGGGTGACAAACTATTATCCATTTTGTCTGGCATCTCCTTCTCTGAGATCCTGCCAGTCTGGGAGAGGGGGCAGATGGACAGAAGGTCAGAGAGGGAGATAGAGGAGCTAAACATGTGGCTCAAGGGCTGGTGCCAGGAAAAGGACACAAATTTGTAGGGAACTGGCAACAGTTTGGGAGCAAAGTACTTTAAATTTGATGGACTGCATCTGACTAAAAGAGTCAGTGCATTGGGGCAGAAGTCTGACGTCTTTGCAGAATATTTAAACTAGCAAATGGGAGAGGGTGCAGCACCCCATACGTCGAATGGAAGAACACCCCTTAGCTAGTGGTCAAACAGGAGTTCAGCATATTTGAAGTTCATTTGCATCACCAGGTAAGGAAAAATGTCCAGCTCCCATATGATGCACAGAGGAAACGCCAGACCTCACCCAACAACTAACACACTGAAATTTGGCTAATGGAAAATCATGTACACAAATGCTTGCAGTCTGGAAACAAGATCCCAGACCTGCAGGCAATAATGACAGAGGCTAAACTGGACATAGTATCAACTAGCGAGATGTGGTTTACCAGTAACTACACTTGGGAGACTTCAGCACCTGGCTATGTACTGCTCAGAAAGAGCCGAGGTGCAAAAAGGGAGGTGGGTGGCCCTGTGCCAATGAAAATATCAAAGCTAGAGCCAGCCCCGGCGCGGCGGTTGGGGTTCCGCTTGTGGCGCGGCGGGCGGGTTCAGGAATGAGCCCGAGTCGTTGGAGGGCTGGTGGGGGAGAAGGATGGAATGTCCCAGGACTGCTCTCCTTCTCTGGGAGGAGGTCTTTGTGCTTGGTGTGAGGTGACACCTAGCGGAGGCTGGGTGTATAACCCTGAGCACCAACACATAGTCGAAGGGGAGGCACTGGGTTGGGACAGGCGCTGGCATCATTGCATGTCTCCGCCCCAGCCAATAAGAGGACAAAATCCTCCTCACCAGATGTTTCCATGACGCCGCGTTTCCTGTTTCAGTTAGCCACCTGGCCGCATACTCCCAACCAGTTACTAATACACGGCACCGACACGTTACAGTTTCGCTCTGGGAGGCAAGCCTGGAGTAATCAGAGAGAATGAGTGGCTAATTGGGTGGTGGAAGCCTCAGGGCACCATGACCAGGGTGGACCCTTGACGGAAGGTGAGGGGTCAAAAGGGGAAAATTAAATAAGGAAAATATCAAAGCTACAGAAATTCAGAATACGCATAAGAGCCAGAAGAACTGTGGGTAACCCTGGAAACAGGAAATGGGACAGCCATAAGAACTGGGATTGTCTACAGGTCCCCAGACCAGGAGGAGGCATAGACACATTACTGTTAGAAGATACACAAAACATGACAGCTAAAGGGAGGTTCTGATAATGGGAGATTTCAACATGCCAGATACAGATTGGTCAATACCAGCAGGAACACCTGCCAGAACTAGACACATGATGGATTCCCTGCAGGGAGGCCTCAAACAACTGGTACAACAACCCACAAGATACAGGGCTATCCTAGATCTATCATAGACTAACAGGAAAAGGATCACAGATCTCGGTAGACGGTCACCTGGGGCCAGTGATCATCACATGGTATGGTTCAATTTGGCCACTACAACTAAATCATCCCATTCCAAGGCAAAAATATGGGACTTCAGAGAGCTGACTTTGATAAGATGGGCAACCGAGTTAAGCTAGCCCTGGCAAAAGAAATACAGGTGAGGAGGTACAGGCAAAGTGGGCAAGCATTAGGATGCAATACTTGAAGCAACATCCCATTGTGTTAGAGAGAAAAGGAAGTGCAAAGAAGAAGGAAACCACTTTGATTCTCAAAAACAGTAGCAGAAAAGGTCAGAGCCAAAAGGCTGGCCTTCAGGAAATATAAGGGAATGCAGCGGATGAAGATAGGGAGGCATACGAAACTTCCCTAAAGGAAGCAGGGAAGGCAGTAAGGCAAAGGCCAAAACCGAAACACTAGCACAAACAGTAAAAGAAGGTGACAAGACTTTCTATAGATACATTAGTGAAAGGAGAAAGTCCAGAGGGGTATTGCTAAGATCAGAGGAGATAAGGGGCGTGTGAGGAGGAGGACCATGTAAAATAATCTATCCTAAATAGATACTTCTGCTCAGTATTTATTGAAAGAAGGCAGGGCAGGGCCCACAGCTCAGCACCATGGACACGGGGGAGGGAGGTGACACTAGTCCCTTTACAAAGAAAGGGTCCTACAAGAGTTCGATAAGCTCAAGATGGACAAGGCATTTGGACCTGATGACATACATCTCAGGGTACTAAAGAAGCTAAGGGTGGAACTAGCAGAGCCATTATCAGAACTGCTTAGTGAGTCTCTGAGCACAGGAGAGGTCCCAGAAGACTGGAGAAGGGCTCATGTGATCCCGCTCCAAAAGAGGTGGCAGGAGGAGGCAGGAACTACAGACCAGTCAGTCTTACCTCAGTAGTTGGCAAGATTATGGAGACACTCCTTAAGAAAAGGATAGTGCAACACCTGGAATCCATAGGAGCACAGGATCCAAGACAGCATGGGTTTACAAAGGAAGGTCCTGTCAAACTAATCTCATAGATTTCTTTGACTGGGTAACCAGAGTGGTGGACCAAGGGGAGCAGTTGATGTTGCCTACCTTGACTTCAGCAAAGCTTCGATACTGTTCACATAGAAGATTGATTAATAAGCTGGGTAGGCTCAGGGTGGGTCAGAAGTTGGTCAACTGGGTGGCAAACTGGTTGACGGGCAGAAAACAGAGAGTGGTGGTAAATGGTATACAGTCAGAAGAGATGCAAGTCACAAGTGAGGTACCTCAGGGATCAGTCTGGGGCCAGTCCTCTTCAATATCTTCATCAGTGACATTTCAGATGGACTGGAGGGTAAGGTTTGTCTGTTTGCAGATGACACCAAGATCTGCAACAGAGTAGATGATCCAGATGGGTGGGCAGAATGAGAAGAGATCTGGATAAACTGGCAAAATGGTTAGAAGAGTGGCATCTGGGGTTTAATGCAAAGTGCAAGATCATGCACATAGGGAAGAGAAACCCTGAAGCCACCCATAGGCTGGGAGGGTGCTGCCAGTCACAAGGAAGAAAGAGACTTGGCATCATCATCACCGATGACCTGAAATTATCCAAGCAGACCACTAAAGCAGTAGATAAGGCTAGGAGGATGTTGGGGTGTGTTAGTAGGGTATAACAAGTCAGAAGAGGAGGTAATAATCCCTCTTTACAAGACACTGGTTAGCCCCATCTGAGTACTACTTGCAGTACTGGAGGCCACACCTTCACAAGGACATTAACCAAATTGAGGCAGTCCAGAGAAGGGCAACAAAATGGTGCAGGGACTGCATCAGAAAACATATGAGGACAGATTAACGGAGCTCAATATGTATACCCTAGAGCAAGGAGGGAGAGAGGTGATATGATTGAAATATTCAAACACCTTAAGAGGCATTAACAAGGTGAAAAGAGTCTAACATGTTTCAATATAAGAAAAATAGCAGGACAAGAGGACACAGCATGAGATTAGAGGAAGGCCGATTAAGGGGTAATGTGAGGAAGTTCTTTTCACAGAAAGTGTGGTGGATGAATGGAGCGGCCTACCTCAGGAAGTGGTGGATATGAATACAGTGCAGGGTTTCAAACAGGCATGGAATAGGCATAAGGAGCAATACAGATGAGTATGACTAGATAGGCCATTGACAGAGCAAAGGCCGATGGCACATTTATAAGGTAGAAAAAGAAATGGGCAGGCTGGATGGGCCTTGACGGTCTTTATCTGCCATCAACGTCTATGTTTCTATGTTATTGGAGCTCTTGTGTGCCCCCTGCAACTGGTCTAGAATGCAGCAGGCTGTCTGATTGCTTGGACACCTTCAGCAGGAGGAACACATCACACCAGTGCTGCACAGTCTGCACTAGCTGCCACTTCAATGACAGTCCAGCTTCAAAAGAGGCTTGTTAACTACAAGGCAGGGCAATTTTATTTATCTGGTGACCTCTCCCAAGGCTCAGAGTACCTCACAACAGTAAAACAGCATGAACAGTTACAGCTGAAACATATTACTAAAATATAAATAAAGAATAGCAATTTTAACAAATTAATCGGGGAATGCCTGTGCAAATAAATAAGTCTTCAGTTGGTGTAAAAGCCCCACTGTGTGGCAGATCTGATTGCCTCTGGCAGGATGTTCCAAAACCATGGGGTGGCAGCCCCAAAAGTCCTGTCCTCTGATTACTTTAGGTGAGGGCTGGGAACATAGCACAAGACCACACCAGTGGATGGAGAGAGTGAAAAGGTGTGTAGGACATCAAGAGGTCTTTCAGGTGGCATGGGCCCAGACCATGTAGGGCCTTGAATATTAACAAACCTATCTTGAAGGTGATGTGCCACGCAAGGCAGCCAGTGCAAGCCATGCAGGCTAGCACCAGCATGATGTGATCCTGTCAAGAAGTTAACTAACAAGGCCCTGCATGGTTTGTACTCTGGCTCGTGTGGGACCGTGTGTTCTTATACGTCCCTGTCTGCCCTCTCCACTCCACAGAGGCAGGTTTGCCTACTACCATAATACAAGGCTGTAACTATCTGGGGACAGAGCCTTTGGTCTGGCTGTCCCATTGAATTGGTATGCTGCGGCATCTTATATCAATAGTGTACAATTGGTGGAGCCTTTAAGAAAGCTCTAAAGGGAGGAGACACTCAGCAAAACTACGCACAGCATGCCCTTTTGTGTTCTCATGCCTGAGCCTGTGTTTTTGCTGACATCGCGGGAGGGATAAGAAAATGGAAGCCCCAGTGTGCAAGGATGATCTTGGTGAGCTCAGGCCCCACTACCTCTACCAGCCACTCATCTGCCAGAGGTTTCCTTGTCCCCAGACTCATTAAGGGAGACAGCACAGTGGTTAAGAGCACTGAGCTGCAAACATGGAGAACTGGGTTTGAATCCCACAGACTCCACTTGCATACTGTGTGACATGAGCAAGTCACTTAACCTCCCTGTACTCCCATAACACACCTGGCAACAGGCCTTGGCTTAAAGTGTATTTCCCTGGCCAAAAAAATATATATATATATCTATTGGAGTTAGCTTACAGTAACATTTTATAATTATTTCTGTTGTGTAGGTTATGAATGGGGTGGTAGTGGAGAGAGCACATAAAAGTTAAGGGGCTAGGGTTGTTAATTAAGCAATAAGGCATGACAAGGTGTGTGTTATTGTGAGGTGATGGCACACCTCGGGAAGTGAAACCTGAGGCAAATCCAAGGGCTTTACACACCCAAGAAGTGCTGTTATCCCTCAATTATGCACACCTAGAATGCATTATTGCAGTTATAAAATGGCTTCCCTGATTTTTTTTTTTAGGATCAAGTAATGAGGTTCAGAAAGTTCAGCATTTCTAACCTGTGCTGTTGTGCTGATAGTAGCATGGTCATGTGACTGGATTCCACCAATCACAGTACAGTATTCTCTTATCCATTTTATAATAATGGAGACCATGAAGTGACTAGCATAATGTAATCTGGGTGTGGGTAAGGCAGATGGGATGCTGGGAGCATATGGAGAAGGACCACTAGTAGAAAGAGAGAGAGACAACACAGGCCATGTATAAACTTGATGGTTTACCTCACTTGGAGTACTGTGTTCAGTTTTGGAGCCCACACTTGATGAAGGACAGGGACAGGTTAGAGGGGTGCTAAGATGCAAAAATGATACAAGGGCAACAGGGTAGGTCTTACGAGGCACACTTGGAGGATCTCAACATGTACACACTGAAGAACAGGAGAAAGAGGGCAACATGAGTTGAGACATTCAGGTACCTGTGCGGAATAAACAAAGTGTACAGCAACAGGCTGTTTACAGTGGCCTAACATGGATACCAGGGTGAACTCCCTGAAACTGGCGGGTAGGGTTCAAGAAGGATGCCAGGAAGAACATTTTACAGAAAGAGTACAGATGGAATGGAACAAGCTTCAGGAGGAAGTCATCAAGGCTGAAATAGTGAGAGGGTTCCAAGGGATGGGACAGAGGCATGGGAATAGTGTCTAAGGGTGGACTGGGGAGGTAGGGAGGACCGACAGAGCACAGTCACAAAATTAGACAGGCTTGGTAGACACAACTGGCCTTCAGGCCTTTATATGCCATTATTGTCTATGTATCTATGTTTAGTTCTGGAATTATTTTTATTTGTATTATTTGTTCGAACTTGTTGTAAGGTACCCTGAGTCTCTGACATGGAACACCAGAAACAACAAACTCTGGTCAGAGCCATTACAGCTCCTGCAAGTGGTGAGCCAGTGAAAAGAGTACTCAGGCTCCGTCACAGCTGGCCCGTACTTCTGTGAGTCTTGCGTATGCACAGTGACAGAAAATTACTGTGCATGCACGAGAAATAGCCCACCATGCCCAAAGAAGGCCACTGTGACATAGCTGCATACACAATTCTCATGCATGTACAACGAAGCCTCAGCAACCATCTTGGGAGGCGGCCATTTTTTCTCCGCCCACAACTGCTGAGGTGACAGGCGAAAAAATAGATGCCTCCATGGGGGTTGTGCAGTCATGGAGGGAGGGCGCACTGATGGCAGATTACTGGAATCTTGCCGCAGCATTGTGGAAGCACATGACTGAGGAACCGGTCACATGCCCACTCCCCTTTCTCTCCCAGAGTTCGCAAAACGCCTGCAGGGCTCTGCCCAGGCAGCCATAAAAAACCTTGCCTTGCTTAATGCTTTTAGGAGAAATTTACTTTGAGGGACATGATATGAACCAGGCTTGAGTGAAAAGGTCTCAAAGCAGACAATTTAATTCAAAATTCTGACATGAGCATTTCTTTCAACCACATGTAAATATATTTTATCTTATTTTATTAATTTGGCTCACCAGGAAAGGTAGGCTAGGTTAAAAATGTTTTCAGCTGCATATTTGGGCAGGAAAATACAAAAATAATTACACTAGGAAACAATAAATCTATGAAACTGTAGTGGTTACAAGCATTGCACCCATTGCAGTAGTTCAAACGTTAAACTGCAGTGGTTTTAAATATTACACAGCAGTGGTTACAATCAGCAAACAGAAGTGGTTATAAATATAATACTGCAGTTGTTACAAACATCATGCTGCAAGTGGTCACAAATATTAAACTTTAGTGGTCACACATCACACTGCATTGCTTACAAACATCACACTGCAGTCATTACAGCATTAAATTGTAGTGATTTCAAACATTAAACCACTGTGATTACAAATATTACACTACAGTGCTTACAAACATTAAACTGCAGTGATTACAGTCAGTAAACTGCAGTAGTTTTAAGCATAATACAACATGTTGTTACAAACATTATGCTACAGTGGTTACAAATATTAACTTTAGTGGTTACACATCACACTGCAGTGGTTACAAACAGTAAACTGCAGTGCTTACAAACATTAAACTACAGAGATTTTAAACATTACACAGCAGTGGTTACAGTCAGCGAACTGCAGTGGTTACAAATATAATACTGCAGTTGTTACAAACATCATACTACAGTGCTTACAAATATTAAACTTTAGTGGTTACACATATCACACTGCAGTGCTTACAAACATCAGACTGCAGTCGTTACAGCATTAAATTGCAGTTATTTCAAACATTAAACCACTGTGATTACCAATATTACACGCAGTGCTTACAAAACATTAAACTGCAGTGGTTACAATCAGTAAACTGCAGTAGTTTTAAACATAATACAACAGTTGTTACAAATGTTATGCTACAGTGGTTACAAATATTAAACTTTAGTGGTTACACAATCACACTGCAGTGGTTACAAACAGTAAACTGCAGTGCTTACAAACATTAAATTGCAAAGGTTACAATTAGTAAACAAAGTGGTTTCAAACACAATACTGCAGTTGTTACTAATGTTTTGCTACAGTGGTTACAAATCTTAAACTTTAGTGATTGTACACATCACACTGCAGTGGTTACAAACATTAAACTGCAGAGGTTACAATTAGTAAACCAAAGTGGTTAACTTTAGTGATTGTACACATCACGCTGCAGTGGTTACAAACATTAAACTGCAGTGCTTACAGACATCAGACTATAGTCATCACAGCATTAAATTGCAGTGGTTACAAACTTTAACTGCAGTGATTACAACCATTACACTGCATTGCTAATCAAGTACTGTCTTAATTACCCTGCCAATTACTAATTATGTAGAAATCTGGATTACAAATGTATCCCATTGACTATAATGGGGTGTGCAGTACTGAGTCTCCTGTGCATATGTCAGGCGTATGCCAGTAAGGGCAAGATGAGCACCAAAGGAAAGGAAGAGATAGACTTTGCAGACCCTTGGGGCAAAATATGACCCCCTTCCCTCTGGACCAGGGGGCAGATAAAATGATCAAACCTGCCTAGGTAGGTTTCACTGCAGTAAGCTTCCTGACAGAGGAAGCTGAGTAGATACTTGGCAAATCGTTTACACCCCAACTAAAAGGAGAAGGCCCTTTATTAGGGAGAGTACATTGTCCCAAAACAGTTGAATTGTGGATGTATTAGCACCTGGAGGAAGTAAAGGCTTGCTAACATGACCTGGCCATGCAGAGTCCCCTGACTATTATTAGTTGCCCTCAGGATCTAACCAGGTCAAATGTTCCTGGAATAGCATATGGCGGAGTATAAAATTGATATGCCACCTGCAACCCCTTTGTAAGAGGAGGCCCAGTTTAGTTTATTTGGTTTGTTGGGGTGGGGGCTCCTGGAGAAAAATCAGGTCAGTAAATACCCCAGGAACAGGGAGACAGTTATAGCTGTGCTGTCCACTTAAAGTAAATGGAAAACCTTTGGTCCACTAGCTTATACCTTCCATCCCCAGTCAGGAGGACTAAGGCACGCCCTGAGAGGCACTGGCACCCACCCTTGGAATCCCCGCATCCCCCACAGCCCCCAAATTCCCTTGGCTGAGCCATACCTTTAGGCCATGAGATTTTGGCTGAGCAAAGTCTTGGCTGTGAGCTAACCCGTTCCAGGTCCGTTTGGTGGTCCTCCCAAGCATCTCAAATGAAGTGAAGTGTGGCCCCATGTACTGATTAAGCCTGCTCTTGTATGAATGAAAAGTGTGAGTGGGACATGTGCAGCCATGAGGAGGCTGCTCCACATGTGGCACAGTTTGCTATGGCCAGCGGAGGCCATGGGGGCACTCGCAGGATATACCGTCTGGGGAGTCAGAGGCTAGGCATTGCCAGGAATTGTCAGTCAACTTCCCAGGTGGGCCCCACCCACATGGAGGTCAGAGAGACAAATCACTAGTGAGGAGACCACCATGAGAAGGAATCATGAATGTGTATGCTGTGCATCAGATCACAATGTCGCGGAATCCTCAAGGGGATCAGTACACCAGTCGGTCAGTAGATAGCAGTACAAACATTAATTACCTTTAAGCTAATGCAACAGAAGTAGCTACTTGGATTTAGCCAAAGGGCAGAGAGAGAGGGAACCAAGGACAGTAGAGCAGGAGATGGATGGGGACCAGCGCCCACCAGACATACCAGATGTTAGGAAGTTCCTTCATTTCACAGAGGCTGGGAGAGGAGGTCTTAGCAGCAGTTACAGTGCCTTTCAGGTGACTGATGATGTCTTATAGGGCATTGACGGTTGTTGGCACCTCACAAATTTTTGGATATGCTTGCTTACTGGCTTTATTCTACACATGATGGGCTAGTTTTGAGGCTAGGGACTTGGGTTGTCCTGGCTGTGATGGTGGGGAAACTTGGATGTCAGTTTAGTATGTTTGGCTGCAGTCACTTCAGCTGAGTCAAAAGTCTGATGTCTGTCTACAAAATACACCACCATCTTGGCAGAGCAGGGGGTCCTAAAGTGAATGCCCTGGGTTTTGGGGGCCTTCATAATGGGGATGTACTTTCTGTGCAGAGCCATTACTGTGGCTGAATAATCATTGTCTTTGTAAAGTTGTGTCCCCAGTATAACACAGTCTTTTGTTTCTGGGCAAGACGAAGCACCTTCTCTTTCTCACTGTACCATAGAAGCACAGTATGACTAAATGGGTCTGAGCCTCAGGGTTAGCCAACTTTGCCCCAAGGCTTGGTGTGCCTGCTCTACCTTGAGCATGAGATCAGAGAGGGAGCTGTAGTGTGGATCACATAAGAACATAAGAATTTGCCAGCAGAAGGAGACCGTGTGGTCCATCTAGTCTGCCCAAGTTTTCTAACCCCCCACACTATCAATTTGTCTTGCTAAGGTGACTGTACTGTCTATCCATGCCTGTTTGAATTCACTGACCATCTTGGCTGCCACACCTCCAGTGGCAGGCTGTTCAAGGTCCACCACCCTCTCCGTGAAAAGTACTTCCTAACATTTGTTTTGAATTTACCTCCCACCAGGTGCATCTTGTGTCCTCTAGTACATGCAGCCCTGTTTTCCTGGAAGAGGTTCCTGGTTTGTACTGTGTTGATCCTGTAACAAATTTAAATGGCTCAATCATGTCTCCTCTGTTCCTCCTCTGCTCGAGGAGAATAAATTTAGCTAGTTGAGCCTAGCAATGCGTTTCTTAATTGCAGACCCTGCATCATTTTGGTGGCATGTCTCTGCACGGTTTCCAGACAGTCTGTGTCTTTTTAGGTGAGGTCTCCAGAACTGCACAAGTACTCCAAACAAGGTCTCACCAGGGACCTGTGCAGTGGGAGGATTACATCATGCTTCTTATTGGTAACACCCCTACCAGTACATCCAAGGATGCTGCTTGCCCTTAGTACTGCTTTTTCGCATTGTTTCCCTACCTTTAAATCATTTTAGATCATGACACCAGCAGTGTGGGTAAGGGCATAATGTCTGTGCCCTCTGCACCCTCTGATAAATTATATATATGGAGATTGTTTCTTCTTGCTTGGCATTCCTTATCATGCACCCAGTCTTGCAGGGACAGCAGAGATTGTGGAGCTGGAGGATGGCCGCTCTGTGGTATTCAAGTGACCATCAATCTGGGTCACCTGGTCAACTAGACTTGAGATTCTTTTCTCTATTTTGCTGATATCAGTCTGCAGGGCAGTAGTGGTAGACATCATTTCTTACGGAATCCCCTGATCTCCAACTGCATGATGCCCATCTGGTGCTGGAGAATACATGAGTTCAGGGCTGTGGTCTCCTTCTGGTTTTGATGAGTGGATCTAGATGGCTGGTAGCTCTCACTGTCTGAATCTGAGGCCTCTCTTCTGAATCTATCACAACGAGGATTTAGAGGATGAGGGCATATCAAGTTCCTCCTGCAATGCTGTTTAGTAGCAGATTTTTGAGTTTTTGCTCATTTGGGGCTCTATTCAATGATCCCCATCATGCGCCTCTGCAGAGCTGCCTACAGTGGTATGACATCACGGAATACCTACATATATGTAAACATTAACCCACAACAGGTGTGGGTTTATAGGCATTTAATGCATGCCTGGGGTGCATTGTGAGGCATGAGGTGCAGGCTGAGTGTCCTCACAGCACCCCAGGCATTACATTACATTATATAAACCCACACCCTGGAATGTGATATTGAACTATAACAGGGGTGCAGTGAAATGTAAAAATGCAAGAGAAACATGTTTTTCTTGTGTCTAAACAGACAAAATGGAATGTATCCTGCCACCCGCAAAAGTGGTCCCTCAGAAAAACAACAGTGTATACCTTCTGTGCTGACACAACTGTGACGGAGAGACCCCTAATGTGATTTGTCTCAGTTCATGTCTGTGACACAGCTCCCTACTGTCTGACGGAGGTGTGTCTCACCACACAGGTTTCATATTGTGACACAGCCCCATATTAAAAGACTCACATACACACACACAACTGCACTCACGGATCATAGAGACAGATAGGGTTGCACACACAGAGCAGGATATTTCACTCATGACACTGTACATCGTTTCCACCGACACTTCAGCTACTCACTGTACGACACTGTCTCTCTCATGGTGTGCCTGAAAGAACTCGATGTGGCTTGCTGTGTGTGACAGATGTCGCCAGGTCAACCTCGGTGCGAATGCATGTGCGTACATACAGGACCGCACACCATCATACAGACAATTGTGCATGATCTCACTGTGTACAGTGACATTCTCTCGATTGCAAGGTGCAACATGGGGACACCTATGTTTGCAGATGCAAGTGTGTCAGGTTGGGTCTGCAGAACACACTCCAGCACTGCGACCTTTATGGACTGCTCCGGCTCACCCACCCTCCCCTACAAATACCACAATGTCATGCCAATGTTCCACTTATTGCAGAGAGTAAGACACACTGACAGTGCATTCTGGGGATAGTGTTGCTGTGCTAGGAATGAGAAACATACTACAGCATAGCAGGAGTGGTACTGGCCTGTCTGGACACACTGCCAGTAGTTTCTTTCATTACCAGAAAACCCTTGCCACTGATCGCATACTGCAATATAAACAGGTAGCACTGTTGCGGCTCATGTATGTGTCTGCAACTTGCAACATGGCATTGGGGGTGGGGCAGAGGAGCACCAGGTGTTTGCTGTGGTGTTCCAGCGATTTCCACGTGCAGCGTCAGACATGCTCTCTCCTCCCTGTTCTGAGTGGGTGCTTGCTGATGTTATTCCAGAACACATAGGAGGATCACGAGGAGAACACATTGCTACAGGAAGTGCAACTGACTGCTGTGTACACTCTTGCTACTGCTTTTCATTAACAGGACAGTAATGCGGTCATTGGACACTGGTTTATATACAGGTACCATTCCTGCGGTCCACCTCTCTGTGTGCCAGTAGCGATGTTCAGTGCATCTCTCGTTCACTGGGAACCACTGGCCGTGTTCCCTGTCATCTTCTCTCAATGGCTCGGTACTGACATTTGTCCTATGGCATCTCAGCAGCAGTGCAGCATTGCGGTGATGACACACACACACACACACACACAAACAGCGATTATTGCTGCAGTGTAATGCTTGTATTGCCGATATGGATATCATCCTGATTTGCACTGTCTGTCTCGGGAAGGGGCCCAGAGCTCCGGTGCAGTGGGCTGCATTTCTAAGCGTGATAGCTGGATTTACACTGTCTGGGGAAGAGGCCACAATGTACAAGCCCCCCAGGTCCACAATGTGCTGAGGTGATGGACTGCTGAGCTGTGACTGTGACCACTGCTACACTTTCTGAGAGGCACAGTTAGAGCGCTGGATAAACCACTCATGGGTACATTCCAAGTTACTCCCTTGCAGGAATGCGGTGCTCAGAGTGCTCCACAAGCTGCGCCCCAGAGTAGGCAAACTGTTACAATACTGCCACTAATTCCTTTGTTTGGTGAGTGCAGGGTGACTGAAAGTGCCATAGTCATGGAGGTAAACTTCTCCCTATTTGGACAATTTACTGTTCAACAGTGGCTTGATGTCGCTTTCTGGCTGGGGAGATGCCACCATGAGAAGTCATCAAGCTATGGATGCAAATTGTACAGACAGTGATGAAGACTGTCTAAATGCACTGCAGGCTGTCTGTGGTACGATGGAAGACAGATGCTGTGAGTAGGAGGAAGGTAACAAGGTGGAAGTGCGTGCACAGCAAGCACCACACATGATAAGGGACGGCTGTTCAGCTGCAGATGACAGATGAGGATATGACTGAGGCACACAGTACTGATGATAAAGACAATGCAGGTCACAGGCACAGTGGAAAACACTGCCTCATCAGTCCCAAATGGGCTACCTGTCAAGGCACAAGAACAGTATCCAGCACTCCAGACTCAGTGTCACAGTGCAAGACAGCTGAACACCAGGTAGCACACAGTATGAGGGTGCTGGGCAACTGGTGTTCCCTGCAAGCAGCAGACCTGTACAGATTGCAGGATGGCTACCAAGTGAGCAATCTGCACAGCACAGCTGACACACAAAGAAAAGGAGAGTAGAACAGAGCACTCTCCATCAGCACTATCAAAGGAATTCAGCGTTGAGCAGCAGCCAGCAGAGACAATGCGGGTACAAAACTGGTTTCTTCATCTGTCACCACTGCTTTTTCAAACATTGCAGGACAGATAGGAACTGAACAATCCACACAGAACAGCTGGTACACAAAGAATACACAGAGCACAACAGCGTAGTCTAGCTCAACACTATCAAAGCAATCCTGCATTGAGCATCACCCAGCAGAGACAATGTGGGCTATAAAGGTGGTTTCCTCCTCCTTCACCAGTACTTTGCAGGTGATAATTCTGACAGCAGCAGTGACTGTGGCAAGTCAGAACACTACACAACTCATCACAGGCAGGAACACTCTGCAGAGCGCAGTGTCAGACCTAAGTAGCAGTTGCCCGTAACATCAGATGTGTCAGGGCTGATACAAGAATGGGGCTCAGTACCACTCCCTCAAACAGTATCATGACAACACCTGCTACTACAACACATGCAGGTGTGAAGGTCACCTTGCCACCAAAGTCCTTGTGTCACACAGCAGACATCTTAGTTTGTCTAAAGCAGAACTAGACATACTGCATCAAGCAAAGGATGAGCCCGATATGCAGAAAAGCACTGTGTGGGCAATTAATGTTCTGCAGGACTGGCTGCAGTCTAGGAAGGTGGAAGTGAATTATAAGGATTTCAGCAGTTGAGCTTGGTAGTCTGCTGTGCGAATTTTATGACTGTGTATGTGGGTTTAACGGGAAAATGTACACCGTTAGCTCCCTACTGTGTTTGCGGGCTGGTATAAATTGGTTCCTCAATAATAGTGAGAACAACTGTTATGTGGAACATTACCAGTGAGCCTGCATTTAAGGCAGCCAACAGTGTATTTATAGCTGTCTTGAAACAAATAAGAAAGTAAGGGAGTGGCTGTGCATGCCATCACCCCCATCAGTCAGACTGATCTACAGCATTTAACAGCTTCACCAGCAATGTCACCAGACCTGCCACAGGATTGGTCAAACATGTCTGGTTTAAACTGCAGTTAGGGTTGGCATGTCGTGTTCATGAAGGAATCGTGAGTTGAAGCAAGACTCCTTTACAGTGAAGAGCGAGCACAGCAAGGAGTTTCTGACTCTGCCACAACCTCACACAAAAAATCCCAGTAATGTGTGTGAGGTGAATAAGGAAAGTCAAAGGTTTCTCTTTGCCGACTCCAGAAATCCTAACCGGAGATCAGAAGGCTGTGGGTTCTATCTCCACACCAGGCACTTAGGTTAATATCCCAATACTGACACTAGTGCAGCATGAGGGTGCTGCACTCCTGAGGTTCCGTCTTTCAGATGAGACGTTAAATCGAGGTCCCATCTGCCTGTTCTGGTGGTAGTTCAGGTGGATGTTAAAGATCCCATTGCACTTAACGAAAACAGTAGGGGAAAGTTTTATTAGGACAAGGAATGTGTGTGACATACAGTTTAACAGAACGTATAATAATATACACAGAAAAGAAAAACAACACAAAATAAAACACCTCATAACATATGTCACACCTGAAAAGAAAAGCAATACAAAAATGCAACAAAGAAAGGACCATCAAGTCATGGCGAGTCCGAATCAGTAATCTAGGAAGTGCAGTCCATAAGGCAAGCAAACTTGAAGCCGAGTGCAGTGTTTGTTCATATGCATATATGGTTTGTAAGTCCTTCACAACTTTCCGTTCAAGTTCCAAGAAGGTGCAGTCTTTTTGCTGTAGGGTAAACTGACATCTAGCCATCCAAATATTCCACTTGATCACAACTAGAATAAGATTTAGTGTGTCCATATGCCATAAGGACTATTGAGGAGAAAAAACACCATACATAATCGTCTGAAAGGAAAGAGTCTGAAATATTGGAGAAGCCCACTTTGTGACAAAAAACCCACCATTGCGAATAAATGTAAAAATAAATGAGGTATCATTTCTAGTGCTGCATTACATAATGGTCTAGAACACAATCTATCTTGAAATTGTTTATGTTTGTGGTTGGCTTTAAACATTAATTGCTCATGGCACAACAGCCAATGAAAGTCCCACATATGTGCAGAAATTCTTTGCACCGCAACAAGGATAAAAGGGAGGAAATATGTTGAACCGGACATTTATCGAAGGGGACTGTGTCACACACAGAGGAAAGAAGCAGCTTATAAAGAGTCTTATGGAGTGAGCAATGAACATCTGAGGTGACACTTGCCATTGTTTTTAATGTAAAAACATATGTTTCATACAAGGCGTGCTACCTGAAAGATGAAGATATGCAAGGAGTTTTGTTCCCACTGGTGGAACCAAACCCCACAAGAATCGTGAAACCACATTTCCCATCCCTTCTGAGTATTAATCAGAAGTGGCCAGAATTGCTATAAGAAAACACTAGAATAAAACAACAAGGGATTAATCATACCTACACCACCCTCTGTAATGGGTGGATAAGTAATGTTTCGCTTTGATCGGGTTCCGCTTGCTTCCCCATTAATGCCTGAAAAACAAGCAGAAAACCACAGTTTCCATTTGTTTCAGTGAATACATAACTTAAATAAAGAAATAGAGGTATTAAAAGGTCTTAATCAAAAATACCCTCTTTTCTTCCCAATTGATCCTCTATTCCAAGAGGCAACTTTCATTTTACCCTGTCGTAGTTTAATCTCCCAATTATAAACATCAGAGTCACAGGTTCCAAAGTGGACTCTAGGATATGAATGGGCCCTCACCAGATGCAGTAGGCCAATATGTTGCCCCGGGCCATAATGGATCCCAACCGAATACCCATACTCTTTCCAAAATTCAGACAGGCTCCTGAAAAATTTCCAAATAAAGAACATTCTTGTAGGGAAGCTCTACTGAGGACATATCAGCCAGTAGGAGGCAAATATCATCAGCATAAGCAATGGCTTTATACGGTGCAAGCATATCAGAACAAGAAATGGTATGTATCTGAGAGTGAACATTCAGACGTCGGAGCAGAACATCCAAAAATAAGACATATAATAGAGGGCTTGCAGGGCAACCCTGGTGGACACCTCTTTAACAGGGATCATAGGCCCTACCCAACCATTTACAACCGAACTACCATGGCCGGTTTGTAGAACTTTGTAGCCATCGGATCATGGTGTCTGGTATATGTAAAAACGTAATGCATTCCACAAAAAATCGTGGTTAACTGAGTCAAATGCTGCCTTCTGATCCACTGAAACAATAATACCAGAGGCCTTGCCTGCAAATCCATGGGAAAATAGTTCCCAGAGGAGAATCAGATGATCTGATATTCGTCTAGTAGGTATTGAGCAGGATTGGGCTGGATGCAGAACCGATTCCGCAATTCTGACAAACGCCTTGCAATAATTTTCATTAATAACTTAAAATCAGTATTTAACATGCAGAGAGGGCACCAATTCTCCAAAGGTGAATGGCGCCTTTTGTTTGTAAACATATATTAAAGTACCCTTGGTAAAGTCTAAAGGTATAGTCTCGCTACTGAGCAGGGCACTAAATACAGCGGTCAGTTTAGTAGTTAAATGGTCATTCAGTACTTTATACAAAGCAGCTGGGAGATCATCTGGACCAGGAGTTTTATGCAAAGGCAATGAAGAAATCACAAAGACAGCTCTTTCTCTGTCAAGACAGCACAGGCCATATCTACACTCTGTGCGAAGGGAGTGGAATATCCAGATCCCTGTACAGAAGTGTAGGGTCTTCTAGTACAGCAGAGAGGGGGCAAATAGAGCAGTCGTGTGGTCCGTCACAATCTGCTGAATATCAGAACGTGTATCACATAGCTCCTTCAGAATTGGCAAGACACAGCACAGTTTTCTGAGACTTGTTGTGAATTTGACTCAAAGGACACACTACTTCCGTGGTCCAGACATGTGGAATTTGTGTTGGTGGTACAATTGTTGTGATTGTCTGGACTGAAAACACAACATGTCTTTCCGTGTCGATTGAATCTGGGGGACAGGTTCTATCCCATCACATATGCTATGGAAAGCAATGACTGTAGGTGAGCCCTTTTCTGTAAATAAGCCAAATAATCCATCCTGCTTTTCTGTCGACTGTAATTTTTCAAATAAATGATTAAAGCATGTTTCATATCCATCCACCAACGATGGGGTCATCATAAAAATAAATACAGATTTACGAGCAGAAATGAAAGACTGGAGAAATCTCTGACACATCATATCTTGCAACAAAGATGTGTTAAATTTCTAAAGTCCCGCCCTTTGTTAAAAGGGCAACTGGACCTATACCAATCGACAGTACTTTGTGATCTGAAAAGGCTACTGCCTGTACCTGAGCTGAGCCAATCGGTAACGTACGGGATAAAAACAAAATCAATTCGTGTTGCTAGTTTTCCTTTGAAAAGTGGGAGTATGTCATTGTGAAAGAAAGGAAGCATCAGTCAAATGTGCAGTACTAATCAGGTTATCCAATTCATGTGAATCACAAAAGATTTTTTAGTGGTGGCAAATGAACTTTATGTAGTAGACTGAGGCCACAATTAAAATCACCAGAAAACACCACTTGGAAAGAAGTATGCAAGTAAGAGAGCAAATCAAAGAAAGCAAGGCTATGCGAGCCGTTTTAACTTGAAACGAATGTTTATGACTCGTGCGGACAGTTACTTAAAACAAAATCCAAAACTAGGCTCTGCCAGGAGCCAAATCAAACAATTTTAGTAAACGGAAGCTCGGAACATTGACTAATATGCCCAGACCGAACAGAGGTCCTGGCCTATGGACCAAAATGAAGGGCCCAAAAGCCAGTAATGCTTTGCTTGTCTAATTTCCTGCACTGTGTGGAGCCTGGTATCCTGCAATAAAAGATACCTAATGGCAAGAATCGTAAAAGGAGAACACTAATCTTCATTTCTCCATTCATTTCATACTATTAACATTAACAGTGTGGCAAACAAAGGGGCCATGGTACCAGTTATACAGGTGTGAACTAACCTCAAGAGTTTCTCTTCCCAGCTACATTCTTTCCTTTAAGCTAACTTTGGCCTTACGTTTATAGAGACCTGAACCCAGTTGGAGTTCGAATCAGTGGTGCCATCAGGGAGTGAGGGACGCAATAGAAGAAGAGTCAGACTCACCACCTGCGTCTTCAGAAGTCAGCTGGAGAATCTCATAGGTATTAGACAGGGCTATGGGTTGGGGTACTACGGGCGTAATAGGAAGTGGCGAGGTACGACCATTCATCATTGACCTTCGCCGCACAGCAGTAATAGGCTCATTGGGAGGTGGCATGGTACTTGGGCCAGGGATATGATCCAAGTGTGTAGCCGTGGGTAGAGCATGTGATGGCGAAGAGGGTTCTACAACCAACAGGAGTTCAACAGCAACAACTGTTGAGGGGTAGTAACCTGGGGACACAGGTACATGGTCAGGTAGAGCAGGGTCCATCGCGGCTGTAGATGGAACGGGCAGCAGTGGTATGAAGCCACGCCTTTTATGCCTCGCGTAATCACAAATCGCTGATCAACCCCGCCATCATGATTTGCCTGGGCATGAGCAGACCAGGGACAAGTTTGGAACGTATGACCAATCTCTTCACAAAGATTACATTTGCTATTATTCTGGCAATGAATCCCCACATGTCCCAGCACCCTGCAATTGTTACATCTCAATTTATCACAGACATTACTCAAGTGCGAGGGGTCCCCACACCTGTAACAGGCCTTAGGCTGTCCCGGTAAAACAGTACCCCTATCACCTACCAAGAAAAAGAGTTAGGCAAGTGGATTGGGCCAGAGTCATTAGTACGTAACAGAACCTTGAACTTCCATCCCCTGTCCAGATATTTTCTGTGTCAGGATAGCCTCAGGTTGGCCCTGTACCTTACAACGTTGTCCCAACCAATAAACAATATCCCACACATCCACACCCTCATTCCGAACATCACCGTAATGGTCTTAAAGGCAGGTTTTGAGAGGGAATGGCCTGAAAGGAAGTCCATAAAGCAGTACTTTTTATGCGTGGTACCTAGTCCAAAATGATCTAATCCACGAGATGTCTGAAAACTTACATCAAACGTGGATTCTCCAGACACATGAATAAGGGCATATTCTCGGCAAAAATTTTAAAGAGTCTTTCAGCAGAATCCTGGCCACGAACACGCGGTCGGAGGGTCAGGTAGTCCACCTATAAACTAGTCATACAGCATTATGCCTTTTGCAGCTAGGACTGGAGAGTGAAATAAAGAAGAAAGGAGCGAGTGTGTCCCACCTGTTTAGAGGGTGGCTTACCCATAATAGCAGAATCCGAGACTGTCACTTCTGAGCAACCAGGAAGAGGAGAGGAGAGGCTCGTGGTATAGATTCTTGGGGAGGGCTAACACAGGGTTCTGGGTAAGAGCCAAGTCCATCGGTATGCTTAATGGGTCAGAGGCGCTCCTGTATCAGGCTGACTCTGCTGTGCATCCAGGAAGTCCTCGGGATGGGGGACCGAATAGGGGACGGACCGAAACCCACTGTCCCAGCCCGGTTCCTGAATCCAGCCAGCACCACGCAATGCCTTTTCCACCGACCAGGTAGGCTCCACTGGGGAGTTTCATGTTGTAGAGGCATTAGTGAAAAGGGTCGGTCAACTGGGGAGGCTCAGGAATCGTAGCATGTGTATCGTTGCAGGCTTCAGTCAGCAATGACAAGGAAGGGTGAGCCCCAATAGTTGCAGGCAATGAAGGTACACTCGCGGTTCAGACTGTGCGACTGGAGGCAGTTCAGACTTATCCATAGTACCGTTAGTAGAAGAGCAGGCTCTGTCGCTTGTGGCTTTTTGAACTGTCAGCATCCGTTATGTAATGTGAGTTTAGTTAGTGAGAAACAATGTTCTGCTTCAGTCAAGCACTTCCCAATATCGCCTCCCTCATTTTTACTGTATCAAGATTAAGACACTGACCATCCGCCATAGGAAACATCCAGGGAGGCAGAGCAATCCATCATTGAGAGGTCCAAAATAGATGTAGTCTCAGTAGTAGGTGCTTCCTGAAGGGGCGTCAGATACAATAAACTCCTGCACAGACTTAACTTTTTCCATCGTGGTCTCCAAACAGCCAGAGACAGGAGTTGAGACCAAGTCTCCTGTCTCTCAACCACCTCCGCAGCAGGCAGAGGAGGTTCCGCCATCTTGGACAGAGTACCCTCTGTCAGAGTAGGGTATTCTCGTGCCCTGGCCAAATTTCCTCATTCACTAAAAATACCACCAACAGCTTACTCTGGTTCAAGGTCAGTGACATTTCACCTGTATCCCCTCCCCGGATCATGCCTGAAAATAGGCAGAATCTGCCTAGTGCACTTACCTGGTCAACAAAACTAAAAGAAAAAAAATAAAAAACTATCCAGTGGCACTCTTTAAACACTATCTCAGCAGATCTCCGCCTAATGCAGTAGCTTTGTATCTGCATCCCAGACATGTGATTCACCCAAATGACAAGTACTGGTGCACCCAGCAACCAATGGGTGTCAACTACCTTGGATCATTAATGCCAAAATATCTGAGGAAGCAAATCTCAGTCAGCGGTACACCTGTAACCCTAGTTGGCACTATCCCAAGGGCTACTACTCCTGCCTGTTTGATCACGGACAGGTTGAGGGGCCTAGGTCCTATGGCGGGTGCCTCCAGCCAGAGGTCAGGTTTGTAGTGGTTAGACTAGCTTTCACAGCCCTCTGGGACACTGAGAACCCTTTATTCCCTCTAGTGTCTCACACAGTACACCAGAGTTACAGCCACAATACCCCACGTACACACTGTTCACTCATATAAATACCACTTACCCTCGAGACTGATTCTACAGCACGTCTCTGGGACCCCTGTAAAGAAAGGTTAAACAACATACACCGCAAAACACAATAATGTTTCCATAAGTATCAACACCACAGACAGTATATAGTATAACAACAACAAATCTGGTTTATTTAGGGACAGTAACACGGGAGAGGAAATCAGGTTAATTAGTGGCATTAAGTCACAGTATTGTGCACACTACAGGGTCTGAAAAGTCACACTCTGGGTACCCAGGTTGGGGGCTAGCCAGGTCCATTGCCCGTGGTTGGCTGGCAGGTGCAGATGGATAGGGCCCTGTAGAAGAAAATATATGCACAACACCCAATTGTAATCCAGAGCTGGAGGGTTCAGTCCAAAAAAAACAGTGAAACAACAAGAATTAGATGATACACTTGTGATTGAAAACAAGTTGCAGAGGAATACCCAGATTTGTACTCACAACACCAAGCTGAGGATCAGATGGAGAATGTCCCTCTGGATTGCCAGAAGAACAGGGCATGAGGACAAGGTCCTTGTGACTGGACCCCACTGCAGTTGATAGCAAGCGGATGTAGTCTGAATTAAGCTGGGGGTTTACTTCCAGCTTCAGCACACAATTCACTGTGCGGGGATTTGAAATAGCGATTCCCATAAGCACTATGCATTTATATGTAAAGGAAAATACTATACCAGGCAGGCTGCTCCTCAGATCCCGACGCGATTACTGCAAGATACCCGGGAGAACACACAGCAGCTTCAGTTTCTGACAAACCGGCGCATCAGCAATTTCTCCAGTCTTCTACAGGGTGAGCCTGGTTTCCACACTTCTGGTGCTTCTTTCTCTCACAACTTGGATTCAGTCCCAACTGGCACTCACACAGACTGCAGACCGAAACTCAGGGCCTTCACACGTGCTTCCCGGCGAATTATACACCGCAGAAGCACCCAGCTCCTTCTTTCTTCACTGCCACAACTGATCTGATCTTTCCAATCACAGAGCAGGGTATTTCCTTAGCTCCACACTATTCTGTTGGCTGGTTCAGCTGTCACTCACAATAAGACTCCTCTGTTGGTAGAAAAGGCGCCAAGGTCAAAACTACATTTCCAGAGTCACTGCCCATACAATCCCTTGTGGCTGACTCAAATTAAGAGTCCAAGTTCTGATTCGTCCACAGGCTCCATTTTAGGGCTCCTTAACCCAATTGGCTCAGCACAGCAGTTTAGGTCCAGAATGCAGGGTAACACACACAGAGTCCCAGCTGCAATAAAGGCAGCTAAACAAACTACAATTTTGCTAATGCTTTAAATGATTACAGTCAAATAGTTACAGCTTTCAGATGGGCTCCTTTGCACCTTCAGCGATCGCAAAATGGGCGATTACTCCAGCAGCTCAGGAGATTTGAGCATTAAATACACAGTCCCCCCATACAACTAATTAAGTCTGCAAGCAGACAGCTCTTAAAGAGACAGTACATGGAGGCTCAAATAGCACTCACTTGCAACCACATTTAAGCAGCTCAGGCGCGAACACCACCCAGACTTGGAGCATTCAGGCAAGCTCCTGGAAGACTTTTGGGAACCCCATTTGCAGGGGTTACACCCTTCCTGGTCTGGAAAAACTTGGCATCCGCGTCAAGTAAGTACCCCATAGGTTTCAATACAACCATATCCGTTTACATCAGTATCACATTAGACTTATACATGTAATTATCAGTCAACATATCACCTTACCAGAACACATTTCTGAAACTTTTCAGTACATCACTTTTACATAGTATTATACACACATTGTACCATAACTCAGGTTATTACCTTCTGTACATGAAACCTGAAGAGGGCCCTTTCCTATCAGCTACTTTGGGGCTGGATGGGCAGGGCACCATACCTAGAGGGCAAGACAAGTAACTTGGAGTTAGCACTGATGTTCAGTTTGGGCAATGAGCTTGGGGACACATACACTCCTTTATGGACAACATTGAGAGGCAAGTCCACAGGCCTCCCAGGGAATCATAACTGAGGTGCACCACAGGCTTTACAGCTCAACAAGTCTTTCTAGGGGAACTGTTACAGTCTCTGCACTCTGAGCCTCATTTTCAGCATTGTCCTCACTTGTCAGGGAGTCTCCATTGGGGTAGAGGCTAGAACTTGGGGCACTTTTAGCTCCAGAAGTTACAATCTCTGAGTCCACAACACTTGGCTCACATGGAGAGCTTTTGGACACTGGTATATCACCAGTCTGTTCCAGTCCATCATTGTCCTCCTCTGAAAGCTCAAACAGTTCAACCATACACAATGATTCCTTATCATCTGACTTGATGCTTTGCACTTCACTTTCTGGGAGCATTGGCTCAAGGGATAAAGCTGGGGACTTAGACAGTCCAGAAGGCCAAGCTTCATCTCCAGGATTGACTAGGGATTGCCCTGAAACAACTGACTCAGTTCATAAGAAGGGTAGTATTCAAAGCCACACTCACTTTCCTCTGACATGGACTGACAGTTATGTTCAACTGGGACTTGTGGAGGGAACACTTTAACTCAGCTTCTGTAGGTGCAGACTTTCTTGATTTTTCTTAGCAGCAGCTCTAGTCACTGGTCCAGAGGGGGTATTTTCTGGGGCTCAGACTCAATCAAGATTTGTCCAATAAGCATTAAATGATTTCTATGCATTGTTTTAACATCTTTTGAATTATTCTGAGGCCTTACTTTGTACACAGGCAGATCATCTAATTTGCCCACTACAATGTGAGGGAGATGGGTGCCATCTGTCGGCAATCTTATGTTTGCCATGCAGTCCCATATTTCTTAGTAATACCCAATCTCCCCTCCTGGAGTTCCTGTGCTTTCACCTTTTATCATACCTTTCTTTGTTGGCCAGATTTCTTTTGGCAGCCATGGTTTGAGCCAGTTGAGTACGCATGATTTAGCTGGGCTTTAACTTTTGCACATACTGTAAATAGTTGTCAGCTCGAACCCATCAGGAGAAACTCCAAAACATACGTCTACCGACAGTCGAACTCTCTTCCAAACATCAGGCGGTAGGGGAGAACAGTGGCATCACTTTTGGTGCAGTTGTAGGCATGTACCAGGGTGCTAATTTGTTGGCTTCATCTAGGCTTGTCCTTTGTATGGAGGTGCCTAGCATATCTAACACAGTCTTGATTTGAAATGTTCAGGCTGTGGGTCCCCCTAGGGGTGGTGAGAGGTGGTTCTGGACTTTAGCACTCCCCACAGAGAAAGCATCTCTTTGATAAGACGACTCTCAAAGTCTCTCCCTTGATCAGAATGGATTCTTGTAGAGCCCCATAGTGAACAAAAATGTTTTCTACAAGTACTTTAGCCACAGTGGATGCCTTCTGGTTCTTGGTGGGAAAGCTTGGGCATATCTCGTAAAATGGTCAGTAACCACCAGCACATTGCTAATATTTCTAGATCTGACTCCAAACTCATGAAATCAATACAGACCAGCTCCATGGGGTGCACTGGTGCTGATGTTAACAAGGGGCAGCCCTCTGGGGCAAAACTTTCCTCTGTAAGCAGCGACTACAAGGTTCGAATGTGGTGCTCAACATCAGCCACCATCTTAGGCCAGTAGAATCTGGATCTCCACCAAGTCAAGTGTTCTGTCCATACCAAGGTGCCCATGTGGTTTGCGTAGGACCTCAGTACTGAGTCTCGAAGGCAGTGGGCAGCACCATTGTTGTTTGTCTGTTTGTCCCCTCTGTCTACTATTTCTCTGTATAACAGTCTATTGATCAGTTTCAATTTAGGACCTTCCTTGTATAACAATGCAGTTCTCAAATCAGTGGAGCATAATTTGGACACATCTTTCCTGCATAGAGGGCTTCTAAAGCTGATTTGATCATGGGATCTCCGGGATTGAGCCGCTGAATTCTGTCATTGTCCAGCTGAGGCGTTGCACCAATGTCTGTGTGCAGAAAGTGGCAATAAGCAGCAGGTATGCAATTCTCAGAGGGTCCCAAACAATCCACCATACAGTCCACCGTCCGTGGACATTTGTTCCTCCCTGTCAAGCGTCTGACAGAGTGCTTGAATATCAGGTTCTGACAGTCTGACCCAGTCATTCGAGGGACAGGCCTCGGGAGAGCATCAGCATCTATGTGGTTCCAGGCCTGCTCTATATTCAACAGCATAGTCATATGTAGATAATGCAGAAAGCCACCTATGGCCAGTGGCATCCAACTTAGCTGAAGTCTCGCACATAGGTCAAAGGATTATTGTCAGTTTTACTAGTATCTTAGCCCTCATACAAGTATATGATGGAACTGGTAAACAATAGCCCACTTCAAAGCTGAAACTCTAACTTATGTACAGGATAGTTCTTTTCGGCTGGGGTCAGGCTTATACTGGCAAAGGCCACTGGTCTCAGAGCCATTCTCGTGCTCTTGGTACAATACAACCCCAAGCCTTGCAGGCTAGCGTCAGTGTGCAAGACATAGGGCTTCACTGGATCTTCATAGGCAAGGACAGGAGTGTGGGTAAGTTGATATATAATCTCATGAAAAGCAGCTTCACACTCAGGTGTCCATCTGGCTCAAATACTTCATTGGGACGGAATACACTCTCTCAGGCTCAGAAGAAACTGACCTCTTGTATTTTTGTGGGTAGGAGGGTAACCTTGAGTAAGATTAAGTCAGGGACGGATCACTCTTGAATAGTCCTTGATGAAACTTCTGATAGTAGCTGCAGAATCCAGGAATCTTTGCAGTTCTTTTAGATTGTAGGGCTGTGGCCAGGTGGTCAGGGCCTCAACTTTACTCGGGTCTGTCTCTGTTCTTTCAGTGGAGACTGTGTCCCCATACTTTACAGAATGTTGGAAGAATTGACATTGTCGATGGACAGTTTCACATTAAAGTCTTCCAATCGGTCCAACACCTGTGAACAATCTGCTCTCATGTTCCTCCAGTGAGCTGCCAAACACAAAATAACATCATCTAGATATACCAGGCACTCTAATAAGTTCATGTCCCCACTGCACGCTCCATCAGTCATTGAAAAGTGGCTGGGGCACCTGAATCCTTGAGGCATCCTCATGAATTCATAGAACCATAGGCGGACAGATAAAGGCTGTCTTCTCACAGTCTTCTGGGGCCTATCGGGATCTGGTAGTACCCACTGCGAAGATCCAGCACAGAGAACCACTTGCTACCGTTCAGGCAGTCCAAAGCATCCTGAATGTGGGGCATTGTATACTGATCAGGGATAGTCCCCGGTTTAAAGTGCGATAATCCATGCATCTTACTGTCCCATTCTTTTCTCACTACCACGATGGGGAAGCATAGGGGCTTCTGGATTCTTGTATTACACCAGCAGCAAGCATCTCTTGCAGATGCGTCTCACATCTTCTATGTCAGCAGGGGCCAGGCGTCGAGTCCTCTCATGAAATGGCCTTTCAACATGCAGCCAGATGTGGTGCTCAGCTCCTTGCACACATCTACGTCCCATTCCTTTAAAGAAAACACCTGAATGCTCTCTGGGCAAGCTTTCTACTGATTCTCATCTTCTATTCAGCTGCAGCGGGAGTCCCAAAATCAAACAAGTTGGGCATCACTCTGTCATTTCCCCGAACACTTGTTACTGGGTAGCACTGCAGTATCTGCACAATGTTCATTAGCCAGGGTGCAACCTCTATTTACTCGAATCTCTCTATCAGACACATTATGAACTTGAACCATTACCCTTCTGGCATAAGCATGGGCTCTGGCAGGCAAAATACTTGGTTTGACCAGCAGTCCTTCCAGCAATTTCCCAACGCCTGGTGTATCCAGCATGAGGATTTTATTCTTGACATCCTTTCTGATACGGACTTCCCCTGTAAGGTACACTGGGCATTTGGCGCCAGAATCAGAGACTCGAGGATCCTTCTTCCAGACAATTCCAACTGGTTCCTCTGGGTCCATTTTTTCAGCTCTCTGTGCCTCATAGGACTTCTTGATCAAGGCAGGATTCTCAAAGCTCTACCAGTCCTTGACCCTTGTTTCTCATAAAACAACTGCACCAACCATCCAAACATATGCTTTCATCCCAGTTAGTAGGGAATCCCATTATACAGTCCAGTAGGGGACACACTAAGGCCAGGGTCTCTACTTGCTCTGCCACTCCAGCCACGGAGGTAGGGAAAGATAGCCAAACTCGGATATACCTGGGTAGGGTAGGCCTTCTCACTTAACCTCCAAACAGCAGTCCTTCCAATGGTTGTAAGAGTACGTTTGACAAATGCTTCTGATACCAATCCTGGAACATAATTGTCACTTGGGAGCCACTGTCCAACACAGCTCTGGTGGGCAAACCATTCACTTTACTGTAGCTTCCATTGAAGGGTCCACTATTCTGGACCAGTCTGGAGGTGCTGGTAGCAAGAGCCTGGTAGATGATCTAGCCACAGAAGGATGTGAGTTAGCATTTTGGGACCTTCACTGTGGTCATTTGTGTACCTCTCAACCACTGATTTGTCCTCAGCTCTCCTTGTAGCCTGTATACAACTTTGTCTATGTCTTTTGAGGACCTACATTCTCTCTTCATGTGTCCATCCTTCCCACAATTATAGCAAAACATGCCTCCGGAGATTGAGCTGGCAAGGCATCACACTGGGAGCAGGGCGGGTACTTCAACAGAAAACCTTGGTGCCATCTCTGTCTCTGCGGCGTGATAAGCATTTGGAGACATCTCATCAATTTCCCACTTCTATGGTCAAGACATCGAGTTTTGAGCTGTTGTCAGCAGGAGATGCATGGGTGGGTACCCCACCCCATAGCAGATGCAGTCGGATGAGGGTCAGGGCCTGACTTGCAGGAAGCGGCCTTCATAAGAGACTGTTTTTATTTCCCTGAACTCTCTCAGCAGTTCACCCCATGGTGACACACCCTTTTCCTTCTCAGAGCACTCATTAACTGCCAACCTCTGCCCTGAACTTCACTTGCGGGTCACCCTCAGTCTTTTCGGGTGTTAGCGGCAGCTATTGGTGCAAGTCCCTCCTGGGGTCGCCTTTTCAACCTTTCAATTTCTCTCATTAGCTCATCATAGGAGGTGGGGATTCCAGTTTATTGGCCAGCGTAACTGAAGCAACAGCAGTTCTGAGAAGGGCAGAATTAGGATCCTGTCCAGCCTGGTTCGGTCCAATTCAATCGCTGGCAAACTACCCTTTCTGAGGCATTCTTGCAACAATTTTTCCAGACAAGATACATACACAGACAACAACTCCCCTTGGTACTGTTGTGCATTTCTTACTTTCCACCACAGGTCCTCATCAGAATCTGGGCTCCCATACACATTCTCAAGGCCTCAAGATAGTCCTGTGCAGTCGCTTCAAGATTATGGGCCCGTTGGCACAGATGGTGAGCCATGGCAGGGGCCTTGGAGGCTGTCCTTAACCTCTTTCGCTTTTCTGCTTCAGAGCATTGCCATTCTAGCATTGAGGGCAACATAGTCTATCCAGGTCTCCCAGTCATCCTCCCTTGAGGGGTATGGAGGTGCCGAAGATTCTCAACCTGTGGTAAAGTCATGGCTAATGGCGGGTACAGACATAGGGCTAGCATGGCACAGACATGAAGGAGGAGCAATAAGGGTACTGGAGGCGGGCATGGATGTTGGGGAGGACCACCCCAGGTGGCAAGAATAGTTTCTTCAAGTCCTCCATAGTTTTCCCTTCCTCCAGCAACAATTTAGCAAATTTCACCTCAAAAGTTTCAGATAGTGGGGCTCATCCCCGAGTCTCTACTGTCCTTAGTTATCACTCTCCAGGCAGTGAGGGCTCCCTCTGGGGTAATAGTCTGTGGCACCTTGGAACTGTCTATGGGGTGCCATACTCTACTAGGGCCATGAAAGTGTGGGTGAGCAGATTAGCATGTCAACCCACCACCATGGGGTTTTGTAAACCCTCCACCTTGGAAAGTACTCCTCTACAGTGTCCCTATTGATGCAGGGGAATGTCAGGAACAAGCACAGCATTTTGAGGTCGATCTCCTGCCCTGTACACCACCCCACCAACTGGTATACAGCCACTTCTGTCAGGGTATTCATTTATTTTTAACAGTGATTAGTAAATGTGGCCACTAGGGATGCAAAATCCCAGCGGTGAGCCTCCAAGATGTAACCCTAGTTGGCACTATACAAGGGCTACTACCCCTGCCTGTTTGACTATGGACATGTTGAGGGCCTAGGTCTATGGCGGGTGCCTCACCCAGAGATCAGGGTTTGTAGTGGTTAGACTAGCTTTTCACAGCCCTCTGGGACACTGAGACCCCTTTTATTCCCTCTGTGGCTCACACAGTACACCAGAGTTACACCCCAATACCAGCGATATACACACTGTCACTCCTTTATATACCACTTACCCTCGAGACTGATTCTGCAGCATGTCTCTGAGGACCCCCTGTAAAGTAAGGTTAAACAACATACACAGCAAAACACAATACTGTTTCCATAGGTACCACCATCACAGACAGTATATAGTATAACAACAAATCTGGTTTATTTGGGGACAGTAACATGGGAGGAAATCAGGTTAACTAGTGGCATTAAATCACAGTACTGTGCACACATACAGTGGCTGAAAAGTCACACTCTGGGTACCAGGTTGGGAGGGGCTAGCCAGGTCCATTGCCCGAGTTGGCGGCAGGTGCAGATGGATAGGGCCCTGTAGAAAATATATGCACAACACCCAATTGTAATCCGGGCCGGAGGGCTCAGTCCAAAAAACAGTGAAACAACAAGAATTAGATGATAAACTTGTGATTGAAAAACAAGCTGCAGGGGAATATTCTGATTTGTACTCACAAAACCCAAGCTGAGGATCAGATGGAGAATGTCCCTCTGGATTGCCAGAAGAACAGGGCATGAGGACAAGGTCCTTGTGACTGGACCCTACTGCAGTTGATAGCAAGCGGATGAAGTACAAATTAAGCTGGGGTTTACTTCCAGCTTCAGCACCTAATTCACTGTACAGGGATTTGAAATAGTGATTCCCAACAAGCACTACGCACACTTATATGTAAAGGAAAGTACTATACCAGGCAGGCTGCTCCTCGATCCCGACCGCAATTACTGCAAGATACAGGAGAACACACAGCAGCCTCAGTTTCCTGACAGACCGTAGCGAATTCATTTCTCCAGTCTTCTAGAGGGTGAGCCTGGTTTCCCACTTCTGGTGCTTCTTTCTCCTCACAACTCGGATTCAGTCCCAACTGTCACTCACACAGGCTGCAGACTCAAACTCAGGGCCTCAAGCAGCTCCTGCCGAGAGTGTGCTAATGCTGGGCTTGGCGCCCATTCACTTACCTGCCACACTGCTCTTGGCCCCGATTTTTACGCCCGCCCCCGACCTTTATTAAATAGGCCCTTCGCTCCGCCCAGGTGAAAAGACCCACCCCAAGCAGGAGCCTCCCCGTGTTCCATAAGCATACTCCTCCCCTCCTTTCCTGCTCTGATACACACTCTATCCCTAACCCCCTAAGCTACTATTTGCCTTTTTTTTTCCTCGTTCTCATTCTTCTTTTGCCTTTTCCTTTCCACCTTCTGCTTTATTCCATACTGTCTTGTTGTTCTCCTAAACCCTGCCACTAAACCCTCCCAGTATTTTCTGCACTCGCTATAGTGCTTCAATACCCACCTAAGCCCCTAAAATCCTTACCCTACCACCCTCCTATGCTCCTTGCCCCCATCTCATCACGCCTGACTGCTTACCCACCATTTCTCTGCTGTCTCCTCCAACTCAATGGCCTGTCTGCCTCTTAAAATAATGCCTTGGCTTAGTCTCCACCACCTGTTCCTGCTCACCCTCACCCTCCTTTTCCCATTATGCCAACTCCCCTCTGCCTACCCAACCCCTCCACCTACTCTCACCATTCTGTCCGACTACTACGTCCATGGCAAGTACTCTGGAATTCTTAATCAAACTTCACCCAATTAATACCTGGGTAGAAAATGCAATATTTCTACTTGGAAACTGTCAAATCATTATAACTCACTAACGATCACCCTCTACTGGGACTCCAGAAGAAAATCCAATCATCTAATAAAGTACAAGCAGAAACTCACTCCAACCTATTATGAACTACGATGGCATCACTGAAACTCCTGCTCCTCCTACTTCTAATGTCTGGTGGGATACACCCAAACCCTGGCCCTGTCACACTCAAGCCTACAAAAACAGTGAAAGCTGGCAGTGGTCTCTCCATTATCACTCTAAATATCTGTAGCCTCCTTCCCAAACTGGCATCTCTTCAAACTCTCGTTGGGCAAAAACCCGATATACTAGCCATTGTGGAAACCTGGCTGTCTCCCAGCACCCAGGATCATGCAGTCTGGCATGAAGGCTACAATCTTTTCAGACTCAACCGGGCAAGCAAAAGGTGGGGGCTGTGCCATCTACACAAAGGACAACCTCTCCTGTCAGCGTGGCAGCTTCACCCCACAAATACCAGGTGCAACTCCTCCCTATCAAATTGCTCCTCGGTGCACAAAACAAAGTTCTCATGGTGGCTGCAGTCTATATCCCTCCAAAAGACCACGTGCACAGTATCAAGTCAGTACTTGATTTTGTTAGCCTGCAGCCCACTGAAAATGAGCTCCTCCTCCTCGGGACTTCAATATAAACTGGCTCGCCTCTGACACTGGCTCCTACAAGATGACATCCTAGCAGCAAACCTGATGCAGATGGTAACCTTCCCCACCGGAAAAATTACAAAACTGGTACAAGCACCCTTATTGACTGGGTTCTCAAATCACCCTGACCGGATAAAAACATTAAAGTTCTCCTGACTCTCTCAGTGACCACTCCCCAGTGTCCTGTACCTGGTCTAATAAATTTCTCAAGCCTCCCCAAAGTTATATCATGCAGAGTATTGCCTCATGGGAATCTTATCAAATTAAAGACCTATCTCCTGCAACAGGACTGGACGCTAATTTTTGAAATGACTGATGTTAATACTGCACTAGAATACTTCATCACAACCTTCAATACTGCATGTGACTTGTACTCCCAGTAAAAACGTAAAATCAAAGCGCTATCAAATTCATGGATTACTACCAACTACTTGCGAGCTCAAGGCTGGGACCACCTCTGGGCCATTGCCAGAGACACAGGCTCACCGCATGATACCCTAAAATACAAGCAGGCACGTAACAGATGCACCTCACAAATAGGCAAATGAAGGCGCCTATTTCAAAAAACACCTATGAATCCACCTGGGGTGACAGAAGAGCCCTTTGGGACAACATCCGAAACATAATGGGTAAGCAATCAAAATTGTCACCCACCATTATGAAAGCTGATGGATCCACCACTCTTGACCCAAAGACTATTGCAGATGCTCTTAATAAGACGTTCACAGACCTTAGTGGGATCCTCCCCCAGATTTCTTCTCGGACTTACCTGTGCCTAACCTAGTATCACAAAACACCCTCGTGACAAACCACAATTTTATTTCAAGAAAATCAAAGTGCATGAAGCCCACAAGTACATAAGAAAGGCCTGCTCCAAATCCAGAACAAGTAGTGACACCCTAGATCTAAAAATCCTGTCTCTCACCCTGGACGTAAGTATCCACCCTGCCAAAATTCTTAATCTGTCCCTTTGCCAAAGTCAATTTCCCAACAAATGGAAGTCTGCCATAGTTCGCCCAGTGCACAAAGGGGGGACAAAACCTCTACAGGAAACTATCGACCGATATCAATACTCCTCCCTCTCCAAAGCACTTGAGCGTATAGTGGCAGATCAACTCTCTGATTACCTGGACAAGTACAATCTACTCTGTAATCAAAGCACGGCTTTAGGAAAGGACACAGTACTACAACAGCCTTACTTGGCTTCTCTGAGAAGTCCACTCAGCCCTGGACAAGGGTGCCAAACTGGTGCGGTCTTTATTGATCCCACTAAAGCTTTCGACACAGTCCATCATGGCCTGCTTACCTCCTTACTTACCAGCCAAGGCCTGGCCGAAGGTCCAGTGCTTGGTAAAAGTTACCTGTCTAATCGGTCACAGGCTGTAAAATCTCTAATAAACTCTCCGACTTCAAACCAGTCCTCTCTGGTGTACATGAGGGATCAATTCTTGGCCGGCTCCTCTTTAGCCTGTTCCTTAACTCCTTCCCAGATTTCTGCCGGAGAAAATAATCTTATACGCTGATGATGCTGTAATTCTCTCTTCCCACAAGGATCCAAACTCCCTCACAAAAAGCCTGCAAATTGCCTTCTCTAGTGTTGAAAGGTGGTTCCTGGATAGTAAACTTGTGCTTAACCACAATAAAACAAAAGCCATGCTTCTCACCAATCACCAAAACAAAATAGAAATATTCCACTCACCATACAAACCTCTGCTGGAAATACACTGGACCAAGTAAATACTTTCAAATACCTTGGCATCACTTTTGACCAAGGGCTCACCTTTACAGCCACGTGACAACCACGGCGAAAACAGTGAACCAACGTCTTGGAATACTATTTCTTAACCGTCAATTTCTAAACCAAGCTCGCTGAGGATAGCTATACAGAGTTCCATAATCTCAATCATTGACTATGGCCTTATTATCTATGGCTCAGCTACCTCCACGGCACTAAGGCGATCTCAATCACCTAAATAAGGCTTGCCGGCCTCACGGGGCTCAAGACTGACACACGTGTGAGCTTTACTATGAAATAGGCTAGTTGCAACTATCAAATCGCTTTATGTATCTCACCTGCATAATGGCAAAAATATCTATCTTGGGACTGACTCCATTATGTATCCAAACCTACTCGACCGAACCCTGGCTATTACCCTCCACCAGATCTGAACACCAACCTTTCCTGGTTCCCAGATGCCGACTGCACAGGGACAAAGATCTTTTGCATACAGGGCCCCGACATGGTTCAATGCCTAAGTCCACCTACTCTATCCTCAACCTCGTCAAGCTTTCAAAACCATGCTCTATGCCCACCTCACTCCCACTAGGAACTGTGATTGCGCTAGATAAAGACTACTACTCCTCGTGTCCATCCTCACATCCAAGGCCTCTTTCCTTGTCTAATGAGCCCTCAGGTATTACTACTATTTCCTGTCTGCCACCCAACTCACTCTCCCCCCTTTCTGTCCCCTCTCACTTACTCTACTGCCCACCACCTTTCCCTCCTTTCTTGCCTCCCTTTGGCTCCTAATGATCGCCCTCTCCCTGAAGTTTCTTTATCTTCAAATTGTCTACTCCCTTGAAACTGTTAAAAGCATGTTTATTATGAAACTTCTAAGCGTTACTGCCTTAAACTGTTAATAGCAAATTTATTATGTAACTTTTCCGTCTGGTATTACTTGTAATGTGTATTGTGTTTGTTGATGTTCTTTGTGATGTGGAACCTTTGTAAAGAGCTCTGGCTCAGTGGTATTAATTCCTAGACTAATAAACTAAACTAAACTAAACTAAACCCAGCTCCTTCTTTCTTCACTGCCACAACTGATCTGATCTTTCCAGTCACAGAGCAGGGCATTTCCTTTAGCTCCACACTATTCTGCTGACTGGTTCAGCTGTCACTCACAATAAGACTCCTCGGTTGGTAGAAAAAGGTGCCAAGGTCAAAACTACATTTCCCAGAGTCAATGCCCATACAATCCCCTTGTGGCTGGCTCAAATTAAGAGTCCAAGTTCTGATTCGTCCACAGGCTCCATTTAGGCTCCTTTACCCAACTGGCCCAGCACAGCAGTTTAGGTCCAGAACGGAGGGGTAACACACACAGAGTCCCAGCTGCAATAAAGGCAGGTTAAACAAACTACAATTTTGCTAATGCTTTAAATGATTACAGTCAAATAGTTACAGCTTTCAGATGGGCTGCTTTGTACCTTCAGCGACCACAAAATGGGCGATTACTCTGCAGCTCGGGAGATTCAAGCATTAAATACACAGTCCCCCATACAAACTAATTAAGTCTGCAAGCAGACAGCTCTTAAAGAGACAGTATGTGGAGGCTCAAATAGCACTCACTTGCAACCACATTTAAGTAGCTCAGGCACGAACACTGCCCAGACTTGGAGCATTCAGGCAAGCTCCTGGAAGACTTTTTGGGAACCCCCATTTGCAGGGGGTTACACACCATAGTATTCATAGTACCGCTGTTCAGATTCTGTCAGAAGTGGACTTGCCTCAAAGGAAATAATGGCTGCGACAGGACATTGCAGCAAGACAAGTTTAAAGAACTACTGGAGCGCTCCACCAGTGATTGAGAAAATGGAGTAAGCTCCTCTTATCTTCCTCAGCAGAACAAACCATTGAGACACAGGCTGATGGCCAGCACAACAGTACCTAGACATCATGCAGTGCGCCGTGCAGAACACTGAAAGTGTGGGTACCTGCACCACTGCTGGGAACATGATGCAGGATGACACAAATGTCATGCCAATCCCTCAGGACAGTAGCAAGATGGAAGTCGAGTGCAAAGAAGCAGGTGACAGTGTCAGTGGTGTGATGTTTACTGCCTTTGATTTGAAGCACCTGACAAACCCTTCATTATCATGCTAAGTGAAGTGTGTGTGGGTTTCACTTAAAACACATGTTATTAGTCATTCTGGTGCACTGTAGTTCACAGTTCCGCTTTTTATTGTGATGAGAATAACCGAGTACTCTGTCTGTCTTTCTTTGCATGAACATGGCAGGATACAGTGTAGTGCCATGGGATTTCTCTAGGTCAGGACTCATTGGTGGACAGGAATATCTGACATATCCACAATGTTATCACATTAGGTGCAGCATCACTGCACTGTTTGGGTTTCTAGTGCCGTATGCAAGATTGTGCCAGGTATAAACAGATGTCCTCATGAGATCTGGTTACAAGTTACACCAAAATGCAAGGGTCTGTATCATTCTGTTATGTGCAGAATGAAGCACTAGACGGGGCAGAGCAGCCTCTGCAATGTGAGAGACCAGACAATGCTAGGTGTATAATGTAGCACTGTGACGTCTTGCACTAAGTATTTCAGCAGGAATCAGTCCACACAGCCATGTACAGCAAGTCTGTGCTTCTTCTGCGTGGTCGCTGTTTTCCAGTGAAGGCTTTCTTGTGATCGTACAGCTCAATTCTATCAGAGACCTGATCACACAGCGCCATCTTGTCCTGCACAATGTTCCAGCTAGCAGCGACTACTTGTCCACTGTCCCTAGCACTGTAAAAATGTTGCATCTATGTGTTTCACTGATGTCGTCGTCTCAGTCATTTGATTTGATACACCGTTTAACTGTTACTGCAATAAAATGAAACAGCGTTTTACTGCTGTTATGCACGTCTCGTAGTCTGTGTTATGATCATCACACAAGTTGGAGCAGACTCTGCAGACATCTTGCTTAGTCTGCAGACTTCTGCTTTGGGACCATGTTTACAGTCATTGCTTGAACTACATAGTCACACACCTTGCAGCAGCTGTGTTACCTTCACCACTGGGTGAATAGTAGCAATAGCTGTAAGGAGTGTTTCTGTGCGATGGAACTCGGAAATTGGGGGTTGGCACGGGCTTGAGAGGATATGGGATACAAGAGGTGAAAGGTAGAAGGTATTGTACAGTAGCCACTACCTGTGAAGCCTGCTAAGCAGCCACTCAATCACTTCCTTACCAGTGGAGGTGTCCAAATGCATTAGTTCACGCCAGGTGTCCTGCACCACCTACTTCTTTACCTCAGACCACTACCGCTTGCATCCCTGTCACTGTGTTGGACATGAGCACAGAACTGTTATGTAACAGATGCTACATTGTCCTGTGTGTGTGTGTGTGTGTGTGTGTGTGTGTGTGTGTGGGGCTGTTGCAGTGGGGGCAGGAAAACACACACACACAGGACGAAGGTGACATACCACTGTAACTGCAGTTGTCCTGAGCCGCTGCAAGCCAAGACAGGTCAGAGTAGGTGGACACACCACTGAAGAATAACAGTCTGGAAGAGTGCACTACAGTCCAGAATCGCCCAATCTCACTGTCTCTCAAGTGGTATGCACTCCTTGCTCTGTCCTTGTGCCCGCAGAGCACAGTGTAGCACTCAGAAGTTGGTGAACCGGTACCATGAGCCCCACACACTACCCCTCTCCAGCTCCCACATAACCAGAGGGTGCTGCTGATCCACGACTCAGAGATACACCACGACAGTGAGGGCAATCTATGGGGATAGCATTTTGTGTCGGAGGTGTGCAGAGTTCATGGGCTGTGGCTTTGTCTCTGCGTGTTACCACACTTGCTAGCCACTGCGGCACTTCGCTACTTGTATGTCCGCCACACACACCACCCACTGTGTTGCCACCATCGGCTGCTGTCACGCAGTGACATAGTGACACACCGGGTTACCACCACTTTACCTGGCACAGCTGACTGATTAGTATTGCCTGGACACATCGCTGATCCGATCTGCACCTGGGCCCCATTGACAGTGACCGACACTTGAGCCATTTACTGTCCCTCGCTGTCTCTGTGATGCTCCAGCCTGCAAGAACTCAGTGTGTCCTCCTGTCTGTGTCGGCTGTCACTAAGGGAACCTCAGTGCCACTGCTTGTGTACACAGAGGACCACACACCATCACAGACGCAATAGTGCAGGACCTGATTATGTACCATCACTTTCTGTCGATTGGTGTTATGCTGTACGATGGAAGCTGACAGCAAGGTGCGCCTGGGGACACCTATGCTTTGAGATGCAAATGTGTCTGTTTGGGTCCACAGACCACACTGCGGCATTGCCAACTTTACAGACTGCCCTGACTCACCCCCAAATACTACGATGTTATGCCACTGTGCCACTTGGTCCAGACAGCAACACACACTGATGGTGCATTCTGGGGATAATATCGCTGTGCCAGGATTCGGAACATACTAGGGCATAGCAGGAGCAGTACTGGTACGTCTGTAGAAAATGCCATGACTTTGTCTCATAATACTAGAAAACCCTGCTACTGATTGCACAGTGGAATACAGAGAGCTAGCACTGCTGTGGACCATGTCTGTCTCTGTGACTTTTAACATGGCATTGGGCAGGGGGACCCAGGTGTTTACTGTTGTTTGACGGGCACTTCCAAATGCTATGTCCAGCCACCTTCTCCCGCCCGTTCTGAGTGGGTGGTTGCCGATCATATCCCAGAACAGACTGGAGGATGACCAACAGATGCTTCCTCATGCACAGTGCTACTGCCTGCTGTGTACAGATGGCTAGTACTGCTTGTCATGAACCGGACAGTCACGGACCCAGAGTGAGTCACAGACAGTCACTGTGAGCAGCAGGTATGACACACTTTACACTGTTGATGAGCAATCACAGTAGTCATGCCACTTGAAACTGCAGCACTCCAGATGCACTGACAGACTGAGAGAGATATAGAAAGAGAGACAGAAAGGAGAGAGAGAGAGACACTGTGCGAAACTGCACAGTACCTCTCCTGTTCTTGCTGTCACATCACAGCTCTGTGATCGGTCTCTTGGGGAGGGGCCTGCTGAGGAAAAAAGAACTGAAATCTTCCTGTCTTGTTTCACACTCAGTCCATCTCCTCTGTCTCTCTCTGTGTCAGTCGATGCACTGTGCGTGTTGGTTCCTGGAGATCCGAGGGGCAGGTGGGTGGGGAGCCATACAAGCACTACTTTCTGATTATCACAGAGCATGTCAGTGGCTGTACCGCTCTCTCACTTAAGGACATACTGTTAGGGCCGTCTGCTCTCTCTTCACTTTCCAAAGTGAGGACGAGAACCAGAGCTATTCAGTTGAGTCCCTCCTTGGAACCGTGCATTTAAAAGGAATTTAATGCATGGTCATGCAGAGGGACTCTTCCAATCACATTCCACACTTGCAGGTACCCATAATATAAATACATGTATATTACACAAATATTGACTGGAGTTGAGGGCTGTAGTGGAAAATATTGACCCGAGGATGACCAATTGCTTGACAGTAACTACATAGAAACACAGAATTTGATGGCACATAAGGACTGCATGGCCCATCTAGTCTGTCCATTTTCCCTTTGTACTGTAACACCACAGATCCTACTTGATCTCTAGCTGTACCTCCTTTCCATACCACTCATATTCCCTTATGCATATCCCATGCATACTTGAATCTCTTACCATTTTTGCCCCACCACCTCCACTGGTATGCTGTTCCAGGCATCCACCACTCTTTCTATGAAGAAATACTTCCTCACATCTCCTCTGAGTCTACCCCCAGCGTAATAGCATGCCTCTTGTTCTTAAGCACCTTTTTTCTGAAAAATGCTTCCCTCTTGAACCTTATTTATACCCATGGAGAATCTGAAAGTCTCTATCATATCCCCCTTTCCTCCTTTCCTCCAGGGTGTACACATTGAGGTCCTTTAGTCTCTCCTAGGGCTTTTGATGCAGACCCTGCACCATTTTAGTTGCCCTCCTCTGGTCCGCCTTGACTCTGTCTATGTCCTTCCAGATACGTTGTCTCCAGAACTGACAAAGTACTCTGGGTGAGGTCTCACCAGTAATCTATACAGAAGTAACACCACCTCCCTCTTTCTGCTGGTGATACCCCTACCTATGCACCTTAGCATGCCACTGGCTCTCCTCACTGCCTTGTCACACTGTTTGGCCACCTTTAGATCATCAGATATGACTACCCCAGGTCTCTTTCCTGTAAGGGGGTGGGGTGGCAGTCTATGTGAGGGACGAGGGGAGGAAAGGAGAATAGAGGCAATCTGGCTGCAGCTCCTAGACTCAAGGGGTAGGCAACTGAGGTTTGGGGTGGTATACAGGCGCCATCCCAGTCTGAGGAGCTTGACAAGGAATTAGTGGGACAAATCAGAAGGTATGTAGAAAAGAGATGGTCATTGTGGGGATTTCAACTTGCGGGTTTACTGGAGCATTCGGTCACCTCCAGTGCTAGGGAGCAAGTGCTCTTGGACGCGATCCAGGAGGGTCTCCTGACACAGTTGGTTAGTGTACCTACTAGCTAAAGAACACTTTAGATCTGTATTGTCAAGTGGGAGGCAGTAAGAAGAAATATGGGTGGAGGATCCACCAGCCGACAGCGATCATCAAACGGTGTGGTGTAATATCACGATGTGTGAGAGCCAGGAGAACTCAGTAACCTGGGTGGTAAACTCAGGGGTGGACTTTGGGAGGATGCAGGAAGTACTGAAAGGAAACTAGAGGGCATAAGGAAGGAGATGGACATGGAGCAGAAATGGAATATTATTAAACAGGGGATTACAGAGGGAATGGAAGCCTGCACCAAGACACAGAGTAAGAGGAGCAGAGCAAGGAAACCATGCTGGTTGAACAGCGAGGTAGTGGAAGTGGTGAGGGCAAAACAAGAGGACACCAGAGGTATAGGAGAGCGGGGAAGGAAGAGGACAGGGAGGAGTATGTAAGATGTTCCAGGAAGTGATCAGAAAAGTGAGAGAAGACAGGGCCCAGAGGGAGCTGGGGAGGGGGAGAGACTTTTCAGATACATCAGGGAGAAAAGAATAAGTGCAAGGAGACAATAGTGAGGATAAAAAGGGTGGAGAGTGGACAGAAAAGGAGGAGGAACAGTCACAAGCACTGAATGAATACTTTTGCTCAGTGTTCATGGAAGAAAGGGGGCTGCTACCACCATGGGCTGGGAGGTGGGGAAGGGGAGAGGAGGTGACAGATGGAAGAATTGAGGGGGTAGAGTCCTAGAGGGACTGAGGCACTGAGGGTAGACAAGGCACCAGGACGGATGGTATCCACCCCATCGTGCTGAGGAGATGGCAGAGGTGTTGGCGGAGGCGCTGGAGGATCTATACAGCACCTCACTGGAGTAGGGATGTGTGCCACTGGACTGGAGGATGGCACATGTAGTGCCGTTACTCAAGAGTTGACCAAGGGGACAATGGTAATTATCGTCCGTAAGTCTCACCCATAGTGTGCACACTCATGGAAATGATACTAAAGGAAAGACTGGTGTCGTACCTGGAGGACAACGGCCTCCAGGATGTGAGGCAGCATGGGTTTGTTGTGGGGAGTCTTGTCAAACCAACCTGATACAATATTATGACTGGGTGACAGGTGAGCTGGATAAGGATCATGCGGTGGATGTTCTTTACTTGGACTTCAGCAAGGCCTTGATTGTGCCTCATCGGTGGCGAAGGAACCTAACTGATGTGGGGTAGGGGCAAATGATGAACTGAATTACAAGCTGGCTGAGTGGGAGGCTACAACGAGTGGTGGGTGGGAGGGAGCTCTCAGCTCCAAAGCCGGTGATGAGCAGGGTGCCACATATTTTCATATCAGACATTGCGCATGCGGGGTGGTGAGCAAGGTAAGTCTGTTCGCAGATGACACCAAATGGGATCAGTGGTGGATGGAGGGGAGGATGGAAGCAGCTGCAGGGGTCCTAAGCAAGGTAGAGGAGTAGTCAGACAGGTGCAGCTGGGGTTCAATGCAAAGAAGTGTAAGGTTATGCACTTCGGGTAAAGAACCCAAGGAGAGAATACTGGCTGGGGGGTTAAGCTGGGGATCACTGAGGAGGAGAAGGACCTAGGGGTAATGATAACAGGGACCATGAACAACACTGCCCAGTGCAGGAGAGCAGCTGCAAAAGTGAACAAATTGCTGGGGTGCATAGCAAGAGGTTTTCATCCAGGTGAAGAGAGGTGATCTTGCCCTACTATAGGTCACTGGTAAGGCCGCACTTGGAGTATTGTGTGCAGTTTTGGAGGCCATACCTGAAGTGTGGTATCAGGCTACTGGAGGGGTGCAGAGGAGAGCAACAAAGATGATATGTGGAATGGAGGGAGAGACTATGACAGCAGGCTGGGAGACCTCAATATGTACACCCTGGAGGATATAAGGGACAGGGAGGACATGATAGAGACATTCAAGTATCTGAGGGGAATCAATAAGGATGGGGCAGACGGGTCTTTAAGCTAAGGAGGGAGGGTCACCGGGAGCATAGGCTAAGAATAGAGGGGAGATTTAGGAGGAAACGAGAGACACTATTTCACAGAGAGGGTGGTAGCAAAATGGAATGCACTATCAGAATGGGTGGTATCATGTAAATCTGTGAACAGCTTCAAAAGGGCATGGGACAGGGAACAGGGAGAGTGAGGTGGGGGAGGTGGGGTGCAGTGGGATGACAAAGGGAGGGGCAGCTGTAAACTAGGGGTGCTAGCTGCACACTCAAGCAGACTTAGATAGACCGGGTGGTCTGTTTCTGCTGGCACAAATTTATGTTTGTATGTTTGTTGGTCTTTAATACCACTCCTCCATAAAATTCCACCCTGGGTTTCTGTGCCCCAAGTGTATGATTTTGCATTTCTTTGCACAAAACTTGGCTACACACCCTTGACCACTCCTCTAGCTTTCTCAGATCTCTATTAATTTTTACACCACCCCAGAGTGTCTACCCTATTGCAGATTTTAGTGCCATCCACAAAACAGCTTCCTTCCTTCTAGCCCCTCTGCAATGTTGTTAATAAAGACATTAAAGGGGACCAGTCATGGCGCCATGGCTTGGAGGGACAGGGAGTGAATCCTCAGATCGCCAGAGCAGCTGCACGGGGAAGGAGCTGGTTGTCATTGTTCACCTAGGGACAAATGATCTGGCTGAGAAAGGGATCAGAGCAGTGCAGGAAGAGTTTGTGGAGTTGGGAGGGCCTTAGACAAGTAGCACACAGTAACTTTCTCAGAGGTGCTGTCTGTCTATGGCATGGATGAGGCTATGGTACTCTACACCATGGGATTCAATCAGTGGTTGAAAAATTGGTGCAGAGCTCAGGGATTTGGCTTCATTGGGACTGAGGGTCCACCTGGAGTGATGCAGGCCTATACTGGTGTGATGGTCTGCATCTGTCCAGGAGAGGAACCAGGATCCTGATGATAGGTTTAAATGCTTCATTGGCAAGCATTTAAACTAGCCAAGGGGAGGCACTGGAAAGGAGCAGGAAATCCTAGCCCCAAAATCTGGGTAGTAAGTGAGGTAAACACCAAGACAGAGATGTCGGATAGGGAGAAGGGCTGGGTAAATGGAGAAATGACAAAGGCAATAAGGACAGGGATGGGGCAAAAGGGTAAGGCCATCAGGAAATGGAGGGTAATGAGTACCAATGCCTGTAGTCTGGGCAACAAGCTCCTTGAACTTGTGGCCTTGATGTTAGAGGATGCCTGGATATCGAAGCAGTCACAGAAACATAGTACACAGAGAACCATGACTGGGATGTTAACATACCAGGTACACAACCTACAGGAGAGACAAGGAGGGTAGAAGAGGGGAGAGTAGTCTCTCTATGTAAGGGAAGGGATAAAAGCAACAGAATAAAAGAGTAAACAGGGAGGAGAGGAGGCACTGTGGGTCATGTTAGAGACTGGAAATGGCACCACAATCCACACAGGGGTTGTATACAGACCCCATGTCAGGAGAGGAATGGACAAGGATATGACAGAAGGCATCCTTAGGATGGCAGAGAAAGGGATATATTGTTGATGGGGACCTGAATATACCAGATGTTAACTGGAGCACCTTTGCTGCAGCCACATCCAAGAGCAGGGCCATTCTTGATGCCCTACAGGTGGCATGCCTCAGACAGCTAGTTTTGGAACCCACTCATGAGGGAGCAATCTTAGACCTCATACTCTCAAATGGGGACAGTGAGAGGATCTCAGATCTAGAAGTGGGTAGCCATCTGGGAACAAGTGACCACCAAACAGTGTGGTTCATGATAAACTCAGCTACAGAGTCAAGCCATACAAAAGTGATGGTACTGGACTTCAGGAGGACTGACTTTGGCAAGATGGGAGAGTGCCTTAGAAAAGCACTAGCAAACAGGCTAGAAGAAGGGTGGAACAACAGTGGTGAAATATAAAACCTGCCATCACAGAGGCAACAAGCCATTGTGTGAAGCAAATAAACAAATCAAAATGAAAGAAAAGCCACTATGGTTCTAAAAAGAGGTGGTGTGGAAGGTTAGGGAGAAAAGATAGCATTTAGGAAGTATAAGGAAACACAGAAGGAGCAGGACAGAGAACTGTACCAGTTAAGGCAGAAGGAAGCAGGGAGGGAAGTCATAATAGCAAAGGCCCAAACTCAGGGAAAAATAGCAACTTGGTTAAGAAGGGGATAAAACCTTTATAGATACATCAGGGAGCGTAGAAAGACAAAGGGAGGGATAGTGGGGCTAAATAGAAAGGATGGTGGGTGGGCAGAGTGACAGTGAAAAGCAGGGATACTGAACGAATACTTCTGCTCAGTATTCACAAAAGAGGAGGAGGGGAGGTGCCTAATCCAATTAATAGAAGCACTGTGGATAGGGGTCAATCACAGTCCTTTCACAGAAGAAAGGGTTCTGAAAGAACTCCTAAAACTGAAGGTGGACAAAGCAATGGGCCTGATGGAATTTGCCCCAGAATTCTAAAAAGAATTAAGGGAGAACCAGTGACACCACTGACTACCCTTTTAAGAAATCATGGGAGGATGGTGTGGTACCTGAGGACTGAAGGAAGGTGGAGTGATTCCCTTCACAAAAGTGGGAGCAAGACAGAGGCGGAAACTATAGACCCGTCAGTTTGACCTATGTGGTAGGGAAAGTGATGGAATCACTTCTGAAGGAAAGAACTGTTGAGTACCTAGAGGCCAGTGGGGCACAGGACCCAAGGCAGCATGGGTTCTGGCCAGGAAGGTCATGTCAGACAGATCTAATTGATTTCTTTGACTGGGTGACCAAAGTAGTAGACCAGGGAGGGGCTGTGGACATGGCCTACCTAGACTTTAGCAAGGCATTTGACACAGTCCCACACAAAGGGTTAATAATCAATTAACCAGCCTGGGAGTGGGTCCCAGGGTGGTAGTCTGTAAAACACTGGCTGGACAACAGGACACAGACGGTAATTGTAAATGGAGTCCACTCTGAAGAAAGAGGGATTACTAGTGGGGTACCGCGAGGGTTTAGTACTGGGTCCAGTCCTTTTAATATCTTTATAAGTGACATTGCAGAGGACTGGAAGGAAAAGTATGCCCTTTGCAGATGATACAAAGATCTGCAACAGGGTTGATATACTGTACAAGGAGGCATGGAAAGGATGAGAAGGGACTTGACAAGGTTGGATGAATGGTCAGAAGTATGGCAGCTTGGATTCAATGCAAAGAAGTGCAAAATAATGCACCTGGGAAACAGAAACCCAGGGAAGATTCCACAATGGGGGGAGGGTAACAACAACAAAAATGGAAAGGAACCTGGGGAAATCATATCAGATGACCTTAAGGTTAGCAAGCAATGTGAGAAGGCAGTAGGGAGGGCTGGGGATATTGGGATCTATAAGGAGAAGCAACACCAGCAGAAAACAGGAAGTTATTATCCCTTTGTACAGACAGTTGGTGAGACCTCATCTGAGTACTGCGTGTCAGTTCTGGAGACCCCATCTCCGCAAGGACATAGACAGGATGGAGGCAGTCCAGAGGAGGGCAAGTAAATGGTGCAGGGTCTGCAAGAGAAGCCACATGAGGAGAGACTAAAGGAACTTAATATGTATACCCTTGAGGAAAAGAGGGAGAGGGGGACATGATAGAAACTTTTAAGTACCTCAGTGGAATCAACAAAGTCCAAGAGGGTAGCATCTTTCAGAAAAGAGATGTGCAAGGACAAGGGGACACAATTTGAAGATAGAGGGGACGGCTCAGGGGCAATGTGAGGAAGTATTTTTCACAGAGAGGTGGTGGACGCATGGAACAGCCTTCCTGAGGAGGTTGTGGGGTCTAAAACTGTGGGAGAATTCAAGAATGCATAAGGCAGACATAAGGCAATTTTTGTGGGGGGTAGGAAGAAATAGGCTGTTGGTTAACTAGGATCTGCAGCTATCCTGTAGGTAGAGAAATGGGCAGACTAGGTGGGCCAAGTGGTCCTTATCTCACGTCAAAGTCTATGTTTCTATGTTTCAGTCCCAGTACTGATTCCTGTGGCACCCCACTGGTCACCTTCCTTCCTCGGAGTGAACTCTGTTTACCGTCACCCTCTGTCTCCTGTCCCCAACCATTCCTTACCCTGTTTAACACCTTTGGACCCACTTCTAGGCTGCCCATCTTGTTTACGAGTCTTCTATGTAGAATGGTGTTGAAGTCCTTACTGAAATGTAGGTAGACCACATCCATTCTGCTCCACCCTGATCCAATTCCTGGTCACCAGTTGAAGAAATCTATCAGATTTATTTGACATGACCTCCCCCAGTGAATCCATGCTGCCTCAGATCATGTAAGCCACTGGATTCAAGATATTACACAATCCTTTCCTTCAGTAGTGATTCCATTAATTTCCCCACCACCAAAGTCAGGCTGACTGGCCTGCAATTGCCAGCCTCCTCCCTGCTACCACTTGTGAAGTGAGGCTACATCTGCCCTCCTCCAGTCTTACGGAAGCACTCCTGTCTCCAGTGAGTGGTTGAACAGGGCTGTCAAATGTCCATCCAGCAGCTCTCCGAGCTCCCTCAATATCCTGGGATGTATCCTGTCTGTCCCCAGTGCCTTGTCCACTTTAAGATTTGCGTAGTTCCTTCTGGACTTATCCTCTATAAATGGACTAGTGTCCACCTCCCTTCCTTCGATGTTCCTGGCACCTATCTGTGGTCCCTCACCTTCCCTTCCTGAACATTGAAAAAGTATTTGTTCAGGATGTCTACTTTTTCCTGGTCCCCTCCACACTCTGCCCTCCTTGCCCCTAAGCCTTACTAGCCCTCCTCTGGTCTTTCTCTTTTCGCTTACATACTTGAAAAATGTCTTGTCCCCTCTCTTTACTGCCTGGTAATTTTCTCCTCCATTTGCACCTGTCGCTCCTTACTGCTTTCCTGCCTCCTCTGTTTCTCTTGATACACCTCCTGTCCTCCTACCTCTGCATCTGCTTATACCTCCAGAATGCTAACTTTTGCCCTTACCTTCAAGCCACTTTTTGAGAACCACAGTGGTCTCTTTTTCTTCTTGCTTTTCCTCACTTGCCTGAGGCAGAGGTTTTATTGCCTTCACTATCCCCCTCTTTTAGTTTCGCCCACTGCTCTTCCTCCACCCAAGTCCTTCCCCATAAGGAGCATCTGTGAGGCATTCCTCCATCTTTTTAAAATCGCCCTCCCGGTTCAGGTCCCTTGCCTTTGTGTGGTTCGATTTTGCCACAGTACTTACGTTGAACCACACCATACGGCGATCACTGGTTCTAAGGTGGCCACCCATCAGACGCCTGCAACACTGTCCCCATTGGTAAGTACAAGGTCCAGTATTGCCCCTCATGAGCAGGCTCTTTTACTAGTTGAGCAGACGTTTGAGCACCACCCACTGTTAAAAGAAACACCGTGGGACACCAATGTAATCAGAACAATGGAAGTCTGATTCATGAACAGTGTGCAAATGACCTCTTATCAATGAACCAGAAGGATACCAGTAGGACCCCACCAACTCCGATTGGTTTCACTCAAAGCATCATCATCAGGAGGAATCACTCAGGTCCTTGCTCAGTTCCAATATATTCTTTGTAACACACCCGCCTTGGGGCAGTCTTGTTTTTTTTTGTTTTTGTTTTTATTCTTTACTAGTTGCCCAAGGAGTGCCCCTGCAGGGAGTCTAGGATGTCCCTTCTCCTAGCTGAAGATGCAGCTGGGATGCTCCACTCTACATCGGGCAGAGTTAAGTCCCCACCAGAAGCACCTCCCCTTATTTTCCATCTTTTGGATGGCTTCCACCAGAACCATCTCCAACTGCCCCCAGTGCTGGAGGTCTGTAGATCATGCCAGTGCAAATAGTGTCACCATTCCCATTTCTAGGCTGACCCCAGTACCTCCGACCCTCCTGTATCCGTGGTGGCTTTTATGCTATCCCTCTCATAAAGAGACACTCTTCCCACTTTCTTTCCTACCCTGTCCTTCCTGAACAGAGTATATCTTGGTATGACCATATCCCAGTCATGGTTCTCATTGCACCATGACTCGGTAATGGTGACAATGTCCACGTCAGCCTCTGCCATAATGACATCTAGTTCTGGGATTTTATTTCCAGACTTAGCATTTGCACACATGGCTTTCCAGATTTTGCTACCATCCTCCTTGTCAACCCCCATTTTCCCTTTGCCTTCTCTTCTTACCCCCGCCCTCATTCCATCTTTCTTCATTTCTACCATTTTGTTTTCATGTTATTAGGTACCCTTGAGATTTCGCTTCTTAGGGTTTTCCATACTGACTACTTCAGCTTGTTGGTGGGGGACAGTTTATGTCTCCCTGCTTCCATCCGCCCCCAAATAGTTTAAATCTCGCCAATGTAACATTTAAACCATTCACTGAGGACTGTGGTTCCCTCCTGGATAGATGCAGGCCATCTCCCTGTATAGGCCCTTATCCTCCCCAGAGTACCTATCTTCCCCGCCATAGACAGGCAGCACATCAGAAAAGGCCACTGAGCATGCTACCCGCCTAAGACCCTCCCCAACTCCCTGAACTCCTTCTACTATCCTAGCCTCATCCCTAGCAAGCTCATTAGTCCCTAGGTGGACAATGATATCCAGGTCTCCCTCCCTCATGCTGCCCTAGCGATCCTCAGGATCTGCTTCCCATCCCTTCGAGCTGTGGTGCTGGGTAGGCACCCAACCTCCCTCTCCTTCCTGGCCCCAAATCCATCCCTTCACAATGGAGTCCCCCACCAGGTGTTTCTGCCTCTTCCTCTGGGGTTCTCTTCCACCCTTCTTGGGATCTCCACTATGGAGGACCCCACGTCCTCCTGGTCACTACTATGGATGCCTCCATGGGACAATCCTGCCCCACCACAGCAGGATAGGAAATGTGTAGGTGCCATATGGGGAATGTATGACTGACCCACCACCCTTGCTCTTCCCGAACCCACCATAGTCCAGCCACTCCTACTACTGCTCCTTGGCATCCTTTGAGATAGTGGTGGCAGACTTGGTTGTCCCTGGGTGGGGAGGATACACCCTGAATCCTAGCCAACTCGGCCTGGAGTCAAGGAACCTCCTCCCTCAGCCCAGAGAGGTGCACACAGATGGGCAGAACTGCAGTCTCCAGAAAGTCTCCGTGAAAACTGCCACCCCACAGCCACTGTACTGTACCACTCCCAGCATATCTAATTTCTACTCTGCCTGTTTTGTTTAAACTCTTTTACCCCTACCCTAGATAGGGTGTTTACCTATTCAAAATGTTTGTGTAACCCCTAGGTGGCGCTATCCCAAGAGCTACCCTGCCTGCTTGGCTAGTAGCAGGTTAAGGGCCTGAGTTCTGAAACGGGTGCCTCCACCTGGAGGTCAGGGTTGGTAGTGGTCAAGCTAACCTGGGCACAGCCCTCCAGGACACTGTAACCCCCCTCTTTCCTTACTAGTGGCCAGAACAATACACAATAATCACTTTCACAATACCCCGATACACCACACAAGCACCCACACTTTTGCACTTACCACCAGGGCTTTCCTCTGTCCGGCCCTGGGGACCCCTAAAACAAGGTTATACACAGCAAATAACAGCAGTACAGTACTCTTGCACAAACTGGAACCACAATCAGAGTAAATGCAAAAAGAGATCTGATTTATTTAAGGGACTTGAAAAAGGAGGGTGTAATCAGGTTAATTTGCTTAAAGACGGTATCAATCAAGCAGTTATGCATGTACTTCAGGGTCCTAAACAGTCACACACTCTGGGTACCCAGGTGAAGAAGAGGTGGCTAGCCAGGATCGTTGCTCAGAGTAGGCCGTGTCACAGCTGGTTGGGGCCCTGTGATGGAAGAAAACAATATGCACCACACACACTAATTGTAATCCAGAGCCGGAGGGCTCAGTTCTTGAAAAGAAAACAACAAGACAATCAGCTGACACACTTTTAGATTAGGCTGTTGTTGCAGGAGCTACCCTGATGATTACTCACGATATCCAAGACTGGATACAGGCTGGACAAAAATCGAGACAGCAGGTGGTTAATCTAGAGCGCCAGGAGAAGCAGGGCCCACACAAATCGCCAAGGTATCGCTCCTGTTCAAGCGTGAGCAGGGGTTGATTCCCAGGCAGGTCTCTCGTCAATGGCTTTCTCTGTGCAGCGGGTAGTCTGGCTGGGCCTGTGGCAAGGCCCCAGCCAAATGGAGACAAATTCAGATACAGTCCGTTTTGGGCTAGATACAGCTTCCAGTGAGCAGAACACAGTTCACACAGTGGGGAACCAAATCACGACCCACTAACAACTCAGTACATTTCCATGTAAGGAAATTCTACTGTACCAGGCAAACCGCTCTCTGGTCATGATCGCAAAGTCTCTGCCAAACCGGAGTTTCAAAAGTAGCTGGAAATCCTGACAGGCCGATCGCATTCAGCAAAATCTTGGTATTCTTCAGGTATGAGCCTGGTAAAAATCAGTGGCTTACTTCATTCTCACAAACTTGTATTTAGTCAGAAATAATTCTCTTCTCTCCCTCTCAGGGGCAGCAGGTAGACATGAAGGCTCAACTCGGGCCTTTCCACAGAGACTGTCTCGAGCTGTTGCTTCTTTAGCTCCCAACTTAGATCTGACTCAACTGCCAGCAAGCCTGGGAATTTCCCCAAGATCCAAAAGGTTCGTTGGCTGATTCAACTGTCAGTCACAACAGGAGCTCCCTTCAGGTGCAAAAGGCACCAAAAGCCCAAAACTACAATTCCTACAAATTTGACTCCAGACAGCTCCTGTAGTCCGGCTCCATTTTAGGTCCCACTAGTACTGATTGGTCCAATTCGGCAGTCCCGGCCAAGATAGTGGAGATAAACAAAACAGTCCTTGCTGCAGAGAAGGCAGGTTAGACAAACTACATTATTATTATCACTCTAAATGATTTTCAGCAAATAGTTACATCTTTCAACAGAGCTCCCTCTCTGATTACTTATGACTGCAATCCAGGCAGCTGTTAAAGAGACAGTGCACAGAGGCTATACAGGCACTCTCTGGCAATCACATTTAAACTGCTAAATGCAGGACACCAGCCTGGCAGTGAACATTTGGGCAAGCAGAAGGAAGACTTTTGGGAACCCCATTTGTAGGGGTTACACCTTCCTGCCTGGAGAAAACTTGGCATCCAATCAAGTCTGTACCATCACAATATTGCAAATGCAAACTATATGAGACATTTATACCATTAGCATGTTATGCAAGTGACATCTGATGCATCAGTCAATGTAAACTTATACCTTTACCTTTCTCTGCCCCCGCTCTCGCCACCATGCAGAAAGACTTTATAGTTACCTCCTTAGGCAAGCCCTTGAAGTCACCGATAAATTTAAATATCTTGGTTTCTGGCTAGACAGCAGGCTCGCCTTCTCTGAACACCTTGATGACCTATGTAAAAGACTAAAAATCAGGTTAGGCTTCCATCACTAACAGGTCCCTATTCCCACCCGAGATCAGGACTAGGCTTGTCCAAGCCACATTCCTACTATTATTAGACTACGGGACATTATCTACAACTCTGCTACCACCTCAAAACTTAATAAACTGGACATTCTCTACCATCGAGCACTGCGCTTCATTACAAACTCCCCATATAGGACACATCATCTGACTCTACTCAGCTGTAGGTTGGATGTCCCTCACAATAAGACGATTCTCCATGTCAGCATCTGGACTATAAGGCTTCTCCTTAACAAGCTCCCGAACTATCTAACCTCGATCATCCACACCTGCTGTAGTACCTATGCACTCAGAAAATCAGATTTTATCTTTCTGACGTCCCCCAAACCCGCACCATCTTCGTAAACGTGCTATCTCCACTGCCTTCCCAGTCATCTGGAACAGGCTCCAATCCTCTCTGAAACTGGCTAAACTTGTCTCTGTTAGTCTCCTTAAAATTTAATTTCCAAAAAATAAAAGACGCCTGTAACTGTCAGTAAAACTTTTTTCCTCTATGACTGTATATGTCTATGACAGCCCAAGGTCTATGTGGATTGAAGCTGCACTCTTTGCTTGAGTATGATGACCCAGTCGATATGATTTGATATAATGCACTGAACAATGCTTGTACACTTGTCTCTTATGTATTTTGCCAGCACTTGAATTTCTGTTGTACGATTTACTGTATGTTTTCTGTTAGCTTTGTTGTACATGTATACCAGGACCTCCTTGTGAGTGAGCTTGCTCAATGGAGTTTTTTTCCTGCAATAAACTTGAACTTGAACTTTACTATACATATTCTCTACACTTCACAATACTATATCCATTCTGACAATACATCATGCATATTTCACACAGGTAATTTACACATTACTATGCTAAATCAGGTAATAGCTTCTTGTACCTTGAACAATGCAAGAGGGGCCCTTCCTATCAGCTAACTTGGGGCTGGATGGGGCAGGGCACCATGGTGAGAGGGTAGAACAAGTAACCTGGAATGGGCCATCAAGCTCAATTTGGGCAGTGAGTTTGGTGAAACATAAACACCTTTGTAAACTACATGGAGAGGCAAGTCCACAGGCCTCCCCGGAGAATCATATAGCTGAAACGCAATACTGCCTTGACAGCTCGGCCAGTCTTTCTGGGGAGGACAACCACAGTCTCTGTACTTTCAGCAACAGTCTTGGGGCTTTCATCACTTGTGAGGGTGCCTGTGCCTGGATGGGAACGTCCAAACTTGGGGCACTGTCAGCTCCTTGCTCTGCAGGCTCTGTTTCTATAACACTTGACTCATTTTATAAGCCTCAGGCACAGCCAAACTTTGAGGCACTGAAGGGGTGTTGTCCGCACTCTCATGGTGTTCTTCAAATTCTGGTATGTCACCAGAAAGACTCAAACCCTCAGCCTCTTCTTCTTCAGGCAAATCATACAGTTCCACAATACACAGGGACTCAGCATCTTCAGACGTGATACTTTGCACTTCAATTTCTGGGAGCAGTGGCTCCAAGGACGAAGCTGGGGGGTAAGGCAGTCCAGAAGGCCCAACTTCATCCCCACAATTAGTCATAGGTTACCTCAAACAGCTGACTCAAGTCATAAGAGGGGTAATAGGCATTGTCACATTCACTTTCGTGTGAGGTGGACTGACAGTCACTATCATTCTGGACCTGCTGGGGGAATCCTTGAACTTGTAACCACTGGGGTAGGTCAGCTTTGTCTCTTTCTTGCAACAGCACGAGTCACCGCCCAGGGAATCAATTTCTGATAGTTCAGGCTCAATTATGACTTGGCCAATAGGAAGCAAGTGGTTACGGTGCATGGCCTTGACAGCTTTGGAGTTGTTCTCTGAGCGCACCTTGTACACAGGTAAATCATCCAACTTTCCAACTACTACATGAGGAAGATGGTGCCACCAATCAGCAATATTGTGCTTACCATGCAGTCCCAAATTGTGTAACAACACACAACACACGGTCTCCAGGTCAAGCTCTTTAGCCTTTTACTTTTTATCATGCCTCTCTTTGTTGGCTAGATTTCTCTTGGCGCATTGTCTGGGCCAGTTAATAGGCATGGTTCAATTGAGCTTTCAGTTTTGTACATATTGTAAGTAGTTTTCAGCTCAGACCCCATCTGGAGAGACCCTACAACAGACATCAACTGGCAGCCAGGCCTCTCTCCCAACTGAGGCAGTAGAGGAGAACCCAGTAGCATCATTTTCATGTAACTGTATGCGTGTACCAAGGTGCTAATCTGCTGGCTCCATTTATTGTTTATTGATATAATCAGAAAGACTTTTGAGTCAAAGACTCATTTAAAAAGGTTCCATGTCATACATTAAAATACAGGGCAGGCATTAGGTAACAGAGACAGACAGTACAGTATAATACATAATGAAGAGTTACATTACATTTCAGTACATGGTGGTCATAATACATAGTGAAGAAATACAATACATTACAATACATGGCAGTCAAGGTAGATCAGGAGGTGGTCCTGATCAGTACAGTAGTTGAGTCCCACTTTAGCACAGCCACAATAGTTGCAGAAAAGACTGTAACTGGCTGATAGTCAGATAGTGAGGTAGTAGAGATTTTGACCCAGCGACAGAGCTAGTTATGGGCACACTTAGGGTAGAATGCTGTAGGAAAGGGTCAGGGGCAATCACAGGGGTTAGAGTCTAGGAGGAGTTCCCTTAGTCTAGCTTTAAAAGGACCTAGCCTTGTTTCGTTGGCTATTTGGATTGGGAGAGAGTTAGTCCAGTTCGGGCTTGGTAGCTGAAAGTCCTTTGCAGTTGGGAGGTATGGGGCGGGTACCCAGAGTAGCGGTTTGTTCGAGTTTCATGTGGATCTGGCTGGGATGCTGCTTGAATAATAGAGGAGAGAGAGGGAGGGTGATACCTAGGAGTATCTTCTTTGTCATGAGGCTTGTATGATATCTGATTCTGCTATCTAGGTTTAGCCATTTAGAGGTGTGTAGAGTGTACAGGTGTGGGTGAGGCGATCACAGCCTAGGATGAGATGGCAGGTTTTGTTGAGGACCAGGCGAGTGCATTTAGCGGAGTTGGGGCACCACAGTATATGAATGCCGTGAGTCAAGGAGGGAGAGGACGGAGGAATTGACAGTGATCCATAGAGCCTCCGGGTGAGGCAGTGCTTGTATCTATAAAGCACTCCTAGTCTTGAGTTTAGGGCCGAGGCTAGGAGGAGAATATATTGTTTATAGTTGAGGGCCGGGTCTAGAGTGATCCTAGGTATTTAAAGTTGCTAACTTGCTCGAGGGGATGGGGTTGACAGTGAGAAATAGGGACAGAGGCTCTTGGGGGTTCTGTGGTTGGGAGAAGATCATGACTTTAGTTTTTGTAGTTGATTATTAGACACTGGGTGGAGAACCAGTGTTCTGCTTCATGGAAGTTATGTTGGAGTGTTTGGTGGAGTTTAAGTGGGTCAGAGTCGGAGGCTAACAGTGACGGCATCATTCACATAGAGGAGCAGGTTTCCTGAGCGGCCGATGGGAGTGAGTTAAAGTATAGGCTGAAAAGTAGAGGCCAAGAATTGAACCCTGTGGGACACCAGAGCAGACCGAGAGGCGAGGGACAGGACGGTGTCTATCTTGACCTGTTGGGTTCTATCCGCAGGTAGCTGGTGAACCAGTTTAGGAGTCGTTGGAGAAGCCACTTGAGGAGAGAGTGTTAAGTAGTAGGGTGTGGTTGACAGTGTCAAAGGCTTTAGAGAGGTCCACGAAGATAGTACCTGTGAGGTGGCCACGACCCAAGGTGGAGGGTGTGTGAGGTGAAGGCGAGAGGGTGGTAGTGGTACTATGCCCCTTACGGAAGCCATGTTGTTGGTTGCAGAGAAGATTGTATTTTGTGAGATGGTCAGTGATTTGGTCAGCGATGATATGCTCTAAGGCTTTTGAGAGGGAGAATGGATATAGGGTCGTAGTTGTTGGCAGAGGTGCGTCTCCACTCTTAAAGATAGGAGCGATGCTGGCCAGCTTCCAAAGGAGGAAATTTCCTTGACAAAGGGAGCGATTTAGGATATGAGTGAGAGGGTAGAGGACTTCCAGGCAGTAAGGTGGAGAAGTTTCAGGTCAAGGGAATCGCTGCAGTTTGTTGAGTGGCTAAGGGCTTTGGTTAGGTAAGGTTTGGCATTTACAGGGACAGAACGTGAAGGCGAAATAGAGGAGCAAGGTGGGGGCGGTGGACCCGGCCAGCAGAGGGTCAAGAAGTTGGGGGGAATATGGTTGAGATTGGTGGCGGAGTTTAGGGCTGAGGCTATGCTAAGGGGATCCGTGGAGGTGTTACCGTCTATTTCTAAAAAGTCTGGGGCTGGTTTGGGGTTTTACCACAGAGTTCCTTAATATTATTCCAGAATTCATACCATTACCCCAAGTGGATGTTAAGGACGCTTTGTAATATTCCGATTTGGCGACTGGAGGGCCCACGTGGCATTTGTTTTGTTGCTCCATAGCGTTGCATGTCAGCTGGTCATTTGGTTTCATTAGCAATATGCCAAAGGTAGTCATGCTGTTGCATTAGGCCCAGGAGGTGTTCAGAGAACCAGGGGCTTGGTTCTCTTTGGACATTTTCTTGGTAAGGGGATGAATTACTCCTTGAATACTATTGAATGTGGAGATAAATAGGTCAAGCGCATGATCGGGGTCTAGGGTGTTTACAAGGGTGTCCAATCCCAGTCTCGAAGGAAAGCTTTGAGTTGGGAGAGTTTGCCAGGCCAAGTTTGCACTGTAAAGTAATTTTGGTGGGGGTGTTTGGGAGCCCTGCTGGACCAAGAGCAGAGCACGGAAAATGATTGCTTAGGCGTTGGGGAGTACCTGGGTGTTGGTTATTCTGTGGGCGGGTTGTGAAAACCAGATCCAAGAGGGAGGATGTCCCTGTATGGGTATTTACCCTGGTGGGTGAAGTGACAATCTGGGTGAGGTTGAGCGCTCGGCATATTATCGGTATATGAGGCTGTTTTCTGGCCAACCAATTTATGCTTGTCTTTTGGGTGGAAGGTGCCCAGCATGTCTAGAAGGGTCTGATTAAAACATTCTGGTTGAGGTCTCTCTGCAGGTGATAGGGTGTGTTCCTTGACTTCGCACCCCCATAGAAAGAGCATTTCTTTGATTAGTCGACTCTCAGAGTCTCTGCCCTGGTCAGAGTGGATCCGCTGGGGCGCCATAGTGGATGAAGAAATTTCCACTAGCACCTTTGCCACGGTAGATGCCTTTTGATCTTTGGTGGGAAAAGCTTTTGCATACTGTGTGAAATGATCCATAACCACTAACACATTGCCAATGATCCGCTGATCAGGTACTAAACCCAAGAAGTCTATGAAGACTAGTTCCATGGGGTGCTGGTAGTAATATTAACAGGGGGCAACCCTCTGAGGCAGGGCTTTCTTTGCAAGCAGCGACTACAAGTCTTTACATGGTGCTCAACATTGGCCCCCACTTTGGGGCCAGTAGAAGCGAGATCGTACCAGGTCAAGGGTTCTGTCAATATCGAGGTGCTCCAAGTGATTTCGGACGGTGCTTAGTACCAAATCTTTAAAGGCCGTGGGCAGGAGTAGTTGTTGCTTGTCTACTTTGCCACTATGATCTACTGTCTCTATACTACAACTGATCGAGCAACTTCAATCTGGGGCCTTCTTTAAACAATAAAGCAGTTCTCAAGTCAGTGGAATGTAACTTAGACACATCTTTCCCCGCATGCAGGGCATCAAGTGCTGACTGAATCATAGGATCTTGGGATTGAGCCCACTGAATGCTGTCATTATCATATTGAGGTAATGCACTAATATCTAGAGCAGAGAAGCGGAAATAAGCAGCTGGTATGCAGGTGTCAGAAGGGCCCATGCAATCTACTAAACAGTCCACTGTGTCCGCAGACATCTGTTCATCTCTATCAAACTTTTGGCACAATGCTCAAATGTCAGGTTCAGACAGCCTGACTCAATCACTCTTGGAAGTGGGCCTTCATGATGGGGTGTCTGCATAAATATGGTTCAGGCCCAGTCTGTATTCGACAGCATAATCATAGGTTGATAATGCAGAAAGCCACTGGTGCCCAGTGGCATCTAACTTAGCTGAAGTCTGTACATAGGTCAACGGGTTATTGTCAGTCTTCACCAATATCTTTACCCCATAGAGGTATTCATGAAATTGGTCAATGATGGCCCATTTTAGTGCAAGGAACTCCAACTTATGCACAGGGTAGTTTCATTCGGACGGGGTCAAGCTCCTACTGGTGAAAGCTACTGGTCTCAGGCCATCCTCATGGTCTTGATACAGCACCACTCCTAGATCCTGCAGAACTAGCACCTGTATGCAGCACATAGGGTTAGGTGGGGTCAGCATGAGGAGGATGAGGGCATAGGTGAGCTGGCATATGATCTCATGGAAGGCTGCTTCACAGTCGGGCATCCAGTGAGGCCCAAAGAGTTCACCTGGGTGGAAGTATACTTTTTCTGGTTCTTTAATGGCCCGTTTTTGTATTTACGATTGGTAGGAGGGTAACCCTGGGTAAGGTTCAAGAGTGGGAGAATCACCTTGGAACAGTCTTTATGAACCTGCGGTAGTAACCACAGAACCCCAGGAAAGCGTTGTAGTTCTTTCAGATTATGGGGCTGGGGCCAAGTAGTCAGTGCTTCAACCTTACTAGGTTCAGTCTCTATCCTTTTGTGAGATCGATGTGCCCCACATACTTCACAGAGGTTTAGAAAAACTGGCACTTGTCAATGAACATCTTGAGGTGAAGTCTTCCAGTCAGACTAGAACTTTAAACAGTCAGTTCTTATGCTCCTCTAAGGTGCTTCCAAACACAATGACATCGTCAAGTACACCAGGTATTCCAGCAAATTCATATCTCCACCGCATTCCATCAGTCACTGAAAGGTAGCCAGAGCGCCCGATATAGCCTGTGGCATCCTCAGAAACTCGTAGAACCCCAATGGACAGATGAAGGCTGTTTTCTCACGGTCTTCTGGGGCCATCGGGATGTGGTAGTATCCGCTGCAAAGATCCAACACAAGAACCATTTGCTCCCATTCAAGCAGTCCAGGGCATCTTGTATATGAGTCAGTGTATTGGTCTGGGATGGTCCGCCAGTTCAGGGTTCGATAATCAGCACACATCCTCACAGACCCATTCTTCTTATGCACAGCCACAATGGGAGCGTATGAGCTCCTGGATTCTTGTATCACGCCAGCAGCGAGCATTTCCTGCAGGTGTCTTCTCACATCATCTATGTCTGCTGGGGCTAGGCATCGGGACCTCTCTTGAAATGGCCATTCATCGTCAGGCATATGTGATGCTCCACACCCTGGACATTCCCATCTCATTCCTTCAATGAAAACACTTGTGCTCTCTGGGCAAGTCCCTTGCTAATTGCAGCCTTCCATTCAGCTGGCAACAGGAGTCACCAAAGTCAAACAAGTCTGGGGTCACTCTCTCCTTCTCACCAGGGTGCTTGTTGCTGGGCAATACTGCAGTGTCTGCGCAGTGTTCCGTAGCTGGGTGCACCCTCTGTTCACCAGTTTCCCTATCTGACACATTGTGAATCTGGACCATCACTCGTCATGCATAGGCATGGGCACAAGCAGGCAAGATGCTGGGCTTGACCAATAATCCTTCTGGCAGTTTTCCATCACCTGGTGCATCCAACATCAGTATTTTGTTCTTGACTTCTTTCTGAGGCGGACATCCCCTTGATGGTACACTGGGCATGAGGGACAGTACCATTGAATCGGGATCCATCTTCCACATGATCCCCACGGTTCATCCTGGTCTACTGCCTCAGGTTTCTGTTGCAAATCACAGGCCCTCTTGATCAGAGCTGGAATTCTCAGGGCCCTCAAAGTCCATCACCCTTGTTTCCCATGACAGAGTTGCTCCAGTCTCCCAAACATATGGGCGTTTGTCCCAATTAACAGAGGGGCCCCATCATTGCAGTCCAGTTGGGGGACACACTAGGGCCAATGTCTCTACTTGCTCCTCTACACCAGTTACAGGAAAAGACAACTAGAGGTGTACATACCCTAGATAGGGATAAGACTTGTTGCTCAGGCCCCACACATGTAGGCCTTCCAGGGGTTACAAAGGCACATCAGATAAGTGTTTGTCATACCAGTCCTGGAATACAATGATCCTTGCGACCCACTGTCAAGCACAGCCCAAGTATGAATACCATTCACAGTCACCATAGTCTCCACTGAAGAGCCCACTATTTTGGACCAGTCTGGAGAGGCAGTAGCAGAGGCCTGGACAGATGATTTAGCCACAAAAATTTGAGTTAGGGTTTCGAACCCTCACTGCAGTCATTTCGGGCACCCTTGGATATTGATTTGCTTTTCGGAGCTCCCTTTGGAGTCTGTTTACTACTCTTTCTAAGTCCTTCTGAGACTGACATTCTCTTTTCATATGGCCATCCTTTCCACAGTTGTAACAAATGATAGACTCCTGGGTCATCCTGGGAGAGAACATCGTATGAGAAACTGAAGCAGTAGTAAGAGATTGGGGTCTAGTATATGCTTGCAGCGGTAGAGTGGTGCAGTGTGTCTTAACAGTTCCTTTACAGTGGCAGTCAGTCCGGTGATCTCAGCCTTGGAGCCACCCTCGGTGGCGGATGCCTGAGGGTGCACCCCACCCATGGCAGTCACGTCCAGAGAGGACCAGAATCTTGTTCCATCTTCCTTTAGTAGCTCATCTTTCCAATGCTGGGCCCAGGACGGGAAGTCCTTTGCATTCTCAGAGTGCATGTTAAGTGCTGACTTTGCCCTTGAGCCTCACTTGGCAGATCGCTCTCGGTCACTTGCACAGCAGCAGCAGATATGGGTGCAATTCCCCACGGGTTCACCTTTGCTCAACCCCAATTTCTTTCATTAGCTTGTTATGGGAGGCCGATTCCAGTCAGGTGGCAAGGCGCAACTGAAGCAGTAACAATTCTGAAAACGGAGTAGACCTAAGGATCCGTCCAGCCTAGTTCGATCTAATTCATTTGACAGCAAACTACCCTTTCCTAGACACTCTTGTAGCAGCTTTTCAAGTCTAGGTACATACACAGAGAATGAAACTCCCTAGGTACTGCTGAGTGTTTCTTACTCTCCACCACAGATCCTCATCTGAATCCGGGCTCCCATACACATTCTCCAATGCATCAAGGTAGTCCTGTGCAGTTGCTCGGAGTTATTGGCCTACTTGGCACCGATGGTAGTCAGGGCAGTACCTCAGGGCTCTCACTCAACCTCTTTCATTTCTTTTGCTTCTGAGCATTACCATTCAAGTACTAGAGGGGCAACATAGTCTATTCAGGTCTCCCAGTCATCCTCCCCTGGGTGGTGGGAGGTGCCTAAGAAGATTCTCAGCCTTGGTGGGAGTCGTGACTAATGGCAGGTATAGATATAGGGGCCAGCATTGGCATGGGCACAGAAGGCGGGGCAGTAACAGGTGCTGGACTGGGAGGGGTGTTGGGAAGACACCCCAGGTGGCAGGTATAGTTTCTTACAGTTCTGTCACGGTTCCCTTCCTCCAGCAACAACAACAAATTTATCCTCAAAGTCTCAGATAATGGTGGAGCTCATCCTCCCTGGGGTCTTTACTGTCTTTTGTTGTCACTCTCAGGCAGCTGGAACCCCTTCTGGGGCAATAGTCTGTGGCCTTTGAGAGCTGTCCACAAGGTCACTGCACTCTACTAAGGCTATGAAAGTTTGGGCGATCAAATCAGCCTGTCGACCCACAACCATAGGGTTTTTAAACACTCAACTTTGGCAAGTAATCCCTCTAAAATGTCCTTATTGGCACCCAGGGAATATCAGTATAAGCAGAGCATTTTGGGGTCGATCTCCTGCCAGTACACCACCCCACTAACTGGTGTACAGCCATTTCTACTGGGGTAGCCATTAATCTTTAACAATAATTCATAATTTTTGGCTACTAGGAGGCGCATAATCTCAGCGGTGATTTCCAGTTGGGCTTCAAAGCAGCATGGCGGTGTAAGCGCCCAAGCTCGCTACACCCCTGCTAATCTTCCCGATTTGGCGATTCTTAACAACAAACAAACCAAAATAAACAAGAGCCAGATATCGGGGACATACGTAGAAGAAACTTAAAAATAAAAATAAAAGAAACAGTACAAATACGGGCAGCAGTGAGCAAGTTAAATTGAGCAGCAATGTCATTGAGCCCTCTGATTCCCAAAACTCTCAAAGCAGCAAAGCAGCAGGACAGACAACCATGCCAAATAATAAAGCGAGACACAAATGCATAAAGTTAGATACTATCACGAGGAGCTATTGTTGTTTCATGCAGAAATTAAAGATCTTTACGGAGAACTTCGCAGAGATGTAGTGAGCCTGGAGCAACAGCTGATGCATGCAGAGACAGATAACAACAGTAGAGAACAGAGTAGACAACATGGAGAATGCAATTCAACTATTAAAAGATCAATGCGTACAATTGCAAGAAAAACAAGAAGATCTAGAAAATAGAGCTCGCAGAAAGAATCTAAGATTATATTGTATTCCTGAAGGCTCAGAAGGTCAGGACATTACTGAGTTTACTATTACTTTGCTCAAAACAGCTCTTGAATTGCCCACTGATATTCAGTTATCATTAGAGAGAGTTCACGTGCACTGGGCCCATGGCCTACAGATCGAATGCTAGGCCTCGATCTATAATTATGTGCTTTCTAAGCTTCATGATCAAGGAGAACAGCATTAATAGCAGCATGGCGAAAGGCAAGGGCCAGATATTCTAAAGTTGCCGCTTTACGCGCATTAGGCTGCGCCTGCGCAAGTCCAAACTTGCTCCATTCTGCGACATTCAGCAGGAGGCAGCTGGCAACACAGAAACATGCTGAGCAACAGCTCAATGCAAATGAATGCATGCTCAACTGGAGGAGGAACCATGCATAAACTGCACAGCCCGATATTCAGCCAGGCTGTGCAGAGTTGTCTGGCGCAACCCCCAACCTGCGCCTGCAGGGCGTTGAGCCAAAAAAAGGCTTAAGTCGGGGCCACCCACAGGTGAGCTGCTGTATTACAGGGGCGCCAACACAGCAGCTGCCTGGCCTGATCCTGTGCCCCAGCCCGATCGCGGGCATAGTGCCCCAACAGCCCAATCGGGCATCAATGTAGCACCCCTCCCTACATATCCCTGGTGGTCAGTGGACGAATTGCCCGATCGCGGGCGGTATCTTTAACCCCCGTTCATATTCCCTGGTGGTCAGTGGACGAATTACTGTCATGGTGGTATCTTCAAAAACACCCCCAAACATGCGCTGGTGGCTATTGACCCTCACCCTACCCACCCACGTAGCCCCACCACCCGCTCCCCGGCGGCGCCGGCGGCAGCATCCACCCGCCTGCCGCCCGCCGCCCGCCGACGACAGCCGGTATGGCTGCGCCCATTGGTGCAGGCAAGAGCCAATGGCGTGCAGCCCTGCCATGACAGTCAGATTTGTGAATGATTCATTCACAAAACTGGACTGTCATACTCTGTATGGACTGCGCCCGTGGCCGGGCAATTCAGTCCACTGGACCACCAGGGAATATGAACGGGAGGGTTAAGATACCGCCGCGATCGGGCATTTCGTCCACTGGACCACCAGGGAATATGAAGGGGAGCCACATTGATGCCCGCGATCAGGCTGGTGGGGACACTATGCCCGTGATCGGGCTGCAGGGGGCGTCGGTCCCCGATGGCTGCTGCCTGGTAGGGGGCCAGGTGCAAGTCCTCGGGGATCGGCACACCTAAATGCTAATGGCATGCAAATGGGGCTATAATGACATGCAAATGACCCCCCTTCGCCTTGCATGTATTATAGCCCCATTTGCATGTCACCTTTTGAATATCGTGGATTTGCGCATGGCGCACTGGTACTTGCGTCACCGCAAGTTGACTGCTCCACTCTGTCAACTTGCGCTTGTGCAAGTTCCACTGCGCCATGCACAGTGGCTGTGGCGGGGGAGCGATATTCAAAGGAGTTGCTCAATACGCAACACCTTTGAATATCGCCGACACACCCCCCTGCTCATCTATTTTGTGCAGCACAAGGACTTGCGCCTTTGAATGGCGCAGTTTGAATATCCAGCCCAAGGTCTTTTATGGACAAACCCGTTTTTATGTAGATAATGACTACGCTCCACAAACTATGCGTAATCGCAGAGCATATGCAGACATCTTACCTGCTTTGAAGGAGGCAGCCATTAGATTTACAACACCGTACCCAACTAGATTTGTGGTGCAATTGCCATCGGGAAGGAAGGAAGGAATTTCATACTGCTGAGGAGGCCAGAGAGGAGCTCCTAAAAGCGGAAATTCAAATAAAAACAAAATCCACAGTGCTTCTTCTCCTCCCTGTTTACCCTTTTAATCTGTTGCTTTGATTTCTTCCCTTATGTAAAGAGCTACTCCTCCTCCTCCTCTTTTACCCTCCCTGTCCCTCCTGTAGATAGTGTATCCTGGTATGTTTACGTCCCAGTCATGGTTTTGTGTGTACCATGTTTCTGTGACTGCCACGATATCCAGATGCTCCTCCTCCATCAAGGCCACTAATTCAGGAAGCTTGTTACTCAGACTACGGGCATTGGTACTCATTGCTCTCCATTTTTTGATGGCTTTACCTTCTGTTGCAGCATCCCCCACTGACCTTTCTACCTCGGTCTTTTCTCATTTTGTACCCTGTTTTGTAGGGAGGCTGGGATTTTCCAGCTGCTTATCAGTGCCTCCCCCCTTGACTAGTTTAAAAGCTTGTCAATGAAGCATTTAAACCGATTGCTCAAAAGACTTGTTCCCTTCCTGGACAGATGCAGACCATCCTGCCAGTATAGGCTGGTGTCCCTCCAGGTGGAACCCCAGTCCCCAATGAAGCCAAACCCCTGTGCTCCACACCATTTTTTCAACCATTCATTAAACTGCATGGTGCAATGTATCCTCGCCTCATTCATGCCATTGACAGGCAGCACCTCTGAGAAGGATACTGTGTGTGCTACTTGTCTTAGGCCCCTCCCCAATTCTACAAAGCCCTACTGCACTGTTCTAATCTCATGATGAGCTAAGTCATTTGTCCCTAGGTGGACAATGACGTCCAGCTCAGACTCCCGTGCTGCTGTTCTCGTGATTCTGAGGATGCACTTCCTGTCCCTCCAAGCCATGGCACCAGGCAGGCACCTTACTTCAGTTTTCCCTGCTCCCCCCAGTTCTAGCCCCCTAATAATTGAGTCCCCCACCAGGAGCTGCTTTCTTTCCTTGTGGTGTCCTCTGCCTCCTTCCTGTGGGCCTCCCTTGTGACAGTTGTCCTCAGCCTCCTTAGTCTCCTCTACGGGTGCATCCATAGGGGAGCTATGCTCCCCCAGAATGGTGTATGGATTGTGGAGTGGAACAACTGACTGGGTGTGCCTCTGTTCCACCATCCTCACCCTCCCTGAGCCCACTGTGGTCCAACTGCTGTGCTTTCTTCGCAACCTCTGAGGTAGTGGTGGTGGCTCTGGTGCTCCCTGGATGGGGAGGTTCCCTTCCTACCATCCAATGTGGCCTGGGGGAAGGTTCCCTTACTACTGTCCAGTGTGGCCTGAAGATGGGCAACTTCCTCCCTCAGGGCAAAGAGTTGTCTGCAAATAGGGCAGCATCTTAGCCTCCAGAAAGAATCCCGGAAGACTGCTGCCCCACAGCCATTACATTGCACCACTCCCCACATGTTTATCTACTTTTTTTTGTGTGTGTGTGTGTTTGTGTGTGTGATTGTTTTTTTATATAGAAATATATATATTATACAATGTGTATGCTTCTATTGTCAGTGTAGTGTGCTGGAGAGGATATGACAGTGATACGCACCTTGCACTCTTGAGGAAATGATGTCAGAACCCCAGGTATAAAGGAACTATTTCCAGGGGTGGAAACAGCGCCCCAACCCAGCTAACTGCAAAAATGATTATCAGTCCCCTTCCCCCAACTCAGACTAGCACACTAACTTTTGTGTTTTTGTGTTTACTCTAATTGAAGGTCCCAATTTACATTGCAGAGCCTACACTTATAATAAGTATCTGTCTACTTACCCCCTAGCAGAAATATTCTAGCAGAACAATTTTAGCTGCCTTAGTCAGCTGCCTCCTTGCCCTGATAGCAAGTTTGCTCTCTGGCCAATAGCTAACTACAGGAAAGTCTAAATGCAGACACCTGCTTCATGTCTGCCTAAGCCACACCTCCCAATTTACAGCTCTCCTCCTAACCCATCTAACTACAAAGATGATTATCAGTTCCCTTCCCCCAACTCAGACTAGTACACTAACTCTTGTGTTTTTGTTTTTTTACCCTAATTGAAGGTCCCAATTTACCTTGCAGATCCTGCACTTGCAATAAAGAATCTGTCTACTTACCCCCTAGCAGAAAATTTCTAGCTGCCTTATTCCGCTGCCTCCTTGCTCTGATAGCAAGACTGCTCTCTGGCCAAAAGCTAACTACAGCTCAAAGTAGAAGGCTGAGGGCGATATGATTATTGGAAAGCAATAGTTCATCTCAAGAGGTCAAGATTTTCCCACTATTGCTTGAAATGACTCCAGTCAATTTGTGTTTTTTTTTTTTTTGTTTTTTTTTTTATTTGTTAATCAGGTAAGTACAGCAGACCAGAGGTCTGTTTACGAGCATGACCCGGGTGCTTTTTTTTTTTCAGAAACACAACTTATCTATAAGTGACTTATAAAGATGCATGTACATTCACAATCATAAATTAGATAAATGTTGCAAAGATTCAATTGAAAGAAACAGACATTTGTCAGTACTGTATAAACAATAACATTTCCGGGTCTCCCCTGAAAAAAGGGACCCTGTTTGTCTCAGTGGGTTTACCCTGTCAACAAATTTCAATAAATAAATAAATAAATGTGTGTTATTTTATTGTATCTCATCTGTAATTTTCTCCATTGTTGTACTCCACCAATTGTTGTCTACCCTCCCTGCGACGGGGTGCCTTTGTAAATGAGTCTTTGACTCAAAGGTTGAAAATCCGAATTGTGGAATAAATAAATAAATAAAAAATAAATTTACATAAAACTGTTCAGACAATCAGTTTCAATTTACATAAAAAACAACATACATTTGCGTAGAGATGTGAGTGACAAATGACCTGACAGCTCATGTCTAAAAACATGGACGGATGGAGCTATTTTGATCTCCTCTGGCAACTGATTCTGTTTTTTTACTGCATAATAAGAATTTCGAAGAGAGGGAATCCAAAACACAGACACCATGCCCTGTATGTCATGATTATTGTTTGATACTTACTGTACTATAAAGTTATAAATTAAGTTTAAAAAAAAAACAGCCTTTTGGGACACATTAGGACATGAGATGGAAGGGACAGGAGCAGAGAGGAGGTAACTTAGGAAGGGCATGGACATCAGTTTTGGGCAAGGGGGTGCAGTGAGGAGTGATTGACAGATTGACTGGTGAATAGTTCATAAGACTATTGTCCAGTCCAGTGACCAGTTTTATAAGTCCTTGCATCTGTAAAGTTGCTCCCACCCAAAAAGGTGACTTCCAATGATGCTCTAACCAGTAAGTAATTTGTACGCATTAAAAAAAAAGTATGAAAAAAAATAAGACTAAGTTGCTTCAGTAAGTGTGTTTTTTTCTTTGCAGGCCTGTGTGAAATTGCAGTTTTCCATAGGCTGGAGGTTGCTTATGTCCCCCTCCCCCCCACGTCAAGTAGGGTGTCCTACATTTTGAAGTGCAATGCTCTCCTGTCCAGTTTGCTCATCTGCCGCTGTTTTCGCCAAACTGGTGAAAGCAGACCAGGGAGCAGGAAAGATACTTTTCTAAGAGAAGATGCCAGTGAGCACCTAGTTTCAGTGGCTGGAGCCACCAAAGTTAGTTTGTTTCCTCAGCAAATACTTGAAACTGGGGCCAGGGAAACTATTCATGGGTGCTAGTATCTGCTCTACGAAATGCTCACCTGACCCATGAACTTGAATTAGGACTGGGAAGCAGAAACAGAAAAGCTTTTTCCTTTGCAACTACAATAGCCTTCCACCACAGAAACAGTGGAGTGCGAGCAGTGCTATGGCAACGTTCACTCGTGCTCCACTGTTTCAAAAGTGCTGAAGCCTGGGACGGAGCAGCAGTCTGTTCGTATGGCATTAGTGCAGGAGATGGAAGCTTTCAAATGTGGTGTGCCATTGGCTGAAACAGTAATAACAGGTCACGAGTGGAATGGGAGTGTGCGGGACCGAGCCAATGGGTCCCCCCTCTCGGGGCTGGCTTACTATGCTATATTCTCCCCTATTGGTTAGGTTACTGTTTTGAGCATCCCATGTATAACTCCTCCTCTGGGGGCTTACCTTGTGTTTTTATGGCTCCTGCCCTGGAATCCTGCCCGAAATGGGCTGTGGGGGATCGGACACTTGGGTGAGGTGACCAGAGAGTGGCTCTTATGTTTAAAACAGTGCAAGAGAGCACTTAGGCAACAGAGGTTTTTCATAGATGTTAATGACAGCTCGTGAATATTAATGAGCCAACCGCTGCTCTGTGGGGACTGCTTCAAACGAAGCTAGCAATAGGGAATTGTAGAAGCCTTTTTAAATGTTTATGCAGTCACTTAACAGAGGACAGGGATCCCTATCACTTACTGGGAAAATTATAAAATAAATGTAAATACTCTGGCTGCACTCAATGCCCCAAACTGGAACTGCTATAGAACTGTGTAGGACTGCATTCTCAGGTGTAACAGCAGCCAGTTCCTTGTTATTTTGACCTCTGCCTGGCAGCCAATACAGTGTTTAGGTGCCTAAAACTGTTTCAGAGGACTTGTGGGAGAAAGAGTGAACTATTTTCAGGCACCAAGGAATACAGTCAATCAGAGGGCTTGGAGAGTCATTAACTGTTATTGATAGCACCGGACAACCAATCAAAGGGCAGGAGCTTGGGGAGAAAATCCCAGAGACTTTGAGAAGTTTGGGTCAGTTTTGGCTAGTCTCCCATCGAGTCAGGAAGGATCTGTACTGAGAGAGCTGAATTTTCTGAGGCCTTCCACAGGACTTAAGCTTGGAATTGATTCTGAGAGAGGAAAGTGAATTCTGTCTGAGATAGAGACAGAGAAAGAGAGAGAGAGAGACTGATCTGGTGTGAGAACATTACAGGTATTTTGGACTGTGCTGTTTCTTTTTGGAGACATTGTTCTGCTGCAGAAATTCTGCACTTTGGTTGGACTTCGAGAAGCTGCTTTGAGAGCTTGAAAGTTTCTGGAGCTGGGTGCAAGCCAGGCTATGTGGAAACTGTTTGAGGACTGGACAGTTCTCTGAAAGCTGTGTCCCTGCTGAAGCTGCCTTGGAAGCTGGACTGATATTTAGAGACTGTGTAAGAAAAAGGTGAGCAGGTGCTTTCATGTCTCAGCTTCCTTGCTATTGCTGTGCATCCCAGTGTGAAGTAGAACTGTTGCTTAAAGTATGAAAGTCAGTGGCACAACGGCACAGCAGACTGAAAGTGGAAAGTTGACTGGTTGCCTCAGGAATTGCGTATTGGTACAGAGAAAGGGTGATCTCTTCCAGTTACAGAGGCACTCTCATGAGCCAGGGAGGGAACTTGCTAGCCCGTCTCAAGTCGGGCATGCCAGTCTCAGGGGGTCACCGGAGTTTGCTGGGGTGCTAGGGCACCGACATCCCATTGGGGGAGCTGGGCTGTGGAGCCACTCCCATGTCTGAGCCTTCTGAAGCTGGGTGGGACCTGCGTTTGTGCTCTGCAATGGGCCAGAAGATGCCGAAGTTGACAAGCGTCCAGATCTTCAATCAAGGGGACAAGCTGCTAGGCCTTCAATCAAGATTAAGGCTTCAGTGCACCCTTTTGCTGTCCAGTACACTGCCCTGTAAGAACTGAGCCCATAACTCCCAGACTTGTGGAGCCCTTTCGAGCTAGAGATTTCAAAGAATCTTCAAATCATGAGTACCCAGGAATTGCCCTGGAATTCAAGGGGAGTGTTCAGTTTGCATTTACCTTTAAACTTTCAGCATCCTAGGGCCCCAACAGCCGGCCAACCCGCGGCACCGTTCAGGCCTGCACCTATTGGGTACCCAGATAGATCTTTTAAACATTACACTGGTACCAGTGGGGGTGGGTCACAGGGGTGGTTTGGCCTCCGGGCCTATGTTGTTATTGCCTTGTTATTTCTTACTGTAACCCCTAGGTAGCACTATTCCAAGGGCTACTACCCCTGCCTGTATGTCTGGAGACAGGTTGAGGGGCCTGGGTTCATTAATAAGGTGCATCCACCCAGAGTAATGGTATTGGAGATGTTTATCTGTTCTGCTATAGCCCTCTGGGAAGCTATAATCATCCACCAACCCTCCTAGTGGCCCAGTACCTGATACAGCAGTAAATTCACAGTCAGTATGAAACAGTAATAATATGCACACGCCCTTTATACTTACCATCAGGGTTGGACTTGCAACAGCTTCCCTGGAGACCCCCTGTAAAGTAAGGTTAGCAATACAGTTGTACATGTAACCCCTCTGCAAATGGGGGTTCCCAAAAGCCTTCCAGGAGCTTGCCTGAATGCTCCAAGTCTGGGTGGTGTTCGGTGTCTGAGCTGTTTAAATGTGGTTCCAAGTGAGTGCAATTTGAGCCTCCACGTACTGTCTCTTTAATAGCTGTCTGCTTGCAGACTTAATTAGTTTGTATGGGGGGACTGTGTATCTAATGCTCAAATCTCGCTCGAGCTGCTGCCAATTCACTCCATTTCTGCCGTCGCTACTTGTGCAGAGGGAGCCTTGTTGAAAGATATAACAATTTGCCAGAAATCATTTGGAGTGACTGAGAAAATGTAGTTTGTCTAACCTGTCTTCATTTCAGCACAAACTGTTTCAGTGTAGCTCTTTCATTTTGGTCCTGAACTGCTGAAATGGACCAATCAATGGGGAGGGGTTCCTTAAAATGGAGCCTGTGGATGAATCGGAACTTGGACTCTCAATTTTGAGCCAGCCACAAGGAGATTGTATGGGCAGTGACTCTGGGAAATGTAGTTTTAACCTTGGCGCCTTTTTTCACCAACAGAGGGAGTCTTATTGTGATTGACAGCTGAACCAGCCAACAGAATGGTGTGGAGCTAAAGGAAATGCCCTGCTCTGTGACTGGAAAGATCAGATTAGTTGTGACAGTGAAGAGAGAAGGAGCTCTGTGCTTCTGCGGTATATAGTTTCCCGCAGGAAGCACGTATGAGGCCCTGAGGTTCGGCCTGCAGCCGTTGTAAGTGCTAGTTCAGACTGAATCCAACTTGTGAGGAGAAAGAAGGAAGTCTGAAAGGTAGAATCCAGGCTAACCCTGTAGAAGATTGGAGAAATTACTGAATCGTGCTCGGTCTGTCAGGAACTGAAGCTGCTGTGTGTGCTCCCAGGTATTTTGCAGTAATTGCGATCGGGATCTAGGAGCAGTCTGTCTGCATAGTACTTTCCTTTACATATGAATGTGCTGAGTGCTTGTGGGGAATCGCATTTCCATCGCATGTGCTGTGTGTTGTGTGTTGAAGCTGTAAGCAAACCCCAGCTTGTCTCGGACTAAACTGTTTGCATTCTACTGCAGTGGAGTCCAGTCACAAGGACCTTGTCTCCATGCCCTGTTGTTCTGGCAACCCAGAAGAACATCCACCATCTGGTTCTCAGCTTGGGTATTGTGAGTACAAATCAGGGTATTCCCCTGCAGCCTGTTTTCAATTACAAGTGTGTCATCTAATTATTGTTGTTTCACTTCTTCATGGACTGAGCCATCCAGCTCCGGATTACAATTGGGTGTTGTGCATGCATTTTCTTCTACAGGGCCTTGTCCATCTGCACCTGCCGGCCAAACCCGGACAACAGACCTGGCTAGCTCCCCCCTCAACCTGGGTACCCAGAGTGTGACTTTTCTGACCCTGTATGTGTGTACAGTACTGTGATTTAATTCTGCCAATCAACTTGATCTCCCCCTCCCGTGTTTCATTCCCCCCTAAATAAACCAGATTTGATGCTGCTGACTTTAAACTGTCTGAAGTGTCAATACCTATATAGCAGGCATTGCATTGGTTTGTGTATGCTGATTAACCTTATTTTACAGGGGGTCCTCAGAGACGAACCTCAGAATCAGTCTCGAGGGTAAGTGGTACTTTATGAATGAACAGTGTGTACATGTGGGGTATTGGGACTGTAACTTCTGTGCATTGTGTGAGCCACTAGAGGGAATAAAAGGGGGTCTCAGTGTCCCAGAGGGCTGTGACCAAGCTAGTCTAACCACTACAAACCCTGACCTCTGGGTGGAGGTACCCGACATAGAACCTAGGCCCCTCAACCTGTCAGTAGTCAAGCAGGCAGGGGTAGTAGCCCTTGGGATAGCACCACCTGGGGGTTACATACACTCTTAACACTGTGACCCAACTAATAATATGCACACTAGCCAGGTTAAACGTGAAAAGAGACAATCAGGTTTATTTAGGGGCAGTGAACAAGGAAGGGGTGTGAATCTAGTCAAACGATTGGCAATCTGATTTGGTTCAGTTTTGGCATGCACGTTTTGTCCCAAACTAACAGTCACACAACACTGAGTACCCAGTATGGAAAATCTTGCTAGCCAGAGGCATTGCCTGGGGCTGGCTGGCATTGCAGATGATGTTGGGACCCTTGGTGGAAAGAAAGGCAGCTGACATGCAAAACAACCAGATTTATTTGTAATCCGAACCAGTTGGCTCAGTCCCTTGAAAACCCAATGAAATTATGTAATTAGATGGTACCACAGATGGTTTAAACACTTGTTGCAGGGAGCTACCCTGATTATACTCATGCTACCAGGTTTCTCCTGACAGGCAAACGATATAGAGACCTTGTGGTGTTCACCGATGAGCAGGGGAAAGCAGGGCCAACATGACACACCTCCTCTACATGACCTTTCCTCCAGGTGGCCGCAACCTGCTTGTTGTTGTTGCACAGGGGCTGGATCCCCGAAGCTGGTCTCTTTCCGAAACAGTCTCTGGTGCAGGTGTTGTGGTCTGGGCCGAATTAGCAAGGCCCAGGCAGGTTGAGCAGTCTGGCAAAGTTCGTAATTTTCTGCTGGTGAAGCCTCCAGCTGGCGTAACAGGTTTGCCTGTGGGCAAGCAGGTCTCAACCCACATAGCACATTCAGCATATTTAAAATAAACGGCTATCTCTTGTAGCAGTTCAGATATAGTCCAGTTGCAATTCAGCAGCTTTACTGAGCAAACCTTTCGATCCGAGCACGTCTCACACACAAGCTGGGCTGATCGCTTCAAAGGAACAAGTCTTCGGTCTAAATCACAAGTAGCACTGGTAACACTTCTTTCTTTCTTCTGCCGCAATTTCACTTCAATTGGAAAGTTCCAACCTCTGCTATAGGCAGTCTCAGTGCAAGAGAACAGTAGCAGGGTGGCAAGGTAGGCCTCTTCCCACCGATTCCCCTACACTCCTTCAGGGAGCAGCTGCTCGAAGGCTTGAGCTGTTTACACTTCAACCTCCAGTTCTAACTGATCCACTGTCTCTGGGCGCACTGGGGATTTCCCTTGTCAATCCAGCATGTGGGTTGGCTGAGGGGGCTGTCAGTCACAATTAGGGCTCCTGCTCCAGGTTAATTTGGCGCCATTCGAAAAACTACAAAACTACAGATTTTCCTTCTCACAGAACACTGGGGTTCAGATCCATTTTAGGTCCCCAAGTTCTATTGGTCCAATTTCTGGAAGTCTGGCACTTAACATGGTGGCTCCCATTCAGATAAACAAGCTGCAAATAAAGCAGGTTAAACAAACATCTCCCCATTAAATAGAACGGTACACGAACAATAAATAAGCACAGTTCCTACATAGGCTTCTTCTGCGCAAGTATCGGCCGCAGAGTGGAGCAAAATAGAGCACTGTCTGGCCACTCGCAAGCCCTAAATCGCTTCGACCCAGCTCAGACCATTTACTCAACACAGATTAGCTAGTCTCTTAAAGGGACAGAGGCGCGATATGGCACTCTCACATAAATAAACAGAATCACTCTGACACGGGACACCAGCCTGACAGTGTGTATTTAAGATGCCCAGAAAGACATTAGGTAAACCCCAAATTTGTGGTGGTGGAGGGTTACACTACTAATAATCTTTTTTCCTCCACAGCTATGTCTAGTCCAGGTACCCCTATCCTAAACCCCTTTTACCCCAAATAGAGTTGTGATTTGTTGTTTGGAATTGCTGTGTGAGGGGTATTTTGTGACTGTCAATTAAGAGGTGCTTATGGTTATTGGTATTGGGGAACTGTTGGGTATTCGGTGTGTGGGGTGGTTGGTAGGGGAGGTGGGGAGGTGCAGCATCTCAGGGAACTGTGCCAACCAGTCACCTGACCAACTTATAACTCACTCTGGGTGGAGGCACCGTGCTATTTACTATAACTTTGGGACAGAACCCCTGACCAACACCAGAGCAGGACCCAGGCCCCTTAACCTGTTAGACTCTAACAGGTTAGGGGCCCTGATATCTACTGATCTATGGTCAACAGGCAGAGGTAGTAGCCCGCTGGCATACGGGCGCCTGGGCTACACATGCTACACCCCAGGGGGTGTTGCCCGTGCCTGGGTTTAAAAGGGGAGGGCTCCTCATAGGGAAGGGAGCTGGCGGTCTGCATGTAGGGAGGAGAGGAAGGGTGTGGCTTCATTGGAGGCTGGGATCTCACCTAGAGGCATGAAGGACTGTATTCGCCAGATGGCCTACATCTATCTGGTTGGGGTAAAGGTATCCTCACTGAAAAGTTCAAATGCTTCCTCCACGAGCATTTAAACTAGCCAAGGGGGGAGGCAAAATCAGTCAGGGGGATAAAGTTAGCCCCCCCCAACACACATAACATATCTGAAATAAGGGAGAATCCAAATAGTACAAGGGCACTATCAAACCCAATAAATAAATTAGATACAGTTGTGGGAAGGACAGAAGATGGAACCCAAAAACATCACAGGGACGAAAAAAGGGAAAAGCAGGGTGGGCGCACAATCTGGAAAGAAATGTGCACAAATGCTCGTAGTCTGGGGAACAAAATCACAGACCTAATGACATTAATGGAAGACACAAACCTGGACATACAGTAGTAGCTATTACAGAAACATGGTACACAGGGAACCATGACTGGAATATGGCCATACCAGGATATACACGTTTTAGGAAGGATAGGGAAGGGAGAAGGGGAGGTGGGGTAGCTATGTATGTGAAGGAGGGGATTAAAGCAACATAGGCTCAAGGGTTACAAGAAGGAGCAAAGGCACTGTGGATCACCCTGGAAGTGGGAAAAAAGGACAGCCATTTGCACTGGAGTGATTTACAGGAATCCAACACAGGGGCAGGAATCAGATGAAGCTCTTATGGAAACCATCTACAAAATGGCAGCCAAAGGGGAACTGCTACTAATGGGTGACTTCAACCTGCCTGAGGTAGATAGGAGCCCTCAGACTGCGAGTACAAGGGGCAGGGACTTCATGACTGCCCTGAATGGGGCAAACTTAAGACAGCCTAGCAGAATCCAACTCAAGCGAGGAAGGCAATACCGGATTTGGTCCTGATCAACGAGGACAGGATCACTGATGTGGGAGGTGGGCAGTCCCTTGGTACCAGCGATCAGAGGACAGTGTGGTTTAAGGTAACCACAGTGAAGAAGGCAAGCCATACAAGGATAAAGGTCCTAGATTTCAGGAAGGCTAACTTTAAGGAGATGGGTAGAAATCTCAAAAGAGCCCTAGCAGGGGAAGATACAGGGGGAGATGTGGAAAAACAGTGGTCTAGACTCAAGAGATTCATAACAAAAGTAACAGGCCACTGTGTCAAAATGCACAGCAAGAGTAGAAGAAAGAAAAGGCCATTATGGTTCTTGAAGGTAGTGGCCGAGAAAGTAAGGGAAAAGAAAAGAGCCTTCAGAAGATACAAGGAAACACAAAAGGATGAGGACGGAGAACAATATCTGGAGAAGCAGAGGGAATCTGGGAAAATAATTAGAAGGGCTAAAGCACAGACAGAGGAAGGTATAGCCATGGCTATTAAGAAAGGTGACAAGACCTTCTTCAGATACTGTACATTAGTGAGAGGAAAAAGACCAGAAATGGGATTGTTAGACTAAAGAAGGGAGGAGGAGAAAGGGTAGAGGATGACCTAGAAAAGGCTGAGATGCTGAACAAGTACTTTTGCTCAGTATTCGTCAGGGAAGGGGAGGGTGAGGGACTGAGACTCATTAAGGTGGGTATTCAGGGAAGGGAGGTAGACACCAGCCCATTCATGGTGGAAAGAGTCCTAGAAAAACTCGGGAAAATAAAAGCAGATAAGGCAATGGGGCCATATGGGATCCATTCCAGAGTACTTGAGGAACTCGGGGAAGTGCTGGTGGAACCACTGGCTGCCCTTTTGAATGCATCACTAGAGACGGGGGGGGGTACCTGAGGACTGGAGGAGGGTAGATGTGGTCCCTCTCCACAAGAGTAGAAGCAGAGAGGAGGCAGGCAGTTACAGGTCTGTAAGCCTGACCTCAGTAGTGGGGAAACTAATGGAGTCCTTACTTAAAGAGAGGATTGTGAAGTTTCTGGAGGATAGCGGGGCACAGGATCCACGGCAGCATGGATTCTCAGAGGGAAGGTCCTGTTAGGTGAATCTTATAGATTTCTTTGACTGAGTAACCAGGGTGGTAGATGTGGCCTACCTGGATTTCAGCAAGGCCTTTGACACCGTCCCGCACAGGAGATTGCTAAATAAATTGGGGAGCCTGGGAGTGAGTCCTACAGTGGTAAAGTGGGTTGGGAACTGACTAAGTGACAGAACTCAGAGGGTGGTGGTAAATGACATGAAATCTGAGGAGAGGGAGGTGACCAGTGGGGTGCCACAGGGGTCGGTGCTGGGGCTAGTCCTATTCAATGTCTTCATTAGTGACATTGCAGAGCATCTGGAAGGAAAGGTGTGCCTCTTCTTAGATGAAACCAAGATCTGCAACAGAGTGGACACACCGGAGGGGTGGAAAATGAGAAAGGACCGAAGCCTATTAGAGGAGTGGTCAGGTGTCTGGCAGTTGAGTTTTAATGCTAAAAAGTGCAAGATCATGCACCTGGGTCACATGAATACAAGGGAGGAGTACAGGATGGGTGGAGAAATTCTGGCCACCACAAGTCAGGAGCGAGACCTGGGGGTTATCATATCTGATGACCTGAAGGTGACCAAACAGTGAAAAAGGCTGTGGGGAGAGCAAACAGAATGTTGGGTTGCATAGAGAGGGGCATAACAAGCAGGAGAAAGGAGGTGGTGGTGCCACTGTACAGACCACTGGTGAGGCCGCAGCTGGAGTACTGTGTCCAGTTCTGGAGACCACATCTCCGAAAGGACATTGACAAAATAGAGGAAGTTCAAAGAAGGGCAATGAAGATGGTATGTGGACTGTACCAGAAGCCCTATAAGGAAAGACTTAAGGACCTTAATATCTATTCACTGGCAGAAAGAAGGGAGAGAGGAGATACGATAGAGACTTTCAAGTACCTTAGGGGAATAAACAGGGTACAGGTGGAAACCATATTTCAGAGAAAACTCTGCACAAGAACAAGGGGGCATGATATAAAGCTGAAGGGTGGAAGGCTCAGGGGTAATGTTAGGAAGTACATTTTCACTGAAAGGGTGGTGGAGCCATGAAACAGCCTTCCAGCAGAAGTGGTGGGGGTGAAAACAATATGGGTGTTCAAGAGTGCATGGGATAGACATAAGGGTACCCTGGAGATATGCAGAGCAGGAGAGCCACAGATCAAATAGGATCTGGGGCTGCAGCAGTGGGTAGGGCAATGGGCAGACTAGGTGGGTTGTATGGTCCTTATCTGCCAACAGATTCTATGTTTCTAGGACAAGTTGGGCTGGGGTTTCAAACCCCTGGCCCGGGAGGTACCGGCTGTTTCTAGCATCGATGGCTACGCATTTTTTTTTATTCTCTGATGGGGAGGGTGACAGGAGTGTGGCGACCGTTGGGGACTGTTATGCAGATGATACTCAGCTGTACATGTCTTTTGTACCAGGAACAAATGATGCTGTTGAAGTGTTCAATAAATGCCTTGCCGAGATCCAGGACTGGATGGACTCTTAACTGGCTGAGACTTAACCCAGGCAAGACGGAGGTGCTGGTGATTGTGCCGGGTCACGGGCATGATGGGGATGCCTCCGGAACGATAACAGGCCTAGTCCTGGGGTCGATCCCATTGAAGGCATCCTCTAGGGTGAGAAATCTGGGTGTTGTCCTCGATGACAAGCTGACATTTGAAGCTCAGGTGTCAGTTGTTGTCAAAAGTGTTTTTTGCCATCTGAGGAACATCGCACGGATTAAACCCCTAATTCTGCCTGAAGACCTGCCATCACTAATGCATGCCTTTGTAACATCCAGGCTCGACTACTGTAATGATCTTTACCTCTGGGTCAGTGGAGAGAACCTTTGTCAGCTGCAGCTAGTGCAGAATGCAGCAGCTAGGCTGCTGATGGGGCTGTCAAGATCCTGCCATGTGACCTTGGTCCTGCGGGGTCTGCACTGGCTGCCGGTCAGGTGGAGTATTTTCTTCAGGGTGGGCTTGCTCACCTACAAGGCCCTATATGGATCGGTTCCTGGCTACCTGTCAGACCTCCTTACTCCTGCCATCCTGGCCCACTCCCTTCGTTCTTCTACCGAGGGCCTTCTGGCGGTTCCAAGGACCAGGCTGAAAACCTCAGGTGATCGCTCATTCGGGGTGGCTGGTCTGGTCCTCTGGATCTCACTGCGAAGACCTTTGAGGGAGGTCCCTACAGTGGAGGCATTCAGGAGAGGCCTGAAGACTCGCCTTTTAAGCTTTAGCCTTTCCTGCCGATGCTTTTTAACTTATATAATGAATTTTAATTATTTATTGCTTGTTCTATAAATGTGAATTGTTTTTCCCACTCTGTCAAATTTTTACTGTACGGCACCCAGAGCCTCCGGGATTGGGCTTCAAACAAATAAAGCATTACTTACTTACTAAGACAGCTTGGCTCCACCATTAACAATACATGTTCACAGCTATAACAGCTCAGCTCCTCCATCAACAATACATGAAGGAGACTATAACAGCTCGACTCCATCATCAACAATACATGCGCATGGCTAGAACGGCTCAGTTCCTCCATCTACAACACAAGAGGGAGACTAAAAGCTCAGCTGCACCATCAACAATACATGTGCATGGCTTTAACAGCTCAGCTCTTCGTCTGCATGTAACCCCTAGGTGGCTCTATCCCAAGGGCTACTCCCCCTGCCTGCATGACTAGGTGCAGGTTAAGGGGTCTGGGTACTGAAAACCGGTGCCTCCACCTAGAGGACAGGGTTATTGGTACCATAGCTGACCTGGGTACAGCCCTCCGGAACACTGTAACCCCCCTTTTTCCCCTCTAGTGGCCTAAGCAATGAACAACAGACACAGTTACAATAACCCCTAATCAGCATACAAATCCCAACTCTGTTTGCACTTACCACCAGGGATGATTCCACCAGCTTGACCCTGGAGACCCCCTGCAAAATAAGGTTAGACACAGCAGGTAACAATAGTACAGTGCCTCTTGTACAAAATGGAACCACAGTCAAGTTAAATACAAAAAGAATTAGATCTAATTTATTCAGGGGGAATGAACAAGGGAAGGGCGTAATTTGGCTGATTAGTTCTGTAACTGATTCAATCAGGCAATCATGCATGCACTTTAGAGTCCCTTCACAGTCACACACTCTGGGTACCCAGTTGGAAAAAAGGTGGGCTAGCCTGACACGTTGCCCGGGGTAGACCGGCATTGCAGCTCATCGGGGCCCTGTGATGGAAAGAAGAAGCATGCACAACCACACACAATTTGTAATCTGGAGCCTGGAGGCTCAGTTCGTGACAAGAAAACAACAATTGAATCAGATGACAACACTCTTGATTTAGCTGATGTTGCAGGGAGCTACCCTGGTGTTTACTCACGCTACCCAATATGAAGCACAGGAGGGATGAAATGGAGACTGCAGGTTGACAAGCTGGTATGCCAGGAGAAGCAGGACCCACATGAATCACCGAGGTGTCATTCCTGTTCGAGATGTTGAGCAGGGGGCTGATCCCCAGGTGAGTCTCTCGACGATGGTGATCTGGGCCAAGGTAGCAGGGCCCAGGCCGGGTGAACAGTTCAGATTCAGTTCGATAGGTGCTGGAGACAGCTTCCAGCAAGCATGACACACTTAAGTAATGGGGAACCAAATCGCGACCCACTGACAGTTTACAGCACATTTATAGTAAAGCAAAACACAATACCACAGGTCGGATGACAGTCCAGTTGCAATTTCAGTTTTCCTGAGCAAAACCGTGATCTCTATGGTGATTCAGATGTCCTTACAGGCCGAACGCTTACAGCAAATCTTCGGTCTTCTTCAGGTAACAGGGCAGTCACAATTCAGTATTTCTAGTCACAAGCCGGTTCGGATTCAGTCCGATTAATTTCACTAGCAGATCCCTCAGAAGGGAAGATGAAGCAAGCAGGCCAGACACAGCCTTCCCACAAGTTTCCTTCGCTACTAAGCAGGACCAGCTGCTTGAATGTCTTGAGCAGTTCACTCTCTCAACTCCAAACTCAGACAATCTCTGCTGCAGGCAGCACCGGGACTTCCTTCTGATCCAAAAAGGGTTTGGTTGGTTGATTCATCTGTTTGCCAAAGCAAGAGCCCCCCTTCAAGGTCCATTTAGGCGCCAAAATGAAAAAACTACAATTCCTACAGAAATTCACTCCCACAAGACCCCGGGGACAGACACCATTTTAAGGGCCCCAAAAGGTACTGATTGGTGCAATACAGAAATGTCCATGCTGCAAAGAAAGGCAGGTTAGACAAACTATACCATTATTATTAGAGCAGCTAATCAGCAAACAATTACCAGTTCTAACAGAACTCCCTCTGCACCATTAGCGATGGCAGAACAGAGCAATATTATTGCAGCTCGGGCGGGACTTGAGCCTGGAAACACTCGGCCCCTACTCAGATAAATTATACACTGCAAAAATAATGTCTCTTAAAGGGACAAGCACGGAGGCTAACAGGGCACTCGCATGCAGGCACTTTTACACCTATAAAGACACAGAATGCCCGCCTGGCAGTGGGCATTTAAGCACACCCAAGGAAGACTTTTGGGAACCCCATTTATAGGGGGGTTACATACAGTATATGAGGGCCACTACAACATCTCATCTCCTCCACATAAAATACATGAGCATGATTTTAACAGCTTAGCTCCTCGCCTACAATCTATGAGGGCTGCTATAACAGCTGAGCTCATCTACAGTATCTGCAAGTGACAATAATATATGAGGGCAGCCATAATTCCTCAGCTCCTCCTCTGCAATGTATGAGGGCGAGTACAACAGGTTAACTCATCTACAGTATCCGAGAGTGACAATAACTGCTCAGCTCCTTGTCTGCAATATATGAGAGGGACTACAATAGCTCAGATCCTTGTCTAAAACTTATGAGGGCACTATAACAGCTCAGCTCCTCATGTACAATATATGAGGGTAACAGCTCTGCTCCTCCATAGTATATGAGCGGAACTGGAATAGCTCAGCTCTTCCATGGTATATGAGGAGAACTGGAATAGCTCAGCTCTTCCATAGTATATGAGGGGGAATATAGCAGTTCAGCTTCTCCATAGTATATGAGGGGGACTATAGCAGCTCATCTCCTTCATAATATATGAGGGTACTATAGCAGCTCAGCTCCTCCACAGTATACGAGGGGGACTATAGCAGCTTAGCTCCTCCACAGTATACGAAGGGGACTATAGCAGCTCAGCTCCTCCACAGTATACGAGGGGGACTATAGCAGCTTAGCTCCTCCATAGTATACGAGGGGGACTATAGCAGCTCAGCTCCTCCACAGTATATGAGGGGGACTAAAGCAGCTTAGCTCCTCCATAGTATATGAGGGGGACTAAAGCAGCTCATCTCCTTCATAATATATGAGGGTACTATAGCAGCTCAGCTCCTCCACAGTATATGAGGGGGACTATAACAGCTCAGCTCTTCCATAGTATATGAGGGGGACTATAGCAGCTTAGCTCCTCCATAGTATATGATGGGGACTATAGCAGCTCAGCTCCTCCATAGTATATGATGGGGACTATAACAGCTCAGCTCCTCCATAGTATATGAGGGGGACTATAGCAGCTCAGCTCCTCCATAGTATATGAGGGGGATTATAGCAGCTCAGCTCCTCCCTGGTATATGAGGGGGACTATAGCAGCTCAGCTTCTCCATAGTATACGAGTGGGACTACAACAGCTCAGCTCCTCCATAGTATATGAGGGGGACTATAGCAGCTCAGCTCCTCCCTAGTATATGAGGGGGACTATAGCAGCTCAGCTTCTCCATAGTATATGAGTGGGACTATAACAGCTCAGCTCCTCCCTAGTATATGAGGGGGACTATAGCAGCTCAGCTCCTCCATAGTATATGAGGGGGATTATAGCAGCTCAGCTCCTCCATAGTATATGAGGGGGACTATAGCAGCTCAGCTCCTCCCTAGTATATGAGGGGGACTATAGCAGCTCAGCTTCTCCATAGTATATGAGGGGGACTATGACAGCTCAGCTCCTCCATAGTATATAAGGGGGACTATAGCAGCTCAGCTCCTCCATAGTATATGAGGGGGACTATAGCAGCTCAGCTCCTCCCTAGTATATGAGGGGGACTATAACAGCTCAGCTCCTCCATAGTATATGAGGGGACTATAGCAGCTCAGCCTCCATAGTATATGAGGGGACTATAGCAGCTCAGCTCCTCCCTAGTATATGAGGGGGACTATAGCAGCTCAGCTCCTCCATAGTATATGAGGGGGACTATAGCAGCTCAGCTCCTCCATAGTATATGAGGGGGACTATAGCAGCTCAGCTCCTCCCTAGTATATGAGGGGGACTATAGCAGCTCAGCTTCTCCATAGTATATGAGTGGGACTATAACAGCTCAGCTCCTCCCTAGTATATGAGGGGGACTATAGCAGCTCAGCTCCTCCATAGTATATGAGGGGGATTATAGCAGCTCAGCTCCTCCATAGTATATGAGGGGGACTATAGCAGCTCAGCTCCTCCCTAGTATATGAGGGGGACTATAGCAGCTCAGCTTCTCCATAGTATATGAGGGGGACTATGACAGCTCAGCTCCTCCATAGTATATAAGGGGGACTATAGCAGCTCAGCTCCTCCATAGTATATGAGGGGGACTATAGCAGCTCAGCTCCTCCTAGTATATGAGGGGGACTATAGCAGCTCAGCTTCTCCATAGTATATGAGGGGGACTATAACAGCTCAGCTCCTCCATAGTATATGAGGGGGGACTATAGCAGCTCAACTCCTTCATAGTATATGAGGGAGATTATAGCAGCCCAGCTCCTCCCTAGTATATGAGGGGGACTATAGCAGCTCAGCTTCTCCATAGTATATGAGTGGGACTATAACAGCTCAGCTCCTCCATAGTATATGAGGGGGACTATAGCAGCTCAGCTCCTCCATAGTATATGAGGGGGATTATAGCAGCTCAGCCTCCATAGTATATGAGGGGGACTATAGCAGCTCAGCTCCTCCCTAGTATATGAGGGGGACTATAGCAGCTCAGCTTCTCCATAGTATATGAGGGGGACTATGACAGCTCAGCTCCTCCATAGTATATAAGGGGGACTATAGCAGCTCAGCTCCTCCATAGTATATGAGGGGGATTATAGCAGCTCAGCTCCTCCCTGGTATATGAGGGGGACTATAGCAGCTCAGCTTCTCCATAGTATACGAGTGGGACTACAACAGCTCAGCTCCTCCATAGTATATGAGGGGGACTATAGCAGCCCAGCTCCTCCATAGTATATGAGGGGGACTATAGTAGGTCAGCTTCTCCATAGTATATGAGGGGGACTATAGCAGCTCAGCTCCTTCATAGTATATGAGGGAGACTATAGCAGCTCAGCTCCTCCATATTATATGAGGTGGACTATAGTAGCTCAGCTCCTCCATAGTATATGAGGGGGACTATAACAGCTCAGCTCCTCTATAGTATATGAGGGGGACTATAGCAGCTCAGCTCCTCCATAGTATATGAGGGGGACTATAGCAGCTCAGCTCCTCCATAGTATATGAGGGGGACTATAACAGGTCAGCTCCTCCATAGTATACGAGGGGGACTATAGCAGCTCAGCTCCTCCATAGTATACGAGGGGGACTATAACAGCTCAGCTCCTCCATAGTATATGAGGGGGACTATAACAGCTCAGCTTCTCCATAGTATATGAGAGGGACTATAACAGCTCAGCTTCTCCATATTATATGAGGGGGTCCATAACAGCTCAGCTGCTCCATAGTATATGAGGGGGACGTTAGCAGCTCAGCTTCTCCATAGTATATGAGGGGGACTATAGCAGCTCAGCTCCTCCATAGTATACGAGGGGGACTATGACAGCTCAGCTCCTCCATAGTATACGAAGAGGACTATAGCAGCTCAGCTCCTCCATAGTATATGAGGGGGACTATGACAGCTCAGCTCCTCCATAGTATACGAGGGGGACTATGACAGCTCAGCTCCTCCATAGTATACGAGGGGGACTATGACAGCTCAGCTCCTCCATAGTATACGAGGGGGACTATAGCAGCTCAGCTCCTCCATAGTATATGAGGGGGACTATAGCAGCTCAGCTCCTCCATAGTATATGAGGGGGACGATAGCAGCTCAGCTTCTCCATAGTGTACGAGGGGGACTATTAACCGCTCAGCTCCTCCATGGTATACGAGGGGGACTATAACAGCTCAGCTCCTCCTCAATATACGAGGGGGACGATAGCAGCTCAGCTCCTCCATAGTATATGAGGGAGACTATAGCAGCTCAGCTCCTCCATAGTATATGAGGGAGACTATAGCAGCTCAGCTTCACTCCTACAGTATGTGAGAGCAACTATAATAGCTGAAGCTCATCATCTACAATATATGAGGGTAACTATAACAGCTCGGCCCCTCTGTCCACAGTGCATGAGGATAACTATAACACCTCAGTTCTTCATCTACAATATGTGAGCATCGTCTACAATATAGTAGAGCGATTATAACAGTGCAGACTCTCGTCTACAATATATAAGGGCAACTATAACAACGCAAGCTCCATATCTACAATATATTAGAGCGATTATAACAGTGCAAGCTCTCATCTACAATATATATAAGGGCAACTATTACAGCGCAAGCTCCATGTCTACAATATATTAGAGCAATTATAATAGCGCAAACTCTCGTCTACAATATATAAGGGCAACTATAACAGCGCTAGCTCCATGTCTACAATATATGAGGGTGATTACAACAGTTCAGCTTTTATCTATATATATATATATATATATATATATATATATATATATATATATATATATGTGTGTGTATATATATATATATATATATATAGGCAATTATAACAGTTCAGCACCACATCTACAATATGTAAGGGCAACTATAGCAATTCAGATCCTCGTCTACAATATCTGAGGGCACTATAACAGCTCAGTTCCCCCATCTTCAGTATATGAGGGTGCCTATAACAGCTCAGATACTCATCTACACACTCTTTATGAAGACAAAAAGCATGATAACTCTGTTCCCATTTGTACCCACACTTCACATCCTTATCAACATGACACTCGGCCAGTGACTGCCAGACTGTGTTTCCACCCTGGGAATTCAGACCGCGGAGGTCTGCAATGTTTCTGGTACATCCCCCAAGGCTTAATGGCGGTGAAAGGCAGATTGACACAACAGAACACTGAAGACCCTACCCCCAGCCTTATGCACTTTAGATGCTCAAACTGTATTTTACCAGGGGTGATTTATAGCCATAAAGGATGTTCAGAAAGATTCCTGGTAATTCATCTCCCAAACATGAGCACAGCATGAGTTACACTGAGGGGCCCTTTGGCCTAGTGACTGAATTTCTCCTGCCCTACAGCTGCACATCTTCTCATGGTCTACTGAAGGTGCAATCTTTCTGCCCTTCTGTTGTTTTCTTTGGAATCAGAACACATGCAATCCCCCCGCACAGGGTCTCCCGCACATCATCAGAAGAACCGATTCCAGTCCAGCAGGCCATCAAGGTGCTCCCACGGAGTGCAAACCCCTCAGGGTTCTGACACCTTCTTGGTGGTCCCAAGTGAGTTGGACAGAACTCAGCTGGGGCACAAGGGCCACAGTCCCCAAGGGCTGTTCCCTTCTTGTCTTCCTTTCTCCTCTTTCTCTTAACGGCCTCAGACTGATCTAGACTAAAACTCCCTCTGTCTGTCTCACTGTCCCAGACAAAGCTAACCTCAAGTTCCTCCCACTTAATCTTAACCTCTGCCAGTCTGAGACACAAGTGCCAATCTGAGCATTGGCATTCCTAGTAAACAACCTCCTCCCACTGCTGGGAGGAGGTAGTTGTTACACTTTTATTACCAATAATACTGTAATTTTGCCTTTTTGTACCCTGCTGAGGTTTTTTTTTTTTTTGTAATTTGGAATTTTTACTCCTGGGTTGGGCATCTTACAAATATCCACATGTAAGGTAGGTAACCACCCAACCCCATAGCCGGACCTGATCTCACTCCACATCCCCCAGGGTTATCTCCCATGCCGGAGTCTGGGAGGAAGCAAGGTGTCCCCACCTTCACTCACCGAAACACAATCCAGATTGGGAATGGTGGCATCCAACCTTGGTCCAAGCACCACTGCTGCCACTGAGACAGCCACTGTGTTTCCATCCCAGCTTTTCTCCCTCCCTGCAGCACCAAGCGTGGCCGGCAGGACTCAACAACACACAGCAACGTCCTGTATGTGAGGCAAGCTCCCCAGTGCAGCTCAGGGCTTACTGCAATGATGGAACTGGGTGCCAGACTCACCTCAGTTGGGAGTGCTCTGCACAGCAGTGCCACCCCAGCCCTTTATGATGCCTATCCTAGCTATTGAGTCTGCTACTGAATCCAGATCACTGGTGTGGGAGCCCCACCTGCTACCTAGTGGGCCAATAGGCAGCCCCACCTGGCTGAATTTAACTATGCACTTATCACCTTTTACATTTGTAAATTCCTGCTATTTTTGTGTCTTTTTTTTTTATCTCTGCACCGACTGATATATAGGAGAATATGCAATGGCCTGACTCAAAATAAGTAATTTATCTTCAAGTTGTGACTGAACAGATCAAGAACTCATGAATGGTGTAGCCACAGCTGGGATAAGGAAGTCCTGCTCCCTCACAACTGATGATAAACTGCATATTTTGAGTCAGGGACCCCTGCATAATTGGTTTATATAACATCAGCGCACTAGATAAAACTTGTAAATCTGTGAGTTGAGTGTAGATTTAACTGTTTCTCTTTGATTTGAACTGCTGGCTTCAGTGCTACACAGTGCTGTTGCGATATCATCAGCACTGTGCAACGTCCTCTCTGATTAGTTTAGTAGTCCATCGTGATTTATCCAACATTCAAGACAGCGACTGTGATGTACCCAACTTGCAAGATAAGATGTTATAATTACTAGTGACCCCGATATCACACTCCGTGCAAGCGCTATCAAATGCAGTAATAACTGGGCATGATGTCACACCGTTATTACAGCATTTTCTGCCTCGGGATGTCCCGTTTTTAAACAGATTCAGTAAGTTTACCATGGTGATGACAGCTAACCTAATTGGATGAAAAAAAGAAGAAAATAAACATAATACAGTTTATAAAGTTTAGAACAGTTTGCTTTTCAATATGCGGTAAAAGTGTCAGTATTTATTGCCAGTGGTGAGTCCAAGATGTTATTGGGGGGGGGGGTGCAATTTTTAACATTTTTATTAATCCTGAATGTGCCTGCTATTTAAGCAATAACGACCAAGAAGCTGGTCATTTCTGAAGGATTAACGGGTGCCTCAGGCCACCTCCCTCCAGCTGGTCGTTAATCCAAGGAAATAACTAGCTTTGAGGTTGTTATTGCGATTATAAATCTAATCACAATAACAAGTTTCTTTTTTCCCCCCCGTTTACTTTTACCGCATTTCAGCTTTTAATCAGAATAGTGCGAGCCATGCATGTCGCACAGCATCAGTTGGCAGCTGGATCAGTCATTTCTAAGACATTAATGACCGATCCAGTAGCCAATCAGGAGCCTCAATAGGTGCATGAATAATTAATTAGACTTACAATATCGTTTTCAGTACATTTTTGACAGAAAATGCAACTGTAATCTGTAGTTTTGAATATAAACTTTTTGTACAAACAACAAATCAGACTTCTTCAAAGTGAAATGCAGCAGCAAGCAAATTACAATAGGGGTGCAGCCTCACCCTTCGCCACCCCCTAGATCTGCCACTGTTTGTTGCAGTTATCATCACTGAAATACATGGACTAGAGTGTGGAAAAGATCTGGCATAGATCTGAACAGCAAAGTCTTTTAATCTTATTAAAAAAAATCATGTGTTACAGCCAACTTGTTTTTAAACTAAAGTGGGTCAACTGCACAGACTGATGTTGAGTAGAAATCAAGTATTCTGTTATGAACTGTTATATGCTTCTATTATAAAATGAGTTATGACAAATCTTTTGCGTCTTCCTTGTTTCACAGTTTTTCACACCCCACACCAGTAATTGTAAAAAAATTAAACATAGGTAGGTGTGTGTTTGTGTAAGTTTTTTTTGCACACCATCAGTGTGGGATGACCTCATAAACCATGGGTATGTAAAAAAAAACTCATAACACACACCTGCCTATCCATTATTCTATCTGTCTTCCACTGTAGAATACAGTATGGGCAACCCTACATAACAAGGGTGTTTTTTTCCATCTGGGGTGGGACGACATCATAGACCTCAAGAGCAAAGCTCAAGATGTCTCTATGATGCGATCTCAGCCCAAGATGGACACATCAGCCTTGTTGTGTATGGTTGCCCATACATTATTTTGTATAATATATGTTTGTTTGAATTCATTTACTGTCTGTGTGTTCGGCTATGGTTAAATAAACAGAAAACAGAGCAAATAATAAGATAAGATGAAAAAGATTCAATGTGATTTAAGCAATAGCTACATGAGCTGGCAACATTTCTAGTAGTTCATCTTTTAACAAACGGTTCACTTGGGGTATTCTCCTTCTTAATGATGTCTTTGTTATCAGGCATCTGCAGTGTAGGTAATGTTATGACTTGAGATTGTATGCTGTTGTACCACAGTAGTGACATAGCTACCATGGTACAACAGCATTCTGACATCAGTACCATGGTACAACATCATTCTGACATCACTACTGTGGTACAACAACATTCTGACATCACTACTGTGGTACAACAACATTCTGACATCAGTACCATGGTACAAGAGCATTCTGACATCACTACTGTGGTACAACAGCATTCTGACATCATTACTGTGGTACAACAGCATTCTGACATCCCTAATGTGGTACAACACCATTCTAATATCAATACCATGGTACAACAGCATTTTGACATCAGTACCGTGGCTCACCAGCATTCTGACATCAGTACTATGGTACAACAGCATTCTGACATCAGTACTGTGGTACAACAGCATTCTGACATCAGTACCATGATACAAGAGAATTCTGACATCACTACTGTGGTACAACAGCATTCTGACATTATTACTGTGATACAACAGCATTCTGACATCACTACTGTGGTACAACAGCACTCTGACATCACTACCGTGGTACAACAGCATTCTGACATCACTACTGTGGTACAACAGCACTCTGACATCACTACCGTGGTACAACAGCATTCTGACATCACTACTGTGGTACAACAGTATTCTGACATCATTACTGTGGTACAGCAGCATTCTGACATCGCTACCATGGTACAACAGCATTCTGACATCAGTATCATGGTACAATTGCATTCTGACATCACTAATGTCGTACAACAGCATTCTGACATCAGTACCATGGTACAACTGCAGTCTGACATCAGTACCATGGTACAACAGCATTCTGACATCACTACTGTGGTACACAGCATTCTGACATCAGTACCATGGTACAACAGCATTCTGACATCACTACTGTGGTACAACAGCATTCTGACATCAGTACCATGGTACAACAGCATTCTGACATCACTGCAGTGGTACGACAGCACTCTGACATCACTACCATGGTACAACAGCATTCTGACATCAGTACCATGGTACAACTGCATTCTGACATCACTAATGTGGTACAACAGCATTCTGACATCAGTACCATGGTACAACAGCATTCTGACATCAGTACCATGGTACAAGAGCATTCTGACATCACTACTGTGGTACAACAGCATTCTGACATCATTACTGTGATACTACAGCATTCTGACATCACTACCGTGGTACAACAGCATTCTGACATCAGTACCATGGTACAACGGCATTCTGACATCACTACTGTGGTACAACAACATTCTGACATCACTTCCGTGGTACAACAGCATTCTGACATCACTACTGTGGTACAACAGCACTCTGACATCACTACCGTGGTACAACAGCATTCTGACATCACTACTGTGGTACAACAGTATTCTGACATCATTACTGTGATACAGCAGCATTCTGACATCGCTACCATGGTACAACAGCATTCTGACATCAGTATCATGGTACAATTGCATTCTGACATCACTAATGTCGTACAACAGCATTCTGACATCAGTACCATGGTACAACAGCATTCTGACATCAGTACCATGGTACAACTGCATTCTGACATCACTAATGTGGTACACAGCATTCTGACATCAGTACCGTGGTACAACAGCATTCTGACATCACTACTGTGGTACAACAGCATTCTGACATCAGTACCATGGTACAACAGCATTCTGACATCACTGCAGTGGTACAACAGCACTCTGACATCACTACCATGGTACAACAGCATTCTGACATCACTAATGTGGTACAACAGCATTCTGACATCAGTACCATGGTACAACAGCATTCTGACATCACTGCTGTGGTACAACAGCACTGTGACATCACTACTGTGGTACAACAGCATTCTAATATCAGTACCGTGGTACAACAGCATTCTAACATCATTACTGTGGTACAACAGCATTCTGACATCACTACTGTGATACATCAGCATTCTGACATCAGTACCGTGGTACAACAGCATTCTGACATCACTACTGTGGTACAACAGCATTCTGACATCAGTAACATGGTACAACAGCATTCTGACATCACTGCAGTGGTACAACAGCACTCTGACATCACTACTGTGGTACAACAGCATTCTAATATCAGTACCATGGTACAACAGCATTCTAACATCATTACTGTGGTACAACAGCATTCTGACATCACTACTGTGGTACAATAGCACTCTGACATCACTACTGTGGTACAACAGCATTCTGACATCACTACTGTGGTACAATAGCACTCTGACATCACTACTGTGGTACAACAGCATTCTGACATCAGTAACATGGTACAACAGCATTCTGACATCACTGCAGTGGTACAACAGCACTCTGACATCACTACTGTGGTACAACAGCATTCTAATATCAGTACCATGGTACAACAGCATTCTAACATCATTACTGTGGTACAGCAGCATTCTGACATCACTACTGTGGTACAATAGCACTCTGACATCACTACTGTGGTACAACAGCATTCTGACATCAGTAACATGGTACAACAGCATTCTGACATCACTGCAGTGGTACAACAGCACTCTGACATCACTACTGTGGTACAACAGCATTCTAATATCAGTACCATGGTACAACAGCATTCTAACATCATTACTGTGGTACAACAGCATTCTGACATCACTACTGTGGTACAATAGCACTCTGACATCACTACTGTGGTACAACAGCATTCTGACATCACTACTGTGGTACAATAGCACTCTGACATCACTACTGTGGTACAACAGCATTCTGACATCAGTAACATGGTACAACAGCATTCTGACATCACTGCAGTGGTACAACAGCACTCTGACATCACTACTGTGGTACAACAGCATTCTAATATCAGTACCATGGTACAACAGCATTCTAACATCATTACTGTGGTACAGCAGCATTCTGACATCACTACTGTGGTACAATAGCACTCTGACATCACTACTGTGGTACAACAGCATTCTGATATCAGTACTGTGGTACAACAGCATTCTGACATTAGTACTGTAGTAAAACAGCATCTGGAGGTGTTTGGATTTCCATACACAACTTCATGGTCCCATGTACTGTAATTTATTTTTACATCTGTTGTATAAACTGTGTTATACATTGCACTCACTTGGAAAGTATATAATTTGCGGTGCAAAAAATAAAAAGCCCGAACAATGGGGCTACTGTAAATAAGTGCTTCATTAGCAAAGAATAAATGCCACAATAAGAACTTGCACTTGGTGACCAGTTTTATTGGAACCACACAGTTAAACTGGGCAAAGAACCCCAGTGCTTTGCCTTGCACCGAGCCTTCGTGGGGGAGGCTTAAGAGTTGCCTCTTCATCTGTGCATTTTTTTACTTTTTTTGCTAAAGAAGCATTTATTAAGCTACGTTGTTTGGGCTTTTTTTTTTGCGCTGACAATTGTGTGTTTTCATAGTGCTCATTTCCCAAGGCTGGCAGTGGAATATTTAATTTGAAGCGTGACCAGTTTTTGATTACACTGTAGTGTTTTGGTAATGGTGTATTGTACTTTATACTTTTTCTTTGTGTATTTCTCCCAATATTGTATCCCATCCCCAAAATCATACCTGGGAACAAGCCCCAGCTCAATATGCCTCAACCAGTCAGCAACTTAGAAATACATAAAATATCACAGTGACATCATCTGTACAGATTCTAATAGGATGAGACACTGGGGCATGGCAAACTTTTCAGAGGCATCTACAACCCGTGGTGGACCATGTTTTCACATTTAAAAGACAGAAGTTTGCTAGATCCACTGAAATAGTACCTCTTATTTTTGAGAAATATCACACAGGCCCATTGCCAACATTTTTGCAGGGAGGGGTTCTTTTTCTAGAATTTGGGTCTTTTTCGTGCACTATGGGGTCTATGCAGCAATGTCTACGTGCCACTTAAGGGCAGTGCGTAGGCATTGCTATGACAGAATGCCATGCAGAGGTAATCTGCGCACCCTCCTCAGCATGTACCTCTAGTGTGATAGCACCCTGCATGCTGGATCCCCCTGCCGCCCGAGCAGCTCCACACCAGGGGCAGGATAGGGGCATGCCAGGGGACATGCCCTACACTGCACCCCTGCACAATGGTACTGCGCACCGTGTCAGGGCTGAAGACTGTACGTGAGGGAGACCCTGCCATAAATAGCTTTGCTTACCAGTTACCGGCAGGTGTGGCGGCAGTGGGATTCCCCGCACACAACTGCCCCATCCTGAGGAGCTGTCTGGGAGGGCTGGGCGTGGCCGTTTGGGTGAACACCTGTTGTTTTTCATTGTTGGTGTATGCGCCGTCCCAGGATCCTCTGCAGAAGCGCAGCAAGGGATCCACTCCAGGACCTGGGACAGGCATCTGATTGGATGCCTGCCCACGCAGCCGTGCTCTTCTCCTGCACTGCTGCGCACTGTGGGGGCTTGTTTAGCAGCTGGCATTTGAGAATGCCAGCTTGCCCCCACCTGTGTGCAAGTGCAGAGTGGCATGGGCACTATATGCGTGATTCCAGTGTAGATAATGTTTCAGCCCCTATGTGCGTGAGAAACATTTTTACACAAAGGTTGGAGATTTGTGTCTTTTTCAAGTAATAGGAAAATTTTTACATAAAAGCTGAGGGTCTGGGGTACTAGATGCTCTGGAAGGCATAGAGGAAGAGCACAGTAGGTGCTCAGGGACCGCTTAAGGCTCATAGGGAGCCAGGGGAACAGTAGTGTGGTATCAGGGGCCCCTAGGAAACCTTGTCTAGGGGCACCTTTGTTAAAATAGGGCATGTTACCCACTGTAGATGTTGTTTATTTATTTATTTAAGAGTTTCACCAGGAAAGCATACTGAGCAGAGTACTGCTCGATTCCAGATGCGCCCTGGGGGAAGGGGGGAAAGGATGAAAACATATAAAGCAGATAGTACATAGTACCAGCGAAGCATAAAATAGGTTACATCTTGATCAATGATAAACATGTACGAGGAAATGAGCTAATACAATAGAGTATGAGGGGAGGCTAGCTAACAAGCAGGTCTAACTACACAATAGCAAGTTTCCCCCTGCATTGCCCAATTTCCCCAGCAGCACAACAGTTCCACTGCAATTCCCTCCCCTGCAGCACACTGGTAACCCATGTACAGTACACCCCTCCTGTTTCCCTTGCAGCCAGAATCCATGTCAGCTCCAGTGATTCTTCAGAACACCTTTATGCTTGTTCTTCCCGATACCTGAACAGACATCTACCCCCACCGCACTACATACACTACATATACTAATACATTTATATTACAATATATTTGCATTGATGCCTAGTCAAGGACATCACTCTCCTGAGGAGTACTACCATTCGAAAGAACCAGCTCAATCAGACTGCAAAGCAAGTGAGTCACAACAATGCCCCCCCATGGCTCCCTCACCCAACTGCAGCTTTTAGCCCCTGCCAAAGATAATTGGGGACACACTCATCTTTGGCGATGGTGGCCAGCTAAATTTACCTACCGGTGACTGAAGGAGGTAATAAGCTGGCATCCTCTTCTTCTCTTCTTGCCTCTTCTGGAGATGTCGTCTCTGAGCCAGCCGCCATGTTCCATCCTCGTTGCAGTATCCCTGGTGCATTGTGAATTGCCCACTGCCATGCTGCATTGTGGTCATGCTCACATCCTGACCGTGAGGTCTGATTGGCTAGCTGATGATGGGGGCACCGAAGACTCATGGGGCACACCTCTGACCAGCACGCAAGCTGATTGGTGGCAGACCGTGGGGGGGGGGGCGTGAAGAGGGAAGGCGCCAGCCTGGCTTAGTATGTTTGCACTAAGCACCGCAGTACCTGGCAATTTTTAAAGGGACAGAAACAAAACAGTCACAGACAACAACGAAAAAAAAGGGGCGGTTCAAAAGTGGGGGGTTCATTCGAACCTCATGAAGCCCAGCTGGCAATGGGCCTGTCACAAAGTGACTACAAGAGATGGGCTTACCCGTGGCAAGCTCTCTAAAAATGAAAGAGATCACCAGCACCCCACTCTGGGCTGGTCTGGGGTACAGGGGGCCCACCTGGAAAGTGGATACAGGGGCTTAACTGGAAAATCAATAGGAGTGTACCCAGGGTGACTCATATCAGTATTCCACTTTTAAATTTGATACACTAGCTCTGTGTTTTCAGCTTACATTTATTTGCAGTGCCCAAAGTACCCCATTTATTTAGAGGAAAAAAGAGCATAAATGCAAAGATTTCCAGAGCTTATGAAGTGGTCAGGTACCCAACAGAGTGTGTGTGTGTGTGTGTGGGGGGGGGGGTCTCACCTGGACATAATCAGGTGTCCTGGTGAGCCAGTCTGAATCTGACCGCACTGATGAAATACTGTATCTCAGCTGAGCTGTCCCGGGTCACGCAAATGTCATAGTAACATTAGCTACAACAAAACGTTTTTCAGTTGTATGCAATAATAACAGTACTGTAGTCTATGTATAACAAAATAATTATGGTAGCAGTGACAAACATGATACAATAACAGAAGTGATGTGGTAATTTTCTGGTAGCTAAGTTTTCAGTCAGAGCACTGGAAGCTCTGCATCATCTGGAGGTTAAACACAGAGGAAAATTACAATATAGCCATCTTTTGTTTGGCACTGCTGGGGCATTAACTTTCTAATTGTCTTGAGTATTAGTTTGTTCTACTGTGGAAATTAGTTGCACAATTAGCTGTAGAATCCTTTGATATGAGTAAAATCTGGCACCTCAATGGTTTTCTGTAAAGACTGAGACAAAAACAATCACAACCCCAGAACAACTGCAGATGATAGGCGGCAAAGAGCAAAGGGAAAGTAATTACCAAATTGCAGTTGAGAAGGGTCCCACTTTGACTGGCAACATGTGTTTTTCAAAGATTAATACTTTTGTTAGAGTTTTCAAAATTACTCACAATATAATGTGACAAATACATGGAGAGGCAAAGATAAGATATAAAGTGGGGGGCCAGCCCGATGGCGTGGAGGGCTCAGGCTTTGAATGTCTTATCTCCTACAACACCGGTGACCCATGTTCAGGAACGAGCTTGGGTTGTCATAGCTCAGAGGGGTGGGAGGGGATCGAATGTCCCAAAGACTGCTCTCCTCTCCCGAGAGGAGGCCATGCCATCTTGCCCATGACTTCCACCAGGCGGAGGCCTGATAGTAATGCAGGCGCGAGTGACTAGAATGGGTGGGGCCACAGATCTGCAGAACGTGATGCCATGGCAGGGGCTGAGGGAGAAAAATTGAAAAAAATGGAGGCTTGGGCTTCATGAAGTCCTGCCTGTGTCCTGGCAGTCCGCCCTGCTGTTCTGGTCTGAGGCCACACTGGATATGTCTGTCGGGGCGGGGGGGATGACCATCCTGCTCCCACCCCTCCACAGGGGAACTCTGTTGGGGGGGGGTTTATGCCTACAACTGGAGACAGGTGAGGGACAACTGTAAGAAGTTGGGACAAGGCTGATATGTCACCCAAGACCTGCCAAGGAGGATAAAACCCTTTGTGGAAAAAAGAAAAAAATAGATATAAATTGTGACAAAATAAAAAATCTGACATTACTTCTTAAAGATGATACCTTCTTTATGGATGTTTTTATTTATTTATTTATTTGAACATTGGTAACCAGGAAAGTCACACTTTTTATTTATTTATTTATTGAAGTCTCGGATTACAATCTTTGAGCTATGAGCTCATTTACAAAGGTTCCACGTCATGAAGGCAACAACAGTACAATACAGTAGAGGTAATACAGGAACAATTGTTCAGAATTACAGACGAAAAATACAGTCGTTGAACATTGACATAAATCCGTTGCCTAGGTTATTTGAAGAAACAAAATAAGAAAGAAATACAAATGGTAGTCAATGGGTGTGATAAAAAAAAAGTAGTGGGGAGGGGGGGTTATAGAGAGAGTTGCAGTAACCATAGGATCTGGGTTACCTTGTCAAGGCTGAAGACAGAGGAGGTTGAGGAAATTGAAAAGGTAGGAAGGGAATTTGGAGAGAGGTAGGCCATTGAAACAGTGACTAGTGAGAGCAGGGGGCAGGTGGGGGGGACAGGAGACTGGGAAGAGTAGGGAGTACAGGTATTAAGCTGCTAGTTGGGGAATAGAGAAGTGTTTAATTAGGAGGGTAGATGAGTACAATAACAAGGAGAGCAATTCATGGGCTAAGGCTCATTTCCAGGTGCGAGCTGGGATATGCAGAATCAACACACCAGTGCTGATGACTCCATACAACAGAAGACAAGAGCTGGCTAATGCCACCAGCACCTGGTGCTGTGGCATAACTGCAGGTGAATAGGTGCAGGAGTGGTGTAATTGTGTCCACCTGCCTCACCCTGTCCAGTGGCAAGCAGTCCTTGGTGTCCAGTGGCACCCCCTTACTCATCTAATCCCATGAAAGCAGGTCCTGATGTTCAGTGGATTTGTAACAATGCTGTCTACAAAAATGGGAACATTTTATTAGGACTAGTTTGTGTAGCAAATAGTTCATGATGGGCCCTATGCACGATGAATACGCACCATGTGGAGACATGCACAGGGCAGGTGCAGAAGCGCTCCGACACGCAGACCACCACACAGCAGCATGCACGACTGGTGCATAGTGGGTGCGCAACAAACAGGCGTAGCAGTATGCAGCTGCTGCGCCACGCAGATACGCGGGGGCAGAGCCGCAGACACAGGTGCATAGGCACACACAATGCACATGCACAACGGCCCGCACAACGGAATGCCACACAAGCTGCGGTGCACAGGATGTGCCAGGGAAAAGATGGCGTACTGGGCCGCGCAACACACCATGGGACTCCACACAGGCCATCATGGCATGCAGACACACAGGCACAGAGGTGCTACCACACCCGCAGGGGTGACACCGGGAGCACCAAGGCTGCGGCACAGTGCCAGCAGTGGCACACTGCACCACGGGCACAAATGCCACCTGCATGCACCAGTGACCTGCCACAATGGCGCATGGGGCATGCTGCACTGGGCACATGGCACAACAGTGTCACATGCGACAGCAAACCAGCATGTTCACACCGGCATGGCACCGGTGGCAATGGAGCGGCACAGCACACACATCCCTGGGATGCCAGGGATGCCCTGGGCCATGCCCCACACACCCCGGGGCACAGCAGACCAACGGAGGTGGAACAGCACAGTGGGTACACCATGCAACACGGCAATGTACGTACCACAGCACATGCAGCCATCATGGCTGCATGGCCTGTTGGCGGGTGGCAGCACACAGCACCGTGCACGTAGCGCCCCCAGCACTGGGTCTGTGACTCTGTGAGGTGCACCCCTAGCACCGGGCACATGGGCCACATGTGCGGGATGCAGGGTGGCCAGCACACACACTGTAGCCCGAGTGGCTCCCCCCCGCCAGCCCAGGCAGTATGGCAGCCCAGCATCCCCAGTGCCCCACCCCCCCGGAGACAAGTAAGACACACAGGCTGGTAACTGGCACCTTTTTTGCAGACAGCGGTAACACAGGCAGGTACACCCCTTGGCAAACTCCGTCCCCAAACCCATCCACAGGCACCAACAGCACACAGTAAAATGTCAGTAACAAAACACCAACAGGCGTCCCGCCCACCACAGCCTGTGCAAGGTACCCTGCAGCCGGTGGAACAAGCAGGGCTGCACACAGTCCATCAGTTAGGATCCCCCCCCATCCCACCCCAGCCCAGCATGCAGGCAAGCCCATCCATGGGCGAGGGCAAACACAGGCTACACAGGCAGGCTGACCACCGGCAGGTGGGCTCTTAGGCTGTTGTGGCCATGGCCGTGTTGGCGTGGAATGGCCACTGTCCTGCTCTTCCTCCGGCTCCTCCAATGGCGATGGCTGAGCCCACTGCCCTCCGAGGTGCAGCACCATCCTCCTCACAGGTCCATGGTACAACTGAAAGACAAAGGGGCACACATCAGTACAGCACAGGCCCAGCGCACAGGGCAACACACACAGGGCACGTGCAGGCATACCTACCAGTGATGGGACATACACATCCCAGGCCCTGTAGTCGTCATCCTCAAAGAACAGGTCCCCCCAAGTGCCTTTCAAGATCATATAGTGGGGCAGCCACTCCCTGAATTGCTGCCGCCATGCCATCCTGGATTCCTCCAACATGTGCACCCCATCCGGCTGGACCTGCAGGGTTAGCTCGAGTCTGGCAGGCATGTCACCACGATCCTGTGCAGGGGAGAAGAAACACATGAGCAAACAGGGCACAGCTGCTAGGTCTGGCCTGGTGCCCCCCCCCCGCACATGCCATTCACCCTGTCGAACACCCTGACGGACCTCAGGGCACCAAAGCCACCTCCGTCGGCATAGTCGCCCTCAGCGACATGAAATAAGTGCCTGGGGAACATGGCCCTGCACTCCACCATCCACACCGCCATGATGCCTACTGCATGCACTGCCATGAACTGCACGTGGCGCTGGTACAAGACGCTGGGCATGACACCGCCGTGCGGACACACCCATGTCGGGGCCCACCGGTACAAAGGAGGTGGTGACAGCACATGGGTGGTACTGCACAGATTGCACTGACACAGATGAGAGATGTGTCCGGACGTGCTACTGCATGTCCACCTACTGGAGGGGATAGCTGAGTGCAGATGGGGATGACAACACTAGCCACATGTGTTCCATGCCCGCATAGATGCCTCGACAATGCGGAACACACTTTGCATCGAGAGGTTCTGCCTACCGAGTGACACCATCGCCATGTTGTGTGACAGCATCTGTGGGGCGGTGGGGCCATGGATGTGCCAGTCTTGCACCATGACCGTGGAGACACAGGTGCTGTGTGCCCTGGGCTACTATGCTACTGGGTCTTTCCAGCACATCACCAGCGACAACGTGGGCATGAGCCAGTCCTCCATCTCCAGAGTCATGGCATGGGTGACGGATGCCCTTGTACAGCATGTGGGGGAGTGCATCGCCTTCCCAAAGATGCCTGAGAAGGTTAGGTCTATGAAGGAGGCAGTCTATGCCATGCATGGCATGCTGAACGTCTGCAGCACCATCAATGGGACACATGTCCCCATTCTCACACCCACCGCCCATGAGGAGGCATACAGAAACCGTAAGGGGTTCCACAGTATTAACTGCCAGGTGGTCTGTGATGCACATGGCATGTTCACAGACATGTGCACCAGGTACCGGGGCTCTACGCATAATGCCTACATCCTGGATGGCTAGGGAATGGGCACATACCTCTGTGACGGGTGCCTAGACGGCTGGTTGCTAGGTGAGTCACCGCAACCATGCGGGGTGAGTATTGCACATGCCACAGGGCCTGCCACTGACATCTTGTTCCCCCCCATGCAGGTGACAATGGCTATCCACTATGGACAACACTAATGACACCTTACCATGCACCATCCATGCCTGCAGAGGACACATACAACATGACACACAGATGGACATGGGCAGTCATGGAGAGAACCATCGTTCAACTGAAGATGCGCTTCAGATGTCTGAAGCACACCGGCGGCAGACTCATGCTGTGTCCAGTGAAGACATGCGAGGTGTTCATGGTGTGAGCCATACTGCACAACATTGCAAAGTATACGAATGTGCCATTGCTGGCTGATGCCCCTGAAGAAACTGCATGGCGATGGGGACGATGATGCTGGGGCAGCGCCCGCCCGGGTCCAGGGTATGGTGGGTGGTCGTGCAGCCTGGCAGGTGCTCGTGCAGGGCACATTCACATGCCGAACACACACCTTGCATGGGGCAGGTGTGTACTGCAGCAGCTGTGGCACAGGGACCATGCAGGATGGTGCCTGGTCACTGCTGCAGGGTGCACGGTGCGGCGGCCCTGCACAGCATTCCGCTGTGGCCTGCCAGTGCACAATAATGAGGCCATGCCTGAGTGTGCCATGTCAAGGGTGGGTGGGCAAGCATGTGGTTGTGCAGAGAGGGCGGGGGAGCAGGTCCCGGCAGTGCACCTGTGCATGGACCGGACCAGCCGTCCCTGTGCCGTCTGCGAGGCACTGCACAGTGGCTACCCACGGCACAGTGCAGCAGATCTACCCCAGCCCCTCTGGACCCGTGCGGTCCATGAGATGTGCCAACACCCTGCTGCCCAGCCACCATGCAGGTGGGCGCGTCCGTGATCCACTGCCTCCATGATGCCCCCCACCTTCGGCAGTGTCGTGTTCCTGCCATGCGCCATGTGCCTGTGTGTCCTCACTGTCCATGTCTGTCAGTGCGGCGTGTGCTATGGGTGTCTGCGACCCATCGGACGTGTCCATGCCTGGACATGGCATGCCATTCTGTGCTGACCGCATGGTATAGATGGTCCCCCCTGTGCCCGTCGTGCCTCTGGGTGATGGTGTGTTGCACTGCGTGCCGCTGTCCATGGCCACTGCCCGTGCAGGCAGGACCTCGCTGGTCCTGCAGTGTGTGTGCCACAGTAGCTCCTGCATGCCCTTCAGTGCAACTGCACACCTGAGTATGGAGGTATGTATGTTCCACTGCACCGCTGTCTGTGTCTCCACTGCAGCGGTTGTCCTACGTTGTTCCCCAGGTGGTCCCACTCCAGCTGCTGCAGTTGCCGGTACGGCTCCTCCACATAGGGCTGTGGCCACAGTGGCCATTGCCACATACGGCTGCGATCCAAGGGCCCCTCATCCCTGCTGTCACTGTGTGGTGGTGCCACTGCATGGTGCTGTGTGGTGGCAGGGGGTCCCATGGACACTGTGCATGTGATGAGGTCCCTGCGTGGTGGTGGGTGTGTGCACGCTGCATCATGCAGCATGGACACAGTCTGCTGCGTGCCCATCCCTGCTGCTGTGTCACTGCCGGTCCCGCTGTCCTCCTCACATGGGTTGGTTGTGCTGTCCCTCTCACTGGCCATGTCCACCTGTGTCTCCAGGTCTGCTCCTGTATGGGCATAAGGGCTATGGTTAGTTCGCTGCACACGGTTGCCATTCCCTCCCACACCAGGCCATGTATACTTGTGCCCCTCGACGCTGCCTGGTCCATGGTCTCTGTCACTGCCAGAGTCAGTGCTGCGGGTGTCCCATCCCTGCTCCATGCCTCTTCATGGTGCCCTGGCCCAGCACCACCTGTGGGAACAGTGCAGGGGGTTACATGGACTGTGGTGCCAGTGGGCTGTTGCGGATGGCTGTGTGCAATGTGCCTTACCTGCCATCGTGTCCACCGCTTCTGCAACTCCATGGATGGTGACCGGCATCAGTGTCTCGGCCACCAGTTGCTCCAGGGGTGTCAGCTGGCTGTCCGTGCTTGGCAGCCCCCCATCCATCCCACTGTGTGCCCTCCTGCTGGTGGCTAGCTTATGCTTCACCACCGCCCTCAGGTTCCGCCACTTGTGCTTGATCACCACCAGGGTCTGTGCCTCGGACCCAATGGCATTTACGGCAGCCTGTATGTCTAGCCATAGCCTGGCCTTTACCTTCACTGGTGTGTTGGGGGCCTCCACACTGTACAGCCTGCTGTAGTGCAGGCAGATGTCTGTGACCATGGTGGCAATCTGTCCACTGCTGAAGTTTGCGGCACAGGATTGGCTCCTGCCCCGTGCCCAGCCACATCCCCATTCGGGGTGCCACTGCCCCCTCGTTCATTGCTGGCCTCCCTGTTCTCTGCTCCCTCCTCTGTATCCACCTGCAGTTCCGCCTTCGCATCCTGATGGTTGTGTTTTGTAGAATTCAGCAGTGTGCGGCTGTGCAGGGGGTGTGCCGTTACTTTATATGGTGGGGTCATGGTGCATTCCCATGTAGTGCAGGCCCACCTGCTCTGCCTGCGCAGTGTGCTGCGCGGCCTGTCTGGCCCTGCCCACTGCCTGTGCCTGCCTTTGTGCATGCCGTGTGGCCGCTGTCTACTGCGCGATGTGCAGCTGCGCACCACCGCTACATCATTTCTCATCATATTTCCCACACATTCGTGCATGGGGCTCACTGTGTTTGAAAGAGGACATGTTTTTGACCTGAGTCATTGAAAAATGTTGGGGGTGGGACATAATGAGGAAAAACGAGTGAGTGAAGTGGCTTACCATTAGTTGTTACTGCTGTCTTTCTTGAGCTGTGAGGCTGGGTATGCATAAGTGTCACATCAGGAAGCAGTGAACCTCTTGAGAGTGTGGTGACGAAGGTCTCGAGAACATAGAAACATAGACCTTGATGGCAGATAAGGACTGCTTAGCCTACCTAGTCTGCCCATTTCCCTACCAATTGGAGAAGCTGCAGATTCTAGTTAACCAACAGCCTACTTCCTCCTACCCCCCCCACTATAATTGCCTTATGTCTGTCCTATGCATTCTTGAATTCCCCCACTGTTTTTGACCCCACAACCTCCTCAGGAAGGCAGTTCCATGTGTCCAACGCCCTCTTCATGAAAAAATACTTCCTCATGTTGCCCCTGAGCCGTTCTCCCCTCTCTATCTTCAAATTGTGCCCCCTTGTTCTTGCACATCTCTTTTTCTGAAAGATGCTACCCTCTTGGACTTTGTTGATTCCCTTGAGGTACTTGAAAGTTTCTATCATGCCCCCCTCCTCCTTTCCTCATGGGTATACATATTAAGCTCTTTTAGTCTCTCTTCATAAGGCTTCTGTTGCAGACCATGCACCATTTTAGTTGCCCTCCTGTGGACTGCCTTCATCCTGTCTATGTCCTTGCGGAGATGGGGTCCCCAGAACTGCATTCGGTACTCCAGATGGGGTTTCACCAACTGTCTGAACATGCCCCTCAATCATACAAACATAGAAAAAAAGATGGCAGAAGGACACCAAGGGTCCATCTAGTTTTCCCATCTGTTCCTTGGACCTTCTCAGATCCCAGGACCTAACCACCTTCTGCCTAATGCCTCCTACTACTCCTGTTGCTTTTGATCATGCTTTAGCCTTGTCCTACCCCAGCTTGGATTATGTCACAGACGTTTTTCCCACTACCTCAGCTGGCAGTTTATTCCATGGCTCGATGACTCTTTCTACAAAACAATGTTTCCTAAGCTCCCTCCTGAAGCTGCTCCCCCAACTTCCACTCGTGCCCTCTAGTGTTTGAGTCGGAGACTCTGTTGAACAGATCCATGGTGGTACCTTATTTATTCCACTCAGGTACTTGTATGCTTCAGTCATATCTCCCTTCTCACTCATTGTCTCCAACACTCAGCCTCACCAACAGCACATTCACAGTCTGTGAAATACAGCACTAAGCTCACATCCCCTGCTGCCACTGATTCCACCTGACTTACAGTCCCTTCTTAGGACTGTGGATACCAACAGAATCCCACCCACTGCTGCCATCAATTCCAATAACTTCTCAATATCTGCTCCAGGCTATGCGAAACACAGAACCTGCCCATTGCTTCCACTAATCCTGATCCCTGCTCTGAAACACACACACACACACACACACACACACACACACTCCTGCTGCCCATCCCATCTGCTTCTCAGTCCCTGCCATGGCCTATGCACACACACAGAGAATCCCACCCTGGCTGCCTCCAATACCAGCCACTTCCCAGTCCCTGCCATCGACAGCACACACACACACACACACACACACACACACACACCAGAGGTGTGTGGCATAGTTCTTTTTTAAAACTATTTTTTAACTATATAATCTACCCATGTAGCTATGATGCCCACCCTCTCCCCCCACCATGACCATTACATTTTGACATCCTTCCACCCCCCCACCCTCATTGCACCCCACCACCTCCTCCTATGGGGAAACAGTACTTACAACCCATTAGAAAAAGCTATATTAGAATATTATAAATCTTTATTATGTGTTGCACCCTCAATCCCATCTAACTTTGTCAGAGCAAAATAGGGGAAAGTAAAGGTGGCCACATTAGCAACATCAGGAATCATTGGTTACTGGATAAAAATTAATCTGATGAACGCAAACAGATTACCAACACTTTGTTTAAAGGAGAAACACCTATATAAAGCTAAGGGATTTGTGTATCCATGGTTGCAGCATGTAATCCATCACTTAGAGGTTTCAGGTTATGGGCAGTTATGGGAATATTATAATATGGGTATAACTATCAGTTCCAAATATACAAAGGTAATAAAACAGCAATTGATTGATGTTGAAAAACAAACTGTTTTAAATCAAATAACCAGTGATGAAAGTGAGCAGGAAAGCACAGGAACTCAGTTCCTGTACCTTTTTTGCAGTTGGAACCGAGTTCCTGTGCTTCTTCCCACTGATACTGGAACTGAAATTCTTAAACCAGCAAAATAATGACAGTTTCTGGGCCTGTGACCTGAAATCAGGGATTCCATCACAAAATTTGACTTGTACAACATTGATATTTTCCTAAAAATACTTTAGTATCCCTAACTGAATCCCATATTATCTATACAGTTATCCGTCAGATTGAGAAACTTCATTCTCCATTTCATATTTTCCAGTACCTGAGTTCCTGTACTTCTTTTCTACCACTTGCACCACTGCAAATAACTATATCCAGGCTCCCAGTTTGGTATCCCAGAATTGATTGACATTGAAATACAAACTGTTTTAAATCAAATAACTATGTCCAGGTTCTCAGTCTGGCATCCCAAACTAAAGCAGTTTCAAGGACTTGAGTCATATTTATATATCGTGAAAGAAATACAAAATCACACATACCCCCATAATGCTGAACCAGCCTAAAATGTCATGGTGATTTGCATATCATCCCATGATGCTTTGCATTATGGGGGTATGTGTGATTATGCATTTCTTTGAAACTTGGCTTTACTGCCAATGCCCTTTGGGGTAACCTTTTCCTCAGTGCTTTTGCACTGAGAATCTTTGCTTTCAGCTTGTTTTTTGGGGGGCTCACCATGACCCAAATCCATAAGCGTAGGGCTGGTTCATTTCCCCAGGGGTGTTATACAGACGAGACACACTGATGAGTCCTGGGTAGGAACATGTGTCTGTGCCTTCTGTTTGTACTCTTTGCAGATTGTGTGAGAGGCCTTTTGGCACCATGCATTCCTGCTTAAAGCTGAACCAGTCTAAAATTCATGGTGATTTGTACATATATCCCATGATGCTTTGCATTATGGGGTTATGTGTGATTTTGCATTTCTTTGAAACTTGGCTTTATAGCCATTACCTTTTGAGGTAATTCTTACCTCAGTGCTTTTGCACTGAGGTTCTTTGTTTTATATAGTGTGACTGATCCTCAATTGAAACGAATGATTAGGAGGCTATATTGATTTAAGCAGAAGCCCTCAAGCTTATTAAATGCCAAATATCAGATTACAAATGACAGGAAAATAAATTGTGACTGTTGCAACATACAGGTTGAAGATCTTCAGCATATCTTGTTACACTGGAAGTGGTATAATACAAAAAAGGGCAACATATGTAGGTGATTCACTACAATTCCAGACGATCTCTGATGAAGACATGATATTTATATTAATAACTACACTGGATCACCAAACTACAAATACAGTGGCAATATATTAAAGAAAATTGCCGTAGGGTATGGAAAGGTAAACAGAAAAAGTAAAAACATCAAAGTTATAATCGTAACCCAGGCAGTTACGGGTATGCAAAACAATAAATGAAACCACACTCAAAGTCAGATAGAATAATGCTTAAAATGATTTATTGTAGCCGACAGAGTGCTAATACAGCAGACCCAGCCACAAACAGCCTCAACGTTTTGTGCAGGAGCACTTTGTCAAGAAGCTGCAGTGCTCACATCAACACTCACGTAATAAAGTGCAATACATTAAAACAACACGGGTGAAAAACATCTTCAAAAAATGTGAAAAAAGTAAGAACACATACAACTGAAACATGGGACACTCAATAATCGCATAAGAACACTGATTAGCTCAAATTCGTTACTAACAGAGCTTCTATTGCATTACATTTTCAAACCCCTAAATTCCGGAAGTTTTTAGAAAGTAGAGAACTGCACAACTCAATCCACATAATAACATGTAGTAATCATGTTTTGTCTTGATGCATGCTATTTTCTCTCAAAAAGGTACTAAAAGACTTCATTAAAGCTTCATATCATACCATTGCAAAAGAGAGCTATCCGCTACAACTTGACAAATATAAATGATTATACAATGGCAAGGAAGAATCCTGGCTTCTGATTGGTCAGTTGGTCACCAGAGCAGGGATGTTATCCTGGCATAACATCCCAGTTGATTGTTTGGATTTGTATTCGCATTGTTTGCATCTTCTCTTAAGAAGTAAAAAATATTTTTACACACTAACAACAATGTTCTTTAAAATTAATTTTTATTCTGTATATAACAACAAGCCATTGTAGGAATAATGCCCTCCAGGGTGGGTGTTATGCTGGGATAACATCCCTTCTCGGGTGTTGGATGCCCTCGCCTGGTGGCTTTGGGCCCAACCACCCGAGGCGGGATGTTATCCCAGCATAACACCCACCCTATCAGGCATTATTCCCTTAGCGCATGCACATGTCATATGCATCGCTATCATTTTGTATTTTGCATTCATTGTACATATATTTTCTCATAGTTAATTTAAAGCATACTACCGTTGGACAAAACTACTATTCATGTTTCATATAAAAAAATCCAATTCAAACGTAATGCTACATACTTCAAAACGAAGTTCACAGAAGCTGATTCAAAGGAGCTGATTAAAACTGCCTTGTACACTCCTGGATATGCATGCATACAGAATATAAAGATACTGAAAGTTTTCATATTACACCATTCTTAAAAAAGTTGCCTACTGCAAACTGACAAATGTAAATTGGTATAGTTTGCATGTCGATGCAGATGTAATATTCGTTGCTTAGATTTTGCATGCAGTGCACAAATTTTTTTTCTAATTAAAGTATGCTGCGTTTTGTTAAAATTGTCATTGGAATTTTACATCCAAATGCAATGTAACCATAATGCTGGTACTGTATGCTGAAAGTGGAGTTCAAATGAGTTGATCGAAACTGCCTTGTGCATTGTTGAAGACCATATGCATAGATAGTGAAGCTATCAATAAAATATATGTGCCAATATGCACACACAGATAGCAGACATAAAATATGCAGTCAAACAATAGAGAGAAAGAAGTAAGTGCCTCAGCTGGGACTTGAACCCAGGCCGCCCGGAATACAATTCTGATTGCGCTACCAGCTGCGCCACCAAGGCAACTGGAAACTGGGCTGCCCCTGAGCACATTACTCTTTCTCCAAATGCACAACCCGGTGGCTGCACAGATAATTACATTTATACAATCATATGGGTGCAGTGTGCATATATTGGGGAACATATACAAACATCGGAGAGAAAGAAGCAATTGCCTGAGATGAGATCTAGAACCCAGGCCACCTGGAATACTGTTCCAGTTGTGCTACCAGCTGCGCCACCGAGGCAACTGGAAACTGAGCTGTTCCTGAACACGTTACTCTTTCTCCAAATGCACAACTTGGTGTCTGCACAGATAATTACATTTATACAATCATATGGGTGTGGCGTGCATATATTGGGGAACATATACAAACCACAGAGAGAAAGAAGTACGTGCCTCAGCTGCGACTTGTACCTAGGACACCTGGAATACCATTCCGATTACACTACCAGCTTTGCCACCAAGGCAACTGGAAACTGGGCTGTCCCCGAGTACATTACTCTTCTCCAAATGCACAACCCAGTGACTGCACAGATAATTACATTTATACAATCACGTGTCCACTGTTTGTATGTGTTCCTCAAAATGTGCACACCGCACCCATGTGATTGTATAAATGTAATTATCTGTGCAGCCACTGGGTTGTGCATTTGGAGAAAGAGTAATGTGCTTGAGGACAGCCCAGTTTGCAGTTGCCTTGGTGGCCCAGCTGGTAGCACAATCAGAATGGTATTCTGGGTGGCCCGGGTTCAAGTCCCAGCTGAGGCACTTACTTCTTTCTCTTCATTGTTTGTATGTGTTCCCCAATATACGCACACTGCACCCATGAGATTGTATAAAATATGCAGTGCATGAAAAGCTCGTAACTGTAAATGTGAAACATCATTTTCAATAAAGAAATATGTGCATTAACTAGCATATCGAAGGTAAAGATACCCAGTGCTTAATATAGTAACAGTGATGTTCGACAATGTGGCAGTTAAGGGTACATAACTGGCTTCTTAAGATCCCCATGAGATAAATCTGAACGTCCTGGGAAAAGTGATTTCTTTTGTAAATGAGCCTCCTGACAGGTTTACTGTTTTTAAGTTTTAAGCAATGTGAGGCACTTTGTTATGTAAAAACGATGTATTCATAGATATTTAAAATGATTTTTATTATCATGTTACATCATTTACTATATTCTCTTTTGTGTAAAAATGACTAATTACTAATGACCATTGTAGTTGAAAATTAAAGTTTGAACTGAACTAAACCCTCCTCCCCGATCCAAGGGAAGTTCTTTTGAAATAATAAAATAAATAATAACACAAGTGTATACAGAATAAATGATTCCCCCACAGTCACTGTCTGTAAAAAAAAATTAAACCTACCCTCCTACCCCCACCCGACTCGGTGAAAGTATGCCCTCTGGCCCACCACCCTCTTCCCACCCCTACTCAACCTCAAAAAAGGATACTTAAAGTTCTTCTATGAATGGTCCTGTGGTGGTTAACTGGCATAGCCTTCTCTTCACCTCGGCTGGACGTCATCCAACAAATGGAACCAGGTGCGCACTCCTAAAGTAAGCACCTGATTGGTTGTAACATCATAGGAAAGCAGACCACAACCCACCCCTTCATCCATCCAGCACATCTACTTGTCACCCATTTTTATATAGTTAAACTCCTACCCCACCTATCTTTGCCCCACCACCCCTCCCACCCAGTCCTTATCATGTCCATCAACATGGAAGCATGTGCTCATGAGGGGAAGGTCTTGCAGACGAATCTGACAGGGCTTTTCAATTGGGTGAGAAACACAGAATTTGTCAGCAGATAAGGAGCGCATGGCCCACCCAGTCTGCCCATTTTTGTCCCTGCCTATATTGTCACTGATCTCTGGCTGCTCCTCCCCCTGCTTTCCTTCCAAGATTCCCTTGTTCCTGTCCTATGCATACATGAAGCCCACCACTGTTTTTGCCCCCACCACCTCTGCTGAAAGACTCTTCCAGATGTCCACCACCCATTCACTGAAGAAGTACTTCCTCACATCCCTCCTAAATTCCCAACCCCCTTTCAAGCTTCACTGCATGCCCCTCTTGTTCCTGTGCACCTTCTCCTCTGAAAAGTACTCCCCTTCTGTACCACAGCAGCAGACAAGGGGGAGATAATTAATATAGTATACCTTGATTTCAGCAAGGCCTTCGACTCAGTCCCCTAAAGGAGGCTGGTCAAGAAGATTAGTCCTTGGGGTAGAGAAAAAGATGATGGATTGGGTAGAGAGCTGGCTGGGGGGTAGAACACTGAGGGTGTTAGTCAATGGAGGAGTTTTCAGACCTGAGGGAAGTGACCAGTGGGGTACCACAAGGGTCAGTACTAGAACTGTCCCTCTTCAGTATTTTAATCTGTGACACAGGTGAAGGTATCCAGGGTAAGGGCTGCCTCTTTGCAGATGACTCAAAGATCTACACAAAGGTAGACATGGAGGAACGGAGAAGGGAACTAAAGGAGGACCTGGGCAGGTCAGAGAGCTGATCCAAGGTCTGGCAACTGAACACTAATGCTAAAAAATGTGAAGTAATGCACACTGGGAAAAACCCAAGGGTGCAATATGAAATGGCAGGCGTGGTGCTGGACAACACTCTGAGAAAAAAATTTAGGGGTTAAGATATTGGAGACCCTAAAAATGTCTGCACACTGCAACAGGATAGTGAGTAAAGCAAACAGAATGCTGGGATGCATAGGGAGGGAGATAAGCAATGGAAGGCGGGAAGTGAGCCTCCCTCTGTTCAGGTCACTGGTGCGACCACACATGGAATATGGCACAAGGTACTGGAGCCCACACCTGGGGAAAAACTGCAACAAGATGGAGTCAGTACAGCACAGGGCAACTAAGATGGTGCATGGCCTTGGGGATTTGGCATATGAGAAGAGACTGCAGGACTTGTACACCCTGGAGAAGAGGAGGGAAACGAGCAACATGACTGAGACAGGCAAGTAGCTGAATGGGATTTATAGAGTAGATGCCAAGGAACTACTCTCCTTGAGTTCAAACATAGGGATGAGAGGGAATTCACTAAAGCTGGCAGGAGGGAGGATTCAAAAAGGATGTCTGGAAGCACTTTTTCACAGAAAGGGTGTTGGATAAGTGGAATAAGCTACCAGAAAAAACGATACGTGCCAGGTCAATGGGCGGCTTCAAGCAGCAATGGGACAGGCAGGTGGGTTTAGTTACAAAAAGGGAGGACAGTGAAAAAGGGGAGAGAGTGCCACTGAGGCAAGGCAGAGTAGTTAGGTTGGGTGGGCTCACTGGATGGTCCAGAGCCTTTTTCTGCCATCAGTGTCTATGCATCTATATATCATCTCACACTGTGTACTGCAAGAAACTGTTTTATACGTGCAATGCAGCATTGAGGTCTTCATCCTCACTTTCACTACCACACCCTAATGGTGGTATTCTCATGCAAAGCACTGTTTAGTGAGGTTCCTGGCATTCTGGTCAGAGAAGGACAAAATTATCTTCTCACTGCAGGGTGGATGTTAAGCAATTTTATTTCCTCTACACCAGGTGACTCAATGAACATGATAAGGTGTGGTTGTGAGAGTGGAGGGCTGGATAAGATTTTGGGTAGAGACAATAAACATATCAATTTCTTGACCTATCTAAGTACTGAACATTGTCATAACAAGACCAGCCTTGTTGGCACAAGGCAAATCTTGTGGGTTTTTTTTTATGCTTTGTTAACTGCATAATAGCATTTGTCCAAGGACCTTTTTCAGGCTTGACCTGGGACATAACAGTGGCAGTACAATGCAAGGAGAACAAGGATGATTTAGAGCAATGTGAGAAATAAGAAATCAGAAGGAGGCCAACTGAGGGGGTAAGCAGTGAGGCTGTGCTATCCATTGTCGTAGGGTGGTGGTGTTCTGCCCCACCAGTTATGGGTGCCAGGTGCTGCATTAATTAGTCATGTCAGGTGTTCAGCAGCGTTAGGGAAGGGCTCAAATTAGAGTGCTCCATTTAAACTGAGAGGAGGGTCAGGGGTACTCTGCAACACCAGGGATGGGTTCCAGTGCCACTGTAACTAGGCAGGGGTCACCAGCACTGAGAATGGACTCCAAATGCTGATCTAAAACTTGGGGAGGGGTCTGATCAGTTGGGAAACATGCTTCTTGAAAGAAAGCAGAATGAGGAAAACTTAGGCTAGGAAGGGAGGAAGTCTCCAGGAGAACCCAGCTTGTCCATCAGCCTGGTGACATGCGGGAGTCAGAAATAAGTAGGGATTAGAGTGATGGATGGCATTGTCAGAGGCAGGAATTGGCCTGAGAGGGGAGTAGAGGTAGTCAGGGTGAGTGTTAGTCTAGAATTATGAACTCAGTAAGCTCCATGCAGGAGCCACCATCCACTCAGAGGTCATTCCAGACTGAAGTTCAGATTGCAGTACTGTGTGCTGAGATGGGTACTTAAAGAGCTGCTGATGCCTCAAAGAAACTTTGACAAATTTAATAATTAGGTACAATTCAGCTTGTATTCCATATATATTCTATAGGTTCCCCTCCCCATTATTTATTACTGAGGAAATGTGCATGGATATATGATTTGTATCCCTTAGCGCTCATCTGTCTGTATAGCTTACTCCTTACTTCAAGTCATAATTGTCTGTTGTAAAATCACAATCCGTTGCTATGGGAGTAATTGTAATGTCACAGGTGAGGCACTGTGACCTCAGGTTGGGAGAAAGCAACAGAAGTATTTATTTTTATGTATTTATTTATTACTAGGATTACAAATACCTTTGAACCAAGGGTTCTTTTACAAAGGTTCCACATCAGCAATGGGTGCAAGCAAAACAGTGGTAAGATACAATACAAGGTCAGGAGGTTAACATAGAAGTAAGCAGGAGTAAGATACAATACAGGTCAGGAGGTTAACTTTGTAGCAAAAGACAGTACATGTGTATAGACTAGCACAGTAGCAAACAGTCAGTGGCAAATAACTGCACAATTAACAATATGGGTGTATATATATATATATATATATAGAGAGAGAGAGAGAGAGCAAGACACAGATACAAATGAAAATCATCCTAGGGGTGACATAAGTGGAGCAACGGGTGGGGGATAAGAGGGGGAAGGGTTTTGAAAAAGGGAAAAGGAAGTCAAGGATTTGACATTGTTGTAAGTGCAAGAACAGAAAGATAAGTGCTAGGTAGTCTGGGGGTGGGCGACAAGAGAAAGGGTGGGAGACAGGAGCAGGAGGGGATGGAAGGGTAGGTGGGGGGCGAGAGGGGTAGAATGGTGGGTGGGGGTGGGAGAGAGCTGGGGAGTAGCAGGGGTGGAGAGAACATTGTTTAACCAGGAGTAGCACACTAAACCAAAGCTTGTTTCCAGATGCGACCTGGGAGCACAAGGAAGTTAAGTGACTTGCTCAGGATCATACAGTATGCACGTAGGAGGCTGTGGGATTCAAACCTAGGTCTTCAGATCTGCAGCTCAGAGCCTTAACCCACTGCGCTATACTGCCTCCCAGCATAGCGCAGTGGGTTAAGATGAACTCTTCAGGAGCAAATATCCTGTTTTCATGCAGATTAGCTCAGTATTAAATAATGGGGAGGAGAAATACAGACACCAATGTGAAATACAAGTTGAACTGTGCCTAAATATTATGTTTTGTTAAAGTTCTCCTAAAAGTGTCAGCTACTCTTTAAGGGTGGAACAACAGAAAGCATGGTACAGGATGCCCTTTCTAATTGGGAGGACTTGATAAGGGCAAAGCGCACATGCCTGTACGAAACGTTAGGGTGTTTGTTTTGGCCCCACTTCACCTGTACCTTGCTGTGGCGGTGTTTCAAATGTGTCTGCACTATGTGGCACTGAATAAAACTTGAATGTTTTACAATGTTTGTGGTCAGCTTAAAGTGCCCCTGATGCTGCTGTGACAATGTTGAAAAAAACAAATTTATATTTAGACACAATTCATCTTATGTTTAATATTTTTCTGTGATTTTCACCCTTACTTCTTTATTACTAAGGACATTTGCATGTAACAGGATCACTGCCCTATCTGTTCTGGCTGCCTTTGGCACTGACACCACAGTTGTTTAAGACATCACAGTCTGTTGCTGTGGAGATAATTGTGATGCCATAAACAGGGGATTATGATGTCAAGTGTAGGCAAGCAGAAACAGCAGATAAAGTTTAAGGGGCAGTAATCCTCTTTTATATAACTGTGCTTAGTAATAAAGAAAAAAGGGGAAAAAATCATAGAACCTCACATTTATCTAAATCTCACATTTTTTTTCAAGTTTTTGTAATAGAGACAGGGACTCTTTAAGACTTCATTTTGGTGTGAGTATTTTATGTCATTTTAAACGTCCAGTTTGTTGGTTTCAGACAGGCAGGTGGCCCTGAATGCTTTTAGCCTCTGGGACTCTTCCAGGCAGCAAGGAAGAGACAACAGAAAATGTAGCTTCTGCCAGAGCCAGAGAGGAGGAGCAGTGGGTAACCAGAACCTTGTAGTTACATCTGCAATGAGAAACTGCAGAGGGGCAAAAATCGGCCAGAGGGGTCAGTGCCCCTATGGTACAGTAGATGAGAAATCCAGAAGTTCAACAAAAGGCTCTTTTAGAGTGAATGCCCCCACCAAGTAGGAACTGATTCCGATCAACACTAATGCTGTGGTGTGAAAGGAGAGAGACTAGTTGTGTCTTTTGACACCCGAACCATGTGTAAGGACTAGGGTTCAGGCCCTGTAACTCTTTCTAGTTAGATAATTAGGGACAGGGGATTCAGAAGTACAGGGCAGGACTGAGTCATCATTTATATATTAATACGTTCCGCAGAACCACTCGTTGCAGGATAAGAGTGGTTTCATGCATATTCTGCTCAAGCGAGAACAGTGACGTGAAGCTGAGCTGTCCTGGCTCGAGCAGAACACAAGTGAAACCACTCTTACCCACAACAAGTGGTGATGAGGGATGTATTAATATATTATGAATCAAGGGAGCATTCAGTGTTATTTAAAAAAAAAGTCCGGGAATGTGCCTGTTTCCAGGGCATCTGCACGTGAGACGCTCTTCACAGAATAAGAGTGTCTCATGCACAGGGAAAAGGAGCACTCCAATTGGTTGGGAGCACTCCCTCAATCTATTATATATTTAATAGGTCCAGGTGGAAGTACTGTGTGTGGCATACTGTAGTGAATTACACTACATAGTTGGATTGTAGTGGATTGGCCCCCTTTGAATTATTTTATTTATTTATTTATTCATTCCAAATGTTTTATCAGGAAAGTCACACTGAGCTGGTATCAGCTTGTTTCTAGATGTGTCCTGGGCAGAGGGAAGAGAAGAGAAGAGATCAAAAGTACAATGTACAAAAATAACACAATAATAAGGAAATAAGTACAACAAAATATACAAATTACAAGAAATGCTTGGCACGGGGTCATTGTGTCACAGACGAAACCATGCACGTCGAACCTGCACAAGGAAAACAGCATGGTATCGAGAGCAAGCGGCACATAATGCCGCCCAAGAATAGAATGGCACACACCTGAATGGTCGCTGAGCCTTGCTGGGGGTTTCATTCTCCACACCCCTGGAATTATTATAATCAATTCTAACGGGGTGTAGACATCGGGCAAGAAGAATATCCCGATCGAACTTGTCCTTGTGCATGAACAAAAAAATGTAAAAAGGTTCCCTAGCAGGGAATCAAACCCTGGTCCTCCCCACCTTTTCACTGCTGGGTCAGGTCCACTCCACCATGACAGCAGCTTGACTGAGCACCTGACCAGCAGTGGTTACATCCACTTCCCCTTCCTGTGCAGAGCGACAGGGGTAGCGATACTTGTGTATTGCTCATATACTCCTGTCGCTCTGAAGCATTACGCACTATAGACCGTGCGGTTCTTCATGCGCTGTTTAGTCCATGACATAATGACCTGGTACCAAAATGCTTCAAGAATAAGACTGCCCTACAGTAACTACCATACAGTAAATTGTGGAACAGACAAAAGAACATTAAACTGTGAGGAACAAACAATAATATGAGGAGCAGGAAGTAATGACTGATGAACTGGGGAAGAGGGGTGTGCTAGTGTCAGTGTGGTGTGGAACGCAGGTGACAGAAGCAATTGGAGGAGTGAATAGAGAAATCATGGAGGAGAGATTTCAGATTGAGAAGGGAAGGAGCAGAGCGAATGGAAGGGGGGAGAGAGCCCCAAACTTTAGTGAAGCGGAACAAGAAGGCAGCTTAGCCAGCAGTAGATTTTATTTGTGTGTGCAACTTATCTGTTTAAGCACGCTAACATAATCCACCACTTATCCAGTCAGTGACCTTTGACCAAGGTGATTTACCCACTGCAGTATAACAAAGAGCTTTCTCCAAGACCTTTAGGGGGGATACAGTCAGGTGCACCCGCTTGGGGACTGTGGAGTGCCAAGGACTGGGAAGGAGTTGGTGGGAGATGTTGTTTTTGAGGGTCCAAAGTGATCTTTTGCTGCTATCCCTTCAATCCCATCTACCCTATTACCTTTGTGTCTATTTCCTTCCACTCCTTCTTGATAAATACAATTTTTACTTGCCTTACAATTCTGTGTATTGAATATTATTGCTGTGCGTTGTCTTGTATAGGGAGAGACTTGGTAAGACAGACAGAATTAGTTAGTTGCCGTATTAGTCCTTTTAAGAACAGGTCCAGAAACAAATGGTTTTATACCTTTTATTGGACCAACATAGATATAACAAAAGAAAACTGTGCTTAAGCTTTCAGACCAACCGAGTCCGAGGAAGCACTTGATTGGTCCAAAAGCTTAAGTACTGTTTCTATTTGTTACCTTTTATTGGACCAACATAGATGTATCAAACCATTTGTTTCAGGATTTGTAAGACAGGGTGTTGTATTTCCTGAAGGGTAATAACCCTAATTATAAGTCCAATTAATTATTCATGGGCATAGTGAGGCTACTGATTGGCTACTGAACCGGTCATTAACATCTGAGGAATGACTGATCTATCTTTCAGCTGACACTGTGTGGCAAGCACAGCTCATGCCACACAGCTAAAACTAAAAAAAAGCATTTGTCAATGCCGAGTGTTCACCGCATGTACTGGTGTCATAGAGGGTGTGTGGTGCTGATACCACTGACAGTGACATTAAAAAATACTTCAGTGAAGGAATCATTTTATTGACAGTTAAGAATGCAAAGTAGAAGTGATGATGTTGAGCAGGGTAACTGTCTTGTTTGTTAAAATTTGTGCTCCAAATTTTCAACATAGCCTTTTTATAACCCCACCTCATGAACAATTGTGGAGAACATTTTCAACTCCTGTCTGAAAGGTGATTTTGTGCAATGACTGCAAAATCACTTTTTGGGACTGATTTACCTAATGTCACTTGTATTGTTCATGAGGTGGGGTCCCATAAAATGTATGCTGAAAATTTGGGTCAAAAATATTAAAAAATGGTCAAGTTATGCCACTAAATTGAAAACCCCATTGAAATATATTGAAGCTAAAAATCCCATTGAAATACATTGAAGCGCTTACCTCAGTTCGCGGTTGGGCTTTGAAGAGTGAAGACATAGAAACATAGCAGTTGACGGCAGATAAGGACCGCAAGGCCCATCCAGTCTGCCCATTTCTTTTTCTACCTTATAAATGTGCCATCGGCCTTTGCTCTGTCAGTGGCCTATCTATTCATAGTCATTTGTATTGCTTCCTTATGCCTATCCCATGCCTGTTTGAAGCCCTGCACTGTATTCATAGCCACCACTTCTTGTGGTAAGCCATTCCATGCATCCACCACCCTTTCTGTGAAAAAGAATTTCCTCACATTCTCCCTTAATCGGCCTCCCTCTAATCTCATGCTGTGTCCTCTTGTCCTGCTATTTTTCTTATATTTAAACATGTTAGACTCTTTCACCTTGTTTATGCCCTTACGGTGTTTGAATGCCTCGATCATATCACCTCTCTCCCTCCTTTGCTCAAGGGTATACATATTGAGCTCCGTTAATCTGTCCTCATATGTCTTCTGATGCAGTCCCTGCACCATTTTGTTGCCCTTCTCTGGACTGCCTCAATTTGGTTAATGTCCTTGTGAAGGTGTGGCCTCCAATACTGCCCATGAGTACTCCAGATGGGGCCTAACCAGTGTCTTGTACAGAGGGATTATTACCTCCCTCTTACGACTTGTGATACCCCTACTAATACACCCTAACAGCCCCTAGCCTTATCTACTGCTTTAGAGGTCTGCTTGATGATTTTAGGTCATCAGTGATGATGATGCCCAAGCTCTTTCTTCCTTTGTGACTGCTAGCAACTCCTCCCAGCCTATAGGTGGCTTCAGGTTTTCTCTTCCCTATGTGCATGATTTTGCACTTCTTTGCATTAAATCCAGTTGCCACTCTTCTGACCATTCTGCTAGTTTATCCAGATCTCTTCTCATTCTGCCCACCCCATCTGGATCATCTACTCTGTTGCAGATCTTGGTGTCATCTGCAAACAGACAAGCCTACCCTCTAGTCCATCTGCAAGGTCACTAATGAAGATGTTGAAGAGGACTGGCCCCAGGACTGATCCCTGAGGTACCCCACTTGTGACTTGCATCTCTTCTGACTGTATACCATTTACCACCACTCTCTGTTTTCTGCCCGTCAACCAGTTTGCCACCCAGTTGACCAACTTCTGACCCACCTGAGCCTACCCAGCTTATTTATCAATCTTTCTAGAACAGTGTCAAAAGCTTTGCTGAAGTCAAGGTAGGCTACATCAACTGCTCCCCTTGGTCCTCCACTCTGGTTACCCAGTCAAAGAAATCTATGAGATTAGTTTGACAGGACCTTCCTTTGTAAACCCATGCTGTCTTGGATCCTGTGCCCTATGGATTTCAGGTGTTGCACTATCCTTTCCTTAGGAGTGCCTCCATAATCTTGCCCACTACTGAGGTAAGACTGACTGGTCTGTAGTTCCCTGCCTCCTTCCTGCTACCACTCTTGTGGGCGGGATCACATGAGCCCTTCTCCAGTCTTCTGGGACCTCTCCTGTGCTCAGAGACTCACTAAACAATTCTGCTAATGGCTCTGCTAGTTCCTCCTTTAGCTCCTTAAATACCCTGGGATGTATGCCATCAGGTCCCATTGCCTTATCCACCCTGAGCTTAGCAAGCTCTTGTAGGACCCTTTCTTTGTGAGTGAGTAGTGCTCACCTCCCTCCCCTGTGTCCATGATGCTGAGCTGTGGGCCCTGCCCTACCTTCTCTTCAGTAAATACTGAGCAAAAGTATCTATTTAGGATAGATGCCTTTACAGGGTCCTCCTCCTCACATGCTCCCTTTTCTCCATGAAGCTTAGCAATACCCCCTCTGGACTTTCTCCTTTCACTAATGTATCTATAGAAAGTCTTGTCACCTTCTTTTACTGTTCGTGCTAGTGTTTCCTCAGTTTGGGACTTTGCCTGCCTTACTGCCTTACCTGCTTCCCTTAGGGCAGTTTGGTATGCCTCCTATCTTCATCCGCTGTGTTCTCTTATATTTCCTGAAGGCCAGCCTTTGGCTCTGACCTTTTCTGCTACTGTATTTGAGAACCAAAGTGGTTTCCTTCTTCTTTGCACTTCCTTTTCTGTCTAACACAATGGGATGTTGCTTCAAGTATTGCATCCTTAATGCTTGCCCACTTTGCCTGTACCCCTCACCTGTGTTTCTTTTGCCAGGCTTAACTCTGTTGGCCATCTTATCAAAGTCAGCTCCTCTGAAGTCCCATATTTTGCCTTGAATGGGATGATTTAGATGTAGTAGCCAAATTGAACCATACCATGTGATGGTCACTGGCCCCAGGTGACCTTCTACCTGGAGATCTGTGATCCCTTCTTTGTTAGTCAGTACTAGATCTAGGATAGCCCTGTCTCTTGTGGGTTGCTGTACCAGTTGTTTGAGGCCCTCGCCCTGCAGGGAATCCACTATGTGTCTAGTTCTGGCAGATGTTCCTGCTGGTATTGACCAATCTGTATCCGGCATGTTGAAGTCTCCCATTATCAGAACCTCCCTTTAGCTGTCATGTTTTGTATATCTTCTAACAGTAATGTGTCTATGTCCTCCCCCTGGTCTGGGGGCCTGTAGACAACCCCAGTTCTTATGGCTGTCCCATTTCCTGTTTCCAGGGTGACCCACAGTTCTTCTGGCTCTTATGTGTATACTGAATTTCTGTAGCTTTGATATTTTCATTAACATACAGGGCCACTCCTCCCTTTGCACCTCGGTCTCTTCTGAACAATACATAGCCAGGTACTGAAGTCTCCCAAGTGTGGTTACTGGTAAACCACGTCTCACTAATTGCTACTATGTCCAGTTTAGCCTCTGACATTATTGCCTGCAGGTCTGGGATCTTATTTCCCAGGCTGTGAGCATTGTGTTCATGATTTTCCATTGGCCAGATTTTGGTGTGTTAGTTGTTGGGTGAAGTTTGGCATTACCCTGCAAATGCGTGTGGGAGACAAACCTTTTTCTTACCTGGTGATGCAAATGAACGGCAAACATGCTGAATTCCTGTTTGACCACTAGCTGAGGGGGGAGGGGTGTTCTTCCCATTCGACGTATGGGGTGCTGCACCCCTCTCCCCATTTGCTAGTTTAAATATTCTGCAAAGACGTCAAACTTCTGCCCCAATGCACTGACCCCTCTTTAGTCAGATGCAGTCTATCAAATTTAAAGAACTTTCGCTCCCAGAACTGTTGCCAGTTCCCTACAAATCTGTGTCCTTTTCCTGGCACCAGCCCTTGAGCCACGTGTTTAGATCCCTATCTCCCTTCTCTGACTCTTCCGTCCATCTGCTCCCTCTCCCAGACTGGCAGGATCTCAGAAAAGGAGATGCCCGGACGAAATAGATGATAGTATGTCACCCAGCCTAGTCAGGTGTTCCTTGGTCTCCACAACTGACCGGCTGGCTAGATCATTAGTCCCTATGTGTACTAGGACATCAATGTTTTCTCCTGCTTTGTGAACAATTTTAGCAATGCGGTCAGTGTCTCTCCATGCTGATGTACCTGGGAGACATCTGACCATCACCCCTGGCTGGAGATGGGTATCAACTCCCCGAATCATGGAGTCCCCTATGATCAGAAGTTTTTTGGATCTCCTTTGTGCTTGTTTTGTTTTGGTTCCTGATTTGGGTGAGTTTTGTTGTGCTAGCTCCTGTGCCGCAGTGTCCTGCTCTGCAGTGTCTTCTGCCTCTTTATTTGATTTCAGAGATAGAGGCAGATACCTGTTTGTAGTGTTTATATGGTTTTTGGAGGTAATGTGTTGGAGAGCAGAGAGTGATGGGGCACCTGATTTGTTCTCCTAACCACCTGCCAACCTTCTGGACCAACTACCCTCTGCGGTCGAGGTTTTTCTGTTGGATGCTGGGGAAATGGCGGGTGGTTCTTATAATGTATTTCCTCTTCAATATGAAATTTGAGGCGTGCAATCTCTGCCCATGCTGCCCGGAGCTGAGCCCTAAGATCTCCAAAGGCCCAGCATGTAGGACAGTGTCCTAAATCCTGTAAGACTGTCCTTCTGAAAATTGTTCCACAGTACCTGCAGTTAATGAAATCCATTCCAAATAAGTTGCTGGGTTTGTAACCTAGTCAGAGTAATTAGAGAAAAAAGAAAAAAAAAATGCAAGTAATGGTTTAATTGTGCTTTGTTTAACTTGTTATAGCAGTTAAATTACTAGTGCCCTGTAAATGAGATCACCTGTGGAGGCCCCACTGATCCGCCCTTCCTGCTCTGCCACAGGAAATGTCACAACTGTGGTACCCTATAAAAGGAGTGTAGCGTGGGGTGGTTGGGGATGGGGGTGGGTGGCTGGGCCCTTCCCCTGCCTAAAAAGAAGAACCACGGACGAAAGAACAAGGAGGTAAGAGCAGAAACAATCAGTCAACAACAAATGCAGTAACCCTGAAAGCTTATCCTAATGTTAGATAAAACTGTAAAACCTGTAAAGCACCACCTGTAATAATTTCAGAGAAGATATACGCTGTAAGAAACACTTTGCTCCAGAGAAAAATAAAGCAGTAACAGAAGATATACCTTGCAAAAGACAATTTGAATCAGAAGATTACAGACGTGTCTGAGGTCCAAGGAAGATTACGGGGACGGACCTCTGGTGGGTAAGTATGGGGTGTTTTTTATGTTGATTGCACGCATGCACAAGAAACATGTTGAGGCAGCTTGCTGCAGAAGCAGGTTGTGGAGGCACGGCACAGTTGTGGCCAATGCCCCCACTGCCTTTTGAGGCTTGGCCCCTATTCCCCAATGCTGTGGCACGCTGCTGCTGACACTAGTTCAGCCAGCATGCCACAACCTTGAAAAGTTTCAGCCGCTGCAATCAGGGGCCACTTCATCATTGCAGTGTCATCCGCTGCAATGAGGGAGCGACCCGTCATTGCAGGGCTCCCTTGCATTCCCCAACCAGTTTGCCAACGGGGAGCCCAGTCCCCATCGGTTTGTGTTGTTTGCCGAGGGGGTGCCCAGTCCCCCCTCAGCATCATGTCCCCTGTTTCTTTGCCGATGGAGGTGCCCAATCCCCGTCGGCATGCCCCCCCCCAGTTCTTGTGTGCCGAGGGGGTACCTAGTCTCCCTCGGCTCAAGAGCCCCCACCAGTTTGTGCCGATGAGGGTGCCCAATCCCCATCGGCTCCAGTCCCCACCTCAAGACGACACAGGTGGCATGCTGGGAGCCCACCCCAGCATGCCAAAAGTACCTGGTAAATGGAAAACCGTCTCCGCATTACCTTTTTTTTTAACCCTGAAAAGAAGAAAATGGTCCCTCACTGTCTGGCGCCTCCCAACCCGCCTCCCACTGCATATCCCACCTCCCCACACACCCCTCTCAACCCATACTTACCTCTGGAGCTCAAGCGACGATCTTCGTGGACGGAACACATCTGCACTCTTCAAAGCCGACTCATGAACTGAGGAAATGCTGGTAACCTGTATAATGGCATAAATAGGTTTTTCAACTTTTGGCACCAAATGTTTAACATGGGGTTTTGGGACCCTCCTCATGAATTCAGCCACTGTCATGGCGTTTCCGCCCAGAAAGGTGATTTCATGGTCACTGCACAGAATCACTTTTTGGGACTGATTAACAAATGACAGCGCCAGTGTTCATGAGGTGGGCTCTCAAAAAGCCTATGTTACTAATTTGATGTGGCAGCTGCTTGCACGCTCATAACTTCATGAATCTGCAATATTTTCGTAGATTTTCAACATTGGCATTTTTCACACCTCCTTATGAACAGTATAGCTGTCATTTTTCCCATCCTGGCTGAAATGTGTTTTCGCACTTCCGGTGCAGAATAGCGCGATCGCTGTGGGAAATCAGTGTTCGGGACAGATTAAGAAAATGATAGTGACACTGTTCATGAGCAGAGGTCCTAAAATGCCTATGTTGAAAATTTGGTGACAACAGCCTGTCACATGACTGTGGTACAAGTGTGCATTGCGCAGTTTCCACACACCCTTGTAACTTTGCAGATTTGTAATATTGTCACGCCAGATTTTCAACACTGGCATTTTTTCACACCTCTTTAAGAGCAGTACAGCTGTCATTTTTCACATCCTGACCGAAATGTGTTTTCACACTTCTGGTGCTGAATTTATTTATTTTATTTATTTATTTATTTAGTTTTTGTTGACCGGGTAAGTGCACTAGACAAATCCTGCCTATTTTCAGGCACGACATGGGGGAGGGAGATACAGATGAATGCCAACTGACCTTGAACCAGATTAAGCTGTTGGTGGTATTTTTAGTGAATGAGAGAAGTTTGGCCAGGGCACCGGGGAAATTCCCCTACTTCCTGCTTCCTGTGAGCAGGGGGAACCCATTTTCTGGTGGGACCAAGATGGCGGAGGAGGAGGAGACTGGAAGAGTGAGGTTGGTGGACGAAGAATCAGTGGAGCTGCTTGGAATGGACATTGCAACTGAAGTATCTGTCTCTGTAGACGCGGCGGCTGGGGAGCACCTGAGGGGTGGCCAGCTTATCACCTGCGATACCATTTCTAATATAGAGTCGGGGAGACATACTTGATTTACACCAAAAAAAACAGTGTTTAGAAGAGGAATTGGTTCGAATTAAACAGCAGATGGATGATTCGCTAGCACAGCGAGATGACGACCGTAAAAGAAAACGTTCAGCGGTTTCTCCGCTATCGGACAACTCTTTTGGTCCTTTGAAGGTGTTGGCAACTGTAGAGCGTGGTAATCCACTTCCAGACCAGGAAGAAAGGCCCCCACAACGCGATTGGAGCGAGGGTGATGACGCCAGCTGGTCGCCGGAAAAAGCAAGCGCTCCTCTCAGCCGGATGGATGTCCCCTGCACAAGGAGTCTGGCAGCCAGACCCGGGTTGTTTACCGGTAGGATCAACAAATCCGTTGCCTTCCTCTCTATGATGGATTCAGGAGGGACATTTGCTGTTTCAGGTACTGTTGCTTCTGGGGTTTCAGAAAAAACAACAGGGGTGGGGTAACTTTGGATTCTTCACAATCTGATCAGAGGACTGTTTCTGAGGGAACCGGAGGTGTCTTTGGCCTGCCCCAACTTACTGCAAGCCACTTCCATAAAATTATCGATTTGGCGAAACGTAGAAATGCAGTAAGGTTGCGATATGTGGGACAGAAGGAGTCGACATCTGATCGTTTTCATATGGGGAAAATTTTGCTTAAACAGTCCATGTGGTTTTCCCCTTCAGAGGTTTATGCCTTAATCCATGCACCAGGAGAAAGTACTTTTGATGTTAGTTTTCGTACTCCAGCTTTGCTGGAGAAATTCTGGTGTAGATTTTCAAATTTAAAAACTAACCCTTTATGGGTAGATTTTCTGGTGATACCCTTGACTAAACAACCTTTTAGGGTAATTACTATTCTTTCCCGCAATGAGGGAGTTAATATAACTGATATGGTATACTGGTTAGAAAAACGATGTACTATTCAAGGAAATCCTTCCCCAATTTTGGATGATGAAGGTTTTTGGACTGGGGGTTGGAAGTTTAGGATTAAATTACACCAAACGGAGCAGGATGTTATTCATTTGCCTAATTTTTTTTCATAGGTCAGGATAAGGGGTTTCTGTTTTATCCTGGGCTGCCTAGGATGTGCTTTAAATGTGGATCCACAAGACGATTAGTACTACATGTGAGGTATTGAAATGTACGATTATGGGAATTAGGCCATGTTAGTGCACATTGTTTTCAAGACCCCAAATGTAACCTTTATGAGGAGATGGGTCATGTGTTTACTGATTGTCCTTGGGCAGCCAGGAACACAGAAAATGCTGATTTTGGAGTTCAGGATTATTATATTAAAGAGGCTATTACCCCCACTGTGTTTTCTGGACCTCAACCTCCTGGTAAAAGACATATGCCGCAGATACCTGAATGTGGACCTCCCCCCCCCATTTTGGTTGTTGAAACAGAGGGTGTTTTAGCACAGTCCGCTGCACAGGAAAAGTTGGGGGGACCATTATTTCATCAGATCCTTTACCTAGTTCTCAAGATTTTGTTGTGGTTCGTCCAAAGAGGGGGAAGGGTGTTAGGCCAAAGGGTTTGAAAAAAACATCTGAACCTTTGGAAGAGACGAATACTTATGAGGTATTAGAGATGTTTCTTCAGATCAGGAGACAGAACATACTGAAGTGGCAGGAAGTCTGCTCTTGGGAGGGATTTATGGATCCAGGTGGATCAGGGATGGTACCTCCGGCCTAAAACTAGTGGTAGGATTACCCGGGCCTCTAGCAAAATAAAGTGAGGTGTCTTGTTTTTCACTTTTTTGACTTATGATTGATCTTCGTTATCAGTTTCACATCGCATCTTTAAATGTAAATAGTATCCAGTCCAAATTTAAAAGACTGGCTACATATGGGCTTTTTTTACAATCTGATTTAGATTGTATATTTTTTCAAGATGTCCGTCTGCATTCTCCAGGTCTTTTGGAGGTGGCCTCTGTGGGTTGGTTGTGGGGGGATAGCTACTGGTCACAGGGGTCTGAACAGTGTTCAGGGGTAGGGATTTGTTTTTTTCCTCTGGTAAAAATAATTAGGCATTTAGAAATTTTGGAAGGGAGGGTTCTCATGTTAGATATTGTTTGGAAAAATTGACCTATGAGGTTAATAAACATATATGCACTCCAATTAAAATATGAAAGGGTAAGGCTTTTTCGCACCATACAACCTTTTTTGTTTACTAGTATGCCGGTTGTTTTTGGAGGGGATTTTAATTGCTCTTTCCCTCAGAGTGGAAGTAATATAGTTGGGAAAAAACAATATTGTGATGTCTCTTGTTTGTTGAAACTCATTTCTGAAGTAGGTCTCATTGATGTGTTTGGGTCTGGTAATATAGAAGCTTCCCACACATATGCTTGTGGCCCTTGCACATCGCGGATTGATTATTTCTTTATTTCTGCAGGTTTTAGCATTCGTAAGGCCGTAGTTAGTGATGTGGCAACTTCTGATCATCGTATGTTAGATTTGATAATAGGAAATCTACCTGAACAAAGGCGGGGTCCAGGGTTCTGGAAGTTAAATATTTCTTTGTTAGATTTACCCATGGTACAGGTAGGGTTTCAATATATCATGAAAGCTAGGAAATCTGTGTTTTTCCTTTATGAGGATAAAAATCAGTGGTGGGAAGATTCAAAACATGATTTTCGTTCTTATTTTCAGTCAGTGGGGAGGCTTAATGGTTCTTTTAAAAAACACACTTTGTGGCAACTTAGAGCACAGCTTCGGATTTTGGTGGCCCAATACTATGAAGAGGGTAAAGGTGATTTGGGTGCTATTAAGATTTTTAAAAATAAATGATCAGTTTTCCAAAAAGAACTGATGCAGGGGGTGATCAAACAGCAACGGTACCGGGTTTTTGGAAAAAAGTCTGATACCGTTCCTTTTGACACCCTGGCTCAGGTTCGGGAACAGAGAATTATGGAGGCCTTGCAGCTCCCTAATGGTATGAAGGTCACAGACAACCCAGCTATATTGAATGAAATTGGAAGGTATTTTTCCAAAATTTTTACAAGTACTGATTTGCCAAAGGCTGCAATATCAGACTGGTTGAAGGGATGTGACTTCCCTCATATTTCGGAGGAGTGTGGTCGAAATTTAGTTTCTCCTATCACTGCTGCAGAACTTAAGCAAGTTATTTGGACCCTTTCTAAAGGAACATCCCCAGGGTCTGATGGCCTATCACATGCCATTTATAAAGTAATATGGGAAGTACTAGGGGATGAACTTGTGGTAGTGTTAAATGATGCTCTTAGTACAGGAGTTTTGACTGCGAAATCACCCTTCGGGCCCAAATGCCACCATGACAGTGACATCATTCATGAGAAGGGGGCCCAAAACCCCCATGTTGAAAATTTGGTGCCAAAATTCCAAAAACTGACTGTTTTACGAGCGTGCGTTGCGCAGTTCCTACGCAGGCTCGTAAGTTTGCGAAATTTCAATATTTTCACTCCAGATTTTCAACATTGCCATTTTACCACACCTTCTTATGAGTAGTATAGCTGTCATTTTTCACATCTCACCCAAAATGTGTTTCCGCCCATGTAGAGCAGAAAGGCGCAGTCGGTGTGCAAATCAATGTACGGGACAAATTAAGAAAATCACAGTGACACTGTTCATGAGCAGAGGTCTTAAAATGGCTATGTTGAAAATTTGGTGAAAAATTCCTAAAAATGACTGTTTTACGAGCGTAGCTAGCAGTTCCTACGACGCCGTGGGTTTGCGAATTTTCAATATTTCCACTCCAGATTTTCAACATTGCCATTTTTCCACACCTTCTTATGAGTAGTACAGCTGTCATTTTCACATCTCACCCAAAACGTGTTTCACTAAGGAAGCGCATAAATGGCGCAGTGTTGTGCAAAACTCAGTGTATGGGACATTATTAAGAAAATCACAGTGTCACTGTTCATGAGCAGAGATCTTAAAATGGCAATGTTGAAAATTTGGTGAAAGAATTCCTAAAATGACTGTTTTACGAGTGTGGTTGCACAGTTCCCACTCACGCCGTAGGGTTTGCGAATTTTCAATATTTCCACTCCAGATTTTCAACATTGCCATTTTACCACACCTCCTTATGAGCAGTACAGCTGTCATTTTACATCCTGCCAAGCGTGTTTCCACCCATGTAGCGCACAATGGGCGCAGTCGATTGTGCAAACTCAATGTATGGGCACATTAACAAAATCACAGTGACACTGTTCATGACCAGAGGTCTTAAAATGGCTATGTTGAAAATTTGGTGAAATAAAATCCTAAAAATGACTGTTTTACGAGCGTGCGTTGTGCAGTTCCTACGCACGCACGTAAGTTCGCAAATTTTCAATATTTACACTCCAATGACTTCCAAATACCTAAACAGCACATAGAAGCAAGCAACATTTGGCATTGACAAATGCTTGTTTGTATTACTTTGCTTTTGTTCCTTGGAAAAAATATTTTTCCCCTACTCTTTTAGTGGGGGGGAAGGGAGGTTTCAGCTTTTCCGTTTTGGGATTTTATAAATGAAAGTTTGTATTGTATGCTTGATGACATGATTATTTTTTGTTTATTTTAAGTTTGTCTTATGATTTTGTGTGCAGTAACACTATTAAGTATTTTATTTCCTTTATTTTGTGGATAAAAATGTCCCCTACTTTTTTGTGGGGGGGGGGGGTCCCTTTTGTCATGGGATTAGATTTGAGTTTCACTTCTGTATTAGACAAACCCTTTCAATATGTATGACTGTAATACTTATTTGCTTTTGTTATGATTTGTACTTTTCTTTTGTGTGAGGCAACACTGTTTTGTATTGATTTGTTTTGTTATTTAAATAAAAAATTCCCCTACTCTTTTAGTAGGGATGGGAAGGGGGTTATGTACACTTATCCGTTATTTCTGTTTGACGTTATGTATGCTGTGCTATTTTTTTTCTGTTCATTTTATTTTCTTTCATTATGATTTTGTATGACATAACATTTTTGTATATTTTATTTCAAGTTTTGAATAAAAAATTCCCCTACTCTTCGTGGTAGGGCGCTGTGAGAACGTCAGATTCTGCAGTCTGATTGCTACTACCGGATTGGATGGATGTGTGGGAAGCTGGGGTGCTGATCACCTCCTCAGCCCTCCTTTACCTTTGTGTGATCATAATGGCTGATGACGTTATGGATGTCTCTGACTTACCCTGTAATGCTGCTTCTGAAATACCTGTTTGTGCTCCGGTGGAGTTGCCCCTTACATCAGATGCAGTTTTGTTATCTTCTGGACCCGAAGTTACCGAACGTTTACAACAACAGCTTTTGGAAGAGGAGCGATGGTTTTTGGACACTATGAACTGTTTATTGCTAGCGCTTGAGCAGTCGTCAGAGCCTTTACCAACCGTACGGGAACCGGATGTTACCCGATCTTCAGTCTCTCTGGACGATGCGTCTGCATCCTCGAGTGCCTCTCGGGCAGGACTTTTACCACAATCTTCATGTACGCTCCCCAGTAGTATGATATCACCGACTGGAATAGTGAGTACTATAAATGTGGGAGCTGGGCATATTGTTTTGGACATGCTGCATGTTTCTGGATTGGCAGCTGAGTCCGCTTTGACTGTTGAAACTGGGCCTATTCTGGCTTCCACTGTTGCTACTGCAGCAGTTGCTCCTCCTGGGTTAGCTTTTGATTCAGGGATCCCTCCTGTTGATATGAATCCCTCGGGTGAAGGAACGCTTAACCCTTGTACACCTGCTACACCCCACCCTCCAACTGCAGTGTGTTCTTCTTAAAATTCTATTTGCTGTACAGAGGGGGGCTTCACAGAGACTGTTGTTACACCTTCTGCTCCATGGGTTTCGATGGCACTGGAGGCTGCAGGTTGGGTCAGGAACGTTGATGGTACTGGGTGGGATGCTAATTTCACTGCTCCCATTTGTTCCTTCAGACTCTCGGGTCTTCCCTTGAGCTCTGTTTCAAGCTTTGACTGTCAGGATGTGGCATTGACCTCTGTCTCTGACTCTTTGTCTCCCCTGGTCAAGTTACCCAATTGTCAGAAACCTCTCCCCTACTCCTGTTTCATCTCAGGATCCTACTTTACAGGCCATAAAACAAATTGAAGGAGATTTACCTGCCTCGCTTGACCCCTCTCCTTCTGCCCTTGCTGAGGTTAATTCAGATGTAGTTGCTCCACACCTGACCCCCCCCCGAGCCAGTTACAGCAAGGCCTATTTGTGACTCTCAGCCCCCTACTACAGTTTGGCATGCTAGGGTGGCTGAACAATTATTCCCTGCTATCTTTGGGCTGCAAACAGAACCTGCGACTAGACGTAATGCAGTACGTCTCAAATTTAAGGGGCCTCTTGAAGACCTTCCTAATCACTGTTTTGTTGGACGTGAGCTCCCGAAGGGTAGTATGAAGTTCTTTGCAAATGAAATTTATGCATTGATTCATATGCCAGAGGACACTACATTTGATGTCAGTTTTAAACATCCGGTTGGGCTGGAACGTTTTTGGAAACAGTTTCAGCTCCTTAAGCACACACCCTTGTGGAAACCATTTATGGCTATTCCCTTAACAAAACCTGTTACGAGGAAAATAACTGTTTTGTTCTGTAATGAAGGGGTTAATGTTGCAGATATAACGTACTGGTTGCAACAGCACTGTAAAGTAAAGGGCCAACCTGAACCCATATTAGATGATGAACACCTTTGGACCGGGGGCTGGCGTTATTTAGTTGATTTGCATTTAGAACAAGGCCTCACTAAGCATCTCCCTAACTGTTTCTTTCTGGGACGGGACAGGGGAGTGATTTTTTATCCGGGACAGCCTAGAGCCTGTTACAAATGTGGGAGTCTTGGTCACCTCAGCAATGTTTGTGATCAGCAAAAATGTGGCCTTTGTGGGGATTTAGGTCACGTTGGTACACACTGCAGAAGACCCCTGAAGTGTAACCTTTGTGAGGAGCAAAGTCATACTTTTCGAAATTGCTCTTGGGTGTCCCATAACAATACGGATCCTGCTATTCGAGCAGAACAAGATGTTCTAGTAGCTACTGCACAAAAAGAAAAACAGAAACTGTATGATTTACTCCATCAACCACATCCCTCTACTTCTCTTCCTCATGATGTGGATGGGCCTCATCCTGAGGATCCTGTGGATGCTTCTACCCCCCCTATTTCTGAGGCAGACCTTTCGCAGTTGAATTCCGTGGCTCTGGCTGCTGCTCTGAAGGATCCCACTCCCACTCCCTCTCTTTCTACTATTCTCTCCCCTTCTGCCCCCCCGGCCCCATCGCTCCTCTCCTTGCTAATGCTACTTCGGCAGATCGGGATGCATCACTTGCTTCTTCTTCGGGTCCTCTTATTGATCAGGATAATATGCCTCCTCCTTTACATCAAGATTCTTCTTTTCAGAGGGTAACCAGATCTAAGGCTGCTAAAGCCATACCGGATATACAGCAAGTTTCTACAGATCCTCTGTTGGTACTCGTGCACAATCCTTACACCCCCTTGTTGGAACAAGCTGGGGATGGTGATGGTATTGACTCAGATATCTCTTCGGTGATCTCCTCGCATGCTGAACCAATATCGGACGTAGGCCCGTGGGAAAAACCGAAGTCAAAAAAACGGAAGAAAAGGAAATTACATTTTTCTGTTTTTGGTTTTCATTACAGTGCTTTACTATTTAACTCTATGATGCTTTCTCCTCATTCATCATGCTTGGCATTGTTACCTTTCTTACTATCAATGTTAATAGTATAAAATCACAGTTGAAGAGAAGGGTTACCTTTGCTAGCTTGAGGGAAAGTAAAGGAAATGTTATATTATTACAGGATACACGGTTGCATTCATTATCTTACCTAAAAATGGCTGAGAAAGATTGGAGATGGGGTGTTTCCCTCTGGTCCTTGGGTGAGGAACAACGCCCAGGCTTGGGTTTTTTGTTTTCTGGGGTGACTGTTAAAGTTTTGCATATTCTGGATATTTCCCCTGGTCGTGATATGCTTCTTGATATGATTGTGAATGGTTGTGATATGATTGTGAATGGTTGTGATATGATTGTGAATGGTTGTGTTTACCGGGTTATTTATGTATATGCTCCACAGCAAAAGGCTGATCGCTCTGCTCTTTTTAGGCGTATAACTCCACATGTACACACCTCGAAGTTGGTATTATGGGGGAGCGATTTTAACTGTGGCTTAGCTCCTCATGATTGGGGTCATAAGACTCAAAAAATATTTTGTGATACTAATGCTTTACTTCAGATTACCAAAGACAATGACCTCAAGTGATGTTTATGATATTTTGCATGTTCCTCCCTTACATACTTTTTCTAAGGGTACTCTATCCTCTCGTATAGATTTTTGGCTTTTGTCCAACCAAATATCAGTGTCAGGGGTTTCTATTCTTCCTCTGGAGTCTTCAGACCATCTGGTGGTCAAGGTGTCCATAGGGAGTTACCAAAAGCTTCTGATGGGCCGTGCCTTCTGGAAATTGAATGCGATTCTTTTACAGGGGGATGACATGAGAGTACAACTACAACATTTTTTTGCACTTCATTCTGACTTATGCTTTTTATATGATACTTCTATTGATTGGTGGGAGGACACGAAGATGGACTTGAAGCAGTTATTTATTCAATTGTCTACTGCACAAGCAAGAGATCAATATTTGACTTACTTGGGTCACCGGGCTCAGTATTTGAAATTACTTTCCCACACAACATCATTAGATGGTGAGGCTCATCTTAAACTTTTGGATCTCAAGAAGAAGATGTTTTCTTTTCTTAAAGTACGGGAAGACAGATATTATTCTCAACAGAAATATTTATTTACGGGTATGCGTGAGCAGGTGAACCCATTTGATGAGCCCTTTCAAGCTTCTACTTGGTTTGTTATGTCAGCTTTACAGGATTCCACCGGGAATGTAGAAACTGATATAAGGGATATTTGTCAGGTTGTACATCTGCATATACAGTCTGTGTTTCAGGATATAGAGACTGGACCTCCTGATCAGTTTTTTTGGCATTCTGATTTTCCTTCCTTATCACCAGAAGACAGGGGGGGTTTAGAGGCAGAATTTACTTTTGATGAGATTCGTGCGGCAGTCTTAAAGTTGTCAACCCATACTTCACCTGGTATAGATGCGATACCGAATGAGTTTTATAAATGTTACCTGGATTTATTGTTACCTTGGTTACACTTACTTTTTGAGGCCATTTGGTCTGAACTCTGTCTTGGTCATAGTATGCAACATGGTATAATGATTGTTTTATATAAGAAAGGGGACTCTAAGGTTTTAAAAAATTGGAGGCCTCTCAGTTTATTGACCTCTGACTATAAGATTCTAGCTAATGTCTTGTCAGCACGTCTATCCAGGATTGCTCAAAAATTATTGATAGCTACCCAGACATGTGCAGTCCCTGGTAGAAACATTATTGATAATCTTGTTTGTCTCCGGGAGCTTGTTGAGCAGGGATTACAGCAGATTTTGAGGGGTTACCTGTTATCGTTAGATCAAACAACAGCTTTTGATGCAATCCGGCAATCTCATATATGGAATATTTTACAGCAATATGGAATGCCAACTTCACTGATTAATTTATTGCATAGTTTATACTCTGCTGCAAAGGTTATACCATTGATAAATGGGCATTTGGGTCAACCTGTATCTTTATCTCGTGGGGTGCGCCAGGGGTGCCCTCTCAGCCCCTTGTTGTATGTCTTTGGTTTGGACTCGGTGTTTTGCGTTTAACAGCAGGGGATGATCAGGTGATGCCCATTGTTGCATCAACAGGTTTCGTGTTTACGAAGGTTTTGGCATATGCAGATGACTGTATTTCTTCAGTGACAGACCTAAGTTCTGGTAAGAGGGTACTGCAGATACTGAATGAACACAGTGTTTCCACCGGCATATGCATCAACTACAATAAAAGTACTCTCTTAGTTTTGGGAGAGGCTGATTTGGCTGTATACCCGTTACTACTGATAAGGTGAAATTGTTGGGTCTTTATTTTGGAACCAGTGATGCCTTGCAACATAACTGGGATATCATGTATGATTTGGCGGCCCAAAAAGTGCTTCGGTGGCAGTCCTGGAAGATGATGAGACAGAAACGGGTCTTCCTTCTTCGGGCCTATACTGCTCTTTTTTTTATATGTTTCCCATGTGTTCCCATTGCCTTTTCACATGCATGCAAAGGTAATGAGTCTTTTTTTTTTCAATTACTCTGGAGTAGCAGATTGAATCCTATAAAAAGGGCACATACCTATAGACCGTGGAAATCCGGAGGTCTTAATATGTTACAGCCATTGGTATATCTCTTTGGTAATTTTTTCTATAGCTCCATAAGGCCATGTTATTAGGATCTACTCAGAGGGGTGTGGTTTGCATGCAGTTGTGGGGTACTACCTTTTTGACAGCTTGGGGAAGGGGAAAGTGGCATACTTCTGAAAAATTGCTTCCTTCCTACGTCCGAGATACTTTAAAATATATCAGATTATGGAAAATTGAGCTCAGCTGGTTAGTTTCTCATAGTAAAAAAGCATTTTATTCTTTTATTGTGAATGCACATCATTTTGAAGACCCATTATTTCCTGTTCCTGAACACATTAATACAGATTTATTTTTGGCTAGCACGATAGAACCCAGAATACCTCGTAAAATGCAGGATATGAACTGGATTTGTGGTCATCAGAAGTTAAATGTCAAAAGAAATCAGAAGCACAAACAACTCTTGGAAAGGATTTGCCCTGAACCTGAGTGTCAGGGCCACCTAGAAACTATTCAACACTTGTTTTTTGACTGTATTCATGTTCAGAACTTTTGGAGCTCTCTGGCTAATTGGTGGAATATACCTTTATTTTCTACTGTGCAATATGAGATTCTTGTCTTGGGCCAAATACCTAAAGCATGGAATAAGTGGCAGAAGGGTACACTTTTTGTAGTGTTTGCATGTACAAAATGGGCAATCTGGCAATCGAGATGTTGCAGACTTCTACAAAACGAAGTGACACAACTGCAAGACCTTTTTTTTTCATATTCAGTGTAATTTAGATACCATTTATGAGTATGAATTCTGGACATTGGGTTCTATTGTATGTAATCATTTGTGGCACGATATAGGGTGGGTAGGATAAGTTGGCCCCCACTGGCTGTCTTTTTTTTCCTCATGTTGTATGCATACCTTTCGTTTTTCTTTGGTTTCTTGACTTGATTTTGTTCAGTTGTCATTTGTTGCTGTATTTTGTTTTTGGCTGTTAATAAAAACTTCCCCTACTCTTTTCGATAAATGCCATGGGATCTTTAACATCCACCTGAAGTACCACCAATCCAGGCAGATGGGACCTCGGTTTAATGTCTCATCCGAAAGATGGCACCTCAGAAGTGTAGCACCCCTCTCATGCTGCACTACAGTGTCAGTACTGGGATATTAACCCATGTGTCAGATGTGGGAACTGAACCCACAGCCCTCTGATCTCCCAGCCTCAGAGGCAAGTGTGCTACCTACTGAGCCACTGACACTGTGTGAATAGCAAGAATAGCATGGTCACTGTGGGAAATCAGTGTTCGGGACAGATTAAGAAAATGACAGTGACACTGTTTATGAGCAGAGGTCCTAAAATCCCTATGTTGAAAATTTGGTGATGAAAGTCCATAAAATGACTGTGCTACAGGCGTGCGTTGAACTGTTTCCACGCACCCTTATAACTTTGCAAATTTGTAATATTTTCACGCCACATTTTCAACACTGTCATTTTTTCACACCTCCTTATGAACAGTAAAGCTGTCATTTTTCACATCCTGGCCAAAATATGGTTTTGCACTGCTGCTACAGAATAGCACGGTTGCTGTGGGAAATCAGTGTTTGGGACAGATTAATATTGAGCGAGTGAGAGCGGGGCATGACCGAGCTCAACTGAGCTCTGTTGGGACTGCTGCGGATTTCTTTGTGGGCAGAAAAAGGCCCCAACACAGGAGCCCAGTACAAAAGGGCAGCCTGAAGCACCAGGAGAAACAGAACGAGAGAGCGAGTGAGGGAAGGGGAGTGAGCAAACTCAACGGAGCTCTGTCGGGACTGCTGCAGATTTCTTTGTGGGCAGAAAAGGGTGTCAGTGCAGGCAGGGGACCAGTACAAAAGGCAGCCTGCAGTGGTGGGAGAAACAGTATGAGAGAGTGAGAGGGGGGACTGAGTGAGCTCAACGGAGCTCTATCAGGACTGCTGCAGATTTCTTTGTGGGCAGAAAAAGGTGCCAATGCAAGCAGGAGCGCAGTACAAAAGGGTAGCCTGCAGCGTCGGGAGAAATAGAACCAGTGAGTGAGAGGGGGGGAGTGAATGAGCTCAATGGAGCTCTGCCGGACTTTACACTTGCCCACCCTCCCACCCAGTGTCCTCTGTGGTCCTCTATTACAGCAGGGTCTCTGGAGTGGAGACAAAGCAATGACTGGATGCTTTAGGATTGCTGTAATAATACAGATTTACTTCTTCTGTTCCTTTCTCTAACTGAGCTAAGTACTGAGCTATACTGTTATGATTGCTGTAATAATACATATTTATTTGTTCTGTTTATTTCTCTAACTGAACTGAGTAATACTTGACGTGCAATAGGATTTCTAACTGGGCTAAGTGAAACTATATGAGAGCCGAGAACAAAAAGTATGGTAGCTGAGGGGTGAAAAACGGACAAGGAGGCTTTAGGATTGCTACAGTAATACAGTGTCTAACAGATGACATTTGAGCCTGAATTACCCCCGTTGGCAAGGGGTCAGTAGGGGGACTAGTGTGGGGGGGGCAGGAATTTGAGTAAATAGGGGCCTAACATTTGTAGTAGGGTACAGAATTTGGGAGCAAGAGCCCCTTGCATAAGATGGGGGCCAAATGGGGCAGGTGACACATGTCACTGGGGCGGGCATCATTGGAAGGGTGGAGGGGTGTACAGGGTGTGGGTGTGCCATGATCCTGGACTGAGCTTGGAGGATGGGGGGGTGTATGGTCTGTAGATGACTGGCTACATTGAGGGAGGAACTGTGGAGGATAGGGGGATAGGGGTGTAAGTGGCAGGGCAGATGAGTATGATAGGCATCCTGAAGGGGGGAATAGGGGATGGCAAAGGGGGACAGAGGAAGAATAACTAGGGACTGAAACTGACCCCAGTATAAGAGGCAGTAGCAAGAAAGAAAGGAGAAGGAAGAGGGTGCCTGAGGCAAGGGCGGGGCTGCCTCCTGATGGGTGAGGAAGACACCACAAGGAGTAACAGGGGAGAAAGCATATGGCTGTGGTAGGGAGGCACCAGGGGTGGCACAGAGGGGAACAAGTAGGAGGGGGGAATTGATAGGGGGACGAGATGTAGGACAGGTATCGATTATGAATAGATTCGAACCTCTGCTATGGGATGGGGAGCAGGAACATACTGAAGGGGGAGAACAGGCGGGCATGAGAAGGATGGCAACAGGTAGGGGAAGAGACAGCGAGGACAAAAGGGTAGAAGGGGCTAGTAAGGAAGGAGGGGGTGGTGACTGAAGGAGAGAAAGCTACGAGAAGGGGGAAGGATGGGAGGGGCATCACTATTGGGGTAGAAGGGAATGGGGGCTCTAAATTGACAACAGTGGGGATAGGAGAGGGGTTGGAAATCAGCAGCGGAGGAGGGGAGGTCAACATGGAAAGCCCAGTAGGAAGTAGTCAGGCTGGGAATTGGTTCAAGGGGGATGGGAGAAATAAGGCAGAGAAAAGGGATGAGGCGGAAGTAGGGGGTACAGATATAGAAGTCACAGAGGGTGCAGTTGGAGGGGTTAAGGGACAGGGAAGAACAAATACTGGGGTGGGGGACAGGGCATTAGAAGGGAAAGGGGGTAAGGGGCAGGGGAGTACTCGTCCTGGGGGATTCTATACTTAAATGGGTGAGATGGGGTGGAAAGGGGGAAAGGCACAGCCATATTTGGATTGAAGCTGTCCCCAGGTTAAGTGCAGGAGGGGCAGGGCAGGCACTGCTCAAACGTGCAGCAAGGAGCAGGAAGAAACCTCATTTACTGTTGCATGTGGGTACAAATGACTTGGGGGACACTGTGGAAGTAGTGAGGGGGAGGTTTGAGTACTTGGGCAGGCAGTGTGAGGGGGTGGGGAAGTCGGTGGCATTCTCGGAGGTACTGCCAGTATTAGAGCCCCCCCAAACACACACATACACACTTCCCAAAAAGCTGCTTAAAAGCCTGCAATTCATTCAAATCAATTCCATTTTCTTACTTACTTGGGGTGCAGTGCCAACAAGTGTAAAATCATGTACCTAGGGCACAGGAACCCCGATATTGGGTATATAATGGGGCGAGGTACTGATACTCACTTGACATGAAAGGGTCCTTGAGGTTATTATATCAGAGGACCTCAAGATGGCAGTACAGTGTGACAAGGCTATGGGCAGGGAAAATTGGATTCTGGGGTGCATATGGACTGGCATCTTCAGTAGGAGGACGAGGGATGTTGTGCTGCCATTGTATCACTCCCCGGTATACCCCAGCTGGTCTGCTGTGTCCAGTTTTAGAGTCCACACTTCACAAAGGACATAAGACGGAGGTTTGCCAGAGGAGGGCAACTAAAATGGTTCAGAATTTTCACAGGAATCCCTTCAAGAAAAGGCTGAAGAATCTCAGCATGTACACTCTGGAGGAGAGGAGGCTGAGAGGTGACATGATCAAGACTTACAAAGTACCTCACGGGGTAAAGAGGGTACAGTTGGGGAATTTCCTTCAAATGAGGATGAGCACCCAAACCAAGGGACATACAGTGAATCTCGGGGGGGCATTCAGGATAGATGTGAAGAAATATTTCTTTACTTAAAGGGTGGTAGATGCTTTGAACAGACTGCCAGGAGAAGTGGTGGAAGCTAAAATGGTAGGGGGCATTAAGCATGCCTGGGATAAACATAGGGGTATATTACAGAAAGGAGAAGGGGGGGGGGTTCAACAGAGACCAGTAGCACCATGGACGTGGAGTAGGTTCAAGTTCATTGCAGGAAAAATCCATTAAGCAAGCTCATTCACAAGGAGGTCCTGATGGACGCCAGGCAGAATAAGACATGCACTAACATATACAGGCAGGAGTTACACGTAGGTAGAGAACACTTGGTCAGACTGGATGGTCTGAGCGGTCCTTCTCTGCTGACAAAGTCTATGTTACTATCGCATCATGTGTTAATTCAGGTGCAGTGTTTATTTAAAGTTGGGCCTACCATACATCCACATGTAAGGTACAGTAACTTACTGAATTAGATGCAGTCCACTTACAGTGCAATAAACAGAACCCCAGTGCTTCGAGAAGACTTTACTCTTCATAAGGCTGCTTAAAGAGCTGAGGTTCTGTTTGCAGTGTCCACACCAGTATGCTGATCTTAAAATCGACACCGCATCGGAATGATACTTGATTCTTGCTCACTCCATTTCTTCCCCACTTTGAAACCTGCTTGTTCTGAGTGACTTTTGGGCTGGCAGCACCTTGCCTGTGTTGGAAGATGACCAATAAGTGGCACTGAAAGACATCAGACTTCACAGACTGTGAAGGCAGCTGCTTACAGACAGACATAAGACAATTCTACTGGGGGTAGGAGGAAGTAAGCTGTTGATTAACTAGAATCTGCAGCTTATCCATCAGGTAGGGAATTGGGCAGACTAGGTGGCCCAAGTGGTCCTTATGTGCCGGCAACTTGTATGTTTATATGTTTCTCACCCACCATCTTGGCAAGAAGAAGGCTGAAGCTGTGGCCACTGATGACTGTTGGGGTGTGGGGATGGGGGGAACAAAGGCGACAGACATAAGGAGATAAAATCATAATAAAAATTGTGAGACCTTCACCAGCTTTCCAAAACGCTTACCAGTAAAAGAGCACTCTATGAAGTTTTTCAAATGGCAACGCAGTCTGCCATCTGACACCAGGCATCAACCAGCATAAAACTGCCTAAAGAAGGCAGTGTGGTCATGTGGTTACTGAAATACTGGAGATTACAGATCTAGAAGAACAAAAGAATATCACACAGAAGCTGGCACATATGCCTATAGCAGATGTCTCCTGCTTCTCAGTAGTTCTATTTATACCCTTGAGGTACTTGAATGTTTCTATGATATCCCCTCTTTCCCTCCTCTTTTCCAGTGAGTATATATTGAGGTCCCTTAATTTCTCCTCAGAAGTCTTGTGTTGCAAGCTCTGTACCTTCTCATTCGCCCTTCTCTGAACCATCTCCAGCCTGTTAATATCCTTACAAAGGTACGACCTCCAGAACTGCACACAGTACTCCATGTGAAGCCTGACCATGGATTTATATAATGGCATCACTACCTCCCTTCTTATCAATCAATCAATCAAACTTTATTTAACCAGGCAGTTACATCGTTGAGCAAGCTCATTTTCAAGATCGTCCTGGACACTTAGGACACATTCAAAAACGAGAACTTAACAATTAACGTAAGACAGACATTAATATAGAGTAATACAAAATGAAAGTCAGTAAGCATTAAAGCTTAAATATTGATGGCGAATGGACACATAGGCAATTTAGCATATACAGGAACTTAACATGATACAGGAAGAGGAGAGGAGAGGGAGGAGGACACAGCAGAGGTTGGGGGGTAAAACAAGACCAAGAGGGAGGGAGAAAGAGGAAGGCAACCTAATAGATGGAGGTCCCTAGGGAGACTAACAAAGGACAGGGGAGTGGAAACAACAAGGGGTATAGTTGCCCTAATGGGATGTTGGATGATGGGGGGATAGATGGCCTAATCAATTGAGGAATATGGGATTGATTGGCCAGAAGGGAAGTGTTTATCTAAAGCAATCACACACCATATTCAGGCATCGGTTGAGCATCTGTCTGAACATGTGGGGGCTAGGCAAGGTGGAGAGTTTAAGTGCTTTTTGCACATTATTCCAAAGTTTAGGTAGGTAAGAGCTAATGGCAGTAGAGCCAAGACATGTTCTGGTCCATGGTATTTTAAAGTTGATAAAGGAGGAGTTCCTCATGACGTAGGTAGCCTTAGAGTGCTCAACCAGTTTGCCAATATAGGATGGCAGATTGTTTGACAGGGCCCAGAAGAACCACATAAGGGCATTTATTTGTCTCCTCAGGGAGAGGGATGGCCAGTCTAATGCTTGGTACAGCAAGCAATGATGAGTCTTTAGGGGCAGGTCAAGAACAAATCTCAGAGCGCAGTGGTAGAGCGTATCAAGTTTTTGGAGCTCTCTTTGGGGGCAGTGGCTATAATGAAAGTCACCCTAATCAAGCAGGGGAAGAAAGGTTGTTTGAACCAACCTCTTCCTAGCTTCCAGGGTGAGTAGGTGTCTTATACGGTAGAATAGACCAAGGCGTTGCCTTACCTTTTTAGATAGATCGTTTAGATGTACATTGAAGTTCAGCTTGTTATCCAACCAGACTCCCAAATATTTAAATTTGTCCACTATTTCTAATGGTTCATCAAGAAGGGTGACAATCTGGGTAGTACCAGGGGCCTTCGTTTTAAGGGTGGGGGGAAAATAACCATGGCTTTTGTTTTTTTGACATTTAAAAGTAGCTTCAGATTCAGCAGTTTATGTTGGATTATGATAAAGTCCTGTTGAAGCTCCTTGTAGGCAAGATCAAGAGAGGGGTTGGTTGAATAGATGACAGTGTCATCTGCAAAGAGATGAACGTTTCCTACTAAAAGGCCAGAGTCAATATGGTTACTATAAAGGGTGAAGAGGATAGGTCCCAGGATAGAGCCTTGCGGGACGCCTCGTGGCAGAATTTTTAATGGGGAGAATTCATCTTGGATTTTTATTTGCTGCCTCCTATTTGTGAGGTAACAGTGGAACCACTTTTACTGCAGCAGGGGTTAAACCAATACATCCCAGAGAGTCAAGCAGTACGGAATGATCAACCATGTCGAATGCTTTGCTAAGGTCAAGGAAGAGTGCATAGATATGCTGCTTGTTGTCCAGGGCTTGTAACCAATCATTAGAAACTTTAGCAAGGGCCAACACAGTGCTATGTTTGGGTCTAAACCCTGATTGAACAGGGTTTAGGATGTTTTCACTATCCAAATGCTTCCTTAGTGGAATGTTGACGATTTTTTCAATGAGCTTATTGTTATGCTGGTGATACCCCTGCCTATGCACCCCAGCATGTCACTGGTCCTCCCAGCTGCCTTACCACTTTGACATTTTCAGATCATCTGAGATAAGAACCCCCAGGTCCCTTTCTTTCTTTGTGACTGTCACCAACCCCCCCCCATTCTGTGCCTTTCCCCAGGGTTTCTGTGTCTCAGAGCGATAGTTCTGCACTTTTTTGAATTGCAGTTCAGTTGCCAGTCCTCAGGCCATTTCTCAACCTTCCCCAGGTCCCTCCTCATTTTCTCCACCCTCTCTGGGGTATCCACTGTGTTACAGATCTTGGTGTCATCTGCAAACAACACACAAAATCTCCAGCACCACTCATTGCAGTGAAGGACAAATAAGGCCCAAAAAACAAACCACTCAACAGGCAAATTGCATGTTGAAAAATAATTTAAGTTTTATTTAGTACTTACATACATAAAAAGTAGTCAGAATTAACTTTAAATTAAATATTATAGAAAGTCATGATTTTATATATATATATATATATATATATATTAGAGGCACAAAAATCCGTTTAATGCATCAGTTAGGGTTGTTCCACAGCGACAAAAGTGAAGACATTTGATGTTAGGGTTGAAACCCCTTTGCCTCCATCCCACCCTCCAACTGGAATGGAGTGCATTGGGAGTAGATGAGCCCTAACTGTCACCCCATCACATGGAAAGAAGCTGAGTAATAGGAGAATGGGGTGACAGGACTGATGACCCCAATGCGCACCGATTCCAGTTGGGGGTGGGCTGAGGGGTGCAAAGGGGTTTCAACCCCTAACATCGAATTTCCTCACTTTTTGTCGCTGTGGAACAACCCTAACTGATGCAGTAAACTGAGTTTTTGCCTCTAATTTCCCTTCTTTTGAGAATGATATGGGCCGCACAGTCCCGCACGTAATGCAGCGATGGGCCCCTGCCTCCTGCCACATGATGTCTTGTCACATAGTAACATTGTGCCCGCAACGCAAATCTAATGCGCATGGTGACACAAAGCGAAACAGAAAGAGAAACAGTACTGTAGACAGAAATGTTAAAAACAATGCAAACGCAACCGCAAATGAAAATGCAAAGGGTAACGCACATGGTGGCATAAACGTGAACAATAAGTGAAACGGGTAAGGAACCGCAAGCAGAAACGGTAATGGTAACAGTAATGTAAGAGCACAGGCTGGTTTTCCCCAAAATCTGTATAGAGAAAGACAGTGAGCAGAAAGAATGTAAGCAAAATAATGACTCTCGGAACACAAAAATGAGGACTTGGAATAGTAAATTGCTTATATCTCAGTAACCGTACGACATAGAAAAAAAATTTAAAAGTCATATGTATTATCACTTTCCTGGCTAGTTTTGTACTTAACCTTCATGAGGGGGCTAAGAATTTTTTTGACAAAAAGTCCGTATCTCGCTTTTGTTTTGAGATACGGGCCTTGAAAAGTGCGGCAAACCAGAATGTTATCCTGTATGGGAAAAAAATAGACGTTTGGACTGCCATAACTTTGCCTCCCTGTAATATTTTTTCACCAAACCACTGAAAGGCACATCTGTGGGATGTTGGCTGTGTTCCCTGCAAATGTCAGCCCAAAAGACCAAACCGTTATTTTGCAGGAGGGCGCCAAACGATTGCTGCAATGCGTCGTCCGCCATAATGTTATCCTATGGGAAAAAGTGTCAACTTTGGAGTACTGTAACTTTGCTGCTGTGTAATATTTTATCAGTGAAACACTGAAAGGCACATCTGTGGGATGTCAGCTACGTTCTCTCCAAATTTCAGCCCAAAACTCCAAACCGTTCTTTTGCAGCGGGGTGCCAAAGAATTACTGTTATTTTGGGCATAGTGTCGCAAAGTAGTGTCATGATTTGCGAAAGCTTTTGCAAAAATTTGCGACACTTTCGTGAGTGTGACACTACTTTGCGAAAGTACTTTTTCCAGAAATCTGAAAAACATATTTCTGGGGTGTTTTACCCCAAAATAAAGACATGGCTAGCATCCTCCGGGCCCGACTAGGTGAATACAAAAAGAATTAGGTTGCTAGAGGGTCTCAATTTTAAATGCCAAGCATTTTTCTGATCACTAACTGAAAACAAAATGGCAGATTTGTGACAGTAAAAGGGCCATTTGTGACAGTAAAAAGTGCATTTGCGAAAGTGTTGAACTTTTTGTTAACTTTTCCCATTGACTTATAATGGGAACTTGTTTTTTGAATAACTTTTGAACCGTTTAATATTTTTTCACGAAATCTTTGAAAGGCACCTCGGGGACCCTGGCTGCACATTCTTTGAAGATTTTGGACCAGTCGCACAAACCGTGTGACCTGTAGGCGTGACCGTAGAATTCCCCAAAAAGCGTAAACGCACGCGCAGATCATGCTTAATAACTCCGCAGCCGTATATCCGACCAGTACGAAACTTGGCATATCCAAAAGCGTGTGGATCTTGATTCTGTATTCCAAATTTCAGTCAAATCTGTTGAATAGTTGCAAAGTTATTAAGGTGCAAATTTTTGGTTTAACATGTAAATGGCTCCTCTACCATAATATATATATATATATATATATATATATATATATATATATATATATATATATATATATATATATATATTTTCTAGGATCCAGTTATATTTTGATCTAGCCATAACTAATTTAGGGGATATATGTTATATTTGCAAATGTATATTTCAGGTGTCTTTTAAATGTTGTGTAGTATTAATTGACGTGTTGCATTTATTTTTGGAACTGTTTGTTTCATCTGCACTTGTAGTGAGTTATTTGATATATGTATTTTTGTATATTATAGTAAATATTTTATTAGGGTTGTATGTCACTCTAAAGCGAGGTTGATTTGTTTAAGTATACTGTCACTTTAAATTTTGCCTTTAAAAACAGAGTGCATCACCTGTTTGAACACTCCCTGATGATGCCATGAAGCGAAACTGGTAGGAGGTTTGTGGGTCTCTTCTGAGCCCCCTTTTGTAGAAGGCATTTGGTGTCTCTCTGACTGTTTTTTATGTGTGTAAGTACTGAATAAAACTTTAATTATTTGTCAACATGCAATTTGCCTGTTGAGTGGTTTGTTTTTGTGGGCCTTATTTGTCCTTCACTGCAGTGAGTGGTGCTGGAGTTTTTGTGTGTGGTTGGCTTATACTCTCACTAGCACACTCGGCCGGGTGGGGCAGCTTTTTCTCTTTGGTCATCTGCAAACAGGCAGACCTGTCTCTTCACCCCTTCTGCAATGTCACTAATGAAGACATTGAACAGGACTGGCCCCAGGACCAATCCCTGCAGCACCCTACTGGTCAACCTCTCTCCCCAGACTGCGCTCCATTCACCACCACTCTCTGCCTCCTGTCTCTTACCCAGTTTCTAACCCACTTTACCACCCTTTCCCCCATGCCCACCCTACTCAGCTAGTTTATCAGCCTCCTATGTGGGACGGTGTCAAACGCTTTGCTTACGTCAAGGTAATCATTGTCCACCACCCCACCCTGATTTACTTCCTTTGTCACCCAAAGAGATCAACCAGATTTGTCTGCCATGACCTCCCCACTGTGAATCCATGTTGCCTATGGCCCTAGGCTCCGATGGCTTCTACATGCCCCACTATCCTTTCTTTAACTAATGTCTTCCTGACTACTGAAGTGAGGCTGACCGGCCTATAGTTCCCCACCCTCTCCCTGCTGCTGGATTTCTATAGAGGGACCACATGTGCCCTCCTCCAATTCTCTGGTACCACCCCTCTGTTGAATGACTCAGTGAACATGGCTGCCACAGGTACTGCTATTTCCCTTCACGGTTCTTTTCATATCCTTGGCTGTATGCCATCTGGTCCTATCGCTTTGTCCACCTTCAGTTTACTCACCTTCTGCAGGATTCTGCTGCCTGTGAATGGACTATTGTCCACCTCTTCACACCTTTGCAACTACTGTACTGCTTTGGTCCTTGCCCCTTCCCCTCTTCTGTAAATACTGAACAGAAAGACACAGTGGATGTCTTGGGGGGGGGCACATGGCAGTTCTTAGGCATGGTACTTTCACTTCCAAATACCTCAGCAGCACATATAAGCTATCAACATTCGGCATTGACAAATGCTTGTTATTTAATAGCTTCTGCCATGGGTTCCCTATTTATTAAATTAGTTTTTGTTTACCAGGTAAGGTGCACTAGACAAACATTTACCTATTTTCTGGCATGACCTGGGAGAGTAAAAACAATGACATTTGACAGTACATTCCAAGACAATAGTAACAATACTGATATACACAAACATAATATCGACATTGGTGTACACAAACGTTTGGGAAGCAACACTTACAAGTCAATATTGAGCAATAAACTCGTGGGAGGTCTATCAACAAACATGTCACTACGTTGAACAAAAAAGAGGGCAAGGCAGCTCATACCAGGGTAGGATGGCAGATTACAGAATCTGATTCTATAGCCTAGGTGATTACAAAGTGTCAAGTGCTTAGCAGATACAGATGGTAGGATTGAATATAGCAACCACAGTCTTGAACCTAGGGACAGGAACATGCATACAATTGGAGTAAGTAGGATCGAAACTGATTTCAGAAGGCACCAGCAGTTGCACAATGTCTGTTGTTAGTTGGGACAGTAGTCCACAATTTTGGGAAAGATACAGCAATGACTGCCACCCCAAGCTTGGTCTTTGTCCTAGGGGTAGTAAGAGGGTAGACAGTTCTGTATGGCACCAAGTAGGAGGTTAGAGATGAGGGGGAGTGGTTGTTTAGAACACTATAAATGGCACCCCCAAGAGAAATGTCTTGTTGACCAGCAGGGGGCAGCCATCCAAGTTTGGAATATAGGATACAGAGGTGGATTAGTCGATTACTGGCTAGAGCAAAGCGACAGATATTTTTATAAGCCACATCCCATTGATACAGTATATGATTTGAGATTTTTGAGAAGACGGGAAGACCATAGGTAAGCTTGGGAAGTAAGATGCTCCTGCCCACAGACATTTGAGCAGATGGGGTGAGGTTACGACTTGCATGATATGCTAATCCCAACCTGGCATTAACTTCTATGCAGACAGTGGTCACATGAAGGGAGAAATCCAGGAAGGGTCCAATGTGATCCCCAGATATTTGAATGAGGGGACAGTGTCAAGGGGGTACCATTATCACTAGTCACCAGCAGTGGTACAGGGATATTCTTTAGCCAACTAGGGATGCCAAACAGCATTGCATGAGACTTGGTTGAGTTCACTACTACCTGAAGGAGCCAGGACTGGACACCCCTTAGGTCAGCAGTTAGTTTGCTGTTGAGGTTGAAAGTGTCCGTGGCACTTGCACAGAAGACAAGGTCATCAGCATACAAGAGGGGTGTGCTGTTTTTGAAGCAATGATGTACCGAGTTAACATGGAGTGAGGAAAATAGAGGTCCAAGTATGGAGCCCTGAGGGACGCCAACACTGACAAGGGCAGGATCATACAAGGAGGGGCCAAGGCAGACTCACTGCTGTCTGTTGGACAGGTAATTTTTTGAACCAGGGAAGGGCTGTGTCTGCAGTTCCCAGGTCAGTCCGTTTAATTAAATGAAGAGGAGATAACAGACATCCTTGCCTAGTTTCTTGACAAAAGTCCAATGAGAGACGCTAGGAAAAGGAATTAAATTAATTTTATATAGTGCCTTTCATACAAACCATATCCAACAGTGCCTTGCAATCTGAGAGAGGGCAGGAAGAGGATATTGCTACGACTGAGGTGCACAGAGATATTTTTACAGCATAGAGAAAGATCAGAGAGATTACAGAGAAGTTATACAGAAGGAGGCTAAATTCAGTTTTGTGGGGGACTGGGGGGACTTCTGGGATGATGACAGGCTGTTTGGAAAGGGGCATCTACATCTGAGTGGAGGGGCACCAGTACACTGGGGTAGAAGTTTAGAAGGGAGAGTAAATGGTTAGAGTATCTGCCTTTGTGACACAGGGTCCCAAGTTTGATTCCCTGCAAGGGCTGCACATGTATATGTGCATTTAGAGGGGACAGCCTAAATAGATATGAGTCCAGAAGGAGGTCAACCAGAATATTATAACTTTTTAGGCTGACCAATCCAGATGTTTTTTGTCAGTCAAAAAAGGTGGGACTTGTAGAATTATTAGGACATGACTGACCCCATTACTCACTTATTTCCAGTCACTAAGACAACTCATTACTCACTCTGATGACATCATGCAGTGGATAATGGATGACTGACATGTCAATTAACACATAGTTATTCACTGAGTGATGTCATTGCGGTAAATGACAGTGTGTTAATTGACATGTCAGTCATCCGTTACCCACACTGTGTGTTATCACATATACTTAGCTGTGCTTGAAAAGGCAAACTACAGTGGCAGCCATCGCCATCAGGAATGATAGAGATTGCTGTGGAGCACTGCAATGCAACATCAGACACTACCGCTGCTATGCAACTCTATGCTTTTCAAGCGACAGTGATCAATATCAGTATTGAGGTAGGAGGAGTGATTACGCGCTACCACTATTGATGACACTGGCTACCCTTCTGTCATGCAGGAATTTGTGAGATGTCTTAATTGTGCTGCATCCTGGCACATTCTGCTGCATATAAACCAAAGGAACTTGCTCACACAGTCTTCCACTGCTTATCATACCAAAGTAAAAAGAACCTGCCTGCAGCATAAAGTAACACGACACCCAACAAAAAATTCACATGAGCAAAAGTCCTACAAAAAGAAGCCAACAAACAAGCCTAATAATCATGAGTTCCTAAAACATTATCACATAGTCATTCACCTCAAACAAACAGTAACCCTGTGATTAAAACATGTCTGATTTTAGTAACAACTTAAGCAGTAACTGTAAGAACACACACTGGTAGGCTTCAAACAAACAACTATATGTACTTAAAGATAAACATACATGGTTCAAGAGGAAAGTAGAGACGCTGCAGAAAGCTCACAGTATCAGACAGTGATCCCATAGTTGAAACAAGTTGATCAATCAGTCAATCAATCAATCAATCAATCAATCAAATCAAGGCCAGCACAGCCAAGAGAAAACCTGGAGTCAGATTTTCAAAGCATGACACAGGGCTGGCGCCAAGCCTGCGCCACAACACTTAGGTTCTGGCAATGCGCCGAACCCCTTCACTGCAACTGTGCCTGGTTTTACAATAATGGGCACAGTTGTGACAGTTTCCACGATTTATGGCAGCTTGCGCCAAATATCTGACACAATCTTTGTAAAAAAGGCCCCTGGACTTGCCACAAGCTAGACCACAAAAATTTGCTATAACTTGCGGCAATTGACATATGGGGAAGGGGAAATTGTTTAACCAGGAAATATACACTAAGCTGAAGCTTTTTCCCTGGTGTGACCTGGGAGCACAAAGAAGTTAAGTGACTTGCTCAGGGTCACACAGTATGCAAGTGGGGGCTGTGGGATTCAAACCCAGGTTTCTTGGGATAGAAAATCCTACTTGCTGGCTGGGAGAATGCTACAAGCCCTGTGCATCATATGTCGGCATACCCTGGGCTTGCCCGAAAATCTGTCCCCTGGACTAGAGGTACTAGCAACAGAACAGGATAACTTGGACCAAAGCTATGAATCAGATTATAAACAATGACATTGTTCTTAGCCAGTCAGGACTGTTCATTTCTTTTTTTTTTTTTTTCACTCGCCCTCACGCTCCAGTGCTCCCCTCTCCTTCTGGCTCCACAGTGCTCTCGACTCGACGGCCACCCTCTTCCTGGGCTCACCTCGATCCTCAGATAGCAGCCGACTTCCAAGTGGTATCCCGGTGTATCCCTTCACCAGGTGGGTCCCTCTCTTCTGAGAGAGAAGGCACCGGGAGGGGGCTTTTTACCCAGTGCACTATTTATTAGGTCCCCTGGAAGCGTTGCTGAGGTAGAGAAGGCCCACAGAGGTTCCGGTGTTGTCGCAGAGCGGGGGAGCCATCATCCAGTGAACACAGGAGCCATTTTCCATTTTTCCTGGTGTTCCCACATTGCGTCGCTCTAAACAGTGCCCCCAGTCTCCACTGGAAGCCACTGTTGAGCGAGGTGACCCAATCCCCCCCCCCAAAGAGGAGAGCAGTCCTCCAGATGCTCAATCCTCTTTGTTCCCTGCTGACCACCAGCGCCCCGAGTCCATTCTCGAACCCAGGTCGCCAGCGTGGTTCCAGGTGTGGCGTCCAGCGCCTCAACCCTCTGCGCCACCGGGCTGGTGCAGAACTGTTCATTTCTAAACATTCCAGGTACTCTTATAACTATAAGAAGGTGTTTCATGCACATGGTTCCAAAATTCTGAAGTTCTAAGTTCAGTTGGCAGGCACCATGTGAAAACAGCTAAGTAAAAACAGCGACCAAAAACAGCTAATACAAAACAGTTTGGTCAAATACAGCAAGTTTTGTTTTTGCGGGGGCAAGCCCCACCCCATCTTGTGGGGGACTTTGACCCCCACACCCTCCTTCTTAGATATACCAACTCCAGGGGGGATGCACCTCGGGGAGGGGGGCAATTTTCAGTTGCTGTATTTGACTTAGCTGTTTTTACTGGCCACCCAGCTGGCGTAGTCTGTTTCCACTCACAAGGGGGTTCTATAACGTTCCACGAAGTAAAACATTTTGCTTTTGAATTTACGTTCCATATTTTTTAAAACAGAAGTTGGCAACGTGATTTGTAATATGTTTATATGTAGAGCTCCTGTCTCTCTTATGGTTATGAGTTTCTTCTCAAGTCCTTTGTGTGCCAGAACTGCTCAGCTTCCCTTTTGAGTTCTCTCACCCAAAGGACTCAAGAATGCACTGTTATAACCTTAAGAGACTCACAGGGCTCAATTTGCAGAGCCCCCAGAATGCCACAAGCCCCTGGTACACTGATTGTTTGGCACGCGGGGCTTGCAGCATTCTCTCGGCCGCCCATCGGGATTTTCAATCTTGAAGGTCAAATGCCACAAGTTAGACCAGGTGGTTTTCCCTGGTATAACTTTCACCATTTACGGGACCCTTTTCACTGGGCTTACGCTAAATATTTGGTGCAACTGCTGTAAGGTGAGAAAACTGTCACAACTGCGCATGATGTACTAAACTCGGATGCAGTTGCATCAGTGGAGTTTGGTGCAGCTGCGCCAAAGAATGGGGTTGATGCAGGGCTTGATGAAGCCCTATGTAAACCTTTAAAAATTGAGCCCGCAGTAACTGTACAATGAAACCTGTGTCATCAGTGCACTGTGTAACTTCTGGTTACTAACCCTGTTCCAAAGTAACAGCACTCGAAGATAACAGAAGCACAAAAAATGTCAAATATTCACCATAAATCCAATTTAATAGTGGGGCAAGCTCGAGCCGCAAGCCTAAGCCCCAGTGCTTCGGCTTCACAGCCTTCATCAGGGGCGTGGCTAGGAGAGCAGCCTCTGAGTTTAAATAGTCCAAAGGCAATGACATCATACAACAGGTGCAAAACATTTACATAACACCCAAACAACTCTCAAGTGATTATACAAAATTACACACAGAAAGTTTCTGAATCAGTAGAGTGAAAATACAAAAAAAAAATAAGCTAACTTGCAACAGTACATTTCAGATAAACAGCACTGTGCCCGATTTATAGTCTCTGATTAAATCCATTTCATCTTAGTAAAGTTTTACTTTAATGTCAGGTTGGTGAATGCTTCATTCTTTTGTTCACTCTATGGGGGTGCGGGAGTCAGTAATAACAGCTTTACACAATTAAATGGTAATATGTACATCTAGTATCAACACACCTCAAGTGATTACACAAAATTTGAAAAGTATATACAGAAAGTTTCTGAATTATTAGGCTGGAAATACCAAATCAAAATATAGACTATCTTGCAACAGTATATTTCAAATAGATGACACAGTGCCTGACTCTTAATCCCTGATTTTATCCATTCTGCCTAGAATAATTTTTACTTTAATGCCGTGCCAGTGAATGCTTTATTTTAATGTTCACTGTTGGGGGGGGGGGCAACCAGTGACAGAAACTTTACAGTCAAACAGTAAAGAGAATAGCACAATGTTCATATCATATATTGTTAATTTTTTTCCTCAGCGGAGGCCGACTCCGGGGGCTTCCTTCACCCCAGGATCCTCCTCTCATCTAGCGGTGTGGCCGGCCTGATTAAGCCACTGCCTGCACTCTCCTCCTTGGCCAGAAAGACTCCAGTGGCGGTCCGACCCTTGGCGCTCCCTCCACCCCAGGACCCTTCTCTCATCTGGTAGTGTGGCCAGCCTGATTAAGTCACCGCCTGCGCTCTCCTGCTCATCCAGAAAGACTCCAGCGGAGGCCGACCCTGAGTGCTCTCTCCACCCTAGGACTCTCCTCTCATCTAGCGGTGCAGTTGTCCTGATTAAGCTGCCACCCACACTCTCCTCCTCAGCCAGAAAGACTCCAGGGGAGGCCAGACCCCAGGTGCTTCCCCCACCCCAGGACCCTCCTCTTATTTAGCGGTGCAGCCAGCCTGATTAAGCTGCTACCCACGCTCTCCTAGGCCAGAAAGACTCCAGTGGAGGCCTAACCCCGGGCACTTCTTCCACCCCAGGACCCTCCTCTCATCTAGAGGTGTGGCTGGCCTGATTAAGCTGCCGCCCGCGCTCTCCTTCTCGGCCAGAAAGACTCCAGGTATGCTCTCTCCCATGGCAGCTGCTTGAAAACCAGAGCTGTTTACCACCATTCCCGATTGGCTGTGCCCTGTGGCCAAATCTCTCTCATTGGCTGCTCACTACTGGTGGTTCTTTGCCACAGTCTTTACTGTTTTTCACTGCTGTTTCTTAAGGTTTAGAATTTTAGAACCACTGCGCTACTACTAAAACTGTATAGCTCGCCTGAATTTTCTCCTGTCCCCCCAAACCCACCTCCATCACTCTTTAAATTGGCTTTCTGCCCTAACAGTCCCACCCCCTGAGCCACATAGCTAACTGGAGAGTGAGTCTTTTTTAACTATACGCTCTCCAGCACTGCTCAATAGCCTCCTCACTGACATAACACAGTCTGCTTGGATCCAATTGGAGACTGAGGATCTTTACTTGTCACCTATAGACTCCCCATCATTCGCACTCTAGCCATCCCTCATAGACATTACACAGGCTGCTCTATATACAGCCTCACCAATAGCCTACTCCACAGGCTGGCAAGTGACCCTTTTGCTGTTAGTAGCACTGTATCCATCAACACCACAGGACCTAGCTCGGGTAGCCACGCAATCAACAACATGGGCATACATGCCTGTGATTTCCCCCTATTCCTTTTGTCCTGCATGGGATAAAGTCAATATCCAACTGCCATCTATGCATAGTTGGCAACAGTCCTTTTACTTAAGTGCATTAGCTCTTTTTAGCGCACTGCATCCTTCTTACCTCAAAGCTGAACTGATGCACCAGGATAACACTGCCTTGAGCATTAGGGCACCCAGGAAAAAAAGAGTTAGCTGTACACGTAGCCACTTTTAAAAGAATAATCCTGTTACTGCTTCTGTGCTCTGGCAATGTGGAGTTAAACCCTGGACCACAATTAACCATAAATTCATTGGCAGATTTCGCATCATCCCCAGGCATTAAATTCATGCTAATTAATGCCCGCAGCCTCCTCAAAAAGTTTGATCAAATACAAATCTGGGCTGTCCATACCAACCCGGACGTATTAATAATCACCGAGTCCTGGCTAAACAGCTCCACCACTGACCTCCAGATTGTGCACCCAATTTACAACACCTACAGAATCAACAGGCCTACAAGGGGAGGCGGGGTAGTTATCTAATTAACACTAAGCGCAATGCCATAGAAATACTTTTGGAATCCAAGCCCAAAGAATTCAAATGTCTGGCACTAAGGATACTACTGTCCTCCACTGACGTGATCAATATCGTGGACTGCTACAGAACACCCTCAGGTGGGTTGGATATATTATCAAAGCTCAGGAGCATCTCAGAGTCCAACGCCAATGAAACCATTATCCTCCGAGACTTAAACCGTGACTGGCTTACCCCTAAAGCAAATGCCATCAAAGATTTATGCAATGAGCTTGGATTCACTCAGCTTGTCAATGGACCTACAAGAACAAATACAAAAAACAAGGACCACAGCTCCGTCCTTGACTTACTCCTCACAGACCGTCTGCACAAAATCGAGCACTCAACGGTTTTCCATAATGATGTGAGTGATCACAATATTGTGGTTTGCACACATGCATACATCAAACACCACTCCTACTTCAAATTCATCACCAGCAGAAGTTTCCATAAGTTTAGTATTCATAATTACCTAGCGGACCTGAAACATGTCGACTGGCAAACATTTTACCTGACCAACACAGCAGAATCTGCTGTCACCATTTTTAACACCATTGTCACAGGCCTTGCTGACAAACATGCATCTTTCCATAAATGCAGAATCAGGAAGTTCTCACACCCCTGGTTCTCCCCTGAACTGAAAGTCGCACTATCACGACGTGATAAAATCTTGGCCCGTGCAAGGCAATCCAAATCTGCAACACACTGGCAGGACTTCAGAGCAGCCAGAAATGAATGCACCAAGCTTATAAGAACTGCTAAGGCCAAGTATTATGTTGAAACCTTAGAAGAAGCAAAACGTGACTCTGCTAAAATCTGGCACACCTTCAAGATGATCGAAGGTCACAACCCCCCACCTCTCCCACTAAAAAATCAACTCAAACAGTACATTGGTCATTGACCAGCGCTCCGTACTGGACCTGCTGAACACCCATTTCACCACTGCAGGTATGGCTTTCGACTCTTTGCCAGCTGCTGGGCTGCCTAATAGCCACTATACCCCAGATTGCACCATGTCCATGCTGTCATGTGCCTCCTTCCAACTCTCCCCAGTTACATTCAAGGATGTTGAGCAACTATTAACCAAACTAGACACTAGGAAAGGGGTGGGTGCTGATGGGATTGAAGCTTTCTTTCCAAAAATGGGGAGTCATCTGTTAGTGGTGTCACTCATACACATCTTCAACTTATCCATCTCCACGGCCACTGTCTCCCCACCCCCACCCAGCTGGAAGACAGTGCATATCCTCCCTTTATTTAATTCTGGTGATTGGAGTGATCTCAGCAATTACAGACCAATCATCATTCTACCGGTCCTGTCCAGACTGCTGGACATTCGCAAATAAAAGAATTTTTAGTGAATTCCAACCTACTTATCCCACTCCAATCTGGGTTTAGGCAGAAGCACAGCACTGTCTCAGCCTTGGCCAATGTGACTGATGACTGGTTCTCTGCCACTGATAATAAACAATCTGCTTGTGCCGTGTTCCTCGACCTAAGCAAGGTGTTCAACACAGTGGGCCATACCCTCCTCCTGCACTGTCTTACATCCCTGGGACTACATGAAACTACTGTAAGTTGGTTCTCTAGCTACCTCTCAGGTAGGCAACAAAAAATCAAAGCAGAAGGAGCCCTTTCGGACCCAGTGCCCATCACAAGAGGAGTACCACAGGGATCCATTCTGGGGCCCCTCCTCTTCATTATTTACAATAGCTCTCTGGATAAAAATTATTCAAAAATCAAAACTGCATTTGTCTGCTGATGACACGGTTCTCTACACCTCTCAGCCATCAGTACATGAAGCCTGTGCTGAATTACAATTTGAGTTTAACCAGCTGCAGCTCAATCTGGTCAGTTTTAAACTTCTCCTAAATGCCAAGAAGATCAAGGTGATGCTTTTCACTTCAACTCATGCAGTCTCCTCCCTTAGTACACAGAACACCACGCTCCCGATCACTACTATCATCGGGGACACCCTTGAGGTGGTAGATCAATTTAAGTATTTAGGAGTCTGGTTGGACAGCAAACTATCCTTCAGTGCTCATATTGAATGCCTAGCTAAAAAACTAAAAGCTGGTCTTGGATTCTTCTTCAGGAACAGATCCCTGCTTCCACTGGACAGCAGGCGAAGACTGGTACAGGCCACATTCCTACCACTGTTAGATTACGGCGACTTTATCTACAACTGTAGTGCCACAAATCACACTCACAAACTCGACACCCTATACCATTGGGCATTACGCTTCATACTTAATGCACCATCCAGGACTCACCACTGCTCCCGCTACTCATCACTAGGCTGGACCTCTCTAGCAACTCGGCGAATGCTACACATTGGTCAATGGACATTGAAGTTATTGGTGGGCAAGCTGCCACAGCAGATCTGTTCACTAGTGCATAAGACACACAATGTTTACTCCCTATGTAACTCGGATCTTGTACTCCTGGATGTCCCAGGACACGCGCTAATCAGGGCAGAGGTGCTATTAGCTTTCTACTCCCATCAATATGGGATCAACTGCAAATTACATTGAGGCTAACCGAGATTGTCTCATTAAATTGCTTTAAGACTCTGGCCAAGAAAGCGTTCAAAATGATATGCCATTGCTCCAAAAACTAAATGGTTATATAAACTCAATCGCTCCTCCTTCCAACTACCCTGTCCCTTCACCTCTCCATCACTTATCCTATCCCACAACCCTTCTGTCCCTCCCTCATTACCATCCCTGCCCAGACCCCCACACCCCCATCAGCTTCCCTGTCCCTCTACCTTCCTGCCACCCATCCTGTCCTTCACCTTTCTTCCCCCACCCTCACTACCATCCTTGCCCAACCCCCCATACCCTAACAACCCCTCAGCTCTAAATTCACTTACCAACCATCTAGCTGCTCCCCTCATTGAAAATTCCTATAGCACTTAACTTCATGCACTTTTCTCTGTTTTTCCCTGCTTTCAAAAGTGGTTTTTCAGAATTGTATGTGTAGTAAATGCTGTCCTAACTGTCTTTTCCCACAGTAGTTAGTTCCGTCATATGTATTAGCTAGTGCAATTGTTCTGTACCTTTATTTAAGCAATAAGGTATGACCTTATGTTAATCACCCCCTAGGGGCATAGTGTGGCATGAGGCATTGCCTAGTGCCACATGACCCTAGAAGGTGATTAACTGAACATTAACATAACCCCTGGGAGTGCCTTATTGCTATTATAATAAAAATGTTTTTTTTAAACAGTGTTAAACCTTGTTTAATATATGGGTAAGTTGTACAAGTATGTTAATAAAAGATTAACATAAGGCTGTTAGAATGTTTACAGCCAATCAGAAAGCTTCATTTCTCAGACCATTGTTATAATACCTGTATACCATTACCACTATGTTATTGTAATAATACTAGCAAATCTGTCTGTAGAAGTACATATATGTCTTCGTTATTGTCATAGTTTACCAGGACCTCCTTGTGAATGAGCCTGCTCAACGGAGTATTTTCCTGTAATAAACTTGAATTGAAATTGATTGAATAATTAAATAGCACAAGGACTTGGTATATCAATTACATTATTTTTATTCTTACAAGTTTATGCAATAATCATGCAATCATACCTGGGTGAGAAACGATGTTTGTAGGATATGCTGCAGAAAACAGGTTCCCCCTCCCCATAAAATATTTACAGGTAAGGCAATAATTAATGTACTCGGTATTTTTGAGTTACCTAAGCTGTTAAATCAGGGCAATTACTAGGCTAAAACCTGCAAGAGATCTGCAGTCCCTCCCTCCATTAGGTGGTGCCAGAGGGGAAGTACAGCAGTGGCTCTGGCAGGCAGAAAAGTGTTGTGTAAAGTTCTGTTTGCAATGTGTGAGCAGCAGGCTTGAAAAGCTCTGTACTTCAATGTTTATTTTTATTAATTGCAAGTAAGATTGCAGCTTATATGATAACTGAATAAGTATAGGAAATGTTCTGTAACAAACTGATGCAAGTGTAGAAGCCTAGGTTAAGCTTTCCAATTTGTTAAAAGCTTAAGCAGTGGGACTGGTCACCAATCAGCCAGGCCCCTAGTATTGATGAAGCACTCGACTACTTTACCCACTCCTTCAATAAGGCCTGCGACATCTTTACCCCGCTGGTCAAAACCTGGACTAAGCAACATAGTGCACCATGGATCACAACATCACTGCTCAAACAGCTGCACCACAGAGACAATCTCTGGCATACAGCCAATTCCTCAGGCAAGCCTGGGGACAGGCAGTCCTACAATGCTGAGCGCACCAGATGTACGTGGACCACTCGTAAGGCTAAAGCCGAGTACTACAGATCCACACTAGCCTCCTCCTGGGGGTCTACCCGGAACTTCTGGTACAACGTAAAGGAGCTACATGGGAAGTCTCACTCCCCACCCCGTCTCTACTCAACTTTAATGGAACCGCTATCACTGACCCCACTAATATTGCAGACTGCCTAAACACCGCCTCCTCAGATCTCAGCTCAGTTCTCCCTAGTAATGTCTTCGACCCTACCTCCCCCCCAGCCACAGCCCCTCCCACGCCCACCTTTCTACCTGAGGACCATCTCACCACAAACCTCTTGGCACTATCTAACAAAAGCCTTCAGTGTTACCAGCCTTTCCTCTGACCCCCTGGATACTAGGATCCTACGGCAGGACCTTGACGTAGTACTTAACCCCCTGACTGATTTACTCAACCGCTTCCTCTGCTGGGGCCAGTTCCCTTTAGCTTGGAAAAAGACTGTGATCGCCCCCATCTTCAAAAGTGGTGACACCTCCTCTCCTGGAAACTATCGGCCAATCTCTATTCTTCCTCTACTCTCTAAAGCCCTGGAAAAAATAGTGACAGACCAATTATCTGAATATCTCGCCTCCCACAATCTCCTATGCACAGAGCAGCATGGCTTCCGTCCAGGTCATAGTACGACCACTGCTCTTGTGGAGTTCTCAAACTTCCTTCACGAAACCCTTGACAAAGGCCACCTTGCAAGGGCTGTCTACATTGACCTCTCCAAGGCCTTTGATATGGTCTGTCACCCACTCCTACTGGACACTCTCCTTCAACTAGGCTTTTCCCAAGGCCCGCTGGACTGGTTCTTTAGCTATCTCTCTTCAAGGTCCCAGTGTGTCAAAATAAACAGCACCATCTCCAGCACCCACCCCATCCGCTCTGGGGTCTCACAGGGCTCCATCCTGGGCTCTCTTCTTTTTAGTCTCAATGTAAATGCCTACCCAACTCCTGCTCCAGCAAGGTCCTGCTATATGCAGATGATGTGGTTCTCTTCTCCTCCTACCCTGACCCCTCCTTTCTTCAGGCCTCCCTCCAGCACTCTTTCAGTCAAATTGCAAACTGGGTCAACGACCGCAGGCTGGTCATTAACATTAAAAAAACGAAAGCCATGTTGTTTGCCCATCATCAAATAAGGCAAAAACTCACCCCTCCATATACTATCCAGCTCACTCCACCCACTAGAACAAGTTAGCAGCTACAAATACCTGGGCATTACCTTTGACTCTGCCTCTCCTTTCACTTGCATATCGACCTGCTCACCTCAGCAATTAACATGCGATAGGCCTTCTCTACCATACAAGGACTTCCCTCCCACTAGATACCCCTCAGATTGGCTGTCTCCTCCTCTGTCCTGTCTCTTGTAGACCACGGCCTCCCTGTTCACGCTGCTGCTGATGCCACCGCCTCAGGAGAATCAACTATCCCTAAATAAGGCCTGTAGGCTCCTCACTGGTGCAGACAAATGGACTCATGTATGCACTCTATACTCGCTGGCCAACATACTCAATCTAAAAGAGCGGTTACAATATCAGACCTGCCTCCTGGTTAAAAAAATACTTCTAAGTCTCTCCCCCCCAGGAGTGTCCTCCTCCTTCCACCCTGCTGCCCCCTTTGCCTCTACCAGTGGCTCCACTAAGGCTGCTCTCAGAGTCCCGAGGGTGCAGACATCACTCACCCAGAGATCCTTTTGTTACAGGGCGCCACACTGGTTCAATGCCCTCCCCTCCCGATCTCCTCACTCACTAAAATAGATCCTTTTAAGGCAGCTCTCAAGAGCCTCATTTTCTCCACCCGCAGCTGCGAATGTGCTCCATAAGCAGGATCCTAGCCCATAGGTGCCCCGCTCCCTCCCTGGCCCCTTTCCTAGACTCTTGACGACAATCACCTTATCTCAGGCTGCAATTCTGAATTTACTGTATTTGTCCTTGGAGCCTAACTTTCGCACTGTATAGACCTCTGTACTGCTATTGTATCCTGTAACTCTTATCTAGGCACTGGATGGCTCGGGATTCTATGTTGTTTGTTCTGACACCTGCAAATATATGAATACTGTTTGCTATTCGCTGTTTGGTATGTAACAAAAAACTTCTGTAACCTCCTGTCTATCATATTGCATTTGTGTTGCTGTCTATGTGTTGAATCCACTGGAACTGACGTGGCGCTTTTGGAAACGAGTCCTTGACTCAAAGGGTTGTAATTCTAATATATATAATAAATAAATAAACTCAGAGGGCTAGTCAACATTGCAGCTCCCAGTGGTGGTTTAGAACTGCTGTGTCTGTAATACTAATAGGGCAGAATTGTTAAACCCTGAGTCTAAGGGGATGTACAATGACTGTACTCCAAACATTATTGGTGCTAGGGAACTTTACCTGACCTGGCCAGCATATTATCTGTTTGTTACCATTTAGAGTTACAGATTAATTATGATACAGTTATTTTCACGTACAGCAGTGGCTCTGGCAGGCTGAAAAGTGTTGTGTAAAGTTCAGTTTGCAATGTGTGAGTAGCAGGCTAGAGAAGCTCTGTACTTCAATGTTTATTTTTATTAATTGCAGACCCAATAAACAACTAATAACCTCACTTGGGTGTAAATCATTTCAAGTGTGCAGCAAACCTTGGTGAGCCAACCCTGAGAAGACACCCAAAGGACAACATGTGATGGTGAATTCTCCTCCTTGAGACAAACCTAGAATCTGAGAACAAAACCCAGGAAGTTTGCTGCCTGCTGCCTGCACCATGGAACTGGAACAACTACAGGGCAGGGTGAGTGAAAGCCTGCTACAGTTGCAAATAGAACAGCTCACTGATGTATGCAAGTATATGAAAATCGAAGGCTCAAGTGATGAAGCAATAGAAAGAAAAAGCAGACATGCTTTGATGAGATCAATAGATATAGGCATAGGAGAGGCTAGGGTGTTCCGCACCATGGGATTCAATCAGTGGTTGAAAAATTGATGCGGAGCTCAGGGATTTGGATTCATTGGGGACTGGGGGTCCACCTGGAGTGATGCAAGCCTATACTGGCATGATGGGCTGCATCTGTCCAGGAGGGGAACCAGGATCCTAGGCGATAGGTTTAAATGCTTCATTGGCAAGCATTTAAACTAGCCAAGGGGAGGCACTGGAAAGGAGCAGGGAAATCCTAGCCCCCAAAAAATCATGGTAGTAAGTCCGCAAACACCAACATAGAGGTGTCGATAGGAGAAGGGCAGGGGTAAATGGAGAAAGTGACAAAGGCAAGAAGGACAGGATGGGACAAAAGGAGTAAGACCATCAGGAAATGGAGGGTAATGATTGCCAATGCCTCAGAGTCTGGGCAACAAGCTCCTGAGCTGGTGGCCTTGATGGAAGAGGGATGCCTGGATATCGTAGCAGTCACAGAAACATGGTACACAGAGAACCATGACTGGGATGTTAACATACCAGGGTACATAACCTACAGGAAAGACAGGCAGGGGAAAAGAGGGAGAGGAGTAGCTCTCTATGTAAAGGAAGGGATAAAGGCAACTGAACAAAAGAGTAAACAGGGAGGAGAGGAGGCACTGTGGGTCCGCACAGGGGTTGTGTACAGACCCCCATGTCAGGGGGAGGGAATGGACAAGGATATGATAGAAGGCATTCTTAGAATGGCAGACAAAGGGGAGATACTGTTGATGGGAGACCTGAATACACCAGATGTTAACTGGAGCACATTTGCTGCAGCCACATCCAAGAGCAGGGCCATTCTTGATGCCCTACAGGTGGCAGGCCTCAGACAGCTAGTTTCAGAACCCACTCGTGAGGGAGCAATCTTAGACCTCGTACTCTCAAGCGGGGGCAGTGAGAGGATCTCAGATCTAAGTGGGTTGCCATCTGGGGAACAAGTGACCATCAAACAGTGTGGTTCACATTAAACTCAGCTACAGAGTCAAGCCATACAAAAGTGAGGGTACTGGACTTTAGGAGGCTGACTTTGGCAAGATGGGAGAGTGCCTCAGAAAAGCACTAGCAAACAGGCTAGAAGGAGGTGGAGCAACAATGGAAATTATCAAAACTGCCATCACAGAGGCAACAAGCCTTTGTGTGAAGCAAATAAACAAATGAAAATGAAAGAAAAAGCCACTATGGTTCTCAAAAGAGGTGGCTGTGAAAGTCAGGAAGAAAAAGATAGCATTCAGGAAGTATAAGGAAACACAGAAGGAGCAGGACAGAGAGCTGTACCAGTTAAGGCAGAAGGAAGCAGGGAAGGAAGTCAGAATAGCAAAGGCCCAAACTGAGGAAAAGATAGCCAACTCAGTTAAGAAGGGGATAAAACCTTTTATAGGTACATCATGACGTAGAAAGACAAAGGGAGGGATAGTGAGGCTGAATAGAATGAACGTGGGTGGGCAGAGGGGACAGTGAAAAGCAGGGATACTGAACGAATATTTCTGCTCAGTATTCACAAAGAGGAGGGAGTGCCTAATCTAATTAACAGAAGCACTTTGATAGGGGGTCAATCCCGTCCTTTCACAGAAGAAAGGGTTCTGCAAGAACTCCTAAAACTGAAGGTGGACAAAGCAATGGGTCCTGATGGAATTCACCCCAGAATTCTAAAAGAATTAAGGGAGGAACTAGTGAAACCACTGGCTACTCTTTTAATAAATCATGGGAGGATGGGGTGGTACCCGAGGACTGGAGGAAGGCGGATGTGATTCCCCTTCACAAAAGTGGGACCAAAACAGAGGCAGGAAACTACAGACCTGTCAGTCTGACCTCTGTGGTAGGGAAAGTGATGGAGTCACTTCTGAAGGAAAGAATAGTTGAGTACCTAGAGGCCAGTGGGACACAGGACCCAAGGCAGCATGGGTTCACAGCGGGAAGGTCATGTCAGACGAATCTAATAGATTTCTTTGACTGGGTGACCAAAGTAGTAGAGCAGGGAGGGGCTCTGGACATGGCCTACCTAGACTTTAGCAAGGCATTTGACACAGTCCCACACAAAAGATTAATAGTCAAATTAACCAGCCTGGGAGTGGGTCCCAGGTGGTAGCCTGGTAAAACATTGGCTGCACAACAGGACACAGAAGGTAATTGTAAATGGAGTCCACTCTGAAGAAAGAGGGGTTACTAGTGGGGTACCGCATGGTTCGGTATTGGGTCCAGTCATTTTTATTGTCTTTATCAGTGACATTGCAGAGGGACTGGAAGGAAAAGTATGCCTTTTTGCAGATGACACAAAGATCTGCAACAGGGTTGATACACAAGGAGGCCTGGAAAGGATGAGAAGGGACTTGGCAAGGTTGGAGGAATGGTCAGAAGTATGGCAGCTAGGATTCAATGCAAAGAAGTGCAAAATAATGCACCTGGGAAACAAGAACCCAGGGGAAGAATACACAATGGGTGGAGAGGTAGTAACAACAACAAAAAAGGAAAGGGACCTGGGGGTAATCATATCAGAAGACCTTAAGGTTAGCAAGCAATGTGAGAAGGCAGTAGGGAGGGCTGGGGGTATACTGGGATGTATAGGGAGCGGCATCAGCAGCAGAAAACAGGAAGTTGTTATCCCTCTGTACAGACAGTTGGTGAGACCCCATCTGGAGTACTGCGTCCAATTCTGGAGACCCCATCTCCGCAAGAACATAGATAGGATAGAGGCAGTCCAGAGGAGGGCAACTAAAATGGTGCAGGGTCTGCAAGAGAAGCCGTATGAGGAGAGACTAAAGGAGCTTAATATGCATACCCTTGAGGAAAGAAGGGAGAGGAGGGACATGATAGAAACTTTTAAGTACCTCAGTGGAATCAACAAAGTCCAAGAGGGTAGCATCTTTCAGAAAAAGAGACGCAAGAACAAGGGGACACAATTTAAGGATAGAAGGGGGGGTTCAGGGGCAAGTGGAGGAAGTATTATTTCACAGAGAGGGTAGTGGATGCATGGAACAGCCTTCCTGAGGAGGTTGTGGGGTCTAAAACTGTGGGAGAATTTAAGAATGCATGGGACAGACATAAAGCAATTCTTGTGGGGGGTAGGAAGAAATAGGCTGTTGGTTAACTAGGATCTGCGGCCTATCCTGTAAGTATGGAAGTGGGCAGACTAGATGGGCCAAGCGGTCCTTATCTGCTGTCAAAGTCTATGTTTCTATAGTATTGGATGAGACTGTGGAAAGGGAGGAAGAAGAGGCAGCATGCAATTATCTGAAAACGTTAATACCGTATATCAGTCAGCTACAAGAGAAAGGCCCAACATCCCCAGGCGTGACTGAAAAACAGAGAGACAGCTCAGTTGGAAGCATTAAAAGTAAAATATGTAACCCTGCAGAAATCTTTTGAAGACTCTAGACAAGCTGTTGACAGACATTGCACTGAAGTGGCTAAAAAAAATAATAAGATTATCAGCTGTATTAAAAGGTCAATTACTTCTAGAAATAGGGCTTGTATTATATGCTCGGGCAAGCCAAGGATCCTCCACAGCCCCGAGAAGCCATTTCGTCCGCCGAGGATTTAGGAGGTCCTGCCTGCAGGAGACCGTCTTCCCCCTTGAGTGTGACCGAATTTAAGGGCTGTCCACCCTGCTCGGGCGAGCCAAGGATCCTCCACAACCCCAAGAAGCCATTTCGTCCGCCGAGGATTTAGGAGGTCCTGCCTGCAGGAGACCACCTGCCCCCTTGAGTGTGACCAAATTTAAGGACTGTCCACCCTGCTCGGGGTGGACAAGCCAAGGATCCTCCCCAGCCCCGAGAAGCCGTTTCGTCCGCCGAGGATTTAGGTGGTCCCATCTGCAGGAGACCGCCTGCCCCCTTGAGTGTGACTGAATTTAAGGACTGTCCACCCCACTCGGGCGAGCCAAGGATCCTCCACGGTCCCGAGAAGCCGTTTCGCCTGCCAAGCATTTAGGTAGTCCTGCTTGCAGGAGACCGCCTGCCCCCTTGTGTGTGACCGAATTTAAGGTAATCTGCTGCCGCCTACCCTGCTGGATTCTTCCCGGTGCTGCTCCTGAACTGAGGAGCTTTTGAAAAATTTCTTGGTGCATTTTCCCAGCCCTGCACTCGCTACGCAGCAACTGCTGCCCGCAGTCCCTCGCTGAAACCCACAGAGGACACTGTTATTTTTGCCTAATTCCATCCACACTCATATCGGAATAGCTCCTAATTCCATTCACAGGGCTTAGACTGTACTTTAACTAAAAACTCTATCCCAGGGCATAGACTGTATTTTAACTAATTTGGCTCCTTGCATTAGGAACTTAAGGGTTGAATTGTTATTCAAGTGAACTAAATCTAATTTTATCTGCTTAGTCTCACTGTTCTATTAACTATTCTATACCCGCCCCCTCTCTCTGTGTATTTTTCTGTGACCCTGCCCTTTCTCCTCCACTTACTTAAACCCTCTCCTCTCTCCCTCAGGACTGTCCGCACCACTCGGGTGAGCCAAGGATCCTCCACAGCCCCAAGAAGCCGTTTCGCCCACCGAGGATTTAGGTGGTCCTGCCTACAGGAGACCACCTGCCCCCTTGAGTGTGACCGAATTTAAGGTAATTTGCTGCCACCTACCCTGCTGGACTCTTCCTGGTGCTGCTCCTGAACTGAGGAGCCTTTGAAAAATTTCTTGGCGTCTTTTCCCAGCCCTGCACTCGCTATGCAGCAACTGCTGCCCGCAGTCCCTCGCTGAAAACCACAGAGGACACTGTTATTTTTGCCTAATTCCATCCGCACTCATATCGGAACAGCTCCTAATTCCATTCACAGGGCTTAGACTGTACTTTAACTAAAAACTCTATCCCAGGGCATAGACTGTATTTTAACTAATTTGGCTCCTTGCCTTAGGAGACGAGGCCCCGCCCAGCCCCCTGCCCTATCTCGGTATTTCCCTTTATAGGCTGTACATGTCAATTTCTTGTCTATTTCAGTTTAAACCTAACAGGCTACTTTTCCATTAGCTCCTTATCTTTGGACACCACCAGAGGTCGCTGGTTGTTTCTTTCACCAATTATTAGAACGCATGCCCTGATGCTCGCTGCTGCTATAGACAGTTTAAACTCTTCCCACTTTTTTCAGCTGAGCTTTCCCGTCTCCACTATGGTGCACAAACTTCTGGTCCATCTAGTGACCGGTCTGTTTGATTGCTCCCTTGCTAAGCTCTCACTACCACCCAGTCCCCATTGCAGCATCACACCATATCACTCCCCTGGTGATTTCACTTTCTTGAACATGCTGGTTAGACCAGCCATTAACCCTGATCTAACTCCTCTACTCATCTCAAGGTTCATTAGCTATCTACTGGCCTGCTACCTAGATCACAGACTCTGCTTCAAAATTACCATGGTATCTCACATTTCGTACTGAAAACTCTGGTATCTATTACTACTCGCGATCCTGTTGGCAGGGGATGTGGAACAAAACCCAGGTCCTATACACCCTCAGCCATGTCACAATACCTCCTGGGTCACTACTGGGGGTCTATATATAGCTCACCTAAACATTAGGAGCCTCACGTGCAATTTTACTGAGCTGGAGGCTTGGGTCTCCACCCATAACCCTGATATTTTGTGCCTGTCTGAAACATGGCTCAAGCTGTCCATTCCTGACTCTATCTGCACGTTATCTAACTATAGCCTTATCTGGAGTGACAGGCGATCATCAAATGGGGGATTGCGCTGTTTTATAAAACTCATCTCAACATCACGCATGCTGACGTACCCCAATCCTCCGCCTGTGAGTCTCTACATGCTCTTCTCCATTTGGGTGCTAAAAACCTACATATAGTAGTTGCTTATAACCCACCCCTGGGAGGTCTATCAGCCTTCCTAAATCTACTAGAGGACTCAGTAAAACTAGCAGGTCGCAATGAACTGCTTATTTTAGGGGACATGAACCTTAACTGGCTGGGTCAAATGCAAAGCCAGCTTCTATCTACAATCCAGAAGTTTAGCCTACATCAAGTCATCACTGAGCCCACAAGGATCTCCCCCAGTAAAACATCAAATACATTACTAGACTGGGTGCTAACAAACAGAACGGACAGAATAGTGGGCCATGGCACACTACCTGACACTATATCAGATCACTCCCCCATTTACTGTGTTTGGCAACACTCCAAGTCCTGGTCCTCGCCCCCACGCTACATTACGTTTAGGAACTACGCTGATCTGAATCAGACTAAATTCCTGTATGAAATCTCATCTACAGATTGGTCCTACTTTTTCCAGTCCCGTGATGTAGAGACTGCCCTTAACCACTTCTTAGACCACTTCTGTTCTATCCAGGACAAACATGCACCCCTAGTGACCCGACACGTACGCACCACACCTACAAAATGGTTGCACAAGGATCTATTGGCAACTCTACATGCCAGAGACAAGTGCTGGAAGCGTTTCAGAAAAAACGGCCTTGTTGCAGACTACCACTCCTACAGGACCCAGAGAAGTGACTGCAAAAAACGAATTAGACAAGCTAAAAGCGCCTATTGCAGGGGGCTCCTGATGGAAGCCACAGGAGACTCCAGAAAATGTTGGTCTCACATAAAATCGTTCCTAGGAAAAAAGTAAAATAAGCTGGCAGATGATATGCTCATTAATGGCGCTCACTGTAACAACCCAAAGACCATAGCAGAGGCTTTCACCATGAATTTCTCAGACCTGTCAAGCTACACCTTGGTCTTCTTGAATAACCAGCCACTACCCACCCCTCCACCACAGAACCTACCCCTCATTTCTATTTCAAGGCAATATCTAAATCCGACGTCCAGGACCTGCTTGACGCCATTCCTGATACTACCAGTATAGGCTCCGATGGGCTTGAACCCAAACTCCTCAAACTTGCTGCACCATTTATTGCCCAGCCACTATCTAGGATCTTTACCCTATCTCTCTGCCATGGCGTTGTCCCTGACGTATGGAAAATCGCTCGTGTCACCCCGATCCATAAGAAGGGTGACAAACAAGATATTTCCAACTATCGACCAATAGCTATACTCTCGGTCCTAAGTAAGATCCTGGAAAAGCTAGTATCAAGACAAGTCACTGACTTTTTGTCTAAACATGACCTTTTCTCACCTACCCAGTATGGCTTTCGTAAGGGTCATAGCACCTCCACAGCCCTGCTTCACCTAACAAATGACACCTTAACCGCAATGGACAAAGGGCACCTCACGAGTTGTTTTTATTGATCTAATGAAGGCCTTTGACCTTGTTGATCATCCTATTCTGCTCAACATACTTCTAGCCCTCAGTTTCTCTCACAATGCAACTGCCTGGTTTAAAAGCTATCTGTCTAATAGGACTCAGCTTGTCAGGTTCAACTCTGTGCTATCTAGCCCCAGGGCTATCAATATAGGTGTTCCCCAGGGATCTATATTAGGACCGCTTCTCTTCTCAATTTGTATTAACAACATCTCCCCGAATTCACCCGGCTGCTCGGCTATCCTCTATGCGGATGACCTGGTCCTTTACTGCAGTGACAAGAATATACAAAATATAAACCAGACCCTCACTACTGTGTTTAAGTCCACCCAATCCTGGCTCCTCCACCACAAGCTAATCTTGAATGCTGATAAAACGCATACCATGCTATTCGGCTCCGTGATCAAACTAAACAAAAACCGTGACCAACTGGCTGTCTCTGGTCTGGACAGCACTGTCCTTGCACCAGTACGCTTCTTCAAGTACCTAGGTGTACTTCTCGATGAGAATCTCAATTTTGGACAACATATAACATCCACCTGCAAATCAATTAACGCCAAGCTAGGAGCAGCATATAAAACTAGCTCTGTTTTCACACAGTCAGCAAGACTCACAGTTACCCACGGGATCCTGCTCCCATCTCTATCCTATGGGTTAACCACATATCTCAACGCACCCAAAACTCTCCTCAGAGAATGGGACACACCCTACAACAGCATACACCGCTACGCATCAGCCTCTCCCTGGTCAAAACACCATTGTAATCTCTATGCTGATCTGAACTAGTTCCCTCCTGCTTCGGCTAGAACCCTTGCACTTGGCTCCCTGGCCAACAATATCATTAGAGCAGGTTCCCCAATCTCACTGGCATCCCTACTCACTCCACTGACCTCCTTCCATGGACTTCGATCAGCCGATAAGTCTCTGCTGCAAATACCCAAATGTAAATCAAACAAAGGAGCTCTTGCTTTCTCTCATTCGGTGCCCAAACTCTGGAACTCCCTGCCTCTTGAGGTCCGTCTAGCCCCTAGTCATGCCCAGTTCAAGTGCAGGTATCACTCCTTCCTCTTCAGTCAGACATCCTGTTCCTGCCTCAAGCCACCCTGAATTTCAGTCCACTCTCACCCATATTTCAAGCCACCTAAACCAACCGCCAGCCATCCCTACCCTCTAGTCTGTTGACTACCCTGGGCACTTATCTATCTCAGCCTGTCTGTACATCAGCTACCCTTACCAATAAACTGTCAGCAGAATGCTATTTTTCTCACTGTCTCTCACAATGTATTGTAACTACCGAACCTTTATTTTCCCCAGTTAAGTGATTGTAAACCTTATGTTAAGCTTGCTTACCTACCATGTATCTGTAAAACCTTGTTTAGCCTGTTTGCACTACGTCTCTACCCCAGATCAATTGTATTCTATTGTTGCACCCTGCTTACCAATTATTGATTGTAAAACCTTGCCTCAATGTTGATTTTTACCTATTTGTATAACCTCATTTTGCTCTGTCTGTATTTTGTCTCTACCCCAAATCAATTGTATTCTATTGTTCACCTCTGCTTAATGTAATTCTCCCGGGTCGCGCCTGAAAATAGTCATGCTTTGGCTAATGGCACTTACCCGATAAACAAAAACTAAATAAATAAATAAATTATTCCTCTATATTGAGCATATGTCTGGCCGCATCTGGACTATTGCTCTCCATTACGGAACCCATCCCTTCATAAAGATGTTAACAAAATGGAGGGAGTCCAGAGGAGGATAACAAGAATGGTTCAAGGACTCCAATATGTAGACTGTGATAGTAGATTGAAGGAATTAAATCTATGTAACCCCCAAGGGGCGCTATCCTAAGGGCTACTACCCCTGCCTGCCCTAACTGTAGCAGGGTGAGGGGCCCAGATCCGTTGGCGGGTGCCTTCACCCAGAGGTCGGGGTTAGAACAGTCGAGGTTGACTCGGTCACAGCCCTCTGGGTTGCTGCAACCCCCTTTCCTCCCACTAGTGGCCCACATGGTGCAATTTTAGCGTCTTTACCACACACACTTACCCCCCCGGCTCAATCTAGTCAGCTCACTCTGGGGACCCCCTGGAAAGTAAGGTACAGTTACACCACATTCACTGTGCGGTATTTTACCATTAATACACAGACTAGCCAGTGTACTTTTGCAAAACAGGCGATCGGATTTATTTGAGGGGGAAATAACAAGGACCGGGGGAAAATCAGAGTAATTAGCTTGCCACTACAGCATATGAAAATCTACCTATGGCTCTGTGCACAGGCCTAACCTATTAATTACTGTTTCTGGGTACCCAAGCCCTAATGGCTAGTCCCTCGATGCAGCTGGTTGGGGCCCTTACACAACTGAGCATTTAATTCCTGAGAAAATCAGATGGAGCCAGAAAGCTCGCATAGTACAGTCAGCAATACAACAAAACGACTTTGCCTTGGTTTGTAAGCATTAACAGGGAGCTACCCTGATTCAGTACTCACAACTCCAACAGAGAACCACTCTTTCACCACTTGCAGGGCTGCGCCTGAGTTTCAGAGGCCTCCTTATACATTTATGTGGAAAACAACAGAGGGGTACCATACCAGGCAGCTGCTCCCAGGAGCCGAGCGAACTCACAGCAATTTCGGGCGTTAACTGCAGCTTCAAACATCCTGACAGACCGAGAGCGATTCAGCAGATTCTCCAGTCCTCTTCAGGTGAAGCCTGGTAGGTAGCTGTGTTCATACACAGCCTCCTCTGACCGCACGCCGGCAGATTTTATTCGGGACGTGCTGGCAAAGAAAACGGCCGCCTCAGGCCTTTCACACGCTTCCCGTGTGAACACTCAATGGCGCAGGAAGCTCAGGGCTCCACTCTTCCACAGTCACAGCGCATCTGCCCCTAACAGCATGGGGCAATCCTTACAGCTCGGGCGCTACCCAATTCCATTGGCTGGTTACACATGCCAGTCACTTAATCTGGCCCTCAGTGGTGCGAAAAGGCGCCATGGCCCATAATGCCACTTCCAAAACTACAAAACAGTGTCTCCATTGGTCAGTCGACTCCCGAGAGAGTCCTCACGATCCGATTGGTCCACTTCAACAGTTCAGGACCAACATGGTGGGGCACAACAGAAACAGTCCAGGCTGCAAGAAAACAGGTTAGAACAAACTGTATCTTCATTACTATTCTTAACAATTCCCAGCGAATAGTTACATCTTTATAACGTGCTCTCTCTGTGTAATCAGCGACAGCAAAACAGAGCACTTAGGCAGCAGCTCAAGCGGGACTCGAGCAGGGAACCCACAGACCCCCCCCTTTATGAACTAATTATAACAACAAGCAGGCAGCCCTTAAAGGGACAGTACAGAGAGGCTCTAAAAGCACTCACAGCATTGCCATTTAAAACGGCTTAGCGACGAATGCCAACCACCAAGGGGAACATTTAGTCAGCTCCTAGGAAGCTTTTAGGAACTCCCATTTGTAGGGAGATTACACCTATACTCATTGGAACTTAGAAGAACCATAGGTGACATTATGCAGATGTTTAGAATATCCAGGGATTCCTCATTAATGTCTGACTTGGGCCTCATATACAGTCGAAGGAAGTTCACCCTCAGGGGCCATGATTATCAACTTATGTTAACTAACCCCAAAAGAAATTCCAGAAGAAGTTATTTTACACAGAGAATCGTACCCTTATGGGATTCCCTTCTCAGAGAAGTGGTGGAGGTGGGATCCAGTGATACCTTTAAAGTAAAACTAGATAGGTTCCTGCTAGATCAGAGAAGGGAATAATCCCGCATTGCAGGAGTTGTACATAAATGGGCTTACAGACTTATGTACATCTACATATCCTACTATGAATCCTATGGAGATGGAAATGAAAGTGTTAAATGATAAACTTGGAGTGGTAGGCTTAAACCAAGTCCAAACTGAAATAATCATAAAACCCAAAGCAGAGAGAATACCAGAGGTGACAATATGGCGAGATTTTAAAATATCTGGCCAGATAGGGGAGAGAGGTCAGAAAGATCGATTGTCATACACAAACTTAATGCACCAAATTGATACAGGTCTTCAGAGGTAGACATAATTGAAGCAGTTATCAAAGCAATTAGTCCAGGACTTAATATCAGGGACATGTTGGAAATTAAAAGTGATCTAACCCTCACACAACTGGAAACAATATTGAAAGGACACTATAAGGAAGAAAGTACCTCTGACCTATACCATAGATTGGTTAACGTCTCCAAAGGTTCACAGGAATCCCCTCAAAACTTTTTGTTTAGGACTATTGAACCGATGGACAGACTGTTATTTGCGTCTCGAGAGAGAGGGTCCGAGGAAAAATATAGCCCCAGTCTCATTCAAAAGAAATTTTTGAAGTCTGTGGGGACCGGACTGCTAAGTGAGCACATCAAATTCCAGATTAAATACTACCTAGACAATTCTGCTGTCACAGATGAGGAATTAATTGAGAGAATGAATGAAGCTACAAGTTTTGAGCAAGAAAGGCAGCAAAAGCTTAAGAAAAATACAATAAATAAAGGTGCAAGGGTAAATGAGTTACAGACAGAAGTGCAGGTGAATGTCATGCCCCAATGTCACAGTGTACCAGAGAACATTGACATAGCTCAGTTGACAGAGCATGGGAAGAATAGGGACCAAACTGCATTGAAAGCTGAAAGGAAAAAGACGGTGTCAACTGATGAGAAAAGACCAGATGCAGGTTTCCAGAATGTGGTGCAGGAAGTGAGGACAGAGCTAGCAGAAATTAGAAAAATGTTAGTTGCCACTATCGAGCAAACAGATTAGTCACCCAAGGGGATCCAGCCAGGTATGAAAAGGCAGGTCAGAGGGAAAGGCTGTAAGGTATGCCAGGAAGCTGACAAGGGAGATGGCTGTACCCACTGCTACAGATGCGGGCAGATGGGTCACCTCTCTAGGGGTTGCCGAGCACCAAGACAGCATCAGGAAAATGGAGAGGGGTTGCTGCCAAGGGACAGGCAGTAACCTATCCGCCACCAGTGTCCCCCCATTGTCAGAACTGCAAGAAAGAACAAGGCGACTCCCTCAAAATATGTGTATGCCAAAGGTGCCATACAACTCTATATTGCTCAAAAGGGTGTCAGAGGTCACACTGGAAAGACCAGCAAACACTCTGTAATAGTATAAGACAACTAGAACTCACTACTGCAACACAGAAACTGCCATGCTTCAATGAAACAGCCATGTCTGAGTCCTGCAATATTGGTCATCTTGGCCCAAAACACCATTCTAGACCTCTGAACGTAATTGGAAAAAGGTGCATGATCCATTGGCTGTTTGACGGTATGCCTGTACAGGCCCCGTGGGACACAGGGGCACAAGCCAGTCTGATCAATGAAGCCTGGAGAAAGAGGCACCTCCCTTACACAAAACTCAGGGAAATAGAAGAATTGTTTGGCCCAGGAACTTTGAGTGGGAAGGCAGCCAATCCGACCGAGATTCCATTTCTTGGGTGAATTGAAGTAAAGTTCTAGCTGTATGTGGGAAAAGAGCCACAGAAAGAATTCATAGTGCCAATATTGGTGTCTAATGACCCCAGTGTAGCTGGGGAACCAATCATCAGCTTTAATGTGATTGAGGAACTTATAAAGGGCCAGAGTGAAGCGGAGGGTGTGGGAATGCTTCCTCACAGCATCATTAATACATTTAGCTCCGCAAGGACATAGACAGGATGGAGGCAGTCCAAAGAAGGGCAACTAAAATGGTGCAGGGTCTGCAAGCGAAGCCATATGAGGAGAGACTAAAGGAGCTTAATATGCATACTCTTGAGGAAAGGAGGGAGAGTGGGGACATGATAGAAACTTTTAAGTACCTCAGTGGAATCAACAAAGTCCAAGAGGGTAGCATCTTTCAGAAAAGAAACGCTCAAGAACAAGGGGACACAATTTAAAGATAGAGGGGGTGACAGCTCAGGCAATGGAGGAAGTATTTTTTCACAGAGAGGGTGGTGGACACATGGAACAGCCTTCCTGAGGAGGTTGTGGGGTCTAAAACTGTGGGAGAATTCAAGAATGCATGGGACAGACATAAGGCAATTCTTATGGGGGGGTAGGAAGAAATAGGCTGTTGGTTAACTAGGATGTGCAGCTTATCCAGTAGGTAGGTAGGTAGGGAAATGGGCAGACTAGGTGGGCCAAGCGGTCCTTGTCTGCCATCAAAGTCTGTTTCTATGTAGCTTGGCATTCTCCATGCAACCAAAGAAAGCGGAGGCCTTAGTAAAGTTAATGCAAACAGATAATCCTGACCATGTCAGTAATAACATAGAAACATACAAGTTGACTTTAGATAAGGACCACAAGGCCCATCCAGTCTGCCCGTTTCTTTTTCTACCTTATAAATGTGCCATCGGCCTTTGCTCTGTCAATGGCCTATCTATTCATACTCATCTATATTGCTCTTTTATGCCTATCCCATGCCTGTTTGAAGCCCTGCACTGTATTCATATCCACCACTTACTTAGGTAGGCCGTTCCATGCATCCACCACCCTTTCTGTGAAAAAGAACTTCCTCACATTAACCCTTAATCTGCCTCCCACTAATTTCATGCTGTGTCCTCTTGTCCTGCTATTTTTCTTATATTGAAACATGTTAGACTCTTTCACCTTGTTAATGCCCTTAAGGTGTTTGAATGTTTCGATCATAACACCTCTCTCCCTCCTTTGCTCTAGGGTATACATATTGAGCTCCATTAATCTGTCCTCATATGTTTTCTGATGCAGTCCCTGCGCCATTTTTGTTGCCCTTCTCTGGACTGCCTCAATTTGGTTAATGTCCTTTGAAGGTGTGGCTCCAGTACTGCATGCAGTACCCAGATGGGGCCTAACTAGTGTCTTGTAAAGAGGGATTATTACCTCCCTCTTCCAACTTGTGATACCCCTACTAATACATCCTAACATCTCCCTAGCCTTACCTACTGCTTTAGAGGTCTGCTTGGATGATTTCAGGTCATCTGTGATGATGATGCCCAAGTCTCTTTCTTCCCTTGTGACTGCCAGCAACTCCCCTCCCAGCCTGTAGATGGCTTCAGGGTTAATACAGTCAGAGTAGGCAGGAAGAGCCTGGTCATTCCAGCAGGTCAGATTGTTGGTGTGAAATGCTGTGTGCATAGAGGAAAACTGCAGAAAGAACAGAAAATGTTGTTTGTACCAGATGAATGTGCTCACTGGCTAAAAGGTTTAAGTATCAGTGAAGTTTTGATAACTACAAAAAGGGGAACCTCATCCAAAGTGACCATCCCAGTGGTAAATCATACCAAACATGATATCATCCTAAACCAGCGAACAACCCTGAGCCATGCTCAGCTGGTGAAAGCAATGTATCCTGCAGAGGTCAAGCCAGTGGAGCATGCAGTATGTAATCTGAGTAACCACAAGACGGACAGCAGCCCCACCAGGAACCCAGAGACACTGATAAAACAGCAACCAAATGACATACTACAGGAGGTGGATAACAATTCTGAAGGGTGGGACCCACCAGTACCCTTGGATCGCCTGACTGGGGCACAGAAGACAACAGTGCAATGCATGCTCAGGGAAGAGCACAAAGCTTTTTCTAAGGATAGTACCAATATAGGATGTATTCCTACATTGAAAATGTGCATTAACTTGAAGGATAGTACCCCAGTACAAAAAACATACATGTTGATACCAAAGCCATCGCACAAAGAAGTGAAACAGTACCTACAAGATTTGCTGAACCGAGGATGGATAACAAGATCAAGATCACGATATTCTTCAACTGTCATTTGCGTCAGAAAGAATGATGGGAGTCTGCAACTCTGTTGTGATTACCGTGAGCTAAACTGGAAGTCAATATCTGACAGACACCCTATTCCCAGAATACAAGACATGCTGGATAGTATTAACTGGGAGCTCCTGGTTCTCAGTCCTTGATCAAGGAAAGGCATACCATCAATAATTCATGGATGAGGAAAGTCAGCCTTTAACTGCTTTTATAACACCATGGGGACTGTATGAATGGGTCCGTATCCCATTCCGCCTGACCTCAGCCCCAGCAGAGTTCCAAAGATATATGGAAGAGTGCCTGTTTGGTCTCCAGGATGAGATCTGCCAGCCATATCTTGATGATAACCTGGTCCACAGCAAAACCTTTGAAGACCATGTTGAACATGTGCGGGCAGTTCTGCTCAGACACCAGCAGTATGGCATCAAGCTCACAGACAAAAAGTGTGAACTGTTCAAGAGAAAGGTCCGATTTCTTGGAAAGATTGTATCACATGAAGGCTATTCAATGGACCCACCAGAAATTGCACCAGTGCAACCCCTTAAACAGAAGAAACCAGCCACAGTAGGTGAGCTCAGGAGGATTCTGGGGTTTATCTCCTACTATAGACCTTATATACAGGATTTCTCATGTATAGCCAAGCCACTGTATGAGCTACTGTCAGCATCGACAGACGGGATGGGAGGACAGGAACCATCCAAACAGACATCAAGATGGACACCAGGTACACATCAGAAAACAAAGGAAAAGAGTAAAGGTAAAGGTCAGCTTTCACCACAACAGCCAATCGTCTGGACAGAACATCACCAAGAGATCCTCAATGTACTTATTGACCACCTGTCAAACCCACTGATTTTAGGGTACTCTGACTTTAATCAACCATTTGTCCTCCACTGTGATACTTCCCAAGAAGGCTTAGGAGCAATGCTTTATCAATGACAGAACAACAAAATGGTAGTCATTGCTTATGGCTCAAGGACCCTTACCCCCATGCATTCTGGAAAACTGGAATTCCTGGCCCTCAAATGGGCAATCTGCGAATGGTTCAGTGACTACGTACCATGCACCATCATTTGTAATCTATACTGACAATAATCCACTGACTTTTGTTCTCACAACAGCTCGACTCAATGCCACAGGGCACAGGTGAGTGGCACAGTTAGCTGACTTCAATTTTAGTATTAAGTATTGTCCAGGATGAGCAGATGCAAATGGGTTGTTCTGAATACCCTTGGACATTGAACAATACATGTAACAGTGTTCAAAAGAAGACATCCAAAAGTTATAAGTGCAATGGTGCTGGCAACAAATGCACAGCAAGAGGAGCAGACACCATGGATGGTTTCAGTAGATGCCAATACCCTAGTATCAACACAAGGGAATGTGGGTAATATCACAGCAACAAGACAACCAATACCTAGACAAGACCTTAAGAGAGCTCAAGAGGAAGATCCCATGATTAGCCAGGTGCTGCAACACAAAACTCAAAACCTATGGCCAAAGAAAACTAGACACGGTGAGCATCATGACTCCACGGCACTGCTAAAGGAGTGGACAAAGCTGCATCTTGACAAGGATGGGATTCTATACAGAAAGACTGCATCCTGTTCCCAACTGGTATTGCCAAAGAAATACCACCAGCAGGTCTACAGAGAACTCCATGAGAGATGGGACATGTAGGGGTTGAAAGAAAAATGACTGTAATTAGAGACAGATTCTATTGGCCCCCACATGCAAAGAGATGTGGAACACTATGTGACTAAAGTCTGCAGTTGCCTCAAACAGAAGAAGCCCAACAAGCCAACACGTACGCCACTGAACAACATTATGACCACCTATCCATTTGAAATTATATCAATAGACTTCCCGCATCTAGAGAAATGCAAAGGTGGCTATGAATATATCTTAGTGGTAATGGACCATTACACTCGTTTCACCCAGGCATACGTGACCACAAACAAATCTGCAAAAACAGCTGCTGATAAGATCTTTAATGACTTTGTTCTACTATTTGGCTACCCTACAGAAATTCACCATGATATGGGAAAAGAGTTTGAAAACCAGTTGTTTGCAAGGCTAGAGAAGCACTGTGGAATTCTGCATTCACATACTACACCCTACCATCCTCAGGGAAATGGACAAGTTGAGAGATTCAACCGCACTCTTTTAGCCATGTTACAAACCTTAACAGAAGATGAAAACTCTGACTGGAAGAATTCCCTTGCTAAAGTAGTTTACTCATATAATTGTACATGCGCTATTAAGCCACAGGATTTTCACCATTCTATTTCCTATTTGGAAAATCTACAAAACTTCCTGTCAACATCATCTTTGATCTGAATCCAGAAGGTAAGCAGGGAACATATCAGGACTATGTAGAGACCTGGTGGAAAAGAATGGCAGAGGCTTATCAGATTGCATCAAAGTCAGCATCCAAAGAAGCAACACGGGGGAAAGCATACTATAATAGGAAAATCTATGGTGCTGATCTTCAACCTTGGAACAGAGTATTAGTGCAGAATCTAAGGGAGAAGAGAGGTCCAGGAAAACTTTGATCCTACTGGGAGGATAAAGTCCATGTTGTGATCAAGAAGAAAAGTGATGATAGTCCAGTTTATGAAGTGAAGCCAGAAACCAGTAGAGCTCAGACCAGAGTCTTACATCACAATTTGCTACTTCCATGTAATTTTCTACCTGTTGAAGAACCTCCACAAACTCAGCCGAAACAAAAACAAGCCAAATCACAAAGCAAGAGACCAGCAAAAGTATATCCTGCTAAAACAGAGAGTGACACTGATTCTGATGAAAATGATTATCCGTTGACTTACTACACCAGACAAGCAACAAATGATTCCCAAAGCCCTATCGGCAACACTTTGGACCCAGAAGCAGAAGAATTCCAACCTTTGGATACCACAGAAAACTCAGAAATGCAAGAGACAGAGCAGGATACAGAACCAAACATTATGGACAACACAGAGATTGATGTAACAGTACCCTTAAATAAGGACTCAAATGAAGAAGTTGTAAGCAACCAAGAGAGGAACAGTGAAAGTCACAGTTTAGTTTCAGAGGTAAGGAGATTCTTTACAAGGGATAGAAGACAGTCAAAGACAATGACATATGAGCACTTGAGCCAGCCAAGGATAGTCTCAAGGGACATGATCACACAGGTGGTGAGTATGGCACCACAACCATATCCTGGTCCATATGGATATTGGACACCTTGGAATGCTGGAATGAGTTATGGATCATATCAGGGTTATCAGAGACTCATAACATGAACCGAAAATGTATGTTATAATTGTGAACATTTGATATACTGTAGAAGTTGACATCTGAAAGTTATATATGTTGTATAAGAGGTAATGATTTAAAGAGTACATGTAATCCAGAGAAAATGCCTAACACCATGCTATAAGAACTGGATATGGTAAGAAGTGAAAAGTATTGTGTTTACTGTAGGCCAAAATCAAAAGGGTATGCCCATCGAATTCAAAATCAGATAAGTAATTTTGAGGGGACGCTCTGGGAAGCAGCCCACCTGTGTCCAGTCCTTAGCTGTGTTATCCATTCTTATACAATATAGATTGTTAGGTGGAGACATCCCTGTTAACAAATGCAGAATTCCAAGGCTTTGTTTCATACTGCACAATGGGCTCTGCCTGTGTACCCATAGTAGCAAAGGGGCACAACTATTATGGGACTGGATAATAAATCCAAAACTTGTCTCCATACTGCCCTAAGAATGTACTAACATAATGGTTACAAAACACTGGAAGCATGAACACTTAAGAAGATAGAAATGTTAGGTTGACATTATTTTTGAGGGGGGGAGAATGTAGGATATGCTGCAGAAAACAGGTGTCCCCCTTTATTTCCAGGTAAGGCAATCATTAATGTACTCTGTATTTTTGAGTTACCCAAGTTGTTAAATCAGGGTAATTACTAGGCTAAAACCTGCAAGAGAGCTGCAGTCCCTCCCTCCAGTAGGTGGCACCAGAAGAGAAGTACAGCAGTGGCTCTGGTAGGCAGAAAAGTGTTGTGTAAAGTTATGTTTGTAATGTGTGAGCAGCAGGCTAGAAAAGCTCTGTACTTCAGTGTTTAGTTTTATTAATTGCAGGCAAGATTGCAACTTATATGATAACTGAATAAGTATAGGAAATGTTCAGTAGCAAACTGATGCAAGTGTAGAAGCCTAGGTTAAGCTTTCCAATTTGTTAAAAGCTTAAGTAACTCAGAGGCCTAGTCAGCATTGCAGCCCCCAGTGGTGGTTTAGAACTGCTGTTTCTATAATACTAATAGGGCAGAATTGTTACACCCTGAGTCTAACGGGGATGTGCAATGACAGTACTCCAAACATTATTGGTGCTAGGGAACTTTACCTGACCTGGCCAGCATATTATCTGTTTGTTACCATTTAGAGTTACAGATTAATTATGTTACAGTTATTTTCAAGTACAGCAGTGGCACTGGCAGACAGAAAAGTATTGTGTAAAGTTCAGTTTGCAATGTGTGAGCAGCAGGCTAGAAAAGCGCTGTACTTCAATGTTTATTTTTGTTAACTGCAGACCCAATAAACAACTTATAACCTGACTCGGGTGTAAATCATTTCTAGTGTGCAACATGTTGCCTGTGTGACAGCGACAACAAACATTACATCTAAGGCATTTAAAGGAACCTGAGGGTGAATTACAGGAGGATGCCTCGACCTGTCACTCACTTACCTTTCTTCGTTTCATATATGTGGATCCCTTGGAACTCAGACATTCAAGGATTTTCCCTAGAAGTTCCCTGATTCAGTAATAACATGGCTATTTCTATCTTTTGTTTGTCTCTTTCTTTACACTTGGACTTTAGGTATGCTTATTGCATAAATTTGTAATAATAAAAATAACGTAATTGATATACCAAGTCCTTGTGCTATTTAATTAACAATGTATGATATGAACATTGTGCTATTCTCGTTATCGTTTGAGTATAAAGTTTCTGCCACTGGTTTCCTTCCCCTCACCCCCCCCCACCATGAGCATTAGAATAAAGCATTCGCTGGCTGGCCATGGTAGTGAGCAGAGGGCTGTGCCAGTCACCGGCTCTTGAGGTTGGAATGGGGAGAGTGGGATGGTGGGACATTACCTGCCTGGCTGGGGGGGTGAGGGCCACTAGACCACCAGGGACAGTCTTGGAGGACAAATAGGGGCAGGTCGGGGTTAGGGAAGGGTACTGCAGCAGTACTGGGACTCTGTTGATGGTAATGAATGGGATCCAGGCTCAGGAGGGGAGATCACTAGAATACCAAGGAAAATATTGGTATTTCATTTTAACAGTGACACAGATCAGGGCTCGGGAGGGGGGACTACTAGAATACCAGGGAAAAGATTGGTATTTCATTTTAACAGTGACACAGATCAGGGCTTGGGGGGGGACCACTAGACTACCAGGGAAAAGATTGGTATTTCATTTTAACAGTGATTCAGATCAGGGCTTGTGGAGGGGGGAAACACTAGACTACCAGGGAAAAGATGGGATTTTATTTTAACAGTGACGTGGATTGGGACTCAGGGAGAGACCACTGGACTGCCAGGGACCCTGCCCTTAACAGTGCATGGACAGGGTGCACGGGGCTTACCCTGTCTGCGCATCATTAATGGCAGGGTTTCGGGAATGTTAAACTGCACCACAGCGGGTGGCCATTTAGCGCATCTGAAACTTTTGTATATTGCATTGCACTGCATAAGCATGAGAGATCCCTCATTTGCATATGTGTGTGGCACTATTGTGCACCATGGCGCTATCAGGGGTGCGCTGTACATATCTGGCCTTTGAATATGGCCACAACTCCACCGGCCAGTGTTCTTCCCAGTTTGCGAGGCACATGCAAACCTTTTGAAAATGGGGGCCTAAGTCTATTTTATTACTTTTATTACTTTAATAAAGTTATTTGCTTTTGCAGTTCAGTTATTTTATTTTATTTATTTATTTAGTTTTTGTTAATCGGGTAAGCACCATAGCCAAGACATGACTATTTTCAGGCACGACCCGGGAGGTTACAGTGAGTAGGAGAACTTTGAGAAACATACATTTAAAACATTCATTTGCAATACATACATTTTGCCAAAACAGGGAAATGACTACATTAAATACAGCACAAGAAACAAAATTACACAATATAAGCAGGAAGAATACATACGTTTTGATTTTAGAGGTTCTTCAAAGACGTAGAGATTTCACAAGTGGCTGGCATGTGTGACCAAAAGGAATAACAGTAATATGTCCTAGTGACTAAACTTATTCCTTTTATCAAAGCACTGGATTGAGAGCAGTTTGACACAGATAACAAAGCATACCACATGAGTGCTTGTAGTCTGAGCTAGAAGAGGTAGACAGCGAAATAGTATATAGCAGTTAGGGGTATGAAGGAGAGGGAGATTTGTGCCGGGTTCAAGGGGGTTTGAAGCAGGTACAGGGGACATGGTTAAATAGGAAGGAGCGACGATTACTTTTAAACAGGGTATGTGTATGGGTTTGGTGAATCTCAAGAGGCAAGGAGTTCCATAGTTTGGCCGCTGAGTAAGAAAAGGCAAGTGTGCCTTTGTTGGGTTTACATCTTGGTATTTTCAACACTCCTTTAGTGGCCGAGCAGAGGCCATGGGAGGGGGGCAGCGGAGTTAATAGGGAGGCCAGCGAGATCGGGATGTTTGTTCTGATGATATTATTGGTCAATGATCCAAGAGCGAGAGTACGAGCATCAGAAGGGGGCAGCCAGTTCAGATCAGCATAAAGCAAACAGTGATGCTTCGACCAGGGAGAAGCTAAGGTATACCTACATATGCTGTTGTAGGTGGTATCCCACTTCCTTAGGAGAGTTGTGGATGCATTGAGATAAGTGACAACCCCGTAAGATAAAGACGGGAGTAAGATCCCCTGGACTATGGCTAATCTTGCCGGCTGCGTTAGGATGTAGCTGGTTTTATAGGCTACACCAATTTTAGCATTAACCGATTTACAAGTAGACGTAATATGCTTTTCAAAGTTAAGATTCTCATCAAGTAGTACTTCTAGATATTTAAACAAGCGAACTGAAATCAGAGTCATCCCATCCTGCCCTGCGACTTTAAAGATATCCCGGCTGTTATTTAATTTAGATGCAGAGCCAAACAGCATTGTAACCATTTTTTCAGCATTAAGGATGAGCTTGTGTTGGAAGAGCTATGAATGAATAGATTTGAAAGCAGTAGTGAGGGTCAAGTTGATATGGTGTATATTTTTATCACTACAATATAAGACCAAGGCGTCCGTGTACAGTATAACCGAGCATTTAGGGATGTGTTACGAGATGTTATTAATAAAAATAGAGAAGTGAAGGAGACCTGGAATTGATCCCTGTGGAACACCTAGGTTAATGGTCATCAAGCTGGAAACAGCAGAGTTAAATCTAACAGACTGAGTTTTGTCACATAGATAGCTATGGAACCAGGCTACTGAGGTTTGAGAGAAACCAAGGGCTAAGAGACTATCTAAAAGAAGAGAGTGATCAACAAGGTCAAACACCTTTGTGAGGTCAATGAAAACAGCCCCTGTGAGGTGTCCATTGTCAACAGCAGTTAGAGTATTATTTACCAGGTGGAGTAGTGCCATGGTGGTACTATGACCTTTGCGAAAACCATATTGGATAGGCGAGAGAAGGTTATATTTCATCATAAATTTGATGACTTGGGTTGATACTAACTTTTCCATTATTTTGCACAATAGCAATAATATAGCTATAGGTCAATAGTTAATTGTTTCCCTATTATCACCTTTCTTATAGACCAGAGTGATTCTGGCCATCTTCCAGATATCAGGGACAACACCACTGCAGAGAGAGAGAGAGAGAGAGGGTGAAAATCCTTGCTAATGGTTGGCCAATGAAAGGCGCTGCCAGTTTAAGAAGTTTTGGTTCGATTCCATCCGAGCCAATGCTAGTGTTGTCAGATATGGTATTGAGCAAACCCAGGACATCTGATTTGGATGTCGCCTTAAAGTAGAACGGGGTGAAGTAGAGTAGGGCGTAGTGGGGTTGGTAGCAAAAGAGACTGACCCTGAGAAAAGACAGATGTAACGCTGGATAGGTCAGAGAAATGCTTATTGAACTCTTCCGCGATTGTCCCAGGGTTGTTACAGTGGACTCCTTTAGTGAGCATTTTGTCAGTTAGTTGTGCTTTCTTTGTGCCTAGGAATGATTTGACATGTGTCCAGAATTTCCTGGGGTCACCTGATGCTTCAAGCAGAAGACCCTTACAATATGTGCTTTTAGCAAGCCTGATCCACTTTTTACAGTCACTTCTCTGAGTCCTGTAGGTGTGGTAGTCAGCTGTAAGCCCTGATTTTCTAAAACGTTTCCAACTCTCATCTCTGATGTGCAAAGCAGTCAGAAGATTTTTGTGCAGCCACTTGGTAGGTGTCACACGCACCCGTCGGGTCACAAGGGGTGTATGTCTATTCTGGACTTCACTAAATTTGTCTAGAATGTAGTCAAGAGCTGTTTGTGCATCATGAGACTGTGAAATATAAGACCAGTCAATAGTCGAAACTTCATACAAGAACTTCCCCTGATCCAGATTAGCATAGTTCCTGAAAGTGAGGTAGCATGGAGGCAGGGACTGGGAGCTGGAGTGTTGCCACACACAAAAAGTAGGGTTGTGATCTGATATAGCATCTGGTAGAGTGCCTGCATCCATAACCCTATCAGCCCTATTTGTTAACACCCAGTCTAACAGTGTGCTTGACACTGCTTTAGTAGAGATCCTTGTTGACTCCGTTATAACTTGATGCAGGTTGTAACTTTGGATTAGAGTTAGAAGTGTGCTATATGAGTTTGTCCAAGCCAGTTTAAATTCATGTCCCTGAGAATAAGCACTTCATTTAGGCCTATGAGTTTTACCGTATCCTCCAGAAAGTTAGTGAAGGCAGTGAGACCTTCCTGGGGCAGGTTATATGCTACGACTATGTGCAGATTTTTTGCACCCAATTGTAGAAGTGCATGAATGTTTTCACAAATGGAGGAATTTGGCTTGGCCTTCTGTATGATATTTAGATGAGCGTTACAATACAGTGCCACTCCCTCTCCTCGCTTTGTAGATATCCTGTCATTTCTAAGAAGGCTTTAGTTAAGTAAAGAGCAACTAGAGTCAGGTGTGGATGGTTTAAGCCACGTCTCAGACAGGCACAGAATGTCAGGGTTGTAGGTGGTGGCCCATGCCTCCAACTCAGCAAAATTGTGCGTGATGCTCCTAATGTTTAGATGGGCTATCCGGAGCCCAGAGTTTGAAGCCCAATAGACATTATTGCATGGCTGGGTATGTAAGGGACCAGGGTTCAATTCCACATCTCCTACCAGCAGTAGTGCAGTCAGTATGAGATACCAGAGCTTGCGATGAATAAAAGGAGAATGCAGTTTGGTTCTAGAGTAGAGTCTAGTGTGTACATAGGCAGTCACCAGGTTGTAGATAAATTTAGGGATCATTAGTGGAGTGAGATTGGGGTAAACAATATGTCTAACCAGCATGTTCGAGAACTTGAATGTGTTGTTCTGTTCAAGTTGACCAATTCCACTATGGGAGTATGGTAGCAGGGATATTCTAGTAAGAAAGCAGAGCATCAGACTGGTCACAAGAGAGACCAGAATGTTATTATTAGGTGCCATTGTGGCCTGTTTCAGAAATGGAAGCCAAAAAGAAGGGAGGTACACAGTAACCATTGCCAGAAAGTATAAGTATAAGAGAAACACATTTAACCTATTGTGCAGAACTTGATAGGAAGCTCCAGGTTTGGAAAATGAGCACTAGAGAAGAGCAGACGCCTCTAGTGGTGATAGACTATAAGGAGCAAATGGTAAACTGGCCTGTTAGATGGCAGGATGAAACTGACAACCTGACACTATATAAGTAAATGCCGAGCCTCAGCGGGGGATTGGGGGTGGGGAGCCAGCACGCAGCACCTGCAGGGTATCACCTGTGCAGTATCACCAGCAGAGTGGTAGGCAATTTCTTAAATTAATGACCTCGCTGGGTTTTCAAATAAATTGCCAGGAGCTATGTGTGTGGAGTAACATAAAGCTACCGCAGCTGTGCTGCACTGCAGGTAGATTTGCCAGTCACAAGGGGAAAGTTAAACTCCAGTTAAAAGCCTACATCAACAATAATCAAGCAGCACAGTGAACAAACCAGTCTGCCATGCAGTGCTACAGGAGTGGCCGAGAGCTATGAGACAGAGATACAGGCAGGGAAAATAATTACAGACAGGAATCAAAAAGGCACCAAGTTTGAAAGCTGTGAATGCAAGCTGTTTCTTCCTTTGTTCAGACTCAGAGCCAAGGGCGGGCGGACCTAGCAGCTCCTGGGCTGAATGCCCTAAGTTACAGGACAGGCTGTGGAAAGATAAATAGGTAGGTGAGTCACAACACAAAAGAGGTGGGATGTAACCGGGGCATGGACAGATTTCAGGGAAATACAGGGGTTTTTCAGCAGAAGAGAAAGGAGGGACTAATAAGGAGACAATTTGACAAGTAGGGCTGGAGTCGAGAGTTTTCATAGGGCTACAGACCACACAGAACAGGAAAGGAGAAGAGGGTCAGGTTAGAGAACTGGAGAGCAGTGAGTATAAAGAAACAGCCTAGACTCACAATATATACTTCAAAATGAAGTTAAAGCATTTGCTGCACAGTGCACAACTGAGATAACATTGGATTTAAACACAATCTCACTCTAGAATGAGTACAGTCAACTAACATTATTAATGTGATCAGTCTAAACAACTTCCTAATTTAGATGTTAGTACAGCGAGCCCTGCAGTACCAAAACACAGCCGTCCCACTTAACAAGAATGGTAGGAGTTTGTTTAAAACTGAAAACCTCTTGTTGTAGACTGTTGGGCGTTTCTGCTGCTGCTGGTGTTTCTTCTTTTCTCACTTCCATGCATTTGCATACACTAATACTGCAGCTATTAAAGAAGCTGAGATGTGTGGAGTACATGAGTATGGGGTGAGCGTTAGGGCCAATAACCTTGAGGTATATCCCACACCTGATTTGTAAAGATGCAGGAGAGGGTAAACTGTAATGATTTCTCCTGTTTCTGCCTGCAGGGTGGGGATGGGGTGTTAGGGTTGGAAACCGTAATGCCACATTTCCTTACTTTTGTGACTTTACCCTAACTGGTGCATTAACGCAGTTTTTTTTTTTTGCAATGAATTTCCTTACTTTTTGAGCTAGTATAATCAAATCCTTATTTGCCCGTGGGAGCGTAGGGCCCTCTGGGCCCTGCACTCCCATCCATCAATAGATGCATACTATCCCTTTACATTATGGGGAGGACAAGGAAATAAACAGCGCAAAACACCAATACATTAATAAGAGTTCACATATATAAAAAAGCATAGAACTATGCAGACGTAGACTGGTATAACTAGTTAAAAAAGTTATATAATTTGTATAACCACGCCTTGTGATAGGAACAGTATTAGTAATGCCAATGCAGCTGTCCAATTATAATAATAGGTAGGAGATACAGTTATGGAAGGGGGACACAAGAGACACTGGATAATATGAGCAGACATTTGAGAGAAGGGTAGGGTTAGGAGGGGTCAGAGCAATTACAGGAATTAGCTGAGAAGACCAAGAGGAGGGTTTTGAGAGAGGAATGCAAAAGAGGCAGACTGAATAGCAAGGAGGGAGAGTAGACCAGAGTTTTGGGAATCCAAAGAAGAAAGAACAAGATGGCGGTTGTCAAGGCACAAAAAAATGGCAAGGAAGTGGTGAGAAATCAAAAAGAGCATCCACAACATAAAATTTTTCATTTCACGATATCAGATTTTTCATTTAGGACATCAAATTTTACATTTCGCAACGGGCATCAGCAACATAAAATTTTTCATTTCGCGACATCAAATTTTTCATTTCGGGACATCAGATTTTTCATTTCACAATGGGCATCCGCAACATCAAATGTTTCATTTCGGGACATAACATTTTTCATTTCGTGACATCAAATGTTTCATTTCGGGACATCAAATTTTTCATTTTTCGACATCAGATTTTTCATTTTGGGACATTAAGTTTTTCATTTCACAAGACACATCCACAACATCAAATTATTCATTCAGGACATTCAATTTTTCATTTTGGGATATGTCATTTTTCATTTCACAACATCAAATTGTTTCAATTTTGCACCAGTTCGATATCTCAAAAACCCTACTGCACATGCTCAAATGGGAAAACACTGAACTTTAAAGCTTTATAGCTCTGGAACCATTTAATATTGTTTCACCAGACCTATCAAAAGCACTACCATAGGGCATGACACATGTCCCCTGCAGGTTTGGGGAAAAATGTCCATTCCACGTAGGCAGTAGGTGAGATAAAAAAAAAACCATTAAGTATAGGAAAAAAGTTGGCCTTTTATAAAAAATGACATATGTGGATCTCAGAAACTGCACAAGCTGCCATCACAAAAATGTTCACATATCAAGACCTTGCTTACTAGACAACACATGCAAAATGTCAGCTCATTTTGTCAAATGGTGCCAAAGATAATAATGTGTAAAGTTAGGGGTTTAACATTGAACACCCTACTCAACCGTAACTATAGTGGTGCTATCATGCCAGTATAATACATAAGTATACACAAGTGCTATATATATATATATATCTATCTACAGTATATAAATACAGTAATAACAGGGATTTGTGCCACTTGAGACACGTGATCTGGTGAGATAAAGAATGCAAAGGTGCAAGCACCAGCATTCTGACTCGCAAGACACCATTCCTGCTGTTCTAGACATTATTCTTGTCATTCTGTCTTGCTGACACTAAACATTGTTGTCAGAGTTTTCCACTGAGTCTGATTCCGCAAACTTACTAGGTAGACAGATCCCTCTCCTTCATGCTGTGTTGATGTTAAAAGCCAGTATGGGAAGGCTGATTAAGTAGTTTTTGCAGTGAATTTTCTAATGTTTAACCCAATAGGTCTGCATTTAAACAGGCATTTAACTGAAATTACATATTTCCTTCTCCGTCTTCTTTTTTTTTAGTTTAGATATTGTTCAAATTTTTATTTACTATAGATTCAAATAAACTGTTTATTCTGGAAGTGTTTTAGATTTTAAAGTAACTGGTTACCTATTAGCGAGAGTAACATTATTTTAGTCCTATGCTGTCCTAAACACTCTCTTAATTTTATATTTTAATTTTGCTTATTTACTAGAGGATACCAGTGAATATCTGAAGCTGTCAACTGATCCGGAGGCTCCTAAGAAAAGCTTACTCAGAAGGCAAGTTGCTTTGACTAAAGTCAACTGGAAAACAAGATTTAAAAGCCCAGGTAGAGCCCTCTCAGTGGAAAGGAGTTTCGAGGGAAAAAGTGAAGGTGTTGCCAGCAGTAGATGGCCAGAAATCTGTAATTATCATGGTCTGCTGAATACTGAAGAATGCTGAAGAATTGGAACATTAAGTACAGACTTCTGTTTTCAAGTACTATAAGCTGAAATTAGTTCCTGGACATTTTCAAGTTCTTCCAGATATTCCAAGCAGTTTAAATACAGTTTTTGATATTCTGTCTTAATCTGGAGTACTGCATATTATTTGTTTAGCACTGAATAGTACTTATTTTTGTTTCCTTCTTCATATTTCTATATATTTTTTATTTGTTATTTTGAGTGGTCAAATTGTCTTATTAATTCTGGGACAGTTGTGTATCTTATGTAAGAGGGCTTCAATATTGCTTTAACATGGCAACTAAAATAATTTCCTCTAAGTTACAGGCCAATTTAATAAAAACAAAAAAGGGGAGTAAAGCTGGTAAGGCTGGTAGGCAAGGCAAGGCATGCTTATTTATATGGCACCCATTCCCTGAGGCTCTGGGTGCCTTACATAAAAGCAGGTAGCGAAACACAAAATTACAAAAACACATACATGATACATTTAAATGTTAAAACAATAAATATGATAATATAATATCTAAAATTAAATCATCTCTAAAATTAAATCCGAACTAGTCAATCAGGTTTGTCAGGGAAGGCCAAACCAAATAAATGAGCTTTTAGACCCCTTTTAAACCTGTCGACTATCGGGACCTCCCTCACAGAGCTGGAAAAGAGTTCCAAAGGGCCGGGCCAGTGACTTCAAAGGCACGGTCACTGGAGGTTTTTATTCTGGCCCTTAGAACAGCAAGGAGGCCCTTGGTTGAGGAGCAGAGGGAGTGAACTGAGGTGGCAGGCGATCAGCCAGATAGTCAGGGTCCAATCCATATAGGGCCTTAAAGGTGGGCAAGCCCACCTTGAAGATGATCCTACACCTGACAGGCAGCCAGTGCAGAACTTGCAGCACCAGAATCACATGACTAGACTTGGAAAGGCCCGTCAGCAACCTGGCTGCTGCATTCTGTACCTGCTGCAGCCAGTGGAGGATCTCTCCAGTGACCCTGAAATATATAGCATTGCAGTAGTCAAGCCTGGATGTCACAAATGCATGTACCAGTGGTGGCAGGTCTTCAGGCAGAATTAGGAGTTTAATCCTGGCGATATTTCTTAAGTGGTATAAACCACATTGGACCACAGATGACACCTGAGCTTCAAGTGTCAATCTATCATCTGGAATAATGCCAAGATCCTGCACCCTAAGGGAGGCCATCAACGGAGCGGAACCCAGGAACAATCCTGTAGTCACTAAGGAGGCACTCCCATCATGACTGCAACCTGGCTTAATCACCAGGACCTCCGTCTTCTCGGGGTTCATTCACAACCAGTTGGAAGGCATCCAGTCATTAATCTCAGCCAGGCAGTTTTTAATTACTTCCACCATGTCCTGCGTTCCAGGGGCAAAGGGCATATACAGTTAGGTATCATCTGCATAGCAGTGAAGACCCACACTGTAATGCCTAATGAGCTCTCCTGGGACAGCATGTACACCGCGAACAACATTAGTGACAAGATCGAGCCCTGAGGTACTCCACATGGCAGGAGCTTTGGGGAGCAGGAGAAATTGTCTATCACCACCCATTGCTTCCTGCCAAAGAGCTGGGACTCAAACCAGTTGATGACAGTACTGGTGAGTCCACAATATTCTCTAAAGTGATCAAGAAACACAACGTGATCTACGATGTCAAATGCTGATGAGTGATTAAAGAGCATAAGAATTGACCTGTCGCCTCTATCTCTAGCCCTAAGGAGGTCATTTTGCACCCTAACTAATGCCGTTTTGGTGCTATGCCTGGCCCTGAGACCTGACTGGATTGTCTCATAGATATCAAAGGTCATGAGGTGCTCCTCAAGCTGCTGCGCCACAATTTTCTCAGCAACCTTTCCTAAAAATGAAAGGTTGGAGATCGGACAGTAATTCTCCAGGACATCAGGGTAGAGAGATGGCTTCTTCAAGAGGGGTCTCACCAGAGCCTCTTTCAAGACATCCAGAAAGACTCCCTCTGACAACAAGCACCAGACAATCCCAGCGAACACTGGGCCAACGGTCTCGACACATCCCATTAAGAAATGAGTCGGGTCTGAGTCCAGTTCACAGTAAGTGTGCCTCAGCTTCAAGATCACCTCAATGACCTCAGCCACCTCCAATGGTCTAAACTCACCCCAGACAACTGGAGAGCCTCTGCTTCTCCCATGCCAGCCACTGCAAGGCAAAACTTGCCTCACTGATGGGATCATTTACCAGACAGAGGACACCCTGTCAGAGAAGAACTGAGAAAACTCGTCGCATAATGCAGTTGAAAAAGCTTTTTTTGGCTGTAGACAGACCAGATGTAAAAGTCTGTCCATAGTCTGAAAAAGCTTAGATGGTCTGTACTTCTCTGTGGCAATCTCCTGGGACAGGAACTCTGCCTTCTTACAGATGATTGCCCCTTGGCACTCATAATAATGAGCACACAAGGCCAGTTTGTCCTCCACCGATCGGGTCTTCTGCCAGCAATGCTCCAACTTCTGAACCCTGATCTTCATCACCTTGAGATCCCCATCAAACCAAGGGGATCTCAAGTGAGAGGATCTGGGTCACATATGGACTGGTGCAATGGCATTGTGTGCCTCAGATACTGCCTTGTTATAGGCAGCCACCACCTCACCTGTGCCCACCGCATGGTAAGATTATGGGGGCACAAGGGAAAAATATATCAATTACTAATTATTTTATTTTGTCTGGGTCAGATCTGATTAGAGACCAATTAAATGTGGGTCTCAGAAAGGAAATAAAGCTTAAACTACAAATTGTATTACTTAATGACTCCTCAGAGGACAATCTGGTGCTGCAACAAATGAAAGAACTAGAAGGCTCAGATAAATGTATTTATTTATTTGAATTTTGGTAACTGGGTAGGCCCACTGAGACCATGCAGTCCCTTTTTCAATGACGACTTGGGGAGACACATACAGCAAATGCAAACTGAAACAAACGTAGGATATGATAAAGTGCCACGATTAGAACAAGAATAACATGGTAATACAGAGTCTTCTACAGTTAAAAACAATAGAAAACAACCACAATAAGTGAAGAAGAATACAGATTTATACCAGAAATGTACATTTTTACAGGTCCAGAAATGGACATATTTACAGACATTAACACCATAATAGCTTCATGAATAATATATTGTAGTAGCAGAGTAGTACAGTGTAATAGGGATTAGTGAAAGCAGCAGCAATGCGGGGGTTTCAGGAGGAAAGAGGTAAGTTCTTGTTTGAGAAGTGACAGGGTAGGGCAGGAGAGTATAACCAATGGGAGGGAGTTCCAGACCAAGGTCGCAGAGTAGGCAAATGAACGCTTACCCACTAGTCAGTGAGGTTTCAGAATTGCCAGTAATGGAAGGGAAGTTGATCTGAGTGGGCAAGCACATGTTTTGCGGTATATGATTCCCCTTAGTCGTGGGGGATTAAAGAGATTCACTAGTTTGTAAACAAAGCAAAGTGTGAGGTACTGTAGCCTAGATTCATATTCTGCCCAATTTAGAGAAGCCAGGATGTCACAATGGTGTCTTCTAGAGTCGGCCCCTAAGGCAAAACGACCAATCCTAAAATACATTTGTCGCAGCTGAGCGAGCAAAGATGGCTGGGCAGATAGCAGGAGTGGAGCACCACAGAATAAAATAGGGCGGAGGGAAGTGGATGCAATTTTTTGGCACGCGGAGGACGATAAGAGGGGGCAGAGTTGATACAGGAGACCTAGCTTCTGGTTTATGGTTTTAGTTAGATGGGTAACACGTGACTCTAGTGAGAAGGAGGCATCAAGATGCAACCCTAGTTATTTAAAAATGTTGACTACCTGTATAGTGTCACCTGACTGTGTGCAGATTTGGAGAGAATGCAGAGACAGAATTGGATAGTTTAGGGAAGGGATTGTGAAATACCACAGTCTTAGTTTTCTCTGTATTCAGTATTAGGTGATTAGCTGAGAACCAGGTTTCGAGCATGCTGAAATCGGAGTTAAGACTTTGGTTAAGCCAGCCCATGTTTCCAGAACGGTAAAGGATTGCGTTATCCACATAGAGTTGCAGTGACGCACCCCTACAGAAGTTTGGAAGTTCATTAATTAAGAGTAAGAACAGCAAGGGACCAAGAATTGAGCCCTTAGGTACGCCGTGCATAATAGGCCTGAGGGATGAAAGAGATCCAGACCATTTTACCCTTTGCAATCTACCTGTAAGATAGCCCTTGACCCATATTGGCGCAAGGCTGTCAAGGCCTATTTGGTGCAATTTACCAAGCAGAAGGTGGAGGTTGGTAAGGCTTATGTCCCTGAAACTGTGGAAACATCACAGGTAGTCACAACACCACTGAAGAGTAATCCAACAACTAATGATAGACAAGTACCTGCAGGGGTTGAAGGAGCAGAGTGCACCAGATATAAGCAGATTAGAGATAGCAGGGTGTATAAATCCTTTTTAAATGACTGAGAATTTCAAATCCCCCATATTAAGCATTTTAGCTTGGATCCAACTTCCACGGCTCCCCCTGATACACCACACCTCTGGCAGTCAGCTGCTGATTTGAATAGCTCTAAAATTTATTGTAAAATAAGTACAGGATTAGGCAATACTGTAAAGAGTGAGAAGTCACAGCTTCTAGCAGCAGTTGAATCCTTTGTAAATCAAAATCTCATTTTGGTTGGTCTCTCGGAAATCAAGAGGGAAATAAGTAAAATGAATGAGCTACTTGGTAACCTTATAAGTCATATGGAAGGGAGAGTCTGTAACCAGCGCGATAAAAAAGAACAGACCGAAGTGGTATCAAAGAAGATATCCTCTTCATCTGCTGAGGTTTGGGAGAAGGCAAAGGAAGAAATACGATAAATCACAAAAAAAAAAAATAAAAATAAGTGAGAAGGAGAGTAAGGAGATAGAAAAAATAATGAGAGGAATGGAAATGCAGGCAGATGAGAGCCAAAATAAAGTTATAAGAAGCTGTTCAAACTGTAACTGTAAGAGAGATCTGAAGAAAAGGAACGTGGTAATGAAGATGGATAAAGGGATGGACATGGATATCACACCTAGGGCAGAGCCTGATAAAAATCGTAAAATTAGGAACAATGAAATAGGTAAGAAGAGAGTTAAATTCGACCAGAATAAAGATATGAAGCACCCCTAGCAGGTAGACCAAAGATTAGCAGGTAAACCTGATAAATCTACTAGAGAGACAGAGAGAGAGTGAGAGAGAGAGAGAGAGAGAGAGAGAGAAAATAAAACAGGAGAAAATAAAACAGGAGAAAATAAAAGAGAAATGAAGGAGATGTTAATTAGAAGAGGAAAATTACTACCAACGGTCTATCTGAAGGGCCTTCCCAAGTTAAAGGATGAATTTCTGCTTCTGCTGGCACATTCGTATGTTCGTACACTTAAATTAATGACATACAATACTTGTAAAGGGATAACAGACAATGTCATCCGTTGGACATAACTTGAAACTGTTTACAGATATCAAAATGGCAGGGAAAAAGGTTGAATGTGTATTATCCTGAAAGACCCTGAGATATGTTTATTCTTGATAAAACATATAGAAGGATTTAAGAAGGTGGGTATTAATTTGGACACTACATTGGAGAAGACTTACAGAATGCACAGTAGGGAGAATGAGGATGTACCACAGAAAGGGAAAAGTGACAAGACAGGCTATAAAGGGCATAAAAAGGAGCCCAAGCAACATACAAACATACGAATGTCCCAGAAGTAACAGACCACCCGGTCTACTTAAGTCTGCTCGAGTGTGCAGCCAACACCCCTAGTTTGCAGCTGCCCCAACCTCCTTCCCTTTTGTCATCCCACTGCCACCCCCACCCTCACTCTCCCCTGTTCCCTGTCCCATGCCCTTTTGAAGCTGTTCACAGATTTACATGATACCACCCATTCTGGTAGGGCATTCCATTTTGCTACCACCCTCTCTGTGAAATAGTGTCTCCTCATTTCCTTCCTAAATCTTCCTCCATTCTTAGCCCGTGCCCCCTATTTACCCTCCCCCTCCTTAACTTAAAGACCCTGTCTGCCCCATCCTTATCCTCAGATACTTGAATGTCTCTATCATGTCCCCCCAGTCCCTTCTATCCTCCAGGGTGTACATATTGAGGTCTCCCAGCCTGCTGTCATGGTCTCTCCCCTCCATTCCACATATCATCTTTGTTGCCCTCCTCTGCACCCCCTCCAGCAGCCTGATATCATGCTTTAGGTATGGCCTCCAAAACTGCACACAGTACTCTAAGTGCAGCCTTACCAGCGATCTGTAGAGGGACAAGATCATCTCACTTCACCTGGATGAAAAACCCCTTGCTATGCACCCCAGCATTTTGTTCGCTTTTGCGGCTGCTCTTCTGCACTGGGCAGTGTTGTTCATGGTTCCCATTATCATTACCCCAAGGTCTTTGTCCTCCTCAGTGATCCCCAGCTAACCCCCCCCCCAGCTAGTATTCTCTCCTTGGGTTCTTCACCCCAAAGTGCATAACCTTACACTTCTTTGCATTGAACCCCAGCTGCCACCTCTCTGACCACTCCTCTAGCTTGCTTAGGTCCCCCTGCAGCTGCTTCCACCCTCCTCCATCCACCACTGCTCGATTTTGGTGTCATCAGCAAACAGACTTACCTTGCTCACCACCCCATGTCCAGTGTCTGATATGAAGAGCCCAAACAATACTGGCCCCAACACAGAGCCTCTGTGGCACTCACTGTCACTGCCTTGGAGTTGAGAGCCCCTCCACCACCACCCTGCAGCCTCCCACTCAGCCAGCTTGTAATCCAGTTCACCATTTTTGCCCCTACAACTACACCAGTTAGCTTCCCCCCAAGCCGCCCATGAGGCACCGAATCGAAGGCCTTACTGAAGTCCAAGTAAAGAACATCCACCACATGACCCTTATCCAGTTCACCTGTCACCCAGTCATAATATTGTATCAGGTTGGTTTGGCAAGACTTCCCTGAAACAAGCCCATGTTGCCCCACATCCTGGAGGCCATTGTCCTCCAGGTATGACACCAGTATTTAGTATTATTTCTATGAGTTTGCACACTATGGATGTGAGACTTACCGGACGATAATTACCCGGTTCATCCCTTGGCCCACTCTTGTGTAATGGCACTACATGTGCCATCCTCCAGTCCAGTGGCACACATCCCAACTCCAGTGAGGTGCTGTACAGATCCGCCAGTAACTCCGCCAACACCTCCTCCATCTCCCTCAGCACCCTGGGGTGGATACCATCTGGCCCTGGTGCCTTGTCTACCTTCAGTGCCCTCAGTCCCTCTAGGACTCTACTTGCCTCAATTATTCCATCTGTCACCTCCTCTCCTCCTGTCCCCACCCTCCCAGCCCATGCTGGTAGCAGTCCCCCCTTTTCTTAAATGAACACGGAACAAAAGTATTCATTCAGTGATTCTGCCTGCACCTCGCCCTTTTCCATCCACTTACCACCCTTTTTTATCCTCACTATTGTCTCCTTGCACTTTCTTGTCTCCCTGATGTATCTGAAGAAGTCTTTCTCCCCCTCATTAATTCCCTTTGCTAATTTCAGCTCCCTCTGGGCCTTGGTTTCTCTCACTTTTCTGGTCACCTCCCTGGACCATCTTGAATATTCCTCCCTGTCCACTTCCTTCCCTGTCCTCCTAAACCTCTGGTGAGCCACTTGTTTTGCCCTCACCACCTCCATAACCTCTCTGTTCAACCAGCATGGTTTTCTTGCTCTGCTTCTCTTACTCTGTGCCTTGGTGCAGGCTTCTGTTGCCTCTGTAACCCCTCATTTTATAATATCCCATTTCAGCTCCATGTCCATCTCATGCCTTATGCCCTCCAGTTTATCTTTCAGTACTTTCTGCATCTTCCCAAAGTCCACCACCCCAAAGTTTACCACCCAAGTAACTGATTTCTCTGGCTCCCCACACATCGTGATATTAAACCACACCGTTTGGTGATTGCTGTCGGATAGTGGGTCCTCTACCTTTATTTCCCTCACTGCCTCCCAATTCGACAATACCAGATCTAAAGTGTTCTTTAGGCTAGTAGTACAGTAAGCAACTGTGTCAGGAGACCCTCCTGGATCGCATCCAGGAGCACTTGCTCCCTAGCACTGGCGGTGACCGGAATGCTCCAGTCAACCCCCGGCAAGTTGAAATATCCACGATGACCACCTTCCCTTTTCTACACACCTTTTTGATTTGTCCCGCTAGCTCCCTGTCAAGCTCCTCAGACTTGGATAGCGGCCTGTATACCACTCCGAACCTTAGTTTCCTACCCCTTGAGTCTAGGAGCTGCAGCCAAATTGCCTCTGTTCTCCTTTCTTTTCTCTTGTCCCTTGTGCATTTGATCCCGCCCTCACATAGACTGCTACCCTACCCCCTCCCTCCCCACGGTCCTTCCTGTATAATTTGTATCCTGGGATTACCAGATCCCAGTCCTGGTGCTCAGTTGCCCACGCTTTTGTGACAGCTGCAATATCCACCTCCACACTGCTAAGAGTGTCTGTAGCTCAGGGATTTTTTCCTAGGCTTCTTGTATTCAATGAGACCACCCTCCATAATGCCCCCTTCCTTCACTAGCCTCCATCTCATCCCTTCTACTCCCTCCTTTTTTGGCCTCCCTGAGGCCTTCCCTGCTAGCTTGGGGGGTAGGCTGTGACTCCACTCTATTGGATCCCTGCCTACCTGCTGTCCACTTGCCACCCCCCCATCTAGTTTAAATCCACCCTTGTCGCAATATATCTCCAGTCTTTGCTTTAATACCTCCTTCCCCTCCCCACTGAAGTGCAGCCTATCCCTTGCAAACAGATTGTTATTATCCCAGGTACTGCCCCAGCTGCCCACAACCCCATACCCCTTAGTTCGACACCATTCTACCAACCATGTGTTCAACTTTCTAATCCTCTCCTTTCTCACTGTGCTTGCGCAGGGTACTGGGAGCACTTCGGAGAAGGCCACAGACTCCCCAGTCTCCTCACACAACCTTCCCACTTCCTCAGTCCTCTCCCTTGTTACTGCCACCATTTCCCCCTCTAGGTCATTTGTCCCCACATGTACCACAATGTGTGGTTTCCTTCTACCCCTCTTTATGCACCTTAGGATTGCCTATCCTGCCATGTCTGCCTTTAATCCTGGTATGGACTCCACCCATATCCAACTGTGCCTCTCCCCCTTGCCACCCCATCTGATCCCCTTGAGTATGGAGTCCCCCAACACCAGTACACCCCTCTTTCCTTGTGCCTGTCGCCACCCCCACCCAGGTTCTCATTTTTGGAGCCACTCAAGACTGTGTTTTTACCATCTGCCCCAATGTCTTCCCCCCTGGCCCTCCCAATTAAGACCCCTCCCTCTCCTCCTGTTTGACTGCCAACCTCCCTCTCCCTCCTCACCTCTCTGAGTATTATCCCTCCCCGTCACACCATGCTCAATCTCTGCATTAGTAATGCCCCTCACACCCTCTTCTTTTTGAGTGCTATCCCTTGTGCAGTCACCTCCTGCATCCTCTTTTCCATGTGTTTCTAGCAAAGTAAACATGTTCCCTATCCCCTTTGCCTTACTATGTACTTTCTCCTCCCTCCTGCCTACTGCTGCTCCTCTTTTTCTAGGTTCTACTAGAGCCCACCTTTCATCAGCTGGCTTCCTATCTAGTTTGCCCCTCCCTTGACCCACTGTTCCTTCTCTGTGGCGCCTCCACAATACTCTCAGATGTCAGCCCTCCTACCGATGAAATCCTCCCCTCATCCCTCAACCTCCCAGCTCTCTGCCCAGCCACTGAACCTCTTCCTCGAGCCTCCTTAGTCTGTGGCATATTGGGCACCCTCCCAGCCTCCACAGTATATTCATCTGCATTGCTGCCCCACAACCATTGCACTCAACAATCCTACCCATGGTCCACACTACCTATACAGCCTCTACACACTAACTATCCCTACAGCAAGTAGAATTAAGTAATCTTAGCACAGCCTCTAACAGAAATACCTGATATATTCCAGTTGAAGGCCCCCCCCACAATATCCACCTATCACACTATCAGCAACTCACGGTGGATGCTGTACTCCTATTTGAGACCTACCTATGTTTTTTCCCTGCCCCATGGCTGCATTATTGGATAGAAGTAAATGAGCTGCACCTGAAGCCCCTTCCTCTAATTGCAGGGCAGGTGTTCCTCTATAAATGAGCTGTGATCCGGGGAGGGAGCGGTGGGGGAGGGTGGAATTAGAGCCCACACCTGACTCTCACAAGAGTGTATCAGCTCTGTGTCTGCCCCTCACTGCACCTCCAAGCACTGCAACCTCCTCTGGAGGAAGGTCCCACACAAACACTGTATTAAACAAGTCGCAGCTAAAAAACTACTTTAAATCAACTTAAAAACACACTCAGCAGTTAAAGGCCCTTTCTCCCTCTCAGCTAGCTGAAGACTGACTAAGATGGCAGTTAACCATTACATTCTAACAGCACTAATCCCTGTAAAATTATGCCTGCACTTACAGACCAGAGAGCAACATTTAAACACAATCACCAATTTGTCTGCTAGAATCCCTTAACCCTGCCCAAACCAAATTTAAAAGCACAACAAAAGGCAGTTAGGGACAGACCTCAAATACAATTTCCAACCCACAGAAATGGCAGCTAAAAAAACTACTTTAAATAAACTTACAAACACACTCAGTAGCTAAAGGCCCTTTCTCCCTCTCCTCTAGCTGAAGACTGACTGAGATGGCAGTTAACCATCACATTCTAACAGCACTAATCCCTGTAATATGATGCCTGCATTTACAGGCCAGAGAGCAACATTTAAACAGAATCACCAATTTGTCTGCTAGAATTGCTTAACCCTGGCCAAACTAAATTTAAAAGCACAAAAAAAAGGCAGTTAGGAATAGACCTCAAATACAATTTCTAACACACAGAAATGGCAGCTAAAAAAACTACTTTAAATCAACTTACAAACACACTCAGCAGCTAATAACAGAGTAACAGATACCTGCAGCCAAGGGAGAGTGTACGTTCCTTTGGTAGTGAGTCGGAAAAAGAAAGCAAGGTTTTTATTACAGGGTGTAAACATCATGGTGAAAGAATAAATATGAGCATTGTTTTGGAAACAAGCTCCATTCTGGCACTGGCCACATCTTCCCCAGTACAGACAGAGAGAGAGAAGAAACCCTGGATATTGATAGCAAGGGAGATAGTAATTCACCAGTAATAGAGCTTTACAGTGTATTACGAAGTAGATCTGATAATAGTGCCCATTTTCAGAAAGGGACCTGTGAAAATATTAAAATATTAAGTTGGAATATAGAAGGATTAGGAGGGAAACTAGAATATACTAAGTGGCTGGAATATATCAAGAAATATGCTATTGTAATGTTACAGGAAACACAATTAGAGAAAGTAGATCCTAACATAGTGCAGGGATACTTTGTTCACTATGTCCCTGCTAAAAGATTAACTAAATATGGGAACGCCAGTGGTGGTGCGGTGACTGATGGCAACAAAGGCATTTAGGAAAGTTCATAAACTGGACCGAGGATATCCACATTTCTTATGCAATGTGTTGGGGGAACTAGGAAAGCCCATGTGTGTCTGTATAAATATGTATGCTGCCCCAAAATTACCAAATATGGTAGAAAAGGACATATTCGAGAAGCTGTCACTGATTTTGGAAACTCTGCATGAAAGATTTTGTTCCCCCCATCTGTATAATGGGCGATGTCAATGCAAGAATGCCCTGGAAATATATTCCTCCAGATGGGAAATAGATGACACCCTGGCTATACCAATTAGAAATTAAACGAACAAGAAATTAAATAAAAGGAGAGGACTGCTGCTTAATTTTGTAGCCAACTGGATGAGATTACAAAATGGGAGAACCCAGGGAGATTACCATGGCAACATTACATTCCCCACTAAAAATGAGATCTGTTTTACAAGAGACTGACACATATAGACCTGGAGTCATTATGGTCATCGAAAATATATGAATCCTCAGATACATACAGTGGCGGGAAAGAGTATTTGCCCCCTTCCTGATTTTCTCTATTATTGCATATTTGTCACACTGGATGTTTTCAGGTCTTTAGACAAAATATAATATTAGATAAAGGGAACCCGAGTGAACAAATAACACTTTTTTTTTTTTACTTATTTCATTTATTTAATGAAAAAAGTTAACCAACACCAACTGGCACTGTGTGAAAAAGTAATTGCCCCTAGTTAAATCAACCCAATTAAAAGGATAATTAGAGTCAGCTGATTGAACACAGCCAGGCTTGATTACAGCCAGCCCTGCTCAATATAAACCTCACTTATTTTGACCCTTACCATCAGAGTCACTTTGCCAGCACAAAGATTCAACCAGCACATTATGCCATGATCAAAGGAAGTTCCTGAAAAGATCAGAAAAAAATGTGTTGCCCTCTATCAATCTGGAAAGGGTTACAAAGCTATTTCTAAGGCTCTGGGACTCCATCGAACCACAGTGAGAGCCATAACCTCCAAATGGAGAACACTTGGAACAGTAGTGAATCTTCCCAGGAGAGGGCGGCCTGCCAAAATTACTCCAAGGGCGCAGTGTAAAATCATCCAGGAAGTCTCAAAGGATCCTAAAACAACATCCAAAGAACTGCAGGCTTCTCTTGCCTCAGCTAAGGTCAGTGTTCATGACTCCACAATCAGAAAGAGACTGGGCAAAAATGGGCTTCATGTGAGTAGCAAGTGGAACCACTGCTAACCAAGAAGAACATAAATGCTCGTCTCTCATTTGCCAAGAAGCACCTGGATGATCCACAAGCCTTTTGGGAAAATGTTCTATGGACAGATGAGTCCAAAGTGGAACTTTTTGGACGACATGGATCCCATAATGTCTCACGTAAAGCAAACACAGCATTCCACAGTAAGAACACCATACCAACAGTCAAACATGGTGGTGGTAGTGTAATGGTATGGGGATGCTTTGCTGCCTAAGGACCTGGATGACTTGCCAAAATTAAAGGAACCATGAATTCTGCTCTGTACCAGAAAATTCTTAAGGAGAATGTCCGGTCATCCTTCCGTCAGCTGAAGCTGAAGCGTAGTTGGGTCATGCAGCAAGACAATGATCCAAAATACAAAAGCAAGTCCACATCAGAATGGCTAAAAGAAATAAAATTAAAGTTTTGGAGGCCTAGTCAAAGTCCAGACTTAAACCCAATAGAGATGCTGTGGCAGAACCTGAAACGAGCAGTTCATGCTCGAAAACCTACCAAATGTTACTGAATTAAAGCAGTTCTGCAAGGAAGAGTGAGTTAAAATTCCTCCACAGCGATGTGAAAGACTGATATTGAATTATAGGAAGTGTTTGGTTGCAGTCATTGCAGCTAAATGTGGCGTAACCAGTTATTAAGTGTAAGGGGGCAATTACTTTTTCACACAGTGCCAGTTGGTGTTGGTTAACTTTTTTCATTAAATAGGTGAAATAAAAAAAAAAAACAAGTGTTATTTGTTCACTCAGGTTCCCTTTATCTAATATTACATTTTCTCTAAAGACCTGAAAACATCCAGTGTGACAAATATGCAATAATAGAGAAAATCAGGAAGGGGGCAAATACTTTTTCACGCCACTGTATATGGTGGAGGCAAAACAAAGATTCAAAGATATTTTTTCCAGAAGGACTCAGCTAGGCTGGAAGACCTTCCAGAGACTAGGCTATATAAAAAGGTTAAGAGAAATGTAAAAATTATACCTTATCTGGAATATTTTTGAGGATAAATTGGATAAGGAATGCTGTGTGCAGTTTAGAATTGGGTCTGCTGTATGAAAATCAAGGGTGGAAAAGTTATTGGGTTGCGACCAGGCAAGATCACAATTGTAAATGTGACAATAGTAGAAAACATAATAGTAGAAAATCTATTGCACATCTTCTATTTGAATGCCCGCTTCTGTTGGAGGAAACAGCAAAATGTATTTACCCTTTTATAAAAAAACAACAATGACCAAATAGAAACTAAAATTGAAAAGCTATTGTTCTCTGGCAAAAGAGTGATGTATTACGTTCTAGCTAAGTTTGCACGTAAAATGTACACTGTTATTAATGAATGATTTATACTGTCCTTTTTAAAATGTGTGTTATTTGGAATTTATTCAATTTTACATGTGGTAAACTGTTTTATACATGTTTTAATAAAGAATCTGCATCTGAAATCTAGGCTCTACTTCTTCTGCTTTTGAGTTTCATATCTTCTCTTAGCTTTCATCTCTTCTGGCTCTGGTAGCCTGGCACAAAGATTTTAAAGCTGGATACATTCAGCCCCTTCCTTTTCCTTTCCCTTTCCCATTCCCTTCCTTCCTCCCCCTTCCCTCCTTCCTTCCCTTCCCTTCTCTTTTCTTCCCTATCCTTTCCTTTCTTTCTCTTTCCGTTCCTTCCCTTTCCTTTCCTTTCCTTTCCTCCCACTGAGCCAGGGATTATTTCCAGGTGTGATCTAGGGAAAAAGATACAATAAACCAAAAACAGCAGTAGGGAAGCATTCCAAAGATAAAATGTAGGTAGTGAACAATTCAACCAGATGCAAGTGCAAATCACAATAAACAGTGAACAGACGTTGGTTCTGTGAGCAGCACCAATACCTGATTAAAATGACAAAAGCAGGTTGATACAAATAACGCAGCAGTTGTAATGACATGAACTGACCCTGGGGGACCATGGTGAGGTGAAAAGGGCACCAGGAGCAGGTCATGAGGGGGCTAACAGGACTGAGAAGGGGAGGGGAGGAGTGGTGCTAGGAGAAGGCTGACTGCCCAGCAGAAGAGTGAGGGTAGGGGAGGGAGAAGGTGCAAGGATCCCTGGCATGGAGGGAGTATGAGGTAGAGGGATGGTGGAGAGGAGTGTAGCTTTGGTAAGATGGTAAAGACCCAAACCTGTATCTGGAGATGAAGGAGGTGCAGTGGGATTGGCGATGTGATGGGAGGTAGTGCCTTTTAGCATCTATTGTTTGAGTCTTGTTCTCCATCCAATGGTTAAAGACTTGTTGCGTATTTATGAGGATTACGCCATTCCTTCATATAATGTTTTATGACTGTGGACTGTTCTCATTTGGAAAGTTTATACTTCTGCTTCTATTTTTATACAAAATTTTAATATATTCTCAAAAAGTATATTCCCATGTTAGTCATAATCAAAGTGTTGAAATGGAGTAAGTTATACTTCTGTATGATTAATGCCTTTGGAGAAACTCATTCTCTGCATCAAACCTTTTAGAGGTCCTATGGGCTTCACAGTCTGTTCTTTGGTTATTAAAAATGTCCTGATGCATTTATCGATGAAGTTGGCAAGGACTTCGGTACTAGAAAAACAAATACATGCAATAAGCCTAAATTTCATGTAATTTCCTCTTGGAGATTTACCCCTTTCTATACACACACACACACTTACGGTATGCCCATACAGAATGTGTGTTTTAAACTGATTTCATCTTGTGGTCTGTGTTCATACAGTAGGCAGTTTTGCATATGGATTGCCACTTCAGAACATTCATATGTTTATCCATGTATTCCTTCAACTTTACATATTTTGATAATGGATTATAATAAAATAATAAAGCACAGGATACGATCTTAAACTAAGAGCCGGTGGCAATGGCTGAGATGCTGAATGAATACTTAGTTTCACTGTTCATCAAGGGTCCCCTGGTGGGGCTGGGGGGAACCAGTTAGAATAGCATTTCCCAAATAGCACTATCTAAAACAGTGCATCAAATACCATATATGCCTCTACAATGACAGCAGTAGGATAGCGCACATCAGTTACCACTACCCCTGCCACTGTGAAGGCATACAAGAGAGTCAAGTAGCTGGAAGCGGGGTGTGTGGTCAAGCTGCTCCTGTGGTGGAGAGACTACGGCACTCACATCCAGAGCAGAGGAGACCCGGAGACCTGGGTTCTGTTCCTGGTCTCCCATTGTTCTCCCCATCCCCAAGATTCACCCCCCCAGAGTTGAATATTTAAAGATGGAGGTGTATGGGAGTGCAGGGGCGAAGCTCCCCTCAAAAATACAAATTTCGTGTTTTACTTTGCCATGGTAGTGGTCCTCCGTATGTTTTTGAACCACTACCACTGGTGCTATTTAATATGGTGTTTTTTCATGGTCATGGTTATTGTTGGTGCCATTTTTCCTGTGCGGTTCTTGACCATGCTACTGTGACTTATGGCATCTTGACCTAGTGCCGGGCAGAGGTGCTTACTGGGAAGGTCTGAGGTATCAGGAGTAGCCATGGTGCTGCCAGGGTACTTCACACCGATGCTGGTACCTAACTAATTGGCAAATATCAAGCCAGGTATGTCCCAAGGGGTGGATGGGATACACCCCAGGATCACTGTGGAGCTAAAGAAGCAATTAGTGGGACCATTTGCAGTAATCATGTAGAAGTCTGTCTGGACAGGTGTGGTGCCAGAGGACTGGAAGGTGGCCAATGTGGTCCACATCTTTAAGAAGGGGGTATGGTCACACCATGGGAACTACAGGCCAGTCAGCCTGACATCAGTGCTGAGCATGGCCCTAGAATCCATTTTCAAGGACAGACTAATGGAGCAGCCGGCTGAGGCCAGGGTTCTTGCCCCCTCTCAACATACCTTAACGAAGGGCAGAGCATGCCGAACCAATCTAAACACCTGCTTCATAGGGGTGACCAGAAAGATAGACAAGGGTAGGGCCATAGCACATCTGGACTTTCAGCATCTATTGGCTGTGTCTTGTACTCCATCCAATAGTTAAAGACTTGTTACATGTTTATAAGGACTACATCACCCCTTCATATAATGTTTAATGACTGTGGGCTGTTCTTCTTGGGAAAGCTTTAACTTCAGCAGTTGCTGATGACAATAATCAAGCAAGGGTGGTGTAATCAAATATTACCCTGCATGTAAACTTGTTCTCTTCTCCAGGGGTGTAGGTAGCTTTTTTGACTGGGGGGAGCAAAGACAACTAAAAGTCCTGCTTTTCCTAGTAAATCCCAAATTAATAGGCTGGGGGTCTGGGGGGCCGCCTAGGCCCCCTGAAGCTATCAGGTTTTTGATGCATTCTGGTGCATTTTAAGGGTCATTTTCATACAGTTTGTGTGCTTTTAAGGCCTTCTTTGACTTGCTACAAACAACCAATATCCCTATCAAAATAACTAGCTTTTTATTTTCTTTGACTGGGTAACCAGAGTGGTGGACCAAGGGGGAGCAGTTGATGTTGCCTGTCTTGACTTCAGCAAACCTTTCAATACTGTTCCACATAGAAGATTGATTAATAAGCTGGGTAGGCTCAGGTTGGCTCAGATGTTGGTCAACTGGGTGGCAAACTGGTTGACGGGCAGAAAACAGAGAGTGGTGGTAAATGGTATACAGTCAGAAGAGATGCAAGTCACAAATGGGGTACCTCAGGGAACAGTTCTGGGGCCAGTCCTCTTCAATATCTTCATCAGTGACATTGCAGATGGACTGGAGGGTAAGGTGTGTCTGTTTGCAGGTGACACCAAGATCTGCAACAGAGTAGATGATCCAGATGGGGTGGGCAGAATGAGAAGAGATCTGGATAAACAAGAAAAATGGTCTGAAGAGTAGCAACTGGGGTTTAACACAAAGAAGTGCAAGATCATGCACATAGGGAAGAGAAACCCTGAAGCCACCTATGGGCTGGGAGGGGAGTTGCTGGCAGGCACAAGGGAAGAAAGAGACTTGACTTGAGTGTCATCATCACCGATGACCTGAAATCATCCAAGCAGACCTCTAAAGCAGTAGGTAAGGCTAGAGGGATGTTGTGGTGTATTAGTAGGGGTATCACAAGTCGGAAGAGGGAGGTAATAATCCCTCTTTACAAGACACTGGTTAGACCCCATCTGGAGTACTGCATGCAGTACTGGAGGCCACACCCTCACAAGGACATTAACCAAATTGAAGCAGTCCAGAGAAGGGCAACCAAAATGGTGCAGGGACTGCATCAGAAAACATATGAGGACAGATTAACTGAACTCAATATGTATACCCTAGAGCAAAGGAGGAGAGAGGTGATATGATTGAAACATTCAAACACCTTAAGGGCATTAATAAGGTGAAAGAGTCTAAAATGTTTCAATATAAGAAAAATAGCAGGACAAGAGGACACAGCATGAGATTAGAGGAGGCGATTAAGGGTAATGTGAGGAAGTTCTTTTTCACAGAAAGGGTGGTGGATGCATGGAACGGCGTACCTCAGGAAGTGGTGGATAGGAATACAGTGCAGGACTTCAAACAGGCATGGGATAGGCATAAGGGAGCAATACAGATGAGTATGAATAGATAGGCCATTGACAGAGCACAGGCTTATGGCACATTCATAAGGTAGAAAAAGAAATGGGCAGACTGGATGGGCCTTGCAGTCCTTATCTGCTGTCAACTTCTATATTTCTATGACTCCATCGAGGATGGGACCAATTAGTGTGGCCAATGGTGAGGTGCTGTACTCATGGAGAGCAACTAAAGGTAGGACCTAGACATTGTATGGGGTTCCTCTTTCTGTAGTGGAGGAGGTCAAGGATCTGGGAGGACAATAAGAGAAAAAGGGCTCAAGTGTGACAAGCAATGCATGACCATTGTCAACAGGGCTAGCAAAATGCTGGGGAGTATCACAAGTGTGACCAGTGTTAGAGCAGGGGAAGTAACGCTGGCATTTTGCAAGGCCCTGGTCAAGATCCACCTGGAGTACAGTGTGCAGTTCCAGACTTCTCAACACAAAAAAAACATTGAGGTAGTCGAGGGGGTGCAATGGAGTGCCACCAAAATTATTAGAGGTATGGAAGGCAAAACCTAGGAGATGGAGAACCTTGAAGTCTGCAAAATATTCATGCTGGAGAGCAGGAGGCTGAGAGGTGACACAATGTGTTTTCCACATACTCAGTAGTATTGACACAATTAAACTAAGATGTTTGATCTGGAGTCCTCCAGCAGAACGCTGAGTCATGCCTGAAGCTCAGAGGGGGTAGATTAAAGGGGTAACATAGATTGTGTCACCAGAGGTATATCCAGTCAGTATCCCGACAACTGCACACGGGAATGATGGTGAAGGGAATCTGGGCCAAGCAATTTGGGCGGACAAGATCTAGGCAGTCGGGACTTCGGCACAGTGGCAACTGTGAGTGGACGGGAACATGGGGCCCTAACTCTGATCCTCCCCCACAATGGGTGGGGGGGGTTTATATTTATATGAGGGGGGTGTGGCGGAACCAAAGCTCCCCCTGCAATGGGGCCAACTTGCGGTGCGACCAGCCAGGTGCGTGACACAAATTTCCTGTCATGCACCTTGCTGTCGGCCGTTTTCCCGCACCTCAGTCGTCCTCAGTGAAATAGTTTTCACCCTCTTGTTGGTGACCAAATCCAGTCTGCCCATTTCCCTGCATAGCTCCATGCTCAGCCTAATGCCGGGCTGGATTTAGAGATCCAGTAGCCACAGTGGCTAACTGTGACCTCTTTCCCCAGGTATCCCTGCTCCACCTTCCCCTGTGGATCCAACTACTCCCGTATAGCTATCCCACTCAAGTTATAACCCCATCACAATCTTGTCTTCAACCAGCTCTCTGGGCAGTTTATTCCATTCATCCATCACCTGCTTCTTGAAGAAATTCCTAGTGTCCCTCCTGAATCCCCCCCACCGGTCTCCACCCGTGTCCTCTAGTCACACTGTGCCCTCATTCCTTGTGGACAAGTCCTTACAATCCATCCTGTTGATTTCTCACAAAGAACTTGTTTGCCTCAGTCAACCCCATTTCCCACCTGATCTCCAGTGTGTTTATATGTTGAAGTCTGCCAAGCTTTCCTCATACAACCTCCCCTGCTGCCAGGATACACATCACTTTACACTTTTTGGCACAGTGTTAGGAGACACTTTTTTTATCTCAGAGCATGGTCAACCTACACAAGATGGAGGCACGGTCAGGGCTGGACTTACTGTTAAGCAATATATGCCTGTACATAGGGCCCTGTGTGCTTGGGGTGGGGAGGGTCCCTGTCAGCACTACAATTTGCACACAAAAAAGCAGCATTTCTTTTTTTGTTTTGTTTTCACTTGCCAACTTAGACAAGGTATTCAGTGATGGGTGGGGGGGCATTCTCATCAAAGCCACTCGCCATACTAGTCTGGTCACTGACACTTTAACAGGCAGCAGAGGTGACCATTCATGTTAAGCCCCACCTCTGCTCTCCCATCCTCAGTGAATCACTGTGCCCCAAGTTTTGCGCATGCACCTAGAAAATGCCTGATGTGTTCAGTTCCTCTGTTATGGCACCATTCCCCTGTCATTGTGTGGTGGAGTCTGAGGATGGTACATGGACCAGATGGGAAGCAGGAGACAGGAGTCGTGAGCAGTAGTGGTGAGTAGTCAGCCAGTGGCTGTGACAGCACTGTGGCCAGCATGATAGTCAGGACTCAGGAGTGCTTAAAAAAAGAGTTGGTGACAGAAGAAAAGCTAAGGAGCTGCCAATGTAGCAACCCAGAGGCCTCACTAATGCTTCCAGCCAGGACTCTTGGGATCTAAGGTCAGCCTGCCCATCAGAGAGAGAGAGCAAGAGAGAGAGAGAGCAAAAGTCAGGTCAGCTGAGCACTGCAGTGGTGGGAGAGGCCAGAAGGAGATGGCCATTGTTTGATGACTACTGCTGGGTGTTACAGAGGAGCTGGGATTCCTGGGCTTGACACTGGGTGGTGGTAGCTGGTAGTGCCATAACGGGCAAGATTGTCCACTGGTCATGAAGCAGCCCAACAAAAGCATGCTTAGATGGGCTGTGCTTGACTGGGGAAGGAGGCAGAAGCCACAGCTGGGCCCATCACCTGAACCTGAAGAGCACAGTCCCAAAAGAGAGTTCACAGTGGTAGGAGACAGAAGTTGGGGAACAGACATGGCAGCAGGCCAGGAGGAAAAAAGGAGTGAGTAGGAGTCCCAATCAGAGTAGCAATCCACCAGTCAGCTACCAGAGATATTTGACCTCACTCACTGGGAGTCTGACAGAGTCGGACAAGGACCATTTTCTCAAAATTGCAGGTACTATGTTTAGCCTATGTCTCATATCAGCCAGCAGCCACTTGACTTAAGTAAAGTGTAAGTTTTGGTTAACAAAAATAAGTGGTATTGCATACTGCAGCATTGTTCGACTGTGTTTACTGATTCACTGTGACTTTCTTCCCATTTCCGTAGTCACCACAGACAGCCAGCAGGCAGGCATGCTCTTTGCTTGTAAATTTATCATGCTGCCTGCCCACTGCAGACTAAGGGCTTACCTATTAAGAGAAAACAAAAATTGCTTAAAACTATTACAACAGAACATATTCTGAAAGTTGTGTTTAAACAACAACAAAAAAAGATCTAAAACCTAACCAACTATAGTAGAAATAATTGTTTGAACACTGTGTCACCGTGAAAAAAAGTACTTCATTAATCAGTGGAGTACTGTGCAAGTGTGTGTGTGAGTGTATTCATTTTAATTTGATGGTATTTGTTATATATGCTTATAGATTAGAACTTTCAGGAAGTGTTAAATAAAATTCAGGTAAGTGTCTTATTTAAGAAGTCCTTGTCAGTCATGTCAGCAAGGATAATGATAGGCTAGTGCAGCTGGGTAGGTAGAATGTCTTTCTTTCCTTCTTGTGCAAACTGCAGTGCTGAAAATTACCTTTGGAGAACTCAGTAAAGTGCCAGTGCTAAAATATGAGGCAGGCATCAGGCATTCAGATTTTGTCCAGCTCTGGTACTTGATGTATGTATATAGGTACAATATATATCTCTTAAAGAATACCTAAACAACATTTTGACAACAAACTATTCAAAAATCTGACCTCAAACAGGACTAAAGGAAAGGTTGCTGAATTTGATAATGCTAAAACTACATTTATATAAGTTACATAAAAGTGATTCTAAAGCATTTGAAAAATGAAAAATCAGCCTTCCAATTTCAAAAAAACTGCCTTACCTGCTTCTTAAAATGGCCACCAAATAAGTTAAGTGATGACATCATCAGAGCCAAAGTCAGAGAATTATATGACTCTCTGTAGTGCTAACTAGTTCTTTTTTTTCCTTTGTATAGAATTGTTTCACCAAAATGGTCTAAACCACGTGCATTATTTAGATCAATACGCATGTGAGGCTATGATTCTGTTCATTTTGTTTACTTTAACATGCTAAAACTGTGTTTTAATCTAACTGACTTTCTCTTTGGCAAACCACAGTGCACTACACATCTTGAATAACCTGGTGGTCTAGTTGTTATGGTGGATTCAGGATGCTACAATGGGGTGCTGGGAGTGTGTGCATACTTGATACGCACTTTTAACATTTTTATGAAACCTTTATATTTTCTGCTATTATGCTTTTCTAGTATGTTTTTGACTGAAACTACAAATGTCATCCATATTTTTGAATGTAAACCTTTGTACAATCAATAAATCAGACTTCTTTAACAAAGTGAAATGCAGCAAAGCTGATACTTTACAATGGAGGGTTATAGTGCACCCTTCACCACCATAGATCCTACTTGTTTAGCAATAAGTTCTACTGTAGTCCAGTGTCAGAATTCATATTTCTTGGAAATCAAAAATATGTATGTCTTGTCTTCTCTTCTTTATCCATGGGAAATAATAAAAATAAGAATCAGTATTTATATAGTGCTTTCATACACATTGTATCCAAAAGTGTTTTACAACAATGCTAGACTGATAGTGAAGGGACTGAATGTGTAGTGGCAGCAAATTCAAATTCACACATTAATGCCCACACACAGCCTTGCACAATTGCATGAACTGGTTTTGTGGGAAGGGGAATGTTGGCCAGGACGATGGGGTCAGGTAGTGATCATGGAGCTGGCAGCCCACATCTTATTTCTCACAGTGATCTGTTCATATTTCTCCCCTTCTGTCTTCCCCCTTTCCTGAATATAGCAGTACCTTGCAGGAGTGGCCTGCTCAGTCCCCTTCTGGTATTCATTCTCACTACTTCTCCCCACACCAAAAACTGGTGAGCCCATCAGCCTTGTGCATCATGAATGAGGGTTGTACAGTCCCCAGGTTTTTTTCACATATCAAAAATAAACAGATCTTTCCAGTAAGTCAGGCTGATAGCAATAGGGAGACAAGGGGAATTATAGGCTTTCCTATCCTGATGAGATCTAGGCTACCTTTGATTAGGCACTGTTAAATGATGAGGTGTGCACATCATTATGCATGCCATTTAATAGTGCCTAATCATAGGTGGATTAGATCTTATATGGATAGGAATGCCTGTGTTTCCCCTTGTGCCTTGCTGCTATCAGTCTGGCTTACCAGAAAGGTCATGTTTGTTATTAATATGTAAAAATGACACGGGCGACTGTACTAACCGCATTCATGTTGCAGAAGGGTAGTGAGCTCACCAGTTTTTGGTGTGGGGAGCAGAAGAGAAGAATGAATGCCAGAGAGAGACTGAAGATGCCATTCCAGCAGGGTACAGCTATATTCAGGTTAGGGGAAGACAGGAAGGGGATGCTTAGCAGATTATTGTGAGATCTGAAATGTAGGTCTGCCAGCACCATGATCTATACCCGACAGTGAATGAGAGCAGCCAACAATGACAAATACTCAGTGGCAAGGCAGCACGTAAAGTGTTACTTGAATTCAGTGTAGGGAGATTACCCTTAGGTAGGGGGGAAGGGGTTTACATTTGTTGGGACAGTATTGATGAAGCTGTGTATGAATCATTCAAGATTTAGAAGGGTGGTAGCCAACCAGCTCACATTGTGGAGTAGGGTACTAAAAAGTACTGGAGAAGATTTGCAGGGAACTGTCCTACAGGGTTCTGCAGATCATAGGTAAAGGAGTAGACTGACACTGGAACTCTGGTGGATTCGCACAAGGCATTAGTATGCCTCTTCTGCTAATAATATTGTTATCCATAGTACATACAGCCCTTATAAGGGTATGAACAGCAGTTTTTCTGGTGAGTCCTGAGGCTTATTGCTTGGCCCGCCATGAAGACCTAATTGTTTGTTAATGAGGCAGGACAAAACACAACAGGGGAACTGTACATACTGCCTTCACTGTGCAGAAGAGTGGTGATCCACTCAATGTTTTCTGTGGGAGCAGAAGTCAAAGATTGAAAAAGTGGACATAAGTGTGATTTGGGAGGTATTTATTAACAGTGCCAGCTGATGATCCATATCGGTGTAGGTATACACAACTCTCTGAGGTATACGATTACAGTCTGAGGTGTAGTAATTCTCTTCATGAGACTGCAAGCTCATATGCAGCCCCAGGCAGTACTAAGGACATGGTATGGATGGTGGGGTGTTCAACAGAAGCCAGACTAGGTGCAGGGAGATCACTTGGAAAAAGAATACAAGAGAAGCTTTTTTGTGGATTAACAAGAATGCATGAGCTTTGGAACTGGACCAGACCGGTACTTCGCTGTGTGTCCCTGAGCAAGTCACTTAACTTCCTTGTACTGCAAGCCACATCTGTAAACAAGGTTTCAGCATAGTGTGTCTCTCCTATTAACAAAAACAAAATTCAGGGCATCACATAACCACTAGATCATCAGGTATTTGAAGTGTTGTACTGTTCTGCGGTTTGCCAAAGAGAAAGTCAGCTAGATTGCAAAACATTTTCAGCAAGTTAAAGTAAATTAAATGAACAAAATCATAGCCTAACATGTGTACTGATCAAAATAATCCACATGTTAACACATGGTGTTGATCATTCTGGTAAAACAATTCAAAACAAAGAGGGAAAGAAGAACTACTTAGCCTATAGGAATCTATATTGGTCTCTGTCTCTGGCTCAGATGATGTCATCATGACTCATCAGTTAACACATTTGGCAGACATCTTAGGGAGAAGGCAAGGCTGTTTTTTGTAAGTGAAGGGCTGATGTTTACATTTTTCAAAAGCTATGAAACTGCATTTATGTTATTTACATAAATGCAGTTTGAGCATGAATATAAACAGTAGCCTTTACTTTACCTTGCCATGAAGCCAGATTTTGGAGTTTGCAGTTTTAAAAAACTGATTGTTTAGGTATCCTTTAAGGTAGAAGAAGTAGGCGATGAATAAGGAGTACTTTACCATGTCATGGTTCAGGAGTACTGCCGCGTAACCTTTGATGATGGAGCAGTGCTGTGTGTGTGTGTGGGGGGGGGCAGTTATTGGTTTGCGAAGGGCCTATGGAAATGTTAATTCGGCCCTGGGCACAGTAAGGCAATAAATGGGACTCCATAAAAAAAAAAAAAAAAACCAAGACAAGCAATACATTTAAAGGGCTAGTGCACTGCCTAAAATTAATATTAACTTTTAAAAGTAGTCAGCTGTTACTTCTTATATCTGAAAGTATTTTTTTTTCTTTGCTCCTTTACAACAATTTTTTATCTGACTGTACTAGGTGTGATGCTTGGAACAGTACTCTATATGGAGGCAGACATATTTGGTTCTAGTCTTCTACATACCACAGCAGTAGTAGTGTGACCTCACTGTCTGTGGCATCCCAACTGACAAAGAAAAGCTGATCAGCTGCTACAAGATCAGTCACTTGAGATTAGTGGTGGTGGGACAGTATCCAACCAAACTAGATACAGTTGGATAGTGGGCAAAATGTCGGCTCTCAGATGTCACTGAATAGTGATGACATATGAGAATGGATTTGGCAACCTTGGATCCTATCCATGGATCCGATTAGAATAGTTGGATCAATAGATCCAGTGGTCAGATCCATCAATCCAGTGGTCTGACCAATGGATTTGACCTGTAGATCCATCTCAGATCCAGGGCCCTGATCTCAGATCCAAAGAATCTGAGCTTGGATCTGAAAATCTGACCTCAGATCTGAAATCTGAATTTGAGCAAAAAAATGCCAGATCTGGAGATAGATACCAGCACCATCCTGAGGATAATCCAATCCTCAGATGTACTGTCCGAGCACCACAACTTGTGATGTCACAATAAGTGAGGCCACAATGCTGCTGAGGTATGAAGAGGAACAGAACTAGATATGTCGGTCTCCAGGTAAAGTACTGCTCCTCAAATCACACCTAATTCTGTCAGGTAAAAAAAAAAACATCCTAATGAGCGAACAGAAAAAGAAAAATACTTCATAAATAAAAAGTAATATCTGACTACCTGTAAAAATTCATAAGATTTTCCTGCTTCTTTTCACGTGATTAGCTCTTTAAGTCAACAAGTAGTATTTAGAGGAAGCAGAGCTGTGAAAGTGACTATAAAGTGCATTTTTAAAACTGATTTGAGGTAACTGATGTGTGTGTTTTTTTTGTTTGTTTTTTTTGTTACAGCGGCTGGTAGCGAATTCTAGCTGAAAAGTATGCTATGATCTTTTCTCCAACAGTTCACTTACTCGCTGGGACATCAAACAGTGATGTCATCCGAGATCTCAGATGACGTGCAGTAGGCTAAGAGATTAGATTAATATTTTTAACAAGCAGTCAGGATAATTCCATGCCCACACTTGAGAGTTATTATTGGCCAGCAAAACTCTCACCATGCATGGGGAGATAGCAAAGACTGGGGAGACATCTGTGGCAAGCAAAAGAAAGCTCGTTGTTTTCTATTTCCGTAATTCTCCGGGCTGAAACTCTGATGTGTGTGATACAGAAAGCTTGGACAAACAGGAAAGCTCAAGAGTGAAGAAGGGGACTGCATTGCCAAAACTTCATGCCCTGGTATGCTAGATGAATGGTGTTCATTTGTGGAAAAAATTTGTTATGGAAATTGGAAACATGGCCTGTTGAACAGTTTTTATGCCTTGTTGTTGCCAGAAACATACAAGTTGACTGTAGATAAGGACCGCAAGGCCCATCCAGTCTGCTCATTTTTTTTTCTGCCTTATGAATGTGCCATAAGCCTTTACTCTGTCAATGGCCTATCTATTCATACTTATCTGTATTGCTCCCTTATGCCTTTCCCATGCCTGTTTGAAACCCTGCACTGTATTCATAGCCACCACTTCCTGAGGTAGGCCGTTCCATGCATCCACTACCCTTTCTCTGAAAAAGAACTTCTTCACATTACCCCTTAATCGGCCTCCCTCTACTCTCATGCTGTGTCCTCTTGTCCTGCTACTTTTCTTATATCGAAACATGTTAGACTCTTTCATCTTGTTAATGCGCTTAAGATGTTTGAATGTTTCGATCATATCACCTCTCTCCCTCCTTTGCTCTAGGATATACATATTGAGCTCCATTAATCTGTCTCATATGTTTTCTTATGCAGTCCCTGAACCATTTTAGTTGCCCTTCTCTGGACTGCCTCCATTTTGTTAATGTCCTTGTGAAGGTGTGGCCTCCAGTACTGCACGAAGTACTCCAGATGGGGCCTAACCAGTGTCTTGTAAAGAGGGATTATTACCTCCTCTTACGACTTGTGATACCCCTACTAATACATCCCAACATCCCCCTAGCCTTACCTACTGCTTTAGTGGTCTACTTGGATGATTTTAGGTCATCGGTGATGATGATGATGATGCCCAAGTCTCTTCTTCCCTTATGATTGCCAGCAACTCCACTCCCAACCTATAGGTAGCTTCAGGATTTCTCTTCCCTATGTGCATGATCTTGCACTTCTTTGCGTTAAACCCCAGTTGCCACTCTTCCAAACATTTTGCCAGTTTATCCAGACCTCTTCTCATTCTGCCCACCCCATCTGGATTATCTACTCTGTTGCAGATCTTGGTGTCATCTGCAAACAGACAAACCTTACCATCCAGTCCATCTGCAATGTCACTGATGAAGATATTGAAGAGAACTGGCTCCAGGACTGATCCCTGAGGTACCCCACTTGTGACTTGCATCTCTTCTGACTGTATACCATTTACCACCACTCTCTGCTTTCTGCCCACCAACCAGTTTGCCACCCAGTTGACCACTTTCTGACCCACCCCAAGCTTACCCAGCTTATTAATCAGTCTTCTATGTGGAACAGTATCGAAAGCTTTGCTGAAGTCAAGGTGGGCGACATCAACTGCACCTCCATGATCCACCACTCTGGTTACCCAGTCAAAGAAATCTATGAGATTAGTTTGACATGACCTTCCTGTTGTAAACCCATGCTGTCTTGGATCCTGTGCTCCTATGGATTCCAGGTGTTGCACTGTCCTTTCCTTAAGGAGTGCCTCCATAATCTTGCCCACTACTGAGGTAAGACTGACTTGTCTGTAGTTCCCTGCCTCCTCCCTGCTACCACTCTTGTGGAGTGGGATCACATGAGCCCTTCTCCAGTCTTCTGGGACCTCTCCTGTGCTCGAAGACTCACTAAACAGTTTTGATAATTGTTCTGCTAGTTCCACCCTTAGCTCCTTTAGTACCCTGGGATGTATGCAATCTGATCCCATTGTCTTGTCCACCCTGAGCTTAGCGAGCTCTTGCAGGACCCTTTCTTTTGTGAAGGGACTTGTGCACACCTCCCTCCCTCCTGTGTCCATGGTGCTGAGCTGTCGGCCCTGCCCTACCTTTTCCTCAGTAAATACTGAGCAGAAGTATCTATTTAGGATAGATGCTTTTCCTTGGTTCTTCTATACACACTCCCCGTTATCCCCTTTGATCTTAGCAATACTCCCCCTGGACTTTCTCCTTTCACTAATGTATCTATAGAAAGTCTTGTCCCCTTCTTTTACTGTTCGTGCTAGTGTTTCCTCAGTTTGGGCCTTTGTCTGCCTTACTGCCTTCCCTGCTTCCCTTAGGGAAGTTTGGTATGCCTCCTTATCTTCGTCCTGCTGTGTTCCCTTATATTTCCTAAAGGCCAGTCTTTTGGCTCTGACCTTTTCTGCTACTGTTTTTGAGAACCAAAGTGGTTACCTCCTTCTTTTGCTCTTGCTTTTCTCCCTAACACAATGGGATTTTGCTTCAAGTATTTCATCCTTAATGCTTGCCCACTTTGCCTGTACCCCCTCATCTGTACTTCTTCTTGCCAGGGCTAGCTTAACCCTGTTGGCCATCTTATCAAAGTCAGCTCCTCTAAAGTCCCATATTTTTGCATTGGAATGGGATGATTTAGTTCTAGTGGCCAAATTAAGCCATACCATGTGATGGTCACTGGCCCCCTAGGTGACCTTCTACCTGGAGTTCCGTGATCCTTTCCCCATTAGTCATTACTAGATCTAGGATAGCCCTGTCTCTTGTGGGTTGTTGTACCAGTTGTTTGAGGCCCTCCCCCAGCAGGGAATCCACTATGGGTCTAGTTCTGGCAGATGTTCCTGCTGGTATTGACCAATCCATATCTGGCATGTTGAAGTCTCCCATTATCAGAACCTCCCCTTTAGCTGTCATGTTTTGTATACCTTCTAACAGTAATGTGTCTATGTCCTCTCCCTGGTCTGGAGGCCTGTAGACAACCACAGTTCATATGGCTGTCCCATTTCCTGTTTCCAGGGTGATCCAGAGTTCTTCTGGCTCCTTATGTGTATTCTGAATTTCTGTAGCTTTGATATTTTCAGTGACATAAAGGCCCCCCCCTTTACACCTCGGTCTCTTCTGAACAGTACATAACCGGGTTCTGAAGTCTCCAAAGTGTGGTTACTGGTGAACCATGTTTCGCTAATGGCTATTATGTTCAGTTTAGCCTCTGTCATTGTTGCCTGCAGGTCTGGGATCTTGTTTACCAGACTGCGGGCATTTGTGTACATGATTTTTCATTGGCCAGATTTTGGTGCATTAGTTGGGTGAGGTCCAGCGTTTCCCCTGCGTGTCATATGGAAAGCTGGACCTCTTTCCTTGCCTGGTAATGCAAATGAACTACAAATATGCTGAACTCCAGTTTGATCACTAGCTAAGGGGGAGGGGTGTTCTTCCCATTTGATGTATCAGATGCTGCACCCCTCTCCCCATTGGCTAGTTTAAATATTCTGCAAATACATCAAATGTCTGCCCCAATGCACTGACTCCCTCCTTAGTCAGATGCAGTCCATCAAATTTAAAGAACTTTCACCACAGGTTGCAACACAGGGCCAGAAGGTGCGAGCCCCCACAAGCCACCAACGCAAACCGTGCCGCGGGGGAAGCACGGAGCTGCAGCTCCCAAAAGGTCTGCCCATTTGGGGGGGCTTACACTAGTAATAAATTAACATGAATACAAAAACTAATAGGGCCAGGCATAACCACTTATGAAAGTCGTAGGTCCATGGCCATTGTGGCCCCCCCCCCCCCATTCTGGCACCTATGTTGTAACTGCAGGAGACGGAATGTCTGTGTTCTGTACTGGAACCTTTCCATCTGCAAGGAGGGGTTTCAGACAGTCCTGCATGGGTATTCAGAGGAGTAAGACATGCTGAGATGAGAGGTGAGGGCCTAGTTGGCCTCAGAGACAGAAGTGACCGGTTGTTCCTATTGAAAGCTGCAAGAGTTCAGTCCAAACTGTTTGTTGTGTGTTTCCTATGGAACGCTGCAAGAAAAGAACTGCTGTGACATAGTCAGAGGTGCTGCTGATATCAGAAGTGGGAAATAGCCATTTCTACCCTTTTTGTGTGATCGAGGGAAGAGTGAGGTCAAGAGCTAGTGCCCGGCTAAGTGGTCCCTCAACTGAGTATGATCAAGGGGTTAGGCAGGTAGCACGCCAGTCTAGGCTTCACTTAGAACTCGACACACTGCTGTGCTGCTGGTAAGCTGTGAGAAGGATACCATGTGTGTGAGAACAACCAGGCTCAAGCCTAGGCCAAAATCTAATCCACCTGTTTGCTGCCTGTGCATTATAATCAGTGCCCGCCTGTACTCGAGGCCTGCTGGGAGGACTGATCCATGATTCTGCTAGCTTCTGGCTGCATACCATCAGACTCATGAGTACTGGCCTAGCTAGCCAGAGTTCTGCAACTCGTTTCTTAACTGGATAACCAATTTGTTCTTGGATGCAAGTTCCCATTTGGAATTACAAGCTTGATGTGGTAATGTGCTAGCCAAAACGTCAGTCTGGTAGGGTTTCATAGTGCACCAATGCAGGATCCCATGCAATTCGTCATCAGGCCAGCACCAGTTAGCAACCTGGGCACCCAGTAACTGAGTATACTGCAGTCTAAAGAGTAAGTGTTTGAAAGCATTTATAGTACTGTGGGGTACAGCTACGAAGGGTAGCTGGGAAGTACAGTAGGCTGCAAGGGAGCCTGTGCGTGGGTGTCGGGAAGGCCTGTGATCTGACAGGAGAGGCCTGATGCACTAGTGAAGTCACTTGCAAGGGGCTCAGTACTGCTAGTCTTTTAATATAATTTATTTGCCAAATTACTTAACTAATCGCGTATTTGCATATTGTCTAACCCCCTTCCTTTACAGGACCTTACCTACTTGTTAAATCAAGTCCTAGTGTTAGTTTCTTAATCTCTACGCATGAGCATATTATTAGCAATCTCCTTTAATTGTGGCAAAAGTGTATTTTTACAAAAGGTAAAGTGTGGGTACTCACTGGTCTCAGGGAGGTGTCCTGTACCCACTGAGGAGGTGGATGGGTACTACACCACAAGGGGCAGTATCATTAATTCTGTTAATCTGGCCCACTATTTCTTTCTCTGAGTGGAGGCACTGTGCTATCCCTTTGTTCCCCCTCCAAACCAAACCAAATTACCCCCATTTGAGGGATTTAATGAACCCAGGCCCCTCAATCTTACTTGGAGCCCAAGGGCGCAAGGCAGGAGTAGTAACTGCGAACGACATCCTAACATTTGTATGGCGACCCAGTTACACAGGAGTGCCTGGAGCAGCAATGCTATAGAGTTATCATGGGTTGCGAGTGAAGACAGTAGTGCACATGGGGTCCCATATTCCTAAGATGGGGCCAGGTGCAAAATAGGCTGGTTTGCCTTCACAAGTTTTATGACTAGGGAGAGGTGGCTTAAAGTTTAATGGGGAGATATTGAGTGTGTGACTGGGTGGAAGGGGTTGTGCTTGAAGACATATTGACATGGGGCTGTGCAAATACCTTATCCCGAATATTCAACTTGAATATTATATTCGGGTCCCCAAATATTCAGGTATTTGGAATTTGGCTGTGTGTAGGGGAGGGAGAAAACATAAAATAGCCCTTTCCCATCACCTGATAGCCATGGCTAGTGTCCTGGCCAGCCTCCTAGCCAATTTCAATCATTTACTACCTACCTCACCCTTTCCCCAGTGCCCCAGAGACTGACAGCGATAAAGATATTAAATTGTCTGCTTCTGGCACTCTGCCCAGAGCGACAGCAACTTTTCAAGCTCACTCCCACCCTAGCCTAACTCCCCCATTCTCTTTTATATCCTTCTTTTGTATTTCAGCTCCCCTTGACTACTTATGTTGATGGGAGGCTAGTGGCAAGTACTGTTTCCTAGACCAGCCCAGTTGGGTGCCCCCCACAATATCCCTTGCCCAGCCCTTGGCCTGCATTGCAGAGATAGTGATTATCCGGTGAGAAAAATAAAGTAAAACTATTAAGTCCTACGGCCATATTAGTAAGTACCATACCGATTAACTATAATGCAGAATCTGATCCAAGAGACTGTCATGAGGGGGCATGAGATCATGAGAGAGGGGTGGGGCAAGAGTGTCATAGTAAGGGTAATGGCTAATCAGACTGATCTGTCTCAATCACAAGCCCATGTTGTTGGCATGGGGGGGAAGAGCAGGTAACACCCCCTGTCTCGTCTTTCTTAACATCATAAAAGATGCCAAACTCTGGACTGCGCTGATGGCTGAAGACGAAGGCACCTGCCTTATGCTGTGGAGATAGCAGAGTGATGTCCAGAGGCCACAATCCCAAATGGCATCAGGAGGGGTGAAAGAGCTGTTGCAATGATGTGCACTCTTCTCAGGGCATGATTCCCGCAATTCCAATGGAACGACAGCTCCCAGTGATTTGGAGAGGGTGGAGTATTCCAAGGGGAATCCCATCTAGTCCCACCCCTTACTCCAGACATTGGGGGCTAAAGAAAGTTGCTCCCTGGTGGGAAGGTGTGGAGGCACCAACACCAGGCCTCAGCCCCAATGCTTATGAAGTTACATTTCAGAGAAAACATGTGCTGTGACAGTAATTGTACTGCGTCTCAACCCTTTGATTGCAGAGGAAGGACCAGCATGTGTTCAATGGCATGGCAGCACTTGATCAGTCAGGCAGCTCGCCCTAGCAAAGGCTCTCACAGCATGGAAAGCACACAGGTCTGAACGGCTTTGGCCTTGGTGGGATCTACATTGTGGCATGTAGGCAGAACAGGTATGGGTGGAAAGGGGAGAAAACATAAACTGCCTCAGGGAGAAAAAATCCTGGCAGTGCATCGGGATGCCACTGGCCTGCTCGAGCCCTGCACTGCTAGCCTAGAATGATTAGCCCCACTGTCACTGAATTTGTGGAACTCCACATGGGGGTTCTTGTCTCCCCCTGGCCCTAGTGTGGGAGTGTCTCTCACAGTGAATCTCTCGGGGATCTCTGGGGTCCAGGATAGGTAGCAGAGCTGGGTATTGGCAAGGCTGAGGGATAGTCAAACTGGGTAAAGAAAAATAATAAATACAAAAAAAGGAAGAAGAAAAAAGGAGCCAAACTCCAGAGGTTCTCTGCGTGAACACTGGTGCACCTCCTTCCTACTCCCCCACCTGTAGCTATCTCTGTCTTCTCCTTTAATCAGCTAGGTAGAGTCCCTATCGCCTCCTAATGAAGGGTCACGCTAGACCTTAAGCACTGGGGCTTTCTGTGCCACACATTCAAATAAACGGGTGTTACCCAAAAAAAGTGCTTGAGTTCTCACTTGCATTATTCGGACCAAGTGCCATCCGCATTGTTTTTTCTAGAATCCCTATGGCACCTCTTGATAAGGGTGGTAGGTGTCAGCCGGGAGATAAGAAGAGATTTTGACCAAAGTAACAGTGCACGTTTACCTATTTTTGCCAGTGAATCAATTCATGTTTTAGCACCATATCCGTACAGTAGGGGGAGGTGGTTGTTTCCAGATATTTACCAGTGGGAAGTGATGCCTTGGCATGCTCTTCTGTGGGTGTAGCTGGTATGGGAGACGCTACAGCCAATGTAAAGTCAGGGTGCCCTCATGCTGCCAGTTAGTTTTATGTAGTTCTAAATTTGAGTTATAGTTCATTGTTGGGCATGTCAACACTGCAAGTGCCTTCACCCGCCAGGTGCCCTCCAGGCACAGATGAGAGCCTGGCTGTATCAACCTATGGAGGAATGCCAGCTGAGGGAGGCAAGCAGGCACCACCAGCAAAGCACTAGGGTGTCAAGGGTGCTCCTGTGTGCTCGGCAGGAGTGGGTACTCACCAGTTTCCACTGAGTGGGTGGCCGGAGGACTTGGGCCAGGGGATAAGCAGCACCTGACATATGCTCACGACTGGAAGTGCGGGTGCCAGTCATTCTCATATTCCTGACAGTGGCATGAGGCCCCAGACACCTCACTGAGGCAAGGGCATCAGTGTGTCACCATATGGAATCTGGAAGGCTGCCATGGAGGGATCCCAACCAGCAGGGACTCATGGGAAAGGATTGTGACATTGGCCATAGCTTGGGAGTTTAGTGGGGTCACCAGGAGGCTGTAGGAACTCCAGAGGGTGCATCCCCCAGGGACACTCCCTTATGGATTTCAGGCCTGTGACAGGTTCCCCCAAAAATCACTCTGGCACATTCTAGGGCAGGGCAACCCCAGGGACCTGCCTAAGCAGAAAACATCAGACACACAAGGACGAAGGATGAAGTGGGTACCATAGAGAGACAGCAGGAATAAGGTAGAAGATGTGTCTCTGAGAAAAGAGGCAGAGACCCTGGCAGAATTACCAGAGAGTGAGATCCCTGAAGGGCAAGTTGGTGGGTTAACCTGGCCCAGGGCAAGATGTGGATGAGACCCAGCAAGACCATGCTGGCATCCAACTAGTGAAAAAGGGCTTGGTGAGGGACATGCCAGTTCCCCTTGATGTTCTCCATTTTAACAAAATACAGTGTCTGAAGTGAAGTCGAGCAGGAAATCTAGGAACAGAATAGAGTGTGGTAGGGAATCCCTGGGCACACCTGACAGAGAAGTATGGAGAGGTTGTCTGTAGGCGCCTTGCCAAGTGACAGGAAAAGGAAGGAGAGTATCAGTGAGCCGCAATGAGAAGGAAAATTGCTGGGAGCACAATAGGGTTAACATGAACTGCAGCAGAAGGCTGTATGTGGCTGGCATGCCATTGGTTTAGACATTCACGGGAGAAGATGGTTACATGGGGAAAAGCCTGTAAGGCATCTGGGGTAGAGATTACCTGTGAAAACCTATGTCCAGAAATTAACTGCTTATGAAGTAATGAACTGAGGGCCTCAAACCCAAACCTGTCTGTACAAATAAACTTTGTCATGACTCCTGAGCAAAGAGTCAGTTGCTTGAAGGCTAACATCTACATGTCTGTGTTAACTACTTGAGGTGCCCAAGTCCTGCCAACTCAAATACCAGCTGTTAGTCCGACAGCCACAAGTATAGCAACCCAAATAGCTGAGTGTAAGGCACTCCTAGTGAGCATACCATCACAGGGGTCAAAACTGGCAATGACCCACTAGCCAAATACTGGTAGATTTTGTATCGGGCTAGTAAGATTTTCCTTTAACTAGCCCTGCGGGTTTGTACTGGAGAAGGTATCATTTCAGTAAGTACAATAGCTGGTCCAGTGGAAAAGTCTGTAGGGCTAGTGGATTCTCCCAGTCACTAGCCCTGCTGCCTAGTGGCTGCAAAACTTAATTTCAACCCCTGCCATGATCATATAACCCTAGATACAGTAGTTCCCTGGGCCAGCCAGTGATGTAGGTGGGCTACCATAACGCCTAAGGGTGTGTTGCACATGCATTACTTTTTTTTGTTTGTTTGCTGTTTCCCCCCGGGTACTCTGGTCAGGGCCACCTTCGCTCACTATCAGTCCTACTATACCTCCCATCCATCAGCACTCTGGCCAGGATCTCCTTCAGTCATTGCCAATCCTACCTCCTATCCTTTCGAACTCTGTCCAGAACCTCCATCAGCCACTGATAGTCTTACCTTTCATCCACTGGAACTCTGGGTAAGACCCCCTTTGGCCACATCTAGCACCACATCCTGTCCATCGAGGCTCCTCCTAGCTGGGTATCCTGGGACCCACTACCCCCCACTCACCACAGTTTGAGACCCTGAGATGGGGCCTGCCTTTCACTCCTGCGGCAGCTACACTCCTGATATCCAGCCACCCATGGCGGCATTGAAGCCTGGGAGCATTCCGGCAAACAGAAGGAGTGAGCTCTATCATGGATATAGAGGGCAGGCATAGCGTGACCTGCCCAGCCAGCTGCCATTTACCCCTGGTTTGTCTTCCCCTGGGATGCTGCTGTGCAATGACGCTCACAGGCACACACCTGTGCATGCGCAGTTGGCACTAGCATTGACAGCATCTAGTCCCTCCCTCCCTCATGCGGCCAAGCCCCAGCTGCCGAGACACCCAGTCTTTGCTAGGTGGTGGGCTGAGCAATCCACCCTCCTGAAAGAGGAGAGCTGTCCTTGGGATGCTCAGTCCGCCTTCCCCTGGCTGAATCCCGATGACACGAGCTCACTTCCAGACTTGGATCATCAGCATAGCAAAAGGTAGCACTGCCACTATGCTACTGGTCTGGTGCTCAGATATTACTTTTCAATCATTGTAATAATAAGTTTGTGTATTAAGATAATAATAATTATACAATGGCAAGAAAATTTCCTGGACTCTGATTGGTCAGTGTGTGCCTGAGACAGTGATGATATTACACAATAACATCACTGTGTTGATTTTATAGAGCTTGATTTTTTTTTTCAGAAACAAAGATATACTGCCTCACTAAAAATCTACTAAAAACATTTTTATTTTTATTTTTGTTTCCTATAACATCGAGCCATTGTATAATTGCAATAAGGCACTCCAAGGTGTGTGTCATCGTAATAAAGTCACTCGGGCCGGGAAGCACCGCCACCGCGCGCCAACCCACCCCAGGAGGACGTTATTACATGATAACACACACCTTGTCATGCCTTATTGCTTAAACAGCAGATAACAAAGCCAGCCGAGCGAAAGCTTATTAAGAACAATATCCTTTTGAAGTCTTATTTGCTGGAATCTTAGCTGAAAATGTTTGTGTTAACTTGCATCAGTGAGACTGGTCTGTAGTTTTGTGGAACAATCCTACAGCACTTTCTGAGTAAGTTCATCGATACTGTACCTAGATCAGTAGTGAGGCTAGTAGTTGGTACTAGAGCACTGGTTCAGGACTCAGCCTTTTTGCAGTGGGCCAAGCAGCAAGGGAGTGCGAAATAAAAATTTCTGAAATTTGGAATGGAATCACAGTTTGGAATTAAGGAGTTTTTGCATAATTTCCTTTATAGATCGTGTAACGTTTCAACATGTGTAGTTTGGCATTTCATGTGCAAAATTCCACAAAGAGCAGATTTCTGCCCACAAAATTGACCGAATCAGATGGATTTCAAGCAGAATTTTGCAATTTGTGAAATAGGAATTTCCTGTGAAACTCCGCGGAGATGGAAATTTTTCATTCTACCAACCCCTGCTGGGAAAGTCAAGGTGTTCTTGATCAGGAAAGGCCAGCAGCCTGTTCCACAGTGACAAGAAATTGCTGCATCTCTTCAATATAGTTTCTCCAAGCTCGAAACCTGGTTTTCACAAAACCGTTTCCTCTTAAATTACAAAAAAACAAAAACAATCCACTTCCTTACCTAAAACACAAAAAAGAATGCAGCCCCATTGCCCATCCAGAGCTACAAAGGTGACATCATTGAACAAGTCTGTACCTTCAGATATCTTGGTATCCACATAGGTGACTTGGTATCTTTTACCGCCATAGGAAAGCCATGACCCTGGAGGCCCTCAGCCTCGTCACTCAGAGTTTCATACTGTCGACTTTAGACTACGGCCTAGTCATATACAGTACTGCCGCCAAAACCACGCTAAAACATGTCAAGGTACTCCTTATTAAAACATGTCGTCTAGTGCGCAAAGTTGATCACCTAACCCACATCTGCAGCCTATATTCCTCTTCTGGCTGGCTACTGCTCCACCAACGGATCAGGTATCAAGTATGCCTAATCGGTAAAAAAGACCTCCTAGGACTATCCCCTGACTCCATGACAGCGTTATTCATTTGCAACACTACCTCCAGAACCACCGGAATGTTAGCAAAGGGGGCATTACATGTCCCTTTTAAACAAACTTCCATTGCCCAACGGTCACTCTCCAACTGTGGGCCTCTGTGGATGAACAACCTACCCCCCGCCTTCCTTCAAACCAAGAAACTTGGTCTAAAAAACATCTTCAGACACTCTTGGCTGTCACCAACCACTGTGATTGCAATCCCTGAGCCTTGACCATCCCTCTGTCTCTAAGTCCTCTGTACCTGCCTTCCCCCTACTTGCTTCCCACCCTTAATCTCTACTCTGCCCGCTCTGCCCCCTGCCAGGACAAAGCCAACTACCAGCTGCTAACTACGTACCTCCGTCTCTAGAGGAAACTGTGGGTACCTCACCTGTCCCCTGCCTCTGTCCTCTTCTTCTATTTCCTCCCACCCCCACCCTTGCTACTTGACAAATGCCTTCCCAGGCTGCAAACTCTGTTGTACAAGCACTTAGCAACAAAACAGATTGTTATGACTCCCTCAAACCAACGGAAATATGTGTTACTGTTAGTAGTTTGTTAATTACTTAAAGTAATGTATTGTCGCCTAATCCAGTCTTGATATTTTGTAACTACCTAAACTACTCCACTTTATACAGTAATTGATTGTCATGGGTTGTCACGTATTTTCTTGTCTGTCTGTTTGTACCTACTCAACGTGGAGCCTTTGTGAAAGAGCCTTCTGGCTCAAAGGTTGTAATTCTGAGACTGAAATAAATAAATAAATGATATATGATGCTAAAACTGTGTTTTTTTATAATGGGATGGGTGCATCGAGCAATATAATTGACTAATGGAACCAGAGGAAATGCAATTTAGGGCTAAATCAGTGTAAATTCTTATGACCCCCCCCACACACACACAAAGATGTAGTGGTTCCCAGAAAGAAAAGATTAAAGCTTGTGGTTTGATTGACGGGTGCAACTAGACACCCCTTCCTGGGCTATATGAACCAGGTTCCACCAGCCTTATTTAGAAGCTCCTTTTCTTTGCTCCCATCATCCACCCCATCTCCTCCAGCAGCATGCCTCTTTCTCCTTGGGCTCCTTCCTAAAGTACCTTTAGCCAAAAGGAATCACATTCCCATGGCATCTCTAGGGGTGGAACCCTCCCCAAGAGGAATCCTTTGCCTTCCCAGTATCCCAACAAGGTTGCAATCCCTCAGAGGATAGACAGTGTGAATGGCCAAAGTAACTACTATGACAGTCAACAGCCTACCATACACTAGCCTTCGGATACCAACAAGTTGCACAAGTATTACTCCACATTGTGGTTGTGTACACTCATTAAACTAATTTTACAACTGTTGTATGTGTATCTTCTTATTAATTCCTAGCCTGGTGAAAAGCTTGATAGTTTTGTCTTTTTACAGTTTATTCATCCCATCTAACCCATCTATGATGCAATATCTTGTCAGTGGGGTCCTGCTTTTAACCACTTTTAGTGCTAAGTGGACTGAAGCCCTGAGAGGTTACTCTACTTGTTCAGGGTCACACTGTGTGGCTGTGATGGGATCCGAACCTGGGTCTTTTGGTTCCCAACCAAGTCTTTTAAATTTAAAATGAATCTATTCCCAACTTGCTGACCACTGGCAGAGTTGAGTACATATAATGCTGAAAAACATTCAGTCAGACATGACTACATGCTGCATAAATGTATGTGTAACTCCCCCCTTCCCCCAGTTATTAAGTCTTACCTGTGTTTGTACAATATACCTTTTTTGCTACTGACTGACAGTGATGCTTTTCACAACCTCCAGGAACTGTGGACTGCTGCAATGGGGTCAGAGAGTGAGTGAAGAGGAGAAGAGGAGGTGCTACCTTTCCGGTGCTTCCTACGCCTCGCCTAGGCTTCATTGCTGCACTGAACAGTCTTTTCCATGCCACTGAAGGAGGGCGTGGTCAACACTCACAGCCAGCAGGGAACTTCCTGTGATGTGCAGCCTCAATCAACCAGACACTAGTGCTTACCTAAGCTGGACATTTGTTGGGGCCCAAATTGTGTTTTTGAGAGCAAGTACCTCTTAAAGCAACAGTGTAACGAAACTGGGTAAAAATTTGACCCTGCCTTTTTTGCACTATAAAAGATTCCAGGAATCTTTCAGTTTTATTTAGGGGTCAGCATTTTCTAGTTCCTCTAAAATGTAAGTATTTTATGAATGTTTTTAGTATTTTTTTCTCAAATTAAAAAAAGTTGACCACTACATCTAGCTTACAAATTGCACTGTAGATCTGGGAAGGGTTAGGATCGAGAGAAAAAAGAAAACACATGGTGCACAGCACAGGAGGTACCTAGAAATGTAGATGTGAGAGGTATGCTAATATAGTATTTTTATCAATTGTAGCATTAACTAGCTTTTTGGAAAACATTTTTTGTTGCACTGCCATTTTAAAAGGGACTTTTGGGAACTTGTGCATTTGAGGCTGATTGCCCCACCATCTTTTATACCTCTGACCCCATTTCTACATGGCAACCGGGGTTAATGGACAGCGAGCAGCCAGATGGACATCAGAGGCTGCTTCAGAGCCACCAGAAGGCTCATGGACCACAGATGGAACCCAATCAGTACTTGAGGAACCGATGAATAAGTCCTCTCCTGTGACTGGCAATTGACCTTATCCAATTGGGGGGCAGTCTGCTTGTTTTCTTCCCACAGTACCTACCTGCCCAGCTTAGTGTGTTCCTGTCTATTCAAGGAGGCAGACCTACCATCTGTTAGTGCAAGCCAGCACTGCGCAGGCACTGGAGGAGAGAGAAGTGAGCTTTTTCAGTCCTCAAGGAGGAACTGCTTCATGCAGAATATCTGCGCTTGTTCTACTGACTCTGAATCATCATCTACTATCCATCAGTGTGTGAGAGCCACCTCGCTGCTGAGACCATTTGAGAGAAAGATAAAGAGAGCCTTTATGCCACCCAGGTCTGAGGGGCCTGCACAGCAACTACACCAGTGAAGCCCAGGAGTACACTTCCCAGTTATCACAGCCTGGTGATGGCATGCAGCAGGTGCTACCAGGCAGCGGACTGCAGCAGGTAAACTCATTAGCCTTACATACACCTGTCTCTAGCCCAGCTGATTGGCAGAGACACTGAAGATGACAGCTGAAGAGAGCTGAGGTTTTTGAGGTGTGTGATCCCATCTGCAGGGAAAGTTAAATCCAGCCAGAACTGCAGTAAGGCTGAGGGTAACCATGAGTAACTGAACAGTGCACACAGATCCTGGAACACGTATCTGTGTAAAGTTTGACAAGGCTATAATTTTTACTGCGTTTGTTGGACGAGGCAATCTGGACAGGATAACAATTTGAGGGTTTGCTACAAGTATTGGTTGTATAAGTTGTTGTATAAGTTTATGGGTCTGTTTGGAGGGCCTTTTATTGATACAAGAGTGTTGCCTTATGCGTTCTTAGGACCAGAGGACTGCGAACTGAAGGTGAGCAGTTCTGTGATCCTAAGAACTCAAGAGGTGACACTCTTAGATCCATGAGATAATCTCCAAACAGCCTAAAAAATTATTATAGATTGCTAGCTTTTTAAAATAAAAAAATAATTTTTAAATTTAAAATCCTGACAGCATGAGGAGTCACCAAGAAGCCCGTTACAGTGGCTCAGTGCGTGAGGTACTTTTACGATAATGAGTACCTCATGCGCAACTGAAGGAAGTGCTGTGATTGGTCAGGGATGCTCCTGCTTTCTATCATATATTTACAGTAAGAGCACCAGCGCCAGCCAACCACCTGCGACAGTGATTGGGCCTGCACCTATCCAACACCTGAGGGCCCGGGATTCGCCAGGAGTGCCTTAAAACTAGAGTCATTACACTGGTACCAGTTGGGCATGGGTTGCACCCTACAGTACAGTCAAGCAGGGGCATTTTGATAGTCGTGGGCATGGACTGCACTAAAGGTTTGGCTAGCAACTACTGGGGCATGACATTGCTTATACACATACAGTATATCTATTCTACCGTCACTGTTGCTTTCCTTCCCTTAGGACGTCATTCCAGAATCCCCCCCCCCAAAAAATCCCATTGATACTTGTTTGAAATCCTGACTTAAGAGTATATAATCTGTAGAGTGTTCAGTTACTGTTTAGTTTAATTGTTATTGCACTGTGAGGCTGTGCCAGTGGGGACGACAGCATTTTCTTTTTTTTTTTAACCAGGAGAGATTGAGCTGGTACTGTCTCACTGAGGGTAGTACTAGTTTGTGAGTTAGCCCACTTAACTTTTCCTGGGTGTAGGCACCACACAACTTATTTTTAACATATTGTGCTTAAGTAATGAATCCCCACAGGAGTTAACATCCTATGCCCCTTAACTCTATTTGAGCCCATAAGGCAGGGGTAGCACACCAAACCTCTGTGGTGAGCCACTGTAAACATATGTATAAACCATGATGTATAAACTAGGCACTGTTTTGTATCCCTCTGAACCAAGGAACTCAAACAAAATGAGGCATTACACAATAACATAGTACTGTGACGATGGAAGAGATTTAAGGTTCATGTAGTCCCCCCCTTCTAGTCGTGACTATACCCAGGTGGAGTATGTACACACATCTAAACCCCTACTCATGCTGTGTAACCCTTAGGAATCTGTCTAGTCCAGCTCTGAAAGTCAAAACTTCTAGATCTGCACTGGGTATCCTAGTCCACATGCTAACCACCCTGTGTATGAATTAATGTTTTCTAATGTTTCTCCTTATCCTACAATCCTCCTTTTCCCCTCAGTTTTAGAGCACTTCCTCTAATTCTGTGCCTTCCACACACACCAACTCAGACCACTGTGTATACTCCACTGTGTATACTCCACTCTGTATTCTCCACTGTGTGTACTCCACTCTGTATACTCCACTGTGTATACTCCACTCCGTATACTCCACTGTGTATACTCCACTCTGTATACTCCACTCTGTCTATCCCCTTCAGTATTCCGAACTCTCGGACCATGTCCCCTTAATGCCTTCACTTCTCTAGACTGAATCACTTGAGTAGGTGCAATCTCTCCTCATGGCACTTGCACCCTAAGTCACTTATTAGCTTGCTGGCACTGTACTTGATTCTCTCGAGGTCTTCAATGTCCTTTCTGTACTATATTGTGTCTCACATGGGGGTCATCCTGCTATCGGTTTGTGCTACTAAATATTTATCATTGATGTTTTTTTTGATGATGACGGGGTCATTTTGACCATGTATTTATTAAACCTCTGTAAAGAATGAAGAGTACTTTTTGCTCAGTGAATTTGCTTCCCTGGTAATCATACAATTTCAGTTTGGGACTTGAGGATAAATTAGTGCGTGTCTGCACAGTGTATTTATTCATTTCTGCTGATGAAGCATGGAGGGGGGAAGGTAGACCAAGAGTCACATCTAACCTTAAATTACTATATTACTGTGAAAGAAAAACCCAGCAACAACATCAAAAGCTTAAAGAGCTAGTGTACTGTCTAAAACTGATATTAGATTTTAAAAGCAGCAAACCATTACCTGTTATATCTGAGGTACCTTTCTTTTTCCCTTTATTTAATTAGAAGATTGTTTACCTGATGTTAGTAGGTGTGATGTGTTGAACAGCTCTTAGCCTGACAGCTGACGTATCTTGCTCTACTGCTCCACACTACACCATCAGCATTGTCACCTTACTGACTGTGACATCACTGCTACTTAGGAACAGCAAGTGAGTGACTGCCAGGTCATTCACCTGTGATGTCACTGTCAGTGAGATCATAATGCTGATGATGTAGTGTGGGGCAGTAGAGTTAGATATGTCAGCTGCCAGGCTAAGAGCTGTTCCACACATCCAGCACAATATTATCACATAGAATACTTTCTGATGGGCAAAAGGAAAAAGAAAAATACTTCTGAAATAAAAAGTTACAACTGACTACTACTTAAAATTTGTATTTTTTTTCCTGTCTGCCTGTTTTGGCTCCACTAGCTCTTTAAAGTGCTAAGCACATGGGCGGGAGAGGGTTACATGAAATATAACAAAATGGTAATATTACATCCATGCTGAAAGTAGAAAATAGAATAAGCATCGACGTTTTCGACCACAGGTCTTCTTTAGGAATTATCTAAAAAAGGAAAAAGCAGTTAGTGGAGAGGTAAGGGGAAATAAGGGAAAAGTCAGTATAGTATGTCTGTTCTTTATCTCTTTAATTAGTTTCCAGTTGATGCAGAGCCCCCATGCAGCCCCCTAGCAGAAATATTCACCAAATCCCGAGAGACTGAGACTGTAGCGCAGGACTGGAAAAGGGCAACAGTGGTCTCGCTCCACAAAGCAGGGAACAGGGAGGAGGCTGGCAATTACTGTCCAGTAAGCCTCACGTCAGTGGTAGGAAAGCTGATGGAGATAATATTCAAACAGAGAATCATACCGTACCTGGAATCCAGTGGGCAGCAAGACCCAAAACAGCATGGGTTCATGGCAGGTAGGTCTTGCCAAACTAACCTAATTGACTTATTTAACTGGGTTACAAGGATAGTAGATCAGGGAACGGCAGTAGATGTCATCTATCTGGACTTTAGCAAAGCCTTTGACTCTGTTTCACACAGAAGGCTGGTAAGGAAGCTGGACCACATGGGGGTGGGCAGCGAGGTGGTTGAGTGGGTGAGTAGCTGGCTGAGAGGAAGAACACAGAGGGTTCAGATAAATGGGGCGTTTTCAGCTGAGAGGGAGGTGACCAGTGGAGTACCACAGAGTTTGGTACTGGGTCTCCTACTCTTCAATGTGTTCACAGCAGACATTGCAAAAGGGCTGGAAGGTAAAGTGTATCTATTTGCAGAGGACACAAGATTTGCAACAGAGTAGACTCCTCTGAGGGTGTGAGGAGTATGACTTCAGACTTGAAGAAACTGGAGGAGTGGTCAGAAACATGACAGCTGAAATTCAATGCTAAAAAGTGGAAAGTCATGCACTTAGGCAGAAACAGTCCCAAAGAGGATTAGTACCTGGGAGGAGGGAAGCTAGCCTCCACCAGCCAGGAGATATACTGACCCCAGGAGAGGGACCTAGGGGTCAGTATATCAGAAGACTTGAAAGTGGGTAAACAGTGCGGAAAGGTGGCACTAAAGGCAAGTGGCATACTGGGCGGCATTGGGAGGGGAATCACGAGTCGCAGCAGGGAGGTGGTGTTACCACTCTACAGGGCACTGGTGTGCCCCCACTTGGAGTTCTGCATACAGTACTGGAGACTGCACCTCAAAAGGGACATAGACAGAATCAAGACGGTGCAGAGAGGGCCACGAAAATGATTCAGGAACTGTACCATGTGGCATACCAGGACAGGCTGAGGGAACTCTACATGTACTCCCTGGAACAGAGGAGGGAGAGGGGCAACATGACTGAGACTTTTAAATATATGAGGGGTACAAATAATGTCATCGTTCAGTAGCTTTTCCAATTGAAAGAGCGTGGGAGAACGAGAGGGCATGACATGAGGCTGAAGGGAGGGACGTTCAGGAGTAATACAAGGAAGTTCTTCTTTACAGAGACAGTGGTGGACCCATGGAATAGCCTACCCAAGGAGGTAGTTGGGGCCAAAATTGTAAACTAGTTCAAGAATGCATGGGATAGATGTAAAGGTAGTATATGGAAAGGCAAAGGAGGGGGTGGGGGAATAGCACCAGGTAGGTTCTTGGGCAGACTAGATGGACCTTGTGGTCCCTTTCTGACGTCACTTTCTGTTTCTATGGGTCCCTCACAAACTCCAACAGTTTCTAATGCCTCTAGACTGGAAACATAGAAACATAGAAACATAGAATTTGATGGCAGATAAGGACTGCTTGGCCCACCCAGTCTGCCCATTTCCCTACCTAATGGATAAGCTGCAGATCTTAGTTAACCAGCAGCCTTCTTCTTCCTACCCCCACCCCCTAGAATTGCCTTATGACTGTCCCATGCATGCTTGAATTCCACCACTGATTTTGACTCCACAACCCCGCCGTTCCATGCATCCACAACCCTCTCTGTGAAAAAATACTTCCTTAAATTACCTCTGAGCCGCACCCCCTATCTTCAAATTGTGCCCCCTTGTTCTTGCACACCTCTTTTTTTGAAAGATGCTACCCTCTTGGACTTTGTTGATTCCCTTGAGGTACTTGAAAGTTTCTATCATGTCCCCCCCCCCTTTCCTTGAGGCTATACATATTAAGCTCCTGGAAACGCCCTATTTTCTTTCCTCATATATGTATCCCTTATTTCCCCTTACCTCTCTAGTAACTTTGATTTTTTTTCCTCTTTTAGATAATTCCTAAAGAAGACCTATGGTTGAAATGTTGATTCTTACTCTATTTTCAGCATGCATTTAATATTACCATTTTGTTTTGTTTTCAGACAACACGCTGACACAGCACCTTCTTTTTATGTTCTTACATGAAAAATAGATACTTTAAACAATGGGGGCAGAATCTGAAAAATATTGTGACATGCTTGTTCTACAATTGCGATTCTTACGGCATGACTGTTAAACCACAAAAAAGGTGGAATAACTTCCTGCTACAGGTGCCACAGTTGAGCAATATGTGTGTCATTTTACACACGTATAAAATAAATGATGCAAGCAACACTTTGCTGCTGTAAAGTGCAGACATTGTCACCAGTGCATCACAGCATTTGAAAACAGTCCTGGAAATGTTGACACAGTTGTAGTGATGCAGGCCACACCCAGCATTTGGAAATGTGCTTTCATCACATCCTTTGAAAATCCAGCCACGGGTGTCTGTCCACGTCAGTATGTAGTATGTACTTTCATAAATGTGATGTTCAGCCGTTACCTCAGCCTCAGTCATGGTCCCCTCCGCTCCCACTCCCACATTAGCTGTGACTCCCTGATACCCTCTGACACCCCAGAGCGGGGTTGCAGCACCGGCCCTCCTAGTGCCGCAATCGACGGGATAGGTCAGGGAGCTGGCCTGGGAGCTCATCAGAGTGGAGGGGCAGGCTTCATCTAGACAGCAGGCAGCAGTGTTTTCCCCCCGTATGTGGAGGCGGGGATGTGCAATGATGACTGGCATCCACCCTGCCCCTTGTACTACATTCTGGTGCCAGTCACTGTGGTATCCCCAGCCCCTGCCAGGGGTCCATCAAGTACCTGTGACATTCCCCCCAAAGAGAAGGAGAGCAGTCCTTGTGATGCTCCATCTTTCTCCTTCCTCGGCCGGCCCCCCGATGTCCCGGGTCCATTCCTGAACCCAGGTCACCAGCGTTGCAAGCAGAAATCCAACCGCTGCACCACTGGGCCGGCCGGGGCCCTTTTCTTGCCCCCCTAACAAGGTCCTAGAGTATCTAGACCTGTGAAACACAGGGCTACAATATTCAACCATGAAGGTCTATCTCTGCGCAATTTCAGCCTATCACAGGCCTATACACTCTGGGCTAGATATTCAAACTGCGCCATTCATAGGCGCAAGCCCTTGAGCTGCGCAAAATAGTTGCGCTGGGGTGTGTCCTGGGCTATATTCAAAGAGTTACGCTATTGAGAAACTCCTTTGAATATCACCCCCCAGCCACAGCCACTGTGCATGGCACAGTGGAACTTGCGCCACCGCAAGTTGACAGAGTGAAGCATTCAACCTGTGGTGGTGCAAGTACCATTGCGCCATGCGCAAAATCCTAATATTCAAAAGGTGACATGCAAATGGGGCTATAATTCATGCAAGACACGGGGGCCATTTGCATGTGATTATGTCCCCATTTGCATGCCATTAACATGTAGGTGCACCGATCCCCGAGGACTTGCGCCTGGCACCCTGCCAGGCAGCCGTCCGGGGACCCGGCGCCTGCAGCCCGATCGCGGGCATGGTGTACTCCCCACCAGCCCAATCGCGGGCAGCAATGTGGCTCCCCCTCCCGTACATATCCCTGGTGGTCCAGTGGACGAAATGCCCGATCGCGGGCAGTATGTGTAATAAAACCACCCCCGAACATAGCCCTGGTGGCTAGTGTCCCCCACCCGCAGGCCCCACCACCCGCTCCCCGGCAGCCAGCGGGCGGCAGCATCCCACCGCCTGCGCCCCACCATCCGCCAACTGACTGCCGGTGAGCCTACCGCCCATTGGTGCAGAGCAAGAGCCAATGGGCGTGCAGCCTGCCCCATAGAACAGTCCAGATTTGTGAATGAACATATCATTCACAAATCTGGACTATCATCAACAATGGCAACTGCAGCGCCCATTGGCTCTTGCTCTGCACCAATGGGCGTGCAGCTTCTCCCGGCAGTCAGTCGGCGGGCAGCGGGCGGCAGGCGGGTGGGATGCTGCCGCCCGCTGGCTGCCGGGGAGCGGGTGGTGGGGCTGGTGGGTGGGTGGGGACACTAGCCACCAGGGCTATGTTTGGGGGTTTATTATACATACCGCCCGCTATCGGGCATTTCGTCCACTGGACCACCAGGGATATGTACGGAGGGGGTGGATTTATTACACATACCGCCCTACGATCGGGCATTTCGTCCACTGACCGCCAGGGATATGTAATGAGGGGGTGGGATTTATTACACATACCGCCTGTGATTGGGCATATCAGTCCACTGGACCACCAGGGATATGTCTGGAGGGAGGAGGGAGCCACATTGCTGCCCGCGATCGGGCTGGTGGGGGGGAGTACACTATGCCCGCGATCGGGCTGCAGGGGGGGGCACAGGGACTGGGTTGGGGGCCAGCCACAGGTGGCAGCTGCTGTGTTGCGCCCTACAATACAGCAGCTCACCTGCGGGTGGCCCTCGACTTAAGTCTTTTTTTTTTTGGGCGTAAAGTCCTGCAGGCGCAGGTTGGGGGTTGCACCTGCACAACTCTGCACATCCTGGCTGAATATCGGGCTGTGCAGTTTAAGCATGGTTCCTCCCCCTCCAGTTCAGCATGCATTCATTTGCATTGCACTGTTGCTCAGCATGTTTTCTGTGGCGCAACTGCCTCCTGCTGAATATTGCAGAATGGAGAAAGTTTGGACTTGCGCAGGCGCAACCCTATTGCGCATGACGCAACCCTTTTGAATATCTGGCCCTCTATGTCTATAGCTGATCACACAATATGGTCTTTCCTGTATTCAAAGCACATCTTATATATCCAAAATAGCTGTGTAAAAAATAGCATTTGTCCCTAACTGACCTCATAGCACTTGTTTATGACATCATATTGCTAACCATGGCAACAGTCTGTGATGTCACAGACAGCAATTGCGAGGTCAGTTGGGGACATTCAGAAGCTTTGTGAAAGACACAGTGAAGTGGGTGAGACTCCTTCCAGGGATGCAGACAGCAGCATGGCCTCCCTTTTGTCACTATCCCTCCCTTATGGGCTCAGTAAGATCGAGGGGCCTGGGTCATTAAACTCCTGTAGGGGTTCGTAATCCAAGTTGAACAATAATTAGCACAGTGCCTGCTCCCAGAGCATTTAAGTGGGCTAGGTTGCCCCCCCACCGAGAAACAACATTATCCCACTGTGGCCCCAAGGGTTCCCCCTCCATGCAACACCTACACAGTGCAATCTTCAACAAACAATAACCTATTAAACTGTAAGCAATATAAAAAGCAAAGACTCGGTCATTTAACGAAAATATAATAGGATTTTGGGATGCAGAATCATAGAATTTTGGGAAGGAAAAGGTTAAAGCAATTGCAAGTAAAATAAAAAAGGCAATAGTCCTAATTTAGCTTTGCACTAAGGATGCCTGCCCTCACCCTTCACTTAAACCACACCTGACTGCACAGTGCAAGCAGTCTCTTACTGGTACTATTAATGACCCTTATTTCTAGGGAGCGCCTAGTGCCTTACTGGGTGCTATGTTGAAAACTTGGGGTCAAAATGTCAAAAAACAACAAAGGTAGAACGTTCAATTTTTTCAACGTCTACTCTTAACTATCTGATGTTTGCAGATTTTGGCCCCATATTTTCAACATGACCTTTTTTTTTTTCACCCCACACCATGAACAAGGGAAGATACTGTACCGTTTTTAAAATCCCCTCTGAAACATATGTTTTTGCTGTCACTTTGGGAAGTCACCTTTTGGATGATAAAAAAAGATTGTATTGATAATGTGGGGTCAAAATGGCCAAAAACAACGAAGTGATGAAGAACTGTCAAATTTTCCCAACATCTACTCATAACTTTGTTATTTTTGACGATTTTGGCCCAAATATTCAACATAGCCATTGTGCTATGCCACCTAATGAGCATGACAGGTGTCATTTTTCAAATCCCCCCCAAAATATGTTTTTGCAGTCACTCTGCAAAATCGTCTTTCAGATGGGATTCAAAAAATCCACCTGTCTTGATCGTAGCATGGGTCATGGGGTCATATAAAGACCCTTATCTCTGGTCAGGGTTGCCCCCTGATCGCCCATTCTGTAGCTGTCTTGCATATTCATGGTGGCATATTGTCCCCCTCCCCAAATCACCCATCCTGTAGCTGTCTTGAATATCCCTGGTAGTGTAGTAGTCCCCCCTCTGTAAGATCATCTAGCCCCCTGCAGAACCACCTGCTCAGAATCCTTTTCTCTACACTCCCCTCTCCCCAGTCATCAAAGCTGAACTACAGCAATAGCGACAGTGACTAACACAGCCCTCTGCTCGCCACCTCAGCCAACCGCCATCTGACAGTCAGTGAGCGATTTACAAGTACTGTAGAAACAGTTGTTTCTACGGTACTTATGACTGTTCAGTGACAGTCAGATGGCTTTTCTGAGTACTTGTGAGTAGTCACTGATGATCAGATGGTGGTTGACCAAGGTGGTAAGCAGAGGGCTGTCACTGTCACTCTGTCACTGTTGCTGTAGGTCAGCTTCGGGGACAGGGGAGGGTGTGTGTGTGTGGGGAGGAGGGTCCTGAGTGGGCTGGTCAGGAGGGGTTCAGATACCCTTACGGTGGGGGACCATTAGGCCAACAGGAATATTCAAGACATCTACAGGATGGGAAATTTAGGGGGCATGGGGACCATCAGACCAGCAGGAATATTCAAGACAACTACAGGGCAAGCATTCTGGAGGGGAGCGAACACATGCTAATGAGCCCATAATGGGCATGCAAATCGCCCTTAGTGCCTTGCATGCCCAATGGCCTCATTATCATGTTAGAGTTGAATATGGCCCACAGGAGCACTGGTGCTATCCTGTTTGGGCTGGGGTATCTTCATTGAGCTCCTGTGGGCCATATTCAGTCTTGGGCTGTGTCAGAACAGGGTATGGTCACTATGCGCTGTGCCGACACAGCCCATATTCAGGCAGTTACCGCACTCTGGTCAGAGTGCACTAATTGCCTGAATATTGCCCCTGAGCTGTCCGTGTACTAATTGCAGTGGTCTTGCTGGTATAGCTCACACAGCTGGCTCTGAATATGGGAGCTACTGGGGGTAATAATGTCTGCCTGTAGCCTCAAGATACTGTTGTTCTAACTTGTAGCAGCATGCAGACAAACAAGTTCGGCATCGACAAATGCTGTTTTCTATAGCTGAGAATGCATTGGCAACTTACATTGTGTTGTTTTGTAACTATTAAAGATCAGATGCAAATATATTTTAAAAATGGACAACCAGGCTTTATGTATTACAAATAAACTGCAGGAACTGCCATTTCTTATATATAAATGCTATTTTATTGCTGCACTTATCTAATAGCTTCACAGAAAGGCCCTCAGCTTTTTTTCAGACCAGCAGGCAGATCTTGGGTGGGTGGTGATGTCATTTAAGCAAGAATTACATCATTTTCCTCAAGGTCCTGTCAGCTTAGTATATGCACAGTACATCAGATTATGAAATGGCAAATATCAGTTGTCACTTCAAACAGCATTGCACAATCTATAGGGACATCATTGCAAATGAGGTTGTCTCAATGGATAACTCCCTAAATAAAATTAAATTAAATATGCTTAAGCAATAATGACAAAACAGCCAGTTATTTCCTGGTGATTAACAACCAGCAGGGGAGGGAGGGTGGCCTGAGGCACAGCCGAGGGCCAACCCCAGCCAGACGGTCATTAATCAGCAGGAAACGACCGTCTGTGAGGTCATTATTGTGATTATAAATCTAAGCACAATAATTTAGCTTTTTATTGACAGTAGTGCCAAAAACAGTTCTTGTTTTGGAGCCACTGCTGTCAGTGTATATTGCATGATGAGTTGAGTGTCACTGCCATGCCAGGCATTTCTAAGAGATTTCAGACTAGCATGACAGCCAATCAGTGAGTTAATTTAGCTCATGAATAATTAGACTTATGATATAAGATAATAACTGATGGCCGTCAATATCAACTGATTTCAGATAGTTTTCAAACGCCGTAATAACCCAGTGTGACATCACACCAAGTTATTACGGCTTTTACAGGCTCTCTCTGCACTGTCTTGCTCACTCACTACAAATGGAGGGAAAAAAAGCTGTTCAAAAGCCAAACACCCTGCACCAGTTATTACAAAAAATAAAACATATGCAGGTGTGTGTTGTGAGTTTTTTTCACACACACTTGGTGTGTGATAATCTCATAAAACTCTCAAGCTTCACTCTCGAGGTTTACGGATTATCACCCACCTCGGGTGTGTAAAAAAAAAATCATAACACACACCTGCATATGCATTATTCTCTATATATTAACTATCAAGCAACTTCAGCTTGCTGAATGGCATGGACTGAGGTGCTGGGTGCCTCACCTCCTGCCACGCTGGTGATCCAGGTTCAGTAACGGAAGCAGGTCGCTTGAGGGCCAACCAGGGAGGGAGGAAGGATTGAGCATCCCATGGACAACTCTCCTCCATCAGGGTAGGGGGACAACATGTCTCACTTGGCGGCTACCACCTAGAAGTTCTGGATGGCAGTGCAGTGCTGCATCAGGGAAGGTGACCCACCCATCAACACCAGGGGCCACAATCGTGGTGGTAGAATGCAGACAATGTGTAGTTGCAGTTGACTCGGGCCCAGGGAGAACACCAAATTGGAAAATCCCTGACCCTGACCAGTCCCTCATAGGTGCCACACCAGCGACTGGGCTCTCCCAACATCCTCTGGCTGAGAACAACAGATAACAGCACGGTAAGTCCCAGAGAAGTCCAGTGAAGGGGCTGGTTGGCAGTGAAAAAAGATAAATTATTATGGCCAGCCCAGTGGCATGGAGGGCTGAGGTGCTTGACGCCTTACCTCCTCCCATGCAGGAAATCTGGGTTCAGGAACAAGCCTGAATCGTGGGGGGGGGGGCAGCCGTGGGTGGAGGGCGAGGAGCTGGATTGAGCTGCTGCAAGTCAGCTGTCCTCTTCCGGTGAGAAATGTGGGTTTCCCCGGCTGTTGGCTGCCACCAGGGGGAGGCTAGGTGGCAGCACCAAGTCACAAGAGAGACCAGGCATTAGGCTGGGTGTGAAGAAAGGGCCATCACTGGAGCCACGGAGCGCATGCGTGCCTCCACCCACATTTATGACTGTGTTCTTGGGTCCCAGGCTTAATGGGAGAAAACAAAAAAAATGGGGCACTGATGCAGGCTTGATGAAGCCCAGAATCTAACAGGGTGGATTAAGATCCTCTGAGAGAGGACTGCAGCCGTGGCCTACCCAGAGCTCCAACGGGAGAAAAAGTTAAATAAAAAAAGAAGAAGATAAACTACTAATTAAAAAAAAATCTAGTAACTTTCATGGGCTAATCAGTAAAATGTTGAGGGTAATCTTAAACAAGAGTAGGGGTATGCAAACGTCATCAGATAATGTATCCACCCCCCACTAACTAACCTAAATGCAGCTCTATTTGGATTCACCCCATAGGCTGAGGTTCTACCCCACTTAATATTTATGCATTTTCTCTGTAATGGGTTCTCCTCTTCCCAGAATTTGTACTGCTGCCCTTGTAACCCTTCCAAAATGTGTACTTATGTCCTACTCCTCATTCTAGTTTGAAATTCTACCATCTCGTGCTAATGTTAGAGCTTTATTGATCTTTCCCAAAATGTGCACCTCTTTTACTTCACCCTCACAATAATTATACCTTTACCCCACCCCTTAAACTGTGCACTTTTACTCCTGCATCTATCCAAATATGCACCCCATTTTCTGCACCCGTCTCTAAAACTTAGTAGTTTAGCCCACACTGCCATATATGTGTGCATTTACCCCTGCATTCCTCCCAAATTTACACAATGTGCACTCCTGTCCAAATCGGTACTTACATCATCCCAAAATTTGCACTTATATCCCTGCAAATCTTCTGACATTTGTGGTTGCACCGTCCAAAATTTGTACTTGTACCCATGAACCTATCCTGAAATTTATATTTACACCACTGCATCCCTCCCCTAAATTTATACTTTCACCCATGCATCCTCCAGAATTTGTGCTTGTACCCCTGTACCCTCTAAAATGTGTACTTACACCCCTGCACTCCTCCAAACTTTGTACTTGTACCCCTGTATCCTTCCCAGATGTTGTGCTTGTATCCCTCCAAAAATATGTACTTGTATCTCTGCACTCCTCCCAAAATTTGTGCTTACACCCTAGCACCCTTCCAAAAATTGTACTTGTAACCCTGCACATCTCCCCAAATATGTACTTGCACCCATGTGCCCCTCCCAATATTTGTACTTGTACCCCGTTCCCTTCACAAAATTTGTACTTGCACTCTGCTCCCTACTAAACTTGTACTTGCACCCCTCCCAAAATGTGTATTTGTACCCCTTCCAAAATTTGTACTTCAGCCCCTGCATCCCTCTCAACATTTGTACTTCAACCCCTGCACCACTCCCAAATTTTAACTTCAACCCCAGCACCCCTCCCAAAATTTGTACTTCTACACCTGCACCCCTCCTAAAATTTGTGCCTCTACCTCTGCACCCCTCCAAAAATGTTTACTTGAACCCCTGCACCCCCACAAAAGTTGTACTTTTACCCTTGTACCCCTCTCAAAATGTGTACTTCAACCCCTGCACCCCTGCCAAAATTTGTACTTATACCCCTGCACCCCTCCCAAAATTTGTACTTCTACCCCGTGCCCCTCCCAGAATTTGTACTTCTACCCCTGTGCCCCTCCTAAAATTTGTACTCTAACCCCTGCACCCCTCCCAAAATTTGTACTTCAACCCCTGCACCCCTTCCAAAATGTGTTCTTCTACCCTCCCAAAATTTGTACTTCAACCCCTGCACCTCTCCCAAAATTTGTACTTGTACCCCTGCACCCCTCCCAAATTTTTACTTTTACCCCTGCACCCCTCCCAAATTTGTACTTTTACCCCTGCACCCCTCCCAAAATTTGTACTTCTACCCCTGCACCCCTCCCAAAATTTGTACTTCAACACCTGCACCTCTCCCAAAATTTGTACTTGTACCCCTGCACCCCTCCCAAATTTGTACTTTTACCCCTGCACCCCTCCCAAAATTTGTACTTCTATCCCTGCACCCCTCCCAAAATTTGTACTGCTATCCTTGTACCCCTCTCAGAATTTGTACTTCAACCCCTATACACCTCCCAAATTTGTACTTCTACCCCTTCACCCCTCCCAAAATTTGTACTTCTACCCCTGCATCCTTCCCAAAATATGTACTTCTACTCCTGCACCCCTCCCAAAATTTGTACTTCAGCCCCTGCACCCCTCCCAAAAGTTGTACTTTTACCCTTGTACCCCTCCCAAAATGTGTACTTCTACCCCTCTCAAAATTTGTACTTCAACCCCTGCACCCCTCCCAAAATGTGTATTTGTACCCTGCAGCCCTCCCAAATTTGTACTTGTACCTCTGCACCCTCCTAAAATTTGTACTTTCCTGCACCCTCCTGAACATCCCCATACCCTCCAAAATCAAGATTTCACCCAGAAGCACCTCTCCCAATATTTGTGCTTGTATCCCTGCACACCTTCCAAGATTTAAACTAGTTTCCCTACAGTCCTCTCAAAATGTGAACTTGTTTCCCTGCACACTCCCAAAAAGTGTACTTCTACCCCTGCAGCCCTCCCAAAATGTTTACTTCTACCCCTGCACACCTCCCAACATTTGAACTTTCATCTCACCTAAAATGTTTACTTGTACACCTGCACCACTCCCAAAATTTGTGGCATACATTCCAAAATTTGCACTTGCTCCCCTGTATCCCTCAGTAAAATTTGTACTTACATCCTGCACCCCTCCCAAAATGTGTATTTGCACCCTTGCTAAAATAGGCATCCCTCCCAAACTAAAATTTTTCCCTACCATCTCACACCTATTAAACTAGAAAGGGCTGGCTGGGGTACAGACTTGAGGAGTAGTGTGTGGAAAGTATAGAACATATATTTTTGAAGTAGTGTGGGGCAAAGCATCCTGATTTGTGGAAGGGTGCAGAGGTAGGTGTGTAAATTGTGTCAGGGTTGCAAGAGAAGGGATGCAGATCTTTGGGAGAGTGTGTGACTTGTGGAATGAATTTTGGAAGAGGTAGAAAATAATCTTGAGGATAGTGGAGATAAGTGTAAATAGTTTGCAGAGTATGGGGTAGGGGTGAAATGTTAGAAGGTTCCAGGGGCAGGGAAGCACATTTTGAAGGGGAGTGGGGTAGGAGTTACAGATTTTGTATTGGGTGGGGAGACAACATTATAGAAGGTTGCTGGTTTAGGGAAGCTGTGCGAAGAGGTACGAGTTTCAGGAGTCATGGGGTATGGAGTACAGATTGTTGGGAAAGTATTTATGGTTATCAATTTGTGACATGCACAGATGGGAATACATCTTGGGTGAGTGGGGATGGGATATAAATGTTGTTGGTGTAGGGTGCCAGTACAAAGTCTGGGAGGGGTGTGAGGGGTGATTGTGCAAATATTGGGATGGGTGTTGGGTAGGAGTACAAACATCAAGGGGGGGGCAGATTTAGGGAGGCATACAGCAATTTTTGAGAGGTGCAGTTATACATTTTAGGAGGGGTGTAGTGGTAAGTATACATTTCAGGAGGTGTGTGGGAGAAGGCGTATAGGTCATAAGAGTGGTGAAAGGTAGCAACAGAAACTTGAGGGAGGTGCATGGGCATGTTTTGGAAGAATTAAAAGGGAGGGTCAGGGTAGAGGTGTAAATGTTTGTGGGATTATACATCTGGGGAGAGGTACTGATGTAGTAGTACACTTTTGTGAGTGCTGTGGAACTCTCTTACCTATTGCCCACTACATATTCACTGAGATGTTGCTACCTTGGCATACTCTTGCCTACGCCAAGGCTTCTTAGCTGCTATTTGCGAGTACCTAACCGAACTGTTATTACCTTATTTATACTGCCAGTGTTTTATTCCTTGTGTACTCTGTGCTGACTGTACTTTACAATTTGCCTCTGTCTTTAATACTCCAATTCTTGTATTGTATTAGTTTGTTAATGTGTTACTAATATGTTTACGACAATGCCTGTTAGCTGCATTTGCTATTCCCGACTCATATAATTGTTCCCATCCTTTGACTGATGAGGACCCTCTGTAAATGAGCTTTTAGCTCAAAGGTTTTTAATTCTGCTTCTTTAATAAATTAATAAAAAAATCAGCAAAACGGAGTGAAGTTGAAAAGAATAAATGAGGAGAAAGTTGTGGCTGCATTTGAGGCTGGAAAGGGAACACATGAAAACAGAATCTTAATAGTATATGAGTTTTTTTTTTACCTTGATACTATGCTGAAAAGTATGGTGATCAACATAGGGTACTTGCCAGATATTTAGCATTTTGATCTACTGGTTTAAGTCTATTGATAAAAGAAAATTGGTATCAGTGGCTGATTTTTCCCCGTTCACAGTTTAAAGTACTGTATGTACTAAGCTGACAGGACCTGGTGGAAAATTATTTCATTGTTGCTTAAATAACATCAGCACTCACCCAATATTCTGCTGGCTGGTTTGAAAAAAGTCTAAGGGATTTTTTTGTAAAACCATCAAGTAAGAGAGGCAAAAAAATAGCATTTATACATGAGTAATTGTAGTTTCTGAACTTTATTTGTAACAAATGAGATGGGCAAATAGTACATTGTTAAAGCACTGCATTTGATGTTTGAGTAGCACAAGGGCAACTTTCATAAAATGTTTTTGCAACTCAACTGGAATGCATCTGCAGTTCAGTCACAATGTATTTCGAAATGTTATTGCAAAATTAAGTCGCAATACTTGAGCAGCCGTTTTTAAAAGGCTTTGTACTGGGCCTGTCACCCAGCAATATTTTTGCATCTCACAAAGAAATGCTGAAACTCATTTGTGAGACAGTTTAACGTGAATTGTACTACCATAGAGATTTAAGCTACATGATCCTACCATCACTGCCATGGTAAAGTATTTCAAGATGTGATACCCTTTCAGCAAAATCATATTTCATTATGTCCCTTAATGAATCTTTCTCCTCTGATACTGCCCCCCACCCACATGCTAAAAATTGCCTTGGAAACGTATCGTATTAGCAAGCCTGGGGAAAGGAGCAGGATCAAGCAGGGGTTAGAGAGTTTACTGATTAACGGACACCCCTTGGCATTTTATTATCTTTTTGTTGGAGACCTGTTCACTAAGGAGCAGTAACAGACAGCGGGGTCAAGGGTCGAGTGCTGACCTCCTGTCTCCACCCAAACAAGGAAGATGAAATCTGAGAAGGCCAACAAGTTACCTTTTCAGCCCTTCTTCTTAGGCTTGTAGAGCCAAAGGTCAGTATTGGCTATTGTTATGGAAAAATTGGTGGGAAAATTGCCTATGCTTTTGTGAGAGCTCTATTGTAGTCTGACATGTAATTAAGAAGGGAACACAGACAGGCAGGAGTAATTTGTAGGAAAAGAAAGGAATTTGGTTATATAGAGCACCCTTCATACAAACTACATCCCAAAGTGTTCTACAGTCCAGGAGAGGATGTTGCTGCTGTTCCGGCACACAGGGAGATTCTATCAGCAGAGGGATAGATTACAGAGAGAGAGAGAGACTCAGCAGAGAGAGGTAAAGTAAGTGACTTGCTGAGTAGATGGTGGTTGAGGGATTCAAACCTAGGTCTCCACGTTCCTAGCTCTATGCTATAAGTACTTGGCCAAACTGATACCCAATACCCAATTTAGGCACTGGCAGCATAGCCTAGAGGTTAGAGTTGTAAATGAGCTTGGTACATCTAGCAGGCCTGGATTTGATTCCCACAACCTCCACTTGCATACTGTGTGACTCTGAACAAGTCATGTAACCTCCCCAGTGATCCCGGGTCACCCTTGAAAAACAAGCATTGTGCCTAGTGGTCTTTACCCCATAATCAAAGAATAAAAAAACAAAACAAAAAGGAAAAACTTTGGTATGGGCAAAAAACAGAACTGATCTAGAATTAGAACGTGTCTGGAATTGATGGGCTTGCCCATGACTCGGTGGGACAATGGGAAACACTTGCCATGCACCCCCATATGCATGCCTAAGCATCCACACTCAGATTTGTTGAAGCAGCTGCGAGGGTTCTGGTTGGTCCACCCACCCTCTCCCCTGCTGTCCTCTACTTACTGTCTTCCTTATTGTCGTTACCTTGTTCCGGCCACAGCTGCTGCTCAGGTGTCCCGCCTGCCTCACCTCCTGGCTCTGTTCTGCTCCTGTTCCCTTCTGCTAGTGGCTTCACCACTTTTGTCTGCCCCCACCCCACCCCTGGCCACTTCCTGACCTTCCCTCTGCCTGTGTTTCATCTGATCTCATTTCCTCCTTTTCCTTTTCTCTTTTTTTTCAGCAACCTTGTCCAGGCTTCCCCTGCCCTCTGCCTACTTAGACTCTCCCCTCCTTATCATTCCTCCTGCCTATCCTGGCTTTGCTACCTTCTTATCCTCCTATCTATGAAAGCTGCATGGAATGTGGAATTTCTCTGGTAGAATTTGTGCTGAATGGCAATTTTGCTTCCAAAATGCTTTTCGGAATTAGCTTTTTTAAATCTGCAGAATTCTAAAAAGCATTTCTATGTAGGTTCACGGAAACTAAATCTGTGGTTCATGTAAATCATTTAAAACTATTTATGGTTAATGTACACCATGGATATGTAGTCCACAGTTTGAGAAAAACAGTACTCTTTCAGAATTTATTTTCCATAGATGTGTTTATCCTCCAAGGCATGATGGGCAGCTACTCAGCCCTGTCCCCGCATGTTGCAGCTGTCCCTTACCTTCTCCTGGTCAGGGTCCTATCCTCATGGATTTCCCCCATGGTGGGGCCAGGGAGGGAGGGAGGGAGGACCATTCTTCCCCTCTCAGGACACATACACATCCAGATTTTGCCCGGACGAGAGTGGTAGGGTGGGCTACAGTGCAACAGGCAGGGCTTCATGCAGCCCATCCTCCATATTTTTCCTTCTTTTCTCCACAAGCCCATGGGCATGCAAGGAGCACAATGTGTATGCTTCACCTCCACAGAGAAACCCCTGATGCTCTGAATGTCGGATCCCTTCCCGCACAGTGTGACTCACATGCTCTGCCATCTGGATTTGTTCAGGTGTCAGTCAACAGAGAGCTATGGAAGAGCTCCTTTCAGATGACCTTAAGGTAGGCAGGCAATGTGAGAAGGCAGTAAGGAGGGCTGGGGGATACTGGGATGTATAGGGAGAGGCATCACCAGCAGAAAACAGGAAGTTGTTACCCCTCTGTACAGACAGTTGGTGAGACCCCATCTGGAGTACTGCATGCAATTCTGGAGATCCCATCTCCACAAGGATATAGACAGGATGGAGGCAGTCCAGAGGAGGGTAACTAAAATTTTTTATTTATTATTTATTTATTTAGCTTTTGTTGACCGGGTAAGTGCACTAGACAAATCCTGCCTATTTTCAGGCACGACCCGGGGGAGGGGGATACAGATGAATGCCAACTGACCTTGAACCAGATTAAGCTGTTGGTGGTATTTTTAGTGAAATTTTTAGTGAAATGGTGCAGGGTCTGCACTAGAAACCATACGAAGAAAGACTAAAAAAGCTTAATATGTATACCCTTGAGGAAAGGAGGGAGGGGGAAGGGACATGATAGAAACTTTCAAGTACCTCAAGGGATTCAACGAAGTCCAAGAGGGTAACATATTTCAGAAGAAGAGATGTGCAAGAACAAGGGGACACAATTTGAAGATAGAGGGGGGATGGCTCAGAGGCAACGTGAGGAAGTATTTTTTCTTTCACAGAGAGGGTGGTGGATTTATGGAATGGCCTTCCTGAGGAGGTTGTGGGGTCAAAAACAGTGGGGGAATTCAAGAAGGCATGGGACAGACATAAGGCAGTATAGAGGAGGGTAGGAGGAAGTAGGCTGTTGATTAACTAGGATCTGCAGCTTATTAATTAGGAAGGGAGATGGGCAAACTAGGTGGGCCAAGCAGTCCTTATCGGCCGTCAAAGTCTATGTTTCTAGGTTTCTAAAGATCTACTGTTACAGTAAGTTCTTATGTAGCTGTACACTTCCTGATGTAATATTTCTTGAACTGCTCTGTCTGTGTCCCAACTGGACCCTTGTGAAAATGGGCATGTTACTCACATGCTTTCCAGTATAAAATAAATAAATGGAAATGGTACTGACACCCCCACCCCCCCCAAGGAAAGAGAGCAGTCCTATGGACCTTCAATATTGTCTTCTCTGGCTGGCCCCCATGCGACCTGCATCTGTTCGTGAACCCAGATCACCAGTGTGGTCACCTCAGCCGTCCATACCACTGGATCAGCTTGGATTTTTTGAACTCAGCTTCCAATGGCATTCTGTGGAATTAAGGTGACTTTCCAAGGTTCTGCAGAATTCCAACAGGAGTAGAATTTGAAAATTCAGTGCAGCTGAAAATTCCCTGCAGTTCTACTCTCTACCTAGCCATCCTACCCTCCCTGTTCCTCACTCATTCAAGCCTTCCACACCTGCCCCTCAAGGGGTACCTTCTGGCCTGCTGGGTTATTCTGCTCTGGAGGTCCACATGCTTGTTCTGCTCTCATGAAGTTTACATCTTGAGGATAGGGCCTTCACCATGCGGGGGTCTTTTTAACTATGCAGATTGACTTGGGGGCATCTGTTGGCATCCCCATACCCTTCCTCCTACTGTGAGGATAGTACTCTTGCCCTAAGGCCCCTTTAACTGTGCAGACGACCTTTATAGTTCTGTGGCCTTTCCTAGGCTGCATGGAGGCCAAGCGTGTGTTTTATTTATTTATTTAATTGTATTTATTTCATAATTTGGAAAGTGACCTTTGAGCAAACTGCTCTTTTTCAAAGGTTCCATGTCAAGACAAAGTACATGAACAATACAACAGTAACACCACAAATATGACTGGTTCATAGTTAACATAGTATGAAGGTACAAAAGGGATTGCATAATAAAACCATACATGTGGTTATAAAGTTCAAGTGCTGGATTAACGTGTCAGTTGGAGATAAAAGAATTGGCAGGAGGACGCTGTACAATTGAGAAACATTGAATGTCGTGTTCATCCATAGGGCCCAGAAGGCATTTGTTGAATTTACTAAACCGCAGAGGTAGGGCAGCCAGAGACAGGCATTGTCATGAAATACAGGGGGAGATAGAGGAAAGGAGGGGTAAGCATAGGAGGTGTATGCCAGTTAGAGATGTGGGCAAGAGCACCCAGCAGATAACTCTGAAAGACCTGACGACTTCACAGGCAGGCTAGGTGCAAAGTGCAGTGGCGTGGAGAAAGTTCAGATAAGGGGGGGGGGGGGGGAGACATAGCCTCCTGAGCCAAATTGTCCTTAAAAAGAGCAGTATACATGGATTACCTATAGGCACAGGTGCAAGCGTCAGTGAGGTGCTGCTTCAGTAATGGTTTAAATACTGTAAGGCTGGTGTTGCTAGTTATGTGGGTGGGGGTCTCATTCAGCCCAAGGGGTGCTCTGTAGGCAAAGGATCACTGACCTAGAGAAGTTTTTTTAACAGGATAGCTAGGGAGTTTCTGGTCACACCCCTGGTGTGGTAAGAACAGTGACTAGCCTGCAGCAGGATTTTGAGATAGGGAGCATGTGGGAACATGGTCAGAAGTAAACATGTAAAGCTTACAAAAGGTCAGAGCCAAAAGGCTGGCCTTCAGAAAATATAAGGGAACACAGCGGGATGAAGATAGGGGGGCATACCAAACTGCCCTAAGGGAAGCAGGTAAGGCAGTAAGGCAGGCAAAGTCCCAAACTGAGGAAACACTAGCACAAACAGTAAAAGAAGGTGACAAGACTTTCTATAGATACATTAGTGAAAGGAGAAAGTCCAGAGGGGTATTGCTAAGCTATGGAGAAAAGGGAGCATGTGAGGAGGAGGACCCTGTAAAGGCATCTATCCTAAATAGATACTTTTGCTCAGTATTCACTGAAGAGAAGGTAGGGCAGGGCCCACAGCTCAGCATCATGGACACAGGGGAGGGAGGTGAGCACTACTCCTTCACAAAAGAAAGGGTCCTACAAGAGCTTCTAAGCTCAGGGTGGATAAGGCAATGGGACCTGATGGCATACATCCCAGGGTACTTAAGGAGCTAAAGGAGGAACTAGCAGAGCCATTAGCAGAATTGTTTAGTGAGTCTCTGAGCACAGGAGAGGTCCCAGAAGACTGGAGAAGGGCTCATGTGATCCCACCCACAAGAGTGGTAGCAGGGAGGAGGCGGGAACTACAGACCGGTCAGTCTTACCTCAGTAGTGGGCAAGATTATGGAAGCACTCTTTATGAAAGGATGAGAAAACACCTGGAACCATAGGGGCACAGGATCCAAGACAGCATGGGTTTACAAAGGAAGGTCCTGTCAAACTAATCTCATAGATTTCTTTGACTGGGTAACCAGAGTGGTGGACCAAGGGGAGCAGTTGATGTCGCCACCTTGACTTCAGCAAAGCTTTTGACACTGTTCCACATAGAAGATTGATAAATAAGCTAGGTAGGCTCGGGTGGGTCAGAAGTTGGTCAACTGGGTGGCAAACTGGTTGACTGGCAGAAAACAGAGAGTGGTGGTAAATGGTATACAGTCAGAAGAGATGCAAGTCACAAGTGGGTACCTAGGATCAGTCCTGGGCCAGTCCTATTCAACATCTTCATTAGTGACCTAGCAGATGGACTAGAGGGTAAGGCTTGTCTGTTTGCAGATGACACCAAGATCTGCAACAGAGTAGATGATCCAGATGGGGTGGGCAGAATGAGAAGAGATCTGGATAAACTAGCAGAATGGTCAGAAGAGTGGCAACTGGATTAATGCAAAGAAGTGCAAAATCATGCACATAGGGAAGAGAAACCCTGAAGCCACTTATAGGCTGGGAGGGGAGCTAGCAGTCACAAAGGAAGAAAGAGACTTGGGCATCATCATCACTGATGACCTGAAATCATCAAAGCAGACCTCTAAAGCAGTAGAGTAAGGCTAGGGGGTGTTAGGGTGTATTAGTAGGGGTATCACAAGTCGTAAGAGGGAAATAATAATCCTCTGTACAAGACATTGGTTAGGCCCCATCTGGAGTACTGCGTGCAGTATTGGAGGCCACACCTTCACAAGGACATTAACCAAATTGAGGCAGTCCAGAGAAGGGCAACCAAAATGGTGCAGGGACTGCATCAGAAGACATATGAGGACAGATTAACGGAGCTCAATATGTATACCCTTGAGCAAAGGAGGGAGAGAGGTGATATGATCGAGACATTTTAAACACCTTAAGGGCATAAACAAGGTGAAAGAGTCTAACATGTTTAAATATAAGAAAATAGCAGGACAAGAGGACACAGCATGAGATTAGAGGGAGGCCGATTAAGGGGAATGTGAGGAAATTTTTTTCACAGAAAGGGTGGTAGATGCATGGAATGGCTTACCACAAGAAGTAGTGGCTATGAATACAGTGCAGGGCTTCAAACAGGCATGGATAGGCATAAGGGAGCAATACAAATGACTATGAATAGATAGGTCACTGACATCGCAAAGGCCGATGGCACATTTATAAGGTAGAAAAAGAAATGGGCAGACTGGATGGGCCTTGCGGTCCTTATCTGCCGTCAACTTCTATGTTTCTATGTTTCTATTACAATCCAGGTTACCTGTTTTTTAAACTTTGCACTACATTTGTCTGTGTTAATGGATTTTGTATAAATGAAGATATTACAGTTTGCTCTGGGAGCAAAGAAATGCAAGAAAGCCCCTGTGAGTTGCCATTGTTTATGTGATGATATGTGTTGTATTAAGTTAATGAATATTAATGACACACGCCCTGGATGTGTCTCTAGATTTGAACTGTAGTATAAATACTGGTTGGCAGGCTGAAACCCGCATGATTCAAATGGTCTAGCTAAATGTAATGTTCTGCTGTCTGTTAGTAAAGCTTGTAGAAAGTACAGTATTTGCCTCAGACTTTCATTACATGGTGTCAGAAGATGGATCAGCTGTCGCCATCACCCATTTTGGATTTAGTTGGCAACCTTGCTGAGAACTGGTGTTGCTTCAAGCAACAAGTGGAAATTTATTTTGCAGCCTTGGGAGTCTTGGACAAGTCTCAGTGGATTCAAGCCATGACCATTCTGCATATCATGGGCCCTGCTGCCCTGGAGATTTACAATACATTTGACAGAGCAAAGGATGAAGATAAAATGGACCTGCCTCAGATTCTGCAACAGTTTGAGAACTACTGCAATTCACAGAGAAACATCACCTATGAGCTGTGTTCAACACCCACAACCAACAGCCATGTGAAACCTTTGCTGTTCATCTTACCGAATTACGATTGTGTGCCAAATCATGTGAGTCTAGTAATCTGACTGGCATCTGTGCCACCTACAGGAAGTCTCAACTCAGAGAACCACTGCATCCTCATGAATTACCAGAGAGGCCCTGGCAAAAAGTTGGAGCTGATTTATTTGACTTTAATAGAGTAACGTGTTTGCTGATGGTGGACTATTACTCTAAGTGTATTGACATGTCCAGATTACAGAACACTACAACTGAGACTGTAATTAATCATATAAAATCACAACTTGTATGGCATGGCATACCAGAGATTCTCCTCATGGACAATGGGCCCCAATTCATTAGTGCTGAGTTTCAGTCCTTTGTGAAAGCATATTAATTTAAGCACCTCACCTCTTTACCCAGGTTCCCCCGGAGCAATGGCATGGTTGAGAGAGCAGTGCAGACAGTTAAAAATTTACTGCAAAAAGCTATGAAGGACAACAGAGACCCATATCTGGCCCTGCTTTATTTGAGGAACACACCTATTGAAGGCATGGCACCAGAACCTTATTACCCGCAACACATGGGCTGTTTGAAGCCACGGATCCCAGATTCAGATGTCCATGCTGCACTGCAGTCTGCTCAGCAAAAGTAATAATATTATTATAACAGAACAGCACATACCTTGCCTACATTGAGCCCAGGACAACAAGCGCATAAGCGAACCGACCAACAGGAATGGACCCCTGTGGTTGTTGTTGCGCCAGCACAGTCCCCCGTTCCTATGTTGTCTCTGCCAATGGAAAAAAGTATCAGCATAAATGCCATGATCTGAGGGGCTCAAAAGCCACACAGTGCACCCCACGTAGAATACAGACCTCTCCCTACGGAGGGAGAGAGGAAGAAGTGGACAAGGAACTGGGACAGGATTTTGAAACAGAGGGAGCGGCAGGAGAAAATGCAGCAGCAATGGAAGCACAACCAGCTCAAGATCCCAGTACAGACCCGCTGCCAGTGACACAGGCAGAGAAGGCAGCTGCCCCAAATGGACCTACATAGCCAACCAGAACGCCCTGCTCGATTTAGCAGAATTAGTGGATGTTTGATACAAAAACCTGTACATTACAGGACTTAAAATAGTTTCTTTCAAGTTAACAAATTCCACTGTTAAAAGTCTATTCTTAAGGGGGGAGAGGTGATGATATGTGTTGTATAAAGTTAAGGAATATTAATGACGCACACCCCACATGTGTCTCTAGATTTGAACCGTAGTATAAATACTGGTTGGCGGGCTGAAACTCGCCAGATTCAGATGTTTTCTAGGGCATGCCTTTTATTATTTTTTCAAGTTCAGTCCCTCAATACAGCTTCCAGCTGGTGTCTTCATCTGTTCCTAGTCCCTGCTGCCTGCTCTGCAGACTGGGAGTTAATGGGAGCATGTGTGAGCATGTTGGTGCTCCTCCTCATATTCAGACAGCAGCCTTTTTCAGTTGCGCAGCTCTAACCATACGACTGTGATTGGCTTCCATGCCACTTCTGGCTGGGAGCCCCAATGTTTGTGCAGATGCTCCCATGTCAGGAATCCTGGCTGACATACTCCCTAGCATCATGCTGTAGTCACAGGGGCCAGGAGCAAAGATGGATCGGAAAATGACTGGAGGGAGTGGTGTGGCTCCAGTTCTGGACACGAGCAGGTAAGCTCCCATTTTTGAGGGGAAGGGGGGTGGCTACATTATTGATGAAATGGAAAATAAAACCATTCTGGACTGAGATTTATACATTTTGAGAAACAAGGTGCAGGTGGGGGACCTTTTCCAATGTAGAAAAAGTACTAGAACAAGGGGGCACAATTTGAAATTGGAAGGGGGTAGATTAAGAGGTAATGTGAGGAAGTTTTTCTACACAGAAAGTGTAGTTGATGCTTGGAATAGTCTGCCACAGGAGGTAGTGGGGCAAGCACAGTGAAGGGGTTTAAGCATGCCTGGGGCAGGCACAAGGGAAGCTTGAGAGGGGAGGGAGTGATGAAAAGCCATTGATCACATAGGGTCAGTGGCCACATACAACCTATAGGGCCTACAGGCAGACTGGATGGGCCTAGCAGTCCTTATCTGCCATCAATTTCTATGTTTCTATGAGTGCACGTGGTAGGACTCTTCTAGAACCAAGGAAATCCAGGTGTCTCTGATACTGAAATATAAAACAAATTTAAATCAGGGAGCAGCAAATTCCCATACAAGTTGCATCAAACCAGTAGGAAATATAGGAAATAACTGCCACACACCCAAATTATCAGTTTATTATCATATTTATTAAGTGCAGAATTAGTGAGTCACCCGAAAGGCCACCAACATTTCAGGGAAATGAAAATCCCCTTGCTCAGGGTGGGAAGGTGTATCCCAACCCTGTTTTCGGCATGTTCCATGTAGAACTGATGTGTTCTTCCTACTGGTGTTTTCTTAGTCTCTTGGTTTTCTACAAGCTGCACTTTTAGTGCTGACTAGTGTGGCCCCTCTAATGCATTGCTCAAGAGGAAGGGGATTCTGTACCTAATAAATAAGGTCATAAACTGATAATCTGGGTTAGTGGCAGTTATTTTCGATGCCTCCTAGTAGGGTCTAACCTAGACCCTGTCTGTCCATCCTTCTGCAATATGGTGGCTCCTCAGAGTTATTTAAGCTAAGGAACAATATCGCTGCCATAGACATTCCCTCAAACTAACGGGGACAATTCAAGAAAGATGTAATGAAACAGCTCTTGGCTGAGAGGGCAGAGGATAGGTGAAGCGATCTACCCAGCAATGTGATTAATGCTAGGACTATCTCAGGGTTTAAAACAAAATGGGATCATTTCCAGGGGGTAATTATATTCCCTCCCAGAGCGTATATATGAGTCGTAATGTTCCATGCTTAACCTTATTCAAAATGGCTGTCTCGAGCTGACTGAGGCCTAATTAGAACTGAAGAAAAAGGGAGCTGCAATATGGTAACTTTCTCAAGGTTCAGTAACCTTCCGGGGGTTCAAAACCCAATAGGATCATTTCAAGATGGTAATTGGAAACAAAAAGGAGGTAGGGGCAGAGAAAGCTCTGTAAGGGCTGAGTAAGGCTACATAGGACGAGAACTTTCACTGGACCAACTTAAGATCTTGCAGAAGGGACTATCTTTTGTTCCCACTCAGGATTCGAATCCTTTTGACCTATATGTGGATTTACATCGTTTCACAAGATTATTGAATCTGAGAGCATTCTTTCATAAAACAGAAATGTGTCGTGGCAATTGTTCACCTACATCACTAGAGGGGAGTATTCCTCAGAAAAAGGTGAGTCCTTTTCAGATTCCATCTAACTTTATGCCACCATATAATGAAACTGTGCGCATTTTTGAGAGAGCCTGCGAAAGAGAATTTGAATACAGCAGCTAGATATATAAACATTTCTGGGACAGAAGCTGCTGCTTTAAAAGAACTTGAACAGAATCACAATATAATTATCAAGCCAGCTGATAAAGGGGGTTCAATAGTGATTCTGTCTAGAGATATGTATGTTAGGGAAATCACTAGACAGCTTAATGATACAGATTTTTATATCCCTCTTAAAAGTGACCCTACATACAAATTCAAACAAGAAATAGATATGTTTATTAATGATGCTTTATTTACTGGGGTTATTTCCACGACTGAAGCCAATTTTCTCACTGTACCTAAACCAGTTAGAGCTAGTATTTACATCTTGCCTAAGATTCATAAGAATTATTACAATCCACCAGGAAGGCCAATAGTAGCGGGGATAGGTTCACTTACTGAACCATTGTCTAGATATGTTGATGCACATATCAAACCTTATGTTGTGACCTTACCCTCGTTCATCAGAGATACTACCCAGATGCTAGGTATACTGGGAGAACTGCAGACTGAAAAAGAATGGTTTCTTGTTTCGATGGACATTACCTCCCTTTATACTAATATTCCCCATTCAGGTGGTATAGAGGCACTTGACTACTGGTTATCCTTGGATGAAAATATCACAGATTCTAAAAAACAGTTTCTATTAACTTGTAGTGAATATGTATTGACAAAGAATGTATTTCTTTTTGGAAGAGATATGTATAGGCAAATTAAAGGTACGGCTATGGGAGCAACTTTTGCACCTAACTATGCCAACCTTTATTTGGGCAGATGGGAAAAGATGTATGTCTACCATGTACAGAATAATCCTTTTTGTGACAAGATTGATATTTGACGTTGTTTTATTGATGACATCTTTATGGTATGGACTGGCACATTGGTAGAACTAGGTAATTTTATTGAATTCCTTGAATCTACTGATTCTAATTTAAAGTTCACTGTGCAGAGTGACACTGATAGTGTTTCCTTTCTGGATCTAAAGATTTCTAAAAATTTAGATGGCACTTTGAAAACTGACCTGTATCGTAAAGACACTGATCGGAATTCACTTTTACTAGCATCTAGCTGCCATCCATACCATATGATTAATAATATTCCCAAAGCCCAATTCTATCGGGCACGGAGAAACTGTTCTGAAGACAGTGATTTTTTTGCTCAAGGAAGCAAAATGTGCAATAGCTTTATTGCAAGAGGTTATTCATCTAAGCATGTAGGTCAAACCTTTGTAGACACTTTGGATATTAAAAGGGAAACACTACTGTTGGGGAAATCGAAACTAGTGGAGTCTTCTAAGATGGATTTTGTTACCAATTTCACTAGACACATCCATAAAATACAGAATATTGTTTTTAATAACTGGCATATTTTGGAACATGAGCCTCTCTTGTGCGAAGATGTGAAGGAAAAACCTTGCTTTGTTTATCGCAAGGGTAGAAATATTAAAGATAGACTAGTACGTAGTCATCTTATTGATAAAACAGAACCTGCATTTAAAACTTGGCTGCCACCCTTACCTGCTGGAAATTTTAGTTGTGGGAATTGTAAGTGTTGCCCTTATATTCTGAGAACTGACACATTCACTACACATAATACTCAAAAAGAATTCCAGATTATGGATTTTTTTAATTGCAATAGCAATAAAGTTATATACTTGGCAATATGTGAATGTGGGTCTTTTTATGTTGGCAAGACCAGCAGACAATTTAAAATAAGGGTAGGCGAACATCTTCGTTCCATTGCAAATAATGATGTTAAGAATGCATTAGCAGTTCATGTTAGTACCACAAGAGATGGCAAGCCTTGTTTCAAGTTTTGTGCTTTTGAAAGGGTAACATTGGGGCCACGTAGTGGAAACCTGGATGAAAAACTGCTCGATCGTGAATCCTTTTGGATTTTCACTTTGGGAGCCTTGAAACCTCCTGGCCTTAATGACAGAATTGATCTGTTATCATGTATTAAGAGAAAGACATAGTTGTGTTTCGTGTGGTAGAAATAGACAGACTATTCCCCTGGTGGGATTAGAACCTGTATAACCTACATATTGATATATTGTCTGCTTTCATATATCGAATTGCGAATTATTTTGCTAATAGTCCTTTGGACATATATTTTTGTTGACATACTCTTACGTTTGTTTTTCAGGTTACAGTGAATATAAGCTTTCCTTCGTTTCTGCATCCCATACTTCTAAATAATATTAAGGATATAAAATTCATGGCGACCTTTTGGTGGTAATGTTAATGCTCTAAATATTGTTTTTTGCTCCACACATAATCCTCTGACATATTTTATGCTTTCTTTACTGATATATAAGTATATGTCTTTAAGTTTCATTTATTTAATATACACATGAAAGCTATAATAATAGAGGTGAATACATTATATGTGCTGCCTAATGGAAATTCTATATAGCTTTCTAGTTTCCGTTTTCTTCTCCTTTAAGTGGTAGGAATACTGATTATTGATTTTTTTTTTAATTTTTTTTAAAAAAAGAACTATTATATATGTAGACCCTATGTTCTATATGTTTTTGTTAAATGTTTTTGTTGAATTGTTCTACTGGCACTTTAAATTTAGGGTGCTGATTTGCTATAAAAGGGGTCTGTGTATATGAATGGTCATCCCCCTGATGACGCAAACTGTGCGAAACCGGTAGAGGTTGTGCTGCTCATTCACCTGCTTGTATCGTATTTTGCGATGCTTTTTACTATTAAAATATTGCCTTTATGTGGATCTCCAAGTGGTGCGGTTTATTGCTGTGATGCTACATAGGACCAGCAAGGTAGACTTGGTGGGCTATCAGTCCATTTCTGTCCTTTATCATCTATGCAAGTTGCACCATGGTGCATACATTCCTAGTTCATTGTTTTTTTTATCAAGTATCTTGTCCACCACTGGCCACGTTCCCTTTCTTTTATGGGAAGTGTTTGCAAACATTCTATTCAATGCTTCAGCTCTGCTTTTTGGGGCTTTTTCCCTAATATACCTTTGGTCCAAGGGGACATTGTTCCTTCATTGTACCTTGAAAGGATGGTAATCCCCATAGCAGGGACAGAGAAAGAGTGAATAATCAAACCTATGTTACTTAAGAACTCTAACCCACATTGACAGTACTCATGCCCTAACCTACTCCAGTAGAAGTGTACTCCATGCATAACATCCTACCAGCTTTTCCAAGTTGCCGAAGCATTCCTACATACTTTAAGTCATCCAAAGTACTATTGAATATAAAAGGCTTTACCCACTGTTCAGTGGGGTTGCAGGCAATATACGCCATGCCCCCCCCCCCATGCAGTACTTAAACCATGGCATGCCTGTGCATCCTCTGGTTGCTAATTTTTGTTGCTTCCACCATCGCCCCTTCCTTCTCTGATGGCTCCTGTTTATTTCTTAATTTACTCATGGTCTTCTTCTCTAAGGTACCTTTCATCTAAGGTGACCACGTCCCTGTGGCATCTCTAGTGGTAAAACCTTCCTCAAGAAGATTCCTGTGCCTTCATGGTACCTCAAAAAGGTGACAGTCTGCATAGTGGGACAGAAAGGGCAAATGTCCAACCCAATATTACGTATGTGATAATACATGTGCAGATGTGTTAGTACGAGTTTTTTTCACACTTCCAAGGAGTGAGGTGCCACTTAAACCCTGAGAGTAAAGCTTTAGGGGTTCAGAAAGGCATCATACACTGAGGATGTGGGGAAAAAAATGAGGTATGCACATTTGCACATGTCTTATTTTATATAAACAAAAATACTCAGTGCAGAAGCGCTGAGGCAAGGATTACCCCAATGGACATTGGTAATAAAGCCAAGTTTCAAAGAAATACAAAATCACACATACCCCATAATGCATAATGGTGGCACCATCCATCCTTGCTTAAAGCTGAACCAGTCTAAAATTTAATGGAGAGTTGCTTATACATCTCATGATGCTTTGCATTATGGGGTATGTGTAATTTTGTATTTCTTTGAAACTTGACATTATTGCCAATGTCTGCTGGAGTAACCCTTGCCTCGGTGCTTCTGCACTGAGGTTTTTTGCCTTTTAGATTGTTGGTTTTTTTTGGGGGGGGCCGGGCTCACCATGACCCAAACTTAGGGCTCTGGTTTATTTCCCCTGGGATATGATATAGATGAGGCACACTGATGAGTCTTGGGTTGGACAAAACACTTGTCTGTGTCTTCTGTTTGTACCCTTTGCAGATTGTGTGAGAGGCCCTTTTTCGTCCTGCATTCTTGCTTAATGCTGAACCAGCGTAAAATGTCATGGTGATTTGCATGTACATCCCATGATGCTTTGTATTATGGGGGTATGTGTGAGTTTGTATTTCTTATTTTATATGATTTGCTGGTTCGCAGGGTTTGTCGGCACTGCAAAGTTTAATTTTGCTCAAAAGCACAGAACAAGTAGCTTGAAGAGGGTTACCAAAAAAAGAATAAAACAAGAGCTAAAGCATTTAAATTTCAAAACTGAGAAAATTATAAACAGTAATAGTATGACACTTATTAGGTATCAGGAGGATCATGGCTCAAGAACGAATGGCGATGCTGACTGCTATTTTCTGGTAGGATCTCCTCCCTTGATTTCTCTGGATATGATTTGTTCATTCTGACTCATAGCCAGGACTTTGTATTATTTCCATCCATTTAAAATTTCTCCCTTTTATGCCTCTCATTATCTCTGCCTTCGTCGGCCCTTCATATTTGTTGCCGCTCGTTGTATTTCCAACCCTGCCTTATCGGCCTACTGTCTTGTAGCTAACTTCTTCCCTATCCTAACATAAGAAGTTTTTATAATAGCTTTACAAACATAATTGTCTTGGCTGATCTCTTTGTATTCTAGTAATGTTTTCCTCTCCTTTTTCAGGATTCCCCTTCATGCCCTACTTGTATAGGAGCTGCTGTATTATTGGGGTCCCTTCCAGTTCCTCTATTAAGTGCGCGTAAGGTAACCACCTAGTGTTGAATTTATCCGCTCCCAGACTGAGCCTGTCTGTTATTCTTTCCATAACCTTAGTACTTTTGCAGTTGCCCAGCCAGTTACCCAGTCCTGGAGGCTGTTTTGTCATCCATTTTTGTGTTATGATTTTACAAGTTGCTGCTATTAGAATATTATATAGGTATCTTTTAGCTCCTCCTTTCAATCCCTCAGGGTAGAGTCCAGCTACAGTATTACTCTCAGTTAATTCCTGTGGTAATTCTAGTATTTCTGTAATTTTTCTCCCTACCTCATTCCAGATACCTTGTAATTCCTTGCATTCCCAGAATGTGTGTAGCATAGTTCCTCGCTTCCCATATTCCCTCCAGCATTGGTCTGTATGACTTGCACCCATATGCTTGGACTTGTCTGGTGTGATGAAAAAGTGTGTCAAGATCTTCCATCGAAATTCTCTCCAGCTCCCTAAGGAGGTGATGTAATGCACTCCCTGCCGTATTTATAGCCATTCTTTTTTTCCTATCACCCCTCCGTTTCTCTCTCCCAGTGTTGTTGGAGACCCTCTACTCCTCTTCATCCAGTCTGTTTGTTAAGTTCTGTGTATATTTTGGAGACCCTTTGTTTGGCCTATTGTGTTTGGGTGAGAGACCAGAGCAGTTCTATCATTGGGTGTTGTGTATTCACCCTATCTGTGTTCCCATCATGTGTTTGGAGGTATGACCTTACTTGTAAATATCCAAAGAAGTCTCTTTGTGCTAGTCCATATTCTATTTGCAGTTGACCAAATGTTCTCATCTCTGCCCCTGTTTTGAAATGTTCCGCAAGTTCTAGTCCCTGTCTGACTCACTGCCTGAATGTATGGTCCGTGTTCGATGGTGGAAATCTGGTGTCCCTCCATATTGGCACCCAATATGACTGACTTTGGTGAATGTGTTGTTGCTTCTTGATTTTGACCCAATTCATGTACGTATGTTTAGTCCATTTGTTTGTGAGTAATCTCAAATTTGCTGTCGATGTCACCCCTCCCCCACACAGAGTATCTAAGTGTTCTGCTTTGTTTGTATTCTTTCTATTTCTTTCAGACTGGTTGTTGCGAGGGGTGTTTTAAAGATCTTTAAGGGGTATCAGCTGTGCCGCTCTATAGTATGCTTGCATATTAGTAAGCCCATACTCTCCTTGTTGCTTATGCCTCTGTAGCATCTCCCAGGACACCCTGGGCCTGCGATTGTTCCATATGAATTTCCGTAGTACACCACTGAGCTCCTTCCAGTCGCCAAAGGCAAGCACTGATAGAGAAACACAAATCTTGCTAGTATATTCATTTTGACCGTGTTTACTCTATCACTAAATGCTAACGGGAGCATCATTCACCTATTAATATCTGCGAAGATCTCTGTTTTCAGTTTGCTGTGAATAATTTGCTGAGGTGTCTAGGTATTTGAATGCCCAAGTAACAAGTCTGCCCTGGGTTCCACTTTCCTGGCAACATTTGTTTCAGATCCCCTCCCAATTCCCCACTTATTTTTATTATTTCCATCTTTGCGACATTCATTTTAAATCCTGAGATTTCCCCATATTCCCACACTATTGCTAGGAAGGCCCCCAAGTTTTCCTTAGGGTTTCTCATGTAGATCACTGTGTCTCCCGCGTAGATCGAAACCTTGCTCTCCACCCCCCCCCCACTAACACTCCTTGCACCTTGTTCTGTCTGACCGCTTCTGCAAAGGGCTCAATGCTAATAGCAAACAAAAGAGGTGACATTAGACACCCCTGTCTTGTTCCCCTTTCAATCTGGAACTGTTTTGATAATGTGCCATTAGCCCTTACCCTCGCATATGGGCTTTGGTATACTAAATTGATTACTTTTATAAATTCCTCCACAAACCCCATTTGTTTTAATATACCCATCAGGAACACCCAATTTAGTCTATCAAATGCTTCTTCAGCATCTATCAATATAGCAATTTGGGAGTCTTCATGTTTCCTGCCCTATATTCAGCCTTCATCTTATGTTATCCGTGAGGTGTCTCCCAGGTATAAAGCCAGTTGAAGCTGTGTTTTTTTAACTTGAACTTAAAGAAAAAGTTGTAGCACATTGAATCAGTAATCATAGCACACTACTAACCTTCTGGAGCCTCCCCCCCAACCCTCAGTTCACTGAAAGGAAGCGGAGTGTCTGAAATGGGCATAGATGCCCATATACTATATAAAATAATGTACAGGCATCCTACACAGACAATCCTTTGTCTTCATCTTGAGGTTTCTATGGCAATCGGGGAACCTCTTGAACTCTACTGTCCATGTTCCTGGTTGCCATAGAAACCTCTTGATGCAGACACAGGCTTGTTGTGTGTAGCTGCCCCATATATTATTCCATGTATTCATTTAGCATCCCAGCCATCGCCATTGGCTCTCTTGCATGTTGCCCCCCCCCCAATTTTCAAGGCCCAATCCTCTCCTCTCCTCTACTTTGCTCCATCTCACCCAAATATGTTCTGCATTACCAGCCTCATGTAGCTGCTCAAAACCCTTGGACACCAGGTCCCTCATCTTGGCAAAGTCTGCTGTTCTGAAGTTCAAGGTCCTGGTGGCTAAGGTCCAGCTCATCTTCCCAGTCACCAAAGAGAAGATTTTCTGGGATAATGTATTATATCTAGCTGTATCACATGAAGGCTCTGGAGATGGAGTTGGTCACAGTATGGAGCTTACTCAAGGGACTCTGGTCCCTGAACGTGAACAAGCCACTGTGACCTGATGGGTTGCACCCTAGGGTGCTCAAGAGGTTGTTGAGCCCTAGTGGCACCACTAGTTGACCTCTTTAACTGCTCCCTGGAAATGGGGTCAGTTTCCCAGTGGATTGGAGGATGGCCAATGTGGTGTCACTCCACAAGAGCAGGGATAGGGATGATTCAGGAAATTACTGACTGGTCAGCCTTACCTCAGTTGCTGGGAAACTAGTGGAGACCATTATAAAAGAGACTATAGTGAAATTCTTGGAGGCCAGCAGCCTTCAGAGTAGGAGGCACCATGGGTTTGTGGTGGGCAGATTGTGCCAGACAAATCTGCTTGACTTTTTGGATTGGGTTAGAAAGACAGTGGACAGAGGCCAGCGGTCGATATCAAGGTGATCAGAACTGGTGAAAACCATGCTGTTTGCATCTGTCAGCTTATTAGCAATTCTGGTTCAGAGTTCAGTTCTGTTCTGATGCCAGTTAAAGCATTGGAATCAGAGTGGGAATAAGATTTCTGATTCCACATTCTACTACTTGTTAACTCCCCCCAACCTGGTACACAGTAACTGGGACCCCAAAAATACCCCAGCCCTTGTGTCTCCCCTTCTGGGCTTCCTTACCTTAACACTGCTGCCTTTGCTGCTGAAAGTCTGGGGATTCCCTCTGTTTGGCTAGTGGGCTGGTGGTGCTGGAGCCAGTGATCCTGGTGGAAGCAGTGAGGTTCTTGCTGCGGCATCCAAAGAGGTAAAGAATCAGTCCAGAAAGACCTGCACACAGGGTCTAAGAGAGAGACACCCCCCCGAGTAACGCGCCACTGACTAAAGCACCTGTCACCAAGTTGCCCCCAACTACAAGCCACTAGCCATTGGCAACCACTGAGTCATTTCAGTCCCAGACTGACCAAAATACTGGTAAAAACCAGTGATACGGGCATGTCTTTCCTCATAAGGGCTTACAGTTAGCCAGAAAAAGTTCCTCCCTCTTGCACCAGACCCTTAAGAGTAAACATTGACCAGCATAACGGTCCTCTGCTGCTCTTCTCTATCCCCAGGTATGGGAAGGATCTTGGAAACAATTGCCCTGGATACGGTTTCCTTCAGGAACATCCTAGTTTTGTGAATGGCCTCCTCATGTCCTCAGGACTGATGCGCCCATGGCTGCTTGTGCCAACATCAATGAAAACTGTCTGCTCCTCCATCCAACTGTGTTACTTGGCTCTGGCTAGCATGTTTTTGATCCAGGCTCCAGGCAAGCATCTGAGCTGCCATCCTAGTCCAGTTACTCTCCTTCACCTCGCACAATGCCCTATCTGTGGACTCAGCTCCTCAATGACCACTACCTTCCTGCCTTTCTTCCCAGTCTTTTCCTTTCTCCTCCTTGGCAGGTTGGATGTTCTGGTGCTTGGACTGCTCCCACAAGCCCCAGTCTCCTGTTGACTCCTGTCAACCAGGCCAACCATAGGCTGATACCTGTTGCTGGTCACCACTGGCAATGGTGCTCTTTTGTGACCATACTTGCTACCTCCTTTCTCCACCCAAGATTCGTCCGCCATCCATGCCACTAGATAGCACAGTCTCTGCCACCCTTCTCATTACCCTGTAAAATCCAAAGTGTAGAACTGTAACTTCGGTGTTTGGTGGGTGCACAGGAAACGAGGACCCCACTTAGATAATGATTTCAAAACCCTGTGCACTTCAACGGATAAGAAATAACTGCTTCCTTAGAACTAGTCCACTCACCACTCATTGATATGATATCGCTTGAGATTTGCATAATAAAGTGGCTGTAGTCAACAGAATCAAATAAAGCTTTATTTCCAAGTAGATAACAAAGAAGAGAGTGCGAGCAAGCCAGGTGCCCCACTCTCTGTCAGAGGGTGGAGCACCTAGCTTGCTTGCACTATCTATTGCTATCTACTTGGAAATAAAGCTCTTTATTTGATACTACTGGACTACAGCCACTTCATTTATACAAATCTCAAGAGAGATTATACCAATGAATGGTAGTGGACTGGGTCCTGAGTGGCAAGTTTTTCTAATGTGTTGGAGAGCACGGGATTTTGGAAATCATTCCTTATTACCCTCCCTGCCCCTTCCTACCATCCCCTTGTCTAGTGCCCGAGAACCTAGCCTCCTTTTCCCCTTATTTTCCTAAGCTGCCTGTTTCCCTTCGTATTTCCCCAAGGAACCCTCAACTACACTCAAGTCAGGCAATGTACCTCCTAATTGCATCAACCCTCCTGCAGTAGGCTCAGATATATTCCGTCCCCCGCTCTCCATTTGCAGGATGGCATACATTGTACAGCTTTGGCAGCTCATGAAGTGTACTTTTTTTCCCAGGGTCCTGGGCAGGATCATAACTCGTGAGCAATATTGGGGAGTAATCAGCAGTTAGTAACTGTAATCTAATTTCTTTTTTCCGTAACTAGTAATACTAATAGATTACTTGTACAAAAAAAAAAGTAGTAAGTAACTGTAACAATATTACTTTTTCCCTAAAAGTAACTAGTTACTGTAATACACATTTGTAGATAGTGGTGCATGTCCTTCCACATGTACAGCATGGTAGGAAAGGGCTACTGACTGATGTGTAGTGTGTGCAAGCCTCCACGTGCACTCACGCTGACATCATTTCATGTTGACAGCCCAGGGAGAAATTTGGGAAGAAAAGCACCCTGCCAGCAGGATGACAGGCCCATTCACTGCGGGCCCTGCGCCAGCTACCCAGGCACAGCTCCACATCTGGATGTGGTTAGCAGGGGGGTGGAATGGCATCCCTCCCTTGGCCCCACCACTGGAGGCAATCCATGGAGTATCAACACAGCCAGTAAGACCTGGGAAGGGTGGGTATCATGGCTGAATGGGTGTGCAGTTGAAGGGGGCCAGGAGATGCAGAGAGGACAAAATACTGAGGAATAAAAAGAAAAAAGATAACATGATATCTTGAGGTTATATGCAAAGTTTTCACTTGTTAGCTTGCCATTTTGATCTCCACTACCATTTTATGTATATTATCACACGTCTGACCACTCTTACTGTTATAGGAGTGGCATGCCTCACATTTTTAGGGTATTAGAAGTGCTCACCTTGGGTTTACTGTTCTTGTAACCTAAGAATGTACAAGAAACCATTCTTAAAATCATAACAGTATCTTGGAGGCAAGGGTGCTGGCAAGCATACACACTGTACGCAGCAGAGTACAGTAAAAAAATCAGGCAGGGGGCAACAAATCAGGCAGGGGCAACAAAAAGAGGAAAGCAAGGACATTGTGAGTCACATTGTGTCCATGTCGCGCTGAGCCCTTTTGCCTTTGTTGTTGTTTGCTACGGGGCACTGATGCCACCAGCCAAACACACAAACAAGAATAACTTATCAGACAGGTGGAAAAACAAAGTAAGGAGGATCACAGGAGGAAACTGATTACTTGAACTCAGAGATGGCAAACGTGGGGGGGGGCAACAGTGTGGCATGGCAGTGCATATTTTGGTTTATGTTTACATAGTGGGGGGGCAACAGGGCATCAGTTTTGAGTACAACTTTAAAATTCCTGGCTACACCCCTGCTTGGAGGAACAGAACCTTGCAAGGCTTATCAGAACCTTTCAGAACTTAACAAACTGCCGGTCCAGTGGCACGGTGGACTGAGGCACTGGCTGCCACAGTACCTGCCACACTGACAAACTGAGTTCTGGAATGGCCATGGATCACTTGAGGCCAGCCAGGGGAAGGAGGATTTAGCACCCACAGACAGCTCTCCTCCTTAAGGGATGGAGGGGCGGCAGTGCGTGTCCCTGCCAGTGGAGGCCGGGTGGCATTGCATGCTGCTGCATGTTGGAGGACCAGGTGCTGGTGTCCGAGTGTGTGCAGTGCCTTCATGCCACATGCCAGTGCGCACCAGCCTCAGGGAATAACAAGGGAGAAAACCAAGGTGGAAATACTCCCAGACCAGCAGGAAGACTCTGGCCGCCTGCAGGCTCCATACTGAATGACTTAGGTGCCACCACTGATCATACTGGTGACTTGACAGAGAAATCCACCAACCCTGCTCTGGGGGTTGGGGTAAACCTTGGGTAACATTGTGACGAAGGTAAGTCCTGCAAGAATTCAGGGTGATGGGGATGGGGTTTCCGGTATGAAGAAAGTGCTGGGATGTGAGAAAAGAAAAAGCTGTGAAGAAACAAAACAACTTCACAAACCGTTCTGGTTCTCCATCACTAGTTTTAAGTGCTCAATGAAAGGAGACGAGTATCAGGCATAATACTGTTTCACCTGCAATGGCCTCTCCTTCCTCACATAACAAGCTGTAATGTTGTGACTAGGGACGCCTACTGGAGTTCGTGCAAAAAATCCTGCCCCTCTAGCTCCCCAGTCAAATTATCTGATTTTTAATCAGAAGGTTGCATTGCGTTTTAATCCTCCATTCCCCTGTGTAAATGTGATGATGCTGCAGTATGTGTCTGGGTTCAGTAGGTGGGTTTGAAACTGCAGTTCCCTTTTGTGTCTGTGATGATTACAAGATAACCCATGAAAGTGCTGAATTTATAATGAATCTGTTTTGGTCAGTGCAAACAGTTCATTGGAACACCAGGCCCACAATTCAGTTGAAATCCTGTTAAGAAAAAGAATTCTAAGTGTGCTGGTTCCCTGGCTGCAGCCACATATATCGAGCTTGTTTTCAGAAAATAAACAGCTTTGCTACTTGGCCTGAGGTGCACATAAGGGGAGTCCCATGTGGAGTGTACAGGGTTACTGACAGAAGGCCCCTTTCAGCACCTCGAGCTCTGACTCCCAGCTGCACGTTGGTGCAGTGACCCTAGGCGCTGCTCTGGCTCAGTGCCAACAAGCTTCTATGAATGTAAATTCAGAGCATGTGAGAGCCCATAGGCTGTGTTTTGGCTCATTTGGAAATTATATATTCAAACATGTGCGTGTTTGTGTGTAGGTGAGTGTGCTGCGTCTGAGATTATATGCTGGTGTGTGTGTGTGTGTCAGATTTCTGTGTGTTGGGGTGCAGATACGTGTTTATTTTGTATGTATACTATTCCTATGTGAATGTGTGTATATGTGTATGTGGGTTTGTTGTGTGATTGTATGTGTGTTTGTATACGGATGTGTGTATACTGTATATGTGTATGTAGGTTGGTGCATAGATATATGCCATCACCATATGGACAAATGGGATGGACCCATTGTCTTTACCTGTCAGCAATGTCTATGTTTCTCTGTTTCTGTGTATTTTCACTATTTAGATAGGTTCAACACAGGGCTATCTTTGAGGCTTACTAGTTATCTATTGCCAGAGAACAATTCTGCTGTGAAGTGCTTTTAATGGTGGTGAGCGTACAAGCACATTTCTCCTGTTGTGAAGGTACTGCAGTGATTGATGATTAGCTAACAGTTTGCTTCTGAATCTTGCTATTAATTTCTATAGCCGTGTATGGAATGGACCCAGCCTGCATTGCTGCCAGTAGGGTATCTGCTCTCACTGCCTGTCAGTTAAGACCCTCCACGATCTGCTGGCACAGTGATTCCTCCATCAAGGCAAATGTCTGTGAGTGACAGAGTACTTTCGATGGCAGCACAAGAATGTGGAATTTCTTACCCCAGAGGGCAACAGCAGCTTTGACTGCAAATACATTTCAAATGTTTTTCAAATCCCATCTCTTTGTGGAGGCATTTTGGAATGAGGAAGAATGACTTCTGTGAATTTCTGTATATTCTGATATTTTTGTTCTGTTGTATTTAGTATTGTGTCACTATTGTCTGCTTACTGCATGTACTAGACTTCGAATAATTTGTTGATAGTTACTGCTTTGTAATGTGCTTAGATTGAGTTGTAGAGAGCATAGATAAATGAAAGCATGATTTATTTTATTCTACAATTTTTGGCCAAGAAAGGCACATTACATAGAAACGTGACAGCAGAAAAAGACCGCCAGGCCCACCCAGTCTGCCCAGGTTGCCTAGACCACTTCTAGGACTTAACTGTAGCGCAGCTGAGGCTTGTTTCCAGATGTGTTCTGGAAACACAGGGAAATTAAGTGGCTTGGTCATGGTCACACAGTATGCAAGTGGTAGCTGTGGGATTCAAGCCCAGTTCTCTAGGTTTGCAGCTCAGAGCACTTAACCACTATGCTATACTGTCCCCCAAAAATGATGTTATGAAGTTATGTATTCATGTAGGTGAGTAGTTGTGTGTCTGTTTTGGTGTGCTGTGTATATGTGTCAATCTGTAGTTGTGTATGAGCGTGTTACTATTTAGTGTATGTGCATTGGTGTGTAGTTGTGTTTCTGTGTTACTGCACTGTGTATGTGTGTTCAGGTGTGTCATTGTGCATTAGTGCTGTTATGTGTTTGTGCCGGTGTGTAGATGTGTATCTAGGTCAGCGTGTAGTTCTGTATCTTGACTGGCATTTAACTGTGCATTGGTTTAGGTGTGTAGCTTAGTATGTGAGTTGGTATGTTGTGGATGTGTACTGTGTAGTTGTGTATGTGTTTTGGTGTGTATAGGTATGTGTGAGTTAATGTGCAGTTATATATGCATGTTGTATATCTGTGTTGATGTGTAGTTGTGTAGATGTGTATGTGAGTTGTTCTGCAGGTTTATATGTGTATAGGTGTGTAGGTGTGTAGTTGTGTATCAGAGTCAGTGTGACATCGTGCATCTGTACCAGTGTGTATTTGTGTATCTTTGTTGATGTGTAGTTGTGTATCAGTGTTGGTATACAGATTTATGTTTGTGGTGTTGTATGTGTGTTGTTGTATATTTATATATATGTTATGTATGCCAGTGTGTAGGGGTGTGCGTGTGTGTGTGTGTGTGTGTGTGTGTTGGTGCTTTATTGTGTATAAGTGTTGCTATGTTGTTTTATATGCAAATTGGTATTATGTAGTTGTGTATATAGAATCATATGATAGACAATGTCAGTAGAAAAAGACTACTGGTCCATCCAGTCTGCCCAGTTTTACCCTACCCTACCCTGTGACCAATTGCCTAGATAGGGTTTTCACCCTCACCCCCCCCCCACACACACACATGCACCCTGCCTCACTGCTACCCCCTGAATAACTTTAAAGCCCATTTACTCTGTCCCAGCTTTGCTTGAACCCATTAATGGGTTTTGAGCCCACTGCCTTTGCCTTAGGCTGTTCCATGGCTAGACAACTTTTTCCGTTACATAGTAACATAGTAGTTGATTTCAGATAAGGACCACTTGGCCCACCTATTCTGCCTGTATTCCCTGCTTGCATCAGCAGCTAATGACCCTACTTGGCCATTGGCTTTCTTCTATCTTTCCCACATCTAGGATTCCTTTATGTCTATCCCACACATTTGAATCCCCCCACTGTGTTTGCTCCACCACCTCCTGGGGCGGGTTATTCCAAGCATCTACCACCTTCTCTGTGAAGAAAAACTTCCTCACATTTCCCCTTATCCTGCCACCCATCAATTTCATATCATGCCCTCTCGTCCTTGTGCAACTTTTGTATTAAAAGGTATCACCCACTTGCGCTTTGTTGAAGCCCTTTAGATACTTGATAGTCTCGATCATATCCCCCATTACCTCCACTCTTCTAGTGAGTACATATTGAGGTATTTTAATCTGTCCTCATATGTCTTCTGATGCAAGCCCTGCTCCATCCTGGTCACCCTTCTCTAGACTGCCTCCATCCTCTCTTTGTCCTTGCAAAGATGTGGCCACCAGAACTGAACATCATACTCCAGATGAGGCCTCACCAGCATTTTGCATAGGGGCATCACCACCTCTCTTCTTCAGCGAGAGATACCCCTTCCTATGCACCCCAACATCCCACTGGCCTTACCCACCACTTTGTTACATTTGTTAAGTAAAACCTTGTAGTTGTGTACCTGTCTTGGTGTGTAGCTCAATGTGTGTACTGTGTGGCAGAGTAAGCCCCTGCTACAGTGTTTTCTGTTAGACGAGTAAGAAGGGGGGAGGGGGCGAATGCAAGCACAAAGCAGTAGCACCATATCAGAGGCCTCCCAGGGGCATCAGAGAAATGCAGTAGCTACTGAAAAGTACTACCATACTTACCTTGTCTCTTCTCTTTCCTGGGCACAACTACTGTTCTGCTTGTTTGCTTTCTTTTTCCAGATGGACCAACTGAAATACTGCATCTCTAACACCTTTCCTGCTATTTTCATGTTTTCCACGGCACTGGTTAAAATACTGCAAGCAAGTACAAACCTAAGTGGTGCAAGACAAACTGTCTTCTTCCCTTTCTTCTACTTCTGTTCCTTGCTGAAGAAGTCTGTTCTCGACGATCTCTGCTCCTGCCTCTGGCCTGATCACTGAGAGGTATACCCTGCTTGGATGTACATATAGGGTGTACCTCAATGGCCTAACTCAGAATACGCCATTTATCTTCAAAGCCACAACTGAGTTATGAAAGCTACCCTGCCCCCTCACAAGTCATGATAAACTTCATATTCTGAATCTGACCATTGCACGTCCAGTTTATACCACACGTTTTCAAACCCAAAATCTTCAGATGAGAGGTTTTGGAAAGCTTTCTCTGTTTATAATGAAATGGGAACAAAAGGAAATCAAGGTGGGAGATGGTGTGGGAGGGTCCAGTGCTGTTACCGTCCCCCAGCAGGACCCTTGACAACAACACACATAAGTGCAGGCCCTATAAGTGTCCCATTATGCTTCAGTGAGGTTGATGGGTATCGTAGTGGCTGAGGTGCTAACAAACCCCGTGCAGCATTTTTTCAGCAGGAAATATAGAAATGTAGAATTTGCCAGCAGATAAGGACCAATTGGCCCATGTGTTCTGCTCATTTTTTGCTGCCTACAAGTAAGGCAGAACGGGCAGTTTGTGGCAAGAGAAGGACTCAGTAAATGTAAAGTGATAGGGCAAATGATTCACTGTGGAAGGTAGGAATATGAAGTTTGATAAATGAAATGTAATTGCCTCTGAACAGAGCAGTCTCCCACTAAACAACTGGCGCATGTCAGCCCACACCAAGACAGATGGTAGCTGGATGACTACCTCCAGAACAGACTCCTAAAGTGAGGGTTGGGCTTCCAGTGAGTCTCTCCTAAATGCAGCATCACTTATGTGCCAGGACAATGCTCCTGTGTGGCATAAAAATGATACAGAGAGAACTGCATATCTTAGAATCTCTCCACTGGTCCTGGAATCGCAGCAGATAGATGTAACAAACCCTTCCTTTCAGCAGGGGAAGTGATTGTTACTAGATGTGGAAGGTAGGGGAATGGTGCCTTGTCATTACCCTCTATGGGTAAAGCTGGTGGAAAAAAGGTACAGGTAGTATATAGAAACATAGACAATGGCGGCCGGAAAAGACCAACGGTCCATGTAGTCTGCTCAAGTTCCTTATTTAGCCCTGGGACCTACTGTCAAGCCAGGGTCCTAGCTCTCCCCAACCTTCCTACCATTCTCCACCCAGCTTCTGCCACCTCTGGCAACCACTCTACCCTTCATTCTAGCCCAGCCGTGCTTGAACCAACTAACAGTTTTAGCACCCACCACTTCGGCAGGCAGACTGTCCCATGGCTCCACCACCCTTTCTGTAAAATAATGATTCCTCATGTCCCTTCTGAACTTCCTTTCTTTTTGAAAAAAAATATTTTTTATTGATTTTCCACAAAAAAACAACAACATATGTTTAACAAATGATTGGTAGGGCAATGGTACATTGCTATCAAGATATTACCATATCCTGATACATCATTCTGTTCTTATGTGTAGTGGGGGGACAATTATATAAATTCATTCCATGAGACAGTCATGTTGTCTTCTGGACTTTCCAACTGAAAACATTATTTCTCAGAAATAAGAGTTTATTTTGTTTTGTGCCACCACAATTGTTTAGAGGATTGGGGGAGGGCTTGGCTCTTCCAGAATTCTAAGATAATCCTTTTTGTGGCAACAGTTCCCAAGGCTATTATGTTTTGGGTTCCGGTCAGTAACATCACGGAATAAAATAAAGTGGACAAAAGTAAAGCGTCAATAGCAGTGTCACCATCAATATTGGCAGCACAAAATGTAGAGTGCCAGAACAATGCAGGCCACAAGACATGCAGGTAGCAAACAACGTCCACCACATGGAGACATTGCATTAGAACCATAGGGGCCAGGAGCACAAGCCAGCATGCCATCTCCCCTGTCCTGTGTGTTGTGTGTGTTGCTGGGGACATGCTGGCTTGTGCTTCTGGCCCCTTGCATTATACACAGCCATCCACATGGTGGCCATGGACCACCTGTTCTCCACTGGTTACCCTGGTGCATGTCCTCCATCATTCAGCATTCTGGATGGGGGTACCCCACCATGTGGGTGCCTGTGCCATTAGATTACCATGGTAGGTGTCCGGTGGCCTGCTTCCCCCAGTGGTGGTTGCACCCTTCCCTGCTCCATCTCCCTGCACCCCCTGTGCTGTTCCTGTGCATGGGTGCCTGCAGCTGTGTGTTCCAGTGCAGTGCCCCCATGTGGTGGACATTGTTTGCTACCTGCATGTCGTGTGGTCTGCTTTGTTCTGGTACGCTACATTTTGTGCTGCCACTATTGATGGTGACACTGTTTTTGCCACTTTAGTTTTGTCCACTTTATTTAGTTCCGCGATATTACTGACCAGAACCACTTTTTGTTGATCTTTGGTGAGATTTAATGTATCAAATTTATTTAATGTAAGTATTTAAAAGGATGCAGGGATTTTGATTTCCAATATTTGTGATAGCATATAGAAACATAGAAACATAGAATTTGATGGCAGATAGGGACCGCTTGGCCCACCCAGTCTGCCCATTTCCCTACCTACTGGATAAGCTGCAGATCCTAGTTAACCAGCAACCTACTTCTTCCGACCCCCACCCCCTAGAATGGCCTTATGACTGTCCCATGCATGCTTGAATTCCACCACTGATTTTGACTCCACAACCTCCTTCAGAAGGCCGTTCCATGCATCCACAACCCTCTCTGTGAAAAAATACTTCCTTAAATTACCTCTGAGCCGCCCCCACTATCTTCAAATTGTGCCATCTTGTTCTTGCACACCTCTTTTTTTGAAATATGCTACCCTCTTGGACTTTGTTGATTCCCTTGAGGTACTTGAACGTTTCTATCATGTCCCCCCTCCTCCTTTCCTCGAGGCTATACATATTAAGCTCCTTAAGTCTCTCTTCATATGTCTTCGGTGCAGACCCTGCACCATTTTAGTTGCCCTCCTCTGGACAGCTTCCATCCTGTCTATGTCTTTGCGTAGACTGGGTCTCCAGAACTGCACACAGTGCTCCAGATGGGGTCTCACCAGCTGTCTGTACAGAGGGATAATAACTTCCTGTTTTCTACTGGTGATGCCTCTCCCTATGCATCCCAGTATCCCCCCAGCCCTCCTTGATGCCCTCTCACATTGCTTGCCCACCTTTAGGTAATCTGATATGACTACCCCCAGGTCCCTTTCCATTTTTGTTGTTGTTAGTATCTCACCCCCCATTGTGTACTCTTCCCTGGGTTTTGTTTCCCAGGTGCATTACGCCTTCTTAGCATTGAATCTAAGCTGCCATACATTTGACCATTCCTCTAACCTTGCCAAGTCCCTTCTCATCCTTTCCACCCCACCCTGTGCATCAACTCTGTTGCAGATCTTTGTGTCATCTGCAAAGAGACATACTTTTCCTTCCAGTCCTTCTGCAATGTCGCTTATAAAGACATTGAAGAGGACCGATCCTAACACTGAACCCTGCGGTACCCCGCTAGTAACCCTCCTTTCTTCAGCGTGGACTCCATTTACTATTACTCTCTGTGTCCTATTCTCCAGCCAATTCTTTACCCAGGCTGTCATCTTGGGACCCACTCCCAGGCTGGCTAACTTGTATATTAATCTTTTGTGTGGGACTGAGTCAAATGCCTTGCTAAAGTCTAGGTAGGCCATATCCGCAGCCCATATCCACTGTTTCCATCCACCAATTTTTTATAAATTGACAGTTCCAAACATTATGCAGTAGATCTGTTTCCTTTCCACAGCCATGCCAACATTTATTTGATATGTTTGATATAATGCAATGTAATATTTTTGGTGTAATATAGGCCCAATTTATTATTCTTATATGGATATATCTGTTTTTAGCTGATACAACATTTTTATTATCTGCAATCTGAATTGTTTGCCATTGTTATATCTATAAATTCATAGATATTTCCTGTTGCCATTTCTCATATATCATTAACATACAGTTTAATGGTTCGTTTATGATAGTTTTATAAATCCTGGATAATGTTTTATTTTTTTAGTTACCAATTGTTGCTTTTTCAAATTTCAGTCATGCTCCCAAGTTTGCACTGGATATTCTCTTTGTCTTTATAATTTCCTGAAAGTTTTATTTGTTTGTTTTATTTATACTGGAAAGTCCATGGGCCACAGACCCGTTTTCATGGTCGACCAGTGTACATAAAAGGGCAACACATACAATAAAGACTTATTACTAGCATATTATATAATATTAAAAATAATATACACATAAACACAGCATATTCAATTAAAACACTTACACTCACTTTCAAGCATGAAATCATTTTTTAACTTCATCCTAAAGGACAACAGTTGTTTACCAATAGATTATAGTATATGAAATTTCTTAAATATTCAATATAATTTGTTCTTTGTATTGATTATATGTAATCAATACATTGACTAGTAATAAATCCACCCAGGTACATATTTTTTAATCCTTTTAATAATTTAAAAATGTTCCTATATTCAGTATTATTTTCTTTATTACAGTTTTCTAAACTGGCATGCAGCCATGGAATTGACTCTTCTCATACTTTCAGGGCTAGTTTACCATATTTATGAAAATTCTTTAGTACTGGAATATTTCAATATTGTTTGAAAGTATTTTGGAACAGTATGCAGTTTGTTTTATCTCTGCTTCCTAATCTATCTAATAAATATTGTACAATAATTGCATCTTGTTTGGGATAAAATGCCCATTCCCGGGTTATGGCTAATAATTGTGCTAAAATGTGTTTGATTGTAGAGAACAACTTGTTATCTGGAATTCCAGCAAAACACTGTAATACAAATATGAGGTGTGGTAGTGCCATCATTTTGATGACTTCTACCTCCCCCCAATAGAGAGACAGATTTTGCCAAAGAGTTGGTTTGTTTAGTAATTTCTCCTTTGCTATATTATAATTTACGCAAATGTTAATGTTTATTTAAAAGGTGTAAGAGTTATTCCCAAATATTTAATTTTACTTTCTTTTTTTAAAACATGTTAAATTTTGACATTCGAAGTCATCACCTTGTGATAACGGCATAATTACTGACTTTGAGGAGTTTAGTTTATATCCTGAAAACTTTGGGAAATCACCAATTGTCTCCATTAAATTTGTAATTGAATGTGTAATATTCTTAAAAATCAATAAGATGTCGTCTGCATATACATTGAGTTTAATAATATTTTGTCAAATTTTAACTCCTTTGGTTCTTTTATTTGCTTGGATTTCCTGTAGCAGTAGCTCTCTACAGAAAACAAAGATAATGGGGGAGAGGGGATGTCCCTACCTTACCCCATTATTCATCTGTATAGTATCAGTCAAATGATGATTACTAGAAAAACAACCTCATGAATTCATACATAAGCATGAAATAACATAGAAACATAGAAACATAGAAGTTGACGGCAGATAAGGACCGCAAGGCCCATCCAGTCTGCCCATTTCTTTTTCTACCTTATAAATGTGCCATCAGCCTTTGCTCTGTCAGTGGCCTATCTATTCATAGTCATTTGTATTGCTCCCTTATGCCTATCCCATGCCTGTTTGAAGCCCTGCACTGTATTCATAGCCACCATTTCTTGTGGTAAGCCATTCCATGCATCCACCACCCTTTCTGTGAAAAAGAATTTCCTCACATTCCCCCTTAATCGGCCTCCCTCTAATCTCATGCTGTGTCCTCTTGTCCTGCTATTTTTCTTATATTTAAACATGTTAGACTCTTTCACCTTGTTTATGCCCTTAAGGTGTTTGAATGCCTCGATCATATCACCTCTTCCCTCCTTTGCTCAAGGGTATACATATTGAGCTCCGTTAATCTGTCCTCATATGTCTTCTGATGCAGTCCCTGCACCATTTTGGTTGCCCTTCTCTTGACTGCCTCAATTTGGTTAATGTCCTTGTGAAGGTGTGGCCTCCAATACTGCACGCAGTACTCCAGATGGGGCCTAACCAGTGTCTTGTAAAGAGGGATTATTACCTCCCTCTTACGACTTGTGATACCCCTACTAATACACCCTAACACCCCCCTAGCCTTACCTACTGCTTTAAGGTCTGCTTGGATGATTTTAGGTCATCAGTGATGATGATGCCCAAGTCTCTTTCTTCCTTTGTGACTGCTAGCAACTCCCCTCCCAGCCTATAGGTGACTTCAGGGTTTCTCTTCCCTATGTGCATGATTTTGCACTTCTTTGCATTAAATCACAGTTGCCACTCTTCTGACCATTCTGCTAGTTTATCCAGATCTCTTCTCATTCTGCCCACCCCATCTGGATCATCTACTCTGTTGCAGATCTTGGTGTCATCTGCAAACAGACAAGCCTTACCCTCTAGTCCATCTGCAAGGTCACTAATGAAGATGTTGAAGAGGACTGGCCCCAGGACTGATCCCTGAGGTACCCCACTTGTGACTTGCATCTCTTCTGACTGTATACCATTTACCACCACTCTCTGTTTTCTGCCTGTCAACCAGTTTGCCACCCAGTTGACCAACTTCTGACCCATCCTGAGCCTACCCAGCTTATTTATCAATCTTCTATGTGGAACAGTGTCAAAAGCTTTGCTGAAGTCAAGGTAGGCGACATCAACTGCTCCCCCTTGGTCCACCACTCTGGTTACCCAGTCAAAGAAATCTATGAGACTAGTTTGACAGGACCTTCCTTTTGTAAACCCATGCTGTCTTGGATCCTGTGCCCTATGGATTCCAGGTGTTGCACTATCCTTTCCTTAAGGGTGCCTCCATAATCTTGCCCACTACTGAGGTAAGACTGACGGTCTGTAGTTCCCGCCTCCTCCCTGCTACCACTCTTGTGGGCAGGATCCAGAAAACCCTTCTCCAGTCTTCTGGGACCTCTCCTGTGCTCGAGATTCACTAAACAATTCTGCTAATGGCTCTGCTAGTTCCTCCTTTAGCTCCTTAAGTACCCTGGGATGTATGCCATCAGGTCCCATTGCCTTATCCACCCTGAGCTTAGCAAGCTCTTGTAGGACCCTTTCTTTTGTGAAGGGAGTAGTGCTCACCTCCCTCCCCCCTGTGTCCATGATGCTGAGCTGTGGGCCCTGTCCTACCTTCTCTTCAGTAAATACTGAGCAAAAGTATCTATTTAGGATAGATGCCTTTAAATAACATTCAGTAAATGTTTTGGAATCCCCCACAAATTTAAGATATCCATCATATATGTTCTGTTTACTATGTCAAACGCTTTACTAGTATCTAACGCTAGTGCGCAATGTTTGTCAGGTAATAGTTTCACATGGGGCGATATTATTGATGGGGGACCTGAATATGCCAGATGTTAACTGGACTACCTTTGCTACAGGCACATCCAAGAGCGGGGTCATTCTTGATGTCCTACAGGGGGCATGCCTCAGACAGCTAGTGTTGGAACCCACTCGGGAGGGAGCAATCTTAGACCTGGTACTCTCAAATGGGGAAGGAGAAAGGATCTCAGATTTAGAAGAGGGTAGCCATCTGGGAACAAGTGACCACCAAACAGTGTGGTTCACAATAAACACAGTCATAGAATTAAGCCATACAAAAACAAGAGTATTGGACTTTAGGAAGGCTGAATATGGGAAAATGAGAGAGTGCCTCAGAAAGGCACTAGCAAATGGGCAAGAAGGAGGGGTGGAGGAACAATGGGGAGTAATCAAAACAGCCATCGCAGAGGCAACAAGCCTTTGTGGGAAGCAAATCAACAAAACAAAACGAAGGAAAAAAACACTGTGGTTCTCAGAAGAGGTGGAAGGGAAGGTTAAGGAGAAAAGCATAGCATTCAGGAAATATAAGGAAACACAGATGGAGCAGGACAGAGAACTTTTTCAGTTAAATCAGAAGGAGGCAGGGAAGGCAGTCAGAATAGCAAAGGCACAAACTGAGGAAAAGATAGTCAACTCGGTTAAGAAGGGAGATAAAACCATTTATAGGTACATTAGGGAGCGAAGAAAGACCAAGGGAGGGATACAGAGACTTATTAAAGGGGAAGGAATGTGGGCAGAGGGTGACAGTGAAAAAGCAGGAATACTGAATGAATATTTCTGCTCAGTATTCATAAAGGAAGAAGAGGAGGGGGAGGTACCTAAACCAAACAAGAGAAACACTGTGAATATGGGGGGTTGATACCAGTCCATTCACAGAAGAAAGGGTTTTGAAAGAACTCTTGAAACTGAGGGTGGACAAAGCAATGGGGCCTGATGGGATTCACCCAAGAATTCTAAAAGAACTAAGGGTAGAACTAGTAACACCACTGACTACTCTCTTTAACAAATCATGGGAGGATGAGGTGGTACCTGAGAACTGGAGGAGGGCAAATGTGATTCCACTTCACAAAAGTGGGAACAGGGCAGAGGCAGGAAACTACAGACCAGTTAGTTTGACCTCAGTGGTAGGGAAAATGATGGAATCATTTCTGAAGGAAAGAATTGTTGAGTAACTAGAGGCCAGTGGGACATAGAACCAAAGGCAGCATGGTTTCACAGCAGGAAGGTCTTGTCAGATGAACCTAATAGATTTCTTTGACTGTGTGACCAAAGCAGTAGACCAGGGAGGGGCTGTGGATATGGCCTACCTAGATTTTAGCAAGGCATTTGACACAGTCTCACACAAAAGATTAATATACAAGTTAGCCAGCCTTGGAGTGGGTCCTGAGGTGGTAGCCTGGATAAAAAACTGGCTGGACAACAGGCTGCAAAGGGTAATAGTAAACGGAGTCCACAGTGAAGAAAAGAGGGTAACTAGCAGGGTACTGCAGGGGTTGGTACTGGGACCGGTCCTCTTTAATGTCTTTATAAGTGACATTGGAGAGCACCTAGAAGGAAAAGTATGTCTCTTTGCAGATGACACAAAGATCTGCAACAAGGTTGATACACAAGGTGGGGTGGAAAGGATGAAAAGGGACTTGGCAAGGTTGGAGGAATGGTCAAATATATGGCAGCGAAGATTCAGTGCAAAGAAGTGCAAGGTAATGCATCTGGGAAACAAAACCCCAGGGGAAGAGCACACAATGGGGTGTGAGTTAATAACAACAACAAAAATCGAAAGAGACCTAGGAGTAATTATATCAGATGACCTAAAGGTGGGCAAGCAATGTGAGAAGGCAGTAAGGAGGGCTGGGGTATACTGGGATGCATAGGGAGAGGCATCAACAGTAGAAAACAGGAAGTTGTTATCCCTCTGTACAGACAGTTGGTAAGACCCCATCTGGAATACTGCATGGAATTCTGGAGACCTCGTCTCCACAAAGATAAAGACAGAGTGAAGGCTGTTCAGAGGAGGGCAGCCAAAATGGTGCAGGGTCTGCACCAGAAGACATACGAGGAGAGACTAAAGCAGCTTAATATGCATACTCTTGAGGAAAGGAGGGGGGGGGACATGATAGAAACTTTCAAGTATCTCAAGGGAATTAACAAAGTACAAGAGGGTAGCATCTTTCAGAAGAAGAGATGTGCAAGAACAAGGGGCACAATTTGAAGATAGAGGGGGGACGGCTCAGAGGTAATGTTAGAAAGTATTTTTTCACAGAGAGGGTTGTGGATGCATGGAACAGCCTTCCTGAGGAGGTTGTGGAGTCAGGAACAGTGGGAGAATTCAAGAATGCATGGGACAGACATAAGGCAATTCTAGTGGGGGGTAGGAGGAAGTAAGCTGTTGATTAACTAGAATCTGCAGCTTATCCATCAGGTAGGGAAATGGGCAGACTAGGTGGGCCAAGCAGTCCTTATCTGCCATCAAATTCTATGTTTCTATATTCAAAAAGTGTCTGAACTCATCTCGTCGCATGCATCAGTGTTCTATCTGGAATAAATCCATGTTAACCCTGATGGATGGAGAGGTTTAAACCATATATTATTTATGTTACTATTAATTTGGCTATGATCTTATAATCTACATTAAGAAGTGCTGTTGGTCTATAATTTTCTATTTGTTCCTTAGGTTTTCCTTCTTCATTAATCAAAATAACTTTAGCTTCATTCATTGTATCTGGCAGGTTACATTCTCCATCCATCAGGTTATCAGTCATTAACCTAATCCAAGGTACCAGTTCCTCTAAAAATGCTTGGTAGAATTTTGCTGTATAACCATCCATTCCTTGAGCTTTATACAGTATTTGGGTAAAAATTTTATTATTCTTCAATTTCATTTTTGTCAAATCTGGCATCAGATATTTGTAACTGCTCAAAATGAACCTGCCACAAAAATGTTTTCATAGTGTCTTGAGCTATTTGTTGTTCCTGTTGGTATATTTCCTTATAATAATTCAGTATGATTTTTTCCATACTGTCTTGGTCCATAAGTGGTGTCCCATTGCTAGTTGTTAAAACTGAGATTATATTTTGTTTGTTCCTTTTTTTTTAACTAAATTTACAAGGAGTTAACCAGATTTATCTCACTGTAAATATCTCATTCCTTTTACTTTCATCAGATTTTTTCTGTTTTTTTATTATTGCATTGTAAAAAAAGAGAGATGTGGTAGCCATGTTAGTCCAGTCAACAATGTATAGAAAAAATACAACAAATATGCTGCAGGTGATACCTTTATTGGACTAACAAAATTATTTTTAAGACTAGCTTTCGAGAGAGTTTCAAGAGAGTTTTTTTTACCTGAGGAAGAGTTTCACCTCTCGAAAGCTAGTCTTAAAAATAATTTTGTAGCTTTCAAGAGAGTTTCAAGAGAGTTTTTTTGACCTGAGGAAGAGTTTCACCTCTCGAAAGCTAGTCTTAAAAATAATTTTGTTAGTCCAGTAAAAGGTATCACCTGCAACATATTTGTTGTATTTTTTCTCTACTTTATTATTGCATTGTTACCAATCTAATCTATATTTTTTCCACTCATCATAGTATTTGTATCAATCTTTTTATAACTAATTTATCAAGCTCTCTTAACTTTTGGATCTTCTGTTTTTGTTCTTTAATTTTTATGTTTGTTTGCACGCATGTGCAAGAAACATAGTGCCATCATCCGAGTTTTTGTAGGTGTGGCACCCGTCTTCCAATTCAGTCAGTGTGTTTGCAGGTGCGGCCGCAGTTCTCCAATGAAGGCTGCAGCTGTCTATGACAGCAGTTGAAAATGCAGTGTCATACAGTTGAAAGGGAGCACTCCGCTTCAGTGAGCAGTGCTCCCCCAAACACACACGCATGCATATTGCGTGCTCATGCGCTCCCCCCATGCACACACTGTATGGCCGTTGGGGGTGCCCAGTCCCCTGTCGGCTCTGCTGCGTCCCCCCCAAAAAAAGCTTTCCAGGTGCCACACTGGGAGCCCACCCCAGTGTGGCAACAATTGTTATGGCTGACAGGGGTGTCCAATCCCCATTGGCTCCATGCCCCCAAACAGCCTTCCAGCTGCCACGCTGGGAGCCCACCCCGGCATGGGAAACGTCCCGTGTCATCTTTCTAAAAAAACAACCTGTAAACAAAAAGTTCCTCGTGGTCTCCCTGCCCACCCGCTCACACCCTCTGTGCACTCTGCCTCCCACCCCACCTGCCCCATACTTACCTCCGAATCCATACGATGATCTTCGGAGACGGGGAACACGTCTGCACTCTTCAAAGCCAACCGTGAACTGAAATGCCCGATAAGCTGTATAATGCCATAAATAGGGTTTTCAACTTTGATGCATATCTCAGGCATTTTTGGAATTTTGGCACAAATTTTCAACATGGGGTTTGGGACCCCTCCTCATGAATTCTGAACTGTCATGGTGTTAATCAGGCCCAAAGGGTGATTTCGCAGTCACTGCGCAAAATCACCTTTCAGGACAGATTAACAAAATGACAGTGCCAGTGTTCATAAGATGAGCTCTCAAAAAGCCTATGTTGCAAATTTGGTGAAAAAATTCTTAGAAATTACCGTTTTACGAGTGTGCGTTGCACAGTTCCTACGCACGCTCGTAAGTTCACGAATTTTTAATATTTGTACTCTGGATTTTCAACATTGCCATTTTACCACACCTCCTTATGAGCAGTACAGCTGTCATTTTTTACATCTCTCCCAAAATGTGTTTCCGTGCATGTAGCGCACAATGGCGCAGTTGGTGTGCGAAATCAATGTATGGGACACTTTAAGAAAATCACCATGACACTGTTCATGAGCAGAGGTCTTAAAATGGCTATGTTGAAAATTTGGTGAAAAAATTCCTAAAAATGACTGTTTTACGAGCGTGCATTGTGCAGTTCCTACGCACGCTCGTAAGTTCACGAATTTTTTATATTTGCACTCCAGATTTTCAACATTGCCATTTTACCACACCTCCTTATGAGCAGTACAGCGGTCATTTTTCATATCTCGCCCAAAATGTGTTTCCATGCATGTAGCGCACAATGGCACAGTCGGTGTGCGAAATCAATGTTTGGGACAGATTAAGAAAATCACAATGATACTGTTCATGAGCAGAGGTCTTAAAATGGCTATGTTGGCAATTCGGTGACAAAAGTCCATAAAATGACCGTTACGAGCGAGTATTGCACAGTTTCCATGCACCCTCGTAAGTTCATGAAATTGTAATATATTCAGTCCAGATTTTCACCACTGGCATTTTTCCACACTTCCTTATGAACAGTACAGCTGTCATTTTTCCCAACATGGCCAAAATGTGTTTTCACACTCATAGCGTAGAAATGCCTGGTCACTGTAGGATATCATTGTTCGGGACAGATTAAGAAAATCACAGTGACACTCTTCATGATCGGAGGTCCCAAAATGCCTGTGTTGACAATCTGCTGTAAAAAATCCCCACACTAATTACATTACGGGTGTGCGTTGCACAGTTTCTCCGAATGCTCGTGGCTTCACCATTTTTTTAAATATTTTCACTGCAGATTTTCAACATTGCCATTTTTTACACCTCCCCATGAACAGTACAGCTGTCATTTTTCATATCTTGTTCAGAATGTGTTTTTGCACCTGTGGTTCCAAATGCTGTAGTCGCTGTGCAAAAGCAGCTTTCGGCTAACAAACTGATATTGCCACTGGTCATGAGGTGGGGGTCACAAAAAAAACATGTTGAAAATTTGGAGTGATAATACCAACAAATGCCTGAGGCGTTAGGGTTTCCGACCATAATGCCCCACCCTGTAGAGAATGACAGGCATCAGGGCTGTGACTTGGGATTGTCATCTGCAATGCTCATACCATTCCATCCCCACCCACACCCTGCAGCCAGTGACAGGCATTGAGGCATGCCTTGGACTCTTCGGCCCCAAAGTTCACCCCATTGTCCTATACCGCACCCATCTCACCGTATTTCCTGATGGAATGGGGTGCGCATAAGGGCCAAAGACCCCAAGGCGCACCATGACACTTGTCAGTGTCTGCAGGGTAGGGTGTGGTGAAATGGCGTGGCCGTTATGCCTGACGACCCAAAGGCACACCCCAATGCCTGTCACTATCTGCAGGGTGGTGATGGGGTTGGCTTCAGTTCAATACTTCACTGCCATTCCTATTATGCAGCTCTGTAACTCCTACACTACCAATGCCAATGCCAGCAAGCAAACATTCGGCATTGACAAATGCTTGGTTTTAAATACCATACTTGAAAAGAAATAATAGCCCCTCGTAAGACAGCTTTAAATGGGTCCCATAGTGCTACTATATTTTTTTGTCCAGAAGAATTATAGAACCAGTATTCAACAATTACATTTTTCATCTTTTCCATAAACTCTGGAATTTTCAGCAGATCATTGTTAAAGATCCAGAATATGTGTGTGGGTTCTTTTTTGCCTCATAGTTCATCTCCACTATAGCATAATCCGAGATTATGATTGATCTAATGGAGGTTGAAAACCTATTTTCAAGCAATTTTTTTGTTATAAGAATATAGTCTGTTCTGGAAAACCCATGAGTTTTATGGTCATAATGTATGAATTCTTTAGATAAAGGGTTTTGAGTTCACCATACATCTATCATTTGATGTTCCTCTAAAAAAATGTTTTTAATACATTAGAAATACGTTTATTATTTCTGGTATACGGGGTAGTTGTATCCAATACTGAGTCTAACAATGCATTCAAATCACCCATAAGGGCTATATTTTCTGCTTCTATTTCTATTGGTCCTTTTGTGATATTTATTAAAAAATTGTTCATAGCTTTCAAATGGTGCATCGATGGACCCAAAAGTATATGTTACTCCCCATATTCTACCTTTAACCAATATGATCCTACCTTCATCGTCAGATCATTTTTTACTGAATGTAAATTCTAAATTTTTTTCTGAATAGCAAGGAGATACCAGCTTTTTTTTGTTGCAACTGAGAAATAATTTCCATTAATCCAGTTTCTTTTTATTTTTTATTCATTTAAATCTAGATGTGTTTCCTGTAGAGCAGCAACAACAACATCTGATTTTATTTTATTTAAGTAGGCTAGTATTCTAGATCTCTGTATTGGCAAATTAATGCCATTAACACTAAAGGTGGCACATTTAAATTGTTTGTTTTTATTCATAATCAAAATTAAAAATCTTTAGGCTTATATCAGCTTAAACTAACTGTCTCAAAATTGAACTCATCTGAATTACATAATATATTTTCCCTTTTTTCCATTCAGTATTTATTACCTCCCCACCATCCCCATCTCATCTACAGACTGGTAAACATTGTATTACACCCCCCCCCCCCCAGAACCTGTATTAAGATAATCTGAATTATTTTTAACTCAACAAAAAAATTCTGGCTAACACTAAACTCTTAAGTATCGACAATTTATTTCTCCTGTCACATTCCTTTCTTGTCCAGTGCATAGGAACTGGTAACTCCCTAACAGTTTTCCCCTATGTTTCCTGCCCCCTGCTCCCCTCCTACCAAGCCCCATCATTAATCTACAAATTATTAAGCAAAAATGACTGGAATTTTTTTCTGATAGAATGAGGAGTACTTCCTTTGGCATTGCAAAAATATATTTTTCATTCACTATCCAGACCCTTAACCTTGCCAGAAAAACCATTAAAGATTTATACACCTTTCTCCATAGTTTTGTTTTTATGAAATTTAATTTTTTTCGCTCTGCTATAATGTCCGGTGGTAGGTCATGGTAAATTGAAATTGTAGCTCCCATTAAGCTTATACATTTTTTTTTTTTTTTTTTGGCAAACTTGTGTCATCAGTCTATCTTTATCTTCCGACCTTAAAAATGTTGCAATGATTGCTCTGGATGGGGCTGTATCTGATGGTTTTGCTCTTAATGATTGGTGGATTTGGTCCATCTTGAATCCTGTTTCTTCCACTGTTGTATCCATGTAGGCAGCAGCAGCAATATTTTTAAAGGTTTGTCTCAAAGTTTCATCATTATCCCATCCTTCGGGTACACCAACGATGTGAATATTTTTTCTTTTGGCGTGTGATTCAACATCCAGAAGTATATTCTGTAATTCCTTCTGTATATTTTCAATTTCAGCTATTTGTCTTTGCATCGGCATCGGCTGATCTTCTAAGTTGGAGACTCTGTTGCCTTGCAGTTAGTTCTTTTTTTATTTGTTGCTTACTTGTCAATATGTTTGAAATAGTTTCTATAATTTTATCTACTTTAAGTTCCAAATTAGTGACTACAGCAAGTTTATTGTTATTTTTTTCCAGTTTGCGAAGTAACTTCTTAGCCCAGCTTGGGATTTCCTCAGATTCATCTTCTTCACTGGATCCCTCTGAAAATTCCAGACTTTCATCATTATCAGCATCCTCTTTTGTTTTACTCTGAGATCCATTCATATGTGTAACTTCTTTAATGTTCTTTTCTTCATTGATAATTTGGAATTGTTTTGTGATGACCAATAGAGTTTTGGCAAAGGAGCCTAGTTTGACTTGCATAGTTTGGTGTGGGGGGGGGGGGCGGCTCTATTTCCAATTCGTTTGGTGTTTGCCCTGCCTGTAATAATAAAGGTGTTTCAGGCAGATTACGTGTTGAGCAGATTGGCATATTTTGTTGTATCGCTACCTTTACAGGTATCTCTTCTTCCCCTTCCTCATGCATTTGTAATGTTCTTTCCTGAGAAGTTTGGTTCACCACTTCTTTTGGTAAACACATTTCTGCTTGTCCACACAGCACCTGTACAGTGTCTTTTTTATAACGTATTCCTGCTTGTTCTGTGGCCATAAGTTTGTTTTGAGATTTCTCATTTAAACAAGGAGCTTCATCACACCTCCTAGTGAGTACTAACTGCTCACCAAAACACTGTCTCACCTTTCCTTCCAAATTTTCTGCTGTAGCTAGATCTTATTTCATCCTAGGCCATTGGTGTGCCTTATTATATTTCTTGTTACTACCTTTGGCTGGCATTCCAATATTTTCCTCTTCAGCCTCCTTACAGGCCCATGCTATCTTCACTATTGGATTCACCTGACCACTACCATGGCCTTCGCCTTTCTACTGATCTCCTCTACCACAGGACTCGTCCCATCTATCGGTGCTCAACATCTCAGAGTAATTATCACCTTTCCCCTTGTGGACTGCTTCAGCTGCACTACTCTGCAATTGTTTTTCGGGTGATTGGCAAGCGTTTTTCAACTTATTTCTATCATTATTATCATCATTCACTTTCACCTCTTGCTCACCTGTCTGTGCAGGTAGCGAATTATTTTTAATTGCTTTCTCCTGTTTATTATTGCCAATATTAGGTAAAGAGTTTTTTCTTTAAAATTTTACTATACCTTTGGTTTTTATTGTGTTTGCTTGTGTTGTCCATGTTTTTCCTTGGAGCTTGATGGACCCAATGGTTGTTGTTTCGGAAAAGACTCCATCTTATCTTGCTTGGAGTTTTTACTGGACCCTGATCTTTTTGTTGGGTTTGGGTTTTTTCCTTTGAAAGCAGCCTGTGGTTTGAGAATTTGTAATTCTTTTGTTAGTGCCAAGGCTAGTATTAGAATCAGGGCTTTCTGATGATGAGTCCAGATTGCTTTTTTGCGCTTGCAACATCTGCTGTCTTGTAATTACCACTGAAAACTTTTTTGTGGCTTTGCTGAGATTCTTTTTTGTTATCGACTGCTTGCCAGTGGCATTTTTGGAGTCTTTCTTTGGCGTCATGGTCAGCATTCTGTAAAACAGATTTCGGGAACTGCAAATATTCAGTTACTGATTGCAATGTTTCTTAGTCTGGAGCATCCATTCTCTTGAAAAAGATTGACTCAGCAGGTGATATTTTAACCCATATCAGGTAGCAGGTTTCAGGAGGTGTGTGTCAGCGTCTCTCGTCCCCTGGCCATCTTGCTCTTCAGTCCCTTTTGAGCTTCCTTCCTGTCAGTTTCCACTCATGTCCATATGACTGTGATCTAGTATTCAAGAAATATTTCCTGGCGGTTCACCTTATTAATTCTTTTTAAGAACTTGAAGGTCTCTGTCATATTTCCCCTCTCGCTTCTGGTCTCCAGTGAGTACATTTTCAGTATTTTGAGACTTACATACGAATATAAGAAATGGCCAGCAGAAACAGGCCGTAATGGTCTAGTGAGTCTGCTCAAGTGCGCAGCTCAGTTAATTCCCTGCAGCTGCCCCTCCAACTCCTCTTGGAGTCAACCTCCACCATCCTGTTCCCCTTCCCTATCCACTTTTCAGTAGTGTACCCTTCAGTCCTAATCCTCTTCATCACCCTATCCCACCCACCCTTGAAACTGGCCACTGTTTTTGCTGCCACCACCACCTCCTCCTCCTCCGGCAACTCATTCCACCCCTTCACGACTCTTTCAGTGACAAAGTGCCTCCTCATTTCCTTCTTGAATCTACCCCTCCACCAATTTCAGGCTATACCCCCTTGTTGTACCCTCTTTTCTTTAGTTAAAGATGTCCTCTGTACCAACCCTGTTTATGCCCTTAAGGCACTTGAAGGTTTCAATCATGTCCCCCTCTCCCTTCTGTCCCCCAAGGAGTACATGTTCAGCTCCCTAAGCCTCTCCTCATATGCTCTGTACCCGATGCCCTTCCTCATAGGACCTGCCCTTTTGGCCCTGAATCATTTTTCTTACTCTGTGCTCCACTGTCTCCAGCCTTTCTCAGTCCTTGCTGAGGTGAGGACTCCAGAACTGGGTGCAGTACTCCAGCTATGATCTCTCTTAGGATCTGTACAGGGGAAGTATAAACTCTTCCCTTCTGCTATCAATGCCCCTCCCAATACATCCCAGCATCCTACTCGCTTTGCTATATGCTTTGTTGCACTGACTCTGACAGAGCTGTAAGTCCTAGGTCCTGAGCTCTTGGGCGTGTGGGCTGGAAGGCAGAAACAGCTAGCTGCCAGGAAGCTGGATTGAAGTGTTGATGTGCCAGGTACCCTTGTTGGGAACGTGTCCCAGGGGTGCATGTGAGGAGTCAGCTGAGACACCTGAGTTATGGGTGCTAACTGAGAGGGGCAACTGGGCACTGCCAGCAAGGCACTGGGGTATCAAGGGTACTGCTACATGCTCAGCAGGGGTGGGCACATGCAGTACTCCCCATGCAGCAGACCACTGGACTTAGGCCAGGGGTACAGGAGGCACCGAGGTATGCTCTGACACGGAAACATGGGTGCTAGTTACTCTTGATGCCCCAAGAGTGGCAGGATAATTGATACCTTGTTTGGGTGAAGGTGTCATGATGCTATTAAGTGGGATCCTGGAGGCTGCCAGGGGGACCCTTGGCACTCTGCATGTGCCTCATGTTTGTGGAACTTGTGAGTGAGGATTTGGGAATTTGACCATAGTGTGGAAGTTTAGAGGGAACACTGAGAGAGTGCAGGAACCCCAGAGGGGACTCTAAAGGGACATATCACATTAGCTTTTGGGCCTGAGGCAGGTTTCCCTAAAGTTCATCGTGGACATCCAAGTGGAGGGGTGACCCTGGAGACCTGCATCCTGAGACCATCAAGCACCCAAGAAACTGGTGAAACAGATACTGCTCAGAAGCCACAGAAGCCAAGTAGGAATCTCATCTCTGTGATGTGTGTGGGCAGGGGGAGTCACTGAACAGCGTTAGGAGTGCCCAAGGCTTGTGTCACCGTAATACTATTCTAGTAGGGCAGGTCATAGGGTGCAGTAGGGTACTCACAAGAGAGTGGTGTGGGTGATGTCTACTGATCCACATTGTCCAAAAGTTCAAGAAGCACCAGGGGCTTGGCAATGGAAGTGGCAGCCTGACAGATTCGTTCTGCCAAGTGTTCAACCCTGATATCATTGGGCATCTTGTAAGTGTGCCATGTTCTGTAACAAGCAGTAGGCCATGTGTGCAGGTAGCTCCTGTGGATGTAGGGCAGAGAAGCCAGGATTTAGTGCAGGAGCAGGGATCGGACCCCCCATGGCATGGTGTTGCGTGATAAGTATGGATTTGCTGTACATAAATGCCTTGAATAATGAGGGGAAAAGGATAGTGTGTCAAAGACTGTGCTTTGAGGGTCAGCTGCTGGGAGAAAAGAACGGAGAGAATGCCCTGCAGCAGGCAGCCACTACATGGCTATCATGCCAGGTAGTCTGAAACTAGGGGTGAAATGTCTATCCATGGAACAACTTCATGGTCGTAATGTATTTTATTTATTTTTAGTTTATTTAAAACTTATTTACGCCATCCCAGTGACACTGAGGGCTGAAGTGCTGGACATTTTACCTCGCACCACGCCAATGACCCGGGTTTAGGAGCCAGCTTGGGTTGTCAGGGGTTAGCCTAGGAGGAGAGGATTGAGCATCCGGAGGACTGCTCTCCTCTCCTCTCCTGGGGAGGAGTGGGTTGTGGATCCTCAGCATCAAGTGACTCCCGGTAGAGACTGGGGGTGCTGCAGTTGGGGGACATCTTGGAATGGGTGGAGGTAACAGTGGACGTCCTGTGGGCGGGCGCAGGAGCATACACATCGTGCACTGGATGTCATGGCACGTCTGTGCCTCTGAGGGTTGAAAAGTAGGAAAACCCCCTCTGGAGCCAGCGTTAAGGATGCCCCGATGGACCTTTGCTTTCCCCAGCCTGAACAAAGTCCGGCCTAAACTGGGGCGGGGGCTCAAGGGTGATCTCGGTCACGTCCCCTGTTCCCCTCTGGGGGGGCCCTCTGTGGGGGGGCAAGCCACGTTCCTCTCTGTCTCGGTGCTGAGGCAGAGGTCTGGTCAGAGTGGAGCTGGGGGTCCGCATAACAGGGCTGACAGGGGACAAGGAATCCCCTGCCACACAGGGGTGAATAAAGAAAGTTAAAAAAAACTACATTTTACCAGGTAAACAAGCAGAGCCAGGGGAAGAGCATGTTTTGTGTATGAGCTGATGAACTTGGGTCCTTAGGCTCATGACTACGAAATGTGCAAATGAACTTTGGCATGAAGCCCTAGTGTATGAAGTTCAGTGATCCTGAGTATTTTGTTCCATTATCTAAGGTGCCTATGTCCACCAACTCCAGTAGGCAGTCAAGCAACCTGTACTGTTGAGTGCAAGAGGCTCCCAGTGAGCAGTTACAGCACGTTCCCCTACACACCAGAGCTCCCTGCCCCATGCCTGACTCTGTCAGGGCAGTGATGCAAGTTGGTTAGTATGCCCCCTGTAGGGAAGGGGTGCATACAGTAAGAGTATTGTTGAAATGCAAAAGTAGTACCTGCGTTCCCCTTGAGTGAGGAAAGTGCAAACGTGCATGACATCTAACAAAATCACAATCTGCTTCCCTTGAGAAACAGATGGGTAGGCAATGGACTTTATGCGCTATGTCTGCTTATTGGTGGCCCTCAGACCCATGCATAAGTGTTCCCCCACATCTACACCTTATTCAGCCCTGGCTGCCCTCCACTTTCCCACCCCTGTATCGAAGATCAAAACAGCCATAGACATCTGTCTGGTGTCCTGCAGCAGGATGCGGAGACATTCCTTGAAGCTCAGGGGTGGTACATTTGGGGTAATGTTAGGAGGCACTTTTTCTCCCAAAAGGTGGTGAACCTATGGGCAATCTGCCACTGGATACAGTGGATATGGAGACAGTACAGGCCTTTAAGGCAAGCCTGGAAACATGTCTGCTTACCAAGGGAATCACTGGATACTCTGGGTAGTAGAGTGCATAGGAAATTCCTATAAATTAATACATGTTTGTGCAGCGTACTTATTTCATCCCTACTGTGAAACGGGGTGGGGCATGGACATGATGGACTGAGAGCCCTAGAAGCATAGACGGCAGTGTGGCTCAGTTGGTAGCACACCCGCCACTGGGCCAGAAGGTTGTGGGTTCTAGTCCCACACTGAAATTGGGCTCATACCATAAATGCTGGCACCCGAGTGCAGTTCTAGGGGGGTGCTAAATTGTTGGAGTGTTCCTTTCTTCAGATGAGAGGCTAAACTGAGGTCCCTTTAGCCCATTGTTGGTGCTGTCCAGGTGGAAGTAAAAGAACCCAAGGCACTTTTTGCAACAGAAGAGGAAGAAGAGGATTTTTCTCGGTATCCTGGCCAACTTTCCCCTTCTCATTAAGCTGATTCAGGCAATTATCCAAGGATGTGTGTGAGTACTGATGTAAGAAACGGCTGCCACTGCACTTTTACAGTCACTTAACTACCGGTCTCTCATTGGTTGTGAAGCACTTTAGGCTACAATGTGCATGAAAAGTGCTATATAAATACAAGTTCTTCTGAAGTACCTTCTGACCTTAATTACATTTTCACTATGTGTTAGTGAGGTTTGAGCATGATACTTTGTAGAACAGCAGCAATAACAAATATGTTAATGGTAATTACAACAAAATACAGTAAATATGGAACAAATGATGGGTTACTGTAAGTTAGAATTCAATCAAGGGATTTATACAATAATCTTTAAGGCTGAAGGCCGAGTGGAACTACGGTGTTCCAGAAACTCTGAGATTGAATTATCACCTTCTAGTTCAAAGTTACCCATCTATAATTACTAGTGACCATAAATATCAACCGGAATACTGTTTTTTTTTAAATGCACATCAACTGGATTTTGGGTTATTATGCTCCAAAGGCAATAATAACCTGAAATCCGGTTGCTATGACACCTCATAATAACCTGAAATCCGGTTGCTATGACACTTCATAATAACGTGAAATCTGGTTGCTATGACACTTCATAATAACCTGAAATCTGGTTGATATGACATTCCCCAAAGAAACTGTTGCATTCCATTGTTTCACAAAAAGTACTTCAACTGCAGTATTTTCAACTGTTTTATTCATGTACAGTTCAAGTTCTTCAAAAATAAAACTGCACTCTAGCCAAAAAAAGTATTTTTCTTTTAAGCTACTAGAAATATAATCTAAATCTCCACATCAGCAATTATAAAAAAAAGGATAGTTTAAGTTTGATGTTATGGATTTTTTTCACACACCCTCAGTGTGTGTTGATCACATAAACCTCTCGAGCTTTGCTCTCAAGGCTTATGGGTCATCACACACCTCGGGTGTGTGAAAAAAAAAACATAACACATACTTACCTATCCATTATTCTCTATTTTATTTTGTATGTTATATGGCTACTCTCTTAAAAAAAACTGTAGAAAAAAAAGTGTGACTACTTACTGATTTTAAGAGCAGTTTTATTGTTTGTTATAGTAAGCATTGATGGTTTAGTGGGCCCAGGCCGCTGTCCTTTTGTGCCTGCCACCTCTCAGCATCTGCAAGTTGGAGGAGTCGGTCAGACAGTGAGCACCATTGTGCTCAGACTCCCTGCAGCGCCATTGAGTCCAGCGCCTGCGGCGCTCAGGCTAAGGCCTGATTCCACTATCGGAGAGGGTGGGCAGCAGCAATGCGGCCTGGAACCGACATTGTGAACATCACAGCTTGAGGCATGAATCCCAGATGGGCAATCTTTGAAAAGAAAAGAAATCCCGGCTCAATCAGCTTTCATCAAGAGAGCAAATCGGGCAGCAGAGACCACCAAGTGAATACCGCACCCGCAACAGTGTTTTGAGCCTAGGAAGGCTGTTATTTAAAAGAAAAATTAAAGTAGCCAGGGGTTAGCTTCCACCATGGGACCTCAGTAAGTTTACAGTGAGTGAGTTATTTAAAAAAAAAAGCAAAACTTGCATGAGTTTTTTAAAATGTATTTTTGATCGTCAGCCAAATCTCATAATTCATGTATAGCCATGAAGTAAGAAATAGAACTGAATTATGATCGCAGAAAGTGCTTCCTGAATGTGACTTAATGGCCTTACCGTATAATATTATTAGATAATGAGATGTTCAGGCTTTTATAAACGATGTTTATATTTCAAAATGTGTAAAGCATTAACTGATAGCAAGTAACTAGGCAAACCTCCACAGCCTGCGACCCAACATTTGCGCAAAGAGGACATAGGGCTACCGAGCTCTGTTTTTGACTTGTAAGCACCCAGAAAGCAAGATACCACTGTCAGACCTTTTAACAACATGATTTTTTTTTCAAAGAGCCTTTTCTCCCTGGTCATGCTCGTCTCAGAGGTACATGCTGATCCCATTCAGGCACCACTGAGCCATGTTTCCTCTGGATACAGTGACATCCTGACTTCCCTGCAGCCTCGCCTTCACAACAGGGGTTCCAAAGCCAGGGCCATATTCCCCCACTCCCCCCCCCCCCCAGACAGTCTAGTATGACATGATTGAGACCTATAAGTACCTCATGGGATTAACAAGGTGCAGGGGGAGTCTCTTTCAGAGAAGGAGCACCATCAGAACACAGGGGCATGCAATGAAGCTTGGGTTGGAGGATGGGAGTTTAAGATGGATGTGAGGAAATACTTCTTCACAGAAAGGGTGGTGGATGCTTGGAACAGCCTGCCAGAAGAGGTAGTGGGGTGAAGACAGTGAGGAGCTTCAAGCATGCATGGGATAGGCACATGCCATGGGCATAATAAGTAAAGGACAGGGAGGAGAGGGGCACCTGAGACTGAATAGGGTCTGGGGAGTAGTAATAGGCAGGGAAATGGGTAGACTAGATGGGTCTACCAGTCCTTTTCTGCCAACAAATTCTATGTTTCTGTTTCTATATGGACTAAAATTCAGTGTCATCGAGCACCATGACCCAGGGTGAGTCCATGAACCCAAGCTGTCTTATAGATGGCACATGGGTTTTTCACCCCATTTTTCCTATCTCCTCCTCTGACATGAGAGTGCAGTGCATCTCTGCTGCAGGACTGAGCTCTCTGGCCAGCTGCAGGGTTTCTCTGGTGACAGAACTTGCCACCATCCATCCCCAACTGAAGTACACTGATGCACGGCAGTTACCCCAGCCTAACCTACTGCCCATTGCTGCGACCCGAAACTGCTTCCAAACGGGGGTTGCCTGCACGGCAGTGCAATGCCCTGCCATAAGGCTGTTGGAGTGGCCTATAACATGAATGTTTGATAAGGCAACATGGCGCTGTGATGTTAGAATCTCACCAAAACCACTAGCTCACTGTGTGACCTTGAGCAAATCACTTGACCTCCCTGGCTTTAGTGCCCCCCATTGTCAAATCTGATTGAGGTAGACTCCTAATACACACAGAAAACAAGAGGCCCAATTCTCAATCACAAAATGGCATAGCACCCCCCACCCCCCCACGGTGACTATGTTACAATACAAATGCGTGATGCAAAACTGTTAGTGGCTGCAAATATAGTCTGCCCCCACTGACATGCTGGTGTGTGACTCTCATAGTCTCTCAGCCTTGAGAGGACTTGGTGACCAGTGGTGCTGTTTGAAGACCCCACTTGCTCCTTTTGTGCCTCAGGGCCCACTTATAGTCCATTGTCAGCTTAGTTTCTCCTCGTCTGACTTTCCCTGGTGGCTAGTGGCCTCCTATCTGCACCCTGAACCATCAGTACTCCCTGGAATCCAGTGGCATCCCCTCCACGGCACTGTACTCCTGTTACATGCCTTTTAATTAGAGATGATTAAAGCATGATCTTGCGAACATGGTCCATTTAAACCAGGTAAAGTGCCCTAAAATTCTTTTACTTTAAAACTAGTTGGCCCTGCCCCAAATGTAGAAAACCATTGTTTTATTATTGTGGGAGAGCATTTTCTTTCTGCCAGGACGCATGGAGCACACAAAACTGCAGAACTGTGTACCGGCCCACAGTGAAGGCTACTGGTTCCAAAGCTTATGCCTGTTTGGAGTGGACCCTGCCAGACAGGTATGAGCCTCCTCAATGCCATCACAGGTTATCAGAACACAACTATAGTTCTAGGCTCTTGGAACTCAACCTTGTGCCCCTGTCAAGCAGAAGAATCCAGGGAAGCCTGCTACTCCTTTAGTATGCAATAAATAATCCACTACTGCTGACGCAATCAAATCTTGACTTTCAACCAGATCATAGCGGGACACGTTGGCACCCATTACCGTTCTAAAGGAGAATTTTTAAAACTGACAGGAGAAAGTGTTCTTTACCCAGAGTCATTGGGCTGTGGAACAGTCTAGCATTAGAAATATTTATAAGTAAAACAAAAGTCGAGTTTAAGAAACTATTGGATAAGTAAATAATGGGACAACAGCATTTTGAATACTACACTGAAATAGTGGGTAAGCAGCACACACAGGCAATGCATCCTTCTCCTGCTCTAACATCAGTATGATTCTTAGTATACCAAGGATAAGTGTTTCACACAGAGTACTCGACCAACTGTGGCAAAATATGTATTGTCTGTCTAAGGCCTATGTACGCCCCAACACCTAAGTCACTAGAGTACTAGAGTATTTGTCCCACACTGTGTGAAGGCTACTGGTTCCCACACAAAACATGACTGGACTGAAGTGCTACATGGTGCTGCCAACACTTCTGGCTGTTGCTGTAAAAGGGATGGGCCTGGACAAACTGGGGGTCACCTGGTCATGCAACATCCACTCCTGCAGGTGCTGCACCTGTCAGCAGTGAAACTAAGGCAGTGACCAACGTCTGATTCCCCCCCCCCCCCATTGTGGCCGCAGCTCATGCACCTCATGATCCAAACTCAAAATGATGGGACACTAGTCTCACACCATGCATAAACTAATTAAATCGAATTCTCTGTTTTTCAACAATTAGCCCCAAAACGCTTCACACCAATGTTTCATGGCATAGCATACGAGAGCAGTCACTTCTTCTACGTAATATAATATGGGCTAAAAAAAAACAGTTACAAATATACGTGATGCACATATTTCACCTTCGGGTCACAGTTCTCTTACCCTACAAATACACCTGAGACCACGCTTATGACCGTAAGAGTGGTATTGTAGGCTGCCTTAAAGGTCTCTTAGCCTGGAATGCTCCCAGTCAAGTTCATAAACCAAAACCTGCACTCATAAAGTGATGAAGCACAACATGTCACACCATGGTAGATTTCAGTTCTTTAATACTGCGCATGGTGAAATGAGTGAACAGACAAGACCACACACCACTGAACTGCCCCAGTACTTCAAGTGAAAACTCTTCATCATGGGGTGTGGTTACGGGAGACAGATGTCATGTTTTTTTTTTTCTTTCTATTTTCATCCCCCTAAGGGCCACTGATCTGCCTTACCTTTTTCCATGTCCCGGCTTCGCCCCCAGGTCTGTCCGGCCGCCATCCCCTCGGAATATCTTCTCCGACGTCCTCATTAGGCCCTGCGGTTACCCCCGTGGCTTACCCCCCGCGGCGGGGTGGTGGGGAGCACTCCCTCCTGAGCTCAACACACCCACTCAGGATCCGTTATTACTGCGCACCCAGGTGCCGGGAGAGTCCTGCTGCGGAGACGGCCATCATGCTGCCATGACCAGTGCCCTGCTTTTCCACTTTTTTCTGCTCCCTAAGCCGGCGGTGTGCAATGACACCAATGGCCATGAACGTGCATGCATCTGCCCACGTTCTGGCCAGGCGTCAGCCCCCGACTGCTGTACTTGTGCTCCCAGCAGAAGTAGTACATCCGCCCCACCGGGTCCCCCTGCACCGGATGCCCCTGGATCCCCAGGAAAGGAGAGCAGCTGATGGCGCTCGATCCTGACCTCTCCTGCGACCCCCAGCACGCCAGACCGTTCCCGAACCCATGTTGCTGGGCGTGGCGCTTGGTGTGGTGTCTAAGCGCCTCAACCCTCAGCGCCATTGGGCCAACAGATGTCATGTTTAAATACAAGTGCTCATGAATAAATGTAAAGCTGGCGAATTACAAAGTTTAAAGTGATACCAAACAAGTGTCTACATAATAAAATATATATAGAATAATGTATGGGGAAATGAGGTTTATGGGGATATAATAACTGGGGAGCGTTTTTTCCAATAGAGAAAGGCGTTTATAATTTGCCGTTATAAAAGAGTGTTTATAACGGCAAACATGCACCACTTGTCTATTGGAATAAAGGCATGAGCCACCAGTGTCTCTCATGGCCATTCGAGCTGTCTCTCGCGGTCACAATATAAGCACTCTCGCACACTCATCTCAAAAACGGCAGCCGACGAGCAGAACCACAAAATCACTCTAATCAGTAAATGTTATTTAAAAATATTGCCCAAATCACTTGAAGTAGTGGACTTCACACACAATCCCTAAGTGCTTCTCCTATCCATTTCTTTTTCCTCCGCGTCCTCTGCCGGTCACATGCTACAGTTGCTCCAGTAACCAGGACCTCCTGGCAACTCTTACTGTAAGCTGGCAACGGACATTGGGACAAATTCTGTCTTGTTTTTTTAGCAAAAGCTTTACTTGTTCTTGTTGAAAATGTTTGGTGGTTATATTTTAGCAGTTCAGGCTACAGTTCTCCATTAATATTTATTCTGAATAACATTTCCAGCAAAGATGCCGAGGTAAGACTGTTCCTTCTATTCATTCCGATTGACACAATTTTTATATAATTGCCATGGCAAAAAAATGATACCCAACAATTATATAAAATAAAAAATGGGTCAGGTGTGTGTAAAACTCGATTTTACATACACCCTCGTTGTGGGATGCTTTTCACAAACCCCTCGGGCTTCGCCGTCGGGGTTTATGTAGCATCCCACAACTCGAGTGTGTGTAAAATCTTGTTACATACCCCAACCCATACCTTATTCTCTATTTTATGCATCCCTGAAGTGTGTGATTCCTCATATACCTGAAGGGTTTATATGGGCATCACACACCAAGTGGTTGCATAAAATGCCCATTAAAGCACACTTCCTCATGTTTTATTTCTTATATTTACTGGTTTATCTAAATAAACTCTTTTTTGTCTTTTTAGCTGCTTTTTGCGGTTTACTGTTACCACCGACAAGCTTGTTTGACGTTTTTTCTGGGTGCTGCTGCGGTACTGTTGTGCCCGTGGTTTACAGAGCGCCGTAAACCATATATGTGGTTTACGGAGCTGTTGGGCACTCACTGGAAGTGGTTTATAGCTACTAACCAGTAAATATAACAATGTAATAGTCAAGTACATTTCCAGTTAATCCGTGAGCTACAAACAATAGCGCTCTACAAGGATTAAAATTAATTATTAAGTGCATACTGCACATTTATGAGCATGACTGTTAGGTAGAGAGCTCTACCAACTTGGAAGAGATAGAAAAAGGAGAGGCTGCTGCGATCCGCAAATACTTATCTCCATAATAGGAGTAGAGACAGATAGAGGATGCCTAGAAAAAAAGACAGAGAAAGGAAAAATGTTAAATAACAAATAGAATATAAACGAGGGGAACAGTAAAACACTCAGACTATTTCTTTATTTATTGATTGATTGATTTAAAAGTTTCACCAGGAAAGACATACTTAGCTAATAACAGCTCATTTCCAGATGTGTCCGGGGGAAAGGGGAGAGGGAGATAGCTAAACAATAAAATTACTAAAATAAGCAGTAAAATACAATACTTAGTAATAAGAGAACCACAGCCATTACTATTAAGGCAGACAGTAAATGGATACAAGTAGAAAACAATCTCTTATACGTAAAGAAGGGGAAAAAAACATGTAGCGGAAAACTACTCAGAATGTAATAACAATCAAGAGACACTCAATTAGGCCAGCCCACCGGTGCAGCAATAGCACTACCGCTTGCGACACCAGTTACCCAGGATCGGGAGCGCTCTTGGGTTGCTGGAGGACTGGCGGGGAGAGGAGGATTGATTACCTGAAGGGCTGCTCTCCTTTTCCATGGAGGGTGGGATGCTTGTCCCGCCACTTTGCTGCCACTTGGGTGACCACTGGTGGAGGTGCAGCAGGACAGCAGAACTGCGGGTGGGAGGACGTCGGCAGGGAACTGGGGCAGCAGCACGTCTCAGCGTGCTCCAGCCCTTGGTTCCCACTGCACGCCAATGTCTAGGGGGCGGAACAGAAAAAGTGGAAAACCCATGCACCAGACTCCTGTAGACAGGACCCGGCAGTCCCAAGATTCCTTAACTGGGCTCCTTGGGGGAGCCAACAGGACCACCCAATGCAGACTTACGGACTGGGGGGATGAAGCGGGGTCCCCTTCCCACCTGGGGAGCTAAATCGAGGCAGGATGGGGGTGGGTCCTCCAGTCCCTCTTGGGAGTTACCTGGGGCAGAACTGCAGGAGAGCGCACTGCCTAGGGACCCCTGAAGGTAGGAGTCTGGTGGGAAGACAGAAGGGACATAAACAGTAAATTAAAAAAAAAGAGACACTGAATTATCAATAAGGTGGTATGAGCAAATCTAAACTATGAGGTTGGTATAATGGGGCTGATATGACTTTTTGTATAATTTATTTTAGGGACACAGTACCTTTGTTAGCTCTTACGCTCATTAGTTGTATTAAATGTAGCACTAATATCATAAAATTCTGCCATGGCTTTCTCACATGGGTATTCCAATAGTATCTAGCACTTTAAGTAATTGTACAGTTTTGAGGGTGGCCTGACTCAGGGGAATGATTGTTTTTCTATAGTGTACCTTTTTTTTCTATGGTGCCTAAACAGGTCTATAGATTGCAATGGTAAAGGGGCATGCTGTTTTATCCTGAGCTCCTTAGGCACTTGGAGTTCTCTGACATCTAGTAGCCATTTTATCGTATCAAGTTCAATACATTTGTACTGAAGCGAGCGGTGTGGCGCTGCACCACTACAGTTAATGGAGCCCCAGTGTCCACCATACTTCCTGGTTGTGGACTTTTTACAAATAGAATAAACTCAGTTGCAGTGCGATAAAAACGCCACTTTTAGTGTATAAAGCTAAACCAAAGGGTTCGCCTTTCAGGGGCAGGAGCCCCCTAAATTGGACAGTTTTCCTTTAAACAGCTATTGATGCCTCAAAGAAAACTTTAAAAAGCATAACAATTAGGTACAATTCTGCCTGCATTCCATTTATAGATTATATATTTCTCCTCCCCATTATTTATTATTAAGTAAATTTGCATGAATATATGATCTTTATCGCTTAGGGTTTCTTTAGAGTCCATCTGACTCTATAGCTTACTCCCTACTTCAAGTCATAATCCTCTGTTATGACATCACAATCTGTTGCCATGGTAGTAACTGTGATATAACAAACAGTGCTCTGTGACTTCAGTTAGGGAGAAAGCAGCAGAAATATACAAACTCCTCAGCAACGATGATCCTGTTTTCATACAGATGACCTTAATAATAAATAATGGGGAAGAGGAATACAGCACTAACGGGAAATACAAGCTGAAATGTGTCTAAATTTTCAGATTTGTTAAAGTTCTCCTGAACGTGTCACCAGCTCTTTAATGGTAATTCCCCCCCCCCCATATTGTAATGCTTTGGAGATGGCTCCCTGTTACCTAATTATGAGACTATATCTGTATCTGATGTCTGTACCGTCCATGATTATTGGTCTGTATGGTCTCAAGCAAATTCAATAAAAAAATGTCAATATTAAAAAAATATGGTTTTATATCCCACTGGTCATTGAGATCATGTGATTTAATGCTTCTCAAATCAAAAAATCCAAAAGCTTTTACATCTCAAATGGTAGTTAGTTATGCTCCCAATCAACCACTCCAGTCCACAAGGGTGTCTTTTTGGCACTCATGAGGGCATATCTTAAACTGTTGGGCAAAAGTGGCGTCTTTCTTGGCAGTGGCCCTGTATATTTGAAACTTCCTCTCTTTCCATAGGAGTTCACCTTGGTGGAGATGTTTAGAAAGGGGCTGAAAAGTAATTTATTTAATTTAGCCTACAACCTATAACAGAGGGCACAGTCTCAGCATTTAATTTCTCTAGGCTGGTATATTTAACTAATCTACTGATGTTATGTATTTGTTTTAAGTTCTTATGTAATTTGTATTTGTTGTGTCTACTTTTGTAAAGCACTCCAGGTGCTAGCTGGATGGGGCGCTATATAAAATGATAAAATGGGTCTCGAAAATCCTGTAACGTAACCTCATTGGTCAAAACATGTCACATGACCGTGAGAAAATCCTGCAACAGTCAACCGCTAAAGATACCTCTGATCAAATGTTTACTTTCTTTTAACCTAAATTCATTTTTATTGCTAGCCCCTCCTCTCTCATCTACCACCCCTCCTACTATCTTGTCTCCATCTGCCCATAGCCCTCTTCCCCCTCTCCTTCACTCTTATTGCCCCTTCCCCTTCCCCATCATAGCCCTATCCTGGAACACCCCTCTTCAGTCATCTCCTATTCCTCTGTTGGCAATTATTTCCTCTCCCACTCTCTCCTCCCAACCCCCCCCCTTGTCAGAAAAAGATACAGTAATTCTGCTTCAACTAGTTTTGTTTTTATTCACTGTACTTATTGTTATATGTGCCTTACTGTTCTCTGTTGTTGTCTTTCCTTGTTTGTCCTGCCTTACTGAAGAACAATTGCACTCTACTGTTTTGCTCCGCTCCACAGTTGTACTGAATGCCTCATTTTCCTTTGCTGATGCAGAATTGATGTTTAAAATGTATTGTAATCTGTTTCCTATTCTTGAATTGTATGCCCTGCTGACCTGGAATCTGTGTAAATTATCTGTTCCTACTGTGAATTGTATGCTCTGTTCTCCTTGTTTTGACGTGGAACCTTTGTAAAAGAGCTCCCAGCTCAAAGGTACTATCCGAGATCTCAATAAATAAATAAATAAATGTTAAATGTCTTATACAGATTCATTTCATAATCACAATAATGCACTTCAAGATGCGTGTAGTAGTGGGATTTATCCACTTCTTGTGTGGTTAAAGTCACTCAACTACACCTCGTGGCACACCACATGAGGCATGGGTAAATCTTGCAGCACACACCCTGTTATGCATTATTGCTCAAATAAATGCCTTGCCATGTATTACAATACATTATAGGTCAAGGGAGTGCTCCCGACCAATCAGAGTGCTCCTTTCCCCTGTGCGTGAGGCACTCTTATTCTGTGATGAGCGTCTCATGTGCAGATGCCCTGGAAACGGGCACGTTCTGGGAAGTCGTTTTGATTTTTAAATTTGTTATTAATTGCTCTCGATCAATAATATACTAATTCGTCCCACATCGCCACTCGTTGCTCAAAATGAGTGGTTTCACACACCTTCAGCTTGAGCCAGAACAGCTCAGCTTCGCTTCTCTGTTCTCACTCAGCTGAAGGCGTGTGAAACCATTCATTTTGAGCAAAGATTGGCTCCGGGAGAGGTATTAACACATATAAGAGGGTGACTCATGGTAATACAGTAGTTCTAGAATTCTGAAGTTCTAAGTTCAGTTGGCAAAGTTCTTTTCCCACAGAGGGGTTTATCTTCTACAAAGGAAAACATTTTCATTTTAAACTAAAGTTCTGTTTCTTTTTTTGTTTTTTTTGAAAACAGAACTCTTCAGCACGATTTCTGATACATTTATGTGTTCAGTTCTTGGGATTTTTAGGTTGTAAGAGTTTCTTCACAAGTCCTTTGTGTGTCAGGAGTCCTCAGCTTCACCCAAAGAACTTCACAATGCAGTAGTAACCATACATGCAAACATATAGCCAGCATCATCTTGTTCACGTTTGGGTAGCCAGAACAATTTAGCTTTACTTTGTGATCCCATTATGCTGTACGAAAGGCTGTACTTTTGGCATGGAAACCATGGAGAAAATCATGGTATTGTCATGGTCAGAATTAATAAAATTATGGAAATCATGGAAAAAGGCATGAACCGTCATAGATCCATCATGTCTTCAACAAATTACCTCCATTTCCAAGCACATCAGCAAAGATTTAGATGTTTTAGAAATGACATTGTTCAGATGGCTCAGTGGCAGGAGGCTGTATATTGCGTTGCCATGTTGGTAGTTGGCACTCACATCCGAGCCCAGAATCCCACACTGGGGCAAACTGGAGGCCATGCGCACTGTGATGGCAAGGCACAAAATCATGAGTCTGTCATTTACAAGCATCAAAAACAATCATTTTCATGGAAAATGCCACAAATCATGGTGTTGCCATGGAAAATGCCAAAAATCACTGGGTTGCCATGGCAAATGCCACTAATTATGGGGTTGCAATGAAAAATGCCACAAACCATTGGGTTGCCATGCAAACTGTCACAAACCATGGGGTTGCCATGAAAAATGCCACAGATCATGGGTTTGTCATGGAAAATGCCACAGATCATGGGTTTGTCATGGAAAATGCCACAAATTATGGGGTTGTCATGGAAAATGCCACAGATCATTGAGTTGCCATGGAAAATGCCACAGATCATGAGTTTGTCATGGAAAATGCCACAGATCATGGGTTTGTCATGGAAAATGCCACAGATCATGAGTTTGCCATGGAAAATGCCACACATCATTGGGTTGTCATGGAAAATGCCACAAATCATGGATTTGTCATGGAAAATGCCAAACTTCATGGAGTTTTTATAAAAATGGGAAGAGTCATGTGCAAACCCCCCCCCCACTTCAGCCTGCCCTACTGAGTGTCTCATCTGCCTAGATTGGGGAGGCCATAGCCCAGGGCGACTCCCATGTCTAGGGGTATACAGATGTTATTGCTCACAGGGAGTCTCCTTGTAAGCACCTTGAGCATACAAAGCCTTCCTCTGTTTACTTCAGGTATCAGTAACAGTCACGGTGTCACTCTAATAATCACTCTTTACACCAGATTGGTTCATGTGCAGTCCATTTTACTTGGGGATAAGGGGCAAATGGAAAGCATAGTATGCGCCTCACAATTCATTCACAATAAACAAAAAGGTAAGAGCACTCCCCACTCCCAAAGGTGCTACTGTGTGAGTAGTAAAAGGGAGAGACAGCAAAAACTGTGCACACACCAGATCCTAAGGACTATGCATTTATTGATGCAACAGAGACAGGTAACACTGACCAGCTATCCCTTTGTATTGCCTCTGTATGAGGCTTCTTCGGGGGGGGCCCTGAAGAAACCTCATACAGAGACGATATATGAGGTAGCTGGTAGTCTATCTCCTCAATAAATGTATGGTCTTTAGTATCTGGTGTACTGTATCACTGTTTTTCTTGTCTCCTCCTCACAATAGCATGAGGTTTATCTTTACCTGAAAGTCTCCTGGCATTAACATTACTTTTGGTATCCCTGTGCACCACTCCTCCCACTGTGAGAGCTACTGTTCCCCCAATAGGATATTCATTTGGATATCATATCTGATTCAAAGTCTCATTCCCTGTTATGGACTATATTATCCCAAACAAGCCTTGGCCCATTCATAAGAGATAAGATACATGCTCTTTACCTTAGTCTGTCTGCTACCTCGGACTGTTAATCAAAGATCCTCTTCACCACTTGTCAATTACCCTTAAAATTGGTGTTGGCGCCTGTTCTGTCATGTGCATTGGCATCTTCAGCGAACCTTCCAGGCCCAAAAGTCATTGATGTACATCCCTTGAGGGGGTGCCCAACTGGGAACCCATTATCACCATACAACCCATTTCCCAGCTGTCCATATCCTTTGAACTGTCCGTCCACCAACACCCTCTGCCTGGAAATATCCCAACCCAACACTGAGCACCCAAAATCCCTCCAGATGAGCTTGAGGGTGCAGTCTGAATGCAGATGCCCAGCAAAGGCCCACCCATGCCACCAAACCTCCAAAGGGTGTCCAATCCAATCTGGCCCCACAAATGCATGGCTACCTTATCCACTCAAGCCCTCTGGAAAGCCCCTCAGGTCAAACAATACCAAATCCTTCAACTTCCCACTGTCATGGACAGAAAGAGTCTGCAAAGGAGCTCTGTGCCACCCTGATCATGGCACCCTGCCACTAAGCCAAGGCTAATGGACCCCTTTCAACCCTCAGTGGCCCTACACAAGATCTCTTGCCACCCCAGCTGTGGCACCCTGCACTGAACCAAGGACAGTAGGACCCCTACCTATGCCCCGGTACTGAACCTGCTTGGCGACACCAGTACGGACACTGCCTAACCCCTCAAGGGCTGTTAACCCTTCCTCAGTTGGAGAACTCCAACACACCACTCCACTACTACTTCCTCCCACCGAACCCACTTCTTTATCTACAGCAAACAAAAGGGCCACTCCATCTGTCCCAGGTGCCATGTCTCCAACAAAGTGTAACCAGGAAATAGAAGGAGACAGCACTCAGTCTCAACCGTGAAACCTCAACATGTACTCAGCCACTCACAGTACAATGCTTGTCATCTCAGAATAACTCTATAAGACACACACTAATTCTTCTAAAATTCCCCTGGTCTCCTAAGGCTGAGACAGGTATTTTGTGGTAAAACTATCATGGGTCTTTTTACCAGCTGGTACTAATTGGCACTGATTGGCTGAGAATACCAATTGCTTCACATTATCCTCCATACAGAAATGGTTTAGTGATTTGTGTTTTAGTAATACAACAAAAGAGTGTCTATATATGCTGATACCCTGCTGTGCATTTCAAAAGTTTGGCAGAAATATGTACTTCTGTTCCAGGGTCTTGCAATTGATATGGTGCAGTGAGATTCAGTAGCAGTTTGTTCTCTCATTCTTTTGCACAGTTTGCACTGGCAGACATCTGGAACAGATTTTAATATATGCTAAAGTATGTATACTGATTTTATGAATTTTGTGTGTTTCAGGTCTGGGGTGCGCAATGTTGGATTTCCACCTTTGATTGATGGAACCAGGAAGCACTTTTTAGTTAATTATTTTTGTTATGCTCTGTGTTTGTTGCACTTCTGGTGCCACCTATGCTTTTCCCTGAGTACTGCCTGTAATTAATTTATTGTATTTAAACAGGGGGACTCTGTTGGGCATTATCTCTGACGAAGCTCACTGCCAAATGATTGGTCAGATATAGGTGTGCTGTCAGTCAATCTGGTTCGCAGCTTGTACTGATCCACTATTTTTGTATCACTGTTCATTTTTGCACACAATAATGAGGCTCTTTGAATAGTTTGAGTGGGTGAGTACATTTGGTGATTTCATGATTGGAGATTGAATGCTGTCTATTTGTGTGTTCCGCCTATTTATCCCTCTGCCCCTAGACTCCACCCCTCTTTCTAAGGGTCAAAGTGATTCGTGCAATAGCACGCATTGCTTTGATGGACATTTTAGTAACAACTCACCCATTTTACAGGAAAGGGTTGTTACACATGGGATCCATGACTTTTGTGACAAAGGAAGAGCCCTAACCATAAAAGATACATAAAGCCCCTCCTAACTGATAACAAACATTTGTCAATGCTGAATATTTGCTTGCAGTGTAACAAATCTAACTGATAAAAAGAACTGTTAAATGGCATATGACGGGATGATCTCCATAGAAAAACTTAATTGTAGATACAGTGCCCAGAAGGGTATGCAGTACGTTGACTCTATAATGAATGAATACTTCTTTGAGTGAAACTGACCCAGTTTGATGGGATCTTGTATTACTACCAATCAAGTGGCAAGATACGACACCCAGCTAATGTGTCAACGGCAGCAACAGCACAGGGAGCAGACACAACAGCGTGTGTGTGGAACAGGTCAGGGATGCGCAATCTAAGGTGTGCCACTGCACTGCACACAAATCTCAAAAGATTGTTGCTAATCTGAGGCTCCGAAAATGAAACCGCACTGAGTCATGACCTGCCAGCTTCCAGTAATGATAATAGTAATTCGGCAGGCAGGCAGAGTAACAACAGGGACAGATACTTTTAATCTGCTTTGAGGATATTTTTTTAGTATGTGTAGGAGGCCTGTCCCCACGGTCGTGTACTGTTCGTCCTCTGCCCTTCGTGCTCTCCGCCCTTCCCCCCTCTCCATTACAGCTATCAGCATACCAGTGCTGTAGGCGCTGGGTATTGCTCATAGGGGGAGGAGGGGAGCTGGGGGGTGCGAACAGTGGAGGTCGAATGAGCGGGGCCATCATATTGGGATAGTGAGATCCAGAAGACACTCTGGGGCAAAATGGAATCTGGAACATGGTCCTTCATGTCTGGTTTCCATACCCAAGGGCACCACCAGTATTGGTGGGCAGGTAGCCCGAGCAGCACCAGAGGCCCAACCTACCTGAGCAGCATTGTGTAATGCCAGATCTATCAAAAACAAGACTGTAGTTATTGCAGATCTTGTTGGGTCGGTGGATCTGGCATGCATTACTGAGACTGGCTGGGTGAGAATGCAGGCCCCATATTAGAGGCTGCTATTCCGGCTAGGTACTCAGTGTTACACCGCTCGAGGTTGGACCACAGGGGGAAGGGGTTGCGGTCTGTTTTAAGACTGAACTGGGCCTCATGAATGTACCAGTTGAGGAGGCTGAGTCATTCGAGTGTACTGTAGTGGCAGGTGTGGGTTGCAGGATCAACCTCATCTACTGTCCACCAGGTGATGAGAAGCATTTCCTGCAGGAAGTAGCGGACTTTGTGATCGACATGGCATTCGAGCCACCCAGGCTGATGGTCCTGGGTGACTTCAGTGCCTGGGTCAATGACGAACTCTCGCAATTTGGACAACACTTCCTCCATGGACCTGATGGACTGGACCCGTGACTGCTCAAAGCTGCAACCCCCGGCCCCGCCATAGCCTTACCCATCACCATATCAATAAACAGATCCCTGCTGGAGGGAGTAGTCCCCAAAACACGGAAACAGGCCCATGTGGTCCCAATCCATAAGGGTGGTTCCAGAGACCCTATTGGCCACTACAGATCCATCTCCATCCTTTGCCATCTGGCAAAGATCCAGGAGCGTCTCGTACATGGCCAACTGAAGGACTACCTGGAAGATAATTAGCTTCTGGCACTATCACAGCATGGTTTCCAACAAAAGCATGGGATGGATACTGCCCTCATCAGGTTCACCTCTGATGTCCTAGCTGCCTTGGACAAGGGCACCCCCATGGGGGCAGCCGTTATAGACCTAACCAAGGCTTTCTGACCTGGTAGACCACCCACTCTTACTAACCAAGTTGAGCACATTTGGACTGAACCAATACTCTCTGAATTGGTTCCATAACTAACTGACTGACTGCTCCCAGCAGGTCAAGTGGAGAGGTGCAACCTCTGACTCGCTACCTTTAAAGGAGGGGGTGCCTCAAGGCTCCATCCTGGGCCCACTTCTGTTCTCCCTGTTTGTCAGTGACCTCCGCCACCATTGTGGGAGCAGCTCCATGGTGCAGTACACTGATGATGCAGTACTCTACAGAACTGAGCCATGCCTGGATGATCTAGGACCCCTGCTCCAGTCTGACTTCACCAAGGCTGAAGCATGGCTGATCGAGAATCACCTGATCCTTAACCCAAACAAGACCAAAGCACTCCTGTTTGGTCCTAAATCCCTGGGTCTCTCCCGGGAACATCTTTTGCCATTGGTCACCACATCAGGCTCTACAATCAAAGTGGTTCAATCCCTCAAATACCTGGGTCTTACACTAGACCAGGGACTCACGCTAAAGCCTCATGTAGATCTGGTGACAAAAAACATCCATCAAAAAATCAGGCTGCTCTACCGTCTTAGCGCCAATATGATAACTGAGACAAGTCTGGCAATAGCTCAGAGTGTCCTCCTACCTACTCTTACCTATGTGGCCCCAATCCTACTTGGCATCGCAAAACTCGGCCATGGCAGACTATAGACATTGTAAAACAAAGTCGCATGATTCGCCACAAAAGCCCATCCAAGGACCCACCACTGTGAAGCCCTTGCCACACTCAAATGGCCCACCCTGAACCTTAGGCTGCAGTACCCCCTGTTAAGCTGGACATATAAGCTCCTCTCTGTCGATCCTCCCGCAAGGCTAATTGGGCTACTCGCCCCAAAGCAGCCCAGCAGGCCCCTCTGTACTTTGGGCAAAATACTGCTTGAACTGCCCAGGTCCAGATCTGCAGCCGGCAGTAAATCCTTTGCCCACATAGCCCCTATGCTGTGGAACAAGCTCCCCAGTCAGCTCCAAGAAACCACCTCCCTAGCTATCTTTCAGACAGGACTACGCAGTCACCTCTGGAATCTCAGCTCCTGCATCTGTCCTGAGGCTAGCTAAATCACGCCCCCTGTAGTATGGCCATGGAAAGTCTAATCTGCTCTAATTGTCACCTAGCTGCTAGTCTTGATCTTGTGTACTTGTTCTGTAAATAGTCTCTCTCATCTATGAAAACTGGTCATTCCCAATGTAACCCTGTAACATATTGTCCTACACTGTATTGCTTGTCTATGTAATTGTACTACCTACCTAAGTCTAACAGCTGCCACTGTTGTCATGTTGTATGTCACCACCCTCTCCAATGATTATTGTACATTGTCATTATATTCTGTACGCATTGTCCTACTCTCTATACTTTGATTGTACTTGCACTGCTCTATGTAACTAACTCCGGGTCACCCCTGAAAAAAAGGGACCTCCGGGACTCAGGGGGCTTACCCGGTTAACAAAATGTAATAAATAATTGATGACATCTTTGGGCCTTACACAAGTTGTTACTTCTGCTACTCATAAAGGTGGTCAATCCCCTGACTTAGTCTTCCTCCTGGGGATCGAAGCCTTCAATTTGGGGGTGGAACCTGCCGGATTGTCCGATTACTACACCATAGGGTTAAATTTTTGTGCCCCGCTTCATAGGCCTACCCACATGGAGATGGTCAGGTACCACCCTTTGCGCGAGATGTAAGCTCTGAGGGCCTGGCGGCAGTGCTTGACCTATCAGAGCTTTCTGTAGTGAGCAATGACCCAGATGCCTTGGTCTTGGCCTATGATAAAGCCATCTTCTTGGCTCTGGACATCATTTCTCCTGTCCATGTTAGTCCTCTCCCCCTTCACCCTCAGTCCCCATGGTTTGATGGGACCTTGAGGGAGATGCGGCGACAATGACGAAGATTAGAACGTTGCTGGCGGAGATCTGCCCTTGCTGCTGACCATCTCAGATTGATGGAGCATTATCAAGTCTATCATTCTGCAATCTCCTGTAAGGAGGTAGAGTTCCTGTCCGGGGAGATTGCAGCTGCTCACAACTGGCCAGCTCAGCTCTTTTGAACTGTAGACAGACTGTGCAACCCAGCCTGCCTGCAGGTTCGAAGAGCTTTTTCACAAGTAGAGTGTGAAGAGCTTGCTCACTTCTTTGTGGCTAAGGTGGCTGACATCAGGGCGGCACTCCAACCTGCACCCTTTATGGGAGAAGCTATGGATCGGCACCCTGTCACTGTCCCTAGGCTCTCTTGGAGTTCCTTTGACCGGCCGGTGTTCATTCATGTCATGTGGATTGTCCAGGGTATGCGCCGTACATGCTGTAGTTTGGATCCGGGCCCAACTTCCCTGATAAAGGGTTGTTGTGATACTATTGGCTTAGTCCTATCACAGATAGTCTGGTGCTCCTTGGAGACAGGTGAGCTTCCTAGCTTCCTGAAGGAGGCGGTGGTAACACCCCTTCTGAAGAAAGCTTCTTTGGACCCAGACTGCCATGCCAACTACAGGCCAATCTCTAACCTTCCCTTTGTGGGGAAGGTGATTGAGAAAGTAGTGGCCATACAGCAGGAGAACCATTTGACCATCCATGACATTTATGAACCACTCCAGTCTGGTTTCCAAAAGAGGCATAGTATCGAGACTGCGCTGGTTCAGGTGCTCAATGATCTCTTGATGGCAAGAGATCAAAAGAGCCGTTCCATCCTGGTTCTTCTCAATCTCTCTTCAGCATTTGACACTGTGGACCATGGGGTACTTCTTGAATGCCTGAGGTTCATCTGCAGCCTGTCTAGTACAGTCCTCAAGTGGTTTAGATCTTTTCTCACTGGCAGAACTCAGATGGTGGTATCAGGGATTAATTCCTCCAGCCCAGTCTCTCTGTCATGTGGGGTTCCTCAAGGTTCGGTGTTGTCCCCCATGTTGTTCGCAGTATACATGCTGCCGCTCGGAGACATTTTAAGAAGGTATGGGCTGAGATTTCACTGCTATGCTGATGATACCCAACTCTACCTATCTTTTGCACCCGACCAGGATAGAGCTCTCTCGATATTTAACAACTGCTTCACTGAAATACAGAACTGGATGAATTTGAGCTGGTTGAGGTTGAACTTGGGGAAGATGGAGGTGATGGTTGTGGACCCGGGTCGCCAGATAGAGGGGATGGGAGCTAGTTTGCCTTCAGGTCTTGTTCATGGGTGGCTCTCAGCTCCCTACCTCTGAATGGGTGCGGAACCTGGGGGTGATTTTTGACGATGGGCTGACACTGCACTTGTAGGAGTCGGCAGTCATCAAATCATCCTTTTACCATCTGAGGAACATCTCCAGGATTAAGCACCTAGTACCGTCCGGTGATCTGCCTACACTGGTCCACGCCTTTGTGACCTCGCACCTTGATTATTGCAACTCCCTGTATCTAGGGCTACCAGGGATTGATATCTGCTGCTTGCAGCGCGTGCAGAAAGCTGCGGCCCGGTTATTGACGGGTACTCCTCATACCTGTCATATTTCTCCGGTGGTGCGTGAACTGCACTGGCTGCCAATACAGTGGCGGATCACCTTTAAAGTTGGTCTTCTGACTTATAAAGCTCTACACGGACTGGGCCCAGACTACTTGAAGAGCTCCTGGCACCTTACCCCTAGACAATGCTCCGCTTCGTGGACAGTTGCTAGAGATTCCAAGGGTTTTTCTTAAATCTTTGGGGGCCCGTGCTTTTATGTAAGTGGCCCCAGCCCTTTGGAATTCTCTACCCCGTCCTCTTCAGGAGTGCGTGTCCATGGAGGAATTTAAACAGGCCTTAAAGACACACTTATGGTATCAGGCATATCCCAGCTGATGATATTTTATTGAATTTTATGAATTCAGTATTTATTGTATTTGTGTTTTATTCCATTGTTTTTATGTGAAGCTTGCTGTTATGGCACCTTGGTTTTAGAAAGGCGCGGTACAAATAAAGAATATTATTATTATTATTTATTATTATAGCTCTTTCTTATTTAACTAAGCTGCTGTGATATCTGTGATATTTGATATGTTTTTAAACTCTGTAAGGTGCCTTGGTTTTAGAAAGGTGCCATAAAAATAACGTTTTATTATTATTATTATTATTAGGCCACGCCTATGGAACTATAGCCATCAGGCACTAGGACCACACAGAAACTTTTTTGTAAGCAGTCCACTAGGGGCCGCCCATGACGATGTCCTACGTCAGCTCTTCCTATATAAATGTGGGCAGCCCCTTCCCTCCTCAGTTCTGTTCCCACCATCTAGCATACTCGTCGGACCCTGCCATGGACAGGAAATACGGTAAGTAACTTCCTCGGATTGTTCATGGTCACCCAACTAGAGGAGTGTCCACTTCTGTTGCCTGTTTCAGGAATGTGTCCGCTGCTGAGATTTGTGCAGCTGCCACCTGGAGTACTGTCCACACCTTTACTAAACATTACTGTCTGGACATTGCCTCAAAGAAAAGAGAAGGCTTTAGTCTAGCTGTGCTTCAAGGCCTATTTTCTTAGGCCTGTAGGCTCCAGCCACCCAGACTGTTTTAGTGTCACTGCTGCTTGGTACTCGTTCCATAGGTGTGGCCTGATGAATGAGATATCCTTGAAGAAGATAGAACAATACATACTTACTGTAACAATAGATCTTTGAGAGAATCTTATTCATCAGGCCATGCCATCCCACCCTCCATCCCCCTACATCCTAAGGGCTCCTTCTCCATAGGGCTTTGCCAGCTGTTCTCTGCCTTGCCTGGTCAGCAGAGCCATAGAGCCCCTTCATGGTTCCCTATAGGGATGTCCTCCAAGCATGATCTCCGGCAGGGAACTGAGGAGGGAAGGGGCCACCCACATTTATGTAGGAAGAGCCAACATAGGACGTCATCATGGGCAGCCCCCTGTGAACTGCTTGCAAAAAAGTTTTTCTGTGGTTCTAGTGCCTGACGGCTATAGTTCCATAGGTGTCGCCTGATGAAAGAGATTCTGTCAAAGATTTTGTTATGGTAAATATGTAACTGTTCTTTATTAGTAATGGTGGAAATAGGAACAATTCACTGGGGGAACCCTCCACTTGGAAGGGGCTGTGTGCACTGTGCAGAGGAGGAAAAAAGCGCCTCCCACTATTAGCTCCACCTACTTACTACTGTAATCCCTGCCCAGTGCTCACCTGTCTGTCATACACACACACACACACACACACACACACACACACACACACACACTCACATACACACACATTTTCTTCTAACCTTTCCCTTTTATTTTTAACTCTGTACATTAATATAAAAATAGGATCACTACTCATTGCTGCTAAATGTATTTAAACATAAAATGGCACACTAGTTCAGATGACAAGGCCCAGTTACAGACTTAGTTTGCAGAAAAATGCAGTAACACTTTATTTTAAATTTCCTTAACTACAGTGTAGTTGCAGTGTAACTACACAGCAACTGCATTGCAATTGCAATATAGTTTCATTTATTTTCATTTATTGAATAATCAGAATTACAATCTTTGAGCTAAAAGGTCTTTTACAAAGGATCCTCGTCAGAACATAGGCGGGGAGCACACACGACTAGAGGAGATAGTAGCAACCAGAAGGCATTGTCAGTAATCAACAAATAACAACACATACGGTAATCATAAATCAACATAGTATAACATAAAGCCAGAAGACATAGTCAGGAACATGCAGTAATCAAATTAGGATAGCATAACAAAACATTGCGTGGGTACAAGGTACATGGGGATACAGCTCCCGCAAGAGTTCGCCAGTCATCATATGTATAAGCATGAATGATTGGGGGGGGGTAGTGAGACAACTGTTAATAACCAACCATATAACTGTAGGATCAACTAGAAGAGTCAGTGCAGCTGTGGTAGGAGTAGGCTACAGGTAAATGGGCCAGGGGAGAAAGTAAGATAGGGGACAGAACTTGGGGAGAGGGGATAGTAGCGGGTGAGTTGTGGGGTGGGAAGGGTTCAGGGGAGTGTAGGGAAGGCAGTAGGCAGTATAGGGGGAGGTGTTGGGGCATGGAGGTTCAGGGTAGGTAGACAGGGGCAGCTGGGAGGTGTTGAAACTTCATGGGTTAGGAAAGCAGTAGAAGGCGGACAGGGGTGTAACCCAGGCGCACAGGAGGCTAGTGTCAGCAGGGTTATGTGTGACAGTAGCAGCGTTCCGGGGTGGGGGGGATAGAATTCTGAAGCTCAGTCTTAAAGGGACCGAGATGGGTGAGGCTTGTGGTGGAGAGAAGGAGTTAATTTAACCAGGCGGGAACCCTAACCGCAAATATTCACCTCCCCAGGGCGGTCCTTCTGAATGGGACTGCTAGATCTTGTTTAGTGACACTTCTTGTGGCATGTTCAGTTGGTGCAGGGCAGAATAATGCTTGTGGGGGGGGACAAGTCCTAAAAGGGCCTTTTTCCCTAGAAGGCAGGAGTGGAGTATCATGTACTCCAGGAGAGGAAGCCATTTTGTCCTAATGTATAGGTCACACATATGAGTTAGGCAGTCGGCACCTAAAACAAATCTGCAGGCTTTATTGAGAGTTGTATGGACTTTAAGCAGGCTCATGTCAGAGGCTACGCCATATATCACAATTCCATAGTCCAGGATGGGCAGTACAGTACCTGTAACCACCAGGAGTCTGGTCTTGGATGTGAGGCAGAACCTGAGCCTATAACGGGCCCCTAGTTTCCTGCTTACTGCAGTGGTGATATTGCATATCTGCTCATCGAATGAGAGGGACTCGTCTATTGTGATTCCTAGATATCGGAAAACTTACATCTGTTCCAAGGTGGAGTTAGTGTTACAGGTAATTGAGAGGGGTGCGGTAAATCTCCTTTTTTGATGCCCAGCAAAGAGCATTACCTTGTTTTTTTTTCCGTTAAGCACTAGAATACTTTTTTTTAACCAGTCCTGTAGAAGGTCAAAGTTGTACTGCAACTCCCTAGTGAAAGCTTCTTGGTTGGAGTTACAAGAGAACATGACTGTGTCGACCGCATGCAGCAGCATCTTCGAAGTGGGGCAAACTTCAGGGAGGTTGTTCACAAAGAGGCTGAGCAGGAGTGGGCCCAAAATAGAACCCTAGGGGTCCCCTACTGTGACTGTGCTGGTGTCGGAGATTGCACTACTATTCTTACTTTCTGAGGTCGCCCTGACAGGTAGCTGGAAAACCAACTGACCGTGGTGGGGGAGAGCCCTAAGCAGCTTAACCTGTGGAGCAGCAGTTGGTGGCCCACAAGGTCAAAGGCCTTGGTCAAATCTGTAAAGATTGCACTGACCAGTTGGCCCTGGTCAAGAGCCTTATGTACGTAGCCAGTAAAGTCAATTAGTGCAGTATTAGTGCTAGGCAATTTGCAAAATCTGTGTTGTTGAGGGGAGAGAAGATTGTATTTTTGCAGATAATCCATAAGTTGATCGGTGATGATTCTTTCCAGTGCTTTGGAGAGTGGGGATAAAATTGAAATGGGTCTGTAATTCGATACTAGAGACCGGTTTCCTCCTTTATACATGGGTGTGACCAGAGTGGTTTTCCAGATCATGGGGAAGGTGGACAGGCGGAGGGACAGGTTGAACAGCTTGGTGATGGGTACAATGACCTCAGGTAGGCGATAGAGATCAGTTTTTCATGTCAATACTATCGCCTCCAATCCTAGTTTTAACCAGAATTCTAGCAAGGTATTTTCTTGTTTCCTTGATGGTTACTCATCGAAAGTAAAAAGTTGGACAGGTCAGGGCGCTATTACGGGTGGGTAAGTGGTCCGTGGATGGTTTTCCACCAAGGTACGTAGTTGGTCTGGGGGGAGGACTGCGCTGTAGTTGAGAATGCTTTGTTAAAGATATTAGCCATTGTGGCTTCACTGAGGGTGACCTCATCATTGTTGTGTAGCGTGGATGGTGGGGACCTATCACTGGTTCCGATGAGATTCTTAAGTGAGGCCCAGAATTTCTTCCCATCACCCCAACATTGTGACTGCCAATTCTTGTGATAAATGGCCTTGGCCTGCTGGATTGCCCAAGTGCACTTGTTTCGGGCCACTTTATAGTTTTGGACATCCTTTGTAGTCCCTGTTACATGCAACAAGCATGTAACTACAGTGAATACCCCTACTGCACATAATTAATGATCTTCTGCCCTGCAGTTACATTGAAACTGATCCTGACCAAAACTGCATACTGTGCTAGTCATTCATCTTAGCGACTATGCCGTACTTTGCAAAATCGGGTCCCATTTTGGAGACAGTATACAGTCAATTCTGCTTGTATGCCTGTGCTCCAGACCGCGGTAAAATGGGCATACAAGCGAACGGCATACAAGCGGGAACACTACTTTGCTATGCACCAATCGGTAAAGTCACACAGCGAACTCCCCATGAATAAGAATGCCATAAATACCCATTATTTGCACACAAAAAAACATTCCTTGACTGCATTTCAGCAAAAGCATAAAATTAAAATCTGTAACAGTTTAAAGTGCAACCCCACATGTCTGTTAGCATTCATTGTTAGAGCTACAGGAAGCAACAGGCTGTAGTCCTCTTTCCTCAACGTTATTGTCGTCAATTCCAGTCATGTTTTGGATGTACTCACAGATTTTCTCCTTGGTGGGGCATGGTCCAGCCTGTTTTGCTTACTTTTTTCTGTAGCGAGAGCTGAACCGAGCTGAACTGAAGTGCTCAGCATGCACTAGAATTCTGCGGAAAGCTGTTAACCTCTGCTATTAATTGCAAATCACAACAGCTAAAGAGCAATTAATGGGCAATTAACACCTAGCTTGGTAATCAAGAGCAGCAATTCAGTCAGCTTCTTGCCAAAATAAAAGGCATACAAGCGAAATCACACAGGCATACAAATGGAACAATTATCACTGTAAATATAGGAAAGGAATTGGGACCTGGTAAAAACAGGCATACAACCAAAAAAGGCATACATCCGAAAGGCATACAAGTGGAATTGACTGTACTTCCTTTAAGTCACTTCATTATCCCCTAGGGGAATGTGGCACACAAGTTGTATGCCCCTAGAGGGTGAGTAACAGGTAACCTAACCCCTAGGACTCAAGAGGAAAATGAAGGGCTGAGGTCGAAGAGTAACAACTCATGCTCTATTCCAGGATATGTTTTTTTTTTCTTTTTGGTTCAGAAGAGTGAGTTACTCATTCAGCTTTAAGCTCATGTCAAGAATGCTTTCATCATAACTATGTTGCCTGTAACCCCCTAACTACTGTAACATGAACTGCCTAACTATATTTTATTCCACTAGTTAATCCCTCCAAAAAGTTAATCCTAACTGTGCTCTATAGACCCTTACACCATAAAAGTGCAGGACATTTTTTACATACACATGATGACCCTTGACGAGAAATTGCATTTATGAACAGTGTCCATATCTCATCAAACTGCTCATTACAGTTAGACATTTTATAAAATGCCTTTTCCCTCTGGACAAATCTGTCATAAATCCAATCCATTCCATAAAGTTCAGAGGACTTGAATCCTTCCCGTGTCATAAGATGCACTTTTAGCTATTAAAATTACTAGGTTGATTAATATTGCCTCTTTATTCTCTAAATCATTCTCTAGTAATCCAGACGACACAGTTCCAGGATCAAAAGGAAAATCTCGACCCAGAATTTTCGAAAATATCTCAAAGATCTTTGTCCAAAGACTCCTTATATGATCACATCTAATCATCATATGTACTAATGAACACCATTGGCATCTGTCAATGAGTGTACTATTAAATGTATTTATTCTGGAGGGTGTTAAATAGGACCTATGTATGGTATTTATATGGATTTGCTTTAGTGTATTGTTTTTGGTTGGAATTACTTTACATAGATACATAGAAATGTGATGGCAGAAAAGGACCACCAGGCCCACCTAGTCTGCCCACTTGCCTAGTTATCTGCTAGGACATGCCTCCCCCCCCCCAACAGTCTCTTCTGTCTGTCCCATGCTCTTTTGAACCCTTCCACTGTTGTTTCTCCAACCAACTCCTCAGGGAGCCTATTCTGCTTATCCACCACCCTCTCTGTGAAATAGTACCTCCTAATGTTCCCCTTGAACTGTCCCCCCACAATCTGCAACCTATGCGCCCTAGTCCTCTGATTTCCTTTCAGCTGGAAGATGCTCCCCACTGGCACTTGGTTTATACCTTTTAAGTACTTGCAGGTCTCAATCATGTCCCCCCTTCCACTCCTCTGCTCCACGGAGTACATATTCAATTCCCTTAACCTTTCCTCGCAGGATAGGTGGCTGAGCCCCTTTACCATTTTCATTCCCCTCCTCTGAACTTGCTCCAGCCTCCCCATATCCTTCCTGAGATATGGCCTCCAGAACTGGACCCCATATTCCAGATGTGGCCTAACCAGTTGGGTCTATAAGAGTACTGTGACCTCTTTCCTCCTACTGGTAATCCTCCTCCTGATGCAGCCCAGCATTCTGTTGCCTCTAGCCACTGCTCTCTCGCAGTGCTTTGCCACCTTCGGGTCTCTCGATATAGTGTTGCCTATGTCTCTTTCCTGTTCTGTTACTGCCAGGTCATGGCCCCCCATACAGTATCCCACCCTCCAGTTTTTGTTGCCAAGATGCATGATCTTACACTTGTCCATGTTAAATGAAAGCTACCCCTCCCTTGACCATGCCTCAAGCCTCCCTAGATCCCTCCACATTTTTCCGCTTCTTCCTGAGTGTCCATCCTACTGCAGACCTTAATATTGTCCACAAACAGACACACACCCCCTTCAAGGCCCTCCGCAATGTTCCCTATGAATAGATTGAACAGTAGTGGCCCCAATACTGACCCCTGAGGGACCCCACTGGTGACATACCCTCTCCTGATGCCACCCCATTTACAATGACTCTGTCTCCTGTCCCCCAGCCAGTTTCCCACCCATCAAACCATCGTCTGCCCCAGACCCAGGCATGTCAGCTTGTACAGGAGTCTCCTGTGTGGCACGGAGTCAAATGTCTTTGTGAAATCCAGATACGTGACGTCCACCGCCCCAACCCGATCCATTTCCTTGGTGACCCAGTCAAAGAACTCGATCAAGTTCGTTTGACAGGATCTATCCCTTGTAAAGCCGTGTTGCCTTTGATTCATCAGGCCGCTTACCCCCAGGTAACTGGTAATCCTGTTTTTCAATAGCTTCTTCATGAGCTTGCCCACAACAGATGTCAAGCTCACAGGCCTGTAGTTTCCCACCTCCTCCCTCCCCCCCCCCTTTGTGCAAGAGGATGACATTCACTTATTTCCAGTCATCAGGTACCACTCCGGACTCCAGGGGCCTGTTGAAGAGTGCAGTCAAGGGTGCTGCCAGTAGATCCTTTAGTTCCCGCAACACTCTGGGGTGCACCCCATCTGGCCCCATCGCCCTGACCACCTTCAGGCAGTGTAGTTCTCCCAGAGTCTCCTCCACCTGGAACAGACTCGTATCCACTTCCACCTCCACTGCCCTGGCTTCTCCTGCACCACTACCCACTCCTTCATTTTCCCCTAGTGAACACAGAGCAAAAATAGTTGTTTAGTAGTTCTGCCTTCTCCTTGTCCCCTTGTATCAGCTCACTGTCACTTGCTTTTAGATGGAGTATTCCTTGCATAGTTTTCCTCCTCTCGCTGACATACCTAAAAAAAAGTTTTGTCCCCTTTTTTTGACCATGCTTGCTATGTTCTCCTCTGTCGGTGCCTTCACCCTCCTTACTTCTATCCCTGCTTCTTTCTGACTTACCTGGTACCTTTCCCAGTCCTCCTCTGTTTGTGTTACCTTAAAGATCAACTGCAGATATATTATAAACATATTGTAAACTTTACTCTTTTTCCCTAACATAGGGACAACCAGGCTTTATTTATTACATATGAAATGAAGAAATTGCCATTTGTCATGTACGGATACTATTTTAATGGTCTCCTAATTGATGGTTTCACAGAAAATCCCCCAGATATTTTTAGACCAGCTAGCGGAATCTTGAGTGAGTGCTGATGTCTTTCAGGCAACAATGACAGCAGGGCAGTACACACACACACACACACACACGCACACAACTGTACATCAGACTGTAAAATGGCAACAACTCATGTTTACATTCAATTATCTGAAGACCTTTCCCTATTGAATTTTATCAATACGGCATTACAAATATTTAGTTACTTTCACAGATTAGCCACCACACTTTAGAAACATAGACTTTGACAGCAGATAAGGACCACTTGGCCCACCTAGTCTGCCCATTTCCCTACCTACAGGATAGGCCGCACATCCTATTTAACCAACAGCCTATTTCTTCCTACCCCCACAAGAATTGCCTTATGTCTGTCCCATGCCTTCTTGAATTCTTCCACAGTTTTGGACCCCACAACCTCCTCAGGAAGGCTGTTCCATGCATCCACTACCCTCTCTGTGAAATAATACTTCCTCACATTGCCCGGAACTGCCCCCCTCTATCTTTAAATTGTGTCCCCTTCTTCTTGCATGTCTCTTTTTCTGAAAGATGCTACCCTCTTGGACTTTGTTGATTCCACTGAGGTACTTAAAAGTTTCTATCATGTCCCCCCTCTCCCTTCTTTCCTCAATGGTATACATATTAAGCTCCTTTAGTCTCTCCTCATACGGCTTCTCTTGCAGACCCTGCACCATTTTAGTTGCCCTCCTCTGGACTGCCTCTATCCTGTCTATGTCCTTGCAGAGATGGGGTCTCCAGAACTGGATGCAGTACTCCAGATGGGGTTTCACCAACTCTCTGTACAGAGGGATAACAACTTCCTGTTTTCTGCTGGTGATTCCTCTCCCTATGCATCCCAGTATACCCCCAGCCCTCCCTACTGCCTTCTCACATTGCTTGCTAACCTTAAGGTCATCTGATATAATTACCCCAGGTCCCTTTCCTTTATTGTTGTTGTTTTAGGGGAGTGTACTGTACTTTGTTTGAAATAAGGAGGAAGCTGTGGGGCATCATTCATCAGGACTTAAAGAGAACAGAGGAAACAAAAATGTACATGGTAAGAGCCCGTCAGGTTGTTGTTTTCAGGGGGTTAGTAGAGGGTGATAATTAGCACAAGGTGTTTGTGATCAGCTTAGGGAAATTGCCAGATATTTACTCATGATGTTTTACTGGAATAATTTGATAAATAAAGGCCACCATCAGGAAACTGGAAGCAAAGACTGATTCTTAAATGTCATTATTTAAAGAGCTAGTGTACTGCCTAAAACTAATATTAGATATTAAAAGCAGCCAACCGTTACATTTTATATCTGAGGTACTTTTTCTTTTCCCTTTGTTTAATTAGAAGATTGTTTACCTGGTGTTAGTAGGTGTGATGTGCGGAACAGCTCTTAGCCTGGCAGCTGACATATCTTGCTCTACTGCCCCCCCCCCACTACATCATCAGCATTGTGATCCCACTGACTGTGACATCACTGCTACTTAGGAACAGCAAGTGAGTGACTACCAGGTCATTTACCTGTGATGTCACTGTCAGTGAGATCGCAGTGCTGATGATGTAGTGTGGGGCAGTAGAGTTAGACATGTCAGCTGCCAGGCTAAAGGCTATTCACACATCCAGCACAATATTATCACACAGAAGACTTTCTGATGAGCAAACGGAAAAGGAAAAATACTTCAGAAATAAAAAATTACAACTGACAACTACTTAAAATTTGTATTATTTTCCTGTCTGCCTGTTTTGGCTCCACTAGCTCTTTAATGTACTCAGTATGTACCGAGCTACCAGGACCTTGAGGAAACTGATGTCATTGTTGCTTGAATGGCATCAACACTCACCCAAGATTCTGCCATCTGTTCTGAAAATGTCTGAGAGATTTTTTGTGAAACCATCAATTAAGACAGGCAGTAAAATAGCATCTGGACATAAGAAATGGCAGTTCCTGCATTTTACTTTTAATATATATGATGATGATGATAAAATGTATTTATTTATTTTTTATACTGGATACAAATTGGTTAGGGTGTGACCCCCATTTACAACAATGTCCTGTGGTCCTTGGACTAGTTGTTCTCATGGGGAGCAAATAAAATATGTTAAAAACATTACTGTAAAAACACTGCAATTCATCTTTACAGTTTATTACATTGTCCCAACTACCCTCTGGGATATCTTGACCCAAATTGCTCTCCCATGATGCTTTCAAATCATGCAAATGTAGATCTTCAGTTTCTCTTAAAACCGAGAGCACAGTACAATAGCACTTGTTGCTGCAGAGAACACCAGGAATCAATAAATATGAAGCCAGTCATTGTAATGGTAGTGCAAAGGCACGCTGACACATAAGTAGCAGCATCCATGAATGGCCAGGATGTCCAGAAAAAAAAAATTACCATTAAAATGACTTGGTTTATATTTATTGATTCATGCTGTTCTCTGCAGCTATGGGTGCTATTGCATTGTGTTCTCTTTTTTAACATTTAGCACCGTAGCGTTTTTGGTCCTGGTGCTCAGTCTCTCTGCCTATGTAGAGTCTCTTAAAAAATTGCACAATTTGGATAGCAACTTTTTGTTAGATTCTAGACCCCCCCCCCCAAAAAAAAAGAGTTCTACAACTTACTTAATGGAATAACTGCAACATTCTTTGTCTATTTGAAAATACAAATTTTAACTTGCAAGTTTTAAAATCTACTATTCTCAGATAAACTGTAATTGTTCAAAGGACATAAAGCCTTTGTCATAAAAAAAGTCACCAGTCTGAGAAAGATTCTTCTCATTATCCCAGATATGAAAGGCCTTATTTCTGGCTGGAAGGGGGAATGAATATTATCCACTATGAAAGTAACTCTCAAGAGATGTTGTTTATCCCCTGAAAATTACTGCACATATTGCCAGGCATCACTAGTTGCTTTAGTAATTATTACACAATTACTATATTTACTTGAATGTGAGATATTCAAAAGTAAGAGAATTTTTTAAATTGGAAAAAGGTAAAGCTCATTCCCCCAGTTGAAAACAAGCTTCTGTGGGGTTTTCATTTTGAAACCAAGTACAAGCAGCTTCAGTTTGTGCTGCTAAATAATACCACCAACATTTTAGGCAGCTCAGACCTCCCTTTTTTCTTGTAGATACAGTTTAGCTTAACAAACACAATTCTTGGCCTTTGACCCATCCAAAGAAAATTTCCAATCAATTTCTCTGAGTCTGAAAATAATTTTGTTTCATCCAAAGTGTCGGGTGGAGATTCAAACAAAAATAATAGCCACAGAAATATATTCATTTTTAGTACATTTACTCTACCAATCAATGTTGGAGGAAGAGTTTACCATCCCTCCCAATCTAAAGTTAGTTTTTGAAGAACTGTGATAAAATTGATATCATATAATCATGACGGATCTTTAGGAATAAGGACACCAAGATATTTTATTGTGTCTTTTTGAGACGGAAGAGCAGGATTCATTAAAGCAGGATCCAAATTTTGGTTGATGATGAGCAGTTCGCTGCTGGTCTAATTTACTTTGTAACCAGAAACATAGCCATAATTTGAGATTAAATTTAGCAGATGTGGGAATGAGAAATTTATGTCTGAAATAAATAGCTGAAAATCATCTGCATATAGGGATATTGTATGAACATGGTCATTTATTGCAATGCCTATAATACTGGGGTGTTCTTTCATTTGGCATGTAAAAGGTTCACTGAAAAGTGCAAAAAAGAAGTGGGGACAGATGGGAATCACATCTCATCCATATAAACAAGAGGAAACAATCCAATATGTCTTAATTGTTTTTTATCTTTCCTATTAGGAAGAACACATATAATGTATCCATTCAAAAAATTTGCCATAGATCCCAAATTTCTTAAGCACTTTGAAAAGAAAGGGTCAGTAAACTCTACTGAAGGCCTTCTCAACATCCAATGGCAGAATAACCAAGCTAGAATTCAAAAATCCTTTGCTATAGAGCCCACATTTCTTAAACACTTTGAAAAGAAAAGGCCAGTAAACTCTACCAAAGGCCTTCACGGCATCCAATGATAGGATAGCTATGCCAGAATTCAAAAATCCATCCACAATATTAATGGCTTTCCTGATATTAAGATGCATCCTCTTTTCTTCAATGAAGCCAGTTTGATTATTATGTATTATCTTTGGAATGATTTTTGATAATCTGTTTGCCATTAATTTTTCAAAAATCTTTTAGTCTACATTTAATAAAGATATTGGATGATAAGATTTGCAGTCATCTGAAGGTTTATCTTTTTTTTAATATCAGTGAAATCCTGGCTTTATTGAAGGATGGAGGAAGTTAGACCATATTGTCAACATCTCTTAAGACATTCAGCAATAATGGTATTAATTCTTCCCTTAGATTTTTATAAAGCTCTGAGGGAAACCCATCAGGGCATGAAGCCTTTCCATTAGCTAGATTAGTAATTACTTCCCTTATTTTGTCCTGAAATATAATTCTGTTTAGGTTATTTCTATCATCTTCTGAGATCTTGTGAAGGACAGAGCCATTTAAGAAGTCCTGAATGTCCTGCAGGTCAGGATTCTTTTCTGAAGTATAAAGTTCAGAATAACATTTTTTAACTGCATGATTAATTTCTTTTGGATTAGTGAGAACTGTGTCATCTTCTAATGTAATATGATTAATCATTCCTTATGTCTGTTCACATTTAATAGAAGGTGCCAGTAATTTGTCCGATAAGTCTAAAAAAAGTAATATCTAGCCTGACCTCAGCATTGCTCTCTCTGCCTGAACATTCACTATATCATTTTTTTTCTTTTTTAGCTCTACTAGCATAATTAGATCATGCCCTAGTCCAGAGGAAGCATGCTGTAATTTGGCCATCATCAAATCTTGTTCAAGATTTTGTAATTTTCTAGAATTTTTTCTCTGCTAAAATTGTCAAGTGAAATAACCCAGCCATGTAAACATAGCTTCAGGGCTTCCCAGATACTGTGATAGGGTAGACCGTTAGCACAGTGACTACATTAAGGTGTCACAATTAGAGCGCCACAACAAGAGCGACAGGGACAGGTTTATTTTGATTTTAGATGGCCCCTCACTCATGCTGTCCTTTGTGCCCACACAATTTCTGCCCCCTCCAGGGCATGCCTGCCCCATAGAAGGTTATCTTTAGTTTTGGGGGTGCAGAGGTGAAGCCCCCCTCAAAACAGGACTGTTTCCCAGGATGTATGGCACTGCAGCTCCCGGGTGCTTTGGCGCTATACATCCAGGGAGCTGCAGTGCCTGATGCTGTAATGCTGGGTGGCATATTGCCATCGCCCATATTGGTGTTGACAAAATGACTGTCACACTGATATGGATGAACCCTGTGATAGGATGTGATAGGATTTAGTGTCAGTGGCTTAGCAGGTAGCACACTCACCTCTGAGGCCGGGGAGATCAGAGGGCTCTGGGTTCAGGTCCCACATCTGGCACCTGGGTTAATATCCCAGTACTAACACTGTAGTGCAGCATGAGAGGGGTGCTGCACTTCTGAGGCGCCGTCTTTTGGATGAGACGTTAAACCGAGGTCCCATCTGCCTGGATTGGTGGTAGTTCAGGTGGATGTTAAAGATCCCATGGCAGTTATCGAAAAGAGTAGGGGAAGACTTTGTTAAGGAACTCATACAGTACAAAACAAAATTATAAACCATTTTGAAAAATACAGGTAGAGCACAAAAGAGAAGCTAACCAAAACAAGAATAACAAAACAATAAAAATACAAGTGAAACCAAATTCTATGTCTGTGTTACGTAATCGGAAAGTCATTATTTGTAATCCATGGCAAGTTCTTCCAGAATGCCATCAACTGGATCGTGTTGAGTTTCCTGGATTCCGTGAAATACGCTTCCTGTATGGCTTTAAAAATATTACCATACATGCCATGATACGATAGTTCATGCTGTTGTAAAGTAAACAGGCATCTAGAATGCCAAATAAACCATTTGATAATAGTAAAAATAACAGACAATGTACTATTATCCCAGTTAGACCAATTACTGGGATAACTACCATATAATAGAGCTGGATAAGTACAGTGTAGAAAAAAAGGCAAATCTGATTTATCATAAAGAAATTTCCAAAAATCAAGAACATATGAACATGCAAAATATAAATGCAGCAAGGTCTCAGGTTGGGTAATGCATCCAGGTCTGGAACAAATACGTTCTTCCACCCTCTTGTGTTTTTGATTAGCCTTGACATTTAATTTCTCATGACAATTAAGCCAATGATGATCTTTATATTTTAGTGGGATACGGGACTCATTTAGGGAAAGTAATAAGGCTACTTTATGCAGTTCTGGACAGTTGGGAAAAACATCCAATGTACCAAAATGATTTTCCAGAACAATAACATATACTTGTTTTTTTGAGAGGGAGATCACTTGTCTACTCGTGATCCCCCAAGTTTTTAATTTAACAAAGACGTCTCGTAGATACTGAGGAGATTTAACACCTTTATCAATACGATGCATAGTACCTAAGTCCCAAGCTGCAAACCAAGGTGATATGGAGTGAATGAAGAAATCACACCAATATTTATCTGGGGAAAGAAATAATGGTTTTATATTAGCATATAAAAATTGACAGAAAAAAAAAACAGGACAGGATTAATCATTTGTTGCCCTCCCTGTTTATGGGATAAATACAATACATTTCTCTTGATGGGATTTAAGTAACTGCCCCAGAAAGACCAAAAAAATAAACTATAAAGTGTAACTTCCCTTATCTTAGGAACCAGAAAAACTGAACTAAGAAACAAAAATAGAGGCACCAAATAAGTACGTATCATGTGTGGAGGAAGAAAAATTCTGTATAACAATGCTGTAAAACAACAGTGCATAGAAAGCACCACAAAATGGCTGCAGAGCTGAAACAATCCTCATAAAGTGGTGGGTAGTGGAAAATTCCATAGCATAGCATAGCATGTCCTTAGTAGCATAGTAAGTCATGCCCTTGGTGGATGATGGAAATTTCCACAAGCATGTCTTTGTAGTAAGGCATGCCCTTGGTGGATGATGGAAATTTCCACAAGCATGTCTTTGTAGTAATGTATGCATGCCTTCTAGATAATGTGGCTAAAGTAAGTTAGCATAATAATCAGTATAGCCAGTCAGTAAGTTACAGCAGTATTGTATGAAGCGTACAGTCCAATAAAATTGTACCAAGAAACTGTTATGTAAGTAAGGAAGGGTATAAAAAGAGGAAATTTACTATTGTAATTGGAGCTATGCCATAACAACATGGGGACCTGGCTCTCTGTATGCATACGTGAATAAATGGTTTGAACTCTGCACAAGACTGTTTCTTTGTCTCTGTATAACAAGTAAGAAATTTCCCAAGACAATCTTGGCGTAGTCGGCAGGATCTGCACGGATCTGTTTGGTGGAGTCTTCGCTGGAATAAGACCTGAAGTACACCGGCGGATGTCCAGGGGACATTGCAGGGAGACCACCTCACAAAGACGAGGCAAGGACCCGCTTTGGGCTGTTCGGGCAAGGACGCACCAACTAGGATGGAGCAGATCGACAAAAAGGTAAGAAAGTTCTTGTGTTGACTCCAAACTAAGTGAAAGTAGTTTAAAGTAGCATAAAAGTAAAGTGGCAAAACAGTGATGTAAAACTCTAGAGATTAGGCTGTTAAAACAAAAGTAACCTCAGACAAGTTTGAGTCCTTTTAATAAAAGAGGTCAGAAGGCTTGAGTTGCCAGGGCAAAAGTAACCAAAAAACATAGGTTTGAGCTTTTGTAGCAAAAGTAGTCCAGGACCTGAACTGTTTGGACAAAAGTAACTTAAAAAGGAGGGGGGTTGAGTTTTAACTGTGATGCTAACCCGGGAACAGAGTTAAGCATAGGGTGTAGAGTAGAGGCAGTATAGCACAGTGGTCTAAGGCTCTGAGCTGCAGATCTGGTGGCATCCAGCAGACCAGACCTGAGTTTGAATCCCACAGCTTCCACTTGCATACTGTGTGACCTTGAGCAAGTCACTTAACCTCCATGTGCTCCCAGGTCACTCCTGTAAAAAAGCTTTCAGCTTAGTGTGCTATACCTGGTTAAGCCACTAAAAAAGAAAAAAAAAAAAAGAAAAGAAAATAATACATAAACTAAACACAGGACAGTGACATGGGGGCAAAACAAAGCAAGAGAAAGTTGCCTGATCCCCTGCGTGGACCAGTAAAATGCATGGCTGATAAGTATGGGAACAACTCAATTAGTGAGGTCCCGGGAATGGAACCTGAGAACAGATGGATTATTTCCCCTAACAGGAACATTTAGCCTGGATGTCTTACGGGAAGTAAGGAGCATTCTAGAAAAGGTAGAAAGCAAAAAAAAGAAAGTAGTAATAGATTGGACGAAGTTCAATAGGTGGGAAAGAGAAGCAGAAAGTAGGTATGAAAGGTCAGTGAAGGGCATAATGGTAAAACAAGAAACAGTGGAGGAGAAAAGGAAAAGAAAGCCGAGAAGGCATGACGCCACCACGTGTTGGCCCCGTTTGCTGCCCGCCACTGCCACAGCACCCACCCTCTGCTCCACCATTGGGGGCTGAGGGAGGAGGCTTCAGGAGTCCAGGATAATTGAAGATGCTGTGGAGGCAGTGGCACGAATGGAGCCCGATACAACTAGCGGGGAAAAGGGCCCGCATAGTGGGCAACAAGAAGTCTGGTCTCCAGTAGGTTATGTAAAGACCAGATTAAGGGCTAAGAGGGAGGACCCCGCAATTAACATGCCACTAGTATATTACCCCAACCCTAACCCTACTCCTGGTGACCCCACGACCAATAGGATAGGAGTAGAAAGACTCTGGAGCCCCGACGAAGTGACAGACGCAGTAAAACTTATCCCTGACCCTAGAAAGGACGTAGATGCATACATAGAAGAGATGCAAGCCCTGTTCGCCATGTATGATTTGTCCACCCGTGAAATGAACGAATGTTTTCGAAGAACTCTAAAGTTCCAGTGGAATGAATGTAAGGGAAACTGGGACGTAGATAAAAAGAGGGAAGAATGCGCTGGACAGGTGCAGGCAGTCTGGACGGCGGTCCAGGCAAAGTTTAAAAAGACTACTGACTGGCCCCGCATACATTCTACAAAGCAAAAAACAGGCAAGGCTGTACAGGAGTACAGAGAGAGACTAGAGACTATATTTAAACAGCACTCGGGGGTAAAGCTTGGTGACCCAGCGTATGGAAATCTGTTGGGGCATGCTTTTTGTAGTGGACTTTTGCCTGAGATAAAAAAGGGGGTTAAAACTGCTTGTATCGGATGGGAGACAAAAACACTAGTTGAGATCTTACTGTATGCTGAACACTCTGAGAGACAACAGAGGGGAAACAAAGAAAAAGAACAAAAAGCTAGTAAAGGCGCAACTGATGTATTACGAGGGTGGCAGGGGAGGGGGTAGAGATGGGCTAACAACAGCGGGGCGAGAGAAATGAAGGACAAGGTCGAGGGGGTCCTCAGGCAGATCACGGAAGGGGCGACCACAGCCAATATCGATGCTATCGTTGTAACCAGATGGGCCACATAGCCAGGAACTGTCCCCAGGAAGGAGGGGCAGCCCAGTATGAACTACCACCCCCTGCTCCCAACTTCTCTGTGTACAACCCTTTTCAGCAATAGGAAATAGCGGGACAACATCAAGCAATGCTCTCCCTCACCCCTGACCCCGTTGAAATACCGAAATTGACATTAACTGTTGACAACAAGGATGTTTCCTTTTTGGTAGACACCGGTGCATCATTGTCTGTGATACGAACCTGTGAACTGTACCTGCGTCCCAGTGACACTGTGGTGGAAACCGTGGGTGCCTCAGGCATACCTATGTATGAGCATCTAACCCAGCCCCTGACTGTGCAGTGTAACAAGATAATACAACATGAATTCTTGTATAGTGAGACTTGCCCTGTAAACTTACTAGGTAGAGACTTATTGGCTAAGTTAAACATGACTATAAGTATAAGTAATGAGGGACTTTCTGTGACCTCAGCCAGAGCTGGTATTTTTCCCTTGACAGTGACTGCAAGTGACTGGCTGCACTGTTGGAAGCTTATAGGTGAGGAGCAAGTGGGCTCATTAATAGAATGGGCTGCTAAATTGACAGGGGGTGCGCAGGAACTACAGTACTATCTCCACTGTACTGCTCACTATGCAAAAGGTGAGAGGGATTTTAGGTACGAGACAAGTAGATGGAGTACTCAGCCAGTGCTAGATGAGTTACAAGTAAAAGACCTATATGTAACACATGACCGCTGTGCTGCAGCTGTAGAACTTACTGCTGAGCAACAACAAGCCTATGTAGTGGATGGAGCAGTCCCACACATCTCACTTGCAAAGGGAAAAGGGGTACAGTGGAAGGGTTTGGGGCTGTGGGTGGCGTACATGAAAAACTTAAGTGACTGGGAGCAAGAAGGTGACAGATGGGTGTCCCCATCGACAGGGTGTTACAAGCATGTTTTACATGAGCAAGTGTCAGTGCAACTAGAAATAAAGGCAATTGTACGGGTTATAAAGGAAAAAGAAAGTAAACTAAATGATAGGTTACCCCCTTGGCTAGATGAGCTGCCAGATAGTCCACTTCCAAGACAGATGTAGGATTAATAAAAAATGCACAACCTTTATCAGTCACACCAAAGTCCTCTTATAGGCCCCACAAACACCAATACCCACTTGGAAGGGAAGCAGAAGAGGGAATTGCACCTGTACATGCAGCATTGGTAGAGAGGGGGGTTATCGTACCATGTCCCAATGCTATGGTAAACACTCCTATTCTGCCGGTGAAAAAGCCAGATGGTACCTACCGATTTGTGCAAGATCTGTGACTGGTAAATGCTGCTGTACATGCCAGATGCCTGTGGTCCCGAACCCTGTCACTGTTCTGTCCCAGGTACCTACAAATAGTTGTTTCTTTACAGTTATAGACTTAGCAAATGCCTTTTTCAGCATTCCCGTGGAGCCCAAGAGCCAAGAATGGTTTGCATTTACGTATAAAGGGAAAAAGTGGACATGGACTCGGATGCCCCAAGGTATGTTGAATCTCCAACTGTGTTCTCGGCCCAGATGAGTGACAGTTTGTCTGCCTTTGTGCCCCGGTGGGAGTGTATTAATACAATGCGTTGATGATCTGCTGCACTGCCCCCTCACGGAAGCATGTGAGCAGGACTCAAAGGCGCTGTTACTCTTTTTGGCCAAAAATGGGCACAAGGTATCAAAAAGTAAACTACAGCTGTGCACAGAACAGGTAAAGTACTTAGGTCATACACTGTCGGCGCAAGGGCGCGCCCTAGCCCCAGAACGAATTGAGGCCATTACCAAATTGCCCCGTCCGATAACAAAACAACAAATGATGTCCTTTTTGGGCATGGCGGGCTACTGCAGAGCCTGGCTGAAGGATTATGCCTTCTTGGCACAGCCCTTGCAAGATGCCATCCATGGCAAGGGTATGCAAATGAAAGATGAGGTCAAGTGGACAAATAAATTAACGGAATGTTTCACACAATTAAAATTGGCTTTTAGCGTCAGCACCTTGTCAAGGCTGCCTGACTTTACCAAGCCATTTGACCTCTATGTGGATGGAAGGCATGGGTTTATGTCTGCTGTATTAACACAATTGCATGGGGATGCACGTAGGCCGGTGGCTTACTGCTCTAAGCATTTAGACTCAGTAATCAGAGGAATGGTGTCGTGTCTGCAGTCTGTTGCCGCTGCTACTGAGGCGGTGCTGGCCTGTTCTGATTTGGTGGGGTTTTCCCCTCTAGTTGTACATGTGCCACATGCAGTACACTCAATTATACTGCAGGCCCGCACCGCCCATCTAACTCCTGCTAGCTTACTGCAATATCAGAATGTGTTACTAACCATGTCAAATGTTACCCTTAAGTGCTGCACTACCTTAAACCCGGCTACCCTCCTCCCTACCCCGGAGGATGGTGACGTACATGACTGTGGCGAAGTAATTTACTCAGACTGCATACCTCAACCTGATTTGACTGATGTACCACTGACTAACGCAGACTTGGAACTGTTTGTGGATGGCTCAGCTCAACGAGATGGGCAGGGTCGTCCAATTGTGGCATACGCCGTATGCACTGACAGCACTACTCTAGAGAGCCATAAGCTGCCATCCCACTTGTCGGCCCAGGCCGCTGAGCTATTGGCATTAACCAGGGCCTGTGTTTTAGCAAAAAACCAAACCATTAACATTTACACAGACAGCAGGTATGTCTTTGGAGTAGTGCATGATTTTGGAACACTATGGAAAAACAGGGGGTTCCTGACTTTGTCAGGAAAGCCATTCGCGTATCTTGAAACTAGTAGAAAACCTGTTGGCCAGCCATTCAAATGCCTAGGGCTGTCGCAGTCATGAAATGCCAGCGCACACATCTGCTTCTGACTTTGTATCAAAGGAAACACCTGAGCTGATGCAGCTGCGAAAAGAGCAGCTCTCCTTGATGTTGTCCCACTACCATTAATGCTTTCTCAAGAAGTAAAACCAGTAAATCTTTTTTCTGCCAGTGATGTAGCTGAAATACAACGATCTGCTGATAAAAAGGAGAAAAAGAACTGGCAAACATGTTGCACCTATGATGTCACCGCAAAACTATGGGTGGCGCCCGATGGCAGACTTTGCCTGCCAGTAGTCACGTTTCCCTTTTTGGCCAAGTTGACTCATGGAGCCGACCATGTGTCAAAAGGGGGATGGTGGCTTTTGTAAATAAATATTGGTATGTTGTAGGTTTCTCTTTGCATGCTGAAAACTTTTGTAAAAAATGTATTATATGTATGCAAAATAATATCGACAGGGGACTCCAAGTAACCCCCTCTGCCCATCCTTCTCCTACAGGACCTTTTGAACACATAATGATGGACTTTATTGAACTAAGCCCTTGTGAGGGCTACAGGTATTGTTTGGTAATAGTGGATATGTTCTCTAAGTGGGTAGAGGCCTTCCCTGCTCGAAGAAGCACTGCTTGTGTGGTGGCAAAGGCCCTATTGAAGGATATTATACCCCGTTGGGGCCTACCCTCGCGTATATCTAGTGACAATGGTACTCATTTTGCAAACGAAGTTATCAGGTGCCTATGTGAGGTTTTGAAAATTGATTTAAGAACTCACTGTGCCTACCATCCACAGTCTGGAGGGGCTGTGGAAAGGGCAAACCAAACCTTAAAGGTAAAAGTAACTAAACTGATGGCAGAAACAGGACTTAATTGGGTGAAGGCTCTGCCTTTAGCCTTAATAGTATGAGAGGTAGACCAAGCGGATGGGTCTGTCACCACGAGATTCTGATGGTGGTAGGCCTCTGAGAATGACTAATGCACCTTTTCCCCAAAGCAGGTTAACATTGCACGGTATAGATAACGAAATGATTGCCTATTGTTTATCCCTTAATGCTGTCTTGAGATCTTTTTATCCTAGAATAAAGGCAACACTACCCGTGCCGAATGCGGAAGCAGTACTACACCGCATACAGCCTGAAGACTTCATGGTGATAAAGGACTTTCGGCGGAAAAAGTGGAGTGATCCCCGGTGGCGAGGTCCTTTCCAAGTGCTCCATATGACACCGACAGCCGTGAAAATCGCTGAGAGAGACACATGGATCCACGCATCCCACTGTCGGTTGGTGACGGCCCCCGAGGACAGATGAAAAAAAAGACTGTTTTATTGACTGCAAGGGTGGCATGCGTGCTGGGAGCCGCTGTGGTTGTTCTGACTCTAATAAGTACTAAAGTAAACCACAAGACTGTGAGATGCAGCCGCAGCCTTGAACCCCTGCACACTACTAATACCTGGTGGACTCTAATGAAGCTACATGTTACTAACATTAACCAAAGTGATTGCCCATTCTCTGCAGCTGTAGGATTACACTTAAAACCTAATCCGGTGGGGTGGAATGACACTGGTATAATTCTTCAATGCCTGGAACAAGCCCAAAATGATACTGGAAACTGGTCCATAAACAATTTGAAAAGATACAACATAACTCTTTTCAAGGACCATAATGTGTCGACTTGGTATAAGCCCCCAAATGTGACTGACCCCTTAAAACCCTTGTACCTAGATCACAGACCAAAGCCCAGGCCCCTATTGTGTATGTAGAAACTGGCATGAGCAGGAGCAAATGTACCAGTGGGAATGTCTAGCTGTTCAGATAACCATTATGATAAAGGTCCTGCTACAATCCACACTTATACAGATCCTGTCCTAGCGGTTCCAGTACCTATTTGTTCCTGGATTCCCAAAGGGATTATCTGGAGGCCGAGAGTTCGGTACCTTGTCCGGCCTATACTGGGTGTGAGGAATAAAGGCGTATGTGTTTTTACCAACAGGATGGATCGGGTGCTGTTACTTAGCTACACTACACCCCTCCGTACAAGTGTATGTGCCCCCTCAAAATAATAATAATGTCTTACGGGGCAATGACCTTAGCATGCATCGCCAAAAGCATGCCATAGGTGTGGGAGGTTCTGGAGTACCTAGCGACAAGAGAAGAGTGCCAGTGGGTGAGGAATTAGCTGCAGGATTTTTCCCATTCTGGGGGGTACAACAAAGCATGAAATATATTAATCAACTAAGCTATGAACTTGAAACCCTAGTAAAAGAAACCAATGAAGGTCTAACCCTTTTAAGTGCCGAAACAAAAGCATTAAGACTCATAGCATTACAAAATCGAGCTGCTCTTGATTATGTCTTAGCAGCCCGGGAGGGTATGTACAATGATTGGAGAAGAATGTTGTACCTATGTACCAAATGTGGCTGATAACATGACAGAAGTTTTACACAAGGTACAGCAACTACAAAATAAAATTGTGAGCAAAAATAAGTCTGAGGGTGACTGGAATCCATGGGGATGGATTACAAGTATATTTAGCCAATGAGGGATAAACAATAATGACATATGTTGTTGCTGGCATTATCGCCTTATTGTATATGGCTTGTAGTATTTTGTGAAAGGCTGCTGCTTACAAAATGTGTAACACAAGCCTGTAACCCACCTACACAGCGGTACAATCACCTGTGGTACATAATTATGACATAGTAAAACAAAATGCGTAAAATTACCTTAGTATAACTGTGATATTGAATTTTAGCAGTTGATACAGAGTATCAAAAGGGGGGAGTGTGGAGGAAGAAAAATTCTGTATAACAATGCTGTAAAACAACAGTGCATAGAAAGCACCACAAAATGGCTGCAGAGCTGAAACAATCCTCATAAAATGGTGGATAGTGGAAAATTCCATAGCATAGCATAGCATGTCCTTAGTAGCATAGTAAGGCATGCCTTTGGTGGATGATGGAAATTTCCACAAGCATGTCTTTGTAGTAAGGCATGCCCTTGGTGGATGATGGAAATTTCCACAAGCATGTCTTTGTAGTAATGTATGCATGCCTTCTAGATAATGTGGCTAAAGTAAGTTAGCATAATAATCAGTATAGCCAGTCAGTAAGTTACAGCAGTATTATATGAAGCGTACAGTCCAATAAAATTGTACCAAGAAACTGTTATGTAAGTAAGGAAGGGTATAAAAAAAGGAAACTTACTATTGTAATTGGAGCTATGCCATAACAACATGGGGAACTGGCTCTCCGTATGCATACGTGAATAAATGGTTTGAACTCTGCACAAGACTGTTTCTTTGTCTCTGTATAACAAGTAAGAAATTTCCACGACACATGTAAACACGTTTACTATAACTCAGTTTCATCCTGTTCCAATTCAGAACCATACGGGAACCAAGAAGTAATTTTTTGTCCCAGTTATCAATATCCATTTGGGGTGACCCAAATTCAATACCAAGTATTTTTAAAGGGCCTAACGTGTAAAGGAGACCAGCTATATTACCCTGAGGGGCTATTTGACCCCCCCAGAGGTTTCCCAATACATTTCAATAAATTCAAACTGGTACCTGAGACTATACCATAAGTGGTACAAATAGATAACGCTGATGTAGCTGATTGATCATTCCCTACTAACAGAACCACATCGTCTGCATAAGCCAAAGCCTTATAAGGAACTATAAAAGTGGACAACTGGATTGGGTCTATAGCAGAAGAGGAATTGAGAAGCCGTAATAATGGATCTATACTAAAGATATACAAAAGAGGACTAATCGGACACCCTTGCTACACCATTTTTGATAGGAACATGAGGGCCTAAAAAACCATTAATACAAGGATGAACAGTTGCCGTATGGTAAAGGGTTTGAAGCCAGGCCACAAAAGTAGCGGGGATACCATAGTGTTGTAATGCTTGCCATAAAAAACCATGTAACCCCTAGATGGCGCTATCCCAGGGGCTATTACCCCTGCCTGATTTGCCACTAACAGGTTGAGGGGCCTGGTTCCAATGGCGGGTGCCTCCACCCAGAGGTCAGGGTTTGCAATAGTTAAACTAACTTGGTCACAGCCCTCTGGGACACTGCAACCCCTTTCTTCCCACTAGTGGCCCACACAATATATCAGAATTACCTTCACAGTATCACTTACCCCCAGGTCTGGTTCGGCACTGGGACCTCCTGTGAAATGAGATACAGTGCAACAATCACAGTACAGTACTTTAACATAGACAAATACCTCAGGCAGTATAACTTTGCTGAAACAAGCAGCTCTGATTTATTTAGGGGAATATAACAAGGACAGGGAAATCAGGTTAATTAGCGTATCACTCTAATAATCTACCTGGGCTCTGTGCACAGGCCTATCCCTATCAGTTACTGTCCCTGGGTACCCAAGCCCTAGTGGCTAGTCAAACCGTGGCAGCTGGTAGGGCCCTTTCACACAGAGAAAGGAAAATTAAACAGTCAGCAGTACAGTAATTCCATTTGGATTTAATGTGGCAATTCAACAGGAGGCGACCCTGAATTAGTACTCACGACCTCCAAATAAGATAGGGTCCTTCAATGTCAGCAGGGCTCACTTGAGGTACACAAACCTCTTCACACATTTCTATAAAAAAGCACTATACCAGGCAGGCTGCATCTGTATCCCAATACGCAATTACTGCACAATACCGGGAGAACACACAGCAGATTCAGTTCCTGACAGACCGAGTGAAATTTTCAGCAATTCCTCCAGTCTTCTACAGGGTAAACCTGGTTTCTACTCTTCAGATATCCTTTGATTCTCTTCACAGGACGGATTCAGTCCTAACAAGCTATTACAAGCTGCAGACCGGAACTCTGGGCCTTACACACGTTTTTTGACTAAAACTGCACACTGAAAAAGCACAGGGCTTCTTCCTTCTTCACTGCCAAAGCTCAACTGAAACTCCAACCGACAAAACCGAGCACTTCCTTTGAGTTCCTCCCAGTTCTTGACTGGATTGGCTGTCACTCACAATAGACTGCTGCTGTTGGTCCAAAAAGGCACTGAAGTCTAAACTACATCTCCCAGAGTCACTGCTCATACAATCTTCTTGTGGCTGGCTCAGATTATGAGTCCAAGTTCTGATTCGTCCAAGGGACCATTTTAGAGCTAGCTTACCCCACACTGATTGGTCCAGTTCAGCAGTTCAAAACCAGAATGAGAACTAGGCAGACACTGTTCTGACTGCAAAAGACGCGGTTAGACAAACTGTAATTTCATTATTACTCTAAATAATTTCTGGCAAACAGTTACATCTTTCAGATAGGTTCCCTTTGCACTCCTAGTGACTGCAAAAATGAAGTGAATTGGCAGCAGCTTGAGTGGTACTCAATCAAAGAAACACACAGTCCCCATACAAACTAATTATGTCTGCAAGCAGACAGCTCTTAAAGACAGTACCAGAGGTTCTAAAACACTCACTGATAAATGGCTTAAATGCCAAACACCATTCAGGCTTGGAGCATTCAAGCAAGCTCCTGGAAGTCTTTTAGGAACCCCCATTTTCAGAGGGTACACCCTTCCTGGCCTGGGAAAGCTTAGCGTCCGCCGTCAAGCAAGTACTCCATAAGTTTTAACTGCAACCGTATACATTTGCATTAGGCTCACATGTAATCATCAGTCAATATATCATTTTACCAAGAACACATTTCTGAAACATTGCAGTACGTCACTCTTTACACAGTATTACACACACATTGTACCATAACTCAAGTTATTACCTCTTGTACATGAAACCTGAAGAGAGGGCCTTCCCTATCAGTTACCTTGGGGCTGGACGGGCAAGGGCACCATGCTAGAAGAACACAAGTAACTTGGAGTTAGCACTGGCCTCAGTTTGGGCAATGAAGCTCAGGGACACATACACTCCTTTATGGACAACATTGAGAGGCAAATCCACAGGCCTCCCAGGGAATCATAACTGAGGTGCACCACAGGCTTTACAGCTCGACCAGTCTTTCTAGGGGAACTGTTATAGTCTCTGCACTCTGAGCCTCATTTTCAGCATTGTCCTCACTTGTCAGGAGTCTCCATGGGGTAGAGAGGCTAGAACTTGGGGCACTTTCAGCTCCAGGAGTTACAGTTTCTGAGTCCACAACATTTGGCTGCGGGAGGCTTTCGGACACTGGCAGTGGACTGTCAGGGCACTCAAAATACTCTTCTTGTTCTGGTGTATCACCAGTCTGCCCCAATCTATCATTTTCCTCCCTGAAGCTCAAACAGTTCAACCATGCACAATGATTCCATTTCATCTGATCTGATGCTTTGCACTTCACTTTCTGGGAGCATTGGCTCCAGGGATGAAGCTGGGGCTTAGACAGTCCAGAAGGCCCAGCTTCATCTCCAGTATTGACTAGGGTTGCCCCGAAACAATTGACTCAGTTCGTAAGAAGGATAGTATTCAAAGTCACTCTCACTTTCTTCCGATATGGACTGACAGTCATGCTCAACTGGGACTTGTGGAGGAACACTTTAACTTTGCTTCTGTAGGTGCAGACTTTCTTGATCTTTTCTTAGCAGCAGCTCTAGTCACTGGTCCAGAGGGGCATCTTCTAGGGGCTCAGACTCAATTAAGATTTGTCAATGGGCAGTAAATGATTTCTATGCATTGTTTTACATCTTTTGAATTATTCTCAGGCCTTACTTTGTACGGGCAGATCATCTAGTTTGCCACTACAATGTGAGGAGATGGTGCCATCTCGTCAGCAATCTTGTGCTTGCCATGCAGTCCCAGATTTCTTAGCAATACCCGATCTCCCTCCTGGAGTTCCTGTGCTTTCACCTTTTATCATACCTTTCTTTGTTGTGGCAATTTCTTTTGGCAGCCATGGTTTGAGCCAGTTGGTATGCATGAGTTAGCTGGGCCTTTAACTTTTGCACATACTGTAAATAGTTGTCAGCTTGAACCCCATCAGGACAGACCCCAAACACACATCTACTGGTAGTCGAGCTTCTCTTCCAAACATCAGGCGGTGGGGAGAATCCAGTGGCATCACTTTGGTGCAGTTATAAGCATGTACCAGGGTGCTAATTTGTTGGCTCCATCTAGGCTTGTCCTTTGGGTGCAGGGTGCCTAGCATATCTAGCAAAGTGCGGTTGAAACGTTCAGGCTGTGGGTCCCCTGGGGTGGTAAGAGTGGTTCTGGACTCTCCCCACAGAGAAAGCATCTCTTTGATCAGACGACTCTCAAAGTCTCTCCCTTGATCAGAATGGATTCTTTGTGGAGCCCCATAGTGAACAAAAGTTTTCTACAAGTACTTTGGCCACAGTGGATGCTTTCTGGTCTTTGGTGGGAAAGCTTGGGCATATCTCGTGAAATGGTCAGTGACCACCAGCACATTACTGATATTTCTTTGATCTGACTCAAACTCAGAAAATCAATACAGACCAGCTCCATGGGTGCACTGGTGGTGATGTTAACAGGGGCAGCCCTCTGGAAAGCTTTCCTCTGTAAGCTAGCGACTACAAGTTGAATGTGTTGCTCCATCAGCCCCATCTTAGGCCAATAGAATCTGGATCTCACCAAGTCAAGTGTTCTGTCTATACCAAGGTGCCCCATGTGGTTGTGCAAGGACCTCAGTACTGAGTCTCAAGGCAGTGGGCAGCACTAGTTGTTGTTTGTCTACTTGTCCCCTCTGTCTACTGTTTCTCTGTATAACAGTTTATTGATCAGTTTCAACTTAGGACCTTCTTTGTATAACAATGCAGTTCTCAAATCAGTGGGCGTAATTTGGACACATCTTTTCCTGCATAGAGGGCTTCTAAAGCTGCTTTGATCATGGGATCGGAGTTGAGCCACTGAATACTGTCATTGTCCAGCTGAGGCAGTGCACCAATGTCTATTGCAGAAAAGTGGCAATAAGCAGCAGGTATGCAATTCTCAGAGGCTCCCAAGCAATCCACCATGCAGTCCACTCGTCCGTGGACATTGTTCCTCCCTGTCAAACTTCCGGCAGAGTGCCGAATGTCAGGTTCTGCCAATCGGACCCAATCATTCTGGGAACAGGCCTCGGGAGAGAGCATCAACATCTATGTGGTTCAGACCTGCTTCGGTATTCGAGGCATAGTCATATGTAGATAATGCAGAAAGCCACCTATGGCCAGTGGCATCCAACTAGCTGAGGTCTGCACATAGGTCAAAGGATTATTGTCAGTTTTACTAGTATTTTAGCCCCATACAAGTACTCATGGAATTGGTCAACAATAGCCCACTTCAAAGCTAGGAACTCTAACTTATGTACAGGATAGTTCTTTTCGGATGGGGTCAGGCTTCTACTGGCAAAGGCCACTGGTCTCAGGCCATTCTCGTGCTCTTGGTACAACACAGCCCCCAACCCTTGCAAGCTAGCATCAGTGTGCAGGGGCGTAAGGTTTTCTTGGATCGGCATAGGCCAGCACTGGAGCATGGGTAAGTTGATATATGATCTCATGAAAGCAGTCTCACAATCAGGAGTCCAGCGGGCCCCAAATACTTCACCGGATGAAAATACACTCTTTCAGTCTTGAGGGCGCTTGACTTTTGGTATTTTTGTGGGTTGGGGATACCCTTGAAGAGTTAAGTAAAGGGCGGATCACTCTTGAATAGTCCTTGATGGGCGCCGATAATAACCACAGAATCCAGGAATCTTTGCAGTTCTTTTTAGATTTTTGGGCTGTGGCCAGGTAGTCAAGGCCTCAACTTTACTTGGGTGGGTCTCTATTCCCTCGGTGGATACTATGTGTCCCACATACTTTACTGATGTTTGAAAAATTGACACTTATCAATGGACAGTTTAAGGCCAAAGTCCTCCAGTCGGTCCAATACCTTAAAATCTGCTCTCATGTTCCTCCAGTGAGCTGCCAAACACAATAACATCATCTAGGTATACCAGGCACTCTAGTAAGTTCATGTCCCCACTGCACGCTCCATCAATCGTTGAAAAGTGGCTGGGGCACCTGAAATCCCTTGAGGCATCCTCACTTGAATTCATAGAAGCCAAGCGGACAGATAAAGGCTGTCTTCTCACGGTCCTCTGGGACCATCGGGATCTAGTAGTACCCTGCGGAGATCCAGCACAGAGAACCACTTGCTCCCGTTTAGGCAGTCCAAAGCATCCTGAATGCGGGCATTGTGTACTGATCAGGGATAGTCCCCGGTTTAAGGTGCGATAATCCACACACATCCTTACTGTTCCATTCTTTTCCTCACTACCACAATGGGGAAGCATAAGGGCTTCTGGTTCTTGTATTACACCAGCAGCTAACATCTCTTGCAGATGCCGTCTCACATCATCTATGTCAGCAGGTGCCAGGCGTCGAGACCTCTCACGAAATGGTCTTTCGTCACTGCAGCGGATATTGCTCAGCTCCTTGCGCATCCTACATCCCATTCCTTTAAAGAAAACACCTGGTCTCTCTGGGCAAGCTTCTCACTGATCCTCACTTTCCATTCAGCTGGCAGCGGGAGTCGCGAGAAATCAAACAAGTCAGGCGTTACTCTGTCATTCTTCCTTGAACTCTTGCTGCTGGGTAGCACTGCAGTGTCTGCACAATGCACATTAGCCAGGATGCAACCTCTGTTTACTCGAATGTCTCTTTCATACACATTATGAACTTGGACCATTACCCTTCTGGCATAAGCATGGGCTCTAGCGGGCAAAATACTAGGCTTGACCAGCAGTCCCTCTGGCAATTTTCCATCGCCTGGTGCATCCAACATTAATATTTTATTCTTAACATCCTTTCTAATCCGGACCTCTCCCTGTAAGGTACACTGGGCATTTGGCGCCAGGATCAGAGACTCAGGATCCTTCTTCCATACAATTCCGACCGGTTCCTCTGGTTCTGTTTTTCAGCATCTCTCTGTGCCTCATAGGCCTTCTTAATTAAAGCGACTCTTAAAGCTCTACTAGTCTTTGACCCCTGTTTTCATAACACAACTGTGCCAGCCTTCGAACATATGAGCATTTGTTCCAATCAACAAAGGGACACCATCCTACAGTCCAGTGGGGGACACACTAAGGCTAGGGTCTCTACTTGTTCGGCCACTCCAGCCACGGAAGTGGGAAGACAGCAAGTCGGATATACCGGAATAGGGTGGCCTTCTCACTTAACCCCATACATGCAGTCCTTCCTAATGGTTGTGAAGTCGTCTGACAAATGCTTCTGATACCAATCCTGGAACATAATTGTCACTTGGGAGCCACTGTCTAATACAGCTCTTGTAGACACTCCATTCACCTTTACAGTGGTCTCCATGGAGGGACCACTATTCTGGACCAGTCTGGGAGGCGGTAGTGGGGGCCTGGGCAACTGACCTAGCCACAAAGGACGTGAATTAGCATTTTGGTGCCCTCACTGGGATCATATTGCACCTCTTAACCACTGATTTCTTCTCCGAAGCTCTCCTTGTAGCCTATATGCAACTTTGTCAGTGTCTTTTGGGGACTGGCATTCCCTTTTCATGTGCCCATCTTTCCCACAATTATAACAAAACATACTTTCTGGAGTTTGAGCTGGCCGAGGCGCCACACTGGGAGCCAGGGCGGGGGTATAAACTGGAAACCTTGGTGCCATCTCTGTCGCGGCGTGATAAGCATTTGGAGACATCTCGTCAGTTTCTCCACTTCCATGGTCAAGGAATCGAGTTCGGAGCTGTTATCAGCAGGAGATACATGGGTGGGTACCCCCACCCCATAGCAGATGCAGTCGGATATAGGTCAGGGCCCGTGCTTGCAGGCGTGGCCTTCATAAAGGACTGTTTTTGAATTCGGATCTCTCTCAACAGTTAGCCCCATTGTGGCATATCTTTTCCTTGTCAGAGCACTCATTGACTGTCAACCTCTGCCTGAACTTCACTTGATGGGTCACCCTCAGTCACTCGGGTGTAGCCACAGCTGTTGGTGCAGGTACCTCCCGAGGTCGCCTTTCTCAACTCCTCAATTTCTCATTAACTCATCATAGAGGGTGGGGATTCCAGTCGATTTGCCAGGCGTAACTAGAGCAACAGCAGTTCTGAGAAGGGCAGACTTAAGGATTCTGTCAGTCTGGTTCGGTCCAGTTCAATCGCTGGCAAACTACCCTTTCTGAGCATTCTTGCAACAATTTTTCCAGCCGAGACATACACAGACAACAACTCCCTTGGTACTGTTGTGCATTTCTTACTCTCCACCATAGGTCCTCATCAGAATCTGGGCTCCCATACACATTCTCCAAGGCCTCAAGATAGGCCTGTGCAGTCGCTTCAGGGTTACTGGCCCGTTGCTTACGGATGGTAGCCAGGGCAGGACCTCGGGGCTCTCACTAACCCTCTTTCGCTTTTCGCCTTCCGAGCATTGTCATTCTAGCACTTGGGGGCAACATAGTCTATCCAGGTCTCCCAGTCATCCTCCCTTGGGGTGGGAGGGTGCCAGAGAAGATCCTCAACCTGGTGAGAGTCGTGACTAATGGCAGGTGCAGAAATAGGAGTCTGCATTGGTTCAGCCACCATTACGGGCACTGGAGCAGGAGAGGGTGTTGGGGGAGGAACACCCCCAGGTGGCAAGAATAGTTTCTTCAAGTCCTCCACAGTTTTCCCCTCTCCCAGCAACCATTCAACAAATTTCTCCTCAAAAGTTTCAGATAGTGGTGGGGGCTGATTCCCCCCCGGGTCTTTACTGTCCTTAGTTATCACTCTCCAAGCAGTGAGGGCTCCCTCTGGGGTAATGGTCTGTGGCACTTTGGAGCTATCTATGGGATCCTTAAACTCTACTAGGGCCAGGAAAGTGTGGGTGAGCAGATTAGCATGCCGACCCACCACCACAGGGTTTGTAAACCTTCCACCTTGGAAAGTACTCCTGCACAGTGTCCGTATGTTGATACCCAGGGGATGTCCAGGATAAGCATAGCATTTTGGGGTCGATCTCCTCCCCAGTACACCCTCCACCAGCCGGTGCACAGCCACTTCTTCCGAGGTACCCATTTTTCTTAACAGTGGTTCGTAAATATGGCCACTAGAGGACACACAATCCCAGCGGTGAGCCTCCCAAGATGTAACCCTAGATGGCGCTATCCCAGGGCTATTACCCCTGCCTGATTTGCCACTAACAGGTTGAGGGGCCTGGTTCCAATGGCAGGTGCCTCCACCCCAGAGTCAGGGTTTGCAATAGTTAAACTAACTTGGTCACAGCCCTCTGGGACACTGCAACCCCTTTCTTCCCACTAGTGGCCCATACAATATATCAAATTACCTTCACAGTATACACTTACCCCAGGTCTGGTTCGGCACTGGGACCTCCTGTGAAATGAGATACAGTGCAACAATCACAGTACAGTACTTTAACATAGACAAATACCTCAGGCAGTATAACTTTGCTGAAACAAGCAGCTCTGATTTATTTGGGGGAATATAACAAGGACAGGAAATCAGGTTAATTAGCGTATCACTCTAATAATCTACCTATGGCTCTGTGCACAGGCTATCCCTATCAGTTACTGTCCCTGGGTACCCAAGCCCTAGTGGCTAGTCAAACCCGTGGCAGCTGGTGAGGGCCCTTTCACAGAGAAAGGAAAATTAAACAGTCAGCGGTACAGTAATTCCATTTGGATTTAATGTGGCAATTCAACAGGAAGCGACCCTGAATTAGTACTCACAACCTCCAAATAAGATAGGGTCCTTCAATGTCAGCAGGGCTCACTTGAGGTACACAAACCTCTTCACACATTTCTATAAAAGCACTATACCAGGCAGGCTGCATCTGTATCCCAATCGCTAATTACTGCACAATACCGGGAGAACACAGCAGATTCAGTTCCTGACAGACCGAGTGAAATTTTCAGCAATTCCTCCAGTCTTCTACAGGGTAAACCTGGTTTCTACTCTTCAGATATCCTTTGATTCTCTTCACAGGGACGGATTCAGTCCTAACAAGCTGTTACACAAGCTGCAGACCCGAACTCTGGGCCTTACACGTTTTTGACTAAACTGCACACTGAAAAAGCACAGGGCTTCTTCCTTCTTCACTGCAAAGCTCAGCTGAAACTCCAACCGACAAAACCGAGCACTTCCTTTGAGTTCCTCCCAGTTCTTGACTGGATTGGCTGTCACTCACAATAGACTGCTGCTGTTGGTCCAAAGGCACTGAAGTCTAAACTACATCTCCCAGAGTCACTGCTCATACAATCTTCTTGTGGCTGGCTCAGATTATGAGTCCAAGTTCTGTTCGTCAAGGGACCATTTAGAGCTAGCTACCCCACACTGATTGGTCCAGTTCAGCAGTTCAAAACCAGAATGGGAACTAGGCAGACACTGTTCTGACTGCAAAAAAGCAGTTAGACAAACTGTAATTTCATTATTACTCTAAATAATTTCTGGCAAACAGTTACATCTTTCAGATAGGTTCCCTTTGCACTCCTAGTGACTGCAAAATGAAGTGAATTGGCAGCAGCAGAGTGGTACTCAATCAAAGACACACAGTCCCCATACAAACTAATTATGTCTGCAAGCAGACAGCTCTTAAAGAGACAGTACCAGAGGTTCTAAAAACACTCACTGATAAATGGCTTAAATGCCAAACACCATTCAGGCTTGGAGCATTCAAGCAAGCTCCTGGAAGTCTTTTGGGAACCCCCATTTTCAGGGGGGGTACAACCATGTGCCACTCTATCAAAAGCTTGCCTCTGATCTAGAGAAAGGACATATCCCGTTGATGGTGAGACTGAATCATGAGAGACTATGTCCCTCAATAAGAGCAGTTGATCAGTAATCGAGTTCCCCGGCACAGTGCAAGACTGAGCCGGAGAAATCAAGAATTTTGCCATAGTTAGCAATCTTGCATTCAATAGTTTGGAAATAATTTTTAAATCAGTATTCAAAAGGCTAATAGGCCGCCAATTTGTTAAATCTAATTTGTCACCTTTGTCTTTAAAAAGAAAAATAAGAATACTTGTGGACATGTCAAAAGGTACAGAACAAGTCTGTAAAATAGTATTATAAACTGTAGTTAGTTCTTCCAGGAGTTCGTCTTTTAAGAAATGATAAAGTTCGGTGGTAAGTCCATCAAGACCAGGGGCTTTACCTTTTGATAAAGAGTGAATGGCAGTAGCAACTTCCTGTGGGGTAAAGGGAGCTATGAGACCTAAAGTTGCTCTTGTGGTGCTGGAGGCACCCTAATATTACTAAAAAAAGAAAATAAATCTTTATGATTCACAAGGGACGTAGAAAATAAAGTAGCAGCATAATCAGATGCTATATGTAAAATACTACCTTGATCCTTTTGAACCGCATCCCGTCGGTCATAAAAAGCAGGGATAGATTTAGCCATGCCTGTTCTCAACAGCTTAGTAGAGGGCAAGTATGAAAAAACGGACCTTGTGTTTCATGTTGCTGTCGGGACTCAAGGTCCTGAGACTGTGTTAAATGATAGAGCTTCATCTTTTCTTGAAAATGAGCAATCTGGGCCGAAAAATCATGTCCAGTGAGCAAAGTAAGGGAATACAAATGTTGGAGCTGTTTCCTGTCTTGTAAGTATGAAAAGTATGAACCCTTCCAAAAATATCTACTACGGGAAATGAGAAGGGAATGAGATCCGATTTAGTTTCTAACCACCAAACCACAGGATCCTCATATAAGAAAAATAATGATTTCCTACAGTCCAAAAAACTAGAGATAAGTTGAAGGACATCTGTCCTCCGTAAAAGTATGGAATTTAATTTCCAATATCCGGGACCCTTGGGTGATACCACAGCACCCAAAGAAATCAACACCAGACGGTGATCTGAGTAAGGAGTTGGTTCAACAGAGACCGACTGAATCAACAAAGAGAAAGACAGAAAGAAAAAATCAATATGAGTTGATAATGGACCCTTAAAAAATGTACGTTCCCGTACACCCATATGGGACAAAACAGCATCCTTCAGGTGTGCGTCACAAACTGCTTTTTTCAGAGCAGCCATATCACCAAATATTTTGTTCATAGCAGTGGCCGAACCTCTATCCTCCTTACTCAAACCACAATTAAAATCCCCTCCCCAAATCACATAATGTGCTATATGCAAAAAGGGGCTAATTTGCTGAAACAGAAGTGTGCGTTCTGCTTTCATTTGTGGTGCATATGTATTTATGATTCTAAAAAAAACAGTGTTCAAAATGAAATCTAAAAGTAAAACTCTACCCGGGACGAGATCCAATACCCGAACTATGGTAGGTTTAATATGATGAAAAAGGATCCCAACACCCGTACAATGTTCTGGGCCTATGGATCAATAAGAAATCCCAGAAACCCACTCTTTAGTGGAAAGAGAAAGATCAAGAGTAGAGTGAAGCCTAGTATCTTGTAAAAGAAAGATACCAGGAGCAAAGGACCTCAAAAAGGAAAACACCACAGTTTGTTTAATGTTATTTTTAATACTATTGACGTTGGATGACAAGATAAGGAATGAAGGGGAGAAAGCCATGGAGGGAAAAAGCGCAGAAAGGAAATGTAATTACCATTTCTTTTTACGAGATTTACCCTTCCAACGTGAGAGTTGGGAAAAAGTACCACCTTCATCAGTCAGGACAGAGTCTGTATTGTCCTTAGGAAGAACAGAATCCGCAGAAGAGCAGACTGAATCTGTATCTGAGTGATCCGCATTCAAAAGGACCGAAAATCTGTTAGAAACATCATAAAGTGAGGTTTTAGACATTTTAGGGGTAGGCAAAGGTCCAGTGGACTGCTTCCGAGTCGAGAGTCTCCGCGCAGGAGGGCCCTCGAGGTCGAGGGGGGCATAGCACCAGATTGAAGTGCAGAGGTCTCAACAGACTCAATATCAGGGGGATGTAGAGGAAGGACTGCCAAAGAAGAAGAAGAAGGTATCTGAACCTCAGCAACTGGACCCACCATACTGACCTCCGAGGGGGGGGGAAGAGGATCGGCAACCAAGGAAATGGACGAAGCAGTAGCAGGTACAGCCATAACTAACGGAGGGCCTGTAGGAATAGTTACCTTCTGTTGTGCTAGTGAAATCAAGAGACGTTGATCAGCTCTATCTGCAGAAAAGGATGTCTTATGGGCCGCCTTAGGACAAGTCATATACACATGGCTTTCTACTCCACATAGGTTACAATAAACTGAGTTAGAACATTGACCACTGAGATGACCTGTTTTATGGCATAGGGAACATTTGAGCTGGTCACATACACTACTAATGTGTCCCGAAAGGCCACATTTATAACAAGTTCTAGGCTGTCCTGGGTAGAATAAAACCCCACGATCCCTACCCAGAAAAAAACTGTTGGGTAGATGACGGGGATTCCCACCATCAGAATGTAACAGTACTCGAATCTTCCAACCACCCATCCAAATTCCCCTCAGAATCAATTATAGCCTCTGGATGGCCTGACACAGTACGACGTTGTTTCAACCAGAATAGTAGATCAGTAACACTGACCCCTTCATTACGGAAGAGAACCGTAATGATTTTATGCGTTGGTCTAGTGAGAGGATGAACCTCAAAGGGGGCCCACAAGGGGGTAGTTTTTTCTCGTTGATAACGAGCCCAAAATTTGTCAAGGCCACTACTCAGTTTAAAACTAACATCAAAAATAGACTCTTCCAAAACATGAATAAGTGCATACAATTCTGAAACTTGAAAATGCAAACTGGTCTGTAACAATTGATGACCCACATAAACTCAATCTGGAAACACATCCAAACACCCTTTATAAAGTATACGAACAGCATTATGTAATCTGGCTGAAGAAACAGAATTAGTAAAAAGGGATGCATATGGTTTAGGCAGGGTATTCAAAGGGGGCCAGTGGGCCACCTGAGGAGAACCCACAGTAGCATGTCGTTGTTCTGCAGGAATGGATCTAGGGATGTCCGAATAAACAGAAACATCACTCAGAGCTGCAGCCTCCACCTCACATGGTGGAGAACTAGCCCCAGTCGTTCCTCGGGGTTGTAATTCAGGGGTTGTGGAAAAAGCAAAGTCTGAGGACAAATGAAGAGGAGAATGCTGGAGTGCAGAACAGGGTAAGGAGGATTCTGGTATAGGAGTGGGGGTAGAAGAACTAGGGTTAGGAGCAGGGGTACCTGGAGTAGGCATAGGGAAACCAGGAGTAGGGGACACTTTAGGCAATACAGTGACAGGAGAGTTTGAAACAGTGTCCCGAGGCTCCAAAACAGTACTCACAAGCCCTTTGGTAGGGTCAGATACCGAAGAAAGATGAACACCCAGAATCTGTATGGGTGTAAGCTGAAATCAGGATCCTGTGTCTGGGAATGCACCCAGGCCAGCTCGCTTACGAGTCCGCCACCGACCAAGAATCGTCCTCATTCACTGGAGTATCCACCCAACGCAGTTTCTGGGGACTCCCATGCTTAATAACACGATCCTGATGAGAAACGTTTCGTCCAGCAGTAAAAGAGAACACTGTGGCGGCCGCTTGATTCTGGCCCGTGTGGTGGAAAACAATGTCGGGAGCAGTCTAACCCTCACTGTGAGATGTTTCCATAGCAACCGGTCGTGTAGTGTCAACAGAGAACTCCAAAGCTGAAGTTACAGAAAACTGACCTGTGGCAGAAAAACAGTTGAAAAGATCTTTCTTCTTGTCCAAATAAAGCTGTTCTTCAAGCTGCAAGAGGTGTTTCAACTCCTCATTTAAGGGAACGTCAGTCGGGAAGGGAGATTCATCAGCAGGCAAAACAGCGGCTTCCAAGCGAGGCAATCCCGAGCAAGTTAGATAAAGATGCAATTCTTCAAGCTGCTAAGGTCCAACTTCTCTGGTGAAATTGCCAAGGAAAGTGTAAAGAAACAGCAGAGGAGGCGTTCTCTTCGGTTGACATCACGTCCTTCCTGCCAGCGGCAACCCCTAACTGAGGCAGCCATCTGTCGGCCAAAGGGTCCCCTACTGGCTAACAGTAGGGAATTTCCCAGTGTCCTGGCCAAATTTCCCTCATTCACTAAAAATACTGCCAACAGCTTAATCTGGTTTAAGGTCAGTTGGCATTCATCTGTATCCCCCTCCCCCGGGTCGTGCCTGAAAATAGGGAGGATTTGTCTAGTGCACTTACCCGGTCAACAAAAACTAAATAAATAAAATAAAATGTGTCTGAGGAGATATTCCAAATTAAGCATTGTTGATCTCCTGTTTTAGAAGTTCACAGAAATTATTATCTAGCCATAAAAAGTTGGTCAATCTCTAGGTTCTATTTTTTTGGGAAACAGTCTCAGGAGGCAGTTTAAGAAAACATGGACTATGGTCCAATATTTTTATGGTCCCATATTTAACATCTGCTATTCTGTATAACAAAGACTGAGATATTAAGAAAAAAATCAGTTCTTGAATAGACGTTATGTACCTTAGAATAGTGAGAGAGTTTACTGAGATTGGGATATTCAAACCTAAATGGATTTATAAGACCTAAATTTGACATAAAGCATTTTAATGCTCTCATTACCCTAACTTTATGCTCTGTAGATGCTTGGGATCTGTCCAAAGATGATACAGCCAAATTGAAATCTCCTGCAATTACATAAGACGTATTATATGCTGCCAATTTCAGAAACAAATTAGAGAAAAATTGAATATTCTGTTCCTTTGGAGTGTATGTGCTTTCCAAAATAAGCTGTGACTGGAAAAGTAAGATCCTAGCAATAAGAAAGTGGTGATCAGTATCAATGTATGAGGTTAGTTTTCTGGTTTTAATTTTTTTAATGTACTTGTACCCCAAGCATTGCCTTGATAAGCAATACTAATTCCAGCAGACCAAAATAAATTTGCAAATTCCTCACATCTCTTTGATCAAAATGCATTTGCTGAAGTAATAAATAATTAATCCTATTATTATTTACATGCCTTATTATTGTCTGTATATTTTATTCTATTTTTGGAACCATTAATGTTCCATGACATGATTTTTAGATCTGACATGTACTATCTGAATCCAATTAGTATGATTTCTAGCTATGAATACCCTTATGATGTCCCGTACATGATTAAGAAAGAGAAGAAGAGAATGCAAAAAAGTCATCAAGTGGGATAGGTTAGTATACATTCTTAAGAAGTATTTTTCAAGTTTTATAGCTTCCTTTTTTTCAGTCACATCAGTGTTGGAACACCCACTCACATAACACATTCTCTGTTTTTCTTTTCTTTTTCCATCTCCCCCCATCGTCAAATTTCAAATCAATATGAAAAAAAAAAAAACAGTTCTAGATCCATAACAGTAACCCCACTATTTCATCCACCAGCTTAGGAAGAATAGCCCCCCCCCCACCATGTTCTCGAAATAGACATGCCATGGGGCTGTGTAGTTAGGTGTATTCATGGTAGCAGCCCAGCAGATTCTTATAAAACTTACAATTATCGAGTCTTCTTAAGCTGTATTGAGCTCACACAGGAAAACAGCCAATTCAATAATTTCCCATGAGAAGAAAAATGAGACAGTCAGCAAGTAGAGGTAAGTTAAAGGCTGAATGCAATGAAGATTACCAAGAAACTTTGCCTATATCAAATGCCTATTTGCATATTTATGAATAACTCCTCCCCCCCACCACATTAACTCTTTTGAAATCTAAGTAATGAAATATAAGGGGGTGAATGTGTACTTAACTTTATTATCACCATTACTGCTCTGTGCTTGTTACTGGAAAACTCTGGGAATATAGGTCTGCCACTGCCTCTGGTAGGGTTTTCTTAGCAGAGTTAGAGCCTGCATCTGAACTGACTTCATCTAATGATTGCAGTCTTGCCTCCTGACATGTAAAATCTGAAGTATTTGGAGGGGTGGGACCATCATTGTCTCTGTTCCTATAATGCAGCCTCTACTTACTGATGGACATTACAAAGGATATCATTCCATCCAGATTAATTCTCATTTTTGCTGGGTGAAGCAGAGAGAAAGGAATTCCTTGTTGAAGTAACAAATCTCTTGTTGAATAAATTTTGTTTTTAGAAAGAACAGATGAAGGCAGATCGGGATAAACTTGGAGCCTAAGACACTTGAAAAGCAAATAATTTTCCACTCTGGCCTTATATAGTACAGTTATGTAAGAACTTGCCGTTACAGTAGATCTTCGAGAGGAGCTCTTGCAGCAGGCAACACCGATAGGACTGAAGCTGCCAGGCACCAGGACCGCATGGAAAACTTCTAGCAAGCAGGCTATGATGGGGGACCGTCCCCACCAACATTGGCATGCTGACATCCACTTGTTCTATAAAGGGGGCTGCCCCTCAGCCCTTCCTCAGTTCTCCTGCTGGAGACCCTGGTGCATAAGGTGTAAAAAGAAGAACCGAGGTTGTTCCTCAAGCCGAGGAAAAGTAAAGTAAAGGAGAAATAGTTATCAGGGGTAAGGAGGGAGAGAAAGCAGCACCTGCTGCAAGAGCTCCTCTCAAAGATCTATTGTTACGGTAAGTTCTTACATAACTGTACTATCTTACTTTGAGGTGGCTCTTGCAGCAGGCAACACCAGCAGGACTGAGTCCCAAGTAGTACAGGTACATACCCCAAAAGGCAGCCAGGAGGAGGCAAAAAGAATCAGGCTAAGATTCAGGAAAGAAGGCCCTGAAGGACTGCTAGTCCAACACTGGCCGTGCGTCTGGAAGAAAGTTATGAACAGAACTCCAAGAGGCAGCAGCACAAATGTCTGCAGCAGACACATTCCTGAAACAGGCAGTAGAGGCAGCTATTCCTCTGGTGGAGTGTCCCTTAACCGCCCCAGGCAAAGGCTTGTTGTACTTACTGTAACAATAAACAATGCAATTAGCCAACTATTTGGATAAACACTGTGGTGCCCCTTTCCTCTTGTGAGCAAATGAAACAAACAACTGGCTAGTCTTTCTCACTGGGTAGGTGCAAGTGGTATAGTAACGAAGCCCCTTATGAACGTCCAAAGTATGAAGTAAGGCCTCCCCTGATTAGAATACTCAGGAAAATAAACAGGTTGGTGTATGGATTGGTTTAGCGTGAACTCAGACATCACCTTAGGCAGAAACTTAGGACTGGCACACAAAGACACCCTGTCTTTGTGAAAAACTAAATAAGACTCTTTACACATAAGAGCCTGAAGCTCAGAAATCCTCTGAGATGAAGTAACAGCAACTAAAAACAACGCTTTGCATGACAGAAAGCGCAGCTTGTAGCTCGTAACTCGTGGCCGGTTCAAAAGGAGGCAGAGTGAGCTTTTCCAATATGAAAAGAAGGCCCCATGGAGGGACGGGGTCCCAAATGGGGGGCTGCAGATGCAGAATACCCACAAGAAGGTGTGGGAGACCTCCAACTGGGCAACTGCTTTGCCCTCAATGAGTGCATGGTACGCAGAGATGGTGGAAAGGTGCACCTTAAAAGAGAAGTACCCCAGACCTGAAAGGTAAAGCAGGTACTCTAAAATCAGATTCACCAGGCAGGTAAAGGGATCCAAGTGGTGAGCAGCAGCCCATAGGGAGAAATGCTTCCATTTCATAGCATAAGTGGCTCGGATGGAAAGCTTCCTAGCAGCCACCAGGACATCAGCGACTCTGGAAGAAACCCCAAAGCAGGCAATAGCTAAGTCTGCAGGAGCCACACATGGAGATGTAGAGACTTAGGCTGTGATGGACCAGAGTGACCTATTCCTGGGACAGCAAGCCGGTGTACAGGAGCAAGGCTACTGGAGGTTCCACTGCCAGCTGCTGCAGCAAGGGGAACCAAATCTGACACGGCCAGTAGGGAGCTATGAGAATCATCTCTGCTTCCTCTGACTGGAGCTTGAGAAGAACCCTCTGAAGGAGCAGGAAGGCATACAGGAACCTCCCTTTCCAGGAGAGGGACAATGCATCATGCCAGAAAACTCCAGGCTCTGGATCGAGCGAGCAGAAAAGTGGCAGTTTTGCATTAACTGGGGCTGCAAAGAGGTCCAACTCTGGGTGACCCCACCTGTTGAAGAGATCTTCAGCCACTGAAGACAGAAGCTCCCACTCATGAGTCCTCAACATGGACCAACTTAGACTGCCAACCAGGGCATTTTGGGTACCTGGAACATGGTCAACAGAGAGTTCCAGGCCATACTCGATGGCCCAGTACTAGACTCTCATTGCCTCCTGACAAAGGTGAATGAGTGGGTTCCATCCCTCTTTGTTGATGTAGTATACTACAGACATATTGTCCATCTGAACCAGTAGCGGGCATGGAAGAATGTGGGTCTGGAAGGCCTGCAGAACATAAAAAACTGCCGGTATTTCCAGCACATTGATATGGAGATTCTGCTCCGACTCGGACTAGGTCCCCTGTGTCCAATGGTCGGCTAAGTGAGCACACCAGCCCAGATCCGAGGCATCTGTAATGAGAATCTGCTGAGAGGACACAGCTTGGAAGGGAACCCCCCTCCACAGGAAATTGGCAGGGCTGCGCCACCACTCCAGTCCTCCTCACTGGGGCTGAGACCAACACCGACTGATCCAGTTTATCAGTGCGTTGGTCCCATTAGACCCAAAGAGTCCATTGGGGGACCCTCATGTGCAGATGGGTCAGGGGAGCTGTGGTTATGGCCACTGCCATGTGCCCTAACAGGCAGAGGAAGGTTCTGGCTGGTATCTGATGACTGGAGGAAACCAGCTGAGCCTGTGCTATCAGGCGCTCCGCTCTGTCCAGCAGCAGGAAGACTCTGTCCTGGGATGAGTCCAGGACTGCTCCAATGTATTGGAGATGTTGGCTCGGAGAGAGATAAGACTTTAGCAGGTTGACTGTGATCCCTAGAGCCTGGAATAGTCGAAAAATACCTTCCAGGGTCTGCAGTAAGAGGTCCCTGGAGGGGGCAGTCAGCAGCCAGTCATCCAGATAAGGGTACACATAGAAGCCCTGTCTCCTCAGAGCCATGGCCACCACTGCCAGGCATTTGGTAAAGATTCAGGTTGCTGAGGAAAGACCGGGGGGGGGTTGAACTGAAAATGGTCCCCCTGGAAGCAGAAATGGAGGAAGTGGTGGTGGGCAGGAAATATCTGGATGTAAAGGTAGGCATCCTGCATATCCAGGGAACAGAGTCAGTCCCCCCATTGAAGAAGGGGCAACATCCCTTGGAGAGTAACCATCCTGAAGCGCTTGTACTGTATGTAGAAGGTCAGGTGGCTGAGGTCCAGAATTGGCTTCAGGTCTCCTGTTTTCTTGGGGACAAGAAAGAAGTGGAAGTAGAACCCCTTTCCCCTTTGAGTTGGAGGGATGGGCTCTATGGATCTTTTTTGCAGTAGTGCCTGAATCTCTTCCCGAACAAAGGAGATGTGAGCCTAAGAGTAATGGGAGGGCAAGGGAGGGTTTTCTGGAGGGGGCTCCAGGAATTTGAGGGTGTGACCCCTTTCAATGATCTGCAGCACCCACTGATCCAAAACTATTGTGCGCCACCCATCGAGGTAGAGGGAGAAACAACCCCCCACTGCCTCCCCCAAAGTCTCTGCTGGGGGGGTTGGGCAAGGAGTCAGGCAGTGGTTCCAGGGGTGGGCAGCGCTGCTGCAGCTGCCCTAGGGGCTCTAGGGGCAGCTGCTCCAGCTGGTGAGGTGTTGACCTTGTGTTTGAAAGGTCCCTTCAACTGCTGGCCTTTGGAGGGCTGACAAGAGGACCAACGAATGGACTGACATTGTGAAGACCTATGCTGGGACCGGTAGAGGGAATGTACAGATGTAAGGGCCTTGCCTGATTCCTGGAGGCATGAGATAATATCCTGGGTATCCCCCCCAAACAAGACAGAGCCCCAAAAGGGGCATTCATTATTTTAGCCTGAATGTCAGGCGCAAAGCCAGACACCCTGGGCACTGAATGGTAGTGAAGGCAGATCCCTGCAGCTGCCCCACACCCAGAGGCATCAACAGTATCATACGCCATCCTCAGAACATGGTTGCCCATGTCTGAACCAGTTTTGAGGAGTTGGGCCAACTGTGTTTTGATAGAGTCTTCGTGGAAGGTTTGGACCAGATCCCTTGCCTGATCCCAGAGAGTGCTCTGGTATTGCACCATGTGGGCTAGATAATTAAGAGCTTGAATGGCTAATGTGGAGGAGGCAAACATATGCTTGCTTAACCGGTCCAGTTGGCAGGACTCCTTGTCAGGGGGGTGGGTACTGAGGTGCTTGGGTTTCTTTGTACGGTCATGGGCTGCATTCATGACCACAGAGTCTACTGTGGGGTGCTCGCCAAGGAAAGGTTTGCCCACCAGCGCATGATAAAGGCAGTTTGCCTTCTTGGCCGAAGCCGGGTTGGAAGAAGGGTGGATCCACATCGCCTTAGTAACATCCTCATAAGAGTTGATTAAAGGAGGCACCACTAAAGGGAGGGTCTCCTTTTTTCTGAGGTATATGGCCAGGCGACATCACTCCGAGTCAAGCTCTTCAGTTTCCCACCCCATAAGGGATTGGATGTGACGCATAACGCTGAGAAAAGAGGGATCATCAGGGTGAGACTCAGGGGTCTCCTTGGGAAGCTTTTGACCCTCTGAGGAACCCCTGGAGTCCTCTGATGACTCTGAGGAAGAGTCGTCATCCCCTGACTGTTCGCTGTCAGGGACCGGTGTAGGAGGGCAACGGTCGCCTGTATGCTGGCCCAAGTTCCCAGTGCATCCCCAGAGGACCCTGTGGTATGGGGGTTGCTGGGTCCCACCCAGTTAGAGTCTTTTGGAGGGGGGTACCAGGGAGGACGAGAAGGAGGAGAAGGCCACCTAGGTGCATCCTTGTTATGCATAAAGGAGCACCAGGCTGAAAATAGAGCATTATAATCCACCGAAGAAGAAAGAGGATTATAGGATGGATATGGATACTGAGGAGGAGGGTACAGGTATGTCAGTGGGGGGACCAATGTAAGGTACCCTGGCGCAGCCCCACCTGGTACCGGCTGAGGATTCCAAGAACGACCAGCAGGTGTCGGTTGTGGTGTAAATTGGGGCAGAGGTTGAGATGGCTAAGGAGTCATTGGTGTAGGTAATGCCATAGCCAGCTCTGGCCTGAGAAGAGAAGGCTGAAGCCGGTCTGGTGAGGCAGCCAATGTTGGCCCCAAAGGCGAGGCAGGTGCCTGCACAGGAGAATTCCCGCATGGAGGAAGAGGTGAACACTTGCTCCTGGCAATGCCTGGCAGGGCTAGTGCCAACCCAGGAGTCAGGGGCTGATGGAGGCAATGCCACGGCTGGGGGGGGGGGGGACAGGTGAAGACCCGCCACCCAAGGTGCTAACCCTGGCTGAGCCACCTGACTGAGGATCTGTGGAGGCTAAGGTCCAGATCATCAGGGGCTTGGAGGCTGGGGATGATGTCCGCTGCCTGAAGAACCACCACCCAAAATGGAGATGAGGGTGGGTAGCTACACCACCAGCAGCCTGGAGGAAGTTAGGGCTGCCAGGGATTGAGGGATTGACCTCCTGCAGGAGGAAGACCCAGAGTCAGAAGCCAATTTGTGTGGTGACTGTGAGCGGGAGGCTGACCGGGGATGGTCCCGGTGCTTGTCCCGGGTGCTTATGCTTCTCACTTGATTTCATCTCCTTCAGGGAAGTAAAAGAAGATGCTCTAGAAGACTGAGTCGGGGAGGAAGAAGAATCCTTGGCCTGAAGCTCTTTCTCCATCGCGGCCAATTTTTGCTTTAGCAGGTAGCTTTCTAAAGTCACTGACCTCACTAAAGCCTTCGACACCGTCAACCACCCTCTACTGATATTCCAGCTCCAAAGACTGGAAGTGGCACCAAACACCCTAAATTGGTTCAATGATTACCTATCACAAAGGAGTCAGTGAGTCAAAATCAGGCAGACGCTATCCAGCTCCAGAGATGTACTCCTAAGAGTTCCTCAGGGATCAATCCTTGGTCCCTTGCTTTTCAGCCTCTTTGTTAATGAACTGCCCATGGCCTGTAACACCAATCTCATCCTGTATGTGGACGATGCTGTGCTGCTGAGTAGTGGTACCTCCCAGGCAGCACTACAAACAGAACTACAGACCTCCTTTAACAAACTTGAGGACTGGTTCTGTAGGAAAAGGCTGCTACTGAACTACAAGAAAACCAAGGCCGTGCTCCATTCCAGCCCCTACAATAAACGCAGGCTCACTCCCCTCGATATCACCAATAATGCTGGTGAGCAGATTGAGCAGGTACAATCATTTAAGTACCTAGGGGTCACCATTGATGACTCTCTCACGTATATGAACCATATTGACTCCCTTGTCAGATCAGTAAATACAAAGATCGGGGTCCTCTACAGACATAAGAAATCCCTCACTCCGGAAGCACTCCAAATCTCAGTCTCCAGCTCAATACTCTCCATGATAGACTATGGGCTTGTGGTCTATGGAGCTGCCACTGATACTGCACTCAACAGGGTCCAAACTGCATTAAATAAGGCATGCCGCCTGACCCTGTGTGCAGACCATTACACTCACACTTGCAGCCTATATGAGAGTACTAACTGGCTTAACCTAAAAGACAGGCTCAAATATCAAACCTGTCTACTGGGTAAGAAGGCACTCCTCAGAAAAAACCCACCCTGCATAGAAAACCTGCTCGAGGCCTCTCTCTCATCCCACATCACCAGAGGAAAGAAGAATGAAGCACTGTCCATCCCATTCTGGCGAACCTCACTTGGGCAGCGCACTTTCTCCTACTGAGCCCCCCTCTGACTAAATGAACTCCCGCAGAAACTACAAACACACAGCCTGCCACAGTTCAAAACAGGCCTCAAACAGCACCTACAGTCTAGCTCACAATGCACCTGTATCTCAGGCCAAACCTGAAAGACTAACCCACACCCACCGTTAAACCCAGCACAGATGCCGAGAAAACTTGCCCTCACCCTAGCTTAGCCAGGAGCTCTAGTAAGCTACTAATCCTCCTTCAGGCTCTGCGTACAGGCCCCCAACCCCACTTCTCCCACATTTCCAACCATAGTCTATCAATAGACCTCTCGAGGTCTCCAGGGCTGAGCCACCCCTAGAATCATCCTAGACATTACCTAAATCCTCTTACGATAGCTTTGTTTTCCACCGCTTGCCTAAAAATCTCATGTACTACTCTTTAACTGCCTAATGTGCTGAACCCTGTAGCAACTGTATTTGTTCTGAAATCTGTAACTAGTGTATTTGCGCTTAACCCTGTAACAACTGTATTTGTTCTGAAATCTGTAACTACTGTATTGGTGTCTTGTACTATTTGTCCACCCTGACCTTTGTAAAAGAGCTCACACTCAAAGTCTTCCGATATTTATAAATAAATAAAAATAAATAAAATAAATAAAGTATTTGAGTGGGTTCTCTGTGTGACCTGGATGAAGTCCTGGCAGTGCTAGCAGGCCTCGGTGTCATGGTTGGGGCCTAAGCAGAGCAGGCAGGGAGAGTGACCATCTTTGGCAGGTATCTGGTTGCTGCAGGAACACTTTGTCGGACAGTCGAAAGGTGATGCTGGAGAAGAAGACATATATTGTACTTTTTAAAGAAAGGTCAGGTGTGTGCGGGTTGACTGCGGGAAAAGAACTGGGGTAGGGCTGGGGGACCGCCCCCTTTAAAGGATAGGCAGATGTCAGCGTGCGGATGTCGGCGGGGTGATCCCTCATCATAGACTGCTAACCAGAAGTTTTCTGTGTGGTCCTGGTGCCTCGCAGCTTCAGTACTACTGGTGTTGCCTGTTTCAAGAGCCCCCTCGAAGTCAGATATAATTTTTCCCCTATCTTGATACTGTGAGGAGCAGATCAAAATAAACCTGGGTCTATCTTTGAACTGTAGCGAAATCTCTATGGACTTTATTGAGTTTGACCCTTTGTTCAGCTATATTTGAGGCCCAGAATCCTGTAAACATTTCTTCACAAAACTTAACAGGATCGCCCCCATTCCTTTCAATAAATTACTGACCTTTAGATTATTTCTGTGGGATCTTGTTTCAAGGTGTTCTATTCTCAACCTAAGCTCTGCAAGTTCCTTATTATTTTTGTACATGTTGCATGGCAGAGTAGATATTTTATCTTCCACATCACTAAGCCTCTGTTCCATCGCACCAGTGTGTGTAGTTAGAGCTGCCATTTTGTCTGCCAGATCTGAAAATATGTTTTTTAATGAGGTCATAGAGTCATTTAATGCCCCCAAACCTTGTTTCCTCTCCCTCAGTAAAACAATTCTCTCTGTTCTTCTCTGACTTCGACCTTTGCTCCCTGACCCTCCATTTCTTATACAGCTTGTTCTCTTATAGTATTTTGCCCTTTGGTCTGTTCCAGCCTCAGTCTCTTTTTCCGCTGTCCTTTCCTGCCTTTCAGTCTTTTCACTTGTTTTGGGCCTTTTACCTCTCCCAACAACTGACAAAATAGCACGGGTGCCTTACCCAATACCTCGACACACCAATTCTTCCCAGTCTGTAGACTGAGATGATATCACTCTGTATGCAGTAACTGACTCAGTAAATGAAATTTGTTTATCCTTAGTCAATGCAGTTTCCTACAGGGCTTCAAGATTTTCTTCAGCACTTCCTCCCTACACTGCAGTGGGGCTCGGTGAATTTAATTAGGTAAATCTTTCACCAGGATCTGCCAAGGTAGATGGTTCCTCCTGTAGTAAGCCACCTTCTAATTGGGGTTTGTCTCTCTGAGATACCGCTGTCATCTCCTTTGTTCTGGCAAGAAACCTTTTTATCTGAGAAACATGCAGTTGAAACAGATCTAGTAGTGCGGCATCAGGCTCTAACAGACCTCTCTGTGAGCGGCATGCCTCCTATATGTCTCGCACTTTTAAAATAGTTGGTAATCTTTTTTTTTACTGACCTGAATTGTTTTGACATACCTGGGAGAAAAAAACAGCAGTGTTGCTTCTGTGCCAAGCTCCTCATAGAGCCCTGTAAGCATTCACCATGAGAGAATATATATACTGGTAAGCTTTTAGTTGCTGTACTGACTTTGGGTTTCCCACCTGTAAGGTGCTCAATATCTTTTTTTTTTTGTCATTGAAGTTTTTCTCCCAGGGTTGGTGTTGGCAAGCTCTCAGCCCTGTTTCAATCTCCTCTCACCCGGCACCTGCCGTAGCAAACCACCATACCTGATCCCCCACAGATTTCCACCTGTGGTGGGGCCAGGAAGGGGAGGGCCGTCCTTTCCCCACCCGGTGACATACATCCAGATGGGGCAAGCGACTAGCTGACAGTGTGGGGTGGTGGTAAGTGAGGAGGGCTTCATATAGCTCACACCAACCATTTTCCGCTTTTCTCCCCTTAGTCTCCTTGCCGCAGTGGAACGTAGGTGTGAACATGGAGGCACACAAGTGTACATGCCTACGGAACCATGGCCCCTCCCTTCATGTTGCTTGAAGCTGCTGGCAGTACCCCAAGTCCTCCACCTGGGGACAGCCAAGGGCCGAGATGGTGAGCCACCCCATCCTGGGAGAGGAGAGCTGTCCTCCAGATGCTCAGTCCTCTCCTTCCCCAGCTGATCCCTAGCGACCCAAGCTCCTTCCCGAACCCAGGTCACTGGCATGGGAAAAAGGTAAGGTGCAGAGCACCTCAGCCCTCTTCACCACCGGTCCAGCCTCAGGTGCTCAATACCTTGCTGCTATGATGTTGTGACGCTGTGCTAATGCCATATAATGCCATATAGCTCTGCACTGTTAATGTTTGATTATATTGTGCAAGACTATGTTTTCTGTTAGAACTGTCTTGCTTGTATTTTTTAGCTGAAGTTTTCTGATTTAATGTAAATGCCTGTATTGTGTTCCTCATAAGACCAGTAACGATCTCAGCTCAGGCCTGAACCCCCTTCACCTATTTATGCTATTATTGTGTTTTTTAAATAGCCCTGTTATTGCTCTCTCAGACTTGGAGGCACCGTGTCTAACATTTTGGTCTGCAACACCCCGTTTAAGCCATTCTGCATTTCTTTTTAGCTCCACGAGCAGCCCACCCCTCTGACTTTCTTATTTAATTCTCCTCTGCCTTTTCCTTCCAGGTAGTCTGAGAGCCACAGCCGTGGTTCTCTGACAAACCCGACCTGCCAGACTGCCACCCGCAGTCCAGGTGTGACGCCACCAGCCCTCACAGAAGCGCAGGTTACGGACTTGCCCTCATGGACAGATTACCTCCAGGAATTTTTTCGCCCACCCACCAACCCCCCCGGTCCTGATTAAATACACATAAAACCCACCCCGGCTTCCTAGCTCACACCTACTGGCTATTGCTAGCCATGCCTCATTCGTTATCTAGACCTTAATTTTCACTAGTCCTCCATCCCCCCATAGGAACCATTCATTTCCCTGGTCCTCTATGCCTGTCCCCTCTAAGCTGCCACAACAGTTAGGGGTTTTCTAATGCTAGATCCATGCCATGGCCCAAGTACTAGTCTTCCTGCCACTGCTCACCCATGTTCTCTTCTCCCTTCCCTCCTCTCCAACATGCCACCCACCTCTCCCATCCCCCCCTTTTCCTGCCCAGCCTCACAGGGCTTCCCCACTCCTCCACTCCGGCGTCCACTCTCCCTTTCACCCAAGCCTGGACTCACTCAGCCACACGTCCCAGCCCTTTTCTCTTCATCCCATCACTCTCCTGGTTTACTTTTCAACTACTCCCCCCTTGCCCAGCTCCAAATAATCACCCAAGCCTTCTAACTAAAGATGTCCGCTCACCGTCAGTCACATACAGCTATTCGCCCACTACCTATCTCTTGTGCTCCTGCTCCTTGCCGCAGGTAACATCCACCCAAACCCCGGCCCCCAAACCATACACACCCTCTCAATCACTGCAAGCCCCCCTCCTACATTGGACACTTCCTCACTTCTCCCTGGAGACCCTCTCCCACGTGGTCTGCGTCTCCTGCATCTAAATATAAGAAGCCTAGTCCATAAACTTGACTCCCTCCAGGTACTTGCTGCCCACTATGCTCCAGATATCCTCACCTTGTCCGAAACCTGGCTCACAAAAAACATTAGCGACTCCTCTGTCACCATCCCAGGCTATACTTTGGCCTGCCAGGACAGAGCCACACGAGGTGACGGAGTTGCCATCTACTTCAACTCGGACTTGCACTATTCGGTTATCCTAGCCAAGTCTGAACCTAAAATCTATGAATTAATTTTACTCCAGCTGACACTCCCCCTCTTGCTACCAATCTACATTGCAGGAATATACTGCCGACCTGGCACACCATCCTCTGCTGTCACCAACCTCCTCAAGCAAATCTCCTGCCTAACCCCGACAGGGGAACTTTATATTATGGGCGATCTAAACCACAACTGGCTATCTCCTGCCCTCAACAAAACCAGAACTGAAATTGCTGCTCTAAAACTCTTTCAAATCATTACTGAGCCCACCCAGCTTAACCTAAAATCTGGTAACCACTCACTCCTCGATTGGGCTCTTACCACACACCCTCACCGGGTCATAAATGCTGGTATTCTTCCTGACTCCCTCAGTGACCACCACGTTACTTTCTTAGTGCGCAAAATCCACCGCTCAAAATCCCTCCCTAAATTTCTAGTCCAACGCTCCTTCAAATCTCTCAATTTCGCCCCAGTGTTAGACGACCTTGCACTAGCAAACTGGGCCCCCGCCCCTATTATGGACTCCATTGACAACGCCTTTCTCCACTTTAAAGACACTTTCCTCAGCTTCTAGGACAAACATGCTCCACTGCGACGTACAAGGATACGAGGCAACCATCTGCCGTGGATCACCCAAGAACTGATTGCATGTCAAACTGCCCGTGACAAAGCCTGGAAAACGCATAAATCCTCACGCCTCCCACAACATCTCTCCACATACTGCATGCTCTGAAACAAGTGTACCAGAGCCACTCGCCTAGCTAAAGCAGAGTACTTCAGCAGCTCCCTACAGTCCAACCTAAATAACCCCTCAAAATTCTGGAAGGTCATTCACTCCCTCTTCACCCCACCAGCTGCCAATCCCACTCCAATTCTAAATATTAACAACTCCATTCTCGCTGAGCCAACAGCAGTCGCTACTGAGTTCAACATATATTTCTCCACTTGTGCTGCCACTGTCCTCTCTGCCCTGCCAAACCCTGCACCTATCGCACCCTCTATAGACATAATGAACCTGACTAGGCCTCACTCCTTTTCCTTCAATGACATCTCTGCAGTGGATGCCCTAGATGCACCACTTTCTCTCAACCTTTCAAAAGGCAAATCCCCAGATGGTTTGAACCCTAAACTCCTCTACCTCTCCGCCACCGCCATAGCAATTCCGTTTGCCAAACTCTTAAACCAATCCTTTGCCGACGCTGCTGTCCCCCAAGCATGGAAGCATGCCACTGTCATCCCACTCCCAAATGGAGGTACCCCCACCTCCCCCTCCAACTTCTGCCCTATTTCCCTCCTCCCAGTACTAGCAAAACTACAACAGCACCTTGTGCTCATCCAACTTACTTCCTTCCTCACCGACTCTAATTTCTTCACACCCTACTAGTCAGGTTTCAGAAAGGGACACTCCACTGCATCCTCCCTGGTAAGTGTAACCCCTAGGTGGCGCTATCCCAAGGGCTACTACCCTGCCTGCTTAACTACTAACAGGGTGAGGGGCCTAGGAGGTCAGGGTTTGCAGTAGTTAAACTAACTTGGTCACAGCCCTCTGGGACGCTGTAACCCCCCTTTCTTCCCACTAGTGGCCCACACAATGCATCAGGAATATCTTCACAATGTACATTTACCCCCAGGACTGGCTCTGTCGACTGGACTCTGGGGACCCCCTGTAAAACAAGATGACACAGTGCAAAAACCACAGTACAATACTTTAACATAAACGAATACCTCAGTCAGTGTTACTTTGCTGAAACAAACAGATCTGATTTATTTAAGGAGCTGTAACAAGGACAGAGGGAAATCAGGTTAATTAGGTTAAACACATTAATAATCACAGTACTGTGCGCATATTCTGAGTTCCAAATTGTCACTTTCACTGGGTACCCAGGATGGGGGGAGGGGGGCTAGCCAGGATCGGTGCAGCTGGTTGGGGCCCTGTGATGGAAGAACACTGGCACAATGCCCAAATTGTAATCCGGAGCTGGTTGGCTCAGTTCGTGAAGAAATGAAAAAAAAAAAAAAAACAACAATTAGATGACACACTTGCAATTCGATAAACAGATGGCAGGGAGCTACTCTGCTTTGTACTCACAGACTCAATGCTGGGAACTGGATGGAAGGCAGATTGTCCTGGATTGCCAGGAGGAGCAGACCATGTGGACAAGGTCCCTGTGACTGGACCCCACTGCAGTTTAGAGCAAATTAATGTAGTCTGGATTAAGCTGGGGTTTACTTCCAGCTTCATGCACTCAATTCACTGTACAGGGGATTTGAAACGCGATTCCCCACAAGCACTACACACATTTATATTTAAAAGGAAAGTACTATACCAGGCAGGCTTCTTCTCTATCCCGATTGCAATTACTGCACAATACTCGGGAGAACACACAGCAGATTCAGTTCCTGACAGACTGAGCGTGATTCAGCAATTTCTCCAGTCTTCTACAGGGTGAGCCTGGTTTTTACTCTTCAGATCTCCTTGATTCTCTTCACAGGTCGGATTCAGCCCGAACAGGTGCTTGCACAAGCTGCAGACCGAAACTTAGGGCCTTACACGCGATTCCTGCGCTAAAACTACACACCGAAGAAGCACACAGCTCCTTGTCTCTTCACTGTCTCAACTCATCTGATCTTTCCAGTAGACAGAGCCAGGCATTTCCTTTGAGTTCCTCCCAGTTCAATTGGCTGGTTTGGCTGTCACTCACAATCAGACTCCCCCTGCTGTTGCAAAAAGGTGCCGAAGTCCAAACTACAATTCCCAGAGGCATCTGTCATACAGTCCCATTGTGGCTGGCTCAACTTAAGAGTCCAAGTTCTGATTTGCCAGCAGTAGGCTCCATTTTAAAGGTCCCCCATGCTGATTGGTCCAGTTCAGCAGTTCAATTCCAACATAGAGGGAAACACACACAGAGTCCCAGCTGCAATAAAACAGGTTAGATAAACTGCAATCTCACAAATGCTGCTAAATGATTACAGGCAAACAGTTACAGCTTTCAGATGGGCTCCTTTTGCACTCTTAGCGACTGCAAAAACAGAGCCAATTGGCAGCAGCCTGGGCGGGATTCAGGCATTAGAACACACAGTCCCTCCTCCTCAATTAATTATGGTCACAAGCAGGCAGCTCTTAAAGAGACAGCACCAGAGGCTCTAAAAGCACTCACACTCAAGCAGCTTAAACGCTGAACACCTCCAGACTTGGAGCATTCAAGCAAGCTCCTGGAAGACTTCTGGGAACCCCCATTTGCAGGGGGGTTACACCCTTCCCAGCCTGGGAAAGCTTGGCATCCGTGTCAAGCAAATACCCCCATAAGTTTCAATATAACCATATACATTTTCATCAGTATCACATTATGCTCATACATATAATCATCAGTCAATATATCACTTTACCAGAAACACATTTCTGAAACTTTGCAGTACGTCACTCTTTACACAGTATTACACACACATTGCACCATAACTCAGGTTATTACCTCTTGTACATGAAATCTGAAGAGAGGGGGCCCTTCCCTATCAGCTACCTTGGGGCTGGATGGGGCAGGGCACCATACCTAGAGGGCAACACAAGTGGAGTTAGCACTGATGTTCAGTTTGGGCAATGAGCCCGGGGACACATGCGCCCCTTTATGGACAACATTGAGAGGCAAGTCCCAGGCCTCCCAGGGGAATCATGACTGAGGTGCACCACAGACTTTACAGCTCGACCAGTCTTTCTAGGGGGAACTGTTACAGTCTCTGCACTCTGAGCCTCATTTTCAGCATTGTCCTCACTTGTCAGGGGAGTCTCCATTGGGGTAGAGAGGGGCTAGAACTTGGGGCACTTTCAGCTCCAGGAGTTACAATCTCTGAGTCCACAACACTTGGCTCACATGGAGAGCTTTCTGACACTGACAGTGAATTATCAGAGTACTCAACACACTCTTCTTGTTCTGGTATGTCACCAGTCTGTTCCAGTTCATCATTTTCCTCCTCTGAAAGCTCAAACAGTTCAACCATACACAATGATTCCATATCATCTGACTTAATGCTTTGCACTTCACTTTCTGGGAGCATTGGCTCCAGGGACAAAGCTGGGGGCTTAGACAGTCAAGAAGGCTCAGCTTCATCTCCAGGATTGACTAGGGGATTGTCCCGAAACAATTGACTCAGTTCATAAGAAGGGTAGTATTCAAAACCACACTCACTTTCCTCTGACATGGACTGACAGTCATGTTCAACCGGGACTGGTGGAGGGGGACACTTTAACTCAGCTTCTGTAGGTGCAGACTTTCTTGATTTCTTCTTAGCAGCAGCTCTAGTCACTGGTCCAGAGGGGCCATTTTCTGGGGGCTCAGACTCAATCAAGATTTGTCCAATGGGCAGTAAATGATTTCTACACATTGTTTTAACATTTTTTGAATTATTCTCGGACCTTACTTTGTACACAGGCAGATCATCTAGTTTGCCCACTACAATGTGAGGGAGATGGTGCCATCTGTCAGCAATCTTATGTTTGCCATGCAGTCCCAGATTTCTTAGCAATACCCGGTCTCCCTCTTAGAGTTCCTGTGCTTTCACCTTTTTATCATACCTTTCTTTGTTGGCCAGATTTCTTTTGGCAGCCATGGTTTGAGCCAGATGGTATGCATGATTTAGCTGGGCCTTTAACTTTTTCACATACTGTAAATAGTTGTCAGCTTGAACCCCATCAGGAGAGACCCCAAAACACACATCTACCAGCAGTCAAGCTTCTCTTCCAAATATCAGGCGGTGGGGGGAGAACCCAGTGGCATCACTTTTGGTGCAGTTGTAGGCATGTACCAGGGTGCTAATTTGTTGGCTACATCTAGGCTTGTCCTTTAGGTGGAGGGTGCCTAGCATATCTAGCAAGGTGCTGCTGAAACGTTCAGGCTGTGGGTCCCCCTGGGGGTGGTAAGGGGTGGTTCTGGACTTTCGGACTCCCCACAAAGAAAGCATCTCTTTGATCAGACAACTCTCAAAGTCTCTCCCTTGGTCAGAATGGATTCTTTGTGGAGCCCCATAGTGAACAAAAAAGGTTTCTACAAGTACTTTTGCCACAGTGGATGCCTTCTGGTCCTTGGTGGGGAAAGCTTGGGCATATCTCGTAAAATGGTCAGTGACCACCAGCACATACTAATATTTCTTTGATCTGACTCCAAACTCAGAAAATCAATACAGACCAGCTCCATGGGTGCACTGGTGGTGATGTTAACAAGGGGGCAGCCCTCTGGGGCAAAGCTTTCCTCTGTAAGCAGCGACTACAAGTTCGAATGTTTTGCTCCACATCAGCCGCCATCTTAGGCCAATAGAATCTGGATCTCACCAAGTCAAGTGTTCTGTCTATACCAAGGTGCCCCATGTGGTTGTGTAAGGACCTCAGTATTGAGTCTCGAAAGGCAGTGGGCAGCACTAGTTGTTGTTTGTCTACTTGTCCCCTCTGTCTACTGTTTCTCTGTATAACAGTCTATTGATCAGTTTCAACTTAGGACCTTCTTTGTATAACAATGCAGTTCTCAGATCAGTGGAACGTAATTTGGACACATCTTTCCCTGCACAGAGGGCTTCTAAAGCTGATTTGATCATGGGATCTTGGGATTGAGCCCGCCGAATACTGTCATTGTCCAGCTGAGGCAGTGCACCAATGTCTATTGCTGAAAAGTGGCAATAAGCAGCAGGTATGCAATTCTCAGAGGGTCCCAAACAATCCACCATACAGTCCACTGTGTCCGTGGACATTTGTTCCTCCCTGTGAAACTTCTGGCAGAGTGCTCGAATATCAGGTTCTGACAGTCTGACCCAGTCATTCTGGGGAATAGGCCTCCGGGAGAGAGCATCAGCATCTATGTGTTTCAGGCCTGCTCTGTATTCAACAGCATAGTCATATGTAGATAATGCAGAAAGCCACCTATGGCCAGTGGCATCCAACTTAGCTGAAGTCTGCACATAGGTCAAAGGATTATTGTCAGTTTTTACTAGTATCTTAGCCCCATACAAGTACTCGTGGAACTGGTCAACAATAGCCCACTTCAAAGCTGGGAACTCTAACTTATGTACAGGATAGTTCTTTTCAGAAGGGGTCAGGCTTCTGCTGGCAAAGGCCAATGGTCTCAGGCCATTCTCATGCTCCTGATACAACATAGCCCCCAACCCTTGCAAGCTAGCATCAGTGTGCAGGACATAGGGTTTTGGTGGATTGGCATAGGCCAACACTGGAGCGTGGGTAAGTTGATATATGATCTCATGAAAAGCAGTCTCACAATCAGGAGTCCAGCGGGCCCCAAATACTTCACTTGGACGAAAATACACTCTTTCAGTCTCGAGGGACGCTGACTTTTTGTATTTTTTGTGGGTTGGGGGATACCCTTGAGTAAGGTTAAGTAAAGGGTGGATCACTCTTGAATAGTCCTTGATGAAACGCCGATAATAACCACAGAATCCCAGGAATATTTGCAGTTCTTTTAGATTTTTGGGCTGTGGCCAGGTGGTCAAGGCCTCAACTTTACTTGGGTCAGTCTCTATTCCCTCGGTGGATACTATGTGTCCCACACACTTCACTGATGTTTGAAAGAATTGACACTTATCAATGGACAGCTTAAGGCCAAAGTCTTCCAGTCGGTCCAATACCTTAAATAATCTGCTCTCATGTTCCTCCAGTGAGCTGCCAAACACAATAACATCATCTAGGTATACCAGGCACTCTAGTAAGTTCATGTCCCCCACTGCACGCTCCATCAATCATTGAAAAGTGGCTGGGGTGCTGGCCTGTTGGCACAGCGGTTGGATTTCCGCATGCGACGCAGGCGACCCGGGTTCGGGAATGGACCAGGGTCACTGGATGGCCGGCCGGGGGGAGAAGGATGGAGCCTCCTAGGGACCGCTCTCCTTCTCTGGGGGGAGGGTGGGGAATGTGCCCGGAGCATGGATGACCCCTGGCGGAGGCCAGGAGTCACACAGCTACCAGCACTGGCTTGTACAGGGAGGCGGCGCAGATGCAGGCATCATTGCATGACCCCACCTCCTGGAAAAAACGGAAAAAACTCTACTGCCAGACCGCCGCTAATGAAGCTTGCCACGGCTTCAAATGTGCTCTCCAGGCCAGTCCTCCGACCTAGTTACAAGTCTGCGGCATGCAAGGGGAGTGCCGCAGCCCCGTCATGGGGGGTAAGCCACAGGTATCGGAGGACCCGAGGTCGATTTGGGGCAGCAGAAGTCCGTGGCCCATGACCGGGCTGAATACACCAGGCGGCAGGCAAGGCTAAAAGAATAAATAAAAAAAAAAAAAAAAAAGAAAAGTGGCTGGGGTGCCTGAAATCCCTTGACAGATCCAGAAACAAATGATTTGATACCTTTTATTGGACCAACATGGATGTTACAGAAAAGAACAAAATGCTCATCCTCATGAATTCATAGAAGACAAGCGGACAGATAAAGGCTGTCTTCTCATGGTCCTCTTGGGCCATCGGGATCTGGTAGTACCCACTGCGAAGATCCAGCACAGAGAACCACTTGCTACCGTTCAGGCAGTCCGAAGCATCCTGGATGCGGGGCATTGTATGCTGATCAGGGATAGTCCGCCGGTTCAAGGTGCGATAATCCATGCACATTCTTATTGTCCCATTCTTTTTTCTCACTACCATGATGGGGGAAGCATAGGAGCTTCTGGATAATTGTATTACACCAGCAGCTAGCATCTCTTGCAGATGCCGCCTCACATCATCTATGTCAGCAGGGGCCAGGCGTTGAGACCTCTCACGAAATGGCCTTTAATCATGCAGCCGGATGTGGTGCTCAGCACCTTGCACACATCGCACGTCCCATTCTTTTAAAGAAAACACCTGGTCTCTCTCTGGGCAAGCTTCTCACTGATCCTCACTTTCCATTCAGCTGGCAGCGGGGAGTCACCGAAATCAAACAAGTCAGGCTTTACTCTGCCACTCCTCCCCAAACTCTTGCTACTGGGTAGCACTGCAGTATCCGCACAATGTACATTAGCCAGGGTGCAACCTCTATTTACTCGAATCTCTCTATCCGACACATTATGAACTTGAACCATTACCCTTCTAACATAAGCATGGGCTATGGCAGGCAAAATTCTTGGTTTGACCAGCAGTCCTTCCGTCAATTTCTCACCGCCAGGTGCATCCAACATGAGGATTTTATTCTTGACATCCTTTCTGATATGGACCTCTCCCTGTAAGGTACACTGGGCATTTGGTGCCAGAATCAGAGACTCAGGATCCTTCTTCCAGACAACTCCAACCGGTTCCTCTGGTTCTACTGTTTCAACATCTCTCTGTGCCTCATAGGCCTTCTTGATCAAGGCCAGAATTCTTAACGCTCTACTAGTCCTTGACCCCTGTTTTTCATAACTCAACTGTACCAGCCATCCAAACATATGAGCATTTGTTCCAATCAACAAAGGGCCACCATCATACAGTCCAGTGGGGGGACACACTAAGGCTAGGGTCTCTACTTGCTCTGCCACTCCAGCCACAGACGTAGGGAAAGACAGCCAAATTCGGATATACCTGGAGTAGGGGTAGGCCTTCTCACTTAACCCCCATACATGCAGTCCTTCTAATGGTTATAAGGGTATGTCTGACAAATGCTTCTGATACCAATCCTGGAACATAATTGTCACTTGGGAGCCACTGTCTAATACAGCTCTTGTAGACACTCCATTCACCTTTACAGTGGTCTCCATGGAGGGACCCACTATTCTGGACCAGTCTGGAGAGGAGGTAGCGGGGGCCTGGGCAGCTGACCTTGCCACAGAGGGACGTGAGTTAGCATTTTTGGGACCCTTACTGGGACCATTTCGTGCACCTCTTAACCACTGACTTGTTCTCCGAAGCGCTCCTTGTAGCCGGCTCTCCACTCTTTCTAAGTCTTTCTGAGACCGGCATTCCCTCTTCATGTGCCCATCCTTCCCACAATTATGGCAAAATATATCTGCTGAAGTTTGGGGTGACCGAGGCATCACTGTGGGGGCTGCAGCATTGGTACTAGCGATAGAAAACCTTGGTGCCATCTCAGCCAGCGGTGGGTTGGACATTTGGAAACATCTCTTCAGTTCCCTCACTTCCATAGTCAATGCATCAAGTTTCGAACTGTTGTCAACATGAGGTGCCAGGGTGGGCACCCCCACTCCCATAGCAGAAGCAGTCGGGCAAGTGTCAGTGCCCGTGCTCATAGGAGTGGCCTTCATGATGAGACTGTCTGTTACTTTCCTAATCTCCCTCAGCAACTCCTCCCAGTGCGGGGTATTTACAGCCATCACCATTTGGCAGGCACTTAATCCTTGACTTTCATCATGGATTTTCGGTGATCCCTGGCCGTCAGCAGCCGACCCCACCCTTGGAGCAGAGGTTGTAGCAGCTACAACTACGCGGGACTCTGAGAAATCCTCCTCCTCCTCAGCTTCCCGGATTTCTTTCATCAAATCACAATGATCTGGTGGGTTACCTCTCCTGTCTTGAAGCCTCAACTGAAGGAGCTGCAATTTTGAGCGCTTTGCATGTTGCAGTGTGTGCCCTAACCTCACATGGTTTAAGTCACTGGCGGCCACCCCCCCTTTCCGGTAGGCCCTCTGTAGTGCTTCTTCCAGATGAGTAACATATGCAGATAAACTTTCCCATGGCCATTGTTTTGTACCTTGAAACTTCTACATCAAGCTCTCCCCTGACTCAGTACTCCCAAAATTGCATTCAAGTGCAGTTAGGTACTTTTGGGCAGATGCCTCAGGGTTTGTGGACCTCAAAGACTTAATGGCTTCCAGAGCGTGACCTCTCAAGCTCTCTAGGATTCTTTTCTGTTTGTCAGCCTCTGCACACTGCCGCTCAGATACCAAAGGGGCAACACAGTCTATCTAGATCTCCCAATCATGCTCCCCTTGTGGGGTGGGGAGGGTGCCGGAGAAAATTCTCAACCTGCGGTAAGAGTCATGACTATTGGCAAGTACAGACATGGGGGCTTTCACTGGCACAGAAGGAGGGGCAATAACGGGTGCTGGAGGGGAAGAGGGTGTTAGTGAAGGAACGTTCTCAGGTGGCAATAATAGTTTCTTTAAATCCGCCACAGTTTTCCCCTCCCCCAAGAACAATTTAGCAAATTTCTCCGCAAAAGTTTCAGATAATGGGGGAGGCTCATTCTCCCTGGGGTCTTTACTGTCCCTGGTTATCACTCTCCAGACAGTGAGGGTTTCCCCTGGGGTAACAGTCTGTGGCACTTTAGAACTGTCTACAGGGTCCTTACACTCTGTTAGAGCCATGAAAGTTTGGGCGAGCAGATCAGCCTGTCGCCCCTCTACCACAGAGTCTCGTAAACATTCGACCTTGGCAAGTACTTCCTCTACAGTGTCCGTACTGGTACCCAGCGGGATATCCAGGATAAGTATAGCGTTTTGGGGGTCAATCTCCTTCCCAGTACACCACTTCACCAACTGGTGTACAGCCACTTCTGTTGGGGTACCCATTTATTTTTTAACAGTAATTCGTAAATGTGGCCACTAGAGGACGCTAATCCCAGTGGTGAGCTTCCAAGATGTAACCCCCAGGTGGCGCTATCCCAAGGGCTACTACCTCTGCCTGTGTAACTGCCAACAGGTTAAGAGGCCTAGGTCCAATTGCGGGTGCCTCCACCCAGAGGTCGGGGTTAAGACAGTCTGGTATGACTTGGTCACAGCCCTCTGGGTCACTGCAACCCCCCTTTCTTCCCACTAGTGGCCCACACAATATATCAGAAGTACCTTCACAATATACACTTACCCCCAGGACTGGTTTGATCAGCTTGACTCTGGGGACCCCCTGTAAAACAAGATGATACAATGCAAAAGCCACAGTACAACACTTTAACATAAATGAATACCTCAGACAGTGTAACTTTGCTGAAACAAACAGATCTGATTTATTTAGGGGAATATAACAAGGACAGGGGAAAATCAGGTTAATTAGTTTAGACACCTTAATAATCACAGTACTGTGCGCATGTTCAGAGTCCCAAATTGTCACTTTCACTGGGTACCCAGGATGGGGGCTAGCCAGGATCAGTGCAGCTGGATGGGGCCCTGTGATGGAAAAACACTTGCACAACACCCAATTGTAATCCGGAGCTGGATGGCTCAGTTCGTGAAGAAATGAAACAGCAACAAATAGATGACACACTTGCAATTTGATAAACAGATGGCAGGGAGCTACCCTGCTTTGTACTCACAGACTCAATGATGGGGAACTGGATGGAAAGCAGATTGTCCTGGATTGCCAGGAGGAGCAGAACATGTAGAAAAGGTTCTTGTGACTGGATCCCACTGCAGTTTAGAGCAAATAGATGTAGTCTGGATTAAACTGGGGTTTACTTCCAGCTTCATGCACTCAATTCACTGTACAGGGGATTTGAAATGCGATTCCCCACAAGCACTACACACATTTATATGTAAAATGAAAGTACTATACCAGGCAGGCTGCTTCTCGATCTCGACCACAATTACTGCACAATACCCGGGAGAACACACAGCAGCTTCAGTTTCTGACAGACCGAGCGCGATTCAGCAATTTCACCAGTCTTCTACAGGGTGAGCCTGGTTTCTACTCTTCAGATCTCCCTGATTCTACTCACAGGTCGGATTCAGTCTGAACAGGCACCTGCACAGGCTGCAGACCGAAACTCAGGGCCTTACATGCGCTTACCGTGCTAAAACTGTACACAGCAGAAGCACACAGCTCCTTTTCTCTTCACTGTCTCACCTCATCTGATCTTTCCAGTAGACAGAGCCGGGCATTTCCTTTGAGTTCCTCCCAGTTCAGTTGGCTGGTTTGGCTGTCACTCACAATAAACTCCCCCTGTTGGTGCAAAAAGGCACCGAAGTCCAAACTACAATTCCCAGAGGCATCTGCCATACAGTCCCATTGTGGCTGGCTCAGCTTAAGAGTCCAAGTTCTGATTTGCCAGCAGCAGGCTCCATTTTAAAGGTCCCCCACGCTGATTGGTCCAGTTCAGCAGTTCAATTCCAACATAGAGGAGAAACACACACAGAGTCCCAGCTGCAATAAAACAGGTTAGATAAACTGCAATCTCACAAGTGCTGCTAAATGATTACAGGCAAACAGTTACAGTTTTCAGATGGGCTCCCTTTGCACTCTTAGCGACTGCAAAAACGGAGCGATTTGGCAGCAGCCCAGGTGGGATTCGGGCATTAGAACACACAGTCCCCCTTCCTCAATTAATTATGGTCACAAGCAGGCAGCTCTTAAAGAGACAGTACCAGAGGCTCTAAAAGCACTCACACTCAAGCAGCTTAAACGCTGAACACCTCCAGACTTGGAGCATTCAAGCAAACTCCTGGAAGACTTCTGGGAACGCCCATTTGCAGGGGGGTTACACATATCTCAGGCATTTTTGGGAATTTTGGCACCAAATTTTCAACATGGGGTTATTGGGACCCCTCCTCATGAATTCAGTGACTGTCATGGCGTTATTCAGTCCCGAAAGGTGATTTCATGGTCACAGTACGGAATCACCTTTCAGGACCAGTTAATGAAACAACAGTGCCAGTGTTCATGAGGTAGGCTCTCAAAAAGCCTATGTTGCAAATTTGGTGGAAAAATCAAAAAAATGACTGTTTTACGAGCTTGCATTGCGCAGTTGTTACGCATGCTCGTAAGTTCATGAATCTGCAATATTTTCACTCCAGATTTTCAACATGGTGTTTTTCCACACCTCCTTATGAACAGTACAGCTGTAATTTTTCACATCCTGCCGGAATGTGTTTTCACACTTCCGGCGCAGAATAGCTCGGTCGCTGTGGGAAATCAGTGTTCGGTAAACATTAAGAAAACCACAGTGACACTGTTCATGAGCAGAGGTCCTAAAATGCCTATGTTGAAAATTTTGTGATGAAAGTCAATAAAATGACTGTTACGAGCATGCGTGGCGCAGTTTCCACGCACCCTTGTAACTTCGCAAATTAGTAATATTTTCATGCCAGATTTTCAACACTGGAATTTTTTCAGACCTCCTTATGAACAGTGCAGCTGTCATTTTTCACATCCTGCCCGAAATGTGTTTCGCGCTTCCAGCGTAGAATAGTGCAGTCACTTTGGGAAATCAGTGTTGGGGACAGATTAAGATCGAGTGAGTGAGAGGTGGTAGTGACCGAGCTCAACTGAGCTCTGTCAGAACTGCTATGGATTTCTTTGTGCGCAGAAAAGGCACCAACGCAGGCAGGAGCCCAGACAAAGGCAGCCTCAGCGCTGGGAGAAACAGAACGAGCGAGCGAGTGAGAGAGGGGGAGTGAGCGAGCTCAATGCAGCTCTGTTGGGACGGCTGTGAACTTCTTTATGGGCAGAAAAAGGCACCAACACAGGCAGGAGCCAAGAACAGAAGGGCAGCCTGCAGCGCCGGGAGAAACAGAATGAGCAAGTGAGAGAGTGGGAGTGAGCGAGCTCAATGGAGCTGTGTTGGGACTGCTGCGGATTTCTTTGTGGGCAGAAGAAGGCACCAATGCAGGCAGAAGCCCAGTACAAAAGGGCAGCCTGCAGTGCCGGAGAAACAGAATGAGCGAGTGAGGAGGGGAGTGAGCCAGCTCAACGGAGCTCTGCCAGGACTTTAGAGTTGCCCACCCTCCCGCCCAGGGTCCTCTGTGGTCCCATATTACATCAGGGTCTCTGGAGTGAGACAAAGCAATGACTGGATATTTTTAGGATTGTTGTAATAATACAGATTAAGTTGTTCTGTTTATTTCTCTAACTGAGCTAAATACTGAGCTATACTGTTATGATTGCTGTAATAATACATATTTATTTGATCTGTTTATTTCTCTGAGCTGAGTAATAAACTTTGTAGAAAAAATCCAAAAAATGACTGTTTTATGAGCGTGCATTGCGCAGTTGCTACACATGCTCGTAACTTCGTGAATTTGCAATATTTTCACTCCAGATTTTCAACATTGGCATTTTTCCACACCTCCTTACGAACAGTACAGCTGTTGATTTTTGCATCTTGGCCAAAATGCGTTTTTGCACTTCCGGCGCAGAATAGCACGGTCGCCGTGGGAAATCAGTGTTCGGGACACATTAAGACCACCATTAAAACCACAGTGACACTGTTCATGAGCAGAGGTCCTAAAATGCCTATGTTGAACATTTTGTGATGAAAGTCCATAACATGACTGTGTTACCAGCGTGCGTTGTGCAGTTTCCACGCACCCTTGTAACTTCACAAATTAGTAATATTTTCACGACAGATTTTCAACACTTACATTTTTTCACACCTCCTTATGAACAGTACAGCTGTCATTTTTCACATCCTGCCGAAATGTGTTTTCACACTTCCGGCGCAGAATAGCTCGGTCGCTGTGGGAAATCAGTGTTCGGTAAACATTAAGAAAACCACAGTGACACTGTTCATGAGCAGAGGTCCTAAAATGCCTATGTTGAAAATTTTGTGATGAAAGTCAATAAAATGACTGTTACGAGCATGCGTGGCGCAGTTTCCACGCACCCTTGTAACTTCGCAAATTAGTAATATTTTCATGCCAGATTTTCAACACTGGAATTTTTTCAGACCTCCTTATGAACAGTGCAGCTGTCATTTTTCACATCCTGCCCGGAATGTGTTTCGCGCTTCCAGCGTAGAATAGTGCAGTCACTTTGGGAAATCAGTGTTGGGGACAGATTAAGATCGAGTGAGTGAGAGGTGGTAGTGACCGAGCTCAACTGAGCTCTGTCAGAACTGCTGTGGATTTCTTTGTGCGCAGAAAAAGGCACCAACGCAGGCAGGAGCCCAGTACAAAAGGGCAGCCTCCAGCGCTGGGAGAAACAGAACGAGCGAGCGAGTGAGAGAGGGGGAGTGAGCGAGCTCAATGCAGCTCTGTTGGGACGGCTGTGAACTTCTTTATGGGCAGAAAAAGGCACCAACACAGGCAGGAGCCAAGAACAGAAGGGCAGCCTGCAGCGCCGGGAGAAACAGAATGAGCAAGTGAGAGAGTGGGAGTGAGCGAGCTCAATGGAGCTGTGTTGGGACTGCTGCGGATTTCTTTGTGGGCAGAAGAAGGCACCAATGCAGGCAGAAGCCCAGTACAAAAGGGCAGCCTGCAGTGCCGGGAGAAACAGAATGAGCGAGTGAGGGAGGGGGAGTGAGCGAGCTCAACGGAGCTCTGCCAGGACTTTAGAGTTGCCCACCCTCCCGCCCAGGGTCCTCTGTGGTCCCATATTACATCAGGGTCTCTGGAGTGGAGACAAAGCAATGACTGGATATTTTTAGGATTGTTGTAATAATACAGATTAAGTTGTTCTGTTTATTTCTCTAACTGAGCTAAATACTGAGCTATACTGTTATGATTGCTGTAATAATACATATTTATTTGATCTGTTTATTTCTCTGAGCTGAGTAATAAACTTTGTAGAAAAAATCCAAAAAATGACTGTTTTACGAGCGTGCATTGCGCAGTTGCTACACATGCTGTAACTTCTCAAGAATTTGCAATATCTACTCCAGATTTTCAACATTGGCATTTTTCCACACCTCCTACGAACAGTACAGCTGCTGATTTTTGCATCTTGGCCAAAATGCGTTTTTGCACTTCCGGCGCAGAATAGCACGGTCGCCGTGGGAAATCAGTGTTCGGGACACATTAAGACCACCATTAAAACCACAGTGACACTGTTCATGAGCAGAGGTCCTAAAATGCCTATGTTGAACATTTTGTGATGAAAGTCCATAACATGACTGTGTTACCAGCGTGCGTTGTGCAGTTTCCACGCACCCTTGTAACTTCACAAATTAGTAATATTTTCACGCTAGATTTTCAACACTTACATTTTTTCACACCTCCTTATGAACAGTACAGCTGTCATTTTTCACATCCTGGCCAAAATGTGTTTTCGTGCTTCTGGTGCAGAATAGCGCAGTCACTTTGGGAAATCAGAGTTTGGGACAGATTAGGATCGAGCGAGTGACAGAGGAGGAGTGACTGAGCTCAATTGAGCTCTTTTGGGACTGCTGCAGATTTCTTTGTGGGCAGAAAAAGGCGCCAATGCAGGCAGGAGCCCAGTACAAAAGGGTAGCCTGCAGCGCCGGGAGAAACAGAATGAGTGAGTGAGAGAGGAGGAATGAGCGAGCTCAATGGAGCTGTGTCGGGACTGCTGCGGATTTTTTTGTGGACAGAAAAAGGCGCTAGCGGAGGCAGGAGCCCACTACAAAAGGGCAGCCAGCAGCGCCAGGAGAAACAGAATGAGCAAGTGAGAGAGGGGGAGTGAGCGACTTCAGCTGAGCTCTGTTGGAGCAGCTGTGAACTTCTTTGTGGGCAGAAAAAGGCACCAATGCAGGCAGGAGCCCGGTGCAAATGGGTAGCCAGCAGCACTGGGAGAAACAGAATGAGTGAGTGAGAGAGGGGGAGTGAGCGAGATCAACGGAGCTGTGTCAGGACTGCTGCGGATTTTTTTTGTGGGCAGAAAAATGCGTCAGCACAAGCAGGAGCCCAGTACAAAAGGGCAGCCTGCAGCGTTGGGAGAAATAGAACGAGCGAGTGAGAGAGGCGGAGTGAGCGAGCTCAGTGGAGCTCTGCAGGGACTTTAGAGTTGCCCACCCCCGCCCAGTGTCCTCTGTGGTCCTAATATTACAGCAGGGTCTCTGGAGTGGAGACAAAGCAATAATTGGATACTTTCAGGATTGCTGTAATAATACAGATTAAGTTGTTCTGTTTATTTCTCTAACTGAGCTAAGTACTGAGCTATACTATTATGATTGCTGTAATAATACATATTTATTTGTTCTGTTTATTTCTCTAACTGAGCTGAGTAATAAATTTGGTAGAAAAAATCCCTAAAATGACTGTTTTACGAGTGTGCATTGCTCAGTTGCTATGAACGCTCGTAACTTTGCGAATTTGCAATATTTTCACTCCAGATTTTCAACATTGGCATTTTTCCACACCTCCTTATGAACAGTACAGCTGTCATTTTTCACATCCTGTCCGAAATGTGTTTTCGTGCTTCTGGTGCAGAATAGCGCAGTCACTTTGGGAAATCAGAGTTTGGGACAGATTAGGATTGAGCGAGTGACAGAGGAGGAGTGACTGAGCTCAACTGAGCTCTGTTGGGACTGCTGCAGATTTCTTTGTGGGCAGAAAAAGGTGCCAATGCAGGCAGGAGCCCAGTACAAAAGGCCAGCCTGCAGCGGCAGGAGAAACAGAATGAGCGAGTGAGAGAGGGGAGTGAGCGAGCTCAACAGAGCCTGCAGGGACTTTAGAGTTGCCCACCCTCCCGCCCACAGTCCTCTGTGGTCCTATATTACAGCAGGGTCTCTGGAGTGGAGACAAAGCAATGATTGGATACTTTTAGGATTGCTGTAATAATACAGATTAAGTTGTTCTGTTTATTTCTCTAACTGAGCTAAGTACTGAGCTATACTGTTATGATTGCTGTAATAATACATATTTATTTGTTCTGTTTATTTCTCTAACTGAGCTGAGTAATAAATTTGGTAGAAAAAATCCCCAAAATGACTGTTTTACCAGTGTGCATTGCTCAGTTGCTATGCACGCTCGCAACTTCGAGAATTTGCAATATTTTCACTCCAGATTTTCAATATTGGCATTTTTCAACACCTCCTTATAAACAGTACAGCTGTCATTTTTCACATCCTGTCCGAAATGCGTTTTCGCAATTCTGACGCAGAATAGCGAGGTTGCTGTGGGAAATCAGTTTTCGGGACACATTAAGAAAACCACAGTAACACTGTTCATGAGCAGAGGTCCTAAAATGCCTGTGTTGAACATTTTGCGATGAAAGTCCATAACATGACTGTGTTACCAGCGTGCGTTGTGCAGTTTCCACTCACCCTTGTAACTTCGCAAATTAGTAATATTTTCAGGCCAGATTTTCAACACTGACATTTTTTCACACCTCCTTATGATCAGTACAGCTGTCATTTTTCACATCCTGGCCAAAATGTGTTTTCACGCTTCCAGCGCAGAATAGCACAGTCACTTTAGGAAATCAAAGTTTGGGACAGATTAGGATCGAGCAAGTGACAGAGTGGGAGTGACCGAGTTCAATTGTGCTCTGTTGGGACTGTTGCAGATTTCTTTGTGGGCAGAAAAAGGCACCAATGCAGGCAGGAGCCCAGTACAAAAGGGCAGCCTGAAATGCCGGGAGAAACAGAAAGAGTGAGTGAGGGAAGGGGAGTGAGTGAGCTCAATGGAGCTCTGTTGAGACTGCAGCAGATTTCTTTGTGGACAGAAAAAGGCGCTAACACAGGCAGGAGACCAGTACAAAAGGGCAGCCTGCAGTGCCGGGAGAAACAGAACGAGCAAGTGAGAGAGGGGGAGTGAACGAGCTCAATGGAGCTGTGTCGGGACTGCTACAGATTTCTTTGTGGGCAGAAAAAGGTACCAATGCAGGCAGGAGCCCAGTACAAAAGGGCAGCCTGCAGCATCGGGAGAAACAGAACAAGCGAGTAAGAGAGGGGGAGTGAGCGAGCTCAATGGAGCTCTGCCGGGACTTTAGAGTTGCCCACCCTCCGGCCCAGTGTCCTCTGTGGTCCTATATTACAGCAGGGTCTCTGGAGTGGAGACAAAGCAATGATTGGATACTTTAGGATTGCTGTAATAATACAGATTAAGTTGTTCTGCTTCTTTCTCTAACTGAGCTAAGTACTGAGCTATACTGTTATGATTGCTGTAATAATACATATTTATTTGTTCTGTTTATTTCTCTAACTGAACTGAGTAATGCTTGGCGTGCAACAGGATTTCTAACTGGGCTAAGTGAAACTATATGAGAGCCGAGAACAAAAAGTATGGTAGCTGAGGGGTGAAAACTGGACAAGGAGGCTTTAGGACTGCTACAGTAATACAGTATCTAACGGATGAGATTTGAGACTGAATTACCCCGGTCGGCAAGGGGTCAGTAGGGGGACTAGTGTGGGGTGGAACAGGAATTTGAGTAAATAGGGGCCTAACAGTTGTAGTAGGGTACAGAACCTGGGAAAAACAGCCCATAACATAAGGTGGGGGCCACAATGGGGCAGATGCCACATGTCAGTAGGACGGGCATCTTTGGAAGGGTGGAGGGGTGTACAGGGTGTGGGTCTGCTATGATCCTGGTCTAGGCTCAGAGGATGGGGGGGTGTATGGTCTGTAGATGACTGGCTAGTTTGAGGGAGGAACTGTGGAGGTTAGGGAGGAGTCTAAGTGGCAGGGCAGATGACTATGATAGGCATCCTGAGGGGGGAATAGGGGATGGCAAAGGGGGATGGAGGAAGAACAAATAGGGACTGAACCTGACCCTAGTATCAGAGGCACTAGCAGAAAAGAGAGGTGAAGGGAGGGGGTGCCCAAGGCAAGGGCGGCGGGCCTCCTGATGGGGGAAGAAGAGACCACGAGGAGTACCAAGGGAGAGAGCAGATGGCTGCCGGTAGGAAAGGACCTGAGGTGGCACAGAGGGCAACACGTAGGAGGGGGGAACTGATAGGGGGAAGAGATATAGAACGGGTATCGACTAGGAATAGATTCAAACCTCTACAATGGGACAGAGACGGGGAGCAGGAACATACTGAAGGGGGGAGGACAAGCAGGGCATGAGGGATGGCAACAGGTAGGGGAAGAGATAGTGAGGACAAAAGGGTAGAAGGGGGCTAGTAAGGAAGGAGGGGTGGTGACTGAAGGATAGAAGGCTACGGGAAGGGGGAAGGATGGGAGGGGCATCACTATTGGGGTAGAAGGGAATGGGGGCTCTAAATCGACAACAGCAGGGATAGGAGAGGGTTGGAAATCAGCAGGGGAGGAGGGAAGGTCGACATGGGAAGCCCAGTAGGAAGTAGTCAGGCTGGGAAGAAGCTCAAGGAGGATGGGAGGAATAAGGCAGAGAAAAGGGGTGAGGCAGAAGTAGGGGGTACAGATACAGAAGTTGCAGAGGGTGCAGTTGGCGGGGGTAAAGGGCAGGGAAGAACGAATACTGAGGTGGTGGAAGGGGCATTAGAAGGAAAAGGGGGTAATGAGCGAAGGGGTGCTCGTCCTGGGGGATTCTATACTGAAATGGGTGAGATGGGGTGGAAAGGGGGAAGGCACAGCCATATTTGGGTTGAAGCTGTCCCCAGGCTGACTGCAGGAGGGGCAGGGCAGGCACTGCTCAAGCGGGCAGCGTGGGGGAGGAAGAAACCTCATTTACTGTTGCATGTGTATACAAACGATTTGGCGGGGGACACTGTGCAAGCAGTGAGGGGGAGGTTTGAGTACTTGGGCAGACAGTGTAAGGGTGTGGGGAAGTTGGTGGCATTCTTGGAGGTACTGCCGGTACCATGTGCAAGCATGGGAGGAAGGGTAGGCTTGAGGATTTTGAGTGGCTGAGGGATTGGTGCCACACGAAACATTATGGGTTAGTGACTAACTGGGGTAGGGTCTGTGGGGAATAGTAACTTGTACGCGGGGGACAGGGTACACTGGAGCAGAAAGGGGGGGAGTAGTAAAGGCAGCATTGCTGCCGGGCTACTGGCACTGAGTGTTGAGGCACTGGATGCCACACCCCGCGTCACGCTGGCGACCCAGGTTCGGACACAAGCCCGGGCCGCCAGGAGTTGGCAAGGGAGGGATAGGATTGAGCATCGGGAGGACTGCTCTCCTCTCCCGGGGGCAGAATCCAGGGACCCACCGCTCTGTAGCGGCCCCTGGTGATGACCGCAGGCGCTACTCCAGCTGTGTAGTAAAGGGTGACGGAATGTGGCAGACGTTGGCACGCTGTGCCTAAGCGTCATTGCACGCCCGCACTCCACAAAGGGGAAAAAAGTGGAAAATGGGTTATGGTCAGGCAGCATGAGCTTCCGACCCCCCCCCTGCCCACCCCGAATGGTGTCTCCTCAACCGGATCCTGCTCTGGTGGGTCAACCTGGGAAGCTCCTCACCACCCCACCACAGGGGTAATCCGTGGAGGTCAGCAGGTCGGCCTGATGTCGGGGGCAGGGCTAGGGGTGTCCATCAAGATGACCAAACCGACCATAGCCCGGTGAGAAAATATGTTAAAAAAAAAAGGCAGGATTACAGGGGTATTTTTCTACTAAGGTGGATTTAAACAAATGGGAGGGTGGCCAAAAGACTGACGTTGGTAGAAAGGTCCGAACAGAGAAGCCTGATGAGCTCACCGCCCTAGATATAGGTAAAGGTGGAGGCGTAGTAAGCCTGGAAGAGGATGGGCAGACTGGTCTGAGTGTAATACAGAAGGCACCACCACCACCCGGTAAGAATAAGGAGGAGAAAGGGTGCGGACTACTGGGAGGAGGGACACAGGCCAAGGAGGAGAAGAGTGAGGAGAAGGAGGGGTACGGGTGGAAAGTGGTCTGACTAAATGGATAGAAAACTGGTTACAGGGGAGAGTGCAGAAGGTGGTGGTGGTGGGGTAGCTCTCGGCACCCAGAGCCGTGACAAGCAGGGTGCTGCAGGGCTCAATGCTTGGCCCAATGCTATTTGGGCTCTTTATCTCTGATACAGCACATGGAGTGGGGAGCACGGTTAGTCTGTTCGTACATTATACCAAATCAAAAGCTAATACTTATAGTAGCAGAGACCCCCCCCCCACACACACACATACACACTCCTGAAAAGCTGCTTAAAAGCCTGCAATTCATTCAAATCAATTCCATTTTCTTACTTACTTGGGGTTCAATGCCAACAAGTGTAAAATCATGTACCTAGGGCACAGGAACCCCGATGCAGGGTATAGGATGGGGGGAGGTACTGATACTCACTAGACATGAAAGGGTCCTTGAGGTTATTATATCAGAGGACCTCAAGATGACAGTAAAGTGTGACAAGGCAGTGGCAGGGCAAATTGGATTCTGGGGTGCATAAGGAGTGGCATCTCCAGTAGGAGGAGGAGGAGGAGGGATGTTGTGCTGCCATTATATCATTCCCTGGTGTACCCCCAGCTGGAGTACTGTGTCCCGTTTTACTGTCCACACTGCAGAAAGGACATAAGGTGGAGGTTTTCCAGAGGAGAACAACTAAAATGGTCCAGAATTTTCACAGGAATCCCCTACAAGGAAAGGCTGAAGAATCTCACCATGTACACTCTGGAAGAGAGGAAGGCGAGAGGTGACATGATCAAGACCCAGAAAGTACCTCACATAAGACATGCAGTAACATATACAGGCAGGAGTTACAAGTAGGTAGAGAACACTTTGTTTTTCATTTATTTATTTTTGAAAGTCAGATTTACAACCTTTGAGTCAGGGACTCATTTACAAATGCACCTTGTCGCAGGGAGGGTAGACATGGTTACAGTGTGAGATACAACAGTGGTAACATACAGCTGCAATACAGATAACAAAATAACACAACATCACAGTGGTTTACGGAATAAAGTTACATGCAGCAAATAGCAATCGTATAAAGTATAACAGTAGTAGAAGTCACAACCCTGGTTGTACTGGGGAATTACCTATGTGGAAGGGTGGGAGGGAAATAGGGGTGAGGAAAAAAGGAGGGGGGAAAGCAGTCCAACAGACATTGTCAAGGCTATGGGCCAGAAAATGGGGAGGGACCCCAACATTAGGTTGATTAAGGGCAACTACAGCTTCAGGCGCCAAAGAGGTGATTATGGAGAGCGACTTTAAATGGACCAATTTTTGTAGACTTAGTGACAGAGGGCAGGAGGGAGTTGAACCATGTGGGGGCACGGTAGAGGAAGGACCTTTGGGCTAGGGAGATCTTGGTACAGGGCACCAGAAAGGTGGCCTTAACTGAGCTATGGGTGGCAACAGATGGGGAGGCAAGCCGCAGGGATGCGGTGACCCCTAGGGGGGAGAGTTCTAGCAGGGATTTTCGGGCAAGTAAGCAGGTTTGGTAGCGTAGGCGCTCCTCCAAGGTGAGCAGGTTGGCGGTGAAATAGAGTAGGCAATTATGGGTGCGGAGGGATGCACCGGTCAGGAGCCTGCAGGCCTTGTTTATTGATGTCTGGATTCTGGTGAGGGCGGTATTGTCAGCCACAGCATAGATAGGTAGGTCGTAGTCCACTAGGGACAGGACGGAGGAGTTGATGGCCAGTCAGAGGGCACTTTGGGGGAGACAATCTCTGTGGTGATAGAGAAGGCCAATCCGAGAGTTTATGGCTGAGGACAGGGTATTGATGAGGGCGTGGAATGTAAGAGCCGAGTCGAAGGTGATGCCCAGGTACTTGTAGGATGACACCTGCTCGAGAGGGTGAGCATTACTGGGGATAATGCAGAGGGGGGCATTTTTGACCTTATTCTGGTGATGCGAAAAAAGCATAGATTTGTTTTTTTTGAGATTAATGACCAGCCGGTGGTCAAGGAACCACTTTTCGGCTTGGTTGAATGTGTGCTGCAGGGATTCCTATAGAGATGCAGGGTCAGGTTGGGAGGCAAGGAGAACCACATAATCGGCATAGAGTAGCATATTGCCCAAGCAGGAGCTGGGGAGGGTGTTGAGAAATAGGCTGAACAGAATGGGGCCCAGGATGGAACCCTGGGGGACCCCGAGCAAACGGACAGGGTATTGGACAGGGTGCCATTTAAATTCACACGCTGTGATCTGGTAGAGAGGTAACTGGTGAACCAAGCCAGTGGGCCAGGGGAGAAGCCAAGTTGCTGGAGGGAGTCAAGTAGGAGGGGGTGACAGACAGTGTCAAAGGCCTTGGAGAGGTCAATGAACACTCCACCCGCAACATGATCAGAGTCGAGAGCAGAGTGGAGGTGCTGGGAGAACTCCAGGAGGGCTGTAGTGGTGCTGCATCCAGGGTGGAATCCATGTTGTTCCGGACACAGCAGGTCATATTTGGCCTGATACTTGGAGAGCTGAATGGCCACTATTTTCCTAGTGCTTTGGAGAGGGGGGGGGGAGAATGGAGATGGGCCTGAAATTGTTAGGGGAGATTTTATCACCACTCATATGGATAGGAGTGATTTCTGCAATTTTCCAGGCACTGGGAAATTGACCAAGACATAGTGACTGGTTTAAAAGATTGGTGAGAGGGGCTAGTACAGTATCGAGGACTAATCGGAGAATCCTGGAGTCCAGGGGATCACAGCTGGGGTTGTTGCTAGCTAAGGCTTTTTGCAGATGAGGCCTGGCTTCAAGGCTTATATGGCACGTAGGTAGAAAGGGGGGCGATCCAAGGTGGGGGGGTGGAGGCAGGAATAGGGTCGAAAAAGTAGTTGGGGAGGACAGAGCTTAAATCTGAGAAAGCCATATTGAGGCATTCAGCTATGCGGGGAGGATCAGTAGTGACGGTACCGTCTGTGGAGAGTAATTATGGTGGGGGGGACTGGGTCTTTCCATTGAGCTCTTTCATATTGTCCCAGAAGGCACGGGATGATCCCCAAGTGGATTCAAGGGTGGCTTGATAATATTCGGCCTTAACCCGCCTTATAGCCCAGGTGAACTTGTTACATGCTGCATTATATGCTTGTCTGTCAGCCAGGTTGCCTGTCTCAACAGCAATATGCCAGAGATTATCTCTTTGTTTCAGTGTTTGGATGAGGGATGGGGAGATCCATGGGGCGTTCTGTTTCTTGGTACGGATTCTGGTCAGGAGGGTGAAAAGGTCACAGGTCTTGCTGAAGGCACTGGAGAAATAGGCTAGGGCAGAGTCAATATCCATTGCGAGTAGGACTGGGGACCAGTCAGGCTGGGCTAGGTATGTTTTTAGCTCTTTGAGACCCCCGGGGCGAAAGCACTGGTGCGAAGTGACCTGGGACACTGGTTTTGGTGTGTGGGATGACCAGTGACAGAGGACTGGAGAGTGGTCGCTAAAAGAGTCTGGTAGTACATTAATATCCCTGATTTTATGGTGGCGGTTCGACAGAATTACATCTAGGAGGGTGCTGGAGCCGCCTGACCAGTTAAATCTAGTGGGTGAGGTAACTAGTTGGGTCATACCTAGTGCAGCGAAGGAGTCCCTGCTATGAGGGGCAGTGTTACTCAGCCAATTGACATTAAGGTCACCTACGATGAGCTGCTCCACCTTGTGTGGGTGTGTGATGATGTAATCAATGAGGGAGTAGACAGTAGGTCCCTGGTCCCTTGGGGGTATGTAAGAGACTGTGACAAAAAGGGGGCCCCTGGCTGGGTCAGGGGTAACCTTAAGGGACTGACTGGGTGGGCTGAGCAGTCCTTTTCTGCCGACAAATTCTATGTTTCTATGGCATCATGTGTTAATTCAGGTGCAGTGTTTATTTAAAGTTGGGCCTACCATACCATATCCAGATGTAAGGTACAGTACATTACCGAATTAGATGCAGCCCACTTACAGTACAATAAACAGAACCCCAGTACTTCGAGAAGCCTTTACTCTTCACAAGGCTGCTTAAAGTGCTGGAGTTCTATTTGCAGTGTTCACACCAGTATGCTGATCTTAAAATCAACGCCACATCTGAATGAGTACTTGATTCTTGCTGACTCCATTTCTTCCCCATTTTGAAACCTGCATGTCCTGAGTTAGTTTTCAGCTGGCAGCACCTCGCCTCTGTTGGAAGACGACCAATAAGCGGCACTGAAAGATGTCAGACTTCACAGACTGTGAAGGCAGCTGCTCATGGACAGACATGAGGCAATTCTACTGGGGGGGTAGGAGGAAGTAAGCTGTTAAATGACTAGAATCTGCAGCTTATCCATCAGGTAGGGAAATGGGCAGACTAAGTGGGCCAAGCGGTCCTTATCTGCTGTCAAATTCTATGTTTCTATGTTTCTCACCCACCATCTTGGCAAGAAGAAGGCTGCAGCTCTGGCCACTGATGACTGTTGCGGTGTGGGGATGGGGGGACCAAAGGGGACAGGCATAAGGAGATAAAATCATAATAAAAATTGTGCCACCTTCACCAGCTTTCCAACACACTTACCAGTAACAGAACATTATATGAAGTTTTTCAAATGGCAACACAGTCTGGTGAGCCCTCTGTCTGCCATGTGACACCAGGCATCAACCAGCATAAAATTGCCTAAAGAAGGCAGTGTGGTCATGTGGTTACTGAAATACTGGAGATTACAGATCTAGAAGAACAAAAGAATATCACACAGAAGCTGGCACAGATGCCTATAGCAGCTGTCTCCTGCTTCTCAGTAGTTCTATTTATACCCTTGACGTACTTGAATGTTTTGTATCATATCCCCTCTTTCCCTCCTCTCTTCCAGTGAGTATATATGGAGGTCCCTTAATTTCTCCTCATAAGTTGTGTTTTGCAAGCTCTGTACCATCTCATTCGCCCTTCTCTGGACCATCTCCAGCCTGTTAATATCCTTACGAAGGTGCGACCTCCAGAACTGCACACAGTACTCCATGTGAAGTCTGACCATGGTTTTATTTCATGGCATCACTACCTCCCTCCCTCCTTATACTGGTGATACCCCAGCCTATGCACCCCAGCATGTCAGTGGCCCTCCCAGCTGCCTTACCACTTTGACATTTTCAGGTCGTCTAAAATAAGAACCCCAGGTCCCTTTCCTTCTTTGTGACTGTCAGCAACTCCCCTTCCCCAATCTTGTACCTTTCCTCGGGGTTTCTGTGTCCCAGGTGCATAATTTTGCACTTTTTTGAATTAAACTTCAGTTGCCAGTCCTCAGACCATTTCTCAACCTTCCCCAGGTCCCTCCTCATTTTCTCCAACCCCCTGGGGTATCCACTGTGTTACAGATCTTGGTGTCATCTGCAAACAGGCAGACCTTCCCCTTCAGCCCTTCTGCGATGTCACTAATGAAGACATTGAACAGGACCGGCCCCAGGACCAATCCCTGCAGCACCCCACTGGTCACCCCCTCTCCCCAGACTGCGCCCCATTTACCACCACTCTCTGCCTCCTGTCTGTTACCCAGTTTCTAACCCACTTTACCACCCTTTCCCCCATGCCCAGCCTACTCAGCTACTATATCAGCCTCCTATGTGGGACAGTGTCAGAGGCTTTGCTTACATCAAGGTAAGCGTTGTCCACTGCCCCACCCTGATTTACTTCCTTTGTCACCCAGTCAAAGACATCAACCAGATTTGTCTGACATGGCCTCCCCACTGTGAATCCATGTTGCCTATGGTCCTGGGCTCCAATGGCTTCTAGATGCCCCACTATCCTTTCTTTAAGCAATGTCTCCATGATCTTCCCCACTACTGAAGTGAGGCTGACTGGCCTATAGTTCCCCACCTCCTCCCTACTGCTGGATTTGTATAGAGGGACCACATCTGCCCTCCTCCAATTCTCTGGTACCACCCGTGTGTTGAATGACTCAGTAAACATGGCTGCCACAGGTACTGCTATTTCCCTTCATAGTTCTTTTGCTATCCTTGGGTGTATGCCATCTGGTCTGATCGCTTTGTCCACCTTCAATTTACTCACCTTCTGCAGGATTCTTCTGCCTGTGAATGGACTATTGTCCACCTCTTCACGCCTTTCCAACTGCTGTGGCCCTTGCCCCTCCCCCTCTTCTGTGAATACTGAACAGAAGGACACAGTGGATGTCTTGGGGAGGGCACATGACAGTTCTTAGGCATGGTACTTTCACTTCCAAATACCTAAACAGCACATATAAGCAATCGACATTCGGCATTGACAAATGTTTGTTTTTTGGCAAAAAGAGTCACCATAAGTCTATGATTGCCTTCTGGATCTTCCCATTGCCATCTGTTAATAATTGGTAAGGTCCACCCCTGAAGTGCCATTCTGCCCAGCTGTCTTCAACAAGATCTGGGGAGGGATGAATGGTGAGGGGGCATCCACACGGTTCACAAGCAGGACATCCAGAGGTACTGGGAACCTGCAGCAGGCCAGCAGACCACTGTGCATGTTTAGCGGTCCGATACTTATGGCCCATCACTGTGGAAGTTCAGGGCTACAAAATGGGAATCTAATTCTGGTTGTGGTTGGTAAAAAAAAAAAAAAAAAACAAGCATGGGAATCGTCCAATTTACATTTTATGTACAACATTTTTTTTGGGGGGGGGTGGTTACCGTTTACTGATGTACAGTAGATTGTATCAGACTGATACCATTTCCTGAAACCAGAAATCCCAGAATGCCCTGCAGCTGACATCAGAACAGGGCTGCAGCAGCGGGAGATTCAATAGCCTGCAGTGCATGTCAGAGCTTTTATTTTTAATTTTTTTCCTATTTATGGCCCTGCTCTCTGAGCAGTCCCTATCTGTCGACCCAGCCCAAGCCCCTTCACCCTAGCAACCCCTAGGTCTTACCTGCATCTCCCCATGTTCCTCCAGGGCTTTCCCCCTCCAGTGGGGGTGGCAGAGGCCCCCTTTACCTCTGCTGTGGATGGATCTGATGTGGAAGGCCGCATCTAGGTAGCCAGGTGCAGGGTCTGCAAGCTAGTCAGCTTCATCCTGCCACTCGGGGTCTTTTCCATTTTTCTTCCTGAGTTCCCCTGGATGACGGCGTCAAGGGCACCCCAAGCATGGCCACATGCAAGCATGCATCATGTGGCGCCTGCTGATGTCCTCCCACCCACTAGATACTCCGGCTGCTCTACCACCTGTGGTCACCCAGGTGGCAGTATAGCAGCACAGCTGGCTACCATCCCTCCTGAAGGAGGAGAAGACCATCCTCTGGGAAGCTTGATCCTCTCCCTGGCCAGCCCCTGTGGACTGAGCCTGTTCCTGAACTCAGGTCACCAGCATGGGAATGGTAAGGCACGATGCACCTCAGTCCTCTGCACCACCTGGCTGACATGTCAGAGCTTGTATAAGCTCACATCACAAGTTTGCTGGCCCTGTTGTTTGTCTGAGGCTAAGTACAGTCATCTGTAATGGTACTTAGCCAAGGGAGGACAGCAGGACCAGAAACCCAAAAAGTTAAACTCAGGAAGGTAAAATGAAGAAGACAGGAACCAAGCTTTGTAGCAAAAGAAGTGAAATTTATTACTCAAACAGCAGAAGGACTACTATACCCTGATGGTTTGACATGTGCAATTCTTCGTCAGGGAGCCTGTTTTCTTCATTTTACCTTCCTGAGTGCAGTTATTCAGTTTTCTGTGTAAGTTCAGGGCTAGCCACCTCATACTTCACTGCCACTTTGGATCCAGCATGCACTGCTATTTGATGTAACGTACAAGACAACAGGACCAGCAAACAAAAGATCAAATCTTATAAAAACTCCAACATGCTTGCACTGCCAGTTAGTGAACTTCCAACTGCTGCAGCCCTCAACTGCTGTTAGCTACAGGGGATTCTGGGATTTCTGATTACAGCAAATGTCATCCTGGAAGTTAGCAGAATCAGCCTGATAAATCTACTAATCTTCGATAAACTGTAAGTATATAAAACTTTTTTTGCACACAAGTGCAAATTGGGACCAGCCCCACAGTTCATAGTGGGGTTCTTAGCACTGACTGTTCCCCTTTAAGGAGATGCAAAGAACTGAATGTTGTACAGTAGATGAGGACACTAGAGAGTTTGAGAGTTAGAAATCAATAACAAGGAAATACTTATCTGATACTGTACATAGACACTTGACCTCCAGCCAGCCCTGTGCCTTCCTTCCTTCCTTCATTACTGGGTATACCCACCGAGACATGGCAATTAGTTACATACAATAAGTGAGAAACAAAGTACACATTTCCAGAGTAGAAACTAAATATTTGCAAAGTAATCATACATACAAGGAACAACGAACTAGTTACAGTCAAGAAAATAATGAAATATACATTCAGAGGTTAAGTATCAGGTTCACAGATTACAGCAACTCATGGTACGTAAAGCAGGTAAACTGGAGATGTCCAGGGTCCATCAGGAGGACGGTGAACATCCAGGCACAGCCTAGAGAGATATAATATGTAGTTGGTCATCGGTTGCTCTCGCAAGGGGTCACCCATCTGGATAGCAGTTTGAGTCTCTTTCTGAACTGTGTAAAGGTGCGGCAGCTAAGAACCTCAGAGGGTAGCAAGTTCCATAGAGTAGGGGAAACAAATTAGGATGCTCACCTACCAAATGCTGATGGTACCCTGGGGATTTCAAGTAGTGGACTAGCAGAGGATCTCAGGAGCCGCACATGTTGCTTAAGCTTAATTATTCCAGTAAGGTTAGGGGTGCAGTAAGTTTCACTAGTGTAAGGTACTGTAAAAGATAGCTGCGTTGTGTTTTCTATCTTAAAATAATTCAAGCCACACAAAGGGAATGTTTCCTTCTGGTTTATTTTCTTTGAGATTCCATCAGCTTCAAATACATGTATTCTTGCTTCTGTTTGGTGCTAACTATTCAATTTTTATACGGGGTTTATATAAAGAATTGTTATCTTAAAAACTACCAACTCCCTATTATAGCTCAATCATATAACACAACAACCCATTAATCTTAGGGTGTGGTGAATAACAGTCAAAGCATAGATATTACCTCATTTCTTGTGCAACATTATAACTGTTTACTACAGTTTTTGTGGAAGGTTCTCTGTGCACACCTTCCTCTAACAGGTGGATGCCATCCTAATAAAGGCACAACATCCTGTTAGGTTTACTATAGGACATTCAATGTTGATCATAAGGTAAAGTGTTGTGTAATATTATCACAAGACTAAGGCATCACAGGACAGCTGAGCAAGACATTTGGTTATATAGTGTAAGAAATTACACTGAAGCATTTTGTAAAAAAGCTATACTTAAACACTCAGGGCCAGATATTCAAAAGAGTTGCGCCATGCGCAATAGGGTTGCGCCTGCGCAAGTCCAAACTTGCTCCATTCTGCAATATTCAGCAGGAGGCAGTTGCACCACAGAAAACATGCTGAGCAACAGCACAATGCAAATGAATGCATGCTGAACTGGAGGGGGAGGAACCATGCATAAACTGCACAGCAGCCGATATTCAGCGGGTTGTGCAGAGTTGTCTGGCAACCCCAACCTCGCCTGCAGGACTTTGAAACCAAAAAGGCTGAAGTGAGGCTACCCACAGGTGAGCTGCTGTGTTGCAGGCACAACACAGCAGCTGCCACCTGGCTTGACTAAACCCAGTCCCTGTGCCCCCGCAGCCCGATCGCGGGCATTGTCTCCCCCACCAGCCCAGTCGCGGGCATCAATGTAGCTCCCCACCCTCCCGTTCATATCCCTGGTGGTCAGTGGACGAAATGCCCGATGCGGGCAGTATGTATAATAATTCCCACCCCCTCCCGTTCATCCCTGGTGGTCAGTGGACCAAAATGCCCGATCGCGGGCGGTATGTGATAAAAACCACCCCTCGAACATAGCCCTGGTGGCTGGTGTCCACCACCCTACCCACCCACGAACCCCACCACCGCTCCCCGCGGCGGCGTGGCGGCAGCATCCACCGCCTGCCTCCCTGCGCCTGCCGACTGACTGCCCGGCCAGGGCACTGCCGCCCGGTGGTGCAGGCAAGAGCCAATGGCGTGCAGTCCATACGTACATGACAGTCCAGATTTGACACAATCTGGACTGTCATGTCTGTATGAGCTGCGCCCGTGGCTGCTCATCAACTAAGCGGAGCATCCCGGCAGTCGTCGGGCGGTGGCAGGCGGGTGGGATGCTGCCGCCCGCCGCCGCCGGGGAGTGGGTGGTGGGCTCTGGTGGGTAGGGTGGGGACACCAGCCACCAGGGCTATGTTCGGGGTGGTTTTATCACACATACCGCCTGCATCGACATTTCGGTCCACTGGACCACCAGGGATGTGTACGGGAGAGGGGTGGGAATTATTATACATACCGCCCACAATCGGGCATTTCGGTCCACTGGACCACCAGGGATATGTACGGGAGGAGGGTGGGGAGCCACATTGATGCCCGCGATCGGGCTGGTGGGGAGTACACTATGCCCGCGATCGGGCTGCAGGGGGCGTCGGTCCCCGACGGCTGCTGCCTGGCAGGGCGCCAGGCACAAGTCCTCGGGGATCGGCGCACCTACATGCTAATGGCATGCAAATGGGGACATAATCACATGCAAATGGCCCCCCCTGTGCCTTGCATGAATTATAGCCCCATTTGCATGTCACCTTTTGAATATCGTGATTTTGCGCATCGTGCAATGGTACTTGCGCCACCGCAAGTTGAATGCTCCACTCTGTCAACTTGCGGTGGCGCAAGTTCCACTGCGCCATGCACAGTGGCTGTGGCTGGGGGGTGATATTCAAAGGAGTTGCTCAATAGCGCAACTCCTTTGAATATCCCCAGGACACACCCCTGCGTAACTATTTTGCGCAGCTCAAGGGCTTGCGCCTATGAATGGCGCAGTTTGAATATCCAGCCCTCAGTTAACTATTATAAAAGGTTATACTGAAATAAACGTTACACTACAAAATGTTACAATACAATTCCCCCATGTGACTCTCTATACCTGGAGAATACACAAGACGATGTTGCCATTGTAAGATTTGTATTTGTCGAACCATGTGTTTCATTTTACGATACAATAACAATTGTACAATAATAACATGTATCACTGCAAAACTGCAACCCACCACTATGAGGGTTGGACTAGTACCCAAAACAGCCGACCCCCAATCCCACCAGGATATAATAGGGATATATGATAACTGTTTTTTACCTCTTTAGCAGAGGCCTTTTGTGTCAAAATAAGTCCTTTTGTTTGTTGACAATACAACAAGGCACCAAGTGTCATTTTATCAATTTTGGGTAATTCAAAATGAGGTGGAGTTGCCAAATCAGTGAGTAAATCTAAGGCCATACTGGAACCATCGATATGGGTAACATTTGTTTGGCTATAGGCAGGACATTCCCGAAGGGTCCAATTTGCAACCCACCAGGTCTTGTCACTACACCCCCATACATTCCAAGGTTGACCTGCAATTACACACCATGATTGGTTCCATCTCATAGCTTGACGGTATTGATTTGCAGATGTTAGGGTAAATTTACATTGTTTAGGAAACCATGGGGCGGTTGATGTCTCTTCCCCACATATTAAGGTTTCATGTTCTTGTACACAAAGTTGTTTAGGTAAGACAACATATTCATTGTGTACCGTGATAATGGTATCACGTGGTATTTGGAGTCTCATGATTCGGTCATGTATTAATACTCCCAAATTACTGATTTGCCACAATATTTGCGGGTGGTTCAAAACATACAGGTATTATCACTAGTATGGGAATCACATCACAGCACTTGTGCATATTGATTTGGTGAGTTCCATACTTTTACCATAGCTAAGGGTGGTAGGAATACAGTTTGATGATCCAATAATCTAGTTACACTGGTCTCACCTATCCCTAAAGGTAACCTATTGATCTCAGTCCTATTTAACCCATTGACTAGATAGCATGTGCTTCAGCAGCTAATTGAGAGCAAGCCAGTTCTATATAGCTTTCTTAAAGACATATTAGAAAGTGAGTTATAAAAACGGGCTGCCATTTGAGCAATGATTTTAAAATTTTGTAAGGTTTCTCTGAATGCAAACCAATCAATTTCTTCATCATCAGCTGCTAATTTTACAGTAGTTGATAATGGTCCAGTAGCCATATCTCTTAAGGTCGTTTCTAAAGAATGAATATGACCCTTTAAAACCATAGCATCGATACCATTAGCAGTTTTCAATCCTGAGCCTAACCAGCTCCATACGTCTCTTTTACGACAGAATAAGCCTGGTGGTGGTTCTGCAGGTATTTGAAATGACCACAATTTGTGTCTATCATGGTATCAATTTAAAGTACTGTTATAATACTGTTGCCACACTATTACCGAAGCTCGATCCCTACATTGAAGCGGTAATCGTGGAAAAGGCAAATGTAGCAACACATTATAATACTGTAATTTACAAGGATAATATAGAGGATATACATTTTGCGTCAAGATGATACCATCCAATGGGGGCAAGAAGTTCTGCCCTGATATACCTTGTTTTTGATACACTATATTCCATGCACCAAAGTTTTGCCATGCTGTTTGACTGACATTACATGTCATACCTGGCCATCGTATAATGCTAGTGTAAGTTAACAAAGGATATTCATTTGCCAATGGCAATACTTTGAAAAATTGCTTTAACCCTACTGTATAGTTTACTACAATAGATGTATTATATAAAAAATGCCACATATTACATCTATAACCTTTATAAGATACATTTAACAACGTAATATTGGATGGATAATGTAACATGTCCTTTAATTTTATTCAAAATAAATCTTGTTTTTCTCTTATCAAATTGGTTGTATCTCCTAAAGTAGAGTGGATATAGATTCCTTTCTGGGCTGCTGTGTTCACCACACACATCGCTCTGCCAGGCCAGGCTTCCAGCGAGCATCCCCATGTCGCATTTTGACATTGTCCATAACAAATAAAGTACCATTTGACAAGAAGATATCCAGTGTGTTCATGTCGTTCTCCTAACAGCACTGGAATACCCCATGCAGAACAATTGGCATACACTCTGGTATATAAACTGTTCCATATGTGCCCTGGGCACCTGTCATATCTATCGGAAGTTACCAGGATCAGTAAGGTACTGCTCAGCATAAGTACAGGATACATCATTGTACTTCATCTATTGGGAGAAACAGAGCAGTATCAATTGTCATTTAAAGGCTGATACAATTTACATTGTTCCACATGGACCCATTTGGTCTCTGTAGACCCTTGTCAAATTTGACAGACCTGAATGACCTATGGCCCCAAAACATCAATGACTGTATAGGGCCCCAACCAATTAGCATCCCATGGTCCCTTTTGACAAAAATTTTTCACCATGACGTGATGACCCCTTTCAATGGGCGGTATCACTTTTTCGTCATGTCTCTGTTTGTTTTTCCAATGAGTCTGTGCCATATTCTTGGCAGCATGGGGTAAATAAACAGCTAACTGTTTCTGTAGCTATTGCAAAAACACATCAGTTTTGATGCGGTCCAACACTGGTGTTGACAGATCTGGATATGAAGGATAATACAGCCGCATATCCCGTCCAGTCATCAATTGGTATGGGCTATAGCCAGTACTCTTGTTTTCCGTACCTCTAATACCCATTAGGATTCCTGGTAAGTGCGTCACCCACCCTTTACCAGTATCCAACACTGCCTTTTTCAGTGCATTTGTCAGAGTGCAATTTAACCTTTCTACCATTCCGGATGATTGTGAATGGTAGGGTAAATGCAAACATTGAGTGATACCCAAAATATCACACAAAGCTGTCATTACTTTTGCTGTAAAGTGAGTTCCTCTATCACTTTCAAGTATTCTGGGAAAACCCCATCGTTAGAACACCTGTTCCCATAGCACTTTTGCAGTAGCTGTAGCACTATCATTTCATATGGGAAATGCTTCTACCCATTTGGAAACTGTGTCAACAATGACTAGTAAATAGTGGAACCCCCCCTTTTGCAGTAGGTAAGGGCCCCACATAATCAATTTGTAAGCTGGACCAAGGACCGTCCGCTAAGGGTATACGCCCTAATGGAACCCTCTTACCAGGCACTGGAGGATTCATCTGTGCACAGATGAGACATGCCTCCAGGCATTGTTCAGCATCTTTTCCCATTTTTGGCCACCAATATTTTTGTGCCAACATTTTACAAGTTTTGTGGAGTCCACAATGACCTCCAATTTGATGATTATCCATGATAATATCTTTTCTAAATGAAGTGGGTGGTATCCACTTCCTAAACCCAGGTTGTCGTTCCCATACTACCATATCTTCCCATATGGTAACATGCTTGGTTGCACACTGTCCAGTGTCTTTCCATTGGTTCCAACAACCCATTATCCAAGCATCTGTATCTTGGATAAGCCCCAAACTTGGAACTTGTGAGACGGCAGCTATCCATTTAATATGGTGTTGGTCAAATTCATCCATCTCCCACAATTGTGTAGAATCACCTCCTAGAGGGTCTACCCATAAGTTTGTTTGTTTGTTTGGCTGCAACTTGAGCCAGATTGTCCACTAAGTTATTTTTTAACTCATGGATATCCTTTGGATTCTTTTGGTGAGCTCTTAATTTACAGATTGCTATTCTCAAAGGTGTCTGAGCTCCTATGTCCCATATATGTTGTAATATGGGAGCAAATGCGACAGGTTCCCCAGATGCTGTCCGCATTCCTCTTTTTGTCCAAATAGGAAGAAAATCTAACAAGGAATTGACAACAAAAGCACAGCCTGAGGAGACATTAATAGCCTCCTGAGGGTAAGCCATAATAGCTCCGCAGACTGCCTCCAATTTCACTCTAGAGGCAGAAAATGATGATGGGCATCGTACTAATATTTCCTGATTAGTACTTGGTGTCCATATGGCATATCCTGTGTGGAAATGTCCATCCTCCCAAAAGCGAGAGCCATCTACATAAACATCTCTTGCTTCAGTATTTGGTTCTGCAGCAAATATGGGTTTAAAATCGATTCCCATTACAGTTCCACAATCATGTGCCTCTCCTCCCATGCCATTAATTCAACTAACATAGGTGAGGTACATTTTTCTGCAGTGATATTTTTCCCTTGTAGAGCTAACACCCATTTAACCAATCGCTGTGAAGACACACCTCTCACATCCCTTTCAAGTAGAAATTTCACTGGAGTGTGAGATGTTTGCATGATAATTTTATTAAACCCCACAATATGTTCAGTTGCTTGTATAGCCCAATATACAGCTAACAAATGTTTTACGCATTCTTCATATGTTTCTTCCACAGGTGTTAATACGTGACAAAAATATCCCACAGGACGTAAAGTCTCTGCTCTCTTTTGTAATAGTACCGCATTGATTACCTGATCTGTTGAGTGTACCTGTATTACAAAATCAAAGGATTCAGAAGGACTAATTAGAGCCGGAGCTGTCATTAGTGCTTGTTTTAGAGCCAGAAAAGCTAACTGATGTTCTGGTTCCCATCTGAGGATATCAGTTTCCTTTCCTCCCTTCAATAGATTATACAGAGGTTTTGCCATACTAGAAAAGGCTTCAATAAAATCTCTGCAAAATCCTACCACGCCCAAGAACTGTCATAATGCAGTCATTGTCTTGGGTCTCGGTAACTGCTGTATTACCTGATTTTTATCAGGATCTACAGTTCGTCCTTCTTTGTTAATACATATTCCCAAAAAAGTTATTTGTGACTGCCCAATTTGTGCTTTGCTAGGGTTCATTTTTAACCCTCCCTTACCTAAGGCTGTTAGCAACTCGTTCAATAAACTAACATGCTCCTGGTATGTATCAGTCTGCAATAAAATGTCATCAACATATTGTATTATTGCTTCTGGTACTGAAAAACCCAATAATATTTCCACTAAACATTGGTGAAATAAAGTGGGCAATGAGTGAAAGCCTTGTGGCAAACACTGGAATGTGTATTGCTTATCCTGAAAAAAAGCAAACTTATACTGACTATATGGATGTACAGGGATAGACCAAAATCCATTTGACACATCTAGTACGGTATAAATAGTGGCAGTGGGTGACAACCAAGATATTAAGTCCGGTAGTCTAGATACCACTGGGGTGACTAGAGGTGTTGCCTTATTCAAGACCCTGTGGTCTATAAGCAATCTCCAAGTACCGTTCGATTTGCGAACCAGCCAAAGAGGGGAATTACCAGTTGAACATATCGGGCAAATTACCTTTTGTGATTGTAACTGTTTCAAAATAATTCCTACCTCTTCCTGTGCTTCCTTTGGAAACGTATATTGCTTTTGTGGCAGTAGGTCTGGTCCCTCGATTTGCACCTCCATATTAGACACTCGTCCACACTCTGTAGCATTTTTAGCCCAAATTGATTCATGCCTTTGTACAACAGATTTTATCCATTGTGGCACTTGTTTCTATAAATCACTCATATGATAAATCTTTAATGACTTTATTGTGTACACACTATGTGAGTCGTCCACATTTGGTCCTGGGTTAGTAGTGCTTTCCTTCCATAAAATCATGTTACTAAGATCTACTACTAAACCATGCTGTGCTAGAATGTCCATACCCATGATGGTACCTTCATGCGTATTACATTTCCAAAACATACATTTCAATTGTTGTTCACCTATCTGAACCAAAACTGGTTTGGTCAAATATGCTGTTAACACTCCCCCTGAGAAACCTTGCAAATTAATTTGTCGTTTCCTGTGAATTGTTAAAGGCATATCACTATCTGTTATACTAACAGTAGCATCAGTGTCAACTAATGTCACAGTCTGGCAGCCCTTGACCATTGCTGATATTTTTGGGCGCCCTTCCTCATCCTCTAGTAATTGACCAATGATTTGGAAGGTGGGGGCTTTGTCCCGTCATTTCTTTTTCTTCTCATTTCAAGCAAGAAGTTCTTCTTCATCCTCTTTCTCACTATCACTGTGGGCAGTAGGTTCCTGTCGAACTGATGCAACTGTCTTAGTATTAATCAAATTACTAAGCACTTCAATACATTTTTGTAAGTCTGCCTTACCACCAGGTTTAGCATTATTCTCCTGATTTTGAGCTCGTCTCCTCTCTAAGACTTGCTTCTGTTTTCCTTCCATATCTTCACCTTTAGCCCAACAATCGCGTTTAAAGTGGCCTTCTTTATTGCAATTGTGGCAGGTTAGCTTACCCTTGCCTTCCGTTTTGACAATAGCAGCTAATTTCCTCTTGTCCCATCCCTTTTCAGGATCTCATCATATTGTTGCATACGCCACCAGTCAGTTAAAAACTCTTCTTTTTCGGCACCATGCTCTGCTCTTTTACACAACATACGCACTGATGCAGGTACAGTAGTAGCCTGTCGATCAATTAAACTGAGAAAGAGTTCTTTATCCTTACTAGGGTCTGCCACGCCTCCATATGTTGCGTAGGCAGCATATAAATGGTTGATAAACATAACTGGGGATTCACCTGGCTGTAGAGTGATCTCATAGATCTTACTCCAGTCAGTATGTGAGACTCCGTGCATAGATTGCAACCAGCTTGGATTTCATCCACAGTTGCCCAGTTGCTATCAATCTCTGGTCGTGTCTGATTGCCTGTCATCTTGGCAGGTAAACTCTGCAATAACACTGCAGGAAGTGACAGTGTTACTATTTTACAGGTATCTTTGTTGGTCAAATTAAAATTTGCTACTAATGTCTTTAATTAAGAACAATATGGGACTGGATTTTGACCCGGCTCCCATTTGCCTAACTGGTCTACTAACTGCATTGATTCCTGTATGGAGAGATCTCGTTGAGATAATTCCGTATGTACTTTAACTTCTTCCATAGCTTCCTCAAACCTTTTTGATTGTGCTCTAGCTTCTTCATCTTCCTCATAGGCCTTTTTGTGTGCGTCTAGGGCATCTCGTCGGTGTCTTACTTGATCTAACAAGTGAGCTTTATCTCTTGCATTTAAGGTTTCACTCTCATCCATTAACCTACCCTCCAATTGCATTATTTCATCATAGTTTCTTTAACCGCTTACTCCCTCTAGCTTGCTGCACTTTCTTTCCTTCTCCTTTGGTTTTTGTAATAAAAGGAGCCATTTTATTTTTACTGCATAATGCAATAATTTCTTCTACCTCAGAGGCTTCTGACTCAGTCTCTGATTCTGATGTGTATGTGCACCTTCCAAAACAGCCACACGGAACAGGCATGTGCTATGGTTGGGTAGGAATTTGCTTGTATTTTTGTACCTGATGCTATAATGCTAAAGATATTTGGCATTGTACCTGGGCTTCAGCTTGCAAAGTATACAAAGTTTGTTCTGTGTACGCTATGTCTTCTGCATGCTCTTGGTTGGCATGATCTAATCTTTCTATGGCTTGTTGTAACTGCCGAGATAATTCATTAATCTGGGCTTGACTCTGTTAATAAATTTAATATTTTCTTCCAATTGATTATTCTTAATCATCAAACCACATACTTCTCCTTGAGAGTCATTTAATTTGTATTCACAGTTCTTAGTCTCTGTGACATATGTGGTTATATTTAAGTAATGAGCATCATTTTTTTCTAACATTTCTTTCTTCAACTGACACGTCCTAGCAGTTATTTCTAACTGATACTGTATGAACATTTGACATGTTAGCTAACTTGGTTTTATCTGATTTACTTTTCTCATTACGGTCTGTACATTGTTTAATTAAACATAAGTATGCATCTTCCTGCTGTTCAGGAGAGCTGTATAGACCTTCTTTAAAGTTCGTCTCTAAAAATTTACGTAATATGGCATCCATACATATGTCAGTAGGTTCACTGACAAATCATGTCTGACTTCACCTCAGCTTCCTTGTTCGTCCCTCTGACCTCCCTTCGTACGTGAGTAATTAGTTCAGATATGGTAGGCATTCCTCGCAGTGGCTTCCTTCTTGGTTTGTTTGATGTTGTCACCAACCATATAGACTGTCTTCGGACATCAGAGTCATGGCACCAATTGTAAGGTAAAAGATAGCTGCGTTGCATTTTCTATCTTCAAATAATTCAAGCTACACAAAGTGAATGTTTCCCTCTGGTTTATTTTCTTGGCGATTCCATCAATTTCAAATACATGTATTCTTGCTTCTGTTTGGTGCTAGCTATTCAATTTTTATACAGGGTTTATATAAAGAACTGTTATCTTAAAAATCTACCAACTCCCTATTATAGGCCAATCATATAACAAAATAACCTATTAATCTTAGTGTGTTACCTCATTTCTTGTGCAACATAATAACTGTTTACTACAGTTTTTGTGAAGGTTCTCTGTGCACACCTTCCTCTAACAGGTGGATGCCATCCTAATAAAGGCATAACATCCTGTTAGGTTTACTATAGGACATTCAATGTTGATCATAAGGTTAAGTGTTGTGTAATATTATCACAAGACTAAGGTATCACAAGACAGCTGAGCAAGACATTTGGTTATATAGCATAAGAAATTACACTGAAGCATTTTGTAAAAAAGTTATACTTAAACACTCAGTTAACTATTCTAAAAGGTTATACTGAAATAAATGTTACACTACAAAATGTTACACTACAACTAGCTTGAAGGTTAGATAGAATGTTGGGTAATGCAGTCTTTCATCAAAGACCCTGTCGGTCTCCCAACATTCGGTCTTTCGAACTCGGGCTTATGGCGTTTGGGAGACTGAGTGTCGGAACTACATAGGTAATTCTTCTGCATAGTACTGAGGATATCAGAGGTCACACACAACAGTGTGGTGTCAGTGCCATGATTCTTGCGGAAGCCACGTTGGACACTAGTCGAGGAGTGATTACACTTCCGGTAGTCCTGTAGTTGGTAATACAGTAGCCTGTCCTGGATTTTGGCAAGTGTGCAGAGAAAAGAGATGGGTCAGTAATTTTTAATCAATTCTTTCTTCCTTTATGAATAGGAACCACAAGTGCCACTTTCCATTTTTCAGGGACAATTCCAAGATGGGGAGACTTATTGATAAGATGTTTGGGGGTGTTGGCAATTATGGATGCTGCAAGTTTGAAGAATTTGGGTTCCAAGTCATCGAATCCAAATAATTATTTGCTTTTTATTCCTTTAAGGGACCTGAGAACTTCCTTCCTGGATACCAGTCTAAAGTGGAACTTAGGATGAAGTCCAGGGTAGGTGACTGGTTAGGTGGCAAGGAGCAAGGGAGAAATAGGTTCAGATAATAGGAAAAACTAATAGCAAGTTGAGATGCAGAGTAGTGGAAGATTACAAAAGGAATAGGATTGCAGTAGAAGTAAAGTAAATGGTATTGTAGAAAAAAGGTACAGTTCAAAGAGAAAGTGAGTGTAAAAGCAAGGGGAAAAAAAGGAAAGTACATATAGAGAATAGAGATAGAGCATGGGAGAGAAAGAATGGAAATGTAATAGTGTGACTTGGGGGGAGTAAGCGTAAACCCCTAAGCACCCAGGTATCCATTTTAACAATCAATTTCCAGCTGCTGGTGGCCTAGTGGTCTACATTTAATGAGCCCTGGTGGTGAAGTGGACTAGTGTGGAGCATGCATACATTTTTAAAAAGTGAAACTGTGGCTGGCACCCTACACATCCCTCCAAGAGGTTACAGAAGGCTAAAAATCACCATTGGGGCATGGTCAGTGGGACTGAATGCTGCTCCAGACTCACTGTGGGAGGAAGGGCAGAGGTGTTACATCAGTGGTCCCCACCACACAAAAGCCTTGCAATTCTAAAGGCAAAGTGATTACATTATAGGGGATGCAAGCTCCCTGTTATCGCATACAGTGGCCGACTGAGGTGGTGAGAGGAGGGCTGTGCCGGTTGCTGTATGGGCTCCTGTAGCACTGATGAAACCAGTAAGATGTGGAGGTGGGGGTTGGCAGGGTGGGTTGGCCAGTGCCTGCGGTGTGGGGGGGCCACTAGTCACCAGGGAATACGTGATAATGTACAGGGACGGGGATCAGTGGGTGAGGGGGCCATTAGATGCCAGGAAGTTATTTTTTTATACCAGGGCCAGTGATCAGAGGACAGTGGGGACCACTGAACCCCAGGGAATGTCTTAGAATGCTGTGGAACAGTGACTGGAGGGTGGTGGGACCACTGGACACCAATAACTTCCTTATTTTAACAGGGCCAGGGTTCAGAGGGTGGGGGGGTGCCATTAGCCACCAGCGAGCAGGTGCACTCCCCCATTGCCAATGTGGTTATTGGCTGCACTGATTCTGCAACCACTAGGGTTGCTCAAAGTGAGTCGGCTTCTCCTCAGCGGTATTTCTGCTGTGCCAAGTGTCCTGCACTAACTCTTTTATGCGGTGCAGATGCACCGAATATTGCGCTGCACCTATATTCAGGTCCCCGCTCCTTCCTTTACCCACTGCATACATTATGTTTTTTTGCACACACCACAGTCCCTTTTGAATACTGTGCACAGGTGCAAACCCCAGGTAATCGGGGCATAATCACTTTGGCCACCGGGCACATTTTTGAATATCTGGCCCTTGTTATTTTATACAATTCTGGTGTGAGATAGACCTTCAGGCTCATGACTTATGTGGTATCATAATCTTTGGTGTGTAACAAAAACTTGTAACACACTATTGCCAATATATTCAGTCACCTTTGGGTCACTTTCCCTTGAATCAGGGTGCCATATCAGCGCATCCCTCCTGCACTTGGCTTGAAAAACATGAGCTGAAACTTCAGGTAAAACAGTTCAAATAGTTCAACATTTTTTTACTCCTGCACAACACTGTTCTAATACAGTACTTGGAAGTTTGGTTTGCTGGACTTCAGTGCTGCATTTTTCAATTTTGGTCAGTTATAGCAGTGCATAGCATTGCATTTCTTGGGGACAGTGACAGTAATCCCTGTTACTGTCTTGCTCCTGAGGGGCTCTAGTTTCAGCGCACAGCTTACTTTTAATCCCCCTTCATCTCAGGCACTGTATAAGAGCAATGTCTCTTAGAATCACACAGCCACAGATGCACTTAAAAGCAGTCCAGAGTGGGACTTGGACGCAAAGCACTTTTGGTTTCCCTTTATAGCCTTTTTCACCAGAGGCACGTGTGCATCTTCCCATCATGGGGAAGTCTTCCCACACCTTACACTGCCATAGCATTCTCTCTCAAGAGAGCTCAGAAGCACTCCGGTGTCACCCTGTGCTTTGGGGACTGACCCCATAGGAGTGAACACACATTGCACACGTCTGCACTTGAAGAATTCTCAGCCCTCTTTCCTCCATTTCTCTGGGTCCAAATGGTAGCCAACATGGGAGCACAGGGAAGGGAAGGGAACATTGTTTAACCAGGAGCAGCACACTAAGCCGAAGCTTGTTTCCAGATGCGACCTTGGAGCACAAGGAAGTTAAATGACTTGCTCAGGATCACACAGTATGCACCTAGGCAGCTGTAACAGGGACGTCCCTCTTCTTGGTAGGATTAAACAGACATCAGAGACTGGCACTAGAAGAGGGTACTGAGACCACAGGCTCAAGGCTTGCCTTACTTCAGTCTCTACATACCTTCACGGCCACAAAATCATAGTTACTGCACACCCCTGGCATGCATTTCCCTTGAACTTATTTAAGGCTAGGGGCTCTTCAGGCCAGGATCAGTAGAGGACCAACAGGAACTACCAAAACTAGGGCCTCACACCACCCCAGGCCGGCAAGTCCTCGTGGCCTCACCTGGACCCTCCCTCAATGCCACACTTCTCCTGGTTCTGCAGACTTCCCCTGATTCCTCCCAACTCCCCCCCCACTCCCCTTTTTGTATCTGCTTACATTATATCAAGCAGGGAAAATGCCCTACTTCAGAGAAAACCGCAGATCTGAACCAGTTACCTTGAACATGAGGTAGGCGTGCAATCAGAACAATGATTTCAAAAGTTGTCACAGAAGAAGCACAGGCTCCTTAAATGTACCAAATACAGTCATCAATGATGTAGCGAGGAAAATAACATTTGTAAGCCACAGCACTATGGTGCCACTGCCCCCCTCCCCCATTGTAGGCATGCCCACATTTGTTACTCATACCCCTTGTAGACCCCATATTGTACTTCAGAAACTGCATCATAAGAGGGAAAGACAGCCGCACAATGCATTCCACTTGTGTGCATGTCAGATGTATGCACATTGTGGTTATATCCTTATGGAATTCCAGAGATCAGACATAGTCCCTCGGCTTCCTCATTCCGTAGAAGGTACCATGACCATCTTCTCAGGGGGTACAAGTGCACTTGCCCCCTAACCTGTCTCCTTTTGATTGCTGATATTTAGTATAGCTATCTGTCTGTCAATATTCTATAAACTATATGTGCATTTATTGGTATTTGTATCTGCTGTTCCGTGTTACTTTTCACCTGAATCTTACAATGTTCTCCATGCACTGCTTTATTGTCCTTTCTGTCTTGACAGTATCTGTCATTGCCTTGAAATCACGCTCTAGTAAATAGCAATGTTATTGTATCTTGTACTCTCCCAGGTCATGCCTGAAAATAGGCATTTGTTTGTCTAGTGCACCTACCTGCTCAACAAACGACATAAAAATATGCACAAAAATGGCACATCCAAGTCCCAATCCTATGCACTTAATGATAAAAAATGTGCTTGTATGCACATCTTTTCCTCTGGCCAGAGGCTCCGCAGACATTAATACTGTCAATCACACCATTAAACAGGTGTTAACTGCACTGCCAGGGGTTAAATACATGCACGTTTTAGCCAGTTTCAGCCTGTCTGTTAGTTACAGCCAGCAGCCATAGAGAAAACAAATAGCTTAAACAGCCAGCGTGTGCAACATTTGATGAGCTGGTATGTTTTAAAGGAGTTTGATGCATTCAGTAAAGGTAAAAGTGAGTAGCAACTGAGGAAATGTGTTCTACAGAGTGGCTCCATTGATTTCAGTACAGTTTTGGTTGCATGCCATTTTGGATGTATATACAAAGATGGCATGTCCCAAACATGTGCATACATCAGGGATTGACTGTATGCAGTTTTATGTATTTACATTGTGCTTAATTCAAGCAAAGCACAGCATTCATATTATAACACCAGCAGGGGTGGGCATTAGACAGCAAGAGTAACCACAATCAATGGTCAGGACCCAGAATGCAACCCCCCCCCACCCATAAACTTGTAAGCCATGGCTTACATGGGGTATGTGCTCCTGCACCCATGATAGCCAGCACATTTACCAAGAGGCCATAATGAGAGTGATAGGTTACCCATGTGAGTACTGCAGAGTTACCTTAAAATCAAATCCAAGTGCAGAGGGTCTGGCCTGTCAGCACAAAGAGAAATCAATATAACAAATACCACCAGAGGGCACTGCACAACAGTTTGCAAAATCCAGCAGTCTTCCTGGGTGTTGGCCAGAATCTGTTGGAGGAGTGAAGACAGGTACAATATTTCTTTAGTGATGGAGACCGACTGGGGAACAGAGAGATTGTCTGGCCATAGCATCATCGTTTGCCTATTTTAGGAGAAGTCAGCCATAGGAATACCTCTGAAAAGTTGTGCTTACTGAGAATACCCTGGCATTTGTTTGTGTAAGCATTTCTTTTAGCGCCAGGCAGGCAGCTTGCATGCTTGTATTCACATAGCACCTTATACTTCCTTGAGGATCAGTCAAGGAGACATAGGACCTCACATGCATGCTGCTGCCCTCTGATTATCACAGTCTGCCCCCTCCTTGGCCAGACGGTTGGTACATTCCAGACCCATGAAGCTATGTCTGAACCTTTTCCAGAATGCCTCTGAGTCCGGTGGAGGGGGGGCTCCAGTTAACTGCAGGTCACCAAAGTGCACTGAATACAATATGACATCATGAACAGACTTAAGGAGGTATCAGCATGTACAGTACGTTCATAGACATAATGTTCATCTATTGTGATTTCTTAGACATTTCATTTTTTAAATGTTTCAGTTTTCCTTTCTAGGGTTTAGAGCCAGTAGCCTATCCAAGACATGTGTGCATAAAAAGCACTGATCATCCCCAGTTGACCTCATGGTGCTTTTTTATGACATCATAGTGCTCTGCATAGCAGCATACTGTGACATCACAGTCCGCAACTGTGAAGTTAGATGGGGACATCAACACTTCTTGTAAATACACAGTGAAATAAGGGCCACATTATCCTTAAATTAGTGTTTTATACGAACATACATGCAAACATATGAAGAAGCCAGTAGAGGAAGGCCATTTGGTCTAGTAAGTCTGCTCGTATTGCAGGGTCCACAGCTTGAACTAATGACCCAGCCCTCCCTCCCCAATCCTCCCATCCTTCCTGAGCAAGATCGTTACCTTCCCCCTATGCCTATCCCAGGCTCTTTTAAAGCTGCCCACTGTTTTCAATGAGATGACCTCTTCCGGCAATGCATTCCAAATGTCCACCACCCTCTCTGTGAAGAAGTGCTTCCTGACCTCCCTCCTAAACCTCCCACCCTCCAGCTTAAGACTGCGCCCCTTCGTGTTATGGTTGCCACTCAGCTTAAAGAGGCTACTATATGCTACTGAACTGGCCTGCCTCTGCCCCTATCAGTCTGGCAGATACCCAGCTCTGATACCAACCCAGACCTCAGAAAGTACCCCTTAGCTGCCCCATGAGGATCCTTCCCAGGGAAGGACTTTCAGGGGAGGCAGCCATACACTCTCCTGATCTCTCCGAATATGGTGGCAAAGGAGCTCTATTGTGCTGGGTGGGCAGGCAGTACAGAACCCAAGCATTGCCAGACTCATCTTGTCAGGGCTTGGGGTCTTCACTTGTTCACCCATCCCAAGACACCTGGCTATGGACGTGCAGCACATGCACTACGGAACAGGCATGCATGCACCACAAAACCAGTGTGTCTCTCCTCCCACTGATCTTCCCGACTGTCTTGCACTTCCTGGGCACCTCAAGGTGGTGCTCATGCAGTGGAGATCAGTCACCCACCCTGTGGGACTCTCTCCATTGTCCCCTTGCCAGACCTCCAGCAGTCCAAGCTTGTTCCAGAACCTGGGCTGCCAGCATTGTGCGTGGAAGCCCTGCAGCAATGCCGACAGGCTGGCTAGAAAGGGACACCTTATCTGAAGTATTAGAAGACCAAAAATGGGAGAAGTAGATACCTGCTGCCTTTACAGGGTGACTTCTTCAAAACTTGTGGAATGACTGAAAGGAAGAGATTATGAGGAAGGCTGCAAAAACAGGGGACACACAATGCTTGACTCAAAGTATGCAATTTTTGATTTGGAGCAAGGGGCCAAGACTATAACTCAGGAGTGGCAGAGCGCCAAGTAAGCTATGAAAGTCCTGCTCCCTCACAAATGGAGATAAATTGTATATTTTGAGTTGAACTATCGAGTAGTCAATTTATATGTAACCAAGTTGCTGTGCAGATGTTGTATGTTGCTCACGGTTACCACCCCAGCCTTGCGCCTGTGCGGGCCACAAATGAGGTTGAGGGGGTTTGGCTCATTAAACTCCTCAGTGTAGGAGCTTGGTTCATAAAGAGGTAGGGCAATAGCATGGTGCCTCCACCCCAGAGGAAGACTAGTGAGCCAAGTCAAGTGTGTAATACTGCCCCCTAGGATGCTCACCTCTCCCCTGGTGTAGGAAGATTGTTCCCCTGATGACTGGTCTGAGACCAGTTTCTGAGCAACCTGGTCTGAGCAGTTTCAGAGTTGCCTGGTCTTAGACCAATTTATGTTCCACCTGGCCTGAAACCAGTTTCTCCTTCCAGCTGAACTGGTCTAGGATCAGTTATTGTCATGTAACCCCTAGGTGGCGCTATCCCAAGGGCTACTACCTCTGCCTGCTTGGCTAGTAGCAGATTAAGGGGCCTGAGTTCTGAAACGGGTGCCTCCACCTGGAGGTCAGAGTTGGTAGTGGTCAAACTAACCTGGGCACAGCCCTCCGGGATACTGTAACCCCCCTCTTTCCTTACTAGTGGCCGGAACAATACACAATAATCACTTTCACAATACCCCTGATACACCACACAAGTACCCACACTGTTTGCACTTACCACCAGGGCTTTCCTCTGGCCCAGCCCTGGGGACTCCCTGTAAAACAAGGTTATACACAGCAAATAACAGCAGTATAGTACTCTTGCACAAACTGGAACCACAGTCAGGGTAAATGCAAAAAAAAGAGTTTGCTCTGATTTCTTTAAGGGGTTTGAACAAGGGAGGGGCGTAATCAGGTTAATTTGCTTAAATGCTCTATCAATCAAACAGTTATGCATGCACTTCAGGGTCCATAAACAGTCACACACTCTGGGTACCCGGATGGAGAATAGTGGGCTAGCCAAGAATGTTGCAGCTGGTTGGGGCCCTGTGATGGAAGAAAACAACATGCACAACACACACTATTTGTAATCCAGAGCCGGAGAGCTCAGTTTGTGAAAGGAAAACAACAAGACAATCAGATGGCACACTTTTAGATTAGGCTGTTCTTGCAGAGAGCTACCCTGATAATTACTCATGATACCCAAGACTAGACACAGGCTGGATGAAAATCGAGACAGCAGGTGGTTAATCTGGAGTGCCAGGAGAAGCAGGTCCCACACGATTTGCTGAGGCATCGTTCCTGTTCAAGCATGGAGCAGGGAGCCGATTCCCAGTCAGATCTCTCGTCGATGGCTTTCTCTGTGCAGTGGGGTAGTCTGGCAGGGCCAGCATGGCATGGCCCAGGCCAAATGGAGATGAACGTGGATTCAGTCCAATTAGGCTGGATAAAGCTTCCAGCAAGCAGAACACAATTCACACAGTGGGAAACCAAATCACGACCCACTTTCAATACACAGCACATTTACATGTAAGGAAATTCTACTGTACCAGGCAAACCGCTCTCCGGTCACGATCGCAAAGTCTCTGCACAAACCGGGGATTCAAAAGCAGCTGGAAATCCTGACAGGCCAATTGCATTTAGCAAATCTTCAGTCTTCTTCAGGTTAAAGCCTGGTCACAGTCCAGTGGCTTAAGGTTCTCACAACTCGGATTCAGTCCGAATAAACTCTATTTTCCCTCTCAGGGACAGCAGACAGGCAGGCCAAAACTCAGCCCTTTCATAGTTCTCCCACACAAAACTACACAGAACTGCTGCTCAAAAATCACTTGAGCTGTTACTTCTTCACTTCTCAGCTCAAAACTGAAACTAGCTGCAGTAGCCTGGGAAATTCCCCAAGATCCAAAAGGTTCGGTTAGCTGATCCTCCTGTCAGTCACAACAAAGGCTCCCCCTTCAGGTGCAAAAAGACCAAAACTACAATTTCTACAGATTTTGACTCCAGACAGCTCCTGTAGTCTGGATCCATTTTAGGTTCCACCAGTACTGATTGGTCCAATTCGCAGTCCAGGAGCAAGATAGTGGAGATAAACAAAACAGTCCTTGCTGCAAAGAAGGCAGGTTAGACAAACTGCATTATCATTATCACTCTAAATGATTTTCAGCAAATAGTTACATCTTTCAACAGAGCTCCCTCTCAGATTACTTATGACTGCAATCCAGGCAGCTCTTAAAGAGACAGTACACAGAGGCTATACAGGCACTCTCTGGCAATCACATTTAAACTGCTAAAACACAGGACACCAGCTTGGCAGTGAGCATTTAGGCAAGCTCGAGGAAGACTTTTCGGGAATCCCCATTTGTAGGGTGGTTACAGTCACATATGTGTCTAACCACAGGCTTGCTAAGCAGCAGCCAGCATAGTGTAGTGGTAAGTGCACTAAGCTGTGATCCTGAAAGTCTGGGTTTGAATCTCACTTTCCCCTAAAATTCTTCTGACCCCAACTTTCACTGATGTGGTGATCCATAGCAGTATGGAGTTGGTAATAGTAAATCTACACTAAAGGGAGTTGGTTCAGGAAAAAAAAAATCCAAGTGCAACAAAGAGAGCTACTGTACAGCAGTGAAACTGGTCTCAGACCAGGTGGCTTGGAAACTGGTCTCTCACCAGTTGTCACGGCAACAAACTTCTTGCAGCTCTCCCCCCTAAGTTATTCAGCTCTCCTACATGATATGGGACACCACCCTGAGGCCAGCTAGTAGCCACACTCCAGTTTTAGTAAAACACACTTTTGTGTGAATAACTACTGTTCACTAATAACATGCTCACACAGCAAAATTGCAAAATATAACAACAGAACTTTATTAGACAGGAAACTGATCCTGTGGATGGAAAAGGGGGCTAGGCAATGATCAGTCAATGCAATTAGCAATTGGTCTGGCAACACAAACAATCTTACAAGCAAGTCCAGTATTTCTTGTTGAGGCCCCAAAGATGTAGTACAGGTCCTCCCAGCACCCACACATGAGATGCCATCAGCCAGCTGTACTGTTAGGGTCCCAGTAACCACATTAGCTGCCTCCCACAGTAATAGCAATTCTGGGGAAGAACTTTGCTTTCAGAAATATTTACTGCAGTTTATACCAATTACTGGGCACCCAGGCGAACAGTTGCCGGCCTGATGTTACGGTGCCTGGGATCTTGCACGAGTGCACTTAGATATTACGCAAGCTTGCAAACAAATGAAACGCCAGCTAGCAATATAGATTACAGCAAACTGTTTTCCAGCAGGGAAAACTGTAATCCAAGGAAACAAATTGCAGTCCCAACAGGAAAGATGGTTTGATGCAACTCTGGCTAATGAGGCCAGCACTCCTGTATCTGATGACCAGCTGCAGCTTGGGCTGGTGCAGAGTCACAGTACAGGTCCTCAGCTGTGGAGCTCAGGAGTAGGCTAGCACACAGGTGGAACAGTGGGCGGCCTCGGCTTGGGCCTGGTTGCTCTTTCTGTGTGGTGACCTCTGGCTCGGCTCTTACAGCAACTCGGCAGTGATCAAGTTTGAGGTGAGGCATAAATCGAGAAGTTCCCCACATCAGTCTTGGATGCACTCACAATAGAGGGTACTGGGGTAACCAGAGACTAGTTTCCTGACTTCACCCTTCCCTCAGTCACAGCAGACAGAGGTAGCAGGGGCTGATCTCCTACCTCCGATCTCCAGCAGCAGAGCTGGGTTCTCAGCAGGCACACTGTGGCTTTTCAGTCTGGATGGAACTTCTGCAGCTTTAAATAACACAGCAGGCTCCGAGCCTGGCTAGGGCCTCAGCTCTTCTTCCTCAGCACATCCTGCAGTGGCTCAGAAGGCAAGCCCCATCATAAGTGGGGTTACATATACATCAGTTTAAAAGTTATACCTTTTAAATCCGCTGTTTGTGTAAAGGTTTAACAGTTTCTCTTTGAATTGAACATCTGGCTTCAAGGCAGGACAAGACTATTGTGATGTCACTAACATTGTGAAAGCTGTCCAACACCAGTGGAGTGAGAATTGCACAAATCAATGAGTTTTAGATGATAGCATATGCATCCTCTAAAATAAAACAAAATATATTTTTGATGTTGCGTATGTGACAGTCATTTATTTAACAGGATGCATATGTCACAGTAATTTGTTTTAGAGGTTGCATATATCATAAACAAGCATTCTGCAGTTGGAGCTTGTCTCAGAAGGTTCTACCCAACGCTGCCGATATGCATTTTTTCTACACTGATTACAGTGCAGGCAAAGTGTTGCCAGGTGCTACAGTGCCAGGCATTTAATCTCCTGGGAGGTACAGTGCAAAAGCACTCTCCCAGAAAATGGTTGGTTTTGCTCCCACACCCCACAGAACTAAATATAACCTCCTCTGGGGCAGGCATGCCCCGGAGGGGTTAGAAACTGTGTGTGGGCAAAGGGCGACAGGAGTGAGGGGCATTCTAAAATCAAGATTGCCCTTTTTACTGTCACCCTTGTGGCAGTACCAAAATTGCTGCAACTAAAATTAGTTGGCAACTTGGTGGGATATGGTCTCAGAATTGGTCAGAGAGCAACTTTCACAATGCTTATGACTAAGCATAGGCAGGTAGTGAATACCTGACCTGAAATGCTACCCGCAGGTAACTCTAAACTACCAGAAATTACCCTAAAAATACCCTAATGCAAAATGGGTAGTTGGTTCAGGTCAGGTAGTTACTACCCTAATCTTTCTACTATCCTATTACCCTACCCTGACTATAACAGACATTTTTTGTTTTTTTAAAGTGCAAAATAAAACTGTCCCAGGTGTCTAGTGGCTCCCCCCACCATTGGCCGGCCCAATAATCATCATTCCCTGGTGTCTAGTTCTCCCTCCCCCCACCGCAGATTGCCAGCCTGATATACAGTAAAATACAAATCTTTCCCTGGTTTCTAGTAGTCTCCCCTTCCCTGTCGATTGCTGGCCCAATGTTAAATAAAAATATTTCCCTGTTGTCTAGTGGTCCCCCACCACCACTGATCACTGGCCTAATGTTAAATAATTTCTCAATCTTTCCCTGGTGTCTAGCAGTCCTTCCCCCAACCCATACCCATGCCCAATGTTATCTGCAGTATTCCCTGGTGTCTAGTCGTCCCTCCCCCCACCGAATCGTCCACCCACTTTAGTGGCCCACCATGCTGTCCCCCCCATCCCGAACCTGAGCCAGCGACTGGCACAGCCCTCCACTCTCCACTCTCCACCACAGAGGGACATCAACAGAGCTGTCATGTCAATGAATGAGCGCGTGCTTGTACAATCGTGCTCGTGTTCTTTCAAGCTAGGTCGGTGGCCGACATGGTGGAGAGCGGAGGGTGCCCGGTCGCCAGCTTGGGGGTCATGGTGGGTGGGAGCAGGTGGGAGGGTGCTACCTGCCGGGGTGGGGATCCACCAGACACCAGGGAATGAATTACCTTTCTATTACAAGGGATCGGGGATAGGGAGGGGGGTCTTCTCAACACCAGGGAATGGTATAACTTCCTAAGGGATCAGGATGGGTGAGACCACTGAACACCAGGGAAGTTGTGACATTATGTCTGGTGGCTGACTGGGTGGGGGAAGGGACCACTGAACACCAGGGAATACTACAAAATAACATCGGTCATGGGTGCGGGTCAGGGGAAGGACTGCTAGACACCAGGGAAAGATAAAGAAATTATTTAACATCGGGCCAGCAATTGGTGGGGTGGACCACTAGATACCAGAGAAAGATTATTTAACATCGGGCCGGCGATCGGTAGGGGAGGGGAGGAATCCACTAGACACCAGGGAAAGATTTGTATTTTACATTGGGCTGGTGATCAGCAGGGGGCGAACCACTAGACACCAGGGAATAATCATAACATTGGGCTGGCCAATGGTGGGGGAGGACCACTAGTCACTGGGGAATGATGATTATTGGGCCGGCGATCGGCGAGGGGGAGCCAGTAGATACCAGGGACAGTTTTATTTTGCACTTTAGAAAAAAACAAAAATGCCTGTTTCCAGCCTGGAAGTCCTTTACTCATTACCCCATCTCAAATTACCCAACCCGAGAACTACACTGTTATGTCAGGTAGGGCAGTACATTACCTGAACTACCCTACCCAGCCAAAAATAGGTGATACCTGCACTACCCGACTTATCTACCTGTCAGATAGCTCATGCCTACTCATGATATCAAAATAGCCAGTCCTGCCCTGAAGCCTGCTGCTGTACTCAGACATAAACAGTTAAACATTCAAACAAACAGCAGATTTAAAAGTGATAAACTCATTAACTAGGCTGGCCCAGTGGGATGGAAAGCTGACCTTAAATGCCTTACTTCCACCCATGCCAACAACCCAGATTTGGGAATGGACCAGGGTCTCTTGGGGACCAACCGGGGGACGGAGGGAGGGAGGGAGGATTGAGCATCTGAATGACAGCTCCCCTTCCCTCCCTCAGAGAAGGAGACTTTGAGTCCTGCCAGTTGCCCCCCACCCAGAGAAGGCTTGCTGGCAACACCAGCAGGACCTGCAGATGGGGGTGGGAGATGTGATGATGCAACCTGCATGCGTGTCAAGACGCACCCACGCCATTGTGTCATATGCAGATCGGGAGGGGGGGACGAAAATGGAGGAAATCATCCCTGCTCACTCACCATCCCCCACAGGCTCCACACAGTCCTACTTGACAGGCCACCTCCACCATAGCTCAGGGTACGTGGTGATTAACCATCAACTCAACTTTCAATGTTTGGTGCATAGCATAGTGCTTGTGTATACTTATGAACTTTGAACTTTGGCCTTTCTCTATTCCCATCCATGGTAGGTAAGCCAGGTAGCATGTAGGGATCAGAAGGCCCAGCACCAAGGGTGAGCAGAGTGCCAGAGGAGGAGGAGGCAATGGAGGATAGTGGGTGTTTCACAATGCGCTAAGCGAGAGCTGCTGGGAGTGCCTGGGAGGAGCTATTCTCCCACATTGAACCTCGGGCTTCAGCCCTCCCAAAATGGGTTGGTGGTGGGGCTGCAAGATGCTGCTCAGACCAGGGATGCCAGGCAAGAAACAGGAATAATAAAAAGTAAATAAATACAGTAAATAAATGTGAAAGCTGATGTTGCATAAACTGGATATATATGGACCTGACTTAAAATACACAACTTATCACCACTTGTGAGTGCATGACTTTCATAACTCACTCGTGAAAAGAAACTGTGTATTTTCAGGCAGACCATCATATGTCCCCTATTTATACAATGTAGTGACAGTCAAACTTTACAGACAAATGGTTTATTTGAGCCACTGAAGCATTTTAAATGGAGATAAATCATTTACAGTATCTCAGTTTGGAAGCATCATTCATCAGCACAGGTTGAACCTGAAAATGGACTGGCTCCAGTGTTCTTACCCGGGTTAACAACATTTTAAATAAAAATAACATTTAAAAAAAAATCTCCACTTCAGATGGTCACAGAAGAATCCTTAACCAATGGGAGTGTAGCTGGCACAATGCCTGATGACATCACAATAGCTTCTGCTGCACTCCACACAGAGCAGTGGAATCAAACAGAAACAAGTACGTCTTCATTAAAAACAGCTTATTTAAAAACTTTACAATTTGAAATACAGTACTACTTGGACACACAATGGCCTGACTCAAAATACTGTAGAACTGCTTATTTTTTCTTTAAAGAGCACCTTTCATGGTATTAGTGTTCACAGTCATGAAGGACCCTTATAGGCTCAGGAGTTCAATGATATAAAAAAACAAACATTTTTATATGGTTGCATTTTCGGGAGGGAAGGGATTGTATTTTGGCTTCAATGAACTGAGCCACCAATCCCTTCCACTTTCTGGTTTGGAGACATGCCCCCACATTCTCCCATATTCTTACATCACAATGTGAATGCGGGGGGGGGGCGCGGCCCATAGGTATGTTTGGAGCGCGTCCCCCACGTTAGCACATTTTGATGTAAGAATATGGGAGAGCGTAGGGGCGTGTTTCCAAACTGAGAAGTGGAAGGGATCGGCAGCTCAGCTCCTCAGAGACAAAATACGATCTCTTCCCTCCCAAAAATGCAACCATATAAAAATGTTTTTTTTATATCGTCGAACTCGGAGCCAGGTAAGAGTCCATCGTGGCCTTTGGGGGGTATTTTGTAACATAACACGAAAGGTGCTCTTTAAAATAATTTTTGTTTTCATGCAATGGGACAATTGTACAAATTTGTGCAATTTTAGCCAATTAGGGCCATGCACAAAATATAACATATGGAAAAATAAACATTTCTACAGCATGACATTTATCATCTCTTGTAAGGGGACAGGAATGTCATAACATCATTCATGGCTCTGTCACTCATGAGTTATGTTCCTGCCCCCTCACTTATGAAGATATATGACATGTTATGAGCAAGGCCATTGTGTTACTCATATTTATGAAAGAACATTTATCACTACTGGTGTATAAAGTAGGGTTATGCTGTGTACCCCCTATGCTGTTGGTCAGAATGGATGTAGACTCACAGTGCACAGTGGTAGTGGGACAGAGGTGAGGGAGGCATTTCCCTCTGCCCTCCATGTCTGCACTCTGGCCAAAAAGTGGTGATGCAGGGAGTGGTAAGTCCATGCTTGGAGTACTGGCTGTAGTTCCAGAGGAGTAAACATCTTAAGAAAGATAAGGGATGCATAGAGACCTTATGAAGGAGGCCCACAAAGACAATCCAGGGACAGCAGGGGAAGTCTACAAAGAATGGTTGGCAGACCTTAACATGTATACACTTACTAGAGGTCTGAAGAGAAAGAGGAGATATGACTGTGGCATACAAGTTCTTGCGAGGAATTCAAAGGGTGGATCGTTAGGACATGTTCACAAGAAACAAGGACAGAATGACTTAGAGGACTCAGCTGGAGATTGGTGGGGGAGAGATTCAGAAGGACAGTGAGGAAGTTCTTCATGGAGCAAGCAGGGAACAAATGGGACAGACCACTGAGAGAGGTGGTTGAAGCGGAGTCTGTGAGAGGGGTTTAAACTTGATTGGACAGATATAATGAAATAGTGGAACCCACAAGCAGAAGAGGGGTAGGGATACCTGGGAAGGGGGGGTTGACACATCACCAGGGCTATTGGATCTCTTTATCCAAGCCAGCTTTAGGCGGAGCATGGAGTTAGGCAGGGAAATGGGAATACTGGATAAGCACCTGGGTCTTTTCCGTCAGCAATCTCTTTCTATGTGTCTGAGGGAGGAAGGGATGAGCGTCTCTCTGCCTGTAGTGGTGTACTGTCATTCAATAATTTTTATTTATTTAGTTGTTTAACCAGGTATAGCACACTAAGCTGAAAGCTTTTTTACAGGAGTGACGTGGGAGTTAAGTGACTTGCTCAGGGTCACACAGTATGCAAGTGGAAGCTGTGGGATTCAAACCCAGGTCTGGTCTGGATGTCACCAAATTTGCAGCTCAGAGCCTTAGACCACTGTGCTATACTGCCTCCTAAATAATGAAACTGAGATTCAACAGCTCATTTACAGCAAGGGTCCTGATACCACCCCTCTTTTACATCTGTGAGGGACTAGAACAGAGGGAGATTGAGCCACCCAGTTTTGATCTCAAAACAAAAAAAGGTAACAGCAGGTCATGAATGATAGGCTGGCAGACAGACAGACAATGGCTCAGTCACTCACAGTGCAGTAGCTGACAAAGCTAGTTGCAACCATGGCTCTGGCCAGGCAGTAGCTGAAAGCTCCTTTCATCTCCCAAGTATTTTTAGCCAACCAATGGCATTTAATGTTAAACAGTGAGGTAATGTCCCTTGTTTAATTGAAGCAAACTGCTTCATCTCATGCAAGGGCTTGAGAAACGGAAGAGGAGGAGGAGAAGGATATTAGAAGTAGTTTGGCAATTGCACCCTCTGAGAGACCACAGCAGAGAAAAGTGGTTGAACTTTTCCCTGAAGGGAAGAGGAGGCACACTTTCATGCACCCAACTCACTCCTGATGCAACCAGTCCCCATCTTATTAAATCAAATCAAATCAAATCAAACTTTATTTGTATAAAGTTACTTTCTAAAATCAAGGCACTTGTACATAATTAACTAAAATAAATCAATAAATAAAAAATACAATTAATTAAAACCATAAATACAACAACTTAAAACTCATAACAGCGGCATTAAAAATCAGTATACGCTAGGCTAAAACAAGCATTTGTCAATGCCGAATGTTGTCGCGCTGGCATTGGCAGTGGGAGTGGCAGAGCTAGAGATGCATAGTGCTGTGATTTTGTGAATGTGTCTGAAAAGGTGATTTTGCACAGCAGTACGCCATTGTGCGCCACAGCTGTGGAAACACGTTTTGGGCAGGCTGTGAAAAATGGCAGCTGGACTGTTGATAAGAGATGTGCACAAATGCCAGTGGGTGAAAATGTGGCATGAAAATATTGCAGATTGACGAAGTTACAGAATACGTGGAAACTCGCAATGCACGCTTGCAACACAGTCATTGTATGGAGTTTCGCACCCAATTTTCAATATAGGCATTTTAGGACCCTGCTCATGAACAGTGTCACTGTCATTTCCTCAAACTGTCCCAAAACTCATTTCGCTGGCAACCGTGCAATTCTGTGTGCGAATCGAAAACACATTTCAGGCAGCTGTAGTGTTCATAAGGAGGTATGGAAAAATGTCAATGATGAACAGCGGGAGTGAAAGTATTACAAATTCACAAAGTCATGAGTGTGCGTGCAAACTGTGCAATGCACGCTCATAAAACACTCATTTGATTGACTTTCGTTCCCAAATTTTCAACATAGGCATTTTAGGGCATCTGCTAATGAACAGTGTCACTGTCATTTTCATCATGTGTCTCGAACACAGGCTTTCCACAGTGACCACGCTATTCTGCGCTGGAACTGCGAAAACAGATTTTGGTCAGGATGTGGAAATGACAGCTGTACTGTTCATGGGACGTGCAGAACAATGGCACTGTTGAAAATCTGGAGTGAAAAATATTAGTTTATAAAACAAGCGGGTGTGTGCAAACTGCGCAACACACACCTGTGAACAGTAGTCACTTTATGGAGATATCGCTAAATTTCAACACAGACATTTTAGTACCTCTGCTCATGAACAGTGTCACTGTCATTTTCATAATGTGTCCGATCACTGATTTCGCTGTGAGCAGCTATTCTGTACCAAAAGTGTGAAAACACATTTTGACAAGGATATGAAAAGAGCGGCAGCTATCGGTTCCACAAGGAAGTGTAGTAAAATGCAATGTTGAAAATCTGGCATGAAAATATTGCAGATTCACTAATGTATGAGTATGTGTTCATAGTTTCTGTGGCTACGTAAAAACCAGTCACTTTAAGGAGTATTGTCACCAAATTTTGAACACATGCATTGTAGGACCTCTGCTCATGAACAGTATCACTGTCATTTTTGTAATGTGTCCCAAACACTGATCTCGTACAGCGACCGTGCTATTCTGCGCCGAGGTGCGAAAACACATTTCGGCCAGGATGGGAAAAATAACAGCTATACAGTTCACAAGAAGGTGTGGTAAAATGCCAATGTCGAGTATCTGGCATGAAAATAGTGTGAATGTGCTAACTTACGAGCATGCGTTGCCAGTTGCTACGCACACTCCTAAAACAGTCACTTTATGGAGTATTGTCACCAAATTTTCAACACAGGCATTTTAGGACCTCTGCTCATGAACAGTGTCACTGTAATTTTCGTAATGTGTCCCAAACACTGATTTCGCAGCATGACTGCGCTATTCTGCTCCGGAAGTGTGAAAACACATTTCGGCCAGGATGTGAAAAATGACAGCTGTACGGTTCACAAGAAGGTGTGGTAAAATGCCAATGTTGAGAATCTGGAATGAAAATATTGTGAATTCGCTAACTTACGAGCGTTTTTTGCGCAGTTGCTATGCACGCTCGTAAGACAGTCATGTTTAGTTTTCCCACCAAATTTGCAACTTATAGGGTTTTTGAGAGCCCCCCTCATGAACAGTGGCACTGTCATTTTGTTACATGGTCCCAAAATGTGATTCCACGCAGTGACTGCGAAATCACCTTTCGGGACCGAATAATGCCATGACAGTGCAAGAATTCATGAGAAGGAGTCCCAAAAACCCCATGTTGAAAATCTGGGACCAAAATTCGCAAAAATGCCTGAGATATGCAGCAAAGTTGAAAAAACTCTATTCATTCCATTATACAGCTTACCGGCATTTCCGCAGTTCATGGTCGGCTTTGAAGAGTGCAGGCGTGTTCCCAGTCACGAAGATCGTCAGCGCCAGACTCCGGAGAGTAAGTATGGGGTGGGGAGATGTGGGGAGGCAGGGTGCACAGTGGGTGGAGTGCGGGTGGGGAGGGGCATGGAGACTACGAGGACCATGTTCCTTTTACAGGTTCAAAACAAAAAAAAAAAAACATCATAGGACAGTTTTTTTTTGCAGAGAGATTGTACTTGGGTGGGCTCCCAGAGTGCCACCTAACTGTTTTGGGGGTGTCTGTAGCCAACGGAGGATTGGGCACCCTTGTCAGCAAACAACACGGGGAGTTATTGGTTATTTCTGCCAACAGGGGTGGGCTCCCGTCAGCACACAAGGAAGGGGGTGGGGTAAGAGCCGAGGGGTTAAGGCATCCCCTCGGCATATCTAAATGGGATGCTTTATGACGGGGAGTGGGCTCCCCATCGGCACATTCACAGGGGGCAGAGGCAGCCAACAGGGGGATTGGGCACCCCTGAAGCTGGCAGTTCGGTGGCCAGTGTGCTACGATGTACATAATGGCAATGAGCACGGCAAGGAAAGGACCACTGCATCTGACGAGCTTTGCTCGGATTGCAGTGGACCTTTTCTTAGTTGTGCTCACCACATTATGTATGCATGGTGTGGTGCCGGCATGCAGGCTGATTGGGGAATGCGGGACGCACCTACTGGTGCGAGCCCTGCATTCACCGAACAGCGACCGTGCCTCCAAAGCTGCACTGTCCCAAGATGTTGGCTGCGCAAGTGCGCCAACATAAAAAAAGTCTTCAAAGCCACTTTAAAGCTTCGGATGGTCAGGCAATTTTGCACCTGACAAGGTAGAGAATTCCACAGGGTTGGGGCCATAAAACTAAAAGACCTGGTCCCAGATGTCTTTAAACGAACCCTGGGAATCTCTAGTAATCCCTAGTCAGTGGATTGGAGACAGCAGGAAGGACAGTAGGGATTAAGGAGATCTTGCAGATAACAAGTTCCCTGGTCGTGTAGGGCCTTATAGGTCAGCAAACCGACCTTGAAGGTGATCTGCCACCGTACTGGCAGCCAGTGTGGTCTGCAGAGCACAGGTGTTATATGACTGGTCCTAGATGTACCAGTCAATAGCCTGGCTGCTGCAATCTGCACGAGCTGCAGGCAGTGGATATCAACCCTGGTAACCCAAGGTAGAGGGCGTTGCAGTAGTCAAGGCGGGAGGTAACGAAGGCGTGGACCAGGGTTGGAAGATCATCGGAAGGAACCAGGTGCTTCACCTGGGTGACATTCCTCAGATGGTAAAAAGAGGTTTTGACAACTGCCGACACCTGAGATTTAAGTGTCAAACAGTCATCAAACATAACGTCCAGGTTCTGCACCCGGTCTGAGGTAATTAGCTGAACACCCCAAAGCCATAGACCTGAAGGTGATCTTGTCAACAGACCTGCCTCCCGGTGGCCTGGGTCCACAATCAACACCTCAATTTTTTCTGGGTTTAACTGCAGCCAACTCACATTCATCCAATCCTGGATTTCGGCGAGACAGTTGTTAAAAACCAAGACAGCAGCATCCTGACCAGGCACAAAGGACATGTACAGCTGAGTATCATCTGCATAGCAGTGAAAACTCAAGCCGTACCGTCTAATTATTACTCCCAATGGCAGCATGTACACCGCAAACAACATGGGTGCCAAAATGGAACCCTGCAGCACCCCGCAGGATAGGGGGAGTGATGCCGAGGAAAAAATCCCAGACACCACCCTCTGAGTCCTACCTTCAAGAAAAGATCAAAACCATCCGAGGACCGTACCAGACGGTCCACAGATGAACCGCAGGCACTCCAGCAGCACACCATGGTCTACAGTGTCAAATGCCGGAGAGCGATCAAGAAGGACCAAGATGGAACGAGTCCTTCGATCTCTCGCTATTAGGAGGTCATTTAGTACCCAGACAAGAGCTGTCTCAGTACTATGTCGCTTCCTAAATCTGGACTGGAGAGAATCATAGACATTGTGGCTGGTCAAATGATCATCCAGCTGCGATTGCAACCACCTTCTCAATAACCTTACCCACAAAAGGCAGGTTAAAGACAGGCCTGTAGTTAGCTAGACAGTCCGGGTCCAAGGAGGACTTTTAAGAAGAGGCCGAACCATGGCCTCCTTCAGAGGATCAGGAAAGATCCCCCTCTCCAAAGACATCCAGACTATCTTGGCAAGGACTGGACCAATTTTATCCACACAGCCCACTAGGAGACATGTGGGGCCCGGGTCCAAACTACAGTTGGTTGGACGCAATGACTGGATGACCATCACAATGTCACTGATCGTGGGGAGGCTGAAGTCACAGCACACAAACTGGGTGTCCGACATCTCCTGTCGACCACCATAGCTCCAATTAGGGAGGGTCAAGCAGATGCCGGACTCGATTGTGGCAACCTTATCTAAAAAGAATCGAGCAAACTCCTCACACCATTCTTGAGAAAAAGCACTTCCAGGCTGAAGACAGATTGGATTGCACAATCTGTCCACAGTCTGGAAAAGCTGAGCTGATCAATTCTGTGCAGCAGCAATTTCCCTGGACTGGAATTCTGCCTTCTTACGGGTAATTGCTGATTGATAGAGCACATAGTGGTCCATCAAACTTAGTCTGTCACACTTCAGGCCCGACTTCCGCTAACGCTTCTGTAGCCTTCATCCCACTCTCCTCAACTCTCTCAGAGTATCATCAAACCAAGAAGATCTGGGGCAAAGACCGAACATGAACAGGAGCAATGGAGCCCCGGACCCCTATCACCGCCTTATTATAGGCAAGTACCAGGTCCTCTGGATCCATGCATTCACTTGGTAAACCTGATAGGTCCAGTACCGCCATCAGGCCATCTGGGGAAACACCCCTCAAAGGGCGGTACCAGACCATCTCCATAGGGGCTGACCTACTAGGGGTGGCCTCGAAACTGAACCCAATGGAATTATAGCATGCTTGCAATCCACAAGGGTTCCTCGGACAGGGCCAGCAGGGTGGTAAACAAGTACCATTAACATGTAAGAACTGATCTGTCAACCTGTAGTGTTTGAGATTTAGACTTACATAGAAACATAGAGTTAACAGCAGATAAGGACTGCAAGGCCCATCTAGTCTGCTCATTTTTTCCTATCTTATGAATGTGCCATAGACTTTTACTCTGTCAATGACCTATCTATTTATACTCATCTGTATTGCTCCCTTATGCCTATCCCATGCCTGTTTGAAGCCCTGCATTGTATTCATATCCACCACTTCCTGAGGTAGGCCGTTTCATGCATCCACCACCCTTTCTGTGAAAAAGAACTTCCTCACATTACCCCTTAATCGGCCTCCCTCTAATCTCATGCTGTGTCCTCTTGTCCTGCTATTTTTCTTATGTTGAAACATGTTAGACTCTTTCACCTTGTTAATGCCCCTAAGATGTTTGAATGTTTCAATCATATCACCTTGCTCCCCCCTTTGCTCCAGGGTATATGTACTGAGCTCAGTTAATCTGTCCTCATATGTTTTCTGATGCAGTCCCTGCACCATTTTGGTTGCCTTTCTCTGGACTGCCTTAATTTGGTTAATGTCCCCGTGAAGGTGTGGCCTCCAGTACTGCACGCAGTACTCCAGATGGGGCCTAACCGGTGTCTTGTAAAGAAGGATTATTACCTCCCTCTTATGACTTGTGATGATACCCCTCCTAATACACCAACATCTCCCTAGCCTTACCTACTGCTTTAGTGGTCTGCTTGGATGATTTCAGGTCATCTGTGATGATGATGCCCAAGTCTCTTTCTTCCCTTGTGACTGCCAGCATCTCCCCTCCCAACCTATAGGTGGTTTCAGGGTTTCTCTTCCCTATGTGCATGATCTTGCACTTCTTTGCGTTAAACCCCAGTTGCCACTCTTCTGACCATTTTGCCAGTTTATCCATATCTCTTCTCATTCTACCCATCCCATCTGGATTATCTACTCTGTTGCAGATCTTGGTGCCAACTGCAAACAGACAAACCTTACCCTCCAGTCCATCTGCAATGTCATTGATGAAGATATTGAAGAGGACTGGCCCCAGGACTGATCCCTGAGGTACCCCACTTGTGACTTACATCTCTTCTGACTGTATACCATTTACCACCACTCTCTGTGTTCTGCCCACCAACCAGTTTGCCACACAGTTGACCAATGTCTGACCTATGCAGAGCCTACCCAGCTTATTAATCAATCTTCCATGTAGAACAGTATTGAAAGCTTTGCTGAAGTCAAGGTAGGTGACATCAACTGCAGCTCCTTGGTCCACCAGTCTGGTTACCCAGTCAAAGAAATCTATGAGATTAGTTTGACAGGACCTTCCTGTTGTAAACCCATGCTGTCTTGGATCCTGTGTTCCTAAGGATTCCAGGTGTTGCACTATCTTTTCCTTAAGGAGTACCTCCATAATCTTACCCACTACTGAGGTAAGACTGTCTGAATTGAATACATTTGGTGATGAAACATGGGCACTGGTCAACTAACAAGACCCTTGTTAGTCGACCGGTGCCCACGTTTCATCACCAACTTCCCATTACAATATAGAGCAAACATTTGCCAATGCCGAATGTTGATTGCATTGGTCTGTTGAGCTCGCTCACTGTCCCTCTGTCACTCGCTCAGTCTGTTTCTCCCAGTGCTGCAGGCTGCTCTTTTGTATTGGGCTCCTGCGTGCGTTGGCAACTTTTTCTGCCCACTAAGAAATCCGCAGCTGTCCCAACAGAGCTCCGTTGAGGTGGCTCACTCCCCCTCTCTCACTCGCTCATTCTGTTTCTGCTGGCACTGCAGGATGTCCTTTTGTACTGGGCTCCTGCCTCTGTTGGTGGATTTTTCTGCCCACAAAGAAATCTGCAGCAGCCCCAACACAGGTCTGTTGAGCCTGCTCACTCCCCCTCTCTCACTCACTCATTCCGTTTCTGCCGGAGCTGCAGGCTGGCCTTTTGTACTGGGCTCCTGCCTGCATCACCGCCTTTTTCTGCCAACAAAGAAATCCGCAGCAGTCATGAAAGAGCTCCATTGAGCTCGCTCACTCCCCCTGTCTCACTCACTCATTCTGTTTCTCCTGGCACTGCAGGCTGCCCTTTTGTACTGGGCTTCTGCCCCTGTTGGCGCCTTTTTCTGCCCACAAAGAAATCTGCAGCAGTCCTGACAAAGTTCCGTTGAGCTCGCTCACTCCCCTTCTCTCACTAACTCATTCCGTTTCTGCCGGTGCTGCAGGCTGTCCTTTTCTACTGGGCTCCTGCCTGCATTGCCGCCTTCTTCTGCCCGCAAAGAAATTTGCAGCAGTTACAATAGAGCTCCGTTTAGCTCGCTCACTCCCCCTCTCTCACTCACTCATTCTGGTTTTCCTGCCACTGCAGGCTGCCCTTTTGTACTGGACCCCTGAATGCATTGCTGACCTTTTCTGCCCACAAACAAATCTGCAGCAGTCCTAACAGAGCTCCGTTGAGCTCACTCACTCCCCCTCCCTCACTCGCTCATTCTGTGCCTCCTGCAGCTGCAGGCTGCCCTTTTGTACTGTGCTCCTGCCTGCATTGGCGGCTTTTTCTGGCCACAAAGAAATCTGAAGCAGTCCTGACACAGCTCCATTGAGCTCACTCACTCCCCCTCTCTCACTCACTCATTCCGTTCTGCTGGCACTGCAAACTGGCCTTTTGTACTGGGCTCCTGCCTGCGTTGCTGCCTTTTTCTGCCCACAAAGAAATCTGCAGCAGTCACAATAGAGCTCCGTTGAGCTCGCTCACTACCGCTCTGTCACTCGCTCATTCTGTTTATCTTGGTGCTGCAGGCTGCGCTTTTGTATGGGGCTCCTGGCTGCATTGGCACCTTTGTCTGTCCACAAAGAAATCTGCAGCTGTCCCGACACAGCTCCTTTGAGGTCACTCAGTCTCCCTCTCTCACACGCTCATTCTGTTTGTCCTGGTGCTGCAAGCTGCTCTTTTCTACAGGGCTCCTGCCTGCATTGGCGCCTTTTTCTGCCCACAAAGAAATCTGCAGCAGTCCTGATAGAGCTCCATTGAGCTCACTCAGTCCCCCTGTCTCACTTGCTCGTACTGTTTCTCCCCCCACTGCAGGCTGGCCTTTTGTACTGGGCCCCTGCCTGCATTGACGCCTTTTTCTGTCCACAAAGAAATCCACAGCAGTCCTAACAGCACTCCGGTGAGTTCACTCACTCCCCCTCCCTCACTCACTGTCTTGTTCTGTTTCTCCCAGTGCTGCAGGCTGCCCTTTTGTACTGGGCTCTTGCGTTGGAGCCTTTTTCTGCCCACAAACAAACCTGCAGCAGTCCCGACAGAGCTGAGTTGAGCTCGGTCACTCCCCCCCCCACTCGCTCGATCTTAATCTGTCCCAAACACTGATTTCCCACAGCGACCGTGCTATTCTCCGACAGGAGTGCAAAAACATATTTTAGCCAAGATGTGAAAAATTACAGCAGCACTGTTCGTAAGGAGGTGTGAAAAAATGGCACTGTTGAAAATGTGTAGTGAAAATATTACAAATTTGCGAAGTTACATGGGTGCGTGGAAAGTGCGCAATGTACACTTGTAACACAGACTTTTGATGGGCTATCATCACCAAATTTTCAACATAGGCATTTTAGGACCTCTGATCGTGAACAGTATCACTGTCATTTTCTTAATCTGTCCCGAACAGTGATTTCCCACAGCGACCGCTCTATTCTGCGCCGGAAGTGTGAAAACACATTTCGGCCAGGATGGGAAAGAATGACAGCTTACTGTTCATAAGTAGGTGTGCGAAAATGGCAATGTTGAAAATCTGGAGTGAAAATATTACAAATTCGTGAAGTTACGAACGGGCATGCAAACTGCGCATGCACGCTTGTAACACAGTCATTTTATGGAGAATCATCACCAAATTTTCAATATAGGCATTTTAGAACCTCTTCTCATGAACAGTGTCACTGTCATTTTCTTAATCTGTCCTGAACACTAATTTCCCACAGTGATCGCGCTATTCTGCGCTGGAAGTGTGAAAACACATTTTGGGCAGGATGTGAACAATGACAGCTGCACTGTTCACAAGGAGGTGTGAAAAAATGGCAATGTGAAAATCTGGCATGAAAACATTGCAAATTTGCGAAGTTATGAGCATGCATAGCAACTGCGCAGCGTACACTTGTAAAACAGTCATTTTGGATTTTTTTCCACCAAATTTGCAACACAGGCTTTTTGAGAGCCTATCTTATGAACACTGGCACTGTTGTTTCATTAATCAACCCCAAAAGGTGATTTTTTTTATTATTTTTGTTTTTGTTGACCAGGTAAGTGCACTAGACAAATCCTGCCTATTTTCAGGCATGACCCGGAGGAGGGGGATACAGATGAATGACAACTGAACTTGAACCAGATTAAGCTGTTGGTGGTATTTTTAGTGAATGAGGGAAATTTGGCCACAACACTGGGGAAATTCCCCTACTCTTGCCAGTAGGGGGACAGGCTGTCTGTTGGAGAGATGGCCACTTGGAGTGAGAGACCAAACCAGTTGGTCGCTGATTTGGTGGGGGAGATAGCCTCCTCGCCCGCTGAAATTTGGTCAGAGGTTGATCGAGAAAAAACTACAGCTCAAGATTCGGAGGAGGATTTACCGGAAATGTATTTATCTACAGAAGATTTAAGCAATCTGCAAGACGGCAGAGAGGCTGACAAGATTTTGCCAAGAAATGGAAAAAACATTCTACTGGAGACATCCGAGGAACTGTTTAACAAGCTGGAGCCAAAAGCCACACAGTTTCCACATTCACCACAGTCAGCAGGGGAACCGACTGTCAAAGAGAGAACCCAACCTGTCAAAACAGCTGATGACGCTTCAGAGTTAAAGGCCTCATTAAGGAGCGGTGAGTCAGCTTCAGCTCTATTTAAAACAAATAACCCTACATACTAGGACGAAATAAAATGTCAGGCTGGCAGTAAAAATAGCGAGGATATGTGCCTAAAGCCTGGCTTTGTCCGGGAAGGGGGTCAGTGTTCAGCTAAAATATTAAACGAGCAGTTTCAAATTGAGAAGCGTGTCACAGCAGTCTCAGCGGTGAAACCAGGGTTCTCTGTCGGCTCTAGCATACCGCTAACCAAAACGGCAGGATTTACATTCAAAACCCCTACAAATCTGCCAAACGATAAATCTTTTGCCATTACCTTTCAAACTGAGGCGAACTCTCAAAAAGGGGTGAGAGAATTTATGTTTAAAAAATTGGATTTTCCTACACAAGGTGTCAGAACGTCGTTAAAGAGCTCTAAACAGCAGGAACTTAACAAGGAGACAGGAATAGCAGCATCTGAAATAAATAAAAGCCAAACTCCTGTGCCAGAACTACCTACAGAACAGTGGACTCCACAAAAAGCTCTTGTACAATCAGGATGGAGGCAGGCTCCAGCAGGTATATGGGAGCCAGATCTAGTATGGGATGCAAACCTAGAATTTTTACAAACCTCTCCTGCTTCGAAACCCAGGGTAACTCATAACAGCAAAGAAGAGAGAAATGGAATGGATAGCAAAACTGCAGAACTAAAGCTTATATTACAGCCCTCCTCTAGACCTTTAAAAGAAAAAAATAACACCTGAAGACCCTCTCAGATCTTAACCCCTAGTAATGAATAAGGAAGTTCCCTTGGACTCAGATAGTACATCTCCTATGGATCAAAAACCTCTCATGTCAGACTTATTTTCTGAAGCTAAAAGGGAAGCAGCCCCCAGACGTAATGCAGTGTGCATTCGTTATGGGGGGGGGGTCTAGAAAATAGACCAGATAGATACTATGTAGGCAAATGTTTATTGAAAGAATCTCTACATTTTTCTCCTAAGGATGTGTTTGCTTTCATAAATATATCAGGAGAGGATAATTTTGACGTGAGTTTTAGAACAGCCTATGCCCTAGACCTGTTTTGGGAAAGGTATGGTCAGGTAAAATTTTCTCCTACATGGACTCCCTTTCTTGTTATTCCTCTTACAAAACCTTTGATTAAATATGCGACTGTTATGTTTAGGAATGAGGGAGTCCATGTAGAAGATATTACTTACTGGCTGTCACAGAAATGTGACGTATTGAGTGCCCCAGAACCTATTTTGGATTCTGAACAGTTCTGGAAAGGAGGGTGGAAGTACAAAATAAAATTAAGGCAAAATGACTCAGGAGTGGAACATGTTCCTAATTCTTTTTTGTTGGGAAGGGATCGGGGGGTTTGTTTCTTTGGGGGACAGCCGAGAGCCTGTTACAGATGTGGGTCTAGAACTCATCTCTCAAGTGTTTTTGATCAGCCTAGGTGTGACAACTGCGGGGAAAATAGGGCATGTCACAATGCAATGTGCGAACCTCACAAAATGCAATCTATGTGAGGAATGCAGACATGTTTTTAGAGAGTGCCCCTGGGCTGCAAAAAACAAGGCCTCTTGTATAAGTCCTGATCTATTGATACAGCGGGCACAGGAGGCAGCATCCCCCCCTCCTGTATCCCCTCCCCCAGAGATAATTGAGCCCCCCTCTCATCCAGTAGACTCTAGCCCACCACCTTTTACACCTGTAGAAGATGAAGTCATGAAGCAGGAGTCTATGATTAAAGGGGAGGACCAGAACCAAGGGGTTTCTTCTAATCCTCTGGCAATACCTCCAGTCTGTTATACGGACCCAGTTATTTCAGATATGGATTCAGCAGTTTTAGTAGCCTCTTCTCCTTTACCCTGTAGAAGATCTTCAAGAAATCTACACTCCAAATCTCCCCATCCTCTGTTTCTATTGAAACTAATAATTCTTATGCAGCTTTATTCGCAACATGGGGGGATTCGGAAATGGATTTAGGGTACTCTGATTCACAAAAATCTGTACTGATCTCAACCTTGCCACCCATTGAGGATTATAAAGAGAAAAAAAAGAAAAGATGGGAAAAATAGTTTTAAAGGGGCTAGGAACACTCAGCTTTGATTACAGAAAAAAAATGGGGCTCACTTAATACACACAGTCTACTAAATACACTAAAGAGACAAGCATTGTTTCAGTATCTGTATGAGGAAAATATTTCTGTCAGTTTTTTGCAAGAAACCTGGATGTTTTCTGTAGAACAAATTTCAACTTTCAAAAGGGACTGGCCCTGGGGTCCGTCATATTGGTCATTTGGAACGGATAGTGCAGACGGGGTTGGCATTCTATTTCACGCCTTTGATTTTACCCTTTACAAACTAATAGATCTTATTCCAGGACAACTTCTAATAATAGATGGAAAATGGAACAACATGCATTATAGATTCATTAACATTTACAATCCATGGACTAAGGCTGATAGGGTAGCCTGTCTAAAAGCAGTTCAACCATTCTTAGTAATCTCGGCCAAGGTCCTTGGGGGGGGTGATTTTAATTGTAGCTTATTTAATAAAGCACAATATAATAAAAAAATATATTGTGACTCACATGCACTTGAGTCCCTTATACATACAGCTAGCCTGAATAATTGTAATATATATTTAAAACATGGGCCTGATTTTACTTACTTTAGAGATAAATTTCATACCACCATTGATTATATGCTAGTATCTTCGGAAGTACCAGTGGCCTCTTTTCAGATAAAGCCAGCAGAATTTTCTGATCATTTATTGTTATTATGCTCCCTAAAATTTTCAGGAGCAAGAATTTATAAACAAAACAGATGGAAATTGAATTCCTCCGTTCTTCTGAATCCTCGCGTTAGATCTATAGTTCTAAGCATACTTCAGGCCCGTCTTTCAGTAGCTATATTGTATACAAATTTAGGAGAATAGTGAATGGATACGAAATCTGATTTACGTTCCTGGTTTGAAAAATATGGGAATTCCTTAAGGAATGCTAAATTTTTAAAATATCTATCACTACATCATCAATTACAGCGCCTTATCACTTCCTCTAATACTTCCAAAGAGGATTATTCTGGTCAGATTAGTCGTATAAAAATGGAAATGAAAAAATGTCAATGTGATAGGGCCCAGACTATCCATGCTATGCTCTCCAATGGCACAAAAAAAAATTCCCTATACGTGATCTTTTCACTGCATGTAAAGAAATAAAAGACTCAATTACTATAGATTTTTTGTGGGATTCGAATGGGAATAAAGCTACTTCAATTGAAAGTATTAGAAACATTATTATTAAGCATTATCAGACTCTAGAACCTAGGGAACCTATTTTGCAATCAGAAATTGACAAATTTTTGAAAGGGTTAAAGTTGCCCTCATTTCCACAGGAGGCACTAGAACTACAAACCCCATTGTCGGTATCAGAAATAGAAACGGTCATTTAATACCTAAAGATTAATGTGTTACCAGGTTTAGATGGACTTCCAAATCAATTTTATAAAAGTTTTAGAACAGAATTAGCAGTCTGTTTAAGGCTGGTCTTTCAGTTTATGTTTGATACAAACCTAATGGAGAATTATTTTACGAAATGTCTTCTTATTTATATATTTAAATCTGTTGACCGTCATGATATTAAAAATTGGAGGCCCATAACTCTACTAAACTCTGATTATAAAATATGTTCCATAATTTTAAACAATCATTTAAAAAGCTACACAAAAAAGTAATTTCTCCCTTCCAATTTTGTGGCCTCCCTGATAGAAAGATTTAATCGGCCATTATGAATGTAAGAGATGTGATTGAACATCTATCCTTGATAGGCAAGGAAGGATGCTTGGTAGTAGCAGATTTTGAAAAGGTCTTCGATAGGGTTTATCTCCCCTATCTCTTTTCAGTTGTAAAAAAATTTGGTATTTCCCCTCGACTTCTTCAGGTAATTCAACTTCTCTATAGTTCTAATTTAGTTCACCCCTTCTTGAGGGGAGAAACAGGCAGTGGCTTTCAGTTACGTATTGGGGTAAGACAAGGCTGCCCGCTGAGCCCCCTTTTATATATCCTTTCCTTAGACCCCATTTTACATTCCCTGACTTCCTCCCCCAAGTGGACTGGTATTACAGGAGAGGATCCCTATTGGCAGTTACATCTACAAGCATATGCAGATGATGTGTGTCTGTTTTTTTCAGAATATGCACAAATTCAGGAGTTCCTTGTAGAATGTAATAAATTTTCGATAGTGGCAAATGCTAAATTAAATATTCATAAGTCAAGAGGTTTATTTATAGGGGCAGGGGTAACCTCAACAACTACTCAGGAAGAGATTCTTATTACAAGAGAACCCCTTAAAATTTTAGGTTTAACCTTTGGTTCACAAAATCTTCCTGTAGAAAATTGGGAGGCTGCAATCTTGAAAATTGAAAATAAGGTAAATAGATGGAAGCATTGGAAATTTTCCAAACAAAAGCGTATTCACATTATTAAACAATTTATCTTGCCATGTTTACAATATGTAGCCATGATTTTTCCACTCTCACCTAACCTGGAGACAAGAATATATAGTAATTTTTTCCAAATGCTGTGGGGTAACAGGTTGAATCCGGTCAAGAGATGTTATACCTATTTGGATAAGACAAATGGGGGGTCTGGGTATGATTGACCCCATAATATTTATTTATTCTTTATTTTTCACTCAATCAGTTAAAAGAGGACTATTGAATGCAATGGGAGGTTGTGTGATTGGGGTAGGGATGAATTTGGGAAGGTATTTTAAGGCATGGCACAACATGGCCCCTAAACTAAATCCCTACATATGCATTCCCACTTATTTCCGGCTGGCTGTGCAGAAGCTATACCGGTGGCAAATAACCAAAGCTATGATTATAAATAATAATGCACATGGCATGTATATAATTCTACAAGGCAATATACACCCAAAGGTTCCCTGTTTTAAAAATTGCCCAAGTGCGCAGAATGTATTTATTTTATCACAACTAAATAATCCTAGATTGCCTCCTTATACGTGGGAAACACAATGGTTGATTATGTATGGGTGTTTAAATGTGAGTAATAATTCAAAATATACAGTTAAAGAGGAAAGGACCTGCCCATATCCAGATTGCATAAACAAAGAGGAAACAATAGAGCATTTTTTTCTACATTGCTCATATGCTAAACAATTATGGATTTTTTTAGCAAAGAAATGGAATTTTCAATGGTTTTCTTCTTTAACATACAATATCTTAGTTTTAGGTATTTATCCCCCTATTTTTGCAAGATATCATGAAAGTACTTTAGCTTTATTTTTTAGCTGTATAAGGTTTTATATATGACAAGTGAGATGTCAATGGGCGCTTTATCAAAGGAAAATGACATTTGATTGTTATAGTCAACTTGTATCCCAAGAACTGTTAAAAATTTATATAAAGGAAAAACAGTTATTTAATTCTGGGAAAGTGAAAAGATGGTGGAAGGGTTTTTCTAATTTTATTAAGTATAAATGAATTTTGGGAGATACTGTTCACCATAAAACCAACTCTGTATTCTTATTGAGATTTCCAATTTTTTTTTTCCTCTTAGTTGATGGCTGTATAATAAGGACATGTTTTGTCAATGATTTATGAGATTTCTGTCGTGTTGTTTTGGTGTTTATTATTTCAATAAAAACTCCCCTACTCTTTGTCAGTAGGAGGAGCTGCTGCTATGGAGGAAGGAGTGTTGTATGTTCATTCTGCTGGCGTCCCTGTGGGTAAGCAGGTCTCCCTACCTACAGGTCCAGATCAGGAGACCAACGAAGTTCTGATTGAAATTATGAAGATTGTGTCAGAACTGCCTAGTGATGCAAAACAATCTGCAAAAGAACCTGCGAGTCCTCCTTCAGGCCTTTTTTCGTCTGATGAAGCTTGGTTGTCGAAAATATTGTAACAAAATAAAAACCTGAGGTATAAGGAGTTTGGACAGGTAGCAGATGAAAACGTTACAATACTGAGACAAGTTTAAGCACAGCTTGAATCATTTCATCCCGACATATTACATGCCGCTGCAATGTGTTTGAAATAATTGCCTGCTCATGATGAACTGCAGACTACTCCAGCTGAGAGCTCCTTGAATCAGCCCCATGACGTAGTGGCTTCAAACGAATTCCACCCACCTGAGTCAGAGAGGGCGGAGGAGTCTGTGACATCTACTGAACGAGTGCGGACAGAAACTGACAATGCGTCTAAACCTGAAACTACCGCTGTAACAGTGAGTACCGAGCAAGCACATACTTGTGATGTTTCTCAAGAACTGGGTTTGAGGAGAGGGAGATCTTCAGACATAACTCCCACTGTTAAACGTGGGATTTCCCCAACCTCCTTTGATTGCTCTCGAACGGGCTTGAAAGCGGTGGCGACCAGCATATGGATCCCTGATCCCTCTCATAGCTCCGACACCGGAGCAGTTACCTCCTCGGGAAGCCATACACTCGGACATAGTGTGTACTGAGTTGCCTGGTGAAAATGCCACTGATTCACCTCGAGTGGACTGTCAGCAAGCTGTACATGGTAAGACGGTAAAAGTTTTTCCCCCGCCTTTAATCTCAGCGTCTTCAGAATCAGAGGACTCGGAGACACAAGCAGCAGGGTAGGGTGATGTACCTGATCCAGAACTGAATTTGCCTTCTTTGCAACAAACTCTGCTTAATAAATCTAAAGAGGCTTGGCAACACTTTAGGAGGAAATACCCTTTTTCAGGCCCCCCCTTGCAGAGACGCAACGCTGTATGCATTGAATATCTAGGTGGATTAGAAACAGTCCCAGACTGACTGCATGTTGGCAGAACCTTATTGAAACTTTCTTTAGGTTTTTTTTCTAATGAAATACACGCCTTAATTCATGTGTCTGGTTCTAATATTTATTATGTTAGCTTTAATACCCCACAAGGTTTAGATGGATTTTGGAATAAATATGACTCCTTGAAATATACTGAATATTGGATACCTTTTCGTGTACACCCTTTGACTAAACCTTCCCTTAAAAATGTGACTGTCCTTTTAAGGAATGAGTCAGTTTTTGTACATGATATTACATATTGGTTAAAGAAAAAATTTGATATAATTGGTTCTCCATAACCTATTTTTGATGAGGAACATCTATGGAATGGAGGGTGGCAGTATAAGGTATGTTTAAGAAATAATAGTTTGGGCCCAGTATGTCTTCCAAACAGTTTATTTTTGGGGAACGAAAGAGGTCATTGTTTTTATCCCGGGCAACCCAGGACTTGTTTCAAATATGGGGCCTCTACTCATATGGGTTCGGCCTGTGACAAATTAAAATGTAACTCATGTCTATCTTTTGTTCATTACAGTTCTGACTGTAAAAAAGAAATGAGATGCAATCTATGTGTAGAAAGGGGTCACACGTATAGAACCTGTCCTTGGGCCACACACAACCATACAGATCACACTAGTCAGGACTCTATTACAAAAGAAGCACAAAAAAAGAGTATGGCTAAACAAGAGACCTCTGGGCAGAGGCCTCCACCTGAAGCGACGAGGCCTAACACCCCTCCCCCCCTGCCTCCAGCACCTTCAGCTCACCCTGAGGAGACTGAAGTAGCTGAAGAGACAAGTACTACCATTCCTAAAGAACAGGTTGCTATCCCAGCTGCAGTTGTTATGTCTGAAATAACTATTGTGGAACAAATGGACGAAGTAGTGAATACAGATATGCCCCCCTTCTTGTTAAAAATATAGTACGAAAGAGAGGTATTAGGCAGTCAAGGCCACAATCTAAAGTTGCTAAGGCCAATATACCAGAAGATGATGGGTTACCCTTACAAAACAGTTTTGCAGTACTTTCTAGAAGCATGCAGGAATCTGAACGGGGGGAGATTCAGAAGCTTCATCCTTAGCCCCACATACTTCAGAATCTGACAGTGATGTGCTGGAGAAAGGTACTGACACAAATAGGAGGAAAAAAATGGCTGTTAGGGTATGGAGAAGTACTAGGCTAAAGAAACCACCTTAAGCTATATCCATGTTCCTTCCCTCTACACCTCATCCACTGCTTAGCTTCGCCGTAGTGAATGTTAACAGCATTAAGAATGCTAAATGTAGGTTAGTCACCCTGTGTGTTTTAGACACTTTAAAATATGACATTTGTTTGTTACAAGACACTAGACTAAATACAGATTTTTTGGTGAGAACAGCTCAGAAACTATGGTGTTGGGACCCCTCCTATTTTTCTATTGGTACAGAACTCTGTGATGGGGTGAGTATTTTGTTTCGGGGGGATAGGTTCAAGATTTCTAAGATGGTGGATATCCTTCTAGGGAGGGCACTATTATTGGATTTTTCCTATAAGGGGGAATGTTGGAGACTGATCAATGTGTATGCTCCCCTTAGGAAAAAGGATAGGGTTGACCTTTTTAATTTAATCAAACCTTATTTATTTACAACTAAACATACCCTTTGGGCGGGAGACTTTAATTGTGTAATTGATAGGAATGATAAGGGTGGTTCCACGAATAAATTGTTTTGTGATTCTAACTGTTTGAAGGACATACTTGAGCAGTGCCATTTGCAAGACTCCTTTTGAGCTTGCATTTACAGGGTGGACGCACTTATCATAGAGGTGTCTTATCTACCAGAATAGACTTCTTGTTTACACAAAACACCTCTCAGATTCATAAAGCCGAGATAGTTCCATTAGAAACCTCTGAGAGATAGTTCCATTAGAAACCTCCGACCATATGATTCTTCATGTGGTATTGGGAGGACGGCAGGGCCCTACTTATGGATCTCATTATTGGAAATTGAACATGGCCTTATTGACAAACGACAGAGTTGTTAAATCAGTCACTGACCTGTTAAAAGCAAAGATGTCTGTGGCTGTGATATATGATAACCTTAGTGTCTGGTGGGAAGAGACCAAACAGAAATTGCAGTTATTATTTCAGGCCTACTCTACCAGGTGCCGCAATATGCAGTATTGGACATACTTAAAACTTTGCCAGCAGCTATTTACAGTATATACTATCGTTAATACACAACATATTGCGCTGACAGCTCAAGTAGGTAATTTAAAACATGATATGATAAAAAATACAGTATTCTAGAGCTACAGCTATGTTGAATGAACATAGAATTTGTTCAAAACATAAAACTGGATTCGGTAATGCCTTTAAAAGCTGATCCAAATGTGCATCTGACCGTTTTATGACAATGGTAAGGACTGATGATGGTGCTTTGGTTTCTAAGGGGCCAGATATTTTGAAGGCCGTCACTGCTTATTTGGAAGAGATGTATACTGCCCCCTTTCTTGATGACAGGAAAATGAAGCATTTACTTTCTAATATTGAAGTTTCTAAATTGAATAAAAAAATATGAGAGGGATCTTCTTAAACCTCTCACTGTTAAGGAGATCGAGATAGTGATTAACCAATTGAAAGGGCACACTGCACCTGGTATTGATGGCTTACCATCAGAGTTTTATAAAACATTTTTAGAAACATTGTCAGGGATTCTTGTAGTGGTATACAATTGGGTTTTGGGTAATTTGCATATTGATTTCCATTTTTGTCTTGCTGTGCAAATAATGATATTTAAGAAGGGAGACCAAACTGATTTGAACAATTGGCGATATCTCAGTTTACTAAATACTGATTATAAAATATTGTTGAAAGTTTTACAAAATTGGTTAATTAGTACAGCTTCTGAACTTATATCATGGGCTCAAACTTGTACAGTACCAACTAGGTTAATCCAACATAATTTGTTATTGATAAGAGAATTGGTTGAACAGGGGCAAGAGGGTGCTCTACAAGGCTACCTTATATCACTGGATCAGGAAAAGGCCTTTGACAGAGTACCCCATAAGTTAATTCCTTACACTTTGCTTTATTATGGGATTCCTCTGACTTTTGTGACTTGGATAGATTTATTATATAGTAATGCGAGAGCAATTCCCTTGATTAATGGAAGGATGGAAAGATATGTGGATATTACTGATGGAGTTAGACAAGGTTGTCCACTCAGTCCATTACTATATGTACTTTGTTAAAACCCGCTGCTTCAGCTTATCCAGCAAGATACTGGTATTAGAGCTATCACCCCGGTGGGGTAGGGATAGAAACACGTGTTATTGCTTATGCAGATGATATCTGTGTCATAGTGGTGGATCATGACTCTGGAGCCAGAGCTTTAGAGGTAATAAGTGAGTATTCTAAATCTACAGGTGCAAAAATTTATAAAAAGAAGAGTGTTATATATACATTCAGTTATACGGGACTACAGACTGATACATGGCAAGAGATAAGGGTGTATATAGACCCCTTTCAATTTTTAGGTGTCTGGTTTGGGCGGTACACAGACCCCTTTCAATTTTTAGGTGTCTGGTTTGGGCGAGGAGATAATGCCTGTCTGAACTGTAAAATAAAATTAGGTGAAGCCCAGTTAAAAGTCATGAACTGGAAGAATTGGCAACAGTCAAAAAAGAAAAGAAAGTAGCTGTGGTAAAAACCTTCCTCCTCCCACTATTTGTGTATATCAGTGCTATCTACCCATTACCAAAAGCCTATGAAGTATTACTTCTTAGTTTGATGTTTCAGTTGATCTGGGGGAGCAGTCTCAACCCCATAAAGAGAGAAATATTATGCTTACCAGTTGAACAGAGGGGGTTAAATTTGATAAATCCTATACTTTTCTTTTATAGTATCTTTTTTCATGCAAATTTAATGGATTATACAAGACCTAGTTTGGCCTGTTGGACCACATATGCAACACACTGGCTTCAGCCACTCTACCAGACTTGGGGAAAAAGGTGATACCTGCACAAGCGAAGACAAAATGTAATTTTTTTAGGCCTGCCCTAGCTAAATTGAAAAAGTGGGGATTGAAAATGTCTATTATGGAGTCATCCTCAAGTAAATCTCTCTATGATCAAATAAATCCCACCACTATATTTCAACTACCGATTTTAAAGATATTGAACCCATACATAAGAATTACGTATTGGAAACATTAAAAGATAAATTGATCCCTCCTAGGATTTGGGATTTCACATGACTATGCTCCTGTGGGAAATTGTTTGTCAAGCAAGTAAAGCATAAAAGTATGGAGGAGCGTATGTGTCCCAGATTAGGATGTGTAGTACAAGAAGAAACTATGCAACATTTTCTTATTAAATGTCCCTATGTTTGCAAATTATGGGCAACATTAGTGTACCTATGGAGTACTAAGTATTGGAAGTCTGTGACATATGCAGAAGTGGTGGGAGGATTTAGTTTACAAAATTTGAGTATAGATAAAAGTTTGATTTGTTTGATATTTTCTTTTATTAAATTTACATTATGGCAATCTCGATGTAAATTTGTATTGCAACAAGTATACCAAAATCCTAAGACTGTTATCAGCTTAATAGAAAAGGAATTATGTAACCAATGTCAATTTGAATATCAACACTTGTCTTATGATGTATGGGTTCTCCATTGGATGTCTGTCCCTTTTCTGAAGGACAAAATAGGGTGATTTTTTATATATATACTTTGGTTGTTTCTCTCTCTGTTATGTTTGTATTAATGATGTAATAATGTATCATTTGTACATACTTGCTCAGTTTCTTTCAAATAAAATTTTCCCCTACTCTTTTCAATAAGTGCCATGGGATCTTTAACATCCACCTGAACTACCACCAGTCCAGGTAGATGGGACCTCGGTTTAACGTCTCATCTAAAAGACGGCACCTCAGAAGTGCAGCACCCCTCTCATGCTGCACTACAGTGTCAGTACTGGGATATTAACCCAAGTGCCAGATGTGGGAACTGAACCCACAGCCCTCTGATCTCCTGGCCTCAGAGGCAAGTGTGCTACCTACTGAGCCACTGACACTGCTAAATATACATAGCAGAACCATAGCAGGTGAGATACACCAGCAGAGCCTGCACAGAGGCACCAGGAAATGCAAGGACTTATTAGTCCAGCACAAGGTACCTAGCAAGGACAGTAGATTTAATTACGGTGGTTTAGAACAACCACATGCCGAGAAGAGCTTCAAATAATCCCAGAGGGAGCTCCGAAAGCATGAGTGGGAGAGGGAGGAGTGGACCTGGGTAGGAAAGGAGTTCCATACTCCGGGAGCACATGCAGCAAAATCCCTGTCCCCCATTTGCATTCGAGTGGTGGGAACTTTGAGAACAGCAGAGCCCAATGACCTAAGGGAGTCAGCCAGTCTTGGGGTGGGGGGTGTCAGTTCTGAGGACCTTGTCTGTGAAGCTACCCAGGACAAAATTCCTATAGTTAGGTGGGAAGAGCCAGTCAAGTTTATTATACATCTCACAGTGGTGGGTGAGGCAAGGGGCAGCAAGTGCAAAGTGGCAAATGTTATTATAGTCTACGTTCCATCTAGAGAGGTGTACTTTGGAAGTATGAGCAAACAGGATTAGCCCATAGCACAGAGTGGGAAGAAACACACCTCTGGCCAGTGCAAGGTGAGCAGCAGATGTAAGGTTGTTCTTTGCTCTATAGACCAGGCCCAACTTGCAGTTGACTTACCCTCTCGGGTCCTCAATATTATTTCTATGCAAAAATGAGGCAGACATCTTTTTTTCTGGAGAAATAATTACTTTAAAACTTTCATAAAATTCTTAAATGATAATGAAAACTGAAAATGTTACCACCAAAATAAACTAGAAGACATCTGGCATCAATTAGAAAGACAAAAAGCTGGGGTCAAATTTTAACCCATTTTTGTTGCACTGCTGCTTTAAAACAAGACTTTGCATCTCAGCAGGGATCTCTTGGGTAAATAACTGATACAATAAAATAATAAAAAAAATCTTGGCTCTTTGTTGCTGAGGTTGAGACCCTTCTCCTTGGCAAACAAGAATATTCCCCACAATTCAACTTCTTCTGTCCTTCTCCTTAATTCCTGCCTCTCCTTTGCCCAGTCTGTCAGAACTGGTGTCCTCCTTGATCTGAAACTCACCTTTACTCCCCATATCTCTGTGGTCCCTGTGGTCTGCAAATCTACCTACAGCACCACCTCTGCAACAGTGCCCACATCCATCACCTCCTCAGACCTTCCTCTGCTTAAACCCATATACTGTATATGTCTTCCTCTCGCCTCCCCTTCCCTTGACTATTGCAGTTTCTGTCTCTATGGACTTTTCAAGCCCCTCCTCTCTAAGCTTTAAAATGTTCATCACACAGTTGCTCAACTGCTCACTTGCTCTCAGAACCAGGACCATATGTCTCCCATCCTTCCAGCACCTCAGCTGGCTCTCTATCTAATACTGCACCCAGTATAGAATTGACCTACTTCTTTTTTTTTCCATATAGCTTTTTGCTCCCCTGTTGCCCCTCCCACCTTGCTTGGCAAAGGGGAAGACATGTATTTTTAGTAGTTTTCTCCCCATTACCCTGGGACCCCAGGACATGGTCACATATACCCATGGAGGCAAGCATGCGGTCCGTAGCTCTGGTGACAGCCCCTTCCATCCACCCGGCCTATTGCCAGGTTTCTCTTGTGGCTTGGTGCTGCCACCTAGCCTCAACCGGGTGGCAGCCAAGAGCTGGGGGAAACCTCACGTCCCTCCCTGGAGAGGAGAGCTGCCTTATGGCCACTCGATCCAGCTCATCCCCCTCCCCCTCGGTCGCCCCTGGGGGCCCGAGCTCACACCCTAACCCAGGTCATCGGCATTGCATGAGGTGTGGTGCCCAGCACCTCAACCCTCAGCTCCATCAGGCTAGCACATGCTACTTCTTTTAAAACATTTTCATGAACTTGCCATTCCCTGTCTCTCTGACCTTATCCATACCCACAGTTGTAGTCAGTGACAAGTTACAACATATCCAGATATATCATTATATGTCATTATATAGGATATGGCTAATGCCAATAATCCATGGACAGGAAGACTTTTCTAAATGTGATAATCCATTGTTGGTGATTGACTGGAGGCAAAAGTCCATTTTTAAGCATGGATTATTGCCACCTGTCAATCACCAACAGTGGATTAACACAAACTCACACTAAGCCGCGCTCATGCCACTACAACAAATACAAAAAAAGTGCGCTTGCTCCACTGCTGTCTGATTATCACCTCACGCATCACACCCACTCTCTCTGCCAGGAAGACTGTCTCCATTTCTTGAAAAGACAGTCATAAATGGCTATACTATTCACTGCAGGGCTGACTTAATTTTTTAAGCAGAGTTTTACATAAAAAAAGTTAAAGTTCTCCAGCCACCGATTCAGTTCCACTCACATTCCCTGTTCTCTGCTCTCTGCTTTCAGGTTCACCGTCGCTGGCTCTCTTGCTTCTATCTCCACTTGTTTTACTCATCTTCCTGATTCTCCTCCCATTTCCCAGTCTCTGTCCCCCTCCTTTGTGCTCCAGAGGTGGCAGACAAAACACCGAGCAGTGCTGTGAGTAAATAAACAGCATGTTTTACTATTTCCATTTTACTCACACTTACACGTGCTGTCTAATCAAGAGGTGCAGCTTGCTGAATCTTTGGTCTTCAGTACGGTAGTTAAAACTTTAGTTCCCTATACAGTATGACTTCTTTAAGAAGCTACTGTGTAGATGCTACTGCTATTGCATAATGATTTCTTAAACAGGTTACTGGATACATTTGAGTGTAGCCATATGTGTGTGTGTGTGTGTGTGTGTGTGTGTGTGTGTGTGTGTGTGTGTGTAACAAGCCATTTCAATGGCAGTGTTGTATTATTACCATATTATAAAAAATAAAATGATGGAGAAGTGTGAGATACAACAAGGTGACAATTCAATCTCAGGGATTATGGAACATCACAATCCACTCAGCCTGCGGTCTTGTGGATTATAATGGTTGATAAACCTCTCAATTGAATTATCAGCTTGTAACTCACACTTCCCATTGTTTATTTTTATATATATATGTATTCATGGCAAAAAACTCCATTTAATGCATCAGTTAGGGTTGTTCCACAGCGACAAAAGTGAGGAAACTCGGTGTTAGGGTTGCCACCCCTTGCACCCCATGCCCACCCTGTCCCCACCAACAGGCATCGGGGTGTGCATTGGGGTCATCGGCCCTAACTATCACCCCATTCCATGTGTATATAAGCTGAGGCAGTGCAGTATAGGAGAATGGGGTGAGAGTTAGGACCAACGACCCCAACGTACACCCCAATGCTTGTTGGTGGGGATGGGGTGGGCGTGGGGTGCAAAGGGTGGCAACCCTAACACCGAATTTCCTCACTTTTGTCGCTGTGGAACAACCCTAACTGATGCATTAAATGGAGTTTTTTGCCATGAATTTTCCTTCTTTTTGAGAATGTGCACTATAAATAGTGAATGGAATGTGGTGGTGGGAGCGCGGGGCTCGACCATGTGATTTTTTGTCACTTCGCTGCTCAAAAACTGTATGCCTGACTGAAATGAAAATTGTTAAATGAAGACATGTACCATGGCACACTGTGTGTCCAGAATTGTGTGTACAGACGTTCAGCAGTTGCACCGCGCCATGAGCAAACAACATAACATGCACAATTCAGCAACCGTAAGTACAAGTGACTCAAAAATTGGCACAGTGAAAGATAAATTATAAATCTTTGTACATTCCAAATACCAGGCAAATCAGACAGATGGTTCAGAAGTTATTGAAGCATAATTAACCAAATTTCCACTCGTCGGAGTGGACTTCAACTTAGACTGGCTCTCCAGTGCATCCACCCCACTTAAAATGTTCTGTGATTCCCTTGGGTTGTCACAGCTAATAAACAAATCTACTCATCCTAACAAGCTCAACCCTAATAACAGTACTCTCTTGGATATCATTTTAGTTAACAAACCCCATTTATTCTCCCATGCTGGTGTCTTTTTCTCTGATATTAGCTACCATTGCTTTATCGCGTGTGTAAGATCCACTCTTAAATCCACAACTGTACCAAAATTCTCCTTTAAAAGGTGCATACGCAACTTTGATCTCCATGGGTATATATCAGACCTAAGAGACTCCATGCGATGGCAGGACTTCTATCTAGCCAAGTCCCTGACTACGGCTTACGATATTTTCTCAGAAATTGTGCTAGGGGCTCTCAACAAGTATGCTCCCATAGTAAAAGCCCGTGCCAGAAACAAATCCTGTCGGTGGTTTACAGAAGACCTGAAAGATGCTTTGCAGAGTAGAGATGCACTCTGGAGAACTGCTAGGAAAACTAATTTAATAAATGACTGGAATTCTTTCTGGAGGGCGAGGAACCTCTGCACCAAAATGGTGAGAGAAGCCAAAGCTAATTTCTACCGCTCTCAGCTGGACAGCTGCTCAAGAAATGCCTCCAAATTCTGGAAGACTATCAACGACATTGAAGGTCACACCACTGTAAATTCCCTACCTACTAAATTATTGATCGACAATACTGTCATCTCTGACAGACCTTCTATCCTCGATGCTCTCAATAATCATTTTGCCACTGTAGGGCTAGCCTTTGACTCCTCTCCCACGAATATCCTCCGCCAACAACTTAGATTGGATACACAAGAAAAATCCATCCCCAGTCCATCCTTCTCTCTGCAGCCTACCTACCTGAAAGAAGTCAAAGATCTTCTCCTTCAGCTGGACACTAGGAAAAGTGCTGGGTCTGATCTCATTGACCCGTACTTCTTAAAGGTCGGCTACCATGTCCTCACAGTCCCAATTACTCATCTCTTCAACTTATCCTTGTCCCAGGGTGACCTACCGCCCATTTGGAAAAAATGCACTTGTGGTCCCTTTGTTTAAGTCAGGAGATCCTACTGACCTCAATAACTACAGGCCAATCTCCCTACTTCCAATCCTGTCAAAGATGCTGGAGAAAATAGTGAACTCCCAGCTTCGGGAGTACCTGGAATCAGAAAAATTGCTCAACCCATTACAGTCCAGTTTTAGAGCACAGCACAGTACAATCTCTGCTCTAGCCAAGGTGACAAATAACTGGCAGCTTTAATTAGACAAAAAAAACTTTGTCTGCACAGTTTTCTTGGACCTAAGCAAGGCGTTCGATACCGTTGATCACGGGCTGCTTCTGTTGTCCCTGCGGAACATTGGTTTGGATTCCCTATCCCTTAAATGGTTCTCCAACTATCTCTCAGGATGACTTCAACAAGTAAAGGCAGAAGGGGAAGTTTCTCCACCAAAACCCCTATTGAGGGGAGTACCGCAAAGTTCCATTCTTGGTCCCTTGCTCTTCACCATTTATATTGACAGCGTAGATGCCCCCATCAAAGAAGCAAAATACACCTATTTGTGGATGATATAGTACTCTATGCTAGTAGCCCACCTGAAGTGGCCTGTAAAGCCCTTCAAAATTAATTTAATCTGCTGCAACATCAGCTTATAAACCAGAAACTGCTTTTAAATGCAAAAAAAAAAAAAAAAAAAAGCAATGTTCCTCTCCCCCCTTCAAAATGCAATAAATCCTGCAATTGCTGGGACACTCCCGCAGATCACTACCATTCTAGGTGAGCAGTTGGACTATGTACCAAAGTTCAAGTACCTGAGGGTCTGGTTAGACCATAGACTTACTTTCACAGATCACTTAGAAGAACTGGCAAAGAAACTTAGACAAAGACTTGGTCTGTTCTTTAGGATTAATAATCTCCTCACAAGAGACGCTAAACTGAAACTGGTTCAAACTACCTTTCTTTCCCTATTGGATTATGCAGACTTTCTATATAGTCAGGGACCTGCAGGTACCCTAGCCAAACTTGATACGCTTTATCACAGAGCTATAAGATTTATCACGGGTCTTCCATACTCAAGCCACCATTGTGTATTGTACACAGCAGTGGGATGGTCATCCCTTGCTTACAGATGGCAAAAAAAAGCTGCGGTTTGGACATACAAAGCTATCTCAAATAAACTGCCCCAGTATATCTCTGTCTGTTTACCTTTGTGCACTCTGGGGAAGTATGCCCTGAGAAGCACTTCATATATCTACCTTTATGTTTACAAAGCAAAATCTCGCATTGGCAGAGCAGCCATCAGCTTTGTGCTCCCTCAACTGTGGAACAAGCTGCAAAAAACTTTGAAATTAACTCACCCCATTAGCCTAGCAGCTTTTAAATCTCTATATCTACATCATAATAAGGAGTGCTGTGCCTGTCTACCCTAAATAGTGACTCCTATAAGTCCAAGCACACTCTAATTACTACTGTTAAAAGACTGATCACGTCTATGATCGACTCTTCCCTCTCCCCTTTTTCTACCCCATATCTGTCCCTTCCACATTCCTTTGACCCTGGTTCCAGCTCTAAATTCTCCATACCGTATCACTATATATCTTTTTATATTAGGTTTTATTTGTGTTCGGTGCTCCTGATATGTATATTTCTTTACTTTTATGAAAAATTGTGTCCTACCCAAAACTAGCTGTATCTTCTGTTCCAAACATATAATACTGTCAATGCTACCTGCTCATACTTTGTATATACTGTATTATTGTATCTCACTTTATTTGTATTATTACTATTTTCTTGTGTGTTGCATCCCATGTATATTGTCCCTTGTTAACAAACCCAGGTCCACCTCAAAAATGAGCTTGCTCAATGGCGATTGCCTGGTTACATAAAGACTTTGACTGATTGATTGATTGATTGATAATTCCGCACCTGTTAATGTTTTACACATAAAACCACTGTAAGGCACCTCCGTGCCACTAGGGCTACATATGCTATAAATTTAAAGGAAGTAGCACCATGCAGAATGCTATGCGCCAAATATTAACTGCGTCATGCAGTATCTCCATAGTGAATTATTTCTCAAACATGTAAACAGCTTAATTCACATCTCTAGGACATGCACTCAACAACCTCCAAATGTCATGTGAAGAGACCAAACTGTTCCAGAGATATTCAGTTTTTATGTTTCTGTACCTTTAAGAAGTCTTCCACCACAAAATGGCAGAAATCGCAGCCAAAAATGCACTAAAATGGTGGACCTGGCAGCTGAAAAAACAGTAACTGCGAAGCGGGCCAACTTCAAATGGTCATAACTCTGGAACGGAACAGCATTTTTTCACCAAACAAAAACTGGCATGGTTCTTGAACAAAGGTCTTTCTACCTGCTAAGTTTCAGACGAATCAACTACAGACTGGCTGCGCTATGTGTCACGGAAGACAGTGCAGAAAAATAGCAAAAAGATAATGTTTTGCACTGCACTATGCAAACACAAAAATACAAATGATAATGCAAATGGTAAGAGAAATGCAAGCACAAATGTTAATGAAAACAGAAATGGTAATGCAAATGGTAACGCAAACAGTAACGCAAATACTAACGCCAATGGAAATGCAAACGGTAACGAAAATGCAAATGGTAACACAAATGCAAACAGAAATGCAAATGGTAACAGCAACAGTGATGCAGAGGGAAACAGTAACACAATCGACAACGGAAACGCTACCGAAAATGCAAATGCTAAGGCCAACAGAAATGCAAATGCAAACAGTGATGAACATACAAACAGTAATGGTAACACAATTGGAAACGCAAATGGTTATGGTAACACCAACGATGATGCCAAAGGGAACACTAACACAAACGGAAATGCAAACGCAAGCGTGTATGCAAACGGTAATGCACACGGTAATGCAATTGGAAATGCAAACGCTCACGGTAACACCAACGATGATGCCAAAGGAAACAAACGCAAATGGAAGCACGTACGCAAACACAAATGGTACTGCACATGGTGACGCAAAAGGAAATGCAAAGAAAAACAGTAATGGAAGTGCAAATGGTAACAGTAACGCAAATGCACACAGTGACGTAAACGTAAACGCTAATGCAAACGGTTACAGAAACGCAAGCGGAAACGCTAACTGTAACTGTAACGCAAAAGCACACACTTTTTTTCCCAAAAGGTGCATTCAGAAGCACAGTGAATACAAAGAATATATGCATAATAATGGCCCTTGGAGCAGAAAATGAACACTTGGAATGCTAAATTGCTTATATCTCAGGAACCGTACGACGTAGAAAAAAATGTAAAATCTAATTTAAAACTTTCCTGGTTAATTTTGTACTTAGATCACTAGTGGGAGGCTAAGAATTTTTTTGATGAAAAGTCCCTATTCATGCGTTTTGAGATACGGGCCCCGAAAGGTGCAGCGGACGCCGTAATGTTAGCCTATGGGAAAAATTGTCAAATTTGTATTGCCGTAACTTTGCAGCCCTCTAATATTTTGTCACCAAACCATGAAAATGCACATCTGTGGGATCTTGGCTTTCTTCCCTCCAAATCTCAGCCCAAAAGACCAAACTGTTCTTTTGCAGCAGGGTGACAAAGATTCCCTATTGTTTTGGCCATAGTGTCACAAAGTAGTGTCTCAAATCACGAAACTTTAGCAAATAAAATCACGAAAGTGTCGCACTACTTTTTACAAAAATTTAAAAAACATATTTCTGGGGTGTTTTACCCCAAAACAATGACATGGCTAGCATTCTCAGGGCTCGACTAAGTGAACACAACAACAATTGTGTCCCTAGAGGGTCCCAAATTTAAATGCCAAGCATTTCTGTGACCACCAACTGAAAACAGGATGGCTGATTTGCAACATTACAAGGGTCATTTGCGAAAGTAAAAAGTGCATTTGCAAGACTTTCGGAGTTTGTTAACTTTTCCCATTGACTATAATGGTAAACTTGTTTTTTGAATAACTTTTGAACCATTTAATATTTTTTCACGAAATCTTTGAAAGGCACATTGGGGACCCCAGCTGCATGTTTCCTGAAGGTTTCAGAATGGTCGCGCAAACTGTACGACCTGTAGGTGTGAGCAAAGAATGCACAGAAATGTACATTCAGTGTCCCTAGTTAACCATCCAAGATGAGTGTCCAGCATGGATTTAAACAAGGTAAAGGTTTCAGGTTCTACCACATGTTGGGGAAGTCTATTCCAGGCCTTTGTTACTCTGACTATATAGTAATGATCCCGTTTAGCAGTTTTGACTTTGGGGACTATTAGTTGTTTGTTGTTACTTCTTAAGTTAGGTGTTCACTTAGTAAATTGAAATTGACACTGCATTTTCAAGTCGGGGCACTGCAGAAATTTATACAGTTGCAATGGATCTCCCCTTGTCCTTCTATGCTCGAGGCTAACCAGGGCTGTACTACTGAGTCTTTCTTAGTAGGTTAAGTTTTTTAATCTAAGTATTAACTTTGTTGTCCTTTTTTGCAGCCTCTCCAGTAAGGCTAGGTCCTGTTTCAAAAACAGACTCCAAAACAGAGATCCAGAATCCAAGTGTGGACATATATAAATCCTGTACAAGGGTAAGAAACATGACTCAGACCTATTTATAAATGTTCTTTTAACATAGTTAAATATTCTGTTGGCCATTGCCATATATATTGTGATATATCAGAGAAAATCCCACTGAAATGAATGGGAGTTCCTGTGATATATCACCATATATTGCAATATAATAGGTTCACTGGGCCATCTACAGTATCTCCTTATGCAGGAATGCTTAGGGAACATACGGGAGGATTGGTAAGGTTTAGTAGGACTGAACTGGTGGGTGGCAATGATTCAGATGAGTGTTCTGAGGATATCTGGTAGGTGGTATGTAAATGCTTGTGTAACATGATTGTAACTTTGGCTTATGCTCTCTCTGCCCCTACTAAGGGACTATCACCCTTCTGGGTACCTTAAAGACACAGGAACCCTCTTGATGTGGGTTTCACCCCTAGACGTGTTCCAAGGTCAAGATCTCCATGAACCAAAAATACCTTAATAAGGAAGAAGGCACAAAGAGTAAACGCATGAACAGAAAAGAACTTACTTATCATCGGAGAGAAGAGATGTAGCCTGGAAAAGGAAAAAGTATGGAGAGAACACCAAAATTAAGGAGGGGAAGGAGGACTGAACTGAAAGGGTAGTACTATCCAGCTCCAACTCTTGGAGCATTTTTAAGCTATATGGAAAGTTATGACCTTCAGCATGCAGGAGAAGTAAAAACACCTTGTAGAGGAAACTTCTATGGAACCAAGGCCTTGGTCACCATCTGTCTTGGCATGGGTTATAGTTGTAACTGCTCTGATGACTGCTCAATTTGGAAACCAATTCAGGGGAACAGTTGAGATGGGAAGGCTTTCACTCTATCCCTCTAACAGGATAATGCCATGGGGTGCTTCTGAGTTGATCTGCACAGCTAGAGGAGCTCCCTACATGTCCAAGGAGGACTCCACCCTCAAACCATGGGGTGAGGAGAGTAGCAACTGCTGGACAGCTTGCACCTGACCATGGGTCTGAGAGAGGGCCTAACCTATGACTGATGATAATGATAGGGGGACTAAATGAAGAAGATACAGAATGAGACCAGGTGGGCCATAAACCGACACAGGAAAGATTGCTTTGAGAGGTGCTGCCAAGTTGATCTGCATGGTCGAAGAAACACCCTGGGGATGGAGAGGTTCCACCATCAAGAAGCAGAAGTTATAAATGCAATATAGAGAGGTGCCACAGGGTTGAGCTGCATGTCCAAAGGGACCATTAGAGTGGCAGTCCTACCCCCAGGTGTGTGGGGAAGGCACAGAGCTGCTAAGAGTTGTTGCTGAGATAATCTACATGGCTAAAAGGACACCTGTCTAAAGAAGGACTCGCCCTGGAGATGTGGACTGCTGGGGAGCAGAGCGAGCTCATTGACCTGCATGGTATACTAGTGCAGGAAGGCTAGAAAACATCCCTGAAGGGGCAGGAGTGGAAAGGATTGAGCTGATGAGGACTAGGCAAAAATAAAAGGGCCAGGTAGATAGAATAATCAAGAGGAAAGGGCTGGGTAGGAAAGGGTAACTATAAGGAGAATAACAATCCAAATACTTAGATGACAATGAAAATGTCAGCCATAGGTTGCTGAAAGTAAAGAAAAAGTCAAAAGAGCAAATGAGAGCTGATGAAACAGAGTAAGAGGGAAGGCCAGGAATGGGGGGGAGACCAAGGGAAGGGAGAGTTGAAGGGGAAGGGCAGCAGGAAGGCAGGGAGCAAACAGGAGCAACAAACCCAGAGAAGGAAGCAGCAGGTGTAGATAATGACCACAGCTCTGGAGTTGGGCAGGAATAGGAAAAACAAAAGCAAGAGCAGTAGTAGGAATGAGAGATAGTGAAGGAAGCACCACTGAGCAACAAGCAGGATGTTTGAAGTAGCCTCAAGCCAGCAGAGCCAGGTAGGAGTAAAATAGATGGGAAGGAAGTTGGAGAAAGAACTGGCAGTCTGGCAGCTGCAGCAACAAAACTGAGCATCTAAAGGATGCTTAGGCACGTGCAGTTTAAGTATCGTTCAGTAAGGGTGCATGGTGAGGGTCACCCACTGCCCCACTGAACAGTAAGAAAAGTCCAGATATACTGCAACTTGTCACTGGCTGCAATTACTCTCCACACAGGAACCCTCTTGATGTGGGTTTCACCCCTAGACGTGTTCCAAGGTCAAGATCTCCATGAACCAAAAATACCTTAATAAGGAAGAAGGCACAAAGAGTAAACGCCAACCTAAAACTCTAAATGCGGTTACCCCCCCCAACAGTGACATTTCACCAGCGAGGTTCCCCATGGCGACTACAGTGCCATGCCGCTGTGGGAAACCCACTGGAGCCTGGCACTGTCTGTCAGGGGTCCTGCACCCCCCCAAAACAGCTCCAACTCGGAGTTGATAATCCTAAAGTGGGGGGTGCAGGGCGGCCCAATGTGAGGGGTTTGGGCGTAAGCCCGGAAAAAACAGACTGGCTGTGTCGAAGCTGGCAAACGACTGCAGAATGCAGTCGACCTGCCGGTGGTGCTGGTGGGGCATTCAACAAATATTTTGTCGAGCACCTGTCGTGGATCCCTCTAAATGTATGTACTTTTAGGTCCCTGATGAAGAGGCTGGTCTGCCTCCAAGTGCCAGGTTGTTTGTTCCAGGTTCAGTGCTGTGATTTTAGATGCTAAAAGTGCTGATTCATTATAGTCCATATGGGAAATGTTTGTTGTAAGCACCAGGATTTACCTCCTAATGCATCCTTTCCTGTGCTGTTTATGTCCACAGCATTCTGCTGCCTTTCTAGCAGTCTGAGATAAAAAAAAGAAGAATCAGCATTTATATAGTGCTTTTCATACACACTGTATCCCAAAGCACTTTACAGGCAAGGACGGGCTGGTAGTAAAGTGACTGAATGTGTAGTGGCAGCCTTTTGCACATCAACACCCACACACAGCCTTAGACAATTGCATGAACTGATTTTATGGGAAGGGGAATGTTGGCTAGGACACCAGGACATTCCTTTACTCTTACTGCAGGGGGTGTTGTACTTTCTGTGAGCACGATGGAGAACTCCAGTCCAGCGTCGGAGGAGACAGAGAGGATGCTGCTGCTCTTGATACAGATGACACCACAACACTCAGTCAAAAAGATCCCAGTGAAAAGATGCCTTTGCATCATCTAAATGGTGATGCAGGAAGAAACTTACCAGAAAACCAGTCAAACGTACACTCCAACCTAGAATCTGCAAAAACTTCACTTCAAACTCAACTACAAAAAATTTAAAAGGAAATTGTCGATGCAAAAAAATTGTCAAGGAGACAAAACGCAAAAGAATTAAGGACTCTCTAACAGGAATATCTATTGCAGGACCTTCAAAACATTTTGTATTTGGCACTGGTCCAGAAGACCTGGATCAACCCCTAGTTACTGCTGCTACGGGTTCCACCCAGCAACTGCCAACAGAACCAGGAGCTTGGATGCTAGATACAGCTGTATTGGGAGCTGGCTGGATTCAAACTAACAACAGTCAGGGGATACCAAACCCTCAAGTCCCCCTTCCAGGGTCAAATACTACCTCCATTTCTGATGCAGCTCAAAGACAGGACATGGACGAGGATATTAACTGGGACTCAAATGAAAATGTTACAGGTACTACTTCCTTTTCTCCCCTTGAAGTCCCCTCAGACCTATTTTATGACTCCAGGCCAGATAATGAGAACCCACAACCTGTAAATATGTCTTCCGTCCCTGAAGATACTGGGGGGAAGGGATGCTAACCAACACAATGACAACTCTCAACCCCAAAATAAAAATAACCCAACATATGCAAGCCTTTTCCATAAACCTATTGAACTGGCTAAACGCAGAAGCACTATACAGCGGCAGTATTTAGGGGTATGGACACTCTTCTGGATTATTCTTATGTGGCAACGTTCTCATAAAGCAATCTTTGGGATTTACCCCACAGATGTGTATGCCCTCATACAGGCCCTGGGGGAATCAACGTTTGATATCGGTTTTCAAACCCCTGACTTATTGGAAAGATTCTGGTGTAAGCACATGTCCCTCAGAACAAACCTTTGTGGACACCATTTCAAGTGATTCCCTTGACAAAACAGGCTTTTAGAATCATTACAGTTTTATTCAGGAATGAGGGGTTGAACATAACTGATATCCTCTATTGGCTAGAAAAAAGGTGCATCATACAGGGAAATCCTAAACCTATTATGGATGAGGAAGAATTTTGGAATGGGGGCTGGGGAATCAAAGTTAAGTTAAATCAAACCTTAAATGACATTGAACATCTTCCAAATTGTTTTTACGTCAGAAGAGACAAAGGGATTGTTTTCTATCCTGGACAGCCAAGGAGATGCTAGAAGTGTGGCTGTCCTTAACATATCAGCACATATTGTGAAATCATGAAATGTTCTTTTTGTGGTGAATTAGGTCACTCAGGCTCCCACTGTACAAAGAGTCCCAAATGCAATTTATGTGATGCTGAAGGGTATTTATTCACAGACTGTCCCTGGGCAGACCACAATTCAGAAAATGCGAATTTTGGGGTACAGGATTTTTACATAAACATGGTCTCAAAAACATCTGCCAACCCAAGGGTCTACCAATGGCCACCCACATCTCCCATGCATAGCACACCTGATAGGCCTGCTGGAGAATGTCTGCTACAACCAGAATCATTACCTACTGAACCACCTCCTCAAAGTACTTCTCTAGAACCAGAGTCAGAAACTATGGACATGCCCCCCCCCCTTTGGAAAAAAAAAATTATTTTCAAACAGTAAAGAAAAAAGGGGAAAATTCAAAAGCAAAGGGGCTTCCTCAAAACTAATACCAGAGGCCCTCCCTACTCAAAATAAATACTCCGACTTGCAGTGGGGAGACTCGGAGGTGAAATTAACTCAGATAATGCCTCAACTCCGTCCTCATCTGTGGACATTTTATCTGAACCTGAGAATACAACTGAGACAAAAAATAAACCGAAAAAAGAAGAATGGGGACCAGGGCCAGCTCCATGAAAGTTCCTTGAACTAAGAATCGGCCTGATTAATGAACTCTTCCTACTGTACTTCAAGTTATTTCTTGCATTCTTGAATGCAAACAACACCCAGACTGATAGGAAGAGACTTGTCACATATGTTTATTTTCTAACTGTAAATTTGATATAATATTTCTACAAGACATGAGATTGCATACATTGCATGATATTCAGGTTGCTAGTGATGCATGGGCATGAAGACAAATTTATTGGTCTGTAGGAGAGGACCTTTGTTGCAGGGGGGGCATTTGCATTACCGACACTTCTGCAAACATCTCTCATCTAGTAGATATTGTCTCTGGAAGGGCATTGATGTTAGATGTCAAACTTTTTAATACTGATATCAGGTTAATGAACGTTTATGCACTGCAGACCAAAGCAGGTAGGATTGATCTATCCAAACTTATTCAGCCCTGTTTATTTACAGCTCGGAGTGTCTTATTGGGTGGAGATTTTAATTGTAGTAGAGCTACCACCGATAGAGGTTTAAAAACATCCAAAATTGTTTGCGATTCCACCTTTTTAAAAAAACTTAGTTACTCACACTTGACTAATAGACGTTTTTGCTACACATTACCCGAAAGCAACACTTACATATTTTAGAGTGTACGCTCTACAAGAATAAACTACTGGTTCTTTCCAAATATTTACATGTAAAAAATACAAAAGTTAAACCAGTGGCCTCCTCAGATCATGGACTTCTTAACTATAACTGAGTTCAATGAGACACAAAGGGGTCCAGGATACTGGAGGCTTAATTTAAGTTTTCTAGAAAAAAAACCCTGATAAAACAAGGGTTATTACATATTTTGGAGGTGAGAAAATCTGTATTTTTTATATTATTCATTAGAGGAATGGTGGAAAGAGAGCAAATCTTACATTAAACAGTTTTTTCAAACTATGGGTAAAATCAATGGGAAAATAAAAGTTATAAATACTGTACATGGAACTGAAAAACAAACTTTACTATTTTTTAACTTTACAAAAAGAAACGCAGACAGATTTCACTAACCAAATTAAGGAGATTAAAGCTGTGCCAAATTCAATACGATCACATGAAGTCATTGGAGAAAGAAGAAAGGTTTGGGACACAAGACCAGCAGGCACTTACAAATCCATTCGATTGTTGAGCCTCCTTAAGACAATAGAAAAATTTAGATCAATTAAAATTGGCTACAGGTTCCAAGATATATAAACAAAAGGAAATTATGACAGAAATTGAATGTTATGTTTCCCAGATGTTTCAGAAGCAAACTCCATTGGAAAAACCCATGATCAAGTGGTTAAATTCATGTAAAATTAAAAAATTACCAGAATAACTACAAGAGTCTTTAATTAAACCAATTACCCTGCAGGAATTAAATACTGCAATATTATCACTACGAAACGGGGCTGCACCTGGATACGATGGGTTATCCAATGAAATTTATAAAATAGTGTTCAAACCCTATCTGAGGAAATGGTCCAAATGTTTAACTATTTTCTCTAGATGGGTAATGTTCCAGGAAGTATGTATAAAGGGCTTCTAACATTGCTATTTAAGTCCAGAGACAAGGAACTCCTCTCCAATTGAAGACTGATAACATTACTCAATTCTGATTCTAAAATTTTAATGAAAATCCTATGCAATAGAATGGCTAGTTCACTGTATTTAATTATACATCCCTCACAATTCTGTGGGGTCCATAACAGACATATTTCTGATGGACTAATCAGCATAAGAGAAATAATGGATAGAGGAAGAACTGAAGAAGTGATGGGTTTTATCATAAGTCTCGACCTAAATAAAGCATTTGATAAAGTTTCCCATGAGTACCTCTGGAACTGCATGGAAGCCTATAATTTCCCTAAACAATTTATCTCATGGGTTCAAGCATGCTATAGTAAATCTAGTGTAGTGTCCTACATAAATGGTTGGATAGGGACAGAATGTGCCATGAGGAGAGGGGTTAGACAAGGGTGCCCGCTAAGCCCTTTATTTTATATCTTAACTCTAGATCCCCGTTACATAAAATAAATAACACAGATTGTATTATGGGACTTTTGATACAATGTGATGGCCAGGAGATAAAAACAATAGCTTATGCGGATGATATCTGTCTTGTGTTAGCTGATGTTCCTTCCAGTATAAAAATGGAAGAAATTCTAAATTATTTTTCATCTTACATAGGGTCTGAAATAGATTATTCAAAAAGTCAATGCCTTCCTGTAGGTACTGCCTACTCCAGTCAAGGTAAAATAATGGGAATCCCAATAAACGAGGGGTGTGCAAAATTTTAGGGATCTTTTTTGGACAAGAAGATATGGGTCTCTATAATTGGGACATTATCTTAAAACAGGCACAGCAAAAAGTAAATAATTGGAACAACTGGCATATGTCAAAAAGAAAAAGAATTTATATGGTTAAAACATATCTATTATGTATGTGTCTTTACATCCCGTCTTTCGGATGAGACGTTAAACTGAGGTCCCATCTGTCTGTTCTGGTGGTAGTTCAGGTGGATGTTAAAGATCCCTTGGCACTTCTCGAAAAGAGTAGGGGAATTTTTATAGCCTTGAGGAAAGGAGGGAGAGGGGGGACATGATAGAACCTTTCAAATACCTCAAGGGAATCAACAAAGTCCAAGAGGGTAGCATCTTTCAAAATAAGAGATGTGCAAGAACAAGGGGATCCAACTGGAAAATAGAGGATGGACAGCTCAGAGGTAATGTGAGGAAGTATTTCTTCACAGAGGGGGATGTAGATGCATGGAACAGCCTTCCTGAGGAGGTCATAGAGTCAAAAACAGTGGGGGAATTCAAGAATGCATGGGACAGACATAAGGCAATTCTAGTGGTGGGTAGGAGGAAGTAGGCTGTTGGTTAACTAGGATCTGCAGCTTATCCATTAGGTAAGGAAATGGGCAGACTAGGTGGGCCAAGCGGTCCTTATCTGCTGTCAAATTTTATGTTTCTATGTTTCTCACATCAGTGTTGTGTTCCCACCACCCAGACAACTAGAGACCAACGTTTATAGCTGTTTCTTTAGGTGTGTCTGAGGTAGCAGGCTGAACCCAGTAAAAAGAGGGATAACATATTTACCCATTACAGAAGTTGATCTGCATATGATAAGCCCAGTGGCTTTCTTTTTAAGTATTTTTATATATGCGTAAATTAAGCTGATATTAAAATCTTCAAAAAACATATGGGCTCCTTGGGTTTTAGACAGGATTTCACTCTTAATTAATGGGTGGGAAATGACAAAAGTAACCCCCCCAAAAAAAACCATTAGGAGAGTTGCCAGATTATATGCATTTCGTTTTCAGGAAATTAAAAGCCTGGAAGATTACTAAACACAATTTGTAAAATTGTACCAGGAAAGAGTTTTATGCATAGGTAGTATCAGAACATTTCCTAGAAATACCTAGATATCATTCCATGAAAACACATGAAATAAAGCAAACAAACATGATGCTATCTAATCCCACAACCCCCCAACAAAATGTGGAATGTATTATGGTTATGTGCACATGGCAAACTCAACATTAAAAATAACCTAAAACACAAAGATTACAAAGAAATGATTTGCCCTGCATCTGATACATGCCAAACACACTTAGAAACTATGGAACATCTCTATTTTGAATGCCTATATACACTACCATTTTCGGCATTCTTACATTCCAAGTGGAAAAACTCTCCACTTCTACTTCTCACCCCAACTATTCTTTTTCTAGGCATTTTTTCCAGGAGTTGGATGAAATATGAACATAGTACAATGCAGCTGGTTCTTTGCATCAACTATTATATTTAGCAATCTAGATGCCTTTTTACATTACAACAAAAGGCGATATCTGCCAATCAGTTATTTTTTTCAATTCAGGTTGAAATTAGGACACTTAAAGAAAAGGAAAAAAGTGTTATTCAGGTGAAAAGAATGAGAAATGGTGGAGAAATACACAAATACACAATGGCTAGACATTGGATGAATAGAAAGGTAAAGACTTAGTTTGTGTTCTGAATCGAGACATGCAATTATTATTATATTTAGCCGAGATGCTATGTTTAGAAAATTGGTTTTGTCTTCATTATTTTTACTTTGGAAAAATGTGATGCACAGGCTGTTTATTAGGACACACAAAAATGTATGTAAAAATGTTTTTTCATTATATATATATATATATATATATATCTATAAAAAAAATTCCCTACTCGTGTGGGGGGTAGTGTGGTATGGAACAATACTTATTTGATTTAAATTATGATTTGTATATCATTTTACTGTGAATATAATGTTTTGTATTATGATTTGTTTTTGAATCCTTAATAAAAAAAAATTCCCTACTCTTTCCAGTAGTGGGAACCCATGGCTGTGCTTGGCTGAATGCCAAGATGGCTGCTTCCGAGATGGATGGTGGGAGTATGGACACCACAGAGGTTGGGGAGCGGGTCTCCTCTCCTGGCTCAACTACCCCAGAGACCACAATGCAGAACACCACTGAACTTGAAATGAATCCTACTCTGAACAAGGACCTGAGAGAAGATGCTATGACCACACCGAATGAGGAGCTTGAGTTGATTGAGTCCCATTTGCTTGATCAAGATATAACTAAACAACCGAAAATGATGACCACAGACCTCCCAATAAATCTCCAACAAAGAACTAAACTTTTGCAAGCACAATTGCCAGCTGAAGCAGTAAGTTACCTTAAGTGGACTAAAATCCTGTAAGCTGAACTTTCAAAAGCACGAAAAGAAAGTACCTCTGCTTCTGGACAAACTTTGCCAGTTGACAAACAGCTGATTCACAATGACGCAAGTGCATCAAAGGGAAATGCTACCTGCTCTAAAACGATGCAAACCACAGGTTTGCAAAAGAAACCTGCAAGTCCGACTGTTCTCACTATGGGTATAGCTGCTGATTCTCTCCTTATCGGAGGCTCTGAAGAGGATAATAGACCTGGTGCTAGTCCTCTGGGAATGGTAACCTCAAGCACTGATTGGATCAGCCTAAAACAGACCACTTGGCTAAAAAATTTTCCCAGGCAGAAAAATCAATGGTAGGTTGATGCAGCACTCTTGGCAGCTGACTGGGAACACTCCCTAGAGACAGGATGGTGGATTTCAGGCGAATCGCCTATCATAATTCAAAAGTACACTGATGTTTCTCATGAAATACTAAATCACACTGACGCTAGCATAATTGACAAAGAAAAGAATATTAATACTTCTGAATATGACACGGACTTACCTCCAGAACTGAACGTGACTCAAAATCTCATTTTACAGTTTCCCAGTGCACAGTTCTCAACCCCCCGAACATAACATGGACACTACTGAAAATGATAAAGCAGCTCCCTCTTTTACCACACATGCTCCTGAGACCCCTTTGAATGCTAGAACCAAAGTAAATCCACAGCCCTACAGTATGCATCCTTTTTTCACAGCCCAATTTTATCAGTAAAATGACACAATGCAGTATGCATTAGATATAATGGGGGCCTGGAGGATATGCCTGATAGGATATTTGTGGCAAGAACATTACTGAGAGACTCCATGAAGTTTTTTGTGACTGAGATATATGCCCTGATACATGTATCAGGAGAAACTACCGTTGATGTTAGATCTAAAACTTCTAATGGACTGGAAAGATTTTGGATACTGAAGAAGACCCCACTCTGGTCTCATTTACAGTTATCCCTCTATTAGAGCCAACTATGAAAACTATTACCATATTATTCAGAAACAAAGGAATCAGTATCAGTAACATCATATACTGGTTCAAGCAAAAATGCACTGTGTTAAATGGCCCTGAAGCTATCCTGGATTCCAAAAATATATGGACTGAGGGCTGGAGGGTCAGGGTTTTACTTAAATCCTCTGACATGAGTATACAGCACCTACCCAGTAGTTTTTTTTATTGGCTGAGATAGGGGAGTGCTTTTTTTGAAGTTATGAACTTGGAGTTTGGCCTTTCTCTTTTCCCACCTTTGATAGGAATGCTGGGCAGCTGTAGGGAATAGAAGGCCCCAAAAGATTAACAGTTAGAGATTACCTCCTCCAACTCATGGAGAGTGTGAACAGTAGCACCCAGGAGTGGAAAAACCCTCAGGTGGAGAAAATCTCTGAGGATCCATGGCTACTGACCTGCCCGAACTCCAGGCAATCTATGAGGAGATAATCCTGAATGATTTGGACTGAGTTTTTGGTTCTGGTTAAGCCGAAGAGTCTTATCCTCTGAATCTTTGCAAGTCAATGAGTCATAGCCTCTGGATTGTTGACGGTGTGAGTATGAAGGTCGATTCTGGAAGAGGAAGGAGAATCAGAGTTGGATGGATGTCCAGATGAAGGAAGATGGATGGTTAAACGATGCCCAGGATTTCTGTTGTGGTATTTGAGTAGTGGAAACCTGAAACAAGGATGGATCCAAGGAACAAAATCAATGGATGGCTGAGCACTAGATGGTGGTGCATTTGAAGGCCCCAAAAGGAAAACAGAAGGAGGATATCTAGGAGGCAATAAAGAGCCAGTCTGAAGGTGAGGAAGGAGAAGGGGCAAGTTAAAAAAGCCACTATGCAGCGGTATGAGGAATCTGACAATGTTCCGAACAAAGGGGAGAGCAGTACCCGCTGAAGAAAGTACGGAATGGAATGAAATGGATAAAATGGTGAGAACTGGATGTCTGAGTCTATGATGAGGGTTCAAGTTCAAGAATGTCACAACAGAGCACTATGAGGAAGCTTATAATTGTTTGATCAATGAAGCAGTAATCATCAGCTGGCTAAATGGAATAACTGAATGGACTGGATGATGTGGACTTGACTGCTAAGTCTTTGATGATGGAAGAGGGGTTGAACCTTGAAATTAATAGAGAGGTCCAAGTTGGAGGAATATCAAGGTGAGGAGATAGGGCAGTCCAGAGCCATGGCGAGGGAGGGGCCAGCACTGAGTGAATCCGAAGCAGGAAGATGATGGATGGAAGGTAGGGATGGGAGACAAGAAATAGACTCCCATCACTGGCGGGAGGGAAGGCCAGCCTTCGCTCGATGCTTTCCAGGCAGAACTAGAGATGGAGACTGTCTGAGGATTGGAACAAAGTGGAACGAGTAGAAAACGAAGTCGGAAGACAAAGACTCCCATCCCTGGTGGCCAGGGAAGCTCACCTTCACTCAATACCCCTAAGGCAGAGCTGGGGATGGAGACTGTCGATCTATAGGAATGAAATGGAAAGAATGGAAAAAGAAATTGAAATACAAGGACTCCCAGCCTCGGCAGACAGGACAAGCCCACTGTCATCCAGGAGAATCTGAGAAGTTGGCAACTGTGACAGAATGAAGTGCACAGTTCTGGCAAAATGTCCAGCTGTAAATTAAACAGGAGGGGGCAGTTACAACACTCCAGCATTCTCTCTAAAATAACAGGAAGCAGCGTGCAAGGGAGGTCAGGCTGCAGTAGTACCAGATGCTAGAGCCCTGGAATAAATATAGAAGTTCAGCCTCTAAGGGCACACTTAGTTCAAAATGGACAGCAAGCTAATGCCAGTTAGCTGCACAAGAATGTCGGTAGGAGCCCAAGGCAAACTACAAATATTTATTTTGATAGTTAGGCATCCATAGAAGAGCAAGCTATATGGCAGACATTCCAACAACAGTCCGAGCATCAAAAGTGAACAGTGAATGAAATGCCTCACAGTATGCTGCTTTGTCTCACAGTCCAAGGGACAACATTCAGATTTGGAAGGAGAAAGGTAGAGAGGTATGCTTTCAAGGTGCCTGAAGACCATCGACTTAGCAGGCAGGCGGAAGCTCCTGTGTGGAACAGAATACAGTTACGTTCAACTATGCTAATTCAGTTTCTTGAATGAGTGAGTATTGCTCATTACTTGTCGGGTTGTGCCGTAGGACTGGAGGGGGGGACCGGGATGGCAGGAAGGTATCCCTGGATCCCAGTAGCTAGATGCAGTGGAGGGAAGGAACCACAAAATGGACCACAGATTAAAAGAAGGAGTAGCAGGAAAGGGCATAGAAGGTGCAGTGGGCAGAAGCCAGCAGAGAGAGAGAGAGAGAGAGAGAGAGAGGCAAATCAGAAGCAAGCAGTCCAAGCCACGGATGCAGGGCCAAACAGGTGAGAGCTAGACAGAGGATGAAATGGCTGGGCAGCAGCGCACCCAGACCATGATTTTGAAATGTTCCAAGCGGAGCTAAACAGAAGTTGGCCAGCTTAAATGGGGTATGTGGGAGGAGCTGTTTCCCTTCACACAGAGCCACGGGCTTCTAGTCCTCCCATTCACTGGCTCAGTGTTTCAAATCTGCAGGAAAACAAGAGAAAAGTCTAGAGGCTGCAATACCCCCAGTATTAAGAGCACAGAACACACACACAATCCTCCCGTGACCCTCCCTAGCAAGCCCCCGGACTCATCTCCTACCATAAAAGATCAAACTATCTCTCCTGAGATGACTCCAGAGATTTCAACAATCCCAGAAGTGGCTATGCTTCCAGCAACTAACAGCACCATCGCACCAGAAGTGATGCCCCCCCCCCCCAAACCTGGAACAAAAAGAATGGTAATAAGGCATAATCAGAGATGGACTGTACCACAACCAAATGTGACTAAAATAACTACAGTGCACACTGCAAATCGTTATTCAACTTTACAGGAGCAATTGGAGGATTCTGAAATAGACTCAGATGCTTCCTCTCTTTGGACCTCTCAACCTATGGATGCAGAAGATTCAAGGACTAATGAGACGGGAGGAAAGCAAAAGGATCCTGCCTCACTTCAAAAAGAAAATCTACACCTCCCAAGTCAGGGAGGACGATTGGAAGAGGGGCACAAAGAAAGACAACATGAAACTTATTTAATTAACCCCTCTTTCCCCCACTATGACACTTCAGAACTTTACTATTAATACTGTTAATGCTAATAGTATTAAGAACTTCAAAAAAACAGTCTGCAGTTGTTTCCCATTTCTCCTCTAATATTCCTGCTGTATTCTATGAAAGGGATACTAGGCTACATACCATATCAGAAATTGAAAATGCCAAATGGGCATGGTATATGGGTCCATCTTTCTGGTCCACTGGGCCAGAAATGTGTTCTGGGGTAGGCATTCTCTTCCTCCACCTGGACACAGAATTATCAAACTGACTGATTTAATTCCAGGCAGGGTATTAACTTTAGATACCCAGTCGAGTAATACTTTATATATATAGGATAGCGGATGGGCAACTATACACAACCAGTGTGTTGTGCCAACGAGGGGTACTGATTCCCTGTGACCTCAAGAGCGAAGCTTGAGAGGTCCATGGGAATCAGATCCCCGAGGTGGCACAACACACTGGTTGTGCATAGAGTTGCCCATCCGCTATTCTATATAGTGTATGGGCATCAATGCCTATTTCAGACACTGCCCTTTGTTTCAGTGAAATGGAGGTTGGGGGGCACTTGAGGGTTGGTGGTAGGCTCAGATTACTGACAGTGTGCTGCAGATGTTTCTGCAAGTTCAAGTTTAAAAATCAACAACTTCCAGCTTAATTGGATAGGCGAAATCAAGTATGTGGCAGCATTCCAAGTTGTTCTGCTGCAGTAGTGACATCACTACTGCAGCAGAACAACATAATGATGTCACTACTGCAGCAGAACAAGCATATAGTGTATGGTAGAATGTTGTTATGGATAGAAATCCATAACTTGAATGGAGTCGTTATGCTGCAGTAGCTATGTCATCACAGCTGTTAAGCTGCACTAGCTATGTCACTACTGCAGCATAACAACTTGGAATGCTGCCACATAGTTGCTTTCCTCAATCCAGTTAAGCTGGAAGTTGCTGTTTTTTTAAACTTGAACTTGCAAGCTATCTGCAACCTACTGTCATCAGTAAAAAAGAAAATGTTAACATTTCTATTCTCTGTTGTCTTCTCCAGCTGTTTTTGTGTGATTTTCTATGCTGTGACTGCCCATACACTATAAAAGATTGTGTAAGAGCAGTCGTACACAAACAAGGAAATTCTTGTATCTTGAGGTTCCCTTGGTAACAGAGAACCTCTCGCGCTGCACTCTCAAGTTCATCTGTTACCAAGGAAACCTCTCATAACAAGAATATCCTTGTTATGTATGACTGCTCATACACAATCCACTATATTCCAGGAATGGAATTCCATGCAAAACAGCATTCCACCATACACTATAGATTTATTACTCTCTATGCTCCCAAGTCTAAGGCAGAAAGGATAGAGTTACTGAAATCCGTGCAACCATATTTATATTCCTCATATTATGTAGTCCTAGGAGATGATTTTAACTGTGGTATGTGTATTCAGAATGAGGGCAAAAAACACAAAAACAATGAAAACTTTCGGTGATACCACCTTTTTAAATAACCTAATAAAATCAATAGGTTTAACTGATGCCTACCTTTCCTTGACAGATGGAAGAGATATCAAGTTTCATAAAGGAGCATCAGTGACTAGAATAGAGTACATCTTTACCTGTGCTGGACTTCCACTGCTTACAGCAGAAATATGTCCAACTGATTTTTCAGATCATAATATGATCAAACTAAAGATAGGACTGCTTATAGGAAAGTTCAGGGCCCTGTGATTTGGAAATTTAATTCCACTCTATTACAAGAAGAAGCAGTAAAACTACCTTTATTAGCCTACTTAGAAGCCAGAAGGTTTGCATATATATATATATATATATATATATATATATATATATATATATTTATATTCTATGATGACTCCTCCATCTGGTGGAAGGACACTAAACTAGAACTTTGCCAGTTACTTAAAAGATTAATTAAGTTAAGAAGTCAAACTACTTATTTTACATATTTAACCCAAAGGAGACAGTTATAAAAAGTATTCACCCTATCCTGTGACACTAGGGATGATTATAGCTCACAGATCAGATCATTAAAGGAAGAAATGTTACAATATCACTTGCAGAAAGCCAACATTTTACGCCAACAGCAGCAATTTGGAACACAAGTTTTTTTGTTTTTTTTTAAGTATTTGTTTGTCCCCTGGCTCCATCACCTTTCTCTCTGACATCCGCCTCCCGTCACACCCGAGCATCAGACCCCCTTCCTTGTTGCCCCCATGACTTACCCTTCATGGTAGGGGGCGGGGAGCGACTCATGCCACCAGCACAGATCCAACTGAGGGAGGTCTCCTCTCGGGGTGGCGCTGTGGAGGGAGACCATTGTCATCCTGCGGTGGGAGCCAATTTTTTCCTGTTTTCTTGTGGAGTGTGAGTGTGCATTGCAGCCAATGACACCCAGCATGCATGTCCACAACCTGTACGTCAGGCAGCTGCTCCCACATTGTGGGACCTGGCATGCTGGCCCCCAGTCACCACTAGGGGTCAGGCAAGTGCCAGTCCATGTCCCCATCCTCCCCTGGGAGGGGAGAGCTGTCCTCCGGATGCTCAATACTCTCCCTCCCCGGCCGACTCCCGGTGACCCGCTCGCACCGTGAACACGAGTTGCTGGTGTGGTAGGAGGTAAGACAGTGATGCCTCAGCCCTCCACACCACCGGGCCAGCCTTTGGAACACAAGGTAGTTTTGACATAGTGTGTCCTTATGAAAGTTGTAGACTAAGAACAGAACAAAAACAAATGGCAGGCCTGATGAATGAACATAATGTCCTTTGTACAGACAGCAGGGAGATTTTAGACATTGTTACCACCTACGCATCTACGATATTTCACTCCACAGGTATTTCCATGCAAGACAGTGAAAGCATTTTTCATAATATTTCTATACCCCAGCTGCCAGATGAAGTGCAGGCATACATACATGGCTGCACCTATCACAGAGGAGGAACTTATTTGGGCGTATCTACTCTTAAGAAGGGCACAGCACCAGGGAAAGATGACCTCACAAATGAATTGTTCAAAATTACTAGTGAAGAACTTACACTGGAACAGAGTTTTATTTGTAACCATATTCTTACTACCCAGATTTTATCAACTAGTATGAGACAAGGGCTGCTTATTTTCCTGTATAAAAAGGGAGACAAAGAATGCATTCAAAATGGGTGGCCAATTAGTTTATTAAACATGGCTTTCAAACTTCTTACAAAAATCCTAAACTGTGGACTCCTTAAAGCAGCTAAATTTTTAATTTCTCCTGCACAAACTTGTGCTATACCTGGCAGACAAATTATTGAACATCTAATATTACTGCAGGAAGTTGTCGCGAGGAGTAAGACTAATAATTTATGCAACTGTCTTTTGTCTTTGGACAAAAAAAACTGGATTTATTTCTGTTTCCCATGATTTCTTGTGGCTAGTTTTACAGCAATATGGTACACATTCCATTTTTGTACAATGGTTACCAGGAGCCCGATTCCAAAAGGGGGCACAGGGCTTATGTCAAGCCCTGCATCCAATGCAAAGGGGGTCGCAGATGCACCAAAGCCCCTCAGATGCAGATCGTCCAGTTCTCAAAGGGGTGGTGCATTTGTGACATTTTCATCACTTTACGGCAGCTTGCGTCAAAGGTCTCATAAAAGGGGGTCCCCCACGGATGCAAACTTAGACCAGGGAGAAGCTGGTCTAACTCCTCATGTCCTGCATTCTGAAATTGCAGCAGTCTTTCGCGGCAAGCACCTTTCAGAGTCATGCTTGCTGCAGTGTTTGGTGCAAGTTGCCACTTGCGTCAAGCACCCTGCCGCAAATCCCCTGCAGTGAACGCAAGCAGTTCTAGAATCGGGCCCAGTGTTTTTATAATAATACTACAGCACAGCCGGTGATTAATAGGTGGTGTGGGCCAGAATTTACTTTAGGGAAAGGAGTTGGAGAAGGATGCTCACTGAGCCCTACTTCGTAGGCTCATTAACTCTTCCCCAATGATATTTTCTATCCAAACTACTGGAGGCCCTTTGCCCCATAAAGCAACTGCTTATGCGGATGAGTTGTGCTTGTTGGTATCTAATGCTCCCTCAGAAAAAGCAGCTTTGGATATCTGCAATAGATTTAGCTATGATTCTGGAGCAATATGATTAGAGACCTCAACCATTTCAATTCAGAACACAGAGGGAATAAAAATACAACCAGATTCTCTCAAAATCCTAGGCTTCTATTTTGGGAATGAAGTTTTAGACACCTTGAACTGGGAGAAGAAAATACAAATGGGATTAGAAAAGGTTAAACAGTGGAATAAATGGGAAATGGGTAAGAAAAAGAGTTTTTCTTATCAAAACTTTTTTAGTTTCCTTATTTTTGTATATTAGTTTTGTGTCCTCCCCCCCAAAAAAAAATCTTTAGACGCAACTATCCTTATCCTCTTTTTCCAGGCACTTTGGGGGAATGTTTTATACCTCCCCTTTAACCAAGGAGGATTACAGATGACTAACCCCACAGTGTTTTACTATTTAAATTTTTTTGATGCCAATATCTGTGCACTGTTAATTACTACAGGCAGGTGTTGGGAACCATGGCTATATTCTGCATGTAAATTCCGGTTCCAACCGTGGCACAGAGGAGACCTAAAAGTCATTGGGCCACATTTTCAAAGGCCTTAGAATGACACAAGGTGCTTGCGTTGAACAAATCTGATGCAAGAGGCACCTTGCACCAAGGGTAGCACCCAGAGCAATTTTCAAAGACAGCCTGCGTCACTCAGCAGGCTGCCTGTGCCAAAATGTGCTAGCGCCAGCCTTGCGCCATGACAGTGGCTGCGGCATGGTGCTAGGGGGCTTGAAGCAGACCCAGACTGCCACCCCCGCAAGTACTGAATTTCAAAGATCTCCCCAGGAACAAAGTGCCAAGTACCGTTAGACCAGCAAAGGGTTGGTCTAATGGTACTTAGTCATCTCCAGAGAGGGCCATCCAGCATGTGGCACTGTGTGTGTCCTGCTCTGATCCCTCCAAGTAATGCCTCCTGGTGATCTAGTGGCCCCACCCCCCACCCAGCTGGCAGTGCCCACCACCCTGCTCCCTCCCCCATTCGGTACCCTGCTCCAGTGACTGGCACAGCCCTCTGCACTCCACCACAGCCAGCCGCTGAATGGACTGGCAGGGCATGTACTGTTCTGGGTATGCACTCTGCCAGTTCATTCAATAGCCAGCCCTAGTGGATGCGAGGAACTGTGCTAGATTCCCTAGCATGGTACAGGATGGGGTAGCACCTGCCAGAGGAGCACTGGATCACCAGGGGGCACCGGATGTGTATGGCACTGACTGTGTGGATCGAGGTATGGAGGGCAATGGGGTACTCCTGTGTACCCGACTGTGGTATGGGGCATGGTGGTGGTGGTGGTGGTGGGGGGGGGGCATGGACCAGTGCAATGCCCCCATCCACAGGTATACCTCTCCTCCCATATGCCCCATGGCTGCTGCAGCATTCTGTGTGGGCACGCCATCTCCTTGGTGCACCACCACTATTGCTGCACGCCACAGGACATAGGCGCCGGGACCCTGTCCATTGTAAATTCTGGTGCAGGGTCCCAGATGCACTGGCACTCAGTGCAAGCTGCTGATGTTGCAGCTTGTGTCAGTTGTTTGAAATTCTGGCCCATTAAGTCTTCACCTACAGCAACTGCGCGCATGCAGAATACATTCAAAAAGCTAAAAATATGGCAAATTAATAGCTAACTAATCATCTCCATGAACAAAAATGTATTGTATAATTAGATTCTTGATTTAAATGTTAATGTTCCTAAAGTATTTGATCATTGCCTTTCTCAATTTCAGGTGCCCTCACTAAAACTTCTTTCTGAACCAAGAATTCCAGCCAAGATGTGGGATATACACTGGCTTTGCTGCCATGAGAAACTTAATGTAAAGGCCAACCAAAAACGTAAGCAGATAAGTAAGTTGGCATGCTGCAGAGAATCATGTAAAGGTCAGGTCGAAACAGTAGAACACTTTTTTTTTTCAGAGTTCTTTCATAAAAGGTTTTTGGGATCCCTTAGCAAACGGTAGCATGTCAAGTCGGTGAGAGGAAATCCAGCGCAGTCAGAAACAGCACAGACAAAGCCACGAAAGTCAAAACTGTGCACAGAGAATACAGCCGGGGACAGGAACAAATGTAAGCTACAAAATTTCACTGGCGTGGTGGTCCATGGTGGTGTGGTGTTGTAATAGTAAATCACACTTTCCACAAAATTCTCATCAGTATTCTGTATGTGTGGTTTTGACTTTCACGGTTTTCACCACGCTGTTTTTACCACACTGGTTTTCCTCTCGAAAACTTGACGTGGAGCCTTAGCAAACAGATGGAAAGCAAAACTTTTTTCAAAGGTTAATTATGAGATTTTACTTTCTGGGCACTATACGCCATCTTGGAATAAATGGGACAGAGGAACTTTGAAGTTTAATTTTTATTTTTATTAAATGGTATATCTGGGGGACTAGATTTTATTTAGTTTACAACAAAAGCCATCATCACAGACAGAACTCCTACAGCTCATTAATGACGCTGTAAGAAACTTGTATTATGAAGAAGCATGAGCTTGCACTGGAAAAACATGCCATGGATTACTGACTCTGACGCACCTATTACATGAATCTTCAACTGTATATTGGTTTTCTATATAATCTAATTGTTTTGGTTTTGTTTTGATTTTGTGATTTTGATGTTTCTTTACTTGTACATTGTATATCACTGATTGTTTATCAATAAAATCCTCTACTCTTGTGACAACTGCCTTGGATTCTTATACTGCCACCTGGACACCCACCAGGACAGCACCAGAGATGGGTAGAAGGGACTCTGAGTTAACGTCTCATCCAAAGGACAGCACACCCCAACAGTATAGCACCCCCCTAGAACTGCACCCAGGTGCCAGCATGCATGGTATGAGCCCAATCCCAGAGTGGGACGAGAACCAACACCCTTCTGACCCAGAGCACTGGTGGAGCTAGGCTGCCTGCTAAAAGGTTTAGAAGGCAGTTGAGCTGCTTCACAGGATGCTAATAGCCACCAGAATGTACCATTTTGATTGAATTGTTCAAACTTTTCTTTGGGAGACAAAGGTACGCAACACATTATTGGTACTCAGCTATACAGTATGAACAATGCTGTATATGAACAGGACTTTCTCACCCAAAGAACAGAAAGAGAAGGATCCCACCCGAGTCGAGGGACTGACCTCAAGATATGGACTTCATGGGAGAAGAGTGAGATTGCTGGCAGTCAGGGATGAAGGACCTGGAAGACAAGGATGGTCATGGGTGGCATGCATCTGGAGCCAGTAGGAGAGCAGGACTGCAGTAGGAAGCCAGTGGTGAAGCCTGACAGCCGTGACACACAGAGTCAGAATGAACAAGGCAGGCTAGGCTGACTGACAGAGCATAGTACTGTATGTGACTGAGTATTTGGCGAGGCTTGCATGAAAGTAACAAAACAACAGAAATGATGGACGCACGCCAATCACTCACATAATCAGCTGTAGTTCGTGCTCATTAGGCTGAGGCAGGGAGCTAGACTGCAAGCTACCATGGCTGAATGGGATGCAGTGGCGAATCACGAGTAGGAGGCGGAGTAATGCTGAAGCACACCAGCCATGCTCTTAAGTGCTACTGGAGACATAAAAGAGTAGTATGATAAGTGCAGCTGTTGTAGACAATAATGCAGTATTAGTTGCTACTGAGTCACTTTGACTGAATGACACGAGACAACAATTAAATAAAGTGCAGACTGTAGAAACTCTGGATATGAGTGAGGCATGGAAATGCCACAAGGCAAGAGCACAGTTAAGCTGACAGCACACTGTTGCAAGAAAGAAGGGAAAGCAGCTGACTGGTGCCAGAAAGGAACTGTTGAGCAGGGTGTGGGAAAGAGCATGCCATCCACTGGTCAAATGATGGTGGGCACTAGGACCCCAGGCAGAACCTGGAGAAGCATGCTGGCCCAAGGCTGAGAAGGGAGCCACCTGCAGGAAAAAGAGAGTTGGTATGAACCCAAGGTGCTTGGAATACTAGCTAGTGGACAGAAGGGCCCCTGGAAGTAGTGCCCAGCAAGTGGGTGCATGCACAGCATGGAAGTTCACCTGGGGAGCCACGTAGCTGCACCACCCAGCAAAACCCCTAAAAATGCAATGGGGGCAGATGGAAGTGGCAGAAGGGATGCAAGCGACCGGCGACTAATGGAGGCAACCGCGTGGCTGCAAAAGGTATGGGGAAGGGAGGGAAAAGCAGCTGCACAGTCATGCAGAAAAAAAATCTAAGTGTCCAATGGTTGCTTGGCCATGCACGGTTTTATACTGCATTGCGGGAGTGTGGCGCCTGATGCCCATTGCTCCTCCAAACCACAGGCAAAGCCTTGCAATTACCTTGATTTTTTGGTGGTTGCATATTCAGCAGACTGTTAAGTACACTGTTTTAGAACATTTAGTATCGGTTTCCACAGGTGAATCTGTCAATCAAGCTGATTTCAATTTGAGCGAGCGCTGGTGCCCACAGCTGAGGTATTTCAAACTGCAGCTGAAACCTGAAGTATCTTTTCACCTGTTCACCAGTTCTACACAACTATGGCCATATTCACTCCCTAGTTCGCTTCATTTTCCTCTCATTTAAAATAAATAGGTTAAAGAATGAGGTCTCCATTATGTTATCTAAAATAAAAAAGCAAGTGGATTCTTACCATCTTATGGGTTTGTTGACATCAGGAGCTGTCAAGCTTCACTCTCAGGCTCACATGATGTCATTGTACTGACTCAGTGTTAAATAATCAGTCTGTTATGAACACTTGATGCTTAATTATTCTATGTATAATGAGGTGCAAACAAGTATAAAAATACAGACTCCTGAAACATCTTTTCACGAACATTTCTGTGAATAATTAGTAGGAACCACTTAACGTGATTGAATTCTTAAAGGCACAGAAACTTCAAACTACTCAAAATTCATGCATTAAATGCATAAAGTTAGGCATTAAAATCACTGCTTGTTTTTTGTTTCTAAAACGGATATGTTCTATTGTAATTAAAGAAGAGAGCTAGACAGACTGTGCCACATCGCCCTCACCATGCGGTAGCTGGCTGTCAGCCTATGTTTATTTATTTTTATTTATTTATTTAGCTTTCGTTAACCAGGTAAGTGCACTAGCCATAAAATGACTATTTTCAGGCATGACCTGGGAGAGTACAGACATGCAGAAGCTTAACAGGATAACAAATTATAAGTGCTTTACATACAATGAGTTAGAAAGGATACAATATATCTGAACATACAAAGTAAAGCGCTTTACATACAATGAGTTAAAGTGGATACAATATATCAGAGACATACAGAGTAGACCATTCATAAGTTCATAGGTATCTACCTATGCAATGAATAGAGAGGATCTTGGACAATAAATTTTCAGGTGGCATATCATATGAACAGAGCAAGGTACACAAAAACAAAAACAGGTAATACAAAAGGAAGAAATAACCATTGAGAGCAGGGGGTGTCATTAAGGAAAAGGTCAGTAAGTGAGGAAGAGGGGAGGAAGCCATGAAATTAGATTATATGAGCGTATGTAAGTGTAAGGGAGATGCCTGCAGTGCAAGATTGTATATGGGCAGGGAAGGGGAGCCGGGAGAGGCTGAGGCAGTAAGAGGGTTATATAGAGGTAAGGAAATACTATTGTATGGCCAGAAACATCAGTCATTAGGTAGGGTGAAAGCAGGAACAGGTATCAGCAATCAGCAGATTCAAGCGCAGTTACCTAGAAAAAGGAAGGAAGTGCTGCACTAAGGGAAAGCACGGTGGCACCAAATAAATGCCAGAGTCTTCAACGGCTGCTTAATTATAAGTTTATTGCAGAAACTCTGCCCCAGGTAACATATAGCACAAAGGTGCACACAAGAAAATCAGGTTGCACCTCAGAGTCCAAATGTCCCAACGCATCACTTGCTAGAGCTTCATCAGGGGCGGACCACAGGATTGCTCCTCCCCTTCAAATACCACAACCCCAGCAGTCCTAACCAATAAAATGCTTGCTAGGTCACAGAAAGGGAAAAAACTGGTGGTCAGTGGTTGTGGAGAGATTCAAACCAGGGTGGGACAAATCAGGTAGCCAGATGGCCAATGGCTACTTAAAAAGTTGGCTTGGCTACCAAATTTCAAAGTTATTGGCCAACTTGGCTGCCTGCAAAGTGATTTTTGAACCCTTAAAAAGGATGGCCATTACAAATATTGGTTTGGCTACTATATTTTGAAAGCTAGTAGCCAAACTGACCACCAACTCAGAAACTGATTTGTCCCACCTTGATTCAAACAAAAGAGCTAGTAAGTGACAATTAACAGCATAATGTTCACATTTATTACACTGTTCGCATATAGCAAGTGATACAATTTTAAAAAGTACATTAAACAAGGAAAGCAGTGATTTAGGGCAGGGCTTAAAGAGCTGCTGACACCTTGAGAAGAACTTTAAAAACATAATATTCGGATACAAAGCAGCATATATTTCTAATTATCTCTTTGTCTCTTACCCCATTATTTATTACTGAGGTCATATGCATTAAAACAGGGTAGTTGTTCTTTAACGGTTCATCAGCTCCTATTGCTTCTTCCCAACCTGGGGCCCAATATTTAAAACTTTGCCCATGGGCAAAATTTCCACTGCCCAGCTGATAAAATTAGCCCACAGCCAATTGCACACAATATTCAAATGAATAGCCAAGGGGCAAACACAGTTGCATAAAGCGGGCAAATGAAGGCAGGCAAACATGGCTGAGATTGCAGTGCAAACACAGGCCGGCAAAGAGGACAACTCTGAATATAGCAAAGAAGACAGCTCTGAATATAGCAAAGAAGACAGCTCTGAATATAGCAAAGAAGATAGCTCTGAATATAGCAAAGAAGACAGCTCTGAATATAGCAACTGGGCAGTGCAATCAGCAACAGCAGCACAGTGCACACAGAAGTGGAGCCAGACACAGGTGAACCACATGGCCACTGGGGTGTCCAGCACAGAAGGAGACCAGGAAGAAAAAATTACTCACCTTAGTAATTATGTTTCTTCTAATGGAGTCTTGCTGTATTCTGACAATATGCAGTTAGCCCCAGCACTTGAACTGCTCAAGAGATGAAAGAGTTAACGCTATGCTAAGAGCATAGAACGTTTATCTTGTGCTCGGTTCAAACCTCTGTCTGTTGCACTTTCAAGTGTAACCATCAGATTCTTACGAGCCAAGACTAAGTACACCTATAGTGTTGAAATTGTAAAAAAACACTATCATAAAGACAACAAAGTTTGGAATCCCAAAGACTCAAGTCAAGAACACCAAAACAAAAAACTCAGGTAGTGAACTTAACATAACTTTATAAGTAACAAACAATAGAGCCACTACGCACAGCTCCTTCCAAAGGAGAGGGAGCCAATGGACCTCTGGGGTGCAGCACTGTACCTGCCAGCCCACTTCCCAAAAAACAGGTTCTGAGAGGGGAGGCAGGGAGGAGGTCAGAATACAGCCAGACTCCATTAGAAGAAACACAATTACTAAGGTGAGTCATTTTTTCTTTAAACAACATGAAGTCTTGCTGTATTCTGACAATATGCAGACTACCTAGCAGTACCTCCCAGGAGGAGGGTACAGAACCTACTTAGGAAATAGGCTCTGCAGCACTGCTGTACCAAACCTAACATCACTTCTAGCCTGGATGTCCAGAGAGTAATGCTTGGTAAAAGTATGAGCTGTTTTCCAGGTGGCTGCTTTACAGATCTCTAAGAGGGGTATATCTCTGGCCACAGCCAGAGAAGCAGCTGTACCTCTGGTAGAATGAGCCCTCAGGCCTGAAGGGGGTATTTTGCCTAGCTTGCCATAGCAGAATTGTATACAGGAAACAATCCACCTTGCAATAGTTTGTTTGGTAGTAAGTCTACCTTTCCCCACTTCATCATAAGTGAGGAACGGTTGGGAAGAGCCAGATCTAAAATCCTTAGTACGGTCCAAGTAGTAGCTAAGGGCTCATTTAACATCCAGGCTATGCAATCTCCTTTCTCCTGAAGAGGAATGATCAGTGAAAAAGACAGGAAGGGACATGGACTGGTTCAGATGAAAATTTGACACCACTTTGGGTTAGAACTTCCTATTGGTTCGAAGGACCACCTTATCGCTATGGAATGAAATGAAGTCATGCTCCACTGACAGAGCTAGCAGTTCACTGCTCTGTCTGGCAGAGGTAATAACTACCATAAAGACAGATTTCCAAGTCAAGTACTTAAGGTCTGCAGAGGCCAAAGGCTCAAAGGGTGGTTGCATAAGTTGAGCAATGCAAACATTGAAATCCCAAGCAGGAACAGGTTCCTTAAAGGGAGGATTAGTATGAAGTAGCCTCTTAAAAAAATTACAGAACACAGGGTGGGAAGCTAGAGAAGAAGGCTTCCCCACTGATAAAAATGCATTAACAGCAGATAGATGCACCTTGAGGGTAGCTGGTCTAAGCCCTAGGCTATTGAGATGAACCATATAGTCCAGAGCTGCAGACAAGTCAGCAGAGTCTGGTGATATCTGTTTACTAGAACACCAAATACCAAACCTTTTCCATTTGGAGTTGTAGGTTTTTCTAGTGGCAGGTTTACGAGAAGCCTTGAGGATGTCCAGAACCCCCTGAGACAGATTCATATTTGCATATTCTAGCAGTTCAAGAGCCAAGCTTTGAGATTGAGAGACTGAAGATTGGGATACCAAATTCTCCCCTGAGAGGAAGTTAACAGATTGTGATTTCTGGGGAGAGCCAATGGAAGATGGACTGCCAGAGACAGCAAGAGAGGATACCAAGGCTGCCTGGCCCAGTCTGGAGCAATCAGGATCACTTTGCAAGACTGTGACCTTATCTTGACCAGAACTCTGAACAATAGAGGAAAGGGGGGATACAGAAATTTCCCCGACCAATCCAACAGTAGAGCATCCAAAGGGACTGAGCCCAGTACTGGGGGGCTGCAACAAAAGAGAGGAAGATGGTGATTGTCTGGGGCTGCAAAGAGGTCTATCTGAGGAGTGACCCATCTTAGAAATATCACTTTTAGCACTAGAGGATCCAGGGACCATTCGTGATGGCCCTGAGAAATCCTGCTCAAAGCATCTGCCAAAACATTGTCCTTCCCTGGAAGGTGGATTGCTATTAGGAATGTCTGTAGAGAATAGGCCAGAGACCAGACTTTCATGGCTTCCGTGCACAAGGCTATCGACCGAGTGCCTCCCTGCTTGTTTCTGTACCACATGGTGGTAGTGTTGTCTGTCCTCACCTTGTTTTGTACTGAATTCGAGAAAGCCTGTAAGGCTAAGTATACTGCCCTGAGTTCTAGAAGGTTGATATGGAGAAAAGACTCCTGAGGTGACCATACTCATTGTGCTGTGAGGGTTCCCAAATGAGCCCCCAATCCCAGGAGAGAAGCATCGTGGTCAGAACCACAGAATGAGTCTGAGAGATAAATGGGGCTCCTTGTCTGAGGTTGTCCAGATCCAACCACAACTGGAGAGCATGGATCAAGGTCTGAGTCACTGGAATCAGTTTGGTGAGAGGGTCTTTTTTTCTGGGACCATTTTGAACTTTGGCTTTAGTAGATGCTTGTTTAAGTATCTTAGGTCTAGGATGGGCTGTCACTCCCCTGCTATTTTTGGGGTAAGGAAATATCTGGAGTACAGATCCTTGCCCCTGAGGGATGTAGGAACTCTCTCTAGGGCTCTGAGAGCCAACAGAGAGGAAACCTCTGCCTCTAGGGCAATGGTTTCAGAGATGTTAGCAGGTGGAAAAGACCTGACCCTCAGCTTTGGACATTTTTTGAAACTGAGGGCCAGTCCCTGGCTTACTACCTCCAGGACCCACTTGTCTGAGGTAACAGACTTCCAGGCCTGGAAGTAGTAAGCCAACCTGCCTCCTACAGGGATTGGGGAGTCGACCCCGGGCTGACACCTCAGGGTGTCTGCTTGGCAGGAGCCTTAGGCTGAGAGGTGGATACAGCCCTGCTCATCCCCCTCCTGCCTCTCCCTCTAAAGAACCCCCTCTGGGAAAAAGAAGAGGAGGCCTGTGCCTGGTTGAAAGGCCTGTGAAAAGGCCTGCCCCTGACCCTAGCCTGCTGCTTCTGAGGAGTTGACTGCCTTTCCTTGGCTTGTGCACCCCTATAGGTGGTCCTGTACTCATCCATCTTTTTCTTGTAGTTCTCTGTCTCTGGGTATCCTATACGTCGAATGGGAAGAACACCCCTCCCCCCTCAGCTAGTGGTCAAACAGGAGTTCAGCATGTTTGCCGTTCATTTGCATCACCAGGTAAGAAAAAAGGTTTGTCTCCCCATACGATGCACAGGGGTAATGCCAAACTTCACTCAACAACTAACACACCAAAATCTGGCCAATGGAAAATCATGTACACAAATGCTCACAGCCTGGGAAATAAGATCCCAGACCTGCAGGCAATAATGTCCAGGCTAAACTGGACATATAGTAGCAATTAGTGAGACGTGGTTTACCAGTAACAACACTTAGGAGACTTCAGTACCTGGCTATGTATTGTTCAGAAGAGACGAGGGTGCAAAAGGGAGGAGTGGCCCTGTATGTTAATGAAAATATCAAAGCTACAGAAATTCAGAATACACATAAGGAGCCAGAAGAACTGTGGGTCACCCTGGAAACAGGAAATGGGACAGCCATAAGAACTGGGGTTGTCTACAGGCCCCAGACCAGAGGAGGACATAGATACATTACTGTTAGAAGATATACAAAACATGACAGCTAAAGGGAGGTTCTGATAATGGGAGACTTCAACATGCCAGATACAGATTGGTCAATACCAGCAGGAACATCTGCCAGAACTAGACTCATAGTGGATTCCCTGCAGGGGGAGGGCCTCAAACAACTGGTACAGCAACCCACAAGAGACAGGGCTATCCTAGATCTAGTACTGACTAACAAAGAAGGGATCACAGATCTCCAGGTAGAAGGTCACCTGGGGGCCAGTGACCATCACATGGTATGGTTCAGTTTGGCTACTACATCTAAATCATCCCATTCCAAGGCAAAAATATGGGACTTCAGAGGAGCTGACTTTGATAAGATGGCCTACAGAGTTAAGCTAGCCCTGGCAAAAAGAAACACAGGTGAGGGGGTACAGGCAAAGTGGGCAAGCATTAAGGATGCAATACTTGAAGCAACATCCCATTGTGTTAGACAGAAAGGAAGTGCAAAGAAGAAGGAAACCACTTTGCTTCTCAAATACAGTAGCAGAAAGGTCAGAGCCAAAGGGCTGGCCTTCCAGGAAATATAAGGGAACACAGCGGGATGAAGATAGGGAGGCATACCAAACTGCCCTAAGGGAAGCAGGTAAGGCAGTAAGGCAGGCAAAGTCCCAAACTGAGGAAACACTAGCACGAACAGTAAAAGAGGTGACAAGACTTTCTATAGATACATTAGTGAAAGGAGAAAGTCCAGAGGGGTATTGCTAAGCTTAATGGAGAAAAGGAGCATGTGAGGAGGAGGATCCTGTAAAGGCATCTATCCTAAATAGATACTTTTGCTCAGTATTTACTGAAGAGAAGGTAGGACAGGGCCCACAGCTCAGCATCATGGACACAGGGGAGGGAGTGAGCACTACTCCTTCACAAAGAAAGGGTCCTACAAGAGCTTGCTAAGCTCAGGGTGGATAAGACAATGGGACCTGATGGCATACATCCCAGGGTACTTAGGAGCTAAAGGAGGAACTAGCAGAGCCATTAGCAGAATTGTTTAGTGAGTCTCTGAGCACAGGAGAGTCCCAGAAGACTGGAGAAGGGCTCATGTGATCCCGCTCCACAAGAGTGTAGCAGGAAGGAGGCGGGGAACTCAGACCGGTCAGTCTTACCTCAGTAGTGGGCAAGATTATGGAGGCACTCCTTAAGGAAAAGATAGTGCAACACCTGGAATCCATAGGGCACAGGATCCAAGACAGCATGGGTTTACAAAGGAAGGTCCTGTCAAACTAATCTCATAGATTTCTTTGACTGGGTAACCAGAGTGGTGGACCAAGGGGAGCAGTTGATGTAGCCTACCTTGACTTCAGCAAAGCTTTTGACACTGTTCCACATAGAAGATTGATAAATAAGCTGGGTAGGCTCAGGGTGGGTCAAGTTGGTCAACTGGGTGGCAAACTGGTTGACGGGCAGAAAACAGAGAGTGGTGGTGAATGGTATACAGTCAGAAGAGATGCAAGTCACAAGTGGGGTACCTCAGGGATCAGTCCTGGGACCAGTCCTCTTCAACATCTTCATTAGTGACCTTGCAGATGGACTAGAGGGTAAGGCTTGTCTGTTTGCAGATGACACCAAGATCTGCAACAGAGTAGATGATGCAGATGGGGTGGGCAGAATGAGAAGAGATCTGGATAAACTAGCAGAATGGTCAGAAGAGTGGCAACTGGATTTAATGCAAAGAAGTGCAAAATCATGCACATAGGGAAGAGAAACCTGAAGCCACCTATAGGCTGGGAGGGAGTTGCTAGCAGTCACAAAGGAAGAAAGAGACTTGGGCATCATCATCACTGATGACCTAAAATCATCAAGCAGACCTCTAAAGCAGTAGGTAAGGCTAGGGGGTGTTAGGGTGTATAGCAGGTATCACAAGTCAAGAGGAGGTACAATCCCTCTGTACAAGACACTGGTTAGGGCCTCATCTGGAGTACTGCGTGCAGTATTGGAGGCCACACCTTCACAAGGACATTAGCCAAATTGAGGCAGTCCAGAGAGGGCAACCAAAATGGTGCAGGGACTGCATCTGAAGACATATGAGGACAGATTAACGAGCTCAGTATGTATACCCTTGAGCAAAGGAGGGAGAGGTGATATGATCGGGGCATTCAAACACCTTAAGGGCATAAACAAGGTGAAAGAGTCTAACATGTTTAAATATAAGAAAAATAGCAGGACAAGAGGACACAGCATGAGATTAGAGGAGGCCGATTAAGGGGAATGTGAGGAAATTCTTTTTCAGAAAGGGTGGTGGATGCATGGAATGGCTTACCACAAGTGGTGGCTATGAATACAGTGCAGGGCTTCAAACAGGCATGGGATAGGCATAAGGGAGCAATACAAATGACTATGAATAGATAGGTCACTGACAGAGCAAAGGCCGAAGGCACATTTATAAGGTAGAAAAAGAAATGGGCAGACTGGATGGGCCTTGCGGTCCTTATCTGCCGTCAACTTCTATGTTTCTATGTTTCTATCCTGCCAGAGGCTAGTACATCTGAGCCAAGCCATCCTCCGAAAAGCCACCGATGTAGGCATGACTCATGATGAAACATCATTGGAGTCCACAGCAGCATGAAACTGAACCTTAGATGCCTCTATCCCATCAGCAGCCACCTCCTCCAGCTCCTTGGCTAGCTGGAGGGATGCCTGCTTAGCCAGATCCAAAACAGACTCCCACATAGACTTTTGGTATCTATCTGCATAGGCCATGTAATTAGCCTATCTGAGTCCCAGAGAAGATGCCAAGTACTGTTTCTTAGCCATGGTATCTATCTTCCTGGAGTCCTTATCCGGGGGGTGTGAAGCCAAGGGTATGCTAGCCTTGTCACAGGCTGCAGCCTGCACTACCCCAACATGGCTGCAATGCTGGTACAGAAACTCCTTAGCTGAGCCTGACAGCATGTACCTCCTGTCCTTCATTTGTCCACTGGAGGCAATGAATTTGGAGTTTTTAGAAGCTTGTGAGTCTGTTTCCCAAAAGATTTGTGTAGGGGAATAGACAGTCTCTTGGACTCTGGGATGTCCATCATTTCTACAAAATCAGGCTCCTCTTGCTCCTCCACAGCTTCCCCCACAGGGAGTTGAAGGGTATCAGCCACTTTTCTGTAAAACATAAAGTGGGAAGGGGACTCAGAAAGCCTGGGAGGGGAAACTCCTGAAGGTCTGTCTGGGGAGATGTCCGGTTCAATGGGCTCATCCAGACCTTCCCCACTGTCCTCATCCTCATCATCATCAAACTCTTCTTCCCCCTCCCATTCCAACTCATAATATTCTTCCAAAGAATAATCAGAAACTGGGAGAACCAACTGAACCGAGTGCCTACCAAGAGGTGCCGGATCGGTCGGAACCGAACAGAGCGATTCCACAATACTAATCGCCATGGCAATTTCCTCGACGGTTGGATGGTAGGGATCTGAATCCAAACCGGTCGACTTTTCCTTCTTCTTTTTTGCAGGAACTGATCCCCCAGGGTCGGCTCTCCTCTTGCCCGAGGAAGTCTGGCCCTGGTCAGAGGGCACTCCCTCAGGTTTGGTCGGAACCGGGCTGGCCATCCGGATCAGCGGACTTCTCGGCCTCTTTCTCCCTAAGCCTGCCCAACCTGGTGTCTCTAGGGTGGTCTTGAAATTTTGCATGTTGGCAGTCTGAATCAGGGTGGCCAAACCCCAGACAATAAACACAGGTGGTGTGGGGGTCAGCCTTAGCAAAGGCCTCCCACACACTGATGCTGAAACCCAGTGGGCCCAGTTTTTTCTTTTGGGTTTCTCAGACATGGCCACAGTAAAACAGAAAAACCTACCCTTTACATGGTCAGGTCAGGTAAAACAGACTTATCGGTTCCTAACTGTGTCACGGGTTTTTGAAAAAAACGGTAAAACGCAATTTTTTGGGGAACCGAAAAGCGCCGGAATCACCACAGAAATCCAAAGAGTGATTGGTTCAGCCGAACTGACCGTAACAATTTTACGTTTTACAATTTCCACAGAATTTACCACAGTCCATTACTTCTACTACTTACTGTACCGCAGATAGGGATCTGAACCGAGGAAAAAGTATAAAATTTTCAGACTAAACCGACGATTTTTACTAACGTGAACTGAAAAGCGACAGGAGAAACTCTTGAGCTACTGTTCAGTTAGGTGGAGTAAAGAATCTGATGGTTAAACTTGAAAGTGCAGCAGACAGAGGTTTGAACTGAGCATGAGTTCAACATTCTATGCTCTTAGCAAAGAGTTAGCTCTTTCATTTCTGGAGCAGTTCAAGTGCAAGGGCTAACTGCATATTGTCAGAATACAGCAAGACTTCCTGTTGTTTGAAACAGACATTATGAGCATACAGCAGTGGAAAAGCTAAATAATAGCAACAGACACACCAAAACCAATGTCAAGAAATGTAATCTGATATGTATCTACATGTGTTGGATGTGTAGCAAGGAAAATGAGTGTGGACGGGACAGTGGGGAAGGGTCCCACACAAAGAGATATCCCTGCTGCTGTGCCATTCCAACCCAAACCTATGCCACTGTGCACGGGCGGAAGAGACAAGGCACCCTGACACAGAGCAGGGGACAGCACACCAAAAGGACACACAGTAGGAGGTCACAGGGGGATGGAAGTTACCTACAGTAACAAGGGGAAAGACACGGACAGGCCCGCACACTGAGGCCACCCAGCCATACAATGCAGGGGGGGGTTGCCCAAGGAACAGGGAGCATGCCGTGACAATGGACAACCACAACCCAGAAGGTGGCCAGCAAGCACACAGGAGATGCTGGGGACACATGGAGAACAGAATGTGACTGACCACAGGAGCACACACCCACCATGGCCAAAACATCGTACAATCAGACAAAGACACTGCAGGGGGAGCACTGGGAAACCCCATGCCACAGGACAGGCAAGGTTAACACCCGCCAAGGTGATGCAGGTGGTCAGTAAGAGCTACACTGCAAATCACAGAAACTGTCTAGATGAAACCACTACCTAGAACTAAGAGTGGTGTCCCTAATATTCGGCAGCATTCTATAACATAAGCAAGTATTGTCTACAAAGTGACTGTACCCTGTCCTACCTCAGTGCTTATGTATACTTTCATATAATGTCAATAGCCCTCCTACTGTATTATAGCTTCACCATTGTATTCATGTCTGCTGATTACTGCCTGGTTATCCTCTCTTTGTTATATTGTTTGTATATGTTTCTTTGTAACATCCTGGGTCATACCTGAAATTAGGCATTTTTTATGTTGTGTTGCACGCAGGCGCAAGCAACATCTTGCAGTAGTACCACATTGAGAGGTGTGTCAGTGTTGGCGAATGCAGGGCGTGCTTTAGTAGGTGCATCCCTCATCCCCCAATTAGCCAGTATGCTAGGGCTGACACGGAAATTATGGAAAGTGCCACCAACTTGAAAGAAATCTGCCGCTGCAGTCAGAGACAAGCTTGTCATGCAGTGGCAGATGACATGCCTCTCCAGTGTGCCTTTTCCGGTGAAACATTTCAATAAACATGGCGGATCCTGCTGTCTGCCACACATAATCCCCATACCGACATCGGGGGTGGCCAATCTCCCATGTTGGCATGTTCCCCCAACCCACACACTTTCTTTGTTGATGGGGCAATTAGTGAACATGCTAACGCTGATGCAGAAATGACAGAAAGAGCCACCAAGTTGAAAGAAATCTGCCGTTGCAATCAGAGACAAGCTCGTCATGCAGCGGCAGATGACACGCCTCTCCAACGTGCCTTTCCTGGGGAAAATTTTCAATAAACATGGCGGCTCCTGCCATCCGCCACACACAGTCCCCATACTGATATCAGGGGTGGCCAATCCCCCGAGTCGGCATGTTCCCCTACCCCACACACTTTCTTTGCTGATGGGGCCCAATCCCCGTCTACATCAGTTTCTCCTCCACACACACACACACACACACACACACACACTTTCTTTGCCAATGGGGCCCAATCCCCATCGGCATCAGCCCCCCCAAACTCATGGGGCACACTGGGAGCCCACCCCAGTGTGCCCAACATTCCCAAAAAAACTCATGGGGTACACTGGCAGCCCACCCCAGTATGCCCAACATTTTTTTTAGTTCATCTGTAAAGAAAGAAAATCATCCTTCAATGTCTGTTTTTTTTTCCCCCTGTAAAAAAGAAAACCATCCCTTGTAGTCCACGGCACCCCCTCCCCCAACCTGCACCCAGCCTCTGTCCCCACCTCCCACACCCCCACCCCATACTTACCTCTGGAGGTCCGGCGCTGCGATCATCTGTGGAGTGGGATGCGTCTGGACTCTTCAAATTGAACTGCAAAATGAAGAAATGCCAGTAAGCTATATAATGGCATCAATGGGAGGGGGGTTCAACTTAGGTGGATATCTCAGCCATTTTTCTGAATTTTGGCTCCAAATTTTCAACATGGAGTTCTTGGGATCCCACCTCATGAACATATGCTCTGTCATCTCATTATTAGGTCCAGAAAGGTGATTTTGTGGTCACTGTGTGGAATCACCTTTTGGGACCGATTAACAAAATGACAGTGCCACTGTTCACGAGGCGGGATCCCAAAAAGGCTATATTGCAAATTTTGCACATCTAGTGCACAATGGCACAGTCGCTGTGGGGAAATCAACTTTCTGGACAGATTAACAAAATCTCAGTGCCACTGTTCATTAGCGGATGTCCCAAAATGCCTATGTTGAAAATTTGGTTAAAAAAATCCCCAAAATAATTGCATTATGGGCGTGCGTTGAGCAGTTTCTACGTACGCTCATGACGTCGCCAATTTTTCATATTTTCACTTCAGATTTTCAACATTGCCAGTTTTTTACACCTCCTCATGAACAGTACAGCTGTCATTTTTCACATCCTGCCCGAAATGTGTTTTCGCACCTGTGGCGCCAAATGGCGCAGTTGCTGTACAAAATCACCTTTTGGCTAACACACTGATAGTGCCACTGTTCAAGAGGTGGGATCACAAAAAGCCCATGTTAAAAATTAGGATGGTGTGACACAATGAGCAGTACAGCTAACAATGAAAGAATAAGACATATACTAGCAGATAGGTTAGAGAAAGTTCATTGATGTATGGGGTCCATTTCTAAAGGAGCCAATGGTTTAAACTGTGAGTTTAGATGCTGAGATTATAGAATATGTTTAGTATTATTCTTAAAATAATAGTTTTCATTATATCACGGTGTTTGTTGTTTTACATCTTTTGAAGTTCCCAACTTTCACTATATTATAAAAGCAGAGGCTTGTCCAAGCAGCGACTCCATTAACTGTGTAAAGAACAGAGTGATAAGTCTTATCAATGCCAAGTCAAACAGCTTTCTCTAAAAATGTTTTTAAGAGTGTTTAAGTTTTTTTATTATTGTTATTTATTTATTTATACATTTTTGTTATTGTAAACAGTACTGAATTGTATTTTATTCTTTCACTTTATACCTATATTTAATCTGAATAAAAACTATTATGGTAAAAAAGAAAAAAAAAAGAAAATCTGGAGTGAAAATACCAACAAACGCCTGGGGAGTTAGTGCTTACAACCATAACACCCCACCCTGTAGAGACTGACAGGCATCAGGGGTGTGACTTGGGATCGTTGGCTGTAATGCTCATGCCATTCCACCCTCACCCCCACTCTGCAGCCAGTGACAGGCATCGAGGTGTGCCTTGGACCCAAAAGCATACCCCAATGCCTGTTAGTCTTTGCTGGGTGGGGTGGGGGTGGCATCAGTTCAATACTTGACTGCCATTCCTATTATGCATCTCTCTAACTCCTGCACTACCAATGCCAATGCCAGCAAGACAACATTCAGCATTGACAAATGCTTGTTTGTCTAGTGAACTTACCTGGTCAACAAAAGCTAAATACATAATTAAATAAAGACACAGTACACTCGATCACAATAACCAAAAGTATATTAACACAAAAACAGCAGAAACACTGTATAGAGCAAAACTTTCAAAAACAGCAAAGAACAACAAGGGTGTGTGTGTGAATACTTTTTTTTTGTGTGTTTTTTTTAATTGTTTAACCAGGAGTAGCACACTAAGCTGAAAGCTTTTTTACAGGAGTGACCTGGGAGCACAGGGAGGTTAAGTGACTTGCTCAAGGTCACATAGTATGCAAGTGAAAGCTGTGAGATTCAAACCCAGGTCTTGTCTGCTGGATGTCACCAGATTTGCAGCTCAGAGCCTTAAACCACTGCGCTATACTGCCTCCCTAAATACTAGGTTGGCGAACACTGGGATAGGGGTAAATAACAGGAGAATGGTGGTGGCTAATGTGAGTCCACCGATGGTTGATGGGCTCTCACCAGCTCATCCAGGAGCTGAACAGTTCTGTCCTTCCCCAGGCACACCAACTGCTCCTACCTCTCCATAATAACATGCATCTGGCGTACAAGCCAACAAAGGAGGTCATCCTGGCCTTCATGCTCCTCTGGCCGCCTTGCCCAAGCTGATGTGCGATGTGTACCTATGGGGATAAAGATGCCCATGTAAGTATGGTGAGCTGACACAGTGGAGCAATGTAGAGCCCAGAATGTGACCCCAGAGAAGGACAGAATGTCCCAACTAGTATGCCCATATACCCAAAAATGGAAACAGTGCAGATACCACTGGTCAGATGCCAGTATGCAGCATCCCATGAATCCATTATACCTGCATGCCTATCCCACACAAATGTGAAGGCCAGTATGGCCATTGCCCCCATCACCACCAATGGAATGTCACCCCATGCTTTCCCAATGCTGCCTGAGACATGGTACTGTCACACAGCCCCCTGAGATAACCCCCAGTCAGCCCCATAGCATGATCAAATATACTGGGGTACCATACTGTTTGGGAAATGCTGCCCACCAGAATGCAACGTAGCCCTATGAAGCACTGCAAAAGCACAGTCATAAACCCCGCAACCCCTATCCACAGGGTCAGAATACTGTGGCCTGAGGACCTGGATCACAGGCCTGTGATGCAGACCCAACACAATTGCTTCCTGGACAGCCACAGCCACTGTCCATGTCATATGTGTGCTATGTGGACATGTATCGGACACAGTACCCTAGGTGATGACACACCAGAAGAAGCCAGAAGGTGAAGGAAGGAAACATATTCAATTCAGTGCTTCAGAGTAACTGGTAACTGGTATTTTTCTTTTAAACTTAGATTGTAGGCTTGTAGTGACACTATACTTTCTTTCTGTGTTGTCTTTACTTATAATTGTTTTTGGGCTGTTGAAAATTTAAAAATAGTGGTGGTGTAATTCTGTGCTGTCTTTAATTGCTGCAAATTTTCGCCCCCCTCCACCCCTTCCCCAACTCTTAATTATATGCCTGATAAATCTGATTGACAGGAGCTAAACACAGGGTATAGTAAGAGGTGTAGTAAGTAGGAGGGCATAAGGGGGAAGAAGACCACCCTCAGCACGACAAGTTTTTTGACTCATTTATTTATTCATTGGTTTCTTTTTCCTTAAAAAAATATATCTCTGAGGATCAGTTACAGGATTTTTAGTACTGTAAATAAATAAAAAGAGAACTAAGAGAGCTTCAGTAGCAGATAAGTAGTGGAATTGCAGTATAATGTGGGGAGTGGTGCAATGCAGTGGCTGTGGGGCAGCCATATTCAGGCAGACCTTCTGGACACTGAGGTGCTGCCCTATCTGCATGCATCTCTCGGACCGCGGATGAGGTAGCCAGACTCAGAGCGGAAGTAAACTGGGTCAGGAGTACCATCACCCTGTCCAGGAACCACCCAGTCCAATGCAGCTGCCTCAAAGGATGCCGAGAACGAGGAGCACTTGGATGACAGTGGGCTCAGGGAGGGTTAGAGCAGTCGGGCAGAGGCACATCCCAGATCCTATTCCTTCCTCAAGAACTCATATGCCACACTGGCAAATGAGGACAACCAAATAGAGGTACCCAGGGAAGTGGAAGGAAAGGATGTGGAGGTTAGGCAAGGAGGTGACCTCAGTGGGGAAAGCAGTGGACCCCAGAGGAGGAGGAAGCGAATCCTGGCGGGGACTCCACTCAAGAGGGATCCAGCTAGGAACACAGGAGGGGAGGACAGGGAGGTGAGGTGCCTACCAGGTGCCACGGCATGGAGGGATGGAAGGAAGATACTGGGGATCACTGGAAGGCAAGACAGGAGGGTGAGCTGGATGTCATTATCCACCTAGGTACTAATGACTTGGCAAATGGGGAGCCAAAGGAAGTTCAGGAAGAGTTTAGGAAACTGGGGAAGGGTCTCAAGCAAGTAGCTACTTCTGTCACTTTCTCAGAAGTACTACCTGTGAGAGGCAAGGGAGAGCATAGGAGTGCATGCATCAGGAACTTTAACTCATGGTTGAAGAACTGGTGCTGTGAGGAAGGGTTTGGATTCATTGGTGACTGGGGACCCACCTGGAGGGATGGAGGTTTGTTCAAGCCTGACGGCCTGCATCCATCCTGGAGGGGAATCCAAGCACTCAATGATAAGTTTAAATGCTACATTGACAAGCATTTAAACTAGCAAAGGGGGGTGGCAGGCCAGCAAGGATGATACCTACTTGCTCACCCCCCACAGCTAGTAATGGAACCAGTGAACCAGAGGAGTGGCTATCTCTGCAAAGCAGTGTGCAAAAAGATGGAGATTAGTGTCCAAAAGGTGGATAAGCAGAAAGGGGCAAAATTCAGCAGAAGGGCAGACAGCAAGGAGAACCAGGGATAAATGACAACCAAGGAAGGGGCTGGAGTAGAACAGTGAAGCAGTCTAGGGAGGTCAAATCATGGAAAGCCATGTGTGCAAATGCCAGGAGCCTTAGCAACAAGATGGAAGATCTGGAGGCTGTCATGGTACAGTCAGACCTGGACATTGTGGCCATCACTGAAACCTGGGTGTAATGATAACCATGACTGGGAGATGGCCATACCTGGCTACAACATATTCAGAAAGAGACAGAGCAGGCAGGAAGGAGGAGGAGTGGCACTGTATGTGAAAAATGACATAAGGGCCACACAGATCCAGGAGGAACAAATGGGGAGAGATACTGTGGGTTAAGCTGGAAAGGAAAATGGGGCCAGCCATCCGCACAGGTGGTCTATAGACCACCAGCCCAGGAGGAAGAAACAGATAGGAGTTGATGCTAGCTATCCAAAGGATGGCAGACAAGGGTGAGGTAGTACTGGTTGAGACTTCAATATACCAGACGTGGACTGGAGCATCCCAGCAGCAGCATCAACTAAGAGCAGATTTATCCTGGACTCCTTCAGGTGCCTTCCTCAAGCAACTGGTCATGGAACCAACTCGGCAGAAGGCAATACTGGACCTTGTGCTCACAAACAGGGACAGTGTGATGGGGTAACAGTGGGGAGCACCTGGGTAACAGTGACCACCAGTCATTGTGGTTTGAAATCACAGAAAGAGCAGAACCAAACCACACAAAAACACGTATCCTGGATTTTAGGGGGCAGACTTTGGGAAAATGGGAGATGCTTGAAAGAGGCATTAAGGAATGGGACAGGAATCAGGGATTGAGGAACAGTGGGCAGTATTTAAAATGGGGATTATAAGAACAACAGAATTATGCATTAAGCAGGTTAGCAAGAGGAAAAGAAAGAGGAGACCATTATGGTTTTCCAAAGAGGTAGCAAAGAAAGTGAAAGCCAAAAAGATTGCATTCAGGCAATACAAAAAGACACAGGCAGAAGGGGATAGGGAGAAGTACCAGGAGAAACAAAGGGAGGCAGGGAAGTCAGTAAGGGAAGCCAAAGCTCAGACAGAAGAACACATTGCAAAATCAGTGGTTAAAGGGGACAAAACCTTTTACAGGTACATAAGTGAAAAAAGAAGGACAAAGGGAGGGATAGTGAGACTGAAGGGGGAGGATGGGAGCCGCGTGGAGGATGACAACAGTAAAGCTGACATATTGAACAGGTATTTCTGCTCAGTCTTTACTAAGGAAGAGGGGGGTAATGGGTCTGAAGGGAGTACAAGGGGTGAGAATGGTGCAGAAATGGACACAAGTCCCTTTACACGAGAAAGGGTCCTGAAGGAACTGGAAGTAATAAGAGCTGATAAAGCAATGGGACCAGATGGGGTGCACCCCAGGGTCCTTAAAGAACTAAGAGAGGTGGTGGCTGAACCTCTGGCTATCCTGTTCAGCCAATCACTGGAAACAGGGAGGTACCAAAGACTGGAGGACAGCAGATGTAGTCCCTTATACAAAAGTGGGAACAAAGAGGAAGCAGGGAACTACAGACCAGTCAGCCTCACCTCGGTAGTGGAAAGATCATGGAAGCACTACTGAAGGAGAGATTGGTGGAACATCTGGTTGTCAATGGACTACAGGACCCAAGGCAGCATGGTTTCACCAGGGGAGGTCATGTCAGACCAACCTCATTGAATTTTTGACTGGGTGACTAGGGAGGTGGATCAGGGAGGGCAGTGGACATGGCCCTATCTGGACTTCAGCAAGGCCTTTGACACTGTGCCACATAGAAGACTATACACAAACTGGGAATATGGGTGTGGGCAGGACAGTAGTGTGGTGGGTAGGTAACTGGCTGGGTGGCAGGACACAGAGGGTGGTGGTAAATGGCTGTCACTCCACAGAGGGAAGAGTGACCAGTGGGTACCACAGGGATCGGTGCTGGGACCGGTCCTATTCAACATCTTCATCAGTGACATTGCACAGGATATAGAAGGCAGAATTTCACTGTTCGCTGATGACACAAAGCTCTGTAACAGAGTAGACACACCAGAGGGTGTAGACAGAATGAGAAGGGACCTGCAGAAACTTGAAGAATGGTCAAGGGTTTGGCAGTTGAAATTCAATGCAAAGAAGTGCAAGATAATGCATATGGGGCACAAAAACCCTGGCACAATATATCAGTTGGGGGGTGAGGATATAGCATGCACCAAGCAGGAAAGGGATCTTGGGGTTGTCATCTCTGATGACCTCGAGGTAGGGAAACAGTGTGACAAGGCATCAGGTAAAGCAAATAGGATGCTGGGATGTATAGGCAGGGGCATCACCAGCAGGAAAAGGGAGGTCATAATTCCGCTATACAAGACACTAGTGATGCCCCACCTGGAGTACAGTGTACAGTTCTGGAGACCATACCTACGTAAGGACATAGACAGGGTAGAGAAGGTTCAGAGGAGGGCAACAAAGATGGTGCATGGGTTGCATCACAAGTCCTATGAAGACAGGTTGAAGGAACTGAACATGTACTCCCTGGAGGAGAGGAGGGAGAGGGATATGATAGAGACATACAAGTATCTTACAGGGAGGAACAGGGTGCAGGAAAACACTATTTTAAGCGAAAACATGTTTCAGGACTAGGGCATGGGATGAAGTTGGAGGGAGGGCGATTCAGAGGAAACATGAGAAAGAATTTCTTCACAGAGCGAGTTGGTGGACAAGTGGAACACCCTGCCAGAGGAAGTGGTGGGGGCTGAAACAATCACGGGATTTAAGAATGCATGGGATAGACATAAAGGAATTCTGGAGGTCAGGGGTAAGGGGAAATAGACTTCTAGGAAAACAAACTGAACTTACAAGCTCAAATGGGCAGACTAGGTGGGCCATAGGCCCTTATCTGCTGACACTGTCTATGTATCTATGTATGTATCTATGTACCATGGAGCTATACAACAGTAGCAACATCACCCCTTGGTCAGACGCTGGGTCAGTGGCCACAGTGTGCAGCACAGCCCTGTCATGGTGGCACAGTGGAACAGCACAGCGTAACGTGACTGGTATGCATGCCTGACGTGGATGGCGTACACATGGCCACACCACTGTGAGCACACAACATTTGAATAGTCCATGGCCAGGCCATTGGCATGGCATGCAAATGATGCATGCTGTGGGCATACACACAACCACAGGAACCATACGATGCATCCACCCATCATGACACAGTCATGAAGACCACATACCCTCCATACAATGTGTACAATGCAAACATGCCCACGGCATATGTATGGGTGTAGTACAACACAAGCCACAGGAGGAGACAGCCACAATCAATGGTACACTACAACTGTAGAAAGGCAGCAGATGAACCATGCACAGCACACAGGGTGAACACAGTGGGAGAACAGTGCCTCACACACAGTCCAGTGGCATTGAAAGTATGTGCCCATGGTGGACCATAGGCCTCCAGGTGTAGTCCAATGCGCAAAGTACAAGGAGGCAGACATGTCCATGGCAGCATGTCACAGTCACATATGTGGGACTGGGCCACTGAATGGGTAACATGCAACCCCCATCAGAGTGCAGATACAGGACAGCAGGACAGCAGCACCAAGGAGGGTGTGTGCCCATGTAGGGGAGTGCTACGTGCAGAAAACAAGCACTGCATGCTCCAGGCATGCATGAAATACCATGTTGTAGCAGTGCAGGACTGTGAGCTGACATGTGCTGTCACAACACAGGCCCACAAGCTGTATGGCCAGTGGAAGTGCTGGCCAGGTGAACTGTTCCACAGGCTGCAGTTGGTGTGTGCAATGCTGTGCCCAGCAGCACAGCAGCATGGGCACCCCATGGCCATGTGCCCCTGGGACCGGTGACATGACATAGGAGAAACGCACATATGGTGGTGACACTCTGCTATAAAGGGGTACCATACATGCCCCACCCAGCAAGAAATGCAACATATGTAAATCACAAAGGAGCATACTCACGTGCGGCATCCTGCTGCCCATCACTGCCATCCTGAGCCTGCCGGCTGTGAGCCATGGTCCCCTGGCTGCATCCTCGCTGCTGCTGTCCCCTGGCAGTGCGGTCTGCAGAGTGAAGGGAATAGAACAGTGTCAGTACCCTGATGAACATCAATAATAACCCCCCCAACTGTGCCAGTGACACTGTGCACAACCGTCAAACAGTGTACTGTGTCCCACCCCAACCAGCATATGGCATATGGGACACATGTGCAATGTTGATTCATTGTACTGTAGTGATCCATGTACAGCACATATGCAAGGCCATCTGACATCATCTGGAGGAGCAATGCACAGACAACTGTGGAACAGATGAGTACACACCTGTATGCACTCGGCACATATGTCCCGTGGGTGACACACAACTGAATGTCACCCCCCTAACAGTATACCCCCAATGCACAGCATGGATGGGCCACATCTGTGACCCACCTGTACCTCCCAATGGACCATGCCACATTGTCAATATGTACCGGAGGGACCCATTGATGACCCCATAAGTCGTGTACGACTGTATGACCATAGTAGACAGGGTATACAGCGGCACAGCTGTGGCTAGCACACCCCACACAATCTAGCATGTACATTGAGCAGATAAGCTCAAGGGAAGAGATTTTTTAGAAATTGCGGAGTGGTGGTCATGTTTAATGACATGAGTAATTAAATTATAAAAGTAAGCCATGACACGCACAGCAACTCCTTGTAAGGAAAGGCTCCCTAGGCCATCACAAGGTATCACCTTTGTGACAGAACACTGCGGAATACCTTTCCAAGCTTGGAGCGATGGCACAGGATGGAGCTGGCTCCCATCCTTGTGCTGTCCAGCTGGCTCCCAGAGCTCATCCCAGAACTCAAGTCACCCATATGGGAATACAACACACTACCCAGTGGCTGACCCTGCACACAACGTTTCTTCATAACTTGTTTTTTACATTTTGACCCCAAATTTTTGACATAATCTTTTTTATGACTCCCCCTTCTGAACATAACATGTGTCATTTATAAAATACTGACTGAATTGTCATTTCGTGCCACAAGTGTGAAAACACATTTTAGGCAGGATTTGAAAAACAGCACCTGTCATGTTCATGAAGTGGTGTGAAAAATAAATGTGGGGTCAAAATATTGAAAATTACTAAAGTAGTGAGTGAACTTTGAAAAATTTTCAACGTACCTTCATAGCTAGATGTTTTTTAAGATTTTGACCACAAATATTCAGCCTAGTCTTTTATGACTGCACTTCCTGAACCTGGTAGGTGAAATTTTTCAAATCCTGTATGAAAAGTGACTTTGCAGTGCAACTGAGAAATCCCCTTTTGGGCCAGATTTGAAAACTTTCACCAACTTTGTTCATGAGGTTGGGTCCCAAAAAGGCCATGTTGAAAGTTTGGTGGGAAAATATTGAAAAATTTCAAAGTTAAGAGTGAATGTTGAGATATTTCAATGTCCACTCATAACTTGGTCATTTTACCATATTTGTTCACCAACTTTTCAACATAGTCTTCTTACAATCCAATCTCGTGAACCTGGTGGGTGAAAATGTTCGACCCCTTCCCAAAAGGTGATTTTGTGGTGTAACTGTGAAATCCCCATTCAAGCTGGATTTGAAAACTTTCACCTACATTGTTCATGAAGTGGGGTCCAAAAAGGGTCATGTTGAAAATCTGGTGAAAAAAAAATATTAATAAATGACAAAGTCATGAGTCAAAAGTTCAAAATGCATTGAAAATACATTTACCGCACTTACCTTGTTTCTTCAGTTTCTGGCTGACATTGAAGGAGAACAATGTGTTTTGTAGCACAGCGGTGGTGGACCATTTCAAGCTCAGTGAGGGTGTGGGTGTGTGTAGGGTGGGGTTGCTGAATGGGGTATCGGGTGGGGTCTGTGGTGGGTCAGGGGTCAGGATCAGCATCAAAAGACATCAATGGACAGTTTTCTGCTTTTCAGGGTAAAGTTACTACAAAAAAAAAGACTACAAGGGACCGTTTTTTCTTACAGCAAGGATGACATTAGGGATTGGGAACTACAGTGCCATAGATGTTTGGTGGCACCAGGGGTGGGAGCCCCAGTGTCCGCATATTCTAAAGGGAGTAGGGGCACAATAGCTTGGTGGTGGTGGTGGGGGGTGTTACATGAAAGATGCCGCTCACTGCAGGTCTCGGCATGGGTGGTTAATTGATAACATGTTGCGAGTCAATGGCACAGATGTTTGGCAGCACTGGGGGTGGGAGGACCAGTGCCTGTACATTTTAAGGGGGTTGGGGTGCACTACATTTGGGGGGTTATTACATGAAAGATGGATTTGGTGGGACAGCCACTGGAAGAAGTCCAAATAGGCTGCTAATGATGCTGCTCAGCTGGTTACTGGGCAGGTGCCTTGTAGATGACAGGATGTAGCTGCTATAGGCGTAGCTGCCACCTTTCAACTACATGAAGTTTCCACCCAACCAGCAGAATAGTGTAGCCGATCATTTACCTGTCACTGTCAAGCCTCCTGCAGCCTGAGCTGTGTTGGATCCAACAGTGACATGCCTCTGAAAGCTGCTACTATGATAAAATACCGCTGTGCTTGTGATCCAGCAAACATATTAAAAAGTGGAGAGAAGAACTCAATAGAAGATATAAAGCTGAACTCCCTCTAAATATTATGTTTTCCAAAGTTTTTGCAAAGGCATCAGCTGTTCTTTAAGTGTTAGGACTGCTGGTGTCATGGATTTTGAGGGGAGGAGCAATCCAACAGCCCACCCCCTGATGAAGCTCTAGTGAGCAAAATGCTGGGGCATTTGAACTGTGAGGAGCATCCTGAGTTTCCCGTGTGTGCCTTTGTGCTATGTGCTACTTGGAGTTGGAGCAAAGTTTCTGCAATTAACTTTCTATCAAGCAGCCACTGATGTACTGTATTTAGTGTTTACTGTTCTGAGGCAATAAGCTTGCTTGCTTGTATGTATGTACCTACCTGGCATTTGAAGTTGAAAGGCACATGGATGGGTATGTTAAGATAGATGGCAAGTTGTTCAGGTGCGAGAACCTCGGTCAGGCCAATGCCAGAGGTGCAGAGCAGCTTGTGTGAGATAAACACCTGTATGTGCTTGATGCAGACCTTGAAAATAAAAGAGGTGGCAATCCCATCCGGTGGGTGACAGTGGGCACAGGCTTGGCTCTACCTGGGGTCCCCAGTGAGTGGGAGCCTTGGCCTGAAAGCTGCCACACCTGGCGCAGTTCTACAGAAAGACGCTAAGGTCTCTCCACATGTCATGCATTGTTATTTATATTGGCCGAGTGTATAATAAAAATGTTATACCATTACATTTTGGGAATTAAATTAGATCTTACAGATTTATAGTTCTTAATAACTTGTCTGTTTGGAAGACGTTTGCCTCAGAGTACTCTGGAAATCCGTCTCTATTTGTGGAGCTTGTGGAGAGGTATGGCTACACCCACTGACCTTAACAACAAAAGCGATATGTGGCCAGTACATCTGCCATCACTTTAGCAGCTCCACCTGCCAGCCTCTTTATGTGCCCCTGTAGGAAGTCCAAGGCCTGCAGTCCCAGGCAAATAGTTATTTTATTTTTGCCTATTAGGGCTTTAACTTGCCACTGTGTTGCCATTTCATGAGTCTCCTGGCCCTTCTGCTGTGCTAACCCCCCCCCACACACACACACATTGTGATATTTAGGCCCTCGGGACTTTAAGGTACTGCTGCTGTGCTGTTTGGACTTTTGGTAGTGCCTTCTGCTTTTAGCTCCCCTTGGGGAGCTGACTGACCCCCCCTCCCCATCCAAGCTCTGAAAGATTATATTAACTAATTAAAGCCCTGTCAGGCATTTGCTTAATTGCTGAAGAGGCTTTCACTTTCTGCAGCTCCTGCCACATGCCTCTGGCTGTGCTCCTCCTTGGAGCTCCACATTACATAGAGTTGCAAGAGCAGCTTCCACCAGCAACACTTGCTGCCTCTTCTTGGTGGCTCCGCCATCACCCTGCTCCCTTGCCCCGACTCCCTCAACAATGCCTCCCCCAGAGCATTGGCAGTTAGCCGCAGGAGCGGCACTTGTCTTTGGCTTCTGCTGCATTTCTTCACTGCCTGCAAGTCACACACTCCCTCCTCTCACTCCCCAACCCAGCCTCTGATAGGCTGGTTCTGGGAGAGAATACAGATGCACTTGGCATCTTTCTATCAAGTACGGTTGGACTTTTCTGCTTAGCCTGCTCCTCCTTGGGTCAAAGAGAGACAGAAGAGGAGGAGTTAGACACAAGGACCAGCAGTCTGAAAAAGAAGCCTTTCCTAAACCCACAAAGACACTAGGGATACTCTGTGTACCCCCCCCCCACCTTATTCTCATCTTTGTCTAGGGGTCCTGATGTTATAGTGAGGGAGGAGAGGCACAAACCTGAACTCCTTCCTGACACCCTTGGCATAAATGGAACAAAAGGTAGGCCTTACCTGGAAATGGAATACAGACTTCAGGCCTCCTCTTACCAGATGTCCAGAGAGCAGCATTCGCAGATCCTCCAAAACTGGGAGGGGGGGGGACTGGAACCTTGCTTTTAAAGAAGAGGAAAAAATGATTGTGCCCTATTAATTCTTTGAAAAGACAGCACAGCAAAATTAAGGAACCATAAAATAATTTATTTTTGGACAGAAATGATTTTGCCTGTAAAAAATAAATTAATGGAGCAGCTCCATGGGGCTAAGAGACTTAAAAGAAGACAGCAGGCAAACCAGGGCTACGGTACCAGCCACAGCTAGCAGATTTTTACTGGGTCCAAAAACACTTAGACCAACTGGCTCCATCACATATTTTTCCTGAGCAAAGATTTTAGCTCAAACACCCTTTTTCCATAAAAATGATGACCTTGTCCTCCATTAGGGGAGTGCCTTACTTCTCCCGGCCGCCGGGCTTAAATAGACCCTGGGGCAATGCAACCTAATGCCTCCCATGGTTGCTCCTAGACTTACTTGTACCTCCAACCAGAATCCCTTAAATGGTGACATATTTCTCTGAGATGCTTCCAAGCCTAAATGAAGGCCTGCACTCAGCAAGCCTGAAACGACAGCTCCCTCCTTACCACACACTGGTTCCCAGAGCCACGCCTCTTAGCAGGCCTGAATGGGCCTGCCCCAGATACGGGCACAGAAGGCCCTAAAGCAAATCACAGGTCGCAGCTCAGCTTCCAACTTTACCCTCCAGACAGCGTGCCACACAGGAAAAGCTACCCGGCCCTGCCACATCCGAAATAGCCCTGCTGTGGCCTGGCCACCACCACAACAGCCCCTCTGCCTGGACTCCATTCCCAAATTAGAGTACCGGGACCACTTGCCTTTTTAGTAGATATTCCAGCCTTCTTGACTTCCTCCGATGCTGTAGCCAACTCGAACTCCAATGGCTGCCGAGCTCCTGCTTTCCTCCCTCAGAAACCTCCTAGCATTGCACCAATGCTGAAAGCCGAACCTCTGGGGGTTGGAGGAATTTCAGGCCCCCCGGTCACACACTACCCCTATCATGCCCGCTGTCTCCCCATCTCTCCCGCCCAGCCTGAAACCCAGGACTTATATACTGGTGAACTCTGCCCCCTGGCACTAGTAATAGGCATCGCCTCCTTAAGCTGACTAAACAGTGGCCCTAGACAAAAATGAGGGAGCTCAAACCAGCCAGAGCTAGTAAGCCCACCTACAAGGGGGAGCTTACATCTGTTTTAAAAGAAATGGACCCTTTGCCAAAAGGAACCCCACACTAGCCCACTGGACCATCAGAGGTATATTATATTTAAAGGTAGGCCATACAGGGCACTGAGGGGTAACCTGCATCCCTCCCCACCTTGACTGCATGTCTGTCTTTGTTTCTTTAACTTTGTCTATGTAACCCCTAGGTGGCGCGATCCCAAGGGCTACTACCCCTACATGCTTGGCTAGTAGCAGGTTAAGGGGCCTGGGTAATGAAACGGATGCCTCCACCCGGAGGTCAGGGTTGTTAGTGGTCAAGCTAACCTGGGCACAGCCCTCCAGGACACTGTAACCCCCCTCTTTCCCTTCTAGTGACCTGAACAATGTACAATAATCACTTTCACAATGACCCTTATTCACCAGGCAATTACCCACACTGATTACACTTACCACCAGGGCTGGTTCCTCTACCTTGACCCTGGGGACCTCCTGTAAAACAAGGTTAAGCACAGCAAATAGCAACAGTTCAATACTTTTGGCACAAACTGGAACCACAGTCAGGTTAAATGTAAACAAAGTTAAATCTGATTTATTCAGCGGACTTGAACAAGGGAGGGGCGTAATCAGGTTGATTTGCTTAAAAGCTGTATTAATCAGACAGTTATGCATGCAGTTCAGAGTCCCTACACAGTCACGCACTCTGGGTACCTAGGTAGGAAAACAGTGGACTAGCCAGGAACGTTGCAGCTGGTTGGGGCCCTGTGATGGAAGAAAGCAACAATCACAACACACACTATTTGTAATCCGGAGCAGGAGGGCTCAGTTCGTGAAAGAAAAGGCAACAAGACAATCAGATGACAACACTTTTAGATTTAGCTGTTGTTGCAGGGAGCTACCTTGATGTTTACTCACGATATCTCGAGCTGTTACTTCTTCACTTCTCAACTCAGATCTAACTGAAACTGCAAGCAGTGTGGGACCTTCCCCAAGATCCAAAGGGTTCGGTTGGCTGATCTGTCTGTCAGTCACAACAAGGGCTCCCCCTCCAGGTTATTTTAGGCGCCAAAAGCCCAAAACTACAATTCCTACAAGTTTTGGCCCCAAGAAGCCCCTGTAGGCAGGCTCCATTTTAGAGTCCCAAATGTACTGATTGGCCCATTCTGCAGTCCAGGACCAAGATGATGGAAACAAACAGAACTGTCCATGCTGCAAAGAAGGCGGGTTAGAACAAACTGCAATATTATTACTACTCTAACAAATGATCAGCAAACAAGTACACCTTCTAACAGAGCTCCCGCTCAGATTAATTATGACTGCAATCCAGGCAGCTCTTAAAGAGACAGTACACAGAGGCTATACAGGCACTCTCTGGCAATACATTTAAACTGCTAAAATGCAGGATACCAGCCTGGCAGTGAGCATTTAAGCAAGCTCAAGGAAGACTTTTTGGGAACCCCCATTTGTAGGGGGGGTTACATCTAGTTTTCTGTTTCCTTTTTTCTTTTCACTTTCTCTCCTTTACCTTAAACTGTACCTTTTCTCTAAAATACCTTCTACTTATTTTTCACCCAGTACATTTTGTACCACTAAACTACTCTGTCTCTGTTCTCGCTACTATTTTTCCCCCATACTAACCCATTTCTTTTTCTATTTCTACAGGTCTGGCAGGATGCTGGCCCCCATTCTTATCAGATAAGTATTGCTTTATGTTTAACCATTCCTATCTGTCCAATTTTCTCCCTAAAGAACTGCAGATTCTTTGTTACCCCATCGCTATTGTTGCAGTGTTTTGAAGATATTGTACAGCTGAAGGTTGCCCAGAGCCCCCCATCCCAGGATCCCCAGGACACAGATAAGAGATCCCCTACTTGTTATTACCTTTGCTAGGTAGGTGAGCTGTACGTGTATGGTAGTAGCACCCATTAGGCAGTGTCAGCTTTCACTTTTTTTTTTTTAAATGCCAACACTAGGAGCCCATCCCTGGTTACAACTTTTACATTTTTTTAATACCAACACCAGGAGACCATTTCTGGTGTTGACATTCACTTTTGTTTTTGTTGTTATTGTTAGTACTGACACAGGGACCCCATCCCTGGTGTTGGCTTTCACTTTGTTGACTGTCCAGACCAGCCACTGATTGAGGAGTTGAAGTACTGGTGCCAAAGCACAGTGTTGTGAGGAAAATCATAAAGGGAAGTTTGAATTTCACAATAATTGATTTAGTTTAACTTTCTGATTGAAAAGTATTGGTGTTCAGTGTGGCAGTGCCGAATCAGAGGGGATCGCTGATTGTGCTCCAGTGTTCTGTATTAGGGGCTTGCTCAGACTGCAGTCCACCTAGCTGTGAAAATAGGTAGAAGCAGGATCTCACTGCAAATGAGACACTGCTTGCCGGGGGAACTGTCCTGAGTAAGTAAATAGTAACAAAACAAAACAAAAAAATCCAGCAGTCACTGGCCTTGTAGGCTGCCCCTTCCCCACAGACAGCACAGGCAGTGTGTTCCAGTGGTTAGAGCATTATTGGGAATCAGGCAATCACAGGTTCAAACTCTACTATAGCCAAATGCTCAGTGTGTGACCCTGAGCAAGTCGCTTAACCTTCTAGTGCTCCCGTCCATACAGGTGCAGAAATGGGTAGAAACAGGGCCCCACTGACAATGAGATGCTGCATCTCAGCTGGCCTTTCCTGGGTAAACAAATTGTATGAAAAATAAACAAACATTGCCAGCAGTCACCAGCCTTTCCTGTCCCCCCCCCCCCACAAGCAGGCTGTGGAATCATTTTGCTCAATTTTCAAAGCTCTGAGAATGCCGCAACCCCTACTGCGCCGATCGTTTGGCACATGATGCTTGTGGCATTCTCCTGACCGGCGACTGGGATTTTCTATCCCGAGAGCCAAATGCCTCAAGTTATGCCAGCTTTTCCCTGGTCTAACTTGCGCCATTTGGGGGACCTGTTTTTACGGGGCTTGCGTCAGATATTTGGCGCAAGCTGCCATAAAGTGTGGAAAGTGTTGCAGCTGCTCCTGATGTATTAAAATCGGGTGCAGTTGTATCAAAGGGGTTGTTTTGTGCAGTTGTGCCAAACAATGGGGTTGATGCTGAGCTTAACGCAAACCCTGCATCATCCTTTGAAAATCGAGCCCATTGTGTTTTAGTGGTTTGAGCACTGCTGGGAACCAGGAGATTGCAGGTTCAAACCCCACTACAGCCCAATACTCACTGTATAACCCTGACAAACTCATTTAACCTCCCAGTTCTCCAGTCTGCCCAGTGGCAGAAAGGGGTAGACATAGCATGACACTGGAAATGAGAATTTACATCTGAGCTCAGCTATCCTGAGTGAATAAATTGTAAACAAAACAAAAATATTACTGTCCTTTAGAACCCCCGGTAGTGTAGGCACTGTGGTCCTGTGGTTATAGCACTGTTAGGAGCTGAGAAATTGCAAGTTCAAAACCTGCGTGAGCCAAATATTGTGGGAACATGAGCAAGTCACTTAATCTTCCAATGCTCCAGTCCATGCAGCTGCGGAAAATAGTAAAAGCAGGATCCCACTGGAAATTAGATGTTGTATATCAGCTGGCCTATCATGGGTACCTAAATTGTGAAAAAGGTCAAACAAAAAAAAAAATCATTGACAGCAGCTGGCCTCCCCCGCACCACAGACACTGAAAGTAGTGTGTTCTAGTGGTTAGAACACTGTTGTGAACCAAGAGATCATAGCTTCAAACTCCGCTACAGCCAAATATTCACAGTGTGACCCTGAGCAAGTCACTGAACGTCCCAGTGCACCAGCCCATGCAGCTGCTGAAATCAGTAGAAGCAAGACCCCGCTAGAAATGCATTACTGCATCTCAGCTGCATTCTCCTAGACAAACACACTGTAGCAACAGTAAAAGCAAATGGAAAATTAGATTGTGCATCTCAGTTGAGCTATCCTAGGTAAAAAAAAAAAAAATTGCCAGAAGTTGCAGGACTTTTTCAATCATACTAACCTTCGACATGCTTCATTAGCAGCTAAGGCCTTCTTTTTAATTTACCCTCGTTATTAACTAAGCATAATGATTTCACTAATAAACTTTGCAAGCAAACAATCAATGTTTGTTTATTTATTTATTTATTTTCAAAAGTGTTACCGGGGAATGCATACTGAGCCAGTATCAGATCGTTTCCAGATGCATCCCGAGGGGACGGGAATGGGGAGCAGTACAGTGTAGTACTAACATCAGTGCAACGAGGCATGGAATTTCACACTTAAACAGCTTCGGCAGAGAGATGAAATATGCAGTTATGGACGATACCTGGCAATGGCTTACAAAAACAAGGAACAGAGATTTGCACTGTAAAAGAAAAACAGAGCGGGAACTTACAGCACATAAATAAACAAATACAGGCTGTTGGTTAACTAGGATCTGCAGCTTATCCGTTAGGTAGGGAAATGGGCAGACTAGGTGGGCCAAGCGGTCCTTATCTGCCGTCAGATTCTGTGTTTCTATGTTTATGGGGCAGTGTGCAACATAAAGGTACGTTTACAAAACCTGATCTTGGAGTTGTGCAGATGAGTTACTTCAGTGCACATCCGATAGTGTAAACAGCTTGTGGAGTACTGTAGGTCATCCATTGGGGAACAGAACAAATGATGTTTTGGTGGGGAGCTGTACCAGTGCAGGTGGGGGGCTTTTTTGCGAATGTGTAGACACATAGCTCTGCCTACAACCATGCAGCTCCGTGATACCCTGTGCCAAAAACGTGTGTGTCTGTTTTTTCCCCTGGAGCCAACCTCTTCCCCCATCCTTGACCCAGGCGGAAATATTGATTGCAATGCAGGAAATTCAGTCCGACACTGGAAATGACCCTGCAGCAATCCACAGCTGGGTGGCAGCGTTTCAAAGAGGAGCAGTGGCAAGTAATTCAGGCAGAAGTGCAGCAAGCACGGTAATGTAAACTCCCTTTTTAATCAATTGCAAGGTAGTCCGCAGCGGTAATGGGTACCATGTGAATAACTAGATAGTTGCTGTAGGCTACCATGTGTAAGAGTCAGAAATAAAAAGACCTAAGTTAACTAAGGAGACTAGTGAAGGTGTAATATACCAGAAGGTGTCAGTTGCAGTCTCAGAAATGCATCATGTTGGAGGGCTCCAAGAGTTGCGGGAAAAGCAGCAGAATGGATAGTAGGGGGAAGGTTGGACAAGAGCCGAAAGAGTAAGCGGAGACAGAGGAGCAATTCAGGAGGGAGTTATACTAGGGTATGTCAAGTTGAGGTAGGAAAAGTAGGAAAAGATAGTTTATAAAAGGCGCTATATAAAATAAAGTGGTATTTGTATCATTATGTTATATTGCATGTGGAGTCCTCCCCTCTTGATTAAGTGAGTTCCTCATGACCCCACCATATATACATAGTAACATAGTACTGTGGTGATGACAGACAGACAGACAGACAGACAGACATATATTTATATACACCTTCCTTAAAGCAAGGCGTAGTACAATAACACTAAGAAACATTTACCAGCTCAAAAGTTCTATGAAGTGTATTATAGGTCTTGACATCCTACTAAACACATTCTGTTGTTTTGCCACCACCTCTCCTCCAGTTACTCATTACCCCCTCTACCCGACTCTCTCCTTGGCCTCGCTCTCCCAAAGGAGAACCATCCATAGCGCCTCCCTCATAGCTAAATACTGGTTGGGTTCCCCGCCCCTTACCTCAGCTCCCGCCTCGCACAAGCTAACTCCCTAGTCTACTCCCTCCGCCACAGGGATGCCCGCACTTTCAACCTCCCTCACCCTCACTCTGCCTCCGGTCAAGCCGCCTTTTCATACCACCTTCCCTTCCTATGGAACAACCTCCCACCCATCTTTCGCCAGGCCTCCTCCCTCCCAGCAATTAGGCAACTCCTCAGACTCCTCCCAACCACTCCTTGCCAAAGGTGTGTTTTGGGACCCACCCCTACATGGTACTAACTCCCGCACCACGAAGCCTCAGTTGGTCATACTCTGCCTACGTTAATCTCAAGTTATTACTAATTCCTACATCCCTACTCTACTACTCTTGCATCTGTTTTATACCTTATTGTAAGACAAATGCTTCTATTGTAAGCTCTGTATGTTTATATCTACTGGCTGTAACCCAGATCTCTTTGTGCAATCCTGTCTGTAATGAATGAATTTTGTTGTACTTATTTCCTCTGGATAACTTCTACGTACACCCCTGTACCCGGGTCACACCTGGAAATGAGCCTCGGCTCAGTGTGCCTTTCCTGGTCACCAAATTTTAAATAAATAAATAAATAAAATAAATAAGTCGAGGGAGCACTCCCAACCAATTGAAGCATTCTTTTCCTCTGTATGTGAGACACTCTTATTCTGTGAAGCATGTCTAATGCTCAACTGTCCTGGAAACAGTTATGTACAGCCTCAGGTGTGATTTAAAAAAACTTCATTTATTATTGATCGAGCTGTATCAATTATATATTAATACTACCACTGGGACCACTCTTACGGTTGTAAGAGTGGTCTCACTTACATTCTTATGGTATCAGAACTGCTCGCCTTTGGTTTGCAGTGATCATACCCTCGGAATGTGTGTGAAACCACTTTTAAGACCGTAAAAGCAGCATTAAAACATTAGTATGTATCAATGGCTCAGTAGGTAGCATACTCGCCTCTGAGGCCGGGAGATCAGAGGGCTGTGGGTTCAGTTCCCACATCTGGCACTTGGGTTAATATCCCAGTACTGACACTGTAGTGCAGCATGAGAGGGGTGCTGTACTTCTGAGGTGCCGTCTTTCGGATGAGACATTAAACCGAGGTCCCATCTGCCTGGATTGGTAGTAGTTCAGGTTGATGGTAAAGATCCCATGGCACTTATCGAAAAGAATAGGGAAATTTCTCCGGTGTCCTGGCCAGATTTCCCTCATTCACTAAAAATACCACCAACAGCTTAATCTGGTTCAAGGTCAGTTGGCATTCATCTGTATCCCCCTCCCCAGATTGTGCCTGAAAATAGGCAGGATTTGTCTAGTGCACTTACCCGGTCAACAAAAACTAAATAAATAAATAAATGTGTTACACATTAAAACAGTAGTGCAGTGAAGTCGGGCAAAAATTATATACGCGTCCTGAACTTCTATATGTTTTAAACCCACTGCCAGCCTAGGATTCCAAATATCTTCCAGTTTCATTCGCTTGTAGAACGTTCCACTTCTACCAAAATTCTAAGTATTTTTTAATTGTTTTAATTTTTTTTCTCGAAAACCAAATTCTGGTGAGAGCCAAAACGGCTGCTGATGCATTAACGTGATACAGGATGAGGAATTAATGTGTCGCTTGGTTTGAAATGTACTTGCTTAACTGTGATGTTATAATCCCACATGCACAAATATAATAATATATGGGGAACCATGTATTGCAAGATTATAAGTGCACTGAGAGGTTTTGGTAATTTGATTACCTCAAGAGTGAAGCTTGAGTGGTTAAATTATGTTACCAGAACTGCAAGACACAATTATAGCTGACCGAATATGGTTTACTGTGTTATTGTTTGTAGTATAGGGTGTCAAGATTGTATAAAAAAGACCATTTCACTTAATGAAAGTTAATTTAAAAGTTGTTACTAGTTAGTTTTAAAAAATAAATTATTCAGAGTGGCAGCCAGTTATTCCTGTCATACTACCACCATCGTACTACTGATTATGTCTTAAACCTGGTAAAACAGAGGCTCTGATTTTCAAATCAGCACAGTGTGGGTTGCAATGACTGGTGGAGGAGCTTGTCTACTTTCAGTGAGCAGCCAACTACTCAGAGCTATGGATGCGGTAAGAAATCTGGGGTCATTCTAGACAGCAAGCTGACACTAGAATATTAGATGTCAGCGCTTGTCCGAAATGCCTTTTACCATCTTCATAACACCGCATGGCTCAAACCACAGCAGGCGCCTGAAGGTCTGGTGATGATAGTCCACACTTTCATTGCCTCTAGACTGGACTACTGCAATGCTCTGTACTTAGGGTTGTCTGGAGTTTTGATGCATTGCCTACAGCTAGTCCAGAATGCCGTGGCTCAGCTGGCGGCAGAAACTTCTTGAGGTGACCATATCACGTCGTCCTATGCGACCTGCCCAGGTTGCCAGTTCAGTGGCCATCACCTTCAAGATTTGCTTGATGACAGTCAAGGCCTTACACAGTCTGGGTCCTGGCTACATCAATGATCTCTTGGTTCCTTACTCCCATACTTGTCTACTTCACTCCAATACAGTGGGATTTCACGTGATCCCCCACTCCCTCCATAAGCAGCTATGGTATGGGGCATTTGAAGCTGCTGTTCCACTTCCAAATGATTGGCCCACCAGGGGCTTGTGGCATTCTTGGGGTTATGAAAATCCGACCCAGAGCCTCCAGTTCAGAAAAGTATAAACAGGCCCTGGAGGGACCAATACCACATCATAAGTTATACCACAAAAACAAAGTCAAGTCACATTCAGATACCACAGATACAGTGAAAGAATGTTAGTCCCACTAGAGAATGCAGAGGATGGTATGCAGCACTGGAGAGAGTTATGGAATGTCAAGGGGAAGCACAATTTCAAGAGGGAGTCTGGTCAAAGGTATTACATTGTAGAATGAATCACCATATACCCAATAAGCCTCGTACCAAAAATTAGATCTCTAACTTCTTTTGTTTAAAAGTTATGAGCTATTTCTTAACCTTGATTTCACTCCCCGTTCACAAAAGCTGGTTTCAGGGGAAAGTTACTGATGATGTCACGACCAGAACTCACAGCTTTGTCCTCCATTTCAGCAGCTTTATAGGACTTAGTTCTCTATAGTTTAGAAACTGTAGTTGTAGTAATCATTTGACAAAAAAAAAAAACTGACACAGGGTTGAGTGCAGTGTATGCATTTCCAGAATGCATGCACTGTTTCCAGTTTAGAGGCATGGTACTGTACTTTAGAATATGACTGGAGATGGCATTGGAATGCAGAACTGAACCAAGGTATGGAATGTCAAGGTGGAAACAATTTTAGAATGTTGAGGGGGGGCATGTTATCTTAAAATGTGGCAGTGATACGCAATCTCAAAATGTGGTCAGGACACAATTCTGGAATGCAACGGAAACACACATAAAGGGACTGAAAATTTCAGAATATAGTGGGGATGCAGATTCCTACTTATTTATCTGAAAGGCTTAGAGTTCCTGCCCACAAATACAGCCTCGGAGCTATGCCTCAGCATGGCTTTTTCTTGCCCAAGTTGCATATACACTTTAGGAAAGAATGTTTCTCTATGCAGCTCCATTTTCTTGGAATAACCTGTTTCCTCAGCTTAGAATTTTGCCTACCCCTTGATATTTTTGAACGTGGTTTAAAAAGGTTGTTGTTGAAGGAGCAATCCGTTTGTACATGTTATTAACTGATTTGGGGTCTGTTAACTTATGTTGTCTTGTCACCACAATTACTTGGGACGTTCTGTAAATGAGACTTGTTTCGCATAGAACTCATCCTGTGCCTTATGCAACTTTTAAATAAAAAATTAAAATAAATGCACACTAATGGGACACCCCAATTTATTCTGAAATTGCTTATCCCTGCCATATTCCAGAACGGTACACACCCAACCGCATTTCAAAACTGCCTGCCAGAAGAGGTGGTGGTAGGGGCAAAGACAGTGAGGAGCTTCAAACATGTGTGGGATAGGCACAGGGGTGTAATAAGCAGAGGCAAAGAAGGAAGGAGGGACACCTGTTATCAAAGAGAGTCTGAGGTGTAGCGATAGGCAAGTTAAAAAAGGCAGACTAGATGGGTCTACTGGTCCTTTTCTGCCATTGCATTCTATACAGTTACAGCAACTGGCATGGTCAGTAGAGTTGCAAATATTTCAGAATATTTCTCAAGACTTTCTCTCTGGTGGAAGACCAGGCAATTGACTCACCTTCAATAAAAAGTCACATGCTGACTTTTGTTGTGCATCAAACATTTGTTTTGTGCAAAAAAGCAAGGCAGCACAAAACATCCAAACAAGTCCCATGGTTTTGCACTTCCAGACATGCACTTTGTCAAGGTGCCCACCCATCCATGAGAGTTGTATTTAGATATTGTGCCATTTAAAGTGACAGATAACCAATTTTATAAGTGCAGGCAATAAAGTGCTGAAACAGTCTAAAACATTATAAGGACTATTTGTTTACCACAAACCTGCTAATGTATTGTCATATATAATGTTCCGTTATATATACTGTACAACTGTTTATTCTTGTGCAAGTATTATTTAGTGCATGACGCTAATCAGCCACAATTATGCAAATTTAATTTTACACTCTGCAATTAGCTCCTAATTTACGCTCATTGAAAATATGCAGTTTTGGCCAATTATCACTTACAAGAGTATAGCTATAATTGTTTTACATCAAATATAACCTGTTCTACAGTAGTTAATTGATTTAGTAACTGTCTCTTACATTTTTGACAATCTCCTTAAATATGTCCAGATTCAGATACTTCGATATTTAATTTTACCATGCAACTCCATTTTACTGTATGCGGTTATACTAAAAAATGATTGGCATTTACATTAGGGACAACTCCTATTAAACATACAACTTCAAGACATCATCTCATTTTTTAGGTGCACAAAATGGCAGTGATTTAATGTCCATGAAAACTGGTGATAGTCCATATAAATAGTCGGACCTCATTACAGAAGACCAAAGGATCCTGCCAGCTGCTCTTCAACATATCCACAGAACCTGAGGAAACAAAAAAAATGCAAAAAAAATGTCTACATGGCTTCCTTCAAAGATTTAAGCTATTACTGTTTACAAAGTCATACATGTCTGTTCTACATAGCCACAATTCCAACCAAAGCCAGAAAATAACTTTTTAATGCCCTGCAAGAAAGAGGACAAGTTCCACACCTTCGTTCAGGCCAGGACTATGAAATTCACTCCAGGTATAAATCCAGCATTCATCTCTGTGCAGTAGATAGAGGATAATGGATGGTCTTCGGGTAATAACCACACTGTAATCACTTTGAGAGGTTGTCATGACATTATAAACCTCGAGAGCGAAGCTCAAGAGGTTTACTGTTGTCACAGCAACCTTGAGACGTGATTGCAGCATGGTTGTTACCCGAAGACCATCCATTAGATTTCATACTGTAGTGTATGGGCACCAGTTTGTGTTGAATTCACAGCACAGAATGTTACACAGAGTGAATGTTCCATTTTGTTATACCATCGATATAACATAGTGAAGAGGGTATAACAACAATCTGATGTCATTCCAGTAGTATAACAACATTCTAGAGTGTGTGACTTTAGTTAATAATAAGCCTCTCCCATACATTATAAGGTTATTAAGGTCTCAACCCTGTCTCACTTTTTCAATGCCCATGTAAGTAAAAATATGTTGGTTTCCTATAATTTGAACATGAACTGCCAGTACATTGCTTGCACTTTCTTGTTCTGTGTCGTGCTGATCCTCTCCCACCCCAAGTTTTCATTTCTGGGTGGTTTACCTGCGTAAAAGCTACCGCAGATACATTCTGCAAAACAGGCTACTCCTCATGTTCTCAATTGATGTTAGGAATTGCTTGGTGCTACTTTGCTGTTTTTTTTCACAAAATAAACATTTGATACACAACAGAATTCAGCATAAGACGTTTTACTGAACGTGAGTTGAGTGCTTGGTCTTTCTCCCTCTGTACTGTGTTTTCTTTGTCAGTGTGCACCGACAGTCCTGGGGTAGCCCTGTTTTGATTTTGACTGCCTCTGGTGACCCTACAATGGTACTGCAGGCAGGCAGGGAATTTTCTCTAGAAATGTCACAGAAATTTCAGATTAAATCTGGCCGCGTCTGTTGCAGCAACTGTATGATTCTGCATGTTAAATTGGGCTGTGCATATTTGTTTGAGGTCCTCAGCTGCAGATGGATGGTTATTAAAGTGAAGCCGTGCATGCAATCAAAAGATTGACAGGTGTCTGTTGAGTGTGGTGGCTCTTGGTAAGTATAAGGAAAGTAAAGAATGTTGGATCCAGTAACACCATCGATGTCATGTCACATTGATAATATCATCAAATCATGACATCGATGGACAAAGGATAGTACTGTGGATTTTCAATTCCAACTGTTTCGCTATGCTTGTTGGTGCTGGTCCTCTGTTAACACTCAGGTATATTACATTTTTCACAGCTGTTTCAAGTCATAAGAAACACCTATAATTCATGACTGGAAATAAAAGAAAATATGTATTGGTCTTACGTCTACATACTAGAACATCTATAGTTACTGAAATAGCACTATATGCTACATAACTCCTGTTTTCTTAAAAGTAATGAATTGCTTGCCCATCCTGTGTGGTCTACGTAAAGTGATCTGTTTCTATGATAAGCAGCATATGCAAATTAACCTTTTAAGACCTTTTGGTTACCATTCCCTCATGGGACTAAGAGATTATGAGAAGACCTGGATTTGGAAATGGAGGTATGTAAACAGATCCTAGCCACCCAATTGAGTTACAACTGTCTACACTTGGGTTGTACCCAGTTAGAAACATACAAACATAGACTTTGATGACAGATATGGGCCGCTTGGCTCACCCAGTATGCCCATTTCCCTACCTATTGGATAAGCTGCAGATCCTACAGATCTCTCATCTGAGAGAAGTTTTCCTCACTTTTAAAGTGGCATTGCTTTGTGTTTGTTTTAGTTTTTAATTCAGGAAGGGTTTTTTTAAAACTGCTTATCTTGTCAGCATCCTCAGAAGGGCTGAAATAACTGCATATTTGATTTTCCTTTGTGGCTAACTGGACTGATTACTAGAATTCTGTGAGAATCTGCATCAATATATTTTGCAACTTTTGGTGGGGTTGTGTGATTCAAAATAGCAAAAGCTGCAGTTTGTAATTGGATGCCAGACATAGCCTGAGGTGGGGAAATTGTCTTCACAAGTCAGAGGTCTGCATCACAGCCATTTGTCTAGCTAGACCATTTCAGCATTGTTCAATTACTATAAACTAGTGGTGTGATCCTGTTTGAGGCAGAAGTCCATCTTCTTCCAAGTTGTGTACAGGGTGTGCTTGGAAACAACTGAGAAGCTGCGTGGGATATACTATTTTGGACTAAATATCTGTAACTAATCTCTCTCTTTCTTGCTTACATCTGAGAGAAGTTTTCCTCACTTTTAAAGTGGTATTGCTTTGTGTTTGTTTTAGTTTTTAATTCAGGAAGGGGTTTTTTAAAACTGCTTATCTTGTCAGCATCCTCAGAAGGACTGAAATAACTGCATATTTGATTTTCCTTTGTGGCTAACAAACCACCAGGCTGTTTTGGGGCTGGAGAGGTTTACCTGTGTCTGACTTGGATGTCTGGATTTTTCTCTGTTTGATTAGCAGGGTACTTTCTGTCAAATTTTGTGTAGGTATCTTGCTGACAGGAAGGCACTCATCACAGTGGTGGGTGAGAGCTTTTAGCTGATTGTTTTGTGAGGGCACAGTTTAGGCCCAACCCTTCCCACCCCTCACCCCACCCACCCCTGGAAATAGTTCCTTTATACCTGAGGTTCTGACATCATTTCCTCGAGTGCAAGGTGCATTTCACTGTCATATCCTCTCTAGCACACTGCACTGACAATATAAGCATACACGTTGTATAATATATATATTTCTATATAACAAATCACACACGCACACACACACACACACACACACAAATACAAAAAAACTAGATAAACATGTGGGGAGTAGTGCAATGTAATGGCTGTGGGGCAGCAGTCTTCCGGGAGTCTTTCTGGAGGCTGAGATGCTGCCCTATTTGCAGACAACTATCTGCCCTGAGGGAGGAAGTTGCCCATCTTCAGGCCACACTGGACAGTAGTAAGGAAACCTTCCCCCAGGCCACACTGGACAGTAGGAAGGGAACCTCCCCCATCCAGGGAGCACTAGCGCCACCACCACTACCTCAGAGGTTGTGAAGAAAGCACAGCAGTTGGACCACAGTGGGCTCAGGGAGGGTGAGGAGGGTGGAACAGAGGCACACCCAGTCAATTGTTCCACTCCATAATCCATACACCATTCTGGGGGAGCATAGCTCCCCTATGGATGCACCCGCAGAGAAGACTGATGACAACTGTCACAAGGGAGGCCCACAGGAAGGAGGCAGAGGACACCACAGGGAAAGGAAGCAGCTCCTGGTGGGGGACTCAATTATTAGGGGTATAGAACTGGGGGGAGCTGGAAAACTGAAGTCAGGTGCCTGCCTGGTGCCATGGCTTGAGGGACAGGAAGCGATCCTCAGGATCAGAGAACAGCTGCAAGGGATTCTGAGCTGGATGTAATTGTCCACCTAGGGACAAATGACTTGGCTCATCCTGAGATTAGAGCAGTGCAGGAGGACATTGCAGAGTTGGGAGGGACCTAAGACAAGTAGCACACAGTATCCTTCTCAGAGGTGCTGCCTGTCAAAGGCATGGGGAGGCGAGGGTAATTGGCACCATGCAGTTTAATGAATGGTTGAAAAAAATGGTGTGGAGCACAGGGTTTGGCTTCATTGGGGACTGGGGTTCCACCTGGAGGACACCAGCCTATACTGGCAGGATGGTCTGCATCTGTCCAGGAAGGGAACAAGTCTTTGAGCAATCGGTTTAAATGCTTCATTTGCAAGCTTTAAACTAGTCAAAGGGGAGGCACTGACAAGCAGCAGGAAAATCCCAGCCTCTCCTACAAAACAGGGTACTAAATGAGAAAAGACCGAGGTAGAACGGTCAGTGGGGATGCTGCAACAGAAGGTAAAGCCATCAAAAATGGAGAGCAATGAGTACCAATGCCTGTAGTCTGGGTAACAAGCTTCCTGAATTAGTGGCCTTGATGGAGGAGGAACATCTGGATATCGTGGCAGTCACAGAAACATAGTACACACAAAACCATGACTGGGACATAAACATACCAGGATACACTGTCTACAGGAGGGACAGGGAGGGTAAAGAGGAGGAGGAGTAGTTCTTTACATAAGGGAAGGAATAAAAGCAACAGAACAAAAGGGTAAACAGGGAGGAAAGAAGCACTGTGGGTAAATTTGGAGACAGGCAATGGCACTACAATGCGCACAGGGTTGTATACCGACCCTTCTCAGGGGAGGAAATGGACAGAAATGATAGAAAGTATACTTAGAATAGCAGAAAAGGGAGCTATTGCTGATGGGTGATCTGAATATGCCAGATGTTAACTGGAGTGCAGTTGCAGCTGCCACTTGAAGAGTGCAGTTATTCTAGATGCCCTACAGGGGCATGCCTTAGACAACTAGTACTGGAGCCCACTCGAGGAGAGCAATATTAGACTTGATTCTCTCAAATGGAGATGGAGAGAGTATCACAGATGTAGAAGTGGGTAGCCATCTGGGAACTAGCGACCATCGAACAGTATGGTTCACAATAACACATAATAGAGTCAAGCCATACAAAGACAAAGTACTGGACTTTAGGAGGGCTGACTTTCTGAAAATGGGTGAGTGCTCATGGAATGCACTAACAAATGGGCAGGAAGGAGGGTGGAAGAACAATGGGGAATAATAAAACTGCCATCACAGAGGTAACGAGCCTTTGTGTGAAACAAATAAACAAAACAAGACGATGTAAGAAACCACTATGGTTCTCAAAGGAAGTGCAGTGAAGGTTCAAGAGAAAAGAAAGCATTCAGGAAGTACAAGGAATCGTAGAAGGAGCAGGACAGAGAACTGTATCAGTTAGCAAAGGAGGCTGGGAAGACAGTCAGAACAGCAAAGGCCCAAACCGAGGAAAAGATAGCCAACTCAGTTAAGAAGGGGATAAAACCTTTATAGGTACATCAGGAGCAAAGGAAGACCAAGGGAGGGATAGTGAGGCTTAATAAAGGGAGGAGGGTGGGCAGAGGGTGACTGTGAAAAGGCAGAGATACTAAACAAATATTTTTGCTCAGTATTTACAAATGAAGAGGGAGGTACATAAAACAAACAGTAGTAACACTCTGGATACAGAAGTTGATACCAGCCCATTTACAGAAGAAAGGGTTCTGAAAGAACTCTAAAACTGAAGGTGGACAAAGCAATGGGGCCTGATGGGATTCATCCCAGAATTCTAAAAGAGCTAAGGGTAGAACTAGTGACACCACTGACTACCCTTTTAACAAATCATGGGAGGATGGGGTGGTACCCGAGGACTGGAGGAGGGTAGATGTGATTCCCTTCACAAAAGTGGGAGCAAGGCAGAAGCAGGAAACTACAGACCTGTTAGTTTAACCTCAGTGATAGGAAAAATGATGGAATCACTTCTGAAGGAAAGAATTGTCGAGTATCTAGAGGCCAGAGGGGCACAGGACCCTAGGCAGCATGGATTCACAGCGGGAAGGTCATGCCAGACAAATCTGATAGATTTCTTTGACTGAGTGACCAAAGTAGTAGATCAGGGAGGGGCTGTGAACATGGCCTACCTAGTCTTTAGCAAGGCATTTGACACAGTCCCACACAAAAGATTAATATACAAGTTACCAGCCTGGGAGTGGGTCCCAAGATGACAGCCTGGGTAAAGAACTGGCTGGAGAATAGGACACAGGGAGTAATAGTAAATGGAGTCCACTCAGAAGAAAGGAGGGTTACTAGTGGGGTACCGCAGGGTTCAGTATTAGGACTGGTCCTCTTCAATGTCTTTATAAGCGACATTGCGGAAGGACTGGAAGGAAAAGTATGTCTCTTTGCAGATGACACCAAGATCTGCAACAGAGTTGATGCACAGAGTGGGGTAGAAAGGATGAGAGGGACTTGGCAAGGTTAGAGGAATGGTCAAATGTATGGCAGCTTAGATTCAATGCTAAGAAGTGCAAGGTAATGCACCTGGAAACAAAACCCAGGGAAGAGTACACAATGGGGGTGAGATACTAACAACAAAAAAATGGAAAGGGACCTGGGGTAGCATATCAGATGACCTAAAGGTGGGCAAGCAATGTGAGAGGGCAGCAAGGAGGGCTGGGGGATACTGGGATGCATAGGAGAGGCATCACCAGTAGAAAACAGGAAGTTATTATCCCTCTGTACAGACAGCTAGTGAGACCCCATCTGGAGTACTGTGTGCAGTTCTGGAGACCCAATCTCCACAAAGACATAGACAGGATGGAAGCTGTCCAGAGGAGGGCAACTAAAATGGTGCAGGGTCTGCACCGGAAGACATATGAAGAGAGACTTCAGGAGCTTAATATGTATAGCCTTGAGGAAAGGAGGGAGAGGGGGGACATGATAGAAACTTTCAAGTACCTCAAGGGAATCAACAAAGTCCAAGAGGGTAGCATCTTTCAAAAAAGAGGTGCAAGAACAAGAGGGCACAATTTGAAGATGGGGGCGGCTCAGAGGTAATTTAAGGAAGTATTTTTTCACAGAGGGTTGTGGATGCATGGAACGGCCTTCCGGAGGAGGTTGTGGAGTCAAAATCAGTGGTGGAATTCAAGAATGCATGGGACAGTCATAAGGCAATTCTGGGGGGTGGGGGTAAGAAGAAGTAGGCTGCTGGTTAACTAGGATCTGCAGCTTATCCAGTAGGTAGGGAAATGGGCAGACTGGGTGGGCCAAGCGGTCCTTATCTGCCATCAAATTCTATGTTTCTATGTTTCTATCCCAGTTAACCAACAGCCAACTTCCTTCTACCCCCCAACTAGAATTGCCTTATGTCTGTCCCGTGCATTCTTGAATCCCCCCACTGTTTTTGACCCCACTACCTCCTCAGGAAGGCTGCTCCATGCATCCACTGTCACAACCCAACTCAGCAGGTCAGGCCCTCTGCTCCCACAGTGCCAACCTCCGAGCGCAGTATTGTGAACAGGAACAGAAACAGGGTAACCCTCCTGTCTGTTTTGTGGGTTTGAATCAACCTTTGGTCTCAAGTTCTGGAGGGATTCAAACTGTGAACCTCTTGCTAGTGTACGCAAGTGTACAGGCTCAGATTTTTTATTTTTTATTTATTTAGTTGTTTAACCAGGAGTAGCACACTAAGCTGAAAGCTTTTTTACAGGTGCGACCTGGGAACAGGGAAGTTAAGTGACTTGCTCAGAGTCACACAGTATGCAAGTGGAAGCTGTGGGATTCAACCCAGGTCTAGTCTGCTGGATGTCACCAGATTTGCAGCTCAGAGCCTTAAACCAGTGCGCTATACTGCTCTTCGGGGAAATGCCAGATATCTTTCGTCTACAGGCACCTAACCAGATGTACAAAAATGAACCCTTAAAAACTCTATTAATGACCTCAGATAAACTCTTACCTTTTCCCAGTTTGGTAAATCAGTAAGCTATGCACAGTGTCAACTTTAACCATATATGCTTCACTTGACAAATAAAGAATTTTAAAGGCACACCAAGTAGTCTCTTAAAACAGAGGTTTACTTTAAAATAGATAAAAAAGATGTAAAATGTAAATACAGAACAATATATCCTAATGCATACTATCACTTAAAAGAATAAGGTTTAAAAAGTGCAAATTCCTACCAACCATACACTTAGACTGGTCTATCTAATGTATATTTTCTAATAGTGCTGATAGATGTGGGAGTCACGTGATGAGCCGGCTTGGGTAAGACGCGTCTCTCGCTCCTCCGAGCCCAAGCGTCTTTATTTAGTTTAAAATACCCATTTTTGGTGGCGTTTCGAGCTCTCCTTTGTTTTAGTGTACGGCTGGGAGCACTGAGTGGTCTGTGGGGCAGTGCAAATTCCGGTTTGCAGTGCGACGAGGAAATATATAGGCAAGCCCGTGAGAGTGATTCGGGGTAGGCCAAGCCCAATTTCTAGTGAGGGATGAGATTGAGACTGTAGCTCCACTGAGGGGCGCGCCCAGCATCTAAGAGGCCGAAGCCCCACTCCCCGCTCTGACCTGGGCAGGGTGTAGTACACTACAGAAGGAGGCTTGGGAGTCACTACTGAGGACATTAAAGAGATTAAGTCCCTGCTGCAAGGCTTGGTAGTTGATTTTGCTGAAGTGAAACCGGCGCTACACTCACTGGCCCAGAGGATGAATAACTCAGAGGCCAGGATTGCTTCACAAGAAAGAAAAGTCACTACTTTAGACCAGGAGTTGGTGGTCCTTCGGAAAAAGTTTAAAAAACTAGAGGAAAGGCTGGAGGATCAAGAAGCAAGAAATCGTAGAAATAATTTAATATTGGCGGGGCTGCCAGAGAGAGATGAGAAGGTCCAGATTGTGTTTCCTTTGTACAAGAGCTGCTTTTGAAAATGTTTGGCCCTTCTCCATTTGGAGAGGGGTACAATTTGGAGCTGGCTCATCGTGCATTGAGGGAGGCCCCGCCACCAGGGGCCAGACCGAGAGTGATAATTATGAGGTTCCTAAATTATAAGGAGAAGTCACATGTTCTCCAGATGTTTAAGCAAAAGAAGCCTTTACAGTGGAATGGAGCCTCAATATGGTTCTTTCAGGATCTGGTTCCTGGGGTCGGAGAGAAGCAAAAAGAATATGGAGATATTAAGAAGAAGCTTTATCTGGCTGGTATAAAATTTTGGCTTCTGTATCCAGCTACATTAATGGTGAAACTGTCTTCCGGGGAAAAGAAATTCTTAACAGCAAAGGACGCGTGGGATGGACTCTGTGTTGATCTTCCAGACCTCTTCAAAGGTTCAACCTGAAGATGTCCTCTGTGTGAAGGCAGGATTTATTCGGACTTAATGGGAGGAAGTTTTTGGCCATTTATAGTGCTTGGTTGGACTAAGTTGGCCTCGCCAGAAAAGGATGCATTTACATAAAGACTGGGGTTCGGTTCTAGGAGGGCCCTGTGGTGGGGGGGAAGGTGGGTGGTTGGGAGGGGAGGTTGGGGGAGATCAAGAGGATTCAGGGCTGTCTCAGGGGAAATATGCGGGTTATAAGGGAGCTGTCTTGGATTGCTAAGGGCCGGGTTTATATAAGGGTTGGACTAGATAGACTTATTGGGGGAAAGGGATGCAACAAGGAAAGTAGTGAGCCCAGCAACTACTAAGGGGGGGAGCTCTGAGGGAGACCTATGGACTGTTGCTGGTAGTGCTGTCTGAGAATGATCGACTATTCACTCTGTATGGAAACTGGACTCGCTGTCTACGGGGTTTGCTAATTTTGTTATGTCTTAGCTTTTTTTGGAGTAATGGACTATCTCGGGGCAACTATCTATTAAGGGCTACTGCTTAGATTCTTGGGTTCTGTTAGGGAGTTCGGGGGCCACAATGCGGGTTCTTGTAAATTAAGTAGGACTCTGGGGGGGAGAGGAAAGTGGTTCATCCACGACTCATTGAGATATGGTGGGTCGGTCTTGGGACCAGGGGAAAGGGGTGGGGTGGAGAGAGAGAGTCCCAACCTGGGAAATTGTGGGAGTGGATCCTGGTTAATCTGCGTTCGGGTTTTGTTATTTAGTAGTGCACTAGTTGGATGGCAGTATATAATATTATTTCCTGGAATGTCAAAGGTCTAAGGGACTGACATAAAAGATTGACAATCCTGAGGTACATCGAGCAGCAAGGAGCTCACATCGCAGCTCTACAAGAAACACATCTACTGTCGGATGAAGTGGACTGTTTAAAAAAGCGCTGGGTAGGCCAGGTTTATGGGGAGGGTCGAGAGAGAGCATCGGGAGGGGTTGCAATTTTAATAAGTAGGTTGTGTCCCCTTGAGGTTAATCAGGTGGTAACCCGACAGGATGGCAGGGGAGTTTTTGTGAGGGGCAGTCTACATGGGCACGCTGTTGTGGTGGCGTCTATTTATGGGCCAACTCCACCGGACCCCGAATTTTTTGCCTCTATAGAAGAAAATATTGCAGTGTTCCCATCACTGTCACTGATACTAGCAGGTGATTGGAATCTCTGTTTCGATAACAAAAGAGACAGGAGGCCTCCTGGTAAGGGCTCTGGATCTAGAGCCCAGGCAGCGCTGGCTAGGTTTTTAGAAGTGGCAGGCTTGAGTGACCCAGCTAATCTACTTGGGGATGGGGGCTCTAAGATGACATTTTATTCAGCGCCTCATAAGGTCCATACCAGGATAGATTTTTTTTTGGTCAACAAGGAGGTGCTAGGGGGGATCAGAGCCTTCTCAACTGAAGGTAGAACTTTCTCTGATCATTCTTTGATCTGGATTCAATGGGAACCAAAATTGCTGCCTACAAGGCCTTTCAGGTGGAGGCTGCAAGACTGGCTATTAACGCCGGAGGGAGAAGGGAAGAGCTTGAGGGGTCCTACAGAAATCATTGGGTACAAATACCCACGCTGACAAATAAGAAACTAGCATGGCCCACATGTAAATTTCTGTATTCTATGGCTGCTAAAGCGCTTGCTGACAAAGTGAGAGTGATTAGAAAGGCTAAAGAGGAATTTTAGAGGCTGCTATTAGTTCTCTTTCACAACAAGAAGGGACCTCACTGGAAATAGATAGAGAGCTTAAAAGTTTAAGGAGGATCTCTGAGATTCTGTATGGTAAGACGGAATTTTGGCTAAATAAGATTAAGGCTAAATATCTCCTTCAGGGGATGTGCGCCTTCTAGCGGCGAGGATTAAGGAATGGGAAGCCTCCAGGACTATCAGTTCGATTCTTCATGAGGGAGATTAAAACGGATCCCAGGATATAGCGGAGGCCTTTGCCTCTTTCTTTGAGGAAATCTATCAGGGAATCCCTTCAGGGGGACAAGGAGATAAGAGAGTATCTAGAACGTATTCAACTTCCGACTTTGGACCCTACCCCATAAGAACTTGAGGCCCCAATAACTTCCTCTGAGATTATAGAGGTGGTCCGGTCTCTCCCTTCAGGGAAATCTCCGGGGCCCGATGGTCTAACGGCGAAATTTTATCAAACCCATATCCAGTCTATTCTTCCAATTTTGAAGGAATTTTTTCATACTATTATGTGGGAGGGTATTAATCATCTTCCCATGTATCAAGCATATGTTACATTAATACCCAAACCTGATAAGCCGAGGGATGCCATGGGAAGCTATAGGCCTATTTCGCTAATAAATCAAGATATCAAGATATTCACAAAGATACTGGCCAACAGGATAATTAAGGTAGCTCCAAATTTAATCAGCCGGGAACAGGTTGGTTTTATGCCGGGGCGAGGGGCACTAGATGCACTTAGGAAATTACATCATATTATAAATTTTGCCTCAGGCTCTGGGATTTCTTTGGCCCTGATCTCCCTGGATGGTGAAAAAGCGTTTGACTGAGTCTCCCATTCCTTTTTGTTTAGAACAATGGAGAAAATGGGATTCCCAGAGGGTTTGATTAGGGGCATCAAGAATTTGTATGGTGCCCACTGCAGAATATTATGTAATGGCTATCTCTCAAGAGAATTTCGTTAAAAATGGTACCCGCAAGGGTGCCCTTTCACCGATTTTGTTCAGTATCTATTTAGAGCCCCTATTAAGGTCGATCAGCAGGGAGGTCAGGATCCAGGGAATTGGGATTGGCAATATGGAGCTAAAGTTTTCTTTTTGCAGATGACATCTTGCTTCACCTTCAAGACCCAGTTTCTTCTTTTAGTTCTGTTAGGGAACTTATAGAACAGTACGCTAGGGTATCTAACTATAGCTGAACCTTTCTAAAACACAAGTTCTACCCTGACTCTGCATGTATTTAGGGCAGATTTTGCTTCCATGGGGTTCAGTGGAATAAGGATAAGTTAAAATATTTGGGAATTTGGATCACTGCAGATCAGACAGCGTGCGGATGCTAACATGGGGAATTATTTGAGATCTTAGGGATGTCGAGAGTGGAACAAGCTGCCTCTGAATTTTGCAGCGAGATTAGGTATTATTAAGATGAACATGCTGCCGAGGTTGTTGTACCCGATCTACTTGGCTCCTTATGTCATCCCGGCAAAATGGTTTAAGGTTATTAAGAAAATGGTGTTGGGTTTCTATGGGGTAATAAACCCACTAGGATTAAGTATAGAGTCCTGTGTAGGTCCTTGAAGAGGGTGGAATTAAGCTGCCCGATTTTCAGGCTTACTATGTAGCAGGCCAGTTGGGTTTGATGGCTCAATGGGCAAAGGACCTGGATGGGGAGAATACCAACCACCTCGTTACAGCTCGAAGGAAGTGGTTGAAGGATGTAAATTACTCGCCTGAATCACTGATATATGCTGGGCCTAAAGCGGTGCAATGTAGGCTGAGGAAGGAACCCTATTAGGAAGTCTCTGGAAGCCTGGTGCGTTCCTTACCATGGGCAAAGAAACTCAGGTCAAATCTCGGATCAGCCTATTTTAAGGAATCCCAGTTTGACTATTGGAGGCCAGGTGCTTGGCCAGAGGTGGGTTAGATATTTGGAAGGTCTTGCCTTGAGGGACATGCAGCAGAATGGGAAAGTCTGGTTGCCATCACAATGCGAGTCTCTGGCCTTTTTTCAAAGGTTACAGCTCAAGCAAATGATTGCGGGGGTTCGAGGGGGAAAGGGGGAGTTCACAGATAGCTTCCTTTCGTGGGAGTGCCTGCAAGGGGCTGTCAATAGAAATGAGCTTACCTCACGGGTGTATAAGCTACTCTTGAACTCCGTGGTGGTAGTGATTTAATTTCTATTACTTATTGGGATAGAATATTGACTCCTGGGCTTAATTGGAGTTCTATTTGAAAGCTATTAAATATCTGGTCATTCCAAGTATAGAATCACACAGATATTGTAGTACACAACATTTTTATACACCTGCTAAACTTGCTTGAGGGTCTGAGGTCGACTGATCTCTGTTTCAGATGTGAAAAAGTAACGGGTGACCTGCTACATATCTTATGGAGCTGTGAAAAAATCATGCTGTTATGGGGACTAGATTAGACAGGGTTTTGACCCTAGCCTGGGATATTATGGCTATGTTACTCGGAAATCTGTGTATTAGGTGACTATTCCCTGGTTGAGGGTACCGCCTGCTTTCACTTAGCTTTAATGGGATCACTAGTTAAAGCCGCTTATTTTAAGCCATTGGAAGGATGGCCAAATATATTTATACGAGCACTGGGTGAAGGATTTATTGAGGTCGCTGGCTAGGATCAAAATCATCTTATGTCTGAAGGTAGACAGGAGGTGTATGTTAAAAGGTGGGCTAGCTTAGGGCAGCTTACCTAAAGCCTGATTAGAGCCTCTGAATAGAGGCCTGTATGCTAGGAAGCTGCTTGCCATATTTGGTGGAGGACGTGGTACCAAGGGGTGGCATACTGCATATTGGGACTTGGTCCATGATATAGGTTCCTTTAGACAGTAGGTATTATTAGGAGGATTGAGTAGGTGTTTTATTTAACTGGAACGGAACGCAGATTTAATGAGGAATGATATTTGGGGGATGGTTAATCCCCTTGGTCTGGGACTCTCTCTCTCACAGGGGGTGTTCTGGATACCCAAATGGGTGGAGTAGGATTGACTTTAAATTGAGATGCTTTGTTTTTTTTTTTTCTCGAAGATGAGGGTGGCTATTTAGTGTAATGAGACTCTGAGGGTTAATAGTGTATTATTTACTAGCAACTGCTATTTAGCTAGTTTTTTTGTGTGTGTTATTATTTAGCTGTGGGGGAAGTTTTTGTGTGGGTATCCAGAGGGTTTGTAAATAGGGGTTGTATATAGTTTGCACACTCAGTTTTTGGAGTGTGCGCCCGGGATTCTGGGTTTATGTGTGTGTATGTCTTATTATTCTTGGAAAAAAATTTAATAAAGATTTTCTTTAGAAAAAAAAATAGTGCTGATAGATGTTTCTTCTTCAGAGTCCAAACATGTATATCCCTAAAGGTCAGTCACAGCTTAATTAAAACAACTGTCTTGAACCTGCCTTCTCCATGATGTCACCCAGCTCCTCCTCTGTTTATTAAAAATTATACAACCAGGATGTCTTCACTCAGGAGGTATTTTTAAATAGGTGACATCAGCAAAAACTCATTTCCCCATATGACTTCCCAATCAAGTCTGTGATTTTCCAGTATATTTTTTCATCCATGAGCAGTTTCCTGCTTCACAGACATCAAAGGACCATTTATGACTTAGCACCTAAGTGACATAACCTGTATTCTTCCTCTAAACATCATAAAAGTTTATGATTTCCTTCCTAGCAGCTGGAAACTACAATTAAGCCAGATAAACAGGAGATCCTTAATTTGTGTCTCTTCTAGCCTGTAATTATCTCCTGGCTTTTAGGTTACCAGCTTGTAGTTGAAACCTGGGGGGGCCGGGGTCATCCCAGGGACATAGAATGTCTCAAGAGAGACATTTATACTAACATACTAACATACTAATTGCCAGCAGATTAGGCCTTACGGTCTATTAAGTCTGCTCGAACCTCAGATCCCTAATTGGGTGCCGAGGCCCCCCCCTTGTGTTCCAGAAACCCCTATCATCCATCCCCACCCCCCTGGGCCAGGCCCTCATCTGATACATCCGCTTTTATGTCTGTCCCACCCTCTCTTGAAGCCCTCCACTGTGGATCTCTGAACCAGCTCATCAGGCAGCACATTCCAAGGGTCCACCACCTCTCTGTGAAAACCTCCCTCTTATCCCTCTCACCCTTCCACCTTCCAACTTCAAACCATGCCCTCTGATGATACCTCCCTGCTTTAGTCTAAAGATCCCCTCCATGTTTACCCTATTTATTCCCTTGAGGTACTTGAAGACCTCAATCATGTCCCCCTGTCTCTCCTTTCCTCCAATGAAAACAGGCAGAGCTCCTCAAGTCTGTCCTCATATGTCAAATCCCCTAGTCCTCATATCATCTTAATTGCCCTCCTCTGTACCCTCTCTAGGAGCTGTATGTCCCTCTTCAAGTGTGATCTCCAGTACTGTACACAGTACTCAAGGTGTGGTCTAACCAGTCCATTGTACAATGGCAGAATCACTTCCCTGCTCCTAGAAGTGATCCCCCTTACGGTGCATCCCAACATCCTGTTTGCCTTGCTAGCCACTCTTCTGCACTGCTCAGAGTTATTCATACATGCATCCACCATGACCCCTAGGTCTTTTTCCCCTGTTGAGGGCTCTAGCACCTCCCCTCCCAGGGTGTACCTGTGTTTAGGTTTCCCTACCCAAGATGTAACACCTTGCACTTGGTGATATTGAAATTTAATTTCCATGTGTGAGCCCAGCTTTCCAGGGAGTCCAGGTCCCCTTGCAGTTGCAACTTCCCCTCTTCCCCCTCAACTACTGCTCCCATCTTGGAGTCATCAGCGAAGAGACTCATTTCACACCCTATACCCTCCCTGATGTCTGATATGTATGCATTAAACAGGATCGGACCCAGAACTGAGCCCTGCAGTACCCCACTACCGACCCCTCTAGGGTTCGAGAGCTCCCCACTGACCACTACTCTCTGGGTGGGTCCAGCTAGCCAGTTTTCAATCCATCTGACCATCAAAGGGCCTACACCCAACCCCGTCAGTTTCTCCACCAGACCATTGTGGGGGACAGAGTCAAACGCCTTGCTGAAGTCCAAGGATACTACATCCACAGGCTTTCCCCTGTCCAGTTCTGATGTTACCAATTTGTAGAACTCCACAAGATTGGTTTGACTTGATCTACCTTGCACAAACCCATGTTGCCGACTATCCAGACCTCCCACCTCCTCCAAATACACCCCCCAATCGTTCCTTTAGTATACTCTCCATTAATTTTCCCACCACCGAGGTCAAACTGATGGGTCTATAGTTACCTGGTACTTCCCTCAACCCCCCCTTTATGGATTGGCACCCATGTGCCTCTCGCCAATCCCTAGGTACCGTCCCTGTCTCAAGCGACCTGTTGAAGAGCTCCGCCAGGTGCAGCCAGTATGTCCGCCAATTCCATAGTACTCTCAGATGAATGCCATCCAGCCCAGGAGATTTATCTTTCTTTAGGGCCTTGAGGGCTAACCACACCCTTTTGGTGGAGATAGCATCATCCGTCCCCTCCACCTTACTGGCCTTTTTATCCTTATCCTGATGTGACACCCCTGAGGTACCTCTCCCTCCCTCTTGCTCCATTTCTGTTTGCTCCCCTGATCCCACTCACTACTGCTTCTATCCCCATTGTGCCTTGCTTTGTAGATATCCCATCCCCCTCCCTAGTGAACACGGAAGCAAAGTACTTATTTAATACCTCTGCCTGGTCCCTCGCCTCTTCCACCAACCCTCCTTTTGATCTCAATCTGCTGAGATGGCCCTTAGTTTTTCTCTACTCCCCAATGTACCAGAAGAACCCCTTTTCCCCTCCATGTATTCCCTGTGCCAGCCACTGCTGTTTACTGGACTTTGCCCCCCTCACCATCCAGGTGACTTTTCTAGATGCAAGATGGTACATTTCCTTTTCCCCATCCCTCTTGTTGTTTTATATTTTTTGTAGGCCACCTTCTTTTCTCTGACCACTACCTGAACCTCACTGGACCACCAGCAAGGTTTATGTGACCTTGCTCTCTTACGTTTCACCTTAGCGTAGGTCCTGACTGCCTCACGAAGTCCCCATTTTATGACCTCCCATCTCTTTTCCACATTTGTCATTGATGTAATCCCCTTCAAGTGATCCTTGAGAATATTTACCATGCCCACAAAGTCTGCCCCCCTGAAGTCCACTGCCAGTGTCCTAGATCTCTCCCCCCTCCCCCTATGCTTATTTGAAACCAGACAGTATTGTGGTCGCCTTCAGTCAGGGGCTCCTCTACAACCGGGTCCCTTACCAGATCCCCATCTGCCAGAACCATGTCCAGGACATGCCCCTCCCTTGTGGGCTCCATCACATGCTGTGTTAAGAACACATCCTGGAAGCTGTCCAGCAGCCTCTGCTCCTTGGCCACCTTAGAGGACATGGTTCCCCAGTTTGTAGCTGGCATATTAAGGTCCCCCATCAACACCACTCCTTCCCCTTTTGGTCCACACTGGGCAATAATATTGTCCAGCAAACCATCCTCCAGAACATCATCCATTCCGGGGGGCCTATATACTACACCCAGCTTGACCTTATCTCCTGCTGGGGATCGTAAGGTGACCCATAAGGCCTCCACATTTCCCTCTGCCTCTTCTACCCTAGCAATTTCTATGTCATCTCTAATGAACATAGCCACTCCACCCCCTCTGCCCTCCTTTCTATCCTTCCTAAGCATAGTGTACCCCGACATGTTTAGGTCGCAGTCATGGTTTTTGTTGGCCCACATTTCCGTGACCACTGCCACATCCACCCACCCTCGAACAGCATGGCCTGGAACTCTGGCAACTTGTTTCCCAAGCTCCTGGCATTTACTAACACCATCCCCACCCCTTATCCCTGATCCCTTTTGTCGAACCCCACCCATGTTCCTTATACTTCCATCCTCCCTCTGCTCCTCCTGAAACCTCCTCCCCCAGTCTGTTTCCCCCCCTTGGGTTTGAAGGCTACTCCCCTCATCTGGAGGAGAGGGCTTCGGGTCAGCCCCTTCCTTATCCCTTTCCCCCCTCACAAGTTTAAACCCCATCTTTCTTGAATGTTGTCAGCCACCCCTTGTTTAAGGACTTCCTTCCCTAACTGGGCAAGATGAAGCATGTCTTTGGCATACAGTCCCTTATCCTCCCAACACATTTTCATATTACAAAAAGTATAGATTAATCAGAACCAGCTGTCCAAGTGTCACAATCACCCTCTCTGTGAAGAAATACTTCCTCACGTTGTCCCTGAGCCACCCCACTTCTATCTTAAAATTGTGCCCCCTTGTTCTTGCACATCTCTTTTTCTGAAAGATGCTACCCTCTTGGACTTTGTTGATTCCCTTGAGGTACTTGAAAGTTTCTATCATGTCCCCCTCTCCCTCCTTTCCTTGAGGGTATATATATTAAGCTCCTTTAGTCTCTCTTCATATGGCTTCTTGTGCAGACCCTGCACTGTTTTAGTCGCCATCCTCTGGACAGTCTCAATCCTGTCTATGTCCTTGTGGAGATGGGGTCTCCAGAACAGTACACAGTACTCCAGATGGGGTCTCACCAGCTGTCTGTACAAAGGGATAACAACTTCCTGTTTTCTACTGGTGATGCCTCTCCCTATGCATCCCAGTATCCCCCCCAGCCCTCCTTACTGCCTTCTCACATTGCTTTCCTACCTTTAGGTCATCTGTTGTGACTACCCCCAGGTCCCTTTCCGTTTTTGTTGTTAGTACCCCCCCACCCACCTCCATTGTGTACTCCTCCCCTGGGTTTTTGTTTCCCAGGTGCATTACCTGGCATTGAATCTAAGCTGCCATCCTTTTGACCATTCCTCCAACCTTGTCAAGTCCCTTCTCATCCTTTCCACCCCCCCTTGTGTATCAACCCTTTTGCAGACCTTTGTGTTGTTTGCAAAGAGGCATATTTTTCCTTTCAGACCCTCTGCAACGTCACCTATAAAGACATTAAAGAGGACCGGCCCCAGTACTGAACCCTGCGGTACCCTGCTAGTAACCCTCCTTTCTTTGGAGTGAACTCCATTTATTATTACTCTCTGCGTTCTGCTGTCCAGCCAATTGTTTACCCAGGCTACCACCCTGGGACCCACTCCTAGGCTGGCTACCTTGTTTATTAATCTTTTGTGTGGAACTGTGTCAAATGCCTTGCTAAAGTCAAGGTGGGCCATATCCACAGCCCCTTCCTGGTCTACTACTTTGGTCACCCAGTCAAAGAAATCTATTAGATTTGTCTGGCATGACCTTCCCGCTGTGAATCCATGCTGCCTTGGGTCCTATGCCCCACTGGCCTCTAGGTACTCAACAAGTCTTTCTTTCAGAAGTGATTCCATCATTTTCCCTACCACTGGGTCAAACTAACAGGTCTGTAGATTCCTGCCTCTGCTTTGTTCCCACTTTTGTGAAGGGGAATCACATCTGCCATCCTCCAGTCCTCAGGTACCACAGCATCCTCCCATGATTTGTTAAAAAGGGTAGTCAGTGGTGGCACTAGTTCTCTCCTTAGTTCTTTTAGAATTCTGGGCTGAATCCCATCAGTCCCCATTGCTTTGTCCACCTTGAGATTTAGGAGTTCTTTCAGGACCCTTTCTTCTATGAATGGAGTGGTATCGCCCCTATCCAGAGTGCTTCTATTGTTTGGTTTAGGTACCTCCTCTCCTCTTCTTTTGTGAATACTGAGCAAAAGTATTAATTCAGTATTGCTGCCTTTTCACTGTCACCCTCTGCTCACCCCCCATTAAGCTTCACTATCCCTCCCTTGATCTTTCTTTGCTCCCTAATGTACCTGTAAAATGTTTTATCCCCCTTCTTAACTGAGTTGCCTGTCTTTTCCTCGGTTTGGGCCTTTGCTATTCTGACTGCCTTCCCTGCTTCCTTCTGCTTCAACTGATATAGTTCTCTATCCTGCTCCTTCTGTGATTCCTTTTTTTTTTTTATTATTATTTTGAACTCTTTATTAGTTTTCAAATACAAAATGAACAATGGGTTAAATTGGAGAATAAAATGAAGGAGAAATACAATAATGATAAAACAATAAAATTACAGAGCATTCCCAGCCCTCCCCACCCATCCCCCACCCTACCAAGAAAACTTAAATTATACAATCAATATTGAGCCTCATTAAAATCTTAAATAAATAGGGTCTTACAGAATCCAAGGCACAATAAAAATAAATAAATAAATATCTCATACATAGCATCAACAACCAATCTAGGAAGAGATAGAGCTGAGAAAGGTTAAGAATCAAAGCCATAAAAATGCCCCATTTAGCCTGGAAGCCTTCCAGGTCATATCTCAGGCTGGCTAACAAACATTCAGACCTTAAATGGAAAAGAACTTTGTTTCTCCATTCCGGTAAGGGGGAGCTTGATGGTCCTTCCAGTGGGTTAAAATCCCTTCTGTGATTCCTTATACTTCCTGAATGCTATTTTTTTCTCCCTAACCTACCCTGTCACCTCTTTTGAGAACCATAGTGTTTTTTTTTCCTTCATTTTGCTTTATTTGCTTCACACAAAGGCTTGTTGCCTCTGTGATGGTAGTTCGGATTTTTTCCCATTGTTCCTCCACCCCTCCTTCCTGCCCATTTGCTAGTGCACGAAGGCACTTGTAAGTAAGGGCTATCTCACATGCCCTCCTTAATAAGTGCAATAGTTATTGCAGTTATTTATATCTTGCTTGCATGTTATTTGGTTTTTACAATTGTCTATAAAAAGAACCCGTCTTTTTATGAAATTAAGCACCAGATGCTTTTAGAGAAACCTCCATATTGTTAAGCATATGTTATTATACAAATATTGACCAGAAGTGAGAGAAATAGTGGGAAAATATTGACCCCCCTGAGGGATGAACTATTGCCAAACAAAAGTTATACTTCCTGAAGCTGAAGGCCGAGGTTGCTATGACCACTGGAAGACAATATGTCATAGAGAGGAGTCTATTTTTCCCTCTATATCCAGACACAACTCTGGACAATATCTGTTATATTAAACCTTGGCCGAGTTCTGAGGATTTGAATGGACGATAGCTGAAAACTAATGCCCAGTTCTAATGCAGCATTTCCTAGTTCTAATGTACTACTGTCCAATCCTAATGAACTATTCCCTGGTTCTTTGTTTTGAGCCAGGCAATAGTTCAAAAACATTGTATGTCATGTGACTGAGTCTAGCCTAATCAGAGACCAGTTTTTTTCCGAAGGTTTAATAATATGTAAAACAGTGAATCTGAATAAAAAAAACAAAGTGCTGTGTTAGCTTGTGGTCTGAAACCACAGTGAATATGAATTTTACTCCGCAACAATAGGTATGGGATTAGGATTAGCAAAATTATGTATGATTGTGTTTATGATATAATGGATTAATGTACTTGAATTATTCTTTTTTATGTAACAGCTTTATAATTGCTAGCCAACACTTTTAATGCCTAAACAACCATGCTGTAATTTGTGTTACAACCAGTGAGGTGTAACTGCGAACTGTCAGTCAAGCTCGCACGGCTCAAGCTGTGCACCCCACTAACACAGCTGCCTCTCATTTCTAACAATTAGTCTCCCTCACAGAATACCAACTTTTTTTCACAGAAAGTTACAGCAAATATTAGAAAGAAAAGGAAAACTGCATTGTTTACTTTCTCTATTACTGTTAAAACAAATTGCACAAGTAAAACAAACTGAGCTTCAAGCACACTGTTTCTGTTGTCTCTATCTGTCCTCTCCTTGATCATAAAATGCTGGTCAGTAATGATAGAAAAACAAAACATGGGTAGGTGTGTGTAACATGTACACCCTCAGTGCTAGGATGCTTTTATAAACCTCTCGGGCTTCATTCTCAGGGTTTATGCAGCATCCCACACCTTGGGTGTGTGTAAAGTTCTGGTTACACACACCTACTCATGTATTATTCTCTAAATAATAACTGGTGACCTCCTATAATGACTGGATATCCAGTCCTGATAAAACACCGTAATAACTCTATATCGGGTTATTATGGGGTTTTCTTCCTCACGCTCTCACTTCACTGTATTTGTGTGAGTACAGTGGCTGCTCAGGGACATACTTGCTTGCACAAATACAGTTTACAGTTTTTTTCTGTCTGTTGAAACTTTGCACCAGTTGTAATAAAAAATAATGCCTGTGCAAAGTTTGTTTGTGTGAAAAATCCTCATAACACATATCTGCAAAGGCATTATTCTTTATTTATGCTGAACAGAAACAAATTAAATGAAACTGTTTCCCTTGGGGAAAAAAAATGACCAACCGTATATTACATAGAGAATTACTCATACCCTCCGGAGTGCAGAACAAACAGATTCTCACACACAGGAGGGTCAGTGATGTCATAAATCATGAGAGTAACGCATGAGTGCTCTATGAGGGTGCTGACTGTCTGAGCTTTGAGAATCAGCTTGCTCTGCACATCTGGGGGTTAGTTGTTGTATATAATACAATATGAGACACTTTTTTTTAATGAAACCCATCAATCAGAGCTGGTCTGTCAATATTTCATCTACACAAAATATCTGCATTTCGTCTAGATGGGATATTGATTGTCTGTTTTCATTTTCACTTGAAGCAGCTCCCACTTGCCCATGCTGCTGATTAGCATTCAACTTCAGAAGCTCATCAGCAGCCCAGCAAAAAGTTGCTCTAAACATTCTAACGTTTGCAACAACTTTTTCAGAAACACTGAAAAAAGAGACCTGGAGTGTATTATCTCTCAGTACTAGCACAAAAATAAAACCTTACACATCAAGCCAATTCAGAACTGACAGTTGTTAGCTCTTGATACACAGACGTACAGATACATATGCATGCACAGACACAAACACACACAGTAACACATAAACATACATATATATATATATATATATATATATATATATATATATATATATATATATATATATATATATATATATGCACACGCAAGTGCACACACACACAAACACACACACACACAATCACAGTCACAAACTTTTTGCACACATCTAGACAAATTTACAAATGAAAAGATATTGCATCAAACCTAATGAGGACAGGAAGACAATGAATAAGGGCCAAGACCTACTTTTGCCTGTACAATAAACTACGTTACCATGTTACTAGATGCCAAACACCCCACTACTTAGTATTCTTTTTAAATTTTTGTGACACATTTACTCATGATAGGCTAGCTGAAATTCAATATCTCTGTAGCAGACCCCCTGGGACCGTCGGGGTTCACCTCTCCAAACCCTCCAAGGAGGCTGGTCTGGGTTGCCTAAAGATGTGCTACACTGGGTACTCGGGCATAAAGTGGCACAGTGCCTCCACGTGGGGGTAGCAATATGGGGCACTGGATGCTTACACACAAAGCTATTACCCCCTCCCAGGGAACAGCGCATAACCTGCCCACACAGTCCCACCCCCAGAACAAGTGACACTGTAACAGCAGTAACAATCCCCAAACAAGAAATACCATTCATACAAATAATTTATTTAAAAGCGAGGGTACAGAGAGAACAAGGGGAACAATACGAAAAATGGGAGCAATGGGTTAGCAATAAACTCTATATACTCTACGCAGTAACAACAGCAAAAGTATTGCCCCACAATCTGCCCCCCCCAGCAGTCTTTTAACCCTCAAGTGGGTGCACCCGACTTAAAGTAAATGTGTGATTTTTTTAAAAAGACATTTTGGGCTTCATAGCCCACAACCCTGGGGCGGCGACAGCCCCTTTGTGTAACAATTATACACTTTTACTCTCTGTAAAGTTTGGGAAGTGATCATAATTCTGGCTGAACTGCGAGCCAGCTGATCCCTTCCCACTTCCTAGTCTGCCTGCTCAGCCCCTGCGCTCCCCCATTTTGTGACATGGTACCAGGGAGAGCGCAGGGCCGTGCCCCATACAAGTCTAAGGGGCTCATTTTCAGAACAAATTTTTGAAACTTTAATGGTGGCTTTCATTTTTATCAAAAGGTAGTTTAAAGTTTCAAAATTCATTCTGAAAATGAGCCCCTTAGACTTGTATGGGGCATGTCCCCGCACTCTCCCTGGTACCATGTCGCAAAATGGGGGACCGCGGTGATGGAGCAGGCAGACTAGGAAGTGGGAAGGGATCGGCTGGATCGCAGTTTGGCCAGAATTATGATCCCTTCCCAAACTTTACAGAGTGAGTAAAAATTTATAATTTGTACACAAAGGGGCTATCGCCGCCACAGGGTATTGGGCTATGAAGCCCAAAATGTTAGCGCACACAGTCTCTTTAATTCCCCTCCAAAGGCCATGGATGAGATTGTTCTCATTTTGTTGCAGTGGGTACCTCACAAGGGATGCAGTTGCAGGGTTGGAGCTTGGTGACACACTTTAAAGTGTTGCAGTCAAGCACAACTGAAAAACCAAACTGTTGCTGAACAATTAAACTTTTAAACTGTTGAAAAGGGGCCCCTATCTGTAATATACACAAATTGGCAGCCAGATTGACTCTACAGGACCTCTGACTGGGCCTATACAGTGATAAACACCTGCCAAGACTTCTCCATCAGTCCCTGGCACAACCACAATTTTCCCAGTTGTGAGGCTGAAACCCCAGTGGTTACCCACAGTTTTGTGGCTTCACAGATACTTCAGGTGCCTAAAGCTGGAACAGACAAGATGGCTGGATGTGCTTCCGGCTGGAGAGTGTTCCCCCAGGGTGGTTTGGTGTTCACTCACCAGTCTCTTTTCACTCACAGTCTGTTTTGGGTTGCAGGTACAGGGGGTTCTAGAACCCTGAAGCAGGATCCTTCTCAGTCAACTTATAGTTGAAGGAGCCTGTCCCCCAGAGGGGAAAGTCACTGGTGGAGCAGGAAAACCCCAGCTCCAATCTTTGCCTTTAAACTGTTAGTTTTGATAAAAACTGTTGTTTTTCTTCACAAAAGAGCCAGTTGCTAGGAGCCCAGACTTCTTTAGTCTGCCAGGCTTGCAGTGCCTGGCAGATAGTGGCTCACCGGCTCCCAGCTCATATCTCTCTGTCACACTGGCAGAACTAACCTCGTTTCCTGGGAACAGCCCCTTTTATGTGGGATGAAACTCAACGTACCATTAGTTAGGCTTGTTCCTGGGCAAACAGTCTTTGGAATGTTGACCCAGACATGCTGGGCTTACATACAGTCTGGATTGCATTGTAGGCTCCTGATTGGCTGAAATTTGCAGGCAAATCTTGTGATGACCTCTGATCCCTTCCCAGAAGTCTCTGCAAGGGTGAGGAGACATGGGGTCTGCCACATTTGTTTACATGACTGTGCTGTGCGTACACAGTTTTCAGCAGCTTGCTGCCGCTGTGTTCTGAAAAGCTGCTTTTATGGTGCCCTGGCCCCATTGCCTGTCCTGGGGTCAGGAAGGTACTTGTTTAAATGGACACTTAGCTCATTTATGAGTCAGGGGCTCCAGTGTGGGAGGAAGCTGTTAAGCTGCTCTCCCGGGGCTGGTGTACATGTGCACTTGGCTGTGCTTTTCCTTGTTCTGTACCCACTGCCTTCCCTAGTCTGGAAACACATCTTTTTGCTACCCGACGGCCTGGCTTATCATTGGTACCAGCTCCCCTGCCTTCCCTGGAACCAAGATCCTCCTTTGATGCATGTGCATGGCCTGGTATTGAAAATGGAGCTGCTGTTATGATCAGGACAGCTCACAGCTGCTCATGTGCGGTAGTGCAAACACTAGTGGACACTGCCTTTCCTTATGCCTTGACCCACTGCTGCACTGGGGGTCAGGGCAGCTTGGCAAATGTGTCCAATGGTGTTCCTCCATCTGGGTTCACCCCACACAACAGTCCTGGAGCCTCGATCGCATGTCCAGCTGGGCAGCTCCAGCCACAAAGATTGCGAGCGGAGCCATGACTTTGGTTCCACCAAGGCTGCTGGATGTGGTTGCTTTCACTGCTGGTCCCCACTGTGGCAGTCCTGGGGGACCGGGGGGTGAAGAAGAAGAGAGGGCATGAAGAAGGCAGTACAGGTAATCCCCCAGTTTGGGGAGCAGTAGGCCTTACATTTCATTTTCAGTTGCATCACAGTTTTACCCATTTTAACATTTGGAGGAACTGAAGCACTGAGAGATTCAATGGTTTGCTCAGGGTTACACAGCAAGTGGCTCTGGTGGGATATGAACCTGGTCTGCTGGTTTCCAAGCCTGTGCTCTAACGGCTAAACTACATTACCACATGCTCATACACACACTTTACTCATGTTGACCTTCGTACACAAGGAGAATCTATTTATTTTGAAGTAACACCAGTGAAACATGACCTTTCTTAGCTGCAATGTTGATATAATAGCACATTTTCATATATAACATAAATGCATATTATTATTAGTCTATGAACTGAAAATAAAATAACTGCTCAAATAGATGCATATTTGTATAAAATATACAATTCATTTAACATGTACCACACAAATAGAGACGTTCCCCTGTTGGTCAGTGTGACTGCAGCATTCACACTTGTGGGGGAGAAAAATGCTGTCATCTATCCCAGAATCTGTTCTGTCCCAACCCAGCAACACATGCAGGACCTGTGAGACCTGGTTCCAAGGCTTGCTCCCCCACTCTGTGCCTGTTGAATGGGAAATCTGGAGGGGGTGGGGCTGTACCTGGGTCTGCTGCCTCATGACAGAGGACAGAGGACCACTAGACAGAAAGGAGCATAGGGTAAGCTCACCCCCCCATCACCGTAGAGTGCCTCATTGACTGTAGCAGCTGCATCCCTGAACAAAACAGCATATTCAGAAGGCATTATATCATGACATCATTTGCAACCAATCAGGACTGTTTATTTCTAAACATTCCAGGTACTCATATGTTTACATATACAGTTACTGTGTCTCTTATATAAGAGTGCATTTTCAAGTTCTCTGAGTGAGAAAACTCCGAGGCGAAGCAGTTCTTGCCTATAAAGGCCTTGAGAAGAAACTCTTATAACCATAAGAGGCACAGCAAGTGTACATACAAACATATTATAAATCATGTTAAAGAGTCCGGTTTTTAAAAAGTGGAACTTGAATCTAAATGATTTACTTTGCAGACAACAAGAGAAAAAAACAGCGTGAGAAGTCAACTATGCCAGCTGCACTTGGATCAACTGTTTGCATGAGGCAGCATACAGTTTTAGTTATGAGTCTAGTACCTGGAATGTTAAGAAATAAACAGTCGAACGTCCGGTGACGTGGTGCCCTTTGATGGCTGCCTGAGCTTTTAGCTCTGCTTAGGCTGGGACTGAATCCTGTATAATCTTCGTCCTTAACTCTACCAAACTGTCACAGAAATGGCCCATCAATGAGTTCTTAAGGGCTACTTGCCAGGGATTGAAAGAAATGCCTTAGGATGAGTGACATGGTAGCCTTACCAAAACTTCAGTCTGGATTCTGTAAACTAAAGACATCTATTGAAGCTGGGCTAAGGAAAAACAGTGCAATTCCAACAACAAAAAATCTGTGCACATAGGTGAACAGATGAAAAAAGAACCATGTAGTCAGGTTCAAGTGCTGAGCATCAGTGTTTACTGTTTACGCAAAAGTGCTCCTTGATGAAAACTCCGGTGAGAGTCGAAATGTTGGGGCAGTTGGGAGGGTGGTAGCCCTCTGAAAACATTTCTGCCAGTTTTCCTAGGAATTCTAGAAAAGGACCTTGCAGAACTGACAGTGTAACCTAAGATGTCGTGTGGTGATCACTTTTGTGTGCACAATAAACACCGACACCCAGCACTTGAACCTGACTGCATCGTTCTTTGCTCATTTCTTCTGCTGTGTGCGCACCTTTTCTTGTTAGAATAGCACTGTATGTTAGCTGGAAGTAAGTTCTGCTAACAAGCTGTGGCACCACTCACTTTCTGCAGAACGCAGGTCATGGTTTGTGGTATTTGATACGAAAAAAACAGAAAAAAAGTTTCAAATGAATTACAGGCCCTTTTTGGGCAGTGACTTGATATAGTGTGCTGGATTCTGGTAGTAAGTATGTAACCCCCAGCCCTAGAAGAGTCATGGAGTGAAATGTTAATGTTTGGGTGTTAGCAGGCCCCCTTGTCACATGGCAGAGGGAAAAATGTGAAAGGGAAGGAACCATCATAGGTCAAACAGTGTCAGTGGCTCAGTAGGTAGCACACTCGCCTCTGAGGCCGGGAGATCAGAGGGCTGTGGGTTCAGTGCCCACATCTAGCAACTGGGTTAATATCCCAGTACTAACACTGTAGTGCAGCATGAGAGGGGAGCTGCACTTCTGAGGTGCTGTCTTTTGGATGAAACGTTAAACCGAGGTCCCATCTGCCTGGATTGGTGGTAGTTCAGGTGTGTGTTAAAGATCCCATGGCACTTATCGAAAAGAGTAGGGGAAGTTTTTATTGAACATCAAATGAACAGAAAAGAAAAACGAAAATGATACAGAGAAAAATATAAACACAAAATAATTAAGTAACAGGAAAATCAGAATCAGTTATCCAAGGTAATATTGTCCATAATTCCAACAAAGAGTCAGACGGCAAATGCTCTGCTTCTGAAAAATATATGGCCTTCAAATCATGTTCGATCCTGCGAATAATGGTAAGAAGAGGCATATCCTGATTCTGTAAATTAAACAGACAACGAGCATTCCACACATGCCATTTGATTATAACAAAAATCACATTTAACGTATTAATATTCCAATGAGACCAAGTGCGGGGGAAAAAAACATGCATCAAATTGTCATAAGTAATGAGAGCAAACAAGGGTTCACGCCATCTGGCAGCTAATAGAGTCCAAAAAGAAACAATAAATGTACATGAAAAAAAAAGGTGTGAAATAGTTTCTTCTTGTTGCTGACATTCAGGTCTGGAACAAAATCTGTCCTGTAGTGATTTATGTTTATGGTTACATTTGCGTTGATCACGTTCATGGCAGCTAAGCCAATGCAAGTCCCACATCTTTTGGGGAACCCTAGAATTACGAAGTAAAGTGAGCAAAGCAGGGAGATGTTGTGTAGGACATTTGGGAAAAACAACAATCTCCAAACATACACGGTCCACTAAATACTTATACAATGATTTTCTGGAGACAGTTATTAGCATATAGGCTAGTAATCTGCCAGTGTTTCAAATGAAAAAAACTATCCCTAACATAAGCATAAATCTGGGAGGAATGTGTTAAAACCGTCAATTTGTTAAGTTCCCATTTATGAAACCAAGGACCACAGGATTCAAGAAACCAAGGTTCCCAACCTCGATCTTGGTTAACCAGCAGGGGTCTAATATTATGAAACAAGAAAAAACTAGTATAAAAAAAAACAGGTTGGACCATAGCTAGGCCTCCATCCCGAATAGGGAGATAGGTGATCTGACGTTTAATGGGGTTCAGGCGGCTACCCCATAGGGCTTGAAAAAAGAGACTAAGCAATCTGGTTTCAAATTGCCGGGGAGGGGTGAAACTATAAGCCAGAAAGAGAAAAAGGGGAAGCATAAAGGTTTTAATCATGTAAATCCTTTTTTTCTTACTCATCTGCCATGAATTCCAACATGCAACCATAGTCTGAGCATAATCTAATTTGGGAGTCCAGTTAAGGACATCTAAAGGACCAGTACCGTATAAAATGCCCAAAATCCTAATAGGGTCATCACAAAGTCTAATGTCAACAGAAGACTCATCTACAAAAGGGGAACCTAATCTACAGCCTACACATTTATCAAGATTAAGGGCCGCGCCAGAAACAGCCTCAAACTTGGAGCAATGCCATAATGCAGAACGCACGGAGTCAACATTAGCCACCATGAGACTCATATCGTCTGCATAGGCCAACACGGAATATGGGGCTGAGGGAAGTGGCATAATTGTTGGGGCTAATTAATAGAAGGCGTAAGTGGATCCAAAAAAAATATATAAAAAGTGGACTAAGGGGACAGCCCTGTCTAACCCTCTGTGAGGAAGCATAGGGCCCTTCCATCCATCCATTGACCAGTGGGACAACAGTTGCAGACCAATATAGCAACCAGAGTCTAGTCAGGGTATAATCAGGTACTTTATAATATCGAAGAGTAGACCATAAAAAATCCTGATGTACAGAATCAAAAGCCTGCCGTTGGTCCAGTGAGAATATGAAACCATGTAAAACATTAGAATTTCCATGTTCAATCATTTCTCTAAGTAAAATTAGATGGTCCTGAATACATCTCCCAGGGACACTGCAAGATTGTGCGGTAGAAATCACATATATGGCCAATTTAGAAAGTCTGATGGCCAAAATTTTGGTCAACATTTTAAAATCAGTATTTAAGAGGCATAAAGGTCTCCAATTGGAGAGCAATCTTCTATCCCCTTTTTATGTAAGTAAAATAAACAACCCATGTTAAAGTCTAAAGGAAGATGTTCGCACTGTAGAGTAGAATTATAAACTGTAGCCAATTCAGAACTCAGGTCAGCAGAAAACAATTTATACAGCTCACTGGCGAGACCATCAGGCCTGGTGTCACTCTTGGACGTAAAGACTTGATTACTGCTTCAATTTCATGTGCTTGTATCTCAATATCTAACATATCTACAACAGAAGAAGGTACATCAGGAAGTTGTAAAAAGGAAAAGTAGTCCATTATGGATGCAGATGGGGGGGGGCATGGGACCAAACAGTTTTTGTGTATAACAGGTAACATGGTGCCTGATATCCAAAATATCAGTGAGCTCGGTGAAACTGTCATCAAACAGTGTAGTAAAGGTTTTACTCTCTACTGTTCGCCGAATAGAAGCATATGGACATACTGCGTCACGGGTACCAGAGGTCCCAAAACGCTGTTGATGCTGAACAGAAGTAGCCTTCAGAAGGTGATAATCCATCATGCGCTCCTTAAAGAGTACTTATTTGAGTGGAAAATCATGGCCAGTTTCATGAGATAAAGTAGGTAATTTTTGAAGTCGCTGCCTGTTAGTGTGATAAAGGAAATACAATGAATCATGATGATGTTTACTAAAATTTTAAATAAAGTTCGAGTCCAGATTTCAGATCCCTCCACCATTCCCAGGGGGCATATCATAAAAAATACAGTCTTCGATTATGAATCTACTCAGTTAAATGACTTAACAAACGTGAATCAGATAACAGGGAAGCATTCAGTTTCCAAATGCCAGGGCCAAAACGAGATGTCAAGGAAGGGCCTAAAGAAATAGATAATAAATTATGATCCGAAAATTCCGCAACTTGAATTACAGCATCAGAAAGTTGGAGGTGGGAAGAAATAAAAAAAATCAATACGGGTTGCAAGGGGGCCTTTGTGAAAAGTAGGAGTATGCCGACCTGTAAAAGATAAATATGTATCCTGTAAACCTGTGGAATGGAGCAATTGTTTCAGAAAATTCTTGTCACAAAACAACTTAGTAGTCTTTGAAGTAGAAGACTTATCTTTAGTGGATAACCCACAATTGAAATCACCCCCAAAAATCACATGCATTGATGTGTATAAATAGGGTTGAATCAGTTTCAGTAGTTCAATTCTGTGGGATTTCAATTGAGGGGCGTAAATATTAATAATCCGGAAAGGGACAGAAGAAATCAAAATATCCAACAACAGAAGCCAATTCGGTAGACATCCAATAGTTTAACAACAGTAACATCAGGTATACTAAATGAAATACCCAAACCAGAACAAGAATCCTGTCCAAAGGACCAAAAGAGAGCTCAGAGGTCCAGGCACGAGTGGCCCTGGAAATTTCTGGAAGAGCATGGAAGCACATCTTGCAAAAGGATGAGACCAGCTGCCAAGCCAGATAAAAGGAAAAACTGCATCTCTCTTAGCATGCTTCTTTATACTGTTAACATTAACAGTATGCACTGAGAGAGCAGAAGACATGAAACGGGAAAGTGAAAACAAAACACAAAAGTCACCTTAGCCTACCTTTCCTAGGGGTACCTTCCTATGTTTCAGTTTTGCCTATTTTAGCTCTTTTGAGAACCAATATTATCAATGGGTACTTCAGTGTCCGTAGTCACATCAGGGTGGGAGGAAAGAACAGAGGATGTATCAGAGTCCGTGGTTGTCCTGAGGGTGGCGAAACCTCAAATTTATTCATATGAGTCACAGTAGAGGATTTCAGGGCCTTAGAAGAGGGAGAAGTCCCTCTTAGATCCTCGTAACCTAACAAAGGTCTGGGGTCCATGGAAGACCCAGAAATACTAGGCAAGACAGGAATAGGGACCTCTTCCGAGGTAGAAATAGCAAGATCAGAGGAAGGGGGAGGGAGAGCTGTAGTAAAGGTCTGTGGTTCCAAAACAGGAGCAGACCGTTCATGTAAAGTAGAAGAGGGGTCAACAGCAGGTACAACAGGGTGAGGGAGGGGTACGCGTTGAGGTCTAGAAAGAGTGTCAGATAAACGAGAACATTGTGCGACAGTAATAATCAAACGTTGTTCTTCCCCATCAGCAAGGGTCGGGGAGTTGTGAGCTGCCCAAGTACAAGTCTGGAAAGTGTGCCCCAATTTGTCACAAAGGACGCAAAGAGGTTCATCCACACATTGGGAACCTGCATGGCCAATGTTATCACAAACAGAGCATTTAATCTTGTCACAGACACTACTGATATGATTCTGAGAGCCACATCTGTAGCAAACTTTAGGCTGGCCGGGGTAAAAAAGAACTCCCCTGTCTTTCCCAAGCATAAAGCTGTTCGGGAGATGCTGTATTCCAACCTCCGAAATGCGAAGCATAACCCTTGTTCTCCACCCACCTGTCCAGATATTCTCAGAATCAAAGATAGCATCTGGGTCAGAAAGGACAGTACATCTTTGCTTTAACCAGACAGTAATATCATTAAGACTGACACCTTCGTTACGAAACAATATAGTAACAGTTTTCTGAGTAGGTTTAGTTAAGGGAATGGCATTAAACGGTGACCATAAAGGAGAAGTTTTAAGCTCCTGATATTTTCTCCAAAACTTTTCTAAACCAGTGATAGTTTTAAAACTAATATCAAAATGAGACTCTGAAGAAACATGAATTAAGGCATGAATCTCAAAAGCAGTAAATTGCATAGAATCCTTCAAAAGAGTGTGACCTACAAAAACTCGGTCAGGAAAGTCAGGTAAGCCCCCCAAATAATGCAGCCGAACAGCGTTGTGTCTTTTAGCTTGATGTACAGGGGGTTGAAAGCATGCAGCATAAGTTTTAGGGACTTGGCAGTAGAAGTAGTAGGAACTGGACGAGACACAGTGTCCTGAAGAGTCCGTTGTTCTTGAGGCGCGAGAAGCAGGACCAAATTGCAAAGTCGGGTTCTGAGTCAGAAGAAGTTCAGTTGGCAAAGAAAGATCAAGAGAAGCAGCAGAGTCTTTCAAAACAGGAGAGGCCAGCAGTTTGTCAGTGTCAGGTGGCCTAGTACAGATCGGGGAAGAACCAGAACGCCAAGTCCCAATGGTAGGATCCTTCTCCCACCCAGCCGCTTCCAGGGCCGACTCAACAGACCAGTCCGTCATGTGCAAGGCATCAGGGAGAGCAGAAGCAAGCACCTGTACAGAAGAAATTTCTGGAGAAAGCTGAGCAAGAGGTGCAGTCAGTACAGGTGGTAGGGAGTGAGGAGGGTCTGTAGCAACAGGCAAAGAATGCAAAAGTGTCAGAATCGGTGAAGAGACAGTAAAACAATCTTTCTCAGATGGTGAGTCAGTAGCAGCAGGTACAAAACCAGACTGAGGCTTAAGGGCTAACAAACACTGTCTAGCAGTGAAATAATGCTGTTCCTCGATTTTAAGTAACATATCTACATCCATAGAAACAGAAGGAGAAGACTACGATATCCATAGTAGCAGGGCTAGAAGACGCTTGTAAGCACAGTTTGAGGAATAAATGAAGGATCCACAGGCAAACACTGCACACAAGTATCCACAACAGCAGCAGGGAAGTATCCAAAGGCACAGAAGAACCATATTCAGTAGATTGCAGCACAATAGGCATAGAAGATGGGGTCTCTCTCAGAACAGAGACAGGGGAAGAGACCAGCTCCACTGCCTCCAACACCTCCATGTCCTCCACAGCATATCCAGCGGCAGCCATCTTGGTCCCACATGAAAATGGGACCCCTCTGCTAACAGGAAGCAGAGTAGGGGAATTTCCCCGGTGTCCTGGCCAAATTTTCCTCATTCACTAAAAATACCACCAACAGCATAACCTGGTTTAAGGTCAGTTGGTATTCATCTGTAGCCCCCTCCCCCGGGTCGTGCCTGAAAATAGGCAGAATTTGTCTGGTGCACTTACCCGGTCAACAAAAACTAAATAAACTAAACTAAACTAAATCAGCTTGCAAGAGACCCTTTAGGGAGCCAGCTAAGGACAACTGTGCCCAGCTCAGTCTGTACCCAGAATGAGAGGAACCGGATAAATGTGTAGAATATTTCTGGACATGAGAGGACCGGTGCCAAAGGATAAAGAAGGGGAAGGGGTCTTCTCTGTAGGTTTATACCTAGGGGTGTAACCACAAGTTTTTAAATTTGCTCTGCACCCATTTAATGGAGTGGGCTCTATTATAGCTCACCTACATCATCCAGCTGGGAGCAATACCATCTCCGGGTTCATGATAGAGGAGAGGTGGGATGGAGAAAGGTGAAGGATTCCTTCAGACACAGTGCCTCAAGTACCCTATGTCTATGCTGATGTGAATAAATCTGCAGAAGGATCCGCAGTCCAGATTTGATTAATGCAGAATGATATACTTGTTAGGTTTCCATTCTTGGGAGCCTGTCCAGCAATGCAGATACATAGATACATATAATTTGATAGCAGATAAGGACCACCAGGCCCACCTAGTCTGCTCATTTCCCCTACCTGCTGCTAAAACCAAAGATCCTACTGGATCTCTGGCTTTGTTCTCCTACCTTTCGCTAGGGTACCCCTATGCCTATCCTCCGTATTTTTTAATTCCCCTACTGAATTTGCCCCCACTACTTCCCCTGGGAGGCTGTTTCATGCATCCACCACCCTTTCTGTGAAGAAATACTTCCTCATGTTACCCCTTAGTCTACCCCTTCCATCCTCATGTCATGACCCCTCATTCTAGAACATCTCTTTTTCTGAAAGATGCTACCCTCCTATACCTTATCTATGCCCTTGAGATATTTTAAGGTCTCTATCATATCCCACCCCCCTTTCAAGGGTATACAAATTGAGGTCCTCCAATCTTTTCTCATATGACTTTTGGTGCAGGCCCTGCACCATTTTTGTTGCCCTTCTCTGAACTGCCTCTACCCTGTATATGTCTTTACAGAGATGTGGCCTCCAGAACTGGACACAATACTCCAGATGAGGTCTCACTAATGATTCATATAGAGGCATCACCACCTTTCTTCTTTTGCTGGACATACCTCTCCCTATGCACACCAGTACCCCAATGGCTTTCCCCACAGCTTTGGCACATTCTTTGGCCACCTTTAGATCACCTGATATGATTACCCCCTCATCCCTTTCCTGTTTGGTAGCCATCAGTATCCCCCCCATCATGTAAGCCCTTCCTGGGTTCCTGTGCCCCAAATGCATGATTTTGCACGGAATCTTAGCTGCCACACTCTTGACCATTCCTCCAGTTTACCTAGATCCCTTCTCAGTTTTTCCACCCCTCCTGGAGTGTCTACCCTATTCTTAATATCATCTGCAAAGAGGCATACCTTTCCTTCCAGACCCTCTGCGATGTCATTTATGAAGATATTCAATAGGACTGGCCCCTGAACTGACCCCAGTGGCACCCTGCTGGTTACCCTCCTTTCCTCGAAATGAGCTCCATTTACTACCATCCTCTGTATTCTATCCCTCAACCAGTTTCTAACCCAATTTACCGCATTGGGGCTCATTCCCAGGCTGCCTAACTTGCTTACAAGCCTTTTATGTGGAATGGTATTGAAGGCCTTGCTGAAATCCAGGTAGGCCACATCCATCGCTCCCCCCGATCCACTTCCCTGGTCACCCAGTCAAAGAAATCTATCAGATTTATTTAACATGACCTTCCTGCTGTGAATCCATGCTGCCTCGGATCCTGTGCTCCACTGGATTTAAGATGTTCCACAATCCTTTCTTTTGTGACTACACTCTGCACGTAGGCTAATGGATTCCCTGTTTGGGGATCTCGTACTCATAGGAATAGAAAACATATACACTGCCAATATGTGGTGTTCAAATTGCTCAGGAATTGTTCTGCCCTCAGCAAATTATTTGTATCGACTCAGATTCAGTAAATTTGAGCAGTAGGTCATTCTAAGTGACAGAGTTAAGTCTCTCCTATTGGAGGTGCCTTGATGTGGTGCTGAACTTCACCATTTGGCTCAATTATCTATGCACCCAACGACTCCAGAAATCATAGAATTATAGAATTGTGCTGGCAGAAAAAAGACCAGTCAGCCCATTGAGTCTGCCTGAGATAGCCCCCCACCTCCCTTTTACCTTCCACCCCTCTACCCTCTCTCCCCTCCCTTCCCTAGACCCATGTAGTTATCCCATGCTCTTTTGAATTTCTCCACCATATCCAACTCCATCACCCACTCCGGCAACCTGTTCCATGATTGTACAACCCTGTCTGAGAAATAAAGCCCCCTCACATCCCCCTTAAATCTGCCCCCTCCAGCTTATATGCATACCCTCTGGTGGTTTTGTTTTTGCTCAGCCTGAAGATGCTATCCTCCTTAACCTTGTTTATTCCCTTCATATACTTGAAGGTCTCCACCATGTCCCCCCTCTTCCATCTCATTTCCAGTGTATAAAGACTGAGTTCTTCTAGATTTTCCTCATATGTCCTTCCCTGCATCCCCTGGATCATCTTGGTTGCCCCTCTCTGTACCCTCTCCAGCATACCCTTGTCCCCCTGCAAATGAGACCTCTAGAATTGAACCCCCATACTCCAGCTGTGGTCTGACCAGTGTTTTATATAATGGCATGATCACCTCCCTCTTCCTACTAGTGAAGCCTCTCCCTATGCATGCCGGCATGGGTGTAGGCAGGCATACTCCAAGCACTCCATGGTGTGCAACTTTTTTTAAAGGGGGTAGCAAATAGGCTCTGAACTGCTTCCTTTTTCCATGAAAACTAACAAAGAAAATACTGAACCTTTCTGTAATTTTATTCATAGGAGTCGAAACTAGAAGGACTGGTCACTAATACTCTCTTTGCATCCCAAGGACAATACAACTTTATAGGCTCTGGGCTGGTATTTAGGTGTCTTAGGGAAAAATGCATAGCATTTATATTTACCCATGCATGGCAACAACCATTGTCATGAGTTACAAAAGTTGTATTTATTGTGCCAAATAAGGCAACAAACACGGTCCTGGTGTACATTTGTATATTGTCTGGCTACACCCAGGGGTGGGGGTGGGGGGGTAGATCACCCTAACAAGGGGGATGGGGTAGCAGTGAGTCCACTTGGTGTGCAGATCTGAAATCCCTGGCTACACCCCTGCATGCCGGCACTCTTGTTACTTTCCCAGCTGCCCGTTCACACTGACTCCTAGCCTTTAATGTGTCCGTGATCCAAATCCCTAGGTCCTTTGTGAGACTTATTTTGTTGGATAGGCATGATACACTATTTTGCTTCTTCTTGTTCTGGCTATTAAAATTTGTGCTCTGTCTTTCCAAGTTCAGCACCCAGAAACTGCACATGTCTCTGATAAGACATGATTCACACTTTGTTATCATCCCCCAGCGTGAAGTGTACACACCATTTCACGCTCTGCGTTCTGAGAGCGATGGGCCACTTACTGCAAATTTTATCTCTCCTCCCCACCCCCACCCCCTCACCCCATCATTATCTGACAAGGGACATGGCAGAGAGCAGGAGGGCAAGGCACTGTTATCACACATGCAGATAAAAGAAAGCAGCTGGCTATAAGTGTTGAGTAAACAGTACACAAGACTCCTGGGTGAGCTGGAGATGCCAACTGCTGCACTCTCAGTTATCACACACAGTAAATGATGAAGGCTTGGCAGTAATGCTGGGCAACAGTACGGGACCCAGGCAGGTACAAGGGTGCCTCATCATTTAAAAAGTGACTGCTTGTTAGGCACAAAACATCATTTTACAGATGGAGATCTCTGCTCTTTAAATCAGTTATATCCTAATAAAGTTTATGTCTAACTAGTTAAAACCAAATGTCTTTGTAAACAGCGTAGCAGTGGTACTAGGCAATTTTGCTTTGGGATCATTTGCTGTGTCTGTATAATGTGGGCATCTGGAGACCTTTACTAACATTTTGCAGGTAAAAGCCAAATAAGTATACATTCTATATTTATAGAAAATGTTGTCTCAAAATTATAGGGACACCATCAACCACTTTAGGCCTCAAAGTGTCTCTAGCTAAAAAAAAACAACACATTTTATTATTGCTCAAATTCTGTATGGACTGCTGATGTAGTTCTTCAGTTTGATTCTGATTCTACTTTTCTTTTCCAAACCAAAAAACAGACTTCCCACTATGCTGGTATTAGTGCCACACAAAAACCTGCTTGTTTGCAGTCCTTGACCAACTCCCATTGCATCTTTCCTGAACTTGGGAACACCCCAATACAGTCTAGTCACTTATGATGCAGTGGAAGGAGAGGAGACTGTTACATCATGAGTGGCTGTACTGTTTGGGTGTGTGCCTAATGTTTAGGAAGCATGCAATCAGAGTAGATCAAGGATTTGAAACACGTTTGTTATAATTGCACCATTAGCATTCATTTCAGTACTAAGAAGAAGCAGATGAAACAACCAGTTAACATTAATGAGTTTTAGAGAAGGTAAGCAATCATAAAATGATTGACTCCCACCCCCCCATAGCCATCCCCCTCCCCCAAGTTGACTATTTTCAGTCCTCATCCCTGTTACCAGGACAAAGCCTGTACTATGGGATGCTGAGGTCCTTGTCTCTGTGTTCCCCCGTAAGCTCATAGTCGTACTCTGTTTAAGGTTTTTTGCAGTAGTTTCAGTAGCTGGTTACTTGTTATTCTGTACTTATATACCACATTATGTCTCTCTGTTTGCATTACCATTGCACTGTTTGTTTAAATGTTCCCTGAGTCGTTCTTACTGTGTGCACTCCTTCCCATGAAGTGCGACCCGCAGAGGGGGCAATTCCCCTTCTGTTGGAACCTTTGCAAAAGAGCTTTCGCTCAAAGTTTTTTTCCGAACAATGAAACAAATAAATAAATAAATAAAAAGTGGCTTCGTAACTAGAAATAATATAATGCAAAAAGGGTTGACAGTGTTGCTTTAGAAAGATATTCTGGTTTCTAGCTAAATAATTCACAGGTGGCATCAGCAGAACTCAGCTATATAAACCCCCAGATTTGAATTTCAGAGCCTTACCTTTTTATTGCTGAAGACCTTTTCATTAAAAGACAGGATCTTGCCCCCTTAGACTTATCTGTTCCTGTTGATAATTCCTGCCCTGAAGTCATTATCCTCTGCTTACAACACCAGAACCAGTTGCTACGGTAATGATCATGATGTCACAAGCTGAGGATTATGGTTTCAGGGCAAGTGTGGTGCAGCAAGCTAAGGCACAGAAGGAACTACAAATAGCTGATGGAATTAAGAGGGGGGGAGAAGACCTTCTTTTGCTACATAAGCGAGAAGAGGGATAAGAAGGATGGGATTGTTAGGTTTAAGAAGGGGGATGTATGGGTGGAGGAAGAATGGAGCAAGGCACAGGTATTGAAAGATTACTTCTACTCTGTCTTTGGTAGAAAAAAAGATGGTCCGGTGACACTTGGGTAGAGAAGGCGATGGGGGGAAGGGGGCACAGATGTAGTGATAGAAGTGAATAGAGTGAGGGAGGGGCTTCTGGTACTGAAGGTAGACAAGTCCCCAGAACTGGACAGCATACACCCAAGGGTGCTAAAGGAGCTGGCCTCTTTAATAGTTTCCTGGAGTTGGGTGTGGTGCTGCTGGACTGAAGAATGGCACATGTCGTGCCTCTCCACAACAGCGGACCCAGGGATGACACAGGGAACTATAGACCAGTCAGTCTGACCTCAATTGTATGCAAACTTGTGAAGATCATACTTAAGAAGAGGCTGGTAAGGTACGTGGAATAGAATGGTTTCCAGGATGAGCGGCAGCATGGATTTGTGGGAGGAAGATCATGTCAAACAAACCTGATTGACTTCTTTGACTGGGTTACCAGACTGGTGGACGGGGACCAGGCAGTGGATATCATTTACCTGGACTTCACCAAGGGCTTCGATTCAGTGCCCCATAAGAGGCTGATCAGGAAACTGGCAGATCTAGGGGTTGGGGAGAAAATGACCAGGTGAGTAGAAAGCTGGTTGAGGGACATAACCCAAAGAGTGATGGGGGGGGGGAGTTATCCAGCACCAGGGAGGTCACCAGCGGGGTCCTGCAGGGATTGGTGTTGGGGCTGGTATTATTTAGTGTCTTCATAAATGACATTTGGGAGGGCATTAAGGGCAAGATGACACAGTGGAAGGCATACAGGACCTGCTGGAAGACCTCAGAAAACTTGAAAGATGGTCAGGGATCTGGCAACTTGACTTCAATGCCAAGAAATGCAAAGTGATGCACATTGGAGCTAGGGATCCCAGGACTGAGTACTACCTGGGGGGATCCAGATAGCAGCAATGGAGGAAGAAAAGGATCTGGGGTGGTGATTACTAGTGACCTGAAGCACTCTTTGCAGTGCAAAAAGGCAGCAGCGAATACAAACAAGATGCTGGGGTGTATAGCCAAGGGAATTAGCAATAGGGGGAGTGAGGTCATACTACTTTAGGTCGCTGGTGAGACTGCATCTAGAATATGGGGTAAGATACTGGTGTCCATACCTTAAGAAGGACATCAGCTTGCTAGAGAAAGTCCAAAGGAGGGCAACCAAGAAGATCATGGGTTAACAGGGGAAGTCTTACGAGGTGAGCCTGGGAGCCCTGAGAATGTACCCCGTGGAAGAGAGGAGTGAGAGAGGGAATATGATAGAAACCTTCAAATACTTGAAAGGGATAAATAAAGTGGCTAGGGAAGGTCTCTTCAAGCTAAGGGACAACCGAACCATGAGGGTGAACTGTTTAAGGCTTGTGGGGGGCAGCTTTAGGAGGGATGTTAGAAAGGATTTCTTTACAGAGAGGGTGGTGACTATATGGAATGCATTGCCAGAGGAAGTGGTAGCCGAGAAGACAGTGGGTGACTTTAAGAGAGCCTGGGATAGGTATAAAGGGAACCCAAGGAGCTGGGGGGGTGGCAGACATGGAGGAAGGGAAGACCGGGGTTGGGGAGTAGGGTCAGTGGCATAAGCAAGGGACCCTGCAACAACCAGCAGACTCAATAAACCAAATGGCCTTCTTCTGCTGGCAGGTCTACAAGTGATGCCACATACATGATACAGGGCAGTTGCAATTTAAACAAAAAAACAACTAGGTAGATATGATACATATCTATACCAAGTGTATCCATAATACAAAATAAACTACCAGATTAATTAAATTAGTTGATGTAATAAGACGTGCCGACTTTTTGTCCATAGAGATCAAGTTCATAGTGTACTGTTGAGTGCGGTTAAACTTTCAGTTTTCCACTGTCCTAAGTAAGGTACCTGTGTGACAAAATTATCAAAATACTGTTGAGGAAGGACGAGCACACTATATTTGTTTCTTCCCTTCCTCGTTAACACAAAAGGAAAACTAGTAACCATGAGAACAGATTAAAATACTGCTAGGTAACAATAAACGAAGAAAACCAATAAATACAAAACTACAACTCGGTGAACATGAAAAACGGGTGAATATTTGTGTGTGTGCCCCAACCAGAGGCCAAAATGAATGGAATGAGACCTTGAGTATAGTATTAGCCTAGTCTCCTCTCCAGAAAGCCCCAATTTTGATGGGCGTTACTCTCAGATGGTGTATTTGGGGCATCATATTTCATCAACACTCGCCATGCATCTGTGAATTTCTCCTCCGTAAGACAGACCTTTGCAGTCTGGTGTTCCATACAGAAAATTTGAGAGACCCTATCCCTCCACTCAAGTAGCCCCTGGGTAACTGGGTCCAGCCGATGGGCAGTCAGGGTCTTTAGGACCACTAAGACCATACATTGGAATACCTCTTTTCCTTTCCGTGTAGTAATCCCTGGGATCCTAACACCCAAAATATAATGATGGAAGGCTTTGGGCATCTCCACCCCCCAAATCTTTGAGAGTTCTTGTCTGATTAGCTTCCAGAAGCCAACCCCCATGGGATATGACCACAAGATGTGGTAAAGTGTTCCTACAGCTCTGCATTTTCTCCAGAATCTGTCAGTAGACAATGTTCCAAAATGCTTAGTGACCAACGGGACATAACTGCCAGCTGTTTTGCATGTTCAGATGTTCATACCTGCCATGTTCCTCCATGGGTTGCCCCCCATGGTGGGGCCAGGAGGGGAGGTCCTTACTCCCCCCCCCACAGAGCACAATCTGGTTGAGAAGATAGCAGCAGAGGGGAGGGGGGTGGTGCAGATCAGGGACGAGCCAGGCTTCATCCGCTGGCTATTTTTCCATTTCTCTCCCCATGATTGGCAGCATGCAATGGCGCAAATGCACGTACGTGTGGAGGCATGCACGCACCAAGCCACCAACTGCCCCACAGTGATGTCGCTGTCACATGCCCCACCACCACACCTCCATGTGGTGGCAGCATTGCAGTGGTGTGGCATGCCCCCTTCCCTGGGAGATGAGAGAAGCCGTCAAGCGCTCATTCCCCTTCCCCCACTCTGGCTGACCCGTAATAGCCGAGTCCGCTTCTGAACCCAGGCTGCTGGCATGGGTAGAGGCTTGTTCTATTTTTATTTATTTATTCAAACATATTTTACCAGATCAGCAAGCAGGGCACTGGAAGGCTTGTTTCCAATTGTGCCCTGGGGGGTGGTACAGAGGAATTTATAGGAGTACATACAATAAGCAATTATCAAAGCATTGGAAGCAAGTAGCAAGAATAAAACTGCAAGTACAAATAACACTGTACAAAAAGTAGCAGGAACAGATGAATTCTTAGGGCCCAGTCCACAAAGGCACCCCATACATATGTAAACCGTGTAAACCGTGCACATCTGCAGTGCCTTGATCCGCAGAAGTGCCCTTGCCGGCATTCAAAGCTCTCCGGACCCCCAGGAACTGTGCACAGAGAGCTGTGTGGAAGGGACTGGGGTGGGAATTGAGGAGGTGCTGTGCAGGACTCCTGGCATCCAATTGGATTCCCAGGCCAGTCTGCTGGTGGATCTCTGTCTCCACATGTAGCACAGCACAACTCTGTGTATAATTTTTATCAGCTGGACTTCTCAGACCTTGGCCTCCATGCTGTTTTCTGTGGCATGTGCCGTTTGCTGACCCTCACTGTTATTGTTTTAATTTACTTCTTTCTCTAAAATTGGAGCCTGTCCTCAGGTTTTATTTACATTGGTAAAAATCACAATTATGTCAGCCAGCCCCACACAGATGTCAGTGTGCAGGGAAGACTCTGCCTTCAACTTCAGCAGCGAACACTCTCACTAATCCTTCTCTCAGACAGCATCCGCAGGTAACCTTTACTGACCTCTCAACTGACCCACATTATGAGGAATACCCTTCATTTTACCCCTCCAGATTCTTCTATCCCATATGGAAAAGGTTGCATCACACACAGAGAATGAGCAGTCTAACAATGTAAAATCCGACTTTGAAGCAGAAAATAATTTGTCAAGCTAAATCAAATAGAGCCATACATAAAACAGCACTGGTTTCACCAGTGTTTTGAGTCTTTGGGCTGGATTTTCAAAGGGCTGAGAATGTTGCAAGCTGTGGTATGACACACGGGGTTTGCACCATTCTCCTGGCTGGCGATCAAGATTTTTGATCCCATGCGCCAGTTGCCACAGGTTAGATCATCTTTTTCTGGTCTAGCTTATGGCAATCCCAGGTACCCTTTTTATGGAGTTTATGCTGAATATTTGATGCAGGCTGCCATAGGGAGGCAGTATAGCGCAGTGGTTTAAGGCTCTGAGCTGCAAATCTGGTGACATCTAGCAGACCAGACGTGGGTTTAAATCCCCACAACCCTTACGCTGTGTGACCCTAGGCAAATCACTTAACTTCCCTGTCCCAGGTCACTCCTGTTAAAAAAAGCTTTCAGCTTAGTGTGCTACTCCTGGTTAAACAACTAAATAAATAAATCGGGTAAAGTGTCATAACTGTGCTGACCTTCTAAATTTGGGCAAAGGTGTTGGTGCTTCTGTGCCAACAAAAGGGGTTTGATGCAGTGTTTAACGCAAACCCTGCGTTGCCCTTGAAATACTGTCCCTTTATCTTTACCCTTACTGATGTCCCATATCTTCCCTCATTTTGTGGGTGAATGTCCGACACTTCAGTAACAAAAGTTTGAGAGGTAGGGTTTTTCAAGTTTGCTCACAGGCAGATACAATCTGAAGCTGGCATAAAAGAGAGTGAGTTTCTTTTTTTATTGAAATCTTATGTAGACGTTTCTTACATCGTGCAGAAATGTATCTGTTGAATTTACTAAAGCCTCTCTCACAGTTTTCGGTGTGGGTCATCTTAAGCAAACAGTTCGGCCTTAGAGGGTGCACATGAAACAGCAGCTTGTTTTCCTTAAAGCAAGCACTGGAAAATCCTTATTTTTTGGTTTATTTATTTATCTGGGATAAATTCCTTGCATTCCCATAGCATGTTTCTGAAGAGGCTTGAAGGCTCCAGTATAAGAACGGCAATTAAAGCCAGCATTGTGTACAAACACAGTTCAACACACTTCCAAGTACTCAATGAAATGCATGCTCTAAGGCCCTGTCCAGGCTACATCACAGTAAGCTACGCTTTATAAAATGTTTTATCACTTACCGTGTTGCTGCATCCTCACTGAGTTCAGCAGTGTTTTAGGATGGATAAAACATCCATGATGCAGGGTCCATGCATACCTGTCTCTGAACCAAGTTGGCCAGGTTGCAGGGGATGTTCACCCCCACCCAGAGGCCACCGGGTTCACAACCTGAACCTCAAAGGATGCCCAGGAGGAGGAGTGGTTGGACCATGGTGGGCTCAGGGTGAGTGAGGGAGCAGGGTTTGAAACACATCCTCCAACCAGTCCAGTTAAGTAACTCCTATGCTGTTTTGAAGGAGTGGAAAAGCCTTACAAGGGAACCCACAGCTGAGACCAAGCAGGATGGGTGGGACCTCCATGATGGAGCCCCAGGGAAGGGGGGAAGAGGACCCCAGAGGAGCAGGAAGCTACTCCTCGTGGGGGACTCAATTGTCCGAGGAGTTATGGGAACCTAGCAAGAGGGACAGGGAAATCAAGTGTCTTCCAGGAAGCACTGCATGCAAGGATGTGAAGCGGATAAATAGAATTGCAAGGGCAATAGCAAGGAGGGAGGAACTGGATGTCATGTCCACCTGGGGACAAATGACCTGGTGGGGGACAAGGTGGAGATAGTCAGAATCCAGGAAGATTTCAGGAAGTTGGGGGGGCCTAAAGCAGGTAGCACACTCCGTCTCCTTCTCGGACTTACTACCTGTCCACAGCAAGGGGGAGGCTAATGCACTCCGCAACCAGAAATGAAACTCCTGGTTAAAGGAATGGTGTGGAAAGGAGGGTTTTGGCTTCATGTGGGACTGGGGCCCCACCTGGAGGGATGCAAGCCTGTATAAGGATGATGGTCTGCATCCATCCAGGAAGGGGACCTTAGTCCTGAGTGAGAAGTTTGAATGCTTCAGCAGTGAGCATTTAAAGTGGCCAAGGGGGGGAGACAGGAAGGTCAGGAGGCTTAATATTAACCCCCTTCCATGGGCACATACAGGAAAATTAATTGACACCAGGGACAACTGAAGTTGTTGGAAAGGGAGAAGCAGAGGAATCAAGGCCACATAAGGAACATAACTGTGGTGGGCAAGAAGCAGGAGAGCAAAAACAGGAGCAGAAGGAGAATAGAAGGCAAAACATGGAAGGCCATGATAACTAATGCCTGCAGCCTGGGAAATAAAATCCCAGACCTGGAGGCCTTGATAGTGGAGGCAGACCTGGACATAGCAGCAATAACAGAGACATGGTACACTGCAAATCATGGGTAGGATATAAATGTACCAGGTTATGCTCCGTTCAGGAGGGGATGGGGGCAAAAAAGGTGTGGGGGGTGGCCCTGTACATCAGAGAGGGTATAAAGTCGACTGAAGTGCATGGTAGGCAGGGAAAGCCAAGGCACTGTGCGTCACCCTTGAACCTGGCAATGGCACAGCAATACACATAAGGGTGATCTACAGGCCTCCAGCACAGGGAGAAGAAGTGGACAGGGAGCCAGTGGATGACATACATGATATGGCAACTAAAGGTGAAGTTCTGCTGCTGGGGGGATTTCAACATGCCAGACATGGATTGGACCACCCAGGCAGCTGCTTGAGCCAGAAGCAGAGGCATCCAGGATTCCGTACAGGGGGCAGGTCTCAGGCAGCTTGTGCTTGATCCCACCAGAGACAGATTCTGGACCTACAACAGTACTGACCAACGGGGACAGAATCACAGATGTCTGAGTAGATGGAAAACTGGGATTCAACGACCACCACATAGTGTGGTTTAGCATGGGGACAGATACTAAGTCAAGTCAAACCAGGGCGAAGGTTTGGATTTCAAGAAAGTGGACTTCACTGAAATGAGGAGATGTATCAGACTAGCCCTGGAGAAGAGGGAGGTTGGGGGGGTTGAAGAGTAGTGGGGGCACATAAAAGGAGCCATAGTGGAAGTGACAAACCAGTGCATCAGGTTGGTATCCAAAGGCAAGATAAGTAGGAAGCCACTATGGTTCTCAAAAGAGGTGGCAGACAAAGTAAGGGCTAAAAGGGTGGGTTTCAAGAAATATAAGGAGACCCAAAGAGAGGAAGACAGGGAGGTGTACTTAGAGTGTCTAAGGGAATCAGGGAAGGCTGTTAGGAGAGCAAAGGTGCAGACTGAGGAAGGTTTGGTGCAGATGGTGAAGAAAGGGGACAAGACATTCTAAAGGTACATCAACAAAAGAAGAAAAAACGGGCGGGGGGTTGTAAGGCTCAGAGGGGATGAAGGGGAGTGTAAGGAGGGAGACCAGGAAAAGGTGGAAATGCTGAATAAATACCTCTGTTCAGTATTCACTGAAGAGGGGGAAGGTCAGGGGCCACAGCTGAGCAACAGATGCAAAGGGTGGGAGAGGTGGGCACCAGTCCATTCACAGTGGAAAGAGTCCTGGAGAAGCTCACAAAACTAAAGGTAGACAAAGCAATGGGGCCAGATGGCATGCACCTGAGGATATTAAGAGAGCTGAGAAGGGAGATAGCAACACCTCTGGCAGCCATGTTCACAGAGTCACTCAACACAGGTGTGGTTCCAGAGGACTGGAAGAGGGTACATGTAGTCCCTCTACACAAATCCGGTAGTAGGGAGGAGGCAGGGAACTATAGGCTGGTCAGCCTCACCTCAGTAGTGGGGAAGATCATGGAGGCACTGCTTAAAGAAAGAATAGTGGTACACCTGGAATCCAACAGTGCCCAGGATCTGAGGCAACTTGGATTCACAGCAGATAGGTCATGTCAGATGAATCTGATAGATTTCCTTGACTGGGTGACAAAGGAAGTAAATCGGGGTTGGGGGGGTGGTGGACATTGCCTACCTCTATTTCAGCAAGGCCTTTGACACCGTCCCACATAAGAGGCTGGTTAACAAGATGGGTAGTCTGGGCATGGGGCACAGCATGGTAAACTGGGTTAGGAACTGGCTATTGGACAGGAGGCAGAGGGTGGTGGTAAATGGGATACAATCCAGGAAAATGGGGCTGGCCAGCAGGGTACCTCAGGGATCAGTCCTTGGGCCAGTCCTGTTCAATGTCTTCATTAGTGACATTGCAGAAGGGCTAGAGGGAAAGGTCTGCCTGTTTGCGGGTGACACCAACCTCTGCAACAGGGTGGATACTCCAGATGGGATGGAGAAAATGAGGAAGGACCTGGGGAAGCTTGAAAAATGGTTTAAGGTGTGGCCACAGCCCCCACTTGCATACTGTGTGACCCTGAGCAAGTCACTTAACTTCCTCATGCTCCCAGGTTGCACCTGCAAACAAACTTTCAGCTTAGTGTGTCTCACCTGGTAAAATAATTGGTAAAAAAAAAACCAAAAAAACTGAGGTTTAATTCCAAGAAAGTGCAAAATGATGCACTTGGGACAAAGGAACCCTGGGGAGAGCTACAAGATGGGGGGTGCTGATAATCACCAAGGAAGAAAGAGACCGGGGGGTTATTTCAGATGACCTGAAAATGTCTAAGCAGAGTACAAAGGCTGCAGGGAGGGCCAGTGGCATGCTGGGGTGCATAGGCAGAGATATGACTAGCAGAAGGTGGGAGGTGGTGATGCCGGTGTATAAAACACTAGTCAGGCCTCACCTACAGTACTGTGTGTAGTTCTGGAGGCCGCGCCTTCATAAGGACATTGACAGGGTGGAGGCAGTCCAGAGAAGGGTGACTAAGATGGTACAGGGCTTGCACCACAAAACTTATGAGGAGAGACTAAAGGACCTCAATATGTACTCGCTGGAGGAGAGGAGGGAGAGGGGGGTATGATAGAAACATTCAAATACCTTAAGGGCATAAACAAGGTGCAAGGGGGAGACATCTTCCAATATAGGAGGAGTACAAGAATGAAGGAGCATGATATGAAATTAGAAGGTGGCAGGTTAAAGGGACAATAAATACTATATCTGGCCAATACAGTGCTCAATAAGGGGCATTTCTTAGCTGAATCGCAATGAAAATTAAAAAAAAAAATTATTTGCTTACTTTTAAAATGTGTTTTTGCTCATCCTCTGTCCTGCCTCCATTTCGTGTTGTGCACTGCTTGTGCGTGACCGGAAGTGACGTGACCAATGGACCCGCTACATCGGATGCAGTATTCACTTGCAGTACTATAACTGGAGTTTTGTTCTGCAGTTAGTTATATTATTATTGCCTGCATTGTGAATTTGTATTTTTGGCTACTTACACCGGCACATCTTTGCACCTCAGTAAGTGTCATTTATGTCTGACACATTGTTGAACTCTGCATTTGTTTTATTTTCAATATGAGTCAATCGCGATGTGACTGCGTGACAGACCAAGTACAGTAGTGCGGTCTGCTCGCAGTACACATCAAGGAACGTAATGGAGGTTAAACATAATATTTCCAGGCAACAGAACAACAGAATGGACGTAAAAAATTTGATTTTTAAATCACAGACCAAATCTGTAAAATGAAAGTCTCAGAGGGCACAACGGAGCTTACAACTCCGATTACATGGCACAGAATGGTCTGTTCAGTTGCAATGTATTTCCTATGTAGCCAAACAGTTCTGTCATTGAAGTTTGGACACCAGAGTCAATCTCTGCACTTATACCCAATTAATTCGTATTGTGTCATACCATGAGATGACACTCCCCCCCCAACAGGGTCAAGGCAATGATAGTGGCACTCTACTGCCACATAAAACTTCATTTCCACCACAAACAGAAGCAGGTTAGTAACAGCTGCACCGCCTTCCTCATCCTTGCCATCACTAAGGTAAAGGTAGTGACATCTGCACCCCACCCTTCATTGCCTCTTCTGCCCTCACCTCAAACAGTAACAATGAAGTGACATCCCCATCACCAGCTCTTTAGCTCCCCCCCCCCAATTATGGAGTAGGCAGTGACATCCTCACCTTACCCCACATCAGTCCCGCCACCCTCACCACAACACAGACAAGATAGTAACATTCGCACCCCACCCCTCATCGGTCTCCAGTATCTCACTCCATGCTTCATCTGCCCCCCATTGACTTAAGACAATAGGGACAAGGCAGTACAAATTGCACCCCTTTGTCGTTTCTTATTTTGTAACCACCATGACCCAACTTGCAAGCACACAGAAGTCCAGGTTCGTTTATTTCTGTGTTGGTGTTCAGATGTTGTACACTGCTAAGCCACAGTTGTACGAAACACATGTATGTGTTCTCAACCCTTGTAGATATTTTTAAAGGCCCTTTGGCAATATGCATCTATGAACAGTGGCAATGTAATGCTTCATACAATTGGTTAGAGATAACTAGTCCATATATTATGTACATACAGAAGAAGCACTGATGGCAAGTACCATAAACTATTTACACCATTGCCATTCTACCTGTCATCTATACCACTAGTGTCCATACTGTGCGCATCCACACGGTGTAATTTCTGTTGCTACATGCATTGTATTGATGATGTAAATTGCCACTGCTTACAACAGGTCATGTGTGTTGTTTGCCAACCTTTGATCTCCCTCACTGGTCACCAGCGCATAGCATTGTAATAATGCCATAGGCTGACATTCCTTCACTTTTCACCAGTGGGTGACCCCTTGTATGGCTCTGTTCATTGTTGCCCACCGCATCTTTCGTTGTCTCACTAACTTCATATTTGTTATTGGGATACCTGTATGACCTGATATTTGAATTCTGTGTGTACTGTTTCTTATTATATATCTATATTAGACTTGTGAACCAGCTGTGCAGCCTGGGAGTAGGTCACAAGTTGGTAAACTTGGTTAGGAGCTGTTTTAAGGATAGAAGACAGATGGTCGTGGTAAATGCACAGTAAACACAACAGCCTTTTACTGTCAACAGCCTGCCTCCCCCCCCCGCAGCATTCTACGTGGCCAAACGAAGCCAACAAAGGCCATGGCATGCATCATCTTCAACAATAGGACATTTGGGCACTGTGGTGTAGTGGAGAAGGTTTCCCTGAAAAGAGCTGTACGTGTACACAACACAGCCATTCAGCTTTGATTGGTTTGTGAGTGCTCTCTGAAGTAGATGAGGTTGCTAGTCTGTGGGTGCCAGCTCAAACCATCATTTCATTTGACTGAGGTGTATCCGTGGAACATGCAAGTACTGTTGTGGACTACAGTTCTGCATTGGATGAGTGGTGTGGAGTCTGATGGTTCCAATGTGGACAGCTATCCTTCATTGGAAGAGGACAGGTTTGAAGCCTGTGGGTTACTGTGGGGACTGCCTCCTTGCTTGTAAGAAGGACAGGTGCGGAGTCCGTGTGTCCTAGCATGGTCTGCCATCCTGTATGTCAAGAGTAGGGTTGTTGAGCATGCCAGTGCCAGCGTGGACCACCAGCATGCTGCATGTGAATAGGATGGGCTGGCTGCTTGTGGGTGCCTTCGCCAATCATCATCCTGCATGGCAGTAGGATTTATCTCTTTTCATTTGTTCACATATGGCTTTTTCCTCCATGACTGCGTATCACCCCACTCATCCCGGGCCACTCTACCTTATTATGTATAGGAACAGTGTAACAGAACAGCCCTGAAAACAGGCCCATGCCTACTGCCTCATCCTGGTGAAATATAAGACTCAACTGAAACTGAAACTTACTGATACCACCATCCACAAAACCACCTGTCACCTCAGTTCCCACACTGATTTAACATCAGTGGTGAAGCCAGGCAGGGGAGGTCCATCCACCCCCTTATCCTGAGACCACGTGTTGAAGTTGCTGTGCCTGTATGGTATTACAAGGCCAGTATTACAGCTTGCATCATGCAGTGGCCCTGCTTACCCTGTTTCTCCCTAAAGTGGCACCATTCATGTGTGGCTGTTCCCCTAGATAAACAAGACCCTCTGCCATGCCACCCCTGCTCCAGAATGCATCAGTTTAGTAGTGGCATTACCCCTCATAGCCCCATTCCTGTCATCAGGCCAACACCCAAGAACCAAAGTTTCCTCCCGAACAGTGGTCGCCACTGTGGTGACAGGTACGGCACCCGGTGCCTCAACCCTTTGCACCACTGGACCAGATGCTTTACCTGTTTTCTTTCCCTCCTCCGACATCATTTCCATGTTTCTATGTTTCTATACTTCCATGTGCTGTCACTACCATAATTTGAGTAAGTGTTATGTTTGTTTTGTTGTTCCTTAGGTTTTCTTTCACCTTTAATGAGTAATAATTATGTCCTCTTAACCATCTCTATTTTAGTCTTTAACCAGTGCCAGTGGAGGAATGGCCTTGTTGGAGCGGCACTGCTTTTCACTAACATTCCTCCAAAATGTCTTGATAACTAGATAGTGAGTATATTGTGCGGTGTTCATTCTAAATTTTGTCACTGCTATGTTCCATGAGTTCCGTTCTGTTTTGCTATGTGTAGCTAACTTTATGGAATTATATTTTTATGATGCTTTCACTGCATTGTGTAATTGAATCAAATGCACTTAGTTATATCACAGTCTTGCACGTGTGCATGCACCACCGCCGTATTATCTGCATGCTTCCTGAAACACATATCCCAATTTATTTATTTATTTATTGAAATTTCGGATTACAGTCTTTTGGCTGGAAGCTCATTTACAAAGGTTCCACGTCATGACAAAACGGGGATGATACGGTAGTTAAATTATACAAGTCAAAACAGTGTTAACAAAGAAAACAACAGGCAATTCAGATACAGATGTTTAACATGTAGGATTATAAAAGTACAGATATTATGGTTCAGTATATGCAGCAACAACATCACGTGTAACATAAGTGCACTAATAATGCGAGGCAGGAGAAGGAGAGAGGACCACGGATGGGAAGGGACTGATAGCAGAGGGTGAGGGGAGGAGAGGGATAGTGAAGGAAAGACTAAGAGAGGGGATGAGGGGAGGACTAGAGCAGCCAAGTAGGCCTTGTCAAAATTTAGCGGATGAGGGGTAGTAGATAGAGGGGGAGTGAGGGGGATGGGTGAGGGGCATGTAGATCTGGGTGGGGGAAGATGGAGGGACATGGCTGGGGAAACAGAGAACTATGAAGGCGGGGAAGTGGAGGTGTTGATTGGGGCTTGAGCAGGTTAAAGGCAGCAGTCACAACAGCTTAGGGTTGCAAGATAGTCACGAAGCTTAGCTTTCAATGGGCTGAGTTTGGATAGCATGCCCTCGCTGAGAGAGTTCAGCCAGAGGGGAGCACGATATAAGAAGGAGTGCTGTCCTTGGGTGGTGTGGCGGAAAGGGACTTTTAAGGTCAGGATATTGGACCCCCTAGTGGTGCGGGTATTGTCAGTGGGAGAGAGAGAGAAGGCTTTGAACACCAGAAGATGCAAGCCCTAGCATAAACTTTTTAGCTAGAAGTCATACCTGGTACCAAATTCTACAGTCCAAGTTTAGTCACGGGAATAGAGGTCACAGGTATGTGTTAGGTGGGGAGCGTCAAGGACAAGCCGGCAGGCTTTTTGAGGGCCACTTTGATCCTCTTGAAGGTTGTATCAGTGGCAGCACCGTATGGTACCAGTCCGCAATCAATCATAGATAGGACAGAACTGGCATCAGCTAGGTTTAGGGCACTATCTGTTATAAAATGGGAAGACGAAATCCTGTGGCCTGATTGGCTGTTACCTGAGCGTTAGATCCATCTAATGCACAGATAAAAACAAGTACTCTGAAACTGACCTAGTGCAACTTAAATCAATGTGCTGTTTAGAATGTTGATGTTTTAAGATGCCTACATTTTGTTAATCTCTTAGCGAGGAAATCAGTTAAGAATTGCTGCTGCCACTCAACGTCTATGAATGTCTACCAGTTCTAAAGTCTGTGGGAAGCCACATCATTCATTTTAGTAGTTTTTTTAGTAATATACACCCAATTTTTTAAAAACAGTTTCTTTATTTATTTTCCGATCGTGGCTCTCCGTACCAGCACCAATGTGCTTGCATTCTCACCTGCCTCCAGTCTCCATCGCTCGCTTTTACCAAAAACTATAGCCCCCCCCCTCCCGGCCAGCTGCCAGTCCGCTCTGCCAGTAGTCCTCTTAGCTGCCACACACTGCCATTACTGAACAGGTCCATGAACAGCTAAAAAAACATCCTGCACATCTATTTTCTTGCTTTAAAATGATTAGGCTTGCACCACAAAATCAACCATCCCATTAGATCTGTGCTCTTGTCTCACCCCCAACCACCCACCAGACACACGCTGTCATTCCTCCTTGTCTCAGCTGCCTGCCAATAATAAATATAATCTGTATCAGGAAACTTGTTTTCAACTGTCAGAAGTGAATTCAAAACATGTGGGATACTGAAATTATTACCGTATCCCGTTCATCTTCTCCACTACGATCACCACATTCACCTGTCTACTAGCCAGTCAATGCCATTTTATCAGTTTAGCTGCCCGCTTGTCCATCAACTCTCTCTCTCCCCCTGGTTCCCAGATAAATTCAAAAAATGAAAAAAAAAATACAGAGGAGGTACATCAGAATGCCACTCACCTGCTTTGTCGCACGCTGCAAACATCAGCAGCGTCTCTTGCCCTGCTACTACAGTAAATATCATTTATGCCACAAACAACAACGGTGTCCCTTTCCTGCCACTACACCAGAGATTGTTTCTCTGTTAAAGACATGGCAGTAAAACATTAATCCTCCTGTTTTATGTGCAGCGCCAGGAATTTATGTTTTCTTCTGTCTGCAGAGCCGCAGTTTCCTAGAGTCTGTCAGCCGCTCGTTTGGTTATTAACTAAGGGCTTATGACTTTCAAATGTGCTTCTGCAGTAAGCCCATGATTGCCAGTACATTTTTGAACATTTTTAGTGTTTTCTTAACAGTTGGTGTAAAAGTACATTATAAAATGTGTGTGTGTGTGTGTGTGTGTGTGTGTGTGTGTTGGGGTGGGAGGGGGCAATGAACTACAGCACAGGATAGAAACTACAGCAATGCAAATGCAGGATTACATGCGGAGGGACTATTTTATCTAAAAATGCACACAGCATGTAACTTTATTTTGTATTAAACCTCTGAATTTTGATTGTCACAGTTATGACAAATACAGGTTCCCATTTTATAAGTGCAATAAGACACTCCGGGGGTGTGCATTAGACATTTCTAATGCACGGTCAGGGGCTAAAGGCACTCGACCTGCGACCTTGTGCCTTATTACACCCCTAACCGTGCGTTAGAAATGTCTAATGCACACCACCTCATGTCTTATTGCTTACTTAGGCAGTGCTTGTGCCCAAATAATTGGCCAATCCTAGCACTGGCTGCTTTAGCTACTAGGTCAATTTGATGAGTGAAAGAAAGGGAACTATCTAAGATGACCCCCGAGATATTTGAAACTCTGATCCATCTCTAGGGGGACATTTTTGAGAGTTCACTATGTGCAATTGGTAGGATTTGTGCTGGTTATAGGGGGAGGCAAACAGCATAGTTTGGGGTTTTTTGTAGTTTAATAGGAGCTTAGAGTTGATGAACCAGGACTCGGCGGCAGCGAAATTAAGTTGCATCTGTTTTTCCAGCATTACTGGGTCTGATTGGCCGGAAAAAAGCACCGCATCATCAGCATAGAGGAGGGTCTTGTCCAGACATGCTCGAGGGGGTGGTTCAAGAACAGGCTGAAAAGCAGGGGGCCCAGAATTAATCCTTAGGTTACCCCTGTAATTACAGCCAAGCTTTCGGAGAGGACGTCAGCGATTTTCACTTGTGTTCTCTTGGAGAGTTAACTCCTAAGCCAACATACAGTATTGGGAGATTCTTGTGTACGGTACATCAGCACATGTTGATTTACGTGCTTGCAAAGTAGAACATGGTGTGACCATTTTAAATGTTTGCACGTGCTTTTGTGCATCATATGTGCTTCATTTACAGCTATTGAAATATGGTCCCCCCCATTTTAGGTGTCTAAACATTGTAATGGCTGAGTATTCTGACTCGAGTGAAGATGAGCTACCCGCTTTTCAAAGTAGGCTTACTCTTCAACCGTTTAGGTTTGAGCCAGAATACCCCAAAGGTGAGGTGCCCAATGATGTCGACCACGGTGACGTGGCATCTGAATCAGAAACTGAAGACAGCAATAGAGACACGAGTACTGTTGGCAACAGAGCTGGTAACATAGATTGGTGCTCATGTGGAAAGTGTGAAGCGATGCCCAATGAGAGGGAGAGCATCTGCTACCATGAGATTGATACCATTGACAAGAAACGGCAGGGTAATTGTTTCTTCGATTCTTTTTTAATTTTTTTTCTTAAGATAATTTATGCTACCTAACTTGCTTCATGCACCTCTCCCCAATGTGGTCACTTGTACTTTCCCTCTCCAGTCCACATGAAGTCCACCCATGTTTGTTTCTGTTGTGGGATCTCTCCTACGGTGACTCTGACCGCAAGTCCCACCACTGCTCTGAACCCCTCCTCCACACCTGAGCTGGTACCTCCTTATTTCTCCAGGCAATCTATTTACAATGTAATGGAGCTGCATGAGCGGATATGAGATCCACAGGCTGGCTTGGTTACAGCTGGCACTGCTCGTTGCTGCCATCCATTGAACCAACATGTGGCTACTCAGGATACAGGTCCATTTTCTTTTAGTTTCTTCACTTGCCTGGTGCGGAGTGGCAATTTCATCCATCTAGTGGTGGATGCACTCTAGCATCAACACACATGACAACTGAGCTTGCCAACCCCCAACCATAGATCCTGCATATTGTACTCCCAGTCTCCACTGGTAGTCACCAACACAGTTGATTGGAGCCCCCCCTCCCTCCGAGGACAGGAGAGCTGCCCTCCACATGACTAATCCTCTCCTCCACATCCAACAACTGTGCTTCCCAAACACGCTTCCTAATTCGTGTTGCCGGTATTGCATGAGGTGCAACTGCTACATATGAACATGCTAAGAAGCCAGTAGAATAAGGCCATTTGGTCTATATATTCTGCTGTTCAAGCTACTGACACTGCCTCCCCTCCCCAGTACTTCCATCCTCCCTACCCATGATCCTTACCTTCCCCTATGCCTATCCCAGCCTCTCTTAAAGCTGCCCAGTCTTCAATGGGATCACCTCTTCCTATAGCCCATTCAAAGTGTCCACCACCCTCTCTGTGAAGAAGTGCTTCCTGAACTCCTCCCTAAATCTCCTACTCTCCAGCTTAAGACTGTGCCCCCTCGTGTTATGGTTGCCACTCGAAATAAAGAAACTCTCCTTATCCACCTTATTTATCCCTTTCAATTACTTGAAGGTCCCAATCATGCTCCCTCTCTTTCTCTCCCTTTTCTCCATTCCTCAGTGCCGCCGAGTCTGCTTTATCACTTCGTGAATTATACATTGTGAACTGTTGTTTATTGGAACTTCATGGTACGTTTCATTACTTATTTTACAGATGCACAGTGTGTAACACTAAAACCAAGCTTCAGTACTGTTTGTCTGGATAACGAGGTGCTGCAGTTTACTCTTGTCCAGCTGCAGGAAGTCAGACATGACGTATTTGTGCAGCCATTTCAGAATAGGTAAGTATGTTGCAAATACCAAGTGTGTCATTTTTGTTTTCCACACATACAGTTTCTCTGGGCATGGATATTGATGGAAGATAATTGCATTGGGGATGCATATTCTGGACATTTTCATGCGTAAGTATCATGGTTGTTTGTTTCCTAGGTGCATCATTTTGCACCGCTCTGTATTGACTCTAAGATGCCATACGTTTGACAATTCCTCCATCCTTCCCAAGTCCCTTCTCATCCTTTCCACACCACCTTGTGTATCAACCCTGTTGCAGATCTTTATGTTGTCTGCAAATAGCATACTTTTCCTTCCAGTCCTTCAGCAATGTCACCTATAAAGATATTAAAAAGGACTGGTCCCAGTACTGAACCCTGCAGTACCCCGCTAGTAACAACCCTTTCTTCTGAGTGTGCTCCGTTTACTATTACCCTCTGTGTCCTGTTGTTCAGACAATTCTGTACCCAGGTTACCATCCTGGGACCCACTCCAAGGCTGCCTAACTTGTTTATTAATGGTTTGTGTGGTACTTTGTCAAATGCCTTGCTAAAGTCTAGGTAGGCCATGCCCACAGCCCCTCCCTGGTCTACTGCTTTGGTCACCCAGTCAAAGAAATACTGGATGTACAGTCTTAGTACCCATCTATGTCATTGGCTCTGTTCAATTATTTAATAAAAAAAGACAAAAGGTGATAGCTCTCTTCTGCACAACTGGAGAAAAATCAGTCTTTTGAATGTTTACCTAAAAATGTTGTACAAGACTATAGACAAATGACTAGAAAAAAGAGTGGTATGCATCATTTCCCCACATTGATCCTGCTGTATCCAGGGTAGATCCATTCAGGATAACCTTATCACCATTTGTCAACTTTCAGTTTTAGGAGTTCTTTCAGGACACTTTCTTCTGTAAATGGACTGGTATCAACCCCTCCCCCACCCATCCAGAGTGCTTCTATTGTTTGGTTTAGGTACACCCCCCTCCTCTTGTTTATTGAGCACTGAGCAGAAGTATTTATTCATTTATTATCCCTGCTTTTTCACTGTTACCCTCTGAACACCCCCCCCGACCCAGTGACGTACTCTGTGGTACACCACTGGTCACCCATCACCAATGTCTGCACTGTCATCCTACAGACCAAAACCCCATTGCAGTATATGTAGCACAGTATGAAATGCCCCTGTTGAAGTAAATATTAACCATGTACACTATAACCTTTCACCCCATCACCCCCCCTCCACCTCATCTGTCAACCAATCCAACAATGCAACAAGTTTATTCTCGCGTTGCCTCCCATACTGACACCGTGCTTGTTTTGTTTCTTTAGCCCGTTAGCATCCAGGTGTTACACAAATAACTCTTTCAATAGTGTTTCCATGATCTTGACAACTACTGATATCAGTCTGTTTGATCTGTGGTTTCCTGCTTCATCTCTGTTCCATTTCTTTGTCCCTCCCACCCTTTGCATTCCCTTCTTGCCCATTACCATTCCCATTTTATGAGACGACTGATCCGAAAAATAATTTATAAAGGAGTAATATGTAAGTAATAACAGAATTCAAAACTCTACGCAGTTTCACAGGTTGGATAGTCACATCTTCTGCCACACATCAGAAATTAATCAGACTGATTAGTGCCACTGCCTTTTTCTGTCCGCAGAACTAGTCAGGGGATATTGCTTTTTTCTTCGGAGAGGGGTATTTTTTTTTGTGTGTGCTTTTCAGTAGTGGAACATTGCAGAGCTTTGAATTCTTTTATTACATGATGAACAAGCGTATATAATTTTGAATATGAAAGAAGACAGTTTAGCTACTGGTGAAAATGTATTAGAGGTGACTACATTATGTTACCTAGCAGTACAATATATATTTTTTGTAGGTTCAGTCAAACAACTAGAGAAATGAATTTTGTTAGTTTGGGAAATAATTCATGTTTGAATATTTTATATAGCTAATAATAGTGATTTCACTAGGTTAATTCACCAATAAGTGCATGAATGCAACTTGATTTGCATATGTGTCTTACAATGGACTGGAAGGGTGATTTTGAACTGATTGTGGCAATCCAGTGGCACACTATATAATGATTCCAGTCATCATCGTTTGTGATCTACACACCAATTAATTGCTGTCACTCCCTTTCTCTCTCGGTACAGGACCTCTCGATGGGCAGCCTACACCCAATTTATCTACTGGATACACAAACAGCTGGGGAAAAGAGGTTGATCATGTTATACCCTCATGTGCAGTGCGGTCCATACATCACAAGTATCCTGAGGAGTCTGGAAATTATGTCAGTTTCTACAAAGCCGATGAGCCAAGATTTGAGTACTGATGAAGAACACACAGTGCATATTATATATTGCTTTATGTTTATGAAGTTCTTATTTCATGAAAATAATTTCAAAGTATTGTGTTTTCTATGCAGTGTTATGGAATACAGAAGATATTTGTTATGTAATACAATTTCAATAAAGCCTCCTTTATCTGCGTCGCTGCAGTACTTACTAGGAATGTAGTTTACAATAAACTACAATTTCAAAAAAAAAAACTGGTACTGTCTAGCTACAAAGGTAGTAACATGCAACTAGGAACACTATAGTGCATCATTATAGTACTCGTAAGTGCATGAGGCTCACATTTTACACATTTGGTGTCTATGAATGACAGGTGAGATATTGATTGAAACATATATAAAAGGCATAAATAGGATGCCAGCGGATAGCATCTTTCAGAAAACTAATTGCTCAGGAGCGAAGGGGGAAAAATTCTACAGGGTGCACACTTACAATTTGGTTTTAAATGATGATTAAAGGCCTGGTGAAGATGAGTTAATGTTTAGAAATGTTGCATGTCAGTTTCAATGAAAAGAAGCGTATAGTAATGTGGATAAAGGTTTCATACATAACATCAAAAAACATGACCTGCAGTTAAGTTACACTGTGGGTTTGAGGTGCAGGACGTCTCACCTTGCACTACGCTGATGATCGGGGTTCGGGAATGAACCTGGAGCTGGACTGAGCCGCCATATGGCAGCTGTCCTCTTCTGGGTAGTGTTCGTGGTAGTGTGGGGGATGTGACTGGTGCATAGGGACCATGGTGGAGGCCGAGGGTTCCCTTGTGACCGGTGCCTGTAATCTCTGGGGAGACATGATGGACACTAATGCCTTGTGTCACCGCATCATTTCACACAACATCTCCCATCCACAGCAACTGAAAAATAGCGGCAAGCTATATGATGCCTGGAGGTAATTCACGTGGATGAGGAGGGGTTCCAGGATGGGCTTGTGCTGAGCCTTGGGAATGGCAGGGGAAACGTATAGTAAATTAAAACAAGGAAACAGGACCTTGGGGTCATCATCTCTGATGACCTCAAAGTAGGGAGACCATGCGACAAGGCAGCAGGCAAAGCAAATATAATGCTGGGAAGCATAGTACGAGTCATGACCAACTGGAAAAGGGGTTTCATAATTCCACTATACAAGACATTACTGAGCTCACACCTGCAGAACAGTGTACAGTTCTGTAGACCTTATGTATGTAAGAACAAAGACAGGGTGGAAAATGTTGAGAAGCAGTCAGAAAAATGGTACAGGGATTGCATCATAAGTCCTATGGAGACATGCTGCAAGACCTGAATGTGTACTCCATGTATCAGAGGAGGGAGATACATGATAAGATAGAGACATACAAGTACCTTACATGGAGGGAAAAACTGAAGATATACACTGTCTTCCAAAGATGGTCCAGGACTACGTGGCATGTGCTGAAGCTGGAAGGAGAGAGATTCAGTGGAAACGTGAATAAGAACTATTTCACATAAAGGATGGTGGACAAGTTGAACACCCTGCCTCAGGAAGTTCTGAGTGCTGAAACAGTCACGGGATGTAAGAATGAATGGGATAGATATAATGGAATCCAGGAGGTCAGGGGTATGGGGCAACAGACTTTAAGAAAATTGTAAAGTGAACTTAAAATGGGCAGAGTGGGTGGACATTGGCCATTATCTGCCAACAGTATCTGTGTATCTATGGATATATGTAGGATAGGGGATCACAGACTGGTAATCACTAGTGAAGAGATAAGTTCTGTGAACATCTTCTTAATTCATCTTAAAGTGTGCAATCAGTGTTAAAGGCCAGTAAAGACAGGCAGTGTGATTTTGGACAGCATTATGAGGAGTAGTACCATGATCAGGATGAGGTATGTTGTACTGAGGACTCGTCAGGAATACTATAACCAAGTTAGTGTGTCAAATCCCCAACACCACATACCCTTGACAGAGTCAGTTCAGAGAATGGTATCAAATATGTTGCAGGTGAAAATAAATCATACAGTGGATCACCATAACACGTATAGTTCAGGCAAGTCAATAATATGGTAAATGAGTGCCAAAAGTTTCATGCACAACACAAGCATGGTTGTGCATGAAGTATAAAAAAGGGATACACTACCTGAACATCTAAGTCCATGTCTGCCCAATCATCGGTTACCCCTCCGACAGCAACATTTCGCCAGCGAGGTCCCCCACAGTGACTACAGCGCCATGCCACCATGGGAAACCCGCTGGAATCTGCCGCTGTCTGTCGGGGGTCCTGCACCCCCCCAATCAGCTCTGACTCAGAGTTGATAATCCTTAAGTGGGGGGGTGGGGGGTTCGGGGGGCAAAGACCCCCTTGAAGAAAACACAGACGGACTGTGTGAACTGGCAGCCGACTGCAGAATGCAGTTGACCTGCCAGTGTCGCTGACGGGACGTTCGACAAATATTTTGTCGATCTCCCATCGTGGATCCCCCCAATCATTATCTGCTCATGGGTATATATATTCTGTCGATAACCAGTACTGTTTGTAATGGGAAATATATGTCTCATAAGGGATGGAAATTTGTCAGCAAGTATTGACATCCTCACCGTCTGAGTAATTGGTTCATCACAAAACTCTGTTGTCGAGCGTTGTATATGTGGAGTCCTGATTCAGTCATGACAGGTACTACTGTTCCTTGTGGAAACATGACACGTGTTGCCTGATTATCTTTGATTTTTCTGGTTGTTCAGTTGCTGCGATGTTTTTTTGGAAGCTGTTTTTCTTTCAGAGGTGTAGGTGTTTGATTTTCCTTCTTGCGTGCAATGAGATCTGTCATCATGTCAGACAGGTATTGATAATTTTTTTTTTCCTGTATCAGTTTTGCAACCCATGCCTTCTTGCTTTTAGGTATACTATTTTGTACCTTTCATCACCTGCCTGATTTCGTGCTGCAGGTCTAGACACATTGTTGCTGTGGTCCGTGGCTGCTAATTGGTGTCTTGCCATCATCCCTTGAAATGTGAAGCATTGCCTTTTAGGGCAATATTTTACCACAAGCGAGTGGTACACTTCCAGTTCCCCCATGAGGCAAAACATTTATTTATTATTTATTTGAAAATGTTTAACCAGAAAAGACAACATGAGCTGTAAACAGCTTATTTCCAGAAGCATCCTGGGGGTAGGGGTTACATAATGGGGGAAGGGGTAAGCAAAAAAAAACATAGTAGAATAAAATACATGTAACCACCCAGTCCCTGGGGTTACTAGAATCCTATCAGTAGTATTGTTGGGAAGGTAGCAGGCAACTGCTAGGGAGCTCATTAGGGGCTCCTTACATAATGACATCATTGATTACTCAGCTAGCCTGAGGGAGGAATGATTAGGTCATTTAGAACTCATGCAGCAGCATAAGCCACACTCTGTGGATAGCTGCTCTGGGGAACTTAGAATGCTCAGTGCAGTCTGAGTTTGAGTTTGAGTCAGTCTGTAGTGGAGTGAGGAGGTGAGAGTGGCAGAAGGACTGCCAGTGGGCTCTGACAGAGGGCCCAGGATTTCTCACCCTAGTCGAGTGTCATTTCCAGCTTCCAGCTGAAGTGGCAGAGACAAAACTACAGCAGGATTTCCTGAATTCTACTCCCTGTGAAGTGGAAGGATCTACTTGTTCTCTGTGGACTCAAGGGGCAATCCCCTGAATGTTCTGTGGTGTTTTCAGCTGCCTTGGACAGGACCTGAAATAGACTGTGTGGACCGGCTACCCAGAATGGTGCCTTTCCTTTCCTTTTTTCGTTGTTCCATGCCCAGTGGACGGAACAAGTTTCTGTGAGTACTGTAAAGGAGACTAGATCTCCACAAGTTCTTAGGGGAGTGGATAGTCTGGGGTGTGTGTGCCCACAGATAAAGCTGGATCGCACCTGTCAGTGCCCCTAGTCTCACCAGTGTGAGAGAAGTGAAGTCAAATGGGGACTCCAGTGAGTGCAGTTTATTCTATGTGTCACCCCAGTGTTGTCACAAGTAAAAGTGTGGGACGTCTAGCATTTTAGTGGGGAATAAGGGTTTCAATGGTATAATCCTGAAGAATGGCAGAGACTGTCAGTTGGGGCCAAGGCTGGGAGGAACGCCATCTAAGAGCTTACAAGGCAGGGCTTCCTGATTTGTAAAGGGCACAATATTTTTCCTGAGCAAGTGGCCAAGCTGCAGGTTAATGTGTGTGGCTGAGTTTCACATATTGCACTTATGTTCGAAAGGAGTTCTGAGTGTGTGACTTAGATTCACTAAAAAACACTCATGGGAAGAGAGTTGTTGATGTGCGTGGCCAAGTGTCCACAAATGCACCTGTTGGGAATTTGGGAAGAAGATGTTTCTATTGTTGTTCATGAACTGTACTGCATGCAAGGAGAGTTCTTGAATCTGTACCTGTCCAGTCTGGACCAACCCTTGGGGATCCACTTCAACTTTACTTTCAATCTGTTGAATAAAGCCATACTGCACAATCCCAGTCACTGTTATGGACATTCCAATTATTGCTTCTGGTTGTGTGGATTTACTGGGGCCCCTCAGCAGGTTAGATCAAGCATATGCCTAGCAGCCTCCACCCAGAACCTGGGTTGTGTTATTTACACAGGGTTCAAGTTGTTTGTTTCTGTACCCCCACCCTTTACTTCTCTAGAAAATGAGCCATGTATACATCTTAACGCCAAGGGTGGTACCTACCCTTTTGTAAAGTGAATTGGTACGCCAGTATATGGGCACCAGTGTTTCCAGATATTTAGCTGGGTGAGCATTACAAAAAATGGGGGAAGGGTGCACACTAGTTAAGAACTGGCCTGGGGGTTACATAAATACAGTGCACATATAAATACATAAAGTGAGGTACTAATACAGTACATATCAATCCTAGGCAACAGACAGTATCATATTATATAACAAAGTAGAAAGTCAGACATTGTGGCTTTGGGGAGGTCCTTCAAGAATTTCTTGTTAAAAATCACCTTTTTCAAGGCATTATGTGCTGGTGAACCAGCTTTAGCCAGATCTTCTTTTGTTCCTGCTCCTTTGTGAGTTTTGCATGAGTACATTTACTGTACTTCAGACTGTCTGATCAACAATGCTTATTTGCAGAGTGGTGCACTACTGATGTCACCATTTCCTGCAACATTTGTGCATCACCGCTGCAGTTGGCACATGACCACCAGAAACGGTTAGACACAGACGGTACCCAAGATCCTAGTTCTGCTGTTTCCTTCTTCTTCGCATGTAGAAACAGTTGCTTCTTCGGCCACTTGTCAAGATGCCAGACATCATATTGGTGGTTTATTTCATGGTTTGGTGTATAGATCGTATTCATTAGGCAGAAAATGTGTATATGGCAATCTGTCGCGATGGTGCTAATCGGGATTTCATTTTCAATTAAAAAATCCATTGTCCTGCGAAAACCTTCTTTCTCCATATTTGTGGAGTATTTCACTTCTGACACCTGCACCAAGCTGAAGTCTAGGATCAAAGATGTGTCTTGGTCCATGACTGTGTACAGTACACCCCATACTTGGCTGAAAAACCTGGGGAATCAGGCCGCCCATCACCACATATAATTATTTTCTTTCTCCATCATTTGTTGCAGTATTTCCAGCTGCTGCCTCTGGTACTCCTTATTCACCACTGGGAAAGGTACTTTTTCTGTGTCTTCATGTAGGTCACGTTGGAATAAATTGCATGCTGAGCAGGTCCGCAAAATACTTTGTTTACTGAAAGAGTTTCTGCTGTACAGAACTGCAGCTGCTATTTTGAGAGTTCCAGATGCCATTTTTTTAAGCATTGGCTGTGAAAACCAAGTATGGTCATGATTAATACTGCAGAACATTCTAGTCGCCAGCATGGATCCCTGTGTATTCATTGTCAGGTCTACAACAGGAAACCTACACAAAAGGCAGTGTTGTAAGATTTATTTATTTATTTGCTTTTGTTGACCGGGTAAGTCACACTAGACAGCCAAGTGCCTATTTTCAGGTGTGACCCGGGAGAGTTACAAGCTTGGATAACAGGTACAGTGACAAATTGGTATTATACACAAAGGCCCAGATATTCAAAAGGGTTGCGCCATGCGCAAGTCCGAAATGCGCCATTCTGCGATATTCAGCAGGAGGCAATTCGCCACTGGCAACAGGTTGCGCAAGAGAAACGATGCAAATGAATGCATGCTCAACAGGAGGAGGATCATGCATAACCTGCGCAACCCGATATTCAGTCGGGTTGCGCAGAGTTCTGCATCGCAACCCCAACCTGCGCCTGCACAACTTGAGCCAAAAAGGCTTAGTTGAGGGCCACCCACAGGTGAGCTGCTGCATTGCAGAGCGCCAACACAGCAGCTGCCACCCTGGCTGGCCCTCAGCTTTCGATCCCAGTGCCCCCACCAGCCCGATCGCGGGCATCACAGTTACATGAAACCCCCACATCTCCCACAGCCGATCAGCGGGCAGTACAATACATGAACCCCCACACATCTCCCACAGCCCGATGTGGGTGAGAACCTGTATACCCCAGTGCCACGATCGCTGGGCAGAATGTACCTCTCCCCAACTCGAATAACTCCCTGGTGGTCCAGTGGGATCAGAAGGATCGCGGGCAGAATGTCATAGCACAACCCTCCCCAAACATCTCCCTGGTACTAGTGTCCCCCCACCCACCCACGAGCGCCTCACCCTGCCTCCCCGCAGCCGGCGGGCGACAGCATCCCACTCACTGCCGCTCGGCCGCCCGCCGGTCGATCGTCAGGTTGACTTGCGTAGAGCAGCCACGGGCGGTAGCCCATAGTCGCATACGACAGTCCAGATTTATCATTCACAAATCTGACTGTCATGTACGGCGGGCTGCACTTCATTGGCTGTAGCTCTGCACCAATGGGCGGCAGCCCTACCGACAGTCAGTCAGCGGGCGGCAGGCGGGTGGATGCTGTCGCCCGCCGGCCGCGGGGAGCGGTGGAGGCTTCGTGGGTGGGGGGACACTAGACACCAGAGATGTTTGGGGGGTTGTGCTAGACATTCTGCCCGCGATCGGGCTTTACGGTCCACTGAGACCAGGGAGTTATTCGAGTTGGGGAGGGTTACATTCTGCCCGCCGATCGGGCACTGGGGGTTCATATAGGTTCTGCCCGCGATCGGGCTGTGGGATGTGTGTGTGGGGGTTCATGTCATTTGTACCGCTCCGCGATCGGGCACTGGGGGTCATACAGGTTCTGCTTCACGCATCGGGCACTGGGGCTACAGGTTCTGCCCGCGATCGGGCTGTGGGAGATGTGTGGGGCCATATGTATGTGTTCTGCCCGCGATCGGGCTGTGGGAGATGTGTGGGGGGCGACATGTACGTGTTCTGCCCGCGATCGGGCTGTGGGAGATGTGTGGGGGCGACATGTACGTGTTCTGCCCGCGATCGGGCTGTGGGAGATGTGTGGGGTGTCATGTAACTGTGATGCCCGCTTATCGGGAGCGACATTGTGGCGCGTGCCCCTCGACGGCTGCTGCCTGGCAGGGTGGCCAGGAGCAAGTCCTCGGGGATCGGCGCACCTACATGCTAATGGCATGCAAATGGGGCCATAAATAGATGCAAATGCCCCCCTGCGCCTTGCATAAATTATGGCCCCATTTGCATGTCACCTTTTGAATATCAGAAATTTGCGCATGGCGCAATGGTACTTGCGCCACCGCAAGTTTAATGCTCAACTCTGGCAACTTGCGGTGGCGCAAGTTCCACTGCGCCATGCGCAAGTGCTGTGGCTCGGGGGTGATATTCAAAGGAGTTGCTCAACAGCGCAACTCCTTTGAATATCACCCCGGCCACACCCCTGCACAACTATTTTGAGCAGCGCAGGGGCTTGCGCCTCAGACTGGCGCAGTTTGAATATCTGGGCCAACATGTCATATAGAGAAATAAAGGTAAAAAGGCAACCAGTAAGAAGACACCCACCCGGGGGAGCTTACAGACGGCCCGGGAGAGTTAAGAGATAGAGAGAGTACATATACAGTGAGTGAGTCAGATTTACATACAGTGATATTGCAGGCGTTAACAACAGTAGCATTAATAATTCTTTAATGTTGCCATAACAAACAACGAATTTGTAATTGCCATCAACAATTGCCAAACTCCCATTACACTCTTGTTCTGAGTCATTACTATCAGACACATCCGCGTCGCTATGGTTCGTAGTCGCTATCAATATCAGCATGCTCATCATTGTCAGACTCAGTAATGTCACGCTATCGTCTTGAGGCACATCTATGTTGGCACTGATTCTTGAAACATAGGCAGAAGGATTAAACAATATAGGGTAAGTGTGTTCCATCATAACTTCATCAATGTCACCAGCAAAGTTCCTACCAGGTCATAATGTTGCACGCTTAATAGCGTACGACATTGTGGCTAACCCGGTACAGCGTAGTATGCTACCGCTACTGGGGCAATACTGCATATACTGCTGTATTGCACCAGTGGCGCTTTCCCAGGCAGAGGATAAGATCTCTGCTGGGAGGGGGTTTCAACAAGCAGCTGCTGTGGCTCACAGGACTGAGCCACAGCAGTAGAAACCCAGGCGCTGCGTCTGGGACTGGGTTTGATTCCCGGTCCCAGAAACTTTTATTTTTTTACAACTTGTGCACTCCCCGAGTTGGACCACCCCCCCGAGTTGAGAATCTTTAGTGGGGTAGTCCGGGGGGGGCAAAGCCAAAGACATGTCTCATGGCAGAAATCGCACTGTATTGGCAGCGCAATTTTGCCACTGTGGCATAATGTCTTGCAACATTATGACCCTGTGCTGCAAAGTTGAACTCGAATTTGGGCCACTGGCACCACTGATCTGTGACTAACAGCTTATCCATTTGAGTTCCAACTGTTGCAAACTGCTTGCTGTGAGGGCAAACATAGCAGGTGCATTGTTCTTGAAACTGAATCAAAATATGAGAGTTGTCAGGAGCTTGCATCAGAAAACAATGCAGCCAATTACCAGAACCGCAGCAACATTTTATTTTTATTCCTGCCCCAGCTTGATCCCTTTCGGCCCCCTTGATCTCGGCTAACTTACCTGGCAACTAAACATCACACTTTCAAAAAAAACCATTCATGACCACATTGATTTTTGGCTACTGGATTGGTTGCTGACAGTCTTCTTTCAATGTTTGTGTACTCCCCACTGAGCATCAGTGCTAACAGGAGGCTATCGAAATTGTGCACGTTGCTATGTACTTCACTCCATACTGTGCTGACACTCGAACCACCGACTTAGTGCACACCCACTGTACCTCCAGCAGTGTGCAACCAGGTGTCGCTGTTGAGGCGGGGAAGGTGTGTAGCCCTCCATGTAGGAGGTTACCGCCCTAGGGGCACTCAGTGTTACTCCACCATCACTTGTCTTTATCAACCTTTTGTCCAATCCAGAACAACAGTCGTCAAAGCCGCAAGCAGAAATCAAGATGATGTGATGGCTGACATGCATATATAGGCCTTGCAAAATGGTGGTTTATTTCCCTTGCTTCACTGATCACCCCCTGTACTCTTGGTGTGTCATGACCTGGACCTGTCAAGTAACAGGATTACTTCCTCTGACTCGGACCTTTTACAGTAGCATGATTACTTCCTCTGACCTGGGCCTTGTAAAGTAGCAGGATTAATTCCCCTGACCTGACCCTGGCCTTGTATAATAGCAGGATTACTTCCCCTGATGTATGATGTATTGGTCACCCCCTGTTTAAAATACCTCAGCAGATGATGTCATGACAGCAGACATAGACAGCTCGGCATGATTTTTTTTGTGTTTATGTCATTTCTGCCCTGTTTTTGGCCACCCCCTTCCTCAGGCATGTACGCGAGCATGTGGAGGCATGCACGCTTTGCGTACCGAGGTGCCCTCCCGACTTGCTGCACCCTCCCGCCTGCGCTGCCACCGGACCTCCACCCGGTGGCAGCAGAACTATGGGGGGGATGACAACCACCCCAGGAGAGGAGAGCTGCTGTTAGGCTGCTGTCACCCCTTCCCCCCAATACCGACACCCCAATGACCTGAGGTCGTTCCCAAACCTGGGTCACCGGTATGGAGCAAGGTGTGGCATCCAGCTCCTGAAACCTCAGCACCACTAGGCCAGTGGTTTGGCATGCTTCTGCCCATATTCTGTTTTGATTTCTGAGTCCTCTTCCTTCTTCACTGCCCTAATAGAAGACCTACATTGTGTAGGTCATACAACTGTTTTCCTCTCCAGGTGTGAATCATTATATCAAACTAATTTTACATATACAGTATATATATATATATATATATATACTGTATGTATAGTAATCAGTGGTGCAAGTGGTAGACAAGAAGTACAGGAACTCAGGCAATGGCAAATATGAAATGCAGAATAAAGATCCTCAATCTGAAGGATAACTGTGTGAAGACACGTGTATACTAGTAGATTCAGTTAGGGATATTGAAGTGTTTCTAGCAAAATAGCACTGTTGTACAAGTCAAATGTTGTTATGGAAACCCTGATTTCAGGTTACAGGGCCAGAAACTGTCATTATGTTGCTGGTTTAACAATTTCAGTTCCAGTGTCAGTGAGAAGAAGTACAGGAACGCTGTTCCTGCTGCACAAAAGGTACAGGAACTGAGTTCCTGTGCGTTCCTGTTCACTTTCATCACTGATAGTAATAACATATAATAATGTACCATTTTGACAGTTGTCTGTACATCGGTTTCAGATTCTGGTGCATCACCATTGTCCTTTAGTACGTCATCATTATCAGCCCTTTCCAAAAAGGCATTTCAAGATCCAGTCAATACTTCATCCACAATCTGTTGATAGTACAAGAAAGAGGACAATGTATTTGTTGTTGTATGTGTAGACCATGACATTGTGGTGAATCCAAGAAGTCCAAAAAATAAGACTAGGTGTTATTGCCTCAACCCCCATAGGACATACCCCCCATCACATCTGAGCCCTGACACTCTTCACATACAGTGTAGTACAGTATATATTCCCCCGTGAACATCCATGCCCCGATCATGGTCCCGTGCAGGCATGACCCCCCCACCTGCAACCACACCCTCCCGACCCCCGTACCTGCTAGCCAGTGCTTCAGAGTGGGATGACCAGCAGCACGCACTCACAGCATCACTTGTCCTGCCACCAGCCGAGGAGGTGGGTGGATGGATATGCCATTGGCCGTCCCACACAAAGTCACTGGTTATCAAGTAGGGAGGTTCAGTTGTGGGATGACAGTCTGGGGGGGCCACTACCAGTAACACCAATGCATCTACACGGGACAGTAGTGAAATGGTGGGAGGACACCTGCTGATGGGACAGGATGGGTGCAGGATTCTGTGTATGTGTGTGTTGCTTACATGGGACGGGGGCACCAATGTGTCGCGGGGTGGTGTTTGGCCTATAGGAGGCATGGAATTGTGTTCTGTTTGTGTGGGTGGTCCACTACTATGGGGATGTGGGCACTGCTGTGTGTCTGGAATGTCTGTAGCTATGGAGTGAGGAGCAGGCATGAGGGAGGAGAGCATCCGTGCAGCAGCTGGGGCCAGTCAGCGTTATTTTCTACACAGCACCCGAGTGTGTGTTAATATGCAATAACAGCATAATGGAGAGATAGGTATTGCACTTATAACATGGGATATGTTTAAATACCAAAAAAAATTTCGAAAAGCATGTTTTTTTCGCTGTTTAACATGCAAAACAGGGACCGTATCATGCCACCGTGAAAAATGGTCCACATCAAATAATGCATACTGGATTGCTGCTATGCACATAGAAATGTCACAGATACGGTACTGAGATCATCCGTGACATTACTTGTGCATAATACTAAGTGGGATACTGCCTGCCAGCGGTATGTTGCCCCAACCCCCATCCATTCTCATGGGTCACTTGCTGCCACTTGACTTTCTTCAGAGCGTGAAGGCTTGTGGATAGGCAAGGACATGACAGGTGATTGACAACTCTAGCTCACATGACAGAGTGAGAGAGAGAGAGAGAGAGAGAGAGAAGAGAGGGACTGAAGCACTGGTGAGAAGGGTGGACACGGAGAACTAATTTGCCCACCTGCTATCTTATTACACAGAGTGTTGGACTGTACATTGGCTGCCGCTCTCTCTCTCTCTCTCTCTCTCTCTCTCACCAGGGTGAAGGGGAAGGGCAAATCCAGCAATCACCAAAATGTTTTGGCTTTTACGTGGACCACAGTAGGCATGCAGGATCATTCACCATGCTGTCGGAGAGGATTTTTTTAACATGTTTGCTACCCTGTTCACCGTTGGCAATGTAGGTGACATAGGTCTCTGGAGACAACGCACTTACTGGCGAGTGTTGTTCTGGTCCAAAGTGCCACTCACATTCTGTATTACATTTATCTTTTAAGCTATAAGGCATGTCCAGGGGATCGATTGCCAGTTTGTTAATCCACCCTCAAGGGTGTAATGTTGCAAAAGGCACAGCTGAGTGCCACATTGCCAGTAAGTGATTACCTGACTGTTAATATAACGATTGGGAGTGCCTTGTTGCTATTATAAGAAATTATTTATAAAGAAAAGCAGCAGAATGCTGGTTCAGAAGTAGAAAGCATCATTTCAGTGATTTATCGGCGCTACACAATGGAAAGCTGACAGGAAGAATTATCGTGCCACAGTGATTAGGCTGGGCTGTACCTCACACTGCAACAGGCATTAATTAGCTTCAAGAACTCAAGACAAGATGTGATAACATCATAATGTACTTATCGCACACCTTCTTTTCAGGTCAGCTATCCTTTCACTACATTGTCTCTCCTTTGGCAACAACAGTGCAGAGTGTTGAAAGATGGTAGGCACTGCATCCGCCTTCAGAATTGGTGGGTGTTTCAGATTCATTAGTTCATCCTGTGAAAATATAAAATCATTCAGTATAAGTAAGTAAAGAGTTGTGTGTCCATATTAACAATGTACAGAGTGGAATAATGTTATACTCACTGAACTTACTGTTTTGGGTATTGTTCAGGATTACTAACGTCCACATTGTGTCTCATGTGCATGTCGCTTGATCCATGGTAGCAATGTTGTGTACGTGACAAATGCTGGTATCATATACTTGATGTCATGTGACCAATGTACTTGTGTTTATGGAGTGTTCGCAGCTATCCCTCTTATTCACCCGTGCATGTTTGTATCACAGTCCAACGGGGAGACGTGGTTCAATTATTCCTGTACGCAATGGAGGGCACACTGGGTAGCAGCAACCTTTTATTGGACACTGTTATCTTTGCACATGGGCTATTTCATGGCAGTTCACACAGAAACACAAACTCCATGAATCCAACACTCATCGAAACAACATCTCTTTCCCCTCCCTCCCCCCCCCGGGGTGGGGGAGTGGCCAAGATGGGGGGGAGGGTGTCACACTCCAGTCCATACTGTGGTAAACGTACAAAGGTTGACAGAAGAGTGGTGGGTACCCAAACGACATTGCCTATTTGGATGCCAGACAAGAGTTGGGGAGTTGAGGACGACTGTAGACAATGCCCATCTAATTACGACGACAATGTAAAAATCTGGAAATGCAATTGTGCGGTGGAGCAGCATAATTCATAGGATTTGGCATTCTTGGATAATGCTTCTGACAGAGGATGTGTTGCACCCAATGGTGCAAGGTCACACGTTTTAAGTGCCTATAATGCCTCCTAAAGAGATCCCACTACCACTCATTGCAAAAGCACCAAGCTACCACTTTGGGTTACATTATTCTGTGCCACCCTCCACCACCAAATAAGGAGAGCCATCATTAGTTTGCTCAGAAACAAAATCACAATCAGTTAGTTTAGTTTCAACATTTTCATGTATCAACCCCTTATGCCCATCATTCTTTTCTTTTTTTCCCTCCCTCCCTTTCTTCCCCGGGTCTTGGAGCCTTCGAGAAAAGAGTCCTCAACATCTGAGATTTTCTTTGCCAGTGCTCATTATCACAGTTGCTGACACAGCAACATTTACTCTCTCTGTGATTAATATTGCAAATACTGGAAAGTCATTTCCAGTAATCACAGGTACAGGTAACTTAGGTACTACCCCCACTTTGATTTGAAGTGAGTAGTGATATTTCCTCATAACTTTGTTCTTTTTTGACATTTTGACTCCAGATTTTCAACACTGACTGTTTATGACCCCACCTTATGATCACAGTAGGTGGAATTTTTAAAATCCCATTTGAAAGGTGACTTTGCAAAGCAAATGCAGAAACATGTTTCAGAGGAGATTTGTAAAATGTTACCCGTCATTCTCATGAGGTGGGTTAGCAAGGGGACTGTGTTGAAAATTGGGGGCCAAAATCTGCACACAGTGAAGTATATTATCAGTAAACATTAAAAAAGTCAATGTCTCTTCATAACTTTGTTGTTTTGTGATATTTTGACCCCACATTTTCAACAGTCTTTTTATAACCCCTTCTTTTAAACATGATGGGTGTCATTTATAAAATACTGGCCACAATGTCATTTCACACCACAAGCTTGACAACACATTTTGACCAGGATTTGAGAAATACACCTGTTACATTCATGAGGTGGTATGACAAAATAGTTATGTTGAAAATTTGGGGTAAAAATATTGAAAATTACCAAAGTTATGAATGAGGGTTAAAAAATGTCAACTTAACTTCTTAACTTTGTTGTTTAATATTTTGCTCCCAAAATTGTCAAGATAGTCTTCTTATGACCCCATCTCATGAACACAGTAGGTGAACATTTTAAAATCTCACCTGAAAGGTGAATTCGTGGAGTGACTGTGAAATTACCTTTCAGGCAACTTTGAAAAATTGCACCCACTTTGTTCATGATGTGGGGTCCCAAAAAAGCCATGTTGAAAATTTGGAAGAAAAATATTTAAAAAATTATGAAGTTATGAGTACAAGTTCAAAATGCATTAAAATACATTGATGTGCTTACCTGATTTTTTCTGTTCCCGGTCTGGTGTTGAAGAGTGAAGACGTGTCTCTGGTCTAGAGATGATTATTTGTTGGACCCCAGTAGGCCCAGTAAGTAAAGGGTAGTGGGGTGGGGTGGTGGATGCTGAGTGGGTGAGTGGGTTGGGTGGGGGGTATGCCGTCTGCGCAGTGAAACCATTACAGCAACAGCAATGTGGGCACTGCAACCCATGCAATGATCATTCCAACGATCAGGGAGGCAGTATAGCTCAGTGGTTTAAGGTTCTGAGCTGCAAATCTGGAGACCTGGGTTTGAATCCCACAACCCCCAACTGCATACTCTGTGACCCTGAGCAAGTGACTTTACTTCCTTGTGCTCCCAGGTTGCACCTGTAAATAAGCTTTCAGCTTAGTGTGTCTCACCTGGTTAAACAACTGAAAAAAAAAGGGATTCCACAGTGCCCACCATCATTGCTGTCCCAGGGGTGTTGCACTCTTCCCCACAAAACCTCTGACCTGGAGGTGATTACGTTATTTTCTGGAGGGGTGCAGAGGGCAACCCCCCGTAAACAGCCAGAATGTGCCCCAGTGCTTTGGGCACGATGGCGATCGGGTGGCAGAATTGCCGCACAGCATGGTCACTGTTGGCATTTTTGTGTCTCTGTACTGTCAGTCACCCATATGGGTGTCGAACTGACATGGTGGAACCTGGGGAGGGTGGTTGGGGTGGTGGCAACAGACATTGATGGACCGTTTTCTTACGAACATATGAACATATGAAAATGGCAGCAGAAATAGGCCTAATGGTCTCTCAGATCTGCTCGATTGTGCAGCTAGCCCTTCCTCTTACTTATAGGATGTAAAAATAAATTAAAAAAAAAACTCTGTGGGATATTTTCTTTATTTCATGTACCGACACTGGAGATTGGGCAACCCAGTGTCAATTTTAAATATAAAGGGACACAGGAACTGAAGGGAAGTGGGAGGGATACTTGGCAGAGGTTGGGATTTGTTGAAAAGAGGCATGGGGTATGAGTAGCAATGGAGATGTGGGAGGTATACTTGGCAGTGGGTGGGACCTATTTGAAAGGGGCAAGGGAAACGACTGGGAGGTTGGAGGGATACTTGGCAGAGGGTGGGATTTTTAGGTTGGGGGAGAAAGACAACCAGCAGGCTGAGCATGATGCCACTCAGCTGGCTGCTGGGCAGCATCACTGGAGCGGCTCCTTCCTTTCAACTATGCAAAGTTTCCACCCAGCAAGCCATAAATTGTGTCATGATCAGCCTGGCTGACCTCTAGTCTGTTACTGCCAAGTCCACTACAGCCTGAGCTGCATTGGGCCTGACAGTGACACACCTCTGAAATGCCACTCTCCTAACAAGATGTTAGCTTGTGCATGCTCAGCATACAAACATAAAAAGGGTGTTAATTCTACCCAGTCATCAAGTCCCAGGAAAACAGTAGCCTGCAATTTAAAATCCAAAAATGTTCCCTTTGGGTTAGCAGCAGATCCAAAGCCCCCCTCTCGGACTCAAAACAACTGTTTTCTCGCATACTGGAGTATTCTTCAATGACATAAGCGACCATTGTGCTATTTCTGCATCAGACATCCTTCCCAAATAAAAATGGCCTCCAAATTCAAACTGAAAAGATGCCTGAAAAGGTTCTGCCAGTGCACTTTCCTGAAAGATCTAAGCAACATTCATTGGCAGGATTTCTACCTAGCCCCCACCTTTAATGAGGCATTTAACATCTTTCACAGCCTCTTACTGGAGCTAATAGACAAACACGCCCCACTAAGACTGATCAAATCAAAAAATAAAACTCCTGGCTGGTTCTCTCCCATCCTGAAGAAAGCACTTAGGGATAGGAACTACTGGTGGAAAAAGGCGGGGAAATCCCACCTGGAGGCTGATTGGTTAGCATTCCGTACCACTAGGAATGCTTGTACCAAGCTAATTAGGTCAGAAAAAGCTAGGTACTTCCAAAAAGAACTAGAAGACAATAAAAACAACTCTGCCAAATTTTGGAACATCTTCGAAGAAGTCGAAGGTCAGTCACTGCAACACCCCTTCCAAACAAAATTGTGTCTGATGGTACCACCTATACGGACAAAACTGATATACTAGAAAAGCTTAATGATCACTTTGCCACTGCAGGGCTTGCCTTTGACACCTCACCTATCAGCAAACTTAGCCCAGTAAGAGACTACACTGTTGGCTTCACTGATATTCACAACCATAACCAACCGCATCCCACCCCCTTCAGCTTCCTCACAATTACATTCAAGCAAGTGGAGGACCTCCTCCTTTCTCTGGATACAAAAAAGAGTGTGGGTGCAGATAATATTGAACCTTACTTCCTAAAACTTGGCCATACCTATCTGACCGCCCCCATTACACACTTATTCAACATCTCTCTGACTCAAGGTGAGCTACCTGTCTTGTGGAAAACTGCCCACATCCTACCATTATTCAAGACTGGGGAACCGAGTGATCTGAACAATTTCCGGCCTATTTCTATACTATCCATCCTCTCTAAATTACTTGAAAAAATTGTCAACATCCAACTTAGAGAACATTTGGATTCACAAAAGTTGCTAAACCCGGCTCAGTCTGGCTTCAGAGCCAAACACAGTACAATATCGGCTCTTGCCAAAGTAACTACAGACTGACAAATGGCCTTGGACTCTAAGAAGCATGTATTTGCCCTCTTCCTTGATCTAAGTAAGGCCTTCGATACTGTGGATCATAACATCATGCTTACTGCACTGAGTAACATCGGATTTGATAGTTCTGCCATTAAATGGTTCACCAGCTACCTAACCAATAGGTTACAACAAGTCAAAGCCATAGGAGATCTGTCCCCACAAAAATCCTTGTTACGAGGAGTCTCACAAGGCTCCATCCTGGGCCCTATCCTCTTTGCAATATACATCAATAATCTGGACTCGCAGCTGGGCACAGCAAATGTGCACTTACTCGCAGATGATACTGTACTCTGTACCACAAATTCATCCTTGGATCTGGCCCATGGGTACTTACAGAAAGACTTCTTCACCCTCCAATACAACCTTCTCACTCATAAGCTCCTCCTCAACGCCAAAAAGACTAAAGCAATGATTCTCTCACCAAAGTCTACTTCCGGATGTCCACATATCACACAGATCCGAACACTCTTAGATGAACCCCTTGAAGTAGTTGATACCTTTAAATACCTAGGGTTCTGGCTGGATAACAAGCTCAACTTTCTGTGCCACTTAAATGAAACCTTGAAGAAACTAAGACAGCGATTAGGTTTATTCTATCACATTAAACACCTACTCACGTTAGAAGCCAGAATGAGACTAGAACAAACTACATTCCTACCTATACTGGACTACGCTGACTTCCTTTACAGTCATTGCCCATCAACGATGCTAAACAAACTGGACACCCTTTACCACCGGGCTTTAAGATTTATCTTAAATCTACCCCGTAGTACACATCACTGTCGTCTATACCAGGTTTCGGGATGGACCTCACTCTCAACTAGAAGAAAAAGGAATGCTCTTCTCTGTTTTTTTAGAGCATTATCTGATAACCTCTCTGCATACATCTCGAACATCTTCAAACGGGCTGAAGGTTCCCATGGCCTGAGACCCTTCTCCTTAATCTGCTTCCAGATTCCTAGAGTGAAAACTACCCTTGGCTCAGCAGCAATCAACTTCTCACTTCCATCACATTGGACACTATGCAAGACTCATTAAAATTATCCTCACTTCCAAGCATTTTCACATTCAAAGCTCTATTAACGGATTATCTGAAGGAATCATGCAACTGTTTCAGATGCTGATGACCCCTAAGCCCCGGGTGCCACTCTCAAATCCTATGCCTAAGTATCTCATCCACCCCACATTCCTAACAACAGAAACCTAGGACCTACAAGCCTAGTTCTGTTAATCCAAGATGACCCTGCCTATTCTCTACCTTTTACCTATTCTGGCCTCCCTTTTGGCTGCCTACTCTTTCACCCCAATTTCTACCCTATTCCTTAATACCTCCTTATTTTTTATCATTTAGGTATGAGCTCTTACTCAGCGGAGACTATATGGGATTGTTGTCTCTTCTCATTTCAGTAAAGCTTATCATGATGTACCTTTGCATGTTAATTATGTTGACCGGTATGTATAGGCCCATATTGACCAGCACCTTCACAATGTTTTTTTTTTTTTTTTTTTTGCACAGCTGTCCACCGTAATTGTAATCTTATGAAGTGTACTGTATTGTATTAATGCCCAGGACCACCTTGAAAATGAGCTTGCTTAATGGTGTTTATGCCTGGTTAAATAAAGTGATTGATTGATTGATTGATATCTCCATAAAGGACACGGTGTGTATCTTGGGATCTGTTCCTTCCAGACACTAACAAGCAAGGGCATATTCTTTGTTGCCATTGTGGATTGCCCTCATATGGTCACCCACTCTTCCCGTCAGTTTCCTTCCCATTCTCCCAACATAAAATACCCCACAGACACAGCTGGCCAAAACTAACAGCAATGGTGGTGTCACAATTGATGAATTTATGGCTATTCGTCAAAGTGCCAGTTGAGGGATTAAGGAAGGAAGTGCCCTCCTTGAATGACAGGGCAGTATTTGCATCTGCCCTAACTACTGCACCCATTGGGTGGTGGTGGTAGCCAGGTGGTTCTTTGATGTTAAGATTGAAGGCTATGGGTCAGCCCATTCCCCAAGTTGGTAGCACATTTAAAAACCATTCTTGGTGGTTTACTAACAAATTCTAACAGTTTCTTCTCTGTCTGCAGGATACTCTGGTGCTTCTGAATAATGTTTTCAAGATAACCAGCTTGTATGTTATGTGTAGTAGCAAAGTTGTTACTACAAAGATTGTTTTTAGACTGCAATGGGGAAAGTCTATTGGTGCTAACCATGCGCTCTCTTTGGCAAATGCAGTATCCTCTGCTGAATACCCCATGTCAAGAAGCCTTTGCTCCAGGTTTGAGGCATTCTGTTCAAAAGCCTGATTAGTCCTGCAATTTCTTTTGATACAAAGAAACTGACTGGCAGGGTTGCTTTTAATGGTGTGGCGGGGATGGCAGCAACTAGCCAACACGGCAGTCAGTGGGCTTAAGGTATAAAACAGTATTAATTCCCTCTTCATGAGTTTCACTGATTTTAATGGCCAGAAATGAGATACTGTTTAGATTAAATATGAGAGTAAATCTAAGGTTGTGATGTGTAATCTCTAAGGCACTCCAACACACCTGACAGACTGGGTTATGTTCACCTGATAGGCTGTCGATGTACATCTGACTTCAAAAGAGAAATCTGAGCCTCTTATTGCCCTGCCCTGTCTAGCAGTGCTCAGTTTCATATGTGTGTCTGACCAGGCTGCAGCACCACCTACAAGCTCCTGCCATTTCAACTAAAACTTGTGTGTACCACTTCAAGTTCTTCATCATTATTTGAAGGTAAATACATTTTTACTAAGTGTGTGACTAATCCCATTAATAGAATCAGGCTTTACTTTACAATTTCCACAAATCTGTTACTCTGATCTTTGTCTGCTGGTCCCTTGTTCTAGCAGGAGCCAGCCTCGCATTGAGTCTGTCATGGTTATTAGGCTAGCATGCAGGGTCTGTTTATACCTCTCAACTGTCCCTGATTATGAGGGATGTCCCTCATCTTACCCCTCAGGATTGCTCTGTCCCTAATCTTTCCCTCATGGAAAAGGTACTACTCACACAGAGAAGGTGCTGTACATTACAGTTTTAAAGCAAAACATCATGATATTCTAAGATGTTAAATCAAAAATGAACTTAAATAAATGCAATTGTTTACACATTGTTTTGAGCTTGTATCTCCATGTTTGAGGATGCGTCTCTCATTTTGAGGGTCAGTGTCCTTCATTGTCTCTCATTTGTAGTGTCCATCTCCTTCACGTCAGTGACAAACATTGAGAGGTAAGGGTCTGTCCCTTTAAGCATCTACTATTTATTTATTTATTTATTAGAAAAGTTGGATTTACAACCTTTGAGTCATGGACTCATTTACAAAGGCACCTCGTCGCAGAAGGGGTAGACAGAGTTACATAGTGTGGTTAAAACAGTGAGAACAGTACAGATGCAGAACATTAAACATAGCCTACACATAGGTTACATAATAATGTTACTTATAATAGGTTACAGTCAAATACAAGGCACCCAAAGGTTACATTGGAGGTACAGCCCTGGACATACCTAGATAATACCTGTAGAGGTGGAGCTAGGCATGGGGAGGGGTGGGAGGGAGGGAGAGGATAGGCTGTCCGGAGGACGTTGTCAAGTCAGGGAGGTCTGACAGGAGGATCCCACAGTGGGATTAATTAGGTGCATCTACAGCAACGAGCGTCGAGAGATGGTTCCGAAGGGTGATCCTGAAGGGACCAATTTTGGCAATGTCTGTGATGCAGGGAAGGAGTTAGAACCAGCAGGGGCTCGGTAATGGAAGGACCTCTAGGCTAGTGAAGTCTTGGTTCTGGGCACCAGAAAGGTGGCCTTGACAGAGCTATGGGTGGCAACAGATGAGGACATACACCATAGGGAAGCAGAGACCCCCGGGGTGGAGAGCCCTAGAAGAGATTTTTTGGTGAGTAGGCAGGTCTGGTGGCGCAGATGCTCCTCAAAGGTGAGCAGGTTGGCAGTGGAGTAGAGCAGGCAAGTGTGAGTGTGGCTAGGGGCTCCGGTCAGGAGCCTGCAGGCCTTATTGATTGAGATCTGGATTTTAGTCAAGGCGGTATTGTCCACCACAGTATAAATGGGCAAGCCATAGTCCACTAGCGACAGGACGGAAAAGGTGATGGCTAGCCGGAGGGCAACTTGGGGGAGGCAATCTCTATGATGGTATAGTAGACCTATCTGAGAATTTATGGTGGAGGATAGGGAATTGATGTGGGTGTGGAAGGTGAGAGCCAAGTCAAAAGTGATGCCTAGATATTTGTAAGAGGTCACTTGCTCCAGCAGGTGCAGAGTGCTTGGGAGAATGAAGAGGGGGACATTCTTGGCCTTGTTTTGGTGATGGGAGAAGAGCATTGACTTAGTCTTCTTTAGGTTAATGACAAGTCGGTGGTCAAGGAACCACTTTTCAGCTTGGATGTAGGTGTGCTGGAGGGATACCTGGAGAGAAGAGGGATCAGGGTGGGATGCAAAGAGAACCGCATTGTCGGCATAGAGGAGCATTTTTCCTGTGCAGGAGCTGGGGAGAGTGTTGAGGTAGAAGCTGAAAAGTACCGGGCCCAGAATGCCTGCACACTGCTTTGACTGTTTCAAACAGAACACCCAGCTGTGTTTATTTTGGCAGGTCTCCAGCTTGTTGTCCTACATGCCTGTGCATGATTATCAATCAAAATCTTTATTTAACCAGGCAAATACCATTGAGCAAAGCTCATTTTCGAGGTGTACCTGGACATAGATACATAGTCAAGTATAGAAGGGTTACATACACAACAGAATCATAATACAAGTCATAATACAATATAAACTGAACATAGAACAATGTACATAATTCACATGGATAACAGTACTAATTCTTGGTAAAAATATGTATACAAAACTATACATGAGATTCTCTGAACAGTATGAAGGGAATAATAAATACAAGTTACAAGGAATATATAGGGTGTAAGAGAGAGGGCTCTTAGATTAGGTATGAAGTAAAAGGATAGATCCATAAAGTGAGGGGGAAGGGGCAGATGCCTAAAAGGGAGGAGGTAGAGGGGTAGAAGACCAAATGGGTAGTGGCAGCCATACAATGGCCACTGATCGCAGAGTGCTGCTGCTGAGACCACCAATGGAATGAAGATGGGCCCCAGGGTGCTGGTCAAAGGCAAGGGGATGGAGGGGATAAGGGAACAGAAAGACTAGGGGTCAGGGGAGGACAGAAAGTGGGAGGCTCAATTCAAGTAATAAGGCAGGGTCAGGTAAGACAATTACAGGATTCCTTATGATCCCCAAAGCAACAATCATAATCTGTGCTGCACGTTCATGTGCAGTGGAGCACTCCCCTTGAAGTGGAGTGCTCCCTGAATTGGATTTGATGTGCTTGAGTGATGCCTGTATCCCCTGCTAGTGGTTTCAGGATTATACGCTCTGCTCCCACCTCTGAGTTGTCTACAGGGCGAAGTGATGGAGCCAGAACCTCTTCCAGCTGGGCAGCACTATTGTTTGGGCAGGCAACTGTTCTGTGTGAGAAACGGCCGATTGTGGAACATCCTTTTGCATTGATATTTATCTGTAACTCCTGCCTGTAGCCCTGTATTGTCTGCTCCCATCCCTCCCATTGGCAAGGGCATTGGTCTGCAGCCAGGGGCACCATTTCTGATCATTAGTTCTGTCCCATCATTTTCGGTGATGGGGGAGAAGCATTTTTCTACCTTGTGGGCCCCTGTAGAAGCCCCGGTACTACAACCAGCAGGGGGTTTAACTTCAGACATATACAGGTGAACTGATTCCATTGGTGGGAAAGATGCTGGTCCAAGTGACTCATGGGTCGCAGCAGAAGCTATTGCCCTTATTGGTGGTGCGGGGAGAAGGTCCATGCCTGATCGAGTGTAACTGGCTGTGAGAGTTGAAATTGGACTGGCACGGGATATGCTTGCTCCAGCCTATACACTGGAAGAGGTGTTGGAGCAGGCAGCTTCTGTATTTTTGCCAGGACTGGGGACTTTACAGGGAATGACTGCCCAGACTGTGATGAGCCTGGAGTCTCAAACTAGGGTTGCCACCTTTGGATGAAGTAAAAACGGACTCTAAGCTCTGCCCCTAGCCCCGCCTCTTTTCATGACTCATCATGCATTGCTCCTCATAGAAAGTCATTTGTTATATCAATAAAAGACAATGCTTAAAGCAGCAGTTAAAAAAAAATGTTAAGATACTGTACTGTACCTGTTAAAGTTACTTTCCTAGATTCTTCCTAGTTATTTATTTACTTATGTATGTATTTATTTATTGACATTGGTTTACCAGTTAAACATACAGATATGATCGGGAGATATAAGAGAAACACTGTAAATAACATACAACAGTATATATGGTATATAATAATACGTAATACATTGTTTCCTGTAATGTGTATTTTATATATTTTTCTGGCTCCATTTCCTGTTCATGTCCATGGTACTATTTCAAAGCCAAAGAAGTGACCATACTTTTTTGTGAGGGAAAAAAAATAATTTAAAGCATTTAAAAATGCCTAAATTCTGTTTGAGATGAAAATGTTTACCAGCAAATGAAAGTAGAAGACAACCGGCTCTGTTACTGTTACAAAAGTTGGGGGGCAGCTGTACTGCTAAGCTACTTTAAGATGCAGTGGAAAAGATTAGGTTAAATAATAGCTAATGGTGTTAATGGCCATCCCATATTTTACACTTTCCAGGCTGCTTGCTTTCACAAACAAAGGGATATACTGACAACAGAAATTGTCTGTAATCCAGACATGTAGCTGAAACAATGAATGACATGACAAAATTTGTTTAAAAAGTATGTGACCACTCAAAATGGCTCAAAAACCTGATCAGCACAGAGCAAAACCAGATTACCTGATAGGGACCCTGAAAACCTGATCACCAGGTAAAAAACCTGACAGGTGGCAACCCTAGTCTCAAACCCAATTTTTTCAACCTCGTGTTGTACCATATGCTCTCCGTGGTAAAGTGGCAGAAGAATTGCTTCATCTGGAATGGGAAAGGATTCTGGAACCTGTCCAGTTTTCAAAGTGGGTGATCCCCATTGTGCCTGTGATCAAGAGTGACGGATCAGTGAGGATTTGTAGGGACTACAAGATCACAGTGAATAGAGTGGCAAAACTGGACTCTTACCCAATTCCTAAAATCAAAGACTTGTTTGCTTCACTAGCTAAGGGGGCATTGTTTTCCAAACTGGACCTGAGTCATGCATATCAGCAGTTAGTGCTGGATGAGGAATCTAAGGAGCTATCAACGATCAATATACATTGGAGGCTGCTCAGGTACACCCATCTACCTTTTGGGGAGGCGACGGCCCTCGGAATTTTTCAATGAGCAATTGAGGGAGTGTTACAGGGCATACCAAATGTTCTGGTGTATCTGGATGACATACTCCAGACAGGACCAGACCAGGAGTAACATTTGGACACTGGCGCTATATAAATAAAGCTGATATGATTTGATTTGACTTTACGGACTGTGCTTCAGAAATTGCAGCAGGCAGGATTGAAGCTCCACAAGGACAAATGTTCATTCTTGGCTAAGTCTGTACAGTTATTGGGTTGTGTAATTGATGCACAGGGCCTGCACCCTGTAGGGGATAAGGTAAGGGCAATTGCAGAAGCCCATGTGCCAAGGTCAGTGCCTGAACTAAAGGCATATTTGGGGCCTTTAAATTATTGCCACCTATTCCTGCCAAAGTTGCCAACAGTGTTAGCACCATTGCATTTTCCTTTGTGCAAGCAAGTTCCATGGAAATGTCGGAAGGCGGCATTCTTGGCTTCAAAAAAGTTGTTGCAGTCTTCTCAACTGTTGACGCATTTTGACCCCAAGTTACCAATGGTCCTGGCCTGTGATGCATCCCAATATGGTGTGAGGGTTGTCCTCTCACATGTCTTACAGGATGGATTTGAGAAACCAATTGGGTTTGCATCATGCATGATGGCACCCATGGAAAAAAAATATTCCCAGTAAGACAAAGAGGCATTGCAATAATATTTGGAATAAAGAAATGTCACCAGTATTTGTATGGATACCAGTTCACAATTCTCATGGATCATAAGCCTCTGGTGAACCTTTCTGGTTAATGCAAATTAGTGTCTCCATCAAGCCTACCAGTATGTATGTAACTAAATGTCAGCCTGGAGGGTTACATTCCAATGCTGTTGCCTTTAGCAGGCTACCTTTGCCAGATTACCCAAAGCAGGTTCTGGAGCCAGGAGACATGGTCCTATTATTGGATTTGTTAGCAGGGACCCCAGTGATGGCAAATAAAATTAGGAGGGAGACCTGTCGAGACCCAAAATTGACAGGGGTGTTGGAGAAGGCATTAAAGCCAATTTTTCAGTGGCGTCTTGAGTTGGGAATTTATGCTGGCTGTCTGATGTGGGGAAGCAGAGTGGTAGTACCCCATCAGTTGAGTGCTAAGGTTTTGGGGCAATTACATGACATCCATTCTGGCTATTCTAGAATGAAGGGGGTGGCACAGGGTGTGATTTTGTGGCCGGTTATGGACAAGGAAATAGAGAAACTGGTGAGCAAGTGTACAGCTTGTCAGGAGACATAACGTACACCAGTCCTGGTACTGGTGCACCTGTGGGAGTGGCCAGATAAACCCTGGGTAGGGGTGCATGCTGATTTTGCAGGGCCTTTTAGAAACATAGAAATGTGTTAGCAGAAAAGGACTCCATCAGCCCATCTAGTCTTCCCCCTACCCTCCCTTCTAATCTGCCTCTATCCCTCCCCATATGTACCCCTGATCCTTTCTCCCTACTCCCCTCCCAGACCCCCCATGTAGCTTCCTATCCCCTCTTTCCCTTTAGTGTACTTGTCCCTCCTTTTATTGCCTAATCCCATGTAGCTATCCCATGCCCTCTTGACCTCCCCCACTGATTTTGCTTCCAGCACCCCCTCCGGTAGCTTATTGCACGGGCCCACCACCCTCTTTGTAAAGCAGTGCCCCCGTATTTCCTTTGTATTTTCCACCCTCCAGTTTTAAGCTATGTCCCCTAATTTTTGGATTTTCTTTCATCTTGAAGATGCTCCCTTCCTTCACCTTGTTTATTCCTGTTCAGGTATTTAAAAGTTCTGATCATATTCCCTCTCTCCCTCCTTGTTTCTAGGGAATACAGGCTGAGCTCCTCCATCCTCTCTTCATATGTCCTCTTATGCATGCCCTGCACCATTTTGGTCACCCTCCTCTTAACTTTCTCCTCCCTAGCTATATCTTTCCATAGGTAAGGTCTCCAGAACTGTACCCCATACTCCAAATGTGGATGCACCATGGACCTGTATAGGGGCATGATCACCTCTCTTTTCCTACTAATAATACCCATCCCTATGCAAGCCAGCATTCCGTTTGCTTTACCCACCACTTTATTGCACCAATTTGCCTCCTTTAAGTTATCTGCTATGATAATCCCCAGATCCCTCTTCTGTTGCGTTATCAGAACCTCCTCCCCCTCCGAGTGTGTAAGTGGCCTTTGGATTCTTGTGCCCTATGTGCATTATTTTGCATTTCTTTGTATTAAAACTCCTTTGCCAACTCTCCAACCACCTCTCCAGCTTTATTAGGTCCTCTCTCATTTGCTGCACCCCCCCCCCCGGTGTGTCCACTCTATTGCAGACTTTTGTATCATCCTCAGATAGGCACACTTTCCCATTTAGTCCCTCCGCTATATCTCCAATGTAAATGTTAAACAGTATTGGCCCCACTACTGACCCCTGGGGTACCCCACTTGTCACCCTTTCCTCCCTGGAGTGAATCCCATTGACAGCCTCCCTTTGGCCTCTGTCCCCAAGCCAATTTTCCACCCAATTTTTTATTTTCTTCCCTACCACCAAGCTGCCCAACTTGCTCACCAGACTCCAATGAAGGACAGTGTCAAAGGCCTTGCTGAAGTCCACATAGGCCACATCCACTGCCCCTCCCTGATTGCTCACCCTCATCACCCAGTTGAAGAATTTGATTAGGTTCAACTGGCATGATCTTGCCTCAGTGAACCCGTGTTGTCTGTCATCCTGAAGTCCACCTTCTGCCAGGTAATGTACTAACCTTTCTTTAAGGGGTGTCTCCATAAGCTTACCCACCACCGAGGTAAAACTGACCGGGCAGTAGTTACTCAGTTCTTCCTTCCCTCCGCTCTTGCGCAATGGCATCACATGCACTCTCTTCCAGTCCCCTTGAACTCTCCCCATGTCCAGAGACAAACCAAACAGCCTTGTTAGTGGTGGTGCCACCAGCTCTTCCCCAAGCTCCTGGAGCACCTTGGGATGTATGGCATCCGTCCTTATTGCCTTGTCCACCCTTAACTTACTCAGTTCCTCCAATTTCCTACTCTCCATGAAAGGGCTAGTGTCCACCCCTCCTAGCTTCTGTTCCCTTCCCCCACAGTTCCGGTTCCCTTCCCTCTTTTTTGACTGTGAAAACTGAACAGAAGTACTTGTTTAGTAAGTCTGCTTTTTCCTCATCCCTCTCAACCAGTGCTCCCCCCTCCCTTTTAAGTCTCAGTATACCCTTCTTTTTTCTTCTCTCGCTTATGTATCTGAAAATCTTTTGTCTCCCCTTCTGGCCTCTTTTTCTAACTTCTCCTCTGTATCCGCCTTGGCCCTCCTGATTGTCTGCCCTGCCACTCTAAGCGTTTCCCTGTATTCCTCCCTTCCCACCCTTCCCTGTGTTCTTTGTATGCCCTGAAAGCCCTCTTTTTCTCCCCTATTATCCTTACCACTTCTTTAGAGAACCAAAGTAGCCTCCTTCCTTGTTTGCTCTTTCACACTTTTCTAATGTACCTCTCCATGGCACACGCAATTCCTCCTTTTATTCCCTCCCACAGTTCTTCCACATCCCCCAGCTTTTTCTTGCCTTCCACGATCATGAGAAAGTCTTTAGCTCATTCATAACAAACACTGGCTTAGAACAACTAGTTTGAGTTCCAACAAGAGGCAGCAACATTCTAGATCTAGTAATTTATTTATTTATTTAGTTTTTGTTGACCGGGTAAGTGCACTAGACAAATCCTGCCTGTTTTCAGGCACGACCCGGGGGAAGGGGATACAGATGAATGCCAACTGTCCTTGAACCAGATTAAGCTGTTGGTGGTCTTTTTAGTGAATGAGGGAAATTTGTCCAGGACACTGGGAAAATTCCCCTACTCGCCAGTGGGGGACCCTTGCTGATGGACGCTCCACCAGTTGAGTTGGCTGGTGTACCTGCAGGAGGATGCATCTTTGCTCCTGCAGGTCCAGCATCTGAGATGCACTCTATGCTAGATGGAAGGAATACTGAGGTTATATCGCCAGTTTTGGACACTTCTGTCCTTCTAGAATTGGATGAAGCTGAGCAAATTCTACAAGATAACCTGCTTACTGAGAACAAAAGGTTAGCTGACTTGTCATCTTCAGCGGAGTTGAATTTCACTCACCAGAAGCATTTAATCGAGGAGGAAAAGAAAAAAAGGAAACGGTTGAGTATGAGCCCTGTGTTGGGAAACAATTTCCATTAACAGAATCTGAAGTGAGCTCCGTTTCAGGAGCAGAGTCTAAATATTCTCATCTTGGTTTTGAAAAAGATAATTGGTCACCAAACCGGGCATTAGAACAAGCTGGCTGGGTTCCGAATTGATGCCGGAGGATGGTCGCCCGACCCTAATATTCCTTTGCCTGGTTCTTCTTCAGTCCCTTGTTTACATCCTGCTCCTGAACTTCAAGATGGTTGCCATGATGAGTCCCTGGATTCACACTTACTGGCCCCTGCAGCGAATACACATCCTAGTTTACCTCTGGACTCAGTACAGCACACTCCGCTTTCACCTCTTCTACCTGACATTTCGGACAGTCAAATAATTCTAGGTGCAGATGATACTCCCTCGAAAACATCTGAAGATCCTGCTAATCCTATGGCAGCAACCACCGAGCAAACTCCCAGTTTTGCAAGCCTCTTCCACAAGTAACCAGTCAATGCAAAATGCTGACATGCTGTTCGCATCAGATACACCAGCGGCCTAGAGTCTCCACCTGACAAAGCTTTCGTAGGTCATTTTTTGATCAAACAATTCCAGGAATTTTCTTCCTCTGAGGTATTTGCATTTATTCATGCTCCAGGAGAGCACAGTTTTAATGTTAGTTTTTGAACTGCAGCTTTATTAGACAAATTTTGGCAAACTCATTCAACAGTGAAGGACTCTGAAATTTGGACACTTTTTTGTACTTCCTTTAACTGTTCCTACTTTGAAAACTGTTACCATTCTTTTTAGAAATGAGGGGGTTAATGTGAAAGACATCATTTATTGGTTGGAGCAAAAATGTGAAATTCAAGGTCTCCCAGATCCCATCATTGACACTGAAGGGTTTTGGACGGGCTGGTGGCGCTTTAAGGTTAAATTACGAATGTCTACTGCTGGAATTGTACATTTACCAAGTAGTTTCTTTTTGGGCAGGGATGGGGTATTCTATTTTATTCTTGGATGCCTAGAACCTATTTTAAATGTAGTTCTCCTTGTCATGTTAGCAGCAGCTGTGATAAAATTTGTTGCTCCATGTGTGGTATGCTGGGTCACTCGGGAGCTCACTGTACTGCCATCCCAAAATGTAGTCTTTGTGATACTGAAGGCCACACTTTCACTGAATGTTCCTGGGCCTCCCATAATACTTTGGATGCTGATTTTGCTGAACATGACTTCTATGTCAATTCAGCAGTCCACAAGTCTTCGAGACCACAATCTACTCCTACGTTTCCTCAACAACTCCCCCTTCTGTTCCCATTACAGATCTCGTTTTATCTGAAGACCCTGCACCCTCAACTCCCTCTTCCATTTCTGACCAGACACCTGCCCTCTCAGTGACAGAACCTCTTACCACACCTAGAACTCTAACCATGACTCCCCCAGATCTCCAGTCCTTTCATCTTGTGAAACAAGGACGCAGTAAACAGTTGCTGAAAACACAAGGTGCTGAACCTTTAGGGTTACAAAATCAATATGCACCACTCAAATGGGGAGACACTGAGATGGATGATGTTTCCAATACATCCTCTGTTTTAGAGGTTTCCTCAGGAACGGATGATTTGGACCCATAAAACCCAAAGTTAAAAAGAAATGATGGGTACTAGATCCAAGGCTAAAGAAATTTCTATTCCCACTACCTGATTTTTTAGATGCCTGATTTATCCATAGCATCCTTGAACACCAACAGTATTAGGAATGGGTTACGACATAAGGCAACTTTTACCATGTTTGAAGCTAGTCCTTTAGATGTTTTATTCCTACAGGACACTAGACTCTATACCAGCGTAGAAGTTGTTGTAGCTCAGACTGACTGGAAGTGGGGAACAAGTTATTGGTCCTTGGGTTCTGATTTATGTAGCGGTCTTGCTATTTGCTTTTTCTCTCATAATGCTCAAATTTTGAAATTAGTGGAGGTCCAGCCTGGAAGGACTTTTTTATTGGATGTGATACTTTATAATTCCTTTTTCAGACTAATAAATTGTTATGCTCCTCAATCTAAAACCAGACGTATTGCTTTGTGGAAAGAATTTCAGCCTTTTCTTTTTACTTCCAAAATGGTAATATTGGGAGGAGAATTTAATTGTAGTTTATTACGATCGGATAGAGGAGGGAAGACAGAAAAAGTGTTTTGCGATGTAGTTGCGTTAAAATCTGTTCTCACGCAATCTAATTTAAAAGATACTTGTCACTCTATCCTTCCGAAGCCCCTCCACACATTTCATAAAGGAATATTATCTTCCCGTATTGATTATTTTTTTATTTCTGCTGGGGTACATATTCAATCCTGTAAAACAGAAGTTACAGCTACTTCGGATCATTGTTTGCTTAGTATCTCTTTGTCCGACGTAGCTGATATTTCTTATGGGAAAGGGTCCTGGAGATTAAATGCTGTGTTATTTTATTAAATCTTCCAATTCCCTATGCTTGACTTACTAGATGCTAGAAAATCAGTTTTTTGCCTGTATGACGATGCTATTTGTTGGTGGTTAGATTCTAAACGTGATTTCATTACACAGTTGAAAACTAACTCCAGGCTTTACCATACTAACAGACATAAGCAATACCAGGAATTATATCATCAATTACAAACCCTTCAGACTCAAGAGCCCCTTTCGTGCCATACATCCCAACGTATTAAGGTGATTAAAAATGAGCTCACTAAACTTGAGTATAACAGATTCCAATCACTACAGCAAGAACAAAAATTTGGAACCCAAGGAAAATCTTATTTGATTAATCCACATGAAAATTGTAATTTTAGAAGAAAACAAAAACATATTGACCGACTTGAACTGCCCGATGGGTCTTATGTTCATACTAGGTCAGATCTGTTGTCTGAAATAGATCGTTACATCATAAAAAAGTTTGGTACTGCTTTTACAATACCTGTTACTATTAAAAAATGGCTTAAAATGTTACATTTACCCCAAATCTCACAGGCACAACAAAAACTTTTAGTGTAGCCTATCTCTGCCCTGGAATTACAAGCTGTTATTTCTTCCCTGTCTTTAAATACGGCTTCTGGATGTGATGGGCTACCTTCTGAGTTTTATAAAGGGCTTTGGTCTCACTGCCCAGAGCTGGTCCACGTTTATAATGCTTTACTACAGACACATGCAATTCTGGAACAACTGAATACTGGTACCCTCTTTTTTCTTTATAAAACAGGTAATAAGTTGAACCTTGAAAACTGGAGACCACTTACATTGCTAAACGTAGATTTAAAAATCCTCACTAAAATCTTAAATAATAGATTAACTAATGCACTTAGTGATGTTATTCATCCCTCACAAACTTGTTCTGTACCAGGACACAAAATCATGGTCACTTTACTTCACTTACGTGACTTGATTGATCACTGTTACACCTGTAATATCCCTGCATTTGTGTTAGGTTTAGATCAAGCTCAAGCGTTCGATAAAGTAGCCCACGATTTTTTATGGACTTGTTTATTGGAATATGGCATTCCTCAGTTTTTTGCATCTATTTTACAAAAATATTACTCCTTTGCGCTAGTTCGCCCCTTACTGCATGGACATTTTGGGACCACACATAAGATTTTGAGAGGCATACACCAAGGCTGTCCATTAAGTCCGTTGTTATACATCCTAACCCTGGACCCAGTACTACGTGCAATATATTCAGACCCCTTGATTTTAGGTGTTCAACATTTTCACCTCCCTCCTCTTAAGGCCTGCGCATATGCAGATGATTTAGTAGTAATGGTATCTACCCAAAGCTCTGTTCTATATGTTTTATAGTTTTTACAAACTCTCACTAATAGTTTTGGAGCACAACTTGATTTGAATAAAAGTTTTTGTTTGTCTATTGCTCCTTTAAATAGTTCCTTAACCTGTTTCGGAGGCCTCACTGTTGTTTACTCTCCTCAGAAATTTTTAGGGGTTTATTTTGGACCAGGAGATATGTCCTTTTTTAATTGGTCTTTAAAACTTGAAGCAGCTGCACATAGAGTACGGCTCTGGAACTCATGGAAAATGCATAAAAGCAAACGTGTTTATATGATTAAGTCCTACCTTCTTTAATTTTTTTTTTATATATCAGTCATATTTTTCCTATCCCAAAAATCTCTGGAATGCAAGATCTTTAGTTGGGTTTTTTTCGGCCTTTTGAGGATCACGATTGAATCCAGTTAAATGAGGAATCACTTATTGTACAAAAAAGGAGGGTGGTTTAGGGATGCCTAACCCTTTAGTGTTTTTTTTAGTATTTTATTTTACACCAATTTTGTTCCTGTTTTGTTTCATAATTCTCAGCCTTGGTGTCAATGGCTTTGTCACACCTTAAATGTTGTTTTTTCTGGTTGGGATGCTGCAGCAGGACTCTCAAGAACTCTTAAAACTTTTTCCTTTATTTCACATATTAAATATGGGTTGGACAAATTGAAAGCTTGGTCATTCCCCAAACAACATTTTTTTACACTGTCTCGTAAACAATTTTATTCTTCTGTTATGGATATATACTTTAAATTAGAACCTTTTTCAGATAGATCTTTAACTGAGAGACAACATATTTGCAAAATGCTAAATGATTCTCGATTACTACATAAAACTAGGGATGTCATTTGGCTTAGTGCGCACGATAAATTAAATGTGAAAAATAACCTAAAACATAAAGAGTTGAAGGAACGCATTTGTCCTATACCTGGATGTGAACATCTTTTAGAAACTATTCTACACTTATTTTTTGAGTGTCCCTATGTAGTGGGTCTCTGGGATTTTATTAAACAAGTTTGGTTTTGTTTACCTTTTCAATTCTTGAACTACGATATTTTTGTATTAGGGCTTCTGTCAAATCAATGGAGCCCTTTTTTCCCCAATAGTGTCCTCGTATTATTTGCATATTTGAAATATTGGATTTGGCAAAGCAGATGTTGCTACTCTATACAGAAAAGCTATATATCACATCCAGTATTATTTTCCTTGATTTCAGAGGATTTAAAATGGTATACTGAGAAAGAATTCTTGAACTTGACTCCTGCCATTTATCAACAGTACTGGTGTAATTTCCCTCAATTCTGACTTTTGTACACTGTAGGCAGTTTTGTCCAAGTCTGTCCATATTTTTGTTTAGCTGTACATGGTAACACTGTGTAACCCTCTTGTTACCTGGGGTTACTAGAATCCCAGTAAGACCTAGTGGTAGGCAGGGAAGGCAGCTTGTGAAAATCCAGTTACATGGATTTCACACTGTCTCACTCTGTTCTCAGTCTCAGCTGAGACTGAGGGATGACATCACCAATAGAACTATCGCAGCTGCATGAGCCACATTGGAATTTGCAGCAAGGGAGTTGGTATAGAACGTTGGGAAGTTTTAAACAGAGTCAGTCAGTTCAGTGTGGAGTTGGTGTTGGGAGCTTGCTGAGAAAGCAGCTCAGCAGCTCAGTTAGGCTCTAGGAGCCTCAATCCTGACAGAGGGCTACTTTTAAGTAAAAGGGTGTGTGTCTCCACCAAAAGAGAGACACAGAAGATAATTGAAGTGGTGGAGACCGCTGTTTTCGGGTCTCAGTGCCCCCTTCCTCTGGGGATGGGGGCAGGAAAGGGTTCCCTGCAAATTCCTGGGGCAACCCCCTAGTTCTGCTACTAAAGGAGAAGCTGCCTATGTATTTCAGAGTTTATTTGGGAGAACAAGAAGACTTGTGAGTCGCCTGTGGGGCACCTGCAACCGGAGGGTGAGTGTCTGCTCTTCCTGAAAGGGCCTATGTTTTTCACCCTGGGACTTGTGTGACAATGTGGGGACTGAACTACTAAAATAGTGGGAAGCCTAGAGTAATGGGCTAAGCAACAAGTAACAGTAGGTTCAAGTCCAGAGCTTACTGGGATGAAAATGACATGTAGAGGAGATGTGACAGACGTCTAACCAAGAATCTACATTTGCAAGTTTTCAGTAAAGGAATTGTTTAGTTTCCAGAGAAATGGCCGGGTATGGGCTGTGGGAGCTGAAGGTAGGAGACCCCCCATCTTTAGTGACCAGGTCTACCTCTACGGATTTGCTCTGTGGATTTCTACTTTACCTCAGGCACTTGGCCAGTGATGAGGGAAGTACCCAGACGTGGGATTGTAAGGAAAATTCTCTCTAGGAGTCGAAGGCTCTAGTGTGGTTTGGGGAGCCACAATAGGATAATTGGTTCATTCCCAAAATGGGCTGCGGATCAAGTGGCCAGCGGGGGAGCTGGGCCAGTGGGGAAAACCCAAGTAGTGTACAAGTTGGGCTGCGTACCCAAAGCTGCGAGCAAGTCCGGGCTGTGTGCCTGGTGGGTTTAGAGCCTGAGGGCTGGAAATAGTGATAAAGTGTTCTGTTGTCTCTAATCTGCATTACCAGGAAATGTAGCCCCATGGTGGTCCATCTATGCTTTGTTTCTTCAGCTTGGATGTGAATAAAAGCCACACTGAAGAATCCCATTCCTGGTTCTGGACATTACGATTATTGCTTCCTGTGTTCGGATTTACTTAGGTGCCCCTGTGCAGAGTAGCCAAACCTAGGCCCCCTGTGCCGAGTAACCTCATCCTCCCCGAACCCAGGTCCCCACCAGGTACTGCTGTCAGCTTCAACAGCATGCCACCTGTCATTTTGCTAAAAAGGCAGGGGTGAGGGGTTACAATTGCTATTTGATTTATTGTCCCCTTCTTTTACAACCTTGCTTGATGTATTGCCATATAGTTTCTTTTATTGTTTTTTGTTTGTTTTTTTTGGCATTTTTCTACTAATGTATGACGATAATACCTTTTTGTTTTTGTTTACTATTTCATTTTGTATAAGTAAGTTATGTGATTTAACACTGTTTGAATTTATTTTTATTTATTATGTTATAATAATAACATTTTCCTACTCCTGGAGTGGGGGGGGGGCCCTTATATATGTTTCCTTTTTGTGCTTGTCTACTATTGTATGGCTGTTCTGCCTTTTTTTTCTCTTCCATTTGTTTTTCATATGATTTGTATATTATTTTGTGTGACTTCACACTGTTCGTACTTATTTTGGTTGGTATCATAGGATTAATAAAAAAATCCTCTACTCTTTAGTGGGGGGGAAGGACATTTATACATTTTTATGTTTGCTTGCACGCATGTGCAAGAAACATAGTGCCATCATCGGAGATTTCGGAGGTGTGTCACCTCCTCCTCCAATTCAGTCAGTGTGTTGGCAGGTGCGGCCCCTGTAAGCCAATGCATGCTGGAGCTGTCTATGACAAGCTCCAAAATGCAGCAGCATACAGTTCAAAGGGAGAGCTATGCTTGAGTGAGCAGCGATAAGATATCGGCTGCTCATGCACAGCTCCCACACACACACACACGCCCACAGGTGTGCGCCGCCCGCATGCATGCACACCGTATAGCCAACGGGTGCCCATTCCCCGTCGGCTGTGCCAACCCGCCTCCCCAAAGCCTTCAAAATGCCACGCTGGGTGCCCACCCCAGCGTGGCAATCCACGATATAGCCGACGGGGTGCCCAACTCTCTGTCGGCTCCACTGTCCTCCCCCGAGTAGGTGCCATGCTGGGAGCCCACCCCAGCATGGCACCGATCCTTAGGCCGATGGGTGCCCAATCCCGCCGGCTGAACGCCTCAACCGTTCTTGTGCCACGCTGGGAGCCCACCCCAGCATGGCAAACATCCCACGTCATTCTTTTTGTTTTTGTTTTACCTGTAAAGAAAAAACGGTCCCACGAAGTCTCCCTGGCCCCCTCCCACAACCCATGCCCACCCACCGCGCACTCCTGCTTCCCCACACCCCTCACCCCATATTTACCTCCAGAGCTTGGCGCGATGATCTTCGGAGGACCAGGAACACGTCTGCACTCTTCAAAGCCGACCGCGAACTGAGGAAATGCCAGTAAGTTGTATAATGGGCTAGATAGGGGGTTTTCAACTTTGTTGCATATCTCAGGCATTTTTTGGAATTTTTGCACCAAATTTTCAACATATGGTTTTGGGACCCCTTCTCATGAATGATGTCACTGTCATGGTGTTATTCGCCCGAAGCAGACCGCAGTCACGAAATCACCCTTCGGCCTGAAATAACACCATGACAGTGCGACATCATTCATGAGAAGGGGTCCCAAAGCCCCATGTTGGAAATTTGTGCCAAAATTCCAAAAAATGACTGTTTCACGAGCATGCATTGCGCAGTTCCTATGCAGGCTCATAAGTTCGCAAATGTGTAATATTTTCACTCCAGATTTTCAACATTGCCATTTTACCACACCTTCTTATGAGTAGTACAGCTGTCATTTTTCACATCTCACCCAAAACATGTTTCCGCCCATGTAGCGCACAATGGCGTAGTCGGTGTGCGAAATCAATGTAGGGATAAATTAAGAAAATCACAGTGACACTGTTCATGAGCAAAGGTGTTAAAATGGCTATGTTGAAAATTTGGTGAAAAATTCCAAAAAATGACTGTTTTACGAGCGTGCATTGTACAGTTCCTATGCATGCTCGTAAGTTCTCGAATTTTCAATATTTTCACTCCAGATTTTCAACATTGCCATTTTACCACACCTTCTTATGAGTAGTACAGCTGTCATTTTTCACATCTCACCCAAAATGTGTTTCCACCCATGTAGCACACAATGGTGCAGTCGGTGTGCGAAATCAATGTACGGGACAAATTAAGAAAATCACAGTGACACTGTTCTTGAGCAGAGGTCTTAAAATGGCTATGTTGAAAATTTGGTGACAAAAGTCTATAAAATGACTGTGTTATGAGTGAGCATTGCGCAGTTTCCACGCACCCTTATAAATTCATGACTTTGTCATATTTTCAGTCCAGATTTTCACCAGTGACATTTTTCCACACTTCCTTATGAACAGTACAGCTGTCATTTTTCACAACATGGCTGAAGTGTGTTTTCACACTTTCAGCGCAGAGATGCGTGGTCGCTGTGGGAAATCATTGTTCGGCACAGATAAAGAAAATCACAGTGACACTGTTCATGATCGGAAGCACCAAAATGCCTGAGTTGACAATCTGCTGTAAAAAATCCCCAACCTAATTATATTACGCTAGCAATAAGACACAATGAGGTGTGGGTTGTGGCCTGATAAAACCGCACTTGGGTGCGTTATGAGGCCTGAGGCGCTTGCGCCGGTGTCTTTGCCTGGGAAGTGCTCTTATCAAACATAACTCATTCTCGGAGTGTCTTATTGCGCTTATAAAATGGACCCCTCCACACAAGTTTTTTTTTTAAAGAAGAACAGAGACAAAACATTATAAATATAAAAAGGTTTAACAGATGAAATAGTGAAAAATAGTCCCCCTATTGCAGCACTGGAGGGCTGCATATCCATTATATTTGGCCATCATTGATGATTTTAGTAGCTTTACAGACTCTCTTGGATTTATTTTGTATCGAGTTTTTAAAAATTATAACAGGATTGGGTCTGCTGTTTTATTTCTAAGCTGCTGACACACTCAGTCACCAGTAAGGACAATTTGTGTGAAACTGCATTTGAAAGTCACGGGCTTTCTTTTCTCAGTTTGTTGCACTCAGTTTTCACAATGGGTAGCTGAAGACAGCAGGTCTTAAGTAAAAAAAAAGTGTTTTACCCAGTTCATCAGTTGATTTTTTTATGAAAGCTAGCTGACGAAGGCTTGTCTATGTGTGTTGACTTCAGCTGTTACATTACATTTCAAGCCCCGCTTGAGTCGGATCGAGCGTGTCCCTTTGCGGCCACCGTACGGAGCGGTTTGCGGTTTATTAAACAGATCGAGGGAGCCGTTGGGCATCTTTTTACTTTACTTGATGGATTTGGGGTTTTATGGAATGGGGGCTGAAGACTGGAGAGCACTAGTGATACAAACGGATTACAGATGGGTGAATGTTCAGCGTTTGAAACAGCGAGAGCTGTAATCAGGTACCGGAGCAACGTGTAGCATGAAAATCAAAATTAACGTTAAAAATATTGTGGTTTTGTTTATGTGCAAAAGGAGAGGGGGGACTTCAATGTTCTTAGTAGACTGAGTGGTGCATTTGTAGTGTGTCTGTTGTTTGGGTACTGCTTTACAGCGCGGTGGTGTGTGACGGTCTGGTCCAGCTCGGTCACTACAGGACAGAGACTACATTGGCACATTGATCTTTGTTGTAAGGTGTCCTGACTGGCCGAAGAGGTGCCGGTTGGCACAATATGTCCTGATAAGGACACGGCCAGAAGTACCTCTTGGCCAATCAGGACAAAGAAAATTGTCGACCCATTTTATAAGGGTGTGCGTTGAACAGTTTCTATATACGCTCGTGACATCACTATTTTTTTAATATTTTTAATACAGATTTGCAACATTGCCATTTTTTACACCTCCCCATGAACAGTACAGCTGTCATTTTTTACATCCTGTTCGGAATGTTTTTGCACCTGTGGTGCTAAATGCCGTAGTCACTGTGCATAAGCAGCTTTCGACTAACAAACTGATATTCCCCCTGTTCATGAGGTCACAAAACAAACATGTTGAAAATTTGGAGTGAAAATACCAACGAATGCCTGAGGTATTAGGGTTTCCAACTATAACGCCCAACCCTGTAGAGAATGACAGGCATCAAGGGTGTGACTTGGGATTCTTGCCTGTGATGCTCATACCATTCTACACCCTGCAGTCAGTGAGAGGCATCGAGGTATGCCTTGGACACTTTGGCCCCAAACTTCACCCCATTCTCCTATATCGCACCCATCTCACCATGTTTCCTAATGAAATGGGGTGTGCATAAGGGCCAAAGACCCCAAGGAACACCGTGACACTTGTCAGTGTCTGCAGTGTGGGGTGTGGTGAAATGGCGTGGCCGTTATGCCTGACGACCCAAACGCACTCCCCAATGCCTGTCACTCTCTGCAGGGTGGTGGTGGGGTTGGCTTCAGTTCAATACTTCACTGCCATTCCTATTACGCAGCTCTGTAACTTCTACACTACCACTGCCAATGCCAGCAAGCAAACATTCGGCATTGACAAACGCCTGTTCTTTTTGCACTTATCTAATAATGTCTGACTGTAATACTTTTTTTGTTTTTGTTTACCATATGTTTTATATAATAATTTATTTTGTGTGACTTAACACTGTTTGTACTTATTTTGTTTTTTTGATGTTATAATAATAAAAATTCCCCCACTCTTTTAGTGGGGGGGGGGGACATTTATACATTGCTCTTTTTGCACTTATCTAATAATGTATGACTGTAATATTCTTTTTTTTTTTGCTTCTGTTTACCATATGATTTGTATGTTATTTTGTGTGCCTTAACACTGTTTGTAATTATTTTGTTTTTGATGTTATAATAATAATAAAAATTCCCCTACTCTTGCAGTAGGGGGACCCTGATGCTTTGGGATGCAGTCATTGTGGAGCAGACCTTGGAGGTGGTAGGTCTGCAAGAGAGCGCTACGATGGCTCAGGAAAGTGTGGAGATGGAATTACCACTGGAGGGGGGATCCGATGCAGAGGTGGCTGGAATACACCCATTGGGTGGCAGCATATCGTCCAAGTCAGTGGTCCCTCAGTGGTGGAAGCAGAGCAGCCTTTAAGTCTGGCAGAAAAGTGTCGCTGTTTGGAGGAAGAATTGCTCAGAGAGAGCGAGCTCATTTCGATCGAAGGACAAAAGCAAAACCTGGAGGAAGATCGTAAGCAGAAGGGCACTGAAAATTCGCCGAGTGCTACAGTGACATCGGGCCCCAGTAAAATCCATGCGGCAGAAGAGCGGCCTGGAGCGCTAGGGGAAGGGGATGCAGCTTCCTCTCGGAAGACTTGGGGTGACATCGTGGATGCAGCTTGGTCGCCGGATAGGACCCTGCAGGATGCAGGTTGGATCCCTATGTCGGATGGCCACTGGAAACCTGCGGGTGTTGTCAGTGGGATGACAGATGGCTTCAGTTCACAGATAAGTAAAATTTCTACAGACTTACAATTGCTTGAGTTGAGAAAGGGTGTTGCTTCACATGGTCTAGAGTCTGCCCCCCCCCCGCTGATCCAGAGGGTGGGTCGAGCACTGGGGTTGCTGATGTACATGTAGATTCAGTCCAACCGCCAGCTTCTGAGGCACCTGAAAGGCCTACTTATGCCAGTCACTTTAGACAACCTGTGGAGCTAGTGAAGTGGCGTAATGCCATTCGACTGCGATATGTGGGTCCTTGTGGCAACCCTCCTGATAGATTTTATGTTGGGAAAATACTGTTAAAGCAAAGTATGGGTTTTTCTCCCTCGGAGGTCTAGGCACTGATTCATGTCCAGGGAGAATATACTTTCGACATCAGTTTTCGTACACCAGCTTTATTAGAAACGTTTTGGTGTCACTATATAAATCTGAAAATGAACCCCCTCTGGTCAGATTTCATTGTCCTGCCTTTAACTAAACAGCCCTTCTGAGTTCTAACTATCCTTTTTAAGAATGAAGGGGTTAATATTATGGATATTGTACACTGGTTAGAGAAGAAGTGTGAAATCCTGTGCCTATTTTGGATGCAGAGGGGTTTTGGAATGGGGGTTGGAAGTTTCGGGTCAAGTTAAATTCCACTGACGCTGACCTCGTTCATTTGCCAAATTGTTTTTTCTTTGGTAGGGATAAGGGATTTCTTTTTTAACCGGGGCAGCCCAGAGTTTGCTTTAAGTGTGGGTCCAAGATGCATATTAGCACCTCTTGTGATGAACTTACATGTACACACTGTGGGGAAACAGGTCACCCTAGTGCCCACTGCTTCCAACAATCTAGATGTAATCTCTGTGATGAGATAGGGCATGCTTTTGGGACCTGCTCCATTGCTGCTAAAAACACGGAAGCAGCAGACTTTGGAGTGCAGGACCACTATATATGGCTGGCAGTCAAGCAGGGCCACTCTCCCTTGGGGGGAGTATCTCATGTTGTCCCTTCCAAGGAAATGCAGCCAGCTAAGCAGACTCTGAGAGACAGGTTGGATCTTGCCCCTGACACTGTCCCTTTACCTATGGTTCCAGTGCCTATAGATCCTGTGATGGGAGACTCAGAAGGCGCTAGTGTTTTCACCCCCCAGCACCCTGAACATTCGTCCCCTGTTGTGGGCTACACTATGGTTGTGGGTAAGAAAGGGAAGTTGTCGAAAGGAAAAGTTAAACAGACAAAAAAATCTAATGTCCCTGCCACAGCCCTCCCTCTGGCAGACTCCAATATATGTGATATTTTGTTGGATGAATCGACAGCTATGGATGATACTGCAATGTCTAATACAGCACCCTCACAGCCTGAGACACTGGTACTTCCAGAAGGTCAAATGGAACCAAGACCTCAAGACTGTAAGAGCGGCAGAGTGACTAGGGCATCTAGTAAGGTGAAGTGAAGGCTAACTTACTGTGACATATGGCTCCATTTCACTTCTGTGTGGCGTCATTGAATGCTAACAGCATCAAATCCCCTGCCAAGTATCGGAACACTTTTTCACAGTTTGTACATGAGAACTTACACTCCTCTGAAGACTTGGCTGCTGCTACGAATGGGTAGATCTGGGGAAACTGCTTTTGGTCTCAGGGGAAGGATTTATGCAGTGGGGTTGGGATTTGTTTTTTTCTTTCTCATATTCAGGTGGTACATCACATAGAGATTTTGGAAGGTAGAGCTTTGGTATTGGCTATTAAGTGGGGTACTACGTTTTTACGTTTATTAAACGTATATGCCCCCCAAAATAAATTTGATAGGGTTGCTTTGTTTAAATCCCTTTACCCATTTTTGAGCACTTCCTATCCAGTTCTTCTGGGGGGCGATTTTAATTGCTCCTTGCCCTCCCAGATACCTTCTGCTTTGGGGAAGAAGGTTTATTGTGATGCAACTTGTTTCGCTCAGTTAATTACTGATGTTGGCTTGGTCGATGCTTTTGGGTGTTATGTTGGTGGGAGCAGCAATACCTATTTTTGTGGACCCAGGGCATCCAGGGTAGACTATTTTTCTCTTTCATCTGGATTTATTGTACAGTCGCAATCATTACAAGAAGTGGCTACGTCAGACCATAGGCTTCTTAAGCTTGTACTGTGTGATGTGCCTGAGACCCAGAGAGGTCCTGGGATCTGGAAGTTAAATGTAACCTTGTTGGATATCCCTCTAGTGAGGGAGGGGTTTCGTTCTCTTTTGGTTGCACACCAGTCAGTTTTTTTCTATACAATGGCGCGGATAAATGGTGGGAGGACACTAAAAAAGAAATAAGGGTATATTTTCAGAAGATTGGTCGTATTAATGGGAAACTGAGGCATGATGAGTTAAGATATTTGAGGGACCGTATTAAATTCTGGACAAATCTTCGACAGCATTTGGGGTCTGAGTGCCATAACAAGATTAAAGGTTTAAAAGCTGAACTGGCTCAGTTGCAGTTGAAAGTTTTGAGTAATATGGAACAGAAGCATAAGTATGGGATTTCCGGGAAAAAAAGGGACACGTTACCGTTTGAATCAGCACGGCTTCTAAGAGAATCCCGTAGCATAACGTATTTGAACACTGCAGGGGGAGGGCATGTGACGTCTAATGAGGGCATTTTACATGAAATACACACTTATGCTTCTAAATCCTTTATGAGCAAACCCCTTCTGATGGATCACATGCGAAATTGGTTGGTTAGTAAGCAGTTACCTCAGTTATCACCAGAATTGCAGGATACTCTGATAGAATCCATCTCGCAAGAGGAATTCAGGTCTGTAATCTGGTCACTTAAAGCAGGGACAGCCCCTGGATCTGATGGGCTCCCTCATGAAGTATATAAGGAGATCTGGGAAGTTTTGGGAGTAGAACTGGGTGAGGTTTTGAATGTTGGATTGCAGACTGAGAATCTCCCTGAAAGTATGCTACACGGTCTTTTGTTATTGATATTTAAAAAAGGGGAGAGGGGAAATTTGGAAAATTGGAGGCCTTTGTCGCTTCCTAATACAGACTATAAAATCCTGATGAAGGTTTTGAGTAATCATCTATGGAGGGTTTTGGATACCTTGTTACATCCCTCTCAATTTAGTGGGGTCCCAAAAAGGCAGGTACAGGATGCCCTTATTCTTCTCCAGGAGATTCTGTATAAGGGGGTCTCGCAGGAGGTATTTGATCATCTTGTCTGCCTTAATCAAACGAAAGCTTTTGAACAGGTGGAATATGCATACCTCTGGGAGACCCTGCATAGTTATGGTTTGCCTTTTAAATTTATAGGTTGGCTAAAGACTTGTTACAGAGGCATTAGTTTGTTACCGAGTATTAATGGCTGGATAGGGCAAGAGGTCATGGTACATAGGGGTGTGAGACAGGGGTGTCCACTGAGCCCTTTGTTATATGTGATGTCCGTGGACCCCTTGCTGTATGCCCTGAACATGACAGAAAGGGTTATGGGCCTATCTGTAGGTTGTGAAGATAAACAGAATGTTTCTGTTGCATACCCAGATGATTTAGTTTTGGTTTTAGCTGATAGTTCTTCTGCTGAAGCAGCTCAATTGATATTAAAGACTTTTTCTGAAGTTTCTGGATCATCTATTAATAATTTAAAGAGTGGGATCCTACCACTAGGTTATGACGCTGCTGATGTTGTCTTGATCTAGAATATGCCTGTAGATTTAGGATACAGAAGAATACTTGGTATCTACTTTGGTGGTACAGATACTCACAGGTATAACTAGGATAGGCAGTTGATGGCAGCTCGAAATAGGGTAGTCCTTTGGAATAAGGGACAGATGTCGAAGGCTAAATGTATTTATCTAATCAAAACATTTTTGTTGCCATATTTTTTGTTTTTAGCGGCGATTTATCCTCCCCCACAATCTTTGGAGGCTTCAATTTATGGTGTATTTTTCCTATGTTTATTGGGGAGCAGATTGAACCTGGTAAAGAGGGGTATCACATATTTACCTATCAGTGAAGGTGGACTGGAGATGTTGAACCCTATAGTATATTTACATGTTACTTTTATCTTCTATAATTTGATACCTCTCTTGAAGGGGGGGAACAAGGTATGGACCCCATGGGTGGAGGATGGTATAGGTCAGCTACTAGACAATTGGGACCTTTCTGAATTTCTACCCCGACAGACTAGGATGTCTCAGTTTCCTAGTCATTTTCAGGGGATGATTGGGAAATTGAAGGCCTGGAAAATAGTTAAAAGATCCCTCTGTTTAAAGTTTCAAAAACAGTTTTATACTGAAGGGGTACAAGCTTTCTTTTATGCTGCTCCGTGGTTCCTGGAATTGCCCATAGCTGACCAAAATGCCAAGCTGAGGTTTTTAACTAATAAGAGAATCCCTAAATATTTATGGGACTTTTTGTGGCTCTGTATGCAAAAGAAATTGGGGATGAAGGGCAATTTGAAACATAAAGAATTATCAGAGAGGTTTTGCCCCAGAGAAGAGTCATGTCTAGGTGTGGTTGAGTCTTTGTCACATTTTTTTATTGAATGCCCTTTTGCTGTGTTTTTTTGGTCTAACTTTCATGTTATCTGGCCACTGAACCCTTTTAAAGGACAGACACCAGATATATGGACTGAGGATGTGCTTCCTGGCTCATGGGTGATTTATGACATGACCACAATCCGACTTCTGATGGGGTTTATAGGCTATCAGCTTTGGCAGGCTCATTGTAGTCTGACACTTCGAAAACAGTTGAAAACAGAAAGTCAGATTTTGCTTAATATTAAGAAAGATGTGATAAAGTGGCAGATGTTGGAAAGGGAGAGGGTGCACCCGGATTTATATAAGCTTTGGTGGAGAAAGATGACTTGGTTGGATACGGGTTGAAGTTCATGTCAGCTATCCTTTTATTTTCTTGCTGTTGTACTTCCCTGCATGCTCTTATTTGATGGGGGCTTTCTCACCATTTTGGTGGGATTGAGGGGTTGGTCTGCATCTTTGTGGTTTGTGAATAGGAAACAGATTGAAAATATATTGAAATAATATTTATGCACTGTTTTGTACCGTACGGTGGGAGACTCATGCTGTTTGATGAGGGGATTTATTGTTGTATCCTCAGGAGGAGGGTACAGAGATTTTCCTTTCAATGTATGATTTAAAGCAACTTTTACTTTGTTCATATGTTACATATGTTTCTTTTTTTTATGGAGGGGAAGTTTGAATTAATACATGTTTGTTAGCATTTTTCCTTTGATTAATTTGTGATGTATATTGTTCCTTTGGAGGTTAGGATTCCCATATTATACGGATTATTTATGTTCGAGTTTCATGTTTTCTGTAATACTTATTTTCGATTTGGATTTATATCATTATGGTTTTGTATGATGAGATACATTCTGTTTATTTTGTTGTGAAGTTTTCAATAAAAAGTCCCCCTACTCTTTTTCGATAAGTGCCATGGGATCTTTAACATCCACCTGAACTACCACCAATCCAGGCAGATGGGACCTCGGTTTAACATCTCATCCAAAAGACGGCACCTCAGAAGTGCAGCACCCTCTCATGCTGCACTACAGTGTCAGTATTGGGATATTAACCCAAGTGCCAGATGTGGGAACTGAACCCACAGCCCTCTGATCTCCCAGCCTCAGAGGCAAGTGTGCTACCTACTGAGCCACTGACACTGCAATTATTAACTCAGAGTCTAAAATTTCAGGTGTCCAAATTTTGAGCCCAATAGGTAACAGTGATCATAACTCTATTTGATTCAGCCTTAATTACAGTACCATCCCTATTAATAATAATATTATCTACAGAAGCTATAACAAAGCAAACTTTTAAAAAATTAACAACACCCTTACTAAAAGAAATTGGGAGAAAGAATTTATCAACAACATGACTAAAGAAGCATGGGAGAAACTGAAAGACATAATTTTAACTCTTGAACAGCAATATGTTCCAATTAAAGGCAAACATAATAAAAAGGACAAGATCCCTATTTGGGTTATCAGATCAATTCTGAAATTAATTAGAATAAAAGAAAAGTCCTTCAAAAAATGTAAAGCTCACCCAAGCCAAACCAATAGCCTTAATTACAAAAACACTGTCAGATCATTAAAGAAAGCAATTAAGCAATCTAAGATCAGAATTAAACTAAAATTAGCTCACTCAAAAAATATAAATCTTTATTCTCATATATAATCAGTAAAAAAGGTAATAGCAGGTCAGTTGGACACATATGTATAAATGGAACTACTGTAAACAATCTCTCATAAACAGTTAACCATTTCAACAAATATTTCTGTTCCGTTTTTGGTGTTAGTGGGCCCTTACCAAAAATAAATACAATAATTGACCCATCAATCCAATTTTCCCAAAATGATGTCACAGATACCTTATCATTTATCAAACAGTCATCTAGCGCAGGACCAGATGACATCCAATCCAAATTTATAAAAGAAACCTCATCATCCTTAACTGTCCCTTTAACCTTATTATTTAATAAATTCTTGTCTGAATGTCATATCCCCAATGACTGTTGCTAGGCCGTAGTGATACTGATTCATAAAAAAGGAAGTAGAACTAAAGTACAAAACTATCGGCTAATCAGCCTTACATCTATCCTAGGAAAAGTAATGGAATGCCTAATTAAGAAACAACTTGGACAAGAGATTGTCTTGGCCTTCAAGATGATTCACAACATGGATTTAAATCAGGGCATTCATGCACCACCAACCTTATATCCTTTTATAATAACATTAGTGTATTGCTTGACATCAACATTCCTACCGATGTAATTTTAGTTGATTACAGGAAAGCTTTCGACAGGGTATCCCACTCAAAATTAATTAATAAACTTCACTTCCTAGGCTTCAACCCAAAACTGGTCAACTGGATTGCAAATTGGTTAACAAACAGAACACAAAAAGTTAAAATAAACTCAGTCGATTCTGAAGTTGGTCATGTCATGAGTAGCGTACCCCAAGGGTCCGTCCTCGGTCCTGCTTTATTTAATATCTTTATTAGTGGTATGACAATAAGCCCTTCAAACTTCATTTCAAAATTTGCAGATGACACAAAACTTGGTGGAAGAGCAGATAACCCTGATAGTGTAAAGTCACTTGAACATGATCTCCAATCCATAGAATCTTGGGCAGATGACAATTCCATGGAATTTAACATTGACAAATGTATTGTCCTCCATTTAGGAAAAACAAACCCATTACATCAATTTTACTTAAATAACTCTCTGCTTAAGTCCTCTACAAGTGAATGTGACTTGAGGGTCCAAATCAATACAAAACTATCCTCGTCTACACACTGTATTAAAATTGCACATACAAGTAATATTATCTTAAAACAAATTAAGAGAACATTTATTAATAAGTCTGAAAACTGTCTCATCCCACTGTACAGAGCTTACATCTGTCCTTACCTTGATTTTGCCTCCCCTTACTGGAATCCTCATTTAAAAAGCAATATCAATAGGATAGAACAAGTTCAGAGGAGAATGACAAAAATGATTCCTAAACTTTTCCACCTTGACTACGATGCTAGGTTAAAAGTCACTGGCTTATCCCCTCTACACCAAAGAAGGTACAGAGGTGATCTCTTATTCATATTCAAAATTCTAGAGGCTAATCCCCTAATGAAACAATGTGGACTGTCCCTAGCCACAAAACGCATAGTGGAAAGAGTCCACAATAAACACTCAGTCATTCATTGGGCTAAAACTAATAAAAGGGACAATTTCTTCTGCATTAGAGCAGCAAAAGCCTGGAATCTATTACCTCAAGAACTTGTGAGTTGTTCCAACTTTGATACCTTTAAGAACAAACTTGATGCCTGGTTAAATCATCACTACCCCTGCAACTAATGGCCCACACCGTGGGGGACAATCTCGATGGGCCTTGTGCCTACTTTTGTCCTACCTTATCCAGTATATCCAGTATCCAGTATCCATTTCAACCCTGAAAAAATTCACTCATTTTATAGAAATCCACCTGCCAGAAGTATAGCACCATAGTAGCGGTTCGACTCCCTTCCGCCCCCGTCCTAAAACTAAACCTAACTACTCTGTGGTCACTTGCTCCCAAATTTTTCCCCACTGTGACCTCCGCTACACTGTCCCCATTTGTTAGAATTAAGTCCAATGTAACCCCATACCTAGTCAGTTCACAAACCAGCTGCTGCAGGAATGCTTCCTGCATGGCTTCCAGTAACACCACACTCCTTGCTGATGATGTTGTTTGAATCTCCCAGTCCACATCTGGATGCTTAAAATCCCCTACCAGCAGAAATTCCCCCTTGCATGCCATCCTTTGTACCTCTTTCATTAACTCCTTGTCCACTTCCTCCCCTTGATTCGGCAGCCTATAAACTAAGTCCTCTTGCCTAACATGACCAAGAGGGCCTCCGCTAATCCCAGACTCTCCTGCCTTTCTGTTACCTTTATCCCATCCTTTACATATAGTGCCACCCCTCCCCCCTTTTTCCCTGTACTATCCTTTCTTAAAAGGCTGCACCCTGGGATAACCACTTTCCACTCGTGATTTTCCATTCACCACATCTCTGTTATGGCTATCTAGGTCCAATCCCTCCTCCACCATTGTGGCCTCTAGCTCCTCCAATTTATTTCCCATACTTCTAGCAATCACCAGAATACCTCTCCACCAGTTTCTCCATGCTCAATCTTTTTCATACCTATATCCTCTGCCCCCTTCTGCGGTGGAGTGCTAACTAGGCAAGACCCTCCAGATTCTTCTTCCAACCCTTTCCTAGTTCTGTACTCCTCTCCTAGTTTAAATCCTCTCAGGACCCCATCTATATAACCTTATAACTTCCCCCTTAACACCCTAGCACCCCCATCATTTATATGTAGCCTGTCCCTCATGTATAGATTTTCCCCTGCCCAAGTGTCACCCCAGTCCCCTAACCAGGTGAACTCCTCCCTTATACACCAATCCTTCAGCTAGTGGTTGAAGTCCTTATTCTCAGCTGTCTAGCGGTGCTATTGCAGGGAACAGGCAAGACCTCCAAGAAAACCAGAGAGCTAACCTCCTCCCTACATCCCCTAGCTAACTCCCTGAATGTTCTTTGAACTTCCTCTACATCATCTCCTGCCAGGTCCTTTGTCCCTAGGTACAGGGCCTTCTGGAGAAAATGTTATTAGTCCTGGTGGATGCATACTCCAAGTGGCTGGAGGTGTGGGTAATGTCTTTGGTCACCACAGAGGCCACTGTGGCCCAGCTAAGGCAAATATTTTCCATTTATGGGTTACCAGAAATTTTTATGTCAGACAATGGGCCCACCTTTACGTCAAGGGGGTTTCAAGAGTTTATGGAAAGCAATGGAATCTGACACATTCTGACTGCACCTTACCACCCAGCCTCTTATGGTTTAGCCAAAAGGGTGGAGCAAACAGCAAAAGAAGGGTTGCAGTGGTTGGGTTCAGGATGTATGAAAATGCATATAGTGAGATTTTTGTTACAATAATGGGTTACACCACATGCAATGACAGGGGTGTCACCAGCAGAGCTATTGTTTGGCAGGATACTTTGCTCCCATTTGGATTTGATCCACCCAGTTTTGGGGACCAAAGTGAATCAGAGTCAGGCAGAAATGTGAGGGGCCAGAGGGCGTAGGACAGACCCGTGCCCATTGCAAGTGGGAAATTCTGTTTTGGTCGCAAGTTATGGAAATGAAAATCATTGGATGCCAGGGGTGTTGTGTGCAAAATCAGGTCCAGTGTCTTTTAAGTTGCAATTGACATTGGGAAAAGTGGTAAAAAGACATGTGGACCATATCTGTGGGGTACTGGCAAAAATACCCTTCCCAGTTGGGGGACTGGAAGGGACTACAGAGCGGGAGAGCATGAGGATTGGGAAGTCGCACTAGGTGTACCAAGTACTACAATGGCAGTAGACTCTATGGGAGTAATTAGGACGGGTGAGACACCCAAGGATACTTCACAGCTGGCCTCTGAGCAGGACCCAGCTACAGGAGTTGTGGGAGAAGGACAGGAGTCACCTTGAGGTGATCCAGTGGTATTTGTACTCCGTAAGCCAAAAAGGATCATAAGGGTGCCAGACAGGTTAAATCAGTAGTCAGACTTTAGAAAAGAAGGGATGTTATACAGTGGTTTGCATATTGTAGATGTTATTTGTTGCCCAGTTAGTGTTCACTGTGTAATAATAGTGATATTTAGAGATGGCCCCTTTAGGGAAATCTGATACTGTCTTTTTCTGCTTCCTGTGTTCAAGCCATAGGAATTCTGCCTGCATGCAGAAGCTGAGCTGAGTTGATGTTAAGAATAAAGCCTGATAAGAAGCAACTGAGAGCAGGCCCGGTAGCGCTGAGAGTTGAGGCACTGGGTACCACACCTCGCACCTCATCGGCAACCCAGGTTCGGGGATGAGCCCGGGTCCTCGGGGTTGACGGGGAGAGAGAGGATTGAGGATCCATAGACTGCTCTCCTCTCCCTGGGGAGGGTTCCAGGGTCTGCCCAGTGCAACACTGGCCCCCAGTGGAAGCCGGTGGGATGTGCGCACTTTGGGACACAACGTAGGGGGGCGGACATCCCCAGATGTCATTGCATGACCGAGCTCTGTGGGGCTGGGCTGAGGGACACATAAGAAAAAATCCCTCACCTTTGGGGAGGCTACGGAACCACCAGTGGCCTGGGTCCACATGCCCAATGTCGGCCGCAGAAACCCAGCAGCGCCCTTGGGGACTCTGGAGGGGCCAGAGAGACTGGAATCCTGAACCCGATATAGTAGTCCAGGACAGCGGTTCAGGCGGGCAACAGGTACTAGTGCCGAGCGGATTCTGAGATGCCCGAGCAGGTGGAGCATAAAACAGAGTCAACAAAAAAAAAAGAAGCAACTGAGGTGTGTTGGTGTTTACTACACCTCCCAAGATGCAAATAGCAATAACGCTCGACCTAGAGAGAACCCTGTGCAAGTCCTGGACACAACCACACTACTGATGCAAAATCAGCAGGCCACTAGTGCACCAATATAAGCACAGCAACATTTTATGGCAGCTGTGATACAGAAGTAAGTTGACAGAGATAGCCAGCCCACATGCTCCTATAACACCAGAGCCTGTCCTACCCTGGCTACCTGTGGACCCACCTCCAGCTGAACCCCAGAAGGACAATTCTCCAGATTCAGGGGACAAATCAGGGAAGGAATTGGAAGTAGAAGAAGAGGAGATGGATCAGGAGTCACTGACGGTGAAATACTGCCTTCCAGACCAATTCCCCTACCTAGTTAAAACTATAAAGATTACAGTAGGGTTCGATATGGGAACCACCACCATCTGAGTCAAAACCCATACCATCCCTAAAGCCTATGGCCAAGGTATTGGACACATTTCCCATCTGTGATTCCATTGATGAGGTAGTGTCAAAGGAGTGGGAGGCAGATGAACCTACCAGAATACCAGAATGAAGATCATGGGATAAGATGTACCCTCTACAACAGAATAAACTGAAACTCTGGTGCTTTCCACCCATGGCGGGCCCCCCAGATCGTGGCCCTCAGGAAGAAAATAGTACTTCTGTCAGAAGGAGGGACAGGCCTAAAGACCCCACAGACAAGAAATTAGAGGATATGCTTAAAATTAACTTTGAGTTGGCAGTAATGGAAATCAGAGTCGCCACCACTGCCACCTATGCTACTCATGCACAGCTCACTTGGATGCAGGATGTCCAAAAGACACTTCTACCCAAATCGGCAGAAGTGACACTTATTGAACAATCAATCCAGTCAACAAAGCATCTCACAGACAGGGCAGTGGACTCATTATGAATTCACGCAAGATCAGTGGCTATAAAAAACAGGGCCAGAAGAACTATTTGGCTCAAACTGTGGGAAGCAGATTTAGAACCTAACTCCATGTTGCAAAAACTACCTTTCAAAGGTGCACACTTGTTTGGAGAAGGACTAGACAAGTACCTAAAAGGAAAGAAAGGAGGCAAGTCAATGACTAAAGATAAAGACAACAGCAACACATATTTGCCATCCAGGGACCAGTTCAGGAGGAACAGGAACGTCTGTGGTAGGCATAATAACTTCATTACCAACCAAAACCAGAATTCTGTACTCCATTTCAACAGAAACAGCTGAAACAGATTACATAACCACAATCAGTCCAATAGAGGTGGATTCAGTAATTCCTTCAAATCAAATCAATCTTCCCAATAACTACTTCCCAGTGACCGCAGAGACAAGTTACTTGCCCATAGGAGTTTGACTGCTGCAGTCTGCAAAAACATAACATAGGCAACAACTTAGGACAAATGGGTTCTGGAAATAGTACAATGAGGATATGCAATAAAACTGACAGAGATTCTACACAGAAAGCACTGGAAAGGTGCATGCCTGTAGTTATGTGAGGGAAGAGCTCCTCCCCCACAACCCACTTAAACTACCTAACAACAGCTGCTCTGCTTAGAGCGAGTCGCACTCGCTTCTCGGCGGCGCGGATGATCCCCCCCTCCCCCTTCCCTCCTCCTTGTCTGCCTCCTGCTCCCCTGTCTCGCCTTGCTGATGCCTTGCTCCTCCCCTTCCCTTCCCATTGTGCTTCCTCCCACCACACTTCATCCTCTCTCTCTCTGCTGTTTGTTTTTTCTTTTCTTTTTGGGGGGGGCTCTGCCTGTCGTGCCCCAGTTCATCTGCCAGTTACCTTACTTCGACGATTGTCTCTGCTGCTGGCATCCCTATTGCTGGCAATCTGACTCCTCCTCCTTTCACATTGCAGGCTGCACACTGCTTCCGACGTTGGGCCGAGGTATGGCCGCCCCCCCCCCAACTGCCATCTGCTGTTCCATCCACTGGGACAAACACAGAGATCCGGCTGGACATCTAGGCAGCTGCCAGTGCTGCTAGACAGGAGGCATGAATCCTTGCCAGCATTACAAGTACCTAGTTAGAGAGCTTGCTTTCGCTGGAACCTTTTTGGCTGTCTGCCGTTCCCAAATGCTGGGCTTCCTTTCCATTGCTGCCATGACTACTGGGCTTCTTCGGCAGCCTGTTCCCTGGATTCACCGTTTGCCATAGCTGCGAGATGCATTTTTCCATCACAGTTCTCCTCAAGGCTGTTCTGGCAGCCGCACATTCCTATTTGTACCTAGATATGTAACTTTGACAGATTTGAAGCCAAAGCCATGCACATTCTCATCAGACAGACTGGCTCTCATATATGAGAATGTTTTGCTGACAGCAGCTACTACATTCTATAGTTGCAGCATACTCCAGTATTTTTAATACATCTTCACACTGCAGACCATGGGAGCTGGGGAATGATTTCTGCAGTTTTCTGCCTTCAACTCTAAGCCAGATGTCTGTACTTCAATCAACCGCTGTTGGACGATAAGTGCCATTGCATTCCTTTAACTTAGTGCCATTATACCTCTATGGGACCTATTATCTGCTAACATACTTTTACAGGGCTGTGTTGCTCAGTGGCTCAGGAGGCTTCCTTTACTTACTATTTACACTATGAACTTAACTGAATTCCCTTCGGCTTTGGCCCAGGGATATCTGTCAAGCCGGGTGGCCCTCTGTGGCGGCACCCCATCATGCTAGCCTACGTGAGGTCTAGCTTGACTCGCTCTCCTTCCACCTACCTACGTGGGGTCAGGCCGTATGCTGCCGGTCATGTGGGGGCTTCACCTGGCATGCCTTTCTGCTCCTTTGTTGCCCTACATAAATGTTCTGCGGCCTGATAGCCCATCAGAATCGGACACTCCAGGATGTTTCATTTTCAGTCAAGCTAACTGAGTGCTGGTTGCTGCAGCTTTCACCTTGCCTGGTCACACCTCTCCATTTGTTTAAGATCCGACTGCGCTCCATAGTGGATTTACTTTGGACTATGTCTTGGGATTTTACAGCAATGTCCCCAGATGATCGCCATATTACTTCACTTCATTTGGATTTATTTCTACTACCTCACTTTACCACTTACCAGCTGACCTACGTGTGGTCTAGCCGTGCATCCTAGCCTTCGTAGGGTTAGCTGCTACTCACTACTCACTTACCGGCTGGCCTACATGTGGTCCAGCTGCGCATGCTAACCTTCGTGAGCTTTAGCTGCCCTGGACATTTACCATGCCACTTCGCTTCAGTTGCTTTACTGCTCCTACCTCACTTCCAGCTGACTACTACTCTTTACTTACCTTACCAGCTGACCTACGCGTGGTTCAGCTGCACATGCTAGCCTTCGTGGGGTTTAGCTGCCAATACCTACCACTCTACTCACCTGTTGACCTACGTGATTTAGCTGCCATGCTAGCCTACATGGGGCTTAGCTGCCACTCTCCATGCACTTACTACTCAGGGATTGGATGCACTGCCAGTTATTCTTTGCCTTCAGTGGTACTACTCAGATCCCAGACCTTACAGCCCTCACTTTGCTGCTTACTCTTACTTCCATTGTCAAGGATACGCTTCCTCCTTCCCTTGGATTTAATTCTGGATCACATCATATATTCGTCTCCATTCCTTAGGATGCTCCTTGTTATACTGCTTCAACTCCGTCGGAGTTACTACCACCGTTACATAATGCCTTCCTCATCATAGCTTAAGCCTAAGTCACAGATCCCTACAGTTTCAGGATGCTTATTATCTCTGACCGAGTTGCCAACTCGTCCACCCAGGTCTCTTCATTGTATATCTTACCATCCTCGATCATCAGAAAAACGATAGTTTATTGCACCCTTCCATTGCTCTCATAAGTATGCCTCAGAATATTTCTACACTGCACAGATTGCAATACTATTTACAATCTATTCCTTGCTACTTCACTACTATTTCTGCATTTCATGCAGTTCGACATTACTATTACACTATCTACCAGTGCTCTACAACCTGCATCGAACTACAGGTCTGGAGGTCTACCGCATCGCACTTCGAAAAACCTGCCCCCCTATGGACCCGGAGGTCCCCTGAACTATATTACTACACCATATTCACCTACTTTCAGACCTGCTTCACCCTTCGGGCTGTGGGGTTCAACTACTTCTACTCTACACCTGCCTTGCCAGTTTCAGAGCCTAGAGGTTCTCACTCTTCCATACGCCTGCTTGCTGCCTTGTCTGCCAGCCTCAGGAGACCCTATTTATTATGGACTGATGTCTGGATTGTCTAGCTGTACATCATATATTCCTTTGAATGCTGCTGCCCTGCTGCTTCAGTTCCTATTATTTACTACTACTCTTCTACCAGGACTTAAGTTGAGCCATCTGGAAGACTTTAAATCTCATGGGCTACGCCTTGACATTACTGCATTCCAATGCTCAAGGCTTGGATCCTTACGACACTACTTCATCCGATTCAGCCTTCACCAGTTATTACCATCCATATCATAGAGGCGCAGCTATTCATGATTCATCAAGATTATTATACAACTTTAATTCCAGCTGCTGTACCATCCTGGCTTCTTGAAACATGTATATCTACATCACTCTATTCAGTACTACTCCACTGATACTATGTTTGCATCACGCAGGTTCGATTGTACTACTACCATGGCTGACTCATGTACATGTCCACTTATTTACACTACCTGCTCATTCTACCTGCGTTTTCCCTTACAGGGCCTAGAGGTTCATCAAGACTGACCCACCTATTTTACAACCTACTTTGCCCCTCAGGACCTGAGGTACAACTAATTCATGTCTGCCTATCCGTACTTCAATCAATACCTAATTCACTTACCTACTTCATTCACTCTGGACTGGAGGTTCCTACTCCTCTGCCCTCTCCAGATCACGCAGCATGCACTTAGCTCCTGAGCTTCTTCACCAAGGCCTTCATTTTGCAAAGCTTGCCAAGCTGTACATGGACCAACTTTCCTCCTACTCTGGACTTGGACACTTAGCCTTTCGGTTACTGATTCTCCTCGGAGAAGACTTCCTCGCCTGCTCGAGTGTTTTCCCAATGCAACTTTGACGCTTCGAATTACTGTCAACATGGATTCCAATCTACTATCATTCTGCCCTGGACATGGATGCTTGGACTAGGAGTTCACCAGAAGAGCTGCTGATATGATCACCTGACACTTCAATCGTAGTACTTCTTCAGTTTTCCGTTGTCACTGGATCAGGATCTACAACTCTGAATTTCTGATTAGCTGATAACTTAAAATTGTTAATTAGGATTACTCTTCTTTAGTGTGCCCAGAAGGATGGGCAGGTCAGTAGCCATGGGTCCTCAGAGGTTTCCCCCCAAGGGGGGTTTTCCTCTCCAGCATGCTACTGGTCACACTCTCTGGAGTTGGAGAAGATAATCATACAATATTATTAATTCTTTTGAGGGGTCTCATCCTACTCAACTAAACCTTCCTTCCTGAGGTGGGATACAGAGAGAGGCCAAAACATCAGTCATAACAAGTTACCCACCAGTGTACGCATCTAAGCACTTTGTACGTACCATCCAGTGCATATGTAGTATAATCACTGACATGCTCATGTCCATGCTGAAGTTCTAAGCACTAATCATTCATACGACTAATACCTCATAAGCATTGCCCTACTTACTAGTCTGGCCTCTGTATCCAAGCAACCTACATCATTCAGCTACAGTACGTAGCATAAGTACTGAGCTATGAACCACATATAATGAAAAGATGCATGCTTGTAGGTATGTGGGGGAAGAGCTCCTCCCCCACAACCTACTTAAACTACCTAACTACAGCTGCTCTGCTTAGAGCGAGTAGCACTCACCCTCCATCCTCCCCTGACTCCTCCTCCTTCTCTGGCACTCTTATCCCACCAGGGGGTCTCATCCTACTCAACTAAACCTTCCTTCCATGCTGAAGTTCTAAGCACTAATCAATCATATGACTAATACCTCATAAGCATTGCCCTACTTACCAGTCTGGCCTTTGTATCCAAGCAACCTACAACTTTCAGCTACAGTACATAGCATAAGTACTGAGCTATGAACCACACATAACTAATAACATCTCAAATTTCATGAAAGAAGGCAACACCACACCAACTTCAAGAAATCCTAAATGGTCTGCTGACCACAGGGGCCATAGCACCGGTCCCACAACAGGAACATGGCAAAGGAATATATTCCATATTCTTCATAGTGCCAAAGAAAACAGGCAACCTTTGACCCATGCAAGACTTAAAATTCTTGAATCACTTCATACAACACAAATGGTTCAAGATGGAAACAATCAGATCAACCATCAAAGCAATCAGACCACAGGACTACCTGACCTCCATCGACATGAAGGATGCATACCTTCACATCCTGATAAGACCTTCACACACAAATTCTTACATTTTCACATATTGGGGCTACATTTCCAATACATAGCATTGCCATTCGGCCTAGCATCGGATCTAGTTTTCACCAAGGTGTCAGCGGTGTTTGAGCCAAAATGAAATAACAAGGGATCCGGGTGATTCCATATCTGGATGACTGGCTCATCTGAACCAGAACAACATCCCAAACACACAGAAAGACAGAGACAGTTATCCAGTGTCTGGAGAGTTATGTCTGGGTGATAAACAGGGACAAAAGCAGTCTGTCATCCAGCCATACTATACAGAACCTGCTAGCTCTGATAGACATCAGCCTGGGCATATTACAACCATCCATGAAATGAGTCAGGACCATAGTGACCCAAGCTCAACAGCTCATGACCAATTGGAAACTTACACTACAACAGGTATCGCTGGTACTGGGATTAATAGCATTGTGTATCAACCTGTTGCCCTGGGCACAGTGGAAAATGAGGCCTCTACTGTTAACATCTATACAACAGGGAGCACAGGTGGACCACAATCTTATGTCAATAATCACTATGAGCACATCAGTGAGGAACTCTTTAACATGGTGGAAGATCCAAAGCACTTAAAAAAGGAATGCCATTAGATGCCATGAATGACATAATAATACACACAGATGCCAGCCTTCTGGGGTGGGGTGCAGCTTCTAGACAGCAGACAGCCCAGGGGAGATGGACTACATCAGAATCCAAACTCCCCATAAATGTGCTAGAGATGCAAGTGGTGTACAATGCACTGATCCACTTCAAAGCAACAGTACAACACAAGAACATTCTCATACATTCAGACAACTGAGCCACAGTAGCCTACATCGCAAAACAGGGAGAAGCAAAGAACAAAGCCATGTAGCATAAAGCATCTACAGTCATGAACTGGGCACAGTCCAACCTTTCATAAAGCACAGTGATCCATCTGGCAGGGAAGCTCAACACGACAGCAGATTGGTTGAGTGGCCAACAAATCCATCAGATAGACTGGCTCCTAAAGCAACACATATTTCAACAGATAAACACAAGATGGGGACCAGTGGAAATAGACCTCATGGCCACCAGCAGGAAAACTCAGGTCAGCAGATTCTAGTCCAGGTTGAAGGAAATTCATTCCATGGGAATCGGCACACTGTCAATGGACAGGTTCTTTACAGGGGGTTTCACCTTTCCTCCAAATCCCCTCCTACCACAGGTCCTGAGGAAAATCAGTCACTTCAAGGCAAAAGACATTCTGATAACGCCATATTGGCCATACCAGTCATAGTTTGTGATGGTGTTGACCATGGCAGTGGATCATTCAGGGATACTACTGTTCAGATCAGACATCCTACAATAGGGACCAGTGTCACAGAGTCATCAGTCAGAAAGAATAGGCAGACCAGGATAAGTTATAAAATTCACAAGTAGCATGTTATTATCCTTAACAATAAAATAGGAAAAAATAAAATTGTACAGGATAACTCTTTATAAAAGCAATACAAACAAAAATGTCTTCCTCCTGAGTTTCTCTTGCAATTTAAATCCCAGTCTCTCTATATCTACGTAAATAAAACATTGCTCTCTTTATATAAGATCCTTTTGCCTGGCAGTTTAAACCCTGCATCCTGTTCTTGCAAATTTCATCTCCTGTCTTTCACTAAATATATCAGAACTTTGTCAATTTCTTTCCTCAGGGCAGCTTGAAGAGTACATCTAATCTTAACAGGTGCAACAAAATAGATCATTCTGTCCCAGAGATGGTCTCCTGTTGACTGTTCTGTAAACGAGCTTGTGAATGTCAAAATGCAGCTCAAGGTCAGTCTCTTGTGTTATAGATAGTTATCTTTTTTAATAAACCCAAGTAGCTTTCTGCAATCATTTCAACAATGTAATTACATACATATGGCAAACCAAGGGATCCCACTTCACATAAAGATTCACATATAGGTTTTTTAACCACAGAGAAGCAAGGGAGAAAGAAAGAAAGAAAGAAAGAAAGAAAGAAAGAAAGAAAGAAAGAAAGAAAGAAAGAAAGAAAGAAAGAAAGAAAGAAAAAGAAAGAGCAAGTGAAGGAATGGAGATAACAGGGGGAAACTGAGGGACCATCGGAGTGGCCAATTTTTAGGTGCTGCCAGAAAATGTGGTTGCGCAGTCAGACAGGCGAAAGGCAGATTAGAAGAGAACAAAATAGATCCTTGCTTTTAACTACTCTGTCTGCATAACAAATGGGACAGGGTTTTACTCAACCCTGTCACAACCAGTCCAGCCCTCCAACCCACAAAACCTACAGTTAATAGCCTGGCTCCTGAAAGGGAAAGGCTGTTAAAGGCTGGATACCATCAATCAGTGGTCGACACTGTGATCATGTCCAGGCATTAGTCAACTACCAATACATACAAATGACAGTGGAATGCATTCTCCAAGTGGTGCCATCTCAAGTCAATAATACCAGATCAGGCCTCTGTACCAAAAGTATTCCTGTTCTTACAGGAAGGCCTTGACAAAGATCTCTTCCCTTCATTGATGTGAGTCCAGTTGGCAGCCATCACAGCAGAATGCAAACAGGTGGGAAATACAGCACCTGGGGTGCTTCCAGATGTAATAAGGTTTTTAAAGGCAGCAACCTACTTAAGGCCAAATCAAAAACTCATCACAACACCATGGGACCTTACACTGGTTCTAAAGGCAATGACTGCCTCCATTTAAACTACTACCATCAATAGATTTAAAATGATTGAGCCTAAAGACTGTATTCCTAGTGGCCATATGTTCGGTCAGATGGATGTGTAAGCTCAATGCACTCTCCTGTAAAGACAAAACAAAAAATTAACAGTGTGTCTCTAGAGACTGAAGTGGTGCAGCAAGGGCAGCCAACCCAAGTCCCTAAAGTAGTACACAAACAGCTGCACTCAGCACAAATTTAGCACACAAGATAGTAATTGCAAGTAAAAGGGGTTTATTACAGATCAAACATGAGGGAAAAAACCCAACGCTTCCACCACCAAATTGGTCTTTGTCAGGGGGTGACATCATGCACAAAGTTGGTACATTTTATAATCAAATATTAACATAATTAATTGAATAACACTGATTGACACAACATTCCATTCACATAAAATGTGCTGGCGTATTCGAAAATTGAAAGGTACAATAGTGCCACCATTAGTCAATGGTGACAGATATATAGCCAAAAACTAACAGGGAGGAACATTAGAAGAGTTAGGAATGGTTAAAATTAAAAGGCAATTTTAGTTTTTTTAATCATTGCCCCTATATTCCAACCCATATAGTCTTAGTAATACAGAATCAATCAATTTACAAGCAGTGCAAATGTATAAAAGTCTTTAATTCTATACATCTTGCAGACTGAGAGAGCATTGTAGCAAAAGAAAGAAAACATAGAAAAATAAGGGACAGGGAAACAAAAAAAGAAATGCCAAAATATGATAATAAAAAAGGCCAGCTAAGCAAAAAGACTATATGGGTTGGAATATAAGGGCAATGATTAAAAAAACTAAAATTGCCTTTTAAATGTAACCATTTCTAACGCCTCTATTTTTCCTACCTGTTAGTCCTTGGCTATGTATCTGTCACCAGTGGGTAGCTTTTACTTTGCTAAATTTATGAATGACAGAACATACTTTAAAAATGCTATTAATGCGTATTGGCATTGGTGGTGTGTGTGTGTGTGTGTGTGTGTGTGTGTGTGTCCCATTTTCTGTTTTTTGTTCGTTTTTTCTGATTCCTTTCCTAATGTGCCTCTTAATTTTCTAATGTGCCAGCACATTTTCTATGATTGGAATGTTGTGTCAATAAGTGTTATTCAATTAATTATGTTAATATTGGATTATAAAATGTACCAACTTTTTGCATGATGTCACCCCCCTGATGAAGACCAATTTGGTGGTGGAAGCGCTGGGGCTTTTCCTCATGTGTGGTCTGTAATAAACCCCTTTTACTTGCAATTACTATCTTGTGTGCTAAATGTATGCTCAGTGCAGCTATTTGTGTACTACTATCAGGGTCCCTGGTGTTCTGCGGCAGAATTTTCTGATTTCTGCGGCAGGGCTCCTTGACTTCTGCAGCAGCATTTTCTGATTTCTGCGGCATGATTTATTCATTTCTCTGGCAGAATGTAGTCCTGTCATTGGCTAAATATGACATGATATCATCAATGACATCATATGCTGAGCATAGAGGAGGGGCTTCAGGATAAATGAGGTGGGAAAGAAAGCCTGACACTATGGAAATTCACCAAAAGCAATGAATTCTGTGGCACTATATATATTCTGTAGCATGATGCAAATTCTGCGGCAAATTCCGCAACTGCAGAACCACAGAATTCCAGGGGCCTTGACTACTATCCTGTAAAGAGCCTTGCTTGGTGTTTCACGAAGATCAAGTCACCCTCAGAACAGTCCCCTCGTTCATCCCTAATGTAAACTCTGATTTACGCAACTCATGAACTATAGAGCTGCCAGCCACACTCCCTGAGGCAGACTCAACAACACAATCATCACTTTATACACTGGGGATGAAGAGTTCTCACAACATATCTACATAGAACCAAGGACTTCTGCAAGTCTGACAGACTATTCGTGCTTGTACAAGGGAGAAAGAATGGTGCCCCAGCATCAAAATCTCTCATCATAGCATTACTGAAAAATGCAATTCAGAAGTCCTACAAGGCCATGTCCATGGTACCACCAAAGGCCATAAGAGCACACTCCACCAGAGTGGTAGCCACGTCGCTGGCTGAATGGAAGGAACATGGCCACAGCAGAAGAAAACAGACAAAAAACCTTAGTGCATAAGCACTGAGACAAGGGTTACCCCAAAGGGTAACCCTTGTCTCAGTGGGGTGTCATACAGGGGTGTCATACAGACAAGGCACACTGAGTCCAGGTAGGATGAAACACATGTCTGTGTCTTCTGTTGGCACTCTTTGCAGACTGTGTGAGAGGCCTTTCGGTACCATGCATTCCTGCTTAAAACTGAACCAGCATAACATTTTGTGGTGATTTGCATCTACAGCTCATGATGCTTTGCATTATGGGGGTACGTGTGATTTTGTATTTCTTTGAAACTTGGCTTCCCGGTCAGTGCCCTTTGAGGAAACCCTTGCCTTAGTGCTTATGCACTAAGGTTCTTTGTCTTGTAGCTTCTTTTTTGTTTTTATTGGGCTCACCACAACCTAAACCTGATAGAGGAACTTAGGGTAGCTGGTTCATTCCACTGAGGTGTCATACAGATGAGGTACATTGATAAGTCCTAGTAGGATGAAATACGTGCCTGTGTCTTCTGTTGGCACCCTTTGCAGACTATGTGAGAGGCCTTTCAGCACCATACATTTCTGCTTAAATTTGAACCAGCATAACATTTTGTGGTGACTTACGTATACAGTCCATGATGCTTTGCATTATGGGGGTATGTGTGATTTTGCATTTCTTCACAGCAGAAGAAATATGAGCTATTTGTAACTAAACCAAAGGACTCTATTCTGGCCCTGCTTCGAGTCATAACACAACTTGTGGCCTTTTCAGGGTATAAATTGAACTGGAATAAATCTGAGCAGCTTTTGGGGACAGAAATGGGGGGGAGGGTTAGTAATACTATGTGGGGGGGTTGAAACGAGTACATAGGAATTTTACCTATTTGGGTATTAAAGTGGGAGTGGACCTTGGTAACTTGTATGCTTATAATTATTCCCCTTTGATTGACACTGTCCTCAGGGACCTGGCTAGGTGGCGGCCCCTCCCCCATATCCTGGTTGGACAGGATCAATTTACTGAAAATGAATGTTGTGCTGAGGATACGATACATCTTACGGATGGTACTACAATGCCCATCCAATTGGGATCTAAAATGGCTGGAAAGAGGTTTTACAGATTTTATTTGGAATGGAAAGAGACCAAGGATAAATTTAAAGAGGTTAAAAGCAACAAAGGAGGCTGGGGGCTAGACGTCCCAGACATTAAAGGGTACTACTTCACAGCCCAATATAGATTTAAACATAATTGGGTGAATAGGGGAAGGGACGCCAGCTGGGTGGGTCTGAAAGAGGATGGCTGTCCTGGAAGACTTTTGGCATACTTGGCGGAGGGGGGACTGAAAGCATATCAGTGATTGGGCTCTCTTAACCCTATGGTTCTTGCAGCCTTGGAGGCCTGGAGAAACATAAAGAGGAGGAGAGGTGCAGAGGGGATTAATACTTTATTGAGCCCTGTCACAGAATCCTGGCTTTATCCCTAGTGTGAGAGATGCTGGCTTCTCCCTGTGGCAGGAGAGGGGGGGTTAGATGCCTGGGAGACCTGATGGCACCCAGGGATATGCACTCCGTTGAAGACCTCCATTTGGCTCTAGGGCTTCCAGGCTCACATTTATACAGGTTCTTTCAACTTCGGCATTATTGCCAAAAACTGGAGAGGACAATGTGGGGTGAGTCACCTTTGGTAGAGGTGGAGAGAGATATCTTAAACGCTCAATGAAATGAGAAGGGCTTATTAGACAGAGTGGTGCATTTAGACAAAAGACATTTCCTTAATAATACCACAAGAGTTTGAGCACATTGGGAGAGTGATTTGGGACTCCAAATTTCAAATGATAATTGGGAGCTCTTATTAGTTCACATATGGGCCTCCTTCTATGTAATAAATACAAAGAGATGCAATTCAAATTTTTGCACCTTCTGTAACTCCTCCAGTGTGGTACACAAATTTTATCTAGAGGTGTCTCGAGCTGTGGGAGATGTAAAGCACCACAGAGCACTTTCTTCCACTATTACTGGGCAGGCCTGATGCTACAAAAATACTAACAGGACATTGCACAAGAATTATCAGTGATGGGGGGGAGCTGGTGCCGTGTCTCCTCTCACTGATATTTGGGGTGCAAGCATAGAGGAGGATGATGAATGGATTTTGTACCCCAGATGGATTAGAGTCTTGCTGGTAGTGGCTAGGCAGCATTCAGAACTTTTGGTGGCTGGGACAGCTCCCACCTTGGCGCTGTGGAAAGGCTGTCCATACAAGTGCTAGCGGTGGACAGACTGATGTATATTCTGAAAGGTAAGGAGGAATGGTTTGTGGAGACATGGGTTAGCTTTTTCGGTGCCCTGACAGCCAGTGAGGCACTATTGCTGAGAGAGGGAGACACAGGATAGGAGGATAGAGGAATACAGGTTGGAGGAAACCCATACATTTAATCTGGAGGAGAACTCTGAGGATGATGGCAGGAGGAGATGGTCCTGCCTGTTTTAGCGGAGGGGGAGGGAAGTGTCCTTTGCGGGGAGCTGAGTGATAGAATCTGACCGTAGCTTCAATCTAATAATAAATACATTTCTCTTGTTAGAACTGAAAGTGAGATATTTTCAGTAGTTATAACTATGAGGTATTCAACAGCATCTATATGAAATAGACTATAACTTTCTATTTGTTTTAGTTATACTAATCTGGTTCTTAGGGGAGGGGGGAGGGAGAGGAAATGCCATATTTATGACACAGAGTTTTATATGTTGGGGAATGTGTCACAGTTTTGTATAGACTTTATAGAGGATGGTATGCATTAAATGGTCATTTACTTAATTTAGGAATGTTAGTTTTGTTTTTCAAGGAAGTCACTATAGGTGTACAAAGATTTGATATATGACCTGGACTAGAGGGAGATTATAAGACCATATGGGGCAAAAGAGTCAGAGGAGTCCTATCATTATTAATGCACTGTGACTCAGAAATGGAGATGGATGTATAATGGCACGTGGATATTGTTTCTCCTTGGTTTTGTACTGTGCGTAACCATTTCTTGTCCTCTTTGTGTACATTGTCTATGTGTTGTGGATATTGATTTTTGTATTGAAAACTAATAAAAGATGATACAAAAAAAAAAGATGTCATCAATAAAGTGTCTCCAAAACACAGTATTGGGAAGGTACTTGTTCACATCCTGACAGTATAAAACATTAGCCTCCCAAAAACCTAAGTACAGGTTAACATAACTGGGGCAAACGTGGCCCCCCATGGCTGTACGCTAACCTGCATAAAGAAATCACTCAGAAGATCTGTACTGTACTTACCATAGGTCTTTGGGAGGCTAGTGTCATAAGAATCAATATGTGAACAAGTAGCTTGTGCAAACTGTGTTATACCAGTAGTACCAGTAACAGTACAATACGACAAGGTAAAGCATTAAGGCACTGAGCATTTCTGAGTATTTGTGATTTTTATTAAACATAAAATAAGACACTACAGGTACCACAAGGCGATGAATGCCTGACCACACCAGACCACTCGGTAAAAAGATAGTCTCCCTCCAATACAAGCTGCTGTTGCTTCTATAAGAGAATGCCTTCTATGATAAAAGCTCTTTTGGAGATGTGGCTTCTAACAGAGGATGGATTGTTTCAGAGGGTGCCTTCTGTTAGAAGATATATGGAACTGTACATACTTCCAATGTTACATTTTATGCTCTGATTGGTTTATACAGATTACAACTTTCATAACATTTTTATGGGGTGGGAAACATAGGATCACCTTCTCAACACTCTTCTAAGGTATGCCACAGAAGGCAATTATTATCCCTATATACAGGTGTAGCCAGTCCCCAGAGATCAATTACTGTGAATCCCACCCTCTGGCTGGGGTACCAAACAGGGTTCTATAATATGTCTGGGGACTAGGGGAAAGCAGGGGGAGGGCCATAAGAACAGCTGCTAACAATAATATAGGGTGCACAATCTAATTAAGCACTGTCGAAACCATAAAAAGCAATCTGCAGACAAAATATTCTGTTGTCCACAATTACACATATCTTGTGCCACAGGGGACATCCATAGACTATAGTATAGGTACATCTAGTATGCTGTAGTAGGGGACAGCTTTACACAGGGCTTTTCTGTCGGCTCCCTAGGTTACCAGGAGTCCCCATTACATATTTCATATCCCCTTACACATAACACAAAACATTTAACCTCTGTACATACTATATACATGGAGTCACTTCCAGATCTCCTCGGCTGTGGCACCCAGAGCCAGGCATGGTGCTGCAGGACTGCAGCAATCCACCCTATACTGTAAGTGCTAGGGTTTCAGATGGCTTACCCTCCCAAAGGGAAACCAGACTTTATAGGAAAACTCTCCTCAAGCTCTACATAGTGTATGCTCAGCTCCAGCACACTGTGGGGCTCACTGTCTATAAGAACTCACTGGGCATGGATATAAGCTGTACCTGGCGGACCATGCTCAGCACACGTGTGGCCTCTTCTTGGAGCTTATGACATTGATAGGATGGCAGAGGACTTCTCCTTGACTTCTCTGCAGCTCTCCTTGTATGGCTGAAGGCTGCTGTTCTCCTCCACCTGGAAGCCTGGAGTGGGATAACAAGAACCCCGGGTGACTTTGAGGGGAGACCCCCACCACTCTATCTTTCAACTCCTCAAGGCTGTGGGGCAGGGGTCGATCTTAACATTGTTTTACTAGCCCAAACACTAGTGCAAACTGACCAGGGCTACCAGGGCTAGTGCAGTTAACTTTCTACTAGCCCGTCTTGACTAGTGCAGATTTTCATGGCTGTTCATGAAATTAAAAAAGTCTCTACTTTAGCATTCTCTAATCCTCATGCTAATCTCTCTCAATGTTCCAGATGGCCATGTGTGATTAACAGCTCATTAAGAGCTGCAATTATCTGGCAGTTCAAGAGAGGGATCCCACAAAAGACTCAGTGTGGGTCATTATCACTCCACTGCTAAGACTTTCAGCTAGTGTCCAGGGTGTGATCAAGGGTAGAGTGCTGTTAAATCACTAGGTTCCAGTTTTCTGAATGTGTCTATGTCTAACAATTTGTCCAGTATTATTAAGACCAGTGCCCCTCATTTCTCTACATTTTGAGTGTTTGTATCCAACACTTCAGTGACAAAATGCAAAGAGGTATACAGGATCGGCCCTGCAGCTGGTGGGTTTTATTCCAGCCTCACCATAACTTCCCTCCCGCTCCAAATCTCTTAACTCTGTTCTTTCCCTGGACACCACTGCAGACCAGACTCTGAAGTGACCATCCATAGATCCATAGCTGCCATTTCTGGCAAGTGTAGGGGGTCCCAGCTCTTCTAAATGGACTATGCCAGACATCACCATCCATACAATTCCACCCGTATCCCACTCAGCATGTCCTTTCAGTCTAAAAACAAAGCTTTGGATCATGTATGGTACAAAAATAAACCTTGATAAAATACCTAATTTGAAACCTTGAAATAGGCATTCCTGGGGTGCACAGATCATCCTGTACAGAAATATAGTACCGCATTATGCCTGTGTACTGTTTCTCCTGGGTTGATGAAAGGACAATGTTAAAGAAAAATCTGTTATTGTTGGGGTAGAGCATATTGAAATCAGTGCTTTTACAAATAAAAATGTCATAGTTTTCTATTTCCCAAGCCCCTTAGGGTTGTCTAGCCTCACTCCAAAGAAACCTTAGATGTGCTCCTGGCTCACTTGAGACTATACAAAAACTTTCAAGAAGTGCAGGTCTCCAGCTGACTATAGGGTGGGGACCACGAGTGTCTTTCTCTGCCTGACTTTGTTCATTGCCCTGTGGGTGGCGATGACAGTGTGGTGAGGTGCATGATGATGTCAGCTATTGTGTGCACAGAACTAGGACTGCTTGATTAAACATATGCTGTTGTGATGTCCTCTCTCTGTTTGGGGGGGGCAGAAAGAGGAAGGGAGGAGGCCATAGTTCAAAACAATGGGGGGGGTTCACTGTCTGTGATGGCACTGTAGTCTTTTTTTCTGCTGGGGAGCTGGAGGCAATGTGGGAGCAGGATAAATGTGCAATGATCAGAGTATTTCTTGGCTTTGCTTGCATTGTTTCTGCATAAGTGATCAAAATTTACCATTGTAATTAAGGGCTAGTGCAACCATCTGCGGGCTAGTGCAATTTTGAATCAACTTGCCCTGCTGGCTAGTGCAAAAAAAGGTTAAGGTTGATCCCTGCTGTGGGGCCTCCTAATTTCTTAGCTTTCTTTCTCTAGAGCTCATTTTCAAGTCTCCCTATTCTTCTGGTCTCATCTCTCAGCATTAATACTAATTCCACAATCTCAGATTCAAGCAGGATCTCATCCTTGCTGCTTTGGCCTAGCCAGGAGTGAAGAAGCTGCTACTCTCTCTACTGGTTTTTCTCCTTCTCCTCAGGCTAGTCTTTGCACTGCTCGGAACTGTAGTCTCATGCTCAACTCAAGAGCAAATTGAGGGTGCAGGGTCCTGCCCCCCCCACACACACACACTTATTAGGAATGGGAGGGGCAGGCCACAGAGTTCAATATAGAGAGAGAGGCTAGAGTGCGGACTCCAGTGGCTCAGTTGAAGCCACGCTTCCGCCATATTAGGGGAAGGAGGATTTCACAATAACAGCTAATGATGGATCTAATCTTGAAATTATTACAGAATTCAGATACTTGGGTGTTACTTTAGATAGTCACCTACTGTTCAACTCCCATTTAACTAATGCAACTAAGCAAATACATAACAGAACTGGTGCCCTTTATATGGTGTGGGACTTTTTAATGGACAACACTAGGAAAACAATAACAGTAGCATGTTTGTTGTCCATACTGGACTATGGTGGGTTGATTTGGGGTGGGTCATCAGTGAGGTTTAAACAGCAAATATATAGTCTCTATAATTCCATTTGTAGATTTGCCTTAAGAGCTAGACATGGGGAGCACCACTGTAGCCTATACAATAGGCTGGGGGTGGTTACCTATGGACCAAAGAGACATTTATGCAGAAGTCATGTTTTGTGCATGAATCACTGTGTAGTATCTTGTATAATCCAATGAAAAAATGTTTTAAACAAAGAACTAACACTAGACAGCTTAGATCCCAGACTTCTGTTTCTCTGGAAATCCCACTTTGTAAGACCACAAAAAATCAGAAATCTTTGAAGTATAGTGCAATAGAAAGTTGGAATAAATTGCCTGATGAACTTTGAAATGTTGAAAGGTTCAATTCTTTCAAAACACTGTTAAAACGTTATTTACACTCAACTGCTATTTATAATTGCACATAAAGTAATTTCATGTCATTATCAATCATAAACATATCATGTATTATGGATACAATATAATTTGTCTAGGAGTTCACTGTATTGTCGTTAAACTATTGATTTTTATTTATGCCTGTTTGTTCTTATTGTATTATTAAATGTTTGTATTGTCTTCTCCAGGTCAAGCCTGTAAAACGGCCATGTGGGCCAGTGCTTTTTTACCCGGTCAACAAAATTTTATATAAAAAACAAAATTAAAAATAAAAAGGATTGAGGTGCCGGCAGATAACAGGAACCCTTCTTGAAACTTAGATAGGGGCACCAGCACACTGTTCTGACAGCAATCTGCTGATCCGGTTGGGTAATAAGCACCATTGACAGCAGAGAAATGATGAAGAGGATGCAGACTGTGGTGACAAAAGCAAGGTATGATCATTTGTCCTTTGCTTGTATAAGCAGTGCGTTATGCAATTGCTGTCAGAACAGTGTGCTGGTGCCGCTATCTTAAGATTCCAGAATGGCTCCTGTAATCTGCCGGCACCTCAACCCTCCTCTAATATGGCAGACGCGTGGCTTCAACTGAGTCATTGGAGTCTGCACTCTAGCCTCTCCCTATATATATTGAACTCTAGGGGGCAGGCTGCAGCCAAACAGACACCAGATACTATCACTTGACAAGGCACATGCAGTCATTCAGCAGTCCAGACCAGCTTACAGGAAGCAAGCTGGGAAACTCCCAGCTTCAAGGGCAGTTGGAACATTAACTAGTTAGTAGCCACACCAGACTTGAATAGGCAGAGGGTTGAAAGCCTGGCCTAATGGATCATAATGTCATACGCTTAATAGCGTATGACATTATAACCTACACAGCTTTCCATGACAGCCATGGTGCAATACAACGTATACTCCTGTGCACGGTATTGCACCATTCACCCACTCCCAGGCAGAAGATAAGACCTCTGCTGGGAGTGAATTCCACTGAGCAGCTGCCGTGGTTTACTGGACAGAGCCACAGCAGCAGGAACCCAGGCGCTGCATCTGGGACCGGGTTTGATTCCCGGTCCCAGACATTTTATTTTTGCCACATATTGTGTGCTCCCCGGGTTGGACCCCCCCCCCCGGAGTTGAGAATCTTTAGTGGGGGTGAGTCCGAGAGAACATGGCCCCATAACAGGGTAATAGGTGTGAGCCCCCACAGAACAGATGGCGTCGCATGACAATATTGCGCTGTATTGGCTGCGTGATTTTGCGGCGCGGCATAATGTCTTGCAACATTATGACCCTGCACGAGAGCCTGGTTACATATGCTCAAAGTTGCCAACTCAAAATCATACAGAGTCTTCCCTGAACAGTCTCTGACATGGATTGATTAGAAGCTGTAGAGTTTAAAAATTGGCAAATGCTGAAACTAGAATGTCCTGGGTCCCAGCCATAACTCATGGGAAATTCTGTTTTTGCATAATATTCATTTTCCTAAATACTGTAAGGATTTGGCCATTTTCTAAATGGTGCAAAATTGCATGAAAATTACTATTTTTGCATGAAAATGGTAATTCTTGCACAGTATTGTTGCTTTAAAATTGGTGATATTCATGCAGTTTTGGTATTTGCGCAACAAATCCTGGTCAACAAAAACTAAATAAATAAAGAAAGAAAGAAAGAAAATAAATAAATAGTCACAAAAATGTGTTTGTCAATTTTGCCTAGCCCTTGTCCCAACTATAATGCTTTTAAAAGGTCCACAATCTCCAACCCAATAGCCAAAGTCACTCTACAGACAGGAGAATAGCATGGGGGGGGGGGGCGGAGAATTCAGTCAGGAACTCTCTGGGCAATTGGACCTCTACAATATTTCACAGTTCCCAGGTGGGCAAGATTCCAGCCTTCCAAGGTGAGTGAAGTAAAATGGCTGATATGTCTGTAGGACTTGCTGGGACTACAAATCCATTGATAAAGTTAAAAATTAACTAGACTGGGGCCAGCCCGGGATCTGAAGTGGACCTAGTGGATGTGTTTGCATTTGAGTTGGGAAACCGTGCTCCTGATGGAAGCACCTCCCAGCCTGGGGAGAGAGGAGAATTACAACTGGTGCCACAGCGATATCTGTGGAGGTCCAGGGAGTCTGGTCCTCCCAGAGTTAGCTACGGTGTCTGATGCCAACTCCAAAGGCTGGCAGCACCTTCATGTGGGTGGAGGGTGGTGGAAGGGAACTGCAAAAGGGGGACAAATTCCCTTGTTGTCATCAGAATGATGCTCTGGGTACACTCAGAACCTACAGCATGGATTCCGCTGTCCATGAGGCTCAAAGGGGAGGAGGCAGAGTGTAAGGAGGGGGATCTGGATAAGGCAGAAATACTGAACAAATACTTCTGCTCAGTATTCACTAGGGAGGGGGAGGGTCAAGGACCACAGATGGGTAGCAGGGGCAATGGGGGGAGGGAGTGGACATCAGCCCACTCACAGTGGAGAGAGTTCTGGAAGAACTCACAAAGCTGAAGGTGGGTAAGGCCATGGGGCCAGATGGTGTCCACCCGAGGATATTAAGGGAGCTGTGAAGGGAACTGGCAGTGCCTCTGGCAGCCCTGTTCATGGAGTCACTCAACATGGGTGTGGTTCCAGGGGACTGGAGGAGGGCTCATGTGGTCCCACTGCACAAAAGCGGCAGTAGGGAGAAGGCGGGGAACTACAGGCCAGTCAGCTTCACCCCAGTGGAAGGACAGATCATGGAGATACTGCTGAAAGAAAGGATAGTGGCACACCTGGAATCCAGGCATGCCTAGGATCTGAGGCAACACAGATTTACACAGGAAGGTCATGTCAAACGAATCTGATGGATTTTTTTGATTGGGTGACTAGGGAAGTAAATCAGGGAGGGGCAGTAGATGTCACCTACCTAGATTTCAGCAAAGCCTTCGACACTGAACCACATAGAAGCCTGGTTAACAAGATGGGTAGTCTGGGCATGGGAGATAAGGTGATGAACTTGGTTAAGAACTGGTTAATAGACAGGAGACAGAGGGTGGTGGTAAATGGGGTACAATCTAGGGAGAGGGAGTGACCAGTGGGGTACCACAGGGATCAGTCCTGGGACCAATCCTGTTCAATATCTTCATTAGTGACATTGCAGAGGGGCTGGAAAGAAATGTCAGCTTGTTTGCAGATGACACCAAGATCTGCAACAGGATGGATACTCCAGAAGGGGTGCAGAAAATTAAAAGGGACCTGGAGAAGCTTGAAAGATGGTCAGAGATGTGGCAAATGAGGTTCAATGCAAAAAAGTGCAAAATAATGCACCTGGGTAGAGGGAACCCTGGGGAGAGCTACAGGTTGGGGGGAAGGAGTTGACTGTTACCAAGGAGGAAATGGACCTGTGGTTATCATCTCTGATGACCTTAAGGTATCAAAGCAGTGTGTAAAGGTGGCGGGGAGGGCCAGTGGCATGCTGGGATGCATAGACAGGTATCACTAGCAGGAGGCGGGAGGTGGTGATGCCATTGTATAAGACATTGGTAAGGCCTCACCTGGAGTACTGCATGCAGTTCTGGAGGCCACACCTGTGCAAGGACATAAACAAGGTGGAGACTATCCAAAGAAGGGCAACAAAGATGGTACAGGGCTTGCAGCACAAAACATATGAGGAGAGACTTAGGGACTTCCATATATACTCACTGGAGAGAGGAGAGGGGAGAGGAGGAGAGGAGAGGAGAGGAGAGGAGAGGAGAGGAGGAGAGGAGAGGAGAGGAGAGAGGAGAGGAGACATGACTGAAACTTTCAAGTACCTCAAGGGCATGAACAAGGTGCAGGTGGGGGACCATTTCCAATATAGAAAAAGTAGTAGAACAAGGGGGCACAATATGAAATTGGAGGGGATAGATTAAGAGGTAATGTGAGGAAGTTTTTCTACACAGAAAGGGTAGTTGACACTTGGAACAGTCTGCCACAGGAGGTAGTTGGGGAAAGCACGATGGAGGGGTTTAAGCATGCCTGTGACAGGCACAAGGAAACCTTGAGAGGGGAGGGAGTGATGAAGAGCCATTAATCACATAGGGTCAGTGGCCACATACAACGTATAGGGCCTACTGGCAGATTGGATGGGCCTGGCGGTGGGATATTGGTAGATGTTGCTGGATGGTTGTCCAAACCCCCAAAGAGAGTAACCAATACCAGGGCTAGGGAGAAAATGAAAATGGAAAAAAAGTGACCTTGACTGGGACAGCAGTTATTTTTCTAAATACTTACACCCCAGAGACATTGTGTTCAACAAGGCCAAGCTGCTACAGAGGGTCAAAGATAAACCTGTTGCTTCCCCGAACCTGTTTCCAGAATTCATTGATTTCTGGGTAATGCACACACATTTGAAGGAGAGGGCCTTCAGAATGTTTCCTCACCCATACCAGCCCATGTCTTCCTCATCAAGGTCGACGTGATTAAATTACAAACATTCCATGTAAACTCTGCCCATCGATTTTAGTTGTAAATACGTATTCCTAGAAGATTTTGAGAACTGTAAAGCTTGTGTCTTTCTAGCAAAGTTCACTTTCTAATTTGGCACTGGAGGAAACATAATAGGCTCCACTGTTGAATTTCCTAGCCATTGTATGATGTGAAGAATTGGAATGCATGTGAAGCTGCACGTCTAGAGAACAGCTTTTCTTTCTTTCTTCACAAGTGCTAATCTTGTTTTTGGATGGTAATCGACCACTTTGGCACCCCATGATTGGATGTTGCCTCGCTTTCTGCCAGCAAAAAGAAATGAGAGAAGTGAAAGAAGCAGGAAGGTAGAAATCATTTTGAAATTAATCTAGGCCACTGGCCCTTCTACCCCTCCTTCCTAACCGTTCTTTTTCTTTTTATAGAGTTCCCACTGTCACTGGTGAACAGCAATGTCACCACTGTCATAACTAACATCCCATCAGCACTGCACTGAATCCCACGTGGGATGAACACTGCTTATCAGAAACAGCTCCACAACTTTCTACATCCCTGTTAGATCAGGCTCATGGCATGTGAACTAGCAGAAGGTCTCTCTTATGCACATTTGGCTAACTGGAGATGTTCAGAAAGATAATCTTCACCTGACCTTGGAGATCAGCTGGTCATTTTGATTTTTAAAGACAACTTCTGTGTAGGATGATAGTTTATTTTTAGTATTTTGCATGCAAATACAGAGCTATTGCAACACACCCCACTCCTTGTAATGCTGAGTAGGGCCAATGTTCATGATTTGGAAAACATGTAATTAAGTGAAGCAATCAGAGAGACTCTCTGCATGATTAGAGCTGACAGCTGAATAAGGAGGCAGCAGACAAAGTCACAGCTATCAGTCAGTTTGAAGGACCTTCAGACAAACTAGGGGGAGGGGAGTTGTACGAAGACAGGGGAGAGTTAAAGTTTAAAGGGGACAGGTCATGCCAGGAAACAAAAAAATATATATTGGATGTGCAACCCCCAACCCGTTTCACTCCTAGACGTGATGGGCCTGTCCCATGGTACTCTTGTGTCTAGGGGTATTTTAGATAGAATAATGCTGGCCAGAATTCCCTTGCAAACAATCACCAACATGATTCACTTTCTCCTCCTCAGGATCCACTGAGACAGGCATTAGGGATGGCCACAAACCCCTATGCTGAAACCGAGCCATCCTGAACTCAGTCAGCTTGGTTTCATCAAATCCTGATCTAAACAGTGCCAGTTCAGGTTGGATTTCATTTTTTCTTTATTTCCCTCCCCCTAGCCTCCCAGGCTTGGCAGTCAGTGTCGGTCATGTGACTGGCATTTGAGGCTGAGAGGAAAGGTGAAAGGGCATCCCTGCAGCCAGTCCCATATCCCAGTTTGACATGCGCAAACCAGAGTATAAAAGCAGACTGCGTTGCTTCTTGGCACCATTCCTGACCTGCAGAGCTAGTAAGCAGACATGCTGGGAGGCTGTCTGGAAGAGAGGTCTACAGCCCTGTAGCAAGCAGTGTGGGGAATGACCATGTGAGGGTAGGGAAAGCGGATGAAATGAAAAAACAAAAAAAACCCATTTTACAAAAAGAAAACAAGTTAATTTTGACAAAAAAAAAATTTATGAGAAAAAAAGCTGTGCCAACACCAGAGGGGACCAAGTGAATTTGAAAGTGGGGACTGGGGGGACTCGAGGCAAGGGTACGGATGACATGGTGGTGAGGGAGGATTAGTTGGTGCTGGAGAAAGCAGACGAAATGAACACAACAAGCATGGCAAAAATGAAAAGAAAAGTTACATTTTACGAAGAAAAAGTTACTGTTACAAAAAAAAAACACACATACGCTTTACAACTTAGGAAAAAAAAAGCTTGGCCGATGCCAGAGGGGACCAAGGGATAGTGAAAGTGGTGTTTGGGGGGACTCGAGGCGAGGGTACCGAAGATGTTGGGGTGGGGTGGAATAAAGTTTGGGAGGGATTAGGTCAGGAGTGGAGGACTAACTGAGAAAATAAAAGATAAAGAACTAAAAGGAAAAAAGGAAAATTAAGAGAGGGACTAAAACAGAAAGTGAAAGTAGGGGCTGGTGCTTAGGTACCTTGAGGAGAGTGACCATGTCCAGGTGTGGGGGGGGGGTGCTGAATTGCACTGCTAGAGGGTCAGGACAAGAAAAGATAAAAACAAGCATTTGTCAATGCCAAATGTTTGCTTGCTGGCATTGGCATTGGTAGTGTAGAAGTTACAGAGCTGCATAATAGAAATGGCAGTGAAGTATTGAACTGAAGCCAACCCCACCACCACCCTGCAGAGAGTGACAGGCATTGGGGTGTGCCTTTGGGTCGTCAGGCATAACGGCCACGCCATTTCACCACACCCTACCCTGCAGACACTGACAAGTGTCAAGGTGTGCCTTGGGGTCTTTGGCCCTTATGAACACCCCATTCCATCAGGAAATACTGTGAGATGGGTGCGGTACAGGAGAATGGGGTGAACTTTAGGGCCGAAGAGTCCAAGGCATACCTCAATGCCTCTCACTGGCTGCAGGATGTGGAATGGTATGAGCATGACAGGCAAGAATCCCAAGTCACACCCCTGATGCCTGTCATTCTCTACAGGGTGGGGCGTTATGGTTGGAAACCCTAACACCTCAGGCAATCGTTGGTATTTTCACTCCAAATTTTCAACATGTTTTTTTTGTGACCCCCACCTCATGAAGAGTAGCAATATCAGTTTGTTAGCCGAAAGCTGCTTATGCACAGTGACTACGGCATTTAGCGCCACAGGTGCAAAAACACATTCCGAACAGGATGTGAAAAATGACAGCTGTACTGTTCATGGGGAGGTGTAAAAAATGGCAATGTTGCAAATCTGCAGTAAAAATATTAAAAAAACTGGTGAAATCACGAACGTGCATAGAAACTGTGCAACTCACACCCGTTATGTAATTAGGTTGGGGTTTTTTTACAGCAGATTGTCAACACAGGCATTTTGGGACCTCCGATCATGAACAGTGTCACTGTGATTTTCTTTATCTGTCCCGAACAATGTTTTCCACAGCAACCACACATCTCTGTGCTGAAAGTGTGAAAACACATTTCGGCCATGTTGTGAAAAATGACAGCTGTACTGTTCATAAGGAAGTGTGGAAAAATGCCACTAGTGAAAATCTGGACTGAAAATATTACAAAGTCATGAGCTTACGAGGGTGCGTGGAAACTGCACAATGCTCACTCGTAACACAGTCATTTTATGGACTTTTGTCACCAAATTTTCAACATAGCCATTTTAAGACCTCTGCTCACGAACAGTGTCACTATGATTTTCTTAATGTGTCCCATACATTGATTTCGCACATCGACTGCGCCATTGTGCGCTACATAATGCTTCATTGGCAAGCTTTTAAACTAGTCAAGAGGGGAGGCACTGATAAGCAGCAGAAAAATCCCAGCCTCTCCCTAAAAAACAGGGTACTAAATGAGAAAAGACCAAGGTAGACAGGTCAGTGGGGGATGCTGCAAAAGAAGGTAAAGCCATCAAAAAATGGAGAGCAATGAGTACCGATGCCCGTAGTCTGAGTAACAAGCTTCCTGAATTAGTGGCCTTGATGGAGGAGGAACATCTGGATATCGTGGCAGTCACAGAAACATGGTACACACAAAACCATGACTGGGACATAAACATACCAGGATACACTATCTACAGGAGGGACAGGGAGGGTAAAAGAGGAGGAGGAGGAGTAGCTCTTTACATAGGGGAAGGAATCAAAGCAACAGAACAAAATGGAAAACAGGGAGGAGAAGCACTGTGGGTAAATTTAGAGACCGGCAATGGCACCACAATCCGCACAGGGGTTATATACAGATCCCCTTCTCAGGGGGAGGAAATGGACAAGGAAACAATAGAAAGAATACTTAGAATGGTAGAAAAAGGGGAGATATTGCTGATGGGTGATCTGAATATGCCAGATGTTAACTGGAATGCAGTTGCAGCAGCCACTTCAAAGAGTGGGGTTATTCTAGATGCCCTACAAGGGGCATGCCTTAGACAACTAGTATTGGAGCCCACTCGAGAGGGAGCAATCTTAGACCTGGTTCTCTCAAATGGAGATGAAGAGGATCACAGATGTAGAAGTGGGTAGCCATCTGGGAACTAGCGACCATCGAACAGTATGGTTCACAAAAACACAGCAATAGAGTCAAGCCATACAAAGGCAAAGTACTGGACTTTAGGAGGGCTGACTTTGCAAAAATGGGTGAGTGCCTAAGAATGCACTCGCTAATGGGCAGGAAGGAGGGTGGAAGAACAATGGGAATAATAAAACTGCCATCACAGAGGTAACAAGCCTTTGTGTGAAGCAAATTAACAAAACAAAACAATGTAAGAAACCACTATGGTTCTCAAAGGAAGTGGCAGTGAAGGTTCAAGAGAAAAAGAAAGCATTCAGGAGGTACAAGGAATCACAGAAGGAGCAGGACAGGGAACTGTATCAGTTAAAGCAAAGAAAGCTGGGAAGGCAGTCAGAACAGCAAAGGCCCAAACCAAGGAAAAGATAGCCAATTCAGTTAAGAAGGGGGATAAAACCTTTTATAGGTACATCAGGGAGCGAAGAAAGACCAAGGAGGCTAGTGAGGCTTAATAAAGAGGAGGAGGGTGGGCAGAGGGTGACTGTGAAAGGCAGAGATACTAAACAAATATTTTGCTCAGTATTTACAAAGGAAGTGGGGAGGTACCTAAAACAAACAGTAGAAACACTCTGGATACAGAAGTTGATACCGCCCATTACAGAAGAAAGGGTTCTGAAAGAACTCTTAAAACTGAAGGTGGACAAAGCAATGGGGCCTGATGGGATTCATCCCAGAATCTAAAAGAACTAAGGGTAGAACTAGTGACACCACTAACTACCCTCTTTAACAAATCATGGGAGGATGGGGTGGTACCCAAGGACTGGAGGAGGGCAGATGTGATTCCCCTTCACAAAAGTGGGAGCAAGGCAGAAGCAGAAAACTACAGACCTGTTAGTTTAACCTCAGTGGTAGGGAAAATGATGGAATCACTTCTGAAGGAAAGAATTGTTGAGTATCTAGAGGCCAGAGGAGCTCAGGACCCAAGGCAGCATGGATTCACAGCGGGAAGGTCATGCCAGACAAATCTGATAGATTTCTTTGACTGGGTGACCAAAGTAGTAGATCAGGGAGGGGCTGTGGACATGGCCTACCTAGACTTTAGCAAGGCATTTGACACAGTCCCACACAAAAGATTAATATACAAGTTAGCCAGCCTGGGAGTGGGTCCCAAGATGACAGCCTGTTTAAAGAATTGGCTGGAGAATAGGACACAGAGAGTAACAGTAAATGGAGTCCATTCTGAAGAAAGGGGGTTACTAGTGGGGTACTGCAGGGTTCAGTATTAGGACCGGTCCTCTTCAATGTCTTTATAAGCGACATTGCAGAGGGACTGGAAGGAAAAGTATGTCTCTTTGCAGATGACACAAAGATCTGCAACAGAGTTGATGCACAAGGTGGGGTGGAAAGGATGAGAAGGGACTTGGCAAGGTTAGAGGAATGGTCAAATGTATGGCAGCTTAGATTCAATGCTATGAAGTGCAAGGTAATGCACCTGGGAAACAAAACCAGGGAAGAGTACACAATGGGGGTGAGATACTAACAACAATAAAAATGGAAAGGGACCTGGGGTAGTCATATCAGATGACCTAAAGGTGGGCAAGCAATGTGAGAGGGCAGCAAGGAGGGCTGGGGGATACTGGGATGCATAAGGAGGCATCACCAGTAGAAAACAAGGAAGTTATTATCCTCTCTACAGACAGTTGGTGAGACCATCTGAGTACTACGTGCAGTTCTGGAGACCCAATCTCCGCAAGGACATAGACAAGATGGAGGCTGTCCAGAGGAGGGCAACTAAAATGGTGCAGAGTCTGCACCGGAAGACATATGAAGAGAGACTTAAGGAGCTGAATATGTATAGCCTCGAGGAAAGGAGGGAGGGGGGACATGATAGAAACTTTCAAGTATCTCAAGGGAATCAGCAAAGTCCAAGAGGGTAGCATCTTTCAAAAAAAGAGGTGTGCAAGAACAAGGGGGCACAATTTGAAGATAGAAGGGGGGCGGCTCAGAGGTAATTTAAGGAAGTATTTTTTCACAGAGAGGGTTGTGGATGCATGGAACGGACTTCCGGAGGAGGTTGTGGAGTCAAAAACAGTGGTGGAATTCAAGCATGCATGGGACAGTCATAAGGCAATTCTAGGGGGTGGGGGTAGGAAGAAGTAGGCTGCTGGTTAACTAGGATCTGCAGCTTATCCAATAGATAGGGAAATGGGCAGAATGGGTGGGCCAAGCGGTCCTTATCTGCCGTCAAAATCTATGTTTCTATGTTTCTATGTTATGGGCAGAAACACATTTTGGGCAAGATGTGAAAAATGACAGCTGTACTGCTCATAAGGAAGTGTAATAAAACGGCAATGTTGAAAATCTGGAGTGAAAATATTGAAAATTCGCAAACTTACGAGTGTGCGTAGGAACTGCGCAACGCGTGCTCGTAAAACAGTCATTTTTAGGAATTGTTTCACCAAATTTTCAACATAGCCATTTTAAGACCTCTGCTCATTAACAGTGTCACTGTGATTTTCTTAATGTGTCCCATATATTGATTTCGCACAATCCGTGCCATGCACAGCCTACATGGGCGGAAACATATTTTGGGCAAGATGTGAAAAATGACAGCTGTACTGCTCATAAGGAGGTGTGGTAAAATGGCAATGTTGAAAATCTGGAGTGAAAATATTGAAAATTCGTGAACTTACGAGCGTGCATAGGAACTGCATAGCCTTGCAGCTCAGTAAACAGTCATTTTAGGACTTTTCCACAAATTTTCAACATAGGCTTTTAGAGACCACCTTATGAATAGTGGCAGTGTCATTTCATTATTCAGTCCTGAAAGGTGATTTCGTGCAGTGACTACGAAATCACCCTTCAGGCCTGATTAACGCCATGACAGTGAGAGCATTCATGAGAAGGGGTCCCAAAAACCCCATGTTGAAAATTTGGTGCAAAAATTCCAAAAAATGGCTAAGATATGCAGCAAAGTTGAAAAAACCCAATCTATCCCATTATACAGCTTACCGGCATTTCCTCAGTTCGCGGTTGGCTTTGAAGAGTGCAGACGTGTTCCCGGTCCACCGAAGATCATCGCGCGGAGTCTGGAGGTAAGTATGGGGTGAGGGGGTGTGGGGAAGCGGAGTGCGAGTGGTGGGCACGTGGTGGGGGGCAGAGACAACGAGGGACCGCTTTTAAGTTTCAGGGTTTTTGTTTTTTAAATGACGACACGGGACATTTGCCACGCTGGGATGGGCTCCCAGCGTGGCACAGGAGACTCAACTGGTGGGGTTTGGAGCCAGCGGGGATTGGGCACCCCGTGCGACAACAGCATCTGTTGCCATGCTGGGTGGGCTCCCAGGCGGCACACTGTACTCAGAGAGGGGACAGTGGAGCCGATGGGGGATCGGGCACCCCGTCAGCTGTCGATGTGCAGCCACGCTGGGTGGGACGCAGGCGTGGCATATGTTCTCTGCTTTGGGGCGCAGCACAGCTGACGGGGGATTGGGCACCCCCATCGGCTACATAGTGTGTTCGTGGGGGGGGCGAGCATGCAGTATGCGTGCGTGTATGTGTGCATGTGTGTGTGTAGGGGGAGCGTGCATGAGCAGGCGATATCTTATCACTGCTCACTGAAGCATAGCTCCCCCTTTCAACTGTACACCACTGCATTTTGGAGCTGTCATAGACAGCTCCAGCAGGCATTGGAGAACTGTGGCCGCGCCTGCAAACACACTGAATTGGAAGAGGGCTGCCACACTCCGAAAACTCGAATGATGGCACTATGTTTCTTGCACATGTGTGCAAGCAAACATAAAAAAAAAAAAAAAAAGGAATGAGGAAATACAAGAAAAAAGACAGAAGCAGAAACAAGTTGAAGACAGAGAAGGGAAAGAATTAAAATAAGTTAAAAGAGAAACTGAAACTTGGGTTTGCGGAGGTGTGCCGAAGTGAAACTTTAAGTGAGGAGAGTTAGGTTACAAAAAACATTGTGGGGGTGAGATGTGTACTAACAAAAGAAAGTTAAAGTAAAAGAAAGAGAGAATTACAAGAAAAGAAGACAGAAAAAAATAAGAAAAGTTAAAGACAGAGAAGGGAAATAGTTAAAGCAAGTTAAGAAACTGAAATTGGGGTTTGTGGAGGTAGACTGAAAGGAGGGAGGGTGTGATTCACTGACAATTAAAGATGGGTGTAGCAGTGTGGGCTGAAAGATAAAAAAGGAGGATGAAGTAAGGAAGAAATGACCACAAGACAAATACAAAAGTACTACGGACAACAGAATATACAGTGTCTGTGTTAATTTACCGTTTTCAAAATCATCCTGCTGTTATAAAAAATGTGTTATCAACCCTGATTATCCTGCAAAACCATGCCCCACACCAGGCACTTGAGATAATATCCCAATACTAACACTGTAGTGCATCATGAAGGGGTGCTGCACTTCTGAGGTGATGTCTGTCAGATGAGACATTAAACCGAGGTGCCGTCTGCCTGTTCTGGTGGTAATTCAGGTGGATGTTACAGATCCCATGGCACTTCTAGAAAAGAGTAGAGGAATTTTATCTGTGCAAACGTATCAAACAAAACTGTTAACAAATGCTCAAAGTATTAAGCACATAATTACGGTATCACAAGCTCTATACAAATGAGTGGTAGAAGCCTAATCACAGCTTGTGAAACAGAGCAACAGCAAAAAAAAGGATTTATCTTTCAGGTACAAAGTCATGACCTGAACATGCACCATATGTGCAACAGTACATGGCTGAATCATGTTCTGTTGCAGTGTATATGCACAATGAGCTTGCCAAAGAAAGTATTTACAAATGGCAAATCATACCTGGAAGATACACGATGTGAACCCAGACCATGAAGGGGGATAAAAACTACACAACTGTTTCATAAGCGACCATAGTAAAAATGGGGCTACGCAATAACATATTAAGGTGCTGCCAAAAGGCTAGGCTAAATGGGCATTCAAAGAAAAAGTGGAACTGAGTCTCCAGGATTCCAGCACAGGTATGTCTGGGACACATGCGCTCTGCTACAGATATGTGCTTCAAGAAAGCTCAGACCTTCAACTTACCATGTAGGCTGAGCCAAAGCACACCCCACATATTGAATGGGATGGATTTGTTTGTAAGCTAGGAGCGTGCCATGGGAAGCTCAGTAGGAGAGCAGAATTTCAACTCCAGTTGGGGGTAAATTTACCTGCAAGAATATCCATGTAGAAGTTCTTTCTGGAAAGTGTAGAACAATCCATAAACGTGAGATGCCATTGAAAGAGCTTTTTGACAGCAAAAAACAAATAAGTGAGTACTAAATGTGCATACATCTTGCCCGGGGCCAGGCACCATGCCTATTCCAGTACGTCAAAAAGGTACTAACCACTCTTCCACCAGGGGGACCCAGGAAACCGTAGCACCACCCAAGACCCATGCAGAGCTACTCGAAAAATATATGCTAAAGTAAAACACTACTGGATTCGCCATATGTAGCCCATCTTTGATTTTAGGTAAATAGGTAACACTCCTCTGGACTGGGTTTAGACGGGAGCCCCACAACTCCTGGAAAAAAATACTGTACAACTTTGTTTCCAAAGGGGGGGGGATGGAAAGACTGAGCTAAGGTATATGAAACAAGGCAATAAGAGAGATTTAATTAAATAAATTCTCTAGGATTTGGCAAGAATTCTGTGTTTCCATCATGCCAGAATGCCTTACGCCTTTTTGATCCGATCTGCCCAATTAAAAACTGCTGCATCAAAATGATTAAAATAAATACCAAAAGGTTTCATTGGATCATGACTCAATGATTCCGGCACAAGTTATGGGGTGGGTGACTGAGCTAGATCACCTAAGGGTGTTGGCACACTCTTAGTATAATTAATCTTAGAACCAGACATCAAGGAGAAATCACCCACCAGGGTCTTAACAGTGTTTTCCGTGTCTGAGTCCCATAAAAATATGCACAGGTCATCAGCGTACGCTGGCACCCTAAGTTCTGAAATGTCAGGCATGAGCTGTAGTCCACGAAGATCCAGGGAAGCGTGGAGAAGCCAAAGCAAAGGGTCAATGGAGAACACATAGAACAAAGAGCTCAAGGGGCAGCCTTGCCTCACCCCTCGGTTGTGTACCATAGGGAGACCCATAAAAGAATTAACATAAGGGATCATTCTAGCAGTCGAGTACAGCATCTGGATCCAGGACACAAAGGAAGGGGAATGCCGTACTGTGAAAGAATGTCAAATAGGTAAGGCAGAGAAACCCTGTCGAATGCCTCCTCTTGCTCCAGGGAGAGAACATAACCATGACAGGTACCCTGTTTGCCCCGTTCAAATACTTCACAGAGTATGAGTATCTTATCAGTAATCTGGCGGGAGGGAACAGTGCAACTCTGGTTCCTAGAGATCAGACTCTCAGTTACAGAGACCAGTCTTTTAGCTAGCAGTTTGGCAACAATCTTGTAGTCAGTATTGAGGAGACATAGTGGTCTCTAATTTTCCAACAGTGTCTGGTCACCCTTTTTATATAAAAAAATAAGGAAGGCTTCACCCCAGAGGGAAATAAGGAACCAATCCCAAGAACCTGCATAAACAAAATCTGCAGAGCAGTTGTTAAGTGGCCCACAAAGGTCTCGTAGAACTATGGGGGAAGACAATCTGTCCTGGGTACAGTAGTCATAGGAAGTCCTTGAATAGCTTCAATTACCTCCGACAATGAGACATGGAGGGTTAAAGACCCATGTATATGCAGAGGTAGGAGCGAGAGACCTAAGGACTGGGCAGAAGGAAAACATTACATACCATAGTAATCTTGTTTCTTCTAAGGGAATCTCTCTGTATTCTGACAATTGCAGTATGGCCTCACCATAAGAACCTATGCTAATGATGGAATGTTAGGCTTGAGCTCGGTTTTCAAATCACTGTCCCTGGTTGCACTTCCTGCAATCATCAGATTCTTATGAAGTATGCAGAAGCTAAGAATACTAAGCTAATTTAACTAATCTCAATACCCTGACTAGGGTAGGAAAGCACCTTCAAATAACAAAGGACATTACTAAGACTCAAGTCAACAGATACCCTAGAAACTAATAGATACCCACTGGTTTCCAATATGAGTAACAGGCAGTGTGCAGTGCCTGGTAGGTCCTAGCAGGGGAGGAAGGGTGGGAGCTCAGAATACAGTAAGATTCCCTAAGAAGAAACAAGTTTACTATGGTAAGTAATGTTTTCTTCAAACCCCAGGAAATCTTACTGTATTCTGACAATTGCAGACTATCCAAGCAGTGCCTTTGGAGGTGGGCAGAGGACCTATTTAGGAAACAAGCTCTGCAAAACTGCTGTGCCAAACCTGGCATCACTCCTGGCCTGGGTATCCTAACAATAATGCTTAGTGAATGTGTGGACTGTTTTCCAGGTAGCTGATTTACATATTTCCAATAAAGGAATATCTCTTAGTGCTGCTATAGATGCAGCTGTCCCCCTTGTAGAATGGGCCCTGAGCCCCTGAAAGGGCTGTTTGCCCATTTTGCCATAACAGAACTGGATACATGCCATAATCCATCTTGTTATGGTTCTCTTAGTGGTAGGTTTGCCTTTTCTCACTTCCTCATAAGTCAAAAAGAATTGGGTTTTATCCCCCCTATGACTTTTTGTATGTTCCAGGTAGTAGCTGATAGCTCTTTTACCATCCAAGCTATGCAGTCTATGTTTACCTGAAGTAGAATGGTCAGTAAAGATGACCGGAAGTGCAAGGGTCAACCTTAACTTTTTTTTGCACTAGCCAGCATGGCAAGTTGATTCAAAATTGCACTAGCCCACAGATAATTACACTAGCCTTTAATTATTGTTGTAAATTTTGATCACTTATGCAGGAAACATTGCAAGCAAAGCCAAGAAATACTCTGATTATTGTACATTTATCTTGCTCCCACATTGCTTCCAGCTCCCCAGCAGAAAAAAAGACTGCAGTGCCATCAGAGTGAGCCCCCCCATTGTTTTGTACCATAGCCTCCTCTCTTCCTCTTTCTGCCCCCCCACACACTGAACAGAGAGATGATATCACAACAGCAAATGTTCAATCAAGCAGTCTGTGCACACGATAGCTGACATCATCATGCACCTCACCACGCTGTCACCACCACCCACAGGGCAATAAACAGAGTCAGGCAGAGAAAGACACTCTCGGTCCCCACCCTATAGTCAGCTGGAGACCTGCACTTCTGAAAGTTTTTGTACAGTCTCAAGTGAGCCAGGAGCACATCTAAAATTTCTTTGGGGGTGGGGGCTAGACAAACCTATAGTAAGGGGCTTGGGAAATAGAAAACTATGAGATTTGTATTTGTAAAAGCATTGATTTTAATATGGTCTGCCCCAACAACAACAGATTTTTCTTAAACATTGTCCTTTCATCAGCCCAGGGGAAACAGTACACAGGCATAACACTATACTATATCTATTTCTGTATAGGATGATCTATGCACCCCAGGAATGCCTATTTCAAGGTTTCAAATTATGTATTTTATCAAGGTTTATGTTTGTACCATACATGATCCAAAGCTTTGTTCTTAGGCTGAAAGGACATGCTGAGTGGGATAAGGGTAGAACTGTATGGATGGTGATGGCTGGCATAGTCCATTTAGAAGGGCTATGGACCCCCTACACTTGCCAGTAATGGCAGGTATGGATGGTCTCTTCAGAGTCTGGTCTGCAGTGGTGTCCAGGGAAAGAATATAGTTAAGAGATTTGGAGGGGACAGGGAAGTTATGGTGAGGCTGGGATAAAACCCACCACCTGCAGAGCTGATCCTGTATACCTCTTTGCATTCTGTCACTGAAATGTTGGATACAAACACTCAAAATGTAGAGAAATGAGGGACACTGGTCTTAATAATATTGGACACGTTGTTAGACATAGACACATTAGAAAACTGGAACCTAGTGACTTAACAGCACTCTACCCTTGATCACACCCTGAACACTAGCTGAAAGTCTTAGCAGTGGAGTGATAATGACTCACATTGAGTCTTTTGTGTGACCCCTCTCTTGAACTGCCAAATAATTGCAGCTCTTAATGAGCTGTTAATCACACATGGCCATCTGGAACACTGAGAGAGATTAGCATGAAGACTAGAGAATGCTAAAGTAGAGACATTTTTAACTTCACTGACAGCCATGAAAATCTGCACTAGTCAAGGCAGGCTAGTAGAGAGTTAGCTGCACTAGCCCTAGTCAATTTGCACTAGTGTTTGGGCTAGTAAAACAATGTTAAGATCGACCCCTGTGGAAGTGTGATGGATTGATTAATGTGAAAATCTGAAACCACATTTGGAAGGAACTTATTATTAGTTCTGAGGACCACCTTGTCCCTATGGAATGCCACATATTCAGGTCCCATGGACAAAGCCTGGAGTTCACTGATCCTCCTGGCAGAGGTAATGGCAACCAGGAACACAGTCTTCCAAGTCACATACTTGAGATCAGCTGTTGCCAAGGGTTCAAAGGGTGGCTGCATAAACTGTGCTATGCAAATATTAAGATCCCATACTGGAGTGGGAATTCTGTGAGGTGGGTGCAAGTGCATCAGTCCCTTAAAGAAGCTCCTGAACACAGGGTTAGAGGCCAGGGAAGATGTCTTACCTGCTGACAAGCAGAAACTGCAGCCAAATGCGCCTTCAATGTGGATAGCATTAAGCTCAGAGAGTGAAGAAGGTGGGTAAGGTAATCCAAAATCCACAGGCAATCCTGCCTGATTATGGTTCAGGATTTTATTCTGACACCAAGCAGAAAATCTTTTCCACTTGGAAGAATAAATCTCTTTCTTGTAGAAGGTTTTCTAGAAACCCTGAGGACTGTCATGACACTTTCTGAAAGATGCAATTTGGCATACTCTTGGTCCTCAAGTGCCAGGCCTTGAGCCTAAGGGACCGAAGGTTCGGATAGAGGATCCTGCACTGGGATGAAGTCAATAGGTTGTGCCTCCAGGAGAGGCTGACCGGCTTGGCTATTGATAGATTCAGTGCCATGAAGTACCAATGTTGCCTGGCCCAATCTGGAGCAATTAGTATCACTGTGGCAGACTGGGATCTGAGCTTGATTAGAACCCTTAGTAACAAGGGAAACGGAGGGAAGGCATACAGAAACTTCTCTGTCCAGTCCAGAACTAATGCATCCAGTGGCACTGAACCTGTCACTGGTGGCCTGTAACAATATCTTGGAAACTGGTAACTGCCTGGTGAGGCGTAGAGGTCTATATCTGGAGTCCCCCACCTTTTGACTACCACTTGTAGTACCTGACTGTTCAGGGACCATTCGTGGTGGCTCTGATGTAATCTGCTCAGTGCATCTGCCAAGGCATTGTCTTTGCCTGGCAGATGAACAGCTGACAACTGGATATTTAGTGAATAAGCCAGGGTCCATATCTTCATGGCCTCTGTGCATAGAAGAGTGGACGTTGTGCCTCCTTGTTTGTTGATGTAGTACATTGTGGTTGTGTTGTTTGTTCTAACCTGTACCACATTCCCCTGAAGCATGCTGGTAAATGCCTGCACTGCATACAAGACTGCCCTGAGTTCTAGCAGACTGATGTGAAGCAGGGATTCTGGCTTGGACCATGAACCATGGACAGTATTCTCCTCTAGTTGTGCTCCCCGCCCTAGGAGGGATGCATCTGTGGTAAGCACCCTGGAGAGATGTACTTGTAGGAAGGGAACTTCCTGCCTGGGGTTCTCTTCTTCTAGCCACTACTGCAGAGCCTACATGAAAGTCTGGGTTACTGGGACCATCTTTGACAGTGAATCTTTCTTTTGGAGTCAGTATTGTCTTAGATGATATTGAATAGCTCTCATCTGAAACCTTGCTTCTAGCATTGTAGTTGTTGATGCTGCCATGTGGCCCAACAACTGTAGGAAGTGCCTGGCAGGTCTGAGACTGCAAGGTTTGAAAGAGTTTGCCAACTGTACCAAGTTGCTTGCCCTTTCCTGTGGAAAAAAAGCTTTTCCTTTCGCTGAATCCAGTTGAGCCCCTATGAATTCTAGGAGCTGCACTGGTTGCAGCACTGACTTTTTCTGATTTATTAACAATCCCAGGGACTGCAGGAGATCCTGTGTGAATGCCAGGGATTGCTTGACCTGTTGAGGAGTTTGCCCTATGACTAACCAGTCATCTAGGTATAGGAATACTGCCATTTCTTGTCTCCTTAGGTGTGCCTCAACTACCGCCAGACATTTTGTGAACACCCTTGGAGCAGAAGTGAGACTGAAAGGCATTGCCCTGAACTGGTAATAGCCTGAGGGTAGTTTGAATCTGAGACATTTTCTGTGTGACTGCCTCACTGGGATATGGAAGTACGCATCCTTGAGGTCTAGGGATGCAAACCAATCCCCTTGCTTTAAAATGGGCAGAATGATAGACAGTGACTATTTTGAATTTTGGTTTCAGTAAATGCTTGTTCAGATGTCTGAGATCCAATATGGGTCGCCACTCCCCTGTTTTCTTGATAGTGAGGAAGTACCTTGAATAGAGGCCTTCCCCCTCTGCTGCAGGGGAACTGGCTCTATTGTCTCAAAGGTTAGGAGATTTAACACTTGCTTCTCTAGCAACAGAGTCTCTGCTGGGGAAGAAGATCGAAAAAACTTTGCCCTCAGCCTTGGTTTTAATTTGAAACTGAGGGCCAGACCTTGGCCCACTACCTCCAAGACCCACTTATTTGTAGTAATGGATTTCCATTCTTAGAGGTAGTGAGCCAACCTTCCTCCAACTGGTACCGAGGATCTGACCCGAGCAGACCTCTCAGGGTGTCTGCTTAGGTTGAGAAGCTGGTTGAGTGCTAGGGGCTATCAGGTTGCCACTCCTTCTGCCCCTGCCTCTAAAGTAACCCCTCTGTTGCTGGTACTGCTGGTACTGGAGTAAGCTTGGGGCTGAAAGAATGGCCTATAAGGCCTGCCTCTGGGACCCCTGGCTTACTGCTTATGGGGTGTAGATGCCTTCTCTCTAGCAGCAGCACTTTGATAGGCTGTTTTGTTCTCATTCATTTTCTTCATGTAAGCCTCTGTCTTCTCACCAAACAGAGACAGAGGCTCACAGGGGCAGTCCATTGCTTTGGACTGGGTGTCCTGAGTCAGGTTAGTTGTCCTGAGCTAGGCAAACCTTATTAGAGATATAGAAGAGGCCATTTGTCTGGCAGTGGTATCATTACTATCTACTGATATACGAAATTGCACTTTAGATGCCTCTATGCCACTTTTTGCAGCTTCCTTCAAATCCACTGCCATTGGGGCTGGCACTGAATTTGTGATTTCCATCACAGTGTTCCACAAAGTCCTCTGATACCTTGCAACATATGCCATATAAGATGCGTGCCTTACTGCAAGAGAAGACCCCAGGTACTGTTTTTTGGCAATGGAATCTATCCTCCTGGAGTCTTTGTCAGGAGGATGTGAAGCTAAAGGAATGCCAGCCTTGTCACAGGCTGCAGCCTGCACCACTCCTTCATGGCTAGGGTGCCCAAACAAGAACTCTGCTCCACCCTTAGCCACCCAGTACTTCTTATCCACGTTTCTTTCCAGGGGTGGAATGGAAGTTGGGGTATGCAGTACTTTCAGGACCTGTTTCCTTAGGGATTTGTGGCTGGGCAACAAAACCCTTTTATAGGTTGGCACATCCATCATCTCTTTGTAATCTTGTTCTTCCACCTCATCAGTGGATTCTGGAGTGGGAAGGTCCAAAGACAGAGCCACCTGCCTAATGAACTGAAAATAAGAGGTATAATCCTCAGTTCCCTTATCAGGGGAGTCAGGTCTGTGAGGATCTGGGGAGATATCTGGTTCAATGGGTCCCCCCATAGTCCTCTTCTTCCTCATCATCATCCTTTACATAGTATTCCTCTATACAAACCTCCACTTCGGGTTCCCCTGAGCTGGGAACTGAAGCAGAGCCTACAGTAGCTAAACACGGTCGTTTTTCAACCGGAACTGGACTGGCCAGCAAAGACTGAATTATGCAAATCTTGTTCACTATCTCCTCAGCGGTTGAAACTGGTGCCTTCAGTTGTGGTTCAACCATAGTGTGTTTTTCTTTTGCCTGAATCCGCTGGGTCAATGGCCGGTTTGGCAGATCTATTTTTAACAGATGAGGAATCACCCTTGTCAGAGGGCTGGTCCCCCGGTTCCTTATGAGTGTCTGCTACTGGTACAGCGGTTTTCTCAGACATTTTCTCCTACAGTCGTTTAAGTTACCTATCAAACGTCGACTGAGGGAAATTTTTACAAATTTCACAGTCGTCCTTGAGGTGGTCAAACCCCAAACAAATAACACAAATTAAATTAAGATCTGCTTTTGCAAACGGTTCCCCACGCTCTGTACAATGTTGGAAACCTGTGGGTCCCGTTCGTTTCTTAGGTTGTGACATTTATCGGTTGATTAGAACCGAAGTGAACCAAGAATTAACTCAGTAAATTTTATCAAAAAGTTTAAAATAACTAAACTGCCTTACTGGATGATACCAAAATGAAAATAAATAAATTCAAATCAAATCAAAGCATCAGTTCCTTCCTGGTTAGGGAAAAACCTGAGAGGAACCGATAACACTTACCAAACTAACATTATCTAACTAATTCTACCTGTGAACCAAAGACAGTGCATCAAAAATCAAGGAAAATAAAAGGGACTACAATTTAACCAAGAAAAATAACTTCTTCAGATGAAGTGAAGGAGAGCTCTCCGGAGACGTGTTACTAAGGCAAGTGGAGTAAAGAATCTGACTGTTGCTGGAAGTGCAACCAGGGACAGTGATTTGAAAGCCAAGCTCAAGCCTAACGTTCCACCATTAGTATAGGTTCTAGTAACCATTTTGGCTCTGGGGCAGTCCTATGGTGAGACCATACTGCAATTGTCAGAATATAGTAAGATTTCCTGGGGTTTGAAACTCATAGAAACCGGAGCTGTCTGGAAAGCCAGATTTCATCTGGACATATGCATGAACCACAGTCATTATGTTAGTGGGTGCAGATGAGGGAGATGTATGTACCAATGTGTGGAAAGACCACATATGTCATTGTTGAAGTCTGGCATTGCAGGCTTTAAAGGTATCCAATGACTGATTCCAATCTTATGTGCCGTATTTCGATTCCCATTCCAGGGATTTTGCCCTGCAATATTGGTATGACAGCATTTGAGTCTTAAGTGAGACTATATCCATGGTGAGATCCCTGCCTGTGGAATGCATAACTGAAATGAGTTTTTGTAAACAATATCTGAAATTCAAGGAAGCCAGATATCTAGAGGTATGTAAATGATGTGCTTCCCTGTGAAAAAAATAGTGGAAAGCAAGTTAGAGTCCTCCTACCATGGTACGAAGTCATCGTAGGCACTCAAAATGGACCATCTGCAAAAAATTAATTTGTCCAACCAGTCCGGACCTTAGGGTCCAACAGTAGTTGAGTATTAAGATGCCAGGGTTGTGCTCGAGGGGGGGGAGAGTAAAAGGATCCTACTGAGCACAAGCAAAGTAGTGCCAAGTGGTCCAAGGTTTCCACCAGAATGACAGAAGAGTGAATTAGCTGTACAGTAGTTCTAGGAATATGAAGAAAAAATTAATATGGGTAGACAATGAACCCTTCGTGAAGGTGGGTTGTGGAATACCCAGCTGAGTGGACTGGCTGTCATGCAATCGTGACATTTTGATCATGGAGTTCAGAAAAGCGGAATCACAGAATACTGTAGTAGTTTTTCCAACCATATCCGATAAACCCAAACCCTAGTTAAAATCCCCCCCCCCAACAGTAGCATCCAGGAGGTAAATAAAAAGGGTTGTATTGTTCAGAAAAGCTGTACCATAGCAGTTTTAGACTGGGGTGCATAAATACTGATTAGTCTCAGGGACAAAGGACCCATAGTAAGATCCAGTCATGATGCCTGCCCCGGGAAAAGATCGAGAAGTCTGGTCAATTGAAAATCGAACTCCCGATGAGGATCCCAAGACCATCGCATATATCCAGTCCTTGAGACGAGAGGAACGGACCAGAAGTCCACAATTTCAGGGCAGCCGTTAATTCATATGTAGTTTTGAGGGGTGTGTGTGTCCTGTAAGAAGATAACAGTACCAGGAAGAGTGTGCAATACAGAAAATGTCAACAATCTCTTCCTATAAGACTTGATACTATTTGTGGTCAGAGACAAAAAGAAGAGATGCATGAGGAAGGACAAAATAATCAAGTAGGCAGGCGCCCTCCCAGTTGCAACTGTGAATGAGTGCGGCTCTGGACTTGTTTAGAAAGCTGTCCACCTTACCCACCTTCCACACCCAGACTGTAAATCCCTTTGTGAGGAAGAAAGGGAAGCATCCAACCCTCCCCCTTCATCTTCAGTCTAACCACATGGAGCAGAAGACACCAGAGCAGAGAAGGCATTACAGAGCGATATAGCGGGGGAAGCATACCGCTTACCCTTCCCCTTGGTTTGGCGTCCTCTCTTTTTGGCAGGAACAGGGCATAATGCCACATCTACTGTGGTGGGGGGGTGGGGACATGGAATCTGGAGACAAAATTGGGATATGTGGGGTCTCTAAAGAGGGCGCCTCCCAGGATTCAGAGATGCTAGGGGGATACTGCGTGGTAGAAGTACTTTGCCGCGTAGAAGTCATGGGGAGCAGAGAAGTCAGAACCTATAGGATCATCCTGAAGACCGGGGGCAGGATCATTGGTCACCATTAGAGATTGATCTTTTGCTATGATAGCATCCTGATTAAGATCATCAGATGGAGGGTCCGTAGGGGAGGACAGAAGGAGGAAGTATAAAAGGACCAGGGGGGGCATGGTAAAGGGGGGGTAGGGATAGGGGATGGGGGATAGTGTTAAAAAATGCCAGGAGCCTGGGGAACAAGATGCTGGAATTCCAGGCCATGCTGATTGAGGGAGGGATGGATGTAGCAGCGGTCACTGAAACTGGGGCCACCCCTAGTCATGATTGGGAACTAAATCTGAGTGGGTACACAGTGCTTAGGAAGGATAGAAAGGTGGGCAGAGGGGGAGGAGTAGCTTTGTTCATTAGGGATAACATAGAGATTATTAGGAGGAAGCAGAGGGTAATGTGGAGGCCTTATGGGTCACCTTGTGAACCCCCTCAGTAGTGAAGATCAAGATGGGGATGGTATATAGGCCCCCAGGGCTGGTGGAGGATCTGGAGAATTGTCTGGTGGCTAACATTAAGGACCAGTGTGAGCCAGAAGGGGAAGGAGTGGTGTTGATGGGGGACCTAAATATGCCAGCTACTGACTGGGGCACTATGACGTCCACGGTGACCAAGGAACAGAGGCTGCTGGATGGCTTCCAGGACATGTTCCTCACTCAACAGGTGTTGGAGCCAATGAGGGAGGGGTGGGTCCTGGATGTGGTCCTTGCAGATGGGCACCTGGTACAGGATCTTGTGGTGGAGGATCCCCTGGCTGGGAGCGACCATGACACGGTCTGGTTTTGGCTAAATTTGGGGATGGAGGAGGATAGTTCCAGGACAATGACTGTAGATTTTAGAGGGGCTGACTTTAGGGGAATGGGGGATTCTCAAGGAGCATTTGCGGGGGATAACACCTGGACGGATGTGGAAGGTAGGTGGGAGATCATAAAATGGGGACTACAGGAGGCCATTGGGTCCTGTGCAAGGGTAAAGCGCAAGAGGATGAGGTCTTGTAAACCATTCTGGTGGTCAAAGGAGGTTCAGAATGCAGCAAGGGAAAAGAGGGCGACCTATAGTAGACACAAAAGAATGAGAGGGGGAAGGATAGAGGAAAAATAACATCTTGCAACCAGGCAAGTCACCAGGATGGTCAGGGAGGCAAAGGCCAGAAAGAAGCAGAGGCTTGCCTAGGGGATACGGGGTGGGGAAAAGGGGTTCTTTAGGTACACTGGGGAGAGGAGGAAGATCAAGGGCCAGCTTGGAAGATTGAGGCAAAAGGGGGGTGGGTGGAAGGTGCTAGGGAACAGGCGGGGGTATTAAATGAGTACTTTGCCTCAGTGTTCACTAGTGAGGGGGATGGGAGACTTGCTAAGCAGGAGCTGAAGGATTTAGAAGGGGCAGAGGGAAGGATTACTGGAGCATCTCCTGAAGAGCAAGATGTGGGGGGTGATATCTCAGGGGTATCGCATCAGGATGGATCAGCTGAAAGGGGGGAGGACTGACGTTGTGAACCCCATAGGCCGGGTGTGGGAAGCCCTAAAGTCCCTAAAATAGGACCAATCTCTGGGGCTGGATGGCATGCATCCCAGAGTTCTGTGGGAGTTAGCTGATGTTCTGGCTGTACCGCTGGCGGATCTCTTTAACATGGCACTAGAGACCGGGTGGATGCCTAGAGATTGGAGGGTGGCACATGTTGTGCCCATCCACAAAGGGGGATTGAGGGAAGTGCCAGGAAACTATAGACCCATTAGTTTAATGTCGGTGGTTGGGAAAATGATGGAGAGCATACTAAAGGAAAGATTGGGGGGGGGGGTTTTGGAGGAGGGGGATACCCGGATAGTCATCAGCATGGGTTTGTCCCAGGGAGATCATGTCAAACTAACCTTGTGGAGTTCTGTGAATGGGTGACATCAGAACTTGATAGGGGGAGGCCAGTGGAAGTACTGTTCCTGGACTTCAGCAAGGCGTTTGACTCGGTCCCTCACAAAGGCCTACTGGAGAAGCTGAGGGGGATGGGGGCAGACCCATTGATGGTCAGATGGATTGGAAACTGGCTTGCTGGGTGCACTCAGAAGATAGTGGTCGGCGGGGAGGTCTTTCTCCTAGGGGGGACATTAGTGGGGTCCCACAGGGCTCGGTCCTGGGGTCCATCCTTTTTAATGCATACATCTCCAATATCAGGGAAGATATTGGGTACAAAATGGGTCTCTTTGTGGATGACTCTAAGCTGGGTGCAGTGGTTGGGGGGGAGGGGAGGTTGGCCCTGCAAGAGGACCTGGATACACTGGACAAGTGGGCCTGCACCTGGAAATTTAATTTTAACTCCTCAAAGTGCAAGGTGCTACACCTTGGGCCGGGGAACCCCAAACTTGGGTACACCCTGGGAGGGGACGAGTTGCAGGCCACGGAAGGGGAGAAAGACCTGGGAGTCTTGGTGGATGTCAACATGAATAATTAAAAATGGTGCAGGAGGGCTGCAGTTAAGGCTAATAGGATGCTGGGCTGCATCGCAAGGGGGATTACCTCAAGGAGCAGGGCAGCAATTCTGTCGCTGTACAATGGCCTGTTTAGACCACACCATGAGTACTGTGTGCAGTACTGGAGGCCACACTTAAGGAGGGACATCCAACTCCTGGAAAGGGTTCAGAGGAGAGCAACTAAAATGATCCGGGGTCTGGGGGAAATGACGTATGAGGAGAGGCTAGAGGAGCTCGGCCTGTTCTCACTGGAGGAGAGGAGGGACCGGGGCGACATGATTGAGGTCTTCAAGTACCTAATGGGAATAAATAAGGTTAATCATGATGGGATCTTTAGGCTGAAGGAGAGCGGAATCACCAGAGGACATAGCTGGAAGCTCGAGGGTAAAAGGATGAGGGGGGAAAGGAGGTGGAGGTATTTCACTGAGAGAGTGGTGGAACCATGGAATGCGCTGCCTGGGGAGCTGGTACTGGCTCCTATGGTGGAGGGGTTCAAGAGAGGGTGTGAAAGGTAATAGGCAAGGGATAAAATGGAGGATGGCTTGCCCGGGGGGCTGGGATTGGGGGAGGGAGAAACTGGGAAAAAGTACAGGAGGATGGCCTCAATACCCACCAAGGGTTCTGAAGCACAAGCAGACTCGATAGACCTTTAGGCCTACTCTGCTGGTGACTAGTATGTTAATATGTTAGATGGATTATGCAATGCCCAGAGGCAGTCGCAGAAGGAGTGACCCTGCTTTTCACATAGATTACAGTGGAAGGGATTGGGACAGGTACGGGAAAGATGGCCATATTCCATACAGTAGATGCAACAAGCAGCGTCACAAGTGGAACTAAGGTGGATTCAGGAACTGCACTTGTGACAAGTTTTGGGCTGACCCAGGTAAAAACATATACCTTTGTCCCTTCCTATGTAAAAGCTATCTGGCAGGTGTTCAATGCCAGCAGCTGACTGTGAAAGCTTTACCTTCATTTTCCAGCCCCCCCATCCAGATCTGCTCTGAATCGATAATGGGGGTGGGGGTGTCAAGAACCTCACATTGTTTTTTACCTAGTAAAGTTACATCTGAAATATTTACACATTTCATTCCTGAATAGAAATGTAACTGTTTTAATAGTAGGTTTGGTCAGTGGAATGGCAATGAAAGGGGTCCAGACGAGGGGACTCCTTCAGTTTCTCACACTTCAGTCAAAAACAATCCAGGAAGATTGAGGTACAAAAGCTAACATTAAACATGTGTTCACCAGTGATATGGATGACTGCATAAAAATTAGAAGCCACATGTAAGCCCCCTTCATTGGGTGCTTACTGGCTCTTAGCAAAAGCCTCCCGCCCCCATGGTTAGGAGTCTAGGCACCTTTTGGGGATTATTATGGTGCTTTGCCACTAGGAGTAGCACCTTTGGGAGTATATAAGTTTGGGGAGGAGATGACCAAAGGGAGAGAGGCAGAGGTCGGCGGTGTAGAAGCAGGGCAGTTTCAGTAGGCCCCCCCCCCCAGCTTAGGCAGGTCAGTCTATCAGCAGCAGTGTGCCAGTCCACTTGGAGCTCCATAGGAGGGAGCAAATTCAGGCAGTAGCAGTTGTTTGGATCGAGGGTAATTTATTCCATCCCCGTAGGAGCTGGGAGAGTATTCGGTTGGAGTCATCAGGCCCAGGGTGTGAAAGGAACTTGAGAGTTGGAAGGAGAGGACAAGCTATTTTTGGCCAGCAATGGGGGCCTGAATACATGTACAAGGTATGAGTACTGGGCCAATGGGGTTGTTGCGGTGGTGGCAGGACCGCAGCAGGGGCCATTGATTGGTGGCAGCACCGGTGTGCCCTTTCCAGGTGGCACATTGGCCCTGGAAGTTGCTGGATGGGAGGAATGTATCCTGGGACTCATTGGGGCCTGCCATGCCTTTGTCTGTGGTAGGTCCCAGGACCCACCGTGCCCATGTCTGGGGTAGGTCTTTAGGCCCCTAAAGGCCGTAGCTCCTCAGAAAACTGCAAGTTAAGTAAGGGAGCCACTGCATCTGTTTTTGGGCTGCTCAGCTCCAGTGAGAGCTCAAGCTGGAAGGAATGGGTCACCCATGGGCACCTGGTAACAGGAATTTTCAGTACTTGGGAGCAGCCGTGGAGGCTGGGTTGCTCATCGCCTCAGGGATTATTTTCCCTCGGTGGCACTATGAGGAGTAAATCACTCCCCTGCAGAGGAATTAAGTCAAGGAATAAGTCTGAAGAAGGTTCAACAGGAAAAATGGGTTTCTGTGGAAGAAGCTGGGTACTTACTAGAAAGCACAGGGTCTAACCGTTTAAACCCGGAAGGCTATTATAATCTGCTATATGCTGATTTTGGGATCTGTGCCTAAATGCTGGCATTTTCCTCTCTCTCTCATGTCAAGTTGTTAGCCCCATGGAGCTGTTGTTAAGCAATTTAAGTGAGTTTGGCTCTCGGGCCCTTAAATCATTATAGGTGCCTGAGAAATGAATTTGCTTGGTTTTGTCTAATCTGGTGTCTGATTCATTGATTGTACCTGGAACAAGGGTGAACTAACCGTATTTATTTTTTAAAAGCTAAACATTTTCTCCATAGCCTGGACAAATGGACTCTAAAGAAAGTGTCTCCTTGTCTCTCTGAGTTCTGGAGCGGTGAGGGGGTGGACAACAGCAGTTCCTGCTCCAAAGTGCTTCTGCTGGGGGTAAAATTCAAGGCTGAGTGGGTTCGGAGGTATCCTTTTCTGCTGAAGACATTTAAAGGTAAGATACTCTTTTCCATAATTCAAGGTACCAGCTTAGACTTCAGAAGATGGTTCAGGATGGCACTTGTGGTCTGGGTCCTCTTCCCCTTTTTAACATCAGGCACCCTAGACAGTGGGGAAGAGGGGCTTACACACAAAACTCAGGGAGTCCTTAAGGATGTTTCATACAACATATGTTCTGTCATGGTGGTACTCCAAACCCCCTCTATAACACAGTCTAACCGCATTCTGCCTAGTGATAGGGCCTCGAACAGTAGTAAATAAGTCTGACATTTTCAGTTGGGGAAGGGACCAGAATCAGGCACATTGTCAGGCGGAATGAAAGAAGAAGGTCCCTGAATTAAAGAGTTTGGAGCAAGAGTTGAAGAAGGAGCAAAGGATATATCCTTCATGAAACTTCGTGATGCAGCAGCAGTCGCAGAAGACATGTTCAGAGCCAAGGGGGAGTAGTGTGCAATGTATCTGGATCCTGCATAGAAACCTTAGGTGACAAGGAAGAAGAGAGGATCTGATGGTACCTGGGACCTATGTAACTCCGTCCTCAGCACGCATCCACCCTGCCACAAGTAGAGATGCCTCAGCAAACCATTTAGCAAGAGATTTTCTTGTCGGGGTATGCTGCTGTCTGCCCACATGAGGAGAGGAGTGGCCGGATAGCCCAGCAGGCAGAGGGGTCGCAAGGCAGCCATTAGCACTGGAGTGTCAGGGGAAATCTCTGTAGTAGGGAGCACAGGAGTAACAGAGACAGCAGGTAACAGAGAAGCATTGGAGCAGATAGGCGGCAAAACCACGTCGCAGAGCAGCTCAGTCTCAGAAGGTTTAACCTTGGGATGTAGGAACTCTGGATTCAACATCAGAGGAGTGTCAAGTCCATGCGGCTCTGGTATCAATTCATCTGGTTGGCTCTGAAAAAGGGACTGCATGATCTCAGCGTGCTCACCCATTACCAAAATTCAAATACATAAATTGATAAATGCCTAATGTGCTGTAAGCAATCACATTCCCAATCACCCTGCTTTTAAAAAATGTCTTCTCAAAAACACATGGAAAGAAGTGGGACTAAGAATAATAATAATGGTGGATTGCAAAAACACAGTTTCCCCAAAAAAAGGCAGAAAAAAAGCAAGTTGATAATTCTGCTATAAGCAGCACTATCACTCACACTCCTTCTACTGACACTGTTGTATTATGTTTGACAGAAAAAAGCATCATTCTCAGTCTGTGAGTGACTCCAACAGCACATCCCCTTTCCCTACAAGTGATCCACTCCCTGGCACATCAAGCAAAAAAGGAGGTTCATGTGGTGCGGTGCCTTGTAAGAGGAGTAAGGGGCAAGGCAGTAGAGGCACTGTTATCAAAAAAACAAAAATCATTGGTGGCGTCACCCTCAGCAGCACTGATAGGATGACTATGTATGCTTTTAATGTTCCGCTATCTCAATAATCATCTCCTGACTCCAGCACAGACAATAACAGCGGTGGTAGCAACTTTGCGCACAGTGGGTGGGATATTCAAAAGGGTTGCGCCATGAGCAATAGGGTTGCGCATGCGCAAGTCCGAAATTGCGCCATTCTGCGATATTCAGCAGGAGACAGTTGCACCACTGAAAACAGGCTGAGCAACAGCGCAATGCAAATGAATGCATGCTCAACTGGAGGGGGAGGAACCATGCATATACTGCACAGCCTGATATTCAGCCGGGCTGTGCAGAGTTGTGCAGGCGCAACCCCCAACCTGCGCCTGCACGACTTTGAGCCAAAAAAAAAAGGCTTACGTCGAGGGCCACCCACAGGTGAGCTGCTGCATTGCAGGGCACAACACAGCAGCTGCCACCTGTGGCTGGCCCCCAACCCAGTCCCTGTGCCCCCTTCCCGCAGCCCGATCACGGGCAGTAATGTAGCTCCCCCCAACGGATCCCTGGTGGTCCAGTGGCCCGACTGCCTGATCACGGGCAGTAAGTTAAATAATCCCCGAAGGTATCCCTGGTAGTCCAGTGGACGGAAGCCGATCGCGGGCAGTATGTTCGATAAACCCCCTCCTCCTGGCGGTATCCCTGGTGGTCAGTGGACGAAATGCCCGATCGCCGGGCAGTATATTTAATAAACCCCACCCCGAATGGATCCCTGGTGGTCAGTGGACCCGGCCGATCGCGGGCAGTATGTTTAAAACCCCCAATGTATCCCTGGTGGCTAGTGTCCCCACCCACCATGTAGCCCCTGCCCCTCCCCCAGCAGCCAGCGGGCGGCAGCATCCCACCTGCCCCCTGCCGACGGCTGCCGGTGAGGCTGCCGCCCAGTGGTGGAAGCATGAGCCAATGGGCGTACAGCCCATACCGTACAAGACAGTCCAGTTTTGTGAATGAATTCATTCACAAAACTGGACTGTCTTTTCTGTTATAGGCTATGCCGATGGCTCATGCTCTCCACCAGTGGGCATGCAGCCCTACCGGGCAGTCGGTTGGCAGGCACGAGCGGCAGGCGGTGGGATGCTGACGTGCTCACCGGCGTGCTGGGAGGCGGGTGGTGGGGCTACATGGGTGGGTGGGGTGGGGGACACTAGCTACCAGGGATACGTTGAGGGGTTTTAAACATACTGCCCGCGATCGGGCTTTCGGTCCACTGGACCACCTAGGGATCCGTTTGGGGGTGGGGTTTATTAAACATACTGCTCGCGATTGAGCATTTCGTCCACTGGACCACCAGGGATACCTTCGGAGGAGGGGTTATTTAACTTACTGCCCGCGATCGGGCTTTTGGTCCACTGGACCACCAGGGGATACCTTCCAGGAGGAGGGGTCATTTAACTACTGCCCGAGATCGGGCTTTCAGTCCACTGGACCACCAGGGATAGGTTGGGGATGCCACATTGCTTCCGCGATCGGGCTGTTGGGGAATTAAACCATGCCCGCGATCGGACCAGTGGGTGGTGGGGGGGATTCTACACTGCTTTGCCCGCGATTGGGCTGCAGGGAGCGTCAGTCCCTGATGACTGCTGCCTGGCAGGGGCCAGGCGCAAGTACTCAGGGATCGGGGCACCTACATGCTAATGGCATACAAATGGGGCCATAATCAGATGCAAATGGCCCCCCCTGCACCTTGCATGAATTATGGCCCCATTTGCATGTCACCTTTTGAATATTGGGATTTCGCGCCTTTCCAATAGTACTTGCGCCACCGCAAGTTGAATGCTACTTTGTCAACTTGTGGTGGCGCAAGTTCCACTGCCATGCACAGTGGCTGTTGCTGGGGTGATATTCAAAGGAGTTGCTCAATAGCGCCAGCTCCTTTGAATGCTCGCCAGTTACCCCTGGCAACTATTTCTGGCTGGCGCAGAAATTGCGCCTTAGAAGAGCGCAGTTTGAATATCTGGCCCAGTGTGCTTGAGTCTGAATCATCTGGTTCTCCATCTTATACTGATGTGCTGTGGGACTAAAATCCTCGCAAAAACCCTGGAGATGGGCCATCGGGGGGCTAACACAAATGGATGTGGCAGTGATGGTAACGGGGATGACAGTACTGTCTCCACTGTCGACCCTGTTATTTTGCATGAGAGCAATGCCCACGATGATAATGACATAATGAATGAAAGCACTGCTGTTACTGCTAGCCAACAGGTACCTATGCCAGTAGGTGAAGCTAAGAAAGTCACTTCTTGAGTATGGAACTATTATTATATTGACTCTCAGTGCTCGTCGTGCAATATGCACACTTTGCTAAACTGGTGTTAGCAGGGGGAGACAGGAAAATCATGTTGAAACATTCACTTTAATAAGACACTTAAGGAGAATGTGTCCAATTGCATGCAAAAGAAAAGATTGGATGTCAGTGTCTGGTGAGACAGAGGATGCGGCAGGTGACAGTGAACAAGAAGGTGCTTCTTTATTATCAAAAATTGGTGGCATCGCCACCTATTTTTCAACTCCACTTAACAAGAAAAGCAAAAATTGGGATCTTTCATCTCCATCACTATCAGCATTTGGCACTCTTGTATCTGACAGTTCCCCTCAATTACCTACTCACCACTCTGCTCACAACAGACCATGTCCCAAACCAAAATAGTTAACCATGCCAGAGTCATTTCAAAGGACATGTAAGTATGATCACGCCCATCCAGTTGCCCACAAATTAAATAAGGCAATAGCAGAAATGATAGCTCTTGACCCGCATCCCTTCTCTTTTGTTGAATCTGTTGGCTTTCAACAAGTAATGCAGATTGCACTTCCATGATATCGAATACCATCCAGAAGACAAGTAGCCACTAGGGGATTACTAAATATCTATTGTGAATTGCGTGAAGAAGTGATGCTCGCCTTGAGCTCACAGCAGTGCCACTAATACTGTACATAATACAACTGATAAGTGGACAAGTGATCAAACTGTACACTACATGACAGTCACTGGTCACTGGGCATCCTTTCATGATTCACGGTTCCTTTTCCTCATTCTCTGTCTCAATCACATCCGCCACAACATGCAAGAAGCAGGCTGCCTTATGTATTAATAGTTCTGAGTCAAAATATCACACTGCAGAGAACCTCTTTCAAGAATTAAGAAGACGGTTTGCTAAATAGTTTACTCCATGTAGCCTGTCTCCAGGTTTTTTGGTAGCAGATGATGGGGCTAACATCATATGTGTTGTGCAGGATGGAGAGTATGTGCACATACCTTGCTTTGCTTATATCTTCAGTCTTGTAGTACATGATTTTCTTAAAGAGGGCACAAGAGTTCCAAATGCATTGAGTGTTGAACTTAAAATATGTGAACATTTTAGTCATTCTACTAAAGCATGCAAAATATTGTGTCAGCTACAAAAGGACAGGAATCTTCTACAACATTTCCAGCAGTTTGCCACAGCATGCCACCAGCCTGCAAGGGGGTTCGAGGTCAGGTGATCTTCTCATTCCTGTACAAGGCAAAACAATGGTGCATACAGAGAAATACACTGACACCAGGCACACTGCAGAGAACTTCTTGCAAGAATTAGGAAGACAGTTTGCTGAATGGCTTACTCCTCATGACCTTTCTCCGGTATTTTGGTATCTAACAATGGCGCTAACATCGTTATGTGCTGTGAAGGATGAAGGGTACGTACCTTGCTTTGCTCCTGCCCTCAGTTTTGTAGTGCATGATTTCTTAAATATGACAGAACCATTCAGAATCCATTAAGTGTTGCACACAAAATATGTGGACATTTTAGTCATTCTGCTAAAGCATGCAAACTATTACGTCAGTTACAAAAGGACAGTAATCTTCCCCAACATTTCCAGCAGTTTGCCATAGCATGCCACCAGCCTGCAAGGGGTTCCAAGGTTGGGTGATCTTTCCGTTCCCATATAAGGCAAAACAGTGGTGCATAGAGAGAAATACACCGACACCAGGAACAATGCCAATTAATTTATTGTGTAACCACACAAAATGCAGAAGGAGACAGTCAGGTAAGACTGGTAAGGCATCCCGGAGTTTTACTCATTAAAAAGCCTTTGAAATATTGACAAAATAAGAGAAAAATCTAGCCTGCATTATGCAGGGTTGCCAGTTTATATTTAAGTTGCCCTCCAACCAGTGTCTACTCTGAGAGAATCTTCAGCACCCCTGGTAGAGTTGCTTCAGATCATCACAACCTTTGTTGTCTGAAAATGTGGAACGTTTGACATTATTAAAGTCAGCCTTCGTCTCTTTGCTGGCTCCACTGGGTTCTCTCCAAATTCATGCTGATATCGAGGATGATGATGATGAGTCAACAGGCACGGATTAAGTTTAATTGGTGACTGTGTCTCAGTAAGTGCATTTACATGCACTCAGTTCTTCAATTCTGGGAGGGTTTCGGAGATTTCAGATTTATGAATCGGGAAACTAGAGTGCATGTAAATGGGTTATTTTCAGGTTTTGCAACTTACCCGATTACATGAAAAACACGATTATACTCTCTGGAGTAGTTGTTTATTAATCTGAAATCCTGTTCATGTAAACACCTGCCGGTGGAAGATTTCCAATTTAAGCACACTCGCGCAGGACAGTCTCGAGACATTCTCAACATTTGTCATGCGCAATCCTTAGAATGCATGCTCAGAAACATCTATTAATCAGATAATTGAGCTACATGTAAACACGGGCACAATGTTTCATGATTTCAGAAGAACAAATATAATGTCATGTAAACAGACTCGACTTTATGAAAATCAGATTAACAGAAAATCCGATTCAAAAAAGGAATCTGAAATCTTTCCTCATGTAAACGCACTGTGTGAGGGGTTATCCTGCTGATTGATCTTAGGCCAGAGGGGACAAAAACAAACATATTTAACACGGAAAAATGCAAAATGAAAAAAGAAATCATGTCGCCTGTTAAATGGTGACTGACTAAAATGAGCAAACTAGACTGTTAGTCACATCTGTGTAAAAACAATAATAAAAGAATAAAAAATAAATTAATAAAATGTCTGTGTATGGGGTGGGTAATCAACCTCTAGCTGAAATGTAGAATGTGGAATGAAACGTCATGGGGGACTCCAGTGCTGGCAAAAAGAAACACCGGAGCCAACTTTAACTCAGTGTCAGCTAAAAATGTGGCCTCATAGAAAAGAAAGCAAAGCAGAGAAGTGCCCGGTGCCCACTGATTTGTGCCCATCAGGTGCCATATAAATATGTTACTTAATTTGTTTTAGCTTTGCTACATTTTGTATTGGCCCTACCTAACTCCCATCTAGCCACATCAGGGTGGGGGGTCCTGTAAGCCATGTTTAATTTCGCACCTTACTTTTTAGCTTTGCAGGTTGATCAGGGTCAGGTCAAAAGGTATGCCACCCTAACAGCGATATTTCTATGGTGACATGCATCGATCTCGACAACAGCACCATGCAGCCGAAGAAGTGCCGCTGGAAGGGGGCAACTACTTCCCCCGACCTGCACCCCCTTCCCGAACTAACTCCAACCTGGAGTTAGAATCCTTTAGTTCAGTGGGTTTGGGGGGCAAAGCCCCCAATGTGAAAAATAAAGCAAGACTGTGTGGCTCCATGCCGACTGCAACTTGCAGTCGACATGGAGCCCATCGCTATAATGCCAGTCGCGATCTTTTTTGTCATGCAGGCATGGTACAGCCAGGTCAAAAACAAAGAATTTGTAATCAGCAGGATACAGTGTGTCTCACAGAGTATACTCTGTACTCTTACACCACTGTCCCCTTACATTTTGAGATATTTTTTCTCCTGAAAATGTTCTTTTTTCCAGCGCTTATCAATATAAGCCCAAACCACACAAATCCAAATCCAAATCCTTTGCAAAACCAAATCCAGAGTCATCCTGTATTTGGCAAATCCAAAACCAAACCCAAATCCACCACAACTTTGCCCATCCCTAACAGCCAATACATACTGTAAGACATTAAATAACCACATGGATACATAGTTGTTCTTGTCTCTCTCTCTCTCTCTCTCTCTCTCTCTCTCTTTACTGGGTGCCGGTGGCATGAGTACAATAGTGGATTCGTTTTTGGGCCCAAAGGCCCAATCAGAAACATGTGTAATTATCCATCATTTGTTACTCCAATGAGTATTCAGAGCCCAACTATGGCAGCCATGGCTTCACCTATTTCTTTGTTTCATCACCCTGGACTCTCTCGGTCTCTATGCCCTATTTCCAATCTTGGTCCCAACTCAGGTTTTTCTATACTCAGGCTTCACCTCACCTACAGTACTGATGTACGATTCCCCAGATGGTCTCACTGTTACCTGTAGGTTCAGTATTTTTTGTATCAAATGTGGTACTTTGAAACACAGGGACTAGACAGAATGGGTAACATTTCTATGTGCCTCCAAACTTTGGCACCTTCAGAACTTAAGAGACTTGCAGCAGCTCCTGATGTCCATGCCAACCTTGGGCATCTACAACAGCAGCTTAAGCTCTGCACTCATGCTGTGGTCTTTTCACAGGCCGAGCCTAATGGGGATTTTCCTCTTTGGCGGCCTTGAGTGCCCAGCCACTAGATCTATGGGAAGCCTCCTTTAATTCATCACTGTACCTTGTATTCTTCCATACCCCCCTCTCTTGATGTCAGGAGTTTCACCCACTGTGTCTCATTTATCTCTACATTTTGGTTTGGCTCTCTCCCCTTGTATCCAACCTCTCTTCTTTCCTTACCCACTTCATCCTCCTCCTCCTATTTTCTCCGTAATGCTTGCTCTCACTCTTATGCCCTCCCTCAACTGAAATCTACTGCTGGTCAGGCTGCCTTCTCTTTTCGCTTCCCTAAACTTTGGGGTTCCCTCCCCCCTTCTGTTCGCTCTGCTACATCCTTTCCTGCCTTTAAAGCTCTCCTGCATGAGTTCTCTAGTCACTCCTGCAGTTGCTTCTGATACGGGGTTTTGCTTCTTACCTACTACTCACCTAATTCTCTTCCCTCACCACTTCCTCTCTTCTCCTGTATCAGTTACTCCCCTGTTTTATTTTGATGAGTTGATATGTAGTTATTTGTTCTTTTGTATAGCTCTACAATTTACTGCTTAATGCTTTTAGTCAATGTTACTCTTAGGAATATATGTCATGTTTTTCTTGTTTACATGTATTCTATTTTATGTACTTTATATTTGTTTTTATATATATATATATATATATATATATATATATATATATATATGCTATTTTTTCCCTTGTCCCCTTGCTTCCCCAGGACGCATCTGGAAATGAGCTGTCACCAGATCAGTATGTATTGCCTGGTAAAACCTTTGAAATAAATAAATAATTCAAGAGAGGAAAACTCTCATATTATGCTGTAGCTGAATCCTGGCATACTCAGCCTTCCTCAACTATCTCAACTCCTCGGGTTCCTGGGCCCTCCCAGTATCCTTCATCAGCTTCAGCTCGCAAGCCTTCTTGGGCCTTCAAGCTAATCCCTGCTTGATATCTTCCTCGTCCCTCTTCTTGGGCATTCTCCTCAGGCCCCAGTGAGCAATTAGACCACACCCTTGGAGTGTGTGCCATCCAAGATCCCTGTCCTCCCTTGAGAACCCTTTCACTGTCCCCCTTTGACAGAACCATCTCTGGTTTGCTTCATAACCTTCCTTTTCTTCTATGTATGAGTGGGAGAATCCGAGAGTCGGGTCCTCCTCCTTGCCATGCCAGGCACCAGATATACTGCACCACCCCTACAGTAACTCTGGGGTGTAGACCAAATGCTACCCTGACAAAAGCATGGCCAACCCTCCAGTTCTGGGGGGAGCCCGTATAGGAAACCACCATGTCTGGGTCTGATGGAACAGGATCCAGCTAGCCAAGTGGGCTGCCTCCTTGCCTGCCCTCCCAGGATGCATAAATAACTCTCTTGTATCTTAGCCTCCAAGCACAGGTACTGCTGAGTATGCAGCTGGCATGTCAGTCAGCCTGGACAGGGAGGGTGGAGATGGTTACACCAGGACAACAAGTCATTTGGAGTAGAGATGGTTTTCTGGTGAAACCTGTGTACAGTCTGCTGGCCCGGTGGTGTAAAGGGCTGATTTGCTGTAATGCACCTTACTTCTGCCACACCAGCAACCCAAGTTCAGGAATGAGCTCTGGTTGCCAAGGGTCAGCTGGTGGGGGCTGGGAGAGGAGCGAATGGCCATTCAGCAGCTCTCCTCTCCCAGATAAGGGAGGTAAGCTGTCCCAGATCTTGACTGCCACTGGGTGGAGTTCTGGTGGTAGTGCTGAAGCTCAGGTAGCTGGTGGGTGTAGGGATCTGGTGGTTCCAGAACGCATGCATGCCTCCAAACACATACGCTATCCATATTTGCCATAGTCCCGGGGGATTGAAAACCTAAAAGGAAAATGGAAGGGGGACCAGGCTTCATGCAGCCCTGCTCAAGGTGCCATAGGCCGTCCTGCTGCTCTGAAGGACATCTGAAGAAAGGAGAAGAGAGATGGAGCAGGCCAGCTGATGGTACCTGAGACAGGGCTGAACAAGAGGCCCAGGCTAGTCCAGTAGCATAAAAACTTTATTAACAAAAAAAAACGTGTACAGAAATGAACTTCTCGTGAACTAATGTACTGGGGTCTTTGGACCAAAACTTGCTTGTGCAAAAGAACTTTGGCATTGCCCCTGAGTAAAAAATCAAGTGCTGGAAGGCTAGTGCCTTCAAGGTTAATCAACTTCCTAAAATACCCAAGTCCTGCTATGATATACCAGCCATCACTCCAACAGCCGCAAGTAATGCAACCTGAACAGTCAATTACAAGGGGCTCCTGGTGAGCATAACATCAGGTGGGTCATGCCTGCTCCCATCCAGGCAGATGTAGGTCATTCACTGTGTTACCAAGGGATGGGGTTGCAAATGTGGGGGCTCATTCAGCATTTGCAGTAGAGTTGGAGAAAACTGGACAATATATGGAATGGAAGTACAGTGAACTTGATAAAGGCTGTTGGCTTTGAAAAGTAATTGGACATAGTGTAGCCTCTGGCATGCTGTGTGAAACTGCTTGGATTCGGATGAAAAATCTGGGGACTGAGATCTTGTAGGAGACTGGAGATCAATTTTGTGGCCACATGTGAGAAGAGGCCTTGGAAAAAGTTTTATAGGACTGTGAAAGTGCTTGTAGGATGGTGCTGACTGCAAGACAGCACCACAAAGAATAGCAGGTGAATAGAGTATACACATATGATTGACAGCCAAAACCCAAGTTATTTGCATATGGACTTCGAAGGGGAATGACCAGCTCTGTAGAGATGTTCTCACTGGTGTTCATGATGTGGCTAGTACATATGTAGAAGGAAGTGAGAAAACTTGCATAATAAAAGTCTAGGTCTGGAGAGTCTGGACATTCGGCAACCATGGTGGCCACCATAGCATCACTGTACAGGAGCAGTGCAAACTGTCATTTGGTGTGAGGTGCAAGGAGAGGCAGCCTGGGTTTTCTTCAGTTGCCTTGTCCAGGGCAGAAAGCATCTATAGCATGGTGACAGGCTCCTATGCACACATAGCGCAAGTGCTACCAACCTAACTTGATCAAGTAGTGTGGCTACTTATGCACAGTAAATACATGATGAGGACAGTCTCCGTGTTGATACCACCACAAGCAATGCAGGCCATTGCAGAATGACACAGGCACAGAGTATGTACTTGAGCCCTGAGGTGCAGACACTGAAGAATGTGCAAGAGAGGGATTCAGCTGATGTGGCTGTGTGCACCCTGCCTTAAGGAGGTGATGGACAGCAGTCACATTGACCAGGATGCACCCGCTCAGGCATCAAATACATGAGGGTGTTGATAGTCCCTCTGACATTGAAGGCTCCCCCCCAACCCGAGGAAATAGTGCACTTACCGAAGAAAGGTTGTCATTCACCTGAAAGTGATGATACAGTACTGCTCGACCTTCTGAATGAGGTGCTGGAGGAGGAGGAGGATCCAGCCAAAAAAAGGAAACTGAATTGGAGATAATGGCCAGCAAAGACTTTGCACAGTTGCAGGAACTGGCCGAGGAAATATTTGTCTTGCTGGAACAGATGGATATTGACACAGAGGCTGAGCAATCATGGAACCCAAGATGGGGAATCTGCTGTGGTCTCTGGCACCTGGGCTTGCCCAAGCCCCAACCTGGACAGCTACAGAAAATGCACTGCCTACTGCCAATGGCAGCAGACCATCCACATGGCATCTGGCATCACTCTGCCATACAACAAAATAGACAGTGAACCAGAGCAGAAGCCATGGGCAGACACCAAGTCTAGCATCCTCTTGGGCGGCTGCTCCAGTACACAGCCCCGATGATAACGGAAGTCCAAGTACTGAGTATGACCCGCTGGTCAGACGGGGTAATGGCATGAACATTGCTGACACCACTGATGCAAAACCTTCCCTGCCATCACTAAACAAGAACAATTTGGATTGCTAGTTGGAGCTAGATAGAAGACCAGTGACCCTCATCAAATTATGCCAGGCAGATTGTAAGGTCACCCACCGGGTGTATGATCACCAGGGGTATCACTTTTCATACCTCCCCACATGGATCCAGCAAACTGTGGAACTACAGCACTGAGAGTGATACCATGACACAGCAGTGGAGCACCTCTAGTACTGTTTGTGGAACGCAGCTCACAGGCAGATTGCAAAGAGAAGATACATCATCGACAGTTGGATCATGGGATGAGTGTGAGGATGCACAGCATCTCCTACCACACCAAAAGGATACCATCTCGCAGAAGCAGATAGAGTATTAGTAGACCAGCATTAGTGTAGTAGATGGCAAATTCCTCACTGAGCCACACTCGAAGCACTACTGCAGCCTAGAGAACAAGTGGCCATAGAGACACTCTCATCTAGAGACAATTTGCCTCAGGGTTACCACCTGGCCATTTGCTAATGGACTAGACACCCAATGTGTTCATCCTGTTGGCACCATGTGACATGTGTGTTTGTTTCCACTTAAAAGACTTGCTTCAGTTTATTTTCAGAATTCAGATAGCCAAAAGACATGCTGCAGTGGACATTCCCATGCTTATGGGCATGGAGAGAAGGAACATTCTGTAGTAAATATTGCATTATTGTTGTCTGTATGTTTCTCTTTTCTCCCTAGACTAAAAGAAGGCTGAAGGGCACCAAAAGAAAAGCCAGCAAAGAGATGCTGATATGTGAAATGGCTTTTGCTGCTAATAGACATCCACCCCTACAATGATTTTTAAGTGCAGAAGGCCCCCTTGACATAATAAAATTTATGCAGTGCCAATGAGAATAAACTGTGGCAAATATCTGTGATATTCTGATGGTGCTCAGACCTACAGTGAGAATGTCTCATTCATCCTCACTGTAAGTCCCCCAGGGCCAAATTTATCCATAGAAGGCCACAGAAATCGTTCCGTGCAGGTGTTCACCTTTTTCCCTTTAACTGAACACCAGCACACGAGGCCTGCCTTCGTGAAAAAACTGCCAGTGTTCGAACTGACTTCACTCCATCACAAACAGCTGAGCAATAAGCACCAGAGACTGGACAATACCACCAAGTTCGTTGGGCACCACAAAATAAAAAAAAAAAGGGGGGGATGACCGACATGAACATCAGCTTTAAAGTTGAATATGACTACCTCATGACAGCCTTCTCTTAAGATGACCCTGTACCTGAAGAGCCAACTACATTAGCAATAGGGAATACTGTAGAAATAACCACAGAACAGGCCGGTACCACAGAAGCCGCCACAACGTCTATGACTGCAGACCTCCAAAACATAGATATAAAAGCCTTTATAACTGCTAGTAAAAATTAAAATGCAAACAAGAAAACTACCACAGAGGTTGCCATGATGCAATGTTACCTAGCCAAAAAATACAATGAGCAGAAGGAATTATATCAAATGTCGGCAGAAGAACTAAATACTATTTTAACATGATACTTCATGGAAGCCACAAAGAAAGACAACACAACGTATGAGCTGCTGACCCTCCAGTCACACTTTCAAAACACTGAGCATTATCTCAGATCAAAGGACTACCCTGTCTCCCTCTCCACAGACCTAAAATTTGAGAAGACAAGACAGGTGCTTGCAGCTTAACAAAAACACCTAAAAGAACAAGGCAAAGACTGCAGACAGTACGCAGCTGATGAATTAACTGACAAAATAACAGATTCACTATGCAAAACAAAAAGTACTGGGACCATTCTCACCACAATCCCTACTAAACACCAGGTGGCTAATATGCACTGAATACTTTGGAATACGTGGCAACACAGAGATAAAAGGCCTCAAATGGGGAGATTTAACTATAAAAACAGATAGCCAGAATAGAAAATATTTAGAGTACAGTAGAGAATGGCACACAAAAACATGAACCAGTCTTAATTTTAGACATAAGAAGAATCAAGCCAAGAGCATAATGAAGAGAACCCAACAAAGTGCCCTGTCAAAAACTATGAGTCATACCAGAGCCACAGACCGATACCCCACCTGGCAGAAGAAACACTGTTTCTCCTCTCCATAAACATGATGCAAAAATTGTACATGCCATCAGCTAGCTGATTCAAAACCCATCCCTTAGGAGTGAACAAGATAGGGACAACAGTAAATAAAATATTGATAGACAGCCAGATCCCCACTGAAAAGAAGGCTCACTAACGACTTGGCTCAAAAACAGCTTGCTCAAAAACTAATTGACAGAGGGGCACCATCAACAGAAATTATGCAAGTGACAGGCCACAAGAATATTTTTAGCATCAATGATTATTGTAAGCTAAATTATGAGCAACAAAAAGAAATCTCCTGCATCCTGCATAACCAGCAAGAACAGCACTGAATGTCCTACAAAACCATGTCAAGCTCAATAACAACTTCCAGCAACATAACCACAAGCAAGCCACAGAATGCTGTTGAGAGCAACTTCACCAACCCCACATTCGATGTGAAACACATCACAATACAAATCAACCACAGCAAGTGCAAAGAAACCTCCCCATACCCCCATTGAAACAGTGTGTTGCTAACCCACTTTCCCACTCACATATTCACACAGATAAACCAATGGAACAAAAACGATGAACAATATGTGTTCACAGACCTACGCAGCCAGTATAGTTTTATGCTTGTGCAACTGTGTTAGTTTGGTTTTGGCCATTCGCACTCTCTATTCCAGAGGAATTACCACCCTGTAGGGATACGATGGCAAGGAACTCTCAGAGAGGGTTCCACCCCTAGAGGTGCCACGGGATGGTTACCGTGGCTAAAGGTACCTTACGAATCTCCCTAAGGAGAGAGTGCTGCCACTGGAGGAGGTGGAGGAGGAGGAGGGGGGGAGGATGGTGAGGCAAAGAAAAAATGCTTCACAGTGAGGCTTAGAGGAACTGCTTATATAGCTCAGGAAGTGGGAGTGGCTGGCTGCTTGGCCACTGAACTCCAGGCATAGCCTTACATTTCACTGACCTACGCAGCCAGTATAGTTTTATGCTTGTGCAACTGTGTTACTTTAGTTTTGGCCATTCGCACTCTCTGTTCCAGAGAAATTACCACCCTGTAAGGGTACGACAGCAAGGAACTCTCAGAGAGGGTTCCACCCCTAGAGGTGCAACAGGATGGTTCCCGTGACTAAATGTACCTTAGGAATCCTACCCAAAAAATGTAGTATCATCCCTAAAAGGAGGTAACACGAAGCATAATGCAAGCAGTAGCAGTGACGTAGAAGCAGCAAGTAACTGTAACGTAGTAGTAAAAAAGCACAGGCAGTTTGATAATGCAATGAGATGCTCAGTTGTTGTAGTAACAGCCCAGGTGTGCGTAGCATGATACTGATGGCTTGCTTTGAGAGAAGGGGATCCCCTAAGGAGAAAGGGAATGGCAGGACATCCTCCACCTCCATCCAACAACAGAACCTACCTAAAGAAACTAGGGAAAACAACTATGCCAACTAAGTGTCATGAGCTGAGGCAATGGAGGAGAGAAAAAAAACCCTATGAGGAGGAAATCTCTGGGGATCCAAGGTCTAGGTCACCTTCCCTTCAGGTTTTGGAAAATTTATTTAGTGATGGCTCTGCAGATGCAATTTGGAAAACCCAATTAAAGGGAGGTGGAAAATATTCCAATTTGGAGGGAGGCTCTCACTCAAACCCTCTAGCGGGAACATTGTGGAAGGTTGCCAGAAAACTCTGCAACAATACATGCATCCAAGGCGTAGGAGGACAGCAACAGCTGCTGAGGCACTCACCTGGCCTACCCACCCTAAATCAAACCAGGTGAACCAGAGGCAGTCGTAGGGAGAATGCGGTGAAGGTTCCTTTGCTAGAGAAACCACTAAAGTCAATGGCCAACCATTATAGTGGAACACTAGAGCCAAAGGAGATCATTGTAACCATCCCTCACTGCTAGTCTTAAATTCTACACCAGGAGCTGCTGTCACATAGCAGGCAGCTAAAGCCAAGCCCTGGGTGAAGACATTCCCAGCTATGGGCCAGGTGAGAAGGATCCCGGCCCAAGTTGGACATGCTCGATGATGCAGACAAAATGCAGAGTGAGACCGTCAGCTGCAGGAACCCTGCACCAGATTAGAATGGCTGGCATGCCCCAGAAATTGATTGAGAGCTGAAGCTGGTGAGCTGAATGAGCACAGGGTGCTGAGATCATAATGAGCATGGAATGCTGAGACCTTGCAAGGTCGAATGCATAACAAGTGCAGCAGAATCCCAGGCTGAAGCCGAAGGGATGGCAGTATGCATGAAGTAATAGATTGTGTAAGCAAGGAGTAACAGCTGCGTAAGCAAGTGTAGACCTGCACATAGGTCAGTAAGCAGTAGTCGTGATAAGTAAACCAGCATATCAAACTTGTATAGCAGTTAAACAACTGAATTGGGAGCAAGGCATCCAGACAGTACAAAGCCAAATCAGGGTGACAGACTCTGAGGATTTTCAGCAGCGAAGACAGATTTTTTTTTTAAATATCAAGCTATATTAACAGCCTCAGCAGGAGCTAGTTGGCTGACCTCAGAGTTAGAAGTGCAATAAAACAGGGAGACAATGCTTGAAAGCAGGTGTAGCCAGGCAGTGCAGGGAAGCTGCAAGTAAAATGAGAAGCACAGGTAGGGTCAGAGTAAACTGTGTCAGGTGAAAAGAACTGAGTATGCAGCTATGGCTGAGCTGAAACACACAGGTAATGATTGCAGTTGCATTGCAGTAGTTTGAGCGTGGTGAGCAAGAGTTAAAACATGGACACTGGGTACATTAGTAATTAAAGTAAACAGTCAGCAGCAGTGGCTGTAGTTTAACTGAAAGCAGTAGAATGAGCTCTGCATAGCAGAATGCTAGGAGTTGCTGTGCAAGTAATTTGAGTTGTAAGTAAAAGGAAGCAGCATGAGCTCCGGAGTAGCAGTATGCTAGGAGCTGAGAAACAAAGCCCCTCCCCCCCCAAAAAAGGGAAGGAAGCACACACAGCTGAAGGCAAAATACAAAACAGAAGTAGAAAAATAAGCACAGAAGCCCAGCAAGAGACAAGCAGGAGCTGGGGGCTAACCAGCTCAGAGGACAAACTGCCAGAGCCTTCAGCTGCAAAGAAAAAATGCTTCAGCGAGGCCTAGAGGAACTGCTTATATAGCTCAGGAAGTGGGAGTGGCTGGCTGCTTGGCCACTGAACTCCAGGCATAGCCTTACATTTATTGAAGACAGCAGCAGTGACAGTGACTAATAAAACATGGCTACAGGTACCCAAACAAACAAAAAGTGTAGTAAAAAACTATCTCTAAATGCTTCACACAGTCTCTCTCTCTCTCTCTCTCACACACACACACACACACACACACACACACACACACACAGAGCAAAAGAAGTCCAGCACTCTACCCCCAACCCCACATATACAACAATGAAAAAATATTTAATGCTCTTTCTCTGTTTATTTTCACAGCCTGGTACAAATACCTTCACTGAAATATCAAAAAGGGACACAAAAGTTGCACTTCGCTGAGTAACCTGAGGCACCAGCCCAAAGCAATGGACAGTTCTTACAATATGGAATTCAAGGCATAGCAAACATTCTTAGGAACTCTGCATTTAAACCTGAACTGTGAAGTTAGCATGGAATAGCATACTTTTGAATTTGTCAGATAAATACTTCCTACAAAATTGTGTTCGAACCTATAAATAAAGCACCTTCAAGTGTTTTTTCCACAAACTAGTTATTGTACTGTGAACTTTAGAAACCTGTAAAACATGACTTGCAAACTGTCTTTTCCTCCAAAGTACTGCAACCTGTAAAAATAAATAAAACCTCGCTGTTTTCCAAGATCTCCACTGTACCTATTGTTAAAAAAACAATGACTTGCTCTTAAAACCCCTAACATTTCCTCCCTCAAAACCTTTTCCCCCCAAATAAATCTTACTTTAGATGTCTTCTAATGTTTTATGTTATACAGCACTTTCTGTAATCCAAAATAAAGCTTTCGACACATAAATCCATATTGGACCTCTTCTTCTACTACAATAAGCCCAAAATAAAAAAAATTAAAAAAGAAAAGATCTAAAGGGCAGACAAAAGTAATCTAGATAAGCACAATGGCTAAAATGAAAAAAGAAAAAAAAACAGAAACGGAAATCCCCCTCCAAAAAAAAAAAAAAAAAAACTGGCTGGAAAAATTAATCCACATGAAGTTGTTGAAGATGACAACACCAAGATCCATTCAAAAAGAAAGCACCAATGAAGAATCTCCATTGAACCCGAAAATGACCATCCACCTCCAGCAAAGCCTCCGACAACATCCACGGATCCACTTCACCCATCCATTGCAGCTCCATTGAAGATCCCGCCATGTAAACTGCATGCGAACCAGTGCTCCTCTATGAAGAATCTGCTCCTCCACTGATGACAACCCACTCCAACCAGATGCTCTTCCAGGACACTCCGCTCATCCTCAAATTCTGAAGCAGGCCACAGATCCAGTGGCTTTACCCCTGTAGAACTTGCATGCATGCAGACACTCCCCAAGACCTTCTGGCTGGCGACTAACAAACCTGCGCACTTCAAGCATTTATAGCCCGACAAAAATCCAGACAGCCAATCACACACCAGCAAACAATGACAGACACACCCACTCCACCAGTCAGATGCCAAAACCACTCATCCACTCATTCCACCACCCCATGTGGGTCACCTCCCATTATGACCAATCCCAACAACTTTTCCATGCTATAGTACCCAAACAGAACTCTACAATGCATTCCTATAGAACCTAATAAGTAAACTCATGTGCACATATGAAATCCATCAAACCACATTAAATCAAAGCCAAAAACACACTTTCTAACACCAAATTAACCCTGAAAACACTAAATACACACAAAAAACCCCAAAGAAATCCAGGTGGCATAGCGTAAATTTAATATGCCTCGAGCCAGTCTGAAATATCAGTGATATTTTTTCTCATGCTTGGTGAACGATGACATTCGCGAGTGGCGAAGTGGTCTCCTTGATGTAACCTAATGTACCTTATTGCTTTCAAAACATATTTTGTATATGTCATGTGTAAATAAGCACAATTCTGAGAGTATGTACAGTAAAGAGCCATGTGTTTTCCTAGCAATTACTCTCTCTTTCTCTAACATGGGGTAGGGGGCTTCAGATGTAGGAGCAGGTCCTGGGCTTGGAATGCTAACTGTAACTGGCAAGCAGTGACTCGGGGGAGGGGGCAGACAGTGCAGGACGTGCTGAGGCAACAAGGTGTTTGCCAAATGGGAGGGTCCAACCCTAAGGAAAGCAGATTGTGCGCCTGCTCCCCCAGCAAGTTAAGAAGGCACAGCTAAACTGGAGTACTGGTGGTACCCAGCACAGTCTATCAAGGTAGTCCAGCATTTGGCTGGCAGGGGTGGGTAGCACCCCAGTCACCTGGCAGAGGCATCAGAGAGAGGGCTTCAGTCTCTGCAGATGGCAGTGGTACCATGGCGTGAACAAGGGGATCCAGTTCTACTACAAAAGTAGCACTGAAGTCTTTTTTTTAATATCAAAGTTCAGAAATTCAACTTGTCTCACAAAGAGTTGGGAACGTTTCATGTCTAGGCATGGTTTCAAGGTCAGTGCTCTAAATTCTGTCAAAACAAAATAATATAAAGCAATCCAACTCCTCAGTAATGTTTGTGAAATGCTAACATTTAAAGAACTAATGTACTGCCTAAAACTATATCAGTTTTTAAAAGCAGCCATCTGTTACATTTTATATCTGAGGTACTTTTTCTTTTCCATCTAGTTAATTAGAAGATTGTTTACCTGATGCCAGTGGATGTGATGAGTAGAAATGCACTCTGCCTGGCAGACAACTTATCTTGAGTTACCACCTTTTAGGAAGCTCAAAATGGGATGTCTCTTACTGAAACATGATTTTTCACAGGACAATGTGTAACCTTGACCAATGCAACAGACTTACTTTCTCTAAATAATCAGAATTAAGAGTGGCGTAGTGTTCTACTTGTTCCTACTGTTTCTTATCATTTTAAAGTATTTTAGTTATAGTATTATAGTTTTCTGCAACATTTAGAGGCAAGTTGGAAAATACTGTTTTGCACTATAAGGTCAGGGCATGCAGTTTTTTTCATGGTTTTTTTTTTTTTTTGCAGGACAAAGCTGCCCAAATCAGGACTGTCCTGTGAAAATCAGGACAGGCGGTATCTAGTTCTTTCCCATTCACTGCATCATCAGCATTGTGACCTCACTGACTGTGACATCACAGCTGTTCAGGAAGTGCAAATCTGTAGCTGCCAGGTCAGTCACCTGTGATGTCACAGTCAATGAGGTCACAGTGCCAATGATGTAGCGAAGGGACTAGGACTAGATATGTCAGCTGCCAGGCAGAGTGCTGCTCCACACATCCAGCATAATACTATAGCATAGAAAAGTCTGTCATGTGCAAAAGAAAAAAAAACTTTAGAAATGAAAAGTTAAAATTGACTACTTCTTACAATTTGTATCATTTTCCTGTCTGTTACTTTTGCTTCTACTAGTTCTTTAGAAGTTTCGATTTGTGATACACAGATAGACTAACTCATTACAAAGTTTCATCAGTGTTGTTTATTCTCACGTGGTTAAATTCTGGGAATCATTCCCAAATTGAAATAAAGTAACGTTTTTATGAGGGGGGGGCAGGTTTGGTTAGTTTTTTTTATACACATATCTTTACACTCCTAATGAAGGTTGGAGTGGTTTGTACATGAGCTCAAATTCTTAAAGAGGACGGGAAGTGATTTTTCATTGGCAGCTGTTTATTATGCTCCTATTGCCAGAAATTATATTCCTACCCCTAAATGATCCATATTTAACTGTATGTGAATAACAAGTGTTGTGAAAAACTGTATTTTGCATTGTTTTGTTTTTCATGGGCAGCATTCTGTTGCAGTTCTTTTCATGGAACCAATAATTTGGAGTTTTAACTATGTCACAGTTTGTGTATAGAACTATGAGCATATTCTAATAGGACTACAGCACATGTTCAGCAATCTGTATACAAAACCATGACTTAATTAAAGCTCCAAATTACTGGTTTCTTGAAGAGAACTGTGCAGAATGTTGTCCATAAAAAGAAAAATTTAAAACATTTTTTTTCACATTAGTGTTTATTCAGATACAGTTAAATAGAGAACATGCGGAGGTATGAATTTCCATTCTGTAAATGGGAACATTACTAACTGCTGCCAGGCAGCACAAATTTCCTGTCCCCTTTAAATGCTTTTAATGCAATTACTGTATTTCATAATTCAATGCGAGCTCTAGCATTTTGATCAAAGCATATTATATATACAAAGTGAAATGTGGTAACAGTAATAAAAGTTTCAATCCATGTTTTCAAGGCAATAATCATGCACTTAGCAATCTCACTGCTATCATTTGAACTTAGGAGCTTTATAAATCTCATTGCTATTATCTGAATTTAGGAGCTCAAATAAGGTGCAAAGTACATAATTTACAATCATGTACATTTACCTTAGTTGGGTTAAGAAAACCATAGCCTAAAAAGTTTCTGTGTTCTGTATTTTAAGTTAACACGGCAAGGGACGACTCTTTTCATATAACAGACTCTGAGCGTGAGGTTTGTGCAAAAGGGCCACAAAAGCTAAGATGAGAGGTGCTGTCTGCCTAAACCTCACAAGAGAAATCTCTTATACCATAAGAGACATCCCTCGGAGGTCCTGTTATCTTATTATAAATCCCTTGAGTTTGGTTTGAGTGATTTATAAAATGTTGAGTCTTTTCTTTTAATTTTATTTTGCTGTCCCCCCCCCAGCGCTGAAGTTTAGTGCTCCCTCCTACCACTCCTACACAACAGCAGACAGTGCAGAGCATACAAGGTACAGTTGTCTTGCACGCTGACTGGTTGAACTAACCTTAGTGATATATATATATATATATATATATATATATGTATTTTTTTTTTTAATTCTTTGGTAACCAGGCAAGGCCCATTAGACACAAGTGCCTGTTTTCAGGGGCAACACAGGAGTCCTGGAGAAGCTAAGTGACTTGCTCAGAGTCACTCAGTATGCAAGTGGAGGGTGTAGGAATCAAACCCAGGTCTGGTGGATGTACCAAGCACTTTCACAGCTTGTTACTGTAACCTCTAGGCTATACTGCCAGCCCCATATGCATTCATCATGCTCAATACAGATGCTATGAGTTTTGTCGGGCAACGTTATAGTGTGTTACAAGTAAAAGGTGTTTATATTCTGTACTCACTGTAATTTGAATTTCTGCTGCTGTGACTCATGCTCAAAACCTAAGTGCAAGTAAACAAAGCATTCCTTTTAAATAAATTTAAACCAGAAGCAAGCATCTTGGTGAATTCAGGTATTTAAAGCTTTGTTTGCAGTATAAATGCCGTGTTTTTGGCTACAGTTTTCTTAATTGTATTCATTTTTTATTTATTGTCAATAGTTTTACCAGGAAAGGCATGCTGTGCTGGGGACTGCTTGTTTCCAGATGCCAGCTAGAATGGAGGAGGAAGGGAAACAGTGCAAGACAATAATACAATGAACTTGTAGTAAGATTACAAAGGTAACATGAGAGCATTAGTACAAGTCAAGCTATGTCAGCAATGCAATAGTATAGTCGGTATCAGTCAAGTGAGTTAATGCACAGAAACATGACAGCAATCGGATAAAATACTACCATACAGGTGCAGAGAAAGATTGTATGTAAAGTATAGATTGATAGCTAGAGAGATAGATAGGTAGATAGATAGATAGATAGATAGATAGATAGATAGATAGATAGATAGATAGATAGATAGATAGATAGATAGATAGATGGATTCCTTGCAAAAAACTTCATTAATGCACCAGTTAGGGTTCAGATTAAAGTGACAAAAGCAGGGAAATGTGGTGTTAGGGTTCCCACCCCTAACACCCCATCCCCACCCTGAAGACAGCAAAAGGAAGAGCCATTACAGTTTCACCTCTCCTGAGTCTTTGCAAATCAGGCCTGGGGTGCTTCTTGGGGTTGTCAACCCTAATACTTACTCCATTCTCATAAAGAAGTTGAGATGTGCAGACTATATGAGAATGGGGTGAGCATTAGGGTTGACAATCCCAAGGAACACCCCAGGCCTGAACTGTAAAGATTCAGGAGACATGAAACTGTAATGGTTTTTCCTTTTGCTGCCTGTAGGATGGGACTGACGTCTTAGTGTTGGGAACCCTAACACCACATTTCCCTACTTTTGTCACTTTAATCTGAACCTAACTGGTGCATTAACCAAGTATTTTGCAAAGAATTTCCTTACTTTTTGAGATAGTATAATCATATCCTTATTCACGCAGGTCTCTTCAGGACCTGTGTGAACATATCCATCTGCCTATGGAAGTCCCAGGCCCTGCGCTTCCATCCCTCCATAGAGGCATACATTCATGTTGGTGTAAAAGCACAGGGCCCATTAAACTTCCAATGTTACCCTCTGGGAATTTTGATTTTTTAATTGTTATGGTTTTTTATTAGTCCCTACATTTTTTGGGGGTATTATGTGTTATTCTTGTAGTATTCATGAAGACCTTTCTTTTGTTTATTTATTTTATTAGGAAAGTCAGAAGTACATCCTTTGAGCTAGAAGCTCCTTTACGAATGATCCTCGTCATACAATAAAAAGGAGGGAGAGACAAGACAGGTGGGAACATATGCAGCTGTGAGGCATTGTCAAAATAAACAGTATTAAACACAGAGTATACAGAATCACAGCAATGTCAGCAATATTACAGAGTTCACAAAATTTGGAACACCAGATTATAAGGGATCTCACCCATGATGAGGAGGAAAAGTGAAAAGTCAGAAAGGTACAGTAATTGAATAGTAGTGAATAGGTAGTGGAAGTGGCACTAAGAATGAGCCTGAGTCTAACTAGTGTGTGCCGCAGACAAAAGGTGAGAGAGAGAGAGAGAGAGAGAGAGATAAGACTCAACAGGTTAGCTAGTTGTGGATGCGGTGTTAGAGAGTTAAGAGAGGTAAATAGTGTGGGGGGTTTAAAGGGGGTTAGGGAGACAACAGAGGAGATAGTAGAGGAGGGGGCATAGGCAATGGAATAGAGTGTGCAATCTGGGCCAGGCCAGGCTTTCACAGAACCAGTGTCCATAGGTGGCTAGAGATGGCAGAAGCACTGCTCATGGGGCGTGATGAATTTTCTTAGTTCAGTTTTGAAGTGGCTAAGGCTTGTGTAGCTGTTAGCAGAGAAAGGGAGTACATTGAGCCAGGATGGAGCCCTTACCACAAAGGTTCGCTTTCCCACAGCTGTTTTTCTAAAAGGCCCAGCTAGTGCATGTTTAGTGACACTTCTAGTGGCATGCTCGTCCGGGGCTGGTCAGAATAAGGCCTGTAGAGAAGGAGGTGCAAGACCAAGGAGGGCCTTCTTTCCTAAGATGCAGGAATGCAGCTTGATTTGGTCTTGAAGAAGAAGAAGAAGAATCAGCATTTATATAGCACTTTTCATACACAGTGTATCCCAAAGCACTTTACAAGCAATGCTAGACTGGTAGTGAAGTGACTGAATGTGTGGTGGCGGCCATATCGCACATCATCACCCACACACAGCCTGGATAATTGCATGAACCGGTTTATAGGAAGGGGAATGTTGGCCAGGACACCAGGAATGTTCCCTACTCTTTGTGAAGAGTGCCCTGGGTTGTTTTACTTCCACCTGGACACCTACCAGGACAACACCAGGATGGGCAGAAGGGACCTCAGTTTAACATCTCATCTGAAGGACAGCACACCCCAGCAGTACAGCACCCCACCAATACTGCACTCGGATGCCAGCGATTTTTAGGTGCAAGTCCAATCCCGGTGTGGGACAAGAACCCATGACCTTCTGGTCCAGAGGCAGATGTGCTACCAACTGAGCCACACTGACACCCTCTTGGAGAGGGAGCCATTGCATCCTAATATAAAAATCACATGTATGCGTAAGGCGATCAGCACTGAGGACAAATCTGCAGGCTTTATTGAGGGAGGTCTGTATTCTGCGAAGGGTGGTGTCTGTGGCAGCAGCATATACCATGTTTCCATGGTCAAGTATTGGTAAAATTGTACCTCTAACCACCTGAAGCCTAGCCTCAGTTGTAAGGCAGAACTGAACCCTATAGAGGGCATCTAGTTTCCTGTTAGCAGTAGAGGTGAGATTGGATATGTGCTCGTTGAAGGAAAAGGACTCATCAATGGTGACTCCCAAATACCAGATTGAGGACACCTGCTCAAGGATGGAGATAGAGTAGTGGGTAATTGAGTGAGGGTTTGTTAGTCTCCTCTTTTGGTGCCCCTCAAAGAGCATAGTTTTAGTCTTTTTGCTGTTGAGCACCAGCAGATGATTGGTGAGCCAGTTGTGAATCAGGTTAAAGTTGTGCTGGAGGTCCCTGGTGACAGTTTCTTGGCAGGGAGTATGAGAGAAAATTACTGTGTCATCTGCATAAAGCAATAGCTCAGAGGTTGGGCAGTCAGCTGGAAGATTATTCATGAAGAGGTTGAATAGAAGAGGGCCCAGGATAGACCCTTGGGGGACCCCAGCTGTGACTTTGCGATTCTCAGATGTGACTCCATTGATTTTTACTTGCTGGGAGTGCCCTGTCAGGTAGTTGGAGGACCATCTGACTGTATTTGGGGATAGTCCTAGGGCACTTAGCCAAAGAAGCAGTAACTGGTGATTGACAAGGTCGAAGGCCTTGGTCAGGTCAATGAAGATTGCCCCACACTAAGCTGCCCTGGTCAAGTGCCTTATGCACACAGTCAGTGAAATCAATTAGAGCTGTGCTTATGCTGTACAATCGGTGGAACCCGTGCTGCTAGGGGCAGAGGAGGTTGTATTTAAGCAGGTGGTCCGTGAGCTGGTCAGCTATATTTATCTGAAGCGCTCTGGACCATGGGGCTAGGATTGATATTAGTCTGTAGTTGGCTACTAGTGCTATGTCTCCCCCTTTTGACACTGGGGTGACCAGAAAGGAGTTCCAGACAGAAGGAAATACATAGATTGTCTCTTAAGTGCAAATATGAGGGAGTTGTGGCTTGTTAAAGTTGAAATGTAGAAAACAAACTGAGTCCAAATTCTTTCTTTGTATAAACAGATCCAGAAGCAAATGGTTTGATACCTTTTATTGGATCAACATAAATGTTACAAAAAAAAAAAAAAATAGTGCCTAAGCTTCCAGACCAACCAATTCCTTCCTCAGAAGCTTATGCAAGTTGTTTAGAGAATCACATTCTATTAACACTCAGATTCATACATAAAAAACAGAAAGAATTTTCATTGGTTTAAAATATCTTTTTTTAAAAAAATAACTGAGAATTAAATGAAAGGAACCAGATTTTACCAGTTTGCTACTGCGGAGAAACCTTCCAAGGTCAAATGTCAACAGAGGCAGATAAGATGAATACTCGAGGAGACAGTTCCACTAACTTAAATTATGAATGAATGAGTGTGCTATGTGACTACACTCTTAAATAAAAAGCCAAATGTTTAGATTTAATACCCACGAGAGTGCATGTTAAAATGTGATAGTATTGTAGGTTAAAAAACTATAAAACAGAAATTTTCTATATATGGAAATATGAGGGTATAAAGAAAGTTGCCCTAGTGTGAAGAACTATTTCACACATTCATACAGTATGAAACCTATCTGGAGACCATTTTCTCAACTATACACTCAACCAGTTAACATACTCCATAAACATTAAGACCTTCAGTGCTGTAACAGGATTTTATACAAGATAATATCAATTGTCAGTATTAGTGCCAAATAAAAACACAGATCTCTCAAGGATGCCCTAGAAAATGAGTCCATGCATCCTAACATGATCAGAGTTCAATAATGTGTCAGTATATAATCAAACTACTATATGTACAGCAATAGTCTTAGGAATCTGGATAAAAACTCAATGGAATTAAACCCTCCCCCCAGGGAAAAGATGACTAGTTAGAAGGAAGTATATATTCACTATGTATGTTGAGGTTGAGTGGCCTACCTAGACTTGAGAAAGGCATTTGACACAGTCCCACTCAAAAGATTAATAATCAAGTTAGCCAGCCTGGGAGTGGGTCCCAGGGTGGTAGCCTGGGTAGCAAACTGGCTGCACAACAGGACACAGAAGGTAATAGTGAATGGAACACATTCCGAAGAAAGGGGGGTTACTAGTGGAGTACCTCAGGGTCAGTACTGGGTCCAGTCCTCTTAACATCTTTATAGGTGACATTGCAGAGGGTCTGGAGGGAAAGGTATGTCTCTTTGCAGATGACACAAAGATCTGTAACAGAGTTGATATACAAGAGGGGATAGAAAAGATGAAAAGGGACTTGGCAAGGTTGGAGGAATGGTCAGACATATGGCAACTTAGATTCAATGAAAAGAAGTGCAAAGTAATGCACCTGGGAAACAAAAACCCAGGAGAAGAGTACACAATAGCAGGGGAGGTACTAACAGCAAGAAAAATGGAAAGGAACCTGGGGGTAGTCATATCAGATGACCTAAAGGTGAGTAAGCAATGTGAGAAGTCAGTAAGGAGAGCCAGGGGGATACTGTGATGCATAGGAAGGGGCATCACAAGTAGAACAAGGGAAGTGGTTATCCTTGTATACAGAAAGTTGGTGAGACCCCATCTGGAGTACTGTGTGCAGTTTTGGAGACCTCATCTACGCAAGGACATAGACAGGATGGAAGCAGTCCAGAGGAGGGCAACTAAAATGGTGCAGGGTCTGCATCAGAAACTATATGAAGAGAGACTGAGAGAGCTTAATATGTATACTCTTGATGAAAGGAGGGACGGGGGACATGATAGAAACTTTCAAGGCACCTCAAGGAATCAACAAAGTCCAGGAGGGTAGCATCTTTCAGAAAAGAGATATGTAAGAACAAGGGGCACAATTTAAAGATAGAGGTGGGATGGCTCAGGGGTAATGGAGCAATTTTTTTCACAGAGAGAGTGGTGGATACATGGAACCACCTTCCTGAGGAGGTCGTTGGGTCTAAAACAGTGGGGGAATTCAAACATGCATGGGACAGACATAAGGCAATTATAGTAGGGGGTTGCAGGAAGTAGGCTGTTGGTTAACTAGAATCTGAAGCTTATCCAGTAGATAGGGAAATGGCAGACTGGGTGGGCCAAGTGGTCCTTATCTGCTGTCAAAGTCTATGTTTCTATGTGAACCAAGAGTCCTAACACACTATAATATCATTATGACATGGACCCGAATATAAGTCTTACCTCAATATAACCACAACCTCAACCCCAGTCCTCCCACTTTCCTTTTGTTTCTTTGTATCTTTGTTTCTTTGTATGAAGGGATCCTTTTTCATATGAATGAGATAACCTCATGAAAAAGGTTCCCTTCATACAGTCCAAATTCTTTTTTCATATGAAGGCATTCCTTTTCGTATGAATGAAAAAAGCTCACTAAAAAAGATTCCTTCATATGAAAAAAGAATCTGAAAAACACTAAGTCCAAATTCTTTTCATATGAAGGCATCCTTTTGTATGAACTAAAGAAGCTCACAAATTTCTGTAAAGGAAGCCACTGACTGTAGAGAGGAGTGCAAGCAAGTCAGCGGCTCTAGAAAAGTTGATGCACATGTCAGTGAGTGTTGCTATAGCAACAGTCATTTGGGCTTGCATCTACGCTTCTGAAGCCGCCCTGTTGCTTACTGTCCTCTCCTCTCTCTACAGTTGGCAGCTTCCCTTACAGAAATCTAATCTTAATATAAAAAACAGAGTTTACTTACTTTTTGGACACAACATGCCTTAATTTAAACCTCTGCCAGCATGTCCTTTGCAGTTATTAACATCGTTAGGTCAGGCTACGCTTGAACAATGAAAGGAAAGCAATTACACAGTAACACACTCTGAAAACGACAGGATCAACCAGATACATTTTTTTAAAGTGACTTTTTGTTTAAAAATTATGGCAAGATCAACCAGATAAGTGTGTATAGTGTGGGTGGCTATATAGATTCACATATGGCTGTGGGTGCCAGCCTGTGTATGCCAGGTGTGAGTGTGCACATGTGTTTGTGTGTGTCAGCCTGTCTGTGCCAGGTGCGGAGTGATCTAACTGTTGGTGAGAAAGTTCTGAGGGCTGGAAAGTAGTTCAGGTGTGCAGTCATAGTGGGAGGCGTGCATTCATTGTGGGATAATGTACGGTCATGTGGTGTGTTTTATCCAATCAGGGGACTCGAGTTTCACTGATTTTTCCTACCCATTTGACACACAACATATCAAGGAGCATAATCAAAAACTGAAGACAAATCAATATAACAGATATGTGTAGTGGAGAAAAAAAATTTATCATTTAGGTAATAGAAATACTCTATGCAAGTGACAGGCTGAGTCCCTTTGTTTATGACAGGCTAGCAACTCACCTGAGATCCAATGAAGAAATGTGCCTTTAACCCAGAGCTTGGCATCCCAGACAGCCATAAATTTAGCTTGAAAAATTGTAAGTGCCTTATTTATGTCAGTGGATGCTGAGATGAAGGACCAACCAGTATTTGAGAGGTGAGCATGCAAAGCAGTAAGATCAAGGGATCAGATTGAATAAAACTATATGATTTTAGGAAGGTGTGACAGGAAAATGTAGAGACTGCAACAGGCAAAGGGGGGGGGGATGCCTCCACAGGTGTGGCCAAATAGAGAGAGAGATTGCTAAAAGGCAAAGGAATCCAGCAAGAGGAGAAGCTGGAAACTGCTGCCCTGTGAGAGAGGAACCAGAGCTGAAAACCAAAGAGAAAGTTTTAAGTCATGCAGAGAGCCTTTGGGGGAAAAAAAAAAAACAGCTGAAGCCTGCTACTGAGAACCAGACCATGTCTGGAGCAGAGGGTCCTGAGGTAAAGAACAAGTTTAGCCAGCTGAGCCAAAAACAGTGAGTGGAATATACTGCTGAAAACTGCCTGCAAAGAAGGCTAAAGGGGAAACTGTTTGTGCTTCATTTAAGACTGTATTTTGAACAAACTTTTGGCCCACATAGATGGTGCAAAGATTTCTTTGTCAAGTCAGCCTGAAAGAAATGTTTTATGTTAACCTTTATGTTACCTGACCAGGGCGGGGAAGTTGAACTGACTGATTATGATTTTGTGGAGTAACAACTTAAATTTGAAGTAATAAAAGTGTATTTTGTTCTGTGAACTTTAAACACAGTGTTGCCTTTCCATATACCATAAGCCAGCTTGTCACATGTGGTATTAGAAGTGGGATTGCAACCCCCTGCTGGGATGAGCAGGACTAGTTACCTTCTGGAAAAATGGATATGGAGAAAGTGCTGAAGTTCCTTGCTGAACAGCAACAGGCACAACAAGCTCAGCAACAACAGGTTCTCACCCAGCTGGCTCAGCAGCAGCAGGAGGTACATCAGCAGGCCCGGCAAGCCCAACAAGAGGCACAACAGCAGTTTCTTATACAGCTGGGGCAACAACAACAGCAGTTCCTGCAGTCCCTGGTGCAACAACCACAACAAGATCCTACTGGTGAGGCTGGTCTGGCTATCATGGGGCCAGGGGTTCCTAGGATGAATGCCAAGCTGACCAAAATGACATCTGAAGATGATCCCGAGGCATTCCTGGTAACGTTTGAGTGAGTGGTGGAAGCTTCTGGATGGCCCAGACCCCAGTGGGCTGTCCGCCTTGCCCCCTGTCTGACTGGGGAAGCCCATGCAGCCTATCAAGCTATGGACAGTATCACAGCTGGGGAGTACACAGAGGTGAAAGCAGCAATCCTAGACTGCCTAGGCATCAATGCAGAAAGTTACTGATGGAGGTTCCAGAGCTTCAAATTTTCAGCAGAAGCATGACCTAGAGCAGTGAGACAACAACTGTGGGACCTGTGTTGGCATTGGCTAAACCCCAAAGGATGCAGTGGCCCAGAGGTGGCAGAGTTAATCATCTTGGAACAATTTCTGAACATTCTGCCCCCGGGAATTCGGAGCTGGGTCCGCAAACAGAAGATCACCAAGCTAGCGGAGGCCATGCAGATCTCAGAACAAGTGTTGGATGCTGAACTCTCCTCCCACCCCGTGATCCAGTTTACAAGGCCACCTGGAAAGAGGGAGAATTATCCTGGGAGCCAGACTGAAGGAATGTTGTCTGGAAATGTGAAGGGACCTTGGGCATGTAGGGAGGGGGGTTATGGGCCAAACAAGGGTCAGATTCTGGAAAAGATGATAGCCCAGTAGCCCAGGGAGACATTTCCTGAGGACCCACCGCCTAAACCCAGAGGATCACCCCATAGCCAAAACACAGGGACATGTTTCTCGTGTGGACAGAGGGGTCATTTGGCGAAGAACTGCCCTCACATGGACTGTACCTTCATAGATTTCACATTTACAGATGGGTATTCACTGTACAGTGGGGGTGAGAGCCCTGAATCCCGAGATTTTGTGATCCCTGTCAAGGTAGAAGGGATAGAGACAGAGGCTCTGATGGACTCAGGAAGCCACCAGACCCTAGTCTGAGCAGCCCTTGTGAACCCCCAGTGCTAGCAGGACCAGAACCCCATCCCTATCCAATGTGAGCATGGGGATGTAAAGGCTTACCCTGGTGCTTTGGTTACACTCACTCTGGGGGCCAAACAGAGACTATAAAGGTGGGGGTTGCCCTGGGGTTACCCTATCCGGTGTAACTGAGGAGAGATTGGAAATGGTTTGACGACTTGTGGAAAGCAGACTTATATTTGGTAACTACCCAGTCTCAGGGTCACGAAGGGAGAGAGGCCAGCCACCTGCAGCTGGGGGAAGTATTTCCTTTCCTGGACCCAGGGAATTTTAACGCCCAGACCAGAACCTGCAAATCTAAGTGAGAATGTAGAGCAGCAAAGAAAAGGAGTCCAAAAGGGGCAGATGCACAGCAGGGAGGTGAAGTAAAGGCAAAAGTGGGTCCAGACCCACAGCACAACCCTAACACTGACCCACTTAACCAAAGTTCAGGGGGCCGTCCTTATCAGAGCAAGATGTATTAAAGCACTGCCCGTACATTGCCAAAGAACAAAGGGCTGACGGTATACTCAGCCGGGTATACACCCAGTTGGCTGTCAGAGAAAAGGAGGTGGTAGATGAGAATCGGGAAGCACACTATCCTCATTTTGAGCTACAAGGAGGTATCCTGTATCAAGTTAGTAAAGAGGTCCAAATGGGGGATACCCGGCATCAGTTGCTAGTCCCTTGAGTCTTTCAGGGGGAATTACTACACCTTGCCCACTCTATTCCAGTGGCTGGGCACTGTGGGGTAGAAAATACACTAGCCCGACTGTTACCCCGGTTCTTTTGGCCAGGCATCTATCAACATGTTAAAGATTATTGTGCATCTTGTCCTGAGTACCAGTTAGTAGCTCCAAAGAACAATCCCAGGGCCCCTTTAGTGCCCTTACCTGTTATGGAGCCACCTTTTGACTGGATTGGGGTTGATATAGTGGGACCCCTTGAAAAGAGTGTAGGGGGGTACCAATACATTCTGGTGATTGTAGACTATGCTACCCTGTACCCCGAGGCCATCCCATTATGAAGCATTTTGGCCAAAATTGTAGCCAGAGAGCTATTAAAGGTTTATAGTCATATGGGAATACTGAAGGAAATGTTGACATACCAGGGAACTAACTTCATGTCCTGCCTGACTCAGGAGGTTTGTACTTTATTGGGAATTGGCTCCATAAGGACCTTGCTCTACCATCCCCAGATGGATGACCTTGTGCAGTGATTCAACAAAACACTTAAAACAATGCTTTGAAAGTTCATAACCACTGAGGTGAGGGACTGGGAAAAGTTACTTCCCTTACTGATGTTCGTAATGCGGGAGGTCCCTCAAGCTTCTACAGGGTTTGCTCCTTTTGAACTCCTCTATGGATGCTGCCCATGAGGTGTTCTTGATATAGTAAAGGAGATGTTGGAGAAACCTGACTCCAAGACTGGAAATGTGGTGCAATATGTCCTGCAACTGAGGGAAAGATTAGATCGGGTGGGAATATTTGCCTGAGAGAATCTGGTGAAGGCTCAACAAAGACAAGAGTACTACTATAATCATGGAGCCCAGTTCAGGGAATATAAACCAGAGGACCAGGTACTAGTGTTGTTGCCAAGTAGCCAGAATAAGCTTCTAGCCAAATGGAAGGGGCATAAAAAGTTACCCGGAGGGTGGTCCCAGTTGACTATGAAGTTTGCCAGCCAGAGATGTGAAAGGAGACCCAGATCTACCATGTCAATTTGCTGAAATTCTGGAACCAGAGGGATAGCCTATTGATTTCCCCTGAACCAGACATAGTGGATCTGGGACCCCAAGTGCCAGATGACAATCTGGGGATACAAGTCCCAATGGGAGAGCAGCTGTCTCACAAACAGAAACAGCAACTAGGATAGTTGGTAAGCCAGTTTTTAGATGTTTTCTCCTTCCTCCCGGGGACAACCCATATGATAGCTCACCATATAGAAACAGAGCCAGGGGAGAAAGTGTGGCAGTGACCGTATTGCCTGCCAGAAGCCATCTGAGACACAGTTAAGAAGGAGTTACAGGACATGCTAGAGTTGGGAGTGATTGAGGAATCCAGCGGTGACTGGAGTAGCCCCATAGTGTTAATACCAAAAGAAGGTGGGGCTACTCACTTCTGTATTGATTTTCACAGGGTCAATGCCATCTCGAAGTTCGATGCCTACCCTATGCTTCGGGTAGACAAACTGTTGTACAGACTAGGGGAAGCCAAGTACATCATGACGTTGGACCTAACAAAAGGGTACTGGCAAATCCCTTTGACCCCAGAGTCTCGGGAAAAGACAGCATTTGCCACCCCCTTTGGGCTATACCAGTTCTGTACCATGCCTTTTGGCTTACATGGGGCCCCTGCAACCTTTCAAAAGCTCAGGAATCACTTGCTGCGACCCCATGCCCAGTATGCAGCTGCTTACTGGGTTGACATGGTGATCCACAGCATGGATTGGGAATCCCATGTATCCAAGGTGGCAGCTGTACTACAGTCCCTCCGAGAAGCAAGGCTTATGGCCAATCCAGCAAAGTGTGCTTTGGCCAAAGCTGAAACAAAGTACTTAGGGTACTGTATAGGCAATGGACAGATGAGACCCTTGATCAGTAAGGTCCAAGCCATAGCAGAGTGCCCGATACCCACCACAAAAACCCAGGTGAGGGTCTTCTTAGGGTTGGCAGGGTATTACCACTGGTTCATACCACACTTCTCTACCCTTGCCAGCCCACTTACAGACCTCACCCGGAAATCTGACCCTAACAGGGTCCACTGGTCAGAGGAGTGTGACCAGGCCTTCACACAACTTAAAGCGGCACCGTGCAGAATGTCAGTGTTACACAGTCCTGACTTCAACAGGATCTTTATCCTGCAAACTGATGCCTCTGAAGTTGGGCTAGGAGCTGTGCTCTCCCAGGAGTTTGAGAGAGAGGAACATCCTATCCTCTACCTCAGTCAAAAACCTTTTCCCCAGGAGAAGAACTATGCAGTGATAGAAAAAAAGTGTCTCACAGTCAAGTGGGCTGTGGATGCCCTCCGCTACTACTTGCATGGCCGGCAGTTCATCCTGGTTACAGACCATGCCCCTCTGCATTGGCTCCAAGTGATGAAGGACGACAACCCCCGCATCACCAGGTGGTAATTAGCCCTCCAGCCATTTTCCTTCACAGTGCACCACCGGGCCAGGACCCAGAATGGAAATGCAGACTTCCTGTCCCAGGAGAGGAGTGGTCAGGGGCCAACCAACTGTGCCTTCGCACAAAGGGGGGTGGTATGTGACAGGGTAAACACAACACCGGGGAACAAGGGGTTAAACCCATGGTTGAGACTGAGGAAATGTAGAGACTGCAACAGGCAAAGGGGGGGATGCCTCCACAGGTGTGGCCAATTAGAGAGGGATTGCTAAAGGGCAGAGGAATCCAGCAAGGGGAGAGAGAAGCTGGAAACTGCTGCCCTGTGAGAGAGGAACCAGAGCTGAAAACCAAAGAGAAAGTTTTAAGTCATGCTGAGAGCCTTTGGGGAAAACAGCTGAAGCCTGCTACTGAGAACCAGACCATGTCTGGAGCAGAGGGTCCTGAGGTAAAGGACAAGTTTAGCCAGCTGAGCCAAAAACAGTGAGTGGAATATACTGCTGAGAACTGCCTGCAAAGAAGGCTAACGGGGAAACTGTTTGTGCTTCATTTAAGACTGTATTTTGAACAAACTGCTGGCCCACATAGGTGGTGCAAAGATTTCTTTGTCAAGTCAGCCTGAAAGAACTGTTTTATGTTAACCTTTATGTTACCTGACCAGGGTGGGGAAGTTGAACTGACTGATTATGATTTTGTGGAGTAACAAATTAAATTTGAAGCAATAAAAGTGTATTTTGTTCTGTGAACTTTAAACACAATGTGTTGCCTTTCCATATACCATAAGCCAGCTTGTCACAGACAGACATTGGGGTGATGGATCTTCTGCACACAATAGGCCATGTGGTGGACACTGAGAGCAACAGGGAGTGTACCAGCTTCCATAATACAGTGGGAGTGTAAGGAAAGGACCCAAGTAATGAGGGAGTGGTTTGTGGATGTTGGGTTAAGCCTTGTGGACTCAGAGAGAAGTTGACTGAGCTGGAGTGAGTTTACACTATGGATTAGTTTTTGTTCTGGATGGGGATAGCCAATTAACATTGAAGTTGCCCAGAACTATGAGTTCCTCAGAAAAGACCAAGGAGAAGATTGCAGACTGGGGCTGGGGACTGGAGGGGAGGTTCAAAGAGGGCATGGATGACCTTCCAGACCCAGCCAAGTAATCTGTGACTCTAAATGATACACTATCAACCTTATTAGAGCTCCTACGTTTGAATAATAGCACTGAGATTTTTAAAGCATGATTATTATCTTGAAAACATGGAATGGAACCTGGTATTGCTGTTATCACTTACCACATTGTACATTAACTGCATGGGAATAGACAACACTAAAGAGTCTTTAGTTTGTAATGAGTTAATCAGTCTATCAATGTATGACAAATACATAGATTTAATTAGCATTTAAAAAAACATTAAGCAGAGTCTACCTGCATTTGCCACATGAAATACAAAAAAGGCTTGTGCATTTTGGAGACAACATAGGTGGGATAAGTTGTGGTGAGACTAGTTTGAATTAGTGTATTTATTACTGAATGAAGGGTAAATTTGAGACCAGCCAGAGTAGCCCACATCTAGGGGCCATATTATAAGAACTAGGTCTTTGAAATGCTTGAGTAGCTATGCTTAGCAACCACTACTGTGCTTTGTAATTTTGTGCATTTCTGATGGAATGTGCTGTACAATAACTCTACTGTTGTTTGCACTGCGCTGTATTTGTAACTATTGGGCATTTTCCTGTACTATATTTTCGTATTTTTGTACTTGTTTTTACCCTTGTGCCATCTTCATGGCCTGGGTCGTGCCTGAAAATGGTCAATTGGATCAATGTGCCTACCTGGTTAACAAATACATACATACATAAATAAATAAATATATACATACTATGTCTAGCCCTGTAGTTTGGTAGAGGGGTGCTAACTATCTGGCCTGGGACCTCAGCTAGTTGATAACTGACCTTCTGCAGCCAATAGCGAGCCACCAGGAAGACAGCAGGTTCTGCATAAAAGCAACCACTGCCAACATGTCCCACATGTTCATGTCCAGGGAGTGAGTGGAACACCAAAGGAGTGGAACAGGTGACTGGTGTCATAGGCATCGGCAGGTGTCAGCAGAAGGAAGCAGAGAAGCGGGGGACTCTGCCAGTCAACTAAGGCAAGGCACCTGTTCACTACTGTGTAACTGTCACTGCTAGGAAGGGCGGAAGGTCAAAGGTGGGCCAAAACTGAGAATAGGAGCAACACCAGTCTAGGGTAGAAGTATAATAAGATTTAAACAAGGCACAGGGGAACACATATAGAAACAAACAAGAAAGGGGAAAATTAGAAACACCCTATCAGGAGTTAAGGTACAAAAGTATTTCCAGGTAATATAGGGAGAACAGAAGTTGAAAATGCTGGGAGTGGTGCAGTGCAGTAGGTGTGGGGCAGCAATTTTCAGACAGGCATTCTGGAGGCTGCGGTACTGCCCCATCTGCACACACCTCTCTGAGTTGAGGGAAGAGGATGCTGCGCTCCAGGCTGAGTTGGCTAGAATTTGGGGGATCTCTTCCCCCACCTAGGGGCCACCAGGTTTGCCACCATTACCTCAGAGGATGCCATGGGGGAGGAATATCTGGACTATGGTGGGCTCTGGAAGTGTGAGGGCGGTGGGACAGATGCACATTCCTCAGCCAGTACCACTACATAATTCCTACACTGCTCTGGCGGGACGGAACAGCTAGGAGAGGCACCTGTGGTAGTGACCAGGGAGGATGTGCGGGCCCTCCATAGTGAAGACCTCAAGGAGGGTGGTAGAGGACCCCAGAGGAGGAGGAGGAGGAGGATGAAGCAACTTCTGGTAGGGGATTAGATTGTGAGGGAGATAGACTTGAGAATAAGAAAGTGGGGAGAGGCAGGTTAGGTGCCTAACCAGCGTCACGGCCTGGAGCGATGGGAAGAGGATCCTGAGGATTGCTAAGGCAGCAGGACAGGAGGGAGATCTGGATGTCATTGTCCACCTGAGGACTAAGCACCCCTAGCTAGGAATGGGCTGGGATAATACAGGGAGAGTTTACGGAGCTGGGGAGGGGGTCTTAGACAGGTAGCTTACTCAATGGCTTTCACTGAAGTGCTGCCTGTCTATGACAGGGGACAGGAGAGGGATCACCACACCAAGAGCTTCATCTCACGGCTGACAAAATGGTGCAGAGAGGAAGGGTGCAGCTACATTTGGGGACTGGGGACTCCCCCAGGAGGATAAGGGCCTATACAGGGGTGATTGCCTGCATCCATCCAGGAGGGGAACCGCAGTCCTCAGTGTACCATATAAATGTTACTTCGATAAACATTTAAGCTAGCCAATGGAGGTGGCAGAAGGAATCAGGGAATAAGAAACTGCCCCCCCCCCCAACAGGCTGAACTAGAGAGTAAGGAGAACCCGAGGGGAGAGGAATCCCCCAGGGTGCAAATTAATAAAGAAAGCATGGTGATATAAATAAAGGGTGAAAGGAATGGGAGATTTAAAAAGATGGGGGGGGGTGGAGGGCCAAAATGAAAAAAGGTGGGCAAACAGCAGAGTGGAAACAAAATCTGGAAGTCTGTGTGTGTGAAGTCTAGAAGTCTAAAAGTAAGATTCTGGTCCTACAGGCTATTATGGCAGAGGCCGACCTGGATACTGTGGCCTTTACCGAGACAAGATGCACTGAAAACCATGACTGAGACGTGGCCATACCGGGCTATACTCTGTTCAGGAAGGACTGGGTGGGAAGGAAAGGAGAGGGTGTAATGCTGTATGTGAGAGAAAGCATAAAAGCGATGGAGCTACAGGGAATATAGGGGGGAGGCAGAGGTACTGTGGATCACTCTGGAGATGGGTAATGGAGCAACTATTCATGCCAGAGTGATCTACAGACCTCCAGCACAGGGGGGGAATTTGATAAGGTACTGGTGGAAGCCACTGGCAAGATAGCAGAAGAAGAAGAATCAGCATTTATATAGCATTTTTTATATGCAGTGTATCCCAAAGTGCTTTATAATCAATGCTAGACTGGTAGTGAAGTGACTGAATATGTACTAGCAGCCATACTGCACATCAACACCCACACACAGCCTGGACAATTGCATAAACTGGTTTTATGTGAAGGAGAATGTTGGCCAGGACACCTGGAATGTCCCCTACTCTTTTGTGAAGAGTGCCCTGGGTTCTTTTACTTCTACCTGGACACCCAACAGGACAACACCAAAATGGGTAGAAGGGACCTCAGTTTAACCTCTCATCCGAAAGACGGCACACCCCAGCAGTACAGTACACCCCTAATACTGCACTTGGATGCCAGCATTTTAGATGCAAGTCCAATCCCAGTGAGGGGCGAGAACCCATGACCTTCTGGTCCAGAGGCAGATGTGCTACCAACTGAGCCACGCTGAGAAAAGGGGAGGTGCTGCTGGTGGGGGACTTCAACCTGCCAGATGTAGCTTGCAGCCTCCCAGCAGCAGCTTCAGCTAGAAGAAGGGACATCCTGGAGTTTCTGCAGGGGGAGTTCCTCATGCTACTGGTCAGTGAACCCAGTCATGATGGGGCAATACTGGACCTGGTACTCACTAACAGGGACAGTGCTGCAAACATCAAGGTGAGAGGCCACCTGGGAACCAGTGATCACTGTACAGTGTGGTTCAATATAAGGATAGTTGAGGAATCAAACCACACAAGGGTGAGGGTCCTGGACTTCAGGGGGGCAGATTTTATAAAGCCAGGCGAATGCCTCAGGGATGACCTGGTGGGGGGAGGGATGGTTTGGGTGGGGTGGGGAACAATGGTGAAGATAAAAGGAGGCATAGTAAAGGCAAAAACCTCAGCATCAAACTAGTGAGCAAAAGTAAGACGAAAAAGAGATTGCTGTGGTTCTCAGGTGCTTTAAAAGGTAAAGGCAAAAAGGGTTGCATTCAGAAGGTATAAGGAGATGCAGAGGGAGAAGGATAGGGAGGTGTACCGGGGAAATAGAGGGAAGCAGGGAAAACAGTAAGGGGAGCAAAGGTGCCAACTGAAGAAAGAATAGCCCAGGAAGTAACAAAAGGGGATGAGACATTTTTCAGGTATGTAAGTGAAAAGAGGAAGACCAGAAGTGGGATTGTAAGGTTAAAAAGTTAAGGGGAAACTATGTAGATGGGATCAGGAAAAGGTAGACATCCTGGACAAATACTTTTGTTCAGTGTTCACAGAGGAAGGAGAAGGGTTGGGGCCACAAAAAAGTAACAAAAGCTTTGGGGGGGGGGAGGTGGACACTGGTCCTTTTTTGGAGGCAAGAGTCCTGAAGGGACTTGCTAAGCTGAAGGTGGACAAAGCAATGGGGCCAAATGGGGTGCATCCAAGGGTATTGAGGGAGCTCAGGGATACACTGGCTGCACCTCTGAGAGTTCTGTAGCTCACTGGGAACAGGAGTGGTTCTGGAGGACTGGAGGAGGGCAGATGTAGTTCCACTACACAAAAGTGGTAGCAGGGAGGATGCTGGCAATTATAGGCCAGTCAGCCTGACAATGGTGGTGGGAAAGTTAATGGAATCACTACTGATGGAAAGGATTGTAGAATATCTTGAATCCAGTGGGTTACAAGACCAGAGACAGCATGGTTTCACAGAGAGGAAGTCATGTCAAACGAATCTGCTAGATTTCTTTGCCTGGGTGACCAAGGAACTAGATCAGGCTGGAGAGGTGGATGTAGCCTACCAAGATTTCATTAAGGCTTTCAACACCGTTCCAGATAGGAGACTAGTAAAAAAGCTAGGTAGCTTAGGAATGGGTCCAAAGTTGGTAAACTGGATAAGAAATTGGTTAGGGGATAGACAACAGAGGGTGCTGGTAAACAGAGTTCACTCCAAGGAAGGGAGGGTCACCAATGGGGTGCTTCAGGGATCAGTGCTGAGACCAGTCCTCTGTCTTTATATGTGACATTGCAGAGGAGCTGGAAGAGAAGGTCTGCCTCTTTGCAGATGGGGGGGTGGGGGATGAGCAGAGACCTGAGAAACTAAAGGAGTGATCAAGGGTATAGCAGCTGGGTTTCAATGGAAAAAGTGCAAAACAATGTACTTAGGGCACAGAAACCCAGGGACAGAGTACAACGTGGGTGGAGTGGTATTGACAATCACAAAACAGGAAAGAAACCTAGGAATAATCATATTTGATTACCTAAAGGTGGCCAGGCAGTGGGACAAGGCAGTAGGGAGGGCTGGTGGGATGTGGGGGTGCCTAGGGAGGAGTATCACCAGCAGAAAGAAGGAGGTGGTGTTGCTTCTGCATAGATCACTGGTAATACTCCACCCCACCTAGAGTTCTGTGTCCATTTCTAGAGACCACATCTCCAGAAAGACGTAGACAGAGTGGAGGAGATCCAGAAATGGGCAACTAAAATGGTGCAGGGTCTACAACAAAAGCCCTACGAGAAGAAACTAAAGGACCTCAATATGTACACCCTAGAACAGAGGAGGGAGGGAGGGGAGGATGTGATAGAGACCTTTAAATACCTCACAGGAGGTAAATAAGGTACAACAGGGAAGTATTTTTCAGAAGAAAAGGTGCCTAAGAATGAGGGGGAATGCTCTGAAGCAGGAGGGGGGTAGATTCAGGAGAGATGTAAGGAAGTAGTTCTTCACAGAAAGAGTGGTGGAGTCCTGGAACAGCCTTCCAGCAGAGGTTGTGGGGGGTGAAAACAGTAGTGGGGTTCATGAAAGCACAGGATAAGCACAAGGGAGTAATAGTGGATAGGAAGGGGGAAGAAAGAGAGAGAGCTGTAGATCAGGCATGGCCTATGGTAACAGATTAGGTGGTGAGAAATGGACAGACTGGATGAGCCAAGCGGTCCTTATCTGCTGTCAAATTCTATGTTTCTGAGTTTCTGTTATTGATGAGTTGGATTGCTTTGTACTCTTATATTTTGACAGGATTTAGAACACTGACCTTGAGAAAGTGCCTGGCCTTGAGATGTTGGCAACTCTTTATGTGACAAGTTGAATTTCTGAACTTTGATAAAAAAAAGAATTCCTTACTCCTTTTTCAGTAGAAGCAGTTCTGTATTCCTTTGTTCATGACTGCCCTCACAGAATTAAGGCCTGCAACAGAACTTTTCTATTATCTGTATCTACCTGAGCATCCCCTATTGCACTGGACCATAGTCCAATGGCAAATGGGGGTGGATCACTAGTGGGGGAGTGCCCCCTACAGTGTAGTGTAGTGAAAAGTATTTTGCCAGCACCAGTAAATCCAGCAGAGCACCACAACAGAACTTATGGATCCAAGCAGTGTGCTAACATTGCACAAAAGGGAAGCCAAAGACCATAATATGTGCTATATTAGAATTTATTTATGTACACAACACAAGGCTTCCACAATCTGTATATGCTGCCCACCTCCTCCAGTGATACAAAAAGAATGTCCTAACATGTTTCGCGCCACCTAGAGCTTAATCATAGGAATAACACAACCAAAATACCTGTACCATAAAGTATACTAGACTTAAAGTGACAGTGTACATTATTAAAAAACATTTTCTTTAATGAACATCATTCTTAAAATTGAGGAGACCAACACATCATATACACCAAATACACATATACCATATCATCATTAATCATTAACCTTACATATATTTAATTTTACCACTATGTACACCAGTGTCCTCCTCCAATGAAAGACATAGGAATCCACTGAGAATTTTTAGCCGTAGTATCTATAAAAGAAAATTAAACAAAATATGATCAGATATTTATACATACTAAAATATGCTTATCTAGTACTTTATACCAAAATAACTCAGGAATAGATATGAAAACAGTGCATTTCTTATTTCTTAAGGAAAGGTTTGATATCTATTCTTTCATTCAAACCTGGTTTCTCTGGCCCTCCTGTTGCAAAAATCCAATATTGTTCTCTCTTAAGGAGGACATTATCATAATCACCCCCTCTGGGGCTCTTTATGGGCTTCTCTATGCCCAAAAATGACCAGATATGTTCCTTTGGGGTTTTCACTCTTCCCATGTGGGTTGCTAATGCATTTTTCTGGTCACTATGATTAATTGCCCTCAAGTGTTCTCCCATCCTTTCTTTCAATTTTCTTTTAGTTTTTCCAATGTAAAAACTACCACATGTGCAGGTAGCCATATAAATGACTCCCTCAGTTGCACAGGTTATAAAACCTCTTACTTTGTATCCCTGTGTGTTTTTGGATTCAGAAAACTTTTAGTTTGCATCAAGAATTTACAAAACTTGCAGTTACCACACTTATAACAACCATCCTGCATTTTTGGTAACCACATTCTTCCTTGTACCTGTTTAGGCTGTACTGAATGAACCAAAATATCTTTTAAACTTCTGCCTTTCCTATGCACCATTCTAGGTTTTACATCACTAAGGTCCTTGAGGCCTGGGTCCAAACTGACTGAATGCCAATGTTTTTTAATGATGTTACTAATCTCTTCTGACTAGGCATTATAAGTGCTTACAAAATTAATTCTTTGATCACTTATTTCCAATTTTCCTGTTTTTTTCTTTTGCATGACCTCTGACCTTTCTATCTTGCTAACATCTTTCCTAGCTTTTGTAATTAAACCTACAGGATATTTCCTTTCTTTTAATCTACTTTCTAGCTCATCTGCTCTCTTTTCAAATGCATTTTCAGTACTGCAGTTTCTTTTCACTCTCAAAAACTGTCCCCTTGGGATACCAGCTATGGTGTGATATGGATGACTGCTGTCTGCCTGCAAAAGTGTATTTCTATCCGTACTTTTTCTAAACAAATCCGTTTCTATTCCTCCTTGATCATCTTTCTTAATAATCAGATCTAAAAAATTAATCTGTTTAAAACTGAAAGACAGGGAGAAACGTAAATTTGGGTTACTCGTTTCCAAGAACTTTACAAATTCAAAAAGTTCATTTTCTGACCCTGTCTAGATGATAAAGATGTCATCTATAAAACATCTATAGATGTCTATCCTATCTCTGTATGGGTTTGTGTCCATATTTCTAATAAACTCTTCCTCCCATTTCCCCAAATAAAGATTTGCAAAGTTTGGGGCAAAAGTTGCCCCCATTGCAGTACCTTTTTTCTGTATGTACTGTCCATCTGAAAAAAATAAGGTATTGCACATCAACACAAACTTAACAAGTTGAACCAACATTTCAGTAGGTGGGTCTTTTACTTTTCTACTGTCCAAATAATACTCCAAGGCAGCCAATCCCCCTTCATGTGGTATATTAAAGTACAAAGATTCAACATCCAAAGTAACAAACAAACTGGTTTCTTCAATAGCTATGTCTTCTAGAACATTAACTATATCACCCGTATCCTTTATATATGAAGGGACTGCTTGAGCTAAAGGTTTTATATAGTAATCAGTGTACTGTGACAGAGGTTCAGTGAGACAGCCATTACCTGACACTATTGGATGGCCAGGTGGGTCAGAAAGGCATTTATGTATTTTAGGAAGAATATAAAAACAGGCTCTCATTGGATACTGCACAGTTAAAAAAGGAAAAGTATCCTCACTGATCCATCCCTTTTCTTTTATCTGAGAAAGATATTTATCTATTTCAATTTTATACATTGCAGTAGGATCTATATATGCCCCTTCATAGAATTCTTTTATTCCCTAATTGCCTGTACACTTCCAAAGAATATTTTTTAGTGTCCATAACCACAATAGAGCCCCCCTTATCAGCTTTTTTATGGTTATACTTTTATCATCACTTAATACATTTAGAGCAGATTTTTCAACCGTACTTAGATTATTTCTTATGGGTGCATTCTCTTTATTATACTGACTTTTGTCCAAATCCAGCAAATCTTTTTCACAACTTTTTAAAAAAGTCTGTAAGGCTGGAGTTAAAGGAGGACAAAAAGTAGATGGAGGTTTAAATTTCTGAACAATTACATCAGTATTCTCAGTCTCCACAACATCACTTACCCCCATTTGAACAATCCCAATATTTTCTTCCTTTCTTCTGTTGAAAAAAGCGCAATCCCAAATTTCTAGTAAATTTATGGCAGTCTATTGTTGTCTCAAATAAATTAAATCTCTGCTGTGGGACAAAGGACAGGCCTTTGCTAAAGAGACCTATTTCCACTACAGACAGGTCTCTAGATGAAATATTGACCACATTATTCACTGGTAGCCTCCTCTCATGTTCACCCTCATATTACAGCCTCTTCTGCCTCTGTTCCAATGATTGCCACCTCTTCCTCTTCCTGCCCCCCCCCCGCCTAGTCCATTTTTTGGGGGCTGGGTGGTGTTGATGCTTTGGCTTCATCTCGGGCCTTCCGGTATCCTATCTTGAATATTTACTTCTTCTCCCTCTGAATATATTTCCTCTCCTAAATAGGTTTCTTCCACACTACTTAGTTCTTCATTTTGTCTAACATCCTGTAATTTATTAAGATTTTTAAGAATCGGTCTAGTGGGTGTACTGCCTTGTGGTCTGGAGCCTGAATTAAACCTCACCTTCTTACCCCATTCATATACTGTTCCATTCAAATAGTCATTTGTATCTCTATAGATTGGGAATTTATTGGGACCACCAGGAGGATGCAGGAACCCCAGGGGGGATATCCCTTCAAGTGTTGCTCCCTGATGGCTTTCAGACCTGCGGCAGTGCCCCCCCCCCCGCCTAGATATCATTATGGGACACATCCTGGTAGCAGAACAACCCAGGAGACCTGCCCGAGCTAAGATTATCAAGCACCCAAGGGCAGAAGGTAGAGAAGGTACTACAGAGAGACAGCCAAAATAAGGTAGGAGCTTCTGAGTACAGTTGTGGAACTGATGACTAACTCACCAGGAAGCAATATCCCAGGATGGTGTGCCAGCAGCTTCACTTGGCACACATCAGGGCAAGGTCTGGGAGAAGGCCAGTGAGATCATGCTGGCACCTGGCTGTTGAAGGATGATTTGGTGTGGGATATGCCACCCCTCCCCCTGAGGATCTTGGTTAATGGAGTGCTCACTACATTTAGGTGGTTTAAGAAAAGCTCATATTTCAAAGCAGTGCCCTACTTAAGGAACCCACTAGACAGGTGGCCATTCTCAAATTTCGTGCTCTCCAACTTGGAGATGGTGGGTGGAGTGAAGGTGGGGGATCCACTCAGGTCCAGTGACCATAACTCCATTTGGTTCAGGCTGGCCCTTGGGACCAGAATACCCCAATCAAAAACAGAATTGACCAGGGGGGACAGCATCAGAGGTGTAGAGGAAACATGGGTGGTAATAAAAGGGATCATTCCCGAGGCAACAAAGTCATGCATGAGAATTGTTACAAAACAAAACAGATACATGAGACAAGTATGGTTCTCGGAAAGGGTCAGGGAAGCAGTGAGGGTCAAGAAAAAGACATCAGCAGGTACAAGGAAAAGCAAGGGGAGGAGAAATGAGGATAGTACCAAATGTCTTTTCTAGGTCCTCTAACCAGTCTTCAGAGAAATACAGTAGTCCAGGCCCCTATAATGAATCTACCCATGTGGTTACTATAATGAATCCGTATACCATTGCTACGGAGATTCTTTTATGGCATGGAGTCAAAACAGCCCCAGATTATGGTGACTGACACAATCAGCAAAATCTCTGTGCCCCCTTCCCTGCAGTCTGCCCCCCTGGAGTTGGTATATTTAGTAAAGGGTGTGGAGTGCACAGTCCCCCACAAGGAGGGGGCACAGCCCCCTGCAAACAGAGAGTTCACCGATTTTGTCAGTCGCCATAATCTGGCGCTGTTTTGACTCTGCACCATAAAGGTATCACCGTTATGCCGTGGAACCGAATGAATTTACCCATGTGGGTAATATAAAAAAGTGATTAAGGGAATCCTGAAAACAGGTCTTTATATAGAAATATGACTGGAAACTGAGATGCAGATTTCAGCTGGGGGCTCACGATATTACATGCACTAATATAATTCTCTGTTTTAAGTACTGGAAGTGTATCAGAGGTCTACATGACAAATGCATGTGTACACAATACTTGTTGAACCTTGGAATATATAGAATAAGCACAACACTATTAGAATGGCACTACCATGACACAATAGTGTCATGACATCAACCACATCAGTGTCCTGATGTCATGCACAGCGACGCATGACAATGGCACTGGGAGGCTGGGACAGTACTTAAGTCCCTAGCTACATGGCATTTTCATTCCAGGAAGGGGGGGGGGGGCAAGCCACAACACTACAAAAAATTGTATTTGTAAAGCAAAATCTGCAGTGTATGTTATAGGTATTAGTATGTACCACTTGGTTTGGTCAAAGAAGCAAACTTACTTAAAGAGCTAGTGTACTGCCTAAAAGTAATATTAATTTAATGGGCAGACTGGATGGGCCTTGCGGTCCTTATCTGCCGTCAACTTCTATGTTTCTATGTTTCTATAAAAGTAGTCAACCATTACCTTTTATATCCGAGGTACTTTTTCTTTTCCCTTCGGGTAATTAGAAGATTGCTTACCCGATGTTGGTAAGTGTTATGTGTGAAACAGCACTCTGCCTGGCAGCTGACATATCTAGCTCTGTTCCCCCCATTACGTATTCAGCATTGTGACCTCACTGACTGTGACATCATTGCCGCTTAGGAACAGCCACTCAGTAGCTGCCAGGTCAGTCACTTGTGATGTCACTGTCAGTGAGATCACAATGCTGATGATGATGTAGTGGGGGGGGGGACTAGAGATAGATACGTCAGCTGCCAGGCTGATAGGTGTCCCACACATCCAGCACAATATTATGACATAGATAACTTTCTAATGAGCAAAAGGAAAAAGAACACACATTTGTCAATGCTGAATGTTTGCTGCATGTTAAACAATTTGTTTTTGTCAATTCTGACCCCAAATTTTTAAGATACTTAGACACTTGTAGTTAAACTGTAGCAGGTCAAAGCTAATTATTTTTTTTTCTCCTTTTCAGCAGGTTATTGTCGCTGTCTTCATAATTCAAACTACTGTATGTAGTGCTACAAAATCCTTTTAGCAACCATTAACCCCCAATGCTAAAGAAAGGTTCCATTAACAAAATAATCAGAAATCAGGGTCAGTAGGTAGTGTCTATAACCCCCCTGTAATACTCTCCAACAGATGAAAGCCATGTGCTAAAGGGATAGTTCAGGGAGACTGAACTGAAGATCAAAGCCCTCCTACATTGCTCCATGCCCATGTACGTTTTAAGAAATATTTAAAAAACAGCTGTTAATGGGGTGACAGTTATCATTTCCAGTATGTCTCATTCAGGATCGCTGGGCCCTCACCAAGAAAGTACTTAAAAAATGTTGCCCAGAAGTTACTTGGATTGGTTGATACTAAGTTGCATAGAAAACCAGAGATGTGTCCACTACAGTAGCACTGCCTACAGTGCATGCCTAACGGGTAGCAAGTGCTGTAAAACTGCTTAGCCTCAGACTAATACTCCGACGTTGTACTAACAAACATTTGTCAATGCCGAATGTTTGCTTGCTGACATTAGCAGTGGAAGTGCAGGAGTTAGACAGATGCAGTATAGGAATGGCAGTGATGTATTGAACTGACACCAGCTCCACCCCCACCCTACAGAGATGGACAGGCATTGGGGTGTGCCTTTGGGACGTCACCCATAACAGTTACGACATTTCACCTCATCCTACTTTGCAGACACTGACAAGTGTTGAGGTGTGCCTTGGGGTGTTTGGGCTTTACAATCACCTCATTCTATAAGGAAATACACTGAAATGGGTGCAGTATAGGAGAATGGTGTGAACTCTGGGGCCAAAGAGTCCAAAGTGCACCTCGATGCCTGGCTGTTACTGGCTGCAGGGGGAGTGGGGGTGGGGGTGGAATGGCGAGATCATTACTGTTGACAATCCCAAGTTACACCCCTGACACCTGTCAGTCCCTACAGGGTATGGCAAATGCCTGTCAGACCTTACAGGGTAGGGCGTTATGGTCAGAAACGCTAAGGCTCTGGGCATGTCTTGGTATTTTTACTCTAAGTTTTCAACAAGGGCTTTTTGTGACCCCACCGCATGAACAGTGACACTTTCAGTTTGTTAGCCAAAAGGTGATTTTGCACAGTGACTGCGCCATTAACGCCACAGGTGCGGAAACACATTTCCAACATGATGTGAAAAATGACAGCTGTACTGTTCACGAGGAGGTGTAAACAAATGGTAATGTTGAAAATCTGGAGTGAAAATATAAAAAAACTGGTGAAGTCACGAGATTGCATAGAAATTGCGCAACGCACACCCGTAATGCAATTATTTGGGGATTTTTTTCACCAGATTTTCAATATCGGCATTTTGGGACCTCCACTCATAAACAGTGTTACTGTGATTTTCTTAATCTGTCCCAAACACTGATTTCCCACAGTGACTGCGCAATTCTGTGCTGGAAATGCGAAAACACATTTTGGCCAGGATATGAAAAATGACAGCTGTACTGTTCATAAGAATGTGTGGGAAAATGCCAATGTTGACAATCTGGAGTGAAAATATTACAAATTTGTGAAGTTACGAGGGTGCATAGAAACTGTGCAAATGCACGCTCGTAACACAGTCATTTTATGGACTTTTGTGACCAAAATTTCAACTTAGGCATTTTAGGACCTCTGCTCATGAACAGTATCACTGGGATTTTCTTACTCTGTCCCAAACACTGATTTCCCACAGTGAACGCGTTATTCTGTGCCGGAAGTGCGAAAACACATTTCGGCCAGGATGTGAAAAATGACAGCTGTACTGTTCATAAGGAGGTGTGAAAAAATGCCAATGTTGAAAATCTGGAGTGAAAATATTACAAATTCATGAATTTGTGAGTGTACATGGAAACTGCGCAACGCACGCTCGTAACAGTCATTTTTGGGAATATAGTCACCAAATTTGCAACATAGGTTTTTTGAGAGCCCTCCTCATGAAAAGTGACACTGTCATTTTGTTAATCGGTCTGGAAAGATAGTATAACTAAACATATTCATTTAGTATATCAATGCCAAGTAGTTTTATGTTTCTAAGAAGATAGAGGGGGGGATGGCTCAGGGGCAATGTGAGGAAGTTTTTTTTCACAGAGAGGGTGGTGGACGCATGGAACAGCCTTCCTGAGGAGGTTGTGGGGTCTAAAACTGTGGGTGAATTCAAGAATGCATGGGACAGACATAAGGCAATTTTTGTTGGGGGTAGGAAGAAATAGGCTGTTGGTTAAATAAGATCTACAGCTTATCCTCTAGGTAGGGAAATGGGCAGACTAGGTGGGCCAAGCGGTCCTTATCTGCCATCAAAGTCTATGTTTCTATGTTTCTACAATACATTGAATTCTGCAAATATCTAAAATATAACTGGAAAAATGCAGATATCTGAAATATGTGATATATTTAGGCATATTCAGATATGGTTTACATATTAACAAAACATAGTATAGTTCCTTACCACATGGGTATAATTTAAAACTATGTAATGAATATATTTTTGTGTTTTTATATATTTATCATCTTAGAAGGGAAAGCAAAAATGAAAAGGAATAAGTAACTCAGAGGCCCAGATATTCAAACTGCGCCACAAAGTAGCACAATAGCAGGAGCAGGTGCAAGTCCAGTGCGCCCATGTGCAAAACACGCGATATTCAAACACTGCACAGGCCAAGATGCGCTTGCACCACACAACTGAATATCATGCCAACTGCACCTTGGCGCAACCAGGGATGCACAGTGGCGCAGGTCTGATGCACAATAGCACAACCAGGGATGCACAGTGGAGCAGGGTAGCAGCGCATCAGCACAACCAGGGATGCGCAGGGACAGGATGCAGGGGTCCACCACCCATGGAAGATATGGGCAGAGGAGCACACAGCAGAACAGACATCGCCCCCCACACCCTATGAACTGCACAACCTGAGGAGAGCTGGAAGAACCACCGGCCCATGGACACCAGCAACCAGCAACAATCCCACAGCCGGGTCATGGTGCCCCAGCACACCCCCTGGCAAGCTGTGACCGGCACACAAGGAGGTCCAGCCACCCCATGCTACACCATCCCACCAATGCAGAGCACACCCTGCACAGTGATCCCCAGACACCCTGCCCAGGAGCAGCGCCCAACAGTGCAGGACCCCCCATGCATGCCACCACTCCCACTGTGACAATGCAACCCTGTGCACCATGGAGCCATGCAAGGCAGCCCCACCACGAGCACCCTGCAGCGGGTGGCAGTAGACACCAATGCAACAATTGCAGACACAGTGCTGCCCTGCATGGCCTCCCCGAGGTACAGCTGAGAGACTGACCATGTGTCGGCACATGAGGTACCCCACAAGCGACAGGGCCTGCCCCGGATCCCACCACCAGCGGTACAGCACCCTACACACCCTCCCAAGGACACACCCCATCCCAGCACTAGCCTCAACAGCCAGCACAGATACCCACAGTGGTGCATGGAAGCATGCGCCACACAGGATGCAACACAGTGCATGGACAAACACCCACCCATACCCAAGGGCACACCAACACAGGGACACAGTAGCAGGTCAACAAACCTGCTAGCGCGTGGCCACAGCAGCCGTGTACCCACGGCTAGCACCCCTCCATGGCACAGGTGTACCAGCTACCCTGCGCATGCACCATGAAGCTGTATGCCACCAGCATGCAGCCGGAGCACAAGTGACAGACAGTGGAGCACATCCCCTGCAACAGACACAAGCGACAGCATGGAGGGGGAACAACAACAGCGGAGGCCACAGTGCCACCTGAGGCAGATGAGCACCATACCGGTGACATGAGGCAACCTGGCATTGTGCCGGGTACAGTGATTGTCCAGCATGAACAGCCACCATTGACATGCCAGCAGACCATGCAGATCACAGACATGCAAGGGTGTCAGCTACACAGGCCATGGATGGTCTGACAGGGGCGCCATGGACACAGTGCATGCACCGTGGACCACTGCACACAGGCATCCAGTGCACAAGGAACAACTCACAAACTACAGACAGTAACTGATTCTCATGCCCACACCATAGGCAGTTCCCTTCCGGACACACACACACGCCCATGCCTGCACCACACCTGACGCCATGCACACTACTGCAGCTGAGCACCTGTAGCCCACTGCAAATCAGAGACCACCACAGTTGTCATAACAAAACAAATGTATTGAACACAGGTGAAAAAACTATTTACAATTATGTACAAAAGGGGGGGAGGGCCACATACCAGGTGGGGGCGGGTACGGGGGCAGGGGTGAACAATTGGGAGAGGGAAGAAGGGGTGTGAGGGTGGGTCCAGGGGGGTAGGGTGATTCCGGGGGCATGGAGGGCCTAGCTTCCACCCCACTCTCCACTCCTGTGGCACCTCCTCGTCCTCCACCTCCTGACCCCGTGCTGCTCCATGCGCTGGAGGATCTCCAGTGATGCCCAGGCCAGCTGCAAGAGCTCCTGCATGGCCCTCTCAATGGCCATCATCTGCTGTCCACCTAGGACAAGGGAGCAGAGTCAATATGTGTGAATGTCCATCCCCCTGCAGCCCACCCATTGTGCATGGCATACAGCCGTGGGCCATACCCCTGTGATGGTGTGCAACCACCCACAGTGATCATATCCACAAGACCTGCCTACCCAGGCGCACACAGCCATGTGGACCGCTGCACACACCCACCACCCAAGTCCCGCACAGCACCACCGTGGCTGTACAGTGACATGGCTATGCGGTGCGAAGGCAGTGGCACAGCCATGTACCCGGTGCACGCATGGACCACCAGCAATGCCCACCTACACATGCAGTGCCACAGGACAGTGCTGACTGTACCATGTGGTGTGCACATCAGTGGTGTCAATGGATGGTGGCCATGCCCCGCTGACTACCCCGCAACACAGCATGCACAGAATATCCTGGAAGAAAGGCACACACCTGCATCCACAAGATCCGGGTGCTGATGCGGGATGGGCCCGGCCGCCCGTGCCTGTTGCCGTGCATCTTCTTGTTCTCAGCGTGCCCATGCCTCTCGGGCTTGTCACCTCTCCTCAGGGCCTAGGGTGCAAACACGGAGAGGGGAACATCAGTACAAAGCAGTAGCAAACCCCTCCCAGTGTGTGCGATCCCACACAGCCCAGCCATGCCGCAACACCACCACCACCACTACCGCCCACACTGGATGGCCCCCCCGTGTGGTGGACACATGTCCACCGTGATATCCGGACGAACACTACCAGTGTATGGATGGAGCACCTACCTGGATGTGGCACTGTGCCTCGCCTGGTGCGTGCTCATAGACGGGCAAGCCTGTCTGGGTCCCTCTGCTGGAGGTCCCCATAGCAGTGGCGACACTGCTCGGAACTTCAGGCGATCCCGGTTTCCTCCTCCAGTGCCTCTGCCACCTCCTCCCACACAGCACTCTTTGCCCTATCTAAGGGGTTATCCCCAAACAGGGCCCCAGCATGGGGCTCTATAATGGCCACCAAATTGGCCAGCCCAGAGGGCTCCACACAGCTGCTCTCCCTGCCATGCGACTACTGCAGCTAGGATCACAAAATGGCGCTCTGTAGTGCACGTCCGGCCATGTAGATGCTGCGTGGTACAGCGCCGTTATTCCCCATCAAGGCTGTCACCAACAGCACGATAGAGTGCAACCATGCGGATGGCTGGTGCCCAGGGGGGCAAAGGTCGACCGCAGGATCAAGGGTCTGTCGTGCAAGGACCGCCACAGCGCTATTGGGACTCCCTGTGTGTAGCGCGGTTGGGTGCCTGTGTGTGATACCCTGCAGTGGCCTACTGCACTGTGGTACCATGGTGCCTACAGACGCTCCAGGGCACAAGCACCATACATGTGAACAGTGCACTAGTGCCACTGGCACAGTGGAGGCCGTGCCCTGCACTGCCTCCCGCTCTCAGCACATCAGCAGTGTGGCAGGCGTCAGCATCAGCACCCCTGGGCATGCACCGTGCGGTGCCTACTGTGCACATCACAGAGCTGCGCCTTTGCCTGAGCATGCTCAACACAATTGCACAAGGCGCAACAATGCGATATTCAGCCAGCATATGCAGATCAGCTCATCAGCAATTCCATGGCGCAGCTACTGCATTAGCATCCACTTAAAGTTGCGCCTTGCCTCATTTGCATGCCTTGCGCTATATAAATGCGACATGAGGCTGCAGAGGCCATAGTTTGGTATTGCAGTCTATTGTGGTGGGTTGCATGCTGTTTGGAAGTGTGGACTGTGGTGTGTGGGAGATGCATGGGACTGCACAATGAAAGGTAACACCTGTCATTCCCACAGGTTCTATAATGACCGAACGTGAGAAAGAGGAGGAACAGGGATGTTGGAGAAAGAGGAGGCCCAACTTCAACTGGGTGGAATCAGATGCCCTGTTCGAGGCATACCTCAACAGGGAACTGCTGCTCAGTGGACAGCAGGGAACACCACAGGCCCGAGCTGCGGCATGGGGTGAAGTTGCACATGCCATGAACCAGCATGGCAGCCACCAGCGGTCTGTCTGTGCAGGAATGCAAAAAGAAGGTCGGCACGGACAAGAGGAGAATTAAGGACAAGGTGGCTGCCATCAGGGCAGCACGTGCTGCAACTGGTGGTCGACAGCTGGATGTGCCACGCCTGACGCCACAGGAGGAGCAGATGTCCAGCAGCATGCAGCGTTGTGCCATAGAGGGCATTCTGGGTGGTGGCTTCCAGACGGGTGGCAGCCCGTCACTACATGGTAGGTCCTGTGCAGTCACTGTGTGGGAGGTGGGGGGAATGCCACAGGGTACAGCGGAGACATTAATGCTACTGTGTTCTCTTACAGCTCCTGAGCATCTACAAGGGTCAGCAGTGGTGGGTGTGGCCACCGTGGGCGAGGCCCTGGACACGGAGGAGCGCCCATTCACCTCCACAGGTGTCTAAGGATCAGGACCACTGCATACCTGCCTGTCTGTCTGGACACTGATGATGGTGGTGCCGGTGCGGATGAGGCCCTGCTTGTGTCCCAGCGTGACAGCAGCCACAGACTCCAGCATGCTGGGACACGGACTGGTGCCGCATCAGGCACCTATGATGATGCATCACACATCCTGGACAGTGATACACATGGGATGCAGGATGGTCCCACACCCGGGAACGGCACGGGCTTAGCCATGTGTGGTTCCGCCATGGAGGCCTACGTGACATCACAGTCCCAGCCTGTGCCTGTATGCCTCAGTGGGGCAGCATTGGTGTGCATCCAGGCTGATGGTGCTGTTGCGGCTGCTGCTGCGGCAACGGTGGACCCTGGCGACCGGCGGCTGGAGGGGCAGTGCAAGCAGTCGGCCAATGGTGACGGGGGGACAGTGTCAGGTGGTGGTGTCAGTGCACCGCATGTGGACATGCCCTGGCATGGCTCTGGTGTGCAGCGCCCATCTTCAAGGGGTGCTGCCCGGCACGGCCAGGAACACCATGAGGGACAGCATGCCGATCAGGCGGATAACCTCTTTGATGAGCACAGCTGCATACTCCAGGCTTCAGTGGATCAGCAGTTGCGGCTTGTGATGGCGGTGGATGCACTCAGTGCGGCTCTGCACCAGGCAGAGGAGCGGCACAGCAGGGACCACGGTCTGCTCCTGGCAGAGATGGCCTGGCAGTGGAAGGATGTGACCGCTGCCATTGTCAGGCAGACACATGCAATCACTGCTGTCATGGCCACTTTGGGCACCCAGTTCAGTGCCCATGCGCTACAGGCACCACGCAGTGTCATCTCCACCCCCGTTCCCGGCGTTGTGCGACACCTTCCATGTCGACACCGGGTTTGGCTGTGGGCATACCAAGCACGCCTGGCGCAGACAAGTTCGGTGAGCTGCAGACCACTGGGCAAACACGGTTGCGTTCCTGCAGCATCACCCCTTGGGGACAGTCGGTGCCACCCCATGAGGCCAATGGTCAGCCTTGCACAGTTGGCAAGTCTCGGTGGGGCCATCCATGCATCCGTGGCGGCCATGGCACTGTGCTGCGTGACTGACCTGTCTCCCACAATGGCCACTGTCTGCCACTGCCCTGTGTGCAGTGTGTCATGCACCATACATTGCATGGTTGGGGTACCCGGCCCTGCACACACACGGTCCATGTGCACACCCTCCCAGCTGCTGGCCACTGTGGCATGTGCATGATGATGCCTGCATTGCTCTGTCCACCAGTGTGCAATGGTGCCCAGCTTCTGAGACACGCACAGTGACAGCCACTGGGCATGGTCATGAGTGGACCTGTGTGTGGTTAGGGGTTGCAGTCGGGGTTGGCGTGCCTTCTACCCCTTGTGCATGTCTTGTGGTGTGTGTGTGTGTGTATGTGTGTGTGTGTGTGTGAGTCGTGTCATGTTTGGCCTTGCCCATCCCTGACGGCGTGTGCGGCTCCACGCTCAGACCCATTCACTTGCCGCCATCCGCCCCTGGGGTTTGTCCATGCCTGTCTGTGGGTTGTGCCCTTGCCTTTGGTGGTTGCACATGGCCTCATGACCTACCTGTGTTGGCCGAATTGCTCCTCTGTGATGGTGCCCCGGTGCAGTTGCGCCATCCAGATCAGGCGAGGGTCCCTTCACCCAGGGGGTGGCTGCCCATCACCGTCTGGACCGGCGTCCTCATCGTCCCCATCGCTGTCCCCCTCTTTGACCTCTACGGCTATCTCACAGTTGTTGGCCATGTTGTGCAGGATGCAACAGCCCGTAGGCCTTTGAAGGGCTGTACTGTAAGGCACCGCCAGATGTGTCCAGGCACTGGAAATGTGACTTCAGCCTCCTGAACACCCGCTCGATGACATTACGGGTGGTGGCATGTGCCTCATTGTACCGTTGCTGCGATGGGGTCGTGGGGCACCGGTATGGTGTGAGCAGCCTGGGATGGAGTGGGTAGCCACTGTCACCTGTGTGTAGAGGGTGGACATTAGTATGGTGGTCTGCGTTGCTCTGCCATGGGCCATCAAGGCCGGTACCCAATGCATCTCTGACTATGCCCCCCCCACATCTGCCTATGTCATCCTGCGTAATGTGCATACTCACCCACTAGGTGGCCAGTGGGGATGTCCCCACTCTCGAACCTGTGGCACAGTGCAGACTGGTGCCAGATGAAGGCATCATGTGCTCCCCCAGGGCACATGGCACAGACATTGGTTATGCGCCCCCTGGCATCGCACACCACCTGGCAGTTGATGCTGGCAAAACCCTTCCGGCTGATGTATGCAACACCATCTGGGCCAGGTGGCGTGCGGATGGCCACATGGGTGCAGTCAATGGCCCCGAGCACACCAGGCATACGTGCTAACCTGTGGAACTCTTGTATGTGTGTTGTGCGTTCCGACTGTGTGCTGGGGAAGTGGATGTACTCCGCAGCATGTGGCAGCAGTGCGCTGAGGAATTGTGTGAGTAGGCGTGACGCGCCAACTGGGTTATGCGCTGTTGTGTCCTGTTGGTCTCTGAAGGTGCCCGGGTAAGCAGGCATATGACAGCTGTCACCTTGTCTCCATTGACAGAGCATGGCTCCATTGTGTGGGTGCCTGCATCTCATCACTGCACAGCTCACAGAGCCCGCCTCAGAGATCGCCTGGTTCAGGCGGTACCCACTGCCCACAATCTCTGTGTCAGTGTACTGCTTCGAAGGTGATGATGGGCTCGGTACCACTTCTGTTGGGGCATACCGACAGGCCCTTCCACGGCCACGCCTCTGCTGCCTGCCTTCTCACACCCCTCATTACCGCCTCCATCTGGATGGTGGCACTGGTCATGTCCTGGCTGGTGTTCCCCCGGCAGATGTTATCCCATTCCCCCGCTGTCCTCTGTGATGCTCCCCCTGCACTGGGTACACCTCCAGCCTTTGGCTGTCCTGCCTACTGCCACTGCCCTCACTACACTGTGGCACTACCCTGTCTGTCCTGCACAAGTGACTCAGGCTCCCCACTCCTGTCCTGTTCCTGTGTGGTCACAGGTGTGCCCTGTCCTGCTCCTTCACTGTCCCACTCACTGCTGCCCTGTTTGTTATGCTGTCAGCTCGCTCTGGCTTCCCTGTAGTGTTCTTGTACCTCTCTCTTGTTTCTTTTTATTTTGGCTCATTTCTGCTATCTCGCAACTTCTGCTAGCTCCCCTATTGAGCATGGCGCATACTGTTGAATATCGCATTGCGCCATTTATTCATGGTTCCTCCCCCTACGGTTGCACATGCATTCATTTCCATTGCACTCTTGTGCATTACAACTTGAGAGGTGCAGCTGCCGCCCACTGAATATCGCACAATGGCACATTTTCAGATTCTGCGCTATGTACGATCTCTGTTACAGGTACATCCCTTTTGAATATCTGGACCAGAATATATATGTTGATAGATTCAAAATATATGTTTACCTAAAATGCAAACATGTAGACACTGCAATAATGTGTATGCACAAACACGTATTTTGATTTTATTCAATGACATAACATTGAAAGAACAAAAACTTGAATTTTGAAATAGTATAGCAAAAATATATATTTCAAATATGTATATATATATATATATATATATATATATATATATCAAAGATGTTTCCCAAATATGATACTGCATATCTTGGATCATTCTATGAATCTCTAGAATATACCTTGAAATGTATCTAAAAAATATGACTGCATCTGACATAGGTGTAACCCCCCCTGCAAATGGGGGATCCTAAAAGTCTTCAAGGAGCTGGCTAAGTGCTCCCAGCCTGAATGGTGTTCGGCGTTTAAGCCCCTTAACTGTGAGTGCTTTTAGAGCCTCTGGTACTGTCTTTTTAAGAGCTGACTGCTCGCAGGCTTAATTCATTTGAATGGGGGGACTGTGTATTTAATGCTCGAATCCCACCCGAGCTGCTGTCTGATCGCTCCATTTCTGAAGTCGCTAAAAGCGCAGAGGAAGCCCACCTGAGAGATGTAACTGTTTGCCTGAAATCATTTAGAGCATTAGTAAAATTGCAGTTTGTCTAACCTACCTTTATTGCAGTTGGGACTCTGTGTGTGTTGCCCCTCCATTTTGGACCTGAACTGCTGATCTGGGCCAATTGGGTTAGGGAATCCCTAAAATGGAAACTGCTTGGGCCAACCAGAATTTAGACTCTCACCTAGAGCCTGCTTACAGGGGAATGTATGGCAGGTGCTTCTGGGAATTGTAGTTTGGACCTTGGCACCTTTTTGCACCAACAGAGGGAGCCCTGCAGTGATTGACAGCCGAATCCACCAACCAAGCTAGTGTGGAGCCTAAGGGAAATGCCCTGAACTGTTGCTGGAGGACCAGATGCGAGTTGACTGTGAAAGGAGAAGGAGCTCTGTTCTGCTGCATGTAGTTCACGCAGGAAGCACGTGGAAGGCCCTGAAATTGGCCTGTAGCCGTTAGTGAGTGCTCATCGGACTGAATCTGAGTTGTGGAGAGAAGGAGGAAGTGTGCAGAACCAGGCTTGCCCATAGAAGACCGAAGATTTGCAGATGTGCGATTGGCCTGTCGGGGACTCTGATGCTGTGTGTGCTCCCGGATTTTGCAGTGTTTGCGATCAGGATCGAGAAGCAGCTGCCTGGTATTGTAATGTCCTTTACATATGAATGTGTCTAGTGCTTATGGGGATCGCGACTTTAATCCCCCGATTGCAGTTAGTTGTGAGCTAAAGCTGGAAGCTGTACTCAGTTCAACCGGACTGAATCAGTCTGCTATCCAAAGCAGTTGGCTCCTGTCACGAGGGCCTCATCTCCATGCCCTGCTCATTCTGGCCATCCAGAGCAACCTCCTCAATTCAGTTCTCTGAGTGGGGTTTGTGAGTACAAATCGGGATAATTCCCTGCACCTTTCATTTAATCAAAGTGTGTCAACTGATTGCTTTGTGTTCTTCTTTTTGTGGACTGAGCCATCCAGCTCCAGATTACAACTGTGTGGTGTGCATAGATTTTCTTTCTACAGGGCCTCATCCAGCTGCACCAGCCAGCCAACCCCAGGCAATGGACCTGGCTAGCCCCCCCCCCCATACTGGGTATCCAGAGTGTGACTTTTTGGACCCTATATGTATGCACAGTACTGTGATTTAAATAAAGTCAATCAACCTGATTTCCCCCTCTCGTGTTCCAGTTCCCTGAGTAAACCAGATTTGTTGTTATTGAACTTTATACTGTCTGAGGTGTCAGTACATATAGAACCAGCACTGTATTATGTTGTGTAAGTTGATTAACCTTGTTTTACAGGGGGTCCTCAGAGACGTGCTGCAGAATCAGTCTCGAGGGTAAGTGGTATCTATATGTGTAAACAGTGTGCATATGTGGGGTACTGGGATGGTAACTCCTGGGTACTGTGTGGGTCACTAGTGGGAACAAAGGGGGGTCACAGTGTCCCAGAGGGCTGTGACCAAGCTAGCTTAACCACTACTGACCCTGACCTCTGGGTGGAGGCACCCATCACTGGACCTAGGCCCCTTAACCTGTCACTAGCCATAAAGGCAGGGGTAGTAGCCCATGGGATAGTGTCACCTAGGGGTTACATCTTGGAGGCACCACTGGGATTAGCGTCCTCTAGTGGCCACGGGAGAGAATTACCCCATTATGTTCAGTTTAGGGGAGAAAATGGAGGGGCTTACTACGCCCAAGTTAAAAATTGCCCCCCATAAGCTAATGGTGCACAAATTGATGGGGTGGAGCGAAGCTGAGGAGATGGATCCCCAAAAGGCTACTCTATTGCTGGATGTCCCCTTGGGGACTAACAATGCTGACAATGTGTCCACTGTAGAACATGTTAAGTGTGTGGGCAAAGTTAAAGTATGGGGACGATATGCTGACCTATTTGAACAAACGCTGCAAGTGCTGCTCTCATGCAGTTCCCCAATAGTCCCTGAAAAGGTACCTCCTATGATTTTGCCTGAAGGTGCCCAGAAGGGATGGAGGGTTATTCACTTACATAGTGGTCTGGCCACCCCAGGTGAGTCCCCTAGTACCGATGGCTTTAAAGAGAAGTTGCTTAAGTTGTTAGCATCTGAAGGGAAAATTGCCCAAGAGTCGGTAAGAGTGTTAGATCTATCAGAGGACCACATGCCCGTGCACTCCCCGACCACATCCTCTGTGTCCCCCAAGAGCTCCCCAGTAGCTGCCTCCCCCATCATAATTCCCCCGATACAGTTGGACTCCTATAGAAGGCTTAGACTTTTCTCCAGTACTGTCCCAGTGCCTTCGGGGGAAGATGATTTGGAGACCTGGATGGACTATGCTACCCCTTTAGTACAAGAATAGCAATGTTCAGAGGGGGAAAACAGGAAGCGCTTGATGGAGAGCTTGAGAGGCCCTGTCCTGGAAGCCATTCGGTTTCTACGTGCTACTAGTCTGGAGGCCACTGCAGCAGAATATCTCTCTGCCTTGGAGGGGGTGTTTGGCAGCACAGAATCAGGGGATGATTGATTGTGGAAATTCAAGTCAGCCAAACAGTGGAAAAATTAGAAATTGTCTGCCTTCATCACTAGGATAGAGAGGGCTTTGCAGAGGGCCCTCCGAAAAGGGGGAGTGCCTGCCAAAGAGTTAAACTGGGTCAGATTAGACCACATATTGAAGTCAGCTAGATTTTTGAGTGTAATGATATTAAAGCTCAAGCTGCAAGACAGGAGGGCAAGCCCTCCAGAGTACTGTCATTTGATGAAAGAAATCTGTGAGATCGAAACTGATGAGGGCTGGGAGCCCTGTGCTGGGGCCATGAACATTTGCCAGACCCCCGAAAAGAGTGAGTTAGATGAGGCTCAACAGTTGAGAGACTTGATTAAGGCATTGCTTGAGGCATACAGAGAACCAGATCTGTACCAGGCTTCCCTGAGCCCAAGAGTGGAGCAGGGGTAAATGTTGTTTCCCCCAGAGACTCGGACTGAGGGTAACCCTGCTCGCAGAGCTGCGAGAATTGAGAGAGATGGTGGGGGAGCTGCAAAGGGTTCCCCTCACCCCCAACCATAGTGGAGAGTCAGGAGCCAAAGGATGTAGGCCCCCAGTCCAAGAGGAGCCCTGCAGGGCTCCAATGGTGCCCCAACAGAAAAGAGACCCCCAACCTTCCAGGACACTAGAGACATTAAGTTCTGCTACCGTTGTGGGGAGGATGGGCATTTTCAGTCAGCTTGTCATTTGCCAGGGAACTTGAGAAAAGTTACCAATAGATTAGTGGCCTGGCATTGCAGAACCTACGCCCAGCCACCAGGGGGAGCTACTTGGAAAAGTTATGCCACCAGGGCCAATGCCCGATCAACACCCAGGTCAGTGTTACCGGAATGGTCTGAAGTGGTGGGTCCCTCCATGGAGACCACTGTAAAAGTGAATGGAGTGCCTACAACAGCTATGTTAGACAGTGGCTCCCAAGTGACAATTATGTTCCAGGATTGGTGTCAGAAGCATTTGTCTGATGTGCTCCTGCAACCATTTGATGGACTGCATGTCTGGGGTTTAAGTGAGAAGGCTTACCCCTACTCCGGCTATATCCGAATTTGGTTGTCTTTTCTCATTTCTGTGGCTGGAGTGGCAGAGCAAGTGGAGACCTTGGCCCTAGTGTGTCCCCCTACTGGACTATATGATGGGGTTCCTTTACTAATTGGGACTAATGCACATACGTCTGGACGGTTGGCGCAGTTGTGTTATGAAAAACAGGGGTCCCGGACTGGTAGAGCTGTAAGAATTCTGGCCTTGATCAAGAAGGCCTACGATGCCCAGAGAGATGCTTGAAGAGTGGAACTAGAGGAAACAGTTGGAATTGTCTGGAAAAAGGATCCTGAGTCTCTGATTCTGGTGCCAAATGCCCAGTGTACCTTAAAGGGAGAGGTCTGTATCAGAAAGGATGTCAAGAATAAAATACTAATGCTGGATGCACCAGGCGATGGAAAATTGCCGGAGGGACTGCTGGCCAAGCCTAGTATTTTGCCTGCTAAAGCCCATTCTTATGCCAGAAGGGTAATGGTTAAAGTTCATAATGTGTCTGATAGAGAGATTCGAGTGAATAGAGGTTGCACCCAGGCTAATGTACATTGTGCAGACACTGCAGTGCTACCCAGTAGCAAGAGTTTGGGGAAGAATGATGGCATGATGCCTGACTTGTTTGTTTTCAGTGACTCCCCGTTGCCAGCTGAATGGAAAGTGAGGATCAGTGAGAAGCTTGCTCAGAGAGACCAGGTGTTTTCTTTAAAGGAATTGGATGTAGGATGCATGCAAGGAGCTGAGCACCATATCCGGCTGCATGAAAGGCCATTTCGTGAGAGGTCTCGACACTTGGGCCCTTCTGTCATAGATGATGTGAGACGGCATCTGCAAGAGATGCTTGCTGCTAGTGTAATACAAGAATCCAGAAGCCCATATGCTTCCCCTATCGTGGTAGTGAGAAAAAAGAATGGGACATTAAGGATGTGCGTGGATTACCGTACCTTGAACCGGAGGACTATCCCTGATCAGTATACAATGCCCCACATTCAGGATGCTCTAGACTGCCTGAATGGTAGCAAGTGGTTCTCTGTGCTGGATCTTTGCAGTGGGTACTACCAGATCCCAATGGCCCCAGAAGACCATGAGAAGACAGCCTTTATCTGCCCGCTTGGTTTCTATGAGTTCATGAGGATGCCTCAAGGGATTTCAAGTGCCCCAGCCACTTTTCAATGACTGATGGAGTGTGCAGTGGGGAACATGAACTCATTAGAGTGCCTGGTGTACTTGGATGATGTTATTGTGTTTGGCAGCTCGCTAGAGGAACATGAGAGTAGTTGTTCAAGGTGTTGGACCGACTGGAAGACTTTGGCTTGAAACTGTCCATCAATAAATGTCAGTTCTTCCACACCTCTGTAAAGTATGTGGGACACATGGTCTCCACCAAGGGAATAGAGACAGACCCAAGTAAAGTTGAGGCCTTGACCACCTGGCCACAGCCCCGCAATCTAAAAGAACTGCAAAGATTCCTGGGATTCTGTGGCTACTATCGCCGTTTCATCAAGGACTATTCAAGAGTGATCCGTCCTTTACCTAATCTTACTCAAGGTTACCCTCCTACCCACAAAAAATACAAGAGGTCGACTTCCCCTGAGATTGAGAGAGTGTATTTCCATCCTAATGAAGTTTTTGAGGCATGGTGGACACTTGATTGTGAAGCTGCTTTTCATGAGATTATATATCAACTTACCCACGCTCCTGTCCTGGCCTATGCAGATCCAGCAAAACCCTATGTCCTACACACTGATGCTAGCTTGCAAGGTTTGGGGGCTGTGTTGTACCAGGAGCATGAGAATAGCCTGAGACCAGTGGCTTTTGCCAGCAGAAGTCTGACTCCATCTGAAAAGAGCTATCCTGTGCATAAGTTAGAGTTCCTAGCTTTGAAGTGGGCCATTGTTGACCAGTTCCACGAGTACTTGTATGGGGCTAAGATACTGGTAAAAACTGATAACAATCCTTTGACCTATGTGCAGACTTCAGCCAAGTTGAATGCTACTGGCCATAGGTGGCTTTCCGCATTAGCTACATATGATTATGCTGTTGAATACAGAGCAGGCCTGAACCACATAGATGCTAATGCTCTCTCTCTCGGAGGCCTGTTTCCCAAAATGACTGGGTCAGACTGTCAGAACTTGATATTCGAGCACTCTGTCAGATGTTTGACAGGGAGGAACAAATGTCCCCAGACGCAGTAGACTGTCTGGTTGATTGCTTGGGGCCCTCTGAGAACTGCATACCTGCTGCCTATTGCCACTTTTCTGCATTAGACTTTGGTGCACTGCCTCAACTGGACAATGACAGTATTCAGCAGGCTGAATCCCGAGATCCTATGATCAAATCAGCTTTAGAAGCCCTCTATGCAGGGAAAGATGTAACCAAGTTACGTTCCACTGATTTAAGAACTGCATTGTTGTACAAGGAAGGTCCTAAGTTGAAGCTGATTAATCGACTGTTATACAGAGAAACAGTAGACAGAGGGGGACAAATAGACAGACAACAGCTAGTTTTGCCCACTGCCTTTCGAGACTTGGTACTGAGGTCCCTACACAACCACATGGGGCACCTTGGTATAGACAGAACACTTGACTAGGTGAGATCCAGATTCTATTGGCCTAAGATGGGGGCTGATGTTGAGCAACACATTCAAACTTGTAGTCACTCTTTACAGAGGAAAGCTTTGCCCCAGAGGGCTGCCCTCCTTGTTAACATCACCACCAGCACCCCCATGGAGCTGGTTTGTATTGACTTTCTGAGTTTCGAGCCAGACCAAAGAAATATTATTAATGTGCTGGTGGTCACTGACTATTTTACAAGGTATGCCCAAGCTTTCCCCACCAAGGACCAGAAGGCCTCCACTGTGGCAAAAGTACTAATAGAAAACTTTTTTGTTCACTATGGGGCTCCGCAAAGAATCCACTCTGACCAAGGGGGAGACTTTGAGAGTCGTTTGATCAAAGAGATGCTTTCTCTGTGGGGAGAGCGAAAGTCCAGAACTACCCCTTACCACCCCCAAGGGGACCCACAGCCTGAACGTTTTAACCACACTCTGCTGGACATGCTGAGCACCCTCCACCCAAAAGACAAGCCCAGACGGAGCCAGCAAATTAGCACCCTGGTGCATGCCTACAACTGCACCAAAAGTGATGCCACCGGGTTCTCCCCCTACCACCTGATGTTTGGAAGAGAAGCTCGACTACCGGTAGATGTTCGTTTTGGAGTTTCTCTTGATGGGGTTCGAGCTGATAACTATTTACAGTATGTGCAAAAGTTAAAGGCCCAGCTAAGACATGCGTACCAACTGGCTCAAACCATGGCTGCCAAAAGAAATCTGGCCAACAAAGAAAGGTATGATAAAAAGGTGAAAGCACAGGAACTCCAGGAGGGAGATCGGGTATTGCTAAGAAATCTGGGACTGCATGGCAAACACAAGATTGCTGACAGGTGGCACCATCTCCCTCACATTGTAGTGGGCAAACTAGATGATCTGCCTGTGTACAAAGTAAGGCCTGAGAATAATTCAAAAGATGTCAAGACAATGCACCGAAATCACTTGCTGCCCATTGGCCAAATCTTGATTGAGTCTGAGCCCCCAGAAAGTGCTCCCTCTGGACCAGTGACCAGAGCTGCTGCTAAGCAAAAGCAAAGAAAGTTTGCATCTACAGATGCTGAGTTAAAGTGTTCTCCACAGCAAGTCCTAGTTGAGAATGACTGTCAGTCTATTTCAGAGGAAAGTGAGTGCAACTTTGGGTACTACCCTTCTTATGAACTGAGTCAATTGTTTCAAGGCAACCCCCTAGTCAATTATGGAGATGAAGCTGGGCCTTTGGGACTGTCTAAGCCCCCAGCTTTGTCCCTGGAGCCAATGCTCTCAGAAAGTGATGTGCAGAGAATTAAGTCAGATGACATGGAATCACTGTGCATGGTGGAACTGTATGAGCTTTCGGAGGAGGAAAATGATGAAATGGGACAGACTGGTGATATACCAGAACAAGAAGAGAATTTTGAGTGTCCTGATGATTCACTGCCAGTGTCAGAAAACTCTCCATGTGAGCCAAGTAATATGACTGCAGAGATTGCAAATCCTGGAACTGAAAGTTCCCCAAGTTCTATCCTCTCCACCCTGAAGGCCATTCCCATGGCCAGTACAGACACTGCAGAAAGTGAGGGTAAAAGCGCAGAGACTGTAACAGTTCCCCCTAGAAGGACTGGTCAAGCTGTGAAGCCTGTAGTGCACTTAAGCTATGATTCCCCTGGGAGGCCTGTAGATTTGCCTCTCAATGTGGTCCATAAGGGAGTGTATGTGTCCCCAAACTCATTGCCTAAACTGAGCATAGGTGCTAACTCCAGATTGCTTGTCTTGCCCTCTAGGTATGCCTCCCCTGCCGCATCCAGCCCCAAGGTAGCTGATAGGGAAGGGCCCCCTCTTGTCAAGTTTCATATGCAGGAAGTAATGACCTGATATCAAGATGTATTGTATGTATAAATGTTGTATAACCAGTAGTAAGCTGTGTAATACAGTATAAGTGTATATAACAAAGGTTTTAATATGTTGACTGTTGTTTAAAAGGGTGCAAGTCTAAACTGTTGGTGATATAAATGTATGTAATAATCTGCTTTAAAGTGTTATAAGGGTACCTACTTGATGCGGACACCAAGTTTTTTCAGGCCAAGAAGGGTGTAACCCCCCTGAAAATGGGGGTTCCCAAAAGTCTTCTAGGAGCTGGCTAAGTGCTCCCAGCCTGAATGGTGTTCGGCGTTTAAGCCCCTTAACTGTGAGTGCTTTTAGAGCCTCTGGTACTGTCTCTTTAAGAGCTGCCTGCTCACAGGCTTAATTCATTTGAATGGGGGGACTGTGTATTTAATGCTCAAATCCCACCCAAGCTGCTGTCTGATTGCTCCATTTCTGCAGTCGCTAAAAACGCAGAGGGAGTCCACCTGAGAGATGTAACTGTTTGCCTGAAATCATTTAGAGCATTAGTAAAATTGCAGTTTGTCTAACCTACCTTTATTGCAGTTGGGACTCTGTGTGTGTTGCCCCTCCATTTTGGACCTGAACTGCTGATCTGGGCCAATTGGGTTAGGGAAACCCTAAAATGGAGACTGCTTGGGCCAACCAGAATTTAGACTCTCACCTGGAGCCTGCTTACAAGGGAATGTATGGCAGGTGCTTCTGGGAATTGTAGTTTGGACCTTGGAGCCTTTTTTGCACCAACAGAGAGAGCCCTGCAGTGATTGACAGCCGAATCCACCAACCGAGCTCGTGTGGAGCCTAGGGGAAATGCCCTGAACTGTTGCTGGAGGACCAGATGTGAGTTGACTGTGAAAAGAGAAGGAGCTCTGTTCTGCTGCTGCGTGTAGTTCACGCGGGAAGCACGTGGAAGGCCCTGAAGTCGGCCTTTAGCCATTAGCGAGTGCTCATCGGACTGAATCCGAGTTGTGGAGAGAAGGAGGAAGTGTGCAGAACCAGGCTTGCCCATAGAAGACCGAAGATTTGCAGAAGTGTGATTGGCCTGTCGGGGACTCTGATGCTGTGTGTGTTCCCGGGTTTTGCAATGTTTGCAATCGAGATCGAGAAGCAGCTGCCTGGTATTGTAATGTCCTTTACATATGAATGTGTCTAGTGCTTATGGGATTGCGACTTTAATCCCCCGATTGCAGTTAGTTGTGAGCCGAAGCTGGAAGCTGAACTCGGTTCAACCGGACTGAATCCATCTGCTATTCAAAGCAGTTGGCCCCTGTCACGAGGGCCTCATCTCCATGCCCTGCTCATCCTGGCCATCCAGAGCAACCTACTCAATTCAATTCTCTGCGTGGGGTTTGTGAGTACAAATCGGGATAATTCTCCGCACTTTTCGTTTAATCAAAATGTGTCAACTGATTGCTTTGTGTTCTTCTTTTTGTGGACTGAGCCATGTGGCTCCGGATTACAATTGTGTGTTGCGCATATATTTTCTTTCTACAGGGCCCCATCCAGCTGCACCATCTGGCCAACCCCGGGCAACGAACCTGGCTAGCCCCCCCCCCATCCTGGGTACCCAGAGTGTGACTTTTTGGACCCTATATGTATGCACAGTACTATGATTTGTATATAGCCAATCAACCTGATTTCCCCCTTCCGTGTTCCAGTTCCCTGAATAAACCAGATTTGTTGTTATTGAACTTTATACTGTCTGAGGTGTCAGTACATATGGAACCAGCATTGTATTGTGTTGTGCATGTTGATTAACCTTGTTTTACAGGGGGTCCTCAGAGACGTGCTTCAGAATCAGTCTCGATGGCAAGTGGTATCTATATGTGTAAACAGTGTGCATATGTGGGGTATTGGGATAATTCCCGGGTACTGTGTGGGCCACTAGTGGGAATAAAGGGGGGGGTCACAGTGTCCCAGAGGGCTGTGACCAAGCTAGCTTAACCACTACCGACCCTGACCTCTGGGTGGAGGCACCCGTCACTGGACCTAGGCCCCTTAACCTGTCACTAGCCATACAGGCAGGGGTAGTAGCCCTTGGGATAGTGCCACCTAGGGGTTACATATGTTTGAAACGTATTTGGGGATGAAAGGATATAGTTCAGATATAAAAAAATATAATTTTTTTTCCATATGGGAATTCTTCAGATATGTTAAGGAGATAAGGAAGCAGGGAAGGGATACTGTTAAGCTACAAGAGGGGGAGGGTTGTAGAAGACAATGAACAAAAAGCAGCCACCCTTAATGATTACTTCTGCTGTGTCTTCAGAAGGGAAGACAGCGGGCCCATACCTGAAAGTGGCAGCTAGGTGGCTGGCAGGGGCATTCCTGAAATGAGGTAGACAGTTTTTACCAGAGAGAAAGTCCAGAAGGGGCTAGAATCCCTAAAGGTAGAGAAGGCCCCCGGGCCAGATGGGCTGCACCAAGGGAGCTCAAGGAATTTTTATTTATTTATTTAGTTTTTGTTGACGGGTAGGTGCGCTAGACAGGAATGCTGCCTATTTTCAGGCATGACCCAGGAGGTTACATACAATGGGGTGAGAAAACAACAGTGTAATACAAGGAGTACATCGGTAACAATTAGGGTAACAACAAGCGGTAAAAAGTTGGCAAGCGACATTAGTCAGGTGACCCAAGGAGAAACAATATGTCAGGCATATAACTAAACACACTTAAACAGGCAGCGGAACTGGTTGAACCCCTGCTCGGGCTCTTCAGTAGTAGACACAGTTCCACTACACAAGGGTGGGGGGGGGAGGAACAACAAGGGAATTACAGACCTGTCAGCCTTACCTCTGTAGTGGGTAAACTGATGGAGTCACTGGTCAAAGAGGACCTTGTGGACTACCTAGAGAGCAGGGGTCTGCAGGATAGTAAACAACATGGGTTTGTAGCAGGGAGGTCTTGTAAGACCAACCTAATCATTTTCTTTCGACAACAAAGGTAGTAGACAAGGGCCATGCTGTGGATTTACTCTACTTCAATATGAGCAAGGCTTTCAACTTGGTGCCACACAGATGATTACTGAGGAAGCTGGAGGAACTGGGCATGGCGGTCGACATAGATGGGTAGGAAACTGGTTGAAGGAAAGATAGCAGGGGGTGATGGTAAATGGGGTCAATTTGGAAGAAAAGGAGGTTGACTTGGGTGCTGCAGAGATCTCTCCTGAGTCCTGTCCTCTTCAATATGTTCATCAGCAACATTGGAGAGGGCTTCTGGGGCAAGTTGTGTCTCTCTGCATTTGACACAAAGCTGTGTGGCAGGGTAGATAGTGACAAAGGGATCAGGGAGATGCAGAGGATCTACAAAGGCTAGAGAGGTGGTCTAAGGTTTTGCAGTTGAAATTCAATGCCAAGATGTGCAAGGTGGTACAGTGCAATGACACAAATACCGTGAAGACCATCACAGTGACATTTTGGCAGTTTGCTCGATGGTCTCCAGGTATTTGGACACTGCTGCCGATCAGGGTGTTTGCCCCTCTTTAGTGGGGGTGCAGGGGTAGCAGAGGCAAGCCCCTGCATGAGTGGGGGCAAGCCCCAGCAACTTCTGTTCCCCAGTGATGGCACAACACCAGTTGGCGGTGTTGTGTTGTCGCTGTGCCGACGACGCACAAATTTCTTGTCACCGTGGCATAGTGGAACCGTGCAAGGTTATGCACCTAGGGAACAAAACCCCCCAGGACAGAGTACTGGATGGGAGGGGTTAAACCGAGCACTATGGTCAAAGAAAGGGACCTGGGAGTCATCATTAGTGACTCCCTCAAACAATCATGCCAGTATAATAAGGCCTATAGTAAAGCTAATAGGATGCCAGGGTGTATTGGGATGGGTATTGACAACAGGAAAAAGGAGGCACTACTACCTCTATATAGGTCACTAATGGTGAGGATGCACCTGGAATACTGTGCTGAGTTCTGGAGAGCTTGTCTAGGGAAGGACAAGGACAGGGACGGGCTGGAGATGGTGCAACGCAGGGTGACCAAGATGATTCAGGGGCAACAGGGCAGATCTTACAAGGATTGTCTCAAGGCACTGAACATGTACTCACTGAAGACCAGGTGAGAAAGGGGGGATATAATGGTATGCTGTTATTACAGCAATGCTGTAATGACAACACAACTACAAGGACACCGGTTCAGCTACTGCGGTTGCAGCGAGGTGTTGTGTTCGCCAACAGGTTGCTGAGGTCGATGGTGTTGCTGCTGACTTGTCTCCAACTCTACTGTGGACAGGGGTGGTTTCACAGCCAGGTGAAGTGTGTGCCATGTCCTCCACGGTAAATGTGCTGTGGAGTTTGCTATATTAAAACAGGGTGTTGGGGGGGGGGTGTGGAGCCCCCACATTTACAATCCGACTGTCCTGTACCTGTGTTTTTCCTTTTGGTTGTGGTGATTGTCGGTGTGCTGGACTGTCAGTTCCTGAGGTGTCACTGTAGAGGCTGTCGGCACTCTGTTGTTGTTGTTGTGAGGGCCGTCGATGTTTTTCCTGATGTACTGGCTTGGTGGAACCGAATATGATAAGACATTCAAGTTCCTGAAGGGAACAAAACAAGCTTACCTGCAGGGAACTATTTAGCAGGAGTAAACATTCAAAAACCCAACGTCATGAGTGGAAACTGGTGGGAGGAAGATTTAAGAGGGATATGAGGAAGTTATAGTTTATGAAAAGGGTGTAGTAGCCATGGAGCAGTCTGCTAGCAGATGTGGTGAGTGCTAAGACCATAAATGGTTTCAAGGATGGCTGGAACAGAGTGAATGATTTGGTGGTTACTCAGGTCAGAAACAGTAGGGACAGGAATTGAGGGGTCGACAGGGAGTGATAGAACCCCGGATGGACAATAAATCCCAGAGCAGATGGTGAACTATGGTCAGACAAGATGCACTCTTGGTCTTTTTCTAATATCGTTGTCTATGTTGCTATGTTTCTATGGTGAGCCCCACTCCAAGGGCCCAGATCACACTTACAAACAGCTTGGGGTGATGATGTAAATGGGTTTTGCATTTTCCTTAAAAAAGTATGGCTCTAGCTTTAGCTGCTTCAGACTGTACTCACTGAAATATTAGAGTGGTTCTGTGGATTGATGGGATACGTTGTGGTGATGGGGAGTGTTCTTCACTAGGTAAGAAATGAAGAAACATAGAAACATAGACCATGATGGCAGAAAAAGGGTATCCTGTGATCTGGGCTAGTCGCAAGTGGGCGCCTACCAAAATGGCGACCTACTTGCAGCGCACTACCCAGATGGCGGAGGAGTAGGGAGGGTGTCCAGATGGGGAGGGTCTCGCTGGTGACGTGGATGTCCCATACATGTGACACGCATGGTGGGGAGCGAGCATGCGATTGAGGGTGGAGGGCTTGTGAGGGGTGGTGCCGCAGTCAGCCGAGCTGGCTCCATGGCATGGTGAGTGGGTACTGGCCTGAGTGGCTGGGATGCAAGGTTTGGGTCCAGGTGCAGGTATGTTTTGTTACGTGTGGCCCAAGTAGCTAAAACATTTTTTTACACTATTGCACCCCCCGACATGCACCACCCTGGAGTTGAGAATTTAATAGTGGGGGGTGCAGACCCACATAAAAGTAAATTTTAGTGTCCCTTGCACCATTTCTTTGTCACGAGGGTGTACATCACAGAAATTGAATTTTGGCTATATACACTCGCCATAATGATGATCGCCTTTCGGCGATCACCCTTATGACATAGAACCCAGAAAAAGACCAGAGGTTCATCCAGTCTGCCCATATTCCCAATATTCCCTGGGACCTGGTAGGAAAAGGCCATAAGATCCAATGGTACTGCCTCTCACTTCTAAGCAGTAGTATCTATAATAATAATAACCCGTTCGGATCAAATGATCAGTTTGCTTTCTAAACATTTCCTTGGAATTGTTGTTTATTACCTTCTTTTGTGACATATTCTGGATTCCATCTATATGTTGCATGAAAAATATTTTTTTTTTGTTAATTTAAAAGTAGCTGGTGTAATTTGTTTGTCGTGTCCCCTTGTAACTTTAGGCATCCCCTCGTTGCATACCTAAACTACTCCTCAATTCTTCATCATTAATAATACTGTACTTGGTCATAAGGTCTCTCTGTAGTCTCATCTCCAGGCTCAAAAGGTACAGGCTGGTCACTCTGTCATCATAATTTAAATTTTGCACACTCCATACTAATTTGGTACATCTGTACAGAATTCATTCTAATAAAATGTTGTCTTTAGGCAGGGATGAGGACTAGAATTGGGATTCACAATCTAGTGGTGGGTGGACTAGGCTACTTTATGAGGGTTGGATCACCTCAGGCTGCTGGATTTAACATTTCTTTTAATACAATGCACAATCCCATTTACCTTTTTTTGCTAATTATCTATGGTGTGTTAAAGATCCCCAGTTATCCAATATTGTGATGCTCAGATATTTTTCTGCTGTTCTTCAGTCAATTTCTTGTCAAGCAAGAAATAGCAGTAATTGGGATTTTTTTCTACCCAAATGCATCACTTCACATTTTTTGACATTTAACTGCACACCCCAGGTATTTGTCCAAGCAACCACTTTGTTAAGATCACTTTATAATTTCCGAACTCCCTCAGTCATATCCTGCTTACCTCCCAGTTTGCTATCATTCACCAATTTATAAAACCAACTGTTATTCATCTCCCATATCTTTTAGCTTCTCTAAAGGTGTTCATCTCTCCAGGCCTAAGCGGGCAGGCTATCAGCCCTGCTCCTGCCTTCCCCAACTGGCAACCACCTCCCACAAGGACTTACCTAGCCTCTGATGATGAGTCCCCCACAGATTGCCCCCTGTGACCATGCCAGGGGAGCTGTTCCCCCACCAAGACGCACATCCAGATTGGGGGCTGGCATCTTCACGTGGCAGTGCAGGTTGGGGAATAGCAGTCAAGACTTCACAAAGTCCGCACAGCCATTTTTTTCTGCTTTTCTCCCTAGACCCCTGCTGCGGCACACACGTCATGTTTTGCCATGTGGAGGCACTCACACATTGTGTTAGACCAGGGGTTCTCAAATGGTGAGGCCAGCCTCCCTGGGGAGGCCCCAACCTGTTCCAGGGGAGGCTCAAGCAAGTCTGAAAAAGAACTGTATTTAAATTTGGGGTTTTATATATTTTGTGTGAATAGATAAAGCAAACTGAAAGAGGATGATAATAATAGTAGGTAAATGTTATGTATTTATTTACTAATAAGTGACAAGGGAAGGTGAATGAGCCAAGGCTCATTTCAGGTGTACCCGGGGAAGGGCAGGGAGTAAATACATTTCAAAAAGTAACTGCAAAACAATCAAGAAATATACAGTGAGCAATAGTGCAAATAAATATGAACAATAAATTAATAATGAGTGGTGGTAATTGATCAGTTTGTAAACTGATGGCAGAACAGCCCATATACAAGGGTTGAGCATAGAAGTGCTAAGAGCAATAGTAGGAAGGAGAAAAGTAATCCCAGAGAAGTTGCTTAGGAGCAGGGAAGGACAGGGAGAGGCAAAGTATGTAGGAAGGTTATTTCATATAGAGAGGAAACAGAGGAAGTAGTCTGACCCATGAAGGTACTGCAACAAGGGGTAAAAATGGTTCAAGAATGAAAATAGCAGAGCAAGTAGGTTGGTCCTGTGTGTGTGTGTGTGTGTGTTACAATAAGCTGAATAATATTTGTTTATTTTATTTATTTGTTATTCAGATAACACCTTTGAGCACAGGAGCTCTTTTTCAAAAGTTCCAAGTTACTATAAGACAAAGAACTGAATGTGAGCCAAGTACTCAAAGGGGTTTCAATTTATTCATGGTGTACTGCACAAAGTACAGCATGTTATTTTTCTTTGGGGTGGCCCAAGATTATTTTAATTTTTGGGGGAGGCTCAAAATCTTTTCCATGGATTTGGGGAGGCCCACTGTGACAAAGTCTGAGAACTACTGTGTTAGACCTTCACCTCGCACACTTCACATCCTCCAGCATGCACTACCACCAGTCTTCCACCTGGTGGCAGTAAACAGCAGAGTGGGTAACCCTCCCCTCCCAGGGAGAGGACAGCAGTCCTTTGGACACTCGGTCCTCTTCCCCCAGCCAACCCTGAGCAACCCAACTTCTCGTGACAGATGATACAACTACTGCCAAGTCACTGGGCCATCTGTCTCCCATATTTATTTATTTAAACAATTCAGATTTATACCTTTGAGCACAGTGGCACTTTTAGAGAGGTTCCACGTCAAGTGGAAATACATAACAAGCAAGGGTCAGAGTAGACCAGTAATGAACAACACATGGGTAAGGCAGACTGGGTTCTAGCAACTAGCAAGAAATACTATCAACTGACGCCATATTAATAAGACATCAGATACTAATAAAACACTTTTAACATTATTATTAGGATATACGATTAGGTTACAGTTTATTCCTTATGCCATGCACTTAGAAACACTTATACTGTAGACCTCATTGGCATGTGGCCTTTGAGGGGCAGATGACTTGGGGAAGTAGAAAAGAGTAGCTACCATGAATGGGTTTTGTCAGAGGAGGGTAAAGGAGAAATTGGAACAGCTTATTTCATCAGTAGCGCTTAAAGTTAGAGCAGGGAGTAGACCGAGCTAGGGAGACATGGGGTGGAGAGCTTAAGAATTATTTATGATTTGTGGTAGGAAGTGGCGTTATGAGTTCCAGAGGTAGCTGCAATATTGCAGGCATTGTCAAAGAAAGAGAGGGGGAAAACAGGGCGGGGGGGGGTGCTAGCAGGTAATCTTTGTATGTTACCCATATGTCTAGCGCTGTGCTTGACAGTCACAAGGGTTCGTTTGGGCCAATAGTCCAAGCAGGTTTTTCTTGATGGTGCTAACTTTTCGCACTCAATCAGCAATGTGGGAAGATCATTACATCCCTGTCTCCCCTATCTTTTACAAATATGTTAAAACAATATTGGTCCCAAAACTGAACTCTACGAAACTCCACTAGTCACTGGGCATTCAAGAAAGTAGTGTCCATTCAATTTGACATGCTGTGTCCTTCTAAACAGCTGATTCCTAATCAACTCAATAATATTACTTCTTATTCCTGTTTTGCTGAGTTTTATTAAAATGCCCATATGAGGTACCAGGTTGAAAGCCTTGGAAAAATCCAGAAAGGTGACATCCGCCAGTACAGATGATAAAAGACTTTTACTGACTGGCTCATAAAATGCCAAAAGCTTCTTTGTCATTAAAAGAAGCTCCAGGGTGAGTTGGAAGACTTGCTGCACCAATCTGCTTACATTTGGTTGGATGGCTTAGCTTTATCTGAAACAGCTATTTGTGTGGACCAACAGCTAATGCAGACAGTGAATGAGAACACAGTGCGGTCCTTTAAGGTAAACCTGAACAAAATTTGGCTTACCAAGGGACTCACAGGGGTAGTAGACAAAGTGGGGAATCCTATAAATTCATACAGTAAGTGTTTCTACATCAACATTTTTGATCCTGTTTATGAATGGGGGTGGGGCAGACCTAATTGATCTAGAGTCCCTTCTGACCTCAAGTTACTCTGGGGCATTTCTATTTGTTTGGTTTCTCTCCAAACCTCCAGTTATACTTTAAAGCCACAAAACCAGTACAAAATATCAAGGATATGCAAATCCTTGTGCGGGACAGGCTGAGAAGGCATCAGCAGAACAGAAATTGCCTTCAAGACAGGCTCTTACATCTTAACCAGCATAGGCTGAGAATGACAAACTACAGACCCAGGTTTCTTCCTTTTAGGACTCCTTAGTGCAGTGAAGTTCTTGCCTCAGCCAACTCTAGTATCAAGTCAGCCCCAGAGGAAACTGGACAATTAGTACACTTAAGGGTGGCATACCGAAGAGAGTGGTTTGCAAAAAAGAGCAGTGTGCAGGATCTGTAAACAGACGCTTTTTATTACTGTAGTTATTATGTCTTCTGCTTTGCCTACTTATTTCTGATAAGTTCTCTGTATAGTGTTTCTTCTGGTGCTGTGTTTTTATTTTCTTTCTTTATTTATTTTTTTGCCATCTTTATGGCTCACATTGTGTCTAAAAGTGATCCACTCACCGGTGAACAAATAAAAAAAAAAATATATACATGCATAAGAAAACATGCAATTTGTTTGAATTCTGTGCATTTCTCAGAACCACATGCATATACACTCAAAACTCTAGTGCTTGGAATGCAGTGCAAGGCATTATGGATATGCAAATACCTGTGTGGGGCAGGCTGACAAGGGATCACCAGACAGAAATTGCCTTCTAGACAGACATTTACTGTACATCAGAACCAGTTTAAACCGGTAATGACAAATGACAGACACCTACTGTAGGGCTGTGCACTTTTTACAAAAACAGACATCGCCCTTAAATATTTGTGTTAGACCATACAAAGTATTTTTAGATCTTGGCTTAGGTTGGTGTGACACACATGACTACTACTGCTCATATGGTAGCATGAATGCATATTTCATATACAAATTCGGCATATTTTATTGATACCACTCAAACCCATGGTCTTTTGCCTTCATTAACAACAGAAACAAGTCTGAAATGTAGAAAAATTATATTTCTCAAATACATACAGTACCAGAGACACATACTGTATTCAAATACCAGAGACAAAAATACAAAAACCAGAGACACAAATACAAATGTGACACATACAGTATTCAAATACCAGAGACAAAAATACAAAAGCTACAGACACGAATACAAATACCAGAGACACAAATACAAATACCAGAAACACATACAGTATTCAAATACCAGAGACAAAAATACAATACTAGAGACACAAAACAAGTACAAATCCCAGAGACACAAATACAAATCCCTGAGACACAAATACAAATTCCAGAGACACAAAACAAATACAAATATCAGAGGCACAAATACAAATCCCAGAGACATAAAGACAAATACCAGAGACACAAAACAAATATAGATACCAGAGGCACAAAACAAATACAAATGCCAGAGACGCAAAACAAATACAAATACCAGATTCACAAAACAAACACAAATACAAATACCAGAGACACAAATACATGTGTAACCCCCCTATAAATGGGGGTTCCTAAAAGCCTCCTAGAAGCTGCCTAAGTGTTCCCCCTGGTGGTTGGCGTTCGGTGCTTAAGCCATTTGAAATGGCTCGGTGAGTGCTTGTAGAGCCTCCACGTTCTGTCTCTTTAAGAGCCATCTGCTCACAGACAAAATCATTGTTTATGAGGGGGACTGTGTGTTTCCCTGCTCGAGTCCCACTCAAGCTGTACTTTAATTGCCCCTCTTTGTAGTCGCTGAAAGCACCAGGGGAGCCCCCTCGATAGGTGTAACTATTTGCCTGAAATCATTTAGAGTGATAGTAAAAATGCAGTTTTGTTTAACCTGCCTTTGTTGCAGATGGGACTGTGTGTGCTGTGCCCCTCCATCTTGGACCAGGACAGTTAGAGGGGTCCAATAGGAGTGAGGGGGTATCTAATCTGGAGTGAAAAAGCAGCCAACCAGAAACCAGGACTCTAGATAGAGCCGACTGACAAATGGGGACACAGCTTGTAATTCTGGGGAAGTGGCATTCTGGGCCATGGCACCATTTTGCACCAATGAGGACAGTAATAAGTGACTGGCATCTGCAGCCCTCCAATGGGATCGGGTGGTGCCCGAATAGAGAGTCTTGCCCCTACTGCCAAAGGGCAGAGACGCTGTGGCTGTGAGCAAGGAAGGAGCCCTGGGCTTCTGCGCCATTAATTCTTCGCACGGGAAGCGCGTGTGTGTGGTGAAGGCCAATTTCGGGTGGCTCGGTCGCCATTATATTCAGACTAAATCCATGGGGCAGCGGACAGAGGAGGCTGTGCAGGAGTGCAGCTACCTACCAGGCTCACCCTGTAGAGGACTGGAGAATCTGCTGAATCGCGTTCGGTCTGTCAGGACAGTGAAGCTGCAGTGAGATGCCCGCATAGCTGTGAGTTCAGTCGGGTCCTAGAAGCAGCTGCCAGGTATGGTACCCCTCTGTTGTTTTCCATATAAATGTGTGAGGAGGCCTTTGAAGCTCAGGCTCAGCCCTGCAAGTGGTGAAAGAGTGGTTCTCTGCTGGAGTTGTGAGTACTGAATCAGGGTAGCTCCCTGTTAAATTTTACAAACAAAGGCAAAATCGTTTTGTTGTATTGCTGACTGCACTAGTCGAGCTTTCTGGCTCCATCTGATCTGCTCAGGAATTAAATGCTTGCTTGTGTCAGGGCCCCAACCAGCTGCATCGAGGAACTAGCCATTAGGGCTTGGGTACCCATAGACAGTAATTAATAGGTTAGGCCTGTGTACAGAGCCATAGGTAGATTTTTATATACTGTAGCGGTAAGCTAATCAACATGATTCCCCCCGGTCCTTGTTATCTCCCCTCAAATAAATCAGATTGCTTGTTTTACAAAAGTACACTGACTAGTCTGTATATTAATGGTGAAATACTGGACAGTGAATGTGGTGTAATTGTACCTTACTTTCCAGGGGGTCCCCGGAGTGAGCTGACTGGTTCGAGTCGGGGGTAAATGTATATGGTAAGGACACTGAAATTGAACTGCGTGGGTCACTAGTGGGAAGAAAGGGGGGGTTGCAGCAACCCAGAGGGCTATGACCGAGTCAACCTCAACTGTTCTAACCCCGACCTCTGGGTGGAGGCACCCGCCAACAGATCTGGGCCCCTCACCCTGCTACAGTTAGGGCAGGCAGGGGTAGTAGCCCTTAGGATAGCGCCCCCTGGGGGTTACAAATTGCAGGCACCACTGGGATTAGCGTCCCCTAGTGGCCGAGTGGGTGAAGTGCATAAATATGGATAAGTTAAAGGAAAAACTGGAAGGGGATATAATGGCTAAAATTAAGCTGGAGCCTATTAAGACAATGGTACACAAATTGATGGGGTGGGGTGAAGCTGAAGAGCTGGACTCCCAGAGAATTGTGTTACTACTAGATGTACCTTTCGAGACAACGACTGCTGACATTATTTCTACCGAGGAGCGTGTTAAATGTTTGGGCAAGGTAGAGATGAAGGGGCGTATGGCTGACCTGCTTGATCAGACCTTGCAGGTGTTACTTTTGTGTAGTCTAGCCATCGACCCCGAGAGGGTACCCTCAGTGATTTACCCGGAAGGTGTCCAACGGGGTGGAGGCTTGTTCACATCCGGAGTGGGTCAGTCACTCCCGGGGGGGTCTCCCCAGACTAATAGTTTCAAAGATAAACTGCTTACATTACTGGCTGTGGAGGGGAGGACTACCCAAGAGTTACTGCATGCATTGGACCTTTATAGTGAACCCACCCCCAGGTTTTCCCCGGTACCTCTCCCTGTCCCCCCAAGAGTTCTATTTTGGCTCCACTGCCCCTAGTGGTTCCCCCTATACAGCTAGATTCTTACCATAGGCTAAAACATTTTTCTGGCACAGTGCCAGTGCCTTCAGGGAAGGATGATTTGGAGGCGTGGATGGACTACGCCACCCCCCTAGTCCAGCAGTGGCAATGCTCTGAGGGGGAGAAATGAAAGAGACTGATGGAGAGTCTGCGGGGCCCAGCTTTGGAAGCCATTAGGTTCTTGCAGGCCACTAGCCCGGAAGCTACCGCAGCAGAGTACCTTTCTGCTTTAGCGGGAGTGTTTGGGAGTACAGAAACTGGGGAAGACTTATTATGGAAATTCAAGTCTGCCAAGCAATGGAGGAATGAGAAGTTGTCCGCCTTTGTTACTAGGGTGGAACGGGCCTTGCAGAAGGCCTATTGAAAAGGGGGGATCACAGCCTCAGCCTTGAACCATGTCAGGTTGGAACATGTTTTGAAGTCTGATAGATTTTCCAGTGTGATATTGTTAAAACTTAAGTTACATGATAGACGGGCTGCCCTGCCTGAATACTGTCAATTGATGAGGGAGATTAGAGAAGTAGAGACTGATGAGGAGAGGTGGGAACCCTATATGGGGGCTGTGAATCTGAGCCAAACCCCTCAGTCTAGTGCACCCGATGAGACCCACTTTTTGGGGGGCCTGATGTGTCCCCTGAATTACAGGGAGGGGTGGGGTTGCGTACTATTTCCTCTGATCCCCAAGTAGAAAGTGAGTTGAGGGCCGAAGTCAGAAATTTACGAGAACTGGTGAGGGACTTGAAGAGGTCCATTACCCACCCTGTTAGGTCTGGGGAACCTGAGTTATCTAGAAACCAATGCCCTGGCCCAGGGGAACCCCCTCGCCCCCCGGAGGGCCTCCAGCAGACAAAGTATTCCCCTCCCAATAGAGACCCTCGGGACCCCAAGTACTGTTACCATTGTGGGGAGGATGGACACTTTCAGACTGAGTGCCAGTTGCCGTAGAATTTAAGGAAGATCAACAGCAGACTGATCACTTGGCATCGCAGGGCCCACGTCCGACCCCCCAGGAAGGACTTTGTGACCCAGGCCAACGCCCAAGCAACTGTCAATGCTGTGCCTCCTGAATGGTCTGATGTGGTCGGGCCCTCGATGGAGGGCCCAGTGCGAGTAAATGGGATTCCCACCCAAGCTGTATTAGATAGTGGCTCTCAGGTAACCATCATGTTTCAGGACTGGTATCAGACACACCTACCTGAGGTGCCACTACAACCCTTGGATGGTCTACATATATGGGGGCTGAGTGACAAGGCTTATCCGTATTTGGGGTGCATCCAGATCTGGTTGTCATTTCCTACTTCTGTGGCTGGAGTGGACGAACAGGTGGAAACCTTGGCTTTAGTCTGCCCCCCCACTGGACGGTATGATGGGGTACCCCTGTTGATTGGGACAAATGCTCATATGTTTGGTCGATTAGCCCAATTGTGTTCAGAAAAGCAAGCGTTTAGGACTGGGCGAGCCCTAAGAATACCTGCTGTGATCCAAAAGGCCTATGAAACTCAGAGGAAGGTTAGCCAGGAGGAACCTGAAGGCCAGGTGGGTGTAGTATGGAAGAAGGATCCGGCACCATTGATACTTGCCCCAAATGCCCAGTGTGTTTTGCAAGGGGGAAGTCCGAATGAGAACAAATGTTAAGAATAAGTTATTGATGTTGGATGCACCTGGGGAGGGAAGATTGCCTGAGGGACTATTGGTTAAACCCAGTATCTTGCCTGCTAGAGCCTATGCTTACACCAGGAGGGTGATGGTTCAAGTTCATAATGTGTCTGACAAGGAGATTCGAATAAAAAGAGGTTGCACCCTGGCAAGTGTACATTGTGCAGATACTGCAGTGCTGCCCAATAGCAAGGGTTCGAGGAAGGATGACAGAGTAACTCCCGACTTGTTTTATTTCGGTGACTCCCCGTTGCCTGCTGAATGGAAAGTGAGGATCAGTGAGAAGCTTGTCAAAAGAGACCAGGTATTTTCCCCTAAAAGAATGGGATGGGATGTGGGATGTGTGCAAGGGGCTGAGCACCACATCCGGCTGCATGATGAAAGGCCTTTTCGAGAGAGATCTCGGGGCCTGGCCCCAGCTGACATAGACGATGTGAGGCGGCATTTGCAAGAGATGCTTGCTACTGGTGTGATACAAGAGTCCAGGAGTCCCTATGCTTCCCCCATTGTAGTAGTGAGGAAAAAGAATGGGGCAGTTCGGATGTGTGTAAATTACTGTACATTGAATCGGCAGACCATCCCAGACCAGTATACCATGCCACGCATACAGGACGTCTTGGATTGTCTAAATGGCAGTAAGTGGTTCTCTGTGTTAGACCTCCGCAGTGGGTACTATCAGATCCTGATGGCCCCAGAGAAGACTGCATCCATTTGCCCCCTGGGTTTCTATGAGTTTATCCGGATGTCTCAAGGGATTTCTGGTGCCCCAGCTACCTTTCAGCGCCTGATAGAATGTGCTGTGGGGGACATGAATTTGCTCGAGTGTTTGGTTTACTTAGATGATGTCATAGTGTTTGGCAGCTCGTTGGAAGAACATGAACGTCGATTGTTCAAGGTCCTGGATCGGCTGGAGGATTTCGGTCTCAAGCTATCTATAGACAAGTTCCGATTCTTCCAAACTTCTGTGAAGTATGTGGGCCACATAGTATCCACTGAAGGCATAGAGACTGACCCCAGCAATGTGGAGGCTTTGACTACTTGGCCTCAGCCAAAGAACTTGAAAGAGCTGCAACGGTTCCTGGGGTTTTGTGGATATTATAGGCGGTTTGTCAAACATTATTCTCGAGTGATCCGCCCCCTCCTCAACCTCACTCAGGGGTACCCTCCCACGCACAAGAAGTATAAGAAAGCTGTGCGCTCTGAGACGGAGAAGAAGTATTTTCTGCCCAATGATGGGTTTGGAACCCGCTGGACTACTGAGTATGAGGAAGCTTTCTATGACATCATATATCAACTTACCCATGCCCCAGTGCTGGCCTATGCTGACCCAGCCAAGCCGTACGTTCTTCATACTGACGCCAGTCTACAAGGATTGGGGGCTGTGTTATATCAGGAGCACTCGAACGGTCTGAGACCTGTAGCTTTTGCCAGCAGAAGTCTGACTCCTTCAAAAAAAAATTATCCAGTGCACATGTAACCCCCCTGCAAATGGGGGTTCCCAAAAGACTTCCAGGAGCTTGCTTGAATGCTCCAAGCCTGAATGGTGTTTGGCATTTAAGCCATTTATCAGTGAGTGTTTTTAGAGCCTCTAGTACTGTCTCTTTAAGAGCTGTCTGCTTGCAGACATAATTAGTTTGTATGGGGGGACTGTGTGCTTCTGAGTACTACTCGAGCTGCTGCCAATTCACTTCATTTTTGCAGTCACTAGAGTGCAAAGGAACCTATCTGAAAGATGTAACTGTTTGCCAGAAATTATTTAGAGTAATAATGAAATTACAGTTTGTCTAACCTGCTTTCTTTGCAGTCAGAACTGTGTCTGCTAGTTCCCATTCTAGTTTTGAACTGCTGAACTGGACCAATCAGTGTGGGTTAGCTCTAAAATGGTGCCTTGACGAATCAGAACTTGGACTCATAATCTGAGCCAGCCACAAGAGGATTGTATGGGCAGTGACTCTGGGAGATGTAGTTTAGACTTCAGTGCCTTTTTGGACCAACAGCAGCAGTCTATTGTGAGGACAGCCAATCCAGTCAAGAACTGGGAGGAACTCAAAGGAAGTGCCCGGTTTTGTCGGTTGGAGTTTGAGTTGAGCTTTGGCAGTGAAGAAGAAGGAGCCCTGTGCTTTTCAGTGTGCAGTTTTAGTCAAAACGTGTGTAAGGCCCAGAGTTCCGGTCTGCAGCTTGTGTAACAGCTTGTTAGGACTGAATCCGTCCTGTGAAAAGAATCAAAGGATCTCTGAAGAGTAGAAACCAGGCTCACCCTGTAGAGACTGGAGGTATTGAAAATTGCACTCGGTCTGTCAGGAACTGAATCTGCTGTGTGTTCTCCCGGGCTATTGTGCAGTAATTGCGGTCGGGATACAGATGCAGCCTGCCTGGTACAGTGCTCTTTTATATGGATGTGTAAGAGGTTTGTGTACCTCAAGTGAGCCCTGCTGGCATTGAAGGACCCTATCTTATTTGGAGGTCGTGAGTACTAATTCAGGTCGCTCCCTGTTGAATTGCCACATTAAATCCAAATGGAATTACTGTACTGCTGACTGTTTAATTCTCCTTTTCTCTGTGTGAAAGGGCCCCTACCAGCTGCCACGGTTTGGACTAGCCACTAGGGCTTGGGTACCCAGGGACAGTAACTGATAGGATAGGCCTGTGCACAGAGCCATAGGTAGATTATTAGAGTGATAAGCTATCTAACCTGATTTCCCCTGTCTTGTTATATCCCCTAAATAAATCAGAGCTGCTTGTTTCAGCAAAGTTATACTTGACCTTGGGTGTTGTCTATGTTAAAAGTACTGTACTGTGATTGTTGCACTGTATCTCATTTCACAGGAGGTCCCAGTGCGGAACCAGACCTGGGGGTAAGTGTATATTGTGAAGGTAATTCTGTATATTGTGTGGGCCACTAGTGGGAAGAAAGGGGGTGCAGTGTCCCAGAGGGCTGTGACCAAGTTAGTTTAACTATTGCAAACCCTGACCTCTGGGTGGAGGCACCCGCCATTGGATCCAGGCCCCTCAACCTGTTAGTGGCAAATCAGGCAGGGGCTAGCCCCTGGGATAGCCCATCTAGGGTTACATCTTGGAGGCTCACCGCTGGGATTGTGTGTCCTCTAGTGGCCATATTACGAACCACTGTTAAGAAAAAATGGGTACCCGACAGAAGTGGCTGTGCACCGGGGTTGGTGGAGTGGGTGTACTGGGGAGAGATCGACCCCAAAATGCTGTGCTTATCCTGGACATCCCCTGGGTATCAACACGGACACTGTGCAGGGAGTACTTTCCAAGGTGGAAGGTTTACAAAACCCTGTGGTGGTGGGTCGGCATGCTAATCTGCTCACCCACACTTTCCTGGCCCTAGTAGAGTTTAAGGATCCCATGATAGCTCCAAAGTGCCACAGACCATTACCCCAGAGGGAGCCCTCACTGCTTGGAAGTGATAACTAAGGACAGTAAGACCTGGGGAATCAGCCCCCACCACTATCTGAAACTTTTGAGGAGAAATTTGCTGAATGGTTGCTGGGAGAGGGAAAACTGTGGAGGACTTGAAGAAACTATTCTTGCCACCTGGGGTGTTCCTCCCCAACACCTCTCCTGCTCCAGTGCCCGTGATGGTGGCTGAACCAATGCAGACTCTTATTTCTGCACCTGCCATTAGTCACGACTCTACCAAGGTTGAGGATCTTCTCTGGCACCTCCCACCCCCAAGGAGGATGACTGGAGACCTGGATAGACTATGTTGCCCCCTGGCGCTAGGAAATGGCAATGCTCGGAAGGCGAAAGTAAGAGGGTTAGTGAGAGCCTGAGGTCCCGCCCGGCTACCATCCGCAAGCTAACCGGGCCAGTAACCCTGAAGCGACTGCACAGGCCTATCTTGAGGCCTTGGAGAATGTGTGGGAGCCCAGATTCTGATGAGGACCTATGGTGGAGAGTAAGAAATGCACAACAGTACCAAGGGAGTTGTTGTCTGTGTATGTCTCGGCTGGAAAAATTGTTGCAAGAATGCCTTCAGAAAGGGTAGTTTGCCAGCGATTGAACTGGACCGAACCAGACTGGACAGAATCCTTAAGTCTGCCCTTCTCAGAACTGCTGTTGCTTCAGTTACGCCTGGCAAATCGACTGAATCCCACCTCCTATGATGAGTTAATGAGAGAAATTGAGGAGTTGAGAAAAGGGGACCTTGGGAGGTACCTGTACCAACAGCTGTGGCTTCGACCTGAGTGACTGAGGGTGACCCATCAAGTGAAGTTCAGGGGCAGAGGTTGACAGTCAATGAGTGCTCTGACAAGGAAAAGATATGCCACAATGGGGTAACTGTTGAGCGAATCCGGAATTCAAAACAGTCCCTTTATGAAGGCCACGCCTGCAAATGCAGGCCCTGACCTATATCCGACTGCATCTGCTATGGGGTGGGGTACCCACCGCATATCTCTACTGATAACAGCTCCAAACTCAATTCCTTGACCATGGAAGTGGAGAACTGACGAGATGTCTCCAAATGCTTATCACGCTGCAGACAGAGATGGCACCCAGGTTTCAGTTAGTAATACCCACCCTGGCTCCCAGTGTGGCGTCCCGGCCAGCTCAAACTCCAGAAGGTATGTTTTGCTATAATTGTGGGAAAATGGGCACATGAAAGGAATGCCAGTCCCCAAAGACACTGACAAAGTTGCATATAGGCTACAAGAAGAGCTTGGGAGAAGAAATCAGTGGTTAAGAGGTGCACGACATGATCCCAGTGAGGGCACCAAAATGCTAATTACGTCCCTTTTGTGGCAAGGTTAGTTGCCCAGGCCCCCCACTACCGCCTCCAGACTGGTCCAGAATAGTGGGTCCTCCATGGAGACCACTGTAAAGGTGAATGGAGTGTCTACAAGAGCTGTATTAGACAGTGGCTCCTAAGTGACAATTATGTTCCAGGATTGGTATCAGAAGCATTTGTCAGGCGTACCTCTACAAACCATTAGAAGGACTGCATGTATGGGGGTTAAGGAGAAGGCCTACCCCTATTCCGGTATATCCAATTTGGCTGTCTTTCCCCACCTCCGTGGCTGGAGTGGCTGAACAAGTAGAGACCCTAGCCTTAGTGTGTCCCCACTGGACTGTATGATGGTGTCCTTTGTTGATTGGAACAAATGCTCATATGTTCGAAGGCTGGCACAGTTGTGTTATGAAAACAGGGGTCAAAGACTAGTAGAGCTTTAAGAGTTCCGCTTAATTAAGAAGGCCTATGAGCGCAGAGAGATGCTGAAAAACAGAACCAGAGGAACCGGTCGGAATTGTATGGAAGAAGGATCCTGAGTCTCTGATCCTGGCACCAAATGCCCAGTGTACCTTACAGGAGAGGTCCGTATCAGAAAGGATGTTAAGAATAAAATATTAATGTTGGATGCACCATGATGGAAAATTGCCAGAGGGACTCACTGGTCAAGCCCTAGTATTTTGCCCGCTAGAGCCCATGCTTATGCCAGAAGGGTAATGGTCCAAGTTCATAATGTGTCTGAAAGAGACATTCTAGTAAACAGAGGTTGCATCCTGGCTACATGTGCATTGTGCAGACACTGCAGTGCTACCCAGCAGCAAGAGTTCAAGGAAGAATGACAGAGTAACGCCTGACTTGTTTGATTTGGCGACTCCCGCTGCCAGCTGAATGGAAAGTGAGGATCAGTGAGAAGCTTGCCCAGAGAGACCAGGTGTTTTCTTTAAAGGAATGGGATGTAGGATCGCGTAAGGAGCTGAGCACAATATCCGCCTGCATGACGAAAGACCATTTCGGAGAGGTCTCACTGGGTACCTGCTGACATAGATGATGTGGAGACGGCATCTGCAAGAGATGTTAGCTGCTGGTGTAATACAAGAACTAGAAGCCCTTATGCTTCCTCTATTGTGGTAGTGAGGAAAAGAATGGAACAGTAAGGATGTGTGTGGATTATCGCACCTTAAACCGGGGACTATCCCTGATCAGTACACAATGCCCGCATTCAGGATGCTTTGGACTGCCTAAACGGGAGAAGTGGTTCTCTGTGCTGATCTCCGCAGGGGTACTACTAGATCCCGATGGCCCCAGAGGACCGTGAGAAGACAGCCTTTATCTGTCCGCTATGGTTTATGATCATGAGGATGCCTCAAGGATTTCAGGTGCCCCAGCCACTTTTCAACGATTGATGGAGCATGCAGTGGGGACATGAACTTACTAGAGTGCCTGGTATACCTAGATGATGTTATTGTGTTTGGCAGCTCACTGGAGGAACATGAGAGCAGATTATTTAAGGTATTGGACCGACTGGAGGACTTTGGCCTTAAACTGTCCATTGATAAGTGTCAATTCTTTCAAACATCAGTAAAGTATGTGGGACACATAGTATCCACGAGGGAATAGAGACCGACCCAAGTAAAGTTGAGGTCTTGACCACCTGGCTACAGCCCAAAAATCTAAAAGAACTGCAAAGATTCCTGGGATTCTGTGGTTATTATCGGCGCTTCATCAAGGACTATTCAAGAGTGATCCGCCTTTACTTAACCTTACTCAAGGGTATCCCCAACCCACAAAAATACCAAAGTCAGCGCCCTCAAGACTGAAAGAGTGTATTTTCATCCGAGTGAAGTATTTGGGCCCGCTGGACTCCTGATTAATGAGACTGCTTTTCATGAGATCATATATCAACTTACCCATGCTCCAGTGCTGGCCTATGCTGATCCAAGAAAACCTTACGTCCTGCACACTGATGCTAGCTTGCAAGGGTTGGGGGCTGTGTTGTACCAAGAGCACGAGAATGGCCTGAGACCAGTGGCTTTTGCCAGTAGAAGCCTGACCCCATCCGAAAAGAACTATCCTGTACATAACTTAGAGTTCCTAGCTTTGAAGTGGGCTATTGTTGACCAATTCCATGAGTACTTGTATGGGGCTAAAATACTAGTAAAACTGACAATAATCTTTGACCTATGTGCAGACCTCAGCTAAGTTGGATGCCACTGGCCATAGGTGGCTTTCTGCATTATCTACATATGACTATGCTCTCAATACCGAGCAGGTCTGAACCACATAGATGCTGATGCTCTTCCCGGAGGCCTGTTCCCCAGAATGATTAGGTCCGATTGGCAGAACCTGACATTCGGCACTCTGCCGGAAGTTTGACAGGGAGGAACAAATGTCACAGGGCCTTGATGGACTGCATGGTGGATTGCTTGGGAGCCTCTGAGAATTAGCATACCTGCTGCTTATTGCCACTTTTCTGCAAGACATTGGTGCACTGCCTCAGCTGGACAATGACAGTATTCGGGCTCAATCCCGCGATCCCATGATCAAAGCAGCTTTAGAGCCCTCTATGCAGGAAAAGATGTGTCCAAATTACGCCCACTGATTTGAGAACTGCACTGTTATACAAAGAAGGTCCTAAGTTGAAACTGATCAATAAACTGTTATACAGAGAAACAGTAGACAGAGGGGACAAGTAGACAAACAACAACTAGTGCTGCCCACTGCCTTTTCGAGACTCAGTACTCTGGGTCCTTGCACAACCAATGGGGCACCTTGATAGACAGAACACTTGACTTGGTGAGATCCAGATTCTATTGGCCTAAGATGGGGCTGATGTGGAGCAACACATTCGAACTTGTAGTCGCTGCTTGAGAGAAAGCTTTGCCCCAGAGGGCTGCCCCTTGTTAACATCACCACCAGTGCACCCATGGAGCTGGTCTGTATTGATTTTCTGAGTTTGGAGTCAGATCAAAGAAATATCAGTAATGTGCTGGTGGTCACTGACCATTTCACGAGATATGCCCAGCTTTCCCACCAAAGACCAGAAAGCATCCAGTGTAGCCAAAGTACTTGTAGAAAACTTTTTTGTTCACTATGGGCTCCACAAAGAATCCATTCTGATCAGGAGAGACTTTGAGAGTCAGCCTGATCAAAGAGATGCTTTCTCTGTGGGGAGTGCGAAGTCCAGAACCACTCCTTACTACCCCCAGGGGGACTCACAGCCTGAGCGTTTCAACCGCACTTTGCTAGATATGCTAGCACCCTGCACCCAAAGGACAAGACTAGATGGAGCCAACAAATTAGCACCTGGTACATGCTTATAACTGCACCAAAAGTGATGCCACTGGGTTCTCCCCTACCGCCTGATGTTTGGAAGAGAGCTCGACTACCAGTAGATGTGTGTTTTGGGTCTCTCCTGATGGGGTTCAAGCTGACAACTATTTACAGTATGTGCAAAAGTTAAAGGCCCAGCTAACTCATGCGTACCAACTGGCTCAAACCATGGCTGCCAAAAGAAATCTGGCCAACAAAGAAAGGTATGATAAAAGGTGAAAGCACAGGAACTCCAGGAGGGAGATCGGGTATTGCTAAGAAATCTGGGACTGCATGGCAAGCACAAGATTGCTGACAGATGGCACCATCTCCCTCACATTGTAGTGGGCAAACTAGATGATCTGCCAGTGTACAAAGTAAGGCCTGAGAATAATTCAAAAGATGTAAAAACAATGCATAGAAATCATTTACTGCCCATTGGACAAATCTTAATTGAGTCTGAGCCCCTAGAAGATGCCCCCTCTGGACCAGTGACTAGAGCTGCTGCTAGAAAAGATCAGAAAGTCTGCACCTACAGAAGCAAAGTTAAAGTGTTCCTTCCACAAGTCCCAGTTGAGCATGACTGTCAGTCCATATCGGAAGAAAGTGAGAGTGACTTTGAATACTATCCTTCTTACGAACCGAGTCAATTGTTTCGGGGCAATCCCCTAGTCAATACTGGAGATGAAGCTGGGCCTTCTGGACTGTCCAAGCCCCCAGCTTCGTCCCTGGAGCCGATGCTCCCAGAAAGTGAAGTGCAAAGCATCAGATCAGATGAAATGGAATCATTGTGCATGGTTGAACTGTTTGAGCTTTCAGGGGAGGAAAATGATGGATTGGGTCAGACTGGTGATACACCAGAACAAGAAGACTATTTTGAGTGCCTGACAGTCCACTGCCAGTGTCCAAAGCTCTCCCTGCGAGCCAAATGTTGTGGACTCAGAAACTGTAACTCCTGGAGCTGAAAGTGCCCCAAGTTCTAGCTTCTACCCCCCATGGAGACTCCCTGACAAGTGAGGACAATGCTGAAAATGAGGCTCAGAGTGCAGAGACTATAACAGTTCCCCTAGAAAGACTGGTCGAGCTGTAAAGCCTGTGGTGCACCTCAGTTATGATTCCCTTGGGAGGCCTGTGGATTTGCCTCTCAATGTTGTCCATAAAGAGTGTATGTGTCCCCGAGCTCATTGCCCAAACTGAGCGTCAGTGCTAACTCCAAGTTACTTGTGTTGCCCTCTAAGTATGGTGCCCTTGTCCCGTCCAGCCCCAAGGTAACTGATAGGGAGGGCCCCCTCTTCAGGTTTCATGTACAAGAGGTAATAACTTGGTTATGGTACAATGTGTATGTAATACTGTGTAAAAGTGACGTACTGCAATGTTTCAGAAATGTGTTCTTGGTAAAATGATATATTGACTGATGATTACATATGTCGAGCCTAATGCAAATGTATATCGTTGCAGTTGAAACTTATGGGTACTTGCTTGACGCGACGTCAAGCTTTCCCAGGCCAGGAAGGGTGTAACCTCTGCAAATGGGGGTTCCCAAAAGACTTCAGGAGCTTGCTTGAATGCTCCAAGCCTGAATGGTGTTTGGCATTTAAGCCATTTATCAGTGAGTGTTTTAGAGCCTCTGGTACTGTCTCTTTAAGAGCTGTCTGCTTGCAGACATAATTAGTTTGTATGGGGGACTGTGTGCTTCTGAGTACTACTCGAGCTGCTGCCAATTCACTTCATTTTGCAGTCACTAAGGAGTGCAAAGGGAACCTATCTGAAAGATGTAACTGTTTGCCAGAAATTATTTAGAGTAATAAAAATTACAGTTTGTCTAACCTGCTTTCTTTGCAGTCAGAACTGTGTCTGCTAGTTCCCCATTCTAGTTTTGAACTGCTGAACTGGACCAATCAGTGTGGGGTAAGCTAGCTCTAAAATGGTGCCTTGGACGAATCAGAACTTGGACTCATAATCTGAGCCAGCCACAAGAGGATTGTATGGGCAGTGACTCTGGGAGATGTAGTTTAGACTTCAGTGCCTTTTTGGACCAACAGCAGCAGTCTATTGTGAGTGACAGCCAATCCAGTCAAGAACTGGGATGAACTCAAAGGAAGTGCCCGGTTTGTCGGGTTGGAGTTTGAGTTGAGCTTTGGCAGTGAAGAAGGAAGGAGCCCTGTGCTTTTTCAGTGTGCAGTTTTAGTCAAAAACGTGTGTAAGGCCCAGAGTTCGGTCTGCAGCTTGTGTAACAGCTAGTTAGGACTGAATCTGTCCTGTGAAAAGAATCAAAGGATCTCTGAAGAGTGAAACCAGGCTCACCCTGTAGAAGACTGGAGGAATTGCTGAAAATTGCACTCGGTCTGTCAGGAACTGAATCTGCTGTGTGTTCTCCCGGTATTGTGCAGTAATTGCGATCGGGATACAGATGCAGCCTGCCTGGTATAGTGCTTCTTTATATGGATGTGTGAAGAGGTTTGTGTACCTCAAGTGAGCCCTGCTGACATTGAAGGACCCTATCTTATTTGGAGGTCGTGAGTACTAATTCAGGGTCGCTCCCTGTTGAATTGCCACATTAAATCCAAATGGAATTACTGTACTGCTGACTGTTTAATTCTCCTTTTCTCTGTGTGAAAGGGCCCTACCAGCTGCCACGGTTTGGACTAGCCACTAGGGCTTGGGTACCCAGGGACAGTAACTGATAGGGATAGGCCTGTGCACAGAGCCATAGGTAGATTATTAGAGTGATAAGCTAATTAACCTGATTTCCCCTGTCCTTGTTATATCCCCCAAATAAATCAGAGCTGCTTGTTTCAGCAAAGTTATACTGCCTGAGGTATTTGTCTATGTTAAAGTACTGTACTGTGATTGTTGCACTGTATCTCATTTCACAGGAGGTCCCAGTGCGGAGCCAGACCTGGGGTAAGTGTGATATTGTGAAGGTAATTCTGATATATTGTGGGCCACTAGTGGGAAGAAAGGGGTTGCAGTGTCCCAGAGGGCTGTGACCAAGTTAGTTTAACTATTGCAAGCCCTGACCTCTGGGTGGAGGCACCCGCCATTGGATCCAGGCCCCTCAACCTGTTAGTGGCAAATCAGGCAGGGGTAGTAGCCCCTGGGATAGCGCCATCTAGGGGTTACACACAAACTAGAGTTCCTGGCTCTGAAGTGTGCCATTGTTGATCAATTTCATGACTATTTGTATGGCGCCAAGATATTGGTAAAGACTGATTACAATCCTCTGACCTAATTGCAGACCTCAGCCAAGTTGGATGCCACTGGCCATAGGTGGCTCTCTGCATTGGCCACCTACGACAATTCTGTTGAGTACAGAGCAGGTCTAAACCATATAGATGTGGATGCTCTCTCTCGGAGGCCTATGCCACAAACCGACTGGGTCAGGTTGTCAGAACCTGACATAAGAGCCCTTTTGCCAAAAATTTGACAAGGAGGAACAGGTGTCTTCTGATGCTGTGGACTGCATGGTGGATTGCTTGGGGCCATCCGAGAACTGCATACCTGCTGCTTACTGTCATTTTTCTGCATTAGACACTAGTTCGCTGCCCCAATTCAACAATGATAGTCTCCAATGGGCTCAATCCCAAGACCCCATGATAAAAGTGGCTTTGGAGGCTTTGCAGGCAGGGAGAGATGTGTCCAAACTGCATTCCACTGACCTGAGAACTGCCTTGTTATACAAAGAAGGTTCAAAGTTAAAACTGATTAATCAACTACTATACAGGGAGACTGTGGACAAAGAGGGCCGGGTAGACAAACAACAACTGGTGTTGCCCACTGCTTTTTAGAGAACTGGTGTTGAGGTCCCTGCACAATCACATGGGACACCTCGGCATAGACCGAACCCTTGACTTAGTGCGGTCCCGATTTTATTGGCACAAAATGGGTGCTGATGTGGAGCAGTATATCAGGACTTGTAGCCGGTGTTTACAAAGAAAGACCCTGCCCCAGAGGGCTGCTCCCCTGGTTAACATCACTACTAGTGCCTCTATGGAACTGGTCTGCATTGATTTCCTGAGTCTAGAACCAGACCTGAAAAACATCAGCAACATATTGGTAGTCACTGATCATTTTACCCGGTATGCACAGGCTTTTCCTACTAAAGATCAGAAAGCAACCACGGTGGCTAAAGTACTTGTTGAGAACTTCTTTGTCCACTATAGGGCCCCCCAGAGAATCCATTCCGACCAGGGAAGGGACTTTGAGAGCCACCTGATTAAAGAAATGCTGTCCTTGTGGGGAGTACAAAAATCAAGAACCACCCCATATCATCCCCAGGGAGATCCCCAACCTGAAAGGTTTAACTGCACGTTGCTTGATATGTTGGGCACACTGCAACCTAAAGACAAGCCTAGATGGAGCCAGCAGATTAGCACCCTGGTACATGCTTATAACTGCACCAAAAGTGATGCCACTGGATTTTCCCAGTACAGATTGATGTTTGGGAGAGAGGCTAGACTGCCAGTGGATGTGTGTTTCGGGGTTTCTCCTGATGGAGTACAAGCAGCAAATCATCTACAGTATGTACAGAAGTTGAAGGCCCAAATAAACCATGCCTACCAGCTGGCCCAGACCATGGCTGCTAAACGAAACCTGGCCAATAAGGAGAGGTATGATAAGAAAGTAAAAACGCTAGAACAAAGAGAACGGGATAGAGTGCTATTGATGAATTTGGGATTGCATGGCAAACATAAGATTGCTGACAGATGGCATCACCTCCCTCATATTGTTGTGGGAAAACTGGCAGATTTATCTGTATATAAAGTGCGGCCTGAAAACAGTTCAAAAGATGTGAAAACTATACACAGAAATTATCTGCTGCCAATCAGGCAAATCTTGATTGAAGATGAACCTCCCAATGCCCCCGCCTATGACTAGATCTGCTGCCAAGAAAAAACCAGACCACTTGATTCTTCAGCAAGCCAAATAAGAGGGCCTTGTCCAAACCCCTCTGATGAAGCTGATCGTCAGTCTGTGTCTGAAGACAATGAGAATAATATTGAATACTATCCCTCTTATGAACTGAGCCAACTGTTTTGGGGCAATCCCCTAATTAACTCTGGAGATGAAGTTGGGCTTTCTGGACTGTCTGAGCCCCAGCTCTGTCTCCGGAGCCAGTGCTCCCAGAGGATGAAGTGAGCAGAAGCAAAGCCCAAGGGGTGGGATCCTTGAGCCTGGCTGAACTGTCTGGCCTGGCTGAACTATCTGACTTTTCAGAAGAAGGAAGTGATGTGGGGGAACAAGCCAGTGATATGCTGGAACCTGAAGAATATTTTGAGTGTCCTGATGGTTCCCTGCCAGTACCCGAAATGTCCCCAGCTGAGCCAAATAGCATGGGTTCTGAAACAGAGGGCCCTGTTCTAGAAGGTGCTAGGGACCCTGGGTCTCCTTCCCTTATGGAGGTTCCCCCTACTAAACTAAGTGAGGCTGAAATGGAATCGGGGCCTGTAGCAGGTTTTTCCGAGACCCTAGATGCACCGGCCGAGAAGTACGGCCTGTAGTAAGGTTGAGTTACGAGTTCCTGGGTCAGCCTTTGGATCTGCCTTTAAATGTAGTCCATAAAGGGGTGTATGTGTCCCCGAGCTCCTTGCCCAAATTAGTTTTGGGGGATGATGCCCAGCTGTTAGTATTGCCCTCTGAATATGGTACCCCTGTCTCAGTTGGCCTGCAAGTAGCTAACAGGGAAAGGCCCCCTCTTTCTAGGGGTCATGGACAGGAAGTAATGACCTGACTTATAAAAGAAACAGGTTGCCTGTATGTGTAATGTTGTATGACCAATAGTGAACTGTATAATACAGTACTAATGTAAGTAACCATAGGTGATGTGCTGTTAGTGTAACCTGTTTTGCATTAAAGTGATTTAAGAGTAACTACTTGATGCGGACACCAATTTCTTTCTAGGCCAGGAAGGGTGTAACCCCCCCTATAAATGGGGTTTCCTAAAAGCCTCCTAGGAGCTGCCTAAGTGTTCCCTCTGGTGGTTGGCGTTCGGCGCTTAAGCCGTTTGAAATGGCTCGGTGAGTGCTTGTAGAGCCTCCACGTACTGTCTCTTTAAGAGCCGTCTGCTTGCAGACAAAATCATTGTTTATGAGGGGGACTGTGTGTTTCTCTGCTCGAGTCCCGTTCGAGCTGTACTGTAATTGCCCCTCTTTGTGGTCGCTGAAACCGGGAGCTCCCTCGATAGGTGTAACTATTTGCCTGAAATCATTTAGCGTGATAGTAAAAATGCAGTTTTGTTTAACCTGCCTTTGTTGCAGATGGGACTCTGTGTGCTGTGCCCCTCCATCTTGGACCAGAACAGTTCGAGGGGTCCAATAGGAGTGAGGGGGTATCTAATCTGGAGTGAAAAAGCAGCCAACCAGAAACCAGGACTCTAGATGGAGCCGGCTGACAAATGGGACACAGCTTGTAATTCTGGGAAGTGGCATTCTGGGCCATGGCGCCGGTTTGCACCAATGAGGGCAGTAATAAATGACTGGCATCTGCAGCCCTCCAATAGGATCGGGTGGTACCCGAATAGAGAGTCTTGCCCCAACTGCCAAAGGGCAGAGATGCTGTGGCTGCGAGCAAGGAAGGAGCCCTGGGCTTCTGCGCCGTTAAGTCTTTGCGTGGGAAGCGCATGTGTGTGGTGAAGGCCAATTTTGGGCAGCTCGGTCGCCATTATATTCGGACTAAATCCGTGGGGCAGCGGTCAGAGGAGGCTGTGCAGGAGTGCAGCTACCTACCAGGCTCACCCAGTAGAGGACTGGAAAATCTGCTGAATCGCGCTCGGTCTGCCAGGACAGTGAAGCTGCAGTGAGACACCCGCATAGCTGTGAGTTCAGTCGGGTTCTAGAAGCAGCTGCCAGGTATGGCACCCCTCTGTTGTTTTCCATATAAATGCGTGAGGAGGCCTTTGAAGCTCAGGCTCAGCCCTGCAAGTGGTGAAAGAGTGGTTCTCTGCTGGAGTTGTGAGTACTGAATCAGGGTAGCTCCCTGTTAAAGCTTACAAACAAAGGCAAAATCGTTTTGTTGTATTGCTGACTGCACTAGTTGAGCTTTCTGGCTCCATCTGATCTGCTCAGGAATTAAATGCTCGCTTGTGTCAGGGCCCCAACCAGCTGCATTGAGGAACTAGCCATTAGGGCTTGGGTACCCATAGACAGTAATTAATAGGTTAGGCCTGTGCACAGAGCCATAGGTAGATTTTTATATACTGTAGCAGTAAGCTAATCAACCTGATTCCCCCCGGTCCTTGTTATCTCCCCTCAAATAAATCAGATTGCTTGTTTTGCAAAAGTACACTTGCTAGTCTGTGTATTAATGGTGAAATGCTGCACAGTGAATGTGGTGTAATTGTACCTTACTTTCCAGGGGGTTCCCGGAGTGAGCTGACTGGTTCGAGCCGGGGGGGTAAGTGTATATGGTAAAGACACTGAAATTGAACTGCGTGGGCCACTAGTGGGAAGAAAGGGGGGTTGCAGCAACCCAGAGGGCTGTGACCGAGTCAACCTCGACTGTTCTAACCCTGACCTCTGGGTGGAGGCACCCGCCAACAGATCTGGGCCCCTCACCCTGCTACAGTTAGGGCAGGCAGGGATAGTAGCCCTTAGGACAGTGCCACCTGGGGGTTACACATATACCAGAGACACAAAACAAATACAAATACAAATACCAGAGACAGAGACACAAATACAAATACCAAAGACACAAAACAAATACAAATACCATATGCACAAAACAAATACAAATACCAGAGGCACAAAACAAACACAAATACAAATACCAGAGACACAAATTAAAATACCAGAGACACAAATACAAATACAAATACAAATACCAGATGCACAAAACAAACACAAATACAAATACCAGAGGCACAAAACAAATACCAGAGACACAAATACCAGAGACACAGATACAAATCCCAGAGGCACAACTATAAATCCCAGAGACACAAATGCAAATACCAGAGACACAAAACAAATACAAATACCAGATGCACAAAACAAACACAAATACAAATACCAGAGATACAAAACAAATTAAAATACAAATACAGAAGCATAAAACAAGTACAAATACCAGAGGCAGAAATACAAATCCCAGAGACACAAATACAAATAACCAGAGACACAAATACAAATAACCAGAGACACAAATAGAAATACCAGAAACACAAAACAAATATAAATACAAATACCAGAGGCACAAAACAAACACAAATACAAATACCAGATGCACAAAACAAATACAAAGAGATACAAAACAAATACAAATACCAGAGGCACAAATAAAATAACAAAAATCAGCCACATTCACAGCCCTAGTTTCATCCTGTTGGGACTCATCTGTGTGTTTATTTTTTCTGCTAATGTGAACCCATTGTTTAAGAGACACAGCTCTTCTCACAGTGCCCACTCAATCAGCTCCTCTTGGCTCACTGGGGGACTGTTGGATCAGCATTCCTCAGTGTCTGTTTCCTAGGCAGAACTACTGCGGGAGAAGACGTTCAAAGGTTGTGTAGCTTGGTACTATCTCAGCATATCCATATTTTCCTGAAAACTGGAAATGGCATGATTTATTGGCCCAGGATATAAAAACTATTGGAGGGTCAAAGGGCAGAGAGATGCTGACAGTGAGGGAAGGGAGTGACCAGTGCTGACTGTGAGATCACAGGGCAGGGCATTGCTGACAGAGGAGGAAATGACTAACGCTGACTGTCAGGTCACAGAGCAGGGCGCTGACAAAAGCAAGAGGAGTGACCAGTGCTGACTGTGAGGTCACAGTATAGTAGTCAGCTGAACAAGGCATCAAAACATTTCACCATGCTCCCAGATGACCTAAGTTTGAGTAGGGACTCCATCCCCAGGTCATGGGTCACTAGAGGACTGGGTGTGTCACTACACTGTGCGCAGCCTCTGGGAAGGGTATGTAGAAAACACTGTAGGATATATGCTAGCTGATTTCTGGAATAGCACAACCATAGGCCACGGAAGACTCTGCTCCCCCCAAGCCTGCTTGTTTAGATAGCAGTGATGTGCTAAAGGAGGGATGGAGGGACTGCCTCTGATGGAGATGAAGGCTGCCTGAAGTGTTGGGTACAGAGACCTGGAGACCAAACATGCTGTGGGACCTCACACTACATGGCACAGTTCTGGGGTTGCCTTTTCCTATGAGCCTGCAGTCAACCCCCACCCAGCATGTACAAAGACATGAAGAGACCACATTGAACAGATGGAAGCATTTCCTCTCAAACAGCGTAAACTAGACAGAAAGGATGTACCGATGCCAAATTTGTATTCCGTGCATGCACCAAAATGTGACACATTTACCTTTGATTCAGCCCATATGAACTTTTGAGGTCACTCCGGATCACTTCAGAATTTGGCAAGATAATTTAAAATTAAAACTCTAGCCCTTCCCAGGTAGCCAGGGACAGCCTATGGTCAGCCCTTTTCCCAACCCAGTCACTTTCCAGTCTTCTCCTCAGACATTTTTTTATTATTATAAAAGGAAAGTTTGCAGTTCCTGGCACTGTGCCAGGTGCTGTTTTTTTTTTTTTTTAAATTAAAACTGACAGGAGGAATAGAAGGATGGGAAATGGGGAGGAAGGAGATGGGAGTGGCTGGAGTGGGTGAAGAGTGATAAAGGGCGTCCCTTACCCCCCCCATGTTTAGCCAGCTAGACTTCATACCAAGGGCTCAGAGTGTCTTTGACCAAAGTGTCAAAGCCAAACTGAAGACACGGGGGTCCAGACTGAAGCCAAACCCAAGTTGTCAATTTTCACATTTGCCCACACTTATTGCTCAGTGGGTCACTATTTGCTGCAGTATCAGAAAATCACTCTGGATTCTGCTTTCAAGCTACAGGTCTAACTGCGGCAGAGCTTGTGATGGAACCAGGCATCCTTGTAATTTGGCAAACCTGTGGTGGAATAGGGAGACACTGCATTTGAATCAGAGCCTGTCTAAGGGACAGGGGAAACAAAATGGTGCAAGAAATAATTTACCTGCCTCTCTTTCCTTCTCCTCCTCCCAGGGAAAGACAACTCTTAGATATTGGCTAGAATGAAAGCTGATAGGAGAAACTGCATTTGATCTGTAAACCTGCACTGTTGGTGGAAGAGGGCTTATACAATTTTGATAAAAATCCATGACATCTTTTGGATATCCTTGAAAACACATACATACCTCCACAGGGGAAAACATTTGGATAGCTGGGAATTGTTCAAACTGTGTGGGAATCATAACACCAAGGGCAACTCCAGCATGCTGGCTGGCTGGGGGGGATATAAGAGAGACACCAGGAAATACTTTGTCACTGAGAGGGTGGTGGAGGGGTGGAATAGGTTGCTAGAAGAAGGGGTCTGTGTGAAATCAGTGGGGGGGGGGATTCAAACATGGTGGGGGCAGCTACATGGGCTTGGTAAGACCACATCAGAAGGGGAGCATGAAAAGCCTCTAGGGCTCTCTCATGCACCCTCACTTTGGTAGAAATGGGCAGACAAGATGGGACAATGGGCTTTTTTCTGCCAACAGAGTCTAGGTTTTTTATATTAAAGCAACAGTTTTAGACCAAAATTCTTCTGTAAGGAAACGATAATAAGACATCCTGCTTATTATCTTGATAACTATCATTAGAGTAAGGCCAATTAAGGAGTAATGTGAGGAAGTTCTTTTTCACAGAAAGGGTGGTGGATGCATTGAACGGCCTACCTCAGGAAGTGGTGGATATGCTACAGTGCAGGGCTTCAAACAGGCATGGGATAGGCATAAGGGAGCAATACAGATGACTATGAATAGATAGGCCATTGACAGAGGAAAGGCCGATGGCATATTCATAAGGTAGAAAAATAAATGGGCAGACTGGATGGGCCTTGCGGTCCTTATCTGCTGTCAATGTCTATCATCTGGGACTACAACAAAAATGAAAAGCACACATAGAGATCAGACCCAGTGCAGCGCTGGGCAGGCAGCCTTCAATTACGATAAAAAGCACAAAGGGTGCACTCATAAGTATTGTATTGTAACCTTAGGGACACAAATACACACCTAGTCATTATTTGAGCTACTGTATCTCATAGATTTATTGAAGTACAATAAAAAGTGTACTTTGACAACAAAAATGCATATGTTGAAAAATGAATAAATATGCAAATATAACTCATAAAGTAACCCAGCTGCACAGCTCAGAAAGCCAGACTGCCTCGGGGTACTTCGGCTAAATTAATTTGCATGATATATTTGCATATTTATTCATTTTTTTCCACTTAATGCACTTTTTTGTAGTCATGGTTACTTTTTTTTTTGTGTACTGAAATAAACATATGAGGTACACTGTCACAAAGAAAGACTATGGGTGCATTTGTGTCCCTAAGGTTACTATACTGCACTCATGAGTGCACCCTTTGTGCTTTTATCTGGGACTATCTGAACAAATTATCCATTAACTGGGCCTGTCCACTGAGATACGGATACCTGAGCCATCAGGAGCAGCTACTTTTTATTTATTTTGGATTTTGGTGACCGAGAAAGGAGGACTGAACAATGCAGCCTGTTTACAGCAATTTCAACCACCATGCCGACCCTTGCGGCTCGGCGAGGGAACTTATGCTTGTGTTAGGGATGCAGTACGTGCATGAGGCCATGAGGACAGCAGCACATGGGTCAGAGGAAGAGGGAGAAAAATAGGGAAGAAAAACCCATGTACTATCTCTATGATTGCTTGGGTTCCTGGACTCACTGTAGGTCTTAGTGCCAACTAGTACCGGTTCCTGTTTCACACAGTGAATTGCCTCATGGTGGAGAAGGACGACCCTCCCTCCTGGGCCCCTGCCACGGAGGGGAAGCTGTGAAAGAAGTCAGTAGGGGGGACCCTGAGGTGGAACAGGTGTCAATGGGTCAGAACAGGGTGTATCCCTGAGACAAACATAGAAACAAAGAATGTGATGGCAGATAAGGGCAGCTGGGCCCACCTAGTCTGCCATTTTTCGTTTTTACCTTCATTTTTGCTGCAGACCCCACTTGATCTACAGCACCACCTCCTCCTTTCCTTTCCTTACCCATATGATTCCCTTGTGCCTGTCTCAGGCAATTTTGAACCCCACAACTGTTTTTGCCCCCACTACCTCCACACACAGCTAGCAGTGGAACCAGTGAACCAGAGGAGCTGCTGTCTCTTCAAAGCAGTGTGCAAAAGATGGAGATTAGCGCCCAAGAGGTGGATAGGCAGAAAAGGGGCAAAATTCAGCAGAAGGGCAGACAGCAAGGAGAACCAGGGATAAAGGACAACCAAGGAAGGGGCTGGAGTAGAACAGCAAAACAGTCTAGGGAGGTCAAATCATGGAAAGCCATGTGTGCAAATGCCAGGAGCCTTAGCAACAAGATGGAAGATCTGGAGGCTGTCATGGTGCAGTCAGACCTGGACATTGTGGCCATCACTGAAACCTGGTGTAACGATAACCACGATTGGGAGATGGCCATACCTGGCTACAACATATTCAGAAGAGACAGGGCAGGCAGGAAGGAAGGAGGAGTGGCACTGTATGTGAAAAATGACATAAGGGCCATAGAGATCCAGGAGGAACAAAATGGGGGAGAGATACTGTGGGTTAAGCTGGAAAGGAAAATGGGGCCAGCCATCCGCACAGGTGTGGTCTATAGACCACCAGCCCAGGAGGAAGAAACAGATAGGGAGCTGATGCTAGCCATCCAAAGGATGGCAGACAAGGGTGAGGTAGTACTGGTTGGAGACTTCAATATTCCAGACGTGGACTGGAGCATCCCAGCAGCAGCATCAACTAGGAGCAGATTTATCCTAGACTCCCTCAGGGTGCCTTTCTCAAGCAACTGGTCATGGAACCAACTCAGCAGAAGGCAATACTGGACCTTGTGCTCACAAACAGGGACAGTGTGATGGGGTAACAGTGGGGAGCATCTGGGAACAGTGACCACCAGTCACTGTAGTTTGAAATCACAGAAAGAGCAGAACCAAACCACACAAAACATGTATCCTGGATTTTAGGGGCAGACTTTGGGAAAATGGGGAGATACTTGAAAGAGGCATTAAGGGGAATGGGGCAGGAATCAGGGGTTGAGGAACAGTGGGCAGTATTTAAAATGGGGATTACAAGAGCAACAGAATTATGTATTAAGCAGGTTAGCAAGAGGAAAGGAAGAGGAGACCATTATGGTTTTCCAAAGAGAAAGAAAGGAAAGCCAAAAGATTACATTCAGGCAATACAAAAAGACACAGCAGAAGGGGATAGGGAGAAGTACCAGGAGAAGCAAAGGGAGGCAGGGAGGTCAGTAAGGGAAGCCAAAGCTCAGACAGAAGAACACATTGCAAAATCAGTGGGTAGAGGGGACAAAACCTTTTACAGGTACATAAGTGAAAAAAGAAAGGCAAAGGGAGGGATAGTGAGACTGAAGGGGAAGGATGGGGGCTGTGTGGAGGATGACAACAGTAAAGCTGACATATTGAATAGGTATTTCTGCTCAGTCTTTACTGAGGAAGAGGAGGGTAATGGGTCTGAATGGAGTACAAGGGGTGAGAATGGTGCAGAAATGGACACAAGTCCCTTTACACGAGAAAGGGTCCTGAAGGAACTGGAAGTAATGAGTTGATAAAGCAATGGGGCCAGATGGGGTGCACCCCAGGGTCCTTAAAGAACTAAGAGAGGTGGTGGCTGAACCTCTGGCTATCCTGTTTAGCTGATCACTAGAAACAGGGGAAGTACCCAAAGACTGGAGGATAGCAGATGTAGTCCCTTCTACAAAATTGGGAAAAAGAGGAAGCGGGGAACTACAGACCAGTCAGCCTTACCTCTGTAGTGGGGAAGATCATGGAAGCACTACTGAAGGAGAGATTGGTGGAACATCTGGTTGTCAATGGACTACAGGACCCAAGGCAGCATGGTTTCACCAGGGGGAGGTCATGTCAGACCAACCTCGTTGAATTTTTTGACTGGGTGACTAGGGAGGTGGATCAGGGAGGGCAGTGGACATGGCTTATCTGGACTTCAGCAAGGCCTTTGACACTGTGCCACATAGAAGACTATTGCACAAACTGGGAATATGGGTGTGGGCAGGACAGTAGTGTGGTGGGTAGGTAACTGGCTGGGCGGCAGGACACAGAGGGTGGCAGTAAATGGCTGTCACTCCACAGAGGGAAGAGTGACCAGTGGGGTACCACAGGGATCAGTGCTGGGACCGGTCCTATTCAATATCTTCATCAGTGACATTGCTTGGGACCTAGAAGGCAGAATTTCACTGTTCGCTGATGACACAAAGCTCTGTAACAGAGTAGACACACCAGAGGGTGTAGACAGAATGAGAAGGGACCTGCAGAAACTTGAAGAATGGTCAGGGGTTTGGCAGTTGAAATTCAATGCAAGGAAGTGCAAGATAATGCATATGGGGCACAAGAACCCTCGCACAATATATCAGTTGGGGGGGTGAGGATATAGCATGCACCAAGCAGGAAAGGGATCTTGGGGTTATCATCTCTGATGACCTCAAGGCAGGGAGGCAGTGTGACAAGGCAGCAGGTAAAGCAAATAGGATGCTGGGATGCATAGGCTGGGGCATCACCAGCAGGAAAAGGGAGGTCATAATTCCACTATACAAGACACTAGTGAGGCCCCACCTGGAGTACACTTGTACAGTTCTGGAGATCTTACCTACGTAAGGACATAGACAGCGTAGAGAAGGTTCAGAGGGGGGGGCAACAAAGATGGTGCATGGATTGCATCACAAGTCCTATGAGGATAGGTTGAAGGAACTGAACATGTACTCCCTGGAGGAGAGGAGGAAGAGAAGGGATATGATAGAGACATACAAGTATCTTACAGGGAGGAACAGGGTGCAGGAATACACTATTTTTAAGCAAAAAAGATGTTCCAGGACTAGAGGGCATGAGATGAAGCTGGAGGGAGGACGATTCAGAGGAAACGTGAGGAAGAGTTTCTTCACAGAACGGGTGGTGGATAAGTGGAACACCCTGCCAGAGGAAGTAGTGGGGGCTGAAACAATCACGGGATTTAAGAATGCATGGGATAGACATGAAGGAATTCTGGAGGTCAGGGGTAAGGGGCAACAGACTTCTTGGAAAACATAAACTGAACTTACAAGTTCAAATGGGCAGACTGGGTGGGCCATAGGCCCTTATCTGCCGACACTGTCTATGTATCTATGTATCTATGTATCTATGAAAGGCTGTTCCAGGTATCCACCACCCTTTCTGTGAAGAAGTACTTCCTCACATCCCTCCTGAATTTAATCCCTTCCCGCTTCATAGAATGCCCTCTTATTCTAGAGCACCTTTTTCTCTGAAATGTACTATCCTCCTGTATCTTATTAACCCTCGTGAGATATTTAAATATCTTTAACATATCCCCCTCTCCCTTCTCTTTCCAGGGTGTGCATATTCAGCTCCATTAGCCTCTCCTTGTAGGGCTTTTGATGCAGACCCTGCACCATTTTGGTAGCCCTCCTCTGGACTGCATCCACTCTGTCTATGGTCTGGGAGAAAAACCTCTATGGGGAAATAAAGGATGTCTTGTCACCAGCAAAAACAAAGCTACAGCTGGCAACATCAGAACTCAGTTACAAGTGTAATCCCTCCCTCAGCAAGTGGGGGCTTAATGTTTATCATTGTCTGTGGCTTCATCAGTGTGGACACTGCTTGAACTTTGTGGCTGCCTGTCAAGGAATGTACAGAGGATCAGGCAGCTACCTGCTCTGTTCTTCATGGCCAGCGTCAATACTGTGGGACATTAGTTTCTGGTCCCATGTGGCATACCAGTGTGGTCTCGTCATTCTAGGTTGGCATAGCATGGGATCATGGCCAGAGTCACATGATGAGGGAAAGAATTAAAAGCCAGAGGCAAGGTTGCAACCATCATTGTGGGGTCACAAGAAGAAAGCCTGCTAATGCACAGACCTATCAGGAGACCCAAGTAGCCTCACAGCATACACCACCTTATAGCCAGCCAATCCAAGTGCAGTAACTGTCAGCAATAAGGCCAGAGAGTGCAGTGTGCTAACTGTGGGCAAAGGAAAAAGCACATGAGTTGAGCAGCTAATCTGCTCCCACCCTTAACTGTGAGCCACCCAACGTGGCGCTCAGAAGGACAGTGTGAATAGAAGAGGAGTGCTGTTTCTTTCCCTAATCAGCCAGAGTGTTGAGTGAGTTAGGAGCTCCCTGTCTGGGGACTCGCAGAGAGAAGGAAGGTTAGCCAGAAAATCCAGACATACCACTCCAGCACTTCAGTGAAAGAGTGGGTCACTGCTTGTGAACCCCAGTACTAGGAAAGGCCCCTAGCGGGGGGTTTTCTCTGGTGTAGGATACTGCTAGCCTGCAAGTTCCCCAGCCAGCATCTGCAGACTTCTGTGCCATTGCATCTTATAGGGTACATATCAGCTGTCTTGAGTTGCACTGAGCCCGGTCAGCACAGAGGATCCCAGATCCAGAGGTGGAGCCAGCAACTGCTAACAGTAGACCAGCTGTTTCTGCTGGATGGCATGCATGTTGTCTTGCAGGCTCTCTGCTGATCAGATAGCCAGTTCCCTAGTGACCCAGGCACCATGTGAGACGAAGATAGAAGAAATTTCCCCTTAGGGGAGAACAGAATTCCAGAAGACAGTGTAGAGTGGCCTGTCCCTAGTAGGCACTAGTAGAGTGCTGCAGGGCCACCACACTGGTTCCTAGTTCCAGGTCCAGAACAGATGCTGATTCAGGTGACATGGTGAAAATTGGAATGGAGTCAAAACTAGAGTGCATGCAGAACCAGAATATTTCTAGAACTGAAATGATGCCAGAAACACTTGGAATGCAGATGGGTTACCCACTTCTGTATTCTGGCTACATTTCAAATGTATCTGGCACCATTCCAGTTCTAGAATAATTTCTGTTCTAGGCATATTCCTGTTTGGGCCCCAGAATGTAAACACAACTGGGTTTCTGGGACTAAAATGCACCCTGAATGGTACCGGAACCCCCTGAAATGCAGCAACAGGATTCCAGTTGCTGCATTCTGGGTGGTTCCAGTACAATTCTGGGGTGCATTCTGTGTCTTAGTGAGTCACTTTCTTTGAGTCAGAAAACCAGACTCTATCATTCTAATTCCAGACTCATGCCAGGTCCAGATCCACTCCAGTTTTCACCTATACCCTGGATCCAGTTATGGGTGAGATCCCCTCATCTCGAACTGACAAACCATTTTTTTTTATTTTTTTATTTTTGTCTTTGGTAACCGGGTAAGGCCCACTAGGCACAAGTGCCTGTTTTCAGGGGTGACCTGAGAGCACAGGGCAGTTAAGTGACTTACTCAGCGTCACACAGTATGAAAGTGGAGGCTGTGAGAATCAAACCCAGGACTAGTCTGCTGGATGTACCAAGCTCATCCAGCAGACTAGTCCAGTTAGCCAGTCTGGGAGTGGGTCCCAGGGTGGTAGCCTGGGTAGCAAACTGGCTGCACAACAGGACACAGAAGGTAATAGTGAATGGAACACATTCTGAAGAAAGGGGGGTTACTAGTGGAGTACCTCAGGGCTCAGTACTGGGTCCAGTCCTCTTTAACATCTTTATAGGTGACATTGCAGAGGGTCTGGAGGGAAAGGTATGCCTCTTTGCAGATGACACAAAGATCTGTAACAGAGTTGATACACAAGGGGGGGTAGAAAGGATGAGAAGGGACTTGGCAAGGTTGGAAGAATGGTCAGGCATATGGCAACTTAGATTCAATGCAAAGAAGTGCAAAGTAATGCACCTGGGAAACAAAAACCCAGGAGAAGAGTACACAATAGCAGGGGAGGTACTAACAACTACAAAAATGGAAAGGGACCTGGGGGTAGTCATATCTGATGATCTAAAGGTTGGTAAGCAATGTGAGAAGTCAGTAAGGAGAGCCAGGGGGATACTGAGATGCATAGGAAGAGGCATCACAAGTAGAACAAGCATTTGTCAGTGCCGAATGTTTGCTTGCTGGCATAGGCATTGGTAGTGGAGAAGTTACAGAGCTGCATAATAGGAATGGCAGTGAAGTATTAAACTGAAGCCAACCACACCACCATCCTGCAGAGAGTGACAGGCATTGGGGTGTGCCTTTGGGTCGTCAGGCATAACGGCCATGCCATTTCACCACACCCTACCCTGCAGACACTGACAAGTGTCACGGTGTGCCTTGGGGTCTTTGGCCCTTATGCGCACCCCATTCCATCAGGAAATATGGTGAGATGGGTGCAGTATAGGAGAATGGGGTGAACTTTGGGGCCGAAGAGTCCAAGGCATACCTCAATGCCTCTCACTGGTTGCAGGGTGTGGAATGGTATGAGCATTACAGGCAAGAATCCCAAGTCACACCCCTGATGCCTGTCATTCTCTACAGGGTGGGGCGTTATGGTTGGAAACCCTAACAGCTCAGGCATTCGTTGGTATTTTCACTCCAAATTTTCAACATGTTTTTTGAGACCCCCACCTCATGAACAGTGGCAATATCAGTTTGTTAGCCGAAAGCTGCTTATGCACAGCGACTACGGCATTTAGCACCACAGGTGCAAAACACATTCCAAACAGGATGTGAAAATGACAGCTGTACTCTCATGGGGAGGTGGAAAATGGCAATGTTGCAAATCTGCAGTAAAAATATTTAAAAACTGGTGAAGTCACGGTAGTGCATAGAAACTGTGCAACACACCCGTAATGTAATTAGTGTGGGCATTTTTACAGCAGATTGTCAACTCAGGCATTTAGGACCTCCGATCATGAACAGTGTCACTGTGATTTTCTTTATCTGTCCCGAACAATGATTTCCCACAGCGACCACATCTCTCGCTGAAGTGTGAAAACACATTTACGGCTATGTTGTGAAAAATGACAGCTGTACTGTTCATAAGGAAGTGTGGAAAATGCAACTGGTGAAAATCTGGACTGAAAATATTACAAAGTCATGAACTTACGAGGTGCGTGGAAACTGCTAATGCTGACTAGTAAAACAGTCATTTTATGGACTTTTGTCACCAAATTTTCAGCATAGCCATTTTAAGACCTCTGCTCATGAACAGTGTAACTGTGATTTTCCTAATCTGTCCCAAACATTGTTTCGCACACCGACTGCACCATTGTGCGCTACATGTGTGGAAACACATTTTTGGCGACATGTGAAAAATGGCAGCTGTACTGTTCATAAGGAAGTGTAATAAAATGGCAATGTGGAAAAAATCTGGAGTAATATAGAAAATTCACAAACTTATAAGCGCGTGAGGAACTGCTACGAACGACGCTCAGAAAACAGTCATTTATGAAATTTTTACCTAATTTTCAACATAGCCATTTTAAGACCTCTGCTCATGAACAGTGTCACTGTGATTTTCTTAATGTGCCCATACATTGATTTCGAACACCGACTGCGCCATTGTGCGCTACATGGGCGGAAACACGTTTTGGGGAAGATGTGAAAAATGACATCTGTACTGCTCATAAGGAAGTGTAATAAAATGGCAATTTTAAAAATCTGGAATGAAAATATTGAAAATTCGCAAACTTACAAGCTTGTGTAGGAACTGAGCAACGCGCGCTCGAAAAACAGTCATTTTTAGGAATTTTTTCACCAAAATTTCAACATAGCCATTTTAAGACCTCTGCTCATTAAAAGTGTCACTGTGATTTTCTTAATGTGCCCCATATATTGATTTCGCACACCAACTGCGCCATTATGCGCTACATGGGCGGAAACACATTTTGGGCAAGATGAAATGACAGCTGTACTGCCTCATAAGGAGGTGTGGTAAAATGGCAATGTTGAAAATCTGCAGTGAAAATATTGAAATTTGTGAACTTCTGGTGTCGTAGGGAACTCTTGTAACCTCGCTCAGTAAAACAGTCATTTTAGGAATTTTTCACCAAAATTTCAACATAGGCTTTTGAGAGCCCACCTTATAAACAGTGGCAGTGTCGTTCCATTACTCAGTCCCAAAGGTGATTTCACACAGTGACTGTGAAATCACCCTTGAACTTCGAATAGCGCATCATGACAGTGCAATAATTCATGAGGAGGGTCCCAAAAACCCCATGTTGAAAATTTGGACCCAAAATTCCAAAATGCCTGAGACATGCAAAAAGTTGAAAAACCCTATCATTATACATTATACAGCTTACCGGCATTTCCTTAGTTCAGCGGTTGGCTTTGAAAGAGTGCAGGCGTGTTCCCGGTCCCCGAAGATCGTCGGCGCGGAGGCGGAGGTAAGTATGGGGTGGGGGGTGGGGATGCAGGGTGTGCAGTGGGTGGGCACTGGTGGGTGCAGACACAGTGAGGACCGTTTTGGTTTTCAGTTTTTTTTTTTTTTAATGATCATGATGCGGGCGTTTTTCATGCTGGGGTGGGCTCCTAGCGTGGAACTGCGCAACGCATGCTCGTAAAACAGTCATTTTTATGAATTTTTTTACCAAATTTTCAACATAGCCATTTTAAGACTTCTGCTCATGAACAGTGTCACTGTGATTTTCTTTATGTGCCCATACATTGATTTCGCACACCGACTGCGCCATTATGCGCTACATGGGCGGAAACACATTTTGGGAAAGATGTGAAAATGACAGCTGTACTGCTCATAAGGACGTGTAGTAAAATGGCAATGTTGAAAATCTGGAGTGAAAATATTGAAAATTCGCGAACTTACGAGCGTGCGTAGGAACTGCGCAACACACGCTCATAAAACAGTCATTTTTAGGAATTTTTCCACCAAAATTTCAACATAGGCTTTTTGAGAGCCCACCTTATGAACAGTGGCAGTGCCGTTTAAGCCACTCAGTCCCAAAGGTGATTTCGCACAGTGACTCGAAATCACCTTCGGTCGATTAACACCATGACAGTGCAATAATTCATGAGGAGGGGTCCCAAAACCCCATGTTGAAAATTTGGGCCCAAAATTCCCAAAAATGCCTGAGACATGCAAAAGTTGAAAAACCCTATCATTATACAGCTTCCGGCATTTTCCTTAGTTCGCGGTTGGCTTTGAAGAGTGCAGACATGTTCCCAGCCCACTGAAGATCGTGCCAGAGTCGGGTAAGTATGGGTGGGGGGGTGGGGAGACAGGGTGTGCAGTGGGTGGGCACAGGTGGGTGCAGACACAGTGAGGGGACCGTTTTGGTTTCAGTTTTTTGTTTTTTAATGATGATGATGCTGGACGTTTGCCACGCTGGGGTGGGTTCCCAGTGTGGCAGAAGGATGGCTGGTTGGGGAGACGTGGAGCCGATGGGGGATTGGGCACCCCCATTGGCCATAGCATTTGTTGCCACGCTGGGGTGGGCTCCCAGTGTGTCATATGGACCTGTGTTTTGGGGGGGGTGCAGCACAGCCGACAGGGGATTGGGCACTCCCGTCGGCTATACGAGGTGTAGCCACACTGGGGTGGGCACCCAGCGTGTCATATGGACCTGTGTTTTGGGGGGGGTGCAGCACAGCCGACAGGGGATTGGGCACTCCCGCCGGCTATACAGTGTGTGCGTGGGGGGAGGCAGCACGCAGCATATATGTGTGTGTGTGTGTGTGTGTGTGTGTGTGGGGGAGCACGCATGAGCAGGCAATATCTGATCGCTGCTCACTGAAGCGTAGCTCCCCCTTTCAACTGTACGCCACTGCATTTTGGAGCTGTTATAGACAGCTCCAGCAGACATTGGAGAACTGCGGCTGCGCCTGCAAACACACTGACTGAATTGCAAGAGGGCTGACGCACCTCCGAAAACTCAGATGATGGCACTATGTTTCTTGCACATGCGTGCAAGCAAACATAAAAAGGGAAGTGGTTATCCCTCTGTACAGACAATTGGTGAGACCCCATCTGGAGTACTGTGTGCAGTTTTGGAGATCTCATCTACGCAAGGACAGAGACAGGATGGAAGCAGTCCAGAGGAAGGCAACCAAAATGGTGCAGGGTCTGTATCAGAAATCATATGAAGAGAGACTGAGAGAGCTTAATATGTATACCCTTGATGAAAGGTGGGACAGGGGGGACATGATAGAAATGTTCAAGTACCTCAAGGGAATCAATAAAGTCCAGGAGGGTAGCATCTTTCAGAAAAAGAGATGTAGAAGAACAAGGGGGCACAATTTAAAGATAGAGGGGGGACGGCTCAGGGGTAATGTGAGGAATTTCTTTTTCACAGAGAGAGTGGTGGATGCATGGAACCGCCTTCCTGGGGAGGTTGTTGGGTCTAAAACAGTGGGGGAATTCAAACGTGCATGTGACAGACATAAGACAATTGTAGTGGGGCGGTGGCAGGAAGTAGGCTGTTGGTTAACTAGAATCTGCAGCTTATCCAGTAGGTAGGGAAATTTTATTTTTTATTTTATTTTAGCTTTTGTTGACTGGGTAAGTACACTAGACAAGTATTATGCCTATTTTCAGGAACGACCCGGGAGAGTACAACATAGGGATACAGACATTTTTACAGTAGAGTGTAAGTACATCATGACAACATGTAGGAAATAGTAGCATAGTCCAGGGTATGGAAGGTCATAAACTAATAACTTTAAGGTTAATGTACCCGGGTGAGTCACCTACAAGTTCTAACAAAACCATATACACATTTTACACATTAGAGGCAATTTAGAAGGCAATGTCCAGGGTACCTTGGCATGGGCAGTATGCCCTAAGTCGGTACCCTGGTAAATTGTAGAGTCATGGAAAACAGCAGGAGTTACGGGTAGCATCTGAGGGAGGCAAACTTTGAACCGGAAAGACAACCAATTGAGAAATTTCTAGGGAGGCTTAGGCAGTCACACACGCTGAGGCTTGTTTCAGGAAACCCCAGAGGAATTACTAGCACAGGTGGGAAGAGGTCAAACGAAAGTATGCACAGATAGGGAGTTCCAGAGTCTGGGCGATATGCAGTGAAGTCCCGGTCACCCATGAGGGTACGGGTGGAGGGGACCATGAGCATCCCTGGGGCCTGGGACCTGAGGTGGTAGATAGTAGTGTCAATTTGCGGCAGGAGCAGGGCCAGCTCTGGGGGGTGCCGGTTCTGATCACTTTGTCCGTGAGACAGCCCACCCCAGTCCAGGTACCTAGCTGGGGAGAGCCATCGAAGTTTATCGTATAACTCGCAGCGATGGGTGAGACGGGGGACAGCAAGGGCAAAGCGACAGATGTTGTTGTATGTCGTATGCCACTGAGTAAGATGAGTCTGGGGAGAGCGAGTGAATAGGTGCAGTCCATAGCTGAGAGAGGGAAGAATAACACCTCTCGCGAGGGCTAGTCTAGCCGCTGGTGTAAGGTTGAACTTGGCCCTGTAGGCCAGGCCCAGCTTGCAGTTTACTGCCCTGCAGATGTTTTGGATGTGACTACCCATGTCAAGTTGGGGGGTCAAGGGTGACCCCTAGGTATTTGGCAGAGTTCACTACAGGGAGGGGAGATCCGTCAGGACAGGTAATCTTTAACAATGCCGACGAGGCTTTGAGTTTGGCTATTGAGCCAAAGAGCATGGCCTGTGTTTTTTTCAGGTTCAGGACCAGTTTGTTTTCAGTGATCCAGGTTTGGACTTTGTTAAAGTCTTCGGACATGGCCTTGTTGAGAGTAGCGACATCTCGGGCGTGTGCCAGGATCACCAGGTCATCAGCATAGAGGGTGGCACTGCAGGTGGTGGTCACCACAGGTAGCTGGTTGATAAAGAGGGAAAAGAGGAGAGGGCCCAGTACTGAACCCTGAGGGACACCAGAGGTCACTGGAAGGGACTCTGAGAGGACTTTATTGAAACTGGTCTGCTGCGTTCTACCATGCAGGTAGCCCATAAGCCATTTCATGGCAAGTTGAGAGAGACCGAGTGACCACAGCTGTGAGCCAAGCAATGTGTGGTCAACAAGATCAAAGGCTTTGGACAGGTCAATAAATATGGCTCCGGAGAGTTTGCCCTGATCCATGGCTGATCTGATTCTGGATGTGACCGAGATCAGGGCAGTAGTGGTGCTGTGACCCTTGCGAAAACCGTGCTGGGCCGGGGACAGCAACTTCTGTGACTGGATGTGCTCCGAAATCTGTTTGGCCACTACCTTTTCAAGGAGCTTACTAAGGGATGAGAGGATGGCAATCAGGCGATAATTATCCGGTAGTTTAGGATTGCCCTGCTTCAGTACTGGGACAATCCTGGCCACTTTCCAGATATCGGGGAAGGTACCGCTTCCAAGTGATAGGTTAAAGATGTGGGCTACTGGATAGGCGAGGTGAACAGCGCCAAGCTTGAGGAGCTTTGATTCCAGGTTATCTGGGCCAGGACTGGAGTACTGGGAGAGGCCAGCCAAGTGCCTCTGGGTGTCCAGTACAGACACTTCCCTGAGGTTAAACATTAACCGAGGGGGGTGACCCTCCCTCCGAGCCGAGGGAGGAAGGGGAGCTCTTAATGGTCGAGAAGAGTGCAGTGAAGGCAGAGAGATCTGTGAAGTGTGAATTTAGGAGTTGGCAATGGTGTGGGGTTCGTAGGAGACCCCATTGATAAACATGTCGGATACCCCTGGTTGGGAGGATCCGCTGACAAGAGTTTTATATTCCTTCAGAAACTCCTGGGGTTGTTGGCGGTGCTAAGTAGGGGCGGATTTGGTGAAGTCACTTTTCGCAGCCCTAATGGCCTTTTTACAAGTGTTTCTAAGGTGTCTGTATTTTGGAAAGTGGTGGATCACTGGAACTTTTGAAGTGGGCCAACACTTGTCTCTCTCCGCATTTGGGCTAGGGAGATTCACATGCAACCAATGAGTAGCAGACCCCCTCACCCTTCGGGTGACCTTGGGGGCGTGCTTATCTTGCAGGGTCCCGAAGATAGTGATGAAGGAGGAGGTTGCCACTGAGGGGTCAGTGGCCCCTAACACCTCGGACCAGTCAGTAAGCCGTAGGTCCTCCAGGAACTCCCCAGGGTCAAACCTGGAGTAGTTCCTGACATGCAGGATTTTGTGAGGAATTTGGGGGAGGAAATTTTCCATACACAGTAGACCGGTGAGTGGTCTGAGTTAGAGTCCGGCAGTGTACCAGCTGAGGAGATTCTATCCGGACGGTTGGACATGATCCAGTCCAGTAGGGTACCAGAGGATCTGTTCGCTGACCGCCTGGTTGGATCCTGGATGAGTTGAGTCAGAGTAAAGTTAGCAAGTAGGGACTCATACTGCTTCACACTACCTCCAGCCCAGTTGAGGTTGATGTCCCCTAGGATTAAGAGTTCATTGTTCCCAACGTTGGGACCAACTGAGTCTAGGAGGTGGGTCAATCCGGTGAGCCCACCCTTAGGTGGGTTATAGGTGCACACCAGGTGCAGTTTCTTTGTGTCCCCAAGTAGGAGTAGCACATGGAGTACCTAGCACTGGGACACGTGGGATTGATGATGGGCAACTCGGGAGACTTTGAGATGGCACTTGTGGTAGATCAGTATGCCTCCCCCCCTCTTGCTCCCCGCTCTGTCCAGGCGAGTGAACTCGTACCCAGGGAGGATACAGACTGAGTCAGGGATCGAGGGTTTGAGCCAGGTCTCAGTCAGTCCGAGGATATCGGGTTTATAGAGCGCCATCCAAATGACCAGTTCATCTCGGTTGTGTAGCAGGCTCCGGATGTTGAGATGTGCTACTTTTAGACCCTTGCCCACGCCCCATACAGAGGGGATGTTCTGGGGGTTGTACGGACCTGGGTTAGTTTCTATATCTCCCGCCAGTAGTAGTGTTAAGAGGAGGAGCCATTGGAGATACCACTTCATGGTGGATTGGGCTGAGGAATTGAAAGCACGGATACGCTTGGTCTGGCAGAGAACATAGGACTGGAGGTCTAGGCAGCATGTGGGACAGCATTGAGACTTGGAGGTCACAAGGGAGTTTGAGAGGGAGAGATCTGTTAACTCACAGGAGGAGGACCTCTCCCAGTATCCCCCCAGTGATAGTGGGGGGGAAGTGGCCGTATGGTGCAAGGAGCGCCCTAGAACAGGACCAGCTGGGACCAGCGTCCTGCAAGAGGCAGGCAACACACCCTTGTTCAATGTCAGGGAGGTGTCCCCACCCACCTTGATCTGGGGGTGGGTGAGCCTGGACCACGTCCGGACTGAAGACATTGGACCAACAGGAGAGTTTGTACTAGGTCCTTTTGGTGCAAATGGGTAGACTGGGTGGGCCAAGTGGTCCTTATCTGCCGTCAAAGTCTATGTTTCTATGTTTCATTCACAGCTTGTTACTTTAACCTCTAGGCTATACTGCCAGCCCATTTGAAGGTTGTGCACCATAAAAACCAGGGGCTCTGCCTTGCAGCTCTTCAACAGGATAGACAGATTAAGCCCATTAAGTCCTCAGTAGAAATTAATTTACAAATTGAGCCCCGGTGACTCTACAGTTAGTGTCACCATGAGGTCCTGAGCTTTTTTCCAACTGGACTGATTTACTAGGTGACTGCACCAATCACTTTAATTTAACAGGGTACCCCACTGTTTCAAAATGTCTGGCCAACAATGAACTGCTTCACTGATCGCACATCAGTTTAACTGTGGAACGGAGTGGGGATAGATTTCGGAACAAGTTTTCATTCTGGTGCACCGTTAGGAGAGGGCCGCTGGGACTGAAGGGGGATTTATTGTTAATTTTCATTACCTGCAGTGTTGGATTATTGCCTTGCCTGCCCTAAATGCTCTTTTGACTTTCAGATTTGTATTCCTATTTCCACATTAAAGAGCTTGTAGCACCAAACATAGCAGACAGAAAATGGTATTTATTTTTTTAAAAAGTAGTCAGTTGTTACTTTTTATTTCTGAATTGTTTTTCTTTTCACTTTTGCTCATTAGCTATTTATGTATTTAGTTTTTGTTGACTGGGAAAGGAGGGCTAGACAATACAATCAATTTTCAGCCTTCTTTTTTGGGGGGGGGATAATAGAAACATAGAATCTGAAGGCAGATAAGGATCGCTTGGCCCACCTAGTCTGCCCATTTCCCTGCCTAATGGATAAGCTGCAGATCCTAGTTAACCAACAGCCTACTTCCTCCTACCCTTCCACTAGAATTGACTTATGTCTGTCCCATGCATTCTTGAATTCTCCCACCGTTCCTGACTCCACAACCTCCTCAGGAAGGCTGTTCCATGCATCCACAACCCTCTCTGTGAAGAAATACTACCTTACATTACCTCTGAGCCATCCCCCCTCTATCTTCAAATTGTGCCCCCTTGTTTTTGCGCATCTCTTTTTCTGAAAGATGCTACCCTCTTGGACTTTGTTTATTCCCTTGAGGTATTTGAAAGTTTCTGTCATGTCACCCTTCTCCCTCTTTTCCTCGAGGCTATACATCTTTAGTTCCTTTAGTCTTTCTTCATATGTCTTCTGATGCAGACCCTGCATTATGTTGGTTGCCCTCCTCTGGACAGCCTCCACCTGTTTTTGCAGAGATGGGGTCTCCTGAACTGTACACAGTACTCCAGATGTGGTCTTACCAACTGTCTCTACAGAGGGCCATCAACTTCCTGTTTTCTACTGGTGATGCCTCTCCCTATGCATCCCAGAATCCCCACAGCCCTCCTTACTGCCTTCTCACATTGCTGGCCCACCTTTAGGCCATCTGATATGACTACCCCCAGGTCCCTTTCCATTTTTCTTGTTGTCAGTATCTCACCCCAATTGTGTACTCTTCCCTGGGTTTTGCTTCCCAGGTGCATTACTTTGTACTTCTTTGCATTGAATCTAAGCTGCCATACCTTTGACCATTCCTCCAACCTTGCCAAGTCCCTTTTCATCTTTTCCACCCCACCTTGTATATCAACCCTGTTGCAGATCTTTGTGTCATCTGCAAAGAGACATACTGTCCCTTCAAGTCCCTCTGCAATGTCACTTATAAAGACATTAAAAAGGACCAGCCCCAGTACTGAACCCTGCGGTAGCCCACTAGTAACCCTCCTTTCTTCACTGTGAACTCCATTTACTATTACCGGCTGTGTCCTGTTGTCCAACCAGCGTTTTACCCAGGCTACCACCCTGGGACCCACTCCCAGGCTGGCTAATTTGTTTATTAATCTTTTGTGCGGACTATGTCAAATGTCTTGCGAAAGTCTAGGTAGGCCATGTCCACAGCCCCTCCCTGGTCTACTGCTTTGGTCACCCAGTCAAAGAAATCAATTAGATTTGTCTGACATGACCTTTCCACTGTGAATCCAAGCTTCCCTGGGTCCTGTGCCCCACTGGCCTCTAGGTACTCAACAATTCTTTCCTTCAGAAGGGATTCCATCATTTTCCCTACCACTGAGGTCAAACTGACGGGTCTGTAGTTTCCTGCCTCTGTCTTGCTCCCACTTTTGTGAAGGGGAATCATATCCACCCTCCTCCAGTACTCAGGTACCACACCATCCTCCCATGATTTATTAAAAAGGATAGTCAGTGGTGTTACTAGTTCTTCCCTTAGTTCTTTTAGAATTCTGGGGTGAATCCCATCAGGCCCCACTGCTTTATCCACCTTCAGTTTTAAGAGTTCTTTCAGAACCCTTTCTTCTGTGAAAGGACTAATATCAACCCCACCCCCCCAACCAGAGTGCTTCTATTGACCGGATTAGGTATTTCCCCCTGCTTTTCCATTGTGAATACTGAGCAGTCATTCAGTATCCCTGCTTTTTCACTGTTGCTCTCTGCCCAACCAGCTTCCTCTTTGTTCAGCCTCAGTATCCCTGCCTTAGTCTTTCTTTGCTCCCTAATGTACCTATAAAAGGTTTTATCCCCCTTCTTAACCGAGTTGACTATCTTTTCCTCGGTTTGGGCCTTTGCTATTCTTACTGCCTTACCCACTTCCTTCTGCTTTAACTGGTACAGTTCTCTGTCCTGCTCCTTCTGTGTTTCCTTATACTTCCTGAATGCTATCTTTTTCTCTCTTACCTTCCCCACCACTTCTTTTGAGAACCATAGTGTTTTTTTCTTTCATTTTGATTTGTTTATTTGCTTCACACAAAAGCTTGTTGCCTCTGTGATTGTGGTTTTGATGTTTCCCCATTGTTGCTCCACCCCTCCTTCTTGCCTGTTTGCTAGTGCTTTTCTGAGGCACCTCCCATTTGACAAAATCACCCTCCGAAGTCCAGTACCTTCACTTTGTGTGGCTTGACTCTACAGCTAAGTTTATCGTGAACCACACTGTTTAGTGGTCACTTGTTCCCAGATGGCTACCCACTTCAAGATCAGAGATCCTCTTTCCATCCCCATTTGAGAGTACCAGGTCTAAGACTGCTCTCTCCTGAGTGGGTTCCAAAACTAGCTGTCTGAGGCATGCCCCCTGTAGAGCATTGAGAATGGCCCTACTCTTGGATGTGGCTGCAGCAAAGGAGCTCCAGCAAACATCTGGCATATTCAGGTCCCCCATCAGCAATATCTCCCCTTTCTCTGCCATCCCAAGGATGCCTTCTATCATTTCCTTGTCCATTTCCTCCCCCTGAGACAGGGGTCTGTATACAACCCCTGTGCAGATTGTGGAGCCATTTCTAGTCTCCAGGGTGACTGCCTCCTCTCCTCCCTGTTTACCCTTTAGTTCTGTTGCTTTGATCCCTTCCCTTACATAGAGAGCTACTCCTCCTCCTCTTCTTCCCTCCCTGTCCCTCCTGTAGATTGTGTACCCTGGTATGTTGACATCCCAGTCATGGTTCTCTGTGTACCATGTTTCTGTGACTGTCACAATATCCAGGCATCCCTCTTCCATCAAGGCCACCATTTCTATGGGGATTGGTACTCATTGCCCTCCATTTTTTATGGTTTTATTTTTTTCCCCATCCCTGTCCCTACTGCCTTTGTCTTTTTCTTCATTTACCTCTGCCCTTCTCCCTATCGACTGCTCTGTCTTGGTGTTTACCTCACTAATTACCTTAATTTTTTGGGGGGGCTAGGATTTCCCTTCTCCTCTTCAGTGCCTCCCCCCTTGGCTAGTTTAAATGCTTGCCATTGAAGCATTTAAACCTATCACCTAGGATTCTGGTCCCTCCAGGATAGATGCAGACCATCACACCTGTATAGGCTTGGCAGAAGACACCAGGAGAAAGGACTGCTGTGTGACTGAACTTCTCTACTGGGACTATATTGCCCTCCTTCCCTCCCCTCCACCCCGCACCCAAAGCTAGTTCTATTTTTATAGGCACAGGATTTGACTGACAACAGGAACTTCCTGTTTGGGAGCAGGAAGTGAGTGATCACAGAGCCACCAAAGACCCACCATCCTAGAAGGGCAAGAGTAGCTCTCTGACCCCCTCTAGCTGCTGGAGGTCTGCCTCTGAGCAAGTAAGGGGTCTACTGAGAAATATAGGATATTCTTGTCTCAGAACAGGACAATCAGGAGCTTAAAGGGCACACAGGCAGAAAGTAAGGAAAGAGAGAAAAAAAACAGAGGAAAGAGTAAGGATTGCAAACAGTTAAGGGGCCAGAAATAAGACATGATTGGAGTGGTGCAGTGCAGTGGCTGTGGAGCAGCAGTCTTCCGGGAGATGTTCTGGAGGATGCGGTGTTGTCCCATCTGCAGGCACCTCTCTGGGCTGAGGAGGAGGTTGCTCATCTCCAGGCTGAGTTGGCCAGGATTTGTGGGACCTCCTCTTCCATCCAGGGACCATCAGTGCCACTGCCTTTGCCTCAGAGGTTGCCAAGAAAGAGGAGCGGTTGGACCACAGTGGGCTCAGGGAGGTTGAGGGTGGTGGAACAGAGGCGCATCCCTCCAGTTGTACCTCTCCACAATTCTATGCCATTCTTGCAAAGTGTGGTTCCTCTATGGAGCACCCACAGTGGAGACCAAGGAGGATGCTGGGAACCTCCACAAGGAGACCCACAGAAGGGTGGCAGGGGACCCTGCAGGGGAAAAACTCCTGGTGGGGACTCCACTGTTAGGAAGGTAGAACTGGGGAGGAAGGAGAGGGAGGTAGGTGCCTGCCTGGCACCATGGCTTGGAGGGACAGGGAACGAATCCTCAGGATTGCCGAAGCAGCTGCACAGGGGAGGGAGCTGGATGTCATTGTCCACCTAGGGACAAATGACCTGGCTAAGAAAGGGATTAAAGAAGTGCAGGAAGAGTTTGTGGAATTGGGGAGGGGCCTTAGTCAAGTAGCACGTACGGTAACCTTCTCGGAGGTGCTGCCCATCTATGGCATATGAGAGGCTAGGGTGTTCTGCACCATGGGATTCAATCAGTGGTTGAAAAACTGGTGTGGAGCTCAGGGGTTTGGCTTCATTGGGGACTGGGGGTCCACCTGGAGTGATGCAAGCCTATACTGGCATGATGGGCTGCATCTGTCCCAGAAGGGAACCAGGATCCTAGGTGATAGGTTTAAATGCTTCATTGGCAAGCATTTAAACTAGCCAAGGGGGAGACACTGGAAAGGAGCAGGGAAATCCTACCCCCCCAAATAATCATGGTAGTAAGTGCGGCAAACACCAACATAGAGGTGTCGATAGGGAGAAGGGCTGGGGTAAATGGAGAAAGTGACAAAGGCAAGAAGGACAGGGATGGGGCAAAGGGAGTAGGCCATCACTAAATGGAGGTAATGAGTACCAATGCCCATAGTCTGGGCAACAAGCTCCCTGAGCTGGTGGCCTTGATGGAAGAGGATGCCTGGATATCGTAGCAGTCACAGAAACATGGTACACAGAGAACCATAACTGGGATGTTAACATACCAGGGTACATAACCTATAGGAGAGAACAGGCAGGGGAGAAGAGGGGAGGAGTAGCTCTCATGTAAAGGAAGAGATAAAAGCAACTGAACAAAAGAGTAAACAGGGAGGAGAGGAGGCACTTTGGGTCACCTTGGAGACTGAAAGGGCACCACAATCTGCACAGGGTTTGTACAGACCCCATGTCAGGGGAGGAATGGACAAGGATATGATAGAAGGCATTCTTAGAATGGCAGAGAAAGGAGATACTATTGATGGGAGACCTGAATATGCCAGATGTTAACTGGAGCACATTTGCTGCAGCCACATCCAAGAGCAGGGCCATTCTTGATGCCCTACAGGTGGCAGCCTCAGACAGCTATTTTGGAACCCACTCGTGAGGAGCAATCTTAGACCTCATACTCTCAAGCGGGGCAGTGAGAGATCTCAGATCTAGAAGTGGGTTGCCATCTGGGGACAAGTGACCATCAAACAGTGTGGTTCACGTTAAACTCAGCTACAGAGTCAAGCCATACAAAAGTGAGGGTACTGGACTTTAGGAGGGCTGACTTTGGCAAGATGGGAGAGTGCCTCAGAAAAGCACTAGCAAACAGGCTAGAAGGAGGTGTGGAGCAACAATGGGAAATCATCAAAACTGCCATTACAGAGGCAACAAGCCTTTGTGTGAAGCAAATAAACAAATCAAAATGAAAGAAAAAGCCACTATGGCTCTCAAAAGAGGTGGCTGTGAAAGTCAGGAAGAAAAAGATAGCATTCCGGAAGTATAAGGAAACACAGAAGGAGCAGGACAGAGGCTGTACCAGTTAAGGCAAAAGGAAGCAGGAGGAAGTCAGAATAGCAAAGGTCCAAACTGAGGAAAAGATAGCCAACTCAGTTAAGAAGGGGGATAAAACCTTTTATAGGTACATCAGCGAGCGTAGAAAGACAAAGGGAGGGATAGTGAGGCTGAATAGAAGGAACGGTGGGTGGGCAGAGGGGGACAGTGAAAAAGCAGGGATACTGAATGAATATTTTTGCTCAGTATTCACAAAAAGGGGGAAGTGCCTAATCCAATTAACAGAAGCACTCTTGATAGGGGGGTCGATGCCAGTCCTTTCACAGAAGAAAGGGTTCTGCAAGAACTCCTAAAACTGAAGGTGGACAAAGCAATAGGTCCTGATGGAATTCACCCCAGAATTCTAAAAGAATTAAGGAGGAACTAGTGAAACCACTGGCTACTCTTTTAATAAATCATGGGAGGATGGTGTGGTACCGAGGACTGGAGGAAGGCAGATGTGATTCCCATTCACAAAAGTGGGACCAAGACAGAGGCAGGAAACTACAGGCCTGTCAGTCTGACCTCTGTGGTAGGGAAAGTGATGGAGTCACTTCTGAAGGAAAGAATAGTTGAGTATCTAGAGGCCAGTGGAGCACAGGACCCAAGGCAGCATGGGTTCACAGCGGGAAGGTCATGTCAGACGAATCTAATAGATCTCTTTGACTGGGTGACCAACGTAGTAGACCAGGGAGGGGCTGTGGACATGGCCTACCTAGACTTTAGCAAGGCATTTGACACAGTCCCATACAAAAGAATAATAGTCAAATTAACCAGCCTGGGAGTGGGTCCCAGGGTGGTAGCCTAGGTAAAACATTGGCTGCACAACAGGACACAGAAGGTAATTGTAAATGGAGACCACTCTGAAGAAAGAGGGGTTACTAGTGGGGTACTGTAGGGTTCAGTATTGGGTCCAGTCCTTTTTAATGTCTTCATCAGTGACATTGCAGAGGGACTGGAAGGAAAAGTATGCCTTTTTGCAGATGACACAAAGATCTGCAACAGGGTTGATACACAGGAGGCGTGGACAGGATGAAAAGGGACTTGGCAAGGTTGGAGGAATGGTCAGAAGTATGGCAGCTATGATTCAATGCAAAGAAGTGCAAATAATGCACCTGGAAACAAGAACCCAGGGAAGAATACACAATGGGTGGGGAGGTAGTAACAACAACAAAAAGGAAAGGGACCTGAAGTAATCATTTCAGATGACCTTAAGGTTAGCAAGCAATGTGAGAAGGCAGTAGGGAGGGCTGGGGGTATACTGGGATGTATAGGGAGAAGCATCAGCAGCAGAAAACAGGAAGTTATTATCCCTCTGTACAGACAGTTGGTGAGACCCCATCTGGAGTACTGTGTCCAGTTCTGGAGACCCCATCTCCGCAAGGACATAGACAGGATAGAGGTAGTCCAGAGGAGGGCAACTAAAATGGTGCAGGGTCTGCAAGAGAAGCCGTATGAGGAGAGACTAAAGGAGCTTAATATGTATACCCTTGAGGAAAGAAGGGAGAGAGGGGACATGATAGAAACTTTTAAGTACCTCAGTGGAATCAACAAAGTCCAAGAGGGTAGCATCTTTCAGAAAAAGAGATGTGCAAGAACAAGGGGACACAATTTAAAGAGAGAAGGAGGGCAGTTCAGGGGCAATGTGAGGAAGTATTATTTCACAGAGAGGGTAGTGGATGCAGGGAACAGCCTTCCTGAGGAGGTTGTGGGGTCTAAAACTGTGGGAGAATTCAAGAATGCATGGGACAGACATAAGGCAATTCTTGTGGGGGGTAGGAAGAAATAGGCAGTTGGTTAACTAGGATCTGCTGCCTATCCTGTAGGTAGGGAAATGGGCAGACTAGATGGGCCAAGCAGTCCTTATCTGCCATCAAAGTCTATGTTTCTATGTTTCATCCCTCCAGGTGGAGCCCCAGTCCCCAATGAAGCCAAATCCCTGAGCTCTGCACCAGCTTTTCAACCAGTCATTGAATCCCATGGTGCGGAGTACCTTAGCCTCATCCATGCCATAGACAGGTAGCACTTCTGAGAAAGTTACCATGTGTGCTACTTGTTGAAGGCCCCTCCACAAACTCCTGTTACACTGCTGTGATCCCATTCTCAGCCAGGTCATTCGTCCCTAGGTGGATAATGACATCCATCTCCCTCCCCCTTGCTGCTGCTCCCATGATCCTGAGGATTCATTTCCTGTCCCTCCAAGCCTTGGTGCTGAGCAGGCACCTTACCTCCTTTCCTCCTCCCTCCCCAGTTCTACCCCCTAACAATTGGGTCCCCCTACCAGGAGTAGTTTCCTTCCCCTGTGGGGTTCTGGGCCACCCTCCTGTGGGTCTCCATTGTGGAGGTTCCCAGCATCCTCCTTGGTCTCCACTGCAGGTGCCTCCATAGAGGAACCATGCTTCACCAGAGCGGTGACTGAATTGTGGAGAGGCACAGCTGGAGGAATGCACCTCTGTTCCACCAGCCTCACCCTCCCTGAGCCCACCATGGTCCAACCACTCCTCCTAATTGGCAACCTCTGAGGTAGTGGTGGTAGCCTGGGTGGTCCCTGGGTGGGGGAGCAGGTTTCCCCAATCCTTGCAAGGTCAGCATGGAGATGAACAACCTCCTCCCTCAGACCAGAGAGGTGCCTGCAAGTAGAGCAGCAACGCAGTCTCCAGAATGTCTCCTGGATAACTACTGCTCCACAGCCAGTGCATTGCACCACTCCCCACATGTCAGTGTCCCTTCCAGTTACAGATGCTTTTTTGGTTTTTGTTCTTGTTTTAGTGTGTGCAAGCTTATGAGTGTCTGTACCCCCTATTCAGTGTGCTGTGCCTTTAAGGACATGAACAGGTGTATGTTGTTAGCAGTTTTGGGAAAGTGATGTCAGAGCCCCTGCTATAAAGGAAGTTATGCACTTGGGATGGGTGGGGTGAGGGGAAGGGTGGGTGGAAGTAAACCTATGCCGTCCAGAAACAATCACCTACAACTCTTACCCTCCACCCCAGGGAGTGTCTTCCTTCCTTTCAGACACCTATTTCACAAAGGGTAAGTTACAGGTCTAGTCGCAACTGACTGCAAATATCTCCCAGTTACAGTTCCTCCCTGGCAAATTAAAGTTAAAACTAAGAAAAGTCCACCCCAAACACAGAATCAAAACTAGTTACTTACACAGGTCCAAAAAGCAATAATTCAGTTCAGTGCAGTCTAGAAAATAACCTCCTTGAGTCAAGGAAGCTGTGTTTGCTTTCTCACGCTCTCTGTCTCAGTCTCAAATGATGCAAACCTACTGAAACTGACCTGATGCATGATGTAAGTGTCATCGAGGCACAGGTCAGGAAGCATAAGAAAACCAGGACCAGTTTCAAATTCATAAATAGTGCTTTATTATTAATAACAGCAAAATAAAAAGTAAAAATTGTTCAGTATAACTATTCACAATGGCAATACAAACATAGAAAGCAGAGTCCTTCTTCTGAGTTTTTCTTCTCAGTTTCCACTCAGTCTCTCAGCCTCTGTCTCTCCCTCTTGCAAAACATTGCAGCTCTTTCTATAACACGTCTTTGCAGGTAGCTCATTAAGAGAACAGTCTGCTTATCACAAAGTGTTCTTGTCAATTTCAGCAGGTGCAGCAAAAAGAACACTGTGACCCAGAACCAACCTCTTGTTGTCAGCTCTGGAAATATTTTTCAAATCAGCATCTTCAGTTAACCCCTTGAATTCCATTTTTTGCAATCATTTCAACAGCATACTGTATATACAGCTTTAAAAAAAGGGATCCCAGTTTCACATACAGTTTTACACAGAGATTCACACGTATTTTTTATAACTGCAGATATGCAATGGAGAAGAAAAGACAGAACAGCAAGGGAAGGCTGAGACACAGCAAGAGGTGGAGAATTGTGAAACCATCGGAGTGATCAGTTTCTAGGTCTCATAAGAAAATTTGTTTGCACAACCAGACAGAGAAGACAGAAAAGAAGAGGAAAGATCAGATCCTTGCATTTAACCCTTTCTGTATAACAAATGGAACAGGGTCCCACTCAACCCCATCACAGTAAGGAGCACATTTTAAAGGGACACTTTCAATTCTTTTAGACCTCAAAGTGTCCCTAGTTTAACAAAAACATATTTTATGATTGTTCTCATTCTGGAGAGACAGTTAATACAGCTGGTGGTTTGATTCTGATTCCCTTTTTCTTTTAAAAAGTGAAAAGCTGACTGCCCACCATACTGGTGTTACCACACTAGAACATGTTTTTTTTTCATTTCTTGATCAATTCCCACTGAATCTTTCCTGGACTTGGGAACACCCCCAACACAGTCTAGCCACTCATTATGTAGTCAGAGTAGAGGAAACTATTGCTTCATGAATCACTGCACTGTTTCTGGGCATTTTTATGTTCAGACAGTATGAAATAAGAATAGATCAAGGATTAGAAGCAAAACAATGCTGGGTATAACTATATATTGCCATGCATTTCAGTTCTACTAAGCAAGGAAGCAAATAAAACAACCAGCAGTGTCAATGAATTTTAGAGAAGGCAAGCAATCATAAAATGTGGGTTTTTACTTAGAAATAATATGATGCAAAAAAGGTTGACAGTGTCCCTTTAACAAGCAACAGTTGCGGTGAAATGACAAAAAAAATCCCCAATTTCCCCCACTGGTGCCTTACCTGTTTTTGACTTAAAGGGGAACTGTCATAAACAGGGTTTTCCTAATGTCTGAAAGACCATAAACAGCTAATTTGAGTGAACCATTGTGTTTATCTGTGAGTCTTTGCGGTCCAGAGTTATTCATATGTAAATCAGCCTGTAACTAAGGACTGGGGGCAGCCATATGTTTTAGGTTTCTGACAGGAAATGATGTCACTGAGGATCTTGGCCCTCCATTGACTGTAGGTTAAATAAGAAATTGTTTTATTAAGTGTGTTTTAAGGTGTTATTACAACACTTTCTACATGTATAATACTTGTTTTGTATGTGCACTCAAAATAGTGAGTTATCACTTTTACATTTCAAACTGTTAGTAAAAATAATCCATCTTTAGGGTTGCTTTAACCTCTAGGCTATACTGCCAGCTGATCATCAAAAACTACACCTCTCAAGGCTGACTCTGTGGTGCTAACAGGTATTGGGGCCCCATATCAGGATTTCTAAACCCTGTCTGTGTTCATGTTAGTACAGATTTCTGGGGCTGCCACAACACCCACTTATGTATTTTTCCATTCCCTCTCTTACAGCCTTTTCTCTTACAATTTCGGGTGTGAACTCAGGTCTACAAGATGCAAATGTGACTACTTGCCTACTGGCCTGGCATCATGGGGCCAGCCTTGAAATGTGAAGTTTTTGATTATCAGCTAGCAGTACAGCCTAGAGGTTAAAGCAAAGAGCTGTGAACAAGCTTCGTTCATCTAGCAGAATGGGTTTTAATTCCATCATGTTCTACTTGTATATTGTGTGACCAGAGCAAGTCACTTAACCTCCCTGTGCTCCCAAAACAATTAATGGTGTTCTATTTTTCTTCTTTTCAAGTCAAATCTGGATAGGAAGAGCATAATATTTTCAGAATCATAACACTTGCTTAGATAGTTTTTACTGTCTTTGTCCAGGAAAGGCACACAGCTACAGCTTATTTCTGGGTGCGTTTTGGGAACACGAGGGCCCCTGCTCCAGGCAGACTTCACTAAGGTAGAAACATGACTAGTTGAGAACCACCTGGTTCTGAGCCCCAATAAGACAAAGGCACTACTGTTCGGGCCAGAATCCCTGGGTCCTTCTCGGGTTCATCTTCTCCTGCTTGCTAACGTATCTGGCTCTACAGTCGAGGTGGTACAATCCTTGAAATACCTAGGCCTCACACTAGATCAAGGGCTCACACTGAAGCCACATGTGGATCTAGTAATAAAAAACCTACACCAAAAACTGGGCCTACTCTATCGTCTAAGTGATAACATGATACCGGAAACAAGGCTGGCAATTGCACAGAGCATTCTCCTCCCCACCCTAACCTATGCTGCCCCAACCCTACTCGGCATAGCAAAACTTGACCACAGCCAACTGCAAACACTGTACCACAAAATTGCATGCTTTACCACAAAAACCCACCACTGTGAAGCTCTCACCTCTCTCAACTGGCCTATCCTGAACAACAGGCTCCAGTATCTCCTATTATGCTGGACCTACAAGCTCCTAGACGCCCAACCTCTGGATGGGCTAATCGGGCTACTTGCCCCAAAGTGGACTAGCAGGCCATTTTGCACCTTGGGTCAAAAACTCCTGGAAATCCCCATGGCATGCTCAGGATCTGGCAGTAAATCATTTGCCCACACAGCATCCACACTGTGGAATAATCTCCCCAGCCACCTACAGGCCGCACCCTCCCTAGCCACATTCCGGAAGGGACTACGCACTCACCTCCTTAACTCTAGTCCCTGCTCCTGTACCAGTGTCTATGTGCTGTGCAAAGGGAAACTATAACCCTGTACCCTGTCCTACACTGTATCACTTGTATGCACCCAATACGGCTCCTGTCCTAAATCTAACACTGTTGTACTCTGTAAATGTGATGTGCTCAATTGCCCTCCTCCATGAAAACTGTATACTGTCATTGTAATTCCTGTATGATATCTTCTACTGTGTATCACCGGCCTGTATGTGAAAACTATATGTAACTAACTCTGGGTCGCCCCTGAGAAAGGGACCTTCGGGGCCCAGTGGGCTTACCCGGTTAACAAAATTTAATAAATAAAGAAATAAAAGTGACTTCCTCTGGTCACACAATATACAAGTAGAGCATGTTGGAATCAAGCCACATTCTGCTGGATGAACGAAGCTTATTCACAGCTCTTTGCTTTAACCTCTAGGTTGTACTGCTAGCTGTTCATCAAAAACTATACATTTCAACGCTGGCCCTATGATGCCAGGCCAGTAGATATGTAGCCACATTTGCATCTTGTGAACCTGAGTTCACAACCAACATTGTAAGACAAAAGGCTGTAAGAAAGGGAACTGAATAAGACAGAAGTTAGTGCTGTGGCAGCCCCATGAACCTGCACTGACATGAGCACAGCCAGGGTTTAGAAATCTTGATACAGTATGGGACCCCAATACCTGTTGGCATCACAGAGCCAGCCTTGAGATATGAAGTTTTTAATGATTCAAAATATTAATGTCCACAACATGTCCCAAAAGTCTTTGCAATTACTGAAAATAATACAAAGCAGACAGGGTTCATCTCACCAATGGAAACCTAAAAAGCAACCAGGAAACCCTCTGCCACCAAAATCTATTCTTACGAAGTCGAACAACACTGACACAGAAAAGGAATTAAGTTCAAGTGCAAGCAATCTGGATAGCACTTCTCCTTTAGAAGAACCAATATCATTTCCATCACCACCTTGGGTCCACAACAGAGCCCTCGCTTCACTTGATTCCACCTGCAGGAAAGGGAAAACAAACAAGAAGGGGCAAGAGAGGGAAACGGGGGGCAGAAAATGTCAATATCAGCACCAGCACTACAACAACCAGAACTGCCAGAGGGGATACTTTTTGAGACCACTGATAATGTTATCAACATACTAACATACTAAAAGCCAACAGAATAGGCCTCTTGGTCTGTTGTGTGTGCTCGGTTGCCAGCCCCCTACTGGGTGCTTGCCTCCCCGCCCCCCTACCCCCAGATAGAGTCTTCCCCAGCTTCAGTTTCCTCCTGTGCCTGTCCCACCCTTTTTTGAATGCTCCACTGTGTCCTCCTCCAGCAGACTCCTGGGCGGTGCATTCCATGGCTCCACCACCCTCTCTGTGAAGTAGTGTCTCCTACACTCCCCCAAGTATTCCCCTCCAGTTTCCATTTGTGCTCCCTGGTTGTCCCCCCCTTTAGCCTGAACACCTCCTTAGCTCCACCCTTATTTATTTCTTTTACATATTTGAAGACCTCTATCATATCCCCCCGTCTCTCCTCTCCTCCAGAATGTACAGCCCAAGCTCTTCCAGTCTCTCCTCATAGGGTCTTTCCCCCATGCCATGAATCATCCTGGTCACCCTCCTCTGGACCCTCTCCAGCAGCTCTATGCCCTTCTTAAGGTGGGGCCTCCAAAACTGTACACAGTACTCGAGATGTGGCCTGACCAAGGCATTATACAGAGGGAGTATCACCTCCCTCCACCTGGAGGTAATTCCCCTGGCTATGCAGCCCAGTATCCTGTTTGCTTTTGCTGTGGTTCTTTGACAGTTTTCAGTGTTATTCATTTTGACGTCCACCACCACCACCACCCCTAGATCTCCCTCGCCCAATGTGGCCTGTAGTGTGAACCCCCTTCCCAGGGTGTATACATGGCCTGGGTTTCTGACCCCCACATGCAGCACCCTACATTTTCCTGCATTCAATTTCAAACCCCATCTCCTTGACCACCTCTCCAGGGTATCCAGATCCTCCTGGATTGCTTCCCTTCCTCCCTGTCCACCAGTGCTCCCAGTTTTGAGTCATCCACAAAGAGACTCAGCCTACTCCTAACCCCTAACCCTATGTCTGAGACATAGGCATTGAACAGGAGTGGCCCCAGTACTGAACCCTGGGGGAACCCGCTAATAACCCTTCTGGGGGAGGATACTATCCCACCAACCATCACCCTCTGTTTTCACCCCATAAGCCAATTTTCCACCCACTTGAGCAACTGCCCCCCACTCCATTCCCCCCAACTTTGTTAGCAGGCCATTGTGGGGTACTAAATTGAATACCTTGCTATAATCCAGATATAGGACATCCACTGACCTATGTCAGTCCAGGGCCCCCATCAACCAGTCGTAAAACTCCACAAGGTTGGTCTGGCACGATCTCCCAGGGACAAAACCATACTGCTTGTCATCCAGGTGCCCCAACCTTTCCAGCTGACTCCCAAACCTCTCCTTGATAATGCCCTCCATTACTTTGCCTACCACAGATGTTAGGCTGACAGGCCTATAATTTCCCATCTCATCTGTAGACACCCCTTTGTGGATAGGCACCACATGAGCCACCTTCCAGTCTTGAGGCACCCATCCTGTCTGCAGAAGAGAAATGTTAAAGAGTACAGCCAGAGAAGCTGCCAGCACATCTGCCAGTTCCTTCATAACCCTTGGATGCAGCCCATCAGGCCCCAGTGCCTTAACAGTCTTTAGCGTCTGAAGGCCTCCTTCACCCTATCCACTGGGATTTCTCCTTCCCTGCCCACCCCCTCATGCAACCTCCCCTTCCCTTCTACGTTTGGCCTTGCCTCTACCCTAGCCTCTTTCAGTCCTCCAGACTCCATTTGACTTCCTGATTTTGTTGGCTCCCCTTCCCTCCCATCGGGATGGAAGGATCCCCTGTCTCCCTCAGTAAAGGTCAAGGCAAAGTACTCATTGAGCACCTCTGCTTGCTCCCCTGCTTCCTGAGCCCATCCCTCCCCAGTCCTAATTCTGCTGATCTGTGCCCTCTCTTTTCTCTTCTCCCCTATGTATATATAGAACCCCCTTCCCCACCCCGGATATCTCTGGCCAAGTTTTTCTCCATCCTCGCCTTGGCTCCCCTCACCACTCTGGTGACCCTTCTAGCTATCAACTCATACTCTCTCCATACACTTGCCCCCTTGAGTGCTTAAAACACATGTAGGCAGCTTTTTCTTCCCTCACCACCTCCTGCACCTCCCTGGTCCACCAACACGTCTTACTGGCCTACAATGTTTATGCCTTACTTTTGCACAGTACCTAGTAGCCTCCTGCACCCCCTTCTTAATGGTCTCCCACAAGCTTCCAACATCCATGTCCAGTCTTATCTTGTTCAAGCATTCCCGTAGAATCCTTCCCATGCCCTCGAAGTCCACCCCCCTGAAGTCCACTTCTACTGTACTAGTGCGGTTTTCGTTCCCCCCACGTACATCAGAAACCAGACCGTGGCATGGTCCCCACCTGCCAGCGGGCTGCACACCTCTAGACCCCTTATCTGGTCACTGTCTGCCAGGACAATGACTAATATCCTGCCTTCCCTTGTAGGTTCCCCCACCTGCTGGACTAGGAAAGCATCCTGAAAGACATCCATCAGTCTCTGCTCCTTGGCCACAGAGGATGTCATAGTGTCCCAGTCAGCCCCCGGCATATTAAGGTCACCCATGACCACCACCTCACCCTTTCCAAGGTCACAGTGACTCCTGATGTTCTCAATTAGTTTGTCCTCCAGTGTCTCCCCAGGGGGTCTGTACACCACCCCTATTTTCAATCTTTTGCCTCCCCTCACTTGCAGAGTTACCCAAATTGCCTCCACTCTTCCTACAGCCTCCTCCACTTCACTAATTACTATGTCATTTCTGACTATCAGTGCTACACTCCACCCCCACACATTTCTCTACCTTTCCTGAATATTTTGTAGCCCTCCAAGTTTAGGTCCCAATCATTCATTTGAGTGGCCTATATCTCCATAATTGCTGCCACATCCGCCGCTCCTTCAACTTACATAGCCTGGAGCTTGGGCATTTTATTGCTCATGCTCCTGGCATTGATCAGGACCGTCCTCCATCCCGACCCATCTCCCCTTCCCAATCTTCATGGCCCTGTGTAGTCCCTCATCACCCTTTCCTGCACAGTGCCCTCTGGATTTGCAGTGTAGTCCTTAGTCTTTGTTTTGTGCCCTAGTTTTGAACCCTCGAGCAGCCCTCCTGGAGCTGTCATTGTTTTTAACCCTCCCCCCTTTACAAGTTTAAATCCCCCCTCATGCTTGTAGATCCAGAAAGTTTCAGTTTCAGGATCTCCCTCCCCTCCAGGTTGAGGTGTATCCTATCCCTGATATATAGCCCTTTATCTCCAGTTACACCTTATCGGAGTCTGGTTTGAAGCTTTTAAATAAAGGAATTTCGTTCCCACTAACCACCTTAATGAGTTTCATACTATGCTGTACTGCCATAACTTTACATATCTTTTTAGAACTCCAGTGGGCCAGATATTGAAAACTTAGGCTCGGGGCGAAATTAGCATTGCATGGCGTGCAAAATTAGCCCAGAACCACTTGCACGCTAAATTCAAAGGAATAACCCCGGGGCTAAATCAGTTGAATATAGCGTGCAAATGGAGCCGTGCAAATAGGGCTGAGAGTGCAGTGCTAAAATAGCCCAGTAAACAAGACAGTTCTGAATAAAGCAACTGGGAAGTGCAAACCACAACAGCAGCCCAGTGCACACAGAGGTGGGGTAAGGCAGAGATGAAGTAGGTGGCCAATGTGGGAGATAGCAATGGAGTGCTGTACAATAACTGCAAACACTGCAGGCCACACACAGCAGAACTGTGCTATGGAGTTGAGAGGATTGCCTGGGGCTAACTCAGTTGCACAGTGCTAACACATTAGCTTAGTGCAAACTTATTAGCCTGGGGTAAAAGTTTGCAATATTCAAAGCCCCTATGCAAATGAGCCTACTCAGGCAATCTGTGGGCAAATAGCCACTTTAACATGTCATTATGGCCTGCTTTGCATGCATTCCCATGTACTTTACCCGGCACTATTGCAAGGAGCACACAGCTCCACCTGTAGGTCTGACAGAAACTACAGGTCAGTAGCCACAGGCTAGGAGGTGCACACAGCTCCACCTGTATGTCAGACTTGGAAAACAGTTCTGGAGCTCAGGCTACCAGTGTACACAGCAGCACAGACTATTGATCCCCATAATACCAAAACATAGTCCCTGGTAGCACACCCTTCAACTGACCTTGATGTACAGGGACATCCCTAATAGTGCCTCAGAATATGCCTCTGTCCCTCATAAATGCTATGTATGTGTGTCTGAACAGTGGGGAATAAAAGCACACACCAATGTCACACATTAAAGTGACAGACATGCTCCTCTTCAGATAATGCAGTAGAACACAATTCCCTCCATTCCATTAGCTGTCTGACAGAATAGTAGCAATATGTAAGACGTGGCCCTGCTCTGATGTGTTAGTCCCTGCTATTTGTAACCATTGTCCCTGATACATGAGAAAGAGGATGGGAGGTATGCCTGGTAGTCTAGTGCCCCCCCGATCCCCCAGTTATGTGGACATATGTACAACAGACTACCATCCCTGGTAGTCTAGTATTCCCCCTCAACTGTAAATGTCCCCACGTCCTTTTGTCTTGGTATATCCCTAAGCCTTTGTTTAATCTTGGATATTACTATGTCTCTGGGTTCTAGATGTATTTCTTTTACTGTTGACGTAAGACCTGCCTGGTATATGATCTTTTCAAGGACTTCAATTTATGAGTACAGTATTTAAAACACATGACTGAGCCATAGCCCTTCACCCACATGCATTTAGCTAGGATACAATCATCTGGTAGATTGATAATTCCAATGTAAAAGACTGCTAATCCTTCTATGATAACAATTTCCAATGAACATTTGCCTAATTATGTTCATACTACAGTATCTGGGCACTAACAAAAGGGGGAAGGTTTAGAATATATCTAGGTAATCTGTTTATAACGCATTCTAAAGAAGGTGAATCAGAACAGCTCCTAATCTCAGAAGCATGAAGCAATGGCATTCTGATTTGTACATTCAAAACTGTCAACATCCCTAAAATTGAAGTTCCCCCATATCTATTGCTGAATCTTTCAATTGTCTGAATTGTTTGGGTGGCTTCCACTTTGATCATTTCTACAGTATATGCTTCAACCATGATAATGATGAAGAAACCCTCCCACAGAGATAATTGTAGGAAGATACTAATTCTGTTGGATTAGTATTGACAGGGTCCCAACCGCGGTCATCGATATATTTAAATATAGATAGTCTCACTAGCCCTGGTAGTCTAGTGGCCCCCCAACCCCTCCCACTGATCGACGACACCTGCGGTAATCATGCAACACATTGTCCCATTTATCTAGAGCTCCCCACATCGATCACCCATGAGTCCCATTTAATTCTCCCTGGTGGTACAGTGGACCATGACAGCCTGATGGGTCCACTGTGCACCCCTAAAACACCTGGTGGTCTAGAGGACCCCCTACTCCCCCCCCATAAACAAGTCGGCGACTGGCACAGCCCACTGCTCACCTCTGTGGCCAGCCACCGACTGAGCTCTGAAGAAGCCCTTACTGTACAGTATGCCCTCCTTCAGAGCTCATTCAGCAGCTGACTGCGGAGGTGAGCAGTGGGCTGAGCCAGTCACTGGCTTGTTTATGGGAAGGGAGAGTGGGGGGTACACTAGACCACCAGGTATTTTGGGGGTGCACAATAGGGGGGATCAGGGCTGTCATGGTCCACTAGACTACCAGGGAGTACTAAATGGGACTCATGTTTGATCGGTGTTGGGAGGGGGCTCTAGACTAATGGGACAATGTATTCCATGATTACTGCAGGTATCATCGATCCATGGGAGGGGTTGGGGGGGCCACTAGACTACCAGGGATAGTGTGACAATCTATTTTACATGTGTTGGCAATTGGATCTCGGGCTGGGGGCCACTAGACTTCCAGGGATACTTTGTTTGTATGGAGGTGTCAGGGAAAGGGATGGGAGGCCACTAGCCTGACAGGGTTTCACTGTAGTGTGCTGTGCACATGTGTCAGAGACTGGAGGAGCCACCTCCCCCGATTGCATGACCTGCTTTTTGATGGTGGTATTGTGCACCGCACTACAGGTTTTTAATACACTGTTGTGTGATGCTGTTCTTTTGAATATGCCAGTGCACCGGCATTCATGGCCCCTCCACTCACTCCCTCCCCCCCGCACACACTGACTTTTAGCATTGGCACTATCACATAACACCAGCGCTAACTGGCCTTTTGAATATTGCAGCCAGGCACACATTCGGTGCTATTCCTGTGCAACGGGTTTGCACCCAGTGCAAAGTTTTGAGGATCTGGCTCCAAGTTTGTACAGACTTGATTCCATCACATCACTGTCTAATGATACACAGAATTTGAAAATCATTTCACAGAATCAAGGCTCTTCTTTATATTAAGAAGTTTTTATTATTAATAACATAAAAAGAGAATACATATCAGTATATAGTAAATATGATCCCACAATTAATAATAAATAAACAGTAAAAAGAAAATGACACTTATTCCAGAGCAACATGGAAATGAAGTCACTATACAGCTCATGGAAAAATCAATGCATAGTGTTCATAAAATAAGTGATGAGCAGTATCAAGAGTTGGCAGTATAGCCTAGAGGTTAGTGTAACGAGCTGTGAACGAGCTTGGTACATCCAGCAGACCAGACCTGAGTTTGATTCTCACAACCTCCGCTTGCATACTGAGTGACTCTAAGCAAGTCACTTAACTGCCCAGTGCTCCAGGTCGCCTCTGAAAACAGTCACTTGTGCCTAGTGGGCCTTACCCGGTTACCAAAGATTAAAATAAAATAAAATAAAAGCAGCTTTGAAGACTGAATCAAAATCCATCAGAAATCCAATAAGATAGCATATTGCCACTTGTTCCATATAAGATCCATGCAATAGCAGTTTCAATGACGAAACAATAACTCTAATTATTATCATTAAATTATGGGTAGTCAGTGAAATACACAAGATTAGCACGGAGGAGAGAAAGAAAAGATAGAAAGAGACTCTTGAAAATAAGGATCCAGAAACCAGTAGAGGGGAAAGGGAGGTCCAGATAAAAGGGGAGAAAGGGGTAGAGGAGAGGAGAGACTCGACCTCATGAAACAAAATCAGGGCAGTGGTCCAACTAATAGACACCCATTTGTGCCATCTAATTTTGAATGAAGGGAGATGATTCAGGAGTCGAGCTGACATCCTTTCCAAAGAATACAATTTGAGTGTGATATGCCTCCATGCAGCTCGTGTGGGGATTTTCTCCAAGTGCCAAAGCAAAGTAATTGATTTTTTGGCTGCTAAAAGCAATAGAATAACTAATTTTAGGGAAGGTTTGCCCAGTGTGTAGTGATCGGGTGGAATGGTGGCTAGTATGAATGAGGGAGTGAGGACCCCAGGATAATCAAGATATCTTCAATCTTATGGATGACGTCATGCCAGTAAGGTTGGAGAGACAAACAGGCCCAAAGAATATGGGTTTGATCAGCCTGTGGGTGCCCGCATTGATGCAAACAGTGCCCAGCATAGAGATCTACGTATTTAGCAATTACAGGTTGGGTACGAAAATACTGGAGTCGGCACTTCCAAGAATATTCCCTCCAGTAGGAGGCAGATGTCACTTTGTGAGAGGGGATGGCATATTTAAGTCACACTTCCATGGAGTGGGCAGTGACCAGCTCAAGGTTCCATCTGCTGAAGGTGGAGGCAGTAGGTGAGGCTTGTAGTGCCTTGTATAGGTGGCTAATAAGGTGTTCCCAGGCATCTCCCAATAAATAGGACTTTATGAGATGGACTAATGGAGAAGGTTTTTCAACTATTTGAAGGAAAGCATCCTCCCAAGTACAGAGATATGAGCAAAGTTGTAAATACTTATGGAATTCAGAGGATGGAAGGTGGAAAGATGCTTGTAAAGTCACAAAGGGGGAGAGGCCCGTTGAACTAAGGAGTTGGAATACATGCTGGATAATGTAGCCATGCCAGTGTAGAAGAGCTTTCTCAAGTTTATTGGGGGGGAAAGGACATGTCGTATGCCAGGGCCTGGAGATAGAGTCTGTCTGAGGAGGTAAAATAGTGTTTCTGTATGTAGAGCTATTGGTAAAAAGTCTCCGCCGTGTATTGATAGAACTTACTAAGGGGGGGTGCAAGCCGGCGGATTACCAAAAAGATAGCAGCATGGTCATAGGTAACATTGAGTGTATGCACTGAGGCAATGGTTACCCCAAAGGGCATGTGGCCGGGAAGCCAAGTTTCAAAGAAATACAAAATCACACATGCCCCACAATGCAAAGCATCATGGGCTGCATATGCAAATCACCACAGAATGTTATGCTGGTTCAACTTTAAGCAGAAATGCATGGTGCCGAAAGGCCTCTCACACAGCTTGCAAAGGGTGCCAACAGAAGATATAGACACATGTTTCGTCCTACCAGGACTCATCAGTATGCCTTGTCTGTTTGACACCCCAGTGGAATGAACCAGCTACCCTAAGATGGTCTATCTGGGTTATGTTGTGAATAAAGCGGGAAATGAACTTGTCCCAAGTCCGAAAGTAGGTCTTTTCTGGCATGAGGGGAAGAGTCTTAAAAAGTAGAGGACATGAGGAAGGATATTCTGGCGTATTACCTCAACATGGTTGAAAAATCCAAGAGTGAGGTGGGTCCTGTGGGAAAAGTCGTTGGTGATCTGCTGTGTTAAGGGCTCATAATTGAGCAATTCTAAATGAGACAAGTTTTTAATGATTTTGACTCCAAGATAGCAAATGGTCATTTTATGCCATTTGGATTCATAGATTCATAGATAGGTACAAGTTCAAAAGGCGAGATGCCCATTACTGAACTCGCCACCTGCTGTGTCAGCGATGGAAGTAAAATTTCTTATCACCCATATATTCGTCAAGTCTTTTTTTAAACTGTTCTATATTTTCACTATTTATAATATCAGATGGTAGTGTATTCCAAATCGGAGGAATTCTCTGTGTAAAAAATGTCAACCTTTTGTTAGTTTTACATACGGTTATAGATTTAAAAGGGAATTTATGTTTTAACTGTGGTGAGGGAGAAAGTTATAAAAGAGTACATCTGTTTTAAGAGTATTCAATTTATAGCCTGCTAGCACTCCAAAATTATGGAGAAGGTCCCAGACCGTGGGGATGGACTCCTCCGGGGAGGTAAGGGTGAGTAGCAGGTCATCTACAAACAACAAAGCCTTATACTGTTGACCCTCCAAGGGGATCCCCCCAACGTTTGACTGCCTCATATTGCAGCCGCCAATGGATCGAGGTAGAGAGCAAAGAGGAGTGATGACTGGGGACAGCCCTGATGGGTACCTCTAGTAAATAGGAATAGTTGCAAATGGTATCCGTCTAGCTTGAGGTAGGCCGAGGAAGAGTCATACATGGCTTGTAGGGTTTGAATAAACTTGTCAGAAAGGCCAAAGTGAGACTGCGTGGCCCAAAGATATGGCCAGGCCACCTTATCAAATGCTTTTTCAGCATCAAGGCTTAACAGTGTGAGGGAGATATGTTGAGTGACCGCATAATCAATTAATAAGAGATTATATCTGACGCTGTCATGTGCATGCCATTGCCAAATAAACCCAACTTGGTCTTTATCTATTAAAAAGTGAAAGAGTTGTTCAAGCCATCGGGCCATGATGAACATAACATATTTTGTAATCGCAGTTAAGCATAGATATAGGTCAGTGGGAAGTGGGATAGCAAGGGTCTTTCTGGAGCTTTAATTCTTCTAAGATGACTGCATATTTCCAGGAAGGGTAGGAGGTTCACCTTGTTGTATCTCATGGAAAGCTGAGAGCAAAGAAGGGAGATGGGGTTCTCAAAACACTTCATAGAATTCGACAAATTAGCCGTCAGGACCAGGAGCAAGACCAGGAGCTTTTTGAGTCTTAGAATCTCAGAGGGCATTTTTAATTTCAGATGTAATTATAGGAGCTAACAGGGTTTGAGCTTGGTATTCTGACAGCTTAGGCAGTGAAAGAATATAAAGATATGTTTCTATGTGGTCAAGGGGAGGCGAGGTGTCTGCAGTGTAAAGCTGTTGGTAGTATTTAGCCATGGCAGCCTGGATATCCACAGGATGATGTAAAAGGCTACCCGTGGCCAGGTCAAAAAGGTGGAAAATACAAGCTTGAGCATGAAGCACACGTAATTTACGGGCTAGGTAGCGCATTTCCCAAAGGCCCCCTTCATAGTGACGGTACTTCAGGTATAATAACTGCTGCTCTAACTTTTGGTCTAATATTTCTTGAAGCTCCTGCTTTGTACGGTTGGGTTGGGTGAGAACCTAATGATCCCCTTGATGTAAGAAACACTGAAGTGTGTGAAGGGTGGACTGGAGTTCTTGGAGATGGACCTCTCTGTCCCATTCTCTTCACATAGAGTATGAAATAATTTCTCCTTGGAGGACTACTTTGATGGTGTCCCAGAGGATAGTTGGGGTACTATTATGTGCCTGGACCTGCACAATAATGTCTCAATGAGTTGTTTGAATTCCAGAGCACATTGGAGCATGAGACTAAGTCTCCAATGATTATTCTGGTGTGGTTTTCCCAGACAAAAAGTAGTATAAACTGAAGAGTGGTCTAACAAAAAGGAGGTACCATGGCAGTAGTCAGATGCTGAGTCTAAGTGCTCTGCGGTGGTAAAGATATAGTCCAGACAGGAGGAAGTTCCTGTCCATGGGGCATAATGGGTAAATTCCTTGCCCATCAGGAAAAAATGTCTCCATAGATCAATAAAGCCTAAGTGGGTGAAGATGTGGAGAAGGTACTTCTGAAGAGGCGAGGCATGATGCACAACAGAATCGGAAGTGCCCAGGGAAGATGATACGGTGATGTTTGAGTCACCTCCCATGAATAACTGGCCCTGGAGGACCAGTAACAATTTGTTGAAGAACTGTTGGGAGGTGGTTATTGTAGAACCTGGGGCAAATACAGGGAAACTAGAGTAGCGGGGGAATTATATAATGAGCCCATCGCAATGATGAGGCAGCCCTCAGGGTTGATAATCTGGTCCTGCAAGGTGAATGGAACACCTCTAGGGATTAAGATCGCTATTCCCCTTCTTTGTCTGGGAGAGTGAGAGGAAGCAACCACTCTTTGATATCCCAAACAGGAAAACTTTGCATGCTCTGAGTCAGCAAGATGAGTCTCCTGAAGGAGTACAACATCAGGCCTATCCCTCTTAAGCTGTTGCAACAGTCGGTATCTCATAATGGGGCTATGGATCCCATTTGACATTGAAGGAAATGATTGTGGAGGATTTAGCCACTGGTGTAGGGGGGAGCAAGGAGTGGGTTTGAAGGGGCCGAGTATCTCCATTGCAGAAGAAAAGGTAGGTCAGAGAAAGAAAAGAAAGAAAAAAGGAGGACACGGGCGTGTGTAAGGGAAATAAAGCGTAGAAGAACAGAAAGCCAGTGATACAGAGGGATAAGAGATGGAGGAACCAACCACATTTTAACACCAAACAAATGGCATATAGAACCAATAATAACAGTCAGAATGCCAACAGGGAAAACAGGAGAACTGGTGGAACAAAAGTTAGGCCTGGAGCCTGATCGCTAAACAGGGTGCCGGCCCCAGCGCCAAGAGTGAGGGGAAAAAATCCCTCAGTGGTGCTTCCAAGGCAGGGAGTAAACAAATAACTCTCATATGGAAGGAGTTGATCAACACTCCCTGTGGAGGTGAATCACAGTAGAACTGTGGGCCCCCATAGCAGCAAAGTGCAAAAGGGAGGATGAGGCAAAAGGCAGAACCACCCAATACCTGGCCTCCAATTGATGTTGGGTGCTAGAGTGAGAGCGAATAAAGGGGGGGAAGCATAGGACTATGAGGGCTTCCTATCAGTCCTCCCCCATTGTAAGGCAAGGCAAGGCAAATTTTAATTATATGGCGCCCAATCCCGGAGGCTCTGGGCACCTTACGGAGAAATACAATGAGACAAGCAATAAAACGATTAAAATAAGATTACGTTAATACGATTATAAATAAATAAAATATAAACCAGATTAAAAAGCTTTCAGGATGCCATAAACAGGGACTGAACAAAAGCAAGATGTAATTCAGTAGTCATTAAATGTCAGGCTAAAGAGGTGGGCCTTCAGCCTCCGCTTAAACACCTCTAGCGAGGGAGGCCTCCTGGACTGCAGATGGGAGGGAGTTCCACAGGGTCAGCTCAGAAATGCTAAAGCATGATCTCCCGAGGTCCTGAACCAAACCCTGGGAACATACAGGAGGCCTCTCGAGGAGGAGCAGAGAGAGCAAGCAGAGGTCAACGGTGTCAGGAGTTCTGACAGATAGACAGGGCCCAGCCATGTAGGGCCTTAAAGGTGAGAAGACCCACCTTGAAAAGGACTCTCCACTTGACCGGCAGCCAGTGCAAGGCATGCAGAACCGGGGTTACATGACTGGACCTTTAAAGACCCATCAGCAACTGAGCTGCTGTGTTCTGCACCAGCTGTAGTTGGCAGAGGGTCTCCCCTGTGACCCCGAAGTACAGAGCATTGCAGTAGTCGAGCCTGGTGGAACAAAGGCGTGTACTAGCGTCAGCAGATCCTCAGGCAGAATGAGGTGCTTAATCCGGGCGATGTTCCACAGATGGTAAAACCACTGCTGACTACAGACGACACCTGATCTTCAAATGTCAATCTGCTATCAAGGATCATGCCCAGATTTTGCACCCTTGGGAAAGCCTCCAACAGGGTCAAACCCAGTACAAGACCAGAGACAGCCCTGGGAGGCAACCCATCACGCCTGCGACCTGGCTTGATCTCCACCACCTCCATCTTAGCCGGGTTGAGTCTCAGCCAGCTGGAAGCCATCCAGTCATTGATTTTAGCCAGACAGTTGTTATCATCAACAGCTCCGGGAGCAAATGACAAATACAGTTGGGTGTCATCTGCTTAGCAGTGAAACTCCACACTGTATTGTAGAAAGATCTCTCCCAGGGGCAGCATATATACTGTGAATAACATCTGCGACAAGATCGAGCCCTGTGATGCTCCACAAGACAGAGGTATCGGGGAGGAGGAGAAATTTCCCATCACCACCCGCTGCACCCTAGCTGAGAGGTAGGACTCAAACCACCTGATGACAGTACTGGCAAGTCCACAGAACTTACAGAGCCAATCCAATAGCATGATGTGATCCACAGTGTAGAAGGCTGATGAGAGAACAAGGAGTACAAGAACTGACCTGTTTCCTGTATCTATGACCCTGCGCAGATTATTATGCACCCTCACTAGAGCTGTTTCAATGCTATGTCTAACCTGGAAGCCCAACTGAAATGGCTCATAAATGTCTGAGGACACCAGCTAGTCCTCAAGCTGTTGTGCCACTAACTTCTCAACAACCTTGTTCAAGAAAGGCAGGTTGGAGATAGGATGGTAATTCACCAGGACATCAGGGTCGAGGGAAGGTTTCTTAAGGAGGGGCCTCACCAGCACTTCTTTCAGAGCAGCTGGGAAAAACCCCTCTGCCATCATGCTCCTGGAAATCCCCGGCAAACATCGGGCCAACAGCCTCAGTACATCCCATTAAGAAACGTGTTGGGGCCAGGTTCAGTTCACAAAAAGTGTGCTTCAGCTGTAAGATCACCTTAGTCACTTTGGACACCTCCACTGGTCTAAACTCTTCCCAGATAGACGGAGTGCTGCTGAGAAATTTTAAAATAATAGAGTGCAGCCACTCCTCACAACTCTGCGGCATAGGCGTGAATGCTCTATGAAACCTCTTTATGCCCCTAGAAAAGTCGGGGTCCAACTGCAGCAGTTCCCAAAGCAGCCCATTAAGGAAAGCCCCTATGTTGCGACCTTCCTCATCTTCAGAAATGTCATAAATTCTGATATTATTGCAATGAGAGCAGTTCTCCAAGTCGCTGCATTTAGCTGAAAGATCTTTGCGCTTTTTTAATAAGTGCAGAACCAGGTGCTCCAGCTGATCAGTGCAGGAGTCTAATGAGCTGTGGTGTTCCTCAAGGTCCATTACTATTTTCTTTATTTTTGCAAATTCTGCTGTTAGCTCCGTCCAAAAGGATCGGACCTTCATTCGGAAATCCTGTAGCTCAGTGAGGATGGTCACGTTGCTGGATTGGGCAGCGGAGACCTGGGCATCCATCATGTCTTGGTGAGAAATCGGGGCTTGCTGTGTGGTGGTGACAAACCCTAGGGCATCTGTCACCTGTGCTGCCTAGTTCTTTTTCCTACCACTCATCAAAAAGGAAGGCTCCTGGTTTGAGAGATGAATGTTATTAGGATGAAAATGCTGAAATTTAGGAGCTATTGGCGGAGAATTGCCACAGCTTCTAATTCAGTGTTGAATTCCCTAGGATGACAACACCGGAAGCCCCCTCCAGAATCAAGGCTCTTCAATAAGGGATGACAGCAAGCCAAAGACCAAGTTTGTCCTGCCCATGAATCCAACTATGGGGGTCTTTTTAAAAGCATGTGAGAGAAACATTAAAAAACCTAGGCCTGATTCTCAAAAGTCGGCACAGGCCACGCCAAATGAGGCTTGCGGCAATTGCCGGTGCACCAGGGACCCTGTGCCTGATTCTCTAGTGGGTAGAGTCCCAGCATCGAAGACCCGTGGCTTGCAGCAAACCCAGCCCTGCACCAAACAAAGGGTATATCAGGATGGATTAACGCAAGCCCTGGATTGGCAGTGCGGCAGTAGCACGAAGGACAGGTGCCATGTGGCAAGCACCCCCCAGCCCCAATCCCCCATTAAAATATATATATATATATTATCCCTGGTAGTTTAGCACCCTCCCAGCCCCAATCTCCTGTAATAAGAATGACAAGAACCCTGGTGGTCTAGTGGACAGCCCGAGCTCCGATGCCTCCTTTTATCACCTGTATCTATTCCTGGTGGTCTAGTGGACCCCCACCCCACAGCGCTCTACCATCCTGCTCCCTCACAACCCGTAACATCGCTGGTTACTGGAACAGCTCACCACTCATCTCTGTGGCCAGCCGCCAACTGATCTCTGAATGAGTCTGTACTGTGTATAATTCGCGCCCAGTGCTTGACAAGCTGTCAATCACTGAGTGCATACTGTATAAATATGCACTCATTCAGAGATCAGTTGCGATGGCCGCGGGAGGTGTGAGTTGTGGCTGGCAGTCACTGCCTCTGTTACAGGTTGGGGGACAGGTGGTAGAGCACTGTGGGTGGGATTCTTAGACCACCAGTACTAGATACAGGTGATATAAGGGGCATTTGAGGCTCAGGCTGTCCACTAGACCACCAGCGTTCTTTAGTCATTCTTATTACTGAGATTGGGGCTGGAGGGGCCACTAGACTACCAGGGATACTATTATATATTTTAATGGGGATTGGGGCTGGGGCCACTAGACTACCAGGGATAATAGATATATATTTTAATGGGGAATTCGGGCTGGGCGCCACTAGACTACCAGGGAGATTTTAATTTTTATATTGGGAGATCAGGCTGGGGTGGGGGACTGCAGCACATTGCCACAATGTGCAAAACTCACCTGGAAGGTGAATTCCTAAATACCCTTTGACCAATCCTGGCTGGTCAAAGGGTACTTAGAAATCCACTTTCTGGGTGAGTTTTGAGAATATTGTTTGAGGTGCTTTGGCAGCCTGTGTCTGCCACAAGCCCCTAGTACCTTGCCCGCAGCCCATTTTGTGGTGCACAGGCAGTGCAAGCCCCATTTAGTGCAGGCAGCCTGCAGTGGAAGCAGGCTGCATTTGTGAATTGCTCCTGGGGCATCGTTTGCTGCAAGGGGCACCTTGTGCCAATCATTAGGATGCAAGCCCCTTGCACCACCTCGGGAGCTTTGAGAATCGGGCCCTTTGAATCTCAGAACTTTAAATCAGAGTTCCACAATGTATCCAATGATAAGATAAGCCTGAAAAACCTTGCTGTTATTTTGCAATTTTTGACTGCTTACAACTTGGCCATACTTTAAGAAAGAGATCAAAAATTTGGCACACACAGCCTCAAGTTTGGGCTGTATGAATCTACCAAAATTGGTGACATTCTGTTCTCAAGTTTTAAAATGATAAAGCCGTGGAATTGTGACGTTTATGTACTTGGAAAATGTAATTTACAAATTTCTGAATGTCTGGCTGTTTACAACCAGGGTCATTGGAAAACTGTGGAAAACATTAGTCAAAAATGCTGAGACCTTTTGAAGAAATTGCGGGGAAATTGTAGGGGATCACTATACTTGCCTAGTGCTCCTTAATAAATCTCTTACTGTTTGCTGCAACATGCATTGATCCCATGAATTGTTAGATAAATGTATTGCCACTTATCTACACCTTTGATATGAAGAAATGTGTGTGTTTTGGAAATAAATTGCAAATTAATCATTATGCAGCATATCTTCTGAAATCTAAAGACATCTACCTCATGCAGCGTTAACTAGATTTTATTTAATAACTCACAGTCAATAATGAATAAATCCTGAAGCAACATGCTTTGAACGTTTCTAGATATGAGATAATGAAGCCTGTTCAATAACGACTTACTTTGGTGCAAGAAAAAATAAACAGATAACCGGGGTGCCTAATCAGGTGCCAATAAGAAAAACTGTTTATTTTGATAAAATAATTGCTGTTCATAATCAACTCTATAATTATAAAAATTCTAAAACCACATGATAAAAGTATTAAATCATACCAATAGCTTTTCATTACATCATACAATAGTTTTTGATACGTCACTTTTTTATACTCGGGTTGCAATGATTTTTGTCTAATTGTAGGTAACTGTTGAAATATACTTTACCTGTTTTATCAGCATGTAGGCTTTGTATGTGACTTGTAGGTGTGGGCAGATTAACAAGTAAGGGATCACTGTCACCAACTCTTTCAGAAGCACATTCAAGTTTATAACCAGCAGGACCATCCAAACTCCTCAGACATTTGAACAAAAATCCATTCAGAATGAAAGTACGTGTACAAGGAAGACCTATCCTACCACTCAAAAGTAAGCATTGTAGTTAGTGCTCTAGTTAGGTGAATGAGGCAATTTGCATCCTTTCTCACACCTATTGTTTCAGTCTCTGGCAGCAAAAAGTTATAACAGGAGCCATCCTGAGGGATTATCCCCTAGTATCCAATTACAGATTGAGGGAGCACATAGGGAGCCCTTGGATACTTGTCAGCTCAATTTTGTGACTACGTTTTTCCACCCAGTGTAATGAAATTAAAGACATTATTGACAAATGGTTTGGGGCCCTCCAATCCTATCTTTCTTCACTGATTTCACTGGCTCTCTACTCTTCCTACACTATTTGCTCCAGGGATTCCAGCACCTTCTCTATTCCCCACCCTCGCTCTTCTTCGGCCGAGCTGTCTTCTCTTACCACCTCCCTTCCCTTTGGAATCTTCTCCACGCTCCCCTTCACTTCCTGCCTTTAGACATCTCCTAAGGCAACTACCTGCACCCTCTTGTTCATATCTAGTCCCTCCCTAAGCTCTTACCCTCTCCCTCTCCTGCTCAGCCCTCCTGGTTTGATGTTCTAAGCACTGTCCCAACCTCAGTATGCACTGTGCACTTTTACTTTCTCCCATGGTTAGCCATTCTCTGCAGTGCTGTATAAATGCTGTTTTATATGACTCTTTTCTCAGCTACTGCCACCTCTGTATAATGAGCCTTGGCTCAGTGTGCTGTTCCTGGTTAACAACTTTTAAATAAATAAAATTAGATTCTTATGCTAAGCAAAAACCTGGTATGTTCTATAAGAGAGGTTCTATCTTTGGTGGTTGGCTTGTACATAGCCCGAAGTCTTTTGAACAAACACATACCAGGCCTGCCCCTCTGACCCTGGGTTATGCAACAGCTATAAACATTGCTAAGTCATCCAAACAGCCAAATCTTGCATTAACCCTAGAAGTGACACTACAGCCTATAACAAGAAATTTGTGAATTGTGATACCACTCATGGTATACGTAGCAACAAGTAGTTGTGGATGTTTTTGTGTGGGCAAAACAAAATGGAAACTGAAAGACAGAGTAGGAGACCATATGTGAGCAATACAGCATGAGAACATGAACTATGCTCTGTGTGCCCATATTCTGTAGATAATAGTGGCAATCCATTGCTTTTTGGGATACAAAACATAGTTATTGATAAAAGAGGTGGTGATCTGGATCAGACAGTGTCCAGGAGAAAGGCTTTCTGGGTATACTTCCACAGAGCACTCCCCAGACAGGTCTCTATGATAAATCTGAACTGGCATCATTTCTGTAAAAATTGTAGGAGCATATATTATAAGTTGCCAACCATCATCTCTCTGTTTATTTGACGTAGAATATGAAATTGATAATATATTGTTGTTTCTTCTTACAGATCTGTTCCTGTTTTAATAGAATATCTTAACATCAGGAACAGCTGAATTTTTTGTAGATTATGCTATTATTAACTGTCTGTATAGCAGACACTTTGTATATAGTGTTTTGTAGTCTAATACTGTTAGCTGTGACTTGGTGTGTGTGTGTGTGTGTGTTTTTGTTTGTATGTGTGTGTGTGTTTGTTTTGTGTGTGTATGTGTGTGTGTTAATTGTATTATGTTTCTTTTAAACTACACATTATCTACACATTAGTCCTTTTTTTCATTTCTCATTTTACGCACTGCTTCTCCTGAAAATGTTGCCAATATTGTTTTTCATTATTTGTTTACCTCTTTACCCAATATCTTGCCCCCATGTGACCTGCCCCCACAGCCCCATCCCACCTTCCTCAGGTACTTACACATCCTCTGTCTCTCATGGCTCCCTCCTTCCCATGATGGAGCCTTCAGGGATGCACCCCTCCGTGTGTCCAGATCCAGTGAAGGAGGGTGCCTGGTTAGTGGTGTGAGGCCTGCAAGGGACTGGCCTTCACCCTGCCTCAGCCAGTATTTTTCCTCCATTTTTCTTCACCATCCCAGGTGGCAGGCCAGCATATACTGTATATGTGTGTGTGGGGGGGGGAGGTCTGCTGCGAATGTGTACAGCGTGCTCCTTCAGGGAAAGAAATCTCACTGGTCCACCAGAAGGACCCGCTACAGCACTGATGCATGCTGCCTCCCTTCCACAGCTGGGACACACTGTCACCGGCACTGTAGCCTCCCAACTTGTCTGCCCGATTGCCGGCTCCCGTGTTCACTCCTGAACTCGGGTCATAGGTGTGGAAGTGCATTGTGCTTCTGTTTGGTTATCAGATGGCATTGTCTGTTTCTCTAATTTTTACAGTATTTAAAGGGCACACCAGGGGGATCTTGGAACCCTTTAAAAAGTGCAAAGGTACTGCGCCAACCATTAGGTTGTTTTGGAGGCACCCTGCACTTTTACCTGGGCATACTGGACATACTGCAATACTGTAACCTGGATGCCATGTCCCAATGGGCTACTACCCCTGCCTGCTGCCCACAATGCAGGATGAGGGGCCTGGGTTCTGGTTTGTCTGACAAAAGGGGCTCATTACCAGCAGTAGAACTATATGCGCAGTGCCTCCACCCATAGTAACTTTTAAATGGGTTTGATGACAAACTAGTACAAACCTCTGGGATGCTGTACCTACCCACTGCCCCACCCTGTGGTCCCACACATGGATTAGTATAACACACATACTTTGCATTCAATGGTACAATTATTAGTGAGTGCTAATAATATGCTCACAGTAACCACACTTACCAACAGGGTCTTGACTACTGGAACACACCCTGTACACCTGTAAAAAATGGTTTTCAACAACAACAATACACCTTTTAGCTTCCCACAATAGACTAGCACTTGGTAATAATATGCTCATGGGCAGTGTTAACATTTAACATTAAATATTATTTATTTGGGGAATAACAACGGAGTAAGGGATGCAAAGTAAACTTATTAAATGGCATTTTTGGTTTTGCACAACATTAAAAGCAATACATTCAGTCCCCCTGGACAGTCCAGTTAATTGCACTGGGTACCCAGATTTCCACAGTTGTAGGCCTGGCACGTTGCAGCTGGTTGGTCGACATTGGGGCCCTTAAAGAAATAAATTTTGATCTAATTATTTTAACCTTTTTAGTAGTATCAGAGCAGACACTTTTAAACTGTAGGCAATTGTAATTCCCAGGCCAGATGGCCTGCACAACCGTTTAAATAGCACAATTGCACTTGGAGCAAACAACTTGGCAAAATACCTTAACTTTGTTGCAGGGACAGGCCCTGGATTTACTCACGGTACCATGGCTCCTTGAGCTGGCCAGGTTGTCAGGTTGATTTATCCTGGAGCAGGATTTGATCTGCTGACCCTCGGCTGCAGGCCGTAATCTTCTGTCCGTCTGGAATAAGATTAGCATACAGGGACCAGGGCTGGCATGACTCACCTCCATGTCTGGGCATATCCCCCTCAAGGTGGCCGCAAACCAATGCTGTGATGTTGCAGTGGTAGCTGACTCCCCGATCTGGTCTGAAGACAGTGGCAATTCGAATTCACAGTGCAGCAACAGTCTTTTGAGCCTCTCAAGGTATGGGCTCTGCATAAGCAACTCAGTGTCTGATGCAGTTTCAAATGGGCCATGCAGCTTACCCACTTTGCAGGTGGTAGTCTCTGGCAGTAAGTTGGTAGGTAGGTAAAATGTTTATTCATACTAAAAATTAATATGGATAACATCACTGAGCCGAGGCTCATTTACAGTGAGGTCCAATAGTCCCAAACCAGTTACTCTTACATTGATTAGTTAAAATACATTAACCACATTACATCATAACTGGACTAATACAAATAACATTAACAATTACATTTCTAAAATATCATTGTTCAGTCTTAACAATCAACAAAAACAACACTTACAAAATACAGACACAATGTCACAATTATCTTCCAGTCTCCTCCAAAAAAGCTAGGCAGGAGACGAACTCTGGAGCCACAGGCTTTAGTTTTAAACTGCAGTCTTCGAGGCAATATTCTCACCTCACAGCAGTTCAGCTTGGCTATCTCCACACAGACTTTGGTGCAGTTCAGTCAGAAATGGCAGTTTCGGCAGAATTCACTCTCCCTCACAGCTTGGGAGCTGAAAGAATCTAATCTGCAGCTTTAGCTATTCAAATAGCTCAATTTAGGTTGTTAGGTGGTGGAGAGGTAAGTAGACCTCTCCACTTTCTCCTCAGAGCTGAACACGGAGCCTCCTTCCCTTCTGGAAGCCCTCTAGCAGCTGCCCAGTTCAGCTGTCCCTCCTTAACTGAAGGAAACAGAGTTCTGAAATCTAATTGGATGCTGAAGCTGTCCCTCACAGTTCTAGCATTCTGACTGGCTAAAATGGGCGCCAAGCACACAGTTCACTGTTTCTCCCAGCATACATAGCAGAAGGACCCCAAAAGGACCCTTTTAGTTCCGATTGACTATAAAGCAGGGTCAAAGTGACAAAACATGGCTGCTGCAGGGCAGAAAGTAAACAGTCCAAACATTAAAGTTCATTTGTTAAGGAACAGTTTCGTTTTAGGAATAAATATTTATAGCATTTGAAAGGGCTCCCTCTGCACTTTTAAGCTACTGCAGAGTGGTGTTTGAATGAGTGCTGCCCAGCCCGTTGTGAGCTTCATTTCACTTGGACCCAGCACAGACTGTACACTATACACAAAGGCTGGGCTTCTTAAAGCTACAGAATGACTGCATTAGTTTACACTTTTGCACAGGGACCATGAGTACAGCAATACTTTACATTGGATTTACATTTGCATCACTGGATACTGGCCAGATTCAAGAGGCAGAACACAGGCTGGATCATGGCCAGGCAGAGGGCAAACACAGTGCACAGGGAGATGACTCTAAGGTAAGCCCCATCACTTTGGGGGGGGGATTACATTATTCCACTTAACAAAGGAATTTTTAAGAGAAGGCCTAACTGGATCAGTGTCTCTGTCAGCATGCTGAATGCCTGTTTTGCTTTGCTTCTAAAAGGGAATTGAAAGTGTTTGCTCCATACGATGTACTGTATAAAAATATGACCACTGAGAGACAGAGAGTGACAAAGATAAGGGTGGTGGGTGGGTGGTCTCTTTCAACATCCAACAGTGCCATTTTCAAGATGTGTGCAGTGCAGTATCTCTTTTGACATCTAGGTACCCATCATCATCACCATGGTATCACTCAAGATTCAGTGATGCCATCATCATCAATATGGTGGGTGTATGGTATCTTTCAACATCCAAGGATACCATCACTCTGGTATCCGAAAACCAGCTGCAGGTCATCAGAGACATAATATCCTCCACAGGGCTCAGTCTTGGGACCATTACTATTTAATTTTTACATTTCTGATTTGTGTGACAACATTTGTGGTTGGTCTACTAAGTTTGTGGATGACACGAAAATTGGTGGAATTATAGGTTCTGATACTAGTATTTCTAATCTGCAGGACATAAACAGATTGGCACAGTGGGAAAGAAATCTCATATGAGATACAATACTGCAAAATGTGCAGTATTGCATCTAGGCAAAAAGAATCCACAAGCAACTTACACCATAGATGTAAGCCTACCCCCTCCCTGGTGTCTAGGGGTATGATGGTAAATGTCCATGGGAAGGGGGCGGCCTCAGCAGCAAGTACACTTTCAAAGATGGCTACATTCACCCAAGTTCCTGATAGTAAAGGGAGTGCCACCCCGACCGCTCTGGTGCTGGGCCGGAAAGGAAACAGTGATTAAACAGCATCAACAGTTCAGGAAGAATGAGACTACTCCTTCAGACATGACGAACAGCGGGATCCCAAATTTAAGAAATATGGTTCAATAAAATACAACCACTTCACGGAGCAGTTCATAACTTAACACGCAGAGGCAGGACATTATTTCTTGACCATGGAGGTCACACAGTTGATTTATTCCCTTTACATAAAGTCCATTCTTGGGGCATGATCCAGATGACCCCAAATCCTCCAGCAGCTCAGTTTATATGTAGCATAACAAAACACACCTTGCTGCAGGGCTGCTCTCCCCAAATGTCTTGTTCCCATCTCTTCAACTCAGCCTGGTCTCTCACCTCGGGACCAATGCTTCACTCTCCCATGGGTCTAAATCACTCACTGGGGCATTTGGCTAGCCTCTCACCTCAGGGCTACTGCTCCCTCTGTCATGCAATGCTCAGGAGGCTTAGTAAAAGATTAACTTTCATTTTTTTTCAATATTTTCCTTTTTATTTACAAAATATGCGATACATGGTTGTACATACGGCAAGTCTGATAAGTACATGATAAAAATCATTCACTTACATAATAATTGGTTGATATCATCTTGTAGTGCTACCCAAATATTGTACTCTGATTTAATTCTTATTAAGAGTTTTAAAAAATAAGGCTCCAATAACTTGACAGGACCTGATACGTCCAATCGAATCCCTCAAATTACATTCTTATCAATAACCGAAGTTCATTCGACTGAATAAGTTGTGAAGAGGGGGCCCACATCCGATTATATTGTTTGATTTTATTATTCAACCAATAATGAACTTTCCATAAGCGATGAATGCAGTCAACATCATGGTGACAGATAATCAGTCAATCCTCGACCAGCTTAATAATCATTTTGCTACTGCAGGATTATTCTTTGATTCTTCTTCCACCAATACCCTCCGTGACCAACTTGGGATGCAAGACCTAGTAGCTCCGGCCTCAGATGCAGTGTTCTCCTTACAACCTGTATCACTGAAGGAGGCTGAAGACCTCTTCCTACACTTGGATGTCAGGAAGCGCGCTGGTGCTGACCACATTGATCCATATTTCTTAAAAATTAGCTTCCAAGCCCTGGGTGTGCCCATCACGCCTCTCTCTTCAGTCTATCCCTCCTGCATGGCGAAATACCTTCTATATGGAAAACTGCTCACATGATTCCCCTACTCAAATTGGGAGACCCTAGCGACCTCAACAATTACAGGCCAATCTCCTTACTTCCTATCCTATCCAAAATGCTAGAGAAATTAGTAAGTATTCAACTTAAAAATTACTTGGATTCTACAAAACTAATAAACCCTTTACAGTCAGGATTCCGACCATGCCATAGCACAATTACGGCCCTGGCAAAGATAACCAAAGACTGGCAGGAGGCCCTGGATGCCAAGAGCTTTGTGTGTGCAGTATTTCTTGATCAAAGCAAGGCATTTGATACTGTCGACCACAAACTGCTCTTGGTACCCCTTAGTAACATCGGCGTGGACACCCCCTCTCTGAGATGGTTCTCTAACTACCTTTCTGGTCGCCAGCAGCAGGTAAAGGCAGAAGGTGAATTCTCACCGCTGAAACCGCTTCTGAGGGGCGTACTGCAAGGGTCCATACTGGGTCCACTGCTATTTGCAATTTATATTAATGGAATCAATGTAGGAACTAAATCTGCCAACATTCATCTATTTGCTGATGACATGGTACTCTACATTGACAGACCTACTCCTGAAGCAGCATGCATGGATCTCCAGCAGGAGTTTAATCAATTTGCAACTTCAACTACTTAACCAGAAACTACTATCGAATGCAAAAGAAACAAAGGCGATGCTCCTCTCACCCTTTATCTATGCAAACAACCATGCTACACAAGGGTACACTCCCCAGATTACTACACCCCTAGGTGAGCCACTAGAATTTGTAACAAAATTCAAATACCTGGGGGTGTGGATCGACCAAACGCTCTCCTTCCTTGAACATATCAAGGATCTTATAAAAAAGCTTAGGCAGAGGCTTGGCCTGTTGTACAGAATAAAAAAGCTGCTCACCCAGGATGCCAAGAAGAGACTAGTACTAGCCTCATTCCTATCATTGCTGGACTACGCTGACTTTATGTATGGCCAAGGCCCTGCTTCAGCATTAGCTAAACTAGATATACTATACCACAGAGCCATAAAATTAGTTACTGGTGCCCCGTAGTTCATGCACCACTGCTCCTTATACGCTCTGATGGGATGGACGTCTCTTGCCTATAGAAGACAGAAAAGCGCTGCCTTCTGGACATACAGAGCAATCACCAAGAAGCTTCCTCAATATATATCGGACTGTCTTCCTCTATACACAGTAGGTAAATATGCCCTCAGAAGCATCTCCTATATTCTACTCACAGTTCCAAAAGTCAATTCGCGTTTTAGTAGATCTTCCTTAAGATATGTGTTACCTTCACTATGGAACAATTTACAGAAATCCTTAAAACTGGTGCACCCAATCAATGTCTCTGCATTTAAAATGCGTTATGCAAGATCTATTAAGGAGTCCTGTAACTGCTTCCTGAGAGTAATAATAAGACACCATGTCGCAGTGTCACTGTGTCCTCCTGGTACCTGCTAGCCTCTACACCCCCTTCGTTATTCCTCCCTATATATAGGTATCTATAATGCATTACAGGTGCTCAGACCTGGAGCCAGAATTTTATTCTACTGGTCTCTTCATCACTTACCGTCTGAGGCTCACTATACAGGTCCCCTTTTTTTCAAGCCTTCTTGTCTTTCCCAGTCCTTTCCCCTGCTTTGTATGCCACAATTCCTACCACTTATCAGCTCTCTGTTTTTGCCAGTCCCTTTCTCCACTTTGTATGTCTCAATCTCTACCATTCATCAGCTCCCTCTGTTCTTATTTATTTATTAGCTTTTGGTAACCGGGTAAGTGCGCTAGGCAACAGACCTGCCTATTTTCAGGCACGACCCGGGAGAGCACAGGACATTGGTTACAATATGCAGAAATGCACATACATAATATAGGTGTACAGGAGCAAAACAAGATATACATTGGGTAGCACAGTAATAGTTACATAAGGGTACATTTTAGGCATAGATCATAATAAGGACGTAAAATAAAGCAATTAGGGTAACCATAAGACAGCTGAGGACAGTAAAGACATCAAGGTTCATAGCCACCTAGACAAGCATATTGCATGGGAGAACATTAGTGTAGTACTCAGGGTCAGACCCGACAGCCTGCTGTGGGACAAAGCAAATTAAGAGCATTTGCATTGGCCAGATGCTAGAAGGTGGGTGAACAGCGAGTTTTTGAATTCTCAATGGGAGGCTGAAGTTTTCACCATAAGGGGCAGTGAGTTCCAGAATTTGGGAGCAAAATGGGCAAATGCCTGTTCACCCATTTTTGTCATGCAAGGTCTAGTGGAGAGCATGGGGACAGAGGAAGACCTGAGGGTACGGGTGTGTGAGGCAGGAGTCAGGAGGTTGGCAAGATAGACAGGGCAGGGAGGTCTAGACAGGGAGTCGATTAAGCAGCCCAGGGAGTAGGCTTGAATATCCTTAGGTGACAGCCAATTTAAGCCAGCGTAAAGGAGACAATGATGGGTAAGCATGAGGGCAGTTAAGGCGAATCTACAGATGTTGTTGTAGACAGTGTCCCATTTGTGGAGTGTAGCAGAGTTTGCAGCAAAGAGGAGGGCAAGAGCATATTGAACTGAGAATGAGAATACCTCTCACAACAGAAAGTCTAGCGGAAGGAGTGAGGAGTGGCGCGCAGCGATAAGCTCTGCCAATTTTAACATTGACGGCATGGCACACCATACTGACATGTTGAGACAGGTCAGTGTGGGATCCAAAGTGACCCTAAGGTACTTGAAGGACTCAGTGTTTAAGATGAGGGAGCCATCAAGGCATTGAACCCGGAGCCTGTTCGCAGGGGCAGACAGTTTCTTAGAGGATCCGAATAGCATAGCACAGGTTTTTCTAGGTTCAGGACTTGGTGGTTGCTAGAGAGCCAGGTCTGCAGGAATGGAAGTCATTAGTGAGAGTGGAGTTGATGGCAGTAACCGATTTTGACCCAGAGTAGAGAACAAGGTCATCTCGTACATAAGAGTGCAGCTATGCGGGACATGGTGGGAATATCATTTAGGAAGAGGAGAAGAGTAGAGGTCCAAGAGTGGATCCCTGGGAACTCCACATGGAGATGTTTGGGGAGGAAGGGCCTTGTGAAATGCTACTGCCTGAGTCCGATTGTCAAGATAGCTATGGAACCAGGAGAGGCTTGGTCAGATGCTCCAATGGATTGGAGTTTCTTTAGCATGAGAAGATGGTGTACCATGTAAGGCTTTAGACAGGTCGATAAAGACTGCCCCAGTGAGGAAATGTCCATATTATTTCTGATGTCATTTGTAAGTTGTGTAAGTGCAGAGGTGGTACTGTGACTGGGCGGAAACCATGTTGGCACGGGGTTTGAAGATTAAACATGTCAAGGTGAGCAGCAAGCTGGCGGTGGACTATTTTTTCAAGCAGCTTACTGAGACTGGGCAGAAGAGATATAGGGCGGTAGTTGGACATGAGTTTGACATCGCCCTTTTTGTGCATAGGGATGGTTCTGGCAGTTTTCCAGGTGGATGGGACAGTAGACGTATGAATCGAGAGGTTAAAAGCCAGGTGATAGGTCTGGTCAGCCAAGGTGCATACTGCTTAAGTATGCAAGGATGGATACCCTCAGGCCCTTGACCCCAGCGTGCGGAAGGGAGTTAAGTAGCTCGAACTTCAAGGTATGTGGTTGGAGCCAGAACGAAAGGGAGGGTGGGAGGGCGAGGGAGGAGAAGAGGGACAGTCAGGTTGTGGGCTAGTTAGAGTAGCGACTGGTGGAGAAGAAAAGAGGCATTGAAGGCGTTGGCAATGGTGTCATGGTTGGTGCAGTGAACACTTTGAATGTTCATGTCAGCTGGATTCTGTTGCTTGTCATTGCCGAGAATGTCCTAATTTTGAACCAGTACCTCTGCGCAGTTTGTAGAGGATGTTATTAGTAGGTTCCTATAGTAGGTGCTTTTGGCAATACGAATTTGTCTTTTGCAGTTGTTACGTAATGCACGATAGTCTTCAAAGTCTGCACGGAGGTGGGAGATCTTCCACCTGGACCAAAGTTTGTCCCTAGATTTGAGAAGTTGAAGCAGGGGGCGTGTTAGCCACTTGGTTACTTTCCCTGCCATCCTACGTGTGGTGACCGGGATGTGAAGGTTTTGAAGAGAGAGGAGGACGGAGTTGAAATATTCTGTGGCTATGTTAATGTCCTCTGTTTGGTAGAGAGGGGACCAGTCAACCTGGTTAAGGTCAGTTAAGAAGTCCTCATGACTTAGGCGGGAGAGATTAGGAAAGGTTACAGTTTTAGCAGGGAGGGGAAGAATGACAGTGTTCCAGACACAGTAGATGGGATAGTGGTCACTAATTGTGTCAGGTAGCACACCGGCTGAGGCAACATATTCCGTCCTGTTAGTAAGTATCCAGTCAAGGAGGGTGCTGGTGCCCCCACGTGAGACCCTTGTGGGTTCATGTATGAGCTGGGATAGATTTGCCTTGCTAGCTAAGGAGGATAGGTTGGCTGAGTTTTTCTTGGACCAGTCAGGTTAAAATCACCAAGGCAGATAATGTCATTCTTGCCTGTAACTGTAGCAGAAACCCTAGGAGTTCAGTGATGCCTTGTAGCATTTTTGGGGAGATATAAGCACAAAAATATGGAGTTTCTTTACACCCCAAGCAGTAGGAGTGCAAGATTTCACAGTTTGGTAGGAGGGGTCCTGCAGAAGGGTAATGTTTAGGTGAGTTTTGAAGTAGAGGGCAAGGCCACCTCCTTTTAGTGCCAGGACGGTCGACACGAAGCATGCTGTATCCAGGAAAGTGGCACTGAGAGTCAGGCACTGTGGGCTAAGCCAGGTTTCTGTGATGGCGAGGACGTCGGGACATTAGTATAGATCAAGCCTGGAGGTCAGGAGATTGGCCATAAGGCTCTAGCATTCAGGTGGTAAAGTTAGTCCATTGGTTTTAGGGAGAGTGGTGGCTGGGGGAAGCAAGGTTATGACAGGACGCAGAGATGGACCAGGGTTGATCTCAATGTCGCCGGATAGTATAAGAGATAGGGTTAGTAACCATAGCGGGGTGATGAGGTACGCCCTGATAGACATGCAGGGTGGCGGCTTCAGATGAAGGTGAAGGTATCTGACTATTGGACTAATACGCTTGCTGATGAGAGCAGAGGTAGTGGTAGTGGAGTGGCAGTAGCAAGCATGTTGGAGTAGTAGAAGTCAATCTGAGTATAAGTATTGGCAGAAGCTGTTGATGTGTTCAAGCAGTAAAGCTCAAAGAGGATAGGAAGGCAAAGTATTCCCATAAGGAGCGCTAGGAGGGGAGGAGGGGACATTTTTGACTAGAGAAAGGAGGAGGTAGAGAGGAAGAGACAGCAGAGGGCTCCTTTAATATAAATCACTAAGAAAACAGCTACTAGAGAGCAGTAAATGTACAAGGAGTATTGGGAGCAAATTGCTCGAACTTAATCAGGCTCCCTCTAGTGGCAAAACAATATAAGGAGCTAATGGAGAAAAAAAAAAAAATACCGACAGCAGCAAAATATCGTGAGGGCAGAGGCTATTTAAGTAATACCAGCGAAGGGTGGGGGGATTTCAGATAGAACACAGGTCCTGGGCTTGCAGTGACTCTAAGCTTTTCAATACAGTTACAGGCAAATACAAATAGTTTTAGCTGGTTTGTTTTAAAACTTTCAAAATCAGGCACAAAAGTAACAGTTCTGCTCCGTTTGAGCATGGGCAGCAACTCGAGGTGCTACTCTGGCTGTGATTCATGTGCTGAGCAGGGGAGCTTGTGGCCGTTTCAGACAAGGCGCCAGATGGCCAACAGTGGTGGCAGCAGCCTGGATCAAGGTAGAGTTACCTGGTGTGTCTCGGGTTCGGGGCTTCTGCAGGCAGGAAGGGCTTCAGGGCAGGCCCTCACAACCTCCGGTCTCCTCGGGGGAGGGGGGTGGTCTCTGGTACGTCTCGGGTTCGGGGCTTCTGCAGGCAGGGAGGGCTTCAGGGCAGGCCCTCGTGACCTCCGCTCTCCTCCGGGAGGGTGGTCTCTGGTGTGTCTCGGGTTCAGAGCTTCTGCAGGCAGGGAGGAGGGATTTAGGGCAGGCCTCGGACCTCCGGTCTCTCTCGAGGGAGGGTGGTCTCTGGTGTGTCTCGGTTCGGGCTTCTGTGGGCAGGGAGGCTTCAGGGCAGACCCTCGTGACCTCCAGTCTCCTCGGGGGAGGGGGTGGTCTCTGGTGTGTCTCGGGTTTGGGGCTTCTGCGGGCAGGGAGGGCTTCAGGGCAGGCCCTCGTGACCTGCGGTCTCCTCGAGGGAAGGGGTGGTCTCTGCGGACTCTTACCCACTGTTCTTCACTCTTTAGGCTGCACCAATTCCTTAACAATGTGATGATTCTCTAGGCACCTGCCTATGTTCTCTTGCAGTATACTGACTTCCTGAGTTGTCTAGCCTTACACTAACCCCTGTCTCTTTCCCTTCTAGGATCCTACTTCACACCTTCTCTTTTAGGATCCTATTTCTCTGTATACTGAAATGAGCATTATCTGATTATATGTGCGCATTATTCTGTGTGCGTTTTTGTCCCTCTATTCACATGTATATTGTTTGCACATCCTATGAGATGTACTGAATTTGAACATGTATTTACTGTATACATAAAAACTAAACTGTATGAATATGTATAACTATGTATGTATGTATGTATGTACGTCGGTGTACTGAGTATTTTTTATCCAGGTCCACCTCGAAAATTAGTTTTTCTCAACAGTGTTTCACCTGGCTAAATAAATACTTTGATTGATTGATTGAATAGAGATCATGCTATTTAACCATATCTTAAAGTTGGGGGGGGGGTGCATCTTTCCATTTAGTTAATATTATCTTACATGTGGTGAATATGCATAATTTAATAAATTTTTGTTTTAGAAAGACTGTATTGGCCAGGGGACCTTTATTGCACAGCATCATCATGCGGCATCTTTGGTCATGGTGACATCACCTACCCTGGACATGGATATTAATATTTTATTCCACCATAAATTAAGGACTGGACATAAAACCAACATATGTTTCAATGTCGCATTCTGGTGGTGACATCTAGGACAGTGTCTTGAACAATTAGGATTAAAGAGATTTAACCTGTGCGGTATATAATAGACCCTATGCAAAATATTAAAGTACATTTGTTGTGTTTTTGTAGAAAATATCCCTAATTGATGTAGATTCACTATTTCAACCCATCATTTTTTATTATGTGATTTGTGCAATTTGGTTTCCCATTTCAGTTTAAGTGGTGCAAAGCTAAATCCGGAATTATTAGAAATTAAATAATAAATTTTTGAAATTAATTGCTTATTACTGGTGCACCCCAGAATATGAGTAAGAGCAATGAGATCTTGATTTAATATAGATCCCCTGTTTTTGGCAATATAATCACAAATTTGTAAATATCCAAAAAAATGGCAATGCGGTAGATCAAATATATATATATTTTTTATTTTATTTATTCAGTCATGGTGGTACAAGCATCATGATTTTTACAAACATAGAAGAAAAAACAAACATACGACAAAGACAAGACATATTTAAAAACATCATAAAAGTGGGGGGAAAAAACAAGATCATTAAAAATAGCAAGAAGCTTGTCATTAAATAAAAATAACTTTATAAAAATGTTCTACTGTGCAAATAAATGTAGAGATATCACCTCCAATTATATCAGAATCAAGAACCAACCATTATCCAGCCGATTCTAAGATAGTACATAAGAAAGAAAACCATTTTATGTTTTTATTGTTTTTTTTCCTTTGTTATATTATCTTTCTTTATCCAGACTGTTTTTCCAAGTCCAAAATCTTTTTTTCTTGACTTTTACCACAGATGCCAAAAAAAAGCAATTCCTTCTGCTTCTTTAAGGGTTTCAGGGTGCATCAGTATGAAAACCACATCATAGCTAGAGTTTGCATAAAGTTCCAAACAATTTCTTAAAAATAAATCTCTAGGTTTATTAAATAATGGGCAAAGCAATATTATATGCTCTATGGTTTGAAAAAAATCCTTTATTGAAGGGACATAAATTTTCTCCAGATCCAACTTCTTTGTTTATATTGTTAAAATATGTAAACCTTGAATTAACAATCTCAAATCTGGCCCACGGGATTAACCTCCTTTGTTCTGTATTCAAAGGTAGATTCAGATACATCTCCAATGAATGATCGATCTTATTATTTCTCAGTCACTGGGCACATTTTTTAGCTCTAATAATTTCCATATCCTGAACTTTCCCTAATTGGATCAATTTATTTTTAATTCTCTTTCTATAGTGAAGGGAAATCAAAACTTGTTTTTGATAATCATTCCAAAGATGTAACATATTGAGTTTCTCCAAACTCCTTTTTAATTCCGGAAGCCATGGCGAATAAAGACCCTCATCATGCCATTTGTTTTTTTCCGAGAGACATTTCAATGGTAAGATATTTTTGTTATTATTCTGTATCCTTATCCAGTATGAAATATGTGTTAATTCCTTTACACAATCCAATTTAAATCTGCCCAATTCAGCTCTTACCATTGCATTTGAAGATGAAAGTGGAACCTTTAGTAGTGCTTTATAGAAGAAAGACAGAGGTCTTTCCAATTCCTCAGCTTTCTCATAACCCCACACTTCAGCTCCATATAGTAACAGAGGGTTAATTTTAGCCTCCTCTCCCCTTAATGCTGTGACAATAGTATTACCCCCATATTTTTAATTAAATTTTAGTAGAGCCTTTGCTATGAGTTTAGTTTTTTATTATTTGTCCCTGCAGATGAGTTAACCAGGAAGCTGAGAAAACTAATTTTACCCCCAAATAACAATATTCTTTTACAATCTCAGTCCTCTCATGAACTGTTGCAAATTTAAATTTATTAAAGTTTTTAAGATTTTTCCCAAATATTACTATCTTGGTTTTATTAACATTTACTTTTAGTTCAAGGGAGTTACATTATTTAAAAAAAGAATCATTTTTAATTTTTTTGCATTCCAACCTTAGTTAAAGAAAAAAATCACCACATCATCAGCGTATGCAATGAATGAACTGATAAATTGTCTATTCTGGGTGAGTCCAGTTTTTCAATATCAGAAAATGCATGTAATGCATTAATGTAAAAATTGAACAACATTGATGCTAACAAGCAACCCTGCTTTACCCCACTATTTGTATTAAAGAAAGGAGTTAATGAGCCCTTGTTATCATATCTAATTGTTGTAGAGGTATCTGAATATACAAGTTTAATTAACTTAAGTAATGATGGATCTATACCTTTTTCCCCAAAGTAATTCCCATAAAATTTGTCTGTTTATGGAATTGAACGCTGCAGAAAAATCAATGAATAAAGCAAATAATTTGGCCCCCCTCAAAAAAATATATTTTTCCATAAGATGACAAACAAAAAATATTATCAATTACTGAATAACCCTCCCTAAATCCAGCTTGAAACCTGAAAATCTGGTTAGTGGAATCTGCCTAATTTATCAATCTGTTTAATACTAGTCTGGAAAAAATCTTTGCACTTATATCCAAAAGACTAATCAGTCTAAAATTATTTGGTGAATAAACTGTACCCTTTTTATAAATTGGAACTTATATTCTGTTTCCAAGAGACTGGTATATAATTCTGAGATGTACATAAGTTAAAAAGTGAGTTAAGGTTGGAACCCAAAAATCTTTATACTCTTTATAAACTTCGGAAGGAATATAATCAGGGCCAGGAGCTTTATTATTTTTCAAGATAAGTATTACCATCTCCACTTCCTTGGATGAGAAAACCACTGGATGTTCAATTGTCCTTTCCTGATCCATGTTGCCATCTCTATTTAAAGTCAGTGTGGGCACTTTAAAAAAGATTTCCCCATAATGTTTCACCCATTCCTCCTTTGGAATGTGTACAGCCAAGGATGATTGTGCCTGATTTGTTCCTGAAGCCACCATGCTCCAAAAAGCTTTCTTATTTCTCTGGCAGATAATATTATACATTGAGTCCCACTTTTTATATAAATGACTCTGTTTTTTAATTTCTAAAAATTTCTTATATTGTTTTCTAGCTTTATTTAATATATTGTAATTTGTTTTTGTTGGATAATGTTTAGTCCACTTAATTAATTTCCTACGTTTCCCCTTTTCATTTTTACATTCGGAATCAAACCAAGTTTTTACATGTAAATTTGAGTTACTATTATTAATATAGTAAATTGTGTCCTTAATCTGTTGATTGAGTTGACCTTAAATCGAGTCAAAATTATACACATTGGCTAAATGACTATCTTCTTTTGAATTAAGAAGTCTATTACAATTCTTCAAAATATCCCTAAGTGCCTCTCCTGAAATGTAATTATGTTTTAAAAATTGTTTACCAGCTAAACTAAGTTGTCCCGGGGTGTATCAGAGTCTAATTGGAACTTATGTTCATCCATAGCCTTACTATATAAGCTCACTGGAGCATGATCGCTTTCTGTTCTTATTTGAATTTTGAGAAATTTAAACTTCTCATAATTTTCAGGATTAATTAGAACATAATCAATAGTGCTTTGCCCATTCGGAGAACAATAAGTGGTTTCTCCTACTTCATCACCCTCCAGTCTGCCATTCAGTATCAAAAAGGCGTTCTCCTCAATAAATTTGATCATATTTTTCCTTTGTTCATTAGTCCCCATATCTTTACTTTCTCTATGGTTACAGCCCATTAGATGTAACTGAGGTTCCAACATACTAAGACTATCATATTTAGCAATACGAGCATTAAAATCTCCTGTGATCACAACACTGGCATGTGAAAATTTTAAATACAATGAATTAATATCCACTGACAATAGGTTCCAACTCTTTGGATCATTGTTTACTGAATTTTTGGGGGGAAAATAAAGATTAAAATAAATAAAAAGCACTTTATTCCATAATATTGTTATAATAATATAGTTTGTAGTATTTTTGAAGTGTACAAAAATTTCAAGAGAGGGATCTATTTTAATACTAATAGCCAAGCCCCCAATAGGTCTGCCCAGCTTTTTGACCTTCTTGGCAGGACTTGTGATAGTCTTATACCCATTTAAGTTAACCTCTCCTATTACCCAGGTTTCCTGGAAAAACATTATTGTATGGGAATTTACAAAATCACAACATTCCTCATACTTCATGATGCCAGCAAAACCAGCTACATTCCAGAATAAAAAATTACAATTACATGAAACACTATTAGAATCTTCCAAGGATATCTCCCTTTCCAAATCTATACTGTCTATTACCTCATGTCATTGATTTGTCTCCAGTGTATATGGTATCCCCTGTGGGAGATCATTTAAGTCAACTAGCAGCAACCCTTCACTATCAAAGCTCTCCCTATTGGCCATCAAGAGCGAATAAATTGCAAAATGTTCACAATACATACAGTATCTATTTGTGATTCTTGATTTTCTGAGACTGTTCTAATAACATATTCAACATACTTTTTCCTGTTTCCAGATTCAATTTTGATGCTATCAGAGCATTAATATATGATAAGAGAATAGCCTCATTTTCTTCAGGCAGTTTGTTAATCCCCAAAATTGACAAAATACAGGGATTCTCCTCTTTTTCATTGCTGTTAGGAGAGTTGAAATCCCAATTAAGTGATATGAGAATATTTCTGAAGGTGTTCTGGTTAACTAAGGACATCTGATTTCTAACCATGGTTGAGTGTGTAACAATTGTTTTCCAAGTTATCAGAACCCACGATTCCAAACCTAACTGGTTTAAGCTGGTTTGTTTAAGTCAGACACTCTTTGCTAAATTCATATCAGAAAGAAGAATGTACACCGGTTTCCGCTCCATGGACACATCTCTACAGGTCATAATAATCTTTCCTTTATCTTGAGGGATACCCTATTCAACATGTATTAGGTACTCCATGGTTTCTTTAAGGGACTCATAATGTTTCTCAAAGATTCCATCTATCCTTAAGCAGACTTCCTCTCTTGACAATACCCAGTTATTATCTTCCTGCCTATTAACATTTTCCAACCCTTGGCCATTCACATTCACATTCAGGCTCTTTGATTCATCCCATTTCTTTTTCTGTAAAGTATCCACCAATTTCCCGTCAATTTCTATCTCTGTAATTTCATTTGCCTCCTGCCTCTTATCAACTACTCCATCATTGTCTGTATTTTCTAGATTCCCCGCCTCAGTCTTACTCATAACTAATGTAGAAATTGGTTCTGTTTGTAATTTTGCTGATATCAGATAGCCATTATCACAAGTTTTCTTACTTTTGCTTTTACTCCCTTTCTTCTTTTTAATCTTCTTTCCTTTTCTTTTATTAGACTCCTTTTAATTAGTTTCTGGAATACAGAGTGCTGAAAAAGATAATCTCTCATTTTTTGTTTGTTGCTCTTGTAACACTTGTTGGATTTGCTGTATAAAACTCTCAATTTTATTATCGGGATTTTAGCATGCATTAAAGAAACAAATCCTTCCATACTCACTCTCAGATCTTTTAGTGCCCCTAACATAACTATATGTGCCATGATTGGATGAGCTAAAGCCTGAATTGTATATTTGATAAAGTGTCAGGACACTGAGCCAAGAATTCCTCTTCTAGTTCAATCCTTTCTACTTCTTTATCTAGTCTTGAAAAGACTGCACCAGGAGAACTAGCTAAGAAAGATACCTCTTCTACCGCTTGCTGCAATTCTTGATCTGAGAGACGTGAGGAGATTTTTAATGGGCTATAAAGCTCCAAATTAGTTACCCATGAATTATTTATAGGGATGTGAGACAGATTAGAGGGTTCCACCACATCTTTTCCTGATAGAATTGGGGTCATCTGACAACCTTTCTCTATTAATGTTTTAGTTGTTAAATGTTGATCGGGTGGAAAATATTCAGTAATTTTCTGTTTTTTATCACTCAGCACTCCCTCTTCCTTTTTCATCCTATTTTTCTTCTTACCCTTTAGTTTATTATCTGCAGATGTATCTTTTTGATTAATACTAAAACCCTTCTCTATCTTTTTCGCTCCTTTACTCGGTATAATTAATGCTTCTATTGTGTTCTTATTAACTCTTCCCCCTACCTCTTTTGCTAAACTAGCAGGCTTTGACGCATGAGTTTTTACAACCTCTGTATACAAAAAACGTCTCTCTCTATTTTTTGTCTCTGAAGGAGTGGCGGTGGTAATGATGAGAAACTCATCACACACACTCCCATTCTTCTTTTTTTTTTGTAACAAGCATCTTTCCACTCCTTGTATACATTAGGTTAGACTGTTTCAGGCTAAGGAGGTTATGACAACATCAGGAAAAAGACAAAGTGACAACAGCAACCCACTGTACTTGATATATAAATATATAGGTATATATATAAATATATACATATATATATATATATGTATCAAAATTGCACAGACAATGTAAAAAAAATCTAACTAGGCTCAAAACAGTCTCAAAGGTCCCATCAATTTGCAACTCCTTCTTTATGCGGCACCACAGACCTCTGAACCTCTAAATTTCTGGGTTCACAGTCCTTTTATTCAAAAGATAACAATACATCAGTGATGTCTATTTCTGCAACCTTTTAAACCTCTTGAGCCAGTGTTTGTGAGAAGCCTAAAAGTCCAGAAAATGGAGTAAACTGCAATTTTCTTGGACTGTCCAAAAAGCAAAAGTTCAAAAGAAGCCCCAGAGCAATTGGTTCTTTCCAAGTATGTCTCCAAAAGTTCAGCTTTGTTTTTAAAAGATAAAATGCCGCTGACAGAGACGCTGTTAGAGGAACTGTTAAGAATGCTGATAGGGATGCTGTTAACCCCCCCATCGATGCTCAATGATGCCAATAAATAAAGAGCAAAATATAAGCCAATTACTGCCTCATAAATAATTCGTAACTAGTTTAGCAGCTTACTTCAGCTAAAAACTAAAATCTAAAACTCAAACTAGTTACTTAAAACTTAAAATAACAACAACAAAAAATACAAACAAAAGATATAAAGATTTAAAAGCTAAAATGATCCAAAGATCTATCTTGCAAAATGCTAAATGCAGGGTGCCAAACTAATTAGGTACTCTTAAATTGCTACAGTGTATTATTATTTATTTATGTTATATAAACGCCTCACAAAACAAGATAAGAGCAACAGAGCTATCCCTAAACTGTGGTAAGGCTATCAAGAACTCTTAAAAGCTGTCTGAAACTTTTTAGTCAGTATTGATCAAGTTAGAAGTGCCTACTTGTGGTGTCAGCGTTAGATCTTATTACTCCAATTTTACTCAACAGTTAAATCCAGCAGTACGGTCAATACAACTACTCCAAAGAGCACAAGAGGAAAACCACTCTCAAGCTTTCATGCTCCTTAGAGCCCTCCGAAACAAGAACTCCAAAATATTTTAAACCCAGAGCAATATAGCTGCCGATACAAATTTTCAAAACAATGCGCACCTCTGCCTCTCAGATGTGTCAGGTAGATCTGCCAGAAAATGCCAGTGCATGCGCTTATGGCCAGATTCAGCCTGAACACGTGGCTTGAGGCGTGAGAAATTTCAAACCCTGCATTAAATCTTAAAATACTACAATGTTTATATATGTATATATATATATATTTGTTTGTTTGTGGTTTTTTTTTTTTTAAGGATTTCAAATGTTTTTAAAACACCATTCATATAATCCAATGGTCTCAAGTAATCGGAGCTCATAGACCGCTCCTCAGACAAGACTGCAGAAACACCGACACAAAAGAGAATACAAATGGAATAAAAAAACATAGAATAAGTTAATCACATAAAAGCTGACGCCGGGTGCTTTTAAAGTTCAATGTTAGTTAACAATACTTAGCTGGTAGCTAAAGTCTAATGTCTAGAGTATAGAATCTGATAAAATTTAAGTCTAATATCTGAGTACACAAATATCTCGGGAAGAAAAAGATTTCCATGCAGAAGCTTGTCACATGGCTGAAAATCTGTTGTCAACTGTCACTGTCTCTAATTTCTCTTTTTTGAAGAGACAAAGGACAAGAAAATAGGAAGAAAAGAACTCTCCTCTAGTCAGGATCTGACTCTGGTTCAGCCAGAAACACAAAGTCATACATCCAAATTCAACTCAATCTCTAAAAGTACCACTTCTGCTTCTGAGTCTGTTCCAGTGGAATGCTTCTCCCAATGTTTGACTCGCCCGAAGAGCCTCCATCTCTTTGCTCGATCCAGCACAGTCCCCCACCATCAGGACATTTTTCCTCCTGAAAAAGAAATGGCAAAACACTGGGAGCAGACCTTGGCAAGACAACAGGCACAAGAAAGTCCGGTAAGGCTGTGTTTTTAAGACAACGGTGGCATACCTGTGCAAAATTAATGCAAGCTTAAACACAAGCCCTGCTTCTACCACTTCTCCTCAGTGAGCATAGCGTGCAGCTGCCATCTTGTGAATCCTTGCATTGAATTGCCCGATCAAATATTTGTTTCATTTTGCCAAATCCCATTACCACCCCTTGGTCCAGTAATAAAATGATATATGTGAGGCTTTTATGATACCAGACTCTAAAAATATGTTCATCAAGAGAAGGTGTGAAAAAGGCATTCAAATATGTTGAGGAATGTTCTGTGCAAGAGTAATCGAGCTTTCATAATTTCATCGTTTGATCCTAGATTTTACATAGATCCCTGGTAGTTATAAAGGCCCCTGGTAAGTTAGGACGCTGAGGTCCACTGAGAATTCAATGTTTTAAACTAACATATGGTGTTACTGTGGTTTCCATTATGACCAGGGGATCCTTTTTATTTGTTATCAGGATGTTATTCATAAACATTAAGTTAACTGCCAAATAGTATCATCTCAAATTAGGTAGTGATAAGCCCCCTAACTCTTTCGATAGGTATAGTTTCTCTAGTTTTAGTCTAGGGTGTTTATCTTTCCACAGAATTTCTTTCAATGTAGTATCAGATTACTTAAATATTGGTCTGGTATTAACATGGGCAGGGTTTAGAACAGAAACAGAAATTTCGGTAGATTATTTGTTTTTATAACGTTAACTCTCCCTGTAAGAGTCAATTACAATTTATACCAATGATACTACTCCTTTTTAACCTCATCCAACCTCATCCATTAACAGAATAAGGTTAGAATTAATTATTTTCATTGTATTGGCCTCCAGCATAACTCCCAGATACTTAATTTGTTTGACCTTTCTAATTTTACAGTTGGGGGGTAAATTGGTTAGTATGTTGTAATGATTCAAGCAATTTTGTTTTCCCCCAGTTGACCTTATATCCCGATGCCCTTCAATATTCTGTAATTAATTTCAACAACTGTGGATAACAGGCGTTCAAATTTGGCAAATATAGGAAGGCGTTGTCAGCGTATAAGCTAATCCTGTGTTCTGTTTCTCTTACTTTAATACCCTCTAATTTGTTATTAGCAAATATAGCTATTGCTAGGGATTCAATAGCAAGGGCAAATATAAGGGGGGACAGGGGGCAGCCCTGCCTTATGCCCCTCTGGAGAGAGATGGCCTTAGATTCAAATTTTTTTGGTACTGATCCTCGCCACCAGATCGGTGTATAGGATATCCATCCCCATCCTACACTTTACCCTGAAACCATATCTTTCAAGTAATTTTTTTAGATAGTCCCACTCAAGCCTATTAATGTCTTTTTCGGCATCAAGCAATAATAATGAGTAATCCGCATTTTGGAAATTATTAATGATATTAATAGTTCTCTTGATATTAACTTTAAATTGGCACCCCTTGATAAAGCCTGTCTGGTCATCATGTACTAATTCAGGTAGAACCACTTCCAATCTGGTGGTGAGGATCTTAGCCAATATCTTAGCATCTAAATTAATCAGCGATATAGGTGTGTATGAACCTGGCTGGTTGCATCTTTACCCTTTTTCCTAAATAATAATATTATTGCTTCTCTAAAAGAAATAGGTGAGTTCTTTTCTTCAAAAGCTTCATCAAATAATGATTTAAGAAAAGGAGCGAAGATGTCGGAGAATAGTTTATAAAAGTCGATGGGAACGCCATCCGGGCATGGAGCTTTTGCCGGGGTCAATGTTTTGATTGCATATTTTATTTCTTGTATTGATATATCTCTCTCCAGAGGGGCTGCTTGTTCTACAGGGATGATTGGGATCCTAACTGTATCCATAAATGATATAATCTGCTGATCTGAGTCTAGGGCCAGATATTCAAAGCCTTGTACCTGGAGCAAAGCCATAGCACTGGAATAGCACTGGATTTGCTCCAGGCTGCAATATTCAAAAGCCCTATTAGCGCCGGCACTAAAGATAATAGTATGCAGGGGTAGGGTTAGGGGAGAACCCAGGAATGACGGCAGCACATCATATTCAAACATACAGTGCTGCGCTACAGGCATTTGCGCGACCTGTAGTGGGGCACTAAATACTGCCGAGAAAAAGCTGGTGGTAATGCGGCAGTAGTGCGGCGGCAGTGCCCCATCACAAATCCCGACCCCCGGTAGCAGCTCCAAACAGTACTTTCCTGGTAGCCCAGTGATCCCCACCCCCATCATGATCCCCGACCCCGTAGCCCCAAAACACAGAAATACCTGGTGTTCTAGTGGTCCCCACCCCCAGCATGATCCCCAACCCCTGGTAGCCCCAAAAGTCACAGAAATACCCAGTGGTCTAGTGGTCCCCCACCTGGAAATGCGACACCCGGTAACCCATATATAGCATCTGTATGGTGCTGGTGACTGACTCAGCCCTCCTCTCACCACCATGGCCAACCGCCGACTGTGGTATGCATGAGCTCTACTGAATCAGCAGCAGATGCTGAAATTGGTGGGGGGATGTTTAGAACTTGAGTATTTTACCTTTTTTTTTCATAAACAGCCTTTATTCCATTGGTTTTTCAGCGTTCATCAGAAATTCTTCTGCTTTTTTGGGATCCGTAAATATCTGCACCCTTTCTTGCATAAAGAATCTCAACCGGGCTGGAGGTAACAGGGCAAAACTAACTTCTTTCTGGCATAAAACCTCTTTCATTTTATCACACTGAATTCGGGGTAGGCAGAAAAGTGCATACCCTCAGCCTAAAGGCCTTTGTTCGTCCTTGCATGTCTGAGTATTCATTCTCAGTCAGAATAGTAATGCAGTTTTAAATAGATATGTTGTGAGTTCCTTGCTGGCTTTTCTTCCATTCTATTAAAGTACCCCCTTCTCTATGTGCACGATCAAGAAGAATTTTCTGTTCAGGGTATTTTCTGCGAAGTGCAGTAGTAATTAACTTTTCAAAATAGGGTAATGGGTCGGCCTTAACCACCACACCCTCTGGTACACCAATTAGTTTAACATTTTGTCTTCGTGATCTGTCTTCCAGATCATTGATTTTAAGTTGGAGTTCATTAATTATGTTAGTGTTTTGATTAATTTTGATGATATTGAGATTAGCTTTGTCCTCAAGTTCACTGACTTTTTTCCATCTCATTTGTTCTGAGTTGTAAATATTCAAATTTGTTATTTAATTCAGCTATTGAACTTGTCAGGTTGGGCAAGGCCAAAGTAACCAACAAAAAGCCATCTTGAATGTCTTTTTTTTATTTCTGCCCGCAAGAGGCTTAAGGCTTCTTGGTTAACACAGTGTTCGGGGCAACTGCTTAAAGGGGTCTGAGATTGAAATTCAGATTCAGACTCAGTAGAATCTGAATTAGGCAAATTAGAGCATTCTTGTATATTTTCACTGCAGCTTCCTTTCTGGGTCAGCTATAGTTACACATTATCTGACGAGCCTTCCCCTCATCTCCGTTACATAAACATTTATCATCCCCCTTTGCATGCACAATCAAGATTTTAGTTGCCTCTGGATTCATTTTGTTTGTATCAACTTCTAGAGGCAGTGTTTCTATTGTCATCTCTTCTGTTTCTTCTTCCTCTTCTTTGTCGGCTGTAGTGAAAGATTGGTCTTCTAATTCTGTTTCAGTCTCTGTATATTGGTTTGAAGTTGCAACCCTTTCCATGTTGTCAATATCAGCGGTTTGTTCGTCAATTTCAATATTCCTCGATATGACCTTTGAAGTTAGGGTGTTCGCGGGGGATTTCGGCATGGGGATAATAAACGGGGAATGTTCATTGATTTGAACTGCACTTTTTGTTGTTGGAATCTTGTCCAGGACAGAGTGTCAGATGTCGAAATGTGACTTTTCCCCCTGAGTCTTCTGAGCCTTTTTCGTTTTTGTGCTCTGCCTTTTCTTCCCTTTAGAAGCGTTCACTGCTTCCGACTGCTCCATGAGTTCAGAGGCTCACCACACTATTTTGGACATACCAGGAGACCACGCAAAAATTCAGTTGATTTAGAAGCCGAGGTCAAAGTTTGGGGATCCATTACACAACTGACTGGCACTTGGCAGATATCAGCAGCTGGGCACTACCAGAAGCAGATGCAGACAGATACAAAAGGATTTAATATGTAAGCCTCATTTATTCAGGCCATCATAGCTACAGGAATTCCTTTAGCACTGGGGAAGCACACATGCTCTCAGCTCTGCTGTTGCCCTCAGACTGCCATCATGGATTCACCTGCTAGGCTCCTCCTCAGATTAACTTTAGTTTTATTAGAACACACAACTGCAAGGTCCTTACAGCAAACACATTCCTATTCATATGGCTGTACATGTGCTTCTTTAGTGTCTCCCTATAAAAGGCCCCTTCTACAGGACTTACCAGCACTTTGGTTCCACCTATACCAGTACTTTGGTTCCACCTAGTGGTGATACATTAGAACACTCTGGCACATATCACCACATTTCTCCTTCTTTTAGTTCAATGGCCTACGCAGCCAGTATAGTGTTTTGCTTGTGCAACTGAGTTAGTTTGGTTTTGGCCATTTGCACTCTCTATTCCACAGGAATTACCACCCTGTAGGGGTACCAAAGGCAAGGAACCCTCGAAGAGGGTTCCACCCCTAGAGGTGCTGTGGGATGATTCCCGTGGCTAAAGGTACCTTAGGAAGGATCCCAAAAAAGAATGAAGTAGCACGAAGCATATAAGCAAGTAGTAGCTGTGATATAGTAACAGATAAAGCATCAGGCAGCTTGATAACGTAATGAGATGCCTTGATAATGTAATGAGATGCACAGGTTAGCAGTAGCACAAGTTCAGTAGGTAGCGCTACAGAATGAGGGGACCTCCTAAGGAGAGAGGGAATGGCAAGTAGGGACACCATCCACCTCCATCCAGCAGTGGAACCTACCTAATGGAATTAGGAAACACTAACTACAGCTAACTAACTTTTATGACCTGAGGCACGGAGGAGAGAAAAAAACCCTTTGAAGAGGAAATCTCTGGGGATCCAAGGCCTAGGTCACCTTCCCTCCAGGCTGGGATATTTTATTTAGTGACGGCTCTTCAACTGTGATTTGGAAATCCAATTAAAGGGAGGTGGAAAATATTCTAATTTGGTGGAAATCTCTCACTCAATCCCTGTAGTGGGAATGCCATAGAAGATTGCGAGAGTGTTCTGCAACATCAGGGGCAACCAAGGTGGGAGGAGGAGAGCAACGACTGCTGAGGCACTCACCTGGCCTACTCGCCCTAAACACAAACCAGGTGAACCAGAGGCAGTCGTAGGGAGTATGTGGTGAAGGTGCCTTGCTAGGGAAACCACTAAAGTCAATGGATAACCGTTGTAGTGGAACCACTAGAGCCAAAGGAGATCGGAGTAACCACCCTTCACATCTAGTCTTAAATTCTACACCAGGAGCTGCTGTCATATCAGCGAACAGCTAAAGCCAAGCCCAGAGTGAGTACATTCCCACCTATGGGCCGGGTGAGAAGGACCCTGTCCCAAGTCGGGCATGCTGAAGATGCGGACTTAAAATGCAGAGCGAGACCATCGGCTGCAGGGAACCCTGCACCAGAATGGTATGGCTGGCATGCCCCAGAACTGATAAGGAGCTGAATGAGCATTAAGTGCTGAGATCTTGCATAGGTCAGATGCAGTAGTGAGCGCAGCAGAAATCCCAGAGGCTGAATCCAAGGGGATGGTGGTAGGAGTGGACCTGCACGTAGGTCAGTAAAAGCATAGCAATAGTCAGACTTGCATGTAGGTATGCAAAACACAGTAGCAATGAAGCAGCACTGTGAATAGTGGGGCAAGCCAGCCAGGCATTCAAAAAGCCAATAAAGGTGACACATACTCTGAGGATTTGTCGGTGGTGTAGACAGGATTTAGAACATAAGTAATTAGCCACACAGGACCATGACTCCCCAAACACCTCCAAGTCCCCACCGTAGGAAAAACAAGAAAGTGATGGAAGGGCCGAGACCCACATGCAGGTATTGAAACTAGCTGACAGCATCAGCAGTAGCTTAGCTGACCTCAGAGTATAACAGAGTGTACAAACATAGAAGCAGCATCTGTATTGAGTACACTGGGTTGTAAACTTCAATAAACATAGAAAGAAAGGAGACACAATGCTCTGAAGCAGCTATCACCTGGCAGTGCAATAAAACTGCAACTATGAGGTAAGTAGAATGAGTTGAGAGAGCATGATTGAACTGCATAGCTAGGGTTCTGAGTGAGCCTGAATCAGGTAAAAACAATTAAGTGCAGCATGGAGAGCAGCTATGGTTGAACTGAAAAACACAGATAATTGTTGCAGTTGCATTGCAAGTAATTTGAGAGTTGTGAGTAACTGAGAGCAAGTAATATGAGCCCTGGAGTAGCAATATGCTAGAAGCTTAGAAACAAAGCCTCAAAAGACAAAACCAAAACACACAAACATGGAGAACAGGGAACAAGGCCCAAAACAAAGACAAACAAACACAGAAAACAAGGAGTAATGACAGAAAGAAGTACACAGCCGGAAGCAAAATACAAACAAGAAGCAGGAAAACAAGTGCAGCAGTCCAGCAGAGAAAAACAGAAGCAGCAAGGCGGGGTGGGTTGGTGCAGGCCCCAGAGTAAACCCCAGCCAGCTGCAGAGGACAGACAGACAGAGCCTCTGGCCAGCAAAGAAAAAAGTGCTTCAGAAGGCGGCTAAGAGGAACTGCTTATATAGCTCAGGAAAGTGGGAGTGGCTGGCTGCTTGTCCATTGAACTACAGGCCAAGCCTGCCAATTACTAACTAGATAAAGATGAATACTATTTATGAATTTAGCATCACAGTTTTCTTTCAACTAACATTTCAAAACACATTTCACACAACAGCTATTGTAAACTGTCCAATTTGAGGTACTGAGTAGACTATCAGTTGCCCCACACAACAAATGGGATTATTCTGCCCCATTAAGTTTGTTATGTCTATCTAGCTGTATTAGTTTCTATAGCATACAGGCTTCTTGATTATTCTCCCACTCAAGGTTTTTAGCACAGAACTCTGAGGTTGAAAATCAGTAGTTGCCTCCTTTCCTGGACTTAAAACATCAGGTAAATCAGCCTAAGGACCTGTTCCAGTCTCTAGTCTTTGTTCAGTGGAACAACTGATATCTTCCAAAACTTCACAGTCACATATAGTTTCCTGCTGAAATACTGCTCTTGATTCTGGAACAAACTGTAAATGTCATTGTGACATGGACAGCCAGTTCTGAGTGCTGTATCATTTTGTTTTAAATATAAAAATGTATTACTTGTTGTCTCTGCTGAAAAATCTGGTACTCTTAGAATGACCTCACTTATCCCACCCCCCAGGTTTCAGCTGAAAGATGAAAGCCATGAGAAACTGCTGAAAACAGCAAGTGAAATCACACACACACACACACACACACACACACACACACCAGCTTTTTAGATACCAGGAGTTACGTGGAAGGCCTGAAGCTAATTACAAGGTGGAAGAAGCTTGAGTTGAGCATATCCATTTTATGACATTTCCAGAGGAAGAAAAGCAGGTTGTGATGTATGAGTGCGAAATCATAAAGATGCTTTCATGTCCTGGAAGGGGGAAGCTTATTAAGAAATCAACAAAGTGTCATTTGAAGGACATGAATTATGCTGAAATTGCAGAATGTAATACTTTGAAAAGACATCTTGTTTTTGTATAAGATATATATTTTTTATATATAATCTGACAGAGGAGGAGCTAGATAACCTCACACAAAAGGGGTTGGCAAATACAGTTTGTCTAAGGATCATTCTGTTTTACTTCAGACACACTTTTACCTAGACTCTGACAATGAAACATCTTTGAGCACTTTTAAACAGGTATTTAGAAAGAGAGTCAAATCTAAGTACTGTAAGTAGGAATTTTCACTGTTTAAACCTTGTTCTTTTAAAAGATTTGTATGTCTTGTGATATAAGAGTTCTGTATTTTGTGTTTTACATATTTTTATCTAGTTTTAGTAAAACTCTTTTTAGAGCATACTTGGTCTGTCTTTGACTTCTTTTCATTTGTAAGAAAAGTATATATGGTTATAGCAGACATTAGACATAAGCTTGAATGGTGGTACCAAACTGGAAAGAGAAGCATTTTAAATCTGAGGTCTTTATTAAAGTTTTTAAGGGTTCATCTCTGTATACCTGGTTAGGTGCCCATAGGCAAAGATGTCTGGCCCCCCGAAGACAGAAATATCTGAGCCTGTGCATTGGGTACGCTAGCAAGAGGTTCACAGTTTGAATCCCTCCAAGACTTGAGACCAAAGGTTGATCTGAACTCACAAAACAGACAAGAGGGTTGCCGTGTTCTGTTAAACTGTTCACAAGACTGTGCTCAGAGGTTGGCACTTTGGGAGTAGAGGGGCTGACCTGCTGAGTGGGTTTGTGACAGATTGGTTAGCAGCAGTGGCATAATTTTGGTATCACAAGATTTATTGTTCTGTGTCAGCTTGAGACCGTCAGCTCTCTTGCAAAGAAAGAAAAAGACAGAGTTTTATTTTAAAAAGAAAACAAAACTATATGTCACTTGGCGTACAGTCAAGTTCCTACCCATTTTATTTTATTTTTTCTTCCTAAAGAGCAAGTCAGAGTAGATGTAGTCAGGGAAGAAGATGGCTTCTGATTACAGCAGGCACACTGTAGATTACTTGAAGCAGTTGTGCGGGGACAGAGGAGTCCCGTTCGAGGTGACAGCCAAAAAACAGAACCTCATAGAGGCCCTGATGGTAGCAGATACCCAGAGCAGCAAGTCACCGACCGTGACTGAAAGGGACCAGACTTTGAGCGTGGCAGGGCTAGCAACCAGTGCAGTGTCCAGGTCCGGTTAGGAGGACAGCAGGGCCACTGTCAGTGAAGGGCCACAGCAGCTGGGGATGGTCACCAGTATCCTGAATCCAGAGGTACTCAGGCTGCAAATTGAGTTGCACAGGATTGAAATGGAGGCAGAGCGAGAACAGAAAGAGGCGGACCATGAGGCAGAGCGAGAACACCGAAAGGCAGAGCGAGAACAGAGGCGCAGACCATGAGGAGCATGAGCGCCAGTGAGATGCAGAGAGAGATGAGAACACTGAGATGCAGACCGTGAGGAGCAGACGGGGCCAGAGGTAACATGAACTGGAGAAGATACGTACCTGACCAGCGACACCAGAGCAGGTAAGTGGCGTTTATCTGGGACTGCAGGACTGGGTTACAAATTGAACTCCAAATTAATAACCAGATTTAAAGAGGGGGAGGATATGGATGCCTTTTTAAATTCTTTGAAAAAGTTTGTATTCTGACTAAAATTCCTAGAGAGTCCTGGAGCTTCCAGCTATCCTCGCTACTTACCGGGAAAGCTCAGGATGCATTGGGTCAAATGGACAATGAGGAGAGTAATAATTACTGCAAACTAAAAGCTGCACTGTTGAAAAAGTTTGAATTAACTACTGAATCATACAGAGCAAAATTCCGTAAGCTCAGGAGAAGCCCTGATATGAGCTACGAGAAGCTAACCGTGAAACGTCAGTTTTTAAAATGTTGGTGGGAAGGAATTGAGGCAAACTCTGTTGATAAAATTGAAAATGTGATTTTATTAGAACAGTTTTATTGGGCTTGCCCAGCAGAGCTAAAAACCTGGTTAGAGGACCAAGATCCCAAAACAGTGCAAGAGGCTGCTGAACTTTGGACCACTATGCCAGAGCAGACCTGCTCTGAGGTGAATGGGGCAGGTGTGGCAGTGCAGAAAGGGAAAGCATGCCTTCAGGGCAGCTAAAACCCTCACTGCCTCCACTGAAACAGTTAGCCCCAGGTTTCAACGAAAGATTTCTCTGAGTAGAAATGCCTGTTGGTTGTGTAAAGAACTGGGCATATTGCCAGACAGTGTACCAAAAAGGTGAGCAATAATACACAACAGGGTGCTAGAAAAGAAGTGGGTTGTTTGTGTGTCCCTGGAAGCATGCCAGTGAACATGAGGGAAAACATGCACCCAGTCATGGTAAATGGTGTGCAGGCACAAGGGTTAAGGGATACAGGGGCATCCCTGACCTTGGTAAAGGGGGATCTGGTACAGCCTGGTCAGCTGATACCCAATAAATACATCACTGTACAGGACTTTGCTGGTGAAGAGAAAACATTGCCACTGGCTAGTGTTCTCCTAGACTGGGGTGAAACAGGGGGAACTGTACAACAGGTGGCTGTAGCCAAAACGTTAGCTGTGGATGTGATCCTGGGTAACAATCTCCAAAAGGGGATGGTATGTGCAGTTACCCATAGCCAAGTGGCAAGGGAAAATTGTAGTTCCCTGAACCCCACAGAAAACATTGTGGAAACCACTGAGAGGCTGGTTCCCCAGCCTGTGTCTCCTGATATGGAGATTGATGGAGAGGGGGTAGAAATTTCTCCAGTAGCTAGTTACCACACAGCTACAGAGGGTTACTCTGAAGAGGGAGGGGTGACTTATTGTCCAAGGGCTGGGATTGACAGTGATCCTGATGGCCCTGACACTAGTGCTAGGGACCCTAGTTTAGTGACTGAAGAGGACCTGTCCCATGCCTTGAGACTGTGTGAGGGGGTTTGCAGCTGCTCAGAGGGGTGACCCTAGTTTAGAGAAGCTGAGGGCTTGGGCAGACTTGGACAGCACACAGGAGGTGATGGCAGACATAGGTTTATTGGGAAAATGGACTTATGTATACTCAGGCAGTACAGACAGAGGGAGAGATGCTAGGCAGGCAGCTTGTCGTTCCTCCGGGGTATCATGAGCAGTTGCTCAAAATTGCACATGATATTCCCTTGTCTGGTCATCTGGGAATTGTGCGCACTATGCAGCAGTTAGCCCAGAATTTCTACTGGCCTAACTTCACCCAGCAGTTGAAGGAGTAGTGCAGGTCTTGTCACAAGTGTCAAGAAATAGGGAAGGCAGGCAAGAAAACCCAAGCCACCCTGATTCCATTGCCAATAGTGGAGAAGCCATTCCAGAGGGTGGGAATGGATACTGTGGGGCCTTTAAATACCCCCAGCTCCTCAGGGAAGAGATTTATCCTGACTGTGGTGGATTATGCCACCCGGTACCCAAAGGCAGTCACCCTATCCTCACTGAGGACAGACAAAGTAGCAGATGCCTTACTTGGGATTTTCTCCCATGTTGGGTTTCCACAAGAGGTAATCACTGATTGAGGGGGTTCCTTCCTGTCGGACCTGATGAAATGTTTATGGGAGAAGTGTGGGGTGGTGCAAAGATGCACAACACTGTATCTCCCACAAGCCAGTGGACTTGTGGAATGATTCAATGGTACCCTAAAGTCAATGATCTGGGCATTTGCTGAACAGCATGGGAGGGACTGGGAGAAATACCTTCCCCACCTGTTGCTTGCATACAGGGAGGTGCCCCAAGAGTTGACAGGATTTTCCCCCTTCAAACTCTTATATATTCACCGGGTAAGTGGGCCCCTAGACTTGATCCAGGAGGACTGGGAAGGCAAGTACGCCACCCAGGGAACTCCCATTGTGGATTATGTCCTTAGGTTTAGGGAAAGGCTGAAGGAGCTTATGGGGACAGCCCAGAGCAACCTAGCAGCTGCCCAACAGAAACAAAAAGTATGGTACGACTGCAGAGCCAGAGCTCACTCGTACATTATGGGTCAGGAAGTCATGGTCCTTATTCCGGTCCGGAAAGACAAGCTGCAAGCTGAGTGGGCAGGACCGTACAAAGTGGTTAGGAAGGTAAATGACATGAACTACATTATGAAATTACCTGACAGAAGACAGACAGAAAGGATGTAGCATGTCAACACGATGAAGCCATATGCAAATAGGGCTGACATAGTGTTTGCAGTGTGTAGTCATGGGGAAGGGACGGATGAAGGAGACCCCCTTCTGGACTTGCTGGAGGAAAGCAAGCAGGAATCCTCTGTGAAGGCAGTAAAATTGTCTCCCTAGCTGGCCCCAAACCAGATCCAGAAAGTAAGGGAGGTTTTAGCAGACTTTGCCCCGTTGTTTAGCACCAAGCCTGGACTAACCCCCTTAGTGACACACGATGTGGAGACAGGGACACAGAAGCCCATACAGCGGACAGTATATTGGGTGTCAGAGGCTGTCCAAAAGGACATTAGGAGGGAAGTGGAGGAGATGCTGGATTTAGGGGTAATCCAGAGATCCACAGACCCTGGGCCTCACCCGTAGTCCTTGTGCCCAAGCCAGTTGGCTCAACTCGTTTCTGTGTGGACTATTGTGGACTGAATGCAGTCATGAAGTCAGACGCCCAACCGATGCCCCGGACGGATGAACTCCTGGACAAGTTGGGAGGGACAACCTACCTTATGACCATTGACCTGATGAAGGGGTATTGGCAGGTAGAATTGACAGACAGAGATAGGGAGAGGTCGGCCTTCATCACTCCAATAGGCTTATTTGAGTTTAAAGTAATGCCTTTCGGAATGAAGAACGCTCCGGCCACTTTCCAAAGGTTTGTGAACCAGGTGTTAAATGGTGCTGAGGAGTACGCCGTGGTGTACCTGGATGACATTGCCATCTTTAGACCAGCTGGGAGGAACACCTATCCCACCTTGGGGAAGTGCTGGGCAGGATACAGTGGGCCAGGCTCACTGTCAAAGCCGAGAAGTGCCAGGTGGCCATGGGAGAAGTGGCATACCTCGGGCATATGGTAGACCGGGGACAGCTCTGTCCTAACCAAATAAAGATAGAGATGATCCAGGCATGGCCCAGAGCAGAAACCCAGAAGCAGGTCAGGAGCTTTTTAGGGACAGCAGGGTACTACAGTAAATTTGTACCCAATTACAGTGCCCTGGCTGCTCCCCTATCTGACCTGACAAAGAAAAGAATGCCAAAGAAAATTACCTGGGGCCCAGCCTATGAGGAAGCCTTTACCAAACTAAAGGAGGCACTGTGCAGTGCTCCTGTTTTGAAAAGTCCTGACTATAGCAAAACCTTTATAGTTCAGACGGACGCCTCAGACGTGGGTATTGGGGCAGTACTGAGTCAGACTTCCAGCCAAGGGACAGATCACCCAGTAGTGTACCTGAGTAAGAAACGTCTTCCCAGGGAGCAAGCATACTCCATGGTGGAAAAGGAGTGTCTTGCCATAGTGTAGGCCCTAAAGAAATTATAGCCATACTTGTATGGGCAGCATTTTGTGGTGCATACTGACCACAGCTCCCTGGTTTGGCTGACGCAGATGGGGAAAAACAATGGCAGACTGCTAAGATGGAGTCTTGCTTTACAAGGGTATGATCTAAAAATCATACATAGGACTGGAGCGAAAAAACAGAACTCAGATGGGCTGTCTAGGGTCTATGAGGAGTGAACTGATTTGGGAAGCTCATCCCATGTAGGGGATAGAACCCCCAAATTCAGTCTAGGTGGGGGGGGGGAACTGTGACGTGGACAGCCAGTTCGGAGTGCTGTATCATTTTGTTTTAAATATAAAAATGTATTACTGGTTGTCTCTGCTGAAAAATCTGGTGCCTTTAGAATGACCTCACTCACCCCCCCCCAGGCTTCAGCTGAAAGATGAAAGCCATGAGAAACTGCTGAAAACAGCATGTGAGATCACACACACCAGGTTTTTAGATAACAGGTGTTACGTGGAAGACCTGAAGATAATTACAAGGTGGAAGAAGCTTGAGTTGAGCATATCCATTTTATGACGTTTCCAGAGGAAGAAAAGCAGGTTGTGATGTATGAGTGCGAAATCATAAAGATGCTTTCATGTCCTGGAAGGGGGAAGCTTATTATGAGATCAACAAAGTTTCATTTGAAGGACATGAATTATGCTGAAGTTGCAGAATGTAATACTTTGAAAAGACATCTTGTTTTTGTATAAGATATATATATTTTTTATATATAATCTGACAGAGGAGGAGCTAGATAACCTCACACTAAAGGGGTTGGCAAATACAGTTTGTTTAAGGATTATTCTGTTTTACTTCAGACACATTTTTACCTAGACTCTGACAATGAAACATCTGTGAGCACTTTTAAACAGGTATTTAGAAAGAGAGTCAAATCTAAGTATTGTAAGTAGGAATTTTCACTGTTTAAACCTTGTTCTTTTAAAAGATTTGTATGTCTTGTGATATAAGAGTTCTGTATTTTGTGTTTTACATATTTTTATCTAGTTTTAGTAAAACTCTTTTTAGAGCATACTTGGTCTGTCTTTGACTTCTTTTCATTTGTAAGAAAAGTATATATGGTTATAGCAGACATTAGACATAAGCTTGAATGGTGGTACCAAACTGGAAAGAAAAGCGTTTTAAATCTGAGGTCTTTATTAAAGTTTTTAAGGGTTCATCTCTGTATACCTGGTTAAGTGCCCATAGGCAAAGATATATGCCCCCCCGAAGACAGAAATATCTGAGCCTGTGCATTGGGTACGTTAGCAAGAGGTTCACAGTTTGAATCCCTCCAAGACTTGAGACCAAAGGTTGATCCGAACCCACAAAACAGACAAGAAGGTTACCTTGTTCTGTTAAATTGTTCACAAGACTGCGCTCGGAGGTTGGCACTTTGGGAGTAGAGGGCCTGACCTGCTGAGTGGGTTTGTGACAGTCATCTGTTCCTTCTGCACGTGCCTCTCTCTGTTTTCACAAGATAGGATCTTGGTGTGTTGCACTTCTCTTCCACTACAGCTGGTACTGTCCATCCCTTCCCTTTATCCAGTTTGATTCTCACGTGGGCACCTGACTGCAGTTCAGGTAGCATTCTTGCAGAATGTCTTTTATCAAAATGGACTGTATATGCTGCTTTTGCAGACTTGTCAGTGTCTTGAACTTGTTTTAAGTTTGGCCAATGTGGCTTTAGGTTAGTCTCTAACATAGGAACTGGCATTCTCAGCTGCCTTCCCATCATCAGCTATGCTGGGCTACACTTTGTTGCATTAATTGGAGTGACTCTGTAGCTCGGAAAGTAAGAAATGGATCATCCTGCTTCAAAATTCTCTTAGCTGTTTGTACGGCCCTCTCAGCCTCGCTATTGGCTTGTGAGTAACGTGGGCTTGTTGTAACATGATAAACATTATACTTGTGCATAAACTTTTGGAATTCAGTCCCTGTAAATTGTGGACCATTATCTGTAACAAGCTCATCTGGAAATCCACACCATACAAACATATTCTTCAAATGGTTTATGGTGCTGGAGCTTGAAAGATCTGGTAAATGAACAATTTCCAAATATCTTGAAACATAGTTTGTTGCAACCAAATACTTCTGTCCCTCCAGCTCACAAATATCAGCACCTACCCTCTTCCATGGGCAGTCTGGTAATGGAGTTGTTATTAGCAGCTCCTTGGACTGAGCTGGCTTGTTCACCTGACACAATTCACATGCTGCCACTGTCTTTTGGATATCATTTCCAATACATGGCCACCAAACAGGCATCTTTGCTCATTCCCTGCATTTGGCAATACCTTGATGACCTTCATGGAGCCTTGTTAGCATGTATTTTTTGGTTTTTTAACTTTTCTTTATCCTCCCATCACTGGTCCCTTAGACCTCTCTCCAGCAGGATACTTGAAGTGACTGTATCCTGCCCAGCCTGAGGTCCCCGTGATCTGGTGCTCCACTTACAGAACTCTACCCCAACTTTGCCAACTGCCCCATCCCTCCGGCTCTGATTCCCCCCACCCCACCGAGGTGTGATTGCCTTTAACTCCTCTGGCACTCTATCTACAATCTAGAGGGGCCATCAGGGAGTTGAGAAGAGTCTGAGACCAGTCAGGTCAGACATGGCAGAGGGCATGGGGGTCATCCACTGGGCCCACCATTGCCTGTCCGGGTGCCAGGGTTTTTTCTTTTTTGGTTCCCGGAGGAGCGGACATGCAATGACGACCAGCGTGTAGCCACCCCCCCGCAGGACATCTGCTGCCGCCTCCATTACCCCTCTGTGTGGTTCCCACAATCAGCGATGCCCTCAGTCTCCACTTGAGTCACAAACCAGCAGGAGACCCAACCACCTCCCCAGAAGGAGAGGAGGAGGCAGTCCTCAGATGCTCAGTCCTCTCCTGCCCTGCTGACCCCTGATGACCAAGCCTGTTCCTGGGCCCAGGTCACCGACATGGTGCGAGGTGTGACATCCAGTGCCTCAACCCTGAGCGCCACCGGGCTGGCCCCTTGTTAGCAGGTCTTGTTGCATGTTTCTTGGAATGACTATTCTGTCTCCATAGAGCAACAGCCTATTGGATTCTTTAAGGCTGCCTCTCACTAGAAAGAAAGTTTTGACACTATTGGGTGCATTCTTGAGGTACCTTGGCCATTTACCTCTGACAAAATGCAATACTGTCTGGAGTTCCGAATCTCTGGATGTACAGTACTTTGTTTAACTTGTTGCAGTTTTGAACTCGACATTGGTTTTGAGGATTGTATGGATTCTTTGTAAGACTCGATTCCTTCAATCCTAGTATAAACTTCTGAATCTATGACAGCCATTGGATGTCTGGATAAGATACCTGCTACCACCATCACCTTGCCTGGCATGAGTTCCGCTTGGGGATTGTACCTCATTATCCACATGAGAAGTCGCTGACACCTCACTGGTACCCTGTCTAAGTCTTTACAGTTTATAAGTGGTACCAGTGGTTTGTGATCTGTCAAAAGCTTGAAAGAATCTAATCTGTACAAATACTTTGCAAACTTTTCACATGCCCACACTGCTGCTAGGCATTCCTTTTCAATCTGTGCATAGCAAGTGTCAGCATCTGTCAATGTACGGGAGCAATAAGCTACTGGTTTCCGCTGGCCATTATGATCTTGTAACAATACTCCACCTATGCCATAGCTACTAGCATCAGCACTCACGATTACAAGTTTCCTGGTGTAATAAAAAGTAAGTATGGGTGCTTTGGATACAAGTTCTTTCACCTTGTTAAAAGCACTTTCTTGTGTATGGTCCCAATTCCACATTGTCCCATTTTTCAGAAGTTCATTCAGTGGCTAAATCACCTCTGATAAGATAGGTAACTACCTACCCAGGTAGTGGATCATTCTTAGAATTTGCCTTAGCTCAGGAACAGAACTAGGAGCTTGTATTTCTTTAATGGCTCTTACCTTCTCAGGATCTGGGCTTATGTCATGTTCATTAATCCTGTGTCCCAAGTTGTTTAGCTGCTTCTGACACAGTAAACATTTCCCTTTATTCAGCTTTAAACCAGCTGCCTGGATTTTTTTCCAGCACACGAGCCAAACGAGTATCGTGTTCTTCCTCTGTATGATCATATATCAGGATGTCATCCATGTAAGCGACTACCCCTTCCAGGTTCTGCAATAGTTCCATCATTTTCCTTTGGAAGATCTCTGGTGCACTAGTAATGCCAAAAGAAAGCCTGCGAAAATAGTATCTTCCAAATGGTGTAATAAAAGCAGTTATCTTGGCACTATCCAGATGCAGAAGAATCTGCCAAAATCCACTTGCTGCATCAAGTAGAGAAAACACTCTAGCACCAGCTAATCTTGGAATAATGTCATCAAACGTGGGAAGAACATATTTTTCTCTCTGGACTGCTTTGTTTAGCTGTTTGAGATCACCACATATACGAACGGTTCCATTTTTCTTGGCTACTGGCACCATGGGTGTGCACCATTCTGTAGGCTCTGTAACCTCTTCAATAATACCACACCACACCATTATATCCAGCTCATCTTTCACTTTAGGAAGCATAGTAATTGATATTCAGAGGCTGCCTGAATACTATAGGGTATGGCTCCTTCCTTTAGTGTGATTCTGATGGGAGCACACTGCAAGAGACCTATTTCCCCAAGGCATCTGTATAGACTTCCTTTAGTCTGCTGTCTAATCCCATAGATACTGCAACATCATGGCTCAACAGGTTATCGTCATGGGAACCCCTGAACAGGTACACTCTGAATTGGTACTTGGTGCCTTTAAATTCTGTTTCAGCTGTAAACTGACCCATGCAGTTAAGTTCCCTTCCTGGACTTTCCAAAACTGAGGTAGTGCGCTTCAACTGAGGAGGTTTGTTTAAACTCAGGTAAGCAGATTCAGAAATAACACTTGCATCAGCTCCAGTATCAATTTTAAATTTTACTGTGGTACCATTAAGCATGAGACCAAGACTCCACAGCTCACTGATGTCGTCATGACATGTAACTGACCCGAGAAAGAATGATTCAGTTGCACCCTTTTCCAAGAATATTTCACTCACACCTCTTGTACGACACACCACTGCGAAATGACCTATTTTTCTGCACTTTCAACATTCAGCATTTCATGCTCGACAGCCATCTCCACGTGCTTGTCCCCTGCCACATCTAGCACATTTAGGACCTGGCTTCTGAGATTGGGCTGGTTTTTTTCTTAGAGGTCTGCTTTGGTTATTTTCACCTGGCCTCAGAGGCTTCTTTGTTACCTCATCTAGCCCTCTCATGGCTCCTTGATAATTTATTTGGCTTTTTATAAGTTCAGAATGGCATGCTATTTCTATTGCCTTTTCCAGAGTCAATCCTGGCTCTAACTGCAGTTTCTGAGAAAGCTGCTTATCTAGAACTCCTGTCATAAGTCTATCTCTGATGTGTTCATTTTTCTTTGCTCCAAAATCACAGATTTCTGCAAGCTTGTACAAGGTTCTGGTAAATGCTTCTACTGTTTCCTCTGACTTTTGATTACACTGGTGAAATGGATTATATTGCACTTGGGCACAAAATATTCATCCAGCTTCTAAATTACTATCTGATATTCATTCTTGTCCCCTTCTCTATTAAATGAGAATGAGTTAATGATTAGCTCTGCCTCATCCTTTCCCAGGGCATAAATAAGAGAGCATACCTGCATTTCACCGCTTTCTTCATTTAGTTTCGTAGCAATCCTGTAATAGGAAAAACGTTGCTTCCAGTCAGGCTAGTCTGCAGGTCAACTGAAGTCAAAAGCATCAGGAGGATTAAACTTTGGCATCTTGAAGGCTTTTCTCTCTCTCTCTCTCTCTCTCTCTCTCTCTCTCTTTCTCTCTTGCAGTCAGTCTTTCTCTTTCCTTCTTACCCTTTTTAAGCAGTTTCTTTCACTTCTGACACCATGTCATGCAAGGCTCAGGATGCTTAGTAAAAGACTAACTTTAGTTTTATTAGAACATACCACACAAGGTCCTTACAGCAATCACATTCCTATTCACATGGCTGTACATGTGCTTCTTTAGTGTCTCTATAAATGGTCCCTTCTACTGCCCTTTGGTTCCACCTATATCAGTACTTTGGTTCCACCTAGTGGTGATACATTAGAACACTCTGGCACATATCACCACACCCTCCTCCTACTGGTCCAGACCTCAGATCAGGGCATGCTGCATCCCACACTGGCCACTGCCACTTTATCCCTTGCTCGCCAGTGTTTTCGGGTGATGGTCCCACAGAACCTCATGGTGACCCATCCCAGTCACCACTGCCACTCCACTCTCCCTCAGGTCTCATTTCTCTCCCAGCCTTCTTTCCGCCACAGGGTTGCTCTTCATTAACCCCCTGAGGGAGTCAAAACTGAGTGTTCGCCATCAAGTTCCCCAGCTGCTATCTCAGTTTCCTACCTGGGAGAAAAACTATCCCACCGCTCAAGTGGGCAGCTTATACACTCGATCCTGGTCCCACTCACCAGTCCACCTCCTTTTCCCACACTCTCTCCTTATATCCTGCACCTCCCCCAGGGTGCTCCTGTGCCAGCAGCTCCCTGGGATGGCAAAACTATTAACCCTTTACAGGGATGAGAAGTCCCACAGACATGTCCCAATGGTGCACATCCGACTGCACAAGTAAGGTGCTTCTAACCCCACAAGGGGGTTACATAGATAACACCCCACTGAGATCAACAACTGAGGAAAAGGACCTCGGAACAATTGCAACTGATAATCCTACATGAGACAACCATTCCAAAATGTTTGTTAAAAAACGTAGCCAGACATCTGGGTACACCAGCAAAAATATTAGCAGCAGAAGGGAGGAGGTGATGCTGCCCTTATATTGCTCCTTGACTAGACTTTACCTGGAGTATGGGGTACAATTATGGTACCCACATACAAGAAAATATGTAGAAAGACTAGAGGGAGTTCAAAGATGCTTCACTATGAACATCACAAGGACACGAGACGAGTCATACAAGGAAAGACTTATGAAACTGAATATGTTTTCTTTAACAAGGAGCAGATTGGGGGGGTATGATTTCTGACACATAGAGTAGCATGGGATCCACAGTTATTAGAAACCATCAGTCTAACAGAAAAGTTCACCAGAGAGGGTATGAGAGGTCACCTCCTGCAGATAGCAGGGGATAACTTAAGGACAAAAAAGCAACAGAGCTGGTTCACACAAACAGGAATTGATATACTGTATAGTAGGACTATAGATACATTCAAGAAGAAATTGGACAAGTATATGGGGGGGGGTAGAATTCTTGATGGACAGCAACAAGTGAGAACTTCCAGGCAATTAGTATAGGCTTCATCCCTTGTTTTGTCTGTAAACAATCCTATGTTCCCATCGCAGGAAGCTATAGCGTCATCGAGCAATCAGCCTGTCTATAACAACTTCAGAGCAACAGGACAGCAGGAGAAAAACAACATGCAGTCTTCTGGATCATCTACCATGCCTCTACATCACAATGCGATATGCCAGCCAGGAGTGACTCCCAGCAGCTCCAGACATCTACCACCAGATCGGACAATCAAGCAAGAGAGTGCGCCAACTAGCATCCCCCCATGAACCAGGCCAAAACAAACTGTCTATGAATGGTTGCAGGCCTTTCCAAACAAACCCACTAATTAATGTCTCATCTTTGGCAAGTGAATAAAGGACTGGAAATTAGGTTTCACCTTGGGGCTGAGGGTTAAACAAATGGATAATGTGTGTGCATGTACTGTCATTGTGCTAAGAACTGTTTCAACTGTCAATCATCTGGATTAGGGTACATACTGAAATCAGACACGACAGGACTCAAGTGTGCGATGGTGGGAAATAACCTCAGTGCTACAGCAGGAATGGGAGCTGCCAGCTCCCAATGTGTTAGCCAAACAAAACAGGATACTCCAAGCACTCCGAAAGCACTGTGTTCAAAAATAACACAAGCTGGCAAAAACATAAACAGTCAAGAGTTTTATTTTTGCCAGAAAATAGACAGACCAACATGTAAACTCCCATCACTCTCGATCAAGTCCCGTAATAGAGAGTGACAGGAGTTTACCTGTTGGTCTGTCTATTTTTGGCATAAATAAAACTCTTGACTGTTTCTGTCTTTGACAGTTTGTGTTATTTTTTAACCCAGTGCTTTTGGAGTGCTTGGAGTATCCTGTTTTGCTTGACATGCTGAAATCAGGACTGCTTTAACAAAGGTATCAGTTAAATAGGGGCTGGTCAAAGAGCGTACCCCCCCATACACACACGTGGAGGAAAAAAGACTGCCACCAATGTAATGTGACTGCTATTGAGAGAGTTTGGGTGCGGATGTATTTGAAAGAGACTGCTGCTTAAAAAGCAGCAGTACAATTAAAACATATTTTCCCAAAAAGCTAGCTTCAGCTACAGTTATTAAAAATGTTAGCATACCTGTCAGATCTATTTTTCTAGGCACCTCCTATGCTGTGAACCATGAGTTTGTTTTTTTCTCGAGCGTAACCCCTTCCTGGTCTACAGTGCTATTTCTAAGCCATTTGTGGCAGTCATATTTTTTCATGAGGAAAAAAATGAATTAAAACATTTATAAAATACTTAAATGTTGGTGGAAGTAGAACATTTTACCACCAAATAAAACTGGAAGATGCCTAGAATCTTTTACAGTGAAAAAAACGGTAGGGTCAATTTTTAGTACAGTTTCATTACGCTGCTGCTTTAATTACTTTTCATTTGCCTATAAGCTATCATTTCTGCCTACGTTGCAATTACATGCCTACTGACTAATTGAACTTTGTTTTCTACTGAATGATATAACATGGGTTCTTAAATTCTGTTCTTGTCCAATGAAAGTCACAGCATTGTGGACATTGTGTAATGTATGTGATGTCCAGTAAACTTTAGGTTTGCTCTTGGTCTAGTATAAAATAAATCAAGTTTCCTGTTGCATATTTTTTTTTTATTTGGGTGGTACAACATAAACTGTGTCATGCCTGCTCACAGCACCCAGTCTTCCCTGTGAGTTCACTAAACAACAAAAGGTTTCTGGGTACCAAGTGGGGACTGGGGGAAAGGCCCAGTAGAACAGTTGGGCCTGGCACTGTGTGGTTGGGAAAGGATTGCTCTAGGGTCACTGAGGGCCTACAAACAAAAACTAAAAAACACAGCACAAGCAAATACTGGTATGCAAGATAAATTAATTAACCCTTGTAAGGCCGTGGACTTATATATCTGTCCGGAACTTCAATATGTTCTAATTCTGTTGGCAGTCTAAGGGTTAAGACTGAACTACAAAGTGCACCAGCACTTTAATGCACACTGCCTCTTACTCAGAGAGCTTAAATTGCACTAAGAGCATGCTTCCATCAATTGCCATTTTAAAATCACATGACCACAGGTGCATTACTTCAAATATGTTAAAAAGGGTGAAACTTGCATAACTAACTACATGAATCAATCAGGGCTCAAGTTCTATTGGCTAATCTTAAAAACTGTTATAAACTGGACAAAGTGCTCTGAATGACAGATCTAGAACAAAAAAGTAATTGTGGGCTGGCCGACTGGCACATCGGTCTGTTCTCTGCTCAGGACGCCGACTCCCAGGTTCGGGAACGGACCCAAGAGTCAGAGGGCCGGCCGGGGGGATGAGGATTGAGCATCCCTTGGATTGCTCTCTTTCTCCAGGAGGAGGGTGGGCGAGCACTCAGTGCATGTCTGAGCCCTGGCGGAGGCCGGAGATCAGCAGCTTCTGAGGTCTAGAGGGTGCCTGATCGGACGAGTCGGCGGACTTCTGCACGCCAGGTGTGGGAGCGCGCCTGGTAATGTGCTGAGGTCACTGCACAACTGCCTCCATTTCAGTGCATCACGTTGGGGAAAACTGAGAAAAATACCTCAGCGCAAGCCCCATGACGCCGGATCCCGACCGTGGTCAGGGCCAAAATCATGTGCATAAAAAAAAAAAATGATTGTGTCACAAATCAAGTATAAACAGTTCATATAGCATGCATCATGGAAACTAAGACCAACAGAACCCACAAAAGGGTGCAAAACACATGTAATCCCTAAATAATTCTGAAACAGAGGTATAAGGGACACAAGGGAAGCATAAAAAAGAGAGACAACAACCTCCAGCTCAACTATTGTGAAAAAAAATATAGTATATATGTAGCCCCCCCTCCTGGGTCTAGGGATATGTTTCACAGATGGTACTTTTAGGGAGGGGCACTAGCAGCCAGAACAACAGTCCAGGAGAGAAAAAAAAATGGAATTACCTAAGTCCAATTGGGTGTTGAAAGGTGAAGGACAAGCTCCATCAGGAGTGCTATTGTCATGTAGGGGTGCAGACAGCATGCACTGGGGGCACAAAACATGTTAGTGGAAATAGCCACACATTCATTAGGCAGTTGAATCCCTGGTAAACAGAATCCATTGTCCAGACTTGAAATAAAATGCAAACCGAAGGGTTTTAATTGATTCAAATGGCACAATAATCACAGTGCAAACCTCATTGAAAAAACTGCTACATGGAGTGGTGGGGGTACAATTGATAGTCACATTGTAGGTGCCAAGGCACACTTGATTCTGGATGGCATTTGAAAATCCTTTAGACGACAGCCTCCGAGGAACCAGTGGGCTCCCAAACTTGATGGCAGCAATCCAGATAGATGGCAGCACTTCACTGCCCAACATATTTCCCAGAGTGTCCTTTCTGGACCCCCAGACAGATCATATGCAAAACAGGTCACCATATGCTCCAGCTGCCCTCACTATGCGAGCACCCCATGGCGCCTGTCCCATAAGCAGGCATAGCACCTGGCAGTCCCACATCCAAACCCAGCTGCATGGAGGACTAAACAGGGCACTACTGCTGCTCACTTGTATTTTCTATTCTTTACAGTGGAAATGGCACAAAACAAGGCTACGGGAGTCCGAACTGCCACCTCGGGCCCCCTGGTAGGGCAGTTTCTCACATCCACCTGTATCCCCATGCCATGGTAGCCACCCGCAAATCTGGACAGTTAGAGGTCCCTATGCCCACCTGCCCCAGTGCCGAGAGTCATGGTGCAGGCCTCCGAACTTGGGCCTCAGGTCCCCCTCCAAAGGCATCTGGGGTGCTCATGCAGCTTGGGGTGCGTGAAGCACCCTCCTCTCCCTATCCTCCATTAACATTCTGGATGATGGACTTCAACAGATGGAGGACCAAGGTGGCAATTGTCCCATCCTGACCCTGACCCAGGCTCTAAAACACTCCCTGGCCTTCTCACTTCATTGACATCCCACCTGGTTGGCACTCACAAGGAAAGCCCCTCCTTCTGTGCCAACTTCCCCTTTTAGAGTAGGTCCAGGTCCCCACTATCTTACTATGGGTCCTAGCACCCATAACCCAACTGCACTCTGGGCCTTGTAGTAAGCCCCATGAGGGGCTTACATATAAGTACATATCGTCAAGGCACTGCTGGAATCTTTTGTTTACTACTGAGTCACATGCATTTACCCAGAGCATCAACTGATCAGATGGAGTGCAGGTAGGAATCTGGATCCTCTGCAGGCTGTGTTAGTTCTTAAGAGTCCTCCTCAGTACCAACAGGAATAAATAGAGTCTAATCTCATCGTATGCCATCTCTGCAGCGACATTTCAAAATTGAAGTACATTACAGTGGCAATCGCTGTTGCCACTGTAATGTACCTGCGGGAACCTGGCATTGCTTTCTCGGGGTCCTGCACCTCATCCCCGAATCAACTCAGACTCTGAATTGATTATATTTATTACAAGAGGTTCAGGGGCTTTGCCCCTGAAAAGAAACAAAATTTTCCTAGAGGGGTTTCTGTAAACTGCAATTGTGGTCGACATAAATCCCTCACTGTAAGATTGCGCCGCAGTAGAGTTGTCGCTGCGGCATCATAGATACTAATCTCACCATACTGCAGTGTCTTGGCAAAGTGACAGTGCAAAGATACCCACTTCATAATACTACACAGACTCTAATGGTGCTGCTGTAGTGCTACAGTGTAGTAGATGTCACTAGAATGCTTGATGGACTGACCCAGAGGAAAGTAATGCCAAGTGGACTATGGTGACCTATACCAGTGTTGAGCCAAAGCCTGATGTCCCTCCAAAGTGAGAAGAATTGGAGAAAAGGTTCCACAAGTGATTACAGGCTAAAGAAATGTCAGCTGCTGAGGTTCACAAGTTACTTATTGACAAGTTGACTGCACCACCTCTTAGGAGAGTGAGTGAGTGAGTGAGTAACCGGGACACTGGACTGGAGTCATATCAGGGAATGAGGATTTTGGGGACAGTGAAGCCCATCCCTACAGGGGAAGATGCCCTAGAGACGTGGATGCACTAGGCGGCTCCACTTGTGTAGGACTGACAATGTTCAGCGTTGGAGAAATGAGAGTGACTGGGGAGAGCCTCAGAGAACCACAACTATAAGCTATCAGATTGCTGAGAGCCACTGACCCAAATGCCTCTACACAGTGGTATTTAATTACTCTGGAGACTGTTTTGGTAGCACCAAGTCTGGTGACAATCACTACTGGAAGTGCAGAATGACCAGCAATGGAAAGAACATTGTCGGCCTATTGAAACCATCTGGAGAGGGGGCTGCAGAACGTTGATTGGAACAGGTGTGTGGACTCCAAGTACTTGAATAGAGTGAGACCCAAACACGTGCTCATGGCTGCCCATTATTCTGACCTGCTGACCATCAAGCTGCATCGGTTGGAGAGCAGAAATGACCTGACTTCTGGCTGAATGCTACTGAGAGAGATACAAAAGGCTGCAGAATGAGAGAAGCGGTAGAAGTTTCACACTGTATCATCAAACAGTAGTCAATCTAATAAGTGTGGTACTACCTCATGACTCAGGAACTCTGGGACCTGATGAAAGAATGGAGAGCACTCATGACCATCTCAAATTCCAAGTTAGCTTCATCCATTGGGCAGGAGGCCTGTAAAAGTCTGTGCGTTATGCCAGTCACCAAAACTTCAAGTGCAATGCTGCCCTGTAACTTGTGACCTCCAAACCCAGCTGGATGACCTGCATGAGCTAGTGGCAGAGATTCATAGGAGCAAACCCAGCAAATGGTTTTAAAGATTGAAGGACTTACCGAGTGAGGACCTGCTGCTGTAAGTGCCTCTGTCAAGGTACCAAGTGGGAACCTGGAAGACAGCAAGGACCAGAAACCTCCAAATGGGCCACCAAATAATTGTCAACATAGAAAAGGGAACTTCTGATGTAACTGTCGGGAAGATGTACATCTAAGAAGAGAGTATCAGTTACCACAGGATTTGAGGAAAGTGAACAAACAGTTCAAAAAGAGAGCAACAAAGCAAGAAAACTTCAGAGGGGTCAGTAAAGGAGCACACTGGGACCCCAAACACAAACAGCTTCATAAAATCGACTATCCTACCAACTTCAAAGAAACCCCCGGTGCTAAAGGGTTGACAAAGAGAGCTCAGTAAATAAGAGCACAGGCAAAAGGGTGACACGAAGGTGAGCGGCATGCAATTGGTCACCCCCCAGCCAGACTGCACACGGTGTCTGCTTATTTTCTGCAGGGGAGTGTGCCCCCCCATGCCCCTGCGCCCCTACTATATATATATATATATATATATAATCACCTCCCCACCCTGTATTGGGAGGTGAAGCATGTATATTGTGCCCCTAAACTCCCAAATGGCCCCATCACAGCATCTTCTGTGCCCAGCAAATGTATATACAGTGCCAAAGGGTCTAGTTGGACCTTCATCATCATCAGAGTTGAATGCCACTACCAAAGTAGTTGACACCACAGTTATCCTTGGCAATGGACTCCATTTGACAATGATTTACAAAAGCTAGCATGACAAACATCTGTCAGATTTGGAATTGCAGCCCCTGGATGGACTGGATGTGTGGGGCCTGAGAGATCAGAACAACCCTTACCTGGGATTAGAGTGGTGTGTAATTTTCAAATTTCACTTCTGATGGGATTCTGCAGATTTTCTGAACTTTCATCTAATTCCATGGAACTCCATCAGAAATGGAATTGTAAAATTCTGAGGGTGGTATTGGAACTGAGGAATGGTATTTTGCAGTTTACATACAGCACTGATTAGATTTCCAGAAACTGTAGAAAACAAATCCACATGTTGCACAAACCACAGAACCTAATCCACTGTTTATATTAAAAGACTTACAGAATTCTGTAAAATTTAGCAACACATTTTGAGCTGCAATTTGGAAAAAGAATTGCATTTTTTCTGAATTTCATCAGTGGAATTCTGAATTTGCAGAGCTGTATCTGAGATACATAAAGACATGGACCAATTTCTCCCAGAAAGTGACTGGAATTGAAGTGCCACTGGAGATTTTGTCCTAAGTGTGTCCAGATTCCAGGATGTACAAAAAGGCTTCTGCCCTTGTCAGGGCAAAGGCTCACTTGTTCAGACACCTAGCACAGCTATGCAAGGAAACTGAGAAGAAGTGAGTAAACACTATCCAAATATGCCTCAGTAAAGGAGGTTCACCAGAAGAAGGCACAGACATCAATCAAGGTGACTGATGAGCCCAGTGGAGTGGTCTGGCACCTGGAGAAGCAGAAACTGACTTTGCTACCTAGTTTGGAATGTGCCATCACTGGAGTCATGGAGTTCTCAAAGGATGCGAAGAACCAGATCCTTTTGGTCAACACCCCAGGAGAAAATTATCTACCCAAAGGACTGCTAGTGAAGCCTAGTGTGTTGCCATTATGTGCCCAAACATTCATGAGGAGGATCACTGTGCAAATGAAGAATGCATCAGACAGAGACATCACCAGCAGAAGAGAAAGTACATTGGCTTACATGTACTGTGCAGACATGGTTGTCATCCCAAAGACATCTTTGAAGGATGCCAGAGCTGAGATTAATTCCAGAGATTTTGATTTCAGAGATTCCTCATACCAGATGGATGAAAGGCCCATATGAGCAAGAAACTGGCACAGAGGAATAAACTATTTTCCTTGACTTGACTGGGATGTTGGATGTGTCCAAAGGGAGGAACACTACATACGATTACACTATGACTGGCCTTTTTGTGAATGATCCAGAAGACTGGTACAAGCTGACGTAGGTGATGTGATGTGCCATCTTCAGGAAATGTTTGCAGCCAGGTTCATAAAGGAATCAAGGAGCCCATACCCATAGATGTTGTTCATAAGAAGAACTGCAGTGTCCAGATGCATGTGAGCTACTGGACACTTAACAAGAGGGAAATTCCAAATCAATACACAAGGGTACAGGACACCTTTCATTGCCTGAGCAGAAACTTGCATATACTGTGTGACCCTGAGCAAGTCGCTTAACTTCCCTGTGCTCCCAGGTTGCACCTGTAAAAAAGCTTTAAGCTTAGTGTGTTTCACCTGGTTAAACAATTGGAAAAAAAAAGAAAAAATGGTTCTCTGTGCTTAAATTTTGCAGTGGGCATTAGATCCCAAAGTCCAAGGCAGATCATGTGAAGACAGGCTTTATCTGACCACTTGACTTCTATGAATTTCTACAACTGCCTCAAGATATATGAGGTGCCCCAACTACCTTTCCAATATCTTATGAAGTGAGCCATTTGGGACTTGAATCTACTGTAGTGCTTTGTGTATTTTGATGACATAGTCATATTTGGAAAGACTCTAAAGGAGCACAAGGCTTTTCTGCTACAAGTTCTGGACTGACTGGAGGAGTTTGGGCTCAAACTCTGTGTTACAATAATTTTGTACTTTTTTTAAATTAATTGTATCTGCACTGAGAACAGTTAGAATTTAAGCCGAAGGGACAGAGATGGGCTAGGGAAATGAGATTCAAATTGTTGCCGGAGGCAGAGCTGCTGTCGCTGGAAGGTAATTATAATCCCTTTGTTCTGTGATGACAGAACTCCCTGGTCAGTTAACGAGGAAGCTTCAATGAGCCAAAGGTCTTTCATGTCAGGAAACTGTCCTGGCCATGCAGTCACCCCTTGCAGAGACAAAAATGGTTCAGAAAAAAAGGAGTCTCTGATTCCACAAAATCCAAGATTCCAGTTTAGGCCAGCTTTCCAGAGGGGTGGTATCCCCCGGCGGCAAGGAAAGTGTCAAATCCTTGATGTCAGAGTGACATATTTGATTATGCAGCATGAGGAGCTGGCAGCTGAAGGCTTCTGAGGTCTGTGCTAGGCTCTAACAGCTCAGTCAGTGTTGGGACTTCATACTTACACCATCTAAGAGATGGAGTCTGCAATGGCTCACTACATTATGGTGTGTGATAAGAATCTTCCTACTCTGTTAGATTTAAGAAGCTATAGAAAGGTTTTCTATTTGTTTCTTCTGCTGTGTGCAAACCATTTCTTGTTAAGTTCTACAGTAACCCTGTAATTCCCATAGTCTTGTGTATGCGTGATCTCCTGTAGATTGTGTAAATATTGTGAAGTAGTAAATATTGTTTTTATATACTTCATGCCTTGGTGACTGAATCTTTTGGGGAAATTGATAACTGTTAGTACTGACAAATCCAAGATCCATCTCTGAAGAAAGAAAAGAAAAGAAGGCTATGGCTACCATATTCTAAGATGTAAAGTGTGTTTTAGGAGTGAGTGATGGGGGGAAGCCATTTTCCCTTAGCCAAAGGAGCACTGTGCTGAGAGACCAGTGGCCCTAGTGGGATTTGGACCAATAAAGTCCCCAGATAAGAGAATCACTTCTGAGTAGTGGCAGCTACCGAGGTACCTTTACAGGTGTTGAAGGTTGAGAAACTTGGTAACCTGCTGAAGACTGAGTCCTGGGTGTGGACAGATTGTCACACTCCATCAACAAATGCCAGTTCTTTTAGATGTCAGTCAAGTACCTAGGACCCCCTAGGAAACCCTGTTCCTTTTGAGTAAAACATTAGGGCTGTTTGCCTTTTGTGGCTGGCTAAGTCCATAGGTAATTGTAAGTTTTAGAATAAAATATTTCTGTCCCTTATAGGTTGTGTGCTCCCATTCTTTTCCTTTCTAAAGTACATAGGATGTATAGTATCAGAAGACTGCATCAGTACAGACACCGTCAGAGTAGATTTTTTCACTACCAATATATATATATACCTATATGCATATACCCAAGAATCTGAAGAACTTACTGTGCTTCCTTAGGTTCTGCGGTTACTAGTGATGCTTTATAAGGGACTACACCAAAGTACACCCTTTGTTGAACCTGATCCCTGGATACACTTCAACTAATAAAGACAACACCTACAGAAGGAATCTAGCACCAAAAGCTACTTCAAAGAGTATGAGCCATTTACACCATGGTGGGATAGCTCCTGTCAAATAGCCTTCAAGGAGATCATCTATCGGCTGGCCCATGCACTAGTACTGGCATATGCTGATCCAGTGAAAGCATTCATGTTAAACACTGGTAAAAGTCCCAGTGGACCTTGAGTGGTACTTTGTCATCTGTACCCTGAGGGTATGAGACCTGTGATATTTCCAAACAGATGTTCAGCACCCTCTGAGAACTACTATACCCATCAAGGGTCATCAACTTCCTAGATTATGTCATTGATCCTGCTTCAACCTCCCTGATGTCATTCACACAATTAGCGCAAACATTTGGGTTGCCCAGAACAGAGTTTTATAAATGTCTTCAGTTTAGAGATATACTTAGATCTACTATAAATAGTGATGTGAGCTTCCCTTCATTACATATCCTGGATAAAATCTGCATGGCCAATAATGGCCACAAAAGTATTTATAAAATGTTAATTGAATCCAAACATTGTCCTATAGACTCTATGAGCAACAAATGGCAAGCTGAGTTAAATATTACAGTTTCCTCTAAGGAATGGAACCAAACATGGAGCATGACCTTGAAGGCGTGCCGAGAAGCTAAGGGTGGACTTATCCAGTGTAAAATTATACACAGATGGTATTATACTCCAAGTAAAATGATTAAATCGGGTCTGTCCACAGATGAAACATGTTGGAGATGCCTAACAGAGAAAGGTACACTATCTCACATATTATGGTCCCGCTCATCTTTAACATCTGTTTGAAAGGATATTATTTTAATTTGTAAAAAGGTAATTAACAAATGGGTTACCAGCTCTGCAAAATTTGCAGCTTTATGAATATGTTCTGAGCTGGCTGAATGTACAGAGTTACAGAAAAGGTTGCCTTTATCACTGCCCAAAATGTGATACTTAGGCACTGGAGGAACACAGACCCCCCCTCACCCCCCACAATTACAGAGTGGATACAGGATCTTACAGTTAGAGCTAGCTACGAAAAAGTGGCTTATGTTTAATGAACAGATTAGACATACTGGCCCAGATATTCAAACTGCGCCCAAAATGTGCACAACAGCAGGAGCAAGCACAAGTCCATTGCGCCCATGTGCAAGAGGCACGATATTCAAAAACTGCACTGGTCAAGATGCACCTACAGCCGACGACTGAATATCGCACCACCTGCGCCATAGCGCAACTAGGGAGGGGAAGCTGAGCATATCTGATGCTCCATAGCGCAACAAGGGATGTTCAGCTGAGCAGTCCAGATGCGCCATAGCGCAACCAGGGACGCCCCCCAGCAGTAGGGCAACAATGCAACAGCACAACCAGGGATGCAGGGGCCTACCACCCATGCCACAGATGGGCAGAGGAACACACAGCAGAACAGACATCGTCCCCCACACCCCATGCAATGCACAACTGGGGGAGGGCTGGAATAACCACTGGCCCATGGAGACAAGCAACCAACCCACAGCTGGGCCATGGTGCCCCATCACAAACCCTGACAAGCTGTGACTGGCACACAAGGAGAGCCGACCACCCCATGCCACACCATACCCTCAATGCAGAACACACCCTGCACCATGACCCCCAGAATGCCCTGCCCAGGAGCAGCATCCACCAGTGCAAGATACCCCATGCATACCACCACCCCCACTGTGACAATGCAACCCTGTGCACCACAGAATGATGCAAGGCAGCCCCACCACGAGCACCCATCAGCGGGTGGCAGCACTCAGCGGTGCAATGACGGCATACACAGTGCCACCACGCACAGCCCCTCCGAGGTACAGCTGAGAGACCGACCATGTGTCAGCACACGAGGTACCCCACACGTGACAGGGCATACCCCGGACCCCACCACCAATGGTACAGCACCCTGCACACCCTCCCAAGGACACACCCTGACCCAGCACTGGCCACAACAGCCAGCACAGACACCCACAGTGGTGCATGGAAGCATGCACCACACCAGATGCAACACAGTGCATGGACAAACACCCACCCATACCCAAGGGTACACCAACACAGAGACACAGTAGCGGGGCAACCAAGCCCCCAGCGTGGGGCCATGGAAACCATGTACACATGGCCAGCAGTCCTCCATGGCACAGGAGTGCCAGCCACCCTGCGCAGGCACTGTGGACCTGTATGCCACCAGCATTTGCCCAGAGCACAAGTGACAGACAGTGGTGCACATCCCCTGCAACACACACAAGCCACAGCATGGAGATGGGACAACAACAGCGGAGGCCAAAGTGTCACCCGAGGCAGACATGCACCACACCAGTGACAGGAGGCAACCCGGCATTGTGACAGTACAGTGGCTGTCCTGCATGGACAGCCACCACTGCCATGCCAGCAGACCATGCAGGTCACAGACATGCAAGGGTGTCAGCTGCACAGGCCATGGACGGGCTGACAGGTGCGTCATGGACACAGAACATGCACCATGGACCACTGCAGACAGTCATCCAGTGCTCAAGGAACAACACACACACCACAGACAGTGACTGATAGCTACTCCCACACCATAGTCACTTCTCCACGGACACACACACAAGCACATGACTGCACCACCCCTGATGCTATGCACACCACTGCAGCTGAGCACCTATAGCCCGCTGAAAAACAGAGACCACCACATTAGGTATATCAAAGCAAATGTATTGTAAAAACACACAAAACTATTTACATATATTACAAAAGGTTGGGGGAGGGCCACAAACAAGGTGGGGGTGGGTAAGGGGCAGGGGTGAACAAATGGTAGAGGGAAGGAGGGGTGTGAGGGTGGATCGGGGGCTGAAATCTTGGGGCGCATGATGTTCAGCGGGAGCCCCGCTCCCCGCTCTGTATGCGCCTTCCGCCATGCCTCCTGTGGACTCCTAGCTGGTCGATCCGCTGTAAAATTTCAAGGGAGACCCTGGCCACTTGCAGTATCTCCTGCAGTGCTCTTTCAATGTTCTGCAACCACCGTCCACCTAGGACAAGGGAGCAGAGTCAATAGGTGTGAATGCACAGCCCCATACAGCCCACCCACTGTGCATGACATACAGCCGTGGGACATGCCTCTGTGATGGTGTGTGACTACCCACAGTGATCGTGTCCTCAAGACCCGCCCACCCAGGCGCACACAGCCATGCGGACCACTGCACACACCCACCGGCCAAGACCTGCACAGCACCACCATGGCTGTTTAGTGACATGGCTATGTGGTGCGAAGGCAGTGGCACAGCCATGTACCCAGTGCACGCATGGACCACCATTGACGCACTCCCAGACATGTAGTGCCACTGGACAGTGCTGACTGTAACAAATTGCATGCATGGCAGTGGTGTCAATGGATGGTGGCCATGCCCCGCTGCCCGCCCTGTTACACAGCATACAATAGTAATCGTGGAGGTAAGGCACTCACCATCATCAGGCTGGTCCCTCTGCCGCTGTGGACCTTCTCCCCTCCTGTTGTTCCAGTCCTCCAGCTGGCGCCTCCGCTCCCTTGCCAGCCATCTCTCTTCTGGCCCTAAGGTGCAAACATGGAGAGAGGAACATCAGTACAATCCTGTAGCAAAGTCCCCCTGCCCCCATGTGTGTGCAATCCCACACAGCCAGACCCACCCACCCCACACCCTGATAACACCACCACAGCTAACACCAGATGGTCCCCCCCATGTTCCAGACACATGCAACCATGATACTTATATGGAAGATAAAAGTGTATGGATGTTACACCTACCTGGCCGTGGCACTGTGCCCCTCCTGGCACCTGTCCGCAGGCGGGCAAGCAGGTCCGGGTCCCTCCGCCTCAGGTCCACATACCTGTGGCGGCACTGCTCCACCGTCCGCCCCATTCCTGTGGCCTCCTCCAGGGTGTCAGCCACCTCCTGCCACACCTGGCTCTGGACCTGTCCAGGGGTGCCTCCCCAAACAGTGGGCCAAAAAGTGGCTCAACAATGGCAACCAGGTTTGCCATTTCAATCTGGCTCCACTGGGCAGCTCTCCTCCACGCCATCTCTCTTGCTCAGTAGGTTGAAAATGGCGCTCTGCAGCACGGTTCCACCACCTGCAGATGCTGCTCAGTACAGCGCTGCCATTCCCTATCGTGCTGTCACCGAACAGCACGATAGTGTTGCACCCATACCTGACGCATGGTGCCTAGGGGGCAAAGGTTGGGCACAGGGTCAAGGGTCTCTGGCGCATGGACAGGCACAGTGCGATTGGAACCCAATGCGTGTAGCACGATTGGGTGCCTGTGTGCTACCTCCAGTAGCGGCCTACCGTGCTGTTCCACCGGACTCTATGATGCCCCAGTGCACAGCGCCATATAGGTGAACATCGCTGTAGCGCCACTGGCACAATGGTAGCCATGCCCTGCATTGCCTCCCGCGCGACAGCACGCCAGCAGCGCTGCAGGCGCCTGCGCATCAATCCGGGCTTGGCGAGTTAGGTGGGCACGCGATGTCACAGAACTGCGCCTTGGCTCAGCACGCTCAACACACTGTACAAAGCGCAAAAGCGCATATTCAGCCCTTCATATGCAGATCAGCTAATTAGCCTATTCAATGGCGCAGCACTGCAATTTGCATCCACTTAAAGTTGCGCCCGCCTCATTTGCATGGGTTGCGCTTATAAAGTGCTACATTGGGCTGCATTGGCCATAGTCGGTACTGCAGTCTATTGGTGAGTTGCATGCTGTTTGGGAGTGTGGACTGTGGATTTTGCAACATGCATGGGACTGCACAGTCACAGGTAACAACTTTCATTCTCACAGCCTGAATCATGACCGAGCGAGTTGTGGGAGAAGAGGAACAGAGTTGTGGGAGGAGGAGGAGGCCAAATTTCACCAAGGCTGAGACAGATGCCCTGTTTGAGGCCTACCTGGACCAGGAGCTGCTTCTCAGCGGATGCCAGGGAACACCACAGGCCCGTGCTTCTGCATGGGAGGAGGTGGCACGTGCTGTGAACCTGCATGGCAGCCACCAGCGCTCCATGCAGGAGTGCAAAAAGAAGATGGGCACAGACAGGAGGAGGATTAAGGAGAAGGTGACTGCCATCAGGGCAGCACGATCTGCAACAGGTGGGGGACAGCTGGAGGTGCTACGCCTGACCCCACAGGAGGAGAGGGTTGCTGGCAGCATGCAGTGTTGTGCCATTGAGGTGTTCCGGTGGTGGCTTCCAGACGGTGGTAGCCCGTCACTATATGTAGGTCATGGTCTCTATTGGGGGCAGGGTAGGTCACATGCAGAACGCGACTTTGTTTTCCTTAGATCCTGAGCATCTGTATGGGTCAGCGGTGGTGAGCCTCTCCACTGAGGCCAGTCAGCTGGAGATGGAGGAGGGCCCATCCACCTCCACAGGTATACATGGCTCAGTGCGACAGTGGGCCCACCTGGCTGTTCAGACTGATGTTGTTGGAACAGGTGCAGAGGAGGCCCTGCCCGTGTCCCAGCATGCCAGTGTCCATGGATGCCAGCATGCTGTGAATCGGGCTGGTGCCGCATCCGTCACCGATGATGATGTCACTAACGTCATGGGCAGTGACACGTGTGTGCCACAAGATGGCCACAGAGCAGGTAACATTGCAGCCATGGCTGTGGGTGGTGCCGCTGTGGAGGTCTGCGTGTCATCACAGTCCCAGCCTGTGCCTGTCAGCACCAGTGGGGCAGCACTGGTGTGTGTACAGGACAGTGGGACTGTTGTGGCCACTGTGGCAGCACCAGTGAGCCCTGGGGAGCAGCAGCAGGAGGGGCAGCATCAGCAGTCAGTCAATGGGCTTGGGAGTACAGTGTCAGGGAGCGGCGTCAGTGCACCGCCTGTGGACATGCCCAGACCTGGTCCTGGTGTGCAGCGCCCACCCTCAAGGGGTGCTGAGCATCAGGGCCTCGCACACCCTGAGGGACAGGATGCCGGGCAGGCAGATGACCTCTTGATGAGCACACCCGCGATACTGCAAGCATCAGTCAACCAGCAGATGCGGCTTGCGACATCAGTGGATGCACTGCGTGTGGCTCTGGAGCGGGCAGAGGAGCGTGGCAGCAGAGACACTGCTCTGATCCTGGCAGGGATGGACCAGTTGCGGGAGGATGTGACCGCTGCCATTGACAGGCAGACACAGGCATTCACTGCTGTCATGGCCACAATGGGCACACAGTTATTTGCCCATGCATCACAGACACCACGCAGTGCACTGTCCACCCCCATTCCCGGCGTCGTGCGACACCATCCTTGTTGACACCGGGTTCAGCTGTGGGCATCCTGAGCACGCCTGGAGCAGGCATGTTCAGTGTGCTGCAGACCCCATGTGCGAGCACGGTCGCGTTCACACAGTGGAACATCTGGGAGACCATCGGTGCCACCCCATGAGCCCAGTGCTCAGCCTGTCAGTGCTGACAGGTCTCGGCGGAGCCGCCCACGCATCCGTGGTGGCCGTGGCACTGGGGCACGTGACTGACCTGTCTCCCAACATGGCTACTGTCTGATGCTGCCCTGTGTGCATTGTGTCATTCAGCAGGCAATGCACGGGTGGGTACCCAGCCCTGCATGCAGACACACAGTCCATCTGCACACCCTCCCGGCTGCTGTCTGCAGTTGCATGTGCATGATGAAGCCTGCATTGCGCTGTACACCAATGTGCAATGGTGCTCAGCATCTGACACATGCACAATGACAGGCAGTGGGCATGGTGGTCTGTGGACATGTGTGTGGCTAGGGGTGGCGTTCTGGGTCGGTGTACCTCCTACCCTTTGTGCATGTCTGGTGCATTGTGTGTGTGTGTCTGTCTGTCTGTCTGTCTGTCCGCGTGCCATGTTAGACCTCACCCGTCCCTGGTGGTGTGTGTGGTTCCATGCCCGGCCACTTCCCTTGACGGCATGCACCCCTGGTGTATGTCCATGTGTGTTTGTGGGTTGTGCAATAGCCACTGGTGGTTGCACATGGCCCCATGACTTACCTGGGTTGGCTGAAGTGCTCCTCCATGATGGTGTCCCGGTGCAGCTGTGCCAGCCGGAGCAGTTGGGGTTCCCATCACCCAAGGGGGGGCTGCCCATCACCATTGTCACCGGCATCCTCATCGTCCCCATTGCTGTCCCCCTCTTCGACCTGTACGGCTACCCCACATTCGTTGGCCATGTTGTGCAGGATGCAACAGGCCAAGAATAGCCTGCAGACCTTTGAGGGTCTGTACTGTACGGCACCGCCGGAGGTGTCAAGGCAACAGAAACATGCCTTCAGCATCCCGAACACCTGCTTGATGACATTACGTGTGGTGGCGTGTGCCTCATTGTAGCGTTGCTGTGATGGGGTCATGGGCCACCGGTAGGGTGTGAGCAGCCAGGGACGGAGTGGGTATCCACCGTCACCTGTGTGTAGAGGGTGGAGGTTAGTTTGGTGATCAGCATTGCCCTGCCCCGGGCCATGTAGACCACTACCCATGTCACCTCTGACCATGCCCCCAGGCCCTATGATTGTCCGTGTGGTTTGCATACACACCCACTAGGTGGCCAGTGGGGATATCCCCACTCTCGAATCTGTGGCACAGTGCCAACTGGTGCCAGATGAAGACATCGTGTGCTCCCCCAGGGTGCGTGGCACAGACATTGATTATGCACCCTCTGGCATCGCACACCACCTGGCAGTTGATGCTAGCATAGCCCTTGTGATTTATATATGCGGCCCCCTCGGGGCCAGGTGGTGTGCAGATGGCCACATGGGCGCAGTCTATTGCCCCTAGCATGCCAGGCATATGTGCTGCCCTGTGGAACTCCTGTATGTTTGCTGTGCACTCCACCGGTGTGCTGGGGAAATAGATGTACTCCGCAGCATGTGGCAGCAGTGCGCTGAGGAATTGGGTGAGGTGGCATGACGCGGCCGACTGAGTTATGCCTGTGGTGTCCCCAGCTGGTCTCTGGAAGGTACCCGTGGTGAGCAAACACATGCAAGCTGTCACTTTCATCTCCACTGACAGCGCATGGCTCTGTCGTGTGGGTGTCTGCATCACATCACTGCACAGCTCACACAGCCACCTCAGAATTGCCGCGATTGGGCAATGCCGTACCCATTCCTCTCCGTATCACCATACAGCTCGGCTGGTGCGGCTCGGTATCTGCCTGTTGAGCATGAATGGCGGGGTCTTTCCACCTGCCGCGCCTGCTGTCCGCCTTCTCACCCCTCATTACTGCCTCCATCTGGATGGTGGCACTGGCCATGTCCCTGGCTTGTGTTCACCCCCGGCAGCTGTTTCTGTGTTCCCCACTGTCCTGGCTGCTACTTCCCTGCACCAGGAACACCTGACTGTGCTGGCCTCACTGCTGTGTGGCAAGTACTTCCCTTCTGCACTGTGGCTCTCACACCTTCCCTGAGCCTGTGGGTTCCAGGTGCCCTTTCCCTGGCCTGCCCTGTGTGTCCCTCCTGCCCAGTTTCTCTGGCTAGAGTTCAGCTTCATGTGCCTTCCCTGTAGCATTCTTGCGCCTCTCCCTTGCTCCTTTTTATTTTGGCTCATTTCTGCTATGGCGCAACTTCCGCTTGCTCCCCTATTGCGCATGGCGCATGTTGTTGAATATCGCACTGTGCCATTTATGCATGGTTCCTCCACCTTCAGTTGCGCATACATTAATTATCATTGCGCTGTTGCTCAGCGTGATTTGGGGGGGTTCAACTGCCTCCCACTGAATATCGCAGAATGGCACATTTTCGGACTTGCGCTGGCACAACCCTATTGCGCATGGCGCAACTCTTTTGAATATCTGGGCCACTGTATTTTGTGACTTGTGGGAACCTTACTTAAATTCCAAAATATTTTAGAAGTTATTTTACTTTTACCAATGATAAGATATTAGTATATGTTGTACTATACCAGAACCATAGAAGGATGTTGATGTTTTTTTTCTGGTTTACGTTGTTATGTATATAGTTGTAGTATAACTCTAGTAGATTTGTATTTATTTGTTCAGTTTACCCTTATAGATAGATGCTTTTAATTCTTTTTTTATCATCAGTGTTTATACTTCCTAGGTATGATTTGGAAAATTCAATAAAATATGTATTACAAAAAAAAAAGAATATGACCTCTCTGCCCAGCCTGCCCACACTCTGGAACTCTCATCTGCCCCTATCCACCTTGCCCCCTCTTACTTCTCTCTCAAGCCACTCTTACATTCTCACCTTGCTCCCTCTTGCTCCTGCCCTTACTGTGTGTTCCCTGACCGTGGTAATACCCCTTTTGTATCCCCTCACATTTCTACTCATCTGGTTCCACTCATCTAGTTGTACAGTGCCTATCCATTTTGCTCCTACCTAACTATCTCTTTCTCCATGTCTGTTGTGGGATTTATGTGATAAAGGCGAGTCTGAAAGCCTGCCCTTCACATAAAGCAACCACAAAACAACCCATGGTCAAAAGGGCACCTGATATTGTAGCGACCATCACAAATAGTGACGGTCGCTACAATACATGCATTCTGCAGACACAGCAAGTATGTTTATGTGGGGGGGGCTATGCCCTCCGCACCCTCCACACTAAAATAATCAACTCCAAGGGGGGGTGCAGACTGAGGGGCAAGTTATTTATTTATTTATTTTATATTCTGTCCGAAACCAGACCCAAACCCGGGTCTGCTTGCATCGCAAGCGTTGGCGTACACCACTACGCTAGGTGGCCAGCTCGGTGGAAATTGGCCAAACAGGATCCTATATCCTGTACTAGTGAGTATAGCTCCTTGCTATAATCGCTCTACAGGATATAGCGACCTACTTCAGCACTCGCTGTCAGTGAGAGCGGTATTATTAAGTCGCTCAAATTGTAGCGCTCAATAATACGCGCTCAACATGGGTGCTACCCTGTTGTGCCTTCCCGTGTATCTCCAGGCTCCCTGTTAGATTCTTTTGTTGGACCATCACCAAATACACAACTCTCAGCTTTGGCCCTCTCCTATTTACTGTATGTATTTATATGCTCTAGGGCTTCATTGGAGTACAGTATCTTGTTTATTCATTTCATTGCTTTTCTATCTGCAATTCTCATGACCTATTTATTGTGACACCTTTGCACCTTCTTTGTTAACTTAAGTTGTACCTTCATGTTACCCATCCCTTGGCTCGCACCTGGAAACGAACTTTGGCTCAGTGTGCCTGTACCGGCTACCAATTTTCAAATAAATAAATTAATAAATAATAAGCTTGACTCCTAAAGACCTGAAGTGAGAGCAGAGAAATTAAGAGAGCTTTAATGACATCATCACTGCTCGTGAGAAGGGATGAGATGCCATCAAAGTTATTTCTATTCATCCAGATACAACTTCACTGTTATGAGAGTGAGGGGTATACGCCCCTTTACAGAGGACCTGAAGAACTCAATGGATTTCTTCAACAGTAACTGCTGTTGCCAACCAAATACAGAAAGACTATCATATGCTCCTTACAGGATGACAAGGGACACCTGGGAAATAACTAAACTCTGGAACTGGCCTAAGTCTGCTTTAACTGACCCAGGATGGAAGCTGGACCTGGCCTGGCCCAGGATGGAAGCTGACATTGAAAGATACTGCACAGTGCAGTTCGTGTATTCAAAGGAACACCCTGTGGGCAGCCCCTCTGATGAACACTGTAACCACAGTGTCAACAGAACTTGCGTGAATTGACTTTTTCACTTTGAAATCATACAGCAAAAATATAAGCAATGTGTTGGCGGTAACCAACCACTTCACAAGATATGCTCAAGCATTTCTGACTAAAGACACTCCCCCTTCCACTGCTCCCTCCCCAATGCCCACAACCCCCTTCTCCACCTTCCCTCCTTGTACCCAAACACAGCTCCCCATCCCCATTTCTTCCCCTCATCCCCTATCGTATACAACCACCCTCTAAAAAACAACCAACCCCCCAACACACACACACACACACCATTCCTAATGATACTCCATACCACATTCATTCATCACTCCTCCCTTTAGGTATATGCTGCCATTATACAATTAGTAAGTTGTAATTTGATTCATTATTAGGAATTTCCTAACTCTACTTTTGTCGTTATTTATTAGAATAATTTTATGATATCTACAGGCTAGACAAGACTAGATTAATCTTCAAACTGAAAAATGAATTTTATTTAAAAAACTTTAAAATATTGTGCTTTAGCAAACAAATTACATTACTAACTGGTGTATAACACTGCGTGAATTTGCTAACATGTAGATATGACATGCTGCAGCTTACACTGTGTTCGTATGAGTTTTCAGATTTTTAATATGTTTGTGTCACTTCACTAATTTGCATTCGTCTTCCCTCTCACATGATTTTTGCAGCTTTAACTGGGAAACTTGAACTGACATCATTACTAATACAGTGACATCTATGAGTACCCAGAGTACTTAAGGGAAGCTTGGTCTCATGAATTCTGCCCCCTTATAAAGCTCATTTGGAGTAAAGTGCTAGAGCATCTAGGGTCACATACTATATGATGTTTCCCTACTGACACAAACACACTTTATTTGCATGTTAATTATGTGCTCTAAGCATTAAAATGTTTGGCAAGTGTGCTATTAATATATGCTATATATTGGTTTGTAATTATTGGAATTTCACTTACTAAAACAGATTGTGTCAGTAACTTTGTGCTGCAGCAGTGCAGATTTCCCTGGTTTGAGTGGTCATTGTTTAGAGGGCTACCCCCTTATCTGTCCCCACTTACACTGCAAGCACATACACTGTTGTGGACCCCGCTGAGGGCCTAGTAGCTAGCCATAGGTATTCATTTTTATTTTGCTTGTTTAACCCACTTTCCTTCCCTAGAACCTTGTTCCTGATCCTGACTTGTGAGCATATTATTTGTATGAGCTTATTATTTCTATTTTAATAAAGTGATTTGCCAAACTGTTGATTGCATTGTGCTGGAAATTAGTGGGTATACTGGTGAGGACCATAATGGGCATGGTATTGTTTCCCAGGAGGCAACAGTAGCTTATTACTGTATCTAGCCCACCTATTCTTTCATTGAGAGAAGGCTCTATGCAATATACATCTGTAACTTACAATCTTTGGATAATGAATTTCCACAGGAGCTATAGACCCCAGGCCTCTCAATCTTATTTGAGCCCGTAAGGCAGGGGCAGTGTATTGACATTTAGGGCGACCTGCTACATGTTATAAACAGCTGGCAGAATGTGTCTTTTTAGGCTTATTTTTTAAGTAGCTGGTGTTAATGTGCCTGAGTCCATTTAACTACAGTTCATGTTATAAGCAACTGGCACTAAAGTATCCATTTCTGCTTATAAAGGTTATGTTACAAGTAACTGGCGGTAACATGTCTGTGTCCATTTATGCAACTCTATTTATAAGTAAATGGCAGCAGTGTGTCTGTTTCCTTTCATAAGTCTCATGTTATAAGTAGCTGGCAGTACCTGGGTACTTCAATTGACTCTTGCATGAGTGCCCATTTAATATTACGTTACACAATACTGCTGCTCTTAGACATTGTACCCACATGCTCCTACATCTGTAAAGTTGCCTACTGTAACCGCCATTTGTTTTAATGTATTCGCTGATATTTCAGATATCTAGATTTAATTCTCTGATATTGTATTTTATTCTATTTGTATTCCTCATCCCCCCTCCTCCAGGTCACACCTAGAATCGAGCCTCGGCACAGTGTGCCTTTCCCAGTTACCAATTTTTAAATCAATCAATCAATAAATAAATAAATGTGTCTGTGACTGGTTATAAGGCTCATGTTATAAGTAGCTGGCAGTAATGTATCTGTGACTAGTTATAAGGCTCATGTTATAAGTAGCTGGCAGTAATGTATCTGTGACCAGTTATAAGGCTCATGTTATAACTTGTAACTGTAATGAATCTGTGTCCATTTTTGTGGCACATATTAAGAATAGCTGGCAGTAACTAATGTGTCCATGTCCTTTTGTCAGGCTCATGTTACATAGAGAATAATGTATATGTAGAGTGTTTTATGTTTTTGTACACACAACTGAGGTGTGTGATGCCATAGAAACCCTGATAGCAATGCTTGAGGGGTTTATTGAAGTATTGCACACTGAGGATGTGTGTAAAAAAAAACATTACGTACCCCTACCTGTGCGTTGTTTTTTTGTAACTGCTGACCTTTACTTTTTAATGAAAAACTGCCTGAAAAAATCATTTGATTTGAACTTGATATATTCAGATGAACATATACAGTAATATACTCTTCTGGCAAGGTAACTAATATGAAGCAATCAAGATCAAGTACGATCTGCGGGGATACTATAGGCGGGGAAAATGGGGAGACTAGGTGGGCCAAGAGGTTTTTATTAGCCAACAAATTCTATGTCTCAATGTAAGCAATTTAGAAAGTCTATAACATTTAAAATATCCCTCTGTAAGCATTTGGAAGGTAAAACAGACAAGTAACTGTTTTTTTTTTTTCAAAACTCATATTTTATTTTTCAACAATAAACAATTCCTTTTATAGATAATTAATTACCATTACATATTCAGATTTATTTTACACATCAATAAATGATGATTTCAGTCCTCACCATATAGAAGAACCATCTTGGGTATATCTGGTATAAATACAGGGATGTTACCAAGTGCTTAAAACTCTAACATGAGGGCAAAGTGTTGATAACTTTTAAGTTAGTAAAAGTAATGAAGTAAGGGGTACACTGCACCTTGGGAAGCATGATGGCACTCGTTTAGGGAATATACTTGTCCCACTTTTGCCATCTAGCAAGGAATTCACGTTCTCTCCATCATAACTGAAATGCATCTTAGCAAACATGTCATCCATAATTCTGACTTCTTTTGTTAAAGTAACTCACTCTCCTTTTGTGGGTGCAGAAGCTGTCTACCAGTGTCTGGTTACACATTTCATGGCCGCTACTATTAGGAATCTATAAAGGTGCTTTTTTGTTTATTCTTTGCTAACTAAGGCCCACTAGGCACAATGTCTGTTTTCAGGGGTGACCCTGGAGCACTGGAGAGGTTAAGTGACTTGCTTAGGGTCACACCGTATGCAAGTGGAAGTTGTGGGAATCAAACCCAGGTCTGCTGGATATAACAAGCTCATTCACAGCTTGTTACTGTAACCTCTAGGCTATACTGCTAGCGCAGAACTTGTAAATTCTTAAACTGGAAAGGGATTTGAGTTTCCAGGATTTCAGAAAAGGAGCTAACAAAATCACCCCAGAAGGCTTGTAGAGTTGGGCAGACCCAGAAAATGTGTAGGTGGTTGCTTTTTCTCCCCCAGCCTTTCCAGCATTTGTCTGACCCTAAGCATGCGTAGTGTGTTGTAATGGTGGGGACTCTAAAGAACTGTGTTAATGTGTGGTAGACTGGTCAATCCCAGACTAAGTCTGTGTCACTTTAGCTTTCTCAGTACTTCAGTAGCTGCCACCACTCAGCTTAGACATTCTTTTGGGGTATCTCCAGATCCGTGTCCCTACAGAGCCACTGCTCACACAGCACAGTGCTCCTTGCTCAGGGTCACACAACCTACCTCACTGTCACAGCTGAGAATGTCTTACTTTAGAAACAGATCATGGTAATGGTAGCCTTCTCCTCAGTGGCAGTAATACAGTTATTGTCATCTATAAATTGGTTAGCTGTACCCCAAAGGATTCAGTCACAGAAACATGAAATACATAAAAATAATATTTCTACTATTTCAAGATAATTATACAGCTACTACAGGATATTACAGCAACACTATAGAGAACAGTAATTCAACAGAAATGGAAAGAAACTTGTTTCGAATAATAGGTTACACAGTGAATAAATCTCTCTCTCACTTTGAATCAGGGCAGACACAAACTCTTAGATGGCAGTTTGTTCATAGTCCCAAGCCCATCTGATTCTGTTAGGGCCTGACATGAGCCCCTGACAGAAATGTTTGGGTTAGCTAGCTGCTTCCTGACATCAGAGATACTCAAACTGGGTATCCCGTGAGTTCGATGACTAGGATTGAGCACCTACTGAAACGGCAACTCAGTCGTGGTGCCTTACACCACAACAACGAGGGCAGGTGACCAGATGGGGGTGCAAATATGACATCCTGTCACTACACGTATACGCTGCAGGGAGAGCAAGCATGCTGAGCGTGGGGTGGGAGGAGGAAGGGATTGTGAGGGGTGGCACCATGGTGAGCTGCCAAGCAGCTCCTGTGGCATGGTGGGTGGGTTCAGGGCTGGTGTGTGAATGGTGCTGGGTTCAGGTATGTGCGCAGGTGCCTTTTGTTGTGCCCAGCCCAAATGTTTTTTGGGGGGGGTTGCACCCCTGACATGCACCCCCCCAGAGTTGAGAATCCTTAAGTAGGGGGGTGCAGAGGGCATAGCCCCCCACATTTACATGTAAAATCTAAGTCCCCAGTGCCCTTTTGCTGTGCACTGGGGGCAGCATCATCAAAATATTTTTTCAGCTATTTCCATGCACCATAATGGCAATTGCTATTCTGCGATTGCCATTATGACATAGATCCCTTCTAATGCACAACCATAAATTGACAGAGGTCCAAGACTGGACAGATAGTAAATTTGCAACAGGGCCATTTGGTCTGCTTTCTTTACAGAAACATTGCTAAGAAAGCTTGACTTTTTCCCAGCATCTGCTAAATGTGAACTGTTACACTTGCAAGAAGAGTTACAAAAAAAAATACAAAAGAAGGAATACAGTACAGGTATACATAGCAATTGTTACATAATGTCTTACACAGAAATTTTCACTATAGCGAAGAGTGAGTTGTTTTATGCAAATCTTGCATACTATGTTTTGGATCTGAATATCAATCTGGTGGCCTGTCTCCTTTGCCCAGCTCTGCCATATATTTAGGAATTTTGTCAGTTTAGAGTCCTGTAAAAGGGCACATAGTTGTGAAGTCTGGTGTGAGTCTGCCAACCAGGCTATCTCTTTGTGTAAATATGTCTCTAATGGTTTAGGGTTTCTATGACACTCAGCCACTTTTTCTGGGACAAGCAACTGTTTTAACTGAGCAGAGTGGAAAGGGTTAAACTTCTGATTTTGTTTTTAATTTTGAATGGAGATGCCCTGAAATGTGTGCCCGTCAGTGCTGCTTGACACTGTGTGAGGAACTGTCGCGTCTTGGACTATACCTGCAACCAAAGGTTCAAATGTGCTGCCGCATTTTTATTAGCAGAGACCCTTGCTTTTTCATGTAAAGCAAGCTGCGGTTTGTTGAAGCAGCTTTGATGTTTATACTTGTGGAAATGGTGCCACTGAGAAAGTCAAAGTGTGTTTCAGCGTGGATTGCACTATGCCATCAAGCTAATATTGTAGCTGTCTTGCACCTCCGTTATGACTGGCCGGTTATAATGGGAATTATGAAATGGGTAGAAAGAGTGTTGGCTCCTGACTGGCCAAGAGGTTCTTTCAGCTGGGCCATTATCCCAGCACAACGTCCCAGTTGAAAGCAGCTCAACAAAAATATGTTTAAAAAATACATCCAACTTACTGAAAAGGACTTATTTCATATCTGCAATAAGGCACTCCAGGGAGTGCATTATGGTGGGCCAATGGCCCTTCTCAGGTGGTGGAAGCACTCAGCCTCACCTCGTGCTTCAATCCACCCAAGGTGGGCCATTATCCCACCATAACGCACCCCCTTTCATGCCTTATTGCTTCAATAAAGTCCCGCTTCTGTGGTTGTATTGGGGCTAGTCGGCAATTGAAGCTACATTATGTGCTGCTGACCCTGCGATTGGTCGGTCACGCATATTTGCATGTATTATACAGAACTGGGATGGCAGCAGGGAACGCAAGCAGTTTACAATAATAGAGTGCTAAATTATGTAGAAGACTTGCAGAACTAGGTATAGGAAAATATATTTTACAGGTGAAAAGACAAACTGCAAGGATAGCCTTTGGGTGAGGACTCATCAATTTACGTAATTTTCCTTTAAGTCTGGATTTGCAATTCCACCATTTTGTTGCACAATAGAAGGTAAGTGTACAACTCCCATCTAAAGTTCAGCGGGACTAGGGTTCACATACTGTAAGGTATCCTTGAGTTGGACAGCCAGTTAAATACAGTTCAGGACAGGAGTCTCACCCAGCACTCACTGCACCCAGGAATCTGGGATGAGTTAATGCAATACAACAAATTCAGGTTCTTTAAATCAAACACAGACTTGTCAATGTTGAGTTTTTAGAAGGCCTAAGTGAAAGTCCTCAGAAAGGGTGATTTATGCATCCATATCTTCCAAACATAACAAACTCCATGACAAACTCCGTCAGAAATGAAGATTACGCCAGAATATACAAAGTTACACTAAGAAAAAAACATGCATCAGGTTTATTATTTGTCATTCCATCTAGCTGAAGAATCCATAATTTATGGAATCCCAAATCACCAGCGACAGCTCTGGCCTCATCGGAGGACCTATGCAGTCAGCTGGTGTTAGAGTCAATGAGAATGATGTACTCCACTCTGATCAACGGGCCTCATGGCAGAAATAATAGGCAGTGATCTCCAAATGTACACATCTCTTAAATTATTCCTATTGAGAAATAAGTAACTTCATTTCAATATGAACTGAGAGCATTTTTCTAATATCCAGGAAAACTTTTCCAAATAAAAGTCCTTTAAGTTAATGCAGTATACTTTTGTTTTTATTCTTTTGGTAACTGGGTAAGGCCCACTAGGCACAAGTGCTTGTTTTCAGGGGGATCCCAGGAGCACTGGGGTGGTTAAGTGAGTTGCTCAGAGTCACACAGTATGCAAGTGGAGGTTATGGGAATCAAACCCAGGTCTGCTGGATATACCAAGCTCATTCACAGCTCGTTACTCTAACTTCTAGCTATATTGCCATCCCACACTTTATTTCATCAGGACCTAGAAGGCAGAATTTAACTGTTCACTGATGACACAAAGCTCTGCAACAGAGTAGACACACCAGAGGGTGTAGACAGAATGAGAAGGGACCTGCAGAAACTTGAAGAATGGTCAGGGGTTTGGCAGTTGAAATTCAATGCAAAGAAGTGCAAGATAATGCATATGGGGCACAAAAACCCTTGCACAATATATCAGCTGGGGGTGAGGATATAGCATGTACCAAGCAGGAAAGGGATCTTGGGGTTATCATCTCTGATGACCTCAACGTAGGGAAACAGTGTGACAAGGCAGCAGGTAAAGCAAATAGGATGCTGGGATGCATAGGCAGGGGCATCACCAGCAGAAAAAGGGAGGTCATGATTCCACTATACAAGACACTAGTGAGGCCCCACCTGGAGTACACTGTACAGTTCTGGAGACCTTACCTACATAAGGACATGGACAGGGTAGAGAAGGTTCAGAGGAGGGCAACAAAGATGGTACATGGATTGCATCACAAGTCCTATGAGGATAGGTTGAAGGAATTGAATAAGTACTCCCTGGAGGAGAGGAGGGAGAGAGGGGACATGACAGAGACATACAAGTATCTTACAGGGAGGAACAGGGTGCATGAATACACTATTTTTAAGCAAAAAAGATGTTCCAGGACTAGAGGACATGGAATGAAGTTGGAGGGAGGATGATTCAAAGGAAATGTGAGGAAGAATTTCTTCATAGAACGGGTGGTGGACAAGTGGAACACCCTGCCTGAGGAAGTGGTGGGGGCTGAAACAATCATGGGATTTAAGAATGCATGGGACAGACATAAAGAATTCTGGAGGTCAGAGGTAAGGGGCAACAGAGATCTAGGAAAACATAAACTGAAGTTACAAACTCAAATGGGCAGACTAGGTGGGCCATAGGCCCTTATCTGCCGACACTGTCTATGTATCTATGTATCACTGATTGTGAAGTGGGGGGGGGGGCATGATCGACCTAGACTCCTTTTTGACCTTAAATTACTTCAGTATTAAAGAGGACAGGAACTGATTTCTAATCTGCAACTGTTTATGACGTCCCCATTTGTAGAAATTATATCCATAAGCCTAAATGAGTCATATGTAACTGTGCCTGCATAAAAAGTGATGTGAAAAACGATATTTTGCTTTGCTTTGTTTTTATGAGCAGCATTCTGTTACAGTTCTCTTCATGGAACCAGTGATCTGAAATTTTAGCTATGTCACGGTTTGAGCACAGAACTCTAAACATGGTTCTGATAGGACATTAGAAAATTGGCTTTTTATTTCCTGGCATCTGATTAGCTAGTACCCTTACCAGGGGGTAAATTAACTTTCAATAGATGCCCAGGAAATAAAAAGTGCCAGTCCAAACCTACCTGATGCCCAGTTTGATATCCATGAGCCCAGCCTGCTTTGTCATTGGCTAAAGCAGTGAGCAACAATTTCAAACTGCCGCCATTTTTTTTAAATGACTTAGCGAGAGGGAGACCTAGTAAGAGCCCCCACCCAGTCCATAACCTAGATACCGCCCTGTAAATTCTAAAAAAAAAAAAAGTCTCAGCACTGTACACACAGAACAAATAAAAACAGCCTTTTTTCTTATTTATTCACTTGTTCCTTCCGTTCGCTTACTGACCGAGCATGGAGAGTGACAGTTCCCTATGGACAGCAACAGTCCTTATCAACTGCATTATGCCCCCGTAGTAAACTTTGCTTGCTGCTTTTGTATTTTAATAGCCACATGTTAGGAATATTTGTCCTACGCCTACTCCAAAACCAGCCATGTCGTCTACAACTACTGATCATTCTCGCTCAGAAGTAGCTCCTTACCACATCCTGCTGGTATCAGAGCGTTCACATCTCCTAGCCGTCATGCCCGATCCCAATGAAAGTTGCAGCATGTTCGATCCACACTTCAGTTCTCCTAATCTCCCCATCCAATGGCGCTGTAAAATTAGACATTAAACTTTCCCTGACATGTGGTTAAACGTAAACCGACAGCAACACGGAACACCAATGAGTGTGCTACGGAAGCGGGAGGGGGGTTCGCGATCAACAAGTGATCGAAATGGGTACGGTAAAATAGTGAAAAAAAAGTTGACCACATGAATAAAACTGAATGAATGCATTAATAAAGTAAGGAAAACATGAAAAGCACTCTAACTTAAACCCCGAAAGTATCTGTGTGGTTGGGAGGGGGTATCCATAACAACCAGCTCCAAAGAGGGAACTACAGAGACTGCATTGAGACACAAGTCACTAGGTGTAAAGAAACACAGTATTTTAATACAGGCGGAGGAACTATTTTATTACAAAATAAACCAAACAGGTAAGAGTTTTAACATGTAAATATAAAGATTTTTTTTCCAAACATATATCATTCAGTGGACCATTTTCTAACAGCAGTAATACCCGACAGGGTGGGCAGTATGGGTAATACTGGACCTTCCAGGGGCTATAAGGCCCTCCGCCTGCACTTTGGGCCTCATTACGCCCCTGGGCGGTCCGGTATTGCCCAATACCGCCCACCCTGTCGGGTATTATTGCTTACATAGCTCATGTTTAGCATTCTGTACTCAAACAATGACATAGTAAAAACTCCAAATTACTGGTTCCATGAAGGAAACTGTGCAGAATGTTGTCCATAAAAAGGAAACAAGTGAAAACACAATGCTTCACGTCAATGGTTATTCAGATATAGTTCAATATGGCTCAGTTGGAGGCAAGTGCATGATTTATGTTAGTAACATTACTAACAGCTGCTGATTAGTACAGATTTCCTGTCCCCTTTAAATTACTCTGTGTTACTATATACAGCCACATAAATATTCAGAAACAGTTCAGTCTGCTTTTCATTAATATTCTGTATTTATCTCTCCTCATTCATATTCAGTGAGGATATCTGCATGAAAACAGGATGTCTGTGGCTCAGACTTTATCTCATCCTCCTACATCTCTCCTTACTGAGGTCACACTTCTGTTCCTGAGAGCATATAAATGTCTACAGCGAGAGATGCTTGGCTTCAGGTGTTGGGAGGGAATAGGATGATAAGATTATAGACTGCAGGGGATCTGGATGGCTCAGTGAATTGTTCGCGGGTTAAAGAGCCTTTCACCTCTAGGTCACTGGTTCAAATCTAGCACAGGTTGGTAGTGGCTGAAAGTCATTATCACCTGAGGGCTGTTCAGTGGCCTATGTGAAATGAGTTGGGGGGGGTCTCAGTCCAGTTTCCTGTGGGCAGGTGTCCACATCACAAATCCACTAGCACAGTTGGCACAAACTGGTACCCTTGTTTGCAGTCTCACATGAGACACCAAGCACTGAATGGCCGTAGAGTCTGAACTACCCTCTCACCTACATGGTGGTCCCTCCATGGCAGGGTTGAGGCACGTTGGTGGGGCAGTGTGGGAAAGCTTGCACTTTGATCACCCGTGCTGTACCTGTCATATGGATAAGCAGAAGATTTCAGGTTCCTGTGCTATCAATCCAGCACCTTTCATGAGCGCTAAATTCACATACATGTAACCCCTAGATGGCACTATCCCAGGGGCTACTACCCCTGCCTGATTTGCCACTAACAGGTTGAGGGGCCTGGATCCAATGGCGGGTGCCTCCACCCAGAGGTCAGGGTTTGCAATAGTTAAACTTACTTGGTCACAGCTCTCTGGGACACTGCAACCCCATTTTCTTCCCACTAGTGGCCCACACAATATATCAGAATTACCTTCACAGTATACACTTACCCCCAGGACTAGTTCCGGCACTGGGACCTCCTGTGAAATAAGATACAGTGCAACAATCACAGTACAGTACTTTAACATAGACAAATACCTCAGGCAGTATAACTTTGCTGACACAAGCAGCTCTGATTTATTTAGGGGGATATAACAAGGACAGGGGGAAATCAGGTTAATTAGCTTATCACTTTACTATCTACCTATGGCTCTGTGCACAGGCCTATCCCTACCAGTTACTGTCCCTGGGTACCCAAGCCCTAGTGGCTAGTCAAACCGTGGCAGCTGGTGAGGCCCTTTCACACAGTGAAAAGAAAAATTAGTTTAAACAGTCAGCAGTACAGTGATTCCATTTGGATTTAATGTGGCAATTCAACAGGGAGCGACCCTGAATTAGTACTCACGACCTCCAAACAAGATAGGGTCCTTCAACATCAGCAGGGCTACTCTTGAGCTCCACGAGACTCTTCACACATTTATATGGTAAAAAAGAAAGTACTATACCAGGCAGGCTGCTTCTCTATCCCGATCGCAATTACTGCACAATACCCGGGAGAACACACAGCAGATTCAGTTCCTGACTGACCGAGTGCAATTCAACAATTTCTCCAGTCTTCTACAGGGTGAGCCTGGTTTCTACTCTTCAGAGATCCTTTGATTCTTTTCACAGGACGGATTCAGTCCTAACAAGCAGTTACACAAGCTGCAGACCGGAACTCTGGGCCTTACTAATATCGCTTTTTGACTGAAACTGTGCACTGAAGGAGCACAGGGTTTCTTTCCCTCACTCCAGAGCTAAACTGAAACTCCAACAGACAAACCGGCACTTCCTTGAGTTCCTCCCAGTTCTTGACTGGATTGGCTGTCACCACAATAGACTGCTGCTGTTGGTCCAAAAGGCGAGAAGTCTAAACTACATCTCCCAGAGTCACTGCCCATACAATCCTCTTGTGGCTGGCTCAGATTATGAGTCCAAGTTCTGATTCGTCCAAGGCACCATTTTAGAGCTAGCTTACCCCACACTGATTGGTCCAGTTCAGCAGTTCAAAACTAGAATGGGGAACTAGGCAAACACAGTTCTGACTGCAAAGAAAGCAGGTTAGACAAACTGTAATTTCATTATTACTGTAAATGATTTCTGGCAAACAGTTACATCTTTCAGATAGGTTCCTTTGCACTCTAGTGACTGCAAAATGGAGTGAATTGGCAGCAGCTCGAGTGGTACTCAAACAGAGAAGCACAGTCCCCCATACAACTAATTATGTCTGCAAGCAGACAGCTCTTAAAGAGACAGTACCAGAGGCTCTAAAAACACTCACTGATAAATGGCTTAAACGCCAAACACCATTCAGGCTTGGAGCATTCAAGCAAGCTCCTGGAAGTCTTTTGGGAACCCCATTTGCAGGGGGTTACACCTTCCTGGCCTGGGAAAGCTTGACGTCTGCCTAGCAAGTCCCATAAGTTTTAACTGCAACCATATACATTTGCATTAGGCTCACACATGTAATCATCAGTCAATATATCATTTTACCAAGAACACATTTCTGAAACATTGCAGTACGTCACTCTTTACATAGTATTACACATTGTACCATAACTCAAGTTATTACCTCTTGTACATGAAACCTGAAGAGGGGCCCCTTCCCTATCAGTTACCTTGGGGCTGGACGGGCAAGGGCACCATACTAGAGGGCAACACAAGTAACTTGGAGTTAGCACTGATGCTCAGTTTGGGCAATGAGCTCGGGACACATACACTCCTTTATGGACAACATTGAGAGGCAAGTCCACAGGCCTCCCAAGTGAATCATAACTGAGGTGCACCACAGGCTTTACAGCTCGACCAGTCTTTCTAGGGGAACTGTTACAGTCTCTGCACTCTGAGCCTCATTTTCAGCATTGTCCTCACTTGTCAGGGGAGTCTTGCTGGGGTAGAGAGGCTAGAACTTGGGGCACTTTCAGCTCCAGGAGTTACAGTTTCTGAGTCCACAACATTTGGCTCGCATGGAGAGCTTTCGGACACTGGCAGTGGACTGTCAGGGCACTCAAAATATTCTTCTTGTTCTGGTGTATCACCAGTCTGCCCCAATCCATCATTTTCTCCCTGAAAGCTCAAACAGTTCAACCATGCACAATGATTCCATTTCATCTGATCTGATGCTTTGCACCTCACTTTCTGGGAGCATTGGCTCCAGGGACGAGGCTGGGGGCTTAGACAGTCCAGAAGGCCCAGCTTCGTCTCCAGTATTGACTAGGGGATTGCCCCGAAACAATTGACTCAGTTCATAAGAAGGATAGTATTCAAAGTCACTCTCACTTTCTTCTGATATGGACTGACAGTCATGCTCAACTGGGACTTGTGGAGGGGAACACTTTAACTTTGCTTCTGTAGGTGCAGGCTTTCTTGATCTTTTCTTAGCAGCAGCTCTAGTCACTGGTCCAGAGGGGGCATCTTCTGGGGGAGCAGACTCAATCAGGATTTGTCCAATGGGCAGTAAATGATTTCTATGCATTGTTTTTACATCTTTTGAATTGTTCTCAGGCCTTACTTTGTACACTGGCAGATCATCTAGTTTGCCCACTACAATGTGAGGGAGATGGTGCCATCTGTCAGCAATCTTGTGTTTGCCATGCAGTCCCAGATTTCTTAGCAATACCGATCTCCCTCCTGGAGTTCCTGTGCTTTCACCTTTTATCATACCTTTCTTTGTTGGCTAGATTTCTTTTGGCAGCCATGGTTTGAGCCAGTTGGTAGCATGAGTTAGCTGGGCCTTTAACCTTTGCACATACTGTAAATAGTTGTCAGCTTGAACCCCATCAGGAGAGACCCAAAACACGCATCTACCGTAGTCGAGCTTCTCCAAACATCAGGCGGTAGGGGAGAACCAGTGGCATCACTTTTGGTGCAGTTATAAGCATGTACCAGGGTGCTAATGTGTTGGCTCCATCTAGGCTTGTCCTTTGGGTGAGGGTGCCTAGCATATCTAGCAAAGTGCGGTTGAAACATTCAGGCTGTTGGTCCCCTGGGGGTGGTAAGGAGTGGTTCTGGACTTTCACTCCCCACAGAGAAGCATCTCTTTGATCAGACGACTCTCAAAGTCTCTCCTTGATCAGAATGGATTCTTTGTGGAGCCCCATAGTGAACAAAAAGTTTTCTACAAGTACTTTGGCCCCAGTGGATGCTTTCTGGTCTTTGGTGGGGAAGAGGCATTATCTTGAAATGGTCAGTGACCACCAGCACATTACTGATATTTCTTTGATCTGCCTCAAACTCAGAAAATCAATACAGACCAGCTCCATGGGTGCACTGGTGGTGATGTTAACAAGGGGCAGCCTCTGGGGTCAAAGCTTTCTCTGTAAGCAGCGACTACAAGTTCGAATGTGTTGGTTCCACATCAGACCCCATCTTAGGCCAATAGAATCTGGATCTCACCAAGTCAAGTGTTCTGTCTATACCAAGGTGCCCCATGTGGTTGTGCAAGAACCTCAGTACTGAGTCTCGAAAGGCGAGGGCAGCACTAGTTGTTGTTTGTCTACTTGTCCCCTCTGTCTACTGTTTCTCTGTATAACAGTTTATTGATCAGTTTCAACTTAGGACCTTCTTTGTATAACAGTGCAGTTCTCAAATCAGTGGGCGTAATTTGGACACATCTTTTCCTGCATAGAGGGCTTCTAAAGCTGCTTTGATCATGGGATCGCAGGATTGAGCCCGCCGAATACTGTCATTGTCCAGCTGAGGCAGTGCACCAATGTCTAATGCAGAAAAGTGGCAATAAGCAGCAGGTATGCAATTCTCAGAGGGTCCCAAGCAATCCACCATGCAGTCCACTGTGTCCGTGGACATTTGTTCCTCCCTGTCAAACTTCCGGCAGAGTGCCCGAATGTCAGGTTCTGCCAATCGGACCCAATCATTCTGGGGAACAGGCCTCCAGGAGAGAGCATCAGCATCTATGTGGTTCAGACCTGCTCGGTATTCGAGAGATAGTCATATGTAGATAATGCAGAAAGCCACCTTATGGCCAGTGGCATCCAACTTAGCTGAGGTCTGCACATAGGTCAACGGATTATTGTCAGTTTTTACTAGTATTTTAGCCCCATACAAGTACTCATGGAATTGGTCAACAATAGCCCACTTCAAAGCTAGGAACTCTAACTTATGTACAGGATAGTTCTTTTCGGATGGGGTCAGGCTTCTACTGGCAAAGGCCACTGGTCTCAGGCCATTCTCGTGCTCTTGGTACAACACAGCCCCCAACCCTTGCAAACTAGCATCAGTGTGCAGGACGTAAGGTTTTCTTGGATCGGCATAGGCCAGCACTGGAGCATGGGTAAGTTGATATATGATCTCATGAAAAGCAGTCTCACAATCAGGAGTCCAGCGGGCCCCAAATACTTCACTCGGACGAAAATACACTCTTTCAGTCTTGAGGGACGCTGACTTTTGGTATTTTTTGTGGGTTGGGGGATACCCTTGAGTAAGGTTAAGTAAAGAGCGGATCACTCTTGAATAGTCCTTGATGAAGCGCATAATAACCACAGAATCCCAGGAATCTTTGCAGTTCTTTTAGATTTTTGGGCTGTGGCCAGGTGGTCAAGGCCTCAACTTTACTTGGGTCGGTCTCTATTGCCTCGGTGGATACTATGTGTCCCACATACATTACTGATGTTTGAAAGAATTGATACTTATCAATGGACAGTTTAAGGCCAAAGTCCTCCAGTCGGTCCAATACCTTAAATAATCTGCTCTCATGTTCCTCCAGTGAGCTGCCAAACACAATAACATCATCTAGGTATACCAGGCACTCTAGTAAGTTCATGTCCCCACTGCACGCTCCATCAATCGTTGAAAAGTGGCTGGGCACCTGAAATCCTGAGACATCCTCATGAATTCATAGAACCAGCGGACAGATAAAGGCTGTCTTCTCACGGTCCTCTGGGGCCATCGGGATCTGGTAGTACCCACTGCGGAGATCCAGCACAGAGAACCACTTGCTCCCGTTTAGGCAGTCCAAAGCATCCTGAATGCGGGGCATTGTGTACTGATCAGGGATAGTCCGCCGGTTTAAGGTGCGATAATCCACGCACATCCTTACTGTCCCATTCTTTTTCCTCACTACCACAATGGGGGAAGCATAAGGGCTTCTGGATTCTTGTATTACACCAGCAGCTAACATCTCTTGCAGATGCCGTCTCACATCATCTATATCAGCAGGTGCCAGGCGTCGAGACCTCTCACGAAATGGTCTTTCGTCATGCAGCTGGATATTGTGCTCAGCTCCTTGCACGCATCCTACGTCCCATTCCTTTAAAGAAAACACCTGGTCTCTCTGGGCAAGCTTCTCACTGATCCTCACTTTCCATTCAGCTGCAGCGGGAGTCGCCGAAATCAAACAAGTCAGGCGTTACTCTGTCATTCTTCCTTGAACTCTTGCTGCTGGGTAGCACTGCAGTGTCTGCACAATGCACATTAGCCAGGATGCAACCTCTATTTACTCGAATGTCTCTTTCAGACACATTATGAACTTGGACAATTACCCTTCTGGCATAAGCATGGGCTCTAGCGGGCAAAATACTAGGCTTGACCAGCAGTCCCTCTGGCAATTTTCCATCGCCTGGTGCATCCAACAATAATATTTTATTCTTAACATCCTTTCTGATATGGACCTCTCCTGTAAGGACACTGGCATTTGGCGCCAGGATCAGAGACTCAGGATCCTTCTTCCATACAATTCAGCCGGTTCCTCTGGTTCTATTTTTCAGCATCTCTCTGTGCCTCATAGGCCTTCTTAATTAAAGCTGAACTCTTAAAGCTCTACTAGTCTTTGACCCTGTTTTCATAACACAACTGTGCCAGCCTTCCCGAACATATGAGCATTTGTTCCAATCAACAAAGGGACACCATCATACAGTCCAGTGGGGGGACACACTAAGGCTAGGGTCTCTACTTGTTCGGCCACTCCAGCCACGGAGGTGGGGAAAGACAGCCAAATTCGGATGTACCCGGAATAGGGGTAGGCTTTCTCACTTAACCCCCATACATGCAGTCCTTCTAATGGTTGTAAGGGTACGTCTGACAAATGCTTCTGACACCAATCTTGGAACATAATTGTCACTTGGGAGCCACTGTCTAATACAGCTCTTGCAGACACTCCATTCACCTTTACAGTGGTCTCCATGGAGGGACTCACTATTCTGGACCAGTCTGGAGAGGCAGTAGTGGGGGCCTGGGCAACTGACCTCGCCGCAAAAGGACGTGAGTTAGCATTTTTGGTGCCCTCACTGGGATCATTTCGTGCACCTCTTAACCACTGATTTGTTCTCCGAAGCTCTCCTTGTAGCCTATATGCAACTTTGTCAGTGTCTTTTGGGACCGGCATTCCCTTTTCATGTGCCCATCCTTCCCACAATTATAGCAAAACATACTTTCTGGAGTTTGAGCTGGCCGAGGCGCCACACTGGGAGCCAGGGCGGGGGTATTACTAACTGGAAACCTTGGGGCCATCTCTGTCTGCTGGCGTGATAAGCATTTGGAGACATCTCGTCAGTTTCTCCACTTCCATGGTCAAGGAATCGAGTTCGAGCTGTTATCAGCAGGAGATACATGGGTGGGTATCCCACCCCCATAGCAGATGCAGTCGGATATAGGTCTGGGACCGATTGTAGGCGTGGCCTTCATAAAGGGACTGTTTTTAATTCCTGGATCTCTCTCAACAGTTCGCCCCATTGTGGCATATCTTTTCCTTATCAGAGCACTCATTGACTGCCAACCTCTGCCCCTGAACTTCACTTGTGATGTACCCTCAGTCACTCGGGTCATAGCCGTAGCTATTGGTGCAGGTCCCTCCCGAGGTCGCTTTTTCTCAACTCCTCGAATTTCTCATTAACTCATCATAGGAGGGTGGGGATTCCAGTCGATTTGCCAGGCATAACTGAAGCAACAGCAGTTCTGAGAAGGGCAGACTTAAGGATCCTGTCCAGCCTGGTTCGTCCAGTTCAATCGCTAGCAAACTACCCTTCTGGAGGCATTCTTGCAACAATTTTTCCAGCCGAGATACATACAGACAACAACTCCCTTGGTACTGTTGTGCATTCTTACTCTCCACCATAGGTCCTCATCAGAATCTGGGTTCCCATACACTTTCTCCAAGGCCGCAAGATAGGCCTGTGCAGTCGCTCCAGGGTTACTGGCCCGCTTAGCATGGATGGTAGCCAGGGCAGGACCTCGGAGGCTCTCACTAACCCTCTTTCGCCGCTTCCGAAAGCATTGCCATTCTAGCACTTGGGGCAACATAGTCTATCCAGGTCTCCAGTCATCCTCCCTTGGGGGTGGGAGGGTGCCAGAGAAGATCCTCAACCTTCGTAAGAGTCGTGACTAATGGCAGGTGCAGAAATAGGAGTCTGCATTGGTTCAGCCACCATTACGGGCACTGGAGCGGGACAGGGTGTTGGGGGAGGAACACCCCGGGTGGCAAGAATAGTTTCTTCAAGTCCTCCACAGTTTCCCTTCTCCCAGCAACCATTTAGCAAATTTCTCCTCAAAAGATTTCAGATAGTGGTAGGGCTCTTCCCCCGGTCTTTACTGTCCTTAGTTATCACTCTCCAAGCAGTGAGGGCTCCTCTGGGGTAATGGTCTGTGGCACTTGGAGCTGTCTATGGGATCTTAAACTCTACTAGGCCAGAAAAGTGTGGGTGAGCAGATTAGCATGCCGACCCACCACCACAGGGTTTTGTAAACCTTCCACCTTGAAAGTACTCCCTGTACAGTGTCCGATTGATACCCAGGGGATGTCCAGGATAAGCATAGCATTTTGGGGGTCAATCTCCTCCCCAGTACACCACTGCACCAGCCGTGCACAGCCACTTCTGTCGGGTACCCATTTTTTCTTAACAGTGGTTCAGAATATGGCCACTAGAGGACACACAATCCCAGCGGTGAGCCTCCAAGATGTAACCCCTAGATGGCGCCATCCCAGGGGCTACTACCCCTGCCTGATTTGCCACTAACAGGTTGAGGGGCCTGGATCCAATGGCGGGCTTCCACCCAGAGGTCAGGGTTTGCAATAGTTAAACTTACTTGGTCACAGCCCTCTGGGACACTGCAACCCCCCTTTCTTCCCACTAGTGGCCCACACAATATATCAGAATTACCTTCACAGTATACACTTACCCCCAGGACTAGTTCCGGCACTGGGACCTCCTGTGAAATAAGATACAGTGCAACAATCACAGTACAGTACTTTAGCATTGACAAATACCTCAGGCAGTATAACTTTGCTGACACAAGCAGCTCTGATTTATTTAGGGGGATATAACAAGGACAGGGGGAAATCAGGTTAATTAGCTTATCAATTTACTATCTACCTATGGCTCTGTGCACAGGCCTATCCCTACCAGTTACTGTCCCTGGGTTCCCAAGCCCTAGTGGCTAGTCCAAACCGTGGTAGCTGGTAGGGGCCCTTTCACACAGTGAAAAGAAAATTAGTTTAAACAGTCAGCAGTACAGTGATTCCATTTGGATTTAATGTGGCAATTCAACAGGGACGACCTGAATTAGTACTCACGACCTCCAAACAAGATAGGGTCCTTCAACATCAGCAGGGCTACTCTTGAGCTCCACGAGACTCTTCACACATTTATATGGTAAAAAAGAAAGTACTATACCAGGCAGGCTGCTTCTCTATCGATCATTACTGCACAATACCGGGAGAACACACAGCAGATTCAGTTCCTGACTGACCGAGTGCAATTCAACAATTTCTCCAGTCTTCTACAGGGTGAGCCTGGTTTCTACTCTTCAGAGATCCTTTGATTCTTTCACAGGACGGATTCAGTCCTAACAAGCAGTTACACAAGCTGCAGACCGAACTCTGGGCCTATACACGTTTTTGACTGAAACTGTGCACTGAAGGAGCACAGGGTTTCTTTCCTTCACTCCAGAGCTAAACTGAAACTCCAACAGACAAAACCGGCACTTCCTTTGAGTTCCTCCCAGTTCTTGACTGGATTGGCTGTCACTCACAATAGACTGCTGCTGTTGGTCCAAAAGGCGAGAAGTCTAAACTACATCTCCAGAGTCACTGCCCATACAATCCTCTTGTGGCTGGCTCAGATTATGAGTCCAAGTTCTGATTCGTCCAAGGCACCATTTTAGAGCTAGCTTACCCCACACTGATTGGTCCAGTTCAGCAGTTCAAAACTAGAATGGGGAACTAGGCAAACACAGTTCTGACTGCAAAGAAAGCAGGTTAGACAAACTGTAATTTCTATTATTACTGTAAATGATTTCTGGCAAACAGTTACATCTTTCAGATAGGTTCCTTTGCACTCCTAGTGACTGCAAAATGGAGTGAATTGGCAGCAGCTCAAGTGGTACTCAAACAGAGAAGCACACAGTCCCCCCATACAAACTTTATGCATGGGATAGACATAAAGGAATTCTAGAGGTCAGGGGTAAGGGGAAATAGACTTCTAGGAAAACAGACTGAACTTACAAGCTCAAATGGGCAGACTAGGTGGGCCATAGGCCTTATCTGCCGACACTGTCTATGTATCTATAAACTAATTATGTCTGCAAGCAGACAGCTCTTAAAGAGACAGTACCAGAGGCTCTAAAAACACTCACTGATAAATGGCTTAAACGCCAAACACCATTCAGGCTTGGAGCATTCAAGCAAGCTCCTGGAAGTCTTTTGGGAACCCCCATTTGCAGGGGGGTTACATACATAACAAAAAAAAAAGATTATAGACAGCACAGACGGATGATAAGATTACTAAGGTGGAACTGCACTGAGCAATGGGGATGCCAGTGGACAGAAGGGACTGCTTGGAACATAGTGGGGGGGGGTTGAGGGCACATCACAAGGCCACAGTATATAGTACTATGTCTGTGCTCACTCAGTGAGGTGTTAGCAAGCTATTTATTTTGTCATTTTATTGCAGGAAGGGCCCACTGACCAGTGACCATACATTTCCAATATGCCAGTGGCGGAGCCAGGTTTGGGAGCATTTGGGAGCCGGGGGGGGCCGGGCATTCAGTCAATCACGGGCTCCACAATGGGCACTAAACAGTGAATAAAGATGGTGGCAGGGCACCACTACTAACACTTGGGCAGCCAGGAGGGGTGAGCGCCCCCCCAGCCCCACCACTGCAATATGCACCCTAATGGATAGGTGACATGGATCTGTTTTACTAATGAAGAATGTTGTCCAGGACTCAAGGGAAAATCACCATCTCCTATGATAAGTGTCATGTGATATTTAACAACCATCTGGGCAGCAACTAGAAATGGGTAGCAGGGAACTGGTTTAACATCTCATCCAAAGTATGACACCTCAATAGTGCAGCACCTCCTACTGTGGCAGTTTAGTGTCACTACTGGATATTAGCCCAAGTTCCTGGTCTGAGTCTAGAACCCATGACCTTCTGATCTTCCAGCCCCACAGGCAAGCATGCAATCCACTGAACCATTGGCACTGCATTCAGTACAATAGCACCCTCTAACATCCAGATCTGCAAACTGGATCATGGCACACTCATGGGAGGACTCCTCCCCCTGAAATGCGCTGACCGCATAGTGCAGTTGGGCCACAGATTTCTAACTCCATTTCTAGCCTTGGTTACTGCACTTTGATAGCATCTGCCTTGTAACATTTTTCAACAGAAATATTGTATGAAAGGCATAAAAACAAACCATTGTACTGAGTATCTAATTAATTGGAATTAATTGGGAAGGGAAGATCCATCAAGAAGTGTACTTCATAGTGGAATTAAAGCATGTCCAATGGGAGCAAATAGGTCCCTATGTCTCAGGTTCACAGAGGTTTTTGCCACTGGCACTATTTTCTCTGCTCAGTGCCACAGTTCGTAGCTTTGATTGGTATCACTTCCCTTTAAACAATGTCTTTTAGGGATGCTAGGATTTCCCCAAACCCGATCCAATTAAAATAATTAAGATTTTGGGATAATCCGATACTAAATCCATTATTACATAAACGGGATCAGTATCACTATCAGAAATCCTAGATCCTAAATATCTAAAATCTGAATCCTAAACCTATGTAACATAGTACAAGTAAATTTGTTAGTTACAACATCTTACAGGCCTGATTTGCACATTCATGAGTGCAGCATTCTTGACAGCAAGCCACAACAAGTCAGATGTGTAGTGCACTGTAACAGGTAACTCGAACAGCTTATGGTCGAGCCACTAAATCAAGTATGAGAAACTATCAGAGAACCGAGATGATGCTAGAACCACCAAACCAAAAGTACAGGATGCAACTCCCAGTTTTTATGAACCTTGCATTTTTGAGATTTAGGATTTTTGGCCACTAATACCAAAAATCCCAAATCCTAAAAACAGATAGATATCTGACGAATCTGGATTTAACATCTGAAATCTGAGCACACCTAATGTCTATTATCCTGACTCTGTGGTGCTCAGTGGTAAGACATCCATTTGGGTGTGCTGGTGACCCAGGCTTGTGCCCCGTGCCTGGGATGGCAGGAGTAAAGAACTGCAGGGAAGGTGAAGGTGCATTTGTCAGCGGCGCTCTTCTCCTGGGGAGGGTTCAGAGCAGCACCTCTCTAGGAGTGGATCCTGGTGACATCTTGTGGTGGCATGCTTGACGTATAAGACACCCCCTCCCCCCAAGGGTGTCTGCAGTGTTTGTACCCATGGGAGATGAGATGGCAATAAACAAATGAAAAAATAAACCCACCCAGCTTATCAGATGATAGCTCACCCCGCTCCCTCCCATGCAACTAGGCCCCTTAGCGTGCTGCTGCTGGCCTCCACTCACACCCACGTTGTTCTCCACCATAAGTATGTACATGCACTTTCTACTGCCTTGTTGAGTTGGGGCATCTGGGGGGATGCCCCCCGACTAGGGTCAAGCTCGGACTCAGGAGTAGGTGGAATACACGTGGTAGCCTGGAAGTACATAGATACATAGATTCTGATGACAGATAGACTCATTATATCTAGACGGTGTGTTTCCTACCTAACTCTGTGCCTCATCTGAGGTCAGACTGGAGTTACTGGGCCTCTTGGCCTTACTGTGTCCCAGTGTCTCCCTCCCAGGCTGTCCATCATCCCCTCTTTCTTAGGTCTTACTATCATCAAGTGCCTTTCCCATCCATGTTTGAAGCAGGTCACTGATTTGGCCTATTCCACCGGCTTTAGTAGACAGTTCCAGTCCACCACCCTATTTTAGAAAAAGTACTTCCTAAAATGCCTTTTGAATCCTCCAACCCCCACCAACCTCCAACCATGGCTCCTGGTTACTGTGTTTTCATTTCTCATGCATAGATGTTTGCAGTCTATGATGCTCCTCAAGAACTTGTAGGTTTCAATGATGTTCCTCCTCTCTTTTTTTGCTTTGAGAGAGCACATGTGCAGATTCTCCAGCCTCTCCTCAGATGTCCTCCCTTAATGTCCCTGGATCATTTTTGGACTTGTCCCCCTCTCCAAGTGTCCCCTGTCCTACCTGAGATGGGGACTCCAGAACTGGGCACAGTACTCCAGGTATGATCTCACCATGAACCTGAAGAGGGGCAGTATCACCTTCTTCCTTCTGCTGATGAACACCCTACCAATATACTGCAGAAGTCTGCTTGCCCTCCCATGTGCCTTGTTGTATTGGGCTGAGCACTTAAAGGTGATAAGAGGAAATGTTTTTTTCACAGTTAACTGCCCTCCCATTTTTAAAGGTGATAAGAGGAAATTTTTTTCACACAGTCAACTGTCCTCCCATTTTAAAGGTGATAAAAGGAAATGTTTTTTCACACAGTTAACTGTCCTCCCATTTTTAAAGGTGATAAGAGGACATGTTTTTTTCACAGTCAACTGCCCTCCCATTTTTAAAGGTGATAAGAGGACATGTTTTTTTCACAGTCAACTGCCCTCCCATTTTTAAAGGTGATAAGAGGAAATGTTTATTTACACAGTCAACTGCCCTCCCATTTTTAAAGGTGTTAAGAGGAAATGTTTTTTTCACACAGTTAACCATCCTCCCATTTTTAAAGGTGATAAGAGGAAATTTTTTTACACAGTCAACTGCCCTCCCATTTTTAAAAGGTGATAAGAGGAAATGTTTTTTTTTCACACAGTTAACTGTCCTCCCATTTTTAAAGGTGATATGAGGAAATGTTTTTTACAGTCAGCTGCCCTCCCATTTTTAAAGGTGATAAGAGGAAATGTTTTTTTTACACAGTCAACTGCCCTCCCATTTTTAAAGGTGATAAGAGGAAATGTTTTTTTTCACAGTCAACTGCCCTCCCATTTTTAAAGGTGGCAGGGGAATGTTTTTTTCACAGTCAACTGCCCTCCCATTTTTAAAGGTGATATGAGGAAATTTTTTTTTTCACTGTCAACTGCCCTCCCATTTTTAAAGGTGATATGAGGAAATGTTTTTTACACAGTCAACTGCCCTCCCATTTTTATGTTTGCTTGCACGCATGTGCAAGAAACATAGTGCCATGAACGGAGATTTCGGAGGTGTGTCACCTCCTCCTCCAATTCAGGCACTGGGCTGGCAGGCATCGTTTCGTTAATCGCATTTTGGAGCTGTCTATGACACGCTTCCAAATGCAGTGGCACAAGGAAGTTGAAAGGGGAGCTACGCTTGAGTGGAGCAGCGATAAGGAGTTGCCTACGCCGCAGCTCCTCCAGCCGCAGGTGTGCGCCTCTGCACGCAGCGATAGCTGACGGGTGCCCAATCCCTCGTCGGCTGAACTATTTGTCTCCTCCTCCCATTAGTTGCTTCCACGCCGGAGCCCACCCAGCATGGCAATCTGTTATGTTGCCGACGGGGTGCCTAATCCCCATCGGCTGAACGCACTTCTCCCAAAATAGTTAAAATGCTTCTGGGAGCCCATTCAGCGTGGCAAATGGTCCCGCTTTTTTTTGTTTTTTTGTCGAATGGGGTGCCTAATCTCCGCCGGTTGAATGCCCTGAAGTCCTTGCGCGTTGGGAGCCCACCCCAGCGTGCGGCAAGCGGTCCCCGATGTCTTTTTTGTTTTTACCCTGTAAAAAATCGTCCCAAGGCTGCGCCTCCAGCCCCCTCCCACATCCCGCACCTACCCACTGGCGCACCCAGCCTCCCCATTACCCCTCACCCCATACTTACCTCCGACTCTGGGCGTGGATGATCTTCGTGGACCGGAACATGTCTGCACTTTAAAGCCGACGCTAACTGAGGAAATGCCGTAAGCTGTATAATGGGCTAGATAGGAGGGTTCAACTTTATTGTGATATCTCGGCATTTTGGGAATTTTGTAATCAATTAACATGGTTTTGGACCCTTCTCATGAGTGATGTCACCGTCATGGTGTTATTCGCCTGAAGGGTGATTTCACAGAGATGACCGCGAGTGACCGCTAAATCACCCTTCAGGACTGAATACCACCATAACAGTGATATCATTCATGAGAAGGGGTCCAAAAACCCCCATGTTGAAAATTTTGTGCCAAAATTCCAAAAAATGACTGTTTAACGAGCGTGCGTTGTGCAGTTCCTACGCAGGCTCGTAAGTTCGCGAAATTTCAATATTTTCACTCCAGATTTTCAACATTGCCATTTCACCATACCATCTTATGAGCAGTACAGCTGTCATTTTTCACATCTCACCCAAAATGTGTTTCCACCATTGTAGCGCAGAATGGCGCAGTCGGTGTGCTAAATCAATGTACGGGACAAATTAAGAAAATTGTAGTGACACCGTTCATGAGCAGAGGTCTGAAATGGCTATGTTGAAAATTTGGTGAAAAAAATTCCTAAAATGACTGTTTTACGAGCTGCATGCTAGCAGTTCCACGCACGCCATAGGTTTGCGAATTTTCAATATTTCCATCCAGATTTTCAATGTTGCCATTTTTCCACACCTTCTTATGAGTAGTACAGCTGTCATTTTTCACATCTCACCTAAAATGTGTTTCCTACTTATGTATGCATAATGGCTTAGGCCGTTGTAGCGAACTCAGTGTATGGGATATATTAAGAAAATCACAGTGTCACTGTTCATGAGCAGAGATCTTAAATGGCAATGTTGAAAATTTGGTGACAGAATTCCTAAAATGACTGTTTTACTTGAGTGTTGCATAGTTCCCACGCACATTGTAGGGTTTAGAATTTCAATATTTCCTCCAGATTTTCAACATTGCCATTTTTCCACACCTCCTTATGAGCAGTACAGCTGTCATTTTCACATCCTGCCCAAAACGTGTTTCCTCCCATGTAGCGCATAATGGCGCAGTCGGTGTGCAACCTCAATGTATGGGACACATTAACAAACCACAGTGACACTGTTCATGAGCAGAGGTCTTAAATGGCTATGTTGAAACTTGTAAAAATGCCTAAAATGACTTTTACTTAGCTTGCTTTAAAACAGTTCCTATGCATGCTCGCTAGTTTGCAAATTTAATATTTTCACTCTAGGATTTTCAACATGTCCATTTTATTAACTTCCTTATGAACAGTACAGCTGCAATTTTTCATATGTCACCCAAAATGTGTTATCGCGATATGTAGCGCATAATGGTGGCTGTTAAAAGGAAGCAATGTTTAGCGACAGATTAAGAAAAAATCACAGTTACACTGTTCATGAGCAGAGGTCTTAAAATGGCTATGTTGAAAATTTGGTGACAAAAGTCCATAAAATGACTGTGTTACGAGTGAGCATTGTGCAGTTTCCACGCATCCTCGTTAGTTCATGACTTTGTAATATTTCCAGTCCAGATTTTCACTAGTGGCATTTTTCAACACTTCCTTATGAACAGTACAGCTGCCATTTTTCACAACATGGCTAAAGTGTGTTTTCACACTTTCAGTGCAGAGATGCGGGTCATTATGGGAAATCATTGTTCGCACAGATAAAGAAAATCACAGTGACACTGTTCATGATCGGAGGCACCAAAATGCCTGAGTTGATAACTATCAAATATCCCCCCAACCTACTTATATAACGGGTGTGCTGTATTAAAGTCTATGTACGCTTGTGACTTCACCATATTTTAAATATTTTACTACACATTTGCAACATAGCCATTTTACACCTCCCTATGAAAGAGTACAGCTGCCATTTTACAGCCTGTTCTGAATATGTTTGCATCTGTGGTGCTAAACTCATAGTCACTGTGCATAAGCAGCTCGGCTACCACACTGATATTCCCCTGTTCGTGAGGTGGGGTCACAAAACAAACATGTTGAAGATTTGGAGTTAAAATACCAATTAATGCCTGAGGTATTAGACTTTTCAACTAAATCGCCCAACCCCATATAGAATGACACTAATCAGGGGTGTGACTTGGGATTCTTGCCTGTGATGCTGGCTACCATTCCACACCCTGCAGTCACTGGAGAGGCATCGAGGTATGCCTTGGACTCTCGTCCCCAAACTTCACCCTCATTCTTCCATATCGCACTCATCTCACCATATTTCCTAATGAAATGGGTGCGATAAGACAAAGACCCTCAAGGAACACGTGACACTTGCCAGTCTCTGCAGAGTGGGTGGGTGAAATGGCGTGGCCGTTATGCCTGATGACCCAAATGCACACCCCAATGCCTGTCACTCTCTGCAGGGTGGTGGTGGGGTTGGCTTCAGTTCAATACTTCACTGCCATTCCTATTACGCAGCTCTGTAACTTCTACACTACCACTGCCAATGCCAGTAAGCAAACATTCGGCATTGACAAATGCTTGTTAAAGGTGATATGAGGAAATGTTTTTTACACAGTCAACTGCCCTCCTATTTTTCCTTTCCATGCCAGTTATGTATTCTGATATGCTTTGATCAATTTTTGATAATTAAATAATCTAGCTTTGGGGTGCCCTCAGATCTACATAGAGTGCCACTTTCCTCACCAGCAAAATAAACCATGAAGTAAGAATAGCCACAGTAACCAAAGACAACAACAAAAAAAGTTTTTTAACTACATTAATGACCAAAAAATAGAGCAACAAAGGTAGAGTAGGAACAATACATGTGGGTAACATAGTATACAAGATGAACAGACAATGTCTGAAACCTTCAATGAGTACTTCCTTAGCATCTTCCAAGGCAAAGATCAGACTTGTGGTCCAGTATTTGATGTGGAACAGGAATATAAGGCAATAATACATTTTGATAAATATAATATCTTGGAAAAACTTCAAAAATTAAAGGTAGAAAAGTCTCCCGGGCCAGATGGACTACATCCACGCATCCCAAGGGAGCTGGCCAAAGAATTAACAGGTCGAATGACACTACTGTTCAAAGAATCATTAAGGAAGGGTATAATCCCCAAGGACTGGAGTACAGCTAATGTAACTCCAGTTTATAAGAAGGGAGTAAAAACAGATTTCCACAATTATAGACCCATCAGCCTCACATGTATAGTTGGTAAAGTAATGGAAGAATATATGAAAGACTACCTTTAAAGGCACATAAAAACTGAGGGTTTCACGGATGCATCACAACATGGTTTCACACCTAAAAGATCATGTCAGACTAACCTGATTAATTTTTCTGAACATGTTAGCAAGGCTTTAGATATGGGGTTTCCTGTGGATGTGGCTTACTTAGACTTTTCAAAGGCTTTCAGTTTGGTTCCTCATGTAGAATTAATAAAACGCTTGGAAGAACTCAAAGTTACAAAGGCTGTAATTAAATGGATTACATCATTGCTAAATGACAGGAAACAAAGAGTCACTATTAGGGGGTTTGTATCAGAGTGGGGGGAGTCACAAGTGGGGTTCCCCAGGGCTCTGTGTTAGGGCCGACTCTATTCAATATATTTGTATCTACCCTTTGAACATCCAGTAACTCATGGATAACTAAATTTGCTGATGACAGTAAAATGGGTGCTATCATACAGAATGCAGAAGATACCATAAACATTCAACTATACCTGGACAGGATTGGTAAATGGGCATCACAACACAAGATGGTGTTTAACATTGACAAATGTAGTATAATGCACTTTGGAAAACATTTTTTATGGCAAAATTATAAATTAAATGGCATTGAACTTTGGAGCACAGAAGGGAAAAAAAAGACCTAGGTATCTTTGTAACAAATGACCTAACCTTTAAGAAACACACTACTGAAGTGGTTAGAAAAGCAAATGGCATGATGAGCTGTATATTATGATATATTACCCCCCCCCCCATGATAGCAAAGTAAGTAGGAAGGCAGCTACTAAGGGAGCAGACATAACACAGCAACTTAATTCGGACAAGACTGAGGTGTTGATAGTAGACCCTGGTTGCTGGATTGAGGGGTTGGGGACAGGGTGTCCCTCTGGACTTTGGCTCAGAGGGTTCCAGTTACCGACCTCTGATTGGGTGTGAAATCTGGGGGTAATTCTTGATGATGGTTTGACACTTCGCTCTCAGGTGTCACCTGTCATTAAGTCCTCTTTTTCCATCAGAGGAATATTGCTTGGATCAAGCACCTGGTTCCATCTAGTGACTTGTCTTCTCTGATCCATGACTTTGTAACTTCACACCTTGACTACTGTAACTCCCTCTACCTAGAGCTTCCTGGGGTTGATATCTGCCGCCTGCAGCTGGTGCAGAATGCGGCAGCAAGGCTGTTGTCTGGATCATCTCAATCCAGTCTTATTATGCCTGTGCTGCGTGAACTGCACTGGCTGCCAGTTCGGTGGTGGATCACCTTTAAGGTTGGCTTGCTGACCTACAAAGCCCTACATGGACAGGGACCACGCTACCTGCAAGCTCTCCTGCATCCCTACTGCCCTTTCCGGCCACTCCGCTCAACCAATGAGGGATTGCTGGAGATTCCCAGGGTATGGCTAAAAACATCTGGAGCTGGGGCATTTTCATTTGTGGCCCCTACCCTGTGGAATTCTCTACCTCATCGGGTACGAGAGTGCCTGACAGTGGACAGCTGTAAGACAGCCCTTAAGACCTATCTATTTCAGCTGGCATTTGGTGCTGCTTTGTGACTGACTATTTTATGGCATTGTGGTTTACTAATTTATTGTATTTTAATATTTTATTGCGGTAATTGTTGTTTTATTGTGCAGTGCTCTGATACACTGTTGAAGAGTGCTATATAAATAAAGTTTATTATTATTAATATTATAAGGGGAGTGAGGCGGGGTAACACTAGATGCTATGAGTCTGGGGAATAAGGGGGTGGAACTGCAGGCTCTCCTGGAGAAGGGCAGCATGGACTTGGCAGTTATAACTGAGACATGGGCCTCCCAAATCCATGACTGGGAAATGACAGTTCTGGGATACAGATTACACTGGAAGGATAGGGAAAGGGGGAAGGGGGTGGAGCTGTATGTAAAGGAAAGATTAAAATGTGTAAGGGAGGAGGGAGATGAGAGAGATACAGAAGCACTGTGGGTGCAACTACAGGATCCCAAAAATAGATCATTAAGACTGGAGGTGGTGTACAGGCCACCCTCTCAGTCTGAAAGGACGGACAGGGTACTGGCAGATCATATCAGGAGGAACTGCAGGAAAGGGGGGTGGTCATAGTAGGGGACTTTAACCTGCAGGGGGTGGAGTGGGACACACCTAACACAAAGAGCAGAAGGGAGCAGGTAATGCTGGACACCTTCCAGGAAGGATTTCTAGTACAGTTGGTCAAGGAACCAACTAGGGAAAGGAATACCCTTGACCTCATACTGACAAACGGGGAGTGGGTGAGGGATGTGAGGGTGGAGTAACCACTGGGTGGAGTGACCACTGGACAGTATGGTTCCAGTTATATATGGCTAAAGAGAGGGGGGCATCTGACACAAGGGTGCTGGATTTCAGGAACGGCAACTTTAAGATGATGAGGGAAGTGGTAAAGGGGTTGCTGTGCAAAATTCAATCGGGTATGGACACACAACAAAGGTGGGAACTAATAAGACAGGGGATAGTGGAGGCAAGAGAAACTTGCTGTAGGTCCCAGACTAAGAAGGCTAGGGGAAAGAAACCCAGCTGACTAAGTAAAGGGGTGCTAGACAGAGCAAGGAAGAAAAGGGCAGCTTACAGGAGTTACAGAAAATCAGGAAGGGAGGAGGATAGGGAGGTATATCTGAAAGAAGCAGAGGAAGTGACTGGGGGGGTAAGGGTAGCCAAGGCAATGAGGGCATTCAGGCTGGCACAGGGCCTAAGAAAAGGGGAGAAAGACTTCTTTAGGTACAACAGGGAGAAAAGAAGCTGTAAGGACCAAATTGTAAGAATTAAGAAAGAGGAGGGATGGGTGGAAGAGGGGGGTGAAAAGGCAGAAGGGCTCAACGACTACTTCTATTCAGTCTTTACAAAAGAAAAGGAGGGGGCGCTACCCATTGTAGGAGGGAGGATAGAAACAGATGGGGGAGAGGTGACAGATGGAGAAATTACAGTGGGGAAGGTGTTGAAGGGGGTTAAGGGTACTGAGGGTAGACGGGACCCTTGGCCGACTTATTTAATTCATCTCTGGACACAGGATGCATACCGCAGGTAGGGAGACTGGCTCATGTGGTTCCCCTCCACAAGAGTAGACCCAATGACAAACCGTGGAACTATAGGCCAGTAAGTCTAATGTCCATAGTGGGGAAACTAATGAAGACAATCCTAAAGGGGAGGCTAGTGGCACTACTGGAGGTAAAGGGGGTGCAGGATGGGAGGCAGCATGGCTTCATCAAGGACAGGTCATGCCAGACCAATCTGGTGGAATACTATGACGGGGTGACTAGGCAAATTGATGGGGGCCATGCAGTGGATGTCCTGTACCTAGACTTCAGTAAGGCCTTCAATTCAGTATCTCATGGGAGACTTGGAAGCAAGCTACAGGGTACCGAGGCGGTAGCAAAACTGGTGGGGGTGGGTGAAGAACTGGCTAAAAGATAGGCAGCAGAGGGTGGTGGTAGGTGGGAATACTCAGCCCTTAAGTCTGTGATGAGTGGTGTTCCACAGGGGTCAGTGTTGGGCGCAGTGCTGTTTGGCATATTTATTGCAGACACCTCAGTTGGCATCAGCAGCAAAATCAGCATATTTACAGATGACACCAAGATGGAAGTGGTGGTGGACGACCACGGGAGGGGTGCTACGGGTGGATCTGGCAAGGTTGGAGGCATGGTCTGACAGACGGCAGCTGGAGTTCAATGCAAAAAACTTCCTGCTGCTAGCTTTTGGAAAACAGAAATCTTGCTTTTAGGGCAGAAAGCAGCTGACTAAAAAAGCTACAGTTTTTCTTACTAATTTAACACTTCCATCTCAGCAGGAGTCAGTGCCTGTTGGGATTAAGCAAACAGATACTTTATTAGAAGTAGAGAGGGTATCATTTAGGGTTAAAAAAACAAAAAGAAAGTCAGTGTGTGTTTCTGTGTTGGGGAAGGGTACTGTATCAACTTAGTTTGCTAAATCAGTAGGAGGGGAGATACGTTAATTGGATGTGTGGCTTAGGAAGTAGAAAAGCAGGTGACCAATTACAACTTCCTGCTGCTAGCTTTTGGAAGACAGAAATCTTGCTTTTAGAGCAGAAAGCAGCTGACTAAAAGCTACAGTTTTTCTTACTAATTTAACACTTCTGTCTCAGCAGGAGTTAGTGCCTGTTGCGATTAAGCAAACAGATACTTTATTAGAAGTAGAGGGGGTCTCATTTAGGGTTAAAAAAAGAAAGTCAGAGTGTGTTTCTGTGTTGGGGAAGGGTACTGTATCAACTTAGTTTGCTAAATCAGTAGGATGGGAGAGAAGTTAATTGGGGTGTGGCTTAGGCAGTAGAAAAGCAGGTGACTCCAATTACAACTTCCTGCTGCTAGCTTTTGGAAGACAGAAATCTTGTTTTTAGAGTAGAAAGCAGCTGATTAAAAAAGCTACAGTTTTTCTTACTAATTGCCCTCCATCCCAACCTAAGCCAATTTGACTTTTATAATCACTGGATTTGACTGACAACAGGAAATTCCTGTTTGGCAGTAGGAAAGGAAGGATCATAGAGAAACATTAGTTTTGTCAACCCTGAAGGGAAAAAAGTAGTCTCCCCCCAACTGCTGGAGGTCTGACTCTGAGCAAGGAAGAAGGAGACTACTGAAGAATACAGGAAGTTGCTGTCCCAGAACAGGAAGGGTGAGAGTTGAAAGGAGAGGAGAGAGTAAGCATACAGAGCAACAGGAGAGGGCACACAAAATAAGACATTATGGGAGTGGTGCAGTGCAATGGCTGTGGGGCGGCAGTGTTCCGGGAGACATTGTAGAGGCTGCAATGCTGCCCTATTTGCAGGCACCTTTCTGGTCAGAGAGAGGAAGTTGCCCATCTCCAGGCTGACCTGGCTAGGATTCATGAAACCTCCTCCCCCATCCAGGGACCACCAGGGCCACCGCCGCTACCTCAGAGGTTGACAAGAAAGAGGAGTGACTGGACCATGGTGGGCTCAGGGAGGAAGAGAGTGGTGGATCAGAGGTGCATCCCTCCAGCTGTACCTCTCCACAATTCATATGCTGTTCTGGCAGATAGTGGTTCCTCTATGGAGGCACCTGCAGTGGAGACCGAGGAGGATGATGGGAACCTCCACAAAGGAGACCCACCAGAGAGTGGCACGGGACCCCACAGGGGAAGTAAACAACTCCTGGTGGGGGACTCAATCGTTGGGGGGGTAAAAGTGGGAGAGGGAGGTAAGGTGCCTGCCTGGCGCCACGGCTTGGAGGGACAGGAAGCAAATCCTCAGAATCATGGGAGCAGCTGCATGAAGGAGGGAGCTGGATGTCATTGTCCACCTAGGGACAAATAACCTGGCTGTGAATGGGATCAGAGCAGTGCAAGAGGAGTCTGTAGAGGTGGAGAGGTGCCTTAGACAAGTAGGGCATACAATAACCTTCTCAGAGGCGCTGCCTGTCTATGGCAAGAGCAATGCTAGGGTACTCCACACCATGGAATTCAATGAATGGTTGAAAAACTGGTGTGGAGCTCAGAGTTTTGGCTTCATTGGGGACTGGGGAGCCACCTGGAGGGATGCAGGCCTATACTGGCACGATGGTCTGCATCTGTCTGGGGGGAACCAGGATCCTTGGTGAGAGGTTTAAATGCTTCATTGGCAAGCATTTAATCTAGCCAAGGTGGGAGGCACTGAAAAAAGGCAAGGAAATCCCCACAAAACATGGTAATTAGTGAGGTAAACACCATGGTAGAGAAGTAATTAGGGAGCAGGACAGAGGTAAATGCAAAAAAGGCAAAGGCAGTAAGGACAAGGATGGTGCTAAAAGAGGCAAGGCCATCAAAAAATGGAGGGTGATGAGTACCAATGCCCATAGTCTGTGTAACAAGCTCCCTGAACTAGTGGCCTTGATGAAGACGGATGCCTGGATATTGTTGCAGTCATAGAAACATGGTACACAGAGAACCATGACTGGGATGTCAACATACCAGGATACGCAATCTACAGGAGGGACAGGGAGGGTAAAAGAGGAGGAGGAGTAGCTCTCTATGTAAGGGAAGGGATCAAAGCAACAGAACTAAAGATATAAACAGGGAGCAGATGAGGCACTTTGGGTTACCCTAGAGACAGGAAATGACACCACAATCCGCATGGCGGTTGTATACAGACTCCCACCTCAGGGGCAGGAAATGGACAAGGAAATGATAGAAGGCATCCTTAGAATGGCAGAAAAAGGTGAGATATTGTTGATGGGGGACCTGAATATGCCAGATGTTACTGTAGCACCTTTGCTGCAGGGACGTCCAAAAGCAGGGCCATTCTCTACAAGGGGCATGCCTCAGACAGCTAGTAGTGGAACCCACTTGGGAGGGAGCAGTCTTAGACCTGGTACTCTCAAACGGGGATGGATAAAGAATCTCGAATTTAGAAGTGGGTAGCCATCTGGGAACAAGCAACCACCAAACAGTGTGGTTCACGATAAACACAGCCATAGAGTCAAGCCATACAAAAGCAAAAGTATTGGACTTTAGGAGGACTGACTTTGGGAAAATGAGAGAGTGCCTCAGAAAAGCACTAGCAAAAAGGCAAGAAGGAGGGGTGGAGGAACAATGGAGAGTAATCAAGACAGCCATCACAGAGGCAACAAGCCTTTGTGTGAAGCAAATCAACAAAACACAACGAAGGAAAAAAACACTATGGTTCTCAAAAGAGGTGGCAGGGAATGTTAAGGAGAAATGGATAGCATTCAGGAAATATAAGGAAACACAGAAGGAGCGGGACAGAGAACTTTATCAGTTAAAGCAGAAAGAGGCAGGGAAGGCAGTCAGAACAGCAAAGGCCCAAAACCAAGGAAAGTATAGCCAACTCAGTTAAGAAGACAGATAAGACTTTTTATAGGCACATCAGGGAGTGAAGAAAGACCAAGGGAGGGATACAGAGGCTTAATAAAGTGGAGGGAATGTGGGCAGAGGGTGACAGTGAAAAAGCAGGGATACTGAACGAATATTTCTGCTCAGTATTCACAAAAGAAGAGGAGGGGGAGGTACCTAAACCAAACAAGAGAAACACTCTGGATAGGGGGGTCGATACCAGTCCATTCACAGAACAAAAAGGGTTCCGAAAGAACTATTAAAACCGAAGGTGGACAAAGCAATGGGGCCTGATGGGATTCACCCAAGAATTCTAAAAGAACTAAGGGGAGAACTAGTGACACCACTGACTACTCTAACAAATCATGGGAGGATGGGGTGGTACCTGAAGGCTGAAGAAGAGTGGATGTGATTCCTCTTCACAAAAGTGGGAGCAGGGCAGAGGCAGGAAACTCCAGACCAGTTAGTTTGACCTCAATGGTAGGGAAAATGATGGAATCACTTCTGAAGGAAAGAATAGTTGAGTTCCTGGAGGCCAGTGGGGCACAGGACCCAAGGCAGCATGGATTTACAGTGGGAAGGTTGTGTCAGACGAATCTAATAGATTTCTTTGACTGGGTGACCAAAGAAGTAGACCAGGGAGGGGCTGTGGACATGGTCTACCTAGATTTTAGCAAGGCATTTGATACAGTCCCACAGAAAAGATTAATATACAAGTTAGCCAGCCTTAGAGTGGGTTCCAAGGCAGTAGCCTGGATAAAAAATTGGCTGGACAACAGGACACAAAGAGCAATAGTAAACGGAGTCCACAGTGAAGAAAGGAGGGTTACTAGCGGGGTACCACAGGGTTCAGTATTGGGACTGGTCCTTTTTAATGTTTCTATAAGTGACATTGCAGAGGAACTGGAAGGAAAAGTATGTCTCTTTGCAGATGACACAAAGATCTGCAACAGGGTTGATACACAAGGTGGGGTGGAAAGGATGAAAATGGAATTGGCAAGGTTGGAGAATGGTCAAATGTATGGCAGCTCAGATTCAATGCTAAGAAGTGCAAGGTAATGCACCTGGGAAACAAAAACCCAGGGGAAGAGGTGCACAATGGGGGGGGTGAGATACTGACAACAACAAAAATGGAAAGGGACCTGGGAGTAATTATATCAGATGACCTAAAGGTAGGCAAGCAATGTGAGAAGGCAGTAAGGAAGGCTGGGGGGATACTGGGATGAATAGGGAGAGGCATCAACAATAGAATACAGGAAGTTGTCATTCCTCTGTACACACAGTTGGTGAGACCACATCTGGAGTACTGTGTGCAGTTCTGGAGACCCCACCTCTGCAAAGACATAGACAGAGTGGAGGCTGTCCAGAGGAGGGCAACCAAAATGATGCAGGGTCTGCACCAGAAGACATATGAAGAGAGGCTAAAGGAGCTTTATATGTATACCCTCGAGGAAAGAAGGGAGAGGGGGGACATGATAGAAACTTTCAAGTACCTCAAAGGAATCAATAAAGCCCAAGAGGATAGTATCTTTCATAAAAAGAGATGTGCAAGAACAAGGGGGCACAATTTGAAGATAGAGGGGGACGGCTCAGAGGTAATGTGAGGAAGCATTTTTTCACAGAGAGGGTTGTGGATGCATGGAACAGCCTTCCTGAGGAGGTCGTGGAGTCAAGAACAGTGGGGGAATTCAAGAATGCATGGGACAGACATAAGGCACTTTTAGTCGGGGGGGTAAGAGGAAGTAGGCTGTTGGTTAACTAGGATCTGCAGCTTATCCATCAGGTAGGAAAATGGGCAGACTAGATGGGCCAAGCGGTCCTTATCTGCCGTCAAATTCTACATCTATGTTTCTATGTGCTGCACTTCGGAACAAAAAATCTGAGAAGAAGCTACCATCTTGGGGGGGCTGCAACTGGAGGTAACAGAAGAGGAGAAGGATCTGGAGGTGCTCATCATGGGAGCAATGAACAGTTCCGTGCAATGCAGAAAGGCAGCAGCAATGGCCAACAAAATGCTGGGATGCATTGCAAGGAGCATTACCTCGAGAAGAAGGGAGGTTATTCTACCGTTATACAGATTGCTGGTTAGACCCCACCTGCAATTCTGTGTGCAGTACTGGTGCCCGTACCTACAAAAGGACATTAGGCTGCTGGAGGAGGTGCAGCGTAGGGCAACGAAGATGATTCAGAGCCTGGGAGAATTGCCATATGACATCAGACTAAGAGAGTTAAGTATGTACACACTGGAGGAGAGGAGGGATGGAGGGACATGATTGAGACCTTCAAATACATGAAAGGGCTAATCAAAACAGACACAGAGGGTCTATTCAGGAGGAGGGTGGAGGGTGGGGAGTGACACTAGGGGCCATGACATGAGATTGGAGGGAGGTAGATTCAGGAGGGAGTTGAGGAGGCATTTCTTTATGGAGAGGGTGGTGGCAAACTGGAACACACTACCAGCCGAGGTGGTGGCATATAACTCAGTGAAATGCTTTAAGAAGGGGTGGGACAGGGCAAAGGGGAGGGTAAAGAAAGGTAAGGGGAGGGGGGTGAGGCAGCTGCAGAATAGGGAGCTAGCTGCAATCTCAAGCAGCCTAGATAGACCATGATGGCCTTTTGCTGCTGGCAATTTCCATATGTTCATATCAAGAGTAGGGATGGCTCAGTGCTAGTGCCACTGTATTGCTCACTGGTGAGACTACTGCTGGAGTACTGTGCCCAGTTCTGGAGCCCCTACTACAGGAGGGATGTAGGGTGCCTTGAAAGAGTACAAAGGAGGGTAACCAAGAAAATAAGTGAGCTTAAAAATCTTACATATGATGATAGAATAAATAAACTGGGACTGTACACCTTGGAGTACTGTAGACAGTGACGACACCTATGTTTGGTCTATGCTGCATATAAAAATGAAGGCCTATGGGAATGTCTAGACCTAGAAAAGAAGGCCATAATTAAAACAACTAGAACTCATGGATGTCAACATAAAGGGGATAATTATAAAACAAAGAAGCAAGGGTTCTTGATAAATCAAAGAGTGTTGACCCCGTGGAATGGAGTACCTGAAAACATAATGAACAGGGATTCAATAAATATTTTTAAAAATAGATTAGATATTCACTTGGGGTGAGCTAGTTCCCACTGAAAAATGGCAAGTCTGCTTGGCAAAAGCTATAGATTTGTAATCCAATTTATGAAACTGCTCTTTCTTTTTATATCTGAGTGGCCTGGAATGTCATTACTGATGTCATAAACTGTTCAGGCAACATGAAATGAGAGAGCAGCAACTGCAGAGGAGAGCGAGATTCGGAGCAATGACAAAGGCAAATGACCATTTGTCAATGGCGAATGTCTGACTGCTTATATTTCGAAGATGATGAAAATATGTTATTATAAGCCAGTTTACAGACTTACACTGCAGACAGAGTCACCAGGGCCAGAGAAACTTTGCTGAATTAAGGTAGGGTCTATGGGAGGGAAGACAAGGGTTGGGGAGAGGGTGGGTCACATTTCTGGCCCTCCAATAGCTCCTTTGAGCTGTGCATGGTGGGGAGTGATAAATCCCTCCTCACTCTTCCACCCATATCCCATCCCTTGCTTTCTATCTTACTTCCACACCACAAATGTACTCCCCTAACCCGCCCCCTTTCTGGCAGGCAGACCTTGTTTTACAGGGGCTCAATGCTGGACACAAGGGCCCAGATATTCAAACTGAGCCCAAAAAGTGCGCAATAGCAGGAGCAAGTGCAAGTCTATTGTGCCCATGTGCAAGAGACGTGATATTCAAAAAAGGAGCAGGCCAAATTGCGTCTACAGCCAATGACTTAATTTCGCACCACCTGCGCCATAGCGCAACTAGGGAGGGGAAGCTGAGCAGATCTGATGCGCCATAGTGCAACAAGGGATGTTCAGCTGAGCAGTCCAGAGACGCCATAGCGCAACCAGGGACGACCCCCAACTGCAGAGCAATGTAACTGCACAATCAGGGAGGTAGGGGCCCACCATCCATGCCACAGATGGGCGCAGGAACACACAGCAGAACAGACATTGTCCCCCCACACCCCAAGCACATCACAACCAGGGGAGGGCTGGAATAACCACTGGTCCATGGAGACAAGCAACCAACCCACAGCCTGGCCATGGTGCCCCATCACACCTACCGGCAAGCAGTGACTGGCACACAAGGAGGGCAGACCACCCTGTGCCACACCATCCCCCCCAGTGGACAGCACACTCTGCACCGTGACCCCCAGACACCCCATGAGTAGTGACCACCACAGCAGGAAACCCATGCATGCCACCACCCCCACATTGTCAATGCAACCCTGTGCACCACAGAACCATGCAAGCCAGCCCCACCATGAGCACCCATCAGCAGGTTGCAGCACACGGCAATGCAACAATGGCAGATGCAGTGCCACCACGCACAGTCCCCCGAGGTACTGCTGAGAGACCGACCATGCATTGGCACAAGAGTTACCCCATATGGGACGGTCGTGTCCTTGACACCTCCACCATTGGTACAGTGCTCTACACAGTATTCCAGTGACACACCCCAGCCCACCACTGGCCACAACAGCCAGCACAGACACCCACAGTGGTGTGTGGAAGCACGCACCACACCAGATACCACACAGGGTCTGGACAGACACCCACCCATACCCAAGCACACAACAACACAGGGACACAGTGGTGGGGCAACCAAGCCCCCATTGTGGGCCCATGCAAGCCGTGTACACACAACCTGTAGTCCACCATGGCACTGGAGAGCCAACCACCCTGCGCAGGCACCATGGACCAATACACCACCAGTAGTCACCCGGAGCACAAGCCACAGACAGTGGGGCACATCCCCTGCAACACACACAAGCCACAGCATGGAGGTGGAACAATAACCATGTCACCCACAGTGCCAACTGAGCCAGGCATGCACCACACCAGTGACATGGGCAACCCAGCAAAGCAATGGGTACAGTGTCCGCCCTGCAGGGAATGCCACCACTGACATGCCAGCAGACCATGCAGGTCACAGACAGGCATGTGTGTCAGCTGCACAGGCCATGGACGGGCCGATGGGTGCACCATGGACACAGAGCACACGCCATCGACCATTGCACATAGTCATCCAGTGCACAGGGAACACACGCAGCACAGACACTGACTGATATCTACCCCCACACCATAGACACCTCCACACGGACACACACACATACCCATGACTGCACCACCCCTGATGCCATGCACACCTCTGCAGCTGAGCACCTATAGCCCGCTACAAATCAGAGACCACCACGGTATTCATATAAAAGTCAAATGTATTATAAAAATAGAAAACTCAACTATGTACATAAATAAAAACTATTTACAGGTTTGTGGTGGGGACACAAAAAGGTGGGGGTGGGCAGGGGAAGGTGGACAAATGGGATGGGATAGGAGGGTGTGAGGGTGGGTCAGGGGTAGGGAAGTCAGGGACCAAGGACTACTGGAGCTCTGCGGTCCTGGCTCTGTCTCCCTCTGCTCTGTGTCTCCGCAGAACCCCCGACTCGTCAATCCTCCGCAGAATCACCACCGTCTCGCGGGCCAGAATCAGGAGCTCCCACATGGTGTCCCTTATCTCCCTCAGATGTCTTGCACCTAGGACAAGGGAGCACAGTCAACAGGTGTGAATGCACAACCCCATACAGCCCACCCACTGTGCATGGCATACGGCCATGGGACATACCACTGTGATGGTGTGTGACCAGCCGCAGTGATCACGTCCACAGGACCTGCCCACCCAGGCGCATACAGCCATGCGGAATGCTGCACACACCCGCCAGCCAAGTCACGCACAGCACCACCGTGGCTGTCTGGTGACATGGTTATGTGGTGCAAAGGCAGTGGCACAACCATGTACCTGGTGCACGCATGGACCACCAGTGATACACACCCAGACATGCATTGACACTGGACAGTGTTGACTGTAACAAGTGGCATACATGGCAGTGCTGTCAATGAATGGTGGCCATGCCCCGCTGCCCACCTTGTCACACAGCATGCAATACTAATCATGGATGTCTGGCACTCACCCACATCGGGCCGGTCAGGTGACCATTGCTGGTCCACCGCCCGCCTGGCTGCGGCTTCCACTCCCCTCCGCTCTGCACGCACTCGGCGCAGTTCTTCCGGGCCTGTGGCAACAAAAAGGAGAGAAGAACATCAGTACATTCCTGAAGCAAAGTCCCCTGCCCCAAGGTGTGCTCCCACCCAGCCAGACCCACCCACCCCACACCCTGTGAACACCGCCACGGCCAACCCATACGGTCCCTCCCTTGTGCTGGACACATACAACACTGTGACTCATATGGACAATAAAAGTGTGTTGATGGAACCCCTACCTGGACGTGGGACCATGCCCCTCCTGGCACGTGACCTCAGTCGGGCCAGTAGCTCCGGTTCCCTCTTCTGAAGGTCACTATATCGGTGCCTGCACTGCTCAGCATGACGGCCCCTGCCTGTTGCCTCCTCAAGGGCTGTGGCCACCTCCTGCCACACCTGGGTCCTTGCCCTATCCAGGGGAGCCTCCCCAAAGAGAGGCCCATGGTGTGGCTTGATTATGACCACCAGATTTGCTAGCTCAATGGCCATCCAAGGAGCAGCTCTTCTCCGTGCCATTGCAATAGCTATAGTAGGCAATATGACGCTCTGCAGCGCGGTACCCCACGTGCAGATGCTGTTCGGTGCAGCGCTGCCATTCCCTATTGCGCTGTTACCGAACAGCACGATAGAGGTGCACCTATGCCTGACGCATGGCGCCAAGGGGGCAAAGGTCGGGCACAGGGTCAAGGGTCTCTGGCGCAAGGCCACGCACAGCGCGATCGGATGACAATGCATGTAGCATGATTGGCTGCCTGTGTGCCAGCGCCACAGCGGACTATCGGGCAGTTGGGCCATTGCACCTATGGAGGCCCATTGCCACAGTGCCAGGTAGTGACCTTCGCTGTAGCACCACTGGCACAATGGTGGCCGTGCCCTGCATTGCCTACCATGCACAGCACGTCATCAGCATGGCAGACGTCTGTGTCAGCAACCTGGGCATGCGCAGTGAGGTGTACTACGCATGCCACAGAACTGCGCCATTGGCTCAGCACGTTCAACACAATTGCGCAAAGCACAACAGCGCGATATTCAACCATCATATGCAAATCATCTGATCAGCCATTCAATGGCGCAGCACTGCAATTTGCATCTAATTAAAGTTGCTCCTCGCCTCATTTGCATGGATTGCGCTATAAAGGTGCGACAATATGCTGCAGTGGCCATAGTGGGTTACTGCAGTTTATTGGTGAGTTGCATGCTGTTTGGGAGTGTGGACTGTGGATTCAGGGACATGCATGGGACTGCACAGTCACAGGTAATAACTGCCATTCTTATAGGCTACATAATGACCAAGCACATTGTTGGAGAGGAGGACAACAGTGGTGGGAGGAGGAGGAGGCCGAATTTTACTAAGGCCGAAACTGAGGCCCTTTTTGAGGCCTACCTGGAGCAGGAGCCGCTGCTCAGTGGACGGCGGGGCACCCCTCAGGCCCGTGCTGCTGCATGGGAGGAGGTGGCACGTGCTGTGAACCTGCATGGCAGCCACCAGCACTCTGTGCAGGAGTGTAAGAAGAAGATGGGCACAGACAGGAGGAGGGTAAAGGAGAAGGTGACTGCCATCAGGGCAGCACATGCTGCAACAGGTGGGGGACAGCCGGAGGTGGTACAGCTCACCCCAGCGGAGGACAGGCTTGCTGCAAGCATGCACCGAAGTGCCATTGAGGGTGTTCCGGGTGGTGGCTTCCAGATGGGTGGTGGCCCATCACTGCATGGTAAGTCATGGTGTCTCTGGGGGGGGCAGAGTAGGTCACATGCAGTAATGTGACTTTGCTTTCCCTTACAGATCCTGAGCATCTGCATGGGTCAGCGATGGTGGGCCCGTCCACTGCAGACAGTTGGATGGCATTGGAGGTAGGACCATCCACCTCCACAGGTATCTGTGGATCAGTACGATGGTGGGGCCGCCTGGCTGTCCACACTGATGTCGTTGAGACAGGTGTGGAGGAAGCCCTGCCTGTGTCCCAGCATGCTGGCGTACACGGATGCTAGCATACTGTGGCTGTGGCCAGGGCAGAGTCTGCCACCAGTGATGATGACATGACTGTCTTGGGCAGTGACACATGTGTGCCACAGGATGGACACACAGCAGGGCAATTCGCGCCCATGGCTGTGGGTGGTGCTACCGTGGAGGCCTGTGTGTCAGCACAGTCCCAGGCTGTGCCTGTCAGCACCAGTGGGGCAGCACTGGTGTCTGTTCAGGACAGTGGGACTGTTGTGGCCACTGCAGCGGCACCACTGAGCCCTGGGGTGCAGCAGCCAAAGGGGCAGCAACAGCAGTCACCCACTGGGCTTGGGGTACAGGGTTCAGCAGCGGCATCTGTGCACCACCTGTGGACATGTCCAGACCTGGTCCTGGTGCACAGCACCCACCCTCAAGGAGTGCTGAACATCAGGCCCTTGCACACCCTGAGGGACAGGATGCAGAGGAGGCAGATGACCTCTTGGACGAGCACACCCGCCTACTGCGAGCATCGGTCCAGCAGCAGATGCGGCTTGCGACGTCTGTGGATGCACTGCATGTGTCTCTGGAGCATGCAGAGAAGCATCGCAGCAGGGACGCCAAAATGCTCATGGCACGGATGGACCGTTTGTGGGAGGATGTGACCGCTGCCATTGACAGGCATGCACAGGCGTTCATTGCTGTCATGGCCACAATGGGCACACAGTCAGGTGCCCATGCATCGTGGACACCACGCAGTGCACTATCCACCCCTGTTCCCGGCGTCGTGCGACTCCCACCCTGTCGACACCGGGTTCAGCTGTGGGCATCCCGAGCACTCCTGGTGCAGGCATGTTCGGTGTGCTGCAGACCCCTGCGCGGGCATGGTCGTGTTCACGCAGTGGAGCCCCTGGGGAACCATCGGTGCCACCCCATGAGGCCAGTGGTCAGCCTGCTAGTGCTGGCGGGTCTCGGCGGGGCCACCCATGCATCTGTGGTGGCCGTGGCACTGTGTCGCGGGACTGACCTGTTTCCCAGCGCGGCTACTGTCTGGTGCTGCCCTGTGTGCATTGTGTGTTTCAGTTGGCAGTGCACGGGTGGGTACCCGGCCCTGCACATGGACACACAGTCCACCTGCACATCCTCCTGGCTGCTGTCCGCAGTTACGTGTGCATGATGATGCCCGTATTGTGCTGTACACCAATGTGCAATGGTGCTCGGCATCTGACACATGTACATGGACAGGCGGTGGCTGTGGTGGTCTGTGGACATGTGTGTTGCTAGGGTGTGCATTCTGGGTCAGTGTGCCTTCTGCCCTCTGTGCACGTTTGTTGCGTTGTGTGTGTGCATGTATGTATGTGTGCTTCGGTGTGGCATGTTAATCCTCACCCATCCCTGGCTGTGTTTGTGCCTCTGTGCCCTGCCACTTCTCTCGACGGCATGCATCCCCAGTGTGGGTTTTTTGCATGTTTGTGGGTTGTGCCTTGGCCACTGGTGGTTGCGCATGGCCCCATGACTTACCTGGGTTGGCTGAAGTGCTCCTCCATGATGGTGTCCCGGTGCAGCTGTGCCAGCCAGAGCAGTCGGGGGTCCTGTCACCCAAGGGGGGGCTGCCCATCACCATCGTCACTGGCGTCCCCATCGCTGTCCCCCTCTTCGACCTGTATGGCTATCCCACATTCGTTGGCCATTTTGTGCAGGATGCAACAGGCCAGGAATATCCCACAGGCCTTTCAGGGGCCGTACTGTAGGGCACCGCCAGAGGTGTCCAGGCAATGGAAGCGTGCCTTCAGCATCCCGAACACCCACTCGATGACATTACATGTGGTGGCGTGTGCCTCATTGTAGCGTTGCTGCGATAGGGTCGTGGGCCGCCGGTAGGGTGTGAGCAGCCAGGGATGGCATGGTTATCCACTGTCACCTGTGTGTAGAGGGTGGAGGTTAGTTTGGTGATCAGCATCGCCCTGCCCCAAGCCATATAAGCCACTACCCATGGCACCTCTGGCCATGCCCCCCCAGGCCCTATATCTGTCCATGTGTTTTGCATACTCACCCGCTAGGTGGCCAGTGGGGATGTCCCCACTCTCGAATCTGTGGCACAGTGCCGACTGGTGCCAGATGAAAGAATCGTGTGCTCCCCCAGGGTGCGTGGCACAGACATTGATGATGCGCCCCCTGGCATCGCACACCACCTGGCAGTTGATGCTGGCATAGCTCTTGCGATTTATGTATGCAGCTCCCTCATGGCCAGGTGGTGTGCGTATGGCCACATGGGTGCAGTCTATTGCCCCTAGCATGCCAGGCATACGTGCTACCCTGTGGAACTCCTGTATGTTTGCTGTGCGCTCTGCTGCTGCGCTGGGGAAATGGATGTACTCCTCAGCATGTGGCAGCAGTGCGCTGAGGAATTGGGTGAGGTGGCGTGATGTGGCTGACTGGGTTATGCCTGTGGTGTCCCTGGTTGGTCTCTGGAAGGTACCCGTGGTGAGCAAGCCCATGCAGGCTGTTACCTTGGTCTCCACTGACAGGGCATGGCTCCGTCGTGTGGGTGCCTGCATCACATCACTGCACAACTCACAGAGCCACCTCAGAATTGCCCTGTTCAGGTGGTACCGGCCCATAAGCTCAGTATCAGTGTACAGCTCAAAGCTGGTGCGGACTCAGTACTGCCTGTTGGGGGCATACTGCCGACGGGCCGTTCCACGGCCATGCCCCCCTGCTGCCCGCCTTCTCACCCCCCTCATTACGGCCTCCATGTGGAAGGTGGCACTGGCCATGTCCCTGGCTTGTTTTCACCCCCCAGGCAGCTGTTACTGTATTCCCCCCGCTGTCCTGGCTGCTACCTCCCCTGCACCGGGTACACCTGCCTGTGCTGGCCTCTATGCTGTGTGGCTCCCCACACCTTCCCTGTGCCTGGCTGTTAACTGTGGCTTTTCCCTGGCCTGCCCTGTTCGTGCAACTTGCCCTGTCTGTGTGCCTCTGCCTCATGTGGCTTTCCTGTAGCGTTCTTGCGCCTCTTTCTTGCTCCTTTTTATTTTGGCTCATTTCCGCTATGGCGCAACTTCCGCTTGCTCCACTGTTGCGCATTGCGCAAGTCTTTGAATATCACACTGCGCCATTTATGCATGGTTCCTCCCCCTTCGGTTGCGCATGCCTTCATTATCATTGCACTGTTGCTCAGCATGATTTCGGGGGCGCAACTGCCTCCTGCTGAATATCGCAGAATGGTGCAAATTCGGACTTGCGCAGGCGCAACCCTATTGCACATGGCTCAACTCTTTTGAATATCTGGGCCAAGGTGTGCAAAGGGATGTGCCCTCCTTCTCCTCCATTACCTGTTGGGAAGTGCAGTCCTAGAGAGACTTTTTTACAATACATTCCTCTGCTAATAAGTACCAACTGCCTGTGATGACTATATAAGGGATATGCAATGGAAGCAAGTGTAATAAATGATTTATCTGCACAAGAGCAGTTTGACCTCGGGTAACCTCATGAGTGGCGTAAGCCACGAGTGTGATGTCCGAGGTCAAACTGCTCGAATACAGATAAATCATTTATTACATTTGCTTTCCATTGCATATTCCATTTATGCAATTCTTTTGTTTTTGCTTTTGTAGGGGGCATTTGTTAGTCAAAAAAAGTGAATAAAAATTGAATTTTCTGCCTTTTTTTGCTGATTATAGAAAATCTAAAAGGAATCTAGAAACAAAGCACATCTCATTTTGTAGATATTTTTATGCTGAACAACTTTTGTGCTCAAAGTACCATACTATATTTTTTTGGTTTTATGTTATTTGCATTTGTTTGATGAAACAGTGCACAAAAATGGAATTTTTTGCTGTTTTTCGCTAATTCTGAAAAAAATTAAAAGTATCTATAAATGAAACACCACTCATTTTGTAGATATTTCTGTGCTGAATAAACTCTGTGCTCACAGTACCATGCTGTCAGTTTTCATTTTAAAGTTATTTACATTTGTTTGCGGACAAAATGAAAAAAAAATGTGAATTTTCTGCTGTGTTTTTACTAATTATCAAAAAATCTATAAGGTATCTATAAAAGAAATACCATTCATTTTGTAGATAATTTTGTGCAGCACAACTTCCATGCTCATAGCACTGTGCTACCTTTTTTCGTTTTAAAGTTATTTGCATTTGAATATAGTTAGTACTGGTACTGAGGCTGACCATTCTAAATGAGTTCTGGAGTGATTGTGACATATCTACTATGTGAATAAATCTGTGATGATGCATCTACTATGTGGATAAATGTAAAATTTTGAATTTATCCCATAGTAGCTCAGATTTATCTAATAGGATTTATGTCCATGCCTATTGCATAAAGTAGAATATTCAACACAATACCCCCCAGCTGAGAAGGAATAAAGTCACAAACTGTGCATGCCCTTATTGAATTGGTTTGCTCCAGGTGGTCCAGTTTTCACCAAGTCCCGGGTATGGTGAAAAATGGACCGACTGACCCAGATCAGATCAGTAAAAGACCATACAGTCAAACCGGCTGGACAACAAAATTTGCATCACTCATGCTGGGTCCAGCTTTTATTGCTCTGGTCCAGGTTTTTACCAAGTCCCTACAGGGGGTAGTAGTAGTAGTAGAGTGGGTGGGGAAACCCTTTAAACTGGCACATGTTTGCACAGCACACCTTTCCCTGCTTATGAAGTGGGGCATAATGGACCTACAGCCCCTTACAATGTTACTACATATGATGGGGGGGGGAGCAAACAGAGAGACAGAGGGGGAAATAAATAGAGACATACATACAAGACAGACCAGATGAGATCCATGTGAGCTGCCATTATCTAGTGCTGCATCCCGACAGCAGAACAGCAGGGATGGATGGAGAGTGAAAGTTGATATCCTCCCCTCAAACCACCATTAACCAGCCCCCTAGAGCTTACAACTGCAGGAGGGTATAATTACCTCACTTGGTCAGTCAGTCAATCATCATTAGTTGTGGAGTGGTTAGCTGCTCACCTTATGCTGTTGCTCCAGGGCTGCTGCCACTCGACTAGTCGGTGGGAGCGCTGCAACAACTGAGCATGTGGGGGTTCCACTTAGCTTGAGCCATTCGAACCAGAGCACACATGGGTCTCTCTCTAAGCTTGAGCCACTTGTATTGGAGCATGTGGGGCTCCAATTCCCTGCGTGTGCGGATTGCCTCAGCGTGCACTTCCACAGCGCTGACCCCAAATGGACTGTGGGTGGCTCCGGGGAAGAAGGGTAGAGTTATCAGTCAGGACTAATCCCTTACTCCCTCCTTTGCTCACTGCAGTCACAAGGCAATTGGCAGTGTCCAGGGATTGATTCAAGACCAACGTACCCAACAGCCAGTGCCAACGCTGTCTACAAATCTCAAACCTGCTGTGAGAAGGCCATACAGCTCACACCCTCATGCTGCCTTTTTTCCATCCTCCTCCTTATTGGCTGCAGTTTGTGAGAACAAGCAGAAGGAGGGAGTGGGAAAGGGGTATGAAAGAGGGGTCCAAAAATTGCAGAACAGATGATCCAGGAACGGAGGATGGGAGAACAGGCAAAGGGAGGGGGTTTAGTCTTTAATGCAAATGCACTGGCTCAGCTCCTTGCTGGGCTGCTTCAGGTTTCATGCAGATGGAAGCATCAAAGCACTCTTTCATAGGAGCGCTTTGGTCCTTTCACCTATCAGAAGTGTCTGCCCAGCAAGTGGTGACTTGTGTCATGATCTGAGTGCCTGGTCATTGGTCTGTCACTGCTGAGCCCATTGCAGCTTGAGCTGCATTGGATCTGATAGTGACACAACTCTGAAAAGTGGTTCTTTGTAACAAAATGTTTGATTATTAATTTAAAAAAAGGTCAACGCATATCAGAATATTGGATAGACACTAAAAGGAACACAGGAGAGCATCTAGAGGTGTAAAAACAGTTTCCTATCACCTTCTCGGCTGTCACTGATAATGACTTAGGGTACAGGGGAAACACATTTACATGTAGCACACTGCTTCCACCTATGGGTACTGACAGAGAGTGCCCCAGACACTCAACCCTGAACCCACTGAGGAAGGGAACAGCAACTCTGGATGGCACATAGGCCTGGGATAGGTGGAATAGCTGGATCCCTGGAAAAACTTGGGCAATGGCAAAGGGAAAAGGTTTAAAGACAGCTAGCAACGTTTCAAATATTTTCCCTTCTTTACTCTCTGGTTCCTCTCTCCCAACAGAAACTTCAGGATGCAGGGCACCACAATTGAAACTGAAGTTATATGATTTTTCAGTGTATAATGTTTACAATTTTCACGGAATGGAATGCTTATGTTTTTTTATTTCCTGTTATATCACTCCAGACTCACTTGCATTACTATATACTCCCTTGTCCCCTTCCCCACAACCCATCTACAAATGACCTGCTCGCAGCTCAGAATGATCTTCTGGTGAAAATGATCTATATATCAATGAATCTGGGTTCGGCTGGCAATATAGCCTAGAGGCTAGAGTAACAAGCTTTGAATGAGGTTGGTACATCCAGCAGATCTGGGTTTGATTTCCACAACTTCCACTGGCATACCATGTGACTCTGAGCAAGTCACTTAACCACCTCAGTGCTCCTGGGTTGCCCCTGAAAACAGGCACTTGTTTTACATATATATATATATATATATATATATATATAGATGCTGCTTGTGGTCCTATCTTGTGGAGCTTGTTTTTAACTGACAATTTTAGTATGTCTTTAATCTAAGTGGAAGTTGTTTTTCAGTAACTGCATTCTTATACACATTGTGACACTCATAATTTGATTTAAGAGCCATCTGCTGAAGTAGTTGTTATTTTATAAGTCAATTTAATTTATGTGCAGTGGAGTTCCTTGTATGTCTTCTGCACTAAGCACCTCTGACCCTTAGACTCTCTCAGCTAAAAGTGAAATGGTACTGTTAAGCTTCTCTGACATCATCATCTGCTTTTTTAAATGAGTATTTTAAACCAATGGGGATTTTTTCTGCTTTTTTTTCTGCATGATCTGGGTGTTAAAAGTATTGTTTTTTCTAAATAACTGTCATTACGCTTCTGACGAAGAATTTGTTGGTCCGAAAGCTAAAGGACTTTGTTCTTTTTGTTACATCTATGTTGGTCCAATAAAAGGTATCAAATCATTGCTTCTGGATCTGTTCTTACAAGGACCAATACGGCAAATACTAAATCTAGAATTCAGCACAAAAAACAAGATCTGTATCTATCAGAGTACATTTGCCTCTATAGCTTGTTCCCTACTTGGAACTATAATGCTCTGCTGTGACATCACAGTCTGTTGCCATAGGAATAACTGTGATGTCACAAGCAAAGTACTACGACATCAGATTGAGAAGAAGCAATAGGAGCTGATGAACCCTCATGGAACAACTATCCTGTTTTCATGCATATGGCCTCAGTAATAAACAAGCATTTGTCAATGCCGAATGTTTGCTTGCTGGCATTGGCATTGGTAGTGTAGGAGTTAGAGAGCTGCATAATAGGAATGGCAGTGAAGTACTGAACTGAAGCCAACCCCATCACCACCCTGCAGAGAATGACAGGCATTGGGGTGTGCCTTTGGGTCGTCAGGCATAACGGCCATACCATTTCACCACACCCTACCCTGCAGACACTGACAAGTGTCACGGTGTGCCTTGGGGTCTTTGGCCCTTATGCTCACCCCATTCCATCAGGAAATATGGTGAGATGGGTCCTGTATAGGAGAGTGGGGGGAACTTTGGGACTGAAGAGTCCAAGGCACACCTCGATGCTTCTCACTGGCTGCAGGGTGTGGAATGGTATGAGCATTACAGGTGAGAATCCCAAGTCACACCCCTGATGCCTCTCAATCTCTACAGGCTGGGGCGTTACGGTCAGAAACCCTAACGCCTCAGGTGTTCGTTGGCATTTTCACTCCAAATTTTCAACATGTTTTTGTGACCCCCATCTTATGAACAGTGGCAATATCAGTTTGTTAGCTGAAAGCTGATTTCGCACAGCGACTACGCCATTTGGCACCACAGGTGCGAAAACACATTTTGAACAGGATGTGAAAAATGACAGCTGTACTGTTCATGGGGAGGTGCAAAAAATGGCAATGTTGAAATTCCGCAGTGAAAATATTAAAAAAACTGGTGAAGTCACGAGCGTGCATAGAAAATGCACAACGCACACCCGTAATGTAATTAGTTTGGGGATTTTTTACAGCAGATTGTCAACACAGGGATTTTGTAACCTCTGCTCATGAACAGTGTCACTGTGATTTTCTTAATCTGTCCCGAACAGTGATTTCCCAGCGACCACGCATTTCTGCGGCTGGAAGTGTGAAAACACATTTTAGCCATGGTGTGAAAAATGACAGCTGTACTGTTCATAAGGAAGTGTGGAAAAATGCCAGTGGTAAAATCTGGACTGAAATATTAGAAATCCATGAGATTCACAGTGCGTGGAAACACGCAATGAGTAAGCTCATAACACAGTCATTTTATGGGCGTATTCACCAAATTTTTAACATAGCCATTTTAACACCTCTGCCCATAAACACAGTGTCACTGTGACTTTCTTAATCTGTCCCGAACATTAATTTCGCACTCTGACTGCGCCATTGTACGCTACATGGGCGGAAACACATTTTGGCTGAGATGTGAAAAATGACAGCTGTACTGCTCATAAGGAGGTGTGGTAAAATGGCAATGTTGAAAATCTGGAGTGAAAAGATGGAAAATTCACGAACTTATGAGCGTGCGTAGGAACAGCGCAACGCATGCTCGTAAAACAGTAATTTTTGGGAATTTGTTCACCAAATTTTTAACATAGCCATTTTAACACCTCTGCTCATGAACAGTGTCACAGTGATTTTCTTAATCTGTCCCAAACATTGATTTCGCACACCAACTGCGCCATTGTGTGCTACATGGGCAGAAACACATTTTGGGTCAGATGTGAGAAATGACAACTGTACTGCTCATAAGTAGGTATGGTAAAATGGTAATCTTGAAAATCTGGAGTGAACATATTGAAAATTTGTGAACTTACGAGCATGCGTAGGAACAGCGCAACACATGCTCGTAAAACAGTCATTTTTGGGAATTTTTTCACCAAATTTTCAACATAGGGTTTTGGGGGGCCTACCTCATGAACTGTGACACTGTCATTTTGTAAATCAGTCCCAAAAGGTGGTTCTGCACAGTGACCTGCAAATCACCTTTGGGGCGATTAATGCCATGACAGTGACAGAATTCATGAAGTGGGGTCCAAAAACCATATTGGTAGGTGAAAATCAAATGCCCGAGATATGCAGTAAAATTGAAAAAACCCTATTTATTCCCTTATGCAGCTTACCGGCATTTACTCTGTTCACGGTCAGCTTTGAAGAGTGCAGATGTGTTCCTGGTCCACCGCAGATCATCGCGCCAAGCTCCGGAGGTAAGTATGGGGTGAGGAGGGGTTGTAGGGAGGCAGGGTGTGCAGAAGGTGGGTGCGGGTGGGGGGAGATTGGGTCAGGACAGTCAGCTAGGGAAGTTTTTTTCTTTCAGGTCTCTTTTTTTTTTTTTAACCTAGATGACGCGGGACTTGTGCCACGCTGGGGTGGGCTCCCAGCGTGGCAGCTTGAAGGCTGTTTGTGGGGGGCCGTGGAGTCGACGGGGGATTGGGCACCCCTGTCGGCCATGTGATCTGTTGCCACGCTGGGGTGGGCTCCCAGCATGGCATCTGGAACTCTGTTGGGGGGGAGCGCAGCACAGCCGACGGGGGATTGGGCACCCCCATCGGCTATACAGTGTGTGCGTGGGGGGGAGCACGCATGAGCACGCAATATCTTATCGCTGCTCACTGAAGCGTAGCTCTCCCTTTCAACTGTACGGCACCGCATTTTGGATCATCGCACTATGTTTCTTGCACATGCGTGCAAGCAAACATAATAATGGGGATAAGAAATACAAAGTTAATGAGAAATATAAGCTGCTTCGTGTCCAAATACTATGTTTTTCAAAGTTCTTCTTGTGGCGCCACTGGCTCTTTAAGGTCTAGGTGGTCTGCCCAGTGTTGTGCTGTATGAAGGTGCAGAGCACAGCTTATAATGGCTTAAAGAGCACCTTCTGCATGTAAGCACCCTCTGGGAGCTTACTAGTTAACTGCAGTTGCTAAGTGCAACTAGACTGGTTGCTAAGTGTATCTAGGCAGGAAGAGCTGTGGCACCATTAGATCTGGGATAAGGGCTTGTTTGCTGCAGGCAGGGGGCTCCATCCCTAGAACCTGCCCAGACTACTACTCCAAAATGTTTACTGTGGCCAATCATAGTGATCTTTTCAGCTGATCTCAAGATTCTCTTCCATCCTTATCTTTATCACTTATCTCACCAGCTCCCCCTTTCCTCTTTTCTTCTCCTAAAACTCCTCTCTACCCTTATGCTCTCCATCTATATCCTACCCCCTCACTCCCTCCATCCCTTTTTCTACTCCCCTGTATGCTTTTTCCTCAAACTCTTGCTCCTATGTAATTACTCTCTCCTCTTGGATGTAAACTCTCGACTACTAATGTTTCTCACAAGGTTTATGCAGTTTATATCTTCCTTGTCATGTCTTAATTTGAGCACTATGTACCATATGAACCTAAACTTTATTTTATCTACTGTGATGCTTTTTTTTCTATGTAATGTATTCCTTGCCTGTATACATGCTCCAGGACCTCCTTGTGAATGAGCTTGCTCAATGGAGTTTTCCTGCAATAAACTTGAACTTGAAGTGCAAAAAAATAAAATAAAAAATAGGCGAGAGATTAGATTTTGGGAGCAGCATCCAGAAGCAGAGAGAAGAGTCGGGGTGTCAGCCCTCAAGTTCAGCCAAAAGCCACAGCGGGACCAGGATGGACCACCTGCCACCCCAGCCTTCCTCCCTCGAAGACCTGCACATGAGAAGTGCGGTAGTTCGGGCCATGAAAGTTTAGGAGTCGCCCATGGAGCAGAACGTTCAGAGCCTGTCAGTGCATGTGGGAGCTGAAGCCCAGGGAGAAAAGAAGTATGGAGGCCCGCCAAGTGATCTCTGGCACCTTGGAAGGGTAAGCACCAATGGGGGGCCCATGTAATTTAAGTAGTCTCGCCCGTGGGCGAGTGCAGCCTGGGAGCCGATGTGTGTTCTGTGGGTGGGCCAGCTATGGCAGAGTGGGCCTGGGGTGCAGTTCAGAAGTGGCAGCCTGGACTGTTGTGGGCATAGTGGTGGCAGCACTACCCTTTTCCCCTGGCCAGTGGCTGCTACCGTGTTGGGATTCCTGAGTTTAGCAGCCTGTGGAGGCAGGGAAAGGTCCATGTGGGGAATGGCTGGTTAGGACCCAACAGGGTGGCAGACTGTCTGGGTGCTCCATGTGGCACAAGCAGCAGTCCCCTGGGTGAAGAGAGTCCAGAAATCGGAATTGCTGTAGGAGCGGAGGTGCTGTTGGTTTCCAGATCAGGTTGCAGAATTCCCTGGGAAGCCATTCTAGGCACGTGGCCTCAGTGATTGGGTGTCCAGAAGGTCTTTGATGGTTCAGTTCTTGCTAAATAACTATTTGATTGTGTAAGACCTTAAACTAAAGTAAAGTGCTCCAGGAATTGTAAGGTATCCCCCCCCCCCCCGCCGATTGGAGAAAGTTTAAAGTAAGGTCAAGTTTGGAATGGGACTGGGGCAGTAGAAATGTCTGATGTTATTGTAACCCCCCTACAAATGAGGGTTCCTAAAATGTATTTCTGGGCTTGCCTAATGCCCACTGCCAGGCTGGTGTTCTGTGTCTAAAACAGTTTGAATATGCCTGCATGGGAGTGCCCTGTTAGTCTCCGTGCCTGTATCTTGAAGAGCTATCTATTTCGTAGGATATAATTAATCTGGGGTGGGGGACGAGTGGTTTCAGGCTCGAGTCCATCCCGGGCTGTGGCACAGCTGCTTCATTCTGCCATCGCTAAGTGCGCAGAGGGAGCCCTTTTAGGATCTGTGATTGTTTGCTGATTATCTGCTTTAATAATTATAATATAGTAGTTTGTCTAACCTGCCTTGCTTTGCAGCATGGATTTTCTGCTAAGAACCACTATTTTGGTTCTGGGCTCCCAGTCTGGACCAATCGGAATCTCGGGGGGATCTAAAATGGAGACTGTCCCCAGAGGTCTTGTGGGATTGAATTTCTGTAGGAATCGTAGTTTTTACTGTTTGGTGCCTAAATGGACCTGGAGGGGGAGCCCTTTCTGTGACAGACAGATGGATTAACCAACCGAACCTTTTGGATCACTGGGAAATCCCAGAGCTGCCTGCAGCAGTGTGTCAGCTGAGAGCTAGAGTTTGGAGAATGAACAGCTCGAGCAATTTGAGCAGCTGCTTTTGCGTGGTAACGCTGGGATTCGTCGGGAAGGCTGTGTCTGGCCTGCCTGTTACCATCTTCCAGTGTGAAGAAGCCTGCAAATTGAATCGGACTATATCCGAATACCTTATTGCGACCCGAATCCTGAATCGAGAGAGAGTGAATTTCACCATGTTGACTGAAGACTTGCTCCTGGAGCGATCGGTCTGTCAGAAACCCGAAGAGAACTGCAGAGCGAACGGTTTATGCAGAGATCCTGCTTGATTGCAACCAGATTGTCATCCGAACTGTAGTATCTTGAAATTGTGATTATAAGTGTGCTGAATGTGCTGTGTGGGTCACAATTTGATTCCCCACCATCAAATGTGTTATGCTGGCTGGAAGCTGCTCCAGCACTTAAACGGACTGAAATCTGAACTTTCTACCTGGTCTGGGCCTCACCATCTCCTAGATTGCCACTCACACCGCAGAGACTCATCCGACGAAAGACCCGCTCAGGGGTTCATCTCCCTGCTCAACACCACTGAACAGGCATCTACCACCACGGTGCATCATGTGGGCCCTGCTTCCCCTGGCAAACCAGCATACCATCCTGAGGTCTTCATCTCATCACTCCTGCCTCCTGGTCTGAGTAGCATGAGTAACCAACAGGGTAGCTCCCTGCAACAAAGCTCAAATCATTGTGTGTCATCTGATTTTATTGGGTTTGGGTTGATCACAATAGACTGAGCCATCTGGCTCCAGAATACAAATTTGGGTTGAAGTGCATGTTGCTTGCTTTCTTTCCTAAGGGCCCCAACAACAGCTGTAATGCCGGCCTACCCTGGGCAATGCTTCAGACTAGCCTGAATAACAACTGGGTACTCAGAGTGTGTATGACTGTGCCTGAGGGACTCTTAGTGCATGCATGCTTAACCTGACTAAATCAGATCTGTAATCAAATGCTAGATTGCTGCCCCACCCTTGTTCACGTCCCCTGAATAAATCAGATTCTATTCTTTCTGCATTTAACTTGGCTAGTATGTACCTTTGTGGAGGGGATATTGTATTGCCATTGAACTGCTCTATTGCAAGTCTTGTTTTACAGGGGGTCTCCAGGGCCACTGCAGCTGATCCAGCCCTAGTGGTAAGTGTACCAAGTGTGGGTTCAATATTGTATTCCTGTGTCATATGTGATTGTTTATCTGCTGACCTGTGTAAGCCATTAGAGGGGTTAGAGTGGGGTATTAGTGTCCCAGAGGGCTACACCTATAGCAGCTACTCTACCATTAAATCAACCTTCCGGGTGGAGGCACCCATTCATCGAGCTCAGGCCCCTCAATCTGCGCCTGGTCACGCAGGTAGGGGTAGGATCCCTTGGGATAGCGCCACCTAGGGATTACACTATCATAGTCCTCAGTGAATGCCTAGTGTTGAGAATTAGAGAAGGGAAAGCAAGCAAGCATGTGCCTGTATAAGGATTTGGATTGAAAAGAAGGGCTATGAAATGGAAGTGCTGCTACGTACAAGCTACCTCTATATGTGGTCTGGTTCGGGCCACCGTATTGCTGCTGCCAGGAATGTAGCCTTGTCATGTCAAGGGAACATCTGCATGCAATAAATCTGTCTGTTGGCAAAAGAGACTGGTGCAGAACAAATGTCAGGTGCCTACCTGTAAAGTAACACTTCTGTGTACTGTTACCCCCCTGCTCCATGGAGTGACTGTTTCTGCTTATCAACTGTTCATTAAATGGGATCCCCTATTTTTCTGCAGTCATGTCGCTTGCCTTGTTTGCTAGAGAAACTGTTTTGCTTATAAAGAAGTTTGCCTCCACAGCCAGCCACCGGTGTGTTCCAGGGTTGATCCCAGAGAACTTTCGTACCATCGAGGAAGACATCGAGAGGCCTGCCTGGTGAAGACTATCTACAAAGGCCTGCAGGTGAAGTTGGCAAGGCCAGGCAGGTGAAGGTCTACATCATCCTGGTGTGCCATCCCTGCATTGTTTGGCAGCCTGGGGGCACTCCAAATGGAGCTAATCCATCACCTGTAACACGCGTGGGAATTCAGGTACTGTTTTTCCTGTTACTATTTCTGGGCTGTGTGTTCTTGGGTTGTACAGTGGCCCCCTCCCATCAACTTACCATCTGGAAACCCCTAGACAGGGAGGGGGAACGTACATGCATAACTTCCCCCAAGCCCCAGTGCTAGACTTACCCTGTGATAGCTAAATGGGCATATTGTTATACAGGTATATTTATTTGCTGTCCTGTACATATGGGAAGGGATTGTAAATCTGTGCTGAGGAGTCCTGCCGCACCACCCCTTCCCCTTCCTGGTATGAGTGGTCTACCCTTGTGTTTCACATTTTATTATGTCACTGTTTGGAGAACATGGGGGTGCGCTCCATGGAAAGGAATATCCGCATCTTTTAGCATACTATTTTTAGTATGTTCGTGGTATGATTGGTTCAAGTCAGAGCCAGTATATGGTCCTTATTAGTTGAGTGGTAGGTTTGACTTGAATCAAATGGGATGTTAACATACTAAAAATGGCATGTTAAAAGACATGGCTATTACTTTCTATGCAGCACACCCCTACAGTCTTCAAACAGTGGCATCATAAAACGTGAAGCACAGGGGTGAACTGCTCATGCCAGAAGGTTCACCCATGCCAGTGCGAAAATCATGTTGCCAATGCTGATTACGGCACAGGCAACATGCCGCCTAGCATTACAGTGCTAGGTGTTATGTCTCCCGGGAGTTACAGCGCCAAAGCACCCTGCCGGGGAACAGTCAGCTTTTGTAGGGGCTTCTTCTCTGCACCCCCTAAAACTAAATAGAACCTCCTCTGGGGTGGGCATACCCTGGATGGGGCAAAAATTGTGTGAGTGAAAAGAACGGCATCAGTGAGGAACGATCTAAATTCAAGATCACCCCTGTCACTGTCGCCGTTGTTGTCGAGCCCTAATTGCTGTGCCAAAATTCAGTCATAGTGCTAACGGTATACCATGCCAGGAAGGGCAAAGAATGGTGTGGCAGGACTCCTAGGCACCAATATGATCCCTTCACCTATGTACAGGACATCAAATAAAAATATAACTGTATGCCCATTTAGCTATCATGGGGTAAGTGGACCACTGAGGCTTGGGGGGAGGGTTTGATAAAATACCACAATAGGTGCTCTTTAAAAAGGATTAATATAGAAACCAAAATGTTGGTTGGGTATCCCTGTAAATGAGAACATGTTTACACATCATGCTTATTATTCTCTATACGATGCAACGGAAGGATGGACCTGATGGCCCTAGAGTCCCTCCTGACTTCAAATTACTGTCGTTACATTACAGATTGGTTGTTGTCAGCCTTGTGCTCAGAGCACTTTTTACAACATTTTAACATGGCATGGGATGAAAGAGAAGAGGGGGGTGGGAGGGATAAAGAGGGGGAGCACCGCAAGAGCATCTGCATGGGGTGTCATTTCATCTGAAACCAGCCCCAGGCTAATTTCCCCCCTTTTGTGCTGATGACACACATAACAAGCATCCTTTAAATCTCAGTCCCCATTCACATAGCCCAAGAAAGAGAAAACAGAAAAGGCTGAAGGGAAACGCAGCCCATCTGCACCTGGGCCAAATTCCTTCTCCCAGAGTTAGGTGTTGCAACTGATGGTTGATCCAATTGCCAAGCGGCGCCTGACCCCAGCTGAGAGGTATGAAGGAAGGAATGCAATGTTAGCCCATTAAATCATTAGGGTTTTTTTGATTAGCAACTGTAATAACAAAAATCCTTTGTATGCAGTTAGAAGTAATTAAATTAGGAAGAATTTTGAAGACAACAGTGCCCAAGTGTATGCTGTCATCTGTGTGTTCATGTAACAAATTTAGCAATTGTTCTCCAGAAAAGACTGAAGCTCGGGTCATGGACTGAAAGATATGAAACAAGCAAATGAAAAAAATTCCATTACAACTTTCCTATCACCTAATGGCATCAACAGCACTGGGTCTATTCTGGGATTGTAGTGTTGTGGGCATTAGTCCAGAAATCTCTGTGGTTATTATGGCAAAGAACAGAAGACGTTTTCATTGACTCAGGGAGCCTCAGACTTTCCATTACATTTAAAAGAAAATAAATGAAATAAAACAGCAAGTATATATGTCCTTGTGGGCAGAAGCTCATTTATATGGGGCAAGGAGCTACTCTGCATGTAGCTGACAGACACCACGCTCCGCTACCCCACACTACACTAGAGACTGCAGTACATGACATCATGCTATAGTACATGATAGGGCTTTAGTGTAGCTGGATTTCGATTGGGCCCAGAAAGTTGTTGTAGGATAGTTCAAAGGTCAAAATAGTTGTAGTAAGCCGGCCCGGTGGCGCTGAGGTTTGAGGTGCTGGACGCCACACCTCACGCCGCGCCGACGACTCGAGTTCAGGAGCGAGCTCGGAGTTGGGGGTCGACGGGGAATGGATTGAGCACCCTTGGGCAGCTCTCCTCTCCGGGTGGGAGGGTTGGGGAAGCCCGGTGCTCTGGGGACCCCCGGTGGAGACCGGAGGTACCATTGAGCCACCGGGCTGCACGTAAGAGCGTGGCTGATGTAGGCAGGGTTGCCATGCACTGGAGTCAGACGTGCCCAAGCAGGGGGAAGGGGGATCTTGGGTTCACTACAAGAAACACCCCTCCAGCCCTGGATGGGCGATGGCCCTGCCAGTGCCACTGCCACATGCCCAGTGCTGGTTCCCCCACCACTGCCCCCACGGTCTCTCCGGGGTTGTCCTCCCCGACCCGGGGAACCATAACGTACTTGAAGATGACAGGGGGAACACAGCAGGCGGTAGAGCAAGTGGTGTGAGCGGTGGCCTGAGAGAGTTCCAGGCTGGGGGGGCTACAAATAGGGTTAAAAAAAAAATTCAGAAAAACAGACAAAGGGGTCATCAACTTGAAGGCTATAATCACTGTTAACTTTATTACAAAAGTATGCTAAAAACAGGTCGAGTTCTCTCAAATACAAGCATGAAACAATAGGAGAACCCAAAATGGTATCGCAAAAAAGGCAAATATTGCATAAAGCAGAAAAGGAAAAGGGGAGCAGAGAGAACACCAATGTATATATTGTAAACCAGTCAAAAAACTTTCGAATGTGCAGTACTTAATAGCCCAGAGGACGCCTGAAGCCAGCAGCAAGACCGCAAATGCGTGTCACAAAACAACCTTCAAAATGTGCAAACAAAGCAAACATACCACTCGAGGGCTAGAGGACTGGTCAGTGCAGATAAATGGTGCTCCATTAGTAAAGCTCTGCTCACCATGAATTCCGCCGAGACCGATACCAGGTATGGGTCGGCGGAATTCATGGTCCAGTCCCTCTAGCCCTCGAGTGGTATGTTTGCTTTGTTTGCACATTTTGAAGGTTGTTTCACTACACGATTTGCGGTCTTGCTGCTGGCTTCAGGCGCCTCTGGCTATTAAGTACTGCACATTCGAAAGTTTTTTGACTGGTTTACAATATATACATTGGTGTTCTCTCTGCTCCCCTTTTCCTTTTCTGCTTTATGCAATATTTGCCTTTTTTGCGATACCATTTTGGGTTCTCCTATTGTTTCATGCTTGTATTTGGGAGAACTCAACCTGTTTTTAGCATACTTTTGTAATAAAGTTAACAGTGATTATAGCCTTCAAGTTGATGACCCCTTTGTCTGTTTTTCTGAGTTCTCTGCTTCAACTCCTGGGGTATGTGCATTTCTCTGTCCTTTTGAGACTCCGTGGTCCTTTAAGTTTGTCTATGGACCTTGTACCTTTTTTCTTTTTAAAAAAAAAAAAATTGTTGTAGTAGTATAGCAGCTCTGTCACTACTATACTACAACCATTTTACATCCTATGTGCCTGCACTCTGTCTGTCACATGGCACTCTTACTGACATGGCTCTCAAGAAACGGCTGCTGCTGACTCATCAACGTGTCCACCTCACCATTACTGACTCAATCTGGACTCTCTCTACCAATTTAGTTCTTGGACCGACAATTCCTCTGCAATCAGTGGGCCAGATATTCAAAGGGGTTGTGCCCGGTGCAACTGAGTTGCTTCAGCACAACCCTAGAAATACGCCCCAGGGCAATATTCAAAGGAGGGACTTGCGTAGCGTAATCCCTATGCGCAGGGGCGTAAAGATAATTTATGCAGCGCATCCCCAGGGGGCGTGCCCATGCATATGTGGCACATCCCGATATTCAGCCTGGGATGTGCGGTGCATATGCCTGCACAACCCTGGGATGCGCTGCATACCGGGGCTCAAAGTTGAGCCTGCAAAAAACAGCTCAAATGGTGGCCATCCACAGGCCAGCTGCTGTACTGCAAGGGGCAATACAGCAGCCACCAGCCATGGGTGGCCACCCACCCACCCAGTACACTGTGCAGAAGCACCCATATCTTCCCTGGTGATCTAGTGGACCCCCTTCCTCCCCGTAGCCCGATCGCCGTACAAGAACATTTTCATTTTGCCCTGGTAATATAGTGGTCTCCCCACCCCTCTCGTAGCTGCGATGCCCGCAATATCATATTTAATATTTCCTGATAGTCTAGTGGTAACCCCACCCGCCCATATCGCATCACCCGTATGAGCAATGTAAATAGTTCCCCAGTGGTCCAGTGGCACCTCCCACCCCCACCCACACAGGACCCCTGCCCACTCAGCTCAATGGACCAATGGGCTTGCAGTACATACTGCAATAGTCATTCACAAATATGTGAATGAGGTCATTCATGCACATATTTGTGAATGACCAGTACAGTATGCACTGCAAGCCCATTGGTTCACAGTGTGGACCAATGGGCTTACATTTGATACTGTAAGCTGTCATTCGGCGGGTAGCCACAGAGGTATGCAGGTGGGTTTGTTGCTGTCCACCAATGATGGAGGGGACCTGGGTGGGTAGAGGGTCCTGTGTCGGTGGGGGGTGCCACTGGATCACCAGGAAAACATTTACATTGCTCATACTGGCGATCAGGGATACAGGCAGGGTGGGGGGACCACTAGGCTATCAGGGAATTACAGAGTTGTGCATTTACAGGGATCAGAGCATCTGGAGGGGTGGGGATGCCACTAGACTACCAATGAAGATTTACATAGTTATTTTATGCGATCGGGCTACAGGGAGGGAGCGGCGTGCCACTAGACTATCAGAGAAGAATTAATAAGATATTCTATGGCGATTGGGGCTACAGGGAGGGCGGGGGGTGCCACTAGACCCCCTCGGGCAGTACCACATGCTGTGCAGGGCGCCATGTGCATTTCGCTGGCCTACCCTGCATAACTCATGCAAATGGGGCCATAATGACATGCAAATGGCTCCATTTGTGCCTTGCATACATTACAGCCCAATCTGCATACTGCTGGCTGACTATCAGGAATTTACGCACAACATAACTCTGTTGCACTGGCGCAGTTCCCATTCCCGGTATTCAGCCCTGTCTGGGGGGGATGCGCCAGCACATTGTATTTGCGCAGTGTGCATTACCTGATATATTCAGAGGAGATGCACCATTGCTTATCTCTTTTGAATATATCCCTTGGTTTAACCAGTGCAGCACAACTGTGCTGCGCCACCACATGCGCCATTACCGGGCACAACTCTGAATATCGGGGCCATTGAGTCTCCTGATGCTCAAATTTCCCAAACTTCTCACTGCCACAACCCAACCTTCTCACTGCTGCAGCTCAGGTATATAAAAAAAAAGTCTGAATTTTTGTAAAAAATCATATACTATATAAAATAACAGTTAGGGAACTGTCCACAGACAAGGCTGTGTTTCCATCTTGAGGGGCTGATGACATCAGAAGAAACTCTTGGGCTTTGCTCTCGAAGTCTATGATGTCTTTAAACCCCCTCAATGGAAACACAACCTTGTGCACAGTTTCCTATCCATTATTCTATATGTGCTGCACCATGCTATGCGACAGAGTTCACATAGAAACACAGAAAACTGTCAGCAGAAGAAAGCTTTGCGAATCTCGATCTAGCCAGTCTGCCCCATGAGGTTGTACATGCCCACTAGGGGATCATGACCAAGCTCTCCCCCCCCCCGTGCCTTGACCTGCCCTTTGTGTCATCCCACCTGCTCTTAAAGGGGAACTGTCATCATTCCCCCGACAAAAACACGGGACCTACAGGTCCCGATTAGGTAAATCACACTGGCGGTAATTTATTTAAAAATAAGTTACCAAGTTTTTATTTGTAATTTATCTTGTTAATCCTGCAATGTTCCACCTGCCGTTACTATTGCAGTGTCCCCAGCAGCAAGGCCTTTGATGATGCAACTGATCTGCGGGGGACTCCTATGTGACAGTACAGTGGTTAGGAAATATCAAAAGATATACTGCGCATGTTTGCTCTTTGGGCTCCAGCATCGATCGACTGAGGAAAGTGCTTTGCCAGTGTGATTTACCTAATTGGGACCTATAAGTCCCATGTTTTTGTCTGGGGAATGATGACAGTTCCCCTTTAAAGCTCTGCCCTTTCCGGCCATTAGGGCATTACAGCGCTGGGTCATTACAGTGCCAAATGCCAGATTCACCACCCCCTTCCTGAGGTCCGCCCCCCTGGAGTTAGTATCCTTAGAAAGGGGGGGTGGCACAGTCCCCCAAATGGTGGGCACAGGGGGCACAGCCCCCCACAAAAAGAGAGGGCGGTGACTTTCCCACTTGGTGCCGTATGACCAGGTGCACTGTCACCGGCACTCTGAAGTAGTGGAACCAAGCTCAGCACTATTTTTGCATTGACCAGTAGCCTGTTCCACCTCTCCACCACTCTGTGTGAAGTAGCATTTCTTTATGTCCCTCTTAAACCTCCTCCAAACCAGTTTCTTACTATTCCCCCTGGTATTTGTATTGGCACTGTTGTGAACAACCCTCTGGGGGCCTACTTTGTTAATACTCTGCATGTACTGAAATGGTTCAGTCATGCCCCCCACCCCACCCATTTCAGGCCGAACTCAGAGCAGTGTCACAGTCAGCTGAACTCACAATGAACAATCAGACAGTTATTCGGCTATTCTTGTCCCCAACGTCGTTCTGCCTGCTGTGTGCCCTGGTCAGAAGAAAGGTAGACTAGAGATGGAATTTGCTGTGCCATACCTCTCCCTGCTGACCCTGGCATGCTGACATGATCACCAGGTACAGCAATGAAGTGCAATTTACATACAGCAATGTTTATTTAGTTATTTATTTTATTTAGATTTTGGTGACCGGGTAAACCAACTGAGACCAAAGGTCCCTTTTTCAGGGGCGACCCAGGATTAGGTACATAACAGCACTTTTACATACAGTAGATGCAATACAGCAGTTTTACATACAGTAAACAGAAGTACAAGGTTAGAGTATCGACTGGAGAGACAGTGCTTACAGGTAGAGAATCCAGTGCATGCAGTTCTAACATTACAGAGTTTATAGGGGTCACAATACTACAAAATAAATAAAAATGAATGAATAAATTTAACTAAATGAACTTAAACTGTGCTGTAAATAATGAACTTTACTGTAGATAGCTCTGTTGTTGCTGTGGTAACTGGGACACTCGGGTTAGACGTAGTCTCCCACTGAACTATATGTACTTCTGATAAAGGAGGCGGTTACATAATCGGGACACAAGAGCTGCCACCAGGCCATCCTGATTAAGTGGCTTCTACTGTATATCAGAACAAGGCCTTGTCCCCTTTTGTTTTTGTCCACAAAGGTTTTTATCCTCCCCTAGCAGACCTGAGCAGCTATCAGCCCTGTGCCCATACTCGGTAACCATCCCTTACCTCTCTCTCTCCGGTCCTTGAGCTTTTTCCCCCACAGATTTCCCCCAGGGCAGGGTGGGAAGTGGAGGGCCATCCTTTCCTCCCCCTGGCAGATATATCCAGGTTCACTCCAGGACCAGATCAGTAGGGCAGACTGCCGAGACATGGGCAGGGCTTCACAGTTCCCAAGCCCCTAGATTTTTTTGGTTTTCTCCCCAATCCCTGTGCTGGGGTATGCAAGCAGATGTGCGCCATGTGGAAGCATAGGTGCTCACTGCTGAAGTTCCGTAGCTTCCTCCCTTCCTGTGCTGCCCTGCGGACCCGCACTACCACCAGGCCTCCACCAAGTGGCTGTCATTTGGCGGGAATAGCACATCTTCCCCCACTGGGAGAAGAGAGCAGTCCATTGGACCTTCATCCTCTCCCTCCCCAACTGCCCCACAGCAACCTGAGATCATTCCTGATTCTGGGTTGCTGACATGGTGGGTGGCAACACTATGGCCACACCACTGAATAAGCCCCCTTGTCCCCTTCTTTTAATTCTTAGTTCCGTATCGGCCTTAGCCTTCCACACCATCCTGTTTGCTTCCTTCAGCTTATCAAATTATAAGTCCCTGTCCCCATCCTTCTGACTCACTTTAAATTTGCTGAAAACTGCCCTGCCTTGGTCTCATTTTTTGGCTGAATTACAATTGACCTGACTTCTGATGACAAGGTGACCTCCTCATCAGTCAGGTTCCTACACTTTACATTTTAACATTCCAATATGACCTGAGGTCACACATCTTTCTCTCTTTCTTGTGTGCAAACCACCCTCTGGCCCTGTCTTTTATATAGTGTGCTCTGGCCCATAGTATGCTCACAGGTGACCACTGAGTAGCTTACTAATAAGGCGAAGGCCACACCTCTCCTAATTTCAATGATGAATTCTCGCAGTTTTGTCGGGATTTCCTCCAGTTGATGGAATCACTGGGCCTGGCATAGGTTGTTACCACTGTGACCCACCAACGCGGTCATATAGTCTTCTTGCTGGGGCTCAAGATTAACAATCTCTAGACTGATCTAGTCATCTGGTTGGATCATTGTACCGTGAGGTTCTTGTTTAGGGCTCCCCCTCAAAGTCCACCCTCTGTGGAGATGGTTCGCTACTGCCCACTGTAGGGGTTGTCCCCAGAGGAACTCCAGGCAGTGGTGGATCTAGCAGCTGTGATGGCTACATATGGATCTGGATTGGAGGAGGGAGTGGTGACCCATAATAGGGCCAGTGCCTCAGGCTTCAATGCAGTTGCACCAGTCCCTATATGACTCCAGACTTCACGCTGAAGACCCTCATGGTCTGATGGGGGCTTAGAGAGTTGAAGTCTAAGGGTCAGAGATTGGAGCATTGCTGGAGGAGAGTGTGGTCTGAGGGAGACAAACTGGCTCTGAGGATTCACAACAGTAAGCACCAGAGGGCAATTTCCCATATGACTGTCCAGGAAAATTGTGGCAGGGAGGAACCAACCAGCTCAGTTATTCTGGACTGTGGACAGACAACTCCATCCTGTCTGTCTTCCGTCAGTGATATCCAATTCTGCTCTGTTTTTCTCTGACAGGGCGTCTTTCATTCAGTCCAGTATCTCCCCAATTGGGTTATTTTTGCCCAGCAGGGTAGGCCAGGTTGTTAACAAAAGCCCTCCTCAGGTCTGATATGAGTTTAGGCCAGTTTCAGTGGTAGATGTGTGTGTAGGGTTATCTCAGAGCTGCGGCTCACTTTTTGTGAGCTCAAGCCAGATCCAACACACTTCCTGGTGAGGTGTGTGGGGTTTCTGGGGCCAGTGTTCACCAAGTTAGTCCAGTGCTCCCTTTCGGAGGGGACCAGTCTGACCACATTAAAAAATGCACTGTTGGTGCCTCTTCTGAAGAAACCATCACTGGACCTGAATTGCTTACTGAGTTTTAGACCGGTCTCTAGCCTCTCATTTTTGGGAAAGATTGTAGAGAACATGGTGGCTCTGCAGATTGACAAACACCTCACAGCCTTTGACATGTATGAGCATCAGTCCAGATTTAGCTCTAGGCACAATACGGAAACTGCACTGGTCAGGGTGTATAATGACCTGCTCAGCAAGAGATAGAAGAAAGTGGTCAGTTCCTGTCCTCCTAGATCTCTCTTCAGCTTTTGACACTGTGGACCATGGGTTGCTGTTGTATGCCTCAGAAAGTACTGTGGACTCGCAGGCAGTGTCATATGCTGGTCTGAATCTTTGCTCATGGATAGAATCAAAGGGTTGTGATGGAGAATTTCTCCTCACTCCCGAAGCCCCTGCTCAGTAGTGTACCCCAGGGGTCAATCCTCTCTCCCACGTTGCTCACGGTGTACAAGCTACACTTGGGAGGGATCATTAAACAATACAGTTTGGGTTTTCATTGCTATGCAGATGAAATTCAGCTGTATCTGTCTTTTGCACCTGGGACATCTGATGCGGTCAACGTATTAAATTTCTGACTGGCTGATATTCAGGGCTGAGTATCATCAATCTGGATAAGACTTAACTCAGACAAGACAAAGGTACTGGTGATTGAGACAGATTGGATTTGGGATGCAGAGACTGCTGAGAGGATGGCTGACTTTGTGTTGGCTCCTCAAGTTTAGTGGCCTCTGCTGGTTCCACGTCAGTACATCGGCAACGACGCTGAAACCCCCGACACCGAAGGGAACAATGCCAACTGTCAGCAGTGTTCCCACTGGGAAAAAGTGTTTTTTTTTGTGGGGGCTGTGGAGTTGGTTCGCGGTGGGGGCGAAACAATGGGAGTTGTGGTGTCGGCATATAGCGGACCACCACAGCGACCTGGCGAGATTTGTCACTGTGGTTGTGTTTGCTGTAAAATTCTCATTGTGGTGGTGTGCTACCGCCTCTGCTAAGGTGAAGAATTTGGGGCTTTCTGGATGAGAGTTTAATGCTTGAGGCTCAGGTGTTAACTGTAGTCTGGAGTGGCTGTTACCATCTAAGAAACATTGCCTGGATAAAAGCATTGATTCCCCCGAAGACCTGCCATCACTAGTGCAAGTGTTCGTAACTTCCTGACTCAGCTACTGTAATGCTTTATATCACAGGGTGAGTGGAGGTGTGCTGCGACACCTGCAGCTGGTGCAGAATGCAGCAGACAGATTATTGGAAGGCCTTCCCAGGTCCTGCCGTATAACACCGGTCCAACATAAACTTCACTGCTGACCTACAAGGCCCCATATGAACTGGGTCCTGACTACCTGTAAGGCACTCGAAGCCATGAGGAACTGGCGTTTGCTAAATAAAGTTTACTACTACTACTGTTTTTAATACAAAGTTAAAGGCTTTAAATGTTCAACCCTGACTAATACACAGAGATTTTATCACATTTCTTATATATGTTTCTTAAATTTTGCAGGCCTGCTCCTGGTGTGTTGCCAAAAATCAGAATCACACAGTTATAGTAGCAGTGCTTGCCCCAATGCAGCTTGAAAGCCTGCACGTCATGTAATTCCATTGTCTTACTTTGTCTTTATTCAATCATTTTAACATTTTAATGCAGTTCTTGGTCTCAAAATTCGGCTGAATCATGATTAGCCAGACCACAGACAACAAGGTGACTCCCTCATTGGTCAGGTACTTAACATGCCAATACGAGCTAAGGACTCACCACTTTCTCTCTTTCTTATGTGGAAACCACTCTCTGACTTCATCTTTTATATCGTGGGCTCTGACCCGTAAGAGGCTCACAGGTGACCATTGAGAAGCTTACTAATTAGAGAAGACCACAGCACTCCTGTTTTTAATACAAAGGGATAGGGAAGAGAGGGGGAGAGGGTAACTTTGGGGGCATGGTGGGGGAGCAGCTCCAGTAAAATAGACTGAGCTGCACACTCGAGCAGACTTGAGAGACCACTAGGCCTGTTTCTGCTGGCAATTTTCACATGTACAGTGTTACAGGTTTAGCAAGCTCATCCCCCTGGTTTGCTAGTCCACACTTCCCAAGGCTCCCCTCTTGAGCATGTTAACTCATTCAAATACCTGGGCATTACCCTTGACTCCTCCCTCTCCTATTGTACACATATTAACCTTCTCTGCACCAACATAAATGTCACAATTGGACTTCTTTACTTGCACAAACACTGTCTGCCCCCGATGCACTTCTCCTGCCTGTATCATCCTGAGTCCTCTCGGTACTGGACTATGGGATTGTGTTTTACGGCTCTGCTGGCAATACTGCCCTATGCCGAATAAAGACTGCATTGAATAAAGCCTGTCGTCTGGTGACAGCTTGTGATAGACGAACCCACATGTGTGACTTTACATTCATTCAAATTGGCTAAACTTTGAATGCCATCTTAAATATCACACCTGTCTTCTGGCCAAGAAGATTCAGTATAAACTCTCTCTGCCCGGTCTACATTACCTTATCCAGCCCTCCCCCATAACAAGGGCCTCCAGCAGTACCTCCACGGCCATCTTCGCGGTTCCCCGCTGCAGGACATCCCTGGGTCAAAGAGCCTTTTTTCATAGGGCCCCCTACTGGCTGAATGGCCTACCTGCAGCAATCTCTGCTTTGCCTAAGGCAGGCCCTTTCAAAACCTAACTCAGGGAATTTCTCTCGGAGAGCTCATCCTGTGACTGCAGCTAGGTCCCCTCCACTGTCACAGCTCCTTGTCTTTCTCCTCAATCTGCTCCATATCTCAAGCAAGCCTACCTCCTTTCCTACAGTGTATGTATTTACTATCTTGGGACAGGTTCAACCTTCTGTATTAACTATGTTTGTACTTATTATAATGGTATAAAGGTCTTAGGTATCTAGTTACAATAGCTCATTATAATATCACTGCTTTTTCCTCTGGCTGTACTCGACCCTGGGTTCTCTTAACCCACAGAATCTATATGTTCAGGTTATTCTCTGCTATTCAATATGTATTTTAGCATTTTAATTGTTCTATGCACCTTGTAAATTGCTCGTTGTAATGCCTGTATACAATATTACTCTGACGAGGAGCCTTTGCAAAAGAGTTTATGACTCAAAGGGTTGTTAATTCCAATTTCCTCAATAAATAAATAATACACAGAGATTTTAACACATTTCTTATACATTTTTCTTACATTTTCAAGGGTGCTCCCCCGGGATGCTCCTGATGTGTGACCAAACTCTGAATCAAACAGTTATAGTACAAGTGTTCCCCACTCAAAGCATATTGAAAGCCTGCAATCCATTTAAGTTAAAGGAGTACTATAGTCTAAATTTGCAAAAACATGTATTGTGTAGAGTGTTTTAATTTGTGTGTTTAGTCCTGGTGTCTCCATCCCTTTGCTTGCTATTAGTAATTTTTTCTCAATTTGGTTACTAGTTTTATGTCCTCTCCTACTAGTTTTACAGCCTCTGGGGATCTTTATATTACCACGGTTTATTGCTCTTCTTTTTCCTATAATGCCTCCTGACCCATGTGACAGTGATGCATCTGGGACCATAGATTCAGCAAGTACCGGTTTACAGTCAATTATAAACCAGTACAACTGTGATTTTAAGTCATGTTCCTTATCCAGTGAGCACTGAAGGCTACATTTACAGCTGAGCAATCACTTGAGGTCTAATTGAGTGGGTATTCTGTAAGAAAAGAGCTAGCTGCTAAGTATACCATTGATGGCCTAAGGTGATTTGTGTGCTTTTTATGGCTGGGTGTAGTTTGATGAAATTAAAAGCTTTAAAAGCAAAACATTTACAGTACTCTTGCTGGCTAGACCTAAACAAACATATACTGTAGAAAACAAAAATATTGAATTAGAGTTATTTAGTTGATGCCAGATCATCAGGCTCCTATCTTCAGATTACTGCTACAGTACTTTCCTCACTGAATCAGTGGTCCCAGATACATCACTGTCACATATGACAGGAGGCACTGCATGACAAAGAAGAGTGATAAACCATTCTAACATACAGATCCCCAAAGGTCATAAAACTAGTAGGCAAATTTAGAAAAAGTTGCTAATAGCAGACAAAGGGAAGGACACACATGGGCTAAACAAACACATCAAAACACTGCAAAACATGTTTTTGCAAATTTTGATTGTAGTTCTCCTTTAATTCCAGTTTCTTACTTTGTCTTCATTCAGTCATTTTAACTTTCGAAAGGGGTTCTTGGTCTCATGAATTGGCCAAATCACAATTAGCCTGACCACCAACTACAAGGGAACCCACTTCATCAGTCAGGTACCTACACTTTAAATTTGAACATGTCAATATGAGCTGCGGTCCCACCGCTTTTCTCTTTCTTATGAAGAAAGCACTCTTTGGCTTCATCTTTTATATAGTGTACTCTGGCCCATTAGAGATTCACTGGTGACCACTGAGGAGCTTACTATTTAGCAGAAGGTCACAGCACTCCTGTTTTTAATACAATGTTAAAGATTTAGCATGCTTAATCCTGACTAATACACAGAGACTTTATTACATTTCTTATACATTTTTATGTTTGCTTGCACGTAAGTGCAAGAAACATAGTGCCACCATATGAGTTTTCATAGATGTGGCACCCCCGCCTCCAATGCCCTGAGCATTTTTGCAGGTGCGGCCATACTGCACCAATGAATGTTCCAGCTGTCTATGACAGCAGTTCAGATGCAGTAGCATACAGTTGAAAGCAAACAACCGCTACAATCAGCGGTAGTAACGTGTAGACAATTTGCATACTGCCGTGCCATCAGCAGCATGCAAATTGCCTACACTTCACTACCGCTGACTGTAGCGGGTCATTGTATGCCCCCTATTTGTTATAGAGCAAGGAGGTGCTCCACCCCTTGGCTCATGCCCCAAAGTCCCGGTGCCACGCTGGGAACCCACCCCAGTGTGGCAAAAGTCCAGCGTCCTTATGTGTTCCCACCCACACACACACTCTATGGCCAACAGGGTGCCTCACACCCACGGCTCGCCCCCCCAAGCAGACTGTATGTCCGATGGGGGTGCCCAATCCCCATGGGCTCCAGTGCCCCCAAAAGAAACTTCCAGGTGCCACGCTGGGAGCCCACCCCTGCATGGCAAAAGTCCAGCTTCCCCATGTGTTCCCTCCCACACACACACTTTATGGCCAACGGGGGTGCCCAATCCCCTGTTGGCTCCACTGCCCCCCTAAACTTCCAGGTGCCACGCTGGGAGCCCACCCCAGCATGGCAAAGTCCCACATTGTCTTAGTAAAATAAAAGCTGTAACAAATTAAAAAATGGTCCCTCGTTGACTCCCCTCACCCCCTCCCCAATCCGTGCCCACCCTCTGCGTGCCCATACTCCCTCACCCACCATACTTACCTCTGAGGCGGTGCGAACATCTTTGTTGGCGGGAACATGTCTGCACTCTTCAAAGCCAACTGCGAACTGAAGAAATGCCTGTAAGGTGTATAATTGCATAAATAGGTTTTTTTCAACTTTGGTGCATATCTCGGTCATTTTTTCGAATTTTTGCACCAAATTTTCAACATGGGGTTCTAGGGATCCCACCTCATGAATTCAGTGACTGTCATTTGGTTATTCGGTCCTGAAAGGTAATTTTGCTGTCACTGCGCAGAATTACCTTTCGGGACTGATTAATGATACGACAGTGTCACTGTTCATGAGGTGGGCTATGTTGCCTATGTTGCAAATTTGGTAAATAAATTCACAAACATGACTGTGTTACGAGCATGCGTTGCGCAGTTTCCACGCACACTCGCAAAATCATGAATTTTTTATATTTTCACTCCAGATTTTCAGCATTGACATTTTTTTACACCTCCTTATGAACAGTACAGCTGTCATTTTTCACATCCTGGCCAAAATGTGTTTTCACACTTCTGGCGCAGAATAGCACGGCCACTGTGAGAAATCAGTGTTTGGGACAGATTAAGAAAAGCACAATGACACTGTCCATGAGCAGAGGTCCTAAAATGCCCATGTTGAAAATTTGGTCACAAAAGTCCATAAAATGACTGTGTTACGAGCATGCATTGTGCACTTTCTACTCACCCTCTTAACTTCACAAATCTGTAATATTTTCACTCCAGATTTTCAACATTGGCATTTTTCCACACATCCTTACGAACAGTACTGCTGTCATTTTTCATGCCCTGGCAGAAATGTGTTTTCGAACTTCCGGCTCAGAATAGCGCAGTTGCTGTGAGAAATTAGTGTTTGGGACAGATTAAGAAAATCACAGTAAAACTGCTCATGAACGGAGGTCCCAATATGCCTACATTGAAAATCTGGTGCAAAAAGTCCCCCAAATAATTGCATTATGGATGTGCATTGCACAGCATGTCTGCTTCCATGCTCCAGTGTGGCGATCGGGAAGAAAAAATGGAAAATCTAGGAGCCTGGGATTTGTGAAGCTCTGACCATATCTTGATGGTTCACTCTGCTGCTCTGGCCTGGGTGAATCTGGATATGTCTGCCAGGGGGTGCATGGCCCTCCCCCCCCTCGCCATGGGGGAAATCCATGGTGGAACAAGTTCTTGGGCAGGATGCAATAAGGAATGATCACCAAGCATGGGACAGGGCTGATAGCTGCCCAGATCTGCTAGGGAAGGATAAAAATCTTTGTGGAACAAAAAGAGGTTCTCAGGTGACATTAAGGAGCTTACTAGTTATCTCTCCATCCCTCCCCTAACTGTCTCACAATCCTTCTACCACCTCTCCACTCCTCCCTATTCTTAAACAGTGCCTGCATGGGCTACACCTTCCCCCGTTTTGCCTCCCCCACCCCTTTCCAGCTACCTCTGCCCTCACCTCTCCTCTCCTCTTCTCCCCCTCCTGGACTATGCCCAGATTGGGTTGCTACAATCACCATCTCTTTGCACTTAGCAACACTATTTGTGCCCACCTAGCAATGGAATTGGTATGAAGCTTTTGCCAAAATCCTGCACTTATTGAACTGGATTGTTTACTAGTACTGCCTGATATCTGTAACATTTTTTGTGTATCCATTGTACTTTGTAATGTGTACTGACTTCTTGACTCTGTACTTTGTAATGTGTACTGACTTCTAGACTCTGTTCTTTGTTATGTGTACTGACTTCTTGACTCTGTACTTTGTAATGTGTACTGACTTCTAGACTCTGTACTTTATGTGTACTGACTTCTTGACTCTGTACTTTATGTGTACTGACTTCTTTACTCTGTACTTTATCTGTACTGACTTCTTGACTCTACTTTGTTATGTGTACTGACTTCTTGACTCTGTACTTTATGTGCACTGACTTCTTGACTCTGTACTTTGTTATGTGTACTGACTTCTTGACTCTGTACTTTGTTATGTGTACTGACTGCTTAACTCTGTACTTTATGTGCACTGACATCTTGACTCTGTACTTTGTTATGTGTACTGACTTCTTGACTCTGTACTTTATGTGCACTGACTTCTTGACTCTGTACTTTGTTATGTGTACTGACTTCTTGACTCTGTACTTTATGTGCACTGACTTCTTGACTCTGTACTTTGTTATGTGTACTGACTGCTTAACTCTGTACTTTGTAATGCGTACTGACTGCTTAACTCTGTACTTTGTAATGTGTATTGTCTTCTTGCCTTGGAGCCTTTCTAAAGGAGCTTCGTGGCTCAAAGGTTGTAATACGAAACTGAAATAAATAAATAAAAATATTTAAGAGAAGGCTACACGCCTGTTTTAATACAATGCTAAAGGTTTAGCTAGCTCAACCCAGGCTAATAGATAGAGACTTTATCACATTTCTGCATTTCCATTGTCTTACTTTGTCTTCATTCATTTTAACATTTTAAAGGAGTTCTTGGTCTCATCATTGGCTGAATCATGATTAGCCAGACCACCGATGACAAGGTGAACCCCTCATCAGACAGGTACCTACCTACACTTTAAATTTTAACATGCCAATATGAGGTGAGGTCCCACCGCTTTCTCTCTTTCTTATAAGGAAGCTGCTCTCTGGCCTTGTCTTTTATATAGTGTGCGCTGGCCCATCGTAGGCTCATAGGTGACCTCTGAGGAACTTACTAATTAGGAGAAGGCCATCTCTCTCCTGTTCTTAAAGAGCAACTGTCTCGAATGTTGGCATGATATGGGGCCGATATATAGCATATATTATAACCCCATACATGTATAACTGCCAGCAAAGAGAATCTAAGTACATTTAGGCAGCCCCCTCCCCAATCTTATTTACATTCTCCATAAAGCACCTGCAACCACGCTCCCTACCTCACTTTATAATTATGCTGTTTTTAAGGGTGGGGCTGCAGCACTCAGTGGTTGCTTGGTTCATTCCAGGATGTTTATGAACCAGGCTTTATGGAGGTAATAACTAATTTTATAAGTAACAAAAAATTCGGTATATGGCTAAAATAGCTCCTAGGACAGGTAACTCATTGTATGGGTTGCCTGCCTGCAGCATGACAGTAGTTATTTAATACAATGTTAAAGGTTTAACAAGCTGGTTCTTTCAGCTCAACTAAGTTTACAGTGCTGCAACAGACAAGGATGCCCACTGTCGCCAATGCTTTATGCAATTTATGTGGAACCCTTAGCCTTGACTATTAGAAATTCAATTCAGTTCTATTTTATTTGTTAACCAGGTCAGTACATTAGATCAAAGGTCTGCTTACAGGCACAACTTGAATGTTTTTAGAAAACACAACCTATCTATAAGAGATTTACAAAATACATGTACATTCACAAACATAAAATTGATCAATGTTGCACAAGATTCAAGTTATCAGCACTGGACAAACATTTACATTTACATAGTACTGTACAGACAATCAATAACTTTTACATGAAAAAAAAAAACTACATACATTTGCATAGGGATGTGAGTGCCAAATGACCTAACAGTTTTTGTCTAAAAACTTGGGCGGATAGAGCTATTCTGATCTCCTTTGGCAGCTCATTCCATTTTTTCACTGCGTAATAAGAAAAGGCTTTTTGGCCCATGGCTGTTTTGCTTAGTGGCAGTTCCAGCCAGGCCTGTTCAGCTGATCTTAGGCCTCTGTTTGCTCTGTTGGCAATTAACAAGTCTGATAGGGGGTTTCTGTCACCCAGTTTTATATTTTTATATATAAGTTGCATTAACTGAAAATTATCTCTCTGTGTTAGTGGTAACCATTTAATTTTTTCATACAGTTTACAGTGATGCTCTCTATGTGGACTGTGGTGTTTTGGTATCTGGTCTGCCACGGGACCCCTTACCTTTTCCAATATTCTGCTTTCCCATCAGTTGCTTCTGCAACAGTCATCTGCTGGTATCAAATGAACTGAGTCAGACGCATAAAATAATAAACAAAATTAGGTTTATTCAGGAACATAAGCAGGGATATCTCACCAGCATGAGGTACAGACTTAGACTGACTGTTAGGCAGGAAATTGGGGTTTCCAAAGCCCCTGTTAGAAATAATTAGCATAACATGTGACCACAGCATTAGCTAAAACATTCTGTTCTTAGATTAAAGGGGCAGCAACTATTCTTAAGCCCATACTTAACCCTGTACTCTATATCACCCCGGGGACTGTAAATGTGAGTACCACTTGAACAAGAAAAAACAATTACTATGGCATTGAACACAATAAAAAATTGAGTAAAGCTGTAATCATAAATGTAAATATTTCAGTAACATTAGTAAAAAAAAAACATCAATGAGATTGTGCAATGATTTAGCAATACTCAACAATATTGTAGAAATTTTAGATTGATGAACTGTTTTAAAATTCATTCACACACCCTACTCCACTGCAGGAGAAGGGAGGAAAGAGTCTGGACTATGCTGGTGGCCAGTCAGTATAGTGCCAGGGGAGGGGGGACACCATAGCACTTGAGGCTTGGCCATGCCACAAGTGCTAAAGTGTGGGGAAAGAGCAAGGGAAAGGGAAAGGGAAAGGGAAGAGGAGCAGCAGTAATTACCCATTGTACTCTTAATTATATGATAGTATTGCAAACCACAATTATGTCCAAACCTAGGAGGGAAAAAAATGGTTAGTGCAAAGGCAGTAAATTGTGTAAACATTAGATACAACAGTTAAGTGAATTATGAAAATACAAGAATAAAAAAGCATACAGATTTATAAGGCAGACAAGAATTGACCACTGAGTCCAAATTTTAAGTTCACAGTTTTTTGCGACTTTTGCGGTCAGTTGGAATGGACTTGTGTGTGGATTGGACCAGTTCCTGACAGAACGGGGTTAGGTCAGAAAAAGGGACCCATGAGTTCTGGGAGCTGTCATAACCATACCATTTTACCCGATAAGTCAAGGATCCGTTGACGTATTTTTCGCACAATATCTTCTTGATCTGATATACAGAAGAGTTCTGAGAAGAAGCTGCATCAGCAAATGATGGAGAATTTCCCAGTAGTCCATCAGGTTGAGTTGACAAAACAGGATCCAGCTGATTGTCAGGACAATGGGATAGTGTAGGAACTGGTCTGAAATTGTCTGCAGGAAGTTCAGTTTCCAAAAGTATAGCAGGTTCAAGTGCAGCTTCATTACTTGGGGGACTGGGATAATCAGAGAGGGTATCATTCAGGCACCCATGTTTCAGTCTATTGATGTGGATTTTATTGTGTACCAGCTTTCCATTGGACTTGCGACGCAAGTGAACATGAACAGAAGGAAGCTTTTCCACAATGTAGAAGGGACCAGTCCAAGGGCGAAGCAGTTTTTTGGTGGCGCACGGAACTAGGACAGGTCGATACAAGTATACAATGTCCCCAACTGAAAATGAAGGTTCATGTGACTTGGCTGCTGACATTTTCTGAATTGCAGATTTTCTCTGGCCCGGCGTGTCAGTTGCAACATGTCTGGCAAGTTCAAGCTGTTCCAACATTGGAATGATGAAGGATGAAGCTGACTTTGGAACCTCTAGCAGTGAAAGATCCCTGTCCAGAGGTGTTCTTGGGTGACATCCATGGACTAAGAAAAATGGTGTGTACTCTGTACTGTCAACACAAGGGCTGGTATTGTAAGTAAATTGAATGAAGGGAACAAAATGATCTCAGGTGTTGTGAGTCTCATCCAGGTACTTGGATACTGTATTAAGAATGGTAGACACCATTCTCTCACTTTGTCCATTGCATTGTGTATGATAACTGGTTGTGTGAATCTTTTTGATGTCGAGAAGTTTTGCATGTTTCTCGCACAATAGTTGAAAGGTAGCTAGTGCCTCTGTCTGAATGCAGGTACGCTGGTGTACTGTGATGATAAATGATTGTGTTGAGGAAGGCACTTGCCACTGCAGCAGCTTGAATGTCTTTTAGGGATAATAGTTAAAAATACTTTGTAAGGTGGTACACAAAAACAAGAATGTACTTGTTGCCAGAGTCAGAATATGTAGGCAAGGGGCCAAGAATGTCCATGCTGACTCTTTGGAATGATTCAGCGGCCACAGGCCTTGGAATGCTGTGTGCCTTGGTTGGTTTGGTGGGAGGCTTTCTTTGAGAACAGGGCTGGCAGGATTTGACAAATCAGACAATGTCCTTGTTCAGGTGAGGCCAGAAGAAGTGGAGCCTTGTCTTTTCGAGAATTCTGTGGATTCCCATATCACCTCCGGAAAATGGAGAAGCATGAGTGGATTGAAGAACTTCGGTGATCAGAGAGGCTGGCACAACTAAGTGCACACGAGTTCTATCCGTGCGACGGCCCTTGCCTTCCTTGGTCCAAACGTGAAAAAGCACGCCGTCATTGAGAAAATACTGCGATGCAAAGAATAGTACATCCTGGCAGCGTTTCTTTTGTTGTGGCAAAGTTCCAGACTCAAGATAAGTGATGATGTCTGTAAACTGAGGATCAGTTCTTTGTTGAAGTTTAATCGTTGCCAGGGAGATATCAGTGTTAGAGGTTAAAAGAAGCTCTTCAGCTGCTTGCAATAAGTGAGGATTGGTGCTTTTCTCTGTAGAAGCAGTTGGTAGCAGCAAAGCAACTTGAGGTTCTGTAGGACTGTACACAGGGAGCTCATCTGTGGAGTGAAAAGGAAGAGCTTGTAGGCAGGATTCTTCATCTGGAGAAGCTGATACGGAGAGATACTGTCTCTGGCTTACAGTCTCAGCATTAGATGAACTCGACCTGGTCGGTATTGTATCTCAAAATTGTAGCACTGTAGTATGTCAATCCATTGGGTGAACTTTCCTACTGGCTCCTTCATTTTGAACAACCATCTGAGGGCAGAGTGATCTACAATAGCTGTGAAGGAGGAGTAGCAAAGGTAACAGTCAAACTTCTTTACAGCAAAGATCATGGCTAGGTATTCTTTTTTTGGATGCCATAGTTTTGCTCAGCTGATGAACTTTCAAAGTTTCAAAGGCCTCTTTGCATTTGGAAGTCCTTATGTAGTCACATCCCTTTTTGTGAGAGTGTACAATGGAGCTGTAGTGTTAGCATAGTTGTAAATGAATTTTCTGTAGTAGCCAGACAAGCCCAGGAAAGCTTTAAGGTCTTTGAGGTTTGTAGGTTCTGGATAGTCCTTTACAGAAGAGAGGTTATCTGGGTCTGGCGAGATGCCTTGCGAATTGACCACATGTCCCAGGTAATGGTTGATGCTGTGCAAAGTAACACTTCTCTGGGCAAAGTTTGAGGTTGGCTTGCCTGAGATGTTTGAACACCTCTTTCAGGTGCTGGAGGTGCTCTTGGAAAGTCCTGCTGAAGACGATGACATCGTCGAGGTAAACTAGGTAAGATTTCCAAAACAGTCCATATAATACAGCTTCCATGATGCATTGAAATGTGGCTGGACTATTTTGAAGTCCCATAGGCAGATGCTTGAACTGAAAAAGTCCCAAGTGGCAGCGCCAGGCTGTGTATGGGAATGAAACTGGATCAATAGTAACTTGGTAGAATCCATTCTGAAGGTCTAGAGTGGTGAAGTAAGCTGGGCTGGCTGCTCCAAGACTCTCTAAGGCATCCTCTGTGGTAGGTAAGGGATGTGCATCCTGCACCATGCAGGCACTGAGCTTTCTGTAATCCACCATGAACCAATACCCTTTGTCTTTCTTTACCACCAGCAAGCAAGGCACACCCCATGTCCTTGATTAAGTCCTCCAGGACTTGTTTTTGTTTGTGTCCCACTTTGTAGGCTTGCTGACAAATTGGCTTTTGGTTGAGCTGCACCTCAATGGTGTGTTGCAGGATATCGCAGCATCTGAGTTTGTTATCAGGGCCAACAAAGACATCTGGGTATTTCTCCAGGAATTCCAGAAGTTGCTGTTTCTTTGTTGGACATGCTGGAAGTTTTGAGGCAGATAGCCACTGGCTGAGGGGTATCCCTTTGAAGCTGGAGTGGTTGTGATGGTATTGACAGGACAAATGTTAGTGGAACCAGGCTGAGGCTCATGCAGAAGCTGAAGCTGGTCCCCTGAAGACAGAAAAACAAACTTTCCGATGTTGGCACCGTTTGAGATGACCACTGGCTCATCTGTGAAGTTGCAGTATTTTTTGGAATTCTGAGCTGCCATGCATAGCAGACAAGGTGTCTCCTGGAAGGAGACCTGAGAAGTGCAGAGCTGAGGATCCTGTGATAATGCCAACAACACCTTGTGGGAGTGATTCACCTCGAATCATGGCAATCAAAGCCATCTCTGATTTAGATGGCACAGTGACTGAGTCTATAGCTGCAAGCTGCCTCCGGGGATCTAGTGAAAGTTTGTTTGAGGCAAAATCCAGGATGGCATTTTGCACTTTGAGAAATTCCAGTCCATGAATCACGTCTGGTTATAGTTCGGGCACTAGATAAAATTTAACAGCAGGTTGTTGTGAGCTGAAGTGGAGCTTAAGATGGACCATGCCTATGATAGGTACTGTAGCCGTGCTTGCTATGATAATGTACTTTAGGTCAGCTGGAGCAACAGTGGGTACGTGATGAATAGCTGCATTGTCTAGTATACTGCTGTGGATAACTGAGATCTCTGCTCCAGAGTTGACCAAGGCATGCGTGGACCAATTCCCAATGGTGACAGGGACGTAATTTGCAAGGAGAGGTGACCTGATGACAGGAACTTTTACTCCTTTTGGCGAGATTGTGCCTGACTTAGCAGCTGGAGGGTACAGTTTGTTTGAGTTACGGGAGTCGGTGGGGTGGTTAGTGGCTGTGTTCCATTGATCCTGGGAGTAGCTGAGGCCACGTTGCTGGTTGTGCTGAGGTGGGTGCCCTTGGCTCTCTTGATTGCTGTGGTAGTTTTGCAGTTTGCGGCAGACAGCAGCAGTGTGTCCCCTGAATCCGCACCACTGACAGGTCACTGGTTCTTGTGGAGGTAGGGGAGCTTCAGGTCACTGTCAAAGTGGCTGCAGTGCATTGATAGAGCTTGCAGGGGAAGCAGTAGTAGTATTGAAGTGTAAGCCGCTGATATTTGTGGTAAGCATCTCTATCATTGCTTGCTGCTTCTGGACTCAGGTTGCAAGTGCTGCTAACTGTGAGGATTGGGGTGCTTGCACAGTGGTGGATAGAAACATTACTAGAGACTCTTTTGCGAGTCGTGCCGCTTGAATTGTGTCCATCCAAGTTGTTGGTTTCTGTTGTATGACATACAGGTGGAGATGAGGGGGGAGGCCCCATACAAAGACAGTAATTTGCTCTTTTTCTAACTTCTGCAGGCGTTTGCACCATCACTCAATGTCCACTTTAAAGGCTTAAAGGAACTCAGCGGGTTGCATGGTGAACTCCCACAGCTGGTGTTCCAATGTCCAGGACAGGTGTGCTTAGAGAAAATTATCCTTGAAGGTTGCATATAGGATGGCGGTGTCCCTTTTTACTTGCTCTGGAAGGGCATTGAACAAGGAAATGGCAGTCCCTCTCAGAAACAAGCGCAAGGCATTGGAGATGAGTAAAGGATCAGTCCAAATGTGTAAAGAAATCCAGGCCTGAAATTGCTCGAGCTAGTCAACAGCGTCTTTGTGAGGTAGTGCCGAGAAGGGTACTGGCTGTAAGCTGGAATGGACCATAGACTGAGATGAAATATTTTTAATATAGGCGAGGTCATCTGAACTAGCCTGCATAGTTTGCATTCCTTGAGTAGAGATGGCCGACTGGATGTCATGCAGGATAGTTTCAGTGTTGTCGTCCCATGCTCCTGAGGTGGGTGAAGATAACACACCGGACACTCCAGCGCCTATATCTGTGTCATTTTTCTGTTGATTAGGCGCATGCGCAAGAAACATATTGCAGCAGCTTTCTCCAGATGCAGGTTGTGGAAGTGCGGCACTGCTGTGGCCAGTGCCCCCACAGCCTTAAAAGGCTTGGCCCACTTCCTCCAATGCTGTGGCATGCTGCTGCTGACACTAGATCAGCCAGCGTGCCACCAACTTCTAAAAAAATAGACGCTACAATCAGGGGCCACCTCGTCATTGCAGCGTTATCCGCTGCAATCAGGGAGCAACCCCTCATTGCAGGGCTCCCTTGCATTCTCCAATTGTTTGCCAAGGGGGTGCCAAATCCCCCTTGGCATTGTGTCCACTCCCTTATTTTTTTGCCGTCGGGGGTGCCCAATCCCCATCGGCATAATGTCACCCCCCCTTTTGTTGTGTGCCAGCGGGGTGCCCAATCCTCGTCGGCATCATGTGCCCCCCCCTTTTGTTGTGTGCTGATGGGGGTACCCAATCCCCCATCAGCTACAGCTGCTCCCCCAAAGAAAGAATCCAGTGGCATGCTGGGAGCCCACCCCAGCGTGCCACATGCCTCTGAAAACAAAAAACGGTCCCGTGATGTCTTTTTTTTTTTGACCTGTGAAAAAGGAAATGGTCCTTCAGTGGTCTCCCTGACCCCCCACAACCCGCACCAACCCACTGTGCACCCTGCCTCCCCACACCCCACCCTCACCCCATACTTAGCTCCAGAGTCTGGCGTGACGCTCTTCGGTGGACCGGGAACACGTCTGCACTCTTCAAAGCCGACCGCGAACTGAGGAAATGCCGGTAAGCTGTATAATTGAATAAATAGGGTTTTTTCAACTTTGATGCATATCTCAGGCATTTTTGGGAATTTAGGCACCAAATTTTCAACATGGGGTTTTTGGGACCTCTCCTCAAGAGTTCTATCACTGTCATGGTGTTAATTGGCCCCGGAAGGTGATTTCGCAGTCACTGCGTGGAATCATCTTTTGGGACTGATTAGTGAAATGACAGTGCCAGTGTTCATGAGGTGGGCTCTCAAAAAGCCTATGTTGCAAATTCAATTAGGGCATCAAAAATGACTGTTTCTGATATCACGCTGCACAGTTTACTACATGCGCTCGTAACTTGGCGATTTGCAATATTTTCACCCATATTTTCCAACATTGGCATTTTTTCCCACCTCCTTGTGAACAGTACAGCTGTCATTTTTCACATCCTGGCCGAAATGTGTTTTCGCACTTCTGGTGCAGAATAGTGTGGTCGCTGTGGGAAATCAGTGTATGGGACAGATTACGAAAGTGACAGTGACACTGTTCATGAGCAGAGGTCCTAAATTGCCTATGTTGAAAATTTGGTGACGATACTCCATAAAATGACTGTGTTACGAGCGTGCGTTGCACAGTTTGCACACAAGCTCGTAAGTTCAGAATTTATAACATTTTCACTCCAGATTTTCAACACTGCCATTGTTCTGCATCTCCTTATGAACAGTACAGCTGTCATTTTTCACATCCTAGCCGAAATGTGTTTTCGCAGTTCCGGCGCAGAATAGCATGATCGCTGTGGGAAATCGGTGTTCGAGCCACATTATGAAAATGACAGTGACACTGTTCATTAGCAGAGGTCCTAAAATGCATATGTTGAAAATTTGGTGATGAAAGTCCATAAAATGAGCGTGCTACGAGCGTGCGGTGTGCAGTTTCCACGCATGCTCATACCTTCGCAACTTTACAATATTTTGACTCCAGATTTTCAACATTGCCATTTTTCCACACCTTCTTTTTTTTAACTGTATTTTTATTTTTATATATATGCATACATACATATGACATTCCGTATCTAGAATAGACCGTAATCTTAATAAAAAGCCCTACTGGAGATCATTTATTTCTCCTTAATATTTAGGTTGTTATATGCGTTCTAGATATAGAGATACCGCTAGGAGGGTTAGCTAAACATACACTTCAAGAAGTTCATAACAAAATTTGAGCTGCATTAGTAAACCCATGAGCAGTATAACTTTTCCTTCATAGCTTAAGTCCACAGAAGTCCCGGAAATCCTAGCCCTACCAGAGGGCTGTTGGTGTCATACTTTATAATCTAAAAGTTCAGAGAATCTAGATATGTTCCTAGGTCAGCAGTATCTTAACATAAAAAATTGATACTTTAAAGGCTGATACCCCAGCTGAAATGAGAAAAGAAAACTGTATATAAACATACAGAAGAAAAAACTATAATTTTAAAAAAATAGTATCATATAATGAGTGACTTGAAACCCATCACCCTGATCACTTGAATTCTTATAACCTTCTATACTCCCACAGGTAAAGAGAGACATTATTTCCTACTTCACCCTCTATTATTTGAAACAGGCATAAAGAAACAATCCTGCTCTCACAAACAAACTGTAATACCTTTTGTTTTTAAAACAATGTTTTAAATCTTATAAGAAAAGAGGGCAAACTTAATTTGTACTTTACAGTTCCATTATTTCAGCCTTCTGCTTCAGAGTCGCTATCTCCCGATTCCCTTCTTCGGACTCTTTCAGTCACAAATCGAGAGGCCCATTTCCCTGCTTCTGTAGGATCTGAAAATGCCCACACTTTGCCCTCATGCATAATGCATAGCCGGACTGGAAAAACCACCGAATGTATGATGGAGGCATCTCGCAACATTTTTCTGACCCCATCGAATTTCTTCCTCCTGAGCCTCATTGAATAACTCAAATTGGGAAACAGGTAAATAGATCGATCGTCCTGTGTAAGGGGCCCTGCTTGTCAGGCGAGTCGAAGTATTCTGTCCCTGGAGCCGCCTCCATCAGTGACTAAAAGCAGGGTCCCAGGATTCTCCAAATTCTCCTGGTAGCCTCTTGGTGTAATCCGGTAAGTCTTTTGGTAGGGTATATTCAGCTTTTGACCTTCCGCTAACAGCTTTGAGTCCAACCATTCATGGAGAAACATGAGAGGGTGGTCTCCCTCTATCCCCTCTGGTAGGCCCAAGATTCTTATATTCGCTGATCGGGCCTGGTTTTCTAGGGTCTCCAGTCTAGCCCACATGTGACGGTTTTCTTTAACCAAGAGCGTGGTAGCAGCAGCAGCGGAGTCTGCCTGTCGTTTCACCTCTCCTACCTCCAGCTGTATCCCTTCCACTGATTTCTCCACCACCGTGACCTGGGTTGCAAACGTGTCCATTTTAGTGTTCAGGTCAGCCACAGATGTTATAATACTTTGTAGCGTAATACCGATGGATGACATAGTTTCCTCAGGCTTGCAGCAAGATGCTGGCTGCTCCTCCATCCCCGTTCGACCCGATTGAAGTCCACTGGTTGATTTAGCAGTTGCTCCTCCTCCTCTATCTTTTTCAGGGTTACCCGTTTTATGTTTTTTGGGTTCCCCTTTTGAGCTATGATAACTGTTTTCTTGAAAGTTCGCTCAAAAATAATGATTTAAGTCAATTTTAAAGTCTTTCTACTGGAGCAAGAGAAATTGCTGCCTATCAGCTCAGGCTCAGCAGCGCCCCCCTCCACACCTTCTTATGAACAGTGCAGCTGTCATTTTTCACATCCTGGCCAAAATATGTTTTTGTGCTTCCTGTGCACAATAGCGCAGTTGCTGTGGGAAATCAGTGTTTGAGACACATTAAGAAAATCATACCAACACTGTCCATGAGCAGAGGTCCTAAAATGCCTATGTTGAAAATTTTGTGATGAAAGTCCATGAAATGACTGTGTTACGAGCGTGCGTTGTGCAGTTTCCATGCACCCTTGTAACCTCGCAAATTAGTAATATTTTCATGCCACATTTTCAACACTGGCATTTTTTCCCCACCTCATTATGAACAGTACAGCTGTCATTTTTCACAACCCTAGCCGAAATGTGTTTTCGCACTTCTGGCGCACAATACTGCAGTCACTGTCGGAAATCAGTGTTTAGGACAGATTAGGATGAAGCGAGTGGGGGGGGGGAGTGACTGAGCTCAACTGAGCTCTGTCAGGACTGCTGCAGATTTCTTTGTGGGCAGGAAAAGGCACCAACGCAGGCAGGAGCCCAGTACAAAAGGCCAGGCTGCAGAGCTGATAGACACAGAACAAGCGAATGAGGGAGGAGGAGTGAGTGAGCTCAACGGAGCTCTGTTGGGATTGCTGTGGATTTCTTTGTGGGCAGAAAAAGGCAGCAATGCCGCAGGAGCCCAGTACAAAAGGGCAGCCTGCAGCGGCAGAAGAAACAGAATGAGTGAGTGAGAGAGGGGGAGTGAGCGAGCTCAGCAGACTCTATCGTGACTGCTGCAGATTTCTTTGTGGGCAGAAAAGGGCGGCAACACATGCAGGAGCCCAGTACAAAAGGGCAGCCTGCAGCTCTGGCAGAAACGGAATGAGCGAGTGAGAGAGGGGGACTGAGTGAGGTCAATGGAGCTCTGTCGCTGAAGATGAAGAAGGCTGAAAGGGACTATAAATGGGAACTCCAAGTAACATTCTTAGTACCCCATAAGCTCCCATCTTGGGTGGGATGGTGGGGTTACAATAGTTAAGGCCCTTCCTATGTTGTTTTAATAGGGGCAGTTTAGTAGCCTGAAAAGTTATGGTGAATTTAATCCTGGGAGATAAATTATATATTTTTCTCTTATTAACATTATGTTTAATATGTTCACCCAGGTGCTGCTCTAGCATATTGTTAAAGTCCAATAGAGGTAATAGTTCAGGAGAGGTGAGTGGGGAATTGATGGTGCGTTTTGCACTACTCGGTTTGTGAGCTTAAAAATAGCCTGCTATTCTAAAATCTGAAAACCTGCAGGGTGTTCATTTCACCGATTAGTGCAGGTTTGAAAACGCAGCTTAACTGAGTCCAGGCTCTCTATACAGTTATTGTTCACCGTTTCTTGGACGTTACAGTCTCCCCATTAAGACTTTATTTCTGCGAGGAGGAGGAGGATAATATGGCAATATAGCTTTGTAAAGTGAACTGTTGAGGTGAGAGTAACATTAACCTACATATTAATCCACCTGGACTTTACTCCTTCAGTTAAACCACGAAGCTCACCTACGCTGCATGAATAAGTGTACTCCTTGGTACTGATGATTGTTAAAAATGTACATTACATGCTGTGTAGGGGTCTGCGTACCTAATACTCCTTCATATGTACTACTACAGTTTGTTCTGTAGCTCCATAAAACTATAATAGAAATGAAATATATAAAAAAAGAAAATGGAGCTCTGTCGAGACTACTGCAGATTTTTTTATGGGCAGAAGAAGGTGTGAACAGAGGCAGGAGCCCAGTACAAAAGGGCAGCCTGCAGTGCCAGGAGAAACAGAATGAGCACGTGAGACAGGGGGAGTGAGCAACCTCAATGGAGCTCTGTCAGAACAGCTGCGGATTTCTTTGTGGGCAGAAAAAGGTGCCAATGCAGGCAGGAGCCATGTACAAAAGGGCATCCTGCAGCACTGGGAGAAACACAATGAGCGAGTGAGAGACGGGGAGTGAACAAGCTCAATGGAGCTCTGTCGTAACTGCTGCAGATTTCTTTGTGGGCAACAAAAGCCGGCAACACAGGCAGGAGCCCGGTACAAAAGGGCAACCTGCAGCGCTGGCAGAAACGGAACGAGCGAGTGAGACAAAGGGGAGTGAGCGAGCTGAACAGAGCTGTGTCAGGACTGCTGCAGATTTCTTTGAGGGCAGAAGAAGGCAGCAATGCAGGCAGGAGTCCAGTACAAAAGGGCAGTCTGGAGCAGAGGCAGAAACGGGATGAGCAAGTGAGAGTGCGGAATAAGCAAGCTCAATGGAGCTCTGTCAGGACTGTTGCAGATTTCTTTGTGGGCAGAAAAAGGTGCCAACAGAGGCAGGAGCCCAGTACAAAAGGGCAGCCTGCAGCACCAGGAGAAACAGAATGAGCGAGTGAGACAGGGGGAGTGAACAACCTCAACAGAGGTCTATCGAAACTGCTGCAGAATTCTTTGTGGGCAGGAAAAGGTGGCAATGCAGTCAGGAGCTCAGTACAAAAGGCTAGCCTGCAGCACCGGCAGAAAAGGAATGAGTGAGTGACAGAGGGGGAGTGAGCGACCTCAACGGAGCTGTGTCAGTACTGCTGCAGATGTCTTTGTGGGCAGAAAAAGCTGCCAATGCAGGCAGGAACCCAGTACAAAAGTGCAGCCTGCAGCTGCGGGAGACACAGAATGAGCGCGTGAGGGAGGCGGAGTGAGGGAGCTCACCGGAGCTTTATTGGGACTGCTGCAGATTTCTTTGTGGGCAGAAAAAGGCAGCAACACATGCAGGGGCCCAGTACAAAAGGGCAGCCTGCAGCGGCAGGAGAAAGAAGGCGAATGAGTGAGAGAGGGGGGGAGTGAGTGAGCCAGCTCAATGGAGCTCTACTGTGACTGCTGCAGATTTCTTTGTGGGCAGAAGAAGGCGACAACGCAGGCAGGAGCCCAGTACAAAGGGCAGCCTGCAGCGGCAGGAGAAAGAGGCGAGCAGGTGAGGGGGGGGAGTGAGTGAGCCAGCTCAATGGAGCTCTACTGTGACTGCTGCAGATTTCTTTGTGGGCAGAAGAAGGCGGCAACGCAGGCAGGAGCCCAGTACAACAGGGCAGCCTGCAGCACCGGCAGAAATGTAACGCGCGAGCTCAACAGAGTTCTGTTGGGACTGCTGCAGATTTCTTTCTGGGCAGAAAAATGTGCCAGCAGAGGCAGGAGCCAACTACAAAATGGCAGCCTGCAATGCCAGGAGAAACAGAATGAGCAAGTGAGACAGGTGGAGTGAGTGACCTCAACGGAGCTCTGTCGGAACAGCTGCGGATTTCTTTGTGGGCAATGCAGGCAGAAGCCCAGTATAAAAGGACAGCCTGCAGCAGTGGGAGACACAGAATGAGTGAGTGAGGGATGGGGAGTGAGTGAGCTCAACTGTGCTCCGTTAAGGACTGCTGTGGATTTCTTTGTGGGTGAAAAAGGCAGCCAGCATGCGCGGAGCCCAGTACAAGGGCAGCCTGCAGCGGTGGAAGAAACAGAATGAGCGAGCGAGTGAGAGAGGGGGAGTGAGCGAGCTCAACGGAGCTCTGTCGGGACTGCTGCAGATTACTTTGTGGCCAGAAAAAGGCACCAACAGAGGCAGGAGCCCAGTACAAAAGGGTAGCCTGCAGCACCAGGAGAAACAGAATGAAAGAGTGAGACAGGGGGAATGAGAGACCTCAGTGGAGCTCTATCATAACTGCTGCAGATTTCTTTGTGGGCAGAAAAAAGCAGCAACGCAGGCAGGAGCCCAGTACAAAAGGCCAGCCTCCAGCACCGGCAAAAATGGAATGAGTGACTGAGAGAGGGGGAGTGAGCAAGCTCAACGGAGCTGTGTTGGGACTGCTGCAGATTTCTTTATGGCCAGAATAAGCCGCTATCACAGGCAGGAGCCCAGTAAAAAAGGACAGCCTGCACCAGCGGGAGACACAGAACCAGCGAGAGAGTGAGGGAGGGGGAGTGAGTGAGCTCAACGGAGCTCTGTTGGGACTGCTGCAGATTTCTTTGTGGGCAAAAAAAGGCAGCAATGCACCCAGGGGCCAAGTACAAAAGGGCAGCCTGCAGTGGTGGGAGAAGCAGAACAAGCGAGTGAGAGAGGGAGGGAGTGAGCGAGCTCAACAGAGCTCTATCATGACTGGTGTGGATTCCTTTGTGGGCAGAAAAAGGCGACAATGCAAACAGGAGCCCAATACAAAAGAGCCAGCCTGCAGTGCTGGCGAACCTTGCGAGAATGGCAGTGACAGGGGGTGAGCAACCTCCGCGGACCTGTGTTGGGACTGCTGCAGATTTCTTTGTGGTCAGAAAAAGCCACCAACAGAGGCAGGAGCCCAGTACAAAAGGCCAGCCTGCAGAGCAAGGAGAAACACAAAGAGCGAGTCAGAGAGGGGGAGTGACCCACCTCAACAGAGCTCTGTCAGGCTAGCTGCGGATTTCTTTGTGGACAAAAAAGGGTGCCAACGCAGGCAGAAGCTCAGTACAAAACAGCAGCCTGCAGCACCGGGTGACACAGAACAAGCGAGTGACAGAGGGCCATTGAGCAAACTCAACAGACCAACGCAATCAACATTCGGCATTGACAAATGCTTGTTGAACATTGTGACTGGAGACAAGCTGCTTTTAACCAAATGAGGGGTCGTAAGGCTGAGCAGGAATTGCCATCATGCCGAAAACGAGACGTTGTGGAATTGATGAAGTGCTGAGAAGAAAATATTTTTGTAACCAAAAGCACAATTATTGTAAGCAGTTTCCATCAAATGACATCTTAACAGTTTTTACTCTGTTTTGGTGTTATCTGTTATTTAAAGAGATCCACCAAGTTTTAACAATACAGCTTTGCGCCTTACCTCAGTGGCACCCCGTCTGGCTATATTTGGCAAAAATAATTTTCCATATTAAAGAGTGGAAAGGATCATAAATGTGTGTACAGCCAATCCCTTCCACTTCCCGGTTCTGGGAGCTGACTAAGGACCGTCTCCCACGCTCAGACACATAATGACGTGTGCCCAGGTAGAACATGGGGGCACGCTCCATTATACTCTATGGGTGTGGGCCCAGTCGCTGACGTCGTTGCGCGCCGCACTCCCGCAAGAGGGAGAAAAAAACAGGAAACCAAGACTCCTGGAGGATGATGAGGGGGAGCTCACAGGCCCCATACCTGGCTAGCCACAGCGCACAATGGATCTGGTTTCAGTGGGGGAAGGGCCCCCTCTGCCGACCCCACCTGAGGGGGTAATCCCTGGGGTACTTGCGCCGGCTGGTGGATGCCAGGGTGATGGGGCTGTTGCTCCCCCTCCAGACTGAGAGGGCTGAGGAGCAGGAGCATAAATAATTAAAAAAAACATTTTTAGATCTTAACAGTTGTTTGTCGATGCTGGGGCACTGAGCTGAATAATGTCCTTGTTAGTCACCTGGTGCCCATGGTTAATGAGCAAACGACCACTTCAAGATATCTAAAATGTTTTAAAGTTGGTCCCCATAGAGTATAATGGAGCATGCCCCCACGCTGTCCCTGGCACATGTCATTACATGCCTGAGCACGGTGGTGGGTCTTTAGCCAGTTCCCAGAACCGGGTAGTGGAAGGGATCAGCTGTACACAAATTTATGATCTCTTCCACTCTTTAATATGGAGAATTATTTTTGCCAAATATAGCCGGACAGAGTGTCGCTGAGGTAAGGCACCACACCATGTGGTGCAAAGCTTTATCTTGGTGGCTCTCTTTAAATAAAGTTTTAATACAAAATCAATGATTTGGTGTACTGTCCCTTTAATTGTGTAGGTTTGCCATTGACTTGTATGGAGTACCATTCATTTCTATGGATTGAGGTCATTTGGTGCCCTTCACAAGATGACCGCCACACTGTGACATCCAGAGGCAGTATCTGATTACTGCTGTAAGATGGCCACCACGGGGTTGGGGTTTAAGGATCACTGCCTTGTTAGTGATTGAACTGCCAAAGATGGAGACTGTTTTCCATGAGGTTGCAGTACAGCATGGAAATGGTGGCTGCCAGGCTGCAAGGCGACTTCCCCCACTGAAATTTTGGCAGGCTTCCGACCCCTGAGTGAGTGGCAGGACTCGGGAGGGGGTCTATTATTTTCAGGGTTTCACTTTTATTTATGGTACTGTCCTTTATTTTATTTTGCCTGCCCCGCCCCCTTTAGGTTTTGTTTTACTGTACTGTCTGTTGCTTTGCTGGTCCCTCAGCTTGGTTTTGTGCCCCTTGTATTGGGAAATTTCCCTTTTTTATTTATAGCACATGTTTATGCTGTATTTGTCTTGTAGCTGCCCCAGATCTGTTTGCTGAGCTCCCCATTTGATAGTCGTATGCCACTTTTGATCAGGTTTTGATCTATTTATGATATTGACCTGTATTGTTTTTCATGCGCTCGGTTATTGACTTGTACTGTGCCCCACTGGTCCGACTGCTCCAATTGGGCTCCTGCGGTGTTAATTGAGCAATAAGGCATGATCTGGGGTTATGTTAATTGTCTGTTAATCACCCTCTAGGGATGTAATGTTGCACGATACATAGCCGAGTGCCATATGTCCCTAGAGGGTGATTAACTGACCATTAACATAACCCCTGGGAGTGCCTTATTGCTATTATAATGAAAATCTTTTTTAGTGTTAACCCATGCTCAGCATATGATTAATCTCTACATGTATGTTAATAAAAGATTAACATAAGGCTGATAGAATGTTTACAGCCAATCAGAAAGCTTTATTTCTCAGACTCTTATTATAATTAGTTTTAGGAGCCTTTGTAGCATGGCTGAGCCTGGGCAAGGATCACTCCATCATCACAGGAGCGAGGGGCTATCTGGATGACTCTGCAATGTGTCCCCATCACGGACAGTGGAGCAGAAGAATGCTCGGAGCAGCCACAACAATGTTCTCTATGCGGCAATTGGCAGAGAGGTAACATCGGTGGAGGTGCAGCTCATGGTGTGCGAGCACCTGCTGCAGATGCCTTTGCAGTTGTGGAGACAAGGTAAGAGCTGCGGTGTGAGCCTCCGAGGGGAGCAGGCTCTGGTAGGAGAAAGAACTGAAGTCTGGCACAGTCTCTTGGCAGCTGCTGTTCCAGGCCGCAGAATGAGGCAGGAGTTCTCTGAAGCGGGAGGTCTCTGGCACGGGGGTTGGTGGAGGGCACAGAGCATGAATTTGCAGGACCACAGTAAAACAGCATCAGAAGTGCAGGCTTTAGGTGTATTTTTCTTGTGCTGGAGCTGCAGTCCCTGAAGTAGGCAGCTGTAAGGTAGTGGTAGGAGTTGGTATGTAGTACTGCTGGATGGGGAAACAGGGCAACTGATTGTTGCTGGTCCAAGGAACCACTTTTAAATTTTTGGCGCTCTTTTCAGTGGTTTGAGTTTGTACGGGCCTGCCACAATGTATGAGCTGGGTTTTGCAATTTACAGCTCCGTGGGGTTTGTGGAGGCTTGAAATAAACTTTTTAACTGGAACTGCAGCAATAATGTCCCACATTCCAGTACATTTATTACTGAGGCAGATTGCAGGAGGATTAAAGAAAGCAGGATACAGTTCAGTTTTTACCTTCCTCTCTACTGCCAGGTTGAACTTTCTCAGCATGCAGACAATTCAGGCACACTTGTGAGATGATTCTGGGGTACCCAATGACGCAAATAAGCGAGATGGGGCTCTGGGAAGAAGAAGGACCGCATTCTCCACCATGTGTGGCATTTTGGTATCTGGTCTGCCATGAGACCCCTTACTTTCTCCAATATTCTGCTTTCCCATCAGTTGCTTCTGCAATAGCCATCTGCTGGTACCGAATGAACTGAGTCGGATGCATAAAATAATAAACAAAATTAGGTTTATTCAGGAACATAAGCAGGGACATCTCATCAGCACGAGGTACAGACTTAGACTGACTGTTAGGCAGAAAACTGGGGTTTCCAAAGCCCCTGCTGGAAATAATTAGCATAACATATGACCATAGCATTAGCTGAAACATTCTTGTCCTAGATTAAAGGGGCGGCAGCTATTCTTAAGCCCAATACTTAACCCTGTACTCTACCAGGACTATCAGTGGCAAAGTGACAGATCACATAATGAAGAACTTCTCATTTGTTTCAAATCCCACCAGAGGCCGACCCCTAAACTATGCTTCCATATTCTGAAGTGGGAAGCAAATAGGTTCTAGCAATTGAGTTTTTGTTTCCATAGTGAGCATGTTTTTAATCTATACAGGGAACCTATTTTTCTATATAAAGTATCTGTGACATTTGCCATGTGTCTGACAAAGTTTAAGCCTGTGTCCAGCATGATTCCCAGGTATTTGAAGTGCTCCACTTGTTCAAGTGCAGTGCGAGCTGACATTCTAATACAGAAATGTGTAATTGCCGTTGAGTATCTTTGGGGTGTGCAATAAAGCATGGCCTTTGTCTTCTTCTTGTTTAGCAATAGCCTGTTACATTCAAACCAGTCCTGCAGTTTTAGAAACTCCAGTGATAAGTTTTCATTTAGTGATGTTATATTTGGGTCAGCCCTATAAATTACTGCATCATCTGCGTACAGAATTATGTTTGAGTTTTGACATATGTTTGGCATATCATTAACAAAGATGGTAAAGAGTAGAGGTCCTAATACTGAACGTTGTGGAACATCATATTTTACTGGGCATGGAGAAGACAAGTGACCGTCAAGCCTCACAAGCTGTTTGACATTTGTCAAATAATCAGCAGACCATTTTTTTGCTGATTCTCCAACTCCTATGCTACCCAGCTTGGTCAGCAGAAAGGTGTGGTCCACCAGGTCGAATGCCTTGGTCAGGTCCATGAAGACCACACCCATCAGGCAACTCCTCTCCATATTCAGGTACAAGTCATTCGTGAACCTGACCAAGGCAGTCAACAGTCCACGTTCCCTCCTGATGCCAAACTGGGACTCAGTGAGCAGCTGGTGCTAGTCTAGATACTCCATCAGCTGGGAGTGAACTAGCCTCTCTTGAATTTTACTTATGCAAGATAACAGAGATATTGGCCTGTGATTGCTTAAAACCTCTGATCCACCACCCTTATATACTGAAAGAATATAGGCTGCTTTCCAGAGTTCTGGGACTTTGCCTATAATAAAGGACAGATTTATTATTTTCATTATGGGATGAGCAAGTTCATTTTCCCCTCGCTTTATAAATTTTGCTTCGATCCCATCCATCCCTGGTCCCTTCATCACATCAAGGGATTTCAGGCACTTGAGTACTTTGTTTCTAGTGACAACCCTTAGATAGAACCTACTTCTGTTTATTTCCTGCATTGATTCCTCTTTTTAACTATGCGGTTTTAATTGAGTCACATAATTATCTAGGTTTCTAAAGGATTGATTGAGTCTGTCAGTAATTTCCTTTTTGTGAACCAGTTCCTTTTCCCCATCAACTATTCTACTGACTTGTGCTTGTGTGCTTGAGTTTATTAACTCATTTACTGATTTCCAAAACATCCTTCTGTCAGAGAACTTTTGTGTTTGTTGGTTTTTATAGTACTTTTCTTCTGCGTTTTTTTATCTCTCTCTTACATTTATTCTTCAAATTCCTGCACTGTTGCCATATGTGCTAATATTGCTTGTTTCTTGGTAACTTTTCCAGAGATTATCCTTCTCTTTTATGAAGGTTATAACTTCTGAGCTTATTCATTTTATTTGTTTTCCCCTAATTTTCCTAGTTGTGAAAGGGGCCAATTTATCCAATACCTGATTTAGTGATTTTTGAAAATAATCTACAACCTCATTTACATCTTTCATAACATTTAATTGGGACCAATTTATTATGTACAGTTCACTTTTAAACAGACTTTCAAAGTTATGGCACATTTTTCTGAATTTTATTAACCTTGGGTGCATTTGGGGCCGTTTGTTGCTCCAGATGCAAAACACAGGTGCATGGTCGCTCATGCTATCCAGTAAGGTACCACTGACAGAAATGTTTGTTTTATTATCGGTCAAGATCCAATCAGGCTACCTTCGTTTATCTTGTTTTGTCTAATTGTGTTTGCTATGACCTGATCTAGGTGTACCTTTAACAAGCCCTTTTGTACATCTGAAATCCAAAATGACATCATTAAGGGCATTACAGTCGGTACTGAAGAAGAAAAAATTACTCACCTTAGTAATGTTGTTTCTTCTAATGGAGTCTTGCTGTATTCTGACTATTGCAGTGATATCCAACCTTTGAACTGCCCTGGAGATGAAAGAGTTAACTTTCCATGCAAGGCATGGAACGCTGAGCTCGAGCTCGGTTGAGACTCTGTCTGTTGTTGTTTGAACCCAAACCGCCAGATCTTTACGAGCTATACTCACTGGGCATCCTGTGTGGAAACTGTAAACTCACACTAGCCAACTGGCAACTAAATTTAATAAAAAGATTTTTTGGTTCCAAGGCAAAGACTCAAGTCAGGAAACCCAAAAAACCAAAACACAACACACACCCAAAAATAAGAGGGTGAGAAAAAGGGGGCATCTCTAGGGTGCCAACACTGTTCCTGCCCACCCACATCCCAAAAACCCAGATTCTGAGAGGGGAGGCAGGGGGAGGTCAGAATATAGCAAGGCTCCATTAGAAGAAACAACATTACTAAGGTGAGTAATTTTTTCTTCAAACAACATGAAGTCTTGCTGTATTCTGACTATTGCAGACTACCAAGCAGTACCTCCATGGAGGAGGACAGAACCTACTTTAGAGAACAAGGCTCTGAAGCACTGCTGTGCCAAACCGAGCATCACTCCTAGCCTGGATATCCAGAGAGTAATGCTTGGTGAAAGTATGTACTATTTTCCAGGTGGCTGCTTGACAAATCTCTAAGATAGGAAAATCCCTGGCAGCAGCCAGGGAAGCAGCTGTACCTCTAGGAGAGTGAGCCCTCAGGCCTGAGGGTGGGATTCTACCTAATTTTTCATAGCAAAATTGTATACAAGAGACAATCCACCTGGCAATAGATCTCTTAGTGGCAGGTTTTCCCTTACCAACCTCACCATAAGTGAGGAACAATTGGAGGGAGTCAAACCTGTGACCCTTGGTGTGTTCTATGTAGTAGCTAAGGGCCATTTTCAAATCTAGGCTGTGTAGCCTCCTCTCCCCAGAGGAGGAGGAATGGTCAGTGAAGAAAACAGGAAGAGGCATAGACTGATTAAGGTGGAAATCTGAAACCACCTTAGGCAAAAACTTCCTATTAGTCCTGAGGGACACCTTATCTCTATGAAAAGAGATAAAATCAGGCTCCACTGACAGGGCCTGTAACTCACTTATGCATCTGGCAGAAGTGATAGCTACCAAGAACACAGTTTTCCAAGTCAAGTACTTAAGCTCTGCTGAGGACAAGCTCAAGGGGTTGCATAAGCTGAGCAATGCAAACATTAAGGTCCCAAGCAGGGGCAGGGTCCCTGAAGGAGGATTGGTGGAAGCAATCCCTTGAAGAATTTACAGAATACAGGATGAGCTGAAAGGAAGAGGCTTGCCTGCTGACAAGAAGGCAGAGACAGCAGCCAGATGCATTCTAAGTGTAGCTGGTCTGAGTCCCAAGCTATTGAGATGAACCATATAGTCCAGGACTGTAGGCAACCCAGCAAACTCTGGGGAAATATGCTTACCAGAACACCAAATAGTAAACCTTTTCCATTTGGAGTTGTAAGTCTTTCTGGTGGAAAGCTTTCAAGAAGCCTTTAGAATATCCAGAACACCTTGAGAGAGATTCAAATCAGCAAACTCTAACTCTTCAAGAGCCAGGCCTTGAGATTGAGAGATTTGAGATTTGGATACCAAACCCTCCCCTGAGAACATGTTAACAGGTTGTAATTCCTGGGAAGAAACAGGGGAAGGTGGACTGCTAAGGACAGCAAGAGCGGGTACCAGGGCTGTCTGGCCCAGTCTGGAGCAATCAGAATCACTTTGCAGGGTTGAGAACCTGATTTCGACTAGTACCTTGAACAGGAGCAGGAAGGGGGGAAGCATAAGCGAATTTCCTTTCCCAGTTGAGAACTAGAGCATCCAGGGGGACTGAGCCCAACACTGGGGGTCTGCAGCAAAAAAGAGGAAGTTGGTGATTGTCTGGGGCTGCAAAAAGCTGTATCTGTGGAGTGCCCCATCTGGAGAAGATCACCTTCAAAATTAGGGGATCCAGGGACCATTCGTGATGGCCCTGAGATATCCTGCTGAGAGCATCTGCCAGGACATTGTCCTTCCCTGGGAGGTGCACTGCTATCAGAGAGATATTCAGGGAATAGGCCAGAGACCACAACTTCATTGCTTCTGTGCACAAGGCCGTAGACTGAGTGCCCCCTTGCTTGTTGATGTACCACATTGAGGTGGTATTGTCTGTGCTGATCTGAACTAGTTTGTTCTGAACAGACTTGGAAAAAACTTGAAGTGCTAGAAACACTGCTCTGAGTTCTAAGAGATTGATGTGAAGCAGAGATTCTTGAGGTGACCACAACCCTTGGGTGGTCAGATCCCCCAAGTGGGCTCCCCAGTCCAAGAGGGAGGCATCTGTGGTAAAGATTAGAGAATGAGATTGAGTGACAAAGGGAACTCCTTGCCTTAGGTTGTCCTGATCCTGCCACCATTGCAAAGCCTGGATCAGGGTTCGAGTCACTGGGATTAGTTTGGTCAGAGAATCCTTTCTCTGGGACCAGAAGGCTCTTAAGTGGAACTGAATGTCCCTCATCTGAAATCTTGCTCCTTGGACCACTGCCGTAGGGGCAGCCATGTGGCCAGGAGCTGCAGAAAATGCCTTGCTGGTCGAGACACCTGAAGGGTGAAATGAAGAGGCCAGTGTCACAAGGGTCCTTGCCCTGTCCAGGGAAGGAAGGCTCTTTCTTACTGTATCCAGCTCCGCCCCTATGAAGGTGAGGAGCTGCACTGACTCTAGAACTGACTTTGAAAGATTTAGAAGAAATCCTAGAGAAGTGAGCAATTGCTGAGTTATCTGTAGGTGTGACCTGACTTGGTCTGGAGACTGACCCACTATGAGCCAGTCGTCCAGGTATGGAAAGATGGAGATCTTTTTTCTCCTTAGGAAAGCAACCACTACTGCCAGGCATTTTGTGAATACCCTTGGAGCTGATGTTAGGCCAAAGGGCATTGCTCTGAATTGATAGTGGCCTGAGGGCAACTTGAACCTGAGGTACTTTCTGTGGGAGCATCTGATGAGAATGTGGAAATAGGCATCCTTGAGGTCCAGGAGATTAGCCAGTCCCTGGCCTTAGAGAGGTAGAATTATTCCCAGAGTCACCATTTTGAACTTTGGCTTTAAAAGGTGCTTGTTTAAATATCTGAGATCCAGGATGGGCCGCCATTCTCCTGTCTTTTGGGGGGTTAGGAAGTACCTGGAGTACAATCATTTTCCCCTGTGTAGGGGTGGAACCCTTTCTATGGCTTTGAGAGCCAAGAGGGAAGCGACATCTGCCTGTAGGGCAAGGGTCTCAGAAGGATTTGCAGGCGGAAAGGATCTGGTTCTCATCTTGGGAAATTGTTTGAAGCTGAGAAACAGTCCCTGGCTTACTACTTCCAGGACCCATTTGTCTGATGTTAGAGACATCCAGTCCTGGACAAAGTAAGCCAGCCTGCCCACTAAGGGTAGTGGAGATAATCAGCCCAGGCAAACCCATCAGGGTGCCTGTTTGGCAGGGGCTTTAGGCTGAGGGGTGGTAGTAGGCCTGCTTATAGCCCGTCTGCCTCTCCCTCTGAAGAACCCCCTCTGAGCAAAGGAAGAAGAGGAGGCCTGGGCTTGGTAGAAAGGCCTATGAAAAGGCCTGCCTCTGCCCCTGGAATGCTGCCTCTGGGGAGTGGCTTGATTTTCCTTGGCCTGAGCACTCCTATAGATGGTCCTGTACTCATCCATTTTCTTCATGTAGTTCTCTGTCTGCTCCCCAAACAGAGAATTACCAATAACAGGAAAATCCATGGCCTTAGTCTGGGAATTCTGTGACAGGCTAGTACATCTGAGCCAAGCCATCCTACGAAGGGCCACAGATGTAGACATGACTCTAGAAGAAACATCATTGGAGTCCACTGCAGCATGAAATTGCACCTTGGATGCCTCAATACCATCTGCAGCCACATGCTCAAGCTCCTTGGTAACCTGGTCAGGGACCTGTTTAGCTAGAGCCATCACAGTGTCCCACCTGGACTTCTGGTATCTAGCTGTGTAGGCCATATAATTAGCCTGCCTGAGTCCCAAAGATGCTGCCATGTACTGTTTCTTTGCCATGGCATCAATCCTCCTGGAGTCCTTATCTGGGGTGTGTGAAGCCAAGGGTATATTTGCCTTATCACAGGCAGCAGCCTGCACTACCCTAACATGGCTGCTTTGCTGGGAAAGGAACTCCGTATCTGAGCCTGAAAGAGTACACCTCTTGTCTGTTCTTCTGTCCACAGGAGGTATGAAATTAGGAGTCTTTAGAATTTTAAATGTCTGTTTCCCAAAAGACTTATGGAGGGGAATAGACAGTCTCCTGGACTCTGGGATGTCCATCATCTCAACGTAATTAGGCTCCTCCTGATCCTCTACTGCTTCCTCCATAGGAAGCTGGAGAGGTTCAGCCACTTTTTTTGTAAAACATAAAGTGGGAAGGGGACTCAGAAAGCCTAGGAGGAGAAACACCTGAATGTCTGTCTGGGGAGATGTCTGGGTCAATGGGCACATCCAGACTTTCATAATCACCATCACTATCCTCATACTCTCCCTCCTCCTCCTCCGGTTCATAAAAATCCTCTAAATTATAATCCAGAACCAGGTGAACTGACCAAACCGAGCCCCTAACCGATGGTGCCGGTTCGGTCAGAACCGAAGTTAGAGATTGAACAATCCTTATCGCTTTGGCTATTTCATCAGCGGTCGGAGAAAGAACTTGTGGATCCAAACCTGCTGACTTATCCCTTCTTTTTCTTTTAACCGGAACCGACTCCTCAGAGTTGGTTCTCCTTTTGCCCGAAGAAGTTACGTCCTGGTCAGAGGGCACTCCTTCTGGTTCAGTTGGAACTGAACCTGGCTGGCCATCTGCATCAGCAGACTTCTTGGCCTCCCTTTCCCTCAGCCTACCTACTCTCTTTTCCAGGGTAGCTGTGGGAAAACCTTTGCAAATCTGGCAGTCTGAATCGAGGTGGTCAAACCCCAGACAATAAACACAGGTGGTGTGGGGGTCAGCCTTAGCAAAGGCTTCCCCACACACACTACAGTGTTGAAACGCAGTGGGCTCGGTTTTTCTCTTGGGTTTCTCAGACATGGCCAGTCCTAACCAAACTTACCTTTTTCGGCAATCACCAGAGCAAGACGCCTTATCGTTCCTTGACCGTGTTACGGGTCATGGAAAAAACCATAATGAAATCCAGTTTTTTTAGAACCGATAAGGACCAGTTACCACATTCTAAAAAGCAGAACAAACATTTTTTTTTTTTTACAAACCTGATCGGTTCAAACCCAAACCGATCCAATGTTTACAAGTTCCACACAGAAACTAATAATAATAAACCTATCTAGTACTCACAGTACCACAGATAGAGACTGAACCGACAGGTTAGATAGAAGAAATTCGGTTGAACCGAGGGGAAAAAAACGACACTTTAACCGACTAAATTGAACTGAGTGAAGGAGAAATCTCCGGAGCGACTGTTCAGTAAGGCGGAGTAAAGAATCTGGCGGTTTGGGTTCAAACAACAACAGACAGAGTCTCAATCGAGCTCGAGCTCAGCGTTCCATGCCTTGCATGGAAAGTTAACTCTTTCATCTCCGGAGCAGTTCAAAGGTTGGATATCACTGCAATAGTCAGAATACAGCAAGACTTCATGTTGTTTGAATATAAAATTTTGCAGTATGCTGATGATACTCTTACTCTTTTGAATATCATTTTAGAAGCTGGGCAACCATTAATGGGAATTCTTATTCAATTTTAATTTTTAGCAGGATATAAGATAACTCTGAAATGATGTCCCTGACTAAAGATCCATCCTATTCTCTATCACAGGTTTATTTATTTATTCATGTGTTTTACCAGGAAGGCATACTGAGCAGTGATGTTCAATTCCAGATGTTACCTGGGGGCCGAGACCCAATACATAGCATTGTATTTAAAACACAGACATTCAATAGTGGAATGAATGAATGAAATGATTCATCGACTACAAAAGCCATTAAATATTTAGGGGTTAGTATATCCACAGACTTATTAGATTTAATAGAATTAAATCTGGCACCTTTGTTACCTCATATTGGGAGAGATCTAATAGGCGAGCATTGCTTCCTCTGACTATACTAGAGAGGGCTAACATTATAAAAAGGAATGTGTTGACAATTTTTTTGGTTTTGTGTCAGGCCCTCCCTGTCAGAGTCCCCACTTAATTTGTTAAAGAATGGGAACAGCTTTGAGGAGTTTTTTTGTGGAGGGGTACGTAGTCAAGGGTTCATTTGGAAAAACTTTATGTGTCAGAAATCACAGGTGGGCTTGTAGGTTCCCAGTCTTTATTGCTATTTCACTGCATGTCAACATGAGCCATTTGTATATTGGTTCAATGATAGTAAAGCCTCACCTCAATGAATGAGAACTGAACAACCAAGGATAAACAAATGGCCCCTTAAGACCTTACTATACATAGACCAAATACCAAAGAAAAATGTAAATACTGTACCTATAACCACCAGGTGTATCACAGAGATTTGGAAAGATTTCCATGAGATTGTGAGACATAAGAATAGTATTTCTTTATGTACATCCTATAGGGAAATGATGACATTCCTGCTGTAAAAGCAAATATAGCAAAACTCCTTTGGAATCAAACAGGGATCACCTTCTTAGGGAAATTGGTTGCTAATAAAAGACCAATGTCCTTTGCAGTGATGAAACAAAAGTATAGTATTCCAGATGGGCATTATTTAACATATTTACACAGAAGAGACTGTATTATTAAAAGGGGGTAATGAAATAATGCCACATCCATCTCTACTAGGAGCAATGTGGACCTCACATAAAATTCAATTTAAAAAATAAGTTGTAGGATATATACATTAATTATGGAGAAAAAAAATATCTTATTGGCCAAAATTAAACATGGCTTGGAATAAAGAAATACAAAGTTTGAAGAAGAGACTTGGAAACAAATATTTAAAAAAAAAAGGTATGATGTTATCCAAAAATGTTAAACTCTGTCAAATGTAATTTAACACAGTTCATAAAAATTACCTCACTCCATCAATATTGAACAAATTTAATTCAGACATTTCTGAATTTTTTACAAGTTGGCAAGTAATATGAAGGGATGTTGCTCCATATGTTTGCAGAATGTACAAAACTGCAAGAATCTGGGGACAAAATAAAATTAATATCCAAAATATTAGATTATACTTTTCCTTTTAATCCAGGTATTAAATTACTAGGAATTATTTACCAGAATCTTGATTATGTATCCATAAATAATGCAAAATTAATTGATTTAATGTTAATACCAGGAAAATTATATTGTTAAACTGGAAGAGTGCAGAACCTCCCAATTATAAACACTGGCTTAATTTAACATTAAATACTGCAAAATTAGAATGTATGTTTTACTTTTCAGAAGACAATATTCAAATGTTTCAGGAAATATGGAATCCTCAATCAGTCAATCATCATTTATTTCTATGAGTGCAATTCCAGTAAAGACCAAAGTGCTGTACAAGATAAAATCCAAAAAAATGATAATAAAAATAACAACAGTGAAAACTAATCATCATAAATACAGCAGTATACCAATATACATCTAATGCAGGAAATGCCATGCCAAAGAGATAGGTCTTGAGAGCAGCTTTAAATCTCTTGACAGTTAGGCATTCTCTAATCCAATGAGGTAGATAATTCCACAGGGTGGGGGCCATAAATTCAAAACAGTGTGCCCCCAAGGTCTTATGTCAAACCCTGGGAATCTCTAGCAATCCCTCATCAGAGAAGTGGAGTGGGCAGAGGGGGTAGTAGGGGCACAGATGATCTTGCAGGTAGCACAGTCCCTGTCCATGTAGGGTATTCTAGGTCAGTAACCCGACCTTGAAGGTGATCCGTCAATGAACAAGCAGCCAGTGCAGGCCACAGAGCACAGGCGTGACATGGCAAGATCTTGATAAGTCAGTCAACAGCCTGGCCACCGCATTCTGTACCAGCTGTAGTCAGTGGATATCAATCCCCGGTAACCCTAGGTACAGGGTATTGCAGTAGTCAAGGTGGGAAGTTACAAGGGCATGGACCAAAGTTGGAAGATCGCCAGGTGGGATCACATGCTTGATCTGGGCGATGTTCCTTAGATGGTAAAAAGGGGCCTTTACAACAGCTGACACCTGAGATTTTAATGTCAGGCTGCTGTCGAACACAATGCCTAGATTTCATGCCCAGTCAGAGGTGAGCAGCTGGTCCCCCCCCAAGCCAAAGCCTGGACGGTTTGTGTGACACCCCCATACCTGGCGACTAGTCCGCCACCAATACCTCAGTCTTGCCTAAGTCCAACCTAACCAGTTTGCACTCATCCAACCCTGAATCTCAGAGAGGCAAGTATTAGAAACCAAGACTGCTCCACCCTGCTCGGGTGCAAAGGACATGTAGAGCTGAGTGTCAATCTGCATAGCAGTGACAACTCAGCCCATGCCACCGTATAATATCTCTTAACAGCAGCATATATACTGCGAACAACATGGGTGACAATATTGAACCCTGCGGAACTCCACAAGAGAGGGGGAGTGGAGCCAAGGAATAAATCCCTGACATCTATCTCTGAGTCCTGCCTGTGAGAAAGGATCAAAACCATTCGAGAACCATACCAGACAATCTGCTGAGTATCCACAGGTGCTCCAACAGCACACCATGGTCCACAGTGTCAAATGCTGCAGAGAGATCAAGGAGAACCAAGATGGAATGGCTCCCTCGATCCCTCACTATCAGGAGATCAGTAAGTACCCAAACAAGGCCAGTCTCAGTACTGTGCCTCTTCCTAAATCCAGACTGGAGAAGATCATATACATCGTGGGTGGTTAAATGATCATCCAGTTGCACCGCAACTACCTTCTCAATAACCTTGCCCACAAAGGGCAGGTTAGAGACAGGTCTGTAGTTTGCTAAGCAGTACATGTCAAGGGAGTTTTTTTAGGAGGGGTAGCACTACTGCCTCCTTCGGGGGGGTAGGAAACACCCCTGTCTCCAATGAACACTGGACTATCTCAGTAAGGACCAGGCTGATGACCTCAACACACCCCACAAGAAGGCATGTTGGGCCCAGGTCTAAACTACAGCGGTTGGGCACATACCCTGGAAGAGTCACACAATGTCCATGATCACCAACTGGCTGAAGTTGGACCAGATCAACTGGGCATTTGCAACCACCTGCCGACTTCCACTATACCCATTAGAGGACGCTGAGCAAATCTCTGACCTGATGGTGGCAACATTATCGGCAAAGAACCAAGCAAACTCATCACACTTAACCTGTGAAAACACTCCCAGAGACTGAAGGCAGATTGGACTGCACAATCTGTCAACAGTCTGGAAGAGCTGAGCTGGTCAGTTCCGTACCACGGCAATCTCCCGGGACAGGAACTCTGCCTTCTTATGGGAGATAGCCGACTGATAGTCTTTATAATGGGCCATCAGCCTAAGTTTGTCATTAGCCAGGTCAGATTTTCATCAGTGCCACTCCAACCTTTGACCCCCTCACCTTAACTCCTTCAAAGTCCCATCATACCAAGGGGACTTGAGGTGGTGAGGGGGTGAACACAGACAGGAGTGAGAGAGTCCAGGGCCACTGTCACTGCCTTACTATAGGTAAGTACCAGATCCCCTGGCTTCTCGCATATACTCAACACACCTGATAGGTCTAGTACCGCCATAAGACCATCTGGGGTCAAACCCCTTAAAGGGCTGTACCAGACCATCTCCGTAGGGTCAGGTCTATAGTGGGGAGCCTCATAACTGAACCTTATAGTGTGATGGTCCAACCATCCAACTGGTTCCACCACCAGATCAGAGATCTCCATCTTCAGTAGGAAGACCATGTCCAATGAGTGACCATGTCGATGGGTAGCAGAGGTAACTACCTGTGTAGGACCCAATGAGTTCATCAGTTGGAGAAAGTCCTGACCAAATTGTGAGAGTTCATTGTCAACCCAGGCATTGAAATCCCCCAGAATTAACCACCTGGGGGATTCCAATGCCATATCGATGAAGAAGTCTGCGACTTACTGCAGGAATCCTTTCTCATCCCCAGGTGGACAGTAGATGAGAAGTATCCTGCAACCTACATCTGCTCCCACAATGCACTCAAAGGATCTGGTTATTCCCACTGGGGTGGCTACAAGGCCCAGTTCCAATTTAAAACATATGGCTACTCCCCCGCCCTTATGATCCTCCCTTAGGCAGTGAATCACCAAGTACCCAGCTGGAACTGCTGATTCCAATACTGGACCAGCATTCTCATCCAGCCAGGTCTCAGTGATGCACACCAGGTCAGCTGTACCAACAACATCAGCAATAATAGCTGTCTTGTTCTTTACAGACTTGGCGCTGCATAACATTGCCCGAGTAGGATAGGTGGACGAGGTAGACCGAGCGACTTGTCCACCAATTGTGGAGCCCTCAAGTATGGGAACCTAGCAGGGAGAACCCCTCTCCTGGGCCCATTTTGCCCCAGGATGTCTTCTGGTCCCCACATCCCAATCCACCTATGCCGCCTCACAACCCCACCAGGCCCAGATCCCTCCCATTTCTTCCTCCTCCTAGCTATCCTCAGTGCACAGCAATGCCTGTACAACTCAGCAGGCAAAGGGGGGCAGCTAAAAGGATGGAGGTCCCTGAGCCTGCGGGAAGAATAGCGCCTGACCGTCTGCAACCTCTGGCAACACATAACCCAGGGCTAGCCAACAGCGCACAGATACAATGAATACAAACTACACATACACATCCATTCACACACACACACTCAAAATAATACCACCAACCCCCCAATTTAAACAAAATAAATTTCACACACCCCAATCCAAACTTAATTAACTAAAAACAAAATGTAGCAACAGAAGATAAAAAGGCCTACACCCCCAACTCAAACTTATTTAACTTAAAACCAAATATAACAACAGAATCCTAGCAATACTAGAATTATGTAGTAGTCCTCCACAAATCAGTTGTCAGGTGTATGCCAGTCTTTACCAGTTTTTCACAGTTCAGCAATTAGAGTTACACCAGTCTCAAAACAAGTTTAAATGACTGGCTGGCTGGGCAGATCTCTTATCTCTCCAGCCCAGTAAACCAAAATTGCACCCAAAAATCTGTGAACCTCTCACTTTCACAGATTGAGAGTGAGATTATAAATGAAAATCACAAATGTGGCAGTCTCACTGCCTTATGAGAAATGCCTGCTCAGAAAATCCCAAACCTGCCAGACTCCAAAATTAGCTGCAGTGACTGTATTTCAAGTGCTTGATAGTACAACGCTGTCTTCCTTACTCCAAAGGCAGAATTCTTCAGTAGGTCCTGGAATTTTTCAGTAGGGTCCAGCTCACAGATAGAACTACCTTGAAGTGTTGGGCTAAATGTCTCATGTTTGTTCTATCTGGTGCACTCTTTACCAGGGCTTCTTAGGAAGATGATTGCTTTCTTAGAACAGATGGGTATGGGCATGGGGGGATGTCTGTCTCATCTAACCAGAGCCCCCTCCTCAAAACGGTACATGGTGATGGATTCTCGATTGTGTATTTGTCATCCATTTTTGTATGTAGGAATTAAAATACAAGAAAGGTGCCTTCTAACCCACCCATAAAAAAAGAATCAGTTTTGGACCAGTGCTCCCCCACAAAAGCAGCTTGAAAGCCTGCAATCCATTTAACTTAATTCCTGTTTCTTACTTTGTCATCATTCAATCATTTTAACATTTTAAAGGGGTTCTTGGTCTCATCATTTAACCCAATCATGATTATCCTGACTACCAATGAAAAGGTGACTCCCTCATCGATCAGGTTCCTAAACTTCAAATTTCAACATGCTAAGACGAGCTGAGGTCCCACCGCTTTCTCTCTTTCTTATGTGGAAACCACTCTCTGGCTTTATATTTTATATAATGTGCTCTGGCCCATGAGGGGCTCACATGTGCCTATTGAGGAGCTTAATAATTTGGAGAAGACCACATCTCTCCTGCTTTTAATGCAATGTTAAAGATTTAGTAAGCTCAACCATGGCTAAAGTACATTGCTTTTATTATATTTCTTACACATTTTCTTAAATTTTGCAGGGGGTGCTCCTGGTGTGTTGCCAAAATCAGAATCAAACAGTTATAGTACCAGTGCCCCCCCCCCCCAGCTGCTTGAAAGCCTGCAATTAATTTAAGGTAATTCCAAAATAAAAATAAAAAGTGTACAGTTTCCCATTTGCAAGTTATATCCAGCTACCCTAGAGGTCACTGTTTCCTTTTCCTTCACACACTGAGTATTCCTCTGATATTCTTTTGCATAGCTCTTGCGCAGGTTCGGGGTGCTTTGGCTCAGAGTGGAGGAAGCTGTAGCCTCTTGTTTTAGAGGCGGTGACCCTAACCACCCACATTATCCTACCTCATGCTTTTTCAATAGTTCCCCCCAGATACTCTGTCTGCCCACATTTTTCTACCCCAAGCTTTTCCCTAACCTGCTACTGTTGTATATCTTGGGGGGTTATTCTGAACTTCCTCCTTTTAGTTGACCCATCTTTAAGCTTTAATATGGCTTGGGTATGGTGCTGGCTTGTACTTGCAAACTTGTAGTCCTGGGCACAGACCAATTGCTGCTTACTCTCAGGTAGGATACGGGGCAGCCCACAGATACTCTGTACTCCCATTTCTCATATATCTACACCCGAGGCCAACCTTAACCCTACCCTTATCACCATATATGGACTTAGAAAAGGGGGAAACTGCTATATGATGATGGAATATCTCAGAGTCTACAAATGTCAGATCTCCCCCGGTCACTCCTGAAATTCCTGCTGACCATTAAGTTGTTACTCATTGGGGATATTGAATCTAACCCTGGCCCTCCATGTCCTAATGTTCCAACTGTGTCACCTTCTATGGCTGTCTGGGCTAATGCCAAAGGTCTGAAACTAGTCCACATGAATATTAACAGCCTCAGACCTAAAATACATGACCTCGAGGCATGGGTAAATATGCACTCCCCTGACATAATTGTCATTTCCGAAACCTGGCTCAAGCCTAGTATCCTAATGCATGAGGTTGAGCTCCAGGGGTTTAAGTCTTTTAGACAAGATAGATGTGGTAGGAAGGGTGGCGGAGTTATCATCTACATAAAAAACTCCCTAAATGCTTCCCTGGAGGCAACGCCAGACCATACCCAATCAGGTGGTGAGGCAGTGTTCATCAAAATACTGCTTGGCAGGATTAAGCCCTTGCTGATAGGCTGCATCTACAACCCGCCTAAAACTGCCAAAGATGCCTTAAAGAGCCTTCTGGCTCTGATCCCGGGACTACTTCAGTGGGAGAAAATAATCCTTGGCGACTTTAACCTCCACTGGGCTCAGCACACCATTCGTGATGTAAAATCCAGCTTGCTAGAGGCCAACCTGACCCAACTGATCCAAGGACCCACTAGGTTGAACATTAAGTCAGGAAACCACACCACATTAGACTGGATTCTTGCTTCCAACCTCATTAGTTTCAAAATGGCTGGGACATTTGTGGACTCCATAAGTGACCATGCCCCTATATTCGGCATCTGGAAAAGCAACCATCCCAACCCTCCACCCAGAATTTTTTGGTCTTGGGATTATTCCAATTTCGACACCTGCTCCTTTCATGAAACATCTAGCAGTGGTGGATTGGACTCAAATCAAGCTAGCCCCCAATCTGGACTCAGCCCTTGATTTCTTCGTCAATAACTTCATTTCGGCCACCAATAAGCATGCCCCCCTAAAACAAATCAGAGTCAAGGGAAAACACTCAAGGTGGCTGTCCAGAGACCTTAAAAAACAAATGAGGGTGAGAGACAAAGCCTAGGAAAAATTCAAATCTACAAATCTAACTAAGGATTGGGTGGAATATAGAAAATTGAGAAACAAGTGTAAAAAGGAGCTAAAATCAGCTAAAAGACAATACCTCCAGAACCTACAAACTAAAAACCTTTTGGACTCTAAAGAATTTTGTTCCCAAATTAACTCTCTCCTAAAGGGGAACGCCACCCATGAGAAAAGCAGCATAGTAGCAAATGGTGTCCACGATACCAACCCGCAAGATGCTGCTAATGCACTAAATGCATTCCTAACTGACCTGGACATATTTAAAAATAATCTCTCTGGGTCCTCCCCCTCCCCCCAGGATCATTTACATGAGCAAACCCCTTACCCTAATTTTTACTTCAGACTTGCAACTAAATCGAGGTCCTAAAATTACTATGAAAAATCAAATCCTCTAGCTTTGCTGGGTTTGACAAGCTGGGACCCAGGCTCCTCAGAATCGCAGCCCACGTCATTGCTTCTCCAATCACTTGGTTCCTAAACAAATTGCTGCTTGAAGGCAAAGTCCACACTGTGTGGAAAGTTGCCTTGGTCACTCCCATCCCTAAAGGTGGGGATATTGAGCTTGTTGAGAATTACAGACCAATGTCCATCCTCTGCACTCTAAGTAAAGTGTTAGAGAGGATTGTATACCAGCAGGTCCAGGAATATGTTGAATGGAACAATTTACTAACTGAACGACAACATAGTTTTAGGCAAAATCATGGTACGAACACGGCCCTACTTAGCCTTATGGGGATATCTTCACAGCTCTAGATGATGGCCTTCCAACTGACACGGTCTTTATAGACCTTACCAAGGCATTTGACTTGGTGAATTAGCAGCAGCTTATCACTAAACTAACATCTCTTGGTCTTGATCATCTGTACACTCAATGGTTCACGGACTAACTTGCAGGCAGATCACAAATTTTCAGATGGCATGAAGCTAAGTCCGACAAATGCCTTATCATGGACAGTGTCCTGCAGGGTTCGATACTGGGACCACTCCGGTTTTCCCTGTTTATTAATGATTTGCCTCAACATTGTGGCTGGGCCAAGGTGACCTTATATGCAGACAATGCTGTGCTTTATAGGTCCTCCCGAGACACTGTCCAACTAAACAACCTTCTTGGTCAACAATACCTTGGCCTACTTGATAATTGGTTTCTTACTAATAAATTAGTTCTAAATAGTAAAAAGACCAAAGCCATACTATTTGGCTCTAAAAGCCTGGACCCAACCCATTCACATTTATTGTCCCCAGCTCTTTCTAATGGCTCAAAAATTGAAGTGATTGATTCTATCAAATATCTAGGTGTATACTTAGACCAAGACTGCTCCTTTAAGGGCCACATTGACCATTTGACCAAGAAACTCAACCAAACATTAGGTCTATTATACCTCCTGAGCCCTTTCCTCACTCATGAATCCAAATTCAAGGTTTCCACTGGTACACTCCTTCCCACCTTGCTGTATGGAGTCCCTTTACTACATTCTGTAAGAAGCTCTGAAATGCAAAGGCTAAAAGTACTGTATCACAGGATGAGGTGCTTCGCTGCAGGGATGCCACCACAGGAGCATCACTGCAAGGTACTATTATCTCTAAGGTGGCTTCCTCTTGAAGGCAGATTATCATATCCCTCACTGTGCCTTGCTTTTAAGCTCCAGCAAAATGGTGCCCCTCCTAGCCTAATTAACACATTAGCTCCCAAAAAGAATGGGAGAGCACTAAGATCCTCTGGCCGCCAGCTTCTCCAAGTCCCCAGTGTAAGGACTTCCCTAGGACTTCGGTCCTACGCTGCCTTCATCCCTCCCATCTGGAATGGTCTCCCTAGCAGTCTCCAGGAATGTACCTCCCTTGGGGGCTTCAAGAAGGGTCTTAAGGCCCACCTGTTGGAACTGAGCCTCTGCACCTGCTACCGTTGAGAGTCAGCCGACTCCCTACTGCTAATCTAACCTCACTGCGACATCAGTCTGACTGTGACTGTCTCGTGTATAATAGTACTTCTTCTCCTGTTGATGTTGATTATAATTAACTTGCAACTGTATCCTTAACTGGGTCAGTATGTCTATATTGACTGTTAATAGTGAAATGACCTGTATGTATTTTGTTATGTTTATAGATGTATGTAATTAATTCCATGTCGCCCCTGAAAAAGGGACTGTTTCGGTCTCAGTGGGCCTATCCGGACACCAAAATTTAAATAAATAAATAAAATTGTCCTACTTTTATTTATTTATTTATTCATTCTCAGATTACAATGCCTTTGAGCACTTAACAGCTCTTTTACAAAGGTTCCACGTCAGTGGGAAGGGTGACAGACATACAACAGATAGTATTACATAAAATATTGACAAGAAAGTATTTAAAATGACAATATGACATTAATATTGCAACTAAAATTAAAACTATGAATTGGTAGGAAATCAAAAATAACTTAATAAAAGGAGGCAGCCCAAGGTGCTTTTTCAAGTAGGTATAGTTAGATTTTAGTGAACAAAAGTTCAGGTAAGTGAAGATAAACAGTGGAAAGAAGGTGGAGGGTGATAGGGGTGAGGTGAAAGAAGGATCGGGGAAGGAGGCAGGAAATAAGGCAGAGCTGTTAGGGTGAATGTGGTCATTCGTAGAGAAAAGGGGAGAAGTAGGTACACAAGGATGTGTCAATACTGCTGAGGTAGTGTCATGTCAGTTGAAACAGTCACAGGAACTGTTAGCTGTAAGATGTTAACGAAGAGTGCCTTTAAATGGTCCCAATTTGGTAAGGAAGAGATATCACTGGGCAGTCTTTATTCAATCATTTTAACATTTATAGGGGGTTCTTGGTCTCATTATTTGGCTCAATCATAATTAGCCTGACCACCGACGACAAGATGACCCCATCATCGGTCAGTTCCCTGCACTTGAAATTTTAACATGCCAATATAAGCTGAGGTCCACTGCTTTCTCTCTTTCTTATGTGGAAACCACTATCTGGCTAAATCTTTTATATAGTGTGCTGTGGCCCATACAGTAAGAGGCTCACAGGTGAAACTGAGGAACTTACTGATTTCTGATGTGTTGGTGTGGTGTAGTGCTTATTTAAGTAACATACCTTTGGCTTATTCCCCTTAATTAACACTCAGAGGTGCCACAGGTGGAGATTACTGCTAAAGGAAACAGGAGTTCCCAGGTAAACAGCCCTGAAGACTCTGGAGAATGACAGATATGGAGGAGAGTTTGGAAGTGAGAGACAAGAAACTAGCTAGAGCTCTGAGATGTGGCTCCAGATAGTTTAAATAGTGGCTGGGGGGACTGGTCCATCAGCTGAGCACCGAACCCTCAGCAAGCTGCCCATTCACTGGACATCTGGACTCTGATGTGTTGGTGTGGTGTAGTGCTTACATAACGTACCTTTGGCTTATTCTCCTTTATTTTCACCCAGTTAGAGATACCATAGGTGGAGACCTATGGCTAAAGGAAATTTGAGTTCCTGGGTGAGGAGTAGGGCTGGACAGGGGCCAAATATTATTTTCTGAATACCACGAAAAATGGGTGATCTGAATATTCGGAAATGAATAACGAACAGACCACTATTCGAGTGGTATTCAGTATTTGGCTGGGGTGTTAAAAAAATGTCCATGGTTTTCCTCCTTCTTAGGTGGCCAGAGCTAGCCTCCTGACCACCCCCAGTTCCTTTAAAAGTAAATTTTCCCCCTAACTCTGTGTCTTCTTAATATTAAAAAAATGAATTATTGCCAGCTCCAACAGGAGCCAACACCAACCAGTCTCCTTAGACAAAGACAAGCCCCACACTCCCCAAAGCAGTATCTTTATTCCAAAATGCCCCCCCAACCTAACTGATAAATTGGAGTGGGGCTCATACCTTCAGTTCCCAGCTAGCTCAGTCAGCCCCCCCCCCTCCAAGTAGTGTGCACTTCTGTCACCAGCTCTGTAGTTAACCACCAACCAGTCAATGTCATAAGGGAGCATGCGGGAGGGGCATGATCGTGACAAAGGGGGTGGGTCAGTAGGATCAAAGTGATGCTAGACATCCTGATTGGCTAAGGCTGCCTAACATTACTTTGAGGCTACTGACCTACCCCTTTCCTCATGATCATGCACCAGGGTTTTATTTAACTCTAAAAATGTATTAGCGTTTTGCTCATAAAAGTGTTAAAACATTGTGAAAATGCATAGCACTTGCCTCAATGTGTTTAACAAACATAACACTTCTCGAAAACCTATATAAATACTTTCTGTACAGTTAGTATTGTCCCAAGGAAAAAAACTACTAATCAATTATTTAAAACCCTGATGCACCACCCATTCTTGCTCCCTTATGAAACTGGCTGGCTGTAGCTATTGCTAACACTATAGAGTGAGCATCAGGAATATATGCTACTGGGGTGGGGCTCTGACTTATCCAGCTGGGAATTAAAAGTACAAGACCCACCACCAATTCATCAGTCAGATCAAGTGGGGCCATTTTGGAATTAATATACTGCTTTGGGGAGTGTTGCGCTTTTCTGAGGAGAAATGTCAGAAGGCGGCTCTGGTGGAGCAGCAGTACCAGTAATTCTAATTTTTAAAATGTTAAGCAGACAGACAGCTATGGGGGGATTTACTGTCAGAGGAGCCAGAGGGTGGCCAGGAGACTACCTAGGAAGGGGGGGGAGAGGCTTTTTGGTTTTAAAGATCACCCGGCCAAATACCAAATGTGAGGATATTTGGAAACCCTGCATATAATATTTGGCTGAATATTCGGAAAAATGTATTACACAGCCCTATTAAGAAGCCCAGGAGATGCAGGAGAATGCTAGAATTGGAGAAGGGTTGGGAAGAGGGAGAAAATAAAGTGGCTAGAGTCCTGAGGTATGGCTCCAGTCAGTTTAAATAGTGGCTGGGAGGGGGACAGGTTGATTAACTGACCACTGAACCTCAGTAAGCTTTCCATTAACTGGGCATCTGATCTCTGATGTGCTGGTGAGTTGTATTTCTTAAATAATATACCTCTGAGTTTTTCTGCTATAACCCCTAGGTGGCGCTATCCCGAGGGCTACTACCCCTGCCTGCTTGGCTAGTAGCAGGTTAAGGGGCCTGAGTTCTGAAATGGGAGCCTCCACCCAGAGATCAGGGTTGATAGTGGTCAAGCTAGCCTGGGCACAGCCCTCCGGGACACTGTAACCCTCTCTTTCCCCTCTAGTGGCCTGAACACTGTACAATAATCACTTTCACAATACCCCTGGTACACCACACAAGTACCCACACTGTTTGCACTTACAACCAGGGCTGGTTCCTCTGGCTCGGCCCTGGGGACCCCCTGTAAAACAACGTTATGCAGAGCAAATAACAACAGTACAGTACTTTGAGCACAAACTGAAACCACAGTCAGATTACATGCAGAAAATGTTAGATCTGATTTATTCAGTGGACTTGAACAAGGGAGGGACAAAATCAGGTTAATTAGCTTAAAGGTTATATCAATCAAGCAGTTATGCATGCGCTTTGAGTCCCCCCCCACACAGTCACACCTTTGGGTACCCAGGTGGAGAAGAGATGGGCTAGCCAGAACTGTTGCCCAGGGTTGGCCGGCATCACAGCTGGTTGGGGCCCTGTGATGGAAAACACAACATGCATAGTACACAATATTTGTAATCCAGAGCCAGAGGGCTCAGTTTGTAAAGGAAACGAAACAACAAGACAATCAGATGACACACTCAGATTAAGCTGTTGTTGCAGGGAGCTACCCTGGTATTTACTCACGATACCCAAGACTGAACACAGGCTGGATGAAAATCGAGACTGCAGGTGGTTGATCTGGAATGCCAGGAGAAGCAGGGCAAACACGAGTCGCAGAGGTATCGTTCCTGTTTAAGCGTGGAGCAGGGGGCTGATCCCCAGGCAGGTTTCTCGTCGATGGCTTCTCTGTGCAGTGGGTAGTCTGGCAAGGCCCAGACCGCATGGGGACAAATTCGGATGCAGTCCATTTTGGGCTAGATACAGCTTCCAGCAAGCAGAACACAGTTCACACAGTGGGGGACTAACTCAAGACCCACTAGCAGCTCATAGCACATTTACATGTAAGGGAATTCTACTGTACCAGACAGAGCCCTCCCCAGTCACAATCACAAAGTCTGCACACACCGGGAGATTAGGGGTAGCTGGAACTCCTGACAGGCTGATCACATTCAGCAAAATCTTCAGTCTTCTTCAGGTTGAGCCTGGCCCACTTCAGTAGCTTAGTTTAGTCACACAAGCTTGGATTTAGTCCAAAATAATTCTCTTCTCTCCCTCTTAGGAGCAGCACACCGACATGCAGGTGGTGGGACTTTTTTTGGATCGGGGGCTGGAGGTGTGGACTGGTCCTTGCTGGGACCCCCTCCTTCCCCACACGGACTGGTGTTGCTCTCCCACGGGGCTCCTACAGAGGAAGTCAGACCGCTGGAGAGAGAGAGAGAGCAAGAGACGGAGTAAAAAACAAAGGAGTGAAAGAATTTGCCCACCACCCACCTGTTCCTCCTCCCTTAAATGCTGCAAGCCTCCCCTTAATATTTCGGGATCCTATTGGGTGATTGGAAGTGGCTAAAAAAACAACAAACCTATTTTTTGTCATTTGTCTGGTTTCACTACATTGCATGTGGCTTTGTTCCTTGTTCTGCTTATACTTTCATGTACCATATGATTATTGAATGCTTCTGCCTACTCTTCAAAATTACCTAGAACTGCTACTTCGGGAGTTAGCCTGGCTAGCAATGGCAATATGTTAGTGTTCTCCAGGTTTCATGTGATTATTGAATGCTTCTGCCTACTCTTTAAAGTTAACCAGAACTGTTACTTCGGGTGTTAGCCCAGCTAATAATAGCAATAAGTTAGTATTCTCCTGGTTTCGTGTTAGAAATACCCTAGCAGCTCAGTATCTGCAAGGGATGTTGCTTTGAATGTTTGCTGGACTATCTAGGTATGAGTTAGGGTTCTCAGGTTTCCTATTTGCCCTTACCTAACTGTCATTGGGGTGAGTGCTTTGCAATTAGTCCAGGTCATTGTTCGTCTGTCTATGCTGTAGGCGTACACTCTTGGACAGACCCTGTCCGCACTGGCTGAACTTGCACACTAAGAACTCTGGTCTCTCCCCTCTCAAGCTGACCCACCAGTCATGGCTGTCTCCTTGAGTTGGGTGTCGCTAGTTGCTGCTGTGGAAAAAGGGTACATGGATACTCCAAGGCCTATCAGGAATGGTGTTCTGTCCTTCTTGCCTTGTACTGTCCTCTCCGTTGGTCTCCTTGCCAGCCTCTTTTTTTCCCCAATGGTCATAGACTCTTCTCGGTCGCATGGGGTCCACTGGGGAACTACTGTCCCACACGAGGGGTTTGATTTCACCTTCTCTAACCTTCTAGCTCAAGACAGACTGCCTCCCTGGCCTGCCTGCTGTCTTGACCTCAGATGCCTTCTGGGCACTGCCTTGGTGAGAAGACGTTTATCATGAAGGCCCTCGGCCAGTGGTACCCCTCGCCCCATAAGGTTTCTCCTCTGGCTCTTCATTGTGATACTGGCCCTTGCGGGTGACATCGAGCTAAACCCTGGTCCCACAGCTCAGGCCTCGTCAATCCCTGAATGTTGGAAATTAGGAAAGGGGCTAAAAATTGCTCACCTTAACATTCGTAGTCTACTACCCAACCATGATGAACTATCTGCCTGGGTCATCCACTATAAGCCTGACATACTAGGTATTACAGAGTCCTGGCTGAAACCCTCAATTCTAGACTCGGCCTGTGCACTTTCTGGCTATAAGTTTATTAGACAAGATCGTCCGGGAAAAAAGCGAGGGGGTGGTATCCTAATTTACTATAAGAGTCACCCTAGTGTATCTGCGGTAATCCATCAGCAGTCCTCTCTGTCTACCTGCGAGCTGCTGCACACAGTGCTGCTGCTTGGAAATACAAAGAAGCTGCATCTTGTATGCACATATAATCCTCCCAAGGGTGGTCTGCCTGGACTTACCCACCTCCTGGATAACGCTGGCCCTTCTGTTAGGGATAATGAACTTTTGATCCTAGGTGATGTGAACTTAAACTGGACAGGAAGTAACTCCAAGCAGTTTGAGCCTCTGTTGGCAAGTCTTGCCCTGACTCAGCTTATCCAGGAGCCCACTAGATGGGCTGCTAAAGGTGGCACTAGCTCCCTACTGGACTGGGTCCTATCTAACCGCCCAGATAGGATCAGCTCAGTTGGAACCCTACCTGACTCCATCTCAGATCACACCCCTGTTTTGTGTGTGGAAGGTCCCCTCCCCAAAAATTCTCCACAAAATCATTCATGTTAGGGATTTCTCTAAGTTTGATCTGGGGTCTTTTCATGATGATCTGAGGACCACTGACTGGTCAGGAGTGCTCAGTGCCCATGACCCATCCACAGCTGTCTCCCAGTTTCTCACTGTTTTCAGCACCCTGCAGGACAAACATGCCCCCCTTATTAGACAGAGAGTGAGGGGGACTGCCACAAAATGGCTACATGGGAGCCTGCTAGCCCTTATGCGTGCAGGGGACAAGTGTTGGGCTCAGTTTAAATACACATTGGATCAGTCCATCTTCCAACAGTATAGGAAGCTCAGAAAGGAGTGCAAAAATGCCATCAGGGCAGCAAAAAGTGAATATTGTAAATCTGCCCTGCTTAGCTCTGCTAAGGACCCATGAAGGTTCTAGAGGAACATAAAAAACTTAGTCAGCAGCTCCTCCAACTTGGGAGTTTCTGACATGATCATTGGAGGGTCAAGTTATAATAATCCACTCACGATTGCTAATGCTTTAAATTCCCACTTTTCGGGCTTGTCCATGCTTACCTCCTCTTTCCCTGCTGCAGAGGATATTAGAGGCCCCTCGGCCACTGTCCCTCAGGAGGCTCACCCCTCTCAACCATTATTTTCTCTCAGGGCTGTGTTTGTCAAGAAGATGCAGAGACTTTTCTCTGGTCTCTCCCCACACTCCAGCACTGGCCATGATAACATGGAACCCAAGCTTCTGAACCTGGGTGCTCCCTACATTGCCATCCCAGTGGCACATATCTTCAATCTGTCCCTTGCCACTGGTGTTATCCCTGGTATTTGGAAAGTAGAAAGGATTGTCCCTGTTCCGAAGCAAGGTAACCCCAAAGTCCTGGACAACTATCGTCCAATTGCCATCCTGTCGGCCATTAGTAAACTCTTAGAGAAAACTGTGGCCAAACAGCTTACAGAGTATATTCAGACTCATCAGTTGCAGTCCCCTGCACAGCATGGATATCGAAAAGGGTACTGCACGACCACTGCCCTTGTCTCTGTCTCTTCCAGCATCAGGGCAGCCATGGACCAGGGAGAACTCTATGGGGTTATATTCATTGACTTATCCAAGGCCTTTGACCTTGTAGACGATGCATTACTCTGTTCACAGATGCAGTCCTTAGGCCTGTCCCCCCCTGCCTTGAGTTGGCTGAGAAACTACCTCCAGGGCAGAACACAGCAGACTAAATTCAACAAAGTCCTCTCTGACACCACTCCAGTGACCTCTGGTGTCCCACAGAGACCAGTTTTGGGGCCCCTTCTCTTTTCTGCATTTGTTAACAACCTCCCTGCTGCTGCTTCCAACTGTAGTGCCACCCTTTATGCAGATGATCTTGTCATCCTTGCACATTCCCGAGACATTGGGGTTCTTAACCTTCAGCTGAGTGAGGCCTTTAAGAATACTCAAGTCTGGGTAACATCCCACAAGCTGGTCCTCAATCTGAAAAAAACTCAGGCCATGCTCTTTGGGTCAGCAGCCAAGATCAAGGCCTCCCCTGTTCCTCTATGTGTCAGTGGTGTGGATGACTCTCCCCTCCTAACCACAGTTTCAATACAATACCTTGGGGTTACACTTGACCCCCAACTCGACCTGGAGAGTCACATCCTAAATGTTTGTAGAACAGTAAACTGCAAACTGGGTCTTGCCTACAGAGCAAAGAAAAACTTTATGTCTGCAGCTCGCTTGGCACTGGCCAGAGGTGTGCTGCTCCCTTCACTAAGCAATGGCCTTCTCCTGTTCGCTGGCACCTCCAAGGTCCACCTTGCCGGGTGGAACACGACATATAACAACATCTGTCACTTTGCCCTGGTTATCCCACATCTCACCCACCATTGTCAATTATCCGACAAACTGAGCTGGCTTTCCTCAGCCAATCACTTGAAATATGGGTTGGGCCACTCCGTAGGAAAGGTACTCAGAACTGGCACCCCACCGGGGCTTGCACAGCTTCTCCTGCCTGCTGTATCCTCCTCCTACTCCCTCAGGTCTCAGGGTCCGGCGGTGCTCAAAGTTCCATATACTCGAACCCTAATGGGGGATAGGGACTTTGCTACATGTGCTCTGAGGCTATGGAACTCCCTTCCTGACCATGTACATTCCTCCCCCTCCCAACTGTCTCCGGAATTCCCTGTGGGAGCATTTGAAACTGTCCTCGGTGTGTGGGTGTCCCAAGCCGCCCTAACCAGGTCTCCAAATTGGTCCCTTTCTGATCCACTGCCTACTGTCCTTTAATCTCTGGGTAGCATGTGATTGATCGCCATCTGCTTATGTATTAAGTGGTCCTGGTAAATAGGGTCACTAGTGCAATGTAATTACCATTGAATGTGTTAGTCTATTTATTCTGTATGTATATGTATATTTTACCTATTACTGCTCACTGTATACTATCTATGTTTATCTTGCCCTCTTGTAACTCTGTACATTGCCCCTCTTGTTGTTATGTACCTTGTTTGAACCTGTATTTTCATTGTACTCTCCCGGGTCTTACCTGAAAATAGGCATACAGATTGTCCAGTGTACCTACCTGGTCAACAAAAGCTAAATAAATAAAATAAATAAAAACTTAGCCTTTTCAGAGTTCTCCCATGCGAATCCACTCAGGATTGCTGCTCAGAATCCTTCATCTCCTTCTTGTTCAGCTTCCAGCTTAGATCTAACTGAAAATTGCAAGCAGCCTGGGACTTCCCCAAGATCCAAAAGATTTGGTTGGCTGATTTGGCTGTCAGTCAAAGCAAGAGCTCCCCCTCCAGCTGCAAAAAAGGCGCAAAAAAGCTCCAAACTACAGTTTCTACAGATTTTGAATTCAGACAGCTCCTGTAGTCCAGCTGCATTTTAGGTCCCACCAGTATGGTTTGGTCCAATTTGCAGTCCAGGACCAAGATAGTGGAGACAAACAAAACAGTTCTCGCTACAAAGAAAGCAGGTTAGACAAACTACATTATCATTATCACTCTACATGATTTTCAGTAAACAGTTACATCTTTCAACAGAGCTCCCTCTCAGATTACTTAAGCTGCAATCAGGCAGCTCTTAAAGAGACAGTACACAGAGGCTATACAGGCTCTGGTAATCACATTCAAACTGCTAAAACACAGGACACCAGCCTGGCAATGAGCATTTAGGCAAGCTCAAGGATGACTTTTTGGGAACCCCCATTTGTAGGGGGGTTACACCCTCCCTTCCCAAGGAAAACATGGCATCCGCGTCGAGTCTGTACCATCATAACATTGAACATGCAACATATACAAGACATGTATACCATTAGCATGCTATACAAGAACTATCTGATTCATCAATTGGCATAACTTGTCACTTTACTATACATTTCAATGTACTCCACTATATCATTTCCATTCTGACAATACATTATGCATATTTCACACAAGTAAATTGAACATTACTATACAGAATCATGTAATAACTTCTTGTACTCTAAACAATGCAAAAGGGGGCCCTTCCCTATCAGCTAACTTGGGTCTGGATGGGACAGGGGCACCATGGTGAGAGGGCAGAACAAGTAACCTGGAATGGGCTGTCAAGCTCAATTTGGGCAGCGAGCTGTGAGAGACATAAACGCCTTTGTGGACTACATTGAGAGGCAAATCCACTGGCCTCCAGAGGAATCGTAACTGAAGTGCACCACTGGCTTGACAGCTTGGCCAGTCTTTCTGGGGTGCACAACCACAGTCTCTGTACTTTCAGCAATGGTCTTGGAGCTTTCATCACTTGTGGGGGGTGCCTCTGCATGAAGGGGAATGTCCAAGCTGGGAGCACTGTCAGCCCCTTGCTCTGTAGTCTCTGTTTCCACAACACTTGGCTCATTTTGAAGACACTCTGGCACTGAACGGGGGTTGTCAGCACTCTCATAGTGTTCCTCAAGTTCTGGCGTGTCACCAGAAAGACTCATACCATCAGCCTCTCCTTCAGGCAAATCATACAGTTCCACGATACACAAAGACTGAGCATCCTCAGATGTGATACTTTGCACTTCACCTTCAGGGAGCATTGGCTCCAAGGATGATGCCGAGGTGTTAGGCAGTCCAGAAGGCCCAGCTTCATCCCCATAATTCAACATAGTATTTCCACGAAACAACTGACTCAGTTCATATGAGGGGTAATAGGCATTATCACACTCACTGTCATCCGAGTTAGACTGGCAGTCACTATCATTCTGGGCCTGCTGCAGGAAAGTCTTAAATCGGCAACCACGGGGGCAGACTGACTCTGTTTCTTTCTTGCAGCAGCATGAGTCACTGGTCCAGGGGAATCAACCTCGGCAGGTTCAGCCTCAATTATAACCTTGACCAATAGGTAGCAAGTGGTTACGTGCATGGTCTTGACAGCTTTGAGTTATTCTCTGCGCACTTTGTACACTGGCAAATCATCCAACTTTCCAACTATGACATGGGAAGATGGTGCCAACGATCAACAATTTTGTGTTTACATGCAATCCTAAATTTCACAACAACACACGGTCTCCAGGCCTAAGCTCTTGAACCTTTACTTTTCTGTCATGTCTCTCTTTGTTGACTAGATTTCTTTTGGCGGCCATTGTCTGGGCCAGTTGATAGGCATGGTTCAATTGAGCTTTCAATTTTTGTACATATTGTAGGTAATCTTCAGCTTGGACCCCATCGGGAGAAACCCCAAAACAGACATCAACAGGCAGCCGGGCCTCTCTCCCGAACATGAGGCGGTAGGGAGAGAACCCGGTAGCATCATTCTTCGTGCAACTGTATGCGTGTACCAAGGTGCTAATCTGCTGGCTCCATTTATACTTATCTTTTGGGTGGAGGGTGCATGTCTAGCAGGGTGCGGTTAAAGCGTTCTGGTCGAGGATCCCCCTGCGGGTGATAAGGGGTGGTTCTTGACTTTCACACGCCCCCATAGAGAGAGCATTTCTTTGATTGGCCAACTCTCAAAGTCCCGGCCCTGATCAGAGTGAATTCGCTGGGGGGCACCATAGTGGATGAAGAAATTTTCCACTAGCACCTTGGCCACGGTAGATGCTTTTTGATCTTTGGTGGGAAATGCTTGTGCATACCGTGTGAAATGGTCCGTAACCACTAACACACTGCCAATGTTTCGCTGATCAGGCTGTAAACTCAAGAAGTCTATGCAGACTAGTTCCATTGGGGTGCTGGTAGTAATGTTGACAAGGGGGGCAGCCCTCTGAGGCAGGGCTTTTCTCTGCAGGCAGGGACTACAAGTCCTTACATGGTGCTCAACATTGGCCCCCATCTTGGGCCAGTAGAATCGAGATCATACTAGGTCAAGGGTCCGGTCGATACCGAAGTGGCCCATATGATTGTGGAGGGACCTCAGTACCAAATCTTTGAAGTCTCTGGGCAGGACCAATTGTTGCTTGTCTATTTGGCCACTCCGATCTACAGTCTCTCTATACAACAACTGATTAAGCAGTTTCAACCTGCAGCCTTCCTTAAACAATAAAGCGGTTCGCAGATCAGAGGAACGCAACTTGGACACATCTTTTCCTGCATGAAGGGCGTCAGGTGGTGGCTGAATCATAGGATCTCGGGATTGAGCCCACTGAATGCTATCATTGTCAAACTGAGTTAGTGCACTAATATCTAGAGCAGAGAAGTGGCAATATGCAGCTGGTATGCAGGTGTCAGAGGGGCCCAAGCAATCTACTAAGCAGTCCACTGTGTCTGTAGACATCTGTTCATTTCTATCAAACTTTTGGCACAATGCTCAGATGCCAGGTTCAGACAGTCTGACCCAGTCACTCTTGGAAATGGGCCTCCGGGATAGGGCGTCAGCATCAATATGTTTCAGGCCTGGTCTGTATTCGACAGCATAATCATATGTTAACAATGCAGAAAGCCACCGGTGCCCCGTGGCGTCTAACTTAGCTGAAGTCTGTACATAAGTCAACGGGTTATTGTCAGTCCTCACCAATATTTTCGCCCCATAGAGGTAATCATGAAACTGGTCGACAATGGCCCATTTTAACGCAAGGAACTCCAACTTGTGCACTGGGTAGTTTCGCTCTGACGGGGTCAAGCTCCTATTGGCGAATGCCACTGGTCTCAAACTGTCCTCATGGTCTTGATACAGTACAGCTCCTAGACTCTGCAGACTGACATCAGTATGCAGCACATAGGTTTGGTGGGATCAGCATAAGCGAGGATGGGGGCATAGGTGAGCTGATATATGACTTTATGGAAAGCTGCTTCACAGTCAGGCATCCAACGGGACCCAGACAGTTTACCTGGGTGGAAATATGCTTTGTCTGGTTCTTTGACGGACCCTTTTTTGTATTTTCGATTGGTAGGAGGGTAACTCTGGGTAAGATTCAAGAGTGGCCAAATCACTTTGGAATAGTCCTTTATGAACCGGTGGTAGTAGCCACAGAATCCCAGGAAATGTTGTAGTTCTTTCAAATTGTGGGGCTGGGACCAAGTAGTCAAGGCTTCAACTTTACAAGGATCAGACTCTATCCCCTCTGTAGACACTATGTGCCCCACATACTTCACAGAGGTTTGGAAAAACTAGCACTTGTCAATGGACAGCTTAAGGCCAAAATCTTCCAGTCGGCTTAGTACTTTGAACAGTCGACTCTCATGTTCCTCTAGGAGCACCCAAACACAATGACATCGTCAAGTACACCAGGCATTCCAGCAAATTCATGTCTCCCACCGTCGTTCCATCAGTCGCTGGAAAGTGACTTAAGAGCCGATATCCCCTTGGCATTCTCAGGAATTCATAGAACCCAAAGGATGGATGAAGGCTGTCTTCTCATGCTCCTGTTGAGCCATCAGAATCTGGTAATACCCACTGCAAAGATCCAGCACCGAGAACCATTTGCTCCCATTCAAACAATCCAGAGCATCTTGTACAGTATACAGGGCATGGTGTACTGATCAGGGATGGTCCACCTGTTGAGGGTCCGATAATCCACACACATTCATACTGTTCCATTCTTCTTATGCACAACCACAATGGGAGAAGCATATGGGCTTCTAGATTCTTGTATCACACCAGTCACGAGCATTTCCTGCAAGTGTCTTCTCACGTCATCTATGTCTGCAGGGGCTAGGCATCGAGACCTCTCTTGAAATGGCTGTTCATCGTGCAGGCGTATGTGATGCTCCGCACCCTGGACACATCCCACGTCCCATTTCTTCAACGAAAACACTTGATCTCTCTGGGCAAGTTTCTGGCTAATTCTAGTTTTCCATTCAGCTGGCAATGGGGAGTCACCAAAATCAAACAAGTCGGGAGTCACTCTATCTGTCTTGCCAGGAGGCTTGTTGCTGGGCAACACTGCAGTGTCCGCGCAGTGTACCATAGGTAGGGTGCATCCTCTGTTCACCCGGATCTCCCGATCTGACATATTATGAATCTGGACCATCACTCATCGTGCATAGGCATGAGTGCGAGCTGGCAAAATGCTGGGCGTAACTAATAATCCTTCCGGCAATTTTCCATCACCTGGCGCATCCAACATCAGTATTTTGTTCTTGACATCTTTGCGGAGGTGGACCTTCCCTTTAATGGTACACTGGGCGTTAGGGGCCAGTACCATTCAATCAGGATCCTTCTTCCACACGACCCATCCTGGTCCACTCCCTTGGGGTTATGTTGCAAATCATAGGCCCTCTTGATCAGAGCAGGAATTCTTAGGGCCCTCCCAGTCCATCGGCCTTGTTTCTCATGACAGAGTTGTGCCAATCTCCCAAACATATGGGCTTTGGTCCCAATATTAACAGAGGAACCCCATCATACAGTCCAGTAGGGGGACACACTAAGGCCAGTGCCTCGACTTGCTCCTCTACACCAGTTACAGCTGCAGGAAATGACAACCAGAGGCAGACATATCCTAGGCAGGGATAAGACGTGTCGCTCAGCCCCCACACATGTAGGCCTTCCAGGGATTGTAAGGGCACAGCAGATAAGTGTTTGTCATACCAGTCCTTAAATACAATAGTCACTTGTGACCCACTGTCCAGCACAGCCCGAGTAGGAATACCATTCACAGCCACGGTAGTCTCCATTGAAGGGCCCACTATTTTGGACCAGTCTGGAGGGACAGCAGCAGGGGCCTGGATGGATGATTTAGCCACATAGGGATTTGAGTTACTACTTCTTGAACCCTCAATGTAGTCATTTTGGGCACTCCTTGACTGCTGATTCATTCTCTGAAGCTGTCCTTGAAGCCTGTATACAACTTTATCTAGGTCTTTTGTGGACCAGCATTCACTCTTCATGTGCCCATCCTTCCCACAATTATGACAAAATATGATTTCTGGGATTTGGGGTGGCGAGGCATCCACACTGGGAGCTGGGCGGTGGTACTACCAACTGAAAACCTTGGTGCCATCTCTGTCTGCTGTGTGGTGAGCATTTGGAGACATCTCATCAATTCTCTTACTTTCATAGTCAAGACATCGAATTTCGAGCTGCTGTCAGCAGGAGCTGCCTGGGTGGACACCCCCACCCTCATAGCAGATGCAGTTGGATAAGGGTTGGTGCCTGTACTTGCAGGAGCGGCCTTCATAAAGAGACTGTTTTTTACTTCCCTGAACTCCCTCAGCAATTCATTCCATGGTGGCACACCTTCATTGGTCCCCACTTCGGAAGGGCCTTCCGACGCCGTGATCACTTGGGCTTCGCTCACCCTAGAATTACAATCCCCCTCTTCATCTTCAACTTCCTGGAGTTCTTTTATCAAGTCACAATAGTCCGGTGGGTTACCCCTTCTATCTGGGAGCCTTAATTGAAGGAGCTGCAATTTAGAATGCTTTGCATGTTGCAGTATGTGCCCTAACCTCACATGGTTTAAGTCACTAGCAGCTACCCCACCTTTTCAGTAAGCCTTCTGCAGCACTCTTTCCAGACGAGTAACATATGCAGACAAACTTTCCCCCTGGCCATTGTTTTGTACCTTGAAATTTCCACATCAAGTTCTTCCCTGACTCAATGCTCCTAAAATTGCCTTCGAGTGCAGATAGATACTTCTGGGCAGATGCAACAGGGTTTGTGGACCACAGAAATTTAATGGCCTCTACGGTGGGACCCCTCAAACTTTCTATGATCCTTTCCATTTCTCAGCCTCTGCACACTGCATTCAGGTACCAAAGGGCAACACAATCTATCCAGGTCTCCCCAATCATCCTCCACTTGGGGGTGGGAGGGTGCCGAGAAGATTCTCAACCTTCGGTAAGAGTCGTGACTAATGGCAGGTACAGACATAGGAGCCAGCATTGGCATGGGCACAGAAAGAGGGGCAATAATGGGTGCTGGAGCAGGAGGGGGTGTTGGGGGAGGAACACCCCCAGGTGGCAGGAATAGTTTCTTTAAGTCCTCCACAGTTTACGGTTTTCCCTTCCTCCAGCAACAACTTAGCAAATTTCTCCTCAAAGGTCTCAGATAGTGGGGGGGGCTCATTCTCCCCGGGGTCTTTACTGTCTTTAATTATCACTCTCTAGACAGTGAGGAGGCTCCATCGAGGTGATAGTCCGTGGCACTTTGGAACTGTCTACTGGGCCCCTACATTCTACTAATGCCATGAAACTTTAGGCGAGCAGATTAGCCTGTCGACCTACCACCACAGGGTTTTGTAAACATTCAACCTTGGAAAGTACTCCTCTACAGTGTCCTTATTGGTACCAGGGAATATCCAGGATAAGTATAGCATTTTGGGGGTCGATCTCCGACCAGTACACCACTCCACCAACTGGTGTACAGCCACTTCTGTTAGGGGTGGCCATTTATTTTAACAGCACTGCAAATTTGGCCACTAGAAGACACAAAATCCCAGCAGTGAGCCTCCAAGATGTAACCCCTAGGTGGCACTATCCCAAGGGTTACTACCCCTGCCTGCTTGGCTAGTAGCAGGTTAAGGGGCCTGAGTTCTGAAATGGGTGCCTCCACCCGGAGATCAGGGTTAGTAGTGGTCAAGCTAGCCCTAGGCACAGCCCTCCAGGACATTGTAACCCCCCTCTTTCCCCTCTAGTGGCCTGAACACTGTACAATAATCACTTTCACAATACCCCTGGTACACCACACAAATACCACACTGTTTGCACTTACCGCCAGGGCTGGTTCCTCTGGCTCAACCCTAGGGATCCCCTGTAAAACAAGATTATGCACAGCAAACAGCAACAGTACAGTACTTTGTGCACAAACTGGAAACACAGTCAGATTACTTGCAGAAAAAGTTAGATCTGATTTATTCAGGGGACTTGAACAAGGGAGGGACAAAATCAGGTTAATTAGCATAAAGGTTATATCAATCAAGCAGTTATGCTTGCGCTTTGAGTGCCCCCACACAGTCACACCTTTGGGTACCCAGCTGGAGAAGAGATGGGCTAGCCAGGACCATTGCCCAGGGTTGGCCGGCGTCGCAGCTGGTTGAGGCGCTCTGATGGAAAACATGACATGTACAGTATACAATATTTGTAATCCGGAGCCAGAGGGCTCAGTTCATAAAGGAAACAAAACAACAAGACGATCAGATGACACACTCAGATTAAGCTGTTGTTGCAGGGAGCTACCCTGGTATTTACTTACGATACCCAAGACTGGACACAGGCTGGACAAAAATCGAGACTGCAGGTGGTTGATCTGGAATGCCAGGAGAAACAGGGCCCACACGAGTCACAGAGGCATCATTCCTGTTCAAGTGTAGAGCAGAGGGCTAATCCCCAGGTAGGTCTCTTGTCGATGGCTTCTCTGTGCAGTGGGTAGTCTGGCTGGGCCAGTCTGGCAAGGCCCAGACCGCATGGAAGCAAATTTGGATGCAGTCCATTTTGGGCTGGATACAGCTTCCAGCAAGCAGAACACAGTTCACACAGTGAGGAACTAACTCACGACCCACTAGCAGCTCATAGCACATTTACATGTAAGGGAATTCTACTGTACCAGACAGAGCGCTCCCCGGTCACAATCACAAAGTCTCTGCACACACCAGGAGATAAGGGGTAGCCTGAACTCCTGACAGGCCGATCGCATTCAGCAAAATCTTCAGTCTTCTTCAGGTTGAGCTTGGCCCACTTCAGTAGCACAGACTTGGATTTAGTCCAAATGATTCTCTCTGTCCCTCTCAGGAGCAGCACACGACATACAGACCAAAAACTTAGCCTTTTCAGAGTTCTCCCATGTGAATCCACTCAGGATTGCTGCTCAGAATCTTTCAGCTCCTTCTTGTTCAGCTTCCAGCTTAGCTCTAACTGAAAACTGCAAGCAGCCCGGGACTTCCCTAAGATCCAAAAGATTTGGTTGCCTGATTTGGCTGTCAGTCAAAGCAAGAGCTCCCCCAAAAAAGCTCCAAACTACAGTTCCTACAAATTTTGAATTCAAACAGCTCCTGTAGTCCGGCTACATTTTAAGTCCCACCATTACTGTTTGGTCCAATTTGCAGTCCAGGACCAAGATAGTAGAGACAAACAAAACAGTCCTTGCTACAAAAAAGCAGGTTAGACAAACTACATTATCATTATCACTCTAAATGATTTTCAGTAAATAGTTACATATTTCAGCAGAGCTCCTCTCAGATTACTTAAGCTGCAATCAGGCAGCTCTTAAGAGACAGTACACAGAGGCTATACAGGCTCTGGTAATCATTTAAACTGCTAAAACACAGGACACCAGCCTGGCAATGAGCATTTAGGCAAGCTCAAGGATGACTTTTTGGGAACCCCTATTTGTATGGGGTTACACCGCTCCTTGCCAGCCTTTTTTTCCCAATGGTCATAGACTCTTTCTCGGTCGCATGGGGTCCACTGGGAACTACTGTCCCACTAGGGGTTTGATTTCACCTTCTAACCTTCTGGCTCAGACAGACCCTCCTGGCCTGCCTGCTGTCTTGACCTCAGATGCCTTCTGGGCACTGCCTTGGTGAGGCGTTTATCATGAAGGCCCCCCAGTGGTTCCTCCGCCCATAGGTTTCTCTCTGGCTCTTCATTGGATACTGGCCCTGTGACATCGAGCTAACCCTGGTCCCACAGGCTCAGCCTCGCTAATCCCTGAATGTTGGAAATTTAAAGGGGCTAAAGTTCTCACCTAACTTCTGTAGTCCTACCCAACCATGATGAACTATCTGCCTGGGTCATCCACTGCGCCTGACATACTAGGGTATTGCAGAGTTGCTGAAACCTCAATCTAGACTCGCCTGTGCACTTCTGGCTATGTTTATTAGACAAGATCGTCCGGGAAAAAGCGAGGGTGTCCTAATTTACTATAAGAGTGCTAGTGTCTCTGGTAATCCATCAGCAGTCCCTCTGTCTACTTGCGAGCTGCTGCACACAGTGCGGTTTTGGAACTGAAGCTGCATCTGTGTGCATATAATCTCCCAGGTCTGCCTGGACTTACCACCTCCTGATGCTGGGCCTTCTGTTAGGGATAATGAACTTTTGATCCTAGGTGATGTGAACTTAAACTGACAGGAAGTAACTCCAAGCAGTTTGAGCCTCTGTTGCAAGTCTTGGCTCAGCTTATCCGGGAGCCCACTAGATGGGCTGCTAGCGTGACACTAGTCTTACTGGCTGGGTCTATCTAACACTTCCAGATAGATCAGCTCAGGAACCCTACCTGACTCCATCTCAGATCACCCTTGTTTTTGTGTGTTGTCCTCCTCAAAATTCTCACAAAATCATTCCATGTTAGATTGTCTAAGTTTGATCTGGGGTGTTTTCATGATGATCTGAGGACCACTGACTGGTCAGGGAGTGCTTAGTGCCCATGACCCATCCACATGATCTCTCTCAGTTTCTCACTGTTTTCAGCACCCTGTCAGGACAAACATGCCCCTTTATTAGACAAGAGAGTGAGGGGGACTGCTGCAAATGGTTGCATGGGAGCCATAGCCTTGTGCGTGTAGGGACAAGTGTTGGGTTCAGTTTAAATATCACTTGGATCAGTCCATCTTCCAACAGTATAGGAAGCTCAGAAAGGAGTGTAAAAATGCCATCAGGGCAGCAAAAGTGAATATTGTAATATCTGCCTTGCTTAGCTCTGCTAAGGACCCATGAAGGTTCTAGAGGAACATAAAAACTTAGTCAGCAGCTCCCTCCAACTTGGGAGTTTCTGATGGATCATTGGAGGTCAAGTTATACACAATCCACCTCAGATTGCTAATGCTTTAAATTCCCACTTTCGGGCTTGTCCATGCTACCTCCTCTTCCTGCTGCAGAGGATATTAGAGGCCTCGGCCACCTGTCCCTCAGGAGTGCCCCCTCTCAACCATTATTTTCTCTCAGGGCTGTGTTTGTCAAGAAGATGCAGAGACTTTTCTCTGGTCTCTCCCCACACTCAGCACTGGCCATGATATTATGGAACCCAAGCTTCAGACCTGGTGCTCCTTAACATTGCCATCCCAGTGGCATATATCTTCAATCTGTCCCTGCCACTGGTAAGTTATCCCTGGTATTTGGAAAGTAGAAAGGATTGTCCCTGTTCCGAAGCAAGGTAACCCCAAAGTCTCTGACAACTATTGTCTAATTGCCATCCTGTCGGCCATTAGTAAACTCTTAGAGAAAATGTGTCCAAACAGCTTACAGAGTATATTCAGACTCATCAGTTGCAGTCCCTTCAGCATGGATATCGAAAAAGTGCTACACGACCACTGCCCTTGTCTCTGTCTCTTCCAGCATCAGGGCAGCCATGGACCAGGAAGAACTCTATGGGGTTATATTCATTGACTTATCCAAGGCCTTTGACCTTGTAGACGATGCATTACTCTGTTCACAGATGCAGTCCTTAGGCCTGTCCCCCCCTGCCTTGAGTTGGCTGAGAAACTACCTCCAGGGCAGAACACAGCAGACTAAATTCAACAAAGTCCTCTCTGACACCACTCCAGTGACCTCTGGTGTCCCACAGAGACCAGTTTTGGGGCCCCTTCTCTTTTCTGCATTTGTTAACAACCTCCCTGCTGCTGCTTCCAACTGTAGTGCCACCCTTTATGCAGATGATCTTGTCATCCTGCACATTCCTCGAGACATTGGTTCTTCATCTTCAGCTGAGTGAGGCCTTTAAGAATACTCAAGTCTGGGTAACATCCTACAAGCTGGTCCTCAATCTGAAAAAACTCAGGCCATGCTCTCTTGGGTCAGCAGCCAAGATCAAGGCCTCCTGTTCCTCTATGTGTCAGTGGTGTGGATGACTCTCCTCCTAACCACAGTTTCAATACAATACCTTGGGGTTACACTCTGACCCCAACTCACCTGGGGAGTCACATCCTAAATGTTTGTAGAACAGTAAACTGCAAACTGGGTCTTGCTTACAGAGCAAAGCAGAAAACTTTCATGTCTGCAGCTCGCGAGCACTGGCCAGAGGTGTGTGCTGCTCCCTTCACTAAGCAATGGCCTTCTCCTGTTCGCTGGCACCTCCAAGGTCCACTTTTGCCGGTGGAACACGACATATAACAACATCTGTCACTTTGCCCTGGTTATCCCACCATCTCACCCACCATTGTCAATTATCCGACAAACTGAGCTGGCTTTCTCAGCCAATCACTTGAAATATGGGTTGGGCCACTGTAGGAAAGGTATCAGAACTGGCACCCCACCGGGCTTGCACAGCTTCTCCTGCCTGCTGTCCTCCTCCTACCCCTCAGGTCTCAGGGTCCGGGCATGCTCAAAGTTCCATATACTGAAACCCCAATGGGGATAGGACTTTGCTACATGTGCTCTGAGGCTATGGAACTCCTTCCTGACCATGTACATTCCTCCCTCCCAACTGTCTCCGGAATTCTTGTGGGAGCATTTGAAACTGTCCTCGTGTGTGGTGTCCCGTCATTTCTCTAACCAGGTTCCAAATTGGTCCTTCTGATCCACTGCCTACTGTCCTTAATCTCTGGTAGTGTGATTGATCGCCATCTGCTTATGTATTATGGTCCTGGTAAATAGGGTCACTAGTGCAATGTAATTACCACATTGAATGTTAGTCTATTTATTCTGTATGTATATGTATATTTTACTCTATTACTGCTCACTGTATACTTATCTATGTTTATCTTGCCCTCTTGTAACTCGTGCATTTGCCCTCTTGTTGTTATGTACCTTGTTTGAACCTGTATTTTCATTGTACTCTCCGGTCTTACCTGAAAATAGGCATACAGATTGTCTCAGTGTACCTACCTGGTCAACAAAAGCTAAATAAATAAAATAAATAAAACTTAGCCTTTCAGAGCTCCTCCCATGGTAATCCACTCAGGATTGCTGCTCAGAATCCTTCATCTCCTTCTTGTTCAGCTTCCAGCTTAGATCTAACTGAAAATTGCAAGCAGCCTGGGACTTCCCAAGATCCAAAAGATTTGGTTGGCTGATTTGGCTGTCAGTCAAAGCAAGAGCTCCCTCCAGCTGCAAAAGGCGCAAAAGCTCCAAACTACAGTTTCTACAGATTTTGAATTCAGACAGCTCCTGTAGTCCAGCTGCATTTTAGTCCCACTAGTATGGTTTGGTCCAATTTGCAGTCCAGGACCAAGATAGTGAGACAAACAAAACAGTTCTCGCTACAAAGAAAGCAGGTTAGACAAACTACATTATCATTATCACTCTACATGATTTTCAGTAAACAGTTATATCTTTTCAACAGAGCCCCTCTCAGATTACTTAAGCTGCAATCAGGCAGCCTTAAAGAGACAGTACACAGAGGCTACAGGCTCTGTAATCGCATTCAAACTGCTAAAAACACAGGACACCAGCCTGGCAATGAGCATTTAGGCAAGCTCAAGGATGACTTTTTGGGAACCCCATTTGTAGGGGTTACACCCTCCTTCCCAGGGAAACATGGCATCCCGCAGCGTCGAATCTGTACCATCATAACATTGAACATGCAACATGATACAAGACATGTATACCATTAGCATGCTATACAAGAACTATCTGATTCATCAATTGGCATAACTTGTCACTTTTCTATACATTTCAATGTACTCCACTATATCATTTCCATTCTGACAATACATTATGCATATTTCACAAGTAAATTGAACATTACTATACAGAATCATGTAATAACTTTTGTACTCTAAACAATGCAAAAGGGGCCCTTCCCTATCAGCTAACTTGGGTCTGATGGGACAGGGCACCATGGTGAGAGGGCAGAACAAGTAACCTGAAATGGGCTGTCAAGCTTCAATTTGGGCAGCGAGCTGTGAGACATAAACGCTTTGTGGACTACATAGAGGCAAATCCACTGGCCTCCAGAGGAAACCGTAACTGAAGTGCACCACTGGCTTGACAGCTTGGCCAGTCTTTCTGGGGTGCACAACCACAGTCTCTGTACTTTCAGCAATGGTCTTGAGCTTTATCACTTGTGGGGGTGCCTCTGCATGAGGGGAATGTCCAAGCTGGGAGCACTGTCAGCCCCTTGCTCTGTAGTCTTCTGTTTCCACAACACTTGGCTCATTTTGAAGACACTCTGGCACTGAACGGGGTTGTCAGCACTCATAGTGTTCTCAAGTTCTGGCGTGTCACCAGAAAGACTCATACCATCAGCCTCTCCTTCAGGCAACATACAGTTCCACGACACAAAGACTGAGCATCCTCAGATGTGATACTTGCACTTCATCTTCAGGAGCATTGGCTCCAAGGATGATGTCGAGGTGTTAGGCAGTCCAGAAGGCCCAGCTTCATCCCCATAATTCAACATAGTATTTCCACGAAACAACTGACTCAGTTCATATGAGGGGTAATAGGCATTATCACACTCACTGTCATCCGAGTTAGACTGGCAGTCACTATCATTCTGGGCCTGCTGCAGGGAAAGTCTTAAATCGGCAACCACGGGGGCAGACTGACTCTGTTTCTTTCTTGCAGCAGCATGAGTCACTGGTCCAGGGGAATCAACCTCGGCAGGTTCAGCCTCAATTATAACTTGACCAATAGGTAGCAAGTGGTTACGGTGCATGGTCTTGACAGCTTTGGAGTTATTCTCTGGGTGCACTTTGTACACTGGCAAATCATCCAACTTTCCAACTATGACATGGGAAGATGGTGCCAACGATCATCAATTTTGTGTTTACTATGCAATCCTAAATTTCACAACAACACACGGTCTCCAGGCCTCAAGCTCTTGAACCTTTACTTTTCTGTCATGTCTCTTTTGTTGACTAGATTTCTTTTAGCCATTGTCTGGGCCAGTTGATAGGCATGGTTCAATTGAGCTTTCAATTTTGTACATATTGTAGGTAATCTTCAGCTTGACCCTATCGGAGAAACCCCAAAACAGACATCAATAGGCAGCCGGGCCTCTCTCCTAACATGAGGTGTAGGGAGAACCCGTAGCATCATTCTTCATAGAACTGCAGGCGTACCAAGGTGCTAATCTGCTGGCTCCATTTATACTTATCTTTGGGTGGAGGGTATGTCTAGCAGGGTGCGGTTAAGCTGTTCTGGTCGAGGATCCCCCTGGGTGATAAGGGTGGTTCTTGACTTTCACACGCCCCCATAGAAGCATTTCTTTGATTGGCCAACTCTCAAAGTCCCGGCCCTGATCAGAGTGAATTATTGGGGCACCATAGTGGATGAAGAAATTTTCCACTCAGCACCTTGGCACACGGTAGATGCTTTTTGATCTTTGGTGGGAAATGCTTGTGCATACTGTAGAAATGGTCCGAACCACTCAACACACTGCAATGTTTCATTGATCAGGCTGTAAACTCAAGAAGTCTATGCAGACTAGTTCCATTGGGGTGCTGGTAGTAATGTTGACAAGGGCAGCCCTCTGAGGCAGGCTTTTTCTGCAGGCAGGGACCACAAGTCCTTACATGGTGCTCAACATTGTTCCCCCATCTTGGAACAGTAGAATCGAGATCATACTAGGTCAAGGGGTCCGTCGATACCAAGTGGCCCATATGATTGTGGAGGGACCTCAGTACCAAATCTTTGAAGTTCTGGGCAGGACCAATTGTTGCTTGTCTATTTGGCCACTCCGACTCACAGTCTCTCTACAACAACTGATTAAGAAGTTTCAACCTGCAGCCTCCTTAAACAATAAAGCGGTTCGCAGATCAGAGGAATCCAACTTGGACACATCTTTTCCTGCATGAAGGGCGGCCAGGTGGTGGTCTGAATCATAGGATCTCGGATTGAGCCCACTGAATGCTATCATTGTCAAACTGAGTTAGTGCACTAATATCTAGAGCAGAGAAGTGGCAATATGCAGCTGGTATGCAGGTGTCAGAGGGGCCCAAGCAATCTACTAAGCAGTCCACTGTGTCTGTAGACATCTGTTCATTTCTATCAAACTTTTGGCACAATGCTCAGATGCCAGGTTCAGACAGTCTGACCCAGTCACTCTTGGAAATGGGCCTCCGGGATAGGGCGTCAGCATCAATATGTTTCAGGCCTGGTCTGTATTCGACAGCATAATCATATGTTAACAATGCAGAAAGCCACCGGTGCCCCGTGGCGTCTAACTTAGCTGAAGTCTGTACATAAGTCAACGGGTTATTGTCAGTCCTCACCAATATTTTCGCCCCATAGAGGTAATCATGAAACTGGTCGACAATGGCCCATTTTAACGCAAGGAACTCCAACTTGTGCACTGGGTAGTTTCGCTCTGACGGGGTCAAGCTCCTATTGGCGAATGCCACTGGTCTCAAACTGTCCTCATGGTCTTGATACAGTACAGCTCCTAGACTCTGCAGACTGACATCAGTATGCAGCACATAGGGTTTGGTGGGATCAGCATAAGCGAGGATGGGGGCATAGGTGAGCTGATATATGACTTTATGGAAAGCTGCTTCACAGTCAGGCATCCAACGGGACCCAGACAGTTTACCTGGGTGGAAATATGCTTTGTCTGGTTCTTTGACGGACCCTTTTTTGTATTTTCGATTGGTAGGAGGGTAACTCTGGGTAAGATTCAAGAGTGGCCAAATCACTTTGAATAGTCCTTTATGAACCGGTGGTAGTAGCCACAGAATCCCAGGAAATGTTGTAGTTCTTTCAAATTGTGGGGCTGGGACCAAGTAGTCAAGGCTTCAACTTTACAAGGATCAGACTCTATCCCCTCTGTAGACACTATGTGCCCCACATACTTCACAGAGGTTTGGAAAAACTGGCACTTGTCAATGGACAGCTTAAGGCCAAAATCTTCCAGTCGGCTTAGTACTTTGAACAGTCGACTCTCATGTTCCTCTAGGGAGCACCCAAACACAATGACATCGTCCAAGTACACCAGGCATTCCAGCAAATTCATGTCTCCCACCGCTCGTTCCATCAGTCGCTGGAAAGTGACTGGGGCGCCCGATATCCCCTGTGGCATTCTCAGGAATTCATAGAACCCCAAAGGATGGATGAAGGCTGTCTTCTCATGCTCCTGTTGAGCCATCAGAATCTGGTAATACCCACTGCAAAGATCCAGCACCGAGAACCATTTGCTCCCATTCAAACAATCCAGAGCATCTTGTACAGTATACAGGGCATGGTGTACTGATCAGGGATGGTCCACCTGTTGAGGGTCCGATAATCCACACACATTCATACTGTTCCATTCTTCTTATGCACAACCACAATGGGAGAAGCATATGGGCTTCTAGATTCTTGTATCACACCAGTCACGAGCATTTCCTGCAAGTGTCTTCTCACGTCATCTATGTCTGCAGGGGCTAGGCATCGAGACCTCTCTTGAAATGGCTGTTCATCGTGCAGGCGTATGTGATGCTCCGCACCCTGGACACATCCCACGTCCCATTTCTTCAACGAAAACACTTGATCTCTCTGGGCAAGTTTGCTAATTCTAGTTTTCCATTCAGCTGGCAATGGGAGTCACCAAATCAAACAAGTCGGGAGTCACTTATCTGTCTTGCCAGGAGGCTTGTTGCTGGGCAACACTGCAGTGTCCGCAAGTGTGTACCATAGGTAGGGTGCATCCTCTGTTCACCCGGATCTCCCGATCTGACATATTATGAATCTGGACCATCACCATCGTGCAAGGCATGAGTGCGAGCTGGCAAAATGCTGGCGTAATTAATAATCCTTCCGCAATTTTCCATCACCTGGCGATCCAACATCAGTATTTTGTTCTGACATCTTATGGAGGTGGACCTTCCCTTTAATGGTACACTGGGCTGGCCAGTACCATTCAATCAGGATCCTTCTTCCACACGACCCATCCTGGTCCACTCCCTTGGGGTTATGTTGCAAATCATAGGCCCTCTTGATCAGAGCAGGAATTCTTAGGGCCCTCCCAGTCCATCGGCCTTGTTTCTCATGACAGAGTTGTGCCAATCTCCCAAACATATGGGCTTTGGTCCCAATATTAACAGAGGAACCCCATCATACAGTCCAGTAGGGGGACACACTAAGGCCAGTGCCTCGACTTGCTCCTCTACACCAGTTACAGCTGCAGGAAATGACAACCAGAGGCAGACATATCCTAGGCAGGGATAAGACGTGTCGCCAGCCCCCACACATGTAGGCCTTCCAGGGATTGTAAGGGCACAGCAGATAAGTGTTTGTCATACCAGTCCTTAAATACAATAGTCACTTGTGACCCACTGTCCAGCACAGCCCGAGTAGGAATACCATTCACAGCCACGGTAGTCTCCATTGAAGGGCCCACTATTTTGGACCAGTCTGGAGGGACAGCAGCAGGGGCCTGGATGGATGATTTAGCCACATAGGGATTTGAGTTACTACTTCTTGAACCCTCAATGTAGTCATTTTGGGCACTCCTTGACTGCTGATTCATTCTCTGAAGCTGTCCTTGAAGCCTGTATACAACTTTATCTAGGTCTTTTGTGGACCAGCATTCACTCTTCATGTGCCCATCCTTCCCACAATTATGACAAAATATGATTTCTGGGATTTGGGGTGGCCGAGGCATCACACTGGGAGCTGGGGCGGTGGTACTACCAACTGAAAACCTTGGTGCCATCTCTGTCTGCTGTGTGGTGAGCATTTGGAGACATCTCATCAATTCTCTTACTTTCATAGTCAAGACATCGAATTTCGAGCTGCTGTCAGCAGGAGCTGCCTGGGTGGACACCCCCACCCTCATAGCAGATGCAGTTGGATAAGGGTTGGTGCCTGTACTTGCAGGAGCGGCCTTCATAAAGAGACTGTTTTTTACTTCCCTGAACTCCCTCAGCAATTCATTCCATGGTGGCACACCTTCATTGGTCCCCACTTCGGAAGGGCCTTCCGACGCCGTGATCACTTGGGCTTCGCTCACCCTAGAATTACAATCCCCCTCTTCATCTTCAACTTCCTGGAGTTCTTTTATCAAGTCACAATAGTCCGGTGGGTTACCCCTTCTATCTGGGAGCCTTAATTGAAGGAGCTGCAATTTAGAATGCTTTGCATGTTGCAGTATGTGCCCTAACCTCACATGGTTTAAGTCACTAGCAGCTACCCCACCTTTTCAGTAAGCCTTCTGCAGCACTCTTTCCAGACGAGTAAATACATGCAGACAAACTTTCCCTGGCCATTGTTTTGTACCTTGAAATTTCCACATCAAGTTCTTCCCTGACTCAATGCTCCTAAAATTGCCTTCGAGTGCAGATAGATACTTCTGGGCAGATGCAACAGGGTTTGTGGACCACAGAAATTTAATGGCCTCTACGGTGGGACCCCTCAAACTTTCTATGATCCTTTTCCATTTCTCAGCCTCTGCACACTGCATTCAGGTACCAAAGGGGCAACACAATCTATCCAGGTCTCCCAATCATCCTCCACTTGGGGGGTGGGGAGGGTGCCGGAGAAGATTCTCAACCTTCGGTAAGAGTCGTGACTAATGGCAGGTACAGACATAGGAGCCAGCATTGGCATGGGCACAGAAAGAGGGGCAATAACGGGTGCTGGAGCAGGAGGGGGTGTTGGGGGAGGAACACCCCCAGGTGGCAGGAATAGTTTCTTTAAGTCCTCCACAGTTTACGGTTTTCCCTTCCTCCAGCAACAACTTAGCAAATTTCTCCTCAAAGGTCTCAGATAGTGGGGGGGGCTCATTCTCCCCGGGGTCTTTACTGTCTTTAATTATCACTCTCTAGACAGTGAGGGCTCCATCGGGGGTGATAGTCCGTGGCACTTTGGAACTGTCTACTGGGCCCTTACATTCTACTAATGCCATGAAACTTTGGGCGAGCAGATTAGCCTGTCGACCTACCACCACAGGGTTTTGTAAACATTCAACCTTGGAAAGTACTCCCTCTACAGTGTCCTTATTGGTACCCAGGGGAATATCCAGGATAAGTATAGCATTTTGGGGGTCGATCTCCTGACCAGTACACCACTCCACCAACTGGTGTACAGCCACTTCTGTTGGGGTGGCCATTTATTTTTAACAGCAATTCGCAAATTTGGCCACTAGAAGACACAAAATCCCAGCAGTGAGCCTCCAAGATGTAACCCCTAGGTGGCACTATCCCAAGGGTTACTACCCCTGCCTGCTTGGCTAGTAGCAGGTTAAGGGGCCTGAGTTCTGAAATGGGTGCCTCCACCCGGAGATCAGGGTTAGTAGTGGTCAAGCTAGCCTAGGCACAGCCCTCCAGGACATTGTAACCCCCCTCTTTCCCCTCTAGTGGCCTGAACACTGTACAATAATCACTTTCACAATACCCCTGGTACACCACACAAATACCACACTGTTTGCACTTACCGCCAGGGCTGGTTCCTCTGGCTCAACCCTAGGGATCCCCTGTAAAACAAGATTATGCACAGCAAACAGCAACAGTACAGTACTTTGTGCACAAACTGGAAACACAGTCAGATTACTTGCAGAAAAAGTTAGATCTGATTTATTCTAGGGATCTGAACAAGGGAGGGACAAAATCAGGTTAATTAGCATAAAGGTTATATCAATCAAGCAGTTATGCTTGCGCTTTGAGTGCCCCCACACAGTCACACCTTTGGGTACCCAGCTGGAGAAGAGATGGGCTAGCCAGGACCATTGCCCAGGGTTGGCCGGCGTCGCAGCTGGTTGAGGCGCTGTGATGGAAAACATGACATGTACAGTATACAATATTTGTAATCCGGAGCCAGAGGGCTCAGTTCATAAAGGAAACAAAACAACAAGACGATCAGATGACACACTCAGATTAAGCTGTTGTTGCAGGGAGCTACCCTGGTATTTACTTACGATACCCAAGACTGGACACAGGCTGGACAAAAATCGAGACTGCAGGTGGTTGATCTGGAATGCCAGGAGAAACAGGGCCCACACGAAATCACAGAGGCATCATTCCTGTTCAAGTGTAGAGCAGAGGGCTAATCCCCAGGTAGGTCTCTTGTCGATGGCTTCTCTGTGCAGTGGGTAGTCTGGCTGGGCCAGTCTGGCAAGGCCTCAGACTGCATGGAAGCAAATTTGGATGCAGTCCATTTTGGCTGGATACAGCTTCCAGCAAGCAGAACACAGTTCACACAGTGAGGAACTAACTCACGACCCACTAGCAGCTCATAGCACATTTACATGTAAGGGAATTCTACTGTACCAGACAGAGCGCTCCCCGGTCACAATCACAAAGTCTCTGCACACACCAGGAGATAAGGGGTAGCCTGAACTCCTGACAGGCCGATCGCATTCAGCAAAATCTTCAGTCTTCTTCAGGTTGAGCTTGGCCCACTTCAGTAGCACAGACTTGGATTTAGTCCAAAATGATTCTCTTCTGTCCCTCTCAGGAGCAGCACACCGACATACAGACCAAAAACTTAGCCTTTTCAGAGTTCTCCCATGTGAATCCACTCAGGATTGCTGCTCAGAATCTTTCAGCTCCTTCTTGTTCAGCTTCCAGCTTAGCTCTAACTGAAAACTGCAAGCAGCCCGGGACTTCCCTAAGATCCAAAAGATTTGTTGCCTGATTTGGCTGTCAGTCAAAGCAAGAGCTCCCCAAAAAGCTCCAAACTACAGTTCCTACAAATTTTGAATTCAAACAGCTCCTGTAGTCCGGCTACATTTTAAGTCCCACCATTACTGTTTGGTCCAATTTGCAGTCCAGGACCAAGATAGTAGAGACAAACAAAACAGTCCTTGCTACAAAGAAAGCAGGTTAGACAAACTACATTATCATTATCACTCTAAATGATTTTCAGTAAATAGTTACATATTTCAGCAGAGCTCCCTCTCAGATTACTTAAGCTGCAATCAGGCAGCTCTTTAAGAGACAGTACACAGAGGCTATACAGGCTCTGGTAATCACATTTAAACTGCTAAAACACAGGACACCAGCCTGGCAATGAGCATTTAGGCAAGCTCAAGGATGACTTTTTGGGAACCCCTATTTGTATGGGGGTTACACCGCATGATTTCCACTCAGTTAGAGGTGCCATTGGTGGAGACATACAGTATGGCTAAAGGAAATGTAGGTTCTGAGGTAAGGTGCCCAGGAGACTGTAGAGAATGCCAGAGTTGGAGGAGGGGTAGGAGGTGGGAGAAAAAAAAAATACTAGATCCCTGAGGTGTGTTGCTCTAACCAGTTTAAACAGTGGCTGAGGGGAGTGGTTGATCACTTCCTGACTCCTTGCAGAACAACAATGGCACTCCAAAGGTGTTAAAAATGCTGATTTACTAGGCACTCATTTTTTATTTATTTACTTGCTTTTGGTTACCAGGAAAGCACACTAGACAACCAAGTGCCTATTTTCAGGTGCGACCTGAGAGATTACAGGGGTACATTCCAACACATCAGGCAGAGACAGGTACAAGGTACAGTCAATAGCAACAACAAAGCAGGGTAATACACGAGCATCAAGAGATTTACATTACAAGCGGGAGGGTGATAAACAGCATGGTAGAGGCAGTAACCAACATATCAGGGCAACAACACCCCTAAAGACAGAGCAGTAGCTAGAACAGTAACATATACATGATTATTGCGCAGTAGAGTCAAGGTGGACCCATCACAATCAATTCAGCAAGTAGCAGCATGTGTTACTAGTGTATAAGGTGCAGGGACCCGACACCTTAAGCAAAGGAATTCAGTAACGACTCAGCCAGTTACCTTGGAGTGGTCGAGGGGGTTCGATTAAGTGCAGTGGCAGGAGAAGACCAATTTGAGGAAGCCCCAGTGGGAGGCTTTAAAGCAGGGATGGGAAGAGGAGCGAGTGCTGGCTGGAAGGGAGTTTCATAGTCTGAGTGCATGCGCAGCGAAGGCTCGGTCGCCCATTTGGGTGCAGATTTTTGGGACTAGGAGGACATGAGAGTCACTGGATCTTAGATGGTAGGAGGGGGGCAGCAGGTATGAGGGATGCAGCGAGAGCAGAAGGGGTGGCAGTTCTGACTACACTGTCGATGAAGGAGTCTAAGACAAAGGTGCGGTGCTGGCCTGCCCAAAAACAAACTACTCTTTACAGAACAGCAGTGGCATGCCAATGAAGAGAACTAGAGCTGCTGGTGTGTGAAAAATGCGGATTTATTAGGCACACATTGCATAATACAAACACACCATGGCTAGAAGTAGTGTTTGTCTGGTTAAGTGCCAGGTGACCCGCTTCACTTGCAAGACCTCACCTCATGAATTCTGGCACTGTCATTTTGTTAATCGGCCCTGAAGGGTGATTTCGTGATCACTGCGTGGAACCATCTTTTGGGACCAATTTATGAAACAACAGTGTCACAGTTCATGAGGTAGGCCCCCAAAAACCCTATGTTGCAAATTTGGTGAAAAAATTCCCAAAAATGACTGTTTTACGAGCATGCGTTTGCTGTTCCTACGCACGCTCCTAAGTTCACGAATTTTCAATATTTTCACTCCAGATTTTCAACACTGCCATTTTACCACACCTCCTTATGAGCAGTATAGCTGTCATTTTTCACATCTTGCACAAAATGTGTTTCCGAGCATGTAGCGCACAATGGCGCAGTCGGTGCGCGAAATCAATGTCCGGGACAGATTAAGAAAATCACAGTGACATTGTTCATGAGCAGAGGTGTTAAAATGTCTATGTTAAAAATTTGGTGAAAAAAGTCCATAAAATGACTGTGGTACAAGCGACCATTGCGCAGTTTCCACACACCCTCGTAAGTTCATGCATTTCTAATATTTTCAGTCCAGATTTTCACCACTGGCATTTTTCCACACTTCCTTATGAACAGTACAGCTGTCATTTTTCACACCATGGCTGAAATGTGTTTTCGCACTTCCGGCGCAGAAATGTGTGGTCGCTGTGGGAAATCACTGTTTGGGACAGATTAAGAAAATCACAGTGACACTGTTCATGAGCGGAGGTTCCAAAATGCCTGTATTGGCAATCTGCTGTAAAAAATCCCCAAACTAATTGCATTACAGGTGTGCGTTGCGCAGTTTCTATGCATGCTCGTATCTTCACTAGTTTTTTTTTTTATATTTTCACTGCAGATTTTCAACATTGCCATTTTTTCCACCTTTCCATGAACAGCACAGCTGTCATTTTTCACATCCTGTTCGAAATGTGTTTTCGCACCTGTGGTGCCAAATGGCATATTCGCTGTGCAAAATCAGCTTTCAGCTAACAAACTGATATTGCCACTGTTCATAAGGTGGGGGTCACAAAAAACCCATGTTGAAGATTTGGAGTGAAAATGCCAACAAATGCCCAAGGCGTTGAGGTTCCGACCATAACATCCCACCCTGTAGGGACTGACAGGCATCAGGGATGTGACTTGGGATTCTCGTCTGTAATGCTCATACCATTCCACACCCTGCAGCCAGTAAGAGGCATCGAGGTGTGCCTTGGACACTTCAGCCCCAAAGTTCACCCCATTCTCCTATACAGCACCCATCTCACCATATTTCCTGATGGAATGGGGTAAGTATGAGGGCCAAAGACCCCAAGGCACACTGTGACACTTGTCAGTGTCTGCAGGGTAGGGTGTGGTGAAATGGCGTGGCCGTTATGCCTGATGACCCAAAGGCACACCCCAATGCCTGTCAGTCTCTGCAGGGTGGTGGTGGGGTTGGCTTCAGTTCAATACTTCACTGTGATTCCTATTATGCAGCTCTCTAATACACTACCAATGCCAATGCCAGCAAGCAAACATTCGGCATTGACAAATACTTGTTTCTTGTTGTTTGTATCTAGTTGATCAGCTGACCACTGAACCTCAGTAAGCTTCAAATTCACTGTGCATCTGATCTCTCATGTGTCAGTGTGGTGCAGTGCTTAAGTCATGTGCCTTTGGCTTATTCTCCATCATTTCTACCCAGTCAGAGGTGCCATTGGCAGAGGTCTATGCCTAAAGGGAATGGGAGTTTCCCAGGTAAGGAACCAAAAAGGTCAGGAGAAGAAAACTGCAGAACCCTTTCCAACTCACAGAATTATTGTATCCCTGGGCACGGAGGAGAGGAAAAGCCCATCTGTGGTGGAAAATGCTGGGGATCCAAGGCCTTGGGCACGCCTTTCCTTCAGGCATCATGAGTAAAGAACCTCTAACTATCCAAGCTGACAATGTAAGTAGGATCCAGGATGCTGGAGCTGGGATGGAAACTAAATGCTGCCCAGACTGATGGGGCTGGATCCCATTCCAGTTGTGATCGAGCTGATCTGATCGAGTGCAACAGGTGAAAGAATGAAGAGTCACATTGGACTCATGCAGCTGGAGTAGAGAAGTGTTGTACTCCAGTCACGATGCTTCTAGGTCATGTTTGAAGAGAGTGGAGTAAGGCTGTGGTCCCCTGTTGGTTACTACATATGAAACACTGCTGGTAGATGAAGTCTGCTGGTTTTAGATCTTCAGCAGAGATTGAGAAGCACAGGAACCATGAAGTGTTCACCTGATCATGGGATGTTCAGATTGTAGGTCGTAGCGGAAACAGTGAAGTGCCAGCCTGCAGGTGCTGCCAGAAGTCTGTCTCACAGCTGATGAAATATAAGTATTTCCATGGAAGGTAGAATGCTGACGTAGTAGCCAGTCAAGAAGACTTGCAATTCTTAGTTTATGGTTGACCAATCATACAAGTCAAAGGAAGCAGATTCCACAAGGAGCTTAGTAGCAGGATGAAACCAGAAGGGGTGAATGTGTCATAAGACCCTGCTGCATGTTGTTGTTCGTAGGTGTAGCCAGCAGTACAAAGCCATAGGAGGCAGAAGTGTACTGAGTCCTTGATGGCAGAGTGCGACTGCCTGAAAAATGGAAGGCAATGCCTGCTGCTGATGTGGGTAGTTCCCTGGGACAAAGCCAAAGAATGAAAAAGCATACATTATTCATGATGGGCATTGCAAAGATGAGCCTTGATAGCTGGAGGATTGATGCATGCTATTGTCTTGCTGGGTGACAGCAGTGGGTGGAGCCAAAGGCAGAGGTCAAGAGGATAATGACAGCACCGGGCAAAGGGGCCACAGCCAGAGGTCAGGATGGGTGATGGCACTGGGGGGAGGGGTTACAGTCAGACTTCAGCAAAGGTAGCAGCTCTGGATGGAGGGGCCACAGCCAGAGGTCAGGATGGGTGATGGCACTGGGGGGAGGGGTTACAGTCAGACTTCAGCAAAGGTAGCAGCTCTGGATGGAGGGGCCATAGCCAGAGGTCAAGATTGGTGATGGCACTGGCAGTGGGGCCACAATCAGAGGTCAGGATGGTGAAAGCACTGGGCGGAGGGGCCACAACCAGAGGTCGGATGATGGCAGCACTGGGCAGAGGAGCTGCTGGCAGAGGTTAGATGATGACAGCACTGGATGGAGAGGCTGCTGGCAGAGGTTGGGTGATGACAGTACTGGGCAGAAGGCAACCAGAGGTCAGAAGATGACAGCACTGGGTGGAAGGGCCGCAACTAGAAATTGGTGTGAGTAGCAATGCTGGGTGGATTGTCCACATTCAATGGGTAAAATGGGTGCCAGAAGTCAGGAATGAAGATCAGGGAAGTCGATGGAATGTGAGAAGATTGCTTGACTTGGTAATAAGGCAGGAGTCCCTGTTGTGCCTGAATGGGCTTAGTTGCAATAACACTGTAGAAGTAGCAGGAAGAGGATGAAACAGGGAGACATAAATCATGAAAGCAGTGGCTGAAGGCAGGACTAGTGATAGTTTGCTGCTTAGCTGTTTGTTTTTCCACCAATACTTAGTTAGGAGCCCCCAATCAATTATTTTGTTGTTGAGCTGTTTGCTTGCTTCATCTGGCAACTTTAGCCATCTACTCACAGTTCTACACATTTGATGGCTGTTCCTGTATAACTGCCTGAGCATGTTATTTACTAAATGGAAAAGCAATGGTGCGCACTCATTTTTGGTAGTTAGTACCTCTGTACAAGCAGCACAAAGAGGTCAGACAGGAACCTTGTTTCTGGCTACATACATCTGCACAATGCTGTTTAAAGAGTAACACTGTAGGCCCATGTGATGCAGCAGTAGTGCTGCCACCCACCACGCTGGTGACCTGGGACAGGGAGAGATCTCAGGTTGTTGGGGCCGGGGAGGGGATGAGCATTCACTGCACTGCTCTCCTCCCCCGGGGAGGGAGGATTGCCAGATCTACCATGCGACTGCCACCGGGTGGAGTCCTGGTGGTAGGATGGGATGGAAGCAGCATGGAAGGGAAGTAGCTGTTGGACTTCTCCACATACACGCACCACCGTATGCACCCCAGCTACAGTGGAGGGACCAGAAAACAGAAAAGGGTCTGTGCTCCCTCTTCCCCAGCTCACACTGCCACCCGACTGCCGGTATTTGGATATGTCTGTGTAACCCCTAGATGGCGCTATCCCAGGGGCTACTACCCCTGCCTGATTTGCCACTAACAGGTTGAGGGGCCTGGATCCAATGGCGGGTGCCTCCACCCAGAGGTCAGGGTTTGCAATAGTTAAACTAACTTGGTCACAGCCCTCTGGGACACTGCAACCCCCCTTTCTTCCCACTAGTGGCCCACACAATATATCAGAATTACCTTCACAGTATACACTTACCCCCAGGTCTGGTTCCGCACTGGGACCTCCTGTGAAATGAGATACAGTGCAACAATCACAGTACAGTACTTTAACATAGACAAATACCTCAGGCAGTATAACTTTGCTGAAACAAGCAGCTCTGATTTATTTAGGGGATATAACAAGGACAGGGGAAATCAGGTTAATTAGCTTATCACTCTAATAATTCATTTATGGCTCTGTGCACAGGCCTATCCCTATCAGTTACTGTCCCTGGGTACCCAAGCCCTAGTGGCTAGTCCAAACCGTGGCAGCTGGTAGGGCCCTTTCACACAGAGAAAAGGAGAATTAAACAGTCAGCAGTACAGTAATTCCATTTGGATTTAATGTGGCAATTCAACAGGAGCAACCCTGAATTAGTACTCACGACCTCCAAATAAGATAGGGTCCTTCAATGTCAGCAGGGCTCACTTGAGGTACACAAACCTCTTCACACATCCATATAAAGAAAGCACTATACCAGGCAGGCTGCATCTGTATCCCGATCGCAATTACTGCACAATACCCGGGAGAACACACAGCAGATTCAGTTCCTGACAGACCGAGTGCAATTTTCAGCAATTCTTCCAGTCTTCTACAGGGTGAGCCTGGTTTCTACTCTTCAGAGATCCTTTGATTCTTTTCACAGGACGGATTCAGTCCTAACAAGCTGTTACACAAGCTGCAGACCGGAACTCTGGGCCTTACACACGTTTTTTGACTAAAACTGCACACTGAAAAAGCACAGGGCTCCTTCCTTCTTCACTGCCAAAGCTCAACTGAAGCTCCAACCGACAAAACTGGGCACTTCCTTTGAGTTCCTCCCAGTTCTTGACTGGATTGGCTGTCACTCACAATAGACTGCTGCTGTTGGTCCAAAAGGCACTGAAGTCTAAACTACATCTCCCAGAGTCACTGCCCATACAATCCTCTTGTGGCTGGCTCAGATTATGAGTCCAAGTTCTGATTCGTCCAAGGCACCATTTTAGAGCTAGCTTACCCACACTGATTGGTCCAGTTCAGCAGTTCAAAACTAGAATGGGAACTAGCAGACACAGTTCTGACTGCAAAGAAAGCAGGTTAGACAAACTGTAATTTCATTATTACTCTAAATAATTTCTGGCAAACAGTTACATCTTTCAGATAGGTTCCTTTGCACCCTAGTGACTGCAAAATGAAGTGAATTGGCAGCAGCTCAAGTGGTACTCAGAGAAGCACACAGTCCCCCCCATACAACTAATTATGTCTGCAAGCAGACAGCTCTTAAAGAGACAGTACCAGAGGCTCTAAAACACTCACTGATAAATGGCTTAAATGCCAAACACCATTCAGGCTTGGAGCATTCAAGCAAGCTCCTGAAGTCTTTGGGAACCCCCATTTGCAGGGGTTACACCCTTCCTGGTCTGGGAAAGCTTGACGTCCGCGCAAGCAAGTACCCATAAGTTTCAACTGCAACCATATACATTTGCATCAGGCTCGCACATGTAATCATCAGTCAATATATCATTTTACCAAGAACACATTTCTGAAACATTGCAGTCGTCACTCTTTACACAGTATTACATACACATTGTACCATAACTCAAGTTATTACCTCTTGTACATGAAACCTGAAGAGAGGGGCCCTTCCCATCAGTTACCTTGGGGCTGGACGGGGGCAAGGCACCATACTTAGAGGGCAACACAAGTAACTTGAGTTAGCACTGACGTCAGTTTGGGCAATGAGCTCTGGGACACATACACTTTTATGGACAACATTGAGAGGCAAATCCACAGGCCTCCCAAGGGAATCATAACTGAGGTGCACCACAGGCTTTACAGCTCGACCAGTCTTTCTAGGGGAACTGTTACAGTCTCTGCACTCTGAGCCTCATTTTCAGCATTGTCCACACTTGTCAGGGAGTCTCCATGGGGGTAGAGAGGCTAGAACTTGGGGCACTTTCAGCTCCAGGAGTTACAGTTTCTGAGTCCACAACATTTGGCTCGCATGGAGAGCTTTGGACACTGGCAGTGGACTGTCAGGGCACTCAAAATACTCTTCTTGTTCGGTGTATCACCAGTCTGCCCCAATCTATCATTTTCCTCCCTGAAAGCTCAAACAGTTCAACCATGCACAATGATTCCATTTCATCTGATCTGATGCTTTGCACTTCACTTTCTGGGAGCATTGGCTCCAGGGATGAAGCTTGGGGCTTAAACAGTCCAGAAGGCCCAGCTTTGTCTCCAGTATTGACTAGGGATTGCCCAAACAATTGACTCAGTTCATGAAGAAGGATAGTATTCAAAGTCACTCTCACTTTCTTCCGATATGGACTGACAGTCATGCTCAACTGGGACTTGTGGAGGGAACACTTAACTTTGCTTCTGTAGGTGCAGACTTTCTTGATCTTTTCTTAGCAGCAGCTCTAGTCACTGGTCCAGAGGGCATCTTCTAGGGCTCAGACTCAATTAAGATTTGTCCAATGGGCAGTAAATGATTTCTATGCATTGTTTTTACATCTTTTGAATTATTCTCAGGCCTTACTTTGTACACTGGCAGATCATCTAGTTTGCCCACTACAATGTGAGGGAGATGGTGCTATCTGTCAGCAATCTTGTGCTTGCATGCAATCCCAGATTTCTTAGCAATACCTGATCTCCCTCCTGAGTTCCTGTGCTTTCACCTTTTTATCATACCTTTCTTTGTTGGCCAGATTTCTTTGGCAGCCATGGTTTGAGCCAGTTGGTACGCATGAGTTAGCTGGGCCTTTAACTTTGCACATACTGTAAATAGTTGTCAGCCTGAACCCCATCAGGAGAGACCCCAAAACACACATCTACTGGTAGTCGAGCTTCTCTTCCAAACATCAGGCGGTAGGGGAGAATCCAGTGGCATCACTTTTGGTGCAGTTATAAGCATGTACCAGGGTGCTAATTTGTTGGCTCCATCTAGGCTTGTCCTTTGGGTGCAGGGTGCCTAGCATATCTAGCAAAGTGCGGTTGAAGCGTTCAGGCTGTGGGTCCCCTGGGGGGTGGTAAGGAGTGGTTCTGGACTTTCGCACTCCCACAGAGAAAGCATCTCTTTGATCAGGCGACTCTCAAAGTCTCTCCCTTGATCAGAATGGATTCTTTGTGGAGCCCCATAGTGAACAAAAAGTTTTCTACAAGTACTTTGGCCACAGTGGATGCTTTCTGGTCTTTGGTGGGGAAAGCTTGGGCATATCTCGTGAAATGGTCAGTGACCACCAGCACATTACTGATATTTCTTTGATCTGACTCCAAACTTAGAAAATCAATACAGACCAGCTCCATGGGTGCACTGGTGGTAATGTTAACAAGGGGCAGCCCTCTGGGCAAAGCTTTCTCTGTAAGCAGCGACTACAAGTTCGAATGTGTTGCTCCACATCAGCCCCATCTTAGGCCAATAGAATCTGGATCTCACCAAGTCAAGTGTTCTGTCTATACCAAGGTGCCCCATGTGGTTGTGCAAGGACCTCAGTACTGAGTCTCGAAGGCAGTGGGCAGCACTAGTTGTTGTTTGTCTACTTGTCCCCTCTGTCTACTGTTTCTCTGTATAACAGTTTATTGATCAGTTTCAACTTAGGACCTTCTTTGTATAACAGTGCAGTTCTCAAATCAGTGGAGCGTAATTTGGACACATCTTTTCCTGCATAGAGGGCTTCTAAAGCTGCTTTGATCATGGGATCGCGGGATTGAGCCCGTATACTGTCATTGTCCAGCTGAGGCAGTGCACCAATGTCTATTGCAGAAAAGTGGCAATAAGCAGCAGGTATGCACCTCAGAGGCTCCCAAGCAATCCACTATGCAGTCCACTGCGTCTGTGGGACATTTGTTCCTCCCGTCAAACTTCGGCAGAGTGCCTGAATGTCAGGTTCTGCCAATCGGACCCAATCATTCTGGGGAACAGGCCTCCAGGAGAGAGCATCAGCATCTATGTGGTTCAGACCTGCTCGGTATTCAGAGCATAGTCATATGTAGATAATGCAGAAAGCCACCTATGGCCAGTGGCATCCAACTTAGCTGAGGTCTGCACATAGGTCAAAGGATTATTGTCAGTTTTACTAGTATTTTAGCCCCATACAAGTACTCATGGAATTGGTCAACAATAGCCCACTTCAAAGCTAGGAACTCTAACTTATGTACAGGATAGTTCTTTTCGGATGGGGTCAGGCTTCTACTGGCAAAGGCCACTGGTCTCAGGCCATTCTCGTGCTCTGGTACAACACAGCCCCAACCCTTGCAAGCTAGCATCAGTGTGCAGGCGTAGGTTTTCTTGGATCGGCATAGGCCAGCACTGGAGCATGGGTAAGTTGATATATGATCTCATGAAAAGCAGTCTCACAATCAGGAGTCCAGCGGGCCCCAAATACTTCACTCGGATGAAAATACACTCTTCAGTCTTGAGGGATGCTGACTTTTGGTATTTTTGTGGGTTGGGGGATACCCTTGAGTAAGGTTAAGTAAAGGGCGATCACTCTTGAATAGTCCTTGATGAAGCGCCGATAATAACCACAGAATCCCAGGAATCTTTGCAGTTCTTTAGATTTTTGGGCTGTGGCCAGGTGGTCAAGGCCTCAACTTTACTTGGGTCGGTCTCTATTCCTCGGTGGATACTATGTGTCCCACATACTTACTGATGTTTGAAAAATTGACACTTATCAATGGACAGTTTAAGGCCAAAGTCCTCCAGTCGGTCCAATACCTTAAATAATCTGCTCTCATGTTCCTCCAGTGAGCTGCCAAACACAATAACATCATCTAGGTATACCAGGCACTCTAGTAAGTTCATGTCCCCACTGCACGCTCCATCAATCGTTGAAAAGTGGCTGGGGCACCTGAAATCCCTTGAGGCATCCTCATGAATTCATAGAAGCCAAGCGGACAGATAAAGGCTGTCTTTTCACGGTCCTCTGGGGCCATCGGGATCTGTAGTACCCTCGCGGAGATCCAGCACAGAGAACCACTTGCTCCTGCTTAGGCAGTCCAAAGCATCCTGAATGCGGGGTATTGTGTACTGATCAGGATAGTCCGCGTTTAAGGTGCGATAATCCACACACATCCTTACTGTTCCATTCTTTTTCCTCACTACACAATGGGGGAAGCATAAGGGCTTCTGGATTCTTGTATTACACCAGCAGCTAACATCTTTGCAGATGCCGCTCACATCATCTATGTCAGCAGGTGCCAGGCGTCAGACCTCTCACGAAATGGTCTTTCGTCATGCAGCCGGATATTGTGCTCAGCTCCTTGCACGCATCCTACATCCCATTCCTTTAAAGAAAACACCTGGTCTCTGGGCAAGCTTCTCACTGATCTTCACTTTCCATTCAGCTGGCAGCGGGAGTCGCCAAATCAAACAAGTCAGGCGTTACTCTGTCATTCTTCCTTGAACTCTGCTGCTGGTAGCACTGCAGTGTCTGCACAATGCACATTAGCCAGGATGCAACCTCTGTTTACTCGAATGTCTCTTTCAGACACATTATGAACTTGGACCATTACCCTTCTGGCATAAGCATGGGCTCTAGCGGGCAAAATACTAGGCTTGACCAGCAGTCCCTCTGGCAATTTTCCATCGCCTGGTGCATCCAACATTAATATTTTATTCTTAACATCCTTTCTGATACGGACCTCCCTGTAAGGTACACTGGGCATTTGCCAGGATCAGAGACTCAGGATCCTTCTTCCATACAATTCGACCGGTTCCTCTGGTTCTGTTTTTCAGCATCTCTGTGCCTCATAGGCCTAATTAAAGCCGAACTCTTAAAGCTCTACTAGTCTTTGACCCTGTTTTCATAACACAACTGTGCCAGCCTTCCGAACATATGAGCATTTGTTCCAATCAACAAAGGGACACCATCATACAGTCCAGTGGAGGGACACACTAAGGCTAGGGTCTCTACTTGTTCAGCCACTCCAGCCACGGAGGTGGGGAAAGACAGCCAAATTGGATATACCCGGAATAGGGGTAGGCCTCTCACTTAACCCCCATACATGCAGTCCTTCTAATGGTTGTAAGGTACGTCTGACAAATGCTTCTGATACCAATCTTGGAACATAATTGTCACTTGGGAGCCACTGTCTAATATAGCTTTGTAGACACTGCTCACCTTTACAGTGGTCTCCATGGAGGGACCCACTATTCTGGACCAGTCTGGAGAGGCGGTAGTGGGGGCCTGGGCAACTGACCTTGCCACAAAAGGACGTGGATTAGCATTTTTGGTGCCCTCACTGGATCATGTCGGCACCTCTTAACCACTGATTTCTTCTCCAAGCTCTCCTTGTAGCCTATATGCAACTTTGTCAGTGTCTTTGGGACTGGCATTCCCTTCTCATGTGCCCATCTTTCCCACAATTATAGCAAAACATACTTTCTGGAGTTTGAGCTGGCCGAGCGCACACTGGGAGCCAGGGCGGGGTATTACTAACTGGAAACCTTGGTGCCATCTCTGTCTCGCGGCGTGATAAGCATTTGGAGACATCTCGTCAGTTTCTCCACTTCCATGGTCAAGGAATCGAGTTCGGAGCTGTTATCAGCAGGAGATACATGGGTGGGTACCCCACCCCATAGCAGATGCAGTCGGATATAGGTCAGGGACCTTGCATTTGCAGGCGTCTTTCATAAAGGACTGTTTTGAATTCCCGGATCTCTCTCAACAGTTCACTTCCCATTGTGACATATTTTTCCTTGTCAGAGCACTCATTGACTGCCAACCTCTGCCCTGAACTTCACTTGATGGGTCACCCTCAGTCACCGGTCGAGCCGCAGCTATTGGTGCAGGTCCCTCCCGAGGTCGCCTTTTCTCAACTCCTCGAATTTCTCTCATTAACTCATCATAGGAGGGTGGGGATTCCAGTCGATTTGCCAGGCGTAACTGAAGCAACAGCAGTTCTGAGAAGGGGGCAGACTTCAGGATCCTGTCCAGCCTGGTTCGGTCCAGTTCAATCGCTGGCAAACTACCCTTTCTGAGGCATTCTTGCAACAATTTTTCCAGCCGAGATACATACACAGACAACAACTCCCCTTGGTACTGTTGTGCATCTCTTACTTCCACCATAGGTCCTCATCAGAATCTGGGCTCCCATACACATTCTCCAAGGCCTCAAGATAGGCCTGTGCAGTCGCTTCCAGGGTTACTGCCTGCTTAGCACGGATGGTAGCCAGGCAGGACCTCGGAGGCCTCACTAACCCTCTTCGCTTTTCACCTCCGAGCATTGCCATTCTAGCACTTTGGGGCAACATAGTCTATCCAGGTCTCCCAGTCATCCTCCCCTTGGGGGTGGGAGGTGCCAGAGAAGATCCTCAACCTTCGGTAAGAGTCGTGACTAATGGCAGGTGCAGAAATAGGAGTCTGCATTGGTTCAGACACCATTACGGGCACTGGAGCAGGAGAGGTGTTGGGAGGAACACCCAGGTGGCAAGAATAGTTTTTCAAGTCCTCCACAGTTTTCCCTCCCAGCAACCATTCAGCAAATTTCTCCTCAAAAGTTTCAGATAGTGGTGGGGCTGATTCCCCGGTCTTTACTGTCCTTAGTTATCACTCCAAGCAGTGAGGGCTCCTCTGGGGTAATGGTCTGTGGCACTTTGGAGCTATCTATGGGATCCTTAAACTCTACTAGGGCCAGGAAAGTGTGGGTGAGCAGATTAGCATGCCGACCCACCACCACAGGGTTTTGTAAACCTTCCACCTTGGAAAGTACTCCTGCACAGTGTCCATATTGATACCCAGGGGATGTCCAGGATAAGCATAGCATTTTGGGGTCGATCTCCTCCCCAGTACACCACTCCACCAGCCGGGCACAGCCACTTCTGTCGGGTACCCATTTTTTTCTTAACAGTGGTTCGTGAATATGGCCACTAGAGGACACACAATCCCAGCGTGAGCCTCCAAGATGTAACCCCAGATGGCGCTATCCCAGGGGCTACTACCCTGCCTGATTTGCCACCAACAGGTTGAGGGCCTGGATCCAATGGCGGGTGCCTCCACCCAGAGGTCAGGGTTGCAATAGTTAAACTAACTTGGTCACAGCCCTCTGGGACACTGCAACCCCCTTTCTTCCCACTAGTGGCCCATACAATATATCAGAATTACCTTCACAGTATACACTTACCCCCAGGTCTGGTTCCGCACTGGGACCTCCTGAGAAATGAGATACAGTGCAACAATCACAGTACAGTACTTTAACATAGACAAATACCTCAGGCAGTATAACTTTGCTGAAACAAGCAGCTCTGATTTATTTAGGGGATATAACAAGGACAGGGGAAATCAGGTTAATTAGCTTATCACCTAATAATCTACCTATGGCTCTGTGCACAGGCCTATCCCTATCAGTTACTGTCCCTGGGCACCCAAGCCCTAGTGGCTAGTCCAAACCGTGGCAGCTGGTAGGGCCCTTTCACAGAGAAAAGGAGAATTAAACAGTCAGCAGTACAGTAATTCCATTTGGATTTAATGTGGCAACCAACAGGAGCAACCCTGAATTAGTACTCACGACCTCCAAATAAGATAGGGTCCTTCAATGTCAGCAGGGCTCACTTGAGGTACACAAACCTCTTCACATCCATATAAAAGAAAGCACTATACCAGGCAGGCTGCATCTGTATCCCGATCGCAATTGCACAATACCGGGAGAACACACAGCAGATTCCAGTTCCTGACAGACCGAGTGCAATTTTCAGCAATTCTTCCAGTCTTCTACAGGGTGAGCCTGGTTTCTACTTCAGAGATCCTTTGATTCTTTTCACAGGACGGATTCAGTCCAACAAGCTGTTACACAAGCTGCAGACCGGAACTCTGGGCCTTACACGTTTTTGACTAAACTGCACACTGAAAAAGCACAGGGCTCCTTCCTTCTTCACTGCCAAAGCTCAACTGAAGCTCCAACCACAAAACTGGGCACTTCCTTTGAGTTCCTCCCAGTTCTTGACTGGATTGGCTGTCACCACAATAGACTGCTGCTGTTGGTCCAAAAAGGCACTGAAGTCTAAACTACATCTCCCAGAGTCACTGCCCATACAATCCTCTTGTGCTGGCTCAGATTATGAGTCCAAGTTCTGATTCGTCCAAGGCACCATTTTAGAGCTAGCTACCCACACTGATTGGTCCAGTTCAGCAGTTCAAAACTAGAATGGGGAACTAGCAGACACAGTTCTGACTGCAAAAGAAAGCAGGTTAGACAAACTGTAATTTCATTATTACTCTAAATAATTTCTGCAAACAGTTACATCTTTCAGATAGGTTCCTTTGCACTCCTAGTGACTGCAAAATGAAGTGAATTGGCAGCAGCTCAAGTGGTACTCAGAGAAGCACACAGTCCCCCCATACAAACTAATTATGTCTGCAAGCAGACAGCTCTTAAAGAGACAGTACCAGAGGCTCTAAAAACACTCACTGATAAATGGCTTAAATGCCAAACACCATTCAGGCTTGGAGCATTCAAGCAAGCTCCTGGAAGTCTTTTGGGAACCCCCATTTGCAGGGGGGTTACATCTGTACTCTGGGGGTCCACAGGGAACTCACCAGTGGTCAGGGGAGGTGGGTAATAGTCAAGGAAGAGCGGTGACATGGTTGATAGTCACCCTGTGAGCCCACAGAGAAAAACCTTTATGGCAAATATGAGTAATGCTGTAGAGGAATGCTAGGGATACTCTTGCTAGTGAATCATAGTAACATTCAGTCATGATTGAGCAGGAGACTATATTAGAACCATGACTGTGGTGCAGATACTGAGGCTGACTGGCGAATGTCCTTATCCAAATTTTGACTAACATAATCATAGAAACATATCAAATTGGTTATACAAGATCGTCCCTTAATAAATCCATGTTGAGTTTGATCTAATCTTGCAATGGCAGAGGTTAGATCATCCTTAATGATTCATTCTAAAATTTTGCAACAAATTGGAGTTAAACTAATGGGGTGGTAGTTATCTGAAATACTTTTAGATCCTTTTTTGTATAGTGGTATTACATTGGCATGTTTCCAACCAGTTGGAACCAGACCAGTATTTAAACATGTGTCAAAAATAATTTTTAATGGAACACAAAGATGGTCTTTCACTAGATGAATTAAATCACCAGAGATTCCATCTGGGCTGGCAGAGGATACTGTTTTTTACTTCCATCAATTTGGATTTGATGGTCTCTAATGGTATGTCTACGTTATAAATTGGTTGGACATCTAATGTGGCATTGCAACTTGCATTATTGTTAGAAAAGGCCTCACAGAACTGCAAGTTAAAATATTCAGCCATAACACTAGGATGATATAAGGCCTTAGTACCAGAATTAATAGGGCCAACCTTGCAGGTTTGTTTTTTTAAGGAGTTGATGTAACTGAACGTTAATTTACAGTTTCCCTTTTGTTCTTATTCGGCTAGTGATTTTTCCATCAATAATTTGGCCTTTTTGATTTCTTTTTTACAAATTTTTTGAACATGCCTGAATTCAGTTAGAGTTATATCACATTTATTTGAATGATATTTTTTATATAATTTGTTTTTCTTTTTAATCAATTTCTGTAATTTAGGTTAAGCCATTTTGGTTGATGACTCAATTTCTTTTTTGTAACCTTAGGTATGAATTTATTAGCAGCATTCAAGATTGTTGTGGTAAAAAAATTCCACACATCATTGATATTATTATTATTTGACATAGCAGACCAATCAATAGCTGCAAGATAGTTATTCAAAGCTATAATGTTTGTTTTATGAAAAGCAAATATTTTTGTGATATTGTCTGCTTTCCATTGAACGTGATGAGTTTTGAAATTTATAGTACAATGGTCACTGTTACCCAGAGGAGCTTAAGGATGACAATGTTGAATAGTTATAGGATCACTACCTAAGACAATGTCCAAAATATTTGATTCACGAGTTGGAGATGAAATATGCTGAACTAAGTTCAACTCTAAACAAGAATTCAAGAAGATTTTTGATGAATTAGTTTTGTCAGAATTATTTGACCAATTTATGTCACCCAAATTAAGGTCACCCATAAACAGGATATTTCCTAGTTCTGCGGCTGATGACATTTCCTCAATAATATTGTTTAATATTTCTGGTTTCGAGTCAGGTGGCCTATAACAGAGACCCAAAATTAAATCAGTGTTTGGTTGTTTAAGTTGAAGCCAAATGAATTCCACTAAAAAATGATCTTTTTTAATTTTTGGCGAGATTTCAAATACACACACACAGATGAGACTATAAAGAATGCAACACCACCACCTCTCCGGTTTGATCTGCTATGATGGAATAATGAGTAGCTTGGGATACAAGTTTCCCATAACTGCTCACTAGACCACCAAGTTTCTGTAATGCTTATAACATTGGGCTTTTCAGTACTGACTCTTAGAAGTAGTTCATTTGTTTTGTTAACCAAACTTTGGGCATTTGACAACACGAATTTTAAGTCTTGTTTATTTTTGTTAACATGAACAGAAACAGGTGGTAACGAGGAAACAGTTGTCTTTATATTTTCCACCTTAGATGCTAGTTTAAAGTAATTGCATAGATTCATGGCTCCCAGTCGATTTAGATCCAAACCGTCTTTAGCAAAATAACTAGAATTAGAACTAAAATGTTTCCAATGATCAATGAAAACTAGATTACCTAGAGGGCACCAATTTGAAAGTCTGGTATTAATCCTTTCTATAGTGTGATTCTTTTCAATGCTAGCTCTTGGAATAAGTAATAAGCTGGAAATAAAGACATTACAATTTTTTGCTTTTGTTTTATTTCCTAATTGAGTTAAGTCTAGACAGAGTGAGTGTGGCCAACATTGTTTGTACCCACATGTAAGATAACATTAGAGGGGCCTGATATAAGTGAATCTGTCCTGTCTGCTATATCTTCAATTTTGGCTCCGGGAAAAGAAAATACTGACACTTTATTTTCAGAATTTGTTATATAAGAATTAATATATTTCGCTATAGAATCTCCAATGATAATAGTTGGCAAATTTGAAGAGGAAGATTCGGCCGAAATTACATGCTCCAGTTGATCATCTGACAAACAAAAATATCTGTTATTTGAAATATGGTTATCATTATTTAAATTTACTTCAGATGAAACTGTTGGTGATGTAAGATGAACAAAATCAGCACGTCTGCCTTTTTTGTATTTTCATTTGGGAACTTTTTCCCAACCATCCTCATGTGAATCCGCCTGAACATCTCTCCTTCTTTTATTAGAAGATTTGCTGATTACCTACTGTAATAGTAATGATATTGTAGTTTGTCTAACCTGCCTTCTTTGCAGCATGGACAGTTCTGTTTATCACCACCGTCTTGGTCCTGGACTGCTAGAATTGGCCAATTAGTACCTTTGGGGACCCTAAAATGGAGCCTGTCCCAAGGGGTCATGTGGGAGTGAATTTCTGTTGGAACTGTAGTCTTGAGACTTTGGCACCTAAATGCACCTGGAGCGGAAGCCCTTGCTTTGACAGACAGATGAATCAACGAATCGAACCTTTTAGACCGAAGGGAAATTCCCAAGCTGCCTGCTGCAGTGATTCAGTCTGGAGGTAGAGTTTGGAGAGCGAGCAGCTTGAATGATTCGAGCAGCTGCTTCTTCGGAATTTGCACGGGGAGATCGGTGGAAAGGCTGAATCTGGCCTGTCTGCCTGCTGTCCTTCGAGAGGGAATCCTTTGAAAGGCTTAGTAATCGGACTGTAACTGAATTGGAGTGTGACAAAGCCACTGAAGAGCGACCAGATATAAATCTGAAGAAGACCGAAGATTTGCTGTACCCAATCGGCCTGTCAGGATACCCATTCACCATAGAACTCCCGGTTTTGTTCAGAGACATTGATATTGCGACCAGACTGCTATCTGTTTGGTGGTATGGTGATTGCTTTACTATAAATGTGCTGTAACCTGCTAGTGCATCGCAATTTGGTTCCCCACTGTTTAATTGTGCCTTGCTTGCTGGAAGCTGCATCCAGCATCTACCGGACTGAATCCGCATTCTTCTCCAATTGGTCTGGGACTCCACACTTTGGCCCAGCCAGCTACTCACGCCACAGAGAAGACCATCAATGAGAGACCTGCCTGGGGATCAGACCCTGCTCAGCATCACGAACAGAAATGACACTACGGTGAATCCTGTGGACCCTGCTTCTCCTGCAAACCAGTAAGTCATCCTGCAGTCTCCATTTCATCCATCCTGTGTCCTGTACTGGGTAGAGTGAGTAAACACCAGGGTAACTCCCTGCAACAACAGCTCAATCAAAGTGTGTAATCTGATTTAATTGTTTTGTCTAATCATCACAAATGGAGCCTTCTGGCTCTGGATTACAAATTGTGTGTGGTTGTGCATGCCTTTTCTTTTCATCACAGGGCCCCAATCAGCTGCGACACCGGCCTACCCAGGGCAACGCATCAGGCTAGCCTATCTCACGAACTGGGTACCCAGCGTGTGTGTGACTGTGTTGAGGGACTAAAAAGTGCATGCATAATTGCCTGACTAGATCAGTTATAAAATCAATCAACCTGATTACACCCCTCCCTCGTTCAAGTACCCTGATTAAATCAGATCTAACTCTTTTTGCATCTAATTTGACTGTGATTCTTGTTTGTGCCAAAATCACTGTACTGTTGTTATTTGCTGTGCCTAACCTTGTTTTACGTGGGGTCTCCAGGGTCGAACTGGTGGGGCCAGCCCAGGTGGTATGTGCAAACAGTGTGGGGATTTGTATGCTGAATAGGGGCTATTGTGAAAGTGTTTGTTGTATATTATCTAGGCCATTAGAGGGGAAAGAGGAGGGTTACAGTGTCCCAGAGGGCTGTACCCAGGTTAGCCTTGCTACTAACAACCCTGTCCTCTGGGTGGAGGCACCCATTTCAGTATCCAGGCCCCTTGACCTGCTACTAGCCAAGCAGAGAGGGGTAGTAGCTCTTGGGATAGCACCTCCTAGGGGTTACAGTATAAACAGCAGGTAGACAGACTGAGAAAACATAAGAGAAATACAACTGAAGGGCTTAGGATGGTAGTACACAGAAATGAGTCAGCAGACCAAAAACAAAACTGAAAGTAAACACAAACGTCAAATGAGGACATGGAAAAAGCATGAGTGGCTGTCCTAGTGAAAACAGGAAGCAAGTTGCTACAGCTGGGGAAGCAGAAGGCAAAATACATATCAAACAGCAGCTAAGGGCACAAACCAAAGAAAGCCCAAACAAACCGGAACTGCAGTGGGTAAGATGGAAGGGCAAGGCAAGAGCCTAAAAACAAACAAGCATTTCATCAATGCCGAACGTTTGCTTGCACGTATGTACTGTGAAGATGTTTGGTACTGATAGTGCATGGATGCAGATGCCCTGCGCCAAGGGAAGATTGTATCCAAGGGCCCTGCACTTCAATGCAGCAACGGATGTGACAAATTCATGGGGCTGTCTGGTGTGCTGTGGAAGCACAGGGCCTTGTGGTCCCTGCACTTCCATGTGGCTGCAGATACAGATGCACAGGGCAAAGAGTGCATCTGTCAGCCAATGCACAAGGCACTCTGCCATGCACAGGTGGAGAGGTGCAGGGCTGCATGCCAAGAGGACAGTTGTCTTCACTATATGGTAACCAGGTCCATGTGGACAACTCTGCACCTTTCATTCTCTGGCCTGGGGGATGTCGCATAACAGCGCCATTCCCCCACCCTCCCCCATCCAGCTGGGTCACTGAGCTCTCCCCTGAACTCAGCTCACAGGGACCCGATTACTAAGGGATCTACGACACCGCATTGACAACTTCACGTCGATGTGATGTGCCCCCGAGACCGCTGTGTCGGCCACAATTTCAGTCTGCATTCTGCGGTGTCAGACAAAGGTGTAAGCTGTCATTCAACAAAGTTGTGAATGACGGCTTACAGTATACACTGCAAGCCCATTGGTCAACAGTGTCAACCAATGGGCTTGCAGTGTGTACAGTAAACTATCATTCATTAACATCTCAGTCGATGGGCAGCCGTGGAGGTGTGCGGAGGGCTGTGCTGCCCGCCGTTTGACTGGTCAACTGGCCATGCTGGGACAGGGGGGAGCGGAGTGGGATGTGGGCCACTACACTATAGAAAAGAATGGATAGAGTTTCATTTTTTTATTTTGAATGGGGATCAGGACAGAAGAGGGGACACCACACTATGGAAAGAAAGGGCTGGGGTTCCCCGTATTATTATTATTACGAACAGGGTTCAGGGATGGGGGGGTGCCACTAGACTACCAGGGACATGACAAATAAATGTCAGTGTATGCCGTGACTGGGGATCAGGTTTAGCGTGGGGGGCTAGCCACCAGGCTGCAGGGGCTGGAGGCTGCTGTGCTGCTGTGTGCAGTACAGCAGCCCACCTGTGGGTGGCTAGAGGTGTTTACAACACACCTAACTTTGTGAGGCACATCTCCGAGATGTGCAGGCAGATGCACCGCGCATCTCAGCTAAATATGGAGATGTGCCATATATTCATGGGCACGCCTGGAGTTGCGCTACATACATTATGGCTGTGTTTACGAGCCGGTGATGTGCAACGCATCTCCACCATTTGAATATTGCACAGTGGTGAATTTCTTGAGATGTGCCTGTGCATCTCCTTTGAATATGCCCCCCCCAAATGTTTAGTGTAGCCTTTTTATTACCCCACCTCATGAATCCAGCATGCGGAAATTTTCAAATCCCAACCAAAACATCATTCCAAGCCACCGAAAAGTAATTCCACACCACAGGTACGAAAACACATTTTGGCTAGGATATGAAAAATGACAGCTGTCATGTTTGTGAGGTAGTATAAAAAATGGCTATGTTGAAAATTTGGGGTCAAAATATTTAAAATTACCGAAGTTATGAGCAAACGTGAAGACATTTTCAATAATGTATACATCCCTTTGCCATTTTTAAGTATTTTGACCCCAAATTTTCAACATAGTCTTCTTATGACCCCACCTCATGAACAAGGGTGTGACAATTTTCAAATCCTGCCTGAAAGGTGATTTCTTAACATGTCTGCAAAATCACCTTTCAGGCTCAATTTGCATAATTCCACTGCCATTGGTTATGAGGTGGGGTCCCAAAAAGGCTATTTTGAAAATTTGTGGCCAAATTATGCAAAAATGACAAAGTTATGCATCAAAGTTCAAAACCCCATTGAAATAACATTGAACTGCACTTGTCTTAGTTTTTCATATTGCAGTCAGGGGTTCCAACAGCAAGACGTGTCTTCAGTTGGAGAGTGACTCTTCACCCTGTGACCTGTTCAGGTGAATGAGGGTATGCGGGAGTGGGTGGGTGCTGAACGGGAGGTCAGGGTGTGTGTGTGTGTGTGTGTGTGTGTGAGGGGCAGATTGTCAAGGGACGGTTTTCTGTTTTACAGGAAAAAAATAATTGAGGTATAGTTTTCTTTATTTTAGGGATATATTTTGACACTGGGATTGGGCACCCCAGTGTTGAGCTTGTTGTGAATGGGGTTTGGCAACCTGAAGGAGAGGGGAGTTAAAAGAAGTGGTACCAGAGGTGAGTTTCCTGGTTTGCTTATAGTTTTAAAACGTTCACAAAGATTGGAAAGGACAGGCAGGCAGCAGCTTGGAGGGGATGGGGAAAAGGAAGCGGTAGTGGGGATGGGCACCCAGCTCCACTTACATTGGGAATGGGGGCAGGCAATCTGAAGGGGAGGGGAGATAAAGAGAAGCAGTACTGGGGGTGGGCTCCCCGGTCCATTTATATTTTTGAGATGTTCACAAAGATTGAGAAGCGCGGGCATGCGAAAAACTTGAAGGAGACTGGGAGAAAGAAGCAGTAGCGGGGTGGGCACCCCGCTCCACTTAATGGGCGAAGAGCTAGAGAGAGACAGATAGATAGATAGATAATAGATAGATAGATAGATAGATAGATAGATAGACAGACAGACAGACAGACAGACAGACAGCTAGATAGCTAGATAGATGGCATGATCTCAGGCTGAAACTCGCTTGCAGTCACATAGCTATACCCCTCACAAACATTCTGTACCACTCTGTCTGCACAGGGACCTTTCCCCAGAAATGGAAATGTGCCATCATCACTCCCCTCCATAAATCAGGCTATAAGACTGATATGAACAACTACAGATCTATTTCTCTGCTCACCCCCTCTGAAATTCTCAAAAAAATTGTATTTGAACAAACCATTGAGTACCTTGACACATATAATCTTCTCTCTGACTCTCAGCATGGCTTCAGATCACACTACAACACAGACTCTGCCCTTGTTAAGTTTACCCATGTCATCAATAAGGCCAACGATAAAGGTCTCTACTGTGGCTCTGTTTTTGTGGACCTGACCAAGGCCTTTGACTTAATCGACCACCACATACTCCTCACAACTCTATCCAAACTCAACTTTTCTAATGAAATTCTCAAATGGTTTCAAAACTACCTCAGTTGCAGAACTCACACTACCATTATTAAAGGTCAACACTCTGGTGCCCATCCCATTAAATACGGTGTCCCTCAGGGATCCATTCTGGGCCCTCTGATGTTCTCCCTAGCCAGGTTGATCAGTAACAAGACTGCAGTAATAGCGGACTTGATTTCTTCAGTAGATCTGGCATGCATCACAGAGACTTGGCTGGATGAAAATGCTGCACCCATTTTGGACTCAGTAGTGCTGGCCGAGTACTCTGTGATACACAGCCAAAGGAAGGATCACAAAGGCGGGGGTGTAGCCATCTGTTTTAGAGTCAGCTTGGGCCTTACGGTGCTACCAGTGGGTTCTACTGGGTCATTTGAGTGTGTTGCTGAATGGGGGGATCTGGGCATGGGCTACAGGGTCCTCCTGGTCTACCGTCCTCCCGGTGGGGGGGGAGTTTCTGTGGGAGTTCGGAGATTTCGTCACTGGCCTGGTGTTGGAGTCCTCCAGATGGTTAATTCTGGGGGATTTCAATGCTTGGGTCAGTGATGGGCTCTTGCCATTTGGCCATGATATTCTGCAGATTATGTAAGCCCTTGGCCTGTCTCAAATTGTCACCTCTGTGACCAACTCATGCAGCCACACTCTGGACCTGGTGTTCACTCTGGGTCTTGGGGTTGACAACCTCAAAATTGATCCGGTCATTATGTCGGATCATAGCATCATGGGGTTCACATTTGGGGACTCCCCCCAGAAGGTTCTGCTTCTGTGGAGATGGTCTGATATTGCCCTTTAAGGGGGCTTGACATCAGCAGAACTACAGGCGATGCTGGACCTATCGAGTGTGGAGACTGTGTGTGCGACTGGGCTGAAGGAAGCTGTGGCCACTTATAATGCCACCGTTGGGGCAGCCTTCAACTCAATCACATCCATACGTGTCTGACCTTTGTCTACTCGCCAAAGGCTCCCCTGGTTTGATGGGGTGCTTAGGGAGTTAAAGACTAAGGGTTGGAGGTTAGAGTGGTGCTGGAGTGGTTCTAGCCTGATGGAGGACAAATTGGCCCTGAGGACACATTATGTTGTCTATCAGGGGTCAATCTCCCAAAAGAAGGCTGATTTTTTTGTCTAGGGAGATTGCTGCAGTGGAGAACAGACCAGGTCAGCTCTTCCGCATGGTAGATAGGCTATTACATCCTGCCTGTCTCCATGCGGGAGGAGTGGGTTCAAGCATAAAGTGCAATGAGTTTACTCTGTTCTTTGCCAACAAGGTGTCCTCTATCAAGGCTGAGGTCTCTTCCAGTACCGCTAAAAGGGATTGTGGGGTTCATCCTGAGCCGTGTCGGGGCATCCCTCTTGCCTGGGTTGAGTTTGATCTGGTTGGAGTTGAGGAGGTGACAGACATAATCCTGATGCTACGGCCAATATATTGTGACCTTAATCCAGGTCCAACCCATGTTTTGGTTGGATGTGTGGACCTGATAGGATCTGTGGTTGCTGAGATTGTCTGGAATTCACTCGAGAGTGGGGTCTTTCCTGGAGCCTTGAAAGAGGCATTGGTTAGACCTCTACTGAAACAAACCTTTGATGGACCCGGAGTGCCTCAGCAACTACAGGACATCTCGAACCTCCCATTTTTAGGGAAGGTTCTAGAGAAAGTGGTGACCATTCGGCTAGGGATGCATCTTGCCTCCTCCACCACTTACGAATGCTTCCTGTCTGGGTTTAGGTCCGGGCATAGCACCAAGACCGCACTGGTGCAGGTGCTAAATGATCATCTAATGGCGAGGAATAGGGGAGAGCATACCATCTTAATCCTCCTCGATCTCTCGGCAGCATTTGACACCATTGATCATGAGATGCTGCTGGACTGCCTGCGGAACTGGGTTGGACTAACCAGAACAATCATCAACTGGTTCAGGTCCTTCCTCACAGGATGCAAAGGGTGATGATGGGGTTGGCCTCATCTAACCCAAAGCCACTGTCTGTGGTGTCCAACAGGGGTTGGTCTTGGTGCCCTTGTTGTTCACGGTGTACATGCTTCCATTGGGAGACATTATCAAGCAGTATGGGCTGGGTTTTCATTGCTACGCTGATGATATCCAGAAATATACCTGTCCTGTGCACCCAGAAACCAGATGGCAGACTCAGTGATTAACAACTGCCTGGAGGAGATCCAGAACTGGATGACACACTACTGGTTAAGACTCAACCCGGATAAGAAGGAGGTACTAGTGGTGGAGCCAGGTCATTGCTGTGATGGAAGGGGACTTGGGGATCCCCCTGGGCTATTCCTAGGGGGTGTTTCCCTGGTTCCCTCCAATTGGGTAAAGGAACTGGGCATGGTCCTTGATGATGGCCTGACACTTGACGCTCAGGTGTTGGGCATCACCAAGAGTGGTTTCACTACCTGAGGAATATCGCTCGGATATGAGCCCTGGTACCATCTGATGACTTGCTCACCCTGGTGTATGCCTTTGTCACATCCAGGATGGATTACTGCAGTGCCCTGTACCTGGGGCTATCTGGAGGCAACCTCCACCCACTACAGCTGGTGCAGAATGCGGCGGCGAGGTTGCTCATGGGTGTTAAGAAATTTGACCATGTCACACTTGTTCTCCACGAACCGCACTGGCTGCCAATGAGGTGGAGGATTGCTTTCAAGGTTGGGTTGCTGATCTATAAAGCTCTGCAAGGGGAAGGGGACTAACTTACCTGCAAGACCTTCTGATTCATCGTCCATCTCGGGTTCTTCGCTCCTCTGAGGGTGGCCTCCTGGTGGTTTTCAGGGCTACGCTGCGGCAATCTGGGGACAGGGCATTCTTGGTTGCCACACCAGCCCTGTGGAACTCTTTACCTTGACATCTCCGGGAGGCACCCTCAGCAGAGGTCTTTAAATGGGGCCTAAAAATGTTGCTCTTTGAGCAGGCATTTAATTTGATTTGATTACTGTCTACTATCCTACTTATATTAATTATGGATTAATTTATATAATTATTACTATTAACTTGCTTTTACTGAAACATTGTTTAAATGCTGAATGTGGGATAGGTAAAACTGTTTTTAATGTTAGTCTCAGCTTCATTTGCTATTTTAAATATGTATGCTGTTATTTGTTAAGGCCTCCGGTTATAAATAAAGTTTCTATCCTATCTTAATAAATCCCCTCCCATCTATCTGCACACACATTGAATTAATTCTATATGCCAATGATGCTGCTCTGCAAAGACAGATGCCCCACTACCCTTCTCAACAACCTACGGAAGGATTTCAGCAAGCTCCACTCATGGTTTACCACTCATGGTCTAGTTCTAAATGGCAAAAAAAAAAAAATCCATGGTTTTCTCCAGTCTCAGAAAAAACTTACACATTGACTTCATACTCATAGACAACAATGGAAACTGTATTGAGAGAGTTACTGAATTTAAGCATTGAGACATCTACCTAGATCGCCACCTCTCCTTCAAATTCCATATCTCCCAACTCATCAAGACAATCCGCCAGAGGCTCGGTATGCTCTTCAGAATCAATCAATTTCTCATCCCTGAAACCCGGACTCAGGTTGTTAATAGTCTCCTGCTTCCTCTCCTTAAATACGGCACACTTATTTATTCTTCCACCCCCTCTCTCAAAACTCTCAGCAAGCTCTAAACCACATACCATAGTATCTTAAGGTTCGTCACAGGACTCCCAAGAAGAACCCACCACTGCCTCCCCTACAAGGCTGCTAATTGTCTCTCTCTCTCTTGAAGACAGAATCAACCTCAAGATCCCGACCTTTAGAACGGACTCAGGCGGCCGGGGGTCTGCGAGGGGAGGGAGGATCGAGCGTCCCAACGGATGCTCTCCTCCCTCAGGGGTGGGTGACCAAGAACGCTCTGTGTTCTGCATCCCTTCCATGGCGGTGGAAGCACCACGACGGTAGGAAGGATGGAGGTGGCTTAAGCTTGTTGGAGCCGGGGTGGGACGTCGCGGTGCATGAGGGCTGGCGGCGCCAGCATCGCCGCCACCGGAACGCACGTCCCAGCACAAGGCGCCCCAAGGGACGGGTGTAAGGGGAGAAAAACGGAAAAACCCCTCCAGCTGCCCTAGATGAAGTCCACCCTACGTCTACCCGGACCACCTACAGGACAGACCCCAATGTGCCAGGGAGAGGAGGAAGGGCACTCTAGGGGCAGATCCCTAAGGTGGGTAGCGGGGGACATGAGTGGATGGAAGGAGGGGGCACCGGGGGTAGGAAAGGAGGATAAAGACCAAAATAAAAAAAAAAAAAAAAAGATCCCGACCTTTTTCTTTAAAGACCAACAGGAACATCTCCCTAAAAGCATCACTTCCTGCTTTCAGAGGCCTCCCAGGGTTCGCACCACAAGATACTTTTCCAATCATTCCTTTCTAGTCCCTTTCTTCCACACTACCCTTGGACTCCACTCTCTCTCCTCTAGGGGCACTCGAGTCTTTAACAGCCTCCCTCAACCTCTTGTGGAATGTCCATCCCTTGGATCCTTCAACTCTAACATCAAACATTACCTACTTCAGAATGTCTGCTCCTGCACTCAACACTGACCACCCTCTAAATGTGCCTTCCTCTATTTTCTATGGTTATTGATGTTACCTTTTCCTTGCTTTTTATTTTATTTTTTTTTCACTTTTATATTCCCTATCTATTTATAGCTCTGATAATATTATACTGCTAGTCTGTTTGCAATCCTCAATGCTCCTCCTTTTTTACTGTATGATTGTTCCTGTAAATATGTATCCTTTGTATATATTATGTATCCCTTGTACATATTATATATGCCTTGTATATATCATATCTTTGTAATATGTAGACAGGACGCTTGTGAAAATGGGCAGTTTTGCTCACATGCCTTTCCAGTATAATCAATAAAAATGAAAAAAAGGCTTCTGATACTGAAAGCTGATCAGCTGTTTGCTGACTGGCTTCATGCAAATGAAAGGACTGAAGTTCCCTCTGACTGGAGCAGCTTCAGTCCTTTCAACTACACAAAGTTTCCGCCTAGCAAGCGGCGAGTGGTGTCATGACCACAGTACATGATCATTGGTCTGAACTGCCAAGCCCCATCCACCTTGAGCTGCAATGGGCTGTAGTGACACACCTCTCAAATATCATTAATTGTAACATATGTAACAAATGCAACATAGCATTCCTTGTGCATGCACAAGCAAGGGTAGCAGTCGTAAAAAGGAGAAACCCAACAGGAACAAGCAACAGCAACCAGAAAAGAAAGTGACTAGAGCCCTGAGGCGTGGCTCCAGACAGTTTAAATAGTGGCTGGGGAGACTGGTCCATCAGTTGGACCACTGAACCTCAGCAAGCTTCCCATTTACACAAATTACCCTAAAGTACAATGCACTGGCAAATATTTTGGTTCCACTGCAGCTCCTCCCCCCCCCCCCCCCACCTCCCACTCTGCTATAGTATAAACTGTACCTCCTACACTTTACCATCTGTGTACCCTAGATAGGGTCAGCCCAGCCTTCCCACAGTTCCACCATAAGACAACCACAGAAGGTAACCCTTGGTGGGAGAAACCACATGTACAGTATTTTACCTTAGTCCTGGTAAGAAACAGACAGAGTTTCCTATGACCTGCGAATGCTCCCTGCAGACACTGTTATCCTGTTTTGTGGTCCTCACATGTATGAGTTGGTCATGTGAGGGGTCACTTTGGATCTGTGGGATTAAAAGACCTGGCTGCTGGCACCCGACTGGCACTAGTCAGTCACATGATTAGCTCCTCTAATGATGCCACTGGTGGTTGCCTTCCACCTTAAATTCATCCACAAGCCCTCACTCCCATCCTGATCCTAGTCACTGGACCCATATAACACAATCAGTAAATGCATTTTTTTTTTATTTGCAACAGTCATAATACTTTGAACTTCCTAGCTCCTTCCTGTCCACTCCCTGCTCTGACTACCACCCAGAAGACACATACACAAGGGCTTTTAAAACCCTGGCTGCTGACACCTGACTGGTGATAGTCTGTTTTGCCCCTCTAATGGCACTGCTGATGTCTGCCTTTCACCCCCAATATAACCACAAGCTCTCTCTCCCCCCCTGACCTCCAAAGTCCCCATGCCACCACTCCCCAACAAAATCAGGTAAATGCAATTTTATTTTCTTATTTACAATACCTTGGGCTTTGAAAAAATAATGTGTAACCCCCTTGGACTGGCTCAGCCTTGTAAATGTTAGGGAATGGCAGGTGACTTTATCCCTTAGGGAAGATGGCCCTGGGGTTGTGGCTGGTCTCTGGGATATTAAAATGGTTATTCCAACAGTGCAGTGCCTCCACTCAATGTTAACTTTCCCACACAGAGCCTGCAGGAAACTAAGAATGTTAGCTTTCCAACACAGTGCCTGCAAGGAAACTCTGAGGTGTACCCTCCTATACCACTCTCCTCTGTCCACTCCCTCCCCCTTCCCTTTCCCACCCACCCTCTCTCCACCACACCCCTCTCCCCTATACTTCTCCTGTGGACAACTGCCACTGGCAAGCTCTACGTAATAGAAATATTACTATGCAACTGTACGTTAATCTAACTTTCTGCACCGCCTGTCTTTGCTTCATTGTACATTGCCTATGCTCCACTATTTGTACTAATGTATTGTCCTGACTCTGATGTGAAACCTTTGTAAAAGAGCCTTTGGCTCAAAGGTGCTTGTAATCCTAGAATAAATAAATAAAATAAATAAAAATAAAAGAATATTACAACCCACCCCTGCCCTTGGCAGATAAACGATATAGTATGCAGTAAGCTCCACACAATATTTACTGTAAACAAAAGGGTGCAATGTGACTCAAATAAATGGTATACAAAGAAAACAGATTTTTTGGAGGGAACAGGAACACAGGAAAGGGATCTGGAAGGGAAACGGGGTAAGGCAGAACATGCATGTAATAATAGACTAAACACATGGTAGAATTCTTTCACTCCCATCCCCCTTCAACACAATAACCCCCAACACAATCCCTATCAGCCCCAACACCCCCTCCCAGGGGTACACCAGAATGCCCAAGTCCCTTTGGGAACTCTTACAGTATAGGAGCACACTATGTGCATTATCCTCTAAATATATGCGTGCCCCTCATTGCGGGACAAAGTTACAGCACATGGTAGCCAATCAATAGTTTAATGTGGAAATAGTTGTCTATAGTTAACAGCGTTAGGGACCCCTCTCCACTACCCCCTAGTCTCTAGAACCCTGCCCAGCTCCCCACATTGTAAGGTGAGGCCTGTCAGTAACCAGCATCCAAGGAACCAGCTAGAATGTTTGGGAATCCTAGAATCAGACAGCAGTAAAGGGTCAGAAGGCATAATACAAGACTGGCCCAGAAGCAATAAGAAAAGTGAAAAAGAATCATTTCTTTAACAGTAAAACCCATCAAAACTGAAAAAAAGTATCAGAAGTGATACAGTACAGGTACAGGTTACATGTAAGTACCTTTGTAATTTATTTCATAAACAATAAGCCATGATGGGGTATTGGTTGTACTAGGATTACCACATGTGTATTAAGGCATAAGGACACAGGCCAAGTGTCTTTAGTCCCTGGGCTTGTGATAAACCTAGTACAACCAAAATCCCGGGAGTGTTTCATTGTTTACATAAAATGGCTGTTTGCTGAAACAAGGAAAAGGTACAAGAAGAACTTTTAAAAATATATGATAAATATATTTACATGCTGTAAAAATAGGTAAAAGTGTTCCTCCGTCTGTTTGGTGCCATAAGGGGTCACTGTATTTTCTGTTGCCTGCCCTGTTACTGCCTAGGAAAATGAGCTGTCAGTTTTCATGTTAAATAAAACTATTTTTAAAAATACATTTATGTACTTTTTTTATTGAAGATAACGTAGAGATTACAAATTAAAGCAGCAATGCAAGAAAAACAAAAATGTGTTTTCCAAAAAGCTAGTTTCAACTACAATTACCAAAACTGCCTCTCAGATCTATTTCACTAGGTACTGTCTACGCTATGCACCTTGGGGTTTTTTTTTTTGTCCTGATCCTAATCCTTGCCAGGTCTACAATGCTATTTCCAAGCCAAATGTGGTGGCTATGTTTTTTTTGTTGAGGAAAAAAACTAAATTAAAACATTTAGAAAATACTCACATATTGGTGGAAGTAGAACAGTTTACCACAAAAAAACTGGAAGATGCCTGAAATCTTTTATAGTGAAGAAGAGGAAGCTTTTTCAGGAAGTGGTGGTTGCCTGTATGGTGGTAGACTTCAAACATGCATAGGACAGGAAGAAAAAATTACTCACCTTACTAATGTTGTTTCTTCTAATGGAGTCTTGCTGTATTCTGACCTATGCAGTTAGGTCCTGCTTTTCAACTGCCCCGGAGAACAAAGAGTTAAACTTTCCATGGCCAGCATGGAATGTTCTCCGCGAGCTCAGTTGAAGCTCCTGTCTGCTGTTGTTTAAACTCCAACCGTCAGATCTTTATGAGCAATACTCACTAGAAGTTCTGTGTGGAAACTATAAAACTCAAATATAGCCAACTGGCAACTAAATTTATATAAAAGGGTTTTTTGGTTTCAAAGCAAAAACTCAAGTCAGGAAACCCAAAAAACAAAACACATCCCAAAACACAACACCCACTCAAAATAAAGGAGAGTGAAAAAGGGACACCCCTAGGGTGCCAACACTGCTCCTGACCACCCACATCCCAAAAACTAGGTTCTGAGAGGGGAGGCAAGGGGGGGGGGGTCAGAATACAGCAAAACTCCATTAGAAGAAACAACATTACTAATGTGAGTAATTTTTTCTTCAAACAACATGAAGTCTTGCTATATTCTGACTATTGCAGACTACCAAGCAGTACTTCCATGGAGGAGGGATAGAACCTACTTTGGAAATAGGCTCTGAAGTACTGCTGTGCCAAACCGAGCATCACTCCTCGCCTGGCTATCCAGAGAGTGATGCTTGGTGAATGTATGGACTGTTTTCCAAGTGGCTGCTTGACAAATTTCTAAGATAGGAATATCCCTGGCAGAAGCCAGGGAAGCAGCTGTACCTCTAGTAGAGTGAGCCCTCAGGCCTGAGGGTGGAGTTCTACCCAGTTTTTCATAGCAGAATTGTATACAAGAAACAATCCACCTGGCAATAGATCTCTTAGTGGCAGGTTTGCCCTAACCAACCTCTCCATATGTGAGGAACAATTGGAGGGACTCAAACCTGTGACCCTTGGTGCGCTCTATGAAGTAGCTGAGGGCCATTTTAACATCCAAGCTGTGCAGCCTCCTCTCTCCAGAGGAGAAATGGTCAGTGAAGAAAACAGGGAGAGACATAGACTGGTTAAGGTGGAAATCTGAAACCACCTTAGGCAAAAACTTCCTGTTAGTTCTTAGGACCACTTTATCTCTATGGAAAGAGATGAAATCAGGCTCCACTGACAGGGCTTGCAATTCACAGATACACCTGCCAGAGGTAATGGCTACCAAAAACACAGTTTTCAAGTCAAGTACTTAAGCTCTGCAGAGGACAAAGGCTCAAAGGGTGGTTGCATAAGCTGAGCAATGCAAACATTAAGGTCCCAAGCAGGAGCAGGGTCCCTAAAGGGGGGATTGGTGTGCAGCAATCCCTTGAAGAACTTACAAAACACAGGATGGGCTGACAGAGGAGAGGGCTTGCCTACTGACAGGAAAGCAGAAACGCTGCCAAATGCACTTTAAGTGCAGTTGGCCTAAGGTCTAGGCAGTTGAGATGGACCATAAAGTCCAGAACCGTAGGCAACCCAGCAGACTCTGGAGAAATATTCCTATTAGAACACCAAACAGTGAACCGTTTCCATTTGGAATTGTAAGTCTTTCTTGTGGAAGGCTTTCGAGAAGCCTTAAGGATATCCAGAACCCCTTGGGAAAGATGCAGATCAGCAAACTCTAACTCTTCAAGAGCCATGCCTTGAGATTGAGAGACCTGAGGTTCGGGTACCAGATCCTCCCCTGAGAGGATGTCAACAGGTTGTAATTCCTGGGAAGAGACAGGGGAAGGTGGACTGCTAAGGACAGCAACAGGGGGTACCAGGGCTGTCTGGCCCAGTCTGGAGCAATCAGAATCACTTTGCATGGTTGTGACCTTATCTTGACTAACACCTTGAACAGGAGAGGGAAGGGGGGAAAAGCATACAGAAATTTCCCTTCCCAATTCAGGATCAGAGCATCCAGGGGGACTGAGCCCAAGACTGGGGGTCTACAACAAAAGACAGGAAGTTGGTGAGTGTCTGGGGCTGCAAAAAGATCTATCTGTGGAGTGCCCCATCTCAAGAAAATCACTTTCAAAACTAGGGGATGTAGGGTCCATTCGTGATGGCCCTGGGATATTCTGCTGAAAGCATCTGCTAGGACATTGTCCTTCTCTGGGAGGTGAACTGCTATCAGAGAGGTTTGCAGGGAATAGGCCAGGGACCACAACTTCATTGCTTCTGTGCACAAGGACGTAGACCGAGTGCCTCCTTGCTTGTTGATGTACCGCATGGTGGTGGTGGTGTCTGTTCCGACCTGGACCACCCTGTTCTGTACAGATTTGGAAAAGGCTTGCAGTGCCAGAAACACTGCTCTGAGTTCCAAGAGATTGATATGAAGCAGAGATTCCTGAGGTGACCACAGTCCTTGGGTGGTAAGATCCCCCAGATGGGCTCCCCAGCCCAGCAGGGAAGCATCTGTGGTGTGTATCACTGAATGAGACTAAGTGACAAAAGGAACTCCTTGTCTCAAATTGTCCTGATCCTGCCACCACTGCAAGGCCTGGATCAGGGTTCGAGTCACTGGAACTAGTTTGGTAAGGGAATCCTTTCTTTGGGACCAGAAGGCTTTTAAGTGGAACTGAATGTCCCTCATCTGAAATCATGCTCCCTGGACCACTGCTGTGGAAGCTGTCATGTGGCCCAGAAGCTGAAGGAAATGCCTTGCTGGTCAAGACACCTGTAGAGTGAATGAAGAGGCCAGTTCTATAAGGGTCCTTGCCCTGTCCAGGGGAAGAAAGGCTCTTGCCGCCCTTACTGTATCCAGCTCCACCCCTATGAAGGTGAGGAGCTGTACTGGCTCGAGACCTGACTTTGGAAGGTTGAGAAGGAATCCTAAGGAAGTGAGCACTTGCTGAGTTATTTGCAAATGTGACTTGACTTGGTCTGGAGACTGACCCACTATGATCCAGTCGTCCAAGTATGGGAAGATGGAGATCTTTTTTCTCCTTAGGAAAGCAACCACCACTGCCAGGCACTTTGTGAAAACCCTTGGGGCTGATGTTAGGCCAAAGGGCATTGCTCTGAATTGATAGTGGCCTGAGGGCAACTCGAACCTGAGGTACTTTCTGTGGGAGCACCTGATGGGAATGTGAAAATAGGCATCTTTGAGGTCCAGGGAGGCTAGCCAGTCCCCTGGCCTTAGAGAGGGAAGGATTATTCCCAGAGTCATCATTTTGAACTTTGGTTTTAAAAGGTGTTTGTTCAGATATCTTAGGTCCAGGATGGGCCGCCATTCTCCTGTCTTTTTGGGGGTTAGGAAGTACCTGGAGTACAATCCTTTGCCCTTGTGTAGGGTGGGAACCCTTTCTATGGCTCTGAGATCTAGGAGGGAAGAAATCTCTGCCTCTAAGGCAAGGATCTGTGATGGATTTGCATGTGGAAAGGATCTGGTTCTCATCTTAGGAAATTTTTTGAAGCTGAGAACCAGTCCCTGGCTTACTGCTTCCAGGACCCACTTGGCTGATGTCAGAGACTTCCATTCCTGGACAAAGTAAGCAAGCCTGCCCCCTACTAGTATTGGAGAACTGGCCTGGGCAGACCCATCAGGGTGTCTGCTTGGCAGGGGCTTTAGGCTGAGGGGTGGATGCAGGCCTGCTCATCCCCCGTCTGCCTCTCCCTCTGAAGAACCCCCTCTGAGAATAAGAAGAGGAGGTCTGAGCTTGGTAAAAAGGCCTTTGGAAAGGCCTGCCCCTGCCTCTGGACTGCTGCCTTTGAGGAGTGACTTGCCTTTCTTTGGCTTGAGCACTCCTGTAAGTGTCCATCTTTTTCATGTAGTTCTTTGTCTGCTCCCCAAACAGAGAATTACCAATAACAGGGAAATCCATGGCCTTAGCCTGGGTATCCTGTGATAGGCTAGTACATCTGAGCCAAGCCATCCTCCGAAGAGCCACAGATGTAGCCATAACTCTTGATGAAACATCATTGGAGTCCACAGCAGCATGAAATTGCACTTTGGATGCCTTAATCCCATCTGCAACCACCTGCTCCAGCTCCTTGGCAAGCTGGTCAGGGGCCTGTTTAGCCAGAGCCAGAACAGTGTCCATATCTGGACTTCTGGTATCTAGCTGTGTAGGCCATATAGTTAGCATGCCTGAGTCCCAAAGATGCTGCCATGTACTGTTTCTTTGCCATGGCATCAGTCCTCCTGGAGTCCTTATCTGGGGGGTGTGATGCCAAGGGGATATTTGCCTTATCACAGGCTGCAGCCTGCACTACCCCAACATGGCTGCATTGCTGAGAAAGGAACTCCATGTCTGAGCCTGAAAGAGTATACCTCTTGTCCATTCGTCTGTCCACAGGAGGTATGGAGTTAGGAGTTTTAAGAATCTTATTTGTCTGTTTCCCAAAAGATTTATGGAGGGGAATAGACAGTCTCCTGGACTCTGGGATGTCCATCATTTCAACAAAATTAGGCTCCTCCTGATCCTCTACTGCTTTTTCCATAGGAAGCTGGAGGGTTTCAGCCAATTTTTTGTAAAACATAAAGTGGGAAGGGGACTCAGAAAGCCTAAAAGGAGAAACTCCTGAAGGTCTGTCTCATGGAGATGTCCGGGTCAATAGGCAAATCCAGACTTTCATAATCACCATCATCATCCTCATACTCTCCCTCCTCCTCATCCGGTTCATAAAATTCTTCTAAGGTGTAATCCGGAACCAGGGGAACCGACCGAACCAAACCCCTGCCAGATGGTGCCGGTTCGGCCGGAACCGAAGTAAGCGATTGCACTATTCTTATTGCCTTGGCTAGCTCATCAGCAGTCGCAGTATGAATTTCTGGATCCCAACCGAACAATTTATTTTTTATTTTTCTTTTTACCGGAACCAACTCCTCAGAATCAGCTCTCCTTTTGCCTGAAGAAGTATCGCTCTGGTCAGAGGGCACTCCTTCTGGTTTGGTCGGAACCGAACCAGGCTGGCCATCCGGGTGAGCGGACTTCTCGGCCTCCCTTTCTCTCAGTCTACCTACTCTCTTTTCCAGGGTAGCTTTGGGAAAATTCTTACAAATTTGGCAGTCTGAATCGAGGTGGTCAAACCCCAGACAATAAACACAGGTGGTGTAGGGATCAGCCTTAGCAATGACTTCCCCACACACACTGCAGAGTTGAAACCCAGTGGGCCCGTTTTTTTTCTTGGGTTTCTCAGACATGGCCAATCCTATCCAAAACATACCATTTTTCGGCAATCTGCCAGGCAAGCCTCCCCTATTGGTTCCTGACCGTGTACGGGTCTTGGAAAAAAACATAATAAAAATCAGTTTTTTCTAGAACCGATATGGACCGGTTATCACACTCTAAGTAAATTCACAAACTTTTTTACCTGAACTGATCGGTTCAGCCGAGCTGATCCACAATTTACAAGTTCCACACAGAAACTAAAAGAAAACCTAGCACTTACGGTACCATAGACAGAGACTTGAACCAACAAATTCGGTAGCAGCAATTCGGTAGAAACTGAGCGAAAAACGACACTTTGACTTTTTTGAACCAAGCAAAGGAGAAATCTCCGGAGTGACTGTTCAGTGAGGCGGAGTAAAGAATCTGACGGTTGGAGTTTAAACAACAGCAGACAGGGGCTTCAACCGAGCTCGCGGTGAACATTCCATGCTGGCCATGGAAAGTTTAACTCTTTGTTCTCCGGGGTAGTTGAAAGGCAGAACCTAACTGCATAGGTCAGAATACAGCAAGACTTCATGTTGTTTGAATAAAGGAATATCAGAGATGGGACAAAAAAACTAAAGCCAGCGACCAGATAGGGTCACTGTCCGCTTCATCAGGTAGCATAAACGATCAGACTGGATGGGTCTGACGGCCCTTATCTGCCGACAGTATCTATGTAAATGTTTGCTCAATGTTGTTGCACTGCTGCTTTAAATTAAAATCAACATAGACTAGCATTAGTCCATTACCAAAGATACAGCTGACTTCTTCCAGTACACATAATCCTTAATAATGCTAATCATATGCTTAGGTAATCACGAAAAGCTGCACATAGAACTAAGAATTTCCATGGCTGTCCAAACAGGTTGCCAAATTAAAGTATATAGTCTGTTGTTTTTAAGGTTCCGATGGTGGAGCTTTTCCAAGTGCACTGACTCCAGAAATAAATGCTTCCATAGATCAAATGTGGGGGATCCTTGGCCTTCCAAAGCTGAGCTATGCTCCTACGTGCGTTAATCAGAGACATATTAATACGTTTTCTTGCAGGGCCACCTGGTATAATATGTATAGCTGAAGTGCCTAGGGTGAATATCTCAAAAATGAATATATTTTAAGAATGTTATTAATAGCTTCAAAGAGGGCTGCCCAAAAAAGAACAATATCTTTACATGTGCCAATAACATGAGTCAGTATACCTATATCTTTTGAGCAGCGGAGAGAGATTAGAACTGAATATGTTTACAAAGCATGGGGTATATTATGTGATGGAATATGTAATACCTAATTTAAGTCAATTGTTCACTGAAGTTTTGAAAAAAACTACAGATTTCAGCCCATTTTTCTTCAGAAAGAGTAATATCTAGTTCCTTCTGCCATGCAGATTTCAATTTCTCAAGTTCACAAGGGATACTGTTTATTTATGCTGTATACATTTTAGATATTAATTTTTACATGAAATTGCCTCATATCTAACTTCAAATAAGGGTGAACCAGTTTGTATTCTTAATGCTGGTCCAAGCAATTGTTGATGGGGTGGATCTCAGTTGGAGCTACATAAAGAAACGTTTCCGTTCCAAATGAAACGTTTTGGACAGTTGTTCAAGGACCTCAAATAATTGCCAGAAATATCAACAACAGAAATAATATTCCTCTTGTTCCATTCCCTGAAAAAATTGGCTTAGAAGATTGGTCGAAAATAGTTTGTTCTTAAGAGGCATGCATGCATATAGAGACAGTAGGAGTTCTGCCAATCACAATGTGCTTTTACTACCAAAATTTATATTTAATAGACGATAATATGGGCAGAAAGATAAATTCCTTAATTAATACATAACCCAGAATGGAGGGTCTGAGTTATACCATTCCACTATCAGTTTAATCAGGCATGAAAAACACCAGGTGGCCTAGGTTTAACCCCAGTGTCCCCCTCTCCCCCGGTTACTACATTGTTTTATAAGAGATGTACTGTGTTTTCTACAGTGTGTTTGTAGAGTCTTCAGAATGTTTAGCAGGTTACTAGAATCTTACGTAGAAACATAGAATCTGATGGCAGATAAGGACTGCTTGACCCACCCAGTCTGCCTATTTCCCTACCTAGTGGATAAGCTGCAGATCCTAGTTAACCAACAGCCACTTCTTCCTAACCCCCACCAGAATTGCATTATGTCTGTCCCATGCATTCTTGAATTCCCCCACTGTTTTTGACCCCACGACCTCCTCAGGAAGGCCGTTCCATGTGTCCACAACCCTCTCTGTGAAAAAATACTTCCTCATGTTGCCCCTGAGCCATCTCCCCTCCTCCATCTCCAAATTGTGCCCCCTTGTTCTTGCACATCTCTTTTTCTGAAAGTTGCAACCTTCTTGGATTTTATTCATTCCCTTGAGGTACTTGAAAGTTTCTATCATGCTCCCCTCCCTCCTTTCCTTGAGGGTATACATATTAAGTTCCTTTAGTCTCTCTTCGTATGGTTTCTGGTGCAGACCCTGTACCATTTTAGTTGCCGTTCTCTGGACTGCCTCCATCCTGTCTATGTTCTTGCGGATATGGGATCTCCAGAACTACACACAGTACTCCAGATGGGGTCTCACCAACTGTCTGTACAGAGGGATAACAACTTCCTGTTTTCTACTGATGATGCCTCTCCCTATACATCCCAGTATCCCCCAGTCCTCTTTATTTTCTTCTGTGTTGTAATGGGTTTCTTTTTGTTTAGCAACTCTGGGCACCAAATGGTTAAACTTTCAGGTCTTCCCTGAAACCCCTGTCAGCCATCTGGACAGAGGAGCCCCACAGTAGCATAAGACACAACTGAATTTTGCAGCTGGAGAGATTTGCTCATAGTGAGCTGAGCTGTAAAGTCACCAGTCTGAGTGAGGGAGCTGCAGGAGAGGCGTTCAGCTCTTTCCCGTCCTGAGTTTTGGTCCCTAGTTTGGTCCCAGAGTAGCTGAGTGTTGAGTCATGGTGGTGGTCTTCTCCAGTGGTGTATCCCTATGTGGGATGAAGGACTTTTAGCACACCTGGTCATGGGAACTGTGAGTAAAATGTGGGAAACATCCCATAACTGTGGGAAGCTTTTGCTTTGTGTGGCAGCCCAGAGCTGGCTCCCCCAGGATGGCCCTAATGAGAATGTCTGTGAGGGTTTGGAGGGACTAAACTCTAATTTGTCTGACAGGATGTTTGAAAGATAAGAGTCCATGTCATGCCAATCTGGCAGAGTTACTACAGCGGATGGAATGAGCAACCCTGACTGGAAAATGGGACACTAGTCTCTCCGACCAGAAGATGCGGAAGGGCTCACATGCTGCAAAAAATGCTGCACATGTCACAGAATGTGTTTTCAGTAAGGACACAAGCTGTCCCAAAGTGTGAAGTTTCTGAAAAGAATGTGAAGTGTTTGCAATTACGGACGCCAGCTCACCCCAACAGAGTTTTCCAGTTTCTGACAAAAATGTTCTCAGTAAAGGCACCAACTGCCTTATAAATGTGTTTCTATAAAATGTGGTTTGTGAGCCCAAAGTGTTCAAATCCTGTGAAGACATGCTCTGTCCTGGCTGCAATCCCAGAAGAAGGGTGGACATAAGCCATGTTTACATGGTAGCAGTGCTGCTCTGATTCTGACTGCTGCAGTGTTGTCCCAACCACCAGCAAGTGGCAAACTGCCTGTCCACACAGCCCCTCTCTGCACCACTACAGTCTGAGCTGGTGAGGGGCCATGCATCAGGGGTCTGAGCTGTTGCTCGCCACCGCAAGGACAGAGTGGCTGTGTTGCAATGGCACAGACAGTCCACTCAGTGGTTTAATCCACTGCAAGTCACTCACTCTGGTCAGTGTCCCCAGCTTGAGAGGGAACGTCAGACCGGCTTAATGGGCAGCTTACCACGATTGGGTACATGTCCACACAGCTGCATTTGCACTAGAGCAACCCGAGCGATCGGGTTACTACAGTTCAAATGTGACCATGTAAACAGGGCTACAGAGGCTGTTGTTTTATCCCTAATTCAGGGTCCTTCTTGGAATTTGCATACAGAACAATGAACTGTGTACCCTTTGTGCCATCTGCATCTGCAGCCCTCCAGCAGGCAAAACGTTGTTAGTTTTCCATCTTATCTGCAGAATAAACCTACTACTGGACTCCAGCTAAAGGAGAGGACATTCCTTTGTGATTACTGTGTTTTAATAGTGTCCCACCATGATTGCACAGGTACCCAGTGTCATGGTCCACCCCATTTCCTGGGTTAACTACATATGTTTTGTGTAACAACCCCCTTAAGAGCCAAACGCTTTACAGCAACCAACCCCTAGCCGGGGGTGTCAGCAGCAAGGCAGGCTGATACTGTAAGTGCTGGGTTACAGTACATGGATACTGGATCACAGCCCAGAAATTGTCATAATAACTGAAACCTAATTAAGTGTCAAAGTGGAGGATTCATTATTGAATATCTCTGGGTACAACTTGTGGCAAAAAGGCCAGAAGTAAAAGGGGTGGTGGGGGGATCCTGATTTATGGACAATCAGGTTTAATTTTGACTCAGATAGATATAAATAAAGATCTGGGTGGTCTGCAGTTATTAGTATTGGAATTAAGGTTGCCTTCTAATAAGAAAATCTTGGTAGCAAGAGTTTACTGTCCACCTAAAAGTAAACCCTCATGTCTTTGATTCTTTGCAGGACATGTTTGATTATAATAATAGCCATGCAATTTTGATGGCTGGTGATTTTAATTCAGACTGGCTGAATATTGGTGAATCCCATCCACTTGTGGAATTACAGAAAAATCTGGGACTCACACAGTTGATGTATGAGCCAACAAGAATTAACATGGCTTCAAACGTTTCCTCTACAGCTTTGGATTTAATTTTTACAAATACCATATACAATATAATAAACAGTGGTGTTTTGTCAGACTCAGTTTCAGATCACCAGTTTATTTTTTGTACCGGGGATAAATCAGTAAAAAATAGAAAAAACAGATCCATTACGTGGCGTAGTTTCAAAACTTTTGACTATAGCATTTTCATGACAGATTTGGATGATATAATTTGGGATCGTATTCAGTTAATATCCAATACAGATGATGTATGAGAATATTTCCTGAGTGAGTTTATGGCAGTTTGTAACAAGCATGCCCCCTTGAAGACTAAGGCCCTGAAACAAAGCAACGCCCTTTGGTACGCAAACAAACTCAAAAAATGCAAAAAATCTAGAGATAAGGCATGGGGTAAGGCAAAAAAAGTAGGTACAGGTAGGACTGGGAAAATTACAAAAGACTCCATAATTCTTATGTTAGGGAGGTTAGACAAGCCAAACAAAGATACTGTTCTTATCTATTGGATAAAAACTATACTCAACACCCAAAGGATTTCTGGAAAATGATTAACACACTGCTGAAAGGTTCAGGAAACAATTCTGTTACTGTGCTGAGCATAGATGGACAGTTGACCCCAGCGTCACAATTGGTAGCTGACCGTCAATGATTATTTTAGTAAAATGGGGGTATTAGATATCTCAAGTCCACCTGATACCCCTAGTGTTAATCGGGAGGCACAGCAGGGGATTACAGAACCTTTTACATTTGTACCAATAAGGGTTGAGTCAGTTATTAGAGAATTTTTAAATATGAGTACATCTAAGGCCATTGGCCTAGATTGTATACCAACAAAGATGTTAAAATATGCAACACCAATCATAGCTTACCCCTTGACATATATGTTTAACTTATCTCTCAGCACAGGAGAGTACCCTATGGCATGGAAAAAGTCAAAGGTGATAGCAGTCTTCAAGGGGGGTAATAAGACTGAAATGAGCAATTATCGCCCAATATCTCTTTTGTACCAGACATCCAAGGTATTTGAAAAATTAGTGGCAGCCCAATTTAGGAAGCATTTGGACTCTAAGGGTTTAATTAACAACAGGAAAGCAGGCTTTGGTAAATACCACAGTACCACTTCAGCCTTGGTTAAAGTGGTAGGGGATGTTCAGGAGGCCCTGGACAGGAGGACACAGGTGGGTGCCTTATTTATAGATCTATCTAAGGCATTTTATTCTCTGGACCATGGTGTCCTCCTATCCAGGGCTGCATCATTAGGGTTTGTGGGTATGGCACAGAGATGGTTGGCCTCATACCTTACAGGAAGGTGCCAGTTGGTATCATTTGGCGAATGGACCTCCAGTTTTTTGCCTGTTGGATTGGGGGTCTCTCAGGGTTCCATCGGGGGATCACTTTTATTCAATATACATGTAAATGGACTGTGCTTTTCTGATTCATCAGTGTCATTTCATCTTTACGCAGATGACACCATCATTTATACATCGGACTGCACCCTAGAACGCATGCAGATGAAACTTCAAAGAACATTCAGTGAGTTACATTTTTTTTTTCAAAATAGTAAATTAATGTTGAATGCCAAAAAGACACAGTCCATGGTGTTTCGATCTATGACAAAAAGGCAGGAAAACTTGGCTCTGACTTTGGTTACCCTTGAGGGGTCCCTGATCCAACAGGTGCAATGTTATAAATATCTAGGTCTATGGGTGGACGAATCCTTAAATTGGAGTATATATATATTAGTAACCTGATTAACTACGTGTGTAAAAAAGTCGGAGCATTATACTGGGCCAGACCACCAGTGAATTTCAAAGTAAGGAGAAGGGTAGTAAATTCCATGATTGTCCCCATGTTTGACTATGGAGATATTCTCTATTCTGGGGAAGAAAAGGTGATCTTAGAAAACTAGAAGCCTGTCATGGTGGTCCGGCCAGATATATATTAGGAGCTCCCCGCCAAACCCACAAGTGTAACTTATATAACCATCTGGGCTGGCAATACCTAAATGAAAGACATCAGGAGCATTTATTGGCCTTAATAAACGACGACGACTACATAAGCAAAATGGAACCAGACCACTGTGAGTTAAAGAACTCGGTGAGCTCAGTTAGTTGAGAGGATTTACTGCCTTGTGCGCCCTCATTGCCAAGAACGCCAGCAATTTCTGACAGATTTGGGGCTGTGACTAATCCAGTGCTTGCAGACTGCTCAGGTGGATTCAGATGGCTTTTGTGGATTGAAAGTAAATTGTGCATGTAACATGCTTTGAACTTTGTTGAGCTGCCATTTTTTCAGAAGCCAGACTTTGTTGGTACTCCCTTGTGTTTTTACTGTTTTGCAATACCGCAGAGCTTAGGCTGGGAAGCAGCTCATCATCCAGTGTCCACATTATTTCATTTTTTTTTACTGTCTTCCTTTGTGGAAAAAAGCTTGAATCTCATGAACATTCTTATGCTTTCAGGAGATCTGCAAGGATAACAGTTCATAGGATGGTTTCAGAACATAATAATAAACAGCATCTGCAACATCGTTAACAGTGCCGGTGACAGGTTTATTCTGCAGGCTTATCTTACAAATTCACCATTGCTGAAAGGGCAGAGCAAGTCGCACAGATGAGGTGCGGATTGCAAATCGAGGGAACCGCACACCCAAGATGGGAGAACTGTAGTCACAGAACCAGTATAGCCAGGCGTGGAAGTAGGGTCAGCGCTGGGGCACAGGTGCACGGAAGCACAGGTGCAGAGGGGTGTGGCTGCACTGTGGGCTATGCATCCCACATGAACACGCATTCAAGAAGCCAAAGCATCAATAAGTCGCATCAGACTGAGCTAGGAGCATTATGTGGAATGAAGGGAGACGTGGCCCTAGGTACGCAGTGCAGATATCAGTAAGTCATTGGGATGTAACATGTAAAAAACAGAGACAGGGGCCCTGCACCCTTGGCAACAATGCATCTCAATGGGAGGTTATGCGCAGCAGGTAGGACAGAGGTAGTCCCCACCCCTGGCAGCACCCCCAATGGACATATAGCCACCCCCCACATGACAGCCATGGTGGAATGGTGGTGGTGGACACAGAGGGGAATGGTGAGACACAGCTCAACACAGAACAGAATGGAAGGGCATACATTGCAGCACCCAATGCAGATGATACAGGCCCGCCACAATGCTGGCACCACCCAATGGGACACAGCAAACACCCGCAGAGGCCACAGCATACACTGGATAGGGCACAGACATGGAAGCCACCCCTGCCACTGGACAGATGTAAATGGGGATGGTCAGACCACCCGACAGCAGACACACACCCATATGCGGTGTGACATCCTGTATGCACCGGCCGCCAAGGTGCAGGGTGTCACACCATGGATGGCAGCCATGCAGGACACCGTCCCACACAGGCCAACCCACCAGCAACCCAGGCAGCCCGGGGACCCAGGCCCCACCCTCCCAGTAAGGCACCATCCGTGCAGGGTCATACCAATGAAGGACAGAAGGATGCCCCACAATGAGTGGCTGTGAAAGCAGCAGAACAGGGCTGAGTGTATCTGGCAGGGAACACAGCAGCAGTGGGATAAGCAGCCATTGCCATAGTGCTGACACAGGGAGACAATGTCACAGGACTGATGCCTTATCAGGCCATGCCACCAACACTTGGTCACATGTCCCATCCACATAAAGGGGGCAGGGAACTGATGGGCTGTGCAGACCACATAGTGGTGACAGAGTTGGATGTACAAGGGGGACTGGAACACTGCAGCAGATGGGACAGTGCCCCGGAGCACCATGTGTCCTTGACTGTTATGCAACACCCTCCTGCTGCACGAGGCACTCACAGTGGACCACATGCACAGCCGTAATCCAAGGCTATGTGTCTTCAAACCACACCTACAGGCCCAAGCACTCTATGATACACAGTGCATTGAAAGATTCTGGTTGGATCATGCAGCCATTGCATACCTGTATGCCATGGTGGGGCCACATGTGGCATCCTGAACGCGAAGGTCACAGATGATGTCAGCAGAAACAAAGGTCCTGTATGCATTGACATACTACACCACTGACTGCAACATCTCTGCATGGGCTTTTAGGGAGTCCTCCCCATATAGGGAGGCATAGTGTGCCTCTATGTCAATTACAAGGGCTGCCACCTGTGGCCCTGTGAAAATTGCAGCTCTGGGACAGGTTGTGCCACCTGTGGGCACCTGTGGCTCACTGTTCCTGTGGCCATCCCTCTCCTCCATTGCTGGGCATGGTCCAGTCATCCAATCGGCAGTTTTGGACATTGCTGTAGGTGTTATGCTCCATTTTGCCCAGTGTTTTCTTTTGATGACTTCTGCATACGTTGTGCGCACACACATACATCCACATTCATGTCAGAATTAGGAGGTGTTTCCGTGTTTCTGAGCCCCTCCCGTTGAGCCTCTGTGTGGCTCTCTGTGTGCCTCCCCTCAGACCATCGGTCCTTCCACACCACTTCGTGCATGCTGTGTCTTTCTGTGGGGATGCGTGGTATGTAGCTGCACACTGCATTTACATTTGTTTTCTGCACTGTTTATGCGCCTTTGTGAATAGCGGCTAATAATGTTGGATTTCACCAGACACTCTTTCAGGCCAAACTGCCAGTGCTGAGACAATGACCCAGAGTATAGAACACTGAAATCTTGCTTTTTGCTTGTAGAAAGACAGCAGTAGCTGCTGAATGTAGATGTATGCAGGGAAGGTTTTCAGGTTTGATAGAGTGGTATAGATAGAGAGTTTAAAGATAGGTGCTCACAGTCCTGAGCGCTCTCCTTTCAAAGTGCCACGTTGGTTGAGCACCTCCCCTGCACTTCCATATATTTATGTATTTATGCTTTATTTTTTAATAGTGTTAAGCTATTTTTATGTTAGCTTGTGCGCATGCACAAAGCAAATATTTTGGGACTGCTCATGCGGAGTAAGGTTCAGGGAGGTGTGTGCTGTACCGAGCCAATGCAGCTGAGCCTGCAGGAGGTGTTCCTATGCACACCCAATCCTAGTAAGGCTGCTGCTGACACTGGTTTGCTGGCGAATGGGTGTAAACTTCTCACATATGAAAGGATGCAGCCACACCATTCACAGTGTGGTTGTAGCCTTTCATATGGCTTCAACAGCCAGCAATGCCCTCACGCCAGCATTTCCCCTCCTGCCTAACCCAGCTTTCTAATCATAAACAAATCTCCCACTCCCTCCCTCTGTGTGCAGTACAACCCCAACCCTCTGTTCCTGGTCCAGTCCACTCAAAACAAAGAAACCTGCCACTCCCTTCTTCTGCGTGCACTCCAACCCACATTCTGGTTTACCCCCCCCCCCCAAAACAGGATGCAACATCAGGATGCCCACCCCTGGTGCCACAAACAGCAAACCAACACTGGGGTGCCCATTCCCCAATGTTGGTACCTGCAAACATGAAAATGGTCATAGATACATACATAGACAGTGTCGGCAGATAAGGCCTATGGCCCACCCAGTCTGCCCATTTGAGCTTGTAAGTTCAGTTTGTTTTCCTAGAAGTCTGTTGCTCCTTACCCCTGACCTCCAGAATTCCTTTATGTCTATCCCATGCATTCTTAAATCCCGTGATTGTTTCAGCCCCCACCACTTCCTCTGGCAGGGTGTTCCACTTGTCCACCACCCGTTCTGTGAAAATTCTTTTCTCATGTTTCTCTGAATCGCCTCCCTCCAACTTCATCCCATGCCCTCTAGTTCTGGACATCTTTTTCGCTTAAAAATAGTGTTTTCCTGCACCCTGTTCCTCCCTGTAAGATACTTGTATGTCTCTATCATATCCCCTCTCTCCCTCCTCTCCTCCAGGGAGTACATGTTCAGTTCCTTCAACCTGTCTTCATAGGACTTGTGATGCAATCCATGCACCATCTTTGTTGCCCTCCTCTGAACCTTCTCTACCCTGTCGATGTCCTTACGTAGGTATGGTCTCCAGAACTGTATACTGTACTCCAGGTGGGGCCTCACTAGTGTCTTGTATAGCGGAATTATGACCTCCCTTTTCCTGCTGGTAATGCCCCTGCCTATACATCCCAGCATCCTATTTGCTTTACCTGCTGCCTTGTCACACTGTTTCCCTACCTTAAGGTCATCAGAGATGATAACCCCAAGATCCCTTTCCTGCTTGGTGCATGCTATATCCTCACCCCCAACTGATATATTGTGCCAGGGTTTTTGTGCCCCATATGCATTATCTTGCACTTCTTTGCATTGAATTTCAACTGCCAAACCCCTGACCATTCTTCAAGTTTCTGCAGGTCGCTTCTCATTCTGTCTACACCCTCTGGTGTGTCTACTCTGTTACAGAGCTTTGTGTCATCAGCGAACAGTGAAATTCTGCCTTCTAGGTCCTGCGCCATGTCACTGATGAAGATGTTGAATAGGACCGGTCCCAGCACTGATCTCTGTGGTACCCCACTGGTCACTCTTCCCTCTGTGGAGTGACAGCCATTTACCACCACCCTCTGTGTCCTGCCACCCAGCCAGTTACCTACCCACCCACTACTGTCCTGCCCACACCCATATTCCCCAGTTTGTGTAATAGTCTTCTATGTGGCACAGTGTCAAAGGCCTTGCTGAAGTCCAGATAGGCCATGTCCACTCCCCCCTGATCCACCTCCCTAGTCACCCAGTCAAAAATTCAATGAGGCTGGTCTGACATGACCTTCCCCTGGTGAAACCATGCTGCCTTGGGTCCTGTAGTCCATTGACAACCAGATGTTCCACCAACCTCTCCTTCAGTAGTGCTTCCATGATCTTCCCCACTACCGAGGTGAGGCTGACTGGTCTGTAGTTCCCTGCTTCCTCTTTGTTACCACTTTTGTATAAGGGGACTACATCTGCTGTCCTCCAGTCTTTGGGTACCTCCCCTGTTTCCAGTGATCGGCTAAACAGGTTAGCCAGAGGTTCAGCCACCACCTCTCTTAGTTCTTTAAGGACCCTGGGGTGCACCCCATCTGGCCCCATTGCTTTATCAACTCTTATTACTTCCAGTTCCTTCAGGACCCTTTCTCGTGTAAAGGGACTTTGTCCATTTCTGCACCATTCTCACCCTTGTAGACCCATTACCTCCTCTTCCTCAGTAAAGACTGAGCAGAAATACCTGTTCAGTATGTCAGCTTTACTGTTGTCATCCTCCACGCGCCCCATCCTCCCCTTCAGTCTCACTATCCCTCCTTTGTCTTTCTTTTTCACTTATGTACCTGTAAAAGGTTTTGTCCCCTCTACCCACTGATTTTGCAATGTGTTCATCTGTCTGAGCTTTGGCTTCCCTTACTGACCTCCCTGCCTCCCTTTGCTTCTCCTGGTACTTCTTTTATTTATTTATTTATTTAACCAGGTATAGCACACTAAGCTGAAAGCTTTTTTACACGAGCGACCTGGGAGCACAAGGAGGTTAAGTGACTTGCTCAGGTTCACACAGTATGCAAGTGGAAGCTGGGGGATTCAAACCCAGGTCTAGTCTGCTGGATATCACCAAATTTGCAGCTCAGAGCCTTAGACCACTGCGCTATACTGCCTCCTCCCTATCTCCCTATCCCCTTCTGCCTGTGTCTTTTTGTATTGCCTGAATGCAATCTTTTTGGCTTTCACTTTCTTTGCTACCTCTTTGGAAAACCATAATGGTCTCCTCTTCCTTTTCCTCTTGCTAACCTGCTTAATACATAATTCTGTTGTTCTTGTAATCCCCATTTTAAATACTGCCCACTGTTCCTCAACCCTGATTCCTGTCCCATTCCCTTAATGCCTCTTTCAAGTATCTCCCCATTTTCCCAAAGTCTGCCCCCTAAAATCCAGGATCGTATTTTTGTGGTTTGGTTCTGCTCTTTCTGTGATTTCAAACCACAATGACTGGTGGTCACTGTTTCCCAGGTGCTCCCCCACTGTTACCCCCATCACACTGTCCCTGTTTGTGAGCACAAGGTCCAGTATTGCCTTCTGCCAAGTTGGTTCCATGACCAGTTGCTTGAGGAAGGCACCCTGAATAAATCTGCTCCTAGTAGGGGCTGCTGCTGGGATGCTCCAGTCCACGTCTGGAATATTGAAGTCTCCAACCAGTACCACTCACCCTTGTCTGCCATCCTTTGGATGGCTAGCATCAGCTCCCTATCTGTTTCTTTCTCCTGGGCTGGTGGTCTATAGACCACACCTGTGCAGATGGCTGTCCCATTTTCCTTTCCAGCTTAACCCACAGTATCTCTCCCCCATTTTCTTCCTCCTGGATCTCTGTGGCCCGTATGTCATTTTTCACATACAGTGCCACCTCCTCCTTCCTGCCTGCTCTGTCTCTTCTGAATATGTTGTAGCCAGGTATGGCTGTCATCTCCCAGTCGTGGTTATCATTACACCAGGTTTCAGTGATGGCCACAATGTCCAGGTCTGACTGCACCATGACAGCCTCCAGATCTTCCATCTTGTTGCTAAAGCTCCTGGCATTTGCACACATGGCTTTCCATGATTTGACCTCCTAGACTGTCTCACTGTTCTACTCCAGCCCCTTCCTTGGTTGTCATTATCCCTGGTTCTCCTTGCTGTCTGCCCGTCTGCTGAATTTTGCCCCTTTTCTGCTTATCCACCTCTTGGGCACTAATCTCCATCTTTTGCACACTGCTTTGCAGAGACAGCCACTCCTCTGGTTCACTGGTTCCACTGCTAGCTGTGGGGGGGTGAGCAAGTAGGTACCCTCCTTGCTGGCCTGCCACCCCCCATTGCTAGTTTAAATGCTTGTCAATGTAGCATTTAAACTTAGCATTGACTGCTTGGATTCCCCTCCAGGATGGATGCAGACCATCAGGCTTGAACAAACCTCCATCCCTCCAGGTGGGTCCCCAGTCACCAATGAATCCAAACCCTTCCTCACAGCACCAGTTCTTCAACCATGAGTTAAAGTTCCTGGTGCATGCACGCCTATGCTCTCCCTTGCCTCTCACAGGTAGTACTTCTGAGAAAGTGACAGAAGTAGCTACTTGCTTGAGACCCCTCCCCAGTTTCCTAAACTCTTCCTGAACTTCCTTTGGCTCCCCATTTGCCAGGTCATTAGTACCTAGGTGGATAATGACATCCAGCTCACCCTCCGTCTTGCCTTCCCAGTGATCCCCAGGATCTTCCTTACATCCCTCCATGCCATGGCACCTGGTAGGCACCTCACCTCCCTGTCCTCCCCCTCCTGTGTTCCTAGCTGGATCCCTCTTATGATGGTCCCTCATCATCTTTTTATGTTGGCTCGCGCGTGCGCGCCAGACAACATATTGCAGTAGCAGCAGATTTGGAGGTGCGGTCACCGTGTGCAGATGCAGGGCATGCATCAGTAGGTGCATCCCTCATTCCCCGATAAGCCAGCAGCAGGTGCTGACACCATGCATATCTAATGTGGCCACCAGATCTAAGAAAAGGTCTGCTGCAATGAGAGCGAAGCTCTCATGCAGCGGGACCAGAACATGCCTCCCGACATGCAAGCAACATGGCGGCAGTGGCTGCCGCTGCCTGTCACAATGCTGACGGGGGACCCCACTTCTCGTCAGCATAATGTCCCCCCTCCCATTTCTGCTGTGTGCCAAGGGGGTGCCCAATCCCCCTCAGCATCATGCACCCTCCCCAAAGTCTTTCTTGCCGATCAGGGCCCAATCCCGCTGGCTTCAGTCCCCTTCCCAGTTCAATCTGCAGCGGGGAGCCCACTCCCCATTGGCATAATGTCCCCCTTTGTTGTGTGCCGAGGGGTGCCCAATCCCACTCGGCTCTCCTGCCCCTACTGGTATTTGCCAACAGGGGTGCCCAATCCCCCATCAGCTACTGACCCCCCAAAAACAACTCGGGAGGCATGCTGGAAGCCCACCCAAGCATGCCAAATTAAGCTGTAAAAATAAAACCTGTAAAACAGAAAATGGTCCCTTGCAGTCTCCCTGCCCCCTCCCACAACCTGCGCCCACCATTTGCACACCCGGCCTCCCCACACCCCCTCACCCCATACTTACCTCCGTAGTCTGGCACAACGATCTTCGGTGGACCGGGAACACGTTTGCACTCTTCAAAGCCGAACTGAAGAAGTGCTGGTAAGCTGTATAATGGCATAAATAGGGTTTTTTCAACTTTGGTGCATATCTCGAGCATTTTTGGGAATTTTTACACCACATTTTCAACATGGGGTTATTGGGACCCCTCCTCATGAATTCAGGCACTGTCATGGCGTTGTTCGGTCCTGAAAGGTGATTTCACGGTCACTGTGTGGAATCACCTTTCAGGACTGATTAAAGAAAGGACAGTGCCACTGTTCATGAGGGTGGCTCTCAAAAAGCCTATGTTGCAAATTTGGTGGAAAAAGTCAAAAAAATGGCTTTTTTACAAGCGTGCATTGTGCAGTTTCCACGCACGCTCATAACTTCGTAAATTTGTAATATTTTCACTCCAGATTTTCAACATTGCCATTTTTCCACACCTCCTTATGAACAGTACAGCTGTCATTTTACATATCTTGACCAAAATGTGTTTTTGCATGTCCGGTGCTGAATAGCACGCTCGCAGTGCGAAATCAGTTTTTGGGACAGTTTGAGGAAATGACGGTGACACTGTTCATGAGCAGAGGTCCTAAAATGCCTATGTTGAAAATTTGGTGGAAAAAATCAAAAAAATGGCTGTTTTACAAGCATGCATTGTGCAGTTTCCATACACGCTAGTAACTTCGCAAATTTGCAATATTTTCATGCCAGATTTTTAAACACTGGCATTTTTCCACACCTCCTTATGAACAGTACAGCTGTCATTTTTCACATCCTGCCCAAAATGTGTTTTCACAGCTGTGGTGCACAATGGTGTGGTCACTGTGGGAAATCAATGTTTAGGACAAATTAACAAAATCACAGTGTCACTGTTCATGAGGGGAGGTTCCAAAATGCCTATGTTAAAAATGCGGTTAAAAAATCCCCAAAATAATTGGGTTATGGATGTGTGTTGCACAGTTTCTATGCACGCTCATGACTTCACCAATTTTTCATATTTTCACTCCAGATTTTCAACGTTGCCATTTTTTTTACAACTCTTAATGAACAATACAGTTGTCATTTTTCACATACTGCCCAAAATGTGCTTTCGTCCCTGTGTCACCAAATGGCATACCCGGTGTGCAAAACCACCTTTCGGCTAACAAATTGATAGTGCCGCTCTTGATGAGGTGGGGTCACAAAAATCCCATGTTGAAAATTTGGAGTGAAAATACCAACACACGCCTAAGGCGTTAGGGTTTCCAGTTGTAGCACCCCACCCTGTAGAGACTGACAGTCATCAGGGGTGTGACTTGGGATCATCGGCTGTAATGCTCACGCCATTCCACCCCCACCCCCATCCTGCAGCCAATGACAGGCATCGTGGTGTGCCTTGGAGTGTTTGGCCACACAGTTCACCCCATTCTCCTATACTGCACCCACCTCAGCGTATTTCCTTATGGAATGGGGTAAGTATAATGCCCAAAGACCCCAAAGCACACCACAACACTTGTCAGTGTCTACAGGGTAGGGTGAGGTAAAATGGCATGAGCATTATAGCTGAGGACCCAAAGGCACACCCCAGTGCCTGTCAGTCTCTGCAGGGTGGGGTGAGGTTGGCGTCACTTCAGTACTTCACTGCCATTCCTATTATGCATCTCTAACTCCTGCACTACCAATGCCAATGCCAGCGAGACAACATTCGACACTGACAAATGCTTGTTTAAGTTTGCTGTACATGCACACACAGCAAACTTCTTGATATGAGTTGCTTCTAAAGGCTGTGACACTGTCTGTCCAGTGCAGAGTGGTCTGCAAGGGGCTTGACCATGCCACACCAATCATCAGCCAGGCTGATCATGATTGTGTGTTGCCTGAAATGGTCTCTACTTGAAAAGAAAATGCTGCACCAATCATGTGGTGTTTTTTTCTTTTCCTCTGCTGGACACCACCCAGCAAACAGCTGTTCGGTGTCCCAGTCAGCCTGGCTGATGTAAACCCCCTCAACATCCCACTGGAGCTGCTGAGCAGTTTGCAGGGCTGGCATTAGGCACCCACCAACCCCACGGCCATAGGAGGCCCCCAAATGTAGTGGGGAAAGGCACTGTTAACACATATAGCGGGTCTGGCGGTGGGCCCCAGCACAGTCAGCAACAAACCTAAATGCAGCGGTCTGCAGCACAGTCAGCACTCAGCACATGTAGTGGGTCTGGCGGTGGGCCTCAGAAAACTAGCAGCATACCTTTTATGTCCATCCCACTCCCTGGATCACCACAGCATCATAACTAATACCTTTATTTTCCCACTCCCCTGATCAACATAGCTGAGCAGCATACCTTTAATTAATCCTTGCCCTCCCCAAGTTTTCCATCACCGTGTGACGTCTGGGACCCAGTAGATTTACGGCTGTTTGTTATGAAATGGTTGCTATTTCATTGCAGTTTGCAGCTGCCCAATTTCCCTGAATGCAGAACCACATGGTCCACACCATCTTCAATTGCTTTGTTTAATGTTTCCCCAAGTTCCCCTATTGTGTTGCACAGTAAATATGTGCTGACATCAGAGATGCTGTGTTGAAACCAGTCACAGGGCTCCACTCACTCCGTTTTCACACCTTTCACACCTCCTCCCACTCAGATCTGAACATTTCAGTCCCCCCTCAGGTCCACAGCTGCAGCATAAAAATGGTCCCTCTGGCACTCTTGGAACACATACAGCCGAGGACCAGTTCCACAGCACCAAAGAGAAATTTGCTATTGCAGTTACTATCCTGACTGGGTTTGGTTGCAGGGTGGCTCTGTAGACAGAATCCCAGCCCCTTGTGCAGCAAGTCTATGAGGTCAGTGTTGGGCTCACTCACACTGACCTGGGCATCGCCTGGAGATGACGACTCTGGCAAGCCCTCTGCACATCTTTTTTTTTTTATTTATTCTTTATTCATATAGACACAACAACATACTTCAATTCAGACAGTACATGTACATCCAATAGAAAAAGACCTGAGCCTGACCCAACAAGGGCCTAGTACATAAGTTATATATGGACAAGTGGAATTCTAAGCAGTGCATCACGATTATAGACAGGTAAATGTACCCAATAAATTAAAAAAAAAAAGGGAAAAAGGATAAAAATACAAGGATTACCCAGGGGAATATCAGGCGTGAATGTCACTCATCACTTAAATAAGTTCTAGATTTCATAATGAGCATCAGGGTACAAACTCTGGATAGTGAGCTAAATGGCGAATAACCCACTTCCGCCAGTGGATTTCAAATACTCCTTTTTGATCTAAAAGACTGGCCGAGAGACGCTCCAGGGAATAGATTTCCTGGACAATTCTCACCCAGAACAGTTTGGTGGGAATGGTTGTAGTTAGCCACAGGCATGTAATTGCTTTATGGGCAGCAGCCACTAACAAAATTCTTTGTTTATAGGTGGTTTGTCAACCTTTGTTCCCTGGGGGAGGGTAAATGTTAACAGGAACACTGGGTGGCCGAGGTCTCCCATATCATAAACCTCCTGTAACTCATCTATCACCTCCTTCCAAAACCCCTGGAGTAGGGGGCACGACCACAACACATGGGTCTGTCCCACAAGACCAGTCCCACGCCCTCTCCAGCAGGCCCCTGATGGGTTCCCAGACTATTTGGAGGTTTGCAGGGGGGTCCTAAAATATCGGGCCCTGAGTTTCCAGATATACTCCCTCCAATATGAGGCCTGGACCTCCCTGGAGGCCAAACCAGCTGTCCCCTCCCAAGCTAAAGTCAAGATATCCATTTGTACTTCCTTGGTCCAAATTATCCTCAAACTTTCCGTAGAATCAGGGGGTCTTTCACTTAATGCATTATAGATGGCACTAATTTCATGAGAAGGAAGGGTCCCTTTGGTATACTGTATTAGTAACTGGACCATTGTAGAGACTTTTTCAGCAATGTCCACCAGCGAGTTTTCATATCTCAGCAAGTACGATCTTTGCATATACCCATGGAATTCAGTGGGTAAAAGATCATAAGATTTTTGCAGGGCTGTAAATGTAAGTAAGACAGTGGGCCCCAAAATTTGATGTACATATTTTAAACTCTTAGTCCACCAAGCCTGGGTTCTACCACCTACCAGGTTGGGGGAAAAGATCTATCCGAGGGAACTGCCCTCATTAAAAGCATTTCCTGTTGGGTGAAATAATGGGTGTGCAACCAGATCCAGATCTTCATGGGTTCCCTGGCATAGGAGGAGTATTTACTTAAGAAATTGCATGCTAGAGGGTTAGCAAAGAGCAATTCAGGAAGGTGACTCAAGTCATTATAAACTGTCTCTATCTGTTTCCAATAAGCTTTATACAGTGGATTAAGCCATCCCGCAAGTACTCGTAGTTGTGCAACCCTATGGTAGTTTTGGAAACAGGGTAAATTACAGCCCCCTTTCTCTCTTGGAAGCTGCAATACTGAAAATCAAACCTGAGGAGGCTTTCCAGCCTCTATATATATATATATATATATATATTTATTGGAAACAGATAGAGACAGTTTATAATGACTTGAGTCACCTTCCTGATATATATACATCTAGATATCAACTGGTCCGAGGCTGTGAAATATGTGTTGGTCGGGGGCTGAGGCAGGTTTTGCAGGAAAAACAGAACCCGAGGTAAGACATTTTGCTTTATGGATTCTATGTGATTACAAAAGCTTAAGGGGGAGTGGGACCATCTGGTCATATCCAGGGCCAATTGGGAGGTAAGAGGTTCATAGTTTATGAGGTCAATAACTTCCAGGTTGATCGGTTTTACCCCCAAATATTTCATTGTGACTTTGTTCCATTTTAGAGGGTAGGATAGTTTTAGTTGGGGAGTGGGGTGGAAGTTGTATAGTAGAACTTCAGTTTCCTGTTCATGAACTTTATATCCTGCCAGAGCCGCAAACTTATGAAGTGGCGTCCAGACTTCTGGGATTGAGTACTCAGGGTTCGTAAGGGTAAGCAATATGTCATCTGCGAACAGAGACAGCTTGAATTCTCTACCTGCAGTAGGGACCCCCTCCATCCCTGAGTCTGGTGAATCACAGCAGCCAATGGTTCTAAGTCTAATATGAATAACAAGAGAGAGAGGGGGTATCCCTGTCTAGTACCCCTAGCAATGGAAATAGGGTCTGAAAGAGCACCATCCAGGTGCATGTAAGCCTTAGGGGACTAATACATTTTTTGAAGCTGGGACCCCAGGGCCTCCGGGAAGTCGAAATGAGACAGTGCTGCCCATAAGGAGGTCCAGACAACCCTGTCAAATGCCTTCTCTGCATCAAGACTCAAGGTGACAAAGGGTATACCTCGGGTTGTGGCATATTCAAGTAGTAGAAAAGTATGCCTGATGGCATCGTGGGCCTGGCGCCCCTTAATAAAACCTACCTGGTCCGGGTCTACTAGGTGGGGAACTAAATCCTCAAATCTATGTGCTACTATGGCCATGTAGACCTTATAATCAAAACTTAGCATGGATATAGGTCTATAAGATGCAGCCTGCTTTGCATTTTTAAAGGGTTTAAGGACCACAGCAATAGTGGCATACTGCCAGGAGGGGGGGTGGTCTTCTCCTTGTTACATTGTTTGGAGGACTGGGAGTAGAATGGGGACCAAAGAGTCCTTGTGGGCCTTATAAAATTCGGCTGGGTAGCCGTCCAGGTCAGGAGCTTTCAGTGTGTTTGCTTCAGAGATGACCCGATCCACCTCCGCTCTAGAGATAGGTCTATTAATCAGCTGGGCCTGGGAAGTTGTAAGACTTGGGAGCTCAAGTAGGTCGAAATTTCAATCGAAGAGGGGGGAACTATCCTGTGCATATAAATGCTGGTAAAAGTCAACAAGATTTTTCTAATCTTGGAGGGTTGGGTGTACAAAATCTTAGTGTTGGGGTCATAAAGGGAGGAAACTGCGGTTCTGGCTTTTTGTTCTCTAAGTTTTCTGGCTAGTTTCCTGGCTCCTCTTGGGCTCCCCTCATAATGATAGTGTTTAAGATAAAATAGTTGTTGCTCTATCTTTTGATCTAAGCACTTTTGAATTTGCTGCTTAACTTGCAGGAGGGTGGGCTTGACAGAGTAGTCTCCCTGTTCGAGCATCATGTGTAGGGTATGTAACTCAGTATACCTCCTGTCCCTCTCCCTTTCTTAGCAGAAATGTTAATTATTAATCCTCACAGGACCACCTTAAGGGTGTCCCAGAGGATCCCGGGGAAGGTTTCCTGGTTCTGATTGTTCTTAATGATATCTGGGATTAGGTCTAGTATCTCCTGTCGAAATTCTGGGTCCCTTAAGTGTTGAACATTCAGACGCCAATGATTGAACTTAGGTATATTACCGAAGCACACCTTCAGATAAACCGGGGAGTGGTCCAACAGCAGAGGAAGCCCATGCCAGATATCTGAAACTGAGACATAATGTTCCACAGTTGTATACATGTAATCTAATCTGGCGGCTACCCCCGTACTGGGGAATATATGTGTAAAACTCTTAGTGGAAGGAAAGGTATGCCTCCACACATCTGCAAAACCCAGACTGGCCATGTTAAGCTTGAAATATTTGTGTAGGGGATTAACCCTATGAGCAAGGCACCTGGAGACATTAAGTGTAGGGTCTAAAACAATATTCAGGTCTCCCCCATTATTAATTGCCCCTTATGTATTGACAGCAGATCTGATAAAAATTTCTGAGTAACAGACTGGGGAGCTGGGGGGAAATAAGTGGAGACAAGAGTCACCTCTCTATTATTTAAGAGGTCAGATATTATGGCATATTTTCCCTCTGTGTCCTCAAGTCTGTCTATTTCAACCCAATTCACTGTTTTAGTAATGAGCAATGCGACCCCCTCTTCCTCCCCGAACTGTGTGAAGCCAAGGCCAGGAGAGCATAACTCTGGTTTTGCGATTTCAAATGCTCTGTTTGGGACAAGTGAGTCTCCTGCAGGGCATTTAGCTCTGGTTGTTCCCACCTCAAGAACTGATGCAGGTGATCTCTCTTTATTGGAGAAGGGATCCCATTGATACTCAGGGAAAGTATTAAAGATGTCTTATCCATTTTTAAATAATTTAAAGGAGTCCATGTATGTATTCGAGCCCTCATGTCCTTCATCAGCAGTTGCCCATCCCTGTATCCATCCCCGATGCCTCCAAGTGCCTTGTCAGATGCCCATTTCTTTCATTAATCATGATTAGTTTCCAACAAGTCACAGCTTTTTTCCTCCACTTATTTGTCTGTCTGTAACCCCTAGGGGGCGCGACCCTTAGGGCTACTACCCCTGTCTGCCCCCTCTGAGGCAGGGTAAGGGGCCCAGATCCGTGGACAGGTGCCTCCACCCAGAGGTCACGGTTAGCCCAAGTAATACTACCTTGGTTACAGCCCACTGGGCTACTGCAACCCCCCTTTTGTCCCACTAGTGACTCACACTGCGTGCCAACAATTCTCTTCACTAATACACCTACCCCACAGCCGATAAAGTTCAGCTCACTCCAGAGACCCCCTGTAAAGTAAGATACAGTTATATCCCAGTCCCCAAGCAGTAACTCATCCAAAGTGTACAAACCAGCCAGGGTATAGTTATAACACAGCAATCTGATTGTTAGAAGGGTAGATAACGGGGGGGGGGGGAATCAGGTTATTTGGCTTACACTATGACTATGTACCTATGGCTCTGTGCACAGGCCTAACCCTACAAGTTACTGTCCCTGGGTACCCAAGCCCTAATGGCTAGTCCAAACGTGGCAGCTGGTAGGGGCCCTTTCACACAGAGAAGGAAAAAGAATTGATTTTTACAGTCAACAATACAATACTTCCATTTGAATCCACTGTTGTAATTCAGCAGGGGGCTACCCTGTATTAGTACTCACAACCTCCTGAACAAGATAGGGTCCTCCAACGTCAGCAGGGCTGCTCCTGAACTTCACAGACCTCTTCACACATTTATATGGTAATCTCTGAACAGGCAAAGTCCTTTAATGACAGCAGGATTAATTTGAGCTCCACAAGCCTCCTTGCACATTTATATGGTTATCTCAAAAACAAGGCAAAGTCCTTCACTGGCAGCAGGATTTAACTTGAGCTCACAAGCCTCCTCGCACATTTATAAGGTTATCTTAAACAAGGCAAAGTCCTTTAATGGCAGCAGGATTTAACCTGAGCCCCTCGAGCCTCCTCACACATTTATATGGTAAACAGCAACAGACAAAGTCCTTTAACGGCAGCAGGATTTAACTTGAGCTCCTCGAGCCTCCTCACACATTTATACGGTAAACAGCAACAGAGGGGTACCACACCAGGCAGCTGCTTCCAATGCTCCCACAAACTCACCGTCACTGAGATACTACAAACGGCAGCTTCCACTTGTCTTCGGACCGAGCGCGATTCAACAATTTTCTCCAGTGATCCTTCAGGTCGAGTCTAGTGGGTAGCTGTACAAGCACAGCCTCCTCTGACCACCACTTGTCGAGGTTCTCGTCCGCTGGAGCCGAAAAACCAAAACGGTCACCAGGCTCTCACGCACTTCCCACAGTGGACTCCCCCAGTGCAGAAGCACACAGCTCCTCACTCTCTCTAGCCACAACGCATCTCACCCCAACAGCAAGGCTCTCCTCTCAGTTTGGGCGCCTACCCGCTGTCATTGGCTGGCTGCACATGCCAGTCACTTCCTCCAGTTCTCAGTGGTGCAGAAAATGCACCATAGCCCACAATACCTTTCTCAATTAATGCCCTCTATTGGTCAGTCAGCTCTGCAGGGTCCCGAGTACTGATTGGCCCACTTAGCAGTTCTGGGCAAAATGGAGGAGGCAATCAAACAGTCCTTGCTGCAACCAAAAACAGATTAGAACAACTAAAATATCATTACTACCCTAATAGATAGTCAGCAGACAAGCACATCTTCTAACGAAGCTCCCTCTGCGCAATTAGCGATGGCAGAAATGGAGCGAATATTCTGCAGCCCGGCCGGGAGTCAAGCATAGCAACACTCAAACCCCCTCCCAATTTAACTAATCCCGACTGCAACAGGCAGCCCTTAAACAGACAATATAATGGAGGCCTTAAAAGCACTCACCAGGTCCCAATTTGAAAGTGACTTCATGCTGATCATCAAGCAGGCATAAGGCACGTTAGGAACCCCCATTTACAAGGGGTTGCACCCTCCCTGGCCTGGAAAAGCTTGGCGTCCGTGTCAAGCCATTACCCTTGAGGCAATTTGGGTGAACATTTCAATTAACACTACATCACCTTTTAAATCACATACAGAAATATTACATTTACAGTGCACTACAGTGTATACACATTATACATACAAAATCTTACACTTTTTAACTCAGGTCATAGGGTCCTACCCGTGACCCCGGGACTGAGGGGCTCCCTCTTCTGTTAGCTACTAACTGGTCCTCCGGGGCAGGGGCGCCACACTCAAAAGGCTTTACTAATAGTCTGGAGTTATCCCCAAAGTTAACTTAGGCAAAGAACTTGGGGACACATATACCCCCTTGTGAACCACATTTAAGGGCAGGTCCACTGGCTGACCCAGAGATTCATAACTCAACTTGATTATCTGGTCGTATCTGTCAGCCAGACTGCCTAGGGGTCCCAGGGGACTCTGATCCTGGCCCTGACTCCACTCCCATGTTAGGACATTAGCAATGGGAATCCTTCAAGGGATTGGGCCTCGATACACTGCAATGCTATCAGGGCTTGACCTTCTATCCTGAACTCACCCCACTGGGCTCATCTAGGGGCTGTCAGGTTACCTAAAGGGGAACCATCAGGGCATTCAAAATATTCTTCCGGTTCTGGCATATCACTGGCTTGTTCCCCCACCTCACTCTCTTCTTCTGAAAAGTCAGATAACTCAGCCAGGCCAGACAGTTCAACCAAGCCTAAGGACTCAGTCCCTTGAGTTTGTCTGCTACCCCATTCATCTTCTGGAGGCATTTCTTCCGGGGACAAAGTAGAGGGCTCAACCAACACAGCTGGGCCGGCTTCAGTTCCTGAGTTAATGAGGGGATTGCCCCGAAACAATTGGCTTAGTTCATAAGAGGGATAGTATTCAACATCATCTTGATGTCTTCTGACACTGAGTGTTGACCATCTCCTTCTGCAGGGGGTTGGATGAAAGGCTCCCTTGGTAGGCTTGTTGAGGCTCCATGGGCTTGGTTCCTCTCTAATTAACAGATCTAGTCATGGGCCTGGAAGGAGGGGTAGAGGAAGGTTCAACTTCAATCAAGATCTGCCCAATTGGCAGCAGATGATTTCTGTGTATGGTTTTCACATCTTTCGAATTGTTTTCAGGCCGCACTTTATACACAGGTAGGTCTGCCAGCTGTCCCACAACAGTATGAGGGAGGTGATGCCATTGGTCGGCAATTTTATGTTTGCCATGCAGTCCCAGATTTCTCAACAACCTCTATCCCTTTCTCAACTCTACTGTTTCACTTTTTGTCATATCTCTCCTTGTTAGCAGATTTCATTTAGCAGCCATGGTCTGGGGCAGTTGGTAGGCATGATTTAATTGGGCCTTTAATTTCTGTACATACTGTAGATTGTTTTCTGCTCACACCCCATCAGGAAAACCAAAACACACATCCACTGGCAATCTAGCCTCTCTTCCAAACATCAGTCGACGGGGAAACCCTGTGCATCACTTTTTGTACAATTGTAGGCGTGAACTAGGTGCTAATCTGTTGGCTCCATCTCGAGTTTATCTTTGGATTGTAAAGTGCCCAGCATGTCAAGCAATGTCACGATTGAACCTTTCAGGCTGAGGGTCCCCTACGGATGGTAGGGGTGGTTCATGATGCATACCCCCCACAAAGATAGCATCTCTTTAATCAAGCGACTCTCAAAGTCCCTTCCCTGATCGGAATGAATCGCCATGGAGCCCCATAGTGGACTGAAAAATTCTCAACAAGTATCTTAGCCACTGTAGTTGCTTTCTGATCCTTAGTCGGGAAGCCTGTGCATACCAGGAAAATGATCAGTGACCATCAATATGTTGCTAACACTTTTCAGATCAGGCTCTAAACTCAGGAAATCAATACAGACCAGTTCCATAGAGCACTAGTAGTAATATGACCAAGGGAGCAGCTCTCTGGGGTAATGCTTTCCTTTGCAAACAATGACCACAGGTCTTGACATACTGTTCCATGTCCGCCCTCATCTTTGGCCAATAGAATCAAGCCCGTACCAAATCAAGTGTTGATCTATGCCCAGGTGCCCCATCTGATTATGCAATGACCTTAGAACTAGTTCTCTGAAAGCTGAGGGCAGCACCAGTTGTTGTCATTGCACCCAGCCCTCCTTACTCACAGTCTCTCTATATAGTAGTTGATTGATCAGCTTTAATTTGGGCCCTTCTTTGTACAACAAGGTAGTCCATAAGTCAGTGGAGCATGATTTGGATACATCCTTTCAGCCCCAGAAACCTCTACGGCCGTTCTTATCATAGGGTCACAGGATTGAGCCTGTTGAAGATCATCATTGTTGAGTTGCAGCAGAGAGCTGGTGTCCAAGGCAGAGAAATGGCAGTAGGTGGCAGGTATACAGTTCTCCGGCGGCCCCAAACAATCTATCACACAGTCCACCATGTCAGGAGACACCTGTTCTTCCTTATCAAATTTCTGGCACAGGGCTCTTATGTCAGGCTCAGACAACCGGACCCATTCAGTCTGGGACACAGGCCTCCAAGAGAGAGCATCCGCATCTATATGGTTTAAGCCCGCCCTGTTTTCTACAGCGTAATCGTAGGTGGCCAAGGCAGAGGGCCACCTATGCCCAGTGGCATCCAATTTGGCTGAGGTTTGTACATAGGTCAGAGGATTGTTATCAGTCTTACTAATATCTTGGCACCATACAAATAGTCATGAAACTGATAAACAATGGCCCACTTCAAAGCCAAAAACTCTAATTTGTGCACGGGGCAATTCTTCTCTGACGGCGTCAGACTTCTACTGGCAAACGCTACAGGTCTCAGCCCATTCGCATGCTCCTGGTACAATACAGCCCCCAGTCCTTGCAGACTGGCATCAGTATGAAGAGTGTAAGGCTTGACTGGGTCAGCATAGGCCAACACGGGTGCGTGGGTGAGTTGATATATGATGTCATCGAAAGCTTCCTCACACTCAGCAATCCATCGATTCCCAAACATATCATTTGGCCGAAAATACTTCTTTTCTATGTCAGTGTGCACACCCTTCTTATACTTTTTGTGAGTAGGCAGATACCCCTGGGTGAGATTAAGGACGGGGCGAATCACTCGTGAATAGTCTCTGACAAACCGCCTATAGTAACCACAAAACCCCAGGAACTGTTGCAGCTCTTTCAAATTCCTAGGTTGAGGCCAAGTGGTCAACGCCTTCACCTTGCTAGGGTCAGTCTCTATGCCTTCAGTGGACACTATGTGGCCAACATATTTCACGGAAGTCTGGAAGAATTGACACTTGTCGATAGACAACTTAAGGCCGAAATCCTCCAAATCCAGGACTTTGAATAATCGTTGCTCATGTTCTTCCAACGATCAGCCAAACACTATAACGTCATCTAAATAGACCAAACACTCGAGTAGGTTCATGTCCTCCACAGCTCGTTCCATCAAGCGCTGAAAAGTGGCTGGGGCACCCGAAATTCCTTGAGGCATCCAAACAAACTCATAAAAGCGCAAAGGGCAAATGAAAGCAGTCTTCTCCCGGTCATCTGGGGCCATCAGGATCTGATAGTATCCACTCCGAAGATCCAACACAGAGAACCACTTACTACCATTCAAACAATCCAAGGCGTCTTGTATGCGGGGCATGATATATTGATCCAGAATAGTCCGCCTATTCAAAGTGCGATAGTCTACACACATCCAAACTGCCCTTTCTTTTCCCTTACTACTAATGGGGAGGCATAGGGGCTCCTAGACTCTTGATTACACCAGCAGCCAACAATTCTTGCAGATGCCATTACATCATCAACATCAGCGGGAGCCAGGCGTCGGGATCTCTCTCGGAAGGGTCTTTCGTGCAATCAAATGTGATGCTCAGCCCTTTGTACACACCACATCCCACTCCTTCAGGAAAAACCTGGTTCCTCTTGGCAAGCCTCGACTGACCCTGCGCTTCCACTCAGTTGGCAGCGGAGAGTCACAAAGTCAAACAGATCAGAAGCAACCCTATCACCCGTCGAGAACTCTTTCTATTTGGTAGTACAGCAGTATCCCACAATGAACGCTAACCAGGGTGCACCCTCTTCTTATCCAAATCTCTTTATCAGACACATTGTGCACTTGAACCATCTACCCTCTTAACGTAAGCATGGGCTCTAGCGGCAGAATGCTGGGTCTGAGCAACAACCCTCAGGTAATCCTCCCTCCGCAGGCGCATCCAACATCAACAACTTGTTCTTGACATCTGCTTTTAGTCGTATCTCCATGCAGAACACATTGCTCATTTAGGGGCAAGTACCACGGGGGCGGATCCTTTTCCATACCACCCCACAGGCCTTCAAGTTCCTCAAACTACCCTTCTCCTGGGTGGCCCTGACCTTTTGAATCACAGCCGGTATGCTCAAAGCTCGCCCAGTTTGAAATGCTAAGCTCTCTGAGCACAACTGGGCCAATCGTCAAACATGTGGGCATTTGTTCCAATCAACAAGGGCACCCCATAGTATAGTCCAGTGGGCAGGCAAACTAACACTAAGGTTTCCACTTGCTCATCTATTCCATTTACAATATGAGGGAACGATAACCAGACATGGATGTACCCCAAATACGGATAAGCCTTGTCGCTCAACCCCCATACATGTAGGCCAGTTAGAGGCTGCAGGGGCACTTCAGATAAGTGTGCTTGGTACCAGTCCTGAAACATCATGGTCACCTGGGAGCCACTGTCCAATACAGCTCTAGTGGGAATTCTATTCACCTGCACCCGGGTTTCCATAGACGGCCTGACCACATCAGACCAGTTGGGGGCAGCAACATTGTTAGCCCGGCGGGCATGGTCCTGAGTCACACAACTTTTCTTGGGGGTCCGAGACTGGATCTGGCAGTATAGAGCGATCAGCCTGCTGTTAACTTTCCTTAAATTCTCCGGCCTCTGGCAGTCAGGCTGGAAATGCCCATCTTCACCACAGTGATAACAAAACTTTGGGTCCTGGGGATCACTATTCTGAGGGGAGGGAGGAAGCTCTCTAGGGCTAGGATTCGGGGCTCTACATGACTCAGGGGCCCTGGGCCGGGTAGGGTACACAGTAGACTGCTTTAAGTCCCTCACCAATTCCCATAACTTCCTGATCTCAGCCCTCAACTCACCCTCCATGTAGGGGTCAGAGGAAACAACCCGCATCCCCACAGTACCTGGGAAATCTGGGGACCCCTCGGACCCTACAGGCGAGCCAGTCTCCTCAGGGGTATTAGTCTCGGGAGTCCCACTAGGGTTCACGGCCCACACAGGGTTCCACCCTCTTCATCAGTCTTCACTTCCAGAATTTCCCTCATCAATTGACAATATTCAGGTGGGGTGGCCACGATCATGCAACGAGTTTCAGCAGCGTTACACTAGAGAATCTGGTAGACTTTTAAAACGTATTCTAACCGACCTGATTTAGGGCTGTAGCAGTGATTCCCCCTTTTCTATAAGCCTTCTGCAAGGCCCTCTCCATGCTAGTAACAAAAGCGGACAGTTTTTCATTTCTCCACTGCTTAGCAGACCTGAATTTCCATAATAAATGTTCACCAGTCTCTGTACTCCCAAAAACCCCTTCCAAAGCAGAGAGATACTCTGCAGCGGTGGCTTCCGGATGGGGGGCCCGGAAGAATCTAATGGCTTCTAAGACAGGACCCCGCAGACTCTCCATCAGCCTCTTCCGTTTCTCCCCCTCGGAGCATTGCCACTCCTGGACCAAAGGGATGGCATAGTCCATCCAGGCATCCAGGTCATCTTCCCCGGAAGGCACTGGTACCGTGCCAGAGAAAAGTTTTAATTTACGGTAGGAATCTAGCTATATGGAGGGGACTGCCAAGGGCAGAGAAGCCAACACTGAACTCTTGGGTGGGCAAGGGGAGGTGCCCGGGGAACCCCGAGGGGCAGTATCACTGGACAGATCCAAGGCTTGTAGCAACTCCTGGGAAGTCCTCCCCTCCACAGCTAACAATTTAAGCAGTTTATCCTTAAAACTGTTCATTTGAGGAGACCCCAGAAGTGACTGACCCACTGTCGTATAGATTAGCCACCCTGAGATGCACCCTCCGGTAAAGCACAGGGTACCTTCTCAGGTCGATGGCCACATTGCATAGAGTAGCACCTGCAATGTCTGGTCAACCAAATCAGCCACGCCCTTTCACTCAACCTTACCCAAACACTTTACCCGTTCTGCAACAGAGACAATTTCAGCAGCTGAGGTACCCAAGGGCACATCTAACAATAATACAATCTTCTGGGAATCTAGCTCTTCGGCTTCACACCATCCCATCAGTTTGTGGACCATGGTTTTAATGGGTCCCAGCTTAATTTTTTCCAACATATCCCCTTCCATTTTTTCCATCTTTGGGGTACTCCCCACTGAGCCACTAGGGGACGCTAATCCCAGCTGTGCCTCCAATTTGTAACCCCTAGGGGGCGCTACCCTTAGGGCTACTACCCCTGTCTGCCCCCCTCTGAGGCAGGGTAAGGGGCCCAGATCTGTGGACGGGTGCCTCCACCCAGAGGTCGGGGTTAGCCCAAGTAAGACTACCTCGGTTACAGCCCTCTGGGCTACTGCAACCCCCCTTTTGTCCCACTAGTGACTCACACTGCATGCCAACAATTCTCTTCACTAATACACTTACCCCACAGCCGACATGGTTCAGCTCACTCCAGAGACCCCCTGTAAAGTAAGATACAGTTATATCCCAGTCCCCATGCAGTAACTCATCCAAAGTGTACAAACCAGTCAGGGTATAGTTATAACACAGCATTCTGATCTATTAGAAGGGTAGATAATGGGGGGGGATCAGGTTAATTGGCTTACACTATGACTATGTACCTATGGGTCTGTGCACAGGCCTAACCCTACAAGTTACTGTCCCTGGGTACCCATGCCCTAATGGCTAGTCCAAACGTGGCAGCTGGTAGGGGCCCTTTCACACAGAGAAGGAAAAAGAATTGATTTTTACAGTCAACAATACAGTACTTCCATTTGAATCCACTGTTGTAATTCAGCATGGGGCTACCCTGTATTAGTACGCACAACCTCCCGAACAAGATAGGGTCCTCCAACGTCAGCAGGGCTGCTCCTGAACTTCACAGACCTCCTCACACATTTATATGGTAATCTCTGAACAGGCAAAGTCCTTTAATGACAGCAGGATTAATTTTAGCTCCACAAGCCTCCTTGCACATTTATATGGTTATCTCAAAAACAAGGCAAAGTCCTTCACTGGCATCAGGATTAACTTGAGCTCCTCGAGCCTCCTCACACATTTATATGGTAAACAGCAACAGACGAAGTCCTTTAATGGCAGCAGGATCTAACTTGAGCTCCTCGAGCCTCCTCACACATTTATATGGTAAACAGCAACAGACAAAGTCCTTTAATGGCAGCAGGATTTAACTTGAGCTCCTCGAGCCTCCTCGCACATTTATATGGTAAACAGCAACAGACAAAGTCCTTCACTGGCAGCAGGATCTAACTTGAGCTCCTCGAGCCTCCTCACACATTTATATGGTAAACAGCAACAGACAAAGTCCTTTAATGGCAGCAGGACCTAACTTGAGCTCCTCGAGCCTCCTCACACATTTATATGGTAAACAGCAACAAAGTCCTTTAATGGCAGCAGGATCTAACTTGTGCTCATCGAGCCTCCTCACACATTTATATGGTAAACAGCAACAGAGGGGTACCACACCAGGCAGCTTCTTCCAATGCTCCCACAAACTCACCGTCACTGAGATACTGTAAACGGCAGCTTCCACTTGGCTTCGGACCGAGCGCGATTCAGCAATTTTCTCCAGTCGTCCTTCAGGTCGAGCCTGGTGGGTAGCTGTACAGAGCAGAGCCTCCTCTGACCACCCACCGGCGGGTTTCGTCCGCTGGAGCCGAAAACACAAAACGGCCGCTTCAGGCCTTCACGCGCTTCCCGCGCGAACACTCCCCAGCGCAGAAGCACACAGCTCCTCACTATTCACTAGCCTCAACGCATCTCACCCCAACAGCAAGGGGCACTCCTCTCAGTTTGGGCGCTACCCGCTGTCATTGGCTGGCTGTACATGCCAGTCACTTCCTCCGGTTCTCAGTGGTGCAGAAAATGCACCATAGCCCATAATACCTTTCTCAATTACAAGCAGCTCCTCTATTGGTCAGTCAGCTCTGCAGGGTCCCGAGGTACTGATTGGCCCACTTCAGCAGTTCTGAGGCAAAATGAAGGAGGCAATCAAACAGTCCTTGCTGCAACCAAAAATAGCTTAGAACAACTACAATATCATTACTACCCTAATAGACAGTCAGCAGACAAGCACATCTTCTAACGAAGCTCCCTCTGCGCAATTAGCGATGGCAGAAACGGAGCGAATATTCTGCAGCCTGGGCGGGAGTCGAGCATAGCAACACTCAAACCCCCTCCCAATTTAACTAATCCCGACTGCAACAGGCAGCCCTTAAAGAGACAATATACGGAGGCCTTAAAAAGCACTCACCAGATCCCAATTTAGGCGGCTTCATGCTGATCATCAAGCAGGCATAAGGCACGTTAGGAACCCCCATTTGCAAGGGGGTTACACCTTCCCTGGCCTGGAAAAGCTTGACGTCCGTGTCACGCCATCACCCTTGAGCAATTTGGGTGAACATTTCAGTTAACACTACATCACATTTTAAATCACATACAGAAATATTACATTTACAGTGCACTATAGTGTATACACATTATACATACAAAATCTTACACTTTTTAACTCAGGTCATAGGGTCCTACCCGTGACCCCGGGACTGAGGGGCTCCCTCTTCTGTTAGCTACTAACTGGTCCTCCAGGGCAGGCGCCACATAAAGGCTTTACTAGTCTGGAGTTATCCCAAAGGCTAACATAGGCAAGAACTTGGGGGCACATATACCCCCTTGTGAACCACATTTAAGGGCAGGTCCACTGGCTGACCCAGAGATTCATAACTCAACTTGATTACTGGCCGCATCTGTTGGCCAGATCGTCTAGGGGTCTCAGGGGACTCTGATCCTGGCCCTGACTCCACTCCCTTGTTAGGGACATTATCAACGGGAATCCCTTCAAGGGGATCGGGCTCGATACTCATAATACTAACATACTAACATACTAAAATGCCAGCAGAATAGGCCTAACGGTCTTTCGTGTCTGCTCGTTTGGTCAGCCCCCACCCTGGTTGCTGACCTTGCTGCCCCCCTCGCCTTCTCTGGCTTCTCCCTTCCCAGTTCCGGATATTCTTGCTGCATTGGATTTTGCTTCCAGAACCCCTCCCCTGTACCTGTCCAACCCCCTCTTGAACCCCTCCACTGTCTCTGCCTCCACCAGCCCCCTAGGCAGCGCATTCCATGGCTCCACCACCCTCTCAGTGAAGTAGCACCTCCTCCTAATGCTATCAGGGGCTTGACTTTCTATCCCCGAACTCACCCCACTGGGCTCATCTAGGGGCTGTCTAGTTACTAAAGGGGAACCATCAGGGCATTCAAAATATTATTCCGGTTCTGGCATATCACTGGCTTGTTCCCCCACCTCACTCTCTTCTTCTGAAAAGTCAGATAACTCAGCCAGGCCAGACAGTTCAACCAAGCCTAAGGACTCAGTCCCTTGAGTTTGTCTGCTACCCCATTCATCTTCTGGAGGCATTTCCTCCGGGGACAAAGTAGAGGGCTCTACCAACACAGCTGGGCCGGCTTCAGTTCCTGAGTTAATGAGGGGATTGCCCCGAAACAATTGGCTTAGTTCATAAGAGGGATAGTATTCAACATCATCTTCGCTGTCTTCTGACACTGAGTGTTGACCATCTCCTTCTACAGGCGGGGTTGGACAAGGCTCCCTTGGTGGGCTTGTTGAAGGCTCCATGGGCTTGGTTCCTCTCTTAGTAAGAGATCTAGTCATGGGCCTGGAAGGAGGGGTAGAGGAAGGTTCAACTTCAATCAAGATCTGCCCAATTGGCAGCAGATGATTTCTGTGTATGGTTTTCACATCTTTCGAATTGTTTTCAGGCCGCACTTTATACAGGTAGGTCTGCCAGCTGTCCCACAACAATATGAGGGAGGTGATGCCATCGGTCGGCAATTTTATGTTTGCCATGCAGTCCCAGATTTCTCAACAACACTCTATCCCCTTTTCTCAACTCTACTGTTTTCACTTTTCTGTCATATCTCTCCTTGTTAGCCAGATTTCGTTTAGCGGCCATGGTCTGGGCCAGTTGGTAGGCATGATTTAATTGGGCCTTTAATTTCTGTACATACTGTAGATGGTTCTCTGCTTGCACCCCATCAGGAGAAACCCCAAAACACACATCCACTGGCAATCTAGCCTCTCTTCCAAACATCAGTCGACAGGGGGAGAACCCTGTGGCATCACTTTTTGTACAATTGTAGGCATGAACTAGAGTGCTAATCTGTTGGCTCCATCTTGATTTATCTTTGGATTGTAAAGTGCCCAGCATGTCAAGCAATGTATGATTGAACCTTTCAGGCTGATGGTCTCCCTGCGGATGGTAGGGGGTGGTTCATGATTTGCGTACCCCCCACAAAGATAGCATCTCTTTAATCAAGCGACTCTCAAAGTCCCTTCTCTGATTGGAATGAATCCACTGTGGAGCCCCATAGTGGACGAAAAAATTCTCAACAAGTATCTGAGCCACTGTAGTTGCTTTCTGATCCTTGGTCGGGAAAGCCTGTGCATACCGGGTAAAATGATCAGTGACCACTGATATGTTGCTAATACTTTTCAGATCAGGCTCTAAACTCAGGAAATCAATACAGACCAGTTCCATAGGAGCACTAGTAGTAATGTTGACCAAGGGAGCAGCTCTCTGGGGTAACGCTTTCCTTTGCAAACAATGACCACATGTCTTGACATACTGTTCCACGTCCGCCCTCATCTTTGGCCAATAGAATCAAGCCCGTACCAAATCAAGTGTTCGATCTATGCCCAGGTGCCCCATCTGATTATGCAATGACCTTAGAACTAGTTCTCTGAAAGCTGAGGGCAGCACCAGTTGTTGTCGTTGCACCGGCCCTCCTTACTCACAGTCTCTATATAGTAGTTGATTGATCAGCTTTAATTTGGGCCTTCTTTGTACAATAAGGTAGTCCGCAAGTCAGTGGAGCGCAGTTTGGATACATCTCTTCCAGCCCGCAAAACCTCTACAGCAGTTCTTATCATAGGGTCACAGGATTGAGCCTGTTGGAGATCATCATTGTTGAGTTGCAGCAGAGAGCTGGTGTCCAAGGCAGAGAAATGGCAGTAGGCGGCAGGTATACAGTTCTCCGCCGGCCCCAAACAATCTATCACACAGTCCACCGTGTCAGGAGACACCTGTTCTTCCTTATCAAATTTCTGGCACAGGGCTCTTATGTCAGGCTCAGACAACCGGACCCATTCAGTCTGGGACACAGGCCTCAAGAGAGCATCCGCATCTATATGGTTTAAGCCCGCCTGTATTCTACAGCGTAATCGTAGGTGGCCAAGGCAGAGAGCCACCTATGCCCAGTGGCATCCAATTTGGCTGAGGTTTGTACATAGGTCAGAGGATTGTTATCAGTCTTTACTAATACCTTGGCACCATACAAATAGTCATGGAACTGATTAACAATGGCCCACTTCAAAGTCAAAAACTCTAATTTGTGCACGGAGTAATTCTTCTCTGACGGCGTCAGACTTCTACTGGCAAACGCTACAGGTCTCAGCCCATTCGCGTGCTCCTGGTACAATACAGCCCCCAGTCCTTGCAGACTGGCATCAGTATGAAGAGTGTAAGGCTTGGCTGGGTCAGCATAGGCCAACACGGGTGCGTGGGTGAGTTGTTATATGATGTCATGGAAAGCTTCCTCACACTCAGCAGTCTATCGATCCCCAAACATCGGAGGCAGTATAGCGCAGTGGTGTAAGGCTCTGAGCTGCAAATTTGGTGACATCCAGCAGATCAGACCTGGGTTTGAATCCCACAGCTTCCAGTTGCATACTATGTGACCCTGAGCAAGTCACTTAACCGCCTTGTGCTCCCAGGTCACTCCTGTAAAAAAGCTTTCAGCTTAGTGTGCTATACCTGGTTAAATAACTCAAAAAAAATTAAATATATCATTTGGCCGAAAATACTTCTTTTCTATGTCAGTGTGCACACCCTTCTTATACTTTTTGTGAGTAGGCGGATACCCCTGGGTGAGATTAAGGAGGGGGCGAATCACTCGTGAATAGTCTCTGACAAACCGCCTATAGTAACCACAAAACCCCAGGAACTGTTGCAGCTCTTTTAAATTCCTAGGTTGAGGCCAAGTGGTTAACACCTTCACCTTGCTAGGGTCAGTCTCTATGCCTTCAGTGGACACTATGTGGCCCACATATTTCACGGAAGTCTGGAAGAATTGACACTTGTCGATAGACAACTTAAGGCCGAAATCCTCCAATCGATCCAGGACTTTGAATAATCGTTGCTCATGTTCTTCCAATGATCGGCCAAACACTATAACGTCATCTAAATAGACCAAACACTCGAGTAGGTTCATGTCCTCCACAGCTCGTTCCATCAAGCGCTGAAAAGTGGCAGGGGCACCCGAAATTCCTTGAGGCATCCAAACAAACTCATAAAAGCCCAAAGGGCAAATGAAAGCAGTCTTCTCACGGTTGTCTGGGGCCATCGGGATCTGATAGTATCTGCTCCGAAGATCCAACACAGAGAACCACTTACTACCATTCAAACAATCCAAGGCGTCTTGTATGCCGGGCATGGTATATTGATCCGGAATAGTCCGCCTGTTCAAAGTGCGATAGTCTACACACATCCGAACTGCCCCTTTCTTTTTCCTTACTACTACAATGGGGAGGCATAGAGCTCCTAGACTCTTGAATTACACCAGCAGCCAACATTTCTTGCAGATGCCTGACATCATCTATGTCAGCGGAGCCAGACGTCGGGATCTCTCTCGGATGGGTCTTTCGTCGTGTAATCGAATGTGATGCTCAGCCCCTTGTACACATCCTACATCCCACTCCTTCAGGGAAAAAAACAGGTTCCTCTTGGCAAGCCTCTCACTGACCCTGCGCTTCCACTCAGTCGGCAGCGGAGAGTCACCAAAGTCAAACAGATCAGGAGCAACCCTATCACCCATCCGAGAACTCTTTCTATTTGGTAGTACAGCAGTATCCGCACAATGAACGCTAACCAGGGTGCACCCTCTTCTTATCCAAATCTCTTTATCAGACACATTGTTCACTTGAACCATCACCCTCTTAACGTAAGCATGGGCTCTAGCTGGCAGAATGCTGGGTCTGAGCAACAACCCCTCAGGTAATCCTCCCCTCTGCAGGCGCATCCAACATCAACAACTTGTTCTTGACATCTGTTTTTAGTCGTATCTCTCCATGCAGAACACATTGCTCATTTGGGGCAAGTACCACGGGGGTGGGATCCTTTTTCCATACCACTCCCACAGGGCCTTCAGGTTCCTCCAAACTACCCTTCTCGTGGGTGGCCCTGACCTTTTGAATCACAGCCGGTATGCTCAAAGCTCGCCCAGTTTGAAATGCTCGCTTCTCTGAGCACAACTGGGCCAATCGTCCAAACATGTGGGCATTTGTTCCAATCAACAAGGGCACCCCATAGTATAGTCCAGTGGGCAGGCAAACTAACACTAAGGTTTCCACTTGCTCATCTATTCCATTTACAGTTGCAGGGAACGATAACCAGACATGGATGTACCCCAAATACGGATAAGCCTTGTCGCTCAACCCCCATACATGTAGGCCAGTTAGAGGCTGCAGGGGCACTTCAAATAAGTGTGCTTGGTACCAGTCCTGAAACATGATGGTCACCTGGGAGCCACTGTCCAATACAGCTCTAGTGGGAATTCCGTTCACCTGCCCCCGAGTCTCCATAGATGGCCCAACCACATCAGACCAGTTGGGGACAGCAACATTGTTAGCCCAGCGGGCATGGGCCTGAGTCACACAACTTTTCTTGGGGGCCTGAGACTGGGTCTGGCGGTATCGAGCGATCAGCCTGCTGTTAACTTTTCTTAAATTCTCTGGCCTCTGGCAGTCAGGCTGGAAATGCCCATCTTCCCCACAGTGATAACAAAACTTTGGGTCCTGGGGATCACTATTCTGAGGGGGGCCTTTAGGGAAGGGAGGAAGCTCTCTAGGTCTAGGGTTCGGGGCTCTACATGACTCAGGGGCCCCGGGCTGGGTAGGGTACACAGTAGGCTGCTTTAAGTCCCTCACCAATTCCCATAAATTCCTGATCTCAGCCCTCAACTCACCCTCCACGTAGGGGTCAGAGGAAACAACCCGCATCCCCACAGTACCTGGGAAATCTGGGGACCCCTCGGACCCTAAAGGTGAGCTGGTCTCCTCAGGGGTATTAGTCTCGGGAGTCCCACTTGGGTTCACGGCCCTCACACAGGGTTCCCACCCCTCTTCATCAGTCTCCATTTCCCGAATTTCCCTCATCAACTGACAATATTCAGGTGGGGTGGCCCGCCGATCATGCAACTTGAGTTTCAGAAGCGTTACACTAGAGAATCTGGCAGACTTTAAAACATGTTCTAACCGAACCTGATTTAGGGCTGTAGCAGTGATTCCCCCTTTTCTATAAGCCTTCTGCAAGGCTCTCTCCACTCTAGTAACAAAAGCGGACAGTTTTTCATTTCTCCACTGCTTAGCAGACCTGAATTTCCATAATAAATCTTCACCAGTCTCTGTACTCCCAAAAACCCCTTCCAAAGCAGAGAGATACTCTGCAGTGGTGGCTTCCAGATGGGTGGCCCGGAAGAATCTAATGGCTTCTAAGGCAAGACCCTGCAGACTCTCCATCAGCCTCTTCCGTTTCTCCCCCTCGGAGCATTGCCACTCCTGGACCAAAGGGGTGGCATAGTCCATCCAGGCCTCCAGGTCATCTTCCCCGGAAGGCACTGGTACCATGCCAGAGAAAAGTTTTAATTTACGGTAGGAATCTAGCTGTATGGAGGGAAGCCAACACTGAACTCTTGGGTGGGCAAGGGGAGGTGCCCGGGGAACCCCGAGAGGTAGTATCACTGGACAGATCCAAGGCTTGTAGCAACTCCTGGGTAGTCCTCCCCTCCACAGCAAACAATTTAAGCAGTTTATCCTTAAAACTGTTCATTTGAGGAGACCCCCCAGGAGTGACTGACCCACTTTGGATATGGATTAGCCTCCACCCCTGAGATGCACCCTCCGGGTAAAGCACAGGAGGTACCTTCTCAGGGTCGATGGCCACATTGCATAGGAGTAGCACCTGCAATGTCTGGTCAACCAAATCAGCCATACGCCCTTTCACTTCAACCTTACCCAAACACTTTACCCATTCTGCAACAGAGACAATATCAGCAGCTGAGGTACCCAAGGGCACATCTAACAATAATGCAATCTTCTGGGAATCTAGCTCTTTGGCTTCACCCCATCCCATCAGTTTGTGGACCATGGTTTTAATGGGTCCCAGCTTAATTTTTTCCAACATATCCCCTTCCATTTTTTCCATCTTTGGGGTATCTCCCCACTGAGCCACTAGGGGATGCTAATCCCAGCGGTGCCTCCAATTTGTAACCCCTAGGGGGCGCTAAGCTTAGGGCTACTACCTCTGTCTGCCCCTCTGAGGCAGGGTAAGGGTCCCAGATCCGTGGACGGGTGCCTCCACCTAGAGGTCGGGGTTAGCCCAAGTAAGACTACCTCGGTTACAGCCCTCTGGGCTACTGCAACCCCCCTTTTGTCCCACTAGTGACTCACACTGCGTGCCAACAGTTCTCTTCACTAATACACTTACCCCATAGCCGATATAGTTCAGCTCACTCCAGAGACCCCCTATAAAGTAAGATACAGTTATATCCCAGTCCCCATGCAGTAACTCATCCAAAGTGTACAAACCAGCCAGGGTATAGTTATAACACAGCAATCTGATTTATTAAAAGGGTAGATAATGGGGGGGGGGTCAGGTTAATTGGCTTACACTATGACTATGTACCTATGGCTCTGTGCACAAGCCTAACCCTACAAGTTACTGTCCCTGGGTACCCAAGCCCTAATGGCTAGTCCAAACGTGGCAGCTGGTAGGGGCCCTTTCAGAAAGAGAAGGAAAAAGAATTGATTTTTACAGTCAACAACACAGTACTTCCATTTGAATCCACTGTTGTAATTCAGCAGGGGGCTACCCTGTATTAGTACTCACAACCTCCCGAACAAGATAGGGTCCTCCAACGTCAGCAGGGCTGCTCCTGAACTTCACAGACCTCTTCACACATTTATATGGTAATCTCTGAACAGGCAAAGTCCTTTAATGACAGCAGGATTAATTTGAGCTCCACAAGCCTCCTTGCACATTTATATGGTTATCTCAAACAAGGCAAAGTCCTTCACTGGCAGCAGGATTAACTTGAGCTCCTCGAGCCTCCTCACACATTTATATGGTAAACAGCAACAGACGAAGTCCTTTAATGGCAGCAGGATCTAACTTGAGCTCCTCGAGCCTCCTCACACATTTATATGGTAAACAGCAACAGACAAAGTCCTTTAATGGCAGCAGGATCTAATTTGAGCTCCTTGAGCCTCCTCACACATTTATATGGTAAACAGCAACAGACAAAGTCCTTTAATGGCAGCCGGATCTAACCTGAGCTCCTCGAGCCTCCTCACACATTTATATGTTAAACAGCAACAGACAAAGTCCTTTAATGGCAGCAGGATTTAACTTGAGCTCCTCGAGCCTCCTCACACATTTATGTAGTAAACAGCAACAGAGGGGTACCACACCAGGCAGCTGCTTCCAATGCTCCCACAAACTCATCGTCACTGAGATACTGCAAACGGGAGCTTCCGCTTGTCTTTGGACCAAGCGCGATTCAGCAATTTTCTCCAGTCCTCCTTCAGGTCGAGCCTGGTGGGTAGCTGTACAGAGCACAGCCTCCTCTGACCGCCCACCAGCAGGTTTCATCTGCTGGAGCCGAAAACACAAAACGGCCACTTCAGGCCTTCACGCGCTTCCAACGCGAACACTTCCCAGTGCAGAAACACACAGCTCCTCACTCCTCACTAGCCATAACAAATCTTACCCAAACAGCAAGGGGCTCTCCTCTCAGTTCGAGCGCTACCCACTGTCATTGGCTGGCTGCACATGCCAGTCACTTCCTCCGGTTCTCAGTGGTGCAGAAAAAGCGCCACAGCCCATAATACCTTTCTCAATTACAAGCAGCTCCTCTATTGGTCAGTCAGCTCTGCAGGGTCCCGAGGTACTGATTGGCCCACTTCAGCAGTTCTGGGGCAAAATGGAGAAGGCAATCAAACAGTCCTTGCTGCAACCAAAAACAGGTTAGAACAACTACAATATCATTACTACCCTAATAGATAGTCAGCAGACAAGCACATCTTCTAACGAAGCTCCCTCTGAGCAATTAGCGATGGCAGAAACGGAGCGAATATTCTGCAGCCCGGGCGGGAGTCAAGCATAGCAACACTCAAACCCCCTCCCAATTTAACTAATCCCGACTGCAACAGGCAGCCCTTAAAGAGACAATATACGGAGGCCTTAAAAAGCACTCACCAGGTCCCAATTTAGGCGGCTTCATGCCGATCATCAAGCAGGCATAAGGCACGTTAGGAACCCCCATTTGCAAGGGGGTTACATGTCTATTTAAAAACTTAGTGTCATGTCCTTTTTTATACCAGAAACTAAAATAAATAAAAAAACAAAAACTTCCACCTCAAGCTATAAGAAATAACCGTTATTAAGGATGGTGGAGCAATCCACTCAAATCGAGCATCAAATGTAGTCTGATATTTGTTCGCCAACTGGGCTTTCCAGACAGGAGCCTGCAATGCAGCAGGTAAACTATTCACAAAATGTGTCTTGACTTCCACAAATAGTGAGAGGAGTATATACTCTCTCCTATCCTGAGCGGTACCATGCATGACCGCTGGAGGGGAAGGTAAGCCAGCTAGCTTGACCAGATGGGCCTCCCAGGGGCTGCAATTGCCCCCAAAATTAGGGCAAATAAAATGGGATTGGTTCAGGTATAAACTGTCCGCTATCGGCCCGTAGAAAAAATAGGGCTAAGCAGACCGTGGTATAAGAACCAAATCAATGGGAGAGGGTGTAATAAGTGTGTCAGGATGGTCTCAAGCATAGCTTCAGGGCCCAAGAAGACATTGAAGCTCAATAGGTACAACAGGAAAGAGGATCATCTGCTCTGTTAACCAGGTGTTGTTCGCATAGTAAAAACCATCATCTAGTCTCCCGGCTCTCCCCAGATATAGAATGGAGGGGCAGTTGAAACCAGCAGGTATTTATAAGATTGAACCCCCAGGCAGTAAACACATCTTGATTAACTAAGAATTTCTCCCCTAATAAATATACACGGCTATCCAGTGGTGGGGGGGGGGCTCTCCTAGGGCATTAAACTTGTATAACATAGCTCCTGAATTACATGTCCCTCCACCATACAGGTTTGTCCTTCAAGAAATTTTAAATATTCACTCTCTGGCATCAGCCATTTATCTCCTGGGTCCACCCATATTGTAGCATATAAAACCATTAGACCATTAGTAAATCTTGCATGAAGAAAGTTGAAAAGCCACTGGAGGGGAGATATTTGTAGGAGGCAATGTTATTAGGCGAGGATCCCCAGATTTGTTTTACAGATATAATCCTCCTAGGCAATGCTGCTCTCAAGCATTTTACTGTAGAAAGAAAGAGGGCAAACTGGTAGCGACTTCCCCATTATAGACTGACTTCTCAGGGAAAGTCCACACCTTGTAGATTTTGCTGTTCAATTTATGATACCATAGCCCAAACAGTCAAAAAGTAAACCAAACCTGGCTGCAGGACAAAGTTCTCTAGGAAATACCTCTCAAATCCCACTAAAGTTTCAGGTGGCCTCTACAGTGCGGCAAAATGAAGCTAGCGTTTTAACCAAGGAGTTGGAGAGACTTTTTTTTTTTTATTTAGTTGTTTAACCAGGTATAGCACACTAAGCTGAAAGCTTTTTTACAGGAGCGACCTGGGAGCACAAGGAGATTAAGTGACTTACTCAGGGTCACACAGTATGCAAGTGGAAGCTGTGGGATTCAAACCCAGGTCTGGTCTGCTGGATGTCACCAAATTTGCAGCTCAGAGCCTTAGACCACTGCGCTATACTGCCTCTCAATACTATACTTTTAGATTCCACTCTCTTGTTTCTGGATTGTGCTGCCTCTCACATCTCTCCGCTCTCTGGGAGTTAGGTGGGTCTGGCGTTCTGTCTCATATTTGTATGCTGTGATGCAGGATTTCAGCTCTGGCTTCTTCTGGAGAATCGAATTCTTTTTTGCCCTCAGGGAACTGTATAATCATCCTGGAAGGGTAAGGAGTGGTGAACTTGATTTTGTTTTCTTTGAGGGGGGCAAGGAAAGGCTGGTATTCTCTGAGGGCCTGGAGGGTGTCAGGGGTATAATCATTGTCAATATATATTCGGTCTTGGCCATAAAAGATTTTCTGTTTTCTCCATGCTGTAAGTAGGACACATTCTTTAACTGTATATTTGAGAAAACGCACTACGATGAATCGGGGTTGCGCATCTGGCTTATTTGGTTTCGGGCCCAAGGCCCTGTGCACCCTTTCAAATTCCAGTTCCATGTCATCAAGTATTTATGAGATTTACCAGGAAGGCATACTGAGCAACATGCTCGATTCCAGATGCGACCTGGGGGCCTAGCCCAGTACATGGCAGATAAAGAACACTTACAAGTACAGTGAATTGACATACAGTAGCATAAGAATTTGTCTTTTGTAATACAGTCTTTGAGTAGGAGTTAACAATAGGGTATAGGTATGACGTAACCTCCAATCAAAACAGTGCCAGAGTTTACAGCCAGATATGCACATAACACATAACAGTTTTTTTTTTGTTGTTGTTTTTTTTCATTTATACAAACATTTAATTGTGGGAGGTGGAGCTTATACCATTAGCAGGAGCAGCTGGAGGAGAAATGTGCCTGGAGTAGTCTGGTGCGGATACCTGGGTTTTGTGCATGTCTGATGGGGCGTATGTAATGCCATAGACAAAAACTCTGTTACATTTTGTCCCTCTGCCCCTTCTTGTATTCCGTATACCTTATATTTATTCTACGTGCGTGATTTTCTGAGTCTTCCTGCCTGCGTTGTATTTGGAGTTGGGTTTCTTGTATGGTTTGGATTGCTTGTTCTAGGTTGTCTAATCTGTTCTCTGCCACAGTTATTTGTCTCTCTGAATCATCTACCCATTCTCTGAGTAATTCTACATCCTTCTTAAGTTCCCCACATAGTTGCTTCATTTCCGCTCGAAAACTTAACAGCTCAGTGTATATGGTGTCCAGTTTTACCTACTTTCTCGGAGCTTGGAAATTGCCTAGATTTTGAGATGCAGGATCCTGGTGGTTGATATCAGCGGAGGTCTGTGCTAGTTTGGAGTCTGAGGCCTCAGATCGCAATCCATCTCCCTTCGGCTCCATCTCTGCGAGTTTCTCAGTCTGTGAGCATCCTCTATGTCTGTTCCCCTTCAGCATTAGTGTTTTGGTTTGTTATTGCCAGCGTTTAAGTAGTTTTACAGGGGTGATGGTCGTCTTGGGCGTAGAGCTTGGGGTTCAAGCCGCCATGCAGGTTGATGATACAACCGGAAGTCCTCTGCACACCTTATTGCGTCACACAGATGCTGGACCACTACCTGGACTTGCTCGATCTCATGCTGGACATGTCCACTCAGTCAGGCACCTGGTTTGTATTGCAGAGAGCGGGAATGTGCATATTCCCTTAATGACTCGTAGTGTAGTCTGTGGCACAACTCAGCCCATTCCACATGGCTCCCACCACTGCCACCCCCAAAACCACAGTGAACCGTGCCTGGTAAGGAGGAAGATGGTTAGAAGGCAGCGTGAGGGCATAAGCAGTATGGCTCCCTGCAGCCAGGTTTGAGATCTGTAGACAGTTTTGGGTCCATTGGTCCTGATCCCTGGACACTGCTGATTACCTTGTGACTGGAGTGAGTGAAGAAGGAAGTAATGGATTAGTGCTGACCGATAATGCTGCCTTCCTTCCCCGTGGTCCTGTCGAGGTCAACGCAGTGAAGCGCACACAGAGGCAACCCACATGAACAGAGAAAACGGGACCCCCGCGCACTCCGGTATGAATGTCTCGAGCTCAGCAAGACTCCCACACTCTCCGGCACGAGTGGCTCAAGGTCAGCGAGAACCCCATGCGCTCAGCAGTTGTGGTGATCCCGCCTTTGGACAAGTGGCAGCAGCTGGAAGCAACAGCACAAGGTGAGCAGCTGACCCGCCTGCAGCTGAGGAAGAGTGATGGACCGAGCAAGATAATTTGTTGTTTCTTCATGCTGTTGTGAGCTCTGCAGGGCCAGGTACTGCTAGGGGTGGGGGTGGGGAATATCAACTTTCACAGAAAAATATGGGAGGCATGTACAACTGCAATACCAACGGCAAACATTCGGCATTGACAAATGCTTGTTTTGTTTTAGAAACCTGTAAAAAAAAAAATGCTTCGACAAGTTCAGTTCCCAGCCTCTGGCATCCACCCCCAACCCCAACCCCTCTCAGCACCCCCCACTTACCTATCGGGTCCCCTCCAATGACCGCACATCCTGCTCCTTCCAACACCGACCAGGATTTGACTGAAACAAGTTAAGTTTGTTTGATGACTTTTAATGTGTTTTGAACTTTTACTCAATCTTTGTCATTTTTAATATTTTGCCCCAAATATTCAACTTAGTCTTTTTTTAACCCCACCTCATAAACAAGGGAGATGTAATATTTCAAATCCCCTCTGAAACATGTTTTCACAGTTGCTCCACTAAATCACCTTTTGGACGGGATTTGAAAAAAATTCCACCTGCTGTGATCATAAAGTGGGATCATAAAAAGACTGCTGGAAATTTGGGGTCAGATTGTCAAAAAACAACAAAGTCATGAAGAAACATTACATTTTTCCTAAGTTTACTCATAATTTTGTTATTTTTGCAGATTGGGCCCCAAATTTTCAACATATTCTGTTACCTCACCTCATTAACATGATGAGTATCTTTTTTCAAATCCCTTCTGAAACATGTTTTCACAGTCGCTCCTTCATAGGTTCATAGGTGTTTTGGACAAAAAGTAGGCCAAAGCCCCTCTAGTTTTGTCTGCCACCTGCCAGTGCATAAAAGTCATACAGTTAAGCACCATATACCTGTCTAGTCGCCTTTTGAATATATCCATTGTCTCCTTATCCACGACCTCGCATGGCAGTCCAGTCCATGTCTTTACCACCCTCAGTGTGAACCAATTCTTTCTAGTTTTTGCCCTATATAAATCTCTTTTTATTTGAAAATTATGCCCTCTCAAGTTCGAGTTCCCTTCCCTCAATCTTTAACCAATACAATTTAAGAAATCCTTAGCTCTGGTAGTTTTATATACCATTATCATGTCACCTCCTCCTCCTCGCCTCCTCTCCCGTGAATATAGCTCGAGCTGTTGCAGCCTGATTTGATATCTCATTCTGCTTACACCCTACTCTGCATGGCCTCCAATCATTTCACATCTATTTCCCTGTATGGGTTCCAGAACTGGACTACATATTCTAAATAAGGCCTCTCTCTGCATACAAAATGTTTCCTTTCCTTATTACACTGTTGCACTGTGTTTTGCTTTTAAAGTTGTTTGACACCAGCACTCCTAGATCTCTTTCACACGCACTCTCTTTCAAGGTTACGCCATTCAGTTTACTCTTGGCAAATTTGTTTCTGCATCCAGAATGTATAACTATACAGTTATCCAGGTTGAAGCACATTTTTGCCTTTTGTGCCCAGTCATTTAGCTGATTAATCTCTTTTTGCAATTTTCTTGTTCCATCCTCAGTATCCATTTCACAAGAAATTGCCACATAACCTGTGAATTTCACCATCCATCCATTCCCCTCAGTGCATTGCATGTCGCTGACACAAACAGTATACAGGGTCAGACCATCACACATCCCTGTGCTCACCACCTTTCCTCGGTCAGTTGAGTTCCCATTTATTCTTACTCTTTTGCCTCCTTTCTTTCCAGCCAATGTGTTATCCACCCTATTAATTATACTGTTGCTCAGTCCTGTATTTTCTAATTTATTAACTCCATATGTGGCACCGTATCAGTTGCCTTGCTGAATCCATAAACACCACATCCACTGGTGTGCCAGACCCAACAGCCTACTTAATGGTTCAAAGAACCCCAGCTGATTGTTCATGCATGACTGACCTCTCTTAAATCCATGCTGTGTCTTATCTACAATATTGTTACTGTTCAAATACTGTTCTGTCTCTTCCCTCAGGATTTTTTCCTGGATCTTAACCACCACAGAAGTAAGGCTTACTGTTCTGTAATTCTTGACATCACCTTTTGAACGAGAGTTAAAAAATTCCACCTGTCTTGATCATAAGGCGGGGTCTTAAAAAAGACTATGCTGAATATCTGAGTACGAAATGTAAATAAAAAGTTATGAAGAAGCATTTGATTCCAATGTTTATTCATAATTTTTACATTTTGCAGATTTTGGCCCCAGAAATTCAACATAGCCCTTTTAGTATCCACTTCATGAACACAACAGGTGGCATTCTTAAAATGCGCCCCACAACATGTTTTCATAGTCACTCTGCAAAATCACCTTTCAGAGAGGATTTAAAAAAATCCACCTGTCTTGCTTATAATACGGGATCATAAAAAGACTATGAAAATGTGGGGTCAAAATGCGAAAAAAAACCAATTTATGAAGAAGCATTTAATTTTTTCCATCTACTCATAACTTTTTTTCCCATATTTTGGCTCCATATTTTCAACATTGCCCTTTTGTTACTCCCTTCCCCCTTTTTTTTTAAATCCATTCCAAAAGATGTTTTAGCATTCACTTCGAAAAATCACCATTTGGATGGGATTTAAAAAAAATTCCACCTATCTTGATTATAACGCGAGGTCATAAAAAGACTGTGTTGGAAATTTGGTGTCAAAATGTCAAAGCCAAATGAAAACTAGATATTGCCTCTTAGTTGGCCTATGGATAAACACATTATAAAAATGTGTAAAAGCAGAATACCACTGAAAATGGTATATTGCATCTCTGCTGTGCTATCCTGGGTAAATACATCAAAAAATGTATAAAGGCAGGACCCCATTGCAAATGAGATACTGCATCTCATCTGGTCTATCTTGAGTAAATATATAGAAAAATGTGTAAAAGCAGGATCCCAGTACAACAGAACCCCACAGAAATGTGCATCTATGCTGGTCTAGCCTGGGAAAAATACAGTAAAGCAGGACAGAGCCGCACCAGGGTGAGCGGAGGTGCTCAGTGACAACAAATGTACGTAGAGAGGCAGAAGTCAAGGCACTCACCAGCATGTACAGAAATGCAAACAGGGATTTCCAAACGTTTCTGGCTTAACAGCTCCAGGCCCTAAAGCAGGGTCACACCAACCGCCTAAAAACTGATCTTCTCAATACTGATTGGTTAACCGTATATGGTGCCAGCGCCGTTGATGGTGCACTTGCCCAGTTCATCCACCTTTTTAACCTGGCCTGCAACAAACAAGCACCCTTCAGAAAACGTAAAATCAAAGGCTACTGCAACCCCCGGCTGGGCCACGACATAACTGAGCTCATGAAAAGCAGGGACCACCTCTGGCATGTAGCGAGGGCAACAGGAAAGCTGTCTGACATCAATAACTGTAAAAGGGCCAGAAACAACGGCACCTGGAAGATTCAAATAGCAAAACAACATTACTATAAAGAGGCCCTTGCTGCACACTAGAAGGATGGCAGAAAGTTCTGGGCAAACCTAAAAGAGGTCACTAGTCATGAGCCCAAATCTGCCCCCTCGATGCTCAACATCAATGAGACCCCTATCCTTGATCCCTTGTCCATGGCCAACACCCTCAATCTCACTTTTTCTGATCTCAGTGGAGTCCTCCTTCCCTGGCATCTTTTTCTCCTCTCCTAGCCCTACTGCACCTCCTCAGCCTCCTGAACACCACCCTTTTTATTTCAAGGCCATCTACATAGAGGAAGCCAGGAAATACCTGCGTAAGGTTCTAGGCAAAGGGAGATATAGTGGTGATACCCTTGACCTAAAACTAGTTTCTCTTGCGTTAGAAGAAATCCTATCCCAACTTACATACGTCCTCAACTATCTCTCCGGCTCACAAAATTCCCGCAAAGGTGGAAAGCCACGGTAGTAACTCCTGTGTTCAAGAATGGTGATCCAGCCTTGCCGGGTAATTATAGACCTAGTTCCATCCTCCTGCCCCTCTCAAAGGCCCAAGTATGTATCATATCTGACCAGCTTGCTGATTATTTGGAAAAACACCAGCTGCTCTGTCCTCAGCAGCATGGATTTAGAACTGGGCACAGCACTACGACAGCTCTCCTGGAATTCACGGCTCTATCCACAAAGCTTTCAATCGGGGGCATCTTGTTGGGGCAACCTTCATCGATTTGACAAAAGCCTTCAATACAGTAAACCATGCTATACTTGTTCACCAGCTTGCTGTCACTGGCCTCTCTGAAGATACCACTGCCGGGTTCTGTAGTTACCTCAAAGGTCACTCCCAACAAGTGAGGATATATACTGTCCTCTCAGACAGCAAACCTGTTTGCTCAGGTGTCCCTCAAGGGTCACTATTGGGCCCACTTCTATTCAGTTTGTTTCTGAATAGCCTCCCTCAAGCCTGTCATAACCGCATCCTCCTTTATGCGGACGATGCGGTTGTCTTTCACAATGGCACTGATCCGATTACTCTGGAGCAACAACTACAATGCGACTTCTCCAGTGTAGAGAAATGGTTCTCTGACCATAAATTGGTTATGAACTATAAGAAGACAAAGACTATGATGTTTTCCAGCTCTCAAAATAAACATCGAAAGTACCCTCTTGCCATCTGCAGCAACTTGGGATTCTCTCTGGAACTCATTCAACACTTCAAGTACCTTGGTATTTCAATTGACAGTACGCTCTCCTATGTCCTCCACATTGACACCACCGCCAAAGCTGTCAACTCGCGCATCGGGCTTCTTTACAGACATAAACATAATCTAACTCCCGAAGCCCTATGCATCACTGTCCATAGCTCTGTTGTCTCTCTTGTGGACTATAGGCTGGTCGTCTATGGATCCGCTACAAATACTGCGCTTCAGCGCATAAAAACTGCACTCAACACAGCGTGTTGTCTCATCACTTGTGCGCCCCGGAAGATGCATACCTATGACCTCTACACCAAGGCTGACTGGCTTCCTCTCAGCAGCCACTTAAATTATCATACCTGCCTTCTAGCCAAAAAAATCCACCTTGGTCAAATGCCCTCTGGGGTTAGCCAACTTCTCATTCCGTGCATAAACCCCCGCCCCACCCATAACTCTGAACACCAGTTCTTCCAAGCCCCCAAATGCAGAACATCCCAAGGTCAAAGGTCTTTTGCCTACCGGGCACCACTATGGCTTAACTCCCTGAATGATAATGTGGCTAACCTGCCCACATTGGGTGCCTTCAAAGTGAGCCTGAAACAACAGGCGTTACTCGACTCAATCTGTGACTGCTTTCATTAACTCCCTAACAATGCGCTTCTTAACTACCACCTCCTCTGTCTCCTCCCCCCCCCACACTATCCCTAACTTCTGGCCCACTTAAGTGCCAGCCCACACTCTTGACCTCGGTCCCTCTGAGCACTTAATTAAGTGCCTGCCTACCGCTGAGCACTTAATTTCCAAATGTCACTCTGCTTACTCCACTTCTTCTGTTCTGGACCTGATTAGACTGTAGTACCCCACCCTCTCCTTGTTACATTATGCTTGCTGTGCCTTTTGCTAACATGTCCTATTGTATAGCCGGTATAAGCAATGGAACTCTGTATAACTGTTTACTTAGTCTGATTTGTCTTGTCTGATTTGTACTGCACCAGACGTGGTACCTTTGTACCTAAGCAATGTAACTCTGTATATCTGCCTACCTTGTCTGATTTGCCTTGTCTCATTTGTATTGTACTTGATGTGGAACCTATGTAAAGAGCTCCTAGCTCAAATGGTGTTTCCGAGATTTAAATAAATGAATAAACAGCTCTCCGTTTAATGGTTTGCCAACAATAATACTGACCCTCCTTGGTCAGAGACAGGAACACAAATGAGCGCTGACGTGTCACCTACATAGGCTTTATCAAAGATAGTGTCCTCTTGTGAGTTGTTCCTTATATAGCACCCAAATCATGTCACATGATGTATAATTTAACAGTCCATAAGTGAACTCAGTGTATCAGTGATCCTACTTGAGGCAGTAGGTGAACTTAAGAGTATAGTCCTTCTATATTCCACACCATGTCAGTATCTTATGTGTTACCTTACAAATAAAGTGTGTACTAATAAAAACTTAAACAGTGACATTATATGTGCTAACTTATCAACAAACAAAAAGGACAATGATTTAACCCCCCATCCCCCCACCCCCATTCAAACATTGCCCCTTTCATGGATACATTTCAATATAGAATTCCTGGAATAAAAAAATTCCTGCTGTCTACACAAAGGTCTCTCAAGGAGCCAAAAGGAATGAAAAAGAGGGAACACGGACAGAACAAGAATGGGAATCTAAAGATGCTTTGTTAGGTGTACTACACCTTTAAATAGTTGCCATTATCGAGTTATGATACAGCTGAAGCAGCAAACCAACCTTGTGTCAGGTTGTTATTTAATATGGATGATCCAGAGAAGAATTATCAAGTTCGCCAAGGACAAGGTGCAAACCTGGGTGGGGGGGGAGTGAAGAGGGAAGAGGAAGGGGGGCTGTAGGGATGAGGGCCAGCTTGAAAGGGTCTTACTTGCTGTGCTAATAAATCAAGGTTAAGAGGAGAGACTAATGTGCTCTGGTAGTTACACAGATGTAGACATAGAGGTGAAAGAAGCAGCAGTGAAACTCATTTCTGTAAACAAATGAGGCCACAAATCTGGAAGAGAAAACATAATCAATCAATCAATCTTTATTTATTAATCAATCAATCTTTATTTATCAATCAATCAATCTTTATTTATCCAGGCGAAACATCGTTGAGACAGCTCATTTACAAGGTGGACCTGGGTATTAGGTGGGAACATAGGAATGTGACAGCAGAAAAGGACTGCCAGGCCCACCCAGTCTGCCCAGTGTGCCTAGAGTTCAACTAGGCCTTTGCTGTAGTCCTCCCCCCGCTCCAACAATCTCTTGTGTTTATCCCAGGCCCTTTTGAACACCCCCTACTGTCTTTTCCCAACCACCTCCTTCGGCAGCCCATTCCAGTTGTCCACCACCCTCTCGGTGAAGAAGTTCTTCTTGAAGTTACTCCTACCCCCCCCAACCTGATATTCATGTCCCCTCGCCCTAGGTCTCTCATTTGGAAAAGGTTCTCCACAGGCACCCTATTGATACCTTTGAAGTATTTAAATGTCTTGATCATGTCTCCCCTCTCCCCTCTCCCTCCTCGGCTCCAGAGAGTACATGCCCAGATCATTCAGTCTCTCCTCATATGGTAAGTGCTCTAGCCCCCTCACTATCCTTGTCACCCTCCCCTGAACTCGTTCCACCCTCCCTACATCCTTCCTGAGGTATGGCCTCCAGAGCTGGACCCCATACTCCAAGTGCAGCCTCACCAGCTGGGTGTACAGGGGTACTATGACCCCTCTTCTCCTGCTGGTGATCCCTGTCCCTGTGCAACCCAATACTCTGCTGGCTCTTGCCACTGCACCTCCACACTGCTTTCCCACCTTCAGGTCTTGTGAAATGATGATGCCTAAGTCCCTTTCTTCCTGCAGGGCTCTTCCTCCCAACCAATACTCTGCTCTCCCATTTTTTCTGCCCAAATGCACGGTCCTACACTTCACTGTATTGAACGACAATTGCCACTCCTTGGATGATTCCTCCAGCCTCACCCGATCCCCATGCATCACCTCTACCCCCTCCTGCATGTCCACTATATTGCAGACCTTCACATCATCTGCAGAGAGACTCATCCTCGCTTCCAGACCCACCGCTATATCCCCTATAAAGACATTGAACAGAAGAGGTCCTAGCACCGACCCTTGGGGAACCCCACTGATGACCTCAGACTTCTCAGAGGATGCCCCATTGACCAATACCCTCTGTGTTCATCCCTCCAACCAGTTCTTAACCCACCTTATTACCACCTCCCCCAACTCCAAGCAGGCCATTTTGTACAGTAGCCTCTTGTGTGGCACTGAGTCAAATGCTTTTCTGAAATCAAGGTAGGTCACGTCCACCGAGCCCCCCCCCCCGATCCTCCACCCTGGTGACCCAGTCAAAGAACTCTATCAAGTTAGTTTGACAGGATCTGCTCTCAGTGAACCTATGCTGCCCTGGTCCCGAAGCCCGTTTGCCTCCAGGTAGCTGCTAATTCTGTTCTTGAGCAGTTTTTCCATGAGCTTGCCAGCCACAGATGTCAAGCTCACTGGCCTCTAGTTACCCACCTCTTTCCTCCCCCCCCACCCTTGTGAAGCGGTATTACATCTGCACGCTTCCAATTGTTAGGTACTACCCCTGATCTTCAAGAGTTGTTGAAAAGGGTGGTCAAGGGAGCAGCCAATACCTCCCTCAATTCCCTCAAAACCCTTGGGTGCACCCCATCTGGCCCCACGACTTTGTCAACTCTCAAGTCCTTAAGCTCCCTTAGTATCTCCTCCTCCCAAAATGGGCTCACATCCACTCCCTCCCCTGTGATCCCTGCTACCTGAGAGTTGCCCCTTTCCATTCCTCCTCCTTCATGAATGACGAACAGAAGTAGCTTCTCAGGAAAGTAGCCTTCTCTTGGTCCCCCACCACCCTCTCCCCGGCCCCGTTTTTCAGGCTAGGAATCCCTTTCTCTGTTTTTCTTTCTCCTATATACCTAAAAAAGGTCTTGACACCCTTCTTGACCTAATCAATGACTATCCTTTAAAAACAGTTTAATCTCTGTGTGCTCGTTCAAACCTTTTGCTTGATAGGCTCCCAAGGTATATATCAAATAGAGCTCCCCCTTACTCAGTAAACCATCCCTGTCCCTCCTCTCAGAGTCTCGGCCCTATATTTACATGTTCTATTCCTGTAAATCTAAGTATGTGCTCCTCCTCTCTTTCAATCTTTGTCATTTGTACAGCCCAAGCATAGTCCATATTATCGTGATTAATGGCCTGCATCTGCTCCCCCATCCTTTCTTTTAGCTTCCTCTTAGTTTTACCTACATACTGTAGTAGGATCCATGTGAACATGTGAATAAATAAACCATGTATGTAGTATCACAAGTAATGAGATCTGCGACATTAAACATTTTCCATCATCTGGATTCTTAAACATGCCACTTTCTTGGATCACAGGGCAGTACTTGCAGTGACCACATCTTTTACATCCTGTAGGTGGAGGCGGTAACCAGGTTATGCGTCTTTCTTTCTCCTGTTTGTAAGCAGAATGCACCAATATGTCCCTCGGGTTATTAGCCCTTTTATATGTCATCCTGGGTGAGGTCGTAACAGTTTCACTAATGGGTCTGCTCCCAACACATACCAGTTCTTGTTTGGAATGTTTTTCATTTTCCATGATCTAATACAGAAGGTGCTAACAAAATTAATCTGCTTGTCTATGTTCTGTTCAGTGGGTTCTTTATTTACTTAGCAGGGTATCCCTATCAATGCATTCTGCAGCTTCTCTTTCTTTTTGAATACTGGACTCTGTATACCCCCTTTCCTTAAATCTGGATTCCAGATCCCTAAACTCAGTCTCTAAAGTCTCTGGCTCACTGCAGTTGTGTTTTACATGATAGAACTGCTTCTTAAGTATGTTGTCTATGGTGTGGCGGGGGTGACAACTACTGTATAGCAGGACGGTATTCCTATCTGTGAGCTTCCTGCACAAACTAGCAGCAATACTGCCATCTTCTTTTGCGATGATGTTTAAGTCCAAGAATGCTATCTCTGTCCTGCTAGCATTATATGTGAGGTGGAGGTTACTGTTCGTGCCATGAAGGTATTTTAAAAACGCTTCTAGCTCAGTAGTTTCCCCCCCACCACACCATAAAAACATCATCTATAAAGCGCCTCCTTGTCACTATATTCTGACAATAGGGATTGGCATGCTTGTTCCATGTTACATCTTTTTCCCAATGCCCTAAATATAAATTGGCATAGTTGGGGGCCATACTACCAGTATTGCCATAACAATACCAGGAAAGAGTGCTGCAGGAATGCGCTGTGTGAAGCCTTGAAGGATTTAAGCTAGGGGGGTAGAATAGCAGTAGGGGATTACCGCTACCCTTGTCGAGCTACCCTTCGGCTGGAAGGGATCAAGCTGCTGTGTGCTGGGGTGCCTGGCTGAGCCACTCCCATGGCAGAGTGGCTAGGGCATCAGCACATGGCGAAGCAGGAGGCCAAGGACCGAGGTTCGGTTCCGTTTAGGTCTCCTCTTGCTGAAATGTTTTGTTTTACAAAGCAGCAACTTTTACCCACTCCCAATTTTCTCCTCATCCACAAAGTCCAGTTAGTCCAGGACCCCCCTAGAATTCAGTATTTTAAGTTGGGGGTTGGGGGAGTGTGGGGGCAGAGCTCCCAACAAAAACAAAGAAGTTCCATTTGTTTTAGTGGGGCTGCGCTTTTAATATTGGATCACTTTTGTACCCAATGTTGTTTGGGCGGCTGCTGTTTTCCTTGTAGTTTTCAGGACTGCACGTTTTTTGTTTGCGCTGTTATGACCCCGTGCCATACTAGCCCCCATAGCTGTACCTTTGCATTGTTGATAGTACCTGTCTCCAAATGAAAAGAAATTCCCCTCTAATACTATCCTGGTTATTTCAATTAACAGTTCAGTGTTTGGTTTTGCCTCAGGTTCCCTTTTATTTAGATAGTAGCGCATGGCCCTTAGGCCTTCCTCGTGGTATATTTGAGTATAATGACTCCATGTCCATGGTAACCAAAATAGCATTCTTTTCCAATCTAACATCCTTAAGTTTATTCAATATATCACCTGTGTCTGAAATATATGATGGTAGTGTATATACAAATTTTTTGGCATGCCCCCTGAACAACAACATTTCTACGGCGATATGCATCGATATCAACAACGCGCCATGTTGCAATAGAAGTGCTGCTGGGACCAGGCAACCCCTTCCCCCGACCTGCACCCCCTCTCCAAACTAACTCTGACCTGGAGTTAGAATCTTAAAAGTACAGGGGGTGCAGGGCAGGACCCCATGGGGAGTTCAAGGGCAAAGCCCCCCAAAACACCGATGTGTGTGGCTCCATGCTGACAGCAAATCACTGTCGACATGGAGCCTGGCACAGTGATGCCGGTCGATGTTTTTCTTGTCGAATCAGCATCATAGAGCCTAATTTTTTTATGTTATCATCGACAAATTTGGCCATTGGCTCAGTCACAGTGCCAGTCCCAGAGATAACTGGCCTCCCAGGTGGGTTGTGCGGGGTTTTATGTGCTTTTGGCAGGGTATAGAACTGGGCTTTCAAAGGGAAGTCAGAAATCAAATATTCTTTTTCTCTTTCATTAATTAGGCCTTCACAATAAGCCCACATGATAAATACATCTAGTCTATTGCATCTCATCTGGTGTATACTGAGTAAATATATAGAAAAAATGCGTGAAAGCAGGTTTCCAGTACAAAAAACCCCACAGAAATGTGCATATATGCTGGTCTATCCTGGGAAACATACATTGTAAAAGCTGGACCCCACTGAAAATGAGAAATTGCCTCTCAGCTGGGCTATCCTGGGTAAATACATTGTAAAAATGCATGAAAGGTGGGCCTTCACTGAAAACGAGATATTGGATCTCTGCTGCACTATCCTTGGTAAAGTGTAAAAATGTGTATAAGTAGGATCACACTGAAAATGAGATATTGGATCTGAACTGTGCTGTCCTGGGTAAATGCAGCGTAAAATGGTGTCAAAGCAGGGCCCCACTGAAAATTAGATATTGCATCTCAGCCAGGCTATCCTGGCGAAATACATTTTAAGAATGGGCAAAATCAAGACCCTTTCTCAATAGGAGATATAGCATCTTAGTTGTCCTATCCTGGGTGAATGCAGTATAATGTATGGTAGGACGCTGTCAACCTTAGGAAACCATCATTTCCTAAGGTTGTTAACCTATCGATGTGATATAGATATGTTGTTAACCTATCGATGCTACGTCACATCGATAGGTTAACAACAACGATTGTTCTGCGCATGTCCGCACTTTTTTTTCAACGGGAACCAATGGATGAACAACAGCGGTTAGGAAGGACTGAGCAGCTGTGGCAGTGACTAGTTAGCAAAAGTAAGCAGCCTTTTCACGTGGGACCATACACTATAAAATAATGCATGGTCCCTCTATCAGGCAACGGTCAATGTTAACCGTCTTGAGGTTGCCATGGCGTGTAAACCTCTCGGCTCGCCTCGGGGAGGTTTATGACGGTCGCCTCTTGGCAACCTCTCGACAGTTAATTGACTGTTACCATAGAGGACCATACATTATCCTCTATATAAAAAAGTGTAAAAGTAAGACCCCACTGAAAATGAGATATTATTTATTTATATATTTCAGTTTCAGATTAATACCTTTGAGCTGGAGAGCTCTTTTACAAAGGTTCCAATTTGTAGTTACATAGGACAAGACAATTGGTACATGAAAGCACAAACAGGATTAGTACATTACAAAGGGTTGATTGAAATAATAACAGAATAATACAGTAAAACATACAGTACAAAATTTTGATTGTGATTATTAAACAAGTGCGGTTACAGTTGCTGAGGCAATTTGTAGAAGGGAAGGGGTAGAGTGGGGGAGGAAAAGGGGCAGAAGGATTAGAGTGAAGGGGAGGGTGGAGAAGTTGGGTGGTGCAGTTACTGTGTCAGGAGGAAAGGGGTAGAGTCGGGGAGAAAGGAGCATTAGGGTAGGAGTGAAAGGGTGAAATGGGGGGTGACGATACAAAGTAAGGTGATAGAAAAATAAATTAGGGTTATGTAAGTGCAAAGCATTTAGATGGTAGCAACCAGAGTGGGCTTTGTCTGGGGGAGGCAGTTTAGGGAGGGGGAGGTGACGGTGAGTAGGAGAGTATGATAGGAATCATAGATTACATCTCATCTGGTCTATCCTGAGTAAATATATAGGAAAAATGTGTAACAGCAGGACTCCAGTGCAGCAGACCCCCACTGAAAGTATACATCTAAGCTGGTCTGTCCGTGCAAAACTACACTGTACAAGCAGAATCCCACTGGAAATGGTATCATGTGATATGAGCAAATTTTATTGAGCGACTCAATAAGAGCGACTCAATAAAACTGCTCGTTGGAAGAGCTACTGGTTCAATATAGCGAGAAAAAGGTGAGAGCGACTGTATCCATGTCTCCAGCAGTCTCTCACTCTCTTGACGATGATAAAAGGGTTAGTGTGGCCAAGCTTCAGTGAGCTGGCCATTTAGTGTAATGGCTAGAGCCACTGTCTGTGGTGCTTAAGGACCTGCGTTTGGGTCCTGGGGTGGGACATGCATTTTGTGCGTCCTACAGTTTGTTTGTTTTTTCTAAGTCCCCTTCCCTGCCCAGAGTTGAGAATCATTTAGTTGGGGGTGCGGGGGGGGGGCACAGCCCCCCACATAAAAAATGTTCCTCTGTTGTTGTTTTTTTTGTTTGTCTCAGCGCCGATTTTCAGCCCGGTCTTGGCCCCCATCGCCCCTCACTCCCAAATCAGCTGTTCTCCCTTTGTCCCCTTGCTTACCCCCCCCCAGTGTGGGGCCGAGGCACCGGCCAAGGTGTCACAAACACAGGTCAGGTTATGTGAGCCAGCCTGAGAGCAATGGAGGGGCGGCAAGGCGGTGTCATGGAGGCGCTGCAGCAGGATTTTTCTGTTTTGCTCCCTCTGGAGCCAGGAGCGTGCAATGAGGCCAGCCAAGGCAGAACTCGCTCCCCTCGTTGCGTCTGCACTCAGCTCCCCCTCTGCTCACGCATGTCACCTTGATCCCCAGCCTCTGCCACGGGGCACTCAGGCGCTCGTGCTGCAGTTCCCCCCTCCCTGGGAAAGGAGAGCAGTCCTGCAGATGCTCGATCCTTCCCTGCCCCTCCGGCAGCACATGCCCATTCCCGAGCATGGGTTGCCAGCGTGGCACGAGGTGTGGCATCCAGCACCTCAACCCTCAGTGCCACTGGGCCGGCTCCTCTGGTGTTGTTTTTAAATGCATGTATTGACCATCACTGTTTGGGGTGGTCAATCGGTTTTTTCGTGCTTTTTTGACTTGGGGCAGTTGTTTAGTCGCTCTTATTGGTACGCGACTTAAATCAACTTGCCCTTATCTCATAAAACCCTGAAAATGAGAAATTGCTTCTCAGCCTGACTATCCTGGCTAAATACTTTGTAAAACTGGAAAAAAGCAGCACCCCGACTGAAAACCAGATATAGCATCTCTGCTGTTCTGTTCAGAAGAAATATAGTCTAAAATTTGTAAAAGCAGGACCCCACTGAAAATGAGATAGTGAATCTCATCTGGTCTGTCCTAGGTAAATAGTAAAATGTGTAAAAGCAGAACCCCACTGAAAGGTGTGCATTTATGTTGCTAGGTCCTGGAAAAATAAATTAGAAAAGCTGGACCCCTCTGAAAATGGGAAATTGACTCTAGAGGGGGCTATCCTGGGTAAATATATTGTAAAAATGGGTAAAAGCAGGACCCCACTACAAATGTGAAAGGACAACTCAGCTGGGGTATTCTGGGTAAACATACAGTATTGTAAAACTGTATAAAAACAACACCCTATAGCAGAACTGTGACAGGGTTACATAGCTTTGTAGAGACCCCTTTTCTTTACTTCCAAGTCTGTCGCAACAGCAGTCCTACCTTTTTTTATGTCTCCACTTTCTCTTATATTTGTTTCCCCATTTGACTGAAAGGCCACCGGTCTAATGTTCTTTCTGTCCCTAAAAACTCAATAATTATTATGGTCTCTATAGAGAATGTTTGTAACTCCTGATCATTGCACCTCTCGACAGTGCGCACACTCACCTACACGAACGCTCGCACTACGTCCCACTCGAATGTGCGAACATTGGGTAGCGAGTCCGCAGCTGAATGAAAATAAAAACATTTTAAATTGAGACAGCTTAAGGGGGGGAAGCGTAGAATTCAAGGATGCAATGTTCGCTCCTGCCTCCTTTTGCTGTAAGCATGTTTATTCCTGGAAAGGCAATTCAAGTCTGTTGTGTTTAAGACGGGTTAAGAATTAAGACGGAAAAGAGAGACCTCAGCCTAACAGAAATGAATTGTTGTTATTACAAGGGTTTACGGCAGCATTGAACAAGGCAGGTTTCTGCATTAGCACCCCTCGGAGAATATTTGCCCAAGAAAGAAAAGCGGTAGAACGTAAATGAATTGGGTAAAAGTAAAGATGTTTTTGACCGCAGCAAGTGGAATTCAGCAGTTGCTATGCTGTGCTCCAGTCTTGCTTAAACGCTCGGTACAGGAAACAGAATACCTTGACCACATAAATACTGTATCTAATCAAGTAAAAGTTATCTAGGAGATATTTAAACTTTAAAGGTTTCTTTGTGGAGAGTTTTTACCTTTACAGCTTGAACTGCTTATTTTAAAAACTTTGTGGCGTTCTGTCCCACGATTACCGGACTCCCTCAGTCTATTACTTGTTATCTATAGAGCCGACCGGCCGAATCAACGTTGATTTTATACAGAGAACCTGTGGGAGGAGCCTGTAGCCCATGGAGGGCAGTCTATAATTCAGTAAAATCTGTCTAAAGGAATGTAAATATGTTTAAAGGTTTGCAGTATCTAGTTATATACTTAATGAAGGTACATGATCAACAGAGAACGGATAAAATAATTGAAATTAACAGTTTTATTTCAAAATATGAAAAATGGGAGGGGCTTCCCTCATCACAGGTTACTGCAGCACTATAAATGAAGGGAGAGTGCTGCTTTTCAGTAGTTGGCTGTAGGGCTCAGCAGGGAGCTGACTGTAATATCACCCTAGTGTTTTCTAGTGGTTGGCACTTGTTTTGTTTTTCTTGATTTTTCTGTTACTTTGGATGAACCTATTCTCTTTTATTTTCTTTGTTGAACAGTTCATTTATAGTATTTTTAATTGCTGAATAAAAGCAGATTTATGTTGGTTCTTCAAAACTGGTGTCCGAGTCTGAATCCCATGATCCAATTACAAGAACTCCTCTGAAAAGGAGATGTTGCATGATCTGTCCTGGTAAAATACATTGTAAAAGCAACCCAACCGCTCATCCTGTAGCTATCTGAAATATACCTGGTGGTCTACTGGTTCCCCCCATCCCCCGTAAGGACATCCAACCCCCTCCCAATTCACCTACTCAGGACCCTCATCCCCACACCCACTTTGCCCCACTCACATAAGCCGAACTATGGCAACAGTGACAGCAACCGGCACAGCCCTCCACTCACCACCTCGTTCGGCCGCCATCTGACTGTCAGTGAGCAAACAATGCAAATTGTACAAATAGCTGTTTCTACAGTACTCACAACTGCTCACTGACAGATGGCTTTTCTACAGTACTCAGGATCACGCGCAGCCAGACCACAGATGGTTGAGGTGGTGAGCGGAGGGCTGTGTCAGTCGCTGTCACTATTGCCTTAGTTCGGCTTAGGTGATCAGAGTGACGGTTGCTGTGGGGAGGAGGGTTCTGAGTGGGCAGGTTGAGAGACATCAGATGCCCCTACGGGCAGGACCACTAGACCACCAGGAATACTCAAGAGCGCAGCAGGACCGTAGATGGGGGGAGACCACAAGATCAGTAGGAATATTCAAGACAGCTACAGGATGGGCAGACAGGGTGTGGGGGGACCACTAAACCACAAGGAATATTCAAGATGACTGCAGACTGGGCACTGGGGGGGGGGTGGCGTGCATGCATGTTAATGAGCCCATGGGGGCATACAAATGGACCACAGTGCCTTGCATGCCCAATGGACTCATTTGCATGTTGGGGCTGTGCATGGCCCAAAGGAACCCTGGCGCTATTCTGTATGGGTTGTCCTATCTCCATTGCCCTTCTGTGGGCCATATTCAGTCTAGGGATGTCTCAGCAGAGCGTGTAGCCACTATGCACTGTGCCAACACAGTTCCATATGTATACAGTTAGCAAGCTCTGGTCAAAGTGTGCTAATTGTCTAAGTATTATCAGTGAGCCAGCCATACACTAATTGATGTGGAGTACACTTGCCCAGCTCTGACTATAGGGGCCTATACCCCTTAGCCCAGTGGGACCCAAAGTCCACGAAACAATGGGTACTGGGAGTAAGAAATGTCTGCCCACAGCATCAAGATACTGTTGTTCTAGTTTGTAACAGCATGCAAGCAAACACGTTTAGCACTGATAAATGCTTGTATGTTTTGGCAGTATTCTGCAGGCTTATGAGTGCAGTGACAAGGAGCCAAAGAGAAGCAGTGTCCTTTTCTTCTGGTTTCACTGGTGAGCTGAGGTCTCATGGGAGATGCAGCCAAAAAATGTGCTTTTACCACCAATGGGTGCCCATTCCTGCTGGTGATGCCCCACTTCCAAAACTAACACAGTAAATGGGACAGAAGATTGTACCACAGTCGAGCAGCCAAGGGAGTGAGCGAGAAAGTGGTCGTGGAGAGAGTGCTCAGATTATGAGCATATTTTGAAATGAGCTGTGTGCTCTCATTTACTTTCACTTTTGGGGCATTTTGGAAAGGATCAGGCAGGCGGGGAGGGTGGCAGAGCAAGCAGCTTGCTAACTGAGCTGAACAGAGAACGAGTGAGTGAGCAGGATAGCAGCAGGTCGAGCGGTGGATGTTACATGCCGCAAAAAAAAAAGATTTTAAAAGCAAAAGAGTCTATCTGTTAACAGCTCTGAAATGGATGGGGAACTAGATAATACAAGTATGTATTGAATTTAAATTGTCAGGAGTTGCTGTGTGGGGGAAAAAAATGGTTGATTTTTAAAAATGAAAATTCCACAAAGAATAGGTATGTAATGTGCTATGTCCAGGTTGGCAGGAACTTGTTTTTAACCATCGGTAGTGCTCTTTCTCAATGCCATGGCTAGAACCAAGTCTTGGCCAATCAGGACACAGGGAATTCCTTACCCCTTTTATATCGCCTCATTAACAACTAGAAGAGACAATTTGTTTCAAATTGGCTTCATATAAAGTTCAGTTTCTTTGTGAATGCACTGCTAATGCAGTGGCTGTAACAAAATGCCTTGCTGAATGGAAAGTACTGTTCAAAACTCATTTAAAAGTCTCTGCCATTCCTGCTGTCAGTGCACCTGCTGCCTGAATCACATCTCCTTGTCAGCCAAACATAAAATGGTTTAAATGATGTCCATATAGCACTGTTAGAAACAAAAGGATGTTTACAGGTGTTTATTTATTTAAAATATTTGGCCAGAAAGGCACACTGGGCAGCTCACTTAGCTTTTTTGCAGGTGTGTCCTGACCGGTGAAGGGAAATGGGATACAAAATAAGAATTTAATAGAGGCAAAATAATTCATAAAATGAAAACAGTGCAAGTAAAATTCAAAGAGAAGGAATAGGCTGGTGAGGATCAGGAAGGATCGGGACACAAAGAGTAAATGGGGAGAAGGGGAGAGAACTGGAGGAGGAGGGAAGGAGGATCTTGGAGAAACACAGGAAGGAGCATGGAGGAGAAAGAGAGATGGGGAATGGGTGGAAAGAGATGAGAGGGACTTTTTACAGGTACAAATATGGGAAGTGAAGTCATCGAGTAAAAGTGTTAGTGAGGTGACTTAGGAATGGAAGTGTGGTGATCTTATCAACTGGGTGCTGACCACGAAGATCACCTGTCCCAGCTGCACACCCAGCATCGCCTCAGGCAGATGGACTGGCAAGACAACACTGATGTTCAAATAAGGTTGGATGAAAGGAAAACCCTTTAAGGAGAGGCAGGAGACAATCTGGAAGTTTGATGCCTAGCAGGCTTTTATTCATACACAGGAGAGGTAGACACGGTCACAAGGGAAGGAAGGGAACCAAACCTTAGAAGCAGTAAATGACATCCTATTTACTCTACTTTTGTTACTACTCTGTAGGTGCACCTCAGCTTAAGGCCAATCTATGATACGCTATGACTCTATAATATTTTGCTATGAGGCCTACGCGCCAAGGGAATATAAACTTATATCACTTTATCACAGTAGACAACAAGCATGCAGCGTACAGTACCTACCAGACAGGATAACACTCCCAAAGTCTATGAGATTCAGATGTTCTGTTGTCTTCATGCACAGCTGAGAAGTAGAAGTAAAGAGAAAGGGAATTCCTGCTTGGCGCCAAGCTTACCAGTCAAACCTATAAGAGGTCGAAAGGGAAATGGGGAGATTTGTAAACAGACCTTAGTTATCGACCAACCCACTCTCCAGAGTTGCCTGAATATCAGAGCACAAACTGACTGAACTGGGCTAAGCTCTTCCCTAGCGCAAACCCGTGACCAGGGCTGCCAAGGATGAAGAACACAGAACGTGCCAAGGAATCCAACTGTAGGATTACCACAAGAGAAGAATCTGCTGCAGTCTCCCAAGCACCAACCCTTGACCAGGACTGCCAAGGATGAAGAAGACACTGCTGAGGGTTTTCCTGGCATTGACCCTTGACCAGGGCTGCCAAAGATGAAACACCAGACTTGGTGAAGAATCCACTCAGAGGATTGCCAAGGTTGAAGACACCAACTGCTGAGCTGCCTCAGTGATGGATCCACTTGGAGGACCACCAAACTTGAGCTGTATCCCAGAAGATCGCACAGGTGGTGTAAGATGGAACAAGCAGGAAGAAAAGCAGGAAGATGAAGATCAGGATTCCACAAGGTTCAGAACAAAATAAGAAACTGGCGTCCGCGAACACACCTAGGACACGACGGACTCGACAACTGGTACAACAACCCACAAGTGACACGGCTATCCTAGATCTAGTACTGACTAACAGGGAAAGGATCACAGATCTCCAGGTAGAAGGTCACTTGGGGGCCAGTGACCATCACATGGTATGGTTCAATATGGCCACTAGAACAAAATCATCCCATTACAAGGCAAAAATATGGGACTTCAGAGGAGCTGACTTTGATAAGATAACCAACAGAGTTAAGCTAGCCCTAACAAAAAGAAATACAGGTGAGGGAGTACAGGCAAAGTGGGCAAGCATTAAAGATGCAATACTTGAAGCAACATCCCATTGTGTTAGTGAGAAAAGGAAGTGAAAAAGAAGAAGGAAACCACTTTGGTTCTCAAACACAGTAGCAGAAAAGGTCAGAGCCAAAGGCTGGCCTTCAGGAAATATAAGGGAACACAGTGGGATGAAGATAGGGAGGCATACCAAACTTCCCTAAGGGAAGCAGGGAAGGCAGTAAGGCAGGCAAAGGCCCAAACCGAGGAAACACTAGCACAAACAGTAAAAGAAGGTGACAAGACTTTCTATAGATACATTAGTGAAAGGAGAAAGTCCAGAGAGGGTATTGCTAAGATCAAAGGGGATAAGGGGGCTTGTGAGGAGGAGGAGGACCATGTAAAAGCATCTATCCTAAATAGATACTTCTGCTCAGTATTTACTGAAGAGAAGGTAGGGCAGGGCCCACAGCTCTGCACTATGGACACAGGGGAGGGAGGTGTGCACTAGTCCCTTCACAAAATAAAGGGTCCTACAAGAGCTCGATAAGCTCAGGGTGGACAAGGCAATGGGACCTGATGGCATACATCCCAGAGTACTAAAGGAACTAAGGACGGAACTAGCAGAGCCATTATCAGAACTGTTTACTGAGTCTCTGAGCACAGGAGAGGTCCCAGAAGACTGGAGAAGGTCTCATGTGATCCCACTCCACAAGAGTGGTAGCAGGGAGGAGGCAGAGAACTACAGACTAGTCAGTCTTACCTTAGTAATGGACAAGATTATGAAGACACTCCTTAAGGAAAGGATAGTGCAACACCTGGAATCCATAGGAGCACAGGATCCAAGACAGCATAGGTTTACAAAAGGAAGGTCCTGTCAAACTAATCTCATAGATTTCTTTGACTGGGTAACCAGAGTGGTGGACCAAGGGGGAGCAGTTGATGTTGCCTACCTTGACTTCAGCATAGCTTTTGATACTGTTCCACATAGAAGACTGATTAATAAGCTGGGTAAGCTTGGGGCGGATCAGACGTTGGTCAACTGGGTGGCAAACTGGTTGATGGGCAGAAAACAGAGAGTGGTGGTAAATGGTATACAGTCAGAAGAGATGCAAGTCACAAGTGGGGTACCTCAGGGATCAGTTCTAGGGCCAGTCCTCTTCAATATCTTCATCAGTGACATTGCAGATGGACTGGAGGGTAAGGTTTGTCTGTTTGCAGATGACACCAAGATCTGCAACAGAGTAGATGATCCAGATGGGGTGGGCAGAATGAGAAGAGACTGGACAAACTAGCAAAATGGTCGGAAGAGTGGCAACTGGGGTTTAACGCAAAGAAGTGCAAGATCATGCACATAGGGAAGAGAAACCCTGTAGCCACCTATAGGCTGGGAGGGGAGTTGCTGGCAGTCACAAGGGAAGAAAGAGACTTCGGTGTCATCATCACTGATGACCTGAAATCATCCAAGCAGATCTTTAAAGCAGTAGGTAAGGCTAGAGGGATGTTGGGGTGTATTAGTAGGGGTATCACAAGTTGGAAGAGGGAGGTAATAATCCCTCTTTATAAGACACTGGTTGGGCCCCATCTGGAGTACTGCATGCAGTACTGGAGGCCACACCTTCACAAGAAGATTAACCAAATTGAGGCAGTCCAGAGAAGGGCAACCAAAATGGTGCAGGGACTGCATCAGAAAACATATGAGGACAGATTAACTGAGCTCAATATGTATACCGCAAAGAAGGGAGAGAGGTGATATTCACTTGCAGGGACAATCTGCCTGGAGCAAGGGCAAATTGCAACAATCCAGAGCAATTGTTCACTTGCAGGGGCAATCTGCCTGGAGCAGGGGCAAACTGCAACAATCCAGGGCAATTGTTCACTTGCAGGGGCAATCTGCCTGGAGCAGGGGCAAATTGCAACAATCCGGGGCATTTGTTCACTTGCAGGGGCAATCTGCCTGGAGCAGGGGCAAATTACAACAATCTGGGGCAAGTATTCACTTGCAGAGGCAATCTGCCTGGAGCAGGGGCAAATTGCAACAATCCAGGGCAATTGTTCACTTACAGGGGTAAATAACCACAATCCTAATGTGTCATAATACAGTCTTGGTGCTTTTTGCAATCAGCACAACACTTTAGATGCTTAAGAAATAAACAGTTTGTAGAAACAGTACACTAGCTGACAGTCACTTTACAGTAAGTTGTGTGCTAAGCACCCCTTGGTTGGACCCTTTTTCCTCTTGGGGTCTGTCTTTCTTAGGATCTGGCTACCCCTGAGCACTTCAATGCAAATACCCCAGATATGAAGTCGGGATGTACTAATTACCACTGGGCCTGGATGCCCTAATTGCTACTGGGCCTGGCTGCCTTAACTGCACTGGGCCTGGCTGCCCTGACTGCACTGGATCTGGCTGCCCTAATTACTCTGGGCCTGGTTGCCCTCTTATTTAAGCCTGACGGGCCCCTTTAAATCTCTTTGGCCAGTTATGCAGAGCCCCTTTTAACTCTCGGGGCTGTACTTCTTTAAATATTTCAGCCTTGGTCCTAGCCTGCTGCCACTCTGTCCCTTTAAACCCGTCCTCTGTACAACCTCTCCATGAATATTCAGAAGCTTTGTGTGGAGCCTTACCTGCTGCCTCCTCCCCGTTGGTGTCGCTAGTTTCACCCACTACTGAATATTAAATTAAGGGTCCTTCTGGCCCGACCTTTCAGTGGTGCTCAGCCACTTCTGCTTGTGCCTAGTACAACTGTTTATATAAAAAAAACACAGTCCTTTCTTTATGTTGGGTGGACAGCACAAAGCAAGTGCTGCCGCCAACTCACCACTCCTCTGGGCTCTTAAGCAGGATCGGGAGGTGGGAGGTAGTCTTGCAGTGGGAGGGCACAATTACAGACAATGCAGCGTACCTCAAGGGGCCTCTGGACGGCCGACGACTGTACTGGTGATGTGGCCTTTGTTAGCCGCCGACGAGGGACCGAAAAACCTAATTTAATTAAATAAAATAAACAAACGGGTCTGTCAATCCAAACGGCCACACCGGACGGGTTTTCTTCTTTGTATTGCCCCAATGGCACCACCGACCACGCCGCACAGCTGCTGGATGAATCTTCAGACAGTGGAGGCAGAGCAGGCACGCAGACAAGTTCTCAGGGATAGCTTCAACCCACGGTAAGCCCTTTCCCCTAGTCCCCCTGACTTGCTGCATCCTATCTCCTCAACAGCTGCCCAGGAACTACACCAACTGACTGAATAATTTTTAAAACATAAGCTTTTCATTCCAGAATGGCTGGAGTAGAATGCTCTGCATGAACAGCTCAGCACAACATTCCATCCAGGCCATTGTTACTTGTTGCAACATATAAAATCTATTTTACTACAGTGTAAGGCACACAGGGGCACCTTTTCTATCTTTTCACTATACTTTCCTACTAGAATGAGGGGAAAATTTACTCACAGGGGCCCCTTTTTGAATGTACCCTGCAGCCCACACATCAACAGGGCACCCTGGATACCTTTAATCCCTTATTATTTTTATTACCTTTGCCTTTCTGTAGTGCCCCCAACTTTGGGGCATTACAGATTGAAGGTGGAATTAGGTGATAAATAGGGGGCCCTGTGGGAGAAAGTGGTCTAAGCAACAGTAGCTTTGGAGGAGGGAGGAAAGTTCCAAGGGGAGTAAAGTGGGGTAGCTGGTGAGGAGGGAGGTAAGGTAGGTGAGAAGTGAGACAAACCAGAATTTTGAGGGATATTCAGTGAGAGAGCTATTTCCACTCAAGTGAGTGAAGGGAGAGGTTAGTATATAGGTAACAGTTTTTGGTATGGGGGAACAGTTCAGAGCAAAGCTTAGACACAAAGGGCAACCCTAGGAGACATACAGCAATTGCGGTCCAGCCCCTAGCCTTACTGTCTGCTGAGCTTCACTGATCTTCACCTGAGGAAAGCTCAAGAAGGAGACTTAAATTCTCCCATGCTCTTACCTGCAGGTCTACCGAATGAAGCGCTGCAAGAGGAACTCGCGAGCAGCATAGCCTCACGAGGTCCCGGCTCTGGCGGCTGCTGCTGCAGCAGCAGTTCCTTGGGCACTCCAGTGTTTGAGAAGAGCGGATATTGTCCTGCAGCCAGTGGATCAGTCCCCTCTCCCTCACAGCAGCAGGGAGCCGGGACGCAGGGACCATAGGCAGGTTTTTTTTTTTTACTGCAAGCAGCAGGGACTTCACGGAGCTGTTCTGAGTCAAAGGGCAGAACAGCTGAGCTAGTAACCAGATTCCTTCTTACCTTGCAGGAGTACAAGCTAGACCTCATCTGTTCAACAGCTATCTGATTGTGTTCTACAGTATACAGGGAACACTCAGATATGCCCACCCACCCTCTCCAGAGTGCTCTTGCTTTATAGGTGTGTAGAGCCACCCACAACACTTGATAGGAGGTAGTAAGGTACAAAAAAAAAACCTCACTGTTCTGTTTTCTTTTTCATCCACACTTCCTGACAAGACACAGGAATCAGCACTACCTCTCAACTAAAAAAAATTAAAAAAGGACCTTGTCAGTTGTGAAAACTGCGGTGCGCCATACAATAGGATATACAGACAGCTACCAGGACCCTGCCATGCGTGCTGCGCCACTGCCGATCTTGCAGCCCAACTACAGGATGCTTGGACTATAATATACAACCTCCAATACAGGGAACTCCGACCCCACCACCAGCACCAGCATGTCAGCCAGGAGCCAGGACTCAAAGCAGGGCCCGGAGACTGGCAGGTGGTAAGGAAAAGGAGGCTTCATAGGAGGCCCAGGAAGGAAGGCACAAACCAGAAGCATTTTCCAGCCATCCAAACTGAAAACAGGTTCGTTCCACTGCTACTAACCACAGACAAAGTAATACAAGGTAAAGAAATCAAACCACCAAAAAGGCTAACACGCCAATTAAAACCAATACAAGCTATGATAAAAGCAAAAATACTAAAACTCAAAATATAACCAACAATACCAACACCAAATGCAGTAACAAGAAAAATACTAAAACTCAAAATAAAAACGACACAAATATAAAAAAAAGCTAAATTCTCATAATCGGGGATTCCATGATCGATTTGAGGAGTGGAACACCACCTAACACAAAATGTTAAAAGCAACATTGTGGCAAAGTGTCTACCAGGAACCTCTGCAAGCAGGGACACTAACTGCATAAAGATAATTGTGCAGGAATCAGGGGATGTTACACATATAACAGTACACCTTGGTACCAATGACTTGGCAAATTACACAGTTCAGGAGGTCAAGAAATACTTCGAGGACCTGGCCAGCAAACTTTCTTCCCTGCCGTCCAAATTAGCCTTCTCAGAAGTGCTGCCAGAGTAGGAAAAAGGAAAAAGCACCAAGCAAGTCAGAGAGATTGAAGTAGGTGAATTCAACTCATGGCTGCATGATTGGTGCCAAGACAAGCGATACCACTACACAGGGAACTGGTGCAACTTTTGGGAAAGAGTTTTTTTTAAATACAATGGAATGCACCTAAACAGAGAAAGTGTGCAAGCACTTGGACATAAATTTGATGTCTATACAGATAGTTTAAACTAAATAAAGGGGAGTCTGATGCAGCTCATACCCCTGCTGTCAGCGGGCTGGTCATCACTCCCCAAAATGCCAAATGCATGCATACATCCTCAGAAAACAAATCAGAGCCAACGTCCGCCTGAACCAGCAACCTCCATTATTTCTTGACTGGAAACAGCAAACTGGAGCAGTCAAGGAAGAGAGTACAACCATCGCGCCAAAGAGGATGTACATTCCTGGAAGGCAATGGTTGCAAATACTAAGAGCCTAACTAACAAACTTCCTGAACTAACAGCCACCTTGGAAACAGAAAGGTTTGACTGAGTGGCTGTAACAGAAATGTGGTTCATAGAAAACCACGGATGGGATATGGCCATTCCCGGTTACAACCTGTTCAGGAAAGACAGGCAGGGCAAAAAAAAGGGGAGGGGGGGGCGTAGCCATTTACATTCAGGAGGAAATAAAAGCCACAGAAATAAGAGGGCAACCTGGGGACTTTGAGTCACTGTGGCTAACAGTAGACACAGGCAAGGGAAAACCTTTCAGCATCAGCATCATGTACAGGTCCCCCAAATCAAGGAGATAAAGGAGACAATGACCTAATAGAGGAAATCCACAAAATGACTGATAAAGGTGAAGTAATACTGGTGGGGTGTTCAACCTACTAGATATTAACTGGAGCACACTAACGGCAGCAACAACAAGAAGTAGGGACTTCTTATTGTCACTACAAGGCATGGGACTGTGCCAACTTGTTAAAACCCCAACAAGGGGAGATGCCATTCTCGATCTTGACCTCACAAACTCGAAAAGGATCAAGGACATCAAAGTGGGATGTCATTTGGGCAACAGTGACCATCGCGTGGTAAGCTTTAAGGTAAACATAACACAGGACACCAGCCACTCAAAGATAAAGGTGCTAGACTTCCAAAAGGTTGATTTCCAAAAAATGAGGAACAACATAAGTAGCTAGTTAATGGAAATAGAGGTTGAGGAGGTGGAGGTCATGTGGGGGAGACTCAAGAGGGTAATAAAGACTGCCACAGATCAATTTGCCAGGCGGGTCAGCAAAGCAAAAAGAAAAAGAAATCCTCTATGTTTTTGCAAGGAAGTGACTACCACAGTCAAAGAAAACAAGAATGCATGCAGCATATACCAGGAAACCAAAACTGAGAAAGACTGGGATTCGTACAAAGAAAAAATGAGGGCGTCAAACAAACAAATTAGAAAGGCAAAAGCCCAGACAGAGGAAAAGATAGCAGAAGGGGCAAAGAGAGCAGACAAATCATTTTTAGATACATTAGGGAACATAGGAAGACAAAAGGGGGGATAGCAAAGATTGCTACTGAAGAAGGGAAATGCACCAAACATGACCCAGAGAAAGCCAAAATCCTCAACAAATACTTCTGCTCAGTGTTTACCAAAGAGGACTCAGGGGATGGCCCAGCCCTGAAAAACACAACATCCCAGGACCAGGGGTAGACATGAGTCCCTTTGCAGAAGCCGAAGTATGGGAGGCGCTAAATAAACTAAAAGCAGACTAAGCCATGGGACCAGACGAGATGAACCCCAGAATCCTTAAGGAACTGGGGGCAGAATTAGTAGCCCCTCTGGCACTTCTATTCATGAAATCCTTGAAGAGCAGTGTGGCACCCGAAGACTGAAAAAAGGCAATAGTGGTTCCACTTCACAAATCAGGCAGTTGTGAAGAGGCTAATAACTACAGACTGGTGAGCCTCACGTCTATAGTAGGGAAACTAAAGGAGACACTACTCAAACAGAGGAGCATAGCATTCCTCTAAACTAGTAGCTGACAAGACCTTAAACAGCATGGTTTCACAGCAGGCAGGTCATGGCAGACAAATCTGCTCGAGTTTTTTGACTACGCTATAAAAATAGTGGACGACGGTGGGGCAGTAGAAGTGGTCTACCTAGACTTTAGTAAGGCCTTCGACTTGGTTCCACATACAAGGCTGGTAAAGAATCTTGACCACACAGGGTTGGTCCAGAAGTAGTCAGATAGGTACAAAATGGGTTACAAGGCAGAACCCAGAGGGTACAGGTTAATGGAGTGCTATCGACAGAAGGCAGGTTGACCAGTGGGGTGCACCAGGGCTAAGTGTTAGGGCCTGTGCTCTTCAATGTTTTTATAGCAGACATCTCTAATGGACTGGAAGGGAAGGTGTGTCTGTTCATAGATGACACCAAGATAAGTAGCAGGGTGGACACCCCAGAAGGACTGAGCAAAATGGAAGCTGACCTCAAGAAATTAGAAAAATGGTCTGGAGTGTGGCAGCTGAGATTTAATGTCAAAAGGTGCAAGGTCATGCACATAAGAAAGAAAAATCCAAGAAAGGAGTATTACCTAGGAGGTAAAAGACTGGCAGCCTCAAACCAGGAACAAGATCTGGGAATCATAATCTCAGATGACTTGAAGGTTAGTAAGCAGTGTGAGAAGGTTTTTTAAGTTTAAGTTTATTGATCAACTTTTGTTGTATTTAACAATCAAAGTTTTTACAAAAAGAAAATATCACAGATAAATATAACATAAATAACAACATATGTAATCTAAAAAGGTGCTCTGTCAGATTCAAAACTAAGTCCATCATAAAAGATAAACATTTTCATAAAGTGCATTTTTCTTAAGTTTGACATGATTTAAACTAAAGCCATCAGAATTCTAGCATAATTTGCTTTATCCATGGTACTAATTTCAAGAATTTACATATCCAAGAGCTTATAATTAAATTAAAAGAATAGCGAGTCAGATATCTGATCGTGAGTAGTTTTGTCATCACATATCAACTTTTTCGACCAAACTTTTTCCATGCAAGGAATAAAGAAACCCAATAAGGCTTGGGGAGTCAGGTAATCTTAAATCTGGTATACCTCTTTTTTATCTTAATTACAGATGCAATAAATGCAGATATCATTAATGCATCTTCAACGGTGATAGGATGTAACAGAATAAAAACAGGATCATATTCAGTACTATTGTATTTTCCCAAAAAGTTTCCAAGCAGTCTATTTCTAGGACTAGAATAGAGTGGACAAAATCTAATTATATGACTTAAGGATTCATTTTGAGCTAATATGCATCTACAAAGATTGAATGTGTCAACAGGGCCCTTGTCGATATATAGCCCTTTGTTAAAATACGATTAACTTGAGTTGATTAATCCAGCATGAGTCCATGTGATCAATTTCCTATCTGAAGATGAAATAGGGAGAGTTAAATAATTTTCTAGACTATAATCAATTTTATTGTCTTTAAACCAAACACTGAGTTTTAACTCTCTTACTTTTGACTTTTCTTGTTGTTTCGTAAGAGAAAATAATTAACTTTTTATCCATTTTCTAAAACTTAAGTCAATGTTTATACTCTTTTTATAGTCATTTAAAAGATGCATTATATTTAATTGTGTCAGCTGATTTTCGAATGTTTTAAGCCAGTAGGAAGTATGACCAACCTTTACCCACTTAATTTTCTCCTTAAAGCATTTGTGTGGAAATGTATTAAGTTTATTATTTATTCATTTTAACCAGTAAATCAGTAATTTTAAAATGGCAAAACTACTAGATATCAGCAGACGCAGAGCTAAGAACCCACTACACGAATCATTGCATTTGGAGCACAGCAGTCCAAATGTTGTCGGAGGCTGATCTCGCATCTCAAGAAATCATATCAGTTACAGGTCACAGATGTGAGACCAGCCTCAGGAACTACTGGTCGCCAACTACAACTGACCAGAGGAGGTGGTCAGAAATCCTCTCCCATGGTGGTAAACAAGAAAGCATCACAGGTAGCCAGCACGTCCCCAAACCTGCATGTAATAAATCAGGAGAGCTTAATTCAGCAAGCCAGGGTAAGCACATGAAGCAGAAACCTATAAATGTCCAGGAAATCCCCTCATACAGTAGTGCAAAGCAAACACAGACACCTATAAATGTGCCAGAGGTTGGTAAATATGCCATTGAGAACTCATCTGGCAACACAAAGCAAGAAAGGGGAAGTAAAAGTACCACCAAGCAGTACAGTGCAACCACGCCTTCAACGTGTCCCTCTAACAGCACGGCACCTTTTAATGTCAGCAATTTCACCGTGCACAGTTTGGTCAATTTTAATTACTACAGTCACCAGAAAGGTGAAAATATGTGCAAAACTTCATTGCACACTTTGAAATCGTAATCCAAATGTTTCTAAACGTTGTCCGAATTATGCAAAAGAAAGTAGTTGCTCTGTTAGCGTCGTTACGTATCCTTTGAAATGTTTAAATGTTAAGCACCACTCGGCATTACAAATATGTGCAGTTTAAAGAAAGTGGAGTTGCGTGTTTATAGAAGAGTAGCAGTTTTCTGACTTTTCAAGTGTAGCTGTGCAAAAATATAAGTCTAAACATCCCAGCATATAGCGCGGCACTACTAAGCACCGTGTAGCACTGTGTTCTTGCCAAATGTCGAGGGATACAGCGTTAAATGTACCGTTTAAAAATTTGTAAAATGCAGTGAAATGTGTTAAAGCACAGTACAGATGTTGTTCATGCCTGCATATCTTTAGCAGCATAAATATAATAATAAAAGTTGCTCTGTTTGGGACGTTTTGTCCTTATAAAGTGTAAAATATTGAAACAACACACAATGTTTTCTTTGTATCTTTTATTGACAAAAATAAACATAATAATCACTCCGACAGCATTTGCCATATTACAAGCGCATTAAGCCACTCCCAAGGAGGCCTCTACTGTGGAATTAATGCACAGTTGGGTAGTTGTAGGCACTCTGATTTCGACCTCATGCCACAACCCCCCCCCCCAAACATGTATTAATTCCACAGTAGAAGCCGCCTTCATTGTGGCTTAATGCTTATGTGTTTCAATTCCATAAGTCTTGCACACCTGCGTATGAGTAGCACATTCTCATATTCTCTCTCTCTCTCTCTCTCTAAAACATTTTAGGATGTAATTCTCCATAATTAATTTATAATGTACAGGGAGCCCTTATTACTAACTGAATTCAAACAGCTGACAACGTTGTTGTACCACTGATATGACATCAGGCTGTTGTTAACCCTTCTTGAATACGTTATTAAGGTGGCATAATAAAATGGAACACTCACTCAGTCCTGTATTCTGTGGTCAGAACAGTGATCGCTAGTTTCTGCAAGCATTTTTTAACAGAAGTACCAGTCTGGCACTTGCAGCTCGCAGAAAGTAGTGATCACTATGACACCCAGCGTATCTGTTCCAAAAATGACCTCCGATGAGTTCCAGTCCACACAGGCAGTGATCTCCTTCTTGCAACAAGGCTGACTGATATACGCGAAGGCTATGTGGTGAAGTTACCCATGATTCAACTCTTCCACTCACCATGTGATCAGCGTTAACCAACCGGATTGCTGCACACTGTTTTATTTTTAAATGTTTATTTTTTTCTGCCATTTCTTAGTTATAAATAGTAGTTTGCAGCTTTTAAAAAGTTATGTATTTTTTTTACTTACAGTTTTCTTCATCCTATGCCATTTGCACTATTAGCCAATGGTAGACAGTGAAAGATGGTAAGGAGTCAGTCCTGCCTAATCAATCTCTCCGAAAGGTTAGTCGAATGAGGAAAATGGTGTTACTTTTTTTTTTTAAATTTAAATTCTTGGAATTACACCTTTGAGCTGGAAGCTCATTTACAAAGGTTCCACATCAAGTGAAGCAATAGAGACACAGTAGAATTAGAAAAGGAACACTGGGAAACAGTAAGTGCATTGTTACGGGGTAATTATTAACATACTGGTGGATGCATAGATTAACCTACAGGTGGGTAACTATTAACAAATAAAGCAGTCAGAGAACTAAGCACTGTCAGGAGTTGTAGTGAGGGGGTAGGGAACAGATGGGTGAGGGGTGAGCAAAGTGCAATGTAAGGACGGTGCAGGCTAGGTAAGAGGGTGGGACAGGAGGAGAAGGTTTGGTTGGGTGGTGGTAAGAGGGTAGGGAGAGGGGAAGTAGTGCAACAGTAGGGCGGAGAAAGGTTCATGTTGGGGTGGGGTTAGCAGTCACAGCTGTTTAAGGAGGCAAGGTGTCTGCGGAGTTTTCTTTTAAATGGCCCTAGCTTAGGCTCACTGGTTATGTCGGCGGGGAGCTCATTAAGCCAGGAAGGGACATGGTAGGCAAAGGACCTCTGCGCTTGTGATGTTCGGAAGAAAAGGACTTGTAGGGATTGTCTGGACATACTTCTCGTCCAGTTGGGATTGCTCACTACATTAAGGAGGTTTTGTAAAGCAGCTGGGGTTAAGCCGAGGCAAGTTTGTTTTCCCCCAGGAGACAGATTTGGTAAACTACTCGGCCCTGTAGTGTAAGCCAATCAGTTTGTGCATAAAGGCCACAAGTGAGGGTAAGTCTGTGGGCTCCAAGAGCAAGTCTGCAGGGTTTATTAAGGGCCACACTAATTCATTTAAGGGTGGTGTCAGAGGCTGCCCCGTACACCACCAACCCATAGTCGACAACAGAGAGGATTTAACTTTTGATAACGAGTGACAGCGCCTCTGGGGTTAGGCTATGGCGGTGCCTGTAAAGGAGGCCAATCCTGCAGTTAACAGCCCTACTAATATTGTTGATGTGTAGTGCAAAGGATGGGGAGCTATCAAGGTTTACTCCTAGATATCTAGCTTTTATAGTGACTAGGGCTCACACACTATAAAAACTAATAGCTGGTATTCGGTTAATAAGCACACCAAAATCACTTCTCAAGGTTGCTATTACAACAGTAAACCTTACAATGCTGTCCTGGCAACCTCTAGAAGTGACTGCAGCATGGTTACTAACTGAATACCAGCCATTATCCTCGAGTATGTTTGCCAGGTTGACATCTCCTGTTGTTGAAATGTCTGAACAAAAAAGCATTTTATAGTGTATGGTGGAACGCTGTTCCGCATGGAAATCCATGCCTGGAACAGCATTGTTGTCCTGCACTCGGTGCGTCATGATCTTGCGCTGCACCAGTGCGTCCACGGTGTAGCACAACAAGATCAATTATCAGCGCATGTGCAATGAGCGCCCAGCAACACAGGGAGAATCCTTTGGCAGCAGACACACACACAGAAGTAAGCCTTTTTTTTTCCACCGAGTGTTCTCAAGTACTGCTTATGGTTGCCCATACGCTATAAAAGATTGTGTATGAGCAACCATACACAAACAAGGCAGTTGTGCGATCTTGAGGTTTCCATGGTAACTGACCTCTCGAGCTACGCTCTCGAGGTCTCAGGTTACCACGGAAACCTCTCGATCACAACTGCCTTGTTGTGTATGCTTGCTCATACACAATCCTCTATGTTTAGTATTTAGAACCCTTAATACTTAGAATCTGTGGGTGTTCTAGTTCTAAATTAGAACTCAAACCCCCTGGGTTCTAAAAGGGTTCTAATCTTTTTAGTCTAGTTCTGACAACCCTACCATGGTTCTCATTCACCTATCATATTGATGTTTCCTGAGACACCCACCTGTGTGACCCTAACCCTGGAGGGGCAACCATCTCAGGCAACCTCCTGCTACTTCAAGCACAGGCTGGACTGGAGGTCAGGTATGAGGAGAACAATGCACAGTCTGTCTCTCTCCCCTGCAGACTCCTCACACTCTACGTCCACTTCCTTTCAGGTGCCTCCTCTTTTAGGGCCAGAGGCAGAGCGGGGGGGGTTACAGACCATGCCAAGTGAGACAGTTTTGAGCCAGAGGTTACACTAGCACCCTTTTAAAACACTTGCAGGTAAGGTCTCAATGGGCTGTTGATATCAACAAAACTACAGATGCAAATCACGCAAATGGCCCCAAAGTTCCTTTTGAATATTGTTCCCAATGTCCTTTAAAAGAACAAGGTGCAGTCTGCAGATTGCATTAGTAACTGCACTAACTACAGACTCAGTGGTGAAGATTTTAAACACTCCTACCTTAACTTCAAGTATGTTTTCCTTTATGCAGTATTCATCTGGTTTGTCCTCCAGTAAAAGGTTCCATACGTTGGGTGATGCAGCTTGTGAAAGTTTTTCAGCACACTGTAGCTTTTAGTGCCAGTTACACTGTGCAAGGGAGAGATCGCACATGAGCTGTGCACAGCAGTGATGAAATTACGCTGATGTTTAGGCACTGCCATGCCTTCCGCAGCTCAGTTAGAAATCTGCCGATCTATCTATTGCAATATGATCTGCTGAAAGACTCTCATACGCTGCATCACCTAACGTAATATTTTATTGAAGGACAAGCCAGATGGACACATTGGAAAAGTTACTTGAAGTCACTGTAGGGCTGTTTAAAATCTTTACCACTGTGAGTCTGTAGCCCGAGTAGTCAGGAATACCATCTGTGGATGGCATCTTGTTCCTTTGATTAATTTATTTGGTAACTGGGTTCCTAACAGGTAGCTCTACGGTAGGAGAAGCCCTGGAATTTGTTCTGTTTTCACCCAATATCTTTTAACCTGCTCTGGAACTACCAGCTAATAAAGTTTCAGACTGATATTGAATGTAACATTGTCAACATAAACAGTATGGCCCAGATATTCAGACTGCACCAGGCTGTGGCGCAAGCCTGGGCGCAGCGCAACTTGGCTGCGCAGGGGCATTGACTGGGCGATATTCAACGGAGCTGCACCGTGGGCACAGCATCATTGAATATCGCGACTTGGCCACACTAAGGTGCGCATGGCACAGTGGCACTGCGCCAGAGTGGAGCAGGGGGATGCACTAGCGCAAGTTCCCTTGCGTTATGTGCAACAACCGCAGTATTCAAAAGTGCATATACAAATGGGGCCATAATGTATGCAAGGCATAACTGGGGCCATTTGCATGTCATTATGGCCCCCTTTGCATGCAGGTGCACTGATCCCCGGTGACTTGCTCCTGGCGCCCTGCCAGGCAGCAGACGTCAGTGACCGACGCCCCCTGCACAGTGTGGCAATGCACCCCTCTGCCCGATCGCGGGCATATGTAGAGTTTAATTATGTCCCATATCCCTGGTGGTCCAGTGGACCGCTGTAAGCCCGATCGCGGGCTTAGGTATAAAATATTTCATGTCCTATATCCCTAGTGGTCCAGTGGACCGCTCGCAGCCCGATCGTGGACATTTGTATTAAAAAAATAAGTCCAATATCCCTGGTGGTCCAGTGGACCACTGTAATGTCGTGGGCTTAGGTATGAAATATTCCATACCATATCCTAGGGTCCAGTGGACTGCTCGCAGCCCGATTGCGGGCATTTGTATTAAAACATTAAGTCAATATCACTGGTGGTCCAGCGGTACCCCCCCCACCACCCACTGAGCCCCCCGCTTCTCCCGGGTCAGCGGCGGGTGGCAACACCCACCTGCCTGCTGCATGCCGACTGACACCGTAGGTAGGGCTGTATGCCCATTGGTCCACAGCATGAGCATACAGCCCTATCCTATGGTGTCAGTTGGTGGGCAGTGGGGCGGCAGGTGGTTGGGGTGCTGCCGCCTGCCGCTGACTGGGGGGAGTGGGGTGGTGGGACTCAGTGGGCAGGTGGGGAGGGGGTACCGCTGGACCTCCAGGGGTATTGGACTTCATTCTTTTAATACAAATGCCCGCGATCGGGCTGCGAGCGGTCCACTGGAGCACCAAGGATATAGGACGTGGATTGTTGTATACCTAAGCCCGAGATCGGGCTGACAGCAGTCCACTGGACCACGAAGGATGTAGGATGTTATTTATTTCAACAGATGCCTGCGATTGGGCATGGGGGGCACCGCCACGGTAGTGCAGCCGGAGCTGTGGTGGGCACCCACAGGTGGCAGCTGCTGTGTTGCACCCTGCAATATGGCAGCTCACCTGTGGGTGGCCAGCCGTTGTTCCTTTTTTTTTTTTTTTGGCTCACCAGTGTGCAGCGCAAGTAGGGGTTGTGCATGCATGGACTCAGCACATCCCGGACTGAATATCGGAATGTGCTGAGTATGCATGGGCACGCCCCCCCCATCTATGCAGCATACATTACTGATGCGCTCCGGCGCATCGGGATTTGTGCCAGGCACAATCTCTGTTTGAATAATGCACTGGGGCCTAACCCTTTTGAATATCTGGGCCTATATGTGTATTTTAATTTTAACAGGTACTCTGCTACAGTATGTTGTTATATTCAGTTTATTCTAGTATTACTTTAGAAACATTAGACAGTGATGGCAGAAAAAGACCGGGGGTTGGAATTTTCAAAAACCACAGGAATGGGGACAGGTGCAGGAAAACTTAAGCAAGTGGATCTTCACTTGCGGAGCCACAGTTTTTCCCCACGTGCACCTGATTTTCAAAGACAGAGCTGTTTTATAGCTGGCTCCTTGATTCATGGCAGCTTTTGCACCTGTTTGGACCAGGCATAACATCCTCCGCAACTGTGCCTGCTACCCATTCAGCATACGGGCTGAATATAGAACAGTCCACTGGTGCAGCGATTTTTTTTCCACACTGCCAAACTGCAACACAGGACTCAGTCCCACAGCCATTTTCAGCTATTTGAAAATCTGACCCAGCAGTCCATCTAGTCTGTATGTACAGCTTTGTTTTTATATAAAAGATGGAAACTTGCTATGAAAAAGTTGATTCAATAAAGATTTACTTACCAACTCTGTAACAGTTAGCATTGAGTTTGACAATCTGATAGTTTATTTACTCAGGACAATGCAGCAGAGATGCAACATGTTATGTTCAGTGCAGTGGGGAGGGGTTGGAGAGGTCCTGCTGCTACCCAGTTTTGTAGCTGGAAGCACAGAGCATGGAGGTCTAACAAGTTACTTAAATTCATGCAGTGAGGCAGTGGCTCTGGTGGGATTCAGTCCTGGGTCTACATTTTCAGAGTTCTGACCTCAAACCAATAGGCTACCCTGCCTCCACATGTTCTGCTGTCAGATTATCTCATCCATGTCAAAGCGGAGCCAGCGTATTTGATTGACAAGGCCACAGAAAGACTAAATTGCCCGCAGACTCTTAATCAAGCTGGCAGGAGTCTGGCCCGGCTTTTGATGGCGCATCCAACTCTGATTAGTCTTGAGCGAGAATATTGCTGCCAGGTTTGGCATTGCTGGCCTCAGGGCAGGAGGAGAGACTCAAATATGTTCAAAGTAAAGCTCTGAGGACTGCGTAGGATTCCACTGAAATACGAAGTGCAGCATAAGTTTTGGAACGTGGAAACAGTCAAACAACAGAGACACATCCTCAGTACGCAATTGACCAAGGCAAAGGAGATTCTGAGGAAGAGAAATTGGCTTCCCTTATGTGATCTGAGACAACAAGCCAATATAATACTAGAAGTAGAAGAAAATAGTTCACAGATGTGGAAGAGGAGAAATACAATATCACTAATTTGGCTCCCAGCGGTAAACATAGTTGACATCTTCTGCTGTTCTTTGCTTGGGGTTGCTGGTTCTTCTGCCATTCTGCGACTTTGTCATCCAGAAGGAGATCACCTGCCAAGCCAAGGACAACATAACAGTATTTATTCAAAATTTAGCCCACTCGGCAGTCCCATGGTCACAATGTCTCGGTCTAGTTTCTCAGTCACTTATAAGGGTGGCATAAAGCTGAAACTTTGCCCTTCCCCCCAGGTGCTAAGTCCTAATGGTCCAGTGGTTACCCTCTCCACTACTTTGTGACTCTATAGAAAGCCCCTGGTTGTCATGCATATGAACATACGAAAGGCCAGCAGAGGAAGGCCTGAAGGTCTATCGAGTCTGCTCAATACGGAGCTCATGCGAGTATGATACATGTTGCTCCACCCCTTCCCCTGTCCCACTTACCTTCCCTTCTTGAATCTCTCCCACTCCCCTTTGGTCCAGTAAGCCCCTCTTACACCCCAGTGACTGACATTCCTTTTATTTTTATTTTTTTACATATTTTTATCACCCCGGGCACAGGTTGGGACCTACTTCTGACAGAGCTAAGCCTCATTCCTGCTTGTCAAGGCTCTACAACCAAACTGTCCAGAACCCCATGGCCCATCCATGACCCACTGCTCTGCTGCTCCCCCCCTCCCGGCTTGCCCCCTGGGCTGAGTATGCCTGCAGCCATTTTGGCATTTCTTCCCTGACATCGATCTGGACACCCACAGTGGAGGTGAAGGTCTGGGGCAGTACTTGGATGACAGTGGTGGGAGGCTAATGCTGAGCACGGAGGGCAGGCAGAGGTTTCATCTGCCCAATCCCACCCCATTTTTCTCCCTTAAGTGCTGCCTTCCCCCCAGGAACATGATGTGTCATCAGGTGCCGGCATGCTGACACACCCGACTGATAACAGTGCTCGCTCCAGTGTCCCCATCTGAGCACTTTCCCCTTCACTGCTACCGGAGATCACCCTGGTAATGGTAGAGTAGTGGACCTCCAAGTTCCCCCTCACCGGAGGAGACGAGCATCTGTTGAGATACTCAATCCTCCTCCCCCAGCCATGCCACTGACAGCCCTGGCTCATTCCCAAACCTGGGTTGTTAGTGTCACAAGCACAGCACCATCACTGCATCAGTGGGTTGTCACCAGTCTTCCTGGTAGTCCAGTGGCATCCCTCTCTGGAGCCCCCCACCCCCTGTAACTTTCAACACCAGTGGCCTGTGGTCCCTGTGAGATTTTCTCTGGGTGGTTTCAGTCCATGTGCCTGTGTTTCTAGCAGGTGGGAACACAGGAGGAGAGCTGCATCATGTTACTGGGCTTGCAAGTGCTGCCATGCTGTCCACTTTCGTGACTGCCAGCAAATTACCTCGTCCTGCCACAGTAGATCAAGGATCTTCCTAGGCACCTATTATCAAACTGATAAGGTCTGCAGAGTTCATGCGATAACCCAGCGTCTGGAGAGCCCTTTGCCAAGTTGGTGACCCAGGTTCACAGTCGTGATTGTCTTCTTCAAGGAGGTAACTAGGGAGTTGGATAGGGGCTGGGCAGAGAATGTAGTTAATTCTAGATTTCAGCAAGGTCTTCAACACTACACCACACAGGACACTCATAGAGAAAGTAGCACAGTGGAATCCACAAACTGTACAGGAGATGGACAGCAAATTGGCTGACCAGTAGGAAGCAAAGAGAGATGGCCACTAATCAGAGTACAGCAATGTCTGAAGTAGGGTAGCCCCCATATTAAAGAACCATATATTTTGAGTACATTAGCATATATACTTAAATATGGTATAATATATTTATGGTGTCCCATCAAATCAGTGAATGCAAACTCGTGACTGGGGCAACATCGATAGCAATAAGGCATAAAGGATGACCAGGATACACAGACGCTAAAACAGCAACAGTGTGTTTCTCCCCCTCACCAAGTTGTGCCCCTCGAGCTGGTTATCTAAAGTAGTGGGAGTGGGGACAAAGCCCCTGCAGAAACACACTGTTGTCATTTAGGTGATCGCTGTACATCCCGGTCTGTCTTTGTGCCTCGCCATATTGCTGTGAGCTGTTTTCCCAGTCACGATTTTGCGTTCACTGTTATGACGTGGAACCTATATTTATCAGATATTTTAACATGACATATATGTTGTCATATACAGTATTTATAATCTATGATAATTATTTTTATATGTATGTGTAGTATAATATATTTTCTATATTCTTGCCAAAAGAACTTCATTAATGCACCAGTTAGGGTTTAAGTTAATGTCAGAAAAGTAGGGAAAAATGGCGTTAGGGTTTCCAACCCTAAATTCCCTCCCCCCAAGCAGCAAAAGGAAAAACATTAGGGTTTTGGGTCTCTGGAGTCTTGGCGAATCAGTGGTGGGGTCTTCCTTGGGGTTGTCAACCTAATGCTCACCCTTCCCCCTAGCCTGTAGCCTCCTGTCCGAAGCACAAGGTAGAGCTCCAAGTCAGTGCCTTATAGTGATACACACTTCAAAGGTAGAGAAGTATGGCTCACCACATGTTGCCAACAGAATCTGTTGTAACTTTCTTCGTACAGCGTCCTGTGGGCCCTGTGTGAAGAAAGAAGATCACATCTAATGTTGTTTGCTCAAGAAACGGGGTGGGCATTGAGGTTACAACCTCAAGAAAGACCCAGATCTGTGACAGTCAGTCGACAATTTTGTTGTCGACCAAAGTTACAGCAACTCCTTTATGTCGACCGCATTTGAAAATTCAGAAGGGCCTCACCCCACCCGGTGTAGCCACCCTCCTACAACCTAAGATAAGCAGCCGGAGCACCCGAGGAACCAAACTGCAGCAGTTCCAAATCCCCTACTGCCGCACAACCCAAGGTCAAAGAGCTTTTGCCTACCAGTCTGCCTACTGGCTAAATGGACTCACTAGTGATATCACCACTGCCCCCACTCTTGGTGCCTTCAAAACCAGGCTCCGCCACTCTCTCATTGCCTCCAGCACCCGTGACTGTAATATCTAGCCTCTAACGCATCACTGGATGGCCCCCCCGGTCTACTGAACCAGTTCACCACTCCGTGGCTCTGCTGCTCTGCCGACAACCCGCAAGAGCCTCTGTCGCCTAGCACTTTGTGACACCAACCATGCCCAATGTCTGCACTTTACTTTTGTTGCTCTGACAAAGCTCTCCGGGCTGCTTCCCCCTCCCTCCACCGCCACCTCTCCCCTTTCTCCCTCTGCCTCCCCTCTCCCTTGCTGTCCCCCTCCCCCCTTTCTCTTCTCCTTCCATCCTCTCTTCTTTTTCAACTCACTCCTCATTCCTTTCTTGAATGCTTGCCTCAATTTATGTCCTCGCCTACAACATAGGTATGTGCAACAATTAAGTGTGTTACCAGTAACGTTTTTGTTTAATCTGTACCTAATGACACGGAACCTATGTAAAAGAGCCCTGGCTCAAAGGTATTGTAATCCTAGAACTCAATAAATTAAAAAAAAATTAAGGGAGTCACTTACTATGTTTTCTTTGGGAAGGGCTTTGCCCCCCCGCACCCCCTGCTACTTAATTAATCAACTCAGAGTTGGAGTTGCTTCAGGGAGGGGATGCAATACCCTCAGAAAGCAGTGACGGGGTCCTGCACCAACACTACAGCGACCTAGCGCTGTTGTCGCTGTAGTGTCGGTCGTGGTAAAGTTGCAGCCATAGTGACGGTATACCAGAAGACCCCATCACTGATTTGGCAAGATTCCAGAGACTCAAAACCCTAATGTTTTTCCCTTTTGCTGCTTCGGGGGGCGGGGCAGTGGAGTTAGGGTTAGAAAACCTAATGCCACATTCCCCTACTTTTGTGGCATTAACTTAAATCCTAACTAGTGCATTAATGAAGTTTTTGTTACAAAGAATTGCCTTTCTTTTTGAGATAGTGGAATTGTATCCTCATTCATGCAGGTCCCTTCGGGAACTGTGTGAACAGATGCAGATGTGCACGGACAAGAATTATAGGGCTGTCTAGTGGGCTGCAGAAGTGCAGGCATGCTCTGGTCCCTGTGCTTCCATGTGGCTTTAGATACAGATGCACAGGGCAAAGAGTACATTTGTCAGCCAATGCGTAGGGCCCTCTGCCATCCACAGGTGCAGGGGTGGAGGGCGTTATGCCAGGAGGGTGGTTGCCTTCATTATATGGTGGTTGAGCCCATGCAGACAACCCTGCAGCTTTCATTCCCTGACTGGGGGGAGGTTGCATAACAGTGCCATCCCCCCACCCTCACCCCATCCAGCTGGGTCACTAACTTGCCCCTGAACTCAGCTCACCAGCACGGAATCACAAAGCATACTCGCTCGGGTCAAGGCTGGCACTACACCCAAAGTTTCTTAACAAATATATATATATATATATTTCTAATTTTGACCCCAAATTTTCAAGATAGTAATTTTATGACTCCCCTTATAAACATGACATGTAGCATTTATAATATACTGGCTAAAATGTAATTTTGCACCAGATGTGTGAAAACATGTCACATCCAGTAATTAAAAATGACACCTGTCACATTGATGAGGTACCGGGTCAATATCCTGCAATTGAAACCACAGAACAATAATCACGCAAGGCAGACCACGAGTGTATTCAGAGCGACAGTGGTATGATAGCGGAAGGGAATTACCACTACCCCTTTTTTTTAAAAAAAAAAGTCCCCCTCCCAAGTTTCTCCTCATCCCCAAGTCCACCCCGAGTTAGTTATGTAAGTCCCGGGGCAAACCCCCCACAGAAGGGTTGCTGGGGGCAAAGCCCAATGGAAAAATCATAAAGTCCCATTGTTTTCAATGGGCATGCTGTTTGGGGCTGAGTCGGTGTTTTATCAACTCTGTTTGTGGTCGGCGTTGTGTTGCATGCGGCATTTGTAGCCATGCTGTTTTTGTTTACAGCAGAATGACCCCGTGCCCACTGATAAGGGAGTGTGGAAAAATGACTATTTTGAAAATTTAATTTGGAGTCAAAATATTTAAAATTACCAAAGTTATGAGCGAGTGTAGAAACATTTCAACGTACGCTCATAACTTTGTCATTTTTGAATATTCTAACCCAAAAGTTTCAACATAGTCTTCTTGTGACCCCACATCATGAACAAGGGTGGTGAAAATGTTCAATCCCGTCTGAAAGGTGATTTTGCAAAGTGACTGCAAAATCGCCTTTTGGGCCAAATTTGCATAATTCCACTACCACTGGTCCCAAAAAGCCCATGTTCAAAATTTGGGTCAAAATATGCAAAAATGACAAAGTTATGCATCAAAGGTCAAAACCCCATTGAAATATATTGAACTGCACTTATCTTGCTTTCATATATTGCAGTCGCCGGTTCCAGCAGCAAGACATGTCTTCAATCAGAGAGTGGATCTACGCTGTGGGGCATGTTCAGGTGAGGAAGGTGTGTGTGGGGTGGGATGGTGGGGTGGTGGGTAATGAGTGGGAGGTCAGGTGGGGTGGGTGGGGTGTGTGAGGGCAGAAACAAACAAATTATGAGATGGTTTTCTTCATTTCAGGGATACAGTATTCCGACACTGGGGACTGGGCACCCCAGTGTAAGGCTCATGTTCAGTGGCACCGGGGGTGGGTGGCCCTGTTCACTAGAAAGTATTTAGAAATGCATATAATTGTTCACCATTATATATTATACAGGTGTGGTAGTGCCTGTATATTAGGGTTGAATAAGCACTTTAATGTTAAATATCAACTTTTGCATCTTAATAACTTTGCCCCCCCCCCGTTCAACTGATTTACATGAAATTTGAAAGGCAGAGAGAGGGCATTAGGGTTGATAACCCCAAAGAAGACCCTACCACTGATTTGCCAATACTATGGAGACCCCGAACCCTAATGTTTTTAATTTCCCTACTTTGTGTTCTTCAACCCTAATGTCTGCATTAATGTAGTTTTTTTGCAATTTATATATCTTATACCAGCTCAATAGCACCAGTATATTTAGGCTTGAGTACCGTGTTCAATATTAAACCCCTAACTTTGCACTTTAATAGCTTTGGTGGTGTTCAACAAAATTGCTCCAGATTTAGTATGCATTGTCCAAGAGGCAAGTTCTCAAGATCTGGAAAGTTTTTTGATGGTAGCTTATACGATTTCTAAAATACAGATGTGTCATTTTCACAGACAAGTCTAAACTTTTTTCAGCTTTTATTACACGTTTTTGCTGTCACCTACAGACTAGATGGTATGTAATTTTTTTCAGAAACTTTCAGGGTAGAAGGGGCCTGTGGCAAGGTAGTACCTGGTGAAGGTTTCATGAAAAAGTATTAATCGGTTTCAGAGTTATAAGGATTTGTTTTTCCTTGCATGCGCAGCAGGGAAGCCGAAAATATTGGTGTCATAAATGTTTTGCTTTCACACACGTTATGGGTGGGATATTCAAAGCGGTTGCGCATGCGCAACTGCAGAAATGCACCAGAGTGCGATATTCAGCAGCAGCAACTGCGCAGCACAAGTGGCAATGTATGCATGCGCAAGGGCAGGGGGCATACCCATGAATATGTAGCACAGTGCGATATTCAACCCCCGACCAATGGCGCAAGTGAAGATCAAACGGCAGTTGCGCGGAGCAGACTTGAGCCTATAAAAACAGGGAGCAAGTAGGAGGAGGGCACTTGCACCAGAGGGGAGCAGGACAGAGGGAGACAGACAGGCCATCTGCCCACAAAGAAGATGACAGGGAGAGAGAAACAGACAGAGACCGGGACTGAGAGGGAGAGACAGTGTGAGAGAGTGTGTTTGAGTGAGAGTGTGACAGACAGGGAGGCGATGGCAGAGGTGTGAGAGAGTGTGGGCACGACACAGTGCCACCAGGCCCAAGTGGAGCGGCACAGGCACCCACAGGGGCAGGAGACAGAGGCCGCAGGCAACAGTCAGCCAGCCGGGGGGCAGGATACACAGGAGTGGGCCCTGCAGAGCAGCACGCACAGCCACACACAGCTGGGTGGGCCAGTGTAGCCAGGGGGACAGGACAACAGGAGCCATGGTCAGTGCGATATTCCAGATGGAGGCCATAATGAGGGGTGTGGGGAGGCAGGAGGCAGTGCGCCGTGGCCGTGGAAGGGCCTGTCGGTGGTACGCCCTGGAACAGGCGGTACTGACCCCGCATCAGCTATGAAACCTACACTGACACTGAGATCGTGGGCTAGTACCGAATGAACTGGGCAATTCTGAGGCAGCTCTGTGAGCTGTGCAGTGAGGAGATGCAGGCACCCACTAGACGGAGCCACGCCCCTGACAATGGAGACAAAGATAACAGCTGTCATGTGCCTGCTCGCCAGTGGCACCTACCAGAGACCAGCAGGGGACACCACAGGCATAACCCAGTTGGCTGCATCATGGCTCCTCACACAATTCCTCAATGCCCTGCTGCCACACGCTGCAGAATACATCCACTTCCCCAGCACACAGGCAGAGTACAGCAAACATGCAGGAGTTCCACAGGGTAGCATGTATGCCTGGCATGCTAGGGGCCATCGACTGCACCCATGTGGGCATCCTCATGCCACCTGGCCCAGAGGGGATAGCCTACATCAGCAGAAAGGGCTACCCCAGTATCAACTGCCAGGTGGTGTGCGATGCCAGGGGGTACATAACCAATGTCTGTGCCACACACCCTGGGAGAGCACATGACGCCTTCATCTGGCACAGATCAGCAATGTGCCACAGGTTCAAGAGTGGGGACAGCCCCACCGTTCATCTAGTGGGTGAGTATGCCGAGACCATGGGCAGCTGGGTACACCAGGGCAGGGGCACCGCAGAGTGCGGCTGGGAAGGACAAGGGGCACAACAACAGAGGACACCAGGCTAACCATATCTCCATCCACACAGGTGACAGTGGCTACCCACTCCGGCTCTGGCTGCTCACCCCCTACCGGCACCCATCGTCCCCTGTGGAGGAGCAGTACAATGAGGCACACGCCAGTACATGGAACATCATTGAGCATGTCTTCAGTCTGCTGAAGGCACATTTCCATTGCCTGCACAGGTCTGGTGGTGCCCTACAGTACAGCCCTTCAAAGGCCTGAGGCCTATTCCTGACCTTCTGCATGCTGCACAACATGGCCACTGACCATGGGATAGCAGTCAAGGTTGAAGAGGGGAACAGCAGTGGGGATGACACGGCCGACGGTCTGTGTGGCGGTGGGCAGCCCCCCTGGGTGGAGGGATCCCTGGCTGACAAGGATGGCATGCCAGCACCAAGACACGATAGCAGAGGAGCACTACAGCACACGCAGGTAGGTGGACAAACACCCATGCGTGGGACGGCCACAGTGGCATGGCACACAGGCATCTGTGGTCATGCCCTCCGGCATGCACAGACAGGTGGGGGGCAGGGGCAGGCATGGGGCTGTGCCACACAGCCACACACAACAACACGCAGTACAGCACAGCACAGCACAGCACACCACACACACACACACACACACTGGCGCCTGCAGGCACGTGCCCAGGCGCTGGCACCTGGCATGGATCAGACGCAGGGCACCATTACACATGTGCTTCCAGTGCTGTTGTGGCATCATCACGCACACACCACATGGGCCAGCGGCAAGGCAGGTGCTCACACGGCCAGTGTGTGGTGCATTCCATGGATGCCACGTCCGTGGCATGCACACACACACACAATGCCCTTGTGCACACAGTGCGGCAGCAGTGGACAGCGGATAGGGTGGCGGGCACATCAGCTCCGCCGTGCGGTCATACGGCCACCACAGACATATGGATGGCCATGCCGCAGCCACCCAGCAGACACAGGAAGCGCGATGGCCATGGGGGGTTCTGCGACTGTCCCCCAGGGGTGAAACTGTGAGAACACGACCATGTCCTTGCAGGGGTCTGCAGGTTCCCAAACAGGCCTGCTCCGGGTGTGCCTGGGATGCCAACAGCGGAGCCCGGCATCAACACTGAGGGGGTCGCCCAACGCTGGGTTCATGGGGTGGACAATGCACTCCGTGGGGTCTGCGGCACCTGGCCGTGCCCCACTGCAGCCAGTGGGGCACAACTGACTGTGACCGCAGTGGCTAAGCGATCCAGGTCCACGGTCGTGTCCTCCCGTAGGTGATGTATGGCCTCCTGGACCTGCGTGATGCCCCTTTTGTGCTTCTCTGCAGCCTAGTGCACCTCTGCATGGAGTGCATACACCCCAGCCATGAGCAGCACCTGTTGGTCCATGGAGGCTCACAGCAATCAGGTGTGGATGGCTGGTCCTCCAGGGCTGGGCATGCCCCCATGGCAGATGCAGCCACCCCTGCCACTGCATGCTGGTGTTCCGGTGCTGAAAGGGATCACAGATGCGTTAGTGCTGCCAATGCTATGGCCCCCCAAACCCCATCCCTGACACCGCTGTACCTACCATGCAGTGATGGACTCCCTCCAGTCTGGAAGCCACCGCCCGGCACACTTTCGACAGCGCTGCGCCACAAGGTGGCCGTCACTAGCTCCTCAAGTGGCATGAGCTGTGGTATGTCAGCCTAGCCCCAACCTGTGGCCAACCTTGCAGCCTGTATGGCCACCACCTTCTCCTTGATCTGACGCTTGTCGGTGCCCACCTTCTTCTTGCACTCTGTGCAGATTGCTGGTGTCTGCCCTGCTGGTTCACAGCCTCCGCCACCTCCTCCCAGGCTGCAGCCCTGGCCTGGGATGTGCCAGTTGCACCACTCAGCAGAGGCTCCCTATTGAGGTATGCCTCAAACAGAGCATCCGCCTCCGCCATCGTAAAGTTGGGCCTGCGCTTGCGGGAAGGCCCACGCTGCTCACCCTTCTCACATTCGGACATGTTGCTACCTGTGGACAGTGACATGTGGTTAGTGGCTGCAGTGGCCCACAGCAGCCAACCATCCCGCTGTGCTGTTCATCCCCTCAGCAGGTGCAACTTACCTCGGTTGGTTGCAATACCGGTCCATGTCCTGTGCAGTCCTGTGGCGCCTTTATAGCGCATCGCATGCAAATGTGCTGATGCGCAACAGTGATGAGATGCTAATTCCCCCAGTACACCATGGACAGGCTGATGAGCTAATCTGCATATGCTGACTGAATATCACATTGTTGCGCCTTGCGCAATGGGACTTGCGCTGGCACAAGTCATGGCGCAATGCAGTGACGTGCGCAGTGCACCCATCAACACGCATGTGCCACAGCATGTACCACCGCCTATTGTGCAGCATGCTCTAGGTGCGCTATTGGCAGCCATTGTGCCCTATGCACTATAAGATCTAGGGTGGTTGGGTGCCATGGGGCCTATGGTGATCAGGCGCTATAGGGCCCATGGTGCTCAGGCACTATAGGGCCTATGGCGCTCTGGCACTATTGGGCCTGTAGGGCATGGTGCCCTCAGGTCACTATTGTGCAACATGTGTAATGGCCCCAGTAGTGCACATGCGCACATTGCACGTGCTGACCGCTGCCCTGCCCTATGCCCCCAGGGACCTCTGCCCCATGTGCCAGTGTGGCCAGGCTCATGCCGTTCAGCACATCTCCAGGCGAGGCGCGCATCCCAAGCACATGGAGCTCGTGTGCTACAGGGTGCCATTTTTAGCTGCTTCATTGTGGAGGAAGCATGCCGCAGCATGCAGTGCCCCATTCTCAGAACTGGAGCCAGGTAGAGCTGGTGAACCTGGTGGCCCAGGTGGAGCCCCATGCTGCCAGTCTATTTGGACAGCATCCCCTCAGCAAGCCCAGGACCGAGATGTGGCAGAATGTGGCTGATGGCCTTGTACAGGCAACTGATGTGCAGTGCAGAAGGGAGCAGTGCCCCACCATTATGGGGACCTGTTGAGGCAGGACCAGGGAGGCTAGGTCGCTGCAGGTACGCGTCCGGAGAGGGGCCGTGCCACGGTCAGGTAAGTGTGCTCCGTCTGCGTCTGTGCACGTCCAGTGTTCCATGGGGCTGGCAGAGCTGCATGCCATGCCAGGGGGGGGCGCTGTCGCTGCGTGCCCTGTGGCCTGGCATTGCACGTCACTGGGTGCGCTGCGCCACTGCCCTGCAGCCGTGCCGGGCTGAGATGCACTCTGTGCTTGGGGGGGTGAGGGTGGTGGGCACATGGTGTTGCTGTGTACTGATGTGTGCATGCTTGTGTTCCCGTCCTAGGCCCTGAAGACTGGAGGAAAACCAGGGTGGCGGGGGTGCCTGGCGGGCCGCGGCAGGCTGCTGCGGGCCCTTCAGCAGGAGCTGCGGGACCAAGGGGAGGAGCTGATGAACCAGCGCATGCAGCACCACGGTGGGTAGGTAGGCGCTGTGCATTCATAAATTGTTGTGCAGGGTGGTCGGCGGGGGTGGGGGTACGGCCTCAGCCCCCTGTGCACTGAGCCATGGAGCTGTGCTCAGCCCACAGTGTGCATGGTGCCGTGGGGCAGCCATTGCACGTGTGTGGCAGCTGTTGGTGGGCTGTGGGTGCGACCAGCTGCCACCTGTGCTGCTGCAGTCCCACCGCTGCACCATGCCACCTGCCTGCCACTGTGCTGGCGGTTGCCCCTTGGGCAGTGGTGTCCAGCATTTTGCATAGCCGTGGCATGCCGGGTCGACTGTAGTCATATGCCCACCCACTACTGGTGGCCAGGGTGCCGCCCCAGGGGCGTGTGTCCCCACTGTCCGCTGCGTACAGTGGGAGGGTTGGGGTGCCCTGGACACGCACTGATCACTTGTTCCTTCCTTTGCCATAGGTGTCCAACTGGGTGGTCGCCAGCCACACTACGACTGCCTCCTGTGGCACATCATCATGATAACCAACGCCACCCTGGAGATTGCAAGGCTGACAAGACAGCTCCTGCTGTGAGGGCAGCACAGGGGTCAGCACCAGGTGGCGGGACGTGGCCACCCATATGGGCCGTTGTTACCATTCCTGCACCTGACCACCCTTCCTCTGCCTTCCCCTGTGCCATTGTATAGCCCTGTCTCCTGTCCCCATCCCTCCCTTTCCTACGATGTTCCTGCTTTGTAAACAGTTTCCCCTGCTTTGTTCCCTGTTTTGTATTGTGAATAGTTATTTAATACAGTTTACTTTGTTTACCCATCTGTGTCCGTGTCTGCTTTGCGGCTGGTGAGTGGAGCCATGCTGCAGTGGTGTGGTGGGTGGCTGTGTGGTGCACCTGTGTTGTTCTGTGGGCCGTGCATGGTGGCGTTTGCCCATCGGTCAGTGGCTGTGCCCTGGGGTGGCCATGGGCTGGCTGTTCGGGCTGTTTGGCGTGTGTGTTGGGTGTCGTGTGGCACGGTGTGGCTGGCTGTGGACCAGGTGGGTTGGGGCGTGCCGTCCAGCGGGGGGTGGCTGGTGGTGGCCAACCCCTGGCCGTTGGTGCCACCTTTTCATACGTCCACTGCTCTGGTGCTCGTGGACGGGGGGCTGGCTACATGCCTGCGCTCCTTTGTGGGCCAGCTGTGCCTCTCGGCCTGGCTCCATCACCTCCCCAGCGGTCAACCCCCTTTCTCCAGTGCCTTGCTCCCTGCTGTGCCTGTGGCTGGTCCATTTGTGCCTTGGCTCATCTTTCTCAGCCAGCACCAGCGTCCATGGTTGCACTGTGCATGTTGGTTGCTCCCCGCACACCTCTGACTGGGCGCCTGGCATCCATGCGAATTCAGTAGTCAAGTTGCGCTGGGCGATGTCACCATGTGCAACCTTTGAATAGCGCGCTCATTGCGCAATGGCGCATTGGATTTGTGCTGCGCCGGCCTTGCGCTGGCGTCTGGAGCATTTCTGAATATCCCACCCTAAGTGTTTTTCGGGTCATGAGAAAATATTTTAGGTCATGACGGCCACCATCTTGTTGTTTTTTTAACACAAAAAACATGGAAAGTACATAAAATGATGATTTTTGAAAAAACAAACACCTGAACCTAAGTAAACAGGACTCACTTAACTAGATTCTAGTGTTTGTTTTTTTCTAAATCAGCCCAGAAATACCTTTTGCGGGCACCCCAAAATCCTGGGTGCCCAGCTTAACGAAAGGAGCTTTTTTCAGGTTGTGAGCCAAGAAGTCCCCTGTTGCACGCAAAGTACTGCGATGGGAAATTTCAACTTGCACCCAAAACATTCAGTCACATGTTCCTTCCCCCTCCTAGCTCAGCCAGCCCCCCCTTCGTCCTTTCCGCTGATCCATCATTATAGTTTACAATGCTCCCTCCCTCTCCCAGTTCAGCCAGCCCTCCCTCATCCTTCCCAATGGTGGCTTACTGCTTTCTATAAGTATACTGGGATGCCCACTCTGGTATCGCTCAAAGGTTCGAACCTCTGTAACCCCCCCTTCCCTCAGAGCAACACATAGTTGACAACTGACACTACAGATGACCTTTGTAGCAATAGTCCATTCACTCATTTGTATCTGAACGGGTTCCAGAGTGGACCATGGCACTGGAGGCACCAGAAACTTGACAGTCTACACACACAAGCTGTCCATAATGGAAAATAGAGTCAAGTAGTAGGTTTTATTATGGTAAGCTGGAACTGACAGAACATCCACCCACAGGGGCTTAGGTACAGTGACAACAGGTACACAGTTCATTTTCTCCACAGAAGTAATTTGTACATTACAGGTAGGAAACCCATCTCCCTTTTCTCTAGGGGTACAATTACTTTTCTCCTATCCATCCCTCTTCTGGGCTGTGGACACAAACTACTTTTGGCAGCCCTTTTTGGGGCAGACAATGTCCAGGCTTCCACTATTATCACTGTATCCAAACTGCATGGACCTCACTCCCATTGGACCCCCATCTTTAAAACCACAGGGGAGCAGCTACAATGGAGTTCATCAAAATTGACACAGACCTGCACCTCATATGCCAGATAGAGCACTTAGGGTTCATCCCTGGCTGAAGGGGGGCATTTCTCTCTATCTTTCAGATCTATACTGAGGAGGTGCCCCTGTACCTGAGCCAGACCTTCCTCAGTTTCTGAAAGCCTACGGGAATTTGATAGGAGCTCACTGGGCAATTCCTTCCTTTTCCCACACTGGGCAACACTTTACATAAAGTCTCTTAAGGTAGGGATGAACCCTGCAATTACTCACGGTTGAAGAACATCAACTCCAAATCGGAGTCTTCACCCACACAAGGGAATGGAAATGCAGCCAGCCATTGCAACTGCTCGACACTGCTCACATTTCCCGACTTCGGGGCTGGCCAAGCCAGGAAGGATGGGTGACTTTCCTCCAGCCAGCCCCACACTCTTCTGCCAGCAGGGAGAAGGCAACTCTCCAACACTCTGCACTTAGGCAGAAAAAAACTCTCCCCAGCAGCATTCCATACCAAAATTCCAGTGTGGCTTATGCTGCTGCGAGAGTTCCATCCCCTTGGACCTCTGCCAGGCTGAGTGACAAAAGCTGCCATGGAGACCACAGCAGGTTTTATGGACCTCGGCTGTGCAGCAAACCTACCTGGTAACCTAATCTACCAGGCTTCTAGTAACCCAGGGGAACCCGGGGGTTACACCCCTTCCCCCTCCAAATCTCCTGCTCCCCTCAAACACATAGATGGCAACACCAGGGTACTCACCCCCTGGTGCCACTTTACATTATGCCAACACTGGGGTGCCGAATCCCTAGTGGCAGTCTGGTCCCCCTAAAATAAAGAAAATTGTCCCTCATTGAGTTTTCCTTTTTTATCTTAGTTTAAACTTGAAAATAAGAAATTGGTCCTTCGTCAGTCTCTACCCCCCCACACACCCCGAGGCCCCACTCAGCACCCACCTCCCCACACCTTACACAAACCCTCACTCACCAACAGATGGTCCCACTTCATAGATCCACCCTTTGATCTGAAAGACATCCTCTTCCGAGAACAGCAACTGTGTATGAGGAAATCAGATCAGTCTGGTTAAAAGTATTTCAATGCATTCTGAACTTTTATGCATAACTTTGTCACTTTTAAATATTTTTACACCAAATTTTCAACATGGCCATTCTGGAACCTTACCTCATGAACACAGTTGGTGAAACTTTTCAGGTCTGGTCCAAAGGTAGTTTCACAGTCGCTCTGCAAAATCACCTTTTGGGCAGGATTTGAACATTTTTTCATAAGACTATTTTTTTTGTTTGTTTATCTTTTTATTCCTTCCACTGGACATCTCCCCCTTAGCTCGGACCCCCCAGCCTGACACCCTGATGTCCACTGGAACTTACCTGCCAGCCAGTATCCCGAAGGTTTGCACCCCAGTGGGGCTGATGTGGTCCCCCAACCCCTGTCACAGACCAGATCCAGTATTTGGACTGGTGAGCCCAGCTAGTTGGGTGCGGAGCTTGCGAAGGCCCGAGCACCATCCTGCCACAGGTAGGTGTTTTTTGTCTCCCCCCCTTTTTCACCTGGTATGGAGGAAGTGGCATGCAATGACACCAATAGCCAAGCTGTGCACACTCCTGTGTGCAGCATGCCAGGCATCTGCCCCAGCTCTGCCCCCCCCCGAATACAGTCCTGATGTGCTGACCCCCAGCCACTGCTGACACCGGGCACTGGTCCCACACCTCCCCAGAGGAGGAGAGTGGGTCCCTTGGATGCTCGATCCTCCTCCTCCCCCCCTCCCCAGCCGGCCCTCCAACTCCCGAGCTCATTTCCAAACTCGGGTCATTGGCATCGCGAGCGGTAGTGCTACTACTGGGTTGGCAGGCTGGCCCCATAAGAAGACTATGTTGAACATTTGGTGGACATCTATTGTGAAATAACCAATTTATGAGTGAACATTGAAATATTTCAATATTCACTCAGAACTGTGCTAATTTTCAATATTTTTCCACCAAATGTTCAACATGACCTTCTTGGGACCCCAACTCATGAATAAGGTGGGTGAAATTTTTCAAATAATGGCCAGAGCACACTACAGAAGTCAGATGTGTGGCCACAAGTTGCGGCAGTGAGATGCAGGCAAGGAATGCAGAGTGCCGAGAAGGAAATGTTCAAGCTGGCAGATCACACATTCGAGAAGGTGGCTGCTCAAATGTGAGCACAGGAGCCGCATGATTGTTTTGGACAGCCAAGCAGGCAGCAGCTCAGAGATGCCTGTTCCTCCAGTCCCACACAAGCTCTGCCATTCGTGAGGTCAATGGAGGTCATAACCAGCCGTTCAAAATAAATAATTTTTTTCATGCAGCCCATGGCATATCCCACATACGTAATAGTGGCACAGTAGCACCACCATAGTTAGGGTTGAGTAGGCAGTTTAATGTTAAATCTCAAATTTTGCACTTTAATAACTTTGCAACCATTCAACGCATTTGCACGTAATTTGGTATGCACTGTTCTGTGGGGTAGATCTCTTGATATATCAAGTTTTGTTTCAATCAGATTTGTGGATTTCGTGCAGTGCATAGTGAAATAACTGTAAAAGTCAGTTTTTTTTTTTTTGTTTTGGCTGTTTTCTCCTCATCGCGCTGCTACCACATCGTTTGGAATTTTGGTCTGAAATTTTCAGGGTAGAAACAGCTTGCCCCAAAGAACAAGCCAGAATTGGTGTGGTGAAAAAATATTGATCTGTTTCAACTGTATTCAGTTTTGAAAGTTTTAGTTCTGAGCATGCTCAGTTCAGTCTTTTGGATAGTTGCACAGTGCAAAAAGGGATTTAGGGCTCACGAAAAGGGATTTTGATAGCTTGCGAAAAGGGATTCATTAAATCCCTCTTTGTGAGTGACCATCTTTTCATTTTTCCAGCCCAAACAAAATGCAAAGAAGTGCAAGATTATGCACATAGGGAAGAGAAACCCAGAAGCCACCAATAGGCTGGGAGGGGGGTTGCTGGCAGTCACAAGGGAAGAAAGAGACTTGGGAATCATCATCACCGATGACCTGAAATCATCCAAGCAGACCACTAAAGCAGTAGGTAAGGCAAGGGGATGTTAGGGTGTATTAGTAGGGGTATCACAAGTCTTAAGAGGGAGGTAAAATCCCTCTTTACAAGACACTGGTTAGGCCCCATCTGGAGTACTGCGTGCAGTACTGGAGGCCACACCTTCACAAGAACATTAACCAAATTGAGGCAGTCCAGAGAAGGGCAACCAAAATGGTGCAGGGACTGCAACAGAAAACATATGAGGACAGATTAATGGAGCTCAATATATACCCTAGAACAAAGGAGGGAGAGAGGTGATATGATCGAAACATTCAAACACCTTAAAGACATTAACAAGGTGAAAGAGTCTTGCAGTCCTTATCTGCCATCATCTTCTATGTTTCTATGTTCTGAAGATGCATGCTACGTGCCTAACTCTCACCCTGTTCTCCTATACTGTACCATCTCAGCTTCCTTACACATGGAATGGGGTAAGAGTTAGGCCTGATGACCCCAAGGCACACCCCGACGCCTGTTGGTGTGTGGAGAGTGGGGGTAGGGTGGGGTGGTAGGTGTGGGGGGATGTTAGGCTTTGAAACCCTAACACTTCATTTTCCTACCTTTGTAGCTTCAACCCTAACTGATTCATTAACAAAGTTTTTTGCAATGAATATATATATATATATATATATATATATATATATATATATATATATATATATATGTAAATAATAAGCCATGACCGGGTGTACATTATAGGATTTTAATGCATGCCCCCAGGGGTGTAGTAAGGCACGAGGCCAAAGGCCGTATCCTTATGCCCCTGAGGAAGTGCATTAAAATCATATGATGCACACCCTGGAGGGGCTTATTACACTTATAAAATGGCTCTATGTAGGTTTTTTGGGGAGGAAAATATGACTGAGTACCTGACCGTGTGTTTATTGAGATTTATGCGAGTTCAGGTGATGTCTCCCAGCCAATAAATTTCTTGAATTTTTCTTGCCATTTTATAAAGATATATAATTCAGGGATGAGAACTTTTCCCCATAGAAAATGCCATCATTTATTTCCCTATATATCTGTGACTAATCTAGCAATTAAAAGTATACCTGTGATTAATTTATCAGTTAAAAGTATATACCTGCACGCTGGCCCAGTGGCGCTGAGGGTTGAGGCACTGGATGCCTTACCTCGCACTGTGCTGGCGAACTGAGTTTGGGAACGACCTTGGGTCGCTAAGGTGCCGGCATGGGGGAGGGGTGGGAGCAGGATTGAGTGAAGGCTCTCTTCTCCCAGGAAGGGGGGGGGGTCGCCCACTTGTAGGCCCACCGTCACCTGATAAAAGTCCGGTGATAGGCGCAGGCAGAAATGGTTTGACCAGTAGGGTGGGAGGCATCCTGCAAGGTGCGCGTATGCATGCCTCCACATGCGTGTGTCATGTCGGGGACACGTGGGAGTGGGACTAAAAGGGAAAAAAGCCAAAAATAAGAATGGGGGAAAAAAAGCATATACCTGCACTACTTAAAAAAATACAGCTATATACCTACACTAATGAAAGTTGTATACCTACACGACGCAAACAATTAAAAGTATATACCTGCACAAATAAAAAGTATACACCTGCACTACATTACACTGTATGGGACACCATTAATAACACAATTAATACATCATTAGGAAGCTAGCCTAACCAATTAACAAGCTGCAAAAGAACCTGGAAAAAAATATATTTAAACAAACCCAGAAATCCTCCAAACTCCTGCCTGCACGTATTACAAACCATTACCTCCTTGCTGCAAGAGACCTTCAGGTCAATTGTGCAATCTCCATAACAAAAAACATCCTAATGTATTTAACAAACAATGGGTAAGGGTGGAATTCTCAGAAGTATACCCATCTCAAGGGATAATTAGGGCAATAAAGCCACTCGCCTTCAGGCTTATAGCCCAAATTAGCCCCCTCAATGGATATACATCCTTGTATACCACCCTTACGCATTACTTATTATATATACATATATATATTATATGCAGTGCCTATGAGAATAAAAAATGGCAAATACCAGTCATAATTTTAAGGTGGTGAGACCTGCAGTGAGAATATTGCATTTGTCCTCACTGTAGGTCCCCATGGCAGAATTTATCCACATAGTAGTTAATGATTGGCTGGAACCAGCAGCAAGTGCTTCTGACTCCAGCCAATCATTTTCACCGCAAAACTGTCGTTTTCCACCCATCTTTCCCACAACAGCAGGGGCGGTCTAGGAGCAGTCTTTCCCGCAGCAGCAGGAGCACACAATCAGAACCCCCTTTTCAGTACAAGTTTTCAAACCCAAAACTAAAATTAAGTAGTCGTAACGTCTGTGGTATTTTAAATGGTACCACTGCTCACTGACAATCCAATGACTCTTGCTGCCACTCTAAGCAGTCCCTCCATCTTCAACAGTAACAACACAGAAAACAAACTGCTTCTCCCAAAAAGTAAAAAAGTATTTAAAACAGCCCTGACCCATTCATCTTGTCCCAAGCCAGCAGCTCTTGCCACCACTCTTACCGTTCACTCAGTTTCATCCCAATCCCCCTTGTCTGGTTTCTGTCCTCCACACTGCATTCACTGTCCCCAAGCAGCACTCCACTACAAACCACAGCCTCACCGCGTTCTCCCGGATCCTTGAAATTTGAATCGCCCAGCACAGCACAGCGCATTCACGCAGGCAAGACCACAACCAGACACAATGACACACTGATGCATGACAAAGTGTCACGTGTGTCCCATTCGGTCATTCTAAAACACCACTCGGTATCCAAAACAAATGCTTTTAATCTAAAGAAAAAACACCACCAAAAAAGCACAAATACTAGAAAAAAGTGAAGCCTTGCATAATTGGAATATGCCACGGCCCCACTACAGATATCATTTTTATTTTTCTCTCGAGCAGTTTGACCTTTGGCATCACTCGTAGCTTCACCACTCGTGATGTCACAAGGTCAAACTCCACTAGGGAAAAATAATATCATCTGTAGTAGGATATAGATATAGATATAGATATAGATATAGATATAGATATAGATATAGAGCAAGAGATAGAGACAGAGACAGCTAGAGATAGAGACAAAGACAGAGACAGAGACAGATCTAGAGCTAGAGATAGAGACAGAGACCGAGCTAGAGAGAGAGAGAGACAGAGAGACAGAGAGACAGAGCTAGAGACAGAGACAGAGATAGAGAGAGAAAGAGACAGAGCCAGAGACAGAGCTAGAGAGAGACAGACAGAGACAGAGACAGAGACAGAGACAGAGACAGAGACAGAGACAGAGACAGAGACAGAGATAGAGACAGAGACAGAGACAGAGACAGACAGAGAGCGCTAGAGATAGAGACAGAGATAAATATTATAGGGGTGTGGTCGCACCCCTATAGTTAGGGTTGAGTAGGCACTGCTATGTTAAATCCCAAATTTTGCACCTTAACTTTACAACCGTTCAATAGATTTGCATGAGAATTTGCATACGCTGTCGCCTGGGTAGATCTCTGGATCTGCCAAGTTATATTCTGGTCGGATGTGCAGTTTCCAAGTTCTGAAGAGGTGAAAAAAAGACTTTTCGCTCAGTGACTTTGCTGGGTTTTTCTTTGAGCTTGCCTACAGCCCAGACGGTTTGGAATCTTGGTCTGAAATTTTCAGGGCAGAAAGGGACTAGCCCACAGACATGCCTTTTGCTAGTCTGGTGAAAATATAATAATCCATTACAAAATTATTTACTTTTTACATTTTGAAAAAAAGGTTTCTGAGCATGCTTAGTAAGCACTTCAGGATAGCTGTATGAAACGAAAAAGGAATCCTGTTTCATATTGGAATATTCCTTTTTCAGTTGCTACCATCTTGTTTCTGTTTTTTTTTTTTTTCTTCAAAAAAAAAATTTCAAAAGCTACAAAACTGACATTCTTGAGAGACACCAGCACATCTATCTGGATGATTGGGACCCTGTTAGGTGTAATCTGCACTTCACAGTTGCAGACATGCCCTAGAAATGTTTATTTTTAATATTATGAATCTTTTTTCATGACCGCGTGATACAAAAAAAGAATCCTTTTTAATACCATGAGTCACGAAAAAGGATCCTTTTTCATGAAGGGAGAATCTTTCCCTATCATTCTGATTGCTCTCCCAGTACTGTTATGTATTTCTCTGGTGTCTAATGGCACCCCCTACACTCCAGTCCCCATACCCATTAATTTCCCTGGTGTCCAGTGGCACCCCCACACTCTCTGATTTCTATTTCCCATCTGTTTTTGTTTCCCTGGTGTCTAGTGGCACCCACACCCATCGACCGTCATCCTCCTTAACTCAGTTATATCTCAGCAGCCATTTTGTATCAAGGTTAAGCAAAGGAAAACTCAGACTTCAAAAAGCGCTCCAGGTGGTAATGAGTTAAAAAGCATATTTCCACCAGCCTGGTGACACTGAGGATTGAGGTGCTGGACACCACACCTCGCACCATGTCTGTGACCCAAGTTCATGAACAGACTCTGGTCATCAGGGGTTGGCAGGGAAGGGAGGGGATTGAACGTCCAGAGGACTGCTGTATCCTCCTGGGGCAGGTTCCTGGGTATGCCCCACTCCATTGTGGCTCCTGGTGGAGACCAGAGGCCCTACAGGTAGTGGGGCTTGATGCTACATCGGGGGTGGAGTGGCTGCGGTTGGCTGCATGTAGGTGTGCTGCTGGCATTGCACGTCCGCGCTCTGAAGGGGAAACATTAAGGAAAAAACCCTGGTGGTCTATTGGAGGTGAAGGGAGCCCGGAGGCCTGCCCACATCCCGATGCTGGACCTGCCTCCCTGGAGCTCCAGCTCTACCGGTTCCCACAGCTGCCCCTCTAATTACAGATAGGCCACTGTGGGCGGGCCCTCCCCGAGGGGCTGGTCAAGCCATGGGACAGCATAGAGACAGCCAGGTTGGAGCCCAGTAGAGGAGGTTTCAGGCATGGAGTAAAGGCAGAAGCCGAGTGGTGCCCTGGAGAGATGTCCTAGGTCCCAGTGAAGAAAGAAAGTTAAAAAAAAAAATATATATATATATATATATATATATTTCCCTGGTGTCTAGTGGCACCCTCCACCCACCGATCGCTGTACCCCTTGTATAATTATATTCCCTGGTGTCTAGTGGCACCCCCCCACCCGCCGATCGCTGTCCCAGTACCTGAAAAAAAAAAACGGTCCCCAATGTTTTTTTTAAAAGATAAAATAGTCCTCACCGATCTGACCCCCACCACCTCCTCAGCACCACCACTTTACACCCCAGTACACCCCCCACACACACACCTCACTCACCTGAACAGGTCCCAGGTTCAAGATCCACTCTCAAATCGAAGACACATCTTGCTGCTGGAACCGACGACTGCAATATGAGAAACTAAGCTAAATGCATTTCGAGGTATCTCAATGGGGTTTTCAACATTGATGCATTACTTGGCCATTTTTGCATACTTTGACACCAAATTTTCAACATGGCCTTTTGGGGACCCCACCTCATGAACAATGTCAATGGAGTTTCACAAATCCATCCTGAGAGGTGATTTTGCAGTCACTTGGTGAAATCACCTTTCAGGCAGGATTTCAAAATTTTCACTGACTGTTCAAGAATTGGGGTCATAAGAAGGCTATGTTCCAAATTTGGTGTAAAAATATGTAAAAATGGCAAAGTTATGAGCATGTGCTTAAATGTAACTACGGTCGCTCGTAACTTTGGGAATTTTATATATTTTCACCCCAAATTTTCAACATAGTCATTTTTTACATCATCTCATGAACACAACATTGGCTAAAACATGTTTTTTCACCTGTGGCGCGGAATGACATTGCAGTGGCACGGAATGACATTTTTGTGGGGATTTGAACATTCTCAGCACAGCGTTCATGAGATGAGGTAATGACAAGGCTATGCTGACAGTTTGTTTGCTGTCTTTGCTGACATGCTTCCACACCAACATATATGTACGCATCTATGGAGCGATGGGAGTGCAGGACCCGGAGTGCCCTGCAGTCCCACAGGCAAATGAGGAATATGATTATACTATCTCAAAAAGTAAGGAAATTCTTTGCAAAAAACTCCATTAAAGCATCTGTTAGGGTTAAATTGAAAAAAGTAGGAAAATGTGGTGTTAGGGTTCCCAACCATAACACCCCACCCCACCATGCAGGTAGCAAACCAGGCATGTGGTGTGCCTTGGGGTTCTCCAGCTTAACACTCACCCCATTCTCATACACTGTACACATCTCAGCTTCTTTACTGATGGAAGACGGTGAGCTTTAGGCTAGGGAACCTCAAGGCACACCCAATGCCTGGTTTGTTGCCTGCAGGGTGAGGGTAGGGTGTTAGGGTTGGAAACCCTAACACCATATTACCCTACTTTTATCGTTTTAACCCTAACTGATGCATTAACAGAGTTTTTTGCAAAGAATATATATATATTAATATAAAGTGAAGATAGTTTTCTTATTAAGAAGCATATATTTGCCATATATGTTTCATGTTATGAAAATCAGCAAATTTCATGATATGAAATGTGTTTTACATCTGACAATTATATTATTCCATATAAAAACACATATATACATACATCGGATTATTAAGTATATTGAAAAATATATCAAGCAAGCTTTTATATTTAAAATATATGGCTATTCAGTATGGGCCAGATGTCAGTGTTGGGTCAAATGCTCTTTAACATACAGTATTTCTTTATAACTTTATTTATAAGCTTTACTGTCATATAATACAGCCAGATATTTTGTTGGTAGACACTTAAATATACAAAATGCTCTTAGATTTTAACAGAGAATACATCAGCGTTACAATTGGTGAGCTGCTGTGCTCCAAGCTGTTACTGCACGTAGGGGATTCCATTTCAACGTAAATTAATACAGTACCTAAAATAACACATCTTAATGGCCAGATGCTGCCATGGGGTGGGGGGTAAAAACAATATATAGTGCTTACCATCGATCACCCTAAATCAGAGCAGTAGGGTTTGTTCCGCCGTAACCAATAATAAGTATAAACCATTGTAGGCAATCTTAAGAAGGTTCCCAGTTCACCGTACACAAGTTAATGCCAGTAAGAGAGAAAAATGCTGCATCTAGCAATGCTATAAATAGTAGAACAAGCTTACTCTATATGTCCTCCCTCCAAACTTGGACCCATCATAACAAAGTTGTACAACGTTTGTGCAACTAGATTATTGAGACTCCTGATCAAGTCAACATTTACCCTTCAACAGTAAGAAAGCAATAAGATGTGACAGGGTGTGGGTTGTTGATTGATAAGTGTACGCCCCCAGGTGCGTGGTTAGGCATGAGGCATTTGCGTTGAGTGACTACAGCAGCTGGGTAGTGCTCTTATCAATCAACAACCCACACCCTGAAGTGTCTTATCGCTCTTATAAAACGGGTACCAACTATTTCTATAACAATTAGATAAAACACTGGACACATTATTAAAGATTTAATAATAGCATGTTATTTTATTTAAATATGGTGAAAAATAGTCCCCAGATTTGGGCAGAGGAGTGGTAAAATTGATTGAACAGCAACTCACTGAAAAATGCTAAACCAGTGAGTTGGAGGGACAGCAATGTATTATTTGAGCAGTTTGGGTCTGCCTGTACCTATGTAACTGTGTTTTCCCACCTTTTCTCTGTTTATAAAGTACTACTGTATTGCGTACTTTCTTCATCTTGTTTTTGTTTAAGCAATAAGCCACAAGGGGGTGTGGGTTATCGGGAGATTTACCACAGCTGGAGTGGTTTGCTCACAAGGCGTAGTCAGTGGGTAATCACAGCCGGTAATCCCCTTATAACCCACATCCTTAGTGGCTTATTGCGATTATATTTTGTTGTTTTATTTTTATGACAAAAAATAAAGTTTAATAAAAGTTTTTTACAGTTTTTATTATTTTTATTAATTTTCTTATGCCATGAGAAAAAGAGTTCTCTGTTGCTAGGTGGAAAGTTTCTGTTTATGTGTGTTGCACTAATGAGCTGCTACTGCAGCACTAGCGATAGTGGTTTCAAGTTAGGTTTGTGGTGCGAACTGCTTCTGTGTTCTACAAAGCAGTAGGAAGTGACCAGGGTTGCGTTTTCCTTCAATATATATATTTTTTTTAAATGGAGGCTGCTACATTAATGAGGTGAGACGCTGAGTGGACCAGAGACAGAGCTAGTGTAGAGTGGGAGTCTCATGGCATGATGGAGGGCAGACCACACGGGAGTGGAGATGGAGACTGAGGTGAGGTGGGTGCACTTTTGGCGGTTACGGTGAAATCCATGCTGGTCTGTTTTTTGATTTTTTTTTAAATGCGGATTCACTTTCTTGGGGGTTTGTGCTAGTCACGCTATGTGCTTTGGTGAGTTGGACGTGATGGGAGTTGGAGACCGCCACTTAGCGAGCATTCCAACATGGCAGATCTGCAGTTTGAATTTCCCGGGTCAGATGATTTGTCAGAGATGCGGCAGGCTGGCACCTTTTGCAGTGATTATCACAGGATTTACAATGGAGGTAAGGTGCCAGCCTGCCGTTCTCATTGGTCGGTATCTGAGGTCCATGGTATAATTTTATTTTTCCCTTCATTCAAGACATAGAATGTTTATCATGGAATGTTTACCATGGAATACAGGGATTCAAAATTCTGCTCAGTTCCACTGGTAGAATGTTACTCTCCTAATATACTGTACACATAGACAACAAAGGCCTGTTTTAGAGCCAGTGACTCAATTATTTCACTGTCAGGACAAGCAGAAGAGATTTTCCTGATGAGCAGGTAAAGGCAGAAGGGGAATTTTTCACTGTTAGTAAAGAAATAGTTGTAATGAAAACTATAAACAATACTTAATGTTTCTAATTTGTCTATGTGTATAAGCAGAGTGTGATGATCAGGGAAGCAACGTTTAATTAATTTGTTTTACTTTTTATTTAAGATAGTTTTATTTTTAGGGCCCAGTTGAAGGTTTTTACAGTGTAAAGGTAGCAGCCATGTTTGTGATGGAAGATCAGTTATGGTTGCAGAGGGACTGATGGAAGATAGTTCTGGTTGTAGGAAGACTGATTTGCTAATTTGTAACCAGGATGACTGTGTGTATATAGAGATTTAATGTACAGTCAGCTGATGTCTCTTGGCCAATGAGATTTCTAGATTTTTTCTTGCTATTTTATAATACAGGCTGAAGAACGTCAAACTGTAGTATAATTACTGGTCATCAATTTTTACCATAGGTTTGAGTGGTTGATATTTCCCGTAACAACCAACTGGTTGCTACAGGATTCACGTACTACAATTGTCTTAGCCAAGCCACGAGCATTCTTAGAGTGCACACATAAGCCTGGTGTCAGTAAGAAAAAAGACGGCATCCAAGTTTGAAATAAAAATCTGCTCTTACTTGACAAGCACTTCATGTCTGTTCCCAGTCCTGCTGGTTCACAAAGTAACTGAAAGGGAAATCAGTAATTTGAACATGGTCCCTTTCTTTTCACAGGAACCTCCGGGCCATGTGGGCACGTATCTTAGATGACCAACTGCTGAAGAACCACGAAGGCCATGCGATGTTTTTAACATTTCAAGAACTATAAAATGGGTTTTTAGTTGCTAGTTGTAGTTGTTTTACTATAACTTTTTTCCCATACTCATTTTACCATTCCTGTCAGTGTTTTCCCGTTCACGCTGAATTCCCGTTCTTTACACGCTGTTGTGGACGCATAAGGAGAAGGCCAGAAATGTTCATGTAAACATTATATGAATTGTTTGGGTTGCATTTCCTGTAGTTTTAAGGCAAGTAATTAAAAAGTCTGCTGATCAAAAAAATCCCTTGTCTGTATCTATGTTGTTTAGTAATATCTTACTTTAGAGTGCAGTTTTGCATTTACAGGAAATGCGAACTCCATTGCATAAAAATTGAAGCCAAGCAATTACACAAAATAAATCATGAGCAGGTAGTCCTACTCAAATTGAATGCACACCCTTGTCGAGTAATGCTTGAATAAACCCCTCGAGCTGCGCTCTCGGGGTTCATGTAGCATCACTTGACTCGGGTGTGCATTCAATTCTCGTATCAACCACCTCCTCATGCATTATTCTCTATATAGTAAAATATTCAACTTTTATGTTGTAATGGGTGGTTAGGTAAATGCTTTACAGTAAGAAACAATGAACTTGGGAAAAATCCAGTACCAGTGCTAAGTCCCACCTCGCTCCTGCGCCATGGGGAAAAAAAAGTCAATCTGGCGCGTAACTGAAGCATGGAGTCCAAGAGGAAGGTACATCAGTGTGCAGAAAGATAACTATATGCCACGTGGTATCACTATATTGTCAGTACAGTAGCGAAGTTAGGACTAAATTCAACAAAGTGGCATCCAAATGAAGGAAAATTCAGATTTCTGCACTGTCAAATCCACCACTTCCTGATCATTGACCAACTATTCCCCTGACACAAGCAAGACCTTCAGTGTGCTGATACCTCCAGTAGAAGATTGTTGTGTAGTGCTACAGGAATCATTTTACTCAGCCTCCTCGTCCTCCCCTTTGATGTCGCAGGTCTGTCGCTTGAATTCTAACTCAGTCTTTTCCACCAGTTTAGTGGCATCCTTGGAGTCTGAAAATTGGTAAGTTTTGTTATGTGCATTCCGTCAAACTCCTTCCTCCGCTGTCTTGTTTCATGGCTGAGGTCAGGTAAAAGATGAATTTTACTGCCTTGCCATTCAGAGGAGCCCTTTTGCTCAGCTTTAAGCAAGAGACTGTCCCACTCAAGAACAGAGCTCAGTACTACCAGTACTGTTTGAGGTTGTGGAATATTGGACTAGAAGTGAGAGCGGTAACCCTGTAGAGTGATCCGATAACATTTGAGTATAGCAGGGGACACAGAGATTTGTTAATGTTTACAGATCCATGTTTGGAGGGAAAATTGTCAAATTATCCCCTTCTGGCCCATCTGGTAGCCCCAAAATGTGGACATGTGTCTCTCTGATGGAATTCCTCAGGTTTTCTAACCTTTTTCTTAACAGTCCCGTTTCCTTCGTTAGTCCTGTTGTGACAGTAAATGTTCTATAGGCATTTTGTGTAGCTTTCAAGATGTCGTCTGTAAGTGTGCTAATTTTGCTAGCCATAGCCTTTGTCTGCGATTGGAATTCTTCCACCCGTTTATCTATGGCTTGGATAGCTTTCAGCAGGGCGGCATTGGTGGGTTGTGAAATAACTCCAACAGTCTCATGCGGCTGCATCGCCTTGCTCCTGCCTGGCTGCTGTGCCTTTGGCAGGGCTCCTTTGCCACCTGTTCCCGCCGATTTGTTAGATCTCCCCATAGTCACTTCTCCTTGTAGGCTACTAGATGATTTGGGTATTATATTCCACTCAACGTCCTCTTGCTGATAGCGTGATGGTTCTTGAATCCAGGAACTTTGCAAATGATTTTGTATTCATTTAGCTACAGCAACTGCAGAGCTTCTAAGAGTGCTGTTTGTAGCTCAGCTGCTGGCCCCCCATGCCCCACCCCCCATCCCCCCACCATGCCCCATTCCAATACAGTATTTATTAATGATCTAGACGAGGATGTCACATGCAGGCTGCTGAAGATTTCCAGTGACACTTATTTGTCAAAAGATTGGACATACTGCACTGCGGCAGTGAGGAAGCAATACTGGGACCTGCACTCTCAAGGGCATAGGCCCAGAAATGGGGGCTTAGATTTAAAGTGGCAAGGTGCTACACCAGGGGACGAGGAATAATCTGGGTTGCTCATACATCATTTGTGGTTTATCAGTGAGCAGCACAACCAAAGTATCTTGGGATAATAGTGGATAGTAAGCGGAAGTCAAACAGACGCTCTGTTGCCGCAGTTAAGAGAGCAAATTAGAGGTGCTTGAATTTGCCAAATCTGTTCTGATATTATTTTTCAAGATTGCAGAAAATAAGATTCTGGAATCCTAAAAATCCTAGTAGCCAAGAAGTACTTCTTGCATGCACTCAGAATCAGATTTCAGATTCTGGAACTGGATTTTGGAATTGAATTCCAATTCTGATTTAACCATTTTTAAAGGAGAACTGCGTTGAATCTATAAGTCATTTTCCCCAGTAGAACCTGTTTTTTTTAAATACTGGTTCAAATTCTGTTATTGCTCTAGCTGTCCAGGCTTTTTAGCTATATTAGTGGGTGTTTCTGATTTACAAGCTGCTGGTAAGAACCATTTTAGAACTGTATGATGTAGTTCATGTCCCTGTTCTACTCTCCTATTGTTGGCACAATGCATTCATGTTCTGTTACAGAACTCTGTGGCTAAAAGGGACATAAACTACATCATACAGTTCTAAAATGGCACTTAACACCAGAGTGTTAATCAGAAACACCCACAGAGGTTATTAAAGTCCTGTATAGATGTGTAAGCCCTCCAGTGGACTTATCTGGTGAGAGCTATAGCCCTCCATCCTCCGGCCGGTGTCCCCAAGTGGTTGCGGTAGGACTTAAGCCCGGATACCCTTCTGTTGTTTTGCGGCTGTGGCCATGGAATTCCTGGGACCTGAGCCTATGTTCCGAGTGGGGCTGAGGTTCAATCACTGTTACCATGCCTCCGGGTGCTTGGGGAGGCTGGAGTGGTGCCAGTGGTTTGAAAACTCAGGCCGCTAATGTGTAAATAAAAAATTTGGCATCTGCACATCCAGTGCACATGTGCACCCACTGGGAGAAACTTTAAAGCAGCCAGTACTCCATTTCTGGTCTCGTCCATGCAGCTGACCTTAAAATGTATATACCTGATTCCAGGGGCTACATGGGAGCCAGGGGAACATCTGGAGTGGTGACCGGAAAGCCTCCGGTTGCTGAGGGGGAGTGTGAACTGCTCTTACAAGGGTGATTGTAGCAAAATTGAGGGCTGGACTGTTTCGAGCCCTAATAGAGAGATTCAAATGGCAGCCCCATAAAAATACAAAATGGGGGCTGCTGGGTAAAAACAAGAACAGGCACTGAGTTTGCCTACGAAACGGCAGCCAATGAGGAGAAGGCTGCCAGAAAGCTATAAGTAGGATTGCTTTGCCACCAAGAGGGGAGAGTCATTGAGAGGAGCTGAAAGTGTGTGTGTGGTGAGGGAAAAAGACTGTGTGGGCTCCTGAGCCAACTTCCCTGCACTTGTGCTCGTGATGGCTTTGGCCAGAGGTTTTAAAGATAAAGTACCAAGTATGAGCAGGAGGAACACAGACTGAGCTGTGCTGCTGAGAACTTATAATTTGCTCCCTGTGCGGACCCAAGTCTGGGCAGTATTTCTGAACTTGGACAGGCTGGTGACCCCCAGTATACAGACTGAACTGCTGTGCCCCTCAGCGGAGAAATTGTTGGGTGAGTGAAAATTCTGGCAAGGGGAGAGACTGTGAGTGCTGTGGCAAGTGACTGCAGAAGGGCCCAGCCATGCTTTGAAGCGAGAAGCCCCAAGGGAGAGGGCTGAGATTAAGAGATTGAGGAAGTGCTCTGCTGAGGTGTGAGTCCTGGTTTTGCAGCTGAGGAGTCTAGGGCACCACGTTCATCATTGTTCACTCAGCCCGTAGAAGAGGAAGAGACCAGTGGGGAAGACGTCAACTGGCCTGCTTGTGTGAAGACTGTCTACAAAGGCCCTTGGGTGAAGTTGGCAAGACCAGGCAGGTGAACAGCAGCATACCTTAAAGTTCTGTTAGGCTCCTAGATCTGCGACCTTGTTGTGCACCACCATCCAGGGACCTCCATGGTACCATGCAACAGTATTCTGCCGGAAACTCGGCCGGTTGCAGACCCCGCTTTGTGGAGTTCGGAACTGTGAGTACCCCAAGCTGCAGCTTTGAGGAGTCTTATTAGCTAGTGTTCAGGGGGGTAGCTTACATATTTTCCTACAGGGGGTGGTAACCTGTTCTTTGTCCACAGGTACCCATTGCCACTTACCCCGAGTGGAGGCACTGCATCATATTGCTGGCCACTGCTGGAACCCCAGGCTGGCCCCTTGGAGAGTGTGTAATAAAGTTTGACCCGCGAGGGTCTCTGGAGCAGCCTAGGTGAGTCAAAGGGATGTTACAAGTGGAGGCACTACGACTACTCAGTGGCCACCCCTAAAATTGCCATTTTGAAATGTTGAAATTTCCCAGTGGTTTTAGCTAAGAAAATATGGCATTTCAAGAAGTAGAAGACTGGTGTGAGTTTGAGGTACTTGACCCCCAGAAAGTGCTCCTGATAAAAAATGTCACTGAGGGGCATACGAAAGAATTCATTTAGGCGTGTTAGATGGGGTCCTGAAGGAATGTGGGAAAATGAAAATCCAAAGGGTGACAGAAGTCCCTGGCATTGGGTTGAGGGATTTGATTGTAGAGGCTGACAAGGACTTGAGGCCTATAGATGTGCCCCCCTACCATGACATTAGAGGGGTACCAAGAGATCTGGGTGGTGCTATAAAGAGGGAGTCTGCCCACTCCACAACCTTCTGTGCCACCCCCCGAGACCCCCCCCCGGCCCACTGAGGAAGGGGATTTTAAGGTTAAATTAGAGTTCCTGCTCGCTAGTGAAGGGAAGTCCATGAAAGACATACAGGCTTTGTTCCCAGAAGGGGGGCCATCCTCTATAGTGCTGCCCAGTGGGGTGACCCCCATGTGGTGGCACCATACGAACAGTACAAGTACCTGCGCACATTCTTGGGAGCCACCCCCACTCCAGCAGGGGAGGATGATTTTGAAACTTGGCTGAGCCAAGCAGCCCAAATGGTCCAAGTATGGCGGTGTTCTGATGAGAAGGGCAAGAGGGATGTTGAGAGCTTAAGGGGCATGGCTCTGGATGTAATTCAGTCTCTAAGGGCCAGCCAGCCTACCAGTACTGCAGATGACCACGTGGCAATTCTGAAAAGGACTTTAGGGGCTGTTGAGAAGAGGGAGGCCATCTTGTTTCAATTGTGGGGCACTATGCAGCAACACGGAGAGAAGTTGTCATAGTACATTACCAGGGTGGAGGCAGTGATGCGCAAGATCGCTGAGACTGCCAAAGATACCCCGGAGCCCATTGCCAAAATGAGGCTGGATCAAATCCTTAGAGGTGCTGTGCACTTCAGGCTGACTCTAATCTCCGAAAAACAAACAAAGGGGTCAGCAGCTTATAGGCTATAATCACTATTAGCTTTATTGAAAAAGTGTGCTAAAAACTGATCGAGTTCTCTCAAGTGCCAACATGAAACAATAGGAGAACACGGAAGGGTATCTCAAAAAAAGGCAAATATTGCACAAAGCAAAAAAGGAAAAAGGAAGCAGAGAGAACACCAATTCACATGTTGTTGACCAGTCAAAAAACTTTCCAATGTGCAGTACTTAATAGCCCAAAGAACGCCTGAAACCGGCAGCAAGACCGCAAGTGCGTGTCATGAACAAAGCCTTCAAAATATGCAAACAAAGCAAACATACCGCTCCACGGTCCTCAAAGTTTGTCTATGGACCCATAATTTTTTTACTCTAATCTCCCTTAGGCTGTAGGACCAAAAACCCAACCCCCCCCCCATTCCTTTAAGCAGTTGTTGGACAAGGTAAAGGAGGAAGAGGTCCAGGAAGATATTGGTGACTCTTTGCAGATGCCCGCAGCCACCATTGCCACCTTATGACCCCAAGCAACCACCTCTGCAGACCCAGCCCCTTCATTGGAATTGGGCAATGTGTTAAAAGTGCTCAGAGAGTGTATGCAGGACTTCAAGAGAGTGAAGGAGGCCCCCTCTGCCCCAACTATGGTCGAGTTTCAAGAAATAAAAGACTGTGTGAAGGCTCTGCAGCTGGCTCTAGAGTCCCAGTCACTGCAGAGTGTTGCTTTGCCTGAGCCTAGGTGGCAGTCAGCTCTATATGCTGCCTCCATTCTCAGGCCCCGAATGTCCCCGGGCCCAGACAAGGTTGGTTCTGTTTCAAATGTAGGCAAGATGGTCATATGATGTGAGGGTGCCTCAGTGCAGAAAATGGACTTCAGAATTGTGAGTACCCCAAACTGCAGCTTTGGGGAGTCTTATTAGCTAGTCAGGTTCCAGGGGGTCTGTTCTGGACAGGACTGCGTCCCTCTAAAAGTTGTGCACAGGTTGAAAGCCAAAGAGCTAAAAGTGTTTCACAGTTATTTGAGCCCCTAAGAAAGACCACAGGCCTGCATCACCACCTAGGTTAGGTACCCACCTTACAGGGACTTTTCTGGGTGCACTCAGTGGTGGGAAGGAGTGGGTTACATTGGGGAATAATCCTTATTGAAACCGGTGTGTTGTGTTCTTGTTCTCCCTTTTTCCCCTATCTCAATAAATAATCTCATTGTTTGCACTTTAGCTACTGTCACTGTGATTAATTGCAATAGAGTGGTTGAGGGTGGGAAATTGCTACTGTGTAGGAAAGTGTTACTGTGTGGGGAAAGTGTTCAGGGGAGCAGCTTATATATTTTCCTGGGGGGTTGGTAACCTGTTCTTTTTTCACAGGTACCCATTGCCACTTACCCCGGGTGGAGGCACTGCGCCATATTTGCTGGCCACTATGGAACCCAGGCCAGCCCCCTCGGAGGTGTGTACCAAGTTGACCCGAGGGCCCCAGAGCAGCCTAGGTGGATCAAAGGGCTGTTACAGATGGAACAATAACAAAAATTTAACCAGTACATAAAAAAAAAAAACAGTTTCTATTGGGGAAAAATGACTCACAGGTTTGGCATAGTTCCCCTCTAAGATTTAGGATTTTCGGTCTTCAGTTCCAAAAATCTTCTTTCCTAAAACAGATTTGAATCCAGTGAGTCCAGTTATATTAATTTGATTCTGAGCAACCCTAAAATACATGGTTGGGGTGCATGTGAGGTGGGTAGGCCCAGATCACAGTACATTTACTCATCCTACTCCCAAACAAGAAGCATTCGCACGCTATAGCGCTTTTCTTACACATTGTATTCCAAAGTTCTTTACAAGCAATGCTAGACTGGTAGTGAGGTGATTTAATGTGTAGTGGTAGCCATTTTGCACATCAAACCCCACACACAGCCTTGGACAATTGCATGAAATGGTTTTATGGGAAGGGGAATGTTGGCCAGGATACCGTGGAAAATCCTCTACTCTTTTGAAAGGTGCCTTAGGTTCTTTTACTTCTATCTGGACAGCACCAAAGATAGGTAGATGGGGCCTCAGTTTAACATCTCATCTGAAGGAAGGCACACCCTGACAGTACAACCCCCCCCCCCCAAAGTACTGCACTCAGGTGCCAGCATTGATGATCTGAGCCCAATCCCAGTGTGGAACCAGAACCCGTGACCTTCTGGCCAAGAGGTGGATGTGCTAAGAACTGAGCCACGCTGACACCTTGGTTAGATCACATCTAGAGTAGTGTATCCAGTTCAGGGCACCAAAGTATAGAATGGACAATGCTGGCCCGTTAGCTCCATGGTAGTGCTACTGCTTGTGATGCCATTGACCCAGGTTCAGAGATAAGCCCAAGTCATTAGAGAGCCAGCTAGGGAGCAGAATTGAGCATCTCACAATATGCTTTCCTCCTCGGGGGGGGGGAGGGGTTCCCAGCCTTCACTGTGATTCTGCCACCTGGCTGACCATAGATGGTGGAGCATGCGGATCTGAAAGTCAGGGAGGGGGGATGCTGAAGGAGCTTGACACGCTGATGCACATTTTTGTGCACATGGTGCCAGCTCCAGTCAGTCAGAGTCCTGGGGGATAAGCATCACAAAAAGGAGAAAAAAATACACAGCTATGGCTCAGTGATGTCATCCCACACTCCCCAGGCCCTGCATCCCTGATCTAGGCACTCGCTTCCAGTGGGGCATAGCCCAACCTGTCAACCCCACCCTAGGGGATAAGCCAGAAAGGAACAAAGAGACGGGTAAATCTGGGAGACGGTAGGTGATGGGGCTGGGGGCAGGAGCAGCTGATGAGAGCAGACTGGGATCTGGGAGCTGGGAGTCAAAAACCAAAAAAGGAATGAACATTGAAAAATTAAGAGGGTCCAGCAAAGGGCCACCAAGCTGATTAGCAGGGTAGGGGTCATGAGTTATGAAGACAATTCAGCCAAGAGAAGAGATAGAAACATAGAAACATAGACTTTGATGGCAGATAAGGACCACTTGGCCCACCCAGTCTGCCCATTTCCCTACCTATTGGATAAGCTGCAGATTCTAGTTAACCAACAGCCTACTTCCTGTAACCCCCACTATAATTGCCTTATGTCTGTCCCATGCATGTTTGAATTCCCCACTGTTTTAGACCCCAACCTCTCCAGGAAGGCGGTTCCATGCGCCCACCACTCTCTCTGTGAAAAGAATTCTCTCACATTACCCCTGAGCCGTCTCCTCTAACTTTTAACTTGTGCCCCTTGTTCTTACACATCTCTTTTCTGAATGATGCTACCCTCCTGGACTTTGTTGATTCCCTTGAGGTACTTAAAAGTTTCTATCATGTCCCCCTGTCCCTCCTTTCATCAAGGGTATACATATTAAGCTCTCTCAGTCTCTCTTCATATGGTTTCTGATGTAGACCCTGCACCATTTTAGTTGCCCTCCTCTGGACTGCTTCCATCCTGTCTATGTCCTTGTGTAGATGAGGTCTCCAAAACTGCACGCAGTACTCCAGATGGGGTCTCATCAACTGTCTGTACAGAGGGATAACCACTTCCCTTTTTCTACTTGTGATGCCCCTCCCTATGCATCCCAGTATCCCCCTGGCTCTCCTTACTGACTTCTCACATTGCTTACCCACCTTTAGGTCATCTGATATGACAACACCCAGATCCCTTTCCATTATTGTTGTTGTTAGTACCTCCCCTGCTGTCGTACTCTTCTCCTGGATTTTTATTTCCCAGGTGCATTACTTTGCACTTTTGCATTGAATCTAAGTTGCCATATGTCTGACCATTCCTCCAACTTTGCCAAGTCCCTTTCATCCTTTCACCCCCTTGTGTATCAACTCTGTTACAGATCTTTGTGTCATCTGCAAAGAGGCATACCTTTCCTTCTAGACCCTCTGCAATGTCACCTATAAAGACGTTAAAGAGGACTGGACCCAGTACTGAGCCCTGAGGTACTCCACTGTAACCCCTTTCTTCAGAATGTGTTCCATTCACTATTACCTTCTGTGTCCTGTTGTGCAGCCAGTTTGCTATCCAGGCTACCACCCTGGGACCCACTCCCAGGCTGGCTAACTTGATTATTAATCTTTTGTGGGGACTGTGTCAAATGCCTTGCTAAAGTCAAGGTAGGCCATATCCACAGCCCCTCCCCCACCTCCCCTCTCCTTTACTAATCTTCACTATCCCTCCCTTAACCTTTCTATGCTCCCTAATGTACCTATAAAAGGTTTTATCCCCCTTCTTAACTGAGTTGGCTATCTTTTCCTCGGTTTGGGCCTTTGTTTTTCTGACTGCCCTCCCCACTTCTTTCTGCTTTAATTGATAAGTTCCCTGTCGTGCTCCTTCTGTGATTCCTTATACTTTTTGAATGCAGCCTTTTTCTCCTTAACCTTGGCTAAGAGGGGACATTATCACAGTATTCCAAATACTGAAGGAGATAGGCAGAGTGGAGCATACTGAACACAGATGTTTGAGCTGGTAAATGCTAGAACATTTGACGTGAAGTCAGCAGCACTATGTCAACCCAATGTTATTCAAAGCAATGAAGCATCACTTGTTGGAAACCGTTGCTGGCACTGTGAATGGCACCACGAGAAGCCTGAAGAAAAAAGAATTTACCCTTGGCAGTCACAAAAAGGGATCAGTGTGACTGCGGCTTGGCTGCTTTTTTATTATCACTTGTATTCCTTGTTGGCCTGTCCCATCTGGTGCAATATTTATAATGATGCTAAGTGTTTTCACTCTGTTTCCATTCCAAACATGCCTATTTCAGGAAAGAGAAACATCCTTGGACCCCATCCAAATCATTACTTCTCATAGAAACATGCACAATGATGTCAGAAAAAATACCAATGGTCCATCCAGTCTGTCCATAGTTCCCTATCAAATCCCAGGACCTACAGTACTGTCCAGACAGAGTACTAGCCCTCATTATCCACCCCGCTGTTCCCCTTCCTATTACTGCTGCCTAGTATGCCGACCGTATGATGACTCTGGGGCAGCGAAATTCCTCACAGCAATAATCTTGACAGGTTTCAAGATTGTCGCTGTGAGACCCAAGGGCAAAAGTTTGCCCTTTCGACGTCTTTTGCCCCCCCCCTTCAAAACAACTCTGACTTAGAGTTAAATATATTAAGAAGGGGGTGCGGGAGATGCAGCCCACTGCATGGCGTGTTTGGGGGGGGTGCAGTAGAAAACACACAATGTCTGACAGGCAAAGTTTTGCCTGTCGACATTGGGAATCTCGGTGCTTAACCGCTATACCTATCACTCTGCCCCAGCCATGCTTGAAACCATTTATGGTTTTGGCACCCACCGCCTTGGCTAGCAGACTGTTCAATGGTTCCACTCCCCTTTCTGTAAAACAAAACTTTCTTATATCCCAGTACCTCCCTCCCATCAGTTTCTACTCATGCTCTCATGTCCTTGAACTGTTACTTACACAAAATAGCTCTTCACAGTTCACCTTGTTTATTCCTGTCAGGATGTTGAAGGTCTCTATCTATCACCCCATTCTCGTCTGCTCTCCAGGGAGATCATCTTCGGTGCCTTGAGACCATCCTTGTAAAATCTGTCCTGCCGGCTCTGGATCATCTTGGTCACCCCTCGTTGCGTAGAAACATGGTAACATAGAATTTGTCAGCAGATAAGGACTGCTTGGCCCACCCAGTCTGCCCATTTTGTCCCTGCCTATACTGTCACTGCAGACCCTACTTGATCTGTGGTTACTCACCCCCCCCCGCTTTCCTACAAAGATTTCTTTATGCCTATCCCATGCATGCTTGAAGATCACCACTGTTTTCGCCCCCACCACTTCTGCAGGAAGACTGTTCCAGGTGTCCATCACTCTTTCTGTGAAGAAGTACTTCCTCACATCCCTCCTAAATTTCCCCCATCCAGCTTTATAACATGCCCCCTTGTTCTCATGCTCCTTCTCCTCTGAAAAATACTCCCCTCCTGTACCTTATTCACCCCTGTGAGGTACGAATAGGTTTTTATCATGTCACCCACCTCTTCTAGCTTGTACATATTGAGATCCCTCAGTCTCTCCTCATAGAGCTTATGATGTGGCCCCTACACCATTTTAGTCACCTTCCTCCAGATAGCCTCCACCTTGTTTATGCTCTTCCTGAGATGCAGCCTACAGAACTGGACACAGTACTCCAGGTGGGGTCTTACCAATGATCGTTACAGTGGCAACATCACCTCTCTCCTTCTGTTTGTGATTCCCCTCCCAATGCATCCCAGCATCCAGCCCTGCCCACTGCCTTGTCGTACTGCCTCAACACCTTAATCAGATATGATAATCCCAAAGTTCCTTTCCGGTTTGGTTACCATCAGTACCTCTTCCCCCATTTTACACCCCCACCTCTGGGTTCTTTTGCTCTAAGTGCATGATTTTGTACTTTTGTCCCTTGAAACCCAGCTGCCATACCCTCAACCACTGAAAGTCCTATGAAATCCCGACAGTTACTCTCCCAATGTACAATAGCCCGACTCTGTTTGCCCAACATTCAGTTGCCCAACAGTAGAAATTTTCCCCCAGTGGAGGTGATTATATTTAAGTATGGGGGGTGCAGGAGGCGAAGCCCCCCAAAACATAAAATCACCCCCACCACGGGCAAATTTCTACTGTCGGGCAAGTGAATGTTGGGCAAATGGAGTCAGACTATTGTATATCAGGCTAGTGACTGTCAGGATTTTGTAGTAGATCCTCAACCACTCCCTGAGACTCCTCAGGTCTCTACTCATTCTCTCCACTGCCTCCAGAGTATCTGCCCTATTGCAGATTTTGGTGTCATCTTCAAAGAGGCATACCTTCCCTTCCAGCTCCTCTGTAATGTTGCTTATAAAGACACACTGAAGAGGACTGGTCCCAGTACTGAGCCCTGAGATACCCCACTGGTCACGTTCCCCTCATTAGAGTGAGTGCTGTTTACCACCACCCTCTGCTGCCTATCCATCAACCAGTTCTGTACCCAGTTTACCACCTTGGGTCCCACCCCTGAGCTGCCCAGTTTCCTTATGAGCCTCCTATGAGGTACGGTGTCAAAGGCCTTGCTGAAGTCTAAGTAGGCCACATCCACCACCCCACCCTGATCTACTGCCCTGGTCATCTCAGTTGAAGAAATCCATCAAGTTTGTCTGACATGACCTCCCCTATGTGAATCCGTGCTGCCTTGGATCTTGTAACCCGCTGTATTCAAGATACTCTACTAGCCTTTCTTTTAAAAGTGTCTCCATTAACATCCCCACCACTGACGTTAAACTGACCAGCCTGTAGTTGCCAGCCTCCTCCCTGCTGCCACTCTTATGTAGCGGGACTACATCTGCCCTCCTCCAATCCTCTTACAAATGAGTTGTTGAACAGGGCTGTTAGAAGTGCAGCCAGTATCTCCCTGAGTTTCCTCAGTACCCTTGGATGTACCCCATCTGGACTCATAGCCTTGTCCACTATCAGATTTGCAAGTCCTCTCAGGGCTCTTTCCTCTGTGAATGGACTTGTATCGACTTCCCTCCCCTCAGTGTTTGCCCTGCTTCTATGTGGTCCATCCCCCTCTTCCTCCACTGTGAAGACTGAGCAGAAGTATCTGAGCAGAAGTATCTGTTCAGGATATCTGCTTTTTCTTGATCCTCCCCTGCCCCATCTGTAGCCTGTCATTATCTTTCCTGAGGTAAGAACTCCCAAACTAGACACAGTACCACAGGTGTGTCCTCACCCACAATCTATAAGGCAGTAGTAATACGTCTTTTCTTCTACTGTCAATACCTCTTCTGATACATCCAAGCATCCTAGTTGCCTTACCATAGGGCTTGTTGCACTGGCCTGATTGTTCAAGGGAGTCACCAATGATGACTCATAGGTAAAGCTGTGTAAATACCTTTTCCCAAACATTCAGTATTCAGGTCCCAGATATTTGGGTATTTGTTATTTGGTATTCGTTATTAGGCCAGGAAAGGTGTGTTTTTTTTTTTTTAAGGATAGATTAAAAAATACTGAAACAACATTAACCAACCTTCAAACCTGGTATACCATATACATCTTATCGACTGACATAGAGTTGTCACTAATGCAACACAAAGCTATTCATGGCAGCTTCAGTCACCACACCACACACATAGTGGCCTTGTTGCTTTAACCTGTTGGGGGGGGGAGGCTCCAGGGGGAAGAGGCCCCCAGCAGAAGAGGAAGCAGCTGCTGGTGGGGGACTCAGTCATGAGGGGGATAGACTTGGGAGCGGGAAGCATAGGTGAGAGGGAAGTAAGGTGCCTGCCTGGCACTTCAGTTCACAGGGATGGAGAATGATTCCTAAGGATCGGTAGGGTGGCAGGCCATGGGAGGGAGCTGGATATTATTGTCCACTGTTGTCCACCAAGGGACTAATGGCTTGGTGCAGTAGGGAGTAAGAGTAGTGCAGGGGCAGTTCAGGGAAATGGAGGGGGGCCTTGATCAAGTAGCACGAATGGTGGCATTCACCAGGGTGCTGCCTGTATACAACTGAGGGGAGAATAGTGCACTCCACACCAGGAACTTCAACAGCTAATTGAAGGCATGGTGCAGAGAGGAGGGATTCGGCTTCACCGGGGACTGACCTAGAAGGATATCGGCTTATACAGAGGAGATGGCCTGCATCCTTCTGGGAAGGGGATCTCAGTACTCAATGGAAGGTTTAAATGTTATTTGAATGAGCACTTAAACTAGCAAGGGAGGGTGGCTATATTATCAAGGAAGGCACAAATTGCCCCCCCCCCGAGGTTAAAGTAACAAGGAGGGAGAGCCAAGGGCAAAGGATGAAGGGGCAGACAAGTTGGAGGACAAGGGTTGTAAGAACAAAAGATGCAGAAAGAGGGGTATAGAGGAGACAGGAAACAGAGGGAACAATGAAGGAAGGGGGGAGTTGGGGGGAGTCTTGGGAAGCAGAATGGGAGCAGGGAAAAGGGGTTGCAGGTAGGGATGAGCAAGGTTTGGAAAGTCATGTGCGCCAATGTAAGGAGTCTGGGAAATAAAATTCCAGACTTGGAGGCAATCAGGGTGGAGGTGGACCTGGACCTAGTGGCGCTAACTGGGTGGAGCTGCACTAAAAAGCGTGACTGGGAGATGGCCATACCAGGCTACTCTCAGTTTAGAAGAGACAGGAAAGGGAGGAGGGGTTGTTCTGTATGTGAGGGAGGGTGTCAGGGCTGTGGAAGTGCATAAGAACCTAGAGGTAAAGGAAGGGCTAGAGGTGCTGTGGGTCCCCCTGGAGACCTAAGCTGGAGCCAGTTTTCACACTGTGGTGGTATACAGATCTCCAGCATAGGGGCAGGAGTTAGACAAGGCACTAGAGGAAACCATCACCAAAATGACAAATAAGTGGGAGGTGCTGCTGGTTGAGGACTTCAGTCTGCCAGAGGTGGATTGGAGCCTTCCAGCTGCAGCTTCAGCTAGAAGTAAGGCAATCCTAGACTTAACCAACAGCTTGGCTTATGGCCAAAAATGTAAGAAAAAATCTAATTTCATTTAGTGGTCAATGTTGCTTTCTTTTTTAATGTGCAAACAACAGTGCACAACAGATATAAAAGTGCTCCCAGTAGCAGCTGCAGAGCTATTAAGATGTGTGCAAAGGCAAACCACATGAGGACGAGGGTCCTGGATTTTAGGAGGGTGGGTTTTAAAGAAAAGGCAGGCTGCCTTAAAAGCAGCCTAGTAGGGCAGGATTGCCTGGGAGGAGGAATAGTGGAGGAAATTAAAGAGCAACTTTTCCAGTGCTGCTCCCAAGAAACATAAAAGGATCCTTACCAGCCACCAAATGAAAATGCTACAAAAATTTCTGTTTGAAAGTGCCCCTATTTAGGAAATGAAGGGATCGTATTTTGGCTCTGTGGAGTCGAGCCATGGCGATCCCTTCCACTTCCTGGTATCTTTGCAGACTGCGATCCGCCCCACACTCCCACGTTTTGTGAAGTCACTATATGGAGAGTTCGGGGGCACATTACATAGAAATGAATGGGGCCATTTTTCAAAGTAAAATGTTCATACTTTTGATAGCCATTCAGAACACATCATGGCCACTGTTAACTAACAAGGTCCTTATTAGTTAAGCAGTGGCCATGAAAGTATGAAAATGTTACTGTGAAAAATGGCCCCATTCATTTCTATGTAGTGCGGCCCTGCACTCTGCATAGGCACAGGGTCATAATGTTGTAAGACATTATACCGCATGGCAAAATCACACTGCCAATACAGGCGCAATTTCTGCCATGAGGCATGTCTTTTTTTCTGTGGGGGGCTTTCACACACCCCCGTCTAGGGGTTGTAGCTCTGACTCCCCCACTAAAGATTCTCAACTCCGAGGGTCCAAATCAGAGCGACAAGTCATAAAAAAATAAAATGTTTCTGGGACCGGGAATCAAACCCGGTACCAGACGCAGCGCCTGGGTTCCTACTGCTGTGGCTCAGTCCTGTGAGCCACAGCAGCTGCTCGTTGGAACCCACTCCCAGCAGAGGTCTTATCCTCTGCCTGGGAAACCGCTATGGTGCAATATCACATGTCACACTTAGACCACTGATTCTGATCCATGTATCAAATTTTTTTTGTATTACATATAATTTATGTAAGGGAAGGGCAGTCAGAAGACCCACAGTCTTGCTGAACTGACACATCCAAAAAACCCCAGGGATAAGTTCAAAGAACAGGACATAGCTAAATCTGCAGCTATTTAAAATGCAATTTCTTTGTTAAATTTTCTATGAAGGCAGGAACCAAAGTATCCACTTTATAATGCCCCAAGGGAGATCCTTTGACTTGCAATAGTTGCCAGGAAGAACCTGTGTTGGAAGGGGTGTCACAGGGGGCCCTTGAATTACATCAGAAAGACCTGTGATGTGTAGATAACAAGGATCCAGATGAATTTGGAAGGTCCAATACACATTCCCAGGATGCTTTGGAAGGACCAGTTCTGACCAGTTAACCTAAAGAGAGGAAATTGAGTATGTCACTTATCATTTTTTTTAAATCTTGTTGGGACATCCTGTGCTGTAAAATATAACTTTTAATACTCCAAGGCGGAGTTTAATGACCTCAGAGAGGAGGCCGGCTCAGGACTGCTTTTATCCAACTGAGCAAGCCTTAGAGAGACACATTTTATTTTATTTCTGACTGAGAGAAGAAGGACAACATCAGTACTGTAGGAGATAAGTATTATGTGGATAAGAGAGCTTAGTTTGTACTTTCAAAACCTGTTTTGTTTTTAAGATTGTATGTGTTTGGGATATGTGTTCTGTATTTATTGTTCGGTTTTGGTATTTTAAAGTAAAGATATATTTTACAACGGAAACTGCCTGGAGTGCCTTGACATTTCTTTTTATTTAAGTGGAGCTTTTAAAAAGGTTACAGTTAACACTGTGTATGGGCTTATTGATATACCAAACTGGGAAACGGATAGAGTTCTCTGAAGTCTTGCATAGAGTTCTAAGGGTTCATTTGAAAGACCTGGTTGGGTGCCTGTAGGCCAAGATATCTGGCCCCCGAAGACAGAATTATCTGAGCCTGATAAATGGGTACGCTAACAAGAGGTTATCAGTTTGAATCCCTCCAGAACTTGAGACTAAGGTGACTTGAACCCACAAAACAGACAAGAGGGTTACCTTGTTTTGTTCACTGTCCACAAATCATACGCTCAGAGGTTGGCACTTTGGGAGTAGAGGGCTGACCGGCTGAGCGGGGTTTGTGACACCGCGTACAGCAGTTTATGTGGTATTACACCAGTAGTGGTAGGATACTGCGCTGTTCCGGGTTAGCCATAATGTCATACGCTATTAATCGTACAACATTATGACCCGGAAGGCTCTCCATATAGTGACTTCACAAAATGTGGGAGCATGGGGGTGGATCGGGGGCAGATCGCGGTATGCAAAGATATCAGGAAGTGGAAGGGATTGCCGTGGCTCGGCTCCATGGAGCCAAAATACAATCCATTCACTTCCTACATAGGGGCAGTTTCAAAAATAAATTTTTGCAGTATTTCATTTGGGGGCTAGTAAGGATCCTTTATGTTTCTGGAGGGGAAGTTTAAATAGAGCGCGACAGTTGATTTTTAAGGGAAGACATAGTGAAAGCAACCAGCTTCTGTGTGAAGGAAGTGAAAACAAGCAGGGGATAGAAAAGGCCACTATGGTACTCTAGGGATGTGGCCACGAATGTGAAGGATAAAAGTGTGGCATTCAGGAGGCACAAAGAAACACATAGGGAGGAGGAGGACAGGAAGGTGTGCTAAGTAAAACAGAGGGAAGCAGGGATGGCAGTGAGACAAGCAAAGGTGCAAACAGAGGGGTGGCAGAAAGGACAAGATTTTTTTCGAGTACATAAGCAAGAAGAGAAGGCAAGTGGAGGGATAGTGAGGATAAGGAGGACGACAGATGGTGACTGTGCAGAGGGGGATCAGGAAAAAGATGACATCCTGAACAAGCACTTCTGCTCAGCCTTCACAATGAAGGAAGAAGGGAGCTGATCACTGAGGAACAGCAGGAACACAGGGTGGGGAGGCAGTGAACACAAGTCAATTAAGAGTCCTGAAGAGACTTGCAAACCTGAAAGTGGACAAGGCCATGGGACCAGACGGGATACGCCCAAGGGTGCTAAGGGAACTCAGGGAAGAGCTTGCTGCACCACTGATGGCCTTATTGAACAACTCACTGGAAACAAGAGTGGTTCCAGAGGACTGGAAGAGAGCTGACACAAGAGCAACAGGATGAAGGAGGCTATCAGCTATAGACCAGTCAGTCTCACATCAGTGGTGGGGAAATAAATGGAAACCCTGTTAAAAGAAAGGCTAGTGGAATATCTTGAATCCACTAGGTTGCAAGACAAAAGGTAGCATGGATTCATGGGGGATTAGCCAGACAAAATCTGATTGATTTCTTTGACTGTGTGACCAGAATTTATCAAGGAAACACAGTGGATGTGGCTTACTTGGACTTCAGCAAGGCCTTCAACTCTGTGCCACATAGAAGACTGATAAAGAAATTGGACAATCTAGAGAGGGGTTGGATCCAAAGTGGTAAACTGGGTAAGTAACTGGTTAACTCATGCCTGAACTTGCCGCCTATTTTAACCCATCTGACTCGCTCTTATAGCTACCTTTCTCCACTCCACCCCTTGCAGTTGCCCCTAGGCCCCCTGCAGGGTTCATCTACATCCTGAGGGGATCCCTGTGGGCTCTGCTCCCCCCCGCATCCCTCCTCCCCCAGTCCACCTCCCTGCAGCCTTTCCTACCCTCCTTCTTCCCTCCTCCACTTGCACGGTTCCCAAACACCCTGCAGCGGTCACAGTGGCTGCCCTCCCCTCACCCTCCCGTCTACATCCCTCTCTCTCTCTTCATACTCTCTGGCACTTTATGAATCTCCCTACTGATGCACTTACAAATACCGGTATACATCCTTGACTCCCTGGTACCTCTACCCAGTATTTTTTCCCAATTTTCTCCCATAGTTCCCCCACCTTCCAGCCTTTATTATTGTCCTAGGTCCCTCCCCATGTCACTCTCATGTTTCTAAATCTCTGTTTCTTATTCCCAAGTGTTGTTGCCAAATGTTTTGTTCAATGTAAGTATCTTTTTGTAAATGATGACTTAAATGTATTTTTGTTTGCTATTCCATTGTACCCCTTCCCCCAGGTTGCACCGGGAGATGAGCAACTTGTTGTTCAGTGTGCTTTCCTGATGAAACATTTCAATAAATAAATAATGGATAGGCAAGAGAGGATGGTGGTAAATGGCACTTATTCTAATGAGGAGAGTGTAACCAGCAGGATGCCACAGGGCTCAGTACTGGGAATGATTCTTTTCAGTGTCTTCATAAGTGACACTGCAGAAGAACTAGAAGGGAAGGTATGCCTTTTTGCACGACACCAAAATCTGTAACAGGGTGGATACTCGTGAGGGGGTGGAGAGAATGAGTAGGTACCTTACAAAACTTGAGGACTGGTCAAAGGTATGGCAACTGGGTTTAATGTTAAAAAAGTGCAAAATCATGCACCTAGGGCATAGAAACCCAGAAGCTAAGTATACAATGAGGGGAGGTATTATTGGTCACCAGGGCTTAAGCTGAGCAGGAGCCCACAGGAACTCAGTTCCACTACCTCTTAAAAAAACACCACCTCTGTTATCTTTCTCCATTGATTACCATAGGAGAGTTCCAGCACCTAGAAATCTAGATGGAAGAGTTCCACCACCTAAACATTTTCAATTTAACCACTCTTGGTCATTGAGCAGAAAAGGAACCTTGGGGTTATGAAAGCTGACGACTTCAAAGTAGCAGGGCAGTGTGATAAGGCAGTAGGCAGGGCCAGTGGGATGCTGGGGTACATAGGGAGAGGTATCACCAGCAGGAGGAAGGAGTTGATGTTACCACTGTATAGGTCGTTGGTGAGACCCCACCTGGAGTACTTTTGTCCAGTTCTGGAGGCCGCATCTCAGAAAGGACATAGACAGGGTGGAGGCTGTCCAGAGGAGGACAACTAAAATGGTGCAGGGCTTGCACAAGAAACCCTATGAGGAAAGACTAAGGGATCTCAGCATGTACACCCTGGAGTAGAGGAGGGAGAGATGGGGACATTATAAGAGACCTACAAGTACCTGATGGGGATGAACAGGGTGCAGCAGGGAAGTCTTTCAAATGAGGAAGTGCACCAGAACAGTGGAATGAAGCTGGAAGGGGGGGAGTTTAGGAAGGATGTGAGGAAATATTACTTCCCTGAAAGAGTGGTGGATGCCTAGAACAGTGCCAGCCGAGGTAGTGGGGTCAAAAACAGTGGAGGGCTTCGAGCATGCATAGGATAGGCATAGGGGAATGGTAAATAGACAGGGAGGGTGGCCAGAGACCAATTAGGGTCTGTGGGGACAGAATAGGCAGGGAACATCTGGACAGACTGGGTGGGCCAAGTGATCCTTTTCTGCTGACAAATTCTGTTTCTATGTTTCATAGCACTGTGGAAACTATATCAACACACTAGGGGTGATCATGGGCACAGGTCACATGGTCACATTCAGAGGGGAAGTAAGTGCTGGGGCTATGGGCACAGGAACAGTGATCAATGCGGTTGCAGTGGTGGTGGCAGTAGAAAGGGTGGCTGCTGCAAGAATGGCACTGGTGGTGGTAGAAAGTGCACTGGCTGGGGAAATAGCAGCCATAGTGGTAGCTGTGAGAACACTGACTGTGGTGTCTGCCGCTTCCTGCACAGGGCAAGCTCTAATTCTCTCCTACTGCTGGCATACAAGGATGTGACAGAGAAAATCTGGATGGAAGAGTTGGTAACACTAGTAATAGTAGTAGTACTGTTGGTTCCAGTACGTGTACTATCCCACAATCCCACTGCCAGCAGAACTAGAGAACTTGCTTGGGGAGAAAAATAAATTGTCAGATACTGTATTTTAGCCTGCCAAATATGGCCAGACACCCATCTATCACCCTGTTTCTCACCGCTTGGGGCCAGTGGTGCAGATGATTTGCTGGGGCTGGACCAACCACGTCTGCAAGGTTGCTGAGATGATGGGTCAGGTCACTAGTGGTTACTGTGCAAAATCCAAACTCCTAGCAAGTACAGCAGTGCCTGTGCATGTGATGCTTTACTTAGTGTTTGTGTAACAACAATAATACACACACCAACCCTAACAATTACACTGTGCCATGAAAAACAGTAGCACATAGAATAAACAACTGCTACTATAAAGGGGGAAGAAGATGATGACCTCTTCAGTCACACATGGAACCAATCAAAGAACCAGCTGACAACACATACAACTCAGTAGGTCAAGCCGTACCCACTGAAAATTGCAGCAGTGTAATTCAGAACCTGTGTGACACAGCTGTTCACACGCAGGGCACAGCCTTGTGAACACAATTAATATGCAAGCACAAGCAACTTGTTTGCAGTGAGTTGTGGAAGGGGGAAGTTATTCAACACCCTCCTCAGTTCTGCAGGGACCCGAGCATGGAACCAGATGACTAACAACAGCACTTCAGTGAGTCAAGCCTGACCCACTGAGAACTGCAGTAATTTGCTGGGCACAGCCTCATGAAATAAATGTAGTACAATACACACGCACATGCAACTTGTGCACAGTGAGCTGCAGAGTGGGGAGTCAGCTGATACCCTCCTCTGTCATACAGCGAACCGATCAAGACTGGAACCAGAAGACCACCAACAATGAAGAGACTCAAGCCTGGCCCACTGAAAACTGCAGCAGATTAATGCAAAAAAAAATGCATGCACACAGATGTGCATATGCAGGGCAGAGACGCATGAAAAAAATACACACACACGAGCAAATTATATGCAGTGAGCTGCAGGAAGGGGAGTCAGTCAACAACCTCCACAATCATTCAGAGAACTCAGCCTGGGACCTCTGACAAAGACCATTAGGTTGAAGCGCCAGGTTTTGTTCGATGTCCTTATTGATGTATTTATTACTTTTTACTCACCGTTTATTAAATAGTAATACTCACAGTTTGCTGTTTTGCTCCATTTCTGCCTCAAGTGTAGTTTTCTTTGGTCTGACTGTTCAGAGAACTGAGCCTGGCACCAGACAACAGAAATAAAAACACAAAAACAAAATGGACAGTACTTCAAAACAATCACACTGGAGCTGTGTGGCAGTGGGACGCGGGGGGGCGGTTATCAGTAGACAACCCTCCTTGTTCCTGTTACAGCCCAGCAACAAGGACAGAAATACCCAGTCAGAAAGCCAAACCTGACTTTGCTGACACTGATCAGACAAAAACACTGACTCAAGAAAAAGCCAGTGGAGCATAAAAAAAGAAAAAGATCTCTATTTTGGAAAGTTTAAGGTCTCTGAAGCACTGCAGAGCTAGCTCTCAGAAACAACTGTCTTCTGCCAACTCAGAGTGAGGAGGTTACATGGTGTGCTTGCCTGTGAGCTCCAGAAATGGTCTCTGATTGGCCAACGAAGCTCTGTGAGATTTGGAAATCTCATTGAACAGTTCTTTCCGAATAGTGGCCGAATAGCGGACTATTCAGGAAGGGCATCCGAATATTTGGGAAGCCTACTATTCGTGGTATTCGGGAAATACTTTTCAGACCATGCACAGCCCTACTCCGAGATCAATTTCCTCAGCCATAGTGCTCAGATTTATCCCTTCCACCAGTGCTCAGTCGTGCAGTTCTTGTCCCCTAAGTACATCACCTTGCACTTTTGGTGTTGAATTTCAACTACTTAGTTTTCTTAGTATCTTGGCACCTTCTCATTTTATTGTTGTTTATGTACATATGTATCATTATATATTTTTGTTCTTAATGTTGTATGTTTATTCTGTTTTCATTATTCACTGTATTTGACTTTTGCTGCTGTAATACTGTGTATCCTATTCCCCTCTCCCCAGGACACATCTGGAAATGAGCATTGTCTGCTCAGTATGTCTTTCCTGGTGAAATGTTTAATTAAATAAATAAATAAACCTTAAACCACCTCTCCAGTCTTTGCAGGTCACTCTGCATCACTCTACTTCCCTTGTCACTATCTACCTTCCTACAGAGCTTAGTCTCATCTGCGAAGAGACACAACTTGCCCCAGATTCCTTCTCAATGTCGCTGATGAACATACAGAAAAGACAGAACCCAGGACGGATCCCTGTGGCACCTCCCTCTTCTGATTTGACACCTTGAATCACAACCCTCTGCTACCTCTTCTTAAACCAATTTCCTACCCATCTTATTATGTCTCTTGCTGCACCCAGATCCTCCATCTTCTCCAGCAATATTCTGTGAAGCACCAAGTCAAAAGCCTTCCTAAAGTCAAAATAGAGTAAATCCATGGCATGGCCCCTGTCCACTACCCTCATCACCCAGTCAAAAAAAGCTATCAGGTTGGTCTGACAAAAAACAAACTGCCACAAACCCATGCTGTTTACTATCCTGGAGACCATTGCTCTCCAGGTAGTCCACAAGATTCTCTTTGAATAGTGACTCCATCAGTTTACCCACAACAGAGGTAAGAATGACAAGTATCTAGTTCCCCACTTGCTCCTTGTGCCCCTCTTGTGGAGCAGAGCTATGTCTGCTACCCTTCAGTCTTTCAGAACTATCCTGTCTGTAATGAGCTATTGACTAGCTCTACCAGTGGTCTAACCAGTTCCACTGCCAGTTCCTTAAGTACCCTTGGATGCATCCCATCAGACCCCCGTGCCATGTCTATCTTTATGGCTGCTAGCCCTGTCCAGACTCTTTCCCTGGTAAATACTGGCTTCCTCATCCTCTGGACCCCCTTCGTGGCCACTTTGATGCCACTCTCTGGCAGGGGTTCATTCTCTTCGCTTATGAAGGCAGAGCAAAAATAATCATTAAGGACGGCTGCCTTTTGCACATTCTCCTCTATTACGCTACTTCCCTCAGACAACCTAATAATAAAAGTATGCCTCTTTGCAGACGACACAAAGATCTGCAACAGGGTTGATACACAAGGGGGTGTGGAAAGGATGAGAAGGGATTTGGCAAGGTTGAAGGAATGGTCAAATGTATGGCAGCTTAAATTCAATGCAAAGAAGTGCAAAGTAATGCACCTGGGAAACAAAAACCCAGGGGAAGAGTACACAATGGGGGGGGGTACTAACAACAACAAAAACGGAAAGGGACCTGGGGTAGTCATATCAGATGACTTAAAGATAGGCAGGCAATGTGAGAAGGCAGTAAGGAGGGCTTGGGGATACTGGGATGCACAGGGAGAGGCATCACCATTAGAAAACAGTAAGTTGTTATCCCTCTGTACAGACAGTTGGTGAGACCCCATCTGGAGTACTGCGTGCAGTTTTGGAGACCCCATCTGTGCAAGGACATAGACAGGATGGAGGCTGTTCAGAGGAGGGCAACTAAAATGGTGCAGGGTCTGCAAGAGAAGCCATACAAGGAGAGACTAAAGAAGCTTAATATGTATACCCTTGAGGAAAGGAGGAGGGGGACATGATAGAAACTTTCAAATACCTCAAGGGAATCAACAAAGTCCAAGAGGGTAGCATCTTTCAGAAAAAGAGATGTGCAAGAACAAGAGTGCACAATTTAAAGATGGGGGCATGGCTCACGGGCAACGTGAGGAAGTATTTTTTCACAGAGAGGGTGGTGGACACATGGAATGGCCTCCCTGAGGAGGTCGTGGGGTCAAACACAGTGGGGGAATTCAAGAATGCATGGGACAGACATAAGGCAATTATAGTGGGGGGTAGGAGGAAATAGGCTGTTGGTTAACTAGGATCTGCAGCTTATTCAATAGGTAGGGAAATGGGCAGACTGGTGGGCCAAGTGGTCCTTATCTGCCATCAAAGTCTATGTTTCTATCCCCCCTCCTTTCTTCCTTTTTTCTCTAATACATCTCAAGAACTGCTTTTCCCCACCCTTGACCCCTCTGCAATATGCAGCTCAGTGTCTGCATCTGCCTCCCTAACCGCCCTCTTTGCTTCTTTGGTTCTCAGTTGGAATTCTCCCCATTCCTCCTCCCCATGCAGTTCCTTGTACCTGTTGAAGGCCTTTTTTTCAGTCCTCACTGCTTCCTTGACCCTTTCCGAGAATCAGATCAGTCTCTTGTACCTTTTTCTTTTCGTTACTGTTCTCATGCATAACTCAGATGCCTTTAGAATGAACCCCTTAACTACCCTTCATTTCTCCTACACACCTCCAATGCTGTCTACCCCAAATAACCTGTCCTGGACCAACTCCATCATCCTGTCGAAGTCCACCCTTCTGAAATAAAGGACATCAGCCCTCGATTGGGGCTTTCCTGTCCCGAGGGTCAGTTTGAACCAAATAGAGTTATGATGGCTGGACCCTAGTGTAACCGCTGCCATACCTCTAACACCAAGGCCATGCCATAGATGTCCTGTCTTGAACTTCAGCAGACGCTTCGATTCAGTGCCACATGGGAAGCTGGGGGGGAAGCTGGAATATGTAGGGGTGGGTACTAAGATGGTCAAATGGATCACTAACCGGCTGAAGGGCAGACAGCAAAGGGTGTTGGTGGAGGGGAAACTCTCATTGCCAAGAGTGGTAACAAGCGGGGTGCCACAGGGATCGGTACTGGGACCAGTGCTGTTTGGAATATTCATGGCAGATATCTCACACGGGACCCAGAGTAAGATCAGTGTGTTCGCAGATGATACCAAGATGGGAGCTGTGGTGGATGACATCGAGGGGACCTGACTAAACTATAGGAATGGTCGGAAACATGGCAAATGGGGTTCAATGCCAAGAAGTGCAAAGTGCAGCACATCGGAGCTAAGAACCAGAGAAGGAGCTATCAGCTGGGAGGGGTACAGTTGGGGAGCACAGAGGAGGAAAAGGACCTGGGGGTGATTATAACAGGGCATATGAACAACTCGGCTCAGTGCAGGAAGACAGCAGTGAACGACAACAAGATGTTGTGCTGTATAGCGAGGGGAATCTCCTCTAGAAGTAGTGAGGTGATCCTTCCCCTGTACAGGTCACTGATCAGGCCGCACCTGGAATACTGCGTGCAGTACTAGCACCCCTTCCTGAAAAAGGACATCAGATTGTTGGAGGGGGTGCAGCGCAGAGCGACTAACATGATTCAGGGTTTGGAGGGGAAATCCTATGAGGAAAGGTTGCACATGCTTAACATGTATTCCCTGGAGGAAATAAGGGATAGGGGAGATATGATCAAAACCTTTAAGTATCTGAAGAGGATAAACAAGACTAATACAGGAGAGATATTCCAGATCAGAAGAGGAGGGTACAAGAGGGCATCATCTGATGTTGGGGGGGACTTCAGGAGGGAAATCAGAGACATTTTTTCACTGAAAGGGCGGTAGGTATGTGGAACACAACCTGAAGAGGTAGTGTTCCACTTGCCAACCATCCATTCAATGGCAAGTGGAACACTACCTGAGGAGGTGGTATCCTGTAGGACAGTGGGCGGTTTCAAGAGGGGACAAAGTGAGGAGGGGGATGACTGTGAGGGGGGAGGAAAGAGTGGGGCAGCTGCTCTGAGTTGGTGGTCACCACATCAAGAATGGCAGCCTGCCTAGTGGGTTACTTAACCAGCTGCACCAGCAGGCAGTCCTGGAATGTATCCAGCAGGGTCCGACTTCTGGTGCTCCTAAGAGCTAGAACGTCCTAGTCACTATCCATCAGGTTCAGATCACCCACCACCACTACCTCCCCCATTGCCACTTCTATTCCTAGTTTTCCCCAAGCTCCCTATCCATCACTTCCCCTTGTCTTGGTGCTCTGTACATCACTCCCAGCCATAGTTTCTTGCCTGATACCACTATGAGGTGCACCCACATGGACTCTATCTCCCCATTACCTACCCTGATGTATCCATCTTCCACAGCCTCAGTGCCTTCCCTAACATATAGGGGTACACCTCCTTAACCTTTTCCTCTATACCTTCTAAACATTGTGTAACCAATGACTGTCACGTCCCAGTCATTATTTTCTGAGGCCCAAGTTTCTGCAAGCTACGAGGTCCAGCTCAGTGTCTGCCATCATTGCCTGGAGTTCACAGATTTTATTAGCCAGACTCCAGGAGTTAATTAAGCAATAATGCCCGACAGGGTGCGTGTCGTGCTGGGATAACGTCACGCCTCAGGTGGTTGGGCACGAGGCAGCAGGCCGAGCGCATCTAACAACTGAGGCGTGACATTATCCCAAACGACACACACCCTGGGGGGCATTATTGCTATTATACAGTGGCTCGTTGTTATATATAAAATAAAAAATAATTTTAAAGAATGTTTTTATTAGTGTGGAAAAATATTTTTGTTTCTTAAGGGGAGATGCAAAAAAAGAGCTCTAGGTCCAAAAAATCATCTACAGGTTCACAGTGAGGCTGAGACTAGACCCGTGATGTTGTACTGAGATGACAGCACGGGTCCAGCCCAAGACTTACCAATCAGAGCCCAGGATTTTTTCTTGCCATTTTATAATGCAGATTCCCCCATCCATCTAACTTCTGATCCCCTTTTGCCTTTTACCTGTCTCTCTCCCTTATTCTTAACTAGTCTCCTTAACTTCTTGTTCTTCGTGTTAATTCCTGTTTTTTGAGCCCTCCCTCCTTGGTTCCTTCCCTAGCCCAGTTTGAACCTCAACTTTATTTTTGCCCAAAGTACTGCTACAAGCCCCCAAATTAGGAGGCTTACTAGCTAAGTTCCCTTTCCTCTCTTCTATCACTGTGGTTCCACTAGCCACAGTCTCCCCTGCGGTCTGTTTACCTGTCCAATGAAGATATTAAAGTTCTGCCCCAGTGCACTGGTCCTCTCTCTTTTTTTTTCCATAATCAATTTTTATTTATTTTGTAGTTAAGAACAATACAATTACAGAATATTATTGTCTAAAACAATTCATTACAGGTAGTCTAATAAAATCTGATCAGCATTTAAATATACATATAACATAGCTGTGTATAAGTTACTTTGCATTTGTTAGAAAATACAAAGTATATTCATCTATTACAGTGATCCTCAGACCGTGGCTCTAGGGCCTCGTGTGACTCTTCAGCTTATCACTTGTGGCTCTTCCCAGTAAGCGATGCAAATAGTTCCAGCACTGTACAGTATTAACCAACCAGGATGCTCTATAATACCACTGCATTGTACACCAGCAAGCCTTATTTTAAAAGATTATTGCAAATTTTCTTGCAAGCTGCACCCTGTCAGACTGTGCAAATGTTAACTAATGTTTAGTAAATGAAATAAATGAAAGAAATGTTCAGTAATTGAATATATTCTTTTATACTGGAGTGCGTTTGCCAAAATTTACTAGGAAGTGTATGTTGTGGCTCCTTAGCTAACATGACTTCTCATGTAGCTCCTGAGCCAGTCAGGACTGAGTATCACCGATCTAGTACAATCAGTGAACCACGTTTATACTATCTAGTACAGTAGACATATAGAATGTTTTATTTATGTAACTCCTAGGTGGCACTATTCCCAGGGGCTACTATTCCTGCCTGCTTGGCTAGTAGCAGGTTAAGGGGCCTGAGTTCTGAAACGGGTGCCTCCACCCGGAGGTCAGGGTTGGTAGTGGTCAAGCTAACCTGGGCATAGCCCTCCGGGACACTGTAACCCCCCTCTTTTCCCTCTAGTGGTCTGAACACTGTACAATAATCACTTTCACAATACCCCTGGTACACTACTCAAGTACCCACACTGTTTGCACTTACCACCAGGGCTGGTTCCTCTGGCTTGACCCTGGGGACCCCCTGTAAAACAAGGTTATGCACAGCAAATAGCAGCAGCACAGTACTTTGAGCACAGACTGGAACCACAGTCAGATTACATGCAGAAAATGTTAGATCTGATTTATTCAGGGGACTTGAACAAGGGAGGGGTGAAATCAGGTTCATTAGCTTAAAGGTTATATCAATCAAGCAGTTATGCATGCGCTTTGAGTCCCCCCACACAGTCACACCTTTGGGTACCCAGGTGGAGAAGAGATGGGCTAGCCAGGACTGTTGCCCGGGATTGGCCGGCATCACAACTGGTTGGGGCCCTGTGATGGAAAACACAACATGCACAGTACACACTATTTGTAATCCGGAGCCAGAGAGCTCAGTTCGTAAAGGAAAAGAAACAACAAGACAATCAGATGACACACTCAGATTAAGCTGTTGTTGCAGGGAGCTACCCTGGTATTTACTCACAATACCCAAGACTGGACACAGGCTGGACGAAAATTGAGACTGCAGGTGGTCGATCTGGAATGCCAGGAGAAGCAGGGCCCACATGAGTCACAGAGGAATCGTTCCTGTTCAAGTGTGGAGCAGAGGGGCCGATCCCCAGGCAGGTCTCTCATCGATGGCTTCTCTGTGCAGCGGGTAGTCTGGCTGGGCCAGTCTGGCAAGGTCCGGACCGCATGGAGACAAATTCGGATGCAGTCTGTTTTGGGCTGGATACAGCTTCCAGCAAGCAGAACACAGTTCACACAGTGGGGAACTAACTCACAAACCACTAGCAGCTCACAGCACATTTACATGTATGGGAATTCTACTGTACCAGGCAAAACGCTCCCCGGTCATAATCACAAAGTCTCTGCACACTCTGGGAGCTTAGGGGTAGCTGGAACTCCTGACAGGCCGATCGCATTCAGCAAAATCTTTGGTCTTCTTCAGGTTGAGCCTGGCCCACTTTAGTAGCTTACTTTAGTCACACAACTCGGATTCAGTCAGAAAACAATGCTGTTTCCCCTCTCAGGGCAGCAGGTAGACATGCAGGCCAAATCTCAGGCCTCTCCACAGAGACTGTCTCAAGCATCTTGCTTCTTCAGCTCCCAACTTAGATCTGCCCTAAACAGCAGGCAGCCTGGGGACTTCCCTCAGATCTAAAAGGCTAGGTTGGCTGATTTGGCTGTCAGTCAAAGCAAGAGCTCTCCCTTCAGTTGCAAAAAGGTGCCAAAAGCCCAAAACTACAATTCCTACAGATTCTGACTTCAGACAGTTCCTGTAGTCTGGCTCTATTTTAGGTCCCACCAGAACTGATTGGTCCAATTCACAGTCCCGGGCCAAATGGTGGGGATAAACAAGACAGTCCTTGCTGCAAAGAAGGCAGGTTAGGCAAACTACATTATCATTAATACTCTAAATGATTTTCAGCAAATAGTTACATCTTTCAACAGAGCTCCCTCTCAGATTACTTTTCACTGCAATCCAGGCAGCTCTTAAAGAGACAGTACACAGAGGCTATACAGGCACTCTCTGGCAATACATTTAAACTGCTAAAACGCATGACACCAGCCGGGCAGTGAGTATTTAGGCAAGCTCAAGTAAGACTTTTTGGGAACTCCCATTTGTAGGGGGGTTACATTTATAACATCCTAGCCTAGTACTCATTTGCCAAGCTTCAAGAAAGGGGCCCATATCTTATAAAAGGTTTCAGTCTTTTCAGTGATAACATAACTAATCCTCTCATTATTAACTTGTATGAACATCTGTTCATACCTTTCACCTAATGTAGGAATATGACTTGACTGCCAGTTTCTTAACAGGATTCTCTTAATTGGCCCCCTCTCTTGTCAGGTGAAGACCATCACCCTTGAAGAGTTTCCTGTCCAAAGTCCTCCTAGCCCTCACAAAGTGGTACTCCATCTCCTGGCATCATCCCTTTATCCACCCATTAAACTCCTTAATCTCATCACTCCTTATTCTATCTCCCCCCCCACTCCACAGAGGTCGGACCTTGGAAAAGGCCAGGGAGGCTGAGCATGCCTTCATTTTTTCGACCAGTCTGTGACAGTTCCTCTTCACTGTATCTACAGGCTGGTTTGGCAGATTGTTGGAATCCAAGTGTACCAGCACCCCATCTCCCCCCTCCCTCTCTTTCATCCTCCCTATCTTGTCTGTTTCCTGAATAGTCGATGTACCGGAAAGGCACCTGACCACCCCCCTCCCATCCACCCCCACCCACCATCCTCTCTACCTTCCCATCAGTGAGTCCCCAACCACTAAGACTTTTGTGGCTGACTTCCTCTTGCTTTCATCCAGGGACACCAAGTGTAACAGTACCTCTGACTCATCTTGGCTGTTTCTGGGGCCCTTGGGTATCTCTGCACACACCTCTGAGGGGGCCAGGCTGGATCCACAAGCGGACATAAGTAATAGCAAGGTGCCTCCACCTGGGGAATGGCAGGGAATACCTGTGAATAGACTGTAGGTTACCACCCCCAGGAAATATACACTAGCTGCCCCCAAAGACCCTCCCCCACACAATAACAATTCTCCTTCTTGCAATGATCCACAGTACCAGAATATAACATTAACAGTTAACAGTATTTATTTTGGGGAAGGGGAGAAACAGGGAGGAAAATAGCACAACATTAACCACTGTTAAAGCAATTTCACCTCACACAGTCCGCACCTTCCACCTACGGGTGCACCTGGATTCCTAATGGCAGCTGCCCAAACTGTCTCTAAAGTCCCTTTGGTGGGTACCACACTGCAGTGGGGACATCGCTGAGGATCTTTCATTGGGACCCAATAACTTCAGACAACGGAAACAGTGAAACTTCAGGTGTGAGTGCACTTTTCTGACAGAGTCCCACCCAGGACCTAACTCCCTGATATTACCCTAGCTAACTAGCTAAATAAATACTCCCCCAAAGCCACAGCTCAGTGTACTTACAGTTCAGCAGTGCAAAGGGCGGGTTCAGCAAACTGGCTTTGACTGTATCGTGGAGGTATCAGGTTGGTGGTGCACCACAGCGGCAAGGAGCAACTTAAATAGTTGCAGGATGCTGGTCTTCACCTGCCTGGCCTTACCAACTTCGCCTCTGAGGCCTTTATAGACAGTGTTCACCAGGCAGGCCTCTCACCGTCTTCTCTGCTGGATCTTCTTTGTTGCTGATTTGAGAACAGGGCAGGCTGGGTACTTTTCTTAAAACAGCAGTGCAGGTGGGCTTTGGCTCAGTCTCTAACCCCTGCATGGACAGATACACCAGCTGCTAGCAAAGCAGTTTCTAATGCACTTACCCCACTAAGGGGGAACATAGCTTATGGGTCACTTTATTTTCAACTGCAGACATTGTTGGTTTTAAAGCTGCTACCTTACAGTCTCGGCTCTAAGACTGCCAACTCCAAACCCTCTCTTTCAGGCTGGCAAATTCTCTTTTCAGGTTGCGACTCCGCAAGTTCCCATTTGTAGCAACAGATTCAAATCCCTCTCAGGGAATCCCTCACACAGCTCAGTAGCTATGCCACTTGTCCAGTCCTGGGGGCCAGCAAGGCTGCAGAGCAAACAGGCAGGCTTCAAGGGCTAGCGAGCCCACAGCAGTCTCTCTTGCTCTCTGTCTCTGTCTTCCTCTGGAATCTCCGGCTGAGCTCACCTTTGGGGGGGAAAATAGTCCCTTATATACTTTTTTCATGGCCCTTTTCTGATTGGCTGCAGTCTTCCCAGGCTCCTTAGGTGCCCCTTGACATCTTCCCAGCAGCCCCCTCACTTCTGGAGTCCCAAGGGGCCTGCCATATTTACTTACTTTTTTTCTCCAAAACATTCTGCCTTATAAACTTTAAATAACAGCCCTTTTAGGGGCTAAAACCTGTAAGTCCTGGCTCCGCATAGCCTGCGGCTGCCAGGAAACATGTTATTTACTTCAGGGGAGCCCAATTATGCCCATCGGGGCACCCAATTCATTAACCCCCTTTTGCGCCCTTTAGGCACTCTTACATAGAGGAGTCATGGCTCCTTTTAATTTTCAGGTTCTTTTGACCACGCATCCATGTTTGGCACATGGCAGCCATCTTTTTTATTTACATTTTCGATCCACACTTCATGGCCACCCCACGGACCAAACAGCTTCTCCCAGGCACCCAGAGGCACAAAAACAACAGATGGACCTCAGCCCCCTATCTCTGATGGGGCTGAGGGCACAAAATACCAGTGGCTGCAGCCACGATGACAAAAGGGCGCGTGGGCCCGAATCCCACCAGGGGCCACTGCCAAGGATGGCCACCTGGATTGGGGGGCATACATAAGTCATCCTGTCCATTACTCCCGACTGACTCAAGGCCCCACCCCGCGGAGTCAGATACCTGAGTCTCCACCAGGGGTGCAAAGCAATTTGCCATCTCAATGGTGTGAGGCTGGTTAACCTCTTTGTGGCTACGTCTTCCTCCCTTTCCCTTCCCCCTCTCCATCACTGTCCCCCCTCCCGGAATCAGTGGGCCTGTGGGGGAGTGGGGGTGTGGGGCATGTATCCCAGCTGATCCGGTGATGCAGATGAGATAGCTTGTCTCTTGCTGCTACCAGCTTAGCCTGGAGCTCCGCAAAGTTCCTGTAGATGGGGCAGCATCCACCCCACCAAGCATAACCCTGAAGAAGAGCATTCTATAGTCACCACAACTGCCTAGCTCCCCACTGTACCTCATCTCCATACTGAACCTATTATAACCCTAGACAACTGGTAGCAACTTGTATTCCCTTAACTGCCTAGTGCCTTTCGACTAGAGCCAGACTTGTTACTTCCTGTCCTGCTTTGCTACCTGGATGTTCTTCCTAGATTACTACCTTGTACTCCTATCCTATGTAGATAGTTTGGGTAAGGAAGCTACCTACCACAAGCTTACTGTCTCGCAATACCAGGTCCGTAGCACAGCCCCTATACTCCTGCCCTATGTAGGTATTTGGCCAGGGATTCTAATTTGTTTCAACAGATGCAATACAACCCCACAATCTGACAGCATTTATTACACTGCCGTGTCATATATCAGAGGTAACTTACCCAGTTGCTAAGGATCAATTGATATTTAGGTGTACCCCAGAGAGGGAGTTGTTGGGTTCCCTTTTGTCCTTAGCCGTAGTGGCAGCACATCTCAGGGCACCAGCAAGTCCAGAATTCTTTCTAGTCAACCCAGAGCACCTTGGAGACACTTGATTTTCTTATAAACACCCAAAAGTCCCAAACAGAGCCAGTACAAGTGCTGGAGTTCATAGGAGCAGAGCTGGATGCTTCCAGTGCAAGGCATTCCTACCCCAAGACAGTGTGGAAAGCCTCCTAATCCTGGCAAATGCCCTCGTCCTAGGCTAGCCCAGGACAATAAGGCATTTCCTTCAGCTCCTGGGTCATATGACCTACACCACAGCCATGGTGCCAGGAGCCAGCTTTCAAGTGAGAGACATTCGGTAACACTAAAGGGCCCATTGGTCCCAGAAGCGGCATCCCCTTTCAAGATTGGTGCCAGTGACAAATACCCTGCTACAGGCTTTGGACTGGTGAAAGGAAAGGGATAACCTCAGGGAGGGGATGCCCTTCCAACAACAGTTCCCCACAGTGGTCCTGACGACGGGTGCCTCCCTTCTAGGCTGGGGAACCCAACTGGGCAACCTAACAGTGAATGGAGTGTGGTCCCCCCGGGAGTCCAGAGAGCACATGAATCTTCTGGGACTAAGACCAGTTTTTCTCATCCTTCAGTCATTTTGCTTCCCAGTTAAAGGGCCAGTCAGTCCCAATCAGGACAGACAATACAACTACCATGTATTACATCAACAAGCAGGGAGGCACAGGATCATCAAAGCTATGCTCAGAAGTCATGGAGTTCTGGAATCTGGCCTATTCCATGCAAATGCAGCTATCAGCAATTCATCTTTCAGGGAAAGACACTGTCTTGTCAGATTCCCTCAGCAGGCCCAACCAGAGCCATCACGAATGATCTGTAAACAAGCAGGTGCTGACCACAATTTTTAGGAGATGGGGTACACCAGAGATAGATCTGTTCACTTCCAGTGAGAAGTATCAGTTCCCTCTATTCTGTTGCAGACCTCCAGTAACAGGCACAGTCCCTGTGGATGTCCTGAACATGTACTGGTCGGGAAAGTTGCTGTATGCCTTCCCCCCATTCCATCTATTACTTTTAGTTCTCATAAAGCTAAGGAGCCAGCCTGCAACCATGATATTAGTGGCCCCAGACTGGGCCAGGCAGCCCTGGTACTCTCTGCTCATGGCCCTCTCTACCAAACAACCGTCTTCCACAGAGGCACAATCTGCTGCTCATGTCTCAGGGCAGAGTAACTTTTCTGAATCTCTAGTCACTGTGCCTCAAGACTTGGTCCTTGAGGAGCTAGAGTATCCTGATTTCCAGTTTTCAGAGGAAGCCCTCAGGGTCCTCAGGGTTTCCAGGAAGCCTGCTACCAGAAAGACATGTGCTTCCAAATGGCAGAAGAGCAGCTCAGTCCTTAACAGGCAGATCTGCCCATACTTTTGGACTACTCAACTCACTTGCAGGCTTTGGGCCTCAGGTCTTCAACCCTTAAGGTACACCTGGCAGCTATTTCTGCCTATATTTCAGCAGGTAATAGGAAAACTGTGGCTTCAGGATCCATTTTCAAGAGATTTTTTTTTTTATTAACATTTTATTGAATATTAGGTAAATACAACAGAAATGACAACATTTCGCAAACAATTCATTATGAAAACCAATAAACATTATTAATTGTCATCACAAACATTTATATTCCTTCAATTAGAAGACCTGCAAAAAACATATGTGTGAATTTACTAGTAAGACAAGCATAAAGAATAAACAAAACATAATGTTAATATTAAGACACATCTAAGACACTGTTTTAGAACAACATTCTATAAATGGACCCCATATAACTTAAAAAACGTCCTTTTTCCCCAGAATTAAGTAACTGATTCTTTCATTGTTGGCCATATCACTAAGGGATTCTATCTACTGTTGAATGGAGGGAACCTTCCAGTACTGAAGAAGCAGTATTTTAAATGCCAGAGTCACTGCACTAACCCATAATTTATTTTCCTTAGGAATGGATGGGATATCAGATATGTCCCCAAGGATATACAGAGAGGGGGAAAGGGAGAGTTAATCTTAAGACTGATTGGCAAATGCTATGTATTTGTTTCCATCTTTCCATAACCTCTTTACATGACCACAGGAGATGTGCCAACCCTGCATCAGATTCTCCACATCTCCAGCAGCAATCTCTTGAAATTATATCCAAACTAAAAAGAGGTCATGGGGAATAATAAAAATAAGTTGAATCAGCCTGCCCTGTGTTTCCCTACATGCTTTAATAGCATTATCCCAAAGTTTGTCCCATGACTCTATGGAAATACGAGTCACCAAGTCCATCTGCTATTTACCCCTGGCATGGCCTGTTAAACCCTCCTTAGATTCATGCAGAAACTTATAGATAAGGCTGAAACCTTTTGGGAGGAAAGCAAATTTAAAAAAGGATGACCATGCATTCGCGGGAAAGATAGTGAGGCGCCCATCTAAAACAGTTTTGGACAGAGTATTTCTTAACTGTAAGTAAAGCCAAAAATCACATCTGTTAAGTTTGTTTTTTTGGCGAAGATCCTCAAATGACATAAGTCTACGTCCCATATCCACTACATTCCCAATAGTGTTTATACCTTTTTGCTTCCAACCAATATCAGAGAGCCCTTTATTATCTCAAGTGAGCAATGGATTACCCCAAATAGGCATAAATTTCAGAGGCACAAATTCAGATTTCTTAAGCTGGTTGAATTTTTTACAGGCCATAACTGAAATCTGGAGGGTTAGGTGATTTGCTAGCCGCCAAGGGACATGCACAAAAAGCAAATCTGGCAACTTCTGAGGGGCTACAAGCTCCCTTTCTATTTTCAACCATAGAGGTGTAGCAGAGGTATCCTGTGGCAGGAACCAGTTGGCCATTGCTTTAATTTGTATGACCAAAAATCCTGCTACCATGGGAGAGCAAAACCACATAATTTGATTGGGGCACGTAGTTTGGATCTGGATAGTATACGAGGTTTTCCCTCCCAAAGGAAGGAGGAGAAGATTCTTTCAATTTTGATAAACCAAGAACCTGGGATATTGGCAGCAAAGTTATTAATGAAGTAAAAAAGTTTAGGAGCCAAGACCATTTTTATAGAGTTATAGAGTTAATTTTTCCCCAAAGCGAAAGGTGCAAATTTGTGCACTTATCTAGGTCAGATTTGAAGTCATTTAGAACTTTAGTTAGATTACAAATCAGGATTTTTTCAAAGGATTAAAATATTTGTAAGTCCCAGATAAGTTAAACCCCCTTTTGGCAACGAATTGTCAGGGAATTCTTTTTAGTTTCCTAACCTCGGATTCTGACTGACTAAGCATTAGACACTCTGTTTTGGATCAGTTAACACAGAGGCCTGATATCTCACCAAAATCTTGTAACAACAATTTAACATTTTGTAAAGAGTATGCTGGCTGAGAAAGAGTCAAAAGAATATCATCAGCAAAAGCTAATACTTTAGTAATGGATGGTGTATATAATGACCTAGGGACTTCAGTGTCTGCCACAGAGCAGATACTGCCTTCAGCTGATAATTTTATGACCCAACTGTTTGGTCCCAGTTTTATTACGTAATGCTCAGAGAGACAAGTTGTTTTTTGGTTTTTGTGTTTTTCTCAGTTTGAAGACTCAGTTGTCCTGGTTTATGAAACGCCCTTTCTCGAGGCTGACATTTCACCTGCTGAGACACTCATAGCCATTTCCTCCCTTAAAACCAATACTACTCCAGGGAGGGATGACTGTACTAGTGAAATACACAAATCTATAGGCCCAGCTTTGGTGGAGGACTTAGTGCAAGTGTTTAATAACGTGCTGAAGGTAAGGTGCTTGCACCTAGTATGCAAGAAGGTCTATTTATATAAGTTTAGGCACAAGGGTCATTTGTCCAGTTGGAGACCTATCAGTCTGCTTAACACAGACTTGCAAATGTTATCCACTATCGTAAACAACTAACTTAGCAGCACTACTGGGTATCTGATAACCCCCTTACAGGTTTGTGCAGACATCATATTCAAGACCAACTCATTTTACTTCAGAGGTTGTTGAGAAAAATAATGCTGGGTGTATGACTGGGTTTTATTATCACTCAGTTAGTGCATGGCTTTTGAGTATGTATTGCACAATTATCTGTTTTTTTCTGCAGCAATTATGGTATACCTGATAGGCTGACTTCCTGGTTACAATGCAACATTGAAATTGACCAAGAGTGTAGGATGGTTTCTGGTGGAGAGGGGGGAACCTCGCAGTGTGGCAGGGATTACAATTTTTGGATGAACCCTTGAATATCTTGGGAATTTCTTTTGGGGGTGATACCTTGCTAAACTGAACTGAGAACCTAAAATCAAGTGGGGTAACAAATGGATTGCCAACTGGAACCATATAGATGGGGAAAAAGAAAATCATTTTTATGATTAAAACTTTTTTAATTGCCCCCTTTTTATATATCAGGAAGGTATCGCCCCCCCCGGGAGCTCTGGAGGCTTCCCTCCTGAGTGTTTTCTTTCAAGCTCTGTGGGAGAGCAGACTAAATCTGCTGAAGAGACATATCATGTACATCCCTGTATATAAAAGTGGTTTAGCTATTATAAACCCCATTGTCTTTTTCTCTGGGAGTTTTAATCATTTTAAACATTATAACATCCCCCCCACTGGTATTAAGCTTGTCAATGGTATGATCCCCATGGACTAGACTAAATTGTGGGACCTGGTTGTGGGCCTAGCGGATGAGGGGTTTTAAAAGTCATAAAACCTTCTGCTGTGTCCCCTTGCTATTTTAAAGAGGCATTTTGTCAAATTAGGACCTGGAAAATTCCCATGTCATAGAAACATATAATTTGATGGCAGATAAGGACCGCTTGGCCCACCTAGTCTGCCCATTTGCCTAACTAATGGATAAGCTGCAGATCCTAGTTAACCAACAGCCTACTTCCTCCTACCCCCAACCCCTAGAATTGCCTTATGTCTGTCCCATGCATTCTTGAATTCCCCCACTGTTTTTGACTCCATAACCTCCACAAACAGGCTGTTCCATGCATCCACAACCCTCAACATGAAAAAATACTTCCTCACATTACCTCTGAGCTGTCCCCCTTCTATCTTCAAATTGTACCCCTTTTTCTTGCGCATCTCTTTTTCTGAAAGATGCTACCCTCTTGGACTTTGTTGATTCCCTTGAGGTACTTGAAAGTTTCTATCATGTCCCCCCCGTCCCTCCTTTCCTTGAGGGTATACATATTAAGCTCCTTAAGTCTCTCTCTCTTCATATGTCTTCTGGTGCAGACCCTGCACCATTTTAGTTGCCCTTCTCTGGACTGCCTCCATCCTGTGTATGTCCTTGCAGAGAGTGGGTCTCCAGAACTGCACGCAGTACTCCAGATGGGGTCTCACCAGCTGTCTGTACAGAGGGATAACAACTTCCTGTTTTCTACTGGTGATGCCTCTTCCTATACAACCCAGTACCCCCGCAGCCCTCCTTACTGCCCTGTCACATTGCTTGCCCACCTTTAGGTCATGTGATATGACTACCCCCAGGTCCCTTTCCATTTTTGTTGTTGTTAGTATCTCACCCCCCATAGTGTACTCTTCCCATGGGTTTTTGTTTCCCAGGTGCATTACTTTGCACTTCTTAGCATTGAATCTAAGCTGCCATACATATGACCATTCCTCCAACCTTGCCAAGTCCCTTCTCATCCTTTCCACCCCATCCTGTGTATCAACCCTGTTGCAGATATTTGTGCCATCTGCAAAGAGACATACTTTTCCTTCCAGTCCCTCTGCAATGTCACTTATAAAGACATTGAAGAGGACCGGTCCTAGAACAGAACCCTGTGGTACCCCACTAGTAACCCCCCTTTCTCCAGAGTGGACTCAGTTTACTATTACCCTCTGTGTCCTGTTCTCCAGCCAATTTTTTACCCAGGCTACCATCTTGGGACACACTCCCAGGCTGGCTAACATGTATATTAATCTTTTGTGTGGGACTGTGTCAAATGCCTTGCTAAAGTCTAGGTAGGCCATGTCCACAGCCCTTCCCTAATCTACTACTTTGGTCACCCAGTCAAATAAATCTATTAGATTCATCTGACATGACCTTCCTACTGTGAATCCATGCTGCCTTGGGTCCTGTGCCCCTCTGGCCTCTAGGTACTCAGCAATTCTTTCCTTCAGAAGTGATTCCATAATTTTCCCAATCACTGAGGTCAAACTAACAGGTCTGTAGTTTCCTGCCTCTGCCCTGCTTCCACTTTTGTGAAGTGGAATCACATCTGCCCTCCTCCAGTCCTCAGGTACCACCCCATCCTCCCATGATTTGTTAAAGAGGGTAGTCAGTGATGTCACTAGTTCTACCCTTAGTTCTTTTAGAATTCTGGGATGAATCCCATCAGGCCCCATTGCTTTGTCCACCTTCAGCTTTAAGAGTTCTTTCAGAACTCTTTCTTCTGTGAGGGGGCTGGTATCAACCCCTCTATCCAGAGTGTTTCTGTTGTTTAGTTTAGGTACCTCCCTTTCTTCACTTGTGAATACTGAGCAAAACTATTTGTTTAGTATCTCTGTCTTTTCACAGTCACCCTCTGCCTACCCCCTCCCCTTTATTAAGCCTCACTATCCCTCCCTTGGTCTTCCTTTGCTCCCTGATGTACCTATAAAAGGTTTTATCCACCTTCTTAACTGAGTTGGCTATCTTTTCCTCGGTTTGGACCTTTGCTATTCTGACTGCCTTACCCGCTTCCTTCTGCTTTAACTGGTACAGTTCTCTGTCCTGCTCCTTCTGTGTTTCCTTATACTTCCTGAATACTATCTTTTCTCCCTTACCTTCCCCACCACTTCTTTTGAGAACCATAGTGGTTTTTCTTTCATTTTGATTTGTTTATTTGCTTCACACAAAGGCTTGTTGCCTCTGTGATGGCGGTTTTGATGTTTCCTCATTGTTGCTCCACCTCCTTCTTGCCTGTTTGTTAGTGCTTTTTTGAGGCACTTACTATCCCTCCCTTGGTCTTCCTTCGTTCCCTGATGTACCTAAAAAAAGGTTTTATCCCCCTTCTTAACTGAGTTGGCTATCTTTTCCTCAGTTCAGGCCTTTGCTGTTCTGACTGCCTTCCCTGCTTCCTGCTGCTTTAACTGATACAGTTCTCTGTCCTGCTCCTTCTGTGATTCCTTGTACTTCCTGAATGCTATCTTTTTCTCCCTAACTTTCCCTGCCACCTCCTTTGAGAACCATAGTGTTTTTTTACATTGTTTGGTTTTGTTTAGTTGCTTTACATAAAGACTTGCTGCCTTAGTGATGGCAGTTTTGATTATTCCCCATTGTTCTTCCACCCCTCCTTCCTGCCTATTTGCTCGTGCATTCCTTAGGCACTCACCCATTTTGGCAAAGTCAGCCCTCCTAAAGTCCAGGACCTTTGCCCTTGTATGGCTTGACTCTACTGCTGTGTTTATCGTGAACCATACTGTTCGATGGTCGCTAGTTCCCAGATGTCTACCCACTTCTACATCTGTGATCCTCTCTCCATCTCCATTTGAGAGTACCAGGTCTAAGATTGCTCCCTCCCGAGTGGGCTCCAATACTAGTTGTCTAAGGCATGCCCCCTGCAGGGCATCTAGAATGACCCCTCTCTTTGATGTGGCTGCAGCAAATGCACTCCAGTTAACATCTGACATATTCAGATCTCCCATCAACAATATCTCCCCTTTTTCTGCCTTTCAAAGGATACCTTCTATCATTTCCTTGTCAATTTCCTCCCTCTGAGATGGGGGTCTGTATACAACCCCTGTGCAGATTGTGGTGCCATTGCCTGAGGTCCCTTTCATAGGCGCCAGGTTGTATGGGCCCATAGGACACTGGCCCCAGCAATATTTTTTGATCTGGGATGAGCCCCAGCAATATTTTGCCACAAGCTGCCTTTTTTTAAGACATTTTCTCCCCCACCCGATTTCTCTGTGCATGCCCTCTGCTGCTGACTGTGAGTGTGACGCACGCCCGCAACCCCCCTGCTGCAGCGCTACCACTGTTTAATTAGGCAGGCCGCGGCTGGCATTATTTAAAACTGGCGCCTTTATCTTGCTACCTCGCTCCTTCCCCTTAGTTTGTGCTCGCCCCTGAGAAAATCATTAGGGTTCACCGTTCAATCACAGTGCAATTTTTCAGCATGCTACACTGTGATTGACCAGGGGGAGGGCTTGTATTGGGCATGATATATGTGCATGCATGCATTGGGGCAGTTCTGTGTGTTTGAAGGGGTGATTGTTTTCATTGTGTGGTGGCGGGTCACAGTGAGCGGTGGGTTGGCCTGAAAGAAGAGCACGGTGGTGGACCAGTGGTCCAGGCATCCAGACAGAAGAGAGAGGAGCTGGAGAAAACAGCCAGAGACTGGTGGTGATGCAGTAGGAGTCGGCAGTTGGGCGGGAGTCCAGGACAACACCATACCAGCAGCAGCCAGACAGTGTGCAACAGGCAAGATGTAGTCCGAGGAGTCAGGCCGGTGATGAGGGAGAGGGAATAGGACCCAGGGCCGGGCAGCCACAGAGTGGAACCAGGCCCGCTGCAGATGTGGTCTCCGGTGGGCAGCAGCAACAAGCACAAGTAGGCTGAGCAGCAGACTAGTGCTGCAGAGGGGAGTAGAGTGAGTGGGCGACCTGAGCATGCCAGTTAGGGAGGTTATTGGGCAGGTGGCAGGCCTACAAGTGCTGGCTGGGGTCCTTCGGTCTGGGTGGCCAGTGGCAGCACAGAGTAAGTCATCTCGAGGAGCAGCAGAGGAGGAGAGCATCATCAGCCAACAAGCAAAGGTAGGCCAGCAGCAGCAGCAGAACTGTTTTGTGGGGTGCACATTCGATCACAGTAGAGTGTCTCCTGGCAGTTAGGCTAGGAAACCAACCCTGCTCCTCAGGCACTTCGGCTCATGGTATATTCTGGGCTGCTTAACTCATGCTGGAGGAGGGGCTGGCACATTTACACTTATTTTATGGGAGGGATGTTGATGTTTCCTCTGTGGGGATGGATGGGAGGGATGCTGATGCTGTGGGGATGGATGGGAAGGATGCTGATGTTACCTATGTGGGGATGGGAGGGATGCTGATGTTGCCTCTGTGGGGATGGAAGGGATGCTGATGTTGCCTCTGTGGGGATGGATGGGAGGGATGCTGATGTTGCCTCTGTGGGGATGGGAGGGATGCTGATGTTGCTTCTGTGGGGATGGATGGGAGGGATGCTGATGTTCCTTCTGTGGGGATGGAGGGGAGGGATGCCGATGTTGCCTCCCTGGGGATGGATGGGAGGGATGCTGATGTTGCCTCTGTGGGGATGGACAGGAGAGATGCTGATGTTGCCTCTGTGGGGCTGGACAGGAGGGATGCTGATGCCTCTGTGGGGGAGGATGGGAGAGATGCTGATGTTGCTTCTGTGGTGATGATGGGAGGGATGCTAATGTTGTCTCTGTGGGGATGGACAGGATGGATGCTGATATTTCCTCTGTGGGGATGGATGGGAGGGATGCTAATGTTGCTTCTGTAGTGATGGAAGGGAGGGATGCTAATGTTGCCTCTGTGGGGATGGACAGGAGGGATGTTGATGTTACCTCTGTGAGAATGGATGGCAGGGATGCTGTTGCTGCCTCTGAGGGGATGGATGGGAGGGATGCTGATTGTGGTGGTGCCTCTGTGGGGTTGGATGGGAGGGATGCTGATGCAGCTTTTGTGGGGATGGATGGGAGGGATGCTGTTGCCGCCTCTGTGGGGATGGATGCTGATTGTGGTGGTGCCTCTGTGGGGATGGATGGGAGGGATGCTGATGCAGCTTTTGTGGGGATGGATGGGAGGGATGCTGATGTTGCCTCCTGTTGGGATGGATGGGAGAGATGCTGATGTTGTCTCTGTGGGGATGGATGGGAGGGATGCTGATATTGCCTCTGTGGGGATGGATACTGATGTTGCCTCTGTTGGGATGGATGGGAGGGAGTCCAGGACAACACCATACCAGCAGCAGCCAGGCAGTGTGCAACAGGCAAGATGTAGTCCAAGGAGTTGGGCCGGCGATGAGGGAGAGGGAATAGGACCCAGGGCCGGGCAGCCACAGAGTGGAACCAGGCCCGCTGCAGATGTGGTCTCTGGTGGGCAGCAGCAACAAGCACAAGTTGGCTGTGCAGCAGACTAGTGCTGCAGAGGGGAGTAGAGTGAGTGGGCAATGTGAGCATGCCGGTTAGGGAGGTTATTGGGCAGGTGGCAGGCCTACAAGTGCTGGCTGGGGTCCTTCGGTCCGGGGTGGCCGGTGGCAGCACAGAGCAAGTCATCTTGAGGAGCAGCAGAGGAGGAGAGCATCATTAGCCAACAAGCAAAGGTAGGCCAGCAGCAGCAGAAATGTTTTGTGGGGTGCACATTCGATCACAGTAGAGTGTCTCCTGGCAGTTAGGCTAGGAAACCAACCCTGCTCCTCAGGCACTTCGGCTCATGGTATACTCTGGGCTGCTTAACTCATGCTGGAGGAGGGGCTGGCACATTTACACTTATTTTATGGGAGGGATGTTGATGTTTCCTCTGTGGGGATGGATGGGAGGGATGCTGATGCTGTGGGGATGGATGGGAGGGATGCTGATGTTGCCTATGTGGGGATGGGAGGGATGCTGATGTTGCCTCTGTGGGGATGGGAGAGATGCTGATGTTGCCTCTGTGGTGATTGGAGGGATGCTGATGTTGCCTCTGTGGGGATGGGAGGGATGCTGATGTTGCCTCTGTGGTGATTGGAGGGATGCTGATGTTGCCTCTGTGGGGATGGGAGGGATGCCGATGTTGCCTCTGTGGGGATGGATGGGAGGGATGCTGATGTTGCCTCTGAGGGGATGAGAGGGATGCTGATGTTGCTTCTGTGGGGATGGATGGGAGGGATGCTGATGTTCCTTCTGTGGGGATGGAGGGGAGGGATGCCGATGTTGCCTCTCTGGGGATGGATGGGAGGGATGCTGATGTTGCCTCTGTGGGGATGGACAGGAGGGATGCTGATGTTGCCTCTGTGGGGCTGGACAGGAGGGATGCTAATGCCTCTGTGGGGGAGGATGGGAGAGATGCTGATGTTGCTTCTGTGGTGATGATGGGAGGGATGCTAATGTTGTCTCTGTGGGGATGGACAGGATGGATGCTGATATTTCCTCTGTGGGGATGGATGGTAGGGATGCTAATGTTGCTTCTGTAGTGATGGAAGGGAGGGATGCTAATGTTGCCTCTGTGGGGATGGACAGGAGGGATGCTGATGTTGCCTCTGTGAGAATGGATGGCAGGGATGCTGTTGCTGCCTCTGTGGGGATGGATGGGAGGGATGCTGATTGTGGTGGTGGTCTCTCTGTGGGGATGGATGGGAGGGATGCTGATGCAGCTTTTGTGAGGATGGATGGGAGGGATGATGATGTTGCCTCTGTTGGGATGGATGGGAGAGATGCTGATGTTGCCTCTGTGGGGATGGATGGGAGGGATGCTGATATTGCCTCTGTGGGAATGGATACTGATGTTGCCTCTGTTGGGATGGATGGGAGGGATGCTGATGTTTCTATGGGGATGGACGGGCGAGATGATGATGTTTCCTTTGTGGGGCTGGATGCGAGGGATGCTGATGTTGCCTCTGTTGGGGAGGATGGAAGAGTTGCTGATGTTGCCTCTGTGGTGGTGGATGGGAGGGATGCTAATGTTGCTTCTGTGGGGATGGATAGAAGAGATGTTGATGTTGCCTCTGTGAGAATGGATGGCAGGAATGCTGTTGCCACCTCTGTGGGGATGGATGGGAGGGATGCTGATTGTAGCGGTGCCTTTGTGGGGATGGATGGGAGGGATGCTGATGCTGCCTCTGTTGGGATGGATGGGGGAGAGATGCTGATGTTGCCTCTGTGGGGATGGAAGGGAGCGATGCTAATGTTGCCTCTGTGGGGATGGATAGGAGAGATGCTGATGTCGCCTCTGTGAGAATGGATGGCAGGGATGCTGTTGTCACCTTTGTGGGGATGGATGGAAGGGATGCTGATTGTGGCAGTGCCTTTGTAGGGATGGATGGGAGGGATGCTGATTGTGGAGGTGCCTCTGTGGGGATGGATGGGAGGGATGCTAATGCAGCTTTTGCATGGATGGATGGCAGGGATGCCGTTGCCACCTCTGTGGGGATGGATGGGAGGGATGCTGATTGTGACGGTGCCTCTGTGGAGATGGATGTGAGGGATGCTGATGTTGCCTCTGTGGGGATGGATGGGAGGGATGCAGATGGTGGCGGTGCATCTGTGGGAATGGACAGGGAGGGATGCTGATGTTGCCTCTGTGGGTATTGATGGGAGGGATGTTGATGTTAGTAGAAACAAAAAACCACCATCCATTCCAGAGCAAGGAGAACAGATAGTACTCCAATGAAGGTAGTCACAAATTGCCAGAAGTCCAGTTTGCTGTTTGTTTACAAAAATATTGGTTTTATTGAACAAATATGAGAAGGCACACCAGGTATTTGCAAGATCCCCAGTGTTTTGACAATTAAGGCTTCATCGGGGGATGAACCTTGCAATACTCAATCTCTTTTTATACTAATTAGTTTCAAAATCCGTGACATCACAGTTATTAACCAGATTGTTCCTTTCCAAAAAAACTAGCAAATATACAAATAAAATATTTGGTAATTAAGAAAAAATGTTACTCATTAGTTCATGATAAAGGTAGCAACCTTTTTACATATCAAATATTTCAAAAGTGTAACGTCAGTTGCATCAGCCAATCAAATCGCTCGATACAAAATTTAGTATTTTTGAGGCAAAATTATTCCTGTTAGCTAGTGGAGGAATATACCACATACTAAAACTCAGAATCTTCCCAAAATTAATATTAAAAATGGGCTTATTAACCAAAAGTTTGTAACGACCAATCAGATTGCTGTATTTCAGATACATTACATTTATATTTCTCTTACTAAGTAGATGTTGATGGTTGATAAACCATATTATATAAAAAAAACTCAAATCAAACAACCTCATTTAGGCAATTACAAAACAGAATTGTTTGCTGATGTTGCCTCTATGGGGATTGACGGGATGGATGCTGATGTTGGTTCTGTGGGGATGGATGGGAGGGATGTTGAGTGCAGTGACTGAAGCGGGCCTGGTGGTCTGTCTCTGCAGCAGTGTGTGACTACTCTGATGGGTATGGGGGGGACTCTGTCTCTGGCAGCTCTGCAGTGTATGATGCATGGGCGGAACAGCCTGGGTTGCTTCAGGATGGGAACAGAGACCTAACCTACTGACTAGCTTGCTAACTTGCTTGCTGTCTTGCTGAAGCCTTCTGCAAGCAAGTTAGTAAGGTAGCCAGTAAGCTAGGTCTCTGTGTCTGTCCTAAAGGCCTTATTATGGGGTAAGCAGCAACACAGCTGGGGCATGTTTATTCTCTCCTGGAACTACAAGAATAAAGTCATATAGTACTAGCAGTTAGTTTCTGAAATATGAGCATCCTTTACCTTTCCTGCCAGTGCAGTCACAGCCCTAATCAGATCATTGTTTTGCATCTACCTGTTCTCCTATTCAGCTAACAAATTATTGCCACCACTACTGTGATTAATATGTATTTGTTTATCAGTTTCTTGAAAATACCACAAGGGAAAAGAAAAAATGCTTATTAGCAATAAAGAATGAGGATTATTTTTTGAAGGTGTCAGCCTCAAGGGACAGAAAACAATCATTAAAATTCTAATTAAAGGTTGTGGGCTTATATGTTACATGTGAAGTATGCATGCCCTGACGAAATAGTCTTTCCCGTGTTTCAGATTGTGATTGACAAAAAGTTTGAGAATCCACTTAAAGATATAATCGAACATAACAGCCTTGTTCCCAGTGGGACATGTGCTAGTGAGAAGAAATAAACCCCAGTTCAGTGATATTTCTGTTGGGCTGAAAACTGTATAATGTAAAATTTTTTGCTAAAGCATCTGTCAACATTAATTGACAGAGATTTCGGGGGGGGGGGGGTGTGTGCAATGATTTAACCAGGAGTAGCACACAAAGCTGAAAGCTTGTTTACAGGTGCGACCTGGGAGCACAGGGAAGTTAAGTGACTTGCTCAGGATCACACAGTATGCAAGTGGGGGCTACGGGAGTCAAACCTGCGCTATACTGCCTCCCTCAAGTTAGGTAACATGGGAGAAGTAAGTGGTGTGGTGATGAGATGGGGCACAGATGTGACTTGAGAAGGGTCAGAAAACCCAGTTAGAGAGTGTGGCCATTGTAGCATAATGAGAAAGTGAAAAAAAAATTAATAGAAAAGGCAGCTGCATTCCTCGTTAAACTGCACAGGGAATCATTAAAAAGCAATAGCTGCCAGCTATCTTGAGTTATTTCTAGGGTTCTTACTTCACTGTTGTTATGTGGGCCTGTGGCTACGGAAAAGCAGGTTTATTGTATATAATGGCTCTTGGATTGCTAGGACACAGCTGTGCCTCTGGAAATGTCTGTTGGGCCAGTGTGTTTTCCCAGTCACTAGCCCTTTTGGCTATTGGCTGCAAAACTTAATTTTGACCCCTGGTCGTCTATGTGTTTATGGCCATGTCCAAAAAAGCATATATAAAGTATATGTCCAGGAAAGATACAGTACATATATATATATATAAACTTTATTTGGACATGGCTAACCATGGGCACATAGAGTCTCCGACTCTTTGCAACCTACCTACCTGGTGATAATGGCATACATGGGTATGCAGTACTAACTCCAATTATGCCACACTGTGTCTCCCCCATCCTCTGCTAAACACATAGGGCAGCCTGGAAGGGGATGCACTGTGCTAAGAAATTGTGTGAGTGACTTGATGTGGGGAACCTGGAGGGTTGGGGGGGTGAGGATTCTTTCATGACTATTGGCTCCTCTACTAGCCCACGGATATCAAAACCTGGTGTATCCTGCTCCGTTTTGGACTTTGTTCACTGCAGGGGGTGTGGCCTTGACCCCTGGGTCAGGGGTGGGGCTTGACCCCTGACCCCTGGGCCCCACCAAAAATTTTACAAACCTGGCTCCTATAGTCCCTTTTGCCCATCTCTGGTCACTGTCCAGGTGGAAGTAAAAGATCCCATGGCAGTTATCGACTATGATCATGGAGTCCTAGTTTTTGGTTAAGAATGCTTTTGATAGCTGGCATGTGGCCCATTTGTTATGTCTTTTGCCTGACCCTAGGATCCCACCCAAAATATGGGATAAATAAGGGCTCTGTTGTCATGAGCTGCTGAATGCAAACTCAAACCAAAAGCATAAGCATGTTGTACTGGTCAGCTAGAAACGATGAAACATCTTTTATTCTCAGTGCTCATGTACTGTATTTTGAAATTCTTGGGCTTAGTGGCGGCTAATTGGGCAGAACCCGTGTTTAGACTGGTAAAATACAATGTGCTCATTCATGGTATTTAGGAAGGGGAATGGAAAAAATTATAAATTTTGCCTGTTCTAAATGGCATATCTGGAAAAATCAATCTTTCTTTTCCCTACAACACAAGTTTTTGTTTTTTTTACTTGCATGAGCTGGTGGCCAAAGTTACTTTTGAAATAATGGAATTATATGTTTATGAGGCCAAATATTACCCAAGCCAAGAAATGCAAACTTTATGGCAAACCATGCCTTGGATAACAAATACTGACAACATGTCATGCAGTCAGCAGGTGTGATACTGGTATTTACATTGAGTTCTGTACAAAATGTTGTTTCTGTCCCCTTTTTCCTTTGCCATTAATTTTCTTTGGTTTCCTTGTTTAGCCTCGTACAATGGGGATAAGAGAGTCCAACAGTTTTTTTTATGGTTTAATATTCTCCTTTGTTTTTCTTCTTTATTATGTTTTCCTATGATGTAATTGCCTGGTTCTTTCTTTGTTCCTTGTTCTGATTAATTGTGTATAGTTTGTTTTCAATAAAGATTCCCTTGCTCTTCGTCGATAACTGTCATGGGATCTTTTACTTCCACCTGGACAGTGACCAGAGATGGTCAATAGGGACCTCAGGCAATGTCTCATCCAAAGGATGGCAACTCACCAGTGCAGTAACCCCTCATACTGCATTACAAGTGCTTGGTGTGGGGCTAGAACCCATGACCATCTGATCTTCCAGCCCCAGAGGTGAGTGTGCTACTTACCAACTGAGTCACTGATCTCTGTCTACCCTCTCCCCCGCTTTCCTACCAAGATTCTTTTGGGTCTATCCCATGCATGTTTGAAGCCCACCACTGTTTTTGTCCCAACCACCTCTGCTGGAAGACTGTCCAAGGCATCCACCACTGTTTCAGTGAAGAAGTACATCCCTTCTAAATTTCCCCATCCAGTTTCATTGCTTGTCCCCTCATTCTTGTGCATTTTCTCTTCTGTAAAATACTCCCCTCCTGTACCTTATTCACCTCTGTGAGGTATTTATAGATCTCAGACGTGCACTGCCTCACCACCTTGAAGCCATCCAATATGATTACCTTAAGGTCCCTTTCCAGTTTAGTGACCGTAAGTACTTCTTCCCCCATTTGATACTCTGCCTCTGGGTTTCTGTGCCTTGGGTGCATGTGTAACCCCTCACCCCTGCCTTTTTGCCAAAACGACAGGTGGCATGCTGTTGAAGCTGACAGCAGTACCTGGTGGGGACCTGGGTTCAGGGAGGATGAGGTTATTCGGCACAGGGGAACCTAGGTTTGGCTACTCTGAACAGGGGCACCCAAGTAAATCCAAACACAGGAAGCAATAACTGTAATGTCCAGAACCAGGAATGGGATTCTTCGGTGTGGCTTTTATTCATATCCTAGCTGAACAAACAAAGCATAGATGGACCCCCATGGGGCTACATTTCCTGGTAATGCAGATTAGAGACAACAGAATACTTTATCACTATTTCTAGCCCTCAGGCTCTAAACCCACCAGGCACACAGCTCAGACTTGCATGCAGCTTTGGGTAAACAGCCCGACTTGTACACACTTGGGTTTGCTCCCCCTCCGGCCACTTGATCGGCGGTCCATTGGAAGAATGAACCAATTATCCCATTCGCGGTCCATTGGAAGAATGAACCAATTATCCTGTTGTGGCTCCCCAAACCACACTAGAGTCTGCGACTCCTAGAGAGAATTTTCATTACAATCCCACGTCTGGGTACTTCCCCCATCACTGGCCAAGTGCCTGAGGCAAAGTAGAAAAACCACAGAAGAAATCATGGCGGTGGACCTGGTTACTAAAGATGAGGCCACCACTCCAGCTCTCACAGCCCATACCGGCCATTTCCTGGAAACTGAACAATTCCTGTACTGAACTTTTAAATGTAGATTAAGGGTAGACGTCTGTCACATCACCTCTACATATTATTTGCATCCCAACAAACTCTGGAACTTGAAACTACTTTTACTTGCTTGGCCCATTTCTCTAGGCTTCCAATATTTAGTAGTTCAATCCCTACATTGTCACACAAGTCCCAGGATGAAAAAACATAGGCCCTTTTAGCCAGAGCAGACACTCACCCTTACGTTGCAGGTGCCCCACAGGCGACTCACAAATCTTCATTTCTCCCAAATAAATACTGGAAACAAACACAAGCAGAAACTAGGGGATTGCCCCAGGAATCTGCAGGGAATCCTCATTCCTCCCCCGGAGGAAGGGGGCACTGAGACCCGAAAACAGCGGTCTCCACCACTTCAGTAATCTTTCTGTGTCTCTCTTTAAGGTGGAGACACACACCTTATTACTGAAAAGTAGCCCTCTGTCAGGGCTGAGGCTCCTAGAACCTTCACTGAGCTGCTTTACAAGCAAGCTCCCAACTTCCAACTTCACTCACTGAAGACAAACTGCAGACTCTCACTTGAAAACTCACAGTGTTCTATCTAACTCCCTTTGCTGCAGATTCCAATGTGGCTTATGCAGCTGCGAAAGTTCTATTGGTGATGTCATCCCTCAGTCTCAGCTGAGACTGAGAACAGAGTGAGACAGTGTGAAACCCATTTAACTGGAGTTTCACAAGCTGCCTTCCCTGCCTACCACTAGGTCTTACTGGGATTCTAGTAACCCCAGGTAACAAGGGGGTTACACATGATTTTGCACTTTGTCGCATTGACACCCAACTGCGATACCCTTGACCCCTCCTCAAGTTTTCCTAGGTTTATACACATTGTCTTCACCCCCTCCGGAGTGTCTACCCTGTTGCAGATTTTAGTGTCATCTGCAAAGAGGCATACATTCCCTTTCAGCTCTTCTGCAATGTCACTTATAAAGACATTAAAGAGGACAAGTCCCAGTACTGAGCTCTGAGGTACCCTGCTGGTCACTCTTCTTTACCCAGAGTGAGAGCCATTAACACCACCCTCTGTCGCCTATCCATCAACCAATTTTGTACCAGTTTACCACCTTGGGCCCCACGTCTAAACTCCCCAGTTTCTTATGAGCTTCCTATGTGGTATGGCATTGAAGGCCTTGCTGAAGTCTAAGTAGGCCTTTTCCACCGCCCCACCCCGATCTGGTTCCCTGATCACCAAGTTGAAGAAATCAGTCAGATTCATACAACATGACCTGCCCCCATGAATCTGATAACCCCCTCACAGGTTTGTGCAGTTTCTGGCTGTCATATTCAAGACCATCTCATTTTACTTCACAGATTGTTGAGAGAAATAATGCTGGACGTATGAATGGATTTTACTATTGCTTGGTCAGTGCAAGACTTTTGGTTATGTATTACATAATTACCTTTGGCGTCTTTTGTAGCAATAAAGTATATCTGATCGGCTGATTTCCTGGTTGCAATGTTTGTACAGAGATGTTTGTATAATACCCATTGTAAATGGTAGCTCTGAGTTACCTTGCAAAATCTTCGAGGTAGCATGGCAAGGATGTCCCTTGACTCTGGTTCTGTATGTTTTTTGCTTGGACCCCTTATTAAGAATTATAATTCAGGATTGACTTATCTTGCCATTGCAAAATACTCAAGGTACAGTAAACTGTGAGGCAAATGCCTACACAGATGACATGTGCTTTCTTCTATGGGACATGGCCTTGCCCCAGAGGGCCTTGGCCTGGTGCCTTATTTTTGGTCTGTTCTCTGGAATTACGTTGAATTTGACCGAGAGTGTAGGATGTTTTTTGGGTGGAGAGGGAGGGAAACCACACAGTGTGGTTGGGATTACAATTTCGGATGAACCCTTGTCTATCTTGGGGATCTCTTTTGGGGATGGGACCTTGCTAAACTGAACTTGGAACCCCAAATCAAGTTGGGTAACAAATGGGTCGCAGTTGGAACTGGTGGCAGATGTGGAACAAGAAAATAATTTTTATGACTGAAACTTGTTTAATTCCCCTCTCTGCCAGGCATCCCCACCAGGTGCTCTGGATACTTCCCTCTTGAGTGTTTTCTTTCAAGCTCTGCGGGAGAGCAAACTAAATCTGCTCAAGAGACACATCACATACCTCCCTGTAAAAGAAGGTGGTTTATCTTTGATAAACCCCAATGTATATATCTCTGGGATTTTTAAGCATGCTATTTGCCCATTGGTACTAGGCTTGCCAGTGGTATGACCCCTATGGATTAGACTAAATTGTGGGACCTGGGTATCGGCCTGGGGATGAGGGACTTTAAAAGTCATAAAATATTTTGCTGTGATGCCTTGCTATTATAAAGAGGCATTTTATGGGGAGTGCAAGTACAGCACTGATAAATATGGCCACCTGACCTGTCAACTGCTGCTTCGCCAGTTTTGATTTATTTTAAAAAAGATAGCTGGCTCTACAGAACTTCATCCTTTTCTCTTTTATTCATTGGTGTCAGTAGTGATAAAAGTAATTATCAAGAAAATCGAGGGCTCTACATCATTTTTGCTTATTTTCCCTCACAAGAAAAATTCAGTTGCAATCCCAAGAAATGGCTCCGACGAACTTGAAGCTAGTGGGCAGTCCAAACATGCAACTTCCAAGGACATCTACAGGCTCTAACAATGCAAACAGTAAGTCAGACTTACACCAAATGAAAGACATGCTGGCAAATAAACAGTTGGGCATAGCAGAGATGAAAATCTCCATGGGGCACTTAAATAAAGAGTCTGAAAAGACAAATCTGAAGGTGAAGGCCACTAAATTGAAAATGGAACAACTGCAAAGCACAGTACAATTTCTGGGGGATAAAACCGAGCAGCAGTTACAGCAAATACATTATCTCCTCTCCAAAACAGACAATTTGGAGAACATGGGGAAGATATAATAACCTTAGAATAGTGGACGTCCCCGAGGGACTTGAAGGCTCCAATATTACCATTTTCCTTGAGCAGTTTATCCTGGAGCTCTTGAATTACCAGTAGCTGTGGGCCCTATGCACCTTAACATTGAAATGTCAGCTGGGAAGCAAACCGTGGGCAATAAATAATTGCAAACATTTCATGTTATTCAATAAATGAAGGGATTATGAGGGTGGCCAAGGAAAGACGGTATCTTAGAATGGTGAACGAGTGTTTGTTTTTTCAAGACTTCTCTAGTGAGGTGGTGGACAAAAGTAAGACTTTTGATGAGGTGAAGAGAGACTTATCTAACAAGCATTTGTCAATGCCGAATGTTCACTTGCAGGTATTTGCAGTGGTGTTTGGCATGTATGGTGCTTTACCCTAATGCCCTGTACGATTGCTGGTATTTGCACAATAAATTGTCAGCATGACCTTTTTGTTACCCCCATTGTGCGCTACATAGGCGGAAACACGTTTTGGGCAGGATGTGAAAAATGACAGCTGTACTGCTCATAAGGAAGTGTGGTAAAATGGCAATGTTGAAAATCTGGAGTGGAAATATTGAAAATTGCCAAACCTAGGAGGCGTCACGTGGGAACTGTGCAATGCACAGGTAAAACAGTGATTGTCGGAATTTTTTCACCAAATTGTCAACATTGGCATTTAAAACCTCTCTAATGAACAGTGTCACTGTGATTGTCTTACTGTGTGCCATACATTGATTTTGCACACCGACTGCGCCATTGTGTAGTACATAGGTGGAAACACGTTTTGGGCAGGATGTGAAAAATGACAGCTGTACTGCTCATAAGGAGGTGTGGTAAAATGGCAATGTTGAAAATCTGGGTGAAAATATTCAAAATTGCAAACCTAAGGAGCGCGCGAGAACTGCACAACGTACGCTCGTAAAACAGTTATTTTTAGGAATTTGTTCACCAAATTTTCAACATAGCCATTTTAAGATCTCTGCTCATGAACAGTGACACTGTGATTTTCTTAATGTGTCCCATACACTGAGTTCACACAGCGACTGTGCCATTGTGCGCTACATGGACGGAAACACGTTTTGGGGAAGATGTGAAAACTGACAGCTGCAGTGCTCATAAGGAGGTGTGGTAAAATGGCAATGTTGAAAATGTGGAGTGAAAGTATTGAAACTTCGCAAACTTACGAGCGTGCATAGGAACTGCACAATGAACACTCGTAAAACAGTCATTTCTAGGAATTTTTCACCAAATTTTTCAACACAGCCATTTTAAGACCTCTACTCATGAACAGATGTCACTGTGATTTTCTTAATAATATCCCATACATTAAGTTACGCTTTACGGACTAAGCCATTGTAATAAGCTACATGGTAGGAAACACGTTTTGGGCAGGATGTAAAAATGACAGCTGTACTGCTCATAAGGAGGTGTGGTAAAATGCCAATGTTGAAAATCTGGGTAAAATATTGAAAATTAGCAAACCTATGAGCGTGCGTAGGAACTGTGCAGCACACTTACGTAAAACAGTCATTTTAAGATTTTTCCCAAATTTTCAACATTGCCATTTTAAAACCTCTGCTAATGAACAGTGTCACTGTGATTTTCTTACTGTGTCCCATACATTGAGTTCGCATTACCGACTGCAGCATTGTGCACTACATGGGCGGAAAGACATTTGGGCAGGTTGTGAAAAATGACAGCTGTACTATCATAAGGAGGTGTGGTAAAATGGCAGTATTGTTGAAAATCTGGAGTGAAAATATTGGAAGTCGCAAACTTACGGCGTCGCGTAGGAACACTGTGCCAGACTAATAAAACAGTTATTTTAGGAATTTTTTCACCAAATTTTCAACATAGCCATTTTAAGATCTCTGCTCATGAACAGTGACACTGTGATTTTCTTAATGTGTCCCATACACTGAGTTCGCACACCGACTGTGCCATTGTGCTCTACATAGGCGGAAACACGTTTTGGGCAAGATGTGAAAAATGACAGCTGCACTGCTCATAAGGAGGTGTGGTAAAATGGCAATGTTGAAAATCTGGAGTGAAAATATTGAAAATTCGCAAACTTATGAGCGTGCGTAGGAACTGCGCAACGCAGACTCGTAAAACAGTCATTTTTAGGAATTTTTTCACCAAATTTTCAGCACAGCCATTTTAAGACCTCTGCTCATGATCAGTGTCACTGTGATTTTCTTAATGTGTTCCATACATTGAGTTCGCACACCGACTGCGCCATCATGTGCTACATGGGCAGAAACACATTTTGGGCAGGATGTGAAAAATGACAGCTGTACTGCTCATGAGGAGGTGTGGTAAAATGGCAATGTTGAAAATCTGGAGTGCAAATATTGAAAATTCGCAAACGTACATGCGTGCGTAGGAACTGCGCAACGCACGCTCGTAAAACAGTCATTTTTAGGATTTTTTTCACCAAATTTTCAACATAGCCATTTTAAGACCTCTGCTCATGAATGGTGTCACTGTGATTTTCTTCATGTGTTCCATACATTGATTTCGCACTCCAACTGCGCCATAGTGCGCTACATGGGTGAAAACATGTTTTGGGTGAGATGTGAAAAATGACAGCTGTACAACTCATAAGAAGGTGTGATAAAATGGCAATGTTGAAAATCTGGAGTGAAAATATTGAAAATTCACGAACTTACGAGCCTGCGTAGGAACTGCGCAACGGACGTTCGTAAAACAGTCATTTTTTGGAATTTTTGCACCAAATTTTCAACATGGGATTTTTGGGACCCCTTCTCATGAATGATGTCACTGTCATGGCATTATTCAAGCAGAAAGGGTGATTTCATGCAGTGAGTGCGCAGTGCCTGCGAAATCACCCTTCGGGCCCGAATAACACCATGACAGTGACATCACTCATGAGAAGGGGTCCAAAAATCCCCATGTTGAAAATTTGGTGCAAAAATTCCAAAAAATGACTGAGATATGCAATAAAGTTGAAACCCCCCTATCTAGCCTATTATACAGCTTACCGGCATTTCCTCAGTTCGTGGTCGCCTTTGAAGAGTGCAGGCGTGTTCCGGTCCACGAAGATCATCACGCCAGAGTCGGAGGTAAGTATGGGGTGAGGGGGTGTGGGAGCTGGGTGCGCAGTGGGTGGTGCGGGTTGTGGGAGGGCTGGGAGATGCACGCGGGACCGTTTTATTTTACAGGTTTAAAAAAAAAGCGATGATGTGGGACATTTGCCATGCTGGGTGGGCTCCCAGCGTGGCACAAAAGCTTTGGGGCGGCGTGACGCGTGTGGGGGCAGCGTGGCGAGGGCGGCATGGCGGCGGCGCTCAGTATGGCAGCGGTGCTTTCCTTTGAAGCGAAGAACACGCTGTCATACGAGCTCCTGACCATTGCTGCAGGACCGCCACGCCTGCTCAAGGAGCAGTGCATTGGATGGGAGAGGCACACCTCCAAGTGTGCTACTCTCCCAAAACGTTCCTTGCGCATGCGCGCAAGCGAACGTAAAAATAGTACTTCTTACTACTTCAGATACCCTGCCACTCTTGTTATTCTTGATCACAGCAATCTCCCACACTTCTGTGACTCTGTTGAAAAAGCATGGGAAATTGCTAACAAACTGAGTGGTAAACACAACTTGAAAACCACCATATCTGATTCAAATAAAACCCCACGTCCTACTCCTGCATGACCTGAGAGAACATCACCCACAGCCATCCCAAGCCTCTATGAAAATTCTACTACAGGTACTACTAGTGATACTATGCAAATCCAAATACACTCGGCTCCTGAGACTCCCCCTTGTACCCTATTCCCTTCCAATACTCCACTGTTGTGACAAATATGAGCAACCTGACTCCTAAAATCACCATGTACTCCTATATTAGTAGGGAATGCACACCCTCATCAAGAATTTATTTAGCTCTTTGCCAGCTACAGCCTGGGGTCATTCCTAGGAAGAGTGATAAAGTGTGAAACAAGGAAGGCTCTGCTTTGGATAGACACCAGGCCACTACATCCTCAGGTTTCTCAACACTGAATGAAGTACAATCTCCTTGATCCAAGATGCACATGTTTAGATCCCCAGTTGATCCGGTTCACCACAACTGTCCCAAAGTATGTAAGGAAGAAAGTTTGTTCCACTACCAGTTGACCCTGCATTGTGGCTGTCTCCTCACTGCTACACAGTCACTCTGTTCTGCACTTTTGCTTTAATTCAACAGCTCACGCTTTAACTTTTTATTTAGTCTCTCTCAGTATGTTTGTTAATTTGTGTCAGCAGTTCTGATGTTTCCAGATTCTTCACTTACATGAAGTTTTTCTTCGACAATTTGCCCCAGGTCCTGTTCTAGGTGGTGAGTAAGTAATACTCCACTAAAAGCTTGAACATTTGCCATTTAAGAATCTGGTTATCTATTAACGCTCATAATGCCTCTTGTACGTCTGTTGGGCATTGAAATACCACTACTTCACAAGTGTTATTACTGATGTTATGTATTTAATATATAGCTTATTGGTAATGCTTGATATCACAGTGCCTCCTTGTAAAATATTGACACTGATCCATAACTCCAGCTGAATACTTGAGGGTTCTAACAGTCAACACAGATTGTCTTAGCTAAAGAGCTTATTAGCACCTAATGCTGTAGATGCATTGTTTATAATTTACAAAGTTTATGGAAACTGAACTTGGTTTACAAAATATGCACTCCAGCAGAATTGTTGCTTTCTCAAGATTCCATAATCTTGCTTTACCAGATTGTTTTTGGCCTTGCAGCAGGGGTGTTCTCTCTAGCAAACTGACATTTCATGACACACATTTCTTCCTTTGACTCTCGCTCAAGCCTACAGTATACCATACTTCCTGGGCAGGTTTCTGGTTCATTAATGGTCCTTAGCCTTCATATACTGTAATTCTTAATGTTCTGTGAAGTTACTTGACTGCTTAAATTATGTTTAGACTCAATATGAATCACTGGGTATATCCCAGTTATGCATGGCTGGGGTCTTAATGCCTCATATGGGAGCTGCAGGGAGCTGCGGTGGCCCTTTGTACCATTCTTCCACTGTCTAAACTGGTATAGCTCTGAACATCTGTTCCTTCAGTAGTGCATTGCACTAGAGTGTGCATGTGCAAGTAGACAAGGAAAAATGTTCTTATTGGCTCAGTTAGCCCTCCCATACTGTAAAGGATTTCTTCTTAAAGGGGGGAACTGTCATCAGCAGGGTTTCTTAATGTCTGAAAGACCATAAAAAGCTAATCTGAGTAAGCCATTGTATTTATCTGTAAGTCTTTGCAGTCCTGAGTTATTCATATGTAAATCAGTCTGTAATTAAGGGCTGGGGGCAGCCATATGTTTTAGGCTCCAGACAAGAAATGATGTCACCGAGGATCCTGGCCCTCCATTGACTATAGGTTAAATAGGAAAGCGTCTGTTTTATTAAGTGTGTTTAAGGTGTTATTACAACACTTTCTACATTTATAACAATTGTTTTGTATGTGCATTGAAACTAGTGAGTTATCACCCTTACATTTCAAGCTGTTAGTAACAATAATCCATCTTTAGGATTGCTTTAACCTCTAGTCTATACTGACAGCTGATCATTAAAAACTACACACCTCAAGGCTGGCTCTGTGGTGCCAACAAGTATTGGGGCTCCATACTGTATCAGGATTTCTAAACCCTGGCTGTGTTCATGTCAGTGCAGATTTCTGAGGCTGCCACAGCACTAACTTCTGTCTTATTCCATTTCCTCTCTTACAACCTTTTCACTTACAATTTCGGGTGTGAACTCAGGTTTACACGATGCAAATGTGGCTACGAACCTACTGGCCTGGCATCATGGGGGCAGGCTTGAAATGTGTAGTTTTGATTAACAGCTGCCAGTACAACCTAGAGGTTAAAGCAGCATTACTATTGCCAGTAATGAACCTGAGAAAATGATTATTGCTGGTGACATGAATGCTGTAGCTGATGTTTTCTTTGATAGGAGGCACTCAGGTTCCACAGTCCACATTCCTTCATCTAGTGTCTTCAATAAATTTTGCCATGAATTTGGTTTTAATTGATTCCTGGAGGATTATCCCCTGCTCCACCCCTGCCCAAAAAGATAAACACTACCCTTTTGAATCTCCTAGGCATGGCTCCTATAGCAGATTTGATTACAGCCTTATTGCTAAGTCACTTCTTTCTGGCCTCTCCACAAGTAACATTGGAAATATAATAATTTCTGACCATGCCCGTTTCCATGGGTATTGTATTAGATCATATCCCCCCACCTCACCAGAAAAAAGCTAGATGTTTAATTGTAGCTTGCTCAGGGATGGAGAATTTATCAAATGGCTTAAGAATGACATTACAACTTCTATGGAATTTAATGACAAATGTGAAGTTTCTGAATCTATTTTGTGGGACTCTTTCTATGTGTTCATAAGTGGTAGAATAATCTCTTACTCCTCTCACAAGAAAAAGGTTTAGAGAAGCTGAACTGCTTAACTTTGAGAGGAGTCTGAAAACTAAAGAAAAACTGTTTGCTGAAACTGGGGGTAAAAACATGGTACTACACTGGAAGATAGTAGGCCTTAAATACTTTATTAATACCACCCATAATCAAAAAGCTAAGTGCACTTTATTCAGACCCAAAGTTATTGGGGGGGGGAGCTCAGGAAAGGCTATCGACCGATGAGTTAAGGAAGATTTCTGAAGCATCTAAGATTGCTTTGGTTAAGAATAACTAAGGGAGGTTGCTTTTTTCAGCTAAGCAAATTGCAGACTCTTTTGGTAAATATTATTCAAAGCTATATCAATCTGAAGTTAACTTTGAACAAGAAAATACGGACCTTTTTCTTCATAATTTAAACCTCCCCTCAATCTTGGAACGTGACAAAGCCTCCCTTAATAAACCCATTACTCAGGAAGAAGTTACCAAAGCAATTATCTCCTTACCTTCTGGTAAAGCCACTGACCCAGATGGTCTAACTAGTGGATTTTTTGAAGCTACTATTCGAAGCACTGCCCCCTATCTAGTAAGAGTCTTTTCATATGTCATGATTCCAGAACCCTTCCCATCTCTGAGAGAAGCTACTATCTCAGTTATTCCTAAGAAGGATAAAGACCTCTTCACTTCTTGAAAATTGTCGCCCAATTTCACTTATCAATATGAATTGCAAAATCCTAGCTACAGTACTGGTGAATAGACTAAGTAGGATTATTCAGCAGCTGATCCATACAGATCAGGTGAATGCCACAGTTCTGACCTCTTTTGGAAGATCCTCTACATTATTCATGCCTCCAAAACTCTGAATTCCTACCCTGTTCTGGATGCTAACAAAGCCTTTGAATGCCTCAGATGGGAGTATCTGATCAAAATCCTGAATAAATACAACATGGTTGACTTTTCTGTAAATGGGTACACGTCTTATATTCTGAAGTATATGCAAAAGCCAGAGTCAATGATCTATCATTTTATAAATTCCCCAGGTTTAGAGGCACCAGACAAGGATGCCCTTTGTTTTCATTACTGTTTATTTTGGCTTTAGAACAACTCCTTATTAAAATTAGATCATCTGCCTTTATTTCTGGTATAACTATACATAAAACATGTAAAATGTGTGCATATGCGGATGATGTATTGCTTTCCATCACCTAGCCATATAACTCAGTACCTTCATCACTGAAAGTTATTGAGGATTTTTCAAGCTTCTCTCACTTTAAAATTAACTTTAACAAGTCTGGGGCCCTACTTTTACCAGACATCACTGACATTCATGTTTTCAAATGAAATAATATTAAGATTTCCCCTGATGGGATTAAACTTCTTGGTATAACTCTAAACTTGATTATTACTCAGATAATACACACTAACTTTACCACTATTAGATAAAATTGAATTAGATATAAAAATATGAAGTAAAATGTTACTGCCTTTGTGGGGTAAAATACAAGCATTCCACACGATGCTTTCTCCGAAGATATAGAAACGTAGACTTTGACGGCAGATAAGGACCGCTTGGCCCACCTAGTCTGCCCATTCCCTACCTACAGGATAAGTTGCAGATCCTAGTTAACCAACAGCCTGTTTCTTCTAACCCCCACAAGAATTGTCTTATGTCTGCCCCATGTATTCTTGAATTCTCCCACAGTTTTAGACCCCACAACCTCCTCAGAAGGCTGTTCCATCGTCCACCACCCTCTCTGTGAAAAAATACTTCTCATTGCCCCTGAACCGCTCCCCTCTATTTTAAATTGTGTCCCTTGCTCTTGCATCTCTTTTTCTGAAGATGCTACCCTCTTGGACTTTTTGATTCCACTGAGGTACTTAAAAGTTTCTATCATGTCCCCCCTCCCTTTCCTCAAGGGTATACATATTAAGCTCCTTTAGTCTCTCCTCGTATGGCTTTTCTTGCAGACCCTGCACCATTTTAGTTGCCCTCCTCTGGACTGCCTCTATCCTGTCTATGTTCTTCCGGAGATGGGGTCTCCAGAACTGGATCAGTACTCCAGATGGGGTCTCATCAACTGTCTGTACAGAGGGATAACAACTTCCTGTTTTCTGCTGGTGATGCCTTTCCCTATACATCCCAGTATACCTCCATCCCTCCCTACTGCCTTCTCACATTGCTTGCTAACCTTAAGGTCATCTGATATTATTACCCCCAGGTCCCTTTCCATTTTGTTGTTGTTACTACGCTTTTCCCATTCGTAATCTTCCCTGGGTTTTGTTTCCCAGGTGCATTATTTGCACTTCTTTGCACTGAATCCAAGCTGCCAAACTTCTGACCATCCCTCCAACCTGGCCAAGTCCCTTCTCATCCTTTCCACGTTTCCTTGTGTATCAACCCTGTTGCAGATCTTTGTGTCATCTGCAAAGAGGCATACATTTCCTTCCAGTCCCTCTGCAATGTCACTTATAAAAATATTAAAAAGGACTGGACCCAGTACTGAACCCTGTGGTACCCCATTAGTAACCCCTCTTTCTTCAGCGTGGACTCCATTTACAATTATCTTCTGTGTCCTGTTGTCCAGCCAATGTTTAACCCAGGCTACCGCCCTGGGACCCACTCCCAGGCTGGTTAATTTGACAATTAATCTTTTGTGTGGGACTGTGTCAAATGCCTTGCTAAAGTCTAGGTAGGCCATGTCCACAGCCCCTCCCTGGTCTGCTACTTTGGTCACCCAGTCAAAGAAATCAATTAAATTTGTCTAATGTGACCTTCCCACTGTGAACCTATGCTGCCTTGGGTCCTGTGCCCCACTGGCCTCTAGGTACTCAACAATTCTTTCTTTCAGAAGTGATTCCATCACTTTCCCTACCACAGAGGTCAAACTGACAGGTCTGTAGTTTCTGCCTCTGTCTTGGTCCTACTTTTGTGAAGGGGAATCACATCCACCTTCCTCTAGTCCTCAGGTGCCACACCATCCTCCCATGATTTGTTAAAAAGGGTTGTCAGTGGTTTCACTAGTTATCCCCTTAATTCTTTTAGAATTCTGGGGTGATTCCAACAGGCCCCATTGCTTTGTCCACCTTCAGTTTTAGGAGTTCTTTCAGAACCCTTTCTTCTGTGAAAGGACTGGGATAGACCCCCTATCAAGAGTGCTTCTGTTAATTGGATTAGGCACTCTCCTCCTCCTCTTTTGTGAATACACTGAGCAGAAATATTCATTCAGTATCCCTGCTTTTCACTGTCCTGTCTGCCCACCCACCGTCCATTCTATTCAGCCTCACTATCTCTCCCTTTGTCTTTCTATGCTCCCTGATGTACCTATAAAAGGTTTTATCCCCCTTCTTAACCGAGTTGGCTATCTTTTCCTCAGTTTGGGCCTTTGTTATTCTGACTTCCCTCCCTGCTTTCTTCTGCCTTAACTAGTACAGCTCTCTGTCCTGCTCCTTCTGTGTTTCCTTATGCTTCCTGAATGCTATCTTTTTCTCGACTTTTCCCTCCACCTCTTTTGAGAACCATAGTGACTTTTTCTTTCGTTTTGATTTGTTTATTTGCTTCACACAAAGGCTTGTTGCCTTACATTACATTTTATAATAAAAAAGATCCATTACTCCATAAAACCTTTCTACGTGCCAAACTGGAACTTTTAGATATAAATTTTCTTAGAGCCAGGTATAGCAAACATACGACTGAACAAAATTGTTTGTGTCACATGGTAGGATAGAGGATTTGATACATATCTTATCGCGCTGCTCCTGGTGCTCTAGTGTCAGACATTTCTTGCTGAAGTGTTCTTTTACAACTGAGCCAATAGATTTAACCAATCTGACCACAATCGTGATGCTTACTGAAGATGATTGGACCATCACAAGGTTCACAACATATCTTTCACAACGTATCTTTCAATTACAGTTAAAATAAGAAAGAGTAAAACAAATGTGAAATAGACCTAATGGAACCTTTTCTTGGCCTATTTTGCACATTAGCCAACTTTAATTAATCTCACCAACCTTGGCCTTGAGTCATTCACCTGAAAAGTGGGGTGGAGCGGCAAGATGGTCTCGGTGCTGCTTCGCTCCCCGCTGCATGAAGTTTGCTCCTCGCTCACCGCTCACTAAAAAGGTATTTTGGTGGGTTTTAGGAATGAAACCCATCCTGTTCTAACTTGTGGTCTCTGGACACGTACCTCCCTTGTAGTTTGGAAGCCACAGAGTGATTTCTTTTTTACCCTTGAGCTGTTATCTTGGCCACACGTTGCACGCCGGCATTTTGGATATTTGTTGAATCAGAATGAAACAGATAAGGAAGGCAGAGTGGAGCCCACTCCCCAAATTATGTTCCTGCTGTGTTTGGGCCCTGGACAAAAGGTAGCGCTCTTGATTAAAATGGAGGAATTATTTAATTTTCTAAAATAATGACACTTAGCCGCACTGCTGCTCCTCTCCACAACAGGTCTCTGAAACACTGAGAATTTTTTTCCAAGTTTTTGAATTATCTACCAGCCATTTATGCTTCTGTTATGTTATTATATACAGTGAGACATGCTGTTTGACCATTGTGGTTTTTTGATTAATTGAAGGAGCAAACGGCAGTGTGGTGATTCAGTGTGCTTGGAACTTGCAGCCTTAGATTTCAATCTTTTTGCCGGCTTGGCTTGGCTTGTTTAAATTAATGGATACTTTGGCATGAACGGGAGTTGCTCTACAGGCAGCACCCCTCTCACAAAAAGTAAAAAGAAACTTTGGCCACATCAAAGTTTAAAATGTGGTTTTGGAGTCCTAGGAGTCATGGCATTAATGATGAAAGCTCCTGAAGGAAAACTCCTGCAAGAGATCTGGAATTGCACCATGAATGCCGTGGTGCTGGACTCACCATTATAAAAGGTTAGAAAAATTATCAAGTGAATGACTGTTGAAAAGGCCCTTGGATGGTGAGTTTGTTTTGAGGAAAGGGATATGATGGGTCCCTCCTATAGGACGCTGTTCTGAAGAGGATTACAAAATGCACAAAATCCCGCACTCACCACCCAAAATAACTGAAGCTGCTCACCAGGATTTCCAAAGTGTGCTGTGTTTATTAAAGTGCAAGCACTATATAAAATGAACACATCTCCTGATGTGTTTCGGAATGTTAAAATTCCTTTCTCAAAGGAGCAGCTTCAATTATTTTGGGTGGTGAGTGCAGAACTTTGTGCTTTTGTATCTGTGGATTTATCCCGGCACCCCAGCTTTGTGCAGACTCTGCTTTGAGACTGTGTCTGAAGAGAATTATTCTGCTGGGACTGAATGCTGCTGTGACAAGCATGCTGGGCATACAAGTATATATACCTTTTTAACCTTATAAAAGATATGCCATGGTTGCCTGGGTTAGGGGTTTAAGCAGTGTCAGAATTATGAAATTTACTACGCTCAGTGGAGTGTCTTTTTATTTTTTCTCAGGTGATTGTGGCATTGACACTGAGGGTATGTGCAGAGCTATAAAAAGATGGCTGGAGCTATGATGTTTAAGAAAAAATTGGGAGTTTGGGAAATAATGGATTCCTCTAACATATAAAGGCTTTTTAAGGGTATCTGTGGAAATGTATTGTAAATGAATAAGAACCCTATGAAAAGGGAGATTTGTACCAGAAGGCTAGACCTACGCTGTGACTCCTTTCATTCAAGGCAACAATGGAACCGAAAGAGGAACTCTGATGTATTCTTTCCTGTATTCTCCCTGCACCAGGTGGAAATTTTTATATATTTTACAAGTGCCTATTAGATAACATTAACCTGAATTCATTGAGCTCACTGTGGATAACATTAATCTGAATTCATTGAGCTCACTATGATCATTTCAGGTTATGCTTGGAAATGTTATTGCACTTTTATGCTCAGACCTTCTAAACTAGTTTCACAATTTTGCAAGAAGATGGACAAAGCCCCGTGTTCACCTAGCTGCATACTTTGAACTGAACTTGAGCAGCATAAAGATTATACTAAACGTATTCTTTCCAAAAGTTTCAAAAGTTTTGTGACAGGACTCCTGTATATAAGGAAAAATGCTGCTAACTTTTATTGTATTACAGCACATTCATGAACTAAATTTGAGCGGTATAATAATGTACAGTTTTTGACTCCTATGCACAAAGAATGTTGTTGTTGTTGACTGCGTTTTACTATAAATAGATGTATGTGTCTTTTTATGCAAAAGGAGATGCATAGGATTGGAAGAGAAGCTATTTTATCCTGTAGGCGTGTCACAAAAATTATACAAAGTGATGTGTTAAGAATAAGTGAGAATGCTTTTCAATATTAGCATATCTACATTAATGTCTGTTTTGCACATATAATGGAGACTACTAAGTCAGTCCTTAATGCCTGGAATGGGGAATTGCTTTACAATATAGCATATGAGAAATGGCTGTAACCAGCTGTCCCCTCAATGCGAATATCTCAAGCTCTATATTGGAAAGAATTTATATGGAAATTATGAATTTGATACTGTAAAACACCAGCTAAGCTGATGAAATATTTACCGCCTTCATATGGTGCATGCTGGCGAGGCTGTGGCAATCCTTGTGCTAATTTTACTCATATTTTTTTGGGTTGCTCCAGACTGGGCCCTTTCTGGCAAGATTTTGGGGTAGCAATGTCCCAATTATTTACTCCTGATCTAACCATCTCCTCCCAATTAATATTACTATACATAAATCAAGACAGAACAGTGCCCCTTGTTAGAAGTATGCTATATTTGTATATAGTGGTGGTTAAGAAGGTGATTACCTACTTATTGCATGCCCCGACACCCTCTACACTGGCTCAATGGCAAGCAAGTGTAAATTAAATTTATTATATAGAAAGAACAACAGCACACTTTCAAGGTCAGGAGACATGATTCGAATTAACTTGGAGGCCATGTTTTTTTTTGTATTTCCCAGTGTAACCCCTCTGTTACCTGGGGTTACTAGAATCCCAGTAAGACCTAGTGGTAGGCAGGGAAGGCAGCTTGTGAAACTCCAGTTAAAAGGATTTCACACTGTCTCACTCTGTTCTCAGTCTTAGCTGAGACTGAGGGATGACATCATTTAGAACTGTTGCAGCTGCATAAGCCACACTGGAATGTTGCAGTTGGAGATTAGAGTAGAATGTTGGGGAATTTGAAGTCAGTCTGAGAGAGAGTCTGTAGAGTTCAGCAGAGATGCTCTGCTGAGTTGCAGGCCCGCAGAGCTTTAAGCTCTGTTAAAGAGCTACTTTTGTTTTTAGGTGTGTGTTTCCACCTGAAGAGGAACACAAGAGCTGCATATTGAAGTGGTGAAGACCACTTTCAATGGTTCAGGGTCCCATCCCTGCGGGGATGGGGGGGAAGGTATCAGCCTCCTTCCGGTGGCAACCCCCTTGGTCCAGCTAGGGAGAAAAGAAGCTGCCTGTTTAAGTTTGTGCTGAGGCACCAGAAGCTCTGGAAGAGAGTTCCTTGAGGAGGAAACGCCTGTGGGGCACCTGCAACGGAAGGGTGAGTTTGCTCTGCTAAAGGGCCATGTGTTTTCACCTGCATCAAGATGAAACTAATGGGACTGTTACTGTGGGGTCAGGAAAAGACAGCCAAGTATAGTTTGGAAGATGTGGGGATTGGACTGCTTAACTCTGTGGGGGGTCTAGAGTAATGGACAAAGCCACTTATTAAGTATGTTCAAGTCCAGCACAAATTGGATGTAAAGACAGTAGATTAAATGTAAAATACATTTAAAAAGTATCTACACAGCAAAGTGTTTTAAAGGATGAGGTGTTACAGTCCAGAGAAATGGCCGGGTATGAATTATGGGAGCGAGAGGTGGGAGACCCCCCCCATCAGTAGTAACCAAATTCACCTCTACGGATTTGCTCTGGGACACCTGTTGCTTTCTCTCAGGCACTTGGCCAGTGCCTGAGGAAAGTGCCCAGATGTGGGATTGATGAAGAAGATTCCCTTATGGAGCAGAAGTGCTCTTAGGTGGTATAAGGAGCCACCAGTAAATGTTTCCATGCCATATGGAAAGTGTCCAAGTGGCTGGCAAGGGAGCCGAGCCAGAGAAAATCCAGAGCAGCATAAAAGTTTGGGCTGTGTGCCCAGTGTGTTTCAGAGCCTGAGGGCTAAAGTGATGAGGTTGTGTTCTGGTCTCCTTTAATCTGCATTACCAGGAGTGTGGCCCCGTGGGGGTCCATCTATGCTTTGTTTATTTTGTTGGATGTGAATAAAAGCCACACTTTAGAATCCCACTTCTGGTATTGGACATTAAAGTTATTGCCCTTTGTCCAGGTTACTTGCGTTACCCTGTGGAAGTAGCCAAACTCAGCCAATGCCGAGTGACATATTCCTCCCTGAACCCAGCCCACCAGGTAAAGCTGTCAGATAGAAATGGCATACCTGGGTGGGGGTTACAAAAATGGAGGCACCGCTGACAATTTGGGTTTGGAATTTAGGGAGGAATGTAAGAAAGGTCGCTCGGGCAAAGGCTAGCATTTTGGTTATCTGGCAGTGGGTAGCCCAAAAAGCTGAAGCAATGTTAACTAATGTGCCACTGTGTGCTGTTATCCATGTGCTGTTATTAAAATGCCAACTGTTTACCAAGGATCAGTAAAGCCAGAGAGTGTATGCCCTTGTCCTGCATCAATTTACAGCATTTACCAGCTTTTAAAATTGTTTTGTGACAGAGAAAATATGAAAAACAGTGGGTAGTAAAAGAAAAAAAATTGTGCCCTAAGACGTTGGAAAGTGCTTTCTTGTGAACTGAGAGACTTGGTATATGTGAATGGCCATGACAAATGGTTGAAATGGGCCTCACCTGTGGAGTCAGTTTAAAAAAAAAAAGTGTGACTTTGCAGTTTAAATTTGCCTGCTCGACGATCGCCGTGAGGAGAGGAGCACGAGAGGAAAAGAGGCTCATTTGCATGGCGTCAAGTGATTGGTGAGACTGCAATCAGTCCCGCCCCCAAGCCAGCTCTAGAGTGACTGCACAGCATTCAAGAGGGAGAGGGAGTGGAGTGTGCAAACTGGCTTACCAGGAAGAGCATCATGGTGACTGAAAGTGCTGTAAAAGTTTAAAAAACTGACTCTTCTGTTTAAATTCAGGCTCAACCCATATCTCGATCGACTGGCCTGTGAGTGTGGTGTTCAGAGGGACAATCGGCAGGACTGCCAACCCGCTTCTTTCCAGAAGCCCCCAAGACTGGCTGCAGGCTGTTTTTCCATCGCAGCAAACAGCTACTGATAACAGTGGGTACTAACAGAAATAATTGCTCAAACTAAGTGATTTTGCCAAAAGCCAGCTGAATCTGTGTGTAGCAGTGTAATCGCTTTGCAAATAAGGATTGTGTTAAGTTTTACCAGCAAAAGCAAGCATTCTAAGCAATCGACTGTGAGCATAATTATAGATTCAGCGTCAGTATAAGTTTCAAAGCCATGAGAGAGACTATGAGTTGTATCAGATATGCAGCAAGAATTACAGACCATCCTGTGCTATGAAATACTGAGGCTTTAAGGGACTGTAAGCTAGAGCAATGTCTTCAGCGAGTAAAAAGTCTGTGGTAAATCATATAAATGTGCTAGGAAAAAGAACAGTGCAAGTTTGTGCAGTTTGAGCAAAGTTATCAGTAGAGTGTGTAAATCGGATGTACAGTGGCTTGACTCAGTTACAGAATGTTGATGCGTAGGAGTGCTGCCGCCGCCATTACAGGGTGGGGTAGTAATGTAAACACAGCAGCGGAGGAGCCATTTTGAAAGAGAAAGAAAGTTTTCAGTGATGTGGGACTTGAAATAACAGTGGGCATTGTTTGTTTTTCTCTGCAGTCATGGCTTCAGGACCAGCCCGCTACCCGGATCATGCCCAGGCTGTGATAGCAGTAGAAGTTAACAAGTTAAGGGACTTTGAGAGATGTTACTTTGGAGGATGACTGCCTCCTCGTGCGACGATTCCTGGATATTCAGTGCGAGTATCTGTGATGTGCTTAAATGCTGGAAGGGATGTCTTCATGGTACCTCACTGTTCTGGGTGCCTAGAGAAATATGGTTTGTTTAAAACGCCCAAGATTCATTTGGCTCCCACATGGACAAAGGTTCAAGAATCTGCAGTTGGCAGCACACAGCACCAGGCGGAGACTGTTGGAGAAGGCCCCTCAGAGTGTGGCACAAAGCAAGAGGGTGCAGATTTACAAACAGAACAATGTGTTGATGTTTCAGAGTCTGAGTCACAGAGAGACATTTCAGGAAGAGCATCAGTAGACCCTTGGAGAGAGGGGCCTAGCCCAAGTCTCATAGGTGAAGACGAGATGAGGGAGGCCTTTGAATGGGAGGTTTTGACCTCCGCACCCAGAGAAGAGAGGACACTCTCAGGAGTGAGGACGACTGCTCACTCCTGGGCACAGATTCTCAGTGAGGAAGAAGAAGAGGGAGAACCTATGTGGCCTTGTGAAAAAGGAACTGGTACACAGCCTCAAGCTCTTGCCTCAGAGGAACGCACAGAAGAGAGTGGTGATTCCACTGCCCTGGCTGTGCAAGAAGAAGCCAGGGATCCATTTTTGTGTCATTAAGAATGCGTAGCTGGCAGAACCAGGACTGGCCACCCCCAAGCCAGGCCAGAGGTCTCAGGTTGACCAAGGCTAGTAAAGAGGAAAGACTGGTTCATAGGAAAGCGAATGAAATCTTCGGGATGTCCTTTCCTACCTTTCCTCGTAGAGTTTTGGAGGAGATTGAAAAAAGCAGGAAATCCTGGATTTGGGAAGAAGCAATGAAATGTGTGCATCCTGGTGCAAACAAGCATGTCAAGAACAGAATGTTTCCCAAAAAATACAGCCAGTGGAAAAGAGGCAGGACACTGTTTTTGGACACTGTTCGAATTGTGGATGGAGAGGGACATGAAACCTTTCACAGTGTGAATTATGAGCGCCCAGACAGGGTAATAATTCAAGCGCCTGACCCGTTGTGCTATTTGCCACAATGCAAAGACCTTCCTGCGAATGTGCCCATGCCTACCAAATGGAAAGCAGAGCAGTGGTAGCCAGTGCTGCCACTCCAACCGTTGCCGTATCTATGTTGTTCCGCCAGTCTGGATGTCCAGGACCCAGGTGCCCCACATTCATCAGTTCTGCAGTGTACTGACTTTCCAGAATCCATCAACTGGCCCACCAGATGACTTCAGATCCAGAGAGGACACCAGTCCAGCTGTATCCTGATTCATCGCCTGGGTATCGGATGACTTCAGACCAGCTGTTTTCCTTTTTGTTCCTGTTCCAAGGTTCCATCTCCAGAGATGACATAAGGCAGCAGTTTCCAGATGTGCCCTCCTGTTGTTTCCCGGAAGATGTCCGCCCAGCTGTATCGGAAGAATGCTGTCAGGGAGAGTCTTCGGCTGAGGACCAGGTTTGGTGCCATTTTTGTTCTACAAGGGACTGGTAAGTCCAGACTTTTCTATTCTTATGGCATTGCAGTACACACCCTACACTAGCAGACTCCAGATGTTTGAACTGTCCTCAAAGACTCTCCCCTTCGGGACTTTGGCCTGCTAGAACTGTGCTTCACCAGGCTCCGGCCCAGGAGAGACTTTTTAATGGACTTGCCTTCGGGCACTGTGGTCACTAGATGGGACTTTTAGGGCACTCCATCTCCCAAATATGGTGTATTGTAAATAATGTCATTGTTTTCTACTGTTTTGTAATGTTTATACTGTTTTTTCTACTTTTCTAAAAAAAATATTTTTGGGATTCTCCAGTGTTTAGATGGTATGGGTTTAGATAGACTGTGTATGCAGATTAGGAGTGTGTGTTGTCTTTCTTTTTCTTGCAGGGGTTCCTGAAGAAGATAGAAGAGAAGACAAGAAGAGGAAGAGGGACTCATCAGAGTTCCTCAGTAGTACTTTAGAGTGTAGTATTTAAAGTACTGTTGTTGTTGTTGTTACTGTGTGTAACTTTTGCCTTCCACAGGTATGGTTGTGGGGGAGTGTGGGAGTAATGCATAGTGAATGGTATTAGCTCCTAGTGTGTGGTTGCATGGTGTCCAGGGTTGAGGAGGTCCTCTGTTTGTTTTGTTTTGGGAATTCTAAGTTAGAGGCAGACAAATTTTCCCTAGAGGGATGGGGGGGGGATAGACAGGCTGTGGCCCTGACCTGCAGTAGGGGTTGCAGTACTGATCTATTAGGGCTATGCTCTGGACAATTCTACCGGAACCGCTAGGTACCCATAGTCAGCGGGTAGAGCAGAGGCTGATGCATCAGCCAAAGGCCTCTAGGCCCTTAGTGTTGTCTGCCTGTGCTGGCACATGGTAGGGGAGAAGACAGCGCTACCTCCCGTAGTCAACACACGGGCCGAGATGGCCTAAGCCGGGTGACTAAAGACGGTGGACAGTCATTTTCCTGGCTCAGGGTGAGTGTAACCCCCCTGTTACCTGAGGTTACTAGAATCCCAGTAAGACCTAGTGGTAGGCAGGGAAGGCAGCTTGTGAAACTCCAGTTAAATGGATTTCACACTGTCTCACTCTGTTCTCAGTCTCAGCTGAGACTGAGGGATGACATCATTTAGAACTGTCACAGCTGCATAAGCCACACTGGAATGTTGCAGTTGGAGGTTAGAGTAGAATGTTGGGGAATTTGAAGACAGTCTGAGAGAGAGTCTGTAGAGTTCAGCAGAGGTGCTCTGCTGAGTTGCAGGCCCTCAGAGCTCTAAGCTCTGTTAAACAGCTACTTTTGTTTTTTAGGTGTGTGTTTCCACCTGAAGAGGAACACAAGAACTGCATATTGAAGTGGTGGAGACCGCTTTCAATGGTTCAGGGCCCCATCCCTATGGGGACAAGGGGAAGATATCAGCCTGCTTCCAGGGGCAACCCCCTTGGTCTGGCTAGGGAGAAAAGAAGCTGCCTGTTTAAGTTTATGCTGAGGCACCAGAAGCTCTGGAAGAGAGTTCCTTGAGGAGGAAACGCCTGTGGGGCACCTGCAACGGAAGGGTGAGTTTGCTCTGCTAAAGGGCCATGTGTTTTCACCTGTATCAAGATGAAACTAAAGGGACTGTTACTGTGGGGTCAGGAAAAGACAGCCAAGTACAGTTTGGAAGATGTGGGGATTGGACTGCTTAACTCTGTGGGGGGTCTAGAGTAATGGACAAAGCCAGTTATTAAGTATGTTCAAGTCCAGCACAAATGGGATGTAAAGACAGTAGATTGAATGTGAAAACATTTAAAAAGTATCTACACAGCAAAGTGTTTTAAAGGATGAGGTGTTACAGTCCAGAGAAATGGCCGGGTATGAATTATGGGAGCGAGAGGTGGGAGACCCCCCCATCAGTAGTAACCAAATTCACCTCTACGGATTTGCTCTGGAACACCTGTTGCTTTCTCTCAGGTACTTGGCCAGTGCCTGAGGAAAGTGACCAAATGTGGGATTGATGAGGAAGATTCTCTTATGGAGCAGAAGTGCTCTTAGGTGGTATAGAGAACCACCAGTAAATGTTTCCATATGGAAAGTGTCCAAGTGGCTGGCAAGGAAGCCAAGCCAGGGAAAACCCAGAGCAGCATAAAAGTTCAGGCTGTGTGCCCAGTGTGTTTCAGAGCCTGAGGGCTAAAGTGATGAGGTTGTGTTCTGGTCTCCTTTAATCTGCATTACCAGGAGTGTAGCCCCGTGGGGGTCCATCTATGCTTTGTTTATTCTGTTGGATGTGAATAAAAGCCACACTTTAGAATCCCACTTCTGGTATTGGACATTACAGTTATTGCTTCCTTTGTCCGGAGTTACTTGGGTGCCCCTGTGCAGAGTAGCCAAACCTAGCCAATGTGCCGAGTGACATATTCCTCCCCGAACCCAGCCCACCAGGTAAAGTTGTCAGATAGAAATGGCATACCTGGGTGGGGGTTACACCAGGAAGATGAGGCTTTTGTTCCCTGAATTGGTTTTGATTAAAATAAATGTGTGCTATAGACTCCCACAAGATAATTATGGTAAATTATGATGAAGTATTTTATTAAATGAAAAATTTGTGTAACAGCTGGAACTTAGGTTCCCTCCCTCCCTTTTAATTTTTTATTTTTTTAGCTGTCTAGTTTAAAAACCTGTACTGTTACTGTATACAACTGAACTGTATAGCACTGATTGAATTGAAATGATGTATTGTATTGTCTTATATCTCTCTGCATGACTTAATAAAAACAATTTATTAAAAATAAAACACTATAAAAAAAAAGAACGTTATCAAGCCTGTTCATATTAGTATAGGCCAGTCTTTCATGGCTAGCTCTATAGTCATTACTTTTTGTAACCATTCTGTTACTGAGGGTGGATTTGAGCTTTTCCAGTGTCTAAGGACAAGGTTTTTGGCTGTGATGAAGGCAGCTATTAACCAGATTTTCTGAAATTCTGTGCAGTCAGATAAATCAGAACCCAGTACTGTGAATTTAGCAGAGCAAGAAATGCATTTTCCAATTACATTTTCAGATGATTTAAGGATTTATTTCCAAAAAGAAGCTAGGGTTTTACAAGACCAGGGTATGTGTGAGACAGTGCCTTTCTCAGTAGTACATCTCCAACAGGAGTCATCCCTAGACAAACCCAGTTCCACAAGTTTACATGGATAGTAATGCCATCTATGGATGATGTTATATTGGATCAGCCTCCTTTAGCTTCCCTGCATGCTTTCAATGTAATATTCCAATGGTGCCTCTATTCAATAGCAGAACTTTTATATTTAGTTCATTTTCTCATCTGCAAATTAAAGAATCTATGGAGTTAGGTTTGGATTCAATAATCATCTTATAAAGAACTTTATAGCCTCTTAGTCGTACATATTTTGTCTACAGTGTGCAGTGTGGGAAGTGTTACATCCACATTAATAGCACTACTGAGTATTTCTCTGAGCTGTAGATATCTATGAAATTCTGTTCTGGGTAGGTGAAATTTCTGGGATATTGGAGTGAAAGATATCAAAGAAGCGGTGATGGGTCAATAATGTTGTCTAAGAAAAGAATGCCCTTTGTTTTCCAACTTGTCCAGTCCAGACTTTTGCCATTATGTTGGAGAATATTATTACCCCAAAGAGGATAGTGAGAAGAAGAGATTGGGTCCCATTCCAATGCTATGGATATTTCCTGCCATGCTTTACTAACTTGAATGAGACTAGGATGCAAGTTCAAGAACCTGGGGGTACCTGGAAAAAGAATCATTCTGGAGTGATGACCTTTTAATATAGCTGCTTCAAGATGAACCCAGCCTGGTGTTTCCTGTTTATTTTGTAACCATAAAGATTTAATGCACCAAGCTACTATAAATGACTTATGCCTGATTCTAAAATTAGGAAGATTAAAGCCTCCTTTCCCTCTTGGATTTTGGAGTTTGAATAGGGATATACGTGGAGATTTACCATCCCATAAGTATTTGCTAATCAGGGAGCTAATCTTATTATGAATGTAAGTGGGTATGTGTATAGGTAGGTGCTATAACAGGTAGTACTGTAGTTCAGTTAAGTTTATTGTTTGATGATAAGTCATCACAATTTGTCAGAGAAAAGGACATAAAATTCATAATAAGTAGATGCAAAAGTACAAAAAGTACATAACACCAAACACATCACCAACAGCAATAAATAACATAATGCTAAAAATTAAGATTCATTACATATTAATAACCATCAGTTGTTAGGTGCATTAACCATGGTTAAAATAGACTCCTGTTATAAAGCTGGCTCTATACAGTTTATGATATACAGTATAAAAAATGCTCTTTTTCAGCTCTTATATTACATCGTATATGCAACTAAAACAATTGAATTGCACCAAAGATGCAGTTAAGTATTGGGAAAGGGAATGAACCAATCTATTTGTGGGTTCTTATAATTATTTAAGAGCCAGAAGAATATAGGCTATAATCACAGAATCACATATGTTGCGCCATTCTTTTAACTTTTATGTATCCCCTCAAGAAATCGGCTAGTCACGCACGTAACTCACTCTAAACTAGGACTACTCCAGCTTCTGCCCCGCAGCATGCTGATCAGGTCCATGAAATACTAGCAGCCTTTCAATTAGTTAAAGCTTAAATGTACTGGCTCTCTCCCAGGTACAGTATCAGCTGGCCATATGAGGCTTCGATTAGAGACCATTACCAGTTATCCAATGCCTAAATCCTTCATCAAAGGAGCTTATAGTAAACTTTTCTATCAGCTGAATACAGGCCACTCTCAGACCTGTCCCAGTATTCCTGAGCCTCGTGAACCAGGCTAACTAACTGAACATTCCAAGTCACTAATATGATTAATTTTCAGACTCAATTCCTATAATAAATTCTGGATTTCATTAATAGCTCCACCCTTACCCCGATGGAATCAAATTGGAAAAACTCCCCAAGAAAACTCCCTTTCCAGTACCTTAATTAAGTTGGTTGAAGCTGTGTACTCTAATCTGTATTCTCAACCATTACTGTTAGTTGTTGAATGTTAATTACCTGATTCATTGATTCGTACCTGTCTAGCATGGCCACAGTAAGAAAATAAATGTTGACAAAAGAAGAGACTGACTTTAGCCTTCTGTTTAATTTTGAATCTTACACTGAAACACACAGAGCATAAGAAGATTATTGATTTTTTAAGTAGTACTGTGTTGTAGGACAGTGCCGTGATGTCATTTTAACTTGAGCACCTGGTATCTAATAAAGCATATTACAGAAACAGTGAAATGTGCCTGGAAGTGATTTTCTGGTTAAATGCACAGCCCACTGAAGTGCACAAAAATGTTCTATCTCGAGGGTGTGCACTTGAGGGCTCCACTGTAAAACAACAGTGCACATTAAGACTGTAGCTGTCTAAGAATTCAGTGACCGGGAGTCTAAGGTGGGGAATCTTGAGCAGTGGAAGAGGACGCAGGAAAGCACCCTGGGGTCAGGATCAGGGAGTACCATTAGAGGGCAACATGAGGCAGACCCACCACCAACTGCAAAACTAAGAACATATTGACTTCATAACTTCCAAAGCACCCTCTAGAAAGGAGGGTAATATCCATCACAGGGCAAATCAAATGACCCGAGGGGAGTTACTGTATACCCTGGCTTCATGAATTACAGAGCTCCAATGTCACAGCATTTCCAGAGTCCCATCTTTGCTGTGACTACCACCTAACTATCTGTTTCTCTTCCTGGAGATGTTGTTTAGCTGTGAGACCTTCCATAGCATGTATACCTCACACTCTGTTTGTCCATTCCTCCTTAGTTGGGGGAGTCTCCCATAACCAATGGAATGTGATGCATTTTAGTGCAGCTGCACCAAAGATAACAGCAGCCCATCGCTGGTCAGGTGTCATTTTTATGTTGGCACACTTGCGCAGCCAGCATCTTCCAGTAGTGCAGATTTGGAGGCTCGGTCACTGTTGGGCGAATGCAGGGCATGCACCAATAGGTGAGTCCCACATTCCCCAATCAGCCAGCAGCAGGGGCCGACACCCTGCCTAGCTAATAAGGCAACAACATCAGAGAAAAGGTCTGCTGCAATGAGAGTGAAGCTCTCATGCAGCGTGACCACAACATGCCTCCCCCTACATGCAGGCAACATTGTGGCAGTGACTGCTGCTGTCGCCTGTCAACACCTTCATTCACTGTGTGCCAATGGGGGTGCCCAATCCCCATCGGCATCATGTAACCCCCCTTTTTTTTTGCTTGATAGGGGGTGCCCAATCCCTCTCGGCTCCTGCACCCCCCTTTCCTTGTTTGCAGATGGGGGTGCCCAATCCCCCGTCGGCTAAAGCACCCACCCACACACACACACACACACACACACACATTCAGGTGGCATGCTGGGAGCCCACTCCAGCATGCCAAAGCACCTATTAAAATGAAAACGGTCCCCCAATGTCTTTTTTTTTTTAACACCTGTAAACAGAAAACAGTCCCTCGTAGTCTCCCTACCCCCTCTCACCACCCACACCCACCATTGCGCACCCTGCCTCCCCATACCCCCCTCATCCCATACTAACCTCCAGAGCCCGGCACGATGATCTTCAGTGGACTGGGAACATGTCTGCACTCTTCAAAGCCGACCGCAAACTGAGGAAATGCCGGTAAGCTGTATAATGGAATAAACAGGTTTTTTTCAACTTTGATGCATATCTCGGTCATTTTTTGGAATGTTTGCACCAAATTTGCAACATGGGGTTTTTGGGACCCCTCCTCATGAATTTTGTCACTGTTATGATGTTAATCCATCCTGAAAGGTGATTTCACAGTCACTACGCGGAATCACCTTTCGGGACTGATTAACACAAGGACTGTGGCAGTGTTCATGAGGTGGGCTCTCAAAAAGCCTATGTTGCAAATTTGGTGGAAAAAAATCCCAAAAATGGGTGCTTTTATGAGCATGCATTGTGCAGTTGCTACGCATGCTCATAACTTCACGAATTTGCAATATTTTCATGCCAGATTTTCAACATTGTCATTTTTCTACACCTCCTTGTGAACAGTATAGCTGTCATTTTTCACATCCTGGCCGAAATGTGTTTCCACACTTCCAGCGCACAATACCACGTTCGCTGTGGGAAATCAGTGTTCGGAGCAGATTACAAAACTGACAGTGACTCTGTTCATGAGCAGAGGTCCTAAAATAACTATGTTGAAAATTTGGTGACGATACTCCATAAAATGACTGTGTTATGAGCGTACGTTGCACAGTTTGTATGCATGCTCATAATGTTATGCATTTGTAATATTTTCACTCTGGATTTTCACCATTTGCATTTTTCCACACTTCTTGATGAACAGTACAGCTGTCTTTTCACATATCCTACCCAAAATGTGTTTTCGCACGTCCGGCACAGAATAGTGCGGTCACTGTGCAAAATCACTAATTGGGACACTGTAAGGAAATAACAGTGACACTGTACATGAGCAGAGGTGCTAATATACCTATGTTGAAAATTTGGTGCCGAACGTCCATAAAATGACTGTGTTACTTGCGTGCATTACGCCTTTCCCACACACCCTTGTAACTTCACAAATTTGCAATATTTACATGCCACATTTTCAACACTGGCATTTTTTTACACCTCCTTATGAACTATACAGCTGTCATTTTTCACATCCTGCCCAAAATGTTTTTCCGCACTGCACTACCAAAGCCAGTGCCAGCGTGACAACATTCGGCATTGACAAATGCTTGTTACCATTGTGAGGAGATCCCAGACCAACTCTGTAAAAGTGTTGGGAATAATTTTGTCTAGGATCTATGAAACCATATCCTTTACCGCTGCCCAAAAAAGCTGGAGTTTGGGACAGCTCCAGATAATGAGCCAACGGGAACCACATACATGCATTTTCTCCAGTAATCTGCTGTGTATATTGTGTGGAAGTGTTAAGTGATCTTCGGAGTTCAGAAGTAGTGGACTAACACCTTTCAAACAAACTCCCTCCAGGTAGGCAAGAAGGTGACCCACCAACCTGTTTCCAATCTCTTGGTCCAATCTTCCTCTGAGATTACACAGGCCATCTCTGCCTCTCAAGCATGCTTAACTATCTAAGCAGCCTGGAGCATTTTGTATATGGTAGAAATATATTGCTGTTTTGCCCATATAGTAACCACCCCATAAACAAGGTCTTCCCATACAGACATACTGTAGATCTGGTTAGGGATGTGGTAGTCACCCCTCAAGTTATGAAGTCTCACACCTGACACCTGCAGATACTGATGGAAGTCTCTGAGTTCTAATTTAAACAGTTGCTTCAGAGCTTGAAAAGTCATAAAGAACCCATTTTCAAGCAGGTGTGAAAAGTATGTGAGACCATTCTGTTCCCATCGAGCATATTATTCTTGATCTAGCTGGGGAGGGAGACAATCAGGATAGTATCTGCTCAACGAGTTGGGCCCCAGTGAGTCATCTGATTTTAGCAGCTTACTCTCCTTACTCAGCATGGCTAGCGTGTGCTTCACCCATTCATTTGGGACTGAGCGTGCATACTCATGTGAGACTGGGGTGAGGGCCAGAGTAAACAGTGGCTGTCATTTTTATGTTGCTTGCACGCATGTGCAAGAAACATAGTGCCATCATCCAAGTTTTTGGAGGTGTGGCATCCCTCTTCCAATTCAGTCAGTGTGTTTGCAGGCGCGGCTGCAGTTCTCCAATCAATGCTGCAGCTGCCTGTGACAACAGTTGAAATGCAGTGCCATACAGTTGAAAGGAAGGGCTATGCTTGAGTGAGCAACGATAAGATCACGTGCTCATGCGCTCACACACACACACACAGCGTGCTGGTGCTTCCCCCCACGGCACACACTGTATAGCCGACGGGGGTGTCTAATCCCCTATTGGCTCTACTGTTCCCCTCCCCCCTTCTGGCAGGACTATTAGCATTTTACAGAGCTTAGCAGTAAAGAGTTTTTGTTGAAAACACACACACACACACACTAAAATGAACAGATAACCCATCACTAAATACACTACATGCTCGTATCATAAGTACGCAAATAAAATATTAAACAATTTTAATACGTATATAGTTTTATAACTGGCAGATTACCAGATATGATATTTACTCTATTACTTTAACTGTAATCAAAGTTAATGAAGTGTTTCTCTGTCTGTGTGCAGCATATACAGACTGTGTTATGTGGAAGAACGTTTTCTTACCCTGGAGGGTCAGACAGTGGTAGCGCCTCGGGTCTGTCACGCTATAGGTGGGTGTGCTGCGAGACGAGGTGGGTGTCCTGGATGTCCCTGCAGGGTGGGGACGAGGTGCTGAGACATTCGCTGGCAGTACTGGCCTCACCGTTCGCAAACTGACTCTTGAACAGGGTGATAGCAGCCCTAGACCCAACGTGAGGGTGCGAGAGATGACGAGGGACAGACCAGGAAAGCACCGGGTTCTTGGACGGCACACGGGAGCGGACACAGACATCATGGTCGGTGGGACTTGATGAAGTCATGCTGATGGGGGGGAGGAGGAAGTCTTGCCCGTGATGTTCAGTCAGCGGTGGCAGAGCTGGTCTCGACGAGTCTTTGATGATCAAAGAGTCCACGTAGAAAGACCGGGACATGTCCATTTCTTGCCGGACTGGCCCTTGTTGGTTTACTTGCTGCCACTGAGCTGGGGTTGTGCACTGTGGCCCTCTAGAGCAGCGAGGGTGCTTAGGTGTGAAGGACAGACAAAAGGGTACCTGGAGAGGGCTGGCCCTAACGCCCCCACCTGTGGACCTTGCTGCTTCAGGGTCTTTTAAAACTCTCAGTGACCCAAAGAACCACGTGATCCCCCCCTCCCCCGACCTGCACAGCCTCTGGTACTTTAAGGCAGGACATCGAGACACAAGCTGCCCCAGTCCAGATGGAGGCACACAACTTTCCCAACAAAGTTTGTTGTTGGTTAATTCTGCTTACTTCTCTGCTTGACTTATTGTCTCTTGCCTATGCAGCGGCTTAATTCCATTGCAACTGGAATGTGCGATACTGCTAAAATATCAGACATGTGAGGACATTTATAGACAAACTTTTTAATGAGTCAGTAACGCTTGATATAACTCTCGGGTTTAGTCTGCTTTCTACTCATCTCTAAATAGTTAGTTCGGTTTGGGTCTGTAGCCATTCCCTTTCAACCAATATGTCTCTCTCTTGTTTACCGGAAAGATGCACTAGACTGAAATTGTTTCTGTCAAGACCGGGATGCAATGACATGGTACAAGTGTAACAGGTTTACAGTGGATAAACAAACAATAGACAGGAGTGAAAATGTGATACAAATAGTAGAGTATCCAAACCATTTATGTATGAAAAGACAAGATAGATGTGGTGTATCAAGCAAGCAGTAACACCCAACAAGGTGCCGGTATGTGTTCTGCTACAAGAAAGTTTGGGTGTGTTGTGAGGCACAAGGTGTATGCTGAGTGTCTTCAATCACTGAAGAAGTCTGTATATCAGCACACACCCATACCAGGAAGAGTGTTATTCCACCTCACTGGAATTTCATCACCTATTTGATAAGGTGGTAAAATCACAAGGGTGCAGTGTTTAAGGTGAGGTACAGCTGAGTGCTGTTAACCTTACATGAGAAGCCTGATTATCTCATCATAATTGCACATTCTGGAGTGTCTTCTGGCATTTATAAAATGTCTTTTCAGTATGCCCCACTTAAAATGAATAAAAAATAGGAAGACATTTAAAAAATATACATTTCCTTGAAATATGCTTCAGTTTTACCTCTGAAGACAAGGAAAAAACAGTCTATGTTCAGGTAACTTGGGGAGATGGTAGCTAAAAACAATAAACCACGAGGAAAACCTTGTGTAGCACTCCTTTCTTATAAAAAAAAAAAAAAAACAACAAAAAACCACTACTTGCATTTCAGTCATCATGATGACCAGCAAAGGAAAAATTGTAATATTGAAAACTATCAGCAGCACTATATGTATTTTAATTTGGATGTGTATGTGAGAAGTGGGCGATGATCAGGAAAATAACCTTTAAGTACTGTAATTTGTTTCTGACACACGAGTGGCAAAACCTTCATAACTAACCAGTTTCTTCACCACTCCTCAGTTATGGGTCTTACCACTCACAAATCTGATTATTCTCACATTAAAAAGAAAACAAGAGATAAATCCTAAGGACTATATTTGCAGAGTGGTCCTTCAGATATTGTGATTACAAATTCTGAATCAATTAAGTAAAAAACAAACAAAAGAAAAGCCACCTAAAATAAAAAACCTTCCCTCGCAGACTGTCCGGACCCCCCTCCCCCAACCGGCGCCCACCCTCTGTGCATCTACCTCCCCACACCCCCACCTCACCCCATACTTACCTCCGGAGTCCGGCGCAATGATCTTGGATGGATCGGGAACACTTCTGCACTCTTCAAAGCCGACCGTGAACTGAGGAAATGCCAGTAAGCTGTATAATGTAATAAATAGGGTTTTTTCAACTGTAGTGAATATCTTTGGCATTCTGGGGAATTTTTTCACCAAATTTTCAACATGAGGTTTTTGGGACCCCACCTCATGAATTCTGTCACTGTCATGGCGTTAATAGGCTCTGAAAGGTGATTTTGCGGTCACTGCGTGGAACCACCTTTTGGGACTGATTCTGAAATTACAGTGTCACAGTTCATAAGGTAGGCCCCAAAACCCTATATTGAAATTTGGTGAAAATCCAAAACTTTATTTCTGACATCGTTGCACTCTTCCTATGCAGCTCTTAAGTTCAGAATTTTCAATATTTTCACTCCAGATTTTCAACATTGCCATTTTACCACACCTCCTTATGAGCAGTACAGCTGTCATTTCTCACATCTTGCCCAAAATGTGTTTCCACGCATGTAGTGCACAATGGCGCAGTCGGTGTGCAAACTCATTGTAAGGAACACATTAAGAAAATCACAGTGACACTGTTCATGAGCAGAGGTCCTAAAATGGCTATGTTGAAAATTTGGTGGAAAAATTCCTAAAAATGACTGTTTTATGAGCATGTGTTGCACAGTTCCTGCCCACGCTTGTCATTTCACAAATTTTTAATATTTGCATTCCAGATTTTCCGTGCATGTAGCGCACAATAGCGCAGTCAGTGTGCACAATCAATGTTTGGGACAGATTGAGAAAATCACAGTGATGCTGTTCATGAGTAGAGGTCTTAAAATGGCTATGTTGAAAATTTGGTGTAAAAATTCCCTTTAGCCATTCTGCAGTGTTACTAATGAAGACATTGAACAGGACTGGCCCCAGGACTGATTCCTGCAGCACCCCACTGGTCACCCTCTCTCCCTAGACTGCACCCCATTTACCACCACTCTCTGCCTCCTGTCTGCTAGCCAGTTTCTAACCCAGTTTACCACACTTTCCCCCATGCCAAGCCTACCCAGCCAGTTTCTCAGCCTTCTATGTGGGATGGTGTCACTGCCCCACCCTGATTCACTTCCTTTGTCACCCAGTCAAAGAAATCAACCAGATTTGTCTGACATGATGTCCCCACTGTGAATCCATGTTGTCTATGGTCCTGGGATCCGATGGCTTCTAGATGCCCCACTATCCTTTCTTTAAGCAATGTCTCCATGATCTTCCCCACTACTAAGGTGAGACTGAACGGCCTATTGTTCCCCACCTCCTCCCTGCTGCCAGACTTCTGTAGAGGGACCACATGTGCCCTCCTCCAATTCACTCATCTTGAATGACTCAGGAACATGGCTTCCAGAGGTACTGCTATCTCCCTTCGCAGTTCTCTTAATATTCTTGGGCGTATGCCATCTGGTTCCATCGCTTTGTCCACCCTTCAATTTAGTGAGCTCCTGCAGGACTCTTTTGCCTTTGAATGGACTATTGTCCACCTCTTCACCCCCTTGGCAACTGCTGTATTGCTGTGGCCCTTTCCCCTATCACTCTTCTGCGAATACTGAACGGAAAGACACAGTGCATGTCTTGGGACGAAGGCATGGAATTATCACTTCCAAATGCCTAAACAACACATACAAGCAAGCAACATTCGGCATTGACAAATGCTTGTTTTTTTTCTGTTCTTTTGGCATTCGTTTTCTTTGGTTTCCTTTTCTATGTTAATGGATTAGAAAATGGTGCTCACCACATTTTATTCACATAAAGACAACACCAGATTAATCTCCAACATTTCAGAGATAAAAATTCTCCTTCCTCAGAGAAACTGGTATTAAATCTGTAAAAATCATGTATAGTATAAAGTGTGAATGACTACATAAATTTATATTTGTCAAGACAAAATAAATAGGCTGCAGTGAGTATATTGCACTAATATATAAATATACTCAGGTGACAAATTACAAGAAGAGTTTTGATCTACACATCACAGTGCTCATTGTTATGTCCCGTTCTGCAAGAAAATACAAAGCAACCTTGAGTATAGCAGTATTTTAAATTAGTATCACTTACCAACTCATAAAATAAACAAATCGTTTTTAACTACATCAGTTTTTAACAAAGGCACGTGGGTACATCAATTATATATGCCAGATTGTGTCCCACAAAAGAAAAGTTTGGTAGTTAATATAAAAATAAAACATATATACACACAGGTGTTACCCTTACACTATTGGTCTCAATAAGCTCTAACACACTGTGTGAGACCTGTGTATAGTTCTTTTATTTTAGTTTAGTTAGTAAGTGATGCAATATAAATTTATGATATAAATTTGTGTAAATAGTCACATTTTATATGAATTTTACAGTTTTAATACCAGTTGCCCTGAGGAAGGAGAATCTTTTTTTCTCTGAAACGTTGGAGATTTATCTGGTGTTGTCTTTACGTGACTACAATTCAATATTTGAAGCACTTTCTATGTGGTGAGCGGGACGTTTTTCCAATCCATTAACACATGTTGTAGCCTTGATTGGAACCAGTCTCTCCCCTAAATTAATTGTTTGTATTTTTTTGAGGTTGGCTGTGCTGGAGATCTGTGTTCTGGTTTCCTTTTTAGCCTTGTTTAATCAGGATGAGTGAGTCCAACAGTTTTTTTTATGGTGTATTGTTCTTTGTTTTTTTTCTTTATTATGTCTCCCTATGATGTAATTGTCTGGTTCTTCCTTTGTTCCTTGTTCTGATTAATTGTGTATGGTTTGTTTTCAATTAACATTCCCCTGCTCTTCATCAATAAGTGATATGGAATATTTTATTTCCACCTGGAAAGTGACCAGAGATGGGTAGAAGAGACCTAAGTTTAGCATCTCACCCTAAGGATGTAACCAGACCAGTTCAGCAGCCCCCTCATATTGCACTTCAGTGCAGTTTTGAGTATTATCCCAAGTGCCTGGTGTGGGGCTAGAACCCATAACTATTTGATTTGCCACCAGAGGCAACTGTGCTACCTATTGAGCCACTGATCTCCGGTTACATCCCCCCACTTTCCTATCAAGATTCCACCGTGATGATTCCATGCATGCTTGAAGTCCACCACTGTTTTTGCCCCACCACCTCCACTGAAAGACTTTTCCAGGCTTCCACCACTCATTTATTGAAGACGTACTTCCTCACATCCCTCCTAAATTTCTCCCTTTCAGCTTCACTACATGCCCCCTTTTTCCTATGCACCATCTCTTCTGAAAAATAGTCCCCTCCTATACCTTATTCCCCCCATGAGGTATTTATATGTCCTTTTCATGTCCCCCCCCTCCTCTCTTTCATGGTGTACATATTGAGATCTCTCAGTCTCTCCTCATAGGGCTTTCATCGCAGCCCTTGCACCATTTTAGTTGCCCTCCTCTGGACAGCCTTCACCCTGTCTACTGTATGTCCTTCCTGAGATGTAGTCTCCAGAACTGGATAAAATACTCCAGGTAGGATCTCACCAACCATCTATACAGTAGTAACACCACCTCTCTCCTTCTGCTAGTGATACCCCTCACTATGCACCCTATCATCCTGCTGGCCCTACCTACTGCTTTGTTACACTGCATCGCCACCTTGAGGTCATCCAATATGATTACCCCAAGGTCCCTTTCCTGCTTAGTTGCCATTAATACTTCTTCCCCCATTTTATACTCTGTCTCTGTGTTTCTGTGCCCTAGGTGCATGATTTTGCACTTTTTTACATTGAAACCTAACTGCCATAACCTTGACCACGCCTCAAGTTTTTTTTAGGTCTCTATGCATTCTCTCCACCCCCTCTGGAGTGTCTACTCTATTGCAGATTTTGGTGTCATCTGCAAAGAGGCATACCTTCCCTTCTAGCTCTTCTGCAAAGTCACTTATAAAGATATTAAAGAGAACTGGTCCCAGTACTGAGCCCTGAAGTACCCCACTGGTCCCTCACCCCTACCCATAGTGATTGCTGTTAACAACACCCTCTGTCACCTATCCATCAATCAGTTCTGTACCCAGTGTACTACCTTGGGTCCCACTCCCAAACTGCCCAGTTTCCTTATGAACCTCCTATGTAGTATGGTGTCGAAGGCCTTGCTGAAGTCTAAGTTGGCAACATCCACTACCCCACCCTGATCTATTTCCATGGTCACCCAGTCGAAAAAAATCAATCAGGTTTGTATGAAATGACTTCCACAGAAACTGTGGGCAGCTTTAAGAGAGGCTGGGATAGGCATACGGGGAAGGTAAGGATCATGGGTAGGGAGGATGGGAGGTGTGGGGAGGGAGGGCACGGACAGTAGCTCAAGCTGTGTACCCTGCAATACGAGCAGACTAGATAAACCAAATGGCCTTCTTCTGCTGGCTGCTTCATATATTCATATGTTCTTATAGAAACATAGACAATGATTGCAGAAAAAGACCAGAGGTCCATCCAGTCTGCCCAAGTTCCCTATAATCTCTGGAACCTACTATTCCTCCAGGGTACTATCCCTCCACGTCCTCTCTCTATCCTCCTCCTTAGTCCTGTCACCCCCAGTAACCACTATTCCCTTCATTATATGTCCCAGCCCTGCTTGAATACCCTGACATTTTCACATCCACCACTTCAGCTGACAGACTGTTCCAAGGTTCTGCCACCCTTTCCGTAAAGTAGTACTTCCTCATATCTCTCCTGAACCTACCTCCTGTTAATTTCCATTTGTGTCCACGTGACTGTGAATTGGTATTTAGGCTAAATAGTTCCCCACAGTTTGGTTTGTTAATTCGTTTAAGGAACTTGAAGGTCTTTGTCAAATCTCCCTTCTCCCTTCTGGTCTTCAGTGAGTACATATTTAGTGCCTTGAGGCACTCCTCATATGATCTACTCTGCTGGTCCTGAACCATTTCTGTTACTCTGCTCTGCACTGTCTCCAACCAATCCATCTTTTCTGAGGTGAGGACTCCAGAACTGGACACAGTACTGTGGGTGAGGCCTCACCAGGGATCTGTAGAGGGAAAGCATTACCTCCTTTCTTCTGCTATCAATACCCTTCCCGATACATCCCAGCATCCTATTAGTCTTGCTATAGGCCTTGTTGCACTGACTCGACTGTTTAAGTGAATTGCTAATGATAACTCCCAGATCCCATTCCTCAGCTGTAGTGATAAGTCACTCTCCTCCCATCCAGTACTCTGTCTTGAGGTTCTTTTTCCCTAGGTGCATTCCCTTGCACTTTCTAGTATTGAATTTTAACTGCCAGACCTTTGACCACCCCTCTAGCTTTTGCAGATCTCTCTGCATTTCCCTTATTTCTTTGTCACTATCCACTCTCCCACATAGTTTTGTGTCATCTGCGAAGAGACACAACCTGCCCTGGATTCCTTCTCCAATGTAAGTAATGAACATGTTGAAGAGGACCGGACCTAGGACTGATCCGTGTGGAACCCCGCTCATAACCTCCCTCTCCTCTGATTTAACCCCATTGACCACCACCCTCTACTGCCTCCCCTCCAACCAGTTACCCACCCAGTTCACTATGGGATTAGCTGCACACAGGTCTTCCATCTTCTTGAGCAATCGTTTGTGAGGTACCAAGTCAAAAGCCTTGCTGAAGTCTTCCCCCTGTGAATCCATGTTGCCTAAGGTCTTGTAACCCACTGGATTCAAAATACTCTTCTATCACTTCCCACAACTAATGTTAGGCTGATCGGCCTATAGTTGCCAACCTCCTCCCAGCTGCCACTTTTATGAAGTGGGACTACATCTACCCTCCTCCATGCCTCTGGAACCACTCCTGTTTCCAGTCAGTTGCTAAATAGGCCCATCAGAGGTACAGCCAGTACTTCACTGAACTCCCTCAGCACCCTTGAGTGTATCCCCATCCGGGCCCTATAGCTTCATCCACTTTCAGATTTGCAAGTTCTTTCAGGACTCTTTCCTCTCTGAATGGACTTATGTCTGCCTCCCCCCCCCCCAATGTTCCTAATGCTTTTATGTGGTCCATCCCCTTCACCTTCCACTGTGACGACTGGACAGAAGTATCTGTTCCGTGTATCTGCTTTTTCTGATCCTCCTCTGCACAGTCTCCCCCTGTCCTTAACCTCACAATCCCTCCCTTCCTCTTCCTCTTTTACTTATGTACCTAGCAAAGGTCCCCCCCCCCTTAGTTACCCCTTGGCTATCCTTTCCTCAGTTTGCACCTTTGTGCCTCCAACCACTTTCCCTGCTTCCTTCTGCTTTCCCAGTACACCTCCCTATCCTCTTCCCTCTGCACCTCTTTGGGTCACAGAATCACAGAGTTCCAATGGCAGAAAAGGACCCCAATGGCTCATCGAGTCTGCCTCTTTCCCCACTCATCTCCTTTTCCATGGGCCCTCCCCTTCCCCTCACTTACCAATCTCATATGTCTGTCCCATGCCCTTCTGAATCCCTCCACCATTTCAGCCCCCACCATCTCCTCTGGTAGTTTGTTCTAGGCATCCACCACCCTCTCCATGAAGAATCACCCCCTTATATTGCCTCTATATCTTCCGCCCTCCAATCTTAGGCTATGCCACCTAGTTTTAGCCCCATCCTTCCTTTTAAATAAACTCCCCCCTTCACCTTATTGATCCACTTCATGTACTTTAAAGTTTCAATCATGCCCCCCTCCTTGGTCCTCAATGGGTACAGATCCAATTCCCTACACCTCTGCTCATATGGCTTCCCCTGCATACTGTGCACCATTTTGGTTGCCCTTCTCTGAACCCTCTCTATCCCATCTATGTCCTTGTGTAGGTGCAGTCTCCAGAACCGGACGCCATACTCGAGGTGCGGCCTCACAATGGCCTTGTAAAGAGGCATCAGTACCTCCCTCCTCCTGCTAGTTATGCCCTTCCCGATGCATGCCAACATTCCATTTGTCTTCCCCACAGCTTTGCTGCATTGGTTACTTACCTTAAGGTTGCTTGATATTATAATCCCCAGATCCCTCTCCTGCTCTGTTTTTTTGATCCCCCCTCCCCCCCAAGAGTGTAAGCTGCTCGTGGGTTTTTATGATCGAAGTGTATTGCAGCACACTTTTTGGCGTTGAATTTCAGTTGCCATGTTTCCGACCACCCCTCCATAATCTTCAGGTCCTGCCTCATGGCCTCAACTCTCCTTGGGGTGTCCACCCTATTGCAGATTTTTGTATCATCTGCAAATAGGCACACCCTTCCCTCCAGTCTGTCCACTATATCGCTGATGTAGATATTAAAAAGGAGGGGTCCCAGTACTGACCCCTGGGGTACCCCACTCATCACCCCCCTCACCCTGGAATGTACCCTATTTACCACCAATCTCTGGCTTCTGCCCGCCAACCAGTTTTCCACCCACCTAGTATTTTCCATCCCACCCCTAAGCTTTCCAGCTTATTTACTAGCCTTCTGTGAGGGACGGTGTTGAAGGTCTTACTGAAGTCCAGATAGGCTACATCCACCGCCCCACCATGGTCAACCACCTGCATCACCCAATTGAAGAACTCTATCAGATTCACCTGGCATGACCTCCCATTTGTGAGGCCATGCTGCCTATCATCCTGCAGGCTGCTATTCACCAGGTAGTCCACCACCCTTTCCTTTACTAGTGCCTCCATCACCTTACCCACCACCAAGGTGAGGCTGACCAGGCAATAATTCTCCACCACCTCCTTACTGCCCCACTTGTGCAGTGGCACCACATCCACCCTCCTCCAGTCCCTTTGCACTCACCTTGTATCCAAGGACAAGTTAAACAGTCTCATCAGTGGGGCAGCCAGCTCTTTCCTCAGTTTCCAGAGTACCCTCGGGTGCAAGCCATCAGGCCCCATTGCTTTGTCCACTTTAAACTTGCCTAGTTCCTCCCTAACCCTGTTTACACTTAACAGGCTAGGATCCACCTTTTTGTTTTCTTTACCCCTCATCTCGGGTCCTCTACGCAGCCCCTCCTCCATAAAGACCAAGCAGAAGCAGCTATTCATCACCTTTGCTTTCTCAAAGTCCCCTTCCAGTTGTATTCCTCCCTCCCACCTCAACCATACTATCCCCTGCCTTGCCTTCCTTCTTTCCCCAACATACCTAAAACAAGTTTTATCTTTCCTTTTGGCCTGCTTAGCTATTTTCTCCTCAGTGTCAGCTTTAGCCCTCCTTGTTTTCTGCCCTGCTATCCTCTGCTTCTCCCTATAAACCTCCCTGCCCTCCTTCCATTGTGACATCTTATATTTTCTGAATGCCCCCTTTCTTTCCCTGACCGCCCCTGCCACCTCTCTTGTAAATCAGAGTGGTCTCCTCCTTTTTTTGTTCTTCCTTACCTTCTTAATGCAAATTTCAGTGGCTTTCAGTACCCCCCTTTGATAATTTCCCATAACTCCTCCACATCCCATATATTCCCCTTTCCTGCCGTTTTGTCCCTAAATATCCTCCTCATTCTGTTAAAGTCCATCCTCTTGAAGTCCATAACCCTCGTGCTGGTCTGATTTGACTCCCTCCCTGTCCTTACCTTGAACCTTAAAGTCCTGTTATCACTTATACCTAGACTGTCACCCACCACCACCTCTTCCACACTTTCCCCATTTGTGAGGACCACATCCTGCAGGTTATCTCCTCTAGTGGACTCCCTAACCAGCTGTCTCCAGTCATAACCATGCCATCCAAGAACGCATGGTCACAATTACTCCGTCATAATCTTGCAAGAAGAAAACGCAAATATATAAAAAAAAAAAAACTGGTTTTGGGCAGAACAGTTACAGAGTATGTGATTTTGTATGATCATGTGTTTTGCCACACGTGTTTTTTTTTGCCTGCGAGATTTTTTTCCTTGATGCAGTTTTTAACCGTCTCTATTTTACATGGACATGCTTTCTTTTGCATTATTGATGACACTGTTAATGACTATTCTGTCTTTGTTCGCCCAGTCCTGACATGCAACTATCTCTTTCTACTTCCTGAATATCACCTCTTTAGTCTTTCCTTTTGCAGCCACTTCCTTTAAGAACCATAGTGGTCTGTTTTTCCTCCTGTTTTTGCTTACTGTTTTCATGCAGAAGTTTGTTGCCTTCACTATGCCATCTCTTAATTTGGCGCACTCTTCCTCCACCCCACTCAGGCAATCCTCTCCCCACCCCCAGGTCATTTCTGAGGTATTCACCCATTTTTTTAAATCGTCCATTCTGAAGTCCAGGACCCTTGTCCAAATGTGGTTTGCCCCAGCTGCTATCCTTATGTTGAACAACACTGTAGGGTGATTGCTGGTCCCCAGGTGGCCTCCCACCTCGATATCTGCATAAAAAACACCCAGTAGTCAAACACCGGCATAATCCTTTTAAGGATAATCTTGCAGGTGATTAGGAGTGGAAGGCAGGACTTGCTGTGGTGCAGCAGGCCAAACTTGGGGTGGAGTCGAATTCTTATGTCAATGTGGGTGAAGAAATACCTTTTATAATATATGAATTGTATAATGAGGAGACCATGTGTATGAAATACTTCTGCAAAATATGTATTTATGGAAAATGATCAATACAAATTTATATTGAAAAAGTGTGGGAGAAGAAATCAGGATTTTGCTCAACCCACAGTCCAAGGTACTTGAAGTGAAGGACTTCTTCAAGGGGACACCATCAAGAAGCAGTTAGCCTAGCAGGCATCTGCTTACTGTAGTGCCAGAGGTCAGGCAGACCATCTTTGTGGCATTATGGGACTGGGAGAGCTGGTTTAAGCAAAATCTGTCGGACTTTGTCAAAGTTCCACTGCAGAGATAATTATAGTCTAGGCCCTGAGGCACCAAGGCAAAATGTGCTGTGTCACCCATGTGCTTGTGAATATGCAAGGAGACACATACCGAGGAAAAGCCATTTCCTTAAAGAGCATAATTACCGTCATAAAATGTGTAAGAATAATTTGGAATCCGATCACCGTCCCCATGATTACTATATACCCCTGATGTCTAGTGGCATCCCCCACCCTCCAATCACCATCCTCATAATAATTATATATTTCCCTGGTGTTTAGTGGCACCCCCACCCTCCAGTCACTGTCCCTGTAATTATATATTTCCCTGGTGTCTAGTTTCACCTTCCCATCCTCCAATTTCTGTCCTCATAATAATTTTATATTTCCTTGGTGTCTAGCGACACCCATGCCTCCGATCGCTGTCCCTGTATTAGAATACCTTATAATAAAGAAAACAGTTCCTTGATGTCTTTTCTTTTAAACCTGTAAAAAAGGTCCCTCTCTGATCTGACCCCCAGCTCAACCTTCCACTGAGCACCCACCACCCTACACCCCCCACACCCTCACTCACCTGATCAGGTCCCAAGGTCAAGATCCACTCTCCGATTGAAGACATTTCTTGCTGCTGAAACTGCCAGCTGTAATATGAGAAACTAAGGTAAATGTGGTTTAGGGTATTTCAATGAGATTTTCGACTTTGATGCAAAACTTTGTCATTTTTGTATATTTCAACACCAAAGTTTCAACATGTCCTTTATGAGATCACACCTCACCTCATGAACAATGATGGTGGAATTACACAAATCTAGTCCGAAAGCTGATTTCATGGTCGCTGGACTAAATCACCTTTCAGGCAGGATTTGAAAATGTTAGACTTCCCTTGTTCATGAGATGGGGTCGTATGAAGGCTATGTAGAAATCTGGCATCAAAATATGTAAAAATGGCAAAGCTATGTGCATCTGTTGAAATTTTCCTATGCTCATTCATAAATTTGGTAATTTTAAATATTTTTACCCCAAATTTACAACATGGCCATTTTTTACACCACCTCATGAATGTGACAGCTGTCATTTTTCAAATCCTAGCCAAATTGTGTTTTCACACCTGTGAAGCAGCATGATGGTGCAGTGGGGTGGAATAACATTTCAGCAGATATTTGAACATTTTCAGTACCGGGTTCAAGAGGTAGGGTAATAAGAAAGCTATACTGACAATTTGGTTGCCATTCTGCTACAGATGCCGGGCCCTGAACTTCCACAGCAACATACGTGTCCACATCTATGGAGGGATGGGAGCGCAGGGCCCAAAGGAAATTCTTTGCAAAAAACTCCATTAATGCACCATTTAGGGTTAAGTCTACAGTGACAAAAGAAGGGAAATGTCAGCCCACCAGCACAGCGGTAGCACTATCGCTTGTGATGCCAGTGACCCGGGTTCAGTAGCGAGCCTGGTTTGCTGGAGGGCCGGCTGGGAGAGGAGGATCGAGCACCTGACGGACTGCTCTCCTCCTCTGGGGATGGTGGGCTGCAGGTCCTGTTGCTATACCACCACCTGGGTGACCATAGGTGGAGGTGCAAGCAGGATCACAGAGCACAGGGAGGGGAGGACATCAGCTGAGATCCGGAGAGGTGGCATGTCTTGGTGTGCCTATGTCTCCCTGGATCTCCTTGTGTGTCATCATCCTCAAGGGGTAGGGGACATCAGAAAGACAGACAATTCCCCCATCTGCACCTGATGATGGGTCCCAGTAGCTCAGCCACATGACCAGGCTCTGGGGAGAACTCAGTTGGACCACCCGACATGATAAATTGGATTGGGGGATGACCCAAGGTCTCCCTCCTTCCCCACCCGAGGGAGGGGTAATGCACAGCTGGATGGGGTTGTTCCTCAGAAGTAACCCCAGAGATACCTGGCAGAGCCCTACAGGATTCCTAGGGAGTCCCTGATGGAAGGGGTAGATGTGGTGCTGAAGGGGCATATAAATAGCAAGTATAAAACTTTTTTTTTTAAAGTAGGAAAATGTGATTTTAGGGTTTCCAACCCAAATCACCCCACCTCTGAATTAAATCCAGGGGTACAGTCTTCCTTGGGGTTGTCAACCCTAAAGCTCACTCCATGGGGTATCAAGAAAGCTCAGATGTGATGGACACAGGTGTATATATTTCAGGAGTGTATACAATGGGGTGAACTTTAGGGTTGACAACTGAAAAATTTACTAGAGGGTAGGTGTGGGGGTTTAGGGTTGAAACCTAAAAATCACATTTATGTCTATAAGTACAGTTGAGGTCGTTAAGAATCTTGAAAGATACACTCCATCTGCTGCTTTTTTCCAAATATTTTTTTATTTACTTCACCCTGACATTTCACTCTGTTGCATGGAGCTTTTTCAAAGGGCTTTACTTTTCTGAAATCAATTCAAAAACATTACGTATAAACAATTGCTTATAATCCGCTATTTTAAATTTTTTATATATTCAACATTTGTTATGGATCAAGTTGAATGCAATTACCATATTATTCAGCTTTTGTAATTACATTCTTGTTTCTTTTTAATTATTTATTTATTACAAACAAGACCCTTTAGGCAGTGCTTATTTTCAAAGGGTCTAGAGTCAGGTTACAAAATAAGGTTACAGTGAGTTAAGTACAATACGGTAGGTACACATTTACAAAATATACAAAAAACAAACAGACTAGGAATAATAGGCAAAAACTGCGCAAACTGCTATAGGTAGGTAGGGGGTGAACAGAGGGGCAGAACTACAGAAAGGAGGGAGGGTAAAGAAGGGGGAACAACAGAAAGGGAGCTCTTAGAGATCATCACTTGCATTACTTTCTGTGGTGCCTATAAGTATAACAATTGTCTTTATTATAATATTACAGTTTTAACATTTTTAAACAAGAAATCAACAGGGAATGGAAAGCAAAAGATTGCAACTGGGACAGCTATCAGAGCGCCATTGAAAGTTTCACTAAACTACCATCAGCAGGTAATACTAAGAAATAAGAGCTAAACAAAATACAAAATGAACATTGCTGTAAATAAGACCGTAGAGATTGTGGACTAAAACAAGCTTAAAATGTTTTTGTAGATGTGTCAGATATGTGAGACACTGAGAAGCATTCAAAACAGCAAACAAACAAGTCTGTAGACTCAGGTAATATGTGGGGAGGTTTTTTTTAAAATGCACTGATGAATAATGTTGTCATGGCAGTACAAAGGTTGTGAACTAAGGGCTGTGAACTAAAGCATGTTTAAAGGTTTTTACAGCCGATAGTTGTTTGAGATGCTGTGACGCATTTCATTAGAAAGCCACAAAAGCTGAACAATTTTTCTGAGTTTTTCCAGATATGGGGTTAGTCAGCCTCTTTGAGCAGTTTACAAAAGTTTTTGAACATGTATTGGTAGAGGTGGCACTGTGGCTATAACTACATCTAAAAATGTTAAAAATGTAAGGGTGTCCGTGATGAGGGTGCTTGGGAAAGGGAGCCGACAATAATGGCAAATTTCTCCCTAGCACATTGCAGCAATGGCACACAGGGGATATGGCGGCTGGATGAGGGGTGAACGACTATAACGACATCCTCTCACTATAAGTATGCACGTGGGGGGGGAGCGGGCATGCACAGTGAGGGATATGGGGGGAGTTCCACAATTGGTTTCTGTGCTGACCCCGTGGCGGGTGGGTTGCCAGCGTCAGTCAGCAGGGGTGCCTAGGGTGGTCAGGCGCTGGTGCATTTTATTGTGCCCAGCCCAAACCTTTTTTAATGTCCCCGACATGAACCCCCTGGGTTGAGAATCCTTTAGTACGAGGGTGCGGGGGGCCACGCAGCCCCCTACAGAAAACATTAAAGACTAAGTCCCCAGCACCCTTTTGCTGTGTGCCAGGGTGTCAGAGTGCCAAAATAAATTTTCAGCACTCTTGATTTCTGCATAACAGTGATCACCTTTAGGCTTTCGCAGTTATGACATGGATCCAAATTTAATATTACAATAAGGACACTTGTCATACTTACAGGCACCACAGAAAGTAGTGCAAGTGATGTTTAAAGGAGCGAGAATTTACTTACAAAAGCTGAACAATATGGTAATTGCATTCAACGTGATCTATAAAAAAATGACTAATATGTAAACAATTGAAAATAGCAGACTATAAGCAATTATTTATATGTAATGTTTCTGAATTGATTTCAGAAAAGTAAAGCCTTTTGGAAAGCTCCATGGAACGGCGTGAAACATCAGGGTGAAGTAAATAAAAAATATTTTGATAAAAGCAACAGATGGAGTGTATCTTTCAAGATTCTAAAGCGACCCCAACTGTACTTATAGACATAGATTTCACACCTCGGGGACACATCGTAATATAATCATTTCCCATGGACACATAGTAAAACCACATTTTGTACTTTCATCACCATAGTCTTAACCCTAGATGGCGCATTAATGGATTTTTTTGCAAAGAATACATACATATTATAGGGGCATGGTAGCACCCATGTATTTAAGGTTGAGGAGGGCTTTCTATGTTAAACCTCAAATTTTGAACTTTAATATCTTCACAGTCGTTCAACGGATTTGCATGAAATTTTGCATGCTTGGTCTCATCGGGGTAGATCTCTTGACATGGCAAGTTTCATTTTGGTTGTATGTGCGGATTTCGAGATGTGGATAGCGAAAAACATTTTTAAAAAATCTCTGTTTTTTGCTCTTTTTTTTGTCATTGCCTTGCGCCCAGACAGTTTTGAATTTTGGTCTTAAATTTATAGGGTAGGAGGGGCTGGGCTTGGCCCTCAGATGTGCCTTTTGCTGGTTTGGTAAAAAAATATTAATCCGTTCCAAAGCTATTCAATTTTAAAATTTAGGTTTCTGAGCATGCTCGGTACAGTCTTTTGAATAGTTTCCTGGAATGAAAAAAGAATCTGGCCCAAATGAAAAAGGATAATTTTTTCATTTGGGGCCAGTCCTTTTTCATGAGGGAAAAGTCCTTTTACATTTATCACCATCTTGTTTTCTGTTTTTCTTTAAAAAAAATTACAAAAACCACAAAAATTACATCATGCAGAGAGACCAAAATATGTATTTTGCTGATTGGGAACTCTGTTTGGTGGATTTTGCAGTTAACTGTTACAGAACTGACCCCAAAATGTCTTTTTTTTCTTTTTACTTTTAAAGTCCTTTTTCATGACTCGCTTCAGTTTTTGTCTTATGGGCTTTTTCATTCAAACTAAAAAGAATCCCCTGATACAGAAAAAGATTTTGGTTTTAGGTTTTTTTTTTTCAACTTTCTCCGTATCACCTTTTTCGTTTAAATGAAAAAGGATTCCTTCACATGGAAAAGGAATTTAGGTTTAGTTTCTCTGCCTATTCTTTTTTCTATTACAGAATCATGGAATCATAGATCTGTGGCATCACAAAAGGACCCTATTTGGCCCATCAAGTCTGCCCCTTACCCCCCCCAACTTGCCCCCTTTGTCCAGAGATTCCCTCCTTCTCCCACTGGTCAACCTCTTGTGTCTGTCCCATGCCCTCTTGAATCCCTCCACCATTTTGGCCCTCACCACCTCCTCTGGCAGTCTCTTTCAGAGCTCCACCACCCTCTCAGTGAAGTAGCACCCCCTCACATTGCCTCTGAACCTTCCTCCTTCTAATCTTAGACTATGACCTCTAGTTCTAGCACCTGCTTTTCTTGTGAATAAGCTCTCCCCACCTTATTAATCCCCTTTATGTACTTAAACTTTTTTATTATGTCCCCCCCCTTCTAGTCTCCAGCTGGTACAGATCTAGATCACTCAACCTCTCCTCATAGGGCTTCCCATGCAACCCATGCACCATCTTGGTGGCCCTTCTTTGAACCTTTTCAATTCCACCTGTGTCCTTGCATAGGTGAGGTCTCCAGAATTGGAAACCAGACTCCAGATGAGGCCTCACCATTGGTTTATAAAGTGATACAAGCACCTCCCTCCATCGGCTTGTTATACCTCTCCCTATGTATGCCAGCATTCTGTTAGCTTTGCTTTTGAAGGGATCCTTTCTCATTTGATATTTTCATTCAAATGAAAAAGGATCTATTCACACAGAAAAGGATTTTGGGCTTAGTTTTTTGCCAATTCTTTTTTTGTTTGAAGGAATCATTTTTTGTTTCCTTTTCTTGTTTGATATGGAAAAGGATTTTTTCAAATGAAAAAAGGAATTTGCAAGTCATCCCTGTAATTCTGTTAATTTTTCCTGGTGTCTAGTGGCACCCCTCACCCTCCCCATAATTTCTATAGTTGTTCCTTGGTGCCTAGTGTTGCCCCCCCGATTGCTGTTCCTGTATGTTTATAAATTGTCCATGGTGTCTAGTGGGGCCCCCCGATTGCAGTCCCTGTATTATTATTATTTTGCCCTGGTGTCTAGCGGCACCCCCCCCCCACCGTCTGATCACCATGCCTGTCATTATGAAGTATTTCCCTGGTTTCCAGTGGCACCCCCCCAATTGCCATGCCCGTAATTATTAACTGCTGTATTTCCCTTGGTGTCTAGTGACGCCCTTACCCTCCTGTCCCCATCCCCGTAATTGTTGTATTTGCCCTTAGTGTTTAGTGGTACCCTCACACTCTGATCACCGTCCCCTTACTTATGGGATTTTTCCTTGGCATCTAGTGGCACCCCCCACCCTCGAATGGCTGTTTTCCACTGCAATAAAGAAAATGGTCCCTCAATGTCTTTTTTTTTTTTTTTACTGTAAAAAAGAAAATGATCCCTCGCTGATCACACACCACCCACACACCTTCACTCAGCTGAGCAGATCCCAGGGTGAAGATCCACTTTGCTATGGGAGTCACCTCTTGCTGCTGGAACTGCCCAGTGCAATATGAGAAAGTAAGGTAAGTGCGGTTCAATGTATTTCAATGGAGTTTTCAACTTTGGAGCATAATGTTGCCATTTTTGCATATTTTGACACCAGTTTTCAACATTCCCTTTATGACACCCCACCTCATCAACAATTGCTGTGGAATTATACAAATCCAGCCCCAAAGGAGACTTTGCTGTCATTTGGCGAAATTACCTTGCTGGCAGGATTTTAAAAATTGCACTGCCCTGTTCATGAGGTTGGGTCATAAGAAGGGTGTGTTTAAAATTTGGGGTCAAAATATGTAAAAATGGCAAAGTTATGTGCATCCGTTGACATTTCACTATGCTCGTTCATAACTTTCGTAATTTAAAATATTTTCACCCCAAATTTTCAACATAGCCATTTCTTTACACCACCTCATGAAAGTGACAGTGGTCATTTTTCAAATCTTGGCCAAAATGTATTTTCACACATGTGGCATGGAATGACATTGCAGTGGCACAGAATGACGTTTTGGTGGGGATTTGAAACGTTTTAGTACTGGGTACATGAGGTGGGGGTAATAAGAAAGCTATGCTGACAATTTGGTTGCTGTTGTCCTACAAATGGTCCACAGCAGCATGCATATGCACATCTATGGAGGGATGGAAGTGCAGGGTCCACAGGGTCCTGTGCTCTCACAGGCAAATAAGGATACAATTACACTATCTCAAAAAGTAAGGAAATTCTTTGCAAAAAACTGCATTAATACATTTATGGTTCAGGCTAAAGTGACAAAAGTAGAAAAAGGTGGCTTTAGGGCTTCCAACTCTATAACCCCACCCCTAAAACAATTCAGGGGTGCAGTTTTCCTTGGAGTTTTCAACCCTAAAGCTCACCCCATTTTATACACTCCAGAAACATACACACCTAATGGGGTGAGCTGTAGGACTGACAACCCCAAGGAAGACTGCACCCCTGATTTATTTTAGAGGGTGGGAGAGGATTTTAGGGTTGGAAACTCTAAAGCCACATTTCCCTACTTTTATTGCTTTAGCACAAACCTTAAATGTTGCATTAATACAATTTTTTGCAAAGACTAATAAACACACATACACACATATATATATGTGTATCCCTTCACAATAAACTATATATAGACACACACACACACATATATATATAATAGGGGCGCAGTCGTGCCCCTATAGTTAGGGTTGAATGGCCACTTCTGTGTTGAACTCAAAATGTTCCGCTTTAATAACTTTACAACTATTCAACTGATTTGCATGAAATTTTCAGCATGCACTATTATGTACTGAAGATTTCTTGATTTGCCAAGTTTTGTTTTGGTCAGATGCATGGGTGTGGAGATACAGAGTGTAAAAAAATGTGAAAATTACCTTTTTTTGTTTTTATTTCTTTGCCATGCCCAAACACAAAAATAGTTTGGAATTTTGGCCTGAATTTTTAGGGTAGAAAGGTCTTGGGTCACAGATGTATTTTGCTGGTTTGATGAAAAAATATTAACTTGGTGTAGAGTTATATGGGCTTGGATTTGTGCTTTGTTTCCTATAGGATAACATTGTAATGTGAGGTGTTTCTTTAGCCCTGCACACCACATGGATGGCAGTGATACACTATCTCAAAAATTATGGGTGGATGGGAGTGCAGGTCTCAGAGAACCCTGCATTCCCACATGCAAATAAGGATACTATTATGGAATGATGGGAGTGCAGGGTCCACAGGACTCTGTGCTCCCACAGGCAAATAAGGATACAATTACACTATGTCAAAAATTATGGATGGATGGGAGTGCAGGTCCCGGAGGACCCTGCACTCCCACATGCAAATAAGGATACCATTATGGAGTGATGGGAGTGCAGGGCCCAGAGGACCCTGTGCTCCCACAGGCAAATATAAAATTATACTATGTCAAAAATTATGGATGGGTAGGAGGGCCCTGCACTCCCACAGGCAAATAAGAATACAAATATACTATCTCAAAAAGTAAGGAAATTTATTGCAAAATGCAGTGACAAAAGTAGGGAAATGTGGCGTTAGGATTTCCAACCCTAACAACCCACCCCCACCCTGCAGGCAGCAACAGGCTCTGGTGTGCTTTGGGGTTGTCAACCCTAATGCTCACCGCATTCTCTTATACTGTACCCATCTCAGCTTATTTACCCATGGAATGGAGTGAGCATTAGGGATGACAACCCCAAGCACACCTCACATCTGTTGCTGCCCGCAGGGTGGGGGTGGGGTGTTAAGTTGGAAACCCTAATGCCACATTTCCCTACTTTTGTCACTGCAACCCTAACTAGTGCACTAACAACAGTTTTAGCAGTGAATATATATATATAGATATTATATATATGCATATACAAAACCAGCTGAGTTACAAGGGTGTAATTCATTTGAGGGGTTTTGATGATATAAACCATGACAGTGAAACTTGAGTGTTTCATTTGTTAACAGAAACTAAACAGTGAATTTTCCCTTGTAATTGGGGGTGTGTTTTTATTTTAATAATAAATAGATAATCCTAAAAACTGGTAAAACACAATACATACCACAAATGGTGTCCCACTACACCATGTAGACACTGCCAGTGAACAAGGCTGACTGGCATTGGTGCGCGTGCAGTGTTTTCAAACACATGATTGACAGTCACTTGTAACTATATATGGTTTTGACATTATACTTTTGAGTTACGAGATTCATGATGTCAAAACCATAAATTACAAGGTTTCAAAACATGGCCTGATCATAAATTATTGTATATCGCACCAGCCCCTGCTCCCTGTACTCCCCCCCCCCCCCATGCCAGGTGCCTCACCCACTATGTTTCCTTCATTTCTGAATCCTGGCTTGCCTTCCTTCCCTCATACTTTGCCTCTTCTGTCAGCACCCCCACCTCCTTATACTAACTTTGAAACAGTGACTCACATTCCTTTCCCTGCCTCAAAGAAGATCTACTGCAGGTCAAGCTGTATTCTCTTATCGCTTCCCTAAACTCTGGTTCCCACTGACCATTTACTCTTCCCTTACTCCTTCAGTGACTTCACACTAACACACTCCTGCAATTGCTACTGACCCAGCATCATATGCTGTTGTCCTTCACCCTCCAACCACATCTCTCCCTACTGCACTAGTGTATCCCCCCATACCCAGCCCACAATTTACAGTATTGCTGTATTGCTTTGAACATTGAAATATTTATTTAAACTAATGTACCTTATAGTATCATATTTCTCTGCATCTGATATTTGCCTTTTGTGCAGTTGTTAATTTATTGCAACTTGTTATATTGTCTGTTCTCCTACACCACCCCTCCCCCGAGATGCATCAGGAAATGAGCTGTTACAAGCTCAGTATATCTTCCTGGCAAAACTTCTGAAATACATAATTATGGCTTGTCCATATGTTAATTGTGAAAATTATGTGAATGCATCTGTTAGGGTTAAAGCACGAAGTGTCAAAAATCAAGAAATGAAAAATTAGGGTAAGAAGTCTAAGGAACCTTGGCAAATTGGCAGTGTGTGTTTCTTGGAGTTTGAATGATCATGTGATGCAGCATTGGCATTACCATAAATGTGGCATAGGACTGGTGTCAACCTAATATTGTCACTGTCTTGTCACACAAGATAAATTACACAAAAAAGCTTGCATAGTGAGTGCTGATACTGTATTATGGTCCATAATACAGTATCAGCACTCACTATGCAAGTTTTTCTGTGCAATTTACTTTGTGTGACAAGACAGTGACAATATTATGGTAACACCAGTCCTATGCCACATGATTGCTCTAACAGTATGGAACACCACACCAGCAATTTGTCAGGTGTGCCCAACAGGAAGCAGCAGACAGATGAGGCACAGCCCCATACCTACAGGTTGTTTTGAGCAGGGCTCAGCAGGCCATATGTGAATCAGCATTCACATCCGGCAGAGGACTACACCTGCAGTGTACTTTGCACAAGGCCCACTAGGCCCTATGTGAAGCAACACACTAATTAGGCATGGTCCCTAACCTGTAAATTATTTTGTGCAGGGCTGTGGGAGCCCTACTCAAAGCTGAACACCTGTCAGGCATGGCCACAAATCTGTAGCATGCTTCACAGTGTGGGCCATATACCAAGCAGCACACCCATCAGGCAAAGCATGAGACTTGTAGATTGCTTCAAATAGGACCGTGAGGGCCCTATGTGAAACAGAACACCTGTCAGACAGGGCCCTGGACCTGTAGCATGCTTTGTACAGAGTCCTGTGGGACCTATGCAAAGCAGTGCACCCATGGGCAGATACCTAACCCTGCTGCTTACCTCACACTGGGCCCTGGGGACCCTATACAAAGCAGCACACCCATCAGACTGTGGCACTGGACCCGTAGTTTGTTTTTTCACACAGGGCCCTGTGGGTCTTACACAAAGCAGCATGAGCGCACCCATTCAGCACAGTCCCAGATCTGTAGCTTGCTTCACACAGGGCCATAAGGGCTCTACCCAAAGCAGAACAACTTTCTGACATAGCATTGGACCTGTAGTTTGCTTTTTGCAGTGTCCTGTAGGCCCTACACAAAGCAGTTCGCCAGTCTGGCATGTCCCTGGACCTCTGGTGTGCTTTGCATAGGTCCCAGAAATAGCACTCTTTTTGGGCACTGCCCCAGATCTGTATCTTGCTTTGTGCTGCGCCCTATATGAAGCAGCATATCAACTGGACACATCTCTGGACCTGTAGCTTGCTTTGTATTGTGCCATGCAGGCCCAGCAGTATATCCATCAAGCAAGGCACTGGATCTTTAGCTTGCTGCATGCAGAACTCTGCAGGCCTTACATGAAGCAGTATACACACTGGGCACAGACCCAGACCTGTAGCTTGCTTTGTGAAGGGCCATGTGGACCCTAAGTGAAGCAGAACACCTCTTGAGCATGGCATCAGACCTGTAGCTTGCTTCTTGCAGGCTCTGCTGGCCCTGTGGAAAGTAAAACTCCTTTCAGGCACTGCACCGGAATTGTAGCTTACTTTGCATGGGGCCATGTGGGCCCTATGTTATGCAGTACACTTGTTGGTAAAAGTACCATACCTGTAGCTTGTTTCATGCAGGGTCTTGTGTGCCCTAACTGAGACAGAATACCCCTTGAGCATGGCACTGGATCAGCAGCTTGCTCAATGCAGGGCCCTGTGGGCCTGACATGAAGCAATATATTCATCAGCATGATCCTTGACCTGTAGCTTGCTTCGTTTAGGGTTCTGAAAGCCCTATATGAAGCAGTACACCCATCAGGCAAGGCACTGGGCCTGTAACTTCCTTTGCATGGACTCTGTGGGTTCTACACAAGGCAGCATACCCATCAGGCACATTCCTGCACCTGTAGATTGCTTTACAGATGGCCCTAGGCAAAGCAGCATACTTATCGGGGATGATATAGGACTTGTAGTTTTCTTCATGCAGGTGAAGCAGCAAGCCCATTGGGCATGACCCCAGACCTGTAGCTTCTTTCACACAGGGCCCTGTGGGTTCTACACAAAGCAGCACACCCAGCAGGCACATCCTGCTCCTGCAGCTTGCTTTGCACAGGGCCCGACATAAAGCAGCATACCTGTTGGGGCTGGCATGGGACTTGTAGCTTTCTTCATGCAGGTAAAGCGGCAAGCCCATTGGGCATCACTCCAGACCCGTAGCTTCTTTCACACAGGGTCCTGTGAGTTCTACACAAAGCAGCACACCTATTAGGCACATCCTGCACTTGCAGCTTGATTTGCACAGGGTCCCTACATAAAGTAGCATACCTGTTGAGGAAGGCACATGACCTATAGCTTTCTTCATGCAGGGCCTTGTGGTGCTACATGAAGAAGTACACCTGTTGCGCATGAACACAGACCTGTAGCTTGTTTTGTGCAGGGCCCTGCAGGCCCTAGGTGAGGCAGAACATCTCTCAGACATAGAACCAGATGTGTAGCTTGCTTTGCACAGGGCCCTACGGGCCCTACCCAAAGCAGTACACCCATCATGCACATCTTGCTCAGGGCCCTGCAGGCCCTATGGGAAACAGCACACTCACTGGGCATGGTCCTGGACCTGTAGCTTGCTCTGCACAAGTTTTTGCAGGCCTTCTGTAAAGCAACAAAGCTACTGTACAGGCATGAAACTTGCCAAATGGGTGTTCATAAGGAGGGTAGCTAAGTGTCTGTCCCTCAAAGTTGGCGATAAAATATTAAAACATAAAAATGTTATGTGTTAAAAACATAAAAAACTAGGTTAAAAAAATATATGTTCTTGCACATGCACAATGTGCTTTTAATAAAACATAGTTGTTTTTTTGGGGGGGTTCTAAAACATATATAACTTTTATTTTATTTTTTATACCAAATTTGAGGATTGGGGTTCTTACCACACCCTTCATGACCACTCAATTAGCAAATTCCCAAAGTGTCCATAAGTCTGTTTTCAGACACATTGTTTATTACACAGAAAAACCTAAGCACATGTTTCAGGACTTCTTTTTCCCCATTTTTGCATTCGCTTGCGCACATGTGCAAGGAATGTCTTATAACACTACAACTTTTGGAGGTGTGTGACCCTCCTTGTGAATGCAGTGCTCGATGTAGCAGGCGCGACCCTACCAGACCAATACATGCCAAGCTGTGTATGACACCAGTTCGGCTGTGTTGGTCTTCGCTTCTAAGAAAAGTTCCGCTGCAATTAGCGGTGGTAGCGTGTGTACAATTACCATAATGACATCAGCCAAACTGCTGTCATACACAGCTCGGCATGAAATCCCTCCTGCTTCCTCCCTCTGCTAATGTTCTCCCCCTCCCTCGTTAGTGTTCTCCCCAGCCCCCACATTGTGTGCTGAGGGGGTGCCCAATCTCCCTCAGCTCATGCACCCCCAGCACACTGTGTGGCTGATGGGGGTGCCCAATCCCCATTGGCTGCAGCCCCCACAAACAACCAGTTGGTATGCTGGGAGCACACCCTAGCATGCCTATGCCCCCATGCACATTGGGGAGTAGCCGTGGGGTGCCAAACTCGCTACTCCAGTCCCCCAACAACACTTAGGTGGCACACTGGGAGCCCACCCCAGCATACCAAAACCATCCATCTTTTTATTTTTTTAATTCCTGTGAAAGAAGAAAACGGACCCTCGGTGAGTCCTTGGCCCCCTCCCCGCCAACCCGCACCCACCCTCTGCGCACCCACCTCCCCACACACCCCCACCCCATACTTAGCTCCAGAGCCTGGCACGATGATTTTCGGTGGACCGGGAACATGTCTGCACTCTTCAAAGCCAACCGCAATCTGAAGAAATGCCGGTAAGCTGTATAATGGCATAAATAGGGGGTTTTAAACTAAGGTTGATATCTCGGCCATTTTTGGGAATTTTTTCACCAAATTTTCAACTTGGGGTTCTTGGGACCTCACCTCATCTCATGAACTCAGTCACTGTCCTTTTGTTATTCTGTCCTGAAAAGTGATTTCACAGTCACTGCGAGGAATCACCTTTCGGGACCGAGTAACAAAACAACAGTGACAGTGTTCATGAGGTGGGCTCCCAAAAAGCCTATGTTGCAAATCTGGTGAAAAACGTCCAAAAAATTACTGTTTTACGAGCGTGCATTGCGCAGTTTCCACAAACACTCGTAAGTTTGTGAATTTGTAATATTTTCACTCCAGATTTTCAACATAGGCATATTTCCACGCCTCCTTATGAACATCATGGCCAAAATGTGTTTTCGTGCTTCCGGAGCAGAATAGCAAGGTCAGAAATCAGTGTTCGCTACAGAGTAAGACAATCACGTGACACTGTTCATGAGCAGAGGTCCTAAAATGCCTATGTTGAAAATTTGGTGGCAGAAGTCCATAAAATGGCTGTGTTATGATTCACATGGCCTGCAGTACTGTAAGTCACATGCTTTAGCAAGGCAGGAAGGAAGTGAGTCAGAGAAGCAGTTTCACTTTCTCCTTTGCATTTGTACAGGGAGAAAGCAAAAGTGTGAGAGGAGAGGAGTTTGCTAGGCTCTCATTTCTTGCTACTGCCAGAACAATCAAACAGCTTTTTTAAAAGCTGTTTTATTTAGTGTTTGTATTGCCTTAGTGTTTTTTTGGTTAGTGAATTTTTTTGCATAAGTTTTGTTTTTGTTTTGTGTGTGTGACTGACTGTGTGTGTGTGGTCCCGTGGACCCAGGAGGATGGCGGGTCACATTGGAGCCAGAGAAGGTGAGTCACTGGCCCATGGGCGTGTTAGGAGGGGAGGAGTGCGGACCCGTGGAGGGTGGGGCGGTCGTGCGATGTTGGACTGCTCCAGACTCCTGGCCAGTGTTGTTTCCCCCATGGAAGCAACAGGAGCAGCAGCAACAGCAGCACCAATGCCACTGGTGGCTGTTGCATGTCCACCTTCTCCACCACCACAGGAGGTGGCCCCGGCAATTGTGGGTGGTGGTGGGACTCGTGCCCAAGTGCATACTGTGTCTGGTCCCCCCCGCAGCTCCCCAGTGTGGGAATTTTTTAATTGTGTGGGGGAGACAGCACAGTGGTGGAGTGCCATGTGTGTGGTGTGCTGGTGCACTGCAGACCCCTGGGACACATTTGGGGACTGGTGGCCAGCGCACCCACATGCTGAATCACCTCAGGGCAGAGTGGCAGGCTGCCACGGAAGCGACCAGGTGTCCACCTGCTGGCCCTTCCGTGGCAGTGGCCGAGGGTGCTGCTGGGGTGGGAGATGTGCCTCACAACAGTCACCGCCGCAGCAGGAGGAGGAGAGCTACACCAGCTGCTCCACCACCACCACCACAGCCACCAGCACCACCCTGTCCACCACCAGCCCCACTACTTGGATTACCCACTGCAGTGGACCCCGGCACAGTCCCTGTAAGCCAGTCTGACCTTGTCCTGGTGTGGGCAGCACTGGAGGAAAACAACACGAGTTTCAGTGCTTTGGAGCAGCAGGTTACCAGAGTGGAAGCACAGCAGCAGCAAATACTTTCAGTGCTGCACCTGCTGCTGGACCACCATGGCATCCCACAACCATAGTAAGTCCGGGTATTGTTTTCGGCCCCCCACACCCAGCTCCACCCCTGACCCCACCCTACTACTGTGTTGTACTTTTGTTGTGTGTTTTTTGTTTGTTATTATTGAATCATACACATTTTCCCTTCCAGGGGAATCTTTCTTGCACCACATAGTGCAATGCATTTTTTTGAAAACCAGGCCTAAATGCATTACAGTGAGTCACATGACGGAGGCATTCTCATTCCGAAAATCTGCCCACATTCTGCCTCCCTTCTCAGCAACATTAGGAAGTGATGGCAGGGAGAGCGCGTGTGCATGCTCCTTACAGTGAATATCCGATTGTGCAGGTTTCAAATGTTTCTTTATGTTAATGGTCAGTTTGTGGTGAAATTTGTACACGCTTCCAGTAAGAAGAGCCTTGCTAGTGGAAACATCCCACATTTCACCACAAAGTGAACACTATAACGTTAGGAAACATTGCTTGGGATAGTTGCTGGACATTCAGTATAGCGAAGCATGCACCTGCGCTCCCCCCCGCCATCACGTCTTAACGTTGCTGAGAAAGTGTGGCACAATGTGGGTTGCTTTTCAGATTGTTATTTCCTCCATCATGTAACTCATTGTAATGAAATTATGGGCAGTTTTCACAGACATATATTGCACTCTGTGGAGCAAGAAATATTCCAGTGGGAGTAATGCCTCCACATATTAGTTTATGTGCATCACCATAACTATGTAATGTATTGAATCTCTGTAAAGCAGCAGCGCAACAATCTGTTGATAACTCTGACCTATATTTTTTAATGCTACGTTACAACCTCCTTTACTTACATCCTGACTGACTGGAATGATACGATAATTTGCAGCAGTTGAGTGTGCTGTACTGCCTTTTTCATGTATGAAATAATGAAAGGAGCATTCCTTTTAAATTGTTGCTGCTGACAGTGAGTGTGACCAGGTCTTTGTCATTGTTTTCCTCTGCTTTTCTCCATCACATCAAGTAGCTGTCATCTATCACTTCTGTTGTTAATTAACAGTTATGCATCAGTCAGTGTTTTATATGACACCACGGAATAACAGTTATTGAAAAACAGCTGCAAATAAATACAAAGCTGGTCGGAACAATATTGGAAGACGTGCTCATTTTGTTTTCATACATGAAAAAAAGTAGGAGTAAGAGAAGCAGACATAAATTGTGAGAAGAATCGTATCATTCAAGTCACTGACGACTCGGACATAAGTAATGGTTACTGTGACAATGTAAAGTAGCATAAACAAGCATTTGTCAATGCCGAATGTTTGCTTGCTGGCATTGGTAGTGGTAGTGTAGAAGTTACAGAGCTGCGTAATAGGAATGGCAGTGAAGTATTGAACTGAAGCCAACCCCACCACCACCCTGCAGACAGTGACAGGCATTGGGGTGTGCGTTTGGGTCGTCAGGCATAACGGCCATGCCATTTCACCACACCCCACCCTGCAGACACTGACAAGTGTCACGGTGTTCCTTGGGGTCTTTGGCCCTTATGCGCACCCCATTTCTTTAGGAAATACGGTGAGATGGGTGCGATATAGGAGAATGGGGTGAACTTTGGGGCCGAAGAGTCCAAGGCATACCTCGATGCCTCTCACTGGCTGCAGGGTGTGTAATGGTATGAGCATCACAGGCAAGAATCCCAAGTCACACCCCTGATGCCTGTCATTCTCACAGGGTTGGGCGTTATGGTTGGAAACCCTAATACCTCAGGAATTCGTTGGTATTTTCACTCCAAATTTTCAACATGTTTTTTTTGTGACCCCACCTCATGAACAGGGGGATTATCAGTTTGTTAGCCGAAAGCTGCTTATGCACAGTGACTACAGCATTTAGCACCACAGGTGCAAAAACATTCCAAACAGGATGTAAAATGACAGCTGTACTGTTCATGGGAGGTGTAAAAATGGCAATGTTGCAAATCTGCAGTAAAATATTAAAAATGGTGAAGTCACGAGACATAGAAACTGTGCAACATGAATCTGTAATATAATTAGGTTGGGGATTTTTACAGCAGATTATCAACTCAGGCATTTTGGTGCCTCTGATCATGAACAGTGTCACTGTGATTTTCTTTATCTGTGTCTAACAATGATTTCCCACAGCGACCACAATCTTCGGCGCCTGAAAGTGTGAAAACACACTTCAGCCATGTTGTGAAAAATGACAGCTGTACTGTTCATAAGGAAGTGTGGAAAAATGCCACCGGTAAAAATCTGGACTGAAAATATTACAAAGTCATGAACTTACAAGGGTGCGTGGAAACTGCGCAATGCTCACTCATAACACAGTCATTTTATGGACTTTTGTCACCAAATTTTCAACATAGCCATTTTAAGACCTCTGCTCATGAACAGTGTAACTGTGATTTTCTTAATCTGTCCTAAACATTGCTTTCGCACACCAAGAGCACCATTGTGCGCTACATATGTGAAAACACATTTTGGGCGACATATGAAAAATTGCAGCTGTACTGTTCATAAGGAAGTGTAATAAAATGGCAATGTTGAAAATCTGGAGTGAAAATATTAAATTCGCAAACTTACGAGCATGCATAGGAACTGCGCAATGCACGCTCGTAAAACAGTCATTTTTAGGAATTTTTTCACCAAATTTTCAACATAGTCATTTTAAGACCTCTGCTCATGAACAGTGTCACTGTGATTTTCTTAATGTGTCCCATACATTGATTTTGCACATCGACTGCGCCATTGTGCGCTACATGGGCGGAAACACATTTTGGGCAACATGTGAAAAATGACAGCTGTACTGCTCATAAGGAGGTGTGGGAAAATGGTAATGTTATAAATCTGGAGTGAAAATATTGAAAATTCGCGAACTTACGAGCCTGGCGAGGAACTGCACAACGACGCCTTAAATATGTTTTGATTTTGCTTCGTTTTAACTCTTCTGAATGATAAATATATATGATGTCACATGGCGTTGAGTTCAGGCCTGAAGCGGTGATTTCGCGCAGTGACTGTGCAGTGATCATGTAAATCACCCTTCGGCCCGATAACGCCATGACAGTGACATTACTCATGAGAAGGGGTCCCAAAACCCATGTTGAAAATTTGTGCAAAAATTAAAAATGCCTGAGATATGCAATAAAGTTGAAAACCCCTATTAGGCCATTATAAAGCTTACCGCATTTCTCAGTTCGCGTCGGCTTTTGAAGAGTGCAGACGGTTCCCAGCTCATCAAGATCGTCGCGCTGAGCTCCGGAGGTAGTATGGGATGGGGTGTGGGGAGGCAGGGTGCGCGTGGGTGGGTGTGGGTTGTGGGAGGGGGCCAGGGAGACTCGTGGACCGCTTTTTCTTTACAGGTTTTTTTTTTTTTAATGACGATTTCTGGACGCTTGCCACACTGGGGTGGCCTCAGCGTGGCACAAGTACGGGTTGGGGGGTGTTCAGCAGACGGGATTGGGCACCCCTGTCAGCCAAAGATTATTTGCCACGCTTGGGGTGGGCTCCCAGCGTGGCACCTTGTACTGAGGGAGGAAGCCGACGGGATTGGGCACCCCGTCCGCATAGTATGGGGAGGGAGAGACAGTGAAGCCAATGGGGATTGGGCACCCCTCACGGGTTATTCCATCCGAGTTGCCACGCTGGGGTGGCCACCCAGCCTGGCATTTGGGAGGCTTTTTGGGGGTGAGCGCAGCACAGCCAATGGGGATTGGGCACCCCTGGCCAGCTATAGCGTAAAGCGTGGGGGCAGCACATATCCTGCGTGGTGGTGGTGTGTATAGGGGGATGGCGCATGAGCAGGCAATATCTTATGGCTGCTCACTCAAACGTAGCTCCCCCTTTCAACTGTATGCCACTGCATTTTGGAGCTTGTCATAGACAGCTCCAGCATGCATTGGCTTACAGGGGCCACGCCTGCCAACACACTGACTGAACTGGAGGAGGAGGTGACACACCTCCGAAATCTCGGATGTTGGCACTATGTTTCTTGCACATGCGTGCAAGCAAACATAAAAAGTACAGTTCAGAACTGTGAGGACATTCTTGCAATGCTGCTTTAATTGTAAAAATGTCACTATGACATCATGACTATGAGATCACAGCAACAATCACAGAACACAGAAAAGTGGCACAGAGTCCCCAGATTTTTCCTGCAGGCCCACAATGCATCCTCCTTGTGTGCAGAAAATTGACAAGTGGTAACGAAGTGAAATGAGACTGTTTCAGTACATACAAAGTCCCCTAGAATTAATGGCGTACTCAGTCATGAGCTCAGTGGTGGCACAGAGTCCCCAGATTTTTTCTGCAGGCCCAAAATGCATCCTCCTTGTGTGCAGAAAATTGACAAGTGGTAACGAAGTGAGATGAGACTGTTTCAGCACATACCCCGTCCCCAGTATAAAATGATGACTGTGAGGTTCGTGTTGCTGGTCCAATGTGTTGTGCGAGATGATTCCACCAAATGAAATGTGATCATCTCAACTGGATTGAAAGGTGCCCTTTGGCTGTACACTGATAGTAGCCTTGGTGAGTAGATATATATATAGATATATGGTTGTGTATTTTGTAGGTGATGAGGAGGGAGGTTGAACTTGACATGGACATGTACTCATGCTATTCTTCTGCATCACACAGGTGACTCATAAACTGTTGGTGTGCACATTCCAGTGCTCAATGAGAATTTTTGGCACTTAAATTGGAAACGGATAACTCTCAAGCACATGAAGGTAAGTATTTTTTTTTGGGTGGGTGAGGGGAATCATATTTTCAGTTTTGTCTGTAATGGTTTCTTATTTTGTTACTTCTTCACAGATTTCATCAGCGTCCTTCTGGAGTCTGGTTATTAATGATGGTCATGGTCATCGAATGAAACGACTTCTGCATGTTGCATGTGTGCCCAAGCTCGGGGGAGGGGTGTGCCTGATGTTGAAAAACTTTTTTGGATAAGGCCACTTTGACAGAACAACAAAGCATCTCGAAGTTTCCTAAAAAAAGAAATGAATGAATGACTTCTTACAAGTTACAACTTCATTGTTATGTGTCCCTCCCTGGTTCTCAAATCTCAATCCCTATTGTCAAGTTACATTTCAGAGACACATCTTGTCTACTAGCACAACCTGTTGTGTGCAATATTTGCAGCAGTCTTTACAAAACAATGAAACAGATTAAACAAAATCTTCATACTTACCAGAATGGATTTCACATGGATATTACATCGGTTCCTCTCTGTACGGTACAGCTACAGCATCTTTCCCAACGAGTATTAGTGATGGAGCCTGTTTTTGTTCCCCTGTAAAAGAAACAAAAGAAGTGTACTGTATGTGTTTTGCCACTGTGGCTCTGAAAAGCTACAGAAAACAAAACATACAACTTAAGGAAGTGAGGCAGCATAACAAACATGACTACACATACTCACTTTATGGTTTAAATATTAAGAAGCTGGTGGTGGTGGTGCACTGGTGGTCCGTGGGGGGCAGACAGACTCATGGTGGCAGACTTGTATAACATCAGTCCCGGTGGTGGTGGTGGTGGTCTGCGGGGGGCAGACAAACTCATGGTGGCAGACTTGCATAACATCAGTCCTGGTGGTGGTGGTGGTCCGTTGGGGGCAGACAAACTCATGGTGGCAGACTTGCATAACATCAGTCCCGGTGGTGGTGGTCCATAGGGGGCAGACAGACTCATGGTGGCAGACTTGCATAACATCAGTCCCGGTGGTGGTGGTGGTTCGGGTTGGGGGGGCACACCGCCTTTTAAATACTGCAGTTAAAACCTGCCAACATTAACCACATCATCATCCTCATAAAGAAAACTGCCCTCACAGTCATCGATGTCTGAAGTCTGACCACTGGGAAATTCTCCATCTACATCAGTGGTGGGCCGTTTCAGGCAGCCACTGCCATTGCCAACAGGATGCTCCATTTCCACATCAGCAAGACCACCATGACTAGGCCGGGCTACGAATACCAAGGTTGCAGTCTGTGCTGGTATGTGCCTCTCATTCATTTTAATGAATGTTAGCAAACTAACATTTGCAGGAGACAGGTTTGTCTGACGATCCCTGACTATTGCACCTGCTGAGCTGAATACCCTCTCAACACTTACACTGGAGGGTGGGTATGTGAGGTACTTCAGTGCCACTGAAGTCAACTCTGGCCATTCACCGACCTTTTCACTCCAGTACAAAAGAGGATCTTCACTTATTGTCAGATGCCTGTTTTCAGACAAATATGACTCAACCATTCTCTGCACTAAGTCCAATTGTTGATGCATCAGCCTGTTCTCCAGAATCATTTATTTCACAAATACCCACTTGGGGCAAAGCCTCCCAAAGGTGTTGACGCCACCCACTTTGGATGACAGACCACCTGGAACTACAGTCCCCTTACCCTTGCATGATATGCTTGCTGGTCCTCCAGCTACACCTTCAGCTGGATTAAGCTGCTGAGGTTTGCTTACCTTGGCACGTGACTTCTGTGCCCCATGAACCAAGCGCACCAGTTGACCACTGATATTTTTTACCTGTTCAGGCCCTCCCTCCAGTACTGATGCAATTTCATGTTTGTATCGTGGGTCCAGCATTGTTGCCATGGCAAAGTTGTCACTACGCTGAATGCTCACAATGTGATGATTCTGGTCGAATACTGTCAGCATGCGTTGCAGCAACATACTGCTACCACCGTCTCCGGCAACATCAAGGCTATGCTGTACATTCACCAATGTCTGTCTCAGCACCCGCAGCAATGGAATTGATTGGCTAATAGAGGCAGACTCACCACTCATTGCCTGTGTGGCATGTTCAAAAAGACCGCAAAATTGTTATTACAGACTCCATGAGGCACCACTGTTCAGTCGTCATAGACATGGAGGCCCCAGAAGTGTCACGGCTAGTGGGCATAGCAAGATATTCTGAGATGGCTTTGTATTGTTCATACAACCTCTCTGCCATGTATAACGTGGAGTTCCATCGGGTGACAACTTCCAGCTTCAAGCGGTGCTGAGGCAGGCTGTTTTGTATCTGCAACTGCCGCAGTTGGTCATGGGCCTTTCCAGATCTTGAAAAGTGAGAGCAGATACGTCGTGCAATGGTCAGCATTTCCTTTATGTCAGGGTGCTGCAGATACTCCTGAACCACAAGATTTAAACAGTGGGCCATGCATGGAACACAAAAAAAAATATCATTCATGATGCATTTCACCACATTTGACCCATTGTCACTTGCTATGAACCCAGCTCTCAGGGACAGAGGGCTTAGCCATCTGTCAATTTCAGTCAGTACCATGTCCAACATGTTCTCACCAGTGTGTGAACAGGTCACACTGTGCATAGCAGTTGTTGCATGCTGGCGAATTCCAGGAAGATTGCTACCATGACAATCCACCTTACTGCACTGATTATTCACACTACCAACATCACAAACAACCCCCGGCACCTACGCCCAGTGTGCAGTTATACACAGATATGAACTCCCCGCTGTTTTGCCACTTGTCCACATATCCATACTTAAATGGATGAATGGAGAGGAGGAATGTTGAAGGGCATGTCTTACTAAGTTGGAGACAGTGCAGAACAACTCGTGAACAGCACGGGTAGAAAAGTATGTCCTGGGTGGGACCTTCCATTTTGGACAGGCACGTGCAGCAAACCACCGGAACCCAGAATTCTCCACAAAGGAGAAGAGCAAAAGATCAATTGCCAGCATTTCTGCTACAGCAGCATTAAGTTCACGTGACACTGTATGATTGGGGGGGTACTTCAGCTTATGCGCAAAAACACTCTGTAACGTGGGCTGACTTAAACGTTTTACACGAGGTGTGTTGTTGGTCACAAATGGTTGTGCTCTGTGATAAATGGCATTGGCAGGGGGTGGAGTGTGGACATTTGATGAAGACGGTTGCACAGGTGATGATGACAAACCCAGAAATTATGTTATTTTGCCAGATTCACCAACCAGGGTTGATGTACCACTTGCGCTAGACATACTGCATTCACCACCACCACCACAAAAACTGCTACTCTCACCAGCACTGGACAACATTTCAAAGTCATTATGGTCCTCCACCTCATCACGCCTGTAGTAATCCACTGCTCTTATTACCGCACTACTAGACACGTTTAATTTCCTACTGGGCTTAACAGTCATGGAAGGGGATAACATGCTGGCTATGGTTGCCGGTGACACGGGTGAACGCCCCACTGTGGCATTAGCTGCCAGCTTGTGCTGGGTCCACAGAGCTATTCTTAAGATGTGTATGCTGTCCTCCTGTCCCAAGATGGCTCCCCTTTTTACCTCGACTCACACGCACATGGCAAACCTGGCAGATTGCAACTGAATGATCATTTGCATCTTGAACAAAAAAATCCCAAACAAGGGAGTGTGATGCTTTGCTTTTAACATGTCCATGATGATGTGGCTTATTTAAGTCTGTTATTTTAAGCACTGAAGTGGGGGAAACGTGATGTTATTGGCACTGCACACCTGCACTGCAACTGACCGCCATGACTACCTATCATATTGAGTACTGGGTCGTCATCATCATCATCATCAACTAAAACCAGTAAATCACAAGTTTTGGGGGATTCCTGCAAACAGACTCAGACACAGCCACTTTTAATTTCTTTTTCTCTGGTTCCCAACTGGGGTCAATTACATCATCATCATATTCATCAATGTCACTCTCACGCACATCCACATCTTCTGTTTGGATGCTAGCATGTGGACTGCATGTTGCAACAACAGCAACATCATCATCATCAGCATCATCACATTCATCATCAGCATCAACACCACCATCACCCGATATTTTTTCACCACACTGTGAATCACTGCATGGAAAATGCATGACGTTAAGTGCCATGGTGGATGGAATATCACATCGTATGCTATCGTTGACATGATTATCAGAATCCTCAGGTTCAGTTACTGGGATGTTACTGGGAAGTATGACATCACCTACACTGTCACTCACTTGTACTGCTTCACACTCAATATGTTTGGATATGGTACACTGGTCGGAATTAGAACTTGACGCAACAATGCTAATACTACCTCCACCACCACTAACACCAGTAACACTAACACCACCGGCTGGGAAAACATCATCTCCTCCAACTATGAGTGAAGCTACTGATTGGGCTGTAAAAAGCATTGCAGGAGAAATACCTTTCCTCACATCAGCAATGCACTTCACTGTCTGCATACTACTACCACGCCCACAGACCCTCTTACTGCCAACATTGCCATGGCTAGAAACAGCTTTGGTTGCACGTCTCTTTGCAGGCATTTTGGGGGATCAACCACAAATATTATTACCAAATTCAGATTTTGATACATTCGCTTTCTGACTGGAGGGACACTGGCTGGATGTGAAGCAAAATAAACAACTGTGGCTTCAGCAACAGATACTGTAAGAGACTACTGTGACACTGTCACAGAATTAAAACAACTTCAGTAACCAGTGATGCTGATGGGGTCACAAACTCACAAAAACAATCCAGTCTGGTAAAAAAAACCTTTTGAACATGGGGGTGGGGGCGGGGGCACCGAATACAGACCGTGCTGATTTTTATGGCACTACAATACAAACAGCAAAACTAACAACAGAGAACATGATCGCAGTGCAAAATCAGGCAGCTGCAGTGGATAGCAGATTCACACTGCTGCGCTTAGTTGCACTTACTGTACACTAGTCTGTGTCACAAATTTTAAAAGGTGTATTATGTTTGATGCATGCAACACTGCACACACACAACACAGAACAGTTTGTGTACAATGCTGAACGAGGAATGCGACGCAAATGCAAAAGTTCAGTGTACTGCCACGTAATGTAAATGTAACCCCCCTGCAAATGGGGGTTCCCAAAAAGTCTTCCAGGAGCTTGCTTGAATGCTCCAAGCCTGAATGGTGTTTGGCGTTTAAGCCATTTATCTGTGAGTGCTTTTAGAGCCTCTGGTACTGTCTCTTTAAGAGCTGTCTGCTTGCAGACATAATTACTTTGAAATGGGGGGGTTTGTGTGTTTCCCTGCTCGAGTTCCCATATGGGCCACTGAGCAAATCACTCCATTCTGCAGTCACTATATGGGCAGAGAGAGGTCTTTCAGAAGATGTAATTGTTTGCTTGTAACCTGTTAAAATGGTAATGAAAGTGCAATTTGTTTTAACCTGCTTTCTTATAGCCAGGACTGTCTCCCTCATGTTGGTCCTGAACTGCTGAATTGGACCAATCAGTGTGGGGATCCTTTAAATTGGAGCCTGCTCTGGGCGAATCAGAACTTGGACTCTCCTCTTCAGCCAGCCACAATGGGACTGTATGGCAGATGCTTCTGGGAAATGTAGTTTTGACCTCGGCGCCTTTCTCCACCAACAGGGGGAGTTTATTGTGAGTGACAGCCAAACCAGCCAAGAACTGGGAGGAACTCAAAGGAAGTGCCCGGTTTTGTCTACTGGAGTTTCAGTTGAGTTGTGACTGTAAAAGGGGAGGAGCTCCGTGCTCCTGCGCCGGTGAGTTTTTGCACGGGAAGCTCGTGTGGGGCCCCAAAGTTTGGCCTGCAGCTGTTTGTGAGTGCCAGTGTGGACTGAATCAGAGTTATAAGGAGAAAGAAGCACCAGAAGTGAGAAACCAGGCTCACCCTGTAGAAGACTGGAGAAATTGATAAATCGCGCTCGGTCTGTCAGGAACTGAATCTGCTGTGTGTTCTCCGGGATTGTGCAGTTATTGCGATCGGGATAGAGAAGCAGCCTGCCTGGTATAGTACTTCTCCTTTTACATATAAATGTGTAGTGCTTGTGGGGAATCGCTTTTCAAATCCCCTGTACAGTGAACAGAGTGCATGAAGCTGGAAGTAAACCCCAGCTTAAGCCAGACTACATCCATTTGCTTTAAACTGCAGTGGGGTCCAGTCACAAGGGCCTTTTCCACATGGTCTGCTCCTCCTGGCAATCCAGGACAATCTGCCTTCCATCCAGTTCCCAGCACTGAGTTTGTGAGTACAAAGCAGGGTAGCTCCCTGCCATTGGTTTATCGAATTGCAAGTGTTCCATCTGATTACTTTTCCTTTCTTCCTTCACGAACTGAGCCTACCGGCTCCGGATCACAAAGTAGGTGTTGTGCATGCATTTTCCATCTTCAGGGCCCCAACCAGCTGCATCAAATAGGCTAGCCTCTTATTACCTGGGTATCCAGTAAGAGTGACATTTGGGACTCTGAAATATGTGCACAGTACTGTGATTATTAAGGTGGCTAAGTTAATTAACCTGATTTCCCCCAGTCCTTGTTATATCCCCCTAAATAAATCAGATCTGTTTGTTTCAGCAAAGTTACACTGCCTGAGGTATTCGTTTATGTTAAAGTATTGTACTGTGGTGTTCGCACTGTATCATCTTGTTTTACAGGGGTCCCTGGAATCAAGCTGACCGAACCAGTCCTGGGGGTTAGTGTATACTGGGAAGGTAATTCTGATATATTGTGTGGGCCACTAGTGGGACGAAAGGGGGGTTGCAGTGACCCAGAGGGCTGTGACCAAGTCATATCAGACTGTCTTAACCCCGACCTCTGGGTGGAGGCACCCGCCATCGGATCCAGGCCCCCTTAACCTGTTAGTGGCAAAGCAGGCAGGGGTAGTAGCCCTTGGGATAGCACCACCTAGGGGTTACATAAATTTCTAATTTAAACAACCTGACCTTGTGAAATGCTGCACCACATTCACACAACAAACAGCAAGAAAATTTCTACTATTACTGACAATTTTACTATGTGTACAGTAACACAGTCAGTTATATAACAAAAATATAACTAAAAAACAAAGAAATCACTAGTTCTCCAACTTAAATCTACCTACACACAGATATGCCCTTCCCCCACACAGCACACTTTCACTGTCTTTCACCACACACACTCAATGTTGTAAATTAACATTCAAAATCCACACACAAACAAAAACACTCGATGATGTGAGCACAGGAGGGTTTCCTACAATCGATGAACTACAGTTGGATCCCCCACAAAAAAGCAAAAATGCTTTTTGAACAGCTTTTACAAGATTCCTACAGACAGCTATCAGAGCACACTGTCTCCTACTCCTTCCTACTCATACTACCCCGAACTGAGGCAGTGCAGATCATATAGAGCCCATGTGACCTGAACTCCCATGAATCACTGCAAAATCTCACCTTATCTCACCAGGGGACAACTCTGCCCTTTCGGGCTCTCTCCTCTCAAACAAACTGTATTCTGCAGTTTGGTAAGCAGAACAAAGAGAAGCTGCCCAACGCTCACCCTCCAAGCAAGGTACGGGTTGGAACCATGAATTCTGGCATCTACCCCTGGAGGAATATCACTTGCTTCTGTTTGCCAGTGTTTCTCACACTTTGTGCAGCAATCCAGAAGTCTTCTAGGAACTGCTGCCAAGAAATTAATGCTAGGACTGACCTCTGCTTGACATGTTCTTGATTTCTCACTTTAAGAAATGTTTAGTCTGATGTAGAGATTTCTTAAGAGTTGATTTAAGTTTTGAGAGAGGTCTTAAGGTACTGTAATTTTGCTATCTGCCCTGAGCGCTGTACCCCTTCTCTTAGAGCTGTAAGTCTGTGGGCTGCACCCTTGACCTCGGTGTCCCATTGAGGCTGCTGCAGTGCCCCACTCCCCAAAAAAAAACCTGCTTCAGAACCTCCCTGCCTGTTCTTTTTTTTTTTTTTTTTTTTTTTTTTAAGTGCTGACTTTTCCATTAGCAGATTATATCCTTTAGCCACTAGAGGGCCCAGTTATAAGCACACTTACCCAATCTGACACAATATAGTTCCTGTCTCATTTCACTTATTGTGTGGTCAGTCTATCACTATTCATCTGTCTTTGCCCCTCCCTCTTCTACTGATTGATACTGATTTTTCCCATTTGCAGCTTATAGACTTTTCGCCCACTGAAGGGGTTTTCTCCCAACCATTCCAAAGCTGCTCTACATCTCCTTACTCTCTACTACTCCTGGCATTCTTCCTTTACTGCTCAGCTGCTATAGGTACCTACACTCCATTACTAAGTCTGCTCTCCTTCACCCTCTTGGTACAGACCTCACACAGACTGGAGCACCTTTCCTCCACACTAGGCACCTCATCCCCAGACTACCCCACAGTGACTCGGCCCTCCCACCCTCGACACACCCGTGACCCCCAATACCCCCACCCTGCCAACAACCCCACTCCCTCCGCCCTCCAAGGCCTGACCTGGACCCAGCTCTCCCCTGCCATTCCCACCCTTCGCACTTTATCTATCCCATGCACCCTGATTCTAAAGTCCTCAGCTAGGTGTCAACCCAAGGGTCTCCATCGCCACCAGCCACTAACCAGAATAATTACACTACTATTATTATTATCTGGTAACGTACACCCAAATCCAGGACCTATTGCTTCCAGCCCTTCTAAACCCTGTACTGCAACTGGCCTCCGCTTTGCATCCTTAAACATTTGCAGTCTCCTAAAGAAATCTGCTGCCCTCCAGTGCTGGGTCATTCAACATCAACCTGACATAATTGCACTGGTAGAGACTTGGCTCTCCAAATCCACCCCCGACTCCACTATCACTCTCCCTGGATATACCATCTACAGGGAACACCGAGTAGACAAACGTGGTGGTGGTTGCCCACTACTCGTACAGGACTCCCTTATAGGTCAGGCACTCCCAGCTCCTAAACTTGATTATGGAGCCCAAGCCCTCACCTTAAAAATCACACCTGACCCCGCCTGAGGCCCTCTCCTCCTCACGGTCTCCTATGTACCCCCCAAGGAATCAAAACCAAGCGGTCCAGTCCCTCACTGACTATCTCACATCTCTCCCTCACAAAGTGGAGCAAGTCATCCTAAGTGATCTCAATGTCAACTGGCTTGCCTCCACTGCCTCCCATATAAGGGACTCCTTCGCTGCCCTAGATATGTCCCAGTTATTCACCCAGCCCACTGGCACCAGCACTCTCCTAGATGTTGTTATATCTAACCACTCCTACAAAATCCGGGATGTCACTGTCCTCCCCAACTCTCTTAGTGATCACTCCCCAGTCCTCTGTCTCTGGTCATCCTCCACTCTGAAGCCAGTGTCCCAGGCCACTCTACGCCACTGTTTATGCCCCGGTGGCCTCAGAAAATTAAAACAATACCTAGCCCAGCTAGACTGGTCCCCTATCTAGCGCACCCCTGACATTGGCTCAGCTCTTGACCACTTCACAAATGCCTTCTGTAAGGCTTGTGACCTTTTCGCCCCCCTCACCAGGATCCGCTCCAAAAAATGCAATGCCCCATGGATCACCCTTCCCCTCCTCCAGAGACTCAAAAACAGAGATAATCTCTGGCACATTGCTGTAGAATCTGGAAAGGTGTCTGACAGACAGGCCTACAAGCATGAGCATGGCAAGTGCACTTGGGCCATTAGGCGGGCCAAGGCAGAGCACTACCAGACCACCTCACTTCCACTTGGGGTTCAGCCCAGACCTTCTGGGATTATATGAAAGAGCTAAATGGGAAGTCCCGCCCCCCCACCATCTCAGCTCTCCATCATTAGCACCCCCACCACAGATCCACTCCTCATAGCTGATTGCCTTAACACTGCCTTCTTTGACCTAAGCTCGGTCCTCCCCAGCAGCTTCTTTGATCCAATCCCCACCTCTCTCCCTCCGGTCCTGCATCGCCCACCATTCTACCTGCGCACTCTATCCCTCCAAGAAGCCAGACCGCACCTGCTAAAAGCCTTAGGCAGCAATAACCCCAGCAGTAACCCCCTCGACTCCAGGATCCTCCGTATGGTCTTGGACAAAGTCCTAGTCCACCTGACTGACCTTCTAAACCAGTCTCTATGCCTGGGTCAGTTCCCAAGTGCTTGGAAATCTGCTGAAATCACACCCATACATAATAGTGAGGACTGATCCACCACCAACAATTACCGGCCCATCTCCATCCTCCCCCCACTCTCTAAAACCCTTGAAAAAGTGGTGTTGATCCAGCTCTCTGAATACCTAACCAAGTATGACATTATGTGCCCAAAGCAGCACGGTTTCTGCCCAGGACACAGTACAACCACGGCTCTCCTGGAATTCTCCCAACACCTGCATGCTGCTCTCTACTCTGGCAGCCTTGCAGGTGCAGTGTTCATTGACCTCTCCAAGGCCTTTGACACTGTCTGTCATCCCCTTCTACTTGACTCTCTCCACCAGCTTGGCTTCTCTGGTGGTCCCATTTCCAGGTTCTTTAGCTACCTCTCTGCTAGATCCCAGCGTGTCAAGATCAGCCGCTCCCTTTCCAGCACTCTTTCCGTTCACTCTGGGATTCCATCCTGGGTCCAATACCTTTCAGTCTGTACCTCAGCACCCTCCCCCGCTCATGTACCAGTAAAATGCTCCTCTACTCCGACGATGCAGTCCTCATTGCCTCGCATCCCAATCTCACCTCTCTCCAATTATCCCTCCAGCAAGCTTACAACCAAGCCGAAAGATGGTTCGGAGACCGCAGACTGGTCATTAACCTAAAGAAAACCAAATCAATGCTCTTCTCCCACCACAAAAATAAAGCTAAAAATATCCCCCTCTTGATTATCCCCAGCATTCTGCACCCGCTAGAACAAGTGACCACATACAAGTACCTAGGCATCATGTTTGATACTGCCCTCTCCTTCCACACCCACATTAATGCCCTGTCAGCCACCATTAACTCTCGGATTGGCCTGCTATACTGGCACAGGGACTGCCTGCCTCAGGTTGCCCTTAGGCTGGCCATCACCTCCTCCGTCTTGTCCCTCGTGGACTATGGCTTGCTCATCTATGCTGCAGCTGACAACACTGCCCTCTCCAAAATCCAACTCTCCATCAATAAGGCCTGTAGGCTCCTGGCCGGTGCCCCTAGCCGAACTCACACCTGCCTTCTCTATACAACCACCAATCTTCTCAACTTTGAGGAGCGACTGCTCTACCAGACCTGCCTTCTCGCTAAGAAATCTCTGCTAAGGACTCTCCCCCCCAGGGGTTTCCACCTCCCTATAGCAGCCATCTTCGTCCGTCACCACATGTAGCTCTGTTAAGGCCACTTTCAAGGTGCCCAGAACCAAGACCTCTCTTGCCCAGAGATCCTTCCTCTACTGAGCCCCAGCCTGGTTCAACTCCCTCCCTAGCTGCATCTCCAACTTGCCAAAAATTGGCTCCTTCAAAACAGCCCTTCGGAACCATATCTTTAATACCCGCTGTTGTAGGTGCAACTAACCCCTTGTTGTAACCTGTGGTTCCCGCCCGCCTTGCCCCCTGGCTCGACAACATCCACTGGACAGCCTCTCCCTCCCCCCAGACCTACCCCTTCCCTACTAGGTCCAAACAGGGATGTAACCCACTGTCTTCTCTGAGGACCTACTATATCCATGAGTATAACTCACAATTTTGTAACATTATGTAACCTAAGTAACATACAAACTACTACATTATGTAACCTAAGTGTATCTATGTTAAATGTTCCTTTTACTGCACTTGTAATGTTATCCTCTGTTTTAATCTGCACTGTAATAACTGTCTTGATGTCTGCCCCCCCCCCCCCCGCGACGAGGTGCCTTTGTAAATGAGTCTTTGACTCAAAGGTTGTAAACCCGATTTGTAATGAATAAAAAAAAAAATTCACCTTTGGAACCCAAAAACAAGGCAAAGTGAACTGCCACCAATGTACTTCGCCTTAAAAATTGAAAGAGTAGTGACCAGGGGAGGTGGAGTAACGCGAAGTCGCTGTTTCTAATACACTTTGCGTTCCTCATTATAACGTAAAGTACCCCCACTTCACGTTGCGGAGCACTCCGCAAATCTGCCTGTACTCCACGAAATGCTTTGTGGAGAGGATTGAGCCCACTTTTTTTTTTCTCCAACTCTTGGAGAACTCCTTCCAGTGACCACGGACTACCCGCCTCTACTTCCCACTGTGACCATTCCCTCTCCTTGTGCTGCCGAGCACCACCTCTGGGTCTGAACCCTCCGGAGGTAGGGCCGCCCCATCCACCCAGGGTGCTCTATCTAGTAGGGCAAAGTGCCCAGTGCACACGAGCCCCGACAGGAGTGGGGAGATGGCCCAGAATTGGGAGTGTGGGCAGTGAAGGCTGTGGCACCTTCATCTATCTCCAGATTGGGGTATTTACTCTTTTTCTTCCCGTCCCTCCGGAGCACGGCTAGCAAGGAAACATGATGCCGTGACTCCGCCCACCCCTGGCGTTCACCGTGCTGCTCAATCGGCGCACCCCCGGCCACCACCAGAGGTCGCTCGATGAGCGAGCAACTCCCACACCCATTCCCGGGAAGAGAGAGCAGTCCTCCGGACGCTCGATCTCTTCCCCCCCCCCGCTGACCCCCAGCGACTCCCGGCTTGTTCCTGAACCCAGGTCGCCGGCATGGCATGAGGTGTGGCGTCCAGCACCTCAACCCTCAGCACCACCGGGCCGGCTGGATTGAGCCCACTTTGCCCACCACTAGTTACGAGTGTACATTACGCAGTTTCTACGACCACTCATAAGTTCATGAATTTGTAATATTTTCACTCCAGATTTTCAACATTGGCATTTTCCCACATCTCCTTATGACCAGTACAGCTGTCATTTTCACATCCTGGCTGAAATGTGTTTTCACACTTCCGGTGTAGAATAGCACAGTCACTGTGGGGAAATCAGTGTTCAGCACAGATTAAGAAAATCACAGTGACACTGTTCATGAGCAGACATCCTAAAATGCCTATGATGAAAATTTGGTGAAAAAATTCCAAAACATGAGTGTTTTACGAGCGTGTGTTGCGCAGTATCCACACGCACTCGTAACTACGCAAATTTGTAATATTTTCACTCCAGATTTTCAACATTTGCATTTTACCACACCTTCTTATGAACAGTGCAGCTGTCATTTTTCACATCCTGGCCAAAATGTGTTTTCACACTTCCGGCGCAGAATAACGCGGTCGCTGTGGGAAATCAGTGTTCGGTACACAGTAAGAAAATCATAGTGACAGTGTTCATGAGCAGAGGTGACAAAATGCCTATGTTGAAAATTTGGTGAAATAATTCCACTGAATGACCGAGTTGCAAATGCTCGTTGCACAGTTTCCACACAGGTTCATTACCTTGAGCACAACCAAGGCGTTAGGGTTCCTAAGATAGACAGTTAAGACATATGAGGCTGAAATGTAAATCAGATGCAAGAGGAGTTGCAGAGAAGTACTCTGTTGGGGAATGGATGCTGAAGGGACATGGATACAACTAAGGGGGGGGGTGCCTGCATAAATGCCAAACACCACTGCACATACCTGCAAGTGAACGTTAGGCATTGACAAATGCTTGTTTTCCTACCTGTTATATTAGTAGCATGTCGATGGACAGTTGAGACTTGTGCCATGGGACACTGAAGAATTTTTATGTGGGACATTTAGGAATTGTGACATGGAATACTGAGGAACCATGACATGGAATCAGCTAGTGGATGGGGAGGGGGTTGTGTGGATATCATAGTTTTGGGGTTTTTTGTTACTATATGGAATTGTGGGGGAGTATGGGGAGCAAAGGGTTGTTTAAGTGTTGGGATCAGTCGGGGGGATACTGGTGGCAGAGTTGTGAACCTGTCACAGGTTGTTCAACTGGTCAGGCTGATGCGGGTCATGGCAGCAGGGGGTTGGGAACCTGGTGCCAGTTATTTACCAGTGGGGGTAGGTGGGCAAGAGGGGGGATAATGGTGGAAGGGATGTGTGTCCACTGCAGATTGTTTAAGAGTTGGTATCCAAGATAGGTAGTTGGAGCAAGCAGGAAAGGGTCGGTGCACTCCCAGTGGACTAGCTAAACCCTAGCACTAGAAGAAGGTTCCAAGAAAAACAATTAAAGTGTGCTCAGAAGTAATGTTACCAGGAATTTTCAGTTACCAGTCACCCACAAATACTCAGGCATATATCAAAAGTATGACGTTTTAATTGCTTAGTGCATACATAGCCAGAACGTCATAGTGGGTGAAATCACAGTCAATAAATAGTTAACATGCATGAAAAACAGAGCTATACATGGCACTGAAAAAATATACCTCTCACCTAGTGCTGCCAATCAAACCCTGCCCCGGTAGTTTGCTCCGAGGAGCTTTGTCAGGGGGTGAGATGCCCCGGTGAAGCTTCTTAGAGTGAAGTGCCAGGGTAGGGTTGGATCAGCAGCACTACATCAGAGGTACATTTTTTCAGTGTTGAGTATATCCCTGTTTTTTCATGTATATTAACTATTTATTGACTGTGATGTTACAGCTATGTAAGCACTGAGCAACTAAAGCTTTGTGTTTTTGATACTTGCCTGAGTCTTTGTTGGTGACTGGTAGCCAAGACTTCTTGGAAACATTACCTCTGAGTGCACTTTCATTTATTCTTAGAACCTGTGTTTAAGAGTTGGGGCAGATCAGGGATACCAGTGGCAAAGAGGGGCATCCACCAGCAGTTGTTTAATAGCTGGGGTGTGCTAACAGTAGGGAGTACTGGTGACCAGGTTGGGCACCCACCACTGGTTGTTTAAAGGAGACCTACTGGCAGACATGAAGCCCTGACCATTGCACAGATTGGGGCTTCAGTAGCCAGTTCCCCCTACAGGTACAATATACACCAAAGTGTTAATTTACCTGAACATTCATAAAAACTGTAATAAGCTCCCCATCAGCCAGCATTTTGTAACATCACGCTGCTCACCTCCGAGATCGTGCTGCTAAAACTGTGAGATGAAGACACGCCTTTGCCCCTTCCTCTATGGTACCCTTATGTACGTAGATTTAATAATCTCCCGTGCCCTGTTTTTACAGACTTTGCCTAAATGCCATGTGCATACATGGTATACACATGGCATTTAGGCAATCTTTGTGAAAACAGCAGGGCATGGGAGATACGGAGATTATTAAACCTCCATATAAAAGGGCACCACAGAGGAAGGGGCAAAGCAGTCTATCATCTCACAGTTTTAGCATTGTGATCTCGGCGTCTCGGGGTGAGCAGTGCAATGTTATAAAACGCCAACTGGTGGTGAGCTTATTACAGTTTTTATGAGTGTTCAGGTAAATTAACACTTTGGTGTATATTGTGCTTGCGGGGGATCTGACTACTGAAAGACCGATCCAGCAGTAGCCGGGCCTAAGGTCTCCCAGCAGTTCTCCTTTAAGAGTTGGGGTGGGTGGGAGAGGTGCCAGCAGTGAAGCTGGGTACCTCCCACTAGTTATTCAGCAGTGTGTGTTGGTAGGCGGGGAACTGGCAGCAGGATTGAGCTCCCAAATTCCGGAAAAACTTGTGGGGTATTCGGTGCTGATGGAAGGGATGGACTCCCCACCACTGGCAATCTTTAAAAAAAGTAGGGGCCATTTTTTGTGACTCAAAACTGTAAAAAAACAGCAGTTTTGTGTTATGAAAATAAAGAACCCCCTAACAAAACTGACATATATCAGTTTTACAAAAATCTAGTTATCCTTTGAATGTTGAAAAATGTTCTGTACACGTGCAAACTGCTGATTTTGTTTTCTTTTCATTTATAATCTACAAGCTTCTGAACACCACCCAGCAAAGAATCATCCTAACGAATTTCAACTCCAGCCATTTTTGTACTATCAGTATGAAAAACAAGCATTTGTCAATACCGAATGTTGTCTCGCTGGCATTGGCATTGGTAGTGCCAGAGCTAGAGATGCATAATAGGAATGGCAGTGAAGTATTGAAGTAACGCTAACCCCACCCCCACCCTGTAGAGAGTGACAGGCATTGGGGTATGCCTTTGGGTCGTCAGCTATAACGCTCATGCCATTGTACCTCACCCTACCCTGTAGACACTGACAAGTGTCGTGGTGTGCTTTGGGGTCTTTGGGCATTATACTTGCCCCATTCCATAAGGAAATATGCTGACGTAGGTCCAGTATAGGAGAATGGGGTGAATTTTGTGGCCGAACAGTGCAAGGCACACCACAATGCCTGTCAGTGGCTTTAGGGTGGAGGTAGAATGGCACAAGCATTACATCCGATGATCCCAAGTCACACCCCTGGTGCCTGTCAGTCTGTACTGGGTGGGGTGCTACAGTTGGAAACCCTAACACCGTAGGCGTGTGGTGGTATTTTCTCTCCAAATTTTCAACATGGACTGTTTGTGAGCCCACCTCATGAAAAGCAGCACAATCAGTTTCTTAGCTGAGAGGTAGTTTTGCATAGCGGCTATGCCATTTGGCGACACAGGGATGAAAACACATTTTGGGCAGCATGTGGAGAATAACAACTATATTGTTCATGAGGAGGCGTAAAAAATGGCAACGTTGAAAATCTGGAGTGAAAATAAGGAAAACTGGTGAAGTCATGAGCATGCATAGAAACTGTGCAACACACGTCCATAACCCAATTATTTTTGGGAGTTTGTCACCCACATTTGTAACATAGGCACTTTTGGACCTTCCCTCATGAACAGTGGCACTGTGATTTTGTTATTCTGCCCCAAAAGTTGATTTCCCACAGCGACCACACCATTGTGTGCCACAGGTGCAGAAACACATTTTGGGCAGGATGTGAAAAATGACAGCTGTGCTTTTCATAAGGAGGTGTGAAAAAATGCCAGTGTTGAAAATCTGGCATGGAAATATTGCACATTTGTGAAGTTACAAGGGTGTGTGGAAACTGCGCAACGCACGCTAGTAACACAGTCATTTTATGGACTTTCGGCACCAAATTTCAGTGACAGCGCTATTCTGCGCCGGACATGTGAAAACACATTTCAGCCAGGATATGTAAAATGACAACTGTACTGTTCATAAGGAGGAGTGTTAAAATACCAATTTTGAAAATCTGGAGTGAAAATATTACAGATTCACGAAGTTACGAGTGTGCATGCAAACTGCACAATGCATGCTCGTAAAACACTCATTTTATGGACTTTCGGCACCAAATTTTTAACTTAGGCATTTTAGGACCTATGCTTATGAACAGTGTCACTGTCATTTTCATAATCTGTCCTGAACACTGATTTCCCACAGCGACTGCGCTATTCTGCACTGGAAGTGCGAAAAACACATTTCGGCCAGGATATGAAAAATGACAGCTGTACTGTTCACAAGGAGGTGTGGAAAAATGCCAATGCTGAAAATCTGGCATGAAAATATTGCAAAGTCGTGAAGTTACAAGCGTGCGTAGCAACTGCAAAATGCATGCTCATAAAACTGTCATTTTGGGGATTTTTTCCACCAAATTTGCAACATAGGCTTTTTGAGAGCCCACCTGATGAACACTGCCACTGTCATTTCATTAATCGGTCCCAAAAGGTGATTCTGCGCAGTGCCCGAGAAATCACCTTTCAGTGCCAGTTAACACCATGACAGTGGCAGAACTCATGAGGAGCTGTCCCAAAAAACACATATTGAAAATTTGGTGTCAAAATTCCAAAAAATGCCTGAGATATGCATCAAAGTTGAAAAAACCCAATTTATGCCATTATACAGCTTATCGGCATTTCCCCAGTTCGCAGTCGGCTTTGAAGACTGCAGACGTGTTCCCGGTCCACCAAAGATCATCACGCCGGACTCCGGAGGTAAGTATGGGGTGAGGGGGGTGTAGGGAGGCAGGGTGCGCAGAGGGTGGGTGCTGGTTGCGGGAGGAGGGCAGGGAGACGACGAGGGACCATTTTCTTGTTTTACAGCTTAAAAAAAAGTCACGGGACATTTTTTTTTTGCAGGGCATTTGGCACACTGGGGTGGGCTCCCAGCGTGCCACCTAAGTCTTTTTGGGGGGATTCTGTAGCCGACAGGGGATTGGGCACCCCGTCAGCACATAAGGGGACATGGAGTTGAGGTGGATTGGGCACCCCTCAGCAAGCAACAACGGGGATGTATTATGCTGATGGGGAGGGCCCTGTTGGAAAAATACAAGGGATGGGGATAAACGCCGACAGGGATTAGGCCCCCCGTCAGCAAAGAAAAACTGTTGGGTGGCGCATGATGCCAAAAGGGATTGGGCACCCCCTTGGCATACATTCTAATTGGGAGGGAGCACATTATGCCGACAGGGAGTGGGCTCCCCCATCGACATTGTGACAGGCAGCGGTGGCAGTCACTGCTGCCATGTTGCCTGCACATCGGGGAGGCATGTTATGGTCACGCTGCATGAGAGCTTTGCTCTCATTGCAGTGGACCTCTTCTTTGTTCTGGTGGCACATTAGGAATGCGTGAGGTCACCACCTGCTGCTGGCTGATTGGGGAATGAGGGATGCACCTTCTGATGTGTGCCCTGCATTCACCCAACAGTGACCGCGCCTCCAAATGTGCCACTACCGCAAGATGTTGCACTCCAGCCAACATAATAAAAAGGGCTTCAAGACATATTTGTAGGGGGGTTTCAATCTTCTAGAATGTTTAAACTACTGAACCAACCATTATCAAATTATAAGATCCAGAGATCCCGACACCGACTGAGCAGATGCCAAATATCAAGCTATTCTGTCTAGGGACACTGCATCATTAAGGTGCAAACATTGAGGGTTAACATTAAACTACACACTCAACCCTAATATAAGGGGTGCTACTGCACCCCTATAATATATATTGATTTGTGAGCATGTAGCCATGTATGCATACTGAATGTACTTGGTAACATGTATCCAGTCCAATCCGGATGACTTCATTCTGCTTGGCTAGATTGAAAAGGATGCATACTGTGTGAGCAAAGTTCGTTACTACTGGGAGTGAGTCAGTGCCTCTGGAATTGCAGGCCTTTGGTTTCCTCCTTACTGATATGTCTCCTTGCTGATTTATTGAGAGTCCTACTGTTTGTAACCCTTCCACTTCAGCGGTTTTGCTCATGTTATACTTGGGAGGTACAGAGCCTTCTTCCCTTGCCTAGAACATAATTCACTCTAAGATTGGTGATTCTACCCCGCAGCTTTCAGGTATCTCACCCCACATCTGTGCTGCTCCATAGACCCCCTCCTCTGATTTACGGACCCCCTTCTATGTCATTGCATTGTATTCTGTGAGATGGAAAGCAGTTTTTGTGGAAGGGCTGCAGAATAGTTGGCTTTGAGTAGCAGGCTGTCATCAGGTTTGCGTATCCATGTTCTGTTAGATGAGGTGGAAGTACAACTGCAAGGGAGAGAAAAAGAGAATACGATCGAGCTCTGCTGTAGCCCAAAGCTGATTTATTTCAGTCATCTGTGCAGTGCACCTTAAATCATTTACTGTGAGTTAAATATGAAGCTGTAAATCTAGCCAATGCCTTTCAAAAGCCTTCTTGTAATGGCCCAGGAATTACTGATGCTGGAGAGCAAATGGCTGCAGTCGGGCAGATTAGGTTGATGGTTTCTGCATTTGAACAGTTTGTTCTAACATTCTGTAGCCCCCTCCCCATGTCTAGGCACATCTGGATAGAATAAACAGGGATAGGAGTGTTCAAAAATAACCTTGCACCCACTTGACCTTCAGGGGACGAGGTGACCTCCTTGGCACTGGGACACTCTCAGGCTATGCAGGGCTGCAAAACAAGGGGTTAACAACATAAGAAATTCCAAGCATAATAGCCAAATGACCAAAACTTGAATAAAGTCTAACCAGGATTTCTTTCTTTTTTTTTTATCCTCCACGCATATAAGCATATCATTTTGGTAAGCATGCTTTCTTTAGGTATGGTGCAGGTTTTCCCCAGTTCAAATCTACAATGGATTTATGAGTCCTAGTGAGGAGGTATACTTTGACCTTTCCAGCATTGCCCTTGTAATGTTTGTTTATAGCAGTCCGTTAGTAATAAAGGGACTGCAGACAACTGAGTGGGGCACGGCTCCAGATTTCCATAATTGCACAATTTCAGTGATACATGCTTTCTCTTCCCAAACCAGGCTTCCACACTCTGCTGTGGTACCTGTGACTGATATACTTGACAGTGACCCTTATTTGTTACTGATGGACATTTGTCTTGACCCATAAAGGGTCTTACACAGAGGACACTTTCATACTTCCACTCTGTCAGAACCCGGGGCACAGCAAAGGCCATTTGACTCTGTAAAGCTGCCTGGGGAATTTCACCATTCACTAAGGATCACTAAGGAAATTAAGGTGCTAGAAGGCTGATCAAGTCCGCGTTCAATCATTTATTTATTTATTAAAAATTGATAACTGGGAAAGGTACACTGAGCCGAAGCTTGTTTCCAGGTGCTACCCGGGTACAGAGCGTATACAGACATGAGAAGAGTTACACAAAGTAATTTCAAAAAGACACATTATACACAACCATATTTCATAAAGTACACGAGATTTTACATTCACAATAAAGTTAGCCAGTATACGGAAATAATGTTCTGGACTGCTGCAAGAATTCTATATTCAGGTGGTAGGGCTTAGGGGGCATTGGGGAAAATATTGGGGCAATTGGGGCATGGGGTGGGGAGGAGCCTGAGGAGTTTTTTTATGGATGAAAAAGAGGAGGCCTGGTGAAGGTCGGAGGGAAGGCTGTTCCAGAGAAGGGGGAGATGGTGCGAAAAGGCAGCTTGGCTGGTAACATTTTGTGGGCGAGGGATGTGAAAAGTGCGCAAGTCCCTGTGTCAGAGAGGGTAATCAATGGAGTTTGCTAAGGTCAGGCAGGAAGTGAGGTGTGGGGGGAGGGAACCGAACCAGAATTTTGCTATGAGGGAGATGCTGTGGATGGTTCTTCTGTGGGAGAGCAGGGCAAGGGAGAGTGGAGCATAGAGGGTGCAGTGGTGAGTGCATGGAGGGGAGGCAGTGGCAAAGCAGCAGAAAGAATTGAGTAGAATGTCCAGTTTGGAGAGAGACAAGGCTGGAGCCATTCCATAAACAATATCGGCGTAGTGCAACACTGGCAAGATTGTTTTATGTACAAGCTCGCACCAGGTGGGAAGGGGTAGGCTGGCTTTGTGCCAATAGAGGATGGCAAGTTTTGGCCAGAGTTTGGCACAGATAGTCTCAATGTGAGTGGAGAAAGTTAGGTGGCTGTCCAGCCAGACACTCAGGTACTTGAAGGCTGGGACCAATTCAAGGGCAGAGCTGTCCAGGGTGGTAATCGTGGGGGGGCAGGGAGGAAGGGAGGCAAGCTTCTGTCTTGATCCAAAAACCATGGTGACAGTTTTATTGGTATTTAGTTTTAGCTGGTTTTCCAGAAACCAGGACTGGACTCTGTTGAAGTTGGCCTGGAGATTGGGAAAGACGCTATTGTAGGAGTGGCCAGAGGCAAAGATGATAGTGTCATCTGCATAGAGATGCACATTAGAGGAGAGGCAGGCAGAGGGAAGGTCATTTATGAAAAGAGAGAAGAGGATGGGGCTGAGAATAGAGCCTTGGGAGACACCAGATATGACAGGGTGAGGAGGGGAGAGGGTGTCACCTATTTGAACTGACTGTAGTCTATTTAGGAGGTACAAGCAGAAACAGTCGACAGCGGGTTGGGCTATGCCAAAGGAGTTGAGTTTACGGAGTATCAGTGGGTAGGAGATGGAGTTGAAGGCTTTTGCCAAGTCGATAAAGATGGTGACAGAGGTTTGGCTATGATCCATGGACGAGACGATGGAGTCGGTAATGCACAGCAGAGAGGTGATGGTGGAGTGGTGCTTTCTGAATCCTGACTGCACAGGTGAGAGGAAGTTGTTGGAAGAGAGAAAGTCTGACAGTTTGGACAGAATGAGGTATTCCAGGACCTTTGCAAGGGAGGGGAGGAGCGAGATGGGCCTGTAGTTTCCTGGTAAAGAGGGATCTCCACCTTTGTGCAGAGGGATGATCTTGGCCAGTTTCCAGGCTGCTGGAACAGTGGCTGTGGAGAGAGAGAGAGAGAGAGAGAGATTTATTATGTCTGTCAAGGGAGCAACGATGGCAGTAGCAGATATACGGAGCAGCCTGGGATGCAAACCATCTGGGCTGGATTTAGATTGGTTTAAGGCATCAATTGCATTGAATACTTCCTGTGGCATGAAAGGAGGAAAGAGGAAACCAGGGTAGGGGAGGTAGGTTCAGTAGGGTTGTGGTTGGGTGAGGGGGGGTAGGCATGGGAGGGGGGAAGTCAGGCACAGCACAGGAGTTGAAGAATTTATTGAAAAGTTCTGCTACAGACGCTGGGTCTGAGACAGATCTGCCCTCAAAGTTCAGGACAGGACATGCTTGCTTAGACGGGGGGGTTTAGAAAGGAGTTGATCAACCTCCAGAAGGATGCAGGGGAGTTGTGGGTTTGGGAAAGTTGTGCTTTAAAATAAGAGGATTTTGATTGATGGATGGCCTTCGTGCAGTAATTTCTGAGATGTCTGTAGGATTGGAGATCACGTGTAGCATGGGTGGTCTTGTACAGCCTCCATGCCTTGTTGCTGGAACGACACAAAGCAATGAGACTGGGTGAGATCTAGGGGTGGTGGTAGCATTTAACTCTACATTTCCTGAGGGGTGCATGGAGGTCCCAGGTGCACTGGAAGATGTCGCAGAAGTGAAATAAGGTAATGTCAACATCTGACGCCGAAAGGACTGGTGACCAGTCAGCATTTGTTAGATCTCGAAGCAGGGCAGGTTCGTTGAGGAGGTGCAAGGAGCAAGACCAGATAAATTTTGGATGAGAGCATGGAGAGTGGATTTTGTGGATGCAATAGGTAATACAGTGGTCACTGAGAGCATCTGAGAAGATGCCTAAGGCAGAGATGCAGTAGAGATGGGAGGATAAAATCCAGTCCATGAGGGTGTGGTTTTGGGACCAGTGGTTTAGGTGGGTAGGCTCCTGGATAAGTTGGGAGAGACTGAGGGCTTCTATCATTAAGGTGGTGGGTTTGATGGGTGAGGAGAGCCAGTCAAGATTGAAATCACCTAATAGTACCAGCTCTCTGTTGGATGTGCCGGAGGAGATTGAGGAGATGGCCTTGACAAAGGAGTCGGATGAGGTCTTTGGCGGGGCATACAGGACCCCAATGTAGAGGGGATGGAGAAGGGAAAGGATAGGCACACAACAATGGACTCGTGGGAGGAAGGGCAGGCATCTCCTAGACATGGTACACAGTCAGTGAACTGCCTGCACTGTGGGAACATAGGGCAGCAAGCTCTGAGCCCTTAGATCCACATGTGCTCTACCAGTCATCTTAAACAGAAACAAAGAACTGAAACCAGTGGGGTGACCGTAAAATTTACATGGCAAGGGGGAGGTGGGCACCTCTCTAGGGGTCTGAGGTTCCTACAGGTGCTACCTCCAAATCTCACCCAAGAACTGAACCCTGTGGGTAGAGGGTCCAAAGCCCAATTAATCAAACTTCTGGGCTATATCCCTGCTTCTGGTGATCTTGTGGGTTTCCATGCAGTTAAGGAGTGCAAGAAGAGGCAGACACCCCTTAGGGGTACGAAGCCGTCAGAAGTGCTGCCTGCCATCCTCTCCCAAGAACTGAGCCCCGTGGCTAAAGGGTCCCTGGCCATATTCACTTTACTGGGTCATGCTTAACCCCTCTTCTGCCTAGATGCAGGGAGGGAGAGCAGGCACCGATGGATACCTGATTCGGTCACTAGATGGGGAAGATATACAGTTCACCTCTGCAATGATACCCAACTACCCAATTACCAGTTATTCAGATCAGACCGCCTGTCAAGGGGCCGTGGAGTGGCCATTTATGTTAAATCGAATATTTCTGCATCTTGCCTTAGTGTAACATCATTGCCTAAAGAATTCGAATGCTTATCCCTTAAAATAGCTCTCCCCAATATGACAGCTTTTCAACTGGTTGGCTGCTACAGGCCCCCCTCTGCCGGCCTTAAACTCCTAATCCATTTGGGAAACATAATTAAATTGGGCCCTGAGGACACCATTATTTTAGGTGACTGTAGTAGGGAGTATTCCTGGAACATCCTATCTGTTAGTTAAAAAGTCTGTTGCAACAGCAGGTCCCTATCCTTTACTATCCCTTTTCTTCTTTCTGTGTTTTTCCCCCATCTTACAGGCAGGCCACCTGTCAGATGGCTCTCTTGCTCTTTACTGCCTCTGTTTTTCTAGGCTATTCCAGGAATCCCCCATTGCAATCCTTCCCCGAAGTAATTTGCATTCCTGCATGAATGTGCATATGTGCGAATTAGAGCAAGCAAGTCGCACTCACTAAAATAATAAAAGGGCTAAGAAACAGGGCAAAAACCAGAGATTTAGCTTCTAGACTACCTCTTTAGGTTTTTCTGTGTGTTAGTAACACAGGTTAGGCAGGGTCTGTAAAATAATAAGTCCCTTTTGGTAACTTGCAATAAGCAAACAGGCTGCTGTTTAAACACAACTGATAGGGTTACCACCTGTCCCTATTTTCGCAGGACAGTCCTGATTTGGGCAGATGTGTCCTGCAGAAAAACATGAAAAATACTAAATGTCCTGACATTATAGTGGAAAAAATATTTTCACATTTTTCTCTAAATGTTGCAAAAAACTATAATACCTTAACTAAAATACCTTAAAATAATAAAAAACACAAGAAACAACTAAAAAACTACAACACTGAGTCTTAATTCGGATTATTTCGAGAAAACATGTCTGTTGCACTGGTTGAGATGACATATTGTCCTGCTAAAAATCCAGTTTCAGTAAGAAATGTCCCACTTTGGGCTTCTTAAAAGGTGGTAACCCTAACAACTGAGGAAAGTGTTACTATCTGCCTGACTAGGAAAAACTTTTCTGTGTTTTGAACAGCACAGGTTAGGCAGGGCTTTTAGTAAAGAAAAGTTCAGCATTGCAGCTAGTGCATTCAGGCAATGAAATACTGAATAAATTACTACTGTTTGCAGTCCAATGGAGGAATAGTTTTCTGGTTACTATGACATGAATCCAGCAAAGAAAGCAATTCAGAACAATGTTTTATCAGGAAAGGTTTGCCTTTGGGCTGCTGTTTAGGTTTTAAACATTGTTTGACCATGCTGTATATCTGACTTGGAAACAATCAATATTTTGAATTTAAAATGCTTAGAGAGGAAATGTAGTGAGGTATTAATGTTTAGAAAGAAAGAAATGTTAAAATAAAGTACCTGTGGTGTTTTTAGTATTTTTTACTTAGGCATTTCCTGGTAGTTGCAGTTTGGGGAGTGGCCCTGTTGCTGCCTGATCCTCTCCTGTCCCAGCCTTGTATAGAGCCGGCCGGCCTCTGTGTTTCCATCTATACTGGGTTGAAGACATGTGGGAGGAACCAAGACAGCAGGGAGCCACCCTCAACAATCATATTACGCCATAGAATGATTTAAATATGGTTCTAGCACTGAAAAATGAAAGATGTTTAAATTAAACTGCATATAGGGTGCTTAGTAGTAAATAATAAAGTGCATTTAACAAAATAAAGTTTAAATTTTCAAAAGGGGGTGGAACTTCATAACACCACCTGACCCATCCATATATATAGAGGGCTCAGTTGAGCTTTGGTAGTGAAGGAGTAGGGAGCAGATGGTCTGACTCCTCCTCGGACCCTAGCTCCTCCTAGTGGTCAAATGCTATAATTTTGTCTGTTACTGCATATTTCAGTTATCACTCTTTATTTTTTTTTGGTTGCTGTACAGTTCAATTATTTATTTTCATTGAGTTCTTTTTGCTGAATAAAAGCTATTTTGAGTTCATTTTCTGGGTGTCTGCCTCCATCTATCCCCCCACGTCTACAGTGACCTGAACTTAAACTGGCTCTCCAATGCATCCGCACCCCTAGTATCTTTTTGTGACACACATGGGTTTACTCAATTAATAGATGAACCGACAAGAATTAACTTAAAAAAAAAAAAAAGTAACAGCACCCTACTTGACATTATGTTGGTAAACAAATCTCATCTGTTTTCACATGCTGGAGTGCTATTCAGTGACATAAGTGATCACTGTCTTATAGCAGGGATAAGATCATCAGTCAAGCCAACCAACCCTGCAAAATTCCTCCCAAGAAGGTCTAAAAAAACCTTAACATCGAAGGATATCTCTCCACGATCTATGTCATTCTATACGCTGGCAAGAATTCTACCATACAGCTTCTGTGGAAGCAGCACTCCAGGTGTTAAATGACATAATCATAGGTGCCCTCAATACTCATGCACCATTCACTAGTGTTAGAACAAAAAGCAAATCTTGCCGCTGGTTTTCTGCCGACCTTAAATCTGCATTGCTTGCTAGAGATAAGCTCTGGAAAAGGGCAAGAAAGACCAAGGATCCATATGACTGGCTGCAGTTCAGAAAAGCCAGAAATAGCTGCACCAAAAAAGTGAGAGATGCCAAGGCTGCCTTCTATACAGCTGAGCTTGATGCCTCCTACCTTAACCCAGCCAGATTCTGGGGCACCATCAAGGGGATCCTAGGGCAGGATTCTAGCACTTCTTTGCCATCCCAAGTGCACCTTAATAATGTTGATATCACTGACAAGCGTGAGATTTTAGATGCATTCAACAATCATTTCACTATGGCTGGCCCAGCTTTTGACTCCTCTCCAGCAAATCTAATGCGTTCACAACTTAAATTCCAGTCTATTGATGGCCAGAAGGCTGCTTCTTCATTCTCCTTCAAGCCAATTTTATTAAAACAAGTAGAAGACCTATTGCTGCATCTAGACACCAATAAAAGTGCAGGTGCAGACTCTCTGGACCCCTACTTTCTAAAAATTGCATTACATGCCATTGCAGTTCCCCTAACTCATCTTTTTAATCTGTCCTTATCCACTGGCTCTATTCCTTCATTGTGGAAGACAGCACAAGTGTTTCCCCTCCTTAAATCAGGGGACCCATGGATCTCAACAATTATAGACCTATATCCATCCTACCAGTGCTGTCCAAAATGTTAGAAAAACTAGTGAGCATCCAACTAAGAGACTACCTCAATGCTAATCTCCTTAACCCTGCTCAATCTGGGTTTAGGACCAGACGTAGCACCATTTCTGCATTAGCAAAAGTTACAAATGACTGGCAAACTGAGTTAGACAAAAAAACAGCATCTGTGCTGTATTTCTGGACCTAAGCAAAGCCTTTGATACAGTGGATCATGAGCTGCTAATCTCCTCTCTGCACTCCTTAGGCTAGATCCAACCTCTCTTAAGTGGTTCAGATGTTACCTCACTGATAGAGAGCAGGTGAAAATGAAGGCGACCTATCCTCCTCAAAACCACTCCTAAGAGGATTACCTCAAGGATCCATCCTGGGCCCTATCCTTTTTGCCATTTACATTAACAACATTGATTCCAACCTCACTAAAGCCAATGTTCACCTTTTTGCAGATGATACTGTCTTATATGTCAGTAATCCCTCACCATCAAAGGCCTGTGAATTACTACAATCAGAGTTCTCCCTGCTGCAACACCAATTACTTGAAAAGAAACTCCTATTAAATGCCAAGAAGACAAAAGCTATGTTCTTTTCCACCAATATATATTCTACCACTCTCTCACCAAACATTCTTCCCCAACTATCCACCATCCTTGGAGAAAGTCTTGACTATGTTGATAAATTCAAATATTTAGGGGTATGGATTGATAACAGACTTGATTACACTCAGCATATTGAGGAGCTCCCGAAAAAACTCAGACAGAGGCTCGGCCTTTTCTTCAGAATCAAACATTATCTAACCAGAGAGTCAAAACAGAGACTAATCCAGGCCTCATTTCTATCTCTCATCGATTATGCAGATTTCCTATATGGCCACTGTACTATGTCCTATTTAAGTAAACTGGATACCTTGTACCATAGAGCTCTAAGATTCATCACAGATCTTCCGTTCAACACTCACCATTGCTCTCTCTATACTGCTGTTGGCTGGACATCCTTACACCTTAGGAGGAACAGAAATGCTGCTTTATGGATTTACAAAGCTCTGTCAAACAAACTTCCATCCTATATTTCAGATTGCTTTACTCTGGCTACATCTAGGTCATATGCCCTAAGAAGCAATAGCCTCATCACCTTGAAGATACTAAAAGCCTGTACCCGGCATGGGAGATCCGCAATCAGCTACTTTTTAGCATCTGCCTGGAATTCTCTGCAGAAGACCCTAAAGTTGAACACCTTTATTCCTATAGTATCCTTTAAAAAGCTTTACACAAGTCTCTTTCCCGAGATATGCAACTGCTTTCACAAAGCCTAGTCCCTTCTTACCCTCTACCCCCCCCCTTTTCTTTTTATCTCCTTTTATATGCTTTTGCTAAACCTTAGCTATAACATCTCCTGCAATTCATTGCCATTTCCTTTGTATTCCCCATCTCTATTTGGTTAGCAACTATCCAATTACAACACACCAGACCAGTTCCACATTCCCAATACCTTACCAATACTTTAGTCAAATCTGTCTGATTTACTCTGCTTTGGGGCCCAAAACCACTAGCTACCTTGCTTGTATATATGTTTATATTACTGTACCTGTTTATTTTTAAAGTTTTTGTTTTTTTCTCTCTATTTGTATATGTATGTTACTGTACCTTTATGTTGTTTTTGACCTATCAGGTCCATCTTGTAAATGAGCTTCGCTCAATGATGTCAGCCTGAATAAATAAAGATTTTGATTGATTGATTGATTGAATGATAGTTTGTATACCATTCACTGCTTTTCTCCTTGTAGCAAAGGTTCCTCTCTAGCCTCTTCTTCTGGGAGGTTGGGTGGGTTTCCTTCCCTTCGGGGCTGATATCCTGAGGTTGGTCTGGATTACCCTTACTGGAACAGAGAAACTCAGAAAGGAGCAGGCACTGCATTCCTGGTGAACACCTCCCTCCAGACTGAATACAACTAACTGCTGCTGTCCGGCTACAACCAGTTGCCCCCCTCCCCCACCACCAGCATTCTGGAGCAGACCAGCTGACCCAGCCCTCATTCTTGGAAGTTATGAGCCCCTTATATTAAGTTGGATAAAGATCCCATGGCACTTCTCGAAAACAGTAGGGGAATTTTTATTGCAAGGAATAGAATCCAACAAAGGTTAACATAAATTCAGCAAACAAAGAAGACAAATATGTACATACAGATATAAACAGCTCTGCATAAATCAGAAATCAGAGAAATAAACAAAAGAAAATTACCATATATCCATTCCTGGTTTCCATCTAGATTTCCACACATACAATGAGAAATGAGATTTATCATATTCATACAATCTTCTCAACTCATGCTCTACATTCAGCAGTACAGTAAATGGAGTAGAGACTATCTGTCTCAACACATAGCTGCACCTATTCTGCCAAAGGACAAATTTAATACAAGTTAAAATAAGCCTCCAAGTAAACTCAGGTATGGCATGCAAGGAAGAAGAAAACCCCCCAATAAGCTCCTCATAAGTCAATGTGTTCCAGAAAGGATTGTGCCATCGGACAGGCAATAAAATCCAAAAGGCTGGTACAAATGGACAAGTAAGCAGAAAGTGAATCATTGTTTCCTCCTGTCGGACACATGAGGGCCTAGGACAAAATCTATCCTCCTGATTTTTATGTTTATCATTAGCTTTGACTCCTAGCCTCCCATGGCTACAAAGCCACTGCACATCCCACATCCGGCGGTGGGGGGGGGACGTGTGTCTGCCAGTAAGGACTTGACGCGTAGGACATTAACTAAAAGATAGGTCCTTAAAAACAGGCACACTGGAGTAATAGCACTGCTGTATATTCAGGGGTCAACCTTAACTTTTTTTTGCACTAGCCAACCGGACAAGTTGATTAAAAATTACACTAGCCCGCAGATGGTTGCACTAGCCCACAATAATAATGGTAAATTTTGATCGGTTATACAGGAAAAATGCAAGCCAAGAAATACTCTGATTATTGCATATTTATCCTGCTCCCACATTGCTTCCTGCCCGAGCAAAAAAAAAAAAAGACTGCAGTCCAATCACACGCAGTGTGTACCCCCATTGTTTTTTTTACCCTGTGCCCCTTGCTTCCTCTTTCTTCACCCCCTCCCTGTCAAACCAGAGAATACCATAATAGCAAATGTTCAGGCAGTTCTAGCTCTGCACGCACAATAGGCAACATCACCATGCACATCATCACAGTTCCACCCTGGCCTGCAGAGTAATGTACAGATTCAGGCAGAGAAAGATACTCTCATAGTTAGTTTAACCTCAGTGATCGGGAAAATGATGGAATCAATTCTGAAGGAAAGAATTGTCGAGTATCTAAAGGCCAGAGGGGCACATGACCCAAGGCAGCATGGATTCACAGCGGGAAGGTCACGCCAGATGAATCTGATAGATTTCTTTGACTGGGCGACCAAAGTAGTAGATCAGGGAGGGGCTGTGGACATGGCCTACCTAGACTTTAGCAAGGCATTTGACACAGTCCCACACAAAAGATTAATATACAAGTTAGCCAGCCTGGGAGTGGGTCCCAAGATGACAGCCTGGGTAAAGAATTGGCTGGAGAATAGGACACATAGAGTAACAGTAAATGGAGTCCACTCTGAAGAAAGGGGGGTTACTAGTGGGGTACCGCAGGGTTCAGTATTAGGACCGGTCCTCTTCAATGTCTTTATAAGCAACATTGCAGAGGGACTGGAAGGAAAAGTATGTCTCTTTGCAGATGACACAAAGATCTGCAACAGAGTTGATGCACAAGGTGGGGTGGAAAGGATGAGAAGGGACTTGGCAAGGTTAGAGGAATGGTCAAATGTATGGCAGCTTAGATTAAATGCTAAGAAGTGCAAGGTAATGCACCTGGGAAACAAAAACCCAGGGGAAGAGTACACAATGGGGGTGAGATACTAACAACAACAAAAATGGAAAGGGACCTGGGGGTAGTCATATCAGATGACCTAAAGGTGGGCAAGCAATGTGAGAGGGCAGCAAGGAGGGCTGGGGGATACTGGGATGCATAGGAGAGACATCACCAGTAGAAAACAGGAAGTTATTATCCTCTGTACAGACAGCTGGTGAGACCCCATCTGGAGTACTGCATGCAGTTCTGGAGACCCAATCTCCGAAAGACATAGACAGGATGGAAGCTGTCCAGAGGAGGGCAACTAAAATGGTGCAGGGTCTGCACTGGAAGACATATGAAGAGAGACTAAAGGAGCTTAATATGTATAGCCTCGAGGAAAGGAGGGAGAGGGGGACATGATAGAAACTTTCAAGTACCTCAAGGGAATCAACAAAGTCCAAGAGGGTAGCATCTTTTTTGAAAGAGGTGTGCAAGAACAAGGGGTCACAATTTGAAGATAGAGGGGGGCAGCTCAGAGGTAATTTAAGGAAGTATTTTTTCACAGAGAGGGTTGTGGGATGGAGAACGGCCTTCCGGAGGAGGTTGTGGAGTCAAAAACAGTGGTGGAATTCAAGCATGCATGGGACATTCATAAGGCTATTCTAGGGGGTGGGGGTAGGAAGAAGTAGGCTGCTGGTTAACTAGGATCTGCAGCTTATCCAGTAGGTAGGGAAATGGGCAGACTGGGTGGGCCAAGCAGTCCTTATCTGCCGTCAAATTCTATGTTTCATCCCCACCCTGTGAATACTCAGAACTGCACTTCTGGGAGTTTTCACACTGCAAGTGAGCCTGGGGCAGTTCTAGGATTTCTTTAGAGACAGTTAAACAAACACAGGGGGCTGGCATGTAAGAAACTTTGACATATATGTTCATATATACCAGGCACAAAAATATTGATTTAACATGCTCTGCCCTAACAAAAACAGATTTTTCATACCAGCGTCCTTTCATCAGTCAAAGGGGAGCAGTATACAGGCATGATGCCGTACTACCTCTCTTTCTGTATAGGATGATCTCTGCATACCAGGAATACCTATTTTAGCCTTTCAAATTATATACTTTACTAAGGTTTTCTTGTACCATACATGCTCCGTCTAAAGCATTGTTTTTAGGATGAAATGACATGCTGGGTGGTACTGCATTGAGGGCATTGACTGATGTGATCCATTAAGAGGAGCTGTGAACCATACACCAGTCAGTAATTGTAGCTATGAGTCTATGGATGGCCACTTCAGAGCCTAGTCTGCAGTGGTGTCCAGAGAAAGTATAGAGTGGGCAGACCGTGTATACATGATAGCATTCTGTCAGTGCAGTGTTGGATACAGGCACTCAAAAGGTTGGGAAATGAGGCACACTGGTTTTAATATTGTGGGACAAATCAAAGACAAGTTCAGCAAACTGGAAGCTAGTAACTTAACAGCACTCTGCCCTTGATCACAGCATGCACACTAGCTGAATGTCCTAACAACTGAGTGATAATGACTCACATTGAGTCTTTTGTTGGATCCCCCTCTTGAACTGCCAGATAACTGCAGCTCTTAATGAGCTGTTAATCACACCAGCCCACCTGGAACACTGAGGGAGATTAGCAAAAGGAATACAGCCTGCTAAAATAAGGATTTTTTCAGCTTTATTAACAGCCATGAAAAACCTGCACTAGTCAAGACGGACAAGTAGAGGGTTAGCTGCACTAGCCCTGGCCAATTTGCACTAGGTTCAGGACTAGTAAAACAATGTTAAGGTCGAACCCTGTGTATATTATAATATCGTTGTTTCCAATTTTGTGCCCAGAGATGTCCAGACTGTAATTTCCATTTCCTTAGTTTTATCAAAACAGGTTTCATGTACTGTGGTACAGTCCTATAAGAATTCGGAAGAATACCAGAAGAAGTCCAACAAGTCACTAAAGGCTGGATCCAATAATCCGCAAACAGCCTCCAGACAGCTACTGAAGGAGTGGCCAGAGGGGAAACATTATAATAGAAGAACATACTAAAATAATACGAAACAGGGTTTGTCAAGCTTGAACCTCCTTCCTTCACTGGCAAATACAACACCTCCCTTTTAATAGGATTGAACCTATTACCCCAAATCACTTGAAAAAATAAGCTCAGTAAGGTGGTCTCATGTCGGAGTGGCACAGGGTAAACAACAGTAAGATAGGTAAATACAGGCAGCAATAAAGTTTTAATCAACATAAACTTTTTTTTCTTTGTTTCGTGCCATGATTTCCACAATGCAACCTTCTTTTTTTTTCCTTAGGTACAATTTAAGCTCTCAGTTCCTACTAGCCATATCCCCTCTCACAAACATAATTCCCAGAATTGTAAGAGGCTCAGTGGAGACTGTTATGCCTTGAATGTCTTTCACCACAGGGGTGGAGTCACTCAAGATGTACCCCTACTTTTTCCTTTATTCAGTCAGGCTCCTGAGATGGTTGAATAAAGGTCGAGACCAACAAGAGCACTGGCCCTAGACTCAACATCCGCTACCAGCAGGCAGATATCGTCAGCATAGGCAGCAGTTTTCACCTCAAATGCCTGAGTCGGGGTGTGCAAACCTGTTACTGAGGCATCACGTTCCACCATACTTAAAAAAGGGTTTAAACAAAAAACATTTAACAAAGGGCTCATCGGACAGCCCTTGCGAACACCCCTGTCAACCTGCACAGTGCTCCCAAAATAGCCATTAATTAAAGGAACAGTGTTTGCTACTTCATACAAGGACATTGTCCAGTGTACAAAAGACTGAGGAATCCCATAGTACAGCAGTGTATAAGACAGAAATGAATGTGAAATTTTATCAAACGCCTTTTCTTGATCCACAGTTACAAGATATCCATGCAGCATATCCCTCTCACCCAATTCCACAATTTCTCTGAGTAATAGGAGATTATCAGATCTTACTCTGTGGTGTTCTGAACAGGTCTGTGAAGGTAAAATCAAAAGAGGGGCCACAGTAGCTAATCGGGCCCTCAAGATTTTCATTAAGATGTTCATATCCGTATTGAGTAAGCTTAGAGGCCTCCAGTTATGTAAGTCCCTCCAATCCCCTTTTTAAACAAAAATATCTGTATGGAGGTACCAAACCTAGGGTCAATGTAATGTGAGGACAAAATCCAGTTAAACACTACAACCAAAATTTCAGTCATCTTGGCATGGCCTGCTCTATTTCCATTTCCTGAATTAGTAGCAACAGGGGATCAGTAAGATCTGGAGTTAAGGGGGTACTAGATAGGGAGTTAAGACAGGCATGCAATTGACCTAAATCCGGATTAAACTCAGTATATAAGCTATGCAGGTGGAAATCTAATAATGCCAAAATCTGTTTAGTAGAAGTTACTGTATTCCCATCACCCATAGTTAAGGAGTCAATGACTCTTGATTGTATACGGTCGTTACAACTCTCAAAGATGTTCCCATGTGTACCTTTCCCAGGTGTGCATATCCTGTGTTCTTGAAGCAAGGATGATACCCTAGAATATTGTAAGCCCTCCATCTCTTTTTTAAGTTCTGAATCATTATGGCGTAACCACCTATACCGTCATTGCTAAGTGACATAACAGTAGCCAATTGAGATCTTAAAGTCAGATATTTCTTATATTGTGCAGACTTAATCAAAAATGCATGTCATTGAAAAACATGTTTTAGTTCAAGTTTTGTATCTATCCACCAAGTACTGAGATTATCTTCTAAACAGTCCAGAGTGTTCCTCGCATTCAGTGCATTTAACACTCCTTCTCTCACCCCCTGTCTCTCCATAAGGATATTATTGCGTTTCCAGTAGCACCTCCCAATAGGCTGTTTAACAGTTAAACCCACCTGAAGTGATAAAATATCATGATCAGACATTTCAATAGGGCAGGTGTCAGTGGAATGCAAAAAAATAATCTATACGTGTGGCTAAGTTCCCCTTGTGAAATGTCTGCCCTCCCTCTGCATATAGGGCCCTATATGAATCCACCAGGCTAGCTGTCTGTAGGAGTGTTTTTAAGCACGTGGTGTCACAATAGTCTTTGACAGTATCATATCCTCTATCTTCCCTGGTGAGTGGGCAATTAAAATCTCCTCCCCATAAAAGATGCTTGGTAATGGTCAGAAATGGTGAAATTGTTCAAAACAGGTTAACCCTATCATTTTTCTTCTGAGGTGCATAAATATTAATTAATCTCCACTGAGTGTGATCATAAGAAAAATCAAGTATCAGAGCCCTACCTAATGCCAAATCCTCTATCCTTGTGACAAAGAAACCATTACCCCTAAACAGAATTCCTATACCATCACAAACCTCCAGCCCAAATGAAAAAAAAAGAGGGACCCCAACACCACAATTTCTGGGCCGCCAAGACAAGAGATTTAGAGTTCAAACAGGTACCTGCACTAAACAAATGTCAAACTTATGGTCCTTGAGGATGGAAAAAAATCACCAGACATCATCTAGCTGCCTTTAAGCTATTGGTATTGAGAGAAGCCACCCGTAAAACTGGAGAATGCATGTGGAGGAAGAGGGCAAAAAATCATTTCTTCCTCAAGCTTCTCCAAACATTACCTCCTTCCGGAGTTTTTTTATTGACAGGAGGAGGTTTAACTTCCATGGAGTCATCCTCTGAATCAGAAGTGATCATTTGTTGGGATGAAATCGTAGAGGACGAGTCAGAATCCTCATCAGCATCAGAACCCCGAGTGTCAGTTTGTACAGCAGTAAAACGACTGGAAACTCTCAATGGGGAGATTTCTTTTGCGCTTTTTGTGGCTTGGTTGTAATGTTTGGGTTTTTCAAAGGATGCTTCTTTGTGGACATAGGTGGAACCAGGGGGAGGCATGATATTAGAATCAGGCTGGAGGGAAGCAGAAGCATTAGAAGGCCTAGAGAAATCAGAGGCTATAAGATCAAGCAGAGAGGGAGAACTCAAAAAGTGGTCTCCAGCTATCACCTCAGGGTGAACTGGAAAGGAGTCCACAGCTACCAGCTGTGGGGGAGGTTCAGATTTGGAAGTAGAAAGGTCCACTTTCTCTGGGTCAGGGGTGGTCTCAGGTGCCCCCTGCTTGTCGTCAGCACTCGGAGCAGCTGATGGAGTAGTAGATTGTTGTCGCCTAGTGCGATCTACATCAGATCTCTGGGCTGAAGAGAGGATGTCCTCCTGGTGGGGCCAGTCATCCCTATTATGCGTTACCCAGGGACAGGCTCTATAAGTGTGCCCAGTCTCCTCACAGAGGTTGCACTTCATGTCAAAGGTACAATCGGAGCCCAGGTGGCCAAAGTTGAGACAAAGGTTGCATCTCAGTCTATCACAGGTCAAACTTAAGTGTTGAAAGGACCCACATTTAAAACAAGTTTTTGGTTGACCCGAGTAGAAACAGTGGCCTCTGTCTGGACCCAGGAACAAGCTGCTTGTAAATGTTGTGGGCCAGAGCTGGTCATTTTTAATTTAACCTTATAAGTCCAACCACCGTCCACAAAAGTTCACTGTCAAAAATGGGTTGAGGAGGGCTCATGACATCACATCGTTGGGAAAGCCAGTGGGTAATGTCATGAACTAAGACACCCTCATTCCGGAACAAAATCGTTATGTTCTTCAATGCAGGCTTTGTCAGCAGAATGGCGCGGAAAGGCAACCAAAGTTCAGAATATCGAAGCTTTTCATATTTTGTCCAAAATCGGTCCAGGCCCTGTGGCATCTTGAAACTGATATAACTGATATCAAAAACACTGCCCCAAGAGATGTGGATTAAGGCATAAATCTAATTTGTAAAGAAACCCATAGAACGTTTTTAACATAGTTTTACCAACATAAACTCTATTGGGGGGCAGTTCAACCCTCCTGTATACTGAAGACACACCGCATTTCTCCACTGGGCTGGCACAGAATGCATCTGGAATTGATCCCATTTCTGAAAGGAGGCCCATAAAGTACTGGATTTATCAGCTGAGACAGACTGAGGCTTGGTGAGGAGCCTCTCATGATCCATTTGATCCCCAGGTTAGTTCCAAATCAGAAGGGGCTAGGGTCTCATGTTTACTATGCTCTGAGGAGGTGGGCTTGTTATACACCTGAGGGGGAGAGGAAACTACATCCTCAGCATGTAGGGAAGCATCAAATTCATCTGTAAAGGCCACAAGGTTCTTGGGTCCAGAAGGGGAAGAATGAGGGTAAAGCCTGTCCGCAAAGCACACCCTGAGTTGGAGTCATAGGAATAGGAATTGAAGGATCAGGCAGCCACTGTCCCTCACCATTATTCTTCCACCCGTCACTTTTTGGAGAATTTTCCAGGCACCACACTAGTTTTTTATGGTTCCCTGAGGGACCTGCAGTAGGAGTGGGACCGGGGCGCCCCTTACGTAGAAAAACACCAGCTCCCAAAGATGGTGCTGAAAAGAGAAACCTAGTACTCACAGAGCCCTCAGAAAGAGGCAGAGAACCTAAGGTAGTGTCCAAATCTCAATCATATTCTGCGAGCAAGGATCCTAGCACTTCAGGAGCTGAAGGAGTTGTCGACAGAACAGGCGGCTGACAGCCGGGTGGCATTTTCTTTGATGGTACTGCATCATACTGATCATCCGGCCGCCTGCTGTCAACTTGTCCAGCCAGTTCCGTCTCAAGCACAGTGTCCCGCTCACTCACAGCAGGCACCTGGGTAGGAACTCCCAAACATTCAGAACTGTCAGAGGAAACTGCAACCCAAACCATATCTCTTTTATCGTGGAGAAGAGCCTTAAGCCATTCTTCAGTTCTTCCACACTGAATACTTTCAGGCAATGTCAAGAGCTCTGCACGGCTTAGCACTTCAGGTCTAGATAGAGCAGGGGCTTCCTGCACAGCAATGATCTCCACAGCTGGACCTGCAGGGTGGGAGATCAGCAACCCTGCAGGTACACCAGCATCCAGCATCTCTACACTCTCATCCGCCATCTTGGATGCACCAGCTCCCCTTACCGACAAGAGTAGGGGAATTTTTTATTGAAAAACACATCAATTCATGCCATTACAAAAACATAATACAGCATAGTAAATCATAATAACCATAATAAATCATACTAGAACCTGGCTCAATAATAAATTACATACTTAATCATTTGCAATTGCACATAACCTTAATGGGGAAAAAATAAAAATAAATAAATAAATAATAAAATAAAAATAAAAAATAACAAAATCGATCAGAAAATGTAGTATATTACATTCATATTTCTTGTAGTGTGACTTATTTTCTTTTTCCTCCCAGTCTTTCTTTCATATTGGGGTTACTGTTTAAAACCTATGACCTCTATTTGCACTTTATAAATCTATAAAGCCCTTTCCACCATTTGTTTATAATGTTTTCAGGGTGTTTTATGACATCTTTAACATGCACTGTATTCATAGCGTGTTCAACTAACATGCTATATGTATCATAAGACATTAGTTTCTGTTGTAGAGTCCATTGACATCTTGCTTGCCACAGGTAATATTTTAGGCAACACAAAAATACTATCAAAGTCCCATGATCATATTTACTTAAAAGATGTGTACAATTTCCTAAAATTAATATCTCATAAGACAGGTTTGTTAGCCATCCCAACTTCCATCTGTTAGCTAGGAAAGACCATAAGGGTTTGACATATGAGCATGAAAAGAGAAAATGTTCCATGAATTCTTCTGTGTTTTGACATCCATTGTATGGGCAATTTCTCTCTTCTTGGGCTTTATGCTTTGCATTGCCTTGAAGGTTTAATCGGCCATATACTGATAACCACAGACTATCCCATATATGTACGGTAATCCTGCTATTATTTAACTGTTTCAAAACACCTCCTCTTAAGGTGGGAGGGCAATTTTTAAAGTCTGGTTCAGCCGGGTGAATTTTAGACATGATAGAAGTATACAGTTGTGGCCCTGATATGTTACAAATTTGTGTCCTAGTTAACTCCAATCTCTGAAGTTTCAATACTGCTGTTCTAATAAATGCCGGAACTTGCAGTTTACGGGATAGTTTCGGTGGGCTATTTCCAACCCATGATCACAAATACTCAGACAGATTATTGTTAAGCCATAAATACTGAAGATTCTGTGATGGAAGTAGTCCTATTTTAAAATTCTGGGATATAAAAAGAGAGAAGAAGAAGGAGGTGGGGTCAAGCATCCCGAGGCCTCCTTGTGCTTTGGTCAGATAAGTGAAACACCTCTTTATTGGATTCAGCCTACTGCCCCACACCATCTGAAAAATGCATGAGTACAGTCTAGCTTCAAGTGTAGTGGGGGGGGGGATCATTGCTACATACAGAAATTAGGGAATAATAACCCATTTTGTTATATGCACACTTTTAATTTTAGATAACTTCCAGGACTTCCATCTATTTGCCCTTGACTCAACCCCTTGCAGTGCAGTTTCCCAGTTTTCTAGAGGTAGATTACATTGTCCAAAATGAATGCCTAAGATTTTTTGTGGCTCTGTGGAGATGTGAATTTTGTTTATAATTATTGGGTCAAGTCTAGTACTACCGAGAAACAAACCTTTACATTTTTCTGTATTCAATTTTTAATTTGAAACTTGAGAATATTCTTGTAGTTGTCTGATTAGGGCAGGGATCTGCTCTGGATTTGCCATAAACAAGCAAATATCATCTGCATAGGCCTGGATCTTTATGAAGTCTTGCCCAGTGGGCCCTTGCAAGCCCTCCCATGTATGTGAACTGTTCAATTTCCTAACTAATGGGTTGAGAGAGAAAATATATAGCAGAGGGCAGAGGGGACACCCCTGCCTGACTCCTGTACTAATAGTGATTCCCTCTGTCACGTTTCCCTTAATAATGGGATATACCATTGTACATGAATACAATAATTTTATTTTGTTGACAAAGTTAGTAGGGACGCCGTACTGCTGTAATGTTTAAAATAAGAAGGGATGGTACACTCTATCAAAAGCTTTACTCTGGTCTAAAGTCAGAATACAGCCTTGCTTCTTATTTCTTTCATAATAGGCGATTATGTCTCTAATTATCATCAGGGCATGTTGTATTTTTCTCTCTGGTGGGCCACAAAACTGGGCCGGATGTATCAATCTGGATGCCAGTTTCCTCAACCTATTGTTTAATGTCTGTGACAGAATTTTGAAATCTGAATTTAATAGGGATACAGGTCTCCAGTTTGAAATATCAGTCTATTACCTGATTTGTACAGAAAAATCAAAAGCCCTGATGTGAATTGAGGGGGAACCGACCCTTTCTGAAAGAAGGAGGCAAAAACTTCCAAAAGACATTTTGCCATTTCCCTGGGGAAAGTTTTAGACACTTCATAAGGAAGCACATCTGGACCAGGAGAAGTCCCGAGTTTTAAGTTTTTAATTACAAATTCTATTTCTTCTACTGTCAGGGGAGAATTTATTTCAGATAGCGCCTCTTCTGAAAAATGTATTTGCAATCCCTTTAAATAACTACTGATATTCTCCTCCAAAGGGGGGAGGTCATTTCATGGGATCCCATTATCAATTGAACCAATTGGTGTAGTTCTGTTACATTTTCTATTACCCTTCCCCGCTTGTCCATCAGCTGTTGAAAGGCCATTGTATTTTTCCTTTTTTTACATGCCTGAAAGGGGTCTCCTATTGGGGATTTTTGAGTCCCGTACTGTAATTCTGCATTTAAAGTCTTTGCCCTGTCATATTGAAATCTTTTTTTGTGGTTAATAAGTTTTATTGATTTGACTTATTAAGACAATACTAACATTAAAACAGTCGGATACATTGCAAAAATCTTACAGACTGTTACGTATGTCTGTAGAAGCAGAGAACGGAACATGCTGGCCAAATAGTAATGAACTGAATATACTAGCCAGGTAAGCAGTAGGATAATACTCTGTGCCTGGATGTACAACACCTATCCAGCTGGAGATTAACTTTGAAAGTATTAGTAGTTGGTGCCTTGCATTATGGCTAACTCATACAAACTTATCTTACCTGGCCCCATCCTACTAGTTTCTGCAGTATTTGACAAAGCATCAGAAATTATGAGAGGTCCAGGGCCGCTGTCCTCTATGTTACACCTACAAAATACAAGAGATCACACACACAAAGCAAACAGGTCTTCATTGTCAGAGAAGATACTATCCTTTACTGATATTATACCATGTCATCCGTAGAGCAGGATCCCCAATAACTCAGTAACAATCTCTCCAGCACTTGCCCCTAAATGCACCATGAGAGGAGACCATTATAGTAGCATGGTTGTGCCTATTCAGCTGATTCCCTCCCTCAGTTTCAAAAACAGAAGGGAGGGAGTCCAGAGGGCAGTATATTTAAATATTTAAAGAGGGTATTTGTCACAGGATGTGATATTCTGGCCCAGTTGGCAACTTGAGCCATGGAGGTAAGTACCTCCCACAGGGAGGGAATTATACGGGACCGCCATTTACACAGTAGGAGTCTTTTAACCTGCATACTGAGTGTCAGAAGTAGTTTCAACTTGGAGAGACGAAGGTGAGGGGCCGGGGTCTGGAGTCCTAATAACAGCAACTCAGGGGACTGAGGTACAGGCTTCCTAAGTATTTTGGACCCCATCTCACAGGTAGCCTGCCATAGGGGCTGGATCAGCCTGCAGGACCAAAGTATATGGAACAGGTCACCTGGGAGTTCCTGACACCTCCAACACAGGTCAGACTGAGACAGCTTTGCCTTGGCGAGGACTACAGGAGTCCTGTACCAGGAGTGAATTATCTTGTTCTGTATTAATTGACAACTGGTGTCAGGATATGCCCCGTGAGCTAGTTTTAGGCAAGACTTCCACTCCAGGTTCATAATGGGGCATGCAGTGCTTTCTCCCATTTATGCTTGAATTCCTCTGTTTGGGACGGGATGGTGCTCCTAATGGCTGCATATACCCGGCTTGACTGTCCTCTTTCTAGGGCCAGCCATGACTCTACCCAGGAGATTTGTTGCTCTTGGTGCTACTTATGCCTGTACGTAAGGATGGCGCTTCTTATTTGGAGAAATCACCAGAAGTCTTTGGGAGAGATCCCATAAGAGCTCCGCAGGCCCTCAAAGGAATTAATGGTATCTATACCAGGAATGAGCATATCTCGAAGCAGTGAGATACCACCACATTCCCATGAGGGCCATGCAATTGGTTGTTTATTGATGGTAATCTCATTATTGCCCCATAGTGGGGTAAGTCTTAGGGGAGATGGGGAGACATTCAAATTCTTATGCACCTTGGCCAAATATTCCAGAGAGGGACCTATAGTAGAATGAGAGCAAGTGCCCTTAGGAGGATGGTTAAATAACAATAGTACCAAGTGAGTATGCTGACATACCTCTCTCTCCATATCCAGCCACTGGGGAGCGTTGTGTTCAGGGAAAATAAACCATTTTAACATCTGAGCCAGCTGAAAGGTCCATTTATACCCCTCTAACCATGGAAGGCCCCAGCCCCCTTCCGACCAATGAGTTCTGAGCTTATTTCTACTGTACCTAGGTTTCTTACCCTCCCACAAAACGGATCCCAGCAGGGAGTCTAACTTAGTAAACCAATAACGAGGTATTGGTGCTGTGACCATTTTAATTGCGGATATTTTACCTACAAGTGACAGTCGAAGAGATTTCCATCTGTCCAGTTCTGCACGAATGGAGGCAAAAAGTGGTTTCATATTCCGGTCCCAGATTTTATGCAGATTAAGAGAGATAGTAATGCCCAAGTAGGTAATCCCCTCTGGGGCCATCGGAGCCCATGCTGAGTAACCATTTGAGAGGTACACTTAGAGTTTAAAGGTAGGACCTCTGTCTTGGCCTGGTTACTCTTGAGCCCTGAAAATGTAGAGAAATCTGACAAAGTGGACAGTAGGGGAGGGAGGGAGGTGACGATATTGGCTATAGGGAGCAACAGGTCATCCGCGTACATAAGAGTAGGATATGCCCTTGTTCCTACCTGGACCCCAGAAATTAGAGGATTTTGCCTAATAGCAGCTGCTAGGGGTTCTACTGCCAATACAAAAAGTAGTGGGGAACGTGGGCAGCCCTGACGGGTACCCCTACCCAGTATGAATGGGGGAGACAGCATCGTATTGGTGAGTATCCGTGCAGCTGGGGATGAATATATTGCCCCAATCCAGGCACTAAACCCCGCCCCCAAGCCCATAGTGCAAAGTACTTGTTGGACATAATCCCACTCCAGAGAATCAAAGGCCTTTTTGAAATCTATTGCAATGGCAGCAGCAGGGGAAGATAATGTTTGGGCCTTGGGGATTAAATTTACCAACGACGTAATATGGTCCGCGCTAAAGTGGCCCTTAACAAAGCCTACTTGGGATGGGTGGATCAAACTGAGAGGGAGAAGATTAAGTCTATTAGCTAGTAATTTAGCTAGCACCTTGCTATCAGCATTCAATAATGAAATAGGGTGGTAGCTGGACGCTTTAAGAGGGTATTTACCTTTTTTTGGTAGGATAGTAATAGTTGCCTCCCTAAGGGATGAAGGGAGAGACCCTGTTTGCAATGACTCAGTAAATACTTGTTGCAATACCGGAGAGATTATGGGATGCAACAGCTGCCACACTTCAATAGGGAAACCATCCCGTTCTGGGGTCTTTCCCTTTTTAAGGAAGAGGATGGTGTCTGCCACCTCCTGGGTTGAGATCGGGGAATCTAGGGCATTAGTTTGGGCTTCCGAGATTTTGGGGCGATGTAGGGACTCCAGAAATGGGCAGACCCCCTCGGGGTCTGGGGCTCTGGAGGATTTATATAACGAGGAGTAAAAATTCATCATTATTTGATTAATACCTTGCACCGAGGTCTGGGTCCTACCCCCTGCATTCTCTAAAGCCTCTATATGCCTTTTGGCTTGCTGCTTTTTGAGACGGTATGCCAGCAGCTTACCCCCCTTTTCTCCCCCTTCCCAATATTTTTGCTTGAGTCTAATGATCGAAATCTCTGCCTTTCTAAAGACCAGCTCGTTCACTTGCATCTTCAGAGAGGTGACCTTGTGACCTGCCTCTAACCTAAGGGAAGGGACACGAAGGGCCTTAAAAGCAAGCTCCGCTCTTCGGAATTGTCGTTCAAGCCCCCTCAAATGTTGTTCCCTCCTCTTCCGGCGCCGGCTCGCATACCCTATTATCGCCCCTCTTAGAGTAGCTTTGAATGCCTCCCATGTGGTACTCACAGAGGTATCTGCTATGAGGTTATGCCGAAAAAAATTCTGTTGCTTCCTTTTGAAGCCAAGGGGAAAAGTCTGGGTCACGAAGTAGCAATGGGTCCAGCCTCCATGCCGGAGACTTAGGGAGAGGGGGGCCCCATGTGAAGGCAAGATGCACAGGGGCATGATCCGAGATAACTAAGGGATGAATAAGGGTATTAACAGTGTTACTAGTAATAGTAGGAGAGGTGAGCCAGAAAGTCTATTCTACTAAGAGAACTATGTACTGGGGAATGAAAGGTGTAGTCCCGCTGGAAGGGGTGACATATTCTCCAGATGTCCGTAAGGGCCAAATCTTGTTGTAATTGAGCCACTTCCATTACAGCCCTGGAGTGGGGCTCAGTATTGGAAGGGGATCTATCCAGGAAATATTGAATTCTTTTCATGTCTTCTTTAAGTTGTTCTATCTGTGAACTAAAGTCTTGTCTAGAAGTAGAGTTCAGAGTATACAGATTTTGGAGCTGTGTTCGTAATTTAAGGTAATAAAAAACTTACTCTTTTCTGTGTTTTTTCCATAATTCTGGAACCAGTTAGCTATGTTCTGCTTTGTGTCCATCCACCATTCACCAAGGTCCTCGTAAAGATCACTTACCGAGGTCCTGGCCTAGAGAAGATAAAAAATCCCTTGCTGTGCATGTGTGTCAGACAGAGTGGAGATATTCAGTCTCCATCTCTTATTCTGTCTAGCTTTGGGAGGGAAGGTCTGGAAGGAGATCTGTATAAGTAGATGATCAAAAAATTCTATGGGAAAGGTTTGAAAGCTGGGAGTTGGTAGGCTCTTAGAAATGAAAATGTGATCAATGATAGAGGTTAATCTGCCTCTCCTATAAGTATATTTAGGACCTTGAGACTGATACTGTGCGCAGTCTAGCAGATCTGTTACAGTTATACATTTTTTTTAGTGCGTTTGCATCGCATTAAGCATTTTTACCCTCTAAACATTTACTTTGCTGTGGTAGGTCACAGTTAAAATCTCTACCTGAAACTATGTGTGATGCTGTGTAAAGATAAGGCTGAATTTGTGAGATTGGGGACACTCTGTCTGCCTTGGACTGAGGACCGAAGGCATTTATAAACCTGTATGGCACTTGTTCCTAGTAACCATCAAGAATAAGCAGACGTCTTGGGATTAGATCTGTAAGTTTAGTCATTTTAAAAGAGAAGGAGCTGAAAACTATCCCTACTCCATCTGCCCTGTCTGCTCCAAAGGACCAAAATGATGGTCCCCACTGCCATTCAGCCTGGAAAGATCTGAGATGGTCTGAGGTAAACATCCAAGTTTCTTGTAGGAAGCAAACATTTACTCTAATATCCACCAAGTACTGAAACAGAGCTTGTCTTTTGGAAGTATTTAATAAACTATTTAATTACAAGACCCTAAGACCAATTTGTTCATCTCCATTATTCAGTTTTAAGGTCCTTTATTTCCTTTTCTTTTTCTTCCCTTTGTACTCCACTAAATCAGAGCTGCCTCCAAGTTCCTGGGGGGGTTCTGTTTCTACCAGATCCATGTCTGACTCCTCGCCTGTAGGGGCTAGGACTGAAAAGGGGTTAGTTGCCTCTGTTATCTGGGGTTCGGGAAGAGGTTTCGTATGCCTAGTCACTCTCCTTGTTGGAAGTGGACCCGGATTTGTGGGGAGTGTGGGGGGGTTTATGCCTCCAGTTACTTCCTTGGTCTGGCTATCCGAGTAACAAATGGGAAGGAACTCATCCCATTGAAGCTGAGAAGGAATGGGGGATGCCAAGTCTTCCCTTCTCTTGTGTTCTACTGACTTATCTGTGATGGGGTCCCTTTTCCCTTGCTCTTGGGGTATGGGTTTTGGGGTTGGGGTGGGGTTGGGGGTGGGGAAGTAGTGCCTCAGGATCTACCTCTGCTGAATCTGGGGGGTTTGTAGCTTCTTCTTGAGTCTGCTGTATAAGGAGTTCTGGGCTGATGACCGAGGCTTTATTCCTTGCTGCCCATGGGCATTCGGGGAATGTGTGTCCTGTCTCTTCGCACAAATCACACCTAGTTAAATTTGCACACTGCATACTGTTGTGACCCACCTCTCCACAGTAGTTGCATCTTGGTCTGTCACAGACACTCGAGAGGTGGGTGCGAGCTCCGCACTTATAACATGCTTGGGGTTGCCCTGAGTAGAAACATACTCCTCTGTCCCTGCCCAAAAGAAATGAGTTTGGGATATGTTCTATTTCATTTTCAGTCTGCCTCAACTTCACCTTGTACTTCTATCTCCCTGTCCAGGAAAATTCTGAATCTAACAATGCTTCAGGTGAACTTAGTACTTCGCATTTTTGCGACAACCAATACGTAATATCTTTAACATGAACCCCTTCATTCCGGAACATGTCTGTAACATATTTTATGAGGGGTTTTGTAAGTGGTATTACCAAAAAGGGGGACCACAGGGGCGAGAATTTCACTTGATTATACCTTTGCCAAAACATCTCAATGGCATAGGATGATCCAAAACTTATATCATAGTTATCTTCCCCCGATATATTTATAAAGACGAACACCTCTTTAGGTGAGAAGTGCAAGGAGTCCTTCAGGAGTTTCCTCCCAACATACTGCCTGTCAGGCCTTATGTCCAGTCTCCCTTTGTATCTGATTCTGACCGCATTCATCCTAGGGGCTGCCTCCTTTTTTGATGTGGAGAAAAGTTCGGATAATAAAGGTCTCTGTGGGGAAGAATCTCCAGAGTGGTTCCCCACCCCCGTATGTCCATTCAGTCTTAGTTGGGTTGTGTCCTTTATATCTGATGCTGCAGGCCCTCTGGGGGGGTTGTCTCCTCCGGGAGGGGCCCCGGACCAACTTCTACTGTGTTATTTCCCTGTACAGGGCTGTTTTTAGACTCCATTTGGTTTTGTACCTCCCGGGGTTCTGTAATTTTTGAAGTTGTTGCAGGTACCTGAATTTGAATTGGTGGGCGCCATTCTGGAGTATTTGTGGAAGGAGAATCCTGTTAGTCCGGATCTGGTAGCCATTGGCCACTAGGCATTTTTTCCATCCTGCTTCCTTAAGGGCTTTTTCAGTGGACCATGTAGCAAAGGGATCTAAATTTTTAGGTTGCAGTGAAAATGCTTTTTGGATAGCATCTGTTGTTGATAGGCCTTGATGTGTCCAGTCCAGCCTAGGAACACTGTTTCCTGTTTGCTCTTTTGGCCTAGCAGAAGGTCCCAGTACTAGATTACTATTGGCTAAAGTGAGACCAGCCCTTTTGGTTTTTCTTATCCTCCTTAGAGTAAGATTTTTGTGCATGGTTTCTTGCTGAGAAAGAAAAAAACATGGCTTCATCCTGAGGGGTGGTTTTTGACTGAAAAATTTATTTTCCCTTCTTTCTGTTGTGTTTGCTTGCACCCAGGTGTCATTTATTTATTTATTTTATAACATAGGAATTACAACCCTTTGAGTCATAGACTCGTTTTCAAAGGCTCCACGTCAAAATATGATGATACAGAAAACTACAATCCAGTTTAACAATGGTGCAGAGTCATATAAGTGTGAATGTGCCAGTACATACATTGGGTAATTGCCTGTCCAAGTGGCCACTAAACATAGGATAATTGCCTATGCAGGTGGTAGCTAAACAGAGGCTGCCTAACATGCATACAGATAATACAAACTGTGCAATGTACATACATAGGGTAATTGCCTATACAAGAGGTAGCTAGTAGAACACAGCAGTACAGATTACAGTAAGACTGCAGGGTGCTACCTCCTGGGATGGTTTGCAGGGTGCTGCTTCCAGGGAGGCATTGTCAAGTTCCTAACATAGGAATGAACAAAGAGTTAGCTAAGTTAGGCCTAGGGCACATGGGCCTCAGAGGCAGTGGAATGCGAACTGCCTTGATCAAGACATTGTCAAAGGCCATGTACAGTCTAGAGTGATGTAACATGGCCTAGGTTGGGGTTAGTGGACACACTGACAGTTACGTAATGATAAAATACATGTTTTCAGGGCTGCCTTAAAAGGACCTAGTTTGGAGATTGCGGTGATAGCAGGGGGGAGGGCATTATACCAAGATGGAGCTCTGAAAGGGAAGAATCTTTGGGCTAAACTGGTCCTGACCCTGGGAAACCTTCCAGATAGTTTTGGTGGCTATGTGACCATGGAGAGGGTGGCCAACTGAAAGGAGGCCGTAACACCTGCTGGGGTTAAGCTCAGGTGGATTTTCTTAGTGAGGAGACAGGATTGATACTGCAGCCTTTCCTCTAGTGTGAGAACATTGGTGAGTGCATAGAGGGTGCAGGTGTGCATTCGCTTGTCTGCACCAGAGATGATTCGGCATGCCTTACTGATAGCTAGTTGGATTTGTTGGAGCGCAGTTGGGTCTGAGGCAGCATAGATCGTGAGTCCGTAGTCCATGAGTGACAGGACTGAGGATGTTACAGCCAGGTGAAGCGCTTCAGGCAGTAAGCAGTCTTTGTGCCTGTATAGGAGACCAATTTGGGTATTAGTGGCTGAGGAGAGTACTTTGATGTGCTCATGGAATGAGAGGGTGGTGTCAAAGGTGACACCCAGGTACTTATATGTTTGAACCTGCTCTAGAGGAAGGAGCGAACTGGAGAGGATATTCAGGTGATAGTCCTTTGCACTGTTTTGGCGGTGGGCAAAGAGTATAGTTTTGGTCTTTTTAACATTGATAAATAGTCTGTGTTTAGCAAACCAGTTTTCTATCTGTTTGAAGGAGTTTTGCAGGGAGAGCTAGGGTGTAGAAGGGTCAGGATCGGAGGCATAAAGAACTGCATCGTCCGCATAAAGGAGAATGTTCCCAGAACAGGATTCTGGTAGTGCGTTAAGATATATGCTGAAAAGCAGGGGACCCAGTATGGATCCCTGAGGGACGCCTGAGCACACTGGTAGCGTGGTGTATAGGGTATTGTTAATTTTAACACACTGGGTTCTAGCAGAAAGGTAGCTGGAGAACCAGGAGAGGGGACCCTGGTAAACTCCAATGCATTGTAGAGTGTCCAGTAGGAGGAGTGGGAGACCGTGTCAAAAGCCTTACAGAGGTCTATGAACACGGTCCCTGCAAGGTGTCCATTGTCCAGTGGTAGTGCTGTGACCTGCTCTGAAACCGTGCTGCTCCCTGCATAATAGGCTGTGGGTGAGAAGGCATTCAGTGAGCTGGTTGGCCAGAATTTTTTCAAGGGCTTTAGACCATTTGTTTGTTTATCTAGTTGCATGATGTTAGGGTCCCCTTTAGTGCATCATGTTTAGTAATATTTGCATTCATTTCAGCATTTGCATTCATTTCAATACTTGCATTCACTTCAGTATTTGTATTCATTGCCCCCTTTGTACCAGCTTCATCCTTCTGGCTTGTTGGGTTTACTGTGCTAGCTTTCTCCCTCAGTATATTATCAAAACCTAACCCCTGTGGCTCTAGACACATACCTTCTGTGTTTCTGCTGCTAGCCACTATTTCTGTAACAAGCTCTGTAGCATAAAGAGGGTTTGATTTTACCTAAGGGAGTAGTGATGTTTGCATCCTGGCACACTCCTGTGATGTTGCTGCATCACTGCTACTTCTCTCAGTCTGGCTGCACCCAGTGTCAAAACAGGGCTCTTCTTGCACTTTAGCAAGTCCGGCTTTCAGTTTGGAGATATATATATATATATATATATATAAAACATGTGTCTACGCTCTTCTTCTTCCAATTCTCTCAGCATTTTCTTCCGTTTTTCTTCCTTCAGAGGAACCACATTTTGTTTGTCATATTTACAGTACTCAGTTTCAGTATTTATACTTAAGTCCTCCATTGATAGAAAGATTTCCTCTCCTATTTCCTTTTCTTCAGTTTCTTCTGGAAATGTCTCATTACTGGTAGCCTCTTGCAGCAAGACAGAGATCAGGGGACGAGGCCTGGTCCCCTGCCTTAGAAACATCCATCCTCTCCACCACACCACTCTAAGTGGCTATCTTGGAAGACTTGCTCACGGGAAGCAAGGCCCCCTGCAGGAAGAGTAGGGGAAAGTTTTATTAAAGAACAAATCAGTGCATTTCCAAAAATATAATACATAAAACCATAACAGAACTAAAACAAGAAAAGAACAAAAAAAATTCCAAAACAAGCATACAGTGCAGCAAGTCTAAAGCAGTAAGAAAAATAACACCAATCCCCACACATTTCAAGAGACAGCCGCATCTGTATCAGTGATCCAGGGCAAATGCTTCCGTAATTCAGACAGGCCCAGGGCAGAAAGATGCAAACTGTCTGACAAAAAGACAACTCGTGCATCAGCAACTATTTTGTTGTGAAGTTCAACATAAGTGTAATGATGTTGTTGCAAAGTAAATAAACAGCGAGACATCCAGATATTCCATTTGATAATTGAAAATAAAACACACAAAGTTCCGAGATTCCATTTCCCCCAAGCAGAGGACACATGTCCATACATAAGATTTGCATAAGAGATCCTAGAGAATAGAGGTTCCCCCCATTGATCAGCTAGTTATATCCAAAAATCCTTAATAAAGGAGCACTGAAAAAATAAATGGTCAATCGTTTCAAGGGAGTTATTACACTGGGGTCTACTGCAGGACCTGTCAGACAGCTGCTTATGTTTGTGATTGTTTTTGACATCAATCTTCTCATGGCAAGACAGCCAATGGAAGTCCCACATATGTGCAGGGATCCTAGGATTCATAGACAGGATTTTCAGGGAAGCTCTGTACAAAGCATCACATTTATTAAAAGGGTCTGGAGAGGAGCAGACAGAAGCCCTCAAAGTTCTATACAATACCTTATGCGAAGAAACCATTGAGCTGATGTGGAGTAACCTTCCATTGTTTTAACTGAAGAAACGTGTCTTTCAAGTACTGAAGGACTTCCGATCCCCTCAGAACTGTAATGGAGTTTCTTTCCCAAGAATGGAACCAAGAGCTGCAATTACCATATAGCCAGCTCTCCTACCCTCTTTGTCTATTAATTAGGAGAGGTCTAAAATTGGACATCAAAAACACACTAGTAAAAAAAAGAATCAGATTCACCATGTTCAGCCCTCCCTCCGGAATGAGCAGATATAGAACATCCCTTTTAATTGGGTTGAGGCGACTACCCCATACTGCCTGAAAAAAACAGATAGGGGTTTCTAGTTTTTTTGGAATGGGGAAAACATAACTTAAATATAAAAAAAACAGGAAGTAGAAAAGTTTTCACTAAAAACACCCGTTTGTTCTTCCCAGTCTTGCTATGGTTCCATTGAGAAACCTTGACTCTCCCAATGACTAGCTTTTCTTCCTAATTCTGAACATAAATTCCCGGAGGGCCAAACTTAATTCCCAGGACAGTAATAGAAGAGGAAGAAATATGAATTGGGCTAATAGAGGTGTCAGTCTGTGAGGAGAAGCCAAGCGCGAAAGCATGACACTTGTCCAGATTCAAAGCCGCCCCCGAAACCAAACCAAAAGAAAAGCATTCGGAAAGGGCTTCCCGGACTGAGGAGGTATCCACAGTCAATAAACACAAATCATCAGCATAAGCGAAAGGGGAGGGCATGTCCAGAGTAGTAGGATTAGAAATCGAAGAAATGCTCGGTGAAGCATTTAATTTATGTACAGAGGGTCAATAAAAAAAACATATCAAAGGGGGCTCGGGGGCACCCCGTCTCACACCCTGTTTAATAGGGACCAAAGGACCCAGCCAACCATTGACCAGAGGCACTACAGTGGCGGTTCTATAGAGAGACTGTATCCAAGAGACGAATGTAGGAGGAATGTGATAATGTAACAGAGTTTCCCATAAAAAATCATGACAAATTGAGTCAAAAGCAGTCTTTTGATTCAAGGAAACAACATACCCTGAACACTGACCAGAATACCCAGAGGTAAAAATTTCCTGCACTCGAATGAGATGATCCTGAATTTTCCACAGAGGGATCACACAAACCTGCTCAGGGCAAATGACAAAATCAGCAACAGATAATAACCTGTTGGTCAAAATTTTGGACAATATTTTACAATCTGCATTAAGCATGCATATAGGCCTCCAATTATGCAAGTCAGATTTATCCCCTACTTTATGCAAAAAAATTTAGGCTCCTTTAGTAAGACAAGAGGAACATCACCAAACTCCAACATAGTATTAAACACCAGAGCTAATTCTGACCCCAGGGTCTCACCCATAAACTTATATAATTCATTTGGAGGTCCATCTGGACCCGGGGTGATATTGGGCTTCAAATGACAAATAACAGCCAGCACCTCACTCAAAGTTATAGCTGGCATAAACTAGTAAGAACCTATGGAGAAAGATCAGGGACAAAAACATCATGTAAATATTTTTTGATCTTCCCAACATCTGAAGGGAGTTCTGCAAACAAGTTACAAGAAAAATCAGCCACAATTTGCATAATGTCACATGGGGAGTTATGAAGATTACCCGACTCGTCCAGCAGGCCAGTGATGCCTCTCTTACTGACTTGCAACTTGTTATGGGTAAAGGGACAAGTTTCATGAGCCATACCCTGAGTGCCAAATTTATGTTGTCAATAAAGGTGGGCAGCTCTTTGTTTAGAATAACTCAACATGTTCTGCTGAACAGATTGAAGATGCACACTCAGATCTTGTCCAGTAGTATGAGCAAGGGACAAAAGGGACTGTAAGCGCTGGTGGTTTTGCAAGTATGATAAGTAAGCCGAAGGTGCTTTGAGTCTTACCATACTACCAAAGGAGCTTCGAAAGATCCAGCTTCGAATCCTCCCACCACTGTGCGGGGTTCTCATAGCAGACTAACACAAATTTCCTGACTGCTAAAAAGTGGCTCAAGGAGCATAAGAAAACGTTATCCTTAAGTAAAGAAATATTAAACTTCCAAATACCTGGGCCTTTTGAAAGGGGGGGGGTACTATCAAATGTGAATGAGATCAGTCTATGATCTGAGAATTCTACAGGATCAACTTTGACCATAGAAATAGCAAAATGGGGGGGGACAAAAAACAGTCAATCCTGGTCACCAGGACACCTTTTTGAAATGTGGGGGAATGTTTTTTTCATGAATTCTAAAACAGCGTCCCGCAGGTTCGCAGTGTGTATCATAGAATTCAACGAGCGGGAGTCACAATCCAACTTTCTAGTTGTAGCATGTAAGCTTTTGTCCAGAAGACTAAGCCCACAGTTAAAATCACCCACAAAAATCACATGTTTAGAAGTATGTAAAAAAGGTTGGATCTGAGAAAAAATGTCAATCCGTGTAGTTTTAGTTTGGGGGGCATATAAACAGATAAGGCGATATGGGACCTGGTGAAGTAAAACATCAAGATTCAAAACACGACCAGGGGCTACATCATAAAGCTTCAGAAGCACAAAGGCAACAGAATGTACCAAAATCCCCACATCACAACAGCGGTTCAGACCCACCGACCAATATGAAGGGCCCAAAAGCCAGTATCTTTGAGCCTGTTTCAGTTCATGCAGAGCATGAAACCTAACATCTTGCAAGAATATTATATCACATGGCAAGGAAGCTAGGAAAGTGAAAACAGTGTTACACTTATCCAGTCTCTTGATACTGTTAACATTCAAAGGCGTGAGAAGACATGGTAAAAAAAAAAAAAGGAGAGCAAAAACAGGGAGGGCAAGTAGCCAGTATTATTTTTTCTTATCCTTCCCACCAACGGCTTTCAATTTAGACCTGGCTTTCCATTTTTGGGCTCCTCTACACAGTGAGCAAACCTCCATATCCGTAGTGCCTTCTGGATGGGAAGAAGGAACAGAGGAGGAATCAGTATCCTCACCAGAGTCTGCTGAAGTCTCCTGTAAAACTTCGTAGGCATTAAATAGGTTTACAGGGGTGTTCCAAACAGCCTTGGGGGGGGCAGCTTTCAGTTTAGAGCACGCAGATCGCCTACAAACAACCTGCATAGGCTCCTGAGGAGGGGGCATGGCATCCAGGAGATCACAGACCAATGCCTGAACCTTGGGGTCCACTACTACTGAGTCTGGTAAGACAGGTGGAGGGGGAGCTAACACCACAGGGTCACCCAGAGGCAAAGCGTGCTTTTTAACTGATGGTGGTACAGTAGAGGAGGAGGGTCCAGCAGGGTCTCGAGAAAGCTCAGAAGAACAGGATTTACTTTGGAAATTAGCTTTCTGAGCTTGTGTAATAATAAAATGTTGGTCTGCCCCACCATCATGGTGCTGCTGATTATGGGCCGCCCAGGTACAATTCTGAAAGGTGTGACCAGGCTAGTCCCATAGATTACAGCAACATTCGTTCAAACAGGATGTACCTAAATGACCCAATTCCCCACAAAGATTACACTTCACAGTATCACAAGCACTGCTTAAATGTGAGGAATTCCCACACCTATAACAGGCCTTTGGTTGACCTGGATAGAACAAAACCCCCTATCTCTGCCCAAAAAAAGGAGTTTGGGAGGTGAACAACACCAGAATCATCAGACTTCAGTGAAACCTTCACTTTACAGCCACCAGTCCAGATATTCTCAGAATCCAGAATGGCCTCAGGGTCCCCAATAACAGTACATCTGAGCTTTAGCCAATACAGAACATCCACCAGGTCCACACCTTCACTTCGAAAAAGAATAGAAATAGTTTTATAAGCTGGCTTTGTCAGGGGGATGGCAAGAAAGAGGACCATAAAGCAGACCTTTTCAAGGTGTGATATTTAGACCACAATCTGTCCAAGCCCTTAGAAGTCTTAAAACTGACGTCAAAGTTGGTCTCTCCAGAAATATGGATAAGGGCATAGATTTCATAGGTGAAGAATTTCATGGAATCCTTCAACAAAGTCCAGGCCACAAAGAGACGGTCTGGAGGTTCCTTCATACCCCCCACGTAGGAAAGTCTGACAGCGTTATGCCTCTTAGCTGGCAAAACAGGCAGGCGAAACAGGGAGGAAAATGTTTTCTTTTGTCTGTCAGGAAGAGTATTCAGTGGAGCCTGCACTAGGCTGGGGCCTGGAGGTAAGGCTTCAGAAGTGGTCGGCAAGTTAGGGAAAGTAAGAATAGGTTTTGGGTCAGCATTAAATTATCAGGTATAGCCAAAGGGTCAGCTTGCAGAAGAGACCCATCCAGAACACAGTCAGTAGGAACAGCAGTAAGAACCACCGAAGGGGCAACCGTGACTGGAGAAGAAGGCATTCAAATCAGAGATGAACCAGAAGTCCACTGACCCGAAGAGGGGTATTTTTCCCAACCTGCATCATGGAGCACCTTGTCAACCGACCAAAGTTCAGTACTAGGGACCGGAGCCCCAGGCAACAGAGTAGAGGAAGACTGAGAAAGGGATATGTTAGGCACACTCACTGCAGTAGCGTTCTCCCAGCAGACGACAGCTCAGTAGCTAAAGCAGGTCTAAGCTTCAGCTGAGATGACTTGACAGAGCCAGATGCGCTGTCAACCTTCAGCCACCAAATCTTCTGCAGTAAGGCTGATTTTTTGGAACAAAAGGACCGTTCTTCAGACTCAGTCAAATGCAGCAATTCCAGTGCCTCTCCCGAAGCATCGTGGGGTAAGTCCAAATTTTCAGTCGACTCAGAGATATCAGATGCAGGGTTAGAAACAAAGGGTTCTGCAGATTAATGTTCCAAGTCACCACCTACAAAGTCACCCTACTCATATCGTGCAGGTTCTGGTACAGACTAAATATTCCCAGTAGAAACATCCACAGCAGAGCTTTCCAAAGCAGACTTAGGTAGTGGTGAGGTGTGAGCAGGAACAGACTCACCCACCTTCATAGCAACCTCTTGCACACCAGGACTGTTGTCCGCCATCTTGGATGGCTAGAAAGTTCCCCTCAGGTGAGTAATGGAATTTCCCCGGTGTCCTGGCCAAATTTCCCCCCATTGACTAAAATACGACCAACAGCTTAATCTGGTTCAAAGTTAGTTGGCATTCATCTGTATCCCCCTCCCTCGGGTCATGCCTGAAAATAGGCAGAATTTGTCTAGTGCACTTACCCGGTCAACAAAAACTAAATAAATAAATAAAACTGACCAGCGGTTAACCCTTTGCAGTCTCTGAGAACTGCATAAGGAGCCAGAGCTCCTTATAGGGACTAAGTTCCAAAGCCAACCCCCCCCCCCACCTCAACAGTGCCAGGTGAAAACTTGAATCTGTTTACAGGCCCCAAACAGATCAATTCCAGTTTCTCTGTTGTCACAACCCCCCACTGGATAAGGCCCTTAAGCTGCCAAAATCCCTTACCCATCAGAATGCATCCATTCCTGCCAGAATGCCCACTGACCTACCGAAATGCTCCCCCCCGCCCGATTCACCAGAATTCCCAACAGACGCCAACCTACTGCAATGCTCACTGACCCATTGGAATGCCCCTGATTGCCAGAATACCCAATGGCCCACCAGAATGGCCCACTGACCTGACAGAATGCCTGATCTGCTGGCTTATCTACTGACCTGTTGGAATATCCCTTCCCCCGGACTGCAGCCCCATTCCCCACTTTACATTACTAAAACACTGTTTTTGGAGATGGGGCTGGAGAGGCTAGCAATGGCATGGCTCTTTCTTGGAAGTTATGAGCCCCTTTTATTAAGCAGAATATTCATGACTTTAGCAGCAAGAAGCCTGGCCGCTCAGCAAAAAAGGAGGAAAAAAAGACCTCTTAGCTAGGTCTCATTAAAAGCATTTTTGTTACAAAATAACAGCACCCCCAGCCACCTATTTGCCTTTCTTTTTTTCGTTATATTCATGACTAATTTAGTCCTTCAGGCAGAGTGCTACATGGTATGAGTTTTTTGCCGAGGGGTAAAGGAGCTGCCAGCTGCTGCTGAAAAAGCTCAGTTACTATCAGCTCTGGGAAATTTACCTTTAGCTGAACTTTTAGAGCTACTGATTTTAAGACTCAGGGTCCCAGGTTTGATTCTCATCTAAGGCACTTATTTCTTTCTGTCTTCTGTTGTTTTGATTCCCATTTAGAGTTTTTCTGAGCCTCCCCACTGGCTGGATCTACAATAAGAAGGGGCATTGGTTTATGGTGTTTGAAAAAGTATCATTCCATTTTTAAGACATGGGATTCCAATATTTCAGAACTTTCAGATAGGAGAAGGGTGTCAAGTGGTGTTCCCCAGGGTTCCGTTCTGGGACCAACACTTTCAGTATTTTTATCAGTGATTTAACTATTTCATCAAATAATATAATCTCAAAATTTGCCATCTATACTAAGCTGGGAGGATGTGTTGACAGTGACAGTAATGAAAACAACCTAAAATATGATCTTGCTAGTATTGAATGCTGGGCAAATACCAACCGAATGTTTTTTAATGTTTCAAAATGTGCAGTTCTGCATATGGGTAGAAAAAAATCCCAAACAAACATATTTCCTTAATAACATCATTATTAGAGAATCAACTATGGAAAAGTATTTGGGAATACTAGTGAACAATAAACTGTCATGTACTGACCACTGTAATAAATTGGCCAATCAAGCCAATGCGCTTCTTCGAAGAATAAACAACACATTTGTCACTAAATCTGCGGAATGCATTATGTCCCTCTATAAATCTCATGTTAGACCATACACTGATTATGGATCACCCTTTTGGAGTCCCTATTTGATTGCAGATATCTCCAGAATTGAACAGATTCAGAGAAGGGCAACAAAACTTGTACCACATCTCTCCTAATTAGACCATGAAACTAGACTTCAAAAAACAGGATTGTATTCATTTAGTCTTAGAAGAACAAGAGGTGATCTTCTTCAGTTGTTTAAGATTGTTCATTCTACGACCCTAATGGAACTATGTGGAATCTCATTTACATCTAGGAAAATTGTGGCAAGATGTCATAGTAAACAAATCAAAATTGATCGAACTAAAACAAATAAAAGACAGCAATTTTTCACAGTTAGAGCACCCAGAATTTGGAATTCTTTGCCACAAGATATTATAGACTGTGATCATATAAACAACTTTAAAAATAAACTTGACAAATGGCTTTCAAATTAACTTGATGGGCATAATGATCCACAAGGTGTGGAGGACAATCTCTATGGGCTTAGGCCTTCTTTTGTCCATTAATCGAGTAACCGAGTAACTGAGTAAAAGAGTTTTCACAATTCTGGTGATTTTGAAAATTTCCCCCCTGATTTTCATCTTTTTTTTTAATTGAAGTCTATTTTAGTTTTTGCCAAACAGACAGCAACAACAATAAACTGCGGGTAAAAGAGAACAGTGCAAACCATACATTCCCAGGTTTGTTGAATATCAGGATGCTAAATGAGTGCCCAATATCCAAGGGGCCAGGGGTTGTAAGAGCATTTGGGGTATAGGATATAGGCCCTTTTCCCTCATCTCTACTGTTTTCCAAAGGACTGAACGCCATGGGGACAACCAGTATAGTACAGTCCGGATCTGCGCTGCTTGGTGGTAGCGCTCTAGTTTTGAAAGAATCAGGCCTCTTTTTGATTTAGGAAGCTGTAGTTTGGTGTATTTAGTTTGGTATCTATTGCCCATCCATCCATAACAATTGTAAAATTAATCTATCCCATTGCCAAAACTGTGTGTTGGGCAGGGAGATAGGCACGGTTTGAGCCAGACATAGCACCCTAGATAACAGGTCCATTCTAACACAGTCTACCTGCTGTATCAGCGGTACGTTAATAGACTGCCACCTGAGTAGGTCTTCTTTGAACGCCTGCTGAAGGGGAGAGTATTTAGCCCTCATTAGGGCATATGGGGATCTTGTGAAAAAAACATCGAAATATTTTAACGAGTGAAGCTCCCATTTGAAATTAAACTGCTGCTCAATAAACTCAGTAGAGTAATAATGGAATTGAAGAAAACTCCCGTTTTAGAAGTGTTTAACTTGGATCCGGCATGCTCTCCAATTTTCTGCAATAGTTCCCACAATGGTGACAAGGAGGTATCAAGTGATGTAAGATAAATTAGCAGCTCATCCACATGCAATGCACATTTTTGATGTCTCCCCCATGGCTGCATGCTTTTGATATTCTGATCCTGACAAATAGCTCGATCTAGCGGCTCCAAATACAGAGAGAACAGCAAGGGGTAGTAGGGACAACCCGGTCGTGTTCCTCTATATAAATGGAAAAACTGTAAACCTGTACATTTATTTTAACATATGCCTGCAGATATCCCTACAGAGTGTGTAGTGTGTCCATAAAGGGTTGAGAGAACTTAATTTTCTGGAGTGCGGTAAATACGAATTCCCATGCCACCTGGTCAAAAGCCTTCTTGGTATTTAAGTTAAGTAATAAAAAAGAGGTTTTCGACCGGGTAGCGTGGAGAATAATATGGAGGATATGTTTTATGCTGTCCTGAATCTGCCTCACCTGGGCAAAGCCTGCCTGGTCTTGTTTGATTAGAGTCAGTAGAATGGCATCTAATCTTTTTGCTAAGAGAGAGGTAAAGTTTTTATAATCCATGTGCAAGACCAACATAGGTCTAGAAGAGAAGCACATGGCTCCATCTTTGTTAGGCTTTAAGATGGCAGATATTGTGGCCTGGTTCCAGGTAGGGGGAACTGACTTACCGCTGCGACCCATCTGTACACCTCCCACAGAGGAGTCAGTTCCTCCCAGAACATTTTGTAGAATGTGCTTGTATAACCATCTGGGCCAGGATGTTTGTTGTTTTTAAGGTTTTTAATGGCTTTCTCTAGCTCCATTGTGGTGAATACACAGCTGTGCAAGTTGGGTGCATGTCAGTGAGGGGAGGTGGACTGAGGCTAAAAGATCTGAGATGACCTGGGAGTCCGCAGAGTTCTCTGGGGTGTACAGTTGTGTATAATAAGTGCGGAATGTGTCCAGGATTCTATCTTGGGCAGTGTGTAGCTTGACAGTATTGGGATCTCACATGTGCATGACTGCATTCACCACTTGCTGCCATCTTAGCCTGAAGGCAGGTATTTTAACTGCCCGACTATCACCTTTGAAGTATTTTTGGTGGAGGTAATGTAATGCCTCCTCTGTTTTGGCATTCAATAGTTCCTGTACCTCTTGTCTAAGATTTTTTTGTTCAGGCGCTATGGATATGTTGCCCTGCATATGTTTAGTCTGGATGTCTATTAATTTTTGTGTAACCCCCCTGTCCCGGGGGCTTACCTGACCTGTCTACCCTTTTTGGGACCCTGTTTTGCCCTGGTTTTTCCATTTCTCCCTGGTCCTGGCTGGTTCCCTTCGCAGCCGTTGTGGTGTCCTGAAGTACTCCTGCTGGCACCCACATAGTTTTTTGAGGAATGGGTCCAGAGGAGCCAGATTGTGGAGCCGCCACCCGTGTCTTGCACTCCATTACCAGGTGACGCTCCACGCATGAGCACTGGTGCATTTTTGATCCACCATTCTGCAGCCTTTGAGGTTGTCTCTCTGGTGGTCCCAGTCCCTTTGGCAGGCAAGATGGGGACCAGAGACCTCAAGCAGACCGGTGAGATGGCAGGAGGAGGAGAGGCTAGTTTGTGAGCACCAATCATGCTCAGGGAATCAGAGCCACCTCATGAATATTGATGAGTCAGCTCATGAATAATTCATGAGTGGGTCCTGTCTAGCACTAGGTGCTAAGTGTAACAGCACTAGTGACAGGAAATCAAAGGGCTGAAATAAATAGATATCTCAGTGGTGTGCAGGGGAAAAGGGAAATCTATGATCCTGGAGGAGAATGCTCAGGCTAGTGTTTTTATGTGGGCTGCATCAGAGGAGCAAAGTGGGAGCCTGTATGGCTCACAGTGGGATTCTGTGAGGTTGCCTAGGGGCATTATAAAATGGCCCCAGCGATTAAGGGAGGGTTAAAGAGGAATGCTAAACAGTGCAGTCACTTAACAGGGCACAGGGGTGGCTACAAGTATGTGGGGCAATGATTAAATGGAAATAAATCATTTGGCTGCAAGAGTGTTTAAAACTTGGGACACTGCATAATCTGTGTGTTGGACTGTTTACTCCAACCACCATGTTCTGCAGCCATGTGATACCGGACAACCAATTACAGCTTAAGGGCTTACCAAGAGGATTGTGGGGCTTGTGAACAGACTCTTGGGGAAAAAATACCGGGGAATATTCTGGCGCCATTTTGTGCAACAAATGAGGCATCGAGAGAGCGCCTCATACATATTCATTTTTCTTGAGGACAGTGGCTCTAGCCAATAGGGCGCTGCCAAAAACTCATAAAAAGAAGAGAACTATTGATTCTGGGTCAGTCTGGGGAGAGCCCCTCCAGGGGGCTCCAGCCCCTGTGAGAAAATGGGGCTGCAAGGCTGGGAGAGGGCCTTGACTGGGGGCTGCCAGCCATCTGTGCCCCGGGGCTGGTCATTCCTTCTCCCATTGAGAGTGGGAAAAAAAGAGTTAAGTGAGCAGCTTAGCTGGAAGAGAGAGAAAGCTGCAGGTTGGTTACTAGAAGAGTCTGCTGTGGCAGAAAGATGCACCACAGTGGCGAGATGAAGAAAAAGGTTGTGTCTTGAGCCTGGAAAAGGACAAAGTTTGTGTCTGAGCCTGGAAAAAGATGAATACTTTTGTCTGCACCTCATTGGTGACACAAGTGAGAGGAGAGCTGTGCTGAGAGAATTGTGAAGAGAGAAAGCTTCTTCGGGTCGGAGATTGTTCTGCACCTGTACGGTGAGAGGAAAAGGGAATTTTTGTAACTCAGAAGCTGAGAGAGTGAGTTCTGGAATTGTGTGTGAGCCAGAGCAAGAGTGTGGCTGTGTTCCAAGTTGAGAGACTGTGAAAGCAGAAGGCCTAGCAAGTGCCTGTTGGGCAGGGTGCCTGCTGTCTGCTCCTAGATACGGCTAAGAAAAGAGACTGTTGTGAATCTGAACCTGTGGCCTAGACTTTGCACCCCCCAGAGTCCAGAAGACAGGGAAGGACAGAGACTGCTTTGGCTGCACATCATAGCTGGAACTGTAAAAAGAAAAGATGACTTAAGAAGTTTCCATCTTAAGTCCAGGGCCAGGTGGGGAACTTGCTAACCCCATCAAGTGGGGTCTGCTGGTTGTAGGGGGCCATGGGTCTTGTATCCGAGTGCTAGGGTGCTCTAACCTATGAGGGAGCCAGGCTGTGGAGCCAATCCCAGGTCTGGGTCCTTTGTGGCTGGCAGGCCTTGTATATGTGTTCTGCAATGGTCCTCAGTAGGCCAAAGGGGATAAGCTGCAAGACCTTCCATCAAGCCTGAAGATCCAAGCCGCAGCCTCTGTATTCCCTTCCACTTGTTCAAGCATCAAGCCCGGTTCTGCAAGTGCAGATTCCATCATCCCCAGAACCTCAGTCATCTGTGCCACTCAAGGATTAATTCTGCAAAACCACGAGTACCAGCAGGAATTGCCCTGCAACATCCTGGGAACAGTATATAGTTCAGGTATGCCCTCTGGTGTAGAAAGCCAATAGAGAAATAAGAGAAAGGTGTAAAAAGTGAATTTTAATTCTTCAAGTGTGCCAAGCTGACCCGCTGCACCTTAGGCCTGCAACTGACATCGGAGTACCCAGGGACAGAACTCAGAGCATTGTTCTAAACTGGTACCAGTGGGACTGGGCCATAGTAGCACCTGCAGCAGTTAGTTAGGTAGAGAGATGGTGGCTGCATTAACTAAAGTGTGGGTTTCAGAGATATAAAAAGGGAATTGATTATGGCGAACATGCTAATCTTTAAATGCCAATCCAAATGTTTTGCATAACCTCTGTTCCATTTTACCCCATCCTAACCCTCCCCGTGTAAACAAATTATGATGTTGTTGTTTCAGAAAGAGCTGACTCCAGAGCCTGATTTTGGTGAGCATGTTAGTAGCTGAGTTTGAAAATGCTAACTGTGTGAAAGGTGCAGAAGCTCGATCCTGGTAAGTCCATGTCAGTGTTTCTCAGGATGTAGAGTGTGTCATCTTCCATAGAAACATAGACTTTGACGGCAGATAAGGACCGCTTGGCCCATCTAGTCTGCCCCCCCTTTATTTAATATACTAGCTCTGGGGGGGAATACCTTGGGGATGGGGAGAACCACTGGTCATCCAAAAGTGTCAACACTGTGGTTCCGTCACCCTCTTCACTGGTCGCCATTCCACAGTTGCCATTTTGACATGCTACACTGGCCAGTGTTAATGTCTTTTCCTAAATACTTCAGTTTCAGTTTATTGTGAAGGGATAGATTCCATTGAGCACTCTCATTTGCAAGGAGGTCCCTTATGCAACATACTTATTAGGCACAGAGAAGCACATCAAATCACATTTGCCTTACAGCATATACAGCAATGAAACAAACAACATAATATACAGAATGCAATACAACAAATACATCTTTGCACAAAAAGAATGTTGGAGATTAATCTGTACAGCTTAATATGATGCATTATTAATGGCATAACAGAAAAAATACACATTTGATACACTATGGGATCACTAACGTTAGTAAGAAAGGGGGGAGAAGGGGATGAGGGGAAAGTGCCATGTAGGATCCGTAGGCAGGGGAGAGGAATAGGGAAAGGGATAAGTGCCTAATTGGGGCCAGCAGAGCAGAGGAAGAAGTAGCAGTAGTGTGGGAGGCTAGGTACACTGACATGTCTCACTGACTCAAATACTGACCCAAGACTAGGGCAAGTCTGCCCTGGGGGTCTGTATAGGAACTTGTGGGCTGGAAAGGGGTAATCTTAGGTACCAGGACTTCCATATCTTGGCATTTATCTTTTTTGTATCTTGATGCATCTACCATAGACTGTCCTTTTTTTTTGCAATTTACTGTAAAACCTGAAATTTTCACTGTCAAATAATTTTCTCTATTTTCGCTGAAGCACCAATTAGTGGGGACATAAATTTGTGTTAATTAGCACTATTAGCACTTTTTCCATTATAGTGAATGGGGTGCTAATGACTTAAATCTGTGCAATTACATTTGTGTTAGCGCTAAAATTACTCTGCATGAAAATAACTAGTTTTACAGTATTATGTTCAGTATCTGGGAAGTGTGTTTCCCGCAATGTAATAAATGCCGGATTCGACTTCTCCAAGGCTCTAAGTACCTTGCATCTCTTTATGGGATTATTTAATCTGATCACATTCTAAGAAATTAATTTTGTAGGTCTCATTGTGACCATTTGATGGGGTACAAAGTGTAGTGCATTTGGGCACCAGTAGGGTTCACCCTCGCAACAGGTGGGTTGGAACCTAAGTAGGGTCAGCATACGGTCCCAGGGGTCCATCCTAGTTGAGGGGGCAAGTCCACAATAGTCAGTAATCCTCCTTAACCTGAACTAAGACATATTTTACTGAAAAGGGAGATACCCAGATATCAATATCAAATGCAGTGCAGAGGTTACAGAGAGACATAACATTAAGAACAAGTAAACAAGTAAACCCCAACAACCAGGAACAGAAGGGAGCAGGTACTGCTGGATGCCTTCAAGGACAGCTTCCTGCTGCAAATGGTCAGTGAACCAACCAGGTTAGGAAATACCCTTGACCTTGTGCTGGCAAATGGGGACTTTGTGAGAGAACTTTCAGTGGAGGAACCGCTGTCAGGGAGTGACCACCGCTCAGTATGGCTCACATTGGATATGGGCAAGGAAGGAGTGGAATCTGGCACAATAGTGCTGGACATCAGGAGGGCTGACTTTGGGAGGATGGGGGAAGTGGTAAAAGGGTACCTGGCCAGAATTCAATCTAGTATGGACACTAACCAGAGGCGGGAGCTCATAAAGCTGGGGATAGTGGAGGCAACCAAAACCTGCTGCAAAGCCCAGAGCAAGAAGGCTAGGGCTAAGAAACCGATCTGGTTGAGCAAGGAGGTCATGCAAAAGGTAAGGAGGAAAAGAGCTGCCTTTAGGAAGTACAAGAAAACAGGGAGGGCGGAGGACAGGGAGGAGTACTTGACAGAATCGAAGGCGGTGACAAGGGCAGTAAGGGGAGCCAAAGCATCTACGGAACTCAGGCTGGCACAAGGCATTAAGAAGGGCGAGAAGGACTTCTTTAAGTACATCAGGGAGAAAAGGAGCTGTAAGGACCACATAGTAAGGATTAGGAAGGAGGGGGGTTGGGTGGAAGCAGGGTGCGATAAGGCGGAAGCACTAAATGAGTACTTCTGCTCAGTATTTACTAAAGAGAAGAGAGGGGTGACACCCAAGGTGGGAGAAATGGCAGAAGCAGGGGGAAGTGGTGACAGATGGGGAAATCATGGAGAGCAGAGTTCGAGAGGGTATGAAGGCACTGAGGGTGGACAAGGTGCCAGGCCCAGATGGCATCCACCCAGGGTACTGAAGGAGCTGGCAGAGGTCCTTGCAGGACCTTTGGCAGACTTATTTAATGCCTCACTACATTCGGGGTGTGTACCTCAGGACTGGAGGATGGCTCATGTGGTGCCCCTCCACAAGAGTGACCCCAAGAATGAACCGGGAAACTACAGACCAGTGAGCCTCACATCCATCGTGGGTAAGCTAATGGAGACTATCCTGAAGGAGAGACTGGTGGCCCTCCTAGAGGCCAAAGGACTACAGGACAGCAGACAGCATGGCTTCAGAGGTGGCAGATCCTGCCAAACCAACCTGGTCGAGTTCTATGACTGGGTAACTAGGCAACTGGACAGGGGCCATGCACTGGATGTCCTGTATCTGACTTCAGTAAGGCATTCACCCAGTGCCATGGAAGGCTGGAAGGAAGTTAGTAGGCACAGGGCGGATGCAAAGCTGGTGAGATGGGTAGGAAACTGGTTGCAGGAAGGCAACAGAGGTGGTGGTGGATGGGGAGCTCACACCCAAGGGCAGTGACGAGCGGTGTTCCACAGGGCTCAGTGTTGGGACCAGTGTTGTTTGGGATATTCATTGCAGACATATCATGGGACATCAAGAGCAAGATCAGTCTGTTTGCTGATGATACCAAGGTAGGCGTGGTGTTGGATGACCTAGGGGGATGGCAGGGTTGCAGGATGATCTGGCAAAGCTTGAAACCTGGTCAGACACCTGGCAACTGGGCTTTAATGCCAAAAAGTGCAAGGTGCTGCATTTTGGGATGAAGAACCCAAGGAGGAGTTACCAGCTGGGGGGAGTGCAGCTAGCCCAGACAGAGGAGGAGAAGGATCTGGGTGTGCTCATTACAGGGTCAATGAACAACTTAGCACAATGTAGGAAGGCAGCTGCAAAGGCCAACAAAATGCTGGGTTGTATTGCAGGGGTATATCCTCGAGGAGGAGGAGGTGATTCTGCCACTGTATAGGTCATTGGTTAGACCACACCTGGTGTACTGCGTGCAGTACTGGCATTCGTATCTGAAGAGGACATTAAGTTACTGAGGGGTGCAGTGCAGAGCGACAAAGATGATCAAGGGCTGGGGACTTATCATAGAGAGGAGGTTGAAGGAGTTGAACATGTACTCACTGGAGAAGAGGAGAGACAGGGGTGACATGATTGAAACCTTCAAATACATGAAAGAAATAAACAAGACAAGTACAGAGGGGCTGTTCAAAGTAAGGAAGGGGAGGGCCACCAGGGGCCATGATATGAGACTGGAGCGAGGAAGGTTCAGGAGGGAGATGAGGAGACACTTTTTTACAGAGAGGGTGGTGGCTGGGTGGAATGCGTTACCTGCTGAAGTGGTATGCAGCAGAACAGAGGACTGCTTCAAACGAGGATGGGACAGGACAAGGGGGAGGGTTAATGAAGGGGAAGGGTGGAAGGGAGGGGCAGCTGCAGAATAAGGGGTGCTAGCTGCACATTCGAGCAGACTTGATAGACCTCTAAGCCTTTATCTGTTGACAAATTTCGTATGTTCGTACATTAAACTCGGCATCACATAACAAACAAGTCCTGGGCCCAGGGGGAGAAGAGAGTGGCTTCCAAGGCAGGAGGACCTGTTCTGAAGTCCCCTGTGTATTTGAGTAGCCTGGGAGTTGGTGTGTCAGCTACACTTGAGGGGGAGAATATGTCTCTTCAGCTGTGGGGACAGATCTCCTCTTGGTGGTGGGATAATCCCACCAAGACAGGGAAGGGGTTCCAGTGCACTCAAGGGTGCAGGGAGCAGTCAAGCACATCAGTGTGGCTAAGAATGCTTCTTGTTAACAAAGGTAGGAATTGCTGACACACCAGAAGCATACTCCTCACACCTCTCCCCTTACCAGCGGTGAAATCCAAAGGAGGATGGGATAAAGAGTCCATGTCATAGAATGGATGGCTTATCTTAACAGGTGCAGCGGAATCTGCCAAGTGCACATCTGTGATAACATCCTTTATCCTTATCCACCTTACCCAAGGGGGGGGGGGATGTTGATCTCTGACAGTGCTTTCCCATTGTGTCTATGGAAGCATTTTTCTCACACACACCCCAGCCCAACAGGGTAGTACCCAGGGTCATGTTTGCACAATTTAGAAGTCTTCTAAGACCAGGACATTTTCACTAAAGGCAAAAAACTGAGGGATTCCAGGCTATCAATGTCAATCTCAATAGTCAATCAATACGGTGGCATACATTCAGTGGGATATGCAGTGTTCTCATACCAAATCAGTCATGGGAATCTAGTTCCCTCAGTTTCAGAGTCTGGGGCAGGCTGCTTTTATATTGAAAGTGATGCATGAGCAGTTCATTGCAAATCCAGTTCTGGGACCACAGATGTAAATAAAAAGAGGGATTAAATCCCAGTTTGTTGGATCATTCGGGAAATTGCCCCTCGTTGAAATGGCTGATGTTGCTCGGCCCAGCAGTGTATTCCCAAGCTAGTTAAGATTGACAGAAAGGGGAAAGGGACATGCCAGTGTTCAAAGTCCCATATAATTGGGCAAGCCTTGATGCAAGACCACTATAGGCATGTACTCCCAGCTTCTCCAGTAAGTTTTAAAGTTAGAGAGTTGTGATAGTCCAGCATCCACTGGATCAAGGTGGAAGGGCAGCCACACCCAGAGAATGCCCCAAGTGCTAGATGTGGTTAGTGGTGATGAATAGAAGAGGAAGAGGTTGCAGCCCCACACCCACCTGTTGTAGCACACTGCCTTCAGATGTACCAAAGTCCATGGTGTGGTCTGTTAAAATCAGGTGAACCAGGCTGCCAGGCATACATGTCGGATTCAGCGTCAACTCAAGGAGAAATTTACAGGCATGTGCTCGCTGCTTAGATTGGACTAGATGTGCATCCCCAAGATTCTCCCAGTGAATCAATGAGGAGTCTCTGGGTGGCATCCATCAGACAGACTATTTTCAGATGGATTGCTGGTCATGCTTGTTTTTATCGGCAATGGCAGGAAGTTAGGACGACTCTGAGCCTACACCTCCCACTCACATCATAGGGTCTGAGACTTTCATGTGTTGCTCTGCTATGCAGGAGAAGCTAGAGTACAAGTTGGCTAATCAGGCAGCTCACAAGCATGGGTTTATGATAACATGAAAATCACAGCATCAGTTTTTATGGTTCATTAAAGCTGCATACAAGGTAGAATCGAGCAGAACAGGCCAGTAAGACAGTTCAAGTTTTTGAGAAGGATCGAAGGAGATCCTGGATGTCCTTCACTGTTGCTGTTTTTTGGATCCCTCCATCCTGGACTGCCTTCAGGCTTAGTGTAGGTTTGACCCTCAGTGGTCTCTGTCTCACCTGGTACTCTGAGTTTGTGGGGTATGGAAGCCATGTTTCTTCAAATCAGCACTGGCCTCTTCTGGATTGTGACACACTACAGGGCTATCAGGATAAAAATCTGGTTCGCAGTCCATCAGGGTACAGGGTATGACATTGGAGATGATTTCCCCCGAGAATGACTAATGATGGGCCAGTTTCTTTCATTGTTCCATCACCAGTGGAGGATAATCATTATCAGTGTAAATTCATTTCCCCTCAAAAAAAAAATCTCCTTTTTTTGCCACAAGCCTGTCAGGATTTGTTGTTTAATGGCAAAGCTCATGAATTTTAATACAATCGTGCCAGCCCGCTGCTAGTTGTGTGCTGGTGCCAGGCCCAGTCCCCTGTGTGATCGCTCACTGGAGAATTGAAAGTCTTGAGGGAGATCAAGCTTTTGTCTGAAAAAGATTCAAAAAACCCTACTAAATCAGATCCTTCTGCTGTCTCCCTGAATCCACAGAGTGTCATGTTTTTGCAATAAGACCTATTCTCAAGGTTATTGTATTTGGTAGAGAGGGTGTAACTCTTTGGAAGAGCTTTGATTAACAGTTGGTCCATGCTGTTGGCACGGGAGTCTAGGTCTGATAGTGCCACCCTCATGTGTTTTAAATGTACGCTGTAATTCAGCCACTTCAGCATTCACCTTTGTGACGTTAAACTTTGTTTCAGAGCGGAATGCCCTGATTTCCTCTAAGTATTAAATCCAGCTTCTGTTTTTTTTGCTTCCCACTGTTTTTTGAAGGTTGAATGAAGCCATCATGCCCAAAAGAAGCAAGTCTTCAATGGCCGAGTCAATACTTTCATTTTTTCTGTAGATCTTTTCCCCCACGGCACCGTACAACTGGTGGATGTAATTGGTGAATGCTTTAGCTTTGATTATGCCGGATTTCATCCACTAGTAGAGAGTTCCTGAAGGAGCTTAGGATTCACCCAGCTACTATGGGTGTTGACGCCACCGGAAGTCAATTTCATCTGTTTTAATGGCAATCTGAAGGCTATGCCTGCAGTTCAATGGGGCAGTGAGCAACACATGCCATGCCCCCATGGAGCGGTACTTAAACGGCACATGCAACAAATCCAGAATCAGCAGCTCAGCCCGTGCACTTTCACAAACTTTAAATTGCTTTTCTCATTGGGGTGCTACCGGTTATGGGATACATAAGTTAAAACAAGAAACCCAGTGCACACCCTTCCTCCCCCCCAAATGTTGGCACATCATTTTAAATCATTATAATGTGCTTTCGTTTCAAATGTTTACTGACTTAATTCATCCCAAAGAGGAGTGGGGTCTCTTAGTTTTTCAAATCAGAGTGCTGGTGTGAAAGTAAGCTGAGCCACCAGTCGACAAGGCGGACCTCCCATCGGCTGAGGACCTTTTCTAAAATACAACTGCCAGAGTTGACTCCCTTTAAGATATGGTGCACCGCCTTATTATCTCACTTCAAATAAGGTGCAGTCCCCAGCCAACATACTGGTGTACAGCAAATGGAGACAGCCATATAGCTCCTGAATATAACTAAATCCAGAACTGGCAGATCAGCCCACGCACTTTCAGAAACTTTAAATTGCTTTCTCATTTGGGTGTTACCAGTTATGGCATATGTAAGTTAAAACAAAAAACCCAGTGCACCCCACCTTACCCCCCCAAAAAAAAAATGGCAAGTCATTAAATTGTTACAGTGTGTTTTCTGCCTCAAATGGCTGCTCACTTATTTCATCTCAAAGAGGAGTGGGGGTCTCAGGTTTTCATATCAGAGCTCTGGTGTGAAAGTAAGCTGAACCACCAATCGACAAGGTGGACCTCCCATCAGCTGGGGCCTTTTTCTAAAATACTACTGCCAGAGTTGACTCCCTTTAAAATATGGTGCACTGCCTTATTGACTCACTTTAAATAATGTGCAGTCCCCGGCTAATGTACTGGTGATTGGTGAGGAGCCAGCTAATGGAGATAGTCATATTCACTCATTTCATCCCAAAGGGGAGTGGGGCTCCCCCCACCCCAAAATCACAGTGCATTGGCTGGAGAATGCACCTTATTTAGGGCAAGCCCATAAGGCAGTGGTATCGACTGGGGACTGAACTTGGTTTCACACCAGAGCTCTGTTTTGAAAAACTAAGAGGTCCCAGCTCCCCTTTGAGATGTAATAAGTGAGTGGCTATTTGCGTCAGAAAGCACATTGTCATAATTTAAAGACTTGCCAGTTTTGGTGTTGGGGGAGGGCGTTCACTGGGTTTCTTGTTTTAACTTATGTATGCCATAACCAGTAGCATTCCAATAAGAAAGCAATTTAAAGTTTGTGAAAATGCACGGACTGAGCTGCTAATTTTGGATTTATGTTCAGGAGATATATGGTGGTCTCCATTAGCTGGCTCCCCACCAATCACCAGCACATTGGCTGGGGACTGCACCTTATTTTAAGTGAGACTATAAGGCAGTGCACCATATTTTAAAGGGAGTCTACTCTGGCAGTAGTATTTTAGAAAAGGGCCTCAGATGATGTGGGAGGGGGGGTCTACCTTGTCAACTGATGGCTGAGCTTACTTTCACACCAGAGCTCGGATCTGAAAAACTAAGAGACCCCCACTTCCCTTTGGGATGAAATAAGTGAGTAGCCATTTGAGACAAGACATTGTAACAGTTTAATGACTTGCCAATTTGGGGTGGTGCACTGGTTTTCTTGTTTTAACTTAAACTGCGCATGCCCAGGCATCTTTCAGATGCATGATTTGTTGAAGCAGTCGGGCAGCTGCCAGTTCTCCTACCCACCCTCTGCTGGTGTCTGCTTCATGGCTGCCGGGTATCCACCATTCTCCCTGCTTCCTGCTGTTTTTCTCTGCTGGTGAGTCCTCTCTTGTGTTCCTTTTTTTAAACTTTTTATTAAAAGTTTTCCAAATACAAACAGCGATGCATGAAGCAAGTAATGAAGTCTGTGAACAGGTGCACAGAGGCAATAACATACAAACCCGTTATACAAGCTTATTTCTGTAAGAGTTAGCTGATTAATATCTACCACTAGAATATTATTCTCTGGATGGGTTGGGAAAAGTCAGATGCAGACAATTTCTTAAGAAAAGGGTCCCATATTTGACTGTACTGCATAATGTAAGCTCCCCCAAATCAGGGGCTTATCCTAGTGTCTCCTTTGGTCCCCTTGGCCCAAACCTTCACCCTCCGGCCCCCAGGACTGCCAAAGGAGGGACCAGTATAGTAGTAATGCAGCAGTTCAGGGTCCCTGGTGGGATGTGGACCAGAACTGCACTGGGTGCATCTATGGCCCTTGCTGCCCATCACTCTCTGTCCCGGATCCCTCTGGTGTACCCAAGGTCAAGGCAGAGGGCAGAAGGAAAAAAGCCACATGTGTTTTGGGTCCCCGAGTCCAGAAGCCGAAGACTGGCTGGGGACTGGGACTTGGTGAAGTGTGACAGCAATGTCGGCTGTTGCACATGTGCAGTAGGCACAAAATGGAGCTGGAGCTCTGGGAGTTAAATCGGGCTGTGTTGTTAGTTTGTTTTATTTGTTCGGTTGTTCAAACCATTACAAATTTCATAGTGCAGTGTACAATAAAATAGACAAGACTATAAAGACAATACATAGAATCAAGGATCTTATAAATATTAAAAATGAACAAAATTCTAGAAGATAAAAATCAACATAGTTTAAAGTGTAATGAACAATAAAGGTTTAATTGTATAAGCAATACATTATATCAAAAAACCTATGAATATTAATGAGTGGATATCAACAATACTATAAAAAAATGTTCTAACCATTATGGTCATGCTGTACTGCCAAGCCAAGGTGGTCTAGCCAGTAATAGGGCAACCGCGAAAAGCATCCCCAAAAATCCATGTCGGGGCCTCTCCGCCAAACCCACTTCATGTTACCAAACACATACAACTACTCAGATTTTTGTAATAAATACTCTGTCCAGTGGACCTTTGTGTTTCCAGGGACTCCACCACATCTCAGATCCTGCTATGTGTCACTGAATTATTATTCTAAAAATCAGCCCTACAACTGCCCACCCTTATATCTAATTTAGATTCATAACCACCACTTATCAGGAGTAAGGACTCGAAAACATTCAGTACTAACAATAAGCAGAAAACTAAAAATGGTCCTGTCCTATCATACACAAATCTGACCACTGGTCATTTCTCTGTTCCATGCACTCCTTTTTAGTGTATGGCTGATATACAAAAAGTTATACTGGAATACCCCACGCAGTCTAAGGGAAAACCTAAGAAGCGACCCTGAGCCGAGCAACACCTCTTAGTCACTACAGTTAATTGTATAAATAATTGCTCAATGGTTTAGTTAAATTAAGACATCTAGCTGACTTCTGGATATAGATTAACTGCACACACTCCAAGCAGGTGGACTGTCTTGATTTCTGAACTAACTGACTTAGCCTGTGGTATTTAACTAAATTCCTTTTACTTTATAAAAATGCAAAGATTTTCAGGTTAGTCACATACTTTCAGATTTAAAAAGATACCTTGTAAGACAGAGATAAAAGAAAAATACAGTACATACTGATGTAGCCTCAAGAGATTTCCCTTCATTTACCACAACAAGTCAACCCTAATAATCCATGGAGTCAATTCTTAAACTTCTCTTTTCCCCAAATTTCCAGCATTTCTGAGTTCCAACATTCTAAATCACCTTTAGGGTTAACTGGTATTGAAAAGCCATCAATATCACCTATTGGAGAAGATATTTTACCTGTAAGCAGTACCATTTGCACCTAGGCATTAGCTTCAGGTACACTTTACCAATAAGTGGGTTCATTCAGTTTTTCTGATCTTGCCCCATTCTCCTCGCTCCAGGAGTCCATTATATTATGCAGGAGCTTTCTCACCGTTTCAATAATATTCTCCAGCAGACTCCTTTCTTCCTTCACCAGTCTCCTTTCTCCCCTTCTCTCGGCCAACACACCTGTTGATTCAAAAACAGAGAAAACCACTCCACTGAGCGTAGTAACTCCGGGGTTAGAAAATGAATATACACTAATAGTCCCAACCCCAAGGCAACAATAGTGTACCTTTACTACGGCAAAGCTGGCCTATCAACACAAAAAGTGCCACCATAGTCCTCTCTTTCTCTCATAGGATATCCTCGATTTTGCCTCGGCCAGTGCTTTCCATTCTTCATGTCCAGCAAAACTCTGGTACGCAGGCTTCTGAAACAGCCCTGGGAGAAAGCCACTAAAAACCAGACTGCTAGTCAAATCGAATGCTACTTGTGGCAGCCATCCCAAACATGCCGCAGCTCCTCAAGGTTTGAAAAACTCAGAATAGTACACTAAAAACTAAAGCAGTAGGGGTTTCATTCAGGTAGCTTGCGATTTCATGAAAAAAATATAAATTTAGGAGAAACATGCAACACCCAGCAAACACAAAGTACAGCAGTGAGGAGCAGAACAGCACTGCAGCCGACTTGCTTCCCAGCCCCGATCTCCCTATACTGCAGTAACCAGAACTGGATGCAGCACACTGAGTGAATAGGATGATTTCCAAATCGGGCTGTGTGCCCACATCTGGGAAGACTCCCAGCTGCAGGGAAGGCAGTGGATCTGGGAGCAGAGTGGAATCATGCCATCAGGCACCCTGTAAGGTACTTCTCAGCCCCAGAACTGCAAGCGGCGCCAAAAAGAGAAAAAGAGCATGTGCACATGCGCACACAGTGGTAGAGCAGTGTGGAAAGCTGCATCCCATGAAGACACACCCGACTCCAAAATGGGCTTGGTGCAAAGAAAAATAAACTTATCCCTGGCCCCAGGACTGCAAGCAGGGTCAGGACATGCTAAAAACCACAGTGTGGAACATTAAATAAAGTGGCGGGATGCTGTTGAACTGGGGATCTGAATGTAAATAAAGATGGTGGCCCCCATGAGTACCAAGAAAATTATAACCAACAGGAGATGCAGTGCAAGCCCAAGACTGTTTACCCATGAACAAGACTGGCCAATCAGGCGTCGAATTTCTGCATGCATAAAAGACGCTGCTCTCCAAGATTTGGTGGTCAGTTAAGTCATCCGTAAGGGAGAGGACTGTGTGTCAAGTTGTGGGTCAGTGTTCCACCTGCTGTCCAGCCTTGGCCTCTCTGGCAAACTCAGAAGTGTTGGGAATCCCAGAGTGAATTGTGGGTGAGAGGAAAAGACAACATTTTTTGTGAAATGTTTGTATCAAAGGTAATTTAGAGCTGGGGGTTTCTCTGCGCCTCCACAGATTTTCCCCTATGGTGGATCATCTCCTACAGCATCTCTAGTCCAGAAAGTCATCTGCTTTCAGCCTGGTTCCGAGCCTCAGTGAGAAGCAAAAATGTGAAGCAGAGAAAAAACCTCTAGCCAGTCTGGGAAGTAGTGTCCCAGCCAGGAGCATTACATCCAGCCAGCTTTTCCAGCAACCTGTACTAGAAGTGACATTCAAAGCACCAGAACTGTAAGTGAAACCCAGGATTAAACCCTGTAACCTGGGGAGACAGTTATTGTATCAAGATTTAAGGGAGAAGTCCTTGGCAGGACTATGTCAGTAAGAGAAGCCCAGACAGAAGACCTGTTGAGGCCATCTTGCCACAAAAAAATCACTTTTGGATTACAAATAGGAGCCCCTTTTCAAGTGTTGTACCAGTTCAATGTTTGCATTCAGCAATAGGGTGTTTGAAGTATTTTTCCTGCAACTGTTTACGTGTGCCAACAAGCTTCACCCTGCAAGCAGCATCAGTGTCCCCAGTGTAGTACCCAGTTCAGCTACTGAGAGAGTTCTCACCCATGGCCTTTGGGGGAATTAAGATGGGTGCACCTACACTGGGGTTTAGAGGACTGCAGGGGAGTGGGCAACTTGTTGAATTAGTTATTGTCTAGTATTGCATAAAGTATAGATATACTGCTGCCCCCATTGCTCCGTTTTTATCCTTGTTACCCCTTGATCGTGCAGTACCCTCCCTTTTAAATAAATCCTTTGCTTTAACTTGCATTTTATGGATTGGGAATTGTCATTGCTTACTGTGTCACTTACTTTGGGGGGAGGGACTGTGTGGGAAGTTTATGCAGTGGTTTCTGGGGGGTGGGTAATAGCTTTGTGTTTCAGCAGCCAGGTACTCCATATCACTGCCCCAGGTGGAGGCACCATACCACATTAGGGTAGTGTAGCAACTCCTTACGGAACCAAGACCTGCCTCCTCAGGAAAAGTGGAGAAGTGAACCCCAAGGGACCCAGTGTGGCAGCCAGTAACACTGGAGGCACTACAGGGATTTCTGCACCACAAGTGTGTCCCCCAAACTGTGACTTTGTGGAAAGAAAAAAAAAATGTTTGCCCTCCCAAAAAAAATTTTTGAAAGTTGTCATGGTACTTCAGGAGTTGGAAGCTTGGTGCCAAGGGGAGCTGTGGGACCTGAAGAAGTACAAATCAAAAACAAAACAGCTCTGATGGAAAAGTGTGTGCGGAATATAAAGTAATCAAAGAAATAAAACAAATATCAGCACCACATGACACTGAACGAAAAAGTAGCTTTATTGTGATATATTAAAAAGAGCGCCAAACGCCAACATCAGCATCAGCCCCGCTAAACCTCTACCGGTTTCGCAACATATGCGTCATCAGGAGGCTAACACTACCCTCAGAAGTGGACCCTTAAATACATACTACACCATTATAATTCGCTAGTCATATATCTACAAACAGTAGTGGTCGTCACGACTTTAAATTCTGTGTGCTTGAAAAAGTGAAAATGGGACCTAGAGGTGGAAACTTGAATGCAAAGTTGCTGTGTAGGGAATCCTTTTGGATTTTTACCCTGGGAGCATTGGAACCACCTGGTCTAAATAACCGCATAGAATTGATGCCATGCATACAAAGAAAGTAACAAAATGTAATGGCATTTATTTGTTTGTTTTCTCTACTATGACACTGAAATGAAATAATGTATAATTTTTGTTGTAATACTTTTCTTCTCTTCTTTTTATGTTTCCATAGGTCTTTTTTGATAATTAGAAACGTCACAGATTATTCCATTTCTGAAAAAGGAAAATTAGAATAAGATTATTAAGATGTATTTATTCCTTGTGATGTTAAATGAATTATGGAATTTTTTTTAAAAATCCGTATTGTGGTGAAAATATGGATTCTTGTTGTATAAATTGTATTATATTTGCTTTGTATATATGTATTAACCTATTTAGTAGGTAATAATGGGGTGTATTTTAACTTAATAAGCACTGTCACTTTAAATTATAATGGTGTAGTATGTATTTAAGGGTCCACTTCTGAGGGTAGTGTTAGCCTCCTGATGACGCATATGTTGTGAAACCGGTAGAGGTTTAGTAGGGCTGATGCTGATGTTGGCGTTTGGCGCTCTTTCTAATATATCACAATAAAGCTGGTTTTTCGTTCAGTGTCGTGTGGTGCGGACCTGAAGAAGGCAAATCTGGTCACAGGCATCCCTGAAGTTACTGAACAGGCCACCATTTTGGAGCCCTTGGATGCTATGGAGTGTTTGGGAACTTTAAAAGCATCTCTTGTGAAGTACGTTCATGCCAATCAGAGCACAACTGCTTTAGCTGGGAGTGATTCAGCAACTGAAGTGAGCAAACTATCAGCCACAACCAAACCTGAAAGTTCCGAAGAAGTATTGGACCTGTTGAGCAAGGGGAGTAGCATGCCACCCATTACCCCTCCCCCATCAGTGCAACCAGATGATTGGGTAGAAAAAGTAAAAATGTTGTTGGCCAGTGAGGGAAAAACAGTGAAAGAGTTTGAAGCACTGGTGTCCAGCAACACTCCAAATCCTTTACATTAGGGCCTTATGTTCCCTACAGAGTTCAAAGTTTAATTTCAGACATTTCTCAGTGCATCAGGGAAGATAGCCAAGAATGTAAGTGACCTGTTGCAGAAAGAAGGTGTGACACCCCCAGTGTCTTCTGTCAATCCAGCACTGCTGGTACACAAAAGTGCAGCTCTTCCAGTGTCCCTTTATAACACCAGTTTCCACCGGAGAGTATGTAAATTCTCAGGTGCTGTCCCCACCCCGAGCGGGGAGGATGATTACTACAGTTGGATGAGTCAGGCAAGGAGACAGATGCTTAAAGAGTGGAAGTGTTCTGAGGATGAAAACCAAAAAAAAAGGGTTGCGAGCTTATGGGGTGTGCACTGGATATTATCAGGTCTTTGTGTACCAATTATCAAAACTATATATTACAAGACTACTTAGCAGTGTTAAAGAGCACACACGGGCCGACCCACTGATGCAGCAGTAGGTTTACCGCTCATGGCGCCAGCGACACAGGTTCGGGAACAGACTTGGGTAACTGGAGGGCTGGCTGGGGGGGGGAGAAGGATCGAGCACCCATCGGCCACTCTCCTTCTCTGGGGAGGGGACGGTTGCCTGTCCTACTACTCTACAACCACCTGGGTGACCAGGGGTGGCAGTGCAGCTGGGACAGTCAGTGGGAGGGGAGGACATAGGTCGGGAGACAGAGCGACTGCACGTCATTACATGCTCCGCTCCTTGGCTCCCCTTGCATGCCTACGTCCTCAGGGGATGGCACCAGAACACCAGGAAAAACACCCCGCGTGCTCCCAGTAGACAGCACTCCTGGCCCCAATCTCCAATGCCCCTACCGGCACCAGCACCAGCATCCCTGATGAAATATAGACATGTCAGGGTGTAAGGGCCCCACCCTGTTCCCGCCTGGGGGGGTACAACCAAGGTTCTGTGGGGGGATGGACTGCACTGGTCGCCGGTTAGAGGAGCAGAGACATTCAAGCCACTGGAGACTCCCGAAGAAGGGGAGTATCGTGGTGAGAAGGGGGCATAAAGAGAAAATAAAAAACAAGAAGAGCACATACAGACCCATTGAAAGTGGCACTGACCTGCTGTTTCAGTTGAGAGCCACCATACAGAAAAAAAGAAGAGAAAATGTCTGACCATCTAGTAGTGCCCAATACACCTTGTATTAGGATCCATTTTGGTGGCTCTCAAGAAGCTCTGAAAAGGGGCCACCAAAATGTAACATGCAGATCAGTTTTTTTAAACTCATCTTTTATCAGTTCTGCTTAGCATTTTTTCATGCTGTGACTTACCTAATAAAAAGGTACTATGTTGAGTGACAACACCCTTACAGGGCATGAGAAAAAGCCTCCACAAAGTTGCACGTGTAACAAGGGACATTACATTGCAGCTGCATATGTAACAAGAGGCATTCATCTACAGGTGTGCATGTAACAAGGGATATTAGTTCAAGTTCAAGTTCATTGCAGGAAAACTCCATTGAGCAAGCTCATTCACAAGAAGGTCCTGTGACATATACACTGATAACGAACTACATAAATAAATAAGAAAAATTAAAAATAAATGGAAATTAAATGATAGACAGTAATATAACATGTATGCATGTAATCGTATAATACAAGCTGGTTAATACGTACGAGAACACCACATTGGATGATGAACATTTCTAGGTAGTATACTAACAATGCAAGACAAGGTACCCGGTATTTGCAATACATTCATTTTAGACAATTGAGCAGCAACAGAAAAATATAGAGTAGGTGAGGTAGAGGGGAGCAGGAGTGTGATTGCTGCAGTAAAGGTCAGATGCTGGAGAATGAAGTAGCATCTTAGTTTAAAAGATGGTGCGAACAATAAGCAGTTAACCTGTGCAAAGCAAATTATGGTCTTACGCGGAATGTGCAAGCCCTCATCCGTCTAAGAAGGGGTTTAATGACAGTTGCAGCTGTTTTTTATCTTGGCTGCACTTAGCACTTTATAGAAGTTAATTGAAACTGTGCTAGTTAGTTTCAGCACGGTTTGCAGTTGGTTCCAAATAGAGGGAAGGGCATGTGCAATAGCACGTTTACCAAAGGAGGTCCGAGTCCTAGGTATATCGAGCAGTATGAAATCAGATTTCCTTAGAGAGTATGCACTATGCAAAATACTAATGAGAGATGAAAGATAACTCGGTAGTTTGTGCAGGAGTAGCTTAAGGGTCCAAAGACCAGCATGGAGCAGGCGTCTAGTAGTAAGAGATGTCCATCCAACAGCTGCATATAGGTCACAGTGGTGCGAACGGTAGGGGGAGTTGGTAATAAACCGTAACGAACGGTGATAGAGGATGTCCAATTTACTTAGGTTTGTATGAGTAGTAGAGAAGTAAATTACATCGCCATAATCAAGAAGGGGGAGAAAAGTGGCCTGGACAAGCTTATTTCGAGTTTCAAGAGGGAAGAGGGGCCTATTCCTAAAGAAGAAACCTAACCTAGCTTTAAGCCTTCTAGAAACGTCCTCTATATGGTCACTGAAAGAGAGTTTGTTATCAATCCAGATGCCCAGATATCTGAATTTGGAGACTTCCAATGGTTCGTTTAACGTGGTAACAATAAAGTCGTCGGGCGGGGGCTGGGAGATACCTGTGATGGTACTACAAGAGAATATCATAGCTTTGGTCTTCTTTGCATTGAGCAGGAGCTTTGCCTTTATTAGATTATGTTCGAGTTGAGCAAAGTCTGATTGAAGCACTCCCTTAATTTCAGATAGCGTAGAGCCAGAGGTATATAGCACGCTGTCATCTGCGAAAAAATGCAGATTAGACGTGGATATATTGGAATCAAGATCATTAATGTATAAAGAAAACAAGATAGGGCCTAGAATGGAACCTTGGGGGACATCTCTAACAACTGGTAAGGAAGCAGAGTAAAAGCCATCTGCTTTTACTTTCTGGGATCTCCCTGATAGGTAACTAGAGAACCACTGGGTAGTAAGGTACGTGGCCCTCAAATTAGTGAGGCAATTGACTAGTAAGTTGTGATCAACAGTATCAAAAGCTTTACTAAGATCCAAGAAGACTGCTCCAGTTACCTTCTTAGCATCCATAGCAGAGATCCAGTCATTGGTTACTTTTGCTAAAGCACAGATTGTGCTGTGATTTGCCCGGAAGCCAGATTGAGCTGGGTTAATGAGAGAGAAGGTTTCCAAGTGAGATTTTAACTGATTGTGGATCAGTTTTTCAAAAACTTTAGAGAGGATAGGCAAGATGGAGATAGGCCTATAGTTATTCACATTGCAAGGGTCACCAGATTTGAACAGAGGAAGGATGTGTGCTGATTTCCAGCAGGACGGCACAATAGCGGACGTAATGGAAAGGTTAAAGATATGAAGAATGGAGGCAGGGAGATGGGCATATCCTATCATTAGGAAGAAGGGTTCCAGACCATCATCCCCAGCACTTTTTTTGATATCTAAATTAAGGAGAGCCTCTTCAACTTCTTTAAAATTTATCTCACGCAGTTGAAATGGGTTGGGTGCGGAGCTAGGTATTGGGGGGGATTAGGTTGGCTCATCGCAGTACCAGCATAAGGTGAAGAGTCGAAGCTAGATCCGCCGTGGCAAAGTGAGAGTTAAGTTCTTCAAGGATTAGGACTTATTTTCCACTATCTTTCCACTAGCGATTAACTTAGCTGGAATGGAAGGGGCAGTTGGCCGCCCTTCTATAGATTTAATTGTCCTCCATATTTTGTGTGGGTTACCTTTCGCTTGTTCAAGGGTAGAGATGTAGAAGTTAGCTTTGGCAGAACGGATATTTTTCACACAGTTATTCCTGGCTGTTCTAAAAGCCTGCCAATCCGAAGATTTCTTTGAATGTCTAGCTTTCGCCAAGAGCTTGTCACGGGCTGTGAAGGCTGCCTTAAGATCTGGGGTGAACCAGGGGTTAGAGTTGTTTCATACCCTAACTTTGATAAAGGGGGCATGCTTATTTACCAGTCTAGTAAGACTGGCACTAAGGGTGGAGGCTGCCTCATTTACGTCTTTGGCAAGGTAAAGGTCTTGCCAACTGTTCATGCCCAGGTCAGAAAGGAAGTCTGCTGCACTGAACTTACAAAAGGATCATTTTGTTATATAGATGGGCTGTATTCGGGCTTTGATTTGAGATCTTATGCAAGCAACAATCCCATGGTCGCTCATATCGTTATGAAACACAGCTGAGTGTGATATTTTATGTGGGTGAGTAGTTAATACCACATCTAAGATAGAGCTGTTGGCAGTATTTAGGACATTGTTCCTTGTGGGTTCATTAACTATTTGCATTAGACCTAGCTCGTCGCAAAAGGATTTGAGGCAATCAGATTTATGGGTTAGCCAATCCATATTTAGATCCCCTAGGAATATTGTTTCAGTTTTCGCATCTGAGAATAAGGATTTCAGAAGATTAAGGATTTCATCGCCACCAGACGGAGGCCTATAGCCACCTATGATAGTAATGCATTCTGAGGAGGGAGATGAAGCTTCAATGAGACAATCTCAAATTCCTTGACTAAAGATTTGCAGCTGATATTAGTGATCATGCATTGGATTTAGTATATATAACCACACCTCCACCTCTAGAAGCCCTGTCCGCTTAAACTGTTTGTATCCCTGGAGGAAGATTCGCTGGTCAGTATTAGTCTTTTTTAGCCAAGACTCAGTAATTATGATAAGGTCTGGGTTGGTATGCGCAGCCCAAGCTTGCAACTGTACAAGTTTTTTGGTCAGGCTTAGAATATTCACCATCATCATCTTAAGACCTGTGGCTTCAGCAAAATCTGTAGGCGAGGTGAGTTGCAGAGGGGGGCCAGGGTTTAGTTCCACATTACCTGAGCAGAGAAGAAGCAGTAGTATCTTTTTCTTTAGGGAGCTTTTTAGGAAGGAGATGGCTTTTTTTCTTTGGGATCGCCCATAACGTGTTGCACAGGAAGTAGCACCACTAAAGTTGCAGTTTAGAGTGATCATTGTGAGTGCTCGTATGGTCATGGGCGAAGGCAGTAGTAAGGGGAGGATGGTATACCGGGGGGAATAGGCTAGAAGGGGGGAGGTTGATGAAGTACAGCGAGCTGTTGCAACATAAGGAGTTGAGACAGTGTGATGCTGATCTGAGATATATTGAAATACTTCAGGGTGCACTGTATTGTTAGGCACTCTGTACACTAGGAACAATAATAGAGCAGTGAGGAAGGCCATAGTGGCAGGGAGTGTGGTCTAAAAATTGGTATTGGTATGGTGTTTCGTTTCAGAGTAAGTACCAGACCCAACTACATAAACTCAAAATCCCAAAGTAAGATTTCGCTCAGAAGGGGAAAAAAGAACAGGAACAGATCAGATTGGTGGCTAACAGCTCAGATGTAGTATGCACAAGGATCAGGCTTATTGGCCCCACTCAGTACCAATGTCTGAGTGACAGCAAACAATAATAAGCCAATGGAACGGCAAAAGAACTAGCAAGGGCGGAGCATAACTGTATTTGAAGGAGGCCTGGGAGGAGGTGGTGGGGGCAGGAAAAAAATTTGAGCAGTTACAAGTACCACCAAGGCAGCAAAGAGCCAGAGAAGTCTGAAAAAGTCTATGGGGAGAGCGCACCAATCGGAGCAAGGGTGGCGAGCGGGCAGACCAATCACTGTCCCCCTGGGTCAGCGCTGCACCAATCGCAGGCGCACAGGCGTGCTGGCTTCTCAAAAATAAGTTTAGCGAAGATACCTTGGCTGGGATCCGTGCCCCGAGGCCCTTAAGCCGGCAAGGGCTGCAGGATGGTGTTGGTGGCGGTGGCCGCAGGAGCGGCTGTTTCTGGCCGCCTTTTCTCCAGGGCACCATCCAGGCGCAGAATCCAGAGGCAGTATATCGCAGTGGTCTAAGGCTCTGAGCTGCAAATCTGGTGACATCCAGCAGACCAGACCTGGGTTTGAATCCCACAGCTTCCACTTGCATACTGTGTGACCCTGAGCAAGTCACTTAACCTCCTTGTGCTCCCAGGTCGCTCCTGAAAAAAAGTTTTCAGCTTAGTGTGCTATACCTGGTTAAACAACTAAATAAAAAAAAAAAAAAAAAAAAAGAATCCTAAAAAAGAAGAAGAGCTGGGTCAGTAATAAATGGGCAGCACAGGAATTCAGAGGCGGGGATGCGGGGAGCTGACGGCAGAGTGTCAGCAGGGGTTGGGGGTGATGGTAGAGGGACAAAGAAAACGATTTAGGGAGGCAAGGTAGGCGGGACAAAGAAATCGATTTAGAGAGGCAGGGAAGGCGAGACAGGTGAAAATGCTGAATAGGTAATACAAGGGATCTGTGGGGATTGCCTCGGGAGGAGAGGGAGGCAGCCGGCGTAAGCACAGCAATGAATTTACTTCAAGGGGGTGGGGGTACAGAAGGTCGACGCCAGTAGAAGGAAAAAAGTAAAGGAAAGTTCTGTAGACAGTAGCAATAACATTAAGCTATAATTTGTGTGGTAGGAAACACAGTCCACGTTCGCTACTCTCACGCTGCTTGGATTAACAAGCTACAGTTTACACAAGGCTAAGCTAGGAGCAAAAACACAGTACACAACTTGTAGCCTTCACTAGATCAGCACTGGCCGTTACGGGAATCAGGGCAGAATTTTATTATTAAACAGGCTACAGTTTAGATTACAGTTTAAAGAACAGTCTATACTCAGAACAATACACAGTGCAAAACTTGAAACCTTAGCTTTTTCGGCACTGGCGGTTATGGGATTCAGGACAGAATTTGATCATTAGACAGTTTGATCATTAAACAGGCTACAGTTAAATTGCAGTTTAAAGAACAGTTTATGCTCAGAGCAAAAATACAGTGCAAACTTGAGACCTTTGCTTATACGGCACTGGCGGTTTCGGGATTCAGGACAAAATTTGAGCAGTTACAAGTACAGCTGAGACAGCAAAGAGCCAGAGAAGTCTGAAAAAGTCTATGGGGAGAGCGCACCAATCGGAGCAAGGGTGGCGAGCGGGCGGACCAATCACTGTCCCCCTGGGTCAGCGCCGCACCAATCGCAGGCACACAGGCATGCTGGCTTCTCAAAAATAAGTTTAGCGAAGATACCTTGGCTGGGATCTGTGCCCGAGGCCCTTAAGCCGGCAAGGGCTGCAGGATGGTGTTGGTGGTGGCAGCGGCCGCAGGAGCGGCTGTTTCTGGCCACCTTTTCTCCAGGGCACCGTCCAGGCGCAGAATCCTAAAAAAGAACCTTATTAACCTAATGTTGCACATAAAAGTACTGCTGAATGTTTAATAAGGAACAGTAAACAACAGTTTAAAATCCAAAACATTTTTCATTCAAGGTATTAAGACTTAAATACAACCACAGACTTAAAAAGTATTAAATATTAACAATAATGGCACTTTTTAATTAGTGGGATGGACAGTGAATTACTGTATTCCAGGTCTCATGCACTGACTATAACTACATACTGAAAAATCTATATATTTACAATAACTGCAGATTTTGTTTATGCACCATGATGAACTATAAGAAATGCATCAAATGACTGCAGTGTGCTTTCACCCAAGTCCCGCTTATTAAGAGATCTGTAAAGTCCGCTAAAAAGTCAATGAGTTGATTTAATTATTCCTTTTTAGCAGCATTTTGTACTTTGCAATGACTGTGTTCTGTTCCTCTGTCTGTATTTCAAAAATGGCATCTCCCCGAAGTTTATTGTCCTGGGAAAATTACTTCTTTGTACATTATCATTATCCTGATACCATGGTCAGGTGAAAACACTCCCATGATGTTGGACTTCAAGCTTCAGCTTCAAAGAGTACCACGTTTTCGTGTATCCACTGTGAATACTAGTGCAGTGTTAAATACCTTTCAATAAATAACAACACAAAACATGTTCATTTGTATTTGTTATGGATCAAAATGCTTTGATTTTTAGTAGAAAAACAGTGGGGAGGCTGGAGGACGACAGAGCAGCATACATGTTCTTTTTGTAATCAAAGTGAGGGACTGTGCATTAACCAATATACCAAGCACATGAGGGTCATTAGACAAAACTGTGTCAGGTGAAGCTATGTCAAAATCTTTGCCATAGTGGGTGCTATGGTGTCAGCAGAAGTAGAAGCAGCATTGAAGACTGTGGAGTCAGCAGATGCAGGATCAGCATTGGAGGCTGTGGAGTCAGCAGAAGTAGAAGCAACATTGAAGGCTGTGGAGTCAGCAGATGCAGGATCAGCATTGGAGGCTGTGGAGTCAGCAGAAGTAGAAGCAGCATTGAAGGCTGTGGAGTCAGCAGAAGTAGAAGCAACATTGAAGGCTGTGGAGTCAGCAGAAGTAGAAGCAACATTGAAGGCTGTGGAGTCAGCAGATGCAGGATCAGCATTGGAGGCTGTGGAGTCAGCAGAAGTAGAAGCAGCATTGAAGGCTGTGGAGTCAGCAGAAGTAGAAGCAACATTGAAGGCTATGGAGTCAGCAGATGCAGGATCAGCATTGGAGGCTGTGGAGTCAGCAGATGCAGGATCAGCATTGGAGGCTATGCAGTCAGCAGAAGCAGGATCAGCATTGGAGGCTGTGGAGTCAGCAGGATCAGCATTGGAGGCTGTGGAGTCAGCACAATGCAGGATCCGCACTGGAGGCTGTGCAGTCAGCAGAAGCAGCATAGGAGGCTGTGGAGTCAGCAGATGCAGGATCAGCATTGGAGGCTGTGGAGTCAGTAGAAGCAGAATCAATACTGGAGGCTGTGGAGTCAGCAGAAGCAGGATCAGCACTGGAGGCTGTGCAGTCAGCAGAAGCAGAATCAGCATTGGAGGCTGTGGAGTCAGCAGGAGCAGGATCAGCTTTGGAGGCTGTGGAGTCAGCAGAAGCAGCATAGGAGGCTGTGGAGTCAGCAGATGCAGGATCAGCACTGGAGGCTGTGCAGTCAGCAGAAGCAGCATAGGAGGCTGTGGAGTCAGCAGATGCAGGATCAGCATTGGAGGCTGTGGAGTCAGTAGAAACAGAATCAATACTGGAGGCTGTGGAGTCAGCAGATGCAGGATCAGCGCTGGAGGCTGTGCAGTCAGCAGATGCAGAATCAGCATTGGAGGCTGTGGAGTCAGCAGATGCAGGATCAGCATTGGAGGCTGTGGAGTCAGTAGAAGCAGAATCAATACTGGAGGCTGTGGAGTCAGCAGAAGCAGGATCAGCATGGAGGTTATTGAGTCAGCAGGAGCAGTAGAAATATCAACAGCTGTGTAGTCAGCAGGATCAGCACGGGAGGCTGTGGAATATGCTGGAGGAGAGCAACATGGAAAGCTGTAGAGTCAGCATGAGCACTAAGTAGACCACTAGATATAGTGGTGTCGGGCACCAGGACAGAGGGCACAGTGGTCGGCAAAGGAACAGGAGTATCTTTTGTAGTTGCTGCAAATACAGCCAAAGCTGTTCACTTCATCTTCTGGGCTTCAACATTACTTAGGTTTCACAAGGGCCATCTTCATGAGAATCAGAGGGTAATCACCCTAAAAGGCAGAGTTCCTTTCACAGCTGGTTGCCACTGGGAGTAATCGGATGGCAAAACTGTTCTAGACTGTGAACAGATTGCTTCACCTGCCCTGTTTACAAGCAGGTGCATGTAGTTCTGCCCCTTAGTGTCAGGAGTTCTTCCTAGACAGGATGTCATCTGTCAAGTCATGTTCTGCTCAAGGGGCTTGCCATGTGCTGGAAGGGTCATCCATAAGATGAACATGACCCCTTTGTAGTCCTGGATACATTTTAGCCAGTTTTGGAAGTGGAGTTGATCAAAGTGATTTGTCTACTGTGTCCCACCTGCTGTGCTTCGGATACAAATCCCACCTGGCAGTTACTAGATGGCTAGGATGCTCTGGGTCCAGTTTTTGTTGTGATTGCCTGGTGTCTGCAATCCAAAAATTATTTCCCTACCATTTTAAAGAGAACAGTGATGAAGCCACTCTTAAAGAAGTTATTTTGGATCCAGACAACCCAGCAAATTACAGACCTATCTCTAACCTCCACTTTCTTGGGTAGGTTTATCAGAAGGTGGTGGTGGTGGTGATGCAGCTGGAGTCTCACATTGAGTATTTTGACGTGTATTGGCCACTCTGTTTAGGCCTTAGGGCCCAACTATGGCATAGACACAGTGCTCACCAAGGTGTTCAATGATCTCCTCATATGAGGAACAATGGGGGGGGTCACTTCTCGCCTTCCTTGACTTCTCATTAGTGACATGTTAAGATAAAAAGCTCTTCATGGGCAAGGGTAGCAGGGACACCAAGTACATGGTTGCCAGACTAACAAAGATATCAAACACCTATCAAATTCTGCATGTCTAAAATAACATATTAAAGTACAACATGAACTAAACATTTGTGGATAGTATATGTCTATGGTGTTACATAATCTATTTTTTGTTTGTGTGAAAAATATAAATAAAAAGTTCTAATGGGTGATGAATGGACTTACAGTATGGCCTAGGGGTTAGAGCACTGAGTTGTGAATGAGCTTGTTATATCCAGCAGATCTGGGTTTGATTCCCACAACCTCCACTTACATACTGTGTGAACCTGAGCAAGTCACTTCCCTGAGCTCACAGGATGCTCTTGTAAATGGGCCTTATCCAGTTGCAAACAATTGAAAAAAGGTAATAGGAAACCCAAGCCAGTGGTTGCTAAACTAACAAGGACACCAAATGCATATCAAATTCTGCAAGTTAACAAAACAACATAATTCGAGTAAACAAGTACCACAAATCCGTAGCTAGTATACCTGTATAATGACTCATGGTATTTTTTCTAGACTGACTAAAATGATAAAAATCTCCATGTGTGACATATGCAACGGGGACACCAAACACGTAGTTACTAAACTAACATACACCAAACACTTATTGATTTCCACATGTTGAAAAACACAGAATTCAGGTAAAAGCAGCACCAAAAAATTCCCTAGGTAGAATGATTGTATAATGCTTAGTATCTATTTTTTCCTAGATTAAATACTTTAGATGAAATGCCAATATGGATGGCAAACATAACTGGGGATACTACTCTTACGGTTGCTAAACTAACAAAAACACTGCACCCTACTCTCCCCACACCCTTAGGTTACACATGAAAATGTGCTTCAGCTCCAGGACAAATGTTCTAAATAAATTAAACAACATGGTACTTATTCTATTATCTGTTTCGGCAGTAGCATAACAAAAATACAGCCCCTCTTACTGGACACAAAAAAATCATAATTGGTTCCTGTAACCATTCTGGGCTCTTTTATTCCTAAGAATAAAATGCCATGCCAAAGTGTTCCCAAAGTAAATCAACCAGGCTGCATATATAATGAGCACTTACCTGGTTGCACGTGTAATTAAAACACTCTCGGTTGGACATTACACACTCACAGCGTAGTCCCTTAACAATAAAAGAGGCTCCCATTCTGAAAACGGCATTTACTAAACCTCCAAGAAACTCTGCTCACACTCTGTGGTATCTGGTACTCGTATATGGGCCACATCATTGGTGCCAATGGGGTAGCGACAGACCCAGCAAAAGTAGAAGCCCTAACCACGTGGCCCCAACTGCACAATCTTAAGACCCTTCAGTTACTCCTCAGATTTTGTGGATAATACAGGAGGTTTTTGAAAGATTATGCAATTGTTGTCCACCCTCTGAACAACTTCACTCGGGGCATCTGCCTACCAACAAGAAGAAAGCCCATTCCAATAGGGGCAATCCCACAACAGAGTATTGGAAAGTAAATGAATCTGTTGATGCCAGATGGATTGAACACTGCAAGCAGCTTTCAAAGAAATCATCGACCGTGTAAGTGAGACACCAGTGCTAGCCTTTGCAGATCCCACAAAATCTTACATTTTGTGCACCAATACCAGTTTAAGTGGTCTGGGAGGAGTTCTGTGCCAGGAACACTCAGACAAACTTTGCCCAGTGGACTTTGCCAGTCGCAGTTTAAACCCATCTGAGAAATTATATCCTGTGCACAAACTTGAATTTCTGGCCCTCAGGTGAGCAGACATTGAAAAATTCCGTGATTATTTGTACAGCGCCAAGTTCACAGTGAGGACAGACAACAACCCACTCACCTATGTGAACACCACAGCCAAACTAGATGCAGCTGGATGCAGGTGGTTCTCAGCTCCATTTACATTCATGTATGTATTTATTTATTTATTTTATTTTATTTATTTGAATCTCGGATTAACACCTTTGAGGACAAGCTCATTACATAGGTTCCATGTCAAGGCAGACAAACAATAAGAACATTGTACAGAATAGGGTGAAACAAATTGGAACATAATTGTACAGGAATGGTTATAACTAGCACAGTCACAGTCGAAGGCTATGTGCAAACAGCCAGAGTCATTACAAAACTTCATTCTTACAAGGATATCAAACCTGATAGGAGAAAGATTCGGGAGATACAGCAAGCAACACAATTGAACAGGAGTGACTATGATTAGATCAGTTACTGGCATAGGCTAAGCAACAAATAGCCATAGACACATAACGACACTTAGGCAATCTATCCAAGGATGAAGGACTGATGAGAGACAGAAAGGAACTAGAGGTGGAGTAAGGGCAGAGGGAATAAGCCCAAAGGGTTGTAGCTGATGAAGGAGTGGACCAGGAACATAGGAGACAGCAGGGGGTGGTGAGTGCATGTTAGTGGGCCTGCAAGTGGGGAAGTGGGGGATGAGCAAGTAAAATGAGGAGTGGAGGAAGGGAGGATAGCGAAGGAAGGAGGAAGAGGGTAGGGGGAGGAAGGCATGGAGGAAGGGGTGATGGGGAAGAGTGGGAGGGACTGGGACGGGGAGGAGGAAGGCTGACGAGGACTGTATGCTATGAATGGATATATGAGTGATAGTGGATTGATGCCAGGCAAAGAGGAGCTGAGAAGAGACAGGATAGGTTGCAGTGTGAGCAATGACAGAGTGGGCGGGTGAATAGGACTGGGTCCAGGAAGTATCTAGAGATGTGGCAAGTAAGTTATTGGGAGCAATCACAGCAAGCCTTCGCAATTAGCAGTTGTCTCAATTTTCTTTTAAAAGGACCGATCAAAGTTAACGAAGAGATGTCAGGGTGTAGGAAGTTCAGCCAAACAGGTGCACAGTAGGCGAAGGACCTTTGACCCAAGGAGGTGCGACAGTGGGGAATTTTAAAGATTCAGTTATCCGAGCTATGAGTGCTGCGATGGTTATCATTGGGGGAGAGGAGATTCTGCATCCCTGTAGGTACCAGGCCTAGGCTAACTTTTTTGCCAGTAAACAAGACAGGTAGAGTGGCCTGCCTGAGAACTGAAGCCAGTTAGTCTGGGCACACAGGTCACACGTATGCATCAGGCGAGTGGCTCCAGTAACAAGCCAGCAGGCCTTGTTTATTGCTACTTTTATAGATGTAACCCCCCTGCAAATGGGGATTGCCAGAGGTCTTCCCTGAGCTGGCTGAGTGCTCCTAGTCTGAATGGTGTTCGCCGTTCAAGCCATTTATCAGTGAGTGCTTTTAGAGCCTCTAGTACTGTCTCTTTAAGAGCTGTCTGCTTGCAGACATAATTATTTCACATGGGAGGACTGTGTGTTCTTCTGCTCGAGTCCCACTCGAGCCGCTGACAAATTGCTCCATTCTGCCGTCACTAAAAGGGCAGAGTGAGTACTTTCCAGAAATGTAACTGTTTGCCCCCATACCTTTTAGAGTATTAGTGGGAATGTAATTTGTCTAACCTGCCTTTCTTGCAGCTGGGACTTTGTGTGCTTCGCCCCTCCATTTTGGATCAGAACTATAAACTGGATCCAATCAGGAGGGAGGGGCACTTAAGATGGAGTATTGAGCAACCAACCAGGATTAGGACTCTCTCGGGAGCCAACTGCCAATAGGGGATATGGCCAGTAATTCTGGGAAGTGAAGTTCTGGACTGTGGCGCCTTTTCACATCAATAGGGGAAGCTGTAAGTGACTGGCATCTGAAGCCCTCCAATTGAATCGGGTGGCACCCGATGGTAATTCCCTGCCCAGTAGCCGAGAGAGCAGATCTGTTGTGGCCATGTCTGAGGAAGGAGCTCCAGGCTTCTGCGCTGTATAGTTTTCACGTGGGAAGCGCGTGTGGAGGCCAAAAGTCGGGCAGCTCGTTTGTCGTGGTGATTCAGACTGAATCCGCTGTGTGTGAGGAACAGGAGAGGCTGTGTGGCCAGCAACCAGGCTTACCCTGTAGAGGACTGGAGAATCTGCTTCATCGCGCTCAGTCTGTCAGGAGAGTGAACTGCATCGCTAATTCCTGGAGTGGCAGTAAGTGCGATCGGGATATGAAAGCAGCTGCCTGGTGTGGTAGCCTTCTTTTTTCATATAAATGTGTGGGAGCTGTCCAGCAAAGGCCGTGAGTAAAAATCAGGTAGCTCCCTGCCAGTTGAATAATTGAATTGCAAGGGTTTCAACTGATTTTTCTTCCTTGATACACGAACTGAGACTACCGGCTCCGGATTACAAATTGGGTAGTGTGCCAATATTTTCATCTTCAGGGCTCCAACCAGCTGCACCGATTCTGGCTAGCCCCCCTCCATCCTGGGTACTCAGCGACAGTGACTTATAGGGAATTTAGCCCTGTGCACAGTGCTCTGAACATTAGTGTGACTGAGTTAATTAACCTGATTTCCCCCTGCCCTTGTTACTATCCCCTAAATAAATCAGATTTGGTTGTTTAGCAAAGTTACACTGCTTGAACTGCATGTTTGTGTTGAAATTCTGTACAGTGGCTATTGTATTACTGCATCTTACTTTACAGGGGGTCCCCAGAGTCAAGCTGATCGAACCAGTCCTGGGGGTAAGTGTATACTGTGAAGGTACTGCTGCTATACTGTGTGGGCCACTAGTGGGAAGAAAGGGAGGTTGCAGTGTCCCAGAGGGCTGTGACCAAGTCATACTAGGCTGTTTTAACCCTGACCTCTGGGTGGAGGCACCCGCCATTGGACCTAGGCCCCTCAACCTGTTAGTATTCAGTCAGACGGGGTAGTAGCCCTAGGATAGTGCCACCTGGGGTTACATATGGCAAAGGGCTGTGTCAGTAGCTGAGTCATATATTATCAGCTCATAGTCAGTGAGTGTCACTAGGGAACTGTGCACGGCTAGCTTAAGAGCCTCAGATGTTAGACTATGTTTGTGCCTGTGCAATAGTCCAATACACATGTTGACAGCCTTAGTGACTGTCGATGTGGAGGTTGAAAGACAGTGCTCTCTAGCATGATCGCCAGATATTTGAAACATTGCATAAGCTCAAGTGGAGAGCCCACCTCATTAGTGATGCAAAGAGGGTGGGTTCTGTACTGGTTTGGGGCAGTGAAGAACATCATAGTTTTCATCTTTGAGCAATTCATCACATACAACTACAGTTTAGAGTACAGCAGTCGCAGAACTAATATCAACACACACCTTGATCTGCCGGTCACTAATACCATGATTCCAAGTTCAGCAGTGAAAGCAGTGTGTTTGAAGTTTGACATGACCGATTGTGCCACTCCTGCAAACCCTCACAGAGCAATTGACACGTGGGGAGCCTCCCCAGATGCCATTCCAGTAGCCTATCTTAATTTCATCAGCTTGGATCTGTCAATTTTGCCCTACCCGAGCCAGCCTGAACTAAAACAAGCCCAAAGGGAAGACTGTGTTATACGAGAAGTGATACAGGTTCTGGAAAAAGGACATGATGCAAATCAAGTGTCAGTAACTCACCCAGACATCCCACTGTTACTAAGAGAGTGGAACAGATTGTTTTCAAAAGATGGACTGTTCATAGAGCTCAGGGCTTTGGCTTCATTGGGGACTGGGGGTCCACCAGGAGAGATGAAGGTCTGTACTGGCACGATGGTCTGCATCTGTTCAGGAAGGGAACCAAGCTCCTAGGTGATAGGTTTAAATGCTTCCTTGCAAGTTTTTAAACTAGCCAAGGGGGGAGATGCTGATAGGAAGCAGGAAATGTCAAGCCTCCCCCCACAAAACATGGCAGGCAGTAAGGTAAACACTGAGGTACAGAGGTTGACAGAGGGCTGTACAGGGGTAAATGGAGAAATAGACAAAGGATATAAGAGCAGGGATGGGAGAAAAAAGGATAAAGCCAACATTATATGGAGGGCTGTCAGTACCAGTGCCCATAGTCTGGGAAACAAGCTTCCTGAGCTAGTAGCCCTGATGGAAGAGGAACACTTGGATATTGTGGCAGTCATGGAAACATGGTACACGGAGAACCATGACTGGGATGTCAACATACCAGGGTACACAATCTACAGAAGGGACAGGGAGGGTAAAAGAGGAGGTGGAGTAGCTCTCTACATAAGGGAAGGGATCAAAGCTACAGCACTAAAAAGTAAAGGGGAGGACAAGAGGCACTGTGGGTTACCTTGGAGACAGGAAATGGCATCACAATCCGCACAGGGGTTTATACAGGCCCCCATCTCAAGGGGAGGAAATGGACAAGAAAATGATAGAGGACATTCTCAAAATGGCTGAAAAAGGGAAGATACTGTTGATGGGGGACCTGAATATGCCAGATGTTCACTGGACAACATGTACTGCAGCCACATCCAAGAGCAGGGTCATTCTCGATGCCCTACAGGGGGCATGCCTTAGACAACTAGTGTTGGAACCCACTCGGGAAGGAGCAATATTAGACCTGGTACTCTCAAATGGAGAGAGGATCACAGATTTAGAAGTCAGTAGCCATCTGGGAGCGAGTGACCACCACACAGTGTGGTTCACAATAAGCACAACCATGCAGACAAGCCATGCAAAAACAAGGATATTGGACTTTAGAAGGGCTGACTTTGGCAAAATGGGTGAGTGCCTAAGGAATGCACTAACAAATGGGCAGGAAGAAGGGGTGGAAGAACAATGGAGAAAAATCAAAACTGCCATCATGGCGGCAACAAGCCTTTGTGTGAAACAAATAAAGAAAACAAAACAGAGTGAAAAACCACTATGGTTCTCAAAAGATGTACAGGGAAGGTTAAGGAGAAAAAGGCTGCATTCAAAAAGTATGAGGAATCACAGAAGGAGCACGATAGGGAACTGTATCAATTAAAGCAAAAAGAAGTGGGGAAGGCAGTCAGAATAGCAAAGGCCCAAACAGAGGAAAAGATAGCCAACTCAGTTAAGAAGGGGGATAAAACCTTTTATAGGTACATTAGGGAACATAGAAAGGTTAAGGGAGGGATAGTGAAGATTAACAAAGGAGAGGGGAGGTGGGCAGAGGGAGACAGTGAAAAGGCAGAGATACTGAATGAATACTTTTGCTCAGTATTCACAAAAGAAGAGGAGCAGTTACCTAAACCAAACAACAGAAGCACTCTGGATGGGGGGTTGACACCAGTCCATTTACAGAAGAAAGAGTCCTGAAAGAACTCCTAAAACTCAAGGTGGACAAAGCAATGGAGCCTGACGGGATTCATCCCAGAATCCTAAAAGAACTATTGGGGGACCTAGTGACACCACTGACCACACTTTTTAACAAATCATGGGAGGATGGGGTGGTACCTGAGGACTGGAGGAGGGCAGATGTGATTCCCCTTCACAAAAGTGGGAGCAAGGCAGAAGCAGGAAACTATAGACCTGTTAGTTTGACCTCAGTGGTAGGGAAAATGATGGAATCACTTCTGAAAGAAAGAATTGTTGAGTACCTAGAGGTCAGCGGGGCACAGGACACAAAGCAGTATGGATTCACAGTGGGAAGGTCATGTCAGACAAATCTAATTGATTTCTTTGACTGGGTGACCAAAGTAATAGACCAGGGAGGGGCTGTGGATATGGCCTACCTAGACTTTAGCAAGGCATTTGACACAGTACCGCACAAAAGATTAATAATCAAGTTAGCCAGCCTGGGAGTGGGTCCCAGGGTGGTAGCGTGGGTAGCAAACTGGCTGCACAAAAGGACACAGAAGGTAATAGTGAATGGAACTCATTCCAAGGAAAGGGGAGTTACTAGCGGAGTACCTAAGGGCTCAGTACTGAATCCAGTCCTCTTTAACATCTTTATAGGTGACATTGTAGAGGGTATGGAAGGAAAGGTATGCCTCTTTGCAGATGACACAAAGATCTGTAACAGAGTTGATACACAATGGGGGGCAGAAAGGATGAGAAGGGACTTGGCAAAATTGGAGGAATAGTCAGATGTATGGCAACTTAGATTCAATGCAAAGAAGTGCAAAGTAATGCACCTGGGAAACAAAAACCCAGGAGAAGAATACACAATGGCAGGGGAGGTACTAACAACAACAATAAAGGAAAGGGACCTGGGGGTAATCATATCAGATGACCTAAAGGCGGGTAAGCAATGTGAAACGTCAGTAAGGAGAGCTGGGGGGGATACTGGGATGCATAGGGAGGGGCATTACAGGTAGAAAAAGGGAAGTGGTTATCCTCTGTACAGACAGTTGGTGAGACCCCATATGGAGTACTGCGCAGTTTGGAGACCCTATCTATGCAAGGACATAGACAGGATGGAAACAGTCCAGAGGAGGGCAACTAAAATGGTGCAGGGTCTACATCAGAAACCATATGAAGAGCGACTGAGAGAGCTTAATATGTACACCCTTGATGAAAGGCGGGACGTGGGGGGGCATGATAGAAACTTTCAAGTACCTCAAGGGAATCAACAAAGTCCAGGAGGGTAGCATCTTTCAGAAAAAGAGATGTGCAAGAACAAGGGGGGCAAAATTTAAAGATAGAAGGGGGACAACTCAGGGGTAATGTAAGGAAATTATTTTTCATGGAGAGAGGTGGATGCATGGAACCACCTTCCTGGGGAGGCTGTGGGGTCTAAAACAGTGGGGGAATTCAAACATGCATGGGACAGACATAAGGCAATTATAGTGGGGGGTTGCAGGAAGTAGGCTGTTGGTTAACTAGAACCTGCAGCTTATCCAATAGGTAGGGAAATGGGAAGACTGGGTGGGCCAAGTGGTCCTTATCTGCTATCAAAGTCTATGTTTCTATGTTTCATACGAACCAGTCAGGACAGTGCCCACCCTGAGTTCCCTAGACAACAATTGGTGTTGCCATGGAAGTGCAGAAAAGCTGTTATCAAATCTTTACATGACGAAATAGGTCACTTGGATTCTGATCATACTTCAGACCTACTGAGAGTATGTTTCTATTGGCTCAAGATGGCAAAAGAAGTTGAGAAACACTGTGAATCCTGCCTGAGATATACCAAAAGAAAGGCTTTACCAAAAATGAATATCAAAACCTGTGGACTACTGGAGCTAGTATGTGCGGACTTTCTTTCACTAGAGCCCGACAGAAAAAACGCTGGCAACATTTTGTTGATAACTGACCATTGCATTTGATATGCTCAAGCATACCCCACAAAAGATCAAAAAGAAACCACTGTTGTGAAAGTGCTGCAAGAATATATAAATCACTATTGTTGTTGCTATTTCTCTTTTTCAGCTGGTGAGGGGGCTCAGCGGCAGGCCAGTAGCTGATGGAGATGAGAAGGGTGGGGCTTGAGAGCTGAAAAGCCAATGCCGCAGAACCGAACTCAGTGTGTTGCCAGGGAAGAACTGGAGCAAGCTGCCTAGCAAGGCAGACTGGGACCATAACCAGCGCCTAATTTTCGATGCAATTTCATTCATAAACTGCTGTTATTTCACTCTTTCAACTGGCGAACAGGGCTTGGCAGTGGGCCAGCGGCTGATGGAGATGAGAGGGGCGAACTTGAGACCGGAAAAGCCCACACCACAGAACCAGACTCAGTATGGTGCCATGGAAGAACTGGAGCAAGCTGCGAAGGAAGTCAGATTGGGACTGTAACCGGCACCTTATTTCGGATGTAGTTTAATTCAGAAGCTGCTGTTATTTCATTCTTTCAGCTGGCAAGGGGGCTTGGCAGTGGGCCAGCAGCTGATGGAGATGAAAGTGTCGGGGCTTGAGAGCTGAAAAACTCACACAGCCCTGTGGTGTGAGCACACAGGCACAAGTGGTGTGAATACCACTCAGGAGAGAAAACTCAGGGCTGACGTATGCAGCAGGAGTGGTAAGAAAAGTTTTGCCCTTTGTACATTGGATTGTTAAACTTGAACATGGGGTTTGGAAATGTCAGTGCATTTAAGGGTGGTATTGATGATTCAGTTATTATCATTTTTAGCATTGCCATGTGAAAGGGTTGAAGGGAATGTGAGTTTTTGTTTTAATATTGAGAAAACACACAGAAGTAGGCAAAATATTTTACAAAGTAAGCTTCCAATTGACAGACTACAAGCCAGGGTTAATCCAAGTACCAGATTTGCACTCCTTCTCATCCTCAGCTCTCTCTCATCCTGGGCTACATTTTCTAAAGGAAAAATGAAAATCTGCTTAGGGAATTTGGCAACTATTAAATTAAAAGGAAGTGGGATAAATAAATTGTGTTTATATATGTTACTGGTTTTGGCAGGGGATGTCAAACTTAATCCAGGACCATCCCCTTATCAAAATAAAGAGGACAGGCCTGTAGGGGGGCGAGTTCTAAGAGTGAAAATTGTGCATTTGATTGTTAGAAGCATTTTGGCCCACTCTGATGAACTGAAAGTATGGGTAGAGTTAGGGGACTACAATATAATCGGTTTAAGTGAAACTTGGCTAAAAAAATATTCTTCAAATGCTCAGCTTTTATTAGAAGGAGTCACGTTATTCAGGCAGGACAAAACTGGTAGTAAAGGGGGGGGGTGTTTTATATAAAAGACTCATCATCCATAAAGCAAGTTGAGAAAGGAGTCTGTGGGGACCAGACTGGTTATTGAACGGCAAAGCTTTTGTTAGGAGGTTAACAGTGTGAACGCTTATATTTAACTTATTTTTATAGCCCTCCCAAATGCAGCATAGAGAACCTTCAAGCTCTTGAACACTGGACTTGATGTCGTAACAACAGATGTGAACATATCATGTTGGGGGACATTAATGTAGACTGGAGTAAAAAGATGTACTAAGCAAGATCAAACAAAGAATGGAAGCTTTAAATCTTTTTCAGATAACTGATTGCCAAATTCGGGTAATCACTCCGTTATAGACTGGATATTTACAAATCATCCTGCAAATATTTTAAGGCAAGGCACTTTGTCTGTTGCAGTCTCTGATCACTGCCCCATATTTTGTCTGGGGAAATGCAAAAGAGAACAAAATCAACCAAGGCTGATAAGTAAAAGAAGCATAAAAAAGACGGAATGTTGATGGCTTTGTTTTAGACACTGGACAGATAACGTAGCAACAATTTGGTAATGAAGTTAGTTTGGACATAGTAGTTGAGTGCTTAACTAGTCATCTTGTTAGTGCTTTTGAGGTCAACACACCACATTCAAAACAGCGTGTAAAAGGGATCGTACTCCCCATGGTTCAGTAAGGCGTTTATGCAATTAATGAAAAGGAGGGATAAACAAAGGCATCAATTTCTTAAAAGTAGGGATACAGCAAGCCTAAATCAAAATAAAGAACTGAGAAATAGGGTAAAACTTCAGGTAAAGTATGCTAAATCATTATATTATCACCAGCAACAATTGCAGAGCATAACAAATCCTAAAACTTTCTGGGCCTCATACAAGAAACTATGTAGTCCACAGGATAGGTCTGGAATCTAATGCTTAAAGGATGGGGACAGACTTATACAAAGTTGAAAGGATATAGCAGATGTATGCAGCAAATTCTTTTGACAAAATGATACAGGTGGCAAGGAACAGTCAGGACTGTAGGAATTATGTCTCAAACACTGGTAGGGCAAAGGAAAGGAGGGTGAATATATTAAATTTTAACTCTGACAAGACTGATGAAAAGGAAATGTTGGAGCTCTCATTGTGGCTTGATGAGAGAAAGGGCTGCAGACCAGGTAATCTATACCCAAGGTTATTAAAGATAGTGGCTAACAAAATCTCAGAACCTGTGACTAAATTGTTTAACCCACCCAAGAGGATGGGAGTTGTTCCCTCCCAGTGGAAAGAATCAACCATTATCCCTTTATTTAAGGCAAGATATAGGTTAAGTGTTGCAAATTATAGACCTATTTCTTTGCTGCCAGCTCCGGAAAAAGTGCTGGAAAAATTTATCTTTCAACAGATGATGTCCTGCTTGGAGGAAAATGGCATATTGAATGATCAGCATCACGGATTTAGGAAGGAGCAGTCCACTGCGACGGCCCTGGCTGGGTTGGTAAACACCATACTCACAGCTTACAAAGAAGGGTTGGTTGCGGGTGTGGTGTTTGTCAACCTAGCTGGGGCATTCGATATGGTGAACCACAGGTTGCTTTCAGAGAACCTGGAGGGGATTGGAGTGAAAGGTCAGGATTTGATATGGTTTGAAAACTAAGTCATCGTATTGAAAGGGTTAAAATACGTAGTGTGTTTTCAGGACCTAGGAAAGTGAAGACAGGGGTTCCCCAGGGCTCAGTACTAGGCCCTTTGTTATTTTCAGTCTTTATTAATGACTTATCAAAAATTTTCCCTAGTGGTATTAGTTTGTTATATGCTGATGATACAGTTGTCCTTGACTCTGGCCCCTTTATAGCTGAGCTGCAAGTTCTTTTACAAACTAATTATGATATTTTGGCAGTATGGCTGGAAATGAATGAATTAAAACTGAATGAAAGTAAAAATAACATAATGCTTTTTGTCTCTGCTCAAAGACTAGACAGCCTGCAGATTGTTCAGCGAAATGGAAATACACTCTCTGGGGTTCCTAAATTTAAATATTTGGGGTGCTGTTGGATTCTAGTTTTAGTATGGTACCTCATATTGAAAATAGAGGAAACAAATTTAATCAAAAACTGGTCTGTCTGTATCATAACATTGACACACTGTCAGATGAAGCCCGAATGCAAATTGCAAAACAGGTCCTGATTCCTACATTATACTATGGTAATGTTCTATTTGTGAACCAAAATAATGCCTTCTTAGATAAATATCAACCTGCTCTAAACAACATATGCCATGTTGCTCTTAAGGCACCTTATAGAACACATGACTGTAATTTATTTAGCGGAATGGGAATTCTGCCTTCCCATCTTATGACTGAGTATAACACAGCAGTATTTATTTTATTTTTTATTTTATTTTATTGAAATCTAGGATTACAAATACCTTTGAGCAGGAACTGCTCGTTTACAAAGGTTCCACGTCGAAAGATTGGGGGGCATACATACATACGAAGGTCAACATAATAATACATAGTTACACAATAAAAAGAAGTAAGAGACTGAGGCTTAGGAAATTCCAGTAATTCAAAATGTGCCAAATGTTAGGTAGCATAACATACTAGCCAAGGGCAATCTTAGAAATAAGCACCGCAGGTGAGAGGGAAGGGGGTATGCAGGCAGGAAGGCCATTGTCAGAGGGTAGAGGGTGAGGGTAAGAGCTCTAAAGGGGACGGAGGGGAGGGGAGGGATAAAAGTCAGTAAATGCCTGGGGGGGAGGAAAGGGAGAGGGGGCAAGGGGGTAGGCAGGTAGAAGGGGGCAAGGCAGGGAGAGGTAGCTGTCAAGACTGAAGTGGAGGGCAGTGAGCGATGTGCCCCGATTAGGCGAGGCAGTCACAACGACTAGTTGAAATGAGATAAAGTCGGAGTTGTCTCTTAAAAGGGCCAAGAGCAGCAGCAGCAGTAAGGTTTCTTTGTTGAGAGTATTGTACCGCTGTGGTGCTCTATGGGCAAAGGCCCTCTGGCCCATGGTTGTCCGGCATCTGGGGACGAGGAAGGTTAGTTGTTGTGAACTTCTTGCTCACTGGGTGCTGTGGTGATCATTGAGAAGCTTTTCAATGCCCGGGGGCATGACCCCGAGGAGGACTTTTTTGGCTAAGAGGCAGGTTTGATACTGTATCCGGCTGATGAGCGGAAGCCATCCTGCCCGAGTGTACAGGTCACAAGTGTGTGTAAGTCAGTCAGCCCCAGTTAGCAGCCTGCATGCTTTGTTGAGTGCAACAATTTGCTTATCAAATAGTTAAAAACTCTGCACCATATATTTTATTTTCCTCTTTCAATCTGTATTCAAGGTCTAACACTACTAGGAGTAACTTATCCAAGCTTTTCTCTATTAATCCCACAAAGCTAACATTGGGTAAAAAAAAAATATTTTTCTTGGTTTGGCACAAGTATTCTAAATGATTTGTCAGATTTTATTAAAGAAATTGTACAGTGTGAATGTGAAATATCAATGTTAACTGTTTGTAATTGCTGTACTTTTTCATAGAAACATAGACTCTGACAGCAGATAAGGACTGCTTGGCCCACCCAGTCTGCCCATTTCCCTACCTACTGGATAAACTGCAGATCCTAGTTAACCAACAGCCTACTTCTTCCTACCCTCCACCAGAATTGCCTTATGTCTATCCCGTGCATTCTTGAATTCCCTCACTGTTTTTGACCTCACAACCTCCTCAGCAAGGCCATTCCATGCGTCCACCACCCTCTCTGTGAAAAAATGCTTCCTCATGTTGCCCCTGAGCCATCGCCCCTCTATCTTCAAATTGTGTCCCCTTGTTCTTGCACATGTCTTTTTCTGAAAGATGCTACCCTCCTGGACTTTGTTGATTTCCTTGAGGTACTTGAAAGATTTGTCTAGTGCACTTACCCGGTCAACAAAAACTAAATAAATAAATAAAAATCATGCCCCCCCCACCCTTTCTTTGCGGGTATGCATATTAAGCTCCTTTAGTTTCTCTTTGTATGGCTTCTGGTGCAGACCCTGCACCATTTTAGTTGCCCTCCCCTGGACTGCCTCTATTCTGTCTATGTCCTTGCAGAGACGGGGTCTCCAGAACTGCACACAGTACTCCAGATGGGATCTCACTAACTGTCTGTACAGAGGGATAACAACTTCCTGTTTTCTATTGGTGATGCCTCTCCCTATACATCCCAGTATCCCCTCAGCCCTCCCTACTGCCTTCTCACATTGCTTGCTAATCTTTAGGTCATTTGACATGATTACCCCCGGTCCCTTTCCATTTTTGTTGTTGTTGTTGTTCTTGTACTTGTTGCATTCAATCGTGTATGTAAGTGTTTATTGTTATATGTCAGGCATGACTGAAAAAAGGCTGTGCCCAGTTCACTGTCTGGTAAAAAGAAAAAAATGAAAAACTATGGCATCCCTAACAGAATCCACTCAGCCTAAGGGAGGGGCTTTGAAAGTAGACTTGCAAAATAATTCCTTGCCACGTATGGTATCAGAATGTATGGAACTACACCATTTCACCCTCAAGGGGACCCTCAACCTGAGCATTTTAACTATACACTAACTGACATGTTGGGCACTTAGGCCCCAGCTCAGAAACCCAAGAGAAGCCAGAAAATAAGTTCCCAACTACATGCCTATAACTGCACTTGAAATAACACTACCCAAAGGTCACCTTTCTACCTGATGTTAGGCATGGAAGCACAGCTACCAGTGAATCTATATTTCGGAATCTCAGCCAATAGAGCATCTGAAAAGATCTATTTAGAGTACACCAGGAGACTACATCAGCAACTAGAGAAAGCTTACCAACTCGCATCTGAGGCAGCAGCCAAAAATAACTTTGCAAACAAGAGTAGGTAAGAGAAAGGTTTGTCACAAGGTGTTACAGGTTGGAGACCGTGTATTTTTGAGAAACTTGGGCCTTCAAGGAAAACACGAGATGCAAGAGCATTGGGCGCCAGAATCTTACACCATACTAGAACAAATGCCAGACTTGCCAGGGTTTACAAGATTTGCCAGGAGCAAGGTAGAGGCCTAGGAAAAACTATTCACAGAAACCGTCTTCTACCCATCAGAGAGATTGTGCCTGAGCTTGCTAATGAGACTGAACACCCAGCTTGCTAATGAGACTGAACACCCAGTAGCCCAGAGACCAAAAACCTGTTTTGTTGTTTTGTTTATTTAAAATCTGGTAAATCCATGGGCCAAAAACCCATTTTCATGGGCAACCAGAGCCACAAACAAATATAAATTAATGTAACAGACAATAGTTTAAGATTACATATCAGTCAATACAACCAACATTCACTCAGACTAATTAAAACATTTACATTGACTCCTGGAGAATAAGAACAGTAGAATTGATTGAAATCACGGTCGCCAGAATTTGTGACAGCTATTGCTACAGCAAGAAGCCAGAAGGGGAAGGAAACATATTAATTTCAGTGCTTTACAGTAACTGTTCATTGGTATTTTTGTTTTAAACTTAGATTGTGGGCTTTTAGTGACACTGTAATTTCTTTGCTGTCTTTACTTAGCATTGTTTTTGGGCTGTTGAAAATTTAAAATCTAGTTTGGTGTGCTTGTAGTGGTGGTGTATTCCTTTGCTGTCTTTAATTGCTGCAAATTTTCGCCTCCCCTGACCCCAACTCTTAATTATATGCCCTGTTAAATCTGATTGACAGGAGCTAAGCACAGGGGATAGTAGGGGTAGTGGAATAGGAGGGGCATAAGGGTGAAGAAGCCCGCACTCAGCACAAGTGTTTTGACTCATTTTTTTTTTTATAAATATTTTTTTTCTTTTTTAAAGAAAAGTAAATGAGGATCAGTGGCAGGATTTTTTAGGACAGTAAATTAATAAAAAGGGAACTAGGAGAGCTTCAGTAACAGACAAGTACTGGAATAGCAGTATAAGTGCAGTATAATATGGGGAGTGGTGCAATGCAGTGGCTGCAGAGCAGTCATATTCAGGCAGACCTTCTGGACACTGAGGTGCTGCCCTATCTGCATGCATCTCTCTGGACTGTGGAATGAGGTAGCCAGACTCAGAGCAGAAGTAAACTGGGTCAGGAGTACCATCACCCCTATCCAGAGACCACCCAGTCCAATGCCGCTGCCTCAAAGGATGCTGAGAACTAGGAGCACTTGGATGACAGTGGGCTCAGGGAGGGTTAGGGCAGTCAGGCAGAGGCACATCCCAGATCCTATTCCACTCAAGAACTCATATGCCACACTGGCAAATGGGGGCAACCAAATAGAGGTACCCAGAGAAGTGAAAGGAAAGGATGTGGAGGTTTGCCAAGGAGGTGACCTCAGTGGAGAGAGCAGTGGACCTCAAAGGAGGAGGAAGAGAATCCTGGTGGGGGGCTCCATCATAAGAGGGATCCAGCTAGGAACACAGGAGGGGGAGGACAGGGAGGTGAGGTGCCTACCAGGTGCCACGGCATAGAGGGATGGAAGGAAGATCCTGGGGATCACTGGGAAGGCAAGACAGGAGGGTGAGCTGGATGTCATTATCCACCTAGGTACTAATGACCTGGCAAATGGGGAGCCAAAGGAAGTTCAGGAAGAGTTTAGGAAATTGGGAAGGGGTCTCAAGCAAGTAGCTACTTCTGTCACCTTCTTAGAAGTACTACCTGTGAGAGGCATGGGAAAGCATAGGGGTGCATGCACTAGGAACTTTAACTCATCGTTGAAGAACTGGTGCTGTGAGGAAGGGTTTGGATTCATTGGTGACTGGGGACCCACCTGGAGGGATGGAGGCTTGTTCAAGCCTGATGGCCTGCATCCATCCTGAAGGGGAATCCAAGCACTCAATGATAAGTTTAAATGCTACATTAACAAGCATTTAAACTAGCCAAGGGGGGTGGCAAGGAGGGTACCTAATTTCCCACCCCCCACAGCTAGCAGTGGAACCAGTGAACCAGAGAAGTGGATATCTCTACAAAGCAGTGTGCAAAAGATAGAGATAATCACCCAAGAGGTGGACAGGCAGAAAAGGGGCAAAATTCAACAGAAGGGCAGACAGCAAGGAGAACCAGGGATAATGGACAACCAGGGAAGGGGTTGGAGTAGAACATCTAAAAAGTCTAGGGAGGTCAAATCATGGAAAGCCATGTGTGCCAATGCCAGAAGCCTTAGCAACAAGATTGAGGATCTGGAGGCTGTCATGGTGCAGTCAGACCTGGACATTGTGGTCATCACAGAAACCTGTGTAATGATAACCATGACTGGGAGATGGCCATACCTGGCTACAACATATTCAGAAGAGACAGGGCAGGTAGGAAGGGGAGGAGGAGGGCACTGTATGTGAAAAATGACATAAGGGCCACAGAGATCCAGGAGGAACAAAATGGGGGAGAGATACTGTGGGTTAAGCTGGAAAGGAAAATGGGGCCAGCCATCCAACCAGGTGTGGTCTATAGACCACCAGCCCAGGAGGAAGAAACAGATAGGGAGATGATGCTAGCCATCCAAAGGATGGCGGACAAGGGTGAGGTAGCGCTGGCTGGAGACCTCAATATTCCAGACGTGGACTGGAGCATCCCAGCAGCAGCAGCATCAACTAGGAGCATATTTATCCTGGACTCCCTTCAGGGTGCCTTCCTCAAGCAACTGGTCATGGAACCAACTCGGCAGAAGGCAATACTGGACCTTGTGCTCACAAACAGGGACAGTGTGATGGGGGTAACAGTGGGGGAGCACCAGGGGAACAGTGACCACCAGTCATTGTGGTTTGAAATCACAGAAGGAGCAGAACCAAACCACACAAAAACACGTATCCTGGATTTTAGGTGGGCAGAATTTGGGAAAATGGGGAGATGCTTAAAAGAGGCATTAAGGGGAATGAGGCAGGAATCAGGGGTTGAGGAACAGTGTGCAGTATTTAAAATAGGGATTACAAGAGCAACAGAATTATGCATTAAGCAGGTTAGCAAGGGGAAAAGGAAGAGGAGGCTGTTATGTATTTGAAATGGTAATGCATTGCGTTACTTCTGCCACTTGAGGGCAGCATTCAGATATGTGTAAGCTAGAAAGAGAGCACTGAGAGTGTTGTTGATGGGTCTAGAGAGGCTCCTGAATAAAAATGAAAGCTGCTCTACTCTTGTTGCAGTGTGAGTTTGTTGAACAAGATCAGAATAAATGTTAGAACATAACATAATTGGCGACGCGGTGATTAGTTACTCTTCGGTACCTTACCAGAACAAACTACAGCTGTGAGGGTTTTTCCTGAGACGTAACATTTGGACCCATGAGTGAACCTGCGAGAAACTCATAAAGATGGCCGCGACCATAGGATATATTGATGCCTTTGATGAAAATGTGGAACAGTGGACAACTTATATTAAGAGATTTGGACATTTTGTCACAGCAAATGATATAAGTGATGAAAAACAAGTGGCGGTGTTACTGAGTGTCATGGGCAGCACAACGTATAGTTTGCTGAGAAGTCTTATAGCACCAGAAAAGCCCAGGGAGAAAACTTTTTCCAGTACTGTGGAGGTCTTACAGACACATTTCTCTCCTAAGCCTCTGGTGATTGCTGAGAGATTTCGCTTTCACAAACGGAATCAAGCAGAGGGTGAGTCTGTTGCACAGTACGTGGCTGTTCTAAAGAAATTAGCTGAGCATTGCGAGTTTGGCACCCATTTAGATGATGCCCTCCGAGACAGATTTGTGTGTGGTTTGAAAAGTGAAGCGACACAGAAGCGTCTCTTAACGGAGGCGGGGCTGACATACAAGAAAGCGATAGAGATCGCTGTATCGATGGAAACAGCTGCACGGGAGGCTCAGCACCTAAGTGATTCCCTGAAAGTAAATGCTTTATCCTTCTCTTCTCCCAGGAAGCCTAATAAATGTGGTCGTTGTGGCAAGGCTAATCACAGTGATAAGGACTGCTGGTTTAAAGAACAGACATGTCATAACTGTGGGAAGAAAGGCCACATTGAGCGAGTGTGCAGAGGGAAAAAGAAAGGAGGGGAAATCAATGGAAGCAAAGGGAAGCAATCTGCGAAATGTAGAAAGAGAGAAGTACATCATGCGGAAACACAGGGAACATGCAGTGATGACACTGATACTGAATTAGCATTGCACGTGTTGACTCTTAAAGGGGAAACGGCAACCATCTGTGTAACACCTGAAATTGAAGGGAAACCACTGAAAAGGGAATTGGACACAGGGGCTGCAGTTTCATTGATTTCTACAGACAAGCATGAAACTATGTTGAGACATCTACCCCTGCAAACAACCGACGTTGTACTGAGGACATACACTGGTGAGGCAATTTCACCTGAAGGTGTCATCAAGGTGCAGGTAAAAATAAATGGGCAAACGGCATTACTGCCTTTGTACGTGGTTAAAGGTAACTACCCTTCACTCTTAGGCAGGGAATGGCTGAAGAAAATACACCTCAACTGGCAGGAGATAAGGACTGTTAATATGGGTGACCACAGCACCCTAGAAGCAGTGTTGCAAAAACATGCTCCTTTATTCAAAGGGGAGCTAGGCACAATGAAGGACATTGAGGCAAGAGTGTTTTTGAAGCCACAGCACAAACCAAAGTTTTGTCAACCTTGCCCAGTACCTTATGCACTGAGACCGAAAATGGAGGCCGAATTAACTCGCCTAACTGAAGCTGGAGTCTTATCACCTGTACAGTGTAGTAACTAGGCAATGCCAGTAGTACCAGTGGTAAAGAAAGATGGGTCCATGCGAATATGTGGAGACTTTAAAGTAACCATAAATCCAGTTCTGTGTGTGGAACAGTATCCGATTCCACGCATCGAAGACTTGTTTGCATCCCTGGCACAGGGCCAACGCTTCAGTAAGCTGGATCCGTCACATGCTTATCTACAAATGACAGTAGATGAAAACTCAAGGAAACATCTCACAATAACCACCCAAAAGGGTCTCTTTTGCTATAATCGCCTACCTTTTGGCATTGCATCAGCTCCAGCCATATTTCAGCGAGCTATGGACCAGGTTTCGAGGTCTTCCAAATGTTCACTGTTACCTGACGATATACTGGTGACCGGAAGGAATGATGCAGAGCACCTGAAGAACCTGAATGCAGTTCTGCAGCGATTGGAAGATTTTGGCTTGCGTGTCCAAAAGGAGAAGTGTGAATTTTTCAAGACTTCATTGGAGTACTTGGGCCATACCATAGATGCAGCGGGCTTACACAAATCGCCTGAGAAAGAAAAAGCGATTGTGGACGCCCCAGCACCGGAAAATGTGGGCCAGTTACGGTCATTCTTGGACCTGTTAAATTATTATGGCAGGTTTATTCCTAATCTGGCTACAATTCTCAACCCACTAAATGGCTTGCTGTGCAAGGGAAGTCCTGGTGTTGGACAAACGACTGCGAGAGCGCGTTTAAGAAGGCCAAAAAGCAACTTATTTCTCAAGATGTGCTCATTCACTATAATCCACAGCTGAGCATCAGACTGGTGTGTGATGCCTCACCTTATGGGGTGGGAGCAGTTCTTTCTCATGTTCTACCGAATGGGGACGAAAAGCCAATTGCCTTTGCATCCAGAACTCTCAGCAAAGCTGAACAAAACTATGCCCAAATCGAGAGAGAAGCTTTGGCAACAGTGTTCGGACTTCGCAAATTCCACCAATACCTTTATGGTTGGGAATTCACATTCCTCACTGATCACCGTCCCCTCACGACCATTTTCAGCCCCCACAAAGGTATTCCTTCTATGGCAGAAGCCAGAATGCAACATTGGGCTCTCTTGTTATCAGCTCACAACTACCACATTGAATACAAGAAGGCGGCTCTTCATGGCAATGCTGATGGGCTCTCAAGATTGCCTCTGCAGGTAGCCCACAGTGACAATGTGGACACTGTCGATGTCTTCTACATCAGTCAGCTTGAGAAATTACCTATCACAAGTTCTGAAATTAAAAAGGAGACAAAAGTTGATCCTGTGTTGTCTCGAGTCTTGGACTTAGTAACAAAAGGGAATTTTACTGTGAACCAGGACATTCACGGTGAGTTATCACCATTCTACGTCAGACGTAATGAGCTTTCAGTACAGCAAGGTTGCTTGATGTGGGGTGTCCGGGTGATTGTCCCTTCAAAACTACGTATTCGTGTTCTGGATGAGCTACATGTGGGACACTCGGGCGTAGTGAGAATGAAGGCTTTAGCTAGAAGCTATATTTGGTGGCCAGGGATTGATTTGCAAATTGAGCAACAAGCAAAAACATGCACTACTTGTCAGCGTGTTCAGAAAATGCCGTGTCCCTCACCTCTACATCCCTGGATGTGGCCAGGTGCACCGTGGCAGCGCATTCATGTAGATTTTGCAGGGCCGTGGGAGGGACACATGTACTTAATTGTTGTAGATGCCCACCAAAGTGGCCTGAAATTCAAGTTATGGACACCACTACTACCAGTAAGACTATTCAAGTGCTGCAGGACTATTTAGCCGCTACGGATTCCTGAACAGCTGGTCAGTGACAATGGACCACAATTTATTTCTAGTGACTTTGCAGCATTTTGAAGTCCAATGGTGTGAGGCATATTCGAGTGCCCCATATCACCCTCGACTAATGGCCTAGCGGAGCGCTTTGTGCAAACCATGAAGAATGCTCTGAAATCGGCAGGGGGGTCTTTGACCTTACAACGCAAGTTGGATAACTTCCTGTTGGCATACCGGAAATACACCCCATGCTACAACAAAGGAATCTCCAGCAATGTTGTTTTTTCGGCGTAAACTTCGCTCCCGTCTTGATTTGCTTAAGCCAGATGTGGCATCAGATATTTTCAAGAACCAAGAATCTCAAATACTGCGCCGGCAAGCTCATTCAAAGGACAGACAGTTCATTGTTGGTCAAGAGGTGCTTGTTCGAGATTACCGGAAGGGGGAGAAGTGGACCCCTGGTGTGGTGACATCTCAGATGGGTCCAGTGTCGTATACAGTTGATGTTGAATCTGGAGTGAAATGGAAACGTCATGCTGAAGAGCTCCTAGATCTTCAGCAGCGCACAGATGGGGACACCTCCAGGGAAGAAAACCCACGGGGAAATGTGGATTCCATCTGCCGTAGCTTACAGAAGCCCCACTACGGAAGTCCCAACACCTTCTGAAGATGTAGAGTGGGAGGTGGAGAGGAGCAATGGTGAGGCTGTACAACCATCAACCGAGGATCGGAGGGATGTACCAGACAGGGCAGCCATGCCAAGGGTTGCTCACGAGAGACGTTATCCATCCCGAATTTCAAAACCTCCAGATCGTTTGAACCTGTGAGACATTTAAAAGAAATAAATGTTTTGTGTAGTTAGAGAGCCAGATCAGATTATTGGGGCAGAATAATCCCCTTGACTGGTTCGAGGCCTGGGGCAGTCTACCCCCTACCTCTAGCATAGTATAAACCATCTTAATAATAGCGAATAATGCTAATGCTTGTTTATTTGGTAACAATATAATTTAGTGGGGAGGAAATACGAACATACGAACATACGAAATTTGCCAGCAGATAAAGGCCTAGAGGTCTATCGAGTCTACTCGAATGTGCAGCTAGCACCCCTTATTCTGCAGCTGCCCCTCCCTTCCACCCTTCCCCTTCATTAACCCTCCCCCTTGTCCTGTCCCATCCTCGTTTGAAGAAGTCCGCTGTTCTACTGCATGCCACTTCAGGAGGTTATGTTTTTTGAAATGGTAATGCATTGCATTACTTCTGCCACTTGAGGGCAGCATTCTGATATGTGTAAGCTAGAAAGAGAGCACTGAGAGTGTTGTTGCTGGGTCAAGAGAGGCTCCTGAATAAAAATGAAAGCTGCTCTACTCTTGTTGCAGTGTGAGTTTGTTGAACAAGACCAGAATAAATGTTATAACATAACAGAGGCCATTATGGTTTTCCAAGGAGGTAGCGGAGAAAGTGAAAGCCAAAAAGATTGCATTCAGGCAATACAAAAAGACACAGGCAGAAGTGGATAGGGAGAAGTACCAGGAGAAGCAAAGGGAGGCAAGGAGGTCAGTAAGGGAAGCCAAAGCTCAGACAGAATAGCACATTGCAAAATCAGTGAGTAGAGGGGACAAAACCTTTTACAGGTACATAAGTGAAAAAAGAAAGGCAAAGGGAGGGATAGTGAGACTGAAGGGGGAGGATGGGGGCCACGTGGAGGATGGCAACAGTAAAGCTGACATATTAAACAGGTATTTCTGCTCAGTCTTTATTGAGGAAGAGGAGGGTAATGGGTCTGAAGGGAGTACAAGGGGTGGGAATGGTGCAGAAATGGACACAAGTCCCTTTACACGAGAAAGGGTCCTGAAGGAACTGGAAGTAATAAAGAGTTGATAAAGCAATGGGGCCAGATGGGGTGCACCCCAGGGTCCTTAAAGAACTAAGAGAGGTGGTGGCTGAAGCTCTGGCAATCCTGTTTAGCCAGTCACTGGAAACAGGGGAGGTACCCACAGACTGGAGAACAGCAGATGTAGTCCCCTTATACAAAAGTGGGAACAAAGAGGAAGCGGGGAACTACAGACCAATCAGCCTCACCTCGGTAGTGGGGAAGATCATGGAAGCACTACTGAAGGAGAGATTGGTGGAACATCTGGTTGTCAATGGACTACAGGACCCAAGGTAGCATGGTTTCGCTAGGGGGAGGTCATGTCAGACCAATTGGATCAATTGAGGACGTGCTGCAAGCTATGGCTGTATGAGGCAGTGCTGAAACAAAGGGCAGCCAGCCCAAATACGACAAAAAGCCAAAAGATGTACAGCACTCTTTAGCCCGTTGTAGGATAAATCCAGGTCCAGACGTGTGAAAGTAAATAAACAGAGTTATTTATTGTATCCAAAAGAACAGAACGGACCAACAGGCAGAACAGAAAACAAAGCGCTTAACGTGCCCCAGCACTTAGACTCGTCAATGAGTCTTCATCAGGGGGTCTGACTACCGAGAAGATATACTTTGAGGTCAGACTTAAACTGGGTAAGGGAGGGTGAGTCAATCAAGCTAGCTGGGAGGGAGTTCCATAGGTAGGAGGCAGCATATTTGAAGGAGCGCTTGCCTTGGTTGGAGCGGATCCAAGGGATGTCTAGGGGCGATTTGCAAAGTATCGCAGGGTTTGGCATTGCACTTTGGAGGTGAGAAGTCCACAAAGGTGGGGTGTGGGGCCAAGAGTAGAGAATTTGAAGGCAAGGCATTCAGTAGGGTAGGCCAGTTTGTGCCGCAGTGTGGGCCAGTTCAGGTCCATAAGGGCCTCGCAATGGTGTCTCCTAGGGGAGGAGTTGGTAGCGAAGTGAGCCACATGGTTGTAGAGCAAGGTGAGTTTATTGAGTTCTGTCTCACGGAGGAACTGCAATAGAGGGGCACCGTATAGGATGGAGGGGAAGAGGTTGCAGCAGGCAATTGCTCATCGTGCCTCACAGGAAAGGGAGTTTCCCAGGTGGTAGAGGAGGCCAAGCCTTTGGTGGATGGACCAGATTATGGAGTCAGTGTGGGGCCTGTAGGTCATCTCTTGGTCAAGGTGGACCCCAAGGTATTTGAAATTGGCAATGACCTCAACTTTTTTTCCTTGGACTGTGCTGAGCTGGAGCAGCTCACTTCTGTCAGAGCCCAGGCATCTTGCCCCAAACAGGACTGCTTTGTTTTTTTCTTCATTGAGCTTTAGGGAGTTAGAGGAGAACCAGGCCTCAAGAATTGAGAGACTGGCCTGCAGTTTGGCTGAAATGACGCTAGGTTGTGGGTCACTGCAGTATATGACAGTGTCGTCCGCATAGAGGATGAAGTTGCTGAGTGTGCAATTGCCCTCAATACTGCTGAGGAAGAGTGAGAAAAGCAGGGGGCCCAGGATAGAGCCCTGGGGTATCCCAGAGGCAACGGGTCTAGGGCCAGACTGGGTACCCCTCCAACGGACTTTTTGGGTACAGTCGTTCAAGTAGCTCTCGAACCAAGAGAGCGAGTGATCATCCAGTCCTAGGTGGAGGAGTTTGGAAAGAAGGAGATTGTTGTTGACCAGGTCAAAGGCCTTGGATAGGTCAATGAAAAGAGCGCCCATTGGGGAGCCTTGGTCCATAGCAGCAAGGATGTACGATGTAAGCCGGATGAGCGCAGCGTTGGTACCATGGCCCTTCCTGAAGCCGTGTTGTACATCAGCCAGGAGTAGGTGCTGCTCTAGGTAGTCCTGAAGCTGGTTAGAAACTAGTCTTTCCTATATTTTCCCTAGGGGACTGAGAAGGGAGATTGGTCTGTAGTTTCCCATTTTGTCTCGGGGACCATTTTTGTCTATGGGGACGATGGTTGCTACCTTCCACATTTTTGGGACTGTTCCTTCTAGTAGGGACCTATTGATGAGGAGGGTGACAGGGAGGGTGATAGCCGGGGCAGCAGCCCTCAGCAGCCGAGGTTCTATCTGGTCATGGCCCGGGGAGGAATTAGGGTTAATTTTACATAGGAGAGGTAGTACCACAGACTGATTGACCAATTTCAGGTGGAATTGAGGCCTTGGATGCACCCAGTCCTCTCTGGAGTGAAGGGAGGACCTGGGGAGGTCAGGGAGGGGGGGCCCGTTTGGATTAGAGAAGGAAGCACAGAAGGCCTCAGCAACTATGGAGGGGACATTGGTCAATGAATCCCCTACTAGGATGGAGTCTGCTTGACTGCTTGTAGTACCCTTGAGAAGTAAGTTTATGTGGCCCCAGAATTTTTTAGGGTCACGTAGGTGACTTGTTTGTAGGTCTTTTAGGTACTGGGACTTAGCCTGTTTTGAGGATTTTTTACACTGATTTCTCAGTTCCCTGTACTTCTCCCAGTCTGATGAGTTGCCGGAGGATTTGTAGGTACCCCATGCTCTGTCACTGAGGAGCATGGAATGCTTGAGGCTTGGGCTCAGCCATTTATGGCACTTTCCCTGTACCCTGAGCTTTTTTGGGGGGGCATGCATATTAGACGCAGACAAGAAGGCCTGGGTGAAATATTCAAGTGCCTCGTCAAGTGAGGGGAGGGAGACGATGGGGTCCCAGTCAATTTTCCTCAGGTCAGAGCAGAAATCGGCTGGTACAAGCCTACTATAGTTCCTCACTTCTATGACCTTAGCAGTAGTTTTTGGAGGCTTGTTGGACCAGGTGCAAAAGATAGGCGAGTGGTCGCTCAAGGAGTCAGACATGATCCCCGCAGACAGGATATGGTCCGGGCAGGAGACGAGTGCCCAGTCAATGAGACAGTGGTTACCAGTCTTAGGATTATGTCTTGTAGGAAGGTCAATGATCTGTGTAAAAGGGGAGCCAAGTATAGGGTTCTTGGTAGAGAAGGAGACTAGGGCTGGCCAGTGGAGGTAGAAATCCCCGAGGAGTATGGCCTCCCCCATGGTGTACTCCTCAAGGGCATTGGTTAAGGATTCAAGGGAGGAAGCAGCGGATTGGGGTGGGAGGTAGACACACCCTATGTTGAGGGGCTTGGTGTTTCCGAAGAGGATTTTCACAAATAGTGTTTCACCTAGGGATCCGCAGAGAGAGGGGCAGTCGAGCTGCAAGGCTTGCAGGGCAGTGCTGATGTACATAATAACCCCTCTTCCCTTTTTCCCCACCCTGTCCTTTCTGAAGGCAAGGTAGCCCGCTAGATCTACTTCGTGGGGGAGGATCTGTGGCTTGAGCCAGGTTTCAGTCACGGCTAGTATGTCGGGTTTATAAAGTGCAGCCCATGCCTCGAGGTCATGGAATTTGTGCCTTAGACTGCCGATATTCATGTGATCAAAATTGAGTCCTATGGCGTGAGCCCACAGGGGGCTTAAGGGATTGCTGAGAGTGAGATTGGGGAAGTAGGGACCAGGATTAGGTTCTCTATCCCCCCTAGAGCTAGTAATAGCCTGACCAGGTAGCCGGTAGGTATGTAGGAGAGGGGGTAGGGTCCTCCACCGATCACTCACACTAGGGTGAGAAGCCAGGGTACAGCTCTGGACATTTGGATTGGGTCCTAGCAGGATTCAGATCAGGTGAGGCCCATGTGGAGGGATCATGTTGACCCTATGGAGGAGGAGTCCCCTAGGAGAAAGAGAAGCAGCAGCGAGCTGAAACAGCAGGTAGGTTGATTCAAGCTACTAGCACCGATTATAGGGCATTTGTTTAAGATAATGGCTTGACAAGAAGGAGAGAGAGGAAGAGATATAAGTAGCAGTAAGCTTGCTTGTAAAGAAAAGCTTCTCTAGGATAGCTAAGTGTCAAAAACGATAGGGGAGCCCCTAGTGGAGAGTCAGTATAACTTGCAGATGGCAAAGTGAACTGATAGGTAATTTTGGCTCACGTGACCAATTCAGTGCATATAAATTGGAGTGACGACCAAGGGTGGTGGTGGGGACGGCGGGGCAGAGCCGAGCCTCTGCAGTAGCAGCCAGCGTGTCGGGCGAAGCGAGCGAGCAAAAGCGGCCACGGCCAGAAGACTCCCAGGGTAGGATTAGGCTCGATTCCGTATCAGGCCTTGAGAAATTAATTGTTTTTTGTCCGTGCAAGCAGTCGCTACAGTGCTTCCAGGGAGTGTGGAAATTACCTTGCGACTTCCGAGCGGGGGCGGGGGAGGGCAGGAGCAGAGGCCCTCATGACCTTGTGGATGGACCCCGGTCTGTAGATCTCTGGGAGCACCTGTAAAAGTAAGAGAGGAGGAGGTGAGACATTCGTTTAAATAGTGGGGAAGGAGGGGGAGGGTGCGGGGACTCCCAGCAGCGCGATCGTGCCTCCAAGTAGCCCGATACAGGAATCAGGGGCTGAATGTAAGGGGGACTCTTTAGTTTAACAGTTTAACAGATTCTGAGCAGCCCATAGGTAAAAAACTGTCACTGTGCTGTGTGAGATCCTTTAAATGCCTTAAAAAAACTAGCGATCGCTGCATGTTTTAAAATAACAAGATTTGTAACATTAGGTATAGAGACGAGCAGGTATAGCAATCCAAAATGGCTGATTCAGTTTAGTGCCTTAGAAACAGTAAAGGAATAATATAACAGAAGTTGATTAAGGTAAAGAGCGCTGCTGCCTTTGATTACTGAGATTAGCATGGCCCCTTAAATTGAAAGTCAGGATTAGCTTTAAATGGTGAGCATTAAACAACTTTTGAATTAAAGTACATTGCAAGATTCTTAGCATGGCCCCTTAAGATGAAGTCTGGATTAGCTTTAAATGGTGAGCATTAAACAAGTTTTAAGTTAAAGTACATTCCAAGATTCTTAGTAACAGGAGCGCTGCTGGCTGTTGGCCCCTTGGCCCCTTAAGGTGAAAGTCAGGATTAACTTTAAATGGTGAGCATTAAACAAGTTTTGAATTAAAGTACATTGCAAGATTCTTAGTAACAGGAGCGCTGCTGGCTGTTTCAGAGGTAATGAAAACTATCAGCGCATCTGCGCCGACCAAAATGGCGCCAAGTTCAAAATCGGACCAGCCGAGCCTCTGCAGTAGCAGCCAGCATGTCGGGCAAGCGAGCGAGCAAAAGCGGATACGGCCAGAAGACTCCCAGGGTAGGCTTAGGCTCGATTCTGTATCAGGCCTTGAGAAATTAATTCTTTTTTGTCCATGCAAGCAGTCCCTACAGTGCTTCCAGAGAGTGTGGAAATTACCTTGCGACTTCCTAGCGGGGACAGGGGAGGGCAGGAGCAGAGGCCCTCACGACCTCGTGGATGGACCTCGGTCTGTAGGTCTCCAGGAGCACCTTGCGACTTCCAAGCGGGGGAAGGCAGGAGCAGAGGCTCTCACGACCTCGTGGACGGACCCCGGTCTGTAGGTCTCTGGGAGCACCTTGTGACTTCTGAGCAGGGGCGGGGAAGGGCAGGAGCAGAGGCCCTCACGACCTCAAGCCATCCACCTATGACTTCTATTCCCCAGAAGTTTGTTTCCGATTTGGCAAGTATGCCTCTGAGCATGGTGTGGTCAGCTGTGTGGTTTCACCTGGCAAACTCTGGTGTTGTGGTGAACGAGAGCACAGTCCGAAAAATTTAAACTTGACTATCTAAATGCAGTAAAAAAACACATACAACTGAAACTGTGCTACAGAAACTGGGGGAGTGCTGTGTTATCCCTGTGTATGTTCCAGCCTCCTGCATGGACTCCCTACAACCCCTTGATATATCCGTAAATAACATTTTCAAGGACCTGCAGGAAAGCAACTTTACCTCATGGTATGCAGGTCTTGAGTCCGATAAACTTGCAGCAGGGGCTGACGACCTGAATATTGATTTGAAACGCCTTACTTTAAAGGAACACCATTCTCGATGGTTTCAGGCAAGCTTTGACTTATTAAAAGCCAGACACAATGACACTGTGCGAGGTTTCAGACAAGCCGGAATTCTAGATGCACACCATAACTGTCTGAATCCGGTATTTTTTTTTATATTTTATTTTTAAACAGAACAGTGCTCAATAATGTACAGTTGTTCAGTTAGCCCCTTTCTGATTGTAATGGTAGCCACTTGGTTATGTCTTACAGAGCATACTACCACAAACTGAGCAAGACAGGGAGAAATAGAACTGCTGCAACAGCTTTTTTGATTTGGTTTCCTCAACTGGTTTGGTTACCTTACTGCATTTGTTTTATTTTCCTTGAATGAATGTTATCCTGATAATTACTACAGTACTGTATGCCTGTGTATGCTCTATATGCCACTGTGTGTGTTCAACCTACTCCCGCCAGCTACCCCCCCAAAGTAGGTAAGTTTTAACTGCCATCATAATGCCATCATACTGCAACAGTATACAGCTTGTAGCAGTTTGTAGCAAATAATCGAGGCTAATCGACGTTGATAGCATGGTGATGGCAGGTAATTAAAAAACACAAAGAATACTGCAATGTTTTTTCGATTGTGCAGTAATGGCGCTAATCAAGATATTTTAGGCGCTCCTCAACTACTGTTAGAGTCCATTTTATAGCAGTACCTTTTCCTGTTATAATTGCAGTCTGCTAGAATTAGCTAATATTTTAAAATAGTGAATACAGCGAAAATAAACAGACCGCGACTATAACCTACTCTACAGTATTTTCTTAATATATGTCTAAAACTATTGACAGAGGCATTGAAGCAATCAATTGCAGTTAAAACAGTTTTGAAAAATGTAGGTAGATTATATAACAGAGTTCTTTGCCCAACATATGTTTTCATTCTAGGAACACTAAAGTACTGATGAACAGATAAACTGGTAGCAAAAGAACTGCTGTTTATTTTAAAAAAAGAATGAAAGAAAGAGGGAACCTTATTTGTAATCACTTTTTTGCAAGAATCCGTAATTGAAACAGGTACCTTAATTTAAGGGAAAGCCATCCCACGTTTTAGTAAATCACAGTGGTGAGTCTTGTATGGCATCTGTGATGCAAAATGTGCAATCTGATTCAAAATAATTTTTACCCTGTTTAATAAGCCCTCTCCAGCAGAATGATAAAATAAATGTCCATAGTCTATCACCGGAAAAAAGGAAACTCTGTGAGAGAAACAGCCTGGTAGATAGTATAAGCAAATCATTTAACCGATATGGGGCCCCTAGCCTTTGATGCACTACTCTACTCATTTGAGAGATGTGATGTTCATAGGTCTTGCGATCATCAACCATCAGTCCCAGATACTTAAAGGCATTAACCTGTTCTAGTGTTACACCATTGATTGTGTGAAGCGAAAGAATAGTTTCAGCCATAGTTTTCTTTCTACAATTGCAAAAGACCATTGATTTAGTCTTTTTCTCATTTAAAACCAATTTGTTTGTGGTAAATCAGTTTTGAATAGCTTTAAAGTCCCACCAATGGCACCACAAAATCTTAATAACAACAGTGGCCATCTAAAAATAGCCACGATTAACATCCGCAGCCTCCTACCTAAGCTTGATGACTTAAGAGTATGGATAGCGCAGCACAATCCAGACATACTCTCCCTTAATGAAACCTGGCTCTCTCCCAAAGTCCCCGATACTGCCATCTCCCTCACAGGCTACTCCATGTTTTAGCATGACAGGGTTGGTAAAAGGGGTGGTAGCTGTGCAATATACCTAAGTGACTCCATCAAGAGCCAAGCATTCCCTACAGTTACTTCTGCCAACAACTCGCAGGCATTATCAATTAGAGTTTTCCTTGATCCTCAGGGCAAAACCCTAACCTTGCTCTCTGTCTGCATTCCTCCACATGACTTGACTGCTGGCACTAAAATGGTCTTAGACTATCTTGAAAGCATACCCAACCGCGCAGAGACGATTATTCTAGGTGACCTAAACATTAATTGGTTGTCCGCGGATGCCAACCCCTTTAAAGATGCCTTTGCAGCCATTGGCATCTCTCAAATGGTGACTACCCCAACCAGATTCAACCCAAGGAATGACAGCAGCACCCTCCTTGGCCTCATCCTCACTACCCACCCTAAAAGAATCCTGAGGACCACAGTACTCCCCGATTTCCTAAGCAACCGCTCCCCAGTGATCTGCTCCTGGTCAAACAAGGCCCCCACCTCATCTGCAAAACTCTCTTATCACTGTGTTCTTAAGAAAAGACTTATTTAACTATTCCTTGATCATCTTGCTCAGTGTGACTGGTCACCCATCGATAGGGCTACTAGCATAGACAACACACTAAACTATTTCGTAGCACAATTTAACTCTGCTTATGACAAATTTTCCCCCTTCTGTAAGAGTAGGATTAAAGGTGTCACAAACCCTTGGATTACCCCCTCCTTACTTAACATGATGAAGACCAGAGATAACCTCTGGTCTCGAGCTCAAGCCTCGGGTAAATTATCTGACATACAAAGTTACAAATCTGCCAGAAACTCCTGTACTCGGGAAGTATGTAGAGCCAAAATGTAATACTTCAAAGATGAGCTCACAAATTCCTGTGGTGATAGTCGTAAGTTCTGGAACAAACTAAAGGACCTCACTGGCAAACCCAATAGATCCCCCCAACCCCCACCATGGTTGGAGTTGATGGAGTCTCCTTGCAGGACCCACAACAAATAGCAGATTCCTTTAATTTAGCCTTCACTGACCTCTCTAGCATCCTCCCTCCAGACTTCTTCTCTGAACCTGATAGAAAGACTTGCCCTAGTGACTTCATCCCCCCACCCCCCGGACCTCTCCCTTCTACTTCAGATGAGTCTCACTAACTGAAGCTAGAAAGTACCTTCAAAAGATTCTAGGTGAATCCGGTTTAGCAGTGATACCCTTGATCTAAAACTACTAAATCTCTCCCTTGATGTTGTCCTACAACCCCTTACCAAGATATTGAACCTATCTCTCTCCCTAAGAAAGTTCCCCTCACTATGGAAAGCCGTAATTGTTACTCCGGTGCACAAAAGTGGTGATAGAACTGCACGCTCAAACTACAGACCTATATCTATCCTTCCCCTGCTATCTAAAGCCCTCAAGCGAATCGTTACGTACCAACTGATGGAATATCTGGCCAAATATGATATTCAGTGCCCCCAGCAGCACTTTTTTAGAAATGCGCACAGTACGACGACAGTGTTACTTGAGTTCTCCGACTACATACATAAGGCACTTGACCGAAGCCAAATAGTAGGGTCAATATTCATTGACCTCACTAAGGCATTTGATACTGAGAACCACCCTCTTCTTCTCACTGCACTACCACCCCTCGGCCTATCAACTGCAGTCACCAGCTGGTTCAAGAGCTATCTTGATAATCGCACTCAGCAAGTTAAAACCGGTATAACCCTCTCTGGTTCACTCCCCGTGCGCTCTGGTGTTCCCCAAGGGTCCATCCTTGGTCCCTTACTCTTCAGCCTATTTCTTAATAATCTCCCCCAAGCCTGCAACACCAACATGATCCTTTATGCCAGTGATGCTATTCTCTTTGACTGCCACTGGCAACCTTACCCTCTCTCTAATGCCTTGCAAGCCAACTTTCTGTCAGTCGAAACCTGGTTCGCCCAACACAAACTCATCATGAACTACAAAAAAACAAAAGTGATGCTGTTTTCTAACTCGCACAACAAATATAAATCCACCACCCTACATATTTATAACACTCTTAACCAGCCCCATTAACAAGTCCAAGAATTCAAATACCTTGACATCACTCTTGATTGCCCACTCACCTATTCACTACACATTAATAAAATCTCTAAGGAGGTCAACTCCAGAATTGGAGTCCTGTATTGACACAGACATTGCATGACCCCAGATTCTCTTTGGCAAGCAGTTGTCAGTTCTGTCATTTCCATACTTGACTATGTGTTAGTCATCTATGGTGCTGCAATGGATACCACCCTCAAAAGAATTACACTCTCGATAAATAAATCCTGTAGACTGGTCTCTGGTGCTGATAAATGCACGCACGCATGTGACCTTTATGGGCAGACAAACTGGCTCCACCTTAAGGGCAGGATTGCCTACCAAACCTGCCTGTTTGCCAAAAAAATCAGTCTGGGTCTCACTCCTCCTGCTACCCTGCTTCTCATCAAGCCTTCCCATAACATAAGCTCCACCTGCAATGTAGCCAAACAAATATTCCATGTCCTATTTTGTAGAACCTCTCAAGCCCAGTATACCTTCCACTACAGGGCTCCCACCTGTCTTAATACGCTTCCCCCAGATATTGCGAATGAGCCTAAATTAGGCCCCTTCAAGCTCAAGCTTCACAAGCACCTTATGGCCCTCAGTAGCTGTGACTGTGTCTACTAAGTAATTCCTCCTTCCCCTCTCCTTCTCTGTCCCCCTCCCAAACTTTCCTCACCCCCTTTCCTACCCCTCCTACCTGTCTTCCCTCTCCTACTCAGTCCCCTGCTCCCTCTACCCCTAGCCTAGTCCCTCCCTCTCCATCCTCCTCTTGTCCCCCTCCCTGCCCTCACCCTCCACTCCTCCTTCATCCTCTTGTCACCCTTTCTTTAGTCTTAATATCTCTACTGCACCCTTGCTCTCCTCCCCCTACCCCACTCCCAACACCTCTACTCTGCTCCTTCTCTCTCACTGACCCGACAAAGTCATCTTTGACTGCATTTCTCCTTTCCTTTCTGTCCTGGCCTCTTGCCCAGCTCTATGCTCTCCTAGTCATTATATTACTTAACCTTGTTGTTACCATATGTATTACACTTAACTGTTTATCCAGTGTACTCATGGCTGTTCATGCTCTTGATTGTCTGCGCTGTATTTTGTTCTCTGTATTTTTTTGTTTTGTCAGTTTGTTGCTAAATTTTTTTGGCGTGGAACCTTTGTAAAAGAACCACTGGGACAAAGGTAATTGTAATTCAAGGTATCAATAAATAAATAAAAATAAAGTCAGCAGCTATGTTTTTTTGGACAGTGTTAAAGCAGGCTCCTCTCATGAGGACCACTGTATAATCTGCATATAAAAACATATGTGAATTACAACATAAGGAAGGTAAGGTGTTAAAATAAAGACTAAATAATAAAGGACCCAAAATCGAACCCTGTGGTACACCCAGTGAAATGGAGGATGGGAGGGGAACAAACACCATTAATTTTTGTAACTTGTGTTTAGTGCAGGAGATAGTTCTGACACCAGCCAACAACATCTCCTAATATATCAAGTTTTAGAAGGGATGACAAAAGCAGTTCATGGTTAACAAGGTCGAAGGCCGTGGATGAACCCGGTGGAGCTCTGGTCCACATCTCACCAGGGCTCCTGAACGGCCGTCAAACAATTCCCCAAGGGGCTGAAATGCCAAGTAATGATACCAGTGTTCCAAATACAGCCTCTGTTCAAGAGCCAGTGTACAGTAGTTTTGATGATGGTGATGATGACACAGTGTATTGCACCAGAGTGCCTAATTTACTGCAAGGTGTGCCACTTCACCAAATGGATTGAAGAAATTCAAAGCCATCAACTAGTACAGCCCCCCGGAAGACTTTGTAAATCATGAACTGTCTTACAATCTGAACCCAGAAAGCAGCACCTTCTGTTCCCATGGAAATGGGAACTGAACAAATTGCAGACCCAGTTATGGACAATGATGCAGAGTTGGGTTTTGAGGAACAGATCTCAGAGACCGAAGTAATTCCTGTTGTTCCTGACAATGCCTTTGTGCTGGCCATAGAGCTGGAAGAGGGAGAAGCACTACCTATTCCTGAGGAAGAAGCAGTGTTACCCAGAATGTCTGGACGTGAGCCCAAGCCAATTATCAAGCTCAGTTATGATATCCTAAATGTCTCCTCTGATTCATGTGGTCCATAAATCCATAGCACCCCGGGTGTATGCTTTACCCATTGTTCTAAAGTTTCAAACAGAACTACAGATCAGTGTGTAGAAGTGTAAATTAAGGTTCTCAACTGTTTCATGTGGCTAGAGTGGTAACATTCGTCTAGGTAGAAATGTACAGTGTATAAATATGTATAAATGCCAGAGCAGATAGGCATCAAGGGTTAGCTAGAAATGTATATATTGTTTCTATGAATGCGTATGCCACTGCCATTTGGACTTATGGACAATGTCTTGGTGAGGGCACCAAGGGTCTGGCAGGGGGAGTGTGTAAGCCCCCCCATATCAGGGGCTTACAGTAGTGTCTCCTTCATCCCCCTGGCCTGAATCTTCACCCTTCAGTCCCCAGGACTGCCAGAGAGGAGACCGGCAGGGTAGTAGTGCAGCAGTCCAGGGGGCCCTGGTGGTATGTGGACCAGAGCTCCACCAGATTTGTCCACGGCCATAGTCACCCATGACTCTCTGTCCTCCAGCCCCTCCAGTGTACCCAGGGTTAAGGCAGAGGGCAGAAGGAAAGGAGCTGCATGTGTTTTTGTTCCCTGAGCCTAGGAGCCAAAGATGGGCTGCAGAACTGGATTCGATGAAGTGAGGCAGCAGTGTTGGCTGCCGCGCATGCACAGTAGATGCAAAATAGAGCCAGAGCTGCATGAGGTAAATAGGACTGGATACCCACATCTGTGAAGGCTCTCAGCTCCAGGGATCCAGGGAAAGCAGTGGAGCTGGGAGCAGAGTGGAATCGTACCATTGGGTGTCCTGGAAGGTACTTTTAGGCCCCAGAACTGTGAGCAAGGTCAAGAAGAGAAAAAGAGAATGTGGACATGTGCACTCAGTGAGAGAGTGGCATAGATATCTACCTCCCATGAAAAGATGCACGGACTCTGAAATGGGTTTGGTGCCCAGAAATATAAACATATCCTTGGCCCCAGGACTGCAAGTGCAGTGAGGACATGTTACAAATCACAGTGTGGGACATTAAATAAAGTGGCAGGATGCTGTTGAACTGGGGATCAGAGTGTAAACAAAAATGGCAGCCCCCATGAGTACCAGGATGACTGAGCACCATGGGAAGGGGGTCAAAAGTTGGATCCTGTCTGCCATAAATTTCAGCCAATAGGAGATGCAGTGCGAGTCTGAGACAGTTTGCCCATGAACAAGACTGGCCAATAAGGTGTTGAGTTTCAGCCTGCATCAAAGGGGCTGCTCTCCAAGGTTCGTGAATCAGTTGAGTCAGCCCCTCAGGGAGAGGACTGTGTGTCAAGGTGTGGGCTGGTGTGGCACCTTCTGTCCGGGTGTGGCCTCCCTGTCAGATTCAGAAGTATTGTGAATCCAAGAGTAAATTGTGGGTGAGAGGAAAAGAAGTTTTCACTGAAACTTTGTGTAAAAGGCAAATTGGAGCTGGAGTATCCCTGCCTTTCCATAGACTTTCCTCTCGGGGATCAGCTCCTGCAAACATCTCCAGTCCAGGAAGGCATCTGCTTTCAACTAGGTCCCAAGCCTCAGTGAGATGAGCAATGAAGTGAAGCAGAGAAATGCCACCTACCAATCTGAGAAAGCAGCATCACAGCCAGGAGCACTGCATCCTGCCAGCTTTATCCAGCAACCTGCACCCGAGTTAGCATTTAAAGCATCAGAACCGTGAGTAAAACCCAGGGTTCAATCCTGCAACTGGGGAGAGAGTTACTGTATCAGAATTTAAGGGAGAAGTCCTGGGCAGGACTCTGCCAGTGAGAGAAGCCTAGGCAGAAGACCTACTGGGTCAGCATGCCACAAATAATCCCATTTGGATTACAAATAGGGGCCCCTTTTCAATTGTACCAGTTTACAGTTGGTGCTCAGCAACAGCATGCTGAAAAGTATTTTTCCTGCAGCTGTTTAAGTCCACCACCAAGCTGCACCCTGCTAGCAGCTTCAGTGTCCCCAGTGTGGTACCCACCGCAACTGTTGAGAGATCTCTCACCCATGGCTTTTGGGGGGAATTAAGACAGGTACACCCACACTGGGGTTTAGAGGACTGCAGGAGGGTGGGCAACTTGTTGAATTGAATTGGTTATTGTCTTGTACTGCATAAAGTATAGATATACTGTTGCCCCCATTGCTCCATTTTACCCTTGCTGCCCCTTGTTCTCTCTGTATCCTCCCTTTTAAATACATCCTTTGTTTTAACTTGCATGTTATGGTTTGGGAACTGTCATTGCTTATTGTGGTCACTTGCTTTGGGGAGGGACTGTGTGGACAGTTGACATATTGGTTCCTGGGGTGGGGTGATAGCCTTTTGTTTCAGCAGCCAGGTACCCCATATAATTGTCCCAGATGGAGGCACTGCATCATGTTAGGCAAGTGTAACAACTCCTTAGGGAACCCAGACCAGCTTCCACTTGAAAAGTGGAGAGGTGAACCCCGAGGGCCCCGGTACACCGACCATTTATAGTAAGATTATCCAATGCCAGAAAACTTAGTTTTTCATTGTAAGCCAGTCTTTACATGTATGATAACCACTCATTAAACATATGAGAAGCCTCAGTACCCTATATTTCAGGTAGTAACCTTTTGAGTCCCAAGGCAGCTGCAAGAATCCAGATCTATTGATGTTTAGGTACAAAACATATATCTGTACAATCTCCTAAAAGAATACTTTCTGAGATAAGGGCAGGGTTGTTCCTGTCACTAAGGTACAAAAGTCTGTCAGTTCTTCCAGACATTTTATTTTTTTTGCCTTTTTATTTTCCTTTTTACCTGGCAGGTCCTCCGCCATACTTCTGCCCTGGTCATGGCCCCCGGTGCTCCCACCAACTGTCGATTGCCAGCATTCTCCTGGTCACCCCCGGCTTACCCCCCCCCCGGAGGATGGGGCCACGGCACTGGTTCCCCAGTTTCAGTGCCACGGAACTAGTAACGGCTTGGGAGTGCTGACGATGCTAGCTAATTGAAGCCCAGGGAGGGCTTCATGGAAACGGAAGACCCGCCCCTCCTGATTTTCTATTCTTTTCCTCCAGGAGGTGGGGACGTGCAATGACATCCGGTGTCCGCCCCGCCTCCATTGCATTCAAGCACCAGCAGCTCCATGGAACTCCGGCCTCCTCCAGAAGTCCGTCTGCACGGGCACTACCCGCCCTCCCCAGAGAAGGAGAGCAGTCCGTGGATGCTGTATCCTTCTCCCCTGGCCGGCCCTCCAGCGACGTGAGTCCGTTCCTGAACCCATGTCACCGGTGTCACAAGCGGAAATCCAACCACTGCGCCGATGAGCCAGTACATTTTATTTTTTTATTAGTAATTTTTTTCATTTTTTGGTCCCCATTTTCTCCCCAGACCCGGGACCCTGGCATGTATGTGTGCATGTGTGGAGGCGCACGTGCACGCCAGGTACCGGCTCAGCCCGTTCCACCCCACCCTAGGCTATTTCCACCACCCCCTCTCACCTACACTTCCCACCGGACCTCCACCCGGTGGAAGCAGAACTATGGGGGGGGGAGGCAGACAACCACCCCAGGAGGGGAAAGCTGCCTAGTGGCTGCTCAATTCCGCTCCCTCCCTCCACCCCATGACGGCTCCCTGATGACCCAAGGTTGTTCCCAAATTCGGGTCACCAGCGTAGTGCGAGGTAAGGCATCCAGTGCCTCAGCCCTCAGCACCACCGGGCTGGCTCTTTCAGACATTTTTAAGATGTGTACAAAGCCATAGAATATGGGACAAGCTGGTGCCCAGACATCCACATTTTCAGCAACTACTATTAACACTAGGGTCAATTTTCTTCATAACTTCAGGAGTACAGTAAGAATAATGCAATATTTGGACCTGAAACATTCTTCCTTGAATTTCTCTACTGATCAAACAAGCATTTTTCCCATAAAGATTGCCAGATATTTACCGTAATTTGTACCCCTGTGCTTTTTCCCATCTGATTCATTAATTTTTGGTTAGTATTTTACCAGAGACTATTAGCAATCCGTGAACTCTGCCAGCTCCTCTTCACAAAGTGTTGCTTTACACAGAATTATCCTATTATGTATTGACATCCATACCAGAATATTTATGTTGAAGAGAGTTTACCACGGGTCGTGCCTGAAAATAGGCAGGATTTGTCTAGTGCACTTACCCAGTCAACAAAAACTAACTAAATAAATAAATAAATAATTTGCGTAAGTTGAAGATAATAACAGAAATTAAACCGCTTTGCATCAAATGTTTGTCTTAGTTCTTGGAGGGATACAAAAGTTCCATCAGAGGGGTTAAGAACATCCTGTATTGTGTTTATGCCTAGTTTATCCCAGTCATTACTAACGAGACATTTACTCTCACATTTTATATCAACATTTTCCCATAAAGGAGTTAATGTTTAAAGAGATGCCCCCCATTTGAGAGCTTTCTTTACAAGTCACAAGTCAAGTTTGTACTGCACAGTTAATAGTGGAATGTGTTGCAGATTGGGATTTTAATAAAGAGAAAGCTGACAAAAATGTTTGGAGAAATCAAGCCTTTTTCATATTCTGTCCAGAGAGGAGAGTTATGGCCATCTGATGCTTGAACTAGTAAACAAGTTTGTCTCATTACAAAAACCCAGAGGTATTTATTGTTTCATTACAAAGGCCCAGTGGTATTTAAGGAAGTTAGGGAGGGGAGGTCCTCCAGATTCCTTTTTAAGAAATAATTTGGACAGACTGAGTCTGTTTGTTTTTTTTTGTCATTCCATTAAAAAACATTAATGAATGAAGCTTTATAAACCAGATGCTCTGGGTTTTAACTGGTAAGGAGTTTAATAAATAAAATATTCTAGGAGCCATAGTTAATTTTGCATTGACTTTCCCCACAGTGATAAATTAAGCTTTTTCCATTTGTCAAATTCTTGTTTCATCTTTTTAATGATGGGGGATATGTTTAGTTTGGCCAGGTTAGTTGGGTCAGTGGGAATGAAAATTCCAAATTAATACATTTGGACTTCAAGCATACCGGTAGGGATGAGGAAGTACGGTCAGGAAGCTTACCTCTTGAGTTCAGTGGTAGGTATTCTGATTTTTCCCAGTTCACATTCAGCCCAGACGAGCTTGTAAAGGTATCTGAAGTTGGAAAAACATGGGAGTGACAAACTGGGATTCCTTAATGTGAATAAGAGATCGTTGGTAACTGCCAAAGCCTGCAAGACCTTTTACTTAAAAGGAATGCCCTCGACAAGAGGTGACATTGTGAGGTAACAAATCAGCGATTCGATGGCTAACAAAAAGAGTGGAGACAATGGGCACCCATCTGGTTCCTCGTTCAAGTGCAAAGGGCTTTGATTTCATTCCATTTGTTAGCACACAGGTCTTAGCTTGAGCATGTAATGTCTTAATCCAGTGTGTGAATTCCATCCCAAAGTTAAATGTATGTAGTACCACTGCCAGGTCTTTCCACTCTAGAGAATTGAAAGCTTTTTCTCTGTCTAATGAGACCAAGGCCATAGGGCTCTCTTGTATTCCTGTCTGTGGGTTCCTGGCCACTCCTCTGGGCCCTGGGTCTCTTCTTCCTATTCCATGGTGTTTTATTGTGGATCCCACTGTATTTTCCACATTGGATGCTTGTTTCATCGCAGCAGTTGGGCAGTTACCAGTTCTTCTACCCACCATCTACTGGTGTCTGCTTCTGCTTCAAGGCTGCTTCCAGGCATCCCACATTGTCCCTGCTTCTTGGTGTTCTTCTCAGCTGGTGAGTCCTCTCTTGGGTTCCTATCTGTGGGTTCACTGCCACTCCTCTGGGTGCCGTGTCTCTTCATCCTGCTCCTTGGTGTATTCTGGGAGATTTCCCTGGATTTCCTGCCCACTCTGTTCAGTTCTGGCCTGTGTGCTGATCCTGGTTCCCTGTTAAAGTGATGTGCTGGGCTTCCTCTGCTTGTTCCCTGCTCTTGGCTGTCCGCTTCCCATGTCCTGCTCCTGTCCTTTTCCCTGTAATTTTGGTGCTCCTGTTGCATTGCCTTGCTGTGTACTTCTCTGGCTGCCTCTTCCTGTTGCCTGTAAGTCTGACTACTTTCTGCTCCTGGCCGAACCTGCTGTGCCTTCCCACTTGGCTCCGGGGGCTTTTGCCTAGTTCATCCTGACCCCCGTTTCTGGCCCCTACCCCAGCCCATTCTAGCCACTCCCTGTTTTCCTTCCTTCTGCTTCTAAATGCCCCCCACCTTTTGGCTGGCCCTGCCTTCCTCCAAAGCTGCTTCCCTACCTGTTTACACTCCTGTTATACACCTTCCCCATCTGTCTTCCCTGCCTCATCTCAGCCCTGCTGGCCTCATCTGTCCCCCTGGTCAGCTGAGGTTGTTAAGGCTGTGCTCCACCTCTTGTGTTTCTGGGCCCTTCTGCTGGATTAGGCCTTCAGTCTGCTGCCTTTCTCTTACTACCCTGTCCACCAGCCTGCCCAGACAGTCATCCAGGTCCTCTCCTCTGGGCTTAATACTCATACCACACTACCCCTAGCAGGGCTTCATCCTCCTTATCATACTACCTATCTGAGCTTTGCCCTCCTTGCCATACAATCTACCCAGGCTTGGCCCTATCTTGCATCCTCCCCTTACCCTTTGCACCATGCCCTATATCAGCTCTTGCCCCTAAAGGACTTATTGTGCCCCTCAGAGGCCATCTACTTTGGGCCATGACCCTCAATGGCTTGGCTTGGGCCTTGCCTCCAATGCTTGACTCCAACATTACTATGAGCCTTGTTCACATAGCAGAGTACTGTATCCGGGAAGGTAAGCCTGAAGCAGCTCTCAGTAAGCCTTCCTGCTTCTCAGAGTTCCTTCAATAATCATACAGTTCCATTGGCACTGGCTTCAGCCTTCTAGTACTTCCCCAGAGATGGAATCCTACCATGCAGGGATTCCTTAGGTTGTACAGCCAGCCTTAACATGCTTTTATAGGGTGAAAGCTTCTAGACAGAAAAAAAGACTCTCGTCCCTTTAACTGAAGCAGCATGTCTAAGGTCCTTTTCTTTACTTTTGGGGTTCTTTCCTTTACTTTTCACAGTAACTGTACATATAAGCATATAATAAAAAGCAAGAAAAGGTGTGTGACTCAGTTATTATGACTTCTAAGTATATTATATTGAGTTCATGGAATGCAGAGAATGTGGGCACTTTGGACTTACCTAAATGGAATTAAATGTTTTAGATACCCTCATAATGGAAAAATTATTGCACTTGGATAAAGTTGACACTGTGGAAAGTAATAATAACTGAAATTTGGAAAGAGATAATTACTATACTACCTCCTCCTTAAGACATAATATTAGTTAATTTATGTAACTCCCCCTCCCATGTCTAGGGGTATGGATGGTGCAGTCCAAAGGGAGAGGGGCCACTAATCGAGAAACCACATCTGGCTGCATTTACCTGGTTCCTGAAGAATGAAGATGGGTGCCCAAAAGCAGGGTCATGGCAGCTGTCGGGGAAATGCAGCTTAGTCCATTTTAACATGCTGCAACAATGAGTCCAATGTCCACACGGCAGTAAAGTGCATAAAACAAGTCCATTTAATTAGGAGAACAATAAAACATCGTGTCCATGGAGAGTGGGGGTTAAATAGCATATCATTCTGGGCACAACAGTACCTCTTCCCTTTTACCTTTTCATGGTCAAGGAGACCTTACAAGCATTGTCCTGTAGCTGAATCAGGCTGCATTAAGAGCTAGTGGCGGCAACATTTTCCCGTCCTTCCGAATTAGGCCACAGCTTTCCCAGCACCGCTATTCCAGTTCCCTTCTACTCCTGCACTTTTTTTTGTTTCCACTGGGCTCAAACTTGTGGACGCCTCCCCATGGCTTTGCCTTCCCAATCATAGTCGGTGCTCCCGGGATTTGAACCTCTGTCACAGCACTCCCAGGACAACTCGATGTTGGGGCTTCCACAGTTCCTGCAATCTTCACTCTCTGCCACTGAGTCCATGGGCAGATGCCAAACATGGGCACTCCAGCACACACAGCTGGGACATATCCCTGAGGTGGGCAGCTTAAAGAGACTGATGCCCAGGCTCCCCTGCACTATCTGACCATCCCCTCTTGTGCCACTCACAAACTGGACTTTGCTTCACAGCCCGAGGAGCTGAGCAGGCTCTCACCACTGCCCACAGTGCCCGGAGCAGGCTGTCACCACTGCCCGCAGGCTCAGCTCCCTCTGGACTCAGACCACCCATTCAGAGCCTCCAACTTCAGCCCACCTGCAGGGCAGGACCGGACAACCCATACATTTTGTTCTCCACCGACACTGTCCAAACCCACCAGCCGGGGATGGGGGGGAATCACCCCACCCTGGCCCTCACTTTATCAATCTACCCACTGAATCTCTCTGGGAAAACTCTCATCATGCCAAAATCCCACTCCCATAAATAGCCCCCTGCACCCCCAGTGGCCACCTGCCTGCAGGCAGCCCCAGGAGACATCAGTAGTCAACCCTATGGCTACTGTAAGCCCCACTGGAGGTTTACATTTATATTTACTGTATATTGGCCTATAACTGCTCTTGCAAAATGAAATGTAAAATTTATGATTAGGTATTTGTATTTTACCTTTAATTTTTTATACCCATATTTCTGTTTGCCATTTAATATATGTTTTTCTTTTGATGCTTATATAGAATAAAAATTCAAATAGAAATTATATTAAACGAGCGTTTGTCAATGCTGAATGCTTGCTTTGCAGTGTAGTAAGCTATAAAGGGAACATGCCGATCACAGATGTGCATTTTCATTTGAATTACAGTTCATGACCTATAGGACCCTTGGTGCCCACTCTTGCCATGATAAGGCAATGGTTGTGATATGGGTGCTACAGGGGCTCACTTTAGTGCTATGGGGCACTTGGTGCCCACTCTTTCCTTTATAAACCAAGGGTAGTGATAGAGGCCCCTGGTACCTCCTCTTTCCATGATAAGTCAATGGCGGTAACATGGATGCTACATGGGCCCCTTGTGCCCCCTCTTTCCATATTAGTCAATGGCAGTGATAAGTGGAAACTTGGTAAAATCTGAATCGCTGGGCTGGACACAAAATGGTAAAAAAGCAGACCAGCTGGTCACATCAGACCAGCCGGACCAGGTGCAAATTGTGTACTGAGGCTGGACCAGTCAATTGCATTTTTACAGTTTTGGTCTGTCCATTCCGGATTTCATCTACAACGAGGATATGGGTGAAATCCAGAGAGCAGCACTGGATCTTTTACTGTTGGGGTCAATCCTAGTGTGGTGGTTCAAATTTCAACCATACCCATCACTCTATGGTACATGAAATCCAGACCAGCCAGAATGGAGGAACTAAACTGATAACGACTGGATCAACTACTCCAGCAGGACCAGCCAGTCTGATTTTTGCCATTTTGGGTCCAGTCCAGATTCAACCCATACCCTGACAAGGGTGTTACAGGGACTTACTTCAGAACTATGGGGGATCTTGGTACACTACTGGTTTTATCACAAATGCACTCACACACTGAGTAGTGTGTGCTGGTCAGGGTAGCCACCCTAGAGCTTAGCCGTTTACCACTTTTCAAAGACCAGGTGCTCCTATACAAATTTCTCCAAACGACAAACAGCACAAGTTGATGGAGGCCTCATCCCAGTCATATCATACTGTGCTCAGTACTCCAGTGGCTGACATGCCCTTCATTCTAAATGAGAAGTTGGGCATGGGAGATGGAAACAAGAAAAAAAAAAGAAAGAGAAATCTCATGAGGAGCGCTGATAGTGATAGGGTGAGATTACTGGTGCTGAGCACAAATGCACCTCCCCCTTTGATGAGCTAACTGGTTGTGCAAAATGAAAGTACTGACAACCTGGCTCTCTGGGCTTGCATGACCTCCCCCCCCCCCCCCAAACAGAGTCAGGGGCTCTGATTTCACTTCTCAAGGACCAAAATAAAACTGAAGCCTCTGACTCTGAGGAGAGGGGCCATCATGCCCCCACAGTACATATAGTACAGAAAGTTGCCTCATCAAGCTCACATAAATACAGTGCTTCTTTTACAGAATTGTCCCCAGGCTAGTCTTCTGTCTGCCCCTCCTCACTTACCCTTTGTTAACTTTTCTAGACTCACACCAGGCAGAGAGGCAACAATGTTAGTTTTGCTATGTGTGCACTTCAATTCACCTTCAATTTAATTACTTGCATCATCTCATTCTGTCCTGCTACAATCAGTGGGGCTGGATAAGCAGCCATAAAGGTGATGTAAAACTGCAGAATACGGCTGGGAACAGCTGCTCACATCTGAGTTCTGAGTCAGAAACTATCCCTGAACCAAGAGTAAAGGTTGATTTGGAGGTACTGATGGAAGGCTATAAGCTGAGCTACAGTACAGGGGTTTAGGAAGCAGCAGGGAATGCATTTTAGTGTTATCGTTGATGTACTTTGCACATGTTGCACTCATCAGTATCTCCCATGATGCTTAAAACAGTGCCTTACCCAACTCCGCTCCTTTTAGCACAGCAGAATTACAAGGAGCAAGATAAGCAGCTGTAAGCAGCAGCAACTGTCAGAGTTCACAGCACAGTGGTGCAGACTTGAAGCAGTAAGAGAAACTGGTCCTAGACCAAGTCTTAGGGGAACAATCTTTCTCCATCTAGTAGTAGTGGAAGTTCCTGGGAAAGCCATGCTCAGTGGTAAACTGACCCAGTCTGCACTCTTCACCTTGGCAACTCCATAGCTCCATCACTCATTCATGCAGGATAGACAAGGTGGGGAGGAGGAAGAGGAGCAAGCTGATCATGATGCTGCTCAGCTGGTTGCTGGGCAGTGTTATGTAGATGAAAGGATGCAGATGCAGTCTGATAGGTGCATCTGCCTTCTATTAACCACACAAAGTGTCCGCCTGTCACCCAGTAGAAAAGCATTATGATCAACCTCCCTGGTCATTGGCCTGTCACTGTCGAGCCCCCTGCAGCCTGAGCTGCATTGCATGCATCAGAGGCACACCATTGAAGTCCACTACCTTCACAGTATGTTTGATTCACACATGCATGCAAGAAAGCAGCATTTAAGAACAAATGGTACTAAAGGTGTCAAATAAGGTCTGTAAAGTGTAAAATAATTATGTATTAAAACACAATGTACTTGTACTCGGATTCAGACCACTGACCCTTTGCCTGCTGATGAACACTCATTCAGTGTGCCACTGAGCTGCAGGTAAGGGAATTGCAGTTCCTGTGGTGTAGATGTTAAGTCATAACCTGCAATACAGACAAAGAAGAAATGTATCTTCACAAATTGTTGTTCTTAACTAAATTTACTACTCATACAATTATTCCAACTTCACACCACCATGAATCACCACTTAAGTGAGTTTCCTATCTCTAATCTCAGCAGGCATTTACCTTCACAAATTGTTGTTCATAGCTAAATTTGCTTCCCATATAACCAAGAAAAATAAAACTCACATGCCAGTGACAAATGCTTGGAAATTATTAATTCCATTAGAAAAGCACACAAACAGTACAACAGACAGCCAACCCCCAAGAAAAAGTAACTTCTTTCATAATTTACTATTCCAGTCCACACCATCTTGAATCGCAATGGTTTCATGTCATAATGGTGAAAACATCACCATGACTTTCACATCGGCAAGTGCACATAACTGAAAACAGAACCGGTAACTGTGCACAACAGTGGACCCACAATGGGCAAGAGTCTGCAATACTGTATGAGTGCAATAACATATTACATTTTTTTATGCAGGGGCTATGCCCCACACACCTTCCACGCAGGGGCTTTGCCCTCACACACCCCTCTTTCTAATTATAATCAACTCCAGCAGGGCCTGACACTGAGGTAATGGAGACAGCTCAGAAGGGGGGCTATTTGTTTGCGAGGAGACTCCATTCACCACAAAACTTGGAGAGTGGGGTAAGCAGAAAAAAAAACAAAGTCCAACAACCCAAAACACAGTAAAACAGTAGCATCCCTACCCAGATGCTCTCACACTGCAGGTATCCACTCTCACCACCAGAACAAATGGTCAGTGCAAGTCTGCCCTGAAAAACTACATCCCAGATACCAGTTTCCTTTACCTCCCTCTGCCAGTCACAATCCTGTTGACTTGCTGTCCCCCCCCCCACTCTCGCTATATCCACTCCTCGTTAGCCTTTCACGTTCGTTAACATCACGGGCGCTCAAACTGAGTCGCTCAAAAGTGAGTCGCTCAGTTTGAGTCGCCCACATAACAGTATACCAATCGCCACTAAAGTGACTGTCCATCTTGCAAAGAAATGTTTAAATCCCTCCCAGGATTTGAACTGCTGATTCTTTGCTTTCTAAGCAAACACACATTCAGTGTGCCACTGAGCTGAAGGCAAGTGACTTGCAGTTCCTATTATATAGGGGTATGTCACAATCTGCAAACCAGGTGACTGGTTATCTGATCTCAGCAAGCAATATACCATCACAAATTGTTCTTAGCTAAATGTACTTCTCATATAATTTACTATTCCAACTCTCCACCACCACATGTTGCCACTCAAGTGAGTTTCCATATTACAAAAACAGTTGAAACAATTGTTTAAACCTTTTCCAGCATTCAGACTGCTGATCTGCTGCCTGCTAAGTGACCAAACATTCAGTGTACCACTGGGCTACAGTTCTTAATATGTAAGAGTTATATCACAACCTGCAAAATAAGCAACTGTGGATCTAATCCCAGCAGGCAATTTACCTTCACAAATTGTTTTTCATAGCTAAATTTACTCCTTATATAATTTACTCTTCCAACTCCACACCACCATGAATCACCTCTGAAATAAGTTTCCATCTTACAGAAAATTTTGAAAAAAAAAGTTTAAACTCTCTGCTCAGGTTTGAATCACTAATCTTTAGCCTGCTAAGCAAACACACATTCAGTGTGGCACTGAGCTGCAAATAAATGAGTCTCAATTCCAGTGGAGTTAAGGTTATGCTACAACCTCCAAAACAGGCAACTGGTGATCTAATCTCTGCAGACAATTTACCTTCACAAATTGTTTTTTTAGCTAAATTTACTACTCGTGTAATTTACCATTCCTCTCCACTCTACCATGAATCACTACTCAAGTGAGTTTTCATCTTTAAAAAAAATGAAAAGAATACTTAAAGAGCTAGTGGAGCCAAAACAGGCAGACAGGAAAATAATACAAATTGTAAGTAGTAGTCAGTTGTAACTTTTTATTTTTGAAGTATTTTTCCTTTTCTTTTTGCTCATCAGAAAGCCTTCTGTGTGATAATGCTGTGATGGATGTATGGAACAGCTCTTAGTCTGGCAGCTGACATATCTAACTCTACTGCCCCACACTACATCATCAACATTATGATCGCACTGAAAGTGACATCACAGACAAATGACCTGGCAGTCACTCACTTGTTGTTCCTAAGTAGCAGTGATGTCACAGTTAGTGAGGTCACAATCCTGATGATGTAGTATGGGGCAATAGAGCAAGATATGTCAGCTGCCAGGCTAAGAGCTGTTCCACATATCACACCTACTAACATCAGGTAAACAATCTTCTAATTAAACAAAGAGAAAATAAAAAAGTACCTTAGATATAAAAGGTAATGGTTGGCTGCTTTTAAACTCTAATATTAGTTTTATACAGTACACTAGCTCTTTAAGTTCCTGCTCATATTTGAACCAGTGACCCTTTGCCTGCTAAGCAATCACACATTCAGTGTGTCATTGAACTGCAGGTAAGTAAGCTGCAATTCCTATGATGAAGAATTTATGTCACATCTGCAAAACAGGTGACTGGGGATCTAATCCCAGCAGGCAATTTACTTTCACAAATTGTTGTTCTTAGCTAAATTTACTTCTCATATGATTTACCATTCCACTTCACACCCCCATGAATCACTACTCAACTGAGTTTCTATCTTACAAAAAAGTTGAAAAAAAGTGTTTTAGGTCCCTACCAGGATTCAGACAATGTATACCTGAATTCTAACCATTGATTCTTTGCATGTTAAGCATCACACATTCATTGTGCCACTGAATTACAAGTAAGGGGATCACATTTCTTATGGTGTAGAGGTTATGTTACACCTGCAAAACTGGCAACTGGGCATCTAATCCCAGTAGGTGATTTGCCTTCATAAACTGTTGTTCATAGGTAAATGTACTTCTCATATAATATTTACTACTCCAACTCCACACCACCATGAAGTGCCACTCAATTGAGTTTCCATCTTATAAAACAAAATGTTTATGTTCCAGCCAGGGTTTGAACCACTGATCCCTTGCTACTAAGCAAACACACATTCATTATGCCACCAAGCTTCTGGTAAGGGAGTTGCAGTTCCTATGATGTAGAAATATGTTACAACCTGCAAAACAGGAAACATGACTGGGGATCTAATTCCAGCAGCTGATTTACCTTCACAAACTGTAGTTCTTAGGTGAATGTACTTATATAATTTACAATTCAAACTCCACACCACCATGAAATGCCACACACATTTCCATTTACTGGCCCTGTGGCACAGAGGGCTAAGCCACTGTGCACTTTATGTCTTACCATGCTGGCAACCTAAGTTTGGGAAGGAGCTCAGGACACCAGGAGCCAGCGGGGGGGGTAAGAGTGGATGGAGCAGCCATTGAGCAGTGCTGCTCTCCTGGATGGGGTGACTGGCCAACTCAGCTCTTGGCTGCCACCAGGTGGAGGCCTGGCAATAGCACTGATGCATGAGTGGCAGATGAAAGTCAGGGGAGGAGAAGTCATGGTTCCCAGATGCATACGCACCTCCAGCTGCATGCACAGTCCATATCATTGCAGCTAGGGGAGGAAGAAAATCTGCAGGCAATTTATCTTCACAAATTGTTGCTCTAAGCTAAATTTACTTCTCAGATAATTTATTATTCCACACCATACCACCATGAATGCTATTCAAGTGAATTTCTATCATAAGGAAAATGTTGAAAACAATTTTAAGGCCCTTCCAACATTCCAACTATGTCTACCTGTATTTAAATCACAGATCATTTGCCTGCTAAACAAACACATTCAGTGTGCAACTGAACTGCAGGGGAGGGAGTTGCGTTTTTTATGGTGTAGAGTTACGTCACACCTGCAAAACAGGTGACTGGGGATCCCAGCAGGTGATTTAGCTTCACAATTTGTTGTTCTTAGCTAAAATTTCTTCTCATATAATTTACTATTCCAACTCCACATCACCATGAATTGACACTCAAGTGAGTTTCCATCTTACAAAAAATTTTCGAGTCCCTGCCAAGATATGAACCACTGACCCTTTGCTTGCTAAATAAACACACATTCAGTATGCCACTGTGCTACAGGTAAGTGAGTTGCAATTCCTATGGTAGAGTGGTTACATTACAGCCTGCAAACCAGGTGACGAATTGTATTCAAACCTAGACATGCCTCATCTGGGAATAATTTAATTGACTATAACATACTATAGAAGTAAGTTCAATTTTCTGAAAGACTGCTGTTTAGCTCTACTGAAACCCTTTACTACTTCAGCAATGACATCTAAGAAGTCATTTCATACAACAAAAGTTGTAGTGAGAAAGAAAAAATGTACTATACAGGGGATCAAACCCAGGCTTGTGTAGGTCTGAAACCCTGTACCTAGACATAAAAGCCTTATCACTGACACCATCAGTGGCATCATGCAGCCAAATCACTCACACTGAATGTAACTCTAAACCTAACTAAATGCATAAGAGTACACAAGACCACAATAGGTGCCAACAGCGATGCTCTTGGCACCTAAAAATGAACCTTTAGGCTAAGATGCAGCAGTGGAGAAAATGCCTATTAAACATGATGGCTGAAGAAGAGGTGCAATATGCACAACAGAGAGAGAGATAGAGAGGAGCTGCTTTATTGAAAGGCTGACAGCGCATATGTGAAGGAAGTTGGCATGTCAACCCTGACAGCAGATCCATCAAACCACATCAGCTGTACTGAATAGCTGAGTTGCACATCGAAGTAAGGTGCAATGCATGCAGGAAAGCACATCAGTCAATGCTGCTTTTAAGCTGCATGAAAAAGAACTGGAGAGATTGTCTTGGTCCCCTGAAAAAGGCTCTATAAAGGGCCAGCTGGTCCCAAAATGCTGATGGCAATTGGGAGCCTGGCCAAGATTCATAGGTTGAGGATGACAGCAGGATCCCTGTGAATGACAAGGAATGAAATATGGCTGCTAATCCTGAATGCCGGTTGCACACAGGAATGTTTCACCACATGAAGATTTGCATGCTCAGAAACTGACAAGAGACCAGAATCCAGAAGTAAACACAGGCACAGCATTTTCTTTTAATATGCCACCTGTTTTTAATTTTGGAACCACAAAATCAGAGTCCCAGAAAAGCTTCCATATGAAGACATTAATCTGCTGCTTTTACATGATTAAAGGCTGTAGTCAATGAAAGTGGCAGCATGCAGCCCTCTCTAAAGACCAGTAACACTCTACATAAAGAAATGTGTATCTCAGGAATCAGGGGAACAATCTACTTTTGCTGCTTAACAAACTAATCCCTCTGATAGCCTATTAGTTACTCCCCCATGCTGTTTAGAGTATCATTGCAACCTGATAATAGGCCAGCAAACAATTCCTCAACTGATGATGCCCCCTTTAAAATATCTGACCTCCTCCAAAATAGAGCAGAACCAGCATAGTGTCAGAATGCTGTGCATTTAAGGCAAAGAGGTGGGCTGCCTAAACCCCCCTCTGACAGAATGTAAATGGGATGCAAGCTCCTTAAAGTTTCAATGAAGTTCTTTGCTTCATAACTGCATGCCTTTATCCCTTTTTGCACAGCAATATGTGCAGGGGTGATAGATAGGCCTCCAGGTAAGGGGGAGGAAGTGGACAGGGAGCTAGTGGATAAAATACACGCGATGGCAATGAAAGGTGAAATTCTGCTGATGGGGGATTTCAATATGCCGGATGTGAATTGGACCACTCAAGCAGCTGCTTCAGCCAGAAGCAGAGGCATCCTAGATTCCCTTCAGGAGGCAGGACTCAAGCAGCTTGTGCTTGATCCCATCAGGGACAGGGTGATTCTTGATCTAGTAATGACCAACGGGTATAGAATCGCAGATGTCTGGGTAGAAGGGCAACTGGGATCCAACGATCACCACATAGTGTGGTTCAGCATAGGGACAGGGACTCAGTCAAGTCTCACTAAACACTAGGGTGAAGGTCGTGGATTCCAAAAAGGCAAACTTTGCTGAAATGGGGAGAGGTATCAAAAGAGGCCTGAAGAAAAGAGGGTTGGGGTGGAAGAGCAGTGGGAACACCTAAAAGGAGCCATAGTGGAAGTAACAAACCAATCCATCAGATTGGTATCCAAAGGCAAGAGAAGGAGAAAGCCACTATGGTTCTTGAAAGAGGTGGCAGACAAAGTAAGGGCCAAAAAGGCAGGGTTCAGGAAATATAAGGAGACCCAAAGGGAGGAGGACAGGGAGGTATACTTAGAGTGACTAAGGGAAGCAGGGAGGGTAGTAAAGAGAGCAAAGGCACAGACTGAGGGAGGTTTAGTGCAGACAGTAAAGACAGGGGACAAGACATTCTACAGGTACATCAGCAAAAGGAGGAAAACCGGGGTGGGGGGATTGAAAGGGGAGGAAGGGGAGTGTAAGGAGGGAGACATAGATAAGGTAGAAATACTGAATAAATACTTCTGTTCAGTATTCATGGAAGAGGGGGAGGAACAGGGACCACATCCGAGCAACAGATGCCAAGGAGGTGAAGAGGTGGACAACAGTCCATTCACAGGGGAGAGTCCTGCAGGAGCTCACTAAATTGAAGGTGGACAAAGCAATGGGACCATATGGCATACACCTGAGGATATTAAGGGAGCTGTGGAGATAGCTAGCAGAACCTCTGGCAGCCATGTTCACCAAGTCACTCAACACAGGAGTGGTGCCAGGGGATTGGAGGAGGACACATGTGGTCCCTCTATACAAATCTGGCAGTAGGGAGGAGGTGGGGAACTACAGGCAGGTCGGCCTCACCTCAGTAGTGGGGAAGATCATGGAGATACTGCTTAAAGAAAGGATAATGGGACATCTAGAAGCCATCGGTGCCCAGGACCCTAGGCAGCATGGATTCACAGCGGGTAGGTCGTGTCATACAAATCTGATATATTTCTTCAACTGGGTGATGAAGGAAGTAAATCAGGGGGCAGTGGATGTTACCTACCTCAGTTTCGACAAAGTCTTCGATACTGTCCCACATAGGAGGCTAGTTAACAAAATGGGTAGTCTGGGCATGAGAGACAAGGTGGTAAACTGGGTTAGGAACTGGCTTATGGGCAGGAGGCAGTGGGTGGTGGCAAATGGGGTACAATCTGGATGGGGGTGACCAGTGGGGTACCCCAGGGATTAGTCCTTGGGCCGGTCCTGTTCAAAGAGTAATTTGCACTATATCCATTTATTATTATAGTTACATTTTAACAACTGAGTTCTGATTTTATTTATTTTGGCTATTTCTGGATTGTAATCATTGTTTATCTTATTATATTTTATTAGGTGCCCACAGCCTCAGGGATTGGGTGCATTAAAAATGAGATTTGCCTTGCCTTTGCCTTCATTAGCAGCATTGCAGAGGGGCTGGAAGGAAAGGACTGACTGTTTGCAGATGACATCACGATTTGTAACAGGGTGGATACCCCAGAAGGGGTGGAGAAAATAAGGAAGGATCTGGGGAAGCTTGAGAAATAGTCTGAGGAGTGGCAACTGAGGTTTAATTCAAAGAAGTGCAAAATTATGCACCTGGGGCATAGAAACCCTAGGACGAGAAACAGGATGGGGGGGTTGCTGATGGTCACCAAGGAAGAAAGGGACCTGGAAGTTATTATTTCAGATGACCTGAACATGTAAAAGCAGGGTACAAAGGCAGCAGGGAGGGCCAATGGCATGCTGAGGTGCATAGGCAGGGGTATCACCAGCAGAAGGCGTGAGGTAGTCATGCCATTATATAAAATCCTGGTCAGGCCTCACATGGAGTACTGTGTGCAGTTCTGGAGGCTGTACCTTTGAAAGGACATTAACAGGCTGGAGACAGTCCAGAGAAGGGCAACTAAGATGGTACAGGGCTTGCACCACAAAACTTATGAGGTGAGATTAAGGGACCTCAATATGTACTCACTGGAGGAGAGAAGGGAAAGAGAGGACATGATAGAAGCATACAAGTACCTCAAGGGCATAAACAAGGTGCAGGGGGAGACATCTTCCAGTACAGGAGGAGTACAAGAACGAGGGGGCATGACATGAAATTGGAAGGTGGCAGGTTAAGAGGGAATGTGAGGAAGTTCTTCTTCGCAGAGAGGGTGGTGGATGCATGGAATGGTGTGCCACAGGAGGTGGTGCGAGCAAGCACTGTGGTTGGATTTAAACATGCATGGGACAGGCATAGGGGAACCATAGAGGTAAAGCAGAGGGAGAGTCAGAAGCTAGTACAGGGCTTACGGGCAGACTGGATGGGCCTAGCAGTCCTTATCTGCTGACAGTTTCTATGTTTCTATGTTCCTGGAAACAGTAACTTTAGTGTAAGCATCAAGATGGCACAGGAGCGTTTTGGGCTAAAACAGATTCTGTTTATTGTAATGACAGCAGCCATAAAAATTGTTAGCATTCTTTTCAGAAACTAAGGCGTTAATGTGTGTGATAGGATGGAAGCTTAAAGTAATGTTAGAGCAGGGGGAAGCAGGAATAATTTACCTTCCTAGTAGCTTTTTTCTGGGGCAGGAGCAAGGTATATATTTTTATTGTAACCCCCCTGTTACCCGGGGTTACTAGAACCCTAGTTAGATCTAGTGGCAGGCAGGGACAGGCAGCTAGTGAAACTCCAGTTAAATGGATTTCACTATGTCTTGCTCTGTTTTCAGTCTCTGCTGAGCTGGGGCTATGACATAATTTAGAATTCTACAGCAGCATAAGCCACAATGGAATGTTGCCATTGGGAGTTAGGCTAGAACGTTGGGGAATTTCAAAGTCAACCTAGAGTTGATCCTTTTTTTTTTTTTTTTATATTCATGTTTGTTGCATATTTCAGCACAGTTACATTTCATTCTCAGATCTTATCCTTTTTTTTTTTTACATTGTTTGAGATGCATGCAAATGATAGCAAAATCAATCCTTTTACATGTTAAAATATTTCATCAGCTCGGGTTATTTTATATTCTGGGACATATTTCTTTTAACACATCTTCATTAAATTAATTTTGTCCATCATTTTAGCTATTTCTTGATAGGGTTTTCATATCTCCATGTCTCTCCTCTAATCTTAGTTCTCCCCAAGCCTTCCCCCCTCCCCCATTGATGTAATATATCGAGTCCACTTCCTCACATAGCTCTGTGTCCGAAAGTTTAATTTATAAGTGATCTCCTCCATTTCTTTTATTTCATTTATAACGTTTACCCAGTCTAAATAAACAGGTGGATGTTGGGAGAGCCACCTCTTGGTTAAGGCCTTATGTGCAGCCGTGAGAAGGATATTCCACAAATAATTTTTATCGGCCCCTCTGAGTTCCTTCGGTTTTATCCCCAAGATCATATTTTCAGGGCCCATTAATGCAGCTATGGATAGGATCTGCCCTATCTTCCGTTTAATTTCCCCCCAGTAGTTCATGAGGGTTGGGCATGACCAAAAGACATGGAGATAATCTGCCCTCTTAGTCCCACAGTTCCTCCAATACCCTCCATTACAATCTCTATCCCATTTACACTGAACCGCTGGTGGAATAAAGAACCTTATTCTAATTTTCCATTCGAACTCTCTCCACCTAGGCGAAGACGTAGTCCCCGAAGTCTGAGCAAGGGCAGTGATCCAGTCTTCCTCTTCAAGGTTCTCCCCAATTTCCTGTTCCCACCTATTTTTAATTTGTGCGACCTTATTTCCCCCTTGTCCCTAAGAGTTCTGTAAGTGGCAGACATCTGTCCCTTAACTTTGGTTGCATTCATTATTTCAGTCATTATGTTCATGGTTCCTGACAAAGGTTCAGATTGTGTGTACATTGTCTGTAGTTTGTATATATGTGCTCTTATCTGCAGGTATCTAAAATGGTCTTCCCGCCTTAAAGAGAACCTTTCCTTGATCTGATCGAATTCCATCACCCCTTGGCCATCCATGAACTGACTCAGGGAGTATAATCCCAGCCTTCCCCACATCCTAAATGTAAGGTCTTGTTTGGGTGGCTGAAATTGGTGATCCCAAGCAAACCACCTAAGCGGCCAGAGCTCTTCATCCAGTCTATGTTTGGCCCAGAGGCGATTCAGGGACTCCAGGGTATTCCTTGCCGAAAACAATAGGGACTCTCCTATCTCTGTTCGGGAACAGGGTGTCAAGGTGCGTGCTCCCAGTGGTGTTACATCCATCAGGATTTCCTCTATCACCTTCCACCATGCTGCGTATGGCTTGGCTGACCAGAGAAGGGCCCACCTCAACTGGGCGGACAAAAAGTAGTCCTCCAAGTTAGGGAGGTTCCTGCCCCCATATATTTTATTTGTCTGTAATATTGTGCTTTTAATTCTGGGTCTCTTATTGTTCCAGATAAATTTTAAGATCATTTTTTGCCAAATCTGAAATTGGTTCTTATGAACTTTTATTGGGAGACATTGAAATAGATACAGATATCTGGGAAGAATGTTCATTGACACCGCTTGTATCCTTGAGTATAGGGGCAGATTTAGAGCTTCCCATCTTTTAATGTCTTGTCTAATTTGTGCCACCATTGGCTCCAAATTATATGTATACAGTAGTGACAATTTTTTGGGTATTTGAGTGCCTAAGTATTTTATTTTCCCCTTGTTCCAATTTGTATCTAGTAATTGACTTACATGAGGTGGGGGGCAATATCGAAATGTCAAAATCTCGGTTTTATTTTTATTTAGGGTATAACCGGAAAATTGGCTGAACCTATCTATTATAGACCAAATTATTGGGATAGACTTGTCTGGGTTAGTTATATATAGGAAAACATCGTCTGCATATAAAGAGATTTTGTGGTCCTCCTCCCCCACCCTCACCCCACTCACCTCTTTCACTTCCCTTATTGCTTGTGCCAGTGGCTCTATGTAAATATCGAAAAGGAGCGGTGACAGTGGGCATCCCTGTCTGGTGCCTCTTCCCAGGTCAAATCTCCTTGAGATACCCCCATTTACCTTAATGAATGCTTGTGGTGAGGCATATAGAGCTTTAATCGCCTCCAAGAATGAAGGTGGGAAGCCCATCTTCTCCAAGACCATAAACATAAAGTTCCAGTTTACTTTGTCGAACGCTTTTACGGCGTCCAAGCTCATTAAGCACGTGGGGATATGTTGCTTATTAATGATGTCAATTATATCTAAAGTCCTTCTTACCCCTTCAGGGGCCTGCCTACCTGCTATGAAGCCCGTTTGATCTGGATGAATTATATTTATCAGTATGGGTTGTAATCTCTTAGCTATTACTGCCGTGAAGATTTTATAATCTACATTAAGTAAGGAGATCGGTCTGTATGACCCACAATCTTTCAGGTCCTTACCTTCTTTCGGGATCAGTGTAATAGTAGTGTAGTTCCATGATGGAGGGACCTCTTGCCCCCCTAGCCAGACTTGGTTATATACAGCCTGAAGCGTGTTAACAATGTCCCCCCCAAACATTTTATATAGTTCCACCCCGAACCCATCTGGGCCTGGACATTTCCCCATCTTAAGCTCCCTAATTGCACTCATTATCTCTTAGTAGGTAATCGGACCTCCCAGCCTCTGCCCCTGTGCCTCTGTAAGTCGGGGTAATTTCATGGTTTCCAAAAAATCCCATGCTACTTGCATGCCTGTTTCTGTCTGAGGGCTATATAGTCGTTTATAGTACGTGACTAATGCCTGCTATTTGTTCCCATTTATTCGTTACCTGCCCTGTATTGGGATGTCTGACTCCCATTATATGTGCCCTAGCTGATTGTTGTTTCATCCTGTATGCTAAGAGGCGTGTGGCCTGTGGACCTCCTTCATAGTAAGCCTGTTTTGTGAAAAGCAGGGCCTCTCTGTCTCTAGTTGTGATAGTCTTTGGAGCCTACTTTTAAGTTCAGCTATTTGATTTCCTTTCTAGTGTATTTTAACTTGTTGGTCTTCCAGGTTTTTAAGCTCCTGATTTAACTGTTCCTCTGCTTTACTCTTTCCTTTTTTATGAACAGCTATTGAGATCAGTCTCCTCTAAGCATTACTTTAATTGTATCCCACAGGATTTGGGTGTGGTGGCTGGGCCTTCATTCAAGAGCACTGCCTGTTTTATTATATCTCTGATCTCCTCTTTACCTTGTCGCCTCTAAGCAAGCTGGTATTCAGCCTCCATTGTGTTGGCTTTTTGGGAAGTTGAAGATCGATCTCCATAGATGGGCTTGTGGTCAGATATGCTGTCTGTACTATCCACATTGATTCTAACATTGCCATGCTCTCACCATATGTGAAGAACATGTCCAATCTCGAATAAATATTATACCTGGGTGAGTAGTATGTGTAATCCCATGTCAATGGGTATTTTTCTCCAAACATCCCTCAGCCCTGAGTCTCTCATGAGTTTTTCAGTAGCTTGAGATTCTCCCATTAGGGCCGGTATGAGGTGGTATCCAACGACCATCCATAATCACATTCCAGTCACCCCCGCGATCACTACCCCTTGCTTTATCTGCCATTAATTTAAATAGTTCTGCGAAAAAGGTTATCGGGGACCCCGGAGGGGCATAAACATTTACTAAAGTCACCCATTGCTCCTGAACCCTCCCCACCACCATTACATATCGGGCTCCTGCATCTTATTACCTCTTCTTCTACAAATGGAAGAGAGGCCGACAGCAACGTCACCACTCCCCTCTTCCTTCCTTTATCCAATGAGGCATGATATATGGTCGGGAATTAACGTGTTCTCAGCTTCAAGGCTTCATTGGGAGACAAATGTGTCTCCTGTAAGAACTGGATCTCACATTTCTGTTTTTTCAAACATTTCTGAAGTTGTTTTCTCTTGATAGGATGTTTAATACCATTAACATTATAAGAGATTACTTTAGTTTTTAACCTGTCCATATTCTGGGTAGTAAGCCTTTGTTTGTGTCTTATGTCCTGCTCTACTTGTATTACACTTAGTTTCTTTTCCCCTAGCTTCTAAACTTAGTTTCTGCTCTGATTTTCCTTTCCAATTTTTTCTATCATAAACCCTATCTAGTGCATGCATCTGCTTATATTTACCTCTGTGCCTTACATTATATCCAATAAAGTACAACATTAAACCGCTGATTCTCAACAATTGATCAGCCTTAACACTTGTGTATACAAATGGTGTTGTACTGCCCTCTAGTGGCAGATTCATAACTTCAAAAAACATTTCCATAGAACCTTGGATAAACATAGAGTAACTAGCAACATTTCTTTTGTAAGAAATTCTACAAAACTGTGTGACTTTCCCCCCATCAACCTTTTTTCCACACACTTTCTTTTTTTATACTTTAATTGATGTGAGGAGGAAATATTGACAATTTCCAATAAGACATGACTTCCTAGGTCAGTCCGATTCACATTAATCGGACTGGTTTGTGCCACATTTGGGACACCTTGCCCATTATGGTGTTCTGGGCTACTTCTCTTCAGAGCTGTTTTCCTGGGTTCTAACCCAATGCTCAGTAGTATCACAGACATCAATAGAATTGGAAGGCAAAAAGAGACCCTTATGGTCTTGAGATTTCCCCTCGTTTTCCTTCCTCCCAGCCTCGTAATGGATTTTACAAAGAGATTTCTCAAATCATCTCCTCCTACAAATCATCTGCGTCATTTTCCCTCTTGGCCTCCTCCCCCCCGGCCCCGAGGGGCATGGAGAAGATGCGGAGGGAGACCTCCCTCTCTATGACTCGCCAGCATATACCAGTAAGTTCTGCCCCGGATTGAGTATAGTCTCCTTTAATCAGGATCTTTCCCCCCATGCCCTCTCCCCTTGTACCCTTTATTATTTATTTATTTTTTTTTTTGTATTAAATTGTTATTGTTGTAATATCCCGAATTCAGGCGAGTTCCCCTGCCACGTTGTGCCTCCAGGAATCCATAAGTAAAGGGTATCTCCCACCCTCCTTCCCATTACCTTCCACCTTGACTCAATAGGCAAGCAGTCCACTAACCCTTGTTCCTCCTTCCTCCTCTCCCATATTCCTCTTTCTCATCCCCACCTCTTTAAATCTCTAGGTGTACATCATTTTTTAAGAGCACTCATACCCGATTTCAGTATTTATACCACATTTCCCGACACATCCCGCAGTCCATTTTATACCTTGTCCCACAACTGTTCGTTTGTTGTTCATTTCAGTCCGCGACTTCACCATCCATTTGGGAAGTCCCCTTCTGGCCCAAATCATCCGTGTCTGAGGTCTCCTGTGTGCGCAGGGCCGTGCGGTACGATGCAGGGGCGTATGGTTTCAAAAGTTCAGCAATGTCCGCTCGCAGGTTGGTGGCTTGCATTTGGTGAGTGCGTGTCAACCCCTTTCACGCCACTGTCCAGGCTCGACTGTCGTAGCTCTCGTTCCAGTCTCTCCTTATCTAGCCCTGGGACCACAATTCCTGAATCTTCTAGAAAACTCTTGGCAGCTAGGAGGTCATCATAGACTCTGGGGCCCTGTTTGGTTTCCACTCTTAGACGCACTGGAAACAACATCTGCGCCTTTAAGTTCCGTGCTCTGAGCTGTTTGACAATTGGCCACATGGCGCGACGTGCCTCTTGAACTCCTGTAGTGTAATCATTGTCAATTGTTATCCTGTGTGTACCAAACATTATTTTTTTTAGCCTCCAAGCCCTCCTGAGGATCTCTTCTTTTGAAGCATAATTAGCCATCCGAATCACGAAGGACCTAGGGCGAGAGCCAGGGGCCGTGGGCCGTTGAATGAGGGAGCGGTGAGCTCTGTCCATTACTGTGTCAAAATCTGCAGGTAGTTTTAGTAAGTCTGTTAACATTTAGAGTTGATCCTTGAAGTCAACAGTCTAGTCTGCAGTCTGAATCAGTCTGCTGAAGCTGGAGTAGGCTCAAGAGAGAGAGAGAGAGAGCAGGATGTAGATCCTGCAATGCAGAGAGGGAGGGGGTGCCCTGCAGGGGCAGGCCCCCTGCCCTCAGCTCTGACACAGAGCTACCTTAGGGTGTGTGCTTCCACCATAAGAGAAGCACAGAGAACCAACTCACAGGGGCAACCCCCTGGCCTGGGAAAAGGAAGAAGCTGCCTGATAGAGAGTGCTGGAGCACTACAGTTTTTTGTGGAAATGAGATTCTTTCAGAGTTTTTTGGACATCTGCAACAATGACGGTGATGAAGCTTTGACAAACGGCCAGTGTCATTCACCAAAACAGTGAGTAAATAAGTTTCTGGGGTTGTGGGTCAGTCAGGATGCCAAGTCCAGGGCTTATGGAACAGTGAGATGTAATGACTGTTGTATGTGGGGGGTCTTCAAGGGAAAGACAGTTTCTGCATTACAAAGCCATGCACAGTCTGCACTATAGTAGCCAAGGAAGAGGCTTATGGAACAGTGAGATGTAATGACTGATGTATGCGGGGGTCTTCAGAGAAAGACAATTACTGCATTACAAAGCCATGTACAGTCTGCACTACAATAGCCAAGGATGTGTGTGTGTAAACAAAGGAATGGCCGGGTATGGGTCTATGGAACAAAAGATGAGACCCCCCCACCTGGTGTAACAGGGCTCACCTCTACGGATTTGCTTTGAAACACCAGTTACCTTTCTGTCAGGTATTGGCCAGTGCCTGAAGAGGATGTCCAGACGTTGGGATGGAGTAGAGGGTGGTAGTGTGCCACTAGTTAAAGAGTCCATGACATATGGAAGTTTAGGATCCAAGAATGGATTGTGTCTGTGTCATCACCTTATCTGCATTACAAGGAGTGTAGCCCCATGGGAGGGGTCTATCTATGCTTTTCATTCAGTGTTGTTGAATAAAGCCACACTTTAGAATCCCATCTTCTAGTATTGGACATTATGTTATTGCTTCTAGTCTCTGGATTACTTTGGGTGCCCCTGTGCAGAGTAGTCAAACCTAATCACCACGCCGAGTGACACCTTTCTCCCCAAATTTTCAGCTTATAAAAATGGAGGCACTGCGTCATAGGACCCAGGCCCCTCAACCTGTTCACTAGCCACACAGGCAGGGGTAGTAGCCCTCTCAATTTAGCGTTGACTGGGGGTTACATTATGCAGGTCAACGTAAGGTCTGCTATAATCATAGTGCAAGGAACCATCTGAGCAATGCCTGTGAACAGCTGTGCTGTGGTTTATGTTCTGAATTTGGTCATGTCAGTTTCACATGTAAGAACATGTTCTGTTGTAACCTCTGTGAGGAGAAAGGACATCCTTTTAGACAATTCCCATGGGCAGCATATAATAGATATAATGGACTTGAACAAGACATTCTCCTTATACAAGACCAGAAAACAAATATTTCGGCTACCAAAAGTCATAAACAACAGGACGAGTGAACCCAAATTCTGACAAACCTGTCCACACTTCCCTCAGACACCACAGCATAGAAATATAGAAAATGTTGGCAGAAAAAGACCATCAGTCCATCCAGTCGCTACTGGTTTACCTTATCCTACCCCAGAACCTGATGTCTAGTTGGGGTTTTTGCTCTCACCTCTCCACTTTGCCCCATACCTTACTGCTTCCCCTCTGTGTAACTGTTAAACTTTTTATTCAGTCTCAGCTGGTTCTGAAACCATTTAATGGTTCTTGCATCCCACCACTGCTGGTAGTCTGTTCCATGGGTCAACCACTCTTTCTAAAGTAAAATGTTCTCACATCCCTCCAGAATCCCCCCCCCCCCACCGCCAGCTTCCACTCCTGTCCCCCCCATGTTCTTGATTTGCCAGTCCTGCCGAGTATTTCCTTGCAGTCCATCTGGTTCATCCCTTTCAGGAACCTGAAGATCTCTTCTCGGGTCATAAAGGATTGTGGAACACCTTGAATCCACTGGAGCACAGGATCAGAGACATCATGGATTCACAGCAGGAAGATATCAAACAAATCTAATTGATTTCTTTGACTGGGTGACTACAGTTGTGGACCGGGGCGGTGGATATGGCTCAGCTGGATTTCAGTAAGGCCTTCAATACTGTTCCACACAGAAGACTTGTGAACAAGCTAGGCAGCCTGGGAGTGGGTCACAAGGAGGTAAACTGGGTTAGGAACTGGTTGAGTGATAGAAGACAGAGGGTAGTGGTAAATGGTGCTCAAGTCTGAGGAAAGGAGGGTGACCAGCAGGGTGCCACAGGGATCAGTCCTGGGGTCAGTCCTGTTTAATGTCTTCATAAGTGACATTGCAGAGGGGCTGGAGGGGAAGGTGTGCTTCTTTGCAGATGACACTAAGATCTGCAACATGGTGGGCACTCCGAGAAAGACGGAAAAAATTAAAAGGAACCTAGGTAAACTGGAGGAATAGTCTAGAGTGTGGCTGCTGAGATTCAGTGTGAATAAGTGCAAAATCATGCATTTGGGGCACAAGATCCCAGGGGAGGATTACATGATGGCGGGGGGGGGACTGATGGTCACCAAACAGGAAAAGGATTTGGGGGTAATCATATCTGATGACATAAAGGTGGCCAAACAATGTGCCAAGGCTATGGAGAGAGCCAGTGGGATGCTGAGGTGCATAGGGAGAAGTATCACCAGCAGAAGGAATGAGGTGGTGATGCCACTGTACAGACCATTGGTGAGGCCTCATTTGTAATAATAATAAGAAGAAGAATCAGCATTTATATAGCGCTTTTCATACACAGTGTATCCCAAAGTGCTTTATAAGCAATGCTAGACTGGTAGTGAAGTGACTGAATGTGTAGTGGCGGCCATTTCACACATCATCACCCATACACAGTCTGGATAATTGCAAGAATACAGTGTCCAGTTCCAGAGGCTTCATCTCCATAGGGACGTAGACAGGGTGGAGGCAGTTCAAAGAAGGGCAACAAAGATGGTGCAGGGCCTGCCCAAAAGTCATATGAGGAGAGACTCGGAGACCTCAATATGTATACCATGGAGGAGAGGAGAGACAGCGGAGATATGATAGAAACCTACAAATATCTAAAAGGCATAAACAGGGTACCAGAGGGTAGCATCTTTCAGAAAAGGAGATGTTCAAGAATGAGTGGGCATGACACGAGGCTGGAAGGGAGCAGACTAAGGGGTAGCATGAGGAAGTTTTTCTTCACGGAAAGGGTGGTGGATGCATTGAATAGAGTCCCAGCAGAGGTGGTGGGGACAAACACAGTGGGGGAATTCAAGTATGCATGGGACAGTCATAGGGGAACCCTAGCAATAGGAATGAGGATGTAAAGCTGGAGATCAAGTAGGGTCTGCGGCTTTTACAGTAGGCAGGGAAACTGGGCAGAGTGGATTGGCCTAGCGGTCCTTATCTGCCATCAATTTCTATGTTTCTATCCTATCACCTCTGTCCCTTCTGGTCTCCAGCAAGTACATGTTCAGGCCCTTAAGCCAATCTTTATAGGCTCTGCCATGCTGACAACAACAAATGTCAGCTCTCCAGCAGTAGAAAACCAAGAGACAGTATCAAGTAAAGAGGCAGTACAGGAAAAGGAAAAGGAAAAGGAACAATCCCCGATAACAGTACAGAAGTTGAGCAATGGTTACATGCCTTATACAAGACCCAAATTATGGACATGGAACAGCCTATACCAACATAACAAACTGCTGGCACTGCAAGTATTGAGGACATAATCAAGTCATGACATCACAGAACAACAGACCCGGCAGGAGGAACAAGATATAATGCCCCAGACTCTATAGTGGTAGTAACCAGAGGACAGACACTGAAAGGTTAAAAAAAATGAAAAAATTAGATATCTAAGACTTGCCCTGAATCCATTCTGGCACCACTGGAAAATAAATTTGAATTGCTATGTAGAAATAAAGAGCGAGGCGATTCTGATGAGGAAAATTATTCTGATCCAACAAATCAGCCCAACAACCATTTTCAGAGGCAGAAGATGTTTCTGGTAAAAAAAAAAAAAAAAAAGAAAGAAAGAATAGATCCCATCATAAGGACTAGGAGGGGTAAAAAACCAAGAGTAAGAACACCAAATGATAAGTGGGATGCAAGCCAGCCTGCCGGCACAGCGGGAATGCTACCTCTTACAGCACCAACAATCTAAGTTCAGGAGTAAACTTGGGAGTTCGAAGAGCCAGCCGGGGTGGGGGGAGGAGAGGTTGAGCATCCAAGGGATTGCTCTCCTCCAGGGGGGGAGAGACATGGTGCCTGGCTCTAGTCTGGCCCCTAGTGGCAGCTGGTTGCAAGTTAGCCAGGCACTGCTACACTGGGTCGAGCTAGGAAGTAGGGAATGCACCAGGGGAGCTAAAGAGATAAATATAAAAAAAGTGAAGTGGTCTCAGCCAGACCCAGGTGAGGGTCTGATTCTCATCTCCCTAAATCTTAACAGTTTAAAAAACTCTAAAATGAGAGCAGTAACCTTCTCTATTTTAAAACAGACCCAATTAGATATTAGTCTTATACAAGAAACTAGATTCACCTCTACTCATGACATATTGCAAGCTCAGAAAGAATGGATATGGATATGGGAATCCTCTTCCTGGTGTTTTGGGGAGGATCTGTGTTATGGGATGGGTTTCCTTTCCAAGGATACCCATTTTTTGGTTATGAGACTTGTAGATATTTAACCAGGCCGAGTTCTGCTGTTAGACATTTCCCTCCCCAGTGAAAGGTTGTGACTTAATTATTAATAATTATGCACCTCAGACCAATGCATCTAGAATAGATTTTTGCAAGAAAATTCAATCATATCTCTACATATTCAAGTTGTTTTCGGGTGAGATCTTAATTGTGGGATGGAGTCAACAGATGATGTAAACATAAAAAAAACCTATTATGATACTAACTTCCTGACTCAGATGATTTGCGTGGCTGAGCTTAAAGATAATTTTCACAGAATATTTTCTTCAGGTTGGCACACTTTCTACAGTGGCTAGATTTCGAGGTTCACCCATGCTGCAGCGACAATCAATCTGCCGAAATAAATCACAGTGCAATCTGTCAACAGCAGCTACGGCGCAATGACAGTTTTCCGTCCAACAGTACGAGCAACCTATATTACAGGGGGCTCCACCCCCTCCCCACACCCTTCATCTATTAATATAAACAACTCCAGATCGTGGCATCTTAGAGATAGGGTTATGACTCTGAGCTAACGCCCAAAACACAACACACCAAAAAATCAAAATCGCCAAAGAAGCCTGTGGCAGCATTCCTTCGCTAACATCACAGTGACAACATTGAGACGCCCCACTATTGGGGGTACCCAGTTTCAACAAGAATAGGTTTTTTTCTTCATTTCTCCTTCCCAAACAGTACAAATCTTTCATTTAGTGTCCACTGAAACATCAAACCATGTAGTCTGTACTAGGGCTGCTTTTCTGGGTCTATGACTGTGGAGATGAAATATTTTCTTACTACAGTAGAATGAAATCCAAACAGCAGTATGCTACCTGTTTATAGGTCAGATTGAGTGTACTCTGTGTTTATCGTGACCTACAACAATGGTGGGAGGACACCAAAAGTGATACAAGAAATTATTTCAGAAGACATTCTCTGTCTTTAAATGAACAGAATAAATATTTTCCCTGAGAAATTAGTGATACAGAGTAATGTCCCAAGCCATAAAAGTTGGTGGTTGGTATATGGATAAAATACGTTCTCCATAAAAGAAATGCAAATTCTAAGACAGGGCAGCCTCTTCACAAGGCATGCTATATTATGGTATGCAAGATAAATATCTCCATGGGAATTCGTTTGAATATTGCAAAGAGAGTGTAAAATGCAAAATCATTGCAAGATTAATAGAGTATGGGAGAAATGATTTCCCAAAAGGATGAAATTGTGGATTGCATAGAGTTTCATGTAATCTCTACCTTTGGCATGGGTTTTGACCCTACTAAAGGAATAGAAGCCTTCTTAAATCCTACAGACTTTCAACCTCTTACCAAGGAAGTACTGTAAGGTAAAAGCAGAACCTTCTCATTGTCATTGCACATGATGAAATTAAGGAAATAATAAAGACCCTATTCAATAATATGGCACCAGGCATGGATGGCCTCCCATCTGAATTTTATAAAACCTTTATAGAACACATTTCAGAACTCTTGACCATAGTTTAACAACATGTCCTATGAACATTCTGTTCAACTCCAAATTTGGGAAATGCATTCTTAATTTTTTATATAAAAAAGGAGACCAGACCAATTGAAAGAATTGGAGACCATTTATTGCTGGTCCATGGTAGGCCTCCATTCCTCCCTAAGCTCGCCCTCTGGTGCCTCCCTTTCCTCCCGCAACCCACACAGAGACCCCAACCTATATTTTATAGCACAATGGAGCACAAGTATGTTTTATGGACACAGAACTCAGCCCTCTCACAAACAAACAGCACACTTAGCTGATCTCAGGTCCTGTTCGCTCCTCAGAGCCCAATGGCATCTTTCCAACATAAGAGTCAGACTACCGTGTGGCCTTGTTTTAAATTCTGGGAACTACAGCCACCTCCTGGTAAGAATTAAAGCTGCTTTCTTATGAGGAACTATTTTTAAGTCTTTTGTGTGAATTTTACTGAATTGCATGCATTTTTAAGATGTGAAGTCAGAGAGATCTGTGGAGACACACCTACTCTCTTCAGCTGCTCATTAGCACCCCACACCCTCCTCTTTTCGATTTGTCAGTCATCTACCACAAGCTGTAAATTCCTGTAATGTCCAGATATATGTAGATGACACTATGCTCTTTACCACTGGAAAAATTCCAGCTGTTATATCAACTGCCCTGCAAATCAGACTTCGATAACCTCTCAAACTGTTTTTTCAGTCAATCACTTAGCCCTTAACCAATCAAATACTGTGTCAATGCTGTTTGCATCCAAAAAGTGCCTGTTGAACTACCCCTTTGGACATGGATGTCTAAGTCCTTAAAAAAGTTTGGAGCTCTCTACAGGGTGAATGATTTCTTCTCCCAGAGTCTGAAAAAGTCCTTAGTTGCACATCTGATTCTCTCTGGAACTGACTTTGGGGATGTGGTCTGTGACTCTACTCCCTAGTGTCACCTATCAAAGGTAGACCCCTTACTTAACACACTCTGCAGGTTCATTGTCCACTGCCCAGAACAAACCTCCCAGTGCACAATATATGATCGCCTGAATTGGCCTTCTTTGAGCCACAGACATGTTCAGCTATTTGCCCTCTGGTTTCAAGTTTTGGCTAAACAAGCTTCCGAACTACCCAAGTACCCTGCTTACACCATCTTCCCCCTTCAGCCGCAATCTTCACATAAACAAACTTTGGTCAGTCTTCGTTCAGTCACAAACTCCTACCAATATGGGATCCAACCTTGGGAAATGGCCCACTCTCCAGTATTGCCTCGGCTAAGCTTCACCTCAAAAATTGAATTGCCTCATATAATGATTTGATCTGCATTTCTCTTAATGTACTCCTAAATGTTGATAGTTCTGTTATTCTGCTGTTGTACACACATTTATAAATATTGTATAATCGCACTACAATGGTATGTACATACTGTGTCTACATTTTGTAACATTTGGTTTCTGTGTATAATTATTTATGTAAATTTCTGTTTATATATTTCTTCTCCCGCATCGCCCCCTCCTCCCAGTTTGCATCTGTGAACTAGATTTTCCTTGTATCTCTGTATGTGTTTACCTGCTGATATAATTTCAAATAAATAAATAAGTGATCCAGGGACAGCAAGAAAGGGCATACGAGAAGAGGTTAGCAGATCCGAATATGTGCACTATTGAGGCAAGAAGGGAGAGAGGGGATATAACTGAAACATACAAGCACCTCCAGAAGTGGATGGCAGGAAAATGATCAGAGAGAGTGAGTGAGAACACAGCCAGCAAGGGAAGCTCCAGGAAGTTGTAAGGGTGCAAGTTTAAGAAAGACACCAGGAAGTACTTTGTCACAGAGAGGGGTTGGTGGAGAGGTGGAATAGGCTGCCGGAGGAGGTGGACTGTACAAAATCAGTGGGGGGCTTTAAATGCGTGGGACAACTACAAGGACTTGGTAAGGAGCACACTTATAAGGGGGGGGGGATAAGGAGCATCTAGGGCTCTGTCATTCATTTTATTTATTTTTTTATTTTGGTAACTGGGTAAGGTCCACTATTTCACGGGTGACCTGGGAGCACTGGGGAGGTTAAGTGCCTTGCTCAGAGTCAAACAGTATGCAAGTGTAGGTTGTAGGACTCAAACCATGCTCTGCTGGATGTACCAAGCTCGTTCACAGCTCATTACTCTAACCTCTAGGCTATACTGCCAGCACTAGTTAGGCAGGAATGGGCAGACATAATGGGCCAATTGGCCTTTTTCCGCTGACAGATTCTGTGTTTCCATGCAGTCTGGTCCAGTTCTGACTGAGAAAAACAGCAGGGATTTAATATTGTGCAAGAAGTGATTTACAAGAAAAAAACTGCACTGAATTCCCAACATGAAATCCCTGAGAGAATGGTATTTGGCTCTTTGGCTCAAACTTCAGTCCTCTAATCAGGAAAAATGCAGTATGCTGTCCTCAGATTGCAAGGGATGGGCTCTGGAATGAGTCAGTCATGTTAGATATTTAGGCTCAGAATTTCATGAGTACCTAAAATTATTCTCTGCAAGTAAACATTCTGATTTAAGAAACCAATACTGCAGCAGGTATTTTGTGCCATGCCAAAACTCTGATTTTCATTGTCTAAGAAATAACATATTGGGACGAATGTTTTTTTTTGGGGGGTTGCTAGCTGCACATCCCCAGAACATGCCCTGAGCTCCAATTTGCAGCTGCTGTCAAGTTTTCCCAGCAGACAGCCACAACTGCTACTTTGCTTCATTCTATTTGTACCCTCTCTGGACTTCCCACGCCTCCTCTCCATTTTCTTTTCGGGTTAATCTACGGCTCTCTGCCCTGCCCATCACAGTACCAGTACTAGCTCTCCCTGGATGGAGTGCGGGTCACTGTTGCCACCCCTATAGACTTCCACAGGAAAATCCCCTTGGAGCAGGACCCATTTTAACTGGGGGGGGGGGGTTGCCTCTACCCCTCAGAATAGCCTGCTGTTCAGTGAGGGAGGGCTCAGAGGGACAGCTCACGACTTGGAGATGCGGGTAGCCACTCTGCCTCAGATTTTATTCATGTATAAGGACCAACCACCATCCATGACAAGACAGCTGCTATGCAGCACCTGACCTCTGGAGATGGTACCGACGTCACCTGGTCACCAATGATGTCACTGCTGCCTTTAACCCCGCCATGAGAGGCAGTTAAGGAGCAGGCAGACAATAGCCACTCTCTTAAAGCCCAGAAGCACTGCCTCAGTGATGTTCCCACCATTCCACTGGCATGGGACTGGGAACTGGAATTACAGCACAAACCTGGTTCACCCGCATGATAGTGAAATACACTAATGCTGGGCCTGGTCCTGCAAATGTTACTTATAAAATGAGTTTTAATTGGATCCCTTACCATCCGTGCTGTTGGGCCTCCTCCTGGGTTACACCTCAGCCTGTATCTGGCTCCTTTTGTTTCTACATCTGCACTGCCATTTATTACACCAACTTTGGTCTCCTTATTTGTACATTATAGCTACTCTCATTGTACTTTTGTTTGGCTCCTTTTACTTTTTTATTGTTTAATTGTATTCTGTTTATACTTTACTTTGTACCAAATATTAATACTGTGTATGCTTTAATTTTTGTAGTTCCTGTTCCCTCTCCCCCAGGGTCACACCTGGAAATGAGCCTTGGCTCAGTGTGCCTCTCCTGGTTACCAGTTTTCAAATAAATAGATAAATAACTAAAATGATCCAGATTCCCAGCAACTTCATTGGTCTAAACACATCATCTGACCATTCAGTAATCTCTGGTATACGCACAGTTCACAACTAGCCTACCCTAATCTACCTAGCAACAGCCTAACTAAATGAAAATAAAAATGTTTTCCATTAAAACCAAAACTTCTCCATTTTTTTATACACTAAACTCCGCAACAACTCATAGGTTTCTTTAAAATAAATACACTTCCAGGGTTCATTCAAAGGCACTCAGCCTCTGCTACCAAACTCACATATTCTACCTAACAACAACCTAACTACATGAGAATAAAGCCTTTTTCTATTAAAAAAAAATAAATATCTTTTTTCCAATTTATAAGCGTAACTCACTCCAGGACATAGGTTTCTTGGGAATTATTTCATTCCCTGGTTGCATTTAAAGTCACTCTGCCCTTGGCCTTGTCCTTCCAATTCAACCAGGGCATGCATTAATTCTCTAGAAATACATGCCCTGTCATGGATTACTGCTTTCCTGGTATAGCCAAAAGCAGGCTTTTTTACTAATATATTTGGATAATAGTGGTGGTGGCTAGAACTGGATAAGGTGAATTACCCTATTTGTTCCCTCCAAGGGATAGCAACTCAGCTGGAGTTGACCTGTGCACAGCTTTAATTCAATGCTACAGAAGGTGTAGGGATCAATTGCAGGACATTTATATAAGCCTCCCCTTGCAGGGGGGGCCTTGCTATCTTTGGGTGAAACTCCCCCCACCCGTAGGAGTTCGTAGACCATGCGGTCTGACATTGGCAGCCCAAGGGGAGGTTGGAGCAGGAGAAAAACAAAAGGCCAGCAGGAGAAGACAAAAAGAAGAAAAAAAGGCCAGTAGGAGACTGGGGGCCCTGAACTCTTTTAAGGTATGTGCACTGGGCCAGTGGGGCTGCTGCAGTGGTGGCAAGGCCACAACAGGGTCCGTCGGTTGGTAGTAGCACTGGCGTGCTCTTTTCCTGGGTGGCACATTGGCCCGGGTAGGAGGCTGGAAGGGAGGAACGCGGCCTGGGACTCGATGGGGCCTGCTGTGCCCATGTCTGGAGCAGGTCCCAGGACCCACCATGCCCATGTCTGGGGCGGGTCTTTAGGCCATGAAGGGCCGTGGTTCCTCAGGAAACAGTAAGGCGAGGAAGGAAGCCACTGCACTGTTTGTTTTGAGCCACTTGGCTCTGGTGGGGAAACTCAAGGTGGAAGCATTTAGATATCTGTGAGCACCAAGTAACAGTTAGAGGAAGAAATAAGTTGGGATTTGTCACTACTTTCGGAGCAGCCGTGGAGGCTAGGCTGCTCATCGCCCCAGGGACTATTCCCCTGGTAGCACTAGAGGAGTAAATCACTCCCATGTAGAGGAAATAAGTCATTGAATGAATTTGGGAATTGTGCAATGAAAAAAAAGATAGGTTTCTGTGAAAGAAGCTGAGTACTTACGAGAAGTGCAAGCTCTATCAGCCAGTCCTGAAATGCTGTAGTAATCTGCTGTACGCTCATGTCTGAAATCCATGCCTAAGTCTGCCTTGTTCTATCTCAAGTTTTAAATTGTTAGCCCCATGGAGCTGTGTTATCAAAGTTGAGGAGTTTGGCTCCTAGGCCCTATAGTCATTACGGTGCCCCAGGATATAAAAGCCCTTGTTTTGGCAAATCAGGTGTCCATCTCTTGCTGACTGCATCAGGAACATGGATGAATTAACTGTGCTTTTTTATTTCTATTTATTAAAAGCAGTATACTTACGTTAGTGAGAAACCCATTTGCCCAACATTCACTGTCCCGGTCAGGATTGCCCGAGTGATTCAGTAACCCAATACTTGCATACCCAACGCTATTGCTCCCAACGGGGTAAGGTAGCGGATGTGACAGAATGCTACCTTACCCCGTGTGATCGGCGAGAAGGGATGTCTGGATTGGCTTGCTGGCCATGTTGCCCCAGTGGTGTGGAGGGGAATACCACCGGTAGCTCAGCCAGAATACTGCGCCGTCACCCAGGTTCTAGTCCGGGTCACGGCATTTTACACAATGCTCCCCGTAACACTTTTCCTTTTACTCCGGGGTACGATCCCCCTCGGAGTTGGATAATTTACTTACAGGGGATGTGGGGGGGTGCTTGGGGTGAAGCCCCCCATGTCAAACACTTAGTTTTGTGACATGCACGAAATTTGATATCGGGCATGTCAGTCATTCGGGCTTTGGCATTTCGAGCTATTTTACTCGGTATGCTGAACGTTGGCATACCGAGTTCCAGGATATCATAGTATATCCTTAAAAGCTTATCAATTTTCCTATAGCCATATGGTCGGACTTTAGAATACAATTCCACCTCGGTCCTGGAGCAGTGGTAAGGTGAAAATAACAGTTCCTGTACTCGGTGCTCCTGCTGGGGGAGAAAGCTGGCATCCAGGGGGTTCGGAGGCATTCTGCTCGGTGAAGAAGACATCTAAAGGTTGTGTTTCTTCCAAGGATGTTAAGAGTTTTACTGCCAGAGAATTGTTCAGGATGGCACTAGTGGTCTGGGTCCCTTCCCCTTTCTTTCCATCAGGAACCCCTAGATAGCGGTGAAGGGGGGCTTACATTTAGTAACTATTTGTAATAAAAATGCTTCTGGGAACTGTAGTTGTTCCCCTTCTGCCACCAACGAAGTTGTGTTGGTGGAGGAACTACAATTTCCACAGTGCAGCAGGGTGCAGTCACTTTTGTTTTTACACTGTGGCTGTCAAGTTGGTTTTATGGACAAGAGTGTTTACATTTCCTTTCTAAACATACCAGATTGCATCTGACTGCTGAGCAGTCAGTGCATTGCTCTTAGAGGGTCTTTGAGATGATGTAATGATATAATCTGACAATATTTACATTTCTGACATAATACTATGTAACTCCCTTACTGCAATTAGCAGTGTCAGTGGCTCAGTAGGTAGCACACTCGCCTCTGAGGCCGGGAGATCACAGGGCTGTGGGTTCAGTTCCCACATCTGGCACTTGAGTTAATATCCCAGTACTGACACTGCAGTGCAGCATGAGAGGGGTGCTGCACTTCTGAGGTGCCGTCTTTCGGATGAGACGTTAAACCGAGGTCCCATCTGCCTGGATTGGTGGTAGTTCAAGTGGATGTTAAAGATCCCATGGCACTTATCGAAAAGAGTAGGGGAATTTCCCCGGTGTCCTGGCCAAATTTCCCTCATTCACTAAAAATACCACCAACAGCTTAATCTGGTTCAAGGTCAGCTGGCTTTCATCTGTATCCCCTTCCCCCAGGTCGTGCCTGAAAATAGGCAGGATTTGTCTAGTGCACTTACCCGGTCAACAAAAAAATAAATTAAGCATGAACCTGTACCACACTGTTTTTACATAACACTGTTTTGAAAGGGAACTTCCAGAGCCTGCTGTAGTCTGAAATTATCTCTGCCAATGTAAATGACTTATTAACTAGTTTCATGTGTTGATGTATTTACTTATAGTATATGGTTAAGCCTTATTATGTATGAAAATCAGTGGCTGCACTAAGCTTGTTGTGCACGTTCTAAATGTTGTTGTGCATGGTTTACAATAAGAAGTACCTGGCAGTGTGGCTCGTGCTGTCAGCCACCTATGAAACCGGCTTACGCTGTCCCTCTGGTACATCTCTCATGGCTCCATAGTGGTCTGCCTTCAGAAAAAAACGTGGTTCGAATAAAAAAAAAAACGTCGGTCCTTCAAGTGAATCAGGCAATCTCCATTCTCAGAATATGGTGAACGGATGGACACAAACACTGCCCAGATGAAAAACAGAACAATTACCTTTCCCCACTCAAATTCTCTCTCTCTCTCAAACTTCTTTGAGTGCTCCATAGCAGTCTCTCATCTCATAAACCCACAGTAAGCCAGCGGTCCTTCACATCTCCTCCCTTCTGTGAAAACCGCTGCAGAGACTGATTAAAAACAGTGCCCTCCCGTAAAGTTCTCACCCCACAGTAAAACAGCACCAGAAAGACATGAGAAAAGACTGCTGTAGCACAGTTAGTCAAGCACTCTTCCTCAGTAAAGAACTTCATCACAAAGGAACTCGGTATTTATTTAAAATTTCCTAGTGCATCCATGCTCCTGGTGAAAAGCTCACATCAGAAATAGAACCCAGAGCCTACTCTTGTTTGGAAATCCTCAGCAGCTGTAGCTCCTTCAAAATCAGGGCACCAAGATGGACTCTCAAAAAAGAAAGGAAAAACAAACATGTCAGCAGCAGTGTTCTCAAAAGAAATGACAGAAAGGCAGAAATTCATAGAAACAACAAGCAACTCTCCAGTCACTTTTCTTTATTTTTGAAGGGGAACCATATACTATAACAAAGTATGGGTGCTCATACACAACTCGCCTTGTGTTTCCATCTCGGGGTTGAGATACCAGCATGGACCTCTCAAACTTCGCTCTTGAGGCCCATACACTGATATCTCAACCCCTCGATGGAAACACAGTTGTGTATACGCCTACACTTTATTCCTTTCATGTAGTGCATGGTGAGGCTTGTTCTAGATGGAAATCCATCCTAGCTGAAATGTTGTTGTACCACAGTTCAAAGGTCATGGAATGCAGAAATACCACACTGTAGTACAACAACATTTCCGCTCACTTTGAAAGAGCACAAGCTGGACTTCCGGTACGGACGCCAGGCAATGCTGATGTTGGGTTGATCAGCTCCCGCTGATTCCCTCTCATTCAGTAGCTTAAACTTCACCCCACCAGTTTAAAACCAGAAAATCTTACTTGGCGAATAATTGTCTCCATGGCAGCTAAACCCCGACACTGGGCGACAACAGGGCATGGACATAAACAGCAAAAATTGAAACTGATCCCTCTGCCCACCCAACGAGGAGACACGTCACCTAAGCCACCAGAAAGCCAGGCCCTTGATCCCTCCAGTGAATCTGAGGAGGAGGGTGAAGATTTTACTATAACTCCTCGCAACTCTGCCGGGAGCTGTGCAGACTTACCAAAACCCTAGACACGATTGGTTCAGAAGTGAAGAAGAACAGACAAAAACTGCAGCAATAAGAAGAGCAAATCCAGGGCATCGAGGAGCAATGTACAACTCAGGATGAAATGATTGACCTACATAATGGTGCCTTGCTTCAGCTCCATGATCACTCCCAACTGCTGCTGGACAAGATAGAGGACCTAGAGAACCAGTCTCAGCAGGTGAATTTGCGACTTCATGGCTTACCAGAGCACACAGAAATAGGAGATATGCCAGAGTACATAGAAGGCCTTCTGAAGGAGCTGTTGGACTTAGATAAGAATGCCCCATTAAATATTATTAGGGCGCATCGAGCCCTTGCTGCACCTTCGGAGAATCCTAAAGCTAGGCCTTGATCCGTAGTTATGGCTTTTCTTGATTACAGAATGAAAGAGAGGGTGTTTCGTAGAGCTTGGGCCAAGAAAGAAATAATATTTGGGGACAGAAGATTATTTTTAGAGCCAGATTATGCACCCTCTACAGTGGCCAAGAGAAAGACGTGGTTCCCCGTGGTTAAATCACTGCGTAGCAAGAGACTTAAAGCCAGAGTGGATTTCCCTGCCCGGCTCCATGTTACCATGGACAAAGGCTCAAGAATTTTTGAATCCCCACAAGATGCCAAGAAATACTTTGCCTCACTGGAGATAGTGATCAACGACTTAATGGATCCAGGTGTGATGAAAGATCTACAGAAGCGACAGTGGCAGACAGTAGGAGGCCCTGGCCCTTGGCCTTCCGTGCATAAGATACCTGAGGACGGTGACTGGGCCAAGATTAAATCTGCATGCGGCTCCTCTCGTAAAAGGCTGAAGGCTGCCACGGGACCTGAAGACAGGCAGAACAATGAAGAGAGAGGCTGAAGGACTGGCATGAACCAAAGGTTTTCCTTTTTTCCCTTGATCTCCCTGACGCTTCCCCAGGGTTTGGCTGTGCTTACCTTCCTTGATGTGCATGGGGAGAGAGCAGCAGGATGAGACATTTATGCTGAGTGAACATTTCTTTCTTTTTGCTGCATGTGTCTTGACTCTTAAGGGAAGGGAGGTAGTACTTCTGGTGGGGTGAATGCCAGACATTCAGTGGGGGGTTCCTTGGGGGAGCGAATAAAGTATCTGCATTGATTTGGCGAGTCCACTCCAGTTGCTTCAGTGTGGAGTTTTCCACAAGGAGCAGCACAGTGCTGACCTTGTTTAGCTTGTGTCTGACATCACACAAAACTACAGGTATGCCCGGCTTAGAGTGAGACCTTGGGAGTTACTACCAAGTTACAAGTTAGATTTTCCATGATGTTGGTGGATAGAATTGTTTAAAATTCAGTTTCATGGTTTTTGAAGTTAAAATGCTTATTAGTTTTGATATTAACAGCAAGGTCGATCATGTGCTTCCTTCCCCCCACTCACCGAGGGTTCCCTGGGGATGCAGAGTTTAGTTCACGCCCTCATGGATAATCTCCAAGTTTTAACATATAATGTCCATGGAATTAACAGTTCGATTAAGCGAACCCGGATTTTTGGGAGAATTAAAGAAAGCGAATGCTCAGATAGCCCTGATACAGGGGACCCACCTCACTGTAGCTGAACATGCAAAACTATGCAGGGGATGGGTGGGTGCTGTGTATGCCTCCACCTATGTAGACCACCCTCATAGAAAGGGTACAGCCATCCTAATCCATAAGGATTGCCCACTCGAAATTGAAAAGGTAGAGACAGACGCAGAGGGTCGTTACGTTAAAATCTGGGCTTTATATAGAGAGGTACCCTGTGTTATTTTAAACATATATGCCCCAAATGAGGATAAGAAGGCATCTGTATTCTTTAAAAATGTATTTGGGGAGCTAGGAGAGCTGGGAGACAGGCTCTGCATCCTTGGAGGTGACTTCAACACCACTATATCACCAGCCTTACCTGTAGATATGAGAGGTGGGACAGGGGGTGCGAGGATAAGTAGGGCCAGTGTCACACTGGCCAGATTGGCTCAACTGGCAGGTCTAAGAGATGTCTGGTGGGATGCTCATGGGCGGGATAGGGATTTTACCCACTACTCTGACAGACACAACTGTTATACCAGAATTGACCTGCTATTGGTCTCTGAGGAGCGGACCCACAGCATCCACAAATGTGAGATTTTGGCTCGGTCTGTTTCAGACCATGCCCCAGAGATGTTGCTGGTGGCCCTTTTCCCTGCCATTCGGAACTCGCATTGATGGCTGAATGTGGGTCAGCTGAATTCCTCTGAATTTAAAGACCTAATCTGTACCACCATCAGGGACTACGATATGCAAAATGCCGTGGGGGACACATCCCACGGGATGAGGTGGGACGCCCTTAAATCAGTGCTCCGAGGGGTGATCACAAAATATGCCTCTGAACAGAAGGAAAGATGGGAGCATAAAATCAGAGTACTCAAAGCAGAGGTGGCAGACCTCGACTTTCAACATAAGATCACTTTAAACCCTGAGGTGAAGAAGATGCTGGGGGAGAAGCGGATGGCCTTAGAGATTGAGCTAAATGCTCAACTCGAGGGGAAATTAAGGAGAATACAACAGGGATACTATGAGGGAGGGGAGAGGGCTGGAAAATTGTTAGCAGCTAGGCTGAGAGAACAGCAGCTCAGCCGACATATTAAAATGAAAAAACCCAGATATGGAGGGAGCCCTGACTAGCAAGCCTGGAGATACAGTACATGTTCTTGCCAATTACTATACCCAACTATATTCCCAGGAGGACATTCCTGACTTTGAGAAATTAACAGAGGCATTTTTTCGGGATTTGCACATCAGCACTCTGCCCCAAGATGCCAGTGACTCATTGGAGGCAGGAATAACTGTGGTAGATTTGCAAGCACAAATGAAATGTTTAAAAAATGGGAAATCCCCAGGTTTGGATGGCTTCCCATCCGAATTTTATAAAATATTTGAAGCCCAATTGCTTCCACTCTTGACGCCAGTCTGCCAGGAAATCTTGAATGGAGGGGTGTCTCTGGAATCTTGGAGGGAAGCCCAGATCTCAGTTTTATTTAAAGAGGGGAAGGATCCCATGGAGTGTGGTTCATACAGGCCCATTTCCCTCCTGAATGTTGATTTAAAGCTATTCATGAGCCTGCTGGCAGGCAGGCTACAGGGTGTGATGTCACATCTCATACATGAGGACAGAATGGGATTTATCATGGGCAGGTACCTCTCAGACAACATACGCAGGCTTCTCAATATTATAACTTCACAGAAGTCCCAGCCGGACTTTCAGATCCCCATATCCATAGATGCAGAAAAAGCATTTGATACGGTTAATTGGAGATTTCTAAAAGCTACCATGGATTGAATGCATTTTGGCCCCAAATTCCCAGTGGTAGTATCTAATTTGTACTCTGACCCCCTGACATTGGTGAGAGCAAACAGTATCAGCTCGGTGCTGTTCCCTCTGATGCGAAGGATGCGCCAGGGCTGTCCGTTGTCTCTTCTCCCATTTGCCATTAGTTTGGAGCCTCTGGCAGCAATGGTGCAGAGCAACCCAGAGATTAGAGGAGTGATGGCTGGAGGGATTGAGCAAAAGTTGTCCCTTTACACAGACGATTCTTTATTTTTCCTGTCCTCCCCAGAAAAGACCCTGCCCCGCCTAGTGGACCTCCTCACCTGTTTTGGTAAAGTCTCAGGCTATAAAATTAACTTCCAGAAATTAGAAACTCTGATACTTAGTGGTACTTGCCCAAATAATTTTAAGAAGTCATTTCCATTTAGGTGGGCTTCTGGAAACCAGGTCCGCTATCTGGGAATCCAGACAGTTATAAACATGAACAAGTTATTTGCCGTGAACTGCGAACACTGTGGACCTCCATGGAACGAGATTTGGCAAGATGGAGGCTACTACCGTTAAGTCTGGTAGGCAGAATTGCCACAGTAGAGATGAATATACTCCCCCGTTTCCTTTTTCTATTTTCAGCCCTCCTGGTCAAAATTCCAATCAGATATTGGAATAGAGTTATTAAACAGACTAATAGATTTATCTGGAATGGGAAGAAACCCGGAATTGCCCAGGCAACCCTACAACTCCCCAGGGAGGAGGTGGGCTATCACTGCCTGACCTCCCGAAATACTTTCTGGCAGCACAAGGAGCAATGTTACTCACATGGGCGAGGCAATGTACCTCGTCTCAGTGGTATTCAATAGAAGAAGCCAGTGTAGGCCTGAAGCCTTTATATATGCTGGCATTAACTTACACTCCTCTGGAGTTAGTGGGGACAATACAGAATAGATGGATCAGACATAGTTTCCATATGCTTTGTAAGATTATGAGATTTACGGGCACCCCTGAGGGATTAGGCCCTCTTTCACCTATAAGATATGAGGCGGAGTTCCTTCCCCCATTACTTGACTCTGGGTATACAAATTGGGGGAGGTATGGCCCTCATAGATTCATGCAATTAATTGAAGGGCAGAGGTGTATCTCTTTCCAGCGGGCCAAAGAAAAGTTCAATTGGTCTAACATAGAATTTCTAAGACACATGCAGATTACACATTTTATTCATTCAGGGGATAACATCACCAGCTTGACTAGGCCCTACTCCAGCTGGGAGGAGTTTTTATATGGAGCAGTCACCATTAGAGGCCCTCAGAGTTACATCTCTAACATATACAAAATTTTGACTGCCCAGACTGAGACCCCACTGGACTTTCTGCAGGAATCCTGGGAGAGAGAAGCTGGAGTGACCATGGAGAGGAAGGATTGGGTCCACAGACTACAGATGGGGTGGGTGGAAAGTCACTTTGGCTCCAAGCTGGCGTGAATTTTCTGGAAGGTCTTGGTAAGATATTTTCAGACCCCAACAGTTACATACCACTACAGTAGTACAGGCTCTAATCTGTGTTGACGGGGGTGTGTGGTTCAATTGGTAGCCATGAGCATATCTTTTGGGGCTGCCTGGCTCTTGCCTCGTTCTGGCGATCGATCCAAAAGGTGGTGTAGGACATTACGGGGGTCCTCATCCCTTGGCAATTCGAGGAATGGGTATTGGGGTTCCCAGGTGTTTTAAATCAGAAGGGAGATGTCAAGAAGGTTTTGCTGGTATTAATAGCAGTAGCGCTCAACTGCATCATGGCTAGATGGCTGAAGTTAGAACCTCCCTCCCTAGCAGAGTGGATAATAAGGATAAAGGTAGTTTTGTCCATGGAATCTTTGACTGCAAAGTTACATCTCAGACTTGACCAACATGAAACAAGGTGGAGACCCTGGGAAATCTGGCTCCAGGGCAGCTCTATTCAAAATTCTCAAGGGGCAGAGTCATGATGGGTGGCGGTGGGATGGGTCTAGGGTGGGAGAGCTGACTGTTTTATGTAATGAACCTGGGCTTGCACTTGTATTTCTTTTCTTTTTATTTCCAGTTATTACAATTACCAGATAGAATTGTATAACAGAGGGATGGGGGGGGATGCACTCATTGGCTGAAAAACAACCTAAAATAGAACAAAAGAGAAGGGAACAAATGCTTTTTTTTACCTTGCCTTTGACTGGGAAGTTCAAATCCCAGTAAGTTGTGCCTTGGTTAAACAGCTTTGACTATCCAAATATGCCTCCTGGGAGGAGACTTTAAGTATTGGATGTTAATGTTGCAGCAAGTCACACACATTTGATTTCATTTCCTTCTTTATTACAGAATTGCAGAGACTTTTTAATCATATGGACTCATACAGCCTCTAGAGAAATGTCTCATGATTATATGTGATAATGGTACAATGCTAGATTGATTGACATCTCTTTGCTTACTATATTAACTTGCTGTACACTATAAAATGCAAATTAATAAAGCTGAGTTTAAAAAAAAAGAAAGAGCACAAGCTGCACTGTTCTATAGAACAGCTGCGGCAACAGAAACGGCAGGATCAACCAGATAGTAAGTTGGGGTTGGTGGCACTGATCACTCAAACCCATGACTTCAGTAGGATCAATCAGATAAGTCTTAAAAACACAGGGCCAGATATTCATAAATGCGCCAAAGGCCGACGCAAGTCCAGCGCAGAAAGCGCAAAGTCGATGCACCTGGTAGCAACAGGAGCCATGTTCAGGGCTTACACTGGTCGCCGACCGCGCCAGCTCAACATGGCTGAATATGGCATAGTTGTGCCATGGCGCAACCACAGGTGTGCCATGGACTGACACAGAAGCCCCAGGGCAACCATGGGAGCAGAGCCCAGAGCAACTGAGGGGGGCATGGCACAGAGAGGAGACCCAGGGACAGAGCCAGGGAAGCAGAGTGACAGACCGCAGGAGGCCACCACCAGCAGGGCATAGCAGGGCACGCACAGGTACCCAGACCCCCACCCTAGAACTAAACAGTGGCACAGACAGGAGGCAGGGTGCCAATGGAGGATGGAGGGCCACCAAGGGGGCCCGCCGCAGACAGCAGAACGTGCCCCCTTGCACATCCAGACCAGGCCAGGCCACACCCAGAACCATGCAGCCAAGCAGACACACCTGCCAAACAACCCTGAAAGACGTCCCAAGGGCACCCCAAGGCACAGCCATCAACCAAGGGGAGGGATACCATTACCGTGGGACACACAGCAGTGATCCACAGAAGCACAGCATGCACCCCAACATATGCATACCACACGGACAGGCACTGGGCCATTGCAGCATGGCTCCTCATGCCGCCTGCAAAGCAGTCACAGACACAAGCAGGTAAGTCAAAATAGATATATATTCAAAAACCTATATACAGTAACAAGGGGGTGGGAAAGGGTAGGACAGCGAGGGAAGGGGACAGGGAACAGGGACTGTACAGTGGGACGAGGGACTGGAGGGGGAGGTATGGCTGGGGAAACAGGGGAACACAATGGTGGGCTAGCGGCAGCCACGTCCTGCCAACCCCTGCTGCTGTTGGTGCCTCCTGACCACCAGGAGCAGTCTATGGACCTGGAATACAGCCTCCATAGTCATTGAGGTCACCAGGATGAGCTGTCTCAGAAGTCTGCAGTACAGTGGCCTCCTACGCTGTCGGTGAACACCTAGGACAATGGACAGGACAGGTGATCAGTGCAGTGTCCCAAGGAACATGGCCCAGCCACAGCATGCACCAAGCAGGGGGGCCATACAGGCCACCCACAGGGATGTCGGCCACGTCTGCCGGCAAGGTGGCACACCACATCAGTGCACAGCGGTGGTCCTCGCCGCACAGTGGCCATCCAACTGCACCATGGCACAGTGCCCCAGCTGCACCACAGCAACATCAGTGGTGGCCATGTGCACACCCACCCCACCAGCAGCTGGCACACATGACCGATGGATGCACCACAGTGGCGGGCACCATGCACAGTGCGACACAGACAACTGCCATAACACACGGCACAGGCAGCCATGCCTGCATTCAAGCCCCTGCCACCCCAATGACAGTGCACAGAACAATGTCAGTGCCGACCTGCCCTCTGTGGCCCCACTGGTGCTGGAGCTGCTCCTCCTCTCCCCTGGGCTGCTGTGACCTGGTGACCCGCCAATGCCACCCGACGTCTGTCTTTGGGTCCTGGAAATGGAACAGAAACAGGTACATATCAGCAACCAACCACATTAGCTACCCACCACCCCCAACCCTGTGCACAGGGTGAGCCCCTGCCCGACACGTCCCACAGAGTGACAGCGCAACACAAGTGGCGGAGGGCGATGCCACCTCGCAATGCACACGGTGGTAGTACTCCACCCTGCAGGACATGCCAGGCAGCCTAGCCAACACCACAGTACAGCACCAGGGCACACATGCATGATGGGTCTACTCACCTGGCTATGGCACAGCCCCATGCCTGACATGCCTTCATTCTCCTGAGGTGCTCTGGGTCCCTCCGCACCAGGTCCCTGTATTGGGGCAACACTGCTCACCAGTTCTGGCCACCCCCCTGTGAGCTGAGTGAGTGAGGCAGCAATTGCCTGCCACACAGCCACCAGGGGCTGCTGCAGTGGCACCTGCCCAAACAGCTGGGGTGCGTGTGACTGGACACAGGCCACGAGGTTGACCAGTTCCACCTGCATCCAGTTGGCCACCCTTCCACGTCGCTTCTGCTGCGCTGTCACTGTGGTGTGAGCCGCAGAGCAAAATGTCGGTAGGAGGTGCATGTGGCCAGTGGATGTGCCAGATGCGCGGGCCGAGGGGGACATGCACTGTGTCTGCCCATCACACGGTCACGGAGATGCACTGCATGGGTATGGCTAGGCAGGGTCATGGGAATGGGGGTCAACCGGGGCAGAGGTCACAGCAAGGGTCAGGAGTTGGCCACCACACAGTGCGTACGTGCGTAATAGCAGGCATGGCGTACCATGGGCCATGGTCCCTATTGCGCAGTGGGTGCACAGTCACAATAGGTGGCAGCACACCAACCGGCACATGTGCACTGCGGTCCTGCACAGTGCGCATGCATGCACATTGCGCTGCAACTTGCTCTGGAGCAATCTCACTGCGCACAGAGCAAATTGGCGATATTCAGCTGCCACGTGAAAATGAGCTCATTAGCCAATGCATGGTGCACTGGGGGAATTAGCATGTCATTACCGTTGCGCCAATGCTCATTTGCATGCGTTGCACCATAAAAGTGCCACGGACCGGCAGAGGCCATGGACCGGTACTGCAACCTTCTGAGGTAAGTTGCGCATGCTGCTGGAGCACACTGAGCCCAGCCAGCACAGCAGGGGGGATGGAATAGGGGTGCTGCTGACACTGACATACTGTGCTGTCCATGTCCACAGGTACATAGATACATAGACAGTGTCGGCAGATAAGGGCCTATGGCCCACCCAGTCTGCCCATTTAAGTCTGTAAGTCCAGTTTATGTTTTCCAAGAAGTCTGTTGCCCCTTACTCCTGACCTCCAGAATTCCTTTATGTCTATCCCATGCATTCTTAAATCTCGTGATTGTTTCAGCCCCCACCACTTCCTCTGGCAGGGTGTTCTACTTGTCCACCACCCGTTCTGTGAAGAAATTCTTCCTCACGTTTCCTCTGAATCGTCCTCCCTCCAACTTCATCCCATGCCCTCTGGTCCTGGAACATCTTTTTGCTTAAAATAGTGCATTCCTGCACCCTGTTCCTCCCTGAAGATGACTTGTATGTCTCTCATCATATCCTCTCTCCCTCCTCTCCTCCAGGGAGTACATGTTCAGTGCCTTCAACCTGTCCTCATAGGACTTGTGATGCAATCCATGCACCATCTTTGTTGCCCTCTGAACCTTCTCTACCCTGTCTATGTCCTTCGCATGGGTAAGGTCTCCAGAACTGCACAGTGTACTCCAGGTGGGGCCTCACTAGTGTCTTGTATAGTGGAATTATGACCTCCCTTTTCCTGCTGGTGATGCCCCTGCCTATGCATCCCAGCATCCTATTTGCTTTACCTGCTGCCTTGTCACACTGTTTTCCTGCCTTGAGGTCATCAGAGATGACAACCCCAAGATCCCTTTCCTGCTTGGTGCATGCTATATCCTCACCCCCAACTGATATATTGTGCCAGGGTTTTTGTGCCCCATATGCATTATCTTGCACTTCCTTGCATTGAATTTCAACTGCCAAACCCCTGACCATTCCTCAAGTTTCTGCAGGTCCCTTCTCATTCTGTCTACACCTCTGTGTGTCTACTCTGTTACAGAGCTTTGTGTCATCAGCCGAACACTGAAATTCTGCCTTCTAGGTCCTGCGCAATGTCACTGATGAAGATATTGAATAGTACGGTCCCAGCACTGATCCCTGTGGCACCCACTGGTCACTCTTCCCTCTGTGGAGTGACGGCCATTTACCACCACCCTCTGTGTCCTGCTGCCCAGCCAGTTACCTACCCACTGCACTACTGTCCTGCCCACATCCATATTCCCCAGTTGTGCAATAGTCTTCTATGTGGCACAGTGTCAAAGGCCTTGCTGAAGTCCAGATAGGCCATGTCCACTGCCCTCCCCTGATCCACCTCCCTAGTCACCCAGTCAAAAATTCAATGAGGTTGGTCTGACAGGCCTTCCCTGGTGAAACCATGCTGCCTTGGGTCCTGTAGTCCATTGACAACCAGATGTTCCACCAATCTCTCCTTCAGTAGTGCTTCCATGATTTTCCCACTACGAGGGTGAGGCTGACTGGTCTGTAGTTCCTGCTTCCTCTTTGTTCCACTTTTGTATAAGGGACTACATCTGCTATCCTCCAGTCTTTGGGTACCTCCCTGTTTCTAGTGATCGGCTAAACAGGACAGCAATAGGTTCAGCCACCACCTCTCTTAGTTCTTTAAGGACCCAGGTGCACCCCATCTGGCCCCATTGCTTTATCAACTCTTGTACTTCCAGTTCCTTCAGGACCCTTTTCTCGTGTAAAGGACTCTGTGTCCATTTCTGCACCATTCTCTCCCCTTTACTCCGTTCCAGACCCATTACCCTCCTCTTCCTCAGTAAAGACTGAGCAGAAATACCTGTTCAATATGTCAGCTTTACTGTTGTCATCCTCCACAGCCCCCCATCCTCCCCTTTCAGTCTCACTATCCCTCCCTTTGCCTTTCTTTTTTCACTTATGTACCTGTAAAAGGTTTTGTCCCCTCTACCCACTGATTTTGCAATGTGTTCTTCTGTATGAGCTTTGGCTTCCCTTGCTGACCTCCTGCCTCCCTTTGCTTCTCCTGGTACTTCTCCCTATCCCCTTCTGCCTGTGTCTTTTGTATTTCCTGAATGCAATCTTTTTAGCTTTCACTTTCTTTGCTACCTCTTTGGAAAACCATAATGGTCTCCTCTTCCTTTTCTCTTGCTAACCTGCTTATACATAATTCTGTTGCTCTTGTAATCCCCATTTTAAATACTTCCCACTGTTCCTCAACCCCTGATTCCTGCCCCATTCCCCTTAATGCCTCTTTCAAGTATCTCCCCATTTTCCCAAAGTTTGCCCCCCTAAAATCCAAGATACGTGTTTTTGTGTCGTTGGTTCTGCTCTTTCTGTGATTTCAAACCACAGTAACTGGTGGCCACTGTTCCCTAGGTGCTACCCCACTGTTACCCCCATCACACTGTCCCTGTTTGTGAGCACAAGGTCCAGTATTGCCTTCTGCCGAGTTGGTTCCATGACCAGTTGCTTGAGGAAGGCACCCTGAAGGGAGTCCAGGATAAATCTGCTCCTAGTTGATGCTGCTGCTGGGATGCTCCAGTCCACGTCTGGAATATTGAAGTCTCCAACCAGTACTACCTCACCCTTGTCTGCCATCCTTTGGATGGCTAGCATCAGCTCCCTATCTGTTTCTTCCTCCTGGGCTGGTGGTCTATAGACCACACCTGTGCGGATGGCTGGCCCCATTTTCCTTTCCAGCTTAACCCACAGTATCTCTCCCCTATTTTGTTCCTCCTGGATCTCTGTGGCCCTTATGTCATTTTTCACATACAGTGCACTGACAGGTAGCAACATGTCAGAACGTGAGGAGGGTGAGGAGCGTGGGTCTGCTCGCAAACGCGGGCCCAATGTTACGAAGGCAGAGGCCCTGTTTGAGGCCTACCTCAACAGGGAGCCACTGTTGAGTGGTGCCACGGGTACACCGCAGGCCAGGGCTGGGGCCTGGGAAGAGGTGGCGGCATGCGTGAACCAGCAAGGCAGCCACCAGCGGTCAGTGCATGAGTGCCACAAGAAGGTGGGCACAGATAGGTGGCGCCATCAAAGAGAAGGTGGCAGCCATCCGTGTGGCCTGGAAAGCCACTGGAGGGGAGCCTGCTGATGTGCCACAGCTCACGGCGCAGGAGGAGTTAGTGGCAGCCACCATGCGCCACAGCATCATGGAGGGTGTGCCAGGTGGAGGATTCCAGACGGGTGGCAACCATCACTGCATGGTATGTATGTCGGGCATGCACAGCATGCAGTGGCTGTGTTGGGGGGGTGGGCACTCGTGGGTCTTGCATCACTGACACACCTGTTTTCTCTTTCAGCACCAGCATGCCTGCGTGTGGAGGATGGGGTGCCAGCAGCAGCAGCCATGGAGGCAGAACCAGCCCCAGAGACCAGCCATCCACCTCCACAGGCATCCAAGGGCCTGATAGGCTGCAGCACACCACCACTGTCCAGCTGGATGTCCTGGACATGGGGTCAGACAAGGCCCTGGATGTGTTTCTACAGGATGCCAGTCTCGGCATCCTCTGCATGGAGACACAGATCGGGGTGGGGTCTGACACTGATGATGGCCTAACCATGATCCTGGACAGCATGGGTAGTGTTGAGGGGGAGATGCCCAGACCAGACACCAACACAGGCAGCGCGCCCAGTGACCTGACAGTGGTGGAACAGCTGCCCGCCACCACTGCGGATGCTGCTGTGTGCACTGCCACAGCTGTGCCATGTGGTGGTGGTGGTGCAGACACGCAGGCACTGGGCAGCATTCAGCGGCCGGGTGAGCAATGGCAGCAGGCTGCAAGAGCCACAAGGCAGCCAGACGCAGGGTCCATTGCCAGGATGCCTGCTAGGGACATACCTCATGAGGACCCCACTGTGCAGTATCCACCTGAGTGGGGGCCTGTGCAGCATGGTCATTCACCGCAGGAGGGTCGGCGCCCCACCCAGGTTCCCCAGGGCGCCAACCAGTTGGCAGAGTACACCTGTTTGCTGCAGGCATCCATGGAGCAACAGGTGCTGCTTGCTGCTGGAGTGTGTGTAATGCACGCAGAGGTGTGCCAGGTGGCCGAGCAGTGCAAGAGGGGCACTGCGCAGCTCCTGGTGGCTATACAGCACTTGCAGGAGGCCACAACTGCATCCCAGGATTGCATTGTCAGTGTGATCACAGATGGCCTTGCACTGCTGGCTGCCGCAGGGCATGGCCGGCCACCACGGACCCCACACAGTGCACTGTCCACCCCATGATCCTGGTGTTGGGTGACACCCACACTGTTGACACCGGGCTCTGCTGTTGGCATCCCAGGCATGCCTGGGGCGGGCCTGTTTGAGCGCCTACACACCCCTGCGCGGACCTGGTCAAGGTCCTGCAGTTCAACCCTTGGGGGGCTGTTGCTAACACCCACTGTGGCTGCCGATCGGCCCCGGCGTGTCCACCCCAGTGGCCATGGTGGCTGTGGTTCCACGTGGCGGCCCTGATGTGCATGCCACCCTGACCGCAGTCTGCAGCCGCTGCCCTGTGTGCACATGGGTGGTGTGTGTGTGTGTGTGTGTGTGTGCATACCACTGATGTGGTGCCTGTGATTCGCGCCACACACTGCTTGTGTGTGTGCCTGCCTGGCCACTGGCCCATGTGATGTGGGTGTGATGAGGGCAGTTCTGCACCAGTTGCGCTTGTGCACCAGTGCAATGCATTTGATCCCCGCCACTTGCCAGCGCCTGGGCATGTGGGTGCGTGTATGTGTTGCTGTGTGATGCTGTGTGTGGATGTGTACCACTGACTCCCCTACCCCTGCACCATGCCTCTGTGTGTGCATGCCCATTGTCATGCATGCCCCTGCCTGTGTGCTGTACCTGTGTGTGACCTTTGCATGGGTTTGACACCACTTATCTGCACACACCATAGTGCTCCTGTGCGATGGTTTCTCGATGCTGCCATGCCATCCTTTGCAACCAGGGATTCCTCCACCCGGGGAGGGCTGTCCACCACCCTCTGGCCCATTGCCTCCATTGTCCCTATTACTGTTGCCCTCATCAGCCTTGACAGCTATCCCACAATTGATGGCCATGTTGTGCAGTATGCAACAGGCCAGGAATAGGCCACAGACTTTTGAGGGGTTGTACTGTAGGGCACCGCCAGACCTGTCTAGGCAACAGAACCATGCCTTCTGCATTCTGAATATACACTCAATGATGTTTCACGTACTGGCATGTTCCTCATTGTAGCATTCCTCTGCTGGGGACGACGGGCGCTGATAGAGAGTAAGCAGCCAGGGCTTCAGTGGATAGGTGCTGTCTCCTGTGTGGATAATGACATGGTTAGCCCTGTGCTGTGCCCCTTGCCTGTCCCTGGTGCCCTCGCCAGCACACACACCCTGCCCTCCCACATCCCATGGCCTGCTTTGCCCGGCACCCCTTGCCTGCCCCATGCTCACCCACTACGGGGATGTCCCCATGCTCGAACTTGGGGCACAGTGCAGAGCTGTGTCAGAAGAATGCATCATGTACACTCCCAGGATGTGTGACACAGACATTGGTGATGTGCCCCTTGGCATCGCACAGCACCTGGCAGTTCACGCTTGGGAACCCCTTCCTATTGGCATAGGCCACACCCTCAGGGCCAGGTGGCATGCGGATGCCCATGTGGGTGCAATCAATAGCTCCAAGCACGGCAGGCATACATGCTATGCTGTGGAAGTCCTGCACGGGTGCTGTATGCTCCGCCTGTGTACTGGGGAAATAGATGTATTCCGAAGCACTTGGCAGCAGAGCATTGAGGAACTGTGGGAGGAGGTGTGACGTGGCTGACTGGGTTATGCCTGTGGTGTCCCCTGTTGGTCTCTGGAAGGTCCCTGTGGTGAGCAGGCACATGACAGCTGTCACTTTTGTCTCCACAGACATTGCGTGGTTCCGTCTTGTGGGTGCCTGCATCTCCTCACTGCACAGCTCACAGAGTTGCCTCAGAACGGCCCTGTTCAGGTGGTGCCATCCCACAATCTCCATGTCAGTGTAGTTCTCAAAGGTGGTGCAGGCACGGTACCACCTGTTCTGGGCATACCGCCAACGGGCCCTTCCTCGGCCACGTCGCTGATCCTCCTGCTCCCTCACACCCCTCATTATGGCCTCCATAAGGAAGGGCGCACTATCCATGGCCCCTGATGTCCAGTCTCCCCCTGGGCGGTCAGCTGCTGTGGGCTGTGTGCCACCCTGGTGTACTGTCTGGCACTGTGTCTGCCTGTCCCTCTCACTGTCTCTGACCCTGGCTCCCTCTCCACTGCCACCTCTGTCCCTTTCCCCCTGTGGCTGTCTGTGACAGTCTCTATGTCTCTCACTCGCTCTGTCTCCCTTGGTCTGTCTTTCTGTCTGTCTGTCCTGCCTTCTTGCTGTGTCTTGCCACTCTCTCTCTCTCTCTCCCTCTCACCTGGCGCAAGTGCTGTCTGTGTGCTTGCACCCTGTATTTATAGGCTCAAGTCTGCTCAGCACATCCAGGTTTTGCTCCGCACTTGCGCCATGGTTCCATGGTTGAATATCGCACTGAGCCAGATATTCATGGGAACACCCCCTGCTCTTGCGCCTGCCTTGATTATAGTTGCGCATTGGCGCAATGGGATTTGCGCTGCGCAATGACTCCTGCTGAATATTGCTCCTTGGCACAAGTCTGCACTTGTGCCGGCGCAACTCAACTGCGCCATGCGCAACTGCTTTGAATATCCCGGCCGCAGGCTATAACTAAAATACACCTACAGGATCAACCAAATATATTTAAAAATTATTCACGTGAAGGAAAGCGATTCCTCTCTACTTAGTCCTCTCGCTTAGCGAGAGATACCGCTGCCATGTATTTTTTTCTGCAGATCCCACCCACATAAAACTATCAACTAATAACAGCCCACACTATAGATGTAGGGACATCTGGACCCCAGCAACCACACCACTGACACTAGCAACCAACGTCGGAAAAACGGAATGAAACACAGCAGCAAAAATGTACTTTTCTGTTCTAAAAAACATAAAACTTTTTCACTTTATGTGTAGGGGCACCATACACTATAAAAAATAGTGGATGGGCAACTCGGTGCCAACCAGTGTGTCATCTCACCTCTGGGTTCTGATTCTCATGGACCTCTCGAGCTTCGTTCTCGAGGTCACTGGGAATCAGAAGCCCTAGGTGGCACAACACACTGATTGTGCATAGTTGCACAGCCACTTTTCTCTATATTTTGGCTGTACATTCAAAGTTTTGTATAGTATTTTATTAGTTTTTAGCTCTATGTGGATGTATATTTATATGTTGCTCTGGTCGCCCGTCTTTGGCGCATGCATTTACCAGATTCTAAGTAAACAAAACAAACAAATTCTCTGACCACTTAATTATTTAAATAACCCTTGCCTGTCAGGTCTAAGTGATATTATACCACTCTTGAAAACAAGTTGATATGGATTTCTCTGGACACCTACTGTGCATCTACTGTAATAAATCACTTTTTATGTTTGCTTGCACGCACGTGCAAGAAACATAGTGCCATGATCCCAAAATGCAGTGACGTACAGTTGAAAGGGAGAGCTACGCTTCAGTGAGCAGCGATAAGATATCGCCTGCTCATGCGTGCTCCCCCCACACACACAGACGCACGCATACTGCGTGCTCGGCGCCTCCCCCATGCACACACTGTATAGCTGATGGGGTGCCCAATCCCCATCGCTGTGCCTGCGCCCCCCAACAGAGTTCCAGATGCCCCGCTGGTGCCCACCCCAGCGTGGCAACACATCAGATAGCCAACAGGGTGCCCAATCCCCTGCTGGCTCCACTGTCCCCCCTCTCCCTCAGAGAGTACAGGGTGCCTCGCTGGGAGCCCACCCCAGTGTGGCAACATATCGTATGGTCGGCAAGGTGCCAATCCCCCATCAGCTCCACGGCCCCCCCCAACAGCCTTCCTTGTGCCACGCTGGGAGCCCACCACAGCGTGGCAAATGTCCCGTGTTGTCTAAGTTTAAAAAAAAAAACCTGAAAGGAAAAAACCTTCTCTTGCTGAGTGTCCTGCCCCCTGCTCCCCACCCACGCCCACCCTCTGCACACCCTGCCTCCCCACACCCCGCCTTATCCCATACTTACCTCCGGAGTCCGGCGCGACGATCATCGATGGAAAGGATAGTGCAACACCTGGAATCCATAGGGGCACAGGATCCAAGACAGCATGGGTTTACAAAAGGAAGGTCCTGTCAAATTAATCTCATAGATTTCTTTGACTGGGTAACCAGAGTGGTGGACCAAGGGGGAGCAGTTGATGTCGCCTACCTTAACTTCAGCAAAGCTTTCGACACTGTTCCACATAGAAGATTGATAAATAAGCTGGGTAGGCTCGGGGTGGGTCAGAAGTTGGTCAACTGGGTGGCAAACTGGTTGACGGGCAGAAAACAGAGAGTGGTGGTAAATGGTATACAGTCAGAAGAGATGCAAGTCACAAGTGGGGTACCTCTGGGATCAGTCCTGGGGCCAGTCCTCTTCAATATCTTCATTAGTGACACTGCCGATGGACTAGAGGGTAAGGCTTGTCTGTTTGCAGATGACACCAAGATCTGCAACAGAGTAGATGATCCAGATGGGGTGGGCAGAATGAGAAGAGATCTGGATAAACTAGCAAAATGGTCAGAAGAGTGGCAACTGGGATTTAATGCAAAGAAGTGCAAGATCATGCACATAGGGAAGAGAAACCCTGAAGCCACCTATAGGCTGGGAAGGGAGTTGCTGGCAGTCACAAAGGAAGAAAGAGACTTGGGCATCATCATCACCGATGACCTGAAATCATCCAAGCAGACCTCTAAAGCAGTAGGTAAGGCTAGGGAGATGTTAGGGTGTATTAGTAGGGTATCACAAGTCGTAAGAGGGAGGTAATAATCCCTCTTTACAAGACACTGGTTAGGCCCCATCTGGAGTACTGCATACAGTACTGGAGGCCGCACCTTCACAAGGACATTAACCAAATTGAGGCAGTCCAGAGAAGAGCAACCAAAATGGTGCAGGGACTGCATCAGAAGACATATGAGGACAGATTAACAGAGCTCAATATGTATATCTTGAGCAAAGGAGGGAGAGAGGTGATATGATCGAAACATTCAAACACCTTAAGGGCATTAATAAGGTGAAAGAGTCTAACATGTTTAAATATAAGAAAAATAGCAGGACAAGAGGACACAGCATGAGATTAGAGGGAGGCCGATTAAGGGGTAATGTGAGGAAATTCTTTTTCACAGAAAGGGTGGTGGATGCATGGAACGGCCTACCTCAGAAAGTGGTGGCTATGAATACAGTGCAGGGCTTCAAACAGGCATGGGATAGGCATAAGGGAGCAATACAGATGAGTATGAATAGATAGGCCACTGACAGAGCAAAGGCCGATGGCACATTTATAATGTAGAAAAAGAAATGGGCAGACTGGATGGGACTTGCGGTCCTTATCTGCCATCAACTTCTATGTTTCTATGGACCGGGAACACGTCTGCACTCTTCTAAGCCGACCGCGAACTGAGGAAATGCCAGTAAGCTGTATAATGGAATAAATAGTTTTTTTTTCAACTTTAATGCATATCTTAGGCATTTTTTGGAATTTTAGCACCAAATTTTCAACATGGGGTTTTTGAGACCCCTTCTTATGAATTCTCTCACTGTCATGGCGTTAATCGGGCCCGAAGGGTGATTTCGCAGTCACTGCACCAAATCACCTTTCGGGACCGATTAACAAAATGACAGTGTCAGACTTCATGAGGTAGGCACCCAAAAACCCTATGTTGAAAAATTGGTGAAAAAATTTCCAAATTCCCAAAAATGACTGTTTTATGAGCATGCGTTGCGCTGTTCCTACGCACGCTCGTAAGTTCGTGAATTTTCAATATGTTCACTCCAGATTTTCAACATTGCCATTTTACCACACCTCCTTATGAGCAGTATAGCTGTCATTTCTCACATCTTGCCCAAAATGTGTTTCCGCACATGTAGCGCACAATGGCGCATTTGGTGTGTGAAATCATTGTTCGGGACACATTAAGAAAATCACAGTGACTGTTCATGAGTAGAGGTGTTAAATGGCTATGTTAAAAATTTGGTGAAAAAATTCCTAAAAATGACTGTTTTATGAGCGTGCATTGCGCAGTTCCTACGCATGCTCGTAATTTTGCGATTTTTTAATATTTGCACTCCAGATTTTCAACATTGTCATTTTACCACACCTCCTGATGAGCAGTACAGCTGTCATTTTTCATGTCACCCAAGATGTGTTTCCGTGCATCTAGCGCACAATGGCGCAGTTGGTGCACAATCAATGTTTGGGACAGATTAAGAAAATCACAGTGACACTGTTTATGAGCAGAGGTGTTAAAATGGCTATGTTGAAAATTTGGTGAAAAATTCCTAAAATGACTGTTTTATTTGTTATATGCTATGCTGTTCCTACGCACGCTTGTAAGTTCGCAAATTTTCAATATTTTCACCCTGATTTTCAACATTGCCATTTTACCATTCCTCCTTATGAACAGTACAGCTGTCATTGTTCACATCTCACCCAAAATGTGTTTCCGCACAGCAGCGCAGTCGGTTTGTGAAATCAGTGTTTGGGACAGAGTAAAAAAATCACAGTGACACTGTTCATGAGCAGAGGTGTTAAAATGACTATGTTAAAAATTTGGTGAAAAAATTCCCAAAAATGACTGTTTTACGAGCATGCGATGCGCTGTTCCTACGCACGCTCGTAAGTTTGCGAATTTTCAATATTTTTACTCCAGATTTTCAACATTGCCATTTTACCACTCCTCCTTATGAGCAGTATAGCTGTCATTGTTCACATCTCGCCCAAAATGTTTTTCCGCCCATGTAGCGCACAATGGCGCAGTCGGTTTTCGAAATCAATGTTCGGGACAGAGTAAGAAAATCACAGTGACACTGTTCATGAGCAGAGGTGTTAAAATGGCTGTGTTAAAAATTTGGTGAAAAAGGTCCATAAAATGACTGTGTTACGAGCGACCATTGCACAGTTTCCACGCACCCTCGTAACTTCATGGATTTCTAATATTTTCAGTTCAGATTTTCAACACTGGCATTTTTCCACACTTCCTTGTGAAGAGTACAGCCGTCATTTTTCACACCATGGCCAAAATGTGTTTTCGCACTTCCAGCTCAGAAATGTGTGGTCGCTGTGGGAAATCACTGTTCGGGATAGATCAAGAAAATCACAGTGACACTGTTCATGAGCGGAGGTTCCAAAATCCCTGTGTTGACAATCTGCTGTAAGAAATCTCCAAACTAATTGCATTAGGGGTGTGCGTTGTGCATTTTTTACGCACGCTCGTGACTTCACCAGTTTTTTTAACATTTTCACTGCAGAATTTCAACATTGCTATTTTTTGTACCTCCCCACGAACAGTACAGCTGTTATTTTTCACATCCTGTTTGACATGTGTTTTCGCACCTGTGGTGCCAAATGGCATAGTCGCTGTGCAAAATCAGCTTTCAACTAACAAACTGATATTGCCACTGTTCATAAAGTGGGGGTCACAAAAAACCCATGTTGAAAATTTGGAGTGAAAATGCCAACGAACACCTGAGGCATTAGGGTTTCCGACCATAACGCCCCAGCCTGTAGAGATTGACAGGCATCGGGGTGTGACTTGGGATTCTCGCCAGTAATGCTCATACCATTCCACACCCTGCAGCCAGTGAGAGGCATCGAGGTGTGCCTTGGACTCTTCGGCCCCAAAGTTCACCCTATTCTCCTATACAGGACCCATCTCACCATATTTCCTGATGGAATGGGGAGAGCATAAGGGCCAAAGACCCCAAGGCACACCATGACACCTGTCAGTGTCTGCAGAGTAGGGTGTGGTGAAATGGCATGGCCGTTATGCCTGATGACCCAAAGGCGCACCCCAATGCCTGTCAGTCTCTGCAGGGTGGTGGTGGGGTTGGCTTCAGTTCAATACTTCACTGCCATTCCTATTATGCAGCTCTATAACTCCTACACTACTAATGCCAATGCCAGCAAGCAAACATTCGGCATTGACAAATGCTTGTTTCATCTTGCTTTTGCTCCCCCTGCTGTCCCGCAGCCTTCTAATAGGCCGTCGATCTGGAGACCACATAGTACCCTCTCCCACTCCTTCAGTAGACTGGCCAGTGGAGATCCAAGGCAGGGAGCCTGGATGTGTCAGCGGCCATCATTCTGATGGTGCTGGGGCCTTTTTTGGTTTTCCCCTTTTCTCTGTAGACCCCTCCCACCACCCCAAATGGTACCATGCTATACCTCTAGCGATCTCACACATTCTGTGAATCCCTGTAAAGGAGTAAGCTCCCTGCCTCACTGCAGGGGTCACTGTGGAACTCAGTGCTACCTCTCTCCAGCTGGCAGCAGCAGTGTCACCACAGTCTCACTGACCCACTGCAGGGGTCACTATGGCTGTAGAACTCAGTGTCACCCCTCTCCAGCTGGCAGCAGCAGTGTCACCATGTTCTCACTGGCCCACTCCTGGTGTCACTGTGGCTGTGGAACTCAGTGCCACCCCTCTCCAGCTGGCAGCAGCAGTGTCACCACAGTCTCACTGGCCCACTGCAGGGGGTCACTGTGACTGTGGAACTCAGTGCCACCCCTCTCCAACTGGCAGCAGCAGTGTCGCCACAGTCTCACTGGCCCACTGCAGGGGTCACTGTGACTGTAGACCTCAGTGCCACCCCTCTCCAGCTGGTAGTAGCAGTATCACCACAATCTCACTGGCCCACTGCAGGGGTCACTGTGACTGTGGAACTCAGTGCCACCCCTCTCCATCTGGCAGCAGCAGTGTCATCACAGTCTCACTGGCCCACTGCAGGGGTCACTGCTGCTGTGGAACTAAGTGCCAGCACTCCCCATCTGGCAGCAGCAGCAGCAGTGTCACCCCAGCCTCCTTGGTCCATTTAGGGGTCTCAGTAGCTGTGTACCTCAGTGCCAACCCACCTGAGCTAGCAGTGACAGTGTCAACCCAGCTTCCTCGATCCATGCAGGAGGCTCTGTGACTGTGAAACTGTGTCACCCCACCCCAGCCGGCAGCAGCAGTGTCAACCCAGCTTTCTCGCTCCATGTAAGGGGCTCTGTGGCTGTGGAACTCAGTGTCACCCCACCCTAGCTAGTAGGAACAATGCCACCCCAGCATCTGTAGCCACCCAAACCAGCACCAAAGTCAGAGTCTGCTCCTGAAACTGGGCTGGACTGACACAGTAGCTGCATGGCCATCAAGTTGCCCTAATAAGTCACTTTTAAGTCTTTTGCTTCTGTTAAACAGACTTTGATTAATATAACTTATGTATAAAAGCTTTGAGACACTGGATGGTTACCATTTGCCTGAAGTAAGACGTTATGTTGGTCATGAAAGCTTGTTAATGAATCAAGGCATATAACCAAATGCAAACTTTTTAAGGCTATCTATAAAAGCAGACTTTTTGCTGAAACAGTGGGTAGTGGTGGGTGTGGCCAAAACCAGAATATGTAAATTATCCAATTTGCTTAGTCCACAGGCTGGACACCCAGCGGGATACCAACCACAGAAAGGCTGCAATACAATGCTATAGATCATGTAACGTTCTAGTCCTGCAGCAGGTTGCTCCCCCTCCCTTTGAACAAAGAAGAAAAACTGCCTACATTGCTAAAAGCTGCCGCTACCTCTCAGTCCCTGACCCACTGTCAGTAGTCCCTAGAGTCTAGCAAGACCCCCTCTGCTGTCTATGTTTAAATGGTACATCCCAGCACCTGTTTCTTGTGTAACCTCACTCTGCAGAATGGGAATTAATTGGATAATGTGCCAAGCTGACAGGACCCCCATTGTGCAGTGGGGGGGCCGGTGCCTAAATGAAACCTCTAAATAACCATACTGTACTTTTTTGGGGGGGCTGTCAGTTTTTATTAATTTTTCACATATTTTCAGACTTTACAAATTATCAATCCTGGCCAGAGTGGAATTCCACTCCTTGGAGTTACAACACTGTTTCCATAACTAAATAAGCATACTTTGAGGCAGATGGCTTGGACTCTATGAAGCTACCAACCGCTCCAACCTCTGGGACAACTAATCAGGGTGGGATCCCTGTTTATGCTCATCAGAAGGCTTTAGGCAGAAGGCGAGACAGAGCGTTTTGGTACCTTTTCTAAACATATGGGGCTTCATGGTTTGTGAGTGACAGCTTGTGGGCCAGTTGGAGCTGTCCCTGAGCTGCCAATATATGTTAGACTGTGCTGGAGGCAAAGTGATCCCCTGGCAAAAGGACCTGTTGTCCATAGGAGGCTGCAAGTTGTGTAATTCCAGGCATTGTGTACGGGCATTGAACTGTATAGAAAGCAACTGAGCTTTATGAGACAAGGAGCATTCTCTACATGCTAGCTGGAACAAGAGACAATGCTGAGGGGAACAGCACAGAGCAAACACAAAACCAGTGAGTGCTGCTGGTGCAGGTTCTGTAGCAAGCATTAATGCCAGCTGTTGGGCTGCCACTGCCAGGAGAGTCTGCATAGCTGAGCTGTGTGGGTTGGCCCAGGTCCTCAGCAGCACAGTAAAGAAGGAAGTAGGGAGATAATCAGCCTCAGGGAGGGAGCCTAAGAAGGTAGCACCCAAGAGAGGTGGAGTGAGCTTGAAGTGGGGACCCCATGGATCCATAAGTACTGTTTTGATTTGCAATAAATGGGCAGGAGTAGTTTGCAGGGAGTTGGTAGCAGTGTGCACGTGTGCCTTGACTTCAGATGCTGTACTGGACTGCTGTTCATGCCTTCCATTGGGGTGTTTCTCCAATCAAGTATAGCCTTCCATATATCCTTATTATTAGTGTTTGCTTTCTTTATGAGGGTTTTTGCTATCTTTACAGCTGGTTCAGCCTTGCCATTGGATTGGCTGTGATAGGGAGAAGATGTGACATGTTCAAACTCCCAGTCCTCTGAAAACTGTCTCAAGTCACTGCTCGTGAATTGAGATCCATTGTCTGACACAACAGTATTTGGGTGCCAGCCCACCAGTGCAGCAGTAGAGCTACTGCTTGCAACACCAGAGACCCGGGTTCAGAAACGGGCTCGGGTTGCTGGAGAGCCAGCCGGGAGGAGGAGGATCGAGCACCCACTAGCTGCTCTCCTTCTCCGGGGAGGGTGGGTTGCCTGTTTCACCGCTCTACCACCACCTGGGTGACTACAGGTGGAGGTGCAGTGGGGTGGGATGGCATGAAGCGGATGAGAGGACGTCGGTGCTGGAGTGACAGTATGTTGCAATGTGCTCCATCCCTAGGCTCTCCTAGCATGCTGGTGTCCTATGGGCCGGCACCAGAAAAAGTAGAAAAAACCCACACTGGATGCCTGGAGACAGGACCCAGCTGGCCCAAGAAATCCACAATCAGGCTACATGAAGTTCCTGGGCAGACCACCCGATGCACACTCATGGAATGGAGGGGGGACATAGGGGTTCCCTCTCCTCCCCACCTGGAGGGTAAACCACGGCAGGATGGGGGCTGGTCTACCACAGCCCAGACAGAGTTACCTGGGGAGGAAATATGGAATCACGCACAGTCTAGGGCTCCCCGAGGATAGGGGTCTAGTGCGGTGAGTAAGGGGGCATAAAGAGTAAATATAAAAACACAAAAAACAAAAAAACAGTACTTGGAATGTCATGTCCGCTGAAGTGTCTCTTGCAACGCTGGATGACTGGTTGCAGTAGTGTTCTGCATTTCATCGATTTCTCAGACATCTGAGTAGTAGTTCACATGTAACCCCCCCTACAAATGGGGGTTCCCGAAAAGTCTTCCTTGAGCTTGCCTAAATGGTCACTGCCAGGCTAGTGTTCTGCGTTTTAGCAGTTCAGATGTATTGCCAGAGAGTGCCTGTGTAACCCCTAGGTGGCTCTATCCCAAGGGCTACTACCCCTGCCTGCTTAACTACTAACAGGGTGAGGGGCCTAGGTCCAATGGCGAGTGCCTCCACCCAGAGGTCATGGTTTGCAGTAGTTAAACTAGCTTGGTCACAGCTCTCTGGGACACTGTAACCCCCCTTTCTTCCCACTAGTGGCCCACACAATGCATCAGGAATATCTTCACAATGTACACTTACCCCCAGGACTGGCTCTGTCGACTAGACTCTGGGGACCCCCTGTAAAACAAGATGACACAGTGCAAAAACCACAGTACAATACTTTAACATAAACGAATACCTCAGTCAGTGTAACTTTGCTGAAACAAACAGATCTGATTTATTTAAGGAGCTGTAACAAGGACAGGGGGAAATCAGGTTAATTAGGTTAAACACATCAATAATCACAGTACTGTGCGCATATTCAGAGTCCCAAATTGTCACTTTCACTGGGTACCCAGGATGGGGGGGGCACTAGCCAGGATCGGTGCAGTTGTTTGGGGCCCTGTGATGGAAAAAAAACCTTGCGCAATACCCAATTGTAATCTGGAGCCAGAGGGCTCAGTTCCTGAAGAAATGAAAAAACAACAATTAGATGACACACTTGCGATCTGATAAACAGATGGCAGGGAGCTACCCTGCTTTGTACTCACAAACTCAATGCTGGGAACAGGATGGAAGGCTGATTGTCCTGGATTGCCAGGAGAAGCAGACCATGTGGACAAGGTCCTTGTGACTGGACCCCACTGCAGTTTAGTGCAAATGGATGTAGTCTGGATTAAACTGGGGTTTTCTTCCAGCTTCATGCACTCAATTCACTGTACAGGGGATTTGAAATGTGATTCCCCACAAGCACTACACACATTTATATGTAAAAGGAAAGTACTATACCAGGCAGGCTGCTTCTCGATCCCGATCGCAATTACTGCACAATACCCTGGAGAACACACAGCAGATTCAGTTCCTGACAGACCGAGCATGATTCAGCAATTTCTCCAGTCTTCTACAGGGTGAGCCTAGTTTCTACTCTTCAGATCTCCTTGATTCTCTTCACAGGTCGGATTCAGTCTGAACAGGCGCTTGCACAAACTGCAGACCAAAATTTAGGGCCTTACACGTGCTTACTGTGTGAAACTATACAGTGCAGAAGCTCATGGCTCCTTCTCACTTCACTGTCTCAACTCATCTGATCTTTCCAGTAGACAGAGCCGGGCATTTCCTTTGAGTCCCTCCCAGTTTAGTTGGCTGGTTTGGCTGTCACAATCAGACTCCCCCTGTTGGTGCAAAAAGGCGCTGAAGTCCAAACTACAATTCCCAGAGGCATCTGCCATACAGTCCCATTGTGGCTGGCTCCAGAGGAGAGTCCAAGTTCTGATTTGCCCAGAGCAGGCTCCATTTTAAAAGACCCCCACAATGATTGGTCCAATTCAGCAGTTCAGAACCAACATGAGGGAGCTACTCTGCACTGTCCTTGCTACAAGAAAGCAGGTTAAAACAAACTGCATTTTCATTATTACTCTAACAGGTTACAAGCAAACAATTACATCTTTGAAAAGTGCTCACTCTGCCCACTTAGTGACGGCAGAAACGGAGCAATTTGGCAGCAGCTCGAGTAGGACTCAAGCAGGGAAACACACAGTCCCCCCATAAAAACTAATTATGTCTGCAAGCAGACAGCTCTTAAAGAGACAGTACCAGAGGCTCTAAAAGCACTCACAGATAAACGGCTTAAACGCCAAACACCATTCAGACTTGGAGCATTCAAGCAAGCTCCTGGAAGACTTTTTGGGAACCCCCATTTGTAGGGGGGTTACACCTGCATAGCCTCTTTGTACTGTATCTTTAAGAGCTGCCTGGATTGCTGTCATAATTATTCTGAGAGGGAGCTCTGTTAGAAGATGTACTTGTTTGCTGATCATTTGTTAGAGTAGTAATAATATTGCAGTTTGTTCTAACCTGCCTTCTTTGCAGCATGGACAGTTCTGTTTGTTTCATCATCTTGGTCCTGGACTGCAGAATGGGCCAATCAGTACATTTGGGACTCTAAAATGGAGCCTGCCTACAGGGGCTTGGTGGGGCCAAAACTTGTAGGAATTGTAGTTTTGGGCTTTTGGCACATAAAATAACCTGGAGGGGGAGCCTTGTTGTGACTGACAGACAGATCAGCCAACCAAATCTTTTGGATCTTGGGGAAAGTCCCACACTGCTTGCAGTTTCAGTTAGATCTGAGTCGGGAAGTGAAGAAGTAACAGCTCGAGATAGTTCGAGCAGCAATCCATAGTGGATTCACGCGGGAGAACTGTAGAAAGGCCTGAGTTTAGCCTGCATGCCTGCCTGCTGTCCCTGAGAGGGAACTTGTGTTTTTTTTTCAGACTGAATCCAAATTTGGAGAGCGAATTAAGCCACTGAATTGTGACCAGGCTTTAACCTGAAGAAGACCAAATGTTTGCTGAATGCGATCGGCTTGTCAGGACTTCCAGCCACCTTTGAACTCCCGGATTGTGCAGAGGCTCTGTAATTGCGACCAGAGAGCCATTTGCCTAATACAGTGGAATTTCATGTGAATGCGCTGTGCGCTTATAGTGGGTCATGATTTGGTTCCCCACTGTGTATCTGAACTGTTTTGCTTGCTGGAGGCTATATATAGCTCTACGGACTGAATCCGTATCCATTTCTATTTGCCTGGGCCCTGCTGCACTGGCCCAGCCAGAATACCTGCTACGCAGAGAAAGTCATCGACGTGAGACCGGCCTGAGAATCACCCCCTGCTCAACGCCTTGAACAGGAACGACGCCTCAGTGATTTGTGTGGGCCCTGCTTCTCTGGGCACTCCAGCTCCACAGCCTGCAGTCTCGATTTCATCCTGCCTGTGTCCAGGATTGGGTATCATGAGTAAACATCAGGGTAGCTCCCTGCAACAACAGCTAAATCTAAAAGTGCTGTCATCTGATTGTCTTGTTGCCTTTTTTTTCATGAACTGAGCTCTCTAGCTCCGGATTACAAATAGTGTGTGTTGTACATGTTGCTTTCTTCCATCACAGGGCCCCAACCAGCTGCAACGTCCTGGCTAGCCCACTGTTTTCCTACCTGGGTACCCAGAGTGGTAGACTGTGTAGGGACTCTGAACTGCATGCATAACTGTCTGATTAATATAGCTTTTAAGCAAATCAACCTGATTATGCCCTCCTTGTTCAAGTCCCTGAATAAATCAGATTTAACTTGTTTGCATTTAACCTGACTGTGGTTCCAGTTTGTGCCAAAAGTATTGTACTGCTGCTATTTGTCTGCTTAACCTTGTTTTACAGGGGTACCCAGGGTCAAGCTAGAGGAACCAGCCCTGGTGGTAAGTGCAAACCGTGGGTAATTGCCTGTGAATAAGGGTCATTGTGAAAGTAATTATTGTATATTGTTCAGGCCACTAGAAGGAAAGGGGGAGTTACAGTGTCCCGGAGGGCTGTGCCCAGGTTAGCTTGACCACTAACAACCCTGACCTCCGGGTGGAGGCACCGGTTTCATACCCAGTTTCACCCAAGTTGGCTTAGCCAAGCAGGCAGGGGTAGTAGCCCTTGGGATAGTGCCACCTAGGGGTTACACAGAGTGGTGAGGAAGACTTGATCGTTAACAGTGAAGAGGTCCATGCCAATCTTACTCCAGGGTCTCTCTGGAATTTGGTGAGTCGTTAGTGTTTCTTTTTGCTGTTTATGTTGTTCATTGCATGTGCTGCATTTGCTGACAAGGTCTCAGATCTCATGTGTTATGTTTGGCCAGTGTTCAACATCTCTGGCTTTCCTGAGACGGGCTTCAATACCTGAGTGGCTAGAGTGAATGCATGACAGCACTTCTGTTCTCATTGCCTTGGGTATTAGGACTTATGCACCTTTGTAAATAATGCCATTCTGTGTGACTAGTTCGTCTTGATAGGTCCAGTACTCACGAATGATTACAGATGTTTCCTCTTTTGTATCTGGCCAGCCTGCTAGAATAGTCTATTTCAGTGTCTGGAGAGCTACATCTTGTTTGAGTTGCTTGACTCTTTCAAGTCCTTCATTGAGATGGCTGTTGTGCTTGTTTGATTTATGTTTTCTAGTTCTGCTTGCAGCTTACTAGATTTCTATGTTGTTTACAACCTCAGAGTCCATTGTTTCAGATGTTTGTGTCGTGGGTAGTGAAGCACGTGACAGAGAATCAGCTATATGCATCTCTGTTCCTCTTTGGTATCTGACATCCAGGTGGTATCGCTGCAGTCTGAGTAACATGTGATGTAGGTTCTTGGGTGCTGCAAGTAAGGGTATTTTAAATATACTTTCCAGCAGCTTGTGGTTACTTTCCACGTGAATGACTTTTCGGCCATGGACATATTGGTCAGATTTCTCACAGGCAAAGACAATTGCCAAGCACTCTTTTTCTATCCAGAAACAAATGCACCGGAGATATCCGGCAAGCAATGGCAAACTACTATAAGCAATCCCTCACCACCACATGGGGCTCAGGGAAAAACTTCTGGAACAATATTAAGGAACTTTGTGGGAAAACTGTCTCCCCTGCCCCTGCGCAGCTTCAAGTCGTGGGGGCCCTAACCCAGGACCCCACTGCCATCTCCAATACTCTAAACACCACCTTCTCAGACCTCAGTCACATACTACCACATAACTACTCTGACTCGGTCCCTAGCTGCCCCTCGGGCACCTCAGAAACTAAGGTCCTCCCTCCCTTCCGGCTGCAAATCATCTCCTGCAGGGAGGCTATGCGCTACCTCTCCAAAGCCTTGGCAAACTCGCGCTATAGCAGTGACTCCTTCAACCTCAAAATTCTCCGACTAACACTGGATGTGACCGTGCCACATCTTACCAAAATACTTAACTGGTCACTACGCCTCAGCCAATTCCCCATGTTATGGAAAAAAGGAATTATAACACCAATCCTGAAGAGTGGTGACCCCACTTCCCCTAGTAATTACCGACCCATCTCGATCCTACCCTCCCCCCCCCAAAAGGCTCTCGAAAAAATAGTGTCGGACCAACTCGCCGACTACTTAGCCAAACATAGTCTGCTCTGCCAAGAATAAACACAGCTTCAGGAAGGGTCACAGCACAACCACTGCCCTCCTTGAATTTACATCTTACATACACGAGGCCCTGGAACAAGGGTCAGTCGCAGGTGAAATCTACATCGACTTGACAAAAGCGTTCGACACTGTCAATCATGCTCTACTTCTCCACTCTCTTCCCTCCTACTATTTCTCCCCAGAGGCCATCTCCTGGTTTAAAGATTATCTCACTGGCCGGACACAACAGGTCAAAATCAACACCACCCTCTACACCAATAAACCAGTCCTAACTGGTGTCCCACAAGGGTCTATTCTAGGACCGCTGCTTTTCACTCTCTTCCTGAACTCCCTCCCTCAATCCTGCAGTGGGAAGCTCTTACTCTATGCGGATGACGCAGTAGTTTTCTGGAAACACCCCCATCCTCACTCCCTCCAAATTGCCCTGCAAGATTTTTTCAGAGAAATAGAATCCTGGTTCACTGAGCCATCCCTTAGTACTCAACTACAATGAGACAAAATCCATGCTCTTTGCCCATCATCAAAGCCCTCTCAGTAGTGCCCTCCTAACCATCTCCAACTCACATGGCCTCCTTCTTGAACAGGTCTCTAGCTTCAAATATCTGGGTATCACTCTTGACACGTCCCTCACCTATCACACACACATTCAACACCTCACCTCCACTGCAAACACCAGGCTGGGGATTCTATATAGACATAAGCATTGCCTACTCCCTCAGGCCCTACGTCTCGCTGTATCCTGCTCAGTCCTCTCATTGGTGGACTACAGGATTGTAATCTATGGCACTGCCGACCAAATCGCCCTTCACTGCATCATCCTATCCCTTAACAGGGCATGCCATCTGGCAACAGGCTGTGATAGAGTAACCCACACGTGTGAGCTCTACAAGTTGGCGGACTGGCGGACCTTCGAAGGGAGGCTTAAGTATCACACTTGCCTCCTAGCCAAAAAAATACTTGTGAACTTAACACCCAGAGGCCTCCATCCCCTCATCCAGCCAGTCCCACACAGGAGGGCCCCTAGACACCTTGCAAGTACCTCCCTCCTTGTTCCCCACTGTAGGACCTCACTAGGAGAAAGGTCATTCTGTTATCTTGCCTCCCTCTGGCTCAACAACCTACCACCCTCCATCTCCCTGGCCCCTAGTTTGGGACTATTCAAAACTGGTATCATGAACCTCCTCCTTGACTCTGATGATTGTGGTTGTAGCCAATACTCCTCCCCCTTGTCCATATCCCAATAGAAGGCATAATTAATGTAACCCCTAGGTGGCGCTATCCCAAGGGCTACTACCCCTGTCTGCTTGGCTACTGACAGGTTGAGGGGCCTAGGTTTTATGACGGGTGCCTCCACCCAGAGGTCAGGGTTGGTAGTGGTTAAACTAACATGGACACAGCCCTCTGGGACACTGTGACCCCCTTTTGTTCCCACTAGTGGTCCACACAGTTCACAGGAGTTACCTTCCCAATACCCCACATATGAACACGGTCTACACATATAGATACCACTTACCCTAGAGACGGATTCTGCAGCACGTCTCTGAGGACCCCCTGTAAAACAAAGGTTAAGCAACATATACAAATACAGATTGCAATGCTGGTTCTATATGTACTGACACCTCAGACAGTATATAGTTCAATAACAACAAATCTGGTTTATTAGAGGGGGCAGTAACACGAGAGGGGGAAATCAGGTTGATTGGCAATATTCAAATCACAGTACTGTACAGACATAAAAGGGTCCAAAAAGTCACACTCTGGGTACCCAGGATGGTAGGGGGATAGCCAGGTCCATTGCCTGGGGTTAGCCGGCTGGTGCAGCTGGATGGGGCCCTGTAGAAAGAAAATATATGCACAAACAAATTGTAATCCGGAGCCGGATGGCTCAGTCCACAAACAGAAGCACACAAAACAATCAGTTGACACACTGATTAAATGAAGGTGAGGGGAGGTACCCTATTTGTACTCACAAACCCCAAACCAAGAGCTGAATTGAGGAGGTGGCTCTGGATGGCCAGGATGAGCAGGCCATGGAGATGAGACCCCTGTGACAGGGCCTAACTGATCTGGAAAGCAGACAGATTCAGTCTGATTAGCTTTGAGTCCAGCTTCCAGCTTCGGCTCACAACTGGCAGAACAAGGGGAAAAGGAATCGCGATCCCCTACAAACACTAGGCACATTTATATGTAAAGGAAATTACTATACCAGGCTGATGCTTCTTGATCCCGATCACAAATACTGCAAGACCTGAGAACACACGCAGCAATAGAGTCCCCAACAGGCTGATCGCACTTCTGCAAATCTTCGGTCTTCTACGGGCTAGCCTAGTTCTGCACACTTCCTCCTTCTCTTTCCACAACTTGGATTCAGTCTGATTGAGCACTCACTAATGGCTGCAGGCCGACTTCAGGACCTCACACGCGCTTCCAGCGCGAACTGCACGCCGCAGAAGAACAGAGCGCCTACTCCCTTCACAGTCAACTCGCATCTGCCCTCCAGGAACAGTTCAGGGCATTTCCCTTAGGCTCCACACAGGTTCAGTTGGTGAATTCAACTGTCAATCACTGCAGAGCTCCCTCTGTTGGTGCAAAAAGGTACCAAGGTCCAAACTACAGCTCCCAGAAGCACCTGCCATACATGCCCCCTTTAAGTAGGCTCCGGGTGAGAGTCCGAGTTCTGGTTGGCTCAGGCAGTCTCCATTTTAGGGCTCCCCTAACCCATAAATGGAGGGGCAACACACACAGAGTCCCAGCTGCAATAAGGCAGGTTAGACAAATTGCAATTTTACTAATGCTCTAAATGATTTCAGGAAAACAGTTACATCTTTCAGATGGGCTCCCTCTGCATTTTTAGCGACTGCAGAAACGGAGCGATCAGATGGCAGCTCAGGGCGGAATTCGAGCATTAACTACACAGTCCCCACACTCAAGCTAATTTAGCCTGCAAGCCGGCAGTTCTTAAAGAGACAGTACCAGAGGCTCTAAAAGCACTCACAGATAAACGGCTTAAATGCCAAACACCATTCAGGCTGAGAGCACTTAGCCAGCTCCTAGAAGACTTTTGGGAACCCCCATTTGCAGGGGGGTTACATTAAGAATAAAGGTCTAGCTCATCCCCTGACTACATCCTTAGGTCCCACAACCCAGCTGTAAAAAAACTCTGACTCAGGGCCCTGCTAATGACCCTCCAAATCTGTAACCAGACTTGTCTCACAACTATGACACAGGGTCTGCATAGGCCCTTGAGGCGGTAACTAGTATGTAATGTAAAAACACTTTGCTGTGTGATCAATGTAGAACTGTTATTAAATGTAATGTTTGTGTTTTCCTGTACTGACGTGGAGCCTTTGCAAAGGAGTCTATGACTCAAAGGATTGTAATTCCGATTCTCTCAATAAATAAAATAAATAAAAATCTGGGCAGGGCATATCTTTGTTCAATAGGTGACAGTGTCTGTGAGGTGAATGCTACTGGCTGTCCCTCCTGGAGGAATGTTGCACCAAGTCAAATTTCACTTGCATCTTTGTATGGTGACTTTGTCATTCACATCATAGTACTTCAGTATTGGGTGGTTTGTCACAAGATGCTTGATGCTTTCGATGGATGCATTGTGCTGTAATAACCATGTCCATGTTGCATCTTTGTCAGGCATCTCAGAGGTTTGCAGACATCAGAGAGGTGTGGAAGGGATTTTGTCGAATAATTTATAAAGCCTAGTAGTCGCTGCATCAACTTCTTGTCTATTGCTTTAGGCATATCTTGCATGGCTTTGCCTTTTTCTGGTTCCGGACACAAGTCATTGGCAGTGAGAAAATGTCCCATATGTGCTACGCTGGACAGTAAAAGTCTCATTTTATTCTTGTTTAGTTTGAGATTGACTTTTCTGGCCTTTTCTAGAAGGCTAATAAGATTGTGGTGGTGGTCTGCCATTGCTTGCTCGATGGTGTCTCTGCAGCCGTAAACTAGAACACCATCTGCTATAACACTGATTCCTTTAAGTGCTTTGAGCGCATCTTGCTCTCCGCGTTGATATTCTTCCACTGCAGGGTTAATGCCAAAGGGCATTCTTAACCAGTAGCTGCTTGCTGGTGTCCAGAAAGTGGTGAGGTAGCTGCTTTCTTCATCTAGGCAAATCTGCCAATAACCATCTTTGGCACCAAGTACATAAAAGACCTTTGCTTTGGCTAAGTTAGGTAGAATTTCTTCTATTGTAGGCATCTGATAGTGCGCTTTCTTTCAGGCTGTTTAAGTCACTTGGGTCTATACACATGCAGAGTTTGCCTGTTTTTCCACTACGACAATATTACCAATCCAGTTAGTAGAATCTGTTACGTTATCAACGATTCAATTTTTTTCCCATTTTCTCAGTTGCTGCCATTACTTGTTTCTTGAGCGGAATGGGCACTCTCCGGGGTATGTGTTGTACCGGTGTGACTCTCTTGTCGAGTTTGAGATGAAGTGTACTGGGAAGACGATCCAGATCTTCAAACACATCTTTATTTGTCTTTCAGAATTTGTGATACTGAAATGCCTCTTTCTGTGTTTTGGCTTCCATAATATGTTTTTTTTTTTCTTTTTTGATTCCACTTAGTGGACTAGCTGCTCAAGGTTCAGTTTCACAAGAGCCATCTGTTTACAGGTGGTAGCTGAAAGTAGTGGTTTCTTTGTCATTTGCATGACTTGGAATTCTAGCATATACTTGCAACCAAGGCACTCTGCTTGCATCTTACATTGCCCAAGGGGCTTTATTATGGTAACATCATAAAGCTTCAGTTTTACTGTGCTTGGCTCCAGCATTGCTGCTCTACCTTGCATGATGGTGAGGAAATCTTTATGGCTCATCACATTTACAGATCACCCACTGTCTAGCTGGCATTCAGTCTCATGTATCAGGTCATAGATGTACCGGTCATTCTTCTCTGGAGTGAGTTTCAGGTTCGCGAGCCACTTGTCTGCTCCACACTGCACAGACTTAATATCTGATATATAGAAGATTTCAGGGTCAGAGTCGTCGCTAGCCTCAGTCACCAGATGCATTGGCTTGCTTTGCTGCTTTTGCCTGCACACTTTTGCAAAGTGGTTTCTTTTGCCACAATTCTCGCATGTAGCTCCATAGGCAGGGCATTTTGCCTTGCCACACTGTGCACTACAATATTTATGTGGCTGTCTTGCTTTGTTGTGCACAAGGTGGTGCTGCTGCTGCTGCTTTGTCTCGTTAGTTGGTGCCTTTTGTCTTTGGTTCCTTGCTTCCTGTGTGTGATGTGATGGACTGTTTCGGTTTCTGCTGAGCTTAGCTTTTATAGTTAAATTTGTGCTTGTTCACTGGTTTTGCACATGTCTATGGCTTTTGCCAATATTAGGTTTGGTTCACGCAACATTCTGGCTCTGGCTCCACCATCTTTTTTTTTTTTCCTAATCTGTTTACTTCCCCTATGTGCTCCAGGACCCACCACTCCTTCAAGCTGCCATGGTCCCAACTTACCTCCTACTACCCTTGCTCAAACCTCCATCCTCACATTGCAGCCATCCCAAGGTAACCTGGCGTAATCCTTCACCGGGTGGGTCCCTCTCCTCCGAGGCAGAAGGCACTGGTGAGGGTGGCCAGCGCACTCTCTATTTGGCCCCAGAGTGCTGCTGAGGCAGACATGGCTCCCTCTGGGGCTTCGGTGGTGTCAGTGTACTGGCAACCATCATCCGGCAGATCCTGGAGCTGTTTTCTGCTTTCCTGTGGTTCCCCATTGCGCCACTCATGCAGTGCCCCCAGTCTCCACCAGAGGCCGCTGCTGAGTGAGGCTTCCCTGCAACCCACCCCAGGAGAGGAGAGAAGAGCAGTCCTGTGGATGCTCAATCCTCTCCTTCCCCTGCCAGCCCTCGGCATCCCGAGTCCATTCTCGAACTCGGGTTGCTGGCATGGTTCGAGATAAGGTGCCAGCGCCTCAGCCCTCTGCTCCACCAGGCTGGCTTCCACTATCTTTGTGCTAATATCAAGTCTATCAGGTATCAGATTATCTTTCAAAGCTCTGTATTCACATGAGTCGGCCATTTTGCACAGTTTTGCAATATACTGGTCTGCTGTTTCTGTTTGCCTTTGCTCACATGTATTAAACAGATATCTTTCATATATCACATTCTTAGTAGGCTCAAAATGCTTTTGCAGTGCATCTAGAATTTTTTAGGATCCTTTCTGTCTTCTTCAGCCATATCTAAGTGCCTTTGCAGCGTGTGGCATTCTTTCCCATTACAGTCAGTAAGGTCGCTACTCTAATCTTTGCATCTTTTTCATTAAAGATCAAATGCACCGTTTTTTCCATATTTTTATAAAAGCTTGAATTCAAGTCCCTGTGTCATGATTAGTGTTTCCTGAAAATATCATGCTGTTTGGTTTTGTGGTTTTCTTTAAATCAGCATTTGTTAAATCTGTTAATGTGTTCTGCAGCAATTGAAAACAGTGCAGAGTTTTCTGTCCCTATCAGTGAGCGATGACATTCTTGTCTAGCCTGCTGCTTCAGCAATTAAGTCCCTAATTGCCTGAAGAAGCTGTTGTAGTTCCCAGTCAGTGTAGTCTGTAGAGCTAACTGTTTTCACTCAGAGTTTGTTACTGACCCAGCCCCAGCCCTTATGAAAGCACCTGGCAGGATTTTAATTTCCTCACCCCCCCATCCGACCCGGCCTTTGCCTATCTGCAGCAAGCAGTCCTCTATTGCACTTTCGGCACTGCCCTCCCCACCCCTCTCTCCTTCACCTTAGCCCAGTGTATCACTGTACAGGCCATGTTAGCACAAATAACCAGGCCAGACATGCCCACCCCTGACCTAGTCATGCTTTCTCCACAGTATTGACTAGCCCCACTCTCTCACCTCACTCTGTAACCCTAACCTCCCAACCTACCACCCCGTCTCAACAAAGCCCTGAGGCTGCTACCCCCTTTCCCCCTCCACCACCGCTGCCTCTCTCTCTCTCTCTCATTGATGCAGTTTCTGACCCTTACAACCATTGTTTAGGCATTGTAACTATATGTCCTGTGTTAATTTAGAAGGAGTATTACCTAGGACAATGTAATTACCGCTGTACTATATTCAAATTGCCACTGCTCCGCTGTAGGAGGGTGATGTCATGTACCTTCTGACCAAATGCCTATTGCTCTTGTAATTGTAACCATTCTACTGTGTTGTATACTGTTCATGTTGTCTACTCTGACGGTGGAACCTTTTTTAAAGAGCTCACGCTCAAAGGTCTTTACGAACTAATAATAAAATAAATAAATAAAACATCTGGTTTGTGTTTAAATTGATTAGCTGAAAATCAATCAGTCTGTTCCCATAAATAGTTGATCATTTGAGTTTCAGTGCTGAACTGAAGTGGTATGAATGGGTTCCACTATGCTGTGGTGACAAGAAATTTGTCAACCATCGGCACAGCAACAGCACAACACCGCCAATTTTGTGCCGTCGCTGGGGGAACAAGTGTTTTCTGTGGGGGGCTTTGCCCCTCGCACCCCCGCACAAAAGATTTCTAACTCCAGTTGGAATAAGTTCAGGGAAGGGGTAAAACACCGCAGTGGCAGCAGTGCCTGAATACCTAGAGACCATCGCAGCGAACTGACGAAAATGTCGCTGTGATGGTCTTCATGGTATTTGCGTCACTGCGCATTGGTATACCATATGAATGAATGAATGTCTGTGAGAAATTACCTTGTCTATATCATAGCTGTGAGTTCTTTCTCATCAAAACTCTGCATTATTTTCTGGCTACATAACACAGGGTTGTTTAACGGATATAACATAAATCTAAAGTTTAATTCATAGAGGCAGTGTGTCTTTTATGTAGACTTCATAACTAGGATCATGTGAGAACAATTTTGGTTTTATGTCAGACTGACAAACAGGTGTCTGCCACACTCTGCTATTTCAGAAACATGTACTGTATGAACTCATAAAATTCAGTTCTTTGAGAATTTCTGTGTGAAAATGCATCATTTATGTGTATAAATAGAAATACTATATGGCATCCTGCTGCCCCTGTCTCCTGCCCCTCAGTTGAGGCTGCTGCACCCTGCTTCCCCCTGTCCCCCACCCCCACAGTTAAGGCCAATGCACCATATTGTCCTCATTCCTGCCTTCACAGACAGGGCTGCTGTGCTCTGCTAAACCCGAGAGTCCCAGGGCATCTTCCTCCACAGTTGGGGCTACTGCACAATGCTGCCCCAGGCCACCAAATGTGGGGCTTTTACTGCACCCTGCTACCCACTTCCATTGCCCCAAATGGGTAGGGCCACTGCACCATGTGCACTCCATCTCACAATCAGGGCTGCTGTGCCCCAATGCCCCACTGTGTCCTGCACCACAATCATGGCTTCTGCATCATGCTGTCCTCTGTCCCCTGCCATCATTGTGCCCTGCTGCACCATAGAGTCTCTTGTCTCCACAGTTAGGGTTGTTGCACCATGCTGCTCCCTGCCACCAGAGTCAGATCCTTTGGTATACTGCCCAAACTGCTCAAAAGAAAAAATAAAAAATACTTTCATCTTGTGTTATAGGGTGGGGACAGAAGGTAACAGGGTGCAGCAACCCTGACTATTCGGGCACGAGACAGGGAAGGCATCATGGTACAGCAGCTCAAACTGTGGGACAGAGTGCCGCAGACACACCTGCTTGGAACAAGGGACATGGGTAGCAGGGTGTAGCAAAGGATCTGACTCTGGTGGTGGGGGGCAACAGGGAGAAACTGCTCCAACTGCGGTGGCAGGGGACAGGATGCAGCACATGCCCTGCCTTCTCTTATGGCAAGTGGCAGCATGGAGCAGCAGTCCTAACTGTGGAGGAATGAGGCTCTAAGGAACAGCAGGCCACAGCAGCCTTGACTGCGTAGACAGGTGCAGGGTGCAGTAGCCTTGGATATGGTGGCAGAGACAGAGGATAGCATGGTGCAGATGCCTCCACCGTGTGGCAGGACACAAGGGGGCATCAGGTTATGGCAGGTCTGACTGTGGGACGGTTCTTGTGGTGCCACAGCCTTGCCCAGTTGGGGCAATGGAAGTGGGTAGCAGGTGCAGCAAATACCCCACCTCTGGTGGCCTGGAGCAGCATTGTGCAACAGCCTCAACTGTGAAGACAGGGGACCTGGCACTCCTAGGGCTTAGCAAAGCACAGCAGCCCTGACTGTGGAGACAGGAACAGGGGGCAACAGGGTGCACTGGCCCTGGCTGTGGGAGCAGGAGACAAAGGGAAGCAGGGTGCAGCAGCCTCAACTGTTTGTGTGGGGGCAGCAAAGTGGAGCAGACGTGACTGTGTGGAGAAGGCAGTGAGCAGCGGGGTGCAGAAGCCTCAAATGGGGGCAGGAGACAGGGGAGCTGGTGGGGCAGGGGAAAGAGGGCCACAGAGTGCTGCTGCCTCAACTGAGGGGCAGGAGACAGGGGCATCAGGATGCCATATAGTATTTCTAGTTATACACATATACATGATGTATTTTCACACAGAAACCCTCAAAGAACTGAATTGTGTGAGTTCATACAGTACATGTTCCTGAAATAGCAGAGTGTGGCAGACGCCTGTTTATCAGTCTGACATAACAACAAAATTGTTCTCACTTGAACCTATTTTTGGAGGCTACATCAAAGACACACTGCTTCTATGAATGAACAAACTTTAGATTTATTTTATATCCATTAAACAACCATGTGTTATATAGCCAGAAAACAATGCAGAGTTTTCATGAAAAAGAACTGACAGCTGTAATACAGACAAGATAATTTCTCACAGACATTCATTCATACCACCGCAGTTCAGCACTGTGACTCAAATGATCAACTTTTTATGAAAACAGAATGGTAGATTTTAAGCTAATCTATCTAAACACAAACTAGATGGGTCAGTAACAACATCTGAGTGAAAACAATTCGCTCTACAGACTGCTTTGACTGGGAACTGCAACAGATTCTTCAGTCTATCAGGAGTTTAATTGCTGAAGCAGCAGGCTAGACAAGAATGATGTCATCGCTCACTGATAGGGATAGAAAAATCTTCACTGTTTTCAGTTACTGCAGAGCACATTAACAGATGCTGATTTAGAAAAAAAAACACACAACCAAACAGCATGATAAGTTTTCAGGAAACACTAATCATGACACAGGGACATGACTTCAAGTGGATTCAAGCTTTTCTTAAATATGTGTATTTGATTTTTAAGGCCTCTGGCTATTTCATAATTTTCCGACTGAGACTTAAAAAATGTCCAGTTATTATAGGTGTCACCCTTCATGTCCCAAGGAGCTGGCATTGGAATCTGAGTAGAAGCCATTGTGTGCAGTCACTGTTTGCTGGTTGCTAACTTTTAAACTTTTCATTTTTGATTCAGCAGTAGCTTTGCATGCTTACACTGTCTTTCCTAGTGTATTTTAGTAAATAGGCATTCTCTTCTACCTGCACAAGTTCAGAACTTCTGACACTGTGTTTCAGTTTGCAATAAATGGCCAGGACAGGAACTTTTGATTGCAGAAAGATTCTTTATTTCTGGCAAGCTTGCATACAGCATGTACAGCCAAACACCGTAGTCATTAACACTGGAAGGAAGACACTCTCTGGCTTCCTAGATCAACTATGTCTGAGTAAGTCATTAAACTAGATGAGGTTAACTAAATACAGAGGTAAAGCTCCTCCAGAGGCTTGGAAGCCATATATCATAACAGGTACAATGGGAGACTGGAGTGCCAGCGGCCTGCAAATGCCAGAAGGAGCTATTTTATTGGGGAACTGTGAGTACGATCCAGGCTTGCCCAGCTCTGGGGGTACTGATTGATGATGTATCTGTTTGCAAGTTGACCATTGGCCCTGATTATAAGAGCCTAATTTTCGGAGGTTAAAAGCCATTTCACAATTGCATGGCCTTCCAGGTGAAAGGTTAGTTTGAGCGTGTTGCTTTGTTCTAAACTGCAAGTGCAGAAATGCCGGCCCCCCAGCAGCAACCTATATGGGCCTGCCATGATTCAAGGTTGGGCACCCTGAGACTGCAATAAAGGGGGCTCACACAGTGTTTAATGGGAAGTCCTGGTACTAGGTGGGAGAGGCTAGCAGCCTCCAGAACAGGAGTGCCATCACAGCACTTGTGTTGAATTTGTGTAAGGGTAGGCAAAAAGTGGCTGCACCTTGTTGGGCCTTGTAGTGGCAGTCAAGATACAGATAACTGTAACAACCAATGCCGTCTTAGGGCTTAACTAACCTGCAGCCTAAGTTAATGGGTTGTAGCTCTGAGCCTTCCTAGAAGGATACTTAAACAGGGACAGGTATGGTTGGGGCCTGTTGTAACCATTTTTCCCTAGCGGGGCAGTGGTGGTGTGAAATAAAATTGTGTTTTGCTGTTTAAGCCTATCGTAACTGCATGCTTATTATGGGAGCTAAGTCAGGAAGCAGCCCTGCACTCTTGCATCCAGAATCACACTGAAAAAAAAAAAGAACTTAGCTCGGTATAAAAGCTGTTTTTTTATTCATCAACTAGTGCTGCACAGAGTGTTCCAGGTAGTTTCAACTATCAGTTCCAGGGGACGTGGCTGTGAATCCCCCAAAGGCAGTGGTCGGTGCTCACAGGAGGGCAGCCAGCCCTACACGTACAAGCAGTTCCAGGTAATAAGCAGATGAAGGTAACACAGACAAGATTTAAATCACTAGAAAATCCATTTATTAGTGCAGTGAATGAGCCGCTTGCCCTTACCCAGCAGTTCGGCTGAACAGCCCACGTCAGGGAGCATTACCCCCTGATGAAGGCTTTTCAGCTGAAGCACTGGGGTAAGGGCAAGTGGCTCATTCACTGCACCAATAAATGGAATTTCTGGTGATTTAAATCTTGTCTGTGTTACCTTCATGTGCTTACTACCTGGAACAGCTTCAACCACCAGTAGCCCTGATGATTTGAGTCAACGGACTCTTCACCAGGGAGCCCCCAATGAAGAGTCCATTGACTCGAAGCATCAGGGCTAGTGGTGGTTGGAGCTACCTGGGAACACACTGTGTAGCCCTAACATGTGAATAAAAAAATGGGTGTGATTTTTGATGCAGCTGGAGTGCAGGGCTGTCTTCTGACTTGGTATTTGTACAATTGGGCTGGCTGCTCTTTACCTTGCACTGACCCAGCACTGCTGAGCTAGCAGACCGAGTTCTTTTGTCATGCTTAATATGGGAGAACTGCTACATTTGTGTGGGAGGTGGTCAGGTACAGCATCCCAAGGGGTTGAGCTGCCATAATATCTGGCCGACTTAACCTTTCTCTTAGTGGAGGCACCCCTTTCTTATTGGATAAGAATCCACTTAAAAGAATCCAGGAGCCATCTCAAAATCTTTGGTGACCCAGTGGTGGTGTGAGGTAGTGGTACTCTCATCCCTAAGGAAATTAAGAGGGGATATCTGCCTTATAGAGACCTGCCACTTGTGCCTCAGAGGTCCAGACTGATTTATTTCATGGAAGAGTGATGACATTCAAGCCAAACTAGATGCAGACATACAACAGTGAGGGTTGCAAGAAGCAGACAGCATGCATCTATTTTAGCAATGAGTATGAGGACAAGGTAAGAAGAATATATCCCATTACTACACATGGCACAACAATTCATTCAAGCTCTGATACTGAAACCCTACTGTCCTGAATTTTGCTAAGTGTTTCAGGACAAACACAGAAATGGTGCATGTTTTACAAAAACAAGTATCGCTCTTAAATATTTGCATTTATGTTCAACCACATAAAGTAGCATTAGACCGGTGCTGAAGCTCAGCGATACATGTAGATTACTAGTGCTTATTCAATGAATGCATAGCTTATTGATAAATCTACATATTTTATAGATAACGCTCAACGCCTTGTCTTGTGCTGCCAGAAACAACAGAAAAAAGTCTGACACTTAAAAATATATTTTTAACAAACATGAACTTGCAAATGAATACAAATACCAGACAAAAAAAGACAAATACCAGACTCACAGTAGAAATACAAATAGCAGTGTCACAATATAAATACCAGTCACAAAGCAACCACAAACACAAATAGAAATACCAGAGACACCAACTGAAATACAAATACCACAGACACAAACATAAATACCAAAGACAAAGATACAAATACCAGAGACACAAAACAAATACAAATACCAGAGACACAAAACCAGAGACACAAATACAAATACCAGAGACAAAGATACAAATACATAAGGTTCAGCACTCATCAATCCAAACAAGCATAATGTACGTAGAGGCTATTTAAGTTAAAGTGCATATAGTCAACTTTAACTGTGAACCTCAGAATACAAAAATTAAAAAGCAGACCCAGTGACTAGCACATCGGCTGACGCATTTTAAATTCCAGGATTCTTTAAGCTTCCTTATAGGTGCAAGATCTATAGAGACAGTACCACAAAGCACATTTGATGTTAGCCCAGCTAAAATGCACACTGCTGCCATATATTCAGGACAATAATTAACCCAACTAAAATGCACAGTCCTGCCATGTATTCAAAACATTCTAATAAAAAGCAAGAAAAGAAACTATTTACATGTAACCCCCCCCCCAAATCGGGGGCTTACTTTAAGTATCTCCTTGGGCTACAGTAATGCCCACTGCTAGGCAGATGTTCTGCAGTGATGATAAATCCATGGTTGTAGTGTCCTCCTATTAATCTGCGTGAGAGTGCCATGATGTGTGTCTGCGCCTGTCCCTTTAAGGCCAGAGCCAATGTGTATAATGTAAATAGCCTGGGCTGGGTCCAAGTGTTTCGGAGCTTGTGACCAGCCAGGCATTACCCTAATTTGCCCCACTCTGCTGTTGCTCATAAAGCAGAGGGAGCCTTACATGGTACTGCAGTTATTTATTTTTAATTAGTTACTATTTTTGAGATTAGGGCTATTGTTTAACCTACCTTTACTGCAGCATGTATTTCCCGATGGGAGCTGCCATGTTTTGGACCAGGGCTTCCAAGTTTGAGCCAATTGAAACACAGGGTACCTCAAGGGTTCCTTAGCTCAGGTGCCTTGTGGGAGAAACTGTGAACTCTAGTGTTTTGGTGCCTAAGGAAACCAATGAGAGCACAAGACAGTGACTGACAGCTCCTTTAGCCAACCAGATGGCAGGAAAAACTGACTAGTTGGAGAACTGTTTTCAAACGGGGCAGTGCTGCTCAAGCTCTAGAACTGAGAGGAGCTCCTGTGGGAGAGCTAAAGGAAAGGTAGAGAAAAGGGCCTATCTTGCCTTCCCTGCCAGCTGGAAGATACTTAGACTGACTAAACTCACCCACCTTTACCAGTGACTGAACTGTCTACCAGCTGTAGGGGTCACCAACAGATAAACTGAACTTTGCCAGAGACATTGTTAAACTTGGGCCTATGTCCATTCTGGCTCTTGCTGTCTGTTCCTGTGCCAGCTACAGTTTTTTGAGACCACCTTCAAGGATCCAGCCCCTGCACAAAAATTCATCACAGGTTGCAGCCACCTACAGGGAAAGGCTGTGAAGTGGAGGTGAGTCGTGGCGTCCCAGTTTCCCCATGTGCAACAGCTTCCAGCATCAGGTCTTTATTTCTCCAGGTTGTCTACAATCTTCTGGTACAGTGAGTAACCTCAGGATAGCTCCCTGCAACAAGCATCTTGATTATCTTTTGGTACCATGTAATTGTTTTCAGCTGAATTTCAATGGTTCCAATAGATTAGGCCAGCTGGCCGTGGGTACAAATAATTTATTTTGCTTGTATTGTTACAATTGATTACTTCCTACCTTCAAGGGCCCCAACAACAGCTGCAAACCCGGGCACCGATTCTGGCCAGCCAGCACTATAATATGGGTACCCAGTAGATGCAGGACTATTTAGAAATGAGACTAAATTAACTGTATATTAATTAACCTGGGTTTTTCCAGGACAGAAATCATTCCCTCAGATTTGCTTCCTCCTCCCTGTTCATGTCCCCTGCATAAACTTGATTTACTGTGTTACTTTGAACCTTGCTTAGGAGCATATAATTATTATCTGGTTAAAAGTGATAGGCTTCGATGAATGTATTAAAAGTGCATGCTGTAATGTAAATCTGTCTTTACGGGGGGTTGCAGAGTGTACACCAGGACCAGAGACCCTGCTAGTAAGTGGGACAACCGTGAGCATATTATTAATGTTTATTGCAAACTGTCTATTAACACTGCTGATAGTCATTGTCAGTTCCTAGGTAACAGGTCACTAGGTGGGATTGTGGGTGGTGATAGCTTCCCAGAGGGTGGTACCAGTACAGATAGATACCCACACAAACTGTACTCTGGATGGAGGCACCAAACTATTGTGTTTACTGAAGGTAGGGACACCCCGGTACTTGCCAATTTGGAACCCAGGCCCTTCAACCTGTTGTTAGGAAGACAGGCAGGGGTAGTAGCCATAGGAGTAGCGCCACCTAGGGGTTACATACAAAAAGAGAAGGATAAATTAGAAGTTCTTGTAAATTTAAATTCTGAAAAGATTTCATAAATAAAGACTATGGCGAAAATGAATCACAGCTCCTCGTGAACTGGTTTACCTGCAATCCTTGGCAAAAGTTCCACAAACAGTTCAGTAATCCGGGGAAGGGGGGGATGGCGACGAGTAAGGAGCTATGCTAAGGAGCTCTGTCGGGCCATTTCTGATTAAGTTCTTTTATTGTCAGATGATATGGGGGAAAAAAAACACTTCAACTCATCTCTCTCATTAAACAAAAGACTTTCTGAAGAAAGAGCAGTTGAAGAGGAAGAAAAACTCTTCTTCTTCGGGCCTTGATATGCTGTTTCGCAAAAGCCCATTAGACACCTGCCTAACCGATTCATCTTGTCCCGGGACAGCGCGACGGCTGTTCAGTGTGAGAAGCTCAGTCAGAGCTTCAGTGTGCACTGACCCAGTGACAGAATAAGAAACTGTGATAGTGAACCCTGAACTACAAGAGTTTCCTAAACAAAAAGACTTACTCAATTTGCTTGTGCCGGTTATGGCAACTCCAGCAGATAACATGCGGAGACATCAGTTATCTACTGATGGGTCAACTTCTGGATCTACGGCTGCATCAACTTTCCAGGTCTAGCTTTGAAAATGGCAAGCCACAGCAAGTGGCAATGTTTGTGTGAACCAGCCGATTCTTTGAATTTACCTTCTGCTTCTCTGTTGACCAAGGTCGAATTTAAGAACTTAAAGGAGGCGCTTCTTCCTTCACAGAGTTATTTCAGTTTTGTCAGCATTCGATAGGAAGCTAGATTTGCTCAATTCATGTTCGGACTACTTGGACAATGAGACAAAAAATGTGAAAACGGAACTGACAAAAGTCCAGGAAGCTCAAAAAGAGATACAAAAAGAAGTGGCTGTCACTAAGCAAAAGACACTAACAAATGAAGCTTTATCAACAAGTCATTTAAATGCTGTACTTGCTCTTCAGAGAAAGACAGAATCTATAGAGAACACTATCGCTATAAAAATCTGAGGTTGGTGGGAATTCCTAACTCTTATGAAAAGGCATTTGGATCTATAAGAGACTTATTGAAGGATTTCTTTATAGCTGTTTTATAACTGCCAGAGACCAACTTACCTTTTGTCACCAGAGCTTTCCGGGCCCCCATGAGAAAACAATACATCTCCAATCAGCATACATCCCTACTACAAGATGTAAGTTTCAGTTTACCCCGATTCTGTGGCTGTTTTTAATCAGGCTGCTAAAGTGGACAATGTCTTTAAATACATGTTGGGTCCTAGAAGCACTATCATCTTCTCCCTTGCTTTCAATGCTGACAGAGATCTCATTTTAAATACAGCCAGGAAAAAGGGTGCTTTACACTATAAGGATGTTATCTGCCATATCTTTCCAGATATAGCTCCAGTTATGCTTCAAAGTCAAAAGCAATTCCTCCAATATAAGGATGACATAAAATAAATTGGTGCAAACTTTAAAGTGTTGCACCCCGCTAAATGTTGTCTCATGTGTGGTAAGGACACCAGATTGTTTTTGGAACCTGAGCAATTGAAGAAATATATTTTGGAGAAAAAAATACAAAAAAAAAAAAAGAGAAACAACTAAGTTTGGACATAATGGAACAAGATATGCCTCCTTTGGAAGATTAAAGGATGAATCTAAGTGTACCAATACAACTAGAATTATAGGTTTATAGTGAAGGCTCTTTCAGGTGGACCTACTAACCTATTTTGGTTTAATACTCAGCAAGCTTCTGACCCATGCTTGCCCCTGGGTTTTTTTTTTTTTTTTGAACATGACTCTGATAAGTTGGAAGACTATGCTATTTATGAATTCTCAATATTTACATATGTAACCTTTAAATTTGAAGTCAGTATTTATTTATTGAAATGTTTCACCAGGAAGGCACACTGAACAACAAGTTGCTCATCCCCCGGTGCGACCTTGGGGGGGGGGGTACAATTGGATGAAGAATTAGACATACAGTTTAACATTTAACATATCTGAGAAATTAAACATTCAATTACATTTATAACAAGACATACAGTTAAAAATATCATAAATAATCATACAGTCACATTTGCGACATACCATACAGTTAAATTTATCATACCTGTGGAATATGCACTTAATTACAAGTGGCATATCTAAGAACATAGTACATAGCAGTGAAGGGGAGCAGAGCACGCTGAGAAGCAGGCTGGGGGTGGAATCATTAATAGGGGTGTGAGTCATGGAGAGGAGCAGGGCATAGGAGGATAGTTAAGGAGGGTTAAAGCAGGAGCAGTTAGATGAGAGAAAGTTATGTAAGGCAGAGGCAGGAGAGTAGGAGGAGGAGGAGGAGCCATATTTGGGAGGGGAGGGAGTTCCAGATTTGCAGGAAATGATGGGTGAAGCCTGACTGACCAATGAGAGTGGTTTGATGGGGCATCAACAAAGTGTGAGTGTCAGAGGATATGAGAGAGTGGGAGGGGGGTAGGTAGGAGGGAAGTTCTCTTAACCAAAATTAAGAAGTGAGTTTGACACAATGAGTGAGGTGCCTGTTGGCAAGTGGGGGAAGGGACATGGTGTGGTAGAGGTCACAGTGATGAGTGCATGATGGAGCATCAGGGGCACATCGACAGAAGGAGTTAAAGAGAGTGTCCAATCTGGTTAGGGAGGATTTAGGAGCGGCACCATAGACTACATCATAGTAGTCGAAAATGGGGAGGATCATCTTCTGGACTAGTTCACTCCACACTGTAGGAGGGATGCAACTACAGTTCCTGAATAAGGCACCAAGCTTGGGGCGCAATTGTTTCAGGAAGGTGTCAGTGTGGCCAGAGAAGCTGAGGTGTTGGTCCAACCAAACCCCAAGGTGCCTGAAGGAGGAGGTGTCCTCTGGGATTGTCCCATCAAGGGTATGGAAAGATGGAAAGGGTGGAGTCTTTAACTTGATTTTATCCCTTCCCCCCCCCCAACACACACACACACTTTGTGGATTTTATCTATAAGTTAAGGCTAAGCTTTATTTTAATATTGATCGTGTGAAGGTAACAGTCATTGTTATATAACCCTGTAAAGTTTAATTATTAATAGTCCTGTAACAATTTAAGATCTCTAATTAAAAAAAAGGAGTCCAGTATGCCTGCATAAGGAGAGAGAATAAAGATTTAAATTCTGCACATAAACACATGTAATACCTATTTCTAATAATTATTTTAAACCAGAGGCCACGTAGTGGTTACCTGCTTGGTAGTCTACTCTGTACCAGAATGTATTTCCATATGTATAGCTTACTATAAGACATCCTGGGGGTTCTTTAACAATCTCTTCCAGGCCTTTGTCTCCTCACAATACATGTCAATCGTTCTCAATAATACTTTCCACATGATTGGCATGGGCAGAATAAAGAGTTACTAAATTGAAACATATTGTTTCATTCTTCACGTCACTTTCCTTACAGAGCACTTGATGTCTGAACTGAGATCTGGCAAACGCATCTGTCTGAGCAATATTGAAACTATTGTATTCCCTTTCTAAAAACCTGGCACTAAAATCCTGAGCACTGCAACATGTTTTTCTTCACAGTTACAATGTTGTCGTAGCCTCAGGTTTGACCCTTGTGTATACTGTTGACAATATGACGAGGCAGACAACAGGATGCCAGCAGAGGTTTGTTCTTGTCTGTTGGTTTTCTGTAGATACCAGTACCTACCCTTGCATTTTCACTGTTACTAATTTCTACATTTTCATCTACATCCAAAAAAGATCACCAAATTTACATCAGCCATCACTGAGAATTTGAGACTTATGTTTATGGAAAGCAAAAACACAACAAAATCTTGAATTTTAGCTAGGTTCCCTCACCATACAGATACCACATCTTTGTTACACCTTTTCTCAAATACCATTTTGTGAAACAATGTTTTTTTTCTCTAGATCTTGCATGTTCTGTATCTCCCAAAGACCAACAGATTATAATGTATGGTAGAACGCTGTTAACCTTAGGAAATCATCATTTCCTAAGGTTGTTAACCTATCGATGTGACACAGACATGTTACCCTATCGATGCTACGTCACATCGATAGGTTAACAACAGCGATTGGTCTGAGCATGTGTGCGCTTTTTTTTTTTTCAGCGGGGAACCGACGGATGAACAGCAGCGGTTAGGAAGGACTGAACGGCCGCGGCGGTGACTAGTTAGCAAAAAGTAAGCAGCCTTTTTATGTGGGACCATACACTATAAAAAATAATGTATGGTCCCTCTTTCGGCAACCGGTCAATGTTAACCGTCTCGAGGTTGCCATGGCGACGTAAACCTCTCGAGCTTCGCTCTCGAGGTTTACACGGTCGCCCTGGCAACCTCTCGACAGTTAACTGACCGGTACCGATAGAGGACCATACATTATCCTCTATGTTGACCACGGTTGAGATGAAGGAAGCCTCCACTGGTGTGCCCTTTATTTGTAAATAGGAGTTGTTCAGGCACATAAACACATTAAAGTTCAGCACATATTCAGCTAGCCGAAAGAGAAACAGTGTTGCAGGAAGTGTGGCATGACTCCTAGTATTTAAGAAGTAAGCTAGGGCATTTAAAGCACCCTCATGGGGAATATTTGTATATAGTGACTCCATATCTAGATAGTCATTAAATACACTCTTTCCTCTAACTCCTTTTCATCGAAAACCTTGAGCATGTTAGTGGTATCCTTGACACAGGACCTATGACTTTAGACAAATGGCCTAATGTGGTGGCAAACATACTTAGACAGTGGCTCAGTAAATAAGCCAATACCTCTCACAATTTGCCTACCAGGGGGATTGTTTAATACTTTATGTACTTTTGGCAAGGTGTACGGTTGTTGGTCGGATTGGGTGCGGTGCTGCCAATACATTCTTAGTATTACCATCAATATATCCTTTGTCAAATGCATTGGTCATTGCCTCATTTATGATCCATTTAAAATCATTCATTAGGATCCCTACCCAACTTTCTAGAAAAAATTGGATCTGACAATTGACTCCTTATTTCAGCTATATGATCTGCAGTGTTCTGAAGTACCACACTGTCACCCTTATCAGCTGGCTTAATTGTCAGTTGTTTGTTCACCTGCAGTCTGGATGTGGCATCTCTCTCTCTCTCTCTCTCCAGCTATGTCAGTTTCTGGTACCTCAATTCTGGTAAGTTGCTGAAAAGCACATTCAATTATTTTTCACACAGGCTCTGAAATGATGATATAGCCACTGTTGATGATGTAATAAAGTATGATATCTTTCAGAACACAGTCCCTGCATTGTCATATGCAAATATTGGCTCCAAATCGAATGCTGGATTGGCAGGCAGATCACTGCGTCCCATTTTCTTTCAATTAAAAAATAACTTGAGACTTAGATTTTGACAAGCCATGTAGAGACCAACAATTGTTTCAAATGTGTTAAGGTCATTAGAGCAAAAGAAAGTCCTTTCTTAAGTACTTTTTCTTCTGTTTTGGAGACAGTGTACTCAAAAACTTGATTACTTTTGATTTCTGTTGCATCCCTTTTGCTGTTGATTCAGAGGAGCCTGTTGTTGCTGCTATCTGCTTTCTAAATTTGCATGTCCTTCCTTTCTTTATCTGTCTCTTTGCCTGCCTCGGAATCCGTGACAGCATGGGTTCCTGATGCTGTGGCATAAATTTTGGTCCATGTGTGCTTGCTGACTGCTTTTGCCTAAACTAAGAGAATTGTTTGACCTCGCTGCTCCGCATCACTCTGGTTCATGCTGAACTTGAATGGCACTCTCTGGCTGCATTTTAGAATTCCTCTTGCTTGCTGATTTGCATCTGGACCACTTGACTACCATTTCCAATTGAATGCACAGTTGTTTTCATAATCGTTTTTGTCCCTTAAGACTGTCTTCTGCTTCTTTCCAACTTTTAGTTCAATGTCCAGTTTCACAATGGAGTCCTTCAGGTTTTGATTAAATCAGTCAAAATCTGTGCTGTTTGTGAAAGGTAGAAGCTGTGATTCCTTAATCTTCAATTCTGCTGTGATCTGATCATTAAGCTCATTTTCATTTTCTAAAATCAGGACTATTTATTGTGCTGCTGCATCACAGAGAATAGCTCCCTCTCCATCTTGCCATAAATATCGGCTTCTCAAATCCATCTGCAGGATTTTTCAAGAGTCTCAAACCGTGTGGTATCCTCACTACTTATAAGCAGGCTTCCAGGCTCACCCTGTCCCTGGCAGGAACAAGTGTTGCACCTTCACATTCCCCACGTTAGTGGTATTTAAATTGGCCCTTGCAATTGAAGACAGTGGTTTTAAGACACACCATTGTGTGACAGTATATGCCTTTATAAAGCACTGCTCATGTAACCACCCTGCGAATGGGGGTTCCCAGAAGTCTTCCAGGAGCTTGCAGGAATGCTCCAAGCCTGGAGGTGTTCGGCATCTAAGCTGTTTAAATGTGGTTCTAAGTGAGTGCTATTTGAGCCTCCATGTACTCTCTCTTTAAGAGCTGTCTGCTTTGCAGACATAATTAATTTAGAAGGGGGATTGTGTGTTTCAATGCCCGAGTCCCACCCGGGCTGCTGTCAACTCGCTCCGTTTCTGCCATCGCTAAATGTGCAGAGGGAGCTCTTTCAAAAGGTGTAACAATCTGCCAGGAATTGTTTAGAGTAATTATGAAAATACAGTTTGTCTAACCTGCTTTTCTTTGCAGTTTGAACTGTTTTTGCCTTGCCCTCCATTCTGGTTTTGAACTGCTGAACTGGACCAATCAGTGTGGGGAGACCTTTAAAATGGAGCCTGCTGCTGGAAAATCAGAACTTGGACTCTCATTGTGTAGCCAGCCACCTATGTACTGTATGGCCAGTGCCTCTGGGATATGTAGTTTGGACCTTGGTGCCTTTTTGCACCAACAGAGGGAGCCCTATTGTGAGTGACTGCCAAACCAGCCAACCGAACTGGGAGGAACTCAAAGGAAATGCCCTGCTTTGTTACTGGAAATCTCAGATCAGTAGTGACAGTGAAGAGAGAAGGAGCCCTGCTTCTGATGCGGCGTACAGTTCGGGCAGGAAGCTCGTGGGAGGCCCTGAAGTTAGTCTGCACCCATTTGTAAGTGCCAGTTCGGACTGAATCTGAATTTTGAAGAGAAGGAAGCAGTGTGTAGAACCAGGCTTGCCAGTAGAAGACTGAAGATTTGCTGAAGTGTGATCAGCCTGTCGGGGACTGCTGATGCGGTGTGTGATCCCGGGTAATTTGCAAGTGTTTGCAATCGAGATTAAGAAGCAGCTGCCTGGTATAGTACTTTCCTTTTACATATAAATGTGCGTAGTGCTTGTGGGGGATCGCAATGTTATTTTCCCTTTTTCTGTGAGCTGTGTGCTAAAGCTGAAAGAAGATCCCAGCTTGAGTCGGACTAAATCCGCTTGCTATTAATTGCAGTTGGGTCCAGCCACAAGGACCCTGTCTCTATACCTTGTTTTTCTGGCAATCCAGCTAGCTAGAACATCCTCCATCCAGCTTTCAGCTTTGGTATTGTGAGTACAAATCTGGGTATCTTCCTGCAGCCTTTTATCGATTACAAGTGTGTCATCTGATTATTGCTGTTTCATTTCTTCATGAACTGAGCCCCAGGGCTCCGGATTACAATTTGTGTGTGCATGTGTTTTTCCATCAAAGGGCCCCAACCATCTGTACCGACCCTGGTTAGCCCCCCACCATCCTGGGTACCCAGAGAGTGACATTTTGGACCCTATATGCATGCACAGTACTGTGATTTGAATATTTCCAAACCAAATCAACCTGATTACCCCCTCCTTGTTACTGTCCCTTCTAATAAATCAGATTTCTTGTTATTGAACTATATGCTGTCTGTGGTGTCAGTATATGTAGAAAAAAGCATTACATTGTGTTTGTGTCTATTGCCTGACCTTGTTTTACCGGGGGTCCTCAGAGACGTGCTGCAAAACATCAGTCCTGAGGGTAAGTGTTACTGTATGTGTAAGAAGTGTGCAATTGTGGGGTATAGGGATGGTAACTCCCGAGTATTGTGTGGGCCACTAGTGGAAACAAAGCAGGGTCACAGTGTCCCAGAGGGCTGTTCCTGAGCTAGTCTAACCACTATAAACCCTGACCTCTGGGTGGAGGCACCTGCCATTGGACCTAGGCCCCTCAACCTGCTAGTAGCCAAGCAGGCAGGTGTAGTAGCCCTTGGGACAGCCACCTAGGGGTTACATCTTGAGGCGGATCACCGCTGGGATTTTGTGTCCTCTAGTGGCCATATTTATGAATTACTGTTAAAAATAAATAGATACCCCAACAGAAGTGGCTGTACACCAGTTGGTGAGGTGGTGTACTGGGCAGGAGATTGACCCCCAAAATGCTATACTTATCTTGGATATCCCGCTGGGTACCAGTACGGACACTGTAGAGGGAGTACTTTCCAAGGTCGAATGTTTACGAAACCCTGTGGTGGTGGTGGGGCGACAGGCTGATCTGCTCGCCCAAACTTTCATGGCCCTAATAGAGTGTAAGAACACTATAGACAGTTCTAAAGTGCCACAGGCTATTACCCCAGGGGAAGCCCTCACTGTCTGGAGAGTGATAACTAAAGATAGTAAAGACCCCAGGGAGAACAAGCCCCCCCCACTATCTAAAACTTTTGAGGAGAAATTTGTTAAATTGTTGCTGGAGGAAGGGAAAACGTGGAGAACCTAAAGAAACTGTTCTTACCACCTGGGAGCATACCACCCCCAACATCCACACCTGCTCCAGCCCCTGAGCCAGCAAGTAGTCATGGACCTTACCACAAACTCAAGGTATTCTCTGATATCTGCCCTACTCCAAATGAGGAAGTTGATCTGGGGACCTGGATAGATTCTGCTGCTCTTGCAGTACAAGACTAGCAATGCTCAGAGGCTGAAAAAAGGGCCCGCCTGGGGGAAAGCCTCCAGGGACCCGCCCAACGTACCTTTTGCTCCCTGAGGTCCTCTAACCCTGATGCCAAAGCCCAAGAGTACATAGTCACCCTTGAGAATGTGTTTGGGGGTACCACTAGTGTCGAGGCCTTGAAATGGAGACTTAAAGAAGTTAGACAACAGCCGGGGGAATTGTTATCTGCCTATATGGATCGATTAGAGGGGATCTTACAAACCATATTTCAGAAGGGGGGCTGGACCTCTAGTGAAGTGGACCAAGTAAGGCTGGATCATATACTCTGCTCTGCCCGGCACTTCAGCTGGGTGTTACTCAAATTGCAACTGCATCAAAGGAAATCCAGTCCCTTGCCTTTCCATGTGTTGATGAGGGAGGTACAGGAAGTCGAGGAGGAGGAAGGTTTGTCAGAGCCCTGCGCAGTTGTAGCTGCTGCATCCCCTGCTCCAGGTGCAGGGTCAGATGCTGATGGTCTGGAATCATCGAAATCTCATGACACAATCCGAGATCCCCATGTTAGCCAAGGGGGGCCCAGTCAGAGAGGGACGGTTACAGATGTCCTGCCCTGGGACAAACTGCTGAGGGAGTTCAGGGAAGCAAAATACAGTCTCCTTATGAAGGCCCCCCCCACAAGTACAGGCTCCGTTCCTTATCAGACTGCATCTGCTATGGGGGTGAGGGTGCCCACCCAGGCACCTCATGTTGACAACAGTTCAAAACTTGATGTCTTGACTATGGAAGTGAGGGAACTGACGAGATGTCTCCAAATGCTCACCACACCACCGACAGAGGCGGGACCAAGGTTTTCTGTTGGAAGTACCACCACCCTGGCTCCCAGTGTGATGCCTCGGCCATCTCAATCTCAGAAAGGTATGTTTTGCTATAATTGTGGGAAGGATGGGCACATAAAGAGGGAATGCAGGTCCCCAAAAGACACAGACAAAGTTGCATACAGGTTACAAGGAGAGCTTCGGAGAACAAATCAGTGGTTAAGAGGTGCACAAAATGATCACAGTGAGGGTCCCAGAAATGTTAACTCACGTCCCTTTGTGGCTAGATCATCTGCCCAGGCCCTTGCTACCACCTCTCCAGACTGTTCCAGAATAGTGGGTCCCTCCATGGAGACCACTGTGAAGGTGAATGGAGTGTCTACAAGAGCAGTGTTGGTCAGTGGCTCCCAAGTGACAATTATGTTCCAGGACTGGTATCAGAAGCACCTGTCTGATGTGCCCTGACAACTGTTGGAAGGACTGCATGTCTGGGGTTAAGTGAGAAGGCCTACCCTATTCCGGTATATCAGAATTTGGCTGTCTTTTCCACCTCTGTGGCTGGAGTGGCAGAGCAAGTAGAGACCCTGGCCTTAGTGTGTCCCCTACTGGACTGTATGATGGGATTCCTCTACTGATTGGGATGAATGCATATGTTTGGATGATTGGCGCAGTTGTGTTATGAAAACAGGGTCAAGGACTGGTAGAGCTTTAAGAATTCCAGCCTTGATCAAGAAGTCATATGAGGCACAGAGAGATGCTGAAAAAGTGAAACCAGAGGAACCAGTTGGAATTGTCTGGAAGAAAGATCCTGAGTTTCTGATCCTGGCGCCAAATGCTCAGTGTACCTTACAGGGGGAAGTCCGTATCAGAAAGGATGTCAAGAATAAAATCCTCATGCTGGATGCACCAGGCAATGGGAAATTGCCGGAAGGACTGCTGGTCAAGCCAAGTATTTTGCCTGCCAGAGCCCATGCTTATGCCAGACGGGTAATGGTCCAAGTTCATAATGTGTCTGATAGAGAGATTCAAGTAAATAGAGGTTGCACCCTGGCTAATGTACATTGTGCAGATACTGCAGCGTTGCCTAGTAACAAGTGTTCGGGGGAAAATGACAGAGTGATGCCCGACTTGTTTGATTTTGGGGGATCTCCATTGCCAGCCAAATGGAAGATGAGAATCAGTAGAAAGCTTGCCCAGAGAGACCAGGTGTTGTCTTTAAAGGAATGGGACATAGAATGTGTGCAAGGAGCTGAGCACCACATCCGGCTGCATGATGAAAGGCCATTTCGTGAGAGGTCTCGACGCCTGGCCCCTGCTGACATAGATGCTGTGAGACGGCATCTGCAAGAGATGCTTGCTGCTGGTGTAATACAAGAATCCAGAAGCCCATATGCTTCACCTATTGTGGTAGTGAGAAAAAAGAATGGGACAGTAAGGATGTGCATGGATTATCGCACCTTGAACCGGTGGACTATCCCTGATCAGTATACAATGCCCCGCATCCAGGATGCTTTAGACTGCCTGAATGGTAGCAAGTAGTTCTCCATGCTGGATCTTCGCAGTGGGTACTACCAGATCCCGATGGCCCCAGAAGACCATGAGAAGACAGCCTTTATCTGTCCACTTGGCTTCTATGAATTCATGAGGATGCCTCAAGGAATTTCAGGCACCCCAGCCACTTTTCAACGACTGATGGGCGTGCAGTGGAGATATGAACTTATTAGAGTGCCTGGTATACCTAGATGATGTTATTGTGTTTGGCAGCTCACTGGAGGAACATGAGAAGCAGATTATTCAAGGTGTTGGACCGACTGGAAGACTTTGGCCTTAAACTGTCCATCGATAAATGTCAATTCTTCCAAACATCTGTAGTAAAATACTGTATGTGGGACACATAGTCTCCACCGAGGAATAGAGACCGACCTGAAAAGTTGAGGCCTTGACCACCTGGCCACAGCCCCACAATCTAAAAGAACTGCAAAGATTCCTGGGATTCTGTGGCTACTACGCTGTTTCATCAAGGACTATTCAAGGGTGATTCGTCTTTACTTACTCTTACTCAAGGTTACCCTCCGACCCACAAAAAATACAAGAGGTCAACTTTCCCTGAGACTGAGAGTGTGTATTTCCATCCTAATGAAGATTTTGGGGCACGATGGACACCTGATTGTGAAGCTGCTTTTCATGAGATTATATATCAATTTACCCACGCTCCGGTCCTGGCCTATGCAGACCCAGCAAAACCCTATGTCCTACACACTGATGCTAGCTTGCAAGGTTTAGAGGCTGTGTTGTACCAGGAGCACGAGAATGGCCTGAGACCATTGGCCTTTGCCAGCAGAAGCCTGACCCCTTCCAAAAAGAACTACCCTGTACATAAGTTAGAGTTCCTAGCTTTGAAGTGGGCCACTGTGGACCAATTCCACAAGTACTTGTATGGGGCTAAGATACTAGTAACAACTGACAATAATCCTTTGACCTATGTGCAGACTTCAGCTAAGTTGGATGCTACTAGCCACAGGTGGCTTTCTGCCTTATCTACATACGACTATGCTGTTGAATACAGAGGGGGCCTGAACCACATAGATGCTGATGCTCTCTCCGGAGGCCTGTTTCCCGAAATGACTGTGTCAGACTGTCAGAACCTGATATTCGAGCACTCTGCCAGAAGTTTGACAGAGAGGAACAAGTGGCCATGGACACAGTGGACTGTATGGTGGATTGTTTGGGACCCTCTGAGAATTGCATACCTGCTGCTTATTGCCACTTCTCTGCATTAGACATTGGTGCTTTGCTTCAGCTAGACAATGACAGTCTTCAGTGGGCTCAATCCCGAGATCCTATGATTAAACCAGCTTTAGAAGCCCTCTACACAGGGAAAGATGTATCCAAGTTACGTTCCACTGATTTAAGAACTGCATTGTTATACAAGGAAGGTCCTAAGTTGAAGCTGATTAATCGACTGTTATACAGGGAAACAGTAGACAGAGGGGGACAAATAGATAAACAGCAGCTAGTTTTGCCCACTGCCTTTTGAGATGGTGCTGAGGTCCCTACACAATCACATGGGGCACCTTGGCATAGACAGAACACTTGACTTGGTGAGATCCAGATTCTATTAGCCAAAGATGGGGTCTGATGTTGAACAACACATTAAAACTTGTAGCTGCTGCTTACAGAGGAAAGCTTTGCCCCAGAGGGCTGCCCCCTTGTTAACATCACCACCAGTGCCCCATGGAGCTGGTCTGTATTGACTTTCTGAGTTTGGAGCCAGATCAAAGAAATATTAGTAATGTGCTGGTGGTTACTGACCATTTTCCGAGATATGCCCAAGCTTTCCCCACCAAGGACCAGAAGGCATCTACTGTGGCAAAAGTACTTGTAGAAAACTTTTTTGTTCACTATGGGGCTCCACAAAGAATCCATTCTGATCAAGGGAGGGACTTTGAGAGTCGTTTGATCAAAAAGATGCTTTCTCTGTGGGGGTGTGAAAGTCCATAACCACCCCTTACCACCCCCAGGGGGACCCACAGCCTGAACATTTCAACCGCACTGTGTTAGATATGTTGGGCACCCTCCACCCCAAGGACAAGCCTAGATGGAGCCAACAAATCAGCACCTTGGTACATGCCTACAACTGCACCAAAAGTGATGCCACTGGGTTCTCCCCCTACCACCTGATGTTTGGAAGAGAAGCTCGACTGCCGGTAGATGTATGTTTTGGAGTTTCTCCTGATGGGGTTCAAGCTGACAACTATTTACAGTATATGCAAAAGTTAAAGGCCAAGCTAAATCATGCGTACCAACTGGCTCAAACCATGGCTGCCAAAAGAAATCTGGCCAACAAAGAAAGGTATGATAAAAAGGTGAAAGCACAGGAACTCCAGGAGGGAGATCCAGTATTGCTAAGAAATCTGGGACTGCATGGCAAACACAAGATTGCTGACAGGTGGCACCATCTCCCTCACATTGTAGTGGGCAAACTAGATGATCTGCCTGTGTACAAAGTAAGGCCTGAGAATAATTCAAAAGATGTTAAAACAATGCATAGAAATCATTTACTGCCCATTGGACAAATCTTGATTGAGTCTGAGCCCCCAGAAAGTGCTCCCTCTGGACCAGTGACCTGAGCTGCTGCTAAGCAAAAGCAAAGAAAGTCTGCACCTACAGATGCTGAGTTAAAGTGTTCCCCACAACAAGTCCCAGTTGAACATGACTGTCAGTCCATGTCAGAGGAAAGTGAGTGTGACTTTGAATACTACCCTTCTTACGAACTGAGTCAGTTGTTTCAAGGCAATCCCCTAGTCAATCATGGAGATGAAGCTGGGCCTTCTGGACTGCCTAAGCCCCAAGCTTTGTCCTTGGAGCCAATGCTCCCAGAAAGTGAAGTGCAAAGTATCAAGTCGGATGACATGGAATCACTGTGCATGGTGGAACTGTATGAGCTCTCAGAGGAGGAAAATGATGAACTGGAACAGACTGGTGATATACCAGAACAAGAAGAGTATTTTGAGTGCCCTGATGGTTCGCTGCCAGTGTCAGAAAACTCCCTGTGTGAGCCAAGTGTTGTGGACTCAGAGACTGCAACTCCTGGAGCTGAAAGTGCCCCAAGGTTTAGTCTCTCTACCCCAATGGAAACTCCCCTGGCCAGTAAAGACAGTGCTGAAAGTGAGCCTAAAAGTGCAGAGACTGTAACAGTTCCCCCTAGAAAGACTGGTCGAGCTATGAAACCTGTGGTATGCTTAAGCTTTGATTCTCCTGGAAGACCTGTGGACTTGCCTCTTAATGTGGTCCATAAGGGAGTGTATGTGTCCCCGAGCTCATTGCCCAAACTGAGCAAAGGTGCTAACTCCAGGTTACTTGTCTTACCCTCTAAGTATGGTGCCCCTGCCCCCATCCAGCCCTGAGGTAGCTGATAGGAAAGGGCCACCTCTCTTCAGGGTTAATGTACAGCAAGTAATGACCTGATTTCAGAATGTTTGTATGTACAATGTTGTATAACCAGTAGTAAACTGTGAATTACAGAGTAAGTACTGTATAGCTATATCAATGATTTAATATGTTGACTGTTGTTTAAAAAGATGCAGACCTGAACTGTTGGTGATATGAACAAATGTGATAATTTGTTTTTAAAATGTCATAAGGGTACCTACTTGATGCGGACACCACGTTTTTCCAGGCCAGGAAGGGTGTAACCCCCCCCCCGTAAATGGGGGTTCCCAGAAGCCTTCCAGGAGCTTGCAGGAATGCTCCAAACCTGGAGGTGTTCGGCATCTAAGCTGTTTAAATGTGGTTCCAAGTGAGTGCTATTTGAGCCTCCACGTACTGTCTCGTTAAGAGCTGTCTGCTTTGCAGACATAATTAATTTAGAAGGGGGATTGTGTGTTTCAATGCCTGAGTCCCACCCGGGCTGCTGTCAACTCACTCCGTTTCTGCCATCGCTAAATGCGCAGAGGGAGCTCTTTCAAAAGGTGTAACAATCTGCCAGGAATTGTTTAGAGTAATAATGAAAATACAGTTTGTCTAACCTGCTTTTCTTTGCAGTCTGAACTGTTTTTGCCTAGCCCTCCATTCTGGTTTTGAACTGCTGAACTGGACCAATCAGTGTGGGGAGACCTTTAAAATGGAGCCTGCTGCTGGAAAATCAGAACTTGACTCTCATTGTGTAGCCAGCCACCTATGTACTGTATGGCCAGTGCCTCTGGGAAATGTAGTTTGGACCTTGGTGCCTTTTTGCACCAACAGAGGGAGCCCTATTGTGAGTGACTGCCAAACCAGCCAACCGAACTGGGAGGAACTCAAAGGAAATTCCCTGCTCTGTAACTGGAAATCTCAGATCAGTAGTGACAGTGAAGAGAGAAGGAGCCCTGCTTCTGATGTGGCATACAGTTTGCGCGGGAAGCTCGTGAGGAGGTCCTGAAGTTGGTCTGCAGCCATTTGTAAGTGCCAGTTCGGACTGAATCAGAGTTTTGAAGAGAAGGAAGCAGGTGTAGAACCAGGCTTCCGTAAAGACCAAGATTTGCTGAAGTGCGATCGGCTGTCGGGGACTGCTGATGCTGTGTGTCCTCCCAGGTAATTTGCAAGTGTTGCGATCGGGATCACGAGCAGCTGCCTGGTATAGTACTTCTTCCTTTATATATATAGTGCTTGTGGGGGATCGCAATGTTATTTCCCCTTTTTCTGTGAGCTGTGTGCTAAATCTGGAAGCAGATCCCAGCTTGAGTCGGACTAAATCCACTTGCTATCAATTGCAGTTGGGTCCAGCCACAAGGACCCTGTCTCTATACCTTGTTTTTCTGGCAATCCAGCTAGAACATCCTCCATCCAGCTTTCAGCTTTGGTATTGTGAGTACAAATCTGGGTATCTCCCTGCAGCCTTTTACCGATTACAAGTGTGTCATCTGATTATTGCTGTTTCATTTCTTCGTGAACTGAGCCCCAGGGCTCCAGATTACAATTTGTGTGTGCATGTGTTTTTCCATCAAAGGGCCCCAACCAGCTGCACCGACCCTGGCTACCACCCCACCATCCTGGGTACCCAGAGAGTGACATTTTGAACTCTATATGCACGCACAGTACTGTAATTTGAATATTTCCTAACCAAATCAACCTGATTACCCCCTCCTTGTTACTGCCCCCCTCTAATAAATCAGATTTGTTGTTATTGAATTATATGCTGTCTGTGGTGTCAGTATATGTAGAAAAAAGCATTGCATTGTGTTTGTGTATATTGCCTGACCTTGTTTTACAGGGGGTCCTCAGAGACATGCTGCAAGACATCAGTCCTGAGGGTAAGTGTTATTGTATGTGTAAGAAGTGTGCAATTGTGGGGTATAGGGAAGGTAACTCCCGGGTATTGTGTGGGCCACTAGTGGAAACAAAGGGGGGTCACAGTGTCCCAGAGGGCTGTACCCAAGCTAGTCTAACCACTGTCAACCCTGACCTCTGGGTGGAGGCACCCGCCATTGGACCTAGGCCCCTCAACCTGTTAGTAGCCAAGCAGGCAGGGGTAGTAGCCCTTGGGATAGCGCCACCTAGGGGTTACACTCACATGCAAAACATTGGCATGTTTCACTGCTGCTGCTTGTATGCAAGTTTACATTGTCTTTATGCTATATGCAATATAAATATTTTTTATAGCATTTAAACTTATGGTGTGATGTTGAGTGCCTAGATTTTTCCCTGCCTGTGATTTGTTTCTGTGGCCCCACCATACTCAGAGTTGCTGATTTCTGCCACGGTGTCATTTGTTTCAGTTTTGCTCAAGTACTCCCATTCTCTTTCTTTCCCTTCCTTGAATCTGGAAATAATATGTCCTCCACTCTGGAGGGTACAAGAAGCAAAAGTTATGATTCAGCATTTCTTGAATCCCTGTTCTTTTGGTCTGGGAACAGCAATCCTCTCTTATGCAATATATCCACTAACAAAAAGACACCAAACTTTATCGATGCTGAACCCAGCACTATTAAGGATGCCTTTATTAGTGTGGAGCGTTCCAGTCTCAAGGCCCCATAGCTTGTACTGGCAGCGTGTCTCATTACAGGCCTACCAACAGCATTGGGTGTATTCCCCGTGGGCTACTGATTACTAATTATCTGCTTTCACTAGTGAAAGAGATAGAATTATTAATAAGTGACAAGACACTTTGCTTGAGGCATTAGTGGTCCTTAAAGATTGATTTTGGAGGACATTGTCGAGACAGAGGCTGAAGTGATACAGGACATTGACAATCAAGAGAATAGAAACATAGAAACACAGACAATGATGGCAGAAAAAGACCAGAGGTCCATTCAGTCTGCCAAAGTTCCCTATAATCCCTGGAACTCACTGTTTCTCCAGGGTACTTACCCCCCCATCATCTCTCTATTCTCCTCCCTGGTCCCGTCGCCCCCGGTAACCATACTAACCACTATTCCCTTCATTATGTCCCAGCCCTGCTTGAATCCCCTAACTGTTTTCGCACCCACCACCTCAGCTGACAGACTGTTCCAAGGTTCCGCCACCCTTTCCATAAAGTAGTACTTCCTCACATCCCTCTCGAACCTACCTCCTGTTAATTTCCATTCGTGTCCATGTGACCGAGAATTGGTATTCAGGCTAAATAGTACCCAACAATTCATTTTGTTATTTCCTTTAAGGAAGCTGAAAGTCTCTATCATATCTCCCCTCTCCCTTCTGATCTCCAGTGATTACATATTTAGTGCCTTGAGGCACTCCTCATAAGATCTGCCCTGCTGGCCCTGAATAATTTTTGTTACTCTGCGCTGCACTGTCTCCAGTCTATCCTTATCCTTTCTGAGGTGAGGACTCCAGAACCAGGCAAAGTACTCTAGGTGAGGGCTCGCCAGGGATCTGTAGAGGAGAAGTATTACCTCTTTTCTTCTGATATCAGTACCCCTCCAGATACATCCCCGCATCCTGTTAGCCTTGCTATAGGCCTTGTTGCACTAACTCGATTGCCTAATTGAGTTGCTAATGAGAACTCCCAGATCCTGTTCCTCTTCTGTAGTGCTAAGTCTCTCTTGTCCCATCCAGTACTCTGTCTTGGGGTTCTTTTTCCCCGAGGTGCATTACCTTGCAATGTTTAGCATTGAATTTTAACTGCCAGACCTTTGACCACCCCTCTAGCTTTTGTAGGTCTCTCTGCATTTCCCTTATTCCCTTGTCACTGTCCACCCTCCCACATAGTTTTGTGTTACCTGTGAAGAGACACAACCTGCCCTGGATTCCTTCTCCAATGTCACTAATGAACATGTTGAAGAGGACCGGACCCAGGACCAATCCCTGTGGAACCCCACTCATAACCTCCTTCTCTTCTGATTTAACCCCATTGACCATCACCCTCTGCTGCCTCCTCTCTAGCCAGTTAACCACACAGTTCACTATGGGTTTAGCTGCACTCAGGTCTTCCATCTTCTTGAGCAATCATTTGTGAGGTACCAAGTCAAAAGCCTTGCTGAAGTCAAAGTAGAGCAGATCCACAGCATGGCTCTTGTCTAATTCCTTTATCACCCAGCCAAAGAAAACTATCAGGTTAGTCTGACAAGATATTCCTGCCATGAAATCATGCTGTTTACTATCCTGGAGCCTGTTGCTCCCCAGGTAGTCTATGAGGTCCTCTTTGATCAGTGATACCATCAACTTCCCCATGATAGAGGTTAGACTGACAGGCTTGTAGTTCCCCGGTTGCTCCTTATCCTTCCCCCCCTTGTGAAGTGGTACAACGTCTGCCACCTTCCAATCCCTTGGAACTTCCCCACACCTAAGTGAACAGACACCAACAGAATGAAGTTCAACAGTTCTCCTTTTCAGCTAAATATCTAATTATAGACAGGCAACAAAAGATTCAGATGAAAACTACAATCCGAAAAGAACAGCTATTAAGAAGAGAAAATTTGAACACTATGTCACTGATTTCTATGAAGGCAGGATTTTAAATTGGAACAAGTCACATCAGACCCCTAAATCTATTTTAAATATCTGAGTAATTAAAAGGATACCACCACTAAAAGTGGTTCCGGAAACAGATAGTGGGTCTTCTTCCTCTGCTTCTGTTTTAGAGGAAGCTCCAGGGAGCTAAACCAGAGAAAAAATGGGGATGCAGTTTCTGACCACAGCAGCTAAGATGGAGCCCAAATCTGACCAGATTCCCCATACCAGAGGGAGGATGAGAAGAGGGTGCTGGCAACAGAGGAGGACATGACAAGAAGAACACATGGTATGGGCAGCAGGTCTACAGGAATCAGAATCAGTAGCAGTAGTGAGATCAGAGGCAAGTTATAACATTATCAGTACTGTGTCTCAAATTATGTTTTAACTGCAGCTGAGTCACCTGTTTTGCAGAAGGATTTAAGCTTTGTGCCACACCCAGTTTATCCAACTCCTTAATGTGAGGGCTTTTTATGTTTGCTTGCACGCATGCGCAAAGCAAACATATTGCACTGTCAGACAGAGTAGTGGTTGGGAAGATGTGTGCTACAAGCAGCCAATGCAGCTGAGCTCTGCAGGAGGTGTGCTGGTTCACACACAATCCTCATCAGGCTGCTGTAGAGACTGCTAACAGTACCTGATGTGTGTAAACTTCTCACATATGAAAGGATGAAGCAGCACTAATCACAGTGCGGCTCCAACCTTCATTGTGCCACCCATCAGGCAGCGCAGCAGCATCCTCCCCCAATCCCAACAAACAATCCCACCCGCTGCTGCCACTGATCCCACCTACCTCCCAATCATGTTCCTGGTGCCCCTGCCCAAGAAACAAACAATCCCACCCACCTCCCGATGGTGTCCCTGGTGCCCCATCCCAACAAACAAACAATCCACCATTTCTGCCATTGATCCCACCCACCTATCGTGTCCTTGGTGCACTATCCTGAGAAGCAAACAATCTTGCCTTCTACTGCCATTGATCCTGGCCACCTCCCTATCATGTCCCCGGTGACCTGTGTTGAAAAAACAAACAATCCTCCCCCTCCCGCTGCTGCCATTGATCCCGCCCTCCTCCCGATTGTGTCCTTGATATAAGAGTGTCACCACGCACATTCATAGAACCAGAGGCCTGCAAAACAAAGCTGAGCAGTTCTGTGGTCCTAAAGATGCAAGAGGCAGCACTCTTAGATCCACAGGAGGCCGTGCAAATGGAACTATAAAATGATTATAGATTGTTAATGTCTTTAAATAAAAAAATCCTTTTTTTATTTAAAATGCTGATAGTGCAATCGGTTAGTGAGAAGCCCTTACAGTGGCTCAGTCTGTGAGATACCGTTGTGGTAATAAGAGCACCTCATGTGCAACTGAAAGAAACACTGTGATTGGTCAGGAATACTCCAGCAATATATTAGTTGAGTGGTGTCTTTCATTTATATCAAAAGGCTGCTTAAAGTTCTGTAAAATCGGTCTGAAAATGAGCCCATAGACTTGTATGGGGTGCATCCCCATGCTGTCCCTGGGCACATGTCACAAGACATGGGAGTGCAGGGGTGAAGCAGGCAGATGGGGAAGTGGAAAGGATCTCCTGACCGGCGGTTCAGCGCTGTTATGATCCCTTCCTTCCATATGCCAGGACATTAAATGTTAAATTTAACACAAAGGAGCTATAGCTGCCTGAGGATAGCGGGCTGTGAAGCCCAAGACATGTCAAAATTATGTCACACCTTTACTTCAACCTGAAGTCTACAAAATTGAAAGAATCCAGGCTGCCACAGATGAGACTGGTGCAGAAGATGTAACCCTACAGATGGTGAATAAGATGATCAACCAACTGGTCAAGATGGCACAAGATACCGGACTCCCTAACTCCTCAGGTTTCCTCCCTTGAGATGAGGATATACATGCTGGAACAATCAGTACAGAGAGTGGAAGGGACATGCATGAAAACTCAAGAGGAAGCCACAGGCCTGGTTAAAGAAAACTTACCACTCAGGCAGCAGCTGGAAATCTTGGAGAACCACGTCTGGCAATGGAACATTCGGGTGTCGGGTCTCCTCAAAACAACAGACAGGGATGACACCATTTAATTTGCCTGCACCTTCTTCTCACAGATCCTCAGCCTTTCTGAAGACAAATCAATGTTCCCCATTGAGAAGGTATATCGCCTTACTCCATCATGTGCTCCAGCCGACTGAATGCCAGATATGTTCATGGTAGTGTGCACTGGCAAAGGAGATCACAGCACCGCTCAGTCCATCAATTAGTGACTGAGAAACGTTTAGTATGGGGAAGCTTCTCTCTCCTTATTCCCTGATCTGGCTTATAGCACCTGGCTCCACCAGAAAGCCTTCAATTTTGTGCTGGGCATATTAAGGCAGCATAAGGTTCGGCAACAACTGCTTCTCATTTCATAGCTCTGGGTGATCTGGAATGGCCACAGTCACGTTTTAATGACCTTTAGGATCCTGCAAATAAGCACAGCAAACTGAATATCCAAGAAGAGGAGGACTCTGGCTGTGATTAAAGGGCAAAATCGGATGATTACTGGAACTTCAGGACATTTCTTGTTAATTTGTTTTTCCTTCCCTCTAGTTGCTTCTCATTGCATAGCTCCGGGTGGTCTGGAATGGCCACATTCACATTTTTAATGACCCTTGGGATGCTGCAAAAAAAAGCATAGCAAACTGAGCAGGAGATGAGTGTCCAAGAAGAGGAGGACTCTGGCTCTGATTAAAGGGTGAAATCGGATGATTACTAGGACTTCAGGACATTTTGTGTTAATTTGTTTTTCTTACCCTCTAGCTGCCATCTGATATGGACTTTTTAATACTGCCATCTGATATGGACTTTTTAATACCATCCCAGGACTTTGCCAAGATAAGTCACTTTGCACATAATGCCATAATGTTTAACATACAGTGGGTGTCCCCAGGATGAAACACAATTCTGCAGTATTCTGCAGCACTCTGCAGAATACTGCAGAAGACCTACAGAATAAAGCAATGTAATTTCAATGGTAATTAGTCCCCTTTGTCATTCAGGAAAATGTGACACTGCCAGGATGAAGTGAATGCCATAGTTCCTGTATGACAAAGGGGACTAATTGCCATTGAAATTACATTGCTTTATTCAGTAGGTCTGCTGCAGCAAACTACAGAGTGCGTTAAAAGTGTGTTTCATCCTGGAGGACACCACTGTATGAGTTTTTTCCCTACTGTATAATGCTTTATCACCATTTCCTTCTAGTAATGGGCAGAAGGGTTTAGCAGTGAGACGGCATGAATGTTGAATTACTCTCTATGACTTTAATGTTTAAAATGTCTGGTTCCTGCCGCAGACCTCATCTGCCTGAGCATTTGTCGGTGGCTCCTTGTGCAGTGCATGGTAGCCTGATGGTGGCTCAGTATGGGCATGGTAAGGAAATAATACTACTGCTGGGGCCATAATATGTAAAGTCAATGGGGTCTATGCATTAATATGTAGACTGCCTATGCACCATGGATCCGCGGTGCATAGGCAACCCTACATTGGAATACCATGCCCTGGGCATGCAGCAGACCCAGGGTGGCATTGATGGAAGGGGCGTGAGCCCCTTTCACACTTGATCCCCTGGCCATTCATGCAGCTATGCACATGGATGGTCCAGGGGTGTGTCTGGGGGTGTGCCTGCACTCCATACCATTCATGAAGGAGTGGAGTGCTGGGCAAGGGGATGCAGAATACAGCAGTGGGGACCCTGCTGTATCCATAGCGTGCCCCCCCACATTTCAACTGTCTTTGCTCCTACGATCCATAATGCCTCATCCAGTGGCTCGCTTCTCTCCTTGGGCTCCTTCCTAAGGTACTTTAGCCAAAGGAATCATGTTTCTGCAGCACCTCTAAGGGTGGAACCCTCCCCAGGAGGGTTCCTTTGCCTTCCTAGTACCCCACCAGGGTAGTAGTCCCTCAGGGGATGGAGGGTGCAACTTGCCAAAGTAACTGCAAATGACAGTCAACAGCCAACCATACAACTAGTCTTCAGCTGCCCAACAAGTTCACAAGCATTACTACACACTGCGGCTGCATATGCTCATTAAACAGTACTTTATGAATAAAAAAAAAATTAACTACTTTAGCTCAAACTTTAAAATAGCTGTGGGTGAAAAACCTCAGAGTGCAACTTCAGCTGTAATTTAGTTGAGATTAAGTGTCTGCATAAATAGGACTGTTGTGAGACCTTTTTTAAATGCTTCCACTGATGGGAAATTCCTTTAATACGACAGCAATGTATTCCACAGTAGTGGAGCACTGATGACATATACAATGACATATTACATTGTGTTTCTGTACGGATCCATGACTGGTCATTGACAAATTGTTTGTTGAACAACCAGACAGTGAAACTGGCAGGTTGACTGCATTTTGCAGTCGGCTGCGGGTTTCATAGGAAAACTAAGTGTTTTTCTTGAGTGCTTGCCCCGAACTCCACACACCCCCACTTAGGATTCTCAACTCAAATCAGAGCTGATTCAGGGGAGATGCAGGACCCCGACAGACAGTGCCGGGTTCCAGCAGGTTCCCTACAGTGACATGTCGCTGTTGTCGCTGTAGGGGACCGCGCTGCTGAAATGTCGCTGATAGTGCGGTATATTTTTCTGTACATGCCAGGTAGCAGCACTGTGTTATTTTGTGGTTACATTAGCTTGTGCGTGTCAAAGATAATGACAAGTTTGCTGCTCTTTTCACTCCTGGCGCATAACTGTGAGAAAGTGTTGTAACACACCCTATATACCTTAGCCTTTTCATATTCAGAGAGGCTGGTCCTTTGAAGAACCACCTGCATTTCGGCATCCAGCCATCATTCCACACTCTTTCTTGGTAGTTCTTCAGGGGTGTGAGACCTCTTAGCATGTCCAGCTGATGTTGTGGTACCAAACACATTTTATGTGCATAAGCCATAGTCAATCTCATCTGCTTAATAGAAGGTTGGTTAAAAAGGTACAGCTACACTGAGCAAAGTGCCTATAAAACCCCAGACTGTGTTACAAGGTGTTTTTATGTTTAACAGACAGCTGTCTATTACTTCATTTTTTGACAATGTGGCATCTCTCTTCAGCAACCTAATCTGGTGAGTTGTGAGAGGTATATTCCTTTAATAGCACTGAATGCCACCTCGGCAATTGTGGCTATTAAATCATCAGAGGCCTAACACAGAATAGCTTTGTAGTCGTGCAGGCCCCTTCACCAGCAGCTGAAGCCCTGCAAGGTTTCGTTTCAGACATGCCGACATGCCACAGTACTATGATCATCTGACTACACTGAACAACTGACACATCTCTTATTTTCGTGGGGCACATTTTTTTCATGGTGTATGTAACAGGTAAATCAGGGGAAAACAAACCAGACCTTAGGCGATAAGATTCAGGTGTTGTGGCTTTTAAATCTACCAAAAGATAACCATAGGCCTCGTGGATGGCGTCTTTAAAGACCTCTTCAAAAAATGTGGTCTTTCCGGGATACATCTGGCAGGCCAGGGTACTAACCTGTAGCTTATCTCTGGGATTTTAAATAAAACTATATAATTTGTATTTAAATTTATGGTCCAGCTTTTTACCCTGGACAAGCAAATTTTATGTGACATACAGAATACTATCATTTCTGTGGTGACAGTACTGTGTGAAACATTTTTGAATTTCACAATTTTCAGTTGCTGTTTTCGTTAAGTCATCTACAATTAAAAGATTTACTTTTGGGGATGGTAATAGTTCATCATCTTGTAGAGTGCTAGGAATACCTTCTATAAATCTCAGCTAAGGAAATTTACTACGTAATTCTGCATGCAAAGGTTGCCAACACCTATAACACCAGATAATATTTTCTGAAAATCTTGTAAAGTGCTGAGACCCGCTTCCAACATGCTTTTAATAAAATAACTTTTCCCACAGTTTTATGGTTCAGCCAAAATACAGGAAAAACGTATATCCATACCCCACTTGGAAGCCATAAGGCAATGTTTTAAACTCCTCAGTCAAAACTCTTTTATAGTGTATAGTGGAGTGTTGTTCTGTATAGAATTCCATCCCTTTCAAAATGCTGTTGTACCACAGTTCAAGGGTCATGGAATGTGATTCTACCCTACTGTGGTAGAACAGCATTCTAGAACCTCTAGAGACTGCATGAATCAGTTTAATTTTGAAAGCAAAAGTACTCACAAACACATATTTCACAAGTACTATACACTATAAAAATACAGGATGAGCAACTCTATGCACAACCAGTATGTTTTGCCACCTCGAGTTCAGATTCCATGGACTTGTCGAGCTTTGCTCTCGAGGTCAGAGGGAATCAGAATCCCTCTGTGGCAGAACACACTGGTTGTGCATAGTTTCCCATCCAATATTCTCTATATTGTAGACAACCCTAAAGATTTTCTCTTCTGGCCTGTTTTCAATAGTGATGCTCTTTTTGTTTCAACTCTATACTAACGGATTGTCCTCCAACACCTTTATCCACACCACCATCCTTGGCAAAATGCTCTACCGATGATTTGAGACAGCTGTAATTAACCTGTTCACTATTAGCCATGTTTAGCATTATGCCTTTTGCCTTCATACAAATTTTACCATTGATCAGTTTGTAGCCATAGGTTTTAGGACCACCAGACACAAACTCCACAATGTGTTCACCATGCAGTAATTCACTGGTTAGATCACCCAAATAGTCACCCAGTGGTGGGTCCCACTCACCCAGTCTGCAGACAAATATGACAGAGTCTGTGTCACGGTATAAACAGCGGTCCTGCAGGCGTTAGAGTAAACTGTATAATTTAAGTTGGGCATAGGCTGTGGTAAAGGCAGCAATAACAAAATTAATGTTTGTAGCATTTGCGTAGTGATTTTCAGAATATTTCTATCGTACTGAGGCTGTTTTATCATTGATGAAATACAGGCCAGATACGTGGTAGCAATCCGTGAAAAGGTACTGAAAGAGTTCTTCAGCATCCTTGACAAGGGCAGTGTTCATCAAGTTTGGGTGCTGACCAAATTTTCCCCACAATGAATTCAAAAACAGCTTTGAAATCTGTCTTTCTGCTGGGTTGTATACTATATTTTTTACTTCTAAAACAACTCCTTCCTTAGCATAGTACTGTCTGATGTATGCTTTACATTCTACATCAGTACATCAATTGGATACCGAAGCTTCCTAGTTTTCCCTTTGGGTGTAATTTAATATAGTCTGTAAAAGACTGTCTAACCTATCTTGGTTGTGACAGACTTCAGATACACCTTTGGAAAAACTTGTCACCCTTCTCTAAAGCCAGTTTTAGCTCTTTGGAACATCATGTGCCCTCCAGATATCGTTGTTCATCTGCATAGGTACAAGACTGTGACTGTTGTACTGTCTCAGCATATGTGCAACACAATGTCAACACCAGCTTTCCGCATAGCACAGTGGTTAAGGGCACTGAGCTGCAAACCTGGAGACCTGGGTTTGAATCCCACAGGCCCCACTTGCATACTGTGTGACTCTGAGCAAGTCACCTAACTTCCTTGTACTCCCAGGTCGCACCTGGAAACAAGCTTAGGCTTAGTGTGCCTTTCCTGGTTAAACAATTTCTCCTTTCCCTAACCGGTTGGGCAGAACAGGTAAAAACAGACCACAGGGTGGATACACTTTAGCTTTTATAATCCCAAAATATTGTCTGAGATCCTTGAAATGTTCATGTATAACCACTGGGTGCTCTATGGAGTATGTCATGGTCTTGTTCACATAGGGATACAAACTGGTAAAATCACAATAATGGATTTTCTTACCAGGTTACGCATTATAATATAAACACAAAGCATTTGTGCACCCTCCATAAAGTGATTCACAGGGATCCATTGGCTCTGGAAAATTGGTTGCTTTCAAAAAGGTTTGCAAAAGAGGATTCTCACACACCAGTTGTTTCCATTCATGCTTCCACATAACCCTTACATTCATATCCTTTTCAAGTCTGAGAAAGTTTAATTTCTTGATGGTTAGGTAATATAAGGGTTTGTGGGTTGTGCCAAGTATTGGGTTAAACAATTCTTCAAAGAAACACAACCTGCAACCATGATAAAAACAACCTAAAAACTCAAATGCTGTTGGGACACCATCAAGAAAATAAGGACCTACCTGCACTTCACCACCATTCAAAGCATGCGGTATGGAAACCTTTTCTTGTTTACTTATGTAGATAAACACTGTATGGCAGGCATGGAGTAACTCTTGCACTGCCAGTGATACTTGTCAGAGGGTATAATCCCTATAGTGTCTGGCTCTGGAAATTTAAACCGAAACATGACCATGCATACTGATGCTATAGTGATGTACTGAAAGGGGTCAATTTGCCCCTTTCCACTGTAATGTCTTGAAACATCTCCTCTACACTATCTTGAAACATTTCACATGACTGTTTTAGAATCTCTACATCTGACTTGCAGTAGTGGTGTAATTCCTTTTTAAAATCAAATATATCGGCCCGGTAGTGCTGGAAGGTTGAGGCGCTGGTTGCTACACCTCACACCATGCTGGCAACCCAGGTTTGGGAGTGAGCCTGGGCCACCGGAGGTGGCAGGGGAGAGAGGATTGAGCATCCGGAGGACTACTCTCCTCTCGGGGGAGAAACTTGTCATCCCGCTCACTGTTTGCCTCTGGCGGCAGCTGGAGGGCAATACGGGCAGGGAGGCACGTACTGACGTCATTACTTCAGTAGGGAAGGGGGCATGGGAGAAAAAGGAGCCTGTCAGGGTTCCATGACGGCCCCGCACCCCTGAGGGCCATCCCCGGTGTCTGGATTGGGTCTCCGGGGGGAAGCCAGTGCCCTCCTTCCTAGCCCCACCATGGGGGGGCAATCCACAGGGGAATTTCCAGGGTTGGCAAGAGCAGGGACATGTGGGACTGGAGAAGTGAGTTCCTCCATGAGAAAGACCACAGCCCCCTGCCAGGGCTCACGGCGGGAAAAAAACTATATGAAAAAAAATCAAATATATCTTTTATGCAATTCATACCACTCCAAAACTTTTTTCATCAGCCATCATGTAATCTATGCCATAATCTTTGGGTCGAGCATAGCCCCTACATAATTTTGATTTTCTGGTTAGTTAAAAGTGTGAAAGAACCCCTTATCCCATCAAAACCCATCACATGGGGCATCGCAGCCAGATCCATGGGGAGGAAATTTAAACCGTCAATAAAACAAATATTTAACCATGTTACAGTTACAGACATCAATTTACTTCCCCGAGTCAGTAACTCCACCTCCATTTTGTCTTGTACAAGCTGGTTTAAGATGAAGTGGCTGTCATACCCCTTTGCATTCTGAGCTATAAAGGTGTAACCCTGAAACCGTTTTTGGATAAACTTTTTTACAAACTGTGCAACACAATCAGTGCCTTCAAAGGCCCACTTGCGACCTCTTTCAGTGGCATAGATATAATTAGGGATATGTCTAGAGTCACCTGCACTGACATCTTGCATGCATTCAAAGTCATAAAATATATAGCTGCTTGAACACGGTGGTGACTTTAATGGCTGAATATAGCATAAGTGGGGTTCAAAAGGGTGTACATCTGTAAGACAGTTATGGCACTTTGGCTGAAAACAAAGATGTAGTTTCTCCTTAGGTTTTCCACATGATTTGCATAATTTAATTAAATGACAGTCAGGGTATGTCAATTTATGCTGCCTGTAACAGCCTGTGGAGTTACAGTGTTTATTGCAATCAGGGCACTGCACCACCTCACTTTGCACTTCACTGCAGCCAAAGGATCTGCATGCATGGCACATGTTAGGGCATGTGTGTGAACCTTTGTGTGCAAAAAGGGCATGACAATGCTCACACACATTTCTGGCACCAAAAAACTTAGATTTTGAATACCATAATAATGATTTTCGTGTAACAGCATAAAAACAAATTAGCCTCTTTATTAGGAGAACCCATAAACTTCTGCCATGCACCATCTTTGTTCATAAAGTAAACAAAGACAGTCACATTTAGCTCTGCCTCAAATAAATGTATGTGACTTAAATCTGCCAGTGTGTGCTCTAACAATCCTACCCTGTTCTGTAAATCTCTAGTTATGCTAATATCTGCTGATCAACTAATTGTTTGTTTAGCAAAAGCAGTTAAACTACCTGCGAAACATAACGGCCCGGATATTCAGACTGCCGCACAGTAGCGCAATAGTAGGAGCAGGCGCGTGCGAGTGCACCCCTGCTCAACACGCACGATATTCAAACAGTGCAGGCCAAGGTGCGCTTGCACAACACAACTGAATATTGCACCAACTGCGCCATGGCATAACCAGGGATATGCAGTAGAGCAAGGTAGTAGCGCAGTAACACAACCAGGGATACGCAGGGACAGGGACAGGGACAGGATGCAGGGGTGCACCACCCATGGAAGCCATGGGCAGAGGAGCATGCAGCAGACCAGACAGCGCCCCCCACACCCCATGAACTGCATAACCAGTGGTGAGCTGGATGGACCACCAGCCCATGAACACCAGCATCACGATCCACAGCTGGGGCACGGTGCCCAGCATATCCCCTGGCAAGCAGTGACCATAACACAAGGAGGGCCAGCCACCCAGTGCCACCCCATCCGACTCAATGCAGAGCACACCCTGCACAGTGATCCCCAGACACCCTGCCCAGGAGCAGCGCCTAACAGTGCATGACACGAATGCATGCCACCACCCCACTGTGACAATGCAATCCTGTGCACCATGGAGCCATGCATGGCAGCCCCACCGTGAGCACCCCACATGGGGTGTCACCAACCACCAATGCAACAACTGCAGACACAGTGCCACCCTGCATGGCCCCCCCCATGGCACAGCAGAGAGGTCAACCCTGCGTCAGTACCCAAGGGACCCTGCATGTGACAAGGCCTGCCCTGGACCCCACCACCAGCAGGACAGCACCCCGCACACCCACCCAAGCACACACCCTGTCCCAGCACAGGCCCCAACAGCCACCCACCCACAGTGGTGCATGGAGGCATGCGCCACACAGGATGTGACACAGGGCAAGGACAAACACCCACCCAGACCCAAGGACACCCCAACACAGGGACACAATAGCGGGGCAACAAATGCCACTGGCATGCGACCACTGATGCTGTGTACCTATGGCCTGCACCCCACCATAGCACAGGTGTACCAGCCATCCTGCACATGCACCATGAAGCCATCCTCCACCAGCATGCGGCCAGAGCACAAGTAACAGACATCACAACACAGACCCCGCAACAGACACCAGTGACAGCATGGAGGGGGGACAACAACAGCACAGGCCACAGTGCCACCCGAGGCAGACGTGCACCATACTGGTGACAGGAGGCAAGCCACCATTGTGCCATGACCAGAGGGTGGCCAGCATGGACAGCCACCAATGACATGCCGGCAGACCATGCATACCACAGACATGCAAGGAGGCCAGCTGCACGGGCCATGGACATACTGACAGGGTGCCAGGGACACAGGCGTATGCACCCGGGACCACTGCACACAGGCATCCATTGCACAAGAACAACACACATGCTACAGACAGGGACCAGTCCCCCACCCACACCATAGGCGGGTCCCTGCCGGACACACACACACCCAGGCCTGCACCACCCCCGATGCACTGCACACCACTGCAGCCAAGCACCATAAGCCCGCTGCATATCAGAGACCACCACAGTTGTCATAACAAATAAGTTTGTATTAGATTGGTGAACATTATACAAAACAGAAAAACAAACTATTTACAATGTGGGGGGAAGGGCCACATACCAGGTGGGGGTGGGCATGGGGCAAGGGTGTACAACTGAGAGTGGGATGAAGGGGTGTGAGGGTTAGTCCAAGGGGGGGGAATGTACATCAGGGGCATATTGGGCCTAATGTTGACCCCTCTCCCCACTACGATCTCAGTGTCTCCTCCTGTGACACCGTCCTCTGCCCTGTTCCATCCTTTGGAGCAGCTCCAGGGTGGCCCTCGCCAGCTGCAGAAGCTCCTGAACACTCCGTTCCAGTGCAGTCTAGCATTGTCCACCTAGGACAAGGGAGCAGAGTCATTACGCGTGACTGGCCAGACCCTTGCAGCCCACCCAATGTGCACGGCATACAGCCGTGGGCCACACCCCTGTGATGGCATGCGACCACCCACAGTGTCCACGCCCACATGACCCGCCTACCCAGGCATGTCCCGCACAGCACCACCGTGGTGTACAGTGACATGGCTATGCAGTTGGGCGGCAGTGGTGCAGCCATGTACCCAGTGCATGCACGGACCACCTGCGATGCCCACCCACACATGTAGTGCTAGGACAGTGCTGAGTGCACTGTGTGGCGTGCATGGCAGTGGGACCAAGTGCTGGTGGCCACGCCCCACCACCACCCCTGCAACCCAGCATGCACAGATGTAAGAGGAAACACGGCACTCACCTGCATCCAGGCCTGCAGGGCGCTGCTGACCCATGGCCCGTCCAACGTGTCCCGGCTGCATTGGTAACGCACCCACTCATGCCTGCTCCACCTGTTCTCGGGCCAGCCTTGCCTTATGGCACTCCTCCAGGCCTAGGGTGCAAACATGGAGAGGGAAACATCAGTACAAGCCAGTAGCAAAGCCCCCCCAGTGTGTGCATGCTCGCACAGCCCAGCCATGACGCACTACCACTACCCCGACTAGACAGCCCCCACCCTCCTGTGGGGTGGACCTATGTACACCACAATACCCGGACAGACGGACACTACCAGTGTTTAGATGGAGCACCTACCAGGCCGTGGCATGGCGCCTTGCAGGGTGCATGCCTGCAGACACCCCAGTCAGTCAGGGTGCCTCCGCTGTAGGTCGCCATACCGGTGGTGACACTGCTCCACTGTCCAGGTGAACCTAGTCTCCTCAAGGCCGTCAGACACCTTCTGCCACACAGTACTCACGAGCCTGTCTAGGGGATCCTGCCCAAATAGGGCACCAGCATGTGGCTCAACTAGGGCCACCAAGTTGGCCAGCTTAATTGCACTCCACACCTGTGTTCTCCTACAAGGCATCCTGTAGTTGGTATCGCAATCAAAATGGCGTTCTGTAGCACACGTGCCCCATGAGTGGAGGCAGTGTGGTACTGTGCTGCCAGTCCCTATCGCGCTGTCACTGAACTGCACGATAGGGGTGCACCCATACGGCCGCATGGCGCCTAGAGGGCAAAGGTTGACCGCGGGGTCAAGGGTCTGTCTGTGCACAGAGTGCCACAGCGCAATTGGGATGCCTCACGTGTAGCGCGGTAGGGTGCTTGTGTGTGACACCCTGCAGTGGCCTACCGCACTGTGGCTCCATGGTGCCTATAGTGCACCAAGGCACAAGCGCCACACGGGCGAACAGCGCACTAGCACCACAGGCACAGTGGTGGCCGTGCCCTGCACTGCCTCCTGTGCACAGCACATCAGCAGCGCCGCACATGTCAGTGTCAGCACCCCGGGCATGCGCCTTGCGGTGCTGATTGTGCACGTCACAGTGCTGCACCATAGCCTGAGCATGCTCACCAACACTGTGCAAGGTACAACAGCGTGATATTCAGCCAGCATATGCAAATCAGCTCATTAGCCATTCCACGGTGCAACCACTGCATTAGCATCCACTTACTGTTGCGCTTCACCTCATTTGCATGAGTTTCGCTATATGAATGTGACATGGGGCTGCAGAGGACATAGTTAGGTATTGCAGTCTATTGTGGTGGGTTGCATGCTGTTGGGATGTGGGGACTGTGGTTTGTGAGGGCTGAATGGAACTTCACAGTCCAAAGTAACACCTGTCATTCCCACAGGTTCAATCATGAGTCATGACCGAACGTGAGGAAGAGGAGGAACAGGGATAGGGGAGAAGGAGGAGGCCCAACTTCATCCGAGATGAATCAGATGCCCTGTTCAAGGCATATCTTGACAGGGAACTGCTGCTCAGTGGACAGCTGGGAATGCCACAGGCCTGTGCTGTGGCGTGTGGTGAGGTGGCGTGTGCCGTGAACCAGTATGGCAGCCACCAGCGGTTTGTGCAGGAGTGTAAGAAGAAGGTCGGCATGGATAGGAGGTGAATCAAAGACAAGGTGGCTGCCATCAGGGATGCACGTGCTGCCACCGTTGGGGGCCAGCTGGATGTACCACGCCTGACACCGCAGGAGGAGCGGGTGGCCAGCAGCATGCAGCGTTGTTCCATCAAGGGCATTCCTGGTGGTGGCTTCCAGATGGGTGGCAGCCCATCACTGCATGGTAGGTCCTGTGCTGTCACTGTGTGGGTGGTGGAGGGAATGACACAGGGCAGGGCAGAGCCACTAACGCTAATGTGTTCCCTTACAGCTCCTGAGCATCTACATGGGTCAGCGGTGGTGGGTGTGTCCACAGAGGGGGATGTCCTGGACACGGAGGATCACCCATCCACCTCCACAGGTGTCCGAGGGACCAGGCAAGTGCATACCGGCACATCTGTCTGGACTGATGATGGTGGTGTGGGTGCGGATGAGGCCCTGCCTGTGTCCCAACATGACAGCGCCCACAGTCTCCAGCATTCTGGGACACAGATTGGTGCCAGATCCAGCACCAATGATGATGGACCACACGTCCTGGACAGCGATATGTGTGGGACACAGGATGGTCCCACAGCAGGCAACAGCATAGACGTTGCCATGGGTGGTGCCGCCACGGCGGCCTGCATAACAACACAGTCCCAGCCTGTGCCTGTATGCCTCAGTGGGGCAGCACTGGTGTGCATCCAGGGTGGTGGGGCTGTTGTGGCCTCTGTGGCAGCGCCGGTGAGCCCTGGCGATCGGCAGCCGGGGGAGGCAGTGCCAGCAGTCGGCCAGTGGTGACAGGGGGACAGTGTCGGGGGCAGTGGCAGTGCACCACATGTGGACATGCCCTGGCATGGCTCTGGTGTGCAGCACCCATCGTCAAGGGGTGCTGACTAGCAGGGCCAGGAACACCATGAGGGACAGCATGCCGGACCGGCGGATGACCTCTCTGATGAGCACAGCCATCTACTCTAGGCTTCAGTAGATCAGCAAATGTGGCTCATGATGGCAGTGGATGCATTCAGTGCAGTTCTGCACCAGGCAGAGGAGCGGCGCAGCAGGGACCATGGTTTGCTTCTGGCAGAGATGGCCCGGCAGCGGATGGATGTGACCGCTGCCATTGACAGGCAGACCAATGCATTGACAGCTGTCATGGCCACATTGGGCACCCAGTTCGGTGCCCATCCACTGTAGACACTGCACAGTGTCATGTCCACCCCCCATTCCAGGCACCATGCGACACTTGCTATGTCAACACCGGGTTCGGCTGTGGGCATACCGAGCATGCCTGGCGTGGGCGTGTTCGGTGGGCTGAAGACCCTTGGGGGACTGTTGGTGCCACCCCATGAGGCCAATGGTCAGCCTGGCATGGCTGGCAGGTCTCGGCAGTGCCACCCATGCATCAGTGGCGGCCGTGGTACTGTGCCGTGTGACTGACCTGTCTCCCACCATGGCCATTGTCTGCTGCTGCTGCCCTATGTGCAGTGTGGTGTGCATTGTGTGATGCATAGGTGGGGTACCCAGCCTTGCACACACACGGTCCCTGTGCACACCCTCCCAGCTGCTGGCCACTGTGGCGTGTGCATGATGATGCCTGCGTTGTGTTGTCCACCAGTGTGCAATGGTGCCCAGCATCTGAGGCATGCACAGTGACGGCCACTGGGCATGGCCATGTGTGGACCTTTGTGGGGTTGGGGGTGGCTGTTGGGGTTGGCGTGCCATCTACCCATTGTGCATGTCTTGTGGTGTGTGTGCGTGTGTGTGCACATGTTGTGTTCGGCCCTGCCGATCCCTGACACTGTGTGTGGTGCCACACTCAGACCCATTCCCTTACCACCGTCCACCCCTGGTGTCCTGCCCTGCCTGTCTGTGGGCTGTGCACTTGCCTTTGGTGGTTGTGCATGGCCCCGTGACCTACCTGTGTTGACCAAAGTGCTCGTCAGTAATGGTGTCCGGGTGCAACTGTGACATCCGGATCAGGTGGGGGTCTCTTCACCCAGGGGGTGGCTGCCCATCACCAGCTGGACCGGCATCCTCATCGTCCCCACCACTGTCCCCCTCTTTGACCTCTATGGCTATCCCACAGTCGGAGGCCATGTTGTGCTGGATACAGCAGGCCAGGAATAGCCCGCAGGCCTTCGAGGTGCTGTACTGTAGGGCACCGCCTGATGTGTCCAGGCACCGGAACTGTGCCTTCAGCATCCTGAACACCCACTCAATGACATTCTATGTTGTGGCATGTGCCTCATTGTACCATAGCTGCGATGGGGTCGTGGGGCACCGGTATGGTGTGAGCAGCCAGGGACGTAGCGGGTAACCACTGTCACCTGTGTGTAGAGGGTGGACATTAGAATGGTGGTCTGCATCGCTATGCCATGGACCAACAAGGCCGGTACCCATGGCACCTCTGACTATGCACCCCCCCACATCTGCTCATGTCATCCTGCGTGATATGCATACTCACCCACTAGAGGGCCAGTGGGGATGTCCCCACTCTCAAACCTGTGGCACAGTGCAGACTGGTGCCAGATGAAGGCATTGTGTGCTCCCCAAGGGTGCATGGCACAGACATTGGTAATGCACCCCCTGGCATCGCACACCACCTGGCAGTTTATGCTTGCGTAACCCTTGCAATTGATGTATGCCACACCCTCCAGGTCAGGTGGCATGCGGATGGCCACATGGGTGCAGTCAATGGCCCCGAGCATGCCAGGCAACCATGCTACCCTGTGGAACTCCTGTATGTGTGCTGTGTGCTCCGCCTGTGTGCTGGGGAAATGGATGTACTCCACAGCATGTGGCAGCAGTGCACTGAGGAATTGTGTGAGTAGGCATGACATGGTCAACTGGGTTATGCCTGTCATGTCCTCTGTTGGTCTCTGGAAGGTGCCCGTGGCGAGCAGGCACATGACGGCTGTCACCTTCGTCTCCACTGACAGAGCATGGCTCCATCATGTGGGTGCCTGCACCTCATCACTGCACAGCTCACAAAGCTGCCTCAGGATCATCCGGTTCAGGTGGTACCGACCCACAATCTCTGTGCCAGAATAGTGTTCGAAGCTGGTGCGGGCTCGGTACTGCCTGTTCTGGGTGTACCGCTGATGGGCCCTTCCACGGCCGCACCCCCACCGCTGCCTGCCTTCTCACATCCCTCATTACCGCCTCCATCTGGAAGGTGGTGCTGTCCATATCCCTGGCTGGTGTTCCCCCCAGTAGCTGTTGTCCCGTTCCCCCCGCTGTCCGTTCCTGATGCTCCCCCTGCACCAGGTACACCTCTGGCCTTTGGTTGTGGCTGTCCTGCCTCCTGCCACTGCCCTCAGTCCACTGTGGCACTCCACGGCCTTTGCTGCACAGTGGCACAGGCACATCCACTCCTACCCTGTCTATTGCTCAGTTCTGGTGGGCCCTGACCTGCTCCTGCCCAGTCCTGTGCACTGCTTCCTTCTCTACCACCCTGGCTCTCTGTCACCACGCTCCCACCTGTGGCTTCCCTTTTGCGTTCTTGCACCCCTCTCTTGCTCCCTTTTATTTTGGATCATTTCCACTGTCGCGCAACTTCCGCTTGCTCCCCTATTGCGCATGGCGCATGCTGTTGAATATCACACTGCGCATGTTATTCATGGTTCTGCCCCCCCACGGTTGCACATGCACTCATTACTATTGCGCTCTGGTACATTGCTTATTGCGCTGCGCAACCGCCTCCTGCTGAATATCGTACAATAGTGCCTTTCCATACTTGCACTGGTGCAACCCTTCTGAATATCTGGGCCAATGTGTATTTTGATTCACAATACTGACTAGCTGTCTTGCTTTCTGTTTTACAGTGTGACTAGATAAGATGCTTCTGACATCTCTGGAAACACCCCCATGCACATTTCGTGCAATGCTGACAAGGGCGGGATTTTGACATAAAGGTTTGTCTCTATACTGGTTTGGATCAGTGGTAACATGAAGAGGTCTACTTCTGACTTTCTACATTCTTGAGACGTGCAGTGTACCAGAGACATGGCTTAAAATAAGTCTCTTTGTTTGTTGGCTTTACGATGTTTTCTCTCCCTGCGCTTACATTTCACAACTGTTCTTTTCTTTTGAACACGCAGCCTTTTAATAGTGCTTTCATGGGTTCCTGGGAGGGCCATCCTTTTCTTATTGGTTCGATTGTAAGCAACCTTTCCTGCCCCATCTTGTGGCTTCTCTGGATTATGTGTTGTAAGGAAACTCACAGCATTCTCCACTACATCTTTTACAATATTTTTAGCTGCTGATTTAAGGTGAGGTTTCACCATCTGGAAACCTTTTTGTAATAGTGGAACAGCTTTTCTAAATAAGCCTCTAAATATGCCACCTATGCCAGCACCATATTTAACAGGGGCTCCATGAAAAACAGACAAACCATGACCAGCCTGTGCTTTGTAATAGGCCACATAAAGACTGGAGTCACTGTACAACCTCTGACATTGTGGGCATTCAGAAAGCTCCTTTAACAGGATGGAAATGAAGCTTCACGATCACCTTGGCAAACAAGAATAACACATTTTTGTCTTGATAATTCTTTATCACTGTAGTTATAGTGTCAAACTGATGTTTGCTGATTGATATATAATCTGGCTTATCACAGTGGATGGTTATGTCATTATTCTTACTAGATATTTCCACACAACAGAGCAGGGGTACATGGCTACCTCCGACTCTTTGGTGCTCAACAATGTTTGAATACACAAACAGTGTATAAAAACCACCGTTGATGTCTGCATAATATGGTACAATGCTTGACTGTACTTGTGGAATATCAAGTGGTACCCCCAAAATACGAGTCAGATTATTGTGCGCTTTGAATGATCTACCACTAATGTTGTGGAATTTTATTTTCTGGTCCCGACTGTCATATTCTAGACACATTTCTAGCTTTGCACTTTCCAGTGCCTCATTGATGGCCGCTGAGACATCATCAACATTTTGATAATAACCTCTGGGAATCAATAATGGTAATATTGGTCTAGAAATTTCACCAGCATAAAATTTCCTATCATGTGATCTAATATTGTCCCGTGTCCTCAGGTACTGTATTTCTGACAAGCCAACTTCTCATAAACCCACTAAATTGATAGGTTTTGCCAGTTTCACAGTATATTCCGAAACTGTGTTGTTAGGAAACATTTCAAAAGAGGCGTTGCTGGGCAATGTGACATAAAACCCGTTCTCAGAGATTGTTTTACCACTAACGTCTTCACGTAACTGCTGTCATGCAAAACATGATTACATCTTTATAATTTTAAATCTCTCAGCTGTTTGGATTCTATCCAACTGCTAAATTTTGACTGCCAGCCTAGCTATTTCACTAAAACAAATTTTTTTCTTCCCTTGTGTTTTCTGTGAGACTATTTTCTCCACCCTGTATACATGGTTTGCTGTGTCTTGACTTTTACCAATTATTGCTCACAAAATGTACCTCTTATTTCTTCACCATCATAATCTTTTAATTTGTACACTGGTATAGGCTTAGGAATACATTCCGAAATAATGACTATTTCGCTTGTAAAGTTTTGCTCATAACTTTTTTCAAATGTTATCTTTACTCTAGAAACACCCACGTGATCACCCACATGAAATTTAAAAGGTCTTGTTACTTTCAGTGCAAGATCTTTATAGAGAATTTTCCAGGCAATTAAAGAATTGTTATTTGTTACATCGATGGGCCTCATTTTGATGGACCAGTGATAACTATAATTATAGGACCTTGTTAAAGATAGTATGACATCTATGTACCTATATGTGTTAAATGCTGTAAAATATATCCATATTTTTGTTTTCAATGTGCGGTTAAATCTTTCCACAATGTATGCCTTAACATCATTTGATGTTGTAAAATGGTGTATGTTTTGTTCTTCTGAAAATAATTGAAATTTAGCATTAAGAAATTCGGTCCCTTCATCTGTTTGTAATTTTTCAGGCTTGCTGGCCTCTCTGAGTATCCTTTTGAAAGCCTCTGTCACTTCTGTTCCAGATTTATTTTTTAACACTTTAGCCCATGCATATTTTGACAGAACATCAATAACTGCTGGAATAAACTGGAATCCATCATTGTCATTGGAAAGGCTAGTCATATCCACCAAATCAGTCTGCCATTGTGCATCAGTGTTGTTAACAACCACCCTGTTCCTAAGAAATCGTTTCCTTGCAGGCTTCTGCATAGTGTAGGTGTCTTGTAATGACAGCCAGTGTGATACTTGTGTGTGAGTAAACCTTTTCCCTTATTTTGCAGTATCATGTAGTCTTTGAACGCCTCCTAAGCTACCAGGTGAAAGAGATGTCATAGTAAATTTTTTTCAGGGATTTCTTAACCATGATTTTTGTTAAACAACACAAATGAGACACATGCATTTTTTCAGATCTAAACATTTTATTATGAAAGGCCAGACATTGTACACATACAATATATAACACCACAAAACACGTGATAGCAACTGTGCTAAAATGGCACTATATGATAGTATACAACACTACAATAAGAAAAGACAGGCCTTGTTTTGCTGTGTAACAAAAATATCTGATGTAAATTCAAGCATGTCACTGTCATCTTGCTGTCTCTGACATTTTAAAATATAACAGCAGATCTCAATGGTGTAGGTCATAGCTACCAATACATGACCCTGATAAACAGTCCCCTGTTTTTCAAATATTAGTGGTAGCACATTTTGAACAGTTTCTAACACATCACTGTTTATACACACAGTCATTTTCATTACTCTGTCAACGCATCATTAATAGCTTGCATTGTATCAGAATAGGATGCTGTGCACCCAAGCTTCCATGCCATAGATTCCACTAATAACTTGATCCACCAAGGGCACAATCTCTCACAGAGTTCAGGAAAAACACGCTCCCAGTACCCCCTCCTCCAGGCCGTATATGCAGCTATGTCTCATCTGCGATGGGTAGTCAGTTGCACAATCCTCACACTTTATTTTCAAGTCCTGAGATGTCAAGTCTTGCAGTAGTTGTATTAATATGCCCTTTTCCAGGTCCAACATGATAGACTTTTCAGGTGACGCATAAATTGCAGCCCTGGCCACAGCAGATTTTTCATCAGAGCTTTTCTCAGTATCCAGCGCATCTGACTCTTCCCACTGCTCATCTGTATTGACAAACTCATGCGTATCACACAAACGGAGGTTCATGAATTGTTCGATCAAATCAGGCATACCAGAATCCACCAAATTGACCCCCTCTGGTGTGACACTAGCAGAAGGTGTAGGATAATGCTGGCTACGTTCATCCATCAAATTATCACAGCCACTGCCTGAATCATTGTTATCATCATTGCTGCTCTCCTCAGGGCCACTACACACACACACACACAAGCAAAACATGGTGCAGGTAGACTTTGGACACTCAACGGCGTGTGGCTTTAGCAACATCAAGTCTGGTTTGGACCCTCTGACATGCCCTGACAAGTCTGAACAAGCCCAAATATGCCCAACCCATACGTGCATCATAACCCGGCGCTTCAAAAGAGGGGTGCATCATATCCAGGGGGGTGGGGATGCTATGTCACATCTGGCGCTGTTGGAATGGCATCATATCCGTTGGGGGGAGCGCTACATCATATCTGGCAGAAGTGACGGGGGTGCTACATCATATCCTGGGGGGAGCATTAAAAAACCATTAATCATTTTGTCATTTAGTATGTACTAATACTACTCATCTTCCAACCAAAAACACCGATTTGTATTTCTATGTACTCTTACACCTCACTTCTTACCCTTGTTAGAAAGGCTCAGATTGGTTAATATAACTCCATAAAGTGGTTCTTTTTTTGGTTGTGGTCAGTTCAAAGAAGTATTTGTGCTCAAAACCTTTCCTTACAGTCTGCAAACTAATATTGTCAAGTCAAAATGATTTTTTAAATAGAAATTACCATTGTTTTGGTCCATAATCTGTGCTTTTGAAATATGCAAATGAGTTATGCAAATACCTATACTATACCATATTTCACATGCATGCTTCCTAAAGGGATAAACACTTGGCTTCACGTGATTTTAATTATAATTAACTTACAATAATTTATTTTGATAGGCATTTCAGACATTCACATTTTCAGATTAGTAACCAATAAAACTTTATTTACTATTACTGATGTGACTTACAGTCTTGTATCATGGAACTGGTGTAATCATCGGTGATCATCACTTGATCATTTACAAATCATCATGCTGATCTAAACTTGCAAAAATGCTCAATAGTCTTCAGCTGGTGATTTGAAAGTTATACGTTTGACAATTAAATCAGAGCTAGATGACGATCTTAATTCATGATCTCCCTTGATTGCTACTTCCTCATCTGGAACTCTGAAACTGGTGCCCCAAGAGCTGAATGATTTATTGGATTCTTCACTATTTCTTTGCTTACTGTGTGTTTTATTATTAGCAGTTATGGAGAGGGTGGTGTGGGTTTGTATGCTAAGTTATTTTATAGTTTATGTTTTAAATGAACAGTGTGAATCAGTGTGTGCAGGAGTAGGGATTGTGACTGCGAAAAAACTCTGGTGTGCACTGGGGTGTGGTTGTTGGTTACTGGGTGGTTTTAAAGAATTAGGTGGATTGAGGTGTGAGTGTGGACTTTCAAAGGCTTGAAGGAGCTGTTTAGACTTTGCTTTTTAGCATCAGGATAGGATGTGTAGAGGTTTTGGTGACAACAGGTACATTGACTCTGGGGATCACCTGTGGCTGCTTTGTTCACAGGAGTATCATTAGTTCTCCCAGCAGAGGTATGATGATCGGGGGGCAGGATTGGTGTGGTAGAGTTGAGTAGACACCCAGGGAGGGCACAGAATCAGGATTGGAGTTTGCTGTACCTGGTTCCCCTCTCCAGGGCTCTGTCAAATGTCAATGAGCAGGTAGCAGTTCGACTGGCCAGCACTACTTCTCACTTTTGGGTCATTCTCTGTAATGCAAGATCACTGAGGAATAAGATGGCAGTGATGAAGGGTTTCATCACTGATTCCTTAACTGACCTTGTTTGTATCATGGAGATCTGGCTGGGTGATGACACTGGGCCTGTTCTGGGGGCATCTGTCCCACCTTGTTTTTTCTGTAGTACATTGCCCAAGGAAGGATTGTGGGGAAGGGGGTGGCATTCTGCTTTAGATCTGCCCTGGGATTCACTTCACTCTCCATGAGAACTTTCAGGTATTTTGAATGTGTGATGGCAACATGTGATTCAGGTGTCAGTGGCAGAATCATTATCATTTACCATCCTCCGGGTGATAGGAGTGAGTTTCTGCAGGAGTTGGCAGACTTCACTACCGAACAGGTGTTGGACACCCTCCAGACTGCTGGTACTGGGATCAACAATGAATCCTCACAATTTGGTCAGGAGCCCCTTCAGTTGATGTCTTCACTGAGACTGACACAGGCTGTTACCTCTGAAACCCATCAGCAGGGTCACTCATTGGCCCTGATCTTCTCATGAGGACTTGACAGTTGTGTAGTCAAGGTTGATCCAGTTTCTTGGTCGGGCCATCATGCAGTGTCATTCCAGTGTAGAGTCCCCTGTTTAAATATCCCCTCTGTGGAGATTATGTAGTGCCATCCTAAACATAATTTGGAGCCTGGCAAACTCCAGGAGGCACTGGATGTCTTGGGCATGTTGCTGCTATGTGCACAAGGTCTGGAAGTGACGGGGGAGTGCTATAACTTAGTGCTTATTGTCACCCTGCACTCTATTGCACCTTATCATGTCTGTTCCTTGACCTCCCATCATAGTTTACCGTGGTATTGTGCTTAGCTCTGTTGGTTGAAGACTAAGGAACAGAGGTTAGAGCATTCCTGGAGAAGGGCCAGGTCAATAGAGGATAGATTGGTGCTGAAAATCCGCTATGCTGAATATCAGTGGGCAACTGACCTGAAAAAGGTAGAGTTCTGGTCACGAGCTCAGTGCTGAGTCACTGTCTGGCCTGGATAAATGATTGGATAGCCTCGAATTGGTTATGTCTCAACCCGGGTAAGAGAGAGGTCATGGTGATCAAACCAGGTCACTGGGGGTTGGCTACTGTGGATGGTGTGGCTCTCCCATTGGTGGGTGGCTGACCTCTCATGACAACTGATGCAGTAAAGTACTTGGGGAGTCATTTTGGACTGCAGACTGATGCTAGAATGGTAGGTGTCATCTGTGGTCCAATCTGACTTTTACCACCTTTGTAAAAATTCCAGGATCAAGTCATATCTTGCTGAGGATGACCTAGTGACAATCATCCATGTTTTGATCACCTCTAGGTTAGACTATTATAATGCTCATTACCTAGGATTACCTGGAGGTTTGATGTGATGCCTGCAGCTGGTCCAGAATGCTGCAGCCTGGATGACTGTGGGCTCCTCGCAGAGTGAACATATCACATTGGTTCTGCATGCACTGCATTAGCTGTATGCAGTGGTGCATCACCTTCAAGATCTGTTTGTTAACTTATAAAGCCCTACACAGTCTGGGTGAGGACTATTTAAAAGAGCTCATGGTTCCCTACCACCCAATTTGCCCTGTCTGCTCCATCGATGCAAGCTTGCTCATTGTACCTCCATCTAGGTTGAAATTATCTGGTGACACAGCTTTCAGAGTGACTGCTCCATTGTTATGGAACTCGCTTCCTTTAAACATTCATGTTGCCAACACAGGGGAGGCCTTTAAAGCCTCTTTGAAGACCTTTTTATTTCAACAGGGATTTCCCAATTAATGACTGTCTTAATGCCTCTGCTTATTTTAGTCAAAGTGCATTTTAATACTTTGTCCTGATTTTATATTTAATGCTGTACAGCGCTCAGAGCCTCTTTTGGATTGGGCACTTTATAAATAATCTTAGCCGTGCCTTGATGATCATCTGGTAATGTTTTATGATTAACAATGATCAGTTATGACTGATCTTCAAAAAACATGACTGATGAGGGAAGGGGCCTCAGTGCTGCTGCCTCACTTAAGGTCCCCCAAAGGGACCCAACTAAGGGTGTCATCTCTGCTAAAGAACATAGCAAACAGGAAGGAAGGAAGGGTCCAAAAGCTTGATGGTAGTACCAATTCGTGCACTTATATAGGTTTATGACTGTCAATGGTCTGTTCCTAACCAAAAGTCTGGATTATTGTTGTATCAGTTTCTGTGCTGTAATGTATGTTCATTCACTTAATGTAAGCCTTGCTGTATTGTACATATCAAAGCATTGGTTTTTCCCTCCCTCTAGGTATATGTAACTAATCCCAGGTCGTCCCTGAAAAAGGGACCCAAGTTTCCAGTGGGCCTACCCGGTTATCAAAATTTAAATAAATAAATGAGTTATCGATTGCCCTGGGAATTCTTTTGAGCCTGTCTTCAGGCAGCATTCGCTCCTCTGGACAGCTCAAAAAATCCAACTACTTCTTCTCCTACCAAGCAGTTCTCAAGCACAAACCTTGGTAATGGTATAGCTGCAACAAATGACATGATTAGATAATTCCAGATATGTTGTGATATTTCTAAAGAGATTCTCTCATGTAGCCCTACTGTGGTACTACAGGCAGGCCGGGAATTTCTCTAGGCCAGTCAAGGAACTAAGAAGATCCTGGTAGTTGCCGACTCCATTATCAGAGGAATGGAATCTAGGATGCACAAGTACTCACAGAAGAGGGTGACAGTCAGATGTCTTCCCGGGTATCTCAGCAATGAAAGATTGCGAGTGCATTGGGAGAACTGCGGACAGAGAGTAAGGAGACATGGGAATACTGGTACACATTGGAACAAATGATCTGGCTGACCAGATGGTGGAGGATACAAAATGGAGTATCAAGAAGCTGGGAGATAGGCTTTCAACAACTGCGACAATAGTAGCCTTCTCAGAAGTCTTGCCTGTATGGGGTAAAGATGACAGCATGGAAAGAATCAGACTGGAGGAAATAGGCAAATTCAACAGTTGGCTGAAGAGCTGGTGCCAGACAAGAGGCTTCCATTTTATCAGATCCTGGGAGAATTTCTGGAATAGATCACTCTTCAAATGGGTCGGACTTCATCTCACACAAGAGGGAACAAGAGCACTGGCCCAGAAGATGGAAGTATACTTGGACCATTTAAACTAATCAGAGGGGAGGCTAAGGCACAGAAACAGGTAGTGTGCCATGCCAAACTCTCCCCCAACAGGAAAACTGAGAGCAACCATAAGTGCACTAATCACATTAGGACAAACAAAGCATACAACAAAGGGCCAGCATCAGAAAAATGGCACAAGGAACAGCCAGCAGGAAAAAGGGAAACAAAATCACCCAACCAGAATCATGATGCTAGCTCATGTCAAGGAGTCTGCCTCAATGCCAGAAGCCTGGGCAACAAGATCAGTGACCTCCAGGCTCTAGTGGCAGACATAAAGGTTGATCTGGTAGCTATTACTGAAAGCTGAGCCATGGATAACAATGAACAGGACCTGGTAATCCCAGGCTACACACTGTTTAGAAGGGACAGACAGGTGGGGAGAGGTGGGGGGTCACCTTCTATGTGAGGAAAGGCGTTGAAGCAACGGAGGATGAAAGCACCAAGGTGGGGGGGGCTTAGAGTCACTCTGGATCCACTTAGCCACCAATGCAGGAAAGAAATTGCACATGGGTGTGATATACAGACACCCAGGGCAGGGAGAGGGGAAAGATGAACAATTAGCTGAGGAGTTACAAAAGATGGCTGGTAAAGGTGACATAGTGGTGATTGGGGACCTTAACCTGCCAGATGTGGACTGGAATATCCCAGCAGCCAAGAACTCCAGAAGTCAGGCTTTACTGGACACATTCCAGGACTGCCTGCTGTCTCAACTAGTGAAGGATCCGACCAGGGGGATGCCATCTTGGATCTGATCCTCACAAACTCTCAAGAAATTAGATCTGTGAGGGTGGAAGAACCCTTGGAAAATAGCGATCACAATACAGTCGGGTTTTAAATAACCACGGGCGCTACTAAAACCACCTCAAGCACAGAGGTGCTGTGCTTTCAGAAGGCTGCTTTTGGTAGACTGAGGCAGATAGTGAGGGATAAGTTAAACATCAGAGACAAGCCAGATGTGGAGGAAATATGGAAAGATATTAGGTATACCATTCTAGAGGCAACAAGACTCTACATCAGGACTACAACAAAGAAAAATAGGTTTAAAAGACCACTGTGGTTCTCCCATCCAGTAGGAATCAATCAGGGCCAAACGGAATGCATACAAATGGTTCAGACAACATAAAAGGGACAGGGAGTGGGAGGATTACACTCAGAAAAGTAAGGAGGCCAGGAAAATAGTGAGGGAGGCCAAGGCAGCAAAAGAGCTGCAAATTGCTCGTGGAGTCAAATCAGGGGAGAAAACCTTTTTCCACTATATCAGTGAAGAAAGGAATAATGGGGGAGGAATTGTAAGGTTGAAAGTGGGGGATGAAGCTCTGAAGGACAGCGGACAAAAAGATGAAGCCCTAAATGAATACTTTTGCTCGGTATTCACGAGGGAGAATCAGGGCCCACTGCCAGACAGTGGTGTCAGAGCTGAGACCAGAGGGGTTCAGAGAATGTGCACCCAGGAATTCACCACAGAAAGGGTTAGGAAGGGCCTTTCAGACATCAGACCCATCAAGGCCCCTGGCCCTGATGGTTTACACCCTAGAGTGCTCAGGGAGCTTGCACAAGAGCTGGCAGCACCTCTCACACACCTATTCAACAGGTCACTGGAGTCAGGGGTAGTTCCAGGTGACTGGAGGGTGGCTGACGTGGTGCCACTGCACAAGAGTGGAGACAGGGAAGATGCAGGTAACTATAGGCCAGTCAGCCTCACATCAGTAGTGGGTAAACTTATGGAGGCCTTTATCAAGCAAGATCTAGTGGAATACCTCGAAGTAAATCACCTCCAGAACTACAAACAACATGGGTTTGTGATGGCAGGTCATGTCAAATGAACCTTCTTATGTTCTTTGATGAAGTGACCAAGGAGCTGGACAGGGGTCGTGCGGTGGACTTGCTTTACTTTGACTTCAGTAAGGCATTTGACACAGTCCTGCATAGATGCCTCTTAAAAAAGCTAGAAGACCTTGGGGTAGCAGAACAGATGGTAAAGTGAGTATGGAGTTGGCTGAGGGACAGAAAACAAAGGGTGGTAGTAAATGGGGTAAAATCTAATGACAGGCAGGTCACTAGTGGGGTGCCTCAGGGGTCGGTCCTGAGGCCAGTCCTCTTCAATGTATTCATTAGTGACATCAGCGAGGGCATATATGGCAACATCGCCCTGTTTGCGGATGACACGAAACTCAGTGGAAGAGTGGATAGTATGGAGGGAGTCACACAACTGCAGGAGGACCTTAAGAAGTTGGAAAAGTGGTCACAAATATGGCAATTAAACTTCAGTGCTAAGAAGTATAAGAACAGATACTGTATTGTTCTTACAAGGACCAATACGGCAAAGACTAAATCTGTATGTCAAGAAGTGTAAGGTGATGTACCTGGGTAGGGCCAATCCCAAGGAAGAATACTGGATATACGGAGTCTAGCTGAGCTCCTCTGCTGAGGAACGTCATCTGGGAGTCATCATTAGGGATGACTTCAAGCAGCGAAGTCAGTACACTAATGCTTATGGAAGGGCTAGCAGGGTGTTAGGATGCAATGGCAGGGGGGCTAGACAGCAGGGATAGGGAGGTGATACTACCACTTTACTGATCATTAGTGAGGCCTCATCTGAAGTACTGTGTACAATTCTGGAGACTTCACCAAAGAAAGGACATTGATAGATTGGAAGTGGTCCAGAGAAGGGCAACAAAAATTATACATGGCCTTCAGGAAATCACCTATGAAGAGAGGCTTGGGGCTCTGAAATTGAACTCGCTAAAGACTAGGAGGGAGAGGGGAGGATATGATTGAGACCTTCAGGCTCCTTAAAGGCATCAACAAGGTGCCAGAAGTGCAGCTTTTTACCAGAAACGTAAATTCTACCACAAGAGAGCACGAGTGGAAATTGAAGGGTGGAGTGTTCAAGAGGGACATCAGAAAGTACTACTTCTCAGAGAGGGTGGTGGAACCTTGGAATAGATGACCTCCCGAGATGGTGGCTGCAAAGTCAGTATCAAACTTTAAGCATGGGTGGGACAAGTATTGGGAACAAACACATGGCACTGGCAAGGGCTAGGCTGGGTGTCTAGGAGGACAGAACACAATAGGTCCCAGGATACCTCGCTTGGTCAATCTCGATGGACCACAGGTCCCCTTCTGCCATCATCTTCTATGTTTCTATATCACAGAAATCTCAGGAAATATCTGACCATGTCTTTTTCTGCAACTGTACAGGCATTTATGATACACTCTCACTGCACTGGTTAAGAGCAGGATCCACAATGTTTCAGAGAAAAGTAGTCACAGTTGACCTCTCAGAAAAAATCCTGCCACTCCCATCCTTCAGTGAGCCAATGTCAGCCCCTCACTTTCTGGCAAGCTCCATTGCCTCTGTGGTCAGACTGTTTCTCCTTACGATCAACAAACTAAAACTTAATTTTATCAGAAGACACACCACTGCTACCTCAACCATAACAGTGGCAGTGTACCTAGACAAAGTCAGCCCCTCACTGGTGCACAGTGACAACCAGACAGATGCCAAGCTACTCAGCACTCCTAAAGCAGTGATGTTCCAGGCTGGTGACACCTGAAGCGCCCGGTTCTGAAAATGATCCCAACAGCCAACTCCTTAAAGGTGACCTGCAAAATAGCAATGCAGCCCCCTCCCATCCTCACATGCCTTGCAATACTGTTGTGGGAGTCCGAGGCTAAAATTCCCATTATTTTTCATCAGGTTTAATTTTAACAAAGCACCAAAACTTTTGTCTGAATGCGGAAGTGCGGCGGGGAGCCAACTGAGCGGGCACAAGTGTTTATGGGTATTACACCCATTTAGTAATGTCGCTCCCACCACTACTATTATAAGTGCAGCATTGGCGGTGGTTTATTATGGTGATTTTATTGCTTCCCCGGGAGTCTTGACACCCCAAATATTACTCACTGCAACACCTGGACAGGCTGTTGCAGTAAGTAATATTTGGGGTATTAAGACCCCCGGGGAAGCAATGAAATCACCATAATAAACTATCGCTAATGAATGCTGCACTTATAATAGTAGTGGTGGGAGCAACGTCACTAAATGGGTATAATACCCATGAGCACTTGCGTCCACTCAGTGGGGAGTGGGGTCCCCGCCACACTTCCTCGTTTGGCCAAAAGTTTCGGCGCTTTGTTAAAATTAAACTTGCTGATGAGAAATAAAAGTGATTGCAGCCACGGACTCCTGCAACAGTCTTGCAAGGTATGTGAGGACAGGAGGGGCTGCATTGCTATTTTGCAGGTCACCTTTAAAGTTACTTGTTATTCTTGGCACTGAGAGTGCAGAATGTTGGTAGTGAATTCCCTTTCAGCTCGGACCTACAACCCACTCTTAAAATAACAAATACTACAGTACAATAAATCACTAAACACTTGGAGCACTACTTGGAGACAAGCCCCAGTGACCCGGTTTGATCACCATGACCTCTCTCTTACCTGGGTTGAGATATAACCAATTCGGGGTTATCCAGTCATTTAACTTGGCCAAACAGTGTCTTGTCTTCCGGGTCACCCCTGAAAAAGGACCCTCTTGTTCCAGTGGGCCTACACAGTTACCAAAATTAAATAAATAAATAAGACAGAAAAAGGTTAATGCCCATCTGGTCTGTCTACCATCTCAGCAGGGCCATTTTGTATTGTCACTATTTAGCAAATAGTCATCCAGTTTCTTCTTAAAAATTCAAAAGGAGTCTGCTACCACCACCTCATTATGCAAGATGTTGCATATATTAACTGCTCTTTGGGTAAAAAAGCTTATCTTGGTGTTTTTCTTGAAGAGTTGTACCTGATTTGTTTGTTATGACTCCTAAGGTATACATCTCTCATGTTAAATTCTAGCTCCAGATTTTCCATCAGCTCTTTATCTCCTATGATTTTAAACAGCTGGAGCAGGTCCCCTCTAATCCCCCTTGTTTCCAGAGTATATAACCCTAGTTCCTTTAATCTAGTCTCATGGGGTTTGTCCTTTAGTCCAAATATCATTTTGGTGGCCCTATGCTGAACCCTCTCAAGATTCTTGATGTCTCTCCTTAGATAGGGGCTCCATAGTGGAGTACGGTAGTCAATGTGGGGTCTGAAATTGGAGAGAGGAAGAATCATGGGTAATGTGAAGAAGTATCTCTTTACAGAGAGGGTGGGTGGATACTCACACAACCACCACTTCTGCATAGGAAAGCTCTATGGATGCAGCCCAAAATCCTGTCCGTCTGTTTTTACCACTTCAGTACAATGCATGCTAAAACTAAGGTCATTGTTTATCAGAGTTCCCAGGTCTCTTGTATTATCCACTGTCTTTAATATGCTGCCATTTAACCTGTATTTGATGTTTTTATTTTTTATGCCTAGGTTCATGGCAACACACTTTTCTGTACTAAAGGTTATTTCATTTTTGTGTGACCATGATTCAATCGTTTGCAGATCGCTTACTAGTTGGTCAGTTTACCTGCTTGTTGCTTACAGCTGCTCCTAGTTTGATATCATCCACAAACTTTATAGCCCAGCTTTTGGTCTGTTTTATTGAAGTCTGCTTAAAAAAAAAAAAAGTAAAAAGACCTGGCCCCAACATTGATCCCTGCAGGACTCTGCTCAACACCCCTCAACAGTTTGACATGGCACCTCTTATCCGAACAACGGCTGAAAAGGCAGCACTCTGAATGGCACTCTGAATGGAATGTACAGATGCTCAAAATACAAAGTTCCGCAAGGTGAGATTATTTGGGACACACAAAGAAGATGCTGCTTCAAGCCTGGCGCCATGAAGGCAGTTTGCGGGGAAAGGAGCAGTGCACAGGATCATCAAAGGGCTGCAAAGAAAATATTTTTTTTTGTAATTCTTCTTTTTATTAAGTTTTCAACATATATACACATTAGTCACCAATATTTAGACATCTGTACAATCAGAGAGTTCATACATTACAGTCAGATAATAATAGTGCTGTAACATTCATTATGGGTTATCCCCTATGTGGTTCCATATCTAGTTTGCAATTACCTTCCTAATTTATTGAGAGTATATAACCATTTGCATCCCCCAACTCAAGGCCCATGCAACCTATACCACCTGGGTGATCTCACCCTTGGATTGAAAGCCAGGGTATATTCTCCCGGTCACCCCCCCCGTTCATAAGCTCAGGCGTATAGGCATTCGTCCCCCTAGGAGCGCAGGCTCATTCGTGTGATGGATCAATCCGCCGTGTTGTGATGGTACGCTGGATTGGCCTCCGGTGAACCTTCCCCTTATCCAGTAGGGGGTTGACCATTCAAGATGTCCTTAATTTAACCTATCTCCCATTTTGGGTTACATTCTGGCTATATTAAACATCCAATCCCCCGCCTGTCTCTACGCTACCTATTTATTCCTTTTGATGGTCCAATCCCATCGACCCAATTCCAGGGCGTCTCCCCTGTGTGGATGACGCCAATCCCTGGGGGACCAGGAAGGCCAGGTGGGGCACAGCCATGTATAACCCGCCTCCCTCCCCACCCAGGGTCCCCAGCTGATTGTCACATTTAGATACCCTAGGGTACAAAGGTAGGATCCTTCAGCATATAGTATATCTGCCATCGTGACCATCTAACCCTAAATTTCTCCCCCTGTTCATTTAGATTGTGTGTGATTTTCTCCATGTTATAAATCTGCAGTGTGATATCCCACCAATCTCGGACTGTGGGAATTTTTGTAGTTAACCACTGCCTGGTAATTGCCTTCTTTGCGGCTGTTAATAATAAAACAAGCAAATATCTGGTATTAGGGTTTCTGAACACTCTAGGGAGATCCAAAAATAAGAACATCTCCAGGGTTAGCCGGAGTTGTGTATCAATTAGTTCTGCAGCTGGGACCGAGTTGAACTAGGAAACCTCGGAGAGCCGGGCATGCCCACAATACATGAAACAAGGTAGCTCGTGGTTCTCCACATTGCCTCCAGCATCCGCTGTATAGCTTGGGAGTAATGCCAGGTACCTGCTGGGGCAGAAATAGCGGACCAGGACTTTCCAGGTGAACTCCACCACTGATGCGAGCTAGTGACTCGGCCTGACAAAACGCATGCTCGCCTCCACTCCTCCAAGGAGAGCTGGTGTCCCGCCTCCGCCATTGATGAGCGAATGCCCTCTAAGCGGCATTCTTGTGAATTAAGTGCCTGATAATATCGTGAGATCAAGTGCCTCGAGCCCTTGTGTCGCTTAACTGTATCTGGCAATGAATCAATGCCGGTATCCTCGAGATCCCACATCATCCGCGGTAAGTTTCTCATGTAGTGTCGCAGCTGGAGGTAACGAAAAAGTCCCCATGTGGAAGGTGGAATTTTCTCTGGATCTCCCGTGTACCAGGTGTTTCCTGTGTCACTATTTGTACCAGGTATTTAACCCTTGTTTTTCCCAGTGAAGGAAACCATTATCCATACTATTAGGGGCAAAATCTGTTAAACTCGATATCGGGCAGATAAGTGCCTGATTGGGCGTCAAGCGATGTGCCTTTTTTAGTACAGACCAATTTCGGAACTGCGCTCCCCGAAGTTCCTTCCCCCCGGTCCTGTTGATATAGGATCCTGAGGTATGCCTGATCGCTAATTAGGGTCCTTTCTATCTCAAGCCAATGCGGAGCGGGTACCCCCCTCTGCCTGGTCATTATATGCGCGAGGGTGATTGCTTGTTGGTAAAGCCTTAAATCTGGGAGAGCTATGCCCCCTTCCTGGCGGGGAAGAGAGTATCTCTAGCTGAATTCGGGGCTTTTGAGAGGCCCATATGAAATTTCGATAAGACGGGTTTATGTCCTTAAAAGTTTTTAATGGCACATTGAGGGAATATTTTGGAATAGGTACAGAGCCCTCGAAGGACTATCATTCTGATCAGGTCCACTCTCCTAGAGAGGCCAAGGGGCAGGTGGCCCAAGCTTGTAATTCTTGTTTTAGCTGGGTGGTAAATGTGTATAATTATGTTTAAAATATTTCATAGGTCCTTTGAAATATATATACCAAGGTATTTCAGTTTCTGCAAGTCCCACCTACCCGGAGAGTGTCTCGGTGCCCTGTGGGGTGTAGTTAAAAGTAAGGATCTCCGTTTGGTGAAGTTGAGCTTATATCCTGAAACTGTGCCGTATAGCCTAGTATCTGTCTCACAGCTGGGATTGTATGATCGGGGTCCCGAAGATATAAAAGTATATCGTCTGCGTACAAAGCCACGCGGTGCTCGGTGTCTCCTATCTTGAACCCTCAGAATCGGTGCGATTCCCTGATATGTTGCGCCAGAGGCTCAATGACTATGGCAAACAACAAGGGTGACAACGGGCATCCTTGTCTCGTGCCCCTTTCGAGTTGAAAAAACTCAGAATGATGTCCGTTCACTTTAACGCAGGCCCTGGGGGCAGAATATATGTTTTGAAGGGTTTGGATGAACAGCGGGGGGAATTCAACTTTGCTTAGGGTATGGTACAGATAAGGCCAGGAGACCCTATCGAAGCCTTCTCTGCATCGAGACTTATTAAGGCTACCGGGTCTCTGGACTCCTGCATCCGTTGCACCACATACAGGGATCTTTAATGCTGTCTGTAGTGGTATTGATCTTACAAACCCTGTCTGGTCTTTGTGTATTAACAAAGGTAGTATTCTGTCTAAGCGATGCGCCAGAATATTCATAAATAGTTTATAATCCTGATTGAGTATGGATATTGGTCTGTAAGAGGCACACTCTTGTGGATTCCTACCTGGCTTGGGTATCACCGAGATTGTGGCATATGACCATGACTGGGAAGGGGGCTCCCCCTTCAAGACTGAATTAAAGACCGGGAGAAGCAAGGGAGCAGTCCTGACCCTTACTGCCTTATAGAACTCTGGACCGTACCCGTCTGGCCCTGGGGCCTTCAAGGATTTAGCTTTAGCAATTGCCTGTGCAGCTTCTAAGTCTGTAATAGGCTTCATCAGGTCCTCCCTGTGTGCCTCGGAAAGAGAGGGGAGAGAGACCGAGTTCAAGTGCTCCATCATATGTTTAACAGTGGCTGCAGTCTCTGGGGTATAAAGAGCTTTATAGAATTTTGCAAACGCGTCTACTATATCCTGTACATGGGACAGCGACTGGCCCCCTCTGGGGTGCCTAATTGATGCAATAGTGGCCCCTTTCTTCTGCTTACGCACTTGGTAAGCGAGCAAACGGGTTGCTCTTGGCCCTACTTCATAAAATCTTTGTCTCAGGAAGGTTAGGGCTATTTCAGTTTGTTGCTGAATCAGCAGTTCCAATTCCTGCCTAGTTTGTTGTAGCTGGGGGAGAACTGACTTATCCCCTTGCTGGTGTGCCATTTGGAGAAAGTGAAGTGTTTCCTCCAGCTTACTCCCATGCTCCTGCCGCTGCCTCCTTAATTCTGCCGTACTTAATAATGTGCCCTCTGAGAACCACTTTAATTGTGTCCCAGTGTACTGAGGTGTAGAATCCTGTGTGGTTATCCGTCACTATTTCGGTGATTCTATCTAAAAGAAACTCCCGAAATTTTTCCGATCGCAGATGAAAAGGGTTTAATCGCCACTGTGTGTTTCTCGGTTGAAGGCCCAGTTCCCAGGAGGTTGTCAGGGGCGCATGATCCGAAATGGAAATATCTCCCAGTTGGGCCTCCCGCACAATACCTAGGTTTTCTATCTGGGTATATGTATGATCTATACGGGAGTACGTATGATGTACCGGAGAATAGTAAGAGAAATTTTTGGCGTTTGGGTGTAATTTCCTCCAGACATCACACCATCCAACCTCCGATATAAACTTACTAAAAAACTTTTGGGTAGGTGTTAGCTTCTGAGGTTTCCGACTGGTCGAGTCATCCTGGGGGGGCCATAATCAGATTGAAGTCCCCTGCCAACATAAGTATACCTTTGGTTTTCTGGATTACCTTATCCAGCAAGGGTCTCAATCTTGCGACCATGATACCGGGTGGCAGGTAAGCGTTTGCTAACGTTACTTCTACCTCGTTAATTTTCCCTTGGGCAACCACCAATCGGCCCTCTGGATCTGACCAGGTGGACTCCACCTGAAGTGGGGTGTGTGAGGTCACAATAATAGCCACTCCGCGTTTCCTACCGTCTTTACTGGATGAATGGAAAACCTGTCCCCTACTTAGTCTGGCTAATTTATTATGCTCAGCCGGATTCATATGTGTTTCCTGTAGGAAGGCAATGTCTGCCTTAGCCCTTCTAATATAGGCCAGTGCCCTGGTTCTCTTGATTGGTGAGGCCAAGCCCTTGATGTTAAGAGACAACAATTTCAATGTGTGGGCCTGCATTGTGCATGTCCATTGTGGTGTTTAACACCCGGCCTTCCTAGCCCCCCGCAGGGACCCCCTCTAAGGTCTGACACCGCTTGTGACTGTGTTCCAAGTTGCTTAAATTTGGTGACTCCAGAACAAACAATACAGTACAAATATAACAAGAAGTAAGGACCAACAATAAACACAAAACCAAACATATCCCGTACTGGCCAACCTGGCCAACTAAACTACGACTGGCACTTCCACCGGTCTGGGCTTGGCCCTGACCTGAGGTTGGGTTTATGACCCACCCTAAAAGGCCCTTATTTAAGGGCTCAAGGCACCAAGGTACCTATCCGGGTAGGGCAGTAAGGAAAAGTGACCGTCATGCTGGAGTCGTAGGCTTCCCTGGGAGCTGTACTACAGTTAGAGGGACTACCGCCGCGCATCCAGGGCAGAAACCTCCCCCGTCGGCCCAGCTAAGAGTCCCTGCCCATGGGCCAATCTTATCCACCCATCGCAGGGCCATCCAGGGCCGGGTGAATCCTTGACCGTAAGAGTATAGACGTTGTCCCCATGGGCCCTTCACTCTTTAAAACTCGTGATTGCGTAGCCCATTTTCTCCTCCGTGAGCCATTCGGTGCTGGCCATACATCTCTGAGCGGAAGGAGGAGGGCCCCACCCCGCCCCCACCAAGGTCTGGAAAGGACGCACAGTCTATTCATAACCTGGTTCTGGCTCGCAAGCAGTCTCCCTCCCTCCCTGCAGGCGCCGGTGGATTTGTACAGCTATATCCGATATCCCGGGGGTGCATCTCCACGTCTTGGCCTTCTTACTACCCAGTCTATAATTATATTCCATATGCCCCGGGATCCTTTAATCCCCACAACTAATTAATTTATTGCCTGCCGTCTATACCATCCCCTTCCCCTCACCCCTCCTCCCGATCCCATTGGTCCGCCACAGGTTACTGTCCATATTTGCCAAGGGGCAGCTTTTATCTCCCCCTCCCCAAGTCGTCCCACCTACCCTCCTCGCTGCCCAAGCAGGATGCAACTCCATTCACCACGCCCGAGGTCAGCAATTGCAGTTGCCCCCCGATTGGCAGAGGGATCCAGGCCACCTGGCTATCCCAGGGCTGAGAAGAAACGCGATCCCTGGCCCAGGCAGGATCCCCCGGTCCCTTCCCCCCACCTCTCCCGATCAACTCCGCTGGCTGCCGGGCTCCCCCACATGACCTCCCCCAGAACCGGTGCCCCTCCTTCCCCTCCCGCCTTCTCCTTGCTTCACTATATGATCCCTCTCAACCCCCTCCCGGTGTCCGCTGCCATGCATGCACTGCTTAACAGAACCATGCTGCTTCCCCTCCTCCCAGTCTCATAGCAGCCGCAGTGCAGGGCACCCTCAGACTACCCTCTCAGCGAGGTCTCCGGCTGGTTCTCAATAAACCATCTGCATTGAAAAGGCACATCCCCCACCGGACTTCTAGCGGTTGAGCAGAGGATGAAATGGATCGCGAGCTGGTAAACCTCCCCCTCCCCCCAACGGTCCCAGTGCGACACGTGGCGGCTCTTAAACCATTTCACCTTGGCCCGTGCTTTACACTTCTCGGCACCGATGTCCCCCCACAGAGCCTCCCATACAGATATTCACAACTTTATACACTGTACCATTATCCCTCCAGACCCCCCCCTTTATTCTTCCCCTCATTGAATTCACAGTAGCGACCCTATATAGGCCCTTCAAGCTCCCCCCCCAACAGCTCCCCAACCAAAGTCTAATCAAGAGAGAAAGCCTAGCCACGAACACTATTAAAACAGTCAATTTATCCAGTCCATATTGAAATAGGCTCAGTCCATGTATGTACTTGCGGTTAGTTCAGGTGTTAGGTGCTGCAGTGGCTCTCTCTGTTGGGGTGCCGGATCTGGACTTCAGCGATTCCACAATCGACTGGATGGCTTCTAGGCCCTGGCGGTGCCTAGCGTCCCGATGACCAGCGATCCAAACCTTCTGGGCTAACCTGGCGGCAGGGGTGGCTGCAGATCCCCGTTGATGCTGTACGACCTCCATTTTCCTCTTCTTGAGCTCGGTTATTGCTTCCGCAGCGTTGTCGAATGTGTGGGCCCCCTCCTTAAAGTGGATCACCATTCTCGCTGGATACAACGTTTTAAAGCGCACTCCCGCTGCTTTAAGGGCTCTCATGACTGGAATGTAGGCCTTCCGGCGCACCATTACCTCGGGGGCAAAATCGTTCTCAAAGAAGAGCCTGTGGGTGCTGTAGAAGACTGCTCCTTGCTTCCACGCCGTATGTAGTACTTTCTCTTTATCTTGATGTCTCAGGAATTTTATTAACAGAGTGCGAGGCCGGGCTCCTGCTGCTGGTTTGGGGCCAAGGGTGCGGTGGACTCTCTCCATTTTGAGTGATATCTCCTCTGGCAGTTTTAGAGTTTCACGGAGCATTTGCTGTGTGAAGGAGATAATTTCCGTGTCTTCTGTGCCCTCCGGGAGCCCCGACAACCGAATATTGTTTCGGCGACTCCTACTCTCAGCATCCTCCGCACGGTCCTGTAAGCCTCTTAGCAGGCCATGTAGCTGGACGATCGCGCTTTCGGTCTCCCCCACTCTCTTATCTGTGGCTGTCAGTTGCTCTTCCTGTTCCTCCTGCTTCTTTCAAGAAGCTTGCCCAGATCTGTTCGGATGCTGTGACTGTAATCCGCATCTCTTTCCTAAAGTCCCTTATTTCTGACAACATCTGTGCCATTTGCCTCTGTAAAATAGATAGGGGGACTTGGTCTGCCCGGGCTTTGCCATGGCGGGAGGTCGAAGAGGCCCACGAGTCTCCACTTTCCGAATCTTTCTCCAGGGATCTATCTCCATCCAGACGCTTGGGGGATCCGCGGACGGAGTCGCCTCTTTTCCTTGGCATTCTGCTACCTCTGGATTGTAGTTGATAGGTTCTGTTTCCTTAAGAAGCAATATTTAGAGAGGTGTTTATTGTTTTCTACAGGGAGCCTTACAACCCAAGCTGTTGTTCAGTGCATGACGTCACCGGAAGTCCTCGAAAGAAGAAATATTTAAACTGTTGTATTTTTGTGCACCTCTTCAAACCATACAGATACACTATAAAGACACATCAAACACAGTGTAAGATATTGTGGGTATGTAAATTATTCTGTCGGGCAGACTAATAAGGCTTCAGCACAAAATATATGTAAGTAATAACCCACTACAGGGCATGAGCCACCAAACAGGAACGGGATCAAGGAATAATTACATCTGAGGACCTAAAGGTGGCCAGATAGTGTGAGAAGGCAGTTAGAAGGGCCAGTTGGATGCTGGGGTTGCATAGGGAAAGGCATCACAAGCAAAAAAAAAAAAGAAGTGGTGATGCCTCTATACAGAACATTAGTGAGACCTCATCTGGAGTACAGTGTCCCATTTTGAAGGCTGCATCTCGGGAAGGACATAGACAGAGTGGAGGCAGTCCAAAGAAGGGCTACAAAAATGTTACAGGGGCTGCACCAGAAGTCATATGAGGAGAGGCTGAAAGACCTCAAAATGTATGCTCTGGAGATGTGACGAGGGAGGGGGGACATGATAGAGATGTATATATACCTTAAAGGGATCAATAAGGTACAGGAGGGTAGCATCTTTCGGAAAAGGAGATGGACAAGAACTGGGGGACATGAGATGAAGTTGGAGGGAGGAAGAATCGGGGTAACGTGAAGAGGTATTTCTTTACAGAGAGGGTGGTGGATACTTGGGACAGCCTCCCCGCAGGGGTGGTAAGAGCAAAACAGTGAAGGAATTCCAAAATGCATGGGACACACTATTGTGTCACATTACCATCCAGTGCTACATACTGTTGCCAAGTTTTTATATGTGTTCCAGTGTTACCAGCTGTCACCAACTATTGCCAAATTGCTATATGTGTCTTCATATCTGCTATAGTTAACTGCTGCATTGTTAGCCAGTGTGATCCACCTGTAATCTCTCCTGCTCTCATTGTATGCAAGTAAGCAAATTGTATTCCAACATTGTAACTTTCTCTGTATTCTATCCTATTGTTCTCTAGCCCCCAGGTCACACCAGGAGATGAGTAACTTGTTGCTCAGCACGCCTTCCTGGTGAAACATTTAAATAAATAAAAACAAATAAATAAAACACACGAGGGAACCCTAGAAAAAGGGAAGAGTAGGAAAGCCACAGATCAACTACAGTCTGCAACATAAGTTAAAGGTAGAAAAAATGGGCAGACTAGATGGGCCAGGTGGTCCTTATCTGCTGACAAATTCTATGTATCTGTGGGATTCTAGAGAATGAAAGCACACACCAGATAAATTGGAAGACATGAGGTCAACGGCCAAGTGACTTTCCATGCACCAGAAAGTGCATTAATTCTCAAGAAAAATGCCCTGGAGTGTGATGTTACCCTTATAAAACAGAAAAAAATACTGGAAAAAGGTTTTATTTTCCTGTAGTTAGGTTGTTGCTAGGTAGAATAGCTGAGTTTGATAACAAAGGCCGTGTGCCTTTGAATAAACCTGGAAAGTGCATTTATTTTAAACAAACCTAATGGAAACATTTTTATTTTAATGGGAAAAAAGGTTTTATTTTTATTTAGTTAGGCTGCTGTTGGGTAGGTTAGGGCAGGTTAGTTATGAATTGTGCATATACCAGAGATTAATGAATAATTAGTTGATGTGTTTAGACCAGTGAAGTTCCTAGGATTCTGAAAGATCTTGAAACCCATTTCATAGCACCTTTTATACAATGGCAAGAGCAAATACCTTATTGGTCAAGACACACCACTTAACCATGCATTAAAAACCTATTGATGGGGGGGCACTAATGAGCAGCTAACTAGGTAGATGCAATCTTCTTGAGCTCCCAACCTCGCTTAATAATATAAGTTGGAATAACACATTTCTGCCGATTTTTGAAGACGGTGAGAAGAGATTTTGGTCAACTACATAGCCATGGACGAATATCTTGCAAATGCCTCTAATAAGCACACGAGAAACGCTGGTAAAAATAGCAAGAAACTTGCGGCAGGGCCTACCTTGGAAGCTCCGGGTGCCAGCTCATTCTCTGCTGCAGAGGTGGCAGTTCTGGTCCGAGAAGTCACAGCGCAAGTTGTAGTGGCCCTAAACCCATGACTCAAGAAGACAGAGACCAGAATTGAAGCTAAAATGCAAGAAATTGTGGAGCAGATGGCTTCTCATGGGGAGCGGCTGTCAGAGGTGGAGTGTACCTCTAGAGTGGAGGACACCCTGCACCGCTTGCCAGACCACGTGGCTATGCTGGAAAAGGAACTGGAAGACCTCAGGGAGGCCTTCGGTTACCAGGAAAACTATAATCGCAGGCTCAACCTGTGTTTGAGAGGCCTCCTTGAGGGTCAGGAGGGCCTCAGTGTGCTCAAATTCTGTGCGGAGCAAATCCCGAAGCTGCTAGGTCTCCAGCCAAGAGGGGACAAACATAAGATCAAACATGCTCTCAGGGCAGTGGCGCCTAAGCCAGCCACAGGACTACCTCCCTGAAATATAATCATCCGATATCACAGCTTTCAGTATAAGGAAAAAGTTCTACGTGCTTACCATCAAAAACAGCCATTGCTCGTAGATGAGACCAACATTTTCATTTCTCAAGACTACTCTTCAAGGCTGTTGAAAAAATGCAGGGCCTACAATGCGGTCATGGCTCAGTTAAGAGAGTTGCTTGTTGAGAACTTTCTTATTTACCCTGCGCTTCTCAAAATTCATCATGAGGGTGCCACTTATTCATTTTGGGAGGTGGAGAAGGCAAAGAAGTTTGCAGATGAATTAAAGAAAAACGTCGGCTGAGGGGTTCAGTGGTGAGATACTGTTCAGGACTCTCGTGTGTGCTTGCCCATGGTGTTTGGGTGTCTGACTTCTTTCAGTGCTTCTAGGTGACTCGTGCAACCCCTGGACTAGTGTGCATTTTTTGGCTTCCTGAGTGATCCCAGACACATCATTTTTGATTGAGGACTTCCTGATGTGACTTTGGCTGGGTCTCGGGTGGCAATGGCTCCACGGCAGTTGATGGACAGAACTCCCAGATGAGTGGATCTCCTACCCTGCTTGGCCTGCTGCATGTTGAAAACTGGATCCGTGGATGGCTTCAGGTATGCCAGGGTGGGGTGATGGGTGGTTGAGGCTGGCGTGTTTCCAACTTTGTTTTCGCGCGGCTTTTATCACCGGCCCCTACCCCAGGTCTGTGGACAGGGAAACTTCAGGAGGGGATTGTTTAAGCAGGAATGGGGGAGACAAACGGGAGGGGAGGGTTGGGAGATAAAGGCTCCTAATACAATTGGTGTAACCCCCTCCCGAGTGACTGAACTGAGATGGAGACATTAAGGGGGCCTAACGAATGCCCTGTGGGGAATTGCACTGGGGGATGTCAGATGCTGTGGGCTACTATGAGGGGCAAATGGAGACAGAGCACCAGAGTGCTGAGGAAGGGGTCTTGGACATTCTTTGGGTCTCAGGCAGCACTCAGGTTGTTCGCCTGTGGGGCGACTGCACAGATACATATATTGGAAGTGTGTTGTTACTAATGGTTAAAGTTTTATGTGTTCACTTGAGGTGGGACGTGTTGGTTTGGTTATTGGGGAGCTTGGGGGGCTTCTGCTCAAATAGCAGATGATTGGTTGTTTTGCCATGATTGGTGTTGATGGCAGACAATTGGGGGCAAAGGAGGGGGACTTGACAAGGACTATGGGATAAAGTCATGTTATGTACACAGAAAGTTGCAGGGGGTTCATGTTCTGTGTTGTCTGGTTGGGGTAATTTGTTAAATGTTACTTGTTTCTATCAGGTCCATTTTCTTATTTTCTTGGTTAAAGTTATGGAACTATGGGAAACTACTAAGAGAGGACTGTCGAGAGGGCGATGGATGGGATACCAAATTATGTATAATGGGGACTGTTACTGAATTGGTTATACACTCTTGGAATGTACAGGGCTTCTCCTCCCTGGCTAATAGGACTACGGTCCTGACTTCACTCTGTACAGTGCATGTCCATGTGGCTTTACTGCAGAAAACCCATTTGACATGAGCGGAGCATGGGAAGCTTAAATGGGGATGGGTGGGTGCTTGCTAGTCCGCCTTCTTTAACTCCCATAAGAGGGGTGTAGCAGTGTTGCTACACAGAAATCTGCCATTTCAGGTCACGAAGGTGGTTGCTGACAATAAACAGGGCAGATATATATTTGTGTCTGGAACCCTTCATGGGAAGCCGGCTACGTTTGGAAGTATCTGCACCAACGAATATTGACCCTCAGTTTTTTAATACAATTCTAGACCTACTGATAGGAGAGCAGTTTGAGAACCTCATAATAGGGGGGGGGGGGACTTTAACTGCACACCGGATGTGGTTCTGGACCACTCACTGGGCAAAGGGAGGAGGGACCCCTGCATCAGAAAATGGAGAGAAGGGATTGCAGAGTTAGGGATGGTCGATGTCTGGAGGACCACAAACCCACAGGGCAAGGAGTTTACCTTTTACTTAAACCCACACAAGACATGGTCCAGAATAGATCATAGTTATGTGACCATGATGTGGTATGAGAGTATGGTAAGGGTGGATCACGGCCCAATCAAGCTCTTGGATCATGCAGCAGTCTCAGCTACATTTAAGGTACAGGGGGGAGGGGAGGCAGGGATCTTCTTGGAAGTTCCCCACCTACATGTTAGGGTCACAGGAGTTTCAGCAATTCTTGACGGATCAATTTAAGTTTTACCTGGATACCAACACTGCTTCCGCCCCATCTAAATAAATTTCATGGGAGGCTAGAAAAGGGTATATGAGGGGGGCTCTCATTGGATATATGACCAAATACAAAAAGGATAAGCTTGCACAGTAGAGAACCTTGCAGGTGAAACTGAGGGACTTGGAGGCTAAAGTGGGCCATGGTATTTGGGGGAATGTGCTCCAAACATTAGTCATGACCAGAGAAGTGCTTAACTCTTTGCTCCTAGATGAAGCTTGGAAAAGGCTAGTTTACCTGAAATATAGGATATATGAGTGGGGTAACAAGCCGGGGCTGCTGTTGGTAAACCTGGTGAGGGATAGGAAGGGCAAGGCTCATATAATGGGGATTAAACACCCTAAGGGCCACATTGTCACTAATTATAAGGATATCAGGAAGGTATTCCAAGACTATTATGAGAGATTGTTTCAAGCAGAGGGAGATGGAATGGAAGGAGAAATGAGGGAATTTCTAGATAAATATAACTTGCCACAACTTACCAAGCAGCAACAGAAAGCCATGGGTCAAGAGATAATGAAGGATGAAATAGGTAGGGTGATAGGGGCTCTAAAGAATGGGAAGGCCTGCGGCCCTGATGGCCTGCAGCAGAATATTATGAGGTGGTCAAAACAGAGATGCGGGAAGTGTTATGGGACTGTTCAATGAGGTGCGGAAGGGTGGAGACCTGGCTCCATCAGCGGGGGACAGTGATCTGCCTGATACCTAAGCCTGGGAAGGACATCTGGGAGTGTGCATCATTTAGATCCATTTCCCTCCTAAATTGTGATGTTAAGATTTACGCTAAGATATTGGCTAACAGGCTGGAGTGTATGTTGCCTAGAATAATACACCAGACCAAACAGGCTTCATAAAAGGGAGGCACTCCTACCATAACATCAGGAAAGTCCTCAACATGATTGAGCGCTCTTCTCGCCTCCGGGGGGGGACAACAGTCCTCTCTATGGATGCGGGGAAGGCGTTCGACAGGATCGAATGGTCATACATGTTTGATGTGCTTCGAAGATTTGGCCTGGGAAAGGGCTATGTTAAGATAGTTGGAGCCCTCTATGAGGCACCTAGGGCTGCAGTGTTGGTGAATGGGACACTGTCAGATCAGTTTTCCCTACACAGAGGCACCAGGCAGGGATGTCCCGTGTCGCCACTCCTATTTGCCTTGGCAGTTGAGCCTCTGGCCATTGCCATAAGAGAGGACCCGAAAATAGTGGGGATAGTGGGGAAAAGCAAGCAGCAGCAGCGTAAGAGCACCTTATGTATGGACGACATGATGTCATATATTAGAGAATTCTTGAGCTCAGTGCCAGTTCTAGTGGCAATTATCTCTCAATTTGCTAGATTTTCTGGGTATAAACTTAATCTGGGCAAATCTGAAGTTATGTTTTTGGGACAAGGAGAGGAAGGGCATGGGAACACTTGGGGTTTGCGAAGAGTGGGCGCGCCCCTCACATATTTGGGAATCCGGATTGGGAGGGACCTTAATTCCCTTTATAGATTAAACTACGCCCCACTTTTGAAAAAGGTTGTGGAAGACTTACACCGATGGAAGGCCCCAGTGGTTCCACTCCTGATGCTCTTTGGCATGGAAGATACTGGGACAGCAGACTGGATGCCAGCCGATAGATGGATAAGAATTCTGCTGTCCCTAGCTCGTCAATGTATTCTAAACACCCGGGTTTCCGGGGATAAGCCCACTATAGGGCAGTGGAGACACCTGACATGGGGCACCTTAAACTTGGAGGACCTGTTGTACGGGGCCAAAGGGAAGGAGGAAGCCTTCATGAATATGTAGGCCCCAGTCTGGAAGGCTGCTGGCCCAGAGGAAAGGGCTCTGTTGTGGTAATGACAGGCACTCAGGTCTGTCAACCATGGTGGAAGTGAAGAGGCATGGGAGGGTTACAGGCGAGGGTACTCCACTGTCCAGGGCAGTCAACTCACTAGATGGATACTATTATGAGCGTGGCGGGATGGGATGAAATTATCCTAAACTATATTCCCATAATATGCATGATATGGACCTGCAGTTGAAGTTTCTTTTCGTGCTCTTCTTCTTCTTTTTTCTCTCTTTTCTCTTTTTTTTACCTGCACTGTTAGCAGCTTGTTGTTCTTTCTATTTAGTTTTTTATTCCCTACTGTTTCTTGTCAAAATAGAGGTACAGCATGAGAGTTGGGAAAATCACTATACAAGTGTTAGTAGTTGTCGTGAATTGTAACCCTGAATTCTTAATTTTTATATTGAAATGGAATTGTGATCTGATGCTACTCTTGGTAAATGTACCGTTACCTTTGAAAAATAAATAAAAATGTCATGCAAAAAAAAAAAAACTATTAATGCACAGTAAGGTCTCTAATGCCCTTTCTATAGCCCCAAAATATTGTTTTTCTATGCCAACCCCATTTTCTAAGCAAAGCAATGCACTCCAGTGTGTACGTTAGAATATTTGACATGCACAACCTGATCCAGTACAGCCTGAGAATGACAAACTACAGACATGTGCTTCATACTGTTCAGATGTATGAAATCGGGCTGTTAGTACACTTGGAGGTAATGTACCAAAGCGGCAGCCTGCAAGAAGAGATGTGTACAGGATCCATAAAAGGATTCGGGGAGAGAAGAAATATCCAGATTGTTTGTTTTTTGTGCATCTTTCCAAACCCCTACACATAGGGCCCAATTCTCAAAAGGGGTTTAGATCAGCGCAAGCTGTGCCAAACAACAGCTTAGCATGTAGAAAGCTAGTGCCAGGGACCCTGCAGATTGTGGAACAGGAGGGGTGTCGGTACCTAAGTCCCTACACCTGCTGCAACCTCTCCCATGTGGCATACACTTGGCGCATGAAAGGGTTTGCCGTAAGCTCATTGTACCAGAGCAAGCAGTCCCCCCTCCCCAATCCCTGCTGCTGCCCATAGTGTATAATCAAGAAAATACCCCCCACTCCCTGATCCCCAATGCTGCCCCTATTATAATCAATAACCCCCAGATCCCCGATACAGCTCCATTAATAATGATTAGCACTTCCCCTTCTCATGGTGGTATAGCGACCCCCCCCAGCAGGTAGTGCCCACCTCCCTTTCTGTAATAACAGCCAGCGCCCTGCACAGCCCACATCTCAACTCCACAGCTGGGCACCGAGCAAACTGCCAGTGAGTGCGTACTGTACAGTGCACATGCTCACTGATGGACATTATCAATGAGTGTGTACACTGTACAGTACGCGCTCTCTGGCAGTTCAGTCAGTGCTCGGCTATGGAGGTGAGAGGTGTGCTGTGCTGGATGTTTTTCGTATAGGGGTGGGCACCACCTGCTGGAATGGGTGGAAATACCATATCCAACACCAGAGGGATGTGTTAATCACTATTAATGGGCTGCATCGGGATCTGTGGGTTATTGATTATAATAGGAGCAGCATCAGGGATTGGGGAATGTTCATTAATTATACCAGGGGCAGCATCGGGGAACTGGGAGGGGGTCTATTATGACTTATAAGAAGGATAGCAGCGGAGATTGGGTAGGGGGCCACTAGACCACCAGGAGAGGTCTACCAGTGGCATCCAGGCTGGGGAGGGGGGACCGCAGCACATTGCTACACACAGGTTGTCTCCAAGATGAGACTCCTCTAAGTACCCTTAGACCAGCCCTAAGGGTACTTAGAATTTCTGCCTCTGGGAGAGATCTCTAGATCTCATTTTCAGGTATGTGGCAGCTTGCATCTGCCACATGACCCTAGTGCCAGGTTGCAGCCTATTATTGGGCGAATGGGCAGCGTCAGCCCTGTTTAGGGCAGGCAGCCTGCAATTGATGCTGGCTGCCTTTGTGAATCACTCCCGGTGCATCTTTTGGCACAAGGGGCCCTTTGCGCCAGTCTTAAGGGCATAAGTCCCTTGCGCCCCGCTGAGAGCTTTGTGAATCGGGCCCATAATCTCAAGCCTCATTCCCAGGGCAAGGCATCATGGGTATGCAAACTATTGTGTAGGACAGGCTAACACGGCTTCACCAGAATAGAATATTCCCTTTTAAACAGACTTAAGAGTCCAACATTCTCTTAGTCAATAAAACAGGCCCACGAAACCTACTTCCCAGGATGCACCTGGAAATGAGATGTCACTTGTTAGTGGATAAAAAATTACAAATGAAAAAAAAAGTAATAAATAGTTTTGTTGAAGTGGGCGCATAAATGGAGCATTTTGGTGAGAAGAATGACGTCACATCATTAGCATGTGGGGCTGACACCAGAAGATGGGTATACCAGTATATACACCCGCAGAATGAGTCTGGATACAAACTGAGAGTTTATCGACTTTTGTATCCCTGTGGGAAGGAGAAAGGGTCATGCATGATCAAGCCAGTAAACAGCAAAACCTAGCACTGTTACATGAAGTAAATAAGTATGGAAACTGAGATGGAGTCTTATTCAGATTTCTTGACATGTTAACAACCACCTTGGCCAAATACTAGCCCATCACTGTTGGACCTTTTCTGCTTTTCTCAGCACCTCTTTTCACAGTTTGAGTTCACTGAAGGGAAGCATGGGGGGAGGTTTCTGCAAAGAGATTTTCCTCATCTGACTGACTTTTATGATCTCAGCAGGAAAAACCCTGCTAATCCTCAGTTCTATCAGACAGACTCCTCTTTGACAATAGAAGACATTAATCACTCAGTGCCTGTCCCTGGATTAATAACGATGTTTGCCTTTGCAAAGGGTAGGTTATGAATCACACTGTTCAGTTCAGTGCATCACAGATCTAATCAGCTACAATGTCTCCTTAGTGTTTCATAATGGCCATGATATATTTCATGTTTACAAGATTCTTGGTGGGATACTTCACACCAGAAGAATGTTTTTTGTGGGGGGTGGGGGTCAGGGACAGTGGGACACCTTTCTGGACCTGGTAGATAAAAGCGATTGTATGCTTCAGTGCTTTTAGAGCTGGCATAATGGTACCACTTCTACTGAGGCCTATGAAACTTAAGTTCAGGAACAGAGCTGAGTCTGTGGGCTGCACCACACCTCTAAACTGGACGATTGTTTTCCCTGAGCACTGAGCCAGGAACAGGCTGATGGAGCAGTAGTTCAGTTTACTACTTAGAGGAAACTGGATGGGTAACCAAGCAGAACCAACCTGTGCTGCCACAGAGGAGTTCTGATTACATCAGACCTCGAGACTGAAGCACAAGAGGGCTGATGTAATCAGAACCCTGAGGTGGCAGGTTAGGCTGGTTGGGCATATGGTTGCTATCCAGCATTTTTAACAATGCATAGTTTTTTTTTTTTGTTTGTTTTTTTACCTTTTTACATTCAGAAAAATTTGGCAGCAAGTGTCTTCTTGTCCCTGTTAAATCACTCACCTCATCCCTCTGTCCAACTGACAGTATGTTATTTCTGATTTTAGGGTTTACAAGTGTTATGAGTGGTCAGAATTTGTTTTTGGAACTTAATATACTCCACGATGGTCATCTGAAATGTGTAAAAAACGATGCGGCCATCACAGCAGTTCATTTTCACCTTCAGCTGCTTGATGTGTGCGTGGTGGCTGGTTCCATTCCAAACTGAAACTTGAGCAGTCTGCAGAGGGTATCGGAATGCTGTTGTGCCAGAAAATGGTACAATCATGTTCCATGACATTTGAACTGTGGTACAACAGCATTTTGAAAGTGATGGAAATCCATACACAACAACACTACTATATGCTGTAATATATTCTTTCCTAAACTCAGCTTCCCTTTTTTGTAGATTTACTATTGTACAGTATCACACCCAGTGCTGGAATTACAGGAGGGCTTGCCAGGGCTCAGCCCCCCCAGCTCTAAAGTGAGCCCCAGTAACCCTGGCATTATAGCCATTGATTTATAATGCGAAGGAGGGCTCTATTTAAAGATATGTCCCTAGTTCATAAAGTGTAATTTCAACACTGACCCCACCCACCATCATAGATCAAAGCTCCGGGGAAATTTGAGAGTACAATAAAAATGAGAGGAGCTGGGATTCAAACCCCAACTTCCTGGTTTGCAATCTTGAGTCCTAACCACTAGTCAGTGCTGGTTGCTGAGTTTCTTGGTTCTGCTGGTTATCTTTAAATTGCTGAACCAGAGTCAGTGCTTGCCTGGTGATTGGTTCTGCCCCTAGTATCTAAACAATCAGAGAGCACAGTGCACTAAAGATGAACTGTGACATCAAGTGCTCAAGGCATATATTTACATAAACCACTCTAATAGACCACCAGCTTCCCTGGCGTTTACTGGTATGCTGTTACATCCTCAGAGGGATCAAATAAATATATGCTCTGAGCACTTGGTACTGCAGCTCATTAAGAGTGCACTGTTTTCAGTGATTGTTCCAAAGTGAGTTCCCCACTACAGTTGCACTATCTCCTCCAGGGACACGGCCCTCTCAGTGATTAGTTAATCAATTCTGCCCCAGCGTCATTAACCAAGGGAACAATATGTCAGTTTCTCAACTGGCACACATTACAAGTGACATCACTCATTTTACTCCACTGAAGCCTTACGCTCCACATGGAGAGGTCATCCCAAACTGTGGCTTCCAAGGAGAAATTGATACTAATCTGCAGTGCTCCATTAATAGTGAACTCCATTTGCACCAAAGAATGGTTTTCCAGACTTCAAATCTTAAATTCCCATAATTTTGTGATGCATCACGTATTGTACAATATCTGCTTGTCACACATTTTATTATGTTTTATCTCATCACACATTTTTGAAGGACACTGTTACATATTTGGACAGCTACTAGCTGAGAGGTATTCAAGCCCAGGGGAATATATAAGGATAGCAAAGGACTATTGTATACACCTGTGTAAACCAGCTGTTGGCACAGTGGATTATGAGGACCCAGGTAACAGGTGCCAGTGTTCAAGGCTATGCTTTATGGCCCGTGTAAGATAAGTTGCTACTGTAAGTGCAATTACAGAGTTAACTTTAGCCCTGCCAAAAATTCTGAAATGTGTTCCTGCAATGTGTCTAAAATGTTAATGAGATGTTTCCTGTTTATGCAATGTGTGTAATGCATATGTAATGGCTGGATCATCCTCCGGTATCTAGGGTATAAGATGGCATCCCCCTTGACAAAGAACCTGCAGAGGTGCAAAGCGCCAGGGTTCAGTGCTGCCCCTTTTTTTCCACAAACGTACCCTTTTGCAGCATATCTGTGACTTTCTGTATCATTTTGTATATTCTGCTATTTCTTTGGGTTTTGTGTCTGGAATATTTGCCAAGTGCAGCATCCACTTCTGTGCGCTCAGTCAGTATTCTTTTTTTTTTTTTTTTTAAAGAAGTGTTTATCCACCTTGGCCACATTGGGGGAAGGCTCCCTTCTGCTGGCTTTGCCACTCCCATCCACCGTCTGTAGTCTCCCTGTGGATTCACCTTGCAGCTCGGGACTCCATGGATTGCCCCCCATGGTAGGGTCAGGAGGAGGAGGAGGGGGAGGGCTGTCCTCCCCCCCATGCCTGCAATATAGTCATTTACCACAGGTTTCCCTGGTGACCAGGTGGGTGGGGGTGCAGTGAATGGGTGTCACATGCCACCACTGTGCCAATCATTTTCCTCCTGGTTTTTCTCCCTTCCGTCCCCAGCCACGGCATCCTCAAGGAGAGCATGAGTGTGTGGAGGTGCACGTGCGTCTCGAGGCCACGACTCCCTCCCTCTGATATTCGTCTGCCTCCTGATGCTCTTGTAGGCTTACCACCAGGCCTCCACCTGGTGGCAGCCAAGAGCCAGTGTGGCCAACTTCCCCGATCTGGGAGAGCTGCCTGATGGTCACTCAATCCTCTCCCAGTCCTCCCCCCTCCCAGCTGACTCCCAGAAGCCAGGCTTGTTCCCGAACCTAGGTCACTGACATGGCAGAAGGTAAGATGCTCGGATCCTCAGCCCTCTATGCCACTGTGCTGGCATAGCCATTCTTCTTTTTCCTCCTACATACTCATTAACACCACATTACCAAGCCAGGAAGAGGAAAGGGACAGGGAAATGAACTTGCAAATCTTGAATGTTGCAAGGAAGGGAGGGAGAGGTGGTAATAGTGGGAGACTTCAACCTACCCAAGGTAGACTGGAGCATACCAGCCACGTCCTGTGCTAGGAGACAGGTGATCCTAGAAGCACTGCAGAGTGGGTTCCTCACTCAGGGCATTACAGAACCCACCAGGGAAGGGAAAATCCTTGATCTAGTGCTCACAAACAGAGAGCACATACAAGACATAATGGTCTAGGAGCCCCTAGGTGGAAATGACCATTGCATGGTGTGGTTCCATTTGGATATGGGCAGGGAAAACATTCTACTAAGACTAAAATTCTGGATTTTAGGAAGGCGGACGTCAAGAAGATGGGCAATTTGCTAAGGAGGCATGTGACAAGCATCAGGGTGGATATTGGGGTGGACCAGAGGTGGTCCATCATTAAAGAGGGAATAATGGTTACCACAGAGGAGTGCATTAGGCTTAGGGGGAAGAACTCAAGGGACAAAGCACCTAGCTGGTTTACTATTGAGGTTGCCCAGGAAGTAAGTCAGGAAGACCAAGCAAGAGGAGGACAGAGAGAACTACCTAAAGATGGCTAGTGAGGCAGTCCAGAGGGCTGTGACTCAGAAGGAACTGCAGATAGCTGAGAGAGTTCAGAAGGGGGAGAAGGCCCTTTTTTCACTATATAAGCGAGAAAAGGGACAAGAAGTATGAGATTGTTTGGTTTTTGGAAAGGGAATGAGTGGGTGGAAGAGAATGGGGGAAAAAGCACAGGTACTGAACAAATAAAAGCATCCACAGGGAACTCAGCTGCCCCACTCTTTCTCACCACTGCCTATATCCCTCCTAGGAACCAGAAACCAGCCTCCCACTCCTTCCTGAACTATCTCTGTCTCCTACCATCACATCACGAGAGTATTGTACTGGGGGACTTTAACATTAATTGGCTCTTGAAGGATGCCACTCATTTTCAGGACGCCACTGCCACCCTGGACCTCTCACAGGTTGTCAATACCCCCACCTGCCAAAACTCTACCATCGGTTCTACAACTCTCATTGATCTTAAGTTTCATAGGTTTCATAGGTTGGTACAACGCCAAGAGGACTTTTACACATCCATAGCGGCATGCCATATTTTTTAACTGTAGCCTGTAATGCCCTGACCTATCAGATAATTATCTAATCTTGCCTTAAATACTGACATGGTCTGACTAGCCACCACCTCTGTCGGAAGGCTATTCCATATTTTGGCAACCCTAGTACTGAACCAATGCTTCCCCATTTTTGTGCAGTAAGTCGGACTCTTTAATTGAAGTGGATGTGTCCCAGTGTCGTATGCCTGGACCCTTAATTGAAAACCCAGTTGGGCCCATAAATTATCATCTAGGAGTGCTCTGTAAACCATGCACATGTCACCCCTGAGTCTATGGAATTCCAGTGTATAAAGATCTAATTCCCACAGCCTCTGGTGGTAACCTTGCCCTTCCAATCCTGAGACCAGTCTGATTGCTCATCTCTGTACTTGCTCCAGAGCATTGATTTCTATTTTCCCCCCAGGTGACCAAAACTGGGTGCAGTACGCCAGGTGTGGGCAAACCAATGCCTTATACAGAGGCATCAGCAACTGTCCATCTCTGTTTTTAATGTGCTTATTTATGCAATACAGCAGCCCACTGGCTTTTTTTATAGCCTGGTTGCAATGAGGCTTGAAACTAAGATCATTAGTAATTCTCCACTCCATTTAGGCTATATTTAAAAAAGCTGTTATCTTTCCCCAAGTGCGTGACCTTACATTTATCGGTGTTAAAAGTGGATTGCATCAATATTGCCCACTGCTCAAGATCTTTTAGGGCTAACTGTAAGGTGTCCAAATCATCTTTAGAATTTACTATAAAGTATATCCTAGTGTCATCTGCAAACTTGGAAAGCCATACTACAGAGGATGTTTGCATAGCTGAGTTGTACAGACTAAACAGGCATGGGCCCAATACTGAACCCTGGGGGACCCCACTAGACACCTGTGCCCATCCTGACAAGGAGCCCCTTACAGACACCCTCTGGATTTTATCCGCCAGTCAGTTTTCAATCCAGCGGGTAATATTTGCATGTATACCATGCCGAATTAAGGCCTCGATAAGGAGGCCATGAGGCACTTTATCAAAGGCTTTTGAATAGTCCAAGTAAATAATGTCAACTGCGTTACATGACTCAAGCGCCTGGTTGACCTTGCCATAGAACTCCAACAAGTTCATTTGACATGACCTGCCTTTCCTGAAACTGTGTTGGTGGTAATCTATATCCCTTGACATGGCCAACATTTCGGTAATGAATGTTTTTATAATACCCTCCAGGACCTTACTCAAAATTGATGTTAAGCTTATTGGTCTGTAGTTAGCCATCTCTTGCCTAGGTCCTTTTTTATAGAGAGGAATGATTTCCGCCAGTCTCCATTCCTCCAGCACCTCAGCATTGTCCATAGATCTATGGAATAAATAGGTCACAGGGGGTGCCAACACATCGGCCAACTCTTTTAGCACCCTAGGATGAAGACCATCTAGACCCTGGGCTTTATTTTGATCTAGTGCCTTTAGTCTGTCCCTAACATAAGTAATCACAATCTGGAGTGACAGACCTATATCTTGCACCTGATGAATCTTAGTATTGTGGGTTTTTGGGTTATAAACTGAGACAAAATAAGTATTGTAGTGGCTAGCCATATCTCTGTCCTCAGTTATAAGTTCTCCATTTAGTTGCTTTAGGGGGCCAATCATTCTATTGTTACCTTTTTTATTATTTATGTAGGAGAAGAAGGGTTTATAATTATCCTGCACCCTTGCAGCTAGCTTATGTTCATAATCTGCTTTTGCTTTGTGAATGCTAGTTTTACATTTTTTGAGTTCTGTTTTATATTCATCCCAGCTGGCCAATAGTCCACTCTTCTTAGCCTTGATGTAAGCTTTATTTTTGGAATCAACATTTTTCTTAACTCTGGCAGTAAACCAAGGTGGATTTTTTTGGGAGTTCGTAGATTTCCTGGAGCTTGGAATAAATTCCTTGATTTTATTGCATAGGGAGTTCCACATTTGGTGTAGTGAATATTCAGTAAAGTCTGCCTGCCAGTCCCATAATGCGAGGTGAACCCTTATACTGTTAAAATCTACCTTGCCATAATTATATACTACCGTGATACTGGATGATTTTGTTGCAATCTCATCAATACAAAATTCTACCAATTCTACCATGTTATGGTCGCTGGAACCTAATGGGTGCAAGGCCCTGCTGTCCTGGATAACATAATCTATACTGCTGAGGACTAAGTCCAAAATGTGAATGCCCCTGGTGTGATTTTTAACATGCTGCTCTAAGCCGTTTAATAGAAATGACTGAAGAAATCTTTGCTCGGCCGGTGTTTCAGCCTGTGGGGGGGTCCCATCTTAACCCTGGGAGGTTAAAATCACCTACTAGTAAGGGACTTCCTGCTGAAGTTAAGTTTTGTATAAACTCAAGAAGCCGAACATCAACTAAGTGAGAACTAGATGGTGGTCTATAAATAATACCTACATTTATCTTTGGCTTATGGTGGGGGGATAATTTAACCCAAAGCAATTCTGATTGGTCATATTGAGAAGTGTCAACGCTCTCCGATATAATATTGTCTGCTACTTATACAGCGATGCCTCCACCCCTGGAATGTGGCCTGCTCCTGTGATACAGAATGAACCCTGAGATTTGTTTGTCCCACGAGTCTTCCTGGTTCCACCAAGTCTCAGTAATAGCGCATAGACTGATATGATATATTTAAAGTAAACACTAGCTCATCCAACTTGCTGTTAAGACTTTTAGCATTTATTAGTAGGCAGTTCCACTTCTCCAGTGGTGCCGGACCTGCTTTCACCAACCGCCCAAACAGGATCGCCTCTGTGGCTGTCCTCCCCAATGCACTCAGTGACCATTCCCCTGTTCTCTGCAACTGGTCCTCTATAACTCCCAACCCCTCCACTAATTCGTTCACCTACATAAGCTAAAATCTGGCAAACCTCGAGCACCTAAAGCTCCATCTCAGACACTGGGACTAGTCACCTATTTGTACCACCCTGGACATTGACATTGCACTAGACCTCTTTATCCAAGTCTTTAACACTGCCTGCAAAAAGTTTGTCCCCTGCACAAAATCTCTTATCAAAGGCATCCTGGCCCCCTGGATCTCTCACCAACTCCTGGACATGATGCGCCACCATGATGCCCTCTGGCAGACTGCCCTTGACATGGGCAGGCCTAATGACAGAGAAAGATAGCATGAGGCTAGGAACAAGTGCACTTGGGCCATATGAAATGCCAAAGCCACCCACTACAAAATGTCCCTTACATCCTCCTGGGGTACCGGCCATAAGTTTTGGAACAATATCAAAGAACTCAGCAGTAAGACCAAGACTTCACCCCCCTCCCTAATAGAAGTTAATGGTACCCTCATCCCCCTCTCTAATAGAAGTTAATGGTACCTTCCCCCATCCCTAATAGAAGTTAATGGTAGCTCCAACCCCATACTAACTGCAGATGCCCTCAATCACTCCTTCTCTGATCTAAACCGCATCCTTCTAGCTAACTTTTTGACCCCCCCCTACCCCCACCCCCCTTCCACACACCCCTTTTGCCTTAAGACTCTATCCCCCCAGGAAGCCAAACCATATATACTAAAAGCCCCATGCAGCTCAAGATTCAGCAGTGACTCCTTGGACCTTAAACTGCTCCAGCTCACCCTCCATGAAGTACTAGCCCCACTCACTTATGTCCTCAGTCGCGCACTATGCTTTGGTAAATTCCCCACATGCTGGAAGGCTGCCACCATTACCCCAATACACAAAAGTGGAAACCCCACAGCCACCGGTAACTATTGACCCATATCCTCCCCCCAAGGCCCTGGAACGCATAGTGTCAGACCAACTGACTGAGTACCTCTCCAAATATAACATTCTCTGCAAAGAACAACATGGCTTCCATAAAGGTCACAGCACCATCACAGCCCTACTTGGATACTCCTCTCACCTTCACTCTGCCCTGGACAAAGGTCACCTAGCCGGAGCAGTATATGTGAACCTGTCAAAGGCTTTCAACAGGGTCAATCATGACCTACTTCTAGCTACCCTCCCGACACTAGGTCTATCTCAGGACACCACTCGCTGGTTCACAGTTTACCTCACTGGCAGATCACAATGTGTTAAGATAGGGGACGCCCTCTCTGCTAGTATGCCAGTCAGATCCAGTGTGCCCCTGGGATCCATCTTGGGCCCTCTCCTTTTTAGCCTTTACCTCAATTCCCTCTCCACTGCCTGCTCTGGCAGCCTTCTGTTATATGCTGATGATGCCATCCTCTACTCCTCACACGCTGATCCCAACACCCTACAACACTCCTTTCAAATTGCCTTCACAGAAGCTGAACAATGGTTCACTAACCGGAGACTAGTACTAAATTACAAAAAAACAAAAGTCATGACCTTCGCACATCACCAAAACCCTCTCAGACATGCATGTCCCACCATACTTAACACCCATCAGACCCCACTAGAGTCAGTCGACTCATTCAAATGCCTGGGCATCACACTGGACTCCTCCCTATCCTTCCACCAACACATCCACCTCTTGTACAGATCACTGGTGAGACAACATCTGGAGTATGGAGTACATTACTGGTTCCCACACCTCAAAAAGTACATTAACCTGCTGAGCACATTCCGAAGGAGGACAACAAAGATGATCATAGACTAGCAGGACAAAGCATATGAGGAGAGGCTGAGGACCCTGAGCATGTACTCCCTGGAGGGGAGAGAGAGAGAGGGTGGATATGATTGAGACTTTCAAGTACTTGAATGGGATAAATAGGATGGATAGGGAGGTTAAGTGGCAGCCAAAACACGAGGGAACACATTCTTAAGTTGGAGGGGGAAGTTTAGGAGGGAGACTAGGAAGCACTTCTTCACAGAGAGGGTGGAGGCCTGCTGGAATGCACTGCCGAAGGAGGTGGTCTCATTGAAGACCGTAGGCAACTTCAAGAGAGGCTGGGATAGAGTTAAGGGGGAAGTGAGGATGGAGAGGATGGGAGAAATGGGGATGCCAGCAGGGCATTCGCCTATGCTGTGGATCCTGCAGTACAAGCAGACTAGATAGATCAAATGGTCTTATTCTGCTGACTTCTTTGTATGTTCATATTACATACAGTAATTTGTTATTAAACATTAGCATATTTAAAACCAGCAGTTAAGTACCTTAGGGCCAGAATGTATCCAAACACTGTGTAGCAGTTTTCACTTTCACCACGTCTTAGGCCTCTCTTGCTTTTGCTCACTTTCTCCTCCATTCCCTCTGCCCCTCCCATTTCCACCTGCAAGAAAACAGAAGAATAGAAAACACATACACACAGTATGATCCCAGAAAATACTTTTCTTTAATGAAGGTTATGCACATAAAATAAAAATGCCTACAATCGTGAGTCACACATTGGGGGTTCCACTCCTGCGGACCCCCGTGGCATGCACTAAAGGGGCATACACCCCTTGTGCACCCAAAATCTCCCAGCCATTCAAACTGCTAAACATGTGAATGGTCCAGAGGAGTGTTAGGGGGCATGCCCACACTCTGCACCCATTCTCAAAGGTGTGGAGTACCAGGTGAGGGTGGCACAGGATACAGCAGCACACACCCTGCCATAACCATTGAGTGCCCCCCACAAAATGCAACCACCGGCCATGGCAGGACAGGTTCCCCCCCCATGCCAACCAAGCCCTCTGATCAGGAAGGGAGGGCTAGGGGCAGCTATTTGGGCACTTACCCAAAGTTTTAAAAAGTAAGGGATGTGCAGTGCCCCACCATCCCCAGCTCCGCATGGAGCAGGGGATCCACTAGTGAACTAGGATGAACATCCAAATGGATGCCCACCTGTTTCCACTGATCTGGCCCCCATACAAAAGTGTACCAGGGGAGCAGCAATGGACGGGTGCCCTGCAGCGGCAGGTGATCATGTATGCTGAGTCCCGCATGCCTGTCCACGAGTGTGGAGCTTTGCAGCCAGGTACATGCTTTTCATACCTGCTCTGCATCCTGTAGTGTACAGACCCACTGGGTGCACCAGGCAAACCAGAGCCCCTAAAATGAAAGGCCACTAGCCACTGCCATTGTACAGTAGCACATTTTTTTTTATTCCCCCTTTGGTAGGAAAGAAGTCAAAATAGATGAACTTACAAAACATTACAAACTTGGTGCTCCACAGGCAGAAGCCAGTACCCCTCCAACCTCAACTGACCTGTTGATTCACAGTGGATTTCTTTCACAAAAGTCCAACAATTTCCTATGCATAGTGGAATGGATGGGGCTCTCAAACTCATTCTCCATCGGATCTGACTCCCCAGACACAGTAGCTAGTTTACTGTTTATCCATGTCGGTGTAGATTACTTTGTTCATAAGGATGCTCCTTCCAGTTTCTCAAGTGGAAACCTTGGCTTTAATTATATGATCAGTTTGGCCTTTTTGTTGCAAATAATACATGGGACCCCCTCTAGCAACGTCTTTCTTAGCTATGGTCAGTAGGATTCATTCACAGTGAGCTTTCACCTATTTCCCAGACCCAGGCAGGCACATAGAGAATGCAGTAACCATATGTAGTCTCTGCTTGATAGCTCTGCCAGCTTGACACATTTTCTCTAACTTTTTCACATCTCCTTGGCCTGGTGTCAACTAAGGTCCACACCACCACTTCTTCATTTTGTTATCTAGGCCTAAGTGCTCCTCAGCCTTTTTGTTCTACCTGTGGCTCTGGAGGCACACTTGTTGGGACAGTCACAGGCTCTGGTCTGAGGACCTCTGGTGAAGTAGTACTTGACAATGGTAAGGGGTAGGACATGGGTGCCCTTAAAGGAAGACTGGTGCTTAAGGGCTTCACTTCTTCTTCTTCCTATTTTCAAGCTTCAGTGATGACATCTGGCACTTCAGTGCCAGCCTGGCTGCTGTCCTGCTTCTTTTTGAGTCCAGCAAGACTGACAGGGGGCTGACCTCCTTACTGTATCAGTCACAGGAATGGCAGCTGCACCCGTGGGCAAAGCCATGAAATCAGAGGGGGTCATCAGACCCGGATGTGTAGCTACGCCACTCCGGATTGCCAGTCAGACTCACCTCTGACCCACTCACACTGGCTAACTCACCACACTCTGCTTCCAGTGCAGAATCGGCCAGGAAGGACACTCCATGCCACCTCAGGGACCACACCCAATCACCAGTGGACTGGTCAAGCTTCACCTCCTGCATTCCAATGGTTCCCTCCATCACCCTAGGTGATCCAGTAAGGGGCACACATCTTCCTTGGCATTAGCCTTTGGCTAAGGCTTTCTCAGGTTCCCTTTGGCTCTCGGATTGGGTTGCAATATTGGCTGACATCAGTTCTGTGGTTATTCTGATCAGAGTGGCTGCACTGCTCCAATCATGACTTCCAGCTGCCCAGTCTAGGCATTTCTTTGGGGAAAAAAGGTACAGGTCCATACACTGGTATCTCAGCCTCTCAGTGGAAACACAGGCTCGCTGTGTATGGTTGCTCATACAATATTGCTTACCCTCATCACCCGTAAGTGACTGAGTCACTCTCAGTGCCGGACTTGCAGAGGAACCAGAAGGGAGTCCAGTCGGGAATTGGAAAGAATGGAGAAGGATAGGCTGATTTTTTCAGTGCCACCAGCGTTTTCCTCCAGCCCTGGCTTTGTTCAGAAGTAAGACAAAATGTTTTGGAAGAAGCAATGGAGAGACTCTCCAACCAACTGACTTAACAATGAAGGGACCATGGTGGGCTTGGAGAGGGGGACATAAATTGTTACTGTTGTATGTAAAATGTGACTTACTTTTGTGTATCTGGTACGATGGTGGGGGGGGGGGTTACTAATTGCAGGTTCAGATGTGGAATTGGAAATGCTGATTCTGTTTCCAATTCCATTCCAATGCCATAAGCAGACTCAGATGAGAATCGGACTCAGAACTGGAATTTTTGAAAACCCAGCTGAGCCAAACGGAATGGATTCCATTGAATCTGAGCAACTTTAGTAAGGATGGCCGTGCAAAGCATGCCATCCTACAGGGACATTTATAGCCACAGTCAGTCTGGACTCTGCCTCAAAGAGTGGAGTCTGAGTGCCAAGCCTGGGAACTGTAAAACAATGAGAAGAGGTGGCTCTCAGCAACACTGTACCATCTAATATCCCTAGATATGAGAATCACCCCTGAGACTACTATCTCACCCTACTCACCACCACAGGAGCCATGGGACAGTGGAAAAGGGGGTCTGGCTACACCTGAAAATTGAGTTGGGTGACAAGTTCAAGCCTCTTGGGTTTGTGGGAGGTTCACAGAAACAGGTCTAATTGTGTTTCACTGAAAGAAAAGAATTATGGCATGAAAATTCTTTATGCAATGTAGTAATTAAAACACTAAAGCAACCTGGGCCAGATTTATAAAGGGTACTGAATGGCACAAGCCCCATGCACCAAACACATGGTGCACAGGGGCTTGCAGCACCCTCCCAGCTGGCGATCTGGTTTTTCCATCCCATGTGCCAATCGATACAAGTCAGACCAACTTTTTCTGGTCTAGCTTGCAGCAATGCCAGGTACAGTAACCTTTTTACAGGGCTTGCACCAAATATTTGGCTTCAGCTAGCATAAATCAGGTAAAGTGTCATAACTGTACCCAACCTACTAAAATCGGGTGCAGTTGCAGCAAAGATGTTCGGTGCGGCTGTGCCAAAAAAATGGGTTTGATGTAGGATTTGATGCAAGATCTGCATCGTCCTTGGAAAATCAGGCCCCCCATCTTTAGTCTTAAAGCTGCTGCAGCATATGATTTTTTTGTGGAGGCATGGCCATGACGAGGCCAGTGCAGTAGGATGATACGTGGTTGCATGATGGGGATGGAGCAGCATTTGGGGGGGGCACCAACCATTCTTTAATATCAGGTTAGATCGAGCCAATTAATCAGGTGTGGCCTGGCCCTTTGGGACTAATTTTTCATCTCACATAGCCCTAGTTTTTATACCTCATTTTTGCTTGATTTACTCCCACTTTCTGATTTTAAGAATTTGCTCCCCACCCCGGCCAAAATGAAGTGCATTAATACACATGCCCGAAATTGGCAGTACTATGTGGTACTGCCAGCCATGGCTCCATGCAAGATTTCTGCTTAAAGGGAAACAGTCAGCAGTAAGAGCTCCACGCCCATATGTAGGGCTGGTCCCAATCTGCACTTTGTGTGCATGAACTTTATTTTTTTTTTACGTACTGTTTACTGCAGTATAATAGATTGTATCAGACTGTTTCTGTTGACTTTCAAGCTGACATTTTCTGTAACTACAAATCCCAGCATCCCCTGCTGGAGGCCAGGAAAGAAGTGCTGTTGTTACCCATTTGTTCTGTCATTGTACACTGCTGATATAAGGGGTACCCCTGCACTCGAACCAAACCAAGAGGACCAAAACAAAACAATAGCTAGGCGGCTATAACACATCAATCGGACCGGAGCCAGGAAAATAGAAGTACTTATGATACAGAAAAGTCCAGCTTCTGAGTCACTGCTCACACAAACATAAGGAGCTTCATATCTCAGGATAAAATCCATTTTATTAAGTCCACAGAGAACAGCTAGCACCATCAACCAAAGTTGAAATAGATGCCCCTCCCCAAACAGTAAAACGTTTTTGCGCTTCTCATGCTTTCTCAAGACTGAGGATATGGTCACATTCTACATCCTTTAAAAGCACCATCTTAAAGTCACAGTGCACTGATGTGGAATTAATTAGCACCACATTAAAAATAAACCAAACGTGCTTCAACATATACACCAACCCCCAATAAACTGCATATGAAATCTATCCCAGGCTTCATAATATATTACTAACAACAACAATAATAAAAATTACTATATTATTGTGTAGATATACAATAAATAAAATAAGCACAAAAAGGAAGACAAAACAAAACAAAGAGGGAAAGTGGGGTGGGAACGAGGGAGCAGAAGGAACCAAGGGCGGGGGGGGGATATGGTGAAGACAGGAGGGAAAAGCAGGGAAAGGGGAGGGGGACAGCACATGTTCCCTATATAAATAACCTCATATGAGATATAGAGGGCAACCACATAACCCCTTCTCATATTTATACATTAAACCAGTTTCACTAAATCAAATGGATAAACTTAAGAAAGGAAATGGGGGGGGGGGGAGAAGAAACAGGAAAGGGGAAGAAAGGTAGGTAAAAAAGGGGGGGAGAAGACCAGTGGGAAAAAGTGTGGAAGAGAAGGGAAGGATAAGAAAGGGGGAACAGAAAGATTAACCATACAATAGTGCTTAAAAAATATACAATATTCATAGGATAAACATAACATGCCAAGAAACACACTGTCTAAATTCATTTTCATGCCTCACACTGCAATAATGATCACTTATGTAAATAAGGAGAGAGCTGAAAGCAGTCATTTAGTCCCGGTGGGATATATGATTTAAGTTTGTATTGCCAGAATGTCTCTCTCTGGAGTAATTTATTATCCAGATTCCCACCTCTAATGCCTTAATAAACTCTTTCAATTATCTGGAAATGAAATTCATGATCTTTCCCACCTTGGTTAGTATGTTGTGCCAATTCACTCACATTGTCCCCTTTTGTAATACTTCGCACATGCTGGCTTATCCTGTCTTTGAGTTTTTTTTTATTTTACCTACTGTATGTAAAAAGATAAACCAAGAGGACCACCAGTGTTGTCAGGGACAATCCAAATTATAATCCCTGTTAGATTAACTGTTTATAGAATTAGAAAACAGCAGCAAACTGTGTGTTAATTTATAAAGTAGCAGCTAGGCTTTGAGTTGTGCGTAAATAGATGGACGTTGCCATCTTGTGACCCTTCACTCCTGTGAATGGCTAACCAGAATGCCAGGGGTTCTGGAAAGCAGACAGGCAGATGAAAGGAACAGCAACCAAGTGTTTGGCACCCTTTTGGAACCACTAGGGAAGCCAGAGTGTACATGACAAGTTGGACAGACAATCAGCATTTAAAAAAGGTGGGAACTTGGCTGAATTCTTCCCCAGCCAATGAGGAGCTCATGCCAGTCCTTTCTTGTTTTTTATATTCAAAATTTCTATTAGGCAAGTTGGTGACACAGACAGGTGACAGACATGTACAGTGCTCAGTAGAATCATGACACAATGAAAACGTACAGATACAATGAGCTGCTAGCATCAGTCCTTCCTGAGTGGTTGGTGAGACCAGAAGTGCTGAGGAAGACAGCTGATGGCCTAGCCAGGCCTCAGAGACAGTGATCCTGGTGTTAGAGAAACTGCTGGAAGTTCCTTCCAAGCTGAAGTAGGTGGTCTGGAGCTTGTCTCCAGGGTACTTGCCAAGATCGAGCCAAGCCTGGACCACTGATCGCTGTTCTTGACACACCAAAATGGTCTCCACTCCCGTAGTCTGGTAAGTCCAAGTTTGTAAATCAGGAGACAAGACAGCCACGAATACAGTTCCTAAAAGTGTTGCAAAGTTGTTGTTGGAAAAACAACACGACAACCAAGGCAAGGCACATTTTATGTAAAAGACGCCCAATCCCGAAGGCTCTGGGCACAACTACTGACAGCTGGTAACAAAATATAAATCCAAAACCACAACCAGGCACCCCTTGCAACTTTGGATTTATGTTTTGTTACCAGCAGTCAGTGGCTGTCTTGTTATTTCCAACGATAACTTTGTAACCCGTTTGGTTATCAACGTATGTGCGGCAGTCTTGTCTCCTGATTCACAAATTTGGACTTACCAGACTGTGGGAGTGCAGACTATTTTGGCGTGTCTTGTTCAAATGTAGGGGCCAGGAACTCCCTGGCCTGCACCCTGCCTTGCATCAGTGAGCGTGCACTTACTTTCTGGTCTCTCTCAACCAGCCACTGTTGCCTGCTGCTGTGACATTGTTCATCTTGAAGCATCGGCCACTGTTTCTCTCATGTAAGACACTTGAATACTAGCTAACTAGCCAGAGAAACTGCTGCAATTTATTCTGAAGTTCTATGTTGGATTACAGTTTGTTAGTTATACAACAGTGGTAGCCAACAGTCAGATGGGAAGGGGGGAGTTAAAACAAGCTTGCACCAACACATGATCCCAGGCATCATGTCACCAGGCCCTCAACTGTATTTAAATCATCTGGGTACCCACCCAGTAGTTGAGACTAAATTAAGGTTAAAGAAAATGAAAGTCATTGTAACCTGTGGAATTTTACTGCTAAGGGTAGCGAGAGATCCAACAGTATAGGAGACCTGGGTTACTAGACTGTGGGGAAGGGGGGTGGGGAGGCCTAGTAAGCCTTCTCTGATGAGATGCCTAGATATCTGAGCATATTGTTAAAAGTGATGCTCATGAATTGTTAATAAGAACCAGCATGTTACTACTCAGAGTTACTGTTTAACCCGTACTGGTATTATCATCATTCCCCTTATACCTCATCCGAACCCAAACCACCATGTGATGAATTTAACGAGCCCAGGCCCCTCAGCCTTGCTTGACCCCCACAGGTGCAAGGCAGGGGTAGTAACCAAGAAGGTAATACCTGTACCATCTGCACGGCAGCCCAGCTACATGTAGTTACAGAAAATGTCAGCTTGCAAGTCAACAAAAACAGTCTGATGCAATCTACTCTACTATACTGCAGTAAACAAGGAAGTACAATAAAAATGTTTCTGCACACAAAGTGCAAATTAAGAGCAGCCCCACACTTGGGTGTGGGGTTCTTAGTGTTGACTGTTCCTCTTTAAGGTTTGTGAGGGTGGGTCTGATTCATATTCAAGGACTGGGTGGAGGTTGCTGTTCAGATTTGCACTCCAGGCTGGGCAGGGTGCTGGGTATGATTTGTATTTATGGCTGGGGAAAGGGGGGTTATTCTCATTTGCACTTAATAGGCAGTTGGGGGGGTGGTTATGATTTGGACGCAAGAGCTTGGAAGTGGGTGGGAATGGTTCTGGTCCAGAGTCTTGAATTCGGGGGGTGCTGGTATTTGTAAGGGTCCTGCTCCTGGGTGTCTCAGACCTCTGAGGTACTCCTGTCTTACTGTATCACTGGGACACCATGGGTGTTATGATGGCTTCCCCTACCTTGGGAGCTCGGCAAGGTTGAGGGCTCTGGGTCCTTTTAATCTCTTAGTCAGAGGGTTCACATTTAAAGTTATGATAGAAAATAATGCAGTGTCTCCACCCAAGGAAAAGTTAAAGTGAGCCTTTTAGAAGTATGGTACAACCCCTGAGATGCAGTACCTACCCACCATCCTACAATATCACCCCACATGTGAACTAGTTCAGTGTAGTGACAGTTCCCACAAAGCATGTACTTATGACTCCAAAACAAATAGCACTCAGATAGGGAATTCAGCAAAAGAACCAGGGATTTTATTTAGGGCCATGATTCCGGTCCTAAATGGGGAAAGAGTGGGGTAAACAGCAGTGAGGTCGGGTAGTACAGTATAGTGATGCTCCAGCTTGTTCTTTCAGGCCCTTCAGGCCCTGCCTAAATCACACTAGGGTTATGTGACTTGCTCAGAGTCACACATAGTAAGCAGCTGGAGATTGTAGGAATCAAACCCAGGTCTGCTGTATGTGCCGAACTCATTTACAGCTAGCTACTCTAACCTCTAGGCAATACTGCCAGCTTCACAGTTAGCTCTTAGCACTGCTTAGAGAGCTGATTGTGCCTCGCTGGGTGCCCAGTTATGGAAACGGTGTAGGCCCAATTATGTTGCAAGCGGTTGCCCAATGGTGGTGCACTTAAAGAGCAACTGACACCTTTGGGGAAACTTTGAAAAACACAATAGTTGGACATAATTCAGCTTGTATTTCAGGCATCGTCTATTGATTTCTCCTCTCCATTATTAATTACTGAAGAAATTCCCACAAAAACAAAATCTTTATGCCTTAGGGTTCGTCTGCTGCTGTAGCTTGCTTCCTCCTCAAAATCATAATGCTTTGTTGTGACATCACGGTCTATCACCATAGGAATAGCTGTGCTGTCACAAGCAGAGTATTATAGCGTCAAGCTGGGAAGAAGCAACAGGATCTGATGAACCCTCAAGAAACAGCTGTCCTGGTCTCATGCATATGACTTCAATAATAAAAGAATGGGAATGAGAAATACCAAGCTAATGAGAAATATGAGCTGCTTTGTGTCCAAATAGCATGTTTTTCAAGATGTCAGTGGCCCATGGTTAGCAATGCTTCGCAAAACAAATCCCCAACACAAAGACTCTTAAACCTCAACTTGAGGTATTGGTAACTCCCAGCTGGATGGCCAAGTCCATTAAATGCTTCCAAACATCTAGAGCCTCCCCTACATATAGTGTCTCTATACTAATTGTTTCAGCTCTACAGGCTGCTTTGATCACCATGGATACCATGGTCACTACTGGAGCAAGCGAGGATGGGCGTGCACATGGTAATGATGTCATAGGTCACCCCAACCCCCCGAAACAAGTGTAAAAGGAGAGCGTGATAAGGAATCTTTGCATGGGCTCAACCCCTGGGGGGATGAGAGGGTCCAGTCCACCTCAACATTTTAGGCCCTGCAAAATAGGCAATGACATTGGCATCAGGGTTAAAGGCTCGTAAGATCCATGTTCTCCCCTGTGTTTTAGCTGTGGTTGCACCCATGTCTCTCATGGCACAGGAGGTCCATGAACACATTTGCAAATTCCTCGGATGAGGACAGTATCAATCAATCAATCAAATCTTTATTTTACCAGGCGGAACACCATTGAGATGAACTCATTTTTGAGGTGGAACTGGAAGAAGTTCTCAAGGTGAAACATAATACATTCAAGGAGCTTCATTGACAGACAGCTTACAGATACATACAATAAGGTGCAGGACATGGAAGGTATCCATGTCAGCATACAAGTTTATGCACTCTACAGACAGGTCAAGTTACAATATAGTCAGATGCAATATATGTAAAATACACAGAATATACACAGTATATATGCAGGATCTACACAATGTGTAGGTAATAATATAAAAGAGGTAAGAAAGAAATAGGGCCAGAGGGAGGGTATGTACATCAATTACTGGTGCAGTAAGTTAAGACAAGACAGAGGTGAGTCCTGTAGAAATTAGGGAAGGGACCAAGGGCTTATAGGTAAGAATGAGGGTTCAGTGGAGAACAGGCTGGGCCACAAATCTGGGGGTCATTGGCAGAAGCAGTTGCATGTCTCTTTAATGTATGTTTGAATCCAATTCAAGGCAGCTGTTTTATCCTGCTTTTTATTATGCCCACTGAGGTGCAATAAGAACAGCTGTTACGCCACTTAAAGACGACAGGAAATTATTTCTAATTGGTAGCTGTTTATAATGTTTACTTTTTTCAAAATGATATTCATACCCCTAAGTGATCCATGTGTAACTGTATCAGAATAAAAAGCAATGTGAAAAACTGCATTTTGCATTGCTTTGTTTTTATGGGCAGCATCCTGTTACAGTTCTTTTCATGTAACTAGGGAGCTAGAGTTTTAATTGTCACAGTTTGTGTACAGAGCTCCATGCATGGTTCCGATAGGCCAACAGCTCATGCTTGGAATTCTGTTCACAAACCATGACATGGCAAAGACTCTGAATTAATGGTTCTACAAAGGGAACCGTGCAGTATGCTGTCCCTGAAAGAAAATAATTGAAAACACAGTTTTTCGCAACAGTATTTATTCTAGTACAGTTAGATGTGGATCATTTTGCTGTATGAATTTTATTTCTATAACTGGCAGCATTATTAACTGCTGTCAATTAACACAAATATTCTGTTCCCTTTAAATCACACTACCTATCTATTTATCTATCTGTCTGTCTATGTATCTATCTACCTAATCTATGAGTGCTCTCTTTTACTAAAATTAATAAGGGGATATATTACAGTTGTTTAAACTAAAAAACACACTTTTTTTAAGGTCAGATATTAGGTTATTAAAGAGCTACTGATGCCTCAAAGAAATCTTTAAAAAACATAATGATTAGGTACAATTCTGCTTGTATTCCATTTATATTTTATATATGTCTCCTTCCCATAATTTATTACTAAAGAAATGTGTGCAAATATATTATTGTTGTCCCTTACAGCTCATTTTGAGTTAATCTGCCTCTGTAGCTTGCTATTTACTTCAAGTCATAATCCTCTGTTGTGACATCACAAACTGTTGCCATGAGAGTTACTGTAATGTCACAAGCAGCACATTATGACCTCAGGTAGGGAGAAAGCAGCAGGAATAGATGAACTCTGCAGGAGCAAAGATCCTGTTTTCATGCAAATGATCTCACCACTAAATAAAGGGGAGGAGAAATACAATGGGAAATACAAGCTGAACAGTGCCTAAATATTATGTTTGCATACTGCATCACCTTACAGCATCCCCCATCCATTACTAACTGGGTTAAGTCCATCTTATAGGCTATGGATGCACATGTGACCAGATGTTTCGAAATCCGATCTGCCTAGGTCCTCTTCCTTGCCACAGGACTCCAGTTCCTTAATGTGCATCACAGAGGCTACAAGCACCCTTGCCTAGTGCCTCAGCTATCAGTAACTAAGGTAAGATTTTTAACATTAAGTGCCCTTTGATATGGTTTCTTCTCCACCTCTGTCTAAACTAGGATGTTTATGGGGAGCATACTGTAGCTGCTCTGTGATGTATTTTTTGGTGAATTTCTGGTTTTCTCTGTCTTCTATATGAGGGGTTCCCTCCTCAAGCTAACACCAGAGTGGCTAAATGCACGTAAAAAAAAAAAAAAGAAAAGTGAAAAGGGTTCAGTTTTGCTGGACTTTAGTACCTGTAAGCTATTACATCTTTGTATGGTTTGAATTGTAAGTTGCTTTAGGTCCTGTCTAGATCAACAGTGTGAGATGAGTTTTTCCTGCTAGCTACGCTTCTAACTTGTTGCTTATTTAATTCAGCATAGTGGCTCTTTGATACTAGGGAAGCAGCTCTAGCTCAGTACAGCTTCTCCTTATGGTTACCTCAGGCTGTACTCTCTTAACCCTGTGGATTGTGTCCTAATTTCCTCTCCTCTAGCTACTTGTTGGTTTTCCTAGCTCAGGGCTGTATTCGTTTCTTGTTTGTGGCATTAGCTAGCGAGCTCAGGGTAAAGTTTCTTTCCCACTCCCTATTACTTGATTGCATTCTGTTCAGTTGGCTCAGACTGTTTAAAAATGGCACCACAACTCGATCCATACCATCCCCCTCAAGCAATGCTGCACCCTGCAAGAATGTTCCCCTTCACTGCTATTTGCCAGGTTACTCCACAGAATTCGGAACACCTTGTGAACGGTTCCAAATATCCAGGTGTGGGTAAGGTCCCCTTGTGAGCGGTCCTTACTGAGACACCGGGACAATCTACGGCTATGTCTAGCCCTCCAAAGAACTTGCACTGGCCTGCTCTGGTGTCCCTGTTGAACATGCACTCATACTGCAGCTGTTGACTGCTTGCTGCCACTGTGTCCACGCTGCTCCCTCTGTCCCTAATACCGCCTGAAAGTTTCCCTGATGCAGTAGTCAACTCTGGTGCTGTTCCTTACAGGTAATTCTCAGGGACTTCTTTTCCTTCTCAGCCATACCCATGGCTCTTGCATTACTGTGAACCTCTCAGCACTCCTCAGTCCTGTGCTTGTATTGTGACCACCATCTTGCGAATGGCACGCTACGTGGATCTCATTCAACTGCCCATGCTCTGTGCTTGCACTGTGGTGCACGGATGTCACAGCTGCCATTTTACTTAAGGGAATTCTGCCATCTTACTACAGCGGATCCCTTTCCAAATGCACACATACTCAGCAAGTCAGAGCACTCCTCTTAAAGGCCCAATTGCATCAAAAACATGATAGTAGCAACTAACTGATGTAAAGGGCACTATGGTTCCCCATGCCGTGTTTGATACAGGGGCTTAAAAAATATTATATACTGTATATATATATATATATATATATATATATATATATATATATATATGTACATATATACACACACATATATAAATATATATACACATATATATTTCTATATATATATATGACAAAGAACCTCTTTGTGCAAGCACTGAGGCAATGGTTACCCCAAAGGGCATTTGGCCGGGAAGCCAAGTTTCAAAGAAATACAAAATCACACATGACCCCACAATGCAAAGCATCATGGGCTGCATATGCAAATCACCACAGAATACTGTGCTGGTTCAGCTTTAAGCAGAAATGCATGGTGCCGAAAGGCCTCTCACACAGTTTGCAATTCAATGGAGGTCAGTTTTTTGTTAGCGTGTGCTCTTCTTCCTCATGATGGTGGTCCTCATCATTTAATCTGCCAATGGGTACAGCATAGCATTCTGTGGGCATATGTGACTTTTTATATACACATATATATATATATATATATATATATGTAATAATATACCACTCTGAGGGTGTCTTGATCACGCCATGATATACACACACCTTGGTGTGTCAACTACCAAGGCGTCGTATATCAGAGCGCGACGCACATCTCAGAGTGGCTTATCTAGCTTATAAAATGTCAAAATTGTTTTGAGGGGGTAAAAGTGCAGGTGTGCGTCACGCTCTGATATACGCATGGTCATGTGATGCTCATCATCCAATAAAACAACAATTTCCCTACCCATTTTATAAATATATATATATATAGTTGTATGTATGTATATGTGTATATATATATATATATATATATATATATATATATATATATATAGTGTGTATGTATGTATATAATAGATATACCACTCTAGGGTGTCGGTGGCGCTCTGATATCGACGCACACCTTGGTGTGCGTTAGTGATGCGAGGGCCGCGGGCAGTCAGCATTCAACCACCCAAGGCGCATGTGATATCAGAGCGACCACACCAAACCCTAGAGTGGTATATCTATCTATAAAATGGCACACATGTTTTGGGGGTGGGTGGAAAAATAACCCTCTGTCTAGCTGGTAAATGATATGCTGGCAGAGTTCAAAAGTAAGTCCTGTGTTTAAAAATATGAAAAGTGTGTCCCTCCTGTTAGGTTCTGTTGGTTTATAATAATCCCTCTGTCTAGCTGGTAAAATGATATGGTGGCAGAGTTCAAAGTTAGTCATTTGTGTTTAAAAGATGAAAAGTGTGTTCTTTATGTTATGTTCTGTTAGTTAAGTGAGAGAAGCTGCAGACTCTATGTAGAAGGGAGCGAGGACACAGTGAGTGAGTCAGCAGCTTTAGGAAAGTAGTCCAAAGCGAGAGCGAGTGATGAAGTATAGCATGACCGAGCAGTGCGCATTGCGGGAAGTGACAAGCTGTTACGAATTGAAAGTAAGTCCTTTTGTGTTTAAAAAAGATAAAAAGTGCTTTCCCTCCTGTTAGTTTCTCTTAATTTCAGTAATACAAGCTGCAGAGTCTATGTAGAATGGGCGAGGAAACTTGGTGGTCAGCAGCTGCGAGAAGGTGAGCGCGAAGCCAGGCGAGGTTGTCATAGCAACATGGCTCTGGCGCCTGCCAGCTGACATCGCACCGCTGAACTCTGCTGCTATGAACTCAGAAGAAAACCCAGGCAAGCGAAGCTGCTGTCTTTAAGACACACAACGTAACAACATCCGCATGCCACCCTTCAATCCTTCTTAGCAAAGAAAATGTGGAAAGTGCTGAACAGATCAGACAGCTCGGTGTAGAGAAGGAGATTTTTTAACAGAAAGTGAGAGGAAGTAAGAGAGCTGTAGTTTGTCTTGTTTTTTTTATACACAGTTAGGTTTTCTGTTAAATGGGTTGCATTATGTTGTTTTGTAGAATTTAGGGTGGTGACACAGTGTGCAGTACTAAAAGTTAGTGGCTCTGCAGTAAGAGTGTGAAAATGGCAGGCAGAATTTGCTTTTAGATGATAGTTTATTTAAAAGGAGTGCAATCAAGTAAATCAGGTTGTACAGTGTGGGATTACTAGTGATATATTTAGTTATGGCTGTGGGTGCCACTTGTGTGTGTGTGTGTGTGTGTGGCTGCTTAACTGCATTAGGCGTGGAGTGATCTCACTGCTGGTGAGAAGGTTTTGAGGGCTGGAAAGTAGTTTAGGTGTGCGGTCGTACTGGGAGGCGTGCGGTCGTTGGGAAATAATGCATGGTCATGTGATGCATTCTGTCCAATCATGTTACTGGAATTTCTAAGATTTTACCACCCCATTTTATAAATATATATATATATACTCTATATACAGTTACTGAGTGCCTTAAGGTCACCCCCCAGGTTTACATGACTCATTCATCTTACAGTCATGCTATTATATAATGTGTATCAGATGTATGAGCCAATCCCACCCAGCCTAGCCACTGTAGAGACATTTTGTTGGTAAAAAAGCTATTGCATAACTATGCAGTGTAAAGCCAATCAGGACAGCACCCCACACCTCTCCTTTTCTCTCTTCTTCCTCTCTTGCCACAGATTTTCATCATGGACAAAATTAACCTAACCAACCAGGACCCCTCTGCCCCATCTGTTCCGTACAACAAGAGGATTCAATAATATAAAGTTATCAGGAGGAAGACATGGATCAGGGCACAGACTCTGAGTTCGTCAGCAAACGAACTACCCTCCACTGCTGAGGAATTCTTCAAGACGCAGCATGCCATGATGCACAAGATTTTTCAGCGAATGGAAGAGCTGTCAAAGTCTACCAGGGGTACTCCATCTGAGCCCAACAAAAAGCCACCAAAGGCAAAAGATACAGGAAAAAAATGGGTCAATCAATAACACTCCGTCAGATCCTGATGAATGCGATAAGCAGGATAACCCAGATGACACAACTCTAGGTGATGAACCCATTGGCAGATTAAATGATGAGGGCGACCATCAGGAGGAAGAAGACCGCACGCTACCAAAAAAACTGACCTCCATTGAATCGTTACCGGAACTCCTAAGAGCTATGAAGGAGACAATGGGGTTCAAAGTTCAAAAGCCCTCCCAACAGTCCAAACTAAACTCTCTCATCAGAGCAAAGCAGAAAAAGGATGAATTCTTCCCCATTTGTGAATCTATCTCAGAGGTCATTAGTAAGGAATGGGAGTCACTGGACCCAGCCAGAATCGCAGAGAGATGAACGTTTGACAGATTCTACCTGATTAAAGAGGATATCAGCAAGATCTGGTGCACTCCACCCACAGTTGACCATCAAGTCACAGGACTGTGTAAAAAGGTGGTGCTCCCATCAGAGACAACTACTCCTCTGCAAGACCAAACAGATAAGAAAATGGAGGAGATTAAGAAGAAATGCATTGAAATGACAGGCTTAGCTTGTCGAGCCAATAATATGGCAACTTACACATCTGGAGCCCTCATAACATGACTGGAGGAGCTAGCAACCACACTGGAACTGAACTTCAAACAAGCCATCCTCGCTGAAAAAGCCATTCAGGCAGCCAAATACGTGGCTGACACATCCATAGACGCATTGAACACGTCAGCTAGACTTGCCGCTTTATCCAACAGGACAAGGCACCTCATAAAGATTTGGAACATGGACACAGAGTTGAAAACAGTGCTTAACAAGTTATCTTTTAAGGGAAACCTAGTATTTGGTGAGGGCCTGGAGAAGTATGTTAAGAACAAGGGCAACAGAAAAGGTCTGGATAAAGAAAAATCCTCCAGAAACACATATCTCCCAGCATTCTGAGGCCAATTTCACTCCTACAGGGGCAAGCAAAGGAAAAGACAAACTAGCCAATATTTTCAAAACAGATCATACAACTTCAAGCCAGCCTACTTCTCCAACAGCAGATGAGGCAGGGCATGGGGCAGAGGTCAAAGAGGCAGACTCAACTCCTACTCCACCAGAGGAAAATTGCATTCCACCTGACTCCTCTGAGTTAACCCATGAACCCCAACTACAGCCAACAACAAACCATTTACCACACCCCCCAACAGGGGCCAGACTACTCCAGTTTTCACATGTATGGAACCAAATGACCGAAGACAAAAGGGTCTTAGAGGTGGTATCACAAGGTTACTCAATAGAATTCAAGCAGAAGCCATTCACAAACAGGACAGTGGTGTCTCCAGTGTCGCACCAACCAGCAAAGATTCAGGCTGTGAAGTCTACACTTCACAACCTCCTAATGAACAAGGCAATAGCCATGGTCCCACCAGAGCAAATAGATCAATGGATCTACTCAATTTTCTTTCTAGTTCCAAGGAAGTCGGGGAACATGAGACCTGTTCTCCACCTCAAATTTATAAGCCAGTTTGTCCAGTACAAGAGACTGAAGATGGAAACTCTGTAGTTGACATTACGTTCCATAAGACCAGGAGACTTCCTCACCTCAATCGACATGAAGGATGCCTACCTCCACATACCCATCAGACCTGCCCCTTACAAGTTCCTCAGATTCAAGATTCTAGGTCAACATTGTCAGTATCAAACTCTCCCATTCAGCTTGGCCTCAACCCCTCATGTCTTCACCAAGGTATCCATCACCATAGCAGCCAATCTCAGAAATAAAGGAATCCACATAATTCCATATCTCAGTGACTGGCTAGTCAGGGCCAGATCACCACAGCTAGCTCAACAGCATACACAGATGGTGGTAGACACACTACAATCTCATGGATGGCTAATCAACTGGGACAAGTGCAGCCTATCTCCCAGCCAGACCATAGAACATCTGGGGCCATCATGGACACTGCACAGAGCTTTGTGAGACTATCTCAAAAGAGGGCGGACAAAGTGATTCTGCAAGCTCATGCCTTGTCGATAACAAAGAACCCAACCCTGAAAGCGATCCTATAAACACTCAGGTCCATGGCATCCTGCATAGGTTTGGTTCCCTGGGCACCATGGAACATGCACCTGCTCCAATCACTGATGATTTATACAGGTTACAGACTTCACCACGACCTCTCCAAGACAGTTATCCTTACCCTGGCAGCCTGCAGGCCACTTCTATGGTGGACCAACAGCCACAACATACTCAAGGGAATAACCCTAAAAGCCGAACCAGAAGTAATTATAGACACAGACGTGAGTCTCGCAGGCTGGGGGGGCCACTCTCGGTCACATACTAGCACTGGGGAAATGTTCACCGACTGAGTTAAAAATGTCTATAAATGTCCTGGAAATGAGAGTCATATACCATGCCTTACATCATTTTCGGAGGCTGATCCACCACAAGAGGGCTCTCATAACGTCAGACAACAGGGTAATGGTGGCCTACATCTCAAACCAAGGAGGGATGAAAAGCAAATGACTACTGCAAGAAACTCAAAGGGTTCTAGACTGGGCACAGATCAATCTCCAGTCCATTACAGCCATTCATCTGGCAGGCAAGTTGACTGTCCAATTGGACCAGCTGAGCAGACAGGAAATTTCACCAGGGGAATGGTCCCTACATCCTCAAGTGTTCAGTCAACTGAACGATCAATGAGGTCTGTTGCAAATCAACTTGATGGCGACCACAAAGAACTCTCAACTTCCAAATTTTTACTCCAGATTCAAAGAATCGGGTTCAATGGGAAAGGATGCCCTTTCTCAGAAGTGGCAATTCCAAAGAGCCTACGTCTTCCCACTGATACCACTAATACAGCAAACCCTAAACAAAATCAGACAATCCAGCTCCACAGTGGTAATTATTGTTCCTTATTGGCCTAGAAGACATTGGTTCACAACACTGATGTCCTTGGCGATCGACACTTCCTGGACAGTTCCTAACAGAAAGGATCTACAAGGGCTAGTGCTTGAAGGTGGTGGATACCATGCTTCAATCAAGGTGCATGTCCACTACTAACACCTACAAGTCACAATGGTCCATCTTCCAAAGATGATGAGCGGAGAACAGTTTAACTGATCAGCCAGTAAAGATTTCTCATATACTGCAATTTCTACAACAGGGGGTGGATAAGGGCCTCTCAGTTTCATCCCTGAGGATTCAAGCAATCGCTATTAGAGTGGGGGCAGGGCCTATCGATAACTACTCCCCAGGGGTGCATCCAGATGTTCTCAGATTCCTGAAAGCAGTGTCTAACATCCACCCCAAACACAGACCAGCAGTGGTGCCCTGGGATTTGAACAGTGTGCACTTCACAGCCGAAACACACAACATAAATTCTGCCAGCCGACAATTTAACAGGTTTTGAGATTGTCGCTGTGAGGACCCAGGGCAGAAATTTCTCCTTTCACTGTCTTTGCCCCCTGCCTTGAGACAACTCTGACTTGGAGTTGGATATCTTAAGAAGGGGGGGATGCAGACCCCTGATAGAAAACACACAATGTCTGACAGGCGAAATTTCCCCTGTCAACATTGGGGATCTCGCCATGCCGAACTTCGACAACAGTGTTGTCATTTCAGCATGGTAAAACCATCTGAACACAATCCTAGATGCAATCGCAGCACCTCCCTTTGAACTCATGACATCAACAGATATAAAGTGTGTATCCTACAAGACTCTTTTTCTAGTAGCTGTGTGCTCAGCCAGAAGGATAAGCAAAATCGAAGCGCTTTCCTGCAACCCTCCTTTCCTGATCATTCATAAAGATGGTGTCACACTGCGGACTGCTCCCTCCTACCTCCCTAAAGTTGCTACTCCATTCCACATGTCTCAGACCATAGAATTACCAGCATGGAATACTCAGGGTGTTAGTAAACAGGAGGAAGCTATTGCACATTGGGACATGAAAAGAGTGATCACCATCTACCTAGACAGGACCAAAGACTTTAAACTTTCAGACCGACTGTTCATCCTACCAAATGGCCCTAAAAGAGACCAGGCAGCAGCATAATCCATGCTATCTAAGTGGATCAAACAGACCATAACTGAGGCTTACAAGTTACACGGCCTGACACCACTACAGGGCATATTGGCCCACTCCACTAGGCCGTTTCAACCTCATGGGCTGAACTAAATAGAGCCATTAATACAAGACATTTGTGTGGTGGCAACCTGGTCCTTAGTGCACACATTCACTAGACACTACAGACTGGATATCACAAATGTCCAAAAAGCCACATTTGTGAGAAAAGTACCACGGACACATGGTGGACATTAGCTGGTACGTCATCCAATTCCCTCCCGAGTTGCCTTACACTGCTTCTTAAAACCCAGTTGGTAATAGATGTGGGATGCTGTAAGATGATGCAATACACAATGGTAGTTTACTCACCTGGTAAAGGTGATTGCATGAGCATCACCTTACAGCATCCCTGGATCCACCCTAGTATCCGTATCAGATGACGAACCAGCTAATGACCACAATTATCACATTAACCACCATGCCATATGGGTTGATCTATCCTAAATTGTAGAAAATAGGAAACAAAATAGCTTAGCACATTTTTCCTCAGTCTCTAAGGGGCATTCATTTTCATTGTCTCATTCTGGCATTCAATCTGTTTAACCATAACCACATTTCTTCTCAACAGTACATCTATAGATATTTTACAGCTTTGGAAGATTCGAACTCGAGTCCTGTGGCAAGGAGGAGGACATAAGCAGATCTGTTTTCGAACATTTGTTCACATGTGCATCAGTAGCTTATGAGATGGATGTAACCCAGTTGGTAATGGATGGAGAATGCTGCAAGGTGATGCTCATGCAATCAACTTTACCAGGTGAGTAAACTACCATTTGTTAAAGTCCTCCTGAACATGTCACCAGCTCATTAGCTCCTTAAAGATGACATTTAAAAGTGTATGTGATCTGACTTCAGGATAAAAAGGAAGAAAACCAATTCAATTTAAACCAAAACCACAATAAGCCAGGACAGGTCTTGTTCATTGTATCAAACAACTAAGAAATAACATAAAAGGTTGTTAGAGTATCTTGAATCCAATGGAGTACAAGAGCAAAGGCAGCATGGATTCATGTGGGGTGGTCATGCAAGACAAATCTGGTTAATTTCTTTGACTGGGTTACCAGGAAAATAGATTGGGGAGGACAGTGGACATTGCCTATCTGGGCTTTAGCAAGGCCTTCGACACTGAGCTGCACAGGAGACTGATTAAGAAATTGAGCAGCCCAGGGGTGTGATCCAATGTGGTGAATTGAGTAAGGAACTGGTTAATGTATAGGCAACAGAGGGTGGTGGTTATCAGCACTCACTCTAATGAAGAGAGAGTGACCAGTAGAGTACCTCAGCGCTCAGTATAGAACCGATCCTCTTCAATGTCTTTAAAACTGGCATTGCAGAAGAACTGGAAGGAAAGTATGCCTTTTTGTAGATCACACCAAAATCTGTAATAGGGTGGACACTCAAAAGGAGGTGGACAAAATGTATAAGGACCTTGGGAAACTTGAGGAGTGGTCAAGAGTATGGCAGTTGGGGTTTAGTGCCAAAAAGTGCAAAATCATGCACCTAGGGTAAAGGAACCCAGAAGCCAAGTATAGGATGAGCAGGAGGTACTGACAGTGACTAAGCAGCAAAGGTACCTAGGAGTCATCATATCTGATGACCTTAAAGAGGCAGGACAGTATGACAAAGTAGTGGATAGGACCAGTAAAGATTGCTGGGATGCATAGGGAGATGTACCTCCAGCAGCAGGAGGGAGGTGGTGTTGCCACTGTATTACTCGCTGTTGAGACCTCCCCTGGAGTATTGTGTCCAGTTCTGGAGGCTGCACCTCAGAAAGGATATTGCCGGGGTGGAGGCAGTCCAGAGGAGGACAACTAATATGGTGCATGGGTGCTGACACAGTGGCAAGGCGTCCACTTGAGGCGCCGACATCTCGGGTTTGGGGATGGACTCAGGAGTCAGAGTGCTGGCCGGGGGGAGAAGAATTAAGCTTCCTGGGGATGGTTCTCCTCCAGGGGAAGGGGGTAGAGTGTTCGGTGCTTTACGGACCCCTGGCAGAGACTGGAGGTTCCACCATAGCCAGCGCCATTACTCATGAGGGGATGGGGTAGATGTCAGGCTTTGGCCCCCAGTAGGTCATTGCATGCCCCACCCCAGGGCAAAAAGGACCAAAGATATCCTGTGATGATGTCCACCCACCGATTCCTCCCTCCCTGCCATGCCTCCTGGTTCTGACCGGGACAATGTTCCGCAGGGCTGGTTCACCCCCGTGGGGAGGGAGCCCAGGGAGTCCTGCCAGCAATGGTGATGCCAACGGTAATCTGGAAGTGCTTCCTTGGGGGAGGGTCATTTCAGCAGCCCTGCCTTGTAGGGGCAAGTCAGGGTGGTCGATGGCTGTGGAGGTCGTGGTGGGAGCAGAGTTTTGTAGGGGTAGGGGTTGAAGTAAGGGCTGCCAGGCCACCAAAAAATAAATATGGTGCAGAGGTTGCATCAGAAGCCTTACAAGGAGAAACTGAGGGATCTCGACATCCTGGCAGAAGAAGAGAGTGAGAGGGAACATGACAGACATCTACAAATACCTCACAGAGGTAAACAGGGTGCAGGAAGAGAGTCTCTTTCAAACGAAAAAGAGCACCCAGACCAAGGGACACGTGATGATGCTGAGGAGGGGGGGGTAAGAGGGATGTGAGGAAGTATTACTTCACTGAAAAAGTGGTGGACACCTGAAACAGACTGCCAGCAGAAGTGGTGGAGGCAAAAACAGTAGGGGGCTAGGAGTAGACATAAGACAATTTTAGTAAATAGGTAGGGAGTGGGGTTGTCAAAACTCACTGATGTTCTGGGTTCTAGTTCTAGTCTAGAACTTTTGAAAAAGTTATAGGGTTCTAATCTTTTTTAGAACTGTTTAGAACTCGAACTCTATTTTTATGTTGTCTTGCACATGTGCAAGCAACATCTTGCGGTAGTAATAGCACAGTGAGAGGTGTTCCAGTGTTTGCTTATGCAGGGCACGCTTTAGTAGGTGCATCCCTCATTCCCCAATTAGCCAGCATACAAGCGCTGATGCAAGAATTATAACAAGTGCCACCAACTTGAAAGAAATGTGTCTCTGCAATCAGAGACAAGCTTGTCATGCAGCGGCAGAGATGACATGTATGTGCCTTTCCTGGTGAAACAGTTCAGTAAACATGGTGGCGGCACGCAGTCCCCAAACAAAGCTGACATCAGGGGTGCAATCCATGTGTCAACAAGTCCCCCACATTGTGTGGCAGTGCCACTGCTCACAGAAAGCCGATCATGTCAGCACGTTCCCCCACCCCCATTGTGTGGCACACTGGGAGCCCACCACAGTGTGCCTAACAAAGTGTCTCGCGATGTCTGTTTTTTTTAACCTGAAGAAAAGGAAATGGACCCTCATTGTCTGCGGTGCCTCTCCTCCAATGTCCCTCCCCACACTGTGTGGCAGCACTGGGTGCCCACCCAGTGTGCCGCTGCTCCCTTACAAAGCCAACCATGTCAGCATGTTCCCCACCCCCATTGTGTGGCACACTAGGAGCCCAACCCTAATATGCCTAACTAAGCCGCCTCCTCGCGAAGGTACTTTTTTACCTGAAAGAAAGAAATGATCCTCGTTGTCTGCAGTGCCCCCCCCACCTCACTCCCACCCTCTGCGCACCTCTACTTCCCCACACCCCCACCCCATACTTACCTCCAGAGGTCCAGTGCTGAAATCTTCGGTGGAGCGGGAACACGTCTGGAATCTTCAAAGCCAAACTGTCTGTACTGTACAAAATGACAGAACCTTTGTAAATGAGCTTTTAGTTCAAAGGCGTTAATCCGAGATGCAAATAAATAAATAGAACTGTAAAATGAAGAAATGCTGGTAAGCTGCACAATGGCATCAATGGGGGAGGGGTTCAACTTAGGTGGATATCTCAGCCATTTTTTTCAATTTTGGCTCCAAATTTTCAACATAGGGTTCTTGGGACTCCACCTCATGAACATATGCAATGTCATCTGGTTATTCAGTCCCAAAAGGTGATTTCATGGTCACTGTGTGGAATCACCTTTCAGGACCAATTAATGAAATGACAGTGCCACCGTTCATGAGGTGGGGTCCCAAAAAGCCTATGTTGCAAATGTGGTGAAAATATTCAAAAAAATGACTGTGTTATGAGCGTGCACTGCACAATTTCCACGCACGCTTGTAACTTCAGCAATTTTTAATATTGCCATTTTTTCACACCTTCTTATGAACAGTACAACTATTGTTTTCCACATCCTGCCCAAAATATGTTTTCACATATTTGGTGCACAATGGCGTGGTCGCTGTGGTAAATCAACTTTCGGGACAGATTAATAAAATCATAGTGCCACTGTTCATGAGCGGTGGTCCCAAAGTGCCTCTGTTGAAAATTTGGTTAAAATAATCCCCCAAATAATTGCACTACAGGCATGCATTGCACAGTTTCTATGCACGTTCGTGACTTCACCAATTTTTCATATGTTCGCTCCAGATTTTCAGCATTGCCATTTTTTTACACCTCCTCATGAACAGTGCAGCTGTCATTTTTCACATCCTGTCCTGAATGTGTTTTTGCGCCTGTGGCGTCAAAGGCGCAGTCACTGTGCAAAATCACCTTTCGGCTAGTGAACTGATAGTGCCACTGTTCATGAGATGGGGGGGTCACAGAAAGCCCATGTTGAAAATTTGGAGTGAAAATACCAACAAACGCCTGAGGCATTAGGGTTTCCAGCCATAACACCCCACCCTGCAAAATCACCTTTCGGCTAGTGAACTGATAGTGCCACTGTTCATGAGGTGGGGGGTCACAGAAAGCCCATGTTGAAAATTTGGAGTGAAAATACCAACAAACGCCTGAGGCATTAGGGTTTCCAGCCATAACACCCCACCCTGTAGAGATTGACAGGCGTCAGGGGTGTGGCTTGGAATTATTGGCTATAATACACATGCCATTCCACCCCTACCCCCACCCCCACCCTGCAGCCAGTGACAGGAATCAAGGTGTGCCTTGGTCTCTTCAGCCCCTAAGTTCACCCCATTCTCCTATACTGCACCCATCTTAGCGTATTTTCTTACGGAATGGGGTGAGCGTATGGCCCAAAGACCCCAAGGCACATCTTGACGCTTGTCGGTGTCTGCAGGGTAGAGTGAGGTGAAATGGCATGAGTATTATGGCCGACGACCCAAAGGCATACCCCAATGCCTGTCAGTCTCTGCAGGGTGGGGTTGGCATCAGTTAAATACTTCACTGCTATTCCTATTATGCATCTCTCTAACTCCTGCACTACCAGTGCCAATGCCAGCAAGACAACATTCAGCATTGACAAATGCTTGTTTTAATTGGTCTGCAAGTAATGAAGATAATAGTGAAATACACATGAAATTGAGGACAACAAGAAATAAAATATGCTCAACGCGCGCGCACACACACTGAGTACAGTGCAACAGTCAAAGGGCACACAGCAGTATGATTGCCAATGTGCTACGCAGAAGACACACACACACACACACACTGGGTACAGTGCAGCAGTCAAAGGGCACACAGCAGGAAGATGGCCAGTACACCACACAGGAGATGAAGACACACACACACTGGGTACAGTGCAGCAGTCAAAGGACACACAGCAGGAAGATGGTCTGTACACCACACAGGAGATGAAGACACACACACACTGGGTACAGTGCAGCAGTCAAAGGGCACACAGCAGGAAGATGGCCAGTACACCACACAGGAGATGAAGACACACACACACTGGGTACAGTGCAGCAGTCAAAGGGCACACAGCAGGAAGCTAGCCAGTACACCACATAGGAGACGAAGACACACACACACACTGGGTACAGTGCAGCAATCTAAGGGCACACAGCAGGATGATAATGATGGCCAGTACGCTATGTAGGTGTCACAAACACTAGGTACAGTACAGTAGTCAAATGGCACACAGCAGGATGATGGCTAATATGCCATATAGGAGATAGAGTCACACAAGACACAAGACTCAGATTTATTTATTTTTTTATTGAGTAAGGGATTTTTCATCTCCCACCCCCCACCCCCAAAGTCCCCAAGAAAAAATTTCTGGCATGTATTAAAAGATACCACAGAAATGGGTGCTGGGTTGCACACGGTCACACACTGCGTAGCGAACAGTGCAGTCAGAGGGTACACAGCAGGATGATGGTGGCCAACACATCACATAGGAGATGGAATCACATAGCACAGTGACACACAGATACCTTTTTTTTTTTTTGTACTGCATAGAGGATTTTTCTAACTCTCCTTCCAACAGGGAAATATCTCTGGCATGTATTTAAAGGTACCACAACAGGGTGCTGGGCTGCAGTGCACACGATCGCACAGTGGGTACAGTACAGTCAAAGGGCATGCAGCAGGATGACAGGCTAGACAGTGTGCTATGTGGAAGGAGTCACACATTGGGTACAGTGCAGCAAAGTGCACACAGCAGGATGATGACCTGTACACAGAGACCCCCAAGGCTCCCTATCAGTTGAGTTCATAGTCCCCCCGGCCTGCCTACTCCCCTACTCCCTTCCCAACAAATCACCTTGCAAATTGTCACTTAATGTCACTGGTTGGCTGCTCCTTTTGATCCTCCTGTAATTTCTACCACACAGAAAAATGCCTTCCACTGAAAGTGCCTGCCTGCCTACTCTGTAATGTTCCAAAACAGTGTCAGTAACAACAAAAGGTGCCAAAAAAACAGAGCAGAGCAGTACACACATCTGCTGTACTATTTATCCAGCTCCATCTGCCCCGCTGATTCCCTGCTGCACAACTGAACTAAGTTTGAGTCACATGACTCAACTGTACATGTCTTGCCGCTCGCGCAAGTATACACTAACAGTAGACTCATTAACTAGTCCCTCCCCAGTCCTTCCCTCCCTCCCAGCTGTCAGTCTTTCCCTCCCAGTATCTCCATCCTCCCAGCATGTGGGCTGGAGTCAGACCACACTGCCCCTTGAGACCAGACCCCCAACCCACTAGGAGGCAGAGCGAGTATGAAGAAACGGCATCCTACATACTCCCAAACTAACAGTATTAAGCATTTTTCTTGATACATGCTAGCTGAACAACCTTAATCAAGATCTGATTTGCACTATTCTAATTGAAACAAAAAGATTGATCCTAATGAACTGAAGATCCACTAAGACTCCTATTCTAGATTTGTGGATTGAATCTCTAAACACTCTGGCTGTAACTGAGCGCCTCTCACATTTCGCACTAGGTACAATGAAACCATACAAAAAGAAATGGAATATATATCTATCTTCACATTTATGTCAAACTGATACTTTAAACATTCAGATATAGAAGGGATCTATGGAGATCTCCCTGTCATGTTTGCAGAGTTTAATATATATATATATATATATATATATATATATGTATATATATATATATATATATATATATATATATATATATATATATATATATATATATATATATATATACATATATATATACATAATACACAATATATATAATAACTATTGTCGATGTATAATAGTTTTTCTTTTTTTCTGATGTCTTCTCTTCTCAACTTCAAACACCCTAATACATAAATTATAGAATCCATAGTTTTCTTTTATTTTAGACTCAATAGATGTATGCTTCATATCCATGTCAGAATTATTGATGTATAATAGTTAAGGATTAGAAATGTATTTGTTAGCTATATACTTTTTCATTTTTATGTGTTGAAAAATTCAATAAAAATTTTTGAATACAAAAAAACAAACAATTTGAACCCTTTTGCAAACCCTCTACACCAGGGTACGAGTGGGGTTCAAATCTTTGGCAAACTAGTTCTGACAACCCTAGTAGGGAGGAGGGATATATACGGATAGAACCATGACAGTACAAGTATTTCATTTGCAATGAGCCCCATCGTGAATGGGGTCCCAAATCCAAGCTTTTAGCTAATTTCTGTTTTTTGTGAAACTGTGACATCAGTTTTAGGGTTGCTTTCTCCAAAACCATAAGACCTACAGTAGCACTACAAACTTCATATTCCTGGAAAGCAAAGACTGTCAGCTTACTAGAAATACACATATGCATTCATAGGCTATATTGTTAAGGAGATAATGTCCCCAGAAATAAGATTAATTTTCAGAAAAGCAGAAGTTCCTATATGAGAAATAATTCAGTAATAATTCTCAAACATACAAACGTACAACTGAGCCTGCCAAAAAAGGCCTTGCAGTCCATCATGTCTGCTTGAGTTTGTAGGCCATTCAGTGTCTCCTAAGGGATCCACCCCCTCCCCATTCTCTACACCTCCATGCCCGCTGATGTCCTCCTTCCCCCCCATACCCCCTCCCCTACATGCAGCTTTTCCCTTTGCTCTGTTCCAGCTGCTCTTGTATTTGGATTTATTTATTTCACCAGGAAAAGCCTTCATTGAGCAAGCTCGTTTACAAGGAGGTCCTGGGTAGGACATCATACATAAATCAAGAAACAGTGATATTAATACAAAGCTATACATGAATGTAAAGCATTATAAAATGGCAGGGTAAAATCCAATAAACTTCAACCAGACCCAAAAAATAAAACTACCTTAAATAAAAAATAAAAGAAATTCATTAAATGTTGTTTCCCTAATTATCACACTCTCTTTACATATATAAACAAATTAGAAACAATAAGTATTGTTTATAGTTTTCACTACAACTGTTTCTTTGCTGACAGTGAAAAATACCCCTTTTGTTTTTACCTGCTCATCAGGGGCCTGTCTTCTTCTTGCCGTGACAGTGAGATAATTGAGTTTATACAATGAGCGTGACCATAAAATGCTCAAGATAAAAATGCTATCGCAGATGCTGATGTACCCAATTCATAGATAACAAAAATATCTTATGAATCGAGTTCGTCACACTCGCTATGTTCACACTCTGGTTCGTCACAAAGGCAGTGAGCTGTGCCTCATCAGCCGCGTGGCAACACACTCAACCGTAAAAAATAAATAAATGGAGCATCAGTGAAATGGTGTGTATGGACAGGATGAAAAAGGATTTCGCAGACACAAGGTGATTTTGGGGGTAAGAAAAATGGGAAAACATCTTGATGGCTTATTGTATAAAGCAAATATGCCATAGTGTAGCGTGTCCTACGATTTTCATCTTCATTTGAGGTCTGTGCCCTCTTGAGCCTTCACTCATGGCTACGCCACTCATGAGGGGTCAAGAGGTCACAGACCTCTGGTGAAGATCAAAATCATATGACATGCTACACCATGACATATCCCCTATCTCTGGCTGTAACAAAGGCCTTTGTTGTCTGTGTGTACAGTGTGTTAGGAGAGAAACATTCTGCCAGTGGAACTGAGCAGATATTTAAATCCATGTATTCCTTGGAAAACATTCCATGATAAACATTCCATATCTTGAACGTGGAGAACAGAGAAAGAAAAATGGGAAGAAGAAAGTAGGTAATAATACAGTGACATAATCAAATACATTCCTTGCAGTGGGTAGAAGGAGGACTATTTTATCACAAATGCACACAAGTAAATCAGTTTTTTCTACATATAAACATGCTTTTCCCAACAGTAAAAAGTAAAACAAAAAGGAACCAATTTTATAAGTTCAATAAGGCACTCAGGGATGTGTGTAAAACACATTTTACAGCACATCCAGCAGCTGAAGTCACTTGGCCTTCAGCCTCATGCCTTACTATGCCCCTGGCCATGCTGTAAAATTTGTCTTACACACTCTTATTCATGCCTTATTGCTTACTTAACATACAAAAAAAATAGAGACATAGGAAAAACATACTACAAAAATAGGAAAAAAATAGTGAAACACAAATTAAAGTACGTTATAGATAAAATAATCAACAGCTAGACATAGAAACATAGAAATTACCAGCAGATAAGGACTGCTAGGCCCATCCAGTCTGCCCATAGGCCCTATACAGTGTATGTGGCCACTGACCCTATGTGATCAATGGCTTTTCTTCACTCCCTCTCCTCTCAAGGTTCCCAAATGATATAGTGTGAGCAACACAATATGAGTCTTGGAGCTGTCCTCTGGCTTCAGAGAGATTACTTTCTCCAGCAACTCATTCCACTTAGCCACTACCCTCTGCATGAAAAATTGCCTCCTCATTTCTCTCCTGAATTGTTCCCCCATCAGCTTGAGTCTGTGTCCCCAGTGGCCCTCTTTCCATGAAAGCAGAGGAGACCCTCAGAGTTCACCATGTTGAAACCCTTAAGGTCCTTAAAGGTTTCGATCACATAACCCCTCTCCCTTCTGTCCTCCAGGGAGTACATGTTGAGACCTTGGTCTCTCCTCGTATGTTCTGAATTGCTCTCCTTGGATCATTTTGTTTGTCTTTCTCTGGAGGGGCCATTTCCAGTAGGTTGATGTCCTTATTTAGGTAAATGCATCAACTGCACACTGTACTCTAGGTGTGGCTGAACTAGGGATCTGTATAGTGGCAGAATTACCTCTGACCTCCTGCTGGTTATACCCCTTGTTATGCAGCCCAGCATCCAATTCACTTTGGCTGCTGCTTTCTTGCAGTGTGCTGAGTGTTTCAGTTCACTCGAGATGATCACTCCCAAGTCCTTCTCCTCCTCTGACCTGGAAACCTGCACACCACACAACCAGTACTTGGCCTCCAGGTTCTTTGCCCCCATTAGCAGTGTCAGTGGCTCAGCAGGTTGCACACTTGCCTCTGAGGCTGAACAATCAGAATGCTATGGGTTCTATCCCCACTCCAGGCACTTGGGTTAATATCCCAATACTGACACTATAGTGCAGTATGAGGGGGAATGCTGCACTCCTGAGGTGCCGTCTTTCGGATGACACATTAACCTGAGACCCATCTGCCTGTTCTGGTGGTAGTTCAGGTGGATGCTAAAGATCCCATGGCACGTCTCGAAAAAGAGCAGGGGAAGTTTTTATTTTATCTTCAGAATTAGATATACAAATATATTAAATTCATATCAAAACAAACATACAAATCATAATAAGAACAAAGAGAAAATATTGGAAAAAGAAAGGCAAAAAAGAGGTGAAACATGGTAAATCTATATGAAATTAAAAAAAATCCTAAAGGAAATAGCATTAATAAATCAAAGAAATAATACAAGCATCCCTTCCCCAATCTTCTGAGCAGGAATGTTGCCCCTCCCATAGAACCCAGTCTTATATTTAAAGCCAAGAAAAATGTTTCCAGTAAGTCTCCCATTTTAAATTATGTAAAATATCATGTTCATTTAATCGAGTAGTTTGTATTTCCTTTGCAGTAATAAAATAGAGCTCTAAAGCAGTAATAGACTGTTACTGAAAAATTAAATGGCAATGAATTTACCAAATCCAATAAAGAAAACATGCCATAAAAAGGTGTAGAGTGCTGGCATGATATGTCTGCCAAGACTGTGGGTAAATACCATAGTATAGTTGTGCTGGAGTTAAAGTTCTAAAAGGTGATTGTTTCCACTTTTCTTTCAAAATATCCCAGAACTCTAAAATAAAAGGACACATTAAATAGTTGATCCAAAGTTTCAATCTGGGCCACACAGGTCTGTCTTGGGCAGTATCACTCTGTCAATGCATCCACCTGCCTGTGTTAAGCACTCACCTAGCCCCCCCCACAGCGTGCAGTTCCTCCCAACGTAAATCTCCTCTGCTGACTGCCCTCCTTTGGCACTTATTACACACCTATGTACTCCTAACTATTTTGATGTTTTTCTCCTGCTTATGTTGTTCTTGCTGTATACTCCTAACTGCTGTTGATGTTATTTCACTCATGTTCACCAAACCATGTTGATGTTCAGCTCCTGCTTGTGCTGTTCTTGCTGCAAATTTCTAACTGTTATTTGATGTTACCTCTGTGTCACCCTATGGCGGAGCATGTTGCTCCTGTATGTAACCTCTACTGTATTACCAACTGTTGGAGCATGTGGCTCCTGTATGTAACCCATGGCTCCTGCGTGTTACCCCTACCCTATATCTTGTGTTCTATGTATACCTTGTAACTCTCCCAGGTCGCTCCTGAAAATAGGCACTTTGCTGTCTAGTGTGCTTACCTGGTTAACAAAAGCAAATAAATAAATAAATCCGTTGTGCTTATGGTTACCCCTCATGCTAATTTTAACATGAACCCTAGCTAAATTATATTCCACTTTATACAATAGCAAGAAATAATCTTGGACTGTGATTGGTCAGTTTGGGACTGGACCCATGGCATTATCTCAGCACAACGCCACGGGTCTAGTCTCAGCACTGTGAACCAATATAGATGACCTTATAGAGCACTTTTTTTGCATCTCCCCTTAAGAAACAAAAATATTTATTCATACTAATAAAAACATTCTTTAAAATTATTTTTTTTATTTTATATATAACAATGAGCCATTGTATAATAGGAATAATGCATTCCAGGGTGTATGTCATTTGTGATAACACCACACCTGGGGCATTGAACATACTCGGCCTCTGGCCTCATGCCCAACCCCCTCAGGCGTGGCGTTATCCCAGCATGACACACCCTGTCATGCATTATTCCTTTATTTTGCGAGGGATTCTAATATCTAATAAAAGTTTCTTCCATATGTTCTTGATTTCTGTTTGAAAAGTTCACAAAGGGATTGTTTCTCAAGACATCTTTTCATAACCTCTGTATACAGTTGTTTCCAAGAAAAGGTTAGAACATCAATATAAAAATCCATTTTTTATATATAATCAAAAGTATAAGACCAAGAGAAAGACAAACGGTATTGCCTCTTGTTTTTATGTACAAAGGCATCCCCCTACCATTCCTGCATGACTCTAACTATCATAGGAGTTACCCATGGAACTTAAATTTTAAATTTCTTCTTCAAAATTGGATACAAATTTGCATAAAAGAATATAGTAAAAAACAAAGCAATAGGACTGGACATTCCCACACCTCCTTCCTTTATGTCCTTATACAAAATATTACACTTTACGGGGTTTAACCTGCTACCCCAAAAGCAAGAAAAGAAACATGCTAATGAAGTTGTCTCTAAATATATATATTTTTTTATCAATATGTTTTTATTCATTTGGAAGTTGATATCTAAACAAATACAACTACATAAAACATAGTTTACATAACAATCTTAAATTATTTATTTAAACTTTGGTAACCGGGTAGGCCCACTGGAACCTTCCAGTCCCTTTTTCAGGGGCGACCCAGGTTTAGTTACATGTACCTAGAGGGAGAGAAAAAACAATGCAAACGAATATGTACAGTACATCAAGGCTTATGTGGAAATGTGTGAACAAACAATACAGTACAGAAACTGATGCAATGGGTAGTATATACAGAGAAAAAGAAAAAAACAAACAATATATATGTAATACATTACACTACTTGTAAATAGCTTATAAATAGTTAAAAGTTCCAGAGATATTAATGCCTTCAAAATTCATGAGGTTGAATATATTACAATTAATTAAAAGCTATCCTCTATGTTTAGCCACTGGGGAAATTTGACTAACAAAAGGAAAAATGCATACCAAAAAGATTTTAACTAGAAAAATTAGTTTCAGTTTCTCCATGCACCAAGAGTTCCATCTGCTAACCTTAGATCTCCCTTTGGCCAAACATAGATCCCAATTATATTGAGCCATATCCCCAGGGCCGAAGTAAATACCAAGAATTTTATAAAGAGCGGATGTTACATTTAAGTCTCCAGTGTCATCCTTTAATATGCCCATATTCTTTACATTTAAACACAAACTTTTTAAAAGGTTTATAGCTGACCCTATTACCCATACTAAGCTTTTTAACACACCATACACTAACTTACCCGTTGAAACATCATGTACCAAAAGACATAAATCGTCAGCATAGGTAATTAATTTCACCTCAGAGATTCCGGGCAATCTGATCCCTCGTATATTTGGTGAGCTATTCATTATCCTGATAATAGGGTATAATGTAAATAAATATAAAAGGGGACTAAGGGGGTATATCCCTGTCTAATCCCCACCATTATTGGGCATCTTTGACCAACCCATCCATTTTCTTACAGGCAAACATAAGCTAAGGCATAACAAATTTGAAGCCACTGTATGAATAAAGAGGGCATACCATATGCCATTAGAACCAATAGTAAAAAATTTGGGAAACCTGGTCAAAAGCTTTAGTCTGATCAAAACTCATTACATACCCTGTAACCTGTTTCAGGGTTCTTCTTTCCATAACTTCCCTGAATAAAATAAGGGTATCTGAAATGTTTCGGCCTGGCACCGAACAAAACTGAGATGGATGAATTGGTACCTCTAATACCTTTGACAATCTGTTACACAACAATTTTGAAAAGATTTTAAAATCAATATTCACAGTGATTGGACTCCAGTTATTAATATTGGCTCAATCACTCTTTTTAAACAAAAAATCATTAATCTTTCATACATTCCTTCCATTATTCTATCCTCTTGCAAAAAAGCATTAAATAATCCTAACAATTCTCCTGAAATCAGATCCCAAAGTAATCTGTACAATTCTCCTGGAAGACCATCTGATCCAAGGGAAGTGTCATTTTTCAGAGATTTGATAACTACTGCTACCTCCATCTCGGTAAACTCTGTAACCATACATGATGCTTGCTGCTCATTTAAACATGGTGGGAGCGTTGCTTGTAAGATAGTTGACATATAATCATTTTCTAGGATGGGAGATCCAAACTGCTCCTGGATATGATTTTCTAACAAAGCCATTATTCCCCCATTATCCAGCATCAGCTCCCCAGTAATAGATTGTAGCTCTGTAAACAGTCATGTACTTAGCCCAGATTTACAATCTTCCAAAAGATTTATATGTTCTTTTTTACCTTAAGTGATAAATCGTTGCTTTTTTTCCAATGTTTTCTGCCTAACGTATTGGTTTGCCATAATTTCATCTTTAACTTTTAAAATAACTTCGGAATAGTAACTATTTTGAAAGTTCCAAGTACATACCAAACCCTTAGAAAGGACGTCACAGCAAGTTAAACTTGGTGAAAACATATTTATTAGCACAAACATCTAACAAAAGTATCCCAACCTGACATGTTTCGGAATTACTTACTCCTTCATCTTGAACTTCGGAATAATCTTGTTTAGAAGTAGCTTGTAGAGACATTAATTCATACAACTGATTTCTCATTTTTAAATATGATTGATCTTTTGTTTTGTTTTGACAATCTTTTTGATGTTTGTTTAGAAAAGTCAACCCGACATAATTTGGTATCTTCCCACCAAGGTATTAAAGAATCGTATAAGAACAGAACAGATTTCCTATCTTGTAATATCAGAGTAATATTTTCATGAATGTGTTCTTGTAAAAGGAGACTAGCATTCAGTCTCCACTGGCCCCTACCTGGTGCTCTTGCGGGGTACGAAGAAACCCGGATCCCTATTAAAGCATGATCAGATGTTTCTAGGGGCCTTGTTTCACAAAAGAAAATTGGAAGAGCTATTGAAGTAAACCAGAAATCTATTCTTCTAGCTAACTTCCCCTTATAAAAAAGGTGTTCTGAGGTGAATGTGATATAGAAGCCTGAGCATCTTTTAAAAGTCGCCTGTTTTATCGTAGTTTGTAAAAATGAACTGTCACAATATGTTTTGATTTTAGAGGATACTGATTTCCCTTGTGACACATTAATATTAAAGTCTCCCACCCCCATAAAATGTGTTTGTTTGTGAAAAGATAATGCTGTATACTCTGTAAAAGGGCTATTCTCAGAGCTTTTGTTTGGGGCCCATACATATTTATAATCCTAGAAGCTAAACCTTGATATAATATATCTAATATTAATGCCAGTCCAGGGTCAACTCCTATTAATTTGTGCACAAAAATATCAGGTGTCATAAAACAAATACCAAGTCCAGAACATTGTTCAGGTCCTATTGACCAATAGGACATGTCATGAAACCATTCCTTTGTTGCCGTGTGCACTTCCTGCAAAGTATGCTATCAAGTATGTTGCAATAGAAAAAAACATCATGCTGTAAAGTTTGTAGTACAGCAAAAGTAAATTTCCTTTTCAAGTCCGATTTGATACTATCTGTATTCAGGCTAGCTAGCCTAAATGTAGGAAGTGCCAGAGAAAGTCAATGTTACAAGGTCTTTTTACTTGATTGTGCAGTTCTTTTTAACATTGTTGGTAAGCCACCGGCGGCATCTTGGTTCCCCAAATCTGCAATTGGTTCACTCTAAGTAGTCTGATAAGATACATTTGAGTCCTCATCTTCCATTGTTTCTCCCCAACTTTGTAGTACCTCGTACCGGTTCTCTGTGGGGAGAGATTCCGATGTTCCTGGTTTGGTCAATCTTCTAAGCAGCACCCTCCTTTGTTAAGGTGCAGTTTGAAAGGAAGCTAAATCTTCTGTAGAAACTATTGGAGAAGTAACCAGGGTTTGGGAAGTAAAACCTGATGGGGAAGGGGGGGCATCTCCTTTGAAATCCGCTGATCCACCATTTTTGCCTTCTGTACAGTATTGCTCACACCTGGTGTTAATAATTTTTCCTTAATTACAATAGTGTTCACAAGAGAGGATGCTACCAAACTTCTGGTAGGCAAAGAACCCGTCGGAGGTCAAGGGGGGGGTCCTTGTTTCTGATGTCCCCCTGAATGAGAGCATGTAGCCTGATTTACATAAGTCTTGCTCAGAGTAATCTGTAGTATTGTGTGCAGCCCATGGGCAAGATGGAAAGGAATGATCATCTGCCCCACAAAGATTGCAAATAGGTGGAACAGTACAACGATTTGCTGTGTGACCCAAAGCTCCACATGAAAGATATTTCAGTTTTTCACAGTCTGTGTTTAAATGGGTTAAGGATCTGCATCTATAACAGGAGCGCAGCTGTCCTGAATAGAATAGGATACCACAATCTCAGCTGAGGAAAAAACAGTTTGGTAAATGCTGAATTCCCTGTTCCATTTGACGTAGCTGTATCCTAAATTTCCACCACCCCAACCCCCATCCAAAATCCATTGTCATCAGTTATTGCCTCTGGTGTACCTTGTACAGTACACCATTTTTCCAGCCAGCACAAAATGCCATTCACATTATCCCCTTCATTAGGAAATAAAACTGTAATCATTTTGAAAGGTGGTTTTGTGATTGGAATTGTAAAGAAAGAACTCCATAAGGGTGTATCTTTTACCACATAATAAACTGACCAAAATGTATCTAGAAAGTTAGCCGACCTGAAACTTGGGTCAAAATTTTGATCCCCAAGGCATGAACAAAAGCACAAACCTCAGCTGGGGAAAAGTGCAAGGAGTCTGTTATTAAAGTCTTCCCTACATAATTCTGTTCTGAGGGCAACTCCAAGCTGCCTTTATATCTTAGGCAGACTACATGCCGCCTTTTAGCTGCCTCTGCTGGTCTTTGAAAAAGGCTAGCTTAGCTAGCAGGTCTCTTTTGAGTATCGGGATTCTCTAATACATTTGGAGTCATGTCCAGCATTTAATTAACATTAGTAGTATCGGATGGAGAAATCATACCTTCAATTTGTGAGTCTGCCAAAGGTCTCTCTCCTTTCGAAGGAGCAGTATCTTCCGTGACCTGCTGATCAGTCATTGCATTTACGGCCCTCAAAGTCTCCTCAACCACTGTAGAAGTTGGGTTTTCCATGGCATCTGATGCAGTAGCAGCAGAAGAGGTTGCTATCTCCCTTTCCTGTGTCGCTGCAGTCGCATCTGGTTGCTGACCTTTCGTACTGGGATTTGTACAGGTTTCTTCCGTCAATGAAAATGGCATCCCGCGACTTCATTCAGGCATTTCTGATACAGGAATTTTGGGTTCTGGTACCATTCGCCATTAACAAAAATCCAATCTGCTTCCTGAAGAGCAACTGAGGATGTCCGTTCAGCCTGACCAGCCATAAATGGAAAGTCCTACGAGTCCGTTACCTCCAATGATATATTCTGTCCTGTAGTTGCTGAAGAAAAATGTCCTTTTTTAACAGTTGGTAGTATAGGGCTTTTTGCTGATCGCTTTAGCTTCTTTTCGTCCTCCAACTTGCCTTTATTTAATTCAATCTCTTTTTTGGCTTCAGTTAACATAGTTAATAAATATTTCCACTTGTCTTCTAACTCCCTCTGTAAATGTTGCTCATCCTCTGTAATACTTCCATCATGTCAGCTTTGTTTTCTTGCACGTCTATATCTATATCATCTCTCCTCTGTACCTGCTCCTGCTTTGCAGCACAACCTCCTTCTTGCTCCATCTCATTCAGACTGGGAATCCTCCATGACTCCCGCATGGAGACAGTGCCCCTTGCAAAGAGTAGGGGAAATTTTTATTGTGCAACAAAAACAGATACAGAGAAAATCAAAGTACAGTGCACTGAAATACAGAGCTGAAAAAACAAAACAAAAGAATAATATAAGAAACAAACAAGCACTATAATATGCAGAAAAATAACAGCAATGAAAAAACAATACAATACATAAACTGTACAGAGTACCCCTAAAAAAAAACCCACTATCCGGGGACGTTCAATCCTCCACAAAACAAGAAAAGAATAAATAAAAAATACAACAGTGCACAACACCCAAAGAATTATTCTGAAACATTACCCTACCCATCCCACCCCTTCCCAAAGACGCTTGCAAACCAACTCCCCCATAGTACGATCTTCATAATGATAAACTTTATCCAATTCCATCGGTACTTTGTATAACATGTCCCATTCAGTGATTATTTTTTGTTGTAAAACCCTGAGGAATCTAGCTTGCCAGATTACCCATTTTAGACAAGCGAAAATTACCCAGGCCGTACCCTTCTGCCATTTTCTCCATCCCACCCCCAGTTGTCCTAATATCAAAACATCATAAGATATGTGTTCAAATAGAACTTCACCCCATAAAGCAGCTAAAGAAACCCAAAAACCATGAGAACAGGAACATTCAAAAAAGAAATACTACATTGCTTCAATGTGACCACTACAGGTTTGTACTGAACAAAATTTATCATCATGCATCTTATGTTTCTGGTTTCCCTTAACATTTACTGTAACTTTTGGTGGCCACATAACCAAACTACATCTTACATTTTTAATGGGATCCTTGGCTCAATTATACTATCCAGTAATAGCTGGCAATCAAAGTGGGAAGGTTTAGTAAACACAGGATCCTCTAGAAAACTATGTGTAAGAATTGTCCTATAAATTTTATTTCTATCAGTATCTAGAAACCAGTGTAACACAATTTTCCATAATCTGACATATTTTAATACCGTCTGTACATAGAAAGGTAAGCTTTTATCTGAAACATGCCACTTACCCCTCCCCCAAGCTACCAAAAACTGAGGCTCCCAACGTTTCACACTAGCAATACCACTACCTGTACTCCCAAGCAGTAATGGATGAATGTTACTAAAGAAGAAATTACTAAACAAGTATACCAAAGGCTGAATCATATCAAGCCCACCTTCTTTTTGAGGTCTATAAGTATGTGCTCATTTTACTGGATTCAGATGACTCCCCCAGAGCAGTAAAAAAAACAATCCCATCAGCTTAGCATACATATGAAAAGGCACTGGATAAATATGCGATACATATAAAAAAATAGGCAAAATATAAGCTTTCAATAAATAAACTTTTTTTCTTCGTCATCTTCCATGATTTCCAAGACATAATTTTTCTGTGCGCACTATCATATACCATGTCCCAATTCATTTGTTCCACCTCCCTAGTACCAAACAATAACCCTAATAATTCGAGCTCTCCTCACTCAACCGGAATCGAAAAATGCAAAGGCACAGTCGCATTACTTAAACTAAGCAGTTTACACTTTGAAAGATTCAGGGTAATTCTTGTAAGGCCTTGCAAATCTGACAATACATACAAAACTCCTTGCCCTGATTCCAAATCCCTGACTAAAATCATACAATCATCTGCATATGCAGACACTTTTGGATACACAGACCCAGCTGTATTGCAAACGGCCGAATCCCTGGATCAAGTTCTATGAGCCGTAGTAGGGGGTCAATTGCAAAAACATACAAAAGCTGACTTAACGGACAACCCTGTCGAACACCATTCTGAAGTTGTACTGGAGTCCCTAAGTGCCCATTAAGTAATGGTATCATCATTGCCCTCTCATACAAACGCTGGAGCACATAAACAAAGTGATGTGGTATCCCATACATCAAGAGGGTATCCCATAAGTGATCATGCCATACAGCATCAAAAGCTATTTCCTTATCTAAAGACATTAAATATCCATCCAATGATCCATTCAGACCTTGATCAACCACTTCCCTGATAAAAATTTAATTCTGTTGGATACACCTACCAGGTATGACACACGTCTGGTGTGAGTTTACAACATACTGTGCTACCCTAGTCAAACGTGACATTAAAATTATGGTGAAAATTTTATAGTCAGAATTTAGGAGACTTAAAGGCCTCCAATTTTTTATATACCAGGGGTCTCCCTTTTTTATATAAAAATATCATCACCCCATCATGCATACTAGAGGTCAAAACTACCCCATTCAAAAGTTCCTGAAACACTTCCCGTAGGATCTCAACCAAAACAGGTTTAAAATTTTTGTAAAATTCATTAGGGATGCCATCTAAACCCAGGGCAGTATGAGCCAACAAACACTCTATCGCTCTACCAACTTCTTCAACTGTAAAAGGACTTAATAGGGAGTCTAGCTCATATTGCGGAATCTCTGACAAAGGCCCAATATTCATAAAAGAAGCTTTCGTCTGACTTGCAACTTTCTGATAGGTACTGTACAAATGATCCATAACAACCTCTTGGAGACCATAATGTGTATTATACAATTTCCCATCCTGCCCAAACAAAGCCTCCAAATGCAATTTCTGCACACCCTGAAGTTCAACCTCATAGGGTTAGCCAACTCTTTCTTCCCCACTCTGGCAAAGCGCTGATGTTTTTCAGTCTCCCCCCTCCCTTTTTTTGTGATATTCACACATCTGTGCTTTAATTATCTTCAACAATCTATGATTCTCGGTACCATCATCCCAAGCCTGTGTTAAAAGCTTTAAATATTGTGCTCTTAGACGTAAATATGCTAAATACTTTGAAGTAGCCAAAGACCCTGACACCTGTTTCAAAAAATCTCTAAGATCCCTTTTAGTATCCTCCCACCAGGCTCCCCAAGAATCATATAAAAAGCTAATATCCTGTCGTAAAGTTAGTATATCAAGTACCCCTTTCTGAACTACCTCCTGTTGCAAAATAGTTGCATTCAATTTCCAGTAACCTCTTCCAAAAGAAATATGTGCTAAACCAATGCTAGCTTGTACCTGTACATGATCTGAGGTCTCCAAAGGTACTATACAAACCGCTGTAACTGGCAATCGAGGTGAGACAAACCAGAAGTCAATACAAGTCGACTATCTGCCTTTATAAAAAGTATGTTCTGGAACTATACCCTTAAGATCATAAATGTCTCTGAGGCCAGCTGTGCCCAGAATATTCAATAATGCTTTCGTATCACTATATATTTTTTGAGACTGTCTACCCCAATCCCTAGCAGTCAAACCACAATTAAAATCTCCACCCCACAAAATTAATTTGGAAGTGGAGAGATAAGGTTCAGTAAGACGAAACAAAGCCACTCTATCTGCCTTAGACTATAGAGTATACAAATTAATCAAACAATATGCTAAACCACTAAGAAGTATATCCGCAAGCAACACCCTGCCAGGAGCAAGGTCTACAACTTTCAGAACTTGAACAGACAAATTTGTAAACAAAATCCCAACACCTGAACAAGGCACTTTCCCTACCGACCACAAAGATGGCCCCACCTCCAATCTCGTTTAGCCTGCTCTATCTCTAAAATAGTGTGTAATCTGGTATCTTGTAAGAAAATGATCTGGCCCAGTCTATCACGCAAACTAGCAAAGGTAATAATGCGTTTTTAGCTATTATGGATGCTATTCACATTAATAGTAGTGATAAGAAAATCTGTCTGCATGAGAAAACAAAATAAGTGAAAAAGTCAAACAATCACATCATTTCCTCTTCTTCCCCTTTTTTGGCTTAGTTTTCTCAACCATTGTAGTCTCAGCTGAGGTCTCAAGTCATGAGGAGGCCACTGACGAGCCTTCAGACTCAGCACCATCTGGTACATCCATAAGGACTTCAAAAGGATTTTGAACCTCTAGATTTTCCACAATGGAAGTAACCTTTTGTTCCACCTTAGACCTTGTAATCCTCCAAAAAGGCACATCCTCCCCCCACCCAGGAGGGGGCATAGCATCCTCTTCCACATCCTGAACCACAGCAAGATCAGGCCTAGTATCAGTATCATGCATTACAGGAGTTTCTAGATCATGATCCCACTTTTCCTGTGCCAAAACCTGAGGGGGCTCCAAATCCCCTGGATCGCAAGAGTCGTCCTTTGAGGACATAGAGGGAACATGGGTGGTGTTGTGAACATCCAACGTCACTAGCACAGGATCAGAAGGAGGGCTAGCAACTGGGTTTGTAACAGTGACCTATTCCCCGGCAGCTAAGTGATCCAGCAGATTACTAACTTTCAATTTCTCTTTTTGTGCAGTAGTGACATAAACCTCATGTTCAGCACAAACAGACTGATCAACCCCATTGTGAGATGCCCAGGGACAGGTCCAAAAACTATGGCCCATCTCTTCACACAAATTGCTTTTCTGAGGCTGCCTACAATGAGCACCAATATGTCCAAAGTCACCACAGGGTCCACATTTTTGTTTTTCGCACACATTACTCAAGTGACCCAGAGCACCACACTTGTAGTAGGCTCTGGGTTGGCCTGGATAGAACAACACTCCCCTATCACGACCTAAAAAAAAAACAGTTAGGTAAATGTTGTATTATTCCATGCTGTAGGTTGAGTGTAGCCCTAAACCTCCAGCCCCCTGTCCAAAGATTTTCCTCATCCAGAACTGGGTCGGGGTAACCCGTCACCTTGCATCACGGCTTCAACCAGTAAGTAATGTCAGCCACATTCACTCCTTCATTACGAAAGAGAATAGTAATCATTTTAGACATGGGCTTAGTCAAAGGCATAGCAATGAACGGTCTCCATGCCGGTCCATTTTTCAGTAAATTATACTGTGTCCAAAACCGTTCCAGGCCATTAGGATGCTTAAAACTAATGTCATAGATAGTATCCCCAGTCATATAAATCAGGGCATACATTTCATAAGCATAGAATTTCATGCTGTTCTTAAGTAATGCCCGTCCCACAAATAATTGATCAGGCGCATCTGAGGCCACACCCCGAAACTTTAACCATACTGCATTATGTTGCATAGCTGGCTCTGAAACGGGATTCACACGGGAAGAAAATAACTTCTCCCATACCCCATCATGCCAAACCAAAGGTTTCACCGTCTGTGAATCAGCTTTAGCATGTAACGGTGGAGGGCCCTCAGAGATAGCCAATACAGATGATTCTGCCAGACTCCCAGCTACAGGAGAGACCAATTGTGGATTTATAGGGACTGGGGAAGGTGGAGGGGGAGTCAGACCACAAAACAGGTACAGCAGTATCCCCCCTCTAACTCCGAAATTGCCAGCAGGAGTTCTCCTTTTCCAGTGACTTCAGGGGCCTCAGAATGTAACACAACCTGACCAGGCATTATTTGTGATGGGGAAGCCTGAAGGTCAGACTCAGGACTAGGGTCACAAGACAGTGGGACCACAGCAGGGCATCCCAAGGCAGGAATATTTGCATCCCAGCCAGAGCCATCCAATTTTTTGACCCACCCCGCAGCCTCCAAGGTATGAGAAACCCAATCATTTGGGGAGGGGGCAGGAACTACAACCCCAACTTTAGTAGCAGTTATAGGAGTACAGGGTGAAGAAATATCCTCCCCACCAGAACGACAGGTCTGTCCCTGTAACTGGTCATTCTGGCCCTGTGGCAAGCATTTCCCCAGGAGACCCAGGAGTTAGAAACTCAGTGGGCAAAGCAGGCTGAAAATCAACAACACTTACAGAAAATAAAGCAGGACTAGGCATGATACAGTAAGCATGTACCCCAGTAGAATCCCAAACATGAAGTGCCTTCTCCTGTGACAAAACCACCAAACCTTAGTCCCCATCCGTATCACGCTTACCAGCTGCCCATACTGGTATCTATTGTGGGGCAGAGCGAGCCAGATTATCCACTGAAGCCTCCATAACCATTTCTACTGGCACCACATCATCCCCAGCTGTTTCCACTTCCATGTGTGTCTCCGAGACAACAGCTCGAGCACAGTCATCTGACACTGCACCAGTCCTAACACGCTCCAAAAGCAACAGCTCTAGTTCCGCCTTCCTCGAATGGAATCTGCGTTCCTCTACGGCAAGCAGCTCCCGAATTTCCACATCAGATGTCACCGAAATCAAATCATCCTGCAGCACTTCTTCCTCAGGTAGGGAAGTCATAATCTCAACGACTTCAGAACCACTCATTGCAGGATTGGCCTTACCGAAACCCGAGACTGAAGAATAGGCCTGTTCCCCGGCCCCTTGCACGTCTCAACTCCGTGACGGCCCAGGCAGACTGGCCATAGCAGCACCAGTCACAGCGCCATCTCCCATAGAGTAGAGGGATTTCCCCAGTGTCCTGACCAAATTTCTGCCATTCACTAAAAATACCACTGACAGCTTAATCTGGTTCAGTGTCAGTTGGCATCCATCTGTATCCACCTCCCACAGGACAAGGCTGAAAATTGGCAGAATTGTCTAGGCCTCCTTTCCCGGTCAACAAAAATGAAAATAAATAAATGTGCATTACCTTATACTTTTTTATGTTGATTCCCAGTTGCCAAATACCTGACCATTTGTCTAGCTTACCCAGGTCCTCCCTAAGGTCCTGTCTGCCATCTTCTGTGTCTACTGTCCCACAGAGCTTTGTGTCCTTCATAAACAAGCATATTTTACCCTTTATTCCATCTGCAGTATCCCTGATGAAGATGTTAAAACCAGACTGAGCACTGAGCCCTTTGGGACCCCACTGATGACTGGCCTAGCCTCCAAGAACACCCCCCCCCCTCCCCGAATGCCACTCTTTGATTTCTGTCCTGCAGCCAGTTTCTAACCTACATGATCAGTTCACCCTTCCCCCAGGTCCTCCAGCTTCTTGATTAATGTCAAGTAAGGGAACAGAGCACAAAGTCTTACCAAAATCCAGTTACAGGATGTCCACTGCTTGGCGCCTGTCTATTGTCCTGGTTACCCAAGCAAAGAAATCATTTAGGCTAGTCTGGCAGGTCCAACCTGACACAAATCTGTGCTGTCTCTCATCCTGGAGCCCATTTTCTTTCACAAAGCTTACCGGTCTTTCTTTCAGTATGGTTTCCAATGAGTTTCCCCACAATTGAGGCCAGATTGACCAGTCTGCAATTACCAGGGTCATCCCTTGTCCTGCTTTTGTGTAGCAGCACTACACATGCTGACCTCCAATCCTGACTCCAATGAGGTGTTAAACAGGTGCGCCAGGGAACCCACCAGAATATCCACCAACTCCTTTAACTCCCTCGGATGTTCACAATCTGGTCCTGGAGATTTGTCTACCTTCAGGGCCATTAAGCCCTTACTCACCTTGTCAGCCTCAAGCTCCCTGTCTGGGTCACCACCCATCCCATTGCCCTGCCTTCTTCCCTTGAGGTGCTGGATCATCTTTCTCCTTAGTGAAGACTGAATAGAGATGTCTTGTGCAGCTTCCTCCTGCATGGCAGCTTAAGTCTTGAGCTCTCCACCCGACTCTGATATATTTTATCAAAAAGCCATATCCAAACCGCGAATTTAAAATATCAAGGACACTAATCCATGGCTACTACAAAAATAAAGGAGGGGGTAACAGATTTGCTGCTATACGGCTGGATACAGAAATTTCAGATGAAGACCTCTCCGATTCTGAGGCCTCCGAATGACTTCCCCAGACTCAAAGCAACACCCCACTCAAATCGAGGAAAAAACAAACCTGCTTAAGAGAAGAAAATAAATCTCAAACTGGACAAAATACTTACTGAACTGCAGGAATTTAAAACAGATTTTAACTCGTTTAAGCAGATACAGGAATCCTTTCGCTCAGATCTCGGGGAACTCCATGAGAAAGTCCTGGGCCTGGAGCAGCAATCACAACAGCAGGCCTCCACCACGCAACAAATACAGACTACACTGAGCCAAGTAATCCAACTCTGCCATCTCACTGTGGCTAGACAGGAGGATACAGAGAACTGTAACCGCAGAAATAATCTCCATATTTACGGAGTCCCGGAGGAAAGCGAGGGTTCCGATCTGCAAGTACACATAGAGGCCCTACTGCGAGAGGCCCTTAAACTAGATCCGGACTATGACCTGGAAATTGAGAGGCTGCATAGAGCGCTCGGCACTAAACCTAACCAGCTGAATGCTCATCCCAGATCCATCATAATAAGATTCCTTCGGTTACAAACAAAGGAGAACATTTTAAAACAAGTCTGGTCACACTGTAAATTGTTTTTTGGGGTAGTCGCATATTCGTGGATAACGATTATGCCCCAGCTACTATGCAAAAAAGAAGAGCTTATATCCCCTTATTCCCTTGGCTCAGACAACAGAATCTGAAGTTTAGAACCCCCTACCCTAGTAAGCTGATAGTTCAATTCTCATCCAGGCAGCATTTTTATGATTCCTTTGACAAGGCCTACACAGACTTAAAAGCAAGGGCCTTTATGCTGCCTGCCTCTGTGAGACTCTCCCCGCAGACAGCAACTTCCCAAGGCCCCCACAGGGCCTTAACTGGAGAAGTCCCAGATCAACAAGCCACAATCGATTCCATTAAAAAGATGCTACTGCAATTTTCCAGACCATCCACCTGAAGGACTCTCGAGAAGCTTTTGCAGTTATAGGGTCGCAGTGAGTATGGGGTGTTGCTGCCTTAGATAGTATTTGGGAGCAGGACCGTGCCTCCCGTTCTTTGGTCTGGGGGGGTTCTGGGGAGGGGCGCCGGGGAAGCCCCGGAGGATGGATGGGGACGGTCCTCAACTTTAGGGCACTTCACCGAAGTGTTTAAAGACTTGGAGTTTAGGCGGGGAGCGGAGCCCCTCGTATGGAGACCCTCATGGGGGAGGCGGAGGGATGGATGAGGCCTACTGATGCTTACCCAGTTCACCCTTTGCAACGAGTAAAAACTGACATGAAGTGGGCGTCCCTGCCTGGCATAGGAGAACATTGGCCACACACAGGCATTAACAGACTATAAGAGAACCAATGAGACATTTTCCTGCTAAATAGAGAGTCGATCTAACTGGGACCCTCTGCCCCACGTGACCTGACTGAGTGGCTGACAACTGGACCTCTCAATCCCGCTCTGATATGGAGGCCGGTCAGTGGTAGGCCAGGGAGTACTCCTAATAAAGTAGTCCGGGCCTGTTGGAAAGATTATACCCGCTAGATAGGATAATGTATAGGCCTTCTCGGTGCTGGAGGAGACACCCTTACTTGTGAAGGGTTGGACGAGATGTCTACACTTTTAAGCTTGCCCTCCTGTTCTCTGCTATCCACTGCCCTCCTCCAGGGGAGGATGCTTCTCTGGTGGGGATCTCCATTGACTTCTACATCTTCCTTGGAACTGGGGGACTGTCTCTGCCCCTTGGGGGGTCCCTTTGGCCTGGCCCTGTGGCCCCTGCACCACCCTCACTGGTTGGGTGGTGCCCTGCTTAGCCCTGAGTGCACCCCAAAGTCATTCTTCTGCATGCACCCCCTTATCACTGCGGCCCACTACCTACAAGACACAGGACTTACAACGGCAACAGGTCACTACTATATAGATCAGTGAAGATGAAAGGCTTCTCATGGACAATTAGCTCTTATTCTCCTGCATTAATGTTTTTCTTTTCTTTTTTCTACTGACTGGGAACTGGACATTACGAATATAAATAAGATCGTATCATTAGCCAAGTATTAAGTTATGTGGCCCATATTAAAGGCACACCTCTACAGAATGTTGTATTAGCCACAACGGCCCCTTACCCCTAGAGGCCAAGGACAGAAGAGCCATTCAGTACATTTTTTATACAAGTAAAACTGGAAGCGGGAGTAGAGAGACTTAAGGCCTGATAATGCACCTTAGGAAAGGGACAAGCCTTGATGACTATATGGTCTGATCCTATGTGATGACCCCACCCCATCACAGTTGCCCTTTGGAGGGAGGGAAGGAATCACCACCATCAACTCTAGACTTAAAGGAGGCTGCATCTCCCCCCCTCCCCATTATAGCCCTACCCCTCACACAATCGCATTATTTTTTTTTCCTCCTTTGTTTTTCTCCTACTAACCCTAAACCTCTTCCTATTTAGGGGCAGGAGTCTCCCCAGGGTATCCTCCCACTTGCTGGGATGGAATCCCATACTCAGACGGTCAGTTGACTGGTCTCAGCCATGGCTACACAGTGTACCCATGACAATGGAAGTCACCCAAGCTATTCTGTATAGAATACTGTACATAGTTAATGGACACTCAGTTCAGCCTAGTTGGCTTATTTTAGTGTCTATCAGTTTCACCTTCTCTCTAATATGTTCCAATCTCTTCTTCCTTCTTTCCCCCTGGATATGGAGCCCCAGCTGCAATATTACCCACCAGAAGAACATAGACTTACAATATAGATGTTTGCTGAGTACATCATGGTCCGAGGGAAGGGGGGACATCCTTGGGCGGAGAAAACCCCCCTTACAATGAATAGATACAAATGGCTGACTTCAAAATTATTTCTCATAATGTGAATGGTCTGACTGGCCCCATAAAGAAATACCGCATGCTACAAGTTCTTAAACTCCACCCAGATGTCCTCCTTTTACAGGAGACACATCTATCATCTCTGGAGCACCACAAATTACTTAAGTTTGGCTTTTCCCACATGGTGGAATCCTCCTACCTGCATGGTAGGAGGAGGAGGGGAACTGCGGTCTTCCTCCCAAAGCATTCTAGGGCTCAAGTTATTGATCAGTATTCAATGGGGGGGGGGAGTAGGTTGTCCCGAATGATAATTGAACTGAACAGTCAGACCTTAACCCTCTGTAGCATTTACATTCCCCCTGGCTCGGATGCCTCTTCAATCCAGCATCTGATGGATACCATTCTAACTAGACAGCGAGGCATACGGATTTTGGAGGGTGACCTAAATTGTCAACTAAATCCCTCTATGGACTCCTCCTCTGCCAGACCCTCTCCTCAGTCATCGAGTCAGAAATATCTTAGACGATTAATAAGAGAGGTTGGTTTGACAGATACGTGGAGGCAGTTACAACCCACTCAGAGAAAATTCACATACTATTCTAATGCCTACAAACACTACTCCAGACTTGATTACATATGCATGGGGGAGAGAGAATATGGAGTTGGTTAGTAGCGCAGATATTCTGAATATCAGCCTCTCTGATCATGCACCTACGGTACTAGAACTAGCTCTGAGGAGTGAAGTAAAAAAGACACAGTGAAGGTTTACTCCTTCTCTGCTTAGAGACCTTGGATTTCGAGAATTATTGGAGAAGCGTATCCCAGAGATTACAGGAGACAACTCATCTTCCCAAGTCTCCCCACAACTGTTATGGGATATGATTAAGGTAGTCCTCCATGGATACATAATTTCATATGCCTCGTATAAAAAAAGACAGCTTTCTTCCCACCTCACCACTCTGCATTCACAACTGTGAACTCTTCAAGAGGCACATATGCAGGGGAATGAGGATGTGGTAACCCAGCTATCTCAGACCCAAGCAAAAATTCAAAAATTAATAACTACCAAGACAGAACAGGCTCTTGCATGGCTTCGACAACGACACTATGAGGGTGGGGCTAGAGCATCAAAACTTTTGGCGTATCACCTCAGACGACAGACTCAACTATCAAATATCCCAAAAATAAAGGATCCAAACTCCGGTCAAATGTGCTACATGACACAAAGTATTTTGGGAGCCTTTTAAAAATATTACCAGTCGTTGTACGCAGGTCAGTTAGATCCTTCTCCTGCTCAGCTGTCAACCTTCTTCTCGAAGCTTACACTGCCCTCACTGTCTGAGTCTCAGCAGGCCAAATTAATGGCACCAATCTCTGAATCGGCGCTACACACAGCCATTAAGAACCTTAAAAATGGGAAGAGCCCAGATCCCATCGGTTATGGCCCACAATTCTACAAAGGTGCCTGGGACTTGATTCACCATCCACTACTACAAGCAATACAGAAGGGTCACACTACCTATACTTTCTCCGTATCATGGCGACAGGCAGCTATCTCGGTAATACTTAAACCTCAAAAACCCCCACAACTGTGCGACTCCTACCACCCCATTTCTGTCATTAATCAAGACTATACATTATACAATAGTGTCTTAGCACATAGATCAATCTGGCTTTATCGAGGGTCGACATACTACTGACAATATCAAACAGACCCTATACCTTACAGGCCATGCCCAAACAATAAAATCCCCTCTACTTCTTCTTAGTTTAGATGCACAGAAAGCATTCGACATGGTCTCATGGACCTTTATCCAGGCAGCACTAGCCAAATTTAATTTTCCCACACTTTTCAAGAATATAATCACAGGGACCCAGAGGCGACAGTTAAGGTAAATGGCTCCCATTCTGACAAATTTAGTCTGCATCGAGGAACAAGGCAGGGTTGCCCCCTGTCCTCATACTTATTCGCGATTTTTGTAGAACCAATTGCACAACTCCTCAGACAGGATGTCCATATTCATGGATATAGTGTACAAGACGGACAGCATAAAGTCACATATTATGCAGATGACCTTCTCCTGTATATTACTAAACCAGAAGAATCCCTTCCCTCTCTGCTTTCTCTCCTGACAGAGGTGGAATTACTGTCTGGTTATACTATTAATCAGAATAAATCAGAAGCCCTGGTCATACAACCTCCAATACCCTCTGATCTGATGACTAGGTTCCTCTTTAAATGGAATAAGCCATACATAACATACCTCAGTATTAAGATACCACAAAAGATAGACAGTATATACCTGCTAAATATTAGTGCAGTACTCTCACAAATCAAAGGGGATCTTGAAAGATGGGACCCCCTCCCCCTCTCCCTTTTCTCTAGAGTTCAGGCCATTCAGATGAACTCCCTTCCAAAAATACTATATATAATGCAAAACATCCCTATCCCTTTGCAGACACAGGACATAGAGACTTGGGAACGCCTTATTAGGAAATTTATCTGGAATGGCGCTCAGCGACGTATAGCTCTGAGCAAACTCCAGCTTCCGAAGGAACGTGGTGATTTAGCCCTATCAAGCATACATGGTTATATTATAGCGGCATTATTAGCTCACATAACCACCTGGTTCCACAAACAGTCGTCGACACCATTCTGGCTGTCCTTGGAGCGAGTGATGGCAGATACTCTGCTAGATGAATATCTAATCTTCCAGCCCAATACCTTAAACCGACAGAATAATTGCTCCCGATTCACCAAAGCCCTGCTGAAAAGCTGGTCTGCCTTTCTCTAACTCCCGACAAATAGATTCCTGGCAACATGGATAGGTGTCCCAGCCAGGGACCACTCCTGGTGTCCTGCCTGAGAGGATGCCATGTTCTTAAAATGGGCCAAACTCGGATTAAAACAGACTCATCACTTCTTTGATAAGGGAGTATTTAAATAATTCACTCAGTTAAGACAAGAATACCCCTTAAAACATAGCGATTTCTATAGCTACCTCCATATCAGTCACTATATAAGTTCTAAAATAGATCTAGATGTATCGGTCCAGATAATACCCCCCTCTCCATCCTCTTATGTTACAGTTGGTGGATGGAAACAACCAGCAACACCTGGTGTCAAGGTTTTATAAAGCTTTACAAAACTCTCTCTCTCAGAGCATGGAATCCACACAGACACATTGGGAAGCTGAATTACAAATAGAGCAAACTCAGAGAGATTGGCTTTTCATATGGAGGAGACAGCCCAATGTGACCTGCTCTTATTCTTGGAGAGAGTTCTCTTGCAAGATAGCTTCTCGCTATTTCCGAACCCCTCAGATAGTAGCCAAATTTAAGAAAAATGAGAACTCAGAATGTTGGAGACATTGTGGACACGGTGAGGCCACTCACTCACATATATTTTGGACATGCCCAATATTGGTTCCATTCTGGTCTGGGATAAGAGATATGTTTGCTGATCTTTTCCCAGACCTGGGCTTACTCTACCCCGAGATTGCCCTTCTTGTACATTACCCCAGACAATTTAAAACCACACAACAAATATATCTCTCCAATATTCGTCTAAGTGCAGCTAAAAAATGCATTACGCAGCTCTGGTTATGTCCAGAACCCCTAGTATCACTTCCTGGGAGGATACTATTTATGACATTTACAAGCTAGAACATATGACAGCTCATCTCCAAAATAAGCTTCCTGAGCTAACGAGCAGATGGACTAAGTGGTTCCTTTTTATAGCTCAAACTAGACCAAACCTAATCCCTTAAAGAAAGATATATCTTTTGATATTGAATATGTGGTGTCTCGAGAGGTGAAGTCCTGACTCATCCCCTTCCCCAATAGTTAGAGCAAATTTCCCCAAGGAGTGGTGAGTCGAATGCCTTTACCTTCACTTTTAGTGGCTATCAGCCTGGGGGCCTTCCCCATCTTTCTCATGTGATCCTCAGATGATGATGATGTCTAGTGTTAGTACTTAGCATAATAATTGAATGCACGGATACTCACTCACTCCTAACTATATGTATTTCCTCACTCTATGTTTGTTACTTATTAGCTGGAATCAACTTGGTGGACTCTGTAATAAGCATGACTGCAGAATTACTCAACAATGTAGAAATTGTTATTTTCATTGAATATGTGGTGCTCTGTATCCATTACCCTTCCCCCTTTTCTGTAAAATGGAAAAAAAGTGAAATAAATGAAGAATTTAAAAAAACAAGACTGAATAGAAGTACTTGTTAAGTACTTCTGCTTTCTCCTCACTACCCTCCGCCCACTCCTCCTCACTTCTGAACCTGACTAACCCATCCTTCAGATCCCTCTTTTCTCTAATATACTAAAAGAAATCCTTCTCCTGTTTTCACATCCATCTACCTACTGCAGCTCTCTCTTGGTCTTGGCCAACCGAACTGCACTGCCCACCTCTCTTGCCTTTGTACAGTACTCCTCCCTGTCCTCCTCTTTCTGCGTGCACTTATACTTCCTAGAGGCTAACTTCTTACCCTTTACTACCTGGGCTACCTTCTTATCATACCAGCTGGGATTTTTGGCTTCATATTTTTTGCTGTTGAGCTTGGCAAACACATACGTGGCTGCCAACAGTCTCTTCTTGATTATGGCTTATTTCTGGACCACCTCCATCTTCTTCTTCATCCCAGAATGGTGCCCTCTCCGAAACTCTCCCATCCTACTATAGTCTGCCCTCCTGAAGTCTAGAACTCTTGTTTTGGTCTTAATCCTCTCCCTGCCCGTATCCAAGTGGAACCACACAGTGTGGTGGCTGCTTCCTGCAAGCAGTGCCTCCACTTTAACTTACTGGACATGCGCACCATTAGACAGGACCAGGTCCAGTATGACTCTCTCCCTGGTGGGGTCAAGGACATATTGTGTCAGGAACCAGTCTGGAATGCATCCAGCCATGCCCGAATCCTGGGACAAGTGGTAGCAGGGATCTTCTAATCTACCCCAGGTAGATTGAAGTCCCCCCTAATCACTACCTCCCCTCTGCTGGCCATCTACACAATTTTGGACCCTAGTTCCTTGTCTAATTCCTCTTCCTACTTCGGTGGCCTGCATACCACCCCTATCCTAAGCTTTCTACCTTTTGTAGATTGTACCTGTACCCTCAACACCTACCCTTCCATATGTCTCCTCCTCCCTAGTACGGATTATCCCTTCCCTCACAAACAGAGCCACTTCCCCTCCTCTTCCCACCACCCCGTCCCTCCTATATAGCTACCAGGGGACTGAGAGGTCCCAGTCATGATTCACCGTGGCCCGTGTCACTGTGATGGCTGCCATATCTACTGCTGTTTTGGCCATCAGTGACTGCAACTCAATTATCTTGTTCCCTAGGCTCCTTGCATTCAGAGACACTAACTTCCACCATACGAACATGCCAGCAGAAACAGGCCTTTTTGGTCTATCGAGTCTTCTCAAGTGTTCAGCTCAGAGTCGATTTTACTGGCACTATCCTCACCCTCCCTTTTCCATGAGTTTTCATCCTTCACACTCTCACCCCCCCCAATCATCCCACCCGTTATGACACTCCCTTTCACTCTGTCCCAACCCCTTTTAAAGCTGTCCATTTTTTTCGATGATACTATGTCCTTCGGCAGTTCGTTCCACTTAGACACCATTCTTTCTGTGAAAAAGTGTCTTCTCATTTCCTTTTTGAATCTTCCCCACACTAATTTCAGACTGTGCCCCCTAGTGGACCTATTCTCCCTCAACTTGAAAATGCCCTCCAGTCGACCTTGTTCATACCTTTAAGGTACTTGAAGGTTTCAGTCTGTCTCCCCTCTCTCTTCTATCCTTCAGGGAATGCATATTGAGCTCCCGCAGTCTCTTCTCCCAGATCCTGGATCATCTTGGTCGACTACACTGAGCCCCTTCCAGTAATCTGATGTCCTTTTTCAGACAAGGGCACCAGAACTGCACACAGTACTCCAACTGTGGTCTCACCAATGATCTGTAAAATGGCATGACTCCTCTGGCAATGCATCCCAGCATTTTGTTTGCTTTGGAGGATGCTTTGTGGCACTGCACAGCTTGTCTCAGTACCTCCCCAACCAGTCACTGGCTCCTGGGTTCTTAGCTCCCCAGTGCATAACCTCACACTTCTTGGCATTGAACCCCAACTGCCAGATACTCAAACATTTCTTGAGCTTAGTCAGGTCCTCCCACAGTTCCTGTCTCCTTTCCTCTGTGTCCTCCCTATTCCTCCAATCCCTCTCACAGAGATGCTCATCCCATTGCTCCACCTTCATCTCCAAATACTGGTTTGGGACTTTTCCAGCCTACCTCTCCTCTCTCCTAAATCCTGCCGCTCCCTCCCCCTATAATCCGCATACAAATTGCCTCCACTCCTTCACCCTCCCACGAGTCCATACCTCTGCTGGGAAACTAACATTTTCTTATAGATTCCATTCCCTCTGGAACAACCTCCCCCTAAACCTGCCTCACCCCCTCAGACCAACCCCTGCTACTTCTTGCAGGTGTCCACTGTCCCTAATAGACATTTATATTCCCTGTCCTCTTCCCTTTCTTGCATCTCCTAATTTAACTAGTGATTGCATGGGTGAAAGGAAAATGGGGACAGCCATCCGCACAGGTGTGGTCTATAGACTACCAGCCCAGGAGGAAGAAACAGATAGGCAGCTGATGCTAGCCATCCAAAGGATGGCAGACAAGGGTGAGGTAGTACTGGTTGGAGACTTCAATATTCCAGACGTGGACTGGAGCATCCCAGCAGCAGCATCAACTAGGAGCAGATTTATCCTGGACTCCCTTCAGGGTGCCTTCCTCAAGCAACTGGTCATGGAACCAACTCGGTAGAAAGGCAATACTGGACCTTATGCTCACAAACAGGGACAGTGTGATGGGGGTAACAGTGGGGAGCACCTGAGAACAGTGACCACCAGTCATTGTGGTTTGAAATCACAGAAAGAGCAGAACCAAACCACACAAAAACACGTATCCTGGATTTTAGGGGGGCAGACTTTGGGAAAATGGGGAGATACTTGAAAGAGGCATTAAGGGAAATGGGACAGGAATCAGGGGTTGAGGAACAGTGGGCAGTATTTAAAATGAGGATTACAAGAACAACAGAATTATGCATTAAGCAGGTTAGCAAAAGGAAAAGGAAGAAACCATTATGGTTTTCCAAAGAGGTAGCAAAGAAAGTGAAAGCCAAAAAGATTGCATTCAGGCAATACAAAAAAGACACAGGCAGAAGGGGATAGGGAGAAGTACCAGGAGAAGCACAGGGAGGTCAGTAAAGGAAGCCAAAGCTCAGACAGAAGAACACATTGCAAAATCAGTGGGTAGAGGGGACAAAACCTTTTACAGGTACATAAGTGAAAAAAGAAAGACAAAGGGAGGGATAGTGAGACTGAAGGGGAGGATGGGGGCCGCGTGAGGATGACAACAGTAAAGCTGACATATTGAACAGGTATTTCTGCTCAGTCTTTACTGAGGAAGAGGAGGTATGGGTCTGAAGGGTACAAGGGGTGAGAATGGTGCAGAAATGGACACAAGTCCCTTTACAGAAAGGGTCCTGAAGGAACTGGAAGTAATAAGAGTTGATAAAGCAATGGGGCCAGATGGGGTGCACCCAGGGTCCTTAAAGAACTAGAGAGGTGGTGGCTGAACCTCTGGCTATCCTGTTTAGCCAATCACTGGAAACAGGGGAGGTACCCAAAGACTGGAGGACAGCAGATGTAGTCCTCTTATACAAAAGCGGGAACAAAGAGGAAGCAGGGAACTACAGACCAGTCAGCCTCACCTCGGTAGTGGGGAAGATCATGGAAGCACTACTGAAGGAGAGATTGGTGGAATATCTGGTTGTCAATGGACTACAGGACCCAAGACAGCATGATTTCACCAGGGGGAGGTCATGTCAGACCAACCTCGTTGAATTTTTTGACTGGGTGACCAGAGAGGTGGATCAGGGGAGGGCAGTGGACATGGCCTATCTGGACTTCAGCAAGGCCTTTGACACTGTGCCACATAGAAGACTATTACACAAACTGGGGAATATGGGTGTGGGCAGGACAGTAGTATGGTGGGTAGGTAACTGGCTGGGTGGCAGGACACAGAGGGTGGTGGTAAATGGCTGTCACTCCACAGAAAGACAAGTGACCAGTGGGGTACCACAGGGATCAGTGCTGGGACCGGTCCTATTCAACATTTTCATCAGTGACATTGCACAGGACCTAGAAGGCAGAATTTCACTGTTCGCTGATGACACAAAGCTCTGTAACAGAGTAGACACACCAGAGGGTGTAGACAGAATGAGAAGGGACCTGCAGAAACTTGAAGAATGGTCAGGAGTTTGGCAGTTGAAATTCAATGCAAAGAAGTGCAAGATAATGCATATGGGGCATAAAACCCTGGCACAATATATCAGTTGGGGGTGAGGATATAGCATGCACCAAGCAGGAAAGGGATCTTGGGGTTATCATCTCTGATGACCTCAAGGTAGGAAACAGTGTGACAAGGCAGCAGGTAAAGCAAATAGAATGCTGGGATGTATAGGCAGGGGCATCACCAGCAGGAAAGGGAGGTCATAATTCCGCTATACAAGACACTAGTGAGGCCCCACCTGGAGTACAGCGTACAGTTCTGGAGACCATACCTACGTAAGGACATAGACAGGGTAGAGAAGGTTCAGAGGAGGGCAACAAAAATGGTGCATGGATTGCATCACAAGTCCTATGAAGACAGGTTGAAGGAACTGAACATGTACTCCCTGGAGGAGAGGAGGAAGAGAGAGGGGGGATATGATAGAGACATACATGTATCTCACAGGGAGGAACAGGGATGAAGTTGGAGGGAGGACGATTCAGAGGAAACATGAGGAAGAATTTCTTCACAGAACGGGTGGTGGACAAGTGGAACACCCTGCCAGAGGAAGTGGTGGGGGCTGAAACAATCACTGGATTTAAGAATGCATGGGATAGACATAAAGGAATTCTGGAGGTCAGGGGTAAGGGGCAACAGACTTCTAGGAAAACAAACTGAACTTACAAGCTCAAATGGGCAGACTGGGTGAGCCATAGGCCCTTATCTGCCGACACTGTCTATGTAGCTATGCTCTTGATGTCTTACTCTGCTTATCTTTTTATTTACTGTACAATATTCTGTAACACAATCTCAATATGAAATTGTTTTGTACATTGTATTATACTGTATCTGAATTTTGTAATCCCTCTGTTGTATTTCTACCCTCTGTCCAATGGGTCACACTTGGAAACAAGCTTCTACTCAGTGTGCCTTTCCCAGTTATCAAATTTTAAATAAATAAATAAATGTCCACTCTCCCACAGAGCTTAGTGTCATCTGTGAATAGGCAGATTTTACTTTTGATACCATCTGCCAAGTCACCAATAAAGATGTTAAACAACACTGGTCCGAGTACTGAGCTCTGTGGGACCCCACTGATCACAGGTTCAATAGATTCCTCCCCCCCCCCCCACTATCACCCTCTGGTTTCTGTCTTGCAGCCAGCTCTTGACCCACCCTGCCAGCTTCTCCCCTACTCCGAGGTTCCTCAGTTTACTGAGCAGCCTCTCACACGGCACAGAGTCGAAGGCCTTGCTGAAGTTCAGATACAGGACATCCACCACCTGGCCCCTGTCCAACGACCTTGTGACCCAATAAAAAAAGTCTATCAGGTTGCTCTGGAAGGATCTCCCCAAGACAAGCCCATGCTGCCTATCATCCTGGGGACTATTACCTCCAGAAAGTTCACTAGCTTTTCCTTTAGTATGGTCTCCATTAATTTGCCCAAAACGCATGTAAGGCGGAGTGGTCTGTAATTACCTGGTTCATCCCTTGGTCCACTCTTATGGAGAGGCACTACATGAGCCATTCTGTGTGTGCCTGCTGACCAAGCTGCTGCCATTGCATAGCAGCTGTGTTCACAGGCTATGGTGCAGCTGACCCGGGTTCATCTCCTACTTGTTTCTTTTTTTATATCCCATGTGTAAGGATGGCTTTCTTGCTGTTGTTCCTCCCCCCACCAGACTTTCTCACCCTCCCTTGTTGTGGACCTTGGAGTTGGTTATATTTTGTTTGGGGGTGCAGTATTGTTCTTTCTGGGGTGAGTTTTCCATCACCCCCCCCCCCCATCTTGTCTTGCCCATGGAGTTTGTCTGCAGCTGTGTGGATGTGCGGAGGTGGCTAGCACTGTTTTGTTTTTGCAGTTTTTGACCATGCTGGTTTGCCGGTGCTAACATGACCTAGAACCCCTTGGGGGTGCTCCCACTGAGCCCCTGTCCCTCCTTGCCTTCCCCATTCCTTTTACTAACATCCACACCCCTCCATTTGCCTTCTGTCCTGCAGGGGGGAAGGAATCCAAGGAAACTGCCTTAACCCCCCCTCACCTGTCTCCATTCCTTGTGAGTACCCCTACTCCTCCCTCACCCCCTCTAGGAACCCCCCCCCACTAATGCTCCTATCTCCCTTCTGAGCTGCCATAATTCTGCCCTCAGCTGACCTAGGTTCCTACCGACCAACCCCCTCCCCACCAGCCCAGAGAGCACTCAAGAAAGTTGCTGCCCACCCTACAACACACTACCCTACATCTCCATCCTGCCCCCTTAGCAAGCCTTCTCCCCACATTCTAATTTAACTGTCCCTCTTTACAGGGTACCTAGAAAGCCTTATAACTCAACATGGCTGTACCCTATATAGGGATTTGCTATGGCCCTTGAAAAACCCTGCAGTTGAACATAGATGGGGATGCCTGTAAAGCTGCAATCCGATTTTCTCTGTTAGCTGATCCTAGATTGGAACTAGCTGCATTCCCTCAGAGTTCCCAGTCTACTAACTCAGTCAAGCTGACCCTACTGTACATACAGACTTTTGTTTTTTGGTAATCAAGTAAGGCCCACTAGGCACAAGTGCTTGTTTTCAGAAGCAACCCGGGAGCACTGGGGAGGATAAGTGACTTGTTCAGAGTCACACAGTATGCAAGTGGAGGTTGTAGGACTAGCTGCTTCCCCTCAGTTGAACCTAAATGGGGATGGCTATATAGCTGCAGTCCCTTGTTTGCTATGTTAGCTGATCCTAGATATATACTAGCTGTTCAGAGATCCTTGTCTACAAACTCACTTATAAACTAAACTTATACAGGGACTAGTTGTGACTGCCCAGTGACACCTGTCTGTTTACTCCATGCCCCCACCTTACCTTATCTACCTTCTGTTGAGCAGCATGGCCTGCAGCTTGTGGTCCTTCCTGCTGCTGTCCTACAGACGTCCCCAGACACCACTTAGGTAGATGGCAGATTCCTGATTTGTGGCACTCACGCTTAGGGGTCGCTTGGAAATCTGGGATTTATATGTGCACTACAGCCATTCTATTGGCTGGCTTGAAGCATGTGGTTTACAGTGTCCTCCACTGAGTCCATCTGTCACCTGCCATCTAGTGGTTTCCTCCCCCCCTCCCATTCACACACAATCCCCCCCCTCCGGAAAATAAATTATCCCAGAATTTCCCCTTGTTTAAACGCCCTTTGGTTTTACCAACAAACAGAGCAAAAAAGTTACCTCCCTGCCTGAATTCCTGCTCCCCCTCTGGTCTGCTTAGCAGCAGCCGGTGAATGGCTTTTCCTCATGGTTAAAGAACAATACATTCATATTCTGGTTTGCATACTCCTGTTAAACAGAGACTGTGATAGAAACAAGCACATCTGACTGTAAGTTCAGTTTATGAATGATGTTAATTATTATACAATGGCAAGAATAAATCCTGAAACCTGATTGGTCAGCCTACAGCTTGACCCGAGATGTTTTTCCAGCATAATATCATGGATGAAGTCCCAGCACACACATGAGCACATGAAATGTAAAGTAAATCACTCACTCCACAAGCCATGTCCAAGCTGTGCACACTTCACATGACCACTGTGCAGTTTACCAGTACTTCACAATTTTTTTAAATATAAATCCCTCCCTCTGATTGTGATCTCAAAATCACCCTCAACACATCTAATATGTCCGACATGATACAGAATTGCATCATTTTGTTCCATCCATTTTTTAAACAAAATGTAAAAGCATCGAGACTGTCTTCACTCCTCGCTTTTCAATGGGCCAAGGTAGGCATGCATGGGTGCTATTCAACACCACACTGTGCTTCACTAAACAATCAGCTCTGAAACATAGAATCTGACAGCAGATAAGGACTGCTTGGCCCACCCAGTCTGCCCATTTCCCTACCTACTGGATAAGCTGCAGATCCTAGTTAACCAGCAGCTTACTTCTTCCTACCCCCACCCTAGAATTGCCTTATGACTATCCCATGCATGCTTGAATTCCACCACTGATTTTGACTCACAACCTCCTCCGGAAGGCTGTTCCATGCATCCACAACCCTCTCTGTGAAATAATACTTCCTTAAATTACCTCTGAGCCACTTACTTCCCATGTTCAAATTGTGCACTTCTTGTTCTAGCACACCTCTTTTTGAAAGATGCTACCCTCTTGGACTTTGTTGATTCCTTGAGGTGCCATGAAGTTTCTATCATGTCCCCCTCTCCCTCTTTCCTCGAGGCTATACATATTAAGCTCCTTTACGTCTCTCTTCATATGTCTTCGGTGCAGACCCTGCATCATTTTAGTTGCCCTCCTCTGGACAGCTTCCATCCTGTCTATGTCTTTGTGGAGATTGGGTCTCCAGAACTGCACACAGTACTCAGATGGGGTCTCACCAGCTGTCTGTACAGAGGGATAATAACTTCCTGTTTTCTACTGGTGATGCCTCTCCTGTGCATCCCAGTATCCCCCAACCCTTCTTGCTGCCCTCTCACATTGCTTGCCTACCTTTAGGTCATCTGATATGACTACCCCCAGGTCCCTTTCCATTTTTGTTGTTGTTAGTATCTCACCCCCATTGTGTACTCTTCCCTGGGTTTTGTTTCCCAGGTGCATTACCTTGCACTTTTAGCATTGAATCTAAGCTGCATACATTTGACCATTCCTCTAACCTTGCCAAGTCCCTTCTCATCCTTTCCACCCCACCCTGTGCATCAACTCTGTTGCAGATCTTTGTGTCATCTGCAAAGAGAATACAAAATCACACATGCCCCCACAATGCAAAGCATCATGGGCTGCATATGCAAATCACCACCGAATGTTATGCTGATCCAACTTTAAGCAGAGACATACTTTTCCTTCCAGTCCTTCTGCAATGTCACTTATAAAGACATTGAAGAGGACCGGTCCTAATACTGAACCCTGTGGTACCCCACTAGTAACCTTCCTTTCTTCTGAGTGGACTCCATTTACTATTACTCTCTGTGTCCTATTCTCCAGCCAATTCTTTACCCAGGCTGTCATCTTGGGACCCACTCCCAGGCTGGCTAACTTGTATATTAATCTTTTGTGTGGGACTGTGTCAAATGCCTTGCTAAAGTCTAGGTAGGCCATGTTCACAGCCCCTCCCTGATCTACTACTTTGGTCACCCAGTCAAAGAAATCTATCAGATTCGTCTGGCATGACCTTCCCACTGTGAATCCATGCTGCCTAGGGTCCTGTACCCCTCTGGCCTCTAGATACTCAACAATTCTTTCCTTCAGAAGTGATTCCATCATTTTCCCTATCACTGAGGTTAAACTAACAGGTCTGTTGTTTCCTACTTCTGCCTTGCTCCCACTTTTGTGAAGGGGAATCACATCTGCCCTCCTCCAGTCCTCGGGTACCACCCCATCCTCCCATGATTTGTTAAAAAGGGTAGTCAGTGGTGTCACTAGTTCTACCCTTAGTTCTTTTAAATTCTGGGATGAATCCCATCAGGCCCCATTGCTTTGTCCACCTTCAGTTTTAAGAGTTCTTTCAGAACCCTTTCTTCTGTAAATGGGCTGGTATCAATTTCTGTATCAGAGTGTTTCTACTGTTTGTTTATGCACCTCCCCTCTTCATTTGTAAATACTGAGCAAAATATTTGTTTAGTATCTCTGCCTTTTCACAGTCTCCTCTGCCCACCCTCCCTCCCTTTATTAAGCCTCACTATCCCTCTCTTGGTCTTCCTTAGCTCCCTGATGTACCTATAAAGGTTTTATCCCCTTCTTAACTGAGTTGGCTATCTTTTCCTCGGTTTGGGCCTTTGCTGTTCTGACTGCCTTCCAGCCTCCTTTTGCTTTAACCGATACAGTTCTCTGTCCTGCTCCTTCTGCGATTCCTTGTACTTCCTGAATGCTTTCTTTTTCTCTTGAACCTTCACTGCCACTTCTTTTGAGAACCATAGTGGTTTCTTACATTGTTTTGTTTTGTTTATTTGCTTCACACAAAGGCTCGTTACCTCTGTGATGGCAGTTTTATTATTCTCCATTGTTCTTCCACCCTCCTTCCTGCCCATTTGCTAGTGCATTCCTTAGGCACTCACCCATTTTGGCGGGGTCGGCCCTCCTAGAGTCCAGTACTTTTGTCTATGTATGGCTTGACTCTATTGCTGTGTTTATTGTGAACCATACTGTTCGATGGTCGCTAGTTCCCAGATGGCTACCCACTTCTACATCTGTGATCCTCTCTCTATGTCCATTTGAGAGAAGCAAGTCTAGTATTGCTCCCTCTCAAGTGGGCTCCAATACTAGTTGTCTAAGGCATGCCCCCTGTAGGGCATCTAGAATAACTCCACTCTTTGAAGTGGCAGCTGCAACTGCACTTCAGTTAACATCTGCCATATTCAGATCACCCATCAGCAATATCTCCCCTTTTTCTGCGATTCTAAGTATACTTTCTATCATTTCCTTGTCCATTTCCTCCCCCTGAGAAGGGTGTCTGTATACAACCCCTGTGCGGATTGTGGTGCCATTGTCTGTCTCCAAATTTACCCACAGTGCTTCTTCTCCTCCCTGTTTACCCTTTTGTTCTGTTGCATTTATTCCTTCCCTTACGTAAAGAGCTACTCCTCCTCCTCTTTTACCCTCCCTGTCCCTCCTGTAGATAGTGTATCCTGGTATGTTTACATCCCAGTCATGGTTTTGTGTGTACCATGCTTCTGTGACTGCCACGATATCCAGATGTTCCTCCTCCATCAAGGCCACTAATTCAGGAAGCTTGTTACCCAAGCTTGTGACAACAAGCTTGTTGGTGTCTGCAGTCCATTCTTCTTTCTCCTGGTACAAATGAACCCCCCCCCCCCAAAAGGTGGGGCTTACCTTGTGAGTCACCAGAGGCTTGTGACCGTCAATACCTCCCCCTGCACCCTCCATCCCATTGTATACACTGCCTCTGGATTTCTGCTCCCTAGGTGTATGATTTTTCCCTTTTTTGCACTGAAACCCAGCTGCCATACCCTTGGCCACTCCAGTTTTCTCAGACCCCTACTCATTCTCGCCACCCCCTCTGGAGTATCTACCCTATTGCAGATCTTGGTGTCATCTGCAAATAGCCGTACCTTCCCTTCCAGCTCTTCTGCAATGTTGCTTATGAACACATTGAAGAGGACTGGTCCCAGCACTGAGCCCCAAGGTACTCTGCCCTCATTAGAGTACGTGCCATTGACCAGCACCCTCTGTCACCTATCAATCAACAAGTTCCATACCCAGTTTGCCACCTTGGATCCCACCCCCAAACTGTACAGTTTCCTTATAAACCTCCTATGTGGTATAGTGTCAAAGGCCTTGCTGAAGTCTAAGTAGGTCAAATCTGGCTCCCCACCCTGATCTATTTCCCTGGTTACGCAGTTGAAAAAATCAATTAGGTTCATCTGACATGACCTCCCTCCCATGGATATGTTGTCTCGGGTCTTGCAACATGTTGGATTCAAGATACTCCAATAGCCTTATTTTCAACAGTGTTTCCATTAAGTCCCCCACCACTGATGTTAGACTGACCAGCCTATAGTTGCCAGCCTCCCCTTGCTACCACGTTTATAAAACAGGGCTATATCTGTCCTCCTCCAGTCTTCTGGAACCTCTCCTGTTTCCAGTGAGTTGTTGAACAGGGCTGTCAGAGACACAGCCAGTACCTCCCCGAACTCCCTCAGCACTCTTGGATTTACCCTTCCAGCCCCATAACCTTATCCACTTTCAAATTTGCAAATGCTCTTAGGACTCTTTCCTCTGTGAATGGACTTGTGTTCACCTCCTTCCCCCTCCCCAGTGTTGCACAAAAACATAGAAACGCAGAATTTGACAGCAGATACTTGGCCCGCCCAGTCTACCCATTGTTTTCCTGCCTATATTTTTTTATAAGAATATCACAAACTCTACTTTTACTATTGCCAAGCGAATAATGTTAACTAGTTAACCTAAGATGTTTTTAATTACCTCCCTATCTGTTAAATGGATCTCTTGTAAAAGTAGAATATCTATTTCCTTCTTGTTGGCATAAGCTAAAATTAATTTTTTTTTTAAATAGGCGAATTGTTAACATTGGATAATTAATATTATGCATAAAAAATGATTTTTTTATACATTACTTCAGGGTAATAAAATTAAATGCATAAATATGCAAATGTCCTACTTTTTATGATACCTGCTCCAGATCTAGTTACACCCCTGATATTACAACTGAAAAATGTATCTTATAAAATTGTAAACTTAAAAAGTGAATTCAAAACCCTAAAAAAAGAAACAAAACAACAGAACCCTCTAGGGCAAAAAATGAACTGAGAGGTTTACCTTTGGGCTGCTAAGTATATCTTCACCTGCATCCACTCATAAGTAAGATTTATTCCCTCTTGTTACATTATATATATATATATATATATATATATATATAGATATATATATATATATATATAGGTTGATGGCAGATAAGGACCACAAGGCCCATCCAGTCTGCCCATTTCTTTTAGAAACATAGAGTTGTCACGAATGGACCGCCAAGGCCACATCCAGTCTGCCCATTTCTTTCTACCTTATAAACGTGCCATCAGCCTTTGCTCTGTCAGTGGCCTATTTATTCATACTCATCTGCATTGCTCCCTTATGCCTATCCCATGCCTGTTTGAAGCCCTGCACTGTATTCATAGCCACCACTTCCTGAGGTAGGCCATTCCATGCATCCACCACTCTTTCTGTGAAAAATAATTTCCTCACATTCCCCCTTAATTGGCCTCCCTCTAATCTCACGCTATGTCCTCTTGTCTTCCTATTTTTCTTATATTTAAACATGTTAGACTCTTTCACCTTGTTAATGCCCTTAAGGTGTTTGAATGTTTCGATCATATCACCTCTCTCCCTCCTTTGCTCTAGGGTATACATATTGAGCTCCATTAATCTGTCCTTATACATCTTCTGATGCAGTCCCTGCACCATTTTGGTTACCCTTCTCTGGACTGCCTCCATTTGGTTAATGTCCTTGTGAAGGTGTGGCCTCCAGTACTGCGTGTGTATATATATATATATATATATATATATATATATATATATATATATATATATTAAAGTTATAATGTGCATAGACACTTCAGTTTAAGTTATTAAATTGGTTTATCAAACTAGATATCAGTTACTAAATACATTTTGCACACACACACACACACACATAAATATATATATGTGTGTGTGTGTCAGCTAATATATTAATAATATGTGTGTAAAATGTATTTTAGTAACGATATCTAATTTGATCAAACAATTAATAACAAACTAATGTATACTGTCTCTTTTACCAATGCATCCTCATGTCAAGCCTGGTACCCCAAACATACATGAGGCTTCAGAAAAACATTTGAGGTACTCTTATTTTCATTTCTTTCTAAGCTTCTTCAGGATTTTCAAAGGTTAAGAGTAGGCTATTATTACTTACTCTCAGTCTTGCTGGAAAAATTGTATAAAGTTCTAAAGTTATTTTTCAATACCTGATAGAGTTAAGTTTCTCCCCATGCATTAACTATTTCCAGTGGTAGATCATAATATATTGAGATAGAAGCGCCTTTAAGTTCAGTTCTTTTCTTTTTATAAACAGTTTGCTTTAGTAAATCCTTGTCGCTTAATCCAGTGAACTTCGTTATGATTGCCTGTGGTGTTGATCATGTCCGGCCTTTGTCTTAATGCACAGTGTGCGCTATCCAGTTCTAAGTTTGTTACCTCCTTCTGCTCACCCAGGTACATCAAAAAAAATTAACTGTCATGTGCTATTTACGTCAATTTGGGAATCCCAAGCCTCTGGAACCCCTACTATACCGATGTTTTTCCATCTGGCACGTGACTCAAAATCCAGCAGTTTCATTTTTACATCTTTAATATCTTTTTCACAATGATTAACAGTACTCTTTGTAATTAAAGACTCATCTTCTAAACTTGAAATATGTGTCTCCATTTTCTTGCCTCTGCCTTTGATTTCTTTTACAGCTGTAGTTAATTCCTGAATTTGAGTGCTAACAGTAATCTGTTACACTTTTACAACTGAGAGACATTTTAAACTCAGTAGCTTCACCAGGCCTCCAACCCCATTATCTAGATAAAATTTGTTCCACAAACAGTGGTCATAAAAGAATATACTCTTTGATGCTTGAATCACTCCCTGACCCGAACCTATCACTCTTAGACTGCTGGCAAAAAGAATTATATGCACACATTTCCTCTGAGGAATGGCAAAAAATGTGGAAAATGAATCTGAAGGTTTGTGGGGGGGGCCAAGGGCAGACTTATACAATACAAAATAACACACCAGTGGTACTATATGCCCAGCAAAATGGTTAAGCTTGGCCTAACTACTGTAGATATTTGCTGGAGATGTGCAAAAGGAAAGGGCACGCTCTCCCACATTTTATGGTCTTGTCCTGATATTTGCTCATTTTGGGACAAGATATTAGCAGTATGTAGTAAAGTCCCTGTTCACACATTTAAATGTTCAGCTAAATCTGCAATTCTTGGCATTTGTTCTGAGTTTACTAGCTTATCTGAATGTCAGCAACTTTAGTTGATTGCAGCTTTTATCACAGCGAAGAATGTTATTTTAGACACTGGAATAGTTAAACAGCTCCTGCAATTAAAGAATGGTTACTAGACCTATCTACAAGAGCTAGTTATGAAAGGGTAGCCTATGTAAAAATGAATCGTACAGATACATTCCTAGATATATGGGACCCTTATGTGAAATGTCCTTTGAATAACATTACAAACTATTATACCATGGACCTCACCCACTGACCAATCACAGAGGCAGCCTGGCACCTTACCCCCGTTGATTATCTACTGATAATCACTGGAAAACGTGCCAGCCTGCCACTGTCCTGTGCCACCCTATCACTGAAATCCCTCCGACACCTGAAACAACCTCAAAGCGCCGCCATATTTGCTCACAGTAAAGCCGTGTCCCCAATCTAAATAATTGCCAATTTTCCTGTAAATTGTGTAAGAAACATTATACTTGTTTTTAGCACCACTCCACTCCCACAGTGCATCTAACATAAATTAAACTAGACCCGCCTAGCGGGTGGTCCTCATTACCAGGGGGTCATTCCTAAGCTCTGGTACCTGCAGCTGTAACTGTCCCTTCGCTGCACCCAAGCTCGTTTAAACAAATGCTCCCTCACTTTATACATTTGTTTTCATACATATCTTTCTGAAGAATGTTGAGAATCCATTATTTGCCGCTAGCTTTTTAAGTCAGTGGGTGCAGCAGGTAACGAGTTACGAGCCACGAAACTAATTTTGATGAGCAGCGACTAGGACCCCGAGTATATGGGAACAAAGAATAACACAGTCAGTTTCCAGTGGGCTGGGGGCACGTGGGTGGTGTTTCCTGATGACAGAAAGCCGATTTTTAGTACGTTCTACGGCTCAAAATAAAAGGACACACTCGGGAGTGTTCCAGAAATAAAAGTGTAGTGCAGAAATTAGAGAGACATGTTGGGTGACCTTCGTGTTATTCATATAGTAGTTTAGCCGGCACCCCTGGTGCTTTGATAGGCTGGCATTGTGCTGCTGAGGTAGAGGGCCAGCCTGAGTCTGTAGCTTAGTTTAATTTATTTGTGTTACTGTGTAAGTTATTGCTCGTCTGTTGGGTGCAAGCCGGTGTGTCATGGCAAAGTGGGGAGAAGGAGACCCTCGTTGGATTGTTCCAATAACAAAGAATGCACTTACAACCTTCTTCTGTTAAAATCTCTTTAACTGTGCACCTATGTATTCCTTGTCACAATAAATTAATTTTTCTATTGCAACCAATGGACTACTTTTCTTAGTGGATGAATATCTCCTCTCTAAAAATAATATTTTTAATAAAACTAAACAAAAATCTCAACAATTGCCTAAATCTAAAACAATTTACCATGGTATAATCGCAATAAGCCACTTGGGGGTGTAGGTTATCGGGGGATTTACCATGGCTGGGGCGGATTTACCCACTCGGCTACGCCTCATGGGCAAACCACCCCAGCTGTGGTAAATCCCCCGATAACCCACACCCCCTCGTGGCTTATTGCTTAAATATTGTTCAAAAAAGTTTACTACATATATGACTGGTCTTCGAAATGGGAAAGGGAACACCCCGAATTATTTTAGAAACTATAATATTGGATTTTTATTGTATTCTACACAGTGATTTTGCTAGTTAATTCATTTATAGTTAGATTATTTATTGTTCTGCATTAGATATAGTTATTGTATTATTTAATAAGTGCACTATTGTATATGAATCATATTTATGTTATTTTATGTAAATTTATGTATTTTGAAATACCTAATAAAGTTTGAATTACAAAAAAAAAATGTAATCTGTTACACTTTATGTGTCAGTTAACTACACTGCAGTTACAGACTTCGGTGTAACTACACTGCAACTGCATTGCAACTGCAATGTAGTTGCATGGGACAAACATGTAACTACAGTGTAATTACCCCTTTGCATGTAATTAATGATTAGTTCAATTAAAAAAAAGAAAAGTGTAATCCAGTAATCGTTTCAGAATATAAGGCTTTAATAGGAACAAAATCATTCTTTAGCATCTGTAGCTCACTAACTACAGTCTTTCCTAAGAGGGTATATGTTCTTTTTGTTTTGAATCTTGCTGTGCAGTAACACTGTTATAACTCTCGTGAGTGTATAGGTGTTGCTGGATTTGCTGCACAAATAGTGCATCTGCTCTTTCCCCTCTGTGTAATATTACAATTCTGTTTTTGCTTTCCCCCACTTCCCCTTTTTTATCAAGGTTTTCTTGAACTATAGTCTCAACATATCTGTTTGGCAGAGGTCTTAGTAATATCAGTGTCTTAGAAGGAGAGGACCACCCAAGCACACCAGTACCTTCTTTGGTTTCGATAAGGCTTCAGTATTAACTTTACTATTAGTGGCTGCAAACATTACATCTGGTGCCTTGTTTATAGTATTTTTAACCATCTCAAACCGCTGAAATGAAATGAGTTCACCTGCTACTGATGTCTCTTCCTGCAGTTGTGACTCTGAAGCTTCCATGGAAAGCTTAGAAGGTGCTGCTGATTGCTCCATTGGTCTTGTATCTTCATATGCAGACAAATAGAATAATAGATAGGCGAGTGTGTATTACAAGGCAGTGATACCATCAAGAGGTTCTGGGGACAAGGAAACTCACAAGGTTCCTTTGTCCCCAGAACCTCGAGATTGTAGTACTCCCAAGTGATACACATTCACCTATTTGTTAATTTTTGTAATATATGGAGCTGATTTTCAAATTCTGTGGCACTTTGTTTGTAGCATGATGCGAGGCCAGCCGACCGCTGCACTGAGGACTTGCTCACTTCATCTGAACCCCCCCCCCCCAAGCAGTCTCTTTTAATTTCTGCTCATTTTGGAGTTCCTTTGATGGTTATTTGGAAGGCAGTCCTACCTTTTCATTATTTTCATGGTCTGTGAACGCAGGCTCAACCAGATAGTTCTGTAAAACTAAATAAAATTAAATAAAAAGGATCAGCAGAAGAGTACAGCAGATTATTTTCTCTCCCTAATCAAGAGACAGTCACCATGTTTTTAAAACTGTTCTGCCTGCCCACAAACACCAGCAAATCAGGAGGCACAGTTTGAAGAAACGCCATGACGTATGACTTGGGGACTATAGCAACAAGCCTGCAGTCTCTGAGAGTCTTGCAGTTGAACTCTTCAGTTTTTCTGATAATACTATCCTTCAGGGCACCAAACGATAGTATTATGGGCTTTTAATGATGCTTCACAAACATATTAAAATGAAGTATCCATATATTACACTGTAGTAATGCTGCATTGTTTGAGCTTCTCATGAGTCGATGTAGAATGTAACTATGATTCTTCAAATTGTTCTGAGGTTTTTGCTGTGTTCATCCTTATGGCATCATTATTTATGGCTGGTGATGATATGCTGTTAACAAACGTCTCCATGGCAGAAGCTAAAGGCACTATTGTCACCACACGTTGTGTTAGAACTGTCAATATCCTTTGACAAGTTTTATTTTCACCTTTCTGGACAGGCATCAGAAGCATGGACTCAGCTTCAATGAATAAAGGGAGCAGTTTAAAACTGCCCACTCTATTAACTGCAGCACCTGCAGCAGTTTCTATAGGCGAGCGAGGACTCAACAAAGGCGGTAACTGCTGCTGCTCACCTTGCACCATCATGGGAAAAAAGGTAACAACAGAGGAAGATGAATCAGGCAGATTCTTTTTCTTTTGTTTTTAGTCATGTACCCAACACTGAGGGGTTCAGTCTTTTAGCCACTCTAATTTTCGTAAGCATTCTGCAGGTTGCTCCAACATAGGGGCAAGAATGTAAATGTGCGTTGCTCTCCTACAACAGGTGTGGGGAGCTTATTTAGAATACAGGCATATTTTGGCTACAGCACATGGAAAACGTGAACACAGGTTTATTTGAAAAAGGAAAACTAGGAAATGAAGAATTCAAATAACTGTATCATTTAAGTACAGTTGTTCTCTTATATTCTTGTGCCAAACCTTGTGTGCATGCCATGCAGTCAAACTCCACGGGCTGTATTCAGATAATATATGCGTCCGTTGCCAATGAACAGTATCTTCATACACAGGACGTCCGTAGTCGGTAACTAACGCAAAAGAAGACAATTGAAGTTCCATTTATTCACTTTTATTTGAGGGATAAATCTGAAATGAACAGCAAATGGAGGTTAGTGTTGCAGGTTTTAAGTTGCTAACAGCTGTCACTCCAATCATCTCTCAGTGCCGCTATCTTCTTCTGCCAATGCAAACTCTTCTCATACGCCTCCCAATCTTCCTTCTTCTGCGTCTCTCTTTTTTTTTCCTGCCTATAGTGTCACCACAGACCTACTTGATCTCCAGCTGTCCCGCAACCCCATTGCTTCCCACTAAGATTCCCTTATGCCCTATCCTGTGCATTCTTGAAGCCCACCAATGTTTTCCCCACCACCACTTCTGCTGGAAGACTGTTCCAGGCAGCCACCACTCTTTCCATGAAGAAGTACTTCCTCACATGTCTCCTGAATTTACCTCTTCTCCAGTTTCATTGCATGTCCTCTTGTTCTCATCCATCTTTTTTTTCTGAAAAAATACTCCCCCCTCATATATTGTTTATCCTTGTGAGATATTTATAGGTCTCTGTCATATCCTCTCTCTTCCTCCTCTCTTCCAGGGTGTACATATTGAGGTCCTTCAGTCTCTCTTCATAGGGCTCTTGATGCAGACCCTGTACTATTTTAGTTGTCCTCCTCTGGACAGCCTCCACTCTATTTATGTCTTTCCAGAGATGAGGCCTCCAGAAATGAACACAGTACTCCAAGTGGGATCTCACCAGTGATCTTTACAGAGGCAACATCACCTCCCTCCTTCTGCTGGTGATACCCATCCCTATACACCCCAACACCTCACTGGCCCTAGCAACTGCCTTGTCACATTACCTGGCCATCTTTAGGTCATCAGGTACAGGGGCGGATCCAGAAGTCCTACAGATAAGGGAGCTCAAGTCAGACAAAAAAATAAAAATAAGAGGCCTGGGGTCTAGTTGGCTGCCTAGGCCCCCAGAAATTTTTTAACATTCTGGTGCATTTTGGAGGGTATTTCTAATGCAATTTCTACCCATTTCCTCACTCCCCATACTCTGTGAGTTACACCCTAACACCATCCCCAGAGTCCCCATAGTCCACATGATAGTATGTTGCCCAAAATACCCTTCCCACCCAAAAATAAAAGAAAATACCAAAAGACTGTAGCTGGGCAGCACCACATCCGAAACACATAAAAATGAGACAAGTTGAAATAGAGTTGGTGTTACAGATAAACTGCAGACAAATTAAATGACAATCCAAGTAAACAAGTTCACAAATGTCTCTCACTCAAGTACATTATGACATTACCATAAAGCCAACCCATCCCAATTTGTCCTGCAGTACAGATTGACCTATCCCCCAACCTTACCGCAGTAAACAAAATAAATACAATAACTATAGAAATATAGGAACAAAGTCACTTTGCTATCTAGTTTCTGAAAATGTAATTTAAAGTTTGCTTGCTATTTTTGCAAAGCAGATTTTATTCTATTGAGCAACTTATTCCAAAGAAAATACATTTTTAAATAAATAAAATATTTTTTATTGTTTTAAAATTTCCTTTACTGGGATGACCCCATGGTATGAGGCATTTCATTTTTATGTTGCTTGCACGCATGTGCAAGAAACATAGTGCCATCATCCGAGTTTTCAGAGGTGTGGCACCCGTCTTCCAGTGCAGTCAGTGTGTTTGCAGGCACGGCCCCAGTTCCCCAATCACAGCTGCAGCTGTCTATGACAGCAGTTGAAAATGCAGTGGCATACAGTTGAAAGGGAGAGCTCTGCTTGAGTGAGCAGAGCTCCCCCTCCACACACACCTGCGCAAGCACGTACACTGCGTGCTCATGAGCCTTCCCCTTCCCCCCTTCACTGTACGGCTGGTGGGGGGTGCTCAATCTCCCATCAGCTCCATGCCTCCCCAAAGCATCCAGGTGACACGCTGGGTGCCCACCCCAGCGTGGCAAAATGTTTTATGGCTGAAGGGAGTTCCCAATCCCCCATCAGCTCCAGCCCCCCCAACAGCCTTCCAGCTGCCATGCTGGGAGCCCACCCCAGCATGGCAAATGTCCCTCTTAGTCTTCGTCCCTTGTAGTCTTAGTAAAAAAAAACAAACAAGACCTGTAAATGCAAAACTGTCCTCTCGCTTCTCCTGCCCCCTCCCACAACCCGCACCCACCCACTCAGCACCCTGCCTCCCCCACACCCCCCCACCCCATACACTTAGCTCCGGAGCTTGGCGCGATGATCTTCGTGGATCGGGAACACGGCCTGCACTCTTCAAAGCCAACCACTAACTGAGGAAATGCCAGTAAGCTGTATAATAGGATAGATAGGGTTTTTCCAACTTTGTTGCATATCTCAGGCATTTTGGGGAATTTGGGGCCCACATTTTCAACATGGGGCTTTGGGACCCCCTCATATGAATTCTTGCACTGTCATGGCGTTAATCAGGCCCGAAGAGTGATTTCCACGGTCACTGTGTGAAATCACCTTCCGGAACCCGATGTGAAACAACACTACCAGTATTCATAAGGTGGAGCTAAAAAGTCTATGTTGAAAATTTGATGAAAAATTCCTAAAGAGGCGCTTTACGGCGATGGCTGTGGCATTCCTATGCACTCGTGAAGTTAGCGAATTTTCAATATTTTCACTCCAGATTTTCAACATTACCATTTTACCACCTCCTTTTAAGCAGTACAGCTGTCATTTCACATCTCACCCAAAGCGTGTTTCCACCATGTAGCGCATAAAGGCGGCGGTGTCTTGAAACAATGTTTGGGACAGATTAAGAAAATCACAGTGACACTGTTCATGAGCAGAGGTCTTAAAATGGCTATGTTGAAAATTTAGTGAAAAATTCCTTCAGACGTTCTGTAATATTACTAATGAAGACATTGAGCAGAACTGGCCCCAGGACCGATCCCTGCAGCACCCCACTGGTCGCCCCTTCTCTCTAGACTGCACACCATTTACCACCACTCTCTGCCTTCTGTCTGTTAGCCAGTTTCTAACCCAGTTTACCACCCTTTCCCCCATGCTCAACCTACCCAGCTAGTTTATCAGCCTCCTATATGGGATGGTGTCAAAGGCTTTGCTGAAATCGAGGTAAGTGTCCACTGCCCCACCCTGATTCACTTCCTTTGCCACCCAGTCAAAGAAATCAACCAGATTTATCTGACATGATGTCCCCACTGTGAATCCATGTTGCCTATGGTCCTGGGCTCTGATGGCATCTAGATGCTCCACTATCCTTTCTTTAAGCAATGTCTCCATGATCTTCCCCACTACTGAGGTGAGGCTGAACGGCTTACTGTTCCCTGCCTCCTCCCTGCTGCCGGACTTGTGTAAAGGGACCACATGTGCCCTCCTCCAGTTCACTCATGCTGAATGACTCAGTGAACATGGCTACCAGACGTACTGCTATCTCCCTTCGCAGTTCTGTTAATATCCTTGGGCGTATGCCATCTGGTTCCATCGCTTTGTCCACCTTCAATTTAGTGAGCTCCTGCAGGACTCTTCTGCCTTTGAATGGACTATTGTCCACCTCTTCACCACCTTGGCAACTGCTGTACTACAGTGGCCCTTGCCTCTTCCACTCTTCTCTGAATACTGAACAGAAAGACACAGTGGATGTCTTGGGAGGAAGGCATGGAACTATCACTTCCAAATGCCTAAACAGCACATACAAGCAAGCCACATTCAGCATTGACAAATGCTTGTTATAATAGGCCCAAGAAGTCAGTAAGCAGACAGCAGAACACAGTTTTTAAACCATTATGAAAATGCATTTTTTTTTTTTAGCAACAGCACTTGCTTGGGTACATCACAACTTGCACTCCCTCCCCATTCAACACGTATAACTACATAAACTAAATATTCGATTCTATCACTTTTTTCTCTGGTTTTGTAACTGCCTGTGTCAATGTGCCAAACAAGGTCTTATGACTTCTGTTGCTAATTTTGCTCTCCAAGCATGCAGAAACTCATGCACATGCCATAATATACAGCAGAGCACCTTCAAAACTTCTATGTCTATTAATTCCCTCTGTGCTCATTCACACTGTACAACCATGACTGAAAAGATCACACAGATTAAACATACAGTACATGCTGAAGTTTTTACTTCAGTTCAAAGGTCTCATGTACCAATTTCTGCCTCTCCTGGTTCACACTGTTGCTGAGACCAGACCTGCCCCAGCATTAGTTTTGTACCATTCCTAGCATGCTACCGAAGGGCTCTACCCTCCAACTCCCTCTCCTGCGAATCCACACCAAAATCAATTTGCCATATAGGACAAAACCAGCAGTGACCTTAAACTATTTTAATGTCATGAATTTAAGCTCCCCATACTAGAAACTAATAACACTAGTACTACATTTATTACACACCCAGTCTGATGGAACACTAATATCCTGTCCCATCCCAGCAGCCACCTCCAACCCACCATAGTTTGAGACTGTGAAAGTTTTTTTTTTAAAGCAAGAAGTACCTGATTAAATGAAGACTTGATCCATTTTCAGTAGGCTGAAGTCTATGTGTCCCTAGTTGAGTACTGTCTACGGTCACCTGGCTGCCAAACTTTCTCTCTCTAGACAGCACACACTGACAACATGACTCCTAATGAGCAGAGCTCTCAGCTACAGATTGCTTCAGCTACTGGAAGATGACCTGAACCTCACTCCAACTCCTTGTGCTGATTTACCAAGGCCACACCAACCCCACGTTACTGGACTGCTACTGCCTGAAACCTCGGGCTCTGCTCTTCACTTGTGGGCTCAACTCTCTCTCTCTCTCTCTGTCTGCTCCTCAGTAGTACACTCACTCCTCTCTTGCTCCAACGTTAATCTTCTAAGTGAATGAATTACAGCCCACTCTTGTTTTGGCAGCTCAGACATTTAAAGAAAGTGCCCCCTTTATTTATTTATTGGAATCTCGGATAACACCACTAACCACATTGCTAGCCACATCCACTACTGGATGCAACAGCAAATCAGGAGCAGTGAGCACCAGGTGACCTGGTTGAGATCTGTATTGTTAAGGTCCACTCCGCTTTGCTGCAGCTGTACTACCCCATGCACAACCTCCCCCCCCCGCGCACGAACAAAGGAGCTACACCAAGCCTGCAAAAGTAGAGAATGAATGTTCAGGCTCACCAAGGCAAGACCAGCTTCTGCCACAGTGCTGGGACCTGACCAAATGGTGCAGGATGAAAGTTAGTAAGAAATTCATGCTGGAGACTGGCTTTTCCGGGGGGAGGGGGAGATCAACTACGTAATGCAGGTGAGGGTGGTTGTCTACTGTACTACCAGGACACTGGAGGACAAATGAGACCCATGTGGCTCAGGTGGCTTTCAGGGAGGCATTAGTGCATACCGATTAAGAATGCAGCACAGTGTGTTACTAATAGAAGAGCTCCATGACAGGGGAGCTATAGCACCCTTAGCCCCCCCCCCCCAAAATCCGCCTATGAGGTATGATTACCCCAGGCCCCTTTCCTGTTTGGTGACTGTCAATACCTCTTCTCCCATTTTGTACTCCGCCTTTGGGTCTCTGTGCTGTAAGTGCATGATTTTGCACTTTTTCTTATTGAACCCCAGCTGCCATGCCCGTGGCCAATCTTTGAGTTCTCTCAGGTCTCTGCAGATTATTTCCACCCCCCAGTGGCATCATGCCCATAGGACCTGAGGGGGCTTGTGCCCTCCCCCAATACTGATGTTCAGTCTATTAAAAAAATAATTGATTTAGTATTTTATTTTATTCTCTGGAGGGCCGAAAAACAACAATGCTGTTTTTCAAAATCTTTTTGGTGGGGGGGGGGAGTGGGGGTTCCGAATTCGATTGGTGTGTGTGGTGTGGGACTGGACTGGGCGCCGTGCAGAGCCACCATCGGCAGTTTTAAAAAAATGTACTTGCTCCCGCTGGTGACTGGCTTTGGGGCTGAGCCTATAAGTAAGATAAATAAACAACAGAGACAGTTGACTGGTACTCATCCAAAATCAGCCCCAAGCCCCCCCAATCACGACTTCTCCTTTTTACTTGAGCCACTGCCAGCCAGCCAATCACAGCTGAGGCACGAAGAAATAGCTTATGTGGCAAAGTGGTCCATTCATCATTCATTTAAGTGCCATCTCGGTCATCGGTCGATTCCTAGTCGGATCATTTGGATGAGAGAGCGTGGCGTTCCAGACCAGAAGACAAGTTAGTTCCTGCCTGGTTAAAGAAAAAGAAAAAGTCTACCACTGAGCAGCTGGCAGCAGCAGGGGATGGAAGGCTAGGAACTGGAAGCAGTGCCCAACAGCTGGTGAAATGACCCAAGGAAACAGCCAGTAAAGGAAAATTGGCTGTTGAATCAGTGCTGCCGGCCAGCTGCTGCTGATTACTTACTGTAGTGATGAGCAGTGGGTCTTGTTTGCCATTTGTTTTATTATCTGACTGGCCTGGGTTTGTTCACTTATGGGGGGGAGGGGTTGCCGAAGCGCTGATGAGACCTCAACCACATTAGTTCGTCAGATCCCTGTCATCAGCTAAACAAGTAGGTAGGTGAAGCTGTGTCCTAAAGTTACTCTGAGAGGAAGGGACCATTTGAGCAGTGTCCCAAGACCATGGGACCATGCCAATGTCATGATGCGCCAGCAGCCTGACCCACCTACTGTCTTCTTAGTGGGTCAGATAGCTGCACCTGTTTGTGGCTGGAGTGACTGGAAGATGCGGCAGTGTTCCAGTCAAGGAAGCTGCAAAGCCATTTAAAGGATGTCTTCAGAGGGAAATTGTGGCACTTCAAGCACACTCAAAACACCCCTGAAGCCTTTAGGGGTGTTTGAGTGTGTCTGGAGTGCACAGTTTCCCTCTGACACTGGATGCCAAATGGAGGGTTCCCTGACTGTACCAGAGGGTGACCACTGAGCAGCAAAAGAGACCGCATGGTGCAGGCGGCTTACTACATCTGAGAGTGGAGATACGGATCGTTGGCACTGAGAGGTTGCTGAGGTCATTGTTGATCTGATCCATTACCTGAAGGAAATTAAGCTCTACCAGGCAAGGGACTAAGCAGAGCACACAGAGAGGCCAAAAAAAATCTATACTACAGGCTGTGAGGGGAAAAACAAAATGTGCAGGCTGTTCCAGTACATAAAATAAGTGCCAGGTATGGATTAAGCAGCACTGAGAGGTCAGAGGGTCCAAAAAATATCATGCTGTCATTTTTAAGGGTACAGTCCGACTAAGTTGGCAGGAGGACTGACAAAAAATAAACAACTTAAGTCACTGTACAGTGTGATTGGCTCTGTCTGAAATTTGTTACAATTTATTGGTGATTAAAAAAGGTAGATGCCAGAGAGGCATTTGGAGGTTCTTCCCAGTATTCTCCCCAGCCAGTCAGGTTAGCATAAAAAGAGAAAATAGGCAGAATTAAAAAACAAGCATTTGTCAATGCCGAATGTTGTTGCGCTGGCATTGGCATTGCCGGAGCTAGAGACGCATAATAGGAATGGCAGTGAAGTATTGAAGTGACACCAACCCCACCCCCACCCTGTAGAGAGAAACAGGCATTGGGGTGTGTCTTTGGGTCATCAGCTATAACGCTCATGCGATTGTACCTCACCCTACCCTGTAGACACTGACAAATGTCAGTGTGTGCTTTTGGGTCTTTGGGTGTTTTACTTACCCCATTCCATAAGGAAATACGCTGACGTGGGTGCAGTATAGGTGTGTGGTGTGAACTTTGTGACCGAACAGTGCAAGGCACACCACAATGCCTGTCAGTGGCTGCAGGGTGGGGGTGGAATGGCATAAGCATTACATCCGATGATCCCAAGTCACACCCCGATGTCTGTCAGTCTGTACCAGGTGGGGTGCTACAGTTGGAAACCCTAACATCATAGGCATGTGGTGGTAGTTTCACTCCACATTTTCAACATGGGCTGCTTGTCAGGCCACTTCATGAAAAGCAGCACAATCACTTTGTTAGCTGAAAGGTGGTTTTGCACAGCGTCTGTGCCATTTGGCGACAGAGGGATGAAAACACATTTTTGGGCAGGATGTGAAGAAAACAACTGTATTGTTCATGAGGAGGTATAAAAAAATGGCAACGTTGAAAATCTGGAGTGACTATGAAATATTGGTGAAGCAATGAGCATGCATACAAACTGCGCAACACACGTCCGTAACCCAATTATTTTTGGGAGTTTGGTATCCACATTTGTAACATAGCATTTTGGGACCTCCCCTTATGAACAGTGGCTGTGCAATTTTGTTAATCAGTCCCAAAAGTTGATTTCCCTCAGCGACCACGCCATTGTGCACCACAGGTGCGGAAACACATTTTGGGCTGGATGTGAAAAATGACAGCTGTACTGTTCATAAGGTGGTGTAAAAAAATGCCAGTGTTGAAAATCTGGCATGAAATATGCAAATTTGTGAAGTTACAAAGGTGCGTGGAAACTTCGCAACAAACACTTGCAATACAGTCATTTTATGGACTTTCGGCACCAAATTTTCAACATAGGCATTTTAGGACCTCTGATCATGAACAGTGTCACTGTCATTTCCTCAAACTGTCCCAAAAAATGATTTCACACAGCGACCACGCTATTCTGCGCCGGACATGCGAAAACACATTTGGACAGGATATGTAAGATGACAGCTACACTGTTCGTCAGGAGGTGTGGAAAAATGCCAAGTTTGAAAATCTGGAGTGAAAATATTACAAATTCATGACGTTACAAGCATGCGTAGAAACAGCACAATGCACGCTCATCAAACAGCCATTTTTGGGAGTTTTGTCACCAAATTTGCAACATAGGCTTTTTGAGAGCTCCCCTCATGAACAGTGGCACTGCCGTTTTGTTACTCAGTCCCAAAAGGTGATTTAGCGCAGTGACCATGAAATCACCTTTCGGGACCGAATAACGCCATGACAGTGCCAGAATTCATGAGGAGGGGTCCCAAAAACCCCATGTTGAAAATTTGGTGCCAAAATTCCAAAACATGCCTGAGATATGCATCAAAGTTGAAAAAACTATTTATTCCACTATACAGCTTACCAGCATTTCCTCAGTTTGCAGTCAGCTTTGAAGAGTGCAGACGTATTCCCGGTCCACGAAGATCGTCGCGTCAGACTCCGCATGTAAGTATGGGGTGAGGGGGGGTGTGGGAAGGCAGGGTGCGCAGTGGGTGGGTGTAGGTTGTGGGAGGGGGGCAGGGAGACCTCCGAGGGTCCATTTCCTTTTTCCACTGGTACAAAAAAAAAAAAAAACATCGCGGGACCATTTTTCTGTTTACAGGGGCATGTGGCACACTGGGGTGGGCTCCCAGCATGCCAAGGGAGCCTTGTTTTATTTGGGTGGCAGCTGTAGCCAATGGGGGATTGAGGCACCCACATCAGCACACAGCAAAGGGGAATCACTTTTATGCCAACCACCCAGTTGGGCACCCCGTCAGCACACAGGAAGCGGGGGGCAAGAGCCAGGGACTGGGCACCCTCGGCATATAACAAATGGGGGTTCTTTATGCCGATGGGAGTGGGCTCCCCGTCAGCACATACATTGGGGGCAGAGTAAGCCTAAAGGTTGGGCACCCCAAAGTCAGCAGTTTGGGGGGCAGTGTGCCGCCATGTTTGTGTTTCCAGGTAAGCACGTCAGGAGGTCCGCTGCATGTGATGAGCTTTGCTTGCATTGCAGTGGACCTTTCCTTAGATGTGCTCACCGGGTGGTGTGGTGCCAGCATGCAGGCTGATTGGGGAATGAGGGATGCACCTACTGATGAGTGCCCTGCATTCGCCCAACAGTGACCGCACCTCCAAATCTGCACTACCAACATAAAAACAAGCATTTGTCAATGCCGAATGTTTGCTTGCTGGCATTGGCAGTGGTAGTGTAGAAGTTACAGAGCTGCGTAATAGGAATGGCAGTGAAGTATTGAACTGAAGCCAACCCCACCACCCCCCTGCAGAGAGTGACAGGCATGGGGGTGTGCGTTTGGGTCGTCAGGCAGAATGGCCATGCCATTTCACCACACCCCACCCTGCGGACACTGACAAGTGTCATGGTGTTCCTTGGGGTCTTTGGCCCTTATGCGCACCCCATTTCATTAGGAAATACGTGTGAGATGGGTGCGATATAGAAATGGGGTGAACTTTGGTGCGAGGGGTCCAAGGCATGCCTCAATGCCTCTTCCACTGGCTGCAGGGTGTGGAATGGTATGAGCATTACAGGCAAGAATCCCAAGTCACACCCCTGATGCCTGTCATTCTCTACAGAGTTGGCGTTATGGTTGGAAACCCTAATACCTCAGACATTCGTTGGTATTTTCACTCCAAATTTTCAACATGTTTTTTTTTTGTGACCCCCACCTCTGGACAGAGGGAATATCAGTTTGTTAGCCAAAAGCTGCTTATGCACAGCGACTATGGCATTTAGTACCACAGGTGCAAAAACATTCTGAACAGGATGTAAAAAATGACAGCTGTACTGTTCATGGGGAGGTGTAAAAAATGGCAATGTTGCAAATCTGCAGTAAAAATATTTAAAAAAATGGTGAAGTCATGAGCGTACATAGAAACTGTGCAACGCACACCCGTAATATAATTAGGTTGGGGATTTTTTACAGCAGATTGTCAACTCAGGCATTGTGGTGCCTCCGATCATGAACAGTGTCACTGTGATTTTCTTTATCTGTGCCGAACAATAATTTCCCACAGCGACCACGCATCTCTGCGCTGAAAGTGTGAAAACACACTTCAGCCATGTTGTGAAAAATGACAGCTGTACTGTTCATAAGGAAATGTTGAAAAATGCCACTGGTGAAAATCTGGACTGAAAATATTACAAAGTCATGAAGTTACGAGGGTGCGTGGTAACTGCACCATGCTCACTCGTAACAGTCATTTTATGGACTTTTGTCACCAAATTTTCAACACAGCCATTTTAAGACCTCAGCTCATGAACAGTGTAATTGTAATTTTCTTAATCTGTCCTAAACATTGCTTTCGCACACCAACAGCACTATTGATCGCTACATGTGCGAAAACACATTATGGGTGACATATGAAAACTGGCAGCTGTACTGTTCATAAGGAAGTGTAATAAAATGGCAATGCTGAAAATCTGGAGTGAAAATATTAAATTTGCAAACTTACGAGCATGCATAGGAACTGCGCAACGCACGCTCGTAAAACAGTCATTTTTAGGAATTTTTTCACCAAATTTTCAACATGGTCATTTTAAGACCTCTGTTCATGAACAGTGTCACTGTGATTTTCTTAATGTGTCCCATACATTGATTTTTACATCGACTGTGCCATTGCGCGCAACATGAGCGGAAACACATTTTGGGCAAGATGTGAAAAATGACAGCTGTACTTCTAATAAGGAGGTGTGGTAAAATGGCAATGTTGAAAATCTGGAGTGAAAATATTGAAAATTTGCGAACTTACGAGTGTGTGTAGGAACTGCGCAATGCCCGCTCGTAAAACAGTCATTTTTAGGAATTTTTTCACCAAATTTTCAACATAGCCATTTTAAGACCTCTGCTCATGAACAGTATCACTGTGATTTTCTTAATTTGTCCTGTACATTGATTTCACACACCAACTGCGCCATTGTGCGCTACATGGGCGGAAACACGTTTTAGGGGAGATGTGAAAAATGACAGTTGTACTACTCATAAGAAGATGTGGTAAAATTACAATGTTGAAAATCTGGAGTGAAAAGCCATTGAAAATTGCTGAATCCCATGAGCTATGAAACTGTACAACGCATCAGAAACAGTCATCTTTTGAATTTTTTCACCAAATTTTCAACATAGCCATTTTAAGACCTCAGCTCATGAACAGTGTCACTGTGATTTTCTTAATTTGTCCCATACATTGATCTTGCACACCGACTGCGCCATTGTGCGCTACATGGACGGAAACACATTTTGGGTAAGATGTGAAAAATGACAGCTGTACTACTCATAAGAAGGTATGGTAAAATGTCAATGTTGAAAATCTGGAGTGAAAATATTGAAAATTCGTGAACTTATGAGCGTGCGTAGGAACTGTGCTCATAAAACAGTCATTTTCTTAATTTGTCCTGTATATTGATTTCGCACACCAACTGCACCATTGTGCGCTACATGGGCGTAAACACATTTTGGGTGAGATGTGAAAAATGACAGCTGTACTACTCATAAGAAGGTGTGGTAAAATGGCAATGTTGAAAATCTGGAGTGAAAATAATAAAAATTCGCAAACTTATGAGCATGCGTAGGAACTGCGCAACGCACGCTCATAAAACAGTCATTTTTAGGAATTTTTTCACCAAATTTTTAGCATAGCCATTTTAAGACTTCTGCTCATGAACAGTGTCACTGTGATTTTCTTAATTTGTCCTGTACATTGATTTCGCACACCAACTGCGCCATTGTGTGCTTGATAGGCGTAAACACATTTTGAGTGAGATGTGAAAAATGACAGCTGTACTACTCATAAGAAGGTGTGGTAAAATGGCAATGTTGAAAATCTGGAGTGAAAATATTGAAAATTCGCGAACTTATGAGCATGTGTAGGAACTGCGCAATGCATGCTCGTTAAACAGTCATTATTTGGAATTTTTGCACCAAATTTTCAACATGGGCTTCTTGAGAGCCCACCTTATGAACACTGGCAGTGTTGTTTCGTTAATCAGGCCCGAAGGGTGATTTCACGCAGTGACCGCGAAATCACCCTTCGGGCCTGAATAATGTCATGACAGTGACATCATTCATGAGAAGGGGTCCCAAAAACCCCATATTGAAAATTTGGTGCAAAAATTCCAAAAAATGCCTGAGATATGCAACAAAGTTGAAAAAACGCTATCTAGCCCATTATACAGCTTACCGGCTTTTCCTCAGTTCGCGGTCGGATTTGAAGAGTGCAGACGTTTTCCTGGTCCACGAAGATTGTCGCTGACTTGAGTAAGTATGGGGTGAGGGGGTGTGGGGAGGCGTGAAGTGCGCAGTGGGTGGAGTGCGGGTTGTGGGAGGGGGCTCGGGAGACTCGTGGGACCATTTTGCTTTCAGGTTTAAAAAAAAAAGAGCGACACAGGACGTTTGCCACGCTGAGGTGGGCTCCCAGCATGGCACAAGGACAGTTGGGAGGGTGTTCAGCCGACAGAGTTAGGCACCCTGTCGGCCATGGCATTGTTGCCATGCTAGGGTGGAGCTCCCAGCGTGGCTCCCTTGTCTTCAGGGGGTAAACCCGGCGGGGTTGAGCACCCTCGTCGGTGATAACATGAGGGGAGACAGTGGAAGCCGACAGGGGATTGGGCACCCCCGTCGGCTATTCTATGAGTTGCCACACTGGGGTGGGCACCCAGCGTTGCATTTGGGAGACTTTGGGGGGGTGAGCACAGCACAAGCTGACGGGGGATTGATCACCCCCGTCGGCTATATGTGTGTGCGGGGAGGGTGTTTCTGTTTGTGTGTGTGTGGCGGGGGGGAGCTGCGCATGAGCAGGCGATATCTGATCGCTGCTCACTGAAGCGGAGCTCCCCCTTTCAACTGTATGCCACTGCATTTTGGAGCTTGTCATAGACAGCTCCAGCATGCATTGGCTTACAGGGGCCGCGCCTGCCAACACACTGACTGAACTGGAGGAGGAGGAGGTGACACACCTCCGAAATCTCCGATGATGGCACTATATTTCTTGCACATGCGTGCAAGCAAACATAATGAGTCTAAAGGGCATTGTGGATAGTGTAAACAACTACTTATTTAAAAAAAAGCAGAGTCAAGACAGGCTGAAAATGTTTTTATTTAATAAAAGACATGACTGAGGACTGAACGCAATATGTGTTTATTTCATTTTCATTCCTCATCAGGAGCCCCTCTCTTCAGATGAGAATTATCCACAAGCGGCCCACTCTTTCCTTAAAATGACCCACCTTTCTTAACCTCAATGGGCCAACTGACCCCATAGATTGTATTTCTGGAATTAACACTGTTTGAGATAATAATTATGCTGGCTGTGTATTCCTAGCCATCGGTATGGTGGCAATCCTGAAATAAGTATTCTCTCTAAAGGTTCTTTCATTTTAAGAACTTGAGCGCTTCCTCATTCTTTCCCATAGTGTTGACAGAATGCCTTACTCGCTGCTACGGATTGAGGAGCAGGGTGTACAAGAATGGGAATGAGAGAGCATTTGTTTTCTCTGAATCTGCTCAAGTAATATTAATATGATGTTTTGTAGGACAAGGAAAATAACTCTGCTAATGTATACTGAGGAAAGTAGTCCATTTATGTTGCTGTTCCTGCATAGAATACCTCTCAACATCAGTAGAGTAGTAGTAATGGGCTTCGTTTTCCCCTTCAAGGCTCCTAATATTTTGGACTGAGGGTTTTTTTTTTGGCTAATCTTTTTTACACAAAGCTGATGACAGAATGGTTAATTGCTGTTGGGGGGATGAGAAGCGGCATGACAGGGAGGAAGAGACCGTTTTTGTCTCTTATTTGTGGCACTGCTCTAGAGAGGACAGCAGAAAGTTTGTCTTTAACTGCTAACCTGTATTACAACAATTTTTCTCTGAAGTCTGCCCCTGATCTCTCCAGATATGTCCCCCCCCCCAATCTGCCACTTTCCCTGAAGTGATAATGTTTGGCAGGCTGACTGATGTTAAATTGCACAGAAATGTTGACATCAGCTGCTGCCATCCTAGCTTACAATGATCTGAATACATGCTTGGGGAAGTGGTCATGCAGGCCCTCTTTTTCACCTTTGGCAAGCTACACAAAGTGAAAGGGAAGCTGTGTCCCAAATTCCCCCTTGGTTTGGGGTTACTACCACAGCCATTTGTCAGTGGTGATTGTTGTTAGTAAAGGTACTCATTTATTTTTGTTAGGCTTGTTTTTTATGACAGACAGCATGATGTTGTGTGCTCTTAAATGGAGTGTAAAAGTTCAGTTCTTTAAAAATTTCTTTGAAGTACAAAAGGTCACTGTACACAGACTGAACAAAGAACAAGAACAATTTATAATTGCTCTATCATTATTATGGCATTTAGCTTGCTGGGGAACAGCTTTCTGGCCTGCTAAACATCACCAAAATGCACCATTTGATTCCAATTTATCAAAATTTTCATGGGGAGCATGCCCCCAGACCCCCCTAGAGGGGTCTGGATTTTGTGCTCCTCCAAAAATTTTGACTGCATGTCACCCTTGTCCACCCCATTGCGGTGTCCACTCTATTGAATAGTTTGGTGTCATCTGCAAAGAGACAGACCTTCTCTTCCAGCTCATATGCAATGTCACTTATAAAGACATTAAAGGGGGGCATTGTGGGGCCCGAGCAAAATGACAGTCCCAGCGTTGAGCTCTCTATAATTCTCTCTAAATAGTAACTTAAATAAATAATTTATAGAGGCATTACCAGAGTACAACTACTTCAAAAGACATCAGATACACTTGGCAACAAAATGGGAAAGTCTCAAAAAGAAACACAACTTCCAGAGGGAGCAGTTGGTAAAACAGCTCCAGTACCATCAACCACATGGTCAGCTCCAGGCTGAGGGACAATGGCAGCAGCAGAAATGGAAATTGAAACTTTACAGACTATGGCTGCTAAACTCAATACACTGATCAAATCAGTAACAGGACTAGCTGAGAAACTCAACATGCGTACTAATCGTGCGTCCATGCTGGAAATTAATATGGAGGCTGTGCAACTTGCTGCAGTGAATGCCACTAAAAAAATCTGACTCAGCCATGGGAGCTGCAGCCAATGTATTTAAAGAGAATCATCATCGGCACACTTGACTGGAAAATTTGGAAAATCTAGCCAGATCTGCTAACTTGAGGATAACCAGAATGCCAGAAGGAGGTGAAGGCGACCACTTGATTTTGTCTCTTAGGGAATGGTTTCAGCAGCAGTTTGGTTCAGAGGTGATCACCCAACCAGTCACTATGCAAAAGGCCTACTGGGTGACATTGAGAGGAAGACCCAACAATCCAGATGCTCCTCGTGTTATTGTAGTGGTCACTGACAGCATCAGAATCAGAGAGTGCTGGCTATGGCCCAGTGAAAGAAAACATTGCTTCAACCATGTTGGTTTCCCAACTCGGATTTTTCCCAATCTAAGCTATATAACCAGGCAAAGGAAAAAAAAGATTTGACAGCATACGGGCCATGCTCAATGAAGCAGGTATGTCTCATGGGATGGTGTTCCTGGGCCTGAATGAGGATTGTGCATGACGGCAGAATTTTACCGACCCCTCAGATGCTTTGAGATGGGCTCAAAAACATGCAAGCCGCCCTTCTCAGGAAGAGTTGAGAAACCAAAGTTCAGATGAAGAAACTTGAATCCAGCCTGGACTACCATAGTATGCATGTTTCACACTGCTTACTAGGGTGAATGAAGCCTTTACCTGTCAATGAATAATTTTCTACAAGCGATTCCTTTTTGAGACTATCTCTCAGTTCTTAATGTTGAAGTATTGCATCTAACGTTCAGTTATAGACATAACTTATTTGTATGTAGAGCATTGGTGATTGTCAAATTAAATTACCTCGTATAGTTTCTATATGATAAGCTCCTAACATTAATTTTACTGTGGAAGGCTTAAACTGACCCTGTTTATACATTTACAATGTTCGACTTTGGGAAAGCATGGTTGCTTTATCACCCTCTTTTGATAGGAGGATAAAGACTTTGGTTCATTTCGTATTCTCTCATTTGGACTTTTAACACACGGCTCATAGATTCCGTTAACAGCTATTTTAATCATGGACGGTACTTATGAAGAAGCTATTAAATCGTATATACCCCCTATATGATGTATGTTAATGGCATGGAATATTCAATATTGTTTTATTATGAGGAGTGGTGCCTCAGTGGAAAATTTTTAATTTACAAGTAATTTCTATGTCTACTTTTCCTAAGCTATATGTGATTTTACATAATAATAAACATATACTGTAGTTTACAAAAAAATAAAGGCATTGAAGAGGACTAGTTCCTGCTACTTCTATGTGGTCAATCCCCCCCCCCTTTACTGTGAAGACTGAGAAGAAGTATCTGTTCAGGATATCTGCTTTTTCCTGAGCCTCCTCTGCGCAGTCTCCCCCTGCCCTTCATAACCTCACAACCCCTGTCTTCCTTTTTTTGCTTGTGTGTCTGAAAAAGGTCTTGACACCTTTAGCTACCCATTCAGCTATTCTTTCTTCCTTTTGCACCTTTGCACCCCTTTCCACCTTTCCTGCTTCTTTCTGTTTCTCCTGGTGCTGTTCTCTTCCTTCTGCTTCTCCTGGTACTATTATCTTCCCTCTGCTTCTCCTTGTACCTCCTGAATGCCACCCCTTTGGCATTTACTTTCGTAGTCACTTCTCTCAAGAACCATAGTGGTCTCATTTGCCCTGTGTTTTTGCCCACTTCTTTCTCACAGAGGTCAGTTGCCTTTATTATGCCATCCCTTAATTTGGCGCACTGTACCTCCACCTCACCCAGGCACCCCCCCTCCCCAGTTATCTCTGAGGCATTCACCCATTTTTTTTTAAATCCAGCCTCCTTAGATCTAAGATCTTCATCTTTGTGTGGTTTGTTTCTGCCGCAGTCCTTATATAAACCCCCACTGTATGGTGAGTGCTGGTCCCTGGGTGGCATCCTACCTTAACGTCTACAATACTCTCCCTGTTTGTGCACACCAGGTCCAGTATAGCCCCATCCTGAGTGGACTGTCTAAGCAGCTTGACAGAACATCCCCTGAATGGGTCTAGGATGGCCCTGCTTCTAGCTGAGGCCATTACTGAGATGCTCCAATCTACATCCAGTAGATTGAAGCCCCCACCAGCAGTACCCCCCCACACTTTTTTGCCATCATGCTAATGGCTTCCCCAGTGCCTTATCCAATTCTTCCCCCTGTGTTGCAGGCCTCTATATCCCCCAGTGTGAATATTGGCTCTGGCTCCTGTTTTCAGAGTGACCCACAGCACCTCCAATCCATCCTTTACCCCAAGTTCCCTTGCATTTCTGTCACTCTGATACCCTCCTTCATATACAGTGCAACCCCTCCACCCTTCCTCCCCTCCCTATCATTCCAGAACTGAGTGTAGCCTGGTATGGTCATGTCCCAGTTGTGGTTCCCTGGGCATGGATCTATGACAGGCGAGCAACAACAAATGGAGCAAAAGTCCCCCACAGCAACACCAGCAATGCATACAGCAGGACAACACTACAACATCACAGTGCAAATACAAACAGTGGTGGCCGCAATGGCAAACAGGCAACTGCCGCAGGGGAGGAAGGCCAACTGGGCTCGGGTGCCCCTCACAGCCCAGGCACGCAGGAGCACAGCGCACCCAGGCAGGCAGAGCACCAGCCACCCTAACGGGAACTCCAGCTGCTGCAGTGCAGCAGCCCTCCTCAACACCACATGCCAACATGGCACTTGGCCCAACAGTGCCTGCTCCCCCACCCTGGCGCACATAGCAGCACAGTGAGCAGACACAGCACCAGCATTGCCCACCCACAGCCTGGGGCCATGTCACACACCCTGCAACAAACCCATGGTTAGTGGCACAGGATGCACCCCTGTGCAGGTGCCAGCAGTGCCATGCAGACTGCCCCCCAGTGGCCGCAAGCAACGTGGACCACAGAGTCAGCACAGACACACACTGGACACATAAGGCCATGTAAGTGATGACATCAGCTTTATCCACAACACACACTGTGGACCACACCCAACACCATGCCCAGGACCCACCCCACCCTAGCCACAGCAACAGTGCATATCCATGCCACAGTCCCCAGCTGGACAGGTGCTCCACAAGGGCCTCAGGCCTGCAGGCATACATGCAGAGCAATGCCCAAGAGGTAGTCCCTCAGTGGCCTAGTCTCATACTGTTCCACTATTTGTTGGATTAGGTCACTGGCATCCCTGGTCTTCTGATGGGAGGTGCCCACCTCATTGCCATGCAGCAACTGTTGGTGCTTCAACTCAGTCAGGCTCTGTTGCCCATGAAGCATCTCTATGAAGCACCAGATGGTTGGGTGGGTGGTGCACATTAGGGCATTGAAGCCCCTGTGCCACCCTCCCCAATGCATTCATGGTCCTGGGGAGGCCCTCATGGACCATGGCATACATGTTACAGAAGTCCAGGGGGTACATGGGGTGGCACCACACATCACTACAGACCAACCGACCCAGCCACGTATCCTTGAAGTAGTCCAGTTAGGGGCCCAGGGACTCCTCAAAGGGGTCAAAGAATGGCCACAACCGCAGCAACTCATATGTGCTGGTGACATCCTCGGGTGGCACAAAGGCGAGCACGGAGAGCATCTTGATACGCAGGGCAAATTCATCATTGGTGACATAGAGCTGTGCAAGGTCACCATGCTGCTGCAGCTTCCTCCAAAGGCACTGCATAAAAAGGAAGCAGCAGCCCATGGAGATGTGCCCATGGGAAGACAGTGCATAGTGCCCTGAAGGCAGCAGGTTCATAGTCGATCATGATTGACAGTGGGCTGATGTCTGACACAGCTCTTGGATCTTCCTCAGCATGTCCGTGTAGCAGCTCACAGTCCTGCTGCCCATTCGAGTGTACACAGCTGGCAACACAGTCTCCTACTCCACGCCATGGAGGCTTTACATTTGCTGGATCAGCCATGGGCTGCTCCAGAATGTGCTATCTGCATACCATGCATCACAGCAGTTCAGGTAGTCTAGGTTATGTGAGGTGCTGAACAGGAGGAAGTGAACGGTAGAGAGCTTGGCTCTACTGGCGCCCTCTGCACTCTCCGTCGTGCCCTTTGAATGGTGCACTTCAGGTGTGTCGCTGTGGATAGGCATCTGGCTGCATGAGGTAGTCCACTGCAGCATGCCATGACAACCTGCTGGCTGCTCTCTGTGGTCATCATGGCCCACCACTTCACCTCCGCATGCACCTGCCACACTGCCACCTCCGTGCCATTCAGCATATGTTTGTGCCAGCCCATGAGAGAGACATCATTGTCCACACCATCCACAGTTTGGGCATGACTGTGACACTTCCCAGAGTGGTACTGGATGCACTTCCAGTAAGTTGCAGCCCTGATTGTCCATTCCTGCTGGTATAGGTAGTCCCTGAAGTATTAGAGGTCATTGCCTCAGGCACTCTTGACAAACTGGAGTGGCATGGCTCTGTCCTGCCTCTGTTTACCCATATGCAGTTGGCCCCGGCCCCCTCGTCGAGCATTTATCATGTGGCACTGTGTGCACTTGCCCACCTGGCACACCCGTCCCTTCACTGTGCTGTGCCCATTGACATACCCATGTTCACAGGAGTTGGTTATTTCACCCGTGGGCCTCCAGGTCGCTGAACCATCTGGCGCCGTTGGGGTGTGCAGCCTTCTTGCCTACTACTCCCTTCCTGACGTTCGGGTCAGCGACGCATGGCACTGTACAGTATCTGCCTGCTCACTGGGGCCGTTGTCACCCTCCAGAACATCTGTGTATTAGCCCTGTCAGTGGATGCACCTTTTTGCTCTGGCAGTGGTTCCAGTGATGCTGTTGATCTGTGGGATTCACAGTTGGGGTGTCACCATCTGAGGTGCATACCCCTGTTCAGCACAACTCAGTAATGGCCACAATATCCAGTTCTGCCTCTGCCATGATGGCCTCTAGGTCTGCAATTTTAGTTCCAAGACTCCTTGTATTGGCACAAATGGCTCACCAACCCTTACTCCCAGCCTGCCTGCAACCCCCTTTTCCTTTCCTGCCTTTGTTGCCACTTGAAATTTCCCTCTGTCCATCTCTCCCCTCACTACCCTCTTCGTGCCTTGCCTCCTCAGCACCTCCCTTTCCACCTCCTCCATTCTTGTCCCCTTGCACCTTACTGTGCTTCTACTTTCTTTAACTTGTGCCCTGGGGGAGTTTCCTCCCCTCAGGCCCTGTCTTTCTGTTGCTTCAATATGGGAGGGTGGGGGCAGTTTATGCCTTCCTTTGTAGTACTGCCACTGCCTTTGGCTAGTTTAAATATTCATCAGTGTAACATCTAAACCTTCCACTGAGGACTGCAGTCTCCATAACATATGGACTGATAAAGGATAAAGGCAATGCACACACCATACTCACATACAAATGCATATTTTATTGCTGGCGGCTGGAAATGAACAACTGATCTCCCCTACATAGTACTTCCATATGAGGCTTCATTAGGAGGGTGGAGTCATATTGTAAGTGCTCGTCGTTAAAAGGAGAACTGTGCTGAACCTGTAAGCCATTTTCCTTAGAAGTATCGGTTTTTAAGTTCTGGTTACAGTTCTGTTATTGTTCCCTCTGTGCGGGCCCTTTAGTAAACACAGTGGGCATTTCTGATTTACACTTCAATGTAAAATACCATTTTGGAACCATATGATGTACTTTTATGTCCCGCTCAGCTGCAGAGTTCTATAACAGAACATGGCGGCATTGTGCCATCAATGGAAGAACTGAGCAAGGGACATAAACTACATCATACAGTTCTAAAATGGCACATACTACTGTGAGTATGTCAGAAACACCCATTAGGATAACTAAAAAGCCTGTAGAGCAGAAATAGTAACAGCAATGAAACCAGTATTTTAAAAAAATTGGCATTCACAGGGGAAATTACATACAGGTTCAGCACAGTTGTTCTTTAAAGTGTTATTGTGCTAAAATACATTAAAGGGCTATTGTACTCATCATGAAAAAACAATTTCATTCCATTGAAATTCAGCTGGGAGACTTGTCATTATTAACTAATTATGTTGTTTTGCTGTGGTTCTCTTAAAGTACAAACAAAAAGCCAGAACAATCCAAATTATTGCATGACTTGAAGGAGCCTATTTGAATAAATTCCTAGTTGATTGAGGCATGTCCCAGTACAAAAGAACAAAGCTTAAACATTTTTAAAACTGATACACAGTATTTGTACATAAGTATCACAGACAGAAATGGTGAGGTTTTGAATTTCTCACACACATTTTACCGTGTATATGTATAGCCCAGAAAGGTCACTTTGATGTTATAGGTCATATATTTCACTTGCTAGCTATTCACAGAAATTCCCCAGCATCCCTATGGAAAGGGGAAGGGGGGCATAATACAAAATAAGATGTTATCTCCTACATTCTTTTGTATTTTGTCCATGAACAGGATTACAACTTTGGCAAGGAGGTAGAGTATTACTATGGAGAATAAAACATATGCTGGAACCCAGGCAACAGTCTGATTAAAAGATCAATACAGCAAAAGAACAGTGCACCCATCCAAAGCTGAAAAACACTGCACTGGGTGTGATACTGAAGTACAAGGAAGCACACTTAAATGGCACACAAAATGTTTTTAAATAGAATAGACACAATTTTATTCCGGATTTTTTCTTGAGAGGTGACATAAGAACAGTGCAAAAAATTTGTGGAATACAAGACACATCAAAAAATGACACGGGGGAGGCAATCCCTTCAGCAGCAGCACAGACGCCAGTGAAAGCTGGTGAAAAGGCCCCTACGTTTCACCCTGTCTGGGCGGGCCTTTTTCAGAAATTCCACACATTTTTGTTGCACTGTTTTTATGTCACCTCTCAAGAATATTATATGGAATAATATTGTGAATGTTCCATTTAAAAATGTCTTGTGCGACATTTAAGTGTGTTTCCTGGTATTTCAGTCTCACACTCAGTGCAGTGGTTTTCAGGTATGTGGGGTGCATTGTTCTTACCTTGCACTGATTTTGCGGTTGTTTTGGTGTACCACCTTGTTAAATTAACTGGAACAGTGAAGTGCCTTTTTTCCTGTTTGATTTTGACTAAAAGATCCTAAGTTTTCATTCAAATAAACAGTGAGTTAATTGACTGTGTTTCTGTATCAAAAGCTTCCTATAACTCTAGATGCAATTTAAAATACTATAGTATAGAAGGCTACATACTGAATGCACTTCTTTCATCTTACCATATTTTACAATAAAGGTTTCCAGTCTATCATTTCATTTAACCCTATCGGTACCAAAGCATTATGTTTGTATATCCATTCTGATCCTTTGTTAAACAAAATGTTTCGCCTGTTTCCTCCACACAGAGGTATATCCACACACTTCCGACCTTTAAATTTAGAAGATCTAGTAGAGCAGTTGTGACAAGACTTCAAAATGGTCACCTAAAGCACGCACTCTGTTCCCTTTAACCACGTAAGATATGTGTTCTTGTATCTCTTTAACAACTCTCATAGTGTGCCCCACATAGACTTTGTTGCAAGTTCAACACCCACAATAAACAAAGAATTATATCATACAAGTCATTGTATGTCTGATGTTAAATTTATTTCTGTTCAGTGGATGTTTAAACACTGTTCCTCTGTCTACATATTGGCATACACTGTAGTTGTAACAGGGGAAAGAACCACATCTTCCCTGTGGTTTTATTTTCATTTTATCCAAAAAGTGACTATGAGTCAATTCTATTTATCATCCCCACCAAGGTGCAGCCCAACCCTCCACCCACATCCTGGACCCAGCCCCGGCACTGGCACACTTACCTCCACCCAAGCTTCCTATATGGCTTACCCCCATGGTGGAGCCATTGGGGATGCCACACAGCTGGAGAGATGGATCTGGTGAGGGCCCACAGCCTAGCTTCCCCCACGACTTAGCCCCTCCCCATGGCAGTGGTCCGTCGGAGGACACTACCTGCTGATGAATGGATCCAATGTGATGAGAGAGTCCCATAATCCAGCACAGAGCCCATGAGAGGTTGTCTTCATCCACGCTGCACCCAGCCATTTTCCCTTTTTTTGTAGGGAAGAACAGATGTGCAATGCCATCAAAATTACACCACACAAGCTACCGTATGTGAGGTGGCAACAGCCAATGTCCCTCTAACCCCAAGAGTGCACTAATTGCCCTGAACCACTGCCAGGGAGCAGACCATTGCGGAGAATCCACAACCCTCCCTCCCAGAGGAGGACAGCCATCCTCCAGATGTTCAATCCTCCCCATCCCAGCCAGCCCCAGTGCACTGAGTCTATCACTGAACCCACGTCACCAGTGTGGCAACAGGTGAAGCATGGATGCCTCTGCCCTCTGCACCACCAGGCCAGCTAACAAAATGGAGTTAATGTAAGGGAAGGGAAGGGTTTGTGATCGGAGCAGTGCCCTATTTGAAGGTGAGGATGTTAATGGTAAGCAGTGCTGTTCATAAAAGCCCTAGTCAGTAGTGGTTACAATAAAAAAGAATGATAACTAGCTAGTGTAACAGTAACAGAAGAAAACAAGAAAAAGGTTATTCCTTTCTGGTGTCCCCTTAATCTTTGTGTGTTACAGCTGCCACTTTTAGTTTTTTTCACCCCTCCATTCTGTCCTTCTAACTGGAATTCAGATTGATCATCTGGGTGAAAAATTCCCTCTTTGGTCTTATCCTGTTCTCCTAAACTGTTTGCTACTCTAGCAGTTTATTTTTCCTTTAAAATATTCTTGGGGGGAGGGTTGGCTAGCAGACTACATGCACTATGAGTGAGCGCCTCGATTTCACATTAATTTTGTACTAAAACTTCCTTTTGAAGTGCAACTTATTGGTCAAAAAATGGACTAACTTTTGGATAATAACTCTTACTATGCCTGTAGCAAGACTTTTGAGATGGAACGACTGAATGTGACATCTAAAATGGATTCTTCCAAACCTGGGCCATATCAGTAGATCTTGGGTGGGCCACTAACAATTACCGGTAGACTCCCCAGCCACGTTGCAAACGTTGCAGACTACAGTTATTGCCCTCACACAAACAATCCATAATTGAGACAGAAAAATGGACATTTACATTGAACACTTCACAGCTGTTGAAAACAAGGTGGAGAGTATGGTGGGCACATGAAGGAAACGAAGAAGCTCTCAGGGAAGGCCCTTGCAGTTATAGCATCCTCTGAGAAAGGAAAAAGGACTGTTCTGTTCTAAGATCAGTTAGAAAATGCTATTCGAGCAGCAAACATAGGCATCCTGGGGATCCCAAAAGGGCCTGAGCGGGATGATGTGACCACCTTTCTTGTGCGCTGGTTACCAGAGACCATAGGTCTGCGATTTTCCCTGAGACTGATGAAAGCATACAGGATTTCCCCTTGGACAGCGTGCTCAGTTGAGGGCCCAAGAGCACTACTTATGGTGTTGGACTCATCTGGGACAAGAGATAGAATTCTGAGAGCAGTTCAGGAACATGGGTTAGTGTATGTTGACCAACAAAAGATTCTTTTCTTCTTGGATTACTCCTTTGTGATCCGAGCTCATGGTATTGAAAGAACTCGCAGATTATATTTACATACCACTGACCTATGTGTTCCAGTACTTCCTTGTCTCTGGTGTCATACCCTTAGGCTGGAGGGTTGCTACTGTTGTACCCCTTCTTAAACATGGACCTATGTCTAAACCAGAACATTTTAGACCAATAAGTTTGACTTCTGTAATGGGCAAGTTATTAGAAGAGATAATCAAGCACTATACACAGCAACAGCAACTAACATTAGGGGCTACAGACCCCTATCATCATGGATTTATTAAAAACAGATCCTGTTTAACAAATTTGTTAGTCTTTTATGAAAAGGTAAACAAAGAAATTGATAGGAAGAATCACGTTGATGTTATATTTTTGGACTTTGCAAAAGCCTTTGATACTGTAAGTTGCCACATCTAGAATTGGTCAAAACACTGGGAAACCTAAATTTGTGTAACAATATCACACTGGATTGCCAATTGGCTGGAGGGGAGACAACAGAGGGTGGTGGTGAATGGTGTTTTCTCTGAATGGGCTAGGGTTACAAGTGGGGTTCCCCAGGGGTCAGTCTTGGGTCTTATTTTATTCAATATCAACATTTCTTCATTAAAAATAGATTTACCTAACATCTGGTTGTCTAAATTTGCAGATTATTGCAGACTGGGAACAGTGGTTAACACATTAGATAACACTGCACTGCAGGTTGCACTGAACCATGTTTTTTCCTGGACAAAGCATAATAAACTAAAATTAAATATTAGTAAATGCAAAGTAATGCATTTGGGTATTAACAACAGACAGTGTAAATATAACCTTAAAAGTGAACCATTAACTGTAACACTATATGAAAAGGATTTAGGAGTGACTATGAGCCATGATCTCAAATTCAATAATCATTGCAGGGACCAGGTGAAAAAAGCTAATCAGATGCTGAACCACATTATTAGACACATATCCAGCAGAGCTAGGGAAGTGTTGCTCCCCCTGTACGTAGCATTGGTCAAGCCCCACTTGGAGTACTGCATACAAATATGGTCACCGTTTAGGAAAGAGGATATTAAAAAGGTCGAAGCAGTCCAACGAAGATTCACTAGGCTCATTGTGGGTATAAATCAGACACCACTGAACAAAGACTGAGAATACTCAACCAATATACATTACAGTATAGGAGGAAAAGGGGAGACTTGTGCATGCTCTACAGGGCAATGGGGGGTAACACACTTATGGCAGAAATTGGTCTAATGCTGACCCAGGACAGAGTTAGTGGTAGGAGACATTCTAAGCAACGCCATCTAGATACATGGAATACATTGTCTAGGAAACACTGGTATAGTCAAAGGGTAGTTATACTATGGAAAAATCTTTCAACAAAGGTAATTGAAAGCAAATACATAAATAACTTTAAAACCAGGCTGGATAATGAAATGAGTATTAAAATAAAATTTGGGGATAATTAATATCATTCTTGGCAAGCATAAAGGACAAAAGTCTATCATAAGCGTGACTGATCTATGAAAGCATTTGAAGGAGTTTATTTTTAATTTTTATTTAAAAGTTTTGAATTTATAGAATGAGTTCCATGAGAACAAGTACCTGTTTAGTATTATTATAAATCGATAGGGTCTCTTTACTTCTCTATGTTTGGGGCAGGAGGGAAACTGTGTTTGCTGCTGGGCTGTGCAATACTATTAGTTTCTTTTTATTTATTTTTATTTTATTTATTTATTTAGTTTTTGTTGACTGGGTAAGTGCACTAGACAAATCCTGCCTATTTTCAGGCACGACCAGGGGAAGGGGGATACAGATGAATGCCAACTTGCCCTGAACCAGATTAAGCTGTCGGTGGTATTTTTAGTGAATGAGGGAAATTTGGTCAGGACACCGGGGAAATTCCCCTACTCTGCTGCTGCATTGCTGCCAGTAGGGGGACAGGCCATTGACAGGATGGCTACTCTGAGTGGGACACCGAAGGAGGAAGACGTCTGCTTGGTGGGAGAGCTGGTCTCTGCTCCCACTGTTGGCGATAAGGAGGCTGTTACAACTTATGTTGTGGATATGGACTCTGATACCGAATTCCAGGATGCGTCGTTTCTTTGGGAGGATTCGGTTAATTTTGTTGAAAACCAAGAAGAAATGTCATCTACTTTGCTTAAACCTGACACAGTACCAAACCTTGGTGCTACAGAGGAAGGGTCAGCGCTCACGCCAGTACCAGTGAAACTTGACGTGCATTTTGCGTGTTCTTCATTACCCCCTGTCAGCAGCGCAGCTGCTCCTGTCATACCTGCGGCTGAATTAGCTTCTTCGGGAGGCTCCATGGAGCGCGTTGAGTTATTGCCATCTAGCATGGACATTTTGGGTCTTCCTAATGCTGTTTTTGTTGCAACTAATGAGGTCTCTGCACTTCAAAGTGAAAGTTTACGGCATTCAGAGCTTCATCCCCTAATCAAACTAGCTCCTCTTTTAACAGTAGCGGGGGTGATAAATGAGGCTTGCTTACCGGAAAGTAGTGTGGAGCTTCAAGTGACTGCAGACCATTTGTCAGATAACCTCCAGCAGGAAAAGCAATGCTTTGACAGCAATAACTCCATTTCTGTCAAACTCTTGACTGCAGTAACAGGCTCCAAAGGCCCTGAGGTGCGTGGTCACATACCAGATACTCTCGCTTTCATTTCAGGTGGTTCCGACTCTACAGCTGCTTCTATGCAGGCTGGCAGTAAAATCGTGAATCTTAGCAAGTGCCTACAGCCTGAGAAGCCACTGCCTGATTTGAAAGAAAAAAGCCTCTTTACTCTTAAACAACAAACATTTCCTTTGGGATTTCCTTCAACTGCATTCACCCAGAGCGAGTCTGCACCTTTAAGCAAATCAGCTGGGTTTGTTTTGAAAACTCCTATTACTGTAGAACCCCAAGGGCAGCCTAATGTTATCTACCAGTCTTCAGCTATCTCCCAGATTGGGGCGACTGAATTTTTCTTTTCTGATAAGACTATCTCAACAGCCAAAACAAAAATTTACACAACCTACTGTAACAGTCTCTTCCTCTATAACTAGTGAAATGACTCAGGAGTCCTGGTCTCCGGACAAAGCTCTTATGGGAGCTGGCTGGATGCAGGCTCCAACGGGCGTTTGGAAGCCTGATCTGGCCTGGGATACAGACTTTTCCCTTTCACAGCACTCCCCTGACTGGTCTCCATACTACTCTCCCTTTGTTCTCTCTCCCCTATTTCCAACCCCTCTCAAATTTTAATCATGTATAGGTTTTATGAATGTCTTGCACCTACTTACTACTACCTACATTTTCTGTTGCATCATGTACTGTTTTTATCCTCTGCGCTACCTAGACACTTCCCAAACTTGCCACAGGTGGATGTTGGTTCTGTAAGGCCTCACCTCTCCCTCCCCATCACTTGTCCTCCATTTACCAAAGACGCCCATGGCCAGCGACCGCCACCTGCCCTTATCGCCCAGCCCTGGAACCATGAGCCTGGCTGCACCTACCCGCCTCCTACTGCTAAAGCCATATTCAAGCCGCCTTTATTCCCCACCCACCCCTCCCCTTTCTCCATCACTGACAGTCGAGCCATGAACCTGGTGTCCCTCCAACCTGCCACCGGGATGTCTCAGACATCCTCTCTAAACTTCCCTGGGCACCCTGCTGCTGCTCGGGCCTGCTGCTGATGGCTGACTGTCTATGGCTCCCTCCACCCCTCCTCCCATCTCTTATCCACTTCGCTACCATGGCACTGCTCTATCTTGCCTCAGGTGGTTGCTGTAAAATAAGACCTCACCTCCCCGTTACCGGTCCTCCATTACGGCTTGATGTCCGTGGCCAGCGACTGCCTTCGGCCCTCATGCCCAGCCTCGGTACCACGAGCCCGGCTGCACCTACCTGCCTCCAACCGCTAAAGCCGTATTCAAAACAGCCGCTACTCCCCACCCACCCCTCCACTTTTTATCATCCCTGACTGTGGAGCCATGTACCTGGCGTCCCTCTAGCCTGTTGCGGGGGTGTCTCTGACATCCTTCTTAACCTCCCTGGGCACCCTGCTGATAATTTTGGGCTGGCTGCTGACGGCCGATAGTTACGGCCCCTTCCACCCTCTCTCCTATTCCTCAAACGCCACCTGGGCACTGCTCCTCCTTGCCACAGCTGGATGTTGTATAATAAGACCTCTCCTCCTCCTTCCCTTTTTTCTGTCTAACATTTACCGCAGGATGTCCACAGCCAGGGACAGCCGCAGGCTCTCTTGCCCAGCCTCGGAACCACAACCCCGGCTGCTTCTACACGCCACCTACCGCTAAAGCCGTATCCTCGATGCTTTTTTCTTTTGTCCACCCCTCCCATTTCTCTTCATCCCTTACTGTAGGGACACTAACCTGGCATCCTCCTAGCTTGCTGCCAGGATGTCTCCGGAGTCCTCCCTCCCTCACTCCCCCGGGTTCCCCACTGCCGATCAGGCTGGCTGCTGACAGCCGCTAGGCTATGGCTCCTCCCTTCTGACTTTGCTTGCTGCTAGTTTCTCTTCATGTTTCCCCTACATGCCCCCCCGATATGCATTTTACCAACTACTTCTCCCGTCCTCACCCTTCCCTGTCATTCCACACCATCCTGCACGGCTGGGAACCACGATACCGGGAGTCACCTTGCATGCCCTGGGAAAGCCGCTTGCAGTCCCTCTGGCCCAGTGCCCCCTTTTTACCCCTTACCAGAACCAATACTCCCCTGTAAACACCCCCCTGCTCTTGGCCTGCTGGTCACTACTTAGTATAGCCTACAAAATGTTAGTCTAGCTGGAAATGCCTCTATATGTCTTGAATGTATGGTTGTTGCCTCAATTTGTATTGTTGCTTCCTTGTGTAATGATGTATTGTACTCTCCTGGGTCGTGCCTGAAAATAGTCACCTGCTGGCTAGCGCACCTGCCCGGTAAACAAAAAATAAATAAATAAATAAACCAGTTACCCAGCAGAAGGTTTTGACTGACACTTTACATGTTGCGACAGAAGTGGCTAAGACATCGCAGCCTCCTTCTGCTGTTAAAATTCCTGTGGTACAGGCTTCAGTACCCTCCACTTCAAAATTAGACTTACCTCTTTGGGAGAATGGTTCTCCGTCACAAGAGTCCTCTTTACCAAAACCCCCTTATCAGAAACCTCTTATGTCAGAACCATTTTCCACCTCAAAGAGAGAAGCAGCACCTCGACGGAATGCAGTCCATATACATTATAAAGGGGGTTTGAAGAATAGACCGGACAGATACTACATGGGGAAGACTCTGCTGAAAGATTCTCTGCATTTTACTCCTCAGGATGTTTTCACTTTTATTAACATTTCTGGAGAGGACAACTTTGATATAAGTTTTAGGACACCTCATGGCTTTTACTTGTTTTGGGATCGATATAGTCAGGTGAAGTTCTCTCCCACATAGACCCCCTTTTTGGTTATACCTCTCTCTAAGCCATTAATAAAATTTGTTACAGTTATGTTTAGGAATGAGGGGGTCCATGTGGAGGATATCACCTTTTGGTTATTTCAGAAATGTGAGGTATTAAGCAGCCCAGAACCTATTTTGTATTCCGAACGTTTTTAGACAGGGGGCTGGAAATACAAAATTAAGCTGAGGCAATCTGATTCTGGGGTGGAACACATTCCACATTCTTTTTTGTTGGGAAGAGATAGGGGGGTTTGTTTTTATGGAGGACAGCTGCGTGCTTGCTACAAATGTGGGTCTAGGATACATCTTTCGAGTGTTTGTGATCAGCCACGTTGTGACAATTGCGGGGAAGTGGGGCATGTAATCATGCAATGTGTCAATAATTCCAGGTGTGATCTCTGTGAAGAGACTGGCCACAGTTTTCGAGAATGTTCTTGGGCTGCTGAGAACAAGGTGTCTTGCATAAGCCCAGACCTTCTAATTCAGAAGGCCCAGGATGCTGCAGCCCCCTCCCCACCTTTTTCTTCCTCACCGCTGTTACCATCCCCCTCCTCTAAAAAAACAAGGAGTCTACTGGTATGGATTCTACCACCTTCATTTTCTCCAATAAACCTGACAATGTAGTACAAATGCCGGATTCTGGTCCGGTGGAGGAAAAAAAACCTTGCATGGGTCCACCTGGCCCTTTGGAATTTCCTCCGGTATGCTACACTAAGGAGGTATCTGAGGTTGCTGGGAAGGAGTCTAAGGTTTCAGTCCCTGGGTCACCTTTGCCTAGATGTAGATCATCTAGGAATTTGCATCCCAAATCTCCCCCTTCTGCTCCCATCATAGAAACCAGTAATTCATATGCAGCCCTTTTTACCCCATGGGGGGATGCAGAGATGGAATTGGGAGATTCAGACTCTCAAAAATCCTCTTTATCCACCTTGTCACACACAGTGGATAATTATAAAGAGAAGAAAAAGAGAGAAAAATAGAGAGTCTGACTATATTTTTGTAACTTACAATGAGTTTTTTGGGGGGTTCTTTAAATACTCACAGCTTGCTAAATACCGCTAAAAGGCAGGCTCTTTTTCATTATATACACGATCAGCATATATCTGTGTGTTTTTTTACAGGAAACTTGGATGCACTCTGTAGATCAGTTAACTTCCTTCAAGCGAGATTGGGTTTGGGGACCTTCCTTTTGGTCCTTTGGAATGAACAGAGCAGATGGCATAGGCATTATATTCACTTCATTCTCTTTCACACTGCATAATTTAATTGACCTTATACCAGGTAGAGTTTTGATATTGGACGGGAAATGGCATGGTACGTGCTATCGTTTCATTAATATCTATAACCCCCAAACAAAAGCTGGTAGAGTGACCCGTTTCAAAACCATACAACCTTTCTTGGTGACATCCGTGAAGGTGCTATGGGGTGGGGATTTTAACTGTACAATCACTGATTTGCCCAAACAGAATAAGAAAATATATTGTGATTCACATGCATTAGCCAACATTGTTAAATTAGCTGGTCTACTCAATTGCATTTCCTTTTCTTCCCATGGACCTCAATATTCCTTTAGAAAAGGGAAAATTTTTTTCTTTAATAGATTATATGTTGGTTTCCCCTTCTATGCACATTAACTCTTTTGAAATGATTCCTTGTGAATTCTCGGATCATTCCTTTCTATTATGCAAATTTCAGTTACCAGGTTTCCTTGAGCATAGGCAGGTTAGGTGGAAACTCAATAATTCCATCCTAGACTTACCCCATATACAATTAGGGGTGAAACATATCTTAAAAGCCAGATTGTCAGTGGCTTTCCTTTATTCTGATTTAGGGGACTGGTGGTTGGAGACCAACGCTGATTTACGGAATCAGTTTAAAAAACAAGGGGTAAAGACAAAAAATCATAATTTTTTAAAATACTTTTCTCTTAGGCAGCAGCTCCAGAGACTCACTACGGTTGCATATACTTCTCAATGTGATTATTCTGATCAAATTAAGTTACAGGAAAATATGAGGGTATTTCAGTACGATAGAGCTAAGACGTTGCAAGCTATCCTCACTAACGGTGTAAAAATATCCCCTATGGGGGATCCCTTTGAGGCTTGTAAAACTTTGAGGGATTCCTTTAATATGGACTCGTTAAAGAAGCCTGATAATTCTATGGCTATAACTGTTCCACAGTTAAGAGAATTAATTATGAGTCATTTTCGGTCTTTGGAACCTTCCCTCCTGATTTTGGATAAGTCCATGCTTTCATATTTAAGTGTTATTAACGCTCCCTGTGAGTTAACAGAAGTCTCTAAATTATTGGAACCCATTTCGCAATAGGAACTTTTAACTGTTATATGGAATTTAAAACCAAACATTTCACCAGGAATGGATGGCTTATCCAATAATTTGTATAAAGCCTTTTCTATCGAGCTGGTTCAATGTCTTTTTATTTTATTTCAGTATTTTATTAAGAATACTGTGTTTTTTCCCTCATTTTCTGACAGACTATTAGTTTATTTATTTAAATCTGGGGATAAACATAATATTAGGAATTGGCGGTCTGCAACAGAGTTGATGCACAGGGTGGGGTGGAAAGGATGAAAAGGGACTTGGCAAGGTTAGAGGAATGGTCAAATGTATGGCAGCTTAGATTCAATGCTAAGAAGTGCAAGGTAATGCACTTGGGAAACAAAAACCCAGGGGAAGAGTACACAGTGGGGGGTGAGATACTAACAACAACAAAAATGGAAAGGGACCTGGAGGGTAGTCATATCAGATGACCTAAAGGTAGGCAAGCAATGTGAGAGGGCAGCAAGGAGGGCTGGAGGGATACTGGGATGTATAGGAAGAGGCATCACCAGTAGAATACAGGAAGTTATTATCCCTCTGTACAGACAGCTGGTGAGACCCCATCTGGAGTACTGTGTGCAGTTCTGGAGACCCAATCTCCACAAAGACATAGACAGGATGGAAGCTGTCCAGAGGAGGTCAACTAAAATGGTGCAGGGTCTGCACCAGAAGACATATGAAGAGAGACAAAGGAGCTTAATATGTATAGCCTCGAGGAAAGGAGGAGAGGGGGACATGACAGAAACGCTCAAGTACCTCAGGGAATAAACAAAGTCCAAGAGGGTAGCATCTTTCAAAAAAAGAGGTGTGCAAGAACAAGAGGGCACAATTTGAAGATGGGGGGGCGGCTCAGAGGTAATTTAAGGAAGTATTTTTTCACAGAGAGGGTTGTGGATGCATGGAACGGCCTTCCGGAGGAGGTTGTGGAGTCAAAATCAGTGGTGGAATTCAAGCATGCATGGGACAATCATGAGGCAATTCTAGGGGGTGGGAGTAGGAAGAAGTAGGCTGCTGGTTAACTAGGATCTGCAGCTTATCCAGTAGGTAGGGAAATGGGCAGACTGGGTGGGCCAAGCAGTCCCTATCTGCTGTCAAATTCTATGTTTCTATGTTATTACCCTTCTAAATTCGGATTACAAAATCTTTACCAGTATTTTGAATAATAGACTAAAAAACTATGCCAGGTTGGTGATTTCCCCCTTCCAATTTAGTGGGTTACCAGAAAGAAGAATTCAGTCAGCACTAATGATTGTGCATGATGTCACTGAACACTTCTCTGTATCAGACATTGTTAATTGTATGGTTGTAGCAGATTTAGAAAAAGCCTTTGATAGAGTACATTTACCCTTTTTGTTTTTAACCCTAGAACATTATGGGGTCCCAGTGCAAACAGTTGATTTAATTAAAATGTTATACAAACATAATGCTGTTTTTCCCTTTCTGAAAGGTAGCACGGCTGAAAGGTTTTTCCTACATACAGGAGTGCGTCAGGGTTGTCCTCTCAGCCCTCTTCTTTATATATTTTCATTAGATCCACTATTGCAGAAATTAATCACTGTTCAACAATGGACTGGAATTTCAGATAATTTATCCCAGGATCAACAACTCTTATTACAGGCTTATACTGATGATTTAACCTTGTATTTTTCTGATCAGACGTCTGTGCATATGTTTTTAGAGGCTTTTGATGACTTTTCAGAAGTGACCAATGCCAAATTAAATGTACATAAAACAAAAGGGTTGTTTACTGGAGCAATGGGTCCAGCTGAGGTTATGCAGGAGGGTATCCATATTACATGAACCCCCCTTAAAATTTTGGGTAACCTGTTTGGTCCTCAGAATATGCCAGTTGAAAACTGGGAATCGGCTCTTCTGGTTGTGGAAAATAAGGTAAATAGATGGAAGAAGTGGAAACTTTCAAAACTAAAACGCATACATGTGATTCAACAGTTTCTTTTACGCTGTTTGCAGTACATAGCCATGATTTTCCCACTCCCAGTTCACTTAGAAACAAGGGTTTATTGTTTATTTTTTCAAATGCTTTGGGGTAACCATTTAAATCTGGTAAAGAGATGTTATACCTATTTGAATATAAAAACAGGAGGACTTGGGATGGTGGACCCTGTTGTTTTTGTACATTCCCTATTTATTATGTGTACAGTCAAAAGTGGTTTAGGCTTAGCAAAAGGGATTGGGGGAAAATGGACTTCTAGATCGCTGGGCAAATACTTTATGAATTGGCACATTTTGGCCCCTAAATTGCACCCTCGTATCCCTCTTCCTCAATATTTTTGGCCAGCTGCTCAAAAATTGTACAGATGGGGAATAACGAAAGAGATAATTTTGAACAATAACATGAAGGGATTTTACCAATTAATAATGGCAAACTCGTACCCTCAAGATCCGTGCTTTAAGAATTGTCCTTCAGCCCTAAATCCTAAGGTATTGGCCCAGTTAAATTATCTCAGATTGCCTCATACACAATGGGAAGCGCAGTGGTTGATATTTTATGGTCGGATGAACGTTCGGGGTAATGCCAAATATAAGGCAATAGAAGAAATGAACTGCCCCTATTTGGACTGCATAAATATGGAGGAGTCAATAGAGCATTTATTCCTTCAGTGTTCCTATTCCAAAGGTTTGTGGGCTTATTTGGCAACAATATGGGGCTTCAAATGGCTTACCCTTCTCTCATATGAGGTTTTGATCCTAGGATGTTATCTAGCGAGCCTTTCTTATTTTCATGAGGGGACATTGTCTTTATTTTTTTGTTGCTTACGTTTTTATTTACGGCAAGCTAGATGCCAATGGGTAATATACCAAAGGAAAATGCCTTATATTTGTTTTAGCATTTTGGTTACAAATGAACTTTCAAAAATATATTCCCAGGATGCACAGAGGTTAGCTCCTGCTACACTCCTGAAGTGGTGGAAAGGGTTTCTTCATTTTATAAAGTTTAAGTAATGTATTGTTCCTTTCCAATGTATTTCTTTGATTTGAAGGATTTATTGCTTTTGTATTCTTCTCCACAGTAGCTTGCATTTATACTGTATGATTAGTTTTTAAGTTTACTGTGTTGCTTTGTTACGTTTGTTATTTCAATAAAAACTCCCCTACTCTTTTCGATAAATGCCATGGGTCTTTAACATCCACCTAAACTGCCACCAATCCAGGCAGATGGGACCTCGGTTTAATATCTAATCTGAAAGACGGCACCACAGAAGTGCAGCACCCCTCTCATGCTGCACTGTAGTGTCAGTACTGGGATATTAACCCAAGTGCCAGATGTGGGAGCTGAACCCACAGCTCTCTGTTCTCCTGGCCTCAGAGGCCAGTGTGCTACCTACTGAGCCACTGACACTGGTTTTTCATTTTAAAATGGTGGCAGACTGAGGCAGGAAGCCTCATGATATAGTGGAGGTTTCCTTACTAACTGTAGGAGGGCCTTTGGTACATACACGCCATGTTGTGGAAGATGAAGGGAGCTCTGTCTGTCAACAGCACATTGTGCCTACCCTGTTTAACATTTCACAAGGGTTAATTACCTACCAAGTCTAACTACCCAATAGTGTTTTCTCCCAGCCACAGCTGATTCTATGTTGCTTCTGCTTTCTAGTAGCGTCTTAATGAAAATGTTGCCCTTTATCTTATAACATGACAGTTTTCTATAGATGTTTTGTAGGCTGGAGTAATTCCAGCCAACAGGAGTGCCTTAGGTTCAGTTAAAGGCCTCTATACCAAATTTCTTTTTTCATTGTTTGTTAATATACAGAAGTCACAAGTGGCTTAGTTAAATTTTCTTGTAAGGAATTGAGTCAGTGAAGACAGCCCCATCCTGGGGGTAAGCCAGGGGGATCCCTGAGCGGAGGTAAGTCCTGGGGGGCAAAATGGGGGAACTTGTGGAGCAGGGGGCTAAGACCTTGGTGTGACCATTTAAAAAAGCATACTAAATAATAAAGAAAAGAAAATTCCCTATTATAAACCTGTTGAATAAAGTCTTATGCATTGGCTGCAAATTACAACCTTAATGTATCATACGTTACTACCGACAGTATTTGTTTGTCTCTTGATGTGGTACAACTTGGAAAGGTATTTCTTACGTCCTGTATTAAGTGATTGTTTGTTAATATACAGAAGCCCTGCGGGGCATGCCTCAGAAGGGAGCAATCTTACACCTGGTACTCTCAAATGGGGATGGAGAGAGGATCTCAAATTTAGAAATGGGTAGCCATTTGGGAACAAATGACCACCAAACAGTGTGATTCATGATAAACACAGCCATAGAGTCAAGTCATACAAAACTGAGGGTACTAGACTTTAGGAGGGCTGACTTTGTCAAAATGGGACAGTGTCTCAGAAAAGCACTAGCAAATGGGCAAGAAGGAGGGGTGGAGGAACACTGGGAAAATATCAAAACTGCCATCACAGAGGCAACAAGACTTTGTGTGAAGCAAATAAACAAATCAAAATGAAGGAAAAAACACTATGATTCTCAAAAGAAGTGTCGGGGAAGGTTAGGGAGAAAAATATATCATTCAGAAAGTATAAGGAAACACAGAAGGAGTAGGACAGAGAACTTTACCAGTTAAAGCAGAAGGAAGCGGGGAAGGCAGTCAGAATAGCAAAGGCCCAAACCGAGGAAAAGATATCCAACTCGGTTAAGAAGGGGGATAAAACGTTTTATAGGTACAGCAGGGAGCGAAGAAAGACCAAGGGAGGGATAGTGTGGCTTAAAAAAGGGGAGGGTGGGTTGGTGGGCAGAGGGTGACAATGAAATATCAGGGATACTGAACGAATACTTCTGCTCAGCATTCACAAAAGAAGAGGAGGGGGAGGTACCTAATCCAATCAATAGAAGCACTCTGTATAGGGAGGTTGATACCAGTCCATTCACAGAAGAAAGGGTTCTGAAAGAACTCCTAAAACTGAAGGTGGACAAACCAATGGGCCCTGATGGGATTCACCCCAGAATCCTAAAATAACTAAGGCATGAACTAGTAACACCACTGACTACCCTTTTTTAACAAATCATGGGAGGATGTGTGGTACCTAAGGACTGGAGGATGGCAGATGTGATTCCCCTTCACAAATGCCGGACCAAAGCAGAGGCAGGAAACTACAGACCTGTTAGTTTGACCTCAGTGGTAGGGGAGAGAAAAAAAGTACTCACTGTAGTAATATTTTTTCTTCCAGGGGGTCTTTTAGCATCAGTAACATATGCAACTAGCTGGCTGGGGGCAGCTGCCCCAGAGGTGTGGCCTTAGATAATGAGCTTAGGGAATTAGCCAACCAGAATGGAGGCTTGAACAGCGAAGTGCTGGGGTTACTGGCCTGTGCGCCCGCTAGTAAACTAAATGTGATTATTTAGCACTAGTGCAAGCTTTTGTTGAATTTTTTTCCTCTGCAAGTGTGCACACTTTTTGGACTGTGTTGGATTTTGGGGCTGGCTGCCCTCTGCTAAAGCACCTACCTCCATTGTGTTGGCACGGTTTCCATTTAAAATTGTTAGAATTTAGCAGGGGAGTGTACCGAGAGGGAACTGCTTGAAGTACCTGAGAATTTTTTCGAAGATGGATGGGCACATGCCCGAAGAATGAACCAACAGGATTCAAAAAAGAAACATGCAAATATCAAGAATTTAAAAACACAACTTCAACAACCTCAAAACCTATTACCTTAAGATAGATAGGCAAATTTGTTAATAAACTGAAAACAGAGCCCTTCCCCAGAAGGTGAACAGAGGAGGAAAGGTGGGAGCTTACTGATTTTAAAGGACCCCCTGGAAAAAAGATTAGTATGGTAATTTTTTCTTCTCACCCCAAGAGTCCTTTAGCATCAGTAACATATATAGATTCTAAAGCAGTACAAAACTGGGCAGTGGGAAGATAATCAACCTACTTAGGAAAGAGGCTGTGCAGTACCGCCCTGCCAAATTTGGCAACAGATCTGGACTACACATCAAGACAGTAGTGCTTAATGAATGTGTGTACAGTTCTCCAAGTAGCTGCCTTGCAAACATCCAGGAGGGGTATGTCTCTTGCAGCTGCCACAGAGGCTGTGGTGCCCCTAGTAGAGTGGTCCCTGAGCCCTTCAGGAGGTTGTTGACCAGTTTTATCTTAGCAAAATCTAATAAAAGAGACTAACCAGTTGGAAATAGCCCTCTTGGTTGCTGGTTTTCCTCTACCTACCCTGTACTTCCCCATATGTAAGGTATAATTAGGTGGAAGTACCTCTGAACTGCCTAGTGTGCTCCAGGTAGTAAGAGCTCTTTTGACATCCAGGCTGTGCAGCCTCTACTCACCAGGAGTGGATTTTTCAGTAAAGAATACAGGCAAAGTGATGGACTGATTAAGGTGACTCTCGGAGACCACCTTTGGCAGGAATTTTCTATTTGTCCGAAGCTCAGTTTTGTCCCTATGAGGGAATGCTATAATTGGGCTCAGTGCATAGGGCCTGTAACTCTGAAATTCTTCTTGCAGAGGTAATGGACACCAAAAAGACAGCTTTCTAGGTCACAAATTGAAGGTAGGTCATAGCCATGGGCTCAAAAGGGGGCTCTATGAGCTTGTCAATATAGAGATTCAGGCTCCAAGGAGGAACAGGCTCCCTGACTGGAGGTTGAAGGTGAAGGAGGCCTTTAAAAAACTGCTTGAACACCGAGTGGGAAAAAATATTTTTTTCTTTCCCACAGAGAGGTAGGCCAAAATAGCAGCCAGGTGTAGCTTCAAAGAAGAAGGCTTCAAGCCAGAGGTCTGCAGGTGTACCAGATAATCCAACAGCTGACAGTCTGAGGCTGCTGGAGGATTTACCCTTATGCCCCATGCACCACAGGGAAAACCTTTTCCACTTCGCTGCATAGGTCTTCTTAGTATTAGGTATTTTGGCCATTCTCAGGATCTTCAGGACCTGCTCTGAGTAGTGAGAAGTTGGAAACTATAACTCCTCAAGAGCCAAGCTTTGAGGTGAAGAAAGTATACATCTGGGTAGTTCACTCCTGTCTGGGGCAGTCAGCAGAGAGTAAGTTGAAGGAAGGTGAATAGGCCTGCTGCTGGATAGAGAGAGCAGGCAAAGGTACCAGGCTTGCCAGGACCAATCCAGTGCTACCAGGATCATTGATGCAGGCTGTTGTCTGAGTTTCAGCAAAATCTTGAATATTAGAGGGAACAGAAGGAAGGCATAGTGGAACCTTCGTGATCAGTCCAGGATCAGGGCATCCAGTGGTAGTGACCCCTTGCCTGGAGGCCTGCAGCAGTACTGAGGAAGATGAAAATTATGGGGGGGGGAGAGATGCACTTCTGGCTCAGGGACATAGCTACAAAGGTGCAAGGGGTGCAGTGGCACTCGGGACCACAAGGTTTTAGGGGCCCAAATCATAATTTTGATGTTTATTCAAAACTGGGGAGGGGCCCTGTAATATCATCTTGCACCCAGACCTGCTGGAAATTTGCTACGCTACTGTTCTGGCTTACCCCACCTCCTGAAGACTGTGGCTAGCACTTCCTTGTTCAAAGACCATTCACTATCCCTGGGAGCTCAGGAGTCACTTATCCACACATGGCTCACCCAAGACAGGGGAAGGGCAGGGAAAATATATCAACAAATGTAGGATGCAGGCCGGTCAGTCATGGACCAACGCAGGATAGAGTGGGAACGCAAGCTGGGTGTCCAAATCCCGGAGACTGCCTAGAGAGCATGCTGGAGTAGGGCCCACACTGCCAGCAGAGACATGAAAGCACAACTCATTCAGCTAAAGATTCTGCACAGGTGGTATAGAACACCCGCATACTTGCACAAAGTAGGTGTACTGCGGGAGGACAAGTGCTGGAGGTGTCGTAAGGATATTGGGACCCTCACACACATTTTATGAGATTGCCCTAGGATCAGACCGATATGGGACCAAGTCATAGCATACTGTACTGCTGTCTTGCTTATGCAGTATACCATTGATAGTCCCTTTGTAGTCATAGGACCCCACCCCCCAGTTGGAAGGGGAACAAGCACCTGACACAATGAGGCATAGCCACTACGATTGTGCTGAAAAGATTATTCCTAAGAAACTGGAGAGCACCTAAAGTTCCCACCGTCAATGAGTGGCAGCAGGCACTCAGCCAGCTAGCATCCCAGGAGCGCATATCTTATGTTGCCCTAGGTAATCTGCCTAGATATGCAGACTTTTGATCAGCATACCTCCAAATGCAGGGCAAGGATGATAGCTACCTACGTCCCCAATATCTAAGACGGGGGTACAAACACATTAAACCACCCCTCCAAGGCAAAGGGGGGGGAACGAAATGGGAAGAGACAGGCAAAGGCAATAGTCAGGGTGAGGTTAAGGACACCCACTAATAATATAGAACAATGTTTGTATAGTATGTCTCTGTAAGTCTGTAAAAGTAGTTATGTATACCTATATCACCATGTATCTCTCTGTATCTGTCATCATGATTCTGTTTGTTTCCATCTCTGTTTTGTTCTGTTGTAAAATTGGAAACTTTTCAACAAAAAAATGTAACGTTAAAAAGAGTCCATTTACTGTGGCCCTGACTAATGCAGCTGAGAGCATCTGCCAGGGTGCTCTTCTTGCCAGGGAGGTGAATGGCCAAAAGGCTGACTCCCAGGGAATAGGCAAGAGACCAAATCTTTAGAACCTCTGAACAGAGTATCCCTGATTTGGTGCCACCCTGCTTGTTTATGTAAAACATTGCAGTAGTGTTGTCTGTCCTTAATTGTACAGTATGTCCTTTTATGAGAGGAGCGAAGGCCTTGTTTGCTAGAAAAATGGCTCTGAGCTACAGGAGGTTTATGTGTGACTGAGACTCTTGGGTAGTCCAGGTACCACTTACTGAGGTGCTGTTCAAATAAGATCCCCAGACTAGCAAGGAGGCATCTGTGGTAATCACCTTTGTGGAAAGACAGCCCTGAAAAGGAACCCCCACAGACAGGTTTGCTGGTTTCTTCCACCAGAGCAGAGCCTTCTGAAACTGATCTGTGACTGGTATCAGCTTTGATAAAGCATTGCTCCTTTGAGACCAGCGAGCACTCAGGTAAAATTGCAGTTCTCGCATTCTGTATCTGACACCTAGGACCTCTGCTATCATTGATGCCATGTTTCCCAGAAGTCTGAGAAAATCTCTGGCTGGTCTGGGATGGGCCAGGATGAAAGAATCCCCCACTAACAAGAAGTTCTGAATTCTCTCTCTGGAGGGAGGAAGATAGACCCCTTCAAGGTGTTCAGCTGGGCCCCTATGAAGGTAAGAATCTGAGAGGGCTCCAGGTGAGATTTCTTTAGGTTTACCAGGAACCCCAGTGATTGCAAGGTTTGTTGTGCAAGGGAAGGGGACTCCTGTACTTGGTGAGAAGACTTTGCCACAACTAGCCAGTCATCCAAGTAAGGGTAGACAGAACCCCTTTGCTTTCTGAGGTATGCTACTATCACTGCAAGACACTTGGTGAAAAACCTTGAAGGGGAGGACAGGCCGAAGGGCATCATAGAAAACTGATAGTGACCCGAAGAAAGCTTGAATCTGAGAAACGTTCTCCGAGACTTCCTTATGGGTATGTGGAAGCAAGCACCCTTTAGGTCCAGGGAGGCTAGCCAGTCTCTCTGCTGTAAGGATTAAATAACTATTGACAGAGTGATCATTCTGAATTTTGGTTTTAGCAGATGTTCAGATATCTGAGATCCAAAATTGCTCACCACTCACCTGTTCTCTTTTGTGTCAGGAAGTACCTGGAGTAGAGGCCTTTTCCCCCTTTTGTGAGCAGGGGCCCTTTCCACTGCTCATAGAGCTAGAAGGTTTTTTACCTCTAACTCCAACAGAAGTACCTGTGTTGGGGTTAGGGGCTTTGACACCTGTGTGACAGGGAGCTCCTGCCACTCTTGAGGACTAACCTTTTCTTAAATCTATTGCAACAATTCTTCTATTTCTTAGCCTATTCTATCCTTTACAATTTCTAGTCCATAAGGTTGGCCATCTATGGGTACCCCCTCCCCTTTCTTGACTATGCTATAGTGTCCTCTTTAATTCTCCTTTTCCCTCTCAGGTCCTTGTAGAGGAAGGTTCTTGTTGTGACCTCTGAGCTGTTATAAAACAACAGGCTACGTTCCTCATTGTTGGATTTAGCATGCAATGGCAGTATGTCATAAAATACATTGGCTATATATACCGTATTTGTATGAAACCTGGAAATGTTGAAAATACCATGGCACTAGGTGTTTTTGATAAAGGTAAAAAGTTACTAGGGGACTTCTGATAAAAATTAAGTTGGTTGTGTTGTTAAATGCATGTAAATTGGTACCATGTATTCCTGCTGTAAACTGAGCCAATCTGAAATTTCGTGGTAATTTGCATATATCACATGATGCTTTGCATCATGGAAGTATGTGTGATGTGTTTCTTTGAAACTTGGCTTATTGTTAATGTCCTTTGGGGTAACTGCTGTTTCAGTGCTTCTGCACTGAAAGTATTTGTCTGTAGCTTGTTTTTGGCTTTTTTTCTTTTTGAGCCCCCACCACCCAAGCAAACAAGGCAACCATAGGGATAAAGGGTTTTCTGTGACTGGTTTAGATTAGAGATTAGTGAGTCAGTAGGTGCTGGCTAAGTGTAGAGGAAACACATGCATAGTCTGTTGCTGCAAACTGATGTACTGAAGAAGAGTTATGCTATTGCTGAAGGTTATCTCTTGTACTTTGAATAATCACCACACAGAGACTGTGTGTTGAATCTGAAGTTCAGTGTCTGGTCCATCTGTTATCCCACAACACCTCCACAACCTGGGTATGCCTGATCTGCTTGAATTGTAGTGGCAGACCATTTTCCACTATCTCCAGGACCCACTTGTCTGTGGGCAATAAGGGTCCAGGCTTGAAGACAGTGGGAGAGTCTGCCCCCTACTGGCAGAGGGGAGGTGACCTGGAACTCACATCAGGGCTTAGGCTGGGAGTCTGCTGGCTGGGCAGAGGTGGCTCTTCCTTGGCCCCTTCTGCCCCTCCCTCTGCAAAATCCTCTGTACTGAGAGTAGTCAAGCTAAGGATAGGGAGCATATGGTCTGGGATAATAACCTCTGGCACCGTTTCCCCTAGAGTGGGATTTTTGAGGGGCAGTAGGTTTAGGTTTGGAGGAATGACTTTGCCAGGAAGCCTTGTACTCATCAACCTTTTTCATATAGTCTGTTGTCCTGGAATCAAACAACATACTTTGATCAGAAATCCATGGCTTTAGACTGGGTGTCTGGAGAAAAACTGGTGGTTCTAAGCCAGGCAAAATGCCTCAGAGATGGCATGGGCCATGGCTCTAGAGGCAGCATCATTGCTGTCGTCTGCCATGAGGCAGTTTTTGCAGTGTCAGTGAGGTCCTGCAGCATTGCGTCTGATTCATTCTGGGCAATAGCCAGGACAGAATTACATAATGTTTTCTGATACTTGGCGTGAAGGCCATATAAGAGGAAAGTTGGATAAGCAGAGAAGCTGTAGTGTACATCTTCTTTAAAATAAAATCCATCTTTCTGGAGTCCTTGTCAGGAGGCAAGGAAGACAAAGAGACTCCAGCTTTCTCACATGCTGCCTGCTGTATAATACCCTCATGGCTGAGGTGTACAGACAGGAACTCTGTGTCATTCTTGGACAATTGATATTTTTTTGTCAAAGCGCTTGCCAACCCCTGCTAGGGAAGTGAGGGTTTGAAGCAGCTTCACTGTATTTTTTCTGAAAGCATTATAGATAGGTAATACAAGATCACACATGCCCCCACAATACAAAGCATCATGGGCTGCATATGCAAATCTTTGCATTGTGGGGGCATGTGTGATTTTGTATTTTCTTGAAACTTGGCTTCCCAGCCAAATGCCCTTTGGGGTAACCCTTGCCTCAGTGCTTGTGCACAGAGGTTCTTTGTCTTATAGATAGGTAAGACCAATCTCATGGGAGGTGGAAGACCTTTCATCTCACTGTAATCTTGGTCCTCATAATCATCCTGGTTGGTCTCCTGGGTAGAGAGGTCCAGGGTGTCCAGCATATTCTGAATAAAAGTAAGCATCGAGGAGGGGTCCTCCTGGTCAGCAGGGAAAGCCCCAAAATGAGGGTCAGTGGACACATCTGGTTCCAAGCTCTCTGAATTTACGTCTGGTGCATCATTATAATGTTCTTCCTCCTCTTCATCACCCTCACAGTCCACTGCAGTGAGAACTGTGGAAGAGTGCTTACCTGCAGAACTACCAGAAAACATAGATCCCATGCTTTGTAGGGTCTGGAAGAGGTGCCAGGCTTTTGCCATATCTTTCACAGATGGGAGTTCCTGAGAAAAATCAGGTTGGCTGCCAGACTGTGGCTGTGTATGTTTAGTTTTTTTTCTCTGTGCTATTTATTGCCTAGTGTCTCCCTGCTGGCTTTCCCAGGAGGAACAGGAGCAGTTTTGTCTTTGCGAAAATTCTTTTTAGCCACCTCATCAGTGGTTTCATGCTTCCTTTTTGATACAGACACTTCATCAGTGCCTCTGTTATTCTTCAGTTTAAAAGGAACGTCATCAGCTTCTCTGGAAGCTTTATTCTTAGGCACCTCATCAGCACCTCCTTTTCTTGCCTAGGATTTGGATGCCTCTTCAGCACTCTATTTGAATTTTGTTTTTTATTATTTTTTTGATGGCTTCTCATTGTTAGCCTTAGCTTTCTCCTCAGCCATAATTATTGTCAGTCTCTGTACTCTGTTTCTCAAAGTTTTCTTACAAAATTTGGCACAAAGAGAGCAAGTATGATCTGGACTTAAGCACTTAAGGCACAGGTTATGAGAATCTGCTTTAGCCAAAATCCTGTGACAGTTGACACCATTTTTAAAACATGTAGGTTCAGTTCTCTTTTTTGTTCTTGAGATCTCTGACATGCCAATACACAGAGAACCCTATAACTTATTGTCAGAAAGTAATAGAAAAAGTTAAATTCCCTCGCAGTATGGAACCACGTTAACTGAGGTAAAAAGTAGTTAAAAACTGTCAAAATTGTTGGTTCCCACAAGAAAAGGGGAATCGCGATTAAAACAAAGAAGGAACTATCAAATACACTTTGACACAATTAAAATAAAATAAAAATAAAGTGGAGGGAACCTCGGAACTGACCGAAAATAGCATTTCCCAAGAACTGAAGGGAACCGCTAAAAACCCCACAAAATAAACTCAGCACACTGAAAAAATAAGTTTGTGAGAAACTCTAAACCAGGAAAGTTGAGACACCTCAGGGGCAGTGTTGTTCAGTCAGAGGAGAAAAAAACCTGAGGTACTTCAGGCAGTCCCCCCTTAGCACACCCCCCTCCTAAATTCTGATTGTCTAATTCCCTAAGCTCATTATCTAAGGCCACACCTCAGTGGCAGCTGCATCCAGCCAGCTAGCTGCATATGTTACTGATGCTAAAGGACTCCTGGGATGAGAAAATAATGGAATTGCTTCTGAAAGAAAGAATTGTTGAGTACCTAGAGGTCAGTAGGCACAAGGCCCAAGGCAGCATGGGTTCACAGTGTGAAGGTCATGTCAGACGAATCTAATAGATTTCTTTGACTGGATGACCAAAGTAGTAGACCGGGGGGAGGGTGGACATGGCCTGCCTAGACTTTATCAAGGCATTTGACATAGTCCTACACAAAAGATTAATAAACAAATTAGCCAGCCTGGGATTGGGTGCCAGGGTGGTAGCCTGGGTAAAAAATTGGCTGGATAACAGGACACAGAGGGCAATAGTAAACGGAGTCCACTCTAAGTGGTTTCAGACCACGCTACGGTTATGTGTTGTATGGCTCCTCCCTACACGGGAAGACATGATGCAAGTTGAAGATTCCCCCATAGGCATACTCAAGGATAAGGAGGTACGTAACCAGATTAAAGAACACTGGGTACAATACCTAGAGCTTAATGAGTCTTCAGGGACCTCAGCTGCTACACTTTGGGAGGTTGGAAAGGCCTTTATGACAGGGGTGCTTATTTTCTACGTGGAGAGAGGTAAGAAAGATGCCAAGGTCTAAGCAAGGAAAATTACATGCCTGGATCAAGGAACTGGAGAGAAAAAGGCAGACAGATGGTGCACAGGCAGTTACATTGGCTCTGAGCATGGCAAAAACTGCTCTGCATTCATTGTTGGAAAACAAAACCAAAGCAGCATGGCTTACTAAAGGGAGACAAGTCACCCAGATAATTACAGCTGTTAAGCAAAATAATGGAACTATTTTATTTATTTATTTAGTTATATTTTAGTCTTTGGTAACCGGGTAAGGCCCACTAGGCACAAGTGTCTGTTTTCAGGGGCGACCTGGGAGCACTAGGCAGTTAAGTGACTAGCTTAGAGTCACACAGTATACAAGTGGAGGTTGTGAGACTCAAACTCAGGTCTGGTCTGCTGATGTACCAAGCTCATTTACACCTTGTTCCTCTAACCTCTAGGCTATACTACCAGCCAGGACTATATGGCCAGGACTAACAAGAATATCGATGAGGCACACCTTATGTAAGCTCCCCCTCCCCATCTAGGGGTATCTGGGTGGTAAAAAGGTGGGAGGAGGGCACTATACAATCTAAGCAACCACAGTCCAAGGAATGAAAGACAGAAATAGCTTGTTACCTGGTTCGTTAATGGCACTGACTGGGAGTCACAGTAACAGGGGAACAAAGTCTGCTGCTGGGTGTTCCAAGAGGCTGCAAGGGGGAATATTGGTTAGAGGACCAGCATGCACTTTTACATTGATTAAGTTCATTGTCCACTCTAGAGTCAAAAGTGCAAAACAGTTTAATTCACTTTAAAACAATAACAACCACTCCATGGAGTGTGGGGGCATTTCATTCGGTGGGGTTTCCTACACAGACATAGCTGGAAAATCTACTACAACAGTCTCTTGGGCTAACACACTGATCCATTTTCATGCAGATCTTCTTTAAGCCGTGAAGGGTAAATTCCTGGCAGCACTTTAGGGGCTGAATTAGGCCACCCATGAGGTAGCTTAGTACTAATTCACTCTAGTATTCCTTAATTTCATTTCCTCAGCAGTTACAGTCACTCAGTCAAGGCTCTCTTCTTGTAATTCCATTCCTATACTGCACATAAGGCTCACGATAGCACAAGACATTTCTACTGTGTCAAACCCCCATCAGTCATTCTCTTTTCCATCCCATCTGCCTGGTCACACGTGTTCTCCACCGGGGGGGGGCCAACAAAACCTGGAGCATATTATTCTTCTCTAAACAGTCTTAAAGGGAGAGGTTTGAGGACGTGAGAAGGTTGTGTGAGACAACGGGGGAGTCTGTGGCCTTCTATGAAGTGCTCCCAGTACCCTGAGCAAGCACGGTAAGAAAGGACAGGATTGGGGAGTTGAATGCATAGTTAGTAGAATGGTGTTGAACTAAGGGGTATGGAGTTGTGGGCGGCTGGGGCAGTACCTGGGATAACAACAATTTGTTTGCAAGAAATAGGCTGCACCTGAGTGGGGAGGGGAAGAAGGTATTAAAGCAAAGACTGGAGCAGTATACTTAAACAAAGGTGGATTTAAACTAGTTAGGGGGGGTGGCAAGTGAACAGCAGATAGAAAGTGATCTGATAGAGCAGAGTCATAGCCTACCCCCCAGGATAGCAGGGAAGGGCTTGGGGTGGCTGAAAAGGGAGGGAGTAGAAGGAAGGAGATGGAGGGAAATGACAGGAAAGGGTCAGGATAGAGGGTGGTTTTAGTGAATGTGAGAAACTTAGACAAAAAATCAGCTGAGCTACAGGCACTCTTGGCAGTGTGGAGGGTGGATATTGTGCTGTCATGGAAATGTGGGCAACTGAGCACAAGGACTGGGATCTGGCAATCCCAGGGTACAAATTATACAGGAAGGACTGTAAGGAGTGGAGGGGGGTGGGGTGGCAGTCTATGTGAGGGACAGGATCAAATGGACGAGGGGAAGGAAAGGAGAACAGAGGCAATCTGGCTGCAGCTCCTAGACTCAAGGGGTAGGAAACTGAGGTTTGTAGTGGTATACAGGCCGCCGTCCCAGTCTGAAGAGCTGGACAGGAAATTAGCAGGACAAATCAGAAAGGTATGTAGAAAAGGGAAGGTGGTTATCGTGGGGGATTTCAACTTGCCGGGGTTGACTGGAACATTCTGGTCACTTCCAGTGCTAGGGAGAAAGTGCTCCTGGATGCAATCCAGGAGGGTCTCCTGACACAGTTGGTCAGTGGACCTACTAGGCTAAAGAACACTTTAGATCTAGTATTGTCAAATGGGAGGCAGTAAGGGAACTAAGAGTGGAGGACTAACTAGTTGACAGCAATCACCAAATGGTGTGGTTTAATATCACGATGTGCAGGGAGCCAGAGAACTCAGTAACCCGGGTGGTAAACATCAGGGGGGTGGACTTTGAAAGGATGATTAAATCTCTGTATCCCTACCTTGTTTGTTTTTTTTTCGCTCCCTAATGTACCTATAGAAGGAGGATAAACCCTTTAAGGTACATTAGGGAGCAAAGAAAGACCAAGGGAATGATATAGAGATTTTATAAAGGGGAGGGAATGTGGGCAGAGGGTGACAGTGAAAAAGCAGGGATACTGAATGAATATTTATGCTCAGTATTCACAATGGAAGAAAAGGGGGAGGTACCTAAACCAAACAAGAGAAACACTCTGGATGGGTGTCGATACCAGTCCATTCACAGAAAAAGGTTTTGAAAAACTCTTGAAACTGAGGGTGGACAAAGCAATGGGGCCTGATGGGATTCACCCTAGAATCTTAAAAAGAACTAAGGGTAGAACTAGTGACACCACTGACTACCCCTTAACAAATCATGGGAGGATGGGGTGGTACTTGAGGACTGGAGGAGGACAGATGTGATTCCACTTCACAAAAGTGGGAGCAGGGCAGAGGCAGGAAATTACAGACCAGTTAGTTTGACCTCAGTGGTAGGGAAAATGATGGAATCACTTCTGAAGGAAATAATTTTTGAGTATCTAGAAGCCAGTGGGGCACAAGTCCCAAGGCAGCATGGTTTCACAGCAGGAAGGTAATGTCAGATGAACCGAATAGATTTCTTTGACTCGGTGACCAAAGTAGTAGACCAGGGAGAGGCTGTGGATATGGCCTACCTAGATTTTAGCAGGGCAATTGACACAGTCTCACACAAAAGATTAATATACAAGTTAGCCAGCATTGCAATGGGTCCCAAGGTGGTAGCCTGGATAAAGAATTGGCTGGACAACAGGACACAAAGAGTAATAGTAAACGGAGTCCACAATGAAGAGAGGAGGGTAACTTGCAGGGTACTACAGGGTTCAGTACTGGGACCGGTCCTCTTTAATGTCTTTATAAGTGACATTGGAGAGCACCTGGAAAGAAATGTATGTCTCTTTGCAGATGATGCAAAGATCTGCAACAGGGTTGATACACAAGGTGGGGTGGAAAGGATGAAAAGGGACTTGGCAAGGTTGGAGGAATGGTCAAATATATGACAGCTCAGATTCAGTGCAAAGAAGTGCAAGGTAAAGCACCTGGAAAACAAAAACCCAGGGGAAGAGTACACAAAGTCCAAGAGGGGAGCATGTTTCAGAAAAAGAGATGTACAAGAACAAGGAGGCACAATTTGAAGATAGAGGGGGGTGACAGCTCAGGGGCAACGTGATGAAGTATTTTTTCACAGAGGGGGTTGTGGATGCATGGAACAGCCTTCCTGAGAAGGTTGTGGAGTGAAAAACAGTGGGAGAATTCAAGAATGCATGGCACAGACATAAGGCAATTCTAGTGGGGGGTAGGAAGAAGTAAGCTGTTGGTTAACTAGCATCTGCAGCTTATCCATCAGGTAGGGAAATGGACAGACTAGGTGGGCCAAGCGGTCCTTATCTGCCATCAAATTCAATGTTTCTATGTGGGAAGTACTGAAAATGAAACTGGAGAGCATAAAGCAGGAGATGGACATGGAGCAGAAATGGAATATTATTAAATGGGGGATTACGGAGGCAACGGAAGCCTGCACCAAGACGCAGAGTAAGAGGAGAAGAGCAAGGAAACCATGCTGGTTGAAAAGCGAGGTAGTGGAGGTGGTAAGGGCAAAATGAGAGGTACACCAGAGGTATAGGATGACGGGGAAGGAAGAGGACAGGGAAGAGTACACAAGATGGTCCAAGGAGGTGACAAGAAAAGTGAGACAATCCAAGGCTCAGAGGGAGCTGAGATTAGCACAGGGAATTTGGGGGGAGGGGAGACTTTTTCAGATACATCAGGTAGAAAAGGAAGTGCAAGAAGGCAATAGTGAGGATAAAAAATGGTGGGCAGTGGACAGAAAAGAGGGAAGAACAGCAGAAGTACTGAATGAATGCTTTTGCTCAGTGTTCACGGAAGAAAAGGGGGGCTGCTACCACCATGGGCTGGGAGGGTGGGGATGGGGGAGATGAGATGACAGATGAAAGGACTGAGGGAGGTAGAGTCCAGAGGGACTGAGGGCACTGAGGGTAGACAAGGCACCAGGGCCAGATGGTATCCACCCCAGGGTGCTGAGGGAGATGGCGGAGGTGTTGGCAGAGCCACTGGTGGATCTGTACAGCACCTCACTGGAGTCGGGATGTGTGCCACTGGACTGAAGGATGGCACATGTGGTACCATTACACAAGAGCGGACCAAGGGATGAACCGAGTAATTATCATCTGGTAAGTCTCACCTCCATAGTGTGCAAACTCATGGAAACAATACTAAAGGAAAGACTGGTGTCATACCTGGAGGACAATGGCCTCCAGGATGTGAACCAGCATGGGTTTGTTTCAGGGAAATCTTGTCAAACCAACCTGATACAATATTATGACTGGGTGACAGGTGAGCTGGATAAGGGTCATGTGGTGGATGTTCTTTACTTGGACTTCAGCAAGGCCTTCAAGTCGGTGGCTTAGGGAAGAGTTAACTGGTATAGGGGTAGGGGTAAAAATGATCAACTGGATTACAAGCTGGCTGAGTGGGAGCTTGCAATGGGTGGTGGTGAGAGGGGAGCTCTCAACTCCAAAGCTGGTGATAAGTGGGGTGCCACAGAACTCTGTGCTGGGACCAGTATTATTTGGGCTCTTCATATCAGACATTGCGGATGGGGTGGTGAGCAAGGTAAGTCTGTTCATAGATGACCCCAAAATGGGAGCAGTGGTGGACGGAGAGGAGGGATAAAAGCAGCTACAGGGGGACCTAAGCAAGCTAGAGGAGTGGTCAGAGACTTGGCAGCTGGGGTTCAATGCAAAGAAGTGTAAGGTTATGCACTTTGGGGCGATGAACCCAAGGAGAGAATACTGGCTGGGTCGGGTTAAGCTGGGGATCACTGAGGAAGAGGAGAAGGACCATGGGGTAATGGTAACCGGGACCATGAACAATACTCCTCAGTGCAGGAGAGCAGCTGCAAAAGTGAACAAAATACTGGGGTGCATAGAGAGGGGGTTTTCATCCAGGTGAAGAGAGGTGATTTTTCCCCCCTACAGGTTGCTGGTAAGGCCACACTTGGAGTATTGTGTGCAGTTTTGGAAGTCATACCTAAAGCGTGATATCAGGCTATCGGAGGGGGTGCAGAGGAGGCAATGAAGATGATATGTGGAATGAAGGGGAGAGACAATGAGTGTAGACTGGGAGACCTGAATATGTACACCCTGGAGGATAGAAGGGACAGAGGGGACATGACAGAGACATTCAAGTATCTGAGGGGAATCAATAAGAAGAGGGTAGACAGAGTTTTTAAGCTAAGGACGGTGAGGGACACCAGGAGGCATGGGCTAAGAATAGAGGGGAGAAAGATTTAGGAGGGAAATAAGGAGATACTGTTTCACAAGGAGGATGGTAGCAAAATAGAATGCACTACCAGAATGGTTGGTATCATGTAAATCTGTGAACACCTTTAAAAAGACATGGGACAGGGAGCAGGGGAGAGTGAGGGTGGGGGAGGTGGGGGGGTGGCAGTGGGATGACAAAGGGGAGGGTTGGGGCAGCCGCAAACTAGGGGCGCTAGCTGCACACTCGAGCAGATGTAGATAGATTGGGTGGTCTGTTTCTGCTGGCACATTTGTATGTTTGTAAATCATTAATTTTATTTGATGTTCCTTTAGCAAGAATCAAACCACCAGAGACCCTTTCAGGCATCCAATCGCTGATGCCAATGCTCGGCAGCTGGGCCCTATTCCAGGTGGTTGTGGGTACCCCGGCCTTTTCCCAATAACTCCCAGCATTTTCCACTCATGCAGCAATTCCAACCTCTGAACTGACTCATCAAGGGAACTTTTGCTAGTGCCACACCGGAGCACCCAATGGGCTTCCAACCGCCAGGGTCCCAAATATCACTCCCTAAAATGGACTTTCCCTGCCTCCACAGACTACTCAACTAGGGAGCCCCACCTCTGCTGTGGCCACCAGCCTGAGGATTTGGGGTAGTGCTGCCACGACCACAACCTCAACTGCTCAGGCTGCCAACTCCGAGCCGCACCCCAGGCCCCATTGCCATAGTGGGCCTGCTCACAGGATACTTTCCAACCCACTGCTGAACAGACCTACTGGCACAATATCTTCAGGCTTCAGGCCCCATCAGTGCTTACCCTACCAAGGTGCCAAAGCTCACATGGCAGACCACCTTTTTATTCTTCTTCTTCCTGGGCTCTCGCTCTCAATGGCATCGACAGGCCCCCTCTCTTTGATCCAGTGCTCCCTGTTACTTAAAACCTGAATTGTCTCTTTCCACATCACAGGGCTTCAAGGGTGGAGGGCCGGGGTGGCAAGCGGGCCTCCTCAGCCCCACCATGACCCTCCAGCTGAACTTGCAGGCCGACACCACCCCCCTTGGGTCTCCCCCAGGCCTCTCTCCTTGGCGCCAAAACCCTAATCTTTTATATCCCAAGGGAGGGGGCCCCCTGCTGGCAGCAATCAGGCCCTACCTCCCAGACTCACTGGCACCATCATTCCCAATTCCTCCCTAACTACATAGCCCTCAGAAATGTAACTAGTAAGTACTCAGAGGGTGCTTACACTTAAATGTTATCAAGAACGCTACACAAGTGAAGTCTGAACTGCAACATCAGCAATGGAAGCCTTTCTAGCAAAGGTGGACTTACCCAGCATATTAGAGGTGCAAGAAGAGGTTTTTGGTGAAAAATTATGGAGGATGAGGTACACCACACCGCACTATTGGTTCCCTGCAGGTTGGTGAAACGGGAGGTCCAAATGGCTACCCTGTGAATTTTTTCAACTAGTAAAGGAGACTGTGTCACCACTGCTAAAGACAGTGTATGAAGAAGCCAGGGAGAGGATATTACTGTTACACACTAGCTATTATACCATTATTACTCTACTCCACAAGAAAGAAAAAGACTAGCAGCTATGCTCCTTGTATTGTCCTATTTCAGTGTTGAATGTAGACGACAAAATGTGTGCCAGAATTCCAGCAACCCAATTAAACACAGCTCCCCCACATGGTCCATGTGGACCAGATGAGATTTGTGAAGGGGGTCAGGCATATTATAACATTGGGAGACTGCTGAATGTGATTCATACGGAGGGATGCGCGACTTGGTCCATTTGTCTTCCTTATGTTTTCTGAAATAGCATTTGGTAGAGTCAAGTGGCGCTACCTATTTGTCACACTGTGTAACTTTGAAGTGGAGGGCTTTTTGGGTGTTTATTTGTTTAGCTTTTGTTGACCAGGCAGGTACACTAGACAAACTGTATGCCATTTTTCAGGTATGACCTGGGACAGTACAGTGAAAATACAGGTTCAAACAAGGTATATAACAAGAGGGGCAATGTACAGCGTATCAAGAGAGGAAGATGAACATAGATAGTCCACAGTGAGCAGTAATAGGTAAAAGATACATATACATACAGAATACATAGAATAAGACATTCAATGGTAATTACCTTGTATGAGGGACCCTATTTACCAGGCCACTTAATTCATAAGCAGATGGCAATCAATCACATGCTTCCCAGAGTTAAAGGACAGTAGGCAGTGGGTCAGATGGGACCAATTTGGAGACCTGGTTAGGGTGGCTTGGGATACCCACACACCAAGGACAATTTCAAGTGCTCCAACAGGGAATTCCAGACACACAGTTGGGAGGGGGAGGAACGTACATGGTCAGGAAGGGAGTTTCATAACCTCGGAGCACATGTAGCAAAGTCCCTATATCCCATTAGGGTTCAAGTATATGGAACTTTGAGCACCGCCAGACCCTGAGACCAAAGGGAGTAGGAGGAGGATTTAGCAGGCTTGAGAAGCTATGCCAGCCCTGGAGGGGTGCCAGTTCTGAGCACCTTTCCTACAAAGCAGCCCAACCCATATTTCAAGTGATTGACCGGGGGAAGCCAGCTCAGTTTGTCATATAATTTACAATGGTGGGTGAGACGTGGGGCTGCCAGGTCAAAGCAACAGATGTTGTTGTAGGTCATGTTCCACCTGGCAAGGTGGACCTTGGAGGTGCCAGCAAACATAAGAAGGTCATAGCTAAGTGAAGGGAGCAGCACACCTCTGGCCAGCGTCAAGCGAGCTGCAGATGTCAAATTTCTCTTTGCCCTGCAGGCAAGACCCAGTTTACAGTTTACGTTTCTGCAAACATTTAGGATGTGACACCCCAGGTCGAGTTGGGGGTCAAGTGTTACCCCAAGGTATTTTATTGAAACCATGGTTAGGAGGGGAGAGCCATCCACACCACTGACACATAGAGGGACAGGAGAGGCCTTGATATTGGCTGCTGACCCAAAGAGCATGGCCTGAGTTTTTTTTAGATTAAGGACCAGATTGTGAGATGTTACCCAGGACTGAATATTTTTGAAGGCCTCACTCAGCTGAAGGTTAAGAACCCCAATGTCTCGGGAATGTGCAAGGATGACAAGATCATCTGCATAAAGGGTGGCACTACAGTTGGAAGCAGCAGCAGGGAGGTTGTTAACAAATGCAGAAAACAGAAGGGGCCCCAAAACTGATCCCTGTGGGACACCAGAGGTCACAGGAGTGAGGTCAGAGAGGACCTTGTTGAATTTAGTCTGCTGTATTCCACCCTGGAGGTAGTTTCGCAGCCAACTCATGGCAGGAAGGGACAGGTCTAGGGACTGCATCTGTGAACAGAGTAATGCATGGCCCACAAGGTCAAAGGCCTCGGATAAGTCTATGGATATAGCCCCAGAGAGTTCACCCTGGTCCATGGCTGTCCTGATGCTAGTAGAGACAGAGACAGGGGCCATGGTCTTTCCACACCCTTTATGATAGCCATGCTGTGCAGGGGACAGCAACTTATGAGCCTGAATGTACTCTCTGAACTGTTCGGCCACTGCTTTCTCTAAGAGTTTACTAATGGCCGATAGGGTGGCGATTGGACGATAGTTGTCCAGGACTTTGGGGTTACCTTGCTTTGGAATGGGGACAATCCTCACTACTTTCCAAGTGCCTGGGATAACACCAGTGGCAAGGGACAGATTGAAGATATGTGCCACTGGGATGGCAATGTGGGGAGCACCCAGGTTCAGAAGCTTGGGTTCCATGTTATAATGGCCAGCACTGGAGTTTGGGGAGAGACCAGAGAAAAGTCCCTGCATCTCCATGACAGAAACAGCCCTGAGATAAAATAATGGGCGAGAGGAGTGAGCATCCTGAGGGACAGCAGCCGAGGGGCCACTGATATTCCCTTTAGCACGTAAAAAGGAGGTAAGCACAGACAAGTCAGAAAAGTGGGAATTTAAAGCATTAGCAATTGTAAGTGAATTATTGCAACTTGACCCACCAATGATCATATCAGAAACCCCAGAGTTGGAGGAGCAGCTGACTAAGTTTCTTATGTTCCTCCAGAAACTTCGTGGGTCCTTAGCAGAGCTAAGCAGGACAGATTTACAGTATTCACTTTTTGCTACCCTGATGGCATTTTTGCACTCGTTTCTGAGCTTTCTATACTGTTGGAAGATGGACTGATCCAACGTGCTTTTGAAGGGAGCCCAACACTTGTCCCTTGCACGCATGAGGGCTAGGAGGCACCTGTGCAGCCATTTTGTGGCAGACCCCCTCTCTCTCCACCGAATAAGGGAGGCATGCTTGTCCTACAGGGCACCAAAAACAGTGAGAAACTGGGAGACAGCTGTAGAGGGGTCATGGGCACAAAGCACTCCTGACCAGTCAGTGGTCCTCAGATCCTCATGAAATGATCCCAGATCAAATGTAGAGAAATCCCTAACACAAATGATTTTTGGTGAGGGGACCTTCCACACACAAAACACCAGGGTGGGATCTGAGATGAAGTCAGGTAGGGTTCCAGCGGAGCTGCTCCTATCAGATGGTTTGATTGGACCCAGTCCAGTAGGGAGCTAGTACCACCTATAGCAGACCATCTAGTGGGTTCCTGGAGCTTGTGATGAACTTGTTGTATGCAACTTCAGCAGCAGCAGTTTCCACCAAAGGGGGAAGGTCAAGGACATTCCATTTACAATGTGGTACTAAGCCTACTGTTGTTATCCATGACCAGAGAGCCTTTAGCAGCCATCCGGACTAATCCAGAGATTCATGGGGTTATATCTACAGAAGGGATCTGCCATAAAATCTCCCCTTACACAGACAATATTCTTCTATATTGTGTGGACCCAGAATTTATTTATTTAGTTATTTATTTGTACAAATCAGATTTACAACCTTTGAGTCAGAGACCCATTTACAAAGGTACCTCGTCACAGAGAGCACAGACAATGTTACATAGTTCAGGCTACAACAGTGATACATAGTGCAAGTTCAATCATAGACGCAATAGTTACACATATGTTACACAGGGGGGACATCCCAGTATATACCTTGCAGTAGGGCAGAGCAGTAAAAGGTGGCATGCAATGCTGGAGCCACTGAAATTGCAACAGAGCCTGAGGCTTAGGTATTGAGATGACTGGTGTCCACTGAGTAGGATATAAGACAAGTGTCCTGTGAGAATAGTGGTAGTTAGGACTGGAGAAAAGGGTCGGAAGGTGTAGGAGGAGTGAGAGTAAGCTGTCCAGAGGACATTGTCAATCTGGGGTAGCCTGATAGGTGGGTCCCACAGGGAGAGTCTGGGGGACCTGGGTTAGGTACATTTACAGCAGCGAGTAACCAATGGATGGTTCCAAAGGGCAGTTTTGAAGGGACCAATTTTGGGGATGTTGGAGATGTTGACTGGAAGGGAGCTGAACCAGGTGGGGGCTTGGTAACAGAAGGACCTCTGGGCTAGGAAGGTCTTGGTTCTGGGCACCAGTAGGGTGGCCTTACCAGAACTACAGGTGAAGACAGGGTGGCTCGTCAAAGGGAGACCGGCACCCCAAGGGAAGAGAGCCAGAGCAGTGATTTTTTTAGCTAGTAGGCAGGTCTGATAGTGGAGTCTTTCCTCAAAGTTGAGCAGGTTGGCAGTGGAGTAGAACAGGCATTTGTGAGTGCAGCTGGGGGCTCCAGTCAGGAGCCTACAGGCCTTATTGATGGAGAGCTGGATCTTAGTGAGTGCAGTATTGTCAGCCACAGTGTAGAAGGGCAGGCCATAATCCACCAGGGACAGGACAGAGGAGGTGATAGCCAGCCAGAGGGCATCTTGGGGAAGGTAGTCCCTGTGGCGGTGTAGAAGGCCGATCTGAGAGTTAATGGCGGTAGAGAGGGCACTGTGCTGATGCACAGAATGCTCACTCCCTGATATTAAAAAAGGTTACTGATGACTTTTCACATTCTCAGGTTATAAAATGAACTACTCTAAATCAGTGGTGTTATGGATCGGAAAGGGGAGTACCAGGGGTTATCCATTACTCACCCTATCAAGTAACAGAGAGATATAACATATTTGGATATTAAGGTGTCTTGCAAGTTGTCAGAGCTACATAAATTGAACTATACTATACCCTTTTAATTAATAAAGTGCTTTCTCACATGGAAAGGTGAAATGGCCTGCTGGTGTTGTGGCTGACCAGAAAGAACCTGATAAAAATTAATATTTTGACTACGCTCCTTTACCTCTTACAGATGTGCAATATGGGCTCATGAGACAGGATAGGGAAAGTTTGGACAAGGGGTTTTCTAAATTTACATGGTGAGGGCAGAGACCCAGGGCTACCTAGTATGATTATGGGCAGGTCAGGAGCATGGAGGAATGGGTTTACCTGATTTTGATAGCTACTTCATGGCTTGCCAGATGAGATGTCAGACTGGATTAAAAGGGACACGGACATCATGTGGAAAGACTTGGGGAAAGTGGGCGCTACCTACCTGGGTAAGGGTGAGCTACAGCAATACAGGCAAATGTCACATATGAACCCTTTGGTCCTGGTGACTGATGGCCTGGCACAGAATTCATTTATATATTTATTTATTAGCTTTTGGTGACTGGGTAAGTGTGCTAGGCAAAAATCCTGACTATTTTCAGGTACGACCTGGGAGAGTGCAATGTGAAAAACAGCATTGACAAACAATTTGTACATTATGCAGATAAAACTGACAGGACATAATGCATCTGCAATAGAAGCAACTTGAATTCATACAAGACAGGAATGTCAGCAAAAATAACGCAAGTTAGAGTTGAATAAAATTATTGCTTAATACCCAAAAATGACAAGACAAAGGCAAAATAAAGGAGAGAAACAGGTAGACAATATTCACAGTTGGGCATACATAAGTGGGCACTGACCCAGCTGGTGAACAATACTAGAAATGACACAGAAATTAAGTGCAGTCACAGTTACCAAGAGCATTGAAGTGTGAAAACAGAGCATGCTTAAAGTAAGGTGAAATGAGGAGTTCTTTACATGGAAGGGGGGAGAATTCCAAAAGCTAGATGCAAAGTAGAAAAAAAGAGTACTCTCCCATTTTAGTAGAGCAGGGCTGAATGGAGGGCAAGGGGGAGGAGGAGGAGGACCTAAGGGGGCAGGAGTGAAAGACAGGGGTAAGCATGTCTTCCAGAGTGTCGGGACAAGGGGTTCTGGTAAGGGAGTCAACAAAACAACCTAGAGCATAATCACAGAGGGCATTGGGCGACAACCAGTTTAAGGTCGAATAGGGTAGGCAGTGATGGGTAAGATGAAGAGCCAATAAGGCGAATCTACAGATACTGTTATAGGAGGTGTCCCACTAGCAAAGGACCCCAGCATTGGCATGAGAGAGTACAGGGAGGGCATATTAAAGATGTGGGAGTAACACATCTTGTGCTACAGATATCCGAGCTGTTGGAATGAGTTAGTGATGAATTTTATATGCCGCCCCAATCTTGGAGTTAACAGAGCGACACACCTCATTAATGTGAGCAGCAAAGTCAAGTACAGGGTCAAGCATTACCCCTAGATATTTGAAGGCTAAGGTGTTAGCTACAGAAGTCCTATCACAGCAGTGGACCAGACATTTAGGAGACTCAATGGGCACCTTTCTGGAGGACCCAAAGAGCATAGCCTGGGTCTTATCTATGTTTAGAATTTGATGGTTAGCAGTCAACCAGGATTGTATGGTCTGGAAGTCAAGTGAAAGATGCTGATTGATGTCAACAATAGACTTGGAGGCAGAGTATAGCACCAGATCATCTGCATACATGATCAGCCTGCTGTGAGGAGAAGGACTAGGGATGTCATTTAGGAAGAGAGAGAAGATTAGGGAACCAAGAATAGAGTCCTGAGGAACCCCACAGGAGATAGGGGCGGGGGATGAGAGAACCTTGCCGAAAGATACAGCCTGAGAACAATTATCTAGCTAGCTTCCAAACCAGGATAGGGTAGAGTAGGATGCACCAAGAGATTGCAGCTTGGTCAGTAGCAGTGGATGATGTACCACGTCAAACACTTTGGAGAGGTTGATGAACACTGCTCCAGCAAGACAGCCCTTGTCCATGTTGCATTTAACATCACTAGTAAACTGGGTCAGAGCAGTAGTGGTTCTGTACCCTGCCCTGAAGCCATATTGTATTGGGGATTGAAAGTTAAAGTTTAGAAGGTGAACAGAGACCTGCCGATAAACTACTTTTTCAAGCAACTTCAAGTAGGCAGGAGAGAAATGGGATGGTAGTTGTTAAGGATTTTGACATCTCTTTTCTTAAACACCTGTATAGTTCTGGCTGTTTTTCATACCAAGGGGACTGAGGCAGAGCAGAATGAGAGGTTAAAAATCCGGGTGACTGACACAGCCAGACAAGAGACAAAGTGTCTAAGAATTCCAGGATGGATACCGTCAAAGCCTGAGCTACTGTTAACCAGAATAGACCTTAGTAACTTAAGAACTTCAAAGCAAGTGACTGGCACTAGCACAAGGGCAGGGGGAGCCATAGCCAGCTGGGAAATGGACACCTGGTCACTGAGGGATGTAGTGGGTGTCATGGTAGGTAGTGAGGAGAAGAGGGAGTTGAAAGCATTAGCTATGGTGAGAGGGTTATTACAGTGGGTATCATTTAGGAACATGTCGTTAGGAGTCGTAGGGATATTATTCCCGAGAATTTCCTTAATCTGAGACCAGTAACATTTAGGGTTGGAGGCGAAGGAACTAAATAGTTTTTGGTAGTAAATACTCTTAGCCAACTGAATCTCCTTTTTACAGGTGTTGCGTAAAGACCTGTAGGCCTCGTAATCGGCTTGAGGGAAGGAGGCCTTCCAAGTTGACCAGAGTTTATCCCTACTTTTTAGCAGCTGGAAAAAGGGACGCTTGAGCCATTTGGTGACTTTCTTTTATCCTACGTGTGGTGACTGGAATGTGCTGGTTTTGCACAGTGAGCAGGGTAGCGTTAAAATATTCTGCTGCTATGTTAATATCATTGGTTATGTAGAGGGGGACCAGTCAACCTGGTGTAAATCTTGCAGGAACATGGCAGGGTTAAGCTTAGAGAGATTTGGGGTAGGAGGGAGGGGAGGTGTCCCAGACACAGTAAATTAGGCAGCAATCACTTATGGAGTCTGGTAGGACTCTAGCAGAGGGGAAGTACTACTTCCTATTAGTCAGGATCCAATCTATGAGTGTTGCAGGAGCCATGGTGGGAGATCCCAGTGGGGCCAGTATGAGCTGAGTGAGATTGGCCTTGCTAGTAATGGATGATAGGAGGGAGAAACTTGGCCCATCCCAGTCCAGATTAAAATCCCCTAAACAGATTATTCCATTTTTTCAAGACACAGATGGCACAAATTCAATAAATTCTTCAAGACCTAGCCTGGAGTTTCTAGGAGGTACATAAACACAGAAAATATGACGTTTTTTGATGCCTCCAAGCAACAGTAGGGAATGCAGAACCTCACAGTTAGCCGGAGGGGAACCATGTATGATTGACACATTGAGATGCAACTTGCAGTACAGGGCTAGGCCTCCACCTCTTTTGCTGTTAGTGCGATCAGCCCAAAGCAAATTATAGCCCTGAAGGGTGCAGAGGGAGTCTCCAGTGGTTGGTTTCAGCCACGTTTCCGATAATGCAACCATGTCATGGTTGTTTGAGCTTACCCAAGCTTCAAGTTCTGGGAGGTTAGCAGTGAGGATCCTGATGTTTAGGTGAGCAAAGGTGAAACAGGAAGTTTGGGGCAAGCAATTTAAGGGGGGGAGACAGAGTGGTGTTAGTAGTGGCTATAGAGGGACCAGGATTGGTCTTGATGTCCCCAGCAAGGATAAGAGATAGGGAGATTATCCATAAAGATGCAGTCAAGAATGCCTGAGGGGCACACTCCAGGGAGATAGAGAACCTCCGCAAAATATATCTTAGTGATATTTCTAAGTATTTATACTTAAGCCCCAATAGAGGAGTTGAGTTATGTGCGGAGTCAGTCAGGAGGCTGAAGTAGCAGAAATTGTCCTGAGAATGTACAGAGCAAGAAGAGGGATTCTCTTTTGGCCCAGTAATAAACGCCAGAAAAAATAGCACACCTAATAAAGGTAGAAGAGGACATATAGCCCTAGCGTACATGATAAGTTAAAGGGTAAGGGTAGGCAAGGAAGGAGAGAAACCCAGCAGATAGGTAAAAAAGCCTCAAAGTTAAAAAAAGACTCAAAGTCTCATGAGAGGATATACTATATATGTAACACCAGCTAAGGGTGGGAGGGTACTGGGAGGTGGGTGGGGAGCAGTCATGAAGCGACTGCGGGGCACCAACAAGGCAGCACTTTCAGAGCTGAACTGGCAGACCTGACCTGATTCAGATACAGCCAGAGTACAAAGTTAGCTCCGAATTAAAATTGGAGATTTAACTGTTTAAATAAATTAAGAGTCCAGCAGACAAAGATGTCAGGGGCTGCTAAAACAGAAAATCACACAGACATAGTGTGGATGTGCAAGGCAGGACCCCTAGTCATTAGCCTCGGGAGCAATCTGGTGTCCAAGAAAAAAAGGCGCCAAGTTTAAACTGCATACAAAGGAGAACATGAGCACGATCTCAGCGACTTCCAAACAGCATACCTAACATCGGGGTTGGCGGTGTGAATGGAGCAGTTCTGCCGGGGTCCAAGACGTGGCGCACTGGAAAAGAAACAGGATGGTGAGTAAGTATATAAGTTGCAAGAGGGTAGGTCCTTAATAATTATGACAAAGGATTACAATGGCATGGGAGGAGCAAAGGAAAAGGGCAAGAGATTTCCAAACAGAGAGAGCAGAGGAGAAATAGGGTAAAAGGAGGTAGCAGAAGGACAGACAGGTAATAAAGGCAAATACATGTGATAGCACTTTACAATGTAACTAGGAATCACACAGTACAGCCCCCACAAGCATAGTAACAAAGTATAAACACATCATAAGTTAAAGCTCCATTTTAAAATACATTTCATCAACAAGGCAGCACTTTCAGAGCTGAACTGGCAGACCTGACCTGATTCAGATAGTCTGAATACAAAGTTAGCTCCGAATTAAAATTGGAGATTATTTAACTCTTCAAACAAATTAAGAGTCCATCAGACAAAGACATCAGGGGCTACTAAAACAGAAAATCACACAAATATAGTGAGGATGTGCAAGGCAGGACTCCCAGTCATTAGCCTCAGGAGGAATCTGGTGTCCAAGAAAAAAAGGAGCCAAGTTTAAATTGCATACAAAGGAGAACATGAGCGCAGTCTCGGCAGCTTTCAAACAGCATACCTAACCTCGAGGTCAGCGGTGCGAACGGAGCAGCTCTGCGGGGCTCCAGGACATGGCACACTAACTTCGGGGTCAGCAATGCGAATGGAACAGCTCTGGGGGGGTCCAGGACATGGCACACTAACTTTGGGGTCAGCGGTGCAAACAGAGCCGCTCCGCTGGGGTCCAGGATGTGGCACTTGGAAAGAAGGAAGGCGAGGAGAGGAATTTTCTTTTGTAGCACCCATAGTAAAAAAAATCCACATTTCTTGCCAGGATTGGAGAATAGAGGTTTTGCCCTTTGGCAACTAACTGAGATCAACATGGGGGTGACTTTCTTAGCAGGGAGGTGATACTGTTGTTCCAAGTGTTACAGGAGAAGATGGGTGTCTCCAGGCACTATCTGTATCAATATCTGCAAGTCCAGAGATACTTAGAAAATGAGACAGAAAAGGTAGCAGGAGCCATGGCCCCATGTGCTTTGGAAAACCAGCTGCTGCACTGAGGACTGCCGGGGGGGGGGGTGATTTATTTATTTAACAGTTTTAACAGGAAGGCATACTGAGCAGAGTACTGCTCGATTCCAGATGTGTCCTGGGGTTGGGGGAGTGGAGAATAAACAATATAATCACATGGAAATATAATAAAATAACTGTAGTGGTTACAGTAGATATGAGCAACAAGCATGGAAAATCAGCATAATCCATGAGCGGTGGATTAAACATTTTGCTGTACATAGAATATTTATGTAGTAAAACATAGGATACAATAGCCAGAGGCCCAAAATAGTACAGATAGTTAATGGTAGCACAGAGGGCAGTCACAGTTACAGTGCTAACTTAACAGTGGTCTGTGAGCACCTAGCAAGAGGTCGGAGTAACTGCACAGCAGGAGGTAAAATTATATTTGGAGAGTGGGAGACACTGGCCCCTCCGAAGTACAAAAAGCAGGTGGTGGAGAAATGAGTCTTGAGGAAGTAGTTGAGTTGTAGTGTGGTGTCAGTGTGCTGAATGGCTGCTGGCAAGGTGTTCCATATTTTAGGCATGCAGTAGTGGAAGGCAGCTTGACCTTTGGATGTGGTCATATGTGGGACATGGAGAAGCCGGGCATCTGTATTCCTGAGTGAGTACGCAGGTTGGGGTTGAATTGAGAGGGCTGACTCAAGGTAGTAGGGAAGGGACTGAGTCCAGAATTTTGCTGTGGTCCTGGCGCAGTGGACCTGTCTACAATCCTGGAGTGATGGAAGGTCTAGGGACCTGTAGAGGGCACAGTGGTGGGTCGCGGGAGGCCAGTCCAGGGCAAAACAACAGAAAGAATGGAAGAGTGGGTCTAGTCCAGCTAGGGCAGACTTAGGAGCAGCACTGTAGACTACATCCCTGTAGTCAAACATGGGGAGGATCATTTTCTGTACAATTGCCTTGCAGGTTGAAAGAGGGATGCAGCCCCTGTTTCGATATAAGGCACCCAGTTTGGGATGCAGTTTCTTATGGATCGCGTCAATATAAGTAGAAAAGTTGAGTTGCAGATCGAGCCAGACCCTGAGGTATCTGAAGGAGGTACAAGCCTCAAAGGGAGTCCCATCGATGGTGTTGAAAGTGGGGGTGGGGGGAGTCGGGAGAGTCTCTGACTCGTGCCGAAGGTTAGGGAGACCGTCTTCTTGGGATTTAGAAAAAGTTGGTTTAAACTAAACCAGATCTGCATAGCATTGAAATCCTGCTGGAGCCTGGAGGCTGCTTCAGCGGGGAAGGGACCTAATGCATACAGTACAGTGTCATCAGCGTACATGTGAATGGATGTACGTGGGGAAACTGATGGCAGGTCATTCAGAAAAATGGAGAACAGTATCGGGCAAAGGACCGAGCCTTGTGGGACCCCTGCAGTGACAGGGAGGGGGACAGAAGTGTCATGGCCAGTTTTTACTGATTGTGATCTACCTGCCAGGTAGGAGTGGAACCAGTTGGTGGCAGCTCCAGAGAGTCCAGCATGGGAGAGTTTGGATAATAGAAGGGTGTGGGAGACAGTATCAAAGAAACTTGGGGGAGGTTCTACCGGACCCCTCGATGAAATGTAGGAGGGGGTAGGAAAAAGACTTTGGTACTCCAGCAGATCAGGAGACATGGGCAGAGCTCTCAAAAGGTCAAATGGGCCTATCTGTATGCATTTGACACAAGGAAAAGCAATAAAAGTTTCTTAAACTTAAAACTCTAAAAACCTCTGGGTCTGAGGGACCCGACAGGATTCACCCCAAGCTGCTGAAGGACAGGGCCCCGGCCCTGGCCAGACCCCTATCCTGGCTTGTCAACCACTCAGTGAAGGAAGGTGCAATCCCCATACAGTGGAAACAAACCCACATGGTCCCGATCCACAAGGGTGGCCTCCAGGGGTCTATTGGCAACTACAGACCAATCTCCCTGCTCTGCATCCTGTCTAAAATCCGGGAAAAACTGATCTACAGGCAACTATGTGACTACTTAGAGGCCCATAAAATCCTGTCTCCCTCCCAGCATGGCTTCAGAACCGGCCATGTGACAGACACAGCTCTGACCAAATTTGCAACAGACGTTCTCCATGACCTAGACAAGGGCACTCACACTGGTGCGGTTCTCATAGACCTTTTGAAGGCTTTTGACCTGGTCCACCACAACCTTCTAGTCACAAAGTTAAGCAACACAGGCCTCGACTGCTACACCCTAAAGTGGTTCGAGAGTTACCTGACCGGCCGCATGCAGAGGGTAAAGTGGAAGAACACCATATCTGGGCCACTTCCTCTAAAAGAGGGGGTGCCTCAAGTGTCAATTCTAGGCCCCCTCCTCTTCTCCCTGTTCACCAATGAAGTATTGGACCACTGTGGCTAGAGCTCCATCGTCCAGTATGCTGATGATGCAGTCATTTACCGGGCCACCGCTAACCTGAGAGACCTTAGCCCCCTACTCCAAGATGACCTCCAGTCACTGGAGCACCGGTTCACCGAGAACAGAATGGTCCTCAATACATCCAAAACCAAGGCAATGCTGTTTGGCTCTAGATCCCTTAGTCAGGACAGAACACAGCACCTACACCTCACCACTGCATCTCGCATTAACTTAGAAGTAGTGCCCTCCCTGAAATACCTCGGACTTACCCTGGACCAGGGCTTCACCCTGAAGAACCATGTGGACTCAGTCACCAAAACCTTACACGGGAAACTGGGAACCCTCTACCATCTGAAAGACCAGCTCATACCAGAAGCCAGAATCTCAATCACCACCAGCGTCCTCCTCCCGACTCTCACATATGCTGCCCCAGTTGTGGAAGGGCTGGGAAAGCTGGAGAGGAACAGACTTCAGGTACTCTATAATGAGGTGACTCACTTCACCTCCCAGGCCAACCATAGGGATCACCACTGTGACTCCCTATCCCTCCTAAACTGGTCCTCACTGGAAGCGCACCTCCAATACCCCCTGCTCTGTCTAGCATACAAGTTAGTCAGCCCGACCCCCCCAGCCTCTTTGGCCTCGTTGCTCTGAAGGCAAACCATCGACAACTATGTTCTACTGGGCAGTATTCTTCTTGACGTCCCCAGGGTTAGAACTAAGGTGGGCAGTAGGTCATTGGCCCTCACTGCTCCCACACTGTGGAATCAGCTCCCCCGCCCCAGGGTGCAGGAAACCCCCACTATCAAAAACTTATCCACCAGGCTTAAGGCCCACCTATCGGTCTTCAGATCCTGATGCTGCACTGGTCCCTGACAGGAACCCGGAGACTAATGACTTACCAGAACCTACTCTTCTACCACTGTCCCATACTCAAGGCCAAACTGCTAATACTTGTGCATTGTTGACACTACTGAACAACCTATGTATTCCGTTTGGTCTGCTATGCTTCTGTACTGTCACCATAACTGTATTGGAGTGGTTCTTGTTAACTGAACTAATGCTGTATTTGTCTCTCATGTTATGTAATTTCCCAGGTCGCCCCTGAAAAAGAGACCTCCGGGGCCCAGTGGGCTTACCCAGTCACCAAAATGTAATAAATAAATAAATAATAGGTCATTCTGCCCAGCGGTAGTTGTTCACAAATTTCATAATGAAATATCACCAATATATGGTAGATATCATGGAGAAGTGGGCACATTTCTCCAAACCTTTGGATGTGCCCCACAGTAGAGCCATTTTGGAGGGATATAAAAGAAGTAATTAAAGAAATCACTGGGTGGAATTCGGTTTCTTCCCAATTACAATGCTTAATGCAGTGGAGCAAGAAGATGATGGTGTATGGTTTCCCTTCTACATCGGATAATCTGAAAATTTATCCTTAATATATGGATTAGTTTGGAGGAGCCTGATGGAGGGCTGTGGCTGAAATTACTGTTGGATAGCAAGCCCCTTGAAAAGTTGTTGTTACTATAGAGAGGTTAAGGGGGACAAATTTGGACACTCATGGGGATAAGTACTGGAGGGACTCCCAAGTCCTACATGGGTGGCCAAACTACAAGACAGACTGTCCATAAGAATAAAATCATATACATTGGAGGAGACAAATCAATAGTCCAAGGGGACAATGCTGGGCACAGATTACCTTAGATACCAGAGTGCATACCTTTAAGAAGAAATACTTGTGATTATTGTCTCAGTAAGGGATTAGTGCCAGGGGCTGACTGGTTTTACCCTGGAGTAAGGGCCCTAAAAGTACTTACCCCATGAAGCAGAGAGGGGATGGGCCTTTGCCTGCATGTCCTGTGAGTTACAGAACTGAGACAGGTTAGCCCTCCTGTGTAAAGGGTGCTCCTCAGTTAAAATGCATAGCTCTATTTTGAATGTGTAGCTAAGACACAGGTGTGGGCCCCTCCACTAAAGTGTGTGTAAAACTGACATGACTATAGTTTATGTGTGTCATTTTATGACTGTACGTGATGAAATACCAATACAGTAATTATACAAAAAAAATCTGATCTGAATACACAGTTCCTTGCGAGATTTGCTCAGCGCAGACTCTGTCTGTGTCACCTGCTGACAAAGTACCATTGCAGTAGGCTTACTGTACTACTTTCTCCATCCTCATCAGGACATCCCAGAGCTTCTGTCCTCCCCGCTGTTTCATCAGAGCAAGCTTCATTGGTACCTTCCCTGGCTTCTCCACAGTTCTAAATATGTAGACAAATAGTCAAATAGGGTACCAACCAGTCTGGCAGCTTTCAAGACCTGATTGGAGTCCGGTGTTAGTCCTCACAGGCAAGCTCCCATTTTAGCTTTTTGTCTGATCATCTGAACAAATCAAGTTCTGGCCCATCTGGATGGCTTGCTCTACCTAGGTATCAAAGTCTTCCTCACCCCTGGGAAGGGGTTTGATGCCAGGAAAACCTACACAAGCTGTAATACTCTTTATACTCCCTTCGTGGTTACTGCACTTTTTCCATGAGTGATCCCACTGAGTTTGCCAATGACTCAGCTGATGTCACCTCACAGGGACCACAGTTTCCTGGAAATCCTGCATGTTGTTTCCCTCGCTGGTGAGCATGGCTTTTACTTGCATCACCTATCTCTTCATCTGAGACTGGGTTAGAGGGGTATCCTGTATTCTCTCCCAGCTAATCAGATGCCTCACATCCTTAGTGCCCTCTGCGGTGAAAGCGGCTGGTAACTGCAAATACTCTATGTATGCTTATCGATGTTTATGGTGATGGTGTTAGCTACAGTTTTCATGGCTACTTTGTAATTCAAATGTTGGGCCTTCAATTCTCCAATCTCCTTGAAGGTTTTTAGCAACAATGTAAGCATTAATCCATGACAAAGGAGGGCTCTACTAGGGAATTAATGCCTGGTTGGGGCACGAGGCCGCAGGTTGAATGCGTCCAACTACAAACCAGGCATTAATTCCCGAGCACAGCCCAACTTTGGAGTTGCTTAATGTGCTTGTAACATGGCAAGTGCTAATTTACTGCTGTTACAAATCACTATAATATGCCACTCAGATGAACAGCTACTTATTATATTGTTTAATCCAATATTTAGTGCTGTTCACCTCTGTACTTTTCGGAGTAGACGTGCATCTCCTACGGGCACGTGCATGTTCCGAAGTCACTATCTATTTATATTGTGACTGCTGTGTTTTGCACATTTACAACTCATGTTTAACACCACCGTTCTGCAATATATAACCTCCCACAGTACCTTTCTTTCCTACCTATGTGGCTGTTTTCAGTTATTTCGGTCATTTACGTTTCTGCTTCAATACAGCATTCTGGGAACATAAGGAATATTTACATATCTCGCATTTCACTTCATTCAGGATAGCAAGGTATGCAAATATTCCTTATGTCCCCACAATGCACTGATGATTTCCACGTCTTGGCCGGAAAGACTGATCGTGGTCACAGTTACGACAAGCATTTGTCAATGCCGAACGTTCACTTGCAGGTATATGCATTGGTGTTTGGCATTTATGCACTCTCCTCCCAGCTGTATTCATGTCCCTTTAACATCCATATCCTAACAGAGTACCTCTCTGCAACTCCTCTTGCATCTGATCAACATTTCACCCTCATACTTCTTAAGTATCTGTCTTAGGAACCCTAATGCCCTGGGCGTGCTCAAGGGTATGCAACCCGCACTTGTAACACAGTCATTCAGTGGAATTATTTCACCAAATTTTCAACATAGGCATTTTGTCACCTCTGGTCATGAACACTGTCACTATGATTTTCTTACTGTGCACCGAACACCGATTTCCCACAGCGACCGCGCTATTCTGCTTCAGAAGTGTGAAAAAACATTTCAGCCAGGATGTGAAAAATGATGTACTGTTCGTAAGGAGGTGTGGAAAAAATGCAAATGTTGAAAATCTGGAGTGAAAATATGACAAATTCGCGAGGTTACGAGTGTGCGTGAAAAGTGCACAATGCACACTCGTACAACAGTAATTTTTTGGAATTTTTGCACCAAATTTTCAACATAGGCATTTTAGGATGTCTACTCATGAACCGTGTCACTGTGATTTTCTTACTCTGTACTGAACATGATTTCCCACAGCGGCTGCGCTATTGTACGCCGGAAGTGCGAAAACATATTTCGGCCAGGATGTGAAAAATGACAGCTGTACTGGTCATTAGGAGATGTGGGAAAATGGCATTGTTAAAAATCTGGAATGGAAATATTACAAATTCACAGACTTATGAGTGTGCGTAGAAACTGCGCAATGCATGCTCGTAACACAGCCATTTTATGGACATTTGTCACCAAATTTTGAATATAGGCATTTTAGGACCTCTGCTCATGAACAGTGTCACTGTGATTGTCTTACACTGTAGCAAACACTGATTTCGAACAGCAACTGTGCTATTTTGCGCTGGAAGTGCAAAAACGCATTTCAGCCAGGATGTGAAAAATGACAGCTGCAGTGTTCAAAAGGAGGTGTAGAAATATGCCTATGTTGAAAATCTAGAGTGAAAATAGTACAAATTCATAAACTTACGAGTGTGCCACAAGTAAAACAATGCACACTCATAAAACAGTCTTTTTTTTTTTTTTCTTTTTTTAATCTTTTCACCAAATTTGCAACATAGGCTTTTTGAGAGCCCGCCTCATGAACACTGACACTGTCGTTTTGTTAATAGGTCCCAAAAGGTGATTCCGCGCAGTGACAGCGAAATCATCTTTCAGGACTGAATAACACCATGACAGTGACTGAATTCATGAGAAGGAGTGTCAAGAACCCCATGCTGAACATTTGGTGCCAAGTGTCAAAAAAATGGGCAATATATCCACCTAAGTTGGAAAAACCCTATTTATGCCATTATACAGCTTACCAGCATTTCCTCAGTTCGCGGTCAGTTTTGAAGAGTGCAGACGAGTTCCTGGCCCATCGAAGATCATCGTGCCAGCCTCCAGCATTAAGTATGGGGTGAGGGGGGGTGTGGGGAGGTGGTTGCGCAGAGGGTGGACACAGGTTGACACGGGAGGGGGCAAGGACTCACCGAGGGATCATTTTCTTATTTTACAGGAGTTAAAAAAAAAAAAAAAGGATGCTTTTGGTACACTGGGGTGGGCTCCCAGTATGCCAACTACGTGTTTGGTGTGGGGGACTGGAGCCAGTGGGAATTGGGCACCCCTGCCGGCCATACAGTGTGTGTGGGGGGGGCAAGCATGAGCATGCTGGGGTGGGCTCCCAGCGTGCAAACTAATTGTTTTTTGGGGATTGGGCTGCAGCCGATGGGAGATTGGCCACCCCCATCGGTCACACAGTGTGCTGGAGGCCACATAAGCTGAGGGGGATTGGGCACCCCCCTCAGCACACAAGGTGGGGGCCAGGATAACAGTAGGGAGGGGGAGGAAATTAGCAGAGGGAGGAAGCGGGAGGGTGTTGATGCCGAGCTGTGCATGATAGCAGTTCGGCTGAGGCGGTATGCTAATTGCATACATGCTACCACCGCTGATTGCAGCGGACCTTTTCTCAGAAGTGAAGACCAACACAGCCGAACTGCTGTCATACATAGCTCGGCATGTATTGGTCCCCTAGGATCGCACCTGCTACACTGAGCACTGCATTGGGGAGGAGGGTCACACACTTCCAAAACTCATACTGTTGCAAGACGTTCCTTGCGCATGCATTCAAGTGAACGTAAAAAAACACTCACGGTCCTGGTTCTTCACCTCCTTGTACTTCAAGGACTGTATCACCTTCCTGACACTGGTCCCAGGCATTTGTCCTAATTCATTGCATGCCACTAGATAATACTCATCAGGCGCATACCTCCCTGTTGCCCTCACTGCCCATGGGTTTAGTCAGGTTGTCCGAGCAGCACGCTCACCATTTCTGCAGCTCATGCACAGTGCCAAGGATGCTCTAATGGTTTCTTGTCATGCTCACTTGAATAGCAACACAGCACTAGTGCTGGAATAATGCTGTGTTGCTTTTGTACCACCTGACAGGGTTCAACCAATTGAGTTGCATGTTTTCTCTACTATTCTTTTTGCCATGTTACAACCCAGAATAACGCCTCCAGTGAGCCCTTCAAGGACATTGATAACATCTTGTTAAGGTCTAGGCCCTTAGTTCAACATCCTTCTTCATCCTGGAAGACAATGCTGACTTTCAAAAGGTTTTAGGGAGAGGGTCCCAAATTATTCCCATTTGCATTTAGGTCCTCAGGGGCCTCCACCTGGTAAACAGGACATTCCAATGTGGCCTGCAGACGTGTGTACCACGTCACCACAGACGTTCAGTATGCTAGCCCTGCCTTGTGGGCTCAAATATTGTTGAAAGGTCTGGGTCACTGAATCTTGTGAGGATTCATTATTCAAAGATATAATGTTCAAATAAGTTGTAATGTGCCTCTATCTAGGGAAATTAAATGGGATAGGTCACAAACTAATACTACCCCTTGGGAAACAGTACAAGCCCACTGTGGCCCCCACTGGCACAGGTTCTTCCAGATTTCAGCGTAAAGCAATAATAAGGAGCATGACAAAGGAAACCAGGCACCTGCCACACATAATAGAAATTTAAATTATGGGAGGAGCCCCCACAAACACCTAGTTTCACATAGGCACTCCTGTGCTTTGTCATAGGTTGAGACGGCCCCCTGAAATGGATATATATATGTATTTATTTACTCATTTATTGCAAACGATTTACTAGTAAGACATACTGAGGTGAAATTGTTAATTTCCAGATGTGCCCTGGTGGAGGGGAAGGAGGGGAGTACATCAGTACGTTACAATAGTTGGTTACACAAATAAAAACTATAAGTTAAACAATTATGATGAGCTAGAAAGAGCATCTGTAGAGGAACAAGTAATATAAGTGCAAACAGAAACACAGAGTATGAACCAGGTATGGTATTAAAATGCAGATGGCACCAATTTGAAGAGTGAATGAAGCGCTGTAGGTGCTTTGTTCAGCAGGGAAGGATGGAGAAAACTGTGGGATAGGGGAAAATGAATTAGGGTAGGAACAGGGGTAGTGGTGGAAGGGAATTAAGTAAAGTGGAAGTTTGCAGTCATGACATCAATCTTCAAGAGTGGTGATCGGGCTCTAAGTGGGAACTATTGTCCAATTTCTATTCTACCGCCTCTCTCGAAAGCACTTCAGAGAATAGTTTTGGACCAGCTTGGCGAATCCTTGGAAAAGTATCAGCTGCAATGCCTACAGCAACATGGATTTAGAAAGGGTCACAGCACCACTACAGCGTTGTTTGAATTTACGGGTTACATACACAGTTCCCTTGACTAAGGTCTTCTTGTCGGTGCAGCCTACATCAGCTTATCTAAAGCATTTGACATGGTGAACTGTGAACTACTGATCAAACAGCTTGAGATCAATCGTCTCTCTCCTGACACTGTGGCATGGTTTGCCAGCTACCTGTGGAACAGGTCTCAACAAGTTAAGACTGGCAATGCCCTATCCGATAGTCAACCAGCTAACTCAGGAGTTCCACAAGGGTCCATTTTGGGTTTGCTTTTATTCAGCGTTTTTCTAAACCAGCTCCTATCCACCTGCCAATGTCATCTGCTGTTCTATGCAAGTGACACTGTTCTGTTCATCAGTGACTCAAATCCCATTGCTCTTGAATGCAAATTCAAGAGCAACTTTTTGGCTGTAGAAAGTTGGTTTAAAGAACAGAAACTTGTGATGAACTATACTGAGATAAAAATAATGATGTTCTCTACCACCCAAAATCAGTACAGAACCCACCCACTTCTCATCACAAACAAGGTGGGCTCTCCACTGGAGCTGGTGCAACATTTCAAATATCTGGGGATCACACTGGATAGCACTATGCATTTCGATCTCCACATCGACAAAGTCACTAAGGCCTTCAATACATGCACTGGATTGTTGTGCAGGCTCAAGCACAGACTAACCTCTGAGCCTCTCAAGCTAGCTTTGCAAAGTTCCCTAGTGACCCTCATTGACTATGGGTTGGTAATTTATGGCTCAGCTACAGATACTGCCCTTCGCCGCATAAAAGTAGCATTAAACAAACCCTGTCGACTTGTTACTGGAGTCAAACACCAGATGCACACATGTGACATGTATGCCTAGACTAACTAGTTACTGTTATCAGGCAGACTTCTTTACCAGTCCTGTTTACTGGTGAAAAAAGTTAGTCTTGGCCTGGTACCCACCGGGGTCCAGAATCTTCTCTCCCCTGATGGTAACCATCGCAGCACTCATAGCTCTGTTAGACGAATCTTTAAAATTCCCCACTGTCGCACCTCCTTGGATCAAAGGTCCTTCACCTACCATGCCCCTGGGGATGGCTGAACTCTCTTCATGCAGATATTTCATCGCTAACTTCGATTGGTCCCTTTAAAAGAAAACTGAGACAACAGCTAAATGCGAATACCAGCTGTGACTGTTTCCAGTAACTTACTTGTTACATTTCTAGAGACTGTCCCTTCAGCCCTGGATCCTGTCCACCCACCGGCCCACTCCCACATTGCCTACATTGTACCTATCCTGTCTCCTGCCAGCTCCTTCATTGCCTGGTATTTAACCACTTTTGCTCATATTTCCCCCTTAGCATGCTGTCCTTGCCTGCCTTCCTCCTCCCCCATCCTTATCCCTCCCGTCCTTCCACACCTAATTTCATCTGTGCATCCTTCTCCCTTCCCACACATAGGCCCAGCAACCTGTACTCTCCCCTGTGCCTCACCCCAATCCTGCTCCGCTCTTTCCCGCAGATGAAGCCTACTGGGTCACTCATTTCGTCTTCCTCCTCTAGTTCCTGTCTTTTTTCTGTTCTACATGCTTTGTAATAATGCCTAAGTTATCGTAACTGACTCCGGCTATTTGTACATTGCCTATGACTGTGACTTGTCTAGTTATAACCATTCATGTACAATAGTGTTGCTATTTGCTTCTCCCTAATCTGTATGATGTTCTTATTGTTTGCCTGGCATGGAACCTGTGTAATGAGCTTGTCCTCAAAGGTGTTAATCCAAGATTTCTGAAAAATAAATAAATAAATTATAGGGCAGCAAAATACAACACAGCATCAGAGACACCTGCAGGAGTATTGAATTCATGGAGGAGAGATTTGAATGAGTGGGAGGAAGGACCAGTATGAGTGGTAATAGGGAGAGAGCCCCCGAGTCTGGGGAAGCAAAAGGACAGCTTGGCCAGCAGAGGATTTTATGAAAGAGATCACAACGGAGCAAGGGGCAGGACTTCTTGGCATTGAGGGATGGTTAGTTAGCCCAGAACAAGTGCTGGATTATGGTAAAGTCCAGTTGGAGCTGGACCATGAGGTCAGAGGCAGAGAATCCAGAGGCATAGAGGACCATGTCATCTGCATACGTGTGAATGGATGCAGAGGACTAGGCAGAGGGAAGGTCATTCAGGAATATGGAAAATAGAAAGCATAGCACCAAGGACAGATCCTTGGGGTATGCCAGAGATAGGAATCCCACTAGGAGGGGGTTGGAGCTGCAGTACTGGGGAAGGAAGTTCCACCTATTGAAGATTAGCCAGAGAGCGTGGGAGTCCCAGAGAGGAAGCAAAGGGCTATGGTACTGAAAGACTGTATTGTTAGCGCATAGGTAGGACAGTGGGCTACTCACCAGAGGTCGAGAGCAAGGTCCACTATTTCCCAGGAGTAATGGCAGATATCCTCAGAAAGAAGTGGTTGGTGCTGACTGCAAGGGATATGGAGAGGCCAGATCTGATAGTGCATATAGGCACAAATGATCTGGCCAGGAAAAGTGCAAAGTAAGTAAAGAAATGCATCTGCACCCTAGGTAGGATACTAAGAGACAAAGGTGGGGCAGTGACCATCTCTGAGGTCCTACCACAGCCATGCTAATTATAAGGAGCAGTGCAAAACAGATCAGTTTAATGCATGACTAAAGAGATAATACAAAGGGAAGGGTTTTCAGTTCTCATGAGATGCAGGTCATACCTGGAAGGGCAAGAGGCAGTTCAAAATGGATGGACTGTATTCCAACAAGAAGGGCACCAGGGTATGGGGACAAACATTTGCACAACACATTTCTGACAATGACATTTTATACATTTGATAGTTTGACATTGGGGATGGCAATAAGGGCAAAATGTGCCTACTCGCGGATGACACCAAGCTCTGCAGGTGAGTGAACACAGCTAAAGAGACACAGGACCTGCAGGATGATCTAGAAAAGCTGGGGAGGTGGTTCAGAATCTGGCAACTTGACTTCAATGCCAAGAAATGTAAAGTTATGCATATTGGAGCCAAGAATCCCAGGACAGAGTACTACCTGGGTGGAGTCCGAATATCTGCATCAGAGGAGAAGGACCTGGGAGTGATGACCAGTAGCAACCTGAAGCACTCCACGCAGTGCAAGAAAGCAGCAGCAAAGGCAAACAAGGTGCTGGGATGCATATCTAGAGGGATCAGCAGTAGGAGAGAGGAGGTTATACTGCCCTTGTACAGGTCCCTGGTAAGGTCTCATCTACAATGTGGGATTCAGTACTCATGCCCACACCTCAAAAAAAGGACATTAACCTGCTGGAGAAGGTCCAGAGGAGGGCTGCAAAGATGATAGCAGGTCAGCAGGGGTAAGGCATATGAGGAGAGACTGAGAGCATGGAAAGTGTACTCCCTGGAAGGCAGGAAGAGAGAGAGGGGACATGGTTGGGACATGCAAGTATTTGAAAGGGATAAATAAGGTGATAAGGAGAGTCTCTTTAAACTGAGTGGCAACCATAACACAAGGGGGCACAGTCTTAAGCTGGAGGGTGGGAGGTTTAGGGGTGAGGTCAGGAAGCACTTTTTCACAGAGAAGACAGTGGACACTTGCAATGCGCTGCTGGAAGAGGTGACCTTGTTGAAGACAATGTGCAGCTTTAAGAGAGGCTGGGACAGGCATGGGGAGAAGGTAAGGGTCATGGGTAGGGAGGATGGGAGGAGTAGGGAGGGAGGGCAGGGACATTAGCTCAAGTTGTGTTCCCTGTAATACGAGCAGACTAGATAGACCAAATGTCCTTCTTCTGCAGGCTTCTTCATATGTTCATATGTAACACCTAGGGCAGCCTTTAAATTAGGAGCAGTAGGAGGCAGCACAGTTGAGGACAGACATATCCACACAAATGATTGGGTCATGACTCTGAGCACAAGGGCCTTCCACAGCAGTAGAGAAGGCAGGAGAGGTAGGTCAAACAGGAGTAAGGAAGGCAGCCTGCAGCAGGCCAGTGTGTAAGAAAAATGCTGGCATGTTTGACAGAGCAGGCTGGGGGAAGGGAGAAAGAAGGCAGTTTTGGGGTGGGCTGTTGAAAAAGGCTGGAGCAGAAGGCAGTGAAGAGGGAACAGTAGAGTTGTTCAGTGGCATAATAACAGGGGAAAAGTCAATAGGAAAGAAGCAGGGGGTATGGAGGGTGATGTGTGCTAATGCCAGGATTCTAGGAAACAAGACATGTGACCTACAAGCAATAATGTCCGAGGCACAACATGACATGCTGGCTGTAACTGAAGCATAGATAACACAGCACCATGAGTGTGAGCTAACAGTACCAAGGGTACACAATGTTCAGGAGGTATGGGGTACAGAGGAGAGGGAATGGCACAGTTCAGTAGGGTGGTATCCAAACCTCAGAAATACAGGAAGCAGAGAGGGGTAAAGGGACAGAGGTAAGCTGGGTCCAAATAATTGCAGGGAGATGGAGGATGTTCAGGGTCAGGGAATGTACAGGCCTTTGACTTAAAGGGAAGAAACTGACAGAGAGACAGCGGAGGTGATCAATGGGTGGTGGAACTTGGGAATGTCAACATACCAGATATAGACTGGACTATCACAATAGCAGTGAGAACAAAATGCAAGTCCCTAGTGGATGGAATGCAAAAGGCATTTTTAGACCAGAAGCTTGTAGAACCTATGAGGGGAAAGGACCATGCTGGATCTGGTCCTAACAAAATGGAACTTTGTGGGGTAAGTAAAGAAGGGGGAATCTGGCATCCATAGATCACAGGACCATATAGCTGGAGATTCCTGAAGTAAAGTCATAGACTTTAGGAGGGCAGAGTTTGTGAGGATGAGAGCAGTGCTAAAGGAAACATTTGCACAGTGTGAAATCAGCAGCAATAGTGGGCAGCAAATGGGACTAGATAGAAGGGGGTACTGGAGATGGCATGTCTCTGCACAGGCATAGCGGTGAAGGGCAAGAGGGGGAGGAATCACTGTGGTTTTCCAAGAGGGTCACATAGGCAGTCAATGTAGAAAAGGGAGCATTCATTAGGTGCAAGTCAAGTCAGACTGAAATGGACAGGAGTAATGTCAGGAGAGGTTGAGGGTGGCCAATAGAACATTGAGACAAGCGAAAGCAGATACAGGTTAGTGGAGGGCGCAAAAGGGGCTAAATAACTTACAAAACATTTTTTTACTATGAGAGCAGTGCAAAACCAGGAGGAGTGTGGTCAGGCTCAAGAAAGAGGAGGGGTGGATGGAGGACGAGAAGGGGAGAAGGCAAACTTATGAATACTTCTGTTCAGTGTTCATGGTGGAGGACAGAGGCCCACTGCCCGAATACAGTATGAAAAGCAGTAAGAAGTCACTAGCAAGCACCTATCACAGAGAAACCTGGGGTTAAATGGCTTACAGGTACTGAAAGTGTATAAATCTATGGGTCCTGACAGGATGCACCTAAGGGTGTTGAGGGAGATAAGGCAGCTACTGGCAGAACCCCTGACAAATCTCTTCCACTGCTTTTTGAACTCTGGGGACACACTGGAGGACTGAAGGACAGCAGATGTGCTCCTTCTGTACAAAAGGGGGAGGTGAGATGAGCTGGGCAGCGACAGAGTAGTCAAATGTCTGTCATGGAGAAACCTTTGGAATCAATAATAAAGGATCATGGTTTACATGATACAGGCAACATGGGTTTACAAGACAGGCATTGCCAAATGAACCTGATCAGATTCTTCAGTGGGGTGACAAAGGCTGTGGATAAGGGTCAGGCAGTGGATGTCCTGTATCTGGACTTCAGTAAGGCCCCTGACTCTGTCCCACATAGACAGTTGATGAAGAAACTGGGAGACTTAGGGATGGGGCAAAATAATTGGATGGGTGGAAAACTGGCTGAGTGGGAGGATCCAGAGGATGGTCTTGAATGGGGAGCATTCACAGGTGATGCATGTCAGAAGTGGGGTGCCTCAAGGATCAATCTTGGGACCGGTCTTCTTTAACATATTTATACGTGATATAGGGAATGGGGGTCCTGGGAAAGATATACTTCTTCACAGTTTATATTAAGATCTGGGGAACGGTAGCCAGTGAAGAGGGGATAAGGGCCTTGAGAGAGGACCAGAAAAAACTGACAAGGTGGTCGGTGGTGTGACAGCTGAAAGATAATGCCAAAAAGTGCAAATTAATGCACATAGGACCCAGAAACCTGAGAACAGAAAAAATGGTGGTGGTAGAGGTGGTGAGAATAATGAAAGAAAGGGACCTAGGGGTGTTAATAATGGGGAACTTGAAAGTGCCAGCACAGTGTACATGGGCTGTGGGCAGACAGTATGGGATGCTGGGATGCATACAGAGGGAGAGCAATAGCAGGAGAAAGGAGGTGATTGTACAGTTTTCTGGTCAGACCCCACTTGAAGCTCTGTGTGCAGTTGTTAGAGCCCACATTTGAAGACACACAGGTGAGGAGTGACTAAAATGATACAGGAACAATAGGGAAGATTATGCGGGAAGAAGCTGAAAGACCTCAGTATGCACAGATTGAAAGGATAGAGAGGGAGGACATGATCGAGACATTTGAGTACCTCTGCAGGAAAAACAAGGTGGACAACAGGGAGTTGTTCACACTCAGTGGGAACAAGGACACCTGCGAAAGCTCCATGAAACTGGAGGGGGTGTCTGAGTGAACATTAGAAGTAATATTTCACGTAAAGGTTAGTGGAAAAACTGGAACAGGCTTCCAAAGGAGTTGGTATTTGCTAAAACAGTTGGAGTTCAAAAGGGGATGAAACAGACACATAGGAAGAGTGTGGGTGGGGCAGCTGGGGAAGAGGGAGGGGGAATGTCTACTGGGGGCATTTCCCACTAATGAACAGATCTGGGGCAGACTGGATTGGATGGAAGGCCTTTTTTTGCCAACACTATCTACATGTTTTGTCCTCTTAAGATTATATCATGGACCGGCCCTCCAGCTTAGTGGATGTGCAACCGCTTGTGACACGAGTGACCAAGGTTCGAAGCACACTCAGGAAGCTGGAGGGCCAGCTGGGGGGGAGGATATCATGGATGGTATCTTGGTTAAAATATAAGCATTGTACTGTATTAATTATACTGGTACCTTGCAATAAGTAACATGATGCAGAAAATCCAGATATATCATGATACATCACATGAAACCGCCTGCCATTTCAACTAGATTTAATGTGATACTTCCGAATATACTGTATCTAGATATATATTGTATCCTGTCAATGGCTAACACTGAACTTTCATCATTCAGACAACTTGTGGTATAGATTGTAAAACTGTGTAACACATTTCCAGTTACCAGTTCAGCCTTATTTTCCGATGAATCTGCAAAACCCTTTACATTCTGTTTTATTCAATATTTATTCTGATAATTATTTTTGCCAAGCTGGCAGATTTTCTTTCCCATACAGATTACACCTAGAAACATGGCCTGGCTCAGTTCCCTTCCCCAGTTAACAATTTTGTGAACAAAAAACAACAAACAAACAGCATTTAACCTCAGTTTTTACTTCATCTCAGTTTTACGGCTGCAATGGGCATAGCCCTGCAGAGGTCTTGCAAGCACAGTAGAGTAAAAGGGTGCTTACCGGATACCAGACAGACTTGTAAATAATGGAGGTGAGCGGCAATCACTGCACTTCCATGACACTGTTTTGTCCGCCGGTCACTGGTGGAACACAGCACTGGTCACTGTGTCCCAAGATGGCCACCAGAGTTCTCTGCACATGTGCAATGCCTCACGCATGCACACTGAACTCTGTTGACATAGTGGCACAGTCTGCCATGTCCAAGATAGCTGCCAGAGCCCAGTGTGCATGCACAAGTCATTGAGCATGCGCAGAGAACTCTGGTGGCCATCTTGGACACGACAGACTGTGCCACAGTGGCACAGTCTGCCATGTCCAAGATGGCCACTGGAGCCCAGTGCACATGCATGAGTCATCGCACATGCACAGAGAACTCCAGCATCCATCTTGGACATTGTGCCCAAATGCCATCTGTGTTGCTGAGATAAAGAAAGGGGGGTCATACATGGATGACCATGGTAAATAAGAGCAAGTCTCAAACTAGATTTGCCACCGTCATCTTTGTCTGTCCCTGGACCATTTACCACCAGTGGTTGTCCATGGATAACCGTGGTTAAATCCATGGACAACCCAAGATTATAAAATGGGTCTGAAAATGGAGAAACCTGATTGGATGAGGGCCATCTCTAGCTGTGCTGTTGTTATCTCATCACAACAGCACTGGATAGAGATCCAGCAGCATCTTCACAATAAAGTTAATACTAACCACACATCCCTGTTGGTAGCATTGCTCAGATAGTATCCTAGAAACCAGCATACCAACAGATACTTCCCATTTGGCCAGATAGTTGCTGTGGTAGGATAGCAGTGCTATCTGACCATGGATCTGACCCTCTAGGATCCAGTGCACCGATCCAACAAACACTGTGGATCCTGTGGGTCTTAGCAATAGATGTGACTGACAGATCCAGCTTGGATCCTAACTATCTAACCTAGGATCCCTGGATCTGACTTAGGATCTCTAGATCTGACCTAGGATCTATCGCTATCTGACGACGGCTCTGACATCCATCTTTGGTAGGATTTCTAGTAGGATCCTAGGTAGGATACCGGCACTGTCTGATGGAGGGTAGTAGGATCCACAAAAGCACTATCTGAGCAGCACTACCTGTCTGCCATCACAACCATTGCTGCCACCTTTACTCACATAAACCTTCAACTAAGCCTTACAAATAAAACTGCCTTAATTTAAAAAATAATAGTTAAATGCTATTCGCCCTCATAATACTCTTCTTACATTCAAATACATACATTTAAAAATGAGGTATCACAGTACTTGCAGTTTTAATTTCTAGTGTTTCATTGCAGACCACAAAAAATCCCCTTCCTATCCTAACCTGCTTACCATGGAAATCTCTGTTGTTTAATCTGCTATAAATGCAATAAAAGTCCTGGTTCCATCTGAGGCCTTCTGTTGTGTAAGTGGTGCGGAGAACATTCTGCGGTTTCATGTGGTAAGTGCAACTCTGAAATTGTCGCAGACAAAAAGAGCGACTGCTCATTGGCGAAAGCTGAAACGGCGATGAGCTCTACAGCGAGGAGCACAAACAGCGATGGCTCCTCGCTATCTCTACGCAGTGCAATATGGAGCCTCTTTTTATGTGGGGGCTATACTCCCGCCTTAAAATAACTAACTCTGGGGGGAACCTGACACTGAGGGACGGGGTAGAACAGGATTTGCAAAATTTAAAAAACAAAATATTAAAAAAAAAAATACTTGTTGCCGCAGGTAGCCCCAAACCCAGGCCCACCAGTACCACAGGCAGTGACTCTAACCAGAGCACCAAATGGACGGCTCAGAAATGGCCTGACCAACAGTGCCCCTTAGTGTCTGCCAAATAACTACTCCCTACAAACAAAAGTACTGTATCTGCCAAGTGTTATTAAGATCACACAGCCAGCTTCACAGTCGCTCTTTTTACATCACCCATATTGACTCGCTAAACTTTACTCGCTATATTCATGAGACAACTATTCTGCTAGTAAAACTAAAGAGATTTAAATGCTTGTAATCCATCCATAGTAAACATTTCATCTATTGAGTATAGTAATGATAGAACAGAAACAAGGTGGGAAAACGGAGTAAACAATATAAAGACGAAGAAGGAATGGCGAGGAAACAGGCAAATTGGGATGAGTTTGGGAAAATAGAGGGTTTAAGGCCAATCTGAAACATATGCGTCTAGCTGTGCACTATATTTCAAATTGAGATGGCATGCCAAATGCTGGGAGTGTTAATACTATTTTGTTGGGGTGGATGAATGTTTAAAAAAATAATTTAAATACTTAACTTTTTTTATGCATGTGTGTATTTTTCACACACAAAAAAAAAAATCTTGGATTTATTTTATAATCACAATAGGACATTCCAGGGTGTACTTTGTGGTGGGATAACAGCACTTCTGGGGTGGTTGAAGGCACTCTGTAATGCCTCGTGCCTCACAACACACCTAAGGTGTGTCGATATCCAACACAACACACACCCTATCATGTCTTATTGCTTAAATGACTACAGTCTCTGATTGTGTGTATCTGTAACCCCTAGGCGGTGCTACACTAAGGGCTACTACCCTGTCTACTACCTAGGATGTAGGTTGAGGGGCCTGGGTTCCCAAAATTAACTTTAAACTGATTTGTTTTTAAGATAACATAGTGCACCGTGCCTCCACCCAGAGTTTAGCATTTAGTGGGCTAGAGCTTAGTCTGTTACAGCCCTCTGGGATGCTGTACCTACCCACAATACCAAATTGCCATCCCAAGCATGACCCAATAACATTTCCCCACAATTAAGACTTTTTATAATTAGTGACATACTACTAATATGCTCACAAGACAGGTTTCAGCAAGAACAAACAAGTTTATTTACATGGGGACGTGCTAGGAAGGGCGAATTGGAGTAGAGTTTGTGTTGTTTACAATTGAGGTAGGTTGGTTTTGATTAGGCTTGGTTTGAATCAATGTTTTGCATTTAAATCTGTTGCAAGTTACAGTGGCCACCCACCAACTTCTGAAGTAGTCAGCTCCCTGACTAACTAGCTAGCTGCGTATTATTTATGATGTGGAACCTTTGTAAAAGAGCCATTGACTCAAAGGTAATTCCTAGAACAATAAACTAAACTAAACTTATTAAACATATTTACAAGGTTTTTGCCCACACTGGTACCAGTTTCCCATTTAGTGTAAGACCACACAATCCACACAACCTGGGCACCCATTAATTACAGTTCTTAAAATGGTGCAGGCCTGATAGACAGTGCAGCTATACATTGACTGGCTAGTTGGGGCCCTTAGGATAATTAAGGAGATAAATTTTAGATTGCTTCCTTAAGCTTAAACTAGCTGCAGATTGCAGAATTTACCAGCTTTAACTGTTTACAAGTCCTTTTCCATGGTAGTGCAGGGCTGACCCTGCATTACTTGAAGTTAGACATCTTCATAGGCTTAGACAAGTCAGGATCAAGTGCTTTCAGCAGGCAGGCTCTGTCTCCAAAGGCTAAAATACTGGCAAAGCTGACAGCCAGCCATACCGGCTGCAAAAGTCTTTTTGCTCTTGCAGATGGTAAACAGCACTTTAACATTCAAAAGACTAGGCCCCTACTAGGCCCCTCTTCTGGGCTGAGAACACTTTCTGGATGAACAGACTGGATACATTGCATTCAGCAGATTTATACATTCAGCCGCAGTTTCTTTTCCAGGTGTCCCAGTTGGTCATGGCAAACATAGACCCTTTTCTCTGGTCAGCTAGATCTTTAGAACCAGGAACACTCCCAAGCATTTTAGGGACAAGCACCCACACTCTGCACAGCAGAGTGAACAACCAGAGCCCAGGTTACAGCTCCCACATGGACATTAGGACACAGTCTCTTCAACAACTTTCGTCTTCCTTGTTGATTAAAGCCGGAGCTTAAAGCACAACTTTAGTTACCACAATAGATCGAACTTGAGGCTGGGCTTGCTACCAACTAAGAAATTTTAACTTGATTGGACTTGTGGCAAGGCCCACTACCATCTTTTAGACTTTGCTGGCTAGCAACAGACGCAGTAGTCTCTTTTGATGCAAACACTTGCTCTTGGCAGCAAACGGTTTCTATAGCTCTCTAAGCTCAAATACAACATGCAGATCCTTGTGGTACACACTGGTGTTTGCAGCTCCCATGGACAAATACTAGACCTCCCAGGCAAAGTTAGGACGAGCCCCCACTCTTAGTACTCCCCTTCCAGTTCTGTGGGCATTTAACAAATCAGACACATTTATATACTTCTCTGGACCCTTCTCTGGTCACTAGGCATTGTCCACCCTTTTGGCACTTGAGTTAAAGCTTAGGGTGCAGATAGAAAGTCACTACTGGTAGGCTTTGGGCTTCTCTGCCACTTAAAGACTTTCTCAGAGTTGCACTTGATGAAAACAATTTACTCACTCAGATGTCTTGCAGAAATTGTTTTCCTCCTTTTGAGGCTTCCTGATTCATCAGCACTCTCACTGCTGAGGCAGATTCAGCTCTCTCACAGCTGGCTTCATCAGGTTACTGGCCCACATTTTCCCCAATGCGGAAAGACTTGCACTGGCCCTGGAGGACATTCTCTGGCAACTCCCAGGCAAGCGACTTCTGTTTCAGGCAGCCACTTACCACTCTTTGGCAGAGGAAAATCCCCTCCCTTGTGAATGGGCTTGCACTGGATCACTAGGCCCATTTCACTCTGCTGAGGGCCAGAGCCCCCACCACTGTGGGGGGCTCCCGCTCGAACTCTCAAACAGCCAGAAAGCATTGTCTTTTAGGGGGACCTTCTGGGGTTCCCTATTGGCTGAAGCTGCTTGCTGCTCCCACTCTGATTGTCTGATCCTGCCTGCCAGTCAAGAAAATGGATATTCATTAACACCACTCGATGCACTATAGGCTCTCTATTTTGGTGCCTGAAATGAGGTCCCTGCAGATTCCCCGTGAACATTTGGTTACATTCCATGAGCTCTGGTAAAAGCCCCACAAATCCTGGCTGAAAATCCTGGCTTTCTGATTGGTTGTTACTGCATTAAAATGGCTGCTTAACACACAGTCCTGTTGCAGATTCATGCAGTCCCAAATAAAAGTCCTGGTGCAGCCATAATAATTATTTATTTAGCTTTCTTGCTCCACAGTCCAAGAGCCCCTTTTGTGCCCTCATAGTCACTGCCCTGATAAAACATCTCGCTTCAGTCCTGAGCCTGTCGCTGCTGCCAAAATCAAGTGCCCCAGACAGCAGACAGGCTTTTATCTGAGTCCCAACATTAGCGTCTCGTGCAGCCAGCAACATTTATTTAATTATTTCCCCCTTCCTCTGTAGCCCCTTTAGTGTCCGTGGTGACTGCTGCCTATTGCATTTATTTACATTTCTGTTCTCCTGCAGTAGCCACCAAAACTTGCAGTTTTCCAGGGGGCAGACAGAATCCTCATTAATATGCATGAGCCCTGATCCTTATTGCTCTGTGACACTTTTTATTAAAAATAGAAAAAGGGCTCTCTTGGCCCTGGCTGAGGTCTCCGGTCCCATATGTCAGCCCTTTTCAGGGCCGAGACCACCAGAGAAGCCAATCAAAGGACCGCAACCATAGTCAGAGCTTCTGGAGTGCTTGCTTGTACAGGAGTCGCCTGCTCGCCGTGACGAGGAGAAAGGAAGATGCAGTGGCCCCACAGCAACCCCAGCAGTCCATATAGGGCAAAACAAAATGTGGGGCAATCGGGGAACAGGGCACTTCCTCTTGGGATCTGGGCTGCAGCGGTGATTCAGGGACATATATGGGGGACCTGGCTGACATCAGGAGGTGCTCTATGGAGCGGGAGCAGAAACAGGAGAGATTCGGGCCATAAGGCAAGCCCTCAATCGGGGGGTATTACATAACCATGGTCTAATATAGAAACATAGAGTTTGTCAGCAAAAAAGGATCACTTGGTCCACCCAGTCTGCCCAGATGGTCCCTGCCTAGTCTGTGTCTGCTGACCATAACTGGTCTCCAGTGACCCTCCTTCCTCTTTACTCATATTCCTCTATGTCTATCTCATGCATGCTTGAAGTCCCTACTGTTTTCACCTCCTTCCTCTAGTAGCCTATTCTAGGAGTCTACCAGTCTTTCAGTGAAGTAATACTTCCTCACATCCCTCTTAGACTGCCTTCTCTCCAGCTTCATCCCATGCCCTCTGGTCCTGGTACTCTTCCTCATTTAAAAGTGACTCACCTTCTGCACCCTGTTCATCCTGTGAGGTACTCGCAGGTCTCTATCATGTCCTTCTCACTCTCTTCTCTTCTCTTCCAGGGTGTACATTTTGTAATCCCCAAGTCTCTCCTCATATGGTTTTTGGTGCAACCCTTGCACCATTTTTGTTGCCTTCCTCTGGACTGCCTCGACCCTGTCTATGTCTAACTCCTTTGTTACCCGGGGTTACTAGAATCCCAGTAAGACCTAGTGGTAGGCGGGGGGAAGGCAGCTTGTGAAACTCCAGTTAAATGGGTTTCACACTGTCTCACTCTGTCCTCAGTCACAACTGAGACTGGAGAGATGACATCATTATATAGAATTATTACAGCTGCATGAGCCACAGTTGGAATCTTCAGCTCAGAGAGTTCTTAGAACCTTGGGAATTCAAAAGTCAATCTTCCATTTGTCCTTAAGCAAGAAGGAAGCATTATTGTGCAGTGTGATTTCTCTCTCAGGGAAAAAGTCAGTCTTCCATTTGTCCTTAAGCAAGAAGGAAGCATCAGACTGTAGTTTGAGTTTTGCCTCCACACAGAAGGAAGTTTTTCTGTGTTTCACCATTCTTCAAGTGGTGGAGACTGTCCCCTCAGTCTCAGTGCCCCCTCCCTCCAGGGGGTGGGTAGGAAAAGGTCTCTGTGGGTTCCAGGGGCAATCCTCTTCTCCCACCAAGGAAAGAAGCTGCCTGAAATTACTTTGTCTGTTTGGGTATACAGAAAAGGTTAAAGGACTTCACCTGTGGGGCCCTGCAACGATCGGGTGAGTGTTTGGCTCCAGTTTAAGGGGCAAACAACTGTTTTTTCGGTCAGGAAATGTTATTGGGGACAGCTGTTTGGGAGGACTATATACACTAGGACGAACAAATGGAGCAGTCAATTCAGTTTCAAGTTTCAAATGGTTTTATTGGGGACTGCTGTTTGGGAGCACTATATACACTAGGACGAACAAATGGAGCAGTCAGTTTAAAGTTTAAATGGATTTAGAGTTCACAGTAGAGGGGGTGCATCAGTTCATCCACCATGCGATCTACAGTTTTACAGTCCTGAAGTTTCTGTGTGCTCAGAGAAATGGCCGGGTATGGGCTGTGGGAGCTGGAGGTGGATAGATCCCCATCTTTAGTAACCAGGTCCACCTCTATGGATTTCTTCTGTTTTTGCTACTCGCCCCATGGGCTTGGCCAGTGATGGGGTGGGTACCCAGACATGGGTCGCAACTACAAAATCTCTCTAGGAGTCGATGACTTCAAGTGGTATGGGAGCCACAGGATGGGAACATTACTCCTTGTAGGATGGGAGTCTCCCTGTTTGATGGGAGTTTCGAATTGGAAGTCCAAAAACAAAATCTCTCTAGGAGTCGATGACTTCAAGTGGTGTGGGGAGCCACAGTTGGGAGCCTCCTTGTGTGATGGGATGTCTTTCCAAGTAGAGTTTGGGTTCATTCGCCAAGTGGACCGTCAGTAGAGTGGCCGGCAGGGGAGCCGGGCTGTGTATCCAATGCGCATGCGAAGTCCAGGCTGAGTGCCTGGTGGGTCCAAAGGCAGACAACTGTTGAAGTGTTCATTCCTCAAATGGACCGCTGTGTTTAACCTCTAATCTGCATTACAGTTACGTAGCCCTGTGGGGGATCATACAGAGCTTTGTTTATGTTCAGTTAGTTAATAAATAAAGCCACACTGAAAAATCCCAATTCTGGTTCTGGACATTACAGTTATTGCTTCCTGTAGTTGGATTTACTTGGGTGCCCCTGTGCAGAGTAGTCAAACCTAGGCCTCTTGTGCCAAGTAGCCTCATCCTTCCCCGAACCCGTAGATACACACTCCCCACCAGGAATTGCTGCCAAATGCCAACAGCATGCCACCTGTCATTGTTTTGGTAAAATTACAGGGGTGGGGAGGGTTACATATGTTTTTTATGAGGTCCAGCCTCCAGAGCTAGACACAATATGCTAGGTGGGGTCTCACCAGTGAGTGATACAGTGACAACCCCATCTCCATCCTCTTACTTGAGATACCTCTTCCTGTGCACACCGTAATCCTACTGGCCCTGCCCACTGCTTTGTCACACTACCCTGCCAATTTGAGGTCATCAGATGTGATACCCCTAAGTCCCTTCCCTGATTAGTAACTATCAGTACGCCTCCCCATCTTATGTTCAGTTCCTAAGTTATTATGCCCTAGATGCATGATTTTGAACTTTTTTGGCATTGAACCCCAACTGCTGTGCTCATGACCGCTCCTCAAGTTTCCAAGGAGCCTTCTAGAGATTTGGTGCCCGTGGCACCAACTAAACACTAACTCTATACCTTAACATACATAGACCATTAAGGTACAGATCTGGAGAGGAGAGTCGGAGCAGGAGATAGTGCACATAAAGTAATTGTTATTGCTTATATTTCTGAATTAACAAGCATTTGTCAATGCCGAATGTTTGCTTACTGGCATTGGCAGTGGTAGTGTAGAAGTTACAGAGCTGCGTAATAGGAATGGCAGTGAAGTATTGAACTGAAGCCAACCCCACCACCACCCTGCAGAGAGTGACAGGCATAGGGGTGTACATTTGGGTCGTCAGGCATAACGGTCACGCCATTTCACCACACCCCACTCTGCAGAGACTGACAAGTGTCACGTGTTCCTTGGGGTCTTTGGCCCTTATGCGCACCCCATTTCATTAGGAAATATGGTGAGATGGGTGCAATATAGGAGAATGGGGTGAAGTTTGGGGCCGAAGAGTCCAAGGCATACCTCGATGCCTCTCAGTGACTGCAGGGTGTGGAATGGTATGAGCATCACAGGCAAGAATCCCAAGTCACACCCCTGATTCCTGTCATTCTCTATAGGGTTGGCGATTTAGTTGAAAAGCCTAATACCTCAGGCATTCGTTGGTATTTTAACTCCAAATTTTCAACATGTTTGTTTTGTGACCCCACCTCATGAACAGGGGGAATATCAGCTTGGTAGCCGAAAGCTGCTTATGCACAGTGACTACAGGATTTAGCACCACAGGTGCAAAAATATTCTGAACAGGCTGTAAAAAATGACAGCTGTACTCTGTCATGGGGAGGTGTAAAAATGGCTATGTTGCAAATGTGTAGTAAAAATATTTAAAAAAATGGTGAAGTCACGAGCGTACATAGAAACTGTGCAACGCACACCCGTTATATAAGGAGGTTGGGGATATTTTATAGCAGATTGTCAACTCAGGCATTTTGGTGCCTCCGATCATGAACAGTGTCACTGTGATTTTCTTTATCTGTGCCGAACAATGATTTCCGACAGCGACCACGCATCTCTGCACTGAAAGTGTGAAAACACACTTCGGCCATGTTGTGAAAAATGGCAGCTGTACTGTTCATAAGGAAGTGTTGAAAAATGCCACTAGTGAAAATCTGGACTGAAAATATTACAGTCATGAACTAACGAGGATGCGTGGAAACTGCACAATGCTCACTCGTAACACAGTCATTTTATGGACTTTTGTCACCAAATTTTCAACATAGCCATTTTAAGACCTCTGCTCATGAACAGTGCAAGTGTGATTTTCTTAATCTGTCCTAAACATTGCTTTCGCACACCAACAGCACCACTGTGCGCTACATGGGCGGAAACATGTTTTGGGCAGGATGTGAAAAATGACAGCTGTACTGCTCATAAGGAGGTGTGGAAAATGGCAATGTTGGAATCTGGACTGGAAATATTGAAAATTCGGCAACCCACGAGCGTATGGAACTGTGCAACGTACACCTGTAAAACAGTCATTTTTAGGAATTCTGTCACCAAATTTTCAACATTGCCATTTTAAGATCTCTGCTCATGAACAATGACACTGTGATTTCCTTAATGTGTCCCATACACTGAGTTCGCACAACTGCGCCATTGCGCGCTACATGGGCAGAAACACGTTTTGGGTAAGATGTGAAAAATGACAGCTGTACTACTCATAAGAAGCTGTGGGAAAAATGGCAATGTTGAAAATCTCGAGTGGAAATAATGAAAATTCGCAAACCTATGAGCATGCGTAGGAACTGCGCAACGCACGCTCGTAAACCAGTCATTTTTAGGATTTTTTTCACCAAATTTTCAACATAGCCATTTCACGACCTCTGCTCATGAACAGTGTCACTGTGATTTTCTTAATTTGTCCCGTACATTGATTTCGCACACCTACTGCGCCATTCTGCGCTACAAGGGCAGAAACACATTTTGGGTGAGATGTGAAAAATGACAGCTGTACTACTCCTAAGACGGTATCGTGAAATGGCAATGTTGAAAATCTGGAGTGAAAATATTGAAATTTCGCGAACTTACAAGCCTGCGTAGGAACTGCGCAACGCACGCTCGTCAAACAGTCATTTTTTGGAATTTTGGCACCAAATTTTCAACATGGGGGTTTTGGGCCCCCTTCTCATGAATGATTCACTGTCATGGCGGTATTCGGTCCTGAAGGGTGATTTCGCAGTCACTGGGCGAAATCACCCTTCGAGCCCGAATAACGCCATGACAGTGACATCATTCATGAGAAGGGGTCCCAAAAACCCCATGTTGAAAATTTGGTGCAAACATTCCCAAAAATGCCTGAGATATGCAATAAAGTTGAACCCCTCCTATCTAGCCCATTATACAGCTTACCGGCATTTCCTCAGTTGGGTACGCCTTTGAAGAGTGCAGGCGTGTTCCAGTCCACCAAGATCATCGCGCTGGAGTCCGGAGTAAGTATGGGGTGAGAGGGGTGTGGGAGGCTGGGTGCGCAGTGGGTGGGTGCGGATGTGGGAGGGCCTCGGGAGATGCGCCGTGGGACAGTTTTGTTTACAGGGACCAAAAAAAAAAAAAAGCGTCAGCGGGACATGCCAAGCTGGGGTGGGCTCCCAGCGTGGCACAATGACTTTGGGGGCGTTCAGCCAGGGGATTGGGCACCCCGCCGGCAAAACAAAACTATTGACGCGTTGCCACGCTGGAGTGGGCTCCCAGCGTGGGCACAAGGACCTTGATGCTCAGCCGATGGGGATTGGGCAACCCTGCCGGCAAATTATTGATTGCCACGCTGGGTAGGCTCCCAGCGTGGCCGCAAATACTGGGAAGGGGGTTGGAGGCGATGCAGCGCAGCCAACGGGGATTAGGGAACCCGTCGGCTGTAATGTGCTGCGTCTGGCGGCGCTGCGTCTGCGGCTGGGGAGCTCGCGTGAGCAGCTTCTTATCGCTGCTCATTCAAGCGTAGCTCCCCCTTTCAACTGCATGCCACTGCATTTTGGAGCGTGTCATAGACAGCTCCAAAATGCATTGGCTTACAGGGGCCGTGCCTGCCAGCTCGCTGCCTGAATTGGAGGAGGAGGTGACACAGAGGCACCTCCGAAATCTCCGATGATGGCACTATGTTTCTTGCACATGCGTGTGTAACTCCTAGATGGCGCTATCCCAGGGGCTACTACCCCTGCCTGATTTGCCACTAACAGGTTGAGGGGCCTGGATCCAATGGCGGGTGCCTCCACCCAGAGGTCAGGGTTTGCAATAGTTAAACTTACTTGGTCACAGCCCTCTGGGACACTGCAGCCCCCCTTTCTTCCCACTAGTGGCCCACACAATATATCAGAATTACCTTCACAGTATACACTTACCCCAGGACTAGTTCGGCACTGGGACCTCCTGTGAAATAAGATACAGTGCAACAATCACAGTACAGTACTTTAACATAGACAAATACCTCAGGCAGTATAACTTTGCTGAAACAAGCAGCTCTGATTTATTTAGGGGGATATAACAAGGACAGGGGGAAATCAGGTTAATTAGCTTATCACTTTACTATCTACCTATGGCTCTGTGCACAGGCCTATCCCTACCAGTTACTGTCCCTGGGTACCCAAGCCCTAGTGGCTAGTCCAAACCGTGGCAGCTGGTAGGGGCCCTTTCACACAGTGAAAAGAAAAATTAGTTTAAACAGTCAGCAGTACAGTGATTCCATTTGGATTTAATGTGGCAATTCAACAGGGAGTGACCCTGAATTAGTACTCACGACCTCCAAACAAGATAGGGTCCTTCAACGTCAGCAGGGCTACTCTTGAGCTCCACGAGACTCTTCACTCATTTATATGGTAAAAAAGAAAGTACTATACCAGGCAGGCTGCTTCTCTATCCCGATCGCAATTACTGCACAATACCCGGGAGAACACACAGCAGATTCAGTTCCTGACAGACCGAGTGCAATTCAACAATTTCTCCAGTCTTCTACAGGGTGAGCCTGGTTTCTACTCTTCAGAGATCCTTTGATTCTTTTCACAGGACGGATTCAGTCCTAACAAGCAGTTACACAAGCTGCAGACCGGAACTCTGGGCCTTACACACGTTTTTTGACTGAAACTGTGCACTGAAGGAGCACAGGGTTTCTTTCCCCTTCACTGCCAGAGCTAAAACTGAAACTGCAACAGACAAAACTGGGCACTTCCTTTGAGTTGCTCCCAGTTCTTGACTGGATTAGCTGTCACTCACAATAGACTGCTGCTGTTGGTCCAAAAAGGTGCCGAAGTCTAAACTACATCTCCCAGAGTCACTGCCCAGGCAATCCTCTTGTGGCTGGCTCAGATTATGAGTCCAAGTTCTGATTCGTCCAAGGCACTATTTTAGAGCTAGCTTACCCCATACTGATTGGTCCAGTTCAGCAGTTCAAAACCAGAATGGGGAACTAGGCAGACACAGTTCTGACTACAAAGAAAGCAGGTTAGACAAACTGTAATTTCATTATTACTGTAAATGATTTCTGGCAAACAGTTACATCTTTCAGATAGGTTCCCTTTGCACTCCTAGTGACTGCAAAAATGGAGTGAATTGGCAGCAGCTCGAGTGGTACTCAAACAGAGAAGCACACAGTCCCCCCATACAAACTAATTATGTCTGCAAGCAGACAGCTCTTAAAGAGACAGTACCAGAGGCTCTAAAAACACTCACTGATAAATGGCTTAAACGCCAAACACCATTCAGGCTTGGAGCATTCAAGCAAGCTCCTGGAAGTCTTTTGGGAACCCCCATTTGCAGGGGGGTTACACCCTTCCTGGCCTGGGAAAGCTTGACGTCCGCGTCAAGCAAGTACCCCCATAAGTTTTAACTGCAACCATATACATTTGCATTAGGCTCACACATGTAATCGCCAGTCAGTATATCATTTTACCAAGAACACATTTCTGAAACATTGCAGTACGTCACTCTTTACATAGTATTACACACACATTGTACCATAACTCAAGTTATTACCTCTTGTACATGAAACCTGAAGAGAGGGGGCCCTTCCCTATCAGTTACCTTGGGGCTGGACGGGGCAAGGGCACCATACTTAGAGGGCAACACAAGTAACTTGGAGTTAGCACTGATGCTCAGTTTGGGCAATGAGCTGGGGACACATACACTCCTTTATGGACAACATTGAGAGGCAAGTCCACAGGCCTCCCAAGTGAATCATAACTGAGGTACACCACAGGCTTTACAGCTCGACCAGTCTTTCTAGGGGGAACTGTTACAGTCTCTGCACTCTGAGCCTCATTTTCAGCATTGTCATCACTTGTCAGGGGGTCTCCATGGGGTAGAGAGGCTAGTACTTGGGGCACTTTCAGCTCCAGGAGTTACAGTTTCTGAGTCCACAACATTTGGCTCTCATGGAGAGCTTTGGACACTGGCAGTGGACTGTCAGGGCACTCAAAATACTCTTCTTGTTCGGGTGTATCACCAGTCTGCCCCAATCTATCATTTTCTTCCCCTGAAAGCTCAAACAGTTCAACCATGCACAATGATTCCATTTCATCTGATCTGATGCTGTGCACTTCACTTTCTGGGAGCATTGACTCCAGGGACGAAGCTGGGGGCTTAGACAGTCCAGAAGGCCCAGCTTCGTCTCCAGTATTGACTAGGGGATTGCCCCGAAACAATTGACTCAGTTCGTAAGAAGGATAGTATTCAAAGTCACTCTCACTTTCTTCTGATATGGACTGACAGTCATGCTCAACTGGGACTTGTGGAGGGGAACACTTTAACTTTGCTTCTGTAGGTGCAGGCTTTCTTGATCTTTTCTTAGCAGCAGCTCTAGTCACTGGTCCAGAGGGGCATCTTCTAGGGCTCAGACTCAATCAAGATTTGTCCAATGGGCAGTAAATGATTTCTATGCATTGTTTTTACATCTTTGAATTATTCTCAGGCCTTACTTTGTACACTGGCAGATCATCTAGTTTGCCCACTACAATGTGAGGGAGATGGTGCCATCTGTCAGCAATCTTGTGTTTGCCATGCAGTCCCAGATTTCTTAGCAATACCCGATCTCCTCCTGGAGTTCCTGTGCTTTCACCTTTTATCATACCGTCTTTGTTGGCCAGATTTCTTTGGCAGCCATGGTTTGAGCCAGTTGTACGCATGAGTTAGCTGGGCCTTTAACTTTGCACATACTGTAAATAGTTGTCAGCTTAAACCCCATCAGGAGAGACCCCAAACATACATCTACTGGTAGTGAGCTTTCTTCCAAACATCAGGCGGTAGGGGAGAACCCAGTGGCATCACTTTTGGTGCAGTTATAAGCATGTACCAGGGTGCTAATTTGTTGGCTCCATCTAGGCTTGTCCTTTGGGTGCAGGGTGCCTAGCATATCTAGCAAAGTGCAGTTGAAACGTTCAGGCTGTGGGTCCCCTGGGGTGGTAAGGAGTGGTTCTGGACTTTCGCACTCCCCAGAGAAACATCTCTTTGATCAGACGACTCAAAGTCTCTCCCTTGATCAGAATGGATTCTTTGAGGAGCCCCATAGTGAACAAAAAAGTTTTCTACAAGTACTTTGGCCACAGTGGATGCTTTCTGGTGTTTGGTGGGGAAAGCTTGGGCATATCTCGTGAAATGGTCAGTGACCACCAGCACATTACTGATATTTCTTTGATCTGACTCCAAACTCAGAAAATCAATACAGACCAGCTCCATGGGTGCACTGGTGGTGATGTTAACAAGGGGGGCAGCCCTCTGGGGCAAAGCTTTCTCTGTAAGCAGCGACTACAAGTTCGATATGTTGCTCCATCAGCCCCATCTTAGGCCAATAGAATCTGGATCTCACCAAGTCAAGTGTTCTGTCTATACCAAAGGTGCCCCATGTGGTTGTGCAAGGACCTCAGTACTGAGTCTCGAAGGCAGTGGGCAGCACTAGTTGTTGTTTGTCTACTTGTCCCCTCTGTCTACTGTTTCTCTGTACAGTTTATTGATCAGTTTCAACTTAGGACCTTCTTTGTATAACAGTGCAGTTCTCAAATCAGTGAGGCGTAATTTGGACACATCTTTTTCCTGCATAGAGGGCTTCTAAGCTGCTTTGATCATGGGATCGCAGGATTGAGCCCCCGAATACTGTCATTGTCCAGCTGAGGGCAGTGCACCAATGTCTATTGCAGAAAGTGGCAATAAGCAGCAGGTATGCAATTCTCAGAGGGTCCCAAGCAATCCACCATGCAGTCCACTGCATCCGTGGACGTTGTTCCTCCCTGTCAAACTTCGGCAGAGTGCCCGAATGTCAGGTTCTGCTATCGGACCCAATCATTCTGGGGAACAGGCCTCGGGAGAGAGCATCAGCATCTATGTGGTTCAGACCTGCTCGGTATTCGAGAGCATAGTCATATGTAGATAATGCAGAAAGCCACCTATGGCCAGTGGCATCCAACTTAGCTGAGGTCTGCACATAGGTCAAAGGATTATTGTCAGTTTTTACTAGTATTTTAGCCCCATACAAGTACTCATGAAATTGGTCAACAATAGCCCACTTCAAAGCTAGGAACTCTAACTTATGTACAGGATAGTTCTTTTCGGATGGGGTCAGGCTTCTACTGGCAAAGGCCACTGGTCTCAGGCCATTCTCGTGCTCTTGGTACAACACAGCCCCCAACCCTTACAAACTAGCATCAGTGTGCAGGACGTAAGGTTTTCTTGGATCGGCATAGGCCAGCACTGGAGCATGGGTAAGTTGATATATGATCTCATGAAAAGCAGTCTCACAATCAGGAGTCCAGCGGGCCCCAAATACTTCACTCGGATGAAAATACACTCTTTCAGTCTTGAGGGACGCTGACTTTTGGTATTTTTGTGAGTTGGGATACCCTTGAGTAAGGTTAAGTAAAGGCGGATCACTCTTGAATAGTCCTTGATGAGCGCCGATAATAACCACAGAATCCCAGGAATCTTTTCAGTTCTTTTTAGATTTTGGGCTGTGGCCAGGTGGTCAAGGCCTCAACTTACTTGGGTGGTCTCTATCTCGGTGGATACTATGTGTCCCACATACTTTACTGATGTTTGAAAGAATTGACACTTATCAATGGACAGTTTAAGGCCAAAGTCCTCCAGTCAGTCCAATACCTTAAATAATCCGCTCTCATGTTCCTCCAGTGAGCTGCCAAACACAATAACATCATCTAGGTATACCAGGCACTCTAGTAAGTTCATGTCCCCCACTGCACGCTCCATCAATCGTTGAAAAGTGGCTGGGGCACCTGAAATCCCTTGAGGCATCCTCATGAATTCATAGAAGCCAAGCGGACAGATAAAGGCTGTCTTCTCACAGTCCTCTGGGGCCATCGGGATCTGGTAGTACCCTGCGGAGATCCAACACAGAGAACCACTTGCTCCCGTTTAGGCAGTCCAAAGCATCCTTAATGCGGGCATTGTGTACTGATCAGGGATAGTCCACGATTTAATGCGATAATCTCCACACATCCTTACTGTCCCATTCTTTTCCTCACTACCACAATGGGGAAGCATAAGGGCTTCTGGATTCTTGTATTACACCAGCAGCTAACATCTCTTGCAGATGCCGTCTCACATCATCTATGTCAGCAGGTGCCAGGCGTCGAGACCTCTCACGAAATGGTCTTTCGTCATGCAGCCGGATATTGTGCTCAGCTCCTTGCATGCATCCTCCGTCCCATTCCTTTAAAGAAAACACCTGGTCTCTCTGGGCAAGCTTCTCACTGATCCTCACTTTCCATTCAGCTGGCAGCGGGGAGTCGCTGAAATCAAACAAGTCAGACGTTACTCTGTCATTCTTCCTCGAACTCTGCTGCTGGGTAGCACTGCAGTGTCTGCACAATGCACATTAGCCAGGATGCAACCTCTATTTACTCGAATGTCTCTTTCAGACACATTATGAACTTGGACCATTACCCTTCTGGCATAAGCATGGGCTCTAGCGGGCAAAATACTAGGCTTGACCAGCAGTCCCTCTGGCAATTTTCCATCGCCTGGTGCATCCAACATTAATATTTTATTCTTAACATCCTTTCTGATACGGACCTCTCCCTGTAAGATACACTGGGCATTTGGCACCAGGATCAGAGACTCAGGATCCTTCTTCCATACAATTCCGACCGGTTCCTCTGGTTCTATTTTTTCAGCATCTCTCTGTGCCTCATAGGCCTTCTTAATTAAAGCCGGAACTCTTAAAGCTCTACTAGTCTTTGACCCTGGTTTCATAACACAACTGTGCCAGCCTTCCGAACATATGAGCATTTGTTCCAATCAACAAAGGGACACCATCATACAGTCCAGTGGGGACATACTAAGGCTAGGGTCTCTACTTGTTCGGCCACTCCAGCCACGGAGGTGGGGAAAGACAGCCAAATTCGGATATACCCGAATAGGGTAGGCCTTCTCACTTAACCCCATACATGCAGTCCTTCTAATGGTTGTAAGGGTACGTCGGACAAATGCTTCTGATACCAATCCTGGAACATAATTGTCACTTGGGAGCCACTGTCTAATACAGCTCTTGTAGACACTCCATTCACCTTTACAGTGGTCTCCATGGAGGGACCCACTATTCTGGACCAGTCTGGAGAGCGTGTAGTGGGGGCCTGGGCAACTGATCTTGCCACAAAAGGACGTGAAGTAGCATTTTTGGTGCCTCACTGGGATCATTTCGTGCACCTCTTAACCACTGATTTGTTCTCCAAGCTCTCCTTGTAGCCTATATGCAACTTTGTCAGTGTCTTTTGAGGACTGCATTCTCTTTTCATGTGCCCATCCTTCCCACAATTCTAGCAAAACATATTTTCTGGAGTTTGAGCTGGCCGAGGCGCCACACTGGGAGCTGTTAGCGGAGGGATTACTTAACTGGAAACCTTGGTGCCATCTCTGTCTGCGCGCAGGATAAGCATTTGGAGACATCTCGTCAGTTTCTCCATTTCCATGGTCAAGGAATCGAGTTCAGAGCTGTTATCAGCAGGAGATACATGGTGGGTATCCCCACCCCATAGCAGATGCAGTCGGATATAGGTTGGGGCCCGTGACTTGCAGGTGTGGCCTTCATAAAGGGACTGTTTTGAATTCCGGATCTCTCTCAACAGTTCGCCCCATTGTGGCATATCTTTTCCTTATCAGAGCACTCATTGACTGCCAACCTCTGCCTCTGAACTTCACTTGATGGGCCACCTCAGTCACTCGGTCATAGCCGCAGCTATTGGTGCAGGTCCTCCCGAGGTCGCCTTTTTCTCAACTCCTCGAATTTCTCTCATTAACTCATCATAGGAGGGTGGGGATTCCAATCGATTTGCCAGGCGAACTGAAGCAACAGCAGTTCTGAGAAGGGGCAGACTTAAGGATCCTGTCCAGCCTGGTTCGGTCCAGTTCAATTGCTGGCAAACTACCTTTCTGAGGCATTCTTGCAACAATTTTTCCAGCCGAGATACATACACAGACAACAACTCCCTTGGTACTGTGTGCATTTCTTACTCTCCACCATAGATCCTCATCAGAATCTGGGCTCCATACACATTCTCCAAGGCCTCAAGATAGGCCTGTGCAGTCACTTCAGGGTTACTGGCCCGCTTAGCATGGATGGTAGCCAGGGCAGGACCTCAGAGGCTCTCACTAACCCTCTTTCGCCGGCTTCCAGAGCATTGCCATTCTAGCACTTGGGGGCAACATAGTCTATCCAGGTCTCCAGTCATCCTCCCCTTGGGGGTGGGAGGTGCCAGAGAAGATCCTCAACCTTCGGTAAGAGTGACTAATGGCAGGTGCAAATAGGAGTCTCACTGGTTCAGCCACCATTACGGGTACTGGGCCGGGAGAGGGTGTTGGGGAGAAACACCCCAGGTGGCAAGAATAGTTTCTTCAAGTCCTCCCAGTTTTCCTTCCCCAGCAATCATTTAGCAAATTTCTCCTCAAAAGTTTCAGACAGTGGTGGGGCTCATCCCCCAGGTCTTACTGTATAATTATCACTCTCCAGGCAGTGAGGGCTCCTCTGGGTAATGGTCTGTGGCACTTTGGAGCTATCTATGGGATCCTTAAACTCTACTAGGGCCAGGAAAGTGTGGGTGAGCAGATTAGCATGCCGACCCACCACCACAGGGTTTTGTAAACCTTCCACCTTGGAAAGTACTCCTGTACAGTGTCCGTATTGATACCCAGGGGATGTCCAGGATAAGCATAGCATTTTGGGGTCAATCTCCTCCCAGTACACCACTCCACCAGCCGGTGCACAGCCACTTCTGTCGGGTACCCATTTTTCTTAACAGTGGTTCTAAATATGGCCACTAGAGGACACACAATCCCAGCGGTGAGCCTCAAGATGTAACCCCTAGATGGCACTATCCTAGGGCTACTACCCCAGCCTGATTTGCCACCAACAGGTTGAGGGGCCTGGATCCAATGGCGGGTGCCTCCACCCAGAGGTCAGGGTTTGCAATAGTTAAACTTACTTGGTCACAGCCCTCTGGGACACTGCAGCCCCCTTTCTCCCACTAGTGGCCCACACAATATATCAGAATTACCTTCACAGTATACACTTACCCCCAGGACTAGTTCCGGCACTGGGACCTCCTGTGAAATAAGATACAGTGCAACAATCACAGTATAGTACTTTAACATAGACAAATACCTCAGGCAGTATAACTTTGCTGAAACAAGCAGCTCTGATTTATTTAGGGATATAACAAGGACAGGGGAAATCAGGTTAATTAGCTTATCACTTTACTATCTACCTATGGCTCTGTGATAGGGGCCTATCCCCACCAGTTACTGTCCTGGGTACCCAAGCCCTAGTGGCTAGTCCAAACCGGCCAGCTAGGGGCCCTTCACACAGTGAAAAGAAAAATTAGTTTAAACAGTCAGCAGTACAGTGATTCCATTTAGATTTAATGTGGCAATTCAACAGGGAGCGACCCTGAATTAGTACTCACGACCTCCAAACAAGATAGGGTCCTTCAACGTCAGCAGGGCTACTCTTGAGCTCCACGAGACTCTTCACTCATTTATATGGTAAAAAAGAAAGTACTATACCAGGCAGGCTGCTTCTCTATCCCGATCGCAATTACTGCACAATACCCGGGAGAACACACAGCAGATTCAGTTCCTGACAGACCGAGTGCAATTCAACAATTTCTCCAGTCTTCTACAGGGTGAGCCTGGTTCTACTCTTCAGAGATCCTTTGATTCTTTTCACAGGGCCCAGTTCAGTCCTAACAAGCAGTTACACAAGCTGCAGACCGAACTCTGGGCTTACTTACACGTTTTTGACTGAAACTGTGCACTGAAGGAGCACAGGGTTTCTTTCCCTTCACTGCCAGAGCTAAAACTGAAACTGCAACAGACAAAACCGGCACTTCTTTTGAGTTCCTCCCAGTTCTTGACTGGATTGGCTGTCACTCACAATAGACTGCTGCTGTTGGTCAAAAAGGCAGATCAACTCACATCTCCCAGAGTCACTGCCCATACAATCCTCTTGTAGCTGGCTAAGATTATGAGTCCAAGTTCTGATTCGTCCAAGGCACCATTTTAGAGCTAGCTTACCCCATACTGATTGGTCCAGTTCAGCAGTTCAAAACCAGAATGGGGAACTAGGCAGACACAGTTCTGACTGCAAAGAAAGCAGGTTAGACAAACTAATTTCATTATTACTGTAAACGATTTCTGGCAAACAGTTACATCTTTCAGATAGGTTCCCTTTGCACTCCTAGTGACTGCAAAAATGGAGTGAATTGGCAGCAGCTCGAGTGGTACTCAAACAGAGAAGCACACAGTCCCCCCATACAAACTAATTATGTCTGCAAGCAGACAGCTCTTAAAGAGACAGTACCAGAGGCTCTAAAAACACTCACTGATAAATGGCTTAAACGCCAAACACCATTCAGGCTTGGAGCATTCAAGCAAGCTCCTGGAAGTCTTTTGGGAACCCCCATTTGCAGGGGGGTTACACGTGCAAGCAAACATAAAAATGTGGACTTTGCTTGAGAAGTCAACTTTCAGATAAGTAAGATACCTACACGTTTGTAATGTAAACAAAACCTGAGTACTTGGTGATACACAATAGTTAAGATTTACTGAGACTATTTTAAGTTAGGTCACAATGTATAATATACGTTTAACCCCTTGTTACCCGGGGTTACTAGAATCCCAGTAAGACCTAGTGGTAGGCAGGGAAGGCAGCTTGTGAAACTCCAGTTAAATGGGTTTCACATTGTCTCACTCTGTTCTCAGTCACAGCTGAGACTGAGAGATGACATCACCATAGAACTGTCGCAGCTGCATAAGCCACATTGGAATCTGCAGCACAGGGAGTGACATAGAACATTGGGAGTTTTCAAAGTCAGTTTGCTGTTTACCTCCTTGTCAGAAGGAAGTCTCCTGCTTGCCTGCCAGCAGGAAAGGAAGTGTCTTTTGTTTACCTTCTGTGTGAGAAGGTCAGTGTCCAGTTTCAAGTGGTGGAGACCGCTGTCCAGGTCTCAGTGCCCCTCCCCCGAGGGGAGTTAAGTATCCCTCTGTGGATTCCAGGGGCAATCCCCTAATTTCTACTACAGGAAGAAAGCTGCCTTTTTTTTAAGTTTCTGTTTTGGTCTGACAAGAGGAAAGAAGTTGTACTTCGCCTGTGGGGCACCTGCAACAAAAGGGTGAGTGTTTTGCTCTAATTTGAGAGGGCAAATAATATATTTCTTCAGTTTGGAAAATGTGAAGAAAGCTGGGATGTGAACTACTATTTGGGAGGCCTATTGTACTAGGACGAACAAATGGAGAAGTGTAAAAATCTAAAGTCTTTATGAATTCAAGTAATGTTGTAGAGGGGGTGCTACAGGTCATTCACCATTTAATCTACATTTCGAAGTTTTAGTTTCTGTTTGTCCAGAGAAATGGCCGGGTATGGGCTGTGGGAGCTGGAGGTGGGAACACCCCCCATCTTTAGTAACCAGGTCCACCTCTACAGATTTCTACTGTGATTGCTACTTGCCTCATGCGCCTGGCCAGTGATCAGGTAGGTACCCAGACGTGGGTCTCAAATTGGAAAATCTCTCTAGGAGTCGCACACTCTAAGTGGTGTGGGGAGACACAACTCGGGAAAAGAATTCTCCTTGTTTGATGGGAATCAGTATGAAGTAAGAAAACAAATCTCCCTAGGGGTCACAGACTCTAAGTGGTGTGGGGAGCCACAACAAGTAAAATGGGTTCATTCTTTAAGTGGACCGTCAGTCAAGTGGCCAGCAGGGAAGCCGGGCCAGTCGGGCTGTGTATCCAAAGCGCATGCAAGTCCAGGCTGTGTGCCTGGTGGGTACACAGCCAGAAAACAGTAGAAATGGGTTCATTCTTTAAGTGGACTGCCTTGTAGTCTCTAATCTGCATTATCAGTAAATGTAGCCCCTTGGGGGTCCATCTATGCTTTGTTATGTTCAGCTAGTTATGAATAAAAGCCACACTGAAAAATTCCAATCCTGGTTCTGGACATTGCAGTTATTGTTTCCTGTGTTCGGATTTACTTGGGTGCCCCTCTGCAAAGTAGCCAACCCTAGGTCCCCTTGTGCCAAGTAACCTCATCCTCCCCGAACCCAGGTCCCCACCAGGTATTGCTGCCAACGCCAACAGCATGCCACCTGTCATTTTAGTAAAAAGGCAGGGGTGAGGGGTTACAAAAATGGAGGCACCGCTTTGGATTTGTTCGGGAAGGAAGGTGCTTGGGCAAATGGGCTAGCTATTTGGCTATCTGGCAGTGGGTAGCCCAAAAAGCTGAAGCAATTTCCCTAGTGTGTTGCTGTGTGCTGTGAATCTTGTGCTGCTGTTTAAAAAATGCCAACTGTTCACCAAGGAGCTGTAAAGCCAAAGAGTGTGCCCTTGTCCTGCATCAAAAAAAAAAGTTTACAGCGTTTTTGTCAGCTTTTAAAATTAATTCTGTGAGGAAAAGTGTGGAAAACTAGGGGTGGCAACAGAGAAATTATGCCCTGGATGTTTGAAATGCTTTTAAAATGAATTCTGTGAGGAAAAGTGTGGAAGACTAGGGGTAGCAACAAAGAAATTAAGCCCTGGACGTTTGAAATGCTTTTAAAGTGAATTATGTGAAGGAAAGTGTGGAAGACTAGGGGTAGCAACAGAGAAATTATGCCCTGGACGTTGGAAATGCTTTCTGTGTAAAGAGAGAGACTGCAGAGTTAATGGCAATGTTACATGGTTGAAATGGGCTCCCGCCGTGGAGTCAGCTGAAAAAAAAAAGTGTGCATTTTACAGTTTAAATTTACCTGCTCGACGATCGCTGTGAGGAGAGGAGCCCTCACGAGGAAGAAGAGGCTCATTTACATGGCATCATGTGTGGTTGGTCAGATTGCCATTAGTTCCACCTCTCAGCCAGCTCTTCTGAGACTGCCTCAGCATTCGAGAGGGAGACAGAGTGTAGTGCGTGTATTGGCAGTGGAGGACCGTCAAGAAGGATTCAAAGCACTGTAAACAGTAAAAAAGTGACTTCTAAGTTTTAAATAGGGCTCAACCCACAAATCGATCATGAAATTAGTGAACTTGGTGGTTAAAATGATGATCGCTGAGACTGCCTGCCCGTCTGTGTTCCAAGGCCTTCAAAAACTGGCTGCAGGCCGCTTTACCCCATCGCAGCAAGTTGCTACTAATCACAGTAAGTAAACCTTCAGAAAACTGCTCAATCAGTAATTTTCAGTAATGCCACATAAAATGTGTATGCAGCAGTATAGTCGCTTTGCAAGTAAGGACTGTGTGAAGTCCTGCCAGCAAGTACAAGTCTGTAAAGCCATTGAATGTGTGCATGGAAGTGAAAATAGCCTCAGTGTAAAGTTTGCTGCAAGAGAGAGACTGTGGGTTGTAGAAAAATGCAACACTAGTAGAAGCAGGCAATCCTGTGCTGAAACCTGAAGCTTTAGAGGGACTGTGAATTAAATGAGTGCTACCAGCTTGTGAAAAGTCCAAGAAAAATCCTGTAAATGTGTGTAAAGCCAGATCAGAGCAAGTTGTGCAGTTTGAGTAAAGTTATCAGTAGCTGGTGTAAATCGGTGCGCAGTGGCTTGACCCAGATTCTAAAATGTTGATGCACAGAGTGCTGCTGCCACCATTACAGGGTGGAGTAGTAAAGTAAACACAGCAGCAGAGGAGCCATTTTAAAGCTACAAAGTATGTTCATTAAAGTGGGACTTTCAGTTACAGTGAACTTTTGTTTATTTTTCTGCAGTTATGGCCTCAGGGCCAGCTCGTTACCGGATCATGCCGGGTTGCATTAACAGCAGCAGTAAATAGGCTGAGAGATATTGAAAAGTGGTGCTATGGAGGGCAACTGCCTCCTGATGTGGCAATTCCTAATTATCCAGTGCGTGTATGCCAAATATGCTTGAGTGCTGGAAAGGATGTCTTCATGATTCCTCACTGTGCTGGATGCCTTCAAAAATATGGCTTGTATAAAGCGCCTCCAATTCGTTTGGCCCCCACATGAAAAAAAATTCAGGAATCTGCAGTTGGCAGCACACAGCACCAGGCGGAGCCTGTGGAGGAAGGTCCCTCAGGGGAGTGTGGCACAAAGCTAGAGGGTGCAGAGTTGGAGACTGAACCTGAAGTTGAAGTTTTGGATGCTGGATCTCTGAAAGAAAGTTCGGATAAAGCATCAATAGACCCCTGGGTGGAGGGGCCTAGCCCAAATCTCTTAGGTGAAGATGAGATCCGGGAGGCCTTTGAATGGGAGGTGTCAACCTCCACGCCTAGTGATGAATGGATAGTCTCGGGGTGAGAACGATTGCTCACTCCTGGGCTCAGCTCCTTAGTGAAGAGGAAGATGAGGGGGAACCTATGTGGCCTTGTGAGAAAAGAACGGGTACACAACCTCAAGATTTTGCCTCGGAGGAATGTGTTGAAGAAGGTGGTGATGCCACTGCCCTGGCTTTACAAGAGGAAGAAGTCAGGAATCGGTTTTTAATTTCTTTGAGGATGAGAAGCTGGCAGAACTAGGACTGGCCACCCCCAAGCCAGGCCAGTGGTCTTAGATTGACCAAAGCAAGTAAAGAGGAGAGACTGGTTCGTAGAAAGGCAAATGAAATATATGGTATGACCTTTCCTACCTTTCCTCAGAGTCTCTGGGAGGAGATTGAGGACTGCAGGAAATCCTGGATCTGGGATGAAGCAATAAAAATGTGCATCCTGGGACCAACCAGCATGTAAAGAATAGACTGTTCCACGAAAAGTATATGCAGTGGAAGAGAGGCAGGACACTGTTTATGGACAGAGTGAGAATAGTGGACGGAGAGGGACGTGAAGTCTCCCACTGTGTGAATTATGTGCGCCCAGATGGGGTAATAATTCAAGCCCCTGACCCCTGGTACTATTGGCCTCAGTGCAGGGACCTCCCAGTAATTAAGCCCGTGCCTACAAAATGGAGAGCCAAGCAGTAGTAGTCAATACTGCCACACCAGACTGTGAAGTACCCTTATTGATTCGCCAATATGAATAACCAGGGACTCAGGTGCTCCACATTCATCAGTCTACAGTGTACTGTCCTGTTCAGCAACCATCTACTGGCCCACCAGATGACTTCTGATCCAGAGAGGACACCAGCCCAGCTGTTTCCTGTTCATCACCTGGCAATCGGATGACGTCGGACCAGCTGTTTTCTTTTTTTGTTCCTGTTCTAAGGTTCCTTCTCCAGAGATGACATCAGCCCAGCTGTTTCCAGATGTGCCCTTTTGTAGTTCCCAGAAGATGTCCGCCCAGCTGTATCAGAAGAAATGCTGCCAGGGAGAGTCTTCGGCCGTGGACCAGGTTCGTGCAGTTCTTGTACTACAAATGGCTGGTAAGCCCGAAACCTTTTCTATCTTTATGACATTGCAGTACACACCCTACACTACAGACTTCAAAAATGTGTGAACTGTCCACAAAGACTCTCCCCTTTGGGACTTTGGCCTTTTAGAACTGTGCTTCATGGGGCTCCAGCCCAAGAGAGACTCTTTATTGGACTAGCCTTCGGGTCTTGTGGTCACTAGTTGGGACTTTTAGGGCACTCCATCCCCCAAAATGTGTATTGTAAATAATGTCATTATTGTATTCTAATGTAAATACTGTTTTTTCTACCTTTTTCTAAAAAATCTTTTTGGGATTGTTCAGTATTTTTGTATGGTAGGGGTTGTTAGGTAGACTGTGTATGCAGATTAGGAGTGTGTTTTGTTTTTGTCTTTTTCTTACAGGTGTTCCTGGGAAGACAGAAGAGAAGACAAGAAGAGGAGGAGGGGCTCATCAGAGTTCCTCGTCAGTGCTTTATTGTGTAGAATTTAAAATACTGTGTTGTTATTGTTATGGTTGTTATTGTATTAACCCTTTTCTTCCACAAGTGTGGTTGTGGGGGTAGAGAGGAGGCAGTAATTTGGTAGTTTAATGGTGTGGTTGCAGGTTGCCCAAGGTCGGTGAGGTCCCCGGGTTTTGTTTTTGTTTGGGAATATTATGTTAGAGGCAGATAGGTTTTCCCTAGAGGGTTAGGGGGGATAGACAGGCTGTGGTCCTGAATGGCCATAGGGACTGCAGTGCTGATCTATCAGGGCTATGCTCTGGATGGTTCTATCAGAGCCACTAGGTGTCCATAGTAAGTGGATAGTGTAGAGGCTGACATGTCAGCTATAGGCTTCTAGGCCCTTAGTGTTGCCTGCCTGTGCTTGCACATGGTAGGAGGGCGCCTGATCACCCCCCCTCAGCAGGTAGCACATAGGGTGGGATGGCATAAGGCCGGGTGCATAATGACTGGGGACAGTCATTTTCCTGGTCAAGGGCGAGTGTAACCCCTTGTTACCCGGGGTTACTAGAATCCCAGTAAGACCTAATGATAGGCAGGGAAGGCAGCTTGTGAAACTCCAGTTAAATGGGTTTCACATTGTCTCACTCTGTTCTCAGTCACAGCTGAGACTGAGAGATGATATCACCATAGAACTGTCGCAGCTGCATAAGCCACATTGGAATCTGCAGCACAGGGAGTGAGATAGAACGCTGGGAGTTGTCAAAGTCAGTTTGCTGTTTACCTCCTTGTCAGAAGGAAGTCCCCTGCTTGCCTGCCAGCAGGAAAGGAAGTGTCTTTTGTTTACCTTCTGTGTGAGAAGGTCAGTGTCCAGTTTCAAGTGGTGGAGACCGCTGTCCAGGTCTCAGTGCCCCTCCTCCGGGGGGGAAAGTATCCCTCTGTGGATTCCAAGGGCAATCCCCTAATTTCTACTACAAGAAGAAAGCTGCCTTTTTTTTTTTTTTTTTACAGTTTCTGTTTTAGTCTGACAAGAGGAAAGAAGTTGTACTTCGCCTGTGGGGCACCTGCAACAAAAGGATGAGTGTTTTGCTCTAATTTGAGAGGGCAAACAATATGTTTCTTCAGTTTGGAAAATGTGAAGAAAGCTGGGATGTGAACTACTATTTGGGAGGCCTATTGTACTAGGATGAACAAATGGAGTAGTGTAAAAATCTAAAGTCTTTATGGATTCAAGTAATGTTGTAGAGGGGGTGCTACACGTCATCCACCGTTTAATCTACATTTCGAAGTTTTAGTTTCTGTTTGTCCAGAGAAATGGCCAGGTATGGGCTGTGGGAGCTGGAGGTGGGAACACTCCCCATCTTTAGTAACCAGGTCCACCTCTACGGATTTCTACTGTGATTGCTACTTGCCTCATGCGCCTGGACAGTGATCAGGTAGGTACCCAGACGTGGGTCGCAAATTGGAAAATCTCTCTAGGAGTCGCACACTCTAAGTGGTGTGGGGAGCCACAACTCGGGAAAAGAATTCTCCTTGTTTGATGGGAATCAGAACGAAGTAAGAAAACAAATCTCCCTAGGGCTCGCAGACTCTAAGTGGTGTGGGGAGCCACAAGAAGTAAAATGGGTTCATTCTTTAAGTGGACCGTCAGTCAAGTGGCCAGCAGGGAAGCCGGGCCAGTCGGGCTGTGTATCCAAAGCGCATGCAAGTCCAGGCTGTGTGCCTGGTGGGTCCAGAGCCAGAAAACAGTAGAAATGGGTTCATTCTTTAAGTGGACCGCCTTGTAGTCTCTAATCTGCATTATCAGTAAACGCTGTCTCTTGGGGGTCCATCTATGCTTTGTTATGTTCAGCTAGTTACAAATAAAAGCCACACTGAAAAATCTCAGTCCTGGTTCCGGACATTACAGTTATTGCTTCCTGTGTTCGGATTTACTTGGGTGCCCCTGTGCAGAGTAGCCAAACCTAGGTCCCCTTGTTCCAGGTAACCCCATCCTTCCCAAACCCAGGTCCTCACCAGGTATTGCTGCCAATGCCAACAGCATGCCACCTGTCGTTTTAGTAAAAAGGCAGGGGTGAGGGGTTACATGCGATCATACGAGAACACTGTAATGTATTGCTATGTGTCCTGACCATATAATCAATAAAAAACTATGAAGTTAAAAAAAAAGTTTCCAAGGATCCTTACACATTCTTTCTACCCTCTCCTGATTGTCTACCGTATAACAGATGTTGGTGTCATCTGTAAAGAGGCATACATTACCTTCCAGTTCTTCTTCAGTGTCACTTATAAAGACGTTGAAGAGGACCAGTCCCGCTACTTAGCCCTGCAGCACCCTACTGGTCACTTTCCCATCATTAGAGTGAGACCATTAACCACCACCTTCTGTCGCCTATCCATTAACCAGTTTCTAACCCAGTTCACCATTTTGGATCCTACCTCTAGGCTGCTCAACTTCAAGTTTATTGCAGGAAATACTCCATTGAGCAGGCTCATTCACAAGGGGGTCCTGATACATAAAGGGACAAAATACAATAAACACAATAAACAACATACATTTGGACAAAAGTAGGTATATGAAATGTACATGAAAACAAATCCTGAGACAGGTTATATACAGTGATTATAGTGCAAGGAGTACAATGAAGTATTTCCGTAAAGGCAATGCAGACATGGCTTTTGACAGTTACAGTTCTGAAAGAAACCAATAAATGTGGCAGTGAGGCATAAGCGACAGTAAAGTCAGTAAATAATTGAAACAGATTCTGGCCAATCCCAGAAATGGTCTGTGAGAGCAGACAGAAGAGGGGAAAGATGAAGTACATATTCAGGTGCATAATGAGGCCGAATGAAGAGGGTAGCTAGATAAGGATTGTCAAGGGGGTCGCAGGTGGGTATGTCAGCAATGGATATGTGCTAGAATGTTTAAGAAGGACAAGGAGCAACAAAGGGTGAGAGCTGGTAGCGATGAAGGATATAGAGGGAATCCAAAACATGGGTGGCCTGGCCAGATGGGTGGAAGATGAGCTGGGGGTAGCAGAGGCCTAGGGGGACCAGGGGGGATAGAAGAGGAGAGTAAAAGAAGATGACGGATACTACCCTTAATGGCACTGTCGAAATGCTGGCAGAGAATACTACTTCCTATGGCAGTGATAGGCTACTGTGAAATATTTATAGGTCAGGGATTTGAAGATGTTTATTGACACAATACTGGTGAACCTGAGTGTTGTCTGCATAAGATTCCATGCCTATGGGATGGCGTAGCTAATGGCACCCATGCCGAGGGGAGGGAGGTATGTGTCCAAGGTACATCGAGGATGATGTAGTCGGATTTCCTAAGGGAGTAAGAGCAATGTGAGATGTTAAAAAGTGAGGAGATGTGGGCTGGAATCTGTTTAGCAGGATTTTAAGGGTTCGGGCACCTAAGTGAAGTAGCCGCCTGGTGGCAAGGCATTGCTAGCCAACTTCTTGTACAAGTCGCTGTGGTGCATCTGGAAAGGTGCTTTAGTAATAAACTATAGAGCCCGATGGAAGAGTACATCAAGCTTGCGGAGGTTGGAGGCAGTGGAACAATTATAAATAATGTCATCATAGTCTAGGAGTGGTAGGAATGTGGCCTGCACTAGTCTACATCTGATGTCGGGGAAAGAGCGCTCTGTTCCTGAAGAAAAATAAACTAGCCTTGCTTTCAGCTTGGTAAGAAGGCAGTCAATATGTATGCTAAAAGAAAGCTTACTGTCTGTCCATAAGCCCAGAAATTTGAATTTAACTACCACATCTTACACATCTGACTACCAGCACTTAGTGTTCCACCTAATCCTACGGGCACCTACCTCTATAGCACTTCATTGTCCCACGCCCCCATCTACCCCCCTCCCCTCCCCACTGAGCACCCACTCCCCTCTCTGTCCCCGCCTTCATGCCCCCCATCTGCTGCTGTCCTAGCCCCACTCTCTCCAACCTTCCTTAACTCTGTTCTTAACCCCATAGACAGGCATACTCTTCACTATGTCAGCACTGTGCCTGTTCCCCACTCTACAAGTAGGCTTAACTCTGACACAGATACATTCTCACCAATGCCGAAGCAACGTCTAAATGTTATACCTTAAACTAAATGCTGTCCCAGTCTTGTAATCCACACCAATTTATTGTCTGCCTAGCTTCTCATGTATTGTTTTGCACCAATGCAAGTATGTACTTGCTTGTAATGTAATGCCTTGTATGTAATGCTATACGCCTGTTCACTTTCTTCTTGCAAATGACACGGAACCTGCAAATGAGCATATGCTCACAGGTGTTCTCCAAGGCATCATTAAATAAAAAATAAATAAATTAATTAAAATATCTAATGGTTCACCTAGGCTTGTTACAATAGGTGCAGGTGTCGTGTTGTGATGAGGGGAGGGTGTGTTGTTATTAGGTACAAAGTACATTACCTTTGTTTTCTTCAAATTGAGTAACAGCTTGAAGCTGATGAGGTTACACTCTAATTGTGCGAAATCATCTTGGAGTTCGTCTCTCACTTCAGCCAACGTTGGTTTAGACGTATACAAGGTGATACAGGTCTAAATCTTTATAAGTCTCCTATGTGGCACAGTGCTGAAGGTCTTTCTAAAGTCCAGATAGGCCACATCCACTGCCCTCCCCTGATTTATTTCCCTGGTCACTCAGTTGAAGAACTCAATCAGGTTTTTCTGGCATGACCACCCCCCATGAATCCATGATGCAGTACCTTTGGTCTTGCAGCCAATTGGATTCAAGACAGTTTACCAACCTTTCCTTTAACAGGGTTTCCATTAATTTCCCCACCACTGAGGTGAGACTGACTGGCCTATAGTTGCTAGTCTCTTCCCTATTGCCACTCTTATGTACAGGAATCACATCTGCTCTCCTCCAGTGCTCCGAAACCACTCCTGATTCCAATGAGCTGTTGAATAAGGCTGTCAGTAAGAGAGCAATCACCTCCTTGAGTTCCGTTAGTACCCTTGGATGTATCCCATCCAGTCCCATAGCTTTGTTTCCAGAGCTGCAAGTCCCTTCAGAACTCTTTCCTCTGAAAAATGGACTTTTGCCCACCTCAATCCCCCCCCCCTTGTTTCCCACTGCAACCTTTTGGTTCATTCCACATTTCCCTCCAATGTTTGCTTTTCCTTGGTGCTCTTCTGTGCAGTCTCCCCCTACTACCCTAAGGACACCATGGTTTATCCATGATCATAAAAGCAGGGGGTGGTCCTAAACTGTAAATTCTCTGAGGATAGGGCAGTCTCTTAAGAGTATTACAAGGGTTGGACCTTGGCCCACCCTTGTTCAATATTTATATCTGTGATGCATGCAAGGATATCCAGGGTCAGGCAAGTTCGTTTGCAGATGATCCAAAGCTCTGCAAGAGGGTTGGCATTGAGGAAGACGTTAACATTATGAGGCAGGATGTGAGAAGAAATGGTTTGGTATTTGGCATTTGAAATGCAATGCCAAAAATGCCAGGTAATGCACATAGAGGTGAGGAACCCTGGAACTGTGTATTATATTGATGGGTCACCAATAGAGAGCATTGACAAGGAGTAAGACCTAGGGGTGATGATGAGCAATAACCTAAAGGCAGCTTCTCAGTACAGTAATAAGGCATACAGGAGGGCTAATAGGATACTGGGGTGCACTGGGAGTGGGAGAACTAGCAGAAGGAGAGAGCAGATACTGCCACTGTAGACCACACCTGAAATACTGTGTACAGTTCTGGGGCCTGCACCTAAGGAAGGATAAAAACAGATTACAGACAGTGCAACAAGGGTCCACGATGATGATCTATGGAAAAACACATCAAAATGTATAAGGAAAGACAGAAAACTTTTAACTTGTACTCACTGGAGGACAGAAGAGAGGGGAAACGATAGAGACTGTCAAGTTCATACCATTGTTCAGTAGAGTGGACAAAGCATAGAAACACAGAATTCGTTAACAGTATGCAGTCTGCCAAGGTGTTCCCTGCCTTGTCTGTGTCTGCAGACCCTTTTTGACTTCCAGCAACCTTCACCCCTCCCTGCGTCTGCTCTAATGTACCCCTATTTTATCCCATGCACGCTAAAATCACCCCCACCATTTTAGCCTCTGCCACTTCTGGACACACAGTTTTATTCAATCTTAGAATCATAGAAAAAGTACACCAACTAGGGGCCATGTGCCAAAGCTGGAAAGAGGAGGGGACTTCAAAAAGAGAAATTAGGATGTATTTAAGGGGGCTATCTAGACATAATAATGCTGGAGATGAAAGAAAGGCCAGGAGGGAATAACGGAGATTAGAGAGATTCCAAATAAGGAAATATTTTTTTTTTTTTTGAAATTACTCTTTATCCTCCTCTCAGCCTGCCTCCTCCGACCCTTCAGTGAGGACCCCTGGACATCCCACTGCCCAGAACCCTGCCCACACAGACCACAGATCCCCATAGAGCCGTGGATTACCCCCCGGGCGGGGACGAGGCGGGGGGTTCTAACCCCGTAACTTACATTTCGTCGGTCTCATGGTCTGTTGGGCGGCCATGGGCACATCATGGGCACGTCCAAAGTCCTCCCATCTTCCCGGTTGAGGCAGGCTCATTCCACGTTTTCTCCCTCCCTGAGCAGCTGACGATCTCCTCTGACATCATGACGTGCATGTCGACGTCCGTGCTGCTCAATGGCCAGCCATCCCCTAGTGGGGCTTGCAGTTCCCTGAGCCTCCGCTCGGGGTCGTGCAAGTGCCGGGCTTCGGCCGAATCCCTCCCCGGAGCAGGCGAGCTGTCATTGGACGCTCAAGCCCGTCTCCCTCCGGCCGACCCACCGAGGACCCGAGTCCACTCCCGAACCCGGGTTGCCGGCATGGAGCGAGGTGTGGCGTCCAGCGCCTCAACCCTCAGTGCCACCGGGCCAGCTAAGGAAATATTTTTATTAGTTAATTAATTAAAATTACTCTGACTGGATAACCCCCATGGAATGCAACATGTCATTTTCATGATGGGTCCCGGGTAGGCCAGCAGCAGCCAACAGGTTAACATAATCCAGCAGGAATAGTTACCTAGAGGCTTAAATGTGAAATGCAAAGAGCAAACTTTAAAGGTATACACATCAAAAAAGTGATCAAAGCACGCGAACAAGGGGGCAAATAAAGAACATCAGAATGTAACATGATCACGGTCAGGCAGAGTGGGGATTCTACCACAAAACAAACACAGGGGGTTCTAAGGAACTTCGGGACAGACTGGATGGACTGCAGTAGTCTTTTTCTGTACTTCTCTTCTCTACGTTTCTAAGATAAATTATTTTATTTATTTATTCATTTAACAAATCATAGGAATTACAACCCTTTGAGTTTTTAATGGTAGGTGTGTCAGGAGGGCAGTAGGAATTTTCAAAAACTTCAAAACCATATCCATTCAGGAATTGAATAAAATAAAGGAAAAATGGGTATATTGATGTTTTTGTCTAAAATACATTATTACTAAAATATTATATGATGAAATTTTTTTGTGCCGACTAACAAACATTGGTGCTTTAAATAGGCTGGCTGTTTTATACAAAGCACTCCCTCTTCTTGGTTCAGGGTTAATTTAGATGGTAAATGAATATTATACAAAGGCAAAAAAAAATGGACTGTCTGCTCTTATTTGCAAAACAAGTGGAGAAGGAGTTTACCTCCTGAGGGGGTACATTTTTGAAATGTCTGCATTAAGAAGCAGATGTTGATTTCCAGGCAGGGTCCCTTAAACGCAAGAAGGCCAGCTATAAACTGAGCTGCAGGGGAATGCGAATAGTTTATTGTATCACTTTTAAACAGTTTAGAATGCAGTTCAGGTGATCTGTCAGTCCTCTTCTCTCAGTGAATGTTGACGAACATATTCATGTGTACTTCAGCATCTCTCGGCCACATCCACAGACATTCCATTTCAAGGTTAACAAGAGCCCAGCAACAATAATGGGTTTATGCAAGGAACCAAAGGTGAGCAAGGCAATGTTCCCACCCTCCCTCAGTGTGTCCAGTAGCAATTACATTTATTTATTTTTCTATTTGAAATGTCTCCAACCAGGATAGATTCATGAGATGCAGTGTCTCATTTTCATGGGTATCCTAGGGAGCTTAACAGCATACTGCAAGACAGCTCAGTTCCACACTCAGAAAGCTATAACCATTGTGGTACATAAAAAGCACGACAAGATTTTAAAAATCGTACAGCCTACATACAGTACAGTATTTACACTAAGGTGTATGGGAAAACATCCCAAGCAAAGCTATGTAACAGGACCTTTTATTGCAACTGTCAAGCACCAGACCAAGGTGTGGTGGTGATTACGTGAGGGCAACTACATTGGGGTCTCAGCATACCTCTCAGCTGCTCTGAATTTCGCACAGCACTAAGATTTTTACACTACAGTTTACCCTTGCTCTGCAAAGGTTTACTGATCTTCCTCATAACCTTAGAGCTATTTCTGGACACACAAAACTATTAAAACATTCAACTAACTGGATAGAAATGTTCTTCACCACTGAACAAATGGGGCCCACTATTCTTTGACATACTGTTCTCTAAAATAAGAAAGTGCTACGCATTCTGGCAATTTGCTCTAAATTTTGAAGGCCACTGCTATGCTTTTTACATTCGCTTGTGCGCATGCGCAAGGAACGTCTTGGGAGAATGGGACACTTTGGAGGTGTGCCCTTCCCCTGCTCCATTGAGCAGGTGTGGCGATCCTGCACCAATCGGACAGCGGTGCTGTGTATGGCAGCGTCTTCTCTTCAAAGAACACCGCTGTCGCCTGGCTGCCATTCTTTACCAAATCTTGCTGCACCACACCGGGAGCCCACCCCAGCTGGTAAACGTCTCACACATCTGCCGACGGGGTGCCTAATCCCGCCGGCTCCACGCCCCCAACCATCCTTCTGCCATGCTGGGAGCCCACCCCAGCGTGGCAAACATCCCACGATGTCTGCTGATGGGGTGTCAATCCCCGTCAGCTCCACGGCCCAGCCATCTTCTGCCACGCTGGAGCCCACCCAGCGTGGCAAACGTCCGGTGTCTGCAGACGGGGTGCCCAATCCTGTTGGCTCCACGGCCCCCAGCCATCTTCTTTCATGCTGGAGCCCACCCCAGCATGGCAAACGTCCCGCTCATCAACTGTAAAAAAAAAAAAACCTGTAAATTAAAACCATCCCATGCAGTCTCCGCCCCTCCCACAACTCGCACCCACCCACTGCTCACCCTGCCTCCCCACACCCCCTCACCCCATACTTACCTCGGGAGCTCGGCACGATGATCTTCGTGGACGGAACATGTCTGCACTCTTCAAAGCCGACCGCGAACTGAGGAAATGCCAGTAAGCTGTATAATGGGCTAGATAGGGGTTTCAACTTTATTGCATATCTTGGGCATTTTTGGGAATTTTTGCACCAAATTTTCAACATGTGGTTTTTGGGACCCCTTCTCATGAGTGATGTCACTGTCATGGCGTTATTTGGGCCCAAAGCGTGATTTCGCAGTCACTGCGCGAAATCACCCTTCGGGCCCGAATAATGCCATGACAGTGACATCAATCATGAGAAGGGGTCCCAAAAACCCCATGTTGAAAATTTGATGCATAAATTCCAAAAAGTGACTGTTTTATGAGCGTGCATTGCGCAGTTCCTACACAGGCTCATAAGTTCGTAGGTTTGCGGATTTTCAATATTTTCACTCCAGATTTTCAACATTGCCAATTTACCATACCTCCTTTTGAGCAGTACAGCTGTCGTTTTTCACATCCTGCCCAAAACATGTTTCCACCCATGTAGCGCACAATGGTGCAGTCGGTGTGCGAAATCAATGTATGGGACACATTAAGAAAGTCACAGTGACACTGTTCATTAGCAGAGGTCTTAAAATGACTATGTTGAAAATTTGGTAAAGAAATTCCTAAAATGACCGTTTCTGAGAGTGTGCATTGCGCAGTTCCTACGCACGCTCGTAGGTTTGCGAATTTTCAATATTTCCACTCCAGATTCTCAACATTGCCATTTTACCACACCTCCTCATGAGCAGTACAGCTGTCATTTTTCACATCCTGCCCAAAACATGTTTCCGCCCATGTAGCGCACAATGGCGCAGTCGGTGTGCGAACTCAATGTATGGGACACATTAAGAAAATCACAGCGACACTGTTCATGAGCAGAGGTCTTAAAATGGCTGTGTTGAAAAAATTCCTAAAAATGACTTTTACGAGTGTGCGTTGCGCAGTTCCTACGCACGCACGTAGGTTTGCGGATTTTCAATATTTTCACTCCAGATTTTCAACATTGCCATTTTACCACACCTCCTCATGAGCAGTACAGCTGTCATTTTTCACATCCTGCCCAAAATGTGTTTCCGCCCATGTAGCGCACAATGGCGCAGTCGGTGTGTGAAATAAATGTATGGGACACATAAAGAAAATCACAGTGACACTGTTCATTAGCAGAGCTCTTAAAATGGCTATGTTGAAAATTTGGTGAAAATATTCCTAAAAATGACTGTTTTAGAAGCGTGCGTTGCGCAGTTCCTATGCACACTCGTAAGTTTGTGAATTTTCAATATTTGCACTCCAATGACTTCCAAATACCTAAACAGCACATAGAAGCAAGCAACATTCAGCATTGACAAATGCTTGGACTTCTTTGTCACTGATTTTTTTAAGCCATGTCCAAGTGCCAAATACCACTGCAAATATCTGTAAGCGAACGTTCAGCATTGACAAATGCTTGTTAATACTGGGAGGCTGCGAGGTATGGGTCTTATATAGAGGGAAAAAATGAACCTTGAAAGTTTGCTGGTTGGTAGCAGTCCTGAGGTGGACAGGAAACTTTTTCCAAGAGTCCAGGGCAGTAAAAGAGAAAGCTATTCTACCAAACTCTTTCATCTCCCTCGGAATGTTAAAGTTCATTAAAGTGGTCCAGCAGAAAGAGTAGGCGCTAGCTATTAGAGTGAGGAAACAAAGACCCCCCCCCCACACAAGAGAACAGAACAGTACAGATAACCAGTGGAAATCACTCCTGTTAGAGGGAATTACTCTAATAAACTGTTCAAAGAGTTCACAGTGATGTGTGAGCATCACTCGAGATGAGAGGATAAATCTGCATAGCTTTTTTTAGCAGTCAGTCCAGGCGAGGAGTAGTGAAATTATGCTTGCTGATCCATACATGTTACCATTTTAGTCAATAGCAGGAAGCATGAAGTGTGAAATCATTTGCTTCCTTGTGTGGGCACTGAGCAAAGGTGGTAAAAGTACCACAAGATTTTCCTGTCAGGAACCTGTCCTGTGAGGAGAGCAGTGCTGTGGAACTCATTGACTTACTGTTTCTCGCATATAAGTCCCTTTTCCTATATATTTAGTATTCTAACACCATGCCACCATGCATCACCACTCTAGTGAAATTCTGCAGAAAGAAAAGTGAGGGGATGTTGTCTGGATTTGAATCTACAATCTGTTTGTGAGGCTGTAGACCTTTCCAGTATGCCACAGTGGTGGCACAGAAATGAAACTCAACTCTAGCTGTAGAGGTGCAAGCTCTGGTGGGAGTGGGAACACACCACATGGCAGTTCCTGACAGGACAATTTCCTTACCCTGACACAACAATTTTCTGACGGGGAAATCTCAGGGGACAACAGAGAGTGTGTGGTTCCTGACAGGACAGTTTCATTTCCTGACAGGACAATGTGCTAACAGGAAAGTCTCATTCCTGACAGGAGAATTTTCTGGCAGGAAAATCTCGAGGTACCTTTACCATCCTACCGGGCAGAGGCAACATTTAAATCTAACAAGCTTTGGTCAGAACCAAAACGGCTGCTAATGCATTAACCAACCTAAGAAGAGATGCACTCCTGTGAGACTTACTTAGTCCAGGGAGGACAGCGGAACCAGCAAACAAAAGATCACAGCATATAAAAACTCCAAATCTCCCACTGCTACACCAGAACTGCCCCTCACGCACCATCACAGCAAGTTCCAGATCGTCTTGCAGGTACCAGTAACTATTAGGTCTCCAAGTTTTAAAACAAGTTAAAACAGTCTCCTTTGATGTGAGTTACAGAAAATGTCAGCTTACAAGTCAGCAGAAAACAGCCTGATACAATCTATTATACTGCAGGAAACAGTCCGTAAAAAAGGTTTTTGCACACAAAGTGCAGTTTGGGACCAGCTTCACCCTTGGGTGCACTGCAGGATATAGAGAATACTGGATGGGCAACTATGCAGAACCAGTGTGTTCTGCCACAAAGGGATTCTGATTCCCTCTGACCTCGAGAGTGAAGCTCAAGAGGTCCATGGGAATCAGAACCCCGAGGTGGCAAAACACACTGGTTGTGCATAGAGTTGCTCATCCTGTACTTTTTATCGTATATAGTACTGTGTGAAAAATGTGTTTTGTGAGTTATTTTGCTTTCAAAATGAAACTGACTCATGCAATCTCTAGAGGTTCTAGAATGCTGTTCTACCACAGCAGGGTAGAACAGCATTCCATGACCTTGGAACTGTGGTAGAACAGTATTTTGAAAGGGATGGAATTCCATACAAAACAACATTCCACTACACACTATAGCAGGTTCTGTCACACTGTCTTTGTTGAAATGAAAGCTGACATTTTCTATAACTCACATCAGAGGAGGGCTGCAGCAGTGGGAGATTTTAGAGTTTGTGTAAGCTCTGATCTTTTGTTTGCTGGTTCTGCTGTCCTCCCTGGGCTAAGTACGTCTCAGTGGAGTGTACTTAGTGTTATGTCAGTGTATCAGTTTGTCAGCTTGATTTTATACAATATGTCTAAAGTATTATAGCTTTATGCTGCTTCTTTGCATACCCCCTGCCTGTGTGCAGTTGGAGGTACAGAACATTTACATCATGTGCTTTTTCAATGTATATCGTACAGTTAGTTAAGGGCTACGTGGATAAATAGCACATTCTGGAGTCTTAGCTGCATCTCTGATGCTCCTCTGGGTTTCCTTTTTTCGATTAATGATGTATTTATTATTAGTCAACTGGACAACTACTTTTATATTATTAAGAGTATTACAAAGAACAAACCTTTCTTGTATCAGGGTAATGCTTTTCTGGTGCTTCTCTGGACTAAAATGCCTAAGCGTAGTTGGTAATTGCCTGTATCTGTTTTTAACATACATGATTAATGGTCAGTTTTGAGTTTACTGGGACCTCTTCTTATGTCTGAGAATTCCATAATTTTGGATCACGTGCAGTTTCTGCATTAGCTAGTGCTCCGCCTTGGTGAGTCACCAATTATATTCAGACATACTGGTTTCCCACAAAGTTGTTTGCATTTTGCATCCCAGTTGGCTTGTCTTTTAAAGGATAAGTTATTGCCATTTTTACTCTTTTTATACGAATGTATCACGAACATATCCCTCCATTTGATATGCAGGTATTCTGGTGAACGCAAACAGTCTATGATGTTTTGTTACCTAGGCACTTTATTACATTAATGCTGTGGAACCTAGAATACGTTATGTTGAAGGTGTACGTGTTTTATTTCTGTATTATGTATGTTTTTTTAAGCTGTAATGGCATATTGCTAAACAATAAAGCTTTTTGACTGACTATATAGCTTTGTTTTACCCCAAAGCATCTTGTAGAGCATGACAAATGACAACCTTTCATAATGACATGTATTCTGCCTGTCTACATTTACCAGTGGCATGACTTCACCTCCTCTTTCAGTGTTGCAAATCACCTCTTTCCTCGAAGAGTGGCCCCACCAGCCTTACCCTCTTCATATCAGCCTGTGTCAGGTCCAGGAGCCTTAAGTGGGTAAGATGGGCCTCTCGAGTTGAAAGAAAGTGAATGGTGAAAACAGGATATCCGTTGTCAGCCAGCATGAAAGGAAATCGAGCCTGAGTCCCATCTACCATTGGCATCCACATTCCTGTCCCAGGGCAGGTTAGGGAAACAGAGTCAGGAAGGAGGGAAGAGAGCAAAGAGAATGGAGTCATGGGATAGCATGAGGAGAACAGAGTCAGGGATGATGAGCAAGTGAAACAGAGTCAAGTGGGGAGAGAGAGAGGGGAACCGACCATTGTTTTAAAATAATGAGATAGGCATGAAGCCTGAGTAAGTTCTCCTGGGCTAGCAGGAGCTGGGACTGGCTGGGAGAGGGTTGGGGGAATGGAGGAAGGAGTATGGGGAATAGAGTTGGGTGGAAGGGACAGTGAGGGGGACAGAGTCAGAGGAGGGAGAATGAGGGTGATACAGTTGGAAGCACGAAGAACTGGAATGAGAGAGTGGGCAAGAGGAGAACCAAGTTCGGAGGAAGAGAAAGGAACAAAGATATTTTTGTTTTAAATATCAGATAGGCATGAAGTATGAACAAATCCTTCCTTCAAGGGAAGAATTCAGGACCAGCAAGGGGAACAGAGTGGTGGGGGCAAGGTGAAAAGAGTTGGGGGACAGCAAGGGGAACAGAGAACATTAAAAAAAAAATATGAGATGGGCATGAAACCCAAGTGTGGCAAGAGGAACAGAGTCAGCAGGGCCATGGGAATGGGGGGCAGCTGAGAATTTATTTTTTAGTATGATATGAGCATGATGATATGGGCATGAAGCTCGAGTGAGTCATCCTCTCACTGGCAGTCACATGGTTAGCTGTTTAACCAGGAATAGCACACTAAGCTGAAAGCCTTTTTACAGAAGCGACCTGAGAGCACAAGGAAGTTAAGTGACTTGCTCAGGGTCACACAGTATGCAAGTGGAAGCTGTGGGATTCAAACCCAGGTCTGGTCTGCTGGATGTCACCAGATTTGCAGCTCAGAGCCTTAGACCACTGCGCTATACTGCCTCCACATCAAGAATTCCCATTAGGGGAACACAGTTGTGGTTTTTTTGTAAAATATGGTATGGGCACAATGGGGGCGGAAGCGTGAGTGAATCTTCCCCTCACCGGCAGTCACATCAAGAACTCCCTCTGGTCTCTAGCAGCCCCCAGCCCCACCCCCGGTCCTGATCATTTGGCCAAACGATACTTAAATAATGCAGTAGCTATTTTCCCCATTTCAAAAAATGCTCATTATTATCCCCTGCTTATGAAACTGGTTGGGGGGCCTGATGGACCCAGAGTACCTTACAACCACAATTTACTATGTTACTACAGTGCCCCTGGTGAAATTATGCCATACCATTGGGCAAATTGCATGAAACATGGGGAACCATCGGGGGCACAGGCACGGAGAAATGTGCATGGTGGGGGCAAAAAATGTGCCACAGCAGCAGGGCAGATTGTCCCCAACCCCTACATTTGCAAGACAGAGGGATGAAGCACCTAGACTACTAGTACCATAAAAATCAGTGAGGCAAAGAAAGACAAACTATTTTGTAGCTTTGGGCTGTAGTTGACTGTTATAAAACTAAGTCTTTGGTGAGCAATACATTGTCAAGTCTCTCAGAGTTTAAATAGCAACAGATTGTGCCATAACAAAGGTAATCATTTTGTGAGCCAACCAAAAATGCCCAGACCACAATAGCATCATTTTTTTCCCGTGGCCCAGGGCTCCAGTCCCCTGCCCCACCCACCACTCTCCTATCTCCAGGCCTCCCCCCGGGATGAGGCCACCAGCCGGGTGACCCCTCCACAGAAACTCAGGTCGCGAAACCCTGGCTTGCCCCCAAGGGTGGGGTCACAGGAGCAGGACCCCCCCGGTGGACTTTGGTCTGAGTAGGGAGCAGCAGGTGACATTTTTGGGAAGTTTTTTCCCCCTGGGGTGGGGATGCTCAATAATGCCTCCCTTAGCATGTGGTGCTGGCTGCGTGGGACCCCCAGCCTCTGCCAGGGTCCTTATTTTGCTGGACACTCTTTCCCCCTCCCCCGGAGAAGAAGAGCAGTCCATAGGATGCCCACTCCTTCTACCCCTGGCCAGCCTTCCGACTCCTGGATCCATCCCTGAAGTCGGGATGTGGGCGCCGCAGACAGATGCCTTGCCACTGTGCCAGCAGGCTGGCCTCACAATAGCATCGTTTTAATAATTTGCTGTTTCTCACCCTTACAAATTCTAATCAGAGCTACTATGGCTGCAAATGCATTAACTTGACTCTACTTCTTTGTTATATTAAAGACACTAAAGAACAGAGGTTTAAACAAACTCCATGCAAATAAACACCAAGCTTCTAGGTAAAATTACTCATGGCTACACAATTTCCATTGAATCCCAGACACAATGGCATACTTTTTCAAGCTGGTTAAAGACTGCACAATACCATCGCAGCACAAACCATTTGAAATTTGTCCTCAGACACCTATTACACAGATACTTGCCCTCCAATCTCACCTCCCACCTGTGCTCAGCCCCGAACTCCAACCTAGCCAGTGGCCACAACACCACCAAACTGCAACCATGGAGAAAAATAGTGTCCACCCCCACCCCCATGTGGTGCGCTCCCCATCTTCCTGAATCCCAACCCTGAACCAAGGTGGCAACACATGAGAGAAGAAGTGGTGAAAGAGGGACAGGCTGAGGTAGCAAGACTACTGCTGTAGTGGGTTACAGGTGGATGGAGGCATAGGAGTGGCAACTAGAAGCAAAGTGCCATGTGGACAGCCTGCCTGAGTGAGTGCAGTGGATGAATGGGTAACCAGAGTGGTGAACCAAGGGGTGCAGTTGATGTCGCCTACCTTGACTTCAGCAAAGCTTTCGATACTGATTAATAAGCTGGGTAGGCTCAGGGTGGGTCAGAAGTTGGTCAACTGGGTAGCAAACTGGTTGGTGGGCAGAAAACAGAGTGGTGGTGAATGGCAAACAGTCAGAAGAGATGCAAGTCACAGGTGGGGTACCTCAGGGATCAGTCATGGGGCCAGTCCTCTTCAATATCTTCATCTGTGACATTGCAGATGAACTGGAGGGTAAGGTTTGTCTGTTTGCAGATGACACCAAGATCTGCAACAAAGTAGATGATCCAGATGGGGTTGGCAGACTAAGAAGAGAGCTGGATAAACTGACAACTGGGGTTTAATACAAAGAAGTGCAAGATCATGCACATAGGGAAGAGAAAACCTGAAGCCACCTATAGATTGGGAGGGGAGTTGCTAGCAATCACAAGGGAAGAAAGAGACTTGGGCATCATCAGCATCACAGATGACCTGAAATCATCCTAGCAGACCACTAAAGCAGTAGGTAAGGCTAGTGGGATGTTGGGGTGTATTACTAGGGGTATCATGAGTCGTAAGAGGGAGGTAATAATCCCTCTTTACAAGACACTGGTTAGGCCCCAACTGGAGTACTGCATGCAGTACTGGAGGCCGTACCTGCACAAGGACATTAACAAAATGAAGGCAATCCAGAGAAGGGCAACCAAAATGGTGCAGGGACTGCATCAGAAAACATATCAGGACAGATTAACAGAGCTCAATATGTATACCCTAGAACAAAGGATGGAGAGAGGTGATATGATCGAAACATTCAAACATCTTAGGGGCATTAACAAGGTGAAAGAGTCTAACATGTTTCAATATAAGAAAAATAGCAGAACAAGAGGACACATCATGAGATTAGAGGGAGGCCAATTAAGGGGTAATATGAGGAAGTTCTTTTTCATAGAAAGGGTGGTGGATGCATGGAACAGCCTACCTCAGGAAGTGGTGGATATGAATACAGTGCAGGGCTTCAAACAGGCATGGGATAGGCATAAGGGAGCAATACAGATGAGTATTAATGAATAAATAGGCCATTGACAGTGTAAAGGCCTATGGCACATTCATAAGGTAGAAACAATGGGCAGACTGGATGGGCCTTATGGTCCTTATCTGCTGTCAACTTCTATGTTTCTGTGAGCACTGCTGTATTGGCGGGGGAGTGAAGAGAGTGCTGTCGATGAGTGCAGCTCCGTTGGGAGGGAGTGAAAGAAGTTCCATCGATGAACAGGGGAGCTAAAGAAGTGCTGCTGATGAGTGCAGCTTGGGGGAGTGAAAGGAAGGAGAGAGAGAGAGAGAGAGAGAAAGTGCACTGATTCATGAATGCTCATTATGTGCTTCAACTTCACTGGGTGGAGTGCAAAGCAAACATGTGATGGGTTTGGTATATAGTTACCCTTCCAGACCCCATATCCTCTCCTCTCCAGTTGCAATACGTCAGCATATCTCTTGCTATGCATGCAGCCATTATAAATGTACCTACAACTTTCAGGAAAACCTGATATAATCTCAGACAATACATTCTCAGACTAATTGTTCCTAAAAGATGGACTTGCAGTTGTGACACTTGGGCAGCTGGTTCTGATCACTGTATCATTTTTTGTAATATAAAAATGGGTTATGGACTGTCTCTCTTGAGAAATGCTGAAACAGCATGTGAGTATGACACACACACACACAGGTTTTAGATACAAGGTGTTACATGGAAGGCAAGAAGCTAATCTCAGGCTTGAGTTGAGGATATTCTGTTAGGTGGCTAATCATAGCTTGCCAGATGCCAAGATAGATCATATCCATTGTATGATGTTTGGAGGGAAACCCAGGTTATTACACATGGGTGCAAAGTTGTAAATGCTTCCTTGATGTCTGTGTGAGAGAGGAAGCTTAGCATAAGATCAAAGAGAGTCATCTGAAGAACATCAGTTATGCCGAGTTTGCAGAATTTAATACTTGCAAAAGACATCCTGTTTTTATATAGATATTTTTTTATATATATTCTGACAGGGGGGAGCTAGGTGACCTCATGCAAATAGGTGGGGAAAACCAGCTTTTAAAACATTATTCTGTTTTCCTTCAGGGACACTTCTATCTAGACTCGACAAAGAAACATCTGTGAGCACTTTAAGCAGGTATTTAGAGAGAGAGAGACAAATCTAAGTATTGTAATAGGAATTGCAATGTTAAAACCCCTGTTTTGTTTAAGAGATGTGTATGTCTTGTGATATAATAGTTCTGTATTTTATGTGTTACATATTTTTTATCTATTTTAGTAAAACTACATTTTTAGAGCTTACTTGGTCTGTCTTTGATGTCTTTCCTTTACAAGTAGAGTATATGTGGTTAAAGCAGACACTGTACATAAGCTTGAATGGTGATACCAAACTGGAAAAAGGTAAGCATTTTAAATCTGAGGTATTTCATTACAGTTTTTAAGGGTTCATTTCTGTACACCTGGTTAGGTGCCCATAGGCAAAGATATCTGGCCTTGGAGCTTGTTCACGGGGATTATTCTTTGTTACACATCTGTAAATACATTTATTTTATGTCATTGATCAGCATTTTTTTAATATGATATTGTTACATTTGTAATTCTTTGGTGTATACACATACCATTCAATAAAGATTATTGCTTGTGCACCCGTGCATATATTCTTAATTTTTCACAGGGTTAATTTATTTGTACTTGTTTAGATCCTAAGTTGCATCCTGAAAACAGAATAAGGGGACATCAATGAGTTCCACAATGGCACCAGCATATGCCAATGCATATATGCACAATTTTGAAAAAACACACATTTTTTTAGAAAATAACAGCAAAATACACACTTGGCTTCGCTTTATTGATGATATTTTTATGTTATGGAAAGGAACACAGGAAGAACTTATTAAATTCCATGAGGAACTGAACAACAAAGATAAAAATCTTAAGTTTGTGATGAATTTTGATAAAAAAGAAGTACCATATCTAGACCTCAAGATAAAAAAGGTAAACAACAAGATAGAAACAGCACTTTATAGGAAGGAAACAGACAGAAACACCATGTTACATGGTCATAGAAACATAGACTGTGATGGCAGATAAGGACCGCTAGGCCCATCTAGTCTGACCATTTCCCTACCTACAGGATAGGCCGCAGATCCTAGTTAACAAACAGCCTATATCTTCCTGCCCCCCACAAGAATTGCCTTATGTCTGTCCCATGCATTCTTGAATTCTCCCACAGTTTTAGACCCCACAACTTCCTCAGGAAGGCTGTTCCATGCATCCACTACCCTCTCTGTGAAATAATACTTCCTCACATTGCCCCTGAACCGCCCTCCTTCTATTTTTAAATTGTGTCCTCTTGTTCTTACAAGTCTCTTTTTCTGAAAGATGCTACCCTCTTGGACTTTGTTGATTCCCTTGAGGTACTTGAAAGTTTCTATCATGTCCCCCCTCTTCCCTTCTTTCCTCAAGGCTATACATATTAAGCTCCTTTAGTCTCTCCTCATACGGCTTCTCTTGCAGACCCTGCACCATTTTAGTTGCCCTCCTCTGGACTGCCTCTATCCTGTCTATGTCCTTGCGGAGATGGGGTCTCAGAACTGGACACAGTATTCCAGATGGGGTCTCACCAACTGTCTGTACAGAGGATAACAACTTCCTGTTTTCTGCTGCTGATGCCTCTCCTATACATCCCAGTATTCCCCGGCCCTCCCTACTGCCTTCTCACATTGCTTGCTAACCTTAAGGTCATCTGATATGATTACCCCAGGTCCCTTTCCTGTTTTGTTGTTGTTACTACCTCCCCACCCATTGTGTATTCTTCCCTGGGTTCTTGTTTCCCAGGTGCATTATTTTGCACTTTTGCATTGAATCCTAGCTGCCATACGTCTGACCATTCCTCCAACCTTGCCAAGTCCTTTTCATCCTTTCCACGCCTCCTTGTGTATCAACCCTGTTGCAGATCTTTGTGTCATCTGCAAAAGGCATACTTTTCCTTCCAGTCCTCTGCAATGTCACTGATGAAGACATTAAAAGGACTGGACCCAATCTGAACCCTCTGCGGTACCCACTGGTAACCGCCCTTTCTTCAGAGTGGACTCCATTTACAATTACCTTCTGTGTCCTGTTGTCCAGCCAATGTTTTACCCAGGCTACCACCCTGGGACCCACTCCCAGGCTGGTTAATTTGACTATCAATCTTTGTGTGAGACTGTGTCAAATGCCCTGCTAAAGTCTAGGTAGGCCATGTCACAGCCCTCCCTGGTCTACTACTTTGGTCACCCAGTCAAAGAAATCTATTAGATTCAGTCTGACATGACCTTCCCGCTGTGAACCCATGCTGCCTTGGATCCTGTGCTCCACTGACCTCTAGGTACTCAACTATTCTTTCCTTCAGAAGTGACTCCATCACTTTCCCTACCACAGAGGTCAGACTGACAGATCTGTAGTTTCCTGCCTCTGTCTTGGTCCCACTTTTGTGAAGGGGAATCACATCCACCTTCCTCCAGTCCTCGGGTACCACACCATCCTCCCATGATTTATTAAAAAGAGTAGCCAGTGGTTTCACTAGTTCCTCCCTTAATTCTTTTAGAATTCTTGGATGAATTCCATCAGGACCCATTGCTTTGTCCACCTTCAGTTTTAGGAGTTCTTGCAGAACCCTTTCTTCTGTGAAAGGACTGGGATTGACCCCCCTATCAAGAGTGCTTCTGTTAATTGGATTAGGCACTTCCCCCTCCTCTTTTGTGAATACTGAGCAGAAATATTCGTTCAGTATTCCTGCTTTTTCACTGTCCCCCTCTGCCCACCCACCGTTCATTCTATTCAGCCTCACTATCCCTCCCTTTGTCTTTCAACGCTCGTTGATGTACCTATAAAAGGTTTTATCCCCCTTCTTAACCGAGTTGGCTATCTTTTCCTCAGTTTGGGCCTTTGCTATTCTGACTTCCCTCCCTGCTTCTTTCTGCCTTAACTGGTACAGCTCTCTGTCCTGCTCCTTCTGTGTTTCCTTATACTTCCGGAATGCTATCTTTTTCTTCCTGACTTTCACAGCCACCTCTCTTGAGAACCATAGTGGCTTTTTCTTTCATTTTGATTTGTTTATTTGCTTCACACAAAGGCTTGTTGCCTCTGTGATGGCAGTTTTGATAATTCCCCATTGTTGCTCCCACCTCCTTCTAGCCTGTTTGCTAGTGCTTTTCTGAGGCACTCTCCCATCTTGCCAAGTCAGCCCTCCTAAAGTCCAATACCCTCACTTTTGTATGGCTTGACTCTGTAGCTGAGTTTAATGTGAACCACACTGTTTGATGGTCACTTGTCCCCAGATGGCAACCTACTTCTAGATCTGAGATCCTCTCACCGCCCCCATTTGAGAGTACAAGGTCTAAGATTGCTCCCTCATGAGTGGGTTCCAAAACTAGCTGTCTAATGCCTGCCACCTGTAGGGCATCAAGAATGGCCCTGCTCTTGGATGTGGCTGCAGCAAATGTGCTCCAGTTAACATCTGGCATATTCAGGTCTCCCATCAACAGTATCTCCCCTTTCTCTGCCATTCTAAGAATGCCTTCCATCATATCCTTGTCCATTCCTTCCCCTGACATGGGGTCTGTACACAACCCTGTCGGGATGTGGTGCCCTTTCAGTCTCCAAGGTGACCCACAGTGCCTCCTCTCCTCCCTGTTTACTCTTTTGTTCAGTTGCTTTTATCCCTTCCTTTACATGAGAGCTACTCCTCCCCTCTTCTCCCTGCCTGTCTCTCCTGTAAGTTATATGCCCTGGTATGTTAACATCCCAGTCATGGTTCTCTGTGTACCATGTTTCTGTGACTGCTACATATCCAGGCATCCCTCTTCCATTAAGGCCACCAGCTCAGGGAGCTTGTTGCCCAGACTATGGGCATTGGTACTCATTACCCTCCATTTCCTGATGGCCTTACCCTTTTGCCCCATCCCTGTCCTTCTTGCTTTTGTCACTTTCTCCATTTACCCCTGCCCTTCTCCCTATCGACACCTCCATGTTGGTGTTTGCCACACTTACTACCATGATTGTTTGGGGGCTAGGATTTTCCTGCTCCTTTCCAGTGCCTCCCCCCTTGGCTAGTTTAAAAGCTTGCCAATGAAGCATTTAAACCTATCACCTAGGATCCTGGTTCCCCTCCCGGACAGATGCAGCCCATCATGCCAGTATAGGCTTGCATCACTCCAGGTGGACCCCAGTCCCCAATGAAGCCAAATCCTGAGCTCCACACCAATTTTCAACCACTGATTGAATCCCATGGTACAGAACACCCTAGCCTCTCCTATGCCATAGATGGGTAGCACCTCCGAGAAGGTTACCGTGCATGCTACTTGACTAAGGCCCCTCCCCAATTCCACAAACTCTTCCTGCACTTCTCTAATCCCTTTCTTAGCCAGGTCATTTGTCCCTAGGTGGACAATGACATCCAGCTCCCTCCCCTGTGCAGCTGCTCCGGCAATCCTGAGGATTCGCTCCCTGTCCCTCCAAGCCATGGCACCAGGCAGGCACCTTACTTCCCTCTCCTCTTCCTTGCCCAGTTCTACCTTCCTAACAATGGAGTCCCCCACCAGGAGTTGTTTCCTTCCCCTGCCACCCTCCTGTGGGTCTCCTTTGTGGAGGTTCCCAGCATCCTCCTTGGTCTCCACTGTAGGTGCCTCCATAGAGGAACCACACTTTGCCAGAATGGCATAGGAATTGTGGAGAGGTACAACTGGAGGGATGTGCCTCTGTTCCACCACCCTCACCCTCCCTGAGCCCACTGTGATCCAACCGCTCCTCTTTCTTGGCAACCTCTGAGGCAATGGCAGTGGCACTGGTGGTCCCTGGATGGAAAAGGAGGTCCCACAAATCCTGGCCAACTCAACCTGGAGATGAGCAACCTCCTCCCTCAGCCCAGAGAGGTGCCTGCAGATGGGACAACACCGCATCCTCCAGAATATCTCCCGGAAGACTGCTGCTCCACAGCCACTGCACTGCACCACTCCAATCATGTCTTATTTCTGACCCCTTAACTGTTTGAAATCCTTACTCTTTCATCTGTTTTTTTCTCTCTCTCCTTACTTTCTGTCTGTGTGCCCTTTAAGCTCCTGATTGTCCTGTTCTGAGACAAGAATATCCTATATTTCTCAGTAGACAACTTACTTGTTCAGAGGCAGACCTCCAGCAGCTAGAGGGGGCCGGAGAGCTACTCTTGCCCTTCTAGGATGGTGGGTCCTTGGTGGTTCTGTGATCACTCACTTCCTGCCCCTAAACAGGAAGTTCCTGTTGTCAGTCAAATCCTGTGCCTATAAAAATAGAACTAGCTTTCGGGGGGGTGGAGGGAGGAAGGAGGGCAATATAGTCCCAGTAGAGAAGTTCAGTCACATAGCAGTCCTTTCTCTTGGTGTCTTCTGCCAAGCTATTAGCAGAATCTTTCCAAGGCAGTCTTTAAATGTAGCTTCCTTCTAGCTAAGCCACTCCCCTACTTACCAGATATTTCTACAAGTAATTTAAACCTCACAGCAGTTAAGTCCTTTCAGTCACCTGAGATTTACACCTAGATGACTTTTCAGTTACCCATTCAGTTCAGTTAACCCAAACACACACTTTTTTTTTTGTTTTGTATGTTAGTTTTTTTACCCTAAATTAAAGGTCCAAATACAAAAGTTCTTCTATTTTAGTCCCAGTAGAGAAGTTCAGTCACACAGCAGTCCTTTCTCTTGGTGTCTTCTACCAAGCTTCTGCCAAGTTCAGTCACACAGCAGTCCTTTCTCTTGGTGTCTTCTGCCAAGCTTCTGCCAAGCTAATAGTTTCCATGAAACCAAGCTTAAACAGAGTATTCCATACTCTCAGTTAACTTGAGTGAAACGAAACTGTACAGCAATACAAGAAGCACAGAAAGAATCAAAAATCATGTTAAATAGGTTCATAGACAGAGGATATAAGCCTAAGACATTGAAACAAGCAGAAGAAAAATTAAAAAATAAGACACAAAAGGACCTATTAAAAAGTAAAGGACCCAAAACAAGGCCACAAAGAATTGTATTTGCTACTAAATACAATCATAAGTTAAAAGAAATTAGACAAATAATAAACAAACATTGGCCTTTAATTGGAATGGAGAGTGAACAAATACCAGAACTTTTAAATAAGCCCATAATAGAGGCAAAGAGAGTATGGAATCTTAAGGATCAGTTAGTAAAATCTCAATTTAAATTACCAGAAAACAAGGAAGCACAACTACTATTGGGACCATTAGCACCAGACATGGTCCCTTGTGGCAAGTGCTCAGTATGTAGTCATACATCAAAGAAACAAACATTCACACATCCACATACAGGGCATAGTCATCCAATTAGACAGCATATTAATTGCATGACAGAAGGGGTAATATATGTAATACAATGCCCTTGTGATAAGCTGTATATTGGACAAACTAGCAGGATGCTCAAGACCCACATACAAGAACAAAAGGGAGATATAAGAAGAAAAGAAGAGACATCCCCAGTAGCAACACATTTTGAACAAGCAGGCCATAATGGAGCTTCTTTAAGGTTCTGGGGACTTGAAAAAGCACAGACACCAGAAAGAGGAGGTAATAACCGGGATAATCTTTTAAGAACCGAAATGAGGTGGATATTTCACATGAACACATTAGACAACAGGACTGGGATGAATGTAGAAACAAACTGGCAGGCATGCATTTAGATCATATAGAACTGAAAGGGTAGATATAACATGTAAAAAACAAATAAACATTATACAGAAATCAATTAGTAAACTAGTAAAGTAGAGATTTAACCAGTAGAAATAACTTTTGACATTCACAATAGGGAGGTCAGATAGCAATTGACCCCAGTATGATCACAATAATGTTACTATATAAAGTAAACTATGAGAAGTTAACAGTACAGGGATATACTAGATGAAGTAGAGATTTAACTTATAGAACAACTTGTAACACTTACAACAGGGAGGTCAAGTAGCAATTGACCCAAAAATAACATTGTTGTAGTAAGTGCACTATGAGAAGTCAAAACACATGGATATTCTAAATAACAGTACAATCACTATCTAAAAGGGTAAAGATGATGTTTTACCTCCAGGACAACTTACAGTATTGACAACATAGAGGTCGAGCTGCATTTAACCCCTGTGTTATTTGATTGTTTTAAACAGTATTATGGTGTTTAAAAGTTTGGTTTGATGTGTGCTAGAGAATTGATCTATGAAGATAATTTTAAAGCATGGAGTGATTGTGAAGGAGAAGATCAAATAGCAACTGACCCCTTAGCATAATAAATAAGCAGCAAGTTCAGTATTTTTAACAGGGAGGTCAAGTTGCATTTGACCCCAGTAGTATCTAAATACTTACTGTTTAAACAGTACTATGGTATTTACAAGTTTGGTAGAATGTGATCTAGAGAATTGATCTGTGAAGATAATTTTAAGTCATGGCATGATTGACAAGTACCTAAGGAAGGGGAAGGTCAAATTGCAACTGACCCCTCAGAAACATAAAATGTTTGTATTTTATTATAAGCTAGAGAAATGATCTGTGAAGAAAATCTTAAACCATGAAGTGAGTGCCAAGTGTTTAATGAAGGGGAGGCCAACTAGCAACTGGCCCCTCAGCAAAATAAATAAGCAGCGATCAATCCCAGAGAGATAACAAATAATGCTGTTATAGCAAATGTACTAAGAGAAGTTAAAATACAGGGATATAATAAATAACATAGTACAATCACTATCTAAATCAGTAAAGATGATGTTTTACCTCCAGATCAACTTTCAGTATTTATGACAGGGCGGTCAAGTTGCATTTGACCCCAGTATTATCTGAATAATGATTGTTTAAACAATACTATGGTGTTTAACAAGCTTGGTATAATGTGAGCTAGAGAATTCATCTGAGAAGACAATTTTAAGCCACTGAGTGATTGATAAGTATTTAATGAATAGGAAGACCAAATTGAAATTGACCCCTCAGCAAGCAAACACTAATGACTGTTTGTATTACATTATGAATTTCACAGTTTGGGTTGCAGAAAGCAGTAATGTAAGGTGATATAATAACAAATAATACTTCTGACAAACCTGGAATTTATTTGCAGCATTTTTAATCAAGGCAAGAGAACTGTTGATATTAGCAAAAAATCCTCTTTACTTTTATGTCACCCCGTGAAAAGAAAACATGGTATGAGAACAATGTGTTTTCATTTTAATAACCTCACAAGAAAGTTAAAAAATAAAAAAAAAGTAAACGAGCACAGAGCTGCAGCAACTAGGAACAAATAGCCCATTCTTGTGAGTACCCACACCGCACTGATCAGTGCAGTAGTGTTCAGTTGCTTGCTAGCAGAGATGTCGAGGTGCGATCAGCTGGATGTAATGGCATGGTTAGTCACACCATGGGATCTCACAACAGCATTTGTCAATGCCAATGTTTGCTTGCTGACATTGGCATTGGTAGTGGAAGTTACAGAGCTGCATAATAGGAATGGCAGTGAAGTATTGAACTGAAGGCAACCCCACCACCACCCTGCAGAGAGTGACAGGCATTGGGGTGTGCCTTTAGGTCGTCAGGCATAACGGCCATGCCATTTCACCACACCCTATCCTGCAGACACTGACAAGTGTCATGGTGTGCCTTGGGGTCTTTGGCCCTTATGCACACCCCATTCCATCAGGAAATACGGTGAGATGGGTGTGAACTTTGGGGCCGAAGAGTCCAAGGTATACCTCGATGACTCTCACTGGCTGCAGGGTGTGGAATGGTATAAGCATTAAAGAAAAGAATCCCAAGTCACACCCCTGATGCCTGTCATTCTCTACAGGTTGGGGCGCTATGGTCGGAAACCCTAACACCTCAGGCATTTGTTGGTATTTTAACTCCAAATTTTCAACATGGTTTTTTTGTGACGCCCACCTCATGAACAGTGGCAATATCAGTTTGTTAGCTGAAAGCTGCTTATGCACAACGACTACGGCATTTAGCACCACAGGTGCAAAAACACATTCCAAACAGGATGTGAAAAATGACAGCTGTACTGCTCATGAGAAGGTGTAAAAAATGGCAATGTTGCAAATCTGCAGTAAAAATATTTAAAAAACTGGTGAAGTCACGAGCGTGCATAGAAACTGTGCAACACACACTCGTTATATAATTAGTTTGGGGATTTTTTACAGCAGATTGTCAACACAGGCATTTTGGGACCTCCGATCATGAACAGTGTCACTGTGATTTTCTTTATCTGTCCCGAACAATGATTTCCCACAGCGACCACGCATCTCTGCGCTGAAAGTGTGAAAACACATTTCAGCCATGTTGTGGAAAATGACAGCTGTACTGTTCATAAGGAAGTGTGGAAAATGCCACTGGTGAAAATCTGGACTGAAAATATTACAAAGTCATGAACTTACGAGGGTGCGTGGAAACTGCACAATGCTCACTCGTAACACAGTCATTAAATGGACTTCTGTCACCAAATTTTCAACATAGCCATTTTAAGACCTCTGCTCATGAACAGTGTAACTGTGATTTTCTTAATCTGTCCCAAACATTGATTTCGCACACCGACTGCACCATTGTGCACTACATGTGCGGAAACACATTTTGGGCGACATGTGAAAAATGGCAGCTGTACTGTTCATAAGGAAATGTAATAAAATGGCAATGTTGAAAATCTGGAGTGAAAATATTGAAAATTCGCAAACTTATGAGCGTGTGTAGGAACTGCGCACGCACACTCGTAAAAGTCATTTTTAGGAATTTTTCCACCAAATTTTCAACATAGGCTTTTTGAGATCCCAGCTTATGAACAGTGGCAGTGTCGTTTCGTTACTCAGTCCCGAAAGGTGATTTCACGCAGTGACTGCGAAATCACCCTTCGGGCCCAATTAACGCCATGACAGTGAGAGCATTCATGAGAAGGGGTCCCAAAAACCCCATGTTGAAAATTTGGTGCAAAAATTCCAAAAAATGCCTGAAATATGCAGCAAAGTTGAAAAAACCCTATCTATCCCATTATACAGCTTACCGGCATTTCCTCAGTTCGCGGTCGGCTTTGAAGAGTGCAGACGTGTCCCCGGTCCACCAAAGATCATTGCGCCATAGTCCGGAGGTAAGTATGGGGTGGGGGGAGGCAGGGTGCGCAGTGGGTGGGCGTAGGTGGGCTAGGTGAACGCCAAGGGAACGTTTTCTTGTTTACAGGTTTGTTTGTTTTTTAACAGGAAAACAATGCGAGACATTTGCCATGCTGGGGTGGCTCCTCAGCGAAGGCAGATATAGGCTGTTTGGGGGTCTGGAGCTGATGGGGATTGGGCACCCCTGCTACCTATATCGGGATGTGTTGCCATGCTGGGGGTGGGCACCCCAGCGTGGCATCTGAACCTGGGGGAAGCTGAGCACAGCCGATGTAGATTGGGCACCCTGGCTGGCTATACAGTGTGTGTATGGGGGGCGAGCACACAGTATGCATGCGCGTGTGTGTAAGGGGGGAGCACACATGAGCAGGCGATATCTTGTCGCTGCTCACTGAAGCGTAGCTCCCTCTTTCAACTGTATGCCACTGCATTTTCAACTGCTGTCATAGACAGTTCCAGCAGTGATTGGAGAACTGCGACCACGCCTGCAAACACACTGATTGAATTGGAAGACGCTGACACACCTCCAAAATACTCAGATGATGGCATTATGTTTCTTGCACATGCGTGCAAGCAAACATAACAAGCATTTGTCAATGCCGAATGTTTTCTTGCTGGCACTGGCATTGGTAGTGTAGAAGTTACAGAGCTGCATAATAGGAATGGCAGCGAATTATTGAACTGAAGCTAACCCCACCACCACCCTGCAGAGAGTGACAGGCATTGGGGTGTGCCTGTGGGTCGTCAGGCATAACGACCACGCCATTTCACCACACCCTACCCTGCAGACACTGACAAGTGTCACGGTGTGCCTTGGGGTCTTTGGCCCTTATGCGCACCCCATTCCATCAGGAAATACGGTGAGATGGGTGCGGTATAGGAGAATGGGGCGAAGTTTGGGCCCGAAGAGTCCGAAGCACACCTTGATGCCTCTCACTGGCTGCAGGGTTTTGGGGGGGGTGAAATGGTATGAGCATGACAGGCAAGAATCCTAAGTCACACCCCTGATGCCTGTCATACTCGACAGGGTGGGGCGTTATGGTCGGAAACCCTAACGCCTCAGGCATTCGTTGGTACTTTCACTTCAAATTTTCAACATGGTTTTTTTGTGACCCCCACCTCATGAACAGTGGCAATATCAGTTTGTTAGTCAAAACTGCTTTTGCACAGCGACTATGGCATTTGGCACCACAGGTGCAAAAACACATTCCGAACAGGATGTGAAAAATGACAGTGGTACTGTTCATGGAGAGGTGTAAAAAATGGCAATGTTGAAAATCTGCTGTGAAAATCTTAAAAAAACTGGTGAAGTCACGAGCATGCGTAGAAACTGTGCAACGCACACCCGTAATGTAACTAGTTTGGGGATTTTTTTACAGCAGATTGTCAACACAGGCATTTTGGGACCTCCGATCATGAACAGTGTCAGTGTGATTTTCTTTACCTTTCCCGAACAATGATTTCCCACAGCAACCACGCATCTCTGCACTGAAAGTGTGAAAACACATTTCGGCCATGTTGTGGAAAATGACAGCTGTACTGTTCATAAGGAGGTGTGGAAAAATGCCACTGGTGAAAATCTGGACTGAAAATATTACAAATTCATGAACCTACGAGGGTGCGTGGAAACTGCGCAATGCTCACTCGTAACATAGTCATTTTATGGAGTTTTGTCACCAAATTTTCAACATAGCCATTTTAAGACCTTTGCTCATGACCAGTGTCACTGTGATTTTCTTAATCTATCCCAAACATTGTTTTCGCACCGACTGTACCATTGTGCGCTACATGTGCGGAAACACATTTTGGGCGAGATGTGAAAAATGGTAGCTGCACTGCTCATAAGGAAGTGCGGTAAAATGGCACTGTTGAAAATCTGGTGTGCAAATATTACAAATTTGCAAACTTGCAAGCGTGCATAGGAACTGTGCAACGTGCGCTCCTAAAACAGTCATTTTTGGGAATTTTTTCACCAAGTTTTCAACATAGCCATTTTAACACCTCTGCTCATGACCAGTGTCACTGTGATTTTCTTAATGTGTCCCGTATATTGATTTCACACACCGACTGCGCCATTGTGCACTACATGGGCAGAAACACGTTTTGGGTGAGATGTGAAAAATGACAGCTGTACTGCTCATAAGGAGATGTGGCAAAATGGCAATGTTGAAAATCTGGAGTGAAAATATTGAAATTTCTCAAACTTATGAGCGTGCATAGGAACTGCGCAACGCACGCTCGTAAAACAGTCATTTTTAGGAATTTTTCCACCAAATTTTCAAAATAGGCTTTTTGAGAGCCCACCTCATGAATACTGGCAGTGTTGTTTCGTTAATCATTCCAGAAAGGTGATTTCACACAGTGGCTGCAAAATCACCCTTCGGGCCCGAGTAATGCCATCACAGTGACAACACTCATGAGAAGGGGTCCCAAAAACCCCATGTTGAAAATTTGGTGCAAAAATTCCAAAAAATGCCTGAGATATGCAATAAAGTTGAAAAAACCCTATCTATTCCATTATACAACTTACCGGCATTTCCTCAGTTCGCGGTCATCCTTGAAGAGTGCAGACGTGTTCCCGGTCAGCTGAAGATCATCACGCCGAGCTCCGGAGGTAAGTATGGGGTGAGGGGTGAGTGTGGGGAGGCAGGGTGCGCAGTGCGTGGATGCGGGTTGTGGGAGGGGGGCAGGGAGAAGCGCCGAAGGACAGTTTTTTTATTTACAGGTGTTTTATGTTTATTTACAGACGACATGGGATGTTTGCCATGCTGGGGTGGGCTCCCAGCGTGGCAGCTGAAAGGCTGTTCGGGGGGAGCTGGACCCAACGGGGGATTGGGCACCCCCGTCAGCTATAACAGATTTTGCCACGCTGGGGTGGGCTCCCAGCGTGGCACCTGGATGCTTGGGGGGGAGAGAGACAGTGGAGCCAATGGATTGGGCACCCCCATCGGCAACAGCATGGGGTGGGGGAGAGAGCGGTGGAGCGAAGGGGATTGGGCACCCCGTTGGCCATAACATCAGTTTGCCATGCTGGGGTGGCTCCCAGCGTGGCACCTGGATGCTTTGGGGAGGCGTGGAGCCAACAGGGGATTGAGGCACCCCCATGTCGGCCCGTGCGGGGAGGGAAAGCGCTTGAGCGCGCGGGTAATGGTGCATGCTTGGCTGTGTGGGGGAGCTCTGCTCACTCAAGCGGAGCTCTCCCTTTCAACTGTATGCCACTGCATTTTCAGCTATCATAGACAGCTGGAGCAGTGATTGGCGCTCTGCAACCGCATCTGCAAACACACTGACTGAAATGGAAGAGGCTGACACACCTCTGGAAAACTCCTATGATGGCACTATGTTTCTTGCACATGCGTGCAAGCAAACATAAAAATGGGTGAGAGGTTATCAGGAAGTAGCTACCATTAAAATTTGTTGGGCTTCAGTGCTTACATGCAGAGGAACTTAACCAAAAAGGAGAAACTTGAGCCAGAAGGAGTGAGGGTAAGCAGTTAAAATATTAAATAATATTTAGAAGTTGGTATTAGAACCTTTAATTATAAAAGTAAAATGATGGCTATGAGACCAATAGGGGAATACTATGATTATGTTTTCACAGACTACAAAGAACACTAATTCCACTCTGAGAAGCTCACAGTCTCCTTTAAGGTATGCTGTTAACAAAATAAGTAAATAGAAGCCACAATGTGGCCACATTATAATATTAAACAACATAATAACAGCAAAGCTTTACAAAAAATTATGTTTATGTCATTACAGGCCCAAAATTATTCTTTACAAGAAAGACAAGAAGTTTTAAGTAATATATATAAGGTATGCTGCAAACCAAGAAATATGGGGAACAAGCCTTACAGGCAGTAGTTAAACCTTGTTCCAAGTTGTTAGCAGCACGGTGTTCACTAACATACTGTGCATGTCTTTTTGACCCTGTCCACACTACACCACTTACAGTCTGTAACGGTTCCAAACCGTTACAGACCGGAACCGTTACAGTGTGTCCGCACTGCCGGCAAACAGTCTCGATAACGGTTTGGAACTGTTACAGCCCGTCCACATTTGTGGGTGCCCTGTAACGTTACAGCTGCACCCTATCCCACAATGCAGTTCGTGTTGCATTGGGGAAACACTGGAGCTACACGCTCATGCGTCCACACTATGGCTGGTAACGTTACAGGGGTACAACCGTTTTCGTAACCGTTGTTCAAACCACCTCATAAGTGGTTTCAACAACGGTTCCGAAAACGGCTTCTGTAACGTTACAGATGTAGACGCAAACTGTTTTGGTAACGGTTTGAGCCCTCTGTAACGTTACAGAGGCATAGTGTGGACAGGGCCTTTAGGATGCAACTTAAGATCTAAACAAGTACAAATAAATTAACCCTGTGAAAAATTAAGAATATATACAAGGGTGCACAAGCAATAATCTTTATTGAATGGTATGTGTATACACCAAAGAATTAAAAATGTAACAATATCATATTAAAAAAATGCTGATCAATGACATAAAATAAAATGTATTTACAGATGTGAAACAAAGAATAAACCCCGTGAACAAGCTCCAAGTCGAGCGAAATGTAGGGGGAAGAGAAATGAAAAGAAAGATTGAAGAACAATAACTTGGGCGAAGAGTGTTTACTTCAAAGGGCCCCCCAACATTTCCTATATTTATTCTTGAATTTGAAAGCCTAGATTGGGAGCCGAAGAACCTAGAAGAGAACCATTACCCACTAAACAATATTTACAAAGATATCTGGCCCCCTGAAGACAGAATTATCTGAGCCTGTACATTCGGTATGCCAACAAGAGGTTAGCAGTTTGAATCCCTCCAGAACTGAGACCAAAGGTTGATTTGAATCCACAAAAACAGACAAGAGGGTTACCTTGTTCTGGTAACTGTTCACAAGACTGCGCTTGGAGGTTGGCACTTTGGGAGTAGAGGGCTGACCTGCTGAGTGGGTTTGTGACAACACTAACTGACTCCAGAGACTTAATATATCACCTGGATACGTTTTCTGTTATAACCAGTTTTGTTACGCACTTTTCCGTATCTGAAGCCAATGCAGCTGTGCTGTTAGACTCATTTCACATTTAAAAGATCTGTGGATGCCCAACTGGTGATGCGTTGCTGGGTAGGGTATTTATAGGTCCATCGAACATGAAAACAAAAATGTAAAGAACTGGGACGAATCTTTTTAAGACAAATATAGCTATGACAGATAAAAAAATATATATATATATATATATATATATCTACAGACAGAACGGTAGAGAGAGAGAGACAGGGTTAGTAGGTATAGATAGATAGACAGACAGACAGACAAATAAATATAGACAGACAGATATTAAAGAGATTTTCTGGTTTCCAACAAACAGTCCATAGTTGGCATCAGCAGAACTTACCAAATAAACCCACATTTTGAATTTCAATGCCTTCTGCTTTGTTTTTGTATGTTAATAGTGCCACAGAGACTACTCTTACGGTTTTACGGTGGGTGTCAATTGTTAGGACAGGCAGGATGGATGCAGCTGCTCCCAGCTGGGAAGCAGGCTTCCGCAGGATCACTGGTGGTTTCTCTCCAGTTTCACATCTCTCTCTCACTTTCTTTCTGAGGCTTAGGACCTGGAACAAGGCCGTGACCTTCTTGGACTATAGACGTTGTAGGAGCTTGTTCACCAGAGGGGAACGTCTGAGGTGGGGCAACTCCAGTTCCAAACGTGCCTTCACTCTGTAGTTTTCTTTAAAATTGCTTCTTTTCTTCACACAAACACTTTCACTTGGATCCCAAACTCTTCAGGTCTGCAAGGCCTGCAGTACCTGGACAGACAGTGGCACACCAGTCCACACTTCACTTCAAAGTCACTCCCTTAGGCCATCTGACTGAACTGGCCTCGATCCCTGGGAACAGCCCCTTTTATCTGATGTGAAACTTGATGCATGATTGGTCATGCTTGTTCCAGTCAGACAGTTTTTAGAATGTTCACCCATCTGTGCTAATCATGCATGCAGGCTTTCTGTCTTTGCACTGACTAAAATTCATGGGCATATCTAATGCCAACCCCTGACCCCATTCCCATAAGGCTTTGCACGCAGTGGAGTCATGGGGCCATAGTCTTTTTTTACACACTGTGTCCCTCTTTAGCAGCTTGCTGCCATTTTATTTTACCATCCTTTGAGGCTGCTTTTCATTTGCTCTGTCCCCGCTGACTGTCCTTGGGCCAGGGATATGCTTGGTTTACTTGGCAGTGTCTCCATTTTTGGGTCTGGGGCTCCGATTCGGGGGGTGGCCTTCCAAGGCACTCTCCCCACTGGTACACATCTACACAACATCATTTTCCTCTTCCTGACCCACTGCCTGACCTGGGTCAGGAAACACCTTTGAGGGGCACCTGATGGCACTTTGACCCCCAGATTTCAGTTCTGCCACCTGCCATGGAGCTGGGATTCTCTGATGCTGCAAGCTTCTGATCCAGTTACAAGATTGGAGCTATGGCTCCATGATAGGAGCACCGTGCATACGTGGCAGCCCACATGGCCACCATGCTTCTCTGCTTTCCCTGACTTGCTGTCTGTCCAGCCATCAGGGAAACATGCCTCTTGCACCCAATGGCATCTCTTCCAACCCATCTTGTCCCCCACATTGCAGTCCTGGAGCTGAGATCAGGGGTGATGTTGGCATCTCTAGCCATGATGTCTAGAGTAGAGCCCTGGCATAAGTCTCACCAGGGCTCCTGGAATCAGAAGCAGTTGCCCTGCCAGTTCCCTCTACTGCAGAACCAGGGGAACCGAAGGGTGAAGATGGAAGAGGAGCACAGTAGAGGCATAAGGTAAGCCCCCAGATTTGGGGGGGCTTACATTAAAGTTACGCTTACCATGTCACTAATATAAAGCATTGTAGATGTGGAGTGAAAAGAGTGCCACTGATGAATGTGGCTGGGGGGGAGTGAAAGGAATGAGAGAGAGAGAGAGACACACACACACAGAGACAGAGAGAGACAGAGGGAGACACAGAGAGACACAAAGAACCACTTTCCAGGCCAGCAGATTATGTCTCCCTATTCAGGCTATGCAGGATTACGCACTCTCCCTTTTTCTCTCCCACCCACCTTCCAGTCAAGAGCCTCAGCAACTGAGAGCCACTGACAGTTCAGTGTAATCCACATGGTGGTCCAGATCCAGACAGACTTTATCCACAAGTCCTGTCCATCGGAGGAGAGTACAAAATAGTAATATAAACTGCCTTTTCTTTTATTCTGCAGCCACAACTGCCTGGACACCAACAGGTAAACAAACCTGCATTTTATAATCAAAGGAAGAGCCTTCTGGAAAAAAAGCATGGTGACTCACAACCACTCACTCGCTCACTCTCTCCCCATCCCCTTCCCCTGCAAAGCAGAAATATGTGGCCCCAGCAGCTGATACCGATTCCTTCCCCAAATTCTGGGCTTTGTTTTTTTAGTAATAATTTTTTCACTCCTCCGCAGAGCTGACAGGTGTCTGTGGCCCTCCCTTGGAGGGGCTTGTTCTCTGACCTGACCATCCCCTGCACAGCCGAACCCCCTAATTCCCCCATGGTTTGCCCCCCACAGTGGGGCCAAGGAGAGGAGTACCGGCTTACTCCCCCCTGCCCCGGAGCACAAATCAAGATGTCAGGGGCGGCAGGGATGACATGATGCTTCGGGCAGAATAGCTGCTTTCTTCAGTGCTCCCACTACTCCCTCCCTTGATTCCCATTTAAACATGTTATTTTGAGCTAATCTTACCTGCCACAGAGCCGAAATTGTGAGGACCAGCTACCAGGCATGAGAAGTGATCAATCCGGTCAGGAAATTGTGCAATATGGATGCAGAAATGCGCGCTGTTCCTCTGCGCCATACACTGCCTATCACGCCTAAAAAAACGGCAAAGAAAGTAAAGGGCCAGACTGGAGTGGCGGACCAATGAACGTCTACCACGTCGGAGGCACTACCTTTAACTCTGGACAAATTCCTGGAGGAATTTCGCCCCTTTCGGGACAAGGTCCGCTCATTAACGGAGGAACTGAAAGCTGTAACAACTAAACTGGAGGATCTGGCCCAGCGTACCAGAAACTGCGAGGTGCACATTACTTCCATCGAGAGGAAACAGAATAAATTCGATCCTGCTATGGCAGTCACCAGGCAGTGTATTGCAAAATTAGAGGTGAAGGTTGAAGATCTAGAGGGCTGGAGCCACCAGAATAATGTGCTGATTATCGGGCTCCCAGAGCAAGAGGAAGGCTCCAATGCTGTTTTGTTTGCGCAGAAGTTTGTAAATAAAATCGCAGGTCCCTCATCTTTTGGCCCAGAATACATAATAGAAAGGGCCCATCGTGCTTTAAGGCCTATGCCATCACAAGGAGCCCAGCCCAGAACCTTCATATTTAAATTCCTTAACTACCAAGAACGTCAACATCTGCTGATGAGGGTGAAGGAATTAAAAGAGGTGCTATGGGAAGACGCTCCAATCAGGGTTACCCAGGACCTCCCCCCCCCCCGTCTGTGAGCCAGAAAAGATCCGAATACCATAGAGTGGTCACCAAGCTACTGGCGGCTAACATCTGTTTCTGAATGCTGTGCCCTGCAAATCTCCAGGTTTCCATCAAAGGGAAATGGATGTCTATGGAAGACCCGAAAAGTGCAGAGTTGGAATTGCAGAAGGTACTCCCGAATTTGTTTCAGGCAGGGTGAACTCTACATCCCGGACTATGGGCACTATTTCTGTCTGTCTAAAGGGACGCAGTGAGTATGTCAGAAGATGTATGCTACAGATTACAACTCAAGCATTGAGATTCTTTGTTTTTTCCTTCTTTTCTTTTTCTTTGCTCCCAACGGAAGGATGAAACATGGTAATGCTACCAGATGACTGCTAGCGCAAGTTCATATTGGAACTGAAAGCAATCAGACTTGTAGGCTTCCATGGGATTGGTTAAGTTGGGGGCACAAACTTTTTTGCGTCATGCGAACTGGGAGTGGTGTAACTCTGCCCATGGTGCTTGAACTTCATGCAATAATTGTATTTCTAGTTATTTTCTCTTACAGGAGTTCGAGTTGAATTGCCTTACCCATTGATGAGGGGTTACTGTTAAGTTTTTAGGGGAGCGTCGGCATGAGGGTCTCTAGCTCAACTCCCACTGGAGGCATTTATGACCCGAAAATGTTTCAGTTTGGTTCTAAGCCAGATGTAAGGAGGGGTGATTCCTGCCCTAATTGACTCCTCTCTTGCTGTTATACAACTGCCTGGCCACTGGCTTTACTGAGTGAGAGATTTATAAGGGAAACCCCCACTAACGGTGAGGGTATAGCTTCAAAGTGGGGAATTTATCTGCCCAGGTGTGCCCGTTTTTCGAAGGGAACAGTTTGTCACGTGCTCCAGGCTGTGTGGGAGAGAAGGGGAGCTGGGGGTGAGGAGAGGCTGTACAGTGGAAGACACCACCTACTGGAAAGATGCTAGCGGGGGGGGGTCCTCCTTTAGGACCCCTATTAAGACAGATGTACTGGGGGGGTAGGGATGTACGAAAGAAGGGTCCAAAGGTATAGGGGAAGTTCGGGGGTGGAGGGCTTTTTCAATGGAGGGGAAGGATTTGGAGGGGAGGGAGAGGGCCTGGCTTGGCACTTTGGGTTTATGGGACTGTATTTTGCAGGTTAAATGGTATTTCTTGATTTTTGCATTTTATTTTTTCAGGAATGGCAACCACTAGAAAATGCATTTCTTGGAATGTATGGGGGATCCAGGCTAAAGTCAAACGGTATCAGGTCCTGAAGCACATCAGGTTACTCGGAGGAGAAGTTATTTTTCTCCAAGAAACCCATCTCCTGGAGTCGGAAGGATCTGTTCTCCAGAGGCAATATGTGGGCAAAGTCTTTAATGCTGGAGATAGCACCCAGAGTAAGGGAGTGGCTATTATGGTGGCCAGGAACACACCTTTCACGTCCAAACAAGTTATAAGGGACCACCGGGGTTGTTACATATTTGTCAAGGGGATTCTGGATAGAACGACAGTAGTACTGGGATTTATATACGGTCCCAATAATGACTACCCCCTATTTTCCACAAACTTATTACAGGTCTTGGCACCATTCACAACTCTTCCATGCATTATGGGAGGAGATTGGAATCTATCATTTTCCCCTGACTTAGAAAAATCGGACCCCAAAAGACAAGGCCTCTCCCTAGCACAATGTTCCATAAGGGAAATGATGGATCATTTGGGGTTAGCCAATCCGTGGCAAATTTTATACCCTACTTCCAAAGATTTCACCTTTTGTTCCAGCATGCATGGCACCTTGTCCAGAATAGACTATTTTTTAATTAGCCAGTCACTGCTACAAGGAGTCATGCCTGCTGAGATAACCCCGGGGCGATATCTGATCATTCAGTGATCACTTGCACTTTGGCTCTCTCAGCAGACACATCTAAGGATTCGTTGTGGAAACTTAATAACCAGCTCCTTAAGGATGACAAAATTGTTGAATTGCTCATTCAGACAACTGAGGAGTACACTGACATCAATTTGAATTCCACAGTGAGACCAGACCTAGAGTGGGGGGGGCGCTGAAGTGTGTAATGCAGTTTTTTTTATAAAGACCACTTCATGTAGGAAAAGGGAAAGAGAAGAAAAAGCCCTTTCATTATTGTCTAGAATTCATAGTCTAGAGGTCTCCTTATCTCCATCCACCACAGAATCAGATAGAGCTCTCCTAGTTGGACTTCAAGATCAATATAGCCCTCTTCTACGGGAGAAGGCAGAATATGCCATATTAAAAACAGGGGTGAAGTATATTGTTCAAGGGGAGAAGGCAGGACATCTTTTGGCTCTGTGATTGAAAAAAGTAGAGTCTTCCCAAATAGTACAAAGCATCAGGTCTCAACGGACCGGTTCTTTTTGTCTCACTCCTAGAGAAATCATGGCAGAGTTCACAGAGTTTTATAAAGACTTGTACAGCCCCATGCCCAGTCAACCAACTCCAGTGGTAGTTGATAACTATCTCCGACTCCTTAACCTCCTGACTCTTACCCAGGCCCAGCAGGAGATGTTGGTCGCCCCCATCTCGGAGATGGAGATAGGGTACGCCATATCCTCATTGTCAGCTGATAAAGCACTGGGCCCAGAAGGGTATTCACCCAATTTTTATAAGGTTTGTAGTAAGCAAATGGCCCCTTGGTTGGCCTGATTATACGAGTGGATCTTGGGGGGGACCAAATCGACAATTCACTGCTTGAAGCCGTACTCACTGTATTACATAAGCCAGATAGAGACCCTGAGTTAACAAGTAGTTATAGGCCCATCTCGCTACCGAATTGCGATATTAAAATTTTATTGAAAATCCTTGCTAACAGGTTGAAGGTAGTTCTCCCACACATTATTCATGCAGACCAGGTAGGATTTATGGAAGGACAACAATCGGTGGACCATTTCCAGAAGCTGGCACACATCTTCTCCATGTTCAGAGACTCCAATACTCTGGCAGGCCTGCTGTCTCTGGATGCAGAGAAGGCGTTTGACCATGTGGACTGGCAGTTTTTGTTTTGGACCATGCTTAAATTTGGATTTCCAGCTACATTCATTACATGGGTGTTGTCTTTATACCAAAAGCCCCAGGCTAGAATATACTGCAGTGGAATGTTATCAGAGAGATTTACTTTATATTCAGCTACCCAACAGGGTTTCCCCCTTTCTCCCCTACTGTTTAATATTTACCTTGGACCATTGTTATTCCGGCTGCGTACCCATGATGGACTACAGGGGATTCCCGTAGGACAACACATTTTTAAATTATCGGTCTATGCCGATGATGTGCTTCTTCACCTGATTCACCCAACTGAGTCCTTTCTGATAGCTTTGTCAATCATTTCTGAATATTGGGCCCTCTCCAACTATAAAATCAACTTAAGTAAGACTACTGTTTTCCCTTAAATCATAGGTTCCATAAACAAGCGATTTCTCCACTGGGGGTTCAATGGAACCCTAAAAGCATAAAGTATGTGGGAGTGAGGCTTTCTAGAAGTGAAGGTCAGTTGAAAAAACAAAATTTTGATTCCCTTCTAGATACTGTCCAGAAGGATTTCAAAAGATGGCAATCTCTTCCTGTATCTCTGTGGGGCAGAATTAGTATTATTAAAATGAATATTTTACCAAAAATGTTTTACCCTATCAATATGCTCAACTTGTGGTTACCCCTAGCCTGGTTTAAGAAATTGCATGCCCTCATCTCTTCCTTTATTTGGAGAGGGAAGCCCACCCAGGCGGGCCTACCTAAAACTAGCAACATCCACGAAGGCAGGTGGCCTTAAACATCCACACTTCGGATTGCATTACTGGGCGAGCCAAGCGGCTAAGTATATGAGATGGTTCACACCCCAGGAAGAGATTGCCTTCCAATCATACATACCTGAATGGCTAATTTTGAAAAGAGAGGTAATATCTAATCGGACTATTTCCAAATGGGCCCTCCTGCATGTCCCTATCAGGAACCTCCCCACAGAACTGTGCATCTCTCCTGTGTTATCCTCCTTCTGGATACATGCGCAATTCTGTGCTTTTCTTAAATATCAGAATACCAAGGATTTCAGACAACCAGTCATGGGTAACCCTAATCTGAAGATTGGGGGCAAATTCATATCTCCATCATGGCTTCCCTTGATTACTAATCTCAAGGTGGGAGACTTGTTCAGAGGAGGGTCCTGTATGATGTCTGATACAATCATGGCCATATATACCATAGACAGGAAGCAGGTCTTCAAGGTATGGCAGCTACGGCACCTCTTGATAAAGACCTTTTTAGGCATGGAGGATGCTGTAGGCACACGAGTGGTTAGATTCTCTGATCCCATTATGTGGCAAACCCCATACAGTCTCCTAGATGTATGCATGTCTTCGGGAAAAGGTACTTGATGTATCCAGTGGGGTCCCTAAATATTGGAATTCCCGATTTCCCAATCAGGTGGACAAATGGGATTCAATCTTGCTAAACTCTTATCAATATGTTTCCCAGGATAGACTGAAGCTCACGCAGTATCAACTGTTAAATGATATGTACTGGACCCCAGTTAAACTTAAAAAGTTGTGCAGATCGGTAGACGCCCTGTGTCCTAGGTGTCAGAAGGCCAAAGGAAATCTGGCCCATATCTTCTGGGATTGTCCAGTGATTAAGGATCTATGGTAGTCGATAAAGAACAAAACGGACCCCATACTGGGTCTTGCTGATTTATTTACACTGAAGAAAAGTTAGTTTTATGCCATTGGCTGAACTGGCACATCATCTCTTATAATGAATGGCTGAGGGACTTGTTATTTAATCTCTGTGTTGACCAAGTAAAAGCTAATCTAGGATGGTCCCTGAACCACTGCAAAAAGATATGGGAGGGACTGCATGCTCTATATCTTTTTCAGACTGGGGCCCCACCACACTAGGGAAGGGTTGGTAGTGGACCATCTTATCTTATCTAATTTTGTCATACAAAATATGCCATTCTGCTATTACCAGATATGTTCTGCCATTGCCTTACCACCTACTTTGCAAGGTTATTTGAGTGCCGAACTGGGGGTGGAGAGGGGGGGCTTAGCATGGAGTGGTTAAGAATATCCCTGTTCATGCACTGGTGTATGTTTTTGCTTCATGTTAAAGCATTTGTGAAAATTTCAGTAAACGTGGAAAAAAAAAAAGACGTCAAGGGCAGCAACTTGCGGAGGAATGTGTCGGGTCATTATGGACCCCCTCAGCTCCCGGTATTTTCCATTTTCTCCCATGGACCCACATACCATGCAATAGGCAGGGCAGCTTGCTCCCACCTCTACGGAAGCAGCCATACACCCCGGGCATGAGTCCTCTCCTCTATAGGGCGACACATCTGTGTCGACATCCAGCCACCACTGGGTGTCAGTCTACAGCGCACCGCACAGTCCCCCTTCCCCAAGGAAGGAGAGCTGTCTATGGACACTCAATCCTTCCTCACCCCTGCCCGACCCCCAGCGACCCAAGTCTGTTCCTGAACACGGGTCACTGACATGGAGTGAGGTGTGGCATCCAGCGCCTCAACCCTCAGTGCCACCGGGCCAGCCTCCTAATTCTGGGCTTTTACGAAGCTCTGATGAACAGAACAGACGAGGCACTGAACAGGATATATATACAGGCCCCAGCAGCTAATACCGATTCCTTCCGTGGATTCTGGGCTTCACCTGGTTCTAGAATACAGAGCAGGTAAGGCGTTGAACAGGAGATGCAGTTCCTCTTCTTTAGAATGCTGCTATTAGAATTCATAAGGGTGGGAAAAGAGCACTGCTATGTTGAGCGGGAGTAAAAAGAATGTTGTTGATGAGAACAGCTTTTTGGGGGCATTGAAAGAAGTTCTGCTGATGAATGGGGGGGGAACAAACATTGAACTATGAATAAAGTTCTCCAATATAGCACTCACCTAAAGTAGTGTATTAGGAATATTACTCAACATAAGTCTTTACAAAGTAGAAAATGGAACCCTCTAAAGACTGAGATCCCAAATTGGAAGACATGGTCAACACACATAGAAGTTAGAACTGCCAGTTTCTAATGAATATAATCTCTGCTCATTTATGATTTTTGCAAACATTTTTTGTATGTTCCTTCCTAACAGTAGAAACTAAAATCATAGACTAGCTGTTTGGTACAGTTCTAAGTCTGTGAGAAACTGAGTGAAAGAGTGTTTGTGTGTGTGCGCGTGTGTGTGTGTGTGTAACCTAATGTGATGTACTGTATACTATGAAACTGCACTATTGCACTTTGTCTGTTGAACTGTATGCATGAATTGTCACACTTCTACAGAGGAATGACCATTGAACAAATTGTAACTACCATTGTTCATGCTGTCTCTACTGTTCTCCTGCACCTGATGTTGTATCGTGAATTCCATTTATTGCGTGTAACTTATCCCAAGTCTCTACTGAAAAAGGGACCCAAGTCTCAGAGAGATCACCCAGTTACCAAAACCTAGTAAATAAATGTAAGCACCCCATGGTTGGGTGCCGACTATGCAGCCCTTGCTCCTCCCTGTCTCTTTCTTTTGGGGGGCTGTGGGGTTTGTGGCCTGTCTGCAGGTCGGATGGAGCTACGACTCCCAGTTGGCTGTTTAAGGGAGGTTTTAGTGCCCTTTTTGGGGGGGAGGAAGAGGACTGGCGGAGAGAAAGAGGTTGTGAGATCGGGGCTGGGGTGGCCTGCACTATCCCCGGCCCAGCTGGGTTCTTTAAGAGGACAGCATGGAGTCAGTCCTTCCAGAAAATTGTGCTATGGGGAGGTCAGTAGAGAGATGTAGCATGTCAAGTGGCCCGTTGGTCGTTCACCCTCAGTAGTCGCCACTGTGTAAGAAGACACCCTGTAGATTCTGCAAAGAGTGGGCCCCACCATCACATTTTAGGGGAGCCATAGCCCAGGCAATGAAAGGATGAGCCACCATGTGAACTGCAGCACAGGCGGGTTGGCGGTGGGTCCAGGTAAATAGTTTGTCGAGTTCCTGCTGTTGGGGAAGTGCAGTGGTGAGAGCCCATGCTGGGGGGATGGTGGTGGTGGCAACCTGCCTTTCCCTTTACTGGTGTGGTACTGCAGCAGGACCCAAGTGCTGTTTGGGCCTGAAGGTTTTTCAGGTGTCAGCATCGGTGCATCTCTGGGATCGCCAGGGCCTATATGAGTTGCCCTGGGATGCTTGGAGCCCAGTGCACCTTGAGAGGCAGGAGGGTTGGTATGTGCAATACATTTGGAAAATGTTCAGCCACATCTCATTCTGTGTTTCTGCCATAAAAAAAAAAAATCGAAGGCCTATTCGGCTTCCTGAATGACCCTGCTTTGATCATCTCAGATCGCCAAGTATGTGCCGTGGCCTTGTGTCATGAAAAAATGCTACCTCAGAAGCTGTGCCACTTGTGCCCCACTGCTCCATGGAGTGGAATTTTCTATTTTTATAACCAATTAAATGTTTTTTATTTGCTATATTATTAGTGTGGACATTGGACTTAATTGATGAATTGTGCATCAACCTGTAACCACCTAGTTGCTCCCTCTAGCTGCTGTTTGCCCCCATGGCTGATGCACGGAGCAGGAGCTTAAAAAAAAAGATCATATTATTTCAATAAACTATCAATAGTCTTTTTTAATTTTTATGTTGCTTGCACGCATGTGCAAGAAACATAGTGCCATCATCCGAGTTTTCGGAGGTGTGGCACCCCGTCTTCCAATTCAGTCAGTGAGTTTACAGGCATGGCCACAGTTCTCCAATGACTGCTGCAGCTGTCTATGGCAGCAGTCAAAATGCAGTGGCATACAGTTGAAAGGGAGAGCTCCACTTCAGTGAGCAGAGCTCTCCCCCACACACACGAGCACGCAAAGCACGCATATTATGCATGATGCGCCCCCACGCACACTGTGGCGGCTGACGGGTGCCCAATCACCCGTCGGCTCCACCCCCACAAAGCTGCCCAGATGTCACGCTGGGCAGCCCCCCAGTGTGGCAAAAATGTTATAGCCAGCAGGGGGTGCCCAATCCCCGTTGACTCCACGCTGCATGCCCCCAAAAACCTGATCCAGGTGCCACACTGGAGCCCACCCAGCGTGGCAATCTTAGTTATAGCCGACGGGGTTCCCAATCCCCGTCAGCTCCAGACCCCAAACAGCTCTTTCCAACTGCCATGCTGGGAGCCCACCCCAGTGTGGCAAATGTCCCGTATCGTCTTAATTAAAAAACAAAAAAAACATGTAAATAAAAAACGGTCCTCGCAGTCTCCTGCCCCCACCCACACCCACCCACCCACTGCACACCTGCCTCCCCACACCCAACCCATACTCTCGGAGCTTGGCATGATGATCATTGGTGAACCGGGAACACGTCTGCACTTTTCAAAGCCGACCGCGAACTGAGGAAATGCCAGTAAGCTGTATAATGTAATAGATAGGGTTTTTTCAACTTTGTTGCATATCTCAGGCATTTTTGGGAATTTTGGGCCCAAATTTTCAACATGAAGTTTTTGGGACCCCTCCTCATGAATTCTTGTACTATCATGGCGTTAATCAGGCCCGAAGGTGTGCGAAATCCATGTATGGGACATATTAAGAAAATCACAGTGACACTGTTCATGAGCAGAGGTCTTAAAATGGCTATGTTGAAAATTTGGTGAAAAAATTCCTAAAAATGACTGTTTTACAAGTGTGCATTGCGCAGTTCCTACGCACGCTCGTAAGTTCGCGAATTTTCAATATTTGCACTCCAATGACTTCCAAATATCTAAAAAGCACATACAAGCAAGCAACATTCGGTATTGACAAATGCTTGTTAGATATGACACTAAAAGGTAGCCAGTAGTCAGAGTCAGCCTGAACCTTATTTTCCCTCACCTTTACATTTTTTCCTATGATGCTGAAAAGCAACCTGTTACTAATGGAAAACAGTGCTGATATCACACCTGCTGTTATTTAGTATGCAACCTCTAACCATCAGCTGTAGCTATCCAGGAGGAGTGTCAGTCAGTAGCATATACAGTAGTCAAGGCCCCTGGAATTCTGCGGTTCTGCGGTTGCGGAATTTGCCACAGAATTTGCATCATGCCGCAGAATATATATAGTGCCGCATAATTGTTTTTGGTGAATTTTCATAGAAATATACTGTTTTTCCATAGTGTCAGGCTTTCTTTCCCACCTCATTTATCCTGAAGCCCCTCCTCTATGCTCAGCATATGATGTCATTGATGACATCACATCATATTTAGCCAATGACAGGACTGCATTCTGCCAGAGGAATGAATAAATCATGCCACAGAAATCAGAAAATGCTGCCGCAGAAGTCAAGGAGCCTTGCTGCAGAAATCAGAAAATTCTGCCGCAGAACACCAGGGGCCCTGACAGTAGTCTGTCATTTAGAAGCCAGTAGTTCCTTATGCTGCCTCTCTCCTTCAACCATCATGTCTACCACACAGTCCTTTGATTGCATCTTCCAAGCCAGCAACATAGTCTACTCTTTTGATAAAGGACTGTGGAGGTCCGAAACATGTCAGGCGGGATCTTTTTCTGTGTGCCTGTTTTTTAACCTGGATTAATAAAAATGTGGTTTTAACAGAGGATCAACTCCAGCTTTCTACTTGCATTCCTCTCACAGGTTCAGGTGTGTGCCAGAAACCTTAGCGGTGTTTATGCTGGTGAGTTTCTTGAGTACCACCCTCCTGGTGTGCACATCTTTGGATTGCTCACATCTGGCTTCTAAGGAACAGACAGTTTGCTCAGAAAGGTAAGTACCAGCTGCAGCACATTTTGGTTTTAACTAAGTAATAGAGAAGAACTGCTGCAGTTGATATTTTTGGAGAAAATAGCTCCCTTTTTGAGCTGTCAGTTGTATATGCTCATATGGGGATCTTTGCACATAATGTCAGACTGCCTATGCACTGCAGATCTAAGGCACGTAGGCAGCCCTAAGTTAGAAAGCCATGCAGCAAGGGTGTGGCGGGCCCCAAGTGGCATTCACGGAAGGGACATGTGCCCCTTCAGCAACAAATCCACCAGCCGAGCATGCAGCTACATGTATGGACAGTCCTGGCGTGTGTCTGGGGATGTGCCAACATTCCACATAATTTATGAAGGTGTGGAGCGTCAGATAAGAGGAGCACAGGATACGGCAGCAGGGACCCCACCATATCTATTGCGTGTCAACCCTGGACTGGCTGTGGTGGAACCAACCACCTCCCCCTAAGGTCCTCACCTTCTGTTTGTTTGGGAAGACCTAGCATGGAGATGTTCTTGGCCCTTTGTAAATTCGCTATATTTTCCAAATGGAGATGCAGTAAGGTATTTTCTTTTACTAATTTCTCTGTCACTGACACAGTTTGTTTGGGTTCTTTCAGAACTTGGCTCATTTTACCATCAGTGATGTCTGTTTTCATTTCAATACTCTGTATATGATCTTACATTGAATCCAATCTCTTATCAAATTCCTGCATTGACTGACACAGCTGCTAAAACATTCTATTCACAGTGGTCAGTGAAACCTCTTGGGCTCTGTCTTCATTCAGGCCCCCAGCTTTAGAGAGCTCTACTTGGTTGCTGTGTCCTGCTGATCTGCTTCTAGGTTTAAAAAAGTCCATAATCCCAGCATAGCCTTTTGCTTTACCCATTATGGTCTCAGTTCAAAGTTCTGTAGTAAAGTTTCTAGTACCAGCAAAACACTAATAGAATAAAAGTAGTTGTAACATGGCAATAAATGCTTTAGTACAACAAACGATTGACACTGGTGGAACTATAACACATGACCCAACCTCATCCATGCATTAATCTCTAGTAATGCCTGCTTTCTCCTGTAATACTTTTAAGAACCACTGCAAAATCGCTACTGAGCACTAGTCCCTGTGTAGTAGTGGGAACGCGCTCAGAAGTCTCAAGGCTGAGAGACAGATGACAGCGTGAGACAGAGGAGCAAGTCAACAAAAGTGCTCTTCTCTCTCTGTGTTTTTCACTGTGGCATCTGTATTCTTTGCTGTCTCTGCTGTCCCCATGTGTTCCGTTCATTCCCACCCACCCACCCACCCGCAGACCTCTGGGGAGATAGTGGTCAGTGTCCTCACCAGACAATGCAGCCAAAATGTGAACTATTGCCTACACTGTGGACAGAGAGGGAGAGAGATGCAAGAGTCAGCCACGTCTTTCAATCGTGTCTCTCTCTTCCTGTCACATAAACCCCTTCTGTCAGTCTCCCTTCCATAATAATTTTTTTATCAAAACCTCCTGTGGCACAAAACACAGAGGAAAGACACACAGCAGCAACATCAGAAGACTAAAAGAACAGCAGTGTACCCTCTGTTACAAGACAGACAGAGAGCGAGAATTCTGAATGCGTGAGACCAAGTTGGTGCTCAACACAACGGAATTATTTGCCTGTCTCTTCATTTGTGTCTCTCTCTTTCTCTTTCTCTGTCTGGCAATGCTACCTTGTAAATACAGAGTGAGATATAGATAGAGTAGTACATCGGTTTACAGAGCTGTACAATTTGTATAAGTTACCCAGCATGCAGAGGAATACATTCCCAGAATGAAATTCATCATATAACAAACAGCACTACAATCTTTCTGAAAGTTAGCCAGCAAAAAAATTAACACATTACTAACTGTTAAGTGACTCTCTATACAGTGAGTCACTCATTCTCTTTACATTTGTACTCACGACGGTACATCTACACATGGGAGCATGTTCAATAGACTGCCACCACAGAGAGACACAGACAGAAACATTCTGAACTATACCTCTGCAAATATTGATACAAAAACATTCAAAACCTCGACACGTCTGCATTTTGTTAGTATGTATGTCTAACATGGCAATATTTCCTAACCAGCGCTTGCCATGTTACAAGCACTTTAAGCCACTTGAAAGAAGGCTTTTACTAGGGAATTAATGTGTGATTGGGTGGTTGGGGCACTCGGCCTGCAGCCTTGTGCTCCACCCCCCCCAACCATGCATTAGTTCCTTAGTAGAAGCCTCCTTTCTCGTGGCTTAATGCTTACATCCCATGCATCTACTCCCTTTGGCTGCTCACCAGCACCCCCCCAAAACCCCCATTTCAGCTGTCTAAAATACCTGTAAAGATGAAACACATCCCGCTGTAGTGCGAGCATCATTGTTTTTTAGTATCATGACATTGGGCTTCCACCACCCACAAAAGACAATTCCCCTTCCCTGTCCCTGCTAAGGTGACAGAAATCCCCCTCCCTTCCCCCCTTTTGTGAATAAATACATCCAAAGTCTCCAAACCCCAGTTTCAGCTGTCAAAGTAACCTGTAAAAAAGAAAACGATCCATAGCAGAGCAAGCATCTTCGCTTTTCAGTGTCTGAATCAGAATGAATGGTGAGCATTGTCTATCCTAGCAGTAAAACCTAATAAGCTGGTTTACAAGACACATAGTTCAAGGAGCCGACAATTGAATTCCTTTACTCTGGCATTCTCTCTTGGGCAACAGTAGGGAATGGGAGGTGAAAAATTCACATGAAGTTGGGCTACTCAGTACCAAAAAAATTTATAAAAGACCAGAATATAGGGTCTGATTCAAAACTTTTTATTACATAATAAAAATAGTAGTACAAAACATCATAGCATTCACACAGGAAAAGTACCAACATTTCGTGCACTCACCTGTGCTTGTTCAGTACCTTGACAAAGCGCATGTGATTGTGCAAAACATTGGTACTTTGTCCTTGTGAGTGGTGTGATTTTTTTTTACTACTATTTTTATGTAATAAAACATTTTTTTAATTCGACCCAATATTCTGGGCCTTTATTATTTCTTCAGTATTGAGTAGCCCAACTTCATGCAAATTGTTTGTGAGTGGTAATGTTGTGGTTCCGGTCATTTGAGTGGTCAGCTTTTGTAGCTTAAGGATGGGGGGTGGATGGGAAATGATTTGGAAGGGCTGGGATGGTGACCAGGAGATTAGCCAACACACAGACGAATAATGAATTGCAAAAACTGAATACCTGAACATTCAGAGACCTGAGTATAATATTCAGCTTGCATATTTTGGATAAGGTATTTCCACAGCCTTGCAGCTGATGTTTCATTTGATACCCTTCCTACTTCATCAAGGCACAGTGTGGTACTAGTCCATATAGCTTTGTAGTTTTAAATCATGCGGACAATGTGAAGCTGTAGTGTGAAGCTATACCTGTTGCTCAAACCGAGCTGAAGAAATGGGATTTTTCAGACCAGCCAGAAGATTCCACTTTATCTGCCATCAAAGGGATACAGAGGCTTAAAATGTTGCCTGTGTCAGGAGTGCCATCTCCTGTGCCCAGACTGAGATCCCAATTAATTTATTTAAATTTGCTAACTGGGAGAGGTGCACTGAAAAGGAGTTTGTACTCGGGTGTAACAAGATGAGAATGGTTGTACTTTCTCCTGCAAAATTCTCTTGCAATACCCTTGTATTACTTTACTCTCACTAAAAGCTGTGTGTGCACAGTACAGACCCTTTTGCACACTACAGCATTAATAGCAATGTGAGAATGAGCCATTTCTACCAGTGTGAGACTGAACTATTTATAGCAATATAAGACCGAACCACTCTGAGAGCCCAGCTGAGGGTCTGTTCATTTTCTGTCATATTATTATTGGTGGTGTTTGCAGACTATAGAGATATGTAACATATTTCTGTATTATTCAGGTTTGTAATATGTAGAATAATGCCTGGGAGATTGTGTATAACGAGAACGGTATGCACATCTGAGGTGTAGGATGCTGCAAAAACACTCGAGAACTAACAACCCCACATCAAGGACGTGTATCAAATTTGAGTTTTACACAGTCCCCCAGATACAGTTTTATATAACTGCTGGGCTAATTTTTTGCTGCATGCCCCCTCTCCCACCCACAGAGAGCAGACCATAGTCTGAACTCTATATGGGTTGGGAGTTAAAAGCACTTTCACTTTCCAACCCCTTACTGTGCACGTTGGCCGTTAGGGAAACCCAGTGTGCGAGTACCATTATAACTGGGTTTCCCTATGGGAAAAATTGAAGCCCAGTTATTATATTTTATTTAATCATTGGAATTAAATTGTCTCTATATTGTGTGTCCTCTTGTGTGCACCATATAACAATGCTGTCCTCTTTCTGATTGGGCCACCTTTGCAAATGATGGGCTTTTTTCCCCGTTCAATAATTCAAATAATTTCACTGATTGAATATAAAAGAAATCATGCTGTTATATTTAGTTAATCAATCAATCAATGAGTTTATTTGAATCATTGAATCACTTAATTATAGTCTTGTTTAGGTGCATCACCTAGTTTTCATGAGGGTAGAAGGGGTGCATTTTCCACAACACTAGCAGCAGCAAATTCTAACTAAATTATACATCTTGAAGTGTGTCGAGAATTGTTTAAAACCTAAACCTTCCTGGACTCCAAAACAACAGCTGAAGTGAGCCTAAAAATCTGAGTCGAATGAGACTGGCCAACCTGTCAGGTCTTTAATGAAGGTGTGCTGTCTCGGTCTGTGACAGGAAGTAGACCTGTCCCTTGAAATTGGACCTTCTTCTTGGCATAAAACTACTGTTGCAACAGTTCTACTTTGCTTTCCTAATTCTATCTTGTTATTTCTAGTCCAGAGGGTTGGCCACCCTTGGGGCGCCCCCCCCCCCCAATCTTATATGTCTGTGTCTCCACTAAACGTTCCTATATCCTTTCTGGTCCAATGATCGGATGCAATTGGTCTAAATGTATTACAGAAAACACCTGGTACCTAGCGTGGCATTTCAATATTACTGCCTTATAAAAGCACCATTGTACATGCTGTAAAAGAAGCATACAATGATGCCCGTTTCACATTATAGGTCCTGGTACCCCATAATGAGTCACCTTTGTATGACATGCTTTTATGTAGTTGGTAAAAACATAAGACAGAGATATGAATACCTGTGTACCAATACGTTAATTATTTGCCATGCGCAAACTGACTCACATAGCAACAGGTAACTCTCTAGATGTACAGTATATTAAAAGTGATATCTCCCGTTTTTGTCATAATAGTCAGTGTAGAAATACTTAAAGGATTAAAATGATGCATGCCCTTACACTACAAGGCAGTCCGTTTCTGCAGCAGACTTATGGAGAGTGAAAATGTGCAGCGCGAGTCTCACCAGACCCCGCTCACAGACCAAAGCTGCTTGTAGCAGACTCACAGAGAGTGAAAGTGTGCAGCGTGAGTCTCGCCAGACCCGCTTTCATACCGAAGCTGCTTGAATTGGTATGTACCTTGGTCTTCTAGCAAAGAGGCACATTCTGACGTTAGCAAGTTCCCCGTTCTATTAGTTTATTGCACTTTTGCCTCTGTAGCAGCTGGTTACCCCCATAGAAACAGAATTGCTAGAAGCACACCCGTTTCAAATGTTCCTTCAGTCAAGGACAATGGCAAGTTGACGGTTGAGCATTTTAACACTAAAACGAGGAAAGCTATAAAATATTTTTTTTTATTTATTTATTTAGTTTTTGTTGACCGGGTAAGTGCACTAGACAAATTCTGCCTATTTTCAGGCACGACCCGGGGGAGGGGGGATACAGATGAATGCCAGCTGACCTTGAAACAGATTAAGCTGTGGGTGGTATTTTTAGTGAATGAGGGAAATTTGGCCAGGACACCAGGGAAATTCCCCCTACTCTTTTTGATAAGTGCCATGGAATCTTTAACATCCACCTGAACTACCACCAGTCCAGGCAGATGGGGCCTTGGTTTAACATCTCATCCGAAAGATGTCACCTCAGAAGTGCAGCACCCCTCTCATGCTGCACTACAGTGTCAGTACTGGGATATTAACCCAAGTGCCAGATGTGGGAACTGAACCCACAGCCCTCTGATCTGCTGGCCTCAGAGGTGAGTGTGCTACCTACTGAGCCACTGACACATACTGGTTGTGAAGTAAGCAAGCAGATATTATTTACTGTACGTTACTGTGGACGTTTTACCAATACTTACTTCCAGATATTTGCAGACTGCTGCAGATAGTATGTGTGCACTGGCGCTGTTCAGGTTGCTATGTGCCTTCAATATAGGGCGGCAGCAGCCCCTAATGTCCTAATTTATACTGCAGTGTATGTCAATCAAGACAGGATGCAATGTTTAACGTTTGTTGTGCGCTTTCCTTTAATTAAAATGTGAAACGCTTGCCAGAAAATGGGTACATACATCTAGCAAAGAGCTCCATAGTGTTATATAAATTAAATGGAGCCTGCAAAAGTTATTTTAAAAGTTTGATGATGCTGGGAACACCTGACTTGGTGGGCAGGCACAAAAAGGTATCCTGTACTGCTTAGTTTCAGATAGGGGGTCAGTTCCTTCTGACCTGTGTTGGAGAAGGACCGAAGGAGTCCTGTGTCAGAGAGTTTACCTCTTATAATTGTTGATGCAGTTTCAAGTGATTTTGTTTTATTTTGCTCACAGTACAGAGCTTATAGATTTTTTTCATATGTTTCTGAAATAAACATTGCACCTTTCCAATGGTGCATTAAATCTTAATTCTGCTTGTGGAGTCCATCTGTTATCCCACTCCCTATTACACGGTCGCGTCATGGGTAAGGTGGTTCTTTGACTATTTAGCTACACAGTGAAAGTTTTCACCAAAATGGAGATGCAGGAGATGCAACTCATGAAAAGGAACCAGGTTATTGAGCAACTCCACCCCAGAAATTGGAACCAGAGAAGAGATGTGAACAATAAAACTTCACTTTTGAACCATGATAACTCTATAAATATCACTGTACCCTAAATTCCCTTCTATAAATTTTACTGTACTCTATAATAATAGAAACGTAGACTTTGATGGCAGATAAAGATCGCTTGGCCCACCTAGTCTGCCTATTTCCCTACCTACTGGATAAGCTGCAGATCCTAGTTCCCTTTCATAAATATTACTGTACTCTAAAATCACGTCTATATATATCACTATACTCTCAAATAACTATAAATATTACTGTACTCTAAAATCACGTCTATAAATATTACTATACTCTCAAATAACTCTATAAATATTATTGTACTCTAAAATCATATCTATAAATAGTACTGTACTCTAAAATCTCTTCTATAAATATTACTGTGCTCTAAAATCACATCTATAAATATTACTATACTCTCAAAGAACTCTATGAATATTACTGTACTCTAAATTCACTTATGCAACTATGATAGAACTCTAAAATCATTCTAAAACCCTTATGAAACTCTAAAAATGTGCAATTTTTAAATTTGTACAATGTCACACCAGAGTTCATATGGATTTGTTATTTGTTAGGCACCCTAGATGATGCGGTCAAGAAGACTGAAGATAGAGGGAACCACCAAGCATGTGCTTTGTGTTGGCTGACTTGAAGAACTTACTAATACTAAGAACATACAGATTTGAACCAGGGTGAGCAGGGCCTCTTGGATGCATACAAGGCACCCTCACAGTCTCGAGCATGCAATTACAGTAGGCACTGTCCCTTTAAATGTGTGGTCCTGGAATACAGTAATTCCTTGCCCTTCAAATCTGTTTAAATCCAAGTCGGCACTGTCACTTAACTACAGTGACACTTTCACTTCAAAACTTTCATTCAAGATTCAACACAGTCACTTGAACAACAGTTGCACTTGTACTTAAAAATGTTTGTTCTGGACCAGAGGCACTATACTAGGCCAAACACTGCGTAAGGAGAACCCTGGATTAAATTGCTTTGATATACCTAACTGAAGTGTAGACCATGGGCTATGCCCCCCTTCCCACAGGCATACACTCAAATTTTAATGTTTAGATAGCAGTCCTGCCCTCTTGGCTTAGGGCCAATTAACTAAGGTCTGTGCGCTAGTGTCCCATGTTAACTGTCCCACCTTTGTTAAGGGCTCTGGGTAGAGTAAAATACCTTAAAGACTTTAAAATATTGACTAGCCCTTTTTAAAATATTGACTAACCCTTGGCTAGGATTGTGGTAGCTATGTGCAGAATGGCTAGCTGGTGCTGGCTATGATGGGGCCTCTCCACTCTCTTCCCCCCTTCTCTAGGCTGGAGCTAGTGTGCACCATCAATAGAATTATTTAGCAAGACACTGCTACTATCAGGCCCACTTCACAGTTACATTTTGCCAAGAATAGCCATCAGCCACAGCTCTTCCATTTTGGCCCTACCAATAAACAATCCCAAGCAAGCAGTCGAATGTAAGCAAAGTGCTTCTTTGTGACAGATTCCAGTCCATGTTTTGGCTATAAATTAAATTTTTGGCCCAGGAGAGCTGACAGTGTCCCATCAACAGTGGTTTTCAGTTGCCAAAGAAGTTAGGCCTTTGCTCTCAGATATTCTGAAGACAGAACCATTTGCTCAAAGGTGTCTCTTACTTCTTTGTGAGAAAGCAAAGGGTGTGGATGACATGTGAGCAGATGGACACCCTTGGAAACCCTGCAGCAGGAAGAACAGTTTGAGGAAACCAGTTCGAAGGAGAGCCATATTGAATGTGGTATGAGTAGAAGTCAGAGGTTGAAGACTTGAGTAGTTGAGTACTGAGGGTAGCGTAAATTGAGACTCACTGGACCCACAGGAAAAGCCAACTCCCACCAGAGACAGATGTTGACGGTTGTTCAAAGGCTAAAGGATAGTTAGTTGAAAGGGAGTGAGAATTGGCTTTTGGAAAGTTTAAAAAACTCCATTAGCAGGACCACGGAGTAATTCACACAAGTAGCCAGCTCCACTTACTGAGTGCTAAATTAAAAAATCACTGCTTATGTCTGATTACACTTTCTGGCATACGGACTGAAATAATCCTCTTAATATGAGGTAAAACTTTTTCCTGAGGAATTATACAGGCAGACCTTTTTCTAAAAATACCTGTTGGACAAGTAAGCTGAAAACAGAGACCAAATAGTTTGTATTTTGGACTTATCAAACCTGCCTTTAGTAATTTAGTGGTTCTTGGGTTGAAACATCTATTAGATATATCTCTCATGACTTGCCACAGCTCTATGAACACCATAAAGTAATGATTAACTCATTAGAATCAAATGAACTTAGTAGTATCATTGGCAGGTATGAGGTGAAGAGACAGCAACTAGAGTGAATAGAGAGACGTGGTCATGGGAGGACTTTGCTGAGGTGCTATTACAACCATTCCAAATAGTGTCATCCTATCAATTATCTTTTAGTAGGAAATAGGATGAAGTATGAAAACATAGGAACAATTTTCTTTTAATAACAGGTTGCTGAATTATTTACTACATGACAATGTATCAACTAGTTAATTTAAATATTTTTAATTTTTATTTGCTATTGTTTTAAATGTTTGTCTCTTGGCTGTCATAGAAATGTGTCCTGTATATAATATGGTGGATGTTGTTTTTTCTACCTTTCCATCATTATGTAATGTCAATGATGTTTATATGTTTTTTTATTTAGTTTTATAACCAAAGAGACCCATGCAACTTTTAAAACTATCAAATACTTACTATATGAAATAAGATATTACCTATTTCTATAAATTCATTACCTATCATATGGGCACCTAGGGCCTTTTGAAATCAGTCAGTGTTAGCTTATGGGTATACGTTTATTCAGATATTTCAGGTTTTGTATGGCTGAGGGCTTTCTTCTTAATCTAAAGTCCCCAACTTTCAGGAATGAAGAACAAGTGATGGTGACTAATTTGGTTAAAACGTCATAACCAGGATGGCATCCAAAGGTTAATTTCCATAGCCCTGGGCACTGAAAGTAACATATGGAGAAGTTTGGAGATGTCACATAGCATGATGTTTAAGTGCAACTCAGGACAGGACCATATATTAATTGGCACCGGGATAGCAACTGAACACTGATTCAGTTTTTCCTTATAACTCCCTGGCAGTTAAGGATTTAGTTGGCCCATTTTGGCCCAAAGGAAAGCTTTCCCTTTTTAAAGGGAACTTGTCTTAGAGTCTGTTTTTGCCACTATTGGGGTTTGGGATATAAATATTTGGAGCCCCAGCTAACCTAAATCTGATGTGTTTTATTTGGTGAAGCCATTTAGTACCACAAGATAATTTTATGACTTAGACCCCACTCTGAAGGGTTTCAGTAATATTTCCTACTCCTGGCAGTGGTGATCCATTTAGGAACTCATACTTGATAGATGACTTTTTTAATCTTTAACCTATTAATTTGGAAAACATTTCTGTAGTACTGGGGGAATGGATTGGAGGAGATATTAGCCATCCTAAACTTTTTGAATAACAATACAATTTATATTATGAAGGTACTAGATGTAGCTGGGTTGGCTTATACTTAAGAGAGCCACACATATTTGTATATTTTTAGTATATTTAAGATCTTTGGCCGACTGTTATTCTATTAAGACTTAAAGGTATAGTGCACTAATTAATTGTGAATGGGTTATTTCTATCATAATCTTTGTTATGATTGTTTATAAAACTGTTAAAGGTGATTTTAAACTGTTTCTAATGCCACAAGAGCAATAACTTATAAAAGGGTATATGTATCTTAGTACTGTATGTGACACGTAGACAGCTGGTTCTGATTAATATATGATTTTGTGATATAAAAATGTGTTATTGAATGTCTCTCATGAGAGATGCTGACAGCCTGTGGAATGACACCCCTCCCAGATTTTAGATACAAGGTGTTACCTGGAAGGCCAAGAAATAATTACAGGCTAGAAGAGACTTAAAATTTAGGTTATCCTGGTTATGTGACTAATTGCAGCTTGCTAGCTGCCAAGATAGATCACAAATATTTATGACATTCAGAGGAAACACAGTTCAGTTCACATGGTGATACAAAGCATGTTGCACCTCCGTGAGATCTGACAGAGAGACATAAGTCCTTTGATGTCCTGGAAAGGGGAAGTTGCTCATACGATCAAAAAAATGTATTTAAAAAAAAAAAAGAGTTTTGCTGAGGTCACAGAATTTTAATTTACCGTCTGAAAAAGACATCCTGTTTTGCATATATATATATATTTTTTATATTCTGACAGGGAGGAGCTAGGTGACCTCATGCAAAGAGGTTGGCAAAGCCAGTTTTTAAACAGTATTCTGTTTTCCATTTTGACACAAATGTTTGGACTCAAAAAAAACATCTACAGCACTGTGAGATAAGCATACCTTAGAAAAGACAATTCTAAGAGTACTGTGGTAGGAAATTTTGTCTGCACTTTTAAACCTGTTTTGTTTAAGTGATTTGTATGTTTTGTGATATATGGTTCTGTATTTACTCTTTACATTTTTATCTATTTTTAAGTAAACTTCTCATTTTTTAATACTCTATTTGTGTCTTCCAAGTCCTTCTGTTTTTACCTGTGATGTGTGGATGGTTAAGAGTGTAACAACACTGTGCATGAGCTTATATGGTAATACCAAATTGGCAAAAGGTAAGAGCAATCTGATGTCTTTATTAGAGTTTTTAAGGGTTCATTTTGTACACCTGGTTAGGTGCCCATAGGTGAAAGATATCTGGCCCCCCATGAAAAGCAGAATTATCTGAGCCTGTACATTGGGTACACTAGCAAGAGGTTCATAGTTTGAGTCCCTCCAGAACTGAGACTAAAGGTTGATTTGAACCTGCAAAACAGACAGGAGGGTTACCCTGCTGAAGCAGAGAGCCTGACCTGCTGAGTGGGTTTGTGACAGGTTGGTTGGCAGCAGTGCAATAAATTTTGGTATTACAAGCTCTGATTGTTCAGTGTGTCAGTTTGAGACTGTCAGCTCACTTGAAAAGAAAGAAAAAGGGCAGTAATTTTTTTTTAAAAAGGAGACAGAACTATATCACTTGGCATGCAGTCAAGTTCCTACCCGTTTCATTTTTTTTTCTAAAGTGCAAGTCAGAGTAGCCATAGTCAGGGAAGAAGATGGTTTCCAACTAAACTACAGCAGGCACACCGTAGACTACTTAAAGCAGTTGTGTGGGGACAGAGGAGTCCCGTTTGAAGTGAAAGCCACCAAGCAGAACCTCATGGATGCCCTGATGGTAGCAGATACCCAGAGCATTGAATCACAGATAGTGACTGAAAAGGACCAGACCTTGAGTGTAGCAGGGCTAGTGGCCAGTGCAGTGTCCAGATCTGATGAGGAGGATAACAGGGCCACTGTAAGCGAAGGGCCACAGCAGCAGGGTAAGGTCACCAGTATCCTGGATCCAGAAGTACTCAGGCTGCAAATTGAGTTGCGCAGAATGGAGCTGGAGTTCCAGAGAGAAGAGAAGCGTGAACAGCGAGCTGCAGAGGAGAAGAGCTAGAATGCCAAGACACAGACCATGAGGAGCATGAGCGCCAGAGACAACATGAACTGGAGAAGCTATGACTCCAACCACCAGCACCAGAGCAGGTAAACGGCTTGGGTTTAACTGGGACTACAGGACTGTGTTACAAATTGAATTCCAAATGATAGTCGAATTTAGAGAGGGGGAGGATATGGATGCCTTTTTAAATTCTTTTGAAAAAGTTTGCATTCAGACTAAAATTCCTACAGGGTCCGGGAGCTTCCAGCTATCCCCGCTACTTACCGGGAAAGCTCGGGATGCATTGGATCAAATGACAATGAGGACAGTGATGATTACAGCAAACTTAAAGCTACATTATTAAAGAAATCTGAATTAAATGCTGAGTCATACAGAGCTAAATTCCGTAAGCTCAGGAGAAGCCCTGACATGAGCTACGAGGAGCTAGCCATGAAACAACATCAGTTTTTAAAACGTTGGTGGGAAGGAATTGAAGCAAACTGTTGATAAAATTGAAAATATGATTCTGCTAGAACAGTTTTTCTGGGCATGCCCAGCAGAGCTGAAAGTCTGGCTGGAGGACCGAGATCTCAAAACAGTGCAAGAGGCTGCTGAACTCTCGGACCGCTATGCCAAGAGCAGACCTGCTCTGAGAGCGAATGGGGTGGACTTTGCAGTGCAGAAAGGGAAAAGCGTGCCTTCAGGGCAGCTAAAATCCTCACTGCCTCCACCAAAACCAGTTAGCCCCCGGTTTCAGAGAAAAGATTTCTCTGAGAGAAGAAATGAATGTTGGTTGTGTAAAGAAACTGGGCACATTGCCAGACAGTGCCACAAAAAGGTGAGCAATAATACGCAAGGTGGTGCTAGGAAGGAAGTGGGTTGTTTGTGTGTCCCTGGAAGCATGCCTGTGAACATGAGGAAACACATGCACCCAGTAATGATGAATGGTGTACAGACGCAAGGGTTAAGGGACACAGGGGCATCCCTGACATTGGTAAAAGGGGATCTGGTACAGCGTGGTCTGCTTATACCCAATAAATACGTCACTGTACAAGGGTTCACTGGTGAAGAGAAAACATTGCCACTAGCCAGTGTTCTCCTGGACTGGGATGAAACAGGGAGAACTGTGCAACAGGTGGCTGTAGCCAAAACGTTAGCAGTGAATGTGATCCTGGACAACAATCTCAAACAGGGGATGGTATGTGCAGTAACCTGTAGCCAAGCGGCAAGGGAAAATTGTAGTTCCCTGAACCCCACAGAAGTCATTGTGGAAACCACTGGGAGGCTGGTTCCCGAGCCTGTGTCTCCAGATGGGGAGATTAATGAAAAGGGGGTAGAAATTTCCCCAGTAGCAGTTAACCACACAGCAACAGAGGGTTACTCCAAAGAGGAAGGGGTGACCCATTGTCAGAGGGTTGGGATTGACAGTGATCCTGAGTGCCCTGACACTAGTGCTAGGGACCTGTCACATGCCTTGGGAATGTGTGAGGGGTTTGCAGCTGCTCAGAGAAGTGACCCTAGTTTAGAGAAGCTGAGGGCTTGGGCAGATTCAGACAGCACACAGAGAGGTGACGGCAGACATAAGGTTTATTGGGAAAATGGACTTATGTATACTCAGGCAGTACAGACAGAGGGAGGGGTGCTAGGCAGACAGCTTGTTGTTCCCCAGTGGTATCGTGAGCAGTTGCTCAAGATTGCACATGATATTCCCTTGTCTGGTCATCTGGGAATCACATACACGATGCAGCAGTTGGCCCAGAATTTCTATTGGCCAAATTTCACCCAGCAGGTAAAGGAGTATTGTAGGGTCTTGTCACCGGTGCCAAGAAATAGGGAAGGTGGGCAAGAAAACCCAAGCCACCCTGATTCCATTGTCCATAGTGGAGGAGTCATTCGAGAGGGTGGAAATGGATATTGTGGGGCCTTAAAATGCCCCCAGCTCCTCAGGGAAGAGATTCATCCTGACTGTGGTGGATAATGCCACCCGATACCCAAAGGCAGTCACCCTATCCTCACTGAGGATGGACAAAGTGGCAGATGCCTTACTTGGGATTTCCTCCTGTGTTGGGTTTCCACAGGAGGTTATCACTGATTGAGGGGGTTCCTTCATGTCGGACCTGATGAAATGTTTATGGGAGAAGTGTGGGGTGGTGCAGAGATGCATGATACCGTATCACACACAAGCCAATGGGCTTGTGGAAAGATTCAATGGTACCCTGAAGTCAATACTCCGGGCGTTTGCTGAACAGCATGGGAGGGACTGGGAGAAATTCCTTCCCCACCTGTTGTTTGCATACAGGGAGGTGCCCCAAGAGTCAACAGGATTTTCCCCCTTCAAACTCTTATATGGATGCTGGGTACAAGGGCCCAGGAGGACTGGGAAGGCAAGCACGCCACCCAGAGAACTCCCAGTGTGGATTACATCCTTAGGTTTAGGGAAAGGCTGAAGGAGTTTATGGGGACAGTCCAGAGCAACCTGGCAGCTGCCCAACAGAAACAAAAAGTGTGGTACAACCGCAGAGCCAGAGCTCACTCATACATGGTGGGTCAGGAAGTCATGGTCCTTATTCTGGTCTGGAAAGACAAGCTGCAGGCTGAGTGGGCAGGAACATATAAAGTAGTTAGGAAGGTAAATGATGTGAACTATGTTATAGAGTTACCTGACCGAAGACAGACAGAAAGGATGTACCATGTCAACATGATGAAGCCATATGCAAATAGGGCTGACATGGTGTTTGCAGTGTGTAGTCCTAGGGAGGGGACGGACAGAGGAGACCCCCTTCTGGACTTGCTGGAAGAAAGCAAGCGGGAGTCCTCTGTGGAGGCAGTGAAACTGTCTCCCCAGCTGGCCCCAGACCAGATCCAGAAAGTAAGGGAGGTTTTAGCAGACTTTGCCCCATTGTTTAGCGCCAAGCCTGGACTAACCCCCTTAGTGACTCACGATGTGAAGACAGGGACACAGACGCCCATACGGCAGACGGCATATCGGGTGTCAGAGGCTGTCCAAAAGGTCATTAGGAGGGAAGTGGAGGAGATGCTGGATTTAGGGGTAATCCAGAGATCTCACAGCCCCTGGGCCTCACCCATAGTCTTTGTGCCTAAGCCAAATGGCTCTACTCATTTCTGTGTGGACTATCATGACTGAATGCAGTCACGAAGTCAGACACCCACCCGATGCCCCAGACAGTTGAACTCCTGGACAAGTTGGGAGGGGTGACCTATCTTACAACCATTGACCTGACCAAGGGGTATTGACAGGTAGAGTTGACAGACAGAGCTAGGGAGAGGTCATCCTTCATCACTCTGATAGGCTCATTTGAATTTAAAGTAATGCCTTTCGGTATGAAGAACACCCCGGCCACTTTCCAAAGGTTGGTAAGCCAGGTGTTCAATGCTGTTGAGGAGTACGCCATGGTGTACCTGGATGACATTGCCATCTTTAGCACCACCTGGGAGGAACACCTATCACACCTTAGGGAAGTGCTGGGCAGGATACAGAGGGCCGGGCTCACTGTCAAAGCCGAGAAGTGCCAGGTGGCCATGGGAGAAGTGGCATACTTCGGGCATGTGGTAGGCCGGGGACAGCTCCATCCTAACCAAATAAAAATAGAGGTAATCCAGGCATGGCCCAGATCAGAAACAGAGAAGCAGGTCAGGAGTTTTCTCGGGACAGCAGGGTACTATAGAAAATTTTTACCCAATTACAGTGCCCTGGCTGCTCCCCTATCTGACCTGACAAAAAAAAGGATGCCAAAGAAAATTACCTGGGGCCCAGCCTGTGAGGAAGCCTTTTCCAAACTAAAGGAGGCACTGTGCCGTGCTCCTGTTTTGACAAGTCCTGACTATAGCAAACCCTTTATAGTTCAGACTGACGCCTCAGACATGGGTATTGGGGCAGTACTGAGTCAGACATCCAGCCCAGGGAGAGATCACCCAGTAGTGTACCTGAGTAAAAAATGACTTCCCAGGGAGCAGGCATACTGTACTGTGGAAAAAGAATGTCTTGCCATAGTGTGGGCCCTAAAGAAGTTGGAGCCATACTTATATGGGCAGCATTTTGTGGTGCAGACTGACCTCAACCCCCTGGTTTGGCTGACGCAGATGGGGAAAAACAATGGTAGATTGCTAAGATGGAGCCTTGCTTTGCAAGGGTATGATATGACCATTCTACATAGGGCTAGAGCCAAGAATCAGAACTACGATGGGCTGTCTTGTGTGTACAAGGAGTGAACTGATTTGGGAAACTCATCCCATGCAGGGGATAGAGTAGCTATACCAAGTCAAAATTTATTTTGTAATTTTAAGAAGAAATGTATCTCTTGTTAGAAAGAGGCCATCATAAGGATTACAAATCATTTTAAATTTTTAAAATCGGAGTCACGGTTGCTAAAATATCAGAGTTTTAATATTGTAAAAAAGTGCTCATTTTCGGATCAGCAGCCTATTAAAATGCATAGGGAAAAAGATACCCAGACACGTCTAAAACTGAAGTCAATTTTTGTTTTTCTTCCTAAAGTATGCATAACTACTTATTAAAGATTCGTAATGATTTGAAACTTGAATATTTATATATTTTTGTACCGTTAATTCATTGGTTGCATTAATTTTACTGTCAAAATTAATTTTGATAGATAAAATGAACCCTTAAATGGCTAAGTTGGTGTCTAAACCATTTAGATTAACATTTTACACGTTATTTTTGATGTTTATAGAGGAATTGATGCATCCAAATTAACAGTATATGTTACTAAATGAATATATTTAATATTATTTTTGTTGTACGACTTCAGTTTGTATTTTTGAATTTGTGGTGGCCATTTTTAAATTCAATATGGCCACCATATTGTGATAACCAATAATATAACTTGAGATATCAAGTTATATCATAAGAAAACTAAATTCAAGTTCAACTACCTAATGTAATCATTGAATACTTGCAATAGTAATTTTTGGGACTGATGGCGGCCATTTTGAATTCCAAGATGGCTGCTATACCCTGCTGCTAAATTAATGTTTAGACCTATGAAGTGTATATCATCTGAAATCTCTAGTGAAAAATAGTCTGTTAATAACTGGATTGCAACAACTAATAATTTCGAACTGGTGGTGGCCATTTTTAATTCCAAGATGGCTACCATGCCATACCAGGTGATAAAAAATATTGAAATATAAAGTGACATATATCATTTGAAAGCTAAAATTAAGCTCTATTCAATTCAGTTATTTAAAACACATAGCAGATGGTTAAAAAATTAACCCTCCCTCCAAAATAAAAAAAAAAATACTGAGCTAAAACCTCCACTTCCCGAAACAGGTAGTGTGGATAAAAATTGGCATACAGTGAAATTAATTAACTAGTACAGTACGTACAGTCAGCTTATGTCTGAAGTTTTTTTTGGTAGTGTGATAAAGTATTATAAAAATAAATGTATTGGCAAACAATGGTAATTGGTATATCTATGTATGACTTGAGTAGCCCTCTCCCCGGCAGATGATTTGACATTAGGTACTGTACATACACGGCAGCCTGGCATCTGATTCTGAATTCTGATCCATATCATCAGCATCAATTTTATCTCAGGGAGCTGCCAAGTTGCTCAAAAAATGGAGTCTTGCTGCCTAGTCAGAGAGATCATTTCATCTTGCAAGATGAGACAGAGCTGGTCCAGTCATTAACCGTTTTAGTGCCGAACGTCATCAGGAACATATTATTTGGCAAACAAAAAAACTGCATAAAAACTACTAATGGCTAACTGTTTTTTAACTGTAATACCTGTTTTATGCACACTAGCTCTTTCATTTGCCCACTTGACCTGGTGAGTGAAATATATTTTAATTATATACTATTATTAGTGTATTATAATTATTTTAATACATTAGCCTGATGCCAACTTTAACGTAGTCTTTTGTCCTTTCATGTTTTGGTGGCATGTGTTTTATTTGCAAATGTTCATTTAGTTCTCTGCTGCCAGACGGTAATTTTAAAAAATAAGCCTGTAAACTTAAGGAAATATTTTTTCCTCAGAGATTAATGATTAATTAAATTATTACTTAAGTTTTTTTACACTGCTCAGTCAGAAAGAAGTACTTAAGTTTGTCTGTGTGCAGATTATGTCAGTAGTAGTACCATCTTCATTCCTGTCTGGGGAAAAAATGGGAAAACTCAGAAGTACTGTATAAATAATACAATCATGGATGGTCATGGTGTGTGAGATCACTGAAAATCCTGTGCTCATGGTCAAACATGTCACATGACCGTGTCACGTGTGTAAATCCTGCGTAACCCACTACTGAGGAATGGCATTTGATTGAATAGATTAAAATATTTTACATTTATTGATTTAATTATGTTATTAATATGGGTCAATTGTCAGTCAGTGTAGCAATAAAGAATGCACTCTGGGATGTGACTATTATTTACTGGGTGAGTTACCCACTTCTCATCACGCAGCTCGACTGCGCCTTGTGTTGTGACACACCACATCATTTGACATTAGGCTTGGTTAAAATAAAATTGCAAAAAAAAAAAAAAAAAACACACCCTGTTCGCCGTATTTTATTCATGCTTGTTTAAAAAATAATTGCAGAATAACAAGGGGTGAAAAACAAGTAGTTTTCACAAGCAGACATCACAATTTAATTTTATAACCTCCTTAACCAGCTTAATCTGTAATGGAGGTTGCTATATTATAGTTGTCTACTCTTCTGTCTTGTCTGTCACCCGACCCATCCTCCGCCCAACCTGAGTGTCATACTAGATAGATATAATTTTATTTAATTTGTTGGAAATAACCGGATTCTCTGTTCTTTCTTCAATTCCGATAAACAACTTTGACGAAAGATAAGGACCACTTGTCCCACCACTGTCTGCCCATTTTTCTACCTACTGGATAATCTGCAGCATAGATCATGTTATGGGCACCCCTTCTGAAAACTACATGTAATTTTATTATAAATGTCCCATACACATATCCCACAATGTTGTGGTGTTTCTTTTGCCTCATCTGACCATAGGGGGCTTCATTCTCTTGTGATAAGAGATCTGGTGTGATGAAGCACACATTTTTAGTAGTAGTACAGTTCATGGCCAGTACCTTCCCAGTTGAGCTTCTGCAACATTCTCTCACCATTCCAACCCAGTCAGAAATGGAGGCAGATGCTTTTCTGGTCGGTGGATGCAGGTAGGTAGACCAGCTTTCTTGATTTGTTGCTGTGTCCAGATACTCCTCAGTACACATCCTCTGTCTGCTTTGATGAACTTCTACTTGATGGGTCTGATGACTGTTTTTAATTAATAATACGCAGAGTCAACACTGAAGCCTTCCCTCAGTCTTGATCTTGGCTTTGACCATTCCCTTGCTTCGTATTCTTCTTTCTCAATAACGCCATCACTCTTTTATTATTTTGTTTTTTAGGCAGTCAGCGTTTGTCATGTTACTGCAGACATCACACTGACTGCACATACTGTTGTATTGAAGAAACGGTAGTAACTAAAACTGTATTTCTGGCAGATATAGCCACAGGCTGGTAGGAGATATTGTTGCTGGGTCCTGATGATAATCACAGTTGTTCACTACTCATTCTGTAAGATTCCACCGCCAAAGTAAATATTTTTGTTTAAAACAAACGGGGCTATACAGATCCCACACTGTCGTCTTTCCTTAGCATCAACCATGATGGTTTTGGCCATTCACCATATGCTGCTGCGCATCTTGTCTGTAATATTGGTCTTTGGTGTGTCCTGATTCTTTCTCTCTTGCCATCTTCAAGATTTGGCACTACATGTTGGTGTCTCTAACCAAACTTAAGGTTTTCTTGTAAAAAGGCAAATTAATAAATTGGACTCAGAGCAAACACTGCATATTTATCCCATTCCCAACCACAGTTGTGGTCACTGATGCGCAATCCAGCTTGCATAAACAATGGTGTTATTATTCTTTCTGTCTATTTGTGGTACTGGTAGCCTGCAGCAAATGTTTATAGTTGTTTGTATTAAGAACAACATAGTGATGAACAGAAAATGAAACATGGTCTATACTCCAATGGCAATGTCATGTGTGATATTCTCTATGGACTTGCTAGCTGTCATGAAGATGGTAGCAAAGTGGGTGACTGCAGTACTATGTACCATTTTGACTGTTACTCCCTGTGTCCCCCCGTCCACTCCTAGTTTGACACATGAAACTCTTCTGATTTTGCTCGTGGATCATTTTGGGGTGCATTTCCTGCTCCCGAATGCAATAATAGCTGGTTGGATCAAGTGTGATGAACTGTTGTGTCCACTCTTGATAGTTCCGGATGCAGTTTCTCCAGTGAAGGTACCAGACTTGTCACCTGAGCTGGACCTTCAGGCTGGCACTGGCTTGTGGTGCCACAATTTGTCATGCCGTAGAGTGTAGTTTTAAAAATGTAAATATGAATAGTATATTGTATGAGTAGCCATTTTTAGTGGAATTCTCTTTTTTTTTATGATCCTGTTGCAGTATCGGTCCAGTGCCTATACAGTTCTGCTGCTGTCTTATGTTAGACCTTTTCATGCAGCCCATCTTTCTAGTTCTTCATTAAAATGCCTCTTATTTTTGGTTTCAGCCATATCAATAATAAATGTGGCATTACCATGTCTGCACTACTGAGTCAGAATGGTATTGATCTTTTTTTTTTTATGCCTTGAGTTTCTCTGAAATGTCATTGCCTGGCTTGACTCACCCAGGTAACAGATCTTCACAGGCAATAAATAATTGTTATGTGTGATAATAAATACCTACTGTCCCTCTTTTGAGTGGTCTGTTGGTTAACTGTGATCCGCAGCTTATATATCAGTTAGGTCTGAAAATGGGCAGTCTCTGGCCAAGTGGTACTTATTAAATGGTCATAGCAAAATAGGAGAACTGATTAGCTAGAAAATCTGTGCTATATGTATTACACATTGATTAAAAAAAAAAAAAAGAAAGGCAAAGAAAATCAAGACAAATGTCCCTAACTACGCAATCAAACCCACAATTGTCCAAGCAATAAGGTGCAAAAGAAAAGGTGTGGGTTATTCAGGGTATAACTGTAGGATATATAATTATACGATGGCAGAAAAGAATGCTAGCCTCCTGCTCAGTCTGTGACTGGACCTGTGATGTTATCCCAGTACAACATCATGCGTCTAGTCTCAGCACTGTGAACCTCCTGACTGATTGCATTTGATTGATTTGTTTAGCTTTCCCGGATTTAATTTATATTAGGAAACAAAAATACTATTACTAATAGCAATATGTTCTCCAGTGTGAGTGTGTGTATGTGTGTGTGTTGTGCTGGACTAATGTCAAGCATCTGTTATTTGGACGCACTCTGCCTGCGGCATTGTGCTAAACCAACTTAGTTGTGACATTACCCCAGCACAACACACCCTTGAGGGCATGATTACTGCTTAATTATGCCAAACCTAGTACTGATGTGTAAATGAGGTGCTAAGTAAATCAACAAGACAAGAACTGTGTAAATAACCCAGTAACTTGTACCCTGTGGAGCCGTATTGTGATTACTACAATGGAAGCTAAATTATAGATTTTAAATGCATTAAATTATGTTTTTTTTAAGAAATGCCATTCCTTAGTGAAGTCATGGGTTACGGAGGATTTAAATCAGTCATGTGACATGCTTAGACCACTAGTGACTGTACACTGGATTTTCACACACCCATCCATAGTAATTAATATAAAATTGTCTATTCCACAGCACTCCAGACAAATCAGTGTGCTCCTTTTTTCTGGTTAAAAAGTCAGTCTCTTTTAGTCAGTGAAAACTAACCATCAAAAAATGGTAGACAATTCAATTTTTATTCAGTTTTTTTGACTAACAAAAGCCCATACAAAAGATTTGCATAAATGAAATATGCAATGGAGAACTCGTGCATAAACGATTTACCTGCACTTGAGTAGTTTGACCTTGGATTTTTGGGCATCTCACTAGTGGCTTGCACCACTCGTGAGGTTACCCGAGGGTAAACTGCTCTTGTGCGGATAAATCATTTATTACACATGCTTCCATTGCATATCCTTTATATATATATATATATATATATATATATATATATATACACATATACATATATACACATATACATATACACACACACACACACACACACACACACACACACACAGGCCCAGATATTCAAAAGGGTTCGTATGCGCACTCCAAAAATGCTTATCTCGCGATATTCAAGGGCCAGTTGCGCCACCAAAACATGCTGAGCAACAGCGCCAATGGAAATGAAGGCATGTGCAACAGAAGGGGGCGGTCCATGCATAAAGTGCACAATGATAATCGAACACTTCATGCAATGCGCAGAGTGGCTCAGCCGAAGTTGCGCAATATCGGAATTGACCCAAAAATAAAAGGCTCAAGGAAGCGGCGCAAGAACCCTAGCAGGCTTAAACTGGGGGAGAGAGAGAGAGAGAGAGAGAGACAGAGCTGAAGGGCAGAGAGGGACAGGGGTCCAGGAGGACAGAGAGGCCAGTGGGGTGCCTGCAGTGGAAGGCAGGGGGCAGTGGGGTAACACAGGAACAGCAGCCGGGGGGCAGAAGCCAGGGAGATGGACAGTGCCAGCTTCCACATGGGGGTGAGACACCATGCTGCAGGGGGGACGTACGCGAGGGGCCTGTCGTGTATGCCCCGACAGGTGGTATCGTGCCCGCATCAGCTCGAGCTGCACACAGATGTCGAGATTGTGGGCCGGTACTGCCTGAACAGGGCAATACTGAGACGGCTCTGCGAGCTGTGCAGTGATGTGATGCAGGCACCCTCACGACGGAGTCACGCTCTGTCCGTGGAGACCAAGGTGACAGCCTGCATGTGCCTGCTCGCCACAGGCACCTTCCAGAGGCCAACAGGGGACACCACAGGCATGACAGTCGGCCACGTCACGCATCCTCACCCAATTCCTCAGCGCACTGCTGCCTCATGCTGCGGAGTACATCCATTTCCCCAGCACTGCGGCAGAGCGTACAACAAACATGCAGGAGTTCCACAGGGTAGCACATAAGCCTGGCATGCTAGGGGCCATAGACTGCACCCATGTGGCCATTCGCATGCCACCTGGCCCTGACGGCCAGGCATATCGGAACCGAAAGGGGTTTTCCAGTGTCAACTGCCAGGTGGTGTGTGATGCCACTGGGCGCATTATCAATGTCTGTGCCACACACCCTGGCGGAGCACATGATGCCTTCATATGGCACCAGTCTGCACTGTGCCATCAATTCGAGAGTGGGGACATCCCCACGGGTCATCTAGTGGGTGAGTACACATGTATGGAATGCAAACTCTGGGCAAGGGTGGGAATGACACAAGTGCCATGGTAGTGGCACACAAGGATATGGGCAATATGGACCTGACATGACACTGATCTCCACTATCTCCTCACAGGTGACTGCGGATACCCACTCTGTCCCTGGCTGCTCACACTGCATCGGGTGCCCCACGACCCTTCAGCAGCTATGCTTCAATGAGGCATACGCAACACGTAACATCATAGAGCGGTGTTTGGATGCCTGCACGCCCGATGCCTGGACAGCCCGGTGGAGCCCTACAGTACAGCCCCCAAAAGGCCTGTGGGATATTCCTGGCCTGTTGTATCCTGCACAATATGGCCAAAGACCATGGATAGCCGCAGAGTCCAAGAGGGGACAGCGATGGGGAAGCCAGTGGCGCCGGTGATGTTGGTGATGAGCAGCCCCAGGACGGAGGGACCCCACTGACCCGCAGGCCCAGCTGCACCGGGACACCATTGCAGAAGAGCACTACGCCCAACACAGGTAAGTCAAGGGACATGCAGGCAACACTGTCCATGCGCAAACCACAGGCACACAGGGGAACACACCGTGCATGAAGGTCAGGGGAGTTGAAGGTTCCAGGCATACCAACACACCATCAGAGAGGGGTGAGCACTCCTATGGAGACACACACACACACACACACACACACCAGGCAGCGTACATGGGCAGCAGCACAGCACTGTGGAAATGACATTGCCAACACACAGCACCACCAACCACCCCCACCACCTGGACTGTCCACGTACGTGTGTCAGGACCTGGGCACCCTTGCACCTTGGTGTACAGTGCAATGCAGGCATCATCATGCACACGCACCTGTGGACAGCAGTTGGGAGAGTGCAGGTGGTCCGTGTCAGCGCAGGAGCAGAGCACCCAGCAGTACACTGCCCACCATGACACACATTGCACACAGGGCAGCACCAGACAGGGCCTGCACTGGGAGACAGCTCAGTCGGGTAGCACTGTCCCACGGCCACCACGGATGCATGGGTGGCCCCGCCGTGGCCCAGCAGCACTGGCAGGCTGAGCAGGGGCCACATCGGGTGGCGCTGGTGCACCACCAGGGGTCCCACTGCGCGAACGCGACCTTGCCCGCACAGGGGTCTGCATCCTGCCAAACAAACTTGCACCAGGGGTGCTCGGGATGCCCAAGGCAGAACCTGGCATCGACAGGCCTGGTGTCGCACGACACCGGGAACGGGGAGTGGAGAGCGCACTATGTGGGGTGTGTGGTACGGGGCACCTGACAGTGTGGCCAATGCATCCACGACAGAGACCACTGCCTGGGTCAGCCTGTCAATGGCAGCGGTCACATCCGTCCGCATAAGGACCAGCTCAGCTCGGTCCCAGCACACTCCCTGCTATGCCGGGCCCACGGACACAGACAGGTGCCTCATCGACCTTAGTAACCCACCCCTGCAGCTGTACCGAGTCCGCAGCAGGCGGGTGTGCGCGGCCCAATGGGTACTGTGCCCCAATGGTATCGGGACCCCCAGGGTGGATTGTCCTGGTGCACAGCACCCCTTGAGGGTGGGTGCTGTTCACCAGGACCAGGTATGGGCGGATCAGCGGGCGGTGGACATGTGCCACTGCTTGACACTGTACCCCAGACCTGGTGTGCGACTGCTGCTGCCGCCCCTCCAACTGCTGAGCCCCAGGTCCACCTGTTCCACCTCCATGCTGACAACAGTGCCGAACACCTGCACAGCCACCGGTGCTGCCCACCAGTGCTGACAGGCACAGCGGACTGTGCCAGCATGCTGGTACACGGTGTGAACCAGGAAGGCCCAGGGGCACGTGCTGGCCTGCCATGTGTCCGCCATGGACACACACCTATCACTGCCCATTGCAGGCTCAATCATCAATGGTGCAGGTGCGTACACTGCCATAGGCACAGCATGCTGGCATACCTGCATACCAGACTGCTGTGACACAGACTGTGCACCTCTGCACCCGTATCACTGACACCGGAGTTGTTGGCCCAGCTGCATGCTGCTGCAGTGCCTGCAGGCTGCGGTGGGAGGTGGATGGTCCTCCTCCACGTCCAGCAGGTCTGCATCACTGTCTGGACCCACCACCACCACCACCGTCTCCTGAAGACGAACAGGATCTGTAACAGAAAGAGAGTACATGTGAGTGCATGTGAACAACAGTCCCCCCCCCAACAACACCACCATGTCATACCGTGCAGTGATGGGCTTCCACCTGTCTGGAATCCTCCGCCTGGTACGCCCGCAATGGCACTCAGCTGCATGGCCGCGACCAGTGTCTCCTCTGTAGGGGTCAGCAGCAACACCACTGGTGGGCCCCCACCAGTGCCAGCACATGCCGCCCTGAAGGCTGCCACCTTCTCCTTCAGCCTCCTGCGGTCAGTCCCCATCTTCTTCTTGCATTCCTGCATGAAGCGCTTGTGGCTTCCGTGCAGGTTGATGGCCTGAGCTACCCCCTCCCATGCAGCTGCACATTCCTGAGGGGTGCCCCTCCGTCCACTCACTAGTGGCTCATCCTCCAGGTAGGCCTGGAAGAGGGCCTCCGTCTCTGCCGCGGTGAAGTTCGGCCTCCCACGCCTGCCGTCCCCACACCCTCAGCTTGGCTCTGGTCAGTCATGGTGATCTTGTATGTGGAAGTGGACACTGTCACCGCGGCAGTCGACAGCATTCCCCATGAGCATAGCTGCCGCCCGGGCGCGGAAGCCCCCACGCTTCCTCTCCGCATGGCAGATACTGATAGAAAGGGTGCCCTTTGTCCCTTTCTAAGTGCCCTTTCATGCTCAGCCCCTTAGCCTTTATCATCCTCCGCCCATGAGCATTGTCCTGAGCATCACACAGCATGTAACTCACCTCTCACCTGCAGTAACCAAATCTGGCCAGCACAACCCACTGTCACATTTTTATAGCGTAACACATGCAAATGAGGTGTGGCGAGAACTTTAATGACATGCTAATCGCGCTTACCGCCTTTGAATGGCTGATCGCACGATTTGCATATGTCGGTTGAATAGCGCGCTATTGGCGCTTTGGCGCACACGGAAGGTCCGCTGAGCCAATGGCGCAGGTTTGTGGCTGCGTGCTACACTGCATTGCACATGCCCAGACAGCTTACGCATGCATCTATCACGCTGCAGACCTGCTGAGCACGATAGGCATTCAGGCCATGGCCACCATTGTGCCAGTGGCGCTACAGCACTGGGCACTATATGGCTCTGTGGCACTACTGCGCGATAGTCCACTGTGGCACTGGTGCGCAGCTTGGCAGTCGCGCAGGATGCCTATACGTCCGATGGCGCTGTGCGTAGCCTTGCGTCATTGCCGTGACCTTGTGTATGCCCTCTGACCCCTGGCGCTGTTGGCATGCCATGTGTACGTCCCTATTGCGCTGTCTGGTGACAGCGCCATGTGAAGTGACGGCGCTGTTCGAACAGCGCGATTGGAGCCTGTGGTGGTCTATTGCGCAACAACTCCACGTGGGGTTACGGCGCAGCGGGGCGCCATATTGCCTGCTGTAAAGTTGGTGCTATGGCTAGAGGAGGGCGGTGTCCTGGAGCCAGATTGAGTGGCCAACCCAGGGCCTCTAGTTGAGCCACACTATGATGGCCTGTATGGTGAGGCGCCTCACAAGTGCCAGGACTCAGCTGTGGCAGCAAGTGGCCACTGACCTGGTGGAGATCACTGGACGGGCCGGTCTGCTGAGCAGTGCCGCACTGTACAGTGACCTCCTGCCGAGGAGCCATAACATTTGTCGCGGGCTGCGGTCACGTGCCAGGTGGGGCGAGTGCCTAGGGCCAGGTGAGTGTACCATCTATGCACCTATATTCTCTGTAGGGTGTGTGTGTGCTTGGGTGGCTGTGCATAGGTGCCGGCTCGGACACGGTTGGCTGTGTCAGTGTGCAGCTGTGCGATGGATGGTTATGGCTGTGTGGGCAGGCACTCTCACTGGGGCAGGGGGCACTCTGCTTTTGAGTCACACTGATGTTTGTCTCAACATATGTCTCCCACAGGCCAGAATCTGAGGACGCAGGGCGACGGTGACATGGGCCGTGCCAGGGCCCCGGTGCCGGGGGGTGTTGTGCCCCAGTAGCAGCAGCAGCAGCGGCAGAGCCAGCTGCTGGAGGAGTGTGAGTATCATTACTTCATGGATGCTATTGCATGCTGGGGTGGGGGCAAGACCACCAGCCATGCACAACACAACCATGCAGGAAAGGGGAGGTCATACTTCCACTATACAAGACACTGGTGAGGCCCCACCTGGAGTACAGTGTACAGTTCTGGAGACCATACCTACGTATGGACATGGACTGGGTAGAGAGGGTTCAGAGGAGGGCAACATGGATGGAGCATGGATTGCATCACAAGTCCTATGACGACAGGTTGAAGGAACTGAACATGTACTCCCTGGAGGAGAGGAGGGAGAGGGATATGATGGGGACATACAAGTATCTTACAGGGGGGAACAGAGTGCAGGAAAACACTATTTTTAAGCGTGAAAGATGTTCCAGGACTAGAGGGCATGGGATGAAGTTGGAGCGGGGACGATTCAGAGGAAACATGAGAAAGAATTTCTTCACAGAATGGGTGGTGGACAAGTGGAACACCCTGCCAGAGGAAGTGGTGGGGGCTGACTTGGTCACGGGATTTAAGAATGCATGGGATAGACAAAGGAATTCTGGAGGTCAGGGGTAAGGGGCAACAGACTTATAGGAAAACAGAGTGAACTTACAAGCTCAAATGGGCAGACTGGGTGGGCCATAGGCCCTTATCTGCCGACACTGTCTATGTATCCATGTATGTAGGCACAACACAGGTGACATGCATCACTGTGCAGTATCACAGCACGTCTGTGTATGCATCACTGGTGGTCCAGGCATGCACTGGGCACATAGCTGTGTAACTGGCATCGCACCACGTTGCCACGTCACTTGCCAGCCTAGTTTGTACTGTGATTGACGTGGGCAGTGTGTGTGGGTGGTGGTGTGCATAGCTGGTGCCGCCTGTTTGTGATGGCCATGTGCATGTTCACTGTGGGTGGTGTATGCCATCACAGGTGTGGGACATTGGGCTATATGGCTTGCAGGGGTTGGGTTGTGTGGTCAGTCACAGCCATTGACTGTGTTCCCATTTTCCTAGGCCTCGAGGTGCTGCGGAGGATGGAGAGGGATGTCAGGGCCATCCGCCAACTTGTGGGGCAGAACGCTGATATCCTGCACTTTATTCACCATCATGATGTGCAGAGGAGGCGGCACAGACCTGCAGGACACCAGCAGGAAGACGGGCAACCAGCTGGGCCATGATTTCTCAGCCCTTCCCACTTCTCCCATCCCTACCACCCTGCCTTCCCTCTCCAAGTTTGTAATCCCTACCCCTTGACCAACCCAACCTTGTACCCATCCCCCCCTTGTAAATAGTTGGACTTGTTTCTATACTGTTTGTTGTTGTTTAATACATTTTTATATGTTTATATGAATAATGTGTTGGTCTGTGATTTGCAGCTGCCTATGGGTGCCCAGTTGCAGGGGTGTACATGCCATCTGGGCTGGTATGGTCCTGGGTGTGTGTGTGTGTGCATGTGTGTGCATGGGGAGGTATCTCCAGCATGGCAGTGACTTTTGGTTGGTCTTGCCATCTGCTGCCACCCACTGCTGGGTGCACAGGGTGTGTCTGGCTTGTAGGCTTCTGTGTTGCACGGGCTGAGCGAGTGCTGGGGGGACTGCATGGTTTCCTGCAGTGCCAGTCACTGCACATGGGTGGTGTCCTGGGGTCACAGTGCAGGGTGTGCCTGTGCACGGGGGCTGATGTGCACTGTGGTTGTCAACCCCTGTGTGTGGCACCTCCGCCTGCCAGTGGTTGTGCTAGTGTCATGGCTCTGCTATGCTTTGTTGGCTTGTCCCCATGGGCACGTGGATCATCCATCCCACCCCAGTGATGCTGTGCTTGGGGTGTGCAGGTGTGGTGTGGGTTCTGCAGTGTGTTCCTGTGCCCATGTGTGGCATGGCTGGCGGTGGGCCCCAGCCTGCCTCCCTGGATGTGCAGTTCCATTGCTCTGGGGGCTGTGCTTGCATATGGCAGCTCTGGAATGCTCAGCTGAGCTTCCCTGGTTGCTCCATAGCGCAACATTTTGGCTCAGCTTCTCCTTCCTGGTTGCGCGATGGCGCAGTATGTGCGATATTCAGACGTTGGTTGCTTGCGCAATTTGCTCTGCTCCATGTTTGAATATCGCACCTGTTGCGCATTTGCGCAACTGGTTTGCGCTTGCTCCTGCTGTTGCGCTACTTTTGAGCGCAGTTTGAATATCTGGGCCACTGTATAATACACGCGGAGTAGCAATTCATTTATATACATGCACTCACCCTCGAAACGCTATAATATTTATATAATCTACTTCCACCCACTTCATTATTTTTATTTCCTCACTGCTCCTTTCCATATTGTCTGTATAATTTTTTTTAAATACATCCGCCCTTGTCATATAAATAATATGGATGATATACAGCATTAACCCCTTCAGTCTTTTAAGTACCCCCCTCTCCAGTTTATTGGTAATAATGTCATTTATGTGCTATGCCCAGTTGTATTTCACTCACCAGAACATTTTAGCTCAGTATTTTTTTTGTTTGCAGCTTTGGTATTTACTTAGGCTGCATTTTTTTATTATTTAACAATTGAGTGCACAAAGCAGTCACAGCTGGTGCCGTGGCTGTCCTAAGAGCATCTCTTCATTCACAGCATATTTGATTAAGAAACCATGATACTTACCCTAATTTCCCTTTCTGTCCATGCTGGGATGTGGCACTCATCAAACCCTTATCTGGCCCAATTGATTACAGACTACAGGATTGCTTTATAATTTGTGTGGACAGTATGGAACTTGTTGTTTTCCTCATATTCCCTGTACTCGAATTTGTAATCTTTTTCTTCTGGGACCGAACTTGTATGAGAACCGTGATCCCAATCTGATGTATTTTTTTTTCTTCCAGGACCCGACCTGTGAACCAAGATCCAGTGCTATCAGTACTGCTTGTAGATCGGGTGAATTTGGCGGAATGGGAAGCCTTGTGCTAATCTTTGTATTGGCTTAGTTGAAGTTGAGACTTTGTCTTCAGGGACCCAACTTGTATGAGAACCCGTGATCCCACTCTGCTGTTTCCGGCGTCCTCATGCTGTCATGATTTAAGAATGTATTTTTTTCGTCCATGATCCGACCTGTGTGTGATTGTGAACCAAGATCCAACGATGTCAGTATTGCTCGTCATCAGCTGAATTGGTGGAATGGGAAGCCTTGTGCTGATGCATGCTGGGATGCAACACTCGGCTAACATCTATCTAGCACCGCTGATCGCTGACTACAGGATTGTTTTGTTTGCGTGCACTGTATAGCACTCGTTTCCCTCATATTGGCTTAGTTGAAGTTGAGACTTTGTCTTCAGGGACCCGACTTGTATGAGAACCGTGATCCCACTCTGCTGTTTCCGGCGTCCTCGTGCTGTCATGATTTGAAAATGTTTTTTTTTTTCGTCCATGATCCGACCTGTGTGTGATTGTGAACCAAGATCCAATGATGTCAGTATTGCTCGACATTGGCTGAACTGGTGGAATGGAAGCCTTGCTGATCCATGCTGGGATGCAACACTCGCTAACCTCTATCTAGCACCGCTGATCGCTGACTACAGGATTGTTTTGTTTACGCAGCACTGTACTCTCGTTTCCCTCGTATTGGCTTAGTTGAAGTTGAGACTTTGTCTTCAGGGACCCGACTTGTATGAGAACCGTGATCCCACTCTGCTGTTTCCGGCATCCTTGTGCTGTCATGATTTGAGAATGTATTTTTTTTCATCCATGATCCGACCTGTGTGTGATTGTGAACCAAGATCCAACGATGTCAGTATTGCTCGTCATCAGGTGAATTAGTGGAATGGGAAGCCTTGTGCTGATCCGTGCTGGGATGCAACACTCAGCTAACCTCTATCTAGCACCGCTGATCGCTGACTACAGAATTGTTTTGTTTGCATGCACTGTATAGCACTTGTTTCCCTTGTATTGGCTTAGTTGAAGTTGAGACTTTGTCTTCAGGGACCCGGCTTGTATGAGAACCGTGATCCCACTCTGCTGTTTCCGGCGTCCTCGTGCTGTCATGATTTGAAAATGTATTTTTTTTCATCCATGATCCGACCTGTGTGTGATTGTGAACCAAGATCCAATGATGTCAGTATTGCTCGACATTGGCTGAACTGGTGGAATGGGAAGCCTTGTGCTGATCCATGCTGGGATGCAACACTCGGCTAACCTCTATCTAGCACCGCTGATCGCTGACTACAGGATTGTTTTGTTTACGTGCACTGTATAGCACTCGTTTCCCTCGTATTGGCTTAGTTGAAGTTGAGACTTTGTCTTCAGGGACCCGACTTGTATGAGAACCGTGATCCCACTCTGCTGTTTCCGGCATCCTTGTGCTGTCATGATTTGAGAATGTATTTTTTTTTGTCCATGATCCGACCTGTGTGTGATTGTGAACCAAGATCCAACGATGTCAGTATTGCTCATCATTGGCTGAATTGGTGGAATTGGAAGCCTTGTGCTGATCCATGCTGGGATGCAACACTCGGCTAACCTCTATCTAGCACCGCTGATCGCTGACTACAGGATTGTTTTGTTTATGTGCACTGTATAGCACTCGTTTCCCTCGTATTGGCTTAGTTGAAGTTGAGACTTTGTCTTCAGGGACCCGACTTGTATGAGAACCGTGATCCCACTCTGCTGTTTCCGGCGTCCTTGTGCTGTCATGATTTGAGAATGTATTTTTTTTCATCCATGATCCGACCTGTGTGTGATTGTGAACCAAGATCCAACGATGTCAGTATTGCTCGTCATCAGGTGAATTAGTGGAATGGGAAGCCTTGTGCTGATCCGTGCTGGGATGCAACACTCAGCTAACCTCTATCTAGCACCGCTGATTGCTGACTACAGGATTGTTTTGTTTGCATGCACTGTATAGCACTTGTTTCCCTCGTATTGGCTTAGTTGAAGTTGAGACTTTGTCTTCAGGGACCCGACTTGTATGAGAACCATGATTCCACTCTGCTGTTTCCGGCGTCCTCGTGGTGTCATGATTTGAGAATGTATTTTTTTTCATCCATGATCCTACCTGTGTGTGATTGTGAACCAAGATCCAACAATGTCAGTATTGCTTGTACATCTTCAGGGACCTGACTTGTATGAGGACTCGTTTCCCTCATATTGGCTTACAGAAAGCAAGAAACTCACTTTGAAACAACTAGTACCAAACAACACGGGTACTCCATAATTCTTGTGAACAGTTTTATTTATACCTCAAGGCATGCTTCCCTTATGAAATCCAAATACATTTGTTCAATGCAAGCTGAATCCAGCAAATTAAAAAGTCTTCCTCCACTAGTTGGTAACGGAGCTCTTAAAGGTCCTGCGAAGATAAATACTCATTTTATTTCTGCTATATCTGGAACTGTTGGACGCTTGTATTGACCATCTAGTGATGTTGGATGGAAGAATTCTATGGTGGCAACAGTAGTAGTTATCGATGTTATGCTTCCAGGGTACCACCCATTTTCGTAGGCCACTGCAATCCAGTCATTCACAGTAACGTTTTTCCCACTTGGTACTAGGTTGGATGATTCCGCCACTTCCAAATCTGAGAAATCACTGGCTTCTTCATTGTCACTTTCATCTGATGTTTCGTTATTTACGATGTTCTGCTTTCCGGGTCAATGCTGTTTTTTTCTTTTTCTTCTTTGGTTGATCTTTGACATCAATTGAAGTTTCTTCACCACTCTCCCTCTGCTTCTGTTTTAATTCCTTTTGGATCTTTTTTTTCTTCTCTTCTCCTCTTTCTTTCTTGTTCGGCTTTTAGGTTATGTTCCTGTGCACTTCTTGTTTTTCTTTCAAATTCTCTGTGACTCTTCCTGAGTTGCCTTCCATTTCTGTGTCCTCTGATGAAGATGCTTTGCTTTTCAGCAAAGGCTTTACTTTCAATCCAAGTCTGTAGATCCTCACGGTTTGATTTGAATAGCAGTATGGATGTGTGGAAATGAAGAGTAGCCTGCCTCCTCCATTGCTGACTGGCATCCAGTGATCCAAAGTCCCGTTCACAGGTCAGATTTGTAAGTGGTGCTCCAGCCACAGCTTTCAATGCATCTTCTTCTGCATCATGGCTAAACTTTCCAGTAAGGAAGTCTTCCAGTTGCCTTTCACAGCATAATTTCATTCCTCTGAGGATGGCTGCTGTACATTTAGTAAAAAATTAAATGTCTTCCGGGAATGGATGTCACCTTTCTGAATAGTGCCGAACTTCTATTCCCAGCATATTCTAGGAACACTGGTGAGTCATCACTTGAGAGAATAGCAAGTGGATCTTCTAGCCAGGTCTCGATCTGTGCATACATTTTTTTAATGTAATGACGCAGTTTCAGGTAGTTGCATGTGCCACTGATCATTGCTTCCCAGTATGGACCAGTTATTTTGAAGTAGATGGCTGCCAGACTGTGCACCATGGCTATCACTTTGTTGTCTTGCAAGTCCAGAAGTACCAATTTTATCTTAAAATTATCTGTGTCCAAATGATCAATGAACTTGATGATATCCATTCTGTGATGTAGAATCTGCGCCGCTGTTTCAAACAGGCAGTTGAACCTGTTGTCTCTGTAGTTCCTGACTGTCGACTTTATATTGCTGTTCATGGTACAGTAACTCAGCCACTTTTCTCTTACTCCATTTTTTTCATCTGGTACTGGACCAAGAATTTCTGATGCCATTCTCACAGTCCTTACTGCTGCAACTTCCCTGCAATATTTAATTACTTTATCCCATCCAAGTAAAATGTTGTTGTCTTCCATTTCTTTTTGAAAAACACTTAGGATGTCCACTGCATATTTATGGAATCCTAGTAAGACATGGACCATGCAGTGGAATGAATGTAGAACTTGGCGTTGCGATTCATCTCCACATTCCTGTAGCATTTTGTGTCTCCAGATTTCTAGCTGCTGGTTTGATAGTTTCTCATTAGCAGCTCTATCCGTCATGATGTATGTTAATTTTCTTATGATGGTATTGATCATGATCTCTCTGCAGTCTGATATCTCTCTTAGTTCTACTTTCGAAGTTTCCATGATGGTTTCTGCAGTTTCACTGGCGACGCATCGGAATCCAAGAGGTAAACTCCTTCCGGTGTCCAAAGTGATGGTATTGCCTAGTATTTTCTGTTTTTTCCTAGAGGTGCCATCTTTATGAAGTCCCCAGTGATCCGCTTTCTCCAGTTTTTCAGCATACATTGACTTCACCAGAAATTGTCCTTCATCTGTGATATTAACTACAGTTTGCCGATGTGGAAGATCCTTTCTGCAAACTCATATTTGAAGATGTGTTTTCCAACCAACGCAATTACCTTATCGACTTTATCCGTAGCCACTTCAAGCGATACCCGCTCCAAAACACAAATTCTGACACCACTGTAAATACTCCTTCAACAATAGTGTCTATCCTGGTTGGGGTGTCAGAATGGATCCTATCAATCTGTTCTTTTAAATTATTAATTTGTTCATGAAGGGTGGAGTTTTCGTCTATGATTTCTTCAACCTCATTTTCCTTGAAGGGATTCTTAGTAATCTTCTTCATTGTAGTTTTCCAGTAGCTCTTCACCTTTCTAGCCTTCTGCAGCTTTCGTTGTAGAACACATACAGATTCTTGTAACTGTTGTTTATCATTTTCTAGATCCTTTATCTTTTGTGTCAGTTCAGCTATCTTTTGATTCTTTCTCTGCTGTCTCTCGCGGACATTTCTTGGACGGTACTTTGTTTTCTGTGACTGCAACTTCCCTCTGTACTTTCTTGTCTTCTTTTCAGCTTCTTCAAGTAAGTAACTTGTTTATTTATTTGATGCTGTCGCACATTTTCATTTTTTTGTGCAGCCGTGAAACATACGTGTCTGAGTGTTGAGCTGCTACTGCAAGCTTGGTCTTCGTTCCTGTGGTTTTCACTATTTTCAATACCACTTGTGTGTATTTTCTAGTATCTTCATTCTCTTCTGTGTGAAAGTCACAAGCAAAATAGAAATCCGCCTCATCCAAAGAATTCCTTTCTTTATCCTTCCGAAGTCGATGTAGTTCATCTCTCTTATTGTGCAGTGCCTCTATGTTTTTCAATACATCCTCATCAGCGATGACACTGTTATCCGTAACTTGTTTAATCCACAGAACCCAAATATCTGTGCCAAGTGGCTTGTTGACTCTCTTCTTGTTCAGCACATACTGATATATATCCAGAATCAAACCATTCTTTGGGTTCACAATTACAGGTAAAGTGTTATGTATCAAGTCTTCTTCATGTATGCCAGCTGATTCTGCATATACTCCCAATCCTAGTGCTTTGGAGCGTGTCTTCTGTTTCTTGGCAGGCATGATGTTATATTGTGATTTGATTGGCTGGTCACAGTGAGAATTCCCAAAGCAACAGGTAGAATTTCTATGGAATGCAGATGGACAATATTTAGTGCAACTTGACTGTACATTGCAGTAAAATAAAATTCCATGAATGTACCTCTTGCAAGAATTACTGGTGTCCTATCTGACATTTGCATAGTGCAACAGAAACAAAAGAGTGTGGCTGCTACGTACGGGATATAATATCAGTCGTTAAATATTACTAATAATATAGACATGTGGTTGGATAAGAACGAAAGACATGATCAAGACAACGTGGCAATGATTACAAAGAATCCACACCATATTACATGTGCATGGACAGATAGAGTGACGACATGCAGTGAAATGAATGGATGTAGATAGAAAACAGGAGAATGTCGCAGTGAGAGACAGAGAGAATCGTCACCAGAAGGAAGTTAGGAAGACTGTCAAGTCTCTGGACGGCGGCATAATTTCACGATCGATCACTGGTATTAACTGTGCGTAGGAGAAAAGATCGGACGTGGTCCTACACACACCGGGCCCTAACTCACAACATGAATCAAAAGCATGGCCACAATATTTCTGTATCTTCTTGATGGATCTTCAACCTGTCGGATGGAATGAAATCGAGATAGCTATGCCAAGAGTCTCTGGACGGCGGTGTAATTCACGATCGATCACCGGTATTAACTGTGCGTAGGAGAAAAGATCAGATGTGGTCCTACACACACTGGGCCCTAACTCATGGCACAAATCGAAATCATGGCCACAATATTTCTGTATCTTCTTGTTGGATCTTCAACCTGTCGGACGGAACGAAATCGAGATAGCTACGCCAAGAGTCTCTGGATGGTGGCGTAATTTCATGATCGATCACTGGTATTAACTGTGTGTATGAGAAAAGATTGGATGTGATCCTACACACCAGGCCCTAACTAAAGCACGAATAAAAATCATGGCCACGATATTTCTGTATCTTCTTGATGGATCTTCAACCTGTCGGACAGAATGAAATCGAGATAGCTACGCCAAGAGTCTCTGGACGGCGGTGTAATTTCATGATCAATCACCGGTATTAACTGTGTGTAGGAGAAAAGATCAGATGTGGTCCTACACACACCGGGCCCTAACTCATGGCACGAATCGAAATCATGGCCACAATATTTCTGTATCTTCTTGTTGGATCTTCAACCTGTCGGACAGAACAAAATCGAGATAGCTACGCCAAGAGTCTCTGGACGGTGGTGCAATTTCACGATCGATCACCGGTATTAACTGTGTGTAGGAAAAAAGATCGGACGTGGTCCTACACACACCGGGCTCTAACTCACAACACGAATCAAAATCATGGCCACAATATCTCTGTATCTTCTTGATGGATCTTCAACCTGTCAGATGGAACAAAATCGAGATAGCTACGCCAAGAGTCTCTGGATGGCAGCGTAATTTCACAATCGATCACCAGTATTAATTGTGTGTAGGAGAAAAGATCGGACGTGGCACACACCGGGCCCTAACTCACAACACGAATCGAAATCATGGCCACAATATTTCTGTATCTTCTTGATGGATCTTCAACCTGTCGGACCAATGAAATCGAGATAGCTACGCCAAGAGTCTCTGGACAGCAGCGTAATTTCATGATCAATCACCGGTATTAACTGTGTAGGAGAAAAGATCGGATGTGGTCCTACACACACCGGCCCCTAACTCATGGCACGAATCGAAATCATGGCCACAATATTTCTGTATCTTCTTGTTGGATCTTCACCCTGTTGGATGGAATGAAATCAAGATAGCTACGCTAAAAGTCTCTGGACGGCGGCACAATTTCATGATCGATCACCGGTATTAACTGTGTGTAGGAGAAAAGATCGGACATGGTCCTACGCACACCGGGCCCTAACTCACGACACGAATCGAAATCATGGCCACAATATTTCTGTATCTTCTTGTTGGATCTTCAACCTGTCGGATGGAATGAAATCGAGATAGCTACGCCAAGAGTCTCTGGACGGTGGCGCAATTTCATATTCGATCACTGATATTAACTGTGTGTAGGAGAAAAGATCGGACGTGGTCCCACACACACCGGGCCCTAACTCATGACACGAATCGAAATCATGGCCACAATATTTCTGTATCTTCTTGATGGATCTTCAACCTGTCGGACGGAATGAAATCGAGATATCTACCCATATGACAATTACAATACATACAGTGCATTTGTTTATATTTCATCATATACAAAAAATTGTTTTACTCGCCATAGCCTCCATAATTTCCATTTGCTCCATCGTCGGAAGCAATGAATTACATTCACTGCATGATGAATATACTTAACTTACCAATACTAATCTTCATTCCATGCATACTGTATTAATACTGTACCATGCTCTACGCTGCTCGTCTCATCCACCTTCATTCAATTCCTCTGCAATCCTGTTGGTTTACAAAGCCACATTTATAATTATGAGCTTAAAAATTAAATGAGAGCACAAAGACTATTTGTACTGCTATATTTGACATACCTCATAGGAAAGGAGCTATAGCCATCTTCAGGTCCTTGATGAAAATGTCACATCCCCGATCAGTCAGGTGGACTCCATCGTGCCGATACAGTTCCGGGTAGCAAGTCCTGATGTTGTTGTGCTTGACCACGCTGCCGGGCAATCTTCTCATAAATGTAGACATCTCCATGTTCCTCTTCATCCTCGTCTTGTCCATCGCCTTCAATTATCGACCCTACGCCATTGCACTCGCTGGATAATGTGTGACCAGATGATGGTTGTCCTCGTCATGTGGTGCTTGAGTTTCTTGATGTCGGCCTTCACCTTGAGCATAAGTGAGACTCATGTATCCACTCCCAAGTCATTGCCTCCTAAGTGGATAACGATGATGTCTGGATCAGCCTCCTTCCGGCACTCCTCACGCAACAATGATACCAGCTGACCCCAATGCATGCCTCTGCATCTGATCCAATGCACACATGCAGGACAATTGTCAAAGGTCAGGACTAGTCCACTGGATCATGCCTGATCCCAATGCTCAGCCCAATGTACGAAGGAGTGTCCGCATATCCAAATGGTCTTCATAGTGGACTGCATTGCTGTGTAATGAAACAAACATATATTATAGCAACCAGAGCAAGACAACGGGGCAATGATGAGAAAAGAGAATCCATGTCAAATGGACATGTGACAGTCCAGGTACTGACTGACAAGAACACGCATAGTGATGCAGTGACCTGAATGGAAGCAAACAAACATGTGGCTATGATGAGAGAAAGACGGAACTCACACTGGAAGTGAGAAATACTAGTGGACTGTAACTGGTGACATGCTGCAGCATGAGTGGATGTGGACGAAACAAATAAAATTGTTAAAACCTTAAACCTGATTTACCCTTGAAGTATAAGTGCTGTAACCCATGACAGGACATTTATTTATTCATTGTCTAAAGTCAAGAGCATAGGAATTAGGATATTGATAGTCTGTATCAGTGAGCTAAGGTTTATTTCTTCTGGGGAAGAATACCATGATCATGCCCCAACTCTAATGAAAATTGCCTTGTGATTCAGAGAGAAACTTTACTGTGCTAGTGTGTACCTTTTATGCCAGGTTGTACAGTAAAATGCATACGGTATCATGTCATGGATTTCAGCTTGCAGCAGCGCACGCCTTTACTGACAACTCACCCTAATGTCTGTTATTTAAATGGATGCAGTCCTGTACAGTGGCAGACAAAGTAACTAAGTCCCCCTGTAGAGAAGGGCATGCAGTGACTCCTGCGGATGGAATGCGTACGTGTCCACACGTGCTCTTTCAGGAATGTGCCCCATCTCCACCCTACATCTACAGTGTTGATGCAGTGTAACCTAGCCTCTGAGGGGCCGGCCAAATGCAGACTGGCATCCCCCTCTCCACAGAGAGAAGTCCCTCTGATGACTGATCCTTCCCCATCCTTGTCAACCACCAGCAGCCCATGATCATTCCTGTCAACCACCAGTAGCCCAGGATCATTCCTGAACACAGGTTGTCGGCATGGCACAAGATAATGTGTCCAGCACCTAATCCCTCAACACCACCAGGACAGCCCATTAAAACTACTTTTAATGGACAAACGTGGTATGTCTGCCACTATACACAAAATAATGTATCATTTTTTACATTCATTCTGAACAGTATCTACGATAATCTCATGCCTTGCTAGATGAGTCACTTACTGTTAAATCCAGAACAGCTGAGTTAAGTTGCAACAATATACAAACATAAGAAATTACCCTCGGTGGGTAGAAACCAGGTAAATCTTACCTCAGTTGAAATGGTAATGGACAGTGTTTGGTTATTTGTTCACACAGCGCTCAGTCAATTAATGTCCCTGCAAGAGAAAACAATATTTTTCTGTATGATGACATGATTAAGCAATGCCAAAAAATATTTAATTAAAAACAAATTACCAATCACAACTGTACATACAACTACCACTTTTTTTTTTATGTCTCCGGAACGGTCCCTGAGAGGAAAGGTGCCAGGGAGGATCAGCTTGGGCTCGGGTAGTGCGGCACTGGGTTAACATTAGAAGGTGCATGCTACAGGACCATGCAAAGTGCATAGACCAGCATTGGGGGAGGAGGGGTGATGGTGTGTGTGTGTGTGTGTGTGTGAGAAATAAGAAAAGGACAGTCTGACAGGCTTTAATGAAGCCGTGACTGCACTCCACACTTGCGTTTTTGTTCCACAGGCTATCTGGATTTGTTCTATATGGAGGCTGCCCTCCCCTCCCTTGTCCCACAAGGAGCTGGTTATCCAGGGAGAAAATAAATTTGAAATAGTTACTCACAATTCACTGTAGCTGCAGTCCGCAGTATGTCCAATGTTCAAATGGATGCTGAATGATACAGGAATAGGTAAAGCAGTACTACTAGTATGAAGTTATTTCCAATAGAAAATACCTATAAAAGAAAGTGTAAGTTGGTTAGTATTAAATGCAATAACAAATGCATTACTGAAAATACTAGAGAGGAGCAATCAAATTATGTATATGCATGACACTCACCTTATGATTCCCCCCCCCCCGTTGTGTTTTCGGACTCCGTCCACTCCTAGTGAACAGCTGGAACTGTTAAATATTTGCCGTGAGCCCCCCCCTTTGGATATCAGTTGCTGAGGCTGACTTGAGCCAGGTACCACTATCCATGATATTACTAGACACATGGAAGGGAATATTTTCAAAGGAAAAGAATGGACAGCAGTGATTCAGTGAACTGGTACAGAAGGAAGTCAGGACAGATTGCCTGGAAGAACACATTCTTCAAGTGGAAGTGGTGGAAGTGAATCAGTGTGGTAGGCTTGAAGTATGCATGGATCGGCTTGAAAGAATCTTACTTCTTAGATGGGAAGCAGGAGAACAATGAAGTAGAGTCAATATTATATTGCTCCGCCATATATTAGTATTTACTAACCTTTTTTTTTTCCACCCTAGGGGCTGCTGTACTAATAAAGTTTTGTTTTTCCCTTGAAATCATGTGTCATTATTTTGTTTCCAGTGAAACTGCAAGCTACTTTGATTGAAAATGCAGACTGTGTATTCAAAGGGTAGGGTGACCATGGGGGAAGGGGGGTATGTCATATGTGGCAAAAAATTAAGGTAACTTCAGTTTTATTGAGACATCAAATAACAACTAGTAACAGCAGAGGATTGGGGAGGGGATAGCAATACCATACAGTCACATGATATCATTAAGGCAATCGATCAGTTGCTGTGTGGGGTAAACGCACACTGCTAATTGGGTGCCCTGACATCACAAGTCATGCCAGTCCCCTTGATCCATGCCACACTGCGTGAGTCTGTCGCTGATGGTCATTGGTGGAACGGGCCTGGCGATGGGTGGGCATGCAGAAAAAATTGTTCTAGACCATGGTGATGGTGTGCAGAGGAGCAGACAAGTAGAGTCCAACGTTTCTCTGCCTGTCTGCCCCTCTGCACACCATCACCATGGTGTATAAATACAGGATACTCACCTATAACAGGAGTTCTAGGAATGGTATATGTTGTTCATCCACACCGTATGGCAGGTTCCTTGCCGCTTTAAATCTTGCCGGAAGGTCTTCAAGCTGGCTCCTCCCACCCACCCAGGTGCTAAAACTCTCGGCTCCACCCCATGATGCCAGATCTAGCCCGCTGGAAGACAGGTTGTGCTTCAAAGCCAGGGAGGTCAGTGGGTCGTGTGGATGAACAACATATACCATTCCTATAACTCCTGTTACAGGTGAGTAACCTGTATTTCTAGTGACATGGATATGTTGTTCATCCACACTGTCTGGCAGACTTCTAGCAGTTCTCTGGGAGGAGGGAGGCAAGGTGCACACCCCCTACTTGGGAAATAAAGACTGGAGAACCGAGGCCCCAAAACCAGCATCCCGATGTGACTCAAGGTCGATGTGGTAGTGGGTGATGAAGGTGTGTGCTGACTTCCAGGTAGAAGCCCTGCAGATTTCCTGGATAGGAACATCCCTGGAAGCAGCCACCGATGTAGTGGTATGGCGGGTAGAATGAGCTCTTATCCCTCTGGGAGGCTTCAAGCCCGCCAACCTATAGCAGAGATCTATGCAGGAGGTGACCCACCTGCCTATCATCCGCTTGGCTGCAGGTCTGCCAGGTTCAGCTTCAGCGTAGGTGACAAACAGCTGGCGAACCTCTCCCTGAACTTCAGCCATCCGCTCCTTATAATAAGCGAGCGCTCTTCCTAGGGTCCAAGTATGGAGCTATATTAAGCCTCCGGTGTGATTGGGGGAGAACACCAGCAGAGTCAACAACTGGTTAAGGTGAAACTCTGACACCACCTTCAGAAGGAATTTCAGGTGGGGGCACAGGACAACCTTGTCCCTGTGGAAGACCAGATAAGAAGACTCAATGGAAAGCACCTGGAGCTCTCCTATCCTTCTGGCTGACGTGATAGCCACCAAGAAGGCGGTCTTCCAACGACAGGTGAGAGATGTCACACCTGTGCATCGGTTCAAATGGCTTGCCCATGAGCTTAGCCAATACCAGCAGTAGATCCCATGGAGGTGGAGGTTCTCACACCGGAGGGGATATGTGATCAAGGCCTTTGAAAAAGCACCGACCACCTTCTCCTGCACCACGACTGCTTCGGCCCGTGCCCGGTAAGCAGAGATAGCTGCCAGTGCACCATAAGGGTGCGTCGACCAAAGCCCTAGCTGAAAGGGACCACAGGTAGTCCAGAATGCTTGCCAGGGAACAGGAGGAAGGGTCCAGGCCTTGCCTGACACCAAATGGAGAATCTCTTCCATTTAAAGGCGTAGCCTTTTCTGGTCGACTCCTTACGGGGCGCCTCAACGATGTTGAGGACCTCGTCGGAAAGACCCAAGGCCTGGAACTCTAGCCACTCAGAAACCAGGCCGTCAGGTGCAGGGATTGAAGGTCCGGATGGAATACCTTCCCCTGATTGACTGAGATCAGGTCCGGGCGGGCTGGAAGCCGCCTTGGGATCCTGGAGCTGAGACTGAGGAGATCTGGATACCAGAACTGGCGGGTCCAGTCTGGGGCTACCAGAATCACCTGCGCCTTGTCCCTCCTCACCTTGAGAAGCACCTTGTGGATCAAGGGAAACAGGGGAAAGGCGTAGAAGAGGCCTGTGGTACATGACCTCGAGAAGGCATCCCCCTGCAGCGAGCCCTGCTGAGGGGAGTGGGCATGAAACAGTCTTAGCTTCGCCTTCTCCCTGGATGCAAACAGGTCCACCTGAGGCATGCCCCAATGGGAGAAGAGATCTTGTACTACCTTTGACAGGAGAGACCACTCATGAGATGCAGCCCCTATCTGGCTTAGGGCATCAGCCAGTGTGTTGGAGGCTCCTGCCACATGAATGGTGAGGAGATCTGCCTCCAGGCTGTGCCCGAGTGACCAAATGTGGAGAGCTTCCCTGCACAGAGGCATGGAGCGCGTCCCGCCCTGGCAGTTTATGTAGTACATGGTCATGGTATTGTCCGTCTGAACCCGAACCACTTGACCCCGTAGAAATGGTGCAAAGGCGGTGAGGGCTAGACGAACGGCTCGAAGCTCCAGCAGGTTGATATGGCATCAGGACTCCCGAGGGGACCAGAGGCCGTGTGCTCTGTGCTCCCCCAGATGGGCACCCCAACCCGTCAGAGAGGCATTGGTCGATAGTGAGACCATCGGCTCGGGGCAGACAAACAGAATGCTGTCCTGCAGATGTGCTGGAACAGTCCACCACTGGAGAGCATTCCACATCCCCTGGGTCACTGTCACTAGCTGATCCAGTGGATCAAAGTGCTGTGACCATTGGCTGGCCAGCCCCCATTGAAGGGGATGCATGTACCAGCAGGCCCAATGGACCACACTGGTGCAGGCCACCAGGAGGCCCAGGAAGTCCCGGGCAGGGCGTGATTGCCCAACCTGAAATGATTGGGCAAAGGAGGAAAGAACCTCGGCCCTGTCCGCCGGGAGCCGTGCTCTGGATCGTAGAGAGTCGAGCTCTGCCCCGATGAATTGTATCACCTGCTTTGGCACGAGTTCTGACTTGGCCTCATTGATGAGGAGGCCAACCTGAGAGCAAACCTGGAGGGCCAGATCTCTGGACCGCTCCACCTCCACTCTGGAGGGGGCTGCAATCAGCCAATCATCCAGGTAGGGGTACACCCAGACCCTTCGGCGCCACAGGAATGCTGTCACCACTGCCATGCATTTGGTGAAGACCCTGGGAGCTACAGAAAGGCCAAAGGGCATGTCCCGGAACTTGTAAAGGGATCCCTCCACTCTGAAGCGGAGGAATCTCTGGTGGGACGGACGGATTGGGATGTGAAAGAACGTGTCCTGACGGTCCAGAGAACAGAACCACATGCCTCGTTCTAAGGATGGGATTATCTGAGCCAGAGTGACCAACCTGAAGGTCCGAGACCTTAGGAACTTGTTCAGGTCATGCAGGTCGAGAATGGATACTGGCTCAAGCTGCATCCCGGTGGACTCCGAGATGAGGCGAAGCAAACCCATGAAGGACGATGGGCTTTCGTCAATCGACTGGCCCCCAGAGGACTCCAGGTCAATGGGCCTGGAGAACAGGGAGGAGTCGTCGTTGGACTCTGAGGAGTCCGCGAAGAGCTGCCTGGGGCCTGAGCCACCCTCCACCTGCCGAGGATGGTCGGGAGTGAGGGTGACCGACAACCTGTGGGGCAGGCCCTGACCCGACCGAGAGTCCTTGGTCGGCGCCCCCGATTTCGGTTGTGGAGGTGGAGGTTCCACCACAATCGGTGGGGCAGCTGGTTTCGGCTGAACAACCGGCCCAGGCTTGGGCACCTCGGCTACAGTGAGGGGTTGTTTCGGCCGCTTGGGTGATAGCCACTTGATGGCCGAGGAAGGCGACGGCGTCGGCTTATTCCCGGACAGAAGTAACTGCTGCCACATCAGGTCCTCGTAGCGTCGACGCAATTTGCGCCGAAGCCTCTCCTCTTCCAAGGAGGAAGATGAGGACGAGCGGCGGCGCCGCTTACCTCGGTGCCGAGACATAGACCACCGATGTCGGCAGGATTGGTGGGACCAAGACGATGTCCGAGACCGAGACCGAGATCATCAGCGTTTCCGAGGATGGGTCTGGGAAGGGAAGGGGGACACTCGCTCTTCCCTCTGCTCAGAAGCCTTAACCGGGGACTGCTGCACCGGGGGCACAGGCAGGTCCTCGGTCTCCACTGGGGAACTGATGCAGAAGGGTTGTCGGCCTCACCAGTCGACAGCCCATCCGACGGGTTGAGAAAAATCTCGACCGCGTCAACGGGTGTCTCAGCCGGCTGGCCTGATGGGGATGCTGTGAAGCCAGCGGCCTTAGCCGCAACCTCGACCGAAGTCGAAAGTTGACTGTCCGGGGAAGAGGACCTCTCCCGCTCCCACGAACGCCGACAATGGGACTTACCCTTTGAGTCCTTCTTTTTGGACCAAGAGGAATGTCCCGATGGCCCCTCTCCCTTTGTGGAAAGGGAATGGCAAAGCTCCTTGAAAGAAGCTGAATACGAGGTACCCAGTGAGAGCGGGATAAATGCCGCAACCGACGAAGAGGATGATGCAGCCTGAGCCACCTCCTCCTCGAGGGTGATCATCTGCCTGAGTTGTTCAGCCGAGCCAGCCACTGCAGTAACCTGGCAGACCTCATCCCGACAACTTGGCGGGTGGCGCTCGTGGCATAGCTGTAACGGTTGTGGTTCTCCAGGACGTTGGTCGGCAAAACGAATGGCATAACTCGCAGGCCTGCGGGTCATGTTCTAGGCCGAGGCAGTAGACGCACATGGAGTGCGGGTCCGTCCTGGACATCTTCTGCCCACAAGGGCACCGCCGAAATCCGGGAGTCGATTTGTCCATCGCAGCCGCAAGGAAGAAAGTTGACAGAAGTCTTGAAAATTTTAAAATAAGTCGGGCGAACCAAAGAATTAGGATCCAGTCTACATGCAGAGCGTTAAGGAGGGAACCTGAGCTTCCAAGCGGTAAGGAAGATCTGGCATCATGGGGCGGAGCCGAGAGTTTTACCACCCGGGTGGGTGGGAGGAGCCAGCTTGAAGACCTTCCGGCAAGATTTAAAGCAGCAAGGAACCTGCCAGACAGTGTGGATGAACAACATATCCATGTCCCTAGAACAATATTTTACTACATGATCATCCCTACCCCGTCTAACAGGCCCATTACACCACCGACCATCAGCAACAGACCAAAGCAGTGGAACAGAGTAGGCGGACTGGCATCCATTACATATGTTCTGAGCCAGCACATGCACACCCACCCCTCTTCCAACCACCACCTAGTAAGGCCAGAACAGTTTTTCCTAGCATGCCGACCAGTCTGCCAGGCCCGTCCCACCACCGACAGACCAAAGTGTATCATGATTCATGGCACGGAGCATGTGGACTGGCATCAGTGTAGCAAAACATTGTTCTGTACCAGGATGCCAGTCCACCTGGTCCATGCCGCACTGCTTTGGACTGTCGCTGATGGTCAGTGGAGAAATGGGACTGGCATGGCAGTGGCAGATGGGTAGGCATTTCTGTAGAAAAGAATTGTTCTACACCGTGGTGATGGTGTGCAGAGGGGTGTCCATGTAGGATAACATGATTGTTTTCTGCCTGTCCGCCCCTCTGCACACCATCACCAGCCAGTCCAAAAAATTTCTTTCTACATCGTGCCTACCACCAGTCTGCCAGGCCCGTACCACCTCCAACCGTCAACGAGTCACAGACCAAGCAGTGTGGCACAGACCAGGCAGACTGGCATGCATGTAGAAAAAAACTGTTATGTACCACTGCCAGCATGCACACCAGACCCACCCACTTCCAACCACCGCCTAGACCAGAGCCGTTTTTTTCAGCATGCCAACCACTCTGCCTGGCACGTCCCATCACCGACCACCAGTGACAGACCCAGTAGCATGGTACAGACCAGGTGTACTGGCATCCATGTATAAAAACATTGTTTTCTGCGAAGGATGCCAGTCCACCTGATCCATGCCATGCAACCAGGTCTGCTCGCTAATCAATAAATAATTAAGGGCTGAACCAAAAGCAAACTAGTGGTGTAGGCATGCTGTAAAACAATATTCTGGCCTTAGGCAGTGGTTTGAAGAGGGTTGGGTGTGCATGCTGTCATAGAACGGTCTTTTTCTACATGGATGCCAGTCTGCCAGGACTGTGCTATGATCATGCTTTGGTCTGTCACTGATGGTCGATGGTGGGACAGGACTGGCATAGGCATAGGAAAAAAGTGTTCTGTGCTTATTATACTATAGGCAGTGCTTGGGAGAGGGGCGGATGTGCACGCAGACTCATACGATTTTTTTCCTATGTGGATACCAGTCCCCTTGATCCACGCCACGCTGCGTGAGTCTGTCGCTGATGGTCGTTGGTGGAATGGGCCTGGCGATGGGTGGGCATGCAGAAAAAAATTGTTCTACATCGTGGTGATGGTGTGCAGAGGGGCAGACAGGTAGAGACCAATGTTTCTCTGCCAATCTGCCCCTCTGCACACTGTCAACATGCTGTATAACAATATTTTTCTACATCATGCCTGCCCCGTCTGCCAGGCCCATTACACCACCGACCATCAGCGACATACCAAAAGCAGTAGCGTGGAACAGAGCAGGCAGACTGCCAGTGGCATCAATGTAGAAGAAAATGTTCTGAGCCAGCAAAGCCAAATGCACACCCACCCCTCTTCCAACCACCGCCTAGTAAGGCCAGAACAGTTTTCTTCAGAATGTCGACCAGTCTGCCACGCCCATCCAACCACCAACCATCAGCAACAAACCCAAACAACGTGGCACAGACCAGGCGGACTGGCATCCATGTTGAGAAAAACTGTTCGGTGCTGGCAACATGCACACCTGCCCCTCCTCCAACCACCACCCAAGTCCAGAACAATTTTTCTCAACACGCCTACCAGACTGCCTGGCCCGCTCTACCACTGACAATCAGCAATAACCCAAGCAGCGTGGCATGGACCAGGCGGATTGGCATCCATGTTGAAAAAAAAACTGTTCTGTGCCGGCATGCACACCTGACCCTCTTCTCCAAGTTACCACTGCCTAAGTAAGCCCATAACAATTTTTTTCTACATGACTACCACTCTGCAACTAAGGCCTGTCCCATTACCAACAGACTAAAGCAGCGTGGCACAGACCAGGCAGACTGGCATCCATGAACTAGAAAAAAAAACTGTTCTGAGACAGTATATGCACACCCAGCCCTTCCAATCACCACCTAAGGGCAGAATAGTTTTTTTCTGCATGCCTACCAGTCTTACTGGCCCATCCCACCACCGACCATCAGCGACAGACACACGAAGTAGCATGGCACAGACCAGGTGCACTGGCATCCATGTAGAAGAACATTGCTAGTCCACCTGGTCTGTGCCATGCTACTTGGGTCTGTTGCTGATGGTCGGTGGTGGGACTGGCATGGCAGACTGGTACACATGCTGTGAACACACTGTACTGGCCTTAGGGTCAGGCGCAGGTTGGAAGAGGGTCAGGTGTGCATGCTGGCAGAACACTTTCTACATGGATGGATGCCAGTCTGCCTGGGGTGTGACTTGATGCTTGGGTCTGGGTCTGTGGCTGATGGTCAGTAGTGTGACGTGCCTGGCAGACTGGTAGGCATGCTGGAAAAAATTGTTCTGGGCTTAGGCGGTGGTTGGAAGAGGGGTGGGTGAGCATCTATGCTGGCTCAGAACATTTTTTTCTACATGGATACCGGTCTGCCTGGTCCGTGCCACACTGCTTGGGCCTGTCACTGAAAGACAGTGGTGGAACGGGCCTAGCCGACGGGTAGGCATGTAGAAAAAAACTGTCCTAGACCATGGTGATGGTGTGCAGACAGGCAGAGAAACTGTTTTCTGCCTGTCTTCCCCTCTGTACACCATCACCATGGTCTAAACATTTTTTTTTTTTTACATCATCATGCCCAGTAATATCACTAAGTCTGCCAGTCCCGCACCACCTCTGAGTCTGACCATCAACGACAGACCAAGCACTATGTCACGGACAAGGCAAACTGGCTTCCATGTACAAAAAAAATGTTCTGTACCACCCCATGCACACCCACCCATCTTCCAACCACTGCCTAAGGCCAGAACAGTTTTTTTTTCAGCAAGCCTACCACTAGGCAGAGTGGAGGTATAGGCATGCTGTGAAAACACTGTTCTGGCCTTAGGGCCAGGTGCAGGTTGGAAGAGGATCGGGTGTGCATGCTGGCATAGATTAACACTCTTCTTTCTACATGGATGCATGCCAGTCTGCCTGGGCTGTGACATGATGCTTGTGTCTGTCGCTGATGGTCAGTGGTGTGACGGGCATGGCACACTGGTACAAACATGCACTAATAAATTGTTCTGGGCTTAGGCAGTGGTTGGAAGAGGGGCGGGTGTGCATGCTGGCTCAGAACATTTTTTTTTTAAATGGATGCCAGTCTGCCTCGTCCGTGCCACACTGCTTGGGTCTGTCGCTGTGAGTAATGGTGGTGGAATGGGCCTACCCATCTGCCAGGCACATTGACATTCCACCACCAACCATCTGCGACAGACCCAAGCAGCTTGCCACAGACCAGGCGGACTGGCATCCATGTACAAAAAACCTATTCTGAGCCAGCGATGCACACCCGACCCTCTTCCGACCACCACCTAAGGCCAGAACAGTTTTTCCAGCATGCCTAGCAGTCTGCTAGGCCGGTCCCACCACTGACCATCAGCAACATACCCAGGCACCATGGCAATGACTGACCAGGCAGAGTGGCATCCGTAGGAAAAACTGTTAATGCCAGCATGCTCACCCAGGCCCTCTTCCGACCACCACCTAAAGCCAGAACACACACAGTCTCACACACACAAAAAAAGACACGATATTGTTCCATAGTTATGATTTATTTAAACAGCAAGAACATCAGCATCTCTCCCTTCCCTCTCCTGCCAGAGCACAACCCCAAGTGTGGCCCGTTATCCCTCCCTGCCACCGTGCTGGTGTGACCTGTCCCCCTTCCCAAGCCTAAGGTGCAGTGCTCTGCATTCTTCCTCCCAGGCCAGACTCTCCTCCATAAATATTACGAGGTGGGCCCTAGAGTCACAAGAGTCCTGGCACACCAGGTCCGCAAGCAAAAGACTAAGGTTACAATAGTCTAACTGAAACACCCTCATACTGAACTCCTCCTGCGGAAAACCAGTGAGATGGCTGAAGCTTTCCACCTCTAATACATCTCACTATATTCCCCAGAATGGCTCATTATGTTGAGGCAACAGAGGCATTCCTGGCTCCCCATCAAACTCCCATGGCTCATGCAAGAACAGGCAGACAGTCTGCTCCAATTCATGTTGAAGAGCTCGAGCACACCATATGTAAAGCCCACATGCAGAAGGCACTGGGACCAGATGGATACTCCTGAAATTTTACAAAGCTCAAAGGGAGTTGTTCGTGCCACAGGTCACCACGATATGTAATGAGGTCCTTGCGGGGGGGGGGGCACACCCAAGTATGTGGCAATATGCCACAATTCCAGTCATCTCCAAACTTAGGAGGAGGAGGAGGAAGAAGAAAATTTATTATAATTTATAGTGCTTTTCAGACACACTGTATCCCAAAGCACTTTACAAGCGATGCTAGTCAAGTACTACTAGTGAAATGACTGAACATGTAGTGGCAGCCATTTGCACATCAACACCCACACGCAAAGCCGGCCCGGTGATGTTGAGGGTTGTGGCACTGGACATCATACCTCGTGCCATGCCGGTGACGCGGGTTCGGTAGCAGACTTAGGTCAGCGGGGTCAGCAGGGAAGGAGTAGGATTGAGCATCTGGAAGACTGCTCTCCTCTCCTGGAGTGGGTGGGTTCTGCCTCATGCAGCATTAGTGACACCTGTTGTCCTGGGGAGCACTGCAGTCTGTGTGGGCACGGCAGTAGAGGCTGGATGGCCGCAGGCATCTTTCACACAGGCATGGTGTGCCTGGCATGAGCAGGCTGCCGCTGCACGTCCGTGCAACACCAACAAAGAGAGAAAAGCCCCACTCCCTGTACTATAGGTGACAGCGTCCTCCAGTGCCCCACCGCCACACATCCAACGCCAGGCTCAACCCACTGGCTCTCCCAATCCCGCAGTCCTGCCTTGCATCCAGCGAGGAGGGCCAGTCAATGGACCAGGTAGATGTGGGAGTGTCTGTCCCAGATTTCCCAGAGAGGTGGGCTTCAAGCAGGTGGTAGCTCGACTGGCGGTGAGTGAGGGTCACCAGAGAGAGAGTTCCAGTGGAGTGGAGATAAAAGAGTACACACACACAAAAAAAGCAACAAACACAGCCTTGGACAACTGCACAAACCGATTTTATGGGAAGGGGAATGTTGGCCAGGACACTGGGGAAAGTCCCGTACTCTTGCAAAAGTGCCACGGACTTACTTCCACCAGGACAGCAACAGAGATGGATAGAACAGGGACCTTGGTTTAATGTCTCATTCAAAGGCTGGTACACCTCAACAGTACAGCACTCCCCTAGTACTGCACATGGGTGCCACTGTTTTGTGTACAATCCCAATCCCAGTGTAGGACTAGAAACCATGACCCTCTGGCCCAGAGGCGCATGTGCTACTAACAGAGTCTCGCTGACAACACTGAATGCCAGGCATACCATCCAATAACGATGTTAAACATGATAATGTATTCATGGCAGTACCTGACAGCACATTAGACCCCCCTCCTACCAACCCTGATCCACCCCAAGATGGGATTCATACAGACCCTGTAGACAACAGACCGCTCACACCGCACACTTCTCATCCTCCACCATGTACATGCGATGGCCACTCCCTTGTTACTTGCCAGCATCGATGCCGAGAGCGCATTCATTAGGGTGTCTTGTCCCTGTTTGCCACTCTCCACAAATCTGGCTTTCCCGCAGACTTCATCAACCTGCTGCAATGGCATAGACCCTCACCACAGGTATTCATTAAGGTTAATGTCCCAGTCCTTCTGAATCAGCAGGTAGACTCACCATGGCTTCCCCGTCGCCTTTGCTGTTTGCCACATATATCGAGCCCCCCTAGCATGAGCCATCCAACAAAGCCCTACTATAACCAGGGTAATTGTGGGGTTGGGAAGAATACATCATCTGGTGCTTTATATGGATGATGTACTACTGTATATCCCGGATCAAGATACCATTTTACTGGAGGTCTTCCACATCTTGATAGACTGTGGCAAAGTCTCGGATCATCCACTGGACAATTTATAAAATACAAATATTAATGCCAGGGGTCTCAATACTCTCCCAAGAGCACTATTACTTATATCCTTAGGGTGTCAAAGTCTAATTAGTCTTATCACCCAAAGTGTGGGGTAACAAACAAGGTACATTAGTATAAGAAACATCACAGACACATTAGGGATATGCCATGGCCCTAATGAAAATATCACCGATTTTTCCCCGATGTGCAGTTTGACCTTACAATATCACAAGTGGCGAAGCCATGAGCGCTGTTAAAAGGTCAGCCTGCACAAGGAAATATGTGATATTTTCGATAGAACTTTAACCTATCGATTATCATGTCTTTTCTGTATAATTTTCCTGCGTTGTGACTGCTCAGTAGCTGCTTTCAACAGTGATGTTATCCCAGCACACCCTCACTGCATTTAGTGGGATACTTCAAACAGTCTCAGTCACTGGACCTCCACTATCACTACTGACTTAAGTGTGTTGATATTAAATGGACCTAGAGTGAGAATATCCCTGATATTCTTACTCTAGGTCCATAATGGCAAAAATATCATTGATATATGCAACTTTTTATCCTAAAGGGTACAGCATAAACAGAGATTATATGGTAACTTAAAATATTATTGTCATTCAGTGTAAAATGTTGCCATCAGTGTTCCCTTGCAAAAGCTGCGGAGCAGAGCGAAGCGCAGGCAGGAGTGCAAGGGAGCAATGACATCAACAGTCTACAATGAATAACAATCAAGCTTCAGGCCACCACACAAAACAGCAAATGTATTATTGGTCTCAAATAACATAACTACAGTACCTGTACAACACAGCTACTACTAAAATTACATTGAAGTCAGTAATAAAATAACACAATTACTCAATGTCATTTTACTAGTAGCTATGGTGACAGGTAGAATATGTTTTACGCTGCAAATATAGTTTGCCTTCCAGTGGTATACATGGGAGAAAGAGAGAGAAATCTTCAAACAGTAAAAAAAAAGCTCACTTATGTACCCAGTGACAGTTTATTCGCAAATTGGTAACTCGGAAAGGCACGCTGAGCCACAGCTCACTTCTAGGTGTGACCCAGACAGTTAAAGTTTCGCCAGAATTGGACCACTTACTGGCTGGGAAAGATGAGAAGAGGGACTGGTCAATTGTCTTTGGAATTCAAGCGCTGGCTTTGCATGCATTTTAGGCAAGAGGGAGGGTAATGCAGGCCACTGAGGTAAAGTGATACTTTTGCCCTTGCAAGAGGTACTGGGGGTAGTGTCCAGAGAATGCACAAATATAAAAATCACAAAATGTTGTCACCAAATGTCTGCTACAACAAGTATGTCTGGAGCTGGAAAGAAATTTATATTAGAGGTTACATTGCAGAATGACTGTCCAGAGTCAGTCACATGCAAGTTTCATTAGAATACAGCTTTAGTTGAGAGGCTGCAAGTGAATTCCAGGCACTGCCAGTGGGGCCTGAGATTAGAATCAATAGCAGAACAATCAACACCAGGAATAAAAGCCTGTTGGGAACACCTTCACTGGCATTTCAGTTCATACCCATCAGTGGATGTCATGACTGGTAACAACAATTTATTTAGAAAGTAGGACTAGGAACAAAAAGACCAAAAAAAAAAATCTGAGTCACAACAGAGGCCCCACAAAACAAAACATTCATTTGGGAAAAAGCTTAACATTTTTGTTACTGTGAGTGTAAATAAATGTCATTCCAGTAATGTAACAAAAATAAAAACTTGAACCTAGTACTACTTCATTGTGGGCAACATGAAAAAGGTTCTCTAGTTCTGTACTATCAGGGTGTGTTGATTGCTTGCAGAATTCAAAACGAGACCAGCATTTATACCATTCAAAATCTTCAACTGCACTAGTGCTGTGTCAGTGTTGTGTGCAGTGAGACTAGGGAGAGTGGTGGCATCGTCAAGTTGGGGGGGGGGCAATGCAACGGTAACAAGACTCGGGGACAATTACGGTTTGAATGGAGTGGGATTGGCAAGTCTGCAGTCGGTAATGTACAATGCAGGATTCTGCATCGAACATAACCAACAATCATCCAATTTGTGAAGTCACAGTGGAGATGGACCACAAACTGGAGGGATGAGGGGATGGCAGCTCGAGTCATTGGTCCTGGATGCATGAGGATGTGATTTTTTTTTAGCGACGAGTCCCCCGATGAAAACCGTCACTGTGCCTCCAATCTAGCGGGACTCCCGAGAGAGGTAGGAACTGGGGGGGAGGGGTGCTTGTTGCTGTCTGGGGGATTTGGCTCACCATTGACACAGATGTACTTTAAAGGGGCAATAAAGGTTTGATGCGGGATCCTGCTAATAAAAAGTATATGCAGGATTCTGCATCGAACATGAAAATCATCCGACTTGTGAAGTCACAGTGGAGATTCCCGAGAGAGGTAGGAACTGGGGGTGCTTATTTGCCGACCAGGGATTGGCTCGCCATTGACACAGATGTACTTTAAAGGGCAATAAAGGTTTGATGCAGGATCCTGCTAATATAAAGTATATGCAGGATTCTGCATCGAACTTGAAAATCATCTGACTCGTGAAGTCAGAGTGGAGATTCCCGAGAGAGGTAGGAACTGGGGAAGGGGAGGTGCTTGTTGCCGACCGGGAGATTTGGCTCACCATTGACACAGATGGACTTTAAAGAGGGGATGGCAGCTCGAGTCCCATCTGTCCTGGAATTTTGGGTCAGTGAAGCAATCAGTCTGCATCCCAAGTTGTGGAATGATCCGAGGACTGGAGTGGCTGCTACTTAAGTTACGTCGAGCTGATGGATGGCAGAACGGCAAAAACTTGAAAAAGGGGACAGAAAGACAATTAAAAAAATGCACAGGACACCTAACTAAGCCTAAGTGGCACAATATGAACCCTCAGAATGGAAACTTTCAATATCGGACCTATAGGCTAGCATCGTAGTGACCTGCAGTACAATTCCAATTTGTAGAAATTGTTGATGTGAGATCTGCGAGTCTCATAAAGCGAGAGCAGATCTCGCATCAACAATTTCTACAAATTTTACTGTTTTGTATTTACAGTAATATTCTTGTTTAACTGAATACAAACATTAGTGGAATTGTACTGCAGGTCACCATGGATATCTCTTTAGACCAGGCAACATTGATTCAATTCGGAGACTTGGTGGCAGTGAAACGCACAGACAAGCAAAACACATCTCCTGGACTGTGTTTTTTTTTTTTTTACAATGCACCCAACTTCCCTTCTTGTTTAGTAACAGAATAATGCAGCTTTTAACATAAAAAATTGCTAACTAGGAAGATAATAAGGCAGTCTTTATATTTGCCATCGTTTCAGACCTACCTCAGTCTGTTTTGGTGAGTAAAATGGCAGAGTAACGGTTTTTGGCTTATATAGCCTGGCTCAAAGGCAGGAACCTAATGAGGGGTGTTGCGTCATGGAGAGGACATCATAAGCTTCATTTTGATAGGCTGCATGCTATGGTACTGTGTTTCACAGCTACTCCAGCAGCCAAAAGAAACAGCGCGGTAGGCTAAATTTACCACGTACAGATTCTGACAGTCACAGACATGACACAAGCGCGATGCGGGCGGCAACAGCAACATCATACTGACAACAATCTTGATTGTTTTCTTTTATAACCAGAACTGCCAGAAAAACCACACAAAAGACACAAGACTGGCTTATATTAGTCTTTATTAAAATACACAATAAATAGACCACAACACCAGTAAAAAAATAGCTTTTATTGTTTTTTTAAAGTACATCATCACAGAACATATAAGAACAATGCTGGATGGAACACTCTGTCTAATCTCTATGAGGCACCCAGTGGCATAGCTAGATAGAGCCCCCAAATTCAGTCTAGGTGAGGAGGAATTGTGACACTCCTGGTTCTGATTAATTTATGATTTTGTAATATAAAAATGTGTTATTCAATGTCTCTCATGAGAGATAATGAAGGGAGTCTAGCACCAGTTGTGCCTGTGCACCAGTGCACTGCATCTGATCCACGCCAATACCACTGCCTGGGTGTGCAGGTGCATGTGTGTGTTGCTGTGTGAGGTTCTGTGTGGTTGTGTGCCCCTGACTCCCCTACTCCTGCATCATGCTTCTGTGTCTACATGCCCATTACCATGCATGCCCCTGCATGTGTACTGTACCTGTTTGTGTGGCCCATGCATGTGTTTCGTACCACCTACCTGTGTGCACCATAGTGCTCCTGTGCGATGGTATCCCCTTGTCGTCGCACCTGCTGTTGCAGCCAGGGATCCCCTCCACCCAGGAAGTGGCTGTCCACCACCATCCAGCCCACTGCCTCCGTCATCCCCACTACTGTCGCCCTCATCAGCCTCGGCAGCTATCCTATTTTCAATGGCCATGTTGTGCAGTATACAACAAGCCAGGAATAGGCCACAGGTTTTCGAGGGGCTATACTGTAGGGAACCACCTGACCTGTCTAAGCAATGGAAATGTGCTTTCAGCATGCCAAAGACACGCTCGATGATGTTGGCCGTGCTGGCGTATGCCTCACTGTAGTGTTCCTCTGCTGGGGACAACATAGGGGGTGAGGAGCCAGGGCCTCAGTGAACAAGCACTGTCTCCTGTGTGGATAATAACATGGTTAGCCCTCTGTGATTCTATGCTGTGCCCCTTGCCTGTCCCTGGCACCCATGCCAACATGCACACCCTGCCCTCCCCATCCCAAGGTATGCTCTGCCCATTGCCCCTTGCCCATGCCATACTCACCCACTAGGTGGCCCATGGGGATATCCCCACATTCAAATCTGTGACATAGTGCAGAGCTATGTCAGATGAATGCATCATGTGCACTCCCGGGGTGTGTGGTGCAGACATTGGTGATGTGCCCCATGGCATCACACACTACCTGGTAGTTGACACTCGGGCTCCCCTACCTGTAAATGTACGTCATGCCCTCTGGGCCAGGTGCCATGCAGATGGCCACATGGGTACAGTCAATGGTACCAATCATGCCAGGCATACATGCAACCCTGTGGAAGTCCTGCATGGTTGCTGTACACTCCGCCTGTGTGCTGGGGAAATGGATGAATTCCGAAGCACGTGGCAGCACAGCACTGAGGAACTGTGTGAGGAGGTGGGACGTGACCAACTGGGTTATGCCTGTGGTGTCCCCTGTTGGTCTCTGGAAGATGCCCATGGTGAGCAGGCACATGACAGCTGTCACCTTCATCTCCATGGACATGGTGTGGCTCCATCTGGTGGGTGCCTGCATCTCCTCATTGCACAGCTCACAGAGCTGCCTCAGAATGGCCGTGTCACTGTAGTTCTTGAAAGTGATGCGGGCATGGTACCACCTGTGTCAGGCATACTACCAACAGGCCCTTCCTTGGCCACGTCGCTGTTCCTCCTGCCCCCTCACACCCCTCATTATGGCCTCCATCATGAAGGGCACACTATCCATGGCCCTAGCTGTCCAATATCCCCCTGAGCAGTTGGCTGCTGCTGGCTGTGTGCCACCCTGGTGCACTGCTTGGCAGTGTGTCTGTCTCTCTCTTTCTCACTCTCTCCCTCTCCCACTGTGCCTGCCTTGGTCTGTCTCTCTCTCGCTCTGCCTTTCTTTCTTTCTTTCTCATTCCCCCTCTCCTGGCGCAAGTGCTCCCTCTGTGCTTTTATAGGAACAAGTCTACTAGGAGCAACTTCAATTTGCTCCTCACTTGCACCATGGTTTCACGATCGAATATGCAACTGCATTGGATATTCATGGGAATGCCCCCGCACTTGCGCCTGCATTCATTATAGTTGTGCATTGGTGCAATGAATTTAAGCTGCGCAATGGCTCCTGCTGAATATGGCTCCTTGGCACGAGTCTGCACTTGCGCCAGTGCAACTCAGTTGCACCATGTGCAACTGCTTTGACTATCCGGGCCCAAGAGTTAGTCCTCTAGAGTCTGAAGTACTTTCATCTACTTTTACTACCTGTGCACTCCTCACCACCCTGTCAAAACTCTGGACTGGAAGCTTGAATCAAAATATTTTCCTTTGATTGACATTAAATTATTTATACCATTGTGGCTCATATCTACGTTATAGGGGTACAGTTGTGCCCCTATAGTTAGGGTTGAGTAGTATGTTTAATGTTAAACCTCAAATTGTGCACTTTAATGACTTTGCAACTGATCAATGGATTTGCACAAAATTTGGCAAGCACTGTCCCATGGGGTAGATCTCTTGACATGACAAGTTTTGTTCTGGTTGGCTGTTCTGCTTGCAACAATGCTGACCCGGGTTCAGGAATGGACCCAGGAGTTGGGGTAATGGCCGGGAGAGAAGGATCGAGTATCCTGACACTGCTCTCTTTCTCTGTGGGGAGGGGGGAAGAGTGTCCACTGCTTCATGGACCCCTGGCAGAGGATGGGGGTAACACCACAGTCAGCGCCAATACCTAGGGGGGTGGGATGGATGCTGGTCATCATTGCACTTCCCCACCTCCAGGGATCCAGCATGTACAAACAAGCTGGCCCCCAGGCATGATGCTCAGCTTGGCCATTGTCCCCACTGCCATCTACACCCTCCGGGGGAATCTCTCTCCCATGGCCCTGACCCAGGGGCTAAGCCATGGCTTGCCAACAGTAACTGTTTGGAGGGAGCCCTCCAGGTCGGGTAAGCCTGGGCATGGGGGGGGGGTGACAGGTGGGGCAAGGGCTGACCTCCGAATGGAGGATTGAGGTGGACCGGACCAAAAAATAAAAACGTTGTTCTGGTTGGATGTGCAGATTCTGAGATCTGTATAGTGCAAAAACCTTAAAAGTCATTATTTTTTTGCATTTTTTCCTCATTGCCTTGTGTCCAGACAGTATGGAATTCTGGTGTAATTTTTTATGGTAAAAACAGCTTGAGTAACAGAACTGCCATGTGTTTCTTTGGTGAAGAAATATTAATCTGTTGCAAAGCTATTCAATTTTTAAGTTACCATTATTTTCAATGGAGAGATCGCTCTCCAGTAAGTTCGAAAAAGGATTCTTTTTCATGAAGAGCCAGTCCTTTTTCACCAAAAAAAATAATTATTTTTTCACAAAATGCTATCTTGTTTTCTGTTTTTTTTTTTAAATAAAAACAGGTTAAAAACTGGGACAATTTTTTTTTTATTTTGTTATACAGTATCGGAATTATAATCCTTTGAGTCAGAGACTCCTTTACAAAGGCTCCACGTCCAAGTAAACAGCACTTATGACAAATACAGAGATATACATAACATAGGTACAATAGAAATAATACAATATCTAGAGGTATGCATTGCAGCATGTTAACAGTATATAAAGTTTAGACAGTATTGCCAGGCTTAAGGTGTTGCAGGCATAGCCATGAGGCAGAGTTGCATAGTTTCAGGTGGGGGGAGACCACATGGGACCAGGGGTTGTCCTGTCAAAGAAAGAAAAAATTAAATAAGGCAGGACAGGAGTTCATTGTCAGTGAGGGAGGGGTATAAAAGAGTGGGGGAGTTAGCTAGAGGAGGGACAGTTACAGATATGGGAAGTTAGGAGATGGCTGAGAAGGAGGAATTTGAAACAACCACGTTTGGGCTCTTGGGTGATGGAGCAGGGTAGTAGGTTTAATAAGGTTGGGGCTTGGTAGGTGAAAGGACGTTGACCTAGAGAGGCTCTGTAACATGGCACTAGTAGTGCGGGCTTTGATGCACTGTGGGTGGCCACAGCAGCAGTAGCTTGTAGAAGGAAAGGGATTAGGCTGGGGGGGCGGCCAGGCCACATGACATCTTCCAGTGAGAAGGCAGGTCTGATATTGCAGCCTGTCCTCAAGGTTAAACCAGTAGGCCAAGTCATACAGCATGCATGCATGTATGAGTTAGTCTGGGCCTCCCAGTGGCTAAACGGCAAGCCTTGTTTAAGGAGACTTTGAGTCTAAGGAGGGTAGTGTTATCAGCAGCTCTGTATATCGGAATCCCGTAGTCTGTGAGGGACAAGCAAGACAACAAGATTGCAAGTTGGAAGGCTTCTGGGGGAGGCAGTGCCTGTGTCAATAGATCAGCCCTATTCTGGAGTTGACAGCGGTGCAGAGGGAGCAGATATGGTAATGGAAGGTGATGGCAGAGTTGAGTGTGATTTCCAGGTATTTAAAGGAGTTTACCTACTCAGGGGGTGAGAGATTAGTGTGGATATGGAGAGAGGTGCCTTTGTGTTTATTTTGGTGTTGGGCAAATAACATAACCTTGGTCTTTTTCTGATTCAGGACAAGGTTATGGCTGATGAACCAAGATTCAGCTAAAGTAAAAGAGTTGTGGAGGGACTGTTGAAGGGAGGTGGGGTCTTTGTGGGAGGTGTAGAAGACAGCATCATTCGCGTACAGGAGAATTTTTTTGAGGCGGGGCTCAGGAAGGTTGTTGAGAAAGAGGCTAAACAGGATGGGCCCCAAGATATATCCCTGGGGCACACCTGAGAGGACCAGGAAGGGGTGGGAAAGAGAGAGAGACTCCTATTTTAACCCGCTGGGAGTAGTTTGTTAAGTAGTTGAAGAACCAAGCCATGGCAACCTGAGAGAGACCAATGCTGGAGAGGGTGTTTATGAGAAGGAAGTGACTGACATTGTCAAAAGCTTTTGACAGGACAAGGAAGGCAGAGCCAACCAGCTGCCCTCTGTATAGGGAGAAGTGGATGAAACTGGTAAATTCTAGTAGGGCAGTAGAGTTGCTATGACTCCAGCGGAAATCATGCTGTTCTTTGGTGAGAAGGTCGTATTTGGTGAGATAGTCAGTGAGCTGATCCGTGACGATATGCCCAAGGGCTTTTGAGAAGTGGGAAGATGGCTATAGGGGAATAGTTTCTGGGTGCAAAGTGATCCCCACTTTTGTAGATTGGTGTGACGAAAGCAGTTTTCCACAAGGATGGGAATTTACCTAGGCAGAGCAAGCGGTTTATGAGGCAAGTGAGGGGAGAGAGGACTACAATCCAGTACCAGCCGCAGGAGTCTAATGTCAAGGGCATCATTGGAGCGACTGGTACCTTTTAGGGCTTTGAGGAGATATGGTTTGGCTTCATGGGGGAGGAGTGCTCAGAAGTAAAACGGAGGGAAGTTGGGGGGAGTGGGGAATGGGGACAAAAAAATTGTGGAGAAGAATAGAGCTAAGGTCTGAAAAAGAGGAATTAAGAGAGTCGGCAATAAGTTGCAGGTCAGTGGAGATGGTTCCGTTAATGTTAAGTTGTATTGAGGGGGCAGTGGACTTGCCACTGAGGACCTTCATATTGTCCCAGAAATTGCAGCCTGATCCCTAGGATGAGGTAGGGAGGTTCTAAAATATTCCAAATTGTTTTTTTGGATGGCCCAGGTGCACCTGTTTATAGCCGTCAAGTAGCATTGCCTGTCAGCAGGCTTGCCAGGGTCTAGGGCTTTTTTCCAGAGGTTGTCACGTTGGTGAATTTGGTCGAGTAAGGCCTGAGAGATCCAGGGGGTATCGGGACCATTGATTATACGTTTGGCCAGGGCGGCAAAAATATCACAGGCTGCGTTAAAAGACTGGATGAAGTAGGTTAGTGCGGTGTCTATGTCCGAGGTACTGTTTTGGGGAACCAGTCCCAATTGGCAAGGTGGTCTCTAAATAGACACAGCTTACCTGGTTTGAGTTGCTGTCAGAGGACAGTTTTCAGAGCCAGTTTCTTTATCTTGCAGAACCAAGTACAGAGAATTGGGGAATGGTCATTTAGGGAATTTGTGAGAACAGTGGTGTCAATGACACTGTGAGGTAGGTTTGACAGCACACTGTCAAGTAGGGTGATGGTTCCATTTGAGGGATTTACATGGGTGGGGCTTATGACAAGTTGGGTACAGTCTAGTGCTGCAATTACATCCTTGTACGGGGAGGTGGAGGGCAAGAGCCAATTGATGTTGAAGTCACCGAGGGTGAATAAAGTCATCTATAGACACCAATATTTGTGTTTTGCTGATTGGGAGTTCCTTAGCTCTATGCTGTACTTCAGTGGTGGAAATTATGTGTGAAAAAGGTTATTTTAATGTTTTAAAATCCTTTTTCGCCACTCACTAACTTCCCTTTTCACAATTCCTTTGTTGTTTACAGCAAAGGACTCACAAAAAGGGAGTGTTTGTGGTGATAAAGGATCATTTGAGCCTCTCCATTTGTTAGAGACTGATTTTGTTGGCGGCCCGTGCTCCCTCCCCTGCACCTCATTCTCTAATCACTGTCTTTTTAGGAACTATTATATTTACTGGTAGTCCAGTGGTTCCTCCTCCTCCCTCTCTCATTGTTTGAGCGCTGTCCCCTTATTAAAAAAAAAAAGGAAACTCGTTGGTAGTTCAGTGATTCCTTCCCCTCTCCCATTCTCTGACCGTTGTCCTATATAAACATTAATTTTCCCTGGTAGTCCAGTGGACCCCCCGTTCTCCAATCGCCATCTCCATATCCACAGTCAGTACTCTGGTGGTCCAGTCATCCTTCCCCCTCCCCCGTTCTCTGATCACCACCCTGTCCTGGTGTTATTAGGTCCCTGTTGTCTAGTGGCACCCCCTCACCCCACGATCCCCAGCTAAAATAAAGAAAATCATCCATTGATGTTTTTAGTTTTTTAAACCTAGAAAAAACAAAAAGAGGTCCCTCAATGATCAACCCCCCACCTCCACCTCCCACTCAGCACCCCCCACCCCACACACCCCAGTACACCCCAACATACCCTCATTCACCTGAACAGGTCCCAGATTCAAGTTCCACTCTCTGCTCAAAGTCACATCTTGCTGCTGGAATCAGCAACTGCAATATGAGAAACTAAGGTAAATGTGGTTTAATATGCCGGCCCCCAGGAGAAGCAGTAGAGTTTCCACTTGCGACGCCAGTGACCAGGGTTCAGGAACGGACTTGGGTTGCTGGAGGGCCAGCCATGAGACAGGAGGATTGAGCACCTACTGGCTGCTCTCCTCCTCCTCTGGGGAGGGTGGGTTGCCTGTCCCACCACTCTACCGCCACCTGGATGATCACGGGTGGAGGTGCAGCAGGACAGCATAAAGCGGGTGGGAGGACGTCAGCTGGGAGCTGAAGCAATGGCATGTTGCAACGTGCTCCATCCCCTGGCTCCCCTAACATGCCGGTGTCCTATGGGCCAGCACTTGAAAAGCGGAAACCCCCTGCACCGGATGCCTGGAGACAGGACCCAACTAGCTCGAGAAATCCACAACCAGGCTCCTCGGAGGGCCGAGGCAAACCATCCAACACACACACACTCATGGACTTGGGGGGACTTGGGGTTCCCCTTCTTCCCAGCCCAGGGAGTAAACTGTGACAGGATGGAGGCAGGTCTATCAGAGCACTGATGGCATTACCTGGGGAGGAACTATGGGAGCGCATGCATAGCCTAGGGCTCCCCTAGGATAGGGGTCTAGTTTGGTGAGTAAGGGGGCATAAAAGAGTAAATATAAAAAAAAAATGTGGTTCAATATAGTTCAATGGGGGTTTCAACTTTTATGTATAACTTAGCCATTTATTGAGATATTGACCCCAAATTTTCAACATGGCCTTTTGGAGACCCCGCCTCATGAACAATATGACTGTCATTATGCAACTCTGGCCCCAAAGGGGTTTTCATGGTTGGTTGGCAAAAATCACCTTTTGGGTGGGATCTGACCATTTTTTCTGCCCTTGTTCATGAGGTAAGGTCACAAGAAGGCTTTGTTGAAAATTTGGGGTCAAAATATTTAAAAATGGCAATGTAATAACCATTTGTTGCAATTTCATTACTCATGTTCGTAACTTTGGAAACCTTAAATATTTTCATCCCAGATTTTCAACATTGCCTTCTTATTGCCCCACCTCATGTATGTCACAGCTGTCATTTTTCAAATCCTGGCCAAAATGTATTTTCGGACCTGTGGTGCAGAATGGCATTGCGGTTGCACACAATTACATTTTGGCAGAGATTCAAAATTTGTTTTTACCAGATGCATGAGGTGGGTGCAATTAGATGGCTATGCTGACAATTTGGTCACTCTTGTCCTATAAATGGAAGTATAGGACCTTGAGGGACATGAGCTTCCACAGGCAAATAAGAATATGATTATACTATCTCAAAAGGTAAGGAAATTAATTGCAAAAAATGTAATTAATGCACTAGTTAGGGTTAAAGTGTCAAAAGTAGGGAAATGTGGCATTAGGGTTTCCAACCCTAACACCTCACCCCCACCCTGCACACACACCAAAAAGCGTGGGGGGTGTGCCTTGGGACTATCAGCCCTAACACTCACCCCATTCTCCTCAGTCTGGCAAACCACTTTGAACTGTACCACATTTGGTCTGCAAATGGAAATCTAAAATTCTGCTTCAGCCTCGTAAAACACTTCGGACATACAACTCTGCTAAACACCCACCTTCAGAGGGACATTTGGGGGGATGAAAAGTTAGACTTGCAGCTCTGCAAATTAAAAGTGATATAAAATCCTGCTTCGGTCTGCAATTATGTATATTGAAAATAGCTGCTTACCTTAATTCTTTTGCGTGTCCTGCTCAGTCCCAACAGTTCTTTTAAAAATTAAAACTTCATTCAAACGAATAATAAAAAAAGTTAAAAACATGGCATTTAAAATGTCTTGCTCTATCCAGTATGCTTGGTTACAAGCTCACGTGGTGCACAGTTCGTAGTGATTTCCTATACCAAAGCAGGATTTAAAGTTTTATTTTGCAGACCGAAGCAGGATTTAGTGTTACTTTGCAGACTCTACATGGTGCACAGTAAGAAGTGGTTTCCCAGATCAAAGCAGCATTTAAATATTTTTATTTTGACTAGTGCCTTCTGTGATTGCTTCTTATAATCCCCCTCCAGGTATACTACACTCAAGCATCCCTCCTCACTGCCTCAGCTCTTCCTCCTCTCCTACCCCCCATTACTGGGTAAAGGATGAATCTGTCTCCTCTTCCTTTTCATCACCCCATTCCTCCTCCCTTGCTATTTCCCATCTACCACATACCCAACGCAATGCCCTCCCTATTTCTCCCCTCCTCCCTCTCTCTCTCTCTCTCCCATACCACCCCCTCACCACTAGTCTTCTTTCTCTTTTCCCACTAACCCACTCCTAACAAAGCTTCACTGAGCCGCATGTGACTTGTACTGTATAATTAACTTGCAGCACAGTTCTTTGACAATGCCTTTGGCTGCTATTATTGTAACCTTACTTGTCTTTTTTTTTTTTGTAAGTTCCATTGTAACGATCATGTTATGTTTTGTACCTTATTGTCCTTATTGCCTTGACGTAGAACCTTTGTAAAAGAGCCCTCAGCTTAAAGGTGTCATACAAAATACAAATAAATAAATATATTTTGCAGACTGAAGCAGGATTTAAATAGCTGGCTTAGGGGGCACTGATGAGCAGCTAAGAAGTAAGAAGCAATCTCCTCGAGCTCCGCACCTCAGAGACCTAAATATAGTATTTTTTATATAAAATTAAGAAAAAGAAACTTGGATTCTGCTGCATAACTGCCCGGAGTTGCAGAATGATGGATGCCTACCTCTCAAATACAACAGGGAAGCCCATTAGAAATGCTGGGAAAAACCTAAAGAAACAATCAGTTGGGCCCTCATCGGAGCCTACAGGCCCAATTTCCTTCTCGGTGGCAGAATTAGCTGTACTGGGGCGAGAGGTGACAACGCAAGTGTTGGCTGCTTTGAATCCCCACTTTGAAAAACTGGAGAATCAGACCGAAGCAAAGTTGCAAGAAATAGAGAGAACCGCAGCACATGGTGAAAGGTTAACGGAGGTTGAGGAGCGTACAGCTAGAGTTGAAGATCTGTTACAGCCTTTGCCGGAAAAAATAATTGCTTTAGAGAAGGAGCTGGAGGATCTGAGAGAAGCATTAGACTATCAGGAGAATTATGTCAGGCGTACCAATCTGCGCTTACGAGGGCTCCCTGAAGGGAAAGAGGGCCCGGACATAATGAAATTCTGTGCTGAGAAATTGCCAAAAATCCTGAAGCTGCAACCTAAAGGGGGAAAGCATAAGATCGAAAGGGTGCACAGAGCAGTACTGCCAAAGCCAGGTCAACCCTCGAGAAGTATTGTTATCTGGTACCATAATTTCCAAGACAGAGAAACAGTGATAAAAGCCTTTAAAGTAAACCAGCCTGTTGAAATTGATGGAGTGAGAATCCATGTCACACAAGATTACTCGAACAGATTACTTAAGAAAAGGCGGGTGTTTGCCGCTACGATGGCTCAGTTAAGAGAGATGCAAGTGGAGCATTACATGATCTACCCTGCGATCCTTAAAATAAAGCATGAAGGGGCGGTGTACTCATTTTGGGAGGTGGAGAAGGTGAACACCTTTATAAAGGAACTCAAGAAGAAAGTGGGCTGAAGAGAGTGATGACATGGTGGAAGAAATAAAAAGGACCTGAGACACTGACTATCCTTTCTAGTTGGGGGTAAATCTCCAGTTATAAGTTGAATTGTTCATGTTTAATCTTGTAAATCTTTGAACTCAGGAGGCCTGCGGCTAAATCGGTGGATAGTGAGGGCTGAACGAGACTGTTTCTTGGTGGAACACATGCTGAAGTGTTGAAATTGCAGAGGAGAATGCTCGCAGACACAAGAGAAAGTGCCGGAGGAGTTCCCGTGGAGAAGGTAGGCTGGGAGGAGTAGCTGGTGGCCTGGGCCTTTCGTGTGAGGTTGTTTGAAATCACGCGGCCTACCCCACCGGCCTCCAACCAGGCCGACTGATGAAAAGGAAGCCTCATAATTGAAAGAGACTGTGCATGGGGTTATGGTGTTGGATTGTGGAAGGGAAAGGGGATGGTTATGATGGAGGGCAGAAATCAATGGGACTTAAAATGGACTGATGGGGGTTGAACTGAAGCAGTTCCAGTTCTATAATGTACATATTTTATGTTATGTTATGAGTCAGATGGGCCAGTATAGGCCACAGATGAAAGGGTCTCGGGGGGGGGGTGAGGGGAGGTAGCTGCTCAAATAGCAGAATTTGGGAGGTGCTGTTGAGATGGCAGAAGAAAGCAATGGGGGTGATGGCTGATATGCTGGAAAGAGGAGTGCTGGGAGGAAAGGGAGTGGTTCAGGATGTTTGGGAGTAGGAGCAGTGTGGGAAAGAGGGGTTAAAAAGGGGATATGTAGTAGTAAGGGGAAGGGCTAAGAATTATCGAGATTCACATCCGGGGATAAGGGTAAGAGGGCATGTATGGATAGTAGGGTTGCTGATATGGTTGCTGGGGTGATGACACCTGGACTTCGGCAAAATATGGGAAGAGATGGAGGGGGAGTAAGAGGAATGCCAGAGGCGGGAAGCACTTGGAGAGATGGAGGAAAAGTGATAATGGAAAGAGATAATGGTGGGAGGTGATCTGGTAGTACAATCCTGGAATGTTCATGGTCTCTCCTCTCCGATTAAATGGAATGCAGTGTTAACGGCGTTAAGGAGAGCACAAGTGCAAGTGGCTCTCCTGCAGGAAACACACCTGACATCGGGGGAGCATGTAAAACTTAAAAAGGGGTGGGTGGGTCCGTGCTACGCGGCCTCTTTCAGTCCACGTAAACAGGGAGTGGTAGTTCTGGTGCATAAAAATTTGCCATTTCAGATCACAAAAGTCCTTGCAGATCCAAGGGAAAGTAGATATGTGTTTGTTGCAGGGGTTCTCCATGGCCTGAAAATCATGTTTGGGAGTGTGTATGTGCCAACTAATTTGGACCTGGGGTTCTATAGCAACATTTTTTCCATATTGATGAGGGAACAATTTGAGAACCTGATTATGGGAGGGGACTTTAACTGCATGCCTGATGCTGCCCTTGATCACTTGGAGGGGAAGGGATGCAGAGATCCTTGTATTAGGAAATGGAGGGAAGGGTTGACAGAATTGAATTTAGTGGATGCCTGAAGGACGGCGTATCCTCAAGATAGAGAATATACCTTTTATTCAAACCCACACAAAACGTGGTTGAGGATTGATCATGTCTATGTAACACTGGATTGGTATGAGAAACTCAGGAAGGTGGCACATGGTCCCATACAAATCTCAGACCACGCAGGAGTGGTGGCGTCCTTTAGATCTCCAAGTGAGAGGGGGGAAACGCAGACATGGAGATTCCCTACTTATATGCTAGGCTCGCAGGAGTTTCAGGATTATGTGAAGGAGCAATTTAAATTCTATATGGATGTAAATGCACCGACTGCCACTTCTAAACAAATGTTATGGGATGCGGGCAAGGCGTACATGAGGGGAGCAATTATAGGGTACATGGCAAAATATAAAAAAATTAGATTGGAAAGACAGAAAACCCTTCAACAAAAGTTGAGAATACTGGAGGGAAGAGTAGCAAGGGGGGAAGGAGGTGAACAGGTGAGGCAGGAGTTGGTAACAACCAGAGAGACGCTTAATACCCTATTGATGGACAAGGCTCGAAAAAAAACTATTCTACCTGAAACAGAGTATATGAATGGGGGAACCAGCCAGGGCCATTGCTGGCAAACCTTGTAAAGTGTAGGAAAAATGCGGTGCACATCCTTGGTATCAAAAATAAAAAAGGGCAGATGGTTACTAAATACGTGGAGATAAGGGATACATTTAAGAAATACTATGAGGATTTATACAGAGCAAGCGGAGAGGGAAGTGAAAAAGAAATGCATAACTTTCTGGCTAAGTATAAATTGCCCCAAGTAACAAAACACCAACAGGAGCTGTTAGATAAGGAGATTACCAGAGAGGAGATTCTTTGGGCCATCAACATGATGAAGCCAGGAAAGGCATGTGGCCCAGATGGCCTGCCCTCAGAGTATTATAAATTGCTGAGGGAGGAGGTAAAGGAGGTAATGTGGGAAGTATTTAGGGAAGGAAGAGAGAGAGGGGAACTGCCAGATACAAGTGGCTGTGCCTTGGTGTGTGTGATTCCTAAACCAAATAAGGACCTAATGGAATGCTCATCATATAGACCAATATCTCTGTCAAACTGCGATGCTAAGGTGTTTGCTAAAATTCTAGCTAGTAGATTGGAGGGTATCCTCCCAGAGTTGATCCATCCGGATCAAACTGGTTTTATAAAAGGTATGCACTTATATCATAATATTAGGAAGGTTCTTAATGTTTTGGAACAAGCCAAGAAATCAGGAGGGCGGCTGTATTGTCAATGGACGCGGAAAAAGCGTTCGACAGGATTGAGTGGCCATATATGTTTACAATCTTGGAACGCTTCAGTTTAGGGGAAAGCTACATTAAAACATTAAAATGGTAAGAGCATTGTATCGGGCACCCAGGGCTGCAGTTCTGATTAATGGGAACGTAACTGAACGATTTGCGATCCACAGGGGAACAAGGCAGGGATGCCCTCACTCCCCTCTGCTATTTGCAATGGCGGTAGAACTACTGGCTATAGCCATCAGAGAGGACCTAAGAATACAAGGGATAAAAGGGAAAAGTGGAGGACAGCATAAAATCACACTGTATGTTGATGACATGATGTTATATGTGATGAGCCGTTCACAGTCTATGCCTACCTTGCTGGAAATCATAGGTCAATTTGCCACATTCTCGGGATATAAACTGAGTCTGGGAAAGTCTGAAATCATGTTTCTGGGAGAAGAGAAGGGGGATGCGGGTGGTACACGGTGTTTGAAGAGGGTAGGTACGCACCTTACTTGTTTAGGGATCAAGATAGGTAGGGACTTGAGATCACTCTATAGGCTGAATTACACCCCACTATTAAAATTGGTAAGAGAAGACAGGGGCAGATGGAGAAACCTGCCTATATCGTGGATAGGACGTATTAATTTACTTAAGATGAACATTCTTCCCAGAGTCCTATACCCATTACAGATGTTGCCAATAGGATTGACGGGGAAAGATATAAAGGCATTTGAAAAGGACTGCTCAAGGTTTATATGGCAAGGGAAGAAGCCCAGGGCTAGTTTAAATAAGTTGAAAGCTGACCAATCTCAAGGTGGGCTGAACTACCCAGACATGAAGTTATATTTTTGGGCGGCACAACTGAGGATTATCAAAGACTGGGTGTACAGGCCAAAAGAGGCCAGTTGGATGGACCTGGAGGAGGGATTTGGGGTTCAAATCTCGTCTTTGTTAGTAGAAGCAGGTAGAAGGGGGTTGAGGGATAAGTGGGCCTCGAGAATTTTAGTGAAGGGGTAATAGATAGCTGGGACCAAATTAAGAAGATGATAGGGCATCAGAAGGGAGAATCTTTTATTTTACCATTAGTTGGGAACCCATTTTTTATCCCGGGAGTAGGAGACCCAGTATTTCAGAGTTGGGAAGAGAGGGGTAATGTGCCTTAATGATATAAGGAAAAAGGGAGTGACTCGCCCATTTAGTGAACTTAGGGAAGATCTGGGCCAACCTGCACATCACTTGTTTAGATATTTCCAGGCGAGGAAATATGTTCAGGGTATTGAGAAGCAGAGAGTCCCTGGTGCCCGGATTCAGATTGTGGAGGAATTGTTACAGCAAGTTAAACAGAAACCTGTAGGTATTATAAGGAAGGCTACATCTCTCCTGTGCCTCCAGTGGCCAGATATGACAAGTAAAACTAAACACCTGTGGCAAAGAGATTTGGGAGCTATACTGTCTCAGAAGCAGTGGACTTTAATGAATGGGATGCACCAGGGGCTATTACTGTGTAATAAATATAAGAAGGCAGCATACACATTTGTCCACAGGCTGTATACTCCACCAGTTGCAGTGAACAGGTACAACCCAACAATATCGGCTATCTGTCAGAGATGTGGGTCAGCCCTGGGTACCTACCTACACTCATTTTGGACGTGCCCGATACTCCAAGCCTTCTGGGGTGATGTGGCGAAAGAGTTGACAAACATGAAGGGGCAGCAGGTTAGAGTGGAACCACTTATAATGTTGTTTGGTGTGGATGGCACACACCAGGATGAGTGGGAGATGCTAGAGAGATGGGTGAGAATACTCTTGGTATTGGCAAAGCAATGTATTCTGAATATGTGGGTCTCTGGGGATAAGCCTACAATTAGGCAGTGGAGGAATCTCGCATGGGATGCACTGCAACTAGAAAGTTTGACATATAAAGCTAGGGGGCGAGAAAATCAGTTTGTGAACATGTGGGCACCCTACTTGCAGTCTATGCATCCCTTGGAACAAGAGATATTAAGATGTGGATAAAATTGAAAGGTATGGATATCCATATTGGATGAAGTGAATTCTCAATTAGTTGGGGGACTGGGGGAAGGGGGAGGGTGATATGGCAGAGGGTGGGAGGGAAGGACTTTTTTCCCTTTTTCTGTCTCTATTTTTGTTATCTTTCTGCTCTTTTGTCCTGGGGGGCACTTCGATGTCCTGCTTTTCCCCTTTTTTTTCTCTCTTTTCTAGTTTCCCCTCTTTTATTTTATCTGCACTAGGATGTAACATCTGAAGATTAAAATATAGAGACATGTACCTATTCTGAGGTGGATGTATAAGGTCTATAAGAACGGCATTTAAATTGATGGAAACTGATGGATGTAAGGAGAGAGGCCTGTAAGATATGTATAAGAATATTATGTGTCTGTGGAGATGTAAACTATTGTCCTGCTGTGGTATGAAAAGATAAACTAATAAAAAGAGTATGCAAAAAAAAAAATAGCTGGTTTGAAGGTTCTAGTTGTTTCCCAGGCTGATGCAGGTTTTAAAACAGTTTTACTTTGCAGATCAGCTTTTAGTTTGCAGTACAGCTGGTGGTTTGTCGGAATTTCATAAGTCGGCTTTTCAGTCCTGTTGGCATTACAGGTGTTGTGATTAAGGAATTAGCAATGATGCGTTAGGCAAGGAATTTGTACCTAATATATATATATATATTCTTTGCAAAAAAACTTCATTAATGCATCAGTTAGGGTGGATATCACAGTAAAAAAAGCAGGGAAATGAGGCGTTAGGGTATCCAACTTCTAACCCACCTGGGTTCCCACCCTACCACCACCCCATCTCCCCACCCTCCACACACTACAGGCATCAGGGTGTGCCATGGGGTCATAAGGCCCAATGCATAACTAAAAATTACTTGACCTTCCTCTGCAGGCCTAGAAGAGGTGTTGAAAATAAGACTATGTCATCAGCATAACTGGGGCATGCTATTTTTTTTTTTTTATTCTTAACCCCCGGGAAATGAAAGTCTTGATTTTCCAAATTCAGTAACAGGATGTTTATGTATATATTAAAAAGTATTGGAGCCAAAAGGCATCCCTGTCTTACCCCACAGTTGGTATTAATTGGGGGGGGGAGGGATTCCTCCTAATTGATTATATTGCACCCTAATCCAAATCTGAGTGCAACCATATCAAGATGTCTAATAGAGCTGGATCTATTCCTAATTTTTGTAATTTTTCCATAACAGAGTTCGACTCATGCTATCAAATGCTGCACTTAAATATACAAAGCAGCAATACAGTTTTGCTTTCTTCACTCTAGTCTATTTCCGGATGATATGTGACAAAACAATCCATTTTGATATTCACTCAATATTTATTTTTCTTTTATCCAGTCCTGAAGTCTTTGAAGAACTATCTTGGAAAATAATTTCTGTGAAGCATCGATTAAACTTATGGGACAATACATTTTGGGATCGGAAGCATCACCTTTCTTAAATAAAGGATATATGATGCTTCCTAGCCAACCAGTTGGAAGTTGACCTCCTTGGAGTATGCAATTAAATAATATCTTAAGAATGGTGACCACCAATCTGGGAAAGATTTATATAGATCCATCAGAATTTGATCTGGACCTTGTGCTTTACTTGCACGGGCTTTGAGACATGCAAGTCTGATTGCATTTTCCTCTATATACTGTAAATTAGATAAGGGGTCATTAGATGTTTCACATAATTATCCTGTGGTAGAAAACTCCCAAACTCTATATTTTCTAATTTAGAATAATATAGATTTCAAAAGTGCTCTTCCTGCATACTGGGAGCAATGTAAGCCTCTAAGACAGTTAAATATCTACCATAGCCTTTTTTGTATTTTTCCGTGCTTTGTTTAAATTTGGAATATTTTCTTTTGTCTGAGAGCCTCTACAATATCTTACCAATTTCAGTAAATTTCTTTTTGTTGTTCTGCAAGTTTTATTAAACTATATAATATCCTTTTAATTTTTTTTTTGATAATGCTTTAGTTCTCATAAATGGTCATAAATATGTGATTAATATGGTCCATTTTTCTACTATCTCATTTCTTTCATTGAAATTCAGAATATCAGTTCTAATGTTAGAAGTATAAAATTTGTTCAGCATGTCTGTGAAAATGATCATGCTTTTGACTATCTCATCTAATCCTTTTTTCATTGATAATCTCCAAACCATCCCCATTCCTATTCAGATTATGATGTGTATCTGAAAAATATTGTGCATTTCATGTTATTAATACAGGTACATGAGAAGAGTGAGAATGGTCCAATATTTTTAGATCATGAACTATTTTTAATGCCTGAATATTAGCCCATGCAAGGTCAATGGTGGAAGAGCCCAAATGTCCCATATGAGTAAAATCCCCATTAATATCGCTAGGCATATGACCATTCAGCAGGCAGAAATTTTTTTCTCACATTAATTGAAAGAGGTTTTTACCACACATCATTGAGGCACAGGTCAGGAAGCATAGGAAAACCAGGAGCAGTTTCAAAATTCACAAACAGTGTTTTATTTTTCTCAGTAACAGCAAAATTAAAAATAAAAGTGTGTTCAGTATAACTATTTACAAAGGCAGTACAGATAAAAACAGTCCTCCTTCTGAGTGTTTCTTCTCAGTTTCAAATTTCAGTCTCTCTCTGTCTTTCATAAAACATTGCTACTCTTTTTATAACAAGTCTTTGCAGGGAGCTCGTTAAGGAGGCAGTATTTTTTCACAGAATGTTCTTGTTAGTTTCCAGTGTTCTTGCAGGTGCAGCAAAAAGAACATGACCCAAAAATGACCTCTTGTTGACATTTCTGTAAAGTTTGCACACCAGCATCTCAGTTTAACTCCTTGAGTTCCAAATAGCTTTGCAATCATTTCAACATTATAACTATATACAGTTTTAAACAAAGGATCCCAGTATCACATGCAGTTTTACACAGAGATTCACATATAGTTTTTATAACTGCAGATACACAAGGGGGAGAAGAGACAGAACAGCAAGGGAAGGCTGAGAGATAGCGAGAGGTGGAAAACTGGGAAACCATTAGAATGATCAGTTCCTATGTCTCAAAAGAAAATTTGTTTGCACAACCTGACAGACAAGAGACAGAAAAGAAGGGATAGAACAGAACCTTGTGTTTAAACTCTTTCTGCATAACAAATGGGCAGGGCTTTATTCAACTCTGTCACATACCCACCTCTTTAAGAGAGAACCTGTTTTACAAAAACAGGTTTCCAAAACTTTCTTTTATCTTCTAGCATTAGCTTACAACTTTTACAGTTCAGTGCATATGCAGCATAGCAAGCAGTGAAATGTAAACTCACACATTTTTGTTTTTTTCAACCTTCAGAATTCTCAGTTCATGATCATATCTTGACAGAAAATCAGCTTTGACATTTTCTTTCCCAGATTTGTGCATCACTTTAAATTTAAATGGCTGTCATTCCAGGTACCACCATGTGATTCTAGAATTGTTATCCTTCATTAGGTTAAGTCAACAGAGAGGACTGTAATCTGTTACAAGTACAAAGTCAGCTCCTAGTAAGTAAAACTTAAGGGACTCTATGGCCCACTTTCATTTGGTACGACACACCAGTAATAGTCAGAGTCACTTGGCTGGTGGGCTTGTATTGAGTGTCTCCATGGATGCAGATGACACTAGTACCTGGTTCTTTTGGACATTGTTTTCTCAGAACTTCAATATGCACTAGAGTCTGTCTGCTTCCCAAATCTATAAGTCCCTTCACAGTCTTATCTCCCACCTTCACATCTGCTAAGTACATGCCCCAATTTGCTGAAGACAAATCTGCTCCAGTGTCACTCTTCTTATTACAGCAATTTCTTGCAATATGACCTGGCTTATTACAGTTATAGCAAATAAAGTCTTTGGGTGCAGATTTGTTATCCCCACCAGAGTTGTTATCAGACTTGGAGTTTAAATGGGAAAAATAGTGTTTCACCAGTGCTTGGCTGTTACCTCACTGCTGTGGAATCTGTCTGGCCATTTGGTAGTCTTCAGTCAAAGAAACAACCCTTTCCTCATTTTCTGGTTGGTGTTCTTTTACTCAAAGCTGTATGTCTGTGGGTAGGATGTTGATGAACAGCTCCATTACAAATGTTTTGGTGATCTGTGGGAGTGTTTTGCCCTCTGGTTGGAGCCATTTCATAAGGAGTTTTCTGAGCCGAGTGAAGGCTTCTTGAGGATTGTCGATTGGGTTATACTTCAGAGACCGAAATCTCTGCCTGCAGGTCTCTCCTGAGATGTCATATCTTATAAGGACCTCTCTTTTCATCAGGTCATAGTTTTCTGACTGTGCAGTGTCCATATTGCTGTAGGCCAGTTGGGCTTTCCCTGTCAAGTAAGGTACCAGTCTGACTGCCCATTGCTGTTTTGACCACTGGCAAGCTGTTGCAACCCTTTCAAAAGCTGTCAGGTATGCGTCAATATCATCCAAGAGACAATTTTATAAGTTTAAGATTTTTAAGTTGTTAGTGTTTCATTGCTCTGCTGGACCTGTGCCAGATCCTCCAGCTTTGATAGATTGTAAGGCATCCATCCATTGCTGCATCTCTTCACTTCCTTGCTACTCCTGTTGCTGCATCTATTCTTTTCTCTGCTTCTCGAGCTGTTGCATTTCTTCTTTTCTCCGTGTCTCTAAATGGTGAATCTCTTTTTCGTTTCTCCATCACTGTTTGTTGTATAGCCCACCATTTTAAAAAGGCAGTCAGGCTTTTAGGTTCTATCACTGCCTGTTTTTAATTTTTTTCCATTGCTGGTGCTGGCTGCACAGTCTCAGCTTGGACTTTTGTTTCTGCTTCTAGTTTGGCTGCCATTCTTCTGGTAATCACTCCTGGACTTGCTACTGCAGAATCCATACCTTTCTGCAATGCTTCCCTGGTACCAGGCCTAGTTCCCATGCACAAAACTCCTGGCTTAGTGTATGCACAGTGTAAATCCCACTTCTGGCACCATCTGTCGTCTAGGCACAGGTCAAGAAGCATAGAAAAACCAGGAGCAGTTTCAAAATTCACAAATAGTGTTTCATTTTTCTCAATAACAGCAAAATAAAAATGTGTTCAGTACAACTATTTACAAAGGCAGTACAGAGAAAACAGTCCTCCTTCTGAGTGTTTCTTCTCAGTTTCAAATCTCAGTCTCTCTCTCTCTTTCTTGCAAAACATTGCTGCTCTTTTTATAACAAGTCTTTACAGAGAACTCATTAAGAAGACAGTGTTTTTTCACAGAATGTTCTTGTCAATTTCCAGTGTTCTTGCAGGTGCAACAAAAAGAACATAATGACCCAGAACTCACCTCTTGTTGACAAATCTGCAAAGTTTGTACACCAGCATCTCAGTTTAACCCCTTGGGTTCCAAATAACTTTGCAATCATTTCAACATTATAACTATATACAGTTTTAAACAAAGGATCCCAGTATCACATACAGTTTTACACAGAGATTCACGTATATTTTTTATAACTGCAGATATGCAAGGGGGAGAAAAGACAGAATAGCATGGGAAGGCTGAGAGATAGCAAGAGACAGAGAATTGAAAAACCATCAGTGATCAGTTCTTAGGTTTCACAAGAAAATTTGGTTGTGCAACCACACAGACAAGAGACAGAAAAGAAGGGGATAGAAGAGATGCTTGCATTTAAACTCTTTCTGCATGACAATTATGGCAGGGCCTTATTTAACCCTGTCACACCACGTAAATTACATTGTAATCCTTAGAGTTTCTAAGCCAATGCACCCGTGAGTCAAGTATCTGGAAACTCTGTAACAATTTGCAATAAAGGCTTTCCAACTGCTTATTTATATACATCCTTTCATTATAGTCTCCTATTATTTTAAAATTACCTCAAGATCATATTTATCCGTCAAACCATTTATAACCAAGTCATACTGTTCCATGATATCTGCAAAGCCTTTAGCATTAGGGAGAAAGTAAACATTCACAATTATGAGCTTCAGATGTGAACTAATCTTACAATAAGTACAGATTCCAAAGAGGATGGCAGTATAGTACCTATAAAATTCAAAGCAGTTTTAATGTATGTAGCTATTCCAGCTTTATTCCAGTACATGCATTTTTTTATGTTTATAAGCTGGTATGGCATATGAAGGATAACCTGCTATTAAAGGAGTGTTTAAGGATCAAGTTTCTTGAAAGCAGAGAATATCATAGCTCATTAAAAAAAATCCCTTGTCTCATTATCTGTTAATTTATATGAAAGGCATTCAATATTCCAGAGCACAAGATTTATTTCTCATTCTGAAACTTTAAAATTGAAGGTTCCTGATGAACTGCCCCTTTGTCATGGAGAGGACACTGACTGCATAATTGAATAACTATTGTTGTCCCCAATAGCTGGCATTCCCATGTTTTGAGATGGCCTGGGCAAATTGTAATAACTTTGACCAGAATATGTAACCAGTACTTCAAAGTTAGTTTTAAGTATCCCCAGAGTATCTAATATGTGAGAAGTCTTTAACATCAAATCTGCTAATTTTGAGGTTTTAAATGTAATATCCAGTTGTAGGGTATCTGAGATTCCCTTATTAATCTTTATCCATGCTATAGAACTAGGCAAAATATTCAAATTAAGTGACCGTGATAAGAAAGATGTCAGTTCCTGTTTGACCTTCCTTATTGTATCTACGTTTTCCGTCCAAAAATTGACACAGTCTTATTTTCCCAAGATAACCTGTTACCAAACACATACTTAGCTAGAGTCTCCTGAACTCTATTTATTCTATTTAGATCCTCCTTCCTGGATCTGCTATGTGACATACTCTCCCCACCATTTGTGTTCACCCCCAGGTAGCCTTGGAACCTTTTGTGGAGTATGAACCATAATTCTTGATAACTGAAAAAAAGATACTTGTTTCACAATCCTATGTGCTACCTGTTCATTACCCAAATATAATAATCTTTGTGAATTGGGTTGGGGAGTCATGACACAAAAATATCCTTTTCTTTTTCTGGAATATGAAATAGGTGTTTTATCCATTTTAACAATTGTTCAGGGGTTTCTTGCTCTCAAGGAACCACTCCCCAAATTTCAGTCATTAATTCTGTTTCTGTGAGTGGGCTTTTTAATACCTCATCGTATGCATCAAAGGAAACAAAGGTATTATGTGAGGCATTCCCTTGAGGTTTATCATTTGGACTATCAACCAAATTTTGGCCCTCCTGGGCTCCTTCGACTCCCTCCCCCCCGACCAAATCCTCCACCTTATTGGAATCATGTTCATATATTTATTTATACTGATCAGACAAAAAAAACCCTGTGTGACTTGTCCTGCCTCCATATACTGGTTAGATAACTGAGCCCCATCTTGTGTTACATGTCCATTTTCCTTCTTAGTTATGTTTTCTTTCTCCCTTGTATTTTTTTAATGATTTCCCCTTTTTAACTTTTGGTTGACTCTCTGGGCCTTTAATTTCAAATTGTATTTGTCTTTGTTGAATTTTTCTCCTTGTTTGTTTTTTGATTTTACTATATTTTTCTTCCTACATTGAGGGCCTTTTGAACTCTCATGCCCCCCGTTTAAATCCAATAATACGTCTGGCTGTTCTTTAGCAAAGGGGTGGGGGCGGGACACTCTGACTGCTTTATTAGCAAATTCTTTTGTTTCCCCCTCCTCACTTATGTAACAAGATATTTCAGAGTTTTGCTGTTCCTTTCGCCTTAGTTGTTTTAAAATAGTCTGATTAAAAAAATGTCAGCTCTTAAATTTGAAATTTCCTCCTTCAGTACTGAGATTTTCCAAAACTACTACATTAGAATAATATGGGTTTTTAATTATTGCCAACATTTGATTGGAAAGGGTAGAGGAAGAAACACAATTGCCTTCATTAGTAAAACAAATTCCTTGTTACACATGATTCATGTAAGATTTGACCTTATTCCTGAAGTCACGGGAGTCTCAGAAACCATTTTGGGAGAAAACTTTTCCTTTGGATTTGTTTTTTGTATCGATCTATCCTCTGCCCCAGATGGTACCAATTTCTTAAGTCCATCTATTGCATGACTAAGATCATGTATTACAGAAGCAAGATTATCAGGATTTCCAGTATCATTATGAGTAAAAGCACCTTGATTTTTGTGCATGCTTTCCCTGTGTAAAGCAGGTGTTTTAATATATATTCTGAACTGCTGGGTTGTGTTAGTTCTAAAGAAAATGATTGTGAGGCTGATAATTCAAGTTATACACATAATTTTGATTTATCTAAAATATCAGTTGAATGATTGTATGAATCCCAGTCCTGTGCAAATAAAGATAGTCCTTCCCTGGATCCAGTCAGTCACATCGTGGAACAAAATAAAGTGGACACAAATAAAGCAGCAAAAACAGTGGCACCTGCAATATCGGCAGCACAAAATGTAGCATGGCAGAACAATGCAGTCCACACGACACACAGGTAGCAAACAACATCCACCACATGGAGACACTGCACTGGAGCACACAGCAGCAGGCACCAGTGCACAGGACCAGAACAAGAGTGCAGGGAGATGGAACAGGGAAGGGTGCAACCACCACTGGGGGAAGCAGGCCACTGGACACCTACCATAGTAGTCCAATGGCACAGGCACCCACACAGGGGGGGTAACCCCACCCAGAATGCCGAGTGATGTAGATAGCACACCAGGGCGACCACTGGAGGACAGGTGGACCATTGCCACCATCTGGATGGCTCTGCATAATGCAAGGGGCCAGGAGCACAAGCCAGCATGGCCCCAGCAACACACAGGACAGGAGAGAGGGCAGGCATGGGGATGCGCAGGGCAGGACCAGTGGGACACGGCAGGAGGTGACATGGAGGGGACTGGGCTGACAGGATGCACGCCTGCTGCTGTGTGTTCCAGTGCAGTGTCTCCATGTGGTAGACATTGTTTGCTACCTGCATGTCATGTGGCCTGCCTTGTTCTGGCACGCTACATTTTGTGCTGTCACTGTTTTTGCCACTTTATTATTGTCCACTTTATTTTAATCTGCGATGTTACTGACTGGATCCTCTTCCCCTGTTTGTCTTGTTTTATTTTTGATTAGTGTTTCTAGATTAGGGGAATTTTCAAGCTTTGAATAATTTAAAGAGGTTTCTTTTAGAATTTTCTCAGCTGTTCTTTTAATAAGGGTACCATTCTCCAGTACTTGACTACCTGTTCCCATTTGGACCATGGGTGTAGAGGCAAATATGGAGACAGAAATGTATTTTCCTATATAGGAAGTTCCCTTAAAAAACGTTTTTAATTTTAGGTTATTTGAGTAAAACCCTCTCCTTATTTTCCATTTCTTTCATTTTTTCCACATTATTTTTACACTGAATAATCTGTTCCTTAATTTTCTGTTTCCTTTCTTTCCCTTCCTCAATCTATAATTCTTCCAACAGGGAACTATTTTTTCCACTTTGTGTACAAACCATCCTATATGCCTAAAGCTCTGAACCTTATTAAACTAGTGGCACCTACTGGAGGTCTAACTAGGTGTCCAAATGCTCCAGATACAAATATATCTATGTATATAAATCTGTTTATAAAAAACAGAATATGTAAATAAATAATATATACGTGGAACTTGTGTAAGAAGACCAGGGAGTTTAAGTTAAAGTGCAAATATAATAATAGCGCTATTAAATAGCTCATTAACTGTTATAATTAATTTAGGCCTTTAACTATCAAAAGAGTCCAGCAGCCAGTTCTACTGGGCCAGTCTAAAAAGTACTAGAACTGGTTATAACTTATTTTATCCAAAGTGCATCAATATTTCTTAGTCTCAGTGATTCAGGTCCTTCCAAAAATCTGGAAATATCAGAATCCTTAGCTGCCTTTCTTGTTCCGGACCAATCCAGTTATATAAATTAATCCTTGGCCGTAATTCCTTAGTCGGGATTAGGTGACACTGCTTTCCCACTTGTGTGAGTATAAACTCCATAAACAATTCCAGCTCCACTTAATTTTCACTTTATCTTTGTCCTTCCCATTTCCCAAGTAAAAAGAGACCTGACAAAAGAAAATCAACAAGGGAATACAAAAGTACCAGAGCCAGACTAAATCAGTTTCCTATCAATTACCTATTATGCATATTTTGATCAACAAGATACCATGAAACTTAATGATATCAGAAGCTCATTAAAACTACTCAAAATTAGCTTTTATTATGTTTTTGTAACCTTTATTGCATATATTGTATTTGTTGAAAGATGTATATGTTATTTATTTAAAAACTCATTTAACTTATTTAATGTATCCTATTAAAAAATAATGAATTTAGGTTGGTTAAATTGCATTTCCTATATTGGAGGCTTTATCAAAGGCTGCCTTAGCTTCTAGCAGTCAGATAGCTTTCAATTGCTGCCTTATTTTTGCTCAGCTGCAGCTCAATATCTCCATTTAAATACACCTAAATCTTCCAATTCCTTACAAAATTCTATTCCAGCCTCAATATTTTAAAAGTACCTTGAATTCAAAATGGTGACAAGATGTCCTTTTCCCTTTAAATCTTGCTGTCTCAGTTTAAAGTGCTTTGAATTTATAGCTCCTTCTGGTATCGGAATTTGCTGCTAGCAATACTAAAAGAAAGAAGGCATACAATATAAGTAATGCAGCAACTTCTTCCCACTTCTTAAAAATAATTTTAAAAGTAATTTGAAAGTTTTAAAGTTTGTATATCTTACCTACCATGATAAACGATGAATGATTCACCAGTTTTACCAATTCGCTGTAAATCACCAAAATTGCAAGGGCAGCAGTATTAAAAAAACTTCTGTGAGCCCCCTTGTTCTTGCACATCTCTTTTTCTGAAAGATGCTCCCCTCTTGGACTTTGTTTATTCCCTTGAGGTACTTGAAAGTTTTTACCATGTCCCCCCTCTCCATCCTTTCCTCAAGGGTATACATGTTAAGCTCTTTTAGTCTCTCTTTGTATGGCTTCTGTTGCAGACACTGCACCATTTTAGTTGCCCTCCTCTGGACTGCCTCCATCCTGTCTATGTCCTTGCAGAGATGGGGTTTCCAGAACTGCATGCAGTACTCCAGATGGGGTCTCACTAGCTGTCTGTACTAAGGGATAACAACTTCTTGTTTTCTATTGGTGTTGCCTCTCCCCTATGCATCCCAGTATCCCCCCAGCCCTCCTACTGCCTTCTCATATTGCTTGCCTACCTTAAGTTCATCTGATGGGACTACCCCCCAGGTCCCTTTCCATTTTTGTTGTTGTTAGTACCTCACTCCCCCCCCTTCCCATTGTGTAATCTTCCCCTGGATTTTTGTTTCCCATGTGCATTATTTTGCACTTTGCATTGAATCCCAAGCTGCCATACTTCTGACCATTCCTCCAGTCTTGCCAAGTCCCTTCTCATCCTTTCCATGCCTCCTTGTGTATCAACCCTGTTGCAGATCTTTGTGTCATCTGCAAAGAGGCATACTTTTCTTTCCAGTCCATCTGCAATGTCACTCATAAATGCATTAAAAAGGACTGAACTCTGTAGTACCCCACTAGTAACCCCCCTTTCTTCAGAGTGGACTCTGTTTACTATTACCCTCTGTGTCCAGTTGTCCAGCCAATGGTTTATCCAGGTTACCACCCTGGGACCCACTCCCAGGCTGGCTAATTTGTTTATTAATCTTTTGTGTGGGATTGTGTCAAATGCCTTGCAAAAGTCTAGGTAGACCATGTCCACAGACCCTCCCTGGTCTACTACTTTTGTCACCCAGTCAAAGAAATTGATTAGATTCATCTGACATGCCCTTCCCGCTGTGAATTCATGCTGCCTTGGGTCCTGTGCCCCACGGGCCTCTAGGTACTCAACAATTCTTTCCTTCAGAAGTGAGTCCATCATTTTCCCCTACCACAGAGGTCAAACTGACAGGTCTGTAGTTTCCTGCCTCTGCCTTGCTCCTACTTTTGTGAAGGGGAATCACGTCCACCCTCCTTCAGTCCTCAGGTACCACACCATCCTCCCATGCTTTGTTAAAAAGGGTAGTCAGTGGTGTCACTAGTTCTCCCCTTAATTCTTTTAGAATTCTAGGGTGAATCCCATCAGGCCCCATTTGCTTTGTCCATCTTCAGTTTTAGGAGTTCTTTCAGAACCCTTTCTTATGTGAAAGGACTGGGATCAACCCCCCTATCCAGAGTGCTTCTGTTAATTGGATTAGGTACCTCCCCCCTCTTTTGTGAATACTGAGCAGAAGTATTCATTCAGTATCCCTGCTTTTTCACTGTCCCTCTCTTCCCACCCACCGTCCATTCTATTCAGCCTCACTATCCCTCCCTTTGTCTTTTTACGCTCCCTAATGTACCTATAAAAAGTTTTATCCCCTTCCTTAACTGAGCTGGCTATCTTTTCCTCAGTTTGGGCCTTTGCTATTCTGACTGCCTTTCCTGCTTCCTTCTGCCTTAACTGGTACAGTTCTCTGTCCTGCTCCTTCTGTGTTTCCTTACACTTCCTATATGCTACCTTTTTCTCCCTAACCTTCCCCGCCACCTCTTTTGAGAACCATAATGGCTTTTTTCATTTTAATTTGTTTATTTGCTTCACACAAAGGCTTGTTGCCTCTGTGATGACAGTTTTGATGTTTCCCCATTGTTGCTCCATCCCTCCTTCTTGCATGTTTGCTAGTGCTTTTCTAAGGCACTGTCCCATTTTGCCAAAGTCAACCCTCTTGAAGTCCAGTACCCTCACTTTTGTATGGCTTGACTCTGCAGCTGAGTTTATTGTGAACCACACTGTTTGGTGGTCACTTGTTCCCAAATGGCTACCCACTTCTAGATCTGAGATCCTCTCACTGTCCACATTTGAGAGTACGAGGTCTAAGATTGCTCCCTCCCTCCCGAGTGGGTTCCAACATTAGCTGTTTGAGGCATGCTCCTTGTAGGGCATCGAGAATGGCCCTGCTCTTTGATGTGGTTGCAACAAAGCTGCTCCAGTTAACACCTGGCATATTCAGGTCCCCCATCAGCAGTATCTCCCCTTTCTCTGCCATCCTAAGGATGCCTTCTATCATATCCTCATCCATTCCCTCCCCCGAGATGGGGATCTCTATACAACCCCTGTGTGGATTGTGGTGCCATTTCCAGTCTCTAAGGTGACCCACAGTGCCTCTTCTCCTCCCTGTTTACTCTTTTGTTCCATTGCTTTTATCCCTTCCCTTACATAGAGAGCTACTCTTCCCCCTCTTCTACCCTCCCTGTCCATCCTGTAGGTTGTGTACTCTGGTATGTTAACATCCCAGTCATGGTTCTCTGTGTACCATGTTTCTGTGACTGCCATGATATACAGGCACCCCTCTTCAATCAAGGCTACCAGTTCAGGGAGCTTGTTGCCCAGACTATGGGCATTGATACTCATTATCCTCCATTTCTTGATGGCTCTGCCCCATCCCTGTCCTTATTGCCTTTGTCATTTTCTCCATTTACCCCCTGCCCTTCTCTCCATCTACATCTCTAGCTTGATGTTTATCTCACTAGCTACCTTGATTTTTTTTTGGGGGGGGCTAGGATTTCCCTGCTCCTTTCCAGTGCCCCCTCCCCTTGGCTAGTTTAAATGCTTGCCAATGAAGCATTTAAACCTATCACCTAGGATCCTGGTTCCCCTCCTGCACAGATGCAGATCATCATGCCAGTATAGGCCTGCATCACTCCAGGTAGACCCCCAGTCCCAAATGAAGCCAAACCTCTGAGCTCTGCACCAGTTTTTCAACCACTGATTGACTCCCACGGTGTGGAGCACCCTAGCCTCACCCATGCCATAGACATATATAATACAATATTTTATACATGTTGCAGTCTAAGCAATAGAAGTTTAAAATATTCAAGCATTCAAGTGTTCAGGAAGATGCTGCTCAGGGTTTATGGGGGGAAAAAGTGCATATAGAGTGTTGGGCTAACTGCCTCCTCTGCTGTTCCTCCTCCTCGGTTCTGAAAATTCAGTGGCTCTTTGCTCCTTACTAAACAATTAGGGTTCTCCTCTTTTAGCCCTCCAACCACTGCACCACAGCATTCACCCTCCACAGGATTTACTGCTACTGTCTTTCTCTGGGGGTTCCTTACTACCATGGTCTCCCAGCGGGGAGTGACAGAAACAGAACTGGCAGTGCAGCAGTGCAGGTTCAAGTGATATAAGTTTGTCCAATGAGGCTGTGCAGGAGTTATATATTAAGGATTAAAGCAGATAGAACCTCTGTCCTTAATTTCCAGAATATAGAGGCAATGGTGGCATACCTGCACTAACTCAAAAATGCACCTTGCACAGCCCTGCTCTCATTGCTTCTCCTCAGCTACACAGCATGAGTCACACACTCAAACTCCTAGCAGCCTCCAACCACCTGCAACCCCGAGTTACAGGCTTCTGATGGTACAGTATTTCAAAACAGTCCAAAAGTCCTTTATTTTCTTTTGTGTAGCACCATCCAGCATGTAGTCTCAAGGTAGAGAGGTGTAAGCTCCATGTCTGAGAGGAGAAGTACTGTTGAGCTCTTCATCTGTCTCCTCAAGAAAAAGCATGAAGAGACCTTTCTTTGTGTCCAAGGCAGGAAAACCAGATAGCTTTTGTTTCAGGCTTCTTTGTCCTGTGTTAAAGTGAGAAGTCCAGTCCACTTTATGAATTATTCATGAAGTGATCTCAAATTATTAAAAGCTTGGTCTTTTATTAAAAATTCAAATCTTTTCAAAGGACTTTTAAGTATATTTTTATAGCAGTCTCACTGACCTTTGTTTCAGTGACTGTTATCTGCCTTCAGTTAGAAAAACACTCCAGTGTCAATGGTTTAGGGAAAATTCAGATGAAACACGGCTCCTTGGCTGTTTTTTAAGAGAGTAAATGTTATGAAGCTGCATAAAGCCTTTAAAGTCTCTTGAAGTGACATGCAGCAGAGCCAGCCATAATGCAATGCTGTAACTTGCAGTAAATTATGTCATAAAATACTGCAGCAAAAAGGGGCTTAATTGTCCTTGATTTACTGTACACTGTTCTCTGTAGCATTCTGCAGCATTTTGTGATATACAGCAGCATTACTGTGTTGCATTCTGGCTTGTGTTGCTGCAGAGGGCCACTTTAAATTATGGTTGATAGGGTCAAGGGTAATGGAATGCATCCTTATCTGACCCAGGAACACCTCTGTGTAGTACAAAACATAGGAAAAACACAGCTCCATGGATAGACAACTTTTTTAAATTAACCTTTTCCTTCCTCACACTGGCATGCTTGTGCATGTCTTAAACTGTTTTAGTTTCCGTGTGTGTTTTTTTTTTTTAGTGCTCATGAAAGGTGTGCTTGTGAAAGGTGCTGGACTGACAGCAGTTGGACATGAAGTTCTCTATTAATCCACATGACAGGTACAGCACGGATGATCACAGTGCAAGTTTCCTCACATTGCCCTACCAATGTGCCTTAAACCTGCCATGGAGGGACCACCACCTAGGTGAAAGGGTAATTCAGACTCCATGCCATTCAATCCCTGGTCTCTTATCTGAGACTGCCAACAAGGGTGCCAATTAGTACTAATTGTGCTGGTGGTTTTGTGATGTGGACACCTACCCACTGGAAATTGGATTGAGACCACCACAACTCATTTAACATAGGCCACTGAACAGCCCTCAGGTGATAAATGGCTTGTTAACCACTACTAACCTGTGCTGGATTTGAACCCATGACCTAGAGGGGGGAAAGGCTCCTTAACCCGCTACCAATCCACTGAGCCATTCAGTTCCTAAACACTTTTATTTTCTATGCCTCAATCCAAAATAGCTAGCTTGAAGAAATGACTTGCATAAGTCTTGTTCATGTTTGCACAGGATTCCCTTAATCATATTCATCTGAGAGTACTATGGGAATTGGCAGATGTACTGGCTGCACCCCCGGTGGAGCTCTTCAACAGGTTGCTTGAGACAGGGAAGGTACCTAGGGATTGGCTAGAGGTGCATGTGGTGCTAATCCATAAAGGGGGGGTCGAGAGAAGTGCCAGGTAACCATAGACCCATCAGTTTGACATCGGCGGTGGGAAAATTAATGGAGAGTATACTGAAGGAACGATTGGTGGTGTTCTTGGAGGAGGTGGGAGGGCTGGATAGCCAGCAACATGGTTTTTGTGCCAGGCAGATAGTGTCAAACTAACCTTGTGGAGTTCTATGAATGGGTAACATCTGAACTGGACAGGGGAAAGCCTGTGGATGTACTATTTTTAGACTTCAGCAAGGCATTTGACTCGATCCCCCACAATGGCCTGGTGGAGAAACTGACGGGGTTGGGTGCAGGCCCATTGATGGTCAGGTGGATAGGAAACTGGCTAACTGGACACACTCAGAGAGTAGTGGTCAGTGGGGAGCTCTCAAACCCTAGAGGGGTCAGTAGTGGGGTAACACAAGGCTCGGTCCTGGGTCCGATCTTGTTTAATGCATACATATCTGACAACAGGGAGGGAATAGGGTGTGAAATGAGTCTCTTCGCTGATGACTCCAAGATGGAAGCAGTAGTTGAGGGGGAAGAGGGGAGGTTGGCCCTGCAGGGGGACCTGGAGACCCTGGTCAGGTAGGCTCACACCTGGAAATTAAATTTCAATGCCTCCAAGTGCAAGGTGTTACATCTTGGGTGAGGGAACCCCAATCACGAGTACACCTTGGGAGGGGAGGCACTGGAGGCCTCAACAGGGGGAAAAAGACCTAGGGGTCATGGTGGATGCATGTATGAATAACTCCGAGCAGTGCAGGAGAGTGGCTGTCAAAGCAAACAGGATGTTGGGATGCATCACAAGGGGGATCACCTTGAGGAGCAGGAAGTGATTCTGCTGCTGTACAATGGTCTGGTCAGACTACACCTTGAGGATTGTGTGCAGTACTGGAGACCACACTTGAAGGGGGACATACAGCTCCTGGAGAGGGTTCAGAGGAGGGCTACCAAGATTATACGAGGACTAGGGGATTTGACATATGAGGATTGACTTGAGGAGCTCAGCCTGTTTTCATTGGAGGAGAGGAGAGACAGGGGGGACATGATTGAGGTCTTCAAGTACATCAAGGGAATAAATAGGGCAAACACGTAGGGGATATTTAGACTAAAGGAGGGAGGTATCACCCAAGGGCATGCTTTGAAGTTGGAAGGGTGGAAGGATGAGGGGGGAAGAGAAGGAGGTTTTTCACTGAATGGGTGGTGGAACCTTGGAACACGCTGGCGAGCTGGTTCAGACTTCTATGGTGGAGGGTTTAAGAGAGGGTGGGACAGATACAGAAAGGGGAAGTATCAGGGGAAGGCCTGGCCCAGGGGAGCAGGGATGGATGATAGGGGTTTCCGGAACACAAGGGGGGGGGAAGGCCTCGGTACCCAACTAGGGATCTAAGGTTTGAGCAGACTCGATAGACCGTAAGGCCTAATCTGCTGACAATTAGTATGTTAGTATGTTAGAATACTTTGCTAAAGCATGAAAAGTATTTTAAAAAAATAAAATAATAAACTCAGTGTTAGCCCTGATTAAATTAGTAAATAGAATAAAGTATGGAGTGGTGCGTGTAACGAGATGTTTACACCCCCCCCCCGAGGTGTTATATGCTACATAAACCCCAAGAGTGAAGCTTGAGGCGTTTATTAAATCATCTAACACTGAGGGGGTAGGTAAACTTTGAGTTTTACACACTATCCCATATTTTATTTTATATAATTGCTGGGTTTCACTTTCTGGCCACAGCAATTGTATAAAATAAGTCATTGCAGTATGGCTATGGGTCCTCTTGGCTGTTAGCACAATCTGCGGTCTAGTCACTTCATTTTTTTTTTTTCTTTCCTGGTAGGCTTGTGACAGAAACAGTAAATGGCAGCAGCTGCTCTGGTATTTAAAAAAAAAGAAATAACTTACCACCCATTCAGAGTGGTGGTGCAGTTCTGAGAAAGAGAGAGAGAAGGCAGGGCGGCTAGTGCGGCGAGCCCGAAGATCAAGGAAGAGTTATGGGGGCCATGCACAGAGCAAGGGAAACAGGGCACATGTTTGCCATTATAAACACTCCTTTATAATGACAAATTACAGCGCATCTTTCCCTATGGTAGAAAGTGAAACTCAATTATAATAATAATTAAATATTTTGCATCTTAGCCTAATTTTTCTTACACCCCACCAACCGGGTAGTTTTCTACATAGTTTATTATGGTTTCTGTCATTTCTATTTGTTCAAGTTTTGTGAGCAGTAGTATGTGGTGTACTGTGCCAAATGCCTTTGTGAGGTCTAGGAAAATGGCCCTAGTGAGATTTCCAGAGTCCAGTGTATTTGCAACATCATATAACTTTTCGCAGAGCAATGATGGTGGCGTGCCTTTGTCTGAAAGCAGACTATTCCTTTGCAAGGATATTGTTGTCAAGGAAGAATTAGGATATCTGGCTATGTAGACGTTTTTCAGGATTTTGTTTAAGGTAGACTGGACTGATCTTGGCCTGTAATTGTTCAGATCCCTGGAGTCACCTGCATGCACAAATGGAATGACCAGAGCATGTCTCCAGATGTTTGGGATTTGTCCAGTTTCCAGCAATAGATTTCATAGGGCTGCAAGGGCAGAAGCTAGCTGGTTAGCAGCAGTCTTGCATAGCCTGCGGTCAGTACCATCTGCCCAGCCCTCCTAGATACAATGGGCTCAATTTTTAAAGCCCCGAGAATGCCGCAAGCCGCAGGTGCACCGACTGTTTGGCACACAGGGCTTGCGGCATTCTGCCGACCAGTGATCTGGAGTTTCAGTCCTGAGGGCCAAATGCCGCAAGCTAGACCAGCTTTTCCCTGGTCTAACTTGAAGCATTTGGGGGACCCATTTTATGGAGATTGCACCAATTATTTGGAACAAGCTGCCATAAAGTGTGGAAACTGTCACAACTGTGCCCGATGTACTAAAACAGGGTGCAGTTGCGTCAAAGGAGTTTGGCGCAGCTGAACTAAAGAATGGGCTTGCTGTAGAGCTTGATGCAAACTCTGCGCCACCCTTTTAAAAATCATGCCCAGGATGTCAATCTGGTAAAACAGTTTTTTTAAAGAGCTGCTGACACGCTCCAGGCAGGCAACCCATACCATGGAGTTGCCTGCCCTAGGAGCAATTTTATGAACATACGAAATTGCCATCAGAAACCGGCCTCACGGTCTATCGAGTCTGCTCGAGTGTGCAGCTAGCACCTCATTTCGCAGCTGCCCCTCATTTCGCATCTGCCCCTCCTGCCCCCTCTTCCCAGTATCCCTTACCCTGTCCCAACCCCTCTTGAAACTGCCCACCATCTTACAGGACACTATCTCATCTGGTAAGGTGTTCCATTTGTCCACCATTCTTTCAGTGAAAAAATGTTTCCTCTTCTCCCTCCTGAATCTTCTCCACCTCCAATCTCAGTCCATGCCCTCTCATGTCCCTCCCCCCTCTCCTCTAGAAAATCCCTTCTGTGTTGGTCTTGTTTATCCCCTTCAGATACTTAAAGATCTCGATCATATCCCCCCATCTCTCCTCTTGTGAATACATATTCAACTCTCCCAGCCTGTCCTCATAGGGTTTGCTCTCTAATCCCTGGATCATCTTTGTGGCTCTTCATTGCACCCCCTCCAACAATCTGATGTCCTTCAGGAATGGGCACCAGTACTGCATGCAGTACTCCAGGTGGGGCCTGACCAATGACCTACACAGTGGCAGGATAACCTCCCTCCTTCTGAAGGATATCCCTCTTGCAATACACCCCAGCATTTGTTGGTTTTTGCTGCTGCCTTCCTGCACCGAGCAGAGTTGTTCATGCTCCCTGTAATGATCACTCCTAGGTTCTTGTCCTCTGTGGAGCTCCCCAACTGTACCCCATTCAAGTGACAATCCCTCCCCTGGTTCCTGGCTCTGAAGTGCAAAACCTTGCACTTTTTGGTGTTGAATTCCAACTGCCATGTTTCCGCCCACTCCTCCAGCTTAGTCAGGTCCTCCTGCAACTCCTTCCACCCCTCCACATCGTCAACCACAGCTCCCATCTTGGTATCATCTGTGAACAGACTGACCCTGCTCCAGATCCTGTGTGAGATATCTGCAATAAAAATCCCAAACAGCACCGGTCCCAGTATCGATCCCTGCGGTACCCCGCTAGTCACCACTCTCAGTGACAAGAGGTCCCCCCACCACCACCACCCTTTGCTGCCTTCCCTTTAGCTAGTTTGTGATCCATTTCACCATTTTTGGTCCTGCCCCCACAGATTCCAGTTTTCCCCCCAACCTCCCATGTGGCACTGAATTAAAGGCCTTGCAGAAGTCGAAATACAGGACATCCACTGCATGGCCTTTGTCCATTTCCCACGTCACCCAATCATAGTACTCTACAGGGTTTGTCTGGCAGGATCTGCCTGCTACAAACCAATGCTGGTGACCATCCTGGAGACCGTTTTCCTCCAAGAAGCTCACTAGCCTCTCTTTTAGGATGGTCTCCATGAGCTTTCCCATGATTGATGTGAGGCTCACTGACCTATAGTTTCCTGGTTCATCCTTCGGGCCACTTTTGTGGATGGGCACCACATGGGCCATTCTTCAGTCCTGTGGTACACATCCTGTATCCAGGGAGGTATTGAACAGGTCAGCCAATGGCCCCACCAGGACCTCTGCCAACTCCCTTAGTACCCTAGGGTGAATGCCATCAGGTCCAGGTGCTTTGTCCACCCTTAATGCCCTCAACCCATCTAGTACCCTACTCTCTATAATCTCTACATCTGTTGTTCCTCTGCCCCACCCACCCACCCCTCACCTGGGGTATCTGCACCCTTCTTCTGCATGAATACAGAGCAGAAGTATTCGATCAGTGCCTCTGCTTGCTATGCCCTTTCTCCACCCTCTCCTCGTCCTTCTTAATCCTCGCCAGTTGATCCTTGCTCCTTCTCTCTCTGATGTAGCGGAAGAAGTCTTTTTCTCCACTTTTGATTCCCTGCACCAGTCTCAGCTCCCTGGACACTTTGGCCGCCCTGACCAGTCTGGTAACCTCCCTGGACTTCTCCATGTATGTATGCTTATCTTCACCCCTCACTGATTTCCTGTACTTTTGAAATGTTGCCCTCTTGGCCCTCACCCCTTCCATAACCACTTGTGTCAGCCAACTGGGTTTCTTTGCCCTCCTCTTCTCGCTTTTCTTCCTAGTGCAAGACTCCGTAGCCTCCGCCAGCCCTTCCTTTATGATGTCCCATTTCTGGTCTGCATCCATGTGTGGTTGCATACCTGCCAGGTGCCTGCCCAAAATTTCCCCCATCTTCTTAAAGTCCACCACCCTGAACTCAATCACCCTTGTACCCATGCCCCCTGTTTCCCTCCCCATGTTGAGCATGAACCACACTGAATAGTGGTCACTCCCAGATTCCTTACAGCTTCCCCATTATCCAGTACAAGGTCCAGAGTCCTTTCTAACCAAGTCAGCCCCTGGACCAGCTGTGTCAGGAAGCTGTCTTGAAATGCTTCTAACAGGACCCACTCCACCCCCGGTAGGTTGAAGTCCCCCACCACCACTGTGCTCCCCTTCCTGCAGACTTTCCTAATTTGCTCAGCTAATTCTCTTATCCACGTCACTCCCCTGAGCTGGCAGCCTGTACACCACCCCCATACTCAGTGTCCTATTCTTTAAAAAATTTTTGAATATATAAATAGATATTTACCTCAGAAAGCTCAGTTTGTAACTTCCTTGTGCATGCCAAGTCACTGCCAAGTGATGCAGCTCAGCCCCTAAAGACCGCTTAATGTTGACGCTAAGTGGAGAATGGAGCTTCAGGCACTCTATGGAAATGGAAATGGTAATAGGACCATGCAGTGGGCCACTTAAATGTACTTGGATTATCTTTGCTGGCAGGTATAAATGTATGGGGTTATAATATGTACTATATACTAGTCCTGTACATGTATATCTGCCAGCAAAAATAATCTAAGTACATTTAAGTGGTCCCCCTCCATGATCCTATTACAATCTCTGTAGAGCATCTGTTGCCCTGTTCCCCACTTAGCATCCTCATTTAAGCTGCTTTTAGGGGCGGGGCTGCAATGCTCAGCTGCTGCTCAGCTCGTACAAGGAACTTGCAAGCTGGGCCTTACAGGTGAATATCTATTCATATACTAAAACAAAATGTATGGCTAAAATGGCTCCAAGGGCAGGCAACTCTATATTATGGGTTACCTGCTTGGAGCCAATAACGGTGTCAGCAGCTCTTCAAGTGTCTTCTTGCCTTATTTGCTTGAATGAGAAGACTGGGTCCATGGCAGACTCCTGGCATCCCTGAGATGAAGACTGGCTGGATGCAGTCATCATGGGTATATCCGAGTGAACTGGGAAGGACAGGTTTAAACTAGTGAAATGGAGATTTAGTGCATAGACTATTTCTTGGTCATCCGTGATTAGTCTGCCAACATGACATGTGCTGGTCCTTACCCAACAGGGAACTGGCACCTTTCCAGACACTCCTGGATGAAATGGAAATTCGATTACCAGCAGTTTACAAGGAAGTCAGCTATGGCTTTTCTCACTAGGTATGCATCAACTTATTCTTAATTGGCGGTATGCAGTTCAGTCACTGGCGAGGCATGTTTTGTCATACCTCTCTCAAGCTTCGTCATGCATCTTGATGAATTCAAGAAGGCCAGCAGTGATCCAATTTTTTTTTCTCTCCTCTAGCCAGACACAACAGATCTGACAGCTTGTTGGATTTTTGTATGCTTGATTCTCTTGACCTGCTGGGAAACCTAGCTGTTTTTCAGTCTGAGCAGGTAACATGTTTTTGCTCAATACTCAAACTGTGATTATTTATCCATACTTAGAGAATGGGGGAGTTTGTAAGTGTATGTACACCTTTGGAAAAGGGCCCTAAGCTCAAAGGTCTTATGAAAAAGAAAGAAAGAAAGAAAGAAAGAAAGATTGATTATTTTGAGTGCAGAAGTGTTCCAAATGAAGGCACATGATTTATTTTCATTCAGTGCAATTTATCTTCATTTGAAATATGATTCATCTACATTTAGAATCTCTGTGCAGTACAATACAGTTAGTAATCAGTACAATACAATGAGTCCTGAAAAACTAGCCTGGAATACAATGTTTGCCACTAGCTCACACCCATCAATATAAGGGGTCAAGAGGGGGTCTGAAATACAAAAAAATATATATTAAAGAGAAAGGGGGCATCATTCTAGAGTGGGACAATTTAAAATCTTTAATGCTGTCAGTCTCTGGGGCACATGGATGGGGAGAAGTTTTGAAACCTTTTTTTGCTAAAACACTGGTGAAGGCTGGCCCACCTGTGCAGCAATAGAGCTACCGCTTGCGATGCCAATGACCCGGGTTCAGGAACGGGCTGGGTAGTCAGAGGGCTGGCCAGGGAGGAGAACTGAGCATCCTATGGACAGCTCTCCTCCACGGGGGAGGGTGGGTAGTTGTTGGTGCTTGTAAAGACTCTGTGCAACAGTAGGGGATCTGGCAGTGGGTACTGTATCTTAGGGGAGGCATGTCAGACATTCGGCGTGCCACTCTAACTTCATTGCACAACATGCCTCCCAGAGAGAAAAAAATGCAAAACTTGTTCCGCCTTCACAGGATGACATCCGCCCCACGTAGCAGACCTTGCACCGCCACCCAGGTTCCTGCTCTCGTGCTACCTACTTGTCTCCATGGGGGGAAGGGGTGTCCCCTAGCAGCCCCACCCCTGGGGGGGGTCAGTCGAGGGTGTTCAGAAGATGGATCCATATCATGTTTGGAGGTGCTGGTGGAGTGTGCAAGGTCCAACGGCTGGCAGACGTGGAGTCCAACAAAAAAAAAATTAAAAAATAAGACTTCTGGTGACATCAGTATCGGTATGGCAGCCTGAGCACGGAGTACCTGGCAGCATAATCTTTTGCAATCGGACCCTTGCTTTCCATCCTTTTACTTTTAAGTACCACCATTGATTTGCTGAGTCAAGTTTCTAATAACCAGTACCAGAAGTTCTGCTCACGGCACATCTGGACTGCAGAAAATGGACCAAGCTGAGATGCGGTCTAGAGACAGAAGGCCTGCAGCCTCCCACACTTCAACCTATATGGCTGGCTCCATGGAGGAAGATGCCGATTATGGCTCAGAGACGGGTACTGTTTTTGATAGGGCTGACAGCCAAGCCATAATGAAAATTTTGCACCAGATCGATGGCAAAGTCTCTGGGACCCGGAAAGATTTTAACAAGTTAGAACAGCGCACCACCACCATGGAGGGCCAGATGAACACTCTACAAATGGAGCATGTGACTTTTGAGAGCTTCCTGCTCTATTTGTATAGACAGAAATGAGATCAAAAGGCCAGGGCTGAGGATGCCGAAGCCCGTTCAAGGAGAAATAACATTCGGGTGTTCGGTATTCCTGAGGGGGTGGAACAAGGGGATACAGCAAAGTTTATGGCCTGTTAGTTACAGAAGGAACTTGATCTTACAGAAGACTCAGAACTTGGTATAGAACGAGCGTATAGAGCAAAATTGTTCCTAAACCAAAACCAGGGGCTCCCCCTTGATCTATAATTATTAAATTTTTTAGCTACCCTGTTAAGGAGAAAGTCCTTAGACTGGCCTGGGCGAAGAGAGATCTTACTTTAGATGGGTAGAGAGTATATGTCAATCAGGATTACCCTCCTATGCTTCTGGCCAAAAGAAAAAAAAGTGTTGCAGATAGTAAAACAACTTTGGGATAAAGAGCTTAAAACATAAGTACGTTATCCCACCAGGCTGTGGGTGCAGGACAAGGACACCACTAAAAGCTTTGAAACTGTGATGACTTCCTCCTCTTACCTTAAGTCCTTAGATATTTCAATGCCAGACTTGAAGGAAGAGATAGTAGACACAGAGATTGAGGATCTGCTGTGGCGTGTGGCATCGTTGAACACCACCAGGGGCAAGCGGAGACCTCATGGTCTTTTGTCGCTTCACTCAGAGCTCATGAGATGGCTCAAGAAAAAGCCTGCTACCTGAGATATATCTGAATTCCATTGGCCAATTTTGTGTTGTATGCCGGAGAGTATAACAGTGTAGTTACCTGCTGGAGGTCTTCTGTACCAGTCACTTTATTTGGTTGATGTCTTCTTCCTTGTTTGTATGAAGTCCAGGATCCCCCCACCACACTCTTTGGCCCCAAGAACTAAACACCATGGTGCTCCTGATCTCTATGCGACACTAAGCATCAGCTATGGGAGGAACTTTACTGGAGCTTTGCAGCTTGCTAATCTGACAAGTTTGGAGAACACCAGACTGAAGTGTACGCTATATACTCTCCTCCTCAAATCCAGTCCAGGTGGCAGCTAATAGAGGTACCTATAAGCTTGATCAGAGACCTGCTCTACTTCTGGGTCAATACATCTTGCAGCTCCTGGGATCAAATTCGGAACTTCATCAAGGTTCACCGCAAGGTACCATACAGGAGTATTCGATGACTGTAACTACTCAGATAAATTCCATTTGGATACCGATACAGCAGTTCTGATTGATAAGTAACCTTTGGGACAGGAGACCTCTGCTATGTTTGCAGTTAAGGGGTCCTGGAGTTTTGCTTCCCTGAATTTTGCACCCCACCCCATTTTTTATTCTTCTAATGGGGGATAGTTATTGACTTGTTAAAACAGAGCCAAGGCACTGTTAGATCTTACTTGTTTACACTTTACATTTGTATAGTATGGCTCCTGTATTCTCGGACCTCAGCAATCTTTAAACTTAATAATTTGGAACTGTACTACATACGTTTCAGTTTGCAATTTATCCAGTTCAGTACTAAGGTTTGCCTGTTTTTTTACCAGTTCTGGGACTTTGCTGCATTCATATATTTGTGAAGGCTTTGCTGGGAGGGTGAGGGATGTACGTCAGCTGAAGGATTTAAACATGGTTCTGGCTGTTTTACTAAGCTGGTTATCTTTTTTACTTGATGTTGTAATCTAGGTGGCTGATTAACACACCATGGTTCTGAGGTGAGGGACCTGATTAGATGGAGGGTTTTCCCCCCGAGGCGCTTCCATTGGTTAGGAGAAGGGTGGTTTATTACTTGCTGTGTTGCCCTTTGCCCTCCACAAAGTACTTGTTTCTTTGTTTGTTTTTGGTCCCTCTTCTCATTAATATACTGGCCACCAGAGAACTTGTGTACTGGGATACCAGAGGTCCACCAGAGGGAAAAGAGGCGAGTTAACCGATTTACAGTCTTGCCCTTTAGACCCTGTAAGCCAGGGTGCTCCCTCGAGGGTATACACTCCTACTACATTACCTGTTGGTGGCTTGGGAGGATATCTTGTCTCCTATATTTAGTCTCTTTCATGTTTCATGTTGATCTGTCTCTGTTGTTCAACAGAATATATGTGCTGTTTACATGGGCTGTTCTACATACATGTGAATACTTGTATTTGTTAGTTAATAGTTATTGTTTCTTTCTTTTCCCAGGTTTCTATATGCTTGAAGAATGGGGAGGGGCAATGGGGAGGGGGGAGCTGGGGGTGTTGGATGGGCAAAGGTTGAAGTTATACTCCAACTGTAAGCATGGATAGTGATAGTCTGACTATATGCTCGTGGAATATAAAAGGGGTTAATAATGTGGGCAAGAGGCTCGAATTCTGCAAGAGCTTCAGAGGGCCAAGCGTGATATTGCTTGCCTTCAAGAAACAACATTATCAGCCTCCGAACATTTGAAACTTCAGAGGACATGGATGGGGAATGCCTACGCTGATTCACACCAGGAAGCTAAGAAGGCTTGGGTAGCTATGTTAGTCTGAAAAAGAGATCCCTTTTCAAATAACACAAGTATACTCATAGGGATCTGGTAGACTGGTTTCGATCTTGGAGGTTCTCCAGGGCCACCCCCTCCACGTGGTCTCAGTTTATGCACCCACCCCTTCTTCAGGGGAATTTTTTCATAAAGTATTTAAACTTCTGTCCTTCCTTCTGGATGGGCAGATTTTATGTTTGATCGATTGGAACCGTGTGGAGGATTCGGGCCTGGACAAAAGTCGTTCACAAGGGAAGGGTCAAAAAGCTTGTTCTGTTCAAAATTTCTCAAAACATTGAGGTCAGAGGGGGGCTTTGTGGATCCTTGGAGGCTTCAGAACCCCAGTCAAAATGAGTTTACTTTTTATTTGGCTGCCTCAAACTCTTATTCCCAGTTGGACAAGCTGTACACTCAAAAGAAATGGGTGCACATTGATTATGATAAAAGAACCCAGATAATCTCCTTATCCGACCATGCTATGGTGTCCTATATGTTAAGATGGGGGGTCTCAGCTGTCTAATGTAGGGTGGAGACAATGTAGGTCTCTTGCATGACGAGGGTTTTGTCACTTCTACAAAGGACCTTATTTTGAATTTCCTTAAGGAAAACACTGAAAAAGATACTTCCCTTAAATATATATGGGACAGTCTTAAGGCGGTGGTGTAGGGGCATGCAATTCTGTATGCATCCTATTATAAGGTGGAAGAGACACTGTGGCAGCTTGAGACCAATCATAAAAAAACTAGGGACCCAGCCCTTTTGTCCAAACTAAAGCAAGCTACGGAGGAGTTAAATAAAAAATATTATCCAGGAAAACGGAAAATGCTCTCCGTTTTACTAAGCAAAAATATTATGAGTGGGATGATAGAGCTGGCAGATTGCTTGCCCTATGCCTTAGAAAAGAGGAAGCAGAGAGGTAGATCCTTGAATTAATAAAGGGGAAGGGGGAGTAAATTTGTTACCTCAACTATAGATATAGCTGAGGAATTTTGTAAATACTAATCCCAATTATATAACCAGGAAAGACAGGATGGGCACATTGAGAGAATGACTGCATTCTTTGACAAGATCAATCTTCCAAAGCTCTCTCATGAGCAGAAGCAATTTTTGGACTGCTCATTCATAGAGATTCAAATTTTGGAGGTAATTAAATCCTTTAAAGGGAGCAAGGACCCAGGCCCTGATGGGTTTATGATAGAATTCTATAAAACTTTTTCAAAGGAACTTGTGCCAATTTTTACCAAGCTTTCCAATGCTGCCCATGAGGAAGGCCTAACCCCTGACTCTTGGAACAGGGCTATGATTTTGGTGTTGCCCAAGCCAGGCAATGATGGCTCATTGTGTGCCAGCTATCGCCCCATCTCACTACTAAATCAGGATGCTAAGATCTTTGCCAAAACCATTGGGGTCCGGGTGCAAAAAATTATCTCAGTGTTAGTTCTTCCAGATCAAATGGGGTTTATCCCAGGGAGACACATTCAGGATAATATCCATCTCCTTTTAAATGTGTTCGCCTCTTCGAGTCATTCCTTCCAATACCCTCCACACCATCATTTCAATCAATGCCGAAAAGGCTTTTGATCATCTCGACTGGCAGTTTCTGGACAGAGCATTGCAGAGGTTTGGTTCTGGGTCCAAGTTCCACACTTGGATCTCAGATTTATACAGGTCCCCCACTACTCTAATCAAAGTAATCAGAATGGTCTCTGACCCATTTAGTATTTGGCGTGGTACGAGACAGGGGTGCCCTCTTTCCCCCCTCCTTTTTGCCCTCAGTATTGAGCCCCCAGCAGCACTCATGTGTCAATCCCCAGACTATGAAAGTATTCGGGTGGGAGGGGAAGAACTGCAGGTTCCACTTTATGCTGATAATACAGTACCCTTCTTTATGTTTCAGATCCTGCTCGGGTCGTACCAAAAGTTCTGGACCTGCTGGCTTATTTTGGCGCAATATCCAGCCTCAAGGTAAATGAAGCCAAGATGGAGTTGCTACCAGTCGGCCCTTATTTAAGCCCACCAGTAGGCATTGGGAGGTTAAGGTGGGCCACTAATGGGTTTAGATATTTAGGGGTCTAAATTCCCAGGGATATAACAAAACTTTTTCAATCAAATGATTTAAAATTATTGCAAGAGGCCCACATGGTGGAAAGAATTACCTTTGTATCTTTTTGGTAAAATTGAGACAGTCCACATGAACTTATTACATCGCTTTCTTGTTATTTCTTCGGTAGTTCCTCTTAGGCCCCCAGCTTCGTTTTGGAAAGCTCTTCAGACTATTCTGACTAAATTCATATGGGGTGAGAGGAGGCCCAGAATTCGGTGGCCCATTTTGAGGCTGCCCCTAAGAAACTGGAGGGACTTGGTCTTCCCGATTTTAGATTATATTATGGGGCTGCTCAACTGCAGTAGTTTATTCCGCAGTTACAAGAGGAGGATCCTCCTTTGTGGGTCACCCTGGAGAGGGATACTTGGGGAATACTTAAACTTGGGGACTTATTTATGGACGCACATAATATTAAATTGGTGGATCCTGGAAATACTTGGGCGGTGACACTCAAAAGAGTATGGGTGGAGGTGTGCAGAAGATACCAGCTCCCCACCAGTCTTTCAGTAGATACCCCCTTACGTGCCTGTCTAGATTTTCTGCCCTTTAAACTGAAATAAATCCAAGTGTGGGAGAGGAAAGGGCTTTCATTAATTGGGCAATTCTTTCAGGGAGACATAATTAAATCTTTTCCTCAATTAAGTTGGGAATATCATCTCTCTGCAAGAGATCATTTTCGTTTTTACAATTTAGGCATTATTTACTGGATCAGCAATGAAAAACCCAACTAAATACAATGCAAAACCCACTAAAACAATTACTTCCCTCCTTAGTTAGATCTCCAGATACCAGGAGCAGAATTTCGAAGATTGTCCGGTTACTCTCTGGTCTAGAACTAAATGTTGTGGAATCGGTCAGAGCTAAATGGCATTTGGAAGCCAATATACACCTGTCTGATAAGGACTGGGGGAAGGTATGAGCGGGTGTTTTTTCCACCACGGCTTCCCCTTCTTGGAGAGATTTCAGGTGGTGGGTTGTTGCTAGGTGCTTTCGTACACCTGTTATTATGAAATACTATGGAGCCCATACATCTGATAAGTGCTGGAGGGGATGCCCTGACGTGGGAACTCACACTCACTTTTTGGTCTTGTTCATTTTTGAAAACTTTCTGGGATGAGGCGGGAAAGGAAGTCGGGAAAATATTAGGTGTTGTCATTCCTTCTGAATTTCAGTACTGGATATTAGGTCTACCTTCCATGGCCTTATGCATGAAGGTGCAAATTTATCTATTTAATATATTGGTGGCCTCGGCCCTTAAGGTACTTACTCAAAAATGGTTGACCCCCCACGCCACCTACGTTTGGTTTATGGCTAGATAATTGCTCCCATATATTGGAGATGGAGCGATTGACAGCTAAACTAAGGCTGAAGAAAGATACATTTATCAGCCATTGGCTCCCCTTTTTCCACTATTTGGCAACTAAACAAAATAGAAACATTCTGGATATTTTGGCTGAACATGATCAATTGGGTGCAATTCACTAAAATACCACCAACAGCTTAATCTGGTTCAAAGTCAGTTGGCAATAATCTGTATCCCCCCTCGCCTGGGTCATGCCTGAAAATAGGCAGAATTTGTCTAGTGCACTTACCCGGTTAATAAAAACTAAATAAATAAATAAAACTCTGAAGGTAATTCAGTTAGGCTTCTCATTGAACATGGGTTTTTGGACCCCTTATTGGAGGGAACACTGTACCCTTTTTTTGGGTTCTGTTCCCCCTTACCCTGTCCCCCATTTTCTTCTCCTCCTCAACTGATAATGATTTATCCTCAGTGGAGGATGTTACATGTTGAGATCAACTGATTCCTGGGAATCTTTTCGGTTTTGTTTTTTATTGTCCTGTTTTATTCTTTATTTTCTTTATTTATGTTATGCCTGAAGTGTCTCTTTAGTGGTCTGTGTATTTAATGCTGTACTTATTGTACATGTTGCATTTGAAAAACTTTAATAAATTACAATTTCAAAAAATAAATAAATAAATAAATAAAACACTGGCCGAATACTAAATACCACTAATAGTGGGCCTATTATTCATTTTCTGTTCTTGAATAAATAATAGGCTGTAATTTATGGTATTCAGGAACTGCTATGCATTGCTTGCACAGCCCTATTCATTGCTTGCACAGTCCTAGCGCTGCCACTTGTGAGTTATTTTCCTGCCCCCTCACTCATTAAAATAAAGTGCATATTCTGAGTCAGGCCATTGCATATCCCATATATATCGACTTCAGAACTCAGCAACTGTTAAAATTCACACTTTTTTAAGTTAGCCAAATAATAAGATGTTGCATAGTGAAGAGGCAGTGCGGACTAGTGTTTGGATCACTGGCTTGGAAACCAGGGGATCATAGGTTCAAACCCCACCAGAGCCACAATACTCACTGTGTGACCTTGGGCAAGTCACTTAATCTCTGTGTACCAGCCCTCCCAGCTGCAAAAATGAGTAGAAGCAAAGCAGGACCCCGGTGAAAACAAGATGCTGGCCAACCCATCAGCACAGTGGTGGAGCCACCACTTGCGGTGCCAGCGACCTGGGTTCAGGAACAAGCCCAGGAGGCTGAAGGGTAGGCCGGGGGGATGGACTGAGTGGTAATTGCACACTCTCCATCTCCATTAATCCAAATAATCCAAATCTTTGTTTGATTCAAAGCTAAAATCCAAAGTTAAAAGCAATAGCAATAGCTCCATTGTGGGTGATGACATCAGTGCACCCTAGTCCTTTTATCAATCTTCATTGACAAAAGTCAAAATGAGCAACTGAATACGTTTCAAAACTTTTCTAAACTTGAAGCTGGAAGTTATAAACTACACCACGGAGACAGAGTCAGAAACAGTACCGGAACCTTCAACTTGGGAGGCAGTATGGCACAGTGGGTTAAGGCTCTGAGCTGCTAATCTGGAGACCTGGGTTTGAATCCCACAGCCCCCTAGGTGCATACTGTGTGACCCTGAGCAAGTCACTTAACTTCCTTGTGCTCCCAGGTTGCACCTGCAAACAAGCTTTCAGCTTAGTGTCTCACACCTGGTAAAATAATTGGTTAAAAAAAAAATTTGGTTAATTGGTTAAACAGCTGTCAATCTTTTAACTGTATCTCGATACTTCCTTCGTTGTACAGGTGGTTCGAGACCAGACAGGTACTGTTCCATCTTTATTTCATTAACACTCTGCTCAACTTTAAGAGCTGTTATCAGCTTCCAGATCATCGGGTGGCTCGCCCCCAACATGCTGCTGAAGCTTCTGTGCCACCCTTCGACAGAATTGTCTGTAGAATGCCTTTTTTGACCTCATCATAACAATTCCAAAATTCAACCGCGAAGTGCAGTCTGCTATGGCCACGACAACCAACAGGTCTCCCAATTCATGCGTCCTCGAAATAATCGAGCAATGGAGCCAGTTGGTCATCATGTGCTGTATAAAATTCAATTGACCTCAAATTATCAAACACAGAAACATCTTGTGGCAGAACATACGCAAGGGCAGCTAACATTCTGACATACAGGGCGTACTCCTCGTCAACTGTATATCAGAGTGCTCATGTATCTTTCTCCAGATAGACTGACATAAGTGAAAGAAACATCCCCTAGTTCTTGCTATGGGAAACTCTGTATTAAATGTTTTCACTGCAGCAAGTTCAAAATCAGTCATCAGTGATGTTGGCGCTAAGTTGGGGCAAAGGTTTTTTTATCTCAGTAGGCACTCTGACATAGCTAGCATAATTTCTTGAAGACATGAGAATGAACACACTAGGCATAACAGCCGAGTAAGATACACCATGAATACTGTACAATTGAGTGAATAGAGGTGGCGTGGTTTTAAAAGTCCCATCAGCAAACCAATGCTTTGTTGACCGCATGTATTGCAGATTTTTCTCAGTGGTAAATATTAAGAACCTTTCTGAATCTTCTTTACCACTGTCATACATCATGAATTGCTCTCCGCGGTCTGTCAATGTGTATTCTGGTGGGATTTGTAGTTCTGCTAATGTAGAGGGCTGAATTGGAGCTACAGAAGATATCTGTCTAGCATGCTGAGTGGTACGCTTAAGATTGTAAAAGGAAGGTAGTTTACCTCCTGTGGCTTGACAAATGTTCTTAGTGGCACCTGCCACTACAAGATGAGTCAACTCTTGTGAGCTCACAGCCCTTTCTTTAATTTTGTTTATCACTTTCCTGACTTCAGTAGCACCAACGTCAGGAACATGGCTGTGCTACCCCAGAAAATGTCACTACTTCATCAGCTTCTGTGTGACACTGTGCCTTGCATTTGAACGCATCATACTGTAGGCATTTCCAGTACATCTGAGAAGCATATACTCTTTCTCACCTATACAGGTACCCATTGTGTGAAAGCAGTTGCTGCCCTTTGGTGCTCAGTACAAAATGAAGAGGCATTGCTGCAAACAGAACGCACAACAGTGTACTTAAGGTAATTGGATATAGTTAATTGAGTCATGTTACTACAGTAACCAGACTCAATTAGCTATTCCAAGACATACATCAGATAATTACACAATTGAACTTGTCTGAGTAAAGAAAGTGTTTTGCACTATTAGACACCACGCTGTAAACTTAATATGCGCAGACTGAAAACGCAGAATTGCTTGATGATATTTACTACGCCCGATTTGTCGCCAGAAAGATGTGGAACCCAAGGAGGGGGGGTCGTGCTTCCTGGTGCAGTACCCCTGGGTGACCACAGGGGTGGTTTGCTAGAAGGGCCGAGGTTGAGGCTGGGAGGCATGCAGATGCTAGGCGGGGCTCCACCATTGTATCAGTGCATGCCATGCCTCCCAATACCTCAAAAACACAAAACACTAAGCATAGCCCCAACCAGTCTCCTTGCCACCACCTAAGGCCTGCCCGGTGCCTGGATGTGTTGGGGGTGTAGTCGGCCATCCCTTGCCCCTGCCCAGAGGGTAAACCATGGCTCAGTGGGGGTGGGTCAGCAATGGTGGGTTAGAGGGCTGGCTGGAGACTTAAGGGGGCTTGCACAAAAAGTATAAATAAAAAAAAAAATAAAAGTTGAATCTCAGCTGGTCTATCCTGAGTAATTAGATTGGAAAAAATTGGAAAAAAAAGTATTTGGGATAAAGTAAAGTTGTTAGATTGTTAAGGATACAGAGATAACCCTGGACGGACCGTGACTGGAATAGTATAACTTTATCGGTTACTGTATGATATGCCCCCTCGGAGAACTACCCTCCCCCAGCTTTAAAGCAGCACAGTTGTTATTGTACCCTGCATTTTTACCCAGCCTTACGCTATAAAGAGGGTATATATTCCTCAGTTACGGACAAGTGGATACTGAATACTGTATAAAATAATGTACTAAGTTATGAATTCTGATATCACTATATGTAACTGTATATTCTATGTCCTTCCCCTTTCCTCCCTCCCTCTTTCCCCTTAAAACAAAACTGAAATAAATAAAGAGTTTAAAAAAAAAGTTAAGGATACAGAGAGAGAGGGTTCATGTTAAAGAAAGCCACATGGATTAATGGGTCTTAAGCATCCCTCCTTAGCTTTGTCAAGATTCAGTAGGAGCTGAGAGACTGATGATAAAAATTGCTCCTGACGTTAGAGAGACAACTTTCTGAGTTAAAGGAACATTTCTGATGCTATTTGAAAATCGGCTGAAGATGCTGTTTCCCATCCGAGCTTCAGGATGGACATAACACACAGTATTACATAGAGAATAATGCATGTTCAGGTGTATGTTATTGAGGATTTTTCACAGACCTGAGGTGTATGATAATCCATAAACCCTGAAAGTGAAACTCGAGGGATTTATGAGATTATCTCACACCTCACAAAACAAACTTTGCACAGGAATTTTTTTTATAATAACTGGTGCAAGGTTTTGACAAACAGAAAAACAAAGTTGTATTTGTGTGAGTGAGCATGTCCCTGACAGCCGCCATACTCGCACAAATACAGTGAAGTGAGAGTGTGAGGAAGAAAATGCCATAATAACCCACGATCAAGTTATTATGTGCAAGCCCCTATGGGAGCTTATTAGTTCTAGGTCCGTAGTAGGCTGTCTGGGGCTTGGGACAGCCTGCTGGCAGATGGGGCCTGGGCCCCAGGTGGTATAAAGGGAGGGGTTTAGCACCAGGTGGGAGAGAAGAAAAGGAGACCAAGAGAGCGAGAGTTTGGGGAGAGCCACAGTTCAGCCAAGGGCCGAGGTTCAGGGCCTGGGTGGGACAATAGCCACCCTGGCCCGCCGCCCTGGTTTGACCCATTTGCAGCAGAACAGTGAGTTGTCAGGAGGAATAGGTGTCCGGAGGCATCATGGGGACAGCCCGTGGGGAAAATGGAGAGCCACTGAGAATCAGTGCATGGCCTGAAAGTGACAGCCTGTGCTGTGGTGGGGCAGTGGTGAAAGCCTGCCCAGCAGTCACCAAAAGCCTGTTTGAGAGAGCTTGAAGATCAGTGCTGGAGCAGGTGGGGACAGGTCCGGAAGTTCCAAGGAGTCTGGGGTATAAGCCTCTGAGAGTGCCCCCTAGCCAGACAGTCCTTGGCCCCGGCCCAGAACACCCACTTTGTCATCCTGTGTGTGGTGCCCTGTGGCTTTTTAGAGGCTGTGAGAGAGGTAGAGATGAAGAAAGAAGCCCCCCCCCCATAGTACCCACCACTGCAGGAGAGTGAGATTGCCCGGAGAAGCCACCTATTGCCTCAGTGCTGTTCCGTGGGGTACTTGCCTGAGCTGCAGCTAAGATTGCTGAGTCAGAAGCATCTAAAATTGAAAGTGTGGGCAGAAGAGTTGGAGGGAGCTGCCGGTCCAGTTTGAGGCCTCATTCAGCCCAATGAGATGCTGTTCCACCATTGGTTGAGCCTGATTCGGCTCCGAGGAGGAAGTGCATTTGGATCAGTTTTTGCAACCCTGTGATCCTGTCCCTGGCCATGTCTGCTAAAGTTCATCTACCGTGTATGGTTTCCCCATGCTCCATGGAGTGGTCTGAATTTATTATTCTTTAATTAAATCAGTTTTGCACTGAATCATTGTGGACAATGAACTTAATCAATCTACCTCATGTACTGCTTAACAAGTTTGTCCCCCTACAGCTGTTTCCCCACGGAGTGAAGATGGCCTGCACCCCCTGTTACACCAGCTGAACCCAGGTAAATGAGCATATTCTGTGACTGTGTTGCTTCAGTTGTATGTGCCCCTTCCCACTGGACTACCACCTTATACCCCTAGACACCGGAAGGGGGGCTTACATAAGGAATTCAGCAGGTTATTACAGCATTTTATCAGGAATGCATATCTAGGAATTATACGGGGTCACCAGTTATTATAAATAAATTCAAATTTAATAAGTCCTTGTGCAGTTTGAATTCTGTAAAAGATTGCTGATAGCCGAAATGAGATAGAAAGAACACAGAGATACAACCCAGGTGAGGGGTTACAAGGGGGAGAATACAGACAGCAGACGATAAGGTGTCTAAAGCAAGGTAAATGCGTCTCTTGGATAAAAGACATTTGGAAATGCATATTGCCAGAATCAGAGTGGCAACAAAGACTGACATGTCATAGAACCCACATTTCCAAGCAATTTCCAGACATGCAAGGTTGGAAGCATTAGTGATTTCAATGCCTTGCCATCTTACTACAGGTATCTACAGCCATTGCCAAGGAGAGGTGGGGGATTAAAATTAGACTGGATACATTTCAAATGGAGCAGGGTTTCGCTAGATTATTAGAGCTATTGCTTGTAGTTCAGTGGGGCGATGTGCAATGCATGCAGCGTCCCCCATCAAGTGGTACTTAAACCATGCATGCGGTCAAGCATAGCATTCTTTAGATGTTTGGTTTCACTGCAGCAGCTGCGAGATTGCTGGTTTACCTGCCCCCCTTTTCCATCCTCTTCCTACATCCTCTTGTTCTGTAGCTGCTGCAGCAGGTATAGCCGCTTCCTGTCATGGTGCCAGCAGCTGCTAGCTGTTTCCTCTGACTCATGGCCGGGCTACTGATGCTGCTTCTTCCCGTCAGTTGCATGCCTGCTGCTGCCATGCTCCGCCTTCTCACTGTGGCTCCATGGCCTAGTTCCTGCCTACTGGTGTTGCTTCCACCTCCACCTCCTTCTGGCTGTTTTCGTGCAGTGCTCTGGTGCCACTCTACCTGCTGCCCTGTTTCTCATCCTGCTGTGCACTACTGTTCCATTGTCTGCTGCTTCATTCAGCATCCTTCTCTGCTTCCATTCTGCTGTGGTCTGCATCCTCTCCTATACCTCCCTGCATACTTCCCCTATGTTATCTGCTCCCAGCCACCCCCAGCCTGCTTCTTCACTATGGCTGCTGCACTGGCTGTGCTGTACTTCCTTGGTCCTTTGGGCCTTCATCATGACTGGGACCTACATTTATTCATAACCCCCGTTCAGTCTACCCCATGTTTATGCTTGGGTCTTGACATTTTTCCCAGCCTCCACATTCCTCGCAGCCTCGACTGCCAGCTTCACATCAGGTACTAGATGGGGTCCCCAATTTGCCACTCACCCTGCTATCAAGTGTGCCAGTTTGCCCAGGTGGTCATCCAGGACCTCTTCTCAGGGTTCAGCACCCATACTACATGGGCTAAGCCCTCCTTTTCATGTTGCCCCCTGGGCATTTGCCCCATCATCATGCTCATTATGCTCCCACACTCAACATTCTCTGTCTTCATCATCATTCAGTCCCTGGCTTCACCCTCTCTTGCATTCCCTCCATCATCAGATCATTTCCTGTTCAACACCTGTCCCTCAAGAGCTCATCCATCATGCCCTTCAAAGGTCATCTACTGTGAGCTTAACCCCTCAAGGACTTGGCTCAGCCTTTTCCCCTTCAGGGCTTGGCTCCAATGTTGTCTCTTGGGCTTTCCCTTCAAGGGTTTGGCTACAACATTTAACAACAGCCTTGTCGTAGAGGAGAGTATCTGTGCAGCAATGCCTGCTGAAGCTGCTAGTTGTCTTTTTTTTTGGGGGGTTCCTCTAGTAATCCCATCATTCCTTTGGCAATGGCTTCAACCTTCAGCATTTCCAAGGGAGAGGGTGGAGTCCTTCCAAGTAGAGATTCCTTCAGTTGTATGGTCAGCCCTGTAACTCCTTCAGGAGGGCAGTAATCTTCAGACAGAAGGATGGACTCTTCATTCATGTTACTTTAGCAGTATATCTGAGGTCCGATTAAGGACATAATAAATAATCCTTAGCGGAGGGATGGAGACCTAGACCATGGTCCCCCAGAGGTTTCCTCCACGGGTTTTTTTTTTCCTTTTTTTCTTGCTAAAGGTTATAATGGTAATTAATAAATCCCATGAAGAGTTGGAGATGGATGGTTATCTTAAGTTCCTCAACAATGCCTCTCCTTTTCTATTGGTATCTCTTTCTCAAGCTGTATATCTCATCTCCTTACAAAAGTTAGTGCTACATCTGCTTCATTCATTTTTGCTTTTGCGCCTTTATTCCTAAGGTACCTTTGGTCTAAGGGGACCTCATCCCTGTGGTACTTCAAAGACTGGAACCCTCCTTAAATGGGGCCTATGTCTTCATGGTACCCCAAATGGGTGGTAGTTCCTGTAGCAGGGACAGTGAGAGCGTACACCAAAGTGTAATTAAATTGCACAAGGATCGTCAGACTACCTGCTTTCCAGCCTACTTCAGTACCTCCCAATTCCCTAATGATCATCAGCTTCCCTCCATCCTTTAATTCATACCAAACCCTACTAGTCATTCCCTACAGCATCTAAGCATTACAACATAAGAAGCCAACGGTCCACTGAATATTAGGGTTCTAGGGGCATGGATACAGTTCATTATCCACACTTTCACAGTTCCACTGGAATAGACTTTCCATTGGACATCGTTAAGCTATGCTCCTCCCACTACCTGGGTGCTATATACCCTGACTCTGCCCCGTGACATCAGCTATTCCTTTCTGCTGGAAGAACAGGTTCCCTCCTTATCAGCTCCTGCTTTGGTTATTGCACATTTAGCAGTCAAAGTTTTCTGACGTAATATATGGTTCGTCTTCTGGTTCCCTCAACTCCTCTCATTGGATCACGGAGCCACCTAAGCTGGGTTTCAGATTTTGTGTTTGTTGCTGCCAGGAGATATTGGTCACTGACCCACACGACTCATGCCTGTACTACCTGAGCAGGCAGCATGACATGGCTGGGTGCAGCCTGGTGAAGCCTTGTTAGAGGAGAATGCATGTGGGGTGTTAGTTCACCTTGTTTGATTTTTAAAATATTGCTATCCCTATGCTGAGTGTATTTGTCGTTCTGCTTTTGTTCCTGTGTGGCAACTTTCTGGCTCACCTTTTTTTTTTTTTAATTTAAAATGCTTTATTGGTTTTCAAGATAACACCGATAATACAACAAAACACAAAACATTGCATTAACAAAACATACATAAATACACAATGTCCCCCTCCTTCCCTCCCCCCCAACAATTCCCCAGCCTTCGTTCTCTTTACCCCACCCCTACCCACTGCATCAGTTATAAAACAGTTAGCACTATGCTGGTGGGTAAATAAATATGGATCTTAATATACTCCGGTAATAATAATTTAAATTAACTAACCGTACTAATGGGAGACATGTACCAATAACAAGGCTTCCAATTTGCCCCATTTCTTAGTATAAATATGCATACAGTTTTTCAGGCTAGTTAATGATTTCTCCACTCTTAAACTGTACAAAATATCATTGAGCCATTCTGTGTGGGAAATGGTTTCTTGGTCCAACCAGTGACGTAGTATTAATCGTTTCACTGTCAGGGCTATTAGTGCCATTTAAAGTCTCTCTTTTACAGGAATTACCAAAAGAGTGCACACCACACAGATTTCTGGAGTAAAACACTCAGCCAGGCCCAGGAGGGGGTCAAGTGTTGTTCCGAGTTTATCCCATATAGAAGTTACTCTGGAACACTCCCACATAATATGCAACAGAGACCCTTCTGCATTTTGACATCTGGAGCAAGTTGCTGTTGGAAGCTTACCCATTTTATGTAAATGTGTTGGGGTAAAATATATATCTTATAAAATATGGAATTGCACAAGGCGCAGTCTATCATTGGACATGTACTGATAAACATCTAGCCATGTGCACTCCCAGTTCGGTGATACAGTGGGTAATATTCTTTCCCAATAGTTTTATTTCCCAGTAGCATGAGGATAGATTTGTAGAAAAAAAAGGGAGACTAGCTTTGATACGGCATTGGGTTGCCGAGAGAGAGAGAGACTGAAAAAGAAAGAGAAGATTGCTGTTGTTAGTCTCCCATTCCCCAGTCCCAAACCACTCGATTAGCATATGTTGCAGCTGATATACTTTAAAAATCTGCATGTTGAGCAGTTGAAGAAGTGCCAGTACAGCTTGACTGTCCATCAGGGACCCATTCCAAATTAAGTCGGAAACTTTTTGCCTAGAAGCCCCAGGAGCCATTGGGGAGAGAGGACCTTACTGTCCACTCTAAGGTTGGGGTTATGGCATAAGGGTTGTGAGACATCTTGTGTGTTCTTATAACTCATTGATCTGCATAACTGGTTATGCACCTTTAGTGAGTTGCGTATGACAGATCCCTTAAGGTTCAGTGGTAGATTGTTAGGAAGGATAAAAAAAAGTCCAGTTGGGGGAATCCCAGATAGTGCTGTTTGGTGCCTCTCAGTTTGTAACCAGAGAGGGAGGTAGTCAGGAGTTTCAGGTTGCCCTAAAGGTGTAATCCATATGGTATACTTTGAGGCATGGCTGGCCAGGTAAAGATATAAGTCGGGAACTTTAAGACCTCCTAACTGTTTCGGGGCCGCCAAGCAATGGTACACTCTGCGGGGAGGTTTTCCCTTCCAGAGGAAACGGGAGATTATTGAGTGGAGCTTCCTAAACCAGACCTACAGAAGAAAAAAGTTAAGCATATCGAGAGGATAAAAAATCCGGGGAAGAATATTCATTCTGATCACACTAATTCGGGCCTGTAATTAGAAGGGGAGCAAGGACCATCTATTCAGGTCTTGAGTAATGGACTCCATTATATTATGTAAATTAAGTAACTTGATAAGTGACAGTTTCTGAGACAGGGTGATTCCTAAATATGTAAATTTGGTGTTCCAGTTCAGTCCCAGGTCTCTGCACTCTGTTGAGAAAGTTTGTTGATTTAGGGGCATCGCTATAGTTTTGTCTAGGTTCAGTTTATAATTCGAAAAGGTGCCAAATTGGGAAATAATACATAGGGCTTCGGATATAGATACCATGGGATGCAAGACGTGAAGAATATTGTCTGCATATGCAGAAACCTTGATGTCAAGGGGTCCCACCAGGATGCCTTGGAGCTCTGGGGAGGATTTCAACACTCTTATCAGCGGTTCTAAATAAAGATTAAAAAGGAAAGGGGAGAGGGGACATTCCTGGCGGGTGCCTGAATGGAAAGAGAAGCCCTTGGAAAGTATTCCATTGCAGTAAACTTTAGCATTTGGATTAGTGTATAAAATTTGTATCAATTGAAGGAATTTAGGTGGAAATCCGAATTTCCCCATAACCAAAAATAGAAACTCCGACCAAACCCTGTCAAAGGCCTTCTCCATGTCCAGAGAAACCAGAACCACTGGGTTCTTGGAGTCTCCGGCCACGGAGAAGACATGTTCTAGTTTCCAGAGATGATCAGCAGATGACCTGCCTTTCATAAAGCCTACCTGTTCTGGACTCATCAGGTGGTCCCATACCTGCATGATTCTAGTAGACAAAATTTTGACAAAGAGTTTTATGTCACAGTTTATAGGGGAGATAGGGCAGTAACTGGCAACTTTGTCCGTGGGTTTGTTAGGCTTAGGCAGGACTACAATAAGTGCCACCAATAGGGAATTGTCTGAGATCCCTTTATCACAGAGAAGGGAAAAGAACTGGGACATAATGGGAGTTAATTCCTCTGAGAAGACCTTATAAAGACTGGAGGGGAGTCCATCTGGCCCTGGCAATTTATCTAAATGTATGGATTGTAGAGCTACAAGGATTTCTTCGGAGGATATGGGATGTGTGAGGTATTCTTGCTGGGCCAGAGAGGATGTTGGCAGTTCGATAGATTCCAAGTAAATTTTAGATTCTTGTTCAGTGGGAAGATTATCAGGGAGGCTGTAGAGATGGGAGTAAAAGTTATCAGACTCTTGGGCAATGTCTGGGGGAGAGGTTTTATGTATAGCATTGTCTTGAGGAATAATGGATCGCTCTATACATGAGGCTTCCTTCTGCCGAAGTCGCAGTGCCAGTAGGTGCCCTGCTTTACCCCCTTGTTCAACATACATGGCCTGTGTCTTTAAGAGGGCATATTCTGTTTTCTCCCTCAACAAATCGGAATATTGGTGTCTTAGTACTTTTAAGGTAACCTGATCGGACTCAGAGAAGTCTACTGCTTCTTTATTTTCGAGGGCTGTAATCTGGGCAAGCAGGGTCTGTAGTGCAGACACTCTTCTTTTTCCTGGTGGCTGCCAGTTGAATAAATTTGCCTCACAGTACACATTTCAGAGCAGCTCAGATTTTATCAGTGTCTGTGATGGAGTCTTTATTGTGTTCCCAGTAGTCTACTATGAGGGCTTTTATCCTAGTTATCATCCAGGGGTCTTTCAAGAGTTGCGTGTTAAGTTTCCAAATCTTATCCCTCTTAAAGCTGGGGCAGGGGTTTTGGCTCATCCATACTGGGGAGTGGTCGGAAAGCACTCTTGGTGCTATACCACTGTCAACTACCCCAGGCAAGGGGGAAGTAGTCTATTCTGGAAAGCGATTTGCGGACTGGGGAGTAGAATGTAAACCCCTGTTCCTTAGGTTGGAGTATCCTCCATGGGTCTCAGAGACCTCCCCTATTAAGGAGTTCTCGTAAAGCTTGTTGGGTGGGGGAGAGTTTGGAGGTACAGCTCCCAGACCTATCCAAATCTGTGGTAACAGTTGTGTTCCAGTCCCAGGCAAGGATCAGTGGGAGATGTGCATATGGTGCAATCAGGTTAACCATTTCAAAAAAGAAATCAGGTGACTGAACTTTGAGTCCATAAACACATCCCATTAGCAACTCCGCCTGGTCTAAAATACCATGCAATAATATATATCTGCCTGTCTTATCACTTGTTTCATTAATTAGCTGGACTTTAACTCCCCATAAAACAAGAATAGCAACTCCCCTCTGGGTAGAGGAATCACCTGCCGCATACACCTGTCCCACCTGCTGTTGTCGGTAAAGTAATTTCTCCAATGCCAGCAGGTGAGTTTCCTGGAGAAAGGCAAACTGACAATGCATTAGCTGTAAATGCTTCAAGATCTGGTACCTTTTCACTCTGGTACGTGCCCCTTTAACATTCCATGACACATATTTCGTCATTCTTATGCTGTACCCATAGGTTGTAGTGATAGTGCAACATGACCATTGTTCGTTAATATAGGAAATTGGTGCAGTACCCTTCCCCCCCCTTCCATATCCTGCCCCCTGAAGTTGTAACTATTAACTAAACTCCCCTCCCTCTGAAATGTTCCCCGTATTTTCCTATTCACTGTCTCCAGTCCCAGGGACTGTACTCCTCATACTATTTAGGCCGTAATGCAATTTACCGCCTCCAAGCAGAGCTCTATTCCGCCCCTTCCCCACTCTCTTCCAACAAGCCAAAATTAAACAAGCATTTGCCAATGCCGAATGTTTGCTTGTTGGCATTGGCAGTGGTAGTGTAGGAGTTACAGAGCTGCATAATAGGAATGGCAGTGAAGTATTGAACTGAAGCCAACCCCACCACCACCCTGCAGATAGTGACAGGCACTGGGGTGTGCCTTTGGGTTGTCAGGCATAACAGCCACGCCATTTCACACCTACCCCTGCAGACACCAACAAGTGTCACGGTGTGCCTAGGGTCTTTGGCCCTTATCGCATCCCATTCCATCAGGAAATACGGTGAGATGGAGTGCGGTATAGGAAAATGGGGTGAACTTTGGGGCCGAGAAGAGACCAAGGCACACCTCGATGCCTATCACTGGCTGCATGGTGTGGGTGGGGGTGGAATGGTATGAGCATTGCAGACGATAATCCCAAGTCACAGTCCTGATGCCTGTCATTCTCACAGGGTGAGGGTGTGGTCGGAAACCCTAACGCCTCAGGCATTTATTTGGTATTTTCCTCCAAATTTTTCAACATGGTTTTTTTGTGACCCCCCACCTCATGAACAGTGGCAATATCAGTTTGTTAGCCGAAAACTGCTTTTGCACAGTGACTACGGCATTTGGCACCACAGGTGCAAAAACACATGACGAACAGGTTGTGAAAAATGACAGCTTTACTGTTCATGGGGAGGTGTAAAAAAATGGCAATGTTGAAAATCTGCAGTGAAAATGTAAAAAAAAAAACCAGTGAAGTCAGGAGCATGCGTAGAAACTGTGCAACGCACACCCGTAATGTAATTAGTTTGGGGATTTTTTGCAGCAGATTGTCAACACAGGCATTTTGGGACCTCCGGTCATGAACAGTGTCACTGTGATTTTCTTTATCTGTCCCAAACAATGATTTCCCACAGTGACCACTCATTTTTGCGCTGAAAGTGTGAAAACACATTTCGGCCATGTTGTGAAAAGTGGCAGTTGTACTGTTCATAAGGAAGTGTGGAAAAATGCCACTGGAGAAAATCTGGACTGAAAATATTACAAATTCATGAATTTATGAGGAAGCTGCACAATGCTCACTCATAACAGTGTCATTTTATGGACTTTTGTCACCAAATTTTCAACATAGCCATTTTAAGACCTCTGCTCATGAACAGTGTCACTGTGATTTTCTTAATCTGTCCCAAACATTGCTTTCGCACACAGACTGCACCATTGTGCACTACGTGTGTGGAAACACATTTTGGGCAACATGTGAAAAATGACAGCTTTACTGCTCATAAGGAGGTGTGGTAAAATGGCAATGTTGAAAATCCGGAGTGTAAATATTAAAAATGCGTGAACTTACAAGCGTGCGTAGGAACTGCTAGCAACGCACGCCAGAAACGGTCATTTTTGATTTTTCACCAAATTTGCAACACGCTTTTGAGAGCCCACCTTATGAACACTGGCACTGTTGTTTCATTAATCGGTCCCGAAAGGTGATTTTGTGCAGTGACCGCAAAATCACCCTTCGACCTGATTAACCCCATGACAGTTCAGAATTCATGAGGAGGGGTCCCAAAACCCCATGTTGAAAATTTGGTGCCAAAATTCAAAAAATGCCTGAGATATGCATTAAAGTTGAAAAACCCTGTTTATGGCATTATACAGCTTACCGGCATTTCCTCAGTTCGCGGTCGGCTTTGAAAGAGTGCGGAAAGTGTTCCCGGTCCCAGATCATCGTGCGGACTCCAGAGGTAAGTATGGGGAGTGAGGTGGGGTGTGGGGAGGCAGGAGTTGCAGAGGGTGGGCGCAGGTGGGCAGAAACACCGCCGAGGAATGTTTTTGTTTACAGGTTTTTGTTTTTTTTTAGGAAGGCGGCATGGGACATTTGCCCAGCTGGGGTGGGCTCCCAGCGTGGCAGCTGAAACTGTTTGGGGAGGGCTGGAGTCGATGGGGATTGGGCACCCCATCGGCAATAACAATTTTACCACGCTGGGTGGGCTCCCAGAGTGGCACCTGAAAACTTTTGAGGGCGCAGCAGAGCCGACAGGGGATTGGCACCCTATCGGCCATACAGTGTGTGCGTGGGAGCGTGCAGAGCATGCAATATGTGTGTATGCGTGTGGGGGGGCGCTGCTCACTGAAGCGGAGCTCTCCCTTTCAACTGTATGGCACTGCATTTTCAACTGCTGTCATAGACAGCTGCAGCATTCATTGGAGAACTGCGGCCGTGCCTGCAAACACACTGACTGAATTGGAAGATGGGTGCCACACCTACAAAAACTCGGATGATGGCACTATGTTTCTTGCACATGCATGCAAGCAAACATAATAAATAACGAAAATCTATGCCCTAGTCTTAGGGGCTGTGAAATAAACTGACATAACTATATAATTAGTGCCCTGGAGCCCAGTTAACTGGGACACAAACTAAGTCCAAAACTACACTTATTGTTACAGAGTAGAATTAGGTAGGTAATTAAATAGACTATTGGTTTTTTTAATCAGCGCTCTTGCCCTCCATAACATAAAGCTACATGCAAAAAGGAAAAACAACTGTGCATATTAGGCTCACTAGTAAGACTTAGCTGTGCAATGCCGGCCCGGTGGCGCTGAGGGTTGAGGCGCTGGACGCCACACCTCACGCCATGCCAGCAACCCAGGTTTGGGAATGAGCCGGGCCATTGGGGGTTGAGAGGAGGGAAAGGAGGAGTCCGTGACAGCTCTCCTTCCCCTGAGGGTGAGGTACACGCTCGGCACCTGACTGGCCTCTGGTGGAAGCCAGAGGCATAGCAAGCGCATGAGCGTAAAGAGAGGGTTGGGAGTGAAAGACATCAGCGGAGATGCCTTGACGTTGGGGCAAGCGCCACTCCCATAAAAAATGGAGAAAACACTCCGCAGCGCTCCCAGTAGACAGAGCACCAGACCCCGATCCCCAGTGCCCCTGCCTGACCCAGTACCAGCATCCCAACAAGAACCAGAAGGACTTCGGGGTTGCCCCTACCCTGTGCTAGCCTGGGGGACACAGCCACGGCTACATGGGGGATGGACTGCACCAGGCTCCAGGTAAGAGGGCGGGGACTAGAAGGCCACAGGTGTCTTCTGAAGAGTGGGAGTGCTGCAGGCAGGGGGAGTATAAAGAGTAAGTAAAAAAAAAGACTTAGCTGTGTAATCTAAAAACTGCCAGGTCAGCCAACTTCCAATTGGGTTTGCGCTTAAGAGGGGGAGCGACCCAACACCAGCAAAAGTAAATGACAACCTTACATCAGGTAGTAATTATAACGTAGTAGATCGGACCGCATAAGAAAGAGTTACACTCATTTATAGAAAACTCTTATGTCAGGCCGCAGTACTCTGTCTTGATGTAGAGTTAAATTAAGTCGGTAATTAAATAGGCTATTAGACCCTTAAAACATTGCTCTTGCCCCCCAAAACAACAGTAAGTAAAAGAAACAACCATATGAGGATCAGTAGGAAAGCTAAGTTGTGCAGTCTATAACTGCCAGACCAGCAACCCTCCACTCGGGACTGCGTTTAAGAGGGGAGGGGGGGGTCTCATAGCCTGCAAAAGAAAATGAAAGCCTTACTTCAGGTAATATATATAACATAGCCAGTTGGTCCCACAAAGTAAGAGAAAACTAAATGAAAAGCAAAAGAGTTTTCAGTTCTTGCAGGGGCTGGATATAAATGCCAGGTTATTCTCTACGAGCGGGAATCTTGTTGGAATCCACGGAATGCATAGATCAGCCAGGAGCTAGGTTCCCAAAGGTCACTAAGTCCCAATTCAAGAAAAACTGTCTCGGAGTATGACTTGGTGAGTCAGATGATTATTATTTATTTGATGCTGCGTCTCCTAGTTATGAAATGACGTTTCCATTAAAAATGTTGCCCAGATATCCCTCCAGATAAATGCTTCATTTGAAAAGTTCACGGTAGAAATTTTTCAGGCTGGCTATAGCTTGCTCCTGCGATTCAAAAATATGCCATGTTTCCTGATGCTGTACTTGGAGTACCACTGGATACTTCATTCTAAACTGAATGCCAGTCACAGTGAGCTTGGTAACAATGGGGTGCATCTCCGTTCTTTTTTGCCGAACTGATTTAGGCAGGCTTGAGCAATTCTACTTCTCCATCCTTCCCATTGCACTTCACTTAGTATATGCTGTTTATCTAAGAAGTTTAACAGCCAAAATAGTAAAAGTCACGGGGAGGCCCCCTGAGGAGGTGTTGGGCACAGGAAGTGGTGGGCCCTCTTGACTATATAGTCAGGGCCATTAGAAGAGGGACCTGCTATTTTGTTGCAGAATTTTTGTATGACTAGAATAGGGGAGGACCCCACCTCTCCTTCTGGGAGCCCCAGAATTACTATATTGTTGCGGAGGGATCTCCCTTCGAGATCTTCCTTTTCTCTTTCTACAGACTTCAGACACTGGCGCAGCTGAATCACCTCTGGATCTAACCTCGCTCTCCAATCATCCAACGAAGAAATGCGAGCCTCATTATCTCCAGTACGTTGCACTAGTGCAGCCAAAGATGAGGTAAGGGTTTGTACTGAAGTCGCTAGGGAGTCCAAAGTAGATTTTATTGGTAAGATTCCTTCCCAGAACTTCTCCTTGGTTAGTGCGGTCTGGGGACTTGTGCCCGTCACTGCTCCACTCGGAGACACCTTAGAGCGCTTGGCATTTTTGTCCCTGCTCGGTGTAGTCGGCGGAGTGTGGTGGGGCAAACTATCTCTCATTTCAGCTTCCATCCTCGTAAATTTCTTGTTCAATGACATTCTAATCATTCTCCCCTGAGTTTCTGTAGCCAGTGTGACATTTTAAATTATGAATAAGCGCAGAAAGATTGTTGTTGAAGAGAGTGGGTCGGGAGCTCGGGGGAAAGCGTCCTGTTCAGTCTGCCATTACGTGCCCATCCTTTCTGACTTACCTTGACAGACTGCCCCTTTAGCAGATACTGTTTCTGTGCACCACATTCCTCTTTCTTATATGTGCCTGTACTAGCTGGACAGGCAGCATGACATGGCTGGATGAAGCTTGTTTCTATCCATGCTTCCGGAATCCCATGAGGATTGGAAGCACCAGCTTCCTCGACCGGCCTTTGGAGCGGGATCTGAAGAACCAGTCCTAAGCCTGCTATCCATCCTGGGTGGCTGCCAGGTCAACTGCTCTGCTCATGGCCTTAGAAGAGGAAGTGGCAGCTGCTTTGGTGGGCACCTCCTCAGCATCGGTGCTTCTCCCAGTTGGGCCCAGTGTCAGTGGGTCATTCATGTAAGGCTTCTGTGACATGTGCCTTGCCTTCCAGACTTTGGGGAAAGCCCAGCTCACCATGGCAAGAAACACATGCACAGGTCATGGGACCAGTAAAGATAAAGATCCTCCCAGTCCCTCCACTCTTCTGTCCACTCGACTTGGGCGGAGGGTAGGGTTGAGAGCTCTTCAGTAGCCCCGTTGGCTTGTTGACCTTGACTCCAATTGAGCATTCTGTTGAGATCTTTCTCAAGCCAGTGCCCCCGCTAAGGCTGCACAGTGACAGGTTGGAGGGAGTCATCCCTCCACCTGTCCTGTCCTGTCCCTGTCTGTACCCCCAGTCGGGAGTAGGCTGTGCCACTGCTTGTCACATTGGTCCACTATGTAAACAGACAAGTGGGTACTAAAGGTAGTAGGCAGAGTGTTGTTCATGGATTTCAAGGCTCTCCCACCTTACCAACTCCATGCCCCTTGGGAGTCCAGAGTGTCACAGGACATGCAGTCCACCCTATGGGAGGACATCGCTTGGCTCCTTGCAAAAGGAGGCACAGCCTATGTCCTGGATGCCCTGGCCAGTCTGAGTTATATGTCCAGGTACTTCCTGGTTCTGAAAAGGATGGGTTGCTGGTGCCCCATACTGGATCTGCACAGTCTGAACCAGTTCATGCAGAAGCACAAAGTTTTGGATGGTCACTCTGAATCAGATCATTCTTTCTCTAGAGCAGGGCATGTGGTTCTGCTCCCAGAACATCCAGGATGCATTCTTCCACATCTCAGTTTGTCCATCCCACCGCCAGTACCTCTTATTCTGGGCAGAAGGGGTACTGTACCAGTTCAAGGTCATGCCCTTCGATCTCTCGTCTGTGCTCAGGGTCTTCAGCAAATGCATGGCAGTGGTGGCACCTTTCTTGTGGCACAAGGGCTTCAGGGTGTATCCCTGCCTGGATGACTATCTGTTAGCCAGGCTGTCCAAGGAGACTGCTGAGAGGTCATGGCCCGATCGGGCAACTGTGAGAGGGTGCTGTGTGTCGTTTGAACCTCTTTGAATAAATGTATGTTTTAACCCAATCTAGCATCTGTGAGGCCCATTATTGTGTCGGTACAGCGGGTGGCCTGACTTCTTACTAATCTCCTGGAAGAATATCAAACTGAGGCAGTTTTGTGCCCGCCCCCCACAGTCCAGGGCACTGCTGTAGGATGCCTTAATGAGGCCCTGGTGCTCCATACTGGATCTGTACAATCTCAACCAGTATATGCAGAAGTGCAAGTTCTGGATGGTAGCCCTACAACCATGTTCTACCTGAACAGGCAGGGTGGAACACATTCGCTTACCTTGTGTCGGGTGGCCCTCCACACCTGGACCTTAATGCGCAGCCTGGGTGCAGATATCCTGGTGGTCTATGTCGCCGGAGTGAACAGTCAGCTGGCAGACACTCTCAGCTGACTAGGACAGCTGTTGCACAAGTGGACCCCGCATCAAGAAGTGGTGGGCCACCTGTTCTCCCAGTGGGGCACTCCTCTGGTGACTCTGTTCGCCTGTCAGCGTGGCTCAGTTGGTAGCACATCCGCCTCTGGACCAGAAGGTCATGGGTTCTCGCCCCACACCGGGATTGGACTTGCACCTAAAAAATCACTGGCATCTGAGTGCAGTATTGGGGGGTGCTGTACTGCTGGGGTGTGCCGTCCTTCGGATGAGATGTTAAACCGAAGGTCCCTTCTACCCATCCTGGTGTTGTCCTGGTGGGTGTCCAGGTGGAAGTAAAAGAACCCAGGGCACTCTTCGCAAAGAGTAGGGAACATTCCTGGTGTCCTGGCCAACATTCCCCTTCCCATAAGCCAGTTCATGCAATTATCCAGGCTGTGTGTGGGTGATGATGTGCGATATGGCCGCCACCACACATTCAGTCACTTCACTACCAGTCTAGCATTGCTTGTAAAGCGCTTTGGATGTAAGAAAAAGCGCTATATAAATGCAGATTCTTCTTCTTCTTCTTCTTCCTGGGAGAATGCCAAACCGAGGCTGTTTTGTGCCTGCCCCACACAGTCCAGGGCACTTTTGAGGGATGTCTTCATGAGGCACTGGACCCCTAGGCTCCTGCATGCCTTCCCTCCCTTCCCTTTGATCCATTAGGTGGTGATCAAGGCCCAGAAGGACAAGACATGATTGATTCTGACAGCTCCAGACTGACCAGGCAGCTGTGGTACCTGGATCTTCTCTGCCTCTGCAGAAGACCTCCATGGCATCTGTCTCTTCTTCTGGATCTGCTTACCAGACAACGGGACAGTCTTGGACCTGATATCCCTGCACCTCTTGGCCTGGTTCCTGAGCAGCTAGAGTTCCAGGCCTTTGGTCTGTCGGAAGACATGCTCCACATTGTGGAGGCCTCCCAAATAGTCAACTCACTGATGCAATCCATTTAAGTGCGAGACGTTCTGTATCTGGTGCCAGAGCAAGAAGCTTGTTCCACAGTCAGATAATTCTGTTGGTAAAAAATGCATTTCCTCTAGTCCAGCCTAATCCCCTCTCACTCCATTGTCAGATTCATCTTATGCCCTCATGTTCTCCTATGCTCTAAAGTCTCCCAGAACTACCTCTTATCAAGCTTAATGCGCCCAACCATAATCATATAGACAGTTATCATATCCCCCCAGTTTATGATATATTCCAGTAAAAATAAGTCCTGATATTTAACCTATCCTTACATGCCTTCCCCTAATCATGTAATCATTCTAGCTGCCCTTCTTTGCATTCTTTCCAGTTCATCATCATCCCTTCTGAGGTATGGCACCCAAAACTGCATGCAATATTCCAGATGCAGCCTCACATAAGCTCAAAATGATGGCAGAATCCCTAGATCTACTTAAAACCCCTTCTGATAATCTCTAAAACTGCATTGGCTGTTCTATAGACCTTTGCACATTGCTTACCACTCCACAAACCTTTCATTACTTACAGCAACCTCCAGGTCCTGCTCATTTTCAAAATCCAAAAATAGCGTGCTCTACCCTTGTTTCATTCCCAAAGTTCAAATCACATTTCTGATAAGGGGTTTTACTGATTTTGTGACAATTTACAACAGAGTCCAGTGCACATGCGCACACACAGACATGCACAGCTTTTACAGCTAATTTTGTAATTAATGACTCACACCATTAAAGATGGCCGCCACTTGCAAGTTTTTAGAATCTCTGTCACTGAAGTTACCCGTTGAATATACATACTAGGTTCATATTGTGGATGTATTAGAATGGTGTTAACACATGTTTTTGATGATAAACAGCACAACTAAACAGCACAACACTGTGCCAAGATATCTAATTTTTTCATGGCTGGCACAGCATGGGAGTGGGAACTGTTTAAAATGTCTAAATAGGGGGATGCTGTGGAGCCTAAGTAAAATGGCAGCCTGAGCACAGAGCTCTACTCATCGATGGCACAATCAGAGAATAAAATACATTTTTTGGTCAAGGGTCGCTATACTAAAATAGAAGTATCGGAAGTGGAGAGCTCACTCGTCACAATGGGCAGAAAAGATAAGCAGCAGCAAGAAGGGGCAAGACCAAAATCAGCCCTTGGAGCTCCGACCACAAGGCTGACACAGGGGGAAAGCACCCAAAATATCAACAGAGGCCACAGAAGAAACCCTTCAATCCCTGGGGTTAAAGATTAATCAGCTAATACAGACAGTGTCGGGTCTGGCAGAAAAGTTTAACGCGATGACAAATTGTGTGGTCATTCTTGAGACATCAATGGACTTTGTTAAATCATCCACTGTGAAAGCAGGGAAGTGGGCCAATGCAGTCCTAGGAATGGCGGCCAACCTTACAAAGGAAAATGTGCGACTACGAGCATGCCTGGAAACCCTTGAAAACCAGGCTCGTTCTGCAAACCTCTGCCTAATCAGCATGCAAGAATGAAGCATGGGGGACCATCTCTCCTTGCTCCTGTTGGACTTGCTAATGCAGCAATTGGGAGACACAGTAAGTAGTCACCCGATATACATCCAGAAGGCATATTAGGTGACTCCTCGTGGAAGGCTGGACAACCCAGAAGCTCCAAGAGACACAGTAATGGTAAAAAATGGAGTAAGAACAAGACTTTCCCTTGGACCTGGCTAGGCAAAAGGGGCCATTGCTTCATGAGGGACAGCAGGTACAGATGTACCCAGATCTGAGCTACACTACAAGACAATGGAAAAAGTACTTCGATGGGGTGCCTGTCATGCTCAGGGAAGCTAGGATACCTCATGGCATTGTCTTCCCAGCCACATTGAGGATCATTCATGATGGAAAGGTGTTCATCTTCCCAGACCCAGCTGACACACTAAAATGGGCTCAGAAAAATGCAAACCCACCCCAAGCTGCAGCAGGATCTCAGGAATCCTCCTCCTCCTCCTCCAAGGATGAAGGCTCTTGACTCTAACCAAGGTTGTTTTTTTCAACTGTCCTACAGGACAGCATGGTGGGTAAGTGGCTTGTCCCCAGGTAGGGCTGAACAGTACTGCTCCTGTTTGTTCTAAGATTTTTAGCTTGCTTTCTTACCTGGGGTGGCCTGCCACCACGCTTTATCTGTGGTAAATTTCTCCTTTCTTCGATCTGTTGAGTTTCATTTTCAGGTGCTAATGTGAATGCAGTTATATGTTACATAGAGCTTAACATGTTTACTTAAGCAATACTGCACGACAGGGCATGGGTTGTGCTGGGATAACCTCACGCCTGGGTGGTTGGGCATGAGGCCGCAGGCCACGTGCGTCCAACGTCCCAGAAGTGCAGTTATCCCAGCACAACCCACACCCTGGAGTGCCTTATTGCTATTATACAATGGCTCATTGTTATACAAAATTTAAAAAAATTTAAAAATGTTTTTAGTAGATTTTTTAGTGTGGCAATATATCTTTATGTATTAAGAGAAGCTGCAAACAAAAATCCAACAAATGAATACAGTGCGGTTGTGCTCAGATAACCTCACTGCTGCCAAGGGCAGACAGCCAATCAGGTTCCAGGATTTTTTATTGCCATTGTGTAATCAGGCTTAAACTGCTGGTTACTGTTGTACTTCATACAGTACAACCTGACATCGAGAGGGCATGGCACTATCTCTCATGCCTCCAAGTTAGGGGGTGGAGCTATACGGAGTCTTTTGGCTTAAAATATGACATTTGAACATAATCCATGCAACTCATCGGCTAGTATACATGACAATGGATAAATATAGTTATTTAGTGTTTAAACGCATGGTTGTTCCTCATTAAAGATGTACCTATATTGCGCCAATCTACCTTTAACATGCGTGTATTAAGAGGGGTGGTGCTCTCATTGACTATTTTCTTATTCTGTATGCTTGGTGTTTGATCATAGCTTTTATGTAATTGTTTCATAACAAACATATAGTTAAAAAAAAAGTCTAAATCCTGTATCTTGGTTCAGGGATGAAAGAAAACAAAAATAGCCAAAAAACAGTTACTAAAGGGAATCCACGCCAGGAGCACACAAACAGCCCACAGTCACATGGGTGAAACAATCGTTGGCTGACACTGGTGGGGTGAGAGGTGTGAGCATTTTATTCAATAAAAGCTTTTTAACTTTTTTTAGACAAAATCTTATCTTGTTTTGTCTTTATTTTGCGCACTAGTTGCCAGTTAGCCACTTATTACTTTTTGGATGAAAGAAAACAAAAAGGAAAATTGTTACCTTGGTATTTTTGCCAGACAAACATTATTGCAGAAAAAAAATGGTATAGTCGCTAACATTTATTTATTTATTTGCTTATTTATTTTTCTAGTTATTTAGGTATGTCTATTTTCCTAATAATGTATTTATTTATTTGCAATTTGGGATACAATATCTTACTTGCATGGTATAGTGGAGTACAAAAAGTGCTCAGTTTATAGTGCTGAGTAATAGGAAGCACACATGCTAATTAGAAAAGGACACACAAATACTAGTTACTTGCAGTGCAGGAAGGTTAATGGCATAAATACTCGTGTATCGGCAGCCATGGCCATGTTGAGGGTTAAAAAGCAACATAGGAAATGCCAGATGTAAAAAGACAAAGGTTCCATTTCCTGGCATCCAGGCATGTGCTGCATTCAGAATCGTGTGAAATTCCTGTAGCTCTTGTCATATGGGATGTGCTGCCGGTACCATTTTATGGGCATTGGCATTATGGAGAGGAAAACTGCCAGTGGAAGAATCCTCTGAGAACCCGAGGCTAAGTGATCTGTAGTTTAATGAACCTAGCTGATCTTAACCCAGGCTACTACTAGTGATGCTTGAGGGGAGCCGTTCCTTTAGAGTACTGGTAGAGTTCTGGCCTTTCTTACTTTTCAGCCCTGCAGGCTGGGATCGAATCTAGCCAGAGGTAAGTTTATCATTTTTATATGTCAGTGACCACCGAACAGGTGCCTGTGCTTAGCACTGGCTTGTCTGGCCTTAATAGAAACACAGACTTTGATGGCAGATAACGACTGCTTGGTCCACCCAGTCTGCCATTTCCCTACCTACTGGATAAACTGCAGATCCTAGTTAACCAACAGCCTACTGCTTCCTACCCCCCACAAGAATTTCTTTATTTCAAACATGAAGTCTTGCTATATTATAGACATTAGCGGTTTGATCCAGCTCTAGAACTGCCCCAGAGTGAAATGGTTAAAACCATTCCAAAATAGAATTTTGGCACGAGAGCAGCTCTATCTGTGTCATTTCAAACTTGAACTGTCAGATTCTTTACTCCGCCTCAGTGAACAGTCGCTCCGGAGATTTCTCCTTCTGCTCGGTTCATTTCTCGGTTTAAAAAGTGTTTTCTCGGTTGGATTTAACAGAGAATAGTTTTATTTTAACAGCAAAACCGTTCGGTTCAAGCTCTATCTGTGGTAACCATAAGTAAATGAAGGTTTTGTCTGTGTGGAACTTGTATGTTATCGGTTCGGTTTTGAACCGATCAGTGGGTTTAAAACTCATTTAAAACTAAAAGTTACTATTTTAGAGTGCGGTTCCCGTTCTTGCTCGGTTCTAAAAAGCAGTTTATTACGGTTTCAACACCTGTGACACGATTGGGGAACGATAAGGGTGTCTTCAGCCTGGCACTGCCGTTAAAAGGCAGAGTTTTGGTTAGCTGGCATTATGTCTGAGAAACCCAAAAGAAAACCGGCTCACTGGGTTTCAACACTGTGATGTTTGTGGGGATCCTTGCCAAGGCTGACCCACACATCACATGTGTTATTGTCTGGGGTTTGACCACCTCCAGTCAGACTGCCAGGTATGTAAGATTTCCTGCAGCCACCCTGGGAAAAAGATTGGGCAGGCTCAGGGCGAGAGGCCAAAAAGTCCGCTGACCCGGATGGCCAGCCCGGTTCGGTGCCAACCGAACCAGAGGGAGTGCCCTCTGACCAGGGCCAGACTTCCTCTGGCAAAAGAAAAGCTGGTTCTGAGGAACCAATTCCAGTAAAGAAAACAAGAAAATCAGCAGGTCTGGAGTCCAAAATTCCTTCTCCAACTGCTGCAGAGATAAAAAAGCCATACAAATTGTCCAGTCACTGTCTCAGGGTCCGTCCGAACCACCACTATCTGGTAAAAGGTCGGTTCGTCCGGTCCCAGTGGTTCAGGATTATGATATTGAGGAATTTTATGAACCAGAGGAGGGGGAAGAGGATTATGAACAGTATGAATGTGGCTGGGAAGGTCTGGGTGTGCCCATTGAACTGGACATCTCCCCAGACAGACCTTTAGAATCTCCCCCTATGCTGTCTGAGTCCCCATCTCATTTTATGTTTTATAAAAAAGTTGCTGAAACCCTCCAGCTTCCTTTAGAAGAGGCTGTAGATGAGCAAGAGGAGCCTGATTTTGTAGAAATTCCAGAGTCTAGGAGATTGTCTATTCCTTTACATAAGTCTTTTAGGAAACAAACAATAAAAATTTTAAAAACTCCTAATTCTGTGCCTCCTGTAGATAAAAAGATGGACAGAAGGTATACATTGTCAGGCCCTGATACAGAATTCCTTTCTCAGCAATGCAGTCATGTAGGGGTAGTTCAGGCTGCTGCCTGTGATAAAGCTAATATTCCCTTGGCTACATCCTCCTGACAAAGGATTCCGGGAAGATTGATGCCATGGCAAAAAACAGTATATGGCAGCCTCTCTGGGACTCAGGCAAGCAAATTATATGGCTTATGTAGCTAGGTATCAGAAATCTAGATGGGATACTGTTATGCAATTGGCCAAGCAGGCCCATGGCCAGCTGGCTAGTGAACTAGAACAGGTGGCTGCTGATGGCATTGAAGCCTCTAAAGTTCAGTTTCATGCTGCTGTGGATGTTAATGATGTTTCCTCTAGGGTCATGGCCACATCTGTAGCTTTTCGTAGGTTGGCCTGGCTCAGGTGTACTAGTTTGTTACAGGATACCCAGACTAAGGCTATGGATTTTCCTGTGGTGGGAAATTCTCTGTTTGGAGAGCAGACAGAGAATTACATGAAGAAGATGGATGAATATAGGACTACTTACAAGAGTGCCCAGGCTAAGGAGCGGCAAGCCACTCCTCAAAGGCATGCCCCCAGGGGTAGGGGTAGGCCTTTTCACAGGCCTTTCTACCAGACTCAGGCCTCCTCTGCCTATGCTCAGAGGGGCTTCTTCAGAGGCAGGGGCAGACGAGAGGTGGGCAGACATGCTCCCACCCCCCAGCCTAAAGCTCCTGCGAAACAGGCACCCTGATGGGGTGCCCAGGGCTGATTCTCCTGTACCAGTGGGGGGCAGGCTGGCTTACTTCAGTCAGAATTGGGCTTCTTTAACCTCAGACAAGTGGGTTCTGGAAGTAGTAAGCCAGGGTCTGGTTCTCAGATTCAAAAAGTTTCCCAAGTTGAGAAGCAGACTTTTTCTACCTGCAAGTGCTTCAGAGACCCTCGCTCTGGAAACAGAGGTCTCATCCCTGTTAGCTCTCAGAGCAGTAGAAAGGGTTCCTCCCCTGCATCAGGGCAGGGGTCTGTATTCCAGATACTTCCTTACCCCAAAAAAGACAGGAGAATGGCGGCCCATTTTAGATCTCAGATATCTGAACAAGCATCTTCTGAAACCAAAGTTCAAAATGGTAACTCTGGCAATGATTTTACCTTCCCTAAGGCCAGGGACTGGCTAGCCTCCTCTGGACCTCAAGGATGCCTATTTCCATGTCCTAATCAGAAGATCCCATTGAAAGTACCTCAGATTCGAACTGCCCTCAGGTCATTACCAGTTCAGAGCAATGCCCTTGGCCTTACCTCTGCTCCAAGGGTATTCACAAAGTGTCTAGCAGTGGCAGTGGCCCACTTAAGGAGGCAGAGGATTGCTGTTTTTCCCTATCTAGACGACTGGCTCATTGTAGGCCAGTCCCCAGAACAGGTAAAATCTCACCTGCAGGTCACCCAGCAGCTTCTCACCTCCCTGGGTTTTCTGCTAAACCTACCAAACTCGGTTCTGGAACCAGTCCAGGTACTCACCTTTATAGGGTCAGAATTGGACACAAAGCTAGCCAGAGCCTTTCTTCCCCCCAGAAAGGGTAAGGAATTTAGTGGCTCTGGCCTCTTCCTTCACTCTGCAGGTCTCTCGACCAGCAAGACACTTTCTGCAGCTCCTGGGGCACATGACTGCATCCACAGCTGTTGTGCAGGGAGCCAGATTTCAGATGAGAGACATTCAGTTTCACTTGAGAACCTTTTGGTCTCAGAGAAGAGACCCCCCTTTCCAAGTTGGTCCCAGTGACTCGAACCTTGATCCTAGCTCTCCAGTGGTGGCAGGATCAGAGCAATTTAAGAGCGGGGGTCCCCTTCATTTCCCCTTCTCACGACTTGACTCTCACTACAGATGCTTCCCTTCTGGGTTGGGGAGCCCACATGGGCGACCTTTCCACTCAGGGAGTTTGGTCCCCAGAATCTCTGCTCCACATCAATTTGCTGGAACTCAGAGCTGTCTTTTTAGCTCTTCAAGCTTTTTCTGCATCTGTCCACGACAAGGTGATACAAGTCAGAACAGACAACACCACAACAATGTGGCACATCAACAAACATGGGGGCACTCTGTCTTCGGCCTTGTGCACCGAGGCAATGAAGTTGTGGTCTCTGGCCTATTCCCGAACACTTCCTCATAGCAGTTCATCTTCCAGGGAAGGACAATGTCCTAGCGGATGCCCTCAGCAGGATTTCCCAGGCCATCACGATGGTCCCTGGATCCTCAAGTGCTGGGGATAGTTTTTGCCAGGTGGGGCATCCCTCAGATAGATCTTTTGCAGCCCCAGACAATCACAAACTTCCTCTGTTCTGTTGCAGGCCTCCAGTGCTGGGCTCAGTTCCCCTGGATGCCCTTCTTCTGGATTGGGAGGAAGTTCCTCCATGCTTCCCTCCTTTCCTCTCCTATTCAAAGTACTAGTCAAAATCAGATCTCAGCCTTGCAGGGTGATTCTGATTGCCCCAGATTGGGCCAGGCAGCCCTGGTACCCCTCCTTCTGTCTCTGACAGTCCATCTTCCCTGTGCCTCCCAGGAATCACAATCTGTTGACTTGTACTCAGGGAAGGGTTTGGTATCCGGACCTCAATCCCTCAACCTCAAGGCCTGGCTCTTGAGGAGTTAGAGTTTGCTGATTTACACCTCTCTCAGGGTGTTCTTGAGATCCTAAAGGCTTCCAGAAAGCCTTCCACTAGGGCTACTTATAGTTCTAAATGGAAAAGGTTTTCCATTTGGTGTGCTGGGAAAAATATTTCCCCAGAATCTGCTGAATTGCCCATTTTGTTAGATTACATGGTACATCTTAATTCCTTGGGTCTCAGACTAGCTACCCTGAGAGTTCATTTGGCAGCTGTGTCTGCTTTTGTGTCAGCAGGAAAGTCATCTTCTCTTTCCTCTCATCCTGTGTTTTCCAAGTTTTTTAAGGGATTACTCCATACTAATCCTCCCTTTCGGGAACCGGCCCCTGCCTGGGACCTTAATGTTTGCATTGCCCAGTTAATGCAACCCCCTTTTGAACCTCTGTCTTCTGCAGAGCTTAAGTACCAACTTGGAAACTGTTTTAGTGGCTATCACTTCTGCCAGATGCATAAGTGAATTGCAAGCCTTGTCAGTGGAGACTGACTTTATTTCTTTCCACAGGGATAAGGTAGTCCTTAGGACTAATAGGAAGTTTTTGCCTAAGGTGGTTTCAGATTTCCATCTTAATCAATCTATCTCCCTTCCAGTATTTTTCACTGATCACTCCTCTTCGGGTGAGAGGAGGTTGCACAGCCTGGATGTTAAGAGCTCTTAGTTATTATATAGAGCGTACCAAAGGTCACAGGTTCAAATCACTCCAACTTTTCCTTACTATGGTGAAGTTGGGAAAGGCAAACCTGCCACTAAGAGATCAATAGCCAGGTGGATTGTCTCTTGTATCCAATTTGTTATCAGAAGTGGGCAGAGCCCCAGTTTGAGGCTCATTCTACCAGGGGGTACAGCTGCGTCTCTAGCTGCTGCCAGAGATATCCCTTTATTAGAGATTTGCCAGGCTGCTACTTGGAAAGCGGTACACACTTTTACCAAACATTACTCCCTGGATGTCCAGGCCAGGAGAGATGCTCGGTTTGGCACAGCTGTTCTTCAGAGCCTATTCCTAAGTAGGTTTGCCCCTCCTCCATGGAGGTACTGCTGTGTATTCTGCTTGTCTATAATATAGCAAGACTTCATGTTTGAAGAAAAAATTACTCACCTTAGTAATGTTGTTTCTTCTAATGGAGTCTTGCTATATTATAGACCTCCCCCCCAACCTGCCCCTCTCAGAACCTCTACTTGGTGGGGTGCGGGCAACTTAGTGTAAGCACTACTTATGTCCTGTTAGCATTTTGTCCCCTTTGGGACTTTGGGAGTGTGTATGTGTACACGAGTGTGTGTTTTATTATACTTAGGTTCCATTTTCATATTATTAGAATGGTGTTAGTATTTCTGGTCCCCTGACTTGAGTCTTGGGTGTTGGGACCATCAATGGTTGTTATTATTTAGGTAGCCATTTGGCTAGTGTAGGTTACAGCTTCCACAGACCTTAGTGAGTTTGGCTCGTAAGATCTGACAGTTCAAGTTTGAAATGACACAGATAGAGCTGCTCTCGTGCAAAAATTCTATTTTGGAATGGTTTTAACCATTTCACTCCGGGTAGTTCTACAGCTGGATCAAACTGCTAATGTCTATAATATAGCAAGACTCCATTAGAAGAAACAACATTACTAAGGTGAGTAATTTTTTCGTCTGTCCATGCATTCTTGAATTTCCTCACTGTTTTTGACCCCATGACCTCCTCAGGAAGGCCGTTCCTTGTGTCTACCACCCTCTCTGTGAAAAAATACTTCCTCACATTGCCCCTGAGCTGTCCCTCCTCTATCTTCAAATTGTGTCCCCTTGTTCTTGCACATCTCTTTTTCTGAAAGATGCTCCCTCTTAGACTTTGTTGATTCCACTGAGGTACCTAAAAGTTTCTATCATGTCCCCCTCTCCCTCCTTTCCTCAAGAGTATACATATTAAGCTCCTTTAGTCTCTCCTCGTATGGCTTCTGTTGCAGACCCTGCACCATTTTAGTTGCCCTCCTCTGGACTGCCTCCATCCTGTCTATCTTCTTGCGGAGATGGGGTCTCCAGAACTGGACGCAGTACTCCAGATGGGGTCTCACCAACTGTCTGTATAGAGGGATAACAAGTTCCTGTTTTCTACTGGTGATGCCTCTCCCTATACATCCCAGTATCCCCCCCTACTGCCTTCTCACATTGCTTGCCAACCTTTAGGTCATCTGATATGATTACCCCCAGGTCCCTTTCCATTTTTGATGTTGTTACTATCTCTCCCCACTGTGTACTCTTCCCCTGGGTTTTTGTTTCCCAGGTGCATTATTTTGCACTTCTTTGCATCGAATCCAAGCTGCCATACTTCAGACCATTTCTCCAATCTTGCCAAGTCCCTTCTCATCCTTTCCATCCCCCTTGTGTATCAACCCTGTTGCAGATCTTTGTGTCGTCTGCAAAGAGGCATACTTTTCCTTTCAGTGCCTCTGCAATGTCACTTATGAAGACATTAAAAAGGACCGGAACCAGTACTGAACCTTTCAGTACTTCACTAGTAACCTCCCTTTCTTCAGAATGGACTCCGTTTACTACTACCTTCTGTGTCCTGTTGTCCAGCCAATGTTTTACTCAGGCTACCACCCTGGGACCCACTCCCAGGCTGGCTAATTTGTTTATTAATCTTTTGTGTGGGACTGTGTCAAATGCCTTGCTAAAGTCTAGATAGGCCATGTCCACAGCCCCTCTCTGGTCTACTACTTTGGTCACCCAGTCAAAGAAATCAATTAGATTTGTCTGACATGACCTTCCTGCTGTGAACCCATGCTGCCTTGGGTCCTGTGCCCCACTGGCCTCTAGGTAATAATAATAATAATCTTTATTTCTTTTGCGCCTTTCAAAAATATCAAGGCGCATTACAATTAATTACTAAATTAAGATAAGAGCAGATAAAACAACTCAGTATGAAATATTCACTAAAATCCAATAAAACAGTATTAATAGTTAGGATATGCTTGCATCCATAAAAAAGTCTTCAGTGCCTGTTTAAAACTCCCCATGGTCGCACATTCCCGGAGCCGACGTGGTAGAGAATTCCAAAGGGCTGGGGCAACGTAGTTAAAAGCACGGGCCCCGGAAGATTTTAAAGATACCCCTGGAATCTCTATCAACCTCTTGTCGGCCAAACAGAGCAGTCGCTCAGGGCAGTAAGGGATCAGGAACTCTGTAAAGAAATCTGGGCCAAGACCGTGTAGGGCTTTATAAGTCAGTAATCCGACTTTAAAGGTGATCCACCACTGAATCAGCAGCCAGTGCTTGCACAGCACTGGTGTAATATGACAGGTACAGAGTCTCCCCATCAACAACTGGGCTGCAGCATTCTGTACTAGCTGCAGGCAGTGGATATTAACCCTTGGTAGCCCAAAGTAAAGGGAGTTGCAGTAATCAAGGCGTGAGGTCACAAAGGCATGGATCAATGTAGGTAGGTCACTGGACGGAACAAGATGCTTGATCCTAGCGATGTTCCTCACATGGTAAAAGGATGACTTGATGACAGCCGACACCTGCGACCGCAGTGTCAGCCCATTGTCAAGCACCACCCCCAGGTCTCGCACCCATTCAGAGGAAAGGTACTCAACAGTTCTTTCCTTCAGAAGTGATTCCATCATTTTCCCTACCACTGAGGTCAAACAGACAGGTCTGTAGTTTCCTGCCTCTGTCTTGCTCCCACTTTTGTGAAGGGGAATCACATCCACCCTCCTCCAGTCCTCAGGTACCACACCATCCTCCCATGATTTGTTAAAAAGGGTAATCAGTGGTGTTCTGGTGTCACTAGTTCTCCCCTTAGTTCTTTTAGAATTCTGGGGTGAATCCTATCAGGCCCCATTGCTTTGTCCACCTTCAGTTTTAGGAGTTCTTTCAGAACCCTTTCTTCTGTGAAAGGACTAGGATCAACCTCCCTATCCAGAGTGCTTCTACTGATTGGATTTTTGTGAATACTGAGCAGAAATATTCATTCAGTATCCCTGCTTTTTCACTGTCCCCTTTATTCAGCCTCACTATCCCTCCCTTTGTCTTTCTTCGCTCCCTAATGTACCTATGAAAGGTTTTATCCCCATTCTTAACTGAGTTGGCTATCTTTTCCTCGGTTTGGCCCTTTGCTAATTTGACTGCCTTCCCCGCTTCCTTCTGCTTTAACTGGTACTGTTCTCTGTCCTGCTCCTTCTGTGTTTCCTTATACTTCCTAAAGGCTATCTTTTTCTCCCTAACCTTCCCCACCACCTCTTTTGAGAACCATAGTGTTTTTTTCTTTCATTTTGATTTGTTTATTTGCTTCACACAAAGGCTTGTTCCCTCTGTGATGGCAGTTTTGATGTTTCCCCATTGTTGCTCCACTCCTCCTTCTTGCCTGTTTGCTAGTACTTTTCTGAGGCACTCTCCCATCTTGACAAAGTCAGCCCTCCTGAAGTCCAGTACCCTCACTTTTGTATGGCTTGACTCTGCAGCTGAGTTTGTTGTGAACCACACTGTTTGGTGGTCACTTGTCCTCAGATGGCTACCCACTTCTAGATCTGAGATCCTCTCTTCGTCCCCGTTTGAGAGTACCAGGTCTAAGATTGCTCCCTCCCGAGTGGGATCCAACACTAGCTGTCTGAGGCATGCCCCCTGTGGGGCGTTGAGCATGGCCCTGCTCTTGGATGTGGCTGTGGCTGCAGTAAAGGTGCTCCAGTTAACATCTGGCATACTTAGGTCCCCCATCAACAATATCTCCCCTTTCTCTGCCATCCTAAGGTTGCTGTCTATCATTTCCTTCCTCTGAGACGGGGGGTCTGTATGCAACCCCTGTGCGGATTGTGGTGCCATTCCCAGTCTCCAGGGTGACCCACAGTGCCTCCTGTCCTCCCTGTTTATCCTTTTGTTCTGTTGCTTTGATCCCTTCCCTTACATAGAGAGCTACCTGACTTCCTGTCTGAGCAGCCAAGTATTAGGGGACTGAGCTTGAGAATGAGCTCCTCTTCATTAGAAGTAGAGAAGGACATAGGGGGCCTGGCTGATAACCTTGATATGTATGCTCCCTCCTTATTACTCTTATTCTACTATGAGCAGGGCTCCAGAAAAGGGTAGTATTGACCAATTTTACTCACCTCATTTTAGGAAATACTCTTCAGAACTTTTTTTTTAAACATTTGTTTATTATGTCATAAGAGAGACAGAAAATGTGCATAACAAAGAAATTTGTTTTAATGAGTACCAGTACTCACCACTCCATAGAATAGTGCTTCAGAACATAACTGGCAATTCAAAAGGAGCATTTTTTTCCAGCTTTACAGCAGTAGTATATATCCCAATTTTGTTTTACTCACTGTATTATCAAACCAGTGACTAAATTACTCCTACGTGCTAACATTATCTAGAGTATTGCTGGCACTTGATCAGTTCTTATCTAGAAAAAAATCTAAATTGTTTTTAAAAATGTACTCCGTAATCCACTCTGTCTAGACATTTGTACGCATCTAAATTTGGTTTTACGCACCTCACTTTCAAAATGAGGAGTACAGTACACATCCCAAAAAAACTTATCTGGAACCCTGACTGTGAGGTATGCTCATCGCGACCCTCCTTTCCTCAGTGAATGAAATGCTGTATCCAGCAGTGCTATTCTCCATGAGGGATTGTTATAACTTTATGTAACCCCCTCCTGGGGGGGGGGCTTACTAGTAATGCCTCTTGTTATTTGATCCTGCCTGTCCTTCCTGGGTTCCCTGTGCCTTTGGAGTGCTTCTGCCAGCCTTTTCATGCTGCCACTTTGTATGGAGTTGGAGGAGTCCTTAGAAATTATGTTAAGTGTTGCAGGTCCCTTTGCTCTGCACCTGCATCTATGCCCAAGCAATGTGTTCTAACTTCTGGGATCCCAGTGCACATGTGAGAAGTTCGGACATGTATCCCTATAACAGAGGAATATGAACTTGTATTTAAATGTATGAGTGTTTAAAGTGTACACTGTTGCTTTAAGAAATGTTCAACTCACAGTGAATGTGTTTCTGCCTGCTGCAGAGGGACTTAGTGCTATGGTGCTAGCGACAGACAAGCAAGAACTCTGCCAGAACCCATTCATCAACTGGTTGACAGTACAGAGGGATAGCTATCAGACTGTGCAACTTTTATTTGTTACACCCATTTAGTTTGTCTGCAGAAAGATTTTGTTCCCAGGAATAGTGATCGACTGTTTACATGGACGTCATTTTGGTAATCCCTGACCCAGTTTTGACCAATTGGGAATCAAGGAGCTTCATGGACTGCAGCTATGGCTCCTGGGTGGGGAGTGTGAACAAAGTTGTTGGCACCTTTTCTTTTGATCAATTAACCATCTAACTAGCTTCATGCATATTAATTTCAGTGATGGACAGCTGTATAGTGTAGTGGGATCGTGAGCCTGACTGTAGAAACGTTGGGAGATACAGCTCACGGGGAGTAGTTCAGTCCTGGTGAAGAGTTCAAGCTGATCAGCTCACGGAGGAGTGCTGAACGAGAGAGGCCTGTGGAGCCTGTGACTCCTACATCTGCCTATGAGAAGAGGATTAGTCCTCCATTGTCTGGGAGAGCCAACTCCCAGTGGTTGTGACTATCAGCAAAGGAAATCTGTGACATTGTGAGCAAGACCTCTCAGCAAGAGAGTGGGGTCTGAGACTGAATCTGCCAGAGACTGAAAGATCTTTAAGAGGCCCGAATCAGCATTGGGAGGTACCTGCTAAGCTCCTGAGCCTGGGAAGCCAGAAAGTGTTGGAGAACTGTTGCCCAAAGTGAGGGACATGGCCACAGAGACTGTTGTCTTCCACCTGAAAGCTGGAACACCATGAAAGAGACTGTTTGTCCCTTGGTCTGTAAAATCCCAGACCTGCCTGCAGAAAAGTTCTTCTTACCCAAGTACAGAGAAGGCACAAAGACTGCATGATTCCTGCATTACAAATAGGAATCACTTCCAGGGGAACAGTCTGGGGAGTCAGCCCAGTGATGCTACTGCTAGGCATTGCTGATTGCCTCCGTCTGGAGGTGTGCGTTCCCTGGTCCCAGGAACTGGCCCCATCCAGCACTAAGAAGGTGACAAGCTGCAAGCAACCAGCCCTCATTCCAAGCTGCTATCCACAGTAATGCTAACAACTCTAGAGCCAACCACCTCAACTGTCGGCACAGCTGTTCAAGGCCCCAGCATCAACCAAGACAATTGCTATCCACCGATTCTGCTCAGACCTGTGCAGTGAACTTCAAAACCATGAGTAAATGCAGAGCCTCCCCTGAGCTGGGGAAGCAATTTAGTCATCCAGAGTTTAAATTCTGACAAGTTAAAAGTTTAAGTGCACCAATGCCAGCCTACCTGTGGCAGCAATTACAGGACTGCACCTTTCCTTGTCTGGATACCCAGGTAGACTTTAAGGACACTGGTACCAATTGAAGGGGGGCTTGTTTAACATTGTCTGTTGGGGGTGGGCACTGTTACTGTTGTGCTTTATTGCTGTTTCACTTACCAAATCATCTGCAACTGTTCCACTTTTGCACTTCCCATTTCCCCTTTTCCCCTAATAATAAACCTATTATTGTTGTTAAACCGGTCTGTGAGCATATTATTCGTGATAGCTATTAATTGCATGCAACACGCAACAAGCAGTATAGCACAGTGGTTTAAGGCTCTGAGCTGCAAATCTGGACATCTGGGTTTGAATCCCACAGCCCCCACTTGCATAGTGTTTGACCCTGAGCAAGTCATGTAACGTCTCTGTGCTCCCAGGTCACATCTGTAAACAAGCTTTCAGCTTAGTGTGCCACTCCTGGTTAAACAATTGGAAAAAAAAAAAACACAGAGTGTTAAGTTGGTACCCTCAATATTTTGAGCGGAGCCTGCAACAAAGGATTACTAGGGAACCTGGTTACAGGAAAAATACTACCTACTGACAATGAGCACCCACAAAGACTCCTAAAAGTTGGCATTCCTGGGTATATGGTATTCTGTGTGGGGGGTGACTGGAAGGGGAGGTGGACAGGTAGAGCATCCCAGGAAGTTGAACCCTACAAACTGACCCACTTCAAATTACTCTGGGTGGAGGCACCACAACACTTATTTTACCTTTGGGAAAGAACCCTCGTTTTCCACCTGAACAAGAGCCCATGCCCCTTAACCTTGGTGAGTCCACAAGGCAGGAGTAGTAGCCCACTGGTACATGGCACCCGGGTTACATTTAGTTAAAAGGATGCATTACTCTCCACTTGCACCACTTCCTTTGAGAGCTTAATCTGCAGGTTTACTACTCTCTGGGTGAAAAGAATGCTTCCTCACATTACCTGTAATGCTATCGCCTCTTAATCAAAGGGTATGCCCTCCAGTTCTACTGTCTTTAGCAAGCTGAAAATGTTTCCCTGATCCACTGTATCCAGAGCTGTATGGAATGCAGAATTCTGCTGCCAGAATGTCTGCAGAACAGCAATTCTGCTTCTAAAATTATTTTTAGAATTTATTATTAAACAAATAAACAAACAAGCAAACATTTTTGAGTTCCACGGAACCCCCTAAAAGCATTTATTTGAACCATGGAATAACTTCCGACAGATTACAAGAAATGCAGCATAGTGTTCCTCTGGCTGCAGTAAAGGAATCCACAGTTCATGTCATGTAAGCATAAGATTCCGCTGTCGAAATTTAATAGAATTCTGCAGAATTTTCTGAAATTCTGTGGAATTCCATTCTGTTGGAATTTGAAAACTCTTCCCAAAACTAACTGCAGCCAATTCCTTTAACATTTTAAATGCTGAAATCATATCTCCTCTTATAGCTTCTTTTTTCCCAGGGGAAAACATACCTACCCTGTCTAGACGTTCTCCATCACTCAACTTTTCCATTCCCTTAATCAGTTTGGTTGCTCTCTGCTGCACCCTCTTGAGTGCTGGAATATACTTTTTTATATTTCAGCAACCAGAGATTTACACAGTGTAACCCATCTGCTGCAGGCAGTTGGAAGTGAATGTTTTCACAAGCCACGTTCTCCTCTAGGGGAGGGGTGAGTATAAAATGTTCTGTACTGAGTATAAAGTAAACAAGGGGCCTTGGGCAGGTGATAGGATGCCAAGGCCCAGAGGGAGTATAAATAGGTAAGTCCAGAAAAGCTTTGGTGCTTAGGAGTTTCCAGCTCAAGGGAAGAGCTCAGCAGAGGGAGACCTCAGTGCCAGCTACGACTGAGTCCTAAGCCTGGAATGTGGCACAGGCCTCCTGTGAGGACTGTTTTCCAGTTAGCCTGAGGCAAGGAGAGCAGCATCAGGTAAAGGGCCGTGCACAGGCCTGATTTTTGGCATTCATATTTGTATACGTGTGTCTGGTATTTGTATCTGTTTGCACATACATGTTTACGAAAAATATATTTTTACATTTCAGACTTGTAACAGTGACACAGGACCAAGGAGCTGAGAGTTATCAATAAAATATGTAGATTATAATCATAATGCATGTTTTGTAACTCTTATTTTATGGTTAGACAGGCATCTATATGACTTGTATCAATGACATGTACATTGAATATTCCCAGATCTGTTCTGTATTTATAAAAATCAAATACAATCTTTACTAGAAAAATAAAATATGTAGATTTATCAGAAAAAACAATTCATGTAATGATTGGTAGTAGTCATATATGTGTCACTGAGCTTCAGCTTAGGTCTAATGTAATTTTAAGTGGTCTAACACAAATACCAATATTTGAGAGTGATATTTGTAAAAAGTGCAGTGCTTGTCTATATTCCTCTCGAACTGCATTTATTTTGCACAGCACTACCAGGTGGAGTGTAGCTTAAAATGGGGAATCCTCCCAAGGGGGGTAACCTGGCTAGCTGTACTGTGTACTAACCTGGCCCAGCCACACACAGATTTGTTCAAGGTGTGGACTTGAAAGGAACATCGGCCCTGCACTGACTCTGGTGAGTATGTTGCAGTGCTGTCAGTGGATGGTCAGAGTTCCTGGTTTTTTTTGGAGTCTGTGGGTTTCACTGGATGGTGCCAGTCTTACAACTACCCCAGCACAGTGGTAAGATTCATCTGTGAGGTTATAAATGAGAAGTTCCCAGCAATGCAGCACAGACCCATGGCGGGGGGAATGAAAATTCCTTAATTTCCCATTCAGAAGGACAAGACTGTCTCAAGAGAATGGGGGAGCCTGGAGGATTAAGTTGTGAAAGTCCCACTATTGACTCCTGACTCGTTCAAGAAGATAGGAAAACAGGTGTCCTGGATGCCACAAGGGTTTCCAAGTGAGATGGACTACATTTACCAGACTTGATGCATAAAACTGAATATGATTTGTCCATCAGTAAGTTAAATACATGCTGCTGAGGAGAGAGGGCACCCTGAATCTAAGGACAGCACTGCATCAAATGAAGGACTGATTTACCATCAAAGGCCTGTGTTGCACCACCTATTAGTAAACTTGCTCTTGTTTAGCTGCAACTATAATTGTGAGATGCCCTCTGTGTGTCTGAAAGTGAAGACCAGCAGAGACAGAGTGGTGCAGATGGAAGGCACGGGATCTTTAGTACCCAGACTATTGTGCCTGCCGCTCCCTCAGAATTCCATCGGGGGTCTACTCCCTTTTGGCTCGTTGTGCCCAAGAAGACAGGAGATAAGCAGTAGTCTTGAACACTTTTTACTGCAGATTGTGTACAACACATTTTTTTATGTTCTTTGGTAAACAAGTAAGGCCCGCTAGGCACAAGTGCCTGTTTTTACGGGCAACCTGGGAGCAGTGGGGAGGTTAAGTGACTTGTTCATAGTCACACAGTATGCACGTAGAGGTTGTGGGAATCAATCCCAGGTCTGCTGGATGCATCAAGCTCATTCACAGCTTGTTACTCTAATCTCTAGATTATACAGCTAGCCAAGATGGAGATCTTCCAGTCCAGTCTCCTGGCAGTGCGGTTGGGAATTTTCTATGCCACACTGATCTGAAGGCACTTATCTCCACATTCCCACCAGAGCAGCACAGCCAAAGTTTCTACAATCTTGCATTCTTGGGCATCACTAACAGTATTAGGCTCTTCCTTTTGGACTGGCCACAGCTACAAGATTTTTTTTTTACCAAGGTGCTGGTGGTCTTGGCAGAGACCAGCCAGTCACGGGGGTTTTATGTATACCCAGTGACCCCAGATGGTGATCTGGGGAGCTTTCTCCTCCACTGGGCGGGGGACTGTATGTGTACAAGCTGACCTCTGGGTGTCACACACCACCATGGGATGATGGGAGAGACCAAGGGAGAAAAAGAAAAAATCCTCAGCACTTTGCATGTGATGACTGCTGGTACCGTTGGGGTTTGCATGCCACAGTGACCCCTGTTTATACCAACAACAAGGGTGGTGGCTATGGAAGGGGTCACTGGGTGATTATGGCCTGAAGGACCAAGACATTACCAATACAAGGGAATATAATAAAAAAGAAAGGGTAACACTTTAAGTTCCCTTCACTACACTGTAACTGCACCTCAGCTGCAATGCAGTTACATGCAACAGATGCATAACTACAGAGTAATTACCCCTGTTGCATGTAGTTAATGATTACGTACCCTGCAGCACAATGAAACTGACATTTAAAGTGTGACCAAAGAAAGAAAAGCAGCAACGGTGTGTTTCCTTGTAAAGTTTCTTGCAGAACAAAATGTAAGGTACAGTGTAATAGGAAGCGCCAGACTGAAATGGGGAGGCATGTAAAACAGAGCTCCTGTCACAGGCTGCATGCCTGGCGAGGCTGGAAAACAAATCTCATCTGATGTAACCTGATTGAAGTGTCTTCTTTATTTAATAATATGAAGTCGCTATTAACAGCAGAGGTCCTAGGTGCACCATGCCTCTGGAGAGCCATGTTTTATAAAATCAAGTTTTGCCGTCTCATACATCTCAGCAGTGAGTGCAGCCAAAGGCTGAGGAGTGAAAGGCAGCATAGTTTCTGGGTTCTGCATAACAAGACTTGCACGTGTCAAGGGCTATTAGAGTGCAAATGGTTGAACCTCTTCCTACACAACTACCTGACTGGGGGAGGAGATGTACTGCGACATTGTAGCTAGAGCAAAGGGCTGAAAGACGGGAGATCCAGGTTCAAATCCCAGCTCCTAGGTGAGAAGGAACTCACTCAGATTCGCAAGGGTGAGATTCAAAAGAGATGTCTGTGCACATTTTTTCACAGAGAGTGGTAGACAACTGGAAAAAGCTGCCAGAGGATCTGGTACATGCCATCTCCGTGAACAGCTTCAAGTAGGAATGGGACAGGCATGGGGGTTAGTTTAAAAGGGGGGGCAGAACCAAAGGAGAAGGATGGCCACTAGGTCCAGTACAAAGCAGTTAGCTAGGGTGGGCAGACTGGATGGGGACATGCTGTTTTCTGCCATCATTGTCCATGTAATATCTATGTATCTACGTACTGTACATGCCAAGAGATCCTGGTTGGCATTCCAGCTCCTAGGCACTGTGGTTTCCAATGGTTAGGGCAAAGGTTTGAGAGTCTGGAAATCTTTGTTTATAAATCTAGTGTACTGCGTAAAACTAACTGTAGTTTTAAAAGGAATCGGCTACTACTTATTGTATCAGAGGTGCTTTTTTTGTTTTCCCTTCGGTTAATTAGAAGATTGTGCACCTGATGTTAGTAGGTGTGATGTGTGGAACAGCACTCTGCCTGGCAGCTGATATACAGTATCTGCTCCTCCCATTACATGTTCAGCACTGTGGCCTCACTGACTGGGACATCCCAGCTGCTCAGGAAGAGACACTCAGTAGTTTGCCGGTTGGTCAAATGTGATGTCACTGTCAGTGAGGCCACAGTGCTGATGATGTAATGGGAAGAATGCAACTAGATATGTCAGCTGCCGGCAGATGGCTATTGCACACATCCAGCACATCACATAGAGAACCTTCTAATAAGCAAAAGGAAAAAGAAAAATGCTTCAGAAATGAAAAGTTACATCAGACAACTACTTCTTAAAATGTGTAACATTCACCTGTCTGCTATTTCTGGTTCTACTAGCTCTTTAAATCACAGCTCCTGGGGGCTACCCTAACAACCCCACGGCAATGCATTACACTACCATGTGGGTGAACCAAGTTCAGGCACTTGCCCAGAATTCTGCAGCTATAGGCCCCCAAGTTTGGCAGTGTTGGCAATGATAGTACTTCCTGGCTGGGGAGGGAGACATCCCTACTTCTGGGGAGTGCCAAAGAGGTGGTTCTACGCTTCCTCCACAGGCGGCCGTAGCAGTGCTGATGTTGGCACAGGACCCCACACAGGCAGAGAGCAGAGAACAAAAATGGTGAAAAAGTTGAAACTTACTTGTTGGTCTCATGAAATGTATCAAATCCTCTTTTTATTCACTGTAGTTTTCAGATCAACTGATGTCACTGGGTTCCAGAACTACTAGGCAACTAAAATATGAATATTGGGAAGGGGGAAAAAGGATGCATTATTATGAGGCAGTAAATAAGGAAAAAAATAGGACTGTTTCAGAACAAATATTAGTACAATAGGGTGATCAAGCAGACTTCACACATGCTCACATTTATAATTACATTTAAAAAAAATGTAAATAACTGGATGTATGTTTCCTTAAAAGAGATTTTCGTGGGCTTTCAAACTATGAAGGTAGTTACTCAAATGTTCCCCTTTAAATGAAGAATGCATGCAAATTAAAACACAAAGATCCAGGAACTGGCGGCAGTAAAATATTTTACAGGACCAAACTGTTTCAGAAACACTGAAACTAACCATGAGTCATTTTGTGTCACTCACCCCTCTTACTAAAGAAAAATAAACCAGAATTCCTCACAGCTACTTCTGTTTTCAGTCTAACCAAGAATATGCAATTTAAGCCAATAAAAACCTACAAATACTGTCCTGTGATTAATTTAGCAGTTTACCCAGCCTTAATCGTTTTAAGTGTTTCAATAATGCAGGTGTTATTAGAGCTTGGCATTATTGCATGACTTTAGGATACAAGCTCACATTTTGCTTTTGGGCTCAGATTCCTAAGTATTTTAACTGCACTAAAGGGATTATTAACAGTCTTGTTTCCTTAGCACATGAAGGTCTTTTACAATAGTTTGTAGACGCTTTCTCTCATGTACTTGGCATGCCATTTATCACATTCAAATTTTGCTCTATGATTAATTATTTGGCCAGCCCATTCACATAGGGCTGCCATGTCAGAGACCCAGGTTCAAACCTTGAATCCAGCTCCCATCCCTCAGCCATCGTAGCTCTGGGAATGCTATGGAACCATGGGCTTGAGTTCCAGGGAGGGTGGACTGAGACTCCCCACTGCACAAGCCCCACATCCCATCTGGTTCCCAACAGCCATGATTGTGTGCATGTATACTCACCTGACGACTATCATTGTCAAAGGCAGAGTGCAACGCAGTTGTTACAAAATGGGGGACAGGGAATTTAAGGAGAAAATGGTGACTGGCCCTGGGTGCAGGAAAGGTCCACCTCTAGGCCACAGTTCCCAAAATACCTTACAGATGTCCCACATTAGGAGGGCTGTCCTTCATTGTACCCTCAGAACTGCTCTTCCCTACATAGCAAATATGCTGCTCACAGAGACATTGCTGTAAACTCAAACTTCAAAGCAGAAGTTGTTAATGGTACATGCTAAATCTAAGGGTCTGGCTACATCACTGTCACATGAGACAGGGTGCATCGTAGGAGAAAGAAAGCCAATAAACCTATTTGTGATGGAGATCCCCATGGGTCGTAAAACTACTATACAGCTAGCAGGCTAATTTAGGAAAAACTCCTAATAGCAGACAGAGGGAAAGACACACTAGGACTTAACATACATATCAAAACACTCTGCATAACATATGTATTTTGCAAATTCTGGGTGGACTACTCCTTTAATACACTATGATGCTAAATCCAAATTTAACCTTACACAAATGAAGGCAATAGTTTCCAAAGTGCTTGGAGCATGTATCTCCATGTTTAATGATGTGTCCCATTCTGAGTGCCAGTGTCCCACAGTTGCTACCATTTTACGTGCCAGAGTCCCACATTTCAGAGGCGATGTTCCAAACTCTAATATCAATTCCTGCCCTCAGAGACACATCCCCCTACAAGTTGTACATTGACTGGGGGCAGACCAAGACTAGCAAGATGACAGTGGCTAACATGCCCAAAAGATAAATCGCCATGGGATAAATAGAATTAAAATATATAGAATAATTATTAATTTATATTTTTACTTGCACAAATTGTTAAACGGGTAGGAAGGTACAGAAGGGCAGAACAGGCAGGAGTACACAGAGGATACAGAAGGGTAGGGGAGGAGGTCATAGTACCCAGCAGGGTACAGAAGGACAAAGGAACAAACAAGAGCACACAGGAGGGTACGGAGGGGTAGAGAAGAAGGTCAGAGTACCCAGAAAGGTACAGAAAGGTACAGGAAAAAAACAGAAGGGCACATGAGAATACAGAAGGGTAGGGGAACAGACAGATTTACAAAAGTGGGTAAAGGAAGGTAGGAGAATACACAGGTGTACACCAGAGGATATAGAAGGGTAAAAGAACAAACAGGATGATACATAAGAGTACAGTTAGAGGTCAGAGTAAATATCAGGGTACAGAAGGGGACAGTGACAGGCCAGAGTACACAGAAGGGTACTAAATTGTATTAGAAATGATCAGTACACCTAAGAGGGTACAGAAGGATAGGGGAACAAAAAGGTATACACAGGAGAGCACATAAGGGTAGGGAAACAGATGTGTACACAAGAGGGTACAGAGGGGTACAGGTATAGACAGGTGTACATGGGGGTACAGAAGGGTACGTGAACAGACAGGTGTACACGGGAGGGTACAGAGGGGTACAGGTACAGAGTCTACAGTCAGGTGTACATGGGTGGTACAGAAGCGTAGGGGAACAGGCAGGTGTACACAGGAGGGTACAGAGGGGTACAGGTACAGCTAGGTGTACATGGGTGGTACAGAAAGGCAGGGAAACAGACAGGTATACAAAGGAAGGCACAGAAGGGTAGGGGGAACAGACAGGGATACACACAATGGTATAGTAGTGTAGGGGAACAAACCAGAGGGTACAGAAAGGTAGATGAACAGGTGTGAGTACACAGGAAGGTACAGAAGTGTAGGGAAACAAACAGTACAGCAGAGTAGGCTAGAGGAACAGGTCAAAGTATACAGGAGGGTAGAGAAGCAGATCAGAGTACACAGAAGGATGTAGGGAGGTAGGGGAACAGATGTGTACACCTTAGGGTATAGAATGGTTGGGGAATTGACAGGCAATACACAAGAGGGTACAGAATATAGGTGAATGGACAGGTGTACACAGGAGGGTATAGAAGGGTAGGGGAACAAATGGGAGAGCATAGAAGGGAAGAGAGAAAGGTCAGCGTATACAGGAGGGAACATAAGAGTAGATAACAGGCCAAAGTAAAGAGAAGGGTACTTAAAGTAGGAAAACAAACATTAGAGAACACTTGAGTACAGGAACAGGGCAAACTGCACAGGGAGTAGAGAAGGGTAAATAAAAAGATCAGAGTGCACAGTAGGGAACAGAAGGGCAGGGGTATGCCAAGTATACACAGGAGGGTACAGAAGGATAGAGGAGCAGACAGCTGTACACAGGAGGGTACAGAAAGGTAGGGAACAAACTGGTGTACACAGGAACAGACAGAAAGGTAGGGGAAAAAGAGATGTTCAAATAAGGGTACAGAAGGGCAGAGGAACAGGCAGAAGTACACAACAGTGTACAGAAAGGTAGAAGAACTTGTCACAGAAACATAGAAAAATGACGGCAGAAGGGGACCTTATGATCCTTCTAGTCTGCCCATTTAACCATAACTATCCCCTCCCCTATTTACTGCCGAGTGCTATGCTGCCTTTGTATTTATCCCATGTTTGTTTGAAACTTCTGACTGTCCTCACCCCTTCCACCTCCTTGGGGAGACTGTTTCATGGGTCCACCAATCTCTCCATGAAGAAGAACTTCCTTGTGTTACCCTGTATCTTCCTTCCCTCAATCTTCATATTATGCCCTCTGGTTTTTGTGTAACTCCTACCCAGGAACAGGTCTTGTACCTGAGTTTTGTTGATACCTTTTAGGTATTTGAAGATCTCTATCATGTCCCCCCATCCCTCCTCTGTTTGAGAGAATACATATTGAGTTCCCTCAGTCTATCTTCATACTGTGTCTCATGCAGCCCCTGTATCATTTTAGTTGCCCTGTGCTGAACCCTCTCTAATCTATGTCCTTTTTGAGATGTGGTCACCAGAACTGTACACAGTACTCCAGGTGCTGCCTCACCAGAGATCTGTAGAGTAGGAGCACCATCTCCCTTTTCCTGCTGGAGATTCCCCTACTTATGCAACCCAGCATCCTATTTTCCCTAAGTGCTATCAGCGTACATAGGAATGGACAGAAGGGTAGAGGAACAGGTCAGAGTACACAGCAGGGCACAAAAGGGGAGGGAAACGTAGAATAGAGTAGAGTAGAGTAGAGTAGAGTAGAGTAGGGTAGGGTAGGGTGGGTTGGGGTGGGGCCGAGGCGGAGCAGAGCAGAGTAGAGTGGAGTGGAGCGAAGTAGAGTAGAGTGGAGTGGAGTGGAGCAGAGCAGAGCAGAGCACAGCAAACAGGTGTTGTACACAGACGTATACCGTTGCCGCAGCGACTCCCTGATCGCAAAGACCACCACAGTGACAGGAATCGGGCAAAATCCACCAGTCACTGTGGTGGTGGTGGTGTGTATGGCGATCGGGACTGCCTCACTGGGTGTTTGCCCACCCGGTCCAACTCTGACTTGGAGTTAGAATCCTAGAGACCTGGGGATGTGGGGGTTCGGGGTGCGCAGCCCCCTTATGGATACACGGAGGCATCCCCGACACTGCAATGCCGACAGTTGGCACTGCGGCTGTCACCGTCAGGGATGTCTCTGTGATGACTGTCGCTGCGGCATGGGTAAACCATACACAGATGGGTGCAGAAGAGTAAAGGAGTAAGTCAGAGTATACAGGAGAGCACAGAAAAGTAGAAGAGCAGGTAAGAGTAGACGGGGGATAGCAAAAGACAGGGGGACAAACAGAAGAGGACAGGAGGTTACAGAAGGGTAGAGGAAATGACAGAATGTACACAGGAGGCAAAAGAAGGGGGGAGAACAGATAGGTATGCACATGGGGTTATAGGAGGTAGGAAAGCAGACAGGCATGCACAGGACAGCATAGAAGGTTAGGGGAACAAACAGGATTGAAGAAAGGTAAAGGAATATGTCAGGGTATGTAGGAGGGAACATAAGGGCAGAAGAGTACAAGGGGTATAGACAAGTAGAGGAACAAACAGTAGAGAATGGTAGAGTACAGAAACAGATCAGAGTACACAGGTGGGTACAGAAGGGTACAGGAACAGATCAGAGTACACAGGAACCTACAAAACAATACAGGAGCAGGTCATAACACACAGAAGGGTACAGATGGTAAGGAGACACTCTGTGGGGCACACCAGAGTAGAGAAACGGGTCAGAATACACAGGAAGGTACAGAAGGGTAGGGGCATAGACAGGAGTACACAAGGGGTACAGAAGGGTAGGGGAAGAGACAGTAGTACACTGGGGGGTGCAGAAGGGTAGAGGAACATACAGAAGTACACAGAGGAGTAGAATGATAGAGGAAGAGTTTGGAGTGCACAGAAGAGTAAGGGAGTAGGCCGAAGTACACAGGAGGGTATAGAAGAGTAGGAGAACAGACAGGATCAAGGTTGGGGCAAAGACTACTGGATCTAGACCTTTAGCATTTACTAACGAACCTCCTTTACCCCCCCATAATGGATTTGGGATTGGGAGACAATTATAATTACGGCGCCTGTTACTCTAGCTCACTTGGAGACTGGCAGGGTCAGATCAAGCGGGGTGCTTTTTTAAAGATGTGTCGGGAGCAGAGAAGTGCAGGCAGAAGGCCAGCATTTTTCCTCAAAGGTCTGGTGGACCAACCAGGAGAGTGGGGTGTGGTCAGAGGACCAGCACTAGCATCCTGGGGAGGGGAAATGGGGTTTAATTATTTCATTTTTAAACCTATTTTGTTGCAATAATGAATCCCCGAGTCACTGGTGAATATTCTGAGATATTCACACCCCCCCCCCCCACAGTAACTGATATATTCTGAGTCACCTTACCACTAGAGGGCACAGGTGAACAGGAAGCAGGCAGAGAAGTATAGAGAATGGAGGCAGGTGGCAGCATGCAAAGGAGACTGTGCTGTGTTGAAATGGGATAAAAGTGAGCAGCAACAGCTTTGTGTACTAAGAGTGTCACAATTTCTACGTACAAACTCAACAATATGGCAATAACTAGGGTGCAGTGAATTATTTTCCAGATGGTGGATCCCAGACCAGCAAAGCAGGCATCGGGTTGGAAGGCAGCATGGGCAGCAACTAAAGCTCCAGCACTTTGATGCTGCTATCCTACCTCTTCCTTTAGAAGATCACCACACATACTCCGGCTACCATCGTGACATACCCCATCTAGAATGAGGATATAGCATGAAGGAATTAGGACACACTCCACACAGTCCTACCAAAGTCAGGGCCAATATTTTAAGCTAGCCAAAAACAGGAACTGAAATGCGATAATCAAAGAACTTCCCTGTTGCATATGAGAAAAGGCAGTCTGTGTAAAGCAGCACCATCTCATAGTGAAATCTGTGAATAGCAGTTGAAAAGCAATGCCAAGGAACTGCAACAGCAAAAACGACATCTAGTAGTGGTCCATGTGATAGAAAGTATGATATTAAAAGCCGCTTTCTGACCTCCCAGCTAGGGAGACTTTCTATTTCGCTGAATGGTTAGAGTTGCTGACTTTTGGACTTGGGATCACAGGTTTAGTTACCAGCAGAAGCTGACAGTGCATCTGCCCAAGTAAAGGGGACAGACAAACACTCCATATTGGATCTATTGAAGGCTCACTTCACCACAGCAGGTATGGCTGTGGCAGAACTGCGCTCCGCCAGGCCGATAACCCCTGTGGAGAGATGCCTTTTCTATCTTCTTCTTTTCCCTACTGAAATCTGTTGTGCGACAGTCTCTTCTTATACTATACCTTACATTTTTCCACCCCTGGCATAGGTTTGCCACCTGCGCCAGTCTTTTCTATCTCTCATTAAAACTTTTTTCCTACTACTTTTATGTCTAGTTTCTATATCAATCAATCAAATAAATCTTTATCCAGGCGAACACCATTGAGCATAGCTCATTTACAAGATGGACCTGGTTAGCACAGGTACACAGGATATACAATATATGAACAGTCACAACATAACACCTCAGTAATATTATACAATATAGAGATACAATAGTTAAACATAGTCATAAGTGGAGAACAGTTTGGAAACAGTGGTTCAGTTCCTTCGTGGTTTATAATGAGTCTAGTAACAGTAGCTGGAAGTACTAACGAGGACAATTGTTAGGTAATGGTATATTACATACAATGCCATAAGTAACTAGACAGACAGTGAGTTAAAAAAAGAAAAAAAAACAGTGTAACAGGGTAGAGGGGGGGTGGTAGGCGAGGCGAGATAGGGTACAGGCAGGGTGGTAGGGGATAGACGAGGGACATATGAAGCCTCGGAGAGGACACAGAACAGGAGGCCGGGGAGCACAATTAGGTATTAGAGAAATGTGAAGGAGACGCCACAAGGTCAGGTGTAGTGGAGAGGACAACGCCAACATGGTACGCTGTAAGTGCAGGGAAGTTTAGGATAGGGGGAAGCAGTTGCAAATTTCCTTGACCGAATGGTCATATACAGTAGTGTCTTGAAGGAGGATAGACTGACCGTGGTACTAAGCTTTAACGATTTTTGTATTTTGTTCCATAGAGACGGCTATATATCCATCCCTCACCAAGAATTCCCCAAAATCATGCACCAGGCTAAAGCTAGCTAGCAGGAATGAAACAAGGTGCTGGTTGAATAAAATGCAAAAAAATAAATAAAGTGTGTAGAGTGCATTTTGTGCCATATTATGAATTTAAGGTGCTGCAGTGCTTAATTAAGTTAATGCTTATGCCATTTTTATGTATATGGTGCAGGAATGTTTAGAAATGTTTAAAATGGCAGTTAAATACAAAATAACGTCCACTCTGACAGGTGGATTACGGATACAAACGAAGCGGCATTATGCTTCTGTTTGAATTATTTTGCTGCCACTCCGTTGTTATAGAAAGTTATGCCAAAGAAATCCTGCTTGGAAGCAGGAACTGTTTGAACTGAGCGGCAAACTTTAACTTTCACTTTTGCTGCCGCTCGGTATCTGTGTAAATAATTACTGATACCCCTGTATTACTAGGACTCTGGGCTGCTGGCTTTGTATAAAATATGCTGTAAAATTGTGCCAGCTAGCCATGGAGTAGTCCATGGCAAGTGTTCAGCCAGTCCAGGTTGTTAGAGAGGCAGGCTTCCCTGAGTAATCGGTGCACTCTGAAAAGCGAGCACCTGAAAATAAAAAGGGACTATGCTGTCCCCGGGCATAAAAGCTACAGCCCAGTATAAAAATAAATAAAAAGGGGCTTACCAAAGCTATGCAGAGCCCCAAAGCAAAGCAGCTAGATAATGATTGTCTAGCAGTTTGCCGCCCTGCCTCAACATAGAAAACAAATGATTTAAAGGGACAGGAATGTCCCTATGTATGTGGAAATGTTGTACAGTTGAAGCAGCCCTCAGAATAAGGAGAGGGCCGCAAGATAAACTAAACACAATAAAGAAAATTAAACAAATTAAAGAATAAAGAGACACTGCATGTCTCTAAAGGAGCCCCATTATATATAGAGCCCTGAGATATAAATTAAAGGGCTGGTGTCCGTATACTATAACAATACAGCATATGTATAAATACAACAAATGTTTGCATTGTTAGTATATATAGAAAATAAGGGACTTCCCATGAGTAAGATCTCAGGAAGGGGATTTCCTATAGAGGGACTTCCCATAAGTAAAACCTTATTATGTAATAAGCAGACGGACCTGTGCCTGAACAGGAATTTTATCTCTAACAGCAGGAAAGCTGATGAATTGTTTTGAGATACCTGATGTAAGGTGAAATAGCCTTGAGCTATTGTTTATTTTCTTGCTCTGTTTGAACTGTTTTGTTTCTATTTATTTATTTTTTCTATTTTTGTGTAAAATAAAACACACTGCGGGTGTGTTATAACCAATTACTGTGTCCAGTGTTATCATTATAACCACGTATAGTACCTGCGACAATGGCCTTCGACACTTTGCCAGCAGCTGGGCTCTCTAGCAGCACCTCCACTTCAGACTGCCCTGACACCACACTGCCCCATGCCTCCTTCCAACTCTCCCCAGTTGCATTCAAAGATGTCGAGGAACTCCTAGCTAAATTAGACACTAGGACGGGTGCTGATGGAATCAAAGCACTCTTTCTAAAAACAGGACTCCATCTGCTAGTTGTGCCTGTCATGCGTATATTCAACCTATCCATCTCCACAGCTACTGTCCCCTCCAGCTGGAAAACAGCGCATATCCTCCCATTATTCAAGTCTGGCGACCGAAGCGATCTCAACAACTATAGACCAATTTCCATTCTACCGGTCCTGTCCAAGCTACTGGAAAAATGAATACACTCGCAATTAAAAGAACATCTAGAGAGCTCCAACCTACTTAACCCACTCCAATCCGGGTTCGGGCAAAATCACAATACGGTCTCAGACTTGGCTAAGGTGACTAATGACTGGTTTTCCACCACTGACAATAAACAATCCACCTGTGCTGTTTTGCTTGACCTAAGCAAGGCGTTCGACACAGTGGACCATACCCTTCTCCTGCACTGTCTCACATCCCTGGGATTGCATGATACTGTAAGATGGTTCTCTAGCCACCTTTCAGATAGGTGGCAAAGAATTAAAGTGGACGGAGCCCTTCATTCTGGGGCCCTCCACTTCACTATCTACATCAACACATTGGATAAAAATATTCAGAAATCCAAACTACATTTTTTTTTTGCCAATGACACAGTTCTCTACATCTCTACGACATCATTGTGTGAAGCCCGCACAGAACTACAATCTGACTTTAACCAGCCGCAGTACAATCTGGCCCATTCAAAACTTCTTCTAAATACAAAGAAGATCAAGCTGATGTTTTTTCACCTCTACCCCTGCAGCCTCCCTCCACAGTGCACAGAACACCGTCCTTCCCATCGCTACAATCTTCGGGGACACCCTTGAGGTTGTGGATCAATTTAAGCATCTTGGTGTCTGGTTAGACAGCAAACTATTATTCAGTACACACATCAACTGCCTATCCAAAAAAATAAAAGCCAGGCTGGGGTTCCTCTTCAGGAACAGATCCCTATTTACATTGGACTGCAGGCAAAGGCTGGTTCGGGCCACTTTTCTACCATTGCTAGATTACGGTGACATTATCTACAACTGCAGCACCGTAACTCACACCCACAAACTTGATGCCTCATATCATCATGCATTATGCTTCATACTCAGTGCACCAGCCAGGACGCACCACTGCTCCCTCTACTCATCAATAGGCTGAATTTCCCTAGCAACTAGGTGCATGCTCCTCATTGGTCAATGGACCATGAAGCTGCTGACAGGCAAGTTATCACAGTACATGTGCTCTCAAGTGCACAAGACTCACCATTTACTCCCTGCGTAACTCGGACCTTGTGCTCCTGGACATTTCCAGGACACACACTAACCAGGACAGAGGTGCTATTAGCTTCGTCCTTCCCTCAATATGGAATCTGATGCAAAGCACTATGAGGCTAACCAAGCTGGTCTCATTAAATTGCTTTAAGACTCTGGCCAACAAAACTTTTAAAGCGGTTTGTCATTGCTACAAATGACAAACCAATTTCGAAAGTCCTTCACCACTACCTCCCTTCTCTTATCCCCGAATCTCCACTCACTACCATCCTTCCTATCCTCCCACCCTTCCGCCCCCACCCTTTCCCCCATCCTTGCACTGACCCCCCCATCCCCTTCAATCACCCTGCCTCTCCACCTTTCCCTCCTCTATCCTGGCTTTCACCCCCCTCTTCCCTACCCCCATCACCACCCTGCCCAGGACCCCTCACCCTAAGTCCCCCAACCCTTAATTCACATTATTTCTGACATGTTGTGCCCTCTCTGATTACACCTACAGCACTTAATGCCTGCACCTTTTCTATGTTCCATCTTCTCTCAAATATAGTTATTCCAAATTATATGTGTAGCATATACGTCCTCGTGTTAGTTAGTTCCCTGCTATGCATTAGCTAGCTTAACTGCACCTGTATTTACCTGTACCGCATGTCAGTTTTTGCTATGTACCATTTTCTTTTTTACCAGTGACATCCAATCTGTCTGCTTTAGTTCATATTTGTTTTGTTATCATTAATGTTACCAGGACCTCCTTGCGAATGAGCCACCGTCCTGCTCAATGGAGTATGTCCTGTAATAAACTTGAATTGGATTGAACATAACAGTGGTGATGAGAGTATGCAATGTATGCCTTAAAAAGGGGGGAAGTGGTGTTGTATAATGAGAAAAGGTAGTTTGTTTAGAGCAGTGCCATCTAGTAGCGAAAGCTGTGAATAACAGTCAAAAGAAGTGCTGAGTAATTAGAACAGCAACAGAGACGTCTAGTGGTGATACAGAAGACAGCAAGTATGATAGTCTAAGGAGCTCTCCAGTCCCACTATCGGGGAAATTCCGTTTTAGCTGAAGAGGTAAAGCTGCTGCCTTCCTAAAACTTGCAGGAACCAAACAGAAACCTTCACATTTTTGCTTTTTGGGTACTGGCCTTGGTCTAAAACTGTTATAAGCATTGTCATTGACTAGCTTCCATTAGAGGCAGATCATGATTGACAGATCAAAAATAAAAGTGGGGCATTCCAGATCCAAAGACCCAGGATCTAAAGCAGAGCCTTAGCACCACTTCAGCCACTGCCAACAGGAGGACTAAGTGAAGGTGACAGTTCACTAATCAAGCACTGCAAATCACATATTTCCTTCAGCAAACTGTGGGAGGAAACAGAAGATGCTTCTGTCAGTCCATCTGAGTTAACTTGTTGCAGGGTTGACAGGTGTCTTCTAGTTTTGGCTCCTATGTTTACCTTGACATGGGACCGACAGTAATTGCGGCACCATATGATGTCACAAATCAGTGTACATTGGTTCCAGGAACAGTGAGCACGGAGCCAAAGCATACTGCAGCCTTCAATAAGCTTCCTCATCCTATTCAAAGTGTATAAATCTATAATCCCAGATGCAAAGTAACTGAACAGAAGCCGAGGCATGATCCCCACCTTGGCAATAATGTACACTTGCGAAAAATGGCCACAGTGATGCCCCGATGATCGCATCCTTAAACAATGAGACTGCAAACCTTTTGCTGTCTCTGCTAATTTCTTAAACCATGCAAGATGTGCCTATTACAGATGATGTGCTGTCTCCATCCATACAACCCAAAGAAAGATGCCTTGCCCTGTCTGACATGCTTAGGAATTCATTCAGGATGGCAGAACATTTCTTGGTTCTAATTAGTGAAAAAATAAATGTGCACAGGTGTGCGGTCCATAAAACCCTACAGCTGCAGTTTCGGTCACAACTGCTGGCACAATGTGACAACTGCAGCCACATTTGTGCCAGCAGCAACACTGTGGCTCCATTGTGCTTGTTACAATTGGTGTTGCAATCCGTCCCAGCGTGGTTTATTTATTTATTATTTATTTGGTCATTTGGAAAGACCTTTGAGCATGAGCTCTTTTACAAAGGTTCCATGTCAGTGCAGACATCAAGAAAAGTTACTTGGTTGCAAAGCACATTGTGATCATGCAGAACGAGGGTGGGGCGGAGGGCAGTAGCGTGGAGGGCTGAGGCATTGATTGCCTTATGTCCTGCCATGCTGGCGACCCTGTTCAGGAACAACCACGGATTGCCAGGGGTCAGCAGGGTGGGAGAGGATCAAGCATCCCAGGGACTGCTCTCGTCTCCCAGGGAGGGGTGGCCCATCATCTTGACCCTTGACTGCCATGAGGTGGAGGCCCACGGGTGGTACAGACATGAGCAGCTCGAAGGGAGGGACCACGATCCCACAGGGTGTGTGTGCCTCCACGTGCATGCCCTGACGTGCTATCATGGCAAGGGAACCAGGGAGAAAAAAATCCCTGAGCTGATGTGGGCTACATGATGCCCTCCTTGTCTACTTCACCTTGCAGTGTCAGGAGATTGCCCTTCCCACAATATGGATGTGTGTCTCAGGGTGAGGGGAGGACAGCCCTCTCTTTCATTGCCCTGCTACAGGGGCAAACCATGGGCGATCTCAGGCACGGTGGTCTGGTGTGATGAATGCCAGGCGAAAGAAAGTGGAGACAGGGTTGATAGCCCACCTATATTACCCACGGCAGAAAAATCTATATGGAAAAAAAAGAAACTAGCCCACAAGGCTACTTATAGAGCAAGGCAGCCCTTCTATCCCAGTTGTATCAGCTTGGGTTCCTTCCCCAGGTTGTTAGCTGTTATAGATGGGCTGTGCCGATGGTCCAGCTGCAGCACATCATACTGCCATATTGGTGACCCGGGTTCGGAAGCAAACTCGAGTCACCGCATCAGGAGGCAGGCCTGATCACAGCAGCTGCCACTTGGCAGTGTGCTATGAATGGAAGGGAAGGTGTTGGGTACTGCAGCAACTCCTGTGGTGGGCCAGGGGAGCTTGCTCCCTCCATAGATGTCACTGAATGTGTCTGAGGCTATCAAAGGTCCAAGGCTATGAATAGGCTCGCCCATGCCAGGGGAAGGAGGAGGAGGACAGGGAAGAAAACAGGGGATAAAGTCCCATGACTGTCTTAACAACAGCTGACATTCCTGGCTCCCCTGGGTCTTAGCACCCCCCCCCCCGATTCTGGAACCTGTCTACCTGGTGGGCTGCCTTGGAGGGGCAGACCTCCCCCAGAACCCATACCCTCAGAGAAGAAGCCATAGGAGTCATTGGGTAGCAGCCTAGACTCAGGCAGACAGGGGAACACTAGGCCTGAGCAGGATATATCCTGAGGACGAGAGTATATCCCTGATGGTGGCATGACTGAGAGCAAAAAAGCTCTATGAAAAAGTGGGGGGGATACAAAGTGTACTTAAAAATGTGCCAGGCTGCCTTGATGGCCCAGCAGAAGCACATCACGCTGTCATGCCTGCCTCTTGGGTATGGGAGCGGACTCGGGTCACCGGGTCGGGAGGCAGGCCAGGATGTAGGCAGCTGTTTAAGGGAAGCACTTCTCACCAGGGGTCGGGTTGGTGGGAGGCTCGTGTGCACATTGACCCATGTGGGCAGGCCAGGGTGCTTGCTCCTTTCACAGGAAACATAGAATTTGTCAGTAGAAAAGGTCTGCTTGGCCGACCCAGTCTGACCAAATAGTCCCTGCCTAGTCTGTCTCTGCAGACCCTAACTGGTCACCAGTGACCCTCCCTCTTCCCTGCCCATTTACTAATATTCCTCTATGTCTATGCCATGCAAGCTTGAACCCCCTAATGTTTTCGCCTCCACCACTCCCATTGGCAGTCTGTTCCAGGCATTCACCATTCTTTCAGTGAAATAGTACTTCCTCACATCCCTCAATCTTCCTCTCTCTTCAGCTTCATCGCATGCCTCTGGTCCTTGTGGTCATTCTCATTTGAAAGAGACTCCCCTCCTGCACCCTATTCAATCCCGTGAGGCACCTGTAGGTCTCTATCATGTCCCCCCTCACTCTCCTCTCTTCTAGGGTGTACATGTTGAGATCCCTCAGTCTCTCTCTTCATGGAGCTTTTGATGCAACCCCTGTATCATTTTCGTTGCCCTCCACTGGACTGCCTCCACCCTGTCTATCTTCTTTCTGAGGTGCAGCCTCCAGAAATGGACACAATACTCCAGGCAAGATATTACAAGCAAGCAAAACAGTGGCAACACCACCTCCCTCCTCCTGCTGGAAATACCTCTCCCGTTGCATCCCTGCATTCCACTGGCCTTACCCACTGCTTTGTCACACTGCCCTGTCACTTTGAGGTCATCACCTATGATAACCCCAAGAACCCTTTCCTGATCAGTGACTGTCAGTACCTCCCCCATCCTATACTCAGTTCCTGGTTTCCTATGCTCTAGGTGCTTGATTTTACACTTTTTGGCATTGAACCCAAACTGCCATGTTCTTGACCACCCCTTGAGTATCCAAGGTCCCTACGCATACTCTCCACCTCCTCCTGAGTGTCCACCTCATTACAGATTTTGTTGTCTTCTGCAAAAAGGCATACTTTTCCTTCCAATTCTTCTGCAGTGTCATTTAGGAAGACATTGAAGAGGACCAGTCCCAGTACTAAGTGCTGTTAACCACCACACTCTGTCACCCTAAACCCCAGCCTACCTACATAGTACCCTACACCCACCGACAATATCTTCACATTCGACCCATTCCAAATTAAACAGATAGAAGACCTGCTACTTCATCTGGATGTAAATAAAGGTGCTGGAGCTCATGGGTTGGGACTTTACTTCCTTAAATCTGGGTTCCAGTACCTAACTGCACCTATCCTGCACCTGTTCAATTTGTCCATTATTTCATGTATCATACCAGAAATCTGGAAGATTACACATATGAACATACGAAATTTGCCAGCAGATAAAGGCCTAGAGGTCTATCAAGTCTGCTTGAATATGCAGCTAGCACCCCTTATTCTGCAGCTGCCCCTACCTTCCACCCTTCCACTTCATTAACCCTCCCCCTTGTCCTGTCCCATCCTCGTTTGAAGCAGTCCACTGTTCTACTGCATACCACTTCAGCAGGTAACGCATTCCACCCAGCCACCACCCTCTCTGTAAAAAAGTGTCTCCTCATCTCCCTCCTGAACCTTCCTCGCTCCAGTCTCATATCATGGCCCCTGGTGGCCCTCCCTTCCCTTACTTTGAACAGCCCCTCTGTACCCGTCTTGTTTATTCCTTTCATGTATTTAAAGGTTTCAATCATGTCACCCCTGTCTCTCCTCTCCTCCAGTGAGTACATGTTCAACTCCTTCAACCTCCTCTCATATGATAAGTCCCTCAGTCCCTTGATCATCTTTGTCACTCTGTGCTGCACCCCCTCCAGTAACTTAATGTCCCTCTTCAGATATGGACGCAAGAACTGCACGCAGTACTCCAGGTGTGGTCTAACTAATGACCTATACAGTGGCAGAATCACCTCCTCGAGGAGATACCCCTTGCAATACAACACAGCATTTTGTTGGCCTTTGCAGCTGCCTTCCTACATTGTGCCGAGTTGTTCATTGACCCTGTAATGAGCACACCCAGATCTTTCTCCTCCTCTGTCTGGGCTAGCTGCACTCCCCCTAGCTGGTAACTCCTCCTTGGGTTCTTCATCCCAAAATGCAGCACCTTGCACTTTTGGCATTGCCAGTTGCCAGGTGTCTGACCAGGTTTCAAGCTTTGCCAGATCATCCTGCAACCCCTGCCATCCCCTAGGTCATCCACCACCACCTACCTTGGTATCATCAGCAGAATAGACTGATCTTGCTCTTGATGTCCAATGATATGCCTGCAATGATTATCCCAGACAACACTGGTCCCAACACGAGCCCTGTGGAACACCCATCACTGCCCTTGGTGTGAGAGCTCCCACCCACCACCACCCTCTGTTGCCTTCCCTGCAGCCAGTTTCCTACCCATCTCACCAGCTTTGCACCCGCCCTTGTGCCTACTAACTTCCTTCCCAGCCTTCCATGTGGCACTGAGTCGAATGCCTTACTGAAGTCCAGATACAGGACATCCACTGCATGGCCCCTGTCCAGTTGCCTAGTTACCCAGTCATAGAACTTGACCGGGTTGGTTTGGCAGGATCTGCCACGTATGAAGCCATGCTGTCTGCTGTCTTGTAGTCCTTTGGCCTCTAGGAGGGCCACCAGCCTCTCCTTCAGGATAGTCTCCATTAGCTTACCCACGATGGATGTGAGGCTCACTGGTCTGTAGTTTCCCAGTTCATCCTTGGGGCCACTCTTGTGGAGGGGCACCACAAGCCATCCTCCAGTCCTGAGGTACACACCCCAAATGTAGTGAGGCATTAAATAGGTCTGCCAAAGGTCCTGCAAGGACCTCTGCCGGCTCCTACAGTACCCTGGGGTGGATGCCATCTGGGCCTGGTGCCTTGTCCACCCTCAGTGCCTTCAAACCCTCTCGAACTCTGCTCGCCATGATTTCCCCATCTGTCACCACTTCCAACCCTGCTTCTGCCATTTCTCCCACCTTGGGTGTCACCCCCTCTTCTCTTTAGTTAATACTGAGCAGAAGTACTCATTTAGTGCTTCCGCCTTATCACACCCTGCTTCCACTCAACCCCCCTCCTTCCTAATCCATACTATGTGGTCCTTACAGCTCCTTTTCTCCTGATATACTTAAAGAAGTCCTTCTCCCCCTTCTTAATGCCTTGTGCCAGCCTGAGTTCCGTAGATGCTTTGGCTCCCCTTACTGCCCTTGTCACCTCCTTCGATTCTGTCAAGTACTCCTCCCTGTCCTCCCCCCCTCCCTGTTTTCTTGTACTTCCTAAAGGCAGCTCTTTTCCTCTTTACCTTTTCCATGACCTTCTTGCTTAACCAGATCAGTTTCTTAGCCCTAGCCTTCTTGCTCTGGGCTTTGCATCAGGTTTTGGTTGCCTCCACATGTGCTACCTTTATTCAAATCAGGGGACCCTACAGACCTGAACAACTACCACCTGGTTTCTCTCCTACCCCTACTCTCCAAACTCCTTGAGAAGCTAGTTAATACCCAAATAAGAGATTACCTCAATAGGACAAACTTAGTAAGCCCAACCCAATCTGGCTTCAGAGCTCCACACAGTACTACCACTGCCCTTGCATCAGTTACAAACAATTGGCTCTTTGCCATGGACAAGAAACAGATCACAAGTGCTATATTCCTGAATCTTTGTTTTGTTTTATTGAATTTTGTTGACCCGGTAAGCCCACTGGGCCTAGAAGTCCCTTTTTCAGGGGCGACCGGGGGGGGGGTGGATACAGATGGTAAACAACTGAAACTGAACCAGATTAAGCTGTTGGTGGTATTTTTAGTGAATAAGGGAAATTTGGCCAGGACACTGGGGAAATTCCCCTACTCTTTTTGATAAGTGCCATGGGATCTTTAACATCCACCTGAACTACCACCAATCCAGGGAGATGGGACCTCGGTTTAATGTCTCATCCGAAAGTCGGCACCTCAGAAGTGCAGCACCCCTCTCATGCTGCACTACGGTGTCAGTACTGGGATATTAACCCAAGTGCCAGATGTGGGAACTGAACCCACAGCCCTCTGATCTCCCAGCCTCAGAGGCGAGTGTGCTACCTACTGAGCCACTAGCTTTTGACACAGTTGATCATGGTTTACTTCTTGACTCACTAAATTTTCATGGCATTACCGGACCCACGTTGAGCTGGTTCACCAGCTATCTGTCGGGAAGATGGCAGCAGATCAAGGCGGAAGGTATACTCTCCCCACTCCCTCCCCTTACAAGGGGAGTACCACAAGACTCAATCCTTGGACGTCTTCTGTTTATGATTTACATAAACTCCATTGGGGCCAATGTCAGCACAGCTAAGTTACATCTATTCGCAGATGACATAGTCCTCTATATCTCCAGACCCTCAGAGAGCGAAGTATGCGCAGAGCTTCAGGCTGAATTTGACCTCCTTCAACAAAATCTTTTACAGTCTAAACTTCTACTAAACGCTAAGAAAACTAAGGTCATGTACTTCCACTCCAACCATCTGACTGCAGTTCCAAAAGCTCTTTCCTGTTTGCCGCCCATCAAAACCCTCCTTGGTGACAACCTTGAAGCTGTCAACAAATTTAAATACCTCAGCTTTGAATTAGACCACCACCCAACGTTCTTAGCCCATATCACTTCACTCGCAAAAAAAACCAAGGCAAAGACTCAGTTTCTTTTTAAGGAATAAATCCCGTTTATCAACAGATGCTAGGCTGAGACTGGTACAGACCACATTCATCCTCCCCCACGATTATGCAGATGCAATCTATGGACATTGCTCAGACTCCCTGCTTCAACAGCTCAATGTACTCTACCAAAGGTCTATACGATTCATCACTAATGTCCGCCGTCGCACACATCACTGTGATTTATACACCTCCGTGGGCTGGACTTCTCTGTCCACAAGATGGCTCATCCATTCACTCACATGGCTTTACAAAGCCCTCCTGCTAAAACTCCCCTCCTACATATCCAGCCTTTTTCAGCAATCTACCTCCCTCTATCCACTACGAAGCAGCTCACTCATTTTGCTGGATGTTCCACAAACCCGCTCCCACTTTGGACAACTGGCTATATCCAGTGCCCTTCCAGCTACTTGAAATAAAGCTCAAGCTACCCTCAAACTTCAAAATCTTGTATCACTAAATATTTTTAAAAACCTTGTCAACAGCTTACACCCTTGCACTTGTTGCCAACCTCATAATGACTAAAGTGACTGTTTCAATTGTATAAATGAAGTAAATAAAAATATTTTTCTCTATTGTTCATCCATGTATCTAACCTGTTCTATTGTGCTGACTATTGTAAAATATTATTTCTGTATTTGTACTGTTTCCTAGTTGTATATCTTGTACCAAATTGTCCATTCAGGACCTCCTTGTAAATGAGCATGCTCAATGGAGTTATTCTTGCTAATAAACTTGACTTGACTGACTTGATTTATCCATTAACTAGTTCTTTACCTAATTCGCCACTTTGGATCCCACCTCTAGGCTGTTCAATTTCTGCATCAGTCTTTTGTGCAGCACACTGTCGAAGGCCTGATGAAGTACACTGCGTCACTGAGGCTGACAAGGCATAGCCCATGCCAGGGGGACGTGGGTCAGAGGGAGACAAATGGGGAAGTAAAAACCACTGCCATCAGAATGATGATGTAAATTGCCTGAACAGGGTAGATCCCTGGTAACAGTGTATTCCTGAAGTGACAGTGGGGTGAGGGATGACAACCTTTATAACATGGGCAGAGAGCTATCTGTGAGCTTATTGGCAGATGGCCACCACCTGACCATTCATTAATCTCTGTTACCAGCACAGTAAGTGGTGAACAGGCCCCAGCAAAGTGATCAAGAAGTGGGCGGATCTTGTTATTGTGCCTGACACACAGAGTTTTCAAGGCAGCCATTAATCCCTCCACTACGCGAGACACAGTCACTGCAATATATAGAATGAGCGTGAGATTCTCTGTAGCAGTCAACTGCCCAGCACAGCACTGTGTCCAGAGTACCACATCTCTGTGCCCATCTTAGAAAGCTGAAATGCAGTACCCCTGCATGCTGTTTGTCTCCCCAACCACCTGCCCCGCAGACCTCGAACCACCAGCCAAAGTGTAATCTCCCTGTTCTGTAACAGATATACAGTACCCCAACTGTGGTGTGTGTTCCCACCCATGTGCCCGGCAGACCTCGATACACCTACGGAAATTGCAATGTGGCTGTTTGGAGGTTCAGACCAGACATAGACAATGAATATTTCTGCTGACCTTCGTCCAGTGTGCTGTGGCGTGCAGCTTTGTGAGGTGTGTCACAGTTGCCATATAAATTGGAGTCTGAAGCAATGTTGTCTCTCTCCTGTCTCTGTCCCACAGGTGCCCCCCCACCACCCTGTGCAGCAGTCACAGTCCCAAGAGGTAGCACTTTGCTGGGACCTGTTCACCACTTACTGTGCCAGTAACAGAGATTAATGAATGGTCAGGTGGTGGCCATCTGCCAATGAGCTCACAGATAGCTCTCTGCCCATGTTATAAAATCCTATAATGCACACCCTGCCATGGGTTATTACTTACATATTGTTCTTGTGCATATCTGGGTTACCCCTCTAAATGGGCTTTGTCCCAGTCAGCTGTACCCTTTTACCAAAATGAAAACAAACAAATGAAGAAAGAGGGAAGGAAGGAAGGAAGGAAGAAAAGAAAGAAAGAAAGAAAGAAAGAAAGAAAGAAAGAAAGAAAGAAAGAAAGAAAGAAAGAAAGAAAGAAAGAAAGAAGAAAGAAAGAAAGAAAGGACTTGTTAATGCTTACAAACCAATTTCTTGCACATATCAGCATATGAATAAAGCATATGTGGAGGTGGGGACTATATCGAGAGAAGACTTAACTAAAAAAAGAAAGAAATTAAGGTTGAGAATAACAGCAGAACTGTGTGTTCCATCACATATAGGAAGCAGACAAATGAAATTACCAGCATTACTGAAAAACAGTAGGGTATTAGCAGGTCCTAGTTTAAAACAATAAAGTAGCCAATAATCCTTATCTGCATCTAAAAAAGGACAGAATCTTTGAGATTATATTGCAAATAGTGAAATGTGCCATCAACCAACTGAAAGAGATGTTATGGGCAAAAACATGAAAGGTTGTTTTTTTTCATATCGGCACTGTACTCAGTGCAGTGGTTTACTGGTTCAGAAAGAAAATTAGCATCCCACTATAGGGGAAAGGCACTGAAGGAATTCAGAAACTGCAGCACTGTTAATGTAATGTGTATAATGTTATGCAGCCATTGTGGGAAATTGTACGTAGGCTGAACGAAATGCACCTTTAAAAAGCACACAAGTGCACATAAAACAAACGTATGGGTAGGAAACAAAACATATGCTGGTGTATATGGTTAGACATTATAAAGAAGAAGGCAATAGCCAGGTCAGCAACCTATGATATATGTGCTTTAGCCATATCTGTATTGATATAAGGGGTGGTGAATTGACCAACAAACTTGCTCAGAGGGAAGCAAGCTGGACAATAGTGTTGCATGCAGTGCACCCTGTCGGTATGAATGACAGTTTGAACATGCGACCGTTTCTGTACAAATTCTACTGCATTATGCAAAAAATGTAATACGGCATACATATAAAAAAAAATGTTGTTTCTTTTCTTGTTTTAGGTCTAATAATGTACAACCAGTGAAGGTTTATCTCTGTTTAATAGGCAGCAGGAATAGAAGATAAGCATTGGCCAACGCCAACCAGGTTCACTTGCTGGAATTTGCTGTGTAGTTGGGTATAGATAGTGCAACAGTTACGTATGCATTCTGAATGTGTGCTATGACAGTGGGACTTGATACATGCAGATCCTTTTTATTAGTAAATATTGAAAAAATTCCACATTTATTCATAACTTTGTTGTTTTCTGTTTACAGTTTGAAACCACACTTTTCAACATAGTCTTTTTATGACCCCAGCTTATGGTCAAGAGGGATGGAATGTTTTCAATCCTGTCTAAAAAGTGATTTCGCAGAGTGACTGCGAAAACATGTTTTGGAGGTCATTTGAGAACTTACACTTGTCATGTTCATCAGGTAGGATAACAAAAGGGCTCTGTTGCACATTTGGGGTAAAAATCTGCATAAATCATAAAATTATGAGCAAATGTTGAGAAAATTTTACTTTTCCTGATGACTTCATTGTTTTTTTGACTTTCTGATGCCAAATTGTCAACATACACTTTATATGACCGCACATCGTGATCAAGGTTTGTGGAATTTTTTTAAATCCCATCCAAAAGGTGATTTCCTGGAACGACCGTGAAAACATGTTTCAGAAGGATTTGAAAAATATAACCTATCTTGTTGATGAGGTGGGGTCCCAAAAAGGCTATGTTAAAATTTTGATGCAAAATATTTAAAAAATTATAAAGTTATGAGTAAAAGTTCAACATGTATTAAAAAGCCATTTTCCAAACTTATCTTGTTTTCGGTCAGTCTCAGTCGGGCTCTGGAACAGCAGAGCATGCCAGTGGAAGCAGCAGAATGTGCTAGATGACCAGATAGGTTAAGTTAGTGGTGCAGGGGTTGCTCAGAGGGGCTCAGCTGGGAGGTCTGGCAGGTCAGGGGAACAGATAAGGACCTGGTGTTACATACTGTTTGGAGGGGGAGTTAGCTGGCAATGGGGGATGGGCACCCTGGTTTTAGAGTTTGTTAGATCACAGCCACACACACAACTGAGATCCCCCATTGTCAGCAGGAGCTGCAACCGGCAAGGGGAGGGACAGTGAAGCAATCAGGAGGGGTTGGTATGTTTGACAGCAGGTAGGGGTGTTTATGTCAAGCTGGAGTTGTACAACTATTACATCGGAAGGGGGTCTGCTGTAAACCAAGGACACAGAAACATAGACTTTGATGGCAGATGAGGACTGCTTGGCCCACCTAGTCTGCCCATTTCCCTACCTACAGGATAAGCTGCAGATCCTAGTTAACCAACAGCCTATTTCTTCCTACCCCCCACAAGAATTGCCTTATGTCTGTCCCATGCATTCTGGAATTCTCCCACAGTTTTAGACTCCACAACCTCCTCAGGAAGGCTGTTCCATGCATCCACTACCCTCTCTGTGAAAAAATACTTCCTCACATTGCCCATGAACATTGCCCCCCCATCTTTAAATTGTGTCCCCCTTGTTCTTAAAGATGCTACCCTCTTGGACTGTTGATTCCACCTGGACTATCATTGGGAAGAGGGAGGAGGCTGCTAGATAGATGACAGAGCTGCAGAGGCAAGAAAAAAGTGTGGGGGGGGCACAGAAAGAGTGATAAAGAGTAAATTGATGTCCAAACTGTTCTCCTTGTGAGTGTCCCCCAAGAAGCTGCCCAGTTCATTACCCTGTCACGGTATCCCCATGTAAAAGAAGAGCAACAGAGCTAAAAGCATGAGATAAGGTTTCAGGTGCAGAAATTAGAAGCTACACAAGAAAACATTGCAGCTTGCATTTTCCAGCACTGTGATTGGACAATGACTTCAAAAAGAAAAGGAGGAGAAAGGCAGAGAATGGGCGGAATTAGGAAGGAGAGTCAGTATTTGGAAGCTGTCATAAGTTGAGGAAAGGTGTACCCCAAAATGCCCTTTCACAGTGAAATGATACCAATATGTTTGCACACTTTGCAAGCAAACATAATAAAAGAATGGGAAGGTTTGTCTTGTAGCGTGAGTACCAAATATAGAGTTACAGCCATAGATATGGACAGATATTTCCAGATATTTTGCTATATTTCTAAAGAGATTCTCTCCGTGCCCAACATTTGTATTGTAGACAGTCAGGCAGTATCTCTAGAGATATCACACAAAGCTCAATTTATAAGAGATGGGCCTTTGTGCCACCTTCAAGCTAATACACCTCCCACCTCCTCCGAGTATATCTAACTATTGGCTGGACAACAGGACACAGAAGGTAATTGTAAATGGAGTCCACTCTGAAGAAAGATGGGCTACTAGTGGGGTACCGCAGGGTTCAGTACTGGGTCCAGTCCTTTTTAGTGTCTTTATAAGTGACATTGCAGAGGGACTGGAAGGAAAAGTATGCCTATTTGCAGATGATACAAAGATCTGCAACAGGGTTGATACACAAGGAGGTGTGGAAAGGATGAGAAGGGACTTGGCAAGGTTGGAGGAATGGTCAGAAGTATGGCAGCTTGGATTCAATGCAAAGAAGTGCAAAATAATGCACCTGGGAAACAAAAACCCAGGGGAAGTTTACACAGTGGGGGAGGTAGTAACAACAACAAAAATGGAAAGGGACCTGGGGATAATCATATCAGATGACCTTAAGGTTAGCAAACAATGTGAGAAGGCAGTGGGAAGGGCTGGGGGGATACTGGGATGTATAGGGAGTGGCATCACCAGCAGAAAACAGGAAGTTGTTATCCCTCTGTACAGTTGGTGAGACCCCATCTGGACTACTGCGTCCAGTTCTGGAGACCCCATCTCCACAAGGACATAGACAGGATGGAGGCAGTCCAGAGGGGGGCAACTACAATGGTGCAGGGTCTGCAACAGAAGCCATACGAGGAGAGACTAAAGGAGCTTAATATGTATACCCTTGAGGAAATGAGGGGGGGGGACATGATAGAAACTTTTAAGTACCCCAGTGGAATCAACAAAGTCCAAGGGGGTAGCATCTTTCAGAAAAAGAGATGTGCAAGAACAAGGGGACACAATTTGAAGACAGAGGGGGGACAGCTCTGAGGCAATGTGAGGAAGTATTTTTTCACAGAGAGGGTGGTGGACGCATGGAACAGCCTTCCTGAGGAAGTTGTGGGGTCTAAAACTGTGGAAGAATTGAAGAATGCATGGGACAGACATAAAGCAATTCTTGCGGTGGGTAGGAAGAAGTAGGCTGTTGGTTAACTAGGATCAGCAGCTTATCCTGTAGGTAGGGAAATGGGCAGACTAGGTGAGCCAAGCGGTCCTTATCTGCCGTCAAAGTCTATGTTTCTAAGTAACCTAATAACCCTGAAACCCTTCCCACGAACACTCAGGTCCTCACACCTCCCGCTGGATCTGCCCAAGACTCGCCTAGCTGTTGGAAGAAGATCCTTCTTCGCAGCACCACAAAAGTGGAATGACCTCCCACACTCACTACTCTCATGTAAGACCATTACTCTCTTCAAAAGACAATATAGGGAAATATTTTACAAGCCTCTTCTCTGTAATGGGAACTGTACCTAATCTTCTATAAACTCCTTCACCTGCTGCCTATACTCTCCTGGTGTGTATGATCAATGTCTAGGGCAATGGGTCTGTACATAGCCAATTGTCTGTACTCTGCACTTATGTACTAATTGACTCTACTACGATTATATTGTATGCGCGTATCAATTTTTTCACAGAGAGAGTGGTGGAGGACGTATGGAACAGCCTTCCTGAGGAGGCTGTGGGGTCTAAAACTGTGGGAGAATTCAAGAGTGCATGGGACAGATATAAGGCAATTTTTGTGGGGAGTAGGAAGAAATAGGCTGTTGGTTAACTAGGATCTGCAGCTTAACCTGTAGGTAGGGAAATGGGTAGACTAGGTGGGCCAAGCGGTCCTTATCTGCCATCAAAGTCTATGTTTCTAAAGACCATGAGTAATAGCAGGATCCTTTCTTCTCAATATGCAATATTGTAAAAGATTTCTGCAATTAAAGCTCAGAATGTGTAAAATGTGTGAAATACTATGTTTGGTATTGATTTCCCTAATGTCCCTAGGCAACGGAGCTAGGGATCTTGGGGGGGGGGGTCCGTAGACCTCTCTCTTTATTAGCTGGAAGGAGGTGTCAATCAGTGCATTTTAGACTACACACACATTTACGTTATTTACATTTCACTCAGTGGAGCAGAATTAGTTAAAAGAGATTAGGCTGGTTGAAATTCTGACGACAGCAGACAGGCTGCCTTTAAAATTTTTGTGTTTAGTGTGTAGAGAGAATAAAGCAACAGAAAGTATATTTTTGAGAAAAAGTTACATTACTACATTTTGTTTTACTATTGATTTGGTTGTACTGTGTAGCTTTGGGGGCCTCCTTTCCATCTCTCAAAGCTTTATAAATGTTGTACATCCTGACCATGTTCTGTTTTGTTACTCATGAATACGTTTCTATGAATCAACTCTAGATTATTCTTCAATATTTGTCGATTTTCTGGGATTATAAAAAGACAGGTAAGTTAAATGAAGTGTATTCATGATGGCAGCTATTGTCTCAGTGACCTGAGCGGAAGTGATGTATACTTTAGCTCTGCCTCCTGACTTACGCAATACTGACCCCTAATGTTGTGCTATGCTCTGCTGCCACTGTGTTACTGTATGTATAACATAGATACGGAGGGAAGAAACGACAGATGAGGGAGGGCCTTGAAAGAATGAGGAAGGATGGGGACGTGGAGGATAACGTAGGCAGGGCAGATATCCCTAACAACTTTTCCAGGTCTGTGGTCACGGTAGAGGCCTCAGAATCTGTACCTAAAAGCAGGGTAAAATCGAGGGGTACATTCTAGAGGACTGCAGGGAATGGCTGTAGCCAAACTTCTTTAACTGTTAAGGTGGAGCCAACCCCGGATGATATGGCAAAAGTCAAGAAATGGTGGGGCACTCTCCGAACAAAAGCCCTACACAGATTTCTTGATATTATGTATTTATTTGATGCAAACACATCCCTATTAGGCTTCTTCAGAGGAACTTTTCTATCTATAAAATATATAACATTATTTATCTAGTTATTTATTTATTTATTTATTGAGTTATATATTTATTTGAAAATTGGTAACCAGGAAGGCATACTGAGTTAAGCTCATTTCCAGGTGTGTCCTGGGAAAGAGGGAATGGAAAACACAATAAAAAAGCATACACCATATTAATAATTAGTACAAAGTAAAGTACAAACAGAGTAGAATTAAGCAAATTATAAATGCACATAAAAAAATAAATGGAGTTACACAAAGGTACAATGTATGGCTTTGAAATATACAGTATAAGCAAATGATAACACTTGGTAAACACAATGGCCCAGAAATTCAAACTGCACCACTGTGTGGCGCAAGCCCTTGCGCCGCTCAAAAAAGTTGCGCAGGGGTGTGGCCAGGGTGATATTCATCGGAGTTGCGCTATTGCGCAACTCCTTTGAATATGGCCCCCTGGCCACACCCACTGTGCATGGCGCAGTGGAACTGCGCCACCGCAAGTGGTCAGAGTGGAGCATTGAGATGCGGTGGCGCAAGTTCCATTGCGCCATGCGCAGCACCTGCGATATTCAAAGGGTGACATGCAAATGGAGACACAATTTATGCAAGGCACAGGGGGAGCCATTTGCATCTAATTAGGGCCCCATTTGCATGCCATTAGCATGCAGGTGCACCGATCCCAGACGACTTGTGCCTGGCGCCCTGCCAGGCAGCAGCTGTCGGTGACTGACGCCCCCTGCAGCCCGATCGTGGGCATAATAGTATCCCCCTGACCCCCCTGCAGCCCAATCGTGGGCAGAACAGTATTCCGTCCCCCAGCAGCCTGATCGCGGGCATAACTTAATAGTCCCCCGAGCAGCCCGGTCACGGGCATAACGGAATATCCCCAGTAGCCCAATCGCGGGCATAACTCAAGTGTCCCCTCCCATTAGCCTGATCGCGGCATAACCAAAACATTCCTCCCCCAGTAGCCCGATCACGGGCATAATAGTGGCCCCCACTAGTAGCCGGATCACAGGCATCAGACTTCCCCACAAAGTCCAATATCCCTGGTGGTCCAGTGGACAGCGAGTAGCCAATCGCTGGCAGTCCTCACCCCCAACGTTGGAAATACCTGGTGATTCTGGCCCCTCACCCCACCCACCCACCCACCCACGGAGCCCCACCATCTCCGCCTCCCCACTGTCAGTCGGGCGGGCAGCACCCCACCCGCCTGCCGCCGCTGACTGACAGTCCAGGCTGCATGCCCATTGGTTCAGAGCATGAGCCAATGGGCATGCAGCTCATACCGCATAAGGCAGTATTCATTCAGCATCTGGACTGCTCTTAGAGTGAGGTGGTTGCACGCCCATTGGCTCATGCTCTGAACCAATGGGCGGCAGCCCTACCGAGCTGTCAGTCGGGCGGGCGGCAGGCGGTGGTGTGCTGCCGCCTACCGCTGACCGAGGGGGAGCGGAGTGGGGGCTCCGTGGGAGGGTGGGGTGGGGGCCACTAGATTACCAGGTATTTCCGACGTTGGGTGGAGGATGCCGCCGCGATCGGGCTACTTCACGGTCCACTGGACCACCAGGATATTGGACTTGGGGAGTCTGATGCCCGTGGATTGGCTACTGGGGGCTACTATTATGCCTGTGATCAGGCTACTGGGGGGAACGCCCGTTATGCCTGCGATCGGGCTAATGGGAGGAGGACACTTACAGTTATGCCCGCAATCGGGCTACCGGGGTTACACTTCAGCCCGCGATCGGGCATGGGAGGCGCCAGGTGCAGTGAGAGCAGGCCACCCACAGGTGGCAGCTGCTGTATGCTGCCCTGCAATGCGGCAGCTCACCTGGGTGGCCCTCGACTTGATCCTTTTTTTAGCATAAAGTTGTGCAGGCGCAGGTGGGGTTGTGCCTGCATAACTCTGTAGCCTGGCTGAATATCAGGCTGTGCAGTTTTATGCGTAAGCCGCCCCTCCCCACCTGTGCCTGCATACATTACTGGCGCCGCCCGCATCGGGATTTGTGCAGGCGCACTTTTCCCTTTTAAATATCGCACCGGGGCGCATCAGTGGGTTGTGCATGGCTCAACACTGTTGCGCCATGCGCAACCCTTTTGAATATCTGGGCCAATATGTACAGTATTCACAAAAATTGTGCCAGTGCTCAGAAAAGCATACCTGCTTGCAGTAGTCTTACATGATTTCATGATTTAGCATTGAATATAGGTCAGTACTGCAAAATAAATCAACCATCTATCATGAATCATGCTGTGTAAAATCCTATTCACGTCCATGTCATCACTCCTGCCCACCACCAAGTGCTGCGTCTTCAGTTTCTATTGTGGCACCACTAAGTGCCTACTAACCCCATAAAATGGGTCCATTGCAATGGTACTTGGCTACGCAGATTCAAAGCATCCAGCACACTCTATGAATACTCTCAAAAGCTGAGGGTTCTGTCCCTCATAATTATCTCTGCAAGTTAAAAACAAACATAAAGAGCTATTGGTAGAATATCCAATTTATATACAGTGTCAGTTTACAAGTTATAACTTTTAAATCTGCTGTTTGAACATTTGACTGTTTTTCTTTGAGTTCCACAGCTGGGTTCAGGGCAGGACTGCTACTGTGATGTCATTAGCATTGTAAAAACTACTCTCTGATGGGTTCTGGGAAAAAAAAAACTCCAGCTGCAGAATGCTTGTTTATGACATACCAAAACCTCCAAAATATATGACTGTAACATATGCAAGCAGTAAAATAATTGATTGTGACATATGCAACAGCTAAAACAAATTCTTATTTTAGTGGCTGAATATGTTATCAGCTGAAATTAGTAATTTATTTGTGCACTTTTTAATCCACTAGTGTTGTATAAATAGGGGATATTCCATAGAACATTTGAGGGTAAGCTTTTTATTCATGCTGGAATGTTGTCAGTAATCCTGCCTCACAATGAGTGGGGCAGTCATGAGTGCTAGGCTGCCATTATTGGCACCAGTCCTGAGTGATTAAACTGCTAACTGCTGAATGTCCTGCAGAAAATTTTTTTTTACCACGGGATTTTGAAGAGTTGCAGCACCATTATGGTATCCCCCTCACATGGGGAAAAAAAATGCATCCCAATAACGCAGGAAAAGAGGTTCTATCTTCTTAATTGGAGAACTTTGGGTAATAGACAAGGAAGTTATTCCTACACAGGACCAAATGGGAGTTCAACTACTGATTTCATCTGGTGCAATCTCAATTCATCTTTTTATATTATGGACCTAAAAATTATATTAAGACTAGAGATAGAGGGCCAGATTTTCAAAGGGCGACGCAGGGCTTGCGTCAAGTCCTGCGTCAAATCTGTTTTTTCGCGCAGCTGCATCAAACACCTGTGCTGCAACTGCACCCGATTTTCTATTCTCAGGTGCAGTTGGAACAGTTTCCTCACTTTACGGCAGCTTGTGCCAAATATTTGGCCCAAAGTCTGTAAAGAGGGTCCTCTGAACCCTGCAAGCTAGACCACTGACAGGGCTGGTCAATCTTATAGTACTTGGCGCACAAGAGTGAACCTTCCAATTGCTGGCTGGGAGAATGCCACAAACCCCGTATGCCATATGATCAGCACACCAGGGGCTTGTGGCATTCTCGGGGGCTTTGAAAATCTGGCCCAGGGCATCTCCCATTGAAACTGACTTATCATATTAAAATAGATAACTTGCAGGCCCGGTGGCTCTGAGGGCTGAGGTGCTGGATGCCTTACCTTGCGCTACACCGGCGACCCGTGTTCGGGAACAAGCACGGGCTGCCGAGGGTTGGCAGGGTTGAAGAAGGATTGAGCATCTGAAGGACTGCTCTCCTTCTCCGGGGAGGGGGGATGTCAGTGGTCAGTGCTCGACTGGCCCCCAGTGGAGACTGGGGGGCAGTACGCCGATACTGCAGAAGAGGGGCGGAGATGGGACAGGCGCCTGGAGGAGCATGTGCAGATGCATGCACGCTCCCTCCACTGGCGTCATTGCATGCCCCTCCCTGCAGGGAAGAAAACCAGAAAATCCCTCGGCAGTATGAAGGCTGCCCCAACGGGCGCCACCACAGATGTGCCCAACTCAGCTCCCTCCTGGGCCTGCCTTCCAAGTCTCCACAATGGTGGGGTAAGTACCCGCTGTGATGCGGCCTGGAAGGGCTGTGGCAGGGAGGTGTGAGCTCTGGCTGCAGTCGTGGAGACAGTCATGAAGGCTGGCTGGAGAGGAGGAACCAAAGGCACTCCCCGCCCCCCCAGCAGAGGACACAGAAAGAAAGAAACTGAGAAAAAAATAGATAACTTAGAAATAAAAACAAATGAATATACCTGTTATAGCAATTTTCAAAAAACAAACTGTGTGGGAAAGTGACGGAGAGGAAAATTAAAATTGTTAATATTAGAGTCACCATTATTCTTGGAGTTGAGAAAAGAGATATTGGACGAGTCAACTGTACCATTATCATTGGAAAAGTATATTATAAATACCACCTTAGCACCCTGTCTATATCGGAATGCCAAACATAATTTATTTATTTTATTTATGTATTTGTTTACCAGGTAAGTGCGCTGATCCCGGGTACCGTTTTCAGGCATGACCCGGGCTGTAGAGATGGCACAAAGGTATTACAGTTAGGAAAATACATTTTCCCAGGTACAACGCAGGTATAAATGCATGTGCAATACAGCATGCATTACAGAGAAGTAAAATACCAAACAAAAATCCAAACAGCAGAAATATTTAGTGCAGTTTCACAGGATGACAACATTCACAAATGAACCTCAGACTTGGGAGTTGAGGAGTCCACTTCAGGAATGTGGAGACTAGATATTCACCAGGGGGGCAGGTACAAGTGGCAGAGGCCATCAAGGTAGCTTTATAATTTGTTTTAAATGCCTGGTGTGAGTCTAGAGAGCGAAGAGGGGTAGGTAGGCTGTTCCACAGTCTGGAAGCTACAGAGGAGAAAGCTCTGCTACCTAGGCAGTAATAATCCATGGACCACTAAGGGGGGAATGCTGGAGGTCTGAAGACTTCATGGGCAGGTGTTTAGTTTGATCAAGGAAGAAAAGAGGGATAGGCCACCATATCCTATAGCACTGTCTGTAGTACAGCCGAGGAAGTAATTATTTCTGGTCTGCAGGAGGAGCCAACCTAGGGACTGGTAGAGGGAGCAATGGTGTGCAGGGTACATACATACATACATAGACAGTGTCGGCAGATAAGGGCCTATGGCCCACCCAGTCTGCCCATTTAAGTTTGTAAGTTCAGTTTATGTTTTCCAGGAAGTCTGTTGCCCCTTACCCCGACCTCCAGAATTCCTTTATGTCTATCCCATGCATTCTTAAATCCCGTGATTGTTTCAGTCCCCACCACTTCCTCTGGCAGGGTGTTCCACTTGTCCACCACCCGTTCTGTGAAGAAATTCTTCCTCACGTTTCCTCTGAATCGTCCTCCCTCCAACTTCATCCCATGCCCTCTAGTCCTGGAACATCTTTTTCGCTTAAAAATAGTGCATTCCTGCACCCTGTTCCTCCCTGTAAGATACTTGTATGTCTCTATCATATCCCCTCTCTCCCTCCTCTCCTCCAGGGAGTACATGTTCAGAGCCTTCAACCTGTCCTCATAGGACTTGTGATGCAATCCATGCACCATCTTTGTTGCCCTCCTCTGAACCTTCTCTACCCTGTCTATGTCCTTACGTAGGTAAGGTCTCCAGAACTGCACAGTGTACTCCAGGTGCGGCCTCACTAGTGTCTTGTATAGTGGAATTATGACCTCCCTTTTCCTGCTGGTGATGCCCCTGCCTATGCATCCCAGCATCCTATTTGCTTTACCTGCTGCCTTGTCACACTGTTTCCCTGCTTTGAGGTCATCAGAGATGATAACTCCAAGATCCCTTTCCTGCTTGGGTGCCATTAGTACAAATCTACAGATACTGTTGTAGGTGGTGGTTAGCCTAGCAAGAAGTTGGGAGGAGGTACGAGTATAAACGTGGGCACAATAGTCCATCAGAGAAAGGAGGTTGCCTTGGGCTATGGCAACCCTGGCTTCTGAGGATAAGTAGTGCTTTAGACAGAATTCCACTGCCAATTTTTGGTTGAGCCTTTGCAGGGTGTTGTTTATGTGTATAGAGAATGTTAAGGTGGGATCAAGGGTGACACCTTGGTATTTGAAAAAGGGTAGGTTTTCGAGTGCGGATCCATCAGGAGATAAGACTGTCTGAGTAGCTTGAGTATTTGTTAGTTTAGTGATCTTTGGTTTGCAGCCCAGGTGCATGGCCTTTGTCTTTTTGGAGTTCACTAGGAATCTGTGCTCCTGGAACCAGTTGTGGGCTGCCCCATAGTTTAGGGTTAGTGTAACGGAAAGGCAGGTCAGTGATTTGGTGCAGTGGAACAGTACAAGGTCATCTCCGTATAGGATGGCTTTGCATAAGAGGCTGTCTGCAGCTAGGGGGTTGATGAAAAGTGAAAAGAGGAGCAGGCCCAGGATGGACCACTGGGGAACACCAGTGGTTACCACCTTAGCCACTGAGGTAGCGCCTTCGATGCTAACCGTTTGGTAGTTCTGGAACCAAGCAGCCATCCCCACTGCACAGCCAAGGTTTCTTAACCTGTCTAGAGTTCTAACTAATGATCAGCAGAAGGTTTTGGCACGTGGTTTATCATCTGTACCCTGTCAGAATGTAAATGAATTTGAAATATATAATGACCTGTTTATGTTATTTAGGAAACTGACTTTGAAAAAAGTTTTTTGCTAGTGACAATGTGTCAACAGATCTGCCAGTAGATTAAACCAGCAATTCTGATGTTAATGATACTGCTCCTGGTACTAGTGTGTAAAAGGGGGGGAGGCGCTACCCCTCGTTAGACATGATTAAAGACAATGAGCTGTCCCTATTACTACAGAGTGCTGGGCGGAATGTACAGCCATTTCTGACACAACTGGAGTCCCATTGGGGGACAAAATGATTACACCTCAGCTTAAAAAGCTATTTTCTTTTATGCCCCCTTCCCCAGACAGTGGTGTATTCAAGATATTTCAGGAAGCAGTATTGAAAGACACTGCAAAACTAATTATGGAATCTAAACATAGAAAACATTGGGATAATTTACAAGAAGGGGAAAGGAAAGCCTTGTTAGAATTGCAAACATCAAAACCTAATGAGTTAAATGACTACATGGACTGGAAACCTTTCATTCACTGATTAAGTATTTATCTACAGGATGTGCAGTAGGGGATTGTGATGGATTACTAACACATTGCTGGACAAAATGTGCTTGGTATTTTGCAGATGTAAGCTTTATAATAAAAAATGTGATTAAAACTATTTTTTTCCCTTATACTATAGTGCCATAGTAAAATATAAAAAATATGGTGTTTTTAGATACTTATTCATTTTAACTACCAATTTCTGTTTCCTGGTTTGGCAGCCCAGGTCAGCAGTGTTGTGAAATAAGGGAAGGTGTGTACCTTTCTTAGGATTCAATTGAGTTCAACCTTTGTTCACTCACTAGAGAGCTGACCTGGATGGCTCAATCACTTAACTGAATTGGCATCACTTTATTTGAAAGAATGTTTGAAACACTCAAATTGTTTAATTATTTTTGATTGTAAAACACTTGTAAAGAAATATACTTAAACACCTAAAGATCACTGTGTGGTTATGCCTCCTAAGGAAGGGGTTGTTGCCCCAAAGCGCAGAGGCAGAGTTTGTGTGGGAGCTATAGAATTGCATGAGCTTTTGTGTGCCATTTATATTTACTTTTGTTGTAAGTTCCGATTCTTATTTGAATCATTAAATCTTTTAATAATCTCTCACTGAATTTTGGCCTGGAGTGCTGGATTCTTTTAAAACTTTAGTATTTGTATTTTTGCCAGCACCCACTCGTTATGTGAGCACCATCTTCTGGAGTGCAGTAAGGAGCAGAGTGTGATTGATCATGTCAAAAACCTTGGTCAAATCAACAAAGACAGCACCTGTGAGGTTTCCTACATCCTTGTTTCTAAAAACATGGTTTGTGAAATTGGCCAGGGCGAATGAAGTACTGTGATACTCCCTAAACCCGTGCTGGTGTGGGCAGAGAAAATTATATCTGTTGACATATTCTGCAAGTTGATGATGGACTACCTTTTCATGGAGTTTAATAATCTGGACTCTTGGTTCACTGACAGATGTAAAACCAAACTTAAAAAAAAACATCAAGCCAACCTGGTGGCACTGAGGGTTGAGGCTCTGGATGCCACACCTCGCGCCATGCCGGCGACCCGGGTTCGGCAATGAGCCTGGGCCGTCTTGGGTCAACAGGGAAGGGAAAGGATTGAGCATCCAGAGGACAGCTCTCCTCTCTCGGGAGGAAGGGGGGTACAGTCTCGGTGCTTGGCTGACCTCTGGAGGAGGCACAGCAAGCGTGCGGAGTGAACAAAGAGGGTTGGGAGTGGTGGATGTCGGCGGGAACGCCTTGACGTCGGACGCACACCACTCCCCAGAAAAGTGGAAAAACACCAGCAACGATGCCTGAAGACGGGCCCCGGCATCACGAGACCAGGACCGGAGATGGATAGTACAAGTCCGGCCACACTTGGATGATGGCTGGGGTGCTTTGGGGTAGGCCTCCCATCCCACTCAGGGAGTAATCCGAGGGCGATGACAGGACAGATTCGTGAGGGCTCATATACCCCTGGAGATCTGGCGGGCACAATGCCTTGGGAGTCCCTGAGGGAAGGTAGGCGCTGTGGTGAAGGGGGAGGAGATAAAAATAGAAAGTTTAAAAAAAAAAAAGCATCAGTCATTTTATCAGTGAAATCAGATATTATAAAACCAGGAGCAATATAATTTTATTTAGCAAAAAACAGGAAAACTTAGAAAAAAATCTTAGAAGAAGAAAAGCCTAAATTTTAAACAGAATTTTGGAAAAAATTGAAGAAATCCGTAGAATCAAAAAACACTTAACCCTTTTAGAATTTGGTGTTTATTCCACCTGAGGTCTGAGAAAACCATTTTAGAAAACTGTTTTATAATCAAATTGAAGAATTTAGACAGGGTACTGAACAGGTGATAGTTAATAAAGCTGAAAGTTCTAATAAACCATTAAATAAAGTTAAAGGGTTTAATAAACTATTGTCTTTTTGCATTTCTATGGATGCTATTTTTCATGTAGTAATGAGAACCAAGCAAAAAAAGCTCCAGGGACTTATAAAATAGTTGTGGATGGATACTAAATTGCTCTAGATTGCTGGCTCCCACTGTTCAATTACTTATTCAGTTGAATTTTACAGTCCAGAACTTCCCCCATTTCCTAGTCTGGTAGTATAATCCACCCAAAACATAAACAAGCATTTCTCAGTGCCGAATGTTTGCTTGCTTGTACTTGCTGTGTGGCTGCTGGGTATAGATAGCACAGAGGTAAAAATTAACAAATTAATAACAAGACGTATCATAGTGACATTGTTAAGATTGGGAAATGAAGTTTTGAGTCTCCTCAACAAGCCACCCGAGACATGGCTCAACCACCTACTCTTCCTAGGAGGCAAACCAAGGGGTATGGTGCAGTCTGACAGGTTGTGGAAGGTACCTGGAGAAGGCGGGGGTGGTGTGCAGGGGGCATTAATTCTTTTGGTAAATAATATCTTAATATAATCAGAACTACAGTAACACGTTGAACATACAGTACTTTTTCATACCTGTCTGCCAGTCTAAGTTTCTGACTCCATTCTATCCGTCTGTCCGTCTGATGGCTATAGCTAACTGATCTCTGTTGCTTTCAGTCCTGCAACCCATTAGCCTCTAGGTATTATAAAGTTGTCTTTGACCATTGTCTCCATTAAAATGGAGATAAGACTGACAAGTTTGTAGCTTTCAGGGCCCCTCCTCTCTCCCCCCTTATGCAGTGGAACAATCTTCCTGTCCAAGTGCCCTGTCCACCATAAGGGTCACAAGCCCTTTACTCACTCTGTCAGCTGTGACCTTAGTTTGCCCCACTCCTTGTACCCCCTAGAGAATATTGCTTTCTGGTACAGGCTTTTCATCCTCCGCCATAAAAACCAAGCCAATGAAATTGTTTAATACACTCGTTTTCTGCCCATCATCCTCCACCAACCTCCCCACCTTAGATTACCTAACGTTTCCCCTTTTGAGTTTTCTTTTTTCCCTACTATATCTAATAAAATGTCATTTCCCCCTTCTTTCACACCTTTGGTATGCTAGGCTCTGTGTTTGCTCTTGTTTTACTGACCAGTACCTTTGCCTCTATTAACTTTCCTGCAGTTCTTCCCACTCGTCCTTCTCCTGATTTGTCCTGTAAGTCATGAAGGCCCCTTTTTTGTCCCTCACTGCCACCCCACCTCCTTACAAAATCGTACTGGCTTCCTGTATGTATTCCTCTTGGTGACATTCCTCAAATATGAGTCAGTCACCCCCAATATGGTCCATATCTTATCCGATGTATCCTCTACTCCTTCTATTCCACCACTCCACCAGTTTCCCCTGATCCTTTCTCTCATCTTTGAAATAGACCTACAGCTTCCACAGAAACACAGAATTTGATGGCAGATAAGGACCGCGTGGCCCACCTAGTCTGCTCATTTCCCTACCTAATGGATAAGCTGCAGTCTAGATCCTAGTTAACCAACAGCCTAGTTCCTCCTACCCCCCACTAGAATTGCCTTATGTCTGTCCCATGCATTCTTGAATTCCCCCACTGTTTTTGACTCTCCGACCTCCTCAGGAAGGCTGTTCCATGTATCCACAACCCCCTCTGTGAAGAAATACTTCCTCACATTACCTCTGAGCCATCCCCCCTCTATCTTCAAATTGTGCCCCCTTGTTTTTGCACATCTCTTTTTCTGAAAGATGCTACCCTCTTGGACTTTGTTGATTCCCTTGAGGTATTGGAAAGTTTTTATCATGTCCCCCCTCTCCCTCCTTGCCTCGAGGCTCCTCCCATGGTTAATTCAAATCAAACTGTGTCATACTCACTAGATCATAGCGATACTATCACCACTCCCACTCCCTTCAAAAAGCAATACTGCTGCACTTATTGTCCCACCTCCCCTTCCCCCAACAAAGCTGCTCATCTGCAAATGAAGTACCAGTAGCATACCACCAATGCAGACTGTTTTAGCGATAATATTAATCCCAGTCCCACCCACAAATCTACTTGGCTGTAGTTGTAGTCCCTGTCATAGCACACCAATACAAAACCACACTGTGGCACTTGTAGTCCTGGTCCAAACCCCATGGTCCAACAAAAAAGCCTTTCATCAGCACCTGGAGAGTGGCACCCTCCCCCCCCCCAATGAAGCAACTTGGCTGCACTTGTACAGTCGGCCCCCCACTCCAATAAAACAACTCAGCTGCGCTTACAGTTCCAGACCAAACCCCATGCTGCGACACAGAGCCTCTCAGCAGCACTTGTACAATGCCCCCCCAACCCCAACAAAGCGACACTGCTGCACTTGTAGTCCCAGTCCTGCCACCCCAGTGCAAAGCTGCTGAATGGTAATTTTGTCATGCTTCCCCTGCCCACAAAGTTTCTTAGTCACAATTGAATTCCAGTTCTCACCCCACTAATACAAAGCTGTTCAGAAGCAACTGTAGCTCTTGTTCCACCCACCCCCAAATAGAGCTGCTCACTGGTACTTGTAATCTCTTAACTGTTCCACACATGTTCTGGGACATGAATGTGAATGGGACACGTTAGGTGGAGTGGAAGCTATACAATTTACAGGGCTTCCTGTACTGCTGATTGGCCCTTGTACCTCTTTGTCCTGCCTTCTCACCCACACACACAGTCCCTGCCCTCCAACTCCTGAAAATCAGTTCCTGCAAAAGTAAGAAAAATGTATTAAATAATCACCAGATTTCACCTATTTCTGCTTGTCCCACCCTTTAGTTTGGCAATCTGCTTTTAAATATGCCCCGAGGTCCAAGCACTATGCTTTTTTAATCAGATTTACAGGGCTTCCTATAGAAACATAGAATTTGATGGCAGATAAGGACCGCTTGGCCCACCCAGTCTGCCCATTTCCCTACCTACTGGATAAGTTGCAGATCCTAGTTAACCAGCAGCCTACTTCTTCCTACCCCAACCCCCTAGAATTGCCTTATGACTGTCCCATGCATGCTTGAATTCCACCACCATTTTTGACTTCACAACCTCCTCCGGAAGGCCGTTCCATGCATCAACAACCCTCTCTGTGAAAAATACTTCCCTAAATTACCTCTGAGCTGCCCCCATCTTCAAATTGTGCCCCTCGTTCTTGCACCCTCTTTTTTTGAAAGATGTTACCCTCTTGGACTTTGTTGATTCCCTTGAGGTACTTGAAAGTTTCTATCATGTCCCCCTCTCCCTCCTTTCCTCGAGGCTATACATATTAAACTCTTTAAGTCTCTCTTCATATGTCTTCCGTGCAGACCCTGCACCATTTTAGTTGCCCTCCTCTGGACAGCTTCCATCCTGTCTATGTCTTTGTGGAGATTGGGTCTCCAGAACTGCACACAGTACTCCAGATGGGGTCTCACCAGCTGTCTGTACAGAGGGATAATAACTTCCTGTTTTCTACTGGTGATGCCTCTCCTATGCATCCCAGTAACCCCCAGCCCTCCTTGTTGCCCTCTCACATTGCTTGCCCACCTTTAGGTCATCTGATATGACTACCCCCAGGTCTCTTTCCATTTTGTTGTTGTTAGTATCTCACCCCCATTGTGTACTCTTCCCTGGTTTTGTTTCCCAGGTGCATTACTGCACTTCTTAGCATTGAATCTAAGCTGCCATACATTTGACCATTCCTCTAACCTTGCCAAGTCCCTTCTCATCCTTTCCACCCCACCTTGTGCATCAACTCTGTTGCAGATCTTTGTGTCATCTGCAAAGAGACATTTTTCCTTCCAGTCCCTCTGCAATGTCGTTAAAAGACATTGAAGAGGACCAGTCCTATACTGAACCCTCAGGTACCTCACTAGTAACCCCCCTTTCTTCAGAGTGAGTCCATTTACTATTACTCTCTGTGTCCTATTCTCCAGCCATTTTTACCTAGGCTGTCATCTTGGGACTCACTCCCAGGCTGGCTAACTTGTATATTAATCTTTTGTGTGGGACTGTGTCAAATGCCTTGCTAAAGTCTAGGTAGGCCATGTCCACAGCCCCTTCCTGATCTACTACTTTGGTCACCCAGTCAAAGAAATCTATCAGATTCGTCTGGCATGACCTTCCCGCTGTGAATCCATGCTGCCTTGGGTCCTGTGCCCCTCTGGCCTCTAGATACTCGACAGTTCTTTCCTTCAGAAGTGATTCCATCATTTTCCCTATCACTGAGGTTGAATTAACAGGTCTGTAGTTTCCTGCTTCTGCCTTGCTCCCACTTTTGTGAAGGGGAATCACATCTGCCGTCCTCCAGTCCTCGGGCACCACCCCATCCTCCCATGATTTGTTAAAGAGGGTAGTCAGTGGTGTCACTAGTTCTACCTTAGTTCTTTTTAGAATTCTGGGATGAATCCCATCAGGCCCCATTGCTTTGTCCACCTTCAGTTTTAAGAGTTCTTTCATAACCCTTTCTTCTGTAAATGGGCTGGTATCAACTTCTGTATCCAGAGTGTTTCTACTGTTTGTTTTAGGTACCTCCCTCTCTTCATTTGTAAATACTGAGCAAAAATATTTGTTTAGTATCTCTGCCTTTTCATAGTCACCCTCCGCCCACCCTCCCTCCCCTTTATTAAGCCTCACTATCCCTCCCTTGGTCTTCCTTCGCTCTCTGATATACCTATAAAAGGTTTTATCCCCCTTCTTAACTGAGTTGGCTATCTTTTCCTCGGTTTGGGCCTTTGCTGTTCTGACTGCCTTCCAGCTTCCTTTTGCTTTAACTGATACAGTTCTCTGTCCTGCTCCTTCTGTGATTCCTTGTACTTCCTGAATGCTTTCTTTTTCTCTTGAACCTTCACTGCCACTTCCTTTGAGAACCATAGTGGTTTCTTACATTGTTTTGTTTTGTTTATTTGCTTCACACAAAGGCTTGTTACCTCTGTGATGGCAGTTTTATTATTCCCCATTGTTCTTCCACCCCTCCTTCCTGCCCATTTGCTAGTGCATTCCTTAGGCACTCACCCATTTTGCAAAGTCAGCCCTCCTAAAGTCCAGTACTTTTGCCTTTGTATGGCTTGACTCTATTGCTGTGTTTATTGTGAACCATACTGTTCGATGGTCGCTAGTTCCCAGACTGCTACCCACTTCTACATCTGTGATCCTCTCTCCATCTCCATTTGAGAGAACCAGGTCTAAGATTGCTCCCTCTCGAGTGGGCTCCAATACTAGTTGTCTAAGGCATGCCCTGTGGGCATCTAGAATAACCCCACTCTTAGAAGTGGCTGCTGCAACTGCACTCCAGTTAACATCTGGCATATTCAGATCACCCATCAGCAATATCTCCCTTTTTCTGCCATTCTAAGTATACTTTCTATAATTTCCTTGTCCATTTCCTCCCCTGAGAAGGAGTCTGTATACAACCCTGTCTGATTGTGGTGCCATTGCCTGTCTCCAAATTTACCCACAGTGCTTCTTCTCCTCCCTGTTTACCCTTTTGTTTTGTTGCTTTGATTCCTTCCCTTATGTAAAGAGCTACTCCTCCTCCTCTTTTACCCTCCCTGTACCTCCTGTAGATAGTGTATCCTGGTATGTTTACGTCCCAGTCATGGTTTTGTGTGTACCATGTTTCTGTGACTGCCACGATATCCAGATGTTCCTCCTCCATCAAGGCCACTAATTCAGGAAGCATGTCACCCAGACTATGGGCATTGGTACTCATTGCTCTCCATTTTTTGATGGCTTTACCTTCATTGCAGCATACTTCCCTGATTGCCCTTGTACCTCTTTGTCCCGCCCCCCCTACACACACACACACACACACACACACACACAGTCTCGGCCTTCCAATTCCCCAAAATCAGCTCCTGCAAAAGTAAGAAAAACAGATTAAAGCATCACCAGGTTTCACCAATTTCTGCTTATCCCTCCCTTTAGCTTGGTTCTCTGCTTTTAAAAAAAATCCTAAGGACCAAGCACTCTAATGTTTAGCTAGAATGATAGATATTCTGATCTGGTATCAGACATCACATCAGCTATCACTCACCCAGTACCCACCTAATAAACTGAATATTACATGGGACACCACACAGTACCCACCTAGTAAACTGAATATTACATGGGACACCACCAGCCTTTAAAGTGTGAGCATAAACCAAATTACGGTACAATAGTACCTAAATCCATTATTACATCTCATATTCAGTACCTTAGCAGTTAGCAGCATAGCAAAGTACTCAGCACACTGTGAAAAAAGGTGATGTCAATGATTAAATAAATGTGACCTAGACTTCCACCCCATGCACAATGGCCACCTAGTTCGGAGCTCCGCACTAACTCCCGAATAAATACCCTCCGTTGAACACTTTACGTGAACCTAATCAGCAAACTAATGACTCAGCAAGGTAAAGGAGGGTATTCTGTACCTGAACTGGTGTCCTTCATTCATGGTGAGCAGAAATGGAGAGCGATGCAGAGAGATCAGAAAAGGAGGCCTCTGACTCCGAATACGTGCAAGAGGCTAAAAATAAGGGCCAGGGTAGGTCCACACAGAAGGGCCCGCATTCTGCAGCAAAACCCAAACTAAAGAAAGTGAAGCTAGACCTTATCTATCAAGAACTTCCCTCATTTAGAACTGAAATTAAACAGCTTTATGGGGCGCTCCGAAAGGATGTGATGTTACTGGAGCAGCGGGTGAATGGCACTGAAAGGCAGCTAACGGCCACTGAAAACCAGGTGGATGACTACAGCAACAAGAAGCTTTGGAGGCCAGACAGGAGGATGCTGAAAATGGGGCCAGAAGAGAGAACATCCATATTTATTGCATACCGGAGAGCGCTGAGGGCCCTAACATCAAGGACTTTGTAGATAATTTACTACATACAGCCCTGGAACTGCCCAAAGGGTTTCCGTTCCACCTAGAGAGAGTACAACGGGCCTTATCCCCAAAGCCATCAGATCCTGCGCCCCCAGGTTTACCATTGCTTGCTTCAATAGCTTTGCTACTAAAGAGTAGGTTCTCCTGATGGCATGGCAAAAACAGAAAATGTATTTTGGGCAGAAACGCTTTTATCTCAACCATGATTATGCGCCGAAAACCATAAGGCAAGGCAGGGCTTACTTGCCATTGTTACCCGTAATCAGAGCTGCTGGACATAAATTTTCAACCCCCTACCCAGCTCATTTAATAGTACGCCTTCCAAATGGCAAAAAAAAGTGTGCCACAGTGCATGAAGCTAAGCAGGATCTCACCAGAATGGGCCTCCATTTACCTGAACGTTTGAAGGGAACAGCAGAACCTATCTCCAGACCTCCACGATGGCAAACGGTTCAGACAGGCACAAAGGAGGGGAAGAGTAATACCAGCACCCAAGATATAAAGAAAACACTAGCTACATTTCATCGCCCTGAACACACCACCAGGAATGATCAGACCTGAGAGACTTCTTGGTGGAGCGACTCATATAATAGCAGGTTAGTGGGTGGGTAGGGGTGGGAGGTAATCCCCAGGACCCTTTTTCCGTACTATCCTGACTCTAGGCCTGAAATATTGTCATAGTTTAGAAAATGGGCCTTTTATTTGGAGGCATCTGATTGGCTGGTACCCATTCCACAGGGGTACATTAAGTTTCAATAGATGCCCACCAAATAAAAAGTGCCAGCCTACAATGCCCCTTCACCAATTCTACTATTCCTGTGCCCACTATGCTTCCTAATTGGCTAGAATCATAATATGAAATTCGAAATTGCCACCATTTTTTTCTCTTGCTTAGCGAGAGATCCTGCACCCTCCACTGCCCAATTTAGTGCCAGCTACCACATGAACCCGCACCACACCTCCCTGGTACTCCGTCTGCCTCCATGAAGAAAAACACGAACGAAGCAATAAAAAAAAAAGCCGTTAGACCGATCAGCTTCTGACTGTGCTTTCTTCTCCTGTGTCCCGATCTCATCTGCAACTGCTCTGCCCCCCCCACCACATGTCCTTTCGTCCCCTGTCATCACACAGTGGCTTAGAAAACGTTTTTGTTTTACTTGCCGGCTTGCCACTGCTGCTCTGTCTCTGTCTTTCCCACTCACAAACACATTCCCTTCTGCTGGGCTGCGTTCACTTTCCTTGCTTCAGTTACAACCACGGATGTCGCTACGACCCGAAGACAAACTGAAGGCTTGGGCATCAGGATCATGTAATAGCTAGCACATTACCAGTCAGAATATGCTGGTTGTTAACTTTAAAAAGTATTCTTCATTTCTTTTGGGCTGTATTTTTTACGGACTGGCGACCCCGAGACAAACTGAAGGCTTGGGCATCAGGATGTTGAGAAGGCAGCACATTACCAGCCGTAAATATGCTGGCTGTTAACTTTAAAAAGTATTCTTCATTTCTTTTATGGGCTGTATTTTTACCGGACTGGCAGGGCTTTGACATGCTCGGTCTTCTGAGTCCACTGGGGTTTTACCGACTGGCAGGGCTTTGACGTGCTTCGGTCTTCTGAGTCCACTGGGGCGACACATTTAAATAAAAGCACAGTACAATCAAACTGCATGTTTTCTCACTCTTCAGAGGGCCCCAAAACCAAAAACATCATTCTAATGCAGGCGGAGGAACTATTTTTTACAAAATGACTTTAAACTATTTTTTATTAATTTTCTTTTTATTTAACTTATGTTTTTTACACTGCCCATTTTTAACGCATTACTCTTGAGGGTGGAGCGGTAATGGGCATGACCTTCTAGGGTAGAGGGCCCCAGCCATGCAAGGCCGGGGTTCATTACGCCTCTGGGCGGTCCGGTATTGCCTAATACCGCCTAATTCTCGGTATTATTGCTTAATTAGCGTAGTGACACTATTAAAGATGCATAACATTTGCCAAGGTGGTGTTGGGTTTAGTTGCCATCCCCCAGTTTAGTAGCAGATCTTACTAAATGGAATCCCTGATGTATTTTGAACTTTATTTAGCCCAACAAACCAGGGCAAAATAATTTGAACTTTTAAGTTGGACTGTGTCACATAAACTTTAAGAAGGACTATACCACCAGTTTTAAGTCCCAGAATAATATAATGGGAGCGGAGACCTATACTGGGAGTCTGTTACAAGTGGTTATATGAGATCTGGGGCATTTAAACTCCTTTTTCTCCAAATTTATTGTTTTTTCCTAATTCGATTTTATGTTGGAGCATACATTTGCTCCCGGGAGGCCCCAGGCTTTTTTGATCTTGGTCTATCCTCGTTTCCTATGGGTTCCAGTTTATTACCGATTGACCACATTGGATATAAAGGAAGGAAGAGGTTATCCTCCCCCACCTTGGAAGTACTAGTTTATAACATTTTTATGTTTGCTTGCATGCATGTGCAAGAAACATAGTGCCATCATCCGAGTTTTCGAAGGTGTGGCACCCTGTCTTCCAATGCAGTCAGTGTGTTTGCAGGTGCGGCCACAGTTCACCAATAAATGCTGCAGCTGTCTATGACAGCAGTTGAAAATGCAGTGCCGTACAGTTGAAAGGGAGAGCTATGCTTCAGTGAGCAGCGATAAGATATTGCGTGCTCATGCGCTCCTCCCACACATACATGCATATTGCGTGCTCATGCTTCCTCCCCCCCCACGCACACAATGTATGGCCGACAGGGGTGCCCAATCCCTCGTCGGCTCTGCTGTGCTTCCCCCACCAAAGAGACTACCGGGTGCCACGCTGGGAGCCCTCCCCAGCGTGGCAACATTCTGTATGGCTGATGGGGATGCCCAATCCCCCGTCGGCTCCACTGCCCCCCCAAACAGCCTTCCAGCTGCCACGCTGGGAGCCCACCCCAGCGTGGCACAAGTCCCACATCATTCTCCTAAAAAGAAAAGCACCTGGAAAGAAAAAACCTTCCCTCGCTGACTGTCCTGACCCACCACCCGCACCCACCCTCTGTGCACCCTGCCTCCCCATACTCCCCTCACCCCATACTTACCTCTGGAGTCTGGCGCAACGATCTTCGGTGGACCGGGAACACATCTGCACTCTTCAAAGCTGACCGTGAGCTGAGGAAATGCCTGTAAGCAGTATAATGGAATAAATAGGGTTTTTTCAACTTTGATGCATATCTCAGGCATTTTGGGGAATTTTTTTACCAAATTTTCAACGAATTTTGGGACCCCACCTCCTTGAATCTGTCACTGTCATTTTTGTGTCGGAGCTGAAAAGGTGATTTGAGTCACTGCACAGAACCACCTTTTGGGACCGATTTAAGAAATGACAGTGTCACAGTTCATGAGGTAGGCCCCCAAAAACCCTATGTTGAAAATTTGGTGAAAAAAATTCCCCAAAATGACTGTTTTACGAGCATGCATTGTGCTGTTCCTAGCATGCTCGTAAGTTCGCGAATTTTCAATATTTTCACTCCAGATTTTCAACATTGCCATTTTACCATGGCATTCGATCGGGTTCTTTGGAGCTATCTCTGGCAGGTACTGAGGGCATTTGTGTTCCCGGGGGAATCTGGTAAATGGCTTAGTAACCTCTGTGCTAATCCCAGGGCCTATATAAGAGTTAATGGCTCTTTGTCCTCCCCTATAGACCTGGAACGGAGACCAGGCAGGGTTGTCCCTTGTCGCCATTATTATTCGCCCTTTATATAGAGCCTTTGGCTCTGGCAATGAGGGCTTCCAGAGAAGTACATGGGGTTGAATTAAAAGGGGACTCCTACTGTATGTCACTTTACGCAGATGATATGCTGTTAACATTAACAGTCCCTGAGATATCATTAAAAGGAACCTGGCAAACTGTGGAAAATTTTGGCTCAGTATCTGGATATGTTATTAATTCCTTGAAGACTGAGGTCCTTGCTCTACACTTCACTCCTCCCCCTCAGCTTAAACAAAGCTTACCCCTTAAGTGGCGAGCCACAAAGTTAAAATATCTTGGTATTCAACTACCACTTCAAGTTTCTAATGTGATTTTAGTAAATTATAACCAATGACGCAAGCTTTAGAGGCAGAGATACATAAATGGTCTCTGATGAAACTCCCCTTCTATCTGAGAATTGCTACAGTACAATCCAATATTCTGCCTCGGCTACTATATTTATATCACACAATCCCTTTCCTCCCTCCCAAAATGTACTTTGATGCATGGAATAAACTTTTATCTAGATTTGTATGGGACGGACACAGGCCACGTGTCCATTGGTCCTTGCTACCGCTGCCGAAAGACAGGGTTGGGTTAAACGTCTCGGATTTGAATCAGTATGCAATGTCGGTGAGAATAACCTGAATTCTCACCTGGGTCAATCCCAGTCTCCAACTCCCTTGGAAGAAAATAGAATGTTTTCTTAATGATATGCATGACCCACAAAAGGTAATTTTCGCTTCTCTTGTAACTTACCAACATTAGTAGATTTTGACACTGGGGCACGACAGACTTTGCAAAGTTGGTATAGATTTAGAACTTTATCAGCTATGGAACCTGTGTTTTTTTTTTAGCGGCTACTTTTTGCAGAAACAGATTTCTTACCCATTTGCCCAGCTCCAAAGGGAGTTTAACTTAATAAATATGGATCATTACAGGTACGTACAGGTACGCAATTTTCTTTTACATTAGGGCCCTTTGAGAAACTGTCTTCCTGATCCCATGCCCCTATTCCTGCAGCTGGTTATTAATGCGATTCGGGGGTCTATCCAGCTTCATTTGATAGGATTATTATATAGAGGAATAAGGGAGATTATATCTGATTCATCTGAGTCAGTGCTGGAGTCGTGGAACAAGGAATTACCTCCTAGGGTGACCTATGACCTCTGGGTAAAATATACTCGCCCCTCATTGGGGATCTCTCTGGCCCCTTATTGGAGAGAATTTGCATGGAAATCTTGCGTGAGATATTTTAATACACTGGCTAAACTGGTCAAGATTTTCCCTACACTGGGGGCTGACTGCTGGAGACAATGTGGGAAGGGGATGGCCGACCGGGTACACATCTTCTGGGGGTGTAGCAAATTACAAGTTTCCTGGCAACAAGTTGAGCAGACCTGACAGATGATTTTTTTCACCAGAAGTAGTGTTAAGCCCACAGTGTGCACTCTTGTCAATCCCTCCAGAAGGGCTCAAACTACAAAAAGGTTCCCTCATATTCACTTTTCTCCTTTTGGCTAAGAAGACCATTACTAAACTATAGAGGCAGGTCAGATCCCCTACAGTAGACTCTTGGCAAGATCTGATAGTGGAGCATTATTTACTAGGGCGTATGACAGCAGGAGCTATGGGCACAGGGAACAGTTTGAGATAAGATGAAGGGCTTGGGTGATTTTTCATTCAGCAAGAGACCCCCTCGTTTGTTCCATGATGGGATCAAAATACTTTGATAATAGGAGCTGTGAACGGATCATTGAGGGAGGGCTCTTTTTTCTGGATAGGGGAGAGCTGGTTGGAAAAAGGAGGACGGGGCGAAGGAGGGCACTTACTGGGATTGGGATTATATGTTGCGAACTATGTATACCGAATGAGATGAAAACATTACCACCACTGCCATTGTATTACCACCTATTGATTGATTTGAAAATGTGGATATTTATGTATATCAGCTATAACTTATCTGCAGCGTATTGTACCTCCTACTAAAATAACAGAAAAAGAAAGTTTAAAAAAAAAATGTGATATACAGTTATTAAACAACTCATCACCTCTTCTGACTTCTTGTAAATATCTGTTCTGACTGCTTTGAAATTTCATGATCAGCCAACAATGCAGCACGCAATCAGTGAGCAATGCAAGTTTCAGCTTCCATCCAGACTCCACACAGCATTCTGTTTGAATTAATTTACACCGTGACACACAGATGGGATAGATGAATTATCATAAATCATAGTGAAAGGAAATGAGTATGACTAACTTTTAATTTAATGGAATGTACTTACATTTTTTAGTAGACAGATTGTGCTGCACGGTGCACCTGGCTTGCTGGAGAGGGCTGAGACTTTCACAGTCTGAAAAGTGGTAGGGCCAAGGATGTAAGGGGTAAATCCCATTCCCCCGTTGAATGGGTTCACCCACAAAGTACGTTTTTTTCTCATTCAAATATGAAATCTGCGGAGTGACTCCCCCCACCACCGACAGCAATTTCCAGTGCTTAGTTCGTGTTTATGCTCACCTGAAAGCCTGACCCTTCCTTTTTATTTTTAAAGTTCGATCACTGTTCCTTAACTCAGCAGGCCATGAACCCAGCCCATCCCTATCAACACTACTAAAGCCTTCACTTTTTAAAATTCTGCTGACACCCTGCAAGCCACAAAAGGAGTGATTAGAAAGTAACACTGTTTATTGCACATGTTGCATTTTAAAGACACAGTCCTCCCTTGTAATAAATGAATATGACTGCAGAAACTGATAGGGCCAGGCCCTACCATTTATGAAAATAGTAGGTCCATGGCCATCGTGGCCCCCTCTGTTCTGGCACCTATGCTGAGATTTGAAGACACACCACCTACTGAGATCCCCGGGCTGTATTGTTGCAGCTGTGTCCTTGCTTTTGTTGCTCCCTACGTCTGGAGTTCCAAGACCTCCTCGCTCTCTCACTGTTGCTGGTAACCCTGCCAAGGACAGTCAAGCATCACACACTAAGGCCTGTCTCCACTAAGTCCATCTTGGCTGGCCTAGGACTGCTGCCTTGCCTTGCACCAATTTAACCCCCTCTTCCATGGACTCAGACATCTGCCCTTGCCTCACTGCCTGTCTCAGACTTTTTGTTGTCTGAGTGAGTTTTCTTTTTTATTTTACTTCAGTGGCTGATCTTGGTGTAATGCTGACTGTTCTGGTGCGGGGCAGGCTCAGGCAATGGGATGTTGGTTAAGTGGCAGCCCTAGCCTGGCTGTCCTGCTACTGTTTAGTAGTGTTTCCACTCACTGCCAGGCCCGCTATCTTGCTGCGCTCAGGCTCAACCTTCCCTGTCCTGACCCTCCTTCCATGGTTCTTCCACCAACCGCAGCCACCCACCCTGTCCTGACTCCTGTCCAATGTGCCTCAGCTACGCTAGCCTGCCGACCACCACTGTGAGGGAATTGAATATATGTGCCATACCAGTGTTGTCCTCTGCATCCATTCAGCTTCTATTGGCAAGTTTGGCATGATTATCTGAGGGTGAGGTAGTGACTGCTGACTGCAACCACAGACCACCATCCTGTGCCATGGTCTGTCCTCCAGTCCATTCACTAACCATCCCTGCTGCACTGCTGTCTAGGGAGTACTGAAGCAGCACTGACCCCCACCTGGCACGCCTGCTGACATCACAGAATCCAAAAGAGAGATGCAGGAAGCCACCCAACCTGGAGAACTACAGGAAACAGAGCTCACTGTGGCCTGCCTACACATAGAAGAGGGGTCACTGAACAGCACTGACCCCTACCCGGCACACTCTTGACATCACATAATTTAAAAGAGAGATGCAGGACATCGATCAAACTACTTAAATTATTCATTTATTCACAACCCAAACAGCTGCCCCAGTGTGTCTGAATGTTCCCTGTTTATCACATTTGTGTGCTTATGGAGGTCAAAACTGTAGCAGTGAAGAATGCATCTGAATCCCTTCTTTCTGATTTGCAACTATCTCCAGAGATAATGTTATGAGACAAACTAGTTAACTCACTGCAAGTGTTGTCCTCCAGATGAGACAAATTCTGTTAAAGTCACTGTCTAAATTCATTGCCAGAGTTTTTAGCCCATCAGGAGGATTGTCTACGAAGCATTGAAATGCTAATAGCTGACTGGGAACTTGATTAAAAGTGCAGGCACAAACTGTCAATGACTGAAATGGGCTCCACCTGCAGCCTGCTGCCTGACACTGTGGCATATTCAGGTGTAACGGGGATGGCAGCACTGCCAGAGCTGTCCTCTGTCCCATCCCTGTACCCCGCAGGGACCAAGTGAGTGACCTCCTAGTGCAAGACATTGAGTTCAGTGGCAAGCTTTAGTGAAACCTAAGATTAAGCCTTCCTCCTTTACAGAGCCCCTCGAACATCTCGGATTTTGATAAAACATCACCTCAATACACAATTCACCATATACAGTAGTTCCTACATTTTCTGTATTAGGCATCCAAGATGGGAATGGGCAGTCTCACTTTATATCCCATGTAGGGAATCCTTTCACTTTTTTTATAGGAAGGAGGAGTGGTGATGATGCAGAGAGGGAGGCTGCATAGGAGAGAGAAACACGAACCAGGAACGGGGCAGAAAGAGTCGTCTGAAGCCTTGACTGGGGGGGGGAACTTGATAGGAGCATTAACCAGCCAAAGGGGTAACAGAGTAAGGGGAATTGGCTAGGAATGAAACTGACAGAGGGCAGAAAGAAGTGCTACCATGCCCAGCGACCAGCTGGGTGGGAGGTGAAAAGTCAGAAGGAGGGGAAGAAAGTTTGCTGGAGCTGTGACCAGTGACTGGCAGGTTGGGGAGGCAGAGAAACAACTGGAAGCAGCCGGGGTGAAGAAATGGGAACTCAGAATACAGCTCGCAGAGGAAAGAACAAAGCAGGCTGATAATGTTTCACCCTAGAATGCTGTGCTATGCTCTCTCACGGCAACGTTCTGGAAGTTTGGCTCTGTAAGTTCTTTCTTCCTCTACACCCCAAATTCTGCTCTCCTCATCCTCCTGTCGGGGTCAAGTGGCATTTGTAGACAGGCAAGTGGGAAAAAACAGAAGATAATTGACAATTTGTTGAAAATGATACCACTAAGCTGGTCGTCGAGTGGTTTCATGCAGATGGAAGGATCAAGGTGCTCCATGATAAGAAAACATCGATCCTTTTAACTACAAGAAGCTTCTGCCCGGCAAGCAGAGAACAGTTTTATGCTCAGCCTCATTGATCATTGGCCTGTCACTGTCAAGCCACCTGCAGCCTGAGGTGCATTGGATATGACAGTGACACACCTCTGTAGTCCTCTGAAACCCGCAAGTAAACATGAAAAAGGTCCCTAAAAGATACTCTGATGTATCGTCCTATACGTTTACTACAATCCTATAGTCAACACATTAGTCATTATGTGTGAGTGCACCATCATGCGAAAGTGCTGTCATCTATCTCCACAGTGTCCATACGGGGAAGTCTTACTAATGCCTACTGTTACCTCACTATAACCCTTCTCAGGTGCACTTGGTATAGCCTACTTTACAGTAACTGATCGTTAGCTCCGTTACCTGCCAATACCTGTGTATTTGTCACTAGTCTGTTTCCAGCTTAGGTTGCCACTTGGATTTCTAACATTGTTACTGCTGGTGTAACTGTTACTAGGCCTGATCCTTCCCGGCTTGCCTGGGCCTTACTGTTATTGACTGGAGTTAGGGCAGGGGTATGTTCTGGGAGAATACCATCACTGAATGGAATTAATCTAGGGAACCTGCTGCCTCATGTTTGGTTTTTGCTATTTCATTTGTGAAAATGACCCCCTGCTCTGTTTGCTTCAACTGATTAGGTCTGGTTCCTTGTCACCCCAACATGGCCCCAACAGGAGTTACCCTAGCCTCAGTATATATTGCTCTATTTATCTACTGCGATCGCCTAGCTGTGAGATGTATGATCCCCTCTGTAGGCACTGTAAGGAGGATTTTCTGCCTTTTACTAATAAACCCTCAGGGTCACTAGGAAATACCTCTAACATGCTTATCCTGCATGGCCACTTCAAAAATGGTACCTGCTATAAACTCATGACAGGCGTTCTGCAATATTGTATGGCTGTCCAGCCCATAAACCCTGAGCTCCACTCCTAGGTTATATCCCTAATTATTCTATTGCTATCAGGAGCTGTTGAGTTAAATCCTAGCCCTAGTATAGCTAACACCAGGGTGTTCTCTCCTACTGTTCCTGGCTGGACTAATACTAGGGTAATGAAAATACTGCATATGAATATAAACAGTCTTCTGCTTAAGTTTCATGAGCTGGAAGCGACCCACCACTGTGCTCAGATATAACTGGCATGTCAGAAATTTGACCAAAACCAAGTATTCAATCCCACAAGGTTAAACTACCAGTTTACAACCTTTAGGAGAGACAGACTTCTATGAAAAGGGGGAGGTGTCCTATTCTATGTTCGATCTGTCCTCTCTGCCAGAGAAGTCGATCTGCCTGCCTTAAAGAACACCCCATGTGAGACCATATTTATGTCCATAACCCTGGGTGGGGTAAACTCTCTTTGTATAGGGTGTATAAACAATCCCCCAAACGTTGCTCCCCTAGCGCTGACCTCCCTCACAACCTGTCTTGCTGGTCAGACCTTTGGAGATGTAACAGGGTCTGTCCCTGCCACTGAGACTTGGGACCTTTTCCTTTTCTTAAACCTCTGGTTGCAACCACTTTCCTGTTTCTCTTTATGCAGTCCCTATGTTTCTGTATGGAGGCAGGCCACCTCCTTACAAAACTCCCCTCTCCGCTTTCTTATCCCTGCTGTTAAAATTTTCTCTTCATTTCCTGGTCCCTTGTCTATTCATGTTACCCGGAGTTCCTAAGTAAAAGAAACTCTATTACACTAGCAGCACATTATGAATAAAGGCATTTGTAAACCGCAGGTACCTGTGATGTAAAGGTAGGCTAAAGGAAAGCCTCTATTGTGTAAGTAAATTTCCCTAAAACAGTGTTCCTGCTCAGAAATGCCAAGCTAGCACTTGTATGGAAAACTCCTCTTTTTCTTAGAAAAGTGTCTCTGTTAGAGAGACTAAGCTGTTAGCTCCTGGCTGGACTCTGTGTTTAAAAAAAAAACACCATTTGGTGCTCCTTTTGGTGAAACAAAAGGGATAGCTAAGTTAGTTTGCTTAGCTTCTGTTGATAAAAAGCTGTTTCTGTTTAAGGAAACACAGAGCAGAGCTGCAGCCAGTTGTTTTGCCCCTAAAAATATGTTTGGAGATTTCAAACCACAATTGAAGCCAAACTAACTCCTGTGCTGCAAAACACCTGAAAAAGGAAGAAATGGTTACAGGTTTACTGTGTTTTAAACATTTCTGTGTCCTGGTAAACCAAAGAAGGTTTTGTTACTGCAAACCTAGAAAGAACTGAAACACTTAAACAAACAAGGAAGTTACCAGAATGCTGTTGCTGAGCTGCTCCTTGGAAGCTAAGAGGAGGCCTGCTTGCTAGCAGCTCTACAGCAGAATGAGAGCCACTATAGGGAGTGAGTGGCCCCTAGTGGTCTATATTTAAAGAGGGCAAACTGTCAATCAAATGTTAGGTGACTGTTGTTTGTATCAAATCCTTTATACAGAGTTTTTATTGTATAAAAAGTTCAAATGAAACTTTGTATTGATGTATAAAACAAGGTTATGCTAATGAACACTATTTTGAAAGGTTATTAATTGATTTTACCTTGTTCCAAAAGAATACTGGGTCACCTGACCAAGGAGGCGGGTATATAAACCCTACATCTCCAGGTGGCAAGTTAGATAGGGTCAGTTCTTCCTGATCTAGCGGGAGGGAAATCTTTGGAATTACCATTGATTGTTTATTATTTTGTTTCCTGTATTTATTTTTTGGTGCTGTAAATTGTTTATGAAGTAATAAACATCCCACCAAACAAACAGTGGGTTGCACCTAAACTGCTGCTTCTGTGTATGTTATTTGTTTGCCTGTAGACCCACCCTATAACAGGAGAACTGATAGTATGTGGTGATTTTATTCTAAATTGTTCCAGTTCGAACCACAAAGGGTACAAATCTACTCTAGCAGATGCTCACCTTGCTCAGCTGATAGAGAAACCCACTAGACTAAACTATAAACCTTGGAATCACATGCTCTTTGACTGGATCTTTGTTAATAGAGCCAAAAGAATCAAAGCTGTTGGGATCCTACCAGATTCCCTCAGCGATCACTTGCCAGTGTATTGTATCTGGAAAAACAATTTTCCTAGTCCCTCTCCTAACCTTATAGAAGCCAGAGACCTGTCCCACTTTGAGGAGGCTGCCTTTCTCCATAGACTAAAAGCCATCAACTGGAGACCAGTAATAGATCTTCCAGATGTGGACTAGGCCCTCGACTATTTCATTAACAACTTCAACAGTGTGGTTAACAAACATGCCCCATAAAGCGATGCAGAGCCAATCATCTCTGTGCCAAATGGATTAACAGTGACTACTGGAAAGCCATGCATCTTCGAGATAAGGCCTGAGAACAATATAAGAAAACTGGCCTGTCGTCTGACTGGCATGTCTATAGACATCTTAGAAATGCCTGCAAAAATAGTCTCAAAGGTGCCAAAAAGTCCCTACAAATAAAAAATCTATCTAACCCCAAAAATTTCTGGACCCAAATAAATTGTTTATTCAAAGGCATCTTCTTCTGAAATAACTGCTAATGGACAAGTCTTCTCTGACCCTATATCCATCGCTTCAGAGTTTAATAAGTTCTTCACAAACTTAGATTAGTTTAAGACCCCCTTAAGGGGCAACTTTGATAGCTCCTTGCCTCCTTACCAGTCACCTACCCCAGGACCTCAACCTGAGTTCAAGTTTAGACTAGTAACCAGGCAGAAAGTTCTCAAGCACCTTAAAGGAATAAAAAGTGAAGGTTCATCTGGATTTGATGACTTGGAACTCAAGTTCCTCAAAATTGCAGCACCCATAATTGCCAACCCCCTCAAACATCTTATCAATAAGTCTCTCCTTCTTGCAACTGTCCCTGAAAAATGGAAAGTAACTCTTGTGGTTCCTATCCACAAAGGTGGGCAGAAAGAATTAACTGAAAACTACAGACCCATCTCTCTTCTCTGCACACTTCCTAAATCCAGGAGAGGCTGCTATATGACCAGCTCCAGGCCTTCCTGGAGCATAATCACCCCCTGACTAGTGTCCAGCATGGTTTCAGCAAGAGTCATGGCACAGACACTGCTCTGGTGCATGTTGCCTCTGACATCCTCAATGCCATGGAGAACGGTATGGCTACAGGTGCAATTTTTGTTGACCTTACCAAGGTATTCGATTTGGTCAGTCATGACCTACTACTGTCCAGTCTAAAGGTAACTGGCTTTGATGACCTCTCCTGCCTCTGGTTCCACAATTACTTGACCAACTGGAAACACAGTATAAAGTGGCAAGGCGGCACCTCAGATTTTAAGGTGATAGCTGATGGTGTACCGCAAGGCTCTATTCTTGGCCCCCTCCTATTTTCCCTGTTCATAAATAATATGCCTCACAACTGTGGAGGGGCTATGGTACAACTACATGCAGACGATGCTATTTTATATGGATCCTGATGACATTAATTGGATAAACAATAACCTGGAGAGTGACTTCCAGCAACTGGAAAACTGGTTTCTGACAAACAAACTTGTCCTCAGCGTTAAGAAAGCCATGGTATTTGGACACAGGAGGCTAGGCACTGAGAGACAACACTTTCTCAAGCTATCCACCCCTGGTGGCACTCATCTCAAAGTGGTGGAGTCACTTAAATACCCTTGGGTAGTGCTAGGCCAAAACATGACCTTTTCACCTCATGTTGATGCTGTAATCAAAACCATAACATGTTCAGACAGCGACGGGAGTACCGCGAAGACCATTACCGCAACAAAATCGGAAGTTCACTGCAATGGTACCCGGTATTCCCGCCACAGCTGTCTCCAGGGATATCGCCCCCTCACTGAATCAACTCTGACTCGGAATTGGTTATCTGTAGTGTGGGGGGTGTGGGGGGGTGAAACCCCCTGCAAAAAACACTTGCTTTCCCAGATGGCACGATGCCAACTGTCGGCATTATGCCATTGCTGTAATGGCGTTCGACACAATTTGTGTCACTGCAGCATGGTGGAACCAATCAAAACACTGCATCAGAAACTCAGCCTCCTCTACAGGCTTATCCCCTATCTTCCTAGGGATGCTTACCTAGTCATTGCTAGCAGCACTCTAATGCCTCTACTCTTCTATGGAACCCCTCCACTACAGTCCATTTGTGACTCAAAACTCTGCAGGCTAAACACACTGTATAACAGAATCAGACAATTTGCAGCTGGTGCCCACTCCAGAGACCACCACTGCGGAGTGTTTGCTGCACTTGGTTGGTCCTCTTTTGATGCAAGACTGCAATATCCAATGTATTACCTAACCTTCAAGCTTGTGAAACTTACTGCAACCCCTAGCCTTACAAGAATTGTAGCCCTTTATCAACAGTCCTCACCCTCCCCTCACTAGGGTGTTTACCTGGCTCAGCACTCACGGGGGGGGCACACAAAGACATTTATATTTTTAACCCAGGGCCCAGGGTAGGCCATAGCACTGAGGGGCACCATTACAACACACAGTTCACACACAGATAAATGTTCACAAGCAGAATTAGAGTCAAGTAGCAGGTTTTATTCTGTACACAATGGACTGATGGACAATATTCTTGCCCACAGGAGCTGCAGGTGCAGAAGGTGCACAAAGTCTAAAAATCCCACAGTAGTGATTTATTGCAAGTCCATTTGTTTGGGGCCCCCTGTCATAGAGGGTCAGAGAAAAGGGTTTCCGTTGATCCTTCTTCCGGGCTATGGACACAGGACAGAGCTTGTCCAAAAATAAGTATGAACAACACTGGGTTCACAGTTTACCAGATTCCATTCTTTTCCTAAAAGTGAACAACAATGGGTTCACATGTCCCGAGGGTGAGCAACGCTGGGCTCCCCCCTCTTCCCAATGTCCCATCTCCATAGAGCCTTTTCAGGACAGAGAATGTTCACACATCTATGAGAAGCAGTTCCAGTGAAATTTAACCAACCTGAGAAAAGGTTTTCTCTCCTCATATCCCAAACAGAAACAAGTGTGTAGTTCCAAATTCTAGACAGAGGGCAGGCAACTCTTCCAAATGAATTCCTAACTATGAAGGCACCATTTGAGTAGTAAAACAGTCCTCCACCAGTTCTGAGGTAAAATTGTCCAAACTAACAGGAGTTCCCTCGAGGTGAGGGCAAAATCTGGCCATTTCACTACCTGGGCAGCATTTTTCCAACCAAAAGTCTCTCAGGAATGGGGGAGGATGCCATGTATCCACAGTTACAGGACCCATTGTCATTCAGGTTTTTTCATCCCCTCAGGGGCTCCGCACAAGAGAAGGCCACCGCCACAACTCGGTGCTCGTCTATGCCATGACCCGACAAGGGACTGAAAAAACAAAAGGTCAGGAGAGAGTTGGCACCTCTCCTGAGGCTCTCCTCTGTCAGCACTTAGAGCTGTACTGCACTGCTCTGAGGCAGAAACTAGCTGACTCAGCAACATTCTATCATGGCTTATGCTGCTGCGAGGCCACTCCCATTTGGTACCTCTGCCCGGCATGACTGACAGAAGCTTCAGGGGAGCCCTAAAAGTAAATTCTTTGCTGCCCAGACTGCCTGCCTAGACAACCCACTAACTAAACAGAGTTCTAGTAACACAAGGGGGAACCCAGGGGTTACAGAATAATCAAGCTAAAGTAACACACGAGGCTCCTGAGATCTACTGCAAGCCCATTACTAGAAATCTCCAGGGTATGATTAGCAGCTGGTAGGAGATCCTTCTCATTCATTGTCCCCTCTCTATGGAACTCGCTATCCCATGAGGTTCTTCGCTGCCCCACTCTTGCACAGTTCAAAAAGAGGCTTAAAGCCTTCTCCAGTGATGTGACCCCCCTGCATGTGCAAATACTGACCAGCTGCATCCTCAGCTGAGTCATCTCTCTGGGTTGAGCCTGGATGCTCACCATCCTCCTGACAAACCCTGGACATCTTCAGTTGCCTGTTTTATGCACTATGGGGGGGGGGATTCTCCAAGGGGTGGGAATAAAGCACTGGAGGCACGTATCCTGCCCGTGTAGCCCCACATCTGCGGAATGATGCACGGTGGCCGTATTCCCATCCACTGGCCACCACGTGTCCCCCTTCCATGGCCCCACCCCCAGCATGCCAGTGTGTGGGGGCCCTTCTGTGGACATGGGCAGACATCCAATGGAATGCCCGGACTCGGTCCACCACTGGATCATTTACGCCTGCTAGGCACCACAGCATTCAGGTGGCCGTAGTGTGGCCATGGCACTGGGGCAGATGGATGGCCGGTTGGCCACCTCAGCCCTCTATGAGGTACCCGAGGGCTGGGGCAGCATGTTAGTGTGGTTCTCCATGTCCCTACATCACCGCCGTGGCCAGGGGTGGCATCCCATGGAGACATGTACCGGCTACAACTGCCTCGGGAATGTGTAGCCTGCACTCCCTCGCGCAGCACTCTGTGCTTTTGAAAATAGCACAAAGCACAGGCATGCCCCTTGCACCACCCCAGACCGGCCCATGCAGAGATTGCCGGCTGGCCGGGATCCAGTGCGTAACAGCCCCGTGCCTCTTTGGTGCATCGGGTGCAGGGGGCACAGTGTCTGCAGAGTGTCTACATGCCTCCAGTACGCAGCATGTAGCCACTCTGCACCATGGAGAATAGGGCCCTATGTGTTGCTGTGATCTGTGATCCTGGTACTTGCCACTGACTGCATATTTCATGATGCTCCAGGTTGCAATTAATCTGTTGTACCTTGTATGTATGATTACTCCTCTTATATTTATTTTCTACTCTGTAAATTCTGTGTATTTTTTTTCTCACTTAATGTATGTATCTAATTCTGGGTCACCCCTGAAAAAGGGACTGTCGTGTCTCAGTGGGCCTACCCGGTCTTCAAAATTCAAATAAATCCACACCTTATACATTAATAATAGCCCAATAGGCTGGCTCACTGGTGAAGATAGCTGAGGCACCATGGATGCCTTTCCTCTGTCCACGCCAAAGACCCGGGTTTGGTAATGGACTCGGGTTGTCCGGGGGATCGGCCGGGGAAGGAAAGATTGAGCATCCGTAGGACTGCTCTCTTCCCTTGGGGAGGGTGGATCTCATGACTCGCCACTCGACTGCCACCTGGAGGAATCCAGATGGTGGCGTGTGCGAGTCCTGTAGAAGGAAGGTCCCGGCATTCAAAGCGCTGGGGGTGTCTCCGCGAGGGTGGAGCTCGCACAAAGTGCTCCTTGCACGTCCGCTGAGCCCAAGGGGAGACAACAGGAGGAAAATGGAGGACGGCTATATGAAGCCCTGCCCATCATGCCAGTGGCCCACCTGATCTCTATGGTCCGGTCTTGGGACAGTCTGGATTTGTGTCCAGGGTTGAGGGAGGATGGCCCTCCCTTCCCGGCTCGCGGGGGATAAAGGTTCCCGGTACTGGAGGAGATATGAGGTGGCTGCAGCTGGTGGGGACAGGGCTGAAACAGCCGCCTGATCCTGCCTGGAGGATAAAACCCTATATAGAAATAAAAAAACACTAGCCAAAAAGAATCAATACAAAGTTATAACTATTTGGTTTGTAAAGTTCTGTTCAGCTCTTTCTTGGTCAAAGCACATAGAAACATAGAATTTGTTGGCAGATCAGGGAATCTTGGCCCACCCGGTCTGCCCTATATTCCCTACCTACTGTGTCACCACACAGATTAAAGTTAAAACTGGCAAAACAATACAGGCTTTTAAAGGATTTAGCAATAAATACTGTATGGTGAAAACTCTGTCTCTGGTCTTCTAACAGTCCTCAGTATTATAGCCTCTGAAGTGTGAGGCATGCCTAATTTTTCTTCTCTTAAAGTACCCAAACATAATTTGAAATGCCCTCCCCCCTTTTCATTAGTGCTCAGCTGATCAGGGCAGAGTTAGCTGAGATATCACAGTCAGCACAAATTAAGAAGAGAACTGCAATCTTCCACCTTGAGCTTTACAACCTCCCCAAGCATAGACTTCCAACAAAATGTTTTCAGGAGCCAGTTTTATTCCGATCAGGGATTTATTTGTCCATATACGGCATCAAATGCTTGAAACATGCTTTTTATCCAGCTGGTTTGTCTTTCATCCAGACTGCAATTTACTAGGAGCCTTGAGAAATCTTCGATTCCCAAAATGAAACAAAGATTCAGTGATATAGCAATGCTGCAGGACAACGAGGCAATTAAAAACTTGAAATGGCACCTGTTGAACATGAGAAACAAAAGTGTATTTTCTCATGAAATATATTTCTCCCTGTTAAAGAACCCAAAGGAAAGAAATACAGTAACATGCTTCAGAATGGAGGTTTGTACGCTTAATCAATTGTTTTTTTCACAAAAAACAAATGGAGTACACTCTCCCACGTGTAAATGTATACTTAGGCAACCAGACAATATAAAGCTCATAACTTTAAGCTGCCCATTCTGTAAGTCCAGTAGAGACACTGGGTTTAATCCTTTCTTGGAGGAAATAACTTACATGGATACTGATGGTAAGCTGGTCTTTTGGTACTGTTCAGATGATGTTTAATGTCTTATCAAGGCTGGCAAAATTCCTTTCGTTGTTAAAATTATGGTGACAGTCATTTATTCTAGACTCTCATTTTTGTGCTTTGCACTTTGTGTACTATAGGGATTACCCTGTGTGATTGGGGGTGTAGGTAACCAGGCCTGAACCTAACCATATGTCTAGGGTTTCATACCTTCAGGTATTTGCTAATGTGTAGACTAAGGGCTTGATCCAAAAAAAAGTGTTGAACGGGCAGTGGTGGCGCACACAACAGGTATGTGGGCACATGCCGTGCACTATCTGCACAGACAGTGGGATCTACAAAAGGTGGGGGCATGACAACCAGGTATGGAGGGAAACACGGGGGGGGGGCAGAAGGGCATGGACAGGTATGTGCATGAAGCAGCCCCTACCCAAGGAATGCCCTATCACCCAGCCATAAAAGGAGCTGAACTGCACCCCCCATAGGCTGTTATGCAGAAATGTTAGCTGTGGATGTACATGATGTGGGTCAGCAACATGTGGATACCATCACAGCACCTCTGGCAATGAACAATTATACAATGAGGTCTTATAGTCCACCACTCTGATTAGCTAACTGGCACCTTTCAAGCGTTGTAAAATCTAGCATTACCAATGCAAAAAGGTGCCAGCCAGCATCTCAGTAACTGCAAAAAAAAATTTAAATCGTTCCGGACCGCCATCTTGTTTTGTTCATCTCGCGTCACTGCTTACTCCGTCAGCCCATAATTCGTAATAAAAAAAAAAACTCAATTTTGCCAGAATTTCCCTCTACATCTTTCTACCTAAAAACCCAGAAGCTAAACTGAAAAACCACGATCTCGGACGCCGTACTCACAGCGCTGAAGACACCCCGCTCTCTCCCTGTTTCAGCCTGCCACCTGTTCGCAACACGTTCGCAAAGCTGACAGACACAAACTTTAAAAAAAAAAACCCTGAAGCCTGAAACCTTACCTTCTGTGTTAAACTAAGCAGCAAGTAACATTTAATTTCCACACTGCGCTCTCTCCCTTCATTCAGGGAAAAGAAACAAAGCTTCACCCCACTGACCTCTCATTTCCTGTCCAAACCTTCGTAGTCTCTCTCTCGCCCTGCAGCATGCACGATCTTAGAACCCAGCACAAATGCAATGGCTCCCCTACCCTACACTATTTTTAATTAACCCAAATATACTGGACTATTTTTTGCAGCGTAACAACAAATTAAATAAAAACTGAAAAAAATGAAAAATTATGATTTTTCTCTTCATTTTTTCTGACAAAAAAATTAATAGGGACATTGTATAATAGCAATAAACCACTCCAGTGTGTTGGTGATGCTGGTTTTACTCACGCCTGGCGAGGTTTACTCACTCGGCCTGCGGCCTCGTGACCAAACCACGCCAGGCATGGGTAAAACCAGCATCACCAACACCCTGTCGTGGTTTATTGCTTAAGTAACCCATACATGGCCAGGAGGGGGGGTGGGCAGCTGCACCAGATGGACACAACCAAGAACATCCAGCTTCCCCAAAGGTGAGGTCAACCTACTGGCCACAGACGTCAGGGTGCACTAGGTCACCCTCTTTGACTTGGAGGGCACAGAAAGGGATGCCTGCCCACAAGCAGCACCTCATATGGATCACCATACACTACACTGTAAACGCTGTGGGGAATGCACCACGGACCATCAGTACCATGAAGCACAAGTGGTGTGACATGGGGGGTGGCAAAGCAAAAACTAGCACAGTGGCAATGGGAACAGCTAGCGATGGGTGGGAGCAGCCCCAGGAATGATCCAGAGCTAGCCGAGGTGGATAGCATTGTGGCTGACAGCATCAGTAAGCAGGCTGTAGGGCATGAAGACAAAGGTCTGGACACACTGGAGGGTGAGTACAGGCATTCAGGGCACGAGAGGGGCATGGACCCAGACAGGTGCTAACCATCAGCTGTGCCCACAAGAGATGTACTGGCAGCACCTGCTCAGGAGGATTGGGTACCTTGGACAAAGATAGGACACCAGACACAGGTAGGCACCCTGTCTGCCACACACACAGGGTCACATTTTGTGGGTTCCAGGGTCACACTGTCTAGTGAGCTCTCCTGGCCCCCCACACCACCTGTACTATGTCAAACAGTTCTGCACTGCCTCTGCCCAACATGGTGCAGAGGTTCCTGACTGGTTAAACATCTGAGTCCATCAGGCAGTTGTCCCTCCACATCACTGAGCAGTGATATGTCATCCTGAGGCAAAGGTAGGCATTCCTAACAGCAAGGTTGTGCAGAATGTAGCATATGGTGAACAGCATGCACACCTTGCTGGGTGTGAGCTGCAGGGTACCCCCCCACCGTCAAGGCACCTGAAGCACTTTCAGAAGGCCAAACATCCCCTCGATGATGCCCTGTGTCAGCCGATGTGCCTCATGGTACCTCACCTCTGCCCTGGTCTGGGGATGCAGGAACAGTGTCATCAGGAATGTGTGCAATGGGTATCCACTGTTACCTGAGAGGAAGAGGAGACTGTGACTGAAGCCACACATGTGCTCCTTCCTCTCCCCATATCATGTGCACGTACCTACAAGACACCCATGGCTGCAGGCATGGCACGCAGCAGCACCCAAAGGGTAAGGGCAGAGTTCTCCAGCATGTAAGCATCATGTGTGAAGCCTGAGTACTTGGCACAAACATGCTTAATTACACCTGCAACATCGCACATGTGTAACCCCCAGAGGGTGCTACCCTTAGGGCTACTACCCCTGTCTGCCCTCAGAGGCAGGTTGAGGGGCCCAGATCCGTTGACGGGTGCCTCCACCCAGAGGTCGGGGTTAACACAGTTAAGACTATCACAGTTACAGCCCTCTGATCTACTGCAACCCCCCTTTCGTCCCACTAGTGACTCACACTGGGTACCAACAATTCTGTTCACCAGTACACTTACCCCACGGAAAATATAATCCAGTCTCCTTTGGGGACCCCCGTAAAGTAAGGCACAGTTATGTTGCAATCACCAAGCAGCAGTTCACCATTAATGTACACAATAGCCAGGATGTAGCTGTACAAAAACAATCTGATTTATTCAGGGGGGAAACAACAAGGACGGGGGGGGGAATCAAGTTAATTAGCTTATCACTAGACTTATCTACCTAGGGCTCTGTGCACAGGCCTATCCCTACAAGATCTTCCTGGACATAAGTCTCCACCACTCATTCACACTAGTGGGATTAGCGCCGGAGGCACTAGGACCCATTGGGAGCAAACTTTTTGCTGGAGGGTCGGCACGAGAGATGGCACACGAGGCATGGCGCCAGCGAGCAGCAGCGCAGGCGGCAATGACCATCTGGCGGCGATACCTCCAACCGCCTCTCAGTTCCTTTTTTCCCGCCAGCGATGCGCTTCAGTGACGACGTGTGTTCGCCTTGTCGGAGTCAAACTTCAAACTAGCGATAGTTTTCACTTTATTTTTTGTAACATTATCTTGATAGTAGTATCGCAATTTTTATTCTATTTTCGCTAAATTTTTCTAATATTTTAAATTTAACTTACTTGAAGAAGTCTCGGCCTACTGGACGGAGTCGACCATGAGCAGGTCAGGTGACGGTAGGGAGACTTCGTATGAAAGCTGTTCAGTCAGCCGGGCTGGGTCCGGTCAGCCTCCTTCTCTCAGCGGGTTCCAACAGCGGTCAGTCCGATGCCGGGAGATGGGCGGTCACCCGCGGCATAAAAATAAGCGGTCGCATTCTCGGCACCGTTGCCTCGAGCTCTTCTTGGCCCACAGGTCAAAAAGAGAAGGCATCACTCGGGTCGCCTCTGGTATGTCTGGCGCTGTCACGGTCGTGGTTATCTTGAGTTAGTTGCCGCTCTCCTTCTTCGAGTCACCAACTGCTGGTGACCGTGTGCCCTCGACATCAGAGCCCCTCCCGCCTGTAGGCGAGGGCTCCAGATGAGCAGTTTCATCAGTGGGCCTCTTATGGGGCGATGGGCTCGGAGGTTGGTTCTCCTGCCTGGCTCGGTTGCCACGGGCCCCGGGCTCCTCCAGCGATCGGGTAGGGTGGTTGGACCTTCCTAGTCCGCGGGCGCCTTCTTCCGGTGCGGTGACTCCAGCAGGTGTTTCCCCTCACATGGCTGCGGCGCAGGGGCCACACCATGCCCTTATCTCCTGGTTTTTTTCCTTCTCTAGCTTTCCAGGTTCCTGGGGCATTTCCGGTGCCTTCCACGGGGTCTGTTGGCTTGTCGGTGCCGTTTTCGGTGCGCTCAGCCTTGCGGTGCTGTCTGCGGTGCCGCGTGGTCTCGCGGCTCCACCTGTGGTGCCGTTGGGTCTGGCGGTGCCGTCGGCAGCGCCGCTTGGTTCAGCGGTGCCGTTGGTGGTGCCGCTTGGTCCAGCGGTGCCGCTTGCGGTGCCGCGTGCCTCTTCGGCGCCGTGCCCCTCTGCGGTGCCGTTTTCAACCCGTTTTGCCTTCTCGGCACCGGGGGCCCTCGGGGACTCTCCTTGTTTCTCTCCTATTTCCTCCTCTCCTAATTTTCACTCCTTTCCTGTCCAATCAGTCCTTTCTGGACCATCAGGAGATGATGTTGAGCCTGACCCAGACCTTCGGTTGGGTGATGAAGTGGAGGAAACAGGATCTTTCTTTCCTACAGAGCCTGTGGTCGAGGACCTGTCCTTTAAGTCTCTATTGAAGAACCTGAGATCCACTCTTTCTCTCCAGACTACAGACATCGATCCTGGGAAGATATTAAGACTCCAGTACCTTCATGCTTCGGAGATCCCTACGGATTTGACTCCTCCGATCCAGCCTTCCTTCGAGACGCTGTCTCAAATGGTATGGAATAATCCTGCTCTTATTCCCTCAGTGGCTAAATCCATTGATAAGAAGTATTCAGCTCCCGAGGATCGTCCCATTTTGGCATCCCAAGCCTTTGCGGATCCTATTGTAGTCCTGGCAGAGAATGATAAGGTCGTTCTTCCTCAAACTACTACAGCTCGACCTATTAACAAAGAGTCTCGTAAGATTGATACATTAGGTAAGAGAGTCTTTGCTGCCTCCACTCTAAGTATGCGTATTGCCAGTTATCAAGGCTATTTTTCTCAGTATGAGTATATCCTGTGGCACTGTTTGAAAAGAATGGTTGAAGCTCTTCTGGATTCGGACTCCAAGTCAGAGCTTCTTCTGACCGTTACTGGGTATTGAGTCCAATAACCAACAGGTCAAAGCCGTTATGGACGCTTTTCAACACTGCTTCGCTCAGCAGCCGCGGGTGTTTGTACTGGCCATTCCTGGCTTTCGTGCTTCTGGCTTCACGAATGATGCTCAGCAGCAGGTAATGGCGCTGCCCTTTGATGGCTCCTTTCTTTTCGGCCCTCAGGTGGAACAAGCCTTAGAGGCCACTCAGAAGACTAGGTCGGCCATTAAGTTGGCCAGACCTCCACCTGCTCCCTCTCGGGGGCATGTGAACAGACGTCAGTTTCATAGTCGTCAGTCCTTTCGAGGCAGAGGCAGGGGAAGCTTCCATAAAAGCCAACCTGCCCAACCTCAAAAGAAAGCGCAGCAGAAAGCTCAGGGGCCTAAAGCCCCCAGCGCCACCTTATGAATTGCTGGCCCAAGTTCCATCCACATTGCCCGAGGTGGAACTTTCTCCTCCGGTGGGAGGTCGTTTGATGTACTTCTACAACCAGTGGAAGTCCATAACTTCGGACAAATGGGTCCTTCGGATAATTCGCGAGGGTTATTCTCTCAATTTTTTGGAAACCCCCCCGAATTGTCCTCCCAGACAACAATCCAGGTTGTCGGCCTCTCAGTCAGACCTCCTCACCGCCGAGATCCAGGGCCTTCTAAGCAACAGGGCAATAGAACTGGTGCCCCGACATCTGCGGAGCACAGGGTTCTACTCCATTACTTCGGTTCCAAAGAAGTCTGGGGAATGCACCCCATTCTAGACCTCAGAAAGTTAAACAAATTTCTCCCCAGGGAGAAATTCAAAATGATTTCCCTAGGTACCCTGTTACCCTTGCTGCATCAGCACGACTGGCTGGCCTCCCTGGATATGCAGGACGCTTACCAGCATATCCCCATCCACCCGACCCACCTCAAGTTCCTCAGGTTTGTAGCTCTGGGTCAGCATTATCAGTTCAGAGTCCTGCCTTTTGGGCTATCCTCGGCGCCGTGAGTCTTTACAAAGTGTTGTGCAGTTCTCACAGCGCATCTCAGGAAGATCGGACTCTGAGTGTTTCCCTACCTGGACGATTGGCTTCTAGCAAGCCCTTCCAGCCAAGGGACTTTGGAAGCCGTGCAAACGACTTCTCGTCTTCTTACGTCCATGGGAATTCTGCTGAATTTGAAAAAATCACAACTGCAGCCCTCCCAGAGGCTCCTTTTCATAGGGACGCTTCTAGACACCTCTTCCGCGAAGGCTTTCCTTCCAGAGGACAGAAGACTCGACATCCTTCGGATGGCCTGTTACATCGGGGAGAACCAATTGGTTACAGCTCTCTCGATGCAACGCATGTTGGGTCTCATGGTGTCCTCGGTGTTCACTGTACCCCTGGCCCGGTTGCACATGAGAACCACCCAATGGATGCTCTCCACTCAGTGGTCTCCGACCTCTCACCCCCAGTCTTATCCCATCAAGGTGACGGAGCCCCTTCGAAGGTCTCTCACCTGGTGGACTCAAGAGAGCAATCTCCTGGAAGGGTTCCCCTTTGCTCCCCGGATCATCAGATCTCCATCACCACAGGCGCATCGCTAATGGGATGGGGGAGCTCACTGTCGCTCCGTCCACACTCAAGGTGTATGGACTCAGTTGAAACTCTTCTCCACATACGTGTCCTGGAGATGAGAGGCGGTCCTCTACAGCGATCCGAGCTCTGAAGGATATCCTTTGTCACAGAACATTCTCCTTCAAGCGGACAACAAAGCTGTGATGTATTACATCAACAAGCAAGGCGGTGCTCATTCTTACCCCTTTGCAGGAAGCAATGAGGGTGTGGGAGTGGTGCTTGGGCACAAGTCTCTGATTCAGGCGGTTTATCTGCCAGGTATACAAAGCGATCTAGCAGATCACCTCAGCAGAGCGGAGGCAGACCCACGAGTGGTCTCGATCCAGCCGTAGCTCGGTCACTATTCAAGAGTGGGGACTCCAGACCTGGACCTTTTTGCATCCCCACTCAACGCAAAACTGCCTCTCTTCTGCTCCAGAAATCCAGGGCCTGGCATTTTCTGTCAGGATGCGTTCAGGCTGCGGTGGACAAAACATTTTCTTTACGCCTTTCCACCGATCCCTCTAATCCAGAGAGTTCTCCTCAAGTTCGAGTCTCAGGGGACCAAAATGATTCTCATTGCTCTCTCCTGGCCTCGGCAACTATGGTTTCCTCTGCTCAACAGTATGTTGGCAGCTCTCCGAGACCACTTCCTTGCAAATCAACCTTTTGACTCAGGGTTCATTGGTCCATCCCAACCTGAAATCACTTCACCTTCATGCTTGGCTCCTGAAGAGTAGAAGTGAATCGATTCAACGTCTCTCGTAGGGTCTCGGACATCCTTCTGGCTGCGCGGAAGCCAGCCACCCGAAAAACGTACGCTTCCAAATGGAAACGCTTTTCTCTCTGGTGTGCAAAGTCCTCTTGGAATCCCTTTTCCTGTCCTCCTGACAAGGTTCTGGAGTATCTTTTGGACCTATCAAACTCAGGTCTCCAGTACTCCACAGTTAAAGTTCACCTTAGTGCCATCTCAGCGTTCCATGAGCCGGTTTCTTCCTTGACTCTGGCTCAGCTTCCTATGGTGAAGAGATTTCTTAAGGGGATTCTTCATACCAGACCCCCTGTTAGGTGTCCAGTTGCAACCTGGGACATTAACCTGGTGCTGGACATGCTCACTCGGAAGCCTTTCGAGCCCTTAGCTACCTGTGAGCTAAAATTTCTTACCTGGAAGACTGCCTTCCTGGTGGCCATTACCTCAGCCTCGTGGTCTCGGAGATTCATGCCTTGGTGACGGACCCTCCGTATACTGTATTCCATAAGACAAGGTAGTTCTCCTGACTCATCCTAAATTTCTTCCAAGGTTGTGTCAGAATTCCATCTAAACCAACCTCTGGTACTTCCCTCTTACTTCGCTAATTTCCAAAATGAAGGGGAACGATCTCTTCATTCCTTGGATGTTAAGAGAGCCTTGCGGTTCTATTTATCTATTTCTACCAAGAATTTTCGCAAGACTCAGCAACTGTTTGTTTCTTTCAGTGACACCCGGCTGGGGCAACCCGTCGCTATTAGATGCATCTCATCATGGTTAGTGGCATGCCTTCGACATTGCTACTCCATGGCTCAAGTTAAATTGGAGGGTAGAGTGTGCGCTCACTCTACTAGGGCGGTCGCGGCATCTTTAGCGGAGATCTGCAATGTTCCAATTGCGGATATCTGCAACGCCGCCACCTGGAGCTCAGTGCATACCTTCATTAAGCATTATGCACTGGATGTTCATGCCAGACGACATTCCGCATTCGGTAGAACTATCCTTAATGGTCTTCTATCTTAGACGCGTGAGCTCTGGCTCTCCTGCCGCCCTTTTGGGGGATTATCAGCTTGGTACTCTCCCACTAGTGTGAATGAGTGGTGGAGACTTATGTCCAGGAAGATATGAAAATTACTTACCTACCGTAATTCTTGATCTTCTTGGACGAGTCTCCACCACTCATTCACACGCCCACCCTCCATCCCCCGAGCTCACCGCTGTGTTGGTCTTCACTCCCTCAAATCTTTAGGCCGTGAGGACTTCTTTGCTGACCCTTCTTACACAGGTCGTACGGACTATCTTATGTCCGGTTTTTAAGGTTAGATTTACTCTTTACGTTAGTTGCGCTGCACCTCCTTGGTAAAAAAGGTACTGAGGCGGTTGGAGGGTCGTCGTCAAGATGGTCATTGCCGCTCAAGCCGCTGCTCACGGCACCATGCCTGCAGCGCCATCTCTCCACGACCCTCCAGCAAAAGTTTGCTCCCGATGGGTCCTAGTGCCTCCGGCACTAATCCCACTAGTGTGAATGAGTGGTGGAGACTCGTCCAAGAAGATCAAGAATTACGGTAGGTACATAATTTTCATTTACTGTCCCTGGGTACCCAAGCCCTAGTGGCTAGTCCAAACCGTGGCAGCTGGTAGGGGCCCTTTCACACAGAGAAATGAAAAAGTTAGTTTAACAGTCAGCAGTACAGTAATTCCATTTGGATCCAATGTGGCAATTCAACAGGGAGCTACCCGGAATTAGTACTCACGACCGCCAGACAAGATAGGGTCCTTCAACATCAGCAGGGCTACTCCTGAGCTCCACGAGCCTCCTCACACATTTATATGGTAAACAGCAACCGGCAAAGTCCTTTAATGGCAGCAGGATTTAACCTGAGCTCCTCGAGCCTCCTCACACATTTATATGGTAAACAGCAACAGGCAAAGTCCTTTAATGGCAGCAGGATTTAACCTGAGCTCCTCGAGCCTCCTCACACATTTATATGGTAAACAGCAACCGGCAAAGTCCTTTAATGGCAGCAGGATTTACTTGAGCTCCGTAAGCCTCCTCCCACATTTATATGGTAAACAGCAACAGGCAAAGTCCTTTAATGGCAGCAGGATTTAACTTGAGCTCCTCAAGCTTCCTCACACATTTATATGGTAAACAGCAACAGAGGGGTACCACACCAGGCAGCTGCTTCCAATGCTCCCACAAACTTACAGTCACTGAGATACTGCAACGGCAGCTTCCACTTGTCTTCGGACCGAGCATGATTCAGCAATTTTCTCCAGTCCTCCTTCAGGTCGAGCCTGGTGGGTAGCTGTACAGAGCACAGCCTCCTATGACAGCCATGCAGTGAGTTTAGATCGCTGGAGCCAGAAACACAGCGGCCGCTTCAGGCCTTCATGTGCTTCCCGCGCGAACACTCTTCAGCGCAGAAGCACACAGCTCCTCTCCCTTCACCAACCACAACGCATCTGGCTCTCCACAGCTTGGGGCACTCCTCTCCACTCGAGCGCGACCCGATCCAATTGGCTGGTTGAACCTGCCAGTCACTTCCTCTGCCTCTCACTGGGGCAAAAAAAGCTCCATGGCCAATAATACCTTTCCCAAAAACAAACAGCTCTTCTATTGGTCAGTCAACTCTGTGGGGTTCTAAGGTACTGATTGGTCCAATTCCACAGTTCGGGACCAAAATGGAGGAAGCAATCGAAACTCTCTGTGCTGCAAAGCAAGGCAGGTTAGAACAACTATATTATCATCACTTCTACATGTTATTTCAGGCAACCATTCACATCTCCTATTAGGGCTCTCCCCGCACTACTAGCGGTGGCAGAAGGGAGCGCTTACTCTGCAGCCCGGGCGGGAGTCGAGCATGACCACACTCAAGCCCCCTCCCATTTAACTAATCCCGACTGCAACAGGCAGCCCTTAAAGGGACAGTATATGGAGGCCTTAAAAAAACACTCCACGGACCCCCATTCCGGCGGCTTTATGCCAATTACCAACCAGGCATAGGGCACATTAAGAACCCCCATTTGCAAGAGGGTTACACATGACTTGCATGTTCAAATTTTGGTATGCATTGCGGTTCCTGTATGCCTCCTCCACCTGGGAGGGGGTGATGATCGCTACATGTGCACAGTTGATTGCCCACTTGTATTAGGCATGCCAGCCATGGCACAGAAGGCAAAGGCAGCCTGAATGTCCAGAAGGACCTACTCCATCCTCAGAAGTCAGAATAGCAAAGGCCCAAACTGAGGAAAAGATAGCCAACTCGGTTAAGAAGGGGGATAAAACCTTTTTTTAGGTACATCAGGGAGCACAGAAAGACAAAGGGAGGGATAGTGAGGCTGAATAGAATGGACGGTGGGTGGGCAGAGGGGGACAGTGAAAAAGCAGGGATACTGAATGAATATTTCTGCTCAGTATTCACAAAAGAGGAGGGGGGGAGGTGCCTAATCCAATTAACAGGAGCACTCTGGATAGGGGGGTTGACCCAGTTCTTTCACAGAAGAAAGGGTTCTGAAAGAACTCCTAAAACTGAAGGTGGACATAGCAATGAGGCCTGATGGAAGTCACACCAGAATTCTAAAAGAATTAAGGGGAGAACTAGTGAAACCACTGACTACCCTTTTTAACAAATCATGGGAGGATGGTGTGGTACTTGAGGACTGGAGGAAGGCGAAGGTGATTCCCCTTCACAAAAGTGGGAGCAGGACAGAGGCAGGAAACTATAGACCTGTCAGTTTGACCTCTGTGGTAGGGAAAGTGATGGAATCACTTCTGAAAGAAAAAATTGTTGAGTACCTAGAGGCCAGTGGGGCACAGGACCCAAGGCAGCATGGGTTCACAGCGGGAAGGTAATGTCAGATGAATCTAATTGATTTCTTTGACTGGGTGACAAAAGTAGTAGACCAGGGAGGGGCTGTGGGCATGGCCTACCTAGACTTTAGCAAGGCATTTGACACAATCCCACACAAAAGATTAATAGTCAAATTAACCAGCCAGGGAGTGGGTCCCAGGGTGGTAGCCTGGGTAAAATATTGGCCCGACAACAGGACACAGAAGGTAATTGTAAATGGAGTCCACACTGAAGAAAGAGGGGCTACTAGTGGGGTACCGCAGGGTTCAGTACTGGGTCCAGTCCTTTTTAATATCTTTATAAGTGACATTGCAGAGGGACTGGAAAGAAAAGTATGCCTCTTTGCAGATGACACAAAGATCTGCAACAGGGTTGATACACAAGGAGGTGTGGAAAGGATGAGAAGGGACTTGGCAAGGTTGGAGGAATTGTCAGAAGTGTGGCAGCTTGGATTCAATGCAAAGAAGTGCAAAATAATGCACCTGGGAAACAAAAACCCAGGGGAAGATTACACAGTGTGGGGGGGGGAGGTAGTAACAACAACAAAAATGGAAAAGGACCTGGGGGTAATCATATCAGATGATCTTAAGGTTAGCAAGCAATGTGAGAAGGCAGTAGAGAGGGCTGGGGGGATACTGGGATGTATAGGGAGAGGCATCACCAGCAGAAAACAGGAAGTTGTTATCCCTCTGTACAGACAGTTGGTGAGACCCCATCTGGAGTACTATGTCCAGTTCTGGAGACCCTTTCTCTGCAAGGACATAGTCAGGATAGAGGCAGTCCAGAGGAGGGCAACTAAAATGGTGCAGGGTCTGCAACAGAAGCCATACGAGGAGAGACTAAAGGAGCTTAATATGTATACCCTTGAGGAAAGGAGGGAGAGGGGGGACATGATAGAAACTTTTAAGTACCTCAGTGGAATCAACAAAGTCCAAGAGGGTAGCATCTTTCAGAAAAAGAGATGTGCAAGAACAAGGGGTCACAATTTGAAGATGGGGGGCGGATTTGGGGCAATGTGAGGAAGTATTTTTCACAGAGAGGGTGGTGGACGCATGGCACAGCCTTCCTGAGGAGGCTGTGGGATCTAAAACTGTGGGAGAATTCAAGATTGCATGGGAGAGACATAAGGCAATTTTTGTGGGAGGTAGGAAGAAACAGGCTGTTGGTTAACTAGGATCTGCAGCTTATCCTGTAGGTAGGGAAATGGGCAGACTAGGTGGGCCAAGCGATCCTTATCTGCCATCAAAGTCTATGTTTCTATATTTCTATATAGAAATAAGATGTGGTCACTTAGGTATGCCAACAGGGCATCTGTCACCTGCCAGAGGCACCTGTTCATTGAGGACTGACCAATACCGGCCATGGCCCCTGTCATCTATTGAAAGGTGCTCATACCATAGTAGGCCACGGCCATAAGCACCTTGGTGTACACCACAAGTACATGGCTATGGCATGTCCACATCCACAGCTGTGGTTCCATCAGTTGGTGTAGCTCCGTTATGGTTTTCTCATCCAGCCGGTACCTTCCGATGCACTGGTGCTGTGTGAGTGTCACCATGTATGCCCTCACACAGCAGATACAGGGGTGTCCCTCATGGTTCCTGCAATGTAGTGGCTTCCTGTCATGTAACTGGAGAAGTACCATGTCCATCAGTACGCACAGGACCATCGCTGCACAGCCCTGTCCAGGTGTCACTACCCCAGTACACACACAGGACCAACTTGCATACCAGCAGGGCCCTTTAATAGCTGGCCCAGTGAGGGCATGGCTTCCGGGTGTTCCATCCTACTGACATGACCGAGTCACACCACACAGGTACTGGTGTGACATTCTGTGAGTGCAGAATGGTACAGAGCAGTGTTCAGTGGCCAAGTACCATGCCTCGCACAAAGAAAATAGAGAGTCTGAAGGAGTCATTTGTGCCCTGGACACTCACCCTGGAGGGGAATGGCTACCAGGACCAGGATTGGCCATACTGGTGGATTGTGGAGTCAACAAGAGCAAGCCACTGTAGTGTACATTGCAGTCATTATGTCTCTTGTGATGCTGAAATTCACCTTCTGTGTTATTTCAGAGATCCGCCACACCCACTGATACCTTGATGCTGCATTAGGGCCAGTCGCGAAGGCATGGGATGAGCACCCCATGTACGACCCCCCCCCAGACCAGATGAGGACAACTGGCTGCCCATGAATGAGATTGATACTGAGGGGGGCACAGCAGCTGCATCACCTAGCCTGCAGAAGGACAAGTCAGACTATGAGCTGCAGCTACTACAGAGGGTTAACAGGCCAGCCCCAAGGAACTGAAGGCAAGTTGGGACCACATGTTACTTAAAGGCGCCACCATGACTGAACAACTGGTCACCTGCCCATTCCATGTTCGCCATGCCGTGTGCCTCTGCACCCTGTACAGCATGAAGGTTCCCACTGCAGCAGTCCCCCTGCCCACGTAGGTCTGGGTGCCTCCAGAACTGTATACCTGTGTACAGCATGCCTCGCTGACTGTCAAGCTCTGCAGTCCAGCAACGAGGTTGCCCCCACAGACCATTACATGCCTGCCCCTTGTGGATCCCTACACACTCGGCCTGTGGACTGCTATGGATACTGCAGGCCACATGGGATGCAGGTATTGTCATGAATGTAACTATTACATAGACACGTAGGGGCTCCACACCATTTGTGGATCGAGCACCAAAGTGAATTCTAACCCACTATTAATATAAGCTAAGGAACAGGTGTAATTGATTTACTATCCAGTTATTTATTTTATATCATGCTCAGGGCCATATAAGTTTTTTGTGTAGCATTTTGTAGCCCAGGCACCATGTGCCAATTGGCTACTACCCCTGCCTGTTGGACCTCGTACAGGTTAAGGGGCCTAGATCCTGCTACAATGACAACTGGGGGTTCTTTCCCAAAGTTATGAATAATAGCGCAGTGCCTCCATGCAGAGTACATTGTAAGTGGGTTAGGTGACTGGGTGGTACAGCCCCCGGGATACTGCACCTACCCACCTCCCTGACCAGCCACCCTGCACACTGGATTCCCAATACATTTTCCCACTAAATCCTATAAATCTATTAGAAGGCAAAATACAATGAACTTCTCTTGACACAGCAAGTTCAACAAACAACTCACAGCTTTATTGGGGGTAAGGGCTAGGAGAGGGGTTCCTGGATGAGGGATAGCTGTGGAATAAGAGAAAAGGTTAATGGCGAAATAGCAAACAATAACCATAAGGGCCCATAGGCCAATCCACCCTCAGCTGGCCACCCCCACTGATACCAGTGTTGCACCCTGAGAGTTCCCTGGGTTACCCACTAGTTGCAGGCCTGGACATTGCTGCGGGTTGGCCAGCTGTTGGGGCCCTAAAAAGCTTGGGAAAATATGTTAAATTAAATTCACACTCCCTTGTTTGATTTCCAGGAACCAGGTACCAGGTAGTCATGGTTTGCAGGACTTAACAGCATCTGCAGATGTGATTGCCAGGTGTCTTGGAGTATGGAGCTCCGCTCATTAGGTGCAGCAATGGGCAAAAGGGAGCATGTCTCGGTTCCCTTAGCAGGTTGAATCTTGATTGAAGATCTTGCAGCTTGTCCCCTTGATTGGAGATCTAGCTGCTTGTCACCTTCAGTCACTTCTGGCACATTGCAGAGCTCAATGGCAGGTCTACACCAGCCCCAGAAAACCCAGACATGGAAGTGGCCCCACAGCCAGGCTCCCCACAAGGGTCATAGGTGCCCTAGCACCCCAGCAAGTGCCGGTGACCTCCTGAGACAGTGGGTCCCACTTGGAAGGGGTTAGTTAGTCCCCGCCCTGGCTCTTGGTAAGGACTCCTGAGCAGTTGGAGTCCCCTGCAGTCACTGCACTGAATCCTTGAGTTAACTGGTAGCCAGGCAATTCTTCTAGATAAACAGCAGTGCCAGTTTGCCACAGGTGCTAGCCTTCAAACAACAACTTCAGTTTGCACTCAGACCACAGCAATTAGCAGAGGGTTCGGAACTAGACAAATCCCTGCTCACCTTCAGTGCTTTCAGGCTCTAAATGTCCAAAGCAGTTTCCATTCAGGTTCAGCTGGGACACAGCTCTCAGCCAATTTTTGTTCAGTCCATAGAGCAAGTTCATAGAACCTGGCTAGCACCCTGCTCCAGGTTTGCCTCTTCAAAAACCAAAATAGTACAGTTCTATCAGCTCAGTTCAATGTACAGTGCAGGGTCTTTGCAGCAGCTACTTTCTCCAACCGAAACAGCACAGTTCACAGTACCTGGATAGTTTCCACTAGGCAAAAGCGGGCTCTACAGCACCAATAAAGGAGCCCCACACTGGGACACAATAAAAACTTACATTTATTGATTAAAAGCAAGTAAACAGGTAAAAATGGTTTACCAAAAACAGTAGCACCACCCACCAGCAAAGTTTGTCAATGTTTCACGCCGCACTGCCGCTTTTTCAAGACATCAGCAGCGACCAGACATCACAGAATTTATAGCATACCAATGAACACCAGTGTAACTATTTAAAGGTACCACGACCTAAAAAATACTATAAATATACACATTCCCTGTTACCATCATATACAAACAGTGATTGCTATCTTAACCTAACTACATATATAAAGAAAGACAGAAAGAACAACATGTTGGTGTGTCTTATTCTATACAGAAAATCATAAGCTCACAGTTAAAAAATACAAGATACAAGGAGCATAAAACTACTACAGTAAATCTCACTCAGAATCTGAGGGGTTTTGGAACAAAGTTAATAACATTTACTGAATCCTAATGGTGAATAAATATTTCTATGCTCAGTAAAAAATATTTATAATAAAGTGCTGAGAAGGGTAACTGGACAATTGTCTGCGTTGATTACTATTATTTTAGCTACTTTTTTTAAATATGGTAACAGCTGAAAGGCATCATTAAGGCCTGGGTATGTGCCTGCTCGTAAACTTGTATTGCCAGTATGTTTCCCTGCAAAGTAGCTTAGTATTTAAATCTCCACCTTTGGGGCCCAATGTTACCATTTCCAAACCTCTGAACTTAAATGCATGTCCACATCCTGCTCTCTGAACATGGAGAGCTAGGGCATTTTCAATTTTGCCCAAACGAATGCATAACAAGTGTTCTAGGATCCTGCTCTTGAACTTGTGCCCCGTCATGCCAACATAAAAAAAGTTACATGTGCAAGCTGCCAAGCAGATAACCCCTTCTGTGGACCACAAAATGAAATGCTTTACTGTATGCATGTCTTGATTATTAGGAATATTAAAGGTGGATCCCACCTGAATAAATTCACATGCCGCACAGTCACCGCATCTAGAGTTTCCTGCTGGCAGGTTTGGTCCCTTGATATGTATTGTTGAACAGGTCACATTATGCACCAAAAGGTCAGACAAGTGATTACTCCTTCTATAAACAAACCTTGGGCCTCACTCCACAATGTCCTTCGGTTTCGGTTCAGCTTGTAAAATGTGTCAATTATTCTTAATTACCGTTTCCACGTCTCTCGCTTGTGCACTGTAAACAGTAATGAATGTGAGATCATTATTGAAAATTATTTGCCTATGTATTTTTCTATTACCATCTTTTTTCTTTAATAATTCATTTATCTCTATAGAATCAACTCTGTTAATGGCCTGCTGTAAAACTGGGACTATATCCTCTCTCCTGGAATCTGTGTGTCATGTCCTGTTTCCCCTTCTCATATTCTGTCTCTGTACTGCAATTTCTTTTTATTCTTATATACTGCCCTACAAGTATATTTTTTGTCACGTGACTGGGATGACAGCTATTATAATACAGGGTACTGTTTCTGTCTGTGCTTTTCCTATAGAGCCGTGTCAAAAGGCCACCTTCCCCATCTTTATACATAATTAAATCCAGAAAAGGGACCTGTTCTTTGCTTGCTACCATACTAAACTTCAAATTAGAATTAGTACTCTCTAGATAATGCACAAACAGTTTTAATTCATCCATCTCTCCAGTCCAAATCAGTATAATATCATCAATAAAGCGACAAAAGAAATTGATTTTATCTAAGAAGGGGTTCATTTCCCCATCATGTACATATTTCTTTTCCCACTCAGAGAGGCATATATTAGCATAATTGGAGACCATGGCAGCCCCCCTTGCAGTCCCCTTTATTTGATGATATGGCTGCCCATCATACAAAAGACATTTTTAGTAAGCACAAATTCCAAAATCTCCACTATGAACAAAATTAATTCATTACTGCACTTGGTGTTAACAGATAATGACTCAGAAATAGCTGCCAGACCCTCACCATGTGGCATGTTCACTGCAGTGTCAGTGGCTCAGTAGGTAGCACACTCGCCTCTGAGGCCGGGAGATCAGAGGGCTGTGGGTTCAGTTCTCACATCTGGCACTTGGGTTAATATCCCAGTACTGACACTGTAGTGCAGCATGAGAGGCGTGCTGCACTTCTGAGGTGCAGTCTTTCGGATGAGACGTTAAACCGAGGCCCCATCTGCCTGGATTGGTAGTAGTTCAGGTGGATGTTAAAGATCCCATGGCACTAATCGAAAAGAGTAGGGGAATTTTTATTCAAAACTCAAAAGGACAATCAGACACAGTTGTATTACATCATACAAATCATAATAAATGAAAAGAAAAAACATACACGATCAGTACAACATACCAGAACCCCTCAACTGAAAGGAAAAACAAACCCCCTCCCCCTCCCTACCATAAGAGTAGGGGAATTCTTTATTATGACTGGAAATCAAATCGTACAAACATAAAGAAATACAAAAACCCACCAAGAATGCATAGCTAAGAAGAAAACATAATCAAATAGATACAGAACACAAATGAATAAACAAGAAACAAAAGTAAAGAAATACAACGACCCCCAAATGCCACCTTTCCCTCTTAGATAAAAATATAACACTCCAGTAAAGAAACACAAAACCACCTTAATATGTATTGAACATAAAAGCAATAGACATACAGGAAATAATCAGAGTCAATACTGACAGTGTATATCAACAGTGGAACATTCATATGCACATAAAAGTAGTATACCAGTGTACACAAAGGAGATCTTGTCCTCCCTATAAGGGAAACCCTTTTACCCAAGATTAGGACCAAGGCATACACAAAGACTCTACCCTGTATCAAGCCAGGTCATTTTCCTCCACCACAATCTAAACAGCTCAGGATGCACCTTTTCTTGTTCCTGCAATCTCCAACTAAAGACATGTTTGCGAATGTTGTGAACAATCTGAGATTCAGAGAGCAATTTCTGCCGAAGTGTGAGATTGCATCTATCTTGCCATAACTGAAAACCAACATGACCTATTAATAGGCGCAGTGTAATCACATCGTAAATAATCCAGGAGCTCGATAGAACCCCCTCCACCCAAATTGCTGTTGTAAGAACCCTAAAAGGATTTAAAGGCCATTCATCGTGAAAATGTGACCAAAATGATGCAACAAAAGGACACTCCACAAAAAAGTGTTCCATCGTTTCAACCACCCCAATACAGGTCTCTTCCCTAGGACAAAATCTTTCTGATATTTCCTTATGCCTCATATTACCTTTCACCCCTAATTTTTTATGAAGGCAAAGCCATAAAAAATCCCACATATGTTTAGGCACCCTTTTACTCATCAATAATCGTAACTTTGCATGCTGTTCAGAATGAGGCCTATCATGGAACCAGGGATCGACAAAAAAGAAATCTTGCAATATGGCATAATAGAATTGTTGACCCGTCTGTAAAAGAACAGATTTTTTAACAACATGCCATGCTTTCAATTTTTGAAACATTGTACAAAAATGACTAGCTAAGACACCTATCCGAACCTGACGAGCCAGAAAGGTCTCCTGGTCCCATTGCGTTAGAAGTGGATCAATACCATCTGCCACCCACGGGGACCAAATCTTATCCATCCCTTTCAGCAAGGGTACTAAATTATAAAAATAAAAATACTATGTAAAAACACTACCGGATTCACCATTCCCAAACCTCCTTCACTAATAGGTAAATACGTAACACCCCTCTTTAATGGGTTCAATCTGCTGCCCCATAAACAAAGAAAAAAATACACCATAAAGAGATGTCTCCAGAGAAATGGGAGGGGGAAAAACCACAGCAATAAACAAAAAATACGGTAACAGAAAGGTTTTAATCAAATAAATACGTTTAGCTTTAGACATGCGTCCCTTATTCCAAAGCTGTACCCTGTTGCGAGCTTCCAATAATTGCTTTTCCCAATTATACCGTTGGTCATCCAGACCCCCAAAGTAAACACCTAGTATCTTCCTATATTCAGATTCTATAGGCATATTCCAAATTAATGACACATCAGCCGCATCATACCCCAAAGGCAGTATCCCACTCTTGAGCCAACTTATAGAGGACCCAGACATAACAGAAAATGCGTTCAATAACGCCCTTGCCGCAATAGCAGAATCCTTATCTGATAAAACTAAAATTAAATCATCCGCATATGCCAAAGTCACTATCTGAGGGTCCATGCACCCAACTGATAAACCAACAATGTCATCTGAACCATTTAAGGCATGTAAAAGGGGATCCAAGGAAAGCACATAGAGCAGGGGATTTAATGGACACCCTTGCTGCACTCCCCTATGTACCCCAATCTCCCTACCCATCCAACCATTTACGCTGGGAATCAGAGTAATGTCCCTATAACATGTTTGCAGCCATCCTATGAATTGTGAAGGAGATCCATACCTCTTTAGATTCTCCCAAAGATAAACATATTCAACCTGATCAAATGCCTTGGACTGGTCTAGGCAAACTAGATGCCCAAACATTTCCCCAGACTTTCCCTTAGAGACCAGTTCCCTAAGTAGAATCAGTGCATCCTGAACCCTTCTATGAGATACACCACTGAACTGTGTTGAATGTAACAGGGAGCCCATAACCCCCCCTCAACCGCATACATAAGATTTTCATCAGAATTTTGTAATCCGTGTTTAAAAGCGACAAAGGTCTCCAATTACTTAAATCCCCACGATCTCCTTTGTCTTTATACAAGAGAAGCAACACACCCTGCAACATACTATGAGGGAGAACCCCAGACTGCAACCCATCATTCAAAACCTGGCATAGATCAGCACCTAAAATCTCCCATAGGACCTTATAAATCTCATGAGGCAGCCCATCAGATCCAGGAGTAATGCCTGATCTTAAAGACCAGACCGCAGTCTTTAGTTCCTCCGCTGTAATGGGTCGTACCAAATCAATCCGGTCAGCCAAAGACAAAGCTGGGACTGACCTACTAGCAAACCAATCACAAATAGAATCAGCAGAGAGCGCTCTGCTCTGAAATGAGGCAGAAATATGTTCATGAATAGTATCTAAAATATCAATATTTGTAGTAACCCGCCCTCCCCCTGGAGTGTTTAAATACATCATACCCCCGTGAATGTTTAATAAATTTCAAATATTCAAAGGGTAAAGTGTCTTTCTTCCTGCCACAAATCTTAAATGTATGCTTCACTTCAATATCATGCAGTACCTGAGACTGTGCCTTAGCCAATTCCAGTTTTAACCCTTTAATTTGTTCTAAACAGTCTGATCCAAGAAACTGTCTATGAGTGGACAAAAAATGAAGCCTGTCCCTAAGATGCCTCAACCCAGCATGCGATAACCGCCCATTTAAATGACCCACAACCTTGAAATAGATCCGAACTTCACTTTTAGTGTCCTCCCACCAAAGATTTAAATGATCATATAAAAATGAGACTGACTGCCTTGCCAAAAAAAGAGAGCGTAACCCACCTACCACACAGGGGATATCTAATAAGGCAGAGTTCAATTTCCAAATACCTGGCCCTCTCTGAGCTTTAGGAACATCACTTAAGGCCAGTCTCAGTAATCTGTGATCTGATGAAGCTACTTCCTGCAGGGATTAAGACTGCACAACAACCTCAGGTGTGAGAAAAAAATAATCGATTCTGGAAGCTCTGGGTCCACAGAAATAAGTGTCCCCAAACCTTCTAGTGGAGGGCCCAAAAGCATCCACTAAACCAGTATCTGTAAGAAGTTTCAATAAACTAGCCCCATCGCTATACACCTTTTTCCCTTTCCCAGAAGTCACTTTGGAAGGCAAAGAACAATTAAAGTCCCCCAAGAATTATGTAATAAGCTAGCATAAAGGGATATAATGAGTTAAAGAGGACACCCTTTCAAACTTAGATTGAGGGCATACACATTTATCAATCGCAAGAGTAGTGAACCCCATTTGATATCCAAAACCAAGGCCCTACCAGCTAGAATTTCTATCTGGTGTATCACAGTAATGTGAAAATGAAAAAAATCCCAACCCCACTACACAAGTCATTCACTAAGGACCAAAAACAATCCCCCCTTATCCAACCAGCAGTGGCATCCTCTATCTCCTCAAGAGAATGCAATCGTACATCCTGCAGAAAAACACAATCCAGATTTTCATATAGAAAATGTGAATAAGTATTCCAACGTTTTGCAGGAGTTTTAATACTATTTGCATTTAAGGTTGCCACCCAAAAGTAAAAGAGAACCATGAAGCAAAGAGGAGCTAAATTCACTTTACCTTACTGGACGCCCTCGTAATCCTACCACATTTACCATCTGGTGGCCTAGGGCCTACCAGGTCTGCAGCAGGTGCAGTAGACTCTAACCCTGACAAGGGTGCAGGAGGCCCAGCCCCATCTGGGACTTCCACTGGACTCTCCACCAAAACTGAAAATATATTCGGGTCAGCAATGGAAGCGGCAGGAGCAGGTATGGCTGATTTCTTCCCCAACTTCCCCTTCCCTTTAGCAGATTTCCCCTTTTTACTATTAACCACCACAAACCCATCTTCCGCAGGTTCCAAATCATTTAATAAGGGAGCAAGGCCCGTGACCTCCCCCTGTCCTATCCCAGATACCCCTTCTACCCCAACTCCAGGTGCAGCTGTGCTACCCAAAATCAAATCAGAGTCCTCAGACAAACTCGGTTTAGCCAAGGGGGGGAGCACCTCCCTCCCCTAGTAGGATGACCAAGTCTAACCGCCTCACGTATATAATGATCCTGTACCCCTTAATCAACTTCAGCAGTGTTTTTAGCAGCTGAGGGGCAATTTTCAAACGTGTGACCCACCACATCACAGAGATTACATTTTGAGGTCTGAAAACAATGGGCACTTGGATGGCTAGTCTCCCCACAATAAGAGCATTTAAGCACATTACATGAGGTGCTTATGTGAGTTCGAGACCCACATTTAAAGCAAACTCTAGGCTGCCCAGGGTAAAAAAGAAACCCATTATCCCTTCCCAGAAAGAAACAATTGGGCAGATGTAACAACTCAGAATCGGTGGAATGGAGTTTAACCCTAAATTTCCAACCCCATTCCAAAACCCTTCGCATCCAGGATAGGGACTGGATTCCCCTGAATGTCACATGATTTAGATAACCATTTTATGATATCCACAATATTAACCCCTTCGTTCCTAAACAATATTGTAATGACTCTATAGGCCTGCTTCGACAAAGGTAACACAATAAAGTCAGAACGTAAGGGATTCGTTTTTAAGTTTAAATAATGACTCCAAAACAGCTCCATCAGAGCAGGGGTACGAAAACTGATATCAAATGTAAATTCCCCCAGAACATGTATTAAGGCGTAGACTTCAGAAGGAAAAAAGCCCATACTTTGTTTTAACAACGTCTTCCCAACAAAAAACCTGTCAGGGGGATTATCCCTAGGACCCACACAACACAAACGTACAGCATTTCACCATTTGGCCAACTCAAGAGGTTGTCTAAAATGACTAGCATAGGAAGGTTTGTCCACAGGCTCCAGAGTAGGCTCTTGGATGACAGGGGGAGTAGCCACATCCCCTGCTCCCACCTCTACTTGAGTCCCCAAAGACAAATCAAAGTCAGTAATAGACTGAGGTGTAGGGGAAATAGCAGTTTCAGCCCCCAAGCCAACACCTGAAGAGTTTGCAATATCCACAGTACTTATCTGAATAGCCTCCCTGGGAGCCTGTGCATCGCTCTCCGGTTTACACGCATCGCCTGAAATCGGAATCCCGCCTGCCCTACACAGCGCTTGCTCCGGTGACCAAGATTCTTCAACAAAGTTCCCCCAATCCTGGGAAGTCACATTCACTTTCCCTTCAGGCCTCTCAGTGGCCGAATGAAGTTTACTGGGTCCTGCAGCCTCCAAAGCACTCGGTGAACCGGCCGATCTCTTCCGTTTCCTGTCTTCCTCAACTACTAGGTTCCGATGTTCCTGTATCAGCAGGTTGCTCACTCTCAATAGCTCCTCCTCCAGACAGCGCTGTTTCTCCTCAAGACTAAGGCAAGTTCCATCTGAAAAATCCAAAGGACCGCTCACACTGGTGGTATGCTGGCCACCCTGCGGGAGCATCCCAGCCGCCGTTTCAGCAGTTTCAATGGCAATAGGCTTCTCAAACTCAGACATGCTCTGGGCCAATGCAGCCCCATGTGCAGCTCCTCCAGTGTCCTCCTCCTCCGCCATCTTTGTCCCACCAGAAAATGGGTCCCCCCCTGCTCACAGGAATCAGGAAGTAGGGAAATTTCCCTGGTGTCCTGGCCAAATTTCCCTCATTCACTAAAAATACCACCAACAGCTTAATCTGGTTCAGGGTAAGTTGGCATTCATCTATATCCCCCTTCCCCCAGATCATGCCTGAAAAATAGGCAGGATTTGTCTAGTGCACTTACCGGTCAACAAAAACTAAAATAAAAAAATAAGAAATGTTACTGTACAGTGATTGGCTATCCAAAGTCACTAACCACCATTCATTTTCTACTACCTTGTCACCAATCAAATTTAAAACATGGGTTGTGTCCCAAAGATATGTTCTAGTGCCCATGGCTACCTGTTTAATCTGTGCATCAAAAAACTGGGCTAGAGATTCTGTAAGCAACCCTATGCTAAATACAATGGGTCTCACTGGAAGATTTTCTGTATCCTTATGAACCTTAGGCAACCCGTAAATAAAAGGTCTGATGGGGTTATCCACCAACAAAAATCTGCAAGTTTGCTGGGAGATTAGCCCATCCAAAACAGCATGGTGCAAGGTCGTGGCTATCTGTTTTTTTACTTTTGTCAATAGGTTCACTGCTCAACTTTTGATAAAAAGCAGTGTCACTGAGATGTTCTAGCATGGCAGTATGGTACTTAACTTGATCCATCACCACCACGGCACCCCCCTTGTTGGCGGGCAGGATGGTGATGGTGAAGTTCTGTTGTAGAGCCTTAATTTCCTCCTTCTCCTCCTCCCTAGTGCAGTTATAATACCTAGGGGTGGGCAAGGCTTCATGAGGTTTTGCCACATCCTGCTCGCATCACTTGAGGAAAATGTTCACCATCTGGTTCATCGCTGGGATGAAAGTGGATTTTTTTCTGCTATACTTGAATGCCTGTAGCCATGTCTCTCGGTTCTTCTTGTGTAGAGACATTCATATGTAACCCCTAGGTGGCGCTAGCCCAAGGGCTACTACCCCTGCCTGTTTGACTACGGACAGGCTGAGGGGCCTAGGTCCTATGGCGGGTGCCTCCACCCAGAGGTCAGGGTTTGTAGTGGTTAGACTAGCTTGGTCACAGCCCTCTGGGACACTGAGACCCCCTTTTATTCCCTCTAGTGGCTCACACAGTACACCAGAGTTACAGCCCCAATACCTCATGTATACACACTGTTCACTCATATAGATACCACTTACCCTCGAGACTGATTCTGCAGCACATCTCTGAGGACCCCCTGTAAAATAAGGTTAAACAACATTACACAGCAAAACACAATACTGTTTCCATAAGTACCAACACCACAGACAGTATATAGTATAACAACAACAACAAATCTGATTTATTTAGGGGGCAGTAACATGGGAGGGGGAAATCAGGTTAATTGGTGACATTAAATCACAGTACTGTGCACACATACAGGGGCTGAAAAGTCACACTATGGGTACCCAGGTTGGGGGGGGCTAGCCAGGTCCGTCGCCCGGGGTTGGCCAGCAGGTGCAGATGGATAGGGCCCTGTAGAAGAAAATATATGCACAACACCCAATTCTAATCTGGAGCCAGATGGCTCAGTCCATGAAGCAGTGAAACAACAAGAATTAGATGACACACTTGTGATTGAAACAGGCTGCAAGGAAATACCCTGATTTGTACTCACAATATCCAAGCTGAGGACCAGATGGTGGATGTTCTTCTGGATTGCCAGAACAACTGGGCATGGAGACAAGGTCCTTGTGACTGGACCCCACTGCAGTTGATAGCAACTGGATTAAGTCTGAGACAAGCTGGGGTTTGCTTCCAGCTTCAACACAAAGTACACGGCACTGGGGAATGGAAATAGCGATTCCCCACAAGCACTACGCACATTCATATGTAAAAGGAAAGTACTATACCAGGCAGACTGCTCCTCGATCCCAATCGCAATTACTGCAAAATACCCAGGAGCACACACGGCAGCTTCAGTTCCTGACAGACCGAGCACGATTCAGCAATTTCTCCAGTCTTCTACAGGGTGAGCCTGGTTTCCACACTTCTAGTGCTTCTTTCTCCTCACAACTCGGATTCAGTCAAAACTGGCACTCACAAAGGCTGCAGACTTAAACCCAAGGCCTCACACGTGCTTCCCACGCAAACTATACACCACAGAAGCACAGAGCTCCTTCTCTCTTCACAGTCACAACTGATGTACTCTTTCCAGTCACAGAACAGGGCATTTCCTTTAGCTTCACACCATTCTGTTGGCTGGTTCACAGGTTCATAGGATTAATACAAGTTCAGTAGGTATTGCTACCTTTTATGAACTCACCACCGAATCAAGGGTGGAATCTAAACTTAAAATCGCCCATATAAGTATCTAAATTAAGTTTAAATGACATCAGGGAAGTGCTAAACACCACGTTTTCAGGAAGTTTATTCCATATGTTTATCACCCTTTGTGTATACCAATTATTTCTTTTTGAAGTATTATTTTGAGTACCTTTAAGTTTTAGTGAATGGGATCTAGTATTGTCGGTAGACATATTTTTTTATAGACCTATTGTTTCTAATATTACATCACTCTGTATAGCTTTATATGTCAAGCATAGATCCCCTCGAAGTCTTCTATAGTCCATAGAATATAGACCTTCTTTTTTCAATCTAGTTTCATAATCCAGTTCTTTAAATGATTTTATTTTTTTTTTGTGGTTCTTCATTGAATATTTTCTACTAATTTCTTGTTTTTAATCAAATAAGGAGCAGTTACTGAGGAGCAGTATTCCAAATGAGGTCTAACCAGACCGGTATACAACGGTATCAAGACTTTAATGTCTCTACTTTAATATTCCTTAAAATGCAATTTAAAATTCTATTCCCTCTTTTAACAGCGTTAATTGTATGCATATTAAATGTAAAATCTTTGGAAAGTGTTACCCCCTAAATCTTTTTCATGTTCTGTTTTTTCCAAGCTTATGTTATTTATAGTATATGTAAAGCAGGGATTGTTTTTGCCCAAGTTTATGACCTTACATTTGGATTCATTAAACAAAAGTCCCTCTTTTTTTAGACCAATCAACAAGGAGAGATAGATTTTTCTGCAACTCCATAGCAGAATTTACATTGTTGATGATGCTTCCTAGTTTACAATCGTCGGCAAATTTAACAAGCCAGCAAGTGTTGGTTAAAGGATTCATAGATGAAATCAAAATATTAAAAAGAGTTGGACCCAGCACAGAACCCTGAGACACACCACTAGTAACTGGACCCCATGCTGAAAAATGACCTTTTACAGAAACCTGTTGTGTCCTGTTAGAGAGCCATGCATGTATCCAGTTAATAATAACTGGGTGTATGTTTAGCTTCTCGAGTTCGAAAATAAGTATTTGATGAGATACAGAATCAAATGCTTTAGAGAAGTCAAAAAAAATATATCCACTGATAAGCCACCATCCAGGGCTTCACTAACTGGCTCAAGAAAATGTAAGAGATTTGTTTGACACGATCTATTCTTCACAAAACCATGTTGGTAAATGTCAACAAAATGTATATCATCCAAATAATTAGTTATTCTATTTTTTAATATCCTTTCAAGCAGCTTGCAAATTACATTGGTTAAACTTATAGGCCTATAATGTTGTTCAAGGCATTTGCTACCACCTTTATGAAGTGGAATAATTATGGCTTTATTCCATGATGGAACAGTATTACCTGTTTTCATTGATAAGTTAAATAGTAATGTTAAGGGACCCACCAATAATTCCCTTCAGATTTATTAAAAATATTGGAGGAATACCATTAGGGCCTGAAGACGCACTGTTCTTTAATACATTTATTGCTTCTAATACTTCATGTTCAGATATGGGAATGAAGAAAGTTTCCACCAGTTTATTAGGCACATAATCTAGGCATTTAGGTTTGAAAACATGTATAAAATAATTATTCAAATTGTTTCCAATTTCTGTTTCGTCAGTTATAATACCATCAGGAGATCGTATGGGCCCTATAGAAGGACCATTTTGTTTTAATGAACCAATATAATTGAAGAAAGATTTTGTATTATCGTTAACAGTATTAGCGAGTTTTTCTTCAAGATTCCTTTTTAGTTTGATTATCAAATTCTTACTTTTATTTGCAATCATTTTATATCGATCCCAATTCAGAGGAGTCTTGTTTTTTTCTAAATCTCTTATATAACCTTTGCTTCTTAGCCAAAATTTTCCTGATATTATTATTCCACCATAAGGGAGATCTTTGTTTGTTACTATATTTCTTCCTAATAGGAACCCATAAATTAATACTGGCTCGTAATTTAGAGTCAGTTTTGTTCCAAACTGCAGTTAGATCACATCCGATAAGATCAGAAGTCCAATTCCACTTTCCTAGATATTCTTTTATTTTTTGGATAATTTGCATTTTTAAAGTTTCTTATTACAGTACAGCCAGTAGTTTCAGAAAAATATAAAAGGTTCATTGTTATGAGAATCATATTATGATGACTGTTTGCTAACGGATGTTTAATGGTAACCTTTGAATTTGTATTTTCTATATTAGAAAAAAACAAATCAGGTATGTTGTTGGCTCTAGTAGGGGATTTGACTATTGGTCCATGTTGTTTATGGTCATGAGATCTAAAAAAGCATTGTCGAATGATGAGCTGCCTCTATGATTACTCCAGTTGATATTTGGGAGGTTAAAATCACCCATAAGTATGCAATCTTTATCAAACAGGTTATCTTCTATATTAGCTAGAAATAGATCATTTTCTTCTTTGTTCAAATTTGGAGCTCTATAACCTAATCCGACAGTGATAGTGTGGTCTAAGGTAAGCTTAATTTTGATCCAAATTACTTCACTTATACTCTCCTTATTCAAATTGTTTTTTTGTTAAAAAACTTTTCAGTTTATTATTTATATATACTGTAGTACAATTCCCCCTCCTCTAGAGTTCAAGTGGTTTTTCTCGAATTTGGTATAGCCTAATATTTCAGTTGCCCAATCTTCATTTTTTTTTCTCCACCTTCCTAGCCCCTGGCCTGCCACTTCTTCCAGCTGCACATGACCCCCTCCAACTTCCTCACCCCGACCCCCTTCCTACTCACCTCAGATCGCAGCCAACCCAGGGGTAGCCCGGCGTAACCCTTTGCTGGATGGGTCTCTCTCTTCTGAGGGGGAAGGCACCAGGAGAGGGATACCAGCGCACTCTACTATCAGTCCCTGGGTGCTGCTGAGGTGGATTCCGGGGTGTCGGGGCATCTGAGGTGGCCGGGAGTCGGCAGCCATCATCCGGCAGACGAGGCAGCTCTTTTTCCATTTTTCTTGTGGGGAGTGACGTTCTGATGTCAAGGCATACGCCGACGTCTGCCACTCCCCCTTGTACACTGTGTCCTGGCTGTACTGCTCTACTCCCAGCCTCCGCCAGGAGTCAGCCTACGCCGGTGTGCATCCCCTGCCCTCCCCCCAGAGAAGGAGATCTGTTCCCGGACGCTCCATCCTTCCCCCCGACCGGCCCTCCGGTGACCTGAGTCTGTTCCCGAACCCGGGTCGCCAACGTCGCAGACGGAAATCCAACTGCTGTGCCGACGGGCCAGCCAATCTTCATTTTTGAACCAGGATTCAGTCACACCACATATATCAATCTTATTAATTTGTAGAAAATAGGATAATTCATCTATTTTATTCAAAAGGCTTCTTGCATTGAGAAGTAAGATATTCAGTTTATTGGATACGTGATTTTCACCATTAGGCTATTTGAATTGTCAACTGTCACAGGGCTGGTGTTATTTAAAGTAAATACATTGCCCAATATACTTTTTTTACTAGAAACCTGTCTGACATTAAGAGAATCCACAAGAGTGGAGTTCTCCCCCTATAACTTAGTTTAAAGAATCTTGAATGCGTGATAATATGTGTTTCCCCAACAAAGCATTGCCCCTCCTACTTAAATGGAGTCCATCCCTTGAAAAAAGTTCTTCTTTTAAAAAGAAGTCCTCCCAATGAGTTATACATCCTATCTGTTGTTTTAAACACCATCTTCTCACCCAGTTGTTTAATGCTTTTGTTTTGTTTAAATTAAACTCAGAAGCTTTAGGTATAGGTATAGGTAGTACTTCAGAAAAAGTGATATCACAGTTTAGTTCAGTTAATTTATTAGCCATTGCAACAAAGACCTGTTTAATCTTGATTAAAGGTTCTCTTAACACCTTATTGGCCCCAGCATGTATAATCACCATGGGATTTTCTGAATTTGTTAGTATATTATCTAGCATTAATGTGATATCACCTATTTTTGCTCCTCTGAAAGATGATAATGTTCTAGATTCTTTATCGGGATTGCATATTAGCCTATCCAGGTTCTTTCTATGAAGACACCCAGAACAAACAGTGGTTTAGCATTCAACTCATGATCAGGAACCATAAAAATAGGATCACAAGGGGATGAAGAAATATTGATAGGAGGGATTGGTAAATCAGTGGAGCTTTGTAAATCTGGAGTTGCACAGGATGTATTTTCAACCCTTAGAAGATTCATATTAACCACATTTTTGTCAATATCACCCAATAAAGAGCACTGGTTTGATAGGGGCAAATCATATGCTTTAGCTCTTCACCCCTTTTTTTGCAGCCCTGCAACCTTTAACAGACATCCAATTACCCTCTATATTATTAGGATCATTTTCCCTCGGTCTTTTTTTGTTATTAAGCAGGGTCTCTGTCTGCAAATTTGAGTCTAAAATGGGTACTAAGGTTTCAGGTTCTAATAAGGAATCACCAACTTGAACATTTATTAAATCAATATTAACTGAACTTCCCATATCACAAAGTAGATCAGTCAAGGGTTGGCCTTGAACATGACAATTTGTTTGGAATCTGTTAGCCATATTTTTTTGGCTAGTTTCCAGGGTCTGCAGTCTCTCCCCAAATATACTAATTTCGAGTTGTAATTCTTCATTTATAATACATTTAATGCATTTATAACTTGATTGTTTATTTAGTATATCTACAGAAAAAGAATACAAATTGCAAATAGGGCATTTAATGCCTACATCACCAGTTGTGGTTGTAATTAACTCAGCCGTGTTGAGACAGGAAAAGCTAAATATTGTAAACACAGTAGTTTAATCAATACAAACTTTATTCAGCCAAACACTTAAAAGTTGCTTTACCTTGAAAGGATAATCACTTTAGGATGATTTGTTCTTAAATATCACTTCTCCCTGCAGAGATCAACTATTCTACTTGCTCCTCGCTTCCAAGCCAAACACGCCTAACATGCGCTAGACACACGTGTCTTTGCATGCGTCTCTGGTTCTGCTGTCACTCACAATAATACTCCCTCTGTTGGTGGAAAAAGGTGCCACGGTTAAAACTACATTTTCCAGAGTCACTGCCCATACAATCCTCTTGTGGCTGGCTCAAAATTGAGAGTCCAAGTTCCGATTCGTCCACAGGCTCCATTTTAGGATCTCCCTATCATCCTGATTGGTCCAAGTCAGCTATTCAGGAACAAAATGAAAGAGTTACACTGAAACAGTTTGTGCTGAAATGAAGACAGGTTAAACAAACTACATTTTCTCAGTCACTCTAAATGATTTCTGGCAAACAGTTATATCTTTCAACAAGGCTCCCTCTGCACATGTAGCAACGGCAGAAACGGAGTGAATTGACAGCAGCCTGGGCGGGATTCGAGCATTAGAACACACAGTCCCCCTATACAAACTAATTAACTCTGCAAGCAGACAGCTCTTAAAGAGACAGTACGTGGAGGTTCAAATAGCACTCACTTGGAATCACATTTAAACAGCTCAGACGCTGAACACAGCCCAGACTTGGAGCATTCAGACAAGCTCCTGGAAGACTTTTGGGAACCCCCATATGCAGGAGGGTTACACATAGATGGTGTATCTTTCGAGAATAAAACTTTAAGATTCAGTTTTCTACCAAAAAGCTTGAAATCCACCTCTGTGTTAAACTCGTTGTTCTGGTATGTAGGGATAAACGAGAGGCCCTTGATTAAAATAGAGACCTTAGAATTGGTGAGAGAGTAGCTGGAGATATTATTACTAAATTTTTTTTCAGGCGATCTATCAGGGTCCTGGGTATCTAAAATTGCCCCATGTGTACTAAGGGTACCCACTAGATGAATTGCCTCCCCCTGTTGCGCCTGAACCTCCTCCCCCCCACAGCGTCGGCTGTTTGTTCCCCTGTTGTTGAAATCTGATGCCCATCCCTGCCTTGCCTCTGCCCTTTCCTTGAGTACCCCTCCGGGTACTTTGTCAGCAAATTTCACTAGCTTGGGGCTTCTGCGTACAGTCCCTTGAGAGACAGTAGGCAGTATTGGCACCGTGAGATATAAGGGATGAACCAGTGCTAGCCCAGGGGTTTGTAGATCCTGCTGATTTCGGGGGGGGGGCCTTCTTCAATCTCTACAGCTGTGGGTATCTGTGCATTCATCTGCACTACTGGTGTATAGCTGGCCATAGGTAATATCAAGGGGTCCCCTGTCTGTGGCTGCTGGACTCTCTCTCTCAAAAAGGCTGTTGTGTTGTAAGAGGCTCAGTTTGAGATGCTGTGGCCATATATGAGGTATCACCCTCATCAGATTGGCCCTCACTTTCATAGCCTGATGTGCTAGTGTAATAGTCAGTCTCATTCCTTCTTTTTAAGATAGAGTGCACTGCCCCTCATTTGTTACTCCAATCAAAAATAGTACCTCTATCATAGTCCCTTCGATCCCTTTCAGACTTTTTCTGTTTTACTTTCCTAATCCTGTCATCCTGAACTTTTAACAGTCTGGAGTTTAGCCTTAAAATTATTGTGTTCAAAGTGTGTAGAAAAACTGCTGAACACCTCTTCACATTTCATTAGTTCCAATTTAATCTCATTCTCTGTAATCGCTCTGTGTTTAAGTATAATCTTGATTAAACCAGCTGCTGACTCCAATAAATGCACTTGCCAATCACGGAAAAAATCAACCATATCCAATCCAAAATTAGGCTGTTTTACCAATCATAACCCTCGAGGTACACGATTAACTTGTAAATAGGTCTGCATGGTGACTTGTTGCTAATACAGCCTTATTTTTAAACTTATACGCTCCAACTGTACATAAGCTGCTTTAATATCCACAACATTTTCCATTACTGAGGGTACATTCCCTTGTGGAATATTATTTCTTGTTCCGTATTGTAAAAGTGGGTTTAAACCGCCCTCCTTAAACAGCAGGCCATCGACCAATGAAGTTGCTGCAGCTACAGTGGGTTGAGTATTATGTGGACCAGCTTGATCAAAATGGGGGGGGGGGGTTCTACTCACAGTCCTCAGCTCCTGGTCATTACCGGATGCCATTGTCCTCTTCATTGGACTCCAAGCTCGCTACAACTGGTAACCACGTGAAAGGAAGCAAAACATGGCTCAGGAGATGCCCGCTGGAGCCATGCCACAACTTCACACGAAAAAGCAATAGGCAACAGTGGGCTCTACGGCACCAAGAAAGGAGTCCCACACTGGGATACAATAAAAACTTACATTTATTGATTAAAAGCAAGTAAACAGGTAAAAATGCTTTACCAAAAATGGTAGCACCCCCCACCAGCAAAGTTTGTCAGTGTTTCACGCTGTGCTGGCACTTTTCAAGACGTCAGCAGCGACCAGACATCACAGAATTTATACCAATGAGCACCAGTGTAACTATTTAAAGGTACCGTGACCTAAAAAACGTAGATAAAATAATAGTAATCAACGCAGACAATTGTTCAGTTACCCTTCTTAGCACTTCTTTACTTAGCTATTTATTCACCATTAGGGTTCAGTAAATGCTATTAACTTTGTGCAAAAACCCCTCAGATTCTAAGTGAGATTTACTGTAGTAGTTTTATACTCCTTGTTGCATGGTTTATTTTTGGGTGGGGGATTGGGACAATTGGCACACAGTTTTTTATTTTGACCCACCTTTTCTTCTACCTTGTGGACAACCTGTTCACTCTTATAGAGGTTTTAAACAGCTGTTTTATGACTCTGCACTTGACTGAACAATATGGGCCATTATTTTTTTCATTTGACCCTTACTTTTTACACTCAGCGGATCAGTGTCCCACATAGATAAATATCTGAAATGAACCCTGTTGTTGTATTTTTTAACCATGATGTAACCCCCTACAAATGGGGGTTCCCAAAAGTCTTCCTTGGGTGTGCCTAAATGCCCACTGTCAGGCTGGTATCCTACGTCTTAACGTTTTAAAAGTGTTTGTATGAGAGTGCCTTAATGCCTCTATGCTCTGTCTCTTTAAGAGCTGCCTATAACATGGTGCTTATTTAATCTGGGAGGGGTATGAGTGTTTCTATGATCGAATCCCACCTGGTCTGCCAGATAATCGCTCCGTTCTGTCATCGCTATTTTCGCAGAGGGAGCTCTGTTAGAAGCTGTACTTCTTGGCTGATTATCTATTAGAATAGTAATGATATTGTAGTTTGTCTAACCTGCCTTCTTTGCAGCATGGACAGTTCTGTTTATCACCACCCTCTTGGTCCTGGACTGCTTATTTGGACCAATCAGTATCTTTGGGGGCCCTAAAATGGAGTCTTCCTCCAGGGGTCTTGTGGGAGTGAATTTCTGTAGGAATTGTAGTTTTGAGACTTTGGCACCTAAATGCACCTAGAGGGGGAGCCCTTGCTTTTGACAGACAGATGTATCAATGAACCAAACCTTTTGGACCGAAGGGAAATTCCCAAGCTGCCTGCTGCAGTCGGTCAGTCTGGAGGTAGAGTTTGGAAAGTGAACAGCTCGAGAGATTCAAGTAGCTGCTTCTGCGTAGTTTGCGTGGGAGATTGGTGGAAAGGTTGAGTTTGGCCTACTGTCCCTCGAGATGGAATCCTTTCAAAGGCTTAACAATCGGACTGTATCCGAATTGGAGTGTGACAAAGCCACTGAAGAGTGACCAGATTTAAACCTGAAGAAGACTGAAGATTTGCTGTACGCGATCGGCCTGTCAGGACATCCAGTTGCCACAGAATTCGTGGTTTTTCTCAGAGACACTGATATTGCTGCCGGACTGCTATCCGCATTGTGGTATGGTGATTGCTTTAATGTAAATGTGCTGTTTGCTATTAGTGGGTTGCAATTTGGTTCCCCACTATTTAATTGTGCCACACTTGCTAGAAGCTGCATCCAGCCTTCCCGGACTGATATCCAAACTGTCTTACCTGGCCTGGGCCCTGCCATACTGGCCCAGCCAGCTACTTCAGGCGCAGAGAACACCATCGATGAGAGACCTGCCTGGGGATCAGCCCCCTGCTCAACATCACGAACAGGAACGACACCATGGTGAATCATGTGGTCCTCACTTCTCCTGGCAAGCCAGTAAGTCATCCTGCAGTCTCCATTTCATCCATCCTGTGTCCTGTACTGGGTAGCATGAGTAAACACCAGGGTAGCTCCCTGCAACAACAGCTCAATCAAAGTGTGTCATCTGATTTAATTGTTTTATCTAATCATCACGAACCGAACCTCCTGGCTCCGGATTACAAATTGTGTGTGGTTGTGCATGCCTTTTCTTTTCATCACAAGGCCCCAACAGCTGCGACGCCGGCCTACCATGGGCAACATTCCAGGCTAGCCCACCTTAATTCCAAATGAGTACCCAGAACGTGTGACTGTGCAGGGACTAAAAGTGCATGCATAATTGCCTGACTAGATCAGTTTTAGAATTAATCAATCAACCTGATTACGCCCTCCTTGTTCAATTCCCCTGAATAAATCAGATCTAACTCTTTTTGCATTTAATCTAACTATGGTTCCAGTTTGTACGAAAAGCACTGTACTGTTGTTATTTGCTGTGCCTAACCTTGTTTTACGGGGGTCTCCAGGGTCGAACTAACTTGCTAACATTTCATTGCTTTATTTTTCTCTGTAGCAAAGTGTTTCTTACAGCATATATCTTCTCTGAAATTATTACAGGTGGTGCTTTACAGGTTTTACAGTTTTATCTAACATTAGGATAAGCTTTCAGGGTTACTGCATTTGTTGTTGACTGATTGTTTCTGCTCTTACCTCCTTGTTCTTTCGTCCGTGGTTCTTCTTTTTCGGCAGGGAAGGGCCAGTCACCAACCATCCCACCACACTACACTCCTTTTATAGGGTAGCACAGTCGTGACATTTCCTGTAGCAAAGCAGGAAGGGGGATCAGTGGGGCATCCACAAAGTGAGCTCATTTACAGGGGCACTAGTAATTTAACTTGTTATAACAAGTTAAACAAAACACAATCAAACCATTACTTGCATTTTTTTTCCCTTTTTTTTCCTTCTAATTACTCTGACTAGGTTATAAACCCAGCAACTTATCTGGAATGGATATCATTAACTGCAGGTACTGTGGCACAATTTTCAGAAGTCAGTCTTACAGGATTTAGGACACTGTCCTACATGCTGGGCCTTTGGAGATCTTAGGGCTCAGCTCCGTGCAGCATGGGCAGAGATTGCACGTCTCAAATTTCATATTCAAGAGGAAATACTTTATAAGAACCACCCACCATTTCCCCAGCATCCAGCAGAAAAACCTCGACCGCAAAGGGTAGTTGGTCCAGGAGGTTGGCAGGTGGTTAGGAGGGGCAAATCGGGTGCCCCATCACTCTCTGCTCTCCAACATAATACCTCCAAAAAACATATAAACACTACAAACAGGTATCTGCCTCTATCTCTGAAATCAAACAAAGAGGCAGAAGACACTGCAGAGCAGGACACTGCAGCACAGGAGCTAGCACAACAAAACTCACCCCAAGCAGGAACCAAAACAAAAAAAAACAAGCATTTGTCAATGCCGAATGCTACTTGCTTGTATGTGCTGTTTAGGTATTTGGAAGTGACAGTTTTATGCCTTCCTCCCAAGACATCCACTGTGTCTTTCCGTTCAGTATTCACAGAAGAGTGGGAGGGCAAGGGCCACAGCAGTAAAGGTGTGAAGAGGTGGACAATAGTCCATTCACAGGTAAAAGAATCCTGCAGAAGGTGAGTAAATTAACGGTGGACAAAGCGAGGGAACCAGATGGCATACGCCCAAGGATATTAACAGAACTGCGAAGGGAGATAGCAGTACCTCTGGCAGCCATGTTCACTGAGTCATTCAACATGAGTGAATTGGAGGAGGGCACATGTGGTCCCTCTACACAAGTCTGGTAGCAGGGAGGAGGCAGGGAACAATAGGCCATTCAGACTCACCTCAGTAGTGGGGAAGATCATGGAGACATTGCTTAAAGAAAGGATAGTGGGGCATCTAGATGCCATCGGAACCCAGGACCATAGACAACATGGATTCACAGTGGGGACATCATGTCAGATAAATCTGGTTGATTTATTTGACTGGGTGACAAAGGAAGTGAATCAGGGTGGGGCAGCGGACAACGCTTACCTTGATTTCAGCAAAGCCTTTGACACCATCCCATATAGGAGGCTGATAAACTAGCTGGGTAGGCTGGACATGGGGGGAAAGGGTGGTAAACCTGGTTAGAAACTGGCTAACAGACAGGAGGCAGAGAGTGGTGGTAAATGGTATGCAGTCTAGGGAGAGGGGGCGACCAGTGGGGTGCTGCAGGGATCGGTCCTGGGGCCAGTTCTGTTCAATGTCTTCATTAGTAATATTGCAGAACATCTGAAGGGAATTTTTTCACCAAATTTTCAACATAGTCATTTTAAGACCTTTGCTCATGAACAGTGTCACTGTGATTTTCTTAATTTATCCCGTACATTGATTTCGCACACCGACTGCACCATTGTGCGCTACATGGGCGGAAACACATTTTGGGTGAGATGTGAAAAATGACAGCTGTACTACTCATAAGAAGGTGTGGTAAAATGGCAATGTTGAAAATCTGGAGTGAAAATATTGGAAATTCGCTAACTTACGAGCCTGCGTAGGAACTGCATAAAAACGCTTGTAAACCAGTCATTTTTGGAATTTTGGCACCAAATTTTCAACATGGGTTTTACTAGGACCCTTCTCATGAATGATTCACTGTCATGGCAGTATTCAGGCCCGGTGGTTGCTGATCACTGCGAAATCACCCGCCAAAATATCATGACGGTGACATCACGATGTCAGGAAGAATTCTAGTTAGTGAATAAATAAAAATCCTGAGATATGCAACAAAGTTGAAACCCCCTATCTAGCCCATTATACAGCTTCCGGCATTTCCCTCAGTTCGCGGTCGGCTTTGAAGAGTGCAGGCGTGTTTCCGGTCCACGAAGATCATCGCCCGGAGTCCGGAGGTATGGAGTGAGGGGTGTGGGAGGCTGGGTGCGCAGTGGGTGGTGGTGCAGGTTGTGGGGGGTTGGGAGACGGCGCTGCAGGGGACTGCTTTTGTTTTACAGGTTTTAAAAAAAAAGACATCGTGGACGTTTGCCACACTGGGGTGGGCTCCAGCGTGGCACAAGGACATTAGGGGGCGTTCAGCCGATGGGGATTGGGCACCCCGCTGGCCATGGCACTTTGTTGCCACGCTGGGGTGGGCCTTCGCGGCACAAGGACGGGGCGTTCAGCTGACGGGGATTGGGCACCCCAGTCGGCCAGCGACTGTTTGCCATGCTGGGGTGGGCTCCCAGCGTGGCACCTACTACTACGGGAGGAAGCAGCTCAGCCAACGAGATTGGGCACCCCCAGTCGGCTATACAGTGCGTCGGGCGCACGCCTGCGTGTGTGTCTGTGGGGGCTGCCGGCGTGAGCAGCTGATATCTTATCGGTGCTCACTGAAGTGTAGCTCCCCTTTCAATCAGTATGCAGTTCACTGCATTTTGGAGCGTGTCATAGACAGCTCCAAAATGCATGGCTTACAGGGCCGCGCCTGCCAGCACACTGACTGAATTGGAGGAGGGAGTGACACACCTCCGAAATCTCCGATGATGGCACTATGTTTCTTGCACATGTGTGCAAGCAAAATAAAAAGCAAAGAAATCCAAAAACTTCTGATCATAGGAGACTCCATGATTCGGGAGTTGATACCCATCTCCAGCCAGGGATAATGGTCAGATGTCTCCCAGGTACATCAGCATGGAGAGACAACTGACCGCATGCTAAAATTGTTCACAAAGCAGGAGAAAACATTGATGTCCTAGTACACATAGGGACTAATGATCTCGCCAGCCGGTCAGTTGTGGAGACCAAGGAACTCCTGACCAGGCTGGGTGACAAATCTATCATCTATTTAGTCCGGCATCTCCTTCTCTGAGATCCTGCCAGTCTGGGAGAGGGAGCAGATGGACAGAAGGTCAGAGAAGGAGATAGGGAGCTAAACACGGGCTCAAGGGCTGACGCCAGAGAAAAGGATACAGATTTGTAGGAACTGGCAACAGTTCTGGGAGCGAAAGTTCTTTAAATTTGATGGACTGCATCTGACTAAGGAGGAGTCAGTGCATTAGGGCAGAAGTTTGATGTCTTTGCAGAATATTTAAACTAGCAATGGAGAGGTGCAGCACCTCTACATCGAATGGGAAGAACACCCTCCCCTCAGCTAGTGGTCAAACAGGGATTCAGCATGTTTGCAGTTCATTTGCATCACCAGGTAAGAAAAAGGTTTGTCTCCCCATACAACACACAGGGGTAATGCCAAACCTCACCCAACAACTAACACACAAAAATCTGGCCAATGGAAAATCATGTACACAAATGCTCACAGCCTGGGAAATAAGATCCCAGACCTGCAGGCAATAATGTCAGAGGCTAAACTGGACATAGTAGCAATTAGTGAGACGTGGTTTACCAGTAACCACACTGAGGAGACTCAGTACCTGGCTATGTATTGTTCAGAAGAGACCGAGGTGCAAAGGGGAGGTGGCCCTGTATGTCAATGAAAATATCAAAGCTACAGAAATTCAGAATACACATAAGGAGCCAGAAGAACTGTGGGTCACCCTGGAACAGGAAATGGGACAGCCATAAGAACTGGGGTTGTCTACAGGCCCCCAGACAGGGAGGACATAGACACATTACTGTTAGAAAATATACAAAATATGACAGCTAAAGGGAGGTTCTGATAATGGGAGACTTCAACATGCCGGATACAGATTGGTCAATACCAGCAGGAACATCTGCCAGAACTAGACACGTAGTGGATTCCTGCAGGGCAGAGGCCTCAAAACAACTGGTACAGCAACCCACAAGAGACAGGGCTATCCTAGATCTAGTACTGACTAACAAGGAAGGGATCATAGATCTCCAGGTAGAAGGTCACCTGGGGCCAGTGACCATCACACGGTATGGTTCAATTTGGCTACTACCATCTAAATCATCCCATTCCAAGACAAAAATATGGGACTTCAGAGGCTGACTTTGATAAGATGGCCAACAGAGTTAAGCTAGCCCTGGCAAAAAGAAACACAGGTGAGGGGTACAGGCAAAGTGGGCAAGCATTAAGGATGCAATACTTGAAGCAACATCCCATTGTGTTAGACAGAAAAGGAAGTGCAAAAGAAGAAGGAAACCACTTTGGTTCTCAAATACAGTAGCAGAAAAGGTCAGAGCCAAAAGGCTGGCCTTCAGGAAATATAAGGGAACACAGCGGGATGAAGATAGGGAGGCATACCAAACTGCCCTAAGGGAAGCAGGAAGGCAGTAAGGCAGGTAAAGTCCCAAACTGAGGAAACACTAGCACTTAACAGTAAAAGAAGGTGACAAGACTTCTATAGATACATTAGTGAAAGGAGAAAGTCCAGAGGGGTATTGCTAAGCTTAATGGAGAAAAGGGAGCATGGGAGGAGGAGGACCCTATAAAGGCATCTATCCTAAATAGATACTTTTGCTCAGTATTTACTGAAGAGAAGGTAGGGCAGGCCCCACAGCTCAGCATCATGGACACAGGGGAGGGAGGTGAGCACTACTCCCTTCACAAAAGAAAGGGTCCTACAAGAGCTTGCTAAGCTCAGGGTGGATAAGGCAATGGGACCTGATGGCATACATCCCAGGGTACTTAAGGAGCTAAAGGTGGAACTAGCAGAGCCATTAGCAGAACTGTTTAGTGAGTCTCTGAGCACAGGAGAGGTCCCAGAAGACTGGAGAAGGGCTCATGTGATCCCGCTCCACAAGAGTGGTAGCAGGGAGGAGGCAGGGAACTACAGACCAGTCAGTCTTACCTCTGTAGTGGGCAAGATTATGGAGGCACTCCTTAAGGAAAGGATAGTGCAACACCTGGAATCCATAGGGGCACAGGATCCAAGACAGCATGGGTTTACAAAAGGAAGGTCCTGTCAAACTAATCTTATATATTTCTTTGACTGGCTAACCAGAGTGGTGGACCAAGGGGGAACAGTTGATGTTGCCTACCTTGACTTCAGCAAAGCTTTTGACACTGTTCCACATAGAAGATTGATAAATAAGCTGGGTAGGCTCGGGGTAGGTCAGAAGTTGGTCAACTGGGTGGCAAACTGGTTGACGGGCAGAAAACAGAGAGTGGTGGTAAATGGTATACAGTCAGAAGAGATGCAAGTCACAAGTGGGGTACCTCGGGGATCAGTCCTGGGGCCAGTCCTCTTCAACATCTTCATTAGTGACCTTGCAAATGGACTAGAGGGTAAGGCTTGTCTGTTTGCAGATGACACCAAGATCTGTAACAGAGTAGATGATCCAGATGGGGTGGGCAGAATGAGAAGAGATCTGGATAAACTAGCAAATGGTCAGAAGAGTGGCAACTGGATTTAATGCAAAGAAGTACAAAATCATGCACATAGGGAAGAGAAACCCTGAAGCCACCTATAGGCTGGGAGTGGAGCTGCTAGCAGTCACAAAGGAAGAAAGAGACTTTGGGCATCATCATCACTGTGACCTGAAATCATCAAGCAGACCTCTAAAGCAGTAGGTAAGGCTAGGGGGTGTTAGGGTGTATTAGTAGGGGTATCACAAGTCGTGAGAGGAGGTAATAATCCTCTTTACAAGACACTGGTTAGGCCCCACCTGGAGTACTGCGTGCAGTATTGGAGACCACACCTCACAAGGACATTAATCAAATTGAGGCAGTCCAGAGAAGGGCAACCAAAATGGTGCAGGGACTGCATCAGAAGACACATGAGGACAGATTAACAGAGCTCAATATGTATACTCTGAGCAAAGGAGGAGAGAGGTGATATGATCGAGGCATCTCAAATACCCTAAGGGCATTAACAAGGTGAAAGAGTCTAACATGTTTAAATATAAGAAAAATAGCAGGACAAGAAGACACAGCATGAGATTAGTGGGGGGCCGATTAAGGGGGAATGTGAGGAAATTCTTTTTCACAGAAAGGGTGGTGGATGCATGGAATGGCTTACCACAAGAAGTGGTGGCTATAAATACAGTGCAGAGCTTCAAACAGGCATGGGATAGGCATAAGGGAGCAATACAAATGACTATGAATAGATAGGCCACTGACAGAGCATAAGCCGATGGCGCATTTATAAGGTAGAAAAAGAAATGGGCAGACTGGATGGGCCTTGTGGTCCTTATCTGCCGTCAACTTCTATGTTTCTATGTTTCTATGAGCTGGTGGAACCAGCCCTGGTGGTAAGTGCAAACAGTGTGGGGATTTGTATGCTGAATAGGGGCTATTGTGAAAGTGTTTGTTGCATATTGTCTAGGCCACTAGAGGGGAAAGAGGGGGGTTACAGTGTCCCGGAGGGCTGTACCCAGGTTAGCCTTGCTACTAACAACCCTGTCCTCCAGGTGGAGGCACCTGTTTCAGTACCCAGGCCTCTTAACCTGCTACTAGACAAGCAGGCAGGGGTAGTAGCCCTTGGGATAGCACCACCTAGGGGTTACATCTTGGAGACACCGCTGGGATTAGTGCTCCCTAGTGACCAAAATAATCAATGTCAAGCTTTACCAGAAAAGTTGGCGCCAACTGGGTTCCTACCTTCGCCATGAGCTATGGAGGACATGTTCTCAGGGGCTGTGCCCACCCCCTGTGGAGAGAAGGACTGGGAAACATGGAAGATGCATGCTATTTTTGTGATGAGCCAGTGGCCAGGTATGGATAATCAAAAGAAGATGGATTTGTTAATGACTCTGCAGGGGCCTGCGTTGCATGTAGTGAAGGGGGTTCAATTCCTAGACCCCACTGCAACTGCCCAACAGCTCATAAAAGCATTAACCGATGTCTTTGATCCATATGAAGATGTAAGCCACCTGTTGTGGAAATTCAGGGGCATGAGGCAGAAGAAAGGAGAGTTGCTGTCTGCCTACCTTCTATGGGTGGAACATGTATTGATAAAGATATCTGACCAAGAGGGAGTGGACCCCGAGGATTTAAACTGAGAGCGGATGGACTGTGTGTTAACTTCGGTTTAAGATCCTAGTTTCACTCTACTCCGACTCCATACTCAGCACTGTCCTGACAGTACACCATCATTTGTGAATTTAATGCACCTTGTAAGAAGGGCTGAACACCTAGCTGAGAGAGAAAGTACGGAGGGATCTGTTACCCCTTCTGAAGAGCCTGTTACCAGTTCTGAATTAGTCGATTCTAAGAAGGAGGAGATCTTTGGAGCTCTTCGTTGGGCAGGGCAGTTTCAGAAACTTGAGGAGAGATTCGACCATTTATGTGATATTGTGATGGCCATGTGCAAGGCCTATCAGTGGAAAAGTGGTTGCGCCAGAAAGAAGAAGACCATGCCATTAGATGTCACTCTTTGCTACCATTCTGGAAGAGAAGGGCACGTCCAGGGCCAGTGCCACTATCTTTTTTTTGTTTTTCCAATTGTTTAACCAGGTGAGACACACTAAGTTGAAAGCTTGTTTAGAGGTGCAACCTGGGAGCACAGGAAAGTTAAGTGACTTGCTCAGGGTCATACAGTATGCAAGTGGGGGCTGTGGGATCCAAACCCACGTCTCCAGATTTGCAGCTTGGAGTCTTAAACCACTGCACTACACTGCCTCCCTACTCCTGAAGGCAAGGATCGAGTCAAGGGTCGTCTAATCAGGCTAAGAAGATCTTTCTTGCAAAACTCTTCTGCTACTAAAGTGTTTATATCAAATTCCCCGAGGTTTCGTGGCAGAACCCGGAGATAAAATTTGTCATCCCCCCAAATGCCATATTCTGAGGGAAGAACAAGGGTGTCCCTGTCCCATCTAGCCCCAAGTTAGCTGATAGGGAAGGGCCCCCTTCTACATTGTTTACTGTACAAGAAGTTATAACATGAAGTCATAGGTAACTGTTCATAGTATGTTAATCATAATAGAATCAGTATAGAGTATATGAAACATGCATAAGTATTGTCAATGAAGATATGGTATAGTGAAATGTATAGTAGTGTGATAAGTTTACGTTAACTGATGCATTGGATATTATTCCCATAGTACGCTAATGTCATGTATGTCTTGTATATATTGCTTCTTCAATATTGTGATGGTGTAGTCTTGACATGGACGTCAAGTTTTTCCAGGCAGAGAAGGGTGTAACCCCCTACAAATGGGGGTTCCCAAAAGTCTTCCTTGGGTGTGCCTAAATGCCCACTGTCAGGCTGGTATCCTGTGTCTTAGCGTTTTAAAAGTGTTTGTATGAGAGTGCCTTAATGCCTCTATGCTCTGTCTCTTTAAGAGCTGCCTATAACATGGTGCTTATTTAATCTGGGAGGGGGCAGAGTGTTTCTATGCTCGAGTCCCACCTGGGCTGCCAGATAATCACTCCGTTCTGCCATCGCTATTTGCACAGAGGGAGCTCTGTTAGAAGCTGTACTTATTGGCTGATTATCTATTAGAATAGTAATGATATTGCAGTTTGTCTAGCCTGCCTTCTTTGCCGCATGGACAGTTCTGTTTATCACCACCATCTTGGTCCTGGACTGCTTATTTGGACCAATCAGTATCTTTGGGGGCCCTAAAATGGAGTCTGCCCCAGGGGTCTTGTGGGAGTAAATTTCTGTAGGAATTGTAGTTTTGAGACTTTGGCGCCTAAATGCACCTGGAGGGTGAGTATTTGCTCTTGACAGATAGATGAATCAACAAATCAAACCTTTGGACCGAAGGGAAATTCCCAAGCTGCCTGCTGCAGTCGGTCAGTCTGGAGGTAGAGTTTGGAGAGTGAACAGTGTGACGCTTGGCCAGCTGGTTATGATTATTGTATGATATTGGTAGTATAAATAAATGGTCAGTGTATGAAATGGCAGTCTGTGAGATTTGGCCCTTTTAAATTACAAGGTGTCAGCAGCTGAAATCACAGGATGTATTACACTGACCAGGAGATCTCTGTAATGTAATTAACTTCCTTGAGAAATTGCATTTTATGGCCGTTTTATGACCTCATGCTTTTGAAATTGGAAACTAAATATACATTTTATTACATCAGGAAAGGATGTCTTTTAGCTGATTCCTGTTGGTTATCTCACACCTGGGTGATGGACTGCAGGGTTGTAAACCTTAAAGGAACTGGTTAATCAAAGACATCATAATTTAGGAAATGGGTTTTTGCTGATGTCACATTATTAACATACCTTCTGGTAGGAAATCACTTTTTGTAATTTTATATTCGAAAAGGAGGAGCTAGATGACTCACAGAAGGGGTGTGGAGACACAGAGTTTAAACTGATACTTGTGTCTGAAATGGGTGTCATATCATCTTGGGACTCTAGAGAGACACAGTTCTCTGATCTAACTTTAAAACACACTTCCAGAGGTAATACCTTAGATAGCAAAGATCTAAATGTATTGTGGTAGGAGTTTTGCTTTATAATCTTCCCTTGTTCTTTTATGTGATTGTGAGCTCTTTGGTATATTGTTCTGTATTTACATTTTTCATATTTTTATCATCTTTTAGTAAAGTACCTTTTCTTTGAAAAACTGCCTGGGTGTCTGCCAGTTCTTTTTTGCATGTGACGTATAGGGGGTTAAGTCTGACAAAACTGTTCAACAGCTTGATGGTGTTACTAAGCTTGGAAAAAGGTAAGAATATACCTAAGGTCTCTTATAGAGTTAAAAGGGTTCATTTTGGATACCTGGTTAGGTGCCCTTAGGCGAAAGATATTTTGCATTCCCCCAAAGAGAATATAATCTGAGCCTGTACATTTGGGTATGCTAGCATAAGGTTCACAGTTTGATTCCCCCCAGAACTTGAGACTAAAGGTGATTCAGACTCAAAGGTAGACAGGATGGTTACCCTGTCTGTTACCTGTTCACAGTATTGCACTCTAAAGTTGGCACTGTGGGAGCAGAGGGCCTGACCTGCAGAGTGCGTTTGTGACAAACAGCTCGAGAGATTCGAGCAGCTGCTTCTGCGTAGTTCACACGGGAGATTAGTGGAAAGGCTGAGTTTGGCCTGTCTGCCTGCTGTCCCTTGAGAGAGAATCCTTTGAAAGGCTTAGCAATCGGACTGTATCCAAATTGGAGTGTGACCAAGCAACTGAAGAGTGACCAGATTTAAACCTGAAGAAGACTAAAGATTTCCTGTACACGATCAGCCAGTCAGGACATCCAGTTGCCACAGAATTCCCAGTTTTGCTCAGAGACACTGATATTGCTGCCGGACAGCTATCTGCGTTGTGGTATGGTGATTGTTTTACTATAAATGTGCTGTTTGCTATTAGTGGTTCGCAATTTGGTTCCCCACTATTCAGTTGTGCCATGCTTGCTGGAAGCTGCATCCAGCCTTCCCGGACTGATATCCAAACTGTCTTACCTGGCATGGGCCCTGCCACATTGGCCCAGCCAGCAACTTCAGGTGCAGAGAACACCATCGATGAGAGACCTGCCTGGGGATCAGCCCCCTGCTCAACATCACGAACAGGAACGACACCATGGTGAATCGTGTGGGCCCTGCTTCTCCTGGCAAACCAGCAAGTCGTCCTGCAGTCTCTATTTCATCCAACCTGTGTCCTGTACTGGGTAGCGTGAGCAAACACCAGGGTAGCTCCCTGCAACAACAGCTCAATCAAAGTGTGTCATCTGATTTAATTGTTTTGTCTAATCATCACGAACTGAGCCTCCTGACTCTGGATTACAACTTGTATGTGGTTATGCATGCCTTTTCTTTTCATCACAGGGCCCCAACAGCTGTGACGCCGGCCTACCATGGGCAACATTCCAGGCTAGCCCACCTTAATTCACACTGGGTACCCAGAACGTGTGACTGTGCAGGGACTAAAAGTGCATGCATAATTGCCTGACTAGATCAGTTTTAGAATCAATCAATCAACCTGATTACACCCCTCCCTTGTTCAATTCCCCGGAATAAATTAGATCTAACTCTTTTTGCATGTAATCTAACTGTGGTTCCAGTTTGTACCAAAAGCACTGTACTGTTGTTATTTGCTGTGCCTAACCTTGTTTTACAGAGGGTCTCCAGAGTCAAACTGGTGGAACCAGCCCTGGTGGTAAGTGCAAACAGTGTGGGGATTTGTATGCTGAATAGGGGCTATTGAAGTGTTTGTTGCATATTGTCTAGGCCACTAGAGGGGAAAGAGTGGGGGTTACAGTGTCCCGGAGGGCTGTGCCCAGGTTAGTCTTGCTACTAATAACCTTGTCCTCTGGGTGGAGGCACCCTTTTCAGTACCTAGGCCCATTTACCTGCTACTAGCCAAGCAGGCAGGGGTAGTAGCCCTTGGGATAGCGCCACCTAGGGGTTACAATGAGCTTATGATTTTCTATATAGAATAAGACACACCAACATGTTGTGCTTGATTTAATTAATTAATTTATTTATTTATGTAGTTAGGTTAAGATAGTAATCACTTTTTGTATATGATGGTAACATGGAATATGTATATTTAATGCATTTATTAGGTCATGGTACCTTTAAATAGTTACACTGGGGTTCATTGGTATGCTATAAATTCTATGATGTCTCGTCACTGCTGACATCTTGAAAAAGCGCCAGCAGAGCGTGAAATGTTGACGAACTTTGCTGGTGGGAGTGCTACCATTTTTGGTAAAGCATTTGTACCCGTTTACTTGCTTTTAATCAACAAATGTAAGTTTTTATTGTGTCCCAGTGTGGGGCTCCTTTCTTGGTGCCATACAGCCCGCTTTTGCCTATTGCTTTTTCATGTGAAGTTGTGGCTTGGCTCCAGCAAGCGTCTCCTGCGCCATGTTTTGCTTCCTTTCATGTAGTTCAATTCCACTCCTACAGGATCCTCCTGACTTGAGAAGAGCCTGGGAATAGACTGACTCAAACCCAAAAAGTCCTTGGGTTTTCACTCAAGAATTCAGCCACCTGATTGGTTGCCCAGCGATATCAATCATTAATAACCATAGTGATCAGTTTACGTTAATGATCCATTGGTGAAGTCTCTTGGCACCTGAAATTGTGAACTCCCTCTCTCAGGAGTCCTTTGGTTCAGCTTTTATGCACCTAGTGCCTTGATTGGTAGCTGCTGGGGGTCAAAATACTATCAAAATGGCTGCTCCCATACAGTCCCACAGCAGTCCTTAGGCTGTCCCACAACAAAGTTCTAGTGCGGCTAAGAAAAAGGATATGTATTTGCAATAACTTCACAGTCTCATAGCCCCAACTGTGCTCTTTCAAATTAGCCCAATCTTAAACTTTTATGTATAGCAGTTCCCCAGTCGCGGGCACCATAAAACTGTCCTCCCCAGGTGGCAAGCAGCAGCTAATTAATATTCACGTGGGGCTCATTAATAATCATGAGCCCCGCTTTATGCCTGGTTCTCAAACTCTTCTTCTGAACCTCCCTGAGGCCTCTCACCAGCCTTGTTCTGGTCATCATCCCCCATCTAGTACTCCAGGGGTACCAGGACCATTGTAGGACTCCCCAGTTTGACCACAAATGGCAGTCATAAAAATCAAAATGCTCACCTTGTGCATACGCAAGTTCTGGTGGCCTTGAGAAGATGCTGGCAGCTCACGGTTCACCCACTATGCCCAAACTGGGCTGAAACAAGGATGCGGGCTAGAGCGGGAGACTTGAGGCACCAGAGAAAGGACTCAGGCCGGGTCGTGAACTGAATGGGAAATCGGGGACTCAAAAGTGCAGAACGCTAAACAGGGAAAACCGGGGTAATTCAGGAAAAAACCCAAAAGGGGGTTATAATTTGATTAGATTTATGTTGCATAACTGATGTATTATTCTTTTTCCTTTTATTGTATTGTAAAAGCTTATAGCTGATCGATAACATTTACTTGTACTCATGATGTCCCTAAACAGAGAACAATTTGCAATATCTGCTACAGAGAGGTTAACATGATATTCACCCTGGAGGTGAATAACTACTTTTATGCTGTTCCTGTTGTTCCTCCTCCCGTGGTATAAATGCATTTATTTAGAAATGTTGCATATGCAGAGAGCAGCAAGAGGAAAGAGGAAGAAGGCAGCTGCTAGAATTTTACTACTCTACTACTGGAACTAAAGAACTAGAACTCTACTACTGGGACCTTCAAATTAGGTAAAAACAAACAAAAAAGAAACAGAAAAACAAGAGTTAGTGTGCTTGTGTGAGTTGGAGGAAGGGAACTGTTATCTGTGCTGTTAGCTAGGTGAAGAGGACAGCTGTAAATTAGGGGATGTAGTTTAGGCAGCAGGAAGCCAGGTGTCTGCATTTAAAACTTCCCTAGTTAGCTTTTGGCAGAGAGCAGCAAGAGGAAGGAGAAAGTTGATACACTTCTACTGTACTACTGGAACTATATAGCCCTCCCTGCCCTCCACCTCCCACCTTTAGCCAGTTCCATTTTTATGGGCACTGGATTTGACTGACAACAGGAACTCCCTACATGGGAGTAGGAAGGGAGTGATCACAGAAGCACAAATGACTTGCTATTCTAGAAGGAAAAGAATAGCTCTCCCTCACCCCCTAGCTGCTGGAGGTCTGTCTCTGAGCAAGTAAGAAGGAGACTACTGAGGAATACAGGAACTTCCTGTCCCAGAACAGAAGAGCAGGGGCTGTAAGGGCATGGAGGCAGTAGGAAAGTAGGGAGAAAAAAGGGGGAAAGTAACACAGAGGGAGGAAAGAGTAAGCATACAAAACAACAGTCAAGGAGCCACAAATAAGACATGATGGGAGTGGTGCAGTGCAGTGGCTGTGGAGTGGCAGTCTTCCCGGAGATGTTCTGGAGGATGCGGTGTTGTCCCATCTGCAGGTACCTCGCTGGGCTGAGAGAAGAGGTTGCTCATCTCCAGGCTGAGTTGGCCAGGATTCAAGGAACCTCCATTCCCACCCAGGGACCACCAGGGCCACGGCCGCTGCCTCAGAAGTTGCCAAGAAAAAGGAGCAATTGGACCACGGTGGGCTCAGGGAGGGTGAGGGTGGTGGAACAGAGGCACATCTCTCCAGCTGTATCTCTCCACAATTCATACACTGTTCCGGCAAAGTGTGGTTCCTCTATGGAGGCACCTACAGTGGAGACCAAGGAGGATGCTAGGAACCTACATAAAGGAGACCCACAGGAGGGTGGCACAGGACCTCACAGGGGAGGAGACAACTACTGGTGGGGGACTCAATTGTTAGGGGGTAGAAATGGGGGAGGGAGGGGAGAGGGAGGTAAGGTGCCTGCCTGGTGCCATGGCTTGGAGGAACAGAGAGCAAATCCTCAGGATTGTGGGAGCAGCTGCACATGGGATGGAGCTGGACATCATTGCCCACCTAGGGACAAATGATCTGGCTGGGAATGGGAACAGAGCAGTGCAGGAGGAGTTTGTGGAGTTGGGGAGGGGCCTTAGACAAGCAGCATGCATGGTAACCTTCTAGGAGGTACTGCCTGTCTATGGCATGGGTAAGGCTAGGGTGCTCCACAACATGGGATTCAATCAATGGTTGAAAAACTGGTGCAGAGCTCAGGCTTTTAGCTTCACTGGGGACTGGGGGTCCACTTGGAGGGATACAGGCCTATACTGGCAAGATTGTCTGCATCTGTCCAGGAGGGGAACCAGGATCCTAGGTGATAGGTTTAAATGCTTCATTAGCAAGCATTTAAACTAGCCAAGGGGGAGGCACTGAAAAGGAGCAGGGACATCCTAGCCCCCTTCCCCCCAAAAAACAGGGTAGTTAGCGAGGTAAACACCAAGATAGAGAAATCGATAGGGAGAAGGGCAGGGGTAAATGGAAAAAAGGCAAAGGCAGTAAGAACAGGGATGGGTTTAAAAGGGATAAGGCCATCAAAATATGGAGGGCAATGAGTACCAACACCCGTAGTCTGGGCAACAAGCTCCCTGAAGTAGTGACCTTGATAGAAGAGGAATGCCTGGATATCATGGCAGTCACAGAAACATGGTACACAGAAAACCATGACTGGGATGTCAACATACCAGGGTACACAATCTACAGGAGGGACAGGGAGGGTAGAAGAGGAGGAGGAGTAGCTCTCTATGTAAGGGAAGGGATCAAAGCAACAAAACTAAAGGGTAAACAAGGAGGAGAGGAGGCACTGTGGGTCACCCTGGAGACAGGAAATGGCACCACAATCCACATGGGGTTGTATACAGACCCCTGTCTCAGGGGGAGGAAATGGACAAGGAAATGATAGAAGGCATCCTTAGGATGGCAGAAAAAGGGGAGATATTGTTGATGGGGGACCTGAATATGCCAGATGTTAACTGGAGCACCTTTGCTACAGCCACATCCAAGAGCAGGGTCATTCTAGATACCCTACAGGGGGCATGCCTTAGACAGCTAGTGTTGGAACCCACTCAGGAGGAAGCAATCTTAGACCTGGTACTTTCAATGGGGATGGAGAGAGGATCTCAGATTTAGAAGTGGGTAGCCATCTGGGAACAAGTGACCGCCAAACAGTGTGGTTCACGATAAACACAGCCATAGAGTCAAGCCACACAAAAGTGAGGGTACTGGACTTTAGGAGGGCTGACTTTGGCAAAATGGAAGAGTGTCTCAGAAATGCACTAGCAAACAGACAAGAAGAAGGGGTGGAGGAACAATGGGGAAACATCAAAACTGCCATTACAGAGGCAACAAGCCTTTGTGTGAAGCAAATAAATCAAAACAAAGGAAAAAAAACACTATGGTTCTCAAAAGAGGTGGCGGGGAAGGTTAGCGAGAAAAAGACAGCATTTAGGAAGTATAAGGAAACACAGAAGGAGCAGGACAGAGAACTGTACCAGTTAAAGCAAAAGGAAGCGGGGAAGGCAGTTAATATAGCAAAGGCCCAAACCGAGGAAAAGATAGCCAACTCGGTTAAGAAGGGAGATAAAACATTTTATATGAACATTAAGAGCGAAGAAAAGATCAAGGGAGGGATAGTGAGGCTTAATAAAAGGGAGGTGGGTGGGCAAGGGTGACAGCGAAAAAAGAAGGATACTGAACAAATTCTTCTGCTCAGTATTCGCAAAAGAAGAGGAGGGGGAGGTACCTAATCCAATCAATAGAAGCACTCTGGATAGGGGGGTCAATACCAGTCCATTCACAGAAGAAAGGGTTCTGAAAGAATCCTAAAACTGAAGGTGGACAAAGTAATGGGGCCTGATGGGATTCACCCAAGAATTCTAAAAGAACTAAGGGGAGAACTAGTGACACAACTGACTACCCTTTTTAACAAATCATGGGAGGATGGTGTGGTACCTGAGGACTGGAGGAGGGCGGATGTGATTCCACTTCACAAAAGTGGGATCAAGACAGAGGCAGGAAATTACAGACCTGTTAGTTTGACCTCAGTGGTAGGGAAAATGATGGAATCACTTCTGAAGGAAAGAATTGTTGAGTACCTAGAGGCCAGCGGGGCACAGGACCCAAGGCAGCATGGATTCACAGTGGGAAGGTCATGTCAGATGAATCTAATAGATTTCTTTGACTGGGTGACCAAAGTAGTAGACCAGAGAGGGCTGTGGACATGGCCTACCTAGACTTTAGCAAGGCATTTGACACAGTTCCACACAAAAGATTAATAAATTAGCCAGCCTGGGAGTGAGTCCCAGGGTGGTAGCCTGGGTAAAAAATTGGCTGGACAACAGGATACAGAGGGTAATAGTAAATGGAGTTCACTCCAAAGAAAGGGGGGTTACTAGCATGGTACCGCAGGGTTCAGTACTGGGACCGGTCCTTTTTTCCTTTTTTATATATATTCTGTTTTTATTATCAGACATTCAGTACATCAAGTAAAAAAGTAACATACAGGTCTTACATTCTGCAGTTTGATTTAGATCCATAGGTTAGTTAAGAAAGCAATATCAGACTAGAGCACACCCCTTACAGTTGGTAATTGAAAGATATAAAACAACTAGGAGGAAACATTGATTTAGTTTTAGGGTGGCACCAATGTGGAATGGTCTTCCACTAGAGGTGGTGGTTAGCAGAAATATGCAAACATTTAAATCAAATTTGGATACATATCTGATTACGAATAACATACGGGGGTATAACTAGATTAAACTGGCGAGCAGTATGGACAATGTGTCTCCTTGCTCTGAAAATACCTATGATACCTATGAGCAAAAAAAAAAAGTAAATGGGAATGGAATTGGCTGGGCAAGACTTCTGGTGACGTCAGCGACCTAATGGCCACCTAGATATACAGCTTCTGCTCCTTAACGCAAAAATCCGCCTGCATCGTTGAGTAAAAGATGTCCTCACCAGCCAAATCCAAAAGAAATAAACCTGGGAAGTTATACAGTACTCTGGTGCAAAAATTAAAGGAGTTACTGCAGCAGGATCAGAAGATTGACATGACAGAGTGAGTGGCACCAGACAACCTGCAGACAGTGGAGCCGCATGGAGAGGTAGCAGACACAGACCTCATCTCCACAATTCTGCAAATGGCCCGCACAGTTTCAAAAACTGACCAAACCTTATTGGAGCTCTGCTCCGACATCAATAATGTAAGCCACAAAATGGAGCAGCTTGAACTGTGCATTACACAAGTCTCAGAGCAAGCTGACAGGCACGATTGCCTGTTGCTATATCTGCTCACAAGGGGCAGGGAGTTAACGCACCGCCTTGACAACTTGGAAGGGAGAAGTCAGAGACACATCAGAGTCTATGGAGTGCCAGAGGGTGCAGAAGACAGCTCCAAAAATGTAATCACTTTCCTGCAAAAATTCCTTAAATAGGTGCTGTCACTTCCTGAAGAATTTGATCTTTCCATGGACCGGGCTCAGAGATCCCTTGCCCCAAAGTCCCGTAATGTAAATGCCAGGCCTAGATCACTAATAGCCCGCCTCACCTCGTATCCAGCTAAAAAGGAGTTGCCCTGACGGGCCTGGCAGCGGGGAATACTGCAGTCTGAAGGCCAGCGGATCTCGATCGATAACGATCACACAACGTCGGTCCAGGAGGCGAGACGAACCATGTGGTTGATTGTCGAACAGTTGAAGGCAAAAAAATGTCAAGGCCCAAATCTTATTTCCTGCAAGGCTCAAGGTGAGCACAGAAAAGGGCAACAGAGTTTTTACTAACCTTCTCGCAGCAGTCCCATGTCTGGAAAGCCTTGGAATCACCACCCCACCCCTTCAAAAAGAGAAGCTGGAGAAGGACTTACACATCTCTGCGTGGTCTGTGGCCCAGATGGGGGTTCAACAGCCTGGCACCTCACAGAAGCAACCACACACCAATCTATAAGCCGATGTATCCAGCATGCTTAAAAGATACGGTGACCCCACAGTGGTGAATCGCAAAGCAGCGCACCTGCAAGAAGACCCTGAAGAGCCCAGAACCAAATCTGCCATGCGACCTGCCCCTGTGACCTTAAGAAGAATCACTGACTGGTTTCTTTTCTTTCTCGCTCCAGGGTCAATATTTGGACCAACTGAGTTCATTCCCACCCACCCACCTTTAACCTCATACAGGAAATGCCAGACCTATACAGAGTTCCTCCCCATGGTCAAGAGACCTGACCCCAACTTCATAGAAGAGACCTACAGCTGTGAGCTTTCTCGAGAGGCTGGAAGAAGCTTGGGGACACTGAATCAGTAAGTACTTGCACTCTTAATACCGACTCTTTCCAAATATGAGGCCTTTGCTGCCTCTCCGAGGGGGTGGGGGCTGGCGCATCTGGTGGCAGGGCTGTGGAGCCTGATTAGTGTGGTTGTGGGCCAGGAGGGCTCCTCCTTACGTAGGTCCTCGATCCTGACCCCCTGCACCGAGATTTGGATGCAGCCTAAACGCACATAAAGCACTACGGGGATCAAATCTACAGAGGGCTCCCAGGAGCTTTCAGCCTCAATCAACAAAATGCATTCTGGGAGCAATAGTAAACATTATGGCCCTGCTTGTGAGACACTTTCCCGTTGTCACTGTGAACATCTCCAACGGACTACTCAGAGACACTATTAATATTAATATGCACATCTACAATTGCTAATTTAAATTAAGAAGTAACGCAGTGATACTGTTTAGCTCTTTCAGCAGGCTGTCAATTTTTCTGGAGGGGGGTGCGTTTTGATGATCCCACCATACATGTCTACTGACAATCAAAGGCCTGATTCATATTGAGGGTTAACTCGAGGATCTTCTGGGCAGCTCTTACTTATTCTGAACGCCCTACTTCTGCACATTGGTGCATACGCCTTCTACCTAGGTAACAGCTCCCAGCAGAGCCTTGGAAGTCATTTCATTATCCACAGGACTGGGAAGCCCGGAGACTTACAACCTCCAGTGCCCCTATCCATCTCAGACCCCAGTGCTGTATGTTACACAGCATGGAGCCCAAAACATGAGATGTTGGTTAAAAGTTTGTTTTTTCTTCTATACTGTTTCTTAATTAATGTTACTAGTTCTGGTTATATTTGGGTACATAAACTAAAAAATGGACCAGGTTTATTGGATAAGGTATATTTGCAATACCACATTTGGTATGATAGTAAGCTTCAACTTCCTAACTACAAATGATTAATCAAAATACTAAAATAATTTCATTCAATATCAATGGGTGTAATAATCCAGTTACCAGAGATATCTCGATATCCAGAAAGGGGATGTTGCCTTTTTACAGGAGACACATTTTATCCCCTACAGAGATTCTAAAACCGAAGTCCGAGTTTTACCCCCGAATCTATCACTCCTCCTCCTCCCTCCCCTCAGGTAGAAAAACAAGGCGTGGCCAGACTTCTAGCAGCCACATTTCCATTTGAGCAGGAAGAGGTGATAGAGGACTCGGATGCGAGATACATCTTGGTAACGGGAAGGGTGGAAGAAACACCAGTCACCCTGGTGAGTGTGTACGCCCCTCCTGGCTCGCCCTTATCATTCTACTCCTCACTGGCCCAACTTATCGCTGAAAAAGCAAAAGGCACACTGATAATGGGAGGGGATTGGAATCTGGTTATGGACAGGAGTCTGGATACCACTTCTCAGATCCCCACCCCAGAATTGAGGAAAGCCCGATCCCTTAAAAAATTGTTTGCACAATTGGGTCTGCTAGATATCTGGAGGGAGAAATACCCCAGAGCTAGAGACTACACATACTATTCCCCCAGGTTTAAAATTTTCTCTTACCTAGATACATTTATCACCTTTGCCAGAGACCTCCCTGGTTTCACCTCCATGTGGATGGGAACCTCCACACTATCAGATCATAGCCTCATCTTCCTGGAAGTGGATATACATATCCCTAAAAGGAATACCCACTGGAGGCTCAATACCTCTCTCCTAGCGGACAAGAAGGTGGTGGAGGACATTAAACAAACTATAGAGCAGACCATAACCAAAAATTCAACAAAAGAAATCACACCACAAATCCTGTGGGATACTCTCAAAGCTGTTATTAGGGGTAAATGAATCTCCATAGCATCCCACAAAAAAAGATGAGCTAAACAAAAACAACAGGACCTCCTGTCCAGGATTAGAGAAATCGAAGGGGCCCAGAAAGTTAAGTGGGAGGGACAAAGAGACACAGAACTGAAACAGTACAAGAAAGAACTTCAGAAACTCCAGAGGGAAGAAAGTGAGAGGACTCTATTCTATTTCAAACAGAGGTATTACGAAGGTGGCCCTAAGGGTACCAGACTTCTCGCCTGTCGCTTAAGGCAGTATGTAGCCAAAGCCACTATTGATAATATAATTTCCCCTACCACAGGACACCCCATTCATAAAAACACCCAAATTGCTGTGGCCTTTGTTCACTATTATTCAAAGCTATACAGATCCCAATCTGAAACACCGCTTACAGAAAAAAACAAAATATCTCCAGTCCCTAACCCTCCCCACCTTCACAAAGGAACATATCCAGTCACTAACCAAGGCAATATCTCAACCGGAGATCCTGGACGTCATTAAAAACTTGAAAACAGGCAAGTGCCCTGGCCCGGATGGGTTCAGCGCAGAATTCTACAAAACTTTCAAGGTGGAGACTGTCCCCATACTCTCAGGGGTGTTCTCAAATATATGGAAGGATGGCGACCCAGTTCCCCTTTCCTGGCAATATGCTACCATCTCAATAATACCTAAAGAAAACAAAGATCCCACCCACTGCGAATCTTATCGTCCTATCTCCCTCCTTAATTCAGACTCTAAAATTTTTACTTCTATTATAGCGTCCAGACTGAACTCCTTCCTTCCGGACCTGATCAAACTAGACCAGACTGGATTTGTCTCCGGCCGACAGGCCCCAGACAGTGTCCTCTGTGCCATAAACATAACTGACACCATCCAACGTACCCGAGCTCCAGCTTGCCTGATGGGCCTGGATGCCAAAAAGGCCTTTGATAAGGTCTCTTGGCCCTTCCTTTTCTCAGTACTGCAACACATGTGATTTCCTCAGACTTTTATTAATGCTATCAGAACACTTTACTCAGGCCCACAGGCTTACGTCAGGGTAAACAAGGGACTCTCTGATAGATTTAGTTTGGGCAGGGGAACCCTCCAGGGATGCCCACTGTCTCCCCGTTTATTTACCCTACACATTGAGCCACTGGCAGAAGCTATTCGGAAAGCTGAAAACATCTCTGGGATTGAGGTGGGAGGACTGCACAAGAAAATTTCTTTGTATGCAGATGATGTGCTGCTCTCCCTCTCCCGACCAGAAGAGTATTGGCGGTTTTGGAGGAGTTTGGTAGACACTCAGGATACTCACTCAACAAATCAAAGACAGAGACTCTTAGTTTTTACTATACCCCCTCACAGGCAATAAGGGCTTTGCTTCCCCTAGACTGGTCAGCCCACAAAATGAAATACCTAGGTATACACCTCACCAAACATACCTCCCAACTCTTCAAAGCTAATTTCATCCCCCTAATGAAGCAGGCGAAAAAAGACTTAGAATGGTGGTCACTTATAAATCTCCCTATGTACTCGAGAATTCATTCAATTACCATGACTATACTCCCACGATTTCTATACTTATTCCAATGCCTGCCCATCTTTATTCAAAAGTCACATTTTCAAAACTGGCACAAACTAATATCAAAGTTTATCTGGAATAACAAAAGGCCCAAAATAAACCTCCGAATCTTACAAGTACACACGATGACCACCTTCCCTTTTCTACATACCTTTTTGATTTGTCCCGCTAGCTCCCTGTCAAGCTTCTCAGACTGGGATGGTGGCCTGTATACCTCCACAAACCTCACTTTCCTACCCCTTGAGTCTATGAGCTGCAGCCAGATTGCCTCTGTTCTCCTTTCTTCTCCCTCGTCCCTTGTGCATTTGATCCCGTCCCTCACATAGACTGCCACCCCACCCCCCCCTCCTTACGGTCCTTCCTGTATAATTTGTATCCTGGGATTGCCAGATCCCAGTCCTGGTGCTCAGTTGCCCATGTTTCTGTAACAGCTGCAATATCCACCCTCCACACTGCTAAGAGTGCCTGTAGCTCAGTGGATTTGTTTCCTAGGCTTCTTGTATTCAATGAGACCACCCTCCATAATGCCTCCTTCCCTTCACTAGCCTCCCTCTCCTCTCTTCTACTCCCTCCTTTTTTGGCCACCCGAGTCCTTCCCTGCTAGCCTGGAGGGTAGGCTGTGACTCCGCTCTATCGGATCCCTGCCTACCTGCTGTCCACTTGTCACCCCCCCATCTAGTTTAAAGCTACCCTTATTGCAATATACCTCCCCAGTCTTTGCTTTAATACCTCCTTCCCCTCCCCACTTAGGTGCAGCCTATCCCTTGCAAACAGATTGTTATTATCCCAGGTACTGCCCCAGCCACCCACAACCCCATACCCCTTAGTTCGACACCATTCTACCAACCATGTGTTCAACTCTCGAATCCTCTCCTTTCTCACTGAGCTTGCTCAGGGTACTGGGAGCACTTTGGGGAAGGCCACAACTCCCCAGTCTCCTTGAACAACCTTCCCACTTCTCAGTCCTCTCCCTTGTTACCTCCACCATATCCCCTGCTAGGTCATTTGTCCCTACATGTACCACAATGTGTGGTTTCCTCCCACCCCTCTTTACGCACTTTTGGATTGCCTGTCCTGCCATGTCTGCCTTTAATCCTGGTATGGACTCCACCCATATCCGACTGTGCCTCTCCCCCTTGTTGCCCCATCTGATCCCCTTGAGTATGGAGTCCCACAACACCAGTACACCCCCCTCATCTTTCCTTGTGTAACCCCCTTACAAATGGGGGTTCCCAAAAAGTCTTCATTGAGCTTGCCTGAATGCTCACTGCCAGGCTGGTGTCCTGCGTTTTAGTAGTTTAAATGTGATTACCAGAGCTTGCATAGCCTCTGTGTACTGTCTCTTTAAGAGCTGCCTAATTGCATCTTAAGTAATCTGAGGGGGAGCTCTGTTGAAAGATGTAGCTATTTACTGAAAATTATTTAGAGTGATAATGATAATGTAGTTTGTCTAACCTGCTTTCTTTGTAGCAAGGACTGTTTTGTTTGTCTCCACTATCTTGGTTCTGGACTGCAAATTGGACCAAACAGTACTGGTAGGACCTAAAATGTAGCTGGACTACAGGGGCTGTCTGAATTCAAAATCTGTAGGAACTTTAGTTTGGAGCCTTTTTTGCGCCTTTTTGCAACTGAAGGGGGAGCTCTTGCTTTGACTATCAGCCAACCAAATCTTTGGATCTTGGGGAAGTCCTGGGCTGCTTGCAGTTTTCAGTCAGAACTAAGCTGGAAGCTGAGCAAGAAGGAGCTGAAGTGTTTTCTGAGCAGCAATTCTTAGTGGATTCGCATGGGAGAACTCTGAAAAGGCTAAGTTTTTGGCCTGCATGCCGGTGTGCTGCTCCTGAGAGGGAGAGAAGAGAATTATTTTGGACTAAATCCAAGTTTGTGTGACTAAAGTAAGCTACTGAAGTAGGCCAGGCTCAACTTGAAGAAGGCCGAATATTTTTGCTGAATGCAATCGGCCTGTCAGGAGTTCCAGCTACCCCTAAGCTGCCGGTGTGCGCAGAGACTTTGCGATTGTGCCTGGGGAGCGCTTTGCCTGGTACTGTAGAATTCCCACACATGTAAATGTGCTATGAGCTGCTAGTGGGTTGTGAGTTAGTTCCCCACTGTGTGAACTGTGTTCTGCTTGCTGGAAGCTGTATCCAGTCCAAAATGGACTGCTTCCAAACTTGTCTCCATGCAGTCGGGGCTTTGCCAGACTGGCCCAGCCAGACTACCCACTGCACAGAGAAGCCATCGAGGAGAGACCTGCCGGGGGATCAGCCCCCTGCTCCATGCTTGAACAGGAACGACTCCTCTGTGACTTGTGTGGGCCCTGCTTCTCCTGGCATTCCAGATCAACCACCTGCAGTTTCAATTTTCATCCAGCCTGTGTCCAATCTTGGGTGTCGTGAGTAAATACCAGGGTATCTCCCTACAACAACAGCTTATCTGAGTGTGTCATCTGATTGTCTTGTTTTTTTTTTCTTTCTTTACGAACTGAGCCCTCTGGCTCTGGATTACAAATATTGCGTACTGTGCATGTTGTGTTTTCCATCACAGGGCCCCAACCAGCTGCAACCCCGAGCAACTGTTCTGGCTAGCCCATCTCTCCTCTACCTGGGTACCCAGAGGTGGACTATGTGGGGGGACTCAAAGCGCATGCATAACTGCTTGATTGATATAACCTTTAAGCTAATTAACCTGATTTTGCCCTTCCCTTGTTCAAGTCCCCCGAATAAATCAGATCTAACTTTTTCTGCATGTAATCTGACTGTGGTTCCAGTTTGTGCTCAAAGTACTGTACTGTTGCCATTTGCTGTGCTTAACCTTGTTTTACAGGGGGTCCCCAGGGTCAAGCCAGAGGAACCAGCCCTGGTGGTAAGTGCAAACAGTGTGGGTACTTGTGTGGTGTACCAGGGGTTTTGTGAAAGTGATTATTGTACAGTGTTCAGGCCACTAGAAGGGAAAGAGGGGGGTTACAATGTCCTGGAGGGCTGTGCACAGGTTAGCTTGACCACTACCAACCCTGACCTCTGGGTGGAGGCACCCATTTCAGAACTCAGGTCCCTTAACCTGCTACTAGCCAAGCAGGCGGGGGTAGTAGCCCTTGGGATAGCACCACCTAGGGGTTACACTTGTGCCCATCGCCACCCCCCACCCAGGTTCTCATTTATGGAGCCACTCAAAACTGTGTTTCTACCATGTGCCCCAGTGTCTTCCTCCTGTCTCTCCCAATTAAGACCCTTCCCCCTCGTCCTGTTTGACTGCCAACCTCCCTCTCCCTCCTCACCTCTCTGAGTATTATCTCTCCCACTGCCACACCATGCTCAATCTCTCCACTAGTAATGCCCCTCACTCCCTCTTCTTTGTGAGTGCTATCCCTTGTGCAATCACCTCCTGCATCCTCTTTCCCATGTGTTGCTAGTAAAGTAAACATGTTCCCTATCCCCTTTGCCTTACTATGTGCTTTCTTCTCCCATCCTGCCTACTGCTGCTCCTCTTTTTCTAGATCCTACTAGAGTCCACCCTTCATCAGCTGGCTTCCTGTCTAGTTTGCCCCTCCGCCCTCCCTTGACCCACTGTTCCTTCTCTGTGGTGCCCCCACAATACTCTCAGATGTCAGCCCTCCTACCGACACAATCCTCCACTCATCCCTCAACCTCCCCAGCTCCCTGCCAAGCCGCTGAACCTCCTCCTCCAGCCTCCTTAGCCTGTGGCATATTGGGCACCCTCCCAGCCTCCACAGTATATTCATCCGCATTGCTGCCCCACAACCATTGCACCCAACAATCTTACCCATGGTCCACATTACCTATACAGCCTCGCCACACTAACTATCCCTACAGCAAGTAGAATTAACTAATCTTAGCCCAGCCTCTAACAGAAATTTTACCTGACATATTCCAGTTGAAGACCCTCCACAATATCCACCTATCACACTAATCAGCAGTTCATTGTGGATGCTATACTCCTATTTGAGACCTACCTATGTTTTTTTTTCTGGCCCTGTGGCTGAATTAATGGATAGAACTACATGAGCTGCACCTGAAGCCCCTTCCTCCAAATGCAGGGCAGGTGCTCCCCTATAAATGAGCTGTGCTCTGGGAGGGAGGGTGGGGAGGGTGGGATTAGGGCCCACACCGACTCTCACAAAAGTGTATCAGCCCTGTGTCTGCCCCTCACCACACCTCCAAGCACTGCAACCTCCTCCAGAGGAAGGTCCCACACACACACACAAACACTGTATTAAACAAGTCAGCACTACTGCCCTAAAGTCCACAGACTGAAACAGAATTTAAAGCTTATCCAGCAACTAAATCCTTTCCCCAACTGTTCAACAAAAGAAGATTCAGACAACCTCTGCCAGACCCCAACTGCTTCTGCAGTACTGCTATGTGAGAAGCCCTGGTATTTAAGCCCCAATGAGCTGTAACTTGATCCTGGATGAGAAGGACAGAAACTTCCAGAAAGCTGCTCACAATGCCTGTAGAAAAGATAAATGACTATCCAGCTTCCACTATAGATCCCCCACACCACACAACACTATTACACAAGTCAGCACTACTGCCCTAAAGTTCATAGACTGAAACAGAATTTATAGCTAATCCAGAAACTAAATCCATTCCCCAACTGCTCAGTCCCCTGAGGAGGGGTGAGTGCTATATAGAGATACCATTCCTAAAAATGGAAAAGCGATGAGTTGTAAATATCATATTAGGTTGTTGATGATGTGTATAGTAAAAAAATGTAACTGGACTAGAACTGAAAGTGTAAAATTTAAGAACCCATATTAGTTTATAACTGTATAAGAACTGTGGATGAAATTATCTGTACCTGGAATTAAGATCCATGTTATTGTACCCAAATGGATGTTAATAAACATGAATTAAAAAAAAAAAGAATTGGCTGGACAACAGGACACACAGGGTAATAATAAACAGAGTCCACACCGAAGAAAGGGGGGTTACTAGTGGGGTACCGCAAGGTTCAGTACTGGGACCGGTCCTTTTTTTAATATACATTCTGTTTTTTAGAATCAGACATTCAATACATCAGTAAGTAAAAAAGCAACATTCAGGTCTTACATTCTGCAGTTTGATATAGATCTATAGGTTAGTTAAGAAAAAAAAAGTAAATAGGTATGGATACAGTACCACATTGAGGGACTCTTCACAGTCATCTCTGTCAATTTAAAATTTCAGTTAATATTTAACATCCTTGATTGTATTTAGGTACAAACAGGAATTAATACTTTATGTTCAAACAATTGATCCTTAACTTAGTTATAAACCATTCATGTTTTTCACCCTTAATTGCTTATCTTTCTAATCATTTAAGTTTCCCGTCCTCCTCTTTTGTGAGGTGAATCAGACCTAGCAATTAATGTAATCCTATCTATTATTCAACTATATCTTGATGTAGTCTTTATTTATGATGGTCTGTGGAGAGATAGATATTGAAGACTTATCTTTCAGTCAGAGGAAGAAAATAGTAAAGGGAAGTAAACACTTCCCCCTTTGTGAGCCCCGGTCAGGTCCCTTTCCTTGTCTGCTCACCTGTTCCCCACGCTGTTTAGGGAACAAAATTATTGTATGCGTCCATCTGACACATGACCCACTTACGCCATTTAAGTCTGAAAGTTTTCTCCCTACCCTGCAGCCTGGCTGTCACCTGTTCCAGTGCATATATTTCTCTGACCAGTGTATACCACGTCTCTTTGGTTGGGATTTTGGTGGTGTGCCATAGTCTGGTAATGGCTTTTTTAGCAGCCAGCAGGAGCAAAGCAACCTGCTTATAAGTATTTTTGTCTACTCTGGTGTGTTCAGGCAGCATGGCTGTCAACACAAAGGTAGGGGTTAATAAGGCCCCACAATCATGTATGTCTGTTATTTCTTGTATGACTAGGGTCCAATGAGGTGTTAAAAATTTACATTCCCATAGAACACGAACTTGGTCTGCACTGAGACAGCCACATTCCTTCCAACATTTCCCCACTGCAGAGTCAGAGTACTTTGCTATGATGTCAGGGATCCTAAAGAATCAATTTCGAAGTGTCCATGCATATTCTTTCTAGTAAGGGGATGGGGAGACCTTACATGCTGGGAGTGTTGATATGGCCCAATTAATAGTGGGTATTTCTAGTTGTAATTCCCGGGATCAAGCTGCCCGTATTGACTCGGTCGAATCCTTTGGTTTCTCTCTAAGTGCATTGTATATATTGCTAATCAAATGTTCAGCAGATCTGCCTCCCAGGTATGTTTGGATTAGTGATACTAAAGGCGATGGCTTTTCTGCTATGCTGTCGAGGTTCTCTTCCAACGTACTGAGATAAGATTTAAGCTGGAGATATCTGTGAAAGTGCGTCTATGGCAGGTTATAAGTGGTCTGTATGGTCACAAATGCATGCAAACTAGAAGGTCCGACTAACTGGGAGACAAATTTCAAACCATTTTTTTCCATTGTTGGAAAGCTTTATCCATTTTGCAGGGGAGGAATAGGCTATCAGCCACAAATGCTCTTAAATATAAGTTTTCAGGAGTGAGATATTTATGTTGTGTGTTTAGCCACACTCTAAATGGCTCCACAGTGTGTTGGGGGAGTTTGTTTAATGGGAGACATAGTAGGGGTGCTCGAATAGGTATGTGGTAACGGCAATTATACCATGGACCTCGGACACCGACCAATGAGAATGGCAGGCTGGCACCTTACCTGCATTGTAAATCCTGTGATAATCACTGCAAAAGGTGCCAGCCAGCCGCATCTACTTACTCACACAAAATCCTCAACCCCGAATATGAAATCGCATAAACTCGCGGACCCGCGCTTCGGTTTTCAAATGTAGCCAGCTCACTTTCAACAGCTGCATTTTCAAGAAAAAAAAAAAAACACTGCTTAAATACTGGCTGTATTCGCTCTCTCTCTCTCACACACACACACACACACACAGCACTCACGCTTCCTGTCTCGGTTTCCGAGAAACTGTCTAAAGGCTTTTCGTTGACTTCTTCCTCTGTTTGTGTGAGATCCTTAGCACCCATGTACATTTTCTCAGTCTCACGATCATGACACTAGCGAGAGCAGGAGAGAAAGAGACAGAACTCTGTTTTAAAAAAAGAATACTGATTTAGCGGTTGCTCGCTCTCACGCTTTCTCCTGTTTCCCGGTTTAACTTTTGTATCTCTCTCCCCCCACTTCCTTCCTTCATTTGCGCTGTTCACGATCTCCATCCTCTCCGTATCTTGGGCAGCTGCCCCCCTGTGCCACCATACCCCTTTTCCACAGATAAAACCCCATGCTTGGGCAAGAGACACTTCGAGGTAAAACTAAAAACACCACAAGTAAGACTGTCAGCGAATAAAAAGTTGACAAACGGAACGGGCAACACTTTTTTTTTTTCGTCTATTCATTTGCCTCACTCGGTCAAATTCACAGCCTACTTCTCAGTGACAAAAACTAAACCACGCAGTTACTAAACCACACAGTTTGATAAAAAAAAAAAAAAAACTGCTGTCACGCTTCCTTTCCCTCTCTTGCTGCTGTCTGTATTTAAAAAAAAAAAAAAAAAATGCTTCTTAGACTCTTAATATCATGATCTATTTTAACAATTTACTACTGGGTAACAACTTAAAACCCTCAATTCATGTCACTGAAAACCTCACTATCTGTTATTATCACTCACTTCACAAAGCTTAAATAAAGAATTGCATTAAAAACCAAGGACTATTTTTTTTCATGGAAGGATATCTCTTAATAAAATCATTTTTTCCACAGGAAAAAAGAAAATTAAACAATTTAAACTTCCATCCATGACAAGATATGATGGTATAATCGCAATAAGCCACTTGGGGGTATGGGTTATCAGGGGATTTACCACGGCTTGTGTGGATTTACCCACGAGGCATAAACCACTCCAGCCGTGGTAAATCCCTTGATAACCCACACCCCCTCATGGCTTATTGCTTAAATAAGTCACTCCAATGGGGTTCAAACTGCTTCCAGTGCACATCATAAAGTGGGTTTAACTAGCACATAAACATTCTCAATTGGGCTGCTTTCACGTATTGGTAAAGGCTGGGTAGGTTTATGCCTCCTTTTTCTCTTGGAAGCTGGAGAAGTGTGTACTTTATTCTTGGGGAGGGGGTCGTCTCTTCCAAATAAAGCGTGAGATTAGTCCATCCCATGTTTGAAAGTATATTTTACTAGGTAATATGGGTAGTGTTTGTAGGAAAAATAAGATACGGGAAAGTATTTTTTGTTGAGTTGTTTCTATTCTATTCTGGACGCTTAACAAAATCTGCCACCATCTATTCATGTCTTCCATAACTTATTGGGTTAGGGGGTCATAGCTGAGTAACTCCATATGTATAAGGTTCTTAGTTAGTTTGATTCCCAGGTATCTGATGGCCTGCTTATGCCATTTAAAAGGTAATTTCTTCTTCATTTCCATGGAAGGGGTGTGGTTACATGTAAGAGCTTTGGTTTTTTTGGTCATTAATCTTATAACCTGCCACTTTCCCAAACATCTCAAGTTGTTTCCAAACCATTGGGATAGACCACTCGGGTGCAGTCAGAGTGAACCATATGTCATCAGCAAATAGAGAAATTTCATGAACTCATCCCCCCATTAGGATTCCTTCTATTTCAGGATGTTGTCTTATGGCTTCCACCAGTGGCTCTAAATACAGGGCAAATAGAAGGGGTGACAGGGGGCAACCCTGCCGAGTTCCTCAGAAAAGTGTAAAGGGGTCTGAGAGTGAGCCATCCAATTTCAAGTATCCTTGTGGGGCATTATATATATTTTGGATTTGTTTTATGAGGGCCAGTGGAAACCCGAAGTGTGACAGGGTCGCCCATAAAAAGGGCCAGGCGACCCTGTCAAACGCCTTCTCTGCATCTAGCCCCAGGAGGACTACTGGGAGCTTTTGGGAGTTGGCATAGTCAATCAGCAGGCACGTATGCCTTACCACATCATGTACCTAATGATCCTTGACAAACCTGACCTGGTCAGGGTCCACCAAGACCAGCAGTAATGTTTCCATTCTGTGGGCAAAGAACTGACATATGGAGTTTGTAATCAAAATTTAACATGGAAATTGGACAATATGTGGTTGGGTGTTGGGGATTCTTCTGAGGTTTAGGAATAGCTGCTATGACAGCATACCTCCATGATAGAGGAGGGGGGATTCCCCTCCTGCATGTCATGAAGTGCCTCAAGCAAAGTGGGGAAAATAATTCCCCAAATTCTTTGTAATATTCAAAGGGATATCTGTCTGGACCTGGTGCCTTTTGGGTTTTGGCATTCTTAAAGACTCTAAGCAGCTCTCCTCAGGTTATCGGGGCCATAAGGGACTTAGCTTGATCAGGGGTTAATTTTGGTAGGGGGATTGTTTGTAAATATGACTCTATTTGGGTTTTTTTGGGGGGGAGTTCACCGAGTATAAAGCTTGGTAGTATTTAGCCAAGGCATTTCTGATATCTGGAGAATGCGTAAATAAGTTCCCTGAATCAGGGTGGAACATGCTTGTCATACATGCCTTGGCTTTATGCAATCGTAAGCTACACGCCATGTTTCTCACCCCTTTAGGGCCTCCTTCATGGTATGTGTTTTAGGTAGAACAATTGCTGTTCTGTTTTCTGGTCTAATATTTTTTGTATTTCCTACTTGACCACACGAAGTTGTGGCCTCACTGATTTATCTCCCTGTGCCAGGAAGGTCTGCAATGTCTGCAGTTCCTCCTGTAGCTCCCTAAACCGTGCCTCTCATTCCCTTTTCTTTTTAGTGGTATATGCCACGATCTTGCCTCATACAACCATTTTTAGGGTATCCCACAGTATTGTGGGGGACACCTCTGAATGGGAGTTGTCAGCTAGGACCCAAGGTATTGCTTCCTGAACCATTTGTTTAAATTCCGGGTCCCTCAAGTGCACAAGGTTAAGGCACCACTGTGTTTTTTTAATACAGCCACCCAGCTGAAATCTGGCATATACTGGGGCATGGTCGGATAGGAAGGTCATCCCATGCCAAACATCTTGAAGGGCATCAAGATGTTCAGCAGTGGTGAAGAGGTAGTCAAGGCAGGATGCCATGTTTGTATGAGCTGCCTGGTCTGTGTACTCCCTTACTGTGGGAAAACAATGGTGCCAGACATCAACAAACCCCAGGAAGGCAGTTGTATGTTTAAAATATTTTTGTATAGGGTTCACCCAGTGTGATTGAGCTTTAGAAACATCTAACCCTGGGTTAAGTGCAATATTGAGATCTCTCCCCAGCAATAATTGTCCTTGTAGTACTGCTAAGAGCTGGTTGAAAAATGTCTGTGCAAGTGCCCTTGTAGATCCGGGAGGGAAGTACACCGACGCCAGTGAAACTGGTTGGGAATACAGCTTGCATGTTGCTATGGCATACCATCACCCGGATTCCAGAACCTGGTCCTGCACCTCAAAGGGCACCCCCTGCGGAATTAAGATGGCAGCCCCACCTCTTCTACCTGATATATGGGAGAAGGCTATTACCTCCTGGAAACCCAGTTTTTTGAATGTTGCACATTCTTTGCTGGACAGATGTGTCTCTTGAAGAAAGAGAAGCTCAGGTTTCTCACATTTAACAAATTGAATAAGTCATGAGCATTTGACCGGATTATGTATACCATTAATATTCGGTATCATAACCAGTGATGACCTAGCCATAAGAAATTCCTACATAGATTTTCAATTTTATTTTCAGTCTCCTCTCCCCACAGACATCGTATTCCATGAAAAAAGCGTACCTCCTTATCATCAAAGGCTGAAGTCGAGAATAGGACATGCTACCTGTTTCTATCAGTTTGAATGCCAGAAAAATTTGCTGTAACCTTTCTTAATCTCATTAACACATTCAAAACACCATAAAACTGTTCCATATAGAACTCAGGACGAGAACCAGAACTATAATTGATATACAGTATAAGCTAACAGGGCTTGTAACTATTTAAGTAATAATGATTTCACAAACTGTCAATGCATGTGAGAGTCCACAACTGTGTCCCCACTCAAGACTTCTCTGAGAAAAAAGACTCCACAGGCTGTTGAGCCAAGCTAAGCAGTAGCTAAAAGTTTTAGCTCTTGCCAAAATCGAGAAAATAAGTAAAAATAAAACTCTTTATCGATGGATTTAAAATAATTCACTACCAGAAACAGCAAGCGGAACAAGAGGACACAAACATGGGCAACCCTAAGAAGGATAGACATCTACAGGAAGGAGCAAAAAGCCAGAATGCTGTGGGTCCCCCAGCCACTCGATCTAATCTAGGCCGCAATGAGACCGAGGCTTTGGATACTGGAGAAGAAACGCTGCAATCTCTCGGCATTAAAATCAATCATCTTATTTTTACAGTGTCGGAACTGGCAGAAACATTTGAAACTATGACTAAAAGGGTTACGAATTTAGAAACAGAAGTAACATTAATTAAATCTAAAGCTACAGACACCCACAAGAGTTTGGAGGCAGCTCTGGGCACTGCTTCAACATTGGTGAAGAAAAACTCTCATCTCCGCTCCAGGTTTGAAGCTTTAGAAAATCAAGCCCGAGCTGCTAACTTAAGAATTATTGGAATGCCCGAGCGGAGCAAAAGAGACCATCTAGCCTTGTTTATTTACGAATGGTTGGAGCAACAACTGGGTGAACCCTTTTCCAATCGTCAAATTAAAATCCAAAAAGCTTATCGAGTAGCTTTTGAGAGGACGAATGGATAACCCCGAAGCACCCCAAGCTATAGTCACTGTTTTAGATGGAGTGGGATCAAGAGACTTTGTTCTGTCACTGGCTCGTCAGAAGAGAATGCTGTTACATGATGGAAACCAAGTAAAGATCTATCCAGATTTAAGCTATGCTACAAGGCAGAAAAAAAAAAATGTTTTGATGGAGTGAGGGCCATCTTGCAAGAGTCAGGAATATCCCACAACATGTTTTCCCATGCATGCCTTCGGATTCTACATACCGGCAAGGTATTCATTTTCTCCGACTCCAGCGAAGCTCTTAAGTGGGCCCAACACCACGCAGTATTGATCGCTCGAAAGGACTCCTTGGATCAAGCTGATTAGGATGATTCAGAAGAAGAAGAGACCTGATTCTTTTTGCCACCATTTGTGTCCACAGGTTTGCTTTACTCATGTCCGATGTTTATCTCGACTAGTGACTGAAAATGCTAGAACTATATTAAAATAACGATGCAAGGTGATAAAACCTTTTGAAAGTTTTGAGCCTGATAGGCTCCAGTCAATGGTTATTCCCATTAAGGGACGGTTTTCCTGCTGTTATAAATATTTTCCTTCAATGAATCACTTGATTAAATATCTCGACATGTTTGAGATCGGCATTGTTAAATGTAGATGCCGCTTTGGCTGGGCGTTGTTTATTACAGGTAGTGATGGATCTAGGGGAGTTAAAATGGGGAGCTTGGAACTCATTTGTTTACAGGATACCAATAAGGTTCCTAAACAATGGTTTAGCATGATACCTATTATTCCTTTGATAGGAAATAGATATTTGGTAATTTATAGATACTACTACGGACTTTATTATCATGCAGTTCATGGGCTTATACAAACAGCCATAAAAGTTTTTAAGTTAATTCTCTTTTAAAATGTTTCTACTGATTCCCTCCATATGATGTATCTAATTGAAGTAGTATGTTATAACTTTAACCTGCTTGTATTAAGAGGTGTGGCGCCCTCAAGTGGATATGTGTCGATATATATTTCCTTATGTACTGCTTCTGGAGAACTAACTGTATGTATACTGTATAATAATAAACAGAAAGTACCAAAAAAAAAAAAAAATGACTTCCAAGGTTGGGAGGTGTTATAAAGGCCTCCTGTTTGAAAGATCATGGTCACTCCCTGAGGGAGTAAATCATGGCATTGCCATGGGCCCCTTACGTCTGCGGAAATATTCTGATCCGCGGCGGTTAAGGCATGGTCTGCGAGGGGCGGCTTCCTGACTACCCAAACCAACAGGAGCAGGATGCACAGCGTCATCCTCAACAAACCATCCCTCTAAAGGTGGCTGACCGAGAGCCACGCAGAGCTCAACGTGGCAAACGGGAATCTCTAGTGAAGCACTTCTCACTCCTTTGGGACCTACAACCCGTAGATGGTAAGCTGAAAAGGGAAGGAGGTGGAGAGTCCATGGTGGAGGGAGGGTAGTGGGGGGTGGGGTTTTCCATGTTTAATTCATTATGATCTGTTCCCTCTGATCCCCGTCCATTTCAGAGCATTAGTTTGTTCAAATGGACTAATTAGCACACCATAATCGGGCAGCAATTATAATACCTGTTTAAAAGCTAGGTGCAATGAAAAGGTAGTCTTTATATCCCCAAGTGCAGTCATTTACCTTCAGTTTCTGAAGTCTGAGTGGTTCTGATGCATCAGAATTCAAATATACTTACAATAATGAAAAACAATCCCTTTTAAATGTACTTTCTTTTCATTGCCCTAAGTTCCATGGTGGTGTACACCTCTTGCTGCCCTGAAACCCAGAGTTCTCCTTCCCTGAAATTACCTCCTCATGATAAATACAGTTCCACAGCCACTGGTCTTTCCCTTCAGACCATAAAATCAAACAATGATAGCCGGCCGCTGGTATCGATGCATAGTGGCTGTCTGCGAGCCGGCGGCGACCCGGGTTCAGGAACGGATCCGGGTGTCAGAGGGCTGGCCGGGGGAGCAGGATTGAGCGTCCGCAGCACTGCTGTCCCGCTCCGAGGAAGGGGGGGTCGAGGGCTTGGCGCAACGTCGACCTCCAGTGGAGGCTGGAGGTACCACATGCACTCTGCCGCCTGCTGGAAGGGGGGCGGGCGGATGCTGGCCGTCATTGCACGTCCCTGCCCCAAGGGAAAAACAATAGAAAAATTCCTCGGTTCCCCGCTAACGAGCTGGCTCCAGTTCGCTAGCTCTCTGGCCACCTAAAATTCCGCTATGGCGGCCCCATTCGGGAGGGGTCAGTCCGAGCATGTGGGAGTCGGTGGCTGGGGCAGGTGAACCCCTTTCAGGGTATGGGAAGTCAGGGCCAAAAGAAAATTAAAAAAAATAAATAAAATCAAACATTACCTGGACACCCCTTACTTGTGGGGTTTTAATAAATATTCCTTCTCAGGTTGGGACTGATCTTTTAAATTTTTGAAGCAGTTCCTTCGTCTCTTGCAGCGCTGTCAGGCTCTGTTGTTTCTTGCTCCACTGATCAGGCACTTGATCCCATATGTCCTGCCAAAGAGTCTCTTCCCTATTGGTGTTAGGCCTATTCAGGAGTGGGACAGAAATGCCTTTCGCATTCAATGCTTTGATTGCTGACTCCGGTGTTTCAAACTTCTTTGGACTGTCTGGAAACATCACCACAAGGTGCGCCGGATAATGTGCTTGAAATCGTAGCTGCTGCTGCTTAAGGAGACCCCAAGGATAGGTGCATAGGCCCGTCTCTTGCGATATTTGGTGAGTAGTCATTATCAAAAAAAATCCTTTTTCCTTTGTAGGTGGTTTCTTTCATTCTCCAAGCCCAGGTAAGCAGTTTTTGTTTAACTGCATAGCTAAGAAATTTAAAAACAATTGAGGGCGGTCATTGGTCTGGGCATTGTGATTTGGGAGTAAGTGCCTGTGTGCTTGTTCTATGTCCAGGGAAAGAGAGGGACTGAGCTGCAGAATGTCCTGTAAAAGGGAATCCAAAAAGCACATGTCACTACCCTCTTCGTCCTCGGGGAATTCCCTGGATCGGCATGTTAATCCGTCAGGACCTGTTTTCATGGTCCTCACATTTGGGCTCCAAGTCTGAGTGTTCATCTAGTAGATGGACCACTAGCTCCTCCAACCTATCTGTTCGCACATCCAGGGATTCGTGGTGTGTCTCCAAATCGGAGATTTTCTATTTTACAGTAGCTATTTCTGCTGTCAGTTCCAATCTGAATGTACGGACCTCACAACAAAACGCTTGTAGTTCAACAAACTTGCTGCATTACTTGGCTGATCGGAGCCAGCGTCCAGGCCCGCCATGCTAGTTGGTGCTGTTTGGCTGTGTTGAGCTTGCTGCAGCAATCCTGATTCACCTGAGGTTTTTTCAGGAGCTTTCTTCTTCCTCCGACCTCCCATTCAAGTAATGTGCTCCCCACAGTTGTATTTGTTTTATTTTGATACGTTTTTGTACTGAAATTGAGCTTTTTTTAGGGTTAGAAACTCTGGAGTTCTTGGCTAAGCGTGCATGGCCCTCAGTGACATCACCGGAAGTCTGGGACCAGTCCTTTTTAATGACTTTATAAGTGACATTGTGGAGAGACTGGAGGGAAAAGTATACCTCTTTGCAGATGACACAAAGATCTGCAACAGTGTTGATACACAAGGAGGGCTGGAAAGGATGAGAAGGGACTTGGCAAGGTTGGAGAAATGGTCAAAAGTATGGCAGCTTAGATTCAATTCAAAGAAGTGCAAAGTAATGCACCTGGGAAACAAAAACCCTGGGGAAAAGTACACAATGGGGGGGTGGTACTAACAACAACAAAAATGGAAAGGGACCGGGTGTAGTCATATCAGATGACCTAAAGGTAAGCAAGCAATGTGAGAAGGCAGTAAGGAAGGCTGAGGGATACTGGTGTAACCCCCCCCCTGCAAATGGGGGTTCCTAAAATGTCTTCCTGGGCTTGCCTAAATGCCCACTGCCAGGCTGGCATTCTGTGTCCTAACAGATTTGAAAGTGTCTGCATGTGAGTGACTTGTTAGCCTCCGTGCCTGTCTCTTTAAGGGCTGCCTATCTCCTAGTTTCTAATTAATCTGGGTGGGGGCCGAGTGTTCCTAAGCTCGAGTCCTGCCTGGGCTGCCATATAATCGCTCCATTCTGCCATCGCTAGTTGCACAGAGGGAGCCCTTTTGAGAACTGTGACTGTTTGCTGATTATCTGCTTTATTAATAATGATATCGTAGTTTGTCTAACCTGCTTTCTTTGCAGCATGGACTTTTCTGTTAATTGCCATCATCTTGGTTCTGGACTGCCAGTTGGGATCAATCAGTACCTTTGGGGACCCTAAAATGGAACCTGTCCCCAGGGGTTTTGTGGGAGTAAATTTCTGTAGGAATTGTAGTTTTTACCCTTTGGCGCCTAAATGGACCTGGAGGGAGAGCCCTTGCTGTGACAGACAGATGGATCAATGAATCAAACCTTTGGGATCACTGGGAAAGTCCTGAGCTGCCTGCAGCAGAGAGTCTGTGTGAGATTGGAGTTGAGAGAGTGAACAGCTCGAGCGATTAGAGAAGCTGCTCCTGCGTGGTGCGCAGGGGAAATCGGCGGGAAGGCTGTGTCTGACCTGCCTGCTACCATCTTCCCAAGTGGAGAGACCTTGAGCCTTGGAATCGGACTTTATCCGAAATTGCAGTTTTTGCAATCAGAACCTGAATGTGACAAAGTGAAACTCGCCTGAAGTGGACCGAAGATTTGCCTCGGTGCAATCGGCCTGTCAGGACTTGAGACTGCCACAGAACGTACGGTTTGCACAGAGACACTGTGAATAGCAACCGGACTGTCATCCAAACTGTGATATTTACTTACTTTACTATAAGTGTGCTGAATGTGGACTGCGAGTCTCAATCTGGTTCCCCACCTTGCTTAATGTGTCACACTTGCTGGAAGCTGTATCCAGTACTTTACCGGACTGTATCCGAACTGTTCACCTGGTCTGGGCCTCACCATCTCATCCCAGATTGCCACTCATGCGGCAGAGTTACACCCGACGAGAGACCCACCTGGGGATTCAGCTCCCTGCTCAACACCAGCGAACAGGAACGACACCATGGTGCATCGTATGGGCCCTGCTCCTCCTGGCAAACCAGCTCTTTATCCTGAGGTCTCCATCTCATCCTGCATCCTGAACTGGGCAGCATGAGTAAACACCAGGGTAGCTCCCTGCAACAAAGCTCAAATCAAAGTGTGTCAACCGATTTAATTGCTGTTGCTAATCATTTTGGACTGAGCCATCTGGCTCCAAATTACAAATTAAGAGTTAAAGTGCATGTTGTGTTTTCTTTCTTCCAAAAGGCCCCAACAACAGCTGCAATGCCAGCCTACCCCAGGCAACGCTTCAGGCTAGCCTTTACTATCAACTGGGTACCCAGAGTGTGTGTGTGACTGTGTTACAGGGATGTTTGAGTGCATGCCTTATAACCTGAACCATTCAGATCTAAAATCAGTCACTAGATTACTGCCCGTCCCTTGTTCACATCCCCCTAATAAATCAGATCTAAATCTTTTTGCATCTAAACTGGTTGTGGTGTACCTCTGTATAGAAAGTACTATGATATTACTGTTTACTGTTACAGACCTTGTTTTATAGGGGGTCTCCAGGGCCGTTCCAGCTAATCCAGCCCCGGTGGTAAGTGTGTTACAAGAGAGGATAACAGTGCATTGCAGTGTCTATTGGGATTGTTTTATCTCAGACTTGCTTTGGCCACTAGAGGGGAAAGGGGGGGGGTATCAGTGTCCCAGAGGGCCATACCCAGAGCAGCTATGCTACCATTAACCCTGTTCTCCGGGTGGAGGCACCTGTTCACAGAACTCAGGCCCCTCAACCTGTGCTTAGTCACGCAGGCAGGGGTAGTATCCCTTGGGATAGCACCACCTAGGGGTTAAACTGGGATGTATAGGGAAAGACATCACCAGTAGAAAACAGGAAGTTGTTATCCCTCTATACAGACAGTTAGCGAGACCCCATCTGGAGTACTGCGTCCAGTTCTGGAGACTCCATATCCACAAGGACATAGACAGGATGGAGGCAGTCCAGAGGAGGGCAACTAAAATGGTGCAGGGTCTGCACCAGAAGCCATACGAAGAGAGACTGAAGGATCTTAATATGTATACCCTCGAGGAAAGGAGGGAGAGGGAGAGGGGGGACATGATAGAAACTTTTAAGTACCTCAAGGGAATCAACAAAGTCGAAGAGGTAGCATCTTTCAGAAAAAGAGATGTGCAAGAACAAGGGGGCACAATTTGAAGATAGAAAGTGGACGGCTCAGAGGTAATGTGAGGAAGTATTTTTTCATGGAGAGGGTGGTAGATGCATGGAATGGCCTTCCTGAGGAGGTTGTGAGGTAAAAAACAGTGGGGGAATTCAAGAATGCATGGGACAGGCATAAGGCAATTCTGGTGGGGGGTAAGAAGAAGTAGGCTGTTGGTTAACCAGGATCTGCAGCTTTTTATTTTATTTATTTATTTATTTGAATCTAGGATTACAAGTACCTTTGAGCCAAGGCTCTTTTACAAAGGTTCCATGTCAGTTGAGGTACAATTCAAACAAGACATTGAATAACAGTATAACAGTGGGTTACAGGCAGTTACATACAGTTTTATACATTCAATACAGTGGCAAAAATGCCAGAAGGAGGTCTGGTAACAGGACTGACATGGTATGGAGGAGAAACACACTAGTGGGATGTGTCCATAGGCACTTGTCAAATATCAATTAAAGTGCTACGGGGAAGAGGGAAGGAGGGTGGAAGGAGGGGAGGATGAATGGGTGTATGGGAGAGGGAGTTGGGGGGGAGGGTTAATAGCTAGGTGGAAAGAGCAAAGAAGAGAGGGGAGAACAATTAGGAAGGACAGTCACAGGAGCTAGATGCAGACAGGATGTGACAGAGACTGGATTTGAATGGACCAAGCTTTGTCATTGAGGCAATGTCAATGTTGAGACCATTGAACCAGCTGGGAGCTCAGTTCGCAAACGATCTTTGCCCTTGTGTGGTACGGAAATGTGGGATATGCAGAAGCTGGGATTCAGAGCTCCTGGTGATGTGAGTAGTCCGCACTTCACAAAGGAGAGCTTGGACACCTAGGGGAGCAAGGCCTAGTGTTATTTTTTTTGTCATAAGGCAGGTTTGGTACTTGATCTGGTTTGAAAGTTGAAGCCACCCAGTCTGTGCGTAGAGATCATACATGTGGGTGAGGTGATGGGTGCCGGTTATGAGATGGCAAGCTTTGTTTAGTGCAATGAATATGTGCCTGAGGGTGGTGACAGAGGCAGAGCCGTAGATGATCAGGCCGTAGTCGATTATTGAGATTACTGAGCTCTGTACTGTAATCCTTAAGGCATCTGAGGTAAGGCATTGCCTGTGCCTGAAGAGTAGGCCAATGCAACTGTTGAAAGCCTTGGCAATGTTGTCAATGTGTGCAGCATATGATAGGTTACAATCCATGGTAATACCTAGATATTTAAAGGATTGAACCTATTCGAGGGATGCACCAAGGCAGTTTTTGATTGTGATGGGATTGATTCTGTTTGTTGTACTTACCCAATAGGTAGGGAAATGGGCAAACTGGGTGAGCCAAGCGGTCCTTATCTGCCGTCAAAGTCTATGTTTCTATGTAAATTCATTAATATAAAATGTTATTTACAAGACTGTCCACACAAATAACAATACAGTGATGTGCATACAAGTTAATTTGCAAATATGTAAATCAAAACATAAACACACATTATACAATTTTAATGGCTTTAGAAAAAGAGTTTAGACTGTTGCAGTTTCTTCCATCACAGTCTAGAGGGGTGAAGTCTTGCAGAGAACGGGAAGGGAGTCTTGCCAAAGTTAGTATAAGCACCCTCTCTCTTTACCCATCTCGAGGCCAGTTACTAGAGAGCACTTGAAGGATTGCGTCTGACCCTAAGAGATGTTCTCCAGGGGCCTCAGTTAGGAGCCAGATGGTCTGGAATTCATGCTCTGAGTTTCCTAACTCGGCCAACAGCAGGAAATTCAGATGAACCTTCCCTTCCCCCTTTACACTATAAGAGGGGGAGGCAAGTTGTGGGTCCAGTTCAATTGGAGGAAGACAGAAGCAAGGCAGAGTCCAGCCTCTCTGGCTGTGACTGAGCTGAGGGGGACCTGTGGCCTTACAGATGATGGCAGGATCCCTGGGTCCAGGTAGCACTGGTCCCCTCTGGCAAAGTCTTCAAAGGCTCAGGACCCTATCAGGGTCCTGTGGAAGAAAAAGCCCTAGAGCTCCAGTTAGGAAGAGGTGGATTATATCTGTTCTTCAGCCTCGAGAAGAAAGAAGATCATAACCTAATGGCATCAGGGAGTAGTGGAGGGCCACTCCTCAAGGGAGGTCACTAGTATCCTTGTGGATCCACTCCCATCATCTGTATGCAAAAGAGAGAGCAGCCACGTAAGTTAACTTCCATTGAAATTGCTCTGTAGGAGAAGAAAGACCTAGGCAGCAGTTATGTGACCCCCTGGGAATGTAACCCGAATGAATGTTCATCAGGTGAAGGGGGCCTGATAAGATATGGAGTAAGTCACCAGGATGGGACCAGGTACGGGGTCTGTTCTTTGGGCCACTAGTCGCTATCAGTGTGGAGTCAGAGGGAGGCACACACAATCACCAACTATCCACTTTTAAGAGTACAGCATAATGCTGATGTACTGAAAATTGACGAGAGATAACTGCAGACACATATGCACCCAGGGTAGTTCTCGTCCTGCTTAGGATGAACCACTCACTGTGCCATTGGTCTAGGAAGCACCAGGTCTCCAGGGATCCCAAAAATGGGAGATAAGGTACAGGGTAATTATGATAACAGCAGCAGCAGTGCTCCTTTTAAGCCATGACTGGGAATCATGGAAATGAAGTGTAGAGGGTAATACAGTGGGTGGAGTATGATGGATTAATGGTGACAGTGGAAAAGGAACTGAAAAAGACAAGATCAAAGCCCTTCTAAGCTGTGTGAGACCTGGCAGCTGAATAAACAGGCATCCTGCTTCATCTCAACTCCAAGTGTGGACACCGGTTTGTGAGTAGTCTCCCATTTGTGGTACCCCTAAAGTGGGCTTTGCTTCCCCTGGTCCCCATTCACCTGACCTGTGGTGGCAGGGTAAAAGTATAAAAGTGCTAGTGTTTCATGGCATAAGGTGAGTGCTCCTCTGGACGAGAGATGCCACCATATACCCCTAGACGCAGGGGGGTGACCAGCCCTTATATTAGTATTTATTTATTTAAAATTTGGTGACCGGGAAGGCACACAGAGCAGAAGCTCATTTCCAGGTGTGACCCGGGGACAGGGGGTACACATACAACAAAGGGATAACAAAATTCAAATGCAGTATAATACAGAATAAACATAGAATATACTGTACAGTATAATACAGAATAAACATAGAATATACTGTACAGTATAATACAGAATAAACATAGAATATACAGTATAATACAGAAAAAGTTTATCATTCCAGTATAACACAGTGAGCAGATAACTTTTTATTATAGGGTTACACTATGGAGTAATTATACAGGAGAATCGATAGGCAGGGTGAGACAACAAGAGCAAAAAAACATGTTAATACTGAGTAAAACAGGAAATGGAAGAGAGGAAGGGGGACAGTAGTAAAGTTGTGGATTAGGGCAGTGGACAGCGACAAGATGTAGCAGAGGATGGCCTGAAGAGGCACTTTATTAATCTTCAGAAGAAGAAAGATTGAAAATTCACATCTCTGAGACTATAACTGGAATGGGTTACTGATGGGAGATGTAATGATACGTAAAGAGAATAAGTCAAGGAGAAGTTGGGATTTTCTGATAAGCTAAGTATTTCTAAATTTTCCATCTATTATATATTTTTGGAGAGTATATCTGTGTAATTATTATAAAACTTTTTTTTTATTTGTCATAGGAATCATTGTAAGAGGCTGCAGCACATGAAGACCTCTTAGCCTAGTATCACATACTACTAAGTAACTTAACCTTAGCCGTATAGCAAAGGCATTTAACTGACTGGAATAGAGCACTGGGTGAGTGGAGAGGTAGTTAGCTGTAGGGATTACAAGGCACTCATCTCCAAGGTTATGGTCTGGAGAAGGGGACACTGCTCTGTTTATAAGACTTTCAGGGAGTTCCATGCTACGCTGGCAGCAGCTAGGGAGGAAATTCCAGCTGCAACTCCATCTAAGCTTGTGCCCACCCCATGCACCCACACTTCCTCAGAGGCCCACTAGCCCAGGGGTTGGAGGGTGGCAGGGAAGGAGAAGAGATCAGATGGCAGGGACAGTCACACAGCAGTCAGCTCTTCATATGAGGTACCAATGGCGAACTACTTGGTGCCTCTGGAAGAGGCACATGTACTGACTCGGGCAGGGGTGACCATGGGACACTTGGTGCTGACAGGAAGGGAGATGTGGTGACACTCATGGGTGGGGGGGGCAGAAGTTAGCAAGGAGGGACTTCCGGTGTTGTCACCATCTAGCAGGATGTGTAACGCTCAAGCTCCTGCCATCTCACCAACTTTAACCTGCTAAATTCACCTTAAATCAGAACTTTTGACTGCAATTCGCACTTCTATCACCAGCTACAGCATGGGGGTCTAAAAAGAATAAAAACATCAGACAGCCCCCTTCAGGAACTTCACCAGGTCTGCAGAACTCACCACGCTCAGAGTTGGATACTGCAGCCTCCTCTCCCTGCTCTCACGCTGGGTCCTCCGCTCTGCAGATCACCAACAACTACCTATTCATGGAGCTACTTGCCTTTCAGTCAAAGATCTGGGATGCTCTTGCTGGAGAGAGGCAGGAGATTAATACTATTAAGCAAGAGCACAGAGATTGACAGGAGGCTACCGCGGTGTAACTGAAAAGACTGGCACAATGGCTGACCTGCTCTTTTATCTCCACCACTGCATGGTACCAACTGATCAAAAACAGCAGGATCCGGATGGCAAACTCTGGTGGAAAAATGTATAAATCTACAGGGTGCCTCTTGGGGAAGAAGGCGAGCAAATCACTACCTTCACTGAAAAACAGCTCCAAGATTGCCATTACCTTCCTCCTGAACTAGATTTCGACTTGCAGGGAGTCCACAGGGTTCTCAAAACAAAACCAGGCCTAGTGGAGTGCCCATGATCCATTATTTTAAAGTTCCTCAGATTTCAAGTTAAGGAAAAGGTCTTACTTACAGCATGGTGACAAAAGGTGGTCAAATATAAAGACACCCAGATATATTTAGACCACGATTTCGCCCCAGCAATCTAGCAGCAGAGACGGGCTTACACACCTTATCTCCCTGCCCTCCACCAAGTTGGTATTTGTTTTCAGATGCCATATCCATTCAAGTTATGAGTGCTCTATGAAGATGGGGAAATCCTCTATCATACACCAGCTGAGGTGAATCGGGATCTTGATTGCAGGAGAACTGCCATCCCTCCCCTGCCTAGACAACCACATCACACTCACACTACTCACTCCAGATTATGCTGACTCTCTGACTTGACCAGACCTGCTAACGCCAAGGATTCTCCCCAGCACACCCAAGCCTCCAGATCACAGCATTCTCAGGACCTCTCTGGCATATTAAAGAACTGAGTTGGCCCACCCCAGCCACTAACAACTGCTCTCAATGTATCCTTTACTGACTTTTCCGCCCTTTTTGCTTACCAGCAGGATGCTGTTAGACTCAAGCAGGAAGCTGGATTATTAGATCCTGGGAGGTTGGAGATTCTGTTTGGGGGGGGGGCTGGACCACTATTTCTGCTGGCTCCTGGAGTACACTCATACACAGTTTTCAGCATGATCTGTAAAGGGTCTCTACCCATGTGCATCTCTTAATAGCTCTGGCATGCTGGGCCACAAGCAATACAAGCGGAACATAACACCAAATTATGGGGGTGGGGGAGTTACCCGGCCCTGGGACTGAAGTCCGTATTGTGGGCAGCCGTCTCGACACAGCGGGCCTCCTGCTACTCCATCAGCCATCCCACTGGGGCCCTCCAGCAGATAGATTGCTTTGATAAACTCCTTTCAACCTTGGGAGGGGGGACCGCTCATCAGAGTCTCAGAGTTCTGGGGTGGCCATTGTTGCTGCTTCTCATCCACCAATCCCCTTTGGTTTCACAGACCTACAGCATACATGCCACAATCTGACCTGCCCTTTCCTGAGTGCTGTTGCTCCCAGCAGTACTGATATTCTGTGGTGGCCCCAGGGCTGAAGGTGCAGATGGCCTTTTTTGTAGATAGCCCCCCGCCCCTTTCCTGTCTCTCCCCTTCAGGATTCCTTCCCAGAATCACCTTGGAGATTGGCTTCCCTACCACACACTGACATGCAATATTCACAGTATTAGCCAGCATTCTGACCATTGTACACTAACCTTGGGACAATTTCTCCTTTCACCATACTCAAACAGGCCTTCATTTCAAGATCCGGTGGGATATATGTGAGATAGTGGTCCCACTGGTTGCACCATGGCCCCTGCAAATTAACTGTCTTTACAGGCTATAAACTGAGAACCCATAGCTAACATTTCTATTAATTTAACTCCTGGCTGTGGCCCAGACTGACTTTCTTTCAGAACATACTGCGATTTTAAAGGTCATTGTCAACGATAATCAGGGCTGTACTCTTAGTGGAGGAATGCAGATGCCCCTGTCCCCATTTAGAATTTAGGTACAATCCTTCCCAGTCCTTTTCCAAGATTGGTGGGGTTGGTGGACTGCCACCGACAACTGTCACTTTCCTTGGTTGTGCAAGAAATAACACCAGACAAGTGCTTTCAACATTCCTACCTTGAGGGCCCACTGGCACAAAGTGATTTCTCTCACACGGAGACCATTCCACATCTCCACCAGAGTTGGGTGAGTGCCCAGCCTCCAACATTGGAAGCCACTGTTTTTCCCACACCTACTTCCCAACCCCACCCCTTTTTATGTTGTCTTGTGCACGCAGCACAAGCAACATTTTAATAACAACTTACTGCAGTAGCAGGTTGTGGAGGTGCAGCAGTGTTGTGGGCAATGGCACCACTGCTTTTTTGGGCTGGTCTCTGTGGCACCAATGAATGAGCACGCTGTCTATGACATCAGTTGAGAAGTGTGCCATCAGCTTGAAAGAATTTTGCCACCGTCATGAGGCAGCGCCCCATCATTGCAGGGCGTGTCTTGCCTGCCGAAACATTTCAATAAACATAGCGGTGGCTGCCGCCGTCTACCTCTCATAGTCCCTAGAAAGCCAACATTGGGGTGTCCAATCCCCCTGTCGGCATGCCCCCTTCCCAGTTCATTTGCCAACAGGGGAGCCCAATCCCTGTCGGCGTAATGTTCCCCCTTATTTTATTTGTCTGCCAAGGGGGTGCCCAATCCCCCTCAGCATCATGCCCCCACAAACACAGACATGCTTTATTTGCCAACGGGGGGGCCCATCCTCTATTGGCTTCAGTCCCCTGTCCCCAAAAAACACAGGTGGCACACTGGGAGCCCACCCCAGTGTGTCCAGCAAACAAAAAAAAAAAAAACTTCCTCGATGTCCTTTTTTTTCTTCCCTGTAACACAGAAAACAGTTCCTCATGGTCACGATGCCCCCTTCCCCCAACCCGCACTCACCCTCTACATACCCCACCTCCCTGCACCCCCCTCATCCTATACTTACCTCTGGAAGCCTGGCGTGACAATCTTCGGTGGAGCGGGAGACATCTGAACTCTTCAAAAGCAGACCGTGAACTGAAGAAAACCGCTGTAAGCTATATAATGGCATCAATGAGGGGGTTTCAGCTTAGGTGGATATCTCGGCCATTTTTGTAACTTTTGGCTCCAAATTTTCAACATGAGGTTCTTGGGACCCCACCTCATGGACTCAGTCACTATGATTTCATTATTCGGTCCCGAAAGGTGTGTAACCCCCCCTGTTACCCGGGGTTACAAGAATCCCAGTTAGACCTAGTGGTAGGCAGGGAAGGCAGCTTGTGAAACTCCAGTTAAATAGATTTCACACTGTCTCACTCTGTTCTCAGCCTCAGCTGAGACTGAGGGATGACATCATTTTAGAACTGTTGCAGCTGCATAAGCCACACTGGAATGTTGCAGCTAGGGAAGTTAGGATAGAATGTTGGGGAATTTGAAGTCAGTCTGTTGCAGTCTGCAGTAGAGGAAGGAGGTGCTCTGCTGTAAGCAGGCCCTCAGAGTCCTAAGCTTTGTCAAAGAGCTATTTTTTTGTATAGGTGTGTGTTCTCACCTGAAGAGGAACACGAGAAGAGTGAAGTGAAGTGGTAGAGACCGCTTTCAGTGGTTCAGGGCCCCATCCCTGCGGGGATGGGGGGGAAGGAATGAGCCTGCTTCCAGGGGCAGCTCTCCTGGTCCGGCTAGGGAAAAAGAAGCTGCCTGAGTTAAGTTCGTGCCGATGCACCAGAAGTTCTGGATGAGATTTCTTTGAAGAGAAAACGCCTGTGGGGCACCTGCAACCAAGGGCTGAGTTCGCTCTGCTAAAGGGCCAATGTGTTTTCACCTGAAACAAGATGAAACTAAAGTGACTGTTACTGTGGGGTCAGGAAAAGACAGCCAAGTGCAGTTTGGAAGATGTGGGGATTGGATTGCTTAACTCTTTGGGGGGGGGGGGGTTGTCTAGAGCAATGGACACAGCCATCTATTAAGTATGTTCAAGTTCAGCACAAATGGGATGGAAAGACAGTAGATTGAATATGAATGCATTTAAAGAGAATCTACGCCGCAAAGTGTTTTCAAGGATGAGGTGTTACAGTCCAGAGAAATGGCCGGGTATGAATTATGGGAGCGAGAGGTGGGAGATCCCCCATCAGTAGTAACCAAATTCACCTCTATGGATTTGCTTTGGGACACCTGTTGCTTTCTCTCAGGTACTTGGCCAGTGCCTGAGGAAAGTACCCAGACGTGGGATTGATGAGGAAGATTCCCGTATGGAGCCAGAAGTGCTCATAGGTGGTTTAGGGAGCCACCAGTAAATGTTTCCATGCTATATGGAAAGTGTCCAAGAGGCTGGCATGATGGCGAGCCATGGAAAGAAGGTAGTCAAGTGGCTGGCAAGGGAGCTGAGCCAAGAAACCCAGAGCAGAGTACAAGTTCGGGCTGTGTGCCCAGTGTGTTTCAAAGCCTGAGGGCTAAAGTGAAAGTGAATGTGTTCTGATCTCCATAAATCTGCATTACCAGGAGTGTAGCCCCGTGGGGGTCCATCTATGCTTTGTTATTCTGTTGGATGTGAATAAAAGCCACACTTTAGAATCCCACTTCTGGTATTGGACATTACAGTTATTGCTTCCTGTGTCCGGAGTTACTTGAGTGCCCCTGTTGCAGAGTAGCCAAACCTAGCCAATGTGCCGAGTGACATATTTCTCCCCGAACCCAGCCCACCAGGTAGTGCTGTCAAGATGGAAACGGCATACCTGGGTGGGGGTTACAGGTGATTTCGCTGTCACTGCACGGAATCATCTTTTGGGACTGATTAACAAAATGGCAGTGTCACTGTTTATGAGGTGAGCTCCCAAAAAGCCTATGTTGCAAATATGGTGAAAAAATTCCAAAAAATGACTGTTACAAACATGCGTTGTGCAGTTTCCACGCACACTCATAACTTTGAGAATTGTTAATATTTTCACTCCAGATTTTCAACATTGCCATTTTTTTCACACCTCCTTATGAACAGTATAGCTGCCATTTTTCACATCCTGCCCAAAATGTGTTTTCGCACATCTGGAGTACAATGGCGCGGTCGCTGTGGGAAATCAACATTCGGGACAGATTAACAAAATCACAGTGCCACTGTTCATGAGCGGAGGTCCCAAATGCTTTCATGAGATGGGGTCACAAAAAGCCTGTGCTAAAATTTGTAGTGCAAATACCAACAAACGCCCGGGGCGTTAGTGTTTCTAACCGTGATGCCACCCTGTAGAGACTGACAGGTGTCAGGGGTGTAACTTTGGATTGTTGGCTGTAATGCTCATGCCACTCCACCCCCACTCCCACCCTGCAGCTAGTGACAGGCACCAAGGTGTGCCTTGGACTCTTCAGCCCCAAAGTTCATCCCATTCTCCTATACTGCACCCATCTCAACGTATTTCCTTATGGAATGGGGTAATCGTGAGGCCCGACAACCCCATGGCACAACACAACACTTGTCGGAGTCTGCAGGGTAGGGTGAGGTAAAATGGCATGAGCATTATGGCTGATGACCCAAAGGCACACCCCAATGCCTGTAAGTCTCTGCAGGGTGGGGGTGGGGTTGTCGTCAGTTCCATACTTCACTGCCATTCACATTATGCATCTCTCTAACTCCTACACTACCAATGCCAATGCCAGCAAGACAGCATTCGACATTGACAAATGCTTGTTCCCACTTACCATGGTCACTTAGTTTGCTGGAGGATCTTGCCTTCTTTGATTCCCACTAGGCTGGTTCAGCCTCTGTTTTTCAGACTTAGTATGTCTCTCCTGATACAGTTCATGGCGTTACCCACTTGCCAGTCCCCCTTTTTACTGCCCCGTTGGTATTAATGTTTTATACTGTGTATTTTATATTTCAAGGTTTTTAGTAATGTGATACTCTGGTTAGGGTGAAGCATTCTGGAATACCTTCTTGCTTATCTCAGTCTTATATATAACCTGTGTTCACCGCAGCAGAGAAAAGGCACTGTAATTGATTATTTTTTACTATTTCGTCATAGTAGGATATTTCTTTTGCTCAGCTGTAATAAATCCTTGATGGTAATTAACACTACTCGTATTTTAACATGGAACATTAACAGCCTGAATAATCCTGTTGAGCACAGTAAAATGTTTCAGCTCTCATGTAAAGAAAATGTGGATGTTGTTTTTCTTCAGGAGGCCCACCTCTCTGCTGTGCAGCACTCAGAATTAGTCAGGGGAAGCACTTATGCAGTTGATGCTTCTACAAGTCAGACTGGTAAAAGGCGGGGAGTAGCTACTCTGATTCTCCATCCCACAGTATTCCAGTGCATGGAGGCTACATTGATCCTTCAGACTATTATGTCATTCTCACAGGTCACTTGTTCTCAGTCGAGGTCACCCTAGTAAATGCCTACTCCCCCCCCAAATTCTTCCCAGCTGTCTTTATAAAAACTCATGAATAAACTAACGGGCTTACTCTTGGGGCACCCAATCCTTGGAAGTGATCTACACTTAACTTTACCACCCTAGCAGGATGGCTCCAAGCCGCGAAATCATAGGGGGACACCAGCTCTGAAATGCATGCAAAAACAATTTTGCAGCGTTTGGGTTTGATTGATGTGTGGAGGAAACTGTTTCCCTCCGATAAAAGCTACACACATTACTCCCCATTTCATGACAGCTATGCTTGCGTAGACTATTTTATAATGTCTTGTGAACATTTTTCTACAGTCCAAGATTTGTCCTGCTGCCCCTGTCACTTATCTGATCACAGTGGGCTCCTACTTAAAGTGGATTTAGGTAAACCTATGAAATACTGCCCCGGCTCCTCAGTACTTCCCTTCTCCATAAAGTCGACATTAGATCCCATATCACAGAGGTCCTTCAGCAAACTCTCCTGGATAATAATACAGGGGATGTAGGAGACCCTATGCTATGGGACTCTCTCAAAGCAGTTGTTTGAGGAGTAATTATTGCCCACAAAGCCAAACAGAAAAAGTTTCATGCTGCTAAACGTAATGAGCTGACACCCTGACCAGCTTGAAAAAACTTATTATATAGGGAGAGGAACCTATGGTCCAGCAGATTGCTAAAATCCAGGCAGAGGTTCAGGTCATTTTGCAGAAGAAAGTGAATTTGGCTCTGCTCTATCTTAAGCAGTCCTTTTATGATGGAGGAGCCAAGGGAGCACTTCTTGGCTCACCATCTGCATGCAAAGAGGAAGCGTGCCTATATATTACAATTCTGGTGCCCCCAAATGGGTAGGTTGGAGCACAAGGGAGACAGAGTATTCCAGATTATCAGGGAATTTTATACACAGCTCTACACTGCCAATTCACCCGCTATCCCAGAGGAGCTGCACTCCTATTTCAATGCTCTTCCCCTCTCTGGGCTTTCTGCAGCACAGTAACAACCTCTGGTACAGCCTATGAACTCCAACAGGTCATAGCTGAGGCCAAAACTCAAAATATCCAGGCCCAGACAGATTCCCTATAGGAGTTTTACAAAGTTTTTTCAGATGATCTTACTCCTCCTCCTGTGTGGGCCTTTGGGTTGTATAAAACGGACAGACCCCCCCCCATTAAATTGGAATGGGGCCACTATTTCAGCTATTTGAACCCAGGCAAGGATCCCACTAACCCAGTCTCCTACCCGCTCATATCCATGTAGAATATGGATTATAAGCTTTTCATGGCCATTTAGGTGCACAGGTTTGATCAGCTCCTCCCAGCGTTGATACATTCAGATCAGGCAGGATTTATCCAGCAAAGAGAAATGATAGACAATATTAGGAGGATCTTTCTCCTGTTAAATTTTGTGAAACAACACTCCCTTCCTCTGGTTCTTCTCAGCTTAGATGCGCGAAGGCTTTTGACAGGGTCTCTTGGTCCTTTCTTTGGGGAAACCCTCTCTGTTTTCCACTTTCCTGAGCAGTTTTTAGACTGTATCTGCACTCTGTATGCTGCCCCCCATGGCATGTGTACGGTTAATGGCTTCTGTAATGATCCTGTCTCACTTCAAAGAGGTACTGGAAAGGGGTGTCCCCTCTCTCCCCTCCTTTTTGCACTGTTTTTTAAATCACTGGCTAAATCTCTCTGACAGTGCGAGGGGGTGGAGGGGATACCCTTCGACGCAAAGAATTTAAACTGTTGCTATACACGGACAATGTCTCACTTACTCTGCTCTCTCCAGACACCTCTACCCCTCAAGCTTGGCAGGTGATTATTACCTTTTGGTAGGATCTCAGTGTTCCGTTTTAACCTTCAAAAAACTAAATTATTGCAAATGAACTATCCTCAGCCCAGAAACTGAAACAGCAATTTTAATTTTGCTGGAATCACATGGTAATAAAATACCTGAGAATGCTGGCCTGTTGGGGCAGTGGTAGTGCTACCACTCACACTGATGGTGACCCAAGTTTGGGAACAAGTTTGGGTCGTCGGGGGCCGGCCAGGGGGAGGAGGATTGAACATCCTGGGGGACACTCGCCTCTTCTGCGGAGAGAAGGTTCCATCCTCTGCCACGATACTGCCACCTGGGTGGCCACAGGTGGTAGTGCAGCTGGTGGGTTGAGAAGAAGGCAGGGACATCACTAATGCTGGTGGGCGAATATGCGCACAGGCATGTGTGAGCCCGCATTTATGTCCATGCAGGCAACGTCCCCAGAGTCGACAGGAGGAACAAGGAAAAACTGGCCTCAGTACCTCCACAATGACAGCCGCTGTGCAACCCAGGATTCCGCCTCCCCAAGCACATGGCACCACCTGACAAGATACAAGAGTTCAGGGGTAAACCTCCCCCACCTGGGGGGGTATATCTAAGACTTAATGGAAGTAGGTGACCGTGACTGGGGAACCGAGGCACCTGGAGGTGCCTAGCAGGTCCAGAGACATGGGAGGGGCCGAAGAAGAAGAAGAGAGCAGAAAAAGAAACTGAAAAAAAAAATACCTGAGTATACAAATTCCCAGAGACCTAGCTAATTATGAACTACTTAAGTTTGAACCGCTTATTCAACAGGCAATATCTGACCTCACTACCTGATTTCTTCTCCCCCTAAGTTTTTTTTCTAGGATAGAGTCATTACGGATGGTGGTACTTCCAAGGATCTTAAACTTTTTTACAAACCTTTCCAGTAGTACTGCTCAAAGATATGTTTCTCAGCCTGGGACAAATTGCTCTCTTGCTACATTTGGGGTGGTCACCATCCACAGATTAGATACAAAACCCTCCAGCTGCCCAGAGACAAAGGATGACTTACTCTCCCCCATATCAAAGTATATGTTATGGCAGCTCAATGACGCACTGTGTGTTATTGGCTCACTTCAAACTGTACCACTCCTTCAAAGCACATTGAGTTCCATCTCAGTGATTTATTTGACATAGCTAAATTCTTGTTTTCTCACCCCCTCAGTGAAGTGAACATTCACCATTTTACAGCATACACAGCCACCAATTTAATAGACTGGCAGTTTTTTGCAAACGTCCCTGCTCATGACAAATTGTTATGGTACTATAGACTCCTAGAGAAGAATTTAGAGTTTCTCCCTCTCCCAATTTGACACTGCCTTCTATAGATGGAGGCAGTTAGGTCTCCACTATGTATTTCAGTTCTTGAACGAACAAGGGGTTCTTCCCTTTCAACATCTTCAGGAGCACTTTTGTCTCATGGGGAGGGAACACTATAGATATCTCCAAGTTAAATCTCATCTCCTACACTCTCGAGCTCCTCTGAAAATTCCAGATCCATTCCCCCCCGTTACTCCATATCTTTATAACTCTTTTGAAGGGGAAATCATGGCAACATCTGATCGGCCACCTTTACCAAGGCCCGCAAGACGTATGGTCATGTAAATCTGACTACATTTTACAAAACGGAAATCAGGACCTGCAGACCTCATTCCTCTTGGAGGCCTTTACGCAATACTCACTGTCAGCCTTGAAGGTGACTTCTTCCCCTTTTTGGTGAGAGTTTCCCTGGAAACATAGGTCCAAGTACTTCTGCACTCATAGAGGGCAAGTAAAATACACGGGGCTGCATTATGGAAATTGCCAGAGAAAATGCAGAGCTGCGGAAGCTGACCATACCCACATTTTCTGGCAATGCCCCCTCATTCATAGATTTTGGCATGATCTGGAGCAATACTTTTGTGAGCTTTCCTTGGATGTCAGTTTACTTACCCCGTCAGTGCTATTGCTGTCAATCCCACCTCTGGAGTAAGGGTCCATTTCTCAGTCCCTACCATCAGGTCCTGCTCTTGGCAGCCAAAAAAGCAGTAACTAGGCACTGGCTTCAGGTTGCCTCACCCACAGTTCAATAATGGCACCTGACAGCTCAGTCTATCTATCAAATGGAAAACTTACTTACCAGCTGAGCAGCAGGGAGGACATTTTTCAAGAGACTTGCAGGCCCTGGCAAATGTATTATATGAATATTGACCCACTTTTCATCCCATAATGTTAAGCTTTAGTTAGCATTACTAATTTCTCTTGATTTTAAATATCTCGCTCCTACTGTATGTTTGGTTTATACCTTCTTTTATCACCAGATATTATGAGGTTTATTGTGATAATTATGCTGGCCCTAAAGCTGTCCTAGGGTACCTATCTAGCATGGAGGTAAAGTACTGAAGGCTCCCCCAGGCTTTTAACTTACTGCTGCCTCCCCCTAAGTTGATGGTGTTAATGCAACACTATTATTTATTGTACCTCACAGTTCTCTGCATTACGTATACAATTTTTGTAATAAAAACTTAAATACAAAAAAAAGAAGTTAGCAAGGAGAAATCTAGTGGCAGGATACTGTATTATTAGAGGGGTGGAGAGGGTGGTATGTAAGAGGGTAAGGGGAGAAGGATGGTCAGATACTTGGCTGCAGCATCAACTATCCAAGATTGGGATAGGATAGGAATGATACTGTGGAGATGGTGAGGAGAAACATCCAGAGGCTGGGGACAGATTACGGAAACAATCATCTTCCTTAGCCTCTTCTGAAGTCCTTCCTGTCTGGGGTGGGAAGAATGGGAAAACAGAGTAAGAGAGGTAGAGATCGAGGAGTTCAACAGGTGACTGATGGGTTGGTGCCGGGACCAGGGGCCCCACTTTATATGGGATTAGGGGGGTTCTGGGACAGAAGGCTCTTCAAAGGCAATGGCCTTCACCTGACAGGAGAGGGATCTAGTGACTTAGGGCAGAAGTTTGACATCTACATTGGCAGACAGTTAAACCAGGGGGAGACTAGAGCAGGGGATTCCAATGTGGAGGGAGAAACAATGGGGAATCAAGACAGGACTACCCAGGGATGGGCAGGGAATAATAGCGGGAAGGAAAGAGTACAGAGGATAGGGCAGGGTAGACACAATAGACAGGAAAGGAAGGAGAAACACTAGACTCCAAGGTTATTAGAGAAGGGTGATGGGGCATAGCAAGTGAGAACCAGTAGAAGTGCAGGTACATGTTGAAGGGTGGTATGCGTCAATACCAGGAGACTGGGTAATAAGGTTAGTAAGCTCTAGATTCTGGTTGCAGACTCTGAAATACAGCTAACTGCTGTTACAGAATTTTAGGCCAATGTGAACAATGACTAGGACTTAAGGATTCCAGGCTACACTTTATGCAGGCATGGCGGGTACATCAGAGAAGGGATCGAGGCAGTAAAGGATCCTACCACTGGGGAGAAGGGGAGGTAGAATCACCATGGGTTCAGCCCACAGAGTTGTCAGGTAGAAAGACTTGCATAGGGGTGGTTTACAGGCCACCGGGGCAGGGAGAAGAGAAAGGCAAGAAACTGGGTGCTGCAGTAGGGAGGGGGGTGGTAAAGGATGAGGTTGCAATAATGGGAGATCTCAACTTGCCAGACATAGACTGGGACATCCCAGCGGCCAGCAGCGCCAGAAGCCAGGCCCTGCGTTATGTCTTGCAGGAGTGCATGTTGGTACTACAGGTCAGGGATCCCACTAGACAGTCATGTCATATATGGTACTCACCCCCTCAGAAGGAGTAGGCGGAGTATGGGTTGGGGAACCCTGGGGTCCAGTGACAACAATACTATATGGTTAGATGTGGCCCTGGACACCTGTAAGCCCTTGTCTAAGGCTGACATGCCAGACTTCAGGAGGGCAGATTTCAACCACATGAAGGAAATTGTGCTGGACAGGTTAATGGGGGTAGGCAGCATCAGGGGAGTTGAGGAAAGATGAGTTATAAAAGGCGCCATTCTCAAGGCCACAAAAACATGCACTCGAACACTTATCAAGAGAAACAAGTCTAAGGGACCCATTTGGTTCTCTGAAGGGGTCAGGGAGGCAGTAAGGGCTAAAAAGAGGGCCTTTATAAGGTACAAAGGAAAGCGGGGGGATGAAGAATGAGACGAGTACCAGGAGAAAACTAAAGAGGCCAAGTGGGCAGTCAGAATCCCAAAGGCAGACACAGAGCTGTGTATTGCAGAAGGGATCAAGGGTGGGGAAAAACAGTTATTTAGACCTACAAGGAAAAAAGAAAGATGGGAGTGGGAATTGTCAAGCTAATGGAGGGGGGCAGGGTACCAGAGGACGGGCAGAAAGCAACTGTGCTAAACAACCACTTCTGCTCAGTATTCAGTAGGGAGAATTGCGGGCCCTTGCCAGACTGTGGCATAAAGGCAGGTGACAGAGGGGTCCTGAGAATGAAACTGCAGAAATTTACTAGTGAAAGAGTTGAAAAGGGGCTAGCAAGAGACCTGTCACAATATTATAAATGATATTTATGCCATGGAGAGTAGCACAGCCTCCTTAAATGGTCACTCACCTCAATTGCAGACTAAATGGCAGAGTTGGGACATGTATGTCATGGCCATAGATAACACATTAGTACCTTAGATTTGCTGTTTGATATCCTATACAGCCTGAGAGTATAAATCTCTAACGGACCTTGATTTTTTGCTGTTATTACTGTCACCATTTATACTGCATCAAATTAGTCTTGATTGCAACACTTCTTACTGAACCCTTGTATGAAGTCTGAAATTTATCACCAGTAAGACAGCTGGCTCAATTTATCTGCTGTAGGTACTGCTTTATTAGCCTGCACTCTGCTTTTAAAAAAAATATATTTATGAAAAAAAAAGGGTCTAGCCCTGAAGATAAACAAGGCCCTGGGGCCGGATGGGATGCATCCGAGGGTACTAAGGGAACTGGCATTGGTGGGAGTCAATCTCCCTGCACTGGGCTATTTAATAGCTATATGCAGCAAGTGGTGGTTCCCAGGGACTGGATGATGGCAGGCATGGTTCTGCTGCACAAGAGAGGGAACAAGGAGCAGCAAGGAAACTATAGACCCGTCAGCCTTACTTCTGTGGTAGGGAAACTCATGGAGACACTAGTCAAAGAAGATCTAGTGGAATACCTGGAGAAAAACGAACTTCAGGATAGTAAACAGTATGGATTTGTGACAGGGAGGTCTTGTCAGACCAACCTAATAGTATTCTTTGACTGGGTAGACTGATATGGGCCATGTTGTAGATTTACTCTACTTTGACTTCAGCGAGGCATTCCAACTGGCTGTACATCAAAGGCTGCTGAAAAAGACGGGGATCTGGGAAAAGCTAAGGGAACAGTAAGGTGGGTAGGGAGTTGCTTGGAGGGGAGGAAGCAGAGAGTTGTGGCGAATGGGGTCAGATAAGAGGAAAAAAGGGTCACCAGTGGAGTACCACCAAGGATGCTTGGATGTATTGTAACCAGATCTGTCAGCCAGATTTTGGACTATCCTAGTCTGAAATCCGGCTGTAAACTGGTAAAGTTGGTTATCCCCCCAGCAATGCACCACTGTGCCAGCCCCACACAATGACCCTGCACTTAATTACTCCCTCCCAACCACCCTATAGCCCCAACCTCACTCCTGCCCCCCCAAGCTCCTGAATTTTGAAATTAGTGAGGTCCCGCATGTTCCTATAATAAGGAAAAGGGTTTCTATAATAACAAAAAAAATATATCTGCCCTCCCACCCTCACTTTACAGTTTGTGTCTTCAGCTCCCCCCCACTCTTGCATCCCAATGCAGCAATGGATTCCCCACCCACCAACACACCCACTGGCCCCACCCACATCCCCCACCACACACACTAGCACTGAAATAATTGCCCAAAGCCAGTTGGGGTTAGGGTGGAAGGTCAGTCCCGCAGTGGAGCTGCTTGCACTTCTCTAGTGACACCTGATTGGTCAATCAGGTGTTGCTATAGGAATAGGAGGACATCAGCATTCATTCACAGCAAGTCGTAAGATGAGTGCAGGCAGCTCCGCCTCGGGACTGACCTTCCACCCTGACCCCAACCGGCTTTGGGTAATTATTTGGGTGTTGTGCAGTGGGAGTGGGGGAGCTGAGGAGGGAAGTGTAGGTCAGTGGGTGTGTTGGGTGGGGGAAGAGCTGTTGCTGCCTTGCGGTGCAAGAGGGGGAGTAGCTAGGGACAGGAATTTTCTTTTATTATAGGAAAGGTCATAGGCTATCACTTATTTTTTACTTTGGGGGCTTGGGAGGGAGGAGGGAGGAGGGAGGTTGGGGGCTAGAGGGTGATTTTGCAGGGGGTAATGTATTACAGGGTCAGTGTGTGGAGGGCCTGCAATGGGTGAGAGGAGTTTTGTTTTTAAAATATTTAGGATTTCTGACTTTTGGCACCTCTATGCAAAAATCTCAAATCCTAAATTTGTGTTGAAAATAGAGGAATTTGTTTTTAAAACAGACTATCCAAGCACCCCAAAGTACCACAGGGATCTGTTCTGGGCCCAGTCCTCTTCAGTATGTTCATCAGAGACATGAGAGAGGGAATCCAGGGCAGGCTGTGTCCATTTGCAGATGACTCTAAATTCTGAGGTATGGCTGACAACGTAGAGGGGATAAGAAAGTTGCAGAGAGACGCATGAAGGTTGGGAAATAGGTCCAAAGTCTGGCAGCTGAAATTCAATGTCAAAAGTGCAGTTATACACTGGGGGCGGAGTATTTAATTATGGGGTTAAGCTGAACACAACAACAGAGGAAAGGGACATTGGATTCATCATTAGTGACTCCTTTAAACAACCTAGCCAATGTAACAAGGCCTTCAGCAAGGCTAACAGGATGCTGGAGTCCACTGGGAAAGGGTTCGACAATAGGAAGCTCAAGATACTGTTTCCTCTGTATAGGTCACTGGTAAGGCCACACCTGGAGTACTGTGCCCAGTTCTAGAGTCCCCACCCAAACAAAGGATAGGGACAAGCTCGAGAAGGTATGACATAGGATGACCAGGATGATTCAGGGCCAGGAGGGCAGATCCTATGAGGATCAACTAAACGCATTGAACATGAATTCACTCGAAACCCTCAGAGAAAGAAGAATATGACGGAGACCTTCAAGCAAGGCTCCTTGTTTTCTGCATTTCTGCAGCACGCAGCAACTGCCGCAGAAATCAAGATCAGCCACAGTATGTTGGTCTGGTCACAGATATTACACAGAAACTGCCCAAATAAGTTAGACAGAGCCCTTCCCCACTCTATTCTGCCCACTACTCTGCCTGTGTGTACCTTTATAAGAACTGAGATTCACCCCAAATTCTCTCAGCCCCTTAAACCCTCCTCACTCAACCCTGAGAACTCCCTTGAGTCACCCTATTTTTTATAATGCATCCTTTTCTGATCGAAGGCAGTTTAATGATCCACTGCCTTTTCCTATCACTGCTAACTGACCAGAATGGAATGCTTGTTCCTCATCCTAGTAGTGCTTTCTGGGGCTCACACAAAGCTGTTCTGAGGCATGAATCCAGCATTTGAGCCCAGCAGTAATAGGAAGCAGTAAAGGAACATTCTACAGTGTTGAACCCAGAAAGTGTGCCAATATAAAACAAGTGGAGGCAGTATAGCGCAGTGGTTTAAGGCTCTGAGCTGCAAATCTGGAGACCTGGGTTTGAATCCCACAGTCCCTACTTGCATACTGTGTGACACTGAGTAAGTCACTTAACTTCCCTGTGCTCCTAGGTTGCACCTGTAAACAAGCTTTCAGCTTAGTGTGTCTCACCTGGTTAAACAATTGGAAAAAAAACATTTTTCAATGCCGAATCTTTCCTTGCAGGGTGTATTGTGTTAGTTGAAGTAAGGGAGAGAAGGAGTGGCAATATTGGTAAAAGTCAGGATTTACTTAAAGTTTTTACTAAGTATGATGAATTAAAAGTGGGCTGTGACCAGCAAAGAGACCCTGCTCTCACCAAATTGGCCAGATGCCATCTGAAGGCATGAAAGCACATGTTCACGGTAATCAGCAGTTTTCACTGACTTGATCTTCAATGTACTACAACAAATGGAATCAGTGTGATCTAGTACTTATAGCATATGTTTATAAACAGGAAGACCAAGTTCAAATCCCTCCAGAGTCACTTACTCACTATGACGGGGATTCTCCAAGGGTTGGGAATAACACGCTGGAGGCACGTATCCCACCAGCAGAGTCCCACACTCACGGAACGAAGTGCACTGGCCATATTTTTGTTGACTGGCCACCGTGCAGCCCCCTTCCATGGCCCAGCCCCACTGGTGCACAGATGCACGGGGGTATTTCCACAGACACGGGTGGGCATCCAATGGGATGCCTGGACCCGGTCCACCAATGGATCACATGCACCCACGGGTCACCACAACATTCCAGCAGCCATGGTGTGACCACGTCACCAGGATGGGGGGGTTGCTGGTCAGCCACCCTGGTCCCCCAGCCCTCCATGAGGATCCCGAGGGCTGGAGAGGCATGTTGGGGGGGGTTCCCCATGCCCCTACTGCAACACTGCGGATGGCGGCAGCATTCTTGGGGGGGCACATACTGGCTAAGTCTGATACCTGTTGGTGTAGCCTGTCCCCCCCCCTCACCCAGCACTCCGTGCTTACAAGAATAACATGGAGCGCGGGCATGCCCCTCGCCCCAGACCACCCGCATGGATGACACTGGCATGTGGGGATCCGGCATGCTTCAGCCCCACAACTCTATTGAGAATTGGGCATGGGGGCACATCAGCCATGGAGTGTCTATGCACCTCCAGTATGTGGTGCATAGACACTTCGCACCATGGAGAATAGCCCCTTATGTGACCCAGAGCAGGTCACTTAACCTCTCATTGCTTTAGTCCACCCATGTAAAAAAGGGTAAAAACTGGACCCCATTGACAATGAGATACTGCATCCTCACAGGGCTCTCTGGGAGGGGTACATTAATTGTAAAACATATTGTTTGGGTTTATTTCCAATGGGAAATATATAACAGTGAAGATCCGAGGGATGATTTTCAAAAGGATGGACATGCACGTAAATGCCTGTGTCTGCATCTGTCTGGCTGTGCCAAAAATTGTGATACAAGTTTTCAATGAATCCCTAGTAAAGTTTGATGTGCCTGCGCACCAAACATTTTGCAAGAGTGAAAGGGATTTTGGGAAGTGTGTCATGGCTGAGGCCATTGCAGTTCAAAATAGCAGGGGTTCAGTCTACACCAGTAACTACGCACTGTGTGGTCCCGATGTCACTCTGCTTGTTTTTGAAACCATTTCTGCTTGCATCAAGAAAGTGACACATGCATCACTGTTTAATGTAAATTGGTACAAAAGGCGTTCAGTGCTCGGATGCTGTTACACAACATATGAAGTGATCTAAGCAACATCTGAAGCTTGGGTTCTGTCATAGAACATGCGTCCCTGCAGGCTTTCAAAAGCTGGCTCTCTAAGTTTATTGCATAGTCCCATGTATTTAGACTAGAACAGAATGTGATTTTATGTAATGCCTTTAATACTGACTATATCCCAAAGTGATTTACAGAGTAATCAGTTAGATACTGGTAGCTCAGGGACTGTGTGTAGTATACAGTACATTCACCTGCCATTAAGTAATTGTACCTGTTCCTCAGAAATCAGTACTCAGTCCCTCAATTTGCATGATAGAATTTTCCACTAAAGTGTTGCACCTTATGTTTATGGTGTAATTTATTTTATTACCATTCATTTATCACGTAATTAGTGCAATATGCCATATGTATATAGGGTACATGGTAGTATTTCCATTTTGCTTTATGCGCTTTGCACTATTTTGTTTTTGCTCAAGTACCTCATTTTGTCTTCCCTTCACTGGAATAAGTCTGGAAACCAGCACTGGCTTAGCATGCCTCTCCCTGCCACTAATTTTCAAATAAATAAAAAATAAATGTATGCAACAGACAGGACCCACTTAAGGTATGGATTACAATATTGTAGCAAATAGGGAGGGTGGACCATAAGCCCCGTTACTGTCAACCTATCCTATATATGCAAAATAGAGGGACTTACCTGAGTGCAGGGAGCCAAAGGTAGGAGTCCAAAGGGGTGACTTCCAATGCAATTGAAAAAAAACAAATAGGGAAAGGGGGGCACAAAGGATCCACAGCTCTTCGGGGGTGGGTCAAACAGGGCAGAAAAGACAGGTTAGTTAAGAAATATACTTATCTAATAAGGTAGGGGTCCTTGCCCTGTCAGACCTGTAGAAATAAAAGAAAATAGATTAATTAAAAGGAAAACATAAAAGCAAAGCAGAAGGAAGAAAAGGGAGTGTGGTGTGGGGGGGGGGGACTCAGCTAAAACCCCTTTGCCCCTAAGGGTGGCTGAGTGGCCAGTAATTTACTTAGTTGCCCAGGCGGGCTAGTAAAATTTAGTGGGCTACCATCAGGTGGCTAGGCCAGCATTTGTTTCTTTTAATAAAATAATCCCTTTCGCTAGGGTCTAGTGGGGGCTCCCGGAGCCCTTTTATGCTGTGGTCATTGTTGTGGCGGTGGCAGCAGGAAAACAAGTTGTGGCTGCAATGCAGCCTGCCTCTAGCATGACCATGCTCAAAGTGAAAGTGCCTTAGGGCACTATTAACTCCCAATCTGTACGGAGCTCAGCCTGCAGCCTATTCTGCTCAGGTGGGAGAGGAGGACAAAGTAAGCTAGTGGGAGGTGAAGGAAAGCGCCTCCCCCCACCTTCCCAAATCGCCACTCCGGCAGTTTAGTTTATGCTCTACGGGTTTCAAAGGGCAGCCAGAGTCTGAAAGGGACTGTAGAGGCAGCAAGGGAGCTTCTGTGTAAGTAAAGCCGCTCAGGCGGCAGTGCAAGGTGGGGAGGGAGAGTGCGCAGGATGGCAGGAGCCACTAGTAGGTGAAAGCCGCACTGCAACAAAGTAAAAGCCTGTGGGGAAGTTTTGAAAAGAATGCAGCAAGGAGCTGCTGTTTCAAGTGAAGCCGCACCATGGCTAAAGCAAAAGCCTAGGGGGTGTAAGAGAGCAGCAAGGAGTTGCTGTTTCAAGTAAAGCTGCTCCTACAGCATGTGCAAAGCCGGGGGTGTGTGTTGAGGAGCAAGGAGGCAGAACAGAAGGTGCCGCATTCTTACTGTAGAAGGGCAGAGCAAGCTAGGGAAAGAACACTGAGGATCACGGTTTAGAAGCTGTTCTTGGCCAAAATTGTGCCTAACTGTTCTGTTTGCTGTAGGGTGCTGACTGCATTCCACAGACAGCAGGAGCAAGCATAAATTAAAAAATAATAAAGCCGCTCAGCTGTTTGCCAGCCGGCTTTATGCAAATGAAAGTACTGAAATGCTCTCTCGTTGGAGCGCTACAGTCTTTTCAAGTACACAGAGTTTCCACCCATAAAACTGTGCCCACCATTATACTAAGCTTGCATGGTCATTGGTCTGTCAAGGACGAGCCCAATGTAGCTTGCCTTGCATTGGGTTAGTCAGTGACACACCTCTGAAATGCCGTTCTCTGTAACAAAATGTTTCTTGCGCTCACGCAAGGAAACAAAAAACAGAGTGACTCGATGATGTTCTGGGTGGAGTGAGTTTTGTGGCTAAGATTTGCAGGGTAGTTCTTTCTTGTTTTACAAGAGGGCAGAGTGATGTCTAAGAGGAGACCTTACAATTCTTTTGAGAGAAAGAGGCAGATGGTCACTGTATAGTGCTGGGCTGGATAATGACAAATTTCAAACTACAAAGCCACTCAGTGGCACGTTCAAGGCTATTTAGGAAAGTGGTGGGGCGAGATGGGAGAGGTTGGTTTTATCTGTTGTAAAACTATGAGAAGAAAGGGGCTTGCGGGAGCACAGGGCAATTTGAAATCCATGTGGGATTAAGCACAAGATGTGGCTGTGGATGAGGCCGGAAAGTTGCCTGCCCGATGAATCAGCTTTTGTGCCCGGGGAAGAAAAATGTGAATCATAGAAATGGAAAGCAAAGGGACAACAAAGTAAGCAAAATTGTTGGGGTAGGAAAAGAACGAGAGAATACTGGACAAACTGAAGAAATTAAAAAGAAGCCAAGGTAAGAAAAGTAAAAAAGTAAAGCTAAAGATTGTTTATGCAGAATGTGGAAATAAAATGAGGGAAGAGAGAAACAAACAGAGAAAAAGAGAAAAAAACTGTAACAACTCTGCAGATGATACCTTTTTAAATGTTTAATGTTGATATGTTGCTTCTGGACAATATTATATTGGCATAAAATGGAAGCGAGGATGAGGGTTGTGTGGGCAAGAAAGGTTTTAAGCTCAGTGCATCTCAGCTGAAAATGTCACTGAGGGATACGGTGATTAACCCAGAGAGCACCAATGCAGCTTCAGAAGTTGTTCTTCTTTTTGTTGTTAAAAGCATATTTATTTATATATTTAGTTAACGTTGTTTACTGGGTGAGTGCACTGGTAACAAGCACCTGTTTCAGGCACGACCCAGGTGCAGAAGCACAGACAAACAGGAAAACAAATTACAGTGAATACATACAAATTTATAACAAGTTGTACGCCCCCACTGGTAGCAGTCACGATCCAGCCATAGCACCTCTACGGTGCAAGGAGCCTGATCCACCCACCCCCCAAAGAGATAGATAAGGTACCACTTGCCCCAACGGACAGTGGTCATGATCCAGCCATAGCACCTCTACGGTGCAAGGAGCCTGATCCACCCACCCCCCAAAGAGATAGATAAGGTACGACGCTTGAAAAATTGCCACAATTTTTCTGGGCTGTGTGAAAGCTGAACCGGATCATCACTTGCAATTTGTTGTTTTCAATTTCAGCGCCTTCTCAGGGTAGCGCTATTGGCTCCATGCCTGTGTAGAGCTCCCTGATTGGCTGGTCTCACTCACCTGAGACAGAAGCACCTGAGACGTGTGGCTTACTGTAAGCCTGCATCCCTGTACTCGGCTTCTAATTTATATATTTTAATTTAGCCTGTTCTGCTCGGCCTGTTGTAAAGTAACTTACCACCCCCCCCACTGCAGTTTCTCTCCAACTGTATGTGCACTGATTCAGTGCTAGCTCTGCAAACTTCCCTTGATTTTCATCTCCCCCTCCCCGGCATCCTTTAAATGCACACAGTCTCCACCCACTCCTATCTAATGTTTCAATTTATTGGTTACTTACTGTCAACAATTGCAATTCCTCCCATCCCCTTTTTGCAACTAAGCCTTCTAGCAGCTTTATCTCATTCTGTCTTGTTGAGGTACACCATTTTGGTACTTTAGGTTTGCTTATTGCTCACTAGCATATCCTGTCTTGCTAAGGCAGTTGATTTAGGTCAGGTGATCTCTCTAGTACTTAGTCTGCTCCAGAGTAGTAGATAAGAAATTTGCTTCAAAGGCTCTCTGCCCCTAGTACTACTCTATAGTCAGGTGAACTCTTTTCTTATTAGCCTGACTAGGAGCTGTACTTAAGGATTACTGCTTCAGGCTCCACTGCCTATAGTAGTATTCTGCAGGGATTAAGAAATTCTCCTCCATTGAGAATCCCTTCTCTTTCCCTCACTTGTAGTGCCCATTGGGTGATACTCTGATAATGAGGGAATATTACCTGCTTCTATGCTTGTCTCTGCTCATCTTACATGTATTGGACCCGAACATGAATCAAAAAATAACTCCTAGAGTGGAGAATGGCTCTCTTTTTACATTGCCCGACCAGGACTTTTCCTATCAAGTAGAAGAACTTGTATGTGCTCTAACTTCCCCTAGCAAGCTGCTGGTCCTTCACCTGCACCGGCATACAGGAACTCTCCTAGAGCCTGCCCACAGGGCTACACCACCTTCCGCATACTCCCCCCTACTCCCATTGACTCTCTCGGTCAGGGTATTATTGTATGCAGCATCAGGAAAACTGGGAACTAGCCTCAGAACTCCCTATACTGCCTCAGACAAATCACGTAACTGAAAGAAGACCCAGCCACCCACACTTCTCCTAGGACTCTGCAGGAAACTCTTGTTCCTACTTTTACTACGCTCAGGAAATTTTGAGCTTAATCCAGGCCTTCTGGCACCCATGGAATCCCCAGCAGAGCTACAAAGCCTCAAGGGGCTTACATTCTTGCATGTTAATGTATGTAGCCTATTAAAAAAAATCACTTCTGTTCAGGCCTGGGTATGTCATACTGCTCCATATGTTCTGGTGATTACGGGATCCTGGCTCCGACCGGCAACCAGTAACAATGAAGTTAACATTCCCTCCTACTCTTTGTTCAGAGCCAACAGGCAAACCAGAGGTGGTGGGGTAGCTATTTACATCAAGGATAAATTCACTGCCTCCATAATTAACTCAACCTCTGTCCCAAAAGAATTCGAAAGCTTGTCATTAAAAATTGAAATTGCCTCCGGTGTCTCATTATGTATAATAGGATGCTACAGACCCCCATCAGCTGGACTGCAGTTGTTAAAACATCTCAAAAGCATCCTGGGTTTGGCATCTTCAGAGTGTATCATACTAGGGGACTTCAACTTAGACTGGCTGTCCAGTGCATCCACCCCACTTAAAATGTTCTGTGATTCCCTTGGGTTGTCACAGCTAATAAATGAATCTACTCATCCTAACAAGCTCAACCCTAATAACAGTACTCTCTTGGATATCATCTTAGTTAACAAACCCCATTTATTCTCCCATGCTGGCGTCTTTTTCTCTGATATTAGCGACCATTGCTTCATCGCGCGTGTGTAAGATCCACTCTTAAATCCACAACTGTACCAAAATTCTCCTTTAAAAGGTGCATATGCAACTTTGATCTCCATGGGTATATATCAGACCTAAGAGACTCCATGCGATGGCAGGACTTCTATCTAGCCAAGTCCCTGACTACGGCTTATGATATTTTCTCAGAAATTATACTAGGGGCTCGCAACAAGTATGCTCCCATAGTAAAAGTTCATGCCAGAAACAAATCCTGTCGGTGGTTTACAGAAGACCTGAAAGATGCTTTGCAGAGTAGAGATGTACTCTGGAGAACTGCTAGGAAAACTAATTTAATAAATGACTGGAATTCTTTCCGGAGGGCAAGGAACCTCTGCACCAAAATCGTCAGAGAAGCCAAAGCTAATTTCTACCACTCTCAGCTGGAGAGCTCCTCAAGAAATGCCTCCCAAATTCTGGAGGACTATCAAAGACATTGAAGGTCACACCACTGTAAATTCCCTACCTACTAAATCATTGATCGACAATACTGTCATCTCTGACAGACCATCTATCCTTGATGCTCTCAATAATCATTTTGCCACTGCAGGGCTAGCTTTTGACTCCTCTCCCGCGAATATCCTCCGCCAACAACTTAGATTGGACACCCAAGAAAAAAACATCCCCAGTCCATCCTTCTCTCTGCAGCCTACCTCCCTGAAAGAAGTCAAAGATCTTCTCCCTCAGCTGGACACTAGGAAAAGTGCTGGGGCTGACCTCATTGACCTGTACTTCTTAAAGGTCGGCTACCATTTCCTCGCAGTCCCAATTACTCATCTCTTCAACTTATCCTTGTCCCAGGGAGACCTACCGCCCATTTGGAAAAATGCACTGGTGGTCCCTTTGTGTAAGTCAGGAGATCCTACTGACCTCAATAACTACAGGCCAATCTCCCTACTTCCAATCCTGTCAAAGATGCTGGAGAAAATAGTGAACCCCCAGCTTCGGAAGTACCTGGAATCAGAAAAATTGCTCAACCCATTACAATCCGATTTTAGAGCACAGCACAGTACAATCTCTGCTCTAGCTAAGGTGACAAATGACTGGCAGCTTGAATTAGACAAAAAAAAACTTTGTCTGTGCAATTTTCTTGGACCTAAGCAAGGCGTTCGATACCGTTGATCACAGACTGCTTCTGTCGTCCCTCCGGAACATTGGTTTGGATTCCCTATCCCTTAAATGGTTCTCCAACTACCTCTCAGGACTACTTCAACAAGTAAAGGCAGAAGGGGAAGTTTCTCCACCAAAATCCCTATTGAGGGGTATACTGCAAGGTTCCATTCTTGGTCCCTTGCTCTTCACCATTTATATTAACAACGTAGATGCCCCCATCAAAGAAGCACAAATACACCTATTCGCGGATCATACGGTACTCTATGCTAGTAGCCCCACACCTGAAGCGGCCTGTAAAGCCCTTCAAAATGGATTTAATCTGCTGCAACATCAGCTTGTAAACCAGAAACTGCTCTTAAATGCAAAAAAAAACAAAGCAATGTTCCTCTCACCCCTTCAAAATGCAATAAATCCTGCAATTGCTGGGACACTCCCGCAGATCACTACCATTCTAGGCGAGCAGTTGGACTACGTACCAAAGTTCAAGTACCTGGTTTCTGGTTAGATCATAGACTTACTTTCACAGATCACTTAGAAGAACTGGCAAAGAAACTTAAACAAAGACTTGGTCTGTTGTTTAGGATTAATAATCTCCTCACAAGTGACGCTAAACTGAAACTGGTTCAAACTACCTTTCTTTCCCTATTGGCTTACGCAGACTTTCTATGTAGTCAGGGACCTGCAGGTACCCTAGCCAAACTCAATACGCTTTATCACAGAGCCATAAGATTTATCATGGGTCTTCCATACTCAACCCACCACTGTGCATTGTACACGGCAGTGGGATGGTCATCCCTTGCTTACAGACAGCAAAAAAATGCTGCGGTTTGGACATACAAAGCTATCTCAAATAAACTGCCCCAGTATATCTCTGTCTGTTTACCTTTGTGCACTCTGGGGAAGTATGCCCTAAGAAGCACCTCATATATCTACCTTTATGTTTACAAACCAAAATCTCGCATTGGCAGAGCAGCCATCAGCTTTGTGCTCCCTCAACTGTGGAACAAGCTGCAAAAAACTTTGAAATGAACTCACCCCATCAGCCTAGCAGCTTTTAAATCTCTATATCTACATCATAATAAGGAGTCCTGTGCCTGTCTACCCTAAATAGTGACTCCTATAAGTCCAAGCACACTCTAATTAGTACTGTTAAAAGACTGATCACATCTATAATCGATTCTTCCCTCCCCTTTTTCTACCCCCATATCTGTCCCTTCCACATTCCTTTGACCCTGGTTCCAGCTCTAAATTCTCCATACCGTATCACTATATATAAGGGATATGTAGGGAGTCAGTGTGGGATAAAACATTTATGTAGTACGGTTGACAGTGACCTCGAGTAACCTCATGAGTGCCAAAGGCACGAGTGAGTGTTACTAGTGGTCACTGTCAACTGTACTACATAAATGTTTTATCCCACACTGACTTCGTCATATTCGATTTATGCAACTGGCACATTTTATTTTTGGGTGGTGGTGTTTCTGCTAAGTGGGTTTTTTTTTTGTATTAATGTTTGTGGGGTTATTTTGTTACGCGGGTGGTTCTTCCACATTAGGGTTAATGTTGTCTGTGGTTGAATGAATGGGACTGAAGCTGTGTGTTTTGATTGGGTGAGGATTGAAGCTCAGTAATATGATTGGTGGATTGTGATGTTAAAGTATGTTTGGGATTGGTCATTTTTGTAAGGAGGGTTGGCTTGTAGGTGCCGTGATTGACATGTTTAAATGAGTTGTGATTGGCTGGAGGGCATGGTACTGCGTGGAGTGTGATTGGTGGGTGTGCCTGTCAATCTTGTATATTGTTTTTCTATTGGTTGATGGGTGGGTCTTTAATTTGTGGCGCAGTTCGGAAAGGATTGGCGGCTGTGGCGTATTGGAGGAGCGCTTCAGGGAGCGTCGCGGTGTCTTCAGGGGAGCCGGAGAAGAGTTGTTGCTATCGGGTGGATGTTGATGGGGAGCTCAGTGATTTCGGCGGCCTGTTATGGATTTCCTCGATGTTTTTTCTTTGGTGATTGCTGGATGGACGTGGATCTTGGCAGGCGGCGTTTGTTGGGGAGTGCTTCCTTTGGGTCACTGTTGGATTTCTTCATTTTGGATATTTTTGTGTACTTTGGATTCCTGGATTTCCTGCTGTGGATGTTTCCTGTGCTTGGATCATGCCTCCTCTTCGATGTCCGAGGTCTGGAGATTATTATGAGGGATTTAAGTTTCGGGAGACTTTTTGTTTATTTTTAATTTTTGTTTGGGGGTGTGCTTTGATTTGTGGACTGGATTTGTGCGTGGAGAGATACATGACAAGGTAAGAAAGTTTTTTTAAGTATTTATTGAACAGTTTACATGGCATAGAAACAGAAAGCTGACAGTGCACAGGAAAGATTTACTCTTGTTTGAGTTAGAAATTTCAAATGTTACATATGTTAGCATATTATCTAATACTGAAGGTGGTTACTACTTACATAAGAGAATATAGGGTACTTGTAAGAAGTAGGGTGTTAGAGTTGGAAAGGTAGTAGGATTCTGAAACTTTATTGAACTATAGAGAGATGCAGAACTTTGTAAACAGTTTTCTTTCTTTTTATATGTACAGTGATTCTTATCTTGAGATTAACTGTAGAGTTAATATTTGCAAAACAATGTTGTCCTTTGGGTAATGGTATTGCATTATTTCTTCATACTAATGCAGAGTTAATCCAGCAGTTCACATTGTCATTTGGTGGTACATACATGTAGGAAGTCACTTCAGGATATGCTGCTGAAATGGTTCTTCGAGGTATTTGGGTTGATGTTTGACTTTTTTTTTTTTTTTTAGTCCGTGTCACTTTCGGAGTACAGTACCATGGCCCTTTTTTTTGTATACGAGTCATATTTGTTGCCTGTAATAAAGAGAAATATACATTTTATTTGCACTACTATTTTTGGGGGAGATTGTGTTACTTTTATATGGAGTACATTTATTACCTTGAATTATGGTGAAGTGGATGTTTCTTGCATGGATAGAGGTTGGTAGAAACAGGATCCAAGAATGTTTGGTTGATTTTGTGGTTTCTCTTTTAGTTGTGGTTCTGTTTCTGTTTGAATGACTTTCGAAGTGCTGGGCTCGCAGCTCAGGTTATTTGAGATTTTTTGCTGCTGTTCTTCATTTAGACGTGAATAGTCATTGAGGCTCTGTAGGTTTTTATGGCGTGAGATTTGCATTATCTCAGTGGGAGGTATGCCAGAGTCATTTAGCTTTTGTATCAAATGCTTCCTCACAGAGTGGTTTGTTAACCGCTTTTCAGTTTGTATGGATGATTTGGCTATCATTGTTTTTACTATTGATGCAAGCTTGTGGATTCCCACGGGTTGGTTTTTGAACCATATGGTTGGCTTGAGCTGCTTGGTCTGGTTGTTTGTAGCAAGGAAGAATGGCGACTGATCTGTCAAGCACTGTGGCAGTCGCTTGTCTTTATAGGTTGTGTAGTTAAGCACTGGGCATTTGTAAGGATTGTTTACTAGTTGGTAGGCCCTGGGTTTTATTTTTCTGGTATCCTTTGGGTTAGCTCCAGTGCGTGTCTTTGTTTGGCGCTCTTGGTCATATTGGAGGTACTTTTGTCCGTTTTCATCTGTTTTTAATGATATGTCTCCCCATTTTAAGTTTCTCATTTCTGTGTTTCCTCTAAGTCCAAAATACATGCTGGTGACCACCCACATTGTGTTTAGTAGCGACTCAGGGTTGTAGGGTCCCAAGAGATGTTCTTCATACAGTTTCTCTATGATGTTGTCTGTTAGCTCATCTGCCGCCCTGGGCTTTGAACCCTTGCCTTCTGATTTTGGGTTTTTCTGTTTTGATAATAACACTTGCCTAGCCTTTTCGAATACTTGTGAGAAAGAAAGTGAATGTTGATAGTCTTTGTTTTTGAGGTGTCTTTCGATGCTTTGAAATGTTGAACGCAATGTTAGTGGCTCATACTCTGAACCATCTCTTTTTGTACAGTTTATGAAGTAGTGGCATAGCAAAGTGTTGAGTGAGTGGGGTGGAATATCCTGTAGAGGACGTTCTTCTGAGAAGTTGTCTTTCAGGTACTGTTTAAACATTGTGACATCCGTTTGTGTTTTTTGCAGTATTAATATTTTTGGCTTTTTGAATGTAGCTATCTATGTCTTCTATGTTTAGATGTAGTTTTTCGTTTCTGCTGTAGGAGTCGCTGTGTTGGAAAGTACTGCTGGTTGAAGGCATGACATGTTGGAACAGGTTTTGCTCTGCGGTTGTTGGGATTACTGTGGCCGTTGCAGTGGTTGGTACTGTCGGTGGCTCAAGTGGCTCCGTGTCTGCTTCTATTTGCGTCATTATTTCCTCAAGTTCTAATTCAAAACTACTGTTCAGTTGCTGATTTCTGGACATCTTTTTTCACTTTTGTTAGCCTTTTAAATTGATGGTCTGTGAGGTTATGTGTACGCTGTTTTCGCTAGTGGGTTGGTGCGCTTATGTTTAGCAGTTGCCGTTTGGTTCAGCACGAGGATTCAAGAGGGATTTTTACCAGCTGTGCACGAGATGGTATTTGTGCTGAATTTTGATTGGTTTGCTTGTGGTTGCTATTGATGTTTTAGAAGTGAGGAAATTAGGTCCGGTCTGTTGTATGTTATGACGTAGTTACTGTGTGGATAAATCGAGCGTGACGTAGTTACTATGTGGATAAATAAATTTATCCACATAGTAGCAAAGATAAACGGATTTATCAGTGGAGATTTATTCAGACCCCTGTTGCATAAATCTTTTTATATTAGGTTTTATTTGTGTTCAGTGCACCTGATATGTATATTTCTTTACTTTTATGAAAAATTGTGTCCTACCCAAAACTAGCTGTATCTTCTGTTCCAAACATACACTACTGTCAATGCTACCTGCTGATACTTTGTATATACTGTATTATTGTATCTCACTTTATTTGTATTATTACTCTTTTCTTGTGTGTTGCATCCCATGCATATTGTCACTTGTTCCTTGTTAACAAACCCAGGTCCACCTCGAAAATGAGCTTGCTCAACGGTGATCGCCTGGTTAAATAAAGACATTGATTGATTGATTGATTGGTATGCAAACATGAGCACATATGGTGCTAATAGTTGTAAATATACAATGTAATATACAATGTGATATACTATGTAATATACAAAAGTGCTTGTAATGTAATAAACAAAGGTAGAATTGAGGACAGAGAAAGGAGGAGGAAGATGGAGGAGGAGAACAAAAAATGTGACCAAGATAGGTCGGTGTGTGGGATTAGCTAGTATAAGGTGGGATGTCATGACAAGGGGAGGTTATCGGAAGCAAGAGCAGGCTTGAGCTGAGGAGTAGTGTGACTTTAGGAGCTTGGCAAAGGCATAGGGAGAGGAAGATGTTTTGAAAGAAGGAGGTAGGGAGTTCCAAACGGAAGCTGCACGATAACTAAAAGAGCGATGACACATATTTGTGCGAAACTTGGGTATTATTATGTTGTTTTTGGTTGCAGAGCTGGAGGGAGGAAGGCTGACGACCGAGATTTGGCTACTGAGGTAGGCAGGTGTCCCAGTATGCATAGTTTTCTTCACTAGTGTTGCAATACCTAGATTGGATTTGATGTCAGGGGGAAACCAGCTGAGGGATTTGAGAGCTGTACAGTGGTGAACACTGGCCCTGCAACCGAAGGCAAATTTACATATTTTGTAGTATAGAGTGTGTTTCTGCTGTAGTGTGGATTTACTGGCAGCATCAAATACAACCGATCCATAATCTAATGATGGGGCTAGGTTTGCCAGTGTAATACGAGTTCTGGCCTCAGGAGTTAAGAAATGTTGAACACAGTAGAGAGCACCTAGCTTCTGATGTAAGAGAGAGGTGGTGTGTTGGAGATGGAATTTGAAGGATAACATAAGGTCAAGATGAACCCCAAAGTACTTGAAAGACAGTGTCTTAGCTAGAGGTGTACTGTTGTTGGTAAGGACACAGAAACTGGCGGATACATTGTTTATTCTATGCCTAGTCCCAGATAGCATGGATTGTGTCTTGGGAAGATTGAGCACCATATTTTCTATTTCAAACCAGTTTTGAAACCTGGCTAGGTAGGAACTGAGTGAAAGGTTAATGGCAATAATGCTGTTACTATGTGTAAAGAGAACTACGTCATCCACATATAGAAGGGTCCGTACAGGTTTGCAGACTGCGGGAAAATTATTTATGAAAAGGGTAAACAAGAGGGGGCCAAGAATAGAACCTTGTGGTACGCCACTTGTGATGTTATTTACTCCTGAAAGTGTGTTTCCAATCCTGACAACATGAGTTCTGTCAGTCAAGTAGTCTTTGAACCAGGCAAGTACTGGTGGCCCTAGGCCAACAGCATCAAGCCAATTTATTAGTTTCTTGTGGTCGACCTGACAAAGGCCTTGGTCAGGTCTACAAACACCGCACCTGTTACGAGGCCTTTGTCCATGGCATGGTAAATGACATCGGTGAATTGTATTAGAGCAGTGTTGGTGCTATGTCCTTTGCAAAAATCATGCTGTTCAGTACAAATAAGGTCATATTGCTGCAAATGGTCCACTATTTATTCTTGTAGCTCTGCAAGAGCAGAAAGAAGTGAGATCAGGTGATAGTTATCAAGAGATGTTTTATTATCCTTTTTATGAAGTGGGATGACAATTGAGGATTTCCATAGCATAGGGGCACTGGGCCAGACTAGTACTGACAACAATAGTACAGTCAAGAACTGCACAGCAATTTAAGCGCCTTTTTTTTTTTTTTTTTTTTTGGCGGGAGGCTTCACCCACCGCACCCTACGCCGCACCTCCCAGACTGAAGGATTCTCACTTCGGGGGGGAGTGGATCACGGGGTTAGTTAAAATTTGTGGGGCCATGGAATACTGTTTCCACAGCCCCATGTAACAAAAACTAAGTCCACAGTGCAAAAAAATGTTGGAGACCAGGATTGGAACCTTGGTCTCCCATGGCGCTGGCCAAGCTGCTCGATGCCCCAGCCCTCCACATCACGGAAGCAGCCAGCCTCCTGGATCCTGGTGCTCTTGAGGTGCCTAAGCACCATGGACAGTGACCAGGGGAGCATTTACTGAAAGCACTGTAAATCCCCTCTCGCTGTTCATGTTAGCACTACAGGGACTAGCATTCTCTTGGCTGGCACTATTCCTGTAGCACTAATCTAACTGAGTATCTAGCGTAAGCACTATCCCAGATGAGAAGGACGTGTTGAGGAGTTTAGCGATAGGGGACATGATTTGTGGAGCTGCTAGTTTGAGAAATATAGGTTATAGACCGTCAGGGCCAGTAGATTTGTCTGGTTTTAGTACAGCAAGAAGTTTGAGAACTTGTTGAGCCATTACCCTTTTTATTTATTTATTTTTTTGGTTGCTTTTTTTTATTCCCTCCTCGGCTGGGGGGTGTTGCCTATGGTCCCCCGCCATCAGTCCAGGATCCGCGGCCTCGCACCACTCCCAGTACTTGAGCTCGACCCCCTCCTCCTTTCCTCTCACCAGCTGCTTCACAGTGGGTACGTACCCCACCACTGTGGATAGCCGAGAGTCTGGATCCGGGAGGAGCTAATGAGTCAGAGAGGTGCGGCGCTGATGGATCTGTCATCATGAAGCGCGGCAGAGGATTTTTTGTACATTTGTGGATCCCCACCCCATAGCACAGACATGCAGGGGATCAATGACGCTGCCATGAGCACTTTCTCTCACTGTACATCTGACGCCATCCGTGCTGTCCCCTCAGTGAACTGCCTACCTGCACCGACCCCCAGTATCCACTAGGAGCCAGCACAGCTGCGGTAGTCCCACCCCTCCCTACCCGGTGGAGGAGAGCAGTCCCTGGAATGCTTGATCCTCCTCCCCCTGGCTGACCTTCTGACTCTCGAGGTCGCTCTCGACCCCGGGTCATCGGGGTGGCACGAAGTGTGGCATCCAGTGCCTCAACCTTCAGCGCCACCAGGCCATAACTGTTACCCTTTTAGATAAAATACATACATAGCTTAATATTTCAATACAGTAGTCAAAGTAATCAAATAATTATTTGAGGATGAGACTTACTTAAGTTACTGAATCAAATTTTGGCTCTGTGTAACTGACAGCCCTATCTCTTATACTTCCCTAGTCTGATGGCCAGTCCCAGTGTGTCAACATTCTGTGGTGAAATTGTTTGGGAAGCATTGCAAATACCATCCGCTTTCCTTCCTGGCGTGAGTGGTGGGGCTATGATGTGCGGGGGTGGACTACACTGGATTTTAAAAGCTGAGATCAGGCAAAGCTTAGCTATGGAAGGGGCAGCAGGACCACGTAAGGGAGAGGAGAGAGAATCTTGCTGCTATTAGTTCCAGGGTAGGGGGAGACAGAGGGAGAGAGTCAGGGTGGGGGGGGAGGAGGGAGAGTGCATTACTACCATTAAGGGGGGGGAGAGAAAGACAGCATTGCTGCCATTAGGTTGGAGGGGATGGTAGAGGAGAAGAAAAAATTACTCACCTTAGTAATGTTGTTTCTTCTAATGGAGTCTTGCTATATTATGACAATTGCAGTATGACCGCAGGTTAGAACTACTCCGGAGGTGAGATAGTTAACTTCCATGCAAGGCATGGAATCTTGATCGCGAGCTCGGTTAAGGAAGCTCTGTCTGCATGCTTTCAAACCCAAACTGTCAGATCTTTACGAGCTAAAACTCACTAATGTTCTGTGTGGAAGCTGTAAACCTACACTAGCCAACTGACTACTACCCTAACAAACACACTTGTTGGTCTCAAAAAGACTCAAGTCAAGAGACCCAATAATGAAATAAAACACACTCACCCTAGGAGGGTGAAACAAAACAACAAAGTGGCAAGAAAACAGAGTGCCAACACTGTGATGCCCACCACAGCGCAAAAACGAGGTTCTGAGAGGGGCAGGCAGGGAGGAGGTCATAATATAGCAAGACTCCATTAGAAGAAACAACATTACTAAGGTGAGTAATTTTTCTTCAAACAACATGAAGTCTTGCTATATTATGACGTCATACACACAGCAGTACCCCCATGGAGGAGGACAGAACCTACTTAGGGAAAAGGCTCTGAAGGACAGCTGTGCCAAACCGAGCATCACTCCTAGCTTGGATGTCCAAGGAATAATGCTTGGTAAAAGTGTGAACTGTTTTCCAGGTAGCTGCTTGACATATCTCTAGAATGGGATGTCTCTGGCAGCAGCCAGAGAAGCATGTACCTCTGGTAGAATGAGCCCTCAGGCCTGAGGGGAGTCTTACCAACTTTTCATAACAGAATTGGATACAAGAGACAATCCACCTGGCAATGGATCTTTTAGTGGCAGGTTTCCCCTTCCCAACCTCACCATAAGTGAGGAACAGTTGGAGGGAGTCAAACCTGTGACCCTTGGTACACTCTATGTAGTAGCTAAGGGCCCTCTTTACATCTAAGCTGTGCAGCCTTCTCTCACCAGAGGAAGAATGGTCAGTGAAGTAAACAAGGAGAGAAATAGATTGATTAAGGTGGAAATCCGAAACCACCTTAGGCAGGAACTTTCTATTAGTCGAAGGACTACCTTATCTCTGTGGAAGGAGAAAGTCTGGCTCCACTGACAATGCTTGTAATTCACTTATGCGCCTGGCAGAGGTGATAGCCACCAAAACACAGTTTTCAAGTCAGGAACTTAAGCTCAGCTGAAGACAAGGCTCGAAGGAGGTTGCATGAGCTGAGCACTGCAAACATTGAGGTCCCAGGCAGGAGCAGGGTCCCTAAATGGAGGGTTAGTGTGAAGCAAACCCTTAAAAAACCTGGTAAACACAGGGTGAGATGAAAGAGGAGAGGGTTTACCTGCTGAAAGAAAAGCAGAGACAGCTGCCAAATGTACCTTCAGAGTAGCTGGTCTTAGCCCTAAAGTGTTAGATGGACCATATAATCTAGGACTGTGGGTAAATCAGCAGTGTCTGGGGGAATATTCTTTTCCGAGCACCATATGGAAAATCTTTTCCATTTGGAGTTATAAGTAGCCCTGGTAGAAGGCTTCCTAGAAGCCCTGAGTATATCCATTACACCTTGAGAGAGGTGTAGGCCCGCAAATTCTAGCTCTTCAAGAACCAGGCCTTGAGATTGAGAGACTTGAGATTCGGGTACCAAACCCTTCCCTGGGCACATGTTAACAGATTATGATTCTTGGGAAGGCACAGGGGAGGATGGACTGCTAAGGACAGGAGGAGCGGATACCAGGGTTGCCTGGCCCAATCCGGGGCAATCAGAATGACCCTGCAGGATTGGGCTTTGATTTTGACTAGCACTTTGAACAGGAGAGGGAAAGGAGGGAATGCATAGAGAAACTTCCCTTCCCAGCTGAGGGCTAAGGCGTCCGGAGGGACTGAGCCCAAGACTGGAGGCCTGCAGCAAAAGAGAGGAAGTTGGTGATTGTCTGGAGCTGCAAAGAGATCTATTTGCAGGGTGCCTTATTTGGCAAATACCACTCCCAGAACCAGGGGATCCAGGGACCACTCGTGATGGCCCTGAGAGATCCTGCTGAGAGCATCTGCCAAGACATTGTCTTTGCCTGGGAGGTGAACTGCCGAAAGGGAGGTGTTCAGGGAGTACGCCAGAGAGCACAACTTCATGGCTTCAGTGCACAAGGCTGTAGACCGAGTGCCCCCCTGCTTGTTGATGTACCACATTGTAGTGGTGTTGTCTGTTCTGACCTGCACAGTCTTATTCTGAACAGATTCTGAGAAAGCTTGAAGTGCTAGAAAAACTGCTCTGAGCTCCAACAGGTTGATGTGGAGCAGAGATTCCTGTGGGGACCACAGTCCCTGGGTAGTGAGGTCTCCCATGTGGGCCCCCCACCCCAAGAGGGATGCATCTGTAGTAAGGATTAATGAGTAAGGCTGAGTGACAATGGGAACTCCTTGTCTCAGATTGCTTTGATCCTGCCACCACTGAAGGGCTTGGATCAGGGTTCGAGTAACTGGGATCAGTTTGGTAGGAGGATCCTTTCTTTGAGACCAAAAGGCCCTCAGATGGAACTGAATTTCTCTCATTTGAAACCTTGCTCCTTGCACTACTGCTGTGGAAGCAGCCATGTGCCCTAGGAGCTGCAGAAAATGCCTTGCTGGTCGAGAGACCTGCAGGGTGAATGAAGAGGCCAGGGAGACAAGGGCGTTTTCCCTGTCTAGGGGGAGGAAGGCCCTGGCTTCCTGGGTATTCAGCTCTGCGCCTGTGAAGGTTAGGAGCTGGACAGGCTCCAGTACTGATTTTGAGAGGTTCAGAAGGAAACCTAGTGATGTAAGCAGTTGCTGGGTTATCTGAAGATGTAGGTTGACCTGATCTGGGGATTGACCTACAATGAGCAAATCGTCCAAATAAGGAAAGATGGAAATCTTTTGCCTTCTTAGGCAAGCTACTGCTACTGCTACTGCCAGGCACTTGGTAAATACCCTTGGAGCCGAAGTGAGTCCGAAGGGCATTGCCCTGAACTGGTAATGGCCTGAAGGCAGCTGGAACCTGAGGTACTTTCGGTGGGAGCTTCTGATGAGAATATGGAAGTAAGCATCCTTGAGGTCCAGGGATGCTAGCCAGTCCCCTGGCTGTAGGGAAGGTAAAATGATTGCCAGAGTCACCATTTTGAACTTTGGTTTTAAAAGGTGCTTGTTTAGGTATCTGAGATCCAGGATGGGCCACAATTCTCCTGTCTTTTTTGGGGTAAGGAAGTACCTGGAGTACAACCCTTTGCCCTGATGTAGGGGTGGAACCCTTTCCACGGCTCTGAGAGCGAGGAGGGTGGAGACCTCTGACTCTAAGGTGAGTGCCTCCGATGGAGATGCAGGAGGAAAGATCTGGTCCTCAGCTGGAAATTTTGAAGCTGAGGACCAGTCCTAACTTACTACTTCCAGGACCCACTTGTCTGATGTGAGAGACTTCCAGTCCTGGACAAAGTAAGCCAGCCTGCCCCCTACCGGTAGAGGAGAAGCGGCCCTGGCTACCCCATCAGGGTGCCTGCTTGGCAGGGGCTTTGGGCTGAGGAGTGGAAGCAGGCCTGCTTGAACCCCTCCTGCCCCTTCCTCTAAAGAATCCCCTCTGGGTAAAGGAGGAAGAGGAGGCTTGAGCCTGATAAAGGCCTATGAAAAGGCCTGCCTCTGCTCCTGGGGCTGCTTCTGAGGAGTGGCCTGCCTTCGCTGGCCTGTGCACTCGATAGGTGGTCCTATATTCATCCATTTTCTTCATATAATTCTCTGTTTGCTCCCCAAACAAAGAATTGCCAATCACAGGAAAGTCAATGGCTTTTAGACTGGGTATCCTGTGACAATGTGGTGCATCTGAGCCAGGCCATTCTGAAGAGCCACAGAAGTAGCCATAACTCTAGAAGATACATCATTAGAGTCCACCGCAGCATGAAATTGCATTTTTGATGCCTCGATACCATCTAAAGCTACCTGTTCCAGATCCCTGGCAAACTTGTCAGGGAGTTGTTTGACTAGAGCCAGCACAGTATCCCATCTGGATTTCTGGTATCTGGCAGCATAAGCCAGTAATTTGCTTGTCTGAGCCCCAAGGAAGATGCCATGTACTGTTTCTTTGCCATAGCATCCATCTTCCTGGAGTCCTTTTCAGGGGGGTGCGAAGCTAGGGGGATATTTGCCTTGTCACAGGCTGCGGCCTGCACCACACCCACATGGCTGCATTGCTGTGTGAAAAATTCTATGTCAGAACCTGATAAAGTATACCTTCTGTCCATCCTTTTATCCACAGGAGGTATAGAATGAGGAGTTTTTAAAACTTTTACTGTCTGTTTCCTGAAAGATTTATGAAGGGGAATAGACAGTCTCTCAGATTCTGGAATATCCATCATTTCCACATAATCAAGCTCTTCCTGATCATCCACAGCTTCCTCCACAGGAAGCTGAAGAGTTTCAGCAACCTTCTTGTAAAAAATGAAATGAGCAGGGGACTCAGAAAGCCTAGGGGGGAACCCCTAAAGGTCTGTCTGGAGAGGTATCTGGCTCAATAGGAGCATCCAGATCCTCCAGACCATAATTACTCTCTTCATACTCTCCTTCCCCCCCTCCATGGTTCATAAAATTCCTCAAAATCATAATCCTGAGCCGATGGGAGTTAGTGAACCGAACGTCTCCCAGATGGGGACGGTTGAGGAACCAGGGAAAGAGACTGGACAATTTGTATTGCTTTGGCTATCTCTTCAGCTGTTGGGGAAATGACTTTTTCCACAGCAGCCATCTTTCTAGTCCTTTTTGCAGGAACTGGCTCCTCAGAGCCAGCTCTTCGTTTGCCCGAGTATGGCCCTGGTCAGAGGGCACTCCCTCAAGTTCGGGTTGGCAATCAACCGGCTGGCCATCCGGTCAGCGGACTTTTTGGCCTCTCTTTCCCTGAGCCTACCAACTCTCTTTTCAACTGTGGCAGCAGGAAATTCTTGCAAATCTGGCAGTCTGAATCGAGGGTGGTCAAACCCAGGCAATAAGCACAGGTGAGTGTGAAGGTCAGCCTTGGCAAAGGCTTCCCACAGACAACGCAGTGTTGAAACCCAGTGGGCCCGGTTTTCTTTTGGGTTTGTCAGACATTATGCCAGCCTAACCAAAACTTGCCCGTTTATGGCAATCCGCCAAGCAAGACTTCCTATCGGATCCCAACCGGTCGCCAGTCGTCGGAAAAACGTAATTAAATCCGTTTTTTAGAGCCGATAGGAACCGGAACCACACTCTAAAAAAGGACTAGTCACAGAATTCAATTGAAAATGCAACCTAATCGGTTCAAACCGAACCAATAAACCTTTTATAAGTTCCACACAGAAATCGTAAGAAAAAACCTATCTATTACTTACGTTACCACAGACAGAGCTTGAACCGAATGGTTGCGGTTAATTTTAATACTTTTTAACGTTTTAAACCGCGAAAATGAACTGAGCAAAAGGAGAAATATCCGGAGCGACTGTTCAGTGAGGCGGAGTAAAGAATCTGTCGGTTTGGGTTTGAAAGCATGCAGACAGAGCTTCCTTAACCGAGCTCGCACTCAAGATTCCATGCCTTGCATGGAAGTTAACTATTTCACCTCTGGAGCAGTTCTAACCTGCGGTCATACTGCAATTGTCATAATATAGCAAGACTTCATGTTGTTTGAAAGCTTTTTTTTTTACTGTGTTTGGGGGGAGGGGGGAGAAGAGAGCAGAGAGCATTACAGCCTTTTGGTCTGGGGTGGAGGAGAGAGCTTTGTTGCCATTATTTCCTCTGGGAGAAGGGGGGCTTTGCCTGGCATAGAAACATAGACAGTGAGACTGTAGAGACAAAAGAAAGTGAAAATATAAAAAAAGTGGTAGCACATCAAGGTACCATGATTGCAACCCATGTTCAGGTGTGAATCTGGGATCACCCAGTCCACTTCAGGACAGCCCATGACCAGGGGGCACTGCAGATGTCAAGGATTTCAGGCTAGGGCAGGGAGGTACACATAAAAGAAAATGAAGAAAAATGAAGCCGAGCTAAGAAAGATTTGTTCAAAATGAGAAAACGAAACAAGCAAAGAATTATACAGAAAAAAGAGAATCACACTAAGACTGCAGATGCTTGATGTTTTTAATGTGTGGCAGTTTTTGTGGGTGGCAGTATTTTTATTTTTTATTTATTTATTTATATACAGTCTAGGAATTACAACCCTTTGAGTCAGGGACTCATTTACAAAGGCTCCACGTCATACATTTAGTGAGGACATATACAGAGTAATATACAGTACAGTAATAAGTACAGAGACAACAATAGGTATGGGGAGCCTCTGTGGTCCCCAAAGCCCACCGCCCCCACACTGTATATGGGGCCCCAGATAGGTGCTCACATAACAGGAAATCCTTGGGTGCTCCACGTCTAAGCTACTTCAGGCTCCCCACTGGGGAACAACTATTCAGCTGTGTGTTTGCTACCAGCAGGTTTGAAGGAGGGTTCCTGCCAGTAGCTGTTAAAGGGAAAGTCCCTTCAGCCTTTTATTCTGTTTCCCTGTGAGGTTTGTAGGTGTAACCCAGGCACCACCTCCCAATGGGCTATTACCCCTGCCTGCTGCCCAAAATGCAGGTTGAGGGGCCTGGGTTCCGGTTTGATTGGATAAAGGGGCTCAATACCGACAATAGAACTATTTGCACGGCCTCCACCCAGAGTGACTTTTAAGTGGGTTTGATGACAAGTTAGCACAAACCTCTGGGATGTTGTACCTACCCACTGCCCCAACCAGTGGTCACACACATGGACTGACATAAAACACTTTACATGGCAGTCAATAGTATAATTAGGGGTGCGTGCTAATAATATGCTCACGGTAACCACACTTACCAACAGGGTTTGGACTTCTGGGATACACCCTGTGCACCTGTAAAGAAAGATTTACGGCAACAGCAATGCACCTTTCAGTTTTCCCAATAACCCAGCACTTAGTAATAATATGCTAATAGACCAGTATAACATTCAAATAATGAAACTGATTTATTTGGGGAATTTGAAAAAGAGGGAAGGGATGAAGATCAAGATTAAATTTAAGGCAATGCTTTTGTTTTTGAGAAACATTCAAATATCACATTCAGCCCCCTGGACAGTCCAGCTAATACTACTGGGTTCCCAGTGTTTAATCAGTCACAGGCCTGAAGTGTTGCAGCTGCTTGGGTTGGGGTCCTTAAACAAATAAAAGATTATTGCTCTTGTTGCACTTGGTTGCAGTGGCATCAACAACTTTAAACCCACGAAAAATTGTAATCCTCAGGCTTCATGGCCTGCAAAACAGTCTAAACAACAACTGCTGCTTAAGAGGCAAATCTGATGACCGAAATGTTAATTTAGTGTTGCAGGGACAAGCCTTGTTGTTACTCACAGAACCAGGACCGCAAGATCTGAAATTATTGCCAGGCTGGTTCCCCTCAAAACTATATTCGACTCTCTGGTTCTTGGCTGCAGGTGTACATCCTTCTTGGCAAGGACCAGCATATAGGGACCAGGGCTAACACGACTCACCCCACTTCACGGCTTCCCTCCCAAGGGTGGCCGCAACCCACGATGATCTTCATCGCAGGAGTTGACTCCCCAAACTGGTCTTCTAGCAGCTTTTGTTTCAAAGGCAGCAACAGTCTTTTAGAAAAGTTGTTTGGCATCACAGGTTTAAATTCTGGCACAGTCTTAGCTAGGCCACACAGCTTACCTGCTGGCAATCCGCAGTCTCTGGTATGTAAGCTGGCAGAAATACATTTCAGGTCTCCCCCTTTGGCAAATGGGCAGGAGACAATTCCAATAGCCCCGGCTTCAGTTTCAGGCTGCAGTCTCTGTAGCAAACTAATCTCTCACTGAAATACAGCTCAGCAACAGTCAGATTTGCTGACACACTTTAAACAGAAATTTCAGCTCAGCAGATATCACTTTTCCTCCCTTTTTGGAAACTTGAAGTATTATCTGCAGGTTTGGCAGTTCCAAACAATCCATATAGGACTGCAGGATGAGGAGAGGTAAACAGGTCTCTCCCCAAATTCTCCAAGCAGAGTACAGAGCCTCCTCTCAGACTGGAAGTTCGAGCCAGACTAACTGTTCAAGAGTCTCTCTCTCGACTGAAGGATGAAGAAATCAAGTCATCTGGTTGGCTGCCCAGGCTGTCAGTCACAGTTCTAACATCCTGATTGGTTAAAATGGATGCCAAGCATACAGTTCACCGTTTCTCCCAACAGCCATAGTAAAAGGATCCATTAGGACCCTTTGGGTTTCGATTTGCTCAACAGCAGGGTTAAAGTATCAACATGGCCACTGGCTGAGTAAAATGTAAACAGGTCAAACTTCAAAGCTCATTTTAAGCACAACAGTTCAGATTCAGCAACAAATATTCACAGCATTCTTTTGTATTGAAGCGAGTGGTGCGACGCCGCACCTTTACAGTAAATGAAGCCCCCCAGCGTCCACCATATTCCCGGTTTGCGGACTTTTCAGAATAAAAATAAAGTAAGTGGCAGTGTGAGAAAATGTACTTTTCTAAGTAAAAAGCTGAATCATGGGGTAAGTCTTTCGGGGACGGGGCCGTGGATTTAGACAGTTTTCCTTGAAAGGCATAGTGCGATGGCAGTCATTGGCATGTTCACGCAGGAACCAGGAATACATCAATACTTTACATATGGATCTACACTTTCATCACTGAATACCACTGGATATGGCCAGGTTCAAGAGGCAGAACACAGGCTGTATCTTTGCCAGGCAGAGGGCAATGCAGTGCCCAGGGAGACGACCCAAGGTAAGCCAACCATTTTTTTTTGGGGGGGGGTTACATAGACATGCACAATGATTGCCTCTATTGCACCCTCCTAATTTCATCAAGATTTAAATGTAAATGAAGGTACTTAAGTCTGGTGTAAAAAGTTGCTTGACTCCATTGCAAAGGTCATGAAATGACTCATAAGGCATCCTGGAATTTTGTGATGTTTTGGTGCTAAAGCCTGCAGTAGTTATATTGTGTTAGTCAGTGTTGCTGCTGTCCTCTGCAGTCCCTATGTTCTTGTCTTATGCTAGTCATGAAACTTCTCAAGGCATGGTAAGTGACCTGCTGTTTTCTGTAGTTTAAACTGCATCTGTGTTAGAAAAAAATGCTTTTAGACAATACACGGACTTCACAAGCCACGTAACAGAACTGAATGAGAGTGTAACTTCTGCTCGCTCGTGCATGTACACATCATCAGCTTCCATTATGCCTTGCATGAGTGGGGTCATGACCTTTGTAATGGAGACAAGCAGGTGTGCACACCATGACAAACTAGAGTGAAGCAACCTCATTTATATTTAAATTAGGATGACATTAGGGGGATGCAAGAGAGGTAATCATTGTTCGTGCTTACAAACTACACAGGTATACAGAAAATAGGTTGAGGGGACATTCCCTTTAATGTTGCATACAATGACACTAAGTCCTAAATAGATTTATGTAACCTCCCTCTGTGGCTTACCTGAGGATTTTGGGGCGTGTTTCCCCACCCATGTGGGCTGTGAGGGGCTCCAAGGATATTTCAAAACAGCACCAGGAAACGCTGAAGAATCGGGGGAGGATACATGAATAATCAATCAGCTCATGAATATTAATGACCTGGTTCCTACTCCGTGGGGACTGTTTGGAACAGAGTTAGTGACTGATCACAGGAGGACTCCTGAATACTGATCATGGGGTCGCTTGACAGGGAATAGGAGTCCTCACTACATATTGGAAGACTGTGAAATAAATGTAAATACATTGGCTGCAGGGACACAATGAAGTTTGGACTACTATGGGACAGCATGGAACTGGATGGGAGCTGACATGTTGATGATATTATGACCCTTGCCAGCAGCCAATCAAGTGTTTAGTCGCCAAGAGTTGAGCCAAAGGACTTCTGGGAGAGGGAGTTTCATTAATCAAGGAGCCTAAAACATGCCCCAAAGAACAATCAGGAAATATTGATCACTATGGTTATTGCTGATTGATAGGCTTGAACAGCCAATCAGGAGACTGGATTCTCGAGTGAAAACCCAGGGACTTTCTGGGTTTGAGGCAGTCTGTTCCCAGGCTCTTCTCAAGTCAGGAGGATTCTGTGTAAGTGGATTTGGACTGTGAGAGGCCTTGTTCAGGCCTCCGTTGGAGACTGCCACTGCAGAAAAGGAATATCAGGAGAAAAGAAAGTGAGAGACTGGACTGATTCCTTCAACTCTCCAGGTATTGTGAACTGTAGAGTCTGGATTGGAGAGGATTAGAGCTGCAGAGACCCTACACTGTATAGGGGTCTGATATCATAGGCCTGTGCTACTGATTGAAAGTGAACAGTTGCTGCAGAGGGATTGCTTTAAGTATTGGGGCTCTGTTTAAGAGATTGAAGAGGCAAAGCATCTCAGGTGCAGGGTGCTAGCCGGGTTCTCTAAATTTGCTGTGTGAGCTGATCGAAGTGGCCGAGAGCTGTGTCCCAGCTGAAGCTGAAGAGGAACTGTTGTGGACATTTTTATAACCTGTAAACAGAAAAGGGTGGGCAGGAGTCTGTTCAGTTCTGACCCCCACCACCCGCTGCTTGCTGTGATCTAAGTCCCATCCGAAGCTGTTTCTAAGAAGCTAGCACCCATGGCGAACTGTCACTCAGGGGCATAGCTACAAGGGTGCAGGTGGTGCAGTCGCACCCAGGCCCGTGAGGTTTGAGGGGCCCAAATCATAATTTTGATGTCTATTCAAAACCAGGGGGACCCTATAACATACCCTTGCACACAGGCCCTCTGGGAATTTGCTCACTACTGCTGTCACTGCTGTTATCCAGGAGTTGCCTACTGCCAGTTTGTTTGCGGATTCAGTGCAAGATTGCAGGGGATTCCTGCTGCCTAGGAGTCTTTCCCCCAGAGCCAGGGAGGGAACCAGTTAACCCCTTCCAAGTGGGACCCACTGTCTCAGGAGGTCACGGGAGTTTGCTGGGGTGCTAGGGCACCTACGACCGATGTGGAGATCTGGGCTGTAGAGCCACTCCTGGGATTGGGCCTTCTGAGGCTGGTGTGAACCTGTATTTGAGCTCTGCAATGGGTCAGAAGAGGCTGAAGGTGACAAGCGGCCAGATCTTCAGTCAAGGAGGCAAGCTGCAAGACCTTCAATCAAGATTGAGCCTTGTGAGAAAGAGTACCACCATCTTGTTGCTCATTGCTGCTGGTTGTGGACAGAGCTCCTCACCTCTGGACTGGTGAAGGATCCTGCCTTGAGGCACGGCGGTAGAGCTGCAAACCGTGAGTACCCAGGACTTGCTCCTGGGATAAAAAAGGGAGTGTTCACTGTGCATTTGACCTTATTGCTTTCAATATTCCTAGGGTCCCAACAGCTGGCCAACCTGTGGCAACATCCAGGCCTGCAACTAGTGGGTACCCAACAGACTGTCCGGGTAAAACACTGGTACCAGTGGGATTGATAGCTGGGGGTGGTCTGGCCTTTGGGCCCAGCTGTTTCAGATGTGTGAATTCTTGCTAACCATATTTTGTCCTTCACAGCTATCCTTTATCCAGGTACCCCTATCCTAACCCTTGCCCCAATAAAGCTGTGAGTTTACTGTTTTAAATTGCTGCATACAGGGTGTTTTTGTGTCTGCCAAGTTATTGCTGGTCTGTGGTTTATGGTGTTACTGAATTGTTGGGTATTCAGTGGGTGGGGTGATTGGTAGGGGAGGTGGGTAGGTGCAACATCCCAGGGGGCTGTGTCAGCCAGTCACCTGACCCATTTCTAAGTTAGGAAAACCAAAACATGGTTGTAGTCTGAGAAAAAAAATGGCTAGAGAGTTAGTAATTCCCAAGTATAACAATAAATTTACCTGTATGACCTTTCAGTATAAAGCAACTGTTTGCTGGAATCAACTCCCTTCATACCTTAAAGACCCATATATGAAATCAGATGACTTTAAAACTGCTGTTTATAGGGAATTTGAGCATTGTTGTGCATGTAATAGATAGTTTAATTTGTATTAGGATTTGAGTTTTGTCGTGCATGTAATAGATAGTTTAATTTGTATTAGGATTTGAGTTTTGTCGTGCATGTAATAGTTTAATTTGTATTAGGAGTATATGAGGTGATTTGTTGGATAGAATGTATGGTATTGTAATAATGTGTATGTGCTCCTGTATTTGTCTAATTTCCCTTCAGTATAAATTGTTTGATTTGAGTATGTTGTCACTGTATATTGTATTTTATGTCTATGTATTTTGTTATTGAAATTTGATACTTTAAACAGGTGCACCTTGAGAAAAGGACATATATAGCCCTAATGGAGGTATTACTGTTTAAATAAATTTTATCTACTACTACTACTTCTAATTTACTCTGGGTGGAGGCACCGTGCTATTTCTTATAACTCTGGAATAGAACCTCCAATCACTAACGTAGCAGGACCCCTCTGCTTGTAGAGAGTCAACAGGCAGGGGTAGTAGCCCACCGGCACACAGTGCCTGGGCTACACCTTTGGAGGCACTGCTTGGATCCCCTGTTCACTAGCGACACCCACCATGGAGAACCCAACTGTAATGACCCCTGTGGGGTCCCCAGCATCCAAGTCTACTGCCCCCTGGCCAAAAGTTTGGCCTGCAAAGCAAAGTAAGGTTAAATTGGCTGAATGGAGTAGTGGCATTTATTTATTTGAATTTTGATGTCCAGAAGGGTCCACTGAGACAAACAAGTCCCTTTTTCAGTGATGTCCCAGGGAACAAATGCGTTCCTAGTACAGCAAAGTACAATACAGAAACCAAAAGGTAACACAAAGATAATGGAGAGTATAACTACAATAGAGCAGTACTTTGAGTATAGATACAATGAAACAAATAAGAGCATATAGTCATAACACAATTATAGACAAAAACAGAACATAAGGTACAGTACTTTAGGGTTGTGTTCATAATAGGCAAAATTCACACATCAGATTTCATCAGGGTAATGATCAGGTGAGAAGGAAGAGCACAGTTAGGCACAATTACCAAAGCAGGTAGTAGGTTGGAAGAAGATCTCTTTGTATTTTCTTTTGAAAAGAGAAATAGTCTTGCAGGACAGTAGAGTGTGTAGGAGGTTGTTCCATTTACAAGGAGCAACATAGGAGAAGGATCTCTGACCTATCACTAGCTGAGTCTTGAGTAGGACAAGCATTGGGAGGTGTGACGATCTTAGAGCTCGCGGGATGGGTTTAAGGAAAAGCAGGTTAGCTAGACTGGGTGGCGGAGGTAGATGGATAAGTTTGAAGATGGCACAAAGCACTGGGAAGTCAAGTTTGGCTTCAAAAAAGGCCAATTCAATTTATTAAGTACTACACAGTGGTGAGTATGCACTGGGGCCTTGGCTGCAAAGCGGGTGATTCTGTGGTATGTAATTTTTAATTTGTTAAGGAGTGTCGCCTTGACTGAGTGAGTAATTGAGGCGCCATAGAAGAGGCCAGGAAGAAGGGTGGCAGAAGCAACAATCTTTCTGGCACTGTTCAAAAGGTATGGGGCAGTACGGTATAGCAGACCTAGTTTCTGGTTGGAGACCTTAATGACATTGTTAGCATGCACATGAAAGGATAAGTGTTCGTCGCGCGTGAGGCCTAAATATTTGAAGGAGGAAACCCTTTCAAGCAGGGTGCCTGAGGTGGTTTTGATTGTTAGGGGGAACCGGAGGATAGATTGAAGGAGGTATGGTGGAATAGCATGGTTTTGTTTTTTTCATATTCAGGACTAGACGGTTAGCTTGAAACCAGAACTCTAGGAGTTGGAAATCTGTCTCCAAACTAGAGGTTATGCTGTCAATATCCTTGGAGGATCTAAAGAGGATGGCATTGTCAGCGTAGAGCTGGACTGAAGCGCCTCCACAATTCTTTGATAGGTCATTAATGAAGATAGAAAATAGTAAAGGCCCTAAAATTGACCCCTGAGGGACCCTGTTTGTGATAGGAGCTAAAGGGGATAGGGCTCCAAACCACTTGACACATTGAAACTGATTGGTTAAATAGTCTGAAACCCAAGCAAGTGAGTTGTCATCTAGACCAAGACAATGGAGTTTTGAGATTAGTAGGGGGTGGTTAACTAGGTCGAATGCCTTCATAAGATTAATGAAGACAGTACCAGTGGCTTGACCCTGGTCCATTGCTTGGAATATATCAGGGGTGACACGTAGGAGAGCGGATTCAGTCCAGTGCGATTTCCGAAATCCATGTAGATAGTCGGTAAGGGCGTAAGTCTGTTCCAGGTACGAGAAGAGCTGATTGTAAAGTATCCGTTCTTGTATTTTTGCAGTTGGGCATAAGATAGAGATAGGTCGGTAATTTTGGACATGGTCAGTTTGTCCATTTTTGTGGACCGAGACAATGACAGCAGTTTTCCATTTATCAGGGATGGTATGTGTGATGAAGGATCTATTAATTAGTAGGGAAATCTGGAGGGCAAGAGCAGGTGCTCCAATTTTGAGGAATTCGGGGGGACATGGTGTCAAAGTCAGGCAAACTGTCGGCATTGAGACTTTTAAGCAGTTTTAGGGCTTCACATCTGGAAGTTATTTTTATGTGGAAGGGAGAATGAGAAGACACTGGTAAATTGATTTGTGGCTCCAGGAGAGTGGAAGGTAGGCCGTTCTTATAGAAGTCAAGTTTGGTAAAGAAGCGATTTATGCCTGTGGCTATTTTCAGTGAAGTGGTGAGTTGGGAGCCATTAGCAGTCGTATTATGGGGGACTAGGGGTTTGTGGCCTTTGAGAAAGGCATTCACTTGCTTTCAAAAACATTTGGGGTTAGCAAGGTGTGCTTCTTGAAAGAATGTTAGATAATTCCTCGGCCTTGTTAACTTTGTTTTTACAAGCATTTCTGATTTGGCAATAAGAGATCCAGTCAGTCTGTAGTCCAAAGCTTTTAAAAGCTTTCCAGGCTTCATCCAGTGAACACATAAGGCACCTCAGTTCCTGAGTGAGCCAGGGAAAGTGGTGACCTTTGGATCTCTTGACTTTGAACAGGACCTGAGAGTCTAGTATGGCTGTAAACTTAGTGATGAGATCATCTAGGGCCTGGTTTATGTCAGGGAGGAAGGTTATAGGGGACCAATCAGCTGATGCAAGACTTAGTATGAAATTTTCCTCATCAAAATTGATCAGGTCCCTAGTTACTAACATACTAAAATGCCAGCAGAGGAGGCCTAATGGTCTTTCATGTCTGCTCGATAGTCAGTCTCCATACTGGGTACCAACTTTGCTGTCTCTCCCACCCCCTTGGGTTTCTATATTTTTTTTGGGGGATGAAGGGAGTTGTTTTTCCAAACACAGCAGGTAGGGGAATGGTCACTCAGTGAGCCGGGTAGCGTACCAGCTGACTTAATGTAAGAAGGATTGTTAGTAAAAATCCAGTCTAAGAGAGTAAGTCTACCAGACTTCATATTAAGTCTAGTCGGTTGTTTGATTAGTTGCTGCAATTTGATGTCCATCAGGGCAGACTGGTACCGTATTCTATGGCGTACAAGCCAATTCAGGTTAAAGTCTTCATAAAGTACGATATCATTCTTTGGGAGGGTATCCAGGCTTGCAAAGAACTCAGCATAAGAGGGAGTATGTTTCGGGCGTAAGTAGATACACATATCAAACCAGAGGCTCGCACTCAAACACAAAGTCAGAGAACAAAAGATAAAAATATGAATATTTTATTCTCACCAAGTGGATAAGAGATTACAAAAACACTCCCACAGCCTGGAAAAACCCAACGGCATTTCGTACTCAAACTAGTACTTTTTCAAGGGTAACATCTCACACCAACAGTGTTGCTTAAATAATGTTACATTTCAGTAGATAACAGGTGAAGCAATTAAATAAACTGTTAGTTTTAACAATCACTTTAATTTAATATACTATTAAAGATAAACACCTAAACAACACTTCAAAGGACCAATATCAAAAAAGCAATTATCTAATAAAGACTAATTGCTAAAATTGTCTAATAATCATTAATCTAATTAGACGAATGATTATTATTTAATTGGTAATGAAGATATGCTCAGCAGCGGAGTGGATTTTCAGGTCGTTTAACTCACTAGCTACTAATTCAGATCTAGTGTAAATCAGTACACCACCACCTTTCCACTGGATCCAGTCTTGCCAAAACAAGGAGAAGCCAGGAAAGATTATTTCCTGGGATTTCATAGTTGGTTTTAACCGTGTTTTTGTTATGCAGAGGATATCTGGTTTAGATAGCTGGGACCAGGCGTCAAGTTCAGCCACTTTGCCACGAATACTCTCGATATTCAAGTGGGCTATCTTAAGTCCTTTGGTGTCATTCCAGTTAGGAATTAAGATAGGGGAGTTGTGCAAGGTAGACATAGTGATAGCAGCTGATTGTCCCATATCAGGCCCTGTGTTTAGTTCAATATCAACCGAAAGCAGTAGGAGGCATAGTTGGGATTGGACGGTGGGGGGGCGGTGGAACAGTAGCTTATGTATCCTCTCGGTATGGTGTAATACCAGGATAGTTTTGCTGTGGTGGACTGGTGTCAGGAATCTAGAATGGGGGAAGTGCTCAAGGTCAGGTAGATTGTTAGGGTGGTATGTTAATAATAGGCTGTTTTTTTTTTTTTTTTTTTTGTAGAGTCAGTATAAGTTGTTTGAAGCTGAAGATGAAACAGGAGGGACCAAACTATGAGGAGTCACTTGGAGTAAGTTAATCGCATCGTGACCAGCTTCATGGGTAATGCTACTCAGAGGTGGCTGTTTGTAGGCATAGGAAGAGAGAAATAAGCCAGCTGAGAGAGGAGAGAGCAGGAATGGGGACAGTTCCTGTAAGAGTAAAGACTGCCAGCGACGTGTACAGCCCCTTCAGGGTGGGTGCTGAGATAAGGTATTCACCAGTTAGAGGACTGGGGGGGAGTTTTGCTCAAGGAGAGAGCATTTAATAGAGATTAGGGGCAGGGGAGGGTGGACAGGAGAAAAATCAAGGCAGGAGAAGACAGGCCGAGCGAAAGCATCAAGTGTTTTCTCAGTAAAATCAGTCGGAAAAAAATAGGCTAAGCTCCGGGGGAAGCGCCAGGCACCACCATAGTTAAAATCCCTGGGAGCAATACAGAGTCCAGTGCAGCCAAAGTAAAGGGATGGATCAGCCAATAGGCATGCAACCTGACCCCCAGAAGACCCTTTTACTTTAAGGGGTACCCACTGAGGTGGGAAGGAGACCATAGAGAAGCACCTGTCCAAAATAAAGGGACTAGATAAAGTGAAGGTCCAGGGTAAAATGCTTGATTCTGAAGAAGGAACACTGGTTGTATTAATAGAGAGTACTAATGCCATAGAGGCTGCATGGATACCTGAGGCTTTGGTGGCAGAGGGGTTAGCCAAGGCCTGGCCCATTGTCACATTGTTTAGTGCAATTGCCCCAGGGAAGGGGGAAAAAGGAGACTGGGCACTCATCCACATCCCCTCGAAATGATAAATCCCAATCTGGTCACATACCAGTGACTTTTGACTCCTACCGTAAGTTGAGGATGTTTTCAGGGGTCAAGCCAACCCCAAACAATGAGGATGACTTGGAGGCATGGATGGATTGTGTCACCCCTTTTGTGCAGGATTGGCAGTGCTCTGAGATTAAGAAAAGGAAGCGCTTAGTGGAGAGCCTTCGTGGGCCTGCTCTAGAAATCATTCGCTCCTTATAGGCCACAGATCCTGATGCCCCAGCCCAGGTATACCTGACAGCCTTAGAGAGTGTTTTTGGTAGCCCAGAGTCTGGCAAGGACCTTTTGTGGAGGTTTAAGACAACCCATCAGTGGGAGGGGGAGTTCCTGTCCGCTTTTCTAACCCGGGTGGAGAGAGTGCTGTAAAGGGCATTCAGGAAGGGAGGAGTGGCAGCTTAGGATTTGAACCATGTGAGATTGGAGCATGTGGTAAAAGCTGCATGTCACTCCACCCTGTTAGCGCTGCAGCTACATTTAGCAGATAGGAAAAGCAACCCCTCTCTGTACTAGGTATTAATGCAGGAAGTTAGGGAAGCCAAGGAGGAGCAAGGGCACTGGGGAACACCAAGGGCCTCAGTGGGCGTTACTCACGTAGACAGAGGGGTGTCCTCTGATGAGATACATGAGTTGATAACTCTGCTGAGGGAATGTAGAGAGGTGGTTAGATCAGCCAAATTGTCGGTGAATCAGGGGTTAGCTGAGCCCCAGGGGTGAGTGGGATGGTCCCCAGCACAGGCTCCACAACATTTAATGGCAGGTCCCCAGTGCCAGTGCACCCTACCGAAGTTGGGTTCAAAGCTCAGGTGGATGAGCTAGCCAGAAGACTGGCTGAGTTAGAAAGGGCGGGACTGCTGGTTACAGCCCAGAGCAGTGACAGGGCTGCAGAGTAGGGCCCTGTAGTCCTTAGTGCCCTGGTGGGAGTTTCGGGAACGCACCCCGCTATGCCAGATAGGCAGCAGCAATGGGAGGTTATTATATGCTGCAGGAATGAGGGCCATCTAAGGAAGCGGTGTAGAATGCCATTGAACCGTGCCCCAGCTAGAGATAGGCCACATGAGAATTCAGGTCAGAACCAGGGAAACCAAGGAGGGGCCCGGTACAGAAGCACACCAGGGCCCCTGGCAGGTCCAACTCCATGGCTCACATGACAGCCTCTGCAGCAAAGACCACCACTTAAACTTCAGTCAACTTGCACAAGTTGGTGGGACCATCGACTGAAACTACCATCCCCATCAATGGAATTCCTACCCGAGCCATTTTGAATAGCGGTTCCCAAGTTACCATCATCTTTCAGTCTTGGTATGACCAACATTTGTCTCACATCAACTTGCAGTCATTAGAAGGACTACATGTGTGGGGACTCAGTGAAAAATCATATCCTTACCTCCATTACATCACGGTGTGGATGGCTTTTCCAACCAAGGTGGCTGGTGTGGGTGGAGCAGTGGAAACCCTGGCTCTGATCTGTCCTGAGTCTGTAATCTACGACGGAGTGCCTGTGCTAGTGGGCATGAATGCCCACATGTTCGGATGCCTAGCCCAATTATGTAAAGCCCAGGAAGCTGAAAGGAAAGGTACTGAGTGCCCCCTTCACCCTCTGCTCAGGGAGATCTACAAGAGGAAAAGAATATCCCTCATAGAAAAGCCCAATGATCCTGTTGGAATAGTGTGGCAAAGAGAAGGGGAAGAGATTGTACTGCCACCCAATGTGGAGTGTAACATTAATGGAGTGGTGAGGCTGAAAAAGGATGTAAAGAACCAGCTCCTGATGGTGGATGCCCCGGAGGAACATGGGCTCCCCATGGGGCTGTTAGTGAAGTCCAGCATCCTACCTGCCTGAGTCCATGCATATGTTAGGAGGGTTGCTGTGCAGGTGAAGAATGTTACAGTTGGTAGAGGTGGAGCCAAGAGGTGGTAGTGAGAAGAGGTCATACCCTAGCAAGGGTCTATTGCACCGATGTGGCAGTGCAACCTGCTGCCACACAGGGAGGTGCTTCAGCCGGAATTTATCCTAGACTGTTTGATTTCAGTGACTCCCCTATCCCAGAAGAGTGGAAGGATAGAGTTCGGGAGAAGCTGGCAGCCAGAACAAAGGTATTTTCCCTGCATGAGTGGGATGTGGGATGTGTGACAAAAGAACAGCACCACATACAGCTCACTGATGAGCGACCCTTCAGAGAACGATCCAGGCGGCTTGCCCCTGCTAACATAGATGATGTTAGGTGACATCTCAAGAAAATGGTGGTGGCTGGAATTATTCAAGAGTTGCAGAGCCCTTATGTGCCACCTATTGTCATGGTGAGGAAAAAAAGTGGAGCCATACGTATGTGTGTGTGTGTGTGGACTACCACACTTTGAACAAGTGGACTGTGCCGGATCAATGCACCATGCCCAGAATACAGGATGACTTGGACTGTTTGAATGGCAGCCAGTAGTATTCGGTCCTAGATCTCAGGAGTGGCTACTACCAGATCCCTATGGCCCCCCAGGATCAGGAGAAAACAGCCTTCATATGCCCCCTTGGATTTTATGAATTTCTGTGGATGCCACAGGGGATTTCGGGCACCCCGACTATGTTTCAGCACCTGATGGAGAAAGTGGTAGGGGATATGAATCTACTGGACCGCCTGGTATGTCTGGATGATATCATAGTCTTTGGAAAGATGCTGGAGGAACATGAAGCCTGGTTACTCAAGCTCCTGGACCACCTGGAGGAGTTTGGTCTGAAGTTGTCCATCGATAAGTGCCAATTCTTCCAGGCCTCAGTCAAATATGTGGGGCATCCAGACTGATTCCAGTAAAACTGAAGCCCTTACCACCTGGCCCACGCTCCAGACCTTGAAAGAACTTCAACGCCTGCTTGGCTTCTGTGGGTACTATCAATGATTCGTGAAGGACTACACAAGGGTAGTCTGACCCCTTTTGAACTTGTTACAGGGGTACCCTCCAACCAACAAGAGCAAGAAGACCTCCTCCCCCAGAGGCAGATCAGACAAACCAAGGTACTTCCAACCATCAGAACCTTTCAGCTCTCGGTGGACTGAGGAGTGTGATCGAGCTTTTGAAGACATCATCTACTGCTTAACTCACACCCTGGTACCTGCTTATGTGGACCCACAGAAGCCCAATGTTCTCCACCCAGATGCAAGCTTTAGCAGCCTGGGGACGGTGCTGTACTAAGAGTACCCTGAGGGCTTGCACCCAGTAGCTTACGCAAGCCAGAGTTTGAACTCATCAGAATGGAGATACCCTGTCCACGAACTGGAGTTTTTGGTGTTAAAATGGGCTATTGTGGACCAGTTCCACGACTACCTGTATGGGGTTAAGATCACAGTGAAGACTAATAACAGCCCTCTGACGTATGTGCAGACCACTGCTAAACTGGATAGAGCTGGTCATAGGTGGTTGTCAGCTTTATCCACCTATAATTACTGTGTGGAGTATCGCCCTGGCATGAATCATGTGGACGCTGATGCTCTGTCCAGACACCCTCTGACCTATACAGCTGAGCACTCCAGTTAGGAAAGAATATCTGAGCATGTAGTGAAAGCCATATGTAACAAGCTAGATGGCGAAGATCTTCCCCCAGAAGAAGATGTTTCCCGCCTGGCGGACTGTTTGGGAGCATCAGAAAGTTGTATCCCTGTTGCCTACTGCCATCTAGCTGCCCTAGATGTGAGATCCCTACCATAGCTGACCACCCAGGACTTGAAAAGGGAACAGAAAACCAGCCCTAACACAGGGGAAATAATTTTAGTGCTGCAACACAACAGAGATCAGACACAAGTGGATACTGTTTATCCCCCTGCCAGACATCTGCTGTAAGAGTGGCCAAAGTTACAGTTGAAAAAGGGACTGCTCTACAAGGAGACTCAAGATCAGCAGGGGGTGCCTCGTGAGCAGTTGGTGTTACCTGAAAGACACATAACAATGGTGCTGAAGGCCTTGCATGACGATATGGGTCACTTGGGCACTGAGCGCACCCTGGACCTGGTCAAGAGCAGGTTCTACTGGCTGAAGATGGGAACCAATGTAGAAACTTGTTGCAAGAGTTGCCGGGGATGTATACAAAGGAAGACATTTCCACAGAAGGCTGCTTCATTGGTCAATCTACGTACAAGTGCCCAATGGAGCTGGTGTGCATTGATTTCCTCACCTTGGAACCAGATTCCTGCAACACCTCCAACAATCTGGTGAGAGACGGACGTGTCACTACATGCTCTCTGACCTTGTGGAGTAGGGCTGAGAGCAGGGGGATAACGCTTTACAAAATTTATTAAAAGGTATGCTACCGTTGCCTTTTTAAATGCTTATCCCCTTACCAGAAACTCTTTTTTGCACCTCTGTCCAGCGGTAGTCCCTTGTGTTTTTCTTTATCTTCCCCACTGCAGAAGGAAGGCATCCCAAAGGTGGTGCAGGGTTGCTCCCTGCCAGGAGAGCGAGATCATGGTGTGAGGAGGAAGGCCACTCGGAATGGCTACAGAATACGGTGATAGTGGACCACTGCTGTTTTTTTGGTTTTTTTTTACTATGTATTTTTATGCACCCTACTTGCCTCTCTTCTCTACTCTCTCAGACATCCTTATACTGGAGGTCCCTGTTCCCACCGAGATTTGCCCCTAGAGCACACACATGATTCCACACACTATCTTACCCCCGGTATACCCTCTGGGTAGGGGTGAGGAGGAGTGTCCCCCATGCTCACCTCCTCAAACCAGCAGAGTTGAGTTCTATGGGAATCGGTGCAGTGGAGTCTGTTCCAATGAGCCTGGAGACCTCTCTCAGCCAAGGTGTCGTCACCTAGGAGAAGGTGAGGTGTTGTTCCATGTTTTTCTCCCCCAGACGTCAGTGTGCAAAGAGGGGCTGTGAGCTAGGGGACATGCTGAGACATGCTTCCCACTCCACCCCTCTGCCAACATCTCACCCAATGCCCTTACTGCTTCTCCACCTCCCCCAGATGGCAGTATTGCAGCAGAAGCCTGCAGTTATTGCCCCCGGAGAAGGAAAGCAGCCATTGGATGCTCTATCCTTCTCCCCGGCCATCCTCAGCGATCCGCTGTTTCCGCCCCGAACTCCAGGTCACCAAGCGGTACGAGGACCGCTGCTGCTTAAAGTCCTATTTCCAGTTCCAGTGTTAAAATCTTTATGTCACTTTCAACTTAAGAAAGATCTGAATCTGAGTAAAAGCGATGTTATTATTTTAAATATTTCCATTTGTGTCAGTGTTTTTTGTTTGCTGTCATCTGTTAGCCAGCGAACATCTGGAGTTTTTTTATTTTTAATAGTACACACTTATGTTGTGATTTTTAAAGTAATTGCTCATATTTATTGTGGGGTAATAAAATTGTTGTACTAAATACCTTGCTTTTTGAGTATTGCATTTTGCATTTTTTGCCTTTTGTATTTCTGCACTTTTGCATTTTCGTGCTGTATGGTAATTAGCCCACGTGATATTTTGGTATATATGTCAGTGCACCCAGAAGCCTTTAGCATTTTTTAATCTGTGAGTGCATTGAACGGTTTGGGTGCAAGCCATGGAAGAATTTATCAACTGACCAACTGTTATATATGGTCATTTTGTCGGCAGACTGCTTTTGCTCTGTTGCTTTTGCTCTGAAAGTTTTGAAAATTATATGGGACAAGAAGAAGTCAGTCTGCCTGTACAGATTTTTTTTCTTTTCTTCTGATCGTTGTCTGAGTAATAGTTACTGCTTCAAGTTTTTAAGCTTTTTTGCAGTACACATGGCTTGTATTCGGTCAGTTTGCTCTGCCAGACCAACTGGTCAGATACTGGCTTTTCTGAACCTTTCTGCTTTGATATTTGGAAAATTTTGCCTCAATTAGAGCTCTTTGGGAGAGTGCAAGAGTGCCACTTTGAATTCGTTCAGACTCTCTTTTCCTACATATTAACTAGTAAGTTTTTTAGAAATGTAGGTGTGAGCTTGTGTAACTAGAATTGTTGATGTTAATATTCTTCGGTTTGTAATTTTTATTTTTAAACTATTCCCTTGGGTCCATTGTTTTCTAGCAATTTTAGTAACTTTTAGTTTCATTTGTATCCATTGTTTAAATTTGCTAGTATATCATTGATTTCTTGACACGCCTTTGTTCTAAGCCTTGTTTTTTTCTTTATTTTCTTTGACTTTAGTGAAGTCATCAGATAAACGTGGGGCAAGTCATGAACAGGAGATAAACAGCTGCACCAAGAACTTTCCAAAGCTTTTCCTTTGTAAAGTATTCATTTCAGGAAGGTGTGTCAATACATCTTGGATACGAATTAGAACTGTGAGAGCAGCAGTTAATTCTGTCAGAGAACATACAGAACTCTACATTTCTGGACCCCAATTTGTTTGTCTTGTGAGATGCAACTGCAGTGTTTACCTTGTGACTTTGACGAACTCTTTGATGTTTGCAAAGTTCCTTTTTTGGACCATATCGAGTATATTTTTTTCACTTTTCATTTGATATTGCTGTGTGTTGTGCTTATAGTAAATTTATAGTCATTTAAGTGATCTGTGTAAGCCTATTTATTATGGGTTTTTAAGATGGTGAACACTAGAAGTAAAACTGTATTATTGCCTAATATGGAAGAATGTCCTATTTTAATTAATTCTGGTTCAGGACTATCACAAGAAACACAACTGAGACTTGATCATTCTCAGACTGAAAAGCAACCTGAAATAATATCCCAGGAAATCTTACTTAATTCAAATAAGATTAAAGCTAAAGGTAGAGCCAAACCTAAACAAGTTAAAAAAAACTAAAAGGAAAAAAGTGATTGATAGAAAAACTGTTAGAAAGGCTAATTTAAATGAGAAAGCCACTAAGCAATCTAAAATTAATGATCACTTTGTAAAGGCAAATGTTGCTTAAGTGGCTGAAATTAAAGTAGGAATAAGTAGCCCCGCATCTCTAATAATACCAGTAACTCAAAAATCAATAAGAGAAAACGGCTCTGAGCCAATAATTGATTTAATTGATTTATGACAATATAGCTCCAGATTATCATCTACACCTAAAATCTTCTCAAAAGGTAACATCTCTCTCCCAATGAATGATAATTCATTTCTCACATTTGATTCTGAGGGCTCTATTGACATAGTTAAAAGTGTTGGACTTAATAAAAAAAGATACCAGCACTAATCTAAATAAGTTCAGCAACATGGGTGATGTAAATAGAAACCCTAACAGCAAATTGGGTAATGAAGTCTCTATTGATTTATACCATGAGACATTCTCCAATAGTCTGGACTTTTCTCCTGAACCCCTTGAAACAAATTTGGTCCAGGGGTTAAAATCTATTACAACAGATCTTCATGATACTTTAATTAATATCAACAAACATGTACACTTGAGTAATAAACATACGATTGATGACCCTGTCTCTTCTTATCCATTTGGGCTAGATGCAGAACTAAAAAATGTCATGACAGACCCATATGTAACACATTTAATGATAATGGACGAATTAGTTGCTGTTCATAACGAAATTGAGAATTTAAAAGGGAGTGTTGCTTTGAATGGGTTTAGTCTTGACAATATATCATCCAGAATAGTAAAATTAACCCCTAAAACAAAATACTGTTCTATACTTCTGGATGGTGCCTCTCTGACTAGGTTGGATGTCCCATTGGTTGGACCAGACTTCCCTTCTGTTTTTATATCTGAAACTCTGATTAAAATTTTCCCTCATCCTAAAAAAAAAAAAAGTAGAAAAATTAGAAAAGAAGATGGTGAAAAGAAGGGAAGTGAGAAAGAAAACTCATTAGTGGAGGTAAACATGCTGGCAAGTTCAGCCTGTATCATCTCAGAAGATTTGCCCTCTACCCCTACTAGTTTATCTGATGTAACAATAAATAATGAAAAGAAAATACTTAATCAGGATCAGGATAGGAGCAATGAAATGGAAGATGGGAATGTAATTAATTCTAACTTCTAAGTCATTCATGCAATTAATTGCTCCCCAACTAACTGACTTCGCAACAGCACTGAAAGCCTTTAAGAAAGACTGGAAACATTGGAATAGAAATAACAAGGATGACATGACTAATGAGGAAGAGGGTTGTAAAGGCATCGCAAATGATGTACATAAGTTAGCTAATGAATGTCCAGCTAAGGTGTTGCATGATATTTCAGAATGTGTAATTTTGGATTTTTATGGACTTGAGGGGATAAATTATGGCCAATTTGGCTGTAATATAGAAAATATGGTACATTTCCCAAGAGAAACTACCAATGCTGATTTGTTGGAAACTGACATCATGCAAGTGTGGAAAGATAAAGATGAAGATGGCTGGGAATGCATTTTTGTTTTCTGCTCTGCTATTAGGATTGCAAATCAAATTTGGCTTAATAATAGACTGTTGAAAAATAAAGGTTGCCATGTTGGCTTTAATAGAAAACAGCTAAATTTAACAATTGATGACAAAATAAGGTACCTTAGTATATTTGGGTTAAGTGGAATACCCAAAGAAAATAATTGGAAATTGCGTAATGCCTTTCTCAATCTTTGCACGCATGTTTTAAAAATACCATCAGAAGAAATCAAAATAAAAAAGATCTATAGGTATAAACATGAAACCAAGTCTGGTCAGGTGGCTCTCTTTTAGATCTGGTAGGTGTCCATATAATCGATAGTAAGATTCTTGCATCCCCCCTAAAGGGTAACATAGAAATAAGGCTATCTTTTGATAGTTTGGAAAGGGGAAAAACTCTGAACCTGTATGGGTTGAGTAGAGTTAAAAATGAAAACCCAAAAAAACTTAAGTGGACGGTACTTAACTTACTTGAGCAGTTTCTACACATTTCAATTGATGTCTCTGATGCCATCCAAGTGACCCAATTAGGTAATGACCTTGACTGCGACCAAATAAAGTTAACAATTAAGTTCAACAGTTTATATGATAAAATAATAGAAAATACATCTATTTTAGATACTGTAGGTCTATTTATTGTTGAACAAGATTCTCATACAGAAATAGAAGAAGCTGGTAATATTCCTAACATTTCAAATGGTCATATTTCTACTTTCCTCAGTGTTAATTTGCAGGATGATTATAATGTATCTGTTTCAAACAAATTCAAAATTCTACCTACTCAAAGTGATTAACTGGAAAAAGAAACAGTGGAAAACAAGAATGCTTCCCCCAGAGAAAATATGGACTCTAAAACAAATTTTATCTCTTGGAATATTGCAGGACTGTTTTCCAATTTAGTGGATCCTGATTGGGTCAAGTTTATAATGAGTAAAGACGTAATCTTTTTTCAAGAAACCTGGGCCTCTTCAGAGCTGAATTTAAATGGATTCCATCTTATACACTCCTCTGCTATCAGAGATACTAAATATGGTAGACATACGGCTGGACTGGCTACATATATTAAAATTAAGAAAGAAATTATAATCAAGGATACTCTAAAAATAGACCAGCATTTTATTATCCAAAACATCGATTGGCATCCAATTCCTATTACCTTGGTTAATGTCTATAGTCCCTCTAGAATGGTTAGAAGAAATAATGTACACCTGTGGGAACATTTAACAATAATGATGGAAGAGATTTTTGTTAGATTCCCAGTTAACCATCTACTGGTCACAGGGGATTTTAATGCCAGAATTGCTCTATATGAACAGAGAAATACTATGTCTGAAATGGTCATGACTGAAGTAATTGTCCCTAGAAAAGGTCAAGATCTGAGGAGTAACACACAGGGTCAACATTTTATTAAATTCACAGAAGAAAATGAGTTTTTATTGTTAAACGGCAGGATAACCGGTGATTTAGAGGGAAAGACTACTTATTTCTCTTCTTGCGGGAAGAGCACAATTCATTACGCTTTGAGCAAATTTAGAATTGGTAAAATCAATTATATATATGGATATTTTACTGAGGCTGAAAAGTGATCATGTGCCAATTTGTTTGAAGATCCTTCTAAATGAAGGCTCAGTTGAGAGGGTGGGTTTAGATCTTGTAGAGGAATTGTGTCACGTTGGTAAAAAGGTACTGAGGAGAGGTAAAATAACAAATACGCAATTAAGCGAAGATATCCAAAATTTTAAATATGCCTTTGAGTCATTTTGTATAGATTTTGAGTCCCCTGATAAAATGTATAATGTGTTAAGTCAATTGAATCAGGACATTAGAGCTGTTATATATAGTGACACCACATGCAATAATCAAGCAAATCGAAACTGGTTTGATAATGGATGTAGAAAAGTAAAATCTAAGCTAAATAAACTTATCAAATGGTTCAAAACAAGACCCACTAAATTACATTTTCAGTATCTAAATAAAGTGAGGAAACACTATAATAAATGGTTAAAGCAAAAAAAAAACTAGTGTATCAGCAAAAACTGAGGACTGAAATGTATAATGTGATACAAAAAAATGATATGCACTTGTTTTGGAAGTTGGTAGCAGAGAGTGTTAAGGAATATAAACCTACATTATTAACTTATATTCTGAAGGATATTTGGATGGCACATTTTAAGCAAATTTTTTCAGGAACCGATAACATGGACGGTCAATTTATAAATGGGTTATGTTCATTCACAAGTAATCCAATTACTTTCAATGAGTTAGAAGTTGAACGGGCCATATTAAATCTTAAAAATAATAAAGCGGCAGGTGAGGACAGTATTCCAGCTGAAGTATATAAGGAATATAAGTAGTTTTGGATACTCCTATTGACATATTATTTTAATTTATGTTTGAAATACAAATATGTACCTATATCCTGGGTCAAAGCCATCATTGTACCACTGCATAAAAAAGGGTCAGTTTATGAGCCCCAAAATTATTGTCCAATAAGTCTGCTTAACATAGCATCTAAAATGTTTACTAGATTACTACTGGGTAGATTAACTGAATGGGTTAAGATTAACTCTGTTATTTCTTCATCTCAGACTGGCTTCCGTAAGGGCTTTTCTACAACTGACAATTTATTTGTATTCTCACATCTAAGTATGCCAAATGGAGAAAAATTAATCTTTATGCAATTTTTATTGATTTCACTTCCGCCTCTGATTCTCTAAATAGATATAAATTATGGTTAATCCTTCATTCTTTAAAATTGGACAATACACTTCTAATAATGATCTATCTTCTCCATTCTGGCACTGTTTCTTCAGTTAGATATGACAATAAGGGTAACATAACTGAATATTTTGTGAACCAGAAAAGGGTTAAATAAGGTTGTCTACTTGCCACTTCGCTATTTAACATCTATGTAAATGAGCTACTTGTTTTCAAAAATGGAAAAACACTCAACTCACCTAAAATAAGTGGTTCTCCTTTGTATGCATTAGCCTATGCTGATGACATGGTATTGTTTTCTTTATCTACAAAGTGGCTTCAAAAAAAATAGATACTGTTCAACAAAAATTTGAGAATCTGGAACTTTCTATAAACCTGAACAAAACTAAAATAATGATTTTTAATTATCTTATTGAATTGAATTTGTGTTGATCCGGTAAGCCCACTGGGCCTAGAAGTCCCTTTTTCAGGGGCGACTGGGGAAAGGGCAGAATACAGATGGTAAGCAACTGAAATTGAACCAGATTAAGCTGTTGGCGGTATTTTTAGTGATTGGGAGAAATTTGACCATGACACCGGGGAAATTCCCCTACTCTGTCAGAGGGGACTCCTTGTCCAAGATGGAGGACGCTTTGCTGCCAGCAGCTGCTGGAGCTGTGGAGACAGGAGACCTGGTCTCGACTCCTGTCTCTGTACTCGAGGAGACCGCGAGTGAAAGACGGATGACCATAACTGTATCTTCAATATCGGAAGACGATTTGCAGGAGGTACCAGTTGTTCCACGAATGTTTCTTCCTAACGAGGTCTGTAGCACACGCGTTAGTCAGCTTCACCGCAGTTGTACAGGGGACTGCAGAGGCGCACTTCCTTTGACGGCGAATTTTCGAGTCAGGAAGCGTCTGAACCGCATGACTGCTTGATGGAAATGGACCGCTGTCGCACGTCCGCTGAGAAGGGCTCACTGCAGAGTCTACGAGAACAACAACAAGCTGGTACACCTCTGGAGATGACGGGCACCTTGGTTCCAGTCCCTGAAGACCTGCTTCGTGTCTCTGAGCAGATGCCTTGTTGCACGTCTATGGAGGTAGTTTCTGACATTTCTCTTCTGGTGGAGGATTCAGTAAATACTTTATCGGCGGTGAGCCCGCCCTGTGCATCTCAGATTGCTCTGTCACCATCCCAGCCCTCTACTACTAAGGAAAACCCCACAGTCGCCCCTGCATGGTCCGTAGATGCTGCGCTACGGGTGGCAGGATGGGTGAAAGACCCCAAGGGGGGTTCATGGGTCTCAGGGTCATCCCCAACAAGATCCCCTAGAGCTGTGCAAGACTTGTCATTTGATGAGGGTGAACTGATTCCCCAAACTGCGACTGACCCTATGGATCTTCCTAATGAGCTTTGTCTGACCCAGAAACCAGTCCTGGGCCTCCACAGGGTCCCTGCTAAACAGACTTTCTCTGGTTCTGATCCTATGGATGAAGGGACCCCTGCCACTACTCGACCTCCTTTTTCTCAAACTGGGCCTGAGGTCTTTCTCTTCTCTGTTTAAATTCCAGTTCTGGCTGCTAAGCGGCATAATGCTGTTAGGCTTTCCTATAAAGGAGGACTAGAGGATCCCCCTGACCGTGTCTATGTGGCTAGAACCCTGTTAAAGGATTCCATGAAGTTTTTTGCCCATGAAATATATGCCCTGATACATGTCTCAGGAGAACTAACTTTTGATATTAGTTTTCAGACATCTCGTGGCCTTGACCGCTTTTGGTCAAAATATCATGCCTTGTGCAACACTGCTCTTTGGACCCCATTTCAGGCCATACCCCTCTCTAAACCTGCCTTCAAGATAATCACTGTCATGTTTCGTAATGAGGGTGTAGATGTTTCTAATATTGTTTACTGGTTAAAACAACGATGTACTTTACAGGGTCAGCCAGAGGCAATCTTGGACTCTGAAAACATATGGACAGGGGTTGGAAATTTAAAGTCATGCTGAATGTTTCTGAATCTGGACCTGTGCACTTGCCAAATTCCTTTTTTTTAGGTTGGGATAGGGGAGTTCTGTTATACCCAGGCCAGCCTAAAGCATGTTATAGATGTGGGGACCCCTCACATCTGAGCAGTGCGTGCAATAAGATTAAATGTCTCAACTGTGGTGAAATGGGTCATGTAGGTCTGCACTGTTTGAATGACTGTGGGTGTAATCTTTGCGACGAGATGGGTCACACATTTCAGTCATGTCCCTGGGCTGCACATACCAAGGTAACACATGACGGAGGTGTGGATCAGCGTTTTATAATCTCTCAAGCACAGAAAGCTTGTTTCCGCACTACATTGGATGCCCCTTCTACAGAAGTGTCTCCCCCTCCCCCTAAAGCACTGGCTTTGAAAGTCTCTTGTAGCACTGTACCTCTGTCAGTCAACAAAGCTCTGCCCTCAGGGAAGGTACTAACATCAGCTAGCCCTGCAGAGACAGAGGCTGTGGAGCAGGTCCCGAGCTCTAGTACCATGCCTCCCCCCTGTGAACCTGCAATAGTAATAAGCTGCAGATCATTGCCATCTGGTTCCCGCACTGCATTGTCCCCTCCACAGGCCTGCGTTGCACCTCCTATTGCACTATCGAATGCTTTCGAGGTGCTTCATTCGATATCGGATGAAGCAGGTGGCCAATCTGATGCTTCTTCCCTCCCAGAAGGCCTCGATGACTCTGTACTACCATTAGGCACTGGCCTTTCACATAAGCGGAAGGCCAAGGTGAGGTTGAAAGGGACTAAGGTAGCAGGAAAGAGAAAAACTTGATAGTGTTAGTTACTTTCCTTATGAGCTGACATGTCACTATTTACATGCCACACTGTTAATGTAAATAGTCTGAAACGTGTGGATAAGAGACGATTGTTGTTTTCCTTTTTGAGACTTTTACCATTAGGGATATTTCTTTTACAAGACACAAGATTCCATACTGTGCAGGAGATCCGACTGGCTCAACGAGATTGGCTTATGGGCCCCTCCTTTTGGTCGATAGGCCAAGACTCCTGCTCTGGTCTTGGCATTCTGATTAACATTCCAGATTTTAGGCTCTTGAAGCTGTTTGATCTGGCCCTTGGTAGAGTTTTAATTTTGGATTTTTTGCTCGGGCAATGCCCGTGTCGATGGTAAATTTCATGTCCCCAACTGAAAACTGAGCGGATAGCTATTTTTGATTTAATTCATCCTTATTTACATTCTTCTTTTCGAATCATATTGTCTGGTGACTTTAACTGTGGACTTAGTCTTCAGGATAAGAGTTCTTGCTACCACTAAGAAACTTGTACTGTGATTCACCTCGTATTGGACACATGATTCGCATGCCCGCTTGACGGACTCTTATTTATCCTTCACAAAGCAGCATACTCCCACTTTCCAAAAAGGTAGGCTGGCCACCCGTAATGATTTTGCTTTTACCTCCAGTATTTTTGTAGTCGCTTCGGCTGTAGTACAGGCGATAGCCTTCTCTGACCATAAGCTACTCTCTGTTAGTTTTGGATCTCCTGCCAGTTGTGGTAGAGGGCCCGGTTTCTGGAAATTTAATGTTTCTTTATTACAGGTACCATCACTTCAGCAAACCCTTTTGTCATTTATTCATGCTCGTAGGTCTGTATACCCTATGTGTGATGATCCAATTAGGTGGTGGATGGATACTAAATATACTTTAACTGGAATGTTGAAAACCTATAGTCGTTCAAAAAGCAGGTCTGATTATCTTGTATATCTACAGAAGAGGGCTCATTTCCAGTCTTTACTGTCACTTGCATGCTTGACAGGACAGGATCTGGTACAACAAATACACTTAGTGAGGAAGGACATGTTGGACTTCCAGTCTAAACAGTCGCAACAACTGTACCATCAACATAGCTATGCGATGAAAGGTACTCGGGAAATAGTTTGCCCATTTGAATCTAACTATCAACAGAATGCCCATAAATCAATGTCATGTCTTATCAATGCAAATGGAGATCTTTGTACCTCTCACTCGGACATATGTCAAATTGTTACTGACCATACAGCTGCATTGTTTTCCCTTTACCTATAGTGTCAGTGGACCTGAGATGATTATCATCTGCCCTTGAAATTCCATCTCCCTCCTTGCAGAGTGTAGACTTTGCATGTCAACCTTTCACTGAACGAGAAATTCAGTTAGCTATATCCTCCTTGCCCCTGCGGATCCCTGGTCCTGACGGTCTCCCCACCGCCTTGTATAAATTCTTGGGGGAACACCTCCTTCCAGAATTGACCTCTGTGTTTGCCTCCCTCCTTGCATCTGATCACATTCCCTTAGAGTTTACTAAGGGCACATTGATTTATGTTTATAAACGGAAAGGTGACATTATGTCCCTTGACAACTGACCCCTATGCATGTTAAACACGGATTTTAAGATATTGACGAAACTTATCGCACAATCGCTTGCTTGGACTGGCTGAAATAGTTATTCACCCTGCCCAATCCTGTCTCTACCTAATAGGAGAATTTCTGATCACTTAATTCTCCTCCGTGAACTATTTTCTCATGGTTTCTAGGACTCTGTTTCTGGGCTTATTGTTTCGATTAAGCCAAAAAGCTGCCTTTGACTCTATTAGCCATGATTTTTCTATGGACTGTATTGCATTTCTTACACATTCCTGATAAGATGATCCGCTGGATTCAGACACTTTATAAAACGGCGACAGTTGTTCCTTTAATTATAATTTGGGCAGGCCGATGATCGGCAGGGGAGAACAGTTCACCAGGATGTCCATTGAGCCCACTATTATATGTTTTTTCTGGATGTGTCTCCGGCGTCTTAATGCTCATCCCCAAATTCGTGCCATCTCGTGTTCGGCACTGCGATCACCATTCACAGTGATTGCATATGTGGACGACGTGTGTTTCTTAGTAGCTGACGAAGCTTCAGCGCTTGTTTCTCTCCAGGAATGTTCCTCTTTTGGTGCAATATCTGGAGCAAGTATACATTTTGGCAAGAGTATGGGAATTTGGTTGGGTTCCTCCTCCCACTCTTCTGACACTATAGGCCCTTTACATGTGATAGAAGGCCAAATCCGTATACTTGGTGTTTACTTTGGGGCAAGAGATTCCGATTCCTTCAACTGGGAAGAGAAGCTGAAACATGGCAAAAGCATGATGACCTCTTGGAATAAGGTCAGATTGGGAAGAGAAAGCTGTTTTCTGATTAAAACTTATCTTCTTCCTCTGTTTTGTATTTGAGTTATTTCCCTATCCCAAAACGACTGGAAACTATGGTTTTTAGTTTATTTTTTCAGGCCCTCTGGGGCAGTCGGTTGAATCCGATTAAGAGGAATACTACTTACTTGCCTATTTTTGAAGGCGGTGTTCTGATGATTAACCCATTGCTTTTCTTCACTAGCATTTTCCTTTCGGCCAACCTGCGGCCTTTACTGGTGAACACCCAGAGGAGGTGGGAAGCGTCGTTCTACGACTCTTGTAGGTATTGGTTTCACATGTGGGAACATAATTCTTTAGGTGTGTTGCGACAACAAGGAGATGTCCCGGTGTATATAAAGCATTTGTTTCTTCGTTTAAAACAATGGCAAGTGTCACCTCAGACTCTTATTTCAAACCCGCATAAGGCTCTATATAAAATACTTTTGTCCTCTGTTTGTCAGGTGCAAGCCCCTTTTCCAAAATGTCCGGACAGCTGTCTACCCTTGCTTCTAGCCCTGTTACGTTGTTCTAGAATCCCTGGCCACATGTGGGACTTCCACTGGTTATCATGTCATGAACGTATAAATGTAAAAGCAAACCATAAACACAAACAGTCTCAGGACAGATTTTGCTCTAGACCTCTTTGTATAGCTACCCCGGAGACGATATCACATTTGTTTTTTGATTGCTCTTATATCACAAATTGGTGGCCTTATTTGGCTGACTCCTGGGACGTTCTATATTTTCCACAGTTACATATCAAAATATCATGTATGGTGTCTTTTCTCTCACTGGTCTCCTAGCACAGAGACACTCTGAATCTTGTATTTCTTGTCATTAAATGGAATATTTGGATGTCAAGATGTATGTTTACCTTACAACAAAAATTGTGTTCTTATTTGGAACTTGAAGGAAAGATACTAAGCAGTTCGGAGAAAATATCTGATCATGAAAGGACTTTGTATTCGGCACGCCTCTGTTGACCTTGTGGACGGCCCTCCCATGGATCACGAATACTGATTCAGCCATAACTTGAAGGACTTATACAGTATTTTTGTTATTTCTCCATCTCCTTTTCTTGCTTGGTTTCCCTGTATATTCCTAATTGATGTATTTTGTGTTGGCTTTTTGTACAATTTTTGCTTCAATAAAAATGTCCCCTACTCTGCCAGCAGGGGGCTTGACTTCCTGTGGCGTGGAGGAGCTCAGTTTGGAGCCAGACAGCAACTGAGGAGGAAGTGCTGATGTAGCAGTGGTGTGGACTTGTGAGCACCCATGGATGAGGACTCTTCACAGAATCATTTGGCTGGTGTACCTGTAGGGAAGCAGATCTCCTTCCTCACAGGTCCAGCAGAGGAGATTGAAAATGCTTCATGGTCTGGACAAGGCAGCGTTATAGAAAGTGAAAATTGTGATGTTTTATCAGACAATGCAAAGGAGAAGAAAGAGAGAGAATGGTTGAAGGAACTGGTGAAAAAAAAACGGGTATGGTTGAATCAGTGTTACAAATACCTGAAACAGAGATAGATGCAGAAATAATACGAGAGGTGGCTGTGGAGAGTGAGCAGATACAAGAAACAAACAGCAATAAGCTACAGGAGAAACTGCAGAAAGCTTTGACAGGACCGGTGAGCCTAACTGAGGGTTCAAATGATGATGCACTAACATCTAAGAGTATGCGAGTAGCTGATGGAAAGGAACCTGACACAACACCGAAACACCCTGCAGAACAACTGGAGAACACTTGGCAACAGGACAAACAAAAAACAGTAAGTCTCTCAAAAGAACCAGTTTCAGGAACAAAGACAGTATAAATGCTGGACAAAAGTTGGGACTAAGAAGGAAGGAGAGACTTAAGTGTGTAAAATGTTGTACCAAGTACAAAAATTCCAGCAGCACTTGAATCCTCACTAAAAGATGCAGGGTGGAAAAGATCTGAAATAGGCCAGTGGATTTCTGACCCTAAACATAGCTCCATTCCAGGACTGGAGAAAAATAGAACAGTAGCACATTCTATGCCTGAACATGCTTTTATAACAGAATCAGATGTAGAGCTGAATGCTGAAGATGTGCAGTTTTTAGAGGGGGATACTGGAGCATTTCCACAGGCACAAAGAATCTCACCTTCTGCTACCGGAGATGAAGGAACTAGTAATAGGAACCCCACTTGGGGGGATTAAATGGGCACAGAGGAGCGACAGGAAGAAAGTGGGCCCACACCTCAAGAAACAGCAAAAATAACTGGGAGAGATTCAGAAAGAGAGACCACTTTTTTTCTCAACCCCACCCACACAAATACGAAATGCAGTCAGAATACAATATATAGAAGGACTTGAAGAGCCACCAGATAGGGTGTATATTGGGAACAAATTGATTAAAGAGTCTCCGGGTTTTTTTTTTTCAAATGAGGTATATGCCTTGATACATGTGGGGAGAGGGGAAAGTATATATGATATAAGTTTTAAAACGCCTCAGGGATTAGAGCGATTTTAGACAAAGTATGACAAATTAAGGTATTCTGAGTTGTGGATCCCATTTAGAGTTATTCCACTAACTAAACCAGAGGTAAAAAATGTGACAATACTGTTTAAAAATGAAACTGTAGCAGTACATGATATCACTTATTGGCTACAGCAGAAATGTGAAATATTGAATTCTCCACAACCCATTTTTGACTCTGAACACTTCTGGACAGGGGAATGGAGATACAGGGTGAGGCTGAGACATAATAATCAGGGCCCAGTGCACCTTCTTAGCAGTTTGTTTACTGGAAGGGAGCGAGGGCTTTGTTTTTATCCTGCTCAGCCCAGGATGTGCTTTAAATGTGGTTCATATAGACATTTAAGTGTAGGATGTGACAGACTGAAATGCAATTTGTGTTTAGAATTTGGGCATTCAAGTTTAGACTGTCAAGGAGTTTTAAAATGTAACCTATGTGAGGAGACGGGACATACGTTTCGCACATGTCCCTGGGTTACTCATAACAGGTCGGACCAACCTTGTCAGGACACTTTAGTCACGGAAGCCCAGAAAAAAAGACATAGAGAGAAATAAAGAAACTAGTAGACAAACAAGAGAAGAGGAACAGGAAAGAGAAGAGAGAGACAAACAATAACAATGAAGAAAATTACATACAAGCTAGAGAGACATCAGAGGCCCATACTACAGTACCTGAAAAGGAGATAGTGCAAGAAACAGGAGAAGCTAGTGCAGAACACAGGGAGCAAGGGGCAGAGCAGGAAAAAGTGAGTCAAATGGAGGGGAATGTAATGCCCCCACCTGAAATGAAAAAAGTATCAAAGAAAAGAGGGCTAAGACAAACTAGGCCCAAATCAAAGTTAGCAAAGCCCTCCTCACCAGTACAGGTCATTACCTTATCCAATAAATATGAATGTTTGAAGGAGGATATTTTGGAATCGGAACTTGGAGGAGAATCAGAGTCTTAATCACAACCTATTGTAACCTCAGAATTGTGGGGGGGGATAAAAACAAGGAGGTACTAAGGCCAAAGAGACTAGGGGTCAGGACAAGAAGTGAAAGAAGGAAACTGTAAAAGTAGGAGAATTTCTTTTCTTTTCTCTTTTAAATAATGTCCTCCACACCTACACTCAAAATTGCAACCTTGAATGTCAACAGCATTAGAAATGCAAGGAGAAGACTAGTCACATTATCTAGATTAAAAGATAGTAAAGTGGATATTTGTTTCCTTCAGGATACCAGATTAAACACAGAGGGCTGGATATTCAGACTGTGCCAGGCTGTGGCACAAGCTTGGGTGCAGTGCAACTTGGCTGCGCAGGGGCGTTGACAAGATGATATTCAACGGAGCTGCACCATGGCACAGCATCGCTGAATATCACACCCTGGCCACCTGCAGTGCACATGGCACAGTGGCACTGCACCAGCGCAAGTGGCCAGAGTGGTGCAGGGGGATGCACTAGCGCAAGTTCCATTGCACTAGGCGCAACAACGCGATATTCAAAGTGCACATGCAAATGGGACCTGTGTATATGCAAGGCACAAATGGGTTCCATTTGCATGTCGTCTCAACATTGCATGCAGGTGTGCCTATCCCGGTGACTTGTGCCTGGCGCCTGCCAGGCTGCAGCCGTCGAGGACCCGGCATACATCACGGCAAAGTGCCTCACTGCCTGATCGTGGGCATATGTAGAATATCAGAATTGTCCTATATCCCTGGTGGTCCAGTGGACCGCCTGCAGCCCGATCACGGGCATATGTAGTAAATAATATTGTCCTATATCCCTGGTGGTCCAGTGGACCACTCGCAGCCCGATCGCGGGCATCACTAAAGAATAATGCAACACCAATCCAACCCTGGTGGTCTAGTGCAGGGGTTCTCAAATGGTGAGGCCAGCCTCCTTGGGGAGGCCCCAACCTCTTCCAGGGGAGGCTCAAGCAAGTCTTGAAAAAGTATTATATTTCAATTTTGAACTTTATAGATTTTGTGTGAAGGGATAAGGCAAACTGAAAGAGGATAATAGTAGGTGAATTTATGCATTTATTCACAAGTCTGTGACCAGGAAGGTACTGTACACTGAGCCATGGCTTATTTCAAGTGTACCCAAGGAAAGGTAGTGAGAGACTACAATTCAAAATGTAACTGCAGAACACTCAAGCAATACAAAATGAATAAAAGTGCAAACAAATTAAGAACAATAAACTAACAATAGGAACAATTGATCAATTCGAACTGGCAGCAGAACTGTCTAAATACAAGAGTTAACCATACAGGTACTAGGAATAAAAGCAGGAAGGAGCAAAATGATCCCTGAGAATTTGTTTAAGAGCAGGGTGATAGGGGAAGAGGCAGAGGTCAGCAGAAAGGTTATTCCAGATAGCGGGGAAACAGAAAAAGCAGTCTGACCCATGAAGGTATGGCAGTAAGGGGCAACAATGGTTTGAGAGTCAAAATATTGGAGCAAGTAGGTTGTCCTGTTTGGGGGGTTTACAATAAGCTTAATAACATAAGAGCCAGCTATGCAAAGAGGTTTCAATTTATTCCTGATGTACTATGAAAAGTAGGCTATTTTTCTATGGGGAGGCCCAAAAATATTTCAGTATTTTGGGGGAGGCTCAAGATCTTTTCCATGATATAGGGGAGGCTCACTATGACAAATTTGAGAACTGTTGGTCTGAGTGGTACCCCCACCCACCAACTGAGCCCCACACAGGTCCCCCAGTCAGTGGTGGGCAGCAGCTCCACCACTTACACGCCCGCTTGCCTGCTGCTGACTGACACTGTATGGTAGGTCTGTACACCCATTGGTCCCTGGCGTGAGCCAATGGGCATGCAGCTTCGTACCATACTACTCAGTCCAGATATGTGAATGGATCCATTCACATATCTGGACTAATAATAACTACATGAAACTGCACACCCATTGAGCTCATGCTGTGGACCAATGGGCATACAACCCTACCGTACAGTGTCAGTCGGCAGAAGCGTGGGGTGGCAAGTGGGTGGGGAGCGCTGCCTGCCACTGACCGGGAAATGGGGCAGTGGGGCTCAGTGGTGGGTGGAGGTACCACTAGACCACCAGGGTTGGATTGGTGTTGCATTATTCTTTAGTGACACCCATGATTGGACTGCGAGCAGTCCACTGGACCACCAGGGATATAGGACAATATCATTTACTACATATGCCCATGATCGGGCTGCGAGCAGTCCACTGGACCACCAGGGATATAGGACTTTCCTTTTTCTATGTATGCCCGTGATCGGGCATGGGGGGCACCACGACGAAGGTGCAGCCAGAGCTCGGGTGGCTACCCACAGGTGGCAGCTGCCGTGTTGCACCCTGCAATACAGCAGCTCACCTGTGGGTGGCCAGCTGTTACTACTTTTTTTTGGCTCACCTGTGTGCAGCGCAGGTAAGGGTTGTGCGTGCACGGGCTTAGCATATCCCAGTCTGAATATCGGGATGTGCGGAGTATGCATGGGCACGCCTGCCCTACCTTTGCCACATACATTACTGATGTGCTCCTGCGCATCAGGATTTGTGCCAGGCTCAATCCCCATTTGAATATCGCGCCGGGGTGCATCAGTGGGTTGTGCATGGTGCAACTGTGTTGCGTCATGTGCAACCCTTCTGAATATCCCACCCAGTGTACCTGGAGCAAATAATAAAAAAACAGTGGTGTGAAGGACCCTCCTTTTTTTGTTTTGGAACGGAACAATGTGATGGGGTAGGAATCTTGTTCTCAGGAGATAAGTATAAAGTGATCAAGTTGATAGATGTATGTGCAGGAAGGGCTTTATTAATAGACTTTATGTATGGAAATTGTGCATGGAGGGCAATTAACATTTATGCCCCATCTAGAAAAAAAAAGAAAGGGTGGAATTATTTAACCTAATCAAACCGTACCTTTTCACAACAAAATACATTATATGGGGTGGTGATTTTAACTGTGGACTATCGAGTCAGGGCAGAGGGGCCTGTACAGATAAGAATTTTTGTGATTCAAACTGTTTAAACAAAATAGTGTTACAAAGTAATTTGAGGGATACTTATAGAAGCATTCATTCAAAGGGAGGGTATACATACTTTAAAGGAAAGCTGTCAACAAGAATAGACTTCATTTTTGTATCAAAATTGTTATATGTGCAGAATTCTTTGACCATACCAGTAGAAACAACATATCATGTGATGGTAGTAAGCACAATAGGAATCCAACCAAATAAAACACAAGGGAAGAATTACTGGAAATTAAATGTCTCTTTACTGGAAGATCAACAGCTTTATATACAAATAAAATAAATATTTTTAGCATGTATGTCAGTGGTAGATTTAGTAGAAGACTTAAGTTATTGGTGGGTGGAAACAAAAAATATTATAAAAGAAGAATGTATAAAATTAGCTTCAGAAAGAAAGATGACACAATATAAAAAGTACCTTACCCTTAGAACCCAGTTAGCTAAATTATATAGTAGAATAAATACAGAGCGGGTCAATTTGACTGAAAAAAATTAAGAAGGTCAAGAATGAAATGGAAGTATTACAGTATACTAGAGCTACATCAATGTTAATAGAGCATAAAATCTGCTCAACTGGTAAGATGGGTTTAGGATATGTTTTTGCTAGTAGTAGTAAAAAGTAGAAAATAGAACAATGAATACATTAAAAACAGCTACCGGGTAGACAGTAAATACTATGCCAGAAATAAGACAAGAAGTGCACACTTTTTTAAAACAAATGTATGCCCCTAGTCACAGAGATGAGAATAAAATGAAAGCACTGATTAGAGATTTGGATATACCAAAAATACCAGATCATGAGAAGAGTGGGTTAATAGAGCCCATTACTAAGACAGAGGTCAAACAGGCTATTAAAACTTTAAAAAATGACACTGCACCAGGGATAGATGGGTTACAGTCCGAATTTTATAAAAAGTTTGATAATATTCTAATTGACATATTAGTAGAAGTATTTAATTGGATATTGTTGTATAACAAAATAGATTTTCATATGGGGATAGCAGTACAAGTGTTTATACATAAAAAGAATGAAAGAGAGGACCTTAGGAACTGGAGGCAATTGAGCCTGCTAAATTCAGACTTAAAAATTCTGATGAAAATTTGAGGTAAAAGATTGATGGCAGTGGCCCCAGGTACTATATCAACATCTCAAACTTGTTCAATTACAGGTAGATCCATTATTGATAATCTGTTTTTAATAAGGGAAATGATGGAACAAGGAAAATAAGAGGAAATCACAGGGTATATTATGTCATTGGATCAGGAGAAGGCATTCAACAAGGTGTCACAAGTTTATAGAGGTAGTCCTGGAAAAATATGGGGTCCCAAAACAATTCTATACATGGATCATGATGATTTATGCAGCAGCAACCTCATTACCTCTGGTAAATGGACATCTGGGCTCTTATATAAAAATAGAAGGGGGTAAGGCAAAGCTGTCCACTAAGCCCCTTACTATATGTTTTTTGTATAGAGTCTAGACCCATTGCTAAAAATAATTCAGCAAGATGACCGTGTGAAAGGAGTACAAATAGAAAAACAGGGAGCGCAAGTGAAGACGTCAGCCTATGCAGATGATTTATGTACATGTGTATCAGATATACAATCAGGCCAAAAGGCAATGGAAAATATAGAGAGTTTCTCACAAATGACTGGAGCAAAAGTGAATCTGAGTAAAAGTACAGTGTACCCATTAAGTATGAAAACAGATCTAATTCAGGAGATAGGAGGGATAAAAGTATCAGAGGACCCATTTACAGTCCTAGGAATAACTTTTGGAAGGGGAGATAATGGTAAGTTAAATTGGGAAGGGAAGCTAGGAGAAACCAGAAAGAAGGTGCAGTTTTGGAAAGGGTGGCAACAATTAAAAAAAAAGAAAGTGCAAATAGCAAAGACACTATTATTACCTATATTTACATATTTAAGTGTGGTGTACCCGATTCTGGCAGTTTTGGAACCATCTCTCCTTAGCTTAGTGTTTCAAACCATATGGGGGAATAGGCTGAACTCAATAAAAAGGGAGGTACTTTATCAACCTATTAGTAAAGGTGGAGTGAATCTAATAAACCCTATAGCCTTTTTTTAGTATGTATTTTGAGAAGAATATAATAGACCCTGAAAAAACAAACCAAAAAATATGGACCCTGTTTGCAAACAAATGGCTAGCACTATGTGTGAAAGCCTGGAAAGAAAGGAAGAGTCTGATCTCTTACATTCATAATGGACCAGTATATTTTAGACCCATTATATCCAAAATAAGGTGATGGAAACTAGAAGCAGGCCAGATAGTAAATAAACCTAGAAAATACATCTATCAATACATACAAGAACAAGGATTTATGATAAACATTTCCTTTAGTGGGATTACAGAAAGAAACAAAGATGAAATGTTAAAAACCTTGCAGGATAAATTCACACCTCCAAAAATGTGGGATACTGTACGGTTGTGTGGGCACGGGCATTTAAATGTGAAAGGAAATGCAAAACATAAAGCTCAAAAGGAGAGGTTTTGCCCACGACAGACATGTATTGCAACAGAAGAGACAATGGAACACTTTTTGATTCAATGTCCATTTGTAAAAGAATTTTGGGACAGATTATGTATACGATGGAAAGAGGGTAGATGGAAACAGGTGACATATGAAGAAGTAGTAGGTGGGTTTACCAGGAAGATTCAAAGATTTAATGCAGATATGATCCGTTTCATTTTCACTTATATCAAATATGTATTATGGCAGACCAGGTGTAAATATGTTCTGCAACAAATTGATAAGGACCCAGAGAGAACAATGTTAGCAGTAGAATATGAATTGAACAGTGTAATTTTGAAAAAAAAAAATACTACAGTATAATGAATGGAAAAAGAGATGGTGACAAGAATTTTTGTAAAATATACAATTAAATAAGACAACTGAACAATAAGAGAAAAGATTCAGAATTGTATGTAAGCAGAGAATGTTATGTAAAGAAATGGCATGTTATGTATTTTGTGTGTTTATTCAATAAAATATTCCCCTACTCTTTTTCAATAAGTGCCATGGGATCTTTAACATCCACCTGAACTACCACCAATCCAGGCAAATGGGACCTCGGTTTAACATCTCATCCAAAAGACGGCACCTCAGAAGTGCAGCACCCACCTCATGCTGTACTACAGTGTCAGTATTGGGATATTAACCCAAGTGCCAGATGTGGGAACTGAACCCACAGCCCTCTGAGCTCCCAGCCTCAGAGGCGATTGTGCTACCTACTGAATCACTGACACTAAACACTAAATTTAAATTTACCCTAAGTAACAGTAAAATAGAAATTGTGGATAATTATCAGTATTTGGGGGTTAAATTGATTAATACTTTTAATTGGGCCTCTCATCAAAAAGAACAATACCTAAAAGCAAAAGCGATCGCTAAAGGTCTACTAAAATTTAACATGAAGTATGGAGGAAATACTATTCTCCCAGCCCTTATTGCAGGTGATGTAAAAATTAATTCAGTAACAACATATGGTACTGAAGTTCGGTGTTCAAGTATAACAAAAGATACTGATAAAGCTTCCTAATATTATTACAAAGCCCTCTTAGGAGTACTGAACTCCACTTCTGACGTGATAGTTAGATCTGAATTAGGGAAAATTCCATCTAGTATTATAGCTACCTTAAAATTATTGGTCTATTAGCGAAGATTAATAAATAACAAACAAAATATTCTGCCTTATACATGTATGAAAGAAAAAATTAAATGGTCCAAGGAAGGTTATACTTCTAACTGGTAGAAAGTCTTAGAAATTCATGTGGACCGATTGAATATGACGCATTTATTGAGTGATTATAAAAAAAACATAAATATCTCTATGTGTTTCAAAACACTGATTAAAGCTAAACTATTTGACTATGCAAAATAACAGGAAATGTTAAAAATAAAAAGACTAAAGCTTAATGAATGGTTTAGAGATAATAAAATTGACCACTGCCTGAAAGATTATTTAACTCTCCCGTTATCATTTTCAGATAGAAAATTAATTACACGGGCTCGGGTTGAGTTGATCAACTCCAGGTATGTGTATTTCAACAAAGGCCTTTTTATTAATAATGCCCCTAATGGTGCATCAACTCAATGTCGATGCTTATTTGGTCAAAGTGAATCTTTAGACCACATAACTTAGTCTTGCCCTTTATACTCTAGACCCAGAAATAGTTTGCTTAAAATTCTTTTGAGCTGTTAAGAAAAAACTGATTATGACCCTGTATTCATATCGCTATATCCAAGAAGTGTTGAAGATGCCCTGATGGTATCTAAATTCTTTTAATCAGTTATTAAAATAAAGAAAAAGCATTCTCACTCTTTAGGGAATATAGCTTAGTGCCAGCATAACATTTTCTTTCCTCTACTGAATGTATCTTACCATTTTTGCTTTATTTGTATATAACAAATTATGAATATATACCTGTACTAGGTTATGAAGTTCTGCTTTCAATTGTCGGACCATATGGACTTTCTGTCCTTGTAAAACTGGTTTTAGATTCAGGGGAAAGTGCAATAGATAAAGCATTTTATGATTAAATGAATATTTTCTTTGTTTATTGTAAGCTCTGTTTTGTATAATGTACTTTTGTATTTTTGTATTTGAGTATTTTTCCCTTCTTATATATTATGTAATAATTTTGATTGTTAATTACAACAAAGTTGATCATTAAACTTTAAACTAAACCTCCAATATACTGGTAGTCATGAACCACTTCACTAGATATATCCAAGCCTACCCCACCAAGGACCAGAAGGCTTCTACAAGGCAAAAATCCTGATGGAGAAGTTTGTTGTGCACTACAGAGCCACCCAGATAATTCACTCATACCAGGGGTGTGACTTTGACAGCCAACTTATCAAGGAACTCCTATTATTATGGGGCATTAGAAAGTCTCAAACTACACCATACCATCCCCAAGGTGACCCACATCCTGAGAGATTCAATTGAACCTTGTTAGACACGTTGAGCACCCTGGATCCATGAGACAAATGCACCTGGAGTCAACAGGTGAGCGTCCTGGTTCACGCCTACAACTGCACTCAAAACTATGGTACGGGGTTCTCTCCATACCAACTCATGTTCCAGAGGGAAGCCGATGTGCCAGTGGATCTGTGCTTCGGGGTGTCCGCCGATGGTCTTGGGGCAGGAGACTACTTGCAGTACATGAAAACATTAAGACAGCAACTAGATGACACCTATCACCTTGCTTTAGAAATGGCCACAAAAAGGAACCAGACTAATAAAGAGCATTATGACAGAAAAGTGCGGATCCAAGATCTGGAGGCCAGTGATAGGGTACTGCTGTGGAGATTGGGCATACCCGGGAAGCACAAGATCACTGACAAGTGGGGAGGCATCCCATATGTTGTATTGGAGAAGCTGGAAGGTCTACTGGTGTATAAAATCTTGCCTGAAAGAGAGACTCGAGGGCACAAGGTCATATATCGGAATCACTTGCTTCCTATTGGAGACCGAGCAATGGATATTGGGTTCGACGTGGAAGATCCTCCTTCATCCCACACTACTCAAGCTGCTGCACGCAAGAGATGGAGGCATGAAGATAGTGATGCCATAGGGGCTGGGCCTACCTAGGATGAGAGGGTATCGGAGGAGGAGGAGTGTACAGATGATGAAACTGAGGAGGAAGACGACCATCCCCACCCCCGGAGTTTCTACCCTACCCAGAGTTAGCCAGGTTGTTTCAGAGACTGCCCTTGACATTGGTGGATGTGGCTGTACCCAGAGAACAGGGTGGGGATGTGGAGGCTGCTCCTGCTACACTTCTTGGAAGGACAACTCTAGACTTGAACACCAGTCCAGCTGAGCCCTTTGAGTGGCATCGCAGCAGTTCTCCTGGAGATATGCCTTTTGGAGGACCCATATTGGAACTGAATACTGGTCCAACTGTGTCCTCTGAATGGCCCCAAGATAGCTCTAAGGATCAGGAAGAAGAACTAGAATACCCTACCCCAATAGATACTGAGGGTATTGATCAGAGTGGGGATGACAGGGAACCTGCCCCAGAACAGGAGGCATCTGGTAGCTCTGAGATTCAAAAAACCCCGAGAAGGTCAGGCAGGATGGTTAGACCACTACTGAAGTTAATGTATGATGCCCCGGGGGTCCCATCAGATTTACTGTTATTCGTAGTACATAAAGGAGAATATATTACCCATAGGTCCCTGCAGAAGGTAGTCACATACCCTGTTAGTGCTAAACCCCCTAGATCTGAGGGGAAGGTGACCTGGAGAAGGAAAAGGAGGTGAGGGGTACACAGGGAAAACTGACGTGGGGAAAGTGTACTTTTCAGCCTAGAGGTCTTATGGTGAAACAGGCCATACTTGTGGATGCCACTTTGTATGTAGTCAGGAGCTATTAATGGGAAAGGTATTTACTGAGATAATGTGTTTCCAGCTATAATGTTTGCCTGTTCTGAAATAGTTGCGAAAGGATAGACAGGATTCAGGTGTATAGTTAGAAATGTTATTATGTGTTAATGTTGAATAATTATGTTACTTTATCCTTAGGTTTGGCATGGGAGCCAAGCAAACGGGGGGGAGTGTAACCCCCTTTGGGGCTTACCTGAGGATTTGGGGGCTACCGTTCCTGTTTCCGCCCATGTGGGCAGTGAGGGGGTCTGAGGATTATATTTTAAAACAGTGTCATGGAATGCTGAAGAATTGAGGGGGGATACATGAATAATCAATCAGCTCATGAATATTAATGAGCTGGCTCCTACTCCACGGACACTGTTTGGAACAGAGCTAGCGACTAATCATAGGTGGACTCCTGAATACCGACCATGGGGTCGCTTGACACGGTATAGGAGTCCTCACTGCATATTGGGAGACTGCGAAATAAATGTAAACATGTCAGCCGCAGGGACACAATGAAGTTTGGACTGCTATGGGACAGCATGGAACTGGATGGGGCTGATATGTTGATAATACTATAACCCCTGCCAGCAGTCAATCAAGTGTCTAGGTGCCTAGAGTTGACCCAGAGGACTTCTGGAAGAGGGAGTTTCATTAATCAAGGCACCTAAAACATGACCCAGTGAACAATCAGGAAATATTGATCACTGTGGTTATTGCTGATTTATGGGCTTGAACAGCCAATCAGAAGACTGGATTCTCGAGTGAAAACCCTGGGACTTTCTGGGTTTGAGGCAGTCTGTTCCTGGGCTCTTCTCGAGTCAGGAGGATTCTGTGTAAGTGGATTTAGACTGTGAGAGGCCTTGATTTATTTAAAATTGATGACCGGGAAAGGCACACTGAGACGAGGCTCATTTCCAGGTGCAACCCAGGTGCAAAGAATGCACAGCAGTAGAGCATTGTTACAATATAAGGAATTTACAACAATTTACAGTATAAGGAATTTACAACAATTTTCAGTATAAGGAATTTACAACAATTTACAAGAATTAAAATTTGGTACAGGCAGAATGTATGCAAGGTAGAACACAAATATAATAAGGCGAGAATACATAGGCGTAACTAACAGTTATAGCATAAAACACCTAGATGTCTCTAGTGAGGGGAATTGGAGCAAGCAGGGGTTGAGTTTGAAATCAGGAGGGTAACCAACTCTGGCCAACATAGACCTAGAATCACAGAGCGGGAGGCTTTTGAAGGAAAGACAGAAGAGAAATGGGAGGGGGGGAGCGCGCAAGGTCAGAAGGGATTGGAGAGGATTAGAGCTGCAGAGACCCTGCACTGTATAGGGGACTGATCTGATAGACCTGTGCTGCTGACTGAAAGTGAACAGTTGCTGCAGAGGAATCGCTTTAAGTATTGAGACTCTGTTTAAGAGATTGAAGAGGCAAAGCGTCACAGGTACAGGGTGCTAGCCGGGTTCTGTAAATTTGCTGTGTGGACTGATTGAAATAGCCAGGAGCTGTGTCCCAGCTGAGGCTGAAGAAAAACTGTTGTGGACATTTTTTGGACCTGAATGCACAAAAGGGTGGCTAGAGGCCTATTCAGTTCCAACCCCTTCCCCCCATTGCTGCTTGCTGTGATCTAAGTCCCATCCGAAGCTGTTTCTAAGAGGCTAGCACCTGTGGCGAACTGTCACTGCTGTTATCCAGGAGTTGTCTGCTGCCGGTTCATTTGCAGATTCAATGCAGGAACTGCAGGGGATTCCTGCTGCCTAGGAGTCCTTCCCTCAGAGCCAGGGAAGGAACCAGTTAACCACTTCCAAATAGGACCCACTGTCTCAGGAGGTCACCAGTGTTTGCTGAGGTGCTAGGGCACCTACAACCCATGTGGAGAGCTGGGCTATGGAGCCACTCCCGAGTCTGGGCCTTCTGAGGCTGGTGCAGACCTGCCTTTCAAGCTCTGCAATGGGCCAGAAGAGGCTGAAGGTGACAAGTGGCCAGATCTTCAGTCAAGGGGACAAGTTGCAAGACCTTCAATCAAGATCAAGCCTTGTGAGAAGGATCACCATCATCTTGTTGCCCATTGCTGCCGGTTGTGGACGGAGCTCCTAAACCCCAGACTGATAAAGGATCCTGGCTTGAGGCACGGTGGTAAAGCTGTAAACTGTGAGTACCCAGGACTTGCTCCTGGGATGAAAAAGGGAGTGTTCACTTTGTATTTAACCTTATTCCTTTCAATATTCCTAGGGCTCCAACAGTCAGCCAACCCATGGCAACGTCCAGGCCTGCAGCTAGTGGGTACCCAACAGGCTGTCCAGGTAAAATACTGGTACCAGTGGGGTGGGCAGCTAGGGGTGGTCTGGCATTCGGGTCTAGTTGTTTCAGATGTGTGAATTCTTGCTAACCATATTGTTTCCTTCACAGCTGTCCTTTATCCAGATACCCCATCCTAACCCTTGCCCCCAATAAAGATGTGAGTTTACTGTTTGAAATTGCTACGTACAGGGTGTTTTGTGTCTCCTAAGTTGTTGCTGGTCTATGGTTTATGGTGTTACTGAATTGTTGGGTATTCAATGGGTGGGGTGGTTGGTAGGGGAGGTGGGTAGGTGCAGCATCCCAGGGGGCTGTGCAAGCCAGTCACCTGACCCACTTCTAATTTACTGTGGGAGGAGGCACTTCGCTATTTCTCATAACTTTGGGCTAGAACCCCCGATCACCAATGTAGCAGGACCCAAGCCCCTTAACCTGTTAGAGGGTCAACAGGCAGGGGTAGCAGCCCACCACCACACAGCGCCTGGGCTACATTTAGATAAATACAGAGACCCAGAACAGCTACAGAAATTCATAAAACTGGAAGTTTAATGGAAATGATGTACTTTATATTTATGTGGTGGGAGTTATGAGTCCTCCTCATAGGTCATCCTTGCTGGGTCTCCCAAAACTGCAATGCTGGCTCTGTATTATTTATCCTGCACTTTGCCAGCACCCTCCTCCTATCTTCACCTCCCCAGCTGGCCCATGACAAATGCCACCCGGCTGCACTACCTCTATTCTTATCCGCCTTCCACCTCTCCTCTCTCTGTCCCCCCCCACCTACCTCCCCTTTTCTCCCATCCACTTAGTCTCCCTGATTTCACCCTCCTCCTTTCCCTTTCCCCTCCCCAAAATTTCACCTTATTGTTCGTTTCTCATCTACAAGACTATGTGTTTTTTTTTTTTAATTTTATAAACTGTTATCTTTACTTATGATTATCTCAATTGTACCAATGACATGGAACCTTTGTAAAAGAGCCTTGGCTCAAAGGTATTGTAATCCTAGAACAAATAAATAAATGAAATAAATAAATAAAATAATGTGCCTCAGAACTTTAAACCTTGCCGCATGTGCCACAGAAGTTCAGAATCTCTGCCGCAGAAGTTACGTCTGCAGTGCTGCAGAGAACAGGGGGCCTTGCCTTCAAGTTCCTGAAAGAAGTTAAGAAGATGGACTGTGGATGACTTTTTACCAAGAACAGAGAAGATAGGAGAAGAGGTCACAAGTGGGCATTAATTGGGTGGGGGGGATTTAAAAAGGATGCGATGAAGCATTATTTTACAAAAAGAGTGGTTGAGCCGTGGAATGGTCTGTCGGCAGAGGTGGGTGGTTGCCAACATCATAATGCTTCAAATACGGCTGGGACAGAGGAAAGGAGATATTAGCTACTTAGCAGGAAGTGGGGGCAGAAACATGAATAACAAAAGGGAGAAGAGTGTAAGCAAAGACTCCACAGAGACAGTAGACCCTGGGGTATGAAAGGGTAATATGGGCAGACAGGATGGACCATCAGTCTTTTTCTGCCGTCGTCTATGTTTCTAAGTTAGGCAAGGCAATGCAACTTTATTTCTTTGGTGCACTATACACTGGCTCAGGACACCTTATAATGATAAAACACATGATCAAACAGTTAAAACAATTCTCCCAGTAAACAGATCCAAATGTAACCCCTAGGCGGTGCTATTCTACTACCCTTGCCTGTATGGCTATGCACAGGTTGAGGGGCCTGAGTTCACTAATAAGGTGCCTCCACCCAGAGAAATGGTATTGGGATTGCTTGTCTGCTCTGGTATAGCCCTCTGGGAAGCTATAACCACCCACCAACCCTCCTAGTGGCCCAGTATCTTAACACAGTAGTAAATTCACAAACAGTATGGAACAGTGATAATATGTGCACACCCTTCACACTTACCACCAGGGTCAGATCTTCAGCAGTTTCCCTGGCGACCCCCTGTAAAATAAGGTTAGCAGTGCAACAACACACTGTAACCCCACTAGCCAGGTTAAGCGCAAACAAGACAATCAGGTTTATTTAGGGGCAGTGAACAAGGAAGGGGTGTGAATATAGGAAAATGACTGGCTATCTGATTTAGTTCAATGATTTCATGCACTTTTTATCCCAACCTAACAGTCACACAACACTGGGTACCCAGGATGGTAAGTCTGGCTAGCCAGAGGCATTACCCGGAGATGACCAGCGTTGCAGCTGATGTTGGGGCCCTTGGTGGAGAGAAAAGCAATTAACATGCAAAACACCCAGATTATTTGTTTATTTTTAATTTTTTTTTTTATTAATTTATTTTACCAGGAGAGACACACTAAGCTGAATTATGGATTCAGCAACAGTATAATTTTCCGAGCAATCCGAGAGACTGTGAGTTGTATGAGAGGCTGCAACAAGCAGGCAATCCTGTTCAAGAAATACTGTGGCAAGTAAAATTGATAGAAAGCTAATGGTAAAGTCCAAAAACTCATATAGATGTGCTGAGGAAGAAAAGCAGTGCAGTCAGTACAGTTTGAGAAAAATTTATCAGTATGCAGTAAATCGGATGTGCAGTGGCTTGAGTCAGATACAGAACTGTTGATGCGTCAGGAGTGTTGCCGTCGTCATTACAGGGTGGGGCAGTAACGTAAACACAGCAGCAGGTAGCCATTTTGTGAGACTGTTCCGAGTATTGTGAACTGTGTAGTAATGATGAACTGTTATGTGCTTAATTACAGACATGGCTTCGGGATCATCCAGCTACCCGGATCACGTCCGAGCTATGATAGCTGAGGAGGTTGCCAAGCTTAATGAAACTGAACAATGTTTCTATGGTGGAAGTTTGCCTCTTCATCTTGCAATTCCTGGATACTCTGTGGGAGTATGCATATTGTGCCTCAAGGCTAGAAGGGACATATTTATGATTCCTCACTGTTCAGGATGTTTAGAGAAGAAAGGTCCGGCCAAGACACCACAAATTTGTTTGGCTCCCACATGAACAAAAGTAGAAGACCCTGCATGTAGCAGCACACAGCACCAGGTTGAACCTGTTGGGGGAGGCCCAGCAGAGCGTGGCTCAAAGGAAGAGGGTGTAGATTTACTGCCAGAGCAGATTCCTCCTGATGTCTCCACACCTGTGCCACAGATGGACAGTTCAGAGGGAGAGTCTGTAGACCCATGGAGAGAGGGTCCTAGACCTAGCCTCATTGAAGAGAATGAGGTTTGAGAAACATTAGAATGGGAGGTGTGTACCTCCATGCCCAGTAAAGAGTGGACTGTCTTGGGAGTGAGGGTGACTGCTCACTCCTTGGCCCAAATCCTAAGTGAGGAAGAAGAAGAAATGTATTTCTCTGTTGAGGGTCCCAGTATGCGGCCTCAAGCTCTTGCCTCAGAGGCACCAGAAGAAGAAGTTGGTGACTCCACAGCCCTGCCCTCAGAAGGGGTCAGGGACAAGTTCTATGTTTCTTTGAGTATGCGACACTGGCAGAACCAGGACTAGCCACCCCCAAACCAGGCTGAGGGTCATAGACTGATGAAGAGTAGTAAGTAGGAAAGACTGGTTCGTAAGTAGGCAAATTAAATCTATGGAATGTCCTTTCCTACCTTTCCTCAGAGAGTCTGGGAGGAGATTGAGAAAAACAGGAGAGCCTGGCTAGTGGAAGAGGCAAATAAAGAATTGCAGCCCGGTGCAACTCGTTATGTCAGAGACAAAGTCATCAGAGACAAACTGCAGTTTTGGAAGCTGGGCAGGACATCGTTAATAGACACTGTACGTTATGTGGACAATAAAGGGAAAGAGACTTTCCATAACATACATTTTGTCCACCCAGATAGGGTCATAATTCTTGCACCTGACCCATTGTGGTACTACCCTCAATGTTACCATTGTCCTGTGAATATGCCCGTGCCTACCCAGAGGGCAGCAGAGCAGTGGTAGCAAGTGTCTTCCATTCAGTCGTTGCCGTACCCATGTTGTTCCACCAGTCTGGTGTTCCAGGATCCAAGGTGTGTCCAGTTTCAACATCCTTGCAGTGTGCCTTTCCAATTTCATTGCCTGGTCTTCCAGATAGCCCAGATGACATCATCCAGCTGTTTTCCTGATTCATCGCCTGGGATTTTGGATGACATCAAGCCAGCTGTTCCTTTCCTGTTCCAAAATTCCATCTCCTAGATGACATCAACCCAGCAGTTTCCAGACATTCATCCTGTTTTCTGGAAGATTTCTGCCCAGCTGTATCTGAAAAATGTTGCCAGGGAGAGTCTTCGGCTGGAGAACCAGGTGCTGTCCATTTTTTTGTTCTTCAAAGGACTGGTAAGTCCAAAAGTTTCTTACTTTATTGACATTACAATACACATCCTACACATGGCAGAATAGAGACTATTGAACTGTCCACAAAGACTCTCCCCCCTTTGGGATTACAGTACTTCAGGAACTGTGCTTCACCAGACTCTGGCCCAGGAGAGACTCTTTCATGGACCTTGCCCTCGGGCATAACTGTTTGTCACTAGTGTGGACTCTTAGGGCCTTCCATCCCCAAAAGGTGTATTGTACATAATGTTGTTATTTTCTACTGTTTTGTACTTTTCTACCTTTTTTCTAAAAAAAAATATTTTTGGGATTCTCCAATGTCTTGATGGTATGGGTTATTGTTGTTGTACTGTGTTTGCAGATTGGGGGTGTGTTTTGTCTTTTCTCTTTCAGGTGGATCCTGGTGAAGAAAGAAGAGAAGGCAAGAAGAGGACTGGAGGGACTCATCGGAGTTCCTTTGTGCTTTAAAGTGTCTTTTAAAGTATAGTAGTTGTTAACATGTGTTAACTTTTCCTTCCACAGGTGTATTTGTGGGGAAGTGTGGGAGTGTAATGCTTATGTATAGTGTTAGCTCTGTGGTTTGGTTTGCAGGTGTCCAGGGATGGGGGAAGGGTCCCCTGTTTTGAGTAGGTTTGCTTTTTGGTTAGTTAGGTTTCCCTAGAGGGCTAGGATTATAGATAGGCTGTGGTCCTGACCGGCTGGAGGGTTCGCAGTTTTGGTCTCCTAAGGCTATGCTCTGGACAGTTCTCTCCAGAGCCACTGGTTTTCCATAGTAAGATCTTAGTGTAGGAACTGATGCATCAGCTAAAGGCATCTAGGCCCTCAGTGTTGTCTGCCTGTGCCTGGCACAGGTAGGGGAGAAGGTAGCGCTACCTCCCCATAGTCAACACACATAGAGTAGGATGGCCTGGTGCTGGGTAGGTAATGACTGGGGACAGTTATTTTCCTGGCTGAGGGTGAGTGTAACCCCCTTGTTCTCCTGGGATTACAAGAATCCCATTAGAATCAGTGGTAGGTAGGAAAGGCAGCCTGTGAAATACCAGGTAAGTGGGTTTCACACTGTCATACTCTTGTGCTCAGTCTCAGCTGAGCTGGAGGATGATATTGTCTTAGAACTCTCACAGCGGCATGAGCCACACTGTTGTCCAGCTCTGGAGAGATAGCTTTAGAATGTTGAGTTAGAGTGTAGTGAGTCTGCAGTAGGAGTCAGTGGAGGAGGCTGCAGGTAGTGCAGCTCCTCTCTTCAGCTCTGTAAAAGAGCCACCCAGCAGTTTTTGTTTGTTTCTCACCCTAGAGTGAGTCTGTACAGCCTAGTGGTGAAGTGGTAGAAATCTAGCCAATGGTTTTCACAGTGCCCCATCCCAGGAGGGATGGGATGTACTCCAGAATTCAGGGGCAATCCCCTGGCCCAGTCTGGACTTTGTGTGAAGCTGCCTGTGAATCAGCTGCTCTGTGAGTACCTTTGTTGTTTTGGAATAGCCCTGGGGCACCTGCATTCCTTGTGGTGAATTTCTCTCTGATAAAGGGACCCTGTCACCCAGTTTCTGTGTATTTTTAAAAGTGTCTGCCTACGTTTGGGGTCTAGTGAGAGACTGTCCAAGTACAGAACTTTTAACCAGTAGTATGTTAAATGTGATTTACATTTCAAGATAGCATATATGTTGTCTGTGAGGGTTTTATTAATCAGATGAATGGCCAGGTATAAACTTGGAAACAAAAGGTGTGAGACCCCCCCCCCCCCATCTGGAGTAACCAATTTACCTATCCAGGTTCAGTTTGGGCACCAGTACAATTTTCAGTCAGTGCATTTGGCCAGTGTCTAATGGAAATAGTTACCCAGATGTGGGTTTTGGATTCTCTGTTCTCAGTTCACCTCAGTATAGTGAGTGCTGTAAGATTTTGAGCCTGTATGTGCTCTTTTGTGGTTGTGTGTGCCACTAGTATTCCTCAAGAAATATGGAAAAGTGTCCTAGTACTGGCCACGTGTGCCTAGTCGAGGGGAAATGTACCAATAACTGGCCATGTGTGATAAATTGCATTTCAGAACCTGGGAGTTCACCTTTTGTGTTCATGATGCCTATGCTAAATGGGATTTCAGGAATTTCTGTACCTCAGTAATCTGCATTACCAGTATGAGTAACCCTGTGGAGGTCCATCTTCACTTTGTATTATTCCTACTTTGTTACGTGAATAAAAGCCACACTCTAAATTCCCAAACTGGTTTGGACAGTATTGTTATTGCTTCCATTGTGTCTGTATTTACTTGGCTGCCCCTGACCAGAAGTGCAAACCTAGCACAATTATGAGCAGCCGTTTTCTCCCAGGGACCTGGGTTGCTGGCCATGGTAAATGGCCCCTCCAGGTGTGTGCCAGGTAATTGCCACACTTGGTTGCCTGTCTGTACTAGCAGGCTCAGAAATAGAAGTGTGTACTGTTGTGTAAACCCCCATCCCTCTCAGTTGCCCCTAAATGCTATGTGGTGAGTGGAGCAGCCCTGCTAGTTAAACAAGTGGGGGCCAGTGGGGGTTACACCAACTTCTGCTAAAGGCAGTTCTCAAGCAGGAGAAAATGTGGCAGGAAGGCAAATGAAGCCTCTTCCCGTCACTTCCCCTATGCTCCTTCTGCGAGCAGTTGCTCGAAAGCATGAGCTATTCACATTTCCACATCCAACTGTAACTGATCTACTGCCTCTTGGCATACAGGACATTTCCCTTGTCAATCCAAAGGTTCGGTTGGCTGAAGGAGCTGTCAGTCACAGTGAGGGCTCCCCCTCCAGGTCCATTTAGGCGCCAACTGAAAAACTACAAAAGTACTGAATTTCCTTCCCACAAAACACTGGGGACTTGATCCAATTTAGATCCCTAGTGGTTCTATTGGTCCAAATATAACCCCTAGGTGGCACTATCCCAAGGGCTACTACCCCTGCCTGCTTGGCTAGTAGCTGGTTAAGGGTCCTGAGCTCTGAAACGGGTGCCTCCACCCAGAGGTCAGGGTTGGTAGTGGTCAAGCTAACCTGGGCACAGCCCTCTGGGACACTGCAACCTCCCTCTTTCCTTACTAGTGGCTGGTACAATACACAATAATCACTTTCACAATACCCCTGATACACCACACAAGTATCCATACTGTTTGCACTTACCACCAGGGCTTTCCTCTGGCCCGGCCCTGGGGACCTCCTGTAAAACAAGGTTATACACAGCAAATAACAGCAGTACAGTACTCTTGCACAAACTAGAACCACAGTCAGATAAATGCAAAAAAGAGTTAGATCTGATTTATTTAAGGGACTTAAACAAGAGAGTGGAGTAATCAGGTTAATTTGCTTAAAGGCTGTATCAATCAAACAGTTATGCATGCACTTCAGGGTCCATAAACAGTCACACACTCTGGGTACCCAAATGGAGAATGGTGGGCTAGCCAGGAACGTTGCAGTTGATTGGGGCCCTGTGATCGAAGAAAACAACATGCACAACACACACTATTTGTAATCCGGAGCCAGAGGGCTCAGTTCATGAAAAGAAAACAACAAGACAATCAGATGACACACTTTTAGATTAGACTGTTGTTGCAGGGAGCTACCCTGATGATTACTCACAATACCCAAGACTGGACACAGGCTGGACGAAAATTGAGACAGCAGGTGGTTAATCTGGAGTGCCAGGAGAAGCAGGGCCCACACGAATCACCGAGGTGTCGTTCCTGTTCAAGTGTGGCGAAGGGGGAATATCCCCAGGCAGGTCTCTCGTCGATGGCCTTCTCTGTGCAGCGGGTAGACTGACTGGGCCAGTGCAGCAAGGCCCTGGCTAAATGGAGACAAATTCGGATACAGTCTGTTTTGGGCTGGCTACAGCTTCCAGCAAGCAGAACACAGTTCACACAGTGGGGAACCAAATCATGACCCACTAACAACTCACAGCACATTTACATGTAAGGAAATTCTACTGTACCAGGCAAACCGCTCTCCAGTCATGATCGCAAAGTCTCTGCAGAAACCGGGGATTCAAAAGCAGCTGGAAATCCTGACAGGCCGATCGCACTCAGCAAAATCTTCGGTCTTCTTCAGGTATGAGCCTGGTAAAAAATCAGTGGCTTACTTCATTCTCACAAACTTGGATTTAGTCTAAAATAAATCTCTTTTCTCCCTCTCAGGAGCAGTAGGCAGACATGCAGGCCACAACTCAGGCCTTTCCACAGTTCTCCCGTGCAAAACTACCCAGATGGCTGCTTGACTGTCTCAAGCTGTTGCTTCTTCAGCTCCCAACTTAGATCTGACTCAACTGCCAGCAAGCCTAGGAATTTCACCAGAATCCAAAAGGTTTGGTTGGCTGATCTGTCTGTCAGTCACAACAAAGGCTCCCCCTTCAGGTACAAAAAGGCACCAAAAGCCCCAAACTACAATTCCTACAGATTTTGACTCCAGACAGCTCCTATAGTCTGGCTCCATTTTAGGTCCCACCAGTACTGATTGGTCCAATTTGGCAGTCCAGGACCAAGATAGTGGATATACACAAAACAGTCCTTGCTGCAAAGAAGGCAGGTTAGACAAACTACGTTATCATTATCACTCTAAATGATTTTCAGCAAATAGTTACATCTTTCAACAGAGCTCCCTCTCAGATTACTTATGACTGCAATCCAGGCAGCTCTTAAAGAGACAGTGCACAGAGGCTATACAGGCACTCTCTGGCAATCACATTTAAACTGCTAAAATGCAGGACACCAGCCTGGCAGTGAACATTTAGGCAAGCTCAAGGAAGACTTTTTGGGAACCTCCATTTGTAGGGGGTTTACACCCTTCCCTGCCTGGAGAAAACTTGGCGTCCTTGTCAAGTCTATACCATCATGCATCAGTTAACATAAACTTATTACTTTACTATACATATTCACTATATTTCCCAATACTTTGTCCATTCTGACAATGCATTAGGCATATTTCACACAAGGCAGTTGATCATTATTATACTAAATCAGGTAATAACTTCTTATACCTTAAACAATGCAAGAGGGGGCCCTTCCCTATCAGTTAACTTGGGTCTGGATAGGGCAGGGGCACCATGGTGAGAGGGCAGAATAAGTAACCTGGAATGGGCCATCAAGCTCAATTTGGGCAGTGAGCTTGGTGAAACATAAACACCTTTGTGAACTACATGGAGAGACAAGTCCACAGGCCTCCCCAGAGAATCATAGCTGAAACGCAATACTGGCTTGAAATCTCAGACAGTCTTTCTGGGGGGGAACAACCACAGTCTCTGTACTTTCGGCAACAGTCTTGGGGCTTTCATCACTTAAGTTGGAGTGCCTCTGCCTGGATGGGAACATCCAAACTTGGAGCACTGTCGGGTCCTTGCTCTGCAGGCTCTGATTCTACAACACTTGACTCATTTTGTGAAAGCTCAGGCATAATCAAACTTTGAGGCACTGAACGGGGGTTGTCAGCACTCTCATGGTGTTCTGCAAATTCTGGTATGTCATCAGAAAGACTCATTCCATCAGCCCCTCTCTCAGGCAAATCATACAGTTCCACAATACACAGAGACTCAGCATCTTCAGACATGATACTTTGCACTTCACTTTCAGGGAGCATTGGCTCCAAGGACAAAGCTGAGGGGCTAGGCAGTCCAGAAGGCCCAGCTTCATCCCCACAATTAATCATGGGGTTACCTTGAAACAGCTGACTCAGTTCATAAGAGGGGTAATAGGCATAGTCACACTCACTTTTGTCAGAAGTGGACTGACAGTCACTATCATTCTGGGCCTGCTGCGGAGGAAACCTTAAATCTGTGACCACTGGGGTGGGTTGACTCTGTCTCTTCCTTGCAGCAGCACGAGTCACCTGCCCAAGGGAATCAATCTGATTGTTCAGCCTCAATTATGACTTGTCCAATAGGTAGCCAATAGGGAGATCGGGGCTGGTGCTGTCGGAGGTCAGGCCGAGTGTGCCCGTGGTTCCTGGGTTTTAGGCAGGCGGGCTGGAGAGCCTGCTTGCTTGCTTGGACCTAGTCATGTGCTGACTAGCCCGGTAACTGCTTGGGGGACAAATGGGGTGGAAAAAGTTTTCAGCTGGGTAGCTCCCGTTGAGTAGAAAATCGATTTTAATCTTGAGGAGCTGAAGTGATTTTTGGCTGCAAGGTGGATTGGATCATTTTGGAGTGACTGAGAGCTATCCAGGTCAGACTGTTCTTTTCTTTGTTTTATATATTTTCAGTGAAGCAGTGAGAGTGCTTCTTTTCTTCTATCAAGGACATTAGCGTTATAGACTGAAAACTATGGAGTGATGAGAACTATCCATATCAGACTGTTTTTCTTTTTTGTTTTATGCATCTTGGTGAAGCAGTGAGAGTGCTTCTTTTATTTATAAGAACATTTGCAGGGCTATCTGATTATTACCCTACCTATGTGAGAGATAGGTTGCGGTATAATTTCCCCCAGGGGTGGGAGCCCTGTGGAGTATCTACTGTTTTTTGTTCTGTGCCTGGATTGTTTTGAACTCCTTTTGAGGATCCGAAAGTCTGTTTGATGGGAATGGACAATTATTTTACTTTGGTTTTGGTGCTAATGCTCTCCCTTGCTATGTGAGAGGTGGGGGGTTGTTTAATCTGTTTTAAGATAGTTTAATAATGTTTGTTTTGTTTAGATATTTTTTATAGAAAATACTAGTGGCTGATAAATAGAAATTTTTAAATTTGTGGCAGCATGTTTTGGGATCGAGCCTCTGTGGGCAGGCGTTATTCCCCCTCTAGGCTGAGGGACCTGCGCCCCTTCAACAGCCTCCCCATTGCAACCTGAGGTATATAAGTGCTGTCATGCCTTGGGGATTGCACGGTGCAGGCAAGGGGGGTTCTTCGGCCAGGGGGGTGAAGTGGGCAGATAAGGGTGGTGAGGTCAGGGAGACGCCCTGGGGCAAAATGGGTCCAGGATAGGGGTGTGCGTTGCCTGGTTCCCATATTCAAGGGCTCCACGGATAATGGGCAAGTGACCCGCTCCTCCAAGGCCTCTCATCCAACCCAGGCGGTGTTATACAATGCCAGAACTATAAAGAACAAGACAGAAATTATTGCTTGCTGATCTTGTTGAGTCTTCTGACCTGGCTTGCATCACCGAGACCTGGCTGGATGAAAATTCTGGTCCCATATTGGAGTCAGCTATTCCAGCTGGGTACTCGGTGATACACCGCCCGAGATTGGATCAAAGAGGGGGTGTTGCCATTTGTTTTAAATCGGAATTGGCCCTTGTAGAGGTTCCAGTGGTGAACCCCAGATCCTTCGAGTGTATCATGGGAGCAGGTGTGGGCAGCAGAATTCTACTCATCTACCGTCCACCTGATGATGAGAAAGTTTTTCTGCAGGAAGTTGCAGACTTCATTGTCGACCTGGTGTTGGAGCCCTCCTGGTGATTGGTCCTGGGGGACTTCAATGCCTGGGTTGACGATGAACTTTCACATTTTGGTCAAAACTTCCCTCCAACTGATGACTTTGTTGGGCTTTACACAGGTTGTTACCACTGCTACCCATATTCAGGGTCACTCTTTGAATCTGGTGTTCACCCTGGGGATGGAGATCACGGAACTGGTGGTGGAACCAGTTGGGTGGTCTGACCATCACTCCATAAGGTTCAATTTCACGGCCCCGCCCCCATGAGACCAACCCCTTTGGAGATGGTCCAGTACTGCCCTTTGAAGGGAGTTACCCCTGAGGGACTGATGGCAGTGCTGGACATATCGAGTTGGCCTATGGAGTGCATGGAACTGGATGCCTTAGTACTGCACTATAATAATATGGTGCTGAGGGCTCTGGATTCTATAGCTCCTGTCTGTATTTTCCCCCCTCTCCCTTTGCCCTTGGCCACCTTGGTTTGATGGGACATTGAGGGAGCTGAGGATAGTGGGACGAAGGTTGGAACGCTGCTGGTGAAAATCTGGCCTGGAAGGTGACCGACTTAGACTGATGGCCCATTATGTTGACTATCAATCAGAAATCTCCCGTAAGAAGGCAGAGTTCCAGTCCAGGGAGATAGCTGCATCAAGAAATCGACCAGCTCAGCTCTTCCGGACCGTGGATAGACTGTGCAATCCAGCCTGTCTGCGGGGCCGGAGAGCTTTTTCACAAATAAAGTGTGATGAGTTTGCTCGGTTTTTTGATGATAAGGTGTCATTGATCAGGTCAGAGATTCACAGTATGCATTCAAATGAGCATGGCGGTGATCAGTGTGAGGTTACAGGCCCTCAGTTTGTCTGGACGGACTTTGACCAGCCAGCGATCACGGATATCAAGAAGATTGTCCAGGACTTGCAACCGACTTGCTGTAGTTTGGATCCTGGTCCTACACGCCTCCTTGTGGGGTGTATGGATGCGATCAGACCAGTCCTTGCTGAGATAATCTGGTGCTCTTTGGATCAAGGGTTGTTTCCGGAGTCTTTAAAAGAGGCTACCGTAACACCCCTTTTGAAGAAATTCTCCCTTAACCCAGATTGTCTCGTTAACTACAGACCTATCTCTAACCTGCCCTTTTTGGGCAAGGTTATTGAGAAAGTAGTCGCATTGCAGCTCAAGGACTTTCTCACCACCCATGAAGTCTATGATCATCTCCAGTCCAGTTTCAGGAAGAGGCATAGTACCGAGACAGCGTTGGTTCGGGTACTGAATGATCTCCTAGTAGCGAGAGATCATAGGAGTCATTCGATCTTGGTTCTCCTTGATCTCTCTGCAGTATTCAACACCGTGGACCATGGGATGTTGCTAGAACACCTGCAGCTGCTCTGTGGACTGTCGGGAACAGTCTTCAGATGGTTCCATTCTTTTCTTAGGGGTAGAACCCAGAGGGTAGTATCAGGAATCTCTTCCTCTGCTCCCTTTGCTCTGCCCTGTGGGGTACCACAGGGTTCTGTGCTTTCCCCCATGTTGTTCATGGTGTATATGCTGCCATTGGGAGACATTATAAGACATTAGGGGCTGAGCTTTCACTGCTATGCAGATGATACTCAGCTGTATATGTCCTTTGTACCCAAACAGAATGATGCTTTATCGGTCTTTAACAACTGCCTCGCTGAGATTCAGGACTGGATGAGTGCTAACTGGTTAAGACTGAATCCGGACAAGACTGAGGTGCTGGCGGTGGACCTGGGTCACCGTGCAGAGAAGTTGACTCCTGGGTTCTCTTCTGACATTATGTTAGGGGGTACCCAGTTGAGACCTTCTGAACAGATGCGGAATCTGGGCATAATTCTTGACAGCGAACTGACACTGAAGGCACAGGTGTCAGCCATTGTCAAGTCTTCCTTCTACCATCTGAGGAAAATAGCCTGGATAAAACACCTTGTTCCACATGATGACCTTCCAGTACTGGTTCATGCCTTTGTTTCTTCATGTCTTGACTACTGTAATGCTCTATATCTAGGCTTGCCGGGGGTGGATCTCCGTCACCTGCAGCTGGTGCAGAACGCTGCAGCCAGGTTGTTGACTGGGTTGCTAAGAACTTGCCACATCACACCTGTGCTGCGCGAACTGCACTGGCTGTCGGTGCAGTGGAGAATCACCTTTAAGATCGCGTTGCTGGCCTATAAGACCCTACATGGTCAGGGACCGGGCTACTTGCAAGATCTCCTTCAACCCTACCGCCCTCTCAGTTCACTCCGCCAACGAGGGATTGCTAGAGTCCCAGGGTTCACCTTCAGTCATCTGGGGCCAGAGCTTTTTCTTTTGTGGCCCCAACCCTGTGGAATTCTCTACCTCGTCTGATTCGAGAGTGCCTGTCCACAGAGTCATTCAAGGCATCCTTGAAGAGTTATTTATTTGAACAAGCCTTTAAATAGGTCCCCTTGTTGCCTTTTAACTGTTTTATATTTATATTTACTGTGATAATTATTATTTTGTTATGTACTTGTGCTTTAATATTTGAAAAGCGCATTATAAATAAAATTTTATTTTATTTGATATGATTTAGCAAGTGGTTACAGTGCATGGTCTTGACAGCTTTGGAGTTGTTCTCTGGGCACACCTGGTACACAGGTAAATCATCCAACTTTCCAACTACAACATGGGCAAGATGGTGCCACCGATCAGCAATTTTGTGTTTACCATGCAGTCTCAAATTGCATAACAACACACAGTCTCCAGGTCGAAGCTCTTGAGCCCTTATTTTTTATCATGCCTCTCTTTGTTGGCTAAATTTCTCTTGGTGCCCATTGTCTGGGCCAGTTGATAGGCATGGTTCAATTGAGCTTTCAGTTTTTGTACATATTGCAAGTAGTTTCTGGCCCGGACCCCATCTGGAGAGACCCCAAAACAGACATCAACTGGCAGCCAGGCCTCTCCCTCGAACATGAGGCAGTAGGGGAAGAACCCAGTAGCATCATTTTTAGTGCAATTGTATGCGTGTACCAAGGTGCTAATCTGCTGGCTCCATTTATGCTTGTCTTTTGGGTGGAGGGTGCCCAGCATGTCTAGAAGGGTGCAGTTAAAACGTTCTGGTTGAGGGTCTCCCTGCTGGTGATAGGGAGTGGTTCTTGGCTTTTGCACCCCCCATAGAGAGAGTATTTCTTTGATTAGATGACTCTCAAAGTCTCTGCCCTGGTCAGAGTGGATCCGCTGGGGGGCACCATAGTGGACGAAGAAATTTTCTATTAGCACCTTGGCCACGGTAGATGCCTTTTGATCTTTGGTGGGAAAAGCTTGTGCATACCATGCGAAATGGTCCATAACCACTAACACATTGCCGATGTTCTGCTGATCAGGTTCTAAACACAAGAATTCTATGCAGACTAGTTCCATGGGGGCGCTGGTAGTAATATTAACAAGGAGGGCAACTCTCTGTGGCAGGGCTTTTCTTTGCAGGCAGCGACTACAAGTCTTTACATGGTGCTCAACATCGGCTCCCATTTTGGGCCAGTAGAAGCGAGATCGTACCAGGTCAAGGGTTCTGTCAATACCGAGGTGCCCCATGTGATTGTGGAGGGACCTCAGTACCAAATCTTTAAAAGCCGTGGGCAGGACTAATTGTTGCTTGTCTACTTTGCCACTATGATCTACTGTCTCTCTATACAACAACTGATTGAGCAACTTCAATCCGGGGCCTTCTTTAAACAATAAAGCAGTTCGCAAGTCAGTGGAATGTAACTTAGACACATCTTTCCCCTCACGCAGGGCATCAAGTGCTGGCTGAATCATAGGATCTTGAGATTGAGCCCACTGAATGCTGTCATTGTCAAATTAAGGTAGTGCACTAATATCTAGAGCAGAGAAGTGTCAATAAGCAGCTGGTATGCAGGTGTCAGAAGGGCCCAAGCAATCTACTAAACAATTCACGGTGTCCGCAGACATCTGTTTATCTCTATCAAACTTTTGGCACAATGCTCGAATGTCAGGTTCATACAGCTTGACCCAATCACTCTTGGAAGTGGGACTTTGTGATAGGGTGTCAGCATCAATATGGTTCAGGCCCGGTCTGTATTCGACAGCATAATCATAGGTTGATAATGCAGAAAGCCACCGGTGCCCAGTGGCTTCTAACTTAGCTGAAGTCAGTACATAGGTCAACGGGTTTTTTTCAGTCTTCACCAATATCTTTGCCCCATAGAGGTATTCATGAAACTGGTCAACAATGGCCCATTTTAGTGCAAGGAACTGCAACTTATGCACAGGGTAGTTTCGTTCAGATGGGGTCAAGCTACTGGTCTCAGGCCATTCTCATGATCTTGATACAGCACCGCTCCTAGACCCTGCAGACTAGTGTTCATATGCAGCATGTAGGGTTTGGTGGGGTCAGCATAGGCGATGATGGGGGCATGGGTGAGCTGGTATATGATCTCATGGAAGGCTGCTTCATAGTTGGGCATCCAGCGGGGCCCGAGAGTTCACCTGGGTGGAAGTATACTTGTTCTGGTTCTTTAACGGCCTCTTTTTTGTATTTTCGATTGATAGGAGGGTAACCCTGGGTAAGGTTCAAGAGTGGGCGAATCACCTTGGAATAGTCTTTTATGAACCTGCGGTAGTGGCCACAGAACACCAGGGAATGTTGTAGTTCTTTCAGATTATGGGGCTGGGGCCAAGTAGTCAGTGCTTCAACCTTACGGGGATCAGTCTCTATCCTTTTTGTAGATACTATGTGCCTCACATACTTCACGGAGGTTTGGAAAAACTGGCACTTGTTAATGGACAGCTTGAGGCTGAAGTCTTCCTGTCAGTCTAGGACTTTAAACAGTCAGTTCTCATCCTCCTGTAAGGTGCTCCCAAACACAATGACATCGATCAAGTACACCAGGCATTCCAGCAAATTCATATCTCCCACTGCACGTTCCACCAGTCGCTGAAAGGTGGCCGGGGTGCCCGATATCCTCTGTGGCATCCTCAGAAACTCAAAGAACCCCAATGGACAGATGAAGGCTGTTTTCTCATGGTCTTCTGGGGACATCGGGATCTGGTAGTATCCGCTGGGAAGATCCAACACAGAGAACCATTTGCTCCCATTCAAGCAGTCCAGGGCATCTTGTATATGAGGCATATTGTATTGGTCTGGGATGGTCCGCCGGTTCAGGGTTCGATCATCAACACACATCCTCACAGACCCATTCTTCTTATGCATAACCACAATGGGAGAGGTGTATGGACTCCTGGATTCTTGCATCACACCAGCAGTGAGCATTTCCTGCAGGTGTCTTCTCACATCATCTATGTCTGCTGGGGCTAGGCGTCAGGACCTCTCGCGAAATAGCCCTTCGTCATGCAGGCGTATGTGATGCTTCACACCCTGGACACATCCCATATCCCATTCCTTCAATGAAAACACTTGGTCTCTCTGGGTAAGTCTCTTGTTTATTCTAGCCTTCCATTCAGCTGGAAATGGGGAGTCACCAAAGTCAAACAAGTCTGGGGTCACTCTCTCCTTCTCACCAGGGTGCTTGTTACTGGGCAATACTGCAGTGTCTGCACAGTGTACCGTAGCTAGGGTGCACCCTCTGTTCACCCAGATCTCCCGAACTGACACATTGTGAATCTGGACCATCACTTGCCGTGCATAGGTATTGGCATGAGTAGGCAAGATGCTGGGCTTGACCAGTAATCCTTCAGGCAATTTTCCATCGCCTGGAGCATCCAACATCAGTATTTTGTTCTTGACATCTTTCCAGAGGCGGACCTCCCCTTGAATGGTACACTGGGTATTAGGGGCCAGTACCACTGAATCAGGATCCTTCTTCCACATGATCCCCACCAGATCATCCTGGTCTACTTCCTTTGGTTTCTGTTGCAAATCATAGGCCCTCTTGATCAGATCTGGAATTCTCAGGGACCTCCCAGTCCATCGCCCTTGTTTCTTGTGACAGAGTTGCGCCAGTCTCCCAAACATATGGGTGTTTGTCCCAATTAACAGGGGGACCCCATCATACAGTCCGGTGGGAGGACACACTAGGGCCAATGTCTCTACTCGCTCCTCTACACCAGCTGCAGTTGCAGGAAAAGACAACCAGAGGTGGACATACCCTAGGTACCGATAAGACTTGTTGTTCAGGCCCCACACATGTAGACCTTCCAGGGATTGCAAAGGCACATCAGATAAGTGTTTGTCATACCAGTCCTGGAATACAATGGTCACTTGAGACCCACTGTCAAGCACAGCCCAAGTATGAATACCATTCACAGTCACCGTAGTCTCCATTGAAGGGACCACTATTTAGGACCTGTCTGAAGAGGCAATAGCAGAGGCCTGGACAGACGATTTAGCCACAAAGAAATTTGAGTTAGGGTTTCTCGAACCCTCACTGTGGTCATTTCTGGCATCCCTTGGCCATTGATTTGCTTTTTGGAGCACCCTTGGAGTCTGTTTACTACTCTTTATAAGTCCTTCTGAGACTGGTATTCTCTTTTCATATGGCCATCCTTTCCACAGTTGTGACAAATGATAGAGTCTTGGGTCATCCTGGGAGAGAACATTGTATAAGGAACTGAAGCAGTAGTAAGAGATTGGGATCTAGTATCTGCTTGCAGTGATGAGAGTGGTGCAAATGTGTCTTAACAGTTCCTTTAGCGTGGCAGTCAATCCGGTGATCTCAGCCTTGGAGCCACCTTCGGTAGCGGATGCATGAGGGTGCACCCCCACCCCCATGGCAGTCATGTCCTGAAAAGGACCAGAATCTTTTTCTGGGGGGAAACCCTTGTAGAGGCACCCATCTTCAACTCTCAGACTTCTTTTAGTAGCTCGTCTTTCCAATGCTGGGCCCAGGGCAGGAAGTCCTATGCATTCTCAGAGTGATTTAAGTGCTGATTTTTGCTAGGCCTTACTTGGCTAGATCACTCTCAGTTGCTTGCACAGCATGGCAGATGGGGTGGCAGATTCCCCATGGGGTCACCTTTGCTCAACCCCTGAATTTCTTTCATTGATACCCATCATAGGAGGGGCGATTCCAGTTGGGTGGCAGGCGCAGCTGAAGCAGAAACAACTTTGAAAACAGAGCAGACTTAAGGATCAAGTCCATCCTAGTTCAATCCAATTCATTTGACGGCAAACTACCCTTTCTGAGGCACTCTTGTAGCAGCTTTTCAAGCTGAGATACATACACAGACAATGGCTCCCCTGGCTTCTGCTGAGCATTTCCTACTCACCACCACAGATCCTCATCTGAATCCGGGCTCCAATACACATTCTCCAATGCATCAAGATAGTCCTGTGCAGTTGCTCCAGGGTTATTGGCCTGCTTGGCACGGATGGCCAGGGCAGGACCTCAGAGGCTGTCACTCAAACTCTTTTTGTTTCTCTGCTTGGAGCATTGCGCAATCAAGTACTAGAGGGCCAACACGTCTAATCCAAGTCTCCGGTCATCCTCCCCATGGGGGGTGGGAAGGGTGCCTGAGAAGATTCTCAGCCTTCGGTAGGAGTCATGACTAATGGCAGGTACAGATATAGGAGCCAGCACTGGCATGGGCACAGAAGGCAGGGCAGTAGCAGGTGCTGGAGTGGGAGGGGGTGTTGGGGAAGGAACACCTCCAGCTGGCAGGAATAGTTTCTTAAAGTCCTCTACGGTTTTCCCTTCCTCCAGCAACAACTTAGCAAATTTCTCCTCAAAAGTCTCAGATAATCGTGGGAGCTCATCCTCCCCAGGGTCTTTACTGTCTTTTGTTATCACTCTCCAGGCAGCTGGAATCCCTTCTGGGGCAATAGTCTGTGGCACTTTAGAACTGTCCACAAATTCACTACACTCTACCAAGGCTATGAAAGTTTGGGCGATCAAATCAGCCTGTCGACCCACCACCACAGGGTTTTTAAACATTCAGCTTTGGAGATGCTCCCTCCAGATGTTTACTGGTACCCAGAGGAATATCCAGTATAAGAAGAGCATTTTGGAGAACATTCCTGCCCAGATACACCCACCCCACCAACTGGTGTACAGCCATTTCTACTGGGGCAGCCATTAATCTTTAACAATAATTAAATAATTTTGGCACTACAAAGTACAAAATCCCAGCGGTGATTCTCCAAATTGTAACCACTAGGTGGCGCTATCCCAAGGGCTACTACCCCTGCCTCCTTGGCTAGCAGCAGGTTAAGGGGTCTGAGTTCTGAAACAAGTGCCTCCACCCAGAGGTCAAGGGTTGGTAGTGGTCAGCTAACCTGGGCACAGCCTCTGAGACACATAACCCCTCTCTTTCCTTACTAATGGCCGGAACAATACACAATAATCACTCCAATACCCTGATATACCACACACAAGTACCCACACTGTTGCACTTCCACAGGGCTTTCATCTGACCTGGCCTGGGGACCCCCTGTAAAATAATGTTATACAGCAAATAACAGCAATGCAGTGTTCTTGCACAAACTGGAACCACAGTCAGGGTAAATGCAAAAAAGAGTTAGATCTGATTTACTTAAGGGACTTGAACAAAGGAGGGGTGTAATCAGGTTTATTTGCTTAAAGACTGTATCAGTCAAACAGTTATGCATGTGTAAACCCCCTACAAATGGGTGTTCCCGAAAAGTCTTCCATGAGCTTATCTAATTGCTCACTGACACTGCCTGCAAGTGCTTCTTCAATTGCCCTCTCCTCGTCCCCCCCTTCTATCGGCCTGCCCTCGAGAACACACACACACCCAGAGGGCTCCGAGCATGAGGTGGGCGGCCACCCATAGCCGAAAAGGAACCAGGAGGCGGGAGAAAGCCAGAAAAGAGCAGGAAAGCCGCACACAGCCAATCGGAGGCGACCGCCAGCTGCCAGCCTCTGATTGGTCGCCTTCTCCATTGACTTTGCTGTATCTTCACTGCAAAACTGGAAGAGATTACTTGTGTTTGTACTGTAAAATTAACTTCTCTAAAAAAGGGCTAGTTTTGCTGTTTTACTGACTGTACTTCTGTGAAATGCATACTTACCTGTTTAGATAGTAATTACAGTCTTTTTGGGTCAATTTTGTGTTGGGCTAGATGCTCAGGCACTAACCCCCCCACCCCCAGTCTTTGTTGTACAAAGTTTTTAATCTAACACCTCTGCAAGCCACTGCCTGCAAGTGCTTCTTCGAGTGCCTCTCCTCTGTCCCTCCCTTCTAGCAACCTGCCCTCAGGGACACACCAGAGGGCTCCAGACACGCGGTGACCACCCCGCAGAAGAGACCAGAGCCGGGAGAAAAGCAGAAAATGCACGGAAAACCCATAAAAGTACGCCCACCCCTCACCCTTCAGGGTGTTTCTTATACACACCTTCCTTAAATCTCGCCCCCATAGCTATTCTCCCAACCATTCCGTGCTCATTTTCTTCACATCACTGCAACCTCTCTACCTCCACCATGCTACCACCTACTGCTGCTTTTTCTCCACCTTCCTTAGATCAGATGAGATAACTATTTGGAACCATACCGGGGTGCTTAGAGCCACTCCATGCACCTCTACTGTCCAGTGGATACTAAACTATACATACTTATACTACTTCTGCACAAATCCTTGGGAATCCCAGCTCACAACCAGTTTAGACTCCTCCCTCCACCGCCACAGCACTACAATTACTCTCATACATCCATTAAGCCAGCAATCTCGATAAATAAACACTGGCAGGATCATCACCACTATACTGGATCCCAAGAAGAAAAACTGCCTGACTGCTCACCTCCTATCCTTGGTACTCATCAAGTTAATCTTTCTGCTGGTCTGTGTGGCACTAAATCAACCCTGGACCCACTGAAGCTCGTCTCTCAACGGACTAACCTCCACCATGGATAGGTTTCTTCACTTCAATGCCTGCAGCCTCCAAAAAGTTCTCATCAACAGGCCAGGTTGCACACAACACCGGACTGTCTGGTTATATCGAAACATAGCAAATCTGCAACAAAGATAGTGTAAACCTTCCCTATCAACTCTGCAGATCCGGCCGTCTATCAGAAGCAGTGGGGCAGCCATCTATGTAAAGCAAATATCTCTGCATGCCTCAATTCATCTCAGCAAAGGAATTGAATGCTTGTCTATTAAAATAACCCTTCCCAACATCTTCCTTTCCACTGGTTGGGTTACTATAGGCCTCCCTCTGCAGACCTCAAACTCCTATCCTTTAGGATCATACTTAATCTGGGCCCTAAGACACCATCATCTTACGAGAACAGACTTAAATTGGCATTTAATGCATCTGCACCCCTGACAACTACTACGACACCTATGGATTCTCTCAATTAATCAAGAACCAACAAGGATCAACCAAAAGAATACTCTCAAAGCTCACTCCTGGATATTATGTTAGTAAATAAACTCATCATTATCTATGCAAGTACTACTCAGTGACATAGTACCACTGTCCCATAGCACAATTAGACCAACAATCAAACACCAATCCTACAAATTCCTCCCACGAAGGTCAAAAAGACATAATATTGGGATATCTCCATGATCCAACCACACCACGTTGGCAAGAATTCTATCCCAAGATCAATAAATCCGCTCTTAATCTAAATGATATAATCATAAAGTACCCTCAATTATCCACACCACCAGTGTCAGAACCAAACTCAAATCCTGGCACAGGTTCTCTCCCACAACAAATCCGCACACCGGGCAACAACTCTGGAAGGGCAAAAGACAAAGGACAAATACTGGCTCAATTCACAGAAAAGCAGAAACTCCTACACAAAACAAGTAAAGCCAAGGCAACCTTCTACACAGCTGAACTAAATGCACCCACAACAACCCTTCAGGTTCTGGGGTACCATAAAAACATCCTAAGTCAAAACCTCTACCCCAATCTTACCATCAAAAATTAAATAATATTGAAATCGACAAGCAAAATATCTTGAATGCAGCCAATGACCATTTCCTACAACTGACCTAGCTTCGACTCCCTCCTGCAAACCTATTAGATCATCTCTAAACCTACAATCTACTGAAAGTAAAGGTTACTTCCACATTCCATTCAAACAATATTATTCAAAAAGTAGAAGACTCCCTCAACAGATACCACCAAAGTGCAAGTACAGACTCTGGATCCCTACTTTCTAAAAGTAGCACTGTATACCTTAACACCCCCTCTTACCTCTTCAATCTATCACTTATCACTGGTACTATCCCTCAACTGGAAAACAGCCAAGTATTCCATTACTCAAAACCAGGTGATCCATGGATCTCAATAATTATGACCCATCTCCATCACCCAATACTATCAAGATGCTTGACTGGTAAACTCTCAATTAACTGCACCTTGATACCAACAATCTCCTAAATCAACTCAATCTGGTTTAGATCTATACATAACACCTCTGCACTGCAAAGTCACAAATGACTGGCAGACACCCTAGACAAAAGAATAATACCTGTGCTGTGTTTTGGATCTAAAAAAACCTTTGACACTATGATCATGATCTTCTAATCCTCACTAAACTCCATAGGCCTTGACTCACTATCTATTAAATGGACAGATGCTATCTCTAAGGGCTACAACAGGTAAAGAATGATGGTGATCTATCTCCTAGCCACTCAGTGTACAAGGCTCATCCTGATCCCATCCTTTTGACATCAACAATATTGACTCAATCTCTCTCTTTCTAATATCACCTTTTTTGAAGTGACACTGTACTTTATGTGATGATCCCTCACCATCAAAGCCTGTGACTCCTACAGTCTCAATTCTCCTCCTCCAGCATAACTATAAAAGAAATTATTACTAAATGCTAAGAAACCAAAGCTATGTTCTGCCCACAGAACTGCTCTTCACTATCCATCATTCACCCTCCACAACTCTCTACAAGCCTTGGTGAAAATCCCGAATATGTGACAAATTCAAATACCTAGGAGTATGAATAGACAATAAACTAGACTATACACCCCGTTGAAGAGCTCACAAAAGCTAGACAAAGACTTAGTCTATTCTATAGAATCAAACACTACACAACCAAAGATTCAAAACAAAGATTAATCCTTGCATCATTCATGTCCTCATTGATTATGCTGACTTCCCTATAGTCATTGCTCCTCTCCCTCTAAACAAATAGACACCCAGCATCATGACTAATAGATTATTACTGACCTTCCCTCAACACCCATCATTTACCCTCTCTACAATGCAGTCAGCTGGACATCAGCTGAAGATACTTAGACTGACTAAACTCACCCACCTTTACCAGTGACTGAACTGTCTACCAGCTGTAGAGGTCACCAACAGATAAACTGAACTTTGCCAGAGACATTGTTAAACTTGGGCCTATGTCCATTCTGGCTCTTGCTGTCTGTTCCTGTGCCAGCTACAGTTTTTGAGACCACCTTCAAGGATCCAGCCCTGCACAAAATTCATCACAGGTTGCAGCCACCTACAGGAAAGGCTGTGAAGTGGAGGTGAGTCGTGGCGTCCCAGTTTCCCCATGTGCAACTTCCAGCATCAGGTCTTTATTTCTCCAGGTTGTCTACAATCTTCTGGTACAGTGAGTAACCTCAGGATAGCTCCTGCAACAAGCATCTTGATTATCTTTTGGTACCATGTAATTGTTTTCAGCTGAATTTCAATGGTTCCAATAGATTAGGCCAGCTGGCCGTGGGTACAAATAATTTATTTTGCTTGTATTGTTACAATTGATTACTTCCTACCTTCAAGGGCCCTAACAACAGCTGCAAACCCAGGCACCGATTCTGGCCAACCAACACTATAATATAGGGTACCCAGTAGATGCAGGACTATTTAGAAATGAGCTAAATTAACTGTATATTAATTAACCTGGTTTTCCAGGACAGAAATCATTCCCTCAGATTTGCTTCCTCCTCCCTGTTCATGTCCCTGCATAAACTTGATTTACTGTGTTACTTTGAACCTTGCTTAGGAGCATATAATTATTATCTGGTTAAAAGTGATAGGCTTCGATGAATGTATTAAAAGTGCATGCTGTAATGTAAATCTGTCTTTACGGGGGGTTGCAGAGTGTACACCAGGACCAGAGACCCTGCTAGTAAGTGGGACAACCGTGAGCATATTATTAATGTTTATTGCAAACTGTCTATTAACACTGCTGATAGTCATTGTCAGTTCCTAGGTAACAGGTCACTAGGTGGGATTGTGGGTGGTGATAGCTTCCCAGAGGTGGTACCAGTACAGATAGAATACCCACACAAACTGTACTCTGGATGGAGGCACCAAACTATTGTGTTTACTGAAGGTAGGGACACCCGGTACTTGCCAATTTGGAACCCAGGCCCTTCAACCTGTTGTTAGGAAGACAGGCAGGGGTAGTAGCCATAGGAGTAGCGCCACCTAGGGGTTACATACAAAAAGAGAAGGATAAATTAGAAGTTCTTGTAAATTTAAATTCTGAAAAGATTTCATAAATAAAGACTATGGCGAAAATGAATCACAGCTCCTCGTGAACTGGTTTACCTGCAATCCTTGGCAAAAGTTCCACAAACAGTTCAGTAATCCGGGGAGGGATGGCGCAGTAAGGAGCTATGCTAAGGAGCTCTGTCGGGCCATTTCTGATTAAGTTCTTTTATTGTCAGATGATATGGGGAAAAAACACTTCAACTCATCTCTCTCATTAAACAAAAGACTTTCTGAAGAAAGAGCAGTTGAAGAGGAAGAAAACTCTTCTTCTTCGGCCTTGATATGCTTTCTATTTCGCAAAAGCCATTAGACACCTGCCTAACCGATTCATCTTGTCCGGGACAGCGCGACGGCTGTTCAGTGTGAGAAGCTCAGTCAGAGCTTCAGTGTGCACTGACCCAGTGACAGAATAAGAAACTGTGATAGTGAACCCTGAACTACAAGAGTTTCCTAAACAAAAAGACTTACTCAATTTGCTTGTGCCGGTTATGGCAACTCCAGCAGATAACATGCGGAGACATCAGTTATCTACTGATGGGTCGACTCCTGGATCCACAGCTGGATCAACTTTCAGGTCTAGCTTCAAACATGGCAAGCCGCAGCAAGCAGCGATGTTATGTGTGAACCAGTCGACTCTTTTGGATTTACATTCTGCTTCTCTGTTGACCAAGGTCGAATTTAAGAACTTAAAGGAGGCGTCTTCTTCCTTCACAGAGTTATTTCAGTTTTTGTCAGCATTCGATAGGAAGCTAGATTTGCTCAATTCATGTTCGGACTACTTGGACAATGAGACAAAAAATGTGAAAACGGAACTGACAAAAGTCCAGGAAGCTCAAAAAGAGATACAAAAAGAAGTGGCTGTCACTAAGCAAAAGACACTAACAAATGAAGCTTTATCAACAAGTCATTTAAATGCTGTACTTGCTCTTCAGAGAAAGACAGAATCTATAGAGAACACTATCGCTATAAAAATCTGAGGTTGGTGGGAATTCCTAACTCTTATGAAAAGGCATTTGGATCTATAAGAGACTTATTGAAGGATTTCTTTATAGCTGTTTATAACTCCAGAGACCAACTTACCTTTTGTCACCAGAGCTTTCCGGCCATGAAAACAATACATCTCCAATCAGCATACATCCCTACTACAAGATGTAAGTTTCGATTTACCCCGATTCTGTGGCTGTTTTAATCAGGCTGCTAAAGTGGACAATGTCTTTAAATACATGTTGGGTCCTAGAAGCACTATCATCTTCTCCCTTGCTTTCAATGCTGACAGAGATCTCATTTAAATACAGCCAGGAAAAGGGTGCTTTACACTATAAGGATGTTATCTGCCATATCTTTCAGATATAGCTCCAGTTATGCTTCAAAGTCAAAAGCAATTCCTCCAATATAAGGATGACATAAAATAAATTGGTGCAAACTTTAAAGTGTTGCACCCGCTAAATGTTGTCTCATGTGTGGTAAGGACACCAGATTGTTTTTGGAACCTGAGCAATTGAAGAAATATATTTTGGAGAAAAAATACAAAAAAAAAAGAGAAACAACTAAGTTTGGACATAATGGAACAAGATATGCCTCCTTTGGAAGATTAAAGGATGAATCTAAGTGTACCAATACAACTAGAATTATAGGTTTATAGTGAAGGCTCTTTCAGGTGGACCTACTAACCTATTTTGGTTTAATACTCAGCAAGCTTCTGACCCATGCTTGCCCCTAGGTTTTTTTTTGAACATGACTCTGATAAGTTGGAAGACTATACTATTTATGAATTCTCAATATTTACATATGTAACCTTTAAATTTGAAGTCAGTATTTATTTATTGAAATGTTTCACCAGGAAGGCACACTGAACAACAAGTTGCTCATCCCCCGGTGCGACCTTGGGGGGGGGGGTACAATTGGATGAAGAATTAGACATACAGTTTAACATTTAACATATCTGAGAAATTAAACATTCAATTACATTTATAACAAGACATACAGTTAAAAAATATCATAAATAATCATACAGTCACATTTGCGACATACCATACAGTTAAATTTATCATACCTGTGGAATATGCACTTAATTACAAGTGGCATATCTAAGAACATAGTACATAGCAGTGAAGGGGGAGCAGAGCACGCTGAGAAGCAGGCTGGGGGGTGGAATCATTAATAGGGGGTGTGAGTCATGGAGAGGAGCAGGGGCATAGGAGGATAGTTAAGGAGGGTTAAAGCAGGAGCAGTTAGATGAGAGAAAGTTATGTAAGGCAGAGGCAGGAGAGTAGGAGGAGGAGGAGGAGTGCCATATTTGGGAGGGGGAGGGAGTTCCAGATTTGCAGGAAATGATGGGTGAAGCCTGACTGACCAATGAGAGTGGTTTGATGGGGCATCAACAAAGTGTGAGTGTCAGAGGATATGAGAGAGTGGGAGGGGGGTAGGTAGGAGGGAAGTTCTCTTAACCAAAATTAAGAAGTGAGTTTGACACAATGAGTGAGGTGCCTGTTGGCAAGTGGGGGAAGGGACATGGTGTGGTAGAGGTCACAGTGATGAGTGCATGATGGAGCATCAGGGCACATCGACAGAAGGAGTTAAGAGAGTGTCCAATCTGGTTAGGAGGATTTAGAGCGGCACCATAGACTACATCATAGTAGTCGAGAAATGGGGAGGATCATCTTCTGGACTAGTTCACTCCACACTGTAGGAGGGATGCAACTACAGTTCCTGAATAAGGCACCAAGCTTGAGGCAATTGTTTCAGGAAGGTGTCAGTGTGGCCAGAGAAGCTGAGGTGTTGGTCCAACCAAACCCCAAGGTGCCTGAAGGAGGAGGTGTCCTCTGGGATTGTCCCATCAAGGGTATGGAAAGATGGAAAGGGTGGAGTCTTTAACTTGATTTTATCCCTCCCCCAACACACACACACACTTTGTGGATTTTATCTATAAGTTAAGGCTAAGCTTTATTTTAATATTGATCGTGTGAAGGTAACAGTCATTGTTATATAACCCTGTAAAGTTTAATTATTAATAGTCCTGTAACAATTTAAGATCTCTAATTAAAAAAAAGGAGTCCAGTATGCCTGCATAAGGAGAGAGAATAAAGATTTAAATTCTGCACATAAACACATGTAATACCTATTTCTAATAATTATTTTAAACCAGAGGCCACGTAGTGGTTACCTGCTTGGTAGTCTACTCTGTACCAGAATGTATTTCCATATGTATAGCTTACTATAAGACATCCTGGGGGTTCTTTAACAATCTCTTCCAGGCCTTTGTCTCCTCACAATACATGTCAATCGTTCTCAATAATACTTTCCACATGATTGGCATGGGCAGAATAAAGAGTTACTAAATTGAAACATATTGTTTCATTCTTCACGTCACTTTCCTTACAGAGCACTTGATGTCTGAACTGAGATCTGGCAAACGCATCTGTCTGAGCAATATTGAAACTATTGTATTCCCTTTCTAAAAACCTGGCACTAAAATCCTGAGCACTGCAACATTTTTTTCTTCACAGTTACAATGTTATCGTAGCCTCAGGTTTGACCCTTTGTATACTGTTGACAATATGCACGGGCAGACAACAGGATGCCAGCAGAGGTTTGTTCTTGTCTGTTGGTTTTCTGTAGATACCAGTACCTACCCTTGCATTTTCACTGTTACTAATTTCTACATTTTCATCTACATCCAAAAGATCACCAAATTTACATCAGCCATCACTGAGAATTTGAGACTTATGTTTATGGAAAGCAAAACACAACAAAATCTTGAATTTTAGCTAGGTTCCCTCACCATACAGATACCACATCTTTGTTACACCTTTTCTCAAATACCATTTTGTGAAACAATGTTTTTCTCTAGATCTTGCATGTTCTGTATCTCCCAAAGACCAACAGATTATAATGTATGGTAGAACGCTGTTAACCTTAGGAAATCATCATTTCCTAAGGTTGTTAACTCTCGATGTGACACAGACATGTTACCCTATCGATGCTCGTCACATCGATAGGTTAACAACAGCGATTAGTCTGAGCATGTGTCTTTTTTTTTTCAGCGGGAACCGACGGATGAACAGCAGCGGTTAGGAAGGACTGACGCGGCCCGTGACTAGTTAGCAAAAAGTAAGCAGCCTTTTTATGTGGGACCATACACTATAAAAAATAATGTATGGTCCCTCTTTCGGCAACCGGTCAATGTTAACCGTCTCGAGGTTGCCATGGCGACGTAAACCTCTCGAGCTTCGCTCTCGAGGTTTACACGGTCGCCCTGGCAACCTCTCGACAGTTAACTGACCGGTTACCGATAGAGGACCATACATTATCCTCTATGTTGACCACGGTTGAGATGAAGGAAGCCTCCACTGGTGTGCCCTTTATTTGTAAATAGGAGTTGTTCAGGCACATAAACACATTAAAGTTCAGCACATATTCAGCTAGCCGAAGAGAAACAGTGTTGCAGGAAGTGTGGCATGACTCCTAGTATTTAAGAAGTAAGCTAGGGCATTTAAAGCACCCTCATGGGAATATTTGTATATAGTGACTCCATATCTAGATAGTCATTAAATACACTCTTTCCTCTAACTCCTTTTCTATGAAAACCTTGAGCATGTTAGTGGTATCCTTGACACAGGACCTATGACTTTAGACAAATGGCCTAATGTGGTGGCAAACATACTTAGACAGTGGCTCAGTAAATAAGCCAATACCTCTCACAATTTGCCTACCAGGGGGATTGTTTAATACTTTATGTACTTTTGGCAAGGTGTACGGTTGTTGGTCGGATTGGGTGCGGTGCTGCCAATACATTCTTAGTATTACCATCAATATATCCTTTGTCAAATGCATTGGTCATTGCCTCATTTATGATCCATTTAAAATCATTCATTAGGATCCCTACCAACTTTCTAGAAAAATTGGATCTGACAATTGACTCCTTATTTCAGCTATATGATCTGCAGTGTTCTGAAGTACCACACTGTCACCTTATCAGCTGGCTTAATTGTCAGTTGTTTGTTCACCCTGCAGTCTGGATGTGGCATCTCTCTCTCTCTCTCCAGCTATGTCAGTTTCTGGTACCTCAATTCTGGTAAGTTGCTGAAAAGCACATTCAATTATTTTTCACACAGGCTCTGAAATGATGATATAGCCACTGTTGATGATGTAATAAAGTATGATATCTTTCAGAACACAGTCCCTGCATTGTCATATGCAAATATTGGCTCCAAATCGAATGCTGGATTGGCAGGCAGATCCTGCGTCCCATTTTCTTTCAATTAAAAAATAACTTGAGACTTAGATTTTGACAAGCCATGTAGAGACCAACAATTGTTTCAAATGTGTTAAGGTCATTAGAGCAAAAAGAAGTCCTTTCTTAAGTACTTTTCTTCTGTTTTGGAGACAGTGTACTCAAAAACTTGATTACTTTTGATTTCTGTTGCATCCCTTTTGCTGTTGATTCAGAGGGCCTGTTGTTGCTGCTATCTGCTTTCTAAATTTGCATGTCCTTCCTTTCTTTATCTGTCTCTCTTTGCCTGCCTCGAACCGTGGACAGCATGGGTTCCTGATGCTGTGGCATAAATTTTGGTCCATGTGTGCTTGCTGACTGCTTTTGCCTAAACTAAGAGAATTGTTTGACCTCGCTGCTCCGCATCACTCTGGTTCATGCTGAACTTGAATGGCACTCTCTGGCTGCATTTAGAATTCCTCTTGCTTGCTGATTTGCATCTGGACCACTTGACTACCATTTCCAATTGAATGCACAGTTGTTTTCATAATCGCTTTTGTCCCTTAAGACTGTCTTCTGCTTCTTCCAACTTTTAGTTCAATGTCCAGTTTCACAATGGAGTCCTTCAGGTTTTGATTAAATCAGCAAAATCTGTGCTGTTTGTGAAAGGTAGAAGCTGTGATTCCTTAATCTTCAATTCTGCTGTGATCTGATCATTAAGCTCATTTTCATTTTCTAAAATCAGGACTATTTGTGCTGCTGCATCACAGAGAATAGCTCCTCTCCATCTTGCCATAAATATCGGCTTCTCAAATCCATCTGCAGGATTTTTCAAGAGTCTCAAACCTGTGGTATCCTCACTACTTATAAGCAGGCTTCCAGGCTCACCCTGTCCCTGGCAGGAACAAGTGTTGCACCTTCACATTCCCACGTTAGTGGTATTTAAATTGGCCCTTGCAATTGAAGACAGTGGTTTTAAGACACACCATTGTGTGACAGTATATGCCTTTATAAAGCACTGCTCATGCAACCACCCTGCGAATGGGGTTCCCAGAAGTCTTCAGGAGCTTGCAGGAATGCTCCAAGCCTGGAGGTGTTCGGCATCTAAGCTGTTTAAATGTGGTTCTAAGTGAGTGCTATTTGAGCCTCCATGTACTCTCTCTTTAAGAGCTGTCTGCTTTGCAGACATAATTAATTTAGAAGGGGGATTGTGTGTTTCAATGCCCGAGTCCCACCCGGGCTGCTGTCAACTCGCTCCGTTTCTGCCATCGCTAAATGTGCAGAGGGAGCTCTTTCAAAAGGTGTAACAATCTGCCAGGAATTGTTTAGAGTAATTATGAAAATACAGTTTGTCTAACCTGCTTTTCTTTGCAGTTTGAACTGTTTTTGCCTTGCCCTCCATTCTGGTTTTGAACTGCTGAACTGGACCAATCAGTGTGGGGAGACCTTTAAAATGGAGCCTGCTGCTGGAAAATCAGAACTTGGACTCTCATTGTGTAGCCAGCCACCTATGTACTGTATGGCCAGTGCCTCTGGGATATGTAGTTTGGACCTTGGTGCCTTTTGCACCAACAGAGAACCTATTGTGAGTGACTGCCAAACCAGCCAACGAACTGGGAGGAACTCAAAGGAAATGCCCTGCTTTGTTACTGGAAATCTCAGATCAGTAGTGACAGTGAAGAGAGAAGGAGCCCTGCTTCTGATGCGTACAGTTAAGCAGAGAAGCTCGTGGAGGCCCTGAAGTTAGTCTGCACCCATTTGTAAGTGCCAGTTCGGACTGAATCTGAATTTTGAAGAGAAGGAAGCAGTGTGTAGAACCAGGCTTGCCAGTAGAAGACTGAAGATTTGCTGAAGTGTGATCAGCCTGTGGGGACTGCTGATGCGGTGTGTGATCCGGGTAATTTGAAGTGTTTGCAATCGAGATTAAGAAGCAACTGCCTGGTATAGTACTTTCTTTTACATATAAATATTGCGTAGTGCTTGTGGGGATCGAATGTTATTTTTCCCTTTTTCTGTGAGCTGTGCCAAAGCTGAAAGAAACTTGAGCTTGAGTCGGACTAAATCCGCTATGCTACAATTGCAGTTGGGTCCAGCCACAGGACCCTGTCTCTATACCTTGTTTTTCTGGCAATCCAGCTAGCTAGAACATCCTCCATCCAGCTTTCAGCTTTGGTATTGTGAGTACAAATCTGGGTATCTTCCTGCAGCCTTTTATCGATTACAAGTGTGTCATCTGATTATTGCTGTTTCATTTCTTCATGAACTGAGCCCAGGGCTCCGGATTACAATTTGTGTGTGCATGTGTTTTTCCATCAAAGGCCCCAACCATCTGTACCGACCCTGGTTAGCCCCCCACCATCCTGGGTACCCAGAGGTGACATTTTGGACCCTATATGCATGCACAGTACTGTGATTTGAATATTTCCAAACCAAATCAACCTGATTACCCCCTCCTTGTTACTGTCCCTTCTAATAAATCAGATTTCTTGTTATTGAACTATATGCTGTCTGTGGTGTCAGTATATGTAGAAAAAAGCATTACATTGTGTTTGTGTCTATTGCCTGACCTTGTTTTACGGGGTCCTCAGAGGCGTGCTGCAAAACATCAGTCCTGAGGTAAGTGTTACTGTATGTGTAAGAAATTGTGCAATTGTGGGGTATAGGGATGGTAACTCCCGAGTATTGTGTGGGCCACTAGTGGAAACAAAGCAGGGTCACAGTGTCCCAGAGGGCTGTTCCTGAGCTAGTCTAACCACTATAAACCCTGACCTCTGGGTGGAGGCACCTGCCATTGGACCTAGGCCCCTCAACCTGCTAGTAGCCAAGCAGGCAGGTGTAGTAGCCCTTGGGACAGCGTCACCTAGGGGTTACATCTTGGAGGCGGATCACCGCTGGGATTTTGTGTCCTCTAGTGGCCATATTTATGAATTACTGTTAAAAATAAATAGATACCCCAACAGAAGTGGCTGTACACCAGTTGGTGAGGTGGTGTACTGGGCAGGAGATTGACCCCCAAAATGCTATACTTATCTTGGATATCCCGCTGGGTACCAGTACGGACACTGTAGAGGGAGTACTTTCCAAGGTCGAATGTTTACTGAAAACCCTGTGGTGGTGGTGGGGCGACAGGCTGATCTGCTCGCCCAAACTTTCATGGCCCTAATAGAGTGTAAGAACACTATAGACAGTTCTAAAGTGCCACAGGCTATTACCCCAGGGGAAGCCCTCACTGTCTGGAGAGTGATAACTAAAGATAGTAAAGACCCCAGGGAGAACAAGCCCCCCACTATCTAAAACTTTTGAGGAGAAATTTGTTAAATTGTTGCTGGAGGAAGGAAAACGTGGAGAACCTAAAGAAACTGTTCTTACCACCTGGGAGCATACCACCCCAACATCCACACCTGCTCCAGCCCCTGAGCCAGCAAGTAGTCATGGACCTTACCACAAACTCAAGGTATTCTCTGATATCTGCCCTACTCCAAATGAGGAAGTTGATCTGGGGACCTGGATAGATTCTGCTGCTCTTGCAGTACAAGACTAGCAATGCTCAGAGGCTGAAAAAGGGCCCGCCTGGGAAAAGCCTCCAGGGACCCGCCTCACGACCTTTTGCTCCCTGAGGTCCTCTAACCCTGATGCCAAGCCCAAGAGTACATAGTCACCCTTGAGAATGTGTTTGGGGTACCACTAGTGTCGAGGCCTTGAAATGGAGACTTAAAGAAGTTAGACAACAGCGGGGAATTGTTATCTGCCTATTGGATCGATTAGAGGATCTTACAAACCATATTTCAGAAGGGGCTGGACCTCTAGTGAAGTGGACCAAGTAAGGCTGGATCATATACTCTGCTCTGCCCGGCACTTCAGCTGGGTGTTACTCAAGTGCAACTGCATCAAAGAAATCCAGTCCCTTGCCTTTCCATGTGTTGATGAGGAGGTACAGGAAGTCGAGGAGGAGGAAGGTTTGTCAGAGCCCTGCGCAGTTGTAGCTGCTGCATCCCCTGCTCCAGGTGCAGGGTCAGATGCTGATGGTCTGGAATCATCGAAATCTCATGACACAATCCGAGATCCCCATGTTAGCCAAGGGGGGCCCAGTCAGAGAGGGACGGTTACAGATGTCCTGCCCTGGGACAAACTGCTGAGGGAGTTCAGGGAAGCAAAATACAGTCTCCTTATGAAGGCCCCCCCCACAAGTACAGGCTCCGTTCCTTATCAGACTGCATCTGCTATGGGGGTGAGGGTGCCCACCCAGGCACCTCATGTTGACAACAGTTCAAAACTTGATGTCTTGACTATGGAAGTGAGGGAACTGACGAGATGTCTCCAAATGCTCACCACACCACCGACAGAGGCGGGACCAAGGTTTTCTGTTGGAAGTACCACCACCCTGGCTCCCAGTGTGATGCCTCGGCCATCTCAATCTCAGAAAGGTATGTTTTGCTATAATTGTGGGAAGGATGGGCACATAAAGAGGGAATGCAGGTCCCAAAAGACACAGACAAAGTTGCATACAGGTTACAAGGAGAGCTTCGGAGAACAAATCAGTGGTTAAGAGGTGCACAAAATGATCACAGTGAGGGTCCCAGAAATGTTAACTCACGTCCCTTTGTGGCTAGATCATCTGCCCAGGCCCTTGCTACCACCTCTCCAGACTGTTCCAGAATAGTGGGTCCCTCCATGGAGACCACTGTGAAGGTGAATGGAGTGTCTACAAGAGCAGTGTTGGTCAGTGGCTCCCAAGTGACAATTATGTTCCAGGACTGGTATCAGAAGCACCTGTCTGATGTGCCCTGACAACTGTTGGAAGGACTGCATGTCTGGGGGTTAAGTGAGAAGGCCTACCCCTATTCCGGGTATATCAGAATTTGGCTGTCTTTTCCCACCTCTGTGGCTGGAGTGGCAGAGCAAGTAGAGACCCTGGCCTTAGTGTGTCCCCCTACTGGACTGTATGATGGGATTCCTCTACTGATTGGGATGAATGCGCATATGTTTGGATGATTGGCGCAGTTGTGTTATGAAAAACAGGGGTCAAGGACTGGTAGAGCTTTAAGAATTCCAGCCTTGATCAAGAAGTCATATGAGGCACAGAGAGATGCTGAAAAAGTGAAACCAGAGGAACCAGTTGGAATTGTCTGGAAGAAAGATCCTGAGTTTCTGATCCTGGCGCCAAATGCTCAGTGTACCTTACAGGGGGAAGTCCGTATCAGAAAGGATGTCAAGAATAAAATCCTCATGCTGGATGCACCAGGCAATGGGAAATTGCCGGAAGGACTGCTGGTCAAGCCAAGTATTTTGCCTGCCAGAGCCCATGCTTATGCCAGACGGTAATGGTCCAAGTTCATAATGTGTCTGATAGAGAGATTCAAGTAAATAGAGGTTGCACCCTGGCTAATGTACATTGTGCAGATACTGCAGCGTTGCCTAGTAACAAGTGTTCGGGGGAAAATGACAGAGTGATGCCCGACTTGTTTGATTTTGGGGGATCTCCATTGCCAGCCAAATGGAAGATGAGAATCAGTAGAAAGCTTGCCCAGAGAGACCAGGTGTTGTCTTTAAAGGAATGGGACATAGAATGTGTGCAAGGAGCTGAGCACCACATCCGGCTGCATGATGAAAGGCCATTTCGTGAGAGGTCTCGACGCCTGGCCCCTGCTGACATAGATGCTGTGAGACGGCATCTGCAAGAGATGTTTGCTGCTGGTGTAATACAAGAATCCAGAAGCCCATATGCTTCACCTATTGTGGTAGTGAGAAAAAAGAATGGGACAGTAAGGATGTGCATGGATTATCGCACCTTGAACCGGTGGACTATCCCTGATCAGTATACAATGCCCGCATCCAGGATGCTTTAGACTGCCTGAATGGTAGCAAGTAGTTCTCCATGCTGGATCTTCGCAGTGGGTACTACCAGATCCCGATGGCCCCAGAAGACCATGAGAAGACAGCCTTTATCTGTCCACTTGGCTTCTATGAATTCATGAGGATGCCTCAAGGAATTTCAGGCACCCCAGCCACTTTTCAACGACTGATGGAGCGTGCAGTGGGAGATATGAACTTATTAGAGTGCCTGGTATACCTAGATGATGTTATTGTGTTTGGCAGCTCACTGGAGGAACATGAGAGCAGATTATTCAAGGTGTTGGACCGACTGGAAGACTTTGGCCTTAAACTGTCCATCGATAAATGTCAATTCTTCCAAACATCTGTAGTAAAATACTGTATGTGGGACACATAGTCTCCACCGAGGGAATAGAGACCGACCCGAGTAAAGTTGAGGCCTTGACCACCTGGCCACAGCCCCACAATCTAAAAGAACTGCAAAGATTCCTGGGATTCTGTGGCTACTACCGCTGTTTCATCAAGGACTATTCAAGGGTGATTCGTCCTTTACTTACTCTTACTCAAGGTTACCCTCCGACCCACAAAAATACAAGAGGTCAACTTTCCTGAGACTGAGTGTGTATTTCCATCCTAATAGAAGATTTTGGGGCACGATGGACACTGATTGTGAAGCTGCTTTTCATGAGATTATATATCAATTTACCACGCCCGTCCTGCTTACAGACCCAGCAAAACCCTATGTCCTACACACTGATGCTAGCTTGCAAGGTTTAGAGGCTGTGTTGTACCAGGAGCACGAGAATGGCCTGAGACCATTGGCCTTTGCCAGCAGAAGCCTGACCCCTTCCAAAAAGAACTACCCTGTACATAAGTTAGAGTTCCTAGCTTTGAAGTGGGCCACTGTGGACCAATTCCACAAGTACTTGTATGGGGCTAAGATACTAGTAACAACTGACAATAATCCTTTGACCTATGTGCAGACTTCAGCTAAAGTTGGATGCTACTAGCCACAGGTGGCTTTCTGCCTTATCTACATACGACTATGCTGTTGAATACAGAGGGGGCCTGAACCACATAGATGCTGATGCTCTCTCCCCGGAGGCCTGTTTCCCGAAATGACTGTGTCAGACTGTCAGAACCTGATATTCGAGCACTCTGCCAGAAGTTTGACAGAGAGGAACAAGTGGCCATGGACACAGTGGACTGTATGGTGGATTGTTTGGGACCCTCTGAGAATTGCATACCTGCTGCTTATTGCCACTTCTCTGCATTAGACATTGGTGCTTTGCTTCAGCTAGACAATGACAGTCTTCAGTGGGCTCAATCCCGAGATCCTATGATTAAACCAGCTTTAGAAGCCCTCTACACAGGGAAAGATGTATCCAAGTTACGTTCCACTGATTTAAGAACTGCATTGTTATACAAGGAAGGTCCTAAGTTGAAGCTGATTAATCGACTGTTATACAGGGGAAACAGTAGACAGAGGGGGACAAATAGATAAACAGCAGCTAGTTTTGCCCACTGCCTTTTGAGATTTGGTGCTGAGGTCCCTACACAATCACATGGGGCACCTTGGCATAGACAGAACACTTGACTTGGTGAGATCCAGATTCTATTAGCCAAAGATGGGGTCTGATGTTGAACAACACATTAAAACTTGTAGCTGCTGCTTACAGAGGAAAGCTTTGCCCCAGAGGGCTGCCCCCCCTTGTTAACATCACCACCAGTGCCCCATGGAGCTGGTCTGTATTGACTTTCTGAGTTTGGAGCCAGATCAAAGAAATATTAGTAATGTGCTGGTGGTTACTGACCATTTTCCGAGATATGCCCAAGCTTTCCCCACCAAGGACCAGAAGGCATCTACTGTGGCAAAAGTACTTGTAGAAACCTTTTTTGTTCACTATGGGGCTCCACAAAGAATCCATTCTGATCAAGGGAGGGACTTTGAGAGTCGTTTGATCAAAAAGATGCTTTCTCTGTGGGGGTGTGAAAGTCCATAACCACCCTTACCACCCCCAGGGGACCCACAGCCTGAACATTTCAACAGCACTGTGTTAGATATGTTGGGCACCTCCACCCCAAGGACAAGCCTAGATGGAGCCAACAAATCAGCACCTTGGTACATGCCTACAACTGCACCAAAAGTGATGCCACTGGGTTCTCCCCCTACCACCTGATGTTTGGAAGAGAAGCTCGACTGCCGGTAGATGTATGTTTTGGAGTTTCTCCTGATGGGGTTCAAGCTGACAACTATTTACAGTATATGCAAAAGTTAAAGGCCAAGCTAAATCATGCGTACCAACTGGCTCAAACCATGGCTGCCAAAAGAAATCTGGCCAACAAAGAAAGGTATGATAAAAAGGTGAAAGCACAGGAACTCCAGGAGGGAGATCCAGTATTGCTAAGAAATCTGGGACTGCATGGCAAACACAAGATTGCTGACAGGTGGCACCATCTCCCTCACATTGTAGTGGGCAAACTAGATGATCTGCCTGTGTACAAAGTAAGGCCTGAGAATAATTCAAAAGATGTTAAAACAATGCATAGAAATCATTTACTGCCCATTGGACAAATCTTGATTGAGTCTGAGCCCCCAGAAAGTGCTCCCTCTGGACCAGTGACCTGAGCTGCTGCTAAGTAAAAGCAAAGAAAGTCTGCACCTACAGATGCTGAGTTAAAGTGTTCCCCACAACAAGTCCCAGTTGAACATGACTGTCAGTACATGTCAGAGGAAAGTGAGTGTGACTTTGAATACTACCCTTCTTACGAACTGAGTCAGTTGTTTCAAGGCAATCCCCTAGTCAATCATGGAGATGAAGCTGGGCCTTCTGGACTGCCTAAGCCCCAAGCTTTGTCCTTGGAGCCAATGCTCCCAGAAAGTGAAGTGCAAAGTATCAAGTCGGATGACATGGAATCACTGTGCATGGTGGAACTGTATGAGCTCTCAGAGGAGGAAAATGATGAACTGGAACAGACTGGTGATATACCAGAACAAGAAGAGTATTTTGAGTGCCCTGATGGTTCGCTGCCAGTGTCAGAAAACTCCCTGTGAGCCAAGTGTTGTGGACTCAGAGACTGCAACTCCTGGAGCTGAAAGTGCCCCAAGGTTTAGTCTCTCTACCCCAATGGAAACTCCTGGCCAGTAAAGACAGTGCTGAAAGTGAGCCTAAAGTGCAGAGACTGTAACAGTTCCCCTAGAAAGACTGGTCGAGCTATGAAACCTGTGGTATGCTTAAGCTTTGATTCTCCTGGAAGACCTGTGGACTTGCCTCTTAATGTAGTCCATAAGGAGTGTATGTGTCCCAGAGCTCATTGCCCAAACTGAGCAAAGGTGCTAACTCAGGTTACTTGTCTTACCCTCTAAGTATGGTGCCCCTCCCCCATCCAGCCCTGAGGTAGCTGACAGGAAAGGGCCACCTCTCTTCAAGGTTAATGTACAAAAAGTAATGACCTGATTTCAGAATGTTTGTATGTACAATGTTGTATAACCAGTAGTAAACTGTGAATTACAGAGTAAGTACTGTATAGCTATATCAATGATTTAATATGTTGACTGTTGTTTAAAAAGATGCAGACCTGAACTGTTGGTGATATGAACAAATGTGATAATTTGTTTTTAAAATGTCATAAGGGTACCTACTTGATGCGGACACCACGTTTTTCCAGGCCAGGAAGGGTGTAACCCCCCCCCCGTAAATGGGGGTTCCCAGAAGCCTTCCAGGAGCTTGCAGGAATGCTCCAAACCTGGAGGTGTTCGGCATCTAAGCTGTTTAAATGTGGTTCCAAGTGAGTGCTATTTGAGCCTCCACGTACTGTCTAGATTAAGAGCTGTCTGCTTTGCAGACATAGTTAATTAGAAGAGTTGTGTGTTTCAATGCCTGAGTCCCACCAGGCTGCTGTCAACTCACTCCTTTCTGCCATCGCTAAATGCGCAGAGGAGCTCTTTCAAAAGGTGTAACAATCTGCCAGGAATTGTTTAGAGTAATAATGAAAATACAGTTTGTCTAACCTGCTTTCTTTGCAGTCTGAACTGTTTTGCTCTAGCCCTCCATTCTGGTTTTGAACTGCTGAACTGGACCAATCAGTGGGGGAGACTTTAAAATGGAGCCTGCTGCTGGAAAATCAGAACTTGGACTCTCATTGTGTAGCCAGCCACCTATGTACTGTATGGCCAGTGCCTCTGGGAAATGTAGTTTGGACCTTGGTGCCTTTTGCACCAACAGAGGACCCTATTGTGAGTGACTGCCAAACCAGCCAACCGAACTGGGAGGAACTCAAAGGAAATTCCCTGCTCTGTAACTGGAAATCTCAGATCAGTAGTGACAGTGAAGAGAGAAGGAGCCCTGCTTCTGATGTGGCATACAGTTTGCGCGGGAAGCTCGTAGGAGGTCCTGAAGTTGGTCTGCAGCCATTTGTAAGTGCCAGTTCGGACTGAATCAGAGTTTTGAAGAGAAGGAAGCAGTGTGTAGAACCAGGCTTCCCGTAAAAGACCGAAGATTTGCTGAAGTGCGATCGGCCTGTCGGGGACTGCTGATGCTGTGTGTCCTCCCAGGTAATTTGCAAGTGTTTGCGATCGGGATCAAGGAGCAGCTGCCTGGTATAGTACTTTCCTTTTACATATAAATGTGCGTAGTGCTTGTGGGGGATCGCAATGTTATTTCCCCTTTTTCTGTGAGCTGTGTGCTAAATCTGGAAGCAGATCCCAGCTTGAGTCGGACTAAATCCACTTGCTATCAATTGCAGTTGGGTCCAGCCACAAGGACCCTGTCTCTATACCTTGTTTTTCTGGCAATCCAGCTAGAACATCCTCCATCCAGCTTTCAGCTTTGGTATTGTGAGTACAAATCTGGGTATCTCCTGCAGCCTTTTACCGATTACAAGTGTGTCATCTGATTATTGCTGTTTCATTTCTTAGTGAACTGAGCCCCAGGGCTCCAGATTACAATTTGTGTGTGCATGTGTTTTTCCATCAAAGGGCCCCAACCAGCTGCACCGACCCTGGCTACCACCCCACCATCCTGGGTACCCAGAGAGTGACATTTTGAACTCTATATGCACGCACAGTACTGTAATTTGAATATTTCCTAACCAAATCAACCTGATTACCCCCTCCTTGTTACTGCCCCCCTCTAATAAATCAGATTTGTTGTTATTGAATTATATGCTGTCTGTGGTGTCAGTATATGTAGAAAAAAGCATTGCATTGTGTTTGTGTATATTGCCTGACCTTGTTTTACAGGGGGTCCTCAGAGACATGCTGCAAGACATCAGTCCTGAGGGTAAGTGTTATTGTATGTGTAAGAAGTGTGCAATTGTGGGGTATAGGGAAGGTAACTCCCGGGTATTGTGTGGGCCACTAGTGGAAACAAAGGGTCACAGTGTCCCAGAGGGCTGTACAAGCTAGCTCAACCACTGTCAACTCCTGACTCTCTGGGTGGAGGCACTGCCTTACTGGACTCTAGGCCTCAACCTGTTAGTAGCCAAGCAGGCAGGGGTAGTAGCCTTGGGATAGCGCCACCTAGGGTTACACTCACATGCAAAACATTGGCATGTTTCACTGCTGCTGCTTGTATGCAAGTTTACATTGTCTTTATGCTATATGCAATATAAATATTTTTATAGCATTTAAACTTATGGTGTGATGTTGAGTGCCTAGATTTTCCCTGCCTGTGATTTGTTTCTGTGGCCCCACCATACCAGAGTTGCTGATTTCTGCCACGGTGTCATTTGTTTCAGTTTTGCTCAAGTATTCCATTCTCTTTCTTTCCTTCCTTGAATCTGGAAATAATATGTCCTCCACTCTGGAGGGTACAAGAAGCAAAAGTTATGATTCAGCATTTCTTGAATCCCTGTTCTTTTGGTCTGGGAACAGCAATCCTCTCTTATGCAATATATCCACTAACAAAAAGACACCAAACTTTATCGATGCTGAACCCAGCACTATTAAGGATGCCTTTATTAGTGTGGAGCGTTCCAGTCTCAAGGCCCTGTGCTTGTACTGGCAGCGTGTCTCATTACAGGCCTACCAACAGCATTGGGTGTATTCCCCAGTGGGCTACTGATTACTAAATTATCTGCTTTCACTAGTGAAAGAGATAGAATTATTAATAAGTGACAAGACACTTTGCTTGAGGCATTAGTGGTCCTTAAAAGATTGATTTTGGAGGACATTGTCGAGACAGAGGCTGAAGTGATACAGGACATTGACAATCAAGAGAATAGAAACATAGAAACACAGACAATGATGGCAGAAAAAGACCAGAGGTCCATTCAGTCTGCCAAAGTTCCCTATAATCCCTGGAACTCACTGTTTCTCCAGGTACTTACCCCCCATCATCTCTATTCTCCTCCCTGGTCCCGTCGCCCTCGGTAACCATACTAACCACTATTCCCTTCATTATGTCCCAGCCCTGCTTGAATCCCCTAACTGTTTTCGCACCCACCACCTCAGCTGACAGACTGTTCCAAGGTTCCGCCACCCTTTCCATAAAGTAGTACTTCCTCACATCCCTCTCGAACCTACCTCCTGTTAATTTCCATTCGTGTCCATGTGACCGAGAATTGGTATTCAGGCTAAATAGTACCCAACAATTCATTTTGTTATTTCCTTTAAGAAGCTGAAAGTCTCTATCATATCTCCCTCTCCTTCTGATCTCCAGTGATTACATATTTAGTGCCTTGAGGCACTCCTCATAAGATCTGCCCTGCTGGCCCTGAATAATTTTTGTTACTCTGCGCTGCACTGTCTCCAGTCTATCCTTATCCTTTCTGAGGTGAGGACTCCAGAACCAGGCAAAGTACTCTAGGTGAGGGCTCGCCAGGGATCTGTAGAGGAGAAGTATTACCTCTTTTCTTCTGATATCAGTACCCCTCCAGATACATCCCCGCATCCTGTTAGCCTTGCTATAGGCCTTGTTGCACTAACTCGATTGCCTAATTGAGTTGCTAATGAGAACTCCCAGATCCTGTTCCTCTTCTGTAGTGCTAAGTCTCTCTTGTCCCATCCAGTACTCTGTCTTGGGGTTCTTTTTCCCCGAGGTGCATTACCTTGCAATGTTTAGCATTGAATTTTAACTGCCAGACCTTTGACCACCCCTCTAGCTTTTGTAGGTCTCTCTGCATTTCCCTTATTCCCTTGTCACTGTCCACCCTCCCACATAGTTTTGTGTTACCTGTGAAGAGACACAACCTGCCCTGGATTCCTTCTCCAATGTCACTAATGAACATGTTGAAGAGGACCGGACCCAGGACCAATCCCTGTGGAACCCCACTCATAACCTCCTTCTCTTCTGATTTAACCCCATTGACCATCACCCTCTGCTGCCTCCTCTCTAGCCAGTTAACCACACAGTTCACTATGGGTTTAGCTGCACTCAGGTCTTCCATCTTCTTGAGCAATCATTTGTGAGGTACCAAGTCAAAAGCCTTGCTGAAGTCAAAGTAGAGCAGATCCACAGCATGGCTCTTGTCTAATTCCTTTATCACCCAGCCAAAGAAAACTATCAGGTTAGTCTGACAAGATATTCCTGCCATGAAATCATGCTGTTTACTATCCTGGAGCCTGTTGCTCCCCAGGTAGTCTATGAGGTCCTCTTTGATCAAGTGATACCATCAACTTCCCCATGATAGAGGTTAGACTGACAGGCTTGTAGTTCCTCAAGTTGCCCTTATCCTCCCTTGTGAAGTGGTACAACGCCTGCCACCTTCCAATCCCTGGAACTTCCCACACCTAAGTGAACAGACACCAACAGAATGAAGTTCAACAGTTCTCCTTTCAGCTAAATATCTAATTATAGACAGGCAACAAAAGATTCAGATGAAAACTACAATCCGAAAAGAACAGCTATTAAGAAGAGAAAATTTGAACACTATGTCACTGATTTCTATGAAGGCAGGATTTTAAATTGGAACAAGTCACATCAGACCCCTAAATCTATTTTAAATATCTGAGTAATTAAAAGGATACCACCACTAAAAGTGGTTCCGAAACAGATAGTGGGTCTTCTTCCTCTGCTTCTGTTTTAGAGGAAGCTCCAGGGAGCTAAACCAGAGAAAAATGGGGATGCAGTTTCTGACCACAGCAGCTAAGATGGAGCCCAAATCTGACCAGATTCCCCATACCAGAGGAGGATGAGAAGAGGGTGCTGGCAACAGAGGAGGACATGACAAGAAGAACACATGGTATGGGCAGCAGGTCTACAGGAATCAGAATCAGTAGCAGTAGTGAGATCAGAGGCAAGTTATAACATTATCAGTACTGTGTCTCAAATTATGTTTTAACTGCAGCTGAGTCACCTGTTTTGCAGAAGGATTTAAGCTTTGTGCCACACCCAGTTTATCCAACTCCTTAATGTGAGGGCTTTTTATGTTTGCTTGCACGCATGAAACAAACATATTGCACTGTCAGACAGGTAGTGGTTGGGAAGATGTGTGCTACAAGCAGCCAATGCAGCTGAGCTCTGCAGGAGGTGTGCTGGTTCACACACAATCCTCATCAGGCTGCTGTAGAGACTGCTAACAGTACCTGATGTGTGTAAACTTCTCACATATGAAAGGATGAAGCAGCACTAATCACAGTGCGGCTCCAACCTTCATTGTGCCACCATCAGGCAGCGCAGCAACATCCTCCCCAATCCCAACAAACAATCCCACCGCTGCTGCCACTGATCCCACCTACCTCCCAATCATGTTCCTGGTGCCCTGCCAAGAAACAAACAATCCCACCCACCTCCCGATGGTGTCCCTGGTGCCCCATCCCAACAAACAAACAATCCACCATTTCTGCCATTGATCCCACCCACCTATCGTGTCCTTGGTGCACTATCCTGAGAAGCAAACAATCTTGCCTTCTACTGCCATTGATCCTGGCCACCTCCCTATCATGTCCCCGGTGACCTGTGTTGAAAAAACAAACAATCTTCCCCCTCCCGCTGCTGCCATTGATCCCGCCCTCCTCCCGATTGTGTCCTTGATATAAGAGTGTCATCAAGACATTCATAGAACCAGAGGCCTGCAAACAAAGCTGAGCAGTTCTGTGGTCCTAAAGATGCAAGAGGCAGCACTCTTAGATCCACAGGAGGCCGTGCAAATGGAACTATAAAATGATTATAGATTGTTAATGTCTTTAAATAAAAAAATCCTTTTTTTATTTAAAATGCTGATAGTGCAATCGGTTAGTGAGAAGCCCTTTACAGTGGCTCAGTCTGTGAGATACCGTTGTGGTAATAAGAGCACCTCATGTGCAACTGAAAGAAACACTGTGATTGGTCAGGAATACTCCAGCAATATATTAGTTGAGTGGTGTCTTTCATTTATATCAAAAGGCTGCTTAAAGTTCTGTAAAATCGGTCTGAAAATGAGCCCCATAGACTTGTATGGGGTGCATCCCCATGCTGTCCCTGGGCACATGTCACAAGACATGGGAGTGCAGGGGTGAAGCAGGCAGATGGGGAAGTGGAAAGGGATCTCCTGACCGGCGGTTCAGCCGCTGTTATGATCCCTTCCCTTCCATATGCCAGGACATTAAAATGTTAAATTTTAACACAAAGGAGCTATAGCTGCCCGAGGATAGCGGGCTGTGAAGCCCAAGACATGTCAAAATTATGTCACACCTTTACTTCAACCTGAAGTCTACAAAATTGAAAGAATCCAGGCTGCCACAGATGAGACTGGTGCAGAAGATGTAACCCTACAGATGGTGAATAAGATGATCAACCAACTGGTCAAGATGGCACAAGATACCGGACTCCCTAACTCCTCAGGTTTCCTCCCTTGAGATGAGGATATACATGCTGGAACAATCAGTACAGAGAGTGGAAGGGACATGCATGAAAACTCAAGAGGAAGCCACAGGCCTGGTTAAAGAAAACTTACCACTCAGGCAGCAGCTGGAAATCTTGGAGAACCACGTCCTGGCAATGGAACATTCGGTGTGGTCTCCATGAAAACAACAGACAGGGATGACACCATTTAATTTGCCTGCACCTTCTTCTCACAGATCCTCAGCCTTTCTGAAGACAAATCAATGTTCCCCATTGAGAAGGTATATCGCCTTACTCCATCATGTGCTCCAGCCGACTGAATGCCAGATATGTTCATGGTAGTGTGCACTGGCAAAGGAGATCACAGCACCGCTCAGTCCATCAATTAGTGACTGAGAAACGTTTAGTATGGGAAGCTTCTCTCTCCTTATTCCCTGATCTGGCTTATAGCACCTGGCTCCACCAGAAAGCCTTCAATTTTGTGCTGGGCATATTAAGGCAGCATAAGGTTCGGCAACAACTGCTTCTCATTTCATAGCTCTGGGTGATCTGGAATGGCCACAGTCACGTTTTTAATGACCTTTAGGATCCTGCAAATAAGCACAGCAAACTGAATATCCAAGAAGAGGAGGACTCTGGCTGTGATTAAAGGGCAAAATCGGATGATTACTGGAACTTCAGGACATTTCTTGTTAATTTGTTTTTCCTTCCCTCTAGTTGCTTCTCATTGCATAGCTCCGGGTGGTCTGGAATGGCCACATTCACATTTTTAATGACCCTTGGGATGCTGCAAAAAGCATAGCAAACTGAGCAGGAGATAGTGTCCAAGAAGGAGGACTCTGGCTCTGATTAAAGGGTGAAATCGGATGATTACTAGGACTTCAGGACATTTTGTGTTAATTTGTTTTCTTACCCTCTAGCTGCCATCTGATATGGACTTTTTAATACTGCCATCTGATATGGACTTTTTAATACCATCCCAGGACTTTGCCAAGATAAGTCACTTTGCACATAATGCCATAATGTTTAACATACAGTGGGTGTCCCCAGGATGAAACACAATTCTGCAGTATTCTGCAGCACTCCGCAGGAATACTGCAGAAGACCTACAGAAATAAAGCAATGTAATTTCAATGGTATTAGTCCCCTTTGTCATTCAGGAAAATGTGACACTGCCAGGATGAAGTGAATGCCATAGTTCCTGTACATGACAAAGGACTAATTGCCATTGAAATTACATTGCTTTATTCAGTAGGTCTGCTGCAGCAAACTACAGAGTGCGTTAAAAGTGTGTTTCATCCTGGAGGACACCACTGTATGAGTTTTTTCCCTACTGTATAATGCTTTATCACCATTTCCTTCTAGTAATGGGCAGAAGGGTTTAGCAGTGAGACGGCATGAATGTTGAATTACTCTCTATGACTTTAATGTTTAAAATGTCTGGTTCCTGCCGCAGACCTCATCTGCCTGAGCATTTGTCGGTGGCTCCTTGTGCAGTGCATGGTAGCCTGATGGTGGCTCAGTATGGGCATGGTAAGGAAATAATACTACTGCTGGGGCCATAATATGTAAAGTCAATGGGGTCTATGCATTAATATGTAGACTGCCTATGCACCATGGATCCGCGGTGCATAGGCAACCCTACATTGGAATACCATGCCCTGGGCATGCAGCAGACCCAGGGTGGCATTGATGGAAGGGGCGTGAGCCCCTTTCACACTTGATCCCCTGGCCATTCATGCAGCTATGCACATGGATGGTCCAGGGGTGTGTCTGGGTGTGCCTGCACTCCATACCATTCATGAAGGAGTGGAGTGCTGGGCAGGGATGCAGAATACAGCAGTGGGGACCCTGCTGTATCCATAGCGTGCCCCCACATTTCAACTTCTTTGCTCCCACGATCCATAATGCCTCATCCAGTGGCTCGCTTCTCTCCTTGGGCTCCTTCCTAAGGTACTTTAGCCAAAGGAATCATGTTTCTGCAGCACCTCTAAGGGTGGAACCCTCCCCAGGAGGGTTCCTTTGCCTTCCTAGTACCCCACCAGGGTAGTAGTCCCTCAGGGATGGAGGTGCAACTTCCAAAGTAACTGCAAATGACAGTCAACAGCCAACCCATACAACTAGTCTTCAGCTGCCCAACAAGTTCACAAACATTACTACACCTGCTGCATATGCTCAGTACTGTATTATGAATAAAAAATTAACTACTTTAGCTCAAACTTTAAAATAGCTGTGGGTGAAAACCCCAGAGTGCAACTTCAGCTGTAATTTAGTTGAGATTAAGTGTCTGCATAAATAGGACTGTTGTGAGACCTTTTTAAATGCTTCCACTGATGGGAAATTCCTTTAATCGACAGCAATGTATTCCACAGTAGTGGAGCACTGATGACATATACAATGACATATTACATTGTGTTTCTGTACGGATCCATGACTGGTCATTGACAAATTGTTTGTTGAACAACCAGACAGTGAAACTGGCAGGTTGACTGCATTTTGCAGTCGGCTGCCGGTTTCATAGGAAAACAAGTGTTTTCTTCGGGGTGCTTGGCCCCCCCCCCCCCCGAACTCCACACACACCCCCACTTAGGATTCTCAACTCCAAATCAGAGCTGATTCAGGGGAGATGCAGGACCCCTGACAGACAGTGCCGGGTTCCAGCAGGTTCCCTACAGTGACATGTCGCTGTTGTCGCTGTAGGGGACCGCGCTGCTGAAATGTCGCTGATAGTGCGGTATATTTTTCTGTACATGCCAGGTAGCAGCACTGTGTTATTTTGTGGTTACATTAGCTTGTGCGGTGTCAAAGATAATGACAAGTTTGCTGCTTCTTTTTCACCCTGGCGTACAACTGTGAGAAAGTGTTGTAACACACTCCCATATACCTTAGCCTTTTCATATTCAGAGAGGTCAGTCCTTTGAAGAACCACCTGCATTTCGGCATCCAGCCATCATTCCACACTCTTTCTTGGTAGTTCTTCAGGGGGTGTGAGACCTCTTAGCATGTCCAGCTGATGTTGTGGTACCAAACACATTTTATGTGCATAAGCCATGTCAATCTCATCTGCTTAATAGAAGGTTGGTTAAAAAAGGTACAGCTACACTGAGCAAAGTGCCTATAAAACCCCCAGACTGTGTTACAAGGTGTTTTTTATGTTTAACAGACAGCTGTCTATTACTTCATTTTTTGACAATGTGGCATCTCCTCTTCAGCAACCTAATCTGGTGAGTTGTGAGAGGTATATTCCCTTTAATAGCACTGAATGCCACCTCGGCAATTGTGGCTATTAAATCATCAGAGGCCGAACACAGAATAGCTTTTCGCAGTCGTGGTGGCCCCTTCACCAGCAGCTGAAGCCCTGCAAGGTTTCGTTTCAGACATGCCGACATGCCACAGTACTATGATCATCTGACTACACTGAACAACTGACACATCTCTTATTTTCGTGGGGCACATTTTTTTCATGGTGTATGTAACAGGTAAATCAGGGGAAAACAAACCAGACCTTAGGCGATAAGATTCAGGTGTTGTGGCTTTTAAATCTACCAAAAGATAACCATAGGCCTCGTGGATGGCGTCTTTAAAGACCTCTTCAAAAAATGTGGTCTTTCCGGGATACATCTGGCAGGCCAGGGTACTAACCTGTAGCTTATCTCTGGGATTTTTAAATAAAACTATATAATTTGTATTTAAATTTATGGTCCAGCTTTTTTTACCCTGGACAAGCAAATTTTGCGTGACATACAGAATACTATCATTTCTGTGGTGACAGTACTGTGTGAAACATTTTTGAATTTCACAATTTTCAGTTGCTGTTTTCGTTAAGTCATCTACAATTAAAAGATTTACTTTTGGGGATGGTAATAGTTCATCATCTTGTAGAGTGCTAGGAATACCTTCTATAAATCTCAGCTAAGGAAATTTACTACGTAATTCTGCATGCAAAGGTTGCCAACACCTATAACACCAGATAATATTTTCTGAAAATCTTGTAAAGTGCTGAGACCCGCTTCCAACATGCTTTTAATAAAATAACTTTTCCCACAGTTTTATGGTTCAGCCAAAATACAGGAAAAACGTATATCCATACCCCACTTGGAAGCCATAAGGCAATGTTTTAAACTCCTCAGTCAAAACTCTTTTATAGTGTATAGTGGAGTGTTGTTCTGTATAGAATTCCATCCCTTTCAAAATGCTGTTGTACCACAGTTCAAGGGTCATGGAATGTGATTCTACCCTACTGTGGTAGAACAGCATTCTAGAACCTCTAGAGACTGCATGAATCAGTTTAATTTTGAAAGCAAAAGTACTCACAAACACATATTTCACACAGTACTATACACTATAAAAAATACAGGATGAGCAACTCTATGCACAACCAGTATGTTTTGCCACCTCGGGGTTCAGATTCCCATGGACTTCTCGAGCTTTGCTCTCGAGGTCAGAGGGAATCAGAATCCCTCTGTGGCAGAACACACTGGTTGTGCATAGTTTCCCATCCAATATTCTCTATATTGTAGACAACCCTAAAGATTTTCTCTTCTGGCCTGTTTTCAATAGTGATGCTCTTTTGTTTCAACTCTATACTAACGGATTGTCCTCCAACACCTTTATCCACACCACCATCCTTGGCAAAATGCTCTACCGATGATTTGAGACAGCTGTAATTAACCTATTCACTATTAGCCATGTTTAGCATTATGCCTTTGCCTTCATACAAATTTTACCATTGATCAGTTTGTAGCCATAGGTTTAGGACCACCAGACACAAACTCCACAATGTTCACCATGCAGTAATTCACTGGTTAGATCACCCAAATAGTCACCCAGTGGTGGGTCCCACTCACCCAGTCTGCAGACAAATATGACAGAGTCTTGTCACGGTATAAACAGCGGTCCTGCAGGCGTTAGAGTAAACTGTATAATTTAAGTTGGGCATAGGCTGTGGTAAAGGCAGCAATAACAAAATTAATGTTTGTAGCATTTGCGTAGTGATTTTCAGAATATTTCTATCGTACTGAGGCTGTTTTATCATTGATGAAATACAGGCCAGATCGTGGTAGCAATCCGTGAAAAGGTACTGAAAGAGTTCTTCAGCATCCTTGACAAGGGCAGTGTTCATCAAGTTTGGGTGCTGACCAAATTTTCCCCACAATGAATTCAAAAACAGCTTTGAAATCTGTCTTTCTGCTGGGTTGTATACTATATTTTTTACTTCTAAAACAACTCCTTCCTTAGCATAGTACTGTCTGATGTATGCTTTACATTCTACATCAGACGTACACCAATTTGGATACCCCGAAGCTTCCTAGTTTTCCCTTTGGGTGTAATTTAATATAGTCTGTAAAAAGACTGTCTAACCTATCTTGGTTGTGACAGACTTCGTACACCTTGGAAAACTTGTCACCCTTCTCTAAAGCCAGTTTTAGCTCTTTGGAACATCATGTGCCCTCCAGATATCGTTGTTCATCTGCATAGGTACAAGACTGTGACTGTTGTACTGTCTCAGCATATGTGCAACACAATGTCAACACCAGCTTTCCGCATAGCACAGTGGTTAAGGGCACTGAGCTGCAAACCTGGAGACCTGGGTTTGAATCCCACAGGCCCCACTTGCATACTGTGTGACTCTGAGCAAGTCACCTAACTTCCTTGTACTCCCAGGTCGCACCTGGAAACAAGCTTAAGCTTAGTGTGCCTTTCCTGGTTAAACAATTTCTCCTTTCCCTAACGGTTGGGCAGAACAGGTAAAAACAGACCACAGGGTGGATACACTTTAGCTTTTATAATCCCAAAATATTGTCTGAGATCCTTGAAATGTTCATGTATAACCACTGGGTGCTCTATGAGGTATGTCATGGTCTTGTTCACATAGGATACAAACTGGTAAAATCACAATAATGGATTTTCTTACCAGGTTGCATTATAATATAAACACAAAGCATTTGTGCACCCTCCATAAAGTGATTCACAGGATCCATTGGCTCTGGAAAATTGGTTGCTTTCAAAGGTTTGCAAAGAGGATTCTCACACACCAGTTGTTTCCATTCATGCTTCCACTAACCCTTACATTCATATCCTTTTCAAGTCTGAGAAAGTTTAATTTCTTGATGGTTAGGTAATATAAGGGTTTGTGGGTTGTGCCAAGCATTGGGTTAAACAATTCTTCAAAGAAACACAACCTGCAACCATGATAAAACAACCTAAAAACTCAAATGCTGTTGGGACACCATCAAGAAAATAAGGACCTACCTGCACTTCACCACCATTCAAAGCATGCAGTATGGAAACCTTTCTTGTTTACTTATGTAGATAAAACACTGTATGGCAGGCATGGAGTAACTCTGCACTGCCAGTGATACTGTCAGGGTATAATCCCTATAGTGTCTGGCTCTGGAAATTTAAACCTAAACATGACCATGCATACTGATGCTATAGTGATGTACTGAAAGGGTCAATTTGCCCCTTTCCACTGTAATGTCTTGAAACATCTCCTCTACACTATCTTTGAAACATTTCACATGACTGTTTTAGAATCTCTACATCTGACTTGCAGTAGTGGTGTAATTCCTTTTTAAAATCAAATATATCGGCCCGGTAGTGCTGGAAGGTTGAGGCGCTGGTTGCTACACCTCACACCATGCTGGCAACCCAGGTTTGGGAGTGAGCCTGGGCCACCGGAGGGTGGCAAGGGGGAGAGAGGATTGAGCATCCGGAGGACTACTCTCCTCTCTCGGGGGGGGGAGAAAAACTTGTCATCCCGCTCACTGTTTGCCTCTGGCGGCAGCTGGAGGGCAATACGGGCAGGGAGGCACGTACTGACGTCATTACTTCAGTAGGGAGGGGCATGGGAGAAAAAGGAGCCTGTCAGGGTTCCATGACTGCCCCGCACCCCTGAGGGGCCATCCCCCCCGTGTCTGGATTGGGTCCTCGGGGAAGCCAGTGCCCTCCCTTCCTAGCCCCACCATGGGGGGGCAATCCACAGGGGAATTTCCAGGGTTGGCAAGAGCAGGGACATGTGGGACTGGAGAAGTGAGTTCCTCCATGAGAAAGACCACAGCCCCCTGCCAGGGCTCACGGCGGGAAAAAAACTATATGAAAAAAAATCAAATATATCTTTTTTATGCAATTCATACCACTCCAAAAACTTTTTTTTTCATCAGCCATCATGTAATCTATGCCATAATCTTTGGGGTCGAGCATAGCCCCTACATAATTTTGATTTTCTGGTTAGTTAAAAAAGTGTGGAAAGAACCCCTTTATCCCATCAAAACCCATCACATGGGGCATCGCAGCCAGATCCATGGGGAGGAAATTTAAACCGTCAATAAAACAAATATTTAACCATGTTACAGTTACAGACATCAATTTACTTCCCAGTCAGTAACTCCACCTCCATTTGTCTTGTACAAGCTGGGTTTAAGATGAAGTGGCTGTCATACCCCTTTGCATTCTGAGCTATAAAGGTGTAACCCTGAAACCGTTTTTGGATAAACTTTTTTACAAACTGTGCAACACAATCAGTGCCTTCAAAGGCCCACTTGCGACCTCTTTCAGTGGCATAGATATAATTAGGGATATGTCTAGAGTCACCTGCACTGACATCTTGCATGCATTCAAAGTCATAAAATATATAGCTGCTTGAACACGGTGGTGACTTTAATGGCTGAATATAGCATAAGTGGGGTTCAAAAGGGTGTACATCTGTAAGACAGTTATGGCACTTTGGCTGAAAACAAAGATGTAGTTTCTCCTTAGGTTTTCCTGATTTGCATAATTTAATTAAATGACAGTCAGGTATGTCAATTTATGCTGCCTGTAACAGCCTGTGGAGTTACAGTGTTTATTGCAATCAGGGCACTGCACCACCTCACTTTGCACTTCACTGCAGCCAAAGGATCTGCATGCATGGCACATGTTAGGGCATGTGTGTGAACCTTTGTGTGCAAAAAGGGCATGACAATGCTCACACACATTTCTGGCACCAAAAAAAAAACTTAGATTTTGAATACCATAATAATGATTTTCGTGTAACAGCATAAAAACAAAATTAGCTCTTTTATTAGGAGAACCCACAAACTTCTGCCATGCACCATCTTTGTTCATAAAGTAAACAAAGACAGTCACATTTAGCTCTGCCTCAAATAAATGTATGTGACTTAAATCTGCCAGTGTGTGCTCTAACAATCCTACCCTGTTCTGTAAATCTCTAGTTATGCTAATATCTGCTGATCAACTAATTGTTTGTTTAGCAAAGCAGTTAAACTACCTGCGAAACATAACGGCCCGGATATTCAGACTGCGCCACAAAGTAGCGCAATAGTAGGAGCAGGCGCAAGTGCAGTGCACCCCTGCTCAACACGCACGATATTCAAACAGTGCAGGCCAAGGTGCGCTTGCACAACACAACTGAATATTGCACCAACTGCGCCATGGCATAACCAGGGATATGCAGTAGAGCAAGGTAGTAGCGCAGTAACACAACCAGGGATACGCAGGGACAGGGACAGGGACAGGATGCAGGGGTGCACCACCCATGGAAGCCATGGGCAGAGGAGCATGCAGCAGACCAGACAGCGCCCCCCACACCCCATGAACTGCATAACCAGTGGTGAGCTGGATGGACCACCAGCCCATGAACACCAGCACCGCATCCACAGCTGGGGCACGGTGCCCCAGCATATCCCCTGGCAAGCAGTGACCACAACACAAGGAGGGCCAGCCACCCAGTGCCACCCCATCCGACCAATGCAGAGCACACCCTGCACAGTGATCCCCAGACACCCTGCCCAGGAGCAGCGCCCAACAGTGCATGACACCGAATGCATGCCACCACCCCCACTGTGACAATGCAATCCTGTGCACCATGGAGCCATGCATGGCAGCCCCACCGTGAGCACCCCACATGGGGTGTCACCAACCACCAATGCAACAACTGCAGACACAGTGCCACCCTGCATGGCCCCCCATGGCACAGCAGAGAGGTCAACCTCAAGGCCAGTACCCAAGGACCCTGTATGTGACAAGGCCTGCCCTGGACCCCACCACCAGCAGGACAGCACTCACGACACCCATCAAGCACACACCCTGTCCCAGCACAGGCCCCAACAGCCACCCACCCACAGTGGTGCATGGAGGCATCGCCACACAGGATGTGACACAGACAAGGACAAACACCCACCCAGACCCAAGGACACCCCAACACAGGGACACAATGAAGGGGCAACAAACCACTGGCATGCCACCACTGATGCTGTGTACCTATGGCCTGCACCCCACCATAGCACAGGTGTACCCAGCCATCCTGCACATGCACCATGAAGCCATCCTCCACCAGCATGCGGCCAGAGCACAAGTAACAGACATCACAACACAGACCCCGCAACAGACACCAGTGACAGCATGGAGGGGGGACAACAACAGCACAGGCCACAGTGCCACCCGAGGCAGACGTGCACCATACTGGTGACAGGAGGCAAGCCACCATTGTGCCATGACCAGAGGGTGGCCAGCATGGACAGCCACCAATGACATGCCGGCAGACCATGCATACCACAGACATGCAAGGAGGCCAGCTGCACGGGCCATGGACATACTGACAGGGGTGCCAGGGACACAGCGTATGCACCCGGGACCACTGCACACAGGCATCCATTGCACAAGGAACAACACACATGCCACAGACAGGGACCGAGTCCCCCACCCACACCATAGGCGGGTCCCTGCCGGACACACACACACCCAGGCCTGCACCACCCCCGATGCAATGCACACCACTGCAGCCAAGCACCATAAGCCCGCTGCATATCAGAGACCACCACAGTTGTCATAACAAATAAGTTTGTATTAGATTGGTGAACATTATACAAAACAGAAAAACAAACTATTTACAATGTGGGGGGAAGGGCCACATACCAGGTGGGGGTGGGCATGGGGCAAGGGTGTACAACTGAGAGTGGGATGAAGGGGTGTGAGGGTTAGTCCAAGGGGGAATGTACATCAGGGCATATTGGGCCTAATGTTGACCCTCTCCCCACGATCTCAGTGTCTCCTCCTGTGACACCGTCCTCTGCCCTGTTCCATCCTTTGGAGCAGCTCCAGGGTGGCCCTCGCCAGCTGCAGAAGCTCCTGAACACTCCGTTCCAGTGCAGTCTAGCATTGTCCACCTAGGACAAGGGAGCAGAGTCATTACGCGTGACTGGCCAGACCCTTGCAGCCCACCCAATGTGCACGGCATACAGCCGTGGGCCACACCCCTGTGATGGCATGCGACCACCCACAGTGTCCACGCCCACATGACCCGCCTACCCAGGCATGTCCCGCACAGCACCACCGTGGCTGTACAGTGACATGGCTATGCTGTGCGAAGGCAGTGGTGCAGCCATGTACCCAGTGCATGCACGGACCACCTGCGATGCCCACCCACACATGCAGTGCCATAGGACAGTGCTGAGTGCACTGTGTGGCGTGCATGGCAGTGGGACCAAGTGCTGGTGGCCACGCCCCACCACCACCCCTGCAACCCAGCATGCACAGATGTAAGAGGAAACACGGCACTCACCTGCATCCAGGCCTGCAGGGCGCTGCTGACCCATGGCCCGTCCAACGTGTCCCGGCTGCATTGGTAACGCACCCACTCATGCCTGCTCCACCTGTTCTCGGGCCAGCCTTGCCTTATGGCACTCCTCCAGGCCTAGGGTGCAAACATGGAGAGGGAAACATCAGTACAAGCCAGTAGCAAAGCCCCCCCAGTGTGTGCATGCTCGCACAGCCCAGCCATGACGCACTACCACTACCCCGACTAGACAGCCCCCACCCTCCTGTGGGGTGGACCTATGTACACCACAATACCCGGACAGACGGACACTACCAGTGTTTAGATGGAGCACCTACCAGGCCGTGGCATGGCGCCTTGCAGGGTGCATGCCTGCAGACACCCCAGTCAGTCAGGGTGCCTCCGCTGTAGGTCGCCATACCGGTGGTGACACTGCTCCACTGTCCAGGTGAACCTAGTCGCCTCCTCAAGGCCGTCAGACACCTTCTGCCACACAGTACTACGTAGCCTGTCTAGGGGATCCTGCCCAAATAGGGCACCAGCATGTGGCTCAACTAGGGCCACCAAGTTGGCCAGCTTAATTGCACCACACCTGTGTTCTCCCTACAAGGCATCCTGTAGTTGGTATCACTTAATCAAAAATGGCGTTCCTGTAGCACACGTGCCCCATGAGTGGAGGCAGTGTGGTACTGTGCTGCCAGTCTGTCAGCGCTGTCACCGAACTGCACGATAGGGTGCACCCATCTGACGCATGGCGCCTAGAGGGCAAAGGTTGACCGCGGGGTCAAGGGTCTGTCTGTGCACAGAGTGCCTCTTCAGATCTGACCGTCTATCCAGGGCTGGGGTAGCCATCTATGTCAAAGCAAATATCTCTGCATCCTGCCTCAATTCTAGCATCTCAACCAAAGCGTCTTTAATGCTTGTCTATTAAAACAACTCTTCCCAAACATCTTCCTTTCCAACTGGTTAGTTGCCATAGGCCCTCTGCAGGCCTCAAACCCCATCTCCATTTAGGATCCATACTTAATCTGGGCCCCTGAAGACACCATCATCTTAGGAGACATGAACTTAAATTGGCTGACTAATGCATCTGCACCCCTGGTAACCTTCTGAGACACCTATGGATTCTCTCAATTAATCAAAGAACCAACAAGGATCAACCAAAAGAATACTCTCAACAGCTCACTCCTGGATATTATATTGGTAAATAAACCTCATCATTATCCCTATGCAGGAGTACTTCTCAGTGACATAAGTGACCACTGTCCCATAGCTGCCATAAGATCAACAATCAAGCCACCCAATCATGCAAAATTCCTCCCACGAAGGTCAAAAAGAACTTTAATATTACAGGATATCTCCATGATCTGTGCCACACCACACGCTGACAAGAATTCTATCTCACAGCCTCAATAAGTCAGCTCTTCAAATCCTAAATGATATAATCATAAAGTGCCCTCAATTCACATGCACCCCTCACCAGTGTCAGAACCAAACTCAAATCCTGTCAGCTGGTTCTCTGCCCGAACTTAAATCAAGACTGCTTGCCAGGAGACAAACCTGAAAAGGGCAAGAAAGACAAAGGACCCAAATGACTGGCTCCAATTCAGAAAAGCCAGAAACTCCTGCACAAAACAAGTAAGAAAAGCCAAGGCAACCTCTACACAGCTGAACTAGATGCTCCTGTAACAACCCTTCCAGGTTCTGGGGTACCATAAAAGGGCATCCTAGGTCAAACCTCTACCCTGTCTTACCATCCAAAAATTCAATTAAATAATATTGAAATCACCGACAAACAAAAATATCTTGAATGCCTTCAATGACCATTTCACTACAGCTGGCCTGGCTTCGACCTCTCCTGCAAACCTATTAAGATCATCTCTAACCCACAATCTACTGAGAGTCAAAAGGTTGCTTCCACATTCTCATTCAAACCAATATTGTTCAAAGAAGTAGAAGACCTCCACTCCAACTAGATACCACCAAAAGTGCAGGTGCAGACCCCTGGATCCCTACTTTCAAAAGTAGCACTGTATGCCTTAAACCGCCCCTCACCCACCTCTTCAATCTATCACTTGTCCTGGTACTATCCTCAATATGGAAAACAGCTCAAGTGTTTCCATTATTTAAGGCAGGTGATCCCATGGATCTCAATAATTATAGGCCCATCTCCATCTTACCAATACTATCAAGATGTCGAGAAGCTGGTAAACTCTCAGTTAACTGCCTACCTTGATACCAACAATCTCCTAAATCCAGCTCAATCTGGGTTTAGATCTATGCATAAGCACCATCTCTGCACTAGCAAAAGTCACAAATGACTGGCAGACTGCCCTAGACAAAAGAATAATACCTGTGCTGTGTTTCTGGATCTAAGCAAAGCCTTTGACACTGTGGATCATGATCTTCTAATCCTCACTAAACTCCATAGGCTTCAATTACTATCTATTAAATGGTTCAGATGCTATCTTCTGGAAGGCTACAACGGTAAAGAATGATGGTGATCTATCTACCCTAAGTCACTCCTAAGAGGTGTACCGCAAGAGCTCCATCCGGGTCCCATCCTTTTGCCATTTACATCAACAATATTGACTCCAATCTCTCTTTCTAATATCCACCTTTGCAGATGACACTGTACTTTATGTGAGCGATCCTCACCATCAAAAGCCTGTGAGCTCCTACAGTCTCAATTCTCCTCCTCCAGCATAACCTATTAAAAAGAAATTATTACTAAATGCTAAGAAAACCAAAGCTATGTTCTTGCCCACAAGAACTGTTCTTCCACCATCCCATCATTCACCCTCCCACAACTCTCTACCATCCTTGGTGAAAATCTGGAATATGTTGACAAATTCAAATACCTAGAGTATGGATAGACAATAAACTGACTATACTACCCACGTTGAAGAGCTCCTGAAAAAGCTAAGACAAAGACTTGGTCTATTCTATAGAATCAAACACTACCTGACCAAAGATTCCAAACAAAGATTAATCCTTGCATCATTCATGTCCCTCATTGATTATGCTGACTTCCTCTATGGTCATTGCTCCTCTCCCATCTAAACAAACTAGACACCCTGTATCATAGAGCTATTAGATTCATTACTGACCTTCCCTCTAGCACCCATCATTGCTCTCTCTACAATGCAGTCAGCTGGACATCCCTGCAACATAGAAGAAGAAAATGCTGCTACCTGGATCTACAAAGCTCTGACAAACAAACTCCTTCCTACATCTCAGACTGCTTCAACCAGATCACATCCAGGCCTACACCTTGAGGATCAACAAACTGATCCTGCTGAAGATTCCTATCCCTGCACCCAGTATGGAAGAGCTGCAATCAGTTATTCCTGGCACTTATCTGGAATTCTATCAAAAGACATTGAAAATGGAAACACTGATCCCCTTACATCCTTCAAAAGCTGTACACCACCTAATCCCAGATTCATGCAATTGCTTCCACAAGGCCTAGTCCTCCCACACCCACACCCCCCCACACCCTCTCTCTCTCCCCACTCCCTTCTAAAGCTCCTCCTCATTCTTTTCTCTTATCATTCCTCTGGTCCTTTCCACATCAAACCTCAAACATATATGCCCACCCATGTACCATTATCCAAGCCTTATCCCTACCAGACTGTTTGTTCTCACCTTTAATAGGTTTTTGGTTTACTGTCCTTTGCCTTGTATATATGTAAATAATTGTACATCTATCTCACTCATAAATGTTTGTATTTGTGCTATTTCAATATCATGTTTTTGTATACACTCTGTAACCTTTTTTTGTTATGACCACTCAGGTCCATCTTGTAAATGAGCTATGCTCAATGATGTTCGCCTGAATAAATAAAGATTTTGATTGATTGATTGATTGATTGACAGGCTGGTGTCCGGCACTATCACCATTTAAATGGTGATGTTAGAGAGTGCCTGTAGGGCCTCTGTGTGCTGTCTCTTTAAGAGCTGCCTGATTGCAGTTATATTTGATCTGGGAGGGGGCTGAGAGTTTCCCTGCTTGAGTCCCACCCAGGCTGCCTGATAATCACTCCATTTCTGCCATCGCTAATTGCGCAGAGGGAGCTCTGTTAGAGGATGTGCTCGTTTTCTGATTATGTATTAGAGCAGTAATAATATTGTAGTTTGTTCTAACCTGCCTTCTTTGCAGCGAGGGGTGTTCTGCCTATCTCCACCATCTTGGTCCCAAACTGCCGAACTGGACCAATCAGTGCTTTGGAATTCTAAAATGGAGCCTGCTTGAAGGGACTGTGCGGGGTATAAGCTTGGGAATTGTAGTTTTGGACTGTTGGCACCTTTTTGCAACTGAAGGGGGAGCTTCTGCTGTGACTGACAACCAAATCTGCAAACCAAACCTTTGGATATGAAGGAAATCCCCAAGCTGTCTGCTGTGTAGGGCAGATCTAAGTTAGAAGCTGAAGGAGCCAGACCTCGAGACAGTCAAGCGGCCATCAGTGTAGTTTCACACGGGAGACTTGTGGTAAGGCCTGAATCGTGGCCTGCAAGCCTGCCTACTCCCCTTGAGAAGGAGAAGAGAATTGTTTTCGGACTAAATCTGAGGTGTGGTGAGAACGAAGTAAGCCACTGAAGTTTGACCAGGCTCAACCTGTAGAAGACCGAAGATTTTGCTGAATGTGATTGGCCTGTCAGGGATTCCAGCTACCTCTGAGCTCCCGGTTTGAGCAGAGACTTTGCGATCATGACCGGAGAGCAGTTTGCCTGATATTGTAGAATCCTTTGCATATAAATGAGTTGTTTGATGATAGTGGGTCATGCTTTGTTTCCCCACTGTGCGAACTGTGTTCTACTTGCTGGAAGCTGTATCCAGCCGAAATGGACTAAATCCGTGGTTGCCTCCTTGTGGTCGGGCCTTGTCACGAGGGCCCTGCCAGACTACCCAACTGCACAGCGAGAAGCCATCGATGAGAGACCTGCCTGGGGATCAGCCCCCCTGCTCCATGCTTGAACAGGAATGATGCCTCAGCGAATCGTGTGGGCCCCGCTTCTCCTGGCTCTCCAGATCAACCACCTGCAGTCTCGATGTTCGTCCAGCCTGTGTCCAGTTCTGGGTATTGTGAGTAACAATCAGGGTAGCTCCCTGCAACAGCAGCTTAATCTAAGTGTGTCACATGATTGTCTTATTGTTCTTTTTTCTTCCACGAACTGAGCCCTCCAGCTCCAGAATACAAATAGGGTGTATTGTGCATGTTGTTTTATTCCATCACATGGCCCCAACCAGCTGCGATGCCGGCCTACCCCGGGCAACGGTCCTGGCTGGCCCAACACTTCTCCACCTGGGTACCCAGAGGGTGTGACTGCTTAGGGACTCTGAATGCATGCATAACTGCCTGATTTATGTAGCATTTAAGCCAATTTACCTGATTACATCTCTCCCTGTTCAAGTCCCCTGAATAAATCAGATTTGCTTTTTTCCTGCATTTAACCTGACTGTGGTTCCAGTTTATGCTAAGAGTATTGTACTGTTGTCCATTGCTGTGCCTAACCTTTTTTTACAGGGGTTCCCCAGGGTCGAGCTTCGGGAACCAGCCCTGGTGGTAATTGCTAACAGTGGGGGTACTGGTAAGATGTATCAGGGGTATTGTGAAAGTGATCACTGTGTACTGTTCTGGCCACTGGTGGGGAACAAGGGGGGTTACAGTGTCCTGGAGGGCTGTGCCCAGGCTAGTTTGACCACCACGAACTCTGACCTTCGGGTGGAGTCACCCGTTACAGAATCTAGGCCCCTTACATAGATACATAGATACATAGACAGTGTCGGCAGATAAGGGCCTATGGCCCACCCAGTCTGCCCATTTGAGCTTGTAAGTTCAGTTTGTTTTCCTAGAAGTCTATTGCCCCTTACCCCTGACCTCCAGAATTCCTTTATGTCTATCCCATGCATTCTTAAATCCCGTGATTGTTTCAGTCCCCACCACTTCCTCTGGCAGGGTGTTCCACTTGACCACCACCCATTCTGTGAAGAAATTCTTTCTCATGTTTCCTCTGAATCGTCCTCCCTCAACTTCATCCACCCTCTAGTCCTGGAACATCTTTTCGCTTAAAAATAGTGTTTTCCTGCACCCTGTTCTCCCTGTAAGATACTTGTATGTCTCTATCATATCCCTCTCTCCTCTCTCCTCCAGGAGTACATGTTCAGTTCCTTCAACCTGTCTTCATAGGACTTGTGATGCAATCCATGCACCATCTTTGTTGCCCTCCTTCAAACCTTCTCTACCCTGTCTTATGTCCTTCCGTAGGTATGGTCTCCAGAACATGACACTGTACTCCAGGTGGGCCTCACTAGTGTCTTGTATAGCTGGAATTATGACCTCCCTTTTCCTGCTGGTGATGCCCTGCCTATGCATCCCAGCATCATATTTGCTTACCTGCTGCCTTGTCACACTGTTTCCCATCTTGAGGTCATCAGAGATGACAACCCCAAGATCCTTTCTTGCTTGGTGCATGCTATATCCTCACCCCCAACTGATATATTGTACCCAGGGTTTTGTGCCCCATATGCATTATCTTGCACTTCTTTGCATTGAATTTCAACTGCCAAACCCCTGACCATTCTTCAAGTTTCTGCAGGTGCTTCTCATTTTGTCTACACCCTCTGGTGTGTCTACTCTGTTACAGAGCTTTGTGTCATCAGCAACAGTGAAATTCTGCCTTCTAGGTCCTCACGTAATGTCACTGATGAAGATGTTGAATAAGACCGGTCCCAGCACTGATCCCTGTGGTACCCACTGGTCACTCTTCCTCTGTGGGTGACAGCCATTTACCACCACCCTCTGTTCCTGCCACCCAGCCAGTTACCTACCCACCACACTACTGTCCTGCCCACCCATATTCCCCAGTTTGTAATAGTCTTCTATGTGGCACAGTGTCAAGGCCTTGCTGAAGTCCAGATAGGCCATGTCCACTGCCCTCCCTGATCCACCTCCCTAGTCACCCAGTCAAAAATTCAATGAGGTTGGTCTGACGCGACCTCCCCCTGGTGAAACCATGCTGCCTTGGGTCCTGTAGTCCATTGACAACTAGATGTTCCACCACTCTCTCCTTCAGTAGTGCTTCCATGATCTTCCCCACTACCGAGGTGAGGCTGACTGGTCTGTAGTTCCCTGTTTCCTCTTTGTTCCCACTTTTGTATAAGGGGACTACATCTGCTGCCCTCCAGTCTTTGGGTATCTCTCCTGTTTCCAGTGATCGGCTAAACAGGATGGCCAGAGGTTCAGCCACCACCTCTCTTAGTTCTTTAAGGACCCTGGGGTGCACCCCATCTGGCCCCATTGCTTTATCAACTCTTATTACTTCCAGTTCCTTCAGGACCCTTTCTCGTGTAAAGGGACTTGTGTCCATTTCTGCACCATTCTCACCCTTGTGCTCTCTTCAGACCCATTACCCTCCTCTTCCTCAGTGAAGACTGAGCAGAAATACCTGTTCAATATGTCAGCTTTACTGTTGTTATCCTCCACCGTCCCCCATCCTCCCCTTCAGTCTCACTATCCCCTCCTTTGTCTTTCTTTTTCACATATGTACCTGTAAAAGGTTTTGTCCCTCTACCCACTGATTTTGCAATGTGTTCTTCTGTCTGAGCTTTGGATTCCCTTACTGACCTCCTGCCTCCTTTGCTTCTCCTGGTACTTCTCCCTATCCCTCTGCCTGTGTCTTTTTGTATTGCCTGAATGCAATCTTTTGGCTTTCACTTTCTTTGCTACCTCTTTGGAAAACCATAATGGTCTCCTCTTCCTTTTCCTCTTGCTAACCTGCTTAATGCATAATTCTGTTGTTCTTGTAATCCCCATTTTAAATACTGCCCACTGTTCCTCAACCCCTGATTCCTGTCCCATTCCCCTTAATGCCTCTTTCAAGTACCTCCCCATTTTCCCAAAGTCTGCCCCCCTAAAATCCAGAGTACGTGTTTTTGTGTGGTTTGGTTCTGCTCTTTCTGTGATTTCAAACCACAATGACTGGTGGTCACTGTTTCCCAGGTGCCCTTAACCTGCTATTAGCCAAGCAGGCAGGCGTAGTAGCCCTTGGGATAGCACCACCTAGGGGTTACACATGCACTTCAGGGTCCATAAACAGTCACACACTCTGGGTACCCAGATGGAGAATGGTGGGCTAGCCAGGAACGTTGCAGCTGGTTGGGGCCCTGTGATGGAAGAAAACAACATGCACAACACACACTATTTGTAATCCAGAGCCGGAGGGCTCAGTTCATGAAAAGAAAACAACAAGACCATCAGATGAAACACTTTTAGATTAGGCTGTTGTTGCAGGGAGCTACCCTGATGATTACTCTTGATACCCAAGACTGGACACAGGTTGGACGAAAATCAAGACAGCAGGTGGTTAATCTGGAGTGCCAGGAGAAGCAGGGCCCACAGGAATCGCCGAGGCATCATTCTTGTTCAAACGTGGAGCAGGGAGCTGATCCCCAGGCAGGTCTCTCATCAGTGGCTTTCTCTGTGCAGCAGGTAGTCTGGCTGGGCCAGTGTGGCAAGGGCCCAGCCAAATGGAGACGAATTCGGATACAGTCCATTTTGGGCTGGATACAGCTTCCAGCAAGCAGAACACAGTTCACACAGTGGGGAACCAAATCACAGCCCACTAACAACTCACAGCACATTTACATGTAAGGAAATTCTACTGTACCAGGCAAACCACTCTCCGGTCACGATCACAAACGCTCTGCAGAAACCGGGGATTCAAAAGCAGCTGGAAATCCTGACAGGCTGATCGCATTCAGCAAAATCTTTGGTCTTCTTTAGGTATGAGTCTGGTAAAAAATCAGTGACTTACTTCATTCTCACAAACTTGGATTTAGTCTGAAATAATTCTCTTCTCTCCCTTTCAGGGGCAGCAGGCAGACATGCAGGCCACAACTCAGGCCTTTCCACAGTTCTCCCATGCGAAGCTACTCAGATGGCTGCTTGACTGTCTCAAGCTGTTGTTTCTTCAGCTCCCAACTTAGATCTGACTCAACTGCCAGCAAGCCTGGGAATTTCACCAGAATCCAAAAGGTTTGGTTGGCTGATCTGTCTGTCAGTCACAACAAAGGCTCCCCCTTCGGGTGCAAAAAGGTGCCAAAAGCCCCAAACTCCAATTCCTACAGATTTTGACTCCAGACAGCTCCTGTAATCTGGCTCCATTTTGGGTCCCACCAGTACTGATTGGTCCAATTCGGCAGTCCAGGACCAAGACAGTGGAGATAAACATAACAGTCCTTGCTGCAAAGAAGGCAGGTTAGACAAACTACATTATCATTATCACTCCAAATGATTTTCAGAAAATAGTTACATCTTTCAACAGAGCTCCCTCTCAGATTACTTATGATTGCAATCCAGGCAACTCTTAAAGAGACAGTGCACAGAGGTTATACAGGCACTCTCTGGCAATCACATTTAAACTGCTAAAACGCAGAACACCAGCCTGGCAGTTGGCATTTAGGCAAGCTCAAGGAAGATTTTTTGGGAACCCCCATTTGTAGTGGGGTTACACAAATACTGGAAGTCCCAGACCTAACATGGTGGCTTCCATCCCAATGATCGAGCTGCAATTAAAGCAGGTTAGACAAACATCTCTACCTCAAATATAACAGCAGATAAACAGTAAAAAAGCACCGTTCCTACATAAGCTTCCTCTGTGCAAGTAGCGACTGCAGAATGGAGCAAAACAATACTGTGTCTGGCCAACCACAAGCACTAAATTGCTCAGACCCAGCACAGACCATTTTCTACATTCAGATTAGCTAGTCTCTTAGAGGAACAGGCATGGAGGCTCAGCATGGCACTCTCACGCAAATACACAGGATCACACTAGGATGGTACACCAGCCTGACAGTGGGCATTTAAAGAGCCCAGGAAGACATTAAGGTAAACCCCCAAATTGGAGGGGGGTTACTCTTTTCCCTGCCTGGGAAAACTTGGCATCCACATCAAGTCTGCACATACTATAAGATTCTATATAGAAAACATTATACACAAATACATGCATGTTTCATTGGTATACCACAAAATAAAATCTGATGCATCAGTAAAATAACTGGTTATGTCAACAGCATTACTATACTTTTCACTTTAGCAATGAAATTTCCATAAAAGCACATTTCCAATAATACTTTTTCATAAACATGTTAACAGGTTCAAGTAGTTAAATGCATCACTCTTACAACCCTTGTTTGTACTACCTTCTGTATACTAACCCACATGGCTTGAGGCCGATCCCAATCGGCTACACTTGGGCTGCATGGGGCAAGGGCATTGACATACTGGTTGGAGGGCTTCACTATTAGCTTTGAGGTGGCAGAGTAGCCTAACTTTGGAAGAGATCTTTTGGAAATGCACACCCCTTTGTAAACTATATTCACTGGGAGGTCTACAGGCCTTCCTGGGGAGTTATAGCTGAGGCACATTACAGGCTTTGCGGCTCTTCCAGATTTTCTGGGAGGAGCTGGCACAGGCTCAGTTCTTTCAGCATTCGCATTTGGGTTGATCAGTCCTGGCTCATTGATTGTCAGTAAGTCAGCTTCTGAAAAAAGGGGTATCTCTGCACTGGCTGTCTGTTCTGGGATATAACACTGTCAGCTTCTTGCTCTGTTAGTTCTGGTTCAGCAGAATTACTTTCATTATTTTGCTCCGAAATTTCAGGTTAGTCATCAAGAGGAAATTCCATGGAATTTAAATCATGTAACACATTACTGATACTATTACCATCATCATTTTCATTAACATCATTGTCCATAATACTATTGGAAGCATTGGTTACAAACAGTGCTGGACTGTGTGGTATGTCACTAGTTGTGCTTTCATGGTCAGGATCCACCTCCTGAGGCTCAGTTAGTTTCACAAGACACTAGGGGACAGCTACTTCAGAAGTTACACTTTGCACCTCACTCTCAGGGGGTACAGGAGCAGAGGAGAGGGCTGGAGGATTAGGCAGTCCGAAGGATCCAGCCTCATCTCCCATATTACACAGAGGGTTTCCTTGAAAGAACTGACTCAGCTCATAAGACGGATATAAGTGGCTTCACACTCACTGTCATCAGATTCAGACTCGCAGTCAATTTCATTGAGAGCATAGCTGACAGAAGGTCTTGAGTCTTTAACATCCAGAGGGGAGATTAGCTGTTTCTTTTTAGCTGTGGCATGGGTTACAGGCCCGGGAGGGGCAGTATCTTGGGGTACAGAATTGATGATTTGCCCAAATGGCAGCAAATGATTTCAGTGCATTGTCTTTACAGCTCGTGGGTCATTCTCTGGATGCAGTTTGTAAACTGGCATGTCCTCCAGCTTGCTGACAACAATGTATGGAGTATGATGCCACCTGTTGGCTGTCTTGTGTTTTCCATGTAGTTCTAAATTCATTAGCAAAACTTGATCTCCAGGTTGCAGTTCTTGGGCCTTAACATGCCTGTCATGCATTTCTTTGTTTGCTAAATTTCTTTTGGCCGCTATGGTGTGGACTAACTGGTAAGCATGGTTTAGCTGAGATTTCAGTTTCTGGACATACTGGAGATAATTCTCTGCTTTGACTCAGTCAGGGAACACTCCAAAATAGATGTCTATGGGCAACTTTGCTTTTCAACCAAACATTAAGCGGAAGGGGGGAGCACAGTTACATCACTTTTGGTACAGTTATAGACATGGACTAACGTGCTTAACTGCTGACTGCATCACGGCTTATCTCTAGGATGAAGTGTGCCCAGCATGTCCAGTAACATGCGACTGAATCGTTCAGACTGAGGATCCCCTTGAGGGTTATAAGGAGTAGTTCTGGACTTTTGCACGCCCCAGAGTGAGAGCATTTCTTTAATAAGACTGCTTTCAAAGTCTCTCCTCTGATCAGAATGGATTCTCTGGGGGGGGGGGCACCATAATGGACAAACAACTTTTCAATTAAAACTTTTGCCACAGTGGATGCCTTTTGGTCTTTGGTGGGGTAGGCCTGGGCATAGCAAGTAAAATGGTCAGTCACAATCAGCACATTACCAATGTTCTTTTGACCTAACGCTAAACCCAGAAAGTCAATGCACACAAGCTCCATGGGGGCACTGGTGGAGATGTTAACCAGGGGTGCAGCCCTCTCCGGCTGAGCTTTTCTTTGCAGGCAACAGCTACACATTTTGATGCGAGTCTCAATGTCAGCACCCATTCTGAGCGAGTAGAAACAAGCATGGTCCAGATCGGTAGTCCGGGCACAACCTAAATGCCCCATCTGGTTATAGAGGGCTCTTAGGACCACACGTCTAAAAGCTGTAGATAATACTAGCTGTTGCCTATTTATTTATTTATTTATTTAAGCGTTTTACCAAGAAAGGCATTCTGAGCAGAATACTGCTCGATTTCAGATGCGTCCCAGGTTGCGTCTATACCACTGTTTTTCCACATCTCCCCCTGTACCTTCCCCTGCTAGGGCTCTTTTGAGATTTCTACCCATCTCCTTAAAGTTAGCCTTCCTGAAATCTAGGACCTTTATCCTTGTATGGCTTGCCTCCTTCACTGTGGTTACCTTAAACCACACTGTCCTGTGGTCACTGGTACCAAGGGGACTGCCCACCTCCACGTCTGTGATCCTGTCCCCGTTGGTCAGGACCAAATCCAGTATGGCCTCCTCGCAGGTTAGTTCTGCTACAAACTGTCTTAAGTTTGCCCTATTCAGGGCAGTCATGAAGTCCCTGACCCTTGTTGTAGTCACAGTCTGAGTGCTCCAATCTACCTCAGGCAGGTTGAAGTCACCCATTAGTAGCAGTTCCCCTTTGGCTGCCATTTTGTGGATGGTTTCTATAAGTGCTTCATCTGATTCCTCCCCCTGTGTTGGATTCCTGTAAATCACTCCAGTGTGAATAGCTGTCCTTTTTCCCACCTCCAGAGTGACCCACAGTGCCTCTGCTCCTTCTTGTAACCCTTGAGCCTCTGTTGCTTTAATCCCCTCCTTCACATAAATAGCTACCCCTCCCCTTTTCCCTTCCCTATCCTTCCTAAAAAGTGTGTATCCTGGTGTACCCCCTAATCAGGGGCTTACCTTAAGTAATTCCCTGGGCTCCAGTAATGCCCACTATCAGGCAGACGTCCTGCAGAGATGGTAAATCCATAATGGTTGGTGTCCTCCTATTGAACTGCATGAGAATGCCATGATGTGTCTCCGTGCCTGTCTCTTTAAGTGCCACAGTCAGTGTAAATGCTGTAAATGGCCTGGGCTGGGTCCAAGTGTTTCAAAGCTCACGACCAGCCAGGCATCACCTCAATTTGCCCCACTCTGCTGTCACTAATAGAGCAAAGGGCGCTTTATGTGGTACTGCAGTTATTTACTTCTGATTCATAGTTGTCTTTAAGATACAGATTGTAGTTTAACCTGCCTTTATTGCAGCATACATTTTCCAATGAAAACCACCATGTTGTGAACCGGGACTTCCCATTTGGACCAATTAGGACACAGGAGTCCTCAAGGGGTCCTTAGCTCAGGTACCTCATGGGAAAAAGCTATAGTTCTTGTAGTTTTTCAGGTTGGCACCTAAACTGACAAATGGAAGCATGAAAACTGTGACTGACAGCTCCCCTAGCCAACCAGAATCCAGAGAAACTGGACTAGTCCAAAAACCGATAGAAAAAAGAGTTCAGTTGCTACTAGAGTGAAGAGAAAAAGCAGCTTGAGCCATCGAGAAGCAGGTCCGGGAAAAGAGCTGAAGAGAACTGGAAGGGAAAAGGCCTGACTTGCCTCTCTGTTACTATTTTCAGCATCAGAATGCCTAATAGCAGAAAAGACAGACTAGTCCGAGGAATATTTTAAAACAGTGAGGAATGCAGTTTGAGCTTTTGAACTGAGAGGAACTTTTGTGTGGTGGTTCATCCCGAGACTCTGTGGGAAATAGAGCGTATATTCTCTGCGGGGTTCTGGCCTAGGAGAGGCCTAGTTTTCTCTGGTGTGCATCGGACAGTCCCAAAAGGGGGATCAGTCACCAGGAACAGCCTTACTACGGATCAAGAGGTTTGCTCAGCAAAGCAACTGACATTGCAAACCAGCCAGGAGCCCAAAGAGGAATCAGAGAGTTTGATGTTTCTAAAATTAAATGTGCTGAATGCTTATTGTGAGTCAAAGCATACCATCCATGGACTCCTGATTGCCAGAGAGGAGCCAACCTTTACCAGTGACCAAACTGCCTGCCAGCTGGAAAGGTCACTAGCAAATAAACTAGACTTTGTCAGAGACACTCTGTTAAGTTTGGACCCATGTCCATCCCGGCCCATGCCATCTGTTCTTGTGTCAGCTACAGTTTTACTGGTGAGAGACCAGCTTCGGGGATCCAGCCCCTGTGTAGTAAGTCGTCGTAGGTTGCGGCCACTTACAGGGAAAGGCTGTGAAGTGGAGGTGAGTCATGATGGCCCGTTTCCCCTTGTGCAGTTGCTTCCAGCATTGGGTCTTCATTTCACCAGGCCATCCTAAAATCGAGTGGTACAGTAAGTAAATCCAGGGTAGCTCCCAGCAATAGGTATCTTAATTTTCTTATGGTACCTTCTAATTGTTCTCAGCTGAATTTCAAGGGTTTCCAATAGACTAGGCCAACCGGCCATGAGTACAACTAATTTAATTTGCTTTGTTCAATTAATGTGATTTATTTTTTCTTTCAAGGGCACCAAAAACAGCTGCAACCCTGGGCACCAGTTCTGGCCAGACAGCATAGATCCTGGGTACCCAGGAGCAAAGGGACTAAATTAACTGTTTTAGTAACCTGGTTTTCCAGAACAGTATTCATTTGCCCAGATTTGCTTCCTCTCCATGTTCATGACCCTTTAATAAATCTGATTCACGGTGTTACTTTGAACCCAACTTGTGAGCATATCATTACCTGGTCTAAGGCTACTGAAACCTGGATTAAGTATTTAAAAGTGCATGCTTGCATTTGAAACTGACTTTCTACAGGGGGGGTTCCAGGTTGTGTGCTGGAGGACCCATCCCTGGTGGTAAGTGCAAAGTGTGTGAGCATATTATTAATGCCTGTTACCAACTGTCAATTAAATGCTGCAACTGGTTATTACCAATTTAAAGGTACACGGTCACTAGGCAGGATTGAGGGTGGTTATAGCTTCCCAGAGGGCTGTATCAGTCTAGACAGATACCCACGAAAGCATTACTCTGAGTTGAGGCACCAAAATCTTTTTTTTATTTATTTTATTTTAAAATTTGATTTCCAGGAAAGGCACACTGTGCCATGGCTCATATCCAGGTCAGACTGAGGGTAGGAACACCCAGATACTTGCTAATTTCGAACCCAGGACCCTCAATCTGTTGTCAGGAAGACAGGCGGGGGTGGGTAGTAGCCCTCGGTATAATGGTGCCAGGGTTACACTGATATGGTTACATCCCATATATCCCTGTGCCACTTTAGTGTGCCCTTTTCTCTCTGTCTAAAAGTTGGTAGTCGGGTTTTAGAAACATAGAATTTGATGGCAGATAAGGACCGCTTGGCCCACCCAGTCTGCCCATTTCCCTACCTGATGGATAGGCTGCAGATCCTAGTTAACCAGCAGCCTACTTCTTCCTACCCCAACCCCCTAGAATTGCCTTATGATTGTCCCATGCATGCTTGAATTCCACCACTGTTTGTGACTCCACAACCTCCTCTGAAAGGCCGCTCCATACAGCCACCACCTCTCTGTGAAAAATGCTTCCTTAAATTACCTCTGAGCCCCCCTTCTATCTTCAAATTGTGCCCCCTTGTTCTTGCACACCTCTTTTTTTGAAAGATGCTACCCTCTTGGACTTTGTTGATTCCCTTGAGGTACTTGAAAGTTTCTATCATGTCCCCCCTCTCCCTCCTTTCCTCGAGGCTAGACATATTAAGCTCCTTAAGTCTCTCTTCATATGTCTTCCGGTACAGACCCTGCACCATTTTAGTTGCCCTCCTCTGGACAGCCTCCATCTTGTCTATGTCTTTGATCGGGTCTCCAGAACTGCACGCAGTACTCCAGATGGGGTCTCACTAGCTGTCTGTACAGAGGGATAATAACTTCCTGTTTTCTACTGGTGATGCCTCTCCCTATGCATCCCAGTATCCCCCCAGCCCTCCTTGCTGCCCTCTCACATTGCTTGCCCACCTTTAGGTCATCTGATATGACTACCCCAGGTCCCTTTCCATTTTTGTTGTTGTTAGTATCTCACCCCCATTGTGTACTCTTCCCTGGGTTTTTGTTTCCCAGGTACATTACCTTGCACTTCTTAGCATTGAATCTAAGCTGCCATACATTTGACCATTCCTCTAACCTTGCCAAGTCCCTTCTCATCCTTTCCACTCCACCTTGTGCATCAACTCTGTTGCAGATCTTTGTGTCATCTGCAAAAAGACATACTTTTCCTTCAAGTCCTTCTGCAATGTCATTTGTAAAGACATTGACGAGGACTGGTCCTAATACTGAACCCTGCAGTACCTCACTACTAACCCCCCTTTTTTCAGAGTGGACTCCATTTACTATTACTCTCTGTGTCCTATTCTCCAGCTAATTCTTTACCCAGGCTGTCATCTTGGGACCCACTCCCAGGCTGGCTAACTTGTATTTAATCTTTTGTGTGGACTGTGTCAAATGCCTTGCTAAAGTCTAGGTAGGCCATGTCCACAGCCCTCCCTGATCAACTACTTTGGTCACCCAGTCAAAGAATCTATCAGATTTGTCTGGCATGACCTTCCCGCTGTGAATCCATGCTGCCTTGGGTCCTGTGCCCCTCTGGCCTCTAGATATTTAACAATTCTTTCCTTCAGAAGTGATTCCATCATTTTCCCTACCATTGAGATTAAACTAACAGGTCTGTAGTTTCCTGCTTCTGCCTTGCTCCCACTTTTGTGAAGGAGAATCACATCTGCCCTCCTCCAGTCCTCGGGTACCACCCCATCCTCCCATGATTTGTTAAAGAGGGTAGTCAGTGGTGTCACTAGTTCTACCCTTAGTTCTTTTAGAATTCTGGGATGAATCCCATCAGGCCCCATTGCTTTGTCCACCTTCAGTTTTAAGAGTTCTTTCAGAACCCTTTCTTCTGTAAATGGGCTGGTATCAACTTCTGTATCCAGAGTGTTTCTATTGTTTGGTTTAGGTACCTCCCCTCTTCCTTTGTAAATACTGAGCAAAATATTTGTTTAGTATCTCTGCCTTTTCACAGTCACCCTCTGTCCACCCTCCTCCCCTTTATTAAGCCTCCTCTCCCTCCCTTGGTCTTCCTTCACTCCTGATGTACCTATAAAGGTTTATCCCCTTCTTAACTGAGTTGGCTATCTTTTCCTCAGTTTGGGCCTTTGCTATTCTGACTGCCTTCCCAGCTTCCTTTTGCTTTAACTGATACAGTTCTCTGTCCTGTTCCTTCTGTGATTCCTTGTACTTCCTGAATGCTTTCTTTTTCTCTTGAACCTTCACTGCCACTTCCTTTGAGAACCATAGTGGTTTCTTACCTCGTTTCGTTTTGTTAATTTGCTTTACACAAAGGCTTGATACCTCTGTGATGGCAGTTTTTATTATTCCCCATTGTTCTTCCACCCCTCCTTCCTGCCCATTTGCTAGTGCATTCCTTAGGCACTCACCCATTTTGACAAAGTCAGCCCTCCTAAAATCCAGTACCTTTGTCTTTGTATGGCTTGACTCTATTGCTGTGTTTATTGTGAACCATACTGTTCGATGGTCGCTAGTTCCCAGATAGCTACCCACTTCTACTTCTGTGATCCTCTCTTCATTTCCATTTGAGAGAACCAGGTCTTGCTGTTTTTTTTTTTTCCTATATCCCTTTTCCTATTCCTTTGGGCTAGGGAATTTCATAAGTCCTCTCTCATCTTTTCCCCACTTTGTCTCTCTATTCTGGTGAACAGAACTGAGGTTGGTGGGGGAGCCAGCGATGGTTCTTGGCTAGCACACAGCACCACGTTGGGGTGAGCAGGCACCATACCCAATAGCTGTTGCTGCCCCCCCACCAGCCAAAGCTTTCCTCCCATGGGGTTCCTAGTTCCTCCTGCCAGATCTGTAAGTGGAAATCAATGGTGAAGATTGATTCTTGGAAGATATGATGTTGCCCCTGTAAGTCCCTGGTGAGGCCCTATCTAGAATATTGTGTTCAGTTCTGAAGCCCACATCTGAGGAAGGACAGGCACAAGCTAGAGACAGTACAGCGCAGGGCCACCAAAATGGGTGGGCACTGCAGATCATATGAGTAACAGCAGTCAGACCTGAACATGTACACACTGGAGACAAGGAAGGAGAAGAGGGATATGATTGAGACTTACGAGTTTCTGAAGGGGATAAACAAAATTGATGGTGAGGATCTGTTCATCAGGAATGGGGAAAAAGTGATGAGAGGGGATTGGTTGAGACTAACTGGGGAGAAAATTAAGACCGGCATTAGGAGTTCTTCCTCATCAAAATGTTGGTGGATCAATAGAATAGCTTGCCAAAAGAGGTGCTGAAGCAAGGTCACTAAATGGATTCAAAGTAGGGTATTACAGATGCAGAGGGATTGTAATACCTAAAAGAGGTATAAGAAATGAGGGAGTAGTAAGTGGAGGGGGTTGGCTAGGTGATCTGAGGGTCAGTTCCCAGAATAAAAACCCTATTCAAAATGAGATCATTTGGGGATAGGTAGGAAACTGGGCAGACTGAACGGACTTCATGCCTTTTTCTGCTGTCATTTTCTGTTTCTTTAAACAATCACAGCTAACCATATACAATACTATAGAGTTAGTGTTGTCTGTTAAACTTCACGTTTTAAGTTCCAGCTGTTTTTCTCAATCCTGTTTTTGCTTTCTGAATAAGCATTTTGTGGTAAACAAGAGGACATGTTTGAGTTTCTTCTACCACTTCTTTAACTTCCAAGCTCTTCCAAATGACTTTTTAATACAATTTTTGAGGTTTGTAGCCACTGCCAGATTTCAGCAGTTTGTCAAAAGATGTCCAAGTTATTAATTTGTTGTTTGTTGTTTTAGTAACTGTTTCTTCCTACCCTGGCCTGACCCCTATCAGCCTGGCTACCATCCAGCTCGGTTGCCAAACCAAACCCCAGGAAGCCCCATTAAATGACCCACAGGGATCCCTCCCACAGTAGCACATTCAATAGTCATCGCTTCCCCAGAACATAAGACATATTTTAAGGAAAGAATGTTCTCATTTCGTAGAAATATGGTTCAATGTGTGACAGCCAGTACAGAGTGCTTGAGTAACTGTATTGATTTACTTTGGCTTGTCTCTTTCATCTGGATTTCCACAGTCAGTAGAGATGCCAGGAGAAGGTTTTCTCTCAGCTGAAGGAAATGGTAGCTAGAGGGCAAAGGACCATAGTGCAGTGTATCACAGCCCATCTCCCCCAACTCACAGAAGACACCCTGAAATGCAGAGGACAGGAAAAAAAAACTGGGAGGGACTTCTGGCAAACCAAGGTAACCGGGTTTGTCTTCCCTCTAGGCAGGGGCTAAATTGGGCAGGTGCCCACAGGAACTCAGTTCCACCACCTCTTAAAAAACTGTATGACAGTTCCACCACCTCTGTCATCTTTCTCCATTGACTACTATAGGAGAGTTCCACCACCTAGAAATTACTGTTCTACCACCTACAAATCTAGATGTGAGAGTTCTCCCACCTAAACATTTCCAATTAAACCACTACCTCTAGGCTTCCACAAATTATGAGACTAGCTGTTGATAAGCTTGGTGATGTTCAGAATTTGGTTCTCTAATATAGGTTTCAAAGCACGATGACATCCAGTGACCCATGATTTTGATTATGTGAGCCAGGATGCTCTTTCTGGAAGAGGTGGTAGCTGCTCCAGTTCTGAAAGAATGGCCAGAAAACGTTAAGCATCAACACCCAGACTGACAGTAATAGTCTAAAATGGAGGATGAACCAAGAAGTTGTCATGATTGAGCAGTTGTTAGAAAACAAGAGAGGATGAACAGAATCTGGATGTTTGTCCATTGATTGCAGGTGATTGAGGGCTTGGATAGGGTACTAAGCTGAGTTTGTTGCATGACCCTTTCGTCCATTCTATCAGTTTTTGATCTGCAGGTTTTGTAATGAATGACTTTCATGTTCTGTGTTTTTGACCACAACCATCTTTGAAAATGGTCAATATTGTTCGAAGACCCTCGTTTAAATATTATGAAATGAAATTAAATGATCATGGCAAGGTCACAGGTGAGGAAGAAACATAGGAACGCAGAATCTGTTGCTGGAAAATGACTGTTTGACCCACTCAGTTTGACCAGATGCTCCCTGCCTAGTCTGTCTCCACAGACCCTAACTGTTCTCCAGCAACCCTCCCTTCTCCCTGCCCATTTCCTAATATCCCCCTATGTCTATCCCATGCATTCATGAAACCCCCTACTGTTTTCACCTCCGCCACTTATACTGGCAGTGTGTTCCAGATGTCCACCACTTTTTCAGTGATGTAGGACTTCCTCACAACCTTCCCCCCCTTAGCTTTATTGTATGCCCTGTGATTATGCTGCTGTTCTTCATTTAAAAGAGACTCTCTTCCTGCACTCTGTTCTCTTCCTTGAGGTACCTGTAGGTCTCTATCATGACCCCTCTTGCTCTCCTCTCTTCCAGGGTGTACCTGTTGAGATTGCTCAGTCTCTCCTCATAGAGCTTTTGATGCAACCACTGCACATTTTAGTTGTCCTCCTCTGGACTTCCTGAATCCTGCCTATGTCCTTTCTTTTTTTTCTGAACATATTTTTCCCCTTGAGTGCAGGCTGAGACCTCCTTCCACCAGTGCCAAGCCCCTATTCCCACTTGTCGAGACGCCACTCATCAGCCATTCCAGGACCCAAAGGTCAATCCATGACTTGCTGCTGTGCTGTTCTCCTGGCATGCCCCCCAGGGCTGGGTACACCTTCAGCCACTTCAGCATTTCTTTCCTGCCATCTGGCCACCCAGTGGTGGTGAAGACCTGGGGTGATCCCTGGATGGCAGTGGTGGTGGTGGTGGTAGACTAACAGTGAGAGTGGAGGGTGGGTAGAGGTTTCATTGGGCCAATCCTGGCATGATTTTTCTCCTAAAGTCCCACCCTCCCCCCCAGGAGCCTGCCTTGTTAGTGGGTGCTGGCATGCTGACGCACCAGACTGACGTCTGTGCTCATTCCAACTTCCCCTCAGAATGCTTTCCCCTGCACCACCACCTGTAATCACCCAGGTGGTGGCAGAACAGCAGATCTGCAATTCTCCCCCTCCCCAGAGGAGGAAAGCACCCTCCAATAACCCTGGCTTGTTCTTGAACCAGTGTCACTCATGTTGTGAGCAGTAGCACTACCGCTGCACTAGCTGACCAGCCCTGTCTATGTCTTTTCTGAGGTGTGGCCTCCAGACTGGGACCCAATACTCCAGGTGGGGTCTCATCAGCAAGTGATATAGTAGTAACACTACCTTCCTCCTCCTTCTGGAGATTCCTCTCCCTATGCATCCCACTGGCCCCATCCACTGATTTGTCACACTGCTCTGCCACTTTGAGGTCATAAGATATGATACCCCCAAGGTCCCTGACAGTACGCCCCCCCAACATCCTGTACTCAGTTCTTCAGTTCCTATGCCCTAGGTGCATGATTTTGCACTTTTTGGCACCGAACCACAATTGTCATACTATTAACCACTCCTTGAGCTTCCCCAAGATGCGTACGCATTCTTTCCCCTCCTTCCTTATTGTCCACCCTATTACAGATTTTATCATCTGCAAAAAGGCATACCTTTCCTTCTGGTTCATCTGGAAAGTCGCTTATGAAGTCATTGTAGAGGACTGGTCCCAGCTGAGCCCTGCAGCACCCTACTGGTCACTCTTCCATCATTAGAGTGAGTGCCATTAACCACCATCCGCAGTCGCCTATCCATTAACAAGTTTCTAACCTAGTTCACTGCTTTGGATCCCATCCCTAGGCTGCTCAATTTCGCAATCAGTCTCCTGTGCTGCTCAGTTATGAAGACCTTGCTACAGTCCAGATAGACCATGTCCAATGCCCTCCCTTGATCTATTTCCTTGCTCACCCAGTCAAAGAACTCAATTAGGGTCATGTGGCATGACCCCACCACCCCCACATCCTTGCTGCCTTTGGTCTTACAGCTTGGATTCAAGATACTCTACCAACCTTTCCTTTAACAGTGTTTGCATTAATTTCCCCACCACTGAGGTGAGACTTACTGGCCTAGAGTTACTAACTTCTTCCCTTCTGCTGCCCTTATGTAGAGGGATAACATCTGCTTTTCTCCAGTCCTCTGGAGCCACACCTGATTCCTGTGAGCTGTTAAATAAGGCCATCAGTGGGACAGCCAGCACCTTCCTGAGTTCTTTTAGTCCCCTTGGGTGTATCCCATCCGGTCGCATAGCCTTGCCCATGTTCAGAGCTGCAAGTCCCTTCAGGACTCTTTCCTCTGAGAATGGACCTGAGTCCACCTCCCCTACCCCTTTGTTCCTGCTGATCACTGGTGGCTTGCTGTCCCCTACATCCACTGTGAACACTGAACAGTAGTACCTGTTCAAGATGTCTGCTTCTTCTTAGTCCTCTTCTGAGCAGTCACCCTCTGCCATCCTCCTTATCTTCACTATCCCTCCCCTTGCTTTACTGTTCTCGCTTAAGTACCTGAAGAAAGTCTTATCCCTATTTGTTACCCCTTTGGCTAGCCTTTCCTCTGTTTGTGCCTTTGCTCCCCTAACTGCCTTACTTGCTTCCCACTCTTCTACCTGATACACCTCTCTGTCTTCCTCCCTCTGATTTTCCTTGTACCTCCTAAAAGCCACTCTTTTTTCTTTCACCACCATGGCCACTTGCATAGAGTACCATAACTGTCTTGTTTTCCTTTTGCTTTTGCTCACTTACTTCACGCAGAGGCTGGTTACCTTAATTAAGCCCACCCTTATTTTTCCCCACTGTTCCCCTACCCTCCCTGGCACCTCCACTAGGCAGTTTCTGAGGCAGTTTCCCATTTCCTTAAACTCCACCCTCCTGAAGTCTAGGACCCTCATACTCGTGTGCTTTGCTCCTGCTTCTGTCTTAATGTTAAGCCACACTGTATGATGATCACTGGTACCTAGGCGACTGCCACAGTGATATCTGCAATGCCGGTCCTGCTGGTAAGTGCCAGGTCCGGCACTGCCCCATCCCAAGTGGGTTAGTTGACTAGCTGCCTGAGTAAGTCCCCTTCTAGGGAGTCAACGATGACCCTGCTTCTTGTCGAAGCTACAGCTGGAAGGCTGCAATCTACATCTAGCAGACGGAAGTCACCACCTAGCAGCACCTCCCCCTTATTTGTTGTCCTGATGATGTCCTCTCCAAGTGCCTTATCCAACTCCTCTCCCTGTGCTGGAGGTCTGTATACCACCCCTGTACAGATAGCAGTCCTAGTACCTGTCTCCAGGATGACCCAAAGCACCTCCAGTCCTTTCTTTTCCTCTAGGTGCCCCTGCATCAAAAGGTTGAAGTGGCCCATTAATATTTTCTTGAGAGCGTTATTAGTAAGGTAAATTGAGGGACCGAAGACAGAAGAGGCTGCTGTGAATTCTCCAGGCTGTAAAAATCTGAAAAAGGCCAAGGTCATGACTGCTTGGATATTAAGAACAGAGAAGGATTCAAAGACTCCATCTTTTAAAAGGCCCATCATTCGGGAATACAGGTTGTAATTATAGGTGCCAGAACAGAGGGGGCCACGATGGCCATGGACCTACCATTTTCATAAATGGTAGGGCCTGGCCCTATCAGTTTCTGCAATCATGTTAATTTATTACTAGAGAGGACTGTGTCTTTAAAAGGCAGCATGTGCAGTAAGTAGTATTAGTTTTTGATCACTCCCTTTGTGGCTTGCAGGGTGTCAGCAGAATTTTGAAAAGTAGAGATATAAGTAGTGTTGATGGGGATGGGCTGGGTTCATGGTCTGCTGAGTTAAGGCACAATGGTCAAAGTTTAAAAATGAAAAGGAAGGTCCAGACCTTCAGATGGGTATCAAGGAATTAGACACTGGATGCTGCTGTCAATCAGTGTGTGTGTATGGGGGGGGGGGTTACTCCACAGATTACAAATTTGGACTGAAAAAACTTACTCTGTGGGCGGACCCATTCAATGCAGTGTGGAATGTACCCCTTACAGCCTTGGGCCTACCACTTTTCAGACCGTTCTGCCACCAATGGCTGTAATCTGTAGGCTTTCTCCTCAGAGGATCTTGAGGGGTGGATTTTCCCAATCCATGCAGAAAAGCCATGGTTGCTGGACAAGCTAAGTAAGAGCAGGATGTATCAGCAAGGATGGACATAATGGTAAATTAAATACCGGAAAGGTACTGTTTGATTGTTGTGGCTGTTTAGCCAAATGTTTGGGAGCAATAAGAAGCAAATGCCAGAACGTTAGGAACCGAATACCGTCATGGAGTCATGTTTTGAAGTGTGCAGTAGGTAGTGAATTTCTTCTGTGCTAGTTTGTAAACAGATTAAGTAGAAGCAGCTGGAGAGGTCCAGATGGTAAAGGAAGCATGACTTTATCAAAATGCCAAGTTATTTGTCGCTCTCGGAATGGTGGAGGAGAAAACATCTCTTTGTCAGCATGCAGAAAGCAGCTCTGAATTGCTGAAAATGAAAGTGGGAAAGACAATTACAGTAGCTAGAAAGTTAGGCGGCCCAGGTACATATACACAGTGAATTGTGAAGTGGTGAGTTAAAGAGGTCCATGTCAATCATCTCAGGAAGTTCATTATGGAATGGGAGGATGATCACCCCTTGTTAATAATGGCTACTGCTGCTGGCCTGGTGGCACTGAGGGCTAAGGCACTGAATGCCTTACCTCACACTGCGCCGGTGACCCATGTTTGGGAACAAGCATGGGTCACTGGGGGTTGTCAGGGGAGGAGAAGGATTGAGCGACTGATGGACTGCTTTCCTTCTCCAGGGAGGGGGCTCCACAAGAGACGGCACCCATTCACCCCCTGGCAGAGGCTGGGGGACAGGGCGCTACACTCTACCATGGGTGGAGATGGGGCAGACACCTGGAGGAAGCGTATGCAGACGTGTGCGCGCTCCCCTCCGCTGGTGTCAGTGCACACCCCCAGCTACAGAGAGAAAAAGCACCAGAAAATCAGAGGAATGGCATCCTGGGTCAAGTGGCTTGATAGCTGTCTGACGGCAACAGCTCTGGGGGGTGCCTGTATCTGGATCCGGACAGGGTGGGAAGTACGAGGCTCCCCACCACTCGCTGCGGGGGGGGGTAAGCTGCAGGGGAAACAAGGCAGACCCTGATGGAGTGCAGATGGAGGACGGTGGCTGGAATTTTCCAAGGGAGTTGCCAAGGACATAGGGAGCAGACCAGTTATGCCTTGGAGGGAAAAAGGTAGTAACAAACAAAACAAATGATGGCTACTGCCACTTGTTTGTTTGTTTATTTAAGGTAAAAAAACACTGAGTATAAACTCATTCACAATGGTAACCTTTACAAAAGGAAACAAATGTACATATACATCGCACAATACACTAAATAAATACAATCAGACACCAACTTAATAAATAACATTAACAACATTTACTTTATTGTCTGAATAGAACGTTACAAGCTGATTGCTCCATAGGCATCCCCAAGTAAATGGGGCAGATGATCACCCCTTGTTAAAGTTGTAAGATTATTACTTACAGTTTGGGGCTTCATAGCCCATTACCCTGCCGCAGTGATAGTCCATCTGTGGCAAAATTATCAATTTTAATATTGTCCTGTAAGAGAGGGAAGGGATCGTAACTCTGGCCGAACTGCCAGCCAGTCAATCCCTTCCAACTTCCCGGTCTACTGACCATGCCCTCACACATGGACATTTTGTGATGTCCTACCAGGGAGAGTGCAGGGGCACACCCCATTGAATCTGACGGGGGAGATTTTAAACACATTGTTATGCATATTTAAGCTACCTATGATGCAAATAAAAGCCACCATTCAACTAATAGGGCCCCTGTTAGTTGAGCCGTGGCATTCATTTGCATCAAGGGCAGCTTAAATATGCATAGTAATGTGTTTCAAATCTCCCCATAGGATTAAATGGGGCATGCCCCCGCACTCTCCCTGGTAGGATGTCACACTTTCATTCCCGCGAGACCTAACGCCATCTACAGGCTGAAGAACCCAATGGCAATGACTTCCAGGGTTACTGCAGAAATAAATTATTTTTTAAGATGATCTGGCAAGAACACATGACAAAGGTATGCCAATTTTTCATGTTTGGCAGGTACTTGTTCTAATCATAACATGCAGGGACAAATCTTACAACTTTAATTATGTCTACTGCTACTTGGTTGCCTGAATAGAATGATATACACTGATTGCTCCATAGGTGTCCCCAAGTAAGTGCACCAGAAACAATGGGACAGATTTCGAATAAGGAGGCAACAGAATGAAAAAAAGGGAGTTCTTTGGTTTCGGGGGCCATGGACAAGCAGACCAGGAAGGACCAAATATACTAGAGATAAGTGTACTGTGACATGACTGCTGCCATCAGACCCAACAGCTTTAGGAACATTCTGGCTGTAACATATCTGCTGTAGAAAAGCAGCTGGGCCTGAGCCATCAGGTGGTCTACCCTGTCCTGGGTAGGAAGGGAAAGCCCTGAGCAAGTCCAGTACTGCCCCTATGTACTGCAGATGCTGACAAGGGGTCAAGATTGACTTCGGCCTAGGGGCATGTGATGAGCTGATCAAGGAAGGACATCCTGAGTGCTGCTCCCAGGCCCTGCCGAATCTATTAAATATTAAACTTGCCTTTGACTCCAGTGTGGTGGTGGAAATAACGCGGTCAAGCTTCTAAGGATAGTCACACTCTTTGAGAAACTTTTCTGTGCAGATTGTAGGACTTTATTAGAATTTTGCGGCGACTTGTAGGGCCGACAGTGATGGCCGAGATGGAGTATGGAAGCCCTGAAATCTTGGTTGCACGAGCGCCAGCGTCGAAGCATCCAAAACCCCCCTCGCCAGTGCCAGAAGATCAAGAGACTCGACTAAATATGGAAGGAGGAGGTCAGGCATCCCTTGATATCTCAGAAATTAAAACCTTACTTTGGGGGCTAGTGGCTGATTTCTCAACAGTCAAACCAACATTAAATGCTTTGGCACAGAGAATAGGGGATGTAGTGGTAAGAATTGCTTCCCAGGAACGAAAAACCTCAACGCACGAGCAGGAGCTGGTGGCTTTATGGAAACAAGTCAGAAAGCTCGAGGATCAAGTTGAAGACCAGGAATCTAGCAGCCGGAGGAATAATTTGATCATGGCGGGTCTTCCAGAGCGGTCAGAAGGTTCGGATTGTATAGCTTTTATCCAAGTTCTACTACTGAAGCTGCTGGGCCCAACGCCATATGGGGACTCATACAATATCGAGAGAGCCCACTGCTCGCTCAGAGAAATACCTCCACCGGGGGCTCGGCCGCGGGTCATTATTATGTGGTTCTTAAATTATAAAGAGAAAGCCTATGTTCTAAGCAGAGCCAAAACACTCAAAAACCTGCAGTGGAACGGAGCATCTTTGTGGGTATTCCAAGATCAAACACCTGCAATTCGTGAGAAACAGAAGGAGTATGTGGATATAAAGAAAAAGCTATACCTTGCCAGAGTGAAGTTTAGAATTCAGCACCCGGCTACTTTTGTGGTGAAACTACAATCCGGAGATCGGAGGTACTTAACTGCGAGGGTTGCAGCAGAGGGACTGTGAGTTGAGCTCCCAGACTTGTTTAGGCCTGTGACCTGACTGTGAATGGTGGGAGAAGACCTCAGTCAGTTCTGAGACTTGTTAATCGTGTGAATGCATTTATTTGGAGCAAAATAGTGAGGCAGAAATGCCCTAAAGTTTACTTAAGGAGCATTTCCTGTGTTAGATTCAATGGGACTGCCGTTTTATTTTCATTTCTAGGTTAGAGACATGCATATTGACCGATTAATATTGTTGAAAAGATAAATGTAACTAAAGGCAGTCAAATATGAACTGTTATGTGTTTAGTGTTAGGTGTGGGCTCAAGAAACTGTGCATTGATCCAACCCTGGACTTAAAGGGACTGGACCCTAATATGGGGCCTCAGAAGGATAGGAAACTGAAGTATTACAATGTGTAATTATATTTGTTTTCTGATTATGTAGGTCCACATCATAATCATTATTATAATTGTTGCTAGTTTCTGCATAGCTTGATATACTATATTTGGGGTTAGGAGAGAACACTAATGGGGCACAATGGGGGGGGTGGTAACATAGGGGAGTCAAGAGGCTTTAGGTGCTCCTAAAAAGATCCAGAGGATCTGGGGGCACTCTCAGGGGATGGCTCATTTTCATATCAATTTGTAGTAGGAGAGCGATCGAAGGATCGGGGATCATGCTGTGGGGGGAGGGATCAGTGGGATTGGGGAAGAGAGGGAGTTCATTGCATATATAAGTATACGGGCAGAATTTGTTGGAGTGAGAGGAAGTGGTATGGAAAGATAATATGATAAATACTAAAATTATTTCCTAGAATGTTAAAGGCCTCAGAGGGAGAAAGAAAAGATTGGTGATTTTAAAACATATTCATCAGTTGGGGGCTCAAATAGCAGTATTGCAGGAAGCCCACCTATTAAAAGATGAGTTAGGTCTTTTAAAGAGGCTGTGGGTGGGCCAAGTCTTAGGAGAGGGAAAAGCGAAAGCCTTGGGGGGGGGTAGCGATTTTGATTGGGAGAATCTACCCGTTCACAGTATCGCAAATTAAAGCCAGAGAGGACGCTAGAGGGATATATGTTGCAGGTACTAGCATGGGTAAGCTATTATTGATTGCCTCTATATATGGTCCTACGCCATCTAACCCTGATTTTTTCGCCTCATTGGAAGTGGACATAGCTACCTTTTCATCCCATCCCTTAATTATAGCAGGAGATTGGAACCTGTGTCTTAATAATTTGACGGACAGGAAACCTTCTTCTAAAAAGCCACCTTCTACAGCCCAGGTAGCTATGGCTAGACTCCTTGAGGTAACAGCATTGGTAGACCCATTCCAGGTGTATAATAAAGGGGACCGTAGTATGTCCTTTTACTCAGGGGTGCATAAAAAAAATGATTTTTTTTTTGGTTAATAAGGAGGCATTGCAGGGAACTAGGGAGCTGACTACCGATAGCAGAATTTTATCCGACCATTCCCCAGTTCAGTTGACTTGGGCGATGGAATCTATTCCAACGAAGTCCTATAGATGGAGGTTAGATGAATCCTTATTACTAGATGATAGCATGTTATCTCGGTTAGAGGAAGCACTGCTGGAAATTATCCAGACTCAAATCCCAACACTTCAGAATAGGAGATTAGCGTGGCCCACCTGTAAAGTTTTATACGCTGGCATAGCACAGAGGTATACAGCCAGAAGAAATAGTATGAGAAAAGCGAGGGAAGAGTTTATATTGGGTGCTATCAATTGACTGGCTCCCCTGGAGGGATCTTCCGACAGGGTGGATACTGAGCTTAAGGAATTAAGAGATGAAATGGTAAGCATCCTTTATGGCAGGATAGATTTTTGGCTTGAAAAGTTTCAAGCTAGATATCTAATACAGGGGGATCTACCTAGTCGGCTTCTTGCAAATAGAATTAAGGAATGGGAGGCTGCTCGTACGATTCCATTGATAGATTTCCAGGGGGAAATAATAACAGAGCCTCAGAGAATGGCTGATGCCTTCGTGGCCTATTTTGTAGAGATTTATCAAGGGGGCATGCCCAGTAATGAGGCAGATGTATCGGGGTTTTTGGAGAATATACCGTTACCTAGATTGGACCAGGAGCAAGCCCAAGGGCTGGCAGCCCCCATACTAGAGTCTGAAATAATGGAGGTGATTAACTCTTTACCAAGTGGCAAAACACCGGGATCAGATGGTCTATCAGCTAAATTTTATAAATCCCATTCTCTAACTATATTACCTTTATTGAAAGATATATTCTCCAATATTATGCAGGAAAGGGTCCCTTACCCACTGTTATATCAGGCCTACATTACACTCATTCCAAAACTGGATAAACCAAAAGAACTCCCTGGAGTCTATAGACCAATTGCTTTGATGAACCAAGATCTCAAATTGTTGATGAAGATATTGGCCAACAGAATTTTAAAAATTGCCCCTATGCTAATCAGTCAAGAGCAAGTTGGGTTCATACCAGGTAGAGGGGCACACAACACCCTTTGGAAGCTCCATCACATACTTAACAAGGCTTCTAACTCTAGGTTACCCATGGCACTAATCTCGTTAGTTGCCAAGAACGCCTTCGACAGGGTCTCCCATATTTTTCTATTTGTGACCATGAAGAGGATGGGCTTCCCGGAGGACCTTCTCAGAGGCATTAAAAATCTCTATGCTGCTCCCACGGCTAGGGTTCTTTGCAATGGCTATTTATCGAAGGAGTTTCACCTTGACAACAGGACTAGACAGGGATGCCCCCTATCACCAATTTTGTTCAACATATATCTGGAACCCCTATTAAGAGCAATCCAGATGGACCAGGCGGTACAGGGGATTGTTGTCGGGGGGGGAATTGAAATTTTCTGTTTTCACAGATGACATACTGTTACATCTACAGGAACCAGCAAAGAGCTTTAATAGGGCCCTTGAAATAGTAAGGAGATTCTCTATGGTCTTGAATTATAAGTTAAATTTGAGTAAGACACAGGTTCTCCCTCTCACCCTATATACCTACAAAGCAGATTTTGAACCTCTACAATTGAACTGGTCCCCAAAAAGGACTAAATATCTTGGCATTTGGATCACTGCTAATGTGGGGGAAGGAGTGGAAGCAAACATAAGCAAGGTGCTCTCAGTAGTCAGAACAAATATAACTAGATGGAATAAACTCCCCTTGAACTTGACTGCTAGACTTGATTTGATTAAAATGAACCTATTGCCTAGACTCCTGTATCCAATACATTTGTCCCCGTATAATGTCCCAAAGTGCTGATTTATTAAAGTGCAAAAATTAATCTCTGACTTCCTATGGAATTTAAAACCCCCTAGGAGAAAATATAATATCTTACGTCTTCCTCATAGTATTGGGGGTCTCAAAATTCCAGACCTCCATTTATATCATGTGGCTGGACAACTAGGTATAATGGGTCGGTGGAATAGAACGCCGGAGGAAGGGGGATATATACCAATTTGGCTACACATTGAGAGACAAATTCTTAAAGACATGGGTATCTCCCCAGAAACATTGCTCTTTTCCAAACCAGAAGGACTACTGGATGGGGGAAGCAGACTCCAATATGCAGTATAAGTCAGTGTCGGCTTGGTGGGCTCTCTTATCTCCGAGTCAGAAAAAAACTCAAAAGGGCTTCAGGGAGCAGCCTATATTGGGTAATCCTAATATGATTATTGGGGGTCAAATAATGAGAAAACAATGGGCTCCTCAATTGTCAAATTTAAATTGGGAAGATCTTATAGTAGAAGATAGGGTGGTCCTCCCAGCTCAGTGCAAGAATATGAACTTCTGTAAGAGGATACAGGTTACCAAAATGGTGCAAAAAATGTTGAGAGAGAATAGTGGCACTCAGGATACTCCGTTTACCTGGGATAACCTTAAGGAAATCAGCCATTTATGAAAACCCTCTCTAACATATATAAGGTGCTATTAGATTTTCTAGGCAGGGATCTTTCTGTGAAGGTTTCATATTGGGGAAAAAAGAATATCCCCCTGGGGCCTGATTGGAAGGAAATTTGGAAGAGCTGTGGTTATATACCTATACCTAAGTACAGGATCATGCAGTTTTTTTATATCCTTTAATATATACTATACCCCTGCCAAACTATGTGCTCGGGGCCTTAGATAGACAGACCTATGTTTTAGATGTGGCGTGAACCCAGGGGGGATATACTACATGTATTGTGGGATTGTCCTAAAATTTACCCCCTCTGGGTTCAAATTAAACAAAATATGGACCCCGTGTTAAATTATACCAAGTTTATTTTGCCTGAGATCTGTGTTCTGGGAGATATGGCTCAAATCCCAGGAGCACTTACTAAACACCATATATCTTTGATGTCCACCCTAGTTAAAGCTTTTGTCCTGAGGCACTGGAAAAGTGATTTTATCTATACATATGACCAGTGGGTGGGGGGATTTGTTGAAGACGCTTGATAGGCTCAGGAGGCAAATGCTTTGGGATGGAAGAAAGGGAACGTATGATAAGAGATGGAGGACCTTGGAGGCGGTTTACTCAATACAAACTAAAAGTGCCCAAACACGGGTCTGTCTGTCTGATTGTGCTTAGTTCAAGATTTATGGATAGGGAGTAGATGAATAACAGTGGGTTATATTTATTTATTTTCCACTGTAGGGGGTTATGTATATTCCTGTTGATTATTATTAGGATCATATAGCATGAATTTTAGAATCTGCCAAACGATTGTGGTTGGGGGGAACTCTCTCTTTTCCCTAGGGATGCAGCTGCAGGGTTCTACCCCAATTGGTCGATAGTTTTATGAAGATTATATTAACTATTTGAGGGGATACCTCCTGAAACTGATGCTTTAGTATAAGAGTTAGTTATCTAGGCACAAGATGCCTTCTATAGTACAAACTAGCATAATTGTTTATGATGCTTGAGGGGGGGTACTTATCGCAGCTGTGTATGTATATAGTGACCACACCCAGTTTTGGGGTGTGGGCCCGGGAGCTATCCAGGTATCAATGTATGTTTGTCTAATGGTTATTAAAATGACAATAAAGAAGTTAAAAAAAAATAAATAAATAAAAAAGACTGATTTCAGCATATTGACCGTAATCCCTAGGGCATGGAACAGCTGTCTGGTATGTGCTAGGGTATGGGAACAGTTGCTCACTGGACTGTGTCTTGAGCAACCAGTCATGCAGGTAAGGAAAGACATACAGTCCCTCTCTCCTGAGAGTTGATTCCACAACTACCAAGCATTTGGTAAAGACCCGTGGCACAGATGACAAACCAAAGGGCAATACCCTGAACTGGTAGTGTTCCCCTGAAACAGGAACCTGAGGTACTTCCTGTGTGGTGGACGAATCTTGATGTGCAAGTAAGCATCCTGCATGTCCAGGGAGCATATCCAATTCCCTTTTTGGAGAAGAGGCAGCAGACCTCACCCTGCAGAGTGACCATCCTGATCTTCTTGTACTGGATGCAGAAGTTCAGCTCCCTCATATCCAGAATGGGCCTCAAGTCCCCTGTAAACTTTGGGACCAGGAAGACATGAGAGCAGAACCTCGTGTTCCTTTGATCCCAGCCCAGGGAACAGGTTCTATGGTCCTCTTGTGCAGCAGGATATGTACTTCCTCTAGAAGCACCGGTACATGTTCTGGAGGGAAAGTGGAGGGAATTGGTGGAAGTTCTGGAGGGGACTCCAGAAATTCTAGAGTATGTCCTTGCTCTATTAGCTGCAGGACCCACACATCTATTGTAACCTCTCTCCTGTGTTCCAGGTGGAAGGAGAGGCAATCCCCACCACCTCCTTGGATTGTTTACCGGAGGGTGAGGGTCTAGCAAGGATTTATGCTGAGGCAGATTTGGCAACCGTGGCCACTCCTCCCCCAGAGTTTCTTAGAATGGGCACCTGTGGAGGACGTTTGGGCTACCAAAGCTGTTCTGCTTTTGCTCTGCTGTCTAGCACCTGATCTAGGCCTATTAGTGGCCCTGCGAAAGGGCACCTTATGCCTGCCTTTAGGCTGAGTGTAGTAGAGGGAATGGACTGACCTAAGCATCCATCATGAGGCCTGCAGGTCAGATAGGATATCCTGTCCATCTGCCCCAAAATGCTTATACTCTCTGAAAAGGTGTGTTTAGGATGGATTGCTGGACATCCATAGCAAACCCAGACACCCCCAACCAGGAGTGCCTCCTCATGAAGACACCAACTGCTGCTGCTCTGGCTGAAGCATCCGGGATATCGTAGGTAGACCTTCAAAGATGTTTACCCACATCAGCCCCAGTCTAAAGGGCCTTTAGCATCCTTTGCTTCTGGGGACCCTCTGGGAGGGCCTGGGTTGCTGCTTTAGCCTTCTTCCAGAGGGTATTCTGGTATTCAACCATATGGGGCTGATAATTTGCAATTCTAAGGCCCAGTGTGGCAGAGGCAAAGGCGTTCTTCCTCATGAGGTCTAGTCTTCTCGACTCTTTATCTGGAGGGAGAGAACTAAAGTGCTTAGATCTCTTAGACCTGTCATGGGCTGCATTTATCACAACTGAGTCAGCTTGAGGTTGGTTGGTGAAAAAAAGGCTTCCCTGAGAGAGCCAGGTACAGCTTGTCTGCCTTTCTGGGCATGGCAGGGATCAAGCTTGGTCTGTGTCAGGCAGCCATGGTGGCATCCTCTAGCGCAACCAAAAGAGGGGGGATTATCAGAGGGGGAGAATCTGGAAATTCCAGAAATTCTACCAGGTTTTTTCTAGTGATGTCTTGCTCCTCAGAATCAAACCCCATTGCTGTTTGGAGCTGCTTCATCATAGAGATGAAGGAGGGATCCTCAGGAGGGGACCTAGGAGTATACAAAGTAGAGTCCTCACTCCTGGAGGAAATGGTGGAGTCAGACCTGGGACTCCCCTCCACATCTTCCTCCTCATCTTCTTCCTCCTGAGGGATGAGGTCAGGGTGGTATTCCACATCTTCATCGATGGGCTTCAAAGGAGGCAAGGAGGGAAGAGAGGATGTTGACACCCTGGGTGAATAGGGCAAGTCAATGGACCAGGCATCAACACAGGAGCTGGTCTGTTAGACCCCATTGTCATGTTGCCCAGAGGAGGTGCAAGGTGCTGTAGTAGTGCCACAAAAGAGGAGAGCACCGTCTGCATGTCAATGAGGGATTGCATTGCAGGAGCAACTTGGCACATCAACGGGGAAGGCTGGAACCCCGACATTGATGGAGCAGCCTCTAACATCAACGAGGTCATCTGGAGCCCAGAAAATGATGGGCCTGCACCAGCCATAAAAAAGTGCAGCAGGAACAACTGCCAGCTAACTTTGTGGGAGAGTTGTGAGCAGCAGGACCTGCAGCTTCGAAAGGGAGACTGGAACCCTGACATCGATGGAGTGCTCTGTAGTGTCGACGGGGAAGGTTGGAAGGTTTGAACCCTGATGTCAACTAAGTGGCTTGCAGCATTGACAGGGGTGCCAGCATCCCCAATGTCAACAGGCCACTTCACCAGTAAAGCACAGCAATCACAAACAAATGTCCTCTCCTTTAGCAAGGGTCAAGTAGTAGGTTTATTCTGTACGCAAGGTGAACAAGCAACAACTTTTTGCCCGCTGTGGGGCTGCTGGTGCTGAAGTCACAAAGAGTACACAGTCCATGGCACTGTACACAAAAGTCCAAGAAGGTCCCAGAATTAGGGATAAAAAAAATCTCTTTGTCCATCCCTCTCCTGGGGTTTGAGCAATTTGGTTCCCAAACCACATTTTCTCTAAACAGGCAAAAACATTGTTGAAGGCAGCTTGTGTCTGTACTGAACACGCTTTTTGTCAGAAACAGCACATTTTGGGACAGTTAATGTCCTAAATGGAAATACACTCAGTGACATGTACAACTTGGATTTGTAGCACGTGAGTTCTTCCCATCTTCTAGTCAGAGAGTGCACTGTCCCTTTTCCTAGTCAGGGTGATCTACTTCATCCACTACAGAAACTGTGCCACTGAGGCATGATACAGACTGTTCTCTTTCAAATATCCTGTCAGACAAACTGGAATTTAGTCCCTCCAAACCCTTGCAGGTATTCCCATTGGGGCCCTCCTGGAAGTCAGCCTTGGGCTACCACATGAAGAAAAGTCTCTCACAACTCAGGGATGTTTCACACATTTTTACTCATGGTTCCCATGACCAGGTGTGAAAAAGTCTTTCACCCCACACAGGAGTATGCCACTGGAGATGGCCACCACCACTTCTTGATGCTCAGCTACTACAGGGCCGAACTAGAGACTGAAACATGACTGGAAAAGGGTGGGATTTCTCACTGCAACTCCCTCTGTTAGACCCACTCAAAGTTCTCTGAGTGAGCAACTGATCCCCAGCGGCAACATTCCATCATGGCTCATGCTACTGCAAGAGTTCCTACCACCTGACACCTCTGCCCCACATACTGACAGTGGTGTCAGGGAAAACCTGAAAAGTTTAAACCATTTGCAGCCCAGAGTGACTAAACAAAAAGAAACCCATTACACTGCATACGAGTCTAGTACACTGCTAAACATTTTAAAGACTCTGCTGAAGAAGCATGTAAACACAATATAAAAACACTTCTAGTACATACTCTAGTCCTAGTGAAATAAATAAATGAAACTAATAAATGATAAACTAGTAAATCTGTCTTGTAACCTGGGGGGACATTGAGGTTACACTCACTGCCACCAAGAACCCTTGCTATCATCAGCAAGGGCCTCGAATACAACAAACTTCCCCTCTTGGTGCCCTATGAGGGTGGTTGGCCTACCACCCTCCACCTGTTTCCAGCATATACAGGTTGCCATAGGGGTATGGAAGCCATGGTTATAAAGAGAACTACCAACTGAAGTTAGCTGTGGGCAGCTAATTATGGGATCCTTCATCTGTAGCATAACTAGCTACTGGATAGCATATCCAGCTACCAAACATGGTGTCCTATCAGCTGGGGTGGCTCCATCCTAGGTGCTCGCTAGAACAGTGTCAGTCCTCAACCAACAGGCATGCACCTGGTTCCACCATCGGGCACCTACTAGTGAAACCTCTATCTAGGAATTACTCACTAAGGAAACCTTCCCCCCGGACACATGCTACAGATGCACTGAATGTACCATACCAAAACCAGTGAAACCCAGACCATACTGTGTATTGCAAAACATTGTACCTTTTTTAATAATGTGCACATAGCATAGCTCTGCATTTCCTAAAAATTTAAAACAGAACATTTGTTAAACTTTTAAAACCTGTACAACGTATGCCATAGCTTGGCATGTTAAAACACTGTAAAACCAGGCCCTGTAGCACCCACGAGTGCTATGGTCAAAACCTCAAGATCCTCTTCATCGACTGTACCTGCAAAAGAACATGCAAAAGTACATAGAATAAATATTAACTTCATAGGTTTCATAGGTTTGTTACGAGCTGAGTAGACAATTTGTCCTTATATGCACAATGTGCTTAAAGGCTATATTTCATGATTTTATTAGCAAAGCAGTAGTTATCTAGCTTTGTTTTAAACTCCTTCATAGTGCTACTACCCACTATGACAAGTGATAACTCATTCCATACTGATACCACTCTTTACAAGAATCTCATTGCTCTCCTTTTTGTGCAGTTTACACAACCTTTAAGCTGGAGACATGAGACCTTGTATTATAATACAAGTCTTTAAGTTCAAGACCCACACTTTCCCAGAGATCAGAACTATTGAAAGCATGGAAGACCAAGCACAGGCCCCCCTCTTATCCTCCAATATTCCATTGTATACAAGTTTAGACTACTCAACCTACCCTCATATGTCATGTCCCACAGGCCCGTTATCATTTTCGTAGCTTTGCGCTGCACTCGTTCTAACTGATGGATGTACATTTTTCGTAGATGGGGACCAAAATTGTGCATAGTACTCAAAATGTGGTCTAATCAGTGAGCTGTACAATGAAAAAAACACTTCTCTATCCCTACTGTTTATATATTTCTTTATACAACCCAGTGTCCTAAGGCTTTCCTTGTAATCTGATCACAGTGTCTCTTTGGTGTTCACACTCCTCAGAAACTGTCCTGAAGATTTGCTACCCAAACACATAAGATGCTCTGTTGTTATTAGCATCAAAATGCATAACTGAGCATTTCTCGATATTAAATTCTAATTTGTGATCGCATCCCCACTGCTCTATCTGCAGTAACTCATATTGGACATTTTCTATCTCTTCCTTGCTATTAACCACAGAGCCCAGTTTGGTGTCATCAGCAAACTAGGTCAACCACACTTTCTCATTACCTTGCATTGTTGCAATGTAAATATTAAAAAGGCAGGGACCCAGAATCGAGCCCTGCAGGACTCCACTAGCAACAGCTGCCCACCTAGATTCTACCCCTGACAACACCACCTGCTGTATTCTATCTGTCACCCATGAATTGATCCATGCTGTTAAACTAGGGGTTAATCCCAGGTCTATTAAACAATTCACCAGCTCCTCATGTGGGACTTTGTCAAACGCCTTACCTAAGGTCCAAATAGACAACATCCACCGGGTTCCCCTGGTCTAGAGCCCTGCTCACCCTATCAAAAAATGTCAGTAGATTAGTCTAACGGGACCGTCCCCTAGTAAAGCCATATTGTGTATGATCAAACAGATTGGTGGCAGTAATGTGGACATCTGCTTCATCTTTAATAATGTTTTCCATGATTTTACATAACATTGATGTCAAGCTAATTGGCCTATAGTTCCTGCATTCAGTTTTGTTACCCTTTTTGTGTATTGGAGTCACTACTGCTCGTTTCCAATCTTTTACTACTTTGCCACTGTCCAGTGATGACTGGAAGGTTTTTGGTAACAGGCCCAGCAAAAACCTCTGCCATTTTCTTTATTTACCATGGATGCATACCATCTGGGCCAGGTACCTTGCTGGGATTTAGTTGTTTTAATCTCATTTTAAAATCATCCTCGTTGATATTTATTTTAAGAATCTCCATGATCTTCTAATTAATTACTGGTGTAGCTTCTTTTATACCGTAAACTGAACTAAAGTATGTGTTGAGCCCTTGTGCTATTTGTTTCTCATCTGTTACTAAGTACTCTGTAGGGTCACTTATCAGCCCTACTTGGGATTCCTTTTGGCATTAATGTATTATGTATTATAAAAAGACTTGTAATTATTTTTAACTTTTGTAGTTAGATTCAGCTTGTAGTGTCTCTTTAGCATTCTAATGGTGATTTTATATTCCCTGGCTAACTTTTTGTATATATCCCATGAAGATGGATTTTCACATGTTTTGGCCCTTCTGTATGCCTTTTGCTTTTTCCTAATCTTTGATTTGATTCCCCTGTTAAACCATCTTGGAACCTTAACACATTTATTATATTTGGTCACTTCTGGCACAAATCTATCCATGAGTAGGCTCAATTTTGTTTTAAACACATTCCATATTTCGTTATGATCTTTACCTTCAAATATAGCCTTGCAGTCCCAATTTTTTAACACCTCCTTCATCCCATTGAAGTTGGCCTTATTAAAACATTTTATTTTCATGGCACCAGTCACTGTATGGTTCGTTTTCTGAATTTTAAAAAGTACTGCATTGTGGTTACTTCTTCCCAGAGGCATTCTTGTTTTGCAATTTGTAATTTGACCTTCTAAATTACTAAGGACTAGGTCTAATATATTATCCTCTCTGGCAGTTATGGTCACACACTGATCTAAGTTTAACCTACCAATGGAGTCTTTAGTCTCCTTTAGTTTTTGTTGGACCAAAAACTAAAGGAGACTATTGAGAGGGAAGAAAACATAATTAAACAGAGGAAACTGAGAACATTTGAATGAGACAAACAGGATTATCTATTAGATCGGGTGTTCTCATGGAATAAGCAACAGAACACGCCAAGAAGAAAGGGATGCTATCATGGCAATAATAGAGGGGGGGCCTAATAACAGAGTCAATCAGACAACTCAAGGCCCAAAATCCATATTACGCAATAGGGGGATATCGCCTTCCTCTTCCCATTATACTAGCACTAGTGATTCTGGTAACACAGAGGATCCATCTTTAGAAGAATATCAGGAATATTTGCCCCATTGACCTACTACCCCCCCCCCACAGCAATTACGGCTGAGGGAGAGCCAACACCAGGTCCAATTTCAGGATTCAACAGGTCGGGACTGTGCAGGCACCCATGGACAGGGGAACCAGGGACCCATTTTTATCAATACCATCTGAGGAACCCAAATGAATGAGGAGAGGGGGCAGGAAATACCAGGCCAGGAAGAGGAGGTCACAGAGGCAACTACAGGGGCAAATAGAACATACCTCTGAAAACATTGTGATAAATATATCACAGGTAAAACTCTCTGACACTGACATCCAGGTCCTACAGAAGGGGTTAACATTTGTACCCACAGTGAATATTAATCCATTTGAGGTGTTTCTAGACATTAAACGTCTCTCAAGGACCTTGAACTTGAAAGCTTTTTACCATAAAACACAGTTGGACAGTACTGCTACTCCTAATATGGATTTACAGATTGATGAGAATACAGGGGTGGCGGTGGATCTACCCTCTAGTGGGATGGGTGTACAACTGAAACCTTCGTCCACATTCTGTCCACCCTATATTGATGTGGTTAAAATATTTGAGAAGGCATGTAAAAACGACATAGAAAATCTATATAAGGGTGATAACAGGCGCACGTTTGTCAACATGTCAAATATTGAGAGGGCAGCTCTGAAAGAATTACAGAATAACCCATCAATAGTCATTCAACCTGCTGACAAAGGTGGGGCTATAGTAGTGATGGACACAGGGAAGTATTTGGCTGAAATCCAGAAACAGTTGGGAGACCAAAATTTTTATAAGAAACTTAGAAATTACCCCATGAGTAGGTTTAAGACTGAAATTGATTCTATGATCAGTGATGCCTTGATTGAAGGGGTCATAGATCATAAGGAACATGCATACCTCACGGTATCACATCCTGTCCGACCTACTATTTATGTACTCCCCAAAATACATAAAAATCTGGAGGAACCACCCGGTCACCCTATTGTGTCGGGCATCGGTTCTGTTACAGAGCCTTTGTCACAATTTGTAGAGTCTCACATAAAACATTATGTACCCATGCTTCATACTTTTGTTAGAGACACAGCTGACATTCTGGGGATACTGGAGGATTTACAGCTTGATCCAGGGTCCTTTTTAGTCTCTATGGATATTGGCTCCCTATATACCAATATCCCCCACCAACAGGGGATATTGGCCCTTGGCCATTGGTTGGAGTTAGATAACACCCTAAACATACATAGGAAACAATTTTTTCTTGAATGTGCAGAAACTGTGCTAACAAAGAATGCATTCATGTTTCAAGGTGATTTCTATCTGCAAGTTAAGAGTACGGCTATGGGTGCCACATTTGCACCCAATTATGCTAATTTGTACCTAGGACTCTGGGAAAAACTAGTGGTCTATGACGCATAGGTCAACCCTTTTTATCATAGGATCGATCTGTGGCGTGATTTTATTGATGACATCTTTTTGATCTGGAAGGGCATTGAGAACGAACTGAGGGAATTTGTCTCGTACCTAGAAAACAGCAACTCCAATCTTAAATTTAGTGTAATGTGTGATCCAAATAAGGTAACTTTTTTGGACATAGAAATTAGAAGAGATAAACAAGATGGAATACAGACATCTCTTTTTCGAAAGGAAACCGACAGAAATTCTCTCTTGTGCGCCCCCAATTGCCACCCTAGACATATTATTAATAATATTCCCAGAGCACAACTGTGCAGGGTGCGTAGAAATTGTAGTGTCGAGAATGATTTTGAGACACATGGCAGAGAAATGTGTACTAGGTTTTTGGAGAGGGGTTATTCAACAACATTGGTGGAAGATGCCATGCATGAGGTTTCTAACCTGAGTAGAGATGAAGTAATGGCCCTTAAAAAACAAGATAATGATACCAATAGGATACATTTTGTGACTACCTTCTGCAGACAGTCTGGTGCTGTGGAGGAGATCATTAAAAAACGCTAGCCCCTATTAAATCTAGATCCACGGCTCAAAGGTACAACTGATAAACAACCACGCATTGTGTATAGGCGTGGCAGGAACATTGGTGACATGGTCACCAAAAGTTACCAACCTATACCTAAGGTTAAGGGGGGTGGGAGCACCTGGTTGTCAAGCAAACCATGTGGTATCTTTCCAAGTGGGAATTGCAAGTATTGTACTGCAATTCTGAAAAGTAGCACATTTATAACAATTAATGCCCCGGGGACTTTTGAGGTTAAGTCCTTTTTCAGCTGCACCACAGAAAACCTGGTGTATCTAGCCACATGCACATGTGGGGCATTCTATATTGGAAAACAACTCGCCAGTTTAAGATCAGGATTGGAGAACATATGTATAGTATATTGAATGGAGATGAGAGGAATGCACTAGCTGTTCATTGTGGCAAGAACAATCAGGACACCAAAGAGCATAGATTTAAGTTCTGTTTCATAGAAGTTGTGAAATTAGGGCACGGAGGAGGCAATATAAATGATGTCCTATTGGATAGAGAAGCCTACTGGACCTACACCTTGGTGGGAGGGGTCTCAGACATCCTGGACTTGATGATAAGCTAGATGTTATGCCACTGATTAATAAACGTAGGAGATAAAGTTCAATAAATAATCAATGGATTTGTATAACTGTGAATATGAATGCTTGGCTAGGTAATTGTGATTCATTTTTCTCCTTTTTTCTTTTTCCCTAGATGACTTTGATGTTCTTATAAAGTCCGCAAATTGCTACGCTATGAGTTAATTTAGCTATACTGTGGAATACCAGTGGATTCCAATAAACAAATAAATGTGCTGAATAATAACCTTTTTTTAATTATATAATAAAGGACAGAATATACATGCACTTTAAGAATCATTCTGAACATTGCCCAGGTATATAATACTTACGGATATATTTTTGGTTAGTATAAATAGTCTGACATCATATTAATATTTAGAAGTCATGGTCACTAAATGCTTAATGGGCATATAGAGTTGGAAAGTGGCTAATAGCCCTTCATGTGATATAGAATTACTTTAAAAGAATAAGTATGGTATCATATGTTGGCATATGACACTGAGGGCTGTGTGTATATATTATCACTTACTGTCAAAGTCAGTTCCGTGATGGTGATGATGATGGGGCCGGGGCCGGGGGGGGGAATTAATCACTACAAGCTATTCCTGTGCACGCAGCTTATTAAAAAAAATAAAACAACAATTTTGCTAAAAACTTAGAGGCAGTTGCTTGCTGTTGTTTATGTGGCTGGGCCCCCAAGGTGCGGGGGCACGGCTCGCACGGTGCTAAGGCTGGCCCTGATGGTGTGTGCAGTTACCCATAGCCAAGCGGGAAGGGGAAATTGTAGTTCCCTGGACCCCATAGAAGCCACTGTGGAAACCACTGGTAGGCTGGTTCCCCTGCCTGTGTCTCCTGATATGGAGACTAATGAAAAGAGGGTAGACATTTCCCCAGTAGCAGTTAACCACACAGCTGTGGAGGGTCACTCCGAAGAAGGAGGAATGATCCATTGTCAGAGGGTTAGGGATGACAGTGATCCTGAGTGCCCTGAAGCTAGTGCTAGGGGCCCTAGTTTAGAGACTGAAGGGGACTTGTCCCATGCCTTGGGAATGTGTAAGGAGTGTGTAGCTGCTCAGAAAAGTGACCCTAGTCTAGAGAAGCTGAGGGCTTGGGCAGATGCTGATGGAGCACAGGGAAGTGACGGTAAACATAAGGTTTATTGGGAAAATGGACTGATGTATACTCAGGCTGTGAAGACAGAGGGAGGGGTGATAGGCAGGCAGCATGTCGTTCCCCAGGGGTACCGTGAGCAGTTGCTCAAGATTGCACAAGATATTCCCTTGTCTGGTAATCTGGGAATCACGTGCAGTATGCAGCGGTTGGCCCAGAATTTCTATTGGCCCAACTTCATCCAGCAGGTGAAGGAGTATTGCAGGTCTTGTCACCAGTGCCAAGAACTAGGGAAGGTGGGTAAGAAAACCCAAGCCACCCTAATTCCATTGCCCATAGTGGAGGAGCCATTCCAGAGGGTGAGAATGGATATTGTGGGGTCTTTAAATACCCTCAGCTCCTCCAGGAAGATGTTCATCCTGACTGTAGTGGATTATACCACCCGGTATCCAGAGGCAGTCGCCCTATCCTCACTGAGGACAGACAAAGTGGCAGATGCCTTACTTGGGATTTTCTCCCATGCTGGGTTTCCGTAGGAGGTTATCACTGATCGAGGGGGTTCCTTCATGTCGGACCTGATGAAATGTTTGTGGGAGAAGTGTGGGGTGATGTAGAGGCGCACGACACCTTATCATCTGCAAGCCAATGGGCTTGTGGAAAGATTTAATGGTACCCTGAAGTCAATGCTCCAAGCGTTTGCTGAACAGCATGGGAGGGACTGGGAGAAATACCTTCCCCACCTGTTGTTTGCATACAGGGAGGTGCCCCAAGAGTCAACAGGATTTTCCCCCTTCGAGCTCTTATATGGACGCTGGGTATGTGAGCCCCTAGACCTGATCCGGGAGGACTGGGAAGGCAAGCACGCCACCCAGGGAACTCCCATAGTGGATTACGTCTTTAGGTTTAGGAAAAGGCTGAAGGAGCTTAGGAGGACAGCCCAGAGCAACCTTGCAGCTGCCCAACAGAAATAAAAAGTGTGGTATGACCACAGAGCCAGAGCTCGCTCATACATAGTGGGTCAGGAAGTCATGGTCCTTATTCCGGTCCAGAAAGACAAGCTGCAGGGTGAGTGGGCAGGACCATACAAAGTAGTTAGAAAGGTAAATGACGTGAATGATATCATAGAGTTACCTGACAGAAGACATACAGAAAGAATGTATCATGTCAACATGATGAAGCCATATGCTAATAGGGCTGACATGGTGTTTGCAGTATGTAGTCCTGGGGAGGGGACGGATGAAGGAGACCCCCTTCCGGACTTGCTGGAAGAAAGCAGATGGGAGTCCTCTGTGGAGGCAGTTAAATTGTCACCCCAGCTGGCCCTGTACCAGCAAGTAAGGGAGGTTTTAGCAGACTTTGCCCCACTGTTTAGCATCAAGCCTGGACTAACCCCCTTAGCAATGCACAATGTAGAGACAGAGACACAGATGCCCATATGGCGGACAGCATATTGGGTGTCAGAGGCTGTCCAAAAGGACATTAGGAGGGAGGTGGAGAAAATGCTGGATTTAGGGGTAATCCAGAGATCCCACAGCCCCTGGGACTCACCCATAGTCCTTGTGCCCAAGCCAGATGGCTTTACTCATTTCTGTGTGGACTATCATGGACTGAATGCAGTCATGAAGTCAGATGCCCGCCCGATACCCCGGACAGACAAACTTCTGGACAAGTTGGGAAGGGCAACATACCTTACAACTATTGACCTGACAAAGGGGTATTGGCAGGTAGAGTTAACTGACAGAGCTAGGGAGGGGTTGGCCTTCATCACTCTGATAGGCTTATTTGAATTTAAAGTAATGCCTTTCAGAATGAAGAACGCCCCGGCCACTTTCCAAAGGTTGGTGAACCAGGTGTTAAATGGTGCTGAGGAGTACACCATGGCGTACCTGGATGACATTGCCATCTTTAGTGTCAGCTGGGAGGAACACCTGACCCACCTTAGGGAAGTGCTGGGCAGGATACAGAAGGCCGGGCTCACTGTCAAAGCTGAGAAGTACCAGGTGGCCATGGCTGAAGTGGCATACCTTGGGCATGTTGTAGGCAGGGGTCAGTTCCGTCCTAACCAAGTAAAAATAGAGATGATCAAGTCAAGGCCCAGATTAGAAACACAGAAGCAGGTCAGGAGTTTTCTAAGGACAGCAGAGTACTATAGGAAATTTGTACCCAATTACAGTGCCCTGGCTGCTCCATCTGACCTGGTAAAGAAAAAGATGCCTAAGAAAATTACCAGGGAACCAGCCTGCGAAAAAGCCTTTACCAGACTGAAGGAGGCACTGTGCAGTGCTCCTGTGTTGACAAGTCCTGACTGTAGGAGACCCTTTATAGTCCAGACTGAACCCTCAGACGTGGGTATTGGGGCAGTACTGAGTCAGACATCCAACCAAGGAAAAGATCACCCTGTAGTGTACCTGAGTAAAAAGTTACTTCCCAGGGAGCAGGCTTACTGTACTGTAGAAAAAGAGTGTCTTGCCATAGTGTGGGCCCTAAAGAAGTTAGAGCCATACTTATATGGGCAGCATTTTGAGGTACAAACTGACCACAACCCCCTGGTTTGGCTGACACAAATGGGAAAAACTAATGGTAGACTATTAAGATGGAGTCTTGCCTTGCAAGGGTATGACATGATGATCCTACATAGGGCTGGAGCGACCAGTCAGAACGCAGATGGCCTGTCACGCCTATATGAGGAGTGAACGGACTTGGGAAGCTCATCCCATGCAGGGGATAGAGCCCCCAAATTCAGTCTAGATGGGGAGAATTGTGATGCTTGGCCAGCTGGTTATGATTATTGTATGATATTTGTAATATAAAAAAATATAGTATGTGATTGTCTCACATAAGACAACCTGTGCTTCCATGGGTGCCCCCACCCCCAAGGTTTCAGTGAAGCTACAAGATATGTAAATTGACCAGAAACCAGTTAATTAATTACCTTCCTACCAGAGGGCATTTTATTATCTTTTATGGCCTGTTGCTGCTTTGAAGTTGGGAAACTAAATATACATTTTATTACAGGACAGGACATCATTTAGCTGATTCCTGTTGGTTATATTGCACTTAGGTGATGGATTGCAGGGTTGTAAACCTCAAAGGAACTGGTGGATCAAAGACTCATAATTTGGGAAATGAGTTTTTGCTGATGTCACCTTATTTAATATACCTCCTGACAGGACATCATGTTTGTATTTTTTTATATTCTAAAAGGAGGAGCTAGATGACTCACAGAAGGGGTGTGGAGAGACAGAGTTAAACTAATATTTGTGTCTGAACTGTTAGAGAGATATATCATTTTGGGACTCTAGAGAGACACAGTTCTCTAATTTAACTGCACTTACAGAGGTAATACATTAGATAGAAAAGATTTAAATGTATTTTGGTAGGAGTTTGTTCTGTAGTTTTCCTTGTTTTTTTTATGTGATTGTGATGCTCTTTGATATTTGTTCTGTAGTTTATCTTACTGTTTTTATCCATTTTTACTAAACATATTCTTTAAGATTCTGCCTGGGTCTCCTTCGTCATTTTTGCATGTGGAGTGCCTGTATTTTTAAGTCTGACAACTGTTCAAGGGCTTGATGGTGTTACTAAACTGAAAAAAGATAAGAATATACCTAAGGTGTCCTATAGAGTTTTAAAGGTTAATTTTGGAAGCCTGGCTTGGTGCCCCTGGCAAAAGATTGTACCGCAATCCCCGAAGAGGGTACATATCTGAGCCTGTACCTTGGGTACACTAGCATAAGGTTCACAGTTTGAATCCCCCAGAACTTGAGACTAAAGGTGATTCAGACCCAAAAGCAGACAGCAGGGTTACCCTGTCTGTTACCTGTTCACACTATTGCGCTCTGAGGTTGGCACTGTGGGAGCAGAGTGCCTGACCTGTGGAGTGCGTTTGTGACAGTCATGTCCAGTTTACCTGCATCAGACCAGGAGTTAAAAGAATTAAAGACAGAAACTGAGAAAGACTTCCAATTATCCTCACTGCTTGAAACAATCAACGCTGGGTTGGCCGAGGGCAAAACATTTGTGTCAGCCAGAAGTGGCAGAATTCTAAAATTTCAGTAAGGAATTAACAGTCATGGGAAATTTGATTTTCAAAGGGGATAGACCTGTAATACCAAGATCAATGAGGTCTGAATGAAAACAGCTTATTCATTCCAGACACATGGGAGTGGAAAAATGTAAGCGCAGGGCAGGCCAAAGATCTGCTGTACTGGCCAGGCATGAATACCCCAATCGAGGAAGCTGTACTAAAGTGTCCAATCTGCCTACAGCATCGCATGTCAAACCCAAAGGAACCCATGATTCCACATGACATGCCCTCTCGCCCAAGGCAAAAGGTAGCATCAGACCTGTTTACACTGGACAATGAAGGTTATGTGTTAGTAGTGGACTACTACAGCCGCTATTATGAGCTGGAAAGGTTGAGAAACACTTTGACCTCCACTGTGATTGGTAAACTCAAAGGAATATTTGCCCAAAGTGGCATACCTGAGGAGTTGGTGTCAGATAATGGTCCTCATTATGACTCGACAGAGTTCAGACAGTTTGTACGTAATTATGATTTTTGCCATACGACATCTAGTCCCTGTTACCCACAGTCAAATTGGCAAATAGAAAAAATGGTACAAACTGTGAAATGTTTAATGGTAAAAGCCTAACAAAGCAGAGGGGATCCATACCTTGCATTGCTGGAATTCAGGAATACGCCTATTGACGATATGAGCTCACCTGTATTCAAATTTACCATCTACAAGCAACCAGCTCAAGCCAAAGGTCATTAGCCCAGCTTTGGCTCACCAAAAAGTTCAAAGACAAGTAGTCAAAATACTACAACAGGAATACAGGAAGGAGACAGAGTCTGCATGCAGAGACCTGATGGGAAATGGCAACCTGCTACTGTTGCAGCAAAATTGCACACTCCAAGGTCATACCCAGTATGAGCAGACAATGGAGGAGAATACAGGCATAACCGTCGCCATTTGCTCAAGTCACAGTATGTTCAACCAACTTCAGTCAGTGATGATTTAGACTCTAAGAACATTGTTGCCACACCGCAAGATGGTTTGGTTTCTCAAAATGACTCTAAACCAGCATTATCACAGTTACAGACTTTGCCGCCAAATCCCAGCGAACAAGCAAAGGACATGGGAAATCTTTATGTCACCTGTGCTGGTCGTATTGTAAGCCACCTCAGAGAATTAACTTATGAACTGAAGTAGTAAAGTCTGTTTTGTATTACTTGTAGGATGCAACTGATATTCTGCCAATTCCAAATTCATATTACATAGTCTACTGAACAGTTTCATTAATTGTTTTTATAAGAAGGGAGATGTAATATTTTGTAAGAGCCTCTAGATGGCACTGTCACCAAATACTGAGTGATAGGTTTACACAAAAATGTGTATTTTTTTTTTAGTTGTTTAACCAGGAGTAGCACACTAAGCTGAAAACTTTTTTACAGGAGCATCCTGGGAGCACAGGGAAGTTAAGTGACTTGCTCAGGGTCACACAGTATGCAAGTGGAAGCTGTGGGATTCAAACCCAGGTCTGGCCTGCTGGATGTCACCAAAGTTGCAGCTCAGAGGCTTAAACCACTGCGCTATACTGCCTCCCCGTATGTAGTGTGTATGTAGTTAGTTCTTGTGGAATGCTTTCTTCTTGTTAGATTCTAGAGAGTTCTGTGGAATACACTGTTGACTTGGGACCTGTCTGACCCGAGTTTCTCTTTTAACCAGAGCAGTTTACTTAATAAAGAATTTCTGCTTACAGTTTTTCTAAGAAATTACTAAACAAAAGTAAAACTGTACAAGGTTCTGGTTCAATTCCATCTTCAAAAATGTGATTAATTTCTCGCATGTAGTTATTCATCATTTGATATTTTCTTTTCTCTGGTATTCTGTCCCAACATATTTTTGTTATATTATTTATTATCTCTAGTGATTCAGTGGTGATATTTGATAAGTTTTTGTCTAGTTTCTTATACCATAAGAGTGGGAAATGATCACTTTCTGTTTGCGCAATAGCTTCTAAATCTGTATATTTGCTCTGTTCATGTAGGGAACTAATTATGCAATCAACAACTGAAGTGCCCCTATGGTTTATGCAGCTACATTTTCCTACTAGAGCAGATGGAAGCCTCCCATTGTATATGATTAAATTCAAAATTTCTAATAGTAATTTCATGCTATTTTCGTTATTAAACTTAGATTGTGGGCTTTTAGTGACACTGTAATTTCTTTGCTGTCTTTACTTAGAATTGTTTTTGGGCTATTGAAAATTTAAAATGTAGTGGTGGTGTATTTCTTTGCTGCCTTTAATTGCTGCAAATTTAGTCTTGGCTTGTCTGACTTGCCCTGTAGTCTGGGTGAGGGGTGCTAATTGTCTGGCCTCTGACCTCAGCTACATGATAACTGGCGGTGGGGCTTAGTCAGAGTTGAGGTAGCAAGTGATTTTTGTTTTTTCAGAAGAAGCCAGAATGGGGAAGGAAATATATTCATTTCAGTGCTTTACAGTAACTGGTAATTGCTATTTTTGTTATTAAACTTAGATTGTGGGCTTTTAGTGACACTGTAATTTCTTTGTCGTTTTTACTTAGAATTGTTTTTGGGCTTTTGAAAATTTAAAATGTAGTGGTGGTGTATTTCTTTGCTGTCTTTAATTGCTGCAAATTCCCCCCCTTCCCCCCAACTCTTAAGTATATGCCCTGCTAAATCTGATTGACAGGAGCTAAACACAGGGGATAGTAGGGGGTGTGGAGTAGGAGGGACATAAGGGGAAGAAGCCCACCCTCAGCACGGCAAGTGTTTTGACTCATTTATTTATTTTATTTTTTTAAAAGAAAAGTATATGAGGATCAGTAGCAGGATTTTTAGGACGGTAAATTAATAAAAAGGGAACTAGGAGAGCTTCAGTAACAGACAAGTAGTGGAATAGCAGTATAATTGCAGTATAACATGGATAGTGGTGCAATGCAGTGGCTTCAGAGCAGCCATATTCAGGCAGACCTTCTGGACACTGAGGTGCTGCCCTATCTGCATGCATCCCTCTGGACTGTGGGATGAGGTAGCCAGACTCAGAGCGGAAGTAAACTGGGTCAGGAGTACCATCACCTCTATCCAGAGACCACCCAGTCCAAGGCCACTGCCTCAAAGGATGCCGAGAACGAGGAGTACTTGGATGACAGTGGGCTCTGGGTGGGTTAAGACGGTCAGGCAGAGGCACATCCCAGATCCTATTCCACTCAAGAACTCATATGCCACACTGGCAAATGGGGGCAACCAAATACAGGTACCCAGAGAAGTAGAAGGAAAGGATGTGGAGGTTAGTCAAGGAGGTGACCTCAGTGGGGAGAGCAGTGGACCCCAGAGGAGGAGGGGAAGCAAATCCTGGGGGGGGACACCATCATAAGAGGGATCCAGCTAGGAACACAGGAGGGGGAGGACAGGGAGGTGAGGTGCCTACCAGGTGCCACGGCATGGAGGGATGGAAGGAAGATCCTGGGGATCGCTGGGAAGGCAAGACAGGAGGGCGAGCTGGATGTCATTATCCACCTAGGTACTAATGACCTGGGAAATGGGGAGCCAAAGGAAGTTCAGGAAGAGTTTAGAAAATTGGGGAGGGGTCTCAAGCAAGTAGCTACTTCTGTCACCTTCTCAGAAGTACTACCTGCGAGAGGCACGGGAGAGCATAGGGGTGCATGCACCAGGAACTTTAACTCATGGTTGAAGAACTGGTGCTGTGAGGAAGGGTTTGGATTCATTGGTGACTGGGCACCCACCTGGAGGGATGAAGGTTTGTTCAAGCCTGACAGCCTGCATCCATCCTGGAGGGGAATCCAAGCACTCAATGATAAGTTTAAATGCTACATTGACAAGCATTTAAACTAGCCAAGGGGGATGACAGACCGGCAAGCAGGGTACCTACTCGCTCACTCCCACAGCTAGCAGTGGAACCAGTGAACCGGAGGAGTGGATATCTCAACAAAGCAGTGTGCAAAAGATGGAGATTAGCGCCCAAGAGGTGGATAGGCAGAAAAGGGGCAAAAATCAGCAGAAGGGCAGACAGCAAGGAGAACCAGGGATAAAGAACAACCAGGAAGGGCTGGAGTAGAACAGCTAAACAGTCTAGGGAGGTCAAATCATGGAAAGCCATGTGCCAATGCCAGGAGCCTTAGCAACAAGATGAAGATCTGAGGCTGTCATGGTGCAGTCAGACCTGGACATTGTGGCCATCACAGAAACCTGGTGTAATGATAACCACGACTGGAGATGGCCATTCCTGGCTAAACATATTCAAGAGGACAGGGCAGGTAGGAAGGGAGGAGGAGTGGCACTGTATGTGAAAAATGACATAAGGCCACAGAGATCCAGGAGGAACAAAATGGGAGAGATACTGTGGGTTAAGCGGAAAGGAAAATGGGGCCAGCCATCCACAGGTGTGGTCTATAGACCACCAGCCCAGGAGGAAGAAACAGATAGGGAGCTGATGCTAGCCATCCAAAGGATGGCAGACAAGGGTGAGGTAGTACTGGTTGGAGACTTCAATATTCCAGACGTGGACTGGAGCATCCCAGCAGCAGCATCAACTAGGAGCAGATTTATCCTGGACTCCCTTTAGGGTGCCTTCCTCAAGGAACTGGTCATGGAACCAACTCGGCAGAAGGCAATACTGGACCTTGTGCTCACAAACAGGAACAGTGTGATGGAGGTAACAGTGGGGGAGCACCTGGGGAACAGTGACCACCAGTCACTGTGGTTTGAAATCACAGAAGGAGCAGAACCAAACCACACAAAAACACGTATCCTGGATTTTAGGGGGCAGACTTTGGGAAAATGGGGAGATTCTTGAAAGAGGCATTAAGGGGAATGGGGCAGGAATCAGGGGTTGAGGAACAGTGGGCAGTATTTAAAATGAGTATTACAAGGGCAACAGAATTATGCATTAAGCAGGTTAGAGAGAGAAAAGGAAGAGGAGGCCATTATGGTTTTCCAAAGAGGTAGCAAAGAAAGTGAAAGCAAAAAAGATTGCATTCAGGCAATACAAAAAGACACAGAGAAGGGATAGGGAGAAGTACCAGGAGAAGCAAGGGAGGCAGGGAGGTCAGTAAGGAAGCCAAAGCTCAGACAGAAGAGCACATTGCAAAATCAGTGGGTAGAGGGGACAAAACCTTTTACAGGTACATAAGTGAAAAAAGAAAGGCAAAGGGAGGGATAGTGAGACTGAAGGGGGAGGATGGGGGTCACGTGGAGGATGACAACAGTAAAGCTGACATACTGAACAGGCATTTCTGCTCAGTCTTTGCTGAGGAAGAGAAGGGTAATGGGTCTGAAGGGAGTACAAGGGACAAGAATGGTGCAAAAATGGACACAAGTCCCTTTACATGAGAAAGGGTCCTGAAGGAACTGGAAGTAATAAGAGTTGATAAAGCAATGGGGCCAGATGGGGTGCATCCCAGGGTCCTTAAAGAACTAAGAGAGGTGGTGGCTGAACCTCTGGCTATCTGGTTTAGCCGATCACTGGAAACAGGGGAGGTACCCAAAGACTGGAGGACAGCAGATGTAGTCCCCTTATACAAAAGTGGGAACAAAGAGGAAGCAGGGAACTACAGACAGTCAGCCTCACCTCAGTAGTGGGGAAGATCATGGAAGCACTACTGAAGGAGAGATTGGTGGAACATCTGGTTGTCAATGGACTGCAGGACCCAAGGCAGCATGGTTTCACCAGGGGGAGGTTGTGTCAGACCAACCTCATTGAATTTTTTGACTGGGTGACTAGGGAGGTGGATCAGGGGAGGGCAGTGGACATGGCGTATCCGAACTTCAGCAAGGCCTTTGACACTGTGCCACATAGAAGACTATTGCACAAACTAGGGAATATGGGTGTGAGCAGGACTGTAGTGTGGTGGGTAGGTAACTGGCTGGGTGGCAGGACATAGAGGGTGGTGGTAAATGGCTGTCACTTCACAGAGGGAAGAGTGACTAGTGGGGTACCACAGGGATCAGTGCTGGGACCAGTCCTATTCAACATCTTCATCAGTGACATTGCGCAGGACCTAGAAGGCAGAATTTCACTGTTCGCTGATGACACAAAGCTCTGTAACAGAGTAGACACACCAGAGGGTGTAGACAGAATGAAAAGGGACCTGCAGAAACTTGAAGAATGGTCAGGGTTTGGCAGTTGAAATTCAATGCAAAAAGTGCAAGATAATACATATGGGGCACAAAAACACTGGCACACTATATCAGCTGGGGGGTGAGGATATAGCATGCACCAAGCAGGAAAGGGATCTTGGGGTTATCATTTCTGATGACCTCAAGGTAGGGAAACAGTATGACAAGGCAGCAGGTAAAGCAAATATGATGCTGGGATGCATAGGCAGGGGCATCACCAGCAGGAAAAGGGAGGTCATAATTTCACTATACAAGACACTAGTGAGGCCCCACCTGGAGTACACTGTACAGTTCTGGAGACCTTACCTACGTAAGGACATAGGGTAGAGAAGGTTCAGAAGAGGGCAACAAAGATGGTACATGGATTGCATCACAAGTCCTATGAGGACAGGTTGAAGGAATTGAATATGTACTCCCTGGAGGAAAGGCGGGAGAGAGGGGACATGATAGAGACATACAAGTATCTTACAGGGAGGAACAGGGTGCAAGAATACACTATTTTTAAGCAAAAAAGATGTTCCAGAACTAGAGGGCATGGGGGGGCTGAAACAATCACGGGATTTAAGAATGCATGGGATAGACACAAAGGAATTCTAGAAGTCAGGGGCAAGGGGCAACAGAGTTCTAGGAAAACATAAACTGAAGTTACAAACTTAAATGGGCAGACCAGGTGGGCCATAGGCCCTTATCTGCTGACACTGTCTATGTATCTATGTATCGGTTCAATTTTATCTACATTTTTTTTGTCAAGTGACTCCCTCTTCCTCACATTTAATATTGCAAGTCTAAGTGCCATTTCCTTATCTAGCTGATTTTCAAGTTTACCAGATCTAATACTGAAGCAGAAGGCTGACAGAATTCAGCTCGCCCCCTCCTTCAACAGCAACAGACAGTCTGAGCAGCAAGCAGAAGGCAGTGATTCCCTCCCTTCACTTTTCTGTCGGCAGAGCCACTTAGATTGTCTTTTTGTTCCACCTTACTGGCTGACTTTATACTGCATTTTTTTGTTCCGCCTTATTGGCTGACTTTATACTGCGTTCCGTCGGTTTTGCCTGTTACTTTAATTCGGATTGACTTTAAGCTGTTTTCTGTTGGTTTTGCCTGTTACTTTAATTTGGATTACTCTGACTGTGAATTACTGCATTTAGCTCTCAGCATTTCACTAGCTGTCGGACTGTATTAGACTTAATCATTTCAGCATTTCTAGAGCTTACTCACTGTAAATCTGTGCATATCTCTTAAGGCTCCATTGAATTTGAATTCTGCCTGTTCCTTTGTCCTTCTGTACTGTTCTGCACATGCTCAGTTCACTCAGCTCCTGTGCCACCGCCCCCCCCTCCCCATTTCCATTACAGATCCTGAGTCACCTGGCTCCACTAATACTCACTATTTAAATCTACGCCCTCTTCTCCACGCTCTGTTCTCCACTAAGACTCACTATTTAAATCTGCATTGGAGTACTGCTCCACCTGGCACCCACTATACGCTCTCCTGCTTCATGACTGCCATGTTTAACCCTAAAGGCTTAGCTATACATGCCCTGAGCCCTTTTTTCCCCATGATTATATGTGAATGGTCTAATAAATTTCTAAAGCCATCCCCTATAATCATTACCAGCAAAGTCCTTCCTCGTGGTCAACTTACCCATCTCAAACAGTACCTAGCCTTGCAAGACTGGCTGCCCATCTACAAGGTGACGGATGTTAACCTTGCCCTCGGCTACTTCATCACCGCCTTCAATAAGGCCTGTAACCTCTTTGCTCCTTCAAAAAAATGGAAAACAAAATCCCTCTGTAACACTTGGATAACTGAGGAGCTCCTTTACCAGCTGAAATCTAGGGACCACCTGTGGGCAGTGGCTAAAGCCACAGGCAAACAATCTGACATCCAAAAATACAAACATGCCCGTAATGCCTGCACAAAATCCATTCATCTCATGAAAAGCTCATATTATAAGGACGTCTTCACCAACACCTGGAGAAATGGTTGTGCTTTCTGGGACAATATCAAGGACATTACTGGGAAACAATCAAAGTCCCCTCTGGCCATGTTAATTGTTGAAGGGTCCACTACCCTTGTCCCATGGTCATTACAAATACCTTTAAGACGGCTTTTACTGACCTCAGTACTGGTCTACCACCTGATTTCTTCACAGTCAGTCATACCCCCTCTAACACACCCTGCACTCTGTCAAACCACCCTCATTTTAACTTCAGGGAGATTAAGATGAATGAAGTTCGCCGCCACATTGCTTCAGCCATCTCCACTTCCAGAATCAGCAGTGACACCCTGGACCTTAAGCTGCTATCCCTTACACTTGACGAGGTCCTCAGTCCCCTAACTAAAATTCTTAACCTCTCTCTCCACACCAGTACATTCCCTGAAATATGTAAAACTGCCACAGTGACCCTGGTCCATAAAAGTGGGGATAAGACCTGCCACTCTAACTACTGCCCGATCTCCATATTGCCACCACTATCCAAGGCCCTAGAGCGTATTGTTGCAGACCAGCTCACTGATTATTTGGACAAATATAATATTCTGTGCACACAACAGCACGATTTTAGAAAAGGGCATAGTGCCACCACTGCCCTCCTTGAATTTACCAGCGCGGTGCAGAGTTCCCTTGATAAAGGTCTTCTTACTGGGGCCATCTTCATTGACCTCTTGAAGGCATTTGACATGGTCCATCATCAGCTGCTGTATGACCAACTACTCCTTGCTGGCCTCGCACCGGACTCAGCCCATTGGTTCAGAAGCTACCTTGACAACCGCTCTCAAAGAGTAAAAATTGCCAATGCTATCTCGGACACCTTGCCTGTCCGCTCCAGAGTCCCTCAGGGGTCCATACTGGGCCCTCTCCTTTTCAGCCTCTTTTTAAACTCCCTACCACAATCCTGCTTGGAACAAATCATCCTGTATGCGGATGATGCTGTTGTCTTTTCTACGCACAAGGACGTTTCACCACTACAACACAGCCTCCAACTCAGATTCAGTGCCGTTGAAACATGGTTCTCCAAACATAAACTAGTCATCAATCACAATAAAACCAAGTCATTGCTATTCTGCAGTTCACATAACCGTTACAAGCAACACCCCCTTGCCATCTCCACCAAGCAGGGGACTGTCCTCGAACAAGTTTACTCATTCAAATACCTAGGGATTCTGCTTGACCCCAATCTCTCCTATACGGCTCACATTGACAGCGTGGCTAAAGCTGCCAACACATGCCTTGGATTACTCTAGAAGCACAGGCAGCATCTCATCCCAGAGGCCCTGAAGATTGCCGTCCAGAGCTCTGTGGTGTCAATTATTGATTATGGCCTCATTATCTATGGCTCCGCCACGACGTCCGCCCTCCGACGTATAGCAACTGCACTTAACAAAGCATGCCGACTCACAACTGGTGCCCACTGCCTCACCCACACCTGTACCCTTTATGAACAATCTGGATGGCTCCAACTCTCTAACTGTATAAAGTATCTCGCATGTGCTATGGCTGGAAAAATCAACCTTGGCCTCACACCCCCCGGTGTTACTGCCTTGTTACATTAAAACACCAACTGACAGAACACCAGGTGCTCGACAACCCAGATTCTGCAAGTTCCTCGCTGTCAAACTACACAGGGCCAACGCTCCTTCACCCATAGGGCTCCTCTATGGATGAATGGTCTCAGCCACACCATCTCCTCTGCCTCAACACTAGGTCTGTTCAAAACCAGGCTCCGGGCCCATCTCATTGCCTCTAGCTTCTGTGACTGCCTCTCCTAGCTGATGACCTACACAGCTTTAATCCTAACTTATATACTGCTTAATCCCAGGCCCCCCCAGTCCCCCCCCCAGCTACTGAGGTGCCACTTCAAATCTCAGGTCTTCATACCACCTCATCAGTCTCTCCTTGCCCCATTATAGCACTTATTTCCCCCCACCCTGCCCTTTTCTCTTCTATCACTCCTTCCCATTTATTTTTCAACAAATGCCTCCGGCTGCATCTTCATCCTCCCCCTCTCCTCTCATCCCTGTTTCTCTGCCACCCCCAGGTGCCTCACCCTACCCATTCCTTGTGGGCACATGCACCTAGCTGTGTTCACCATTTTACTATAGCTGCCTCTGTTAACTACCTACACTTCTCCTCCCCCTCTACACCTTACTCTCCCTATAATTGACCCCTTTCAATAGCACTGTTGTACATGAATTGTTTACTGTTATTTCACTGTTGCTTCCTTGTTGTTTGTTATTTCTGACATGGAACCTTTGTAAAAGAGCCTTGGTTCAAAGGTACTTGTAATCCTAGAATAAATAAATAAACAAAATAAAAATAAATGATCATAGCAGCAGTTATTTCTACAAGCTAATACAAGCACCAACCGTTTTGGCATTGCCCCCCCGGCCTGCCACTATGTGCAATAGCACCAGAAACTGCCATCACCTCACCAGACAGCCTGGTCTCTTTTCCAGCTCTCTGTACTCACCCACCCTCTCCCTGCTAACCCGCCTTATCCTGCCACTATGCTACAAATTGCATGGGCCAATTAGTAGGCTCAAACCAAAACACAAGTTTAAAATATTTAAACACTTCCTATTAAGTATAGCTATGCTGCTCCTCCTCCTCTTATCAGGTAACATCCACCAAACCCCAGCCCTGTGCAGCAGCTGCACCAACACGTATCTAACTCTGGAATGTTAAAGCTAGCCTCAATCAATATCTGCAATCTTTTGCCAAAATATGACACTGTCCAAGTCTGGGTCACCCAGTACAGACATGTGCTACTGGTGGTTGAGACCTGGACAACCCCTAAGACCCCATGACTCTGGCTAGTTCCCTGGATTGATACACCCTTTTTAGGCATGACAGGATGGGCAAAAAGGGTGGAGGATGTGCTATGTACCACAGGAATACTCCACAGAGGCATGCCTTCCCCTTACTGGACACGGGGAAAACCACCCAGAGCCTGGCCATACAACTACACCTAGGGACCAATAGTAAGACTCTCACTGTAGTCTCTGTCTACGTCCCCCCTCATAACCAGGCCAGCAGCATCAATGTGGTTACTGAATATCTGATCAATCTACAACTAAACTACTGAAGTGGTGCTTCTAGGGGATTTTAATGTGAATTGGCTGGCCCCTGAAGCTGACCCCTTCAGGGAGGCCATCTCCTCTATAAATGCTACCCAAATGGTTGATTCCCCAACTAGGGTTAACTACCAGACTAGCACCAATACGCTGATTGACTGGATAGTTACTAACCGCCCTGAAAGAATCACAGGCACCACAATCTTCCCTGATGCCATTAATGACCATTCCCCAGTCTTTTGCCTCTGGTCGAACAAATTCCCTAAACTACCTGGAAAAATGGTAACACATCATGTCCTAAAGCCTGGGCAGCTCAAACATCTCAAGTCCTCCCTGTTACAAACAGACTGGACCCCTATCACTACTGCTCAAAATGTAGACCTAGCCCTTGAACATTTCATTGCTAAATTCAACGCGATCTGTGATATCTATTCCCTGGTTAAAAAGTGTAAGGTGAAGGGCTTAGTTAATCCCTGGATTACCCCACCCCTCCTAAATCTCATGGCCAACAGAGATAACCTCTGGCATCATGCTCAGGCCTCTGGCAAGTAAACTGACCTGCAGCAATACAGAGCTGCTAGGAATGCCTGTACCAGGGAGATCCGCCTAGCCAAAATTAACCACTTCAAAGAGGAGCTCACAGCCTCCTGAAGGGATAGCAGGCAATTCTGGAGTAACATCAAAAGCCTCACGAGCAACTCCAATAAGTCCTCCCCCCCCATGTTGGAGATAAATGGGGTAGTCACACAGGACCCAAGCTCACTCCCGACACTTTCAACCTGGCCTTCTCTGAACTGAGCGGTGTACTTCCCCCTGACTTCTTCAATGCTCCAAACAACTCAACTGGCACAGGGAGCTGTGACACCTCTCGAGGTCACCCTCCTTCCCACTTTAAGACAGTCTCCAGGAAAGAGACTAAAAAATACCTGCTAAAGGTGCTCGAAAAGTCTAGGTTTAGTAGTGACTCACTAGACCTTAAGCTCATTAGTCAAACCATTGATGGAGTCCTAACACCTCTCACAAAGCTATTAAATAAGTCCCTGTGTCTCAGCCAGTTCCCCCAGTGGTGTAAAGCAGCCAAGGTTACGCCTGTACACAAAAGCGGTGACTGTGCCCAATACTCTAATTACCGCCCAATCTCAATCCCCCCCACCCCTTGAAGGAGCTAGAACGTATTGTGGTGGATCAATTAAACGAGCACTTACAGAAGTACCAAATCCAATGCTCACAATAGCATGGTTTTCAGAAAGCGCATAGCACCACCACTGCCTTGCTTGGGTACACCTCCTTTGTACACAACGTCCTTGACTGAGGGCAGCTTGTGGGGGCAATTTATATCAACCTCACAAAAGCTTTCAACACAGTCAACCACACCCTCCTCTTAAATGCCCTCCATAAGACTGGCCTATCAAATGACACAGTTGAGTGGTTTTGTAGCTACCTTGGAAGTAGGTCGCAACAGGTCAAAATAAGTGCCATTCTATCTGATAGTAGGCAAGTGTTATCCGGTGTCCCCCAAGGCTCGATCTTGGGCCCATGACTCTTTAGCCTCTTTCTCAACAACGTTCCCCAGGCATGCTCAAATAATATGCTGCTATATGCAGATGATGCCATCATTAATTTCAGTCATCCTAGAATCACAGCTCCAGGCTAGTTTCTCTGACATTGAGGACTGGTTTAAAAACCATAAGCTGCTAATGAATTACAAGACGACCAAGACCATGCTCTTCTCTAGCCCACACAGCAGGTATAAATTGCATAATCTAACCATACTGAACAATGAAGGTTCTCCGCTTGAAGAGGTACCCAATTTCAAGTACCTTGGAATCATGCTGGATGCCTCCTTCTCCTTTGGTATGCACGCTGACCTTGTTGCAAGGGCAGTCAATACCAGGTTAGGTCTGTTATACAGGCACAGGCACTGCGTGGTCCCAGCTGCATTCCAGACTGCTGTTACTAGTTCAGTTCTATCATTGACTATGGCCTAGTAGTTTATGGAGCAGCTATGGACACCACACTCAAAAGGATCTGCACAGCCCTCAACAAGGCATGCAGTTTGATTATTTGAGCTCACAGACTAATGCATACTTGTGATCTGTATACACAGATCAACTAGTTAAACCTGAAGGGCAGAATCACCTATCAAACCTGCATTCTGGCAAAAAAAAAATCAGTCTAGGTCAGTCTACCTGTCTCTCAGAAATACCTAATCCATGCATCCAACCCCCACCACACTCGGGGCACGTCTAAACAGGCATGTCAAGTGCCTTTTTGCCACACATCCCAGGTGCAGCACTGCTTTACATACAGGGTGCCCTACTGGCTAAATAACCTCCTCACTGGTATTCGGGAAGTGTCCAGGATTGGCTATTTTAAGTGCAATCTTAGAAAATATCTCACTGCACTTAGTAGCTGTGACTGCCAACTATTAAATCTCCCCTCTCACTACGTTGCTCCTTTCCTCTGTTTCCACGAGGCACCTTTCTTCTCCTTCCTACCCCTTAACACCCCTCTCGTTTTCACTCCCTACCCTCCACTCCCTCACTTTTGCTCCCCCTTACCTCAACCCCTCTTCACTCACTACATCATTTTCCTCCCACCCACCCACCTACTCTTGGTATTGCTCCCCCTTTCCTACCATGCCATCTCAATCCCCTCCTCTACCCCCTCCCCTCTTTTGGTTTTCTATATGGTCTTTTGCTACCTACCCCACCCCTCCCATATCATGCCTGCACTCCCCTCTACTTCCCCCCATATATGTGTCCATCATTTCCCCTCTCCTTCATACAGTACACCCCACCCCACCCTCTAACAATGTCTACCTCTGGCAGCATCGTTTGTCTCCACACCTCATGTTCATTTTTCCCCCTAGTCTTGATTATTTTTTAACACGTTTTGTTGCACTTGACTATTCCTCTGAATGTACCATGACTGTATTCTCCCATGCCTGCATTGTGCTTATTTTGTTATTGAATTGTATGTTAAAATTATTATTTTTATGTTCCCTTATATTCTCATGTTTTTCTGACGTGGAACCTTTGTAAAACAGCCTCTGGCTCCAAGGCATTGTAATCCGAGATATAATTAAAATTAAAAAAATAATAATACTGAGGTCCCCCACTACTAATATTTCCCCCTGAATATACTGTTTTTGTATGTGTAGAAAAGTTTGTATTAATTCACTGCAGATCATCTTTATTACATATCGGTGAATTTTTGGGTGGGCTGCAGGGGCGGCTAAACCGGAGGGGTTGGACCAGCCTCAGCCCCCAACCTTATTCCTGGTGGGTCACATATGTATTTTGTCCTCTCCCCACTTTTTTGACATTATGTATTTTTTTTTGTTTTTTATTAATATATACGTGGCCTGTGTATATTACTCTCAATCAATATATGCAGCACAGAAATTGAAATTTGAGTTGTACGGTACCATCAAGTGCTTATGAACACCAATCGTATACCGATATTATGACAGTAATACAGTCCATGCAGTTTATTTGCCTGCCAGGTTACTGTGTAAGTCTGAATATAGAATTTGTGTATTGTTTCTCCCAGTATTGCTATGGTGACAGCTGCAATCTACAGGTAATAGTGGGGAACCAATAAATGAATTCTTCATTAAAGTCAATGAAATATCAGCACACAGCAGCCACTAGTTAGAGCAGGAACATGGCATACTGGTAGTCAAACAGAGTTGGTTGTCAGGTAATAGAAGTGTCAGATCTTGAGTGATTGAGGTAATAAATTCATGGTCATATCCTGCTTTTCTGCACAAAAGTATGATCTGTTCTGCATCTGTCACCTATTAATTAAGAGTAGTGTGGTTCCAAATTGTGTTTGCTGCCGAATATTTTAAATTTTTTTGGTGGGTAATCAAAGTTCCAAATCCTGAGTGACTAAGATAAACAATCGAATCCTGCCATTTTCCTGAATAGTATGCTTTGTACTGCCACTGCTGCCTATTAAATCAGAGTGCTTCAGATTAGAGTTTGCTGGCTAATTTAATTTTTTTTATTTGTAGCTAATCGAAGTGCCAGATCCTAGGCTGAATGAGTTAAGATAAATTGTCAAATCCAGCTGTTTTCAATAAGAGTCTGATCTGTACTGCAGATCATACTGTTGTGGAAAACAGGTGGCTTTGACAATTGATATGTCACTCATCTGCTACCTATTAAATAAGAATGGTTTTGATTTCTGTTTGCTGCCTAATATAATTTGTTGTTATTCACGGGTGTGTATAAACAGTGGCTTCATGTGGCCTTGGGACTTACTTTTATTGTTTTAAGTTCTCACCCCTTCACACAGTGTGTTTTGTGCTCAGCGCATGTTTAGCTGTAACAAGAGCTTGTTTGTGTGGCTTGATGATTTTGTAATGTTTCTGAACTATAACCTTTTTGGTCTGGATATTTTGGTGAGGTTACTGCAGCAAACAACTCCATCTGACTCACTGCCGAAGGGCTAAAATGTAGTGATTACTGGTGTTGCTGGCAGTTGATTATCAAGTGTATTTGCTAATAGATATACTGTGTGCCAGTGCTGCTCTGCAGTGAGAGAGACTGCCTTTTTCATAATTAAGGAAAACAATCTGACACGATTGCTGATTTTGAAGCACCCCCTATTATCCTCTTGAGGCACAGTATGTTCATTTATGCCAACTGATGTAATGTTTCTTCCTGTGTGGCAGCAGCCTGTAAATTATGACTATGGTGGGTATGGGTAGGGTGACCTGACCAGGAGTCTAGGACAGACACTGACAGCCCAGTTTTTACATGAGTACTGTCCAGAGTTTTCTGCCATCATTGTACACGAATCTATGAGTTTACTGTTTCCACTGTGTTGTACTTAAAAAAAAAATCTGAGCTGGAGACAGTTTGCAGATTTGTAACTGTGGCTGTTATATATGCCCATTAAATGTTAAAAGCTCCTCCTGCCCTCTGGTGTGTGTGGTATCTGGTAGGAGTTTTTTTCTTCAAAACCTAATGGAGTTGGGAAGCTTGTGATTTATTTCTTAATGTCATTGTCCATTTTCTTGTCTCGTCACTGCCCTTGCGCTCTCCACCCTTTCCCCTTCCATTGATCAGCTTATGTTGGTCAAGGCCCTTGATCACTCACTCCCAATCTGATCTGTGATCTGGTCTCAGAATTTAGGTATCTTGAAACTAAAAGAGGGGCAGGGAGAGAGTATGTGTTAAGAAATGCATTGGATCGGAGACATTGTTGAAGCTCGCCAGCCCATCTTATGTGCACCTACTATAAAAACACTCAACCTGGCGTTGCGGGCTCACCTGGTACAAGAGTAATGTGAGCAATAGCAAGTCAACTGCTGCAGGAGGAATTATGTGTAACAGCATTTGTGCATGCTGAGTACATGAAGGAATGCACTGCACAGCACCATTCAAGGTAACGAGTCTAATTAGATTATTTTAGAATAGATTCTTGACATGACATAGTTTATTTTTTATGATGTAAATACTGTGAAAGATAAAAAAAAAATGACATCAAAACATTTCACAAAGTGTAAAATTTTCTGGGGGCTGCCTCCCCTGCCATTTCAGTGGACTCTTTGCCCCCCCCCCACATTGAACCTAGTTAAACTGCCCCTGGTGGGTTGTAAATATTTATCAAAATGAATACATTCCTCTCTACCTGAGCATTATTATCACGTAATGTTGTTTGTCCTTAAATGCCTCCTTGGCTTCCAAGCATTCTGCTGTAAGTAATTAAACCTCTACTTCTTCTTCCCATCTTTGTCAATTTTTTGTGCAGTAGTTTGAAACATCTGGAATCCATTAATATTGACGGAGTCTATGTGTTCCTCACTTTGCCATGTTTCCTGTAGATTAATTATGTCAAATGACATTTAGAAGTTGGAATATTTTGGATTTATTAGTTTGACGCATGCCCAGCCACGTTCCATGTTAATATACCAACATTTGTTTTTCCAAGAGAGGAAGTGTAGCTCTCACAAGTAGCCTCAGGCTCAAAGAGAGGTGCAGTAAAGGTATCTAGGACCACATTAAAGTCCTTTACCTATACCCATACTGGATGTCAGACCAGGAGGTGCAGAAGGTGGATTCCCCTTAGGAATCTATGGGAAAGCTCCAACTGGGCCACAGTCTTGCCCTTTGTCAAGGCCTGAAAAGTCGACAGTGTGGCCATGTGCACCTTTACTGAGGAATACTCTAGTCCATAGTCCTTAAGTGTAGGCCAGCACTTTAGCAACTGGACATGTAAAGGGATTCAGTGTATGCCCTCTACACCATACAGTAAAAAGTTTCCATTTTTGTGAATAAGTGAACTGAGTAGATGGCTTTTTAACTGCCAAGAGAACATCAGCTACCACCAGGGGAAACCCTGAAGTGACAGTTCTACATCCTCAGGAGCCAGGTGTGAAGGTGGAGGGACAGAAGATCTGGGTACACCAGAGCACCCTATTTCTGTGTAAGAAGTCTGGCTCACAGGGGAGCAGGTCTGGAGGTTCTGCCGCCAATTGCTGGAGAAGCGTAAATCACATTTGTCTAGGCCAAGGAGGAGCTGCTGGAATCAGGTGGCATGCTCAGTCTGCAGCTTGACTAGAACGTTCTTGAATGAGAAGGAATGGGGAAAATTATACAGAAACCTCCCTTTCCAAGAAAGGGACAATGTGTCTGGCCAGAAAACTGCAGGCCCTGTAGTGAGCAAGCAGAAATGTAGTTTTGTGTCGCATAGAGATGCAAACAGGTCTATGTCCAGACAACCCCATTTTTTGAAGAGGTTGTCCATGACAGAGTCTGAGAGTTCCCATTCATGGCAGAGTGCAATGGATCAACTGAGGTGATCCACCAGTGCATTCAAGGTCCCAAGGAGGAACACTGCTGACAGAAATATGTTGTGTTCCATCACCCAGTGCCAGACCCTCATTGCCTCTCAGCAGAGAGCGTATGAATGAACCCTGCCTTGTCAAATGATGTAGTACATCACTGACATATTGTCTGTATGAATCAACAGCTGATTTCCTGGAATAAAGCTAGTGAAGGCCTATGGGCCACACAGAACAGCCCTCATCTCTGAGTGTGGCTGTGAAGCACTATATCCAGAGTGCCCCACTGACCCTGAGTTCTGAAGGCCCAAATAAGGACCCCAACCTGTCTTAGAGGCATCTGTGATCATCACCAGAAGGGGCCTTTCTCTAGGTTCTTGTGGTCCAGCCACCAGAGCAGGGAATGACAGAGGGGAGGAGTGACCTGTATAACACACGCCAGCTCATCTGAGTGTTAAGCCCACTGCACCTTAAAGAATTACTGCAGAATCCTCATATAGAAGCAGGACAGTGGAGCTGTCAGAAAGGCAGATACCATCAGGCCGATCAGTCTTAACAGACATCGGGCCAACACAAAGTCACTGGAGATAACCAGCTGTGCCTGTGCCACTAGTGCCATGGCATGGTCTGAGAGTAGGAACTCCCAACCAAGATTCATGTCCAGCATGGCACCTATGTATCTGAACCTCTGGCAGAGGTAAGGACCAACTTCGGCTCACTGATCAGTGTGCCCAGTTGGTCGAACAATTGCAGGGTCCAAAACAGAGTGTATACAATGGCTTCCCAAGATTGGGCCTTTAAAAGCCAATTGTCTATGTAAGGGAAAACATACAGACCCTCCCTGCGGAGGTCCACTGCTATAGCAGCAAATACTTTGATAAAGATGTGTGGAACAGAACCAAACTGAAAGGGCAAAACCCAAAATTGGCAGTGTGATCCTTGAAGCATGAAATGCAAATATTTTCTGTGTGATTTGCAGATCTTGACATGAAGGTATGCATCCTTCATGTCCAGTGCAACCATCCAATCCTCTGTAATAGCAGGGGAAAAAGGGATTGCAGAGAGACCATTCAGAACGTCTTGTACTTTTTTTTTAACTACATGTTTATTGGTTTCACCACATCACATACAGAGAAAAATACCTGACACATCACATTAGGATTTCATAAAACACGCTGAGGGTGCCACCCTTCTTAATATATGCAGATGAAAAGGTGGTATGTCTAAAAGATACATCTTTTAGGGGTACACCAGAATTCTATTTTTAACAAATGCTATGACAGAATACCAATTGCCATGTGTTTAAGTCCATGAGCCGCATGTATGAAAAATCAATTACCGCTATAAAACAAACAGTAGAATAACGCTGTCTCTTTGTCCTGCACTGAGTGTAAGAAATACATGCTTTACCTACCTTTGGTGCCATAACGGCAATGATCAACTATTTCTACCTGCTTTACTAACACTGAACACTGAAGCATACTGAACAGACAAATGATTAGAAGTTAGGAACATATCTTTCAGCAACTTAGGGATACTAGATCTATACCTGTTATGAACTATAACAAGGTAATCAGTACCCCAGACATCTAATTTAAGTCCTGAACTGCCATTGCCACTGGTTCACGATGTTTACTATAAACTGCACCACTAAGGGTACCAGTGATTAAGAAGGATCTGAGGTCCAGCAGCCAAGCTACAGCAAATTGTCCCAAATAACAGCTACTGCCATTTTAAACATCATCATACTAGGGAGCAGGCCACTTGTTAAAAGTAGGCTCCACTACTTAAAATAGCAAACATGACTTTAATAAATTCTAGTTATCAGTTTGGGTCTTCTTCCTCCAATTCCACTGCATCCATCTTCCAAAAGGATATTGGGGAATGCCTTTGTGCCCATTTTAATGCTTCTGATGCATCGGAGAAGATAAAGATTTTGCCCTTGTGGGCAATACGGAGTCGAGCCAGGAAGAGCATGCCGTGTGGTATGTCAGCTGCACGTAAAAGCACCCAGACTCCGACAAACTTCTTTTTCTTCATTCTTGTGGCATAGCTCAGGTCTGGATACAATCTTACCTGTTGATCATCACACAATTAAGTTATTTTTTGGTGGGCCAGCTCCAGTATTAAGTCCCGTGATCCCACACCGTCCACCACCAGAACTACTGCTCGAGGGGCATCCATGTTCATCGGTCTGCCACGCAGTGCTACTCACTAAGCCTTCTGGATTGTAAAGGGTCAAACTGTAACTGGTTCACCCAATTGTTGTTCCAACCATTCATTCAAAAATAATTGAAGGTGATCACCTTCCGAGCTTTCTGGCAATCCTACAACACGAATGTTTGCTGATCTGGCCTGGTTGTCCAAGGACTCCAATCAGGCTTTTAGATGAACGTTTTCTTTCACCAAGTTTGAGATAGCTCCAAGTGCTGCCTCTGATAGCTTTTTGCTATCCACTATCTCCGTCTTGACCACAACCAGGTCCATCTCCAATATACCAACCCTATTCGTTAGAGAGTCAAATTTGTCTGATAAGCCAGACATCATGCGGATCAGCTGATTTATTTTAACTCCCAGGATCTGAAGTGTCTCTTCAGATTCCACAGGCAAGGCCCCATGTGAACTTCTTGCAGTCGACCTCATGACAGGAGGTCCGGAGAGATTTTTGTTAATATCTCCCTGACCTTGATTCTTATCTTTGTGTGGATTTCCCAGGTTGTACCGAAAGATTTCCCACACTGATTGCCTGCATTAGTTTCACTACAATGATCCTTAAAAAGGCTGTTGTTTTCATTTTTCAGTCAGCAATATTCAGTCACATAGAGTCAAGCCTCCATATTGCTCAGGCTCCACAGTACCCCCCAGTCTTGTATTCTGCAGACCCGAAGATCTAGTACAGGGCTTAAATCCCTGTCCATTTTGGAACCAGGAAGTAATGGGAGTAGTAGCCTTGATTTATTTCTGAAAACGGGACCAATTCTACAGCCCTTTTGTGGAGGAGGAATTGAACCTCTTCCAGTAAAAGCACAAGATGTCCTTGAGGGTAATGATGTAACAATGGTGGGGTAACTGGAGGAACAGTAAGGAGCTCTAAGACATGTCCATGCTGAAACACCTCCAGTATCCAAGTATCTGTAGTAATCTCCCTCCACTTAGGTAGGAAGAGGGAGATATGGCCCCCTACCAGAACTTCCTCAGGCAATCTGCTTACCCAGGAGGCCAGAAAAAGCTTAGTACAAACCATGTTCCTAGCAATCTTGGACTATGCAGACTTCCTGTATGGCCAAGCCCCAAAAACTGCCCTATCTAAGCTTGACACCCTTTATCATAGGGCCTTACGTTTCATCTCAGGTGCGGCATATAATACCCATCACTGTGTACTCTATTCCTTGGTAGGATGTACCTCACTTACATTCAGGAGGCAAAGGAATGCTATACTATGGACTTATAGATCTATATCCAAGATGCTACCCTCCTACATTTCTGACTGTCTGCCCTCCTGCACTTTACGAAACGGTGCCTTGAGAAGCCATTCGTACATCTCACTAGCTGTGCCTAAAGTCTTTTCCCATTTTGGCAGAGCCTCCTTCAGCTGTGTGCTGCCCCAGCTGTGGAACAACATCCAGAAATCCATAAAATTGGTGCATCCTATTCATTTTGCTGAATTCAAGTCACTCTATTCGAGATACTTCTCGGAGCCATGTCAATGCCCTCCCAGTCACTAAACTGTAGCCATACATTGCTATTCTTGCAGTCAACCCACTACACTTTCTATCCTCTCATTAGAATTACCCTAAGTCATGTTCCTGGATTCATCCTTGCTTTCTACTTGCTGCTGAGCCCCCAACTTGCACTGTCACTAGCATTAATTCTGCTCTGCTAGAGCCATCAGTGGCTAAAATCACTGGTTCGGCACATTGGTGCTGACTTGCTTCCACCTCCCTGCTGTACTGTTTACTGGGATGAGGCGTCACCTTACAATCGGGCCTCATTGATTATCCTTGTACCTTGTTTTTATTGCTATGCACTGTATTACTATGCCCATTTGTGCTATATGTTCTATTGTGCTACTGTATTATTTATTCTGTACCTACCAGGCCCTCCTTGAAAATGAGCTTGCTCAATGGAGTTTCACCTGGCTAAATAAATATTAATTGATTGATTGATTGATTGAACGAGGCTAAGGAAGAGGAGGGGTGTCAAGAGGGGGCAGGGGGGCAGCAGGGGTGCTGGTAATAGTTTGACCTTTGGTAAGTCTTGCATAGGCACCTCGGGGCAGATTTGTAGCCTGGAAAGAGAAAGGGTGAGGCCTGTGGGATCCACGACCAGTGCCTCTGGAATACCTCAGCCTGCACTCGCATATGGCCTATGAAAAGAACCACGACCCCGAGCTCAAGGCTTTGGGTTCAAAGTATTAAGAGATCTAAAAGTCATTCTTGTAGACTGCGAATCCCGTAAAGCATTTTCAACATCGCAGCTGAACAATTGTTTACCCCTGAAAGGGGCATTCCAAACATGTTGCTTCACATCAGAGGAGAAACCTGCCGCCCTTAGCCAAGAGTGGTTATGGAGGTAAATCCCAGATGCAACAGCCCTGGCAGCAGCATTGGAGGCATCACAAGCTGATTTGAGCAGGTGCCTATTAACATCCTGTCCATTAACTATGGTTAGCTGAGCCAGTATTTGTCCAGGCCATCCAGCAATTTTTTAGCAAGGGTGGTTATTGTCTTCAAAGGCAAGTCTGATATGCAACCATAAAAGCCTCATAGTTAGCAATTCTGAGGCCCAGGGAAGCAGAAGCAAAAGTTCTCATCCCCATCACATCCAGCTTCCTTAAGTCCTTGTCAAGAGGTAAAGAGCTCATGTGTTTGGGTGTCTTTGATCTGTTATGAGCGGCCATAATCACCATAGGGTCTTTTTCTGGCAACAATATGGCTTTGCAGAAGGGGACGGATATTGTTTATCCACCTTCTCGGGGACCGACGGTAATTGAGCAGGCCTGTGCCAGGCTGCCACAGTAGCATCCTCAAGTGCAGAATACACTGGAGGTATAATCACAGTTAGGGAGTCCTCAACCTCCAAAAACCTATAAAGGGTCTTCTTGGAAGAATCTTCCTCTTCAGCCTGGAACTGAAGTTGTGCCTGAACCTGTTTGAGTGAAAAAGGAGTCCTCAGGTGCAGATCTAGGCGTGTTTCTCACACACTCTTTCAAGCAAGAGGACAGAGTGGAGCTTGTGTCAATCACATCTATTACCTCTTCCTCTTTATCAATGGCCTCCTCCTCCTTCATGAATTCTGAATTGTACTCCAGTTCATCATCGATGTTGACCTTCATTGGATGAGGGTTGACAGGACTGAGAGATAAGCGAGGAGGATCCAACAACAGGATTCCCAGCGACAGTGGTCAATTTGAACCTGACACAGAGGCAGGGACAGAAAAGTGAAATGTCAACGCTAATGTCAACGCTGGGCTAGTCGGAGGTGGCAATGGTGCAAGCATTGACAATGGCATCGGCAGCAGCTGCTAAATCAGATCTGGCATTGTTTGATACAATGCCTGTGCATTGATGGAGCCCAAAGAGGTCATCAATGGTGTAGACAGTGATGAGACTGTGCTCAACAGCAGAACAGGCTGCAAGTCCCGGGTCTTCAGAGAATGAGCTGATGCTGGACCCTGGCCTTGGTCTCTGAGGGGCAGCCAGAGGAGCAGCAGGCCCCATGGCCAGAGTCTGGGACCCATCTTCATTGGTAGACTTACCCGGTCTTAGAGTTGAATGGAAACGGTTTGGAGAAGCATCCTTTTCTTTTCTGTGCTCATCCTTCTCAGAATAGAGCAGTTGATTTTGAAGACTAACCTTTTTTCTTCAATTAGTCTATGATGGCCACCATCAACCACAGAGATCAATGGGTTGACAGAGAACTGTTAATAGAAGCGGTTGACGATGGTAAAAATGCCTTCACCGCAACCTGTTTCTCCATTTCTTGAATCAAAGAAAGTTTTGTAAAGGTTTCTTGCAATGTCTCCTGGTTAAAGCTGTGAGAAATTGTACAGGGTTTAACATCATCAGGCTTTAACATCATGAGTTGTACAGAGGCAACAGAGTGGTCATCATCTTTACAAATCTTCACATCACCACAACAGCAATAACAAAACAATGGTTCCTTATTTTTTTTTCCAATTGTTAACCAGGAGAGACACACTAAGTTGAAAGCTTGTTTACAGGTGCGACCTGGGAGCACAGGGAAGTTAAGTGACTTGCTCAGGGTCACACAGTATGCAAGTGGGGGCTGTGGGATTCAAACCCAGGTCTCCAGATTTGCAGTTCAGAGCCTTAAACCACTGCGCTATACTGCCTCCCAATCTTTCAATGGTGGCATAAACGGGGAGAACAGTGTGCAGGATGAAGAAGGGAAGAGAGGACGGGAGAGATGACAGGAGAGAAAGGGGTGGGATCTTAGTGTTAGGGGACTCAATACTGAGAGGGATCGGGTGGGGTAGCAAGGGAGACAGACATAGTCAGGTCTGGTTGGAAGCCATGCCAGGAATGAAGGCGGAAAGGGTGGGGCAATCAGTACTAAAATATGCCAGAAAGGGCAGGGAAAAACCACATCTAATTCTGCACCTGTGGATGAATGACCTGGCTGATGGGATGGTAAATGAGGTGAAGAGGAGGTTTGAGGATTTAGGTCCACTTTGTGAGGGGGCAGGGAGATCAGTTGCCTTCTCAGAGGTACTTCAAGTCCCAAGGGCAAGTATGGCAAGAAAACTGAGGATTCAGGAGTTTAATGAATGGCTGGTAACCTGGTGTCAGGAAAAAGGATATGGGCTGGTAGGAAGGTGGGGGGTGACCTGGGAGGACAGCAGTCTATACGCTAAAGATAGACTGCACTTAAATGAAGAGGGGAAGAAAGTACTGAAGCAAAAGCTTGGGGAGTATATTGAGGAGAATTTAAACTAGAAGGGGGGGTGGCACAAGGAGTCGAGGCGATCAGAGGCCTCAAGATGGGAAACCATATGGGCTTACCCCCCATAACAGTGAGATAAGACAAGGAGCAAACAATACAGGGAGGGCTATAAAGGGAGAGGAGAAAGGAGTAGGGGAGAAAGAAAGGCGATGTAGGGTTGTGTCTTTAAATGCTAGAAGTCTGGGAAATAAAAATGCAGAACTACAGGCTCTCATGGAGGAGGGAGGGGTGGACATTGCAGCCATCACCGAGACATGGGCCACAGAAAACCATGACTGGGACCTGGCGGTTCCAGGTCACAGACTATTCTGCAAGGATAGAGCTAAGGGGAAAGGAGGGGAGGGTAGCACTCTATGTGAGGGAGGGGCTAAAGTGTGTTAGGGAAGAGGGGGAGGAGGGAGATACAGAGGCTTTATGGATGCAAATCCAAGATCTAAAAAATAGGACACTATGGTTGGGGGTGGTGTACAGGCCGCCCTCCCAATCGGAAAAGACAGATAGGGTATTGGCAAAACAGATCCAGAGGAACTATGGGAAGGGTGGGGTGGTGATAGTAGGTGACTTCAACCTGCCAGGAGTAGAGTGGGGGACACCTGACACCAAGTATAGAAGGGAATAGATAATGCTAGATGCCTTCCAGGATAACTTCCTGATGCAGTTGGTCAGCAAACCAACTAGGGAAAAGAATACAGATTTACATCAGGAATACAGGAATACATCAGCTTTGCGCTGCCCTCCCTGTGGAACAATTTACAGAAAACCGTAAACTTGAATACATTCATTAGCATCGGTTCATTCAAGACCTTGTACTCTTATCTTATTAAGGAATCGTGCAAGTGCTTTTCTCGCCATTAATCGGCACCAAAAACCGCAATATCTCCATACTGGCTGTCTTTAACCTGTCCTCTTTTACATACATTTCCCTTAATCCTTCCTGTTCTCATGCTCTATCCTCTGTCTGCTGCTTTCCATTGTCCTCTGTTGATTTACTTATCCTATCTCCATCTAAGCTACCTATTAATCATTATGTTTTAGTCTGGCTATGCCTTATGATGATACATTCCTCTACTGCCTGGCTTCTTACTTCAAGGTCTACCCTAGTCCCCTCCTCTAGTGTTACCCACCTAAACCAAATTAGCATACTGTCACTTAAATCTGAGAGATCCACAATTTGTCACTTGCAGATGATACTGCTGCAACATTGTTAGTTCTATGCTATTGGCTGATGTCTTGTATGCTATGACCTATATGTATCAAAGTGTCCCATTGTCATTAGATATGTATCCCTCATCTTTTGTATTTTGTCTGAGATTTAATCATAACCAGCTCCATTTTGCAAATGAGCTCTGCTCAATGATGTTCGCCTGGATAAATAAAGATTTTGATCGATTGATTTGATACCCTTAACCTCGTACTGTCTAACACGGAGTGAGTGAGGGATCTGAAGGTGGAGGAACCACTGGCGGGGAGTGACCACCGGACAGTATGGTTTCAGCTGCAGCTGGGCAGGGAGAGGGGGGCATCTGGCACAAAGGTGCTAGACTTTAGAAATGCTGACTTCAAAAAGGTGGGTGAAGTTGTGCAAGGGTTCCTGGACAGAATCCAGCCTAATATGGACACGAATCAGAGGTGGGAATCCATTAAGCTAGGGATAGTGGAGGCAACTGCAGCAAGGCCCAAAGTAAAGAGGCTAGGGCGAAGAAACCTAGCTGGATGAGCAAGGGTGTCATAGAGAGGGTAAGGAGGAAAAGAGTTGCCTATAGGAGATACCAGAGAAAAGGCAGAGGGGGAGGACAGAGAGGAGTACTTGAAGGAAGCAAAGGAGGTGACCAGGGAAGTAAGGGCAGCAAAGGCATCAAGGGAGCTCAGGTTGGCAAAGGGAATTAAAGAGGGGGAAAAAGACTTCTTCAGGTATATCAGGGAGAAAAGGGGTTGTACGGACCAAATAGTAAGGATTAAGAAGGAGAGGGAAAGGGTGGAAAAAGGGGACGAAAAGGCAGAAGCACTTAATGGCTACTTCTGCTCAGTTTTTACTAAAGAGAAAGGGGGAGAATTACCTAAGGTTGGGGGGAGGATAGGATCAGAGGGGGACAGGATAACAGATGGGGAAATCACAGAAGGTAGAGTGCTAGAGGGGGTTAAGGGCTCTGAGGGTGAAAAAGGCACTGGGACCAGATGGCATACACCCCAGGGTACTGAAGGAGTTGGCAAAGGTCCTGGCAGACCCATTGGCAGACCTATTTAATGCCTCTCTGGACTCAGGGTGTGTACCTCAGGATTGGAGGATGGCTCAAGTGGTTCCACTCCATAAGACTGGTCCCAAAGATGAACCAGGGAACTATAGACCAGTGAGTCTCATGTCCACAGTGGGGAAACTGATGGAAACAATCCTGAAGGAGAGGTTGGTGACCCTGCTGGATGTCAGTGGGGTGCAGGACAGTCAGCAGCATGGCTTTGTCAAGGGCAGATCCTGCCAGACCAACCTAGTGGACTACTATGACTGGGTGACTAGGGAAATGGACAAAGGGCATGTGGTGGATGTCCTGTACCTGGACTTCAGTAAGCATTCGACTCGGTGCCTCATGGGAGATTAGCATTTAATCTAAGGGGCACAGTGGCGGGGCAAAATTGGTGGGATGGGTGAAGAACTGGTTGCAGGGACGGCAGCAGAGGGTGTTGGTGGGAGGTGAACCATCATTCCCAAGGGCAGTGACAAGCAGGGCCCCACAGGGGTCAGTGCTGGGGCCAGTGTTATTTGGGGTATTTATTGCAGACATTTCGGTAGGCGTAAATAGCAAGATCAGTCTATTTGCAGATGATACCAAGCTAGGAGCAATGGTGGATGACCAAGAGGGGTGGCAGGGATTGCAGGAAGATCTAACAAGGCTGGAGACATGGCCTGACACCTGGCAACTTGGTTTCAATGCCAAAAAATGCAAGGTGCTGCATTTCAGGGCAAAGAATCCAAAGAGGAGCTACCAGCTGGGGGGTGCAGCTAGTTGTGACTGAGGAGGAGAAAGATCTGTGGGTGCTCATTACGGGAGAAATGAACAACTCAGCACAGTGTAGGAAAGCAGCAGCAGTGGCCAACAAGATGCTGGGTTGTACTGCAAGGGGTATAACCTCTAGGAGGAGGGAGGTGATTCTGCTGTTATACAGATCGCTGGTCAGACCTCACCTGGAGTACTGCATTCAGTTTTGGTGCCCTTACCTAAAGAAGGACATTAGATTGCTGGAAGGGGTGCAATGCAGAGCAACAAATATGATCAAGGGTCTGGGGGAGTTACCATATGAAGTTAGACAGAGGGAGTTGCACATGTACTGTCTGGAGGAGAGGAGGGACGGGGGGATATGACTGAAACCTTTAAGTTCATGAGAGGAATAAACAGGACAGGCATGGAGGAACTGTTCAAGAGGAGGGTGGGGAGAGACACTCGGGGTCGTGACATGAGATTGGAGGGTAGAAGGTTTAGGAGGGAGTGGAGGAGGAGGCATTTCTTTACAGAAAGGGTGGTAGCAGAGTAGAAAGCACTACCAGCAGAGGTGGTGGCCTGTAAAACAGTGGGATGCTTCAAGAGGGGCTGGGCTAGGGCAAAAGGGAGGGTCACGGGAGAGGGAGGTAGGGTGAGAGGGGCAACTGCAGAGTAGGGGTGCTATCTGCAAAACTGAGCAGATTCGATAGACCAAATCGCCTTTTTCTGCTGGTAGTTTCATATGTTTGTATGTTCATAAGTATTAAAATACATTTTGAGGGAGTGGAGCTAGCAGCCCAGCGTAGAAGTCAACCTTCAGTGAGCTCCTCAATAGCAAACAGTGAAATGGTGAATTTAACTTTTTGTAACAGAGAATTTGAAAATCTTGAGTTTAAAAAACTTGGCTAACAACACATACTACCAGAAAATCAGCTTTTGGAGAAGATGGGCCAAACACGTAATGCCCAGAAATAAGATCACAGTGCAGCAGGCACAATGCATGCTCCAGGGCCTGTTTTGCTGCCGAAAATCCCCAGGAGAATCACAAACATCTCTTGCGTTGTTGGAGTCTCTACAAGTGGCAGTTAGTGGTCTGACAAAATCAATCAGGCTGTTGGACAAAAAGTGTGATTCTTATACAGAGCGTCTGGTGAAAGTAGACAGTGGTGGAGGCAGTTGGTCGGGTGGTAGAAGAAACTAACCGAACAACAGGCAAAGTATTGTCGGCTGTGGCAAACTCTTTAAAAGAACAAAATATTCTGAAGGCCAGAATTGAGCAGCTAGAAAACTTTGCAAGAATGCCAAACATTTGAGTGCTGAGCATCCCAGAGGGTATGGAAGGGGAGGGCCCCATCAGTTTCATGGAGAGATGGATGCCAGAGTCTTTGGGGCTGGGGTTTGCACTGGTAATTGTGAAGGAGTACCGGATCGCCCCACGAAGAGCTCACAATGCTCAGGAGGGCCCGTGCACCATCCTGATAGTGACTCAATCCTCTAACATGCAGGACAAGAGCTGGCCCGGTGGCACTGAGGGTTGAGGCGCTGGACGTCACACCTCACACTATGCCGGTGACCCGGATTCGGGTGCGGACTTGGGTCATCGGGGGTCAGCTTGGAGGGGGGGGGAGGAGGACTGAGCATCCCTGAGACTGCTCTCCTCCTCCAAGGAGGGTGGGGAGGGACTCCCTCAAAGGTGCTGGCTCCTGGTGGTGGCCAGGGGGTAGCGCAACTCACGGTGCAATGGTGAGGTAGGTGCGGGCAGACATCTGACATGCGGGAGCGTGTGCCACAGTGTCCTTGGCATCTCTGCATGCCTGTGCCATGGGTGGGTATACAGGGGACAAAAATGGCTGAATCCTCCAGCGCAGATGAAGGTCTCTTGCAGCTCTGCACCAGATGATCCTGGAGCTCCCTCTGGCCCTGACCCCTTGGCCTTCTGCGAAGGAGGTCCATGACGTGACCTGAGAGAGGGAGAAGGAACGAGGTAGCAGCTCAGGCATGGCACCTGATTCGGGAGCTGCCAATGGACCAGAAACTGGGGAACCATAGGGAACACCCCAGCCAAGGAGGTAGGCTACTAAAAATTAAGAAAAAAAAAAACATGAGGGACAAGATCTTGAAAGCTGCACAAGAACAAGAGAGGGTCGAGATGGATGGGGCCAGAATACTTTTATTTCCAGATTACTCTTTTGCGACAACAGAAACCTCAGGAAAGTATTTGTCGGTGTGACCCAGAAGTTGAGAGAGATGGACATCCCATATAGTCTGGGTTTCCCGCAAGTTTACAGTTCACCTTGCGAGAAAAGATGTACCTGTTCATAGATCCAAAAGCTGCAGGGGCATGCATAGCTAAAGTCCAGGTCTGAGCAGAAAAACACAATCGAGACAGCTCCTGCTGTGGTGATGAAGTGATAGGAGGTGGGACTGAGCAGTAAGTACACTGGGGTACTACTGTGGAGCTTGAGTCAAGGACCCTAAGAAGGAGAGTTTGTTGCCTTTAATACTAACAGTCATCAGAAAAAGGTTCCTGCCTCATGAATCTAAAAGTTGGCTGTACCCGTGGGCAATGGGATCTCTGAAGAGGGTTGGTGAATTTCGTGTCTGATGGGGTGATTTTGTTAAGAGCCTCGTGGTTCTCAGTACTTACGAATTAATCAAATTTCTTGGTTGATGTTCGATTCTTGTGATGTTGTTAAAAGTTGCTAACCTAGATGCACTAATAATAAAGTAAATGCTTAAGCTAGCAAGGTGATTAGTAAGTACGTTTTGAGAAAATGTAGTAACTGGCACGGGAAATTTACTGACATGCAACACAAGATGGCTACCGCTTGTCAAACTCTGTGATGTTCGCTTCTTGATAGGGATCTGGTGATTCTATATGGCCTGCCAAGTTTGCGTACGTTCAGTAAGTGTTGGAGTCTGATGCATATGCCATGTCATTGTATCGATTCCGTTAGGGTACAATCACCTGTCTTAAGAAAGTTTATTGCAAATCAGTGTATTTAGGGAGCCGAAGAATAGCTTCTGATTTCCAGTTACAGGAGTTACAGGTTTTACTGAATTTCATACTGCGCTTGTTTTGAAATCTTACCGCATTCGCTGTACTGTTTGATGGCTCATGAGGGTTAAAATATACTGTCTGTTACTAAATTTTATAGTATGATAGGCTCAGGTAAGCCTGGTAAAAGAATCCTGCATAATCATATAAGTCATTGAATTATAAAGCACTGGCTGTGTTATGCTCCAAAAGTGTTAATGTAATGTGTAAACTTAGAGGTGTATACCCCCTAATGAGGGTAAATGAAGAGTGGTGTAACATCATGCCTGCAATAATGTTGTGCAAGTTGTATCATCTCATGGTGATTCTGCCTATTCTTGGGAGAATTTTGTTTGTACAACTAAAGAAAACTCAATAAAACAAAGTTTAAAAATAAATAAACAGGGCTGGCCCAGTGGTGCTGAGGGCTGAGGCACTGATCACCTTACCTCGCGCTGCACCGGCAACTCGTGTTCGGGAATGAGCATGGGCGGCCGGGGGTCGGCAGGGGAGGAGAAGGATCGAGCGACCATTGGACTGCTCCTTCTCTAGGGAGGGGGGGTCCTTAGTGGTCGGCGCTCGTTTGCTCTGGGTGGAGGCTGGGGGACAGAGCACCACACTACAGCGTGGGGAGGAGTCGGGGCAAACACCTGGAGGGAGCGCATACAGACGTGTGCGCGCTCCCCTCCACTACCATCATTGCACGCCCCCAGCTCCTGGGGAAAACACGGGAAAACATCTGCCTCGGCACAATGATAGAGGGCACCTCAGTGGCTCCGCTCCCGGCTAGCCACGGCACTGGCCCACTGAATCCGGACCTCAGTGGTGGTTGAGGAACCCTGCCAACCCCGCCAGGGGGGGGCTAAGCCCTGGGAGTTCAGGTCAGCGTCAGCTGGTGGACGCCGGGGGACGGGACTGGGGGCACCCTCCTGAGGTAAGCTGGCAGAAGGAGAGAAAATAATAACAGCAAAAAACATAAATAAATTTTGAAGCAACAGTGAATACTTGCAAAACGTTTGATGGCATTCTTCAGCAGCAGTGGACCGATGAACAGTTGACTGTGGGAGAAAGAACTGAAACATTCTGGGGATACCTATGTTATACAGGTGTCAACAAGGCACCTCAAAATGGGTGGTCCCAGACAGCAAAACTTCCCGGGTGGTCCTGACACCAACGGCTTATAGTTCCATGATGTAGCTCAATGAAGGAAGATATCCTCAAAGAAGATCATGAATATACCGTTCTAAGTCATAAGTAAGTGGGACAACATGGCAAGGTCTAAACGGGCAGAGGTAGCAATGGAAATCTGGTGGTCTAGAATGGTGACTAAATGGGCCAGATCAAGAAGATAAGTAATGAAGCTCCTGCCTTGAGGAATTATTCTCATTGCGAAATTGAGGTAGCCCAACAGCAACAGTAGTTCTCTTTGTGTACAGGATCATTTTGATGAAAAAGACAGGACTAATGTCGATATCCGTTGAAGTTTCTCTGGGGGGAGATGGTCTTCCATGCTGAGTTACATGCCAAGAAATTCCAAATTTGTAACAGAACCTTGGGTTTTGTCTTCAACTAGAGGGATGCTGAGTGATGAAAACAAACGAAGGTAAGTGATACTAGCAGCAGGAGTGGAATCGGAAGTGTCTACAAGAAGAAAGTTGTCCAGAAGGTGCAGCAAGAAGGGGTATCTATACACATTTAGGAGAATCCAGCTCAGTGAACTAGAAAAGAGTCAAACAGGCTAGGGCTGATTTTGCATCCAAAGGCTAAATAAACTCCGAAGTAACATGATTTCTTCATAATACCCTGTATACGTGCCGGAGAAATGGATGTATAGGTAACAATTTGGAGGCATCTGTCATGTCTACGTTATTTAGCCAAGCACCAGGTCCAGCGAGTTTTATGAATTTGATTGTGTTGTCTAAGACATTTAATGCTTGGAGTTGTAGCGTTATGAGTGGCTGACAGATCGATAATGAGGCATTTCTTACAATGTTTACTAGATCAGTAGGACAAAAGGGGGCATATTTGCCTATCGGGATTGTCCCCCACATTTGTGGGTCAGTTCACACCATTCTATGTTTTGAATAATACAGTCTGTCAAGTGCGTTTTTAAAACTGTTTACATTGTCGATGTCCATCACCTCTTCAAGCAGCCTGTTCCATGCCTTGATAGTTCTTACCATAAAATAATGATCTCCTTTATTTGTAAATGCTCTTGGGACCAACTGTTTCTTGTTATGTGATCTTAGATTATTTCTGTTGTTGCAAAACTCAGGATTACACTGCGTACTTAAACCTGGAGATTACAACATTTTGAATAATAATAAATCTTCCCTCTGTCGCCTATACTGCAATTGAAAAAGATCTGTTTGTAATAACCTTTCATGATAGGTCAAATTTCTTAATCTGGGAATTAATTTGGTGACTGTTCTCTGAACTCTCTCTATTTGCTTGATGTCCTTGATCAAGTAAGGTGACCAGGCAGGGGACCCATAACCAAGAAGGGACCTAACATAGCTTCTATACAGTGGGTTAATGCATTGCTCAGATTTGCAAATTAAAGTACGTTTAATTCTCCTAATCATTCCCTTGGCTTTCCTGGTCACTAACTTGCAGTGGTCAGTAGAGGTAAATTTATTTATTCTTTCTGGATTATTTTTGGGTTGCTATTCCGATGGGACAAATACAAAAAGAAGGGAATGGAGGAGCTGCTAAGGGGCCACTGAGGAAGCCTTTAGAGAGTTCCTTAGCCAGGAGGGCATCGACAACCTCAGGTTCTGATGTAGCTGATGTGAGATTGGGGCAAATGATTGATGTTGTAGGAACTGCATGAAGACCAGTATGGGAAACCAGTTGAGAGGCTGGTAATTAAAAACTGGACCAGCTGCTGGGCAGGATATGTTGATAATAGTTGCTGGAGGCAATGGATATGAACAGGAGTAGATAGTTGAACTAAATGTCATTTGTGGCCTTACGTTTGGAATGGAGTTTGGTTTCTGGGGACAAACCAACCTGGAATGGGCCTCTCCACAGTGACTACAAATATGTAAGCAGGTATACAAAGGTGCAAAACAAGCCATTTTGTTAAGGTTGTTGCATACAGCTCTTCTAGTGGAAAATACAATTTGATGTTCTTGTTTGTCCAAGAAATTCTTAGCAGCTTAGAATGCATGTTGAGAAGAGGAGGCGCGAGCAGGAGCAGTACTAGTGGACAGTCGAGAGTCATGAATACTGAAGGGGACATAATGCAGCAAAATGGGAAAAAGATCCACAAATGAAACAAGTTAATTAACTCTTGGACCAGTGAAATGCCTACAGAAAATTTCATTGTCAAATGATGCCCAAGAAATGCATGAGTTGAACCTTGATAAGTTTGTTTGTTGTTTGTTGAATTTTGTTGACCCGGTAAGCCCACTGGGCCTAGAAGTCCCTTTTTCAGGGGCGACCGGGGGGTACAGATGGTAGGCAACTGAAACTGAACCAGATTAAGCTGTTGGTGGTATTTAGTGAATGAGGGAAATTTGGCCAGGACACCGGGGACATTCCCCTACTCTTTTCAATAAGTGCCATGGGATCTTTAACATCCACCTGAACTACCACCAATCCAGGCAGATGGGACCTCGGTTTAATGTCTCATCCGAAAGATGGCACCTCAGAAGTGCAGCACCCCTCTCATGCTGCACTACAGTGTCAGTACTGGGATATTAACCCAAGTGCCAGATGTGGGAACTGAACCCACAGCCCTCTGATCTCCCGGCCTCAGAGACAAGTGTGCTACCTACTGAGCCACTGACACTGCTTTTAATAATAAGTACGCTGCTGCCTTGGCTGAAAATGATTTGTGAATATGTATAGCCTCGAGGAAAGGAGGGAGAGAGGGGACATGATAGAAACTTTCAAGTACCTTAAGGGAATCAACAAAGTCCAAGAGGGTAGCATCTTTAAAAAAAGAGGTGTGCAAGAACAAGGGGGCACAATTTGAAGATAGAATGGGGGCAGCTCAGAGGTAATTTAAGGAAGTATTTTTTCACAGAGAGGGTTGTGGATGCATGGAAAGACCTTCCGGAGGAGGTTGTGGAGTCAAAAATAGTGGTGGAATTCAAGCATGCATGGGACAGTCATAAGGCAATTCTAGGGGGTGGGGGTAGGAAGATGTAGGCTGCTGGTTAACTAGGATCTGCAGCTTATCCATTAGGAAGGGAAATGGGCAGACTGGGTGGGCCAAGCGGTCCTTATCTGCGGCAAAATCTATGTTTCTATGTTTCTATAGCAAGGTTGACAACAAGACAGAGGTAGGAATCGAGCTGTTCACATCTGGCTGGATGAATTTTGTAAACAATTTCTTGGTAGATGTGTGGCATTTTGGTATTTGGTCTGCCACGGGGCCCCTTACCTTTTCCAATATTCTGCTTTTCCCATCAGTTGCTTTTGCAATAGTCATCAGCTGGTACCGAATGAACTGAGTCGGACGTGTAAAATAATAAACAATATTAGGTTTATTCAGGAACACAAGCAGGGACATCTCGTCAGGATGAAGTACAGACTCAGACTACTAGAGGAACAGGAAAAAGGGTTCCCTGCCCCTGCAGGCAATAATTAGCATAACGTGACCACAGCATTAGCTGAAACATTCTGTTTTTAGATTAAAGGGGTGGTAGCTATTCTTAAGCTCCATACTTAACCCTGTACTCTACATCACCCCGGGGACTGTAAATGTGAGTACCACTCAAACAAGAAAAAGCATTACTATGGCACTGAACACAATAAAAAATAGAATAAAGCTGGAATCATAAACGTAAATATTTCAGTAACATCAATAAAAAAAAACTCGTCAACAAGATTGAGCAATAATTTAGCAATAATCAGCAATATTGTAGAAACTGTTAGATTGATGAATTGTTTCGAGATTCATTTACACACCCTACTCCATTACAGGGAAGGGGAGAAGAGAATCTGGACTACATTGATGGCCAGTCAGTGTAATGCCAGGGAAGGGGAACACAACAGTACTTGCAGCTTGGCCATGCCACAAGTGCTAAAGTGCAGGGGAAGGGAAAGGGAAGAGAGGGAAAGGAGGGCAGCAGGAATTATCCATTGCACTTTAATTATATGACAGTATTGCAAACCACAATTATGTCCAAACCTAGGATGGAAAAAATGGTTAGTGCAAAGGCAGTAAATTCTGTAAACTCTAAATACAACAGTTAAGTGAATTATGAAAATACAAGAATAAATAAGCATACAGATTTATAAGGCAGACAAGAATTGACCACTGAGTCCAGAATTAAAGTTCACAGTTTCTTGCAGTCAGTGAGAATTGACTTGTGTGTGTGGATTGGACCAGTTCCTGACAGGACGGATCAAGTCAGAAAAGGGGACCCAAGAGCTTTGAGAGCTGTCATACCCACACCATTTTACACGGTATGTCCAGGATCCATTGACATACTTTTTGCGCAATATCTTCTTGATCTGGTATACGGGAGAGTTCTGAGAAGACACTGCAGTAAAAGGTTGAGAAGTTTCAGGTAGTCCATCAGGCTGAGTTGGCAAAACAGGCTGATTGTCAGGACCATGGGGTAGTGGAGGAACTGGTCTCAAACTGTCTGCAGGAAGTTCAGTTTCCGAAAGTATAGCAGGTTCAAATGCAACTTCATTACTTGGGGGACTGGAATCATTAGGGAGGGTATCATTCAGTTACCCATGTTTCAGTCTGTTGATGTGGATTTTATTGTGTACCAGCTTTCCATCGGACTTGCGGCGCAAGCAAACATGAACAGGAGGGAGCTTTTCCACAGTATAGAAGGGACCAGTCCAAGGACAAAGCAGTTTTTTGGTGACTCCCGGAACAAGGACAGGTCAGTACAAGTATACAGTGTCCCCAACAGAAAATGAAGGTTCATGTGACTTGGCTGCTGACATTTTCTGCATTGCAGATTTTCTCTGGCCCAGTGTGTCAGTTGCAACACGTCTGGCAAGTTCAAGCTGTTCCAACACTGGAATGACGGATGAAGCTGACTTTGGAACCTCTAGCAGCAAGAGATCCCTTGTCCAGAGGTGTTCTTGGGTGACATCCATGGACTAGGAAAAACAGTGTGTACTCTGTACTGTCAACACAAGGTCTGGTGTTGTAAGCAAATTGAATGAAGGGAACAAAACAATCCCAAGTGTCGTGAGTCTCATCCAGGTACTTGGATAGTGTATTAAGAATGGTAGACATCATTCTCTCACTTTGTCCATTGGATTGTGGTTGATAACTGGTAGTGTGAGTATTTTTGATGTCGAGAACTTCTGTATCTTTCTTGTACATAGTTGAAAGGTAGTTAGTGCCTCTGTCCGAATGCAGGTACACTGGTGTACCGTGATGATAAATGATTGTGTTGAGGAAGGCACTTTCCACTACAGCAGTTTTAATGTCTTTTAGGGGGGATTAGTTCCAAATACTTTGTAAGGTAGTCCACAAAAATAGGAATGTACTTGTTCCCAGAGTCAGGGCATGTAGGCAAGGGGCCAAGAATGTCTGTGCTGACTCTTTGGACTGGTTCAGTGGCTACAGGCATTGGAATGATGTGTGCCTTTGTCAGTTTGGCAGGAGGCTTTCTTTGGGAACAGGGCTGGCAGGATTTGACAAATTGGACAATGTCCTTGTTGATGTGAGGCCAGAAGAAGTGCAGCTTTGTCTTTTTGAGAGTTCTGTGGATTCCTATATGATCTCCGCAAAGTGGAGAGGCATGAGTGGATTGAAGAACTTCAGTGACTAGAGAGGCTAGCACAACTAACTGTACATGAGTTATATTCATGCGATGGCCCTTGCCCTGCTTCACCCAAATGTGAAAAAGCACACCATCGTTGAGAAAATATTGTGAAGGAAGGAAAAGGATGTCCTGGCAGTGTTGCTTTTGTTGTGGTAAAGTTCTAGTCTCTAAGTACATGATTACGTCTGTGAATTGAGGGTCATTTATTTGTTGCATTTTTACCGTTGCCAGGGAGATATCAGTGGTAGCAGAGATAAGAAGCTCTTAGGCTGCTTGCAATAGTTGAAGATTGGTGCTTATCTCTGTAGAAGCAATTGGCAGCAGCAAAGCAACTTGAGGTGCTGTAGGAGTGTCCACAGGGAGCAAATCTGTGGAGTGGAAAGGAAGAGCTTGTAGACAGGATTCTTCATCTGTTGAGGATGATGTGGAGGGATACCATCTCTGGCTTACATCATCGCCATTAGAATGAACTCGACCTGGTCGGTATTGAATTTCAGAGTTGTAGCATTGCAATATGGCAATCCACTGGGTGAACTTGCCTACTGGCTCCTTTATTTTGAACAACCATCTGAGAGCAGAGTGATCAACGATAGCTGTGAAGGAGGAGTAGCAAAGGTAGCAGTCAAATCTCTTTACAGCAAAGACCATGGCTAGACATTGTTTTTCTGTGATGCCATAGTTTTGTTCAGCTGAGGGTAGAGAGCACCCGGCATAGGAAACAACTCGTTCTGTTCCATTTTGTATTTGACAGTACTATGCCCACTGCAAAGGAACTAGCATCTGAGTAGAGTATGAAGGGTTGGTTAAACCTGGGATAGAACAATACTGGAGAAGATATTAGGTTTGCGTTCAATGTTTCAAAGGCCTCTTTACATTTGAAGTACAAACCTAGTCACATCCCTTTTTGGTGAGGGCGTACAGTGGAGCTGCAATCTTGGCATAGTTGCAAATTAATTTTCTATAGTAGCCAGACAAGCCAAGGAAAGCTCTAAGGTCTTTGAGGTTGTTAGGTTCTCGATAGTCTTTTACAGGTTCTTGATAGTCTTTTACTGCTGAGACCTTATTTGGGTCTGGAGAGATGCCTTGAAAACTAACCACATGTCCCAGGTAATGAATTTGATGCTGTGTAAAACTACACTTCTCTAGGCGAAGCTTGAGGTTGGCTTGTCTGAGACATTTGAACACCTCTTTGAGATGGTGGTGGTGCTCTGGGAAAGTTCTGCTGAAGACGATAACATCATCCAGGTAGACTAGACAAGATTTCCAAGATAGACCATGTGATACGGCTTCCATGACACATTGAAATGTGGCTGGTCTGTTTTGAAGTCCCATAGGCAGACATTTAAATTGGAAAAGTCCCAAGTGGCAGCACCAGGCTGTGTACGGGCATGAAGCTGAATCAATAGTAACTGGGTAGAATCCACTCTGAAGGTTTAGAGTGGTGAAGTAAGTGGGGCTGGCCACACCAAGGCTCTCTAAGGCGTTTTCGGTGACAGGTAGGGGATGAGCATACCGCACTGTGTAGGCATTGAGCTTTCTGTAATCCACCATGAGCCAATACCCTTTGTCTTTCTTAACCACCAGCAGGCAAGGTGTACCCCAGGGACTTGTAGACTCCTCAATAATGTCCTGTTCAAGCATGTCCTAGTTTAAGTCCTCCAGGACTTGTTTTGGTTTGTATCCCACTTTGTAGGCTTGCTGACAAATTGGCTTTTGGTTGGGCTGCACCTCAATGGTGTGTTGCAGGATATCGCAGCATCCGAGTTTCTTATCAGGGCCAACAAAGACATCTGGGTAGTTCTCCAGGAATTCCAGAAGTTGCTGTTTCTTTGTTGGACATGCTGGAAGTTTTGAGGCAGATAGCCACTGGCTGAGGGGTATTCCTTTTGAAGCTGGAGTGGTTGTGATGGTATTGACAGGATGAATGTTAATGGAACCAGGCTGAGGCTCATGCAGAAGCTGAAGCTGGTCCCCTGAAGACAGAAAAACAAACTTTCCGATGTTGGAACCCTTTGAGATGACCATTGGTTTATCTGTGAAGTTGCAGCATTTTTGAAATACTGAGCTGCCATGAACAGCAGACAAGTTGTTCTCTGGAAGGAGACCTGAGGAGTGCAGAGCTGGGGATCTCATGACGATACCAACAACACATTGTGGGAGTGGTTTACCTCGAATCTTGGCAATTAAAAACATCTATGATTTAGGAGGCACAGTGACTGAGTCTATAGCTGTGAGCTGCCTCCGGGAATCTAGTGAAAGTTTGAGGCAAAATCCAGGATGGCTTTTGCGCTTTGAGAAAGTCCAGGCCAAGAATCACATCTGGTTGTAGTTTGGGCACTAGGCAAAATTTAACAGTAGCTTGGTGTGAGCCAAAGTGGCGCTTAAGATGGACCACGCCTGTGATAGGTACTGCAGCAGTGCTTGATGTAATAATGTACTTCAGGTCAGCTGGAGCAACAGTAGGTACTTGACGAACAGCTGGATTGTTTAGTATGCTGCTGTGGATAACAGAGATTTCTGCTCTGGAGTTGATCAAGGCATGAATGGACCAATTCCCAATGGTGACAGGGACGTAGTTTGCAAGAAGTGGTGACCTGATGATAGGAACTTTTGCTCCTTTAGACGAGATTGTGCCTGACTTAGCAGCTGGAGGGTGCAGTTTGTTTGAGTTACGTGAGTAGCTGGGGTGGTCAGTTGCTTTATTTTCCTGCCCAACAAAAGCCCCTAATTTGTTGGGCAGTGCTCATTTCCCTGACCCTGGGAGTAGTCATGATTCTTAGGTTGATTGCACTGCGGTGGGTGCCTCTGGCTTTCTTGATTTCTGTGAAAGTTTTTAGTTTGCGGCAGATGGCAGCAGTGTGACCCCTGAATCCGCACCACTGACAGGTCACTAGCTCCCGTGAAGGTGGAGGTGGCTCAGGTCGCGGTGGAGGTGACTGTAGAACGTTAACAGGAGTGGCAGAGGAAGCCGCAGTACTGGAATGTAAGCTGTTGACAGTTGAGATAAGCTTGTCAGTCATTACTTGTTGCTGTTGTACACAAGTTGCAAGCGCAGCCAATTGTGAGGACTGTGGCTCCTGAACAGTGGCCATCCGGAGCATGGAAATAGACTCCTGGGCTAGCCGTGCAGCTTGAATTTTGTCCTTCCAGGTGGTTGGTTTCTGCTGGATAACGTAGGTATGAAATTGCAGTCTGCAGACAAAGACTGTGATTTGGTCCTTCTCTGAGTTTTGCAGACGTTTACACCATGATTCGATGCCCACCATAAATGTTTCCAATGATTCGGAGGGTTGCATAGTGCGCTCCCACAGTTGCTGTTCCAACAACCAGGGAAGAGATGCTTGTAGGAAATGGTCCTTGAAGGCGATACACAGGGTGGCTATGTCCCCTCTCATCTGGTCTGGAAGTGCATTGAGCCACAAGATGGCAGTCCCTCTCAGGAGTAAGTGCATGGCATTAGAAATCCACAAGGGATCTGTCCAACCATTGAAGGAGATCCTGGCCTGAAATTGCTTGAGCCAGTCGATAGCCTCTTTATGGGATAGTGCTGAGAACGGTACTCACTGTAAGCTGGAATGGACCATTGACTGTGGGGAAATAGCTTTAATATAGGTGAGATCATCCTGAATGGCCTCCATAGTGGGCGTCCCTTGAGCTGGGAGGGAACACTAAATATAGTGCAGGACAGTTTTAATTTTGAGTCCCCATGCTGTTGAGGCAGGTGAAGATGAAGCCCCGGAGCTAGCAGTGCTCGAAACAGCATTGTCCTTGGACCTCATGGTCAGAGATGAGCTGCGTGTCAGTGAGCGGAAATCATAAGAATAAGAAGGAGTGGCTGTCATGTAGAGAACGAGACATCTTGGAAGAAATAAATTGCCGAGAAGAAAATGTTTTTGTAGATAAGGTACAGTTGTTTGTACACAGTTTTCATCAAATGACATCTTAATAAACAGTTTCCACTCTATTTTGGTGTTGTCTGTTATTTTATTTTATTTATTTTGATTGGGATTAATACCTTTGAGTCAAAGACTCATTTTCAAAGGTTACAAGTCAGGGACAAACAGAGCAATACAAATAAAATACAATACTGTACAATACAATATAGATAGCAGGGATCACAAGGTAGGCATCATGAAGTCATTACAATGTCACATGAGGTTCAAGACTTGTTAGTTTCAGGTACATCTTAACAACAGATAAAGTACATTACATCAATTGTTGCAGGGTAGGGATAGCCTGGAAATAATGAACATGTCAGTAATATGGCCATGTTATGTTAGGGGGATGATGGGGGGGTAAGCAACCAGATTGGCGTTGTCAAAGAAACTAGAGACAGTGTGGTGTGGGAGAAAAGAGGAGAGGAAAGGTGGTGTAGGAGGGTGGTAAGTGGGAAAAAAAAAGATAAAATTATGCACAATAAACACAATTCCCTCAACATTCTGCCACTTACCCAAAGGTCAGGAGCCCGCCAAAATTCAGTGGGGAAGACGGCCTAAAGTTTTGTTACAAAATCAATTATTTGGTGTACTGTCCCTTTAATTACATAAATTTGCCATTGATTTAGATGGAATGCCATTGATTTCTGTAACTGCAGCAAGACAGCACCACCAGAGGGGGGTAAGGGTACTGCTCATGGCACTGTAGCACACAAAATAGAGACTGCTTGTCACAAGGTTGCTGTGCAGGAACAATATGATGATTGCCAGGCTGCAGACTGTCTTCCCCCACTGAATTTTGGCGGGCTCCTGACCTTTGGATAAGTGGCAGAATGCTGAGGGAATTGTGTTTATTGTGCATAATTTTATCTTGCTCTTGTGTTGCCTTCCTCTCGCTTTGTATAGTGTGCTGTATTTGTCTTGTAGCCGCCATACATTTGTTTGCTGAGCTCCCTATCTGAAGCCTGGTGGCACTTTTGATTATATACTTATTTATTGCATTGCCCCTTATTTCGTTTTCCTTGCCCCCAGTTGTTTATTTATACTGTGCTCCACTGTGGATTACCTGGTGGGCTTGCTGATGTTCCACAGACCTTGTTTTGCCATGGCCTCCCCAGCTCCCGACTAGCTCCGCATGGCTGCACGGGGAAAGGATTTGCTCTGTGCATTTGCCCCACTGGTAAGGAAGCTACATTCCCTAGGATGGCTGGAGCAGGGAACAAGCTGCTACAGTAGTCCTTTGGCGCTGACTGAGCTGCGATCGTGGTGAGTGCTCTGGTTTGCAGGCCGTGCCTGTGGAGCGGCCGACAATGGAGCTGGCTGGCAGGGGAGCAGGTCTCCCGGTGGCTGCAGCGAGAAGAAGCTGTAGCTGTTCACGGGAAGTGGAGGCAGGTTTAATGCTGAGCCGCAGGGAGATGCAGGTACAGCTGTTAGGAAGGGGAGGGTTGAGCTGAGCTGCAGAGGTACGGTAGTGTGCTGGGCCATGATTTGTGTGGAGCAGCCCGATATATGCGTGGCCCAGCAGGAGAGGAGAGGAGAGGAGAGCTCCGCTGGCAGGAGCAGGAAACTTTTGGAGGGTAATGGTAGGAGGCTTCTGAATTGCGCCACTGATTTAGGCGTGCGGTGCAGTTGTTGTGTTGGAGGGGCTTCTGTGTCAAGGTGTAGGCGGGAGGGTTCTATACTGCAGTCGGGGAAAAAGCAGAGCACGTCAGGCTGCTGCAGTTCAAAAGTAGCAACAAGGGGCTGATTTGAATTTTTTTTTGCATGCCCTTTCTGTTGGCTGTTGTACTGCTGTGGACAGAAGGCTAAAGAAGCAGTGTCCCACATTTATTTGCGTTTATATTTGGGCCAGAAGTAACAACAGGGTTTGATTTGAAAATGTTGGCACCTTTTACAGTTGACTGTGTTCCAAGGGAGAGAGACTGTATAGGCCCTGCCACAATGTAGGAGCTGGGGGGGGGGGTTGCAGTGCACACTTGTGAGATGACTCTGGGGTACCCAGTGACACAGATAAGTGACTTGGGGGTCTGGGCAGAAGGGCAGCATTCTCCATCATGTGTGGCGTTTTGGTATTTGGTCTGCCATGGGACCCCTTACCTTCTCCAATATGCTGCTTTCCCATCAGTTGCTTCTGCAATAGTCATCTGCTGGTACCGAACGAACTAAGTCGGACGCATAAAATAAATAATATTAGGTTTATTCAGGAACACAAGCAGGGACATCTCGTCAGCACAAGGTACAGACTCAGACTGCTAGAGGAACAGGAAAAAGGTTTCCCTGCCCCTTGCAGGCAATAACTGGCATAACATGTGACCATAACATTAGCTGAAACATTCTGTTCTGAGATTAAAGAGCTCCACAGTAATTAGCCCCTGCACCATATCTATCGGTGCCTTACCGCCAGAGGATCCAGATAATGTTAAGCTTTCCATTAAGCATGCATTAATTTAACAGCTACAACACTCGTAAATTTCTATTCACGGGTCCCAAGGACTTCCCTGTTTTACAGCCACCCGCTCTGCCCCACGCTCACTAAGCGTGGCGAATACCGAAGTGAAAGCACGGGGCTCCATTATCAGCAATGGGTGGCAGTTTTTCCATCTATTTTAAATAATATAATGGACACTTGGCAAAGAACCGTGGGCACCAGTCAACTAACAAGGCCCTTGTTAGTCAACTGGTGCCCACGTTTCATTCCCAAGCGGCCATTATATTATTTAAAATAGATGGAAAAGCTGCCACCCATTGCTTATAATAGAGCGCACCTCCACGCTCTCACTGGCATCTCATCATCACACTAGTCAGCGCAGGGGCGGAGCGAGAGTGGCTGCAAAAAAAGGGAAGTCCTTGGGACCCGGTGAATAGAAATGTATGAGTGTTGTAGTTTTTAAATTAATGCAATCTTAATGGAAAACTTAACATTATCTGGATCCTCTGGCGGTAAGGCACCAATAGATATGGTGCAGGGGCTAATTATTGTATCTTGGTGAATCTCTTTAAAGGGGTGGCAGCTATTCTTAAGCTCCATACTTAACCCTGTACTCTACAGATGCTAAAAGCCACAACAAATTCTGCTATGGACAGATTTTTAGAAAGGCGAGGATCTTTTGCTTTCAGAACCACAGAAAAATACCCACAAGAAACAATTTCATTTGTAATAGTTTTATGAGATGAGATAAGGAAGGCTACAAGGTTTATGGCCTTCCTTCAACAGTGTCCTTCCTGATCTGATTTGGTACCAGGTGGGTTGGACAGGCCGTGGCTGGAATGGGAAGGTGTGAAGCTGAAATAATAGCACCTGTTGTGGGTATGGTGTTGGTGAGGCTGAAACTCAAAGGACCTGGAAGTGGCAACACCAGTGAAGTGGGTTCAGAAGCACCTGAAGGTGTTGATGAAGGTCCTGGATCTGGTGTCATGGATAACCTGGTTTCCAAAGCAGTGACCCTGGAGTCCAAGTTTGAAATAGCTGAACTGACTTGGAGAAGTAAGTCACGAAGTTTGGAAAACTTGGAAGTAGTAGGAGCTGTAGGTGGAAGCAGAGTCGGAGGTCCTGAACGTGGACTTGCAGGAAAAGGATTAGCAGATATGGTGCCTACATAGCGAATGAACAGATCCTGCTTCCTGCAGCCATAGGCTTAGACACTGTAAATCTTTTAATCCTGAGTTGGGATTTGACCGCAACCTTTCTAGGGATAGACTGAGGAGATCCCAATCTTGGTCTGAAGGACCAGAATGGATGTCATTGTAGAAGGACATGGCTATAAAAAATGATAATACTGTATGAGTGAGACAGCGTAGAGTGTGGAACATGTCTACAAGAAGATACCCACTAAGGGCTGAAAACACCCAGAGTTCCAAGCAATGTTCAAAGTTGGCACCTAACTTCAAGTACAGGACTGTCTAGGCACAAAGCCACACATTAGTACTTGTAAAAGCCACTGCACTACAAATATGTCGCTTATCCCAGCCAGAAGCCCTGAGACTGAGTACAGCAAAACTGAAGACAAGGGAAAAGAAAGGACTGCAAACCAGAACCCACCAGAGCATATCATAGGAGATTTGGTGGGGGATCAACACTGTGGAACACCCGGGTAATGTTGCATTAGGCCTCTGGATTCCATTCTGGAAATACAGGAAATACTGAAAGAAATGTCAGAGAATGAGGACAAGCAAATTGAAAAACACAAGTAAGAAAAGGCAGCCACCTGAAGACAAACCCTGGAGAAACAGGACAGCAGAAAACACCCAGAACACCCAGGGAAAACACAGGAATGCAGCACCAGGGAGGAGAGTCAGACTGTAGGCCAGCCAGGGGTCAGGAAGGCATTAGCAGCAGGCCGGCTAAGCCCAAGGCCAGTAGAAGAGCAGACAAGCAGCAGGAGCTGCAACAATGAGCCCCCCACAAAAACAATGAACAGCAAGGAACAAGGAGGAGAGGTGTGGCAATCCATGGAAGGGAGAGAGTGACTAGCTGGAAGAAGGGCAAAAGACTGACAGCAGGATGAAAGCTGGGGCCTCGAGAAGGGAGGCAGCAGAGAACAGCGACCAAACCACTAGGGAGCTTAGCACTAAGGAGTGGCAGAAGCCAAAAGTGAGAGGAGGAAGAGCACAGCGGAGCCACACAGAGGGAGAGTGAAGTGGGGAGAGAGGAACGGAGGAACTATGAAACAGAAGGAGGGGTGGAGCCATGGAGGGAGGACACAGAAGCAGGGAAATGGGAGAGTAGAAACTCAAAAGCAGGCAGGCCATGCGGGGGGGGGGGGATGGAAAATACAGAAGAAATGAGAGAAGAACCAAAACAGAGACAAGGAAAATGGGAGAGACAAGAGCAGGAGAGCAGGAGGCAGACGAGTAGGGCCAACATCACAGAGTTAAAAATCAAACTGCAAAAAGTACTAGGCAAGGGGTGTGTGCTTGTGCTCTGCTTATGTAGGGTGGGGGGAGTCTGGCATCCTCCCCCATTGAACTTCAGGATGAACCTTTCAAATATGGAAAATTTACATCAAAATTTACGTCAATACAAAACAATCCAGTGGCAATCTAACAATTAAGTTGGCCATTATATGAGATATTATCTTCACTGTCTTACAGAAAAATCACTAAGAAATGTATGCGTCCTACAGTTTTTCATATATACTTTTTTTTTTTTAGTACTTTTTCACTTTTCTCCCTTCCCCCCTGAGGCCACGGCGTACACATGCGTGTGCACGCGTGGAGGTGCACGCACACACCAGGATCCGGTAGCCCCTTCCGCCCTTCCCCTGACTTGTGTCGCTGCTCAGTGCCATCTACATGCCCACCGGACCTCTACCCCGTGGGAGCGAGACTACGGATGAGCGGGCAGCCATCCTTTGGAGAGGAGAGCAAGCTCAATCCTGCTCCAGCCCACCCCACTGGCCAGCTCCCTGGTGACCCGAGGTCATTCCCAAACCCAGGTCACCAGTGTAGCGCAAGTTAAGGCACCAGCACCTCAGCCCTCTGTGCCACCGGGCTAGCTTGCATCCTATAGTTTTGAAAGTTTCCTGAATAATGTTATAATTGCAAGTGTAAGCCCGCCCCCAAAATGGGTTTACCTTTGTAGGGCTGTGTCCCCATCGCTCCCTTGGCAGCGCTCCAACAGTGGCTCCGGGCGGGCTCTGGACCCAGTGGTCCCCCGATTGCCTTCATGGCTGCGAGCCACCTGACTCCATGTCTCGACCCCTCTATGTAGATGAGGGCCAAGCTCTAGTGATGTTTTTTTATCACCGGGTGCTGGGAAGATTTGTTTTAGTCCCAGAGGCAGAGTGAGCCCCTGATCGAATGTAAACAAAAGACATGGTGACCTGCACTCCACTGAGCATACGCAACTGTCAAGAGTGCAAATTTAAAGCAGCCATGACTCCTTTTGTGTGTGGGCAATGCGTCCACTAATAAATGATATCCAGGGTTCCTGAGAAGGCATGGGAGCCGGGGCCCAAGTGGACTAAGGACCGGAAAGCCTCCGGTTTATGAGGAAACTGTTTCTATCTTTTCTTTTTCAGGGGCATACTGTATGTGTTTGATTTAAGAACTGAATTGTTGTGTAGTTCATGTACACAAAGATGGCAGCCCCCACTAAAAGACTACAGAACAGGGGCTGCTGGGTAAAGGCTAAATGGCATTGGAAAGCCCGGGACTGTTGCAACCAATCATTGGAGGGCTGGAGAAAAGAGTATAACTAGGACTGGCAGCCCTCCAAAAGATCAGATCAGCCAGAGGGGGAGTGCAGAGCACTCTGAGTGGGCTCCTTAGCCCTATAGCTGCACTCAGGCCCCCCAGCCTAAAGTATCAGAATCTACTGGAAAAGACAACAGAGAGTGAGCTCAGAGTTTGCAGCAGGAACAAGAGCAAGGTTTTGGAAGTGGCTGCAGATGACTCAGTGCCAGAGTTTTCAGCCAGAGAGAAAGAGAACAGAAAGCTGCAGAGGAAGCTGAGAGACTGGGTTTGTGCTGTTTGAATGTTTCTGTTTTGGTAACCCTTGCATCAGAGACTGAGAGTTTCCTCCTCGGAGGAGCATTTCTGTGAGTGCATCTTCCAGCAAGGGGAGAGTCTGAGAGTGCTGTTGGCCAGTGACTGAGAAATGGCAGCCTTTCTGTGATAGAGAAAAGAAGTGCAGAGAGCGGGATCAAGAGACTGTGTGAAAGTCCAGCTGTAACCTATTTGACCAGGGTGTGCCACAAAGGGACCTACGGGACCAAGCGTCAGTCACCTCCCCTAGACTGAAGACTTGGGAGAGGACCTGTAGTTGAAGATGACACGAGGCCTGTCTGGTGAAAACTGTATACAAAGGCCATCAGGCGAAGTGGGCAAGGCCAGACAGGTGAAGATCAACTGCTTACTTTCTACAGTGCTCCTGCATTGTTGTTGCACCATCCAGAGACTTCCACAGTACCGTGCAACTGTTAGTGTGACTGCCTTTCAGCTGGCTGCAACACCCCTGTGAGGACTGCAGAACTGTGAGTACCCTGAGCTGTGGCTTTGGGGAGTTTAAGTGGTTAGTTAGTTAGTTAGATTGCAGGGGCAATTCCCAAAAGAACTGTGTTAAATTCAAGAGTTGGACAAAATTAAGAATCAAGTGTTGCAAGTATTTAAAAGTTATATGGGCCCCACTGAGAGATCTCAGGCCTGCATCACCAGCCGGTGAGGTACTATTCATATCAGGGACATTCTAGAGTACACCCTAAAGTGGGAGGCAAGAGTATTGTGTGGGGTTTCAAAGTGGTTAAGAAAGTTGTGTTGTTTGCTATTTCCCTTTTACCTTTTCCCCAAATAAATCTTCATGTTGTTTGTGTTGTATTCTGAAAAACCAAGTGATCTACACGTGGAACTTCTTTAGGAACTGCATAGCTTTATTACATGGTTCTAACAAGGCAGCCTTCTTCTGATACAGAGAGAGAGATTCTGGATCTTTCTAACAACAACACTACTGTTGCTCAAGATCTATATTCTCTTAAGAGTTTGTAAAGTCCATGCCGCCTTCTATCGGTGCCTCATGATACTACACTACAGTTGCATACAGTATATATCATCCCCCCCCCCCAAGAGGCTACTGCCTTTTTTTTTATTATGATTATTATTATTTTATGTTCATAGTCCTTCAAATATGAGGGAGGTATTCTGTTCCTTGAAGAGCGTCTAAGCTTCAAAGCTGGTACTGAACTATCTACAGGTGAGGAATTTCCAAACACAGCTGACGAAGTCACTTCTTTAATTTTCGGTGCACACGGTAAAGGTGTCATGTCAGTGACAGATGTCTCTGGATTATTTGAGACTTCTGTGGTAAGTGATAACTCTCCTGATTTCTCACAAACCTCTAAGGAATTGGGTTGGTTATGGAAACTGGCCCCTTTCACAGAGTTGTCAACCTCTATGTCCACTGCTCTGTCCGGTTTGCTGTACCTCCTGTGGATTTGATCCACATGACAGCGCACTACTCTGCCATCTCCCAGCAACACTTTGTAGGACAGGGATCCTGTCACTTCATGAATAATTGCAGGTATCCATCTCTTTCCTTGACCAAAGTTGTGACTGTATACTGAATCTCTTGTCACAAAACGCCGTGCTTTTGCATGCTTATCATGCCTTTCCTTGGTTTTTAACTGTTTCTGTATCACCTTTCCTTTAAAATCCAGGTGTAACAAATCCAAAGTTGACCTCAATTTCTGACCCTTTAACATATCATCTGGTGACACTCTTGTTGTTGACTGTGGTGTTATTCTGTAGCTGAATAATGCATGAGCTACTTTTGTTTCTAACCTACGTCCATTTTCTTTAAACACTCCTTGAATTTTTGTACTGCTCTTTCTACTAACCCATTTGTCGAAGGGTGATATGGAGCAGACGTTATGTGGGTAATTCCATTCCTTTCCATAAACTCTTTAAATTCCACGCTAACAAAAGGAGTTCCATTGTCAGATACTACCATCTCGGGCATGCCATAGTTACTGAAGCTCATTCAGAGTTTCTCTACAGTAGCGGCTGACATCACTGAAGTCATTGGATACACATCTAGCCACTTGGAATGAGCATCCACAATAACTAGGAACATTTTTCCAAGGAATAGACCAGCATAATCAAGATGTAATCACCTATGGGGTTTCTCAGGCCACTCCAATGGGTGGAGTGGAGCAGTGGCTGGAGTTTTCCTACGTTCCTGACACGTGTCACAACTTTGAATCTTACTTTCAATTTATTCATCCATCTTGGGCTACCACATGTAACTTCTAGCTAGTCCTTTCATTTGTGTCATTCCATGGTAGCACTGATGCAACTGCTCAAGGACAAGTTTACGACCTTGGGGCAGCACTACAATGTGAGCCTTCCATAGGACACATCCATCCTGCACACTGAGCTCAGTTTTTCTGGAGAAGTATGGTGTGAACTGAGTTTCCAGGACTACTTTGGGCCATCCGTGCAAGATGTACTCCCGGACCTTTGCCAGCACAGGGTCTTTTCCAGTCCAGAACCTGATCTGAGCAGCTGTCACTGGTGAGGCATCCATGTGGTCCATTAACAACACTCGCTCTTCACAAGGAGCTTTGGTTGGGCCCTCCGGTAGGGGAAGATGACTCAAGGCATCAGCGTTACCATGGTCCTTACCCGTCTTCTACACTATGGTATACTCATTTGCTCGAAGTGTGACAGCCCACCTCTGGATACCATCTGTGGTATGGCCTTCATCTCATTAAAGAGAGAAATCAAGGGCTTGTGGTCTGTGCAGATGACAAAATGTTGCCCATAAATATACTTGTGAAATCTCTGCACCCCAAACATCACAGCCAATCCCTCCTTGTCTAGCTGTGAGAATTTTTTTTCAGTAGCTGTTAAAGTCCTTGACACAAATCCAATCGATTTGTCAGTTCCATCAAGCATGCGGTGCGACAAAACCACACCAACACCATATGGTGAAGCATCACTGGTGAGAATGAGGTCTTTGTCTCCGTCATAGTGAACTAACAAATTTGATGATTGGAGTAACTTCTTGGAAGCATCAAGTTTTTTCTTGCTCGGCTCCCCAATGCCATTTCACTCCTTTCCTCAAGAGCTGATACAAGGGCATCAAAAGGGTTGATAGGTTTGGTAAGAACTTGTTACAATAATTCAACAGTCCCAGATAAGCTTTCAACTCAGACACATTATTGGGAGCGGGGACTTTTTGAATTGCCTGTACTTTTTCTTTTACAGGCCGCAGTCCTGTTGCATCTATTTTATGTCCCAAGAACATCACTTTCTTGCCTAGGAAAGTACATGTGCTCCGTTTTAACCGAAGTCCTGCTTTTTCCAGTCTAACACGTCTTCCAAGTTTTGCAGATGCTCCCCTTCTATCCAGCCTGTTACTAAAATATCATCTAGGTACACTGCCACAGGGGGGACTCCTTGCAACAACCCATTCATGGTTGATTGGAAAATAGCAGGAGCAGATGAAACACCGAAGGGTAAACGGTTATACCTAAACAGACCCTTGTGGGTATTCACAATAACATACTGCTTGGAGTCTTCATCCAGTACAATGTGTTGGTACACATGACTCATGTCTAGCTTTATGAACTATTTTCCTCCTGCAAGGACTGCAAACAGATCATCTATTTATGGAATCAGGTACTGTTCTAAGCATGACACCCTATTCACAGTCAGTTTATAATCTCCACATATTCTCACAGAGCCATCGGGCTTCAGTAAAAGAACAATGGGTGCGGCCCATCTTGAAAACTGGACCGGTCCTTTAATCTTCTCTCTCAGATGATGATCAAGTTCAGCCTCAACCTTGGGCTTCATTGCATAAGGTACAGATCTTGGTTTAAAGAAACGTGGGGTCTCATCACCGTCCACATATATTTTTGCTGTGGTATCCTCCAAAGTTCCCAGACCTTAGTTGGATACCACTTCATGTTTTGCAAGCACCTCCTGCAGTGTCCACTGCTGTAACGGTGTCACCTGATTGACTGTTCTCCAGTCCATGGCCAGTTCAGCAGTCCCATTCTCATCGCCAAATAATATGTTGTATCCTGAAAAACCAAGCGATCTACACAGGGAACTTCTTTAGGAACTGTAGAGTTTTAGTACATGCTTCTAACAAGGCAGCCTTCTTCTGATACAGAGAGAGAGAGAGATTCTGGATCTTTCTAACAACAACACTACTGTTGCTCAAGATCTATATTCTCTTAGAGTTTGTAAAGTCCATGCCACCCTCTAGTGGCGCCTCATAACACTACACTACAGTTGCATATAGTGTATATCAGTTTGTATGTTAATTCTTTTTTTTTTAAATTGCATTTTTATCCCTCCAACACTCTCCGAGCACCGCTTCTTCGGAAGCCCCAATGAAGGACTTGTCCCCACTCCTCCACCTACCTGGTCCTGCAGTCCATCCTCCATGGAGCTGTGGATAATCCCCTCCGGGCAGGGACAAGGTGGGGTGGAACACCCCAACAATCAACTTTAGTCGGGAGACCCCAGGACTAGGCAGGCAGGAGCAATCAGGAGTCTGCCTTGGGGCTCCGTCTACCCGGAGCTCGGAGAGGTGTTTTCCCTTTTCTTGCAGACAGTGGTGCATACCCAACTTCAAGGCATCACTGCCTGGCGGTAAGCCACTCCCCTGGCGTCAGCCTGCACACTTGCCGAGCCTCAAGCTTCCGCTGAGGCCAGTCCAAGCGCCAGGGACCCCTCCCTCCTCCCAGGAGAAGAGAGTTGTCCTCCGACGCTCAATTTTCTCCCTCCCCTGCCGACCCTCGACAGCACGGGCTCATTCCCGAACCCAGGTCGCTGGCGTGGAGCGAGGTGTGGCATCCAGTGCCTCAACCCTCAGTTTGTATGTTAATTGTTGGAACTGTAACTTTCTGGGCTCCAGTTACTGTGTGTGGGGGAATTTTTACTGTGTGGGGAAGTGTATTAGGGGCAAATATTGTTATTTCCTTGGGGGCTGGTAACTTGCAAATTGTTCAGAGGTATTCCCTGCCACTGCCCCAGGTGGAGGCATTGTGCCAACTTATCATCCAGTTACAGAACCCAGGCCGGGACCCTCGTGGGTGTGTACAAGGTGAACCCGAGTGCTCCGGAGTAGCCAAGGTGAGTCTAAGGGCTCTTACACAACATATAATAAGTCATCTACCTGGATAGCCTCACCACCTCTCTCAAAGTAGCTTCAGGTCACTAGAAAGCTGGTTCTCCAATAAAAAACTGGTCCTCAATTACTAAAAAAACAAAGACCATGCCCTTCTCTACTCTCCCACAGAAGAGGGAAATTCCACCCTCTGTCATTTGAAACAACCAGGGACAAGACCTTTAACAGCTGGAGACCTTCAAATACCTTGGAGTAACTGAATGACTCCTTATCTTTGGCCCCCCCCCATACTGATAATCTAGTGACTGTAGTTAACAGATGACTGAGCACCCTGTACAGTAAACAGAACAATCTCACTGTGGATGCTAGATGCCTTATTGTAGCCAGCTCCATTCTGTCACTTATAGATTATGGCCTCCCTATCTACACAGCTGCCTGTGACATGGTGCTAAACAGAGTATAGGCGATCTGTAATAAAGCATGCTGCTTTGTACTTGGTGCAGATAACTGCACTCATAGTTGTACCCTTTATGCACTCACTAACTGGCTACTAATACCCTGCAGAATAAAGATCCAGACCTGTTTGCTAGCCAACAAGGCACTCCTGGGCCTAACAGCCCTGCTTTAACAAATTGCTTCTGTACCATCTCCAACCAATACAACATCAGAAATATGGCCAGGAATGCCCTTAAAACTCCTTTCCAGCATACTCAGCTCGGCAAGCGGTCATTTGCCATCAGGGCCACTAACTGGTTAAAGGAACTGCCAGATATTTCTGCTGAATCTCCCCAAGATTAATCAGTTTAAGAAATCTTTGCGGTCTGCCCCTGCAGTCCATTGCAACTGTAACCATTAAACTGTTTTATTCCGGTTCCTCTCTGTACACATCCTGTGACTTTTTTATACAGCAATCTGTATGGATTTTTTTTCAAAACTGTATAGAAGTAATCTTTCTTAAGTGCTTTGAGTCTGTCTTGACTGCATTTCCTCTGGGAGTGGTTGTTGTACTTGTAATGTTTTTTGTGACAATGTATTTGACGTGCACTCTTTGTAAATGAATATCTGTGCGCAAAGGTATTCTCCGAAGTTTTCAATTTATAAATAAAAAAAAATAAAAATAAATCTAGCTCTATTGCAGATTATTGTAATTGTAATAAGGGTGTCAGAAAGGACCTGAATCATGTACTATTAATTTGTCTATGGTATACGAAGACCAGAAAAGTATTTCTAGTCCCAGTGTTATCAACTATGACATTTACATCTGTAGAAATGGTTTCTTTTCTTTTTAATATGCAAGATGATTATACAGTAACCACAGTGGCAAAGTTATTTTCCTAAGCAAAAAAAATTCACCAGAAAAAGCTTAAACTGTTTGCACAAATATGAAATGTTTAGTTTTTTTGACTAAAGTATTTCTTTATCTGGCACCCACCCCCTTGGTCATCTACTCCCATTTCCCACTGTCTCAGGGATTTACATGGGGGGAGAGAGATCCCCCACGGACATTCCCCCTCTGGTAAGGTCAATGAGGGCCATCTTCCCAACCCTGAAGCACAATACAGATAGCCTCCCAGCGCCCTATAGGTGGTACAGGGGCTGCGGCAACCAAGCGATCATCCTGCGGCTGCTACGTTTCCTCTTTTTACTCCTTGCCCAGGCGGCATGCAAGGATGCAGCCATGTGTACATAGAGGTGCACACTCACTATGCGCCTGACATCAGGCAACCTCTGCAGAATCACAGCTGCTGCCCTGCCACCGCAACTCCACAAGGCGGCAGTACTAGAGCGGCACAGCAATCCGCCCCCAGGAGAGGAGAACTGTCATCGGACGCTCAGTCCTATCCCACCCCGGCTGAGCCCAGCGACCCAAGCTCATTTCTGAACTCGGTTCACTGGCATAGTAGCAAGTCTGGTATCCAGCACCTCAACCCTCTATGCTACTGAGCAAGCATGAAATGAATTTTTAAATGTGAAGTCACAATAGACTTGGATGTTTCTTTTTAAAATGATTGTTATACGAACATACAAAAAGAGCCAGCAGAAGAAGATCACCTGGTCTATCGCGTCTACTCGTAATGATGCAGGGTCTGGTCTTACACTTACACCACTGATCCTACCCCCCAACCGCCCCACCCTCTTCCCCCTTCCCCCCATTTCCTTGGTCCCAAGGGTTCCTTTTGTGTTTGTCCCAGGCCCTCTTGAATGCTCCCACCATCTTTGCTGATACCACCTCCTCTGGCAGCTCATTCCAGGTGGTCACTACCCTCTCCATACAGAAATGTTGCCTTACATCCCTTCTGAATCTGCCCCCCTCATCAGTTTTAGGCTGTGCCCCCTAGTAGTGCTGTTTTCACTCATTTTAAAAGAGACCTTCCTTTTGCACTCTGTTAATTCCCTTCATGTACTTGAAGGTCTCTATCATATCCCTCCTCTGCCTCCTCTCCTTCAGGGAGTACATCCCACGGCTCCCAGTCTCTCCTCATAGGACCTATCCTGTAGCCCCTCCTTGGTGTCCACCCTCCCACAGAGTTTTGGTGTCATCCAGCAACAGGCATATTTTGCCTTTAATGCCTTCCCTGATGTCACTTAAGAAAGAAACTGAACATCACTGGCCCCAACACCAATCCCTGTGGGACCTCGCTGTTGACCTCCCTGGTGCTGGAGAACTCGCTCCCAACCACTACACTCTGGGTTCTGCCCCTCAACTAATTTTCAGTCCATCTTACCATATTGTCCCCAACCCCTTGGTCCCTCAGTTTCGTTATCAACCTTTTGTGTGGCACCAAATCGAAGGCCTTACTAAAGCCCAGGAATACGATGTCCACTGCCTGGCCTTTGTCCACTGCCCTCATGACCCAATTGAAAAACTCTATCAGGTTCATTTGACATGATCTGCCTGCCACAAATTCATGCTTTCTATCATCTTGCAGACCATTCTCCTCCATGTACTTCACCAGTCCCTCCTTTAGTATGGTCTCCATGAGTTTACATACTATCGATGTCAGGCTGACTGACCTATAGTTATCTGGGTTATCCTTGGTTCCACTCTTGTGGAGTGGCACCACATGTGCCGTTCTCCACTTCTGCAGCACCCCAATGAATGATGGAATGGTGTTTGTTTTTTTATAACTGAACAATAAAAGAGCTGAACTCCCCTGACCGAGTCTTCATTGAATTAGGTGGTGGGGGCTCTTTGTACTGGGTAGACGAGCAGCATGCAGTGTCAGTGGCTCAGTAGGTAGCACACTCACCTCTGAGGCCAGGAGATCAGAGGGCAGTGGGTTCAGTTCCCATATCTGGCACTTGGGTTAATATCCCAGTACTGACACTATAGTGCCAGCATGAGAGGGGTGCTGCACTTCTGAGGTGCCGTCTTTCGGATGAGACGTTAAACCGAGGTCCCATCTGCCTGGATTGGTGGTAGTTCAGGTGGATGTTAAAGATCCCGTGGCACTTATCGAAAAGAGTAGGGGAATTTCCCCGGTGTCCTGGCCAAATTTCCCTCATTCACTAAAAATACCACCAACAGCTTAATCTGGTTCAAGGTCAGTTGGCATTCATCCATATCCCCCTCCCACGGATCATGCCTGAAGATAGGCAGGATTTGTCTAGTGCACTAACCCGGTCAACAAAAACTAACTAAATAAATAAAAAATAAATGCAGACTGAATATGTCAATGTCATCCTGCCAAGCCACGGATGATTTCTTGTGTTCTCCCTCCCCTGAGATGTGCCAGGCTGTGAACGCACAGTGTGTGTTACGCAATGGGTGCGCATGCTATAAAGTTGTTGCATCTCTCCTGTCACTGCCAACTTCTTCTGAGCACCCCCAGTGGCACTCAAGTAGCAGGTAATGGTAGCCTCCCATACCAAAGAGATGTGTGTCCCTGTGAGATGCTCAAACGTCCTCACTCCAAAAGCCCTCCAGCGTTCTGAACTTTTTCTCAAACCAAGGTTGCCAGCACTGTGAGTGGAAACTATGCCACAGTACCAATCAGCTGAATACCAGTTTTATTAATATGAGTATATTTACTCTCATTAATTTCTGGACTCATCCAGAAAGCCAACACTTCCCCCCAGTTAGGAGGTGAGACACAGGACAATTCCCCTGAGGTTACAGAGGAAGCCGTGAATTGATGAGAGGAGTCATGTAATATGGGCATGAGGGGAACAGCAGATTGATGAGGGGAGTCTTGTAACATTTACACAGGCTGGCATACACAGGAAGGACAGTGCTACACAGCAGCTCTCACCTGCTGTTGAACTCCCAGCACTAAAATAATTATGAGAGGCCGGCCCGGTGGTGCAGAGGGCTGAGATGCTGGCATCTTACCGCGCACCACGCCAGTGACCCGGGTTCAGGAATGACCTCAGGCCGCCGGGGTGCCAGCTTGGGGGGAGGTTTAGAATGGGATTGAGTCTTGGCTCTCCCTTACACATGGTGGATGCCCGCTCCACCGTAGTCCCACTCCCACCGGGTGAAGGCCCAGTGGGTAGCGTAGGTGGTTAGGAGAGGCAACGTAAGTCCAGAAAGGGGTGGAGGGGGCCACCGGATCCTGGCGTGTGCCTCCATGCACGTACATGCATGTGTACATCATGGCCCCAGGGGAAGGGGAGTAAAGACAAAAATAAAAAAAGTATATATGGAAAAAAAGAATAATTGTGTCAGTTTGGGGGAAATGTTGGAGGGAGATGATTAAATACCTACATGAGCTTAATAAAGCAGATTGCTGACAGTTGTTCAAACTGAGTGGAGACACAAGCACCAGGGGAAACTCAATGCAGTTGGTGAGGCAAGATTCAAGAGGGACCTCAGAAAGCATTTTTTCACAGAGAGGGTGTTGGAGGGATGGAACTGATGGCCAAGGGAGGTAGTCTGTGCAAAAACAGTGGCAGAATTCAGACATGGGTGGGACGGAAACATGGGGCTGATTAAACAGTAGTTAAAGGAGGGAAAAGGGAGGAAAGCCAGGTCATTAGGGCCTTCAGAATTAACACAGACAGGTAGGGATGTTCAGAATCGATGGGGCTGCAGGGCTTTTTTCTGCCTACGGGTTATATCTTTCTATGTTTCTATTAAAAAACATAAGGCAGGATTTTCAAAAGTATTAGATCGCCGAAAGCCCCAGTGCACTGACAATACGGCGCACGGGGCTTGCGGCAATCTAACAGAATTTCCCATCCCATGCAGCAATTGCTGCAAGTTAAATCACCTTTTTCTGGTCTAACTTGCAGCAATCCTGGGGCGTTATATTACGGAGCTTGCGCAGATAATTGGCTAAGCTGCCATAATCTCGAAACTGTTGCAACTGCGCTCGGATTGTAAAATTGGGCGCAGTTGCGGCAGAACGTTTGGTGCACCCCCAGGATCACAGTGCCATGCCACAAGACAAGACGCAAGCCCTACTCCAGGCTTCAAAAATTCTGCTCATGATATTTAAACACAATTCAGTTTATTTAAGCTTTACCGTATTTCTATTCCTTTTTATTATTCCTGACTAGTAGCATGTACATGGAACAAGGGCCTCTGTCCTGTGAAATGGTTCTATGCCTGCTGAAGTTACAGTCCTCTGTTTGTGACATCATAATCATTTTATGGCAGCAGAAAGTGATGTCACTGCCAAAGGATTCAGCAAAAGCAGAACTCTGGGGGCTAATTCTGTTTTCATGCAAATTAACCCAGCAATGAAGACAAAAGGGAAAAGAAATGAAGGCATTATATAAAATATAAGCTCAGCTGTAAAGATAACATTTTCAACATTTTCTCAAAAGTGGAAAACACACTGTACACAGAGTCACAGCGCCCTCTAGTGCAGCCTCTTAGATACAGTACTTATCAGATACCTGTCAACTGCTGGTTAAACTGTTTATTAATTTTTTGTAAAATGTTCTCTTTTTGACTCTGATATTCTTCTTCTGGGCCTGGGCCCCTTCCAGCCACCAACTGGCAATCCTGGAAAGTAGAATTTGCTTATGTGTCAAGTGGGAACACAGAGGAGACAGTGCCTGGAGCAGTCCTGAGGATGCATGTACACAGCTTCCAAACAGTGCATCAGGTAAGAATATGCAATGAAGGGTCTGCCAGTATGGCTCCTCTCCCCAGTGCAGATGTGGTGTTGACCCTCCTCTGGGGCGTTCCACTTCCAAGTTCTGATTAGTGGACAGTGTTAAGCGTGCTGACCCAGTTAGGGATCTCAGTCTCATGACTCAAGCCCGGTGCCATAAATATTAAGTAAGCACTTTTATTTACTTCTGTTTAGGTTTTCACATGGTTTTAGGCTCATTTATATGCATCTCTTGATTACAAGAGGGTCCTATGAACAGGGAAGCAGCAAAGGATACAAGTACCTTCAGTTTCACATTACAGTATAAATAGGAAGGGACAGACAGTACAGAATTAACAAATTTATAATGTGGGACATTTGTGAGGTTGTCCCTGATTGGTCATTATAAAGCAATGGCTGGAAATGAAGCATTCTAATTGGCTGACTCACATTCTAGAGGGTTAGGTCAACTGCTGAAAACCCACATGTACAATAGGAGGACTTAGAAGTTGAACTTCTCATACAGCTTCTGATGCAGCCATTGCACCATTTTAGTTGCCCTCCTCTGGACCGCCTCCACTCTGTCTATGTCCTTCCTAAGATGTGGTCTCCAGAACTGGACACAATACTCCAGGTGGGATCACACATGATCTATACAGTGGCAACACCACCTCCTTCCTTCTGTTGGTGATACCCCTCTGTATGTATCCCAGCATCTCACTGGCCCTGCCAACTGCCTTGTCCCACTCTCTCGCCACCTTCAGGTTATCAGATATGATTACTCCCAGGACCCGTTCCTGTTTGGTGATCATCAATAACTCTTCTCCCACCTCTGGGTTTCTGTGTCCTAGGTGTATGATTTTGCACTCTTTTCATTGAAACCGAGCTGCCGTACCCTTGAACTCTCCTCACGTTTTCTTAGGACAGATCTCTGCACATTCTTTCCACCTTCTCTAGAGTGCTGACCCTATGCAGATTTTGCTGTCATCTGCAAAGAGGCATACCTTCCCTTCCGGTTCATCTGCAATGCTACTTATAAAGACAATAAAGAGGACTGACCCACCACCCTCTATCGTCTATTCCTTGACCAATTCCTTAAACTAGCTTTCTACCTTAGGACCCACCCCTAAGCTGCTAAGTTTTCTCATGAATCTCCTTTGTGGAACAGTGACAAAAGCCTTACTAAAATCTAAGTAGAACACATCCACTGCTACACCCTGATCTAGTTCTCTGGTTTCCCAGTCAAAGAAATCTATCAGATTATGACCCCCCCTCATGAATTCATGCTGCCTTGGGTCTTGTAACCCGCTAGATTGGATTCAAGATACGCCACAATCCCTCCCTGCAGCAATGGCCCCTGGGAGTCAATGTACTGTGGGTCACTACCACCCTCTCAAATTCCACACAGATTATGAAGCAGCCACCACCAAATTATGGGGCACAAAAAAACAATTTAAACTACACAGGGTATGGTAACTCTTCTTTTTTTATAAATACATCTTTATTGAAAACAGATAAATATAGCATACATGTGATATCTCCCTCTTTACGCAGGAGACTCCTGTTTTTTTTGACTGAACTCCTTCCCTCCAGGGAAACAAAATCTCCTGCTTAAGTAAAATTCTGTCCAAAATATCCATGTTTTTTGGGCAGATAACGACACATAAAAATTAAATCAGTGATGAACAATATATCTGATTACTTTATATAATTAGTTGTTTATTCTTTTTAGTGCTTATTCTTGACAAAATGAAATACATTACATTTTTGTAATGACTTTTTTCTTATTTTTTGACGCCATTTAAGCACAAACTTATGACGTTACGGCATTTCACTACTAGCAGGCCAATCTCCCTCCTAATTTGATCCAAATCTCCCTCTTAAGCAAGTTGGCAGGCCAGTCTCCCTCCTAATTTGACCCAAATCTCCCTCTTAAGCAAGTTCGACATATCACATGTATGCATAGAAAAGTACAATCTGTGGAGTAACATTATACTGTACATGAACACCTGCGTTTTAGAACAAAATATAGAACATTAAAACAGGGAGGACTACGAGATACTAGAAACTTGACCAGAAGTAAAAAAGAAAAATACCAGAACATGAAATATTTAATACTGACATCCAAACTACAAAAAAAGACCAAAACCACTAAAGCAAGGCATGGGTAGACGAAAATAAAAAAAACATGCTATATGAAGAGTTCTTGGTATAGCAACAGATTACCGACTGATGCGCAAGTCTTAAAAGCTTTAGGGAACAAACTCTGGATCTGTTTGCAATTTGTAAAGCACCCAGCATCTCCAGGTCTCCTCTAAGACTGGCATAGTATTCAAGAAACAGTGTGTACTTTTGTCCTAGCTGATACATGGCTATCTATTAACGCTACCCATTGAGTGACCAAAGGGGGGGCCGAGACTGAAGCCATAATTTAGTGGTCATTGTTTTCGCACAGACCATAAGAGTCAACAGAGGATTTAATTGCCTACCTCTAATAGATAAAGTAACAGGTGGTATATGTAATAGAACAAGTGTAGCAGAAGAGGTTGGGGAATATCAAACAACGATTCCAAAACAGTTGAGATAGCCATCCGATAAGACCATAAAAGAGGACAAGTCCAAAAAACATGGGTGTGATCCGCCTTTTTCTTACCGCAAGCCCACCAACAGGCCCCAGCCCCCACCCCCAGGTATTTCATCGAGACTACTGGGGTCTTAAAGAACCACATCCAACACTTCCAAGGAAACTCCTTAAAATAAGGTGCCATCAAAAGTTTGTATGTTAGGAGGAGTATTTTATCCACAAGGTGGGAGACAGTATGGTGCAGTGGTTTAAGGCTCTGAGCTGCAAATCTGGAGACCTGGGTTTGAATCCCACAGCCCCCACTTGCATTCTGTGTGACCCTGAGCAAGTCACTTAACTTTCCTGTGCTCCCAGGTTGCACCTGTAAACAAGCTTTCAGCTTAGTGTGCTACTCCTGGTTAAACAATTACAAAAAAAAACAAGAGATCTGCAGCTCCTTTTTCCATTGGTTTAAAATGGAAAGAGTAGAATCATTTGACTGATCCTGAAGAATAGTGTATAAATAGCCAATCAAATGTTTTGCACCCCTTCCCCCAGTTAATGAGAAGAAAGAAAGCAGTCAAGGCTGGAAGTGAATCTATAAGGCAAAGACAGGACTGCCACCACCACTGTCAAGGGCTCATAATTAAGCAATTCTAATAGTAGTATGTGTATATATACACGAGTCTGTAAATACCGATAATGATCTGAGACCGGTAAAGAGTATGTAGCCCAAAGGTCTAAGTAGGGGCATACTCCCTGAGAATCTAAAAGTTGATGTAAATAGATTAAACCATACCACACGCATTGTTTTAGAAAGCGATCCAAGACATTGAATGAAATGGTCCACGTCCATGCCAGAGTAGTCAAAATGGGTACCTCATCCCCCCAAGAATGTTGCTCAGACCAAATGCCATACCTGAAGTGTCATCTCTGTATAGCAAAAAAAAAATTAAAAAAGGAAAATACTCTGAGGGTGATGAGTATAATATGTGGCCAATGTCATGTAGATCACTGAGAGTAAATTCTATATTCTTCCAATGGGCTTGATAACTGGGTGAGGTCCAAAGACATATTAAGCAGAGCTGGCAAGCTATCACATATAGGTGTAGGTTACGCAAATTTTTCCTGCCCTTGGCAGGGGATAGGTGTAATAAAGGTAGTCTGATTCTGGGCTTATGCTCCTCCCATATGAAACAAGATACAAATCTGTGCCAGTCCCTAAAGGAAAGCTAGAGGGGTAGAGTGGAAGAGTTTGCAAGTAAAATAGTATCCACGGTAGTATATTCAGATGAATAACTTCCACTCTCTTTAGAAAGTTAAACCCAAGTATGACTAGCAGTTCAAGTCCTCTGCCACCACCACTGTCAAGGGCTCATAATTAAGCAATTTTAAGTGTTCTGGATATTTATTTAGATTGATGCCAATGCATTTCAGAGAGTTACGATTCCATCGAATATTAAATAAGTCATTGACATGTTGAGTGGGTGGGTATAATTAAAAGCTAGTACTTCTGTTTTATGCCTATTTAGATGGAAACCGGCTACATTGTCAAAGTGGACTCAGAGACAGCAGAGATTCTGTAGGGTCAGTAACAGTGAGCAAAATATCATCAGCGAACAAAGCTATCCTGTAGTCTCACCTCCCCACAGGAATACCCTGTATTTTAGAAGAACGTCGAACATGGGAAGCTAACGGCTCTATATACAGAGCAAACAAAACTGGTGAGACAGGGCATCCTTGTCGAGTGCCTCTCCCTGAAAAAAAAATAGGTTATGAAATTGTTCCATTAATTTTGACAAAAGCAGAGGGAGAATGATAGAGATTGTAACATAATAGGAAGTTCCGAAGGGAAGCCAAATGCCTTCAATGTGGCCCATAAAAATGTCTAGGACACATGATCAAAGGCCTTCTCTGAATCCAGGCTTGCCAGGACCAGGGGTAAGGAACACTGATGAACATAATCTAAAAGTTCAGCGAACATTATCATGAGCTTGCCATCAATGCACAAAGCCTGCCTGGTCCTGGTCAAGCAAGGCAGGGAGATGGCCCTCCAAACATAAGGCCCAAATAGACAAAAATAATTTAGAATCAAAGTTCAATACAGAAATAGGACGATATGAAGCCAGTGTAGTGGGTTCATTACCAGGTTTAGGGAGAGCCATTATGATGACATATTGCCAGGAGGGTGCTGGAGTACCATCGTCCTGAAGAGAGTGATAGAGACGGAGCAGCAGCAGTCAAAATGGTACCAACAGAAGGAGTTTTGTAAAATTCCAAGGGAAAATCATCGATACCTGGACACTTGCCTGTTTTGGTTGATCAAACACCCTGAAGAACCTCATCCATAGTGATAGGGGAAAGGAGCGTTCAAGCCTGTTCAGAGAAAAGTGTGGGAGATAAGCCTGTTGTAGAAACAACTGCATTTGCTGTTCTGAGGGTGGAGGCCCTGCGAGTGTATAAAGGATGGAATAATAAATCCTAAAGATATCCAGGATATCAGCTTCATAATGTGTGAATAAACCTGTATATGGATAACAAAGTTTAGTGATAGTGGCTTCTACCTTACATGTCCTAAGGTACCTGGCTAATGTGAGAGCACCCTGGACACCACCCTCATAGTACTTTTGTCTTAGAAAAGGGCAAACTCTGCCTTTTGAGCCAGGAGCTTCTGAAGTTGAGCCTTAATTTCTAAGAACTGTGCACAGACTGAGGTATCACCTTGCATAAGAAACATTTGTGGAGTGTGTAAAGTATGATGTAACTCCTGCAATTTACATTTGCGTGCTTTGTGTTTATCTGAAGCTATAATTGCGCCATGAAGGACAGATTTAAGTGTATCCCATACAATACTCAGGGTGATATCCCCCAGTATCATTGTCCATGAGAAACTGAGAAATTTGGTTTTCAAGCTTCGTAAGAAGCTCTTGATTGCATAGGAGGCCAGGTTGTAAACGTCAAGTAGTTTGGCGCTTAGGTTTCCATAAAGAAAAAAGGGCAGTTAATGGAGTATGACCAGATAGATGTAACAGGCCATGTTGAGCATCATATATGCTATCCATATCTTCTATTGTTGTAAAAAGATAATCTAATCTGCTGTAACTACCGTATTAGAATGAATAATGTGTATAGTCCCTTTGAGAGGGATGAATATGATGCTAGGTATCAAGGATGCCTAATTGGCGAAGGTTGCTTCACAAATACTTTTGCACTACAGAGGATCGATAGGACTTTGGGCTGGAAGCATCTAAATCAGGGTTCAGCATAAAATTCAGATCTCCACCCCAGATAAGTTGCCCATACAAGCATCCAAGCAATGCAGAAAAAAAGAAAGAAATTTACAGTCCGTACTGGGAGGAAAATAAGTATTCACTAGTGTAAGAGGTCTCCCATATAAGGTACCTGTGACAATAACCTAACATGCTGCAGTATCTGCTTCATATGTATGTGTTTCAAATGGAATTCCATGCTAGAGAATGGTCAGGACTCCCCTTCTATGCCCGGATTTATGGGAGGAAGAAAAAACCTGAGTAAATCCAAAGTTTAAATATTTTTTATGTTCATCAGGAGACAAATGAGTCTCTTGGAGAAATATTACGTCAGCACATTGTTGCCAGAAATAGTGAAGAAGATGGAACTGTTTTACTGGATTATGTACCCCATTTACATTATAGGATAACAATTTAGTAAGGGATTCCATGGTGAAATGTAAATATTGCATGATATAATTAACAACCCAAGAGTCCAAAACAAGGACTTCTAACTTCAGACCATCCCCTAAGTAAAGTAGTACCCAAGCCTTGCTTAGTAATCCAATACAGTAATCTCCAGAGACCACTTGTAAAAGTGATCCATCCCAAGCAAGATGAATAAAGGAGATATACGAGTCATAAAATAACTTGCCAACAGGGCAGAAACCCATATATAAGTCAGACAAAACCTTATTATGAAATAAGAAAAACCACCATAAACTTCCAAGGTAGGGAGCAGTGTAACATTCACAGCTCCTTGGTAACGTCTGAAGGTGGAAAGATGTTACAAGGGGTTTATCTGAGCCAGGCCCGTGCCCCCAAGGTTCCATTCAGACCTGGTCTAAAGCTAAACTAGTGAGCAAAACCATAACTAACAGAGTAACCGTCCCCAATACCCCACTGATATATCAGCAGGGAATTGAGAGGCAGGGAAACATAGAGCACAAAGTCCCAAAGCTACCTGGTTCCATTGGTTCGGTAGTTAGGTTCTCACTTAAGAGTCCCTCCGTATCTCCTAGGTGCCAATAAACCTAATACAAACTGGGGAAGTTAACCAATGATAGATCCATCATAACGATATTCGATCAACCAAAGAGGGAGCCTGCATCACGTTCAAGAATAGAAGTAAAAAACATCCTATTAATGCCCTTAAAAAGCCAATGGAGGAGGAAAAATATAGGTTTTTAATAAAAAGGATAAAATACCAACTAGTAGTGGATAGTAGCAGTAGTAGATTTTATTTATTTAAGGCACTCTTCGCCGAAGGCTCAGGGCCCCCTTAAAAACATAAAACATCGTAAACATTATGATAAAATCAAATAGTACATCTGACATCAATAAAATTATAACTACACACCCATTAGACTGTTTAACTCCTTCTAATCACAGTACTGAAGCCCTGAAAACAAAACAGGGTAAAAGATGCAGAGTCCCCTTTATAGGCATTCGATTTAGTACAGTAGATCATACCATCTTATTGAAACGTCTTGAGCACGTGGGACTTGGAACCCATGCTATCAATTGGTTCAGGGATTATCTTGACAATAGGTTCCAGTGTGTTAAATTTAATGGGGTTTTATCTACATTCCACAGGGTCCAGTGTGGAGTCCCTCAGGGTTCCATACTGGGCCCTTTACCTTTTACTCTCTTTACTGACCCTATCTCACAAGTACCGCACAACTGCGACTTAATACTCTACACAGACAACCTAGCATTGGTGTCTCATAGTACATCTGTTCTAGAAGTCAATTCTACACTAAGCAGTGAGTTTACTAAAATTCAAGATTGGTTTTGTCAGAACAATCTGGTTCTAAATAAAATAAAAACTAAAGTCATGTTGTTTGGATCTGATGTTAAAATAAAAATACTCAAGTGACTTTACAGTCTGTTCATGGGGGGGATGTCCACCAGAGACCCTGGATTTGTTTAACTATCTAGGTATTAGCTGGCCCATTGGCACAGCGGTTGGATTTCCGCTTGCGACACCAGCGACCCGGGTTCGGAAACGGACCTGGATCGCTGGAGGGCCGGCCGAGGGGAGAAGGATGGAGCATCCCGAGGACTGCTTTCCTTCTCCGGCGAAGGGTGGGGAGAGTGTCTGTTGCTTGATAGACCCCTGGTGGAGGCTGGGGGTTGCACAGTGAGCAGCACCTAGCATATTCAGGGGTGGGGTGGATGCAGGACGTCATTGCCCATTCCAACCCCCAGAAAACCAGGAAGAAAAGCAGCTGCCAGCCGCCCTCGACGGCTTCAATTAGCCCCCCAGGCCAACTTTCTGACCTATCCCACTGACTGTGGTGGTAGGGGTGGTGCCACAACCCCTCCCTGGGGGGTAATCCAGGGAGTATCAGAGGGTTACAGCCATTGTGGGGGGGTGGAAGCCTGTGGTCCATGGGTAGAGGGTACCGGCCGGCTGGCAGCAGGGGAGCATAACAGAAATAATAAAAAAAAATTATAATAAAATATCTAGGCATTGCTTTGGACCCATCCCTAAAATTCAATGTTCATATGGACAAAGTCACTTCCAAGATACATGCAAAGATAGGAACATTATACCGATTATGAAATTTCTTAACAAAAGAAACACGTCTTGCTATTGCTCAACAAAATCTCCTCCCAATATTGAACTATGCATCATTGGTTATTGATACTGCTCCTGCTTGCACTGTATCTAGAAAGGAAATATTACTACAAAAAAATAGGGACGTTTACACTCTTAGCTCCCCATTGCACACACTACTGCCAAATATTAAATCAACTCAATTGGTTTTCTGTACAGAATAATTACAGGTTTACAATGTCCCATTTTATATTTAAAATAATAAATATTGGAATTCGAGTCACTTTACGAAATTCATTTACCAAATATTCTTCCATTTATGAATCATGATCATCCACAAAGTCTCAATTGGTCTTGCCCCTCGTACGATCAAACACAAGCAAGAGAACTTCTGCCTACTGTGCTGCTTCTGTCTGGAACACGTTACCTCTCAATGTTAAGCAATCTACATCTGTTAATACCTTCGGCATGGCAGCTTTTAATTATTTTAAAAGTCTGATCGAAGGTGAAAGTAAGTGAATGTACTGTATTACAGTTATTTACGTATTTTTTAAATTGTTAAAATATGTATATTTGTATGTTGTACATTTACTTAACTTCAGATCGTACGTGAAAATGGAATGTAAATTCCAGAGTACTTACCTGCAATTTCAAAATAAATGACAATGAAATGATAAACTAGTATAAACCCATAATGAAGAAAAGAACCCCCTTTTACTTACTGACATCCCAAAGTAAACTATTATCTCTTTTTTGCTGTTTGTGTTTTTCTTTTTTCATTTCCCTTCCTTCCTTCCCTCTTTTTTTTGTATTATAAGGAAAGGACAAAAATAAAAGAGGTAACACTGCTGACACAACCCTCTCAAATAATGTAAGCCTCTGATACTGAGGGCTTGCATCAGAGCGACCAGAATAAAAAGTAGTAGAAAGAAGTGTTTCTGAACTAGCCTTCAGTGCTCAGTCCTAATGATGTGAAAAAAACAAGTAGTATGACTACACAGCTGTTTAACGGTGAACGCTGCCGAAGCCGACCCAGTGGTGTGGAGAGCTGAGGTGCTGGTGTCTTACCTCCTGCCACACTGGTGACCCATGTTTGGTGATGAGTACGGGCCACTGGGGGATGGCCGGGGGGGGCTGGGTGAGGACTGAGCAGCCAGAAGGCAGCTCTGCTCTCCTGGATAGGGGTGGTTGACTCTCCTGGCCTTTAACCACCACCGAAGGAGGGGAGCCAGGCGCTAGGTCAGGAGTGGGAGGAGCGGAGTTATGTCAGGCCATGGTGTGCATGCGAGAATACAAGCAAGTGCCCAATCTTGTTCGGGGCTGCAGGGAATAAGGGGTGGAAATAGGTGGAAAAAATGAGAGTTGAGGCTTAATAAAGCCCCCCCTCCAGCTACGCCAACGGTCTGCCTGGGCTCAGAGGAAGGAAGAAGATAGAGCCTCGGGACAGCCGCGGTGCCAGAGGGATGAGCCGATACAGCTGCCCAGCCTGCCAGAGGAGCATAAAGGAAAATATGGGGGGGGGGGGAGTGTACACTGCCTTGGACTGAGTGATACGAAAAAAATGGGAGGGAAAAATAAGGGGGAGAGCATCAACAAGCTAACAAAGGAAATAAATGCCTGAGGGGCCCAAAGCCTCACTAGCTTATCTCCTACCCCGTTATAGCAGAAGGATGTTTTTTAGAAGAAAACCCTATTGTATCTTATATTAACATAATCAGCAAAGTACAAAGTTCAGTAAATTGAAGGGGTTGAGATCATCTCTGTGTACAAAAAAAGAGGGGAGGATCTTCACAGAATAAAATATTGTACACTCGTGTCATAGGATTAAGGCAAGGGTTCCCACAGCAATAAAGAACAGTTTTTAGTAATGTACCAAAACCAAGGGAAGGCCATATGGAGTCAAGGAGATAAATCATGAATCTAAGCACTAAATAAAAACCTTGAAAAAAGAGAAGACAAGTAAGCAAAAATTACCGAGGCTGACCAGTCTGACTCATAAGGATACACAAAACAGGTCTGAAATAAGCCACTATTAAACCATTTAGAATATACTCGAATTCACCAGGTATGTAAATCAACTAAAATCTTATGGAGACAGCCGAAAGAAAACCATATGCTGACTACACCGAGTTATGTCTGCAGATAATGCAGAGTATAAATAGTCCCGTGGTGAATGCCACCAAGAAGTGTCCTCCCGATGAAAAGACTGTAATAGGGCTTTCATTTAATGCCTGCTCGGTATGTCTTTTTTTACTGTGTGGGGAGGACTTAGTCCAAGTGTCCTGCTGCAGAGCTCGTTTTTCCCCCGAGAAACAGTTTGGTCCATGGGCTCCTCCAGGAGATCATACTTCCACGAACGTAGCTCCCATGCAGCCTCCTCTGGGTCGTCGAAAGTTCTAGCACCATCAGGAAAGAAAATTGAATTGGGAGGCAGTATAGTGCAGTGGTTTAAGGCTCTGAGCTGCAAATCTGGAGACCTGGGTTTGAATCCCACAGCCCCCACTTACATACTGTGTGACCCTAAGCAAGCTACTTAACTTCCCTGTGCTCCCAGGTCAGACCTGTAAACAATCTTCCAGCTTAGTGTGTTACTCCTGGTTAAAAAAAAAAAAAAAAATGTACAAACAAGCTGGATGGGGGTTGTGAACTTTATATTATTGAGTTTTCAACAGTCTCAGAATTGGAGTATACGCTTTCTGCTTAGTTAACAGCACAGAGGAATAATCATTATCAGAATATATTCATTGCCCTTTATATGTTATAACCCCTTTTTTGCCAGGCTCTTAAACATAGTGCATGTTTCACAGGAAAACTGTAAAAGCGGAAAACAATATAGCAGGGGCATGAGGCAGATCCGGAAGGCTTTGGTAATAGAGCCTGATGTGCTCTTTCTAAGGGCAAATGACACAGGTCTGCCACATCCAAGACTGATGGTATAAAACTTTGGAGACATAAGAGCATATCACCCCCTTCCTCTCCTTCTGGCACACCATAGATATGTATATTATTCCTACGTGAACGGTTCTCTAAAACCTCACAGTGATCTATAAGGGTCTGATGCTCTTACATTAATTTTAGAATAACCCACTCCCACACGATCATCCGAAGTGTCAGTGTCTGCAACATGCTTTTCCAGATCGCACTCTTTGGTGTCCAAAGCCATTACTTTATCCCTTAATTCAGTGTGCATGGTGCAAATTTTGGCTCTAAACTCATGGAGCTTGTCCAGTATTGCGGCGTTCATTGGCTGCACTGGAGCTGCTGAATTAGTGGCCACTATGTCGTCCATATTTCTTGCACGGGGAGACCCGGCCAGGGAAGAACCAGAAGGAACCATAGAAATGCTGCTGTTTTTTTTATTTTCTGCCTCCTCCCATCAACAACGAAAGCCTCCGAGCAAAGATTTTATTCAAATAATGTTAACACTTACACCAGTCTGGAAGCTATTTTTGCAGGTGGGGACGGAGCTACGATCTCACTCCTCCGTTCTGAATAGTGACATCACCGAAAGTCCTGGATGCAGTAACTCTTCAGCTGGTAGTAGTAGCAGTAGCAGTAGTAATAATAATAATAATATATTTTATTCAAAAATGCCATGAATTGGATAAAAACACTATTGAGCAAACTCATTTACAAGGGGATCCAAAATACATTCATACAGTTTCCATTCTTACTTCTGACATACATAAATAACATTTATAGAAGATACCAAAAAGTACATAAATAACATTGTACAGCATCTGCAAAAGTGAAATACAATCAAAATAGTCCAGAATGTTAAGTTATTGCAGACAAACAACACAACGCAGGAGAATGGCTTTGATCATTAAACCATGATTTTATATACTTTTTTTGTTTAGTAAAATAGGGTCCCGTATTTTAATAGGGATTAAGTTCCAAACTACCACTCCCCTGTATATAACAGAGAGTCTCCCTATATCCAATCTGACTTTACCTGTACTAAAACTATAATTTCAAGTATGACACAAAAGCAGTGAGTCTGGGTACCCAGGAATTACACTACAGTCCTGGGACAGGCCTAATAGCCTCTCCCGGGTTCTTTCGGTGGTGCAGTTAATGAAAATTAGCAAACTTGCAATTTAACCCCCCAACAGGCCATAGGGGGCTAGCACAATTTAAAGAAATTGAAATCCAAAAGGAGAATTCTTGAAAAACAATTTGTAAAACAAATGAAGTAACTGTAATCCAAGTTGGAAAGTACAAAAACTCCCAGCCAGCAAGGCTGGCACTCACATGACCCACGGCTGCAGCAGCTCAGTCATGTCGGGGAACAGCACACAGCAGCAGTCAGACAGCAGTCGGGAACAGGCCCAAGTAGCCTGGGGATGAAGCCCTTTGGACTCTCTCAGATGTTTTGCGGCAGCACTGCCCCTCTGGCTCACACCTCTTAGGACACAGTCCTTCTGGTTCATCTCTCAGTCACTGGAGCATGCCATGGCAGCTTCCCAGTTCCCAAAGATCCCAGACCCCAGAAGCAGCCCCCATGGTCCCACTCTCCTCCGGATGGAAAGTCACCATGTATTCTGAGCACACAGCCCCTGGCTCCTGTTTCCCCATCTACCCCACTAGATAAGGGCTAACAGGCACCTTACCTGGCTCCAAAGCAACTTGGGTAGGATTCAGGTTTCAGCCTCTGCTTTGTGCAGTTCAGTAGCTTCAGTCTGTAGCAATGCTCCTCAGGCACAGATTCTCAGTGGTTTCTTTCAACAGGTATTCATCTGGCACAATCTCACAGTTTCACTAGTGGTGCCTTTCCCTGGCACTATCTCTGAACAGTATAAGTCCAGGACAAGGCTTACAGGGATTTTGCTGAATGAACAGTGGTGAGGGCTTGCAGGATTTTTTGCCTGACTAGGCTTCTCACTTGATCTCACCAGCAACAGATCTGAACACCTCAGTGTCTCTCTCGGACTGCCTCAAGCTCCTGGAGGGCCTGGAAACTTCTTTGCCTCAGTTCAATGTCTCACTGGACAGGCAGGGCTGTCCTTCTGTCCATTTGCCCTGTACTGCCTTCTGACTGGCCCTCATATCCACCAGTACATATTGGCAGGGTCTGTGATTTCAATCTTCCCCCACAGTGCCTTGGAGATGTTTCTGTGGGCCTCCTAGCCCTCTGATTGGCCAGCCGACAAGGTCAAGGGGAATTAACATAGCTGTGGCCATATATGATAAGAGCCTTGGCTCCAAACATCTTTATTTTAATATTTATTTGCTCCCCTTTGTTGCGCTGGTCCCAGTGTTTTTTACTAGCCCCTTAGGGCCATTGTCCTGCTGCGTCAGAGAGCAGTGTTGGTGCGGCGGGTCTGGAGTCATGGCATGCTGGCAGGGTCAAAAGGAGTGGAGACCAGAGAGGAGGATCCCTTCTTGTGGCAGATGTAGGAGGCACTGAAGATGTGTCCCTGTTGGCTCTGAGTCCCGTCTGCCAGGACTGGGGGACCGGGCTGATGAAAATGTGGCTGTAGCCATGAAGCAAAGGGTGCAGGAGGCACCAAAGACGAAACTGCTGCATAGCAGGGCTCTCTCTCTCTCCACACCAGACATGTGGATAATCAAGAGAGAGACGGCCGCTGCAGCACCAGCAGCATAGTTCAGTTTGGGAGCAACAGCAAGCACTCCAGAGGGGAGGGCGGTGCATGAAATACAGGTAAGCTCGCTGGGGGGTGCACTTCAGAGAAGGGAGATGAAGTCAGGGGGGAAGAGATGGGACAAGGACAGGACAGGCAGAGGAGGGATAATAGGGGTAAAGGGGTAGGGGGAGAGGGTCTGGAAGGAAAGCAAGTGAGGAAAGGGAACACTCTTATGGCATTGGGGTACTCAATGAGGGAGAATACAGACTCAACAGGAGAAGGGAAGGGCAATAGTAAGGAGTCCCACTGGGCATAGGAAAGGGACAAGGGGGAAGGTGTGGTAAAGCATAGGGTAAGTGTAACCCCCTTGTTCCCAAGGGTTACTAGAATCCCATTAGAACCAGTGGCAGACAGGGAAAGCCAGCTTGTGAAATGCCAGGTAAATAGATTTCACAGTGTCACACTGTTTTTCAGTCTCAGCTGAGCTGGAGTGATGATGTAATCTTAGAACTCTTGCAGCTGCATAAGCCACACTTGTCTAGTTGCAAGGGAGATAGCTTTACAATGTTCAGTCAGTCTGTAGAGTGGAGTTCCAGGAGGAGGCTGCAGCCTGCAGCAGCTCCTCAGTTTTAGCTCTGACAGAGAGCTACCACTGTGTTTTGGGTAGTTTGTTCTCACCCTAGAAGAAGAACATAGAAGACAGAGATTGAAATGGTGGAAACCATTTCAAGTGGGTTTTCCTTTGCCCCATCCCAGAGGGATGGGGGCGATCTTCAGGGTTCACGGGCAATCCCCTCACCCAGTCTGTCTAGCGAAGCTGCCTGTGACAACTTCAGAAACTGTGAGTACTTTTGTGTTCAGCCCAGGAGGGGCACCTGCATTCCTTGGTGAATTTTCTCTGATAAAGAGACCCTGTCACCTAGACTGTTTCTGTTTTTTAAAAGTGTCTGCCTACGTTGGAGTCTAGAGAGAGACTGTCCAAGTACAGAACTTTTAGTCATGTAGTATGTTAAGTGTGAAAAACGTTTCAAGATAGCATCTACAAGTTTTCTGTGAGGGTGTTATTAACCAGATTAATGGCCGAGTATAAACTTGGAAGCAAAAGTTGGGAGACTCCCCTCCCCATCTCGAGTAACCAGTTTACCTCTCCAGGTTCAGTTTGGGCACCAGTTCCATTTTCATTCAGTGCATTTGGACAGTGCCTGATGTGAATAGTTACCCAGACGTGGGTTGGATCCTTCTGTGAGCCTATATGTGCTCTTTGGCGGTCGTAGGTGCCACTAGTATTCCTCGTGAAATATGGGAAAGTGTCCTAGTACTGGCCGTGTGTGCCTAGTCAAGAGGAAATGTACCAGTTCTGACCGTGTATGCCAATCTCCATTTCAGAACCAGAGAGTTCGCTGTGTAATTCAGAACCAGAGAGTTCGCTGTGTGTGTTCATTATGCCTATGCTAAATGAGAATTCAGGAATGTCTGTACCTCAGTAATATGCAATACCAGTATGTGTAGCCCTGTGGGGGGTCCATCTTCGTTTTGTGATTATTCCTACTTTGTTACATGAATAAAAGACACACTCTAGAATCCCAACCTGGTTTGGACAGTACTGTTATTGCTTTCACTGTGTCTGGATTTACTTGGGTGTCCCTGTCCAGAAGTGCAAACCTAGCATAACTGTGAGCAAACATTTTCTCCCAGGGACCTAGGTTGATGGCCATGGTAAATGGTCCCACCAGGTGTGTGCCAGGTAGTTGCCACACTTGGTTTGCCTGTCTGTGTATGGCAGGCTCAGAAGTAGATGTACTGTAAACTGTTGTGTAAATCCCCCATCCCTCTCTTGGGCGCCATGTGGTGAGAGGAGCAGCCCTGATAGTTAAACAAGGGGGGGCCAGTGGGGAGGGGTTACATAACATAAAGAGAAGAGGAGAGGAGAATGGAATCGAGGACAGGCAGATGGGGGGCCTTGTTGGTATAAGGGGGAGAGCAGCACTCCCAAAACAGGATAGTGGAGGGGGAGAGAAGGTGGAAAACTACACCACACTGTCACAGGAGATTAGGGTTAGAGGAAGAGAGGGGAGTGAACAAGAGAGGGAGGCAATACCAGGCTAAATAAGTCAAAGGGTGAGGAGGCAGAGGGGGACATGTCAGGGCTCTACGATGTGATGGGGGAGGGAATTCAAGAGGGAGGGAAGGAGGGAAGCAGAGTCCTTGTACTAGGAGACTCTATAGTAAAAGGAACAAAGTGGCCAGAGAGAAAGACTTTTCAGCACAAAAGGACGGTGGTTTGCCTCCTGGGTATGACAGCTGAGGAAATAAAGGAATAATGCCCTCCAGGGTGGGTGTTATGCTGGGATAACATCCCGCCTCAGGTGGTTGGGCCCGAAGCTGCAGGCTGAGGGCATCCAAAACCAAAGAAGGGATGTTATCCCAACATAACATCCACCCTGGAGGGCATTATTCCTATATAACAATGGCTCGCAGTAGATAAATAAGGATACAGATAAAAAAAAATTGTGTTTAAAAAAAAAAAGTGAAAATATCCTTCCACTTGAAAAAGTAGTTCCTGAATGTAGCTGCAATAAATGTAGATTTTAAATTAAATAATTTATGCTGTCATTCAAATGTGAACTTTAGTTAAAAACTGCAATATTTAACTGAGCTGTATGTAACTTACATATAAACAACTGCAATAAATATAGATTTTAGCTTAAATAAGTTTCAATTTATGCTGTCATTAAAATGAAAACTGCAACATTTAACTGAGAATGGGAGAAACCAAGAAACATTATTTTTAGCTTACATTTCATTAAGTTTGTATATGTTGAAGACGCACATGCTGTTTTCTTGTATGTAGAATTGGTTTGTGCTGTTGCTTTGCAGGGCTGTAGTGCTGTTCATTCCGGTTGCTGTGGTCGTGTCTGGGTTCGGATTGCAGGCTACACCTTGCTGCTCTGGTGTGGGTTTTTGCTGTGATGGTTGATTTAGGTTGCAGGGTACAGTTTCTTGTTCTGATGCAGGTTTTTGCTGTGATGCTTCTGTTTGGGAAGTGGATGGTGTGGCTTCCGGCGTGTTGACCTTGCTGACTCCTGCGTGCAAGGTTCGAATCGTACTGTTTCCTGGGGGAGTACCAGATAGGATGGCATTCCAAGCACTTCCTTCCTGCAGTGTCAGGCCCCAGTAGCTGCGCAAGGAAGATTCCTGTTTGTGGCCCTTCACAGATTTTATTTGTCTGCGGTCTAATCCAGCATTACTGAGGAGCTGAATTGCAGTAGCACAGAGGGAATGGTTAGTGTAGAAGTGCGGCAGTCCTGCACCCTGGCACAACTTTGGGAATATGGAACCCAGGTAGTTTTTTCCTAATGGTTTGAGCGTGTACCATGCTTTTTCATGTTCCCACGATCCTGCTGGCTTTCTACGGGGTAGAAACAGACATGGAACATTTTCCGGTAATTTTGATATATACTTTCTAAAGGCATATACCGGGCAGTGTGGGTGGTCTTTTATTTGGAACATCGCTCCCCTGTACCGATCCCTGTCTTTTTCGAGGGGATTGGAGTGGTTTTTAGTCTTTTTTTTTTTTTACTTATTCTTTTTCCTCCTCCCTTCCTCTGCAACCCCTCTCTTCGGGGTCCCTAATGCACCCCACAGCTAGCACCAGAGGGGTCTGGGCAGCACCGGCTTCCTAATGAGTGCCCTGCTCTTCTGTTTCTTCTTGAGTCTCTGGTTTGCCCCCCGGTGGGGTGGAGGAGTCTCCTCTTCCCCCCTCCATCCTTCAGGGGAGAGCGTACACCAGGGGCTGAAGTCACCACAACCCTCCGGCCGGCATGGGGACCCGTCTACAGGCACCACCGAAGAGTTTTTTTTCCTTGTTCTCCCCGCCCCCAGATGTCTGCACACGTGGGGGACCAATGAGCTGGAGGTGCACGGAGACACACCTTTACTCCGGTCCTAAGCAGACGTCTACCCCTCCCTAACTTTCTGCCTCCTCTGCTGCACCATCACCACCCAAGTTCACCCAGGTGGTGGCGGTATTGCGGCGAGGAGTGCTGCCCACCCAACCCAGAGAAGCAGAGGGGCCCCTTGGGCGCTCAACCCTTCTCCCCCCAGCCGGCCCTCCGACGAACCAGACTCGCTACCGAACCTGGGTCGACGGTGTCGCAAGCAGTAGCGCTACCACTGTGCTGGCGGGCCAGCCATTTTTATTCTTTTCATTGAAATTGAAGGACACGTACTCTAAGCCATTTTCTGCTGTGTTAAATTCAAAATGTGTTGGCTTTAACTGTCATTGCCCCTTGCAGCCGCATCTGGTGAAACAGAGTTGGAGAACTAGCCAGATGTGGTGGAGCAGTCCTTCTGGGGTGTCTGTGCTCAAGGCCAGGGACTGTCAGAGTTGGTGGAGGTCTGTAGTGCTGAGGGGAGGGTCGCCTTATCTCTCCCCTCATGGTGCAGGTTTTTTACTTGAGGTATGAAGACACTGTTTGAGCTTTGGAAGTCAGGATTTGAAAAAATGTTCATATTTCTGCTTATTGGAGGCTCATTTAAATAGTGGTTGAGCCCCACTCTCAGCCCTATGAAACTACTGATGCCGTAGTGGTTGCTGCTAGAGTTTCTGACTGAACCATAACATTTTCTTAATGTGTTATTTAAGTCAATCGGACTTACTGTGGTGATGTCAATTTGGGTACCCGTTTCTTTTAACCAGTCTGTCCCAGCGTTTACTGACCATGTAGTTTGACGTTCTGTGGAAACTTTGTTTCTATTGACCTCTATGTCCAGTTCACTTTCTGTCACTTCCAGATGTCTTCATTTTTCTTTTCTCTTTTGTTGTCTAAACCATTTATCTATGCTTGCCATTGTGAACAATCTGAAGTTGATTTGGGGGAAATTTTCCAAACAGCTTTCCTCACAGAGTCTCAGGAGACAGCTGCTGTGCAGTGATATCTGTGTCTCTGTCTGTTGCTATGCGGCTGGCAGCTGGCTGGCACTACAGCTGGGATGTTATGCCAGGATAACATCCCTAATGTGGTGACTAATTGACTAATCAGCATCCAGGATTATTTCGTGCCATTATTTAATTATACTTATGATACACTCACTTAACCAAGGGTATGAGGGGAATCCCATGTGGTTGTCCACCTGGGTACAAATTACCTGGCAAGATGCAGGGTGAAGGTAGTTCAAGCCAGGTTCAGGTTGCTTGGGGAAAATGCTTGGAAAGGGCAAAAAGGGTTGCATTCTCAGAAGTGCTGCCAGTACCCAGAGTCAGTACAGCTAGGAAGCCGAGAATCTAAAACTTCAATAAATGGCTCAAGAAATGCTGCAGGGAAGATGGCTTTGGCTATGTGGGAACTGGGAAGGGTCAGGGAGGAGAAACCCCTATACTCATGGGACAGGTTGCAACTAAACATGGAGGGACTAGGACACTAAGGGAAGACTGGGGAAGTTCACAGGACAACATTTTTTTTCATTTATATTTTATCACCCCAGTAGTGGTTTTGACCCTGGATCACCCCCTGACATCAGAGCACACAATCCATCATGGGATGTCAACCCCACAAGTTCACCCCCTCGTTGTGGGGCTGCCCCCAGGGATGGTTCTGTTCCATGGTGTTCCTGTGGCGGCCATACCTGGGGTCGGGACTGATCCAGGAGGTCCCAAGGCATGGGAGGAAGGTCTGCTTAAGTTCCCAGTCCCTCAAGGATGACGGTGTGCAAGGGAGCCCAAGCAGACATGCACACGCAGAGATGTGCTGCCACTCTGGACTCCAGCCAATGACCCCACTCCTTCATGCAGTTCCTAACTGCACTGCCACCTATGGTCACCCAGGTGGCAGTACTGCAGCAGCAGAGACTGCAACCCTCCCTCCCTGGAGGAGGAGAGTGTCCCTAGGATGCTCATTTCTGTTCCCCCCAGCCGGCCCTCTGACAACTTAGGCTCGTTCTTGAACCCAGAGCGCCAGCGCCGCGAGCAGTAGCTCTACCGCTGCACTGGTGGGCCAGCTCTCATAGAGCAAAATTTAACTTGCAGGAGACTACTGTGGGGCAAGGGACCCTATGTTTTCCCATGTAGGGAGCTGGCAGCTTCCCCACCAGGATATGGATGAATTGGGAGGGACAGCCCCAGGACAGAAGGGTGAGGATGTGGGGGAGGTTGGGGAGTGATAAAATAGTTGATGGGGAGGGTGGGGAGAGGCAGAGGAGGAAGATAGCACTGGAAGGCAAGAAGGTGAAGCACAAGTAGGCATGGCACAAAGGAATTTTGGTCAACGGTCGAGGAATGGGGAAGTAGCAGGGAGAGGAGGGGGGAAGACAGGCATCATGGAGAGTGGTTTCAATCAATGCTAGGAGTCTGGGGAACCCAGCAGGCAACTTCCAGGTCTTGGTGAATTAGGGCCATTTGGACCTGGTGGCAATAACCAAGACCTAGGCATCCCCAAACCATGACTGGGATCTCTCTGTCCTGGGGTTCACCCTCCTTAGGAAGGATAGAGTAGGGGAAGGGGAGGGAATGGCCCTATATGTCAGAAAAAGATTGAGACCATGAGGGAGGATATAGGGTATGTACAGAGACAATCAGGGTACAGGCCCAAACACTAGCAGGGCAAAGGAATAGGGTGGGGGTGGCACTGTATATAGGCCTCTGAATCAGAGTGAAAACACAGATCTGGAAAGGAACTCGGGAAGATTTCACTGCAGAGAGAGAGAGAGATTGTAATATTGGGTGATTTCAACCTTGCAGAAGCCAGTTGCTCCTAGACACAGTCCAAAATGGCTTCTTAACCCAGGGGTGAGTGAGTCAACTAGGGATTATGCAGTCTTGGACCTGGTACTGACAAACTACAACAATGTCAGGGACACCAGCATAGCTAAGCCACTAGGTAGCAGTGACCACCAGTTAATGTGTTTTTGGTTCCATATGGGGAAAGTCCTGAACACTGAAACACATGTTCTGGATTTCAAAAAAGATAGGCTCGCCAAAATGGGAGGGTAAATGGGCGCACACCTAGCTGAGCTCGAGGGCAAAGGGGGGTAGAATAAAAATGGTCCGTCATTAGTAAAGGAATCCAGGAAATCACCGACACCTGTCTGAAGAAGAAGGGTAAGAGGAACATGCACAACAAATCCCTCTGGCTCTCAGGGAAGGCAGTAAGTGCAGTAAGAGAGAAAAGGCTTCCTTCAAAAGATACAGGAAGACCCAGTGGGAGGAGAACAGATTGGACTATCTGGACAAACTCAAGTCCGCTAGTAAGGAAGTGAGAATGGCCAAAGCAGAAGCGGAAGTAAGAATAGCGAAGAGAGTCAAAGATGGTGACAAGCCTTTTATTAGTACATCAGGGAAAAAAGGAGAATGAAGAAAGGTACTATCAAACTGAACTAAGGGACACAGTGGGTGAAGGACAGTAGAGGACAGGCAGGAGTATTGAACAAATACTGCTGCCTAGTATCCACCTGTAACCTCCCTACAAATGGGGGTTCCCGAAAAGTCTTCCTCGAGCTTGCCTAAATGCTCACTGCCAGGCTGGTGTCCTGCATTTTAGCAGTTTAAATGTGATTGCCAGAGAGTGCCTCTATAGCCTCTGTGTACTGTCTCTTTAAGAGCTGCCTGGATTGCAGTCATAAGTAATCTGAGAGGGGGCTCTGTTGAAAGATGTAACTATTTGCTGAAAATCATTTAGAGTGATAATGATAATGTAGTTTGTCTAACCTGCCTTCTTTGCAGCAAGGACTGTTTTGTTTATCTCCACTATCTTGGTCCTGGACCGCGAATTGGACCAATCAGTACTGGTGGGACCTAAAATGGAGCCGGACTACAGGAGCTGTCTGGAGTCAAAATCTGTAGGAATGATAGTTTTGGGCTTTTTGCGCCTTTTTGCACCTGAAGGGGGAGCCTTTGTTGTGACTGACAGACAGATCAGTCAACCGAACCTTTTGGATCTTGGGGGATTTCCCAGACTGCTTGCAATTTTCAGTTAGTTCTGGGCTGAGAAGTGAAGAAGTAACAGCTCAAGTGATTTGGGCAAGAGTTCTGTGTAGTTTTACATGGGAGAACTGTGAAAGGGCTGAGTTTTGGCCTGTCTGTCTGCCAGCCTGCTGTCCCTGAGAGGGAAAATAAAGTTTATCCAGACTGAATCCGAGTTGTGAGGACTGTTTAAGCCACTGGACTGTGATCAGGCTTTAACCTGAAGAAGACCGAAGCTTTTGTTGAATGCGATCGGCCTGTCAGGATTTGCAGCTGCTTTTGAATCCCCGGGCTGTGCAGAGACTCTGCAATCATGACCGGAGAGCGGTTTGCTTGGTACTGTAGAATTTCCTTACATGTAAATGTGCTGTGTATTGAAAGTGGGTCGTGATTTGGTTCCCCACTGTGTGAACTGTGTTCTGCTTGCTGGAAGCTTTATCCAGTCTAATCGGACTGAATCCGTGTTCCTTTCCATTCAGCGTGGGCCATGCCACGCTGGCCCTGCCAGACTACCCCATTGCACAGAGAAAGCCACTGATGAGAGACCTGCCTGGGGATCAGCCCCCTGCTCCATGATTGAACAGGAAATGAAAATTACATACCTACCGTAATTCTTGATCTTCTCTTGTATCTTCACCATTCATTACTGTTTGGGTGTAAGCCGGAGGCGCACACCCGCTATGGGAGGTTTGTTTTTTTTGGAGGAATCTGCGCCAACGGCGCCATCCCTCCCCTGAGAGTGACGCATCACGTGATGCGCGAGGGCCGGCCATTAGGCGCTGCAGACTCCTCCTCCTCCTCCATTCCAGTTCAGTTAGCCGGAGAGGCGAAATAAAGGTAAGAGAAAAAAAGAGAGAGGCAAGACAGCAGAGGGATAGAAAAAAGGAAAGGATATAAACTGAAAAAGGAATAAGCCGGTAGAGCACAGAAAAAGGATGCCTACCTAAAGGGGCCGCAGGGCCTCACTGCTGGGGCGGCTCCAAGGGAGGAAAGATAAAGAAGAGAAAGAAGAAGGAAGAGGGTTAAAAGAGGAAAGGAGAAAAAAAGAGGATGTTGGGTGGGGGAGAACTCTGCCAATTCAGAGACTGGTTTGAGGCTTATAAGCTCGGAACCAAAAACAAGGGAGCAAAGATCTCACTGGATAAAATTTGAGAGAAGGTTCAACCGAACTACTTGGACAGTTTGAATACAAAAGGCAGACTCTCTACACCTCCCACCATCCCCAGCCCCTTAAACCCTAGCTGAGAGCTTACAGACTGGTAAAGCAGAATATCTGTTTTGAAAGGAGAGCGCCCAACTAGGCAAGGGAAAGAAGCCTATTTAGCACTTTGTTAAATGCTAACACAGATGTGTTGGGGGGGGGGGGTTTGAAGCCCTACAGAGGGCACCTCTTAGATAAAGAATAGAATGGGAACTCAATCGGACTTCCTGAAGGCAAGGCAAAGATCACCAGTTGAAGAAGAGTAGTGTCAGGACAGCGATAAATAGCAGAGACTGACACAAGGAGATCTAGGCTTGCCGGAGGGGACCTTGAAGAGGAGACGAACCACAAAAGGGAGGTCTCCTAAACTGTGAATTGAACAGCATGGCAAGAATAAGTCAAAAGGTCACCCCTCAGGGTAATCAGAAAGAGTTCCCTCAGGACAGAATAAATTCCACTCATTCCCCTTCTTCCTCAGAAATAATATCTGTTCAGAGGAACGGAAAAAGCAAGGCTTTTTTTTGTTTTGTTTTGTTTTTGGCTTAAAGGACAAAGAAGAGGGGAAGACTGAGTAGGAAGGGGGAGACGCCAAAGTAGGAGACCCTTGAGGGGAAGGTGGGCGGGTACCAGTAATGAATGGTGAAGATACAAGAGAAGATCAGGAATTACAGTAGGTATGTAATTTTCATAACTTCCCTTGTCAATCTTCACCATTCATTGCTGCTTGGGTGAGTACCAAGTCCCCCCCCTTTGAAGGGAGGAAAAGAGAAACCCTGAGGGAACAAGACCATCAGCCTCCTGCTGGTGGAAAATAGAAGGGAGAGACTCTGGGCTAATCAAACGAAAAGCCTAAGGCTGAGGAGAGCTAGGAGGTGTCCCTCGGAGATGAGGAGACAGAGGAAACCCCTGCAGAAGCCTCCTAACTCTGATGGAAAACAGACGGGTCCCTTGGAAGGCAGAGCAAATTACCCTATGCTGGGCCAGGGGTGACAACCTTGAGAGACGAAGCCATGCCATCCGCCTAATGCAGATTGCTGTCCCTGCAAGCCTGGAAGCCACCTCATTGGTGTCATAAGATGCCCTTGCCTGGTGCCTTGCCAACTCCAGGCCTATAGCAGAGAGGGCAATGGCCTGTCTAGATTGCTCCGAGTCAGGCATTGATGCTAGAAGCTGAGATAGCATCGACCATATATGCCTGTTGTAGGCAGCATGGTGAGCCTGATGTGATGCGATACACAGCAACGCACGAGAGGAAGAAAACACTCTTCTCCCCAACCGGTCAAATTGTACAGAATCTGAATCTGGGGGTCTGTCATGTGCCAGGCGGCGCCTGGAAGAAGTCTCTAGGAATACCAATCCCAAGGGTGGGTTGGGAAGAGAATCTAGGGACTCAGATGGGGCACAATACCTCCTCCTGCAGTCTGCCGGGGCTGGAATAGGGGCGGCTGGAGACTGCCAGGAATGGATAGATGCATCCTGCAAAGGAATAGGCCAGGATGGCACCACCAAATGTTGGCCACTGAATTCACTGAGGAATTCACGCATCTCCCGTTCAGTATTGTCTCGCCTAACAAAGGAGATACGAAGATCTCTCACCATCCTCGACAGAAATCGCTGATATTCAGTGAAATCAGCGTCGGAAGTGAGGTAAGCAGAGGGGTCCTCTCCCTCTGAGGAGGGAGATGAGGATGATGGAGAACTCAAATGCCCAGAGGACTCCTGAGGTGGTGGGGATAGGCGAAACACCAGCTCATGCATACATCTAACATATGAGGGGAAAGCCGCCGCAGTGCCTCTGAACGTCTTCCAGGATAACGGACCTGTAGGACCAACATGGCCTGAGAGAGAGGGGGGGGATGGCTGCAGAGGAGTGGGAGAGGGGCACCTACAAAGAGGCAACTGTCCTCTGCTAAGGCTCTGAAATCTGGGTAACGGAGCCCGAGCTGGTAGGGTCACGGATAACAAACAAGGTCACAGAACGGAACCCTGGGGATGCAAACCTTGAAAGAGCCTGGAAGGGGTCCGCCCCGTGACGTACCTGAGGCTGCATGGATCCAGAAGGGTGGCCCACAGCAACGCCACCGGAGGGGTCCCTCGAACTCAAGAGGGAGAGACGGGGCTCGGTGCTACGGCTCCTACCCACACCCCGAGGGGTAGCAGGTGGAAGCCGATGCGTCTCACCGCGGCCTCTCAACCTCTCGGACTCAGAGGAGGCCCTCCTCCTCGACATCAGCGACAGAGCCTGTTGATCCTGAGGGCTCCTAGGGAACCCCCCCCAGAAGACAGGACCCCCGAGTCCATCCCGAGAGGACGCAGCGGCACCAGAGACGGCAGCTGCCACAGTCCCCTCTGGGAGAACAGCCCCCTCCCCAACTCCCATGCCATCCCCTCTCGAGGACTCCAGGCCACCCCCAGCCTGGGAGTCCTCAGAAGAAGACTGCTGTGGAGACTGAGGAATGGGCACGCTGGGCCACTTGACACCATGTCCCACTGAAGACTCCGATTCCGAAGAATCGGAGAGTCAAGATGGGTCCACGTCTAAATCGTCCCTTTCCAAGGAAGAGGCGACCAGCAGGACCTCAACACTGGCCACCCCAGGAGTCTCCTGGGAAACAGCGCCGCAAACGACGCCAGTGTCACTCACAGCATCGGCCGGCACCCACGCACCAGAGACAACGCCAGAACCCAGTCCTGACTCACCCACAGCCCTAGTAGAGTCCCTGGTGCCACCCTTGGCCGGCACCCACACGCAGCACACCAGCAGAGTCGACCGGGCCCCCGAGAGCCAACATGGCACCGCGAAGCGCATCACCCCAATCACCGGCGCCATGGTGGCACCGATCCGGACGGTGCCGAAAGCAGCGCTGAGGGTCCACTCCACGCTGGGCCCGGCAACCCCGGGCCACAACACTGGGGGAGTCTGCACCTCCAAAGAGATGACTGCCAAGGCGTTGTCCCCACCGCGGCCCTGGGAGGGACCACGGTGTTCACCTGACACCACAAAAGAGGCCTCCTTCTCGGTAAGACTAGAAGATGATGAGACCTCCTCCTCTCCAGGCCATATAGGCCTGGGAGGGGACCCGGAGGAAGGGTCTAAGGATCTTACCTGGGAGGCCTGAGAGCAACGCCATCCTCCAAAAGTCGGTGGTGCCTTGCCGATATTGAATGCGCAGACTTCGAGAACGTGGTGGTCCATTGAGAAACAGGCATCGCATCTATTCATATCGTGGCTAGGTCCCAGGCAATGAAGGCAAACATCATGCTGGTCCGTCACGGAAAAATGCCGGCCACAGGAGCACCGACACATAGGGGCATGGCCTGCTTTCGACTTACGCTTAGCTCCCAAACTGGACATGATGTGAAAAAAATCTAAACTGTAGAAAAGCTCCCAGCACCGTCAAAAGAAAATGAGTGGACTTACCAAACGGCATCGGGAAAAAACAGCGGGATGAAGGATGAAGTAGACCTATGACGCAGATATACAACTCTCACACACGTAGCATTTGCAGCCTCGACGGCGGGAGAAACAGAAATGGGATGGAGGAGGAGAGTCTGCAGCACCTAACAGCCTCCCCTCGCGCATCAAGCGATGTGTCACTCTCAGGGAGCAGCACCATTCAGTAGCCGACTCCTCAAAAAAAAAAAAAAAACTCCCTGTGGCAGGGTGCTACACCGGCCATACACCCAAGCAGTAATGAGTGGTGAAGATTGACAAGGGAAGATCGATCCTCAGCTGATCTGTAGGCCCTGCTTCTCCTGGCACTCCAGATTAACCACCTGCTATCTCGATTGGGCCAGCCTGTGTCCAGTCTTGGGTATCGTGAGTAATCATCAGGGTAGCTCCCTGCAACAATAGCCTAATCTAAAAGTGTGTCATCTGACTGTCTTTTTGTTTTCTTTTCACAAACTGAGTCCTCCAGCTCCGGATTACAAATACTGTGTGTTGTGCATGTTGTTTTTTACTTCCATCACAGGGCCCCAACCAGTTGCAACGTTCCTGGCTAGCCCACTGTTCTCCATCTGGGTACCCAGGGTGTGTGACTGTTTATGGACCTTGAAGTGCATGCATAACTGTTTGAATGATTGAGTCTTTAAGCAAATTAACCTGATTACACCCTTCCCTTATTCAAGTCCCTTAAATAAATCAGATCTAACTCTTTTCTGCATTTACCCAGACTGTGGTTCCAGTTTGTGCAAGAGTACTGTACTGCTGTTATTTGCTGTGTATAACCTTGTTTTACAGGGGGTCCCCAAGGCCAAGCCACAGGAAAGCCCTGGTGGTAAGTGCAAACATTGTGGGTACATGTGTGGTGTATCAGGGGTACTGTGAAAGTGATTGTGTATTGTTCCGGCCACTACTAAGGAAAGAGGGCAGTTACAGTGTCCTGGAGGGCTGTGCCCAGGTTAGCTTGACCACTACCAACCCTGACCTCCGGGTGGAGGCACCCGTTTCAGAACTCAGGCCCCTTAACCTGCTACTAGCCAAGCAGGCTGGGGTAGTAGCCTTGGGATAGCGCCACCTAGGGGTTACACACTAAAGAGAAGGATGGACCAATACCACAGGGTAGGATATGCAAAGGGAGGGGGTAACAGATATTGGAGGAGTCAATCACCTCTGACAGTCTTCAAGGGACTGATGGCCCTTAAAGTGGATATATCTCCCAGGCAAGATGGTATGCACCCAAGGGTACTGAAGGGGCTGGCCACAGTACAGGCAGCCCCACTGGCCAACCTGTTCAGTAACTCCCTAGATTCAGGCATGGTGCCACCAGAGCAGAAAACTACAGATGTAGTGCCTTTGCATAAGAGTGGAGCTAAGAATGATGTGGGGAAAAGCTGACCAGTTAGATTGACATCAATCGTTAGCAAGCTGATGGAAACCATTCTTAAGGAAAGGTTGGTCCAGTTTCTTGAGGCAAATGGGCTCCAAGATTACAGATTGCACAAGTTTGCAGGAAGGAATTCAAGTCAACAAACTTTATTTTTTTGACCGGGTCACAAAGGCAGTGGATAAGGGCCAGGCAGTAGTCATACTGTACCTAGATTTCAGCAAAGCATTTGACTGTGTCCTTTGTAAAAGATTTGTTAAGAAGTCGAATGACCCGGGGGGGGGGGCAAACTGGTTAGGCGGGAGAACCCAGAGGGTAGTAGTGGAAGGAGGGACACTCAGGGATGAGGGAAGTTATTAGCTGGGTACCACAGGAGTCGGTGCTCAGACCAGTTTTGTTCAACGTGTTCATTAATGACACTGGGAATGGCATTAAAGGAAAACATTGCCTTTTCGTGGACCACAACAAGCTCTGTGAGAAGGTGGACACAGAAGAAGGAGTCAGAGACATGAGGCAAGACCTAGAAAGGCTGATGAGATGGTCCAGAGTCTGGCAACTCGGGTTCAATGCCAAAAAGTGTAAGGTGACGCACGTGGGCAGAAGGTAGGGAGTACGGGGGGGGGGGGACTTCACGGTGTCTGAAGAGGAGAAAGATCTGAGGATTGCAGTTACCAGCACCCTGATACCCTCTACACAATGCAGTGGCGAGGGCTAACAGGATGCCGGGTTTCAGCAGTACTGTAGATGGTTCACAAGCAGAAAAAAAGGAGGTCATACTACCTCTGTACAGATACATGGTGCTGGTGTACCTGGAGTACTTAATCCTGTTCTGGAACCCCTGCCACAAAAAGGGTATGAAACAGCTGAAGGGCCACAGAAATGATTCAGGGACAGCAGGGCTCTTGCATGAACAAATGCTGGAGAACCAGAATATGTACTCACTAGAAAACAGAGGAGAACAGGGGGACATGACAGTCCTTTAAGTACCTAAAGAGCATCATTAAGGTTGACCCCAGTGAACTTTTGAGGACCAGTGAAAACAAAAACTTGATGGATAAACAACTACAAATCGGCTGGGGTAGGTTCCAAAAGGAGATGAGGAGGCACTTCTTTAATGAGACAGTAGTGGAGGGGTGGAACAGACTACCAGAAAAAGGATTAAAGAGAACCAAACCTGTTAATTTTACAACTCCCCCCCCCAAAAAAAAAAATAACAGGAAGTTAGTTCCCTTAACTCCACAGGAGCTCCTCTGTACAAAAAACAGCTTTTGAAATTATGCCCCAGCGGGAAGGGATGGGATCGTAAATTGCCCCCAAGGGGCTAGCAGCGTGATCCCTTTCCACTTCTCTGTTGCTGGCCACGCCCTGTTTTATGATGTGGCAATAGGGAGAGCATAGGGGACACGCTCCATTGAAATGTACGAAGTGTGATTTTAAAGTACAGTTTTTGGCAGTTTAAGTGGCCATTCAGTAAAATCAGAGCCATGGTTCAACTAACAAGAGTCTTGTTAGTTGAACCCTGGCTCCAGTTTTATCAAATATTGTCGAGAGTTGCAGATGATTAGTACTTTGAATAGGTTATTGAAAGTTTGCAACTGAAACAAATAGTGGCAAAGCACCCAAATTATTCCCCACTAGACTTTTCCAAAGCATGATTGCACCCAACTCATTTATACATTGTTGTAAAGTGGACCAGTTAGGGTCACTATATAAAGAGCAGTGGTGAGCAGATTTAGCAACTCTTAATACAAAATGGCAAACACCGTTAGGTAGAATATTAACTCTCTGTAAACAAGTAGAATTAGTGGCAGCATACATCAGTAAATTGTAGTCAATTAATGAGACTATCAGGCCATGAGCAGCCAATTTTCTGGATTCCAACACTTGCCTTTTAGTGATGCAATAAAGTAGGCCAAACTGCCATATGCCACTTTCACCAGGGCCTCAATGTGCTAAGCGTAGATCAAGTTTTTATCTATAATTAGGTCAAGATATTTGAATTCTTTGACAAATTCAACCAACAGACTGTTTAGAGTCCTTTTTTTCCACCAAGGTGTTTATTCTCCTGTCTGCCCCACTCCGGCAACGTTCGGCCGGATCCCCAGCCCGATCACCCACCTTCCCTAGGACTTACCCCACCAGCCATTATCCTCATGACCTACCCTCATGACAGGGTCCACAGGGTGGGCCTTGACACTGGGGAAGTTATCATCCAGCTGCTGGGGTGCCTGGTCTGTGGTGTCAGACCCACGAGGGCCAGTATCATCCAACTTGAGGAGGTTGGTTTTCTTCCATCTTTCTCCCAATAGGAGTCCTGGAATGCAATGAGGTGTGTGCACTTGCATGTGCAAGGCACGTTTCCATCCAGCGAAGGTGCCCCCATGCATACCTGTCAACTGCCCCCCATGCATACCTGTCAACTGTCCCTGATTACGAGAGATATCCCTCATTTTACCTCTACAAATTGGTCTGTATCTCATCCATCCCTCATGGAAAAGGTGCCCGCACACAAAAAATGTGATGTAAATTCAGGATTTTAAAGCAGAAATTCTTAATACTCTAAGATGATAAATCATAAATAAACTTTGTACAACTAAATACAATGGTGTTCATAGTGTTCTGAGCGTGTATCTCCACATCTGAGGATGTGTCCTTCATTATGAGGGTCAGTGAAATACAAAATCACACATACCCCCATAATGCAAAGCATCTTGGGCTGCATATGCAAATCACCATGAAATATTATGCTGGTTCAACTTTAAGCAGGAATGCATGGTGCCAAAAGGCCTCTCACACAGTCTGCAAAGGGTGCCAACAGAAGACACAGACATGTGTTTCATCCTACCAGGACTCATCAGTGTGCCTTGTCTGTATGACACCCCAGTGGATTGGGTTGTGGTGAGCCCAATAAAAACAATGAGGGTCAGTATCTCTCACTGTCCTTCATTTTGAGTGTCTGTGTCCCTCTTTTCGGTGACAAAAGGTTGAGAGATACGCCCCCACACACTGGCTCTCCAAACTGCACCGACAACCAGCCTTCCCTGTGTGTCAGTCAAGCAGCAGTGCTGCAGCACACCCCCACAAGGAAGGAGAGCTGTCCTTTGGATGCTGAATCCTCCCTCCCTCCCCTGGCCATGCCCCCGGCATCCCAGGTTTGTTCTCGAACCTTGGTCACCAGCGTAGCAAGCAGTAGTGCTACTGGTGTGCTACAGGGTTGGCTGTCCATTTACAGTCCTGAAGTAGTGGCTGCCAGGATGGCGGCAGCTACACTCCTTGACACAGCACCCCTGCCACGCTCCACACATCTAATACTGAGTCCTGAGGGGAGGTGTGCCATTCCAAGGCCCTGCTGCAGGACCCATCGGAGCAAGTTAAGAGGTTGTGGGGGCTGGGGGTCACAGCTATGCAGCATAAATGAGAAAGCGTCTAGCGCAGAGTATACTACCATGAGTTAAAAAAAATACAGCAGTTGATTGATAATACAGCTTCTGGAACTGAAGTTAGAAAGGCCATATTTCTTCAAGAATTGAGTAATTGCCCTGCCTTCTGGCATTCAGAAAGGGAAAGTCACATCATAAACTTTCCCAGATTCTAAAACTTTCAATGCCTACACAACCGTCTGTCTGATAAACCACACTACTGCATGGTCTGATTCACGCCTAACTCAGAGACAGCCCTATGTCTCTTGGAAGGGTTTTCAATCAAACAGTTGCCCCTGGTCCCTGTGGTTTCACAAGGCTCAGTTCATGACTCCAGCCTGTTATGTTTCCCTTGGGAGGAATGATGGGAAGCACAACGTATGTTTCCTTTTGATGCTGATGACGCACAGCTGACTTTGCCCTTTTAAACTTTCTTCACCTAAGGCTGTTTCTGGGCTGATTCATTGTCTCTCCCGGATGTTAAAGAGACACTGTCACCCCTCAAACAGGTTACTTTTGCTCTTTTCTTAAACAAAACAGCTGACTGTGGTTACTTGTTTTCTCCTCTTGCCTTATTTTTCTACTCCCTCCATCCTAGCCACCCCCCATCATGCCGGCCACCCCAGCCCCATCCCCCAAGATTTCCCAAGGCTTACCCACCCTGGTGGGGTTGGCGGGGGGGTTGCCTACCTCCACCAAGGTCTGGATCCAATCAGTGGTGGTGCCAGGGTCATCAGATGCAGGGTCTGCAGGCAGCTGGAGTCATCTTGTCGGCTGGGAGGCATTTCCACCAGATTCTGTCCCCTTCCCAGAGTCGACTCGCATGCAGTGGCAGGGACATAAGGTGTAAAGATGCTGCACATATTCGTGCACCTGCACCTGGCCCTCTGAAAGGCGGCCACATGCTGTGCCTCCTAGCCTCCACTCGATGGCAGTCAGGCAGCAGCATGTGCTGCTGTCCCCCCCTCCCCAAAGGAGGAAAGCTGTCTGCAGACACTTAATCCTTCTTCCCCCAGCCAGCCCCCGAGCCACCCTGGTCCATTCCCGAACCCAGGTCACTGCTGTAGCAAACAGTGCCTCAGCCCTCCTTGTCACTGGGTCAGCCTATTCCTTTTCCTTTTGTCCCCCAATCAGGCTCTTGGAAACACCTGCTGCCCACTGGATTTACCTCTGCTACTGGGCATCCCTTCCAAGCACTCCAGGGCTTCCATCTCCAATATCCTTAGTGTCTCTTCAGGGAGCCTCTCTGTGCTGCCACCAGGAGGAGGAAAGTACATAGTGTCTCTGAATATGGCTGGGGTATTCCAGCACTTTGAGGGGTTGGGTGGTGTGGTGGTATGGGGGCCATCATCCAGCATGCATTCCTCCCTGACATCCCTAAGCCCACCCCTAATGGCACTGTGAATGGTATGGTATCTGAAGGGTGGCCAGTGTGTGATTACCCACACTATCAATAGCACCCCTGCACCACCCCGACACCATGCCAGAAACCTCTATCCGAGTCTCAGATAGTGGTTTCCAGTGGTGGGATGGGGATGTGCCACTGACGGTGGCTGGCTCTCAGATTCCCAGAGGTGCGCTGCACAGCCCACCCTCTGGGAGAAGAGAATCCTCCTTCTTGTTAGCCTCTGCTCTTGCTGTCCCAGGCTCAAGTGAACCAGGGTGCCAGCAGTCCCTTACTGCAGTGCCACTGAACCACCCTTAACAGTATTTTAAGCACAGAAGTCTGTGTTCGAGTCTTCCACATGGTAGCTCAGTTTATTCCCCCAACATGGGTCACAGTTTTACCCCCTATCTGGTGGGGCCCTGAATTTGTTGCTTTGAGATGGGTCCTGGGTCCAGGCCTGTGGGTTTACTCCACTTCCCACCCTGACCCTGTGCTTGGCTGTAGCACAGTGAAGGCACTGTATCAGACATTCCAGAGTAGCAGGATTGAGTGACGTTACTCCCTGGGTCACCAAAAGGCAGAAGTAAAGCAGCAGCACACCTACCTTCTCTTCCTCAGAGACACTGCCCTCTCCCTCCCAAGGAAATTAGTGGTCTCTGCCAGCCAGCTGGGACCTTGGTATCGAGGCAGAGAGGTGACACATATTAGGGAAAGGGGTAGTGTGAGAAATGGGTGAGGAGAGTTAAAAGGGCAGTCATACACCCCACCCCAGCTGCACTCAGACCACAATCCCCAAATTCTGCATTACTGCTTCAGGGTCCTCTCCTGCCCAGGGTATACACCCCATTACTAGGATATGGCTAATGCAACCCATAACTGGGATACGACTAATGCAGGGGAGGGGTGAGGCCATCCTGGAAGCTGGGAGCCACCAAAAGATGAATTTTAAAAAAGACTAATAAATTGAATCAGAAAACAGAGAAAATTCAAAACTGCAGAAAAGGAGTGAGGTGCTCAACTCCTGAGGAGGGAGCGTTTGGGACAACGCAGCATTCCTGCACCCCCTGTTACTGACCAAAGCAGCACTGATGTTGGCACTGGTTGTGAAGGCAGCCATTTGCCACCCTCCTGACCACAGAAAGAGTGCAGCTGCAGCAAGTAGTCCTGGGCAGATGAACTCACCCTTCCCTCCCCCCAAAGAGGGTCCAGCACTGGCTCCACCTTCCCAGCACCATCAGTTTAATCTAAGTGTTCCTTGGGGAGTGATGACCCTGGTTCCCACCTATGGGGGGAAATAAGCCATGGGTTAATGTGGTGGTGGAGCTATAGGGTAAGGCTGCTCAGGGCAGAAGACAGGCATGAGGTAGATGAAAGGAGGGTAGCGTACTGGCCTAGACATTATCAGGGGATGAGAAAGAATGAATATTAAAAAAACAGAGCCATAGGAAGAGAAAAACAGAAACAAAATACAGAAAATTCATGAAATATGAGCTAATTGCATCAATTACTTTGTTTACACACAGGTGTTCACCCCTCGTTAATGTGTAAGAATTATTCTGAATACCCTATATCTGTTATATAAGGGAATATTATTAGAGTAGCTTGTAATTGCCTGCATCTTACTAGTATAGAATGTAATACACAGAAATCCGAGACTCCTGGCTTCTTGCCACATCAAACACCAGTGGGTAACTGGCCATAGTAGCTGGTGTTGAGACACCTGTATCTTGCCATTTGAGTGGAGAAGGGACTAAGGACATAGGGAGTGAGCTATATGATGGGGATACCATGGTATTCTTTGAGTCCCTTGAACAGAAACAAAGCCATGCTAAGAGTGCATTCTTTCAATACTTGCAGAAGAGGCTGGTAGTGGGCATCATAGTGTTGCGAACTAGGCCCAGTGTGAAGGCCCAAGCTTCCAGATCAAGAGTCGACTCCTCTGGGTGCAGACCTCAACAGCATGCATTGCAAAATCTCTCCCTTGATCAGTCAAAGTAAGCAAGGGATGTAGGGGGTAGGAGGCTGTTTGGGACACAGTACGTCCATCTATCATCAATTCAAGCATATTCACTGCATTACCTAACCACCAAAAGACTGCACAGAATGAATAAGGACCTGTCAGGCAATGTGTCAGTACTCATGGAAAGCTCAGCATAATTTCTCACAGGGTAACCCCACCCCAGTCTCACCCAGTGGTGGTTGTGAATTAGCGATTGATTTTCCATGACACTGAGGGGAGGGAAATGATCCTTTCTAACTATCTATGTCTCCTAGGGGACATGCAGGAGGTGGCCCATCAGTCTAAGTAGGAAGCAGTAGCCAATGACAGCAGGACAGCTGTACTGCATACAGAATTAGTAACCAGATGCTATCTGGTGGAGAAAGTGAAGATTGCAGCATACAAGATTAAGAGCCATTTTAGCACCTTGGCTAAAATAACTGTAACCCCCCTTTGAGAGGGGCTTACACTCTCTTTAGGGATCCCCCTTCCGTCTTAGTTGCCCCCAGGCTTTAGGGATTTTTAGTGCTCAGGGGGTGCAAATTCTGCGTACCGCCATGTGGTGGCAGCAGAGAGCAGGTTTCTAGGGTACAAAAGGCAGTTTTTCCCAGGTTTTAGGGAGAGGAGGCGGTGCCGGGGTAGGAAGAGGGATACTGGCGGGCACTGCAGGGCAGTGCATGGTGGGGGGCCCCCCTCTTCGCTTTAGGCAGGATGATTTTGTCTGCGGCGATGAGTCCGGTCCCTGGGTAGCATCCGTGGGAGGGCACCAAGAGAGGCTTTATGTGACTGTTTGTTTGGGGTCCTGGGCTCTGGGGGGCTGGAGGAAGAATGCTCACCATCAGGAAGGAGGTGCAGAACAGATAGGCCCCAGGGTTTCGGGTCTGGGCCCCGGTGGAGAGTGTCCGTGTTTCTGGGTCTCCGGGGCTGCAGCAGGTTGTGGCAGGGCATCTGCAGCCCAGTGTGGCAAGGTGGCACAGGGACACTGGTGAGGGAGCTAGGGGGAACTTCTACCCGGTAGAGGGTCTGTTTGGAGGGACAGGTCTCAGGGCTGCTGGACTTTGCCAAGTGGACCGCAGAGTGCTCTAGGGGTCTCCCCCTATTGCTAGTTGCTCAGATCAGGCAGCAGTTTGGAGTTTAAAGGTACGGTACCATAGGAATTGCAGATCTTGTGCCCGGCTTGCTAAAAGACTAGATGCGAGTGTAAGGCAGTATTGTTGGGGACTAGGGTGGACCAGTAGAACAACCTGGGGTAAAAAGATAACAGGGAATGGTGTTGGCGAGTAATGCTGGTGCCACACCATCTGTGTCCTTAGGGCTGGAAGTGAGAGCTGGGGAACGGGTTTAGAGAGAAGCTGTACACTTTCCTGGGAAGAGGAAAATATGAAAGGGCCCATTTGTTAAAGTAGGAAGCTCAGCAGGTACTTACCAATGCCAGTTGGAAATCAATGGTGGAGCTTCCGTGTCCAGGTGAAGTAAAAGGGCCATGGTTCATCCTAGGGGGGAAATCTGTCATAGTGTTTAAAGTTGAATAAAGATCTTGCTCTGCCTTATTCTACTGCCAAAATTCGTATGTACAAAAGTTGAGCTCCATGGAGCTGATAGTTCACATTTCACACAATAATACACCCCTGCAGCCTTTTTAATCATTTGTGCTCAGAAAAAATAAAAGTGATTATTCTTAGTAAATGAGCTTATGAGTCCCAATTCGCTTTGTTCTTAGGGATAGGAATGAAATGATAATCCTTGGGTTTTTAACATATTAATGAGTTTATCTTCCAGAGGCTGTAATTCTGAAAGAAACCTCCTGCACCTCTGCGTTTTTGGAGCCCCAGGGACCTCCTGGGCACAAGAGTAAGTGGTCTAGGCTGCCGGGGTTCCTCATTTCTGGAGAGCTGGGGAGCAGCCTGCTCCTGCAGCGGTAAGATACCTGGGTCCAGCCATATGTATTTGAAGACATCTACAGGTAGGACAAAAACTCTATCTCTACCTTGGAGCTGGGTGTTATGTTCTGGTAATGTTTGCAATGCTGTGGGCGTGCTTTAACCCCTAGACATGGGAGAGGGGGGAGCTACATAAGGTTACCTTTTAGCTGACTGATTAGAGCTGCTGAGACCAAGGATGTAAGACTCGATCTCTGGGTCCAGCACTAAAACATGTACGCCTGTAATTCCAGTTTATGGAAGAACCCCCACCTCCCAACCCCAAACCTGGAGAGAAGACATGAAAGGAGCCAGCTCAGGGATATGGAATATGGTGGTGTGAAGCAACAGGAGGATGGATGTGTTGCAGAACTGAGGCACTTGTGTCCTGGGGAGAGAGGTTACCGACCGCCTCCAGACTATGAGACCCATCAGAGGATGAGTACAGCTATGGCAGTGCCGAGCCTCAGGGTTGGGGATCGGAGTAAGTATATGGGAAAAGCAAAGAAAAAAATTATAAATAAAAAAAAACAAAAAACATAGAGGTTCACTTAGAAGGAACAACAGATAGGGCTAGAGAACAAGAGCAACTGTGTAAAAAAACATGGGCACCTGCCTGCCCGGTTGCACTGAGGGCTGAGGCACTGGATGTCTTACCTCATGTCACTCTGGTGACCCAGGTCTGAGAACGAGCCTGGGTCATCAGAGGGCCGGCTCGGGGGGGAGGGGGGAGCAGGACTGAGCAGCCGAAAAGCAGCACTCCTCTCCCAGGGTGGAATCTCTCACCCACCATAGTTCCACTGCCCCGGGATGGAGATCGCAGCAGTGTAGGTGAGCGGGTGGCAAGCAGTGGGAGGCATCCCAGTACCGCAGAGTACGGGCGCCCACACGCTGGCACACAGCTGGGCAGGGTCCGAGCAGAAACAAAACTGGGCCAAAATAAAAATTAAAAACAAACATGGGCACCTTAGAACCAGCATATGAAGGGTGGGGATCAGGATGGTTAATGCAGGCTGCAGAGACCTCATGATGCTAGTGTAACCTCATATGCATTTAGGGGTTAATGGTATGACCTGCCTCCCCCACACCAAGTTCTGTCAGATATATTTGCTTGCAGGTAGTGTAACCCTTCCAACAATGTGGAGGGAGCTTACCTTTTTTTCTTTTTAATTCTTTTATTCCGCCAACCCCACCCGTGTTTCTGGGCCACTTACCAGGACCTCCTTTCAAGCACTGCTAGTGCCTTCTCAGCCTGCAGAGCTCTATGACTGGTACTCCACGGAACACCAGGCAACCCATGACACAGCAAAATAGTCCTCCTCTGGATTTCCCTTCCCCCCCTCAAGGTGGGGTCCACCTTCTGTGCCTTGGTAGTACACCACCCTGCTATGCAGTTACACTCACAGAGGTCTTCCTAGCGCTGCCCATGGGCTGGTCAGATGCTTGCCTATTATGGCTGTGGGAGGCAGGCAAGATGTTATCTGCCTAGCAGTGCCCCCTTTTTCTTCCATGAGCTCAGGGGAGTCACCATGCAATGACACTCCTAGGCTCACTGTGTTGTACGTTTCCGCACACAACATGCCGGCATTGGCCGCTCCTCCCCACACTGTTATGGGTTCCAGGCGCACTTACCTCCAGCCAAGACTGGAGGTCAGAATAGCACCAGGATCCACATCCATCCCCCCATTCCCCCAGAGGAGGTGATCTGTCCTTGAGACGCTCAGTCCTACTCCACTGGCCAGCCAGCCGATGACCCAGACTCATTCCCAAACGTGGGTTGCTGGTATGGGTCACTAGCATTTCTCGCAGCAGCACTACCACTGTGCTGGCGGGCCAGCTGAGGGAGCTTACCTTTCAGGCTCCATATAAGCTGCCTTTTTCATCCTTTCTTATGGCCACCAAGAACTTGGACTGCTGGAGCAGGGACTGGAGCGCCACTGAACTGTGGCTCTTTGCCGCACATCAAAGAGCTGCCACCTGACACCAACAGAGAGCACAGTCAACACTTGTGATAAACCAGGACTTTCCCTAACAGCTGCCATGCCCGAACACCAAAGTGCAACTGCGCACAACACCTCTGAGACACAAATAATTCCTGAAGGGCAGTCAGCTCCTTTGAAAAGAAGATTCTGTGGGCCAGTGCCCTACAGACTACAAACAGTGCAGCCATCATGTTCACCCTCTGCCCCTTCTTAACATGGCAACAAGGTCAGAGGACAGTACATCAACCAGTCAGGCTCCTGTAACCCACCCCCATGGGTTACTATGCCTTTAAGACTCCCTTGCTTGTTCGTACTTCAAAGCTGCCAATGAAGCTGACACTACCGTGTCAGTAACAGGATCAGGAATCGTCCAATCTGTGTGCCAACTGAAGCGGACGTGAGTTTGCACGCATAAAGGACTGTTCAGGGTGTGGATCTTTGATGATTGGACTTTGTATTTTTTGTGAATCGTGACTTCTTGTAGAATTTGCCATTGGGACTACAACTCCGCAGCCATTTTGTCACCCTTTATCCTGCCTGGGCATGGTGACAGGGCTGAAGGGCACTAAGCCACCCAGTTGGGATTGCTTAACTCCCAGAGTAACAGGCTCATGGACTATAAAACCTAATGGATTCAGGCATCTTTGAAACTGCCAATCACCTGTCAAGGAACAGATTACCAGGACTGCCTGTCATTATTGACAGCCCAGTTGAACCAATAAGCTTTATTGCCTGCCCCGTGAACACCAAGGGATGAGCAGCCCTCAAGGCAGATCTGCGAAAGATCTTGTTGGAGCAGGATCGCTGTTTGGGGCCTGAGACCTGTGCTGTGAAAGATTGTGCATCTCCTGAGATGAACCAGTGCTGGCATGCAGTCAGTTTGATGCTGAGCAGCACAGAGTGAGAGGGAAAGAGAAGTGAAAAGCTGCCCAAGCCTGCTAAGGGATCCACTTGCAGGTACCATAGCTCGGTACCGGGCTATAATCTCCCAGATGACTAGAGGCCAGGACATGAGTAATGGTGTAGACTCCTAGTGATCAGAGGACAGCTGCACCTCTGAACAGCATCACCAGAACAGAAGCACAGCAAAAGACCGAAGGAGAAGGAGTAAATGTGAGAGGCTGATGGGCCGGCCACTTGAGGGAGATCAACGCAAGCTGTGATATCAGAGTCCTGCATGGCGAGGGGGATCTAAGTGCACCAGAACTGTCTTGCCCCTGCAACAGGGAATTTGCATTAATTGTTGTGACTGCATTTATCAGACTTGGCCAGCTAGTAGGGAGTTACAAATACCTCTGTTTCAGGATTGAGTTTGCTATTTGCAACTGCATGGCCTTTGGGTTTGGTGATTCACAACTGCACTGAATTGCTAATTCTTCATTGTAAAGTGCACCCCTTCCAGACACCCACATGCAACAGCAATGGGCCTGCTGCTGCTATTCTATTTAGAGTTTAAATGCATGCTTATTTGGGACCATACTGCACCTGTGTGTAGGTCCATGGAAGGGGTGACCAAAATGGGGAGGTGGTGAGGTACAGCATCCCAGGTGGTTTACCATACTGTCACCAGGTCCATTATATTCTCTTTCTCTCTCTGAGTCAAGGCATCGTGCTATTTCTTTCTTAAAGTGGGTACGAACCGCCTACATCAAATTGGAGACATCACAAGCCCAGGCACCACCGTACTCATGGCAGCGACCCACTGGCATTGTAAGCTAGTAGGCCATTCCACATGGGGCATCATACACTCCAAAGTCTGATCAACAGCCAGAAGGGGAGGCTAACCTAGTGGCACAGAGGGTGGAGGTACTGGATGCCACACTTCACACCACAACGGTGACCCGGCTTCAGTGACAGACTCAAGTTAAACACAGAAACATAGAAACACAGAATTTGATGGCAGATAAGGACCCCTTGGCCCACCCAGTCTGCCCTTTTTTCCCTACCTACATTGTTATCACAAACCATACTTGATCTACCACTCCTTCTTCCCCCCACTTTCCTTTCCTTTCCTTTCCACCAAGATTCCCTTGTGCCTATCCCATGCATTCTTGAACCCACCACTGTCTTCACCCCCACCACCTCCGCTGGAAGATTGTTCAAGGAATCCACCACTCTTTCTGTGAAGAAGTACTTCCTCACATCTCTCCTGAATCTACCCCCTCCAGCTTCATAACATGTCCCCTTGTTCTTTAGCACCTTTTCTTCTGAAAAATACTTCCGTCCTGTACCTTATTTACACCTGTGAGGTATATAAAAGTCTCTATCAAATCCCACCCCCCTCCTCTGTTCCAGGGTCTATATATTGAGGTCTGTCCTCATAGGGCTTTTGATGCAGACCCTGCACCATTTTAGTTGCCGTCCTCTGGACAGCCTCCATTCTGTCAATGTCCTTCTGGAGATGTGGTCTCCAGAATCTAAGAACTGATTGCTGGTAGTTAACCGGGGTGGAAGAGAATTGAGCCTCTGATGGACTGCCCTCCTCTCTCTGGGAGGGGAGTCCAGCCACACTGCTCTTACACTGCCACCACTTGGAGGTGTGGTGTAGGACAGTGGGGGTGGCTCAGAAGGGACAGCTGATGGCAGGTGCCATAGTATGTGTTCCACATCACTGCATGCCATCTGTCTGGATGTGCGGCCCTACCATGGGGGGGGTGATATTTGGGGAAACGTCAGCAGGTACGTCCTAGCATAGGTGGTTGACAGTCAGGCATGGCTGAGCAGGAGCTGAAGACCATTTGCCTGCACCAAAAGGACAAAAAGCTTTATTGAAGAGAGAAAAAAAAAAAGAGCCACAAGGAGCTCTAGGGGCACTCAGATACTTCATTCATTTGCCTGGAAGGCAGGCAGCCAATCAGCCATGAGACACAGACAGACAGACCATCTCAAGAGAAGGACAGGAGGTTTTAAAAGGCTTGATATTCACTGCTTGCAGCTGGTGCAGAACACTGCAGCCAGGTTGCTAACTGGGGTTTCTCGGATTAGTCATATCACCCCTGTGCTGCGCAAGCTGCACTGGCTGCCTGTTCAGTGGTGCATCACCTTCCGAGGTCGGTTTACTGACCTATAAGGCCTTCCACATACTGGGTCCTGGCTACCTGCAAAAGCTCCTGGTTTCTTACCGCCCACTTTGATCTCTCCGTTCAGCTGACGAGGGATTGCTAGAGGTTCTCAGAGTTCGATTGAAAACTTCTGATGCGAGAACATTTATGCATGCAGCCCCGACCCTGTGGAACTCTCTACCTCGTCGGATTAGAGAGTGCCTGACCGTGGAGAGCTTTAAAACAGCTCTAAACACATATTTGTTTAACTGTGCCTATGAGGATTGTTGAATGCTATTTCATTGTATTATACTGGTTTTAATATTTAATGATTATCGGTGTTTTAATTCTTGTACAGCACTTTGATATATGTATGAATTGCACTATATAAATACATTTTATTATTATTATTATTTGATCAACTGGGAGGCTGTCTGGGTTTTCACTGAGAAATCTGCCAGCACATCATCAGTTTGCTGGAGGAGTTTGCAAGAGGCAGAGGAGGAGCACAGACCTACTCACTGTAGTGTGCAGAATCTGTACAGAGACTTGGGAGAGGGAGAAGTGTGCTTTTATAGCCACTAAGGAGACTGCTGCTCACAGCACAAAGAGAGAATGACAGAAGTCTGCAGCCGAGGGTATCAGACTGCAAGAGTAAGCCACTCCACAGCTGAGTCCCAGTGTACAGGGTGAGAGACGTTTGCCTGATCTGACCCGAGAGATCTGCAACAGTAACCGAGCCAGTGAGGGCCCTGAAGCCACCATGCTAGACACCAGAGCTAGATGATAGGCTGCAAAAGAAGTTTCCTTGGGGCTTTGCAGAGATGAGCTCACATCACAGAGGCCTGGTATCCATTCACACACCTCAAGAGACTGAAGAAGTGAGATCCCAGCAGACCTGTGGAAAGTACAATGAGGAGCAACTGCCAGAGGAGAGCTGAGGGTGGCATCAAAGAAAAGTCAGACGACTGAGAAGCAGAACATTTACCTCCAACTGGGACTGCAGCTGGAGGGTGAGCAACTGATCAGGGCCCACGGGACCTGCAACACAAATTGCCAGTAATTAGATAGGGCCACAGTTTTGGGGCCCTACTGTTAAATGGACTAAGCCATCCAGCCAGAATTACAAATTTGAGTATTTATTGGTTAAGCACGCCAATGCCGGAAAACCACATGCAAGGTCATCAGACTTCCTACGATCCAACACTTGGGTACAAAGTCTTCCCAGGCAACTCCCTAAAAGAGCTAGGGGTAATTGGTTCTAGCAGCTGGGGCTACAGTACAGGGGTGCTTGGAATCAGCTGATTTTGATCCGATTTTTAAATTAAGGATTTCAGGAACTTCAGAATCCTAATCCAGTTCCGTTCCCAATCCTAAAAGGACCTAAAAATCAGAATCGGATTTGGATTTGAAATCCTAATTACTAAATGCTTATGTAAAAACAGGTTTTAGGATTCAGTTTAGGATTTAGGATTTTCAGACTGTAAATCCAAAAATCAGATCGGAATCCGATACATCCGATCTGAGCAATTTTATTGGGGTAGCAGTACAATAGTACAGTTGAGCTGAAACCTGCTGGTTGGAGGAGGGCTGTGCCAGAAGGCTAGACAGCCACTGCATTAATATCTTGTTTGCATTAACCTTTCCCTTATCCTGGGACCTCATTCCTGATCTCAAAATAAAGTCCCTTGTTATCTGTTTGCAATTTCGGACTCATGAGCATATTATTTATAATCCGTTAAAGTGTTATTTTGTTGTCCGACTGTTGACTGCATTGTGTGGGAAGTGGGTTTGTAGTGCTGTTGGGGAGCACAGGGTCACCGTACAATGTACTTATTTTTGTATTTAGTGTGTTTTGTCCTCTCTGCCAGGGAGCCCCCATCAGTCCTACCCATTCACCCAGCCCCTTCCCCAGGACTTACCTCACCTTCTACATACACCCCAACTTATCCCCTAAGGTCGGGCCATCAGGAAGGAGCACTGCCCCTAACAGAGACTTGGTCAGTGCTTCAAAGGAGAGTTCCATGGTCAGCAGTGTGGGGGCTGCAGTGAGGGGTGAACAACCTCCTGCATCAGCTGGTGTTTTCCTGCTTTCTTCCCAGACCCGTAGGACTTCTGAGAAGAGCTCCCAACTTACGTACATATACATTGGATATGGGCAAGGAAGGAGTGGAATCTGGCACAAGAGTGCTGGACTTAAGGAGGGCCAACTTTGGGAGGATGGGGGAAGTGGTAAAAGGGTACCTGGCCAGAATTCATTCTAGTATGGACATTAACCAGAGGTGGGAGCTCATAAAGCTGAGGATAGTGGAGTCAACCAAAACCTGCTGCAAGGCCCAGAGCAAGAAGGCTAGGGCTAGGAAACAGAGCTGGTTGAGCAAGGAGGTCATGGAAAAGGTAAGGAGGAAAAGAGCTGCCTTTAGGAGGTACAAGAAAATAGGGATGGGGGAGGACAGGGAGGAGTACTTGACAGAATCGAAGGAGGTGACAAGGGCAGTAAGGGGAGCCAAGGCATCTACGGAACTCCAGGCTACAAGGCATTAAGAAGGAGAATGACTTCTTAGGTACCTCAGGGAGAAAAGGAGCTGTAAGGACCACAGTGTAAGGATTAGGAAGGAGGGGGGTTGGATGGAAGCAGGATGCGATAAGGCAGAAGCACTAAATGATTACTTCTGCTCGGTATTTACTAAGGAGAAGAGGGGGGTGACACCCAAGGTGGGAGGAATGGCAGAAACAGGGGAGGAGGGGGTGACAAATGGGGAAATCATGGAGGGCAGAGTTCGGGAGGGTATGAAGGCACTGAGGGTGGACAAGGCGCCAGGCCCAGATGGCATCCACCCCAGGGTACTGAAGAAGCTGGCAGAGGTCCTTGCGGGACCTTTGGTAGACCTATTTAATGCCTCACTACATTCGGGGTTTGTACCTCAGGACTGGAGGATGGCTCATGTGGTGTCCCTCCACAAGAGTGGCCCCAAGGATGAACCAGGAAACTACAGACCAGTGAGCCTCAAATCCATCGTGGGTAAGCTAATGGAGACTATCCTGAAGGAGAGGTTGGTGGCCCTCCTAGAGGCCAAAGGACTACAGGACAGCAGACAGCATGGCTTCATACATGGCAGATCCTGCCAAACCAACCTGGTAGAGTTGTATGACTGGGTAACTAGGCAACTGGACAGAGGCCATGCAGTGGATGTCCTGTATCTGGACTTCAGTAAGGCATTTGACTCGGTGCCGCATGGAAGCCTGGAAAGTAAGTTAGAAGGCACAGGGGCGGGTGCAAAGCTGGTGAGATGGGTAGGGATCTGGCTTCAGGGAAGGCAACAGAGGGTGGTGGTGGGTGGGAAGCTCTCACACCCAAGGGTAGTGACGAGCGTGTTCCACAGGGCTCAATGTTGGGACCAGTTTTTTTGGGATATTCATTGCAGACATATCATTGGACATCAAGAGCAAGATCAGTCTGTTTGCTGATGATACCAAGGTAGGAGCGGTGGTGGATGACCTAGGAGGATGGCAGGGGTTGCAGGATGATCTGGCAAAGCTTGAAACCTGATCAGACACCTGGCAACTGGGGTTTAATGCCAAAAAGTGCAAGATGCTGCATTTTGGGATGAAGAACCCAAGGAGGAGTTACCAGCTGGGGGAAGTGCAGCTAGCCCAGACAGAGGAGGGGAAGGATCTGGGGGTGCTCATTACAGGGTCAATGAACAACTCGGCACAATGTAGGAAGGCAGCTGCAGAGGCCAACAAAATGCTGGGTTGTATTGCAAGAAGTACATCCTCAATGAGGGAGGAGGTGATTCTGCCACTGTATAGGTCATTAGTTAGACCGCACCTGGAGTACTGCGTGCAGTACTGGCGCCCATATCTGAAGAGGGACATTAAGTTACTGGAGTGGGTGCAGTGCAGGGCGACACAGATGATCAAGGGGCTGCAGAATAAGGGGTGCTAGCTGCATATTTGAGCAGACTTGATAGACCTCTAGGCCTTTATCTGCTGGCAGTACTCCAAATGTGGTCTTACCAGCTGTTTGTACAGAGGGCCAACAACTTCCTGTTTTCTACTGGTGATGCCTCTCCCTATGCATCCCAGTATCCCCCTAGCCCTCCTTACTACCTTCTCACATTGCCGGCCCACCTTTAGGTCGTCTGATATGACAACCCCCGGTCCTTTTCCATTTTTGTTGTTGTCAGTATCTCACCCCCCATTGTGTACTCTTCCCCTAGGTTTTTGTTTCCCAGGTGCATTACTTTGCACTTCTTTGCGTTGAATCTAAGCTGCCATACATTTGACCATTCCTCCAACCTTGCCAAGTCCCTTTTCATCCTTTCCACCCCACCTTGTGTATCAACCCTGTTGTAAATCTTTGTGTCATCTGCAAAGAGACATACTTTCCCTTCCAGTCCCTCTGCAATGTCACTTATAAAGGCATTAAAAAGGACCGGCCCCAGTACTGAACCTTGCGGTACCCCACTAGTAACCCCCCTTTCTTCACTGTGGACTCCATTTACTATTACCCGCTGTGTCCTGTTGTCCAACTAGTGTTTTACCCAGGCTACCACCCTGGGACCCACTCCCAGGCTGGCTAATTTGTTTATTAATCTTATGCTCTCTGCCACTTCACCTCAGATCTGCTTTGGCTCTGACTCAGGTTAATGCAAGCTTTAGCTTACCAAGGGCCTACTGTGCAGACCCTGACAGGTTTTACTGTCAGCTTCTCCCTCTGTAGCAGATCTGTACTGAACCAAACTCTCTGGAAAATGGCTCCACCCCCTTCAGCTACTGTACTGGGTCACTGTATGGTGTCACTACACTACCCCTGCCTTATGGGATCAAATAAGCTTCAGGTGACTAGGTCAGTAACTCCTGCGGGGAATTATTACCCATTGATGGTAAGTTTAAGTTCCTTCTCAAGTTCTCACCTTTGATTCACAGTTCCCTCACTCAAAGAACTTAAGAAGGCAGTCTTATTACCATAAGAGATGCCGGAACTGTACATATCAACATATAAGGTAGATGTAAGGTGCATGGTGGGTACCGACCCACTGAAGCAGCGGTAGTGCTACCGATCACAAAGCTGATGACCTGGGTTCAGCAATGAGCCAGAGTCATCGGAGGGCTTGCCAGGGAGGTGAGCTGAGCAGCCCAGAGGGGAGGGAGGGAGCCAGGACTCCACTGTGCTACTGGCACCTGGGTGACCACAGGTGGCAGTACAAGTGGAACCATGGAGTTGGGGAGGGAGGACGCCAGTGTGCTCTGACGTGTAACGCATGTGTATGCACGCACGCACATCCGTCCATACGTCTGTCCGTACATACGAACATACGAAATTTGCCAGCAGATAAAGGCCTAAAGGTCTATCAGGTCTGCTCAAATCAATGAAGTTCATCCTATTTTGCAATGTGTATCCTGCTTAGTGAAGCTATGTCTAGGTGCAAGCTCTGCACCTGTTGCCCACTGGTTATGAGGGTTCCTGGGCAATGTTTCTCACCCACTAGGGGTATGTATATAAATAAGGGCTCTGGCTCATCAAAAGCAGTTTTCTACAGGTTCCCCAGTCCAGGGTGCCAGTGTGTGTACAACAGTTCCAGCTTTAGCACCCATGGGTGTGTTTCTTGAGCTGGGACCAATCAAGGGGGCCTGTGGTAGGTGTGCTTCGATTCTCTAGAATCCATTCTGCCTGCATTCAGTCAGATTTTCAGAAATTTTGATTCCATTCCAACTCCAAGTTAGGTATTGGAACAGGATCAGAACTTCCGATTCCACATAAAACTCCGCTTCTGTGACTGTGGTCAGTCACCAAAGTTCCCTCCCACCCTGTAACGCTAGTAAAAAAAACTCCCTCCCCACCTTAGCTTAAGCAAATGTCTGCTGGCACTCCTCTGGCTGTGCACTTCTGGTCACTGCTGATGCTGTGCTGTAGGGGTCATAAAAGAGCAGATGGGGAAGCTGTGGTGGAATTGTCAGGTGCAGTTGTTCTGTAGTCAGCTGTTCAGTAATGTCCAATAATCCAAGTCTCTTCTCTTGTCTCCAGTGCCATCCATCCACTTAGTCAGATGATGCACAGCCACCCATTATCATGCACCCACCCACCCATACCCCATCCCTAGAGAGCCGGCGGTTGCCGGTGAGTCTGACTGTGTGCTGGCAAGTTGGCGACTAAGTGTGGCGATGAACGAGATGGACACCTTCTGACTCCTCCTATTCATCCAGCAGCCAGCTTTAAAGACAGAAGAGAGGAGAGGAGCCCTTCAGTCATGCAACAGTCACCGCTGCAGCCCATGGTTAAGAATGAAAATTAGCCAATACCATTTCATCCCACCTTTCCCAAAAGCCCCCAGCTCTATTGCGTGATTGCTGAAGGGACCTAAAGAAAGCCCTGGGGTTTGCAACCACCAGACGCTTATGTATATTAGGCATCTGGTGATGCAACCACAGGACTATCTTTAGGTCAGCCTGGCCACCATGCAACAGAACCAGGGTTTTCTGGAAAGGTGGTGAGAAATGGCTAATATCCATTCCTATCCATGGACCACGGCAGTGACTGCTGCATGGCTGAAAGGCACTCCTCCTCCTCACTCCAATCTCTGAAGTTGGCCGCTGGATGGATAGGAGTAGTCAGAGGAGGTCCATGTCACTCGTCACCAGTCGCCACACTTAGACACCAACTCACCACCACACAGTCAGACTCACCAGCAACCGCTCTGGGTCCCTCAGGGATGGGGTATTGGTGGCTGCTTGCAAATGGTAATGAGTGGCTGTGCATCATCTGACTAAGTGGAAGGAAGGCACTGGAGACAAGAGACAAGACTTGGATTATTGAACATTACAGAACAGTTGCACCTGATGATTCCACCACAGCTGCTCCACCTGCCTTGCTATGACCTGTCCCACATCACTTTGATTGAAGGGGATTCAGCAGGCACTCAGGACTGCCTTCAGGTAAGGAAAAAAAGAAGGCAAGGGAGGGCTATCCAGCTGCGGATTTGGAACTGGAATCTGATTCTGATTCAGCATCCAAGAGATTTTCAGAATTCAGATTTTCAGCCTTCAATATTGAAAATCCTAATTCCAAAAGGAAGGCCTGAAATCCGATGTATTCCATTATATAAAACAGATTCCGAGCAACCCTAGCCTGCAGGCCCGGAAATGACAGCAGGGTTCCTGGGTCAGAGTGGCACTAGCCTCCCCTAGTTCATGTCTCCAGAATCATGGGCCCTGGCCAAAGTCTGAGATTGGGGACAGCAGGGGCCTGCTGGTACCTCACTCAAAAGGAGAGCTTCTTGATGGCTTCTGCAAAAAAATATCCCAAGTTCCTGTTAGTGAAGAAGTAGCAGACATATTCTTTAGCTGTCAGGGGGCTGTGTCCTACAGCAAGAGGCCTGTGTGACTGGTGGAAGACCAGGGTAGCTGGTGCCAAGGATCTGAACCCCAGGGGTGAGGAATGGACTGATCAGTTGGTAAGCCACTGTTGCCGTGACCATGTTACGCACTGACTCTGACTCCTATGAAGGCACAGGGCTCAGGCAGGCCAACCAAGGTAACCTTTTCCTCATTTGTACTGTGTGTATATATGTGTGTGTGTGTGTGTGTGTGTGTGTGTGTCTGTGTGTGTGTGTGTGTGTTTGGCAGGGTACACTCCTTTAGCTGCCCTCCATCAGAGGCACAGATCACTCTTTCTGTGCCATGCAGGGCCAAGTATACCTCAATGTCCCCTAATCCCACATGCTGCTGTGAGAGTCACAGAAAGGTAAAGGACAGTTACTTATAACAGTAGATCTTCGAGAGACTCTCCTCCATTGGCTGCTGTTGGAACCAATTGTTCTGATATTCCACCGAATACGCACACGGCCCTTTTTCCTCTAGGCGAGATGTCCCTTTGCCAGCACAGGGACTGCCCCCTACACCTCTATCACTCAGGAACAAAGAACAGGTGGACCATATGCCATTAAGAGACCCTCCTTAAAAATGAGTCCCCAACAGGCCCCGTCTTCCCCAATCATAGAACCCCCACCAGGGACCTGCACCAGTGGATGCCAGTGGCAGTTGGACCCAGGGGCCCTGTCACCATCCCTGGGCCAGTAGCCCCCCTCAGCTTGTCACAGCCAGAGAAGTGTACCCATAGGTGCTAAACAAGAACTTCATACTTTAGGGATGCACTCCAAATAAGACAACAACCTCAGGTTATAAGCCCCAGCAGGTGGGAAATATAGCCCGGGAACACTCTCAATCAGTAGGTGATCAAAGTGCAAATACAGGCACCTAGACATAAGGTCACCAAGCATAAATGTATTGTATAAACAGGAAAGCAGGATGTACCTCATTAACATTGCAGAAGCTTAAGTGGGGCTGGTATTAACCCTGTAGGTGCACTTTATTCATCCAGCAACTTATATTCGTACTGGTTAAATCAGAAAACATCCAAACAGTAAATGCACACTGTCATAAATTGGCCCTCGTAATCTGGCTGTGCTGATGGTCTTGTTACAATGGCAATTAGCCATTCTCAGAATTTGCATGTTATTTCAATTAGGAATGCTCAGAATTGTCCAATTCTGATTTGAATTAAGGATTTAGGATTTTAGGAACTTCTGAATCCTAATCAAATTCCATTTCAAATCCTAAAAGGATCTAAAAATTGGATTTAGGAGTCAGATTTGAAATCCTAAATCCCTATGTAAAACAGGTTTTAGTATTCAGTTTTGGATTTAGGATTTTTGGACTGCAAATCTGAAAACCCAAAATCCAGATTCCAGGCATCCTTAGTTTCAATATTATTTTTACGACCTCTCCAAGTGAGGTAATGCATTTGTAGCTACCAGTCTATTTATTTATTTGTTTAAAATTTGGTAACCGGGAGAGGCACGCTGAGTTGAAGCTCATTTCCAGGTGTGATCTGGGGAAAAGGGAAATGGGGTAGTGCAAATATACAGGCAGATTTCATTATGGTAGCCCGTGACATGGGCGTCGGTGACTGAGCACTTGCAATAACGCTAACTCAATCCCGGCGCATGTCGACGGGGCTACCACTGAGGAAGGATGGGGGAGGTGGGCGCATATAGTGACAGGGACGTGCCGTAATATGTATCGTGCATGGGGGAGCAAGCATGATGGAAGAAGGTTGACCTGGCGTGGTTGGGCGTGGGGCTGCAGAACTGGCCGTAGGCGTGGTGGGTGGGTTGGGGCTGCGGGGGCACAGCCCCCCGCATGGACAATTAAAATCTAAGTCCCCAGCACCATTTTCTTGTGTGCCAGGGATGTACATCGCCAAAATTGATTTTTGGTGATGTACACTCGCCCTACCGCTAGTCGCGATTGGCCTTTCGCCCTTATCACATAGATCCTAGATTACAATTTAAATAAAACTTTCAAGCAATAAAAACATAAGGTGCTTGAAAATACAATGAAAAGAGTAGCAAGGATTGAAATAATGCATTGGTATTTACACGACACATTGGCATAGGTAACAACTATTAATAAGTAGCAAGAATAAGCAGGAAAGAAGGGAAAAGTCATGCAAAGAGGAAGCAAGGCAATTGCAGTATGCAATAGGACTCAGATATGTGAGGAAAAGTATAGTGCATAAAGAGACAAGGTGGTATTGTAGAAGGGGTAGAGAGAGCCTCACCCTGGTTGTAAAGAGGAGGAAGGACAGGAGCAAGGGGGAGGAGGGGGATTGAGATAGAATATGTTTTAAACTGAACAGGGAGGGAGCTAGATGAATGGAGCTTGGAAGAGCGTTCCAGAGGAAGGGGAGATGGTAGGAGAAGGCTGCCTGCCCTAAACTGGATAGAGGACAGGGAGAGGGAAGGTGCATGAGTCCCTGGAGCATAGCAGATAGGAAGCGGGAGATAAGGAGGAGAGGTAGGAGGGGAGGGAACCAAACCAGAATTTGGAGATAAAGGTGGTGCCAGGATGCTGCATGTGTAAGTGAAGTGAGGGAAGGGAGAGGGGGGGGAGTAGTAGGGGGAACAGTGGTGTGTGTGTGGGGGGGGGGAGTGTTAGAGGCAAAATGGCAAAAGGCATTAAAGGGGGTGTCCAGTCTAGAGAAGGATGAGGTAGGGGCAGACCCAAAGACCACATCGGCATAGTCAAAGACAGGGAGGATCATTTTAGTAAGCAACTCACGTTGGACAACAGGAGAGAGGACGTCCTTGTTCTGATACAGAGCTCCTAGCTTGGGACGGAGTTTGGAGTGGGTATAGTCAATATGGGAGGAGAAATCGGGTCGGCTGTCCAACCAGATGCCAAGATATTTGAAGGCAGGGACTACATCAGGAGTGGTGCCATCAAGGGTGGAAAAGGAGGGGAGGTGCAGCACTGAATGTCATAGGCATAGTTTTCTTGGTGTTTACCTTAAGTTGGATTGCCTGGAACCAGCATCGAATCATTAGAAAGTCACTCTGCAGCTGAGACTCCACCTCAGGAGCGAAAGGTCCAGAAGCATAGAAGGCAATGTTGTCAATGTACAAATGGATATGGGAAAAGACACAGAACGAGGGAAGGTCATTTAGAAAGATCGCGAAGAGGCCGGAGCCCAGAATGGAACCTTGAGGGACACCAGCTTGAATGGTAAGGGGGGACAGGGCATCTCCAGCCTGAACACATTGCATATGGCCCATAAGATCAAGACCTAAACCAGTCCACGACCTGAGTACAGAAACCAGTGGAGAGAAGTTTGAATAAAAGAAGAGGATGAGAAACCGAATCAAAAGCTTTAATTAAGTCAATAAATATGGCTGCTGTGATGTGTCCCCAGTCCATGCCTGTGAGTATGGAGTCAGTGACATGGAGATGAGAGGTAACACTAGAGTAATTTTTTTTTCAAACCAGATTGAAACGGAGAGAGGAAGTGTGTGTAGTTAAGGAAGTCTGGAAGTCTGGCGAATACAAGGGACTCTGGTAATTTAGTCAGGGAGGAAGGAGCGATATTTGTCTGTAGTTGCCAGGAGTAGGGGGATCACCTCCTTTGTGAAGGGAAGCACCCTGACAACTTTCCATGCCTGAGGAACAGTACTTAGAGTGAACAAGAGGATCAGCAAATGGGATAGAGGAAGCGCAATGGTGGGGCAGAGATCTGGAGAGGATGGTGGTCAAGGCCATCAGGGCTGGATTTGTGATGATTGAGTGAAAGTAGGGCATTCCTTGGTTAATGGTTAATGCCCTTATGTGGGAAGGGGGCTTAGTTTGTACATATATGTAGGATGTTACAGTCCTACTACTTGTTCGTTGTGTTTCATGTGAAATTTAATAAAATAATTTTAAAAAAATAACATTGCAATCGTGTCCCCTCTTGGTAACCTGTGAAGAGGGCAACTGTGGAACAGCGAACTGTCTCAACGGCAACTGAACCATGGTGCCAACACTTTTGCATGATCCCGGTTCTCCCTGTATCCCCGAGTTATGTTCCCCTCACAGGTCCCACTCCCCCATCAGTCGTGGCACCGACCAGAAATGGATCCGGTCTTTGGTGAGGGCCTGGGGTACCCCCAGCTGACCTCACCAGGGGAGCAAGCACTGGGAGAAGACAGTTGTTGTGAGCCAGTAGACATTGGGGGGACAGGGCTGGGGCTCCCTCCCGAACATGTGTCACCGGAAGGGGGGGTGAAAGAGAAATTTAGAAAGTACTTAATCTGGCCAGGCCAGTGGCACTGAGGGTTGAGGTGCTGGATGCCATCCCTTGAACCACCCACCCTCCAGTCAGTTTCCACCCATGCCCCTTGACTGTGAGCTAGTATTCAAGCTAAAAAGTTCCTTGCAATTCATCTTGTTAATTCCATTTAGGAACTTAAAGGTCTGTATCATATCCCCCCCCCCCCCAACTTCTGGTCTCCAGTGAGTACATGTACAATGCCTTGAGACGCTTTTTGTAATACCGGCCCTGTTGGCCCTGAATCATCTTAGTCATCCTTCGCTCCACCATCTCCAGCCTTTCCTTCTCTTTCCTGATGTGAGAACTCAAGAAATGGGCACATTACTCCAGGTGAGGCCTCACCAAGGAGCAATTAAAGGCTAGCATTACCTCTTTCCTTCTGATGTCAATACCCCTCCTGATACATCCCAGCATCATGTTTGCCTTACTGTAAGCCTTGTTGCACTATCTTGATTGATTGATTGTGTCACTGATGATAACTCCTAGATCCTGTTTCTCAGCCGTAGTGCTCAGTCTAACCCCCCCCCCACATCAAGTACTCATTTCTGGGGTCCTTGTTCCCTAGCTGTATCATCTTGCACTTTTTAGCATTAAATTTCAACTGCCAAATCAGGGACGTAGACTACCGCATCGCAGCGAGTTGGGGGGGGCCGGCAAACACATTGTGGATGACTGCGGGTACCATGCCCGGGGCATCTTGCCATTTCGTGCCATGCACTGACCACGGGGTTTGGGTGGGCGATTAACTTACATGCCGACATTGTAGTCAGCGATGTGTAGCCTACTTTGTTATGTTCGGCAATATTGTGTCCGCAATGATTTCACTCGGTGCCAGTTTTCATCCTACAGCGCTGAAAGAAGGCATACCTTATGGTCAGATGCTTAGAGTAAAACAAAACAGTGGAAATGAAAGTAAATTAACAAACAACATAAATGATTTGAAAAGCAGGTTTCAACATAGAGGATACAAAAAAAGACACTTTGGAGAAAGCAGAAGAAAGAATGAAGAGTATTACTAGAACTGATTTATTAGTGAACAAACAGAAAAATAACAGTCAGGACAGAATGTGCTTTTCAACTACTTTTTCTGACTTTTTTCCCCCACAGATTAAGCAGATGATTTTCAAGAACTGGAAGATCCTTAGATCTACAGAGAAGGAAAATAGAATTTTTAATGTGAAACCATGGGTAACAGCCAAAAAAATAAAGAATTTGAAAAATAAATTGGTTAAAACTCAAGATTGAGAAGAAGAACAACCACCTATAACATGGCTAAACAGAGAGGTCAAAGGATTTTATGCCTGTGGGCGCTGTACACACTGCAATAATGGAATATAAACAAGAACTGTTAAAAGTACTAGTCAAGAAAGAACTTTTGAAATTCGGGACTTGATGACATGTGATACGGATCATGTTGTGTACTGCATAATTTGTCCATGCTCACTATATTATATTGGTGAGACCACCAGACCTCTTAAAAACACAAAAGCAGGATCAGATGTCAAGATTTAAAATCACCTTTAGTAGAACATTTTTTAACACATAACCATTGAATTGCATCACTGAAATTCTTTGGAGTGGAGAAAGTGAGGAAACCCACAAGAGGAGGCAACTGGGAGTCTCTGCTTAAGAGAAGAGAAGCATGGTGGATCCATACTTTGAAAACCTATAGGAGCAGATATGGACTGAATGAAAACTTGATATGGAGTTTCTTCTCATAATATAATTTTCTGGACATACAAATCTTTATAAAACAAGTATTTGTTTTTTTATAATGTATTCATTTTATTATCTGTGTGTTTCACTCCAACCCTGCACCCTTAAAACAAAAATGCACAAATATAGAATTAAATACAAATGTTGACAGTAAAGGTATAGAAGTAGATAGGGACTGTTAACAAATCTGACAAGGAGCTTCAGATTATAATACATAGCACAGATAAAAGTTACATTCAAGATACATTCAGGTTCCTTTACAGTCTTTTTTCGTATCTATCCACCTTTCCTCCACCTCTGTGTTTACATAAGGTAATTAAGTGAACATGTAGTCAGCAGTATACATTTTAGAAATAGAATATTTATACACTCATGAGAATTGGGGTATAACCAGTTAAAAATTAAGAGTTACATGAAATACATAGTATCAGTCTCTATACTTATTCTCTAACCTTTCTTTGGTAAATGAGATCAGATACTCAATAGTAGTGGCAAATCACATTTGAACAAAAGAAAAATGAAATATAAGTAGATATAAATAGATGATGTTAAAAACCAAAGAAAATCTTCAATGGAAGGGGGACTACATAGGCTCATTTTCATGAGCAAGCCCCACCAAGCAAATTGTGTAGTTTCCTTTAAGGACTGAGCCTCGGGGAACATAATTCGTGATGTCATCACACTCATCACAGAGTGTGTAAACCCATGGCTCAGCCCCTTCCAGCTGCACAGAAGAAGCAGCAGTCTCCTCTCCCATAGTGGCGTTCAGCGCTAATGGCGGCAATTTCCTCGGCATTTAAAAAGGACGCTCATTTTAACTGCACTTTCTCATCGCTGACCATCAGAGGTCGCCTTTGCTTGTTTGAATCTTGTCTATTCTTTCTCTGCTCTCAGTTTAAATTCGTGTCCACAACCTTTGAGTCAAAGTCTCATTTACTCATTTTTGAGTCTTCCTTCTTACCTCCACCTCTAGCTCCTTTCTACCTTCATGCCCACTCTCCTTCTTTTTATTCCCCCTTCATACTCTTATCTAATAATTTCTTCTAGGCCCATACACACCCTTGTCTCTCTAGCACTTATGTTATGGGTCCGCTCAGTTCTCACTGTACCTGCCGTGGCTACATTACCCAACTCAGAATACTGACTGGATAACTTCTGCTTCTCTAACCTCCTACACAACCACATCCCTAACCCTCATCCCCCATCTGGGCTTTACTTCAAACTACTGGGATTATTAATTAGGTGTATCCAATTAAGATTCTCTATCTCCCCAGGAGGTACAGCTCGGACTTATATTATTGCATCTATATGGATATTCTCCCTTTCCCTTACTCTGGCTGGGGATGTCGAGTCCAACCCAGGTCTCGCTCTGGCCACTAAGCACAACCAGTCTCATCCATTGCACTGTCTGCCACAATCATCTGGCCTCACCTTTGCCCACATTAATATGAGGAGTCTCTTGGCCAGCCTCCCTGACCTTGAGATGTGGATAAGCCCTAACAACCCTGATATCCTAGCCATATCTGAAACATGGCTTAAGCCTTCCATTCCTGATTCCCAGTGCTATCTACAGGAATATAACTTGCTCCAGGCGGATCGACCTAGTGCTAAAAGAGGCGGCTGCCTATACTAAAAAGCACATCTGAACATTACCTTATGTCAGGATCCCCCTCTTGCCAACTGTGAGGTTTTTCACTCCCTCCTCCTGCTTGGTGGCGTCAAAAGACTTCATATCTGCTGCATATATATCCCTCCTAGAAAGTCCAGGCTAGGCTTGAAGAGTTCATTGAATATTTGCCATCTGTGACTGGGAAAAACAATATTGTCTGCCTGGGGGATTTTAACCTTGACTGGGCCAGATCTAGCTCTTCCCTCCTTTCCTCCTTGACCAGTAAGGCAAATCTCTCTCAGCTTATACTAGAACCCACTAGGATCTCCAATGGTGGAGCCTGCGCCACTCTCCTTGACTGGATCCTGACAAATAGGAAGGAGTTTTTTCCCTCAGCTGATGTTCTCCCTGATACCGTAAGCGACCATTACCCAGTATACTGTATATGGGATACCTCCTCCCCACCTTCCCATCTAAAGTCTTAACCTTTTCCAACCTCTCCAACCTGAATTCGGAAGCCTTCATTCATGATCTTAACTTGGTTGACTGGTCTCCCCTCTACATCAATGATGATATAAACATTGCTGTGGGCTATTTCACCTCTTCCCTTCTCTCACTACAAAATAATCACATCCTGGTCACCACAAGAACGGTAAAAGGAAAAGTCACCAAATGGCTCAAGCGTCCCCTGCTCCATCTTCTGAAACTCCAGGATAAACTATGGTCAACTTGGAAGACCTCACATCTACTTACTGACTTTGAAGCCTACAGAGCCTTATGGACCACCTGCAAAAAGGAGAGTCACCTAGCTAAAAGTTCTTATTACAGGAATCTCCTTGGTTCTTCTGCCCCAACCCCAAGCGGTATTGGTCGCACATCAAAGAGATTCTTGGGAACAATAAGCCTATGGCACCGAATGATATGTACATCAATGATGCCCACTGTAACCACCCACTCACCATTGCTAATGCCTTCAACTCCTTCTTTTCCACCCTACCTACCCCTACCCCCTCCTCGCTCCCCAATGCTGGGCCTGACTCATCTCCCCATTCCTCCTCTCCTCCTACCCTGGAGTTGGCTCCAGTCACCTACTCTGCTGTACTAAACCTACTCAAAACTGTTCCGGCTAGTGGTAGTGCTGGCCCTGGTGGTATCCATCCAAGGATTCTTAGACAGTTTGCGGCCTGGCTTGCAGCACCCATAACTAGGCTATTTAACCTCTCGGTCTGCTCTGCCTCCATCCCCCTGGTCTGGAAAATGGCTAGAACTATACCTGTATTTAAGAAAGTGGACGTTAAACTCCTGTCCAACAACTGCCCCATCTCACTTCTCCCCAGGCTCAGCAAGCTACTTGAGAAAATAGTCGATTGTCAGGTCTCCAAGTACCTTCTTCAGTTTAATCTTCTATCCCCTACTCAGCATGGCTTTAGGGCTGGGTACAGTACTACTACTGCTCTGACCCAGCTCACCTGCGATATCAAGGATAACATGGATAAGGGTTTGCTCACAGGTGCCGTGTTTATTGACCTCTCAAAAGCATTCAGTATGGTCTATCACCTGCTTCTGCTGACTAAGCTTCATGCCCTAAGTGCCTCAGACTCTGCCCTATCCTGATTTGATAGCTATCTGGATAACCGATCTCAAGCTGTTTCCTTCTGTAAGGTTCTCTCCTCCCCTATCGCCATCACCCGCGGAGTTCCACAGGGTTCCATACTTGGTCCTTTACTCTTTTCTCTCTTCCTAAATGATATCTCCAGTCCTTCTCTACACAGCAGCCTACTCATGTATGCTGATGATCTCGTGCTTTATTATTCATCCAAGTCTATCGCTGACATTAACCTAAACCCTATCACATAACTTTCAATCCCTTCAATCCTGGCTCTCTACTAACCATCAAATACTAAATATAAGTAAGACTCAGGCCATGCTTTTTGGGTCCTCAAAAAAAGTGCCCTCTGTGTCCCCTAAACTCCTTGTCCACTGCAGGGATGGGACTAATGTCACTAACACCTCTACTTTCAAATACTATGGGGTTACACTTGACCCGGCGCTGGATTTTTCGGTATATGTCAATGAGGTTTGTCGGTCTGTCAATGCTAAAATTGGGGCGGCCTATCGAGTGCACCATTCACTCACCCCGAGAGTGAGGAAATTGGTAGCTAGAGGGGTATTACTACCTCAACTCCTTTATGCCCTCCCTGTTCTCTACCAAGCCAATGCCAGTGTGCTTGGCAAGTGGGACATTTCCTATAATAATATCTGCAGGTTCGCTTTATCAGCTCCTCGCCTAACTCATCACTGCCTACTCTACTCAGGCCTAAACTGGTTGTCTCCCAAAGACCTCGGTCATACACTCTAGGGTGTCTGGTTGACTCCCTTACTAGATCACCTTGTCCAGCCTCTCTGGGTGACATGCTTACCCCAGCCTCCCACTCTCACCCACTTAGGTCCTCGTCCATCCCAAAGCTCATAATACGGTCATGCGCCACCAAAATGGGTGAATAGGCTTTCTCCTATTTCGCCCCTAGGTTCCGGAACTCGTTCCCCCCTTAGGTTAAAAACTCCTCCTCCCACCTTTCTTTTAAGCATTCTCTGTTCTCACCTACTTGCCATAGGTAACTGCTCCCGCTAATAACCAGGAGCCACCACGTAAGGTGCCATGCAATTTAGTATTAACGTATTACTGTATCCTTTTATGTATTTTCCTTTTTCACCAAGCTTGGCTAATTGACTGTTTGAGAGAGCTCCTCCTCATGCCAATTCTACTTTGTTACTTACTGTTTTACCTTATTGTTGACTGCATAACTGTCTGATTGCCCTACACACTGCTGTATCTCTACCCAGTCTGTAACAACTGCACCTAAGTTGTTGTTTTGAACTATACCGTTGTTGCTTCTGTATTGTACTGTCCTGGGTCGTGTCTGAAAATAGGTAGGATTGTTGCCTAGCGCACTTTCCCAATTACCAAAAGCTAATAAATAAAATAAATAAACTGAAAGAAAAGATAATCAAGGAGATTTTCTAACACAGCTTAACATGAGGAATACTCTATACTATTGGTATGAGGCATACTTCGTTTTCAAAATGATTAACATTTAATGCAAAGAGAGTGTGAATATACAAAAACTGATGGAGTTTCACCTCTTATTTTTTAAGATGAGAGAAAAACCAAAGCAGCACACAGCTCAGAGGAGAAACGAGTTTTGTTTATTAAGGTCATAGTATTTAAAATCGGGGAGGTGGACAAGAATTACAAGAAGCCTTTTCTAAAACAGATTGTTATAGTGTTACATTTTATTTTCACATATAAAGTGAGATAAAATTAATTATAAAATTTTCTCACAAGTAAATACCCCCATACAATAAAAGATAAGCAAAGATAAAAACTGAAAAAATGAGTAATATACTTCACAAAATATTAATTGACTAGAAATATAAAGTACCTTTAAACATTCCCTTTTTCATCCCCATCCCCTTCCCCCCAGTTCACTATATCCTAAACTCTGGTTTCTTCTCTGTCTCTCTCCTTTTTTTAGCCAATAGATTTTGAAAACTGAGATAGTTTGAAAAGCAAAATGAAAGAAAGATACTATCTCAAACTGTGAACAGGTATATATTTAAGCGCATAGTCTGGCTGTTCACTTCCTTTAAGACACAGTAACAATGGAGTACTGATGGGTTCTTGCTTTATGTTGTTTTATTTAGATCAATAACCCCACAGAGTGTTCTGCAGAAGAGATACTGTAATCCTGAAATGTACGTCTACACTAAAAGAGCTGTAAAAAGGGCAATGTCAAACAAGAAATTAAAATATGTCAAACAAGAAATGAATGAAAATATATTCATGAAGAAATATGAATTAAGGAATAAACAATGCACAATAATAAAAAAGATTATACTTATAAGAGAGTCAATGTGTTTTTTTATAAACTTCCTGTGGTAGAGGTATCCCATTAATTAAATAGCATTGATTTTAAGATCAGATCCTTTTTATGACCTTGAAGCCCTAAACGGACTGAGTCCCCTATCCCTTAGGGAGCTTCTGGCAACCCACCCCGATATCCGTAAATAACGCTCCGCTGGTACTGGCCTGCTGGTTGCTCCAAAATCAAGATTAAAATCAGCTGGGGATAGAGCCTTTTCTGTACTTGTTTCCTTACTCTGTAACAACCTCCCTGTGGATATTTGGTTTGTCCCATTTGTCCTCTTTTCTAAAAGTAAACTGAAGGCATGGCTTTTCAGACAGGCTTTTGCAGGGGACTAAAAAAAGGCATGGGTATCTGCACAGCTTGTTTTATAATACCTGTAACATATAATTCTCCTTTATTGCAAGGTTATGATTTGGTTGTTGTTATAGTTAAAATGTTTTCTTTTTCTATGTTTTGCTTCTGGTGTAAAGTGTCTTAGTTTTCAGAAAGGTGTTTTTAAATAAACTATGTCTGTCTGTCTGTCTGTCTGTCTATCTATCTATTGTATCTATCTACGATTTGGGAACCAGTGTTTATGGAATGAGATCAATCCTGGTGTGGGAGTAGAACCCGTGACCTTCTGGCCCAGAGGCTGATGTGCCACCAAGATTTTGTAGGGTCTGTACTGTATTGTAACATGACCAAAGCCACGTTTGTTGCCTCTGACACCCTCAGCATGACAAAGGGTCTGAGGGCAGCTCTCACCAGAACCAGTCAGTCAACTGAATGACTGCTGCCAAGCCAGAAGGGCTCATGGACTATTGGATGACTTCATTAGTTGACCCGCAGACATAACAGTTTATTGGACACTGAGCGACAGATCACTGTCCTTCTGTGCTGGACAAGGGGACTGACTAACTGGAGGGCTGGGCTGCAGTCTTGAGTGGAAGGAGATACATTTGCAGTCGCATGCAGTGCCAGTGCAAACTATGTTAGGGATGCACTGAATGACAGAATAGGATTTCTCGGATTCCAGCCATTTTTTTTTGGAATTTTAAATTTCGGTATTTAGGGCTAAAAAGTCTGAATTCCAAAAAACCCTTATCGGGTATGGGTTTTTGCTGGGCCCCTGGCCATTGAGCTTCCCACATTGACTGATTGGGCCTTCCACTGGATTGATTGTATAAAGGAACAGTGAGGACCATTGGTCCTGCTAAAATGTAATGCTCTATGTTCAATTCTCTTCACAGTATTGCTATGAGAGAGCATGTTTCAGGTTAGTGAGTGAACTCCGAGGGTTGTGAAGAACCCTTCCAGGGTAGTGGCAGAACCCCATAAAATTGCCTGTCAAGTCCTGTATGTAACTGTAGATAAAATTATTCCTGTTTCCTGTAAGTAACTGCAGCCTTAAAGGAACCATCTGTATGGATTTGCTGGGACATGGCCCCAGCATGATATCTGGACTAGTCCCTTAGGAAAAGGCCTCAAGAAAGGAATTGTTGCATTTATTTCGGCAGGGACCATCATCCTGCTAAACTGTGGACACCTCACAGAAACATCTGGAAAGGAAACATCATTTTCAGTCATAATAAGCTAAGTATGCAGCCTTGTAGACTGTATTTCTTCTGAACTTCAAAAACTATAAACTATGTACTGTGGTGCAGGAGGATGCCCTGTAGTGGGGTTAATTTGACCAGGGGCTCTCTGCTCCATGGGAGCCTATAGGGTTAGTTTGCTGGACCCAAGCAACTATGGTCCCCCAGTGGGACGTTCCCCTCTGAACCCTTCTAAACTTTGTGATGTGTCACAAGAGTCCTGGATTAGCTGGGGCACGAGCATGGAATTGGTGGAGGTTCTGTAGGCTGCAGGACCTCAACTTTGGCTACCATAATGCCACAGGGAGGCAGATGCACCAGATCCCAAGTTGGGCAGTGGTGGACATTCCCTTGGGGGCAGCGACAAAGTGGGTTCCAAGTCTAGGGGAGGTTGGTAGGATGGAACCTCTGGGTAGCTCCCAAGTGAAATGCCCCACAGTTACATCCATATTTCATTGCTGGAAATGTTTTACCACAACAGAAATAGATGCTAGCCTGTTTAATCTACCCCATGCTGGGGTCTTTAAACCATTCTGAGATGCTGTTAACTGTCAAATCAAATGGGCCCCAGGATGGCATGCAGCCCCTAAAATACCTGGCCTCTAGTATCTGTGGACCAGTACACCAAATAATTCACCCCTGTGGAACACAGACTTTGCTTTGGACTTATATTTCTTGGCTCTACAGTACTGTGATTAACACAGTTTTCTAATAATATGCTCATGAGTGCTTCCTTTAATAAATGGAGTTGTTGGACTTTAATCAAGTTACAGACATTCAGTTATTGTTCAGGACTATTTGCTGGCAAATCCCTATTGTTTGCACTGGCCTTAAGAGCATCCAAACCTAAGGGAGGTCACCTCAGATCCAGGAGGTCAAGTGAGTTTTTATTGTGGGTCCAAGCCCTAGAAATGAACTGCTGCCATCTAAAACCCCTAGACAAGCGAGGGGCTACATTTGTATGTTTAGTACTAAGTTTTTTCTTAACATCATTCCCCTTCACTGACAATAGTTTATTAGATGCTGTGATGAAACTGACAGTATAGTTTTCTGACTTCTGTTCGGCAACACGTGAATATTTTTAAAAATGTGATAAGGCCCAGATAACTGTAAGAAGTTCTTATAATGGACCAGAACCTTTCATAACCTCAGGTTAGGTGTGAGGTGCCCACAGTTCTCCCATTCACAGTGAATATCAATATTAAAAGTAACAGCAGTTTGAGCTCATGAGTCTTGTAAGTGTCAAAAGCCTCCCTGGCCTTTTCTGAAGTCCTTCCAGTGTGGAGCAGGAAGGGAAAACAGGTTAGGATTAGGCGTGATGTAATACAGGAGTTTAATGGATAGTTTAATGGATGGCATCAGGAAAACAAGTACCACTTCATGTGGGATTGGGGGAACTTCAGGGACAGGAGACTCTTGAAAGGTGATGCACTTCACCTGACAGGAGAGGGGGCCTGCATGCTGGGGCAGATGTTTGACGCCTACGTCAGACATTTAAACTGACTGTGGGGGAGACTGGGTCTAGGCTAACCATGGTGACTAGTGAGAGGAAGGAAAGCCTAGCTAGTACTCCACACCTAGGGGCTTGTAGCAGCACAGCGGGTAAAATGAGAACTGTAGCCCTTACTGGACTAGGTGAAGGGGTGTTAGAGAGGGGGAACGCAAAAAGTGCAAACATCAAGAAAAACTATTCATTATAATTAAGGAAGAAACTATACAAAATAATAAAAAAGATTATACTTATAAGAGAATCAATGTGGTTTTTCATACACTTCCTGTGGTAGAGGTGTCCCATTAATTAAATAGTATTTCAAAGGTCTAGAACTTTAGGACCCTCCCACAAATCAATGATACTATTTAACAAGAAAGGGACAGCAAGGAGTCACCAAATACCAATTCATAATGATTCTTAAAACCAGTGCACCATCTCATTGGTAGCCAGTGCAATGAACGCAGTGCAGGAGGGATGTGATCACTTCTCCTCACAGAGGTGACAAGTGTGGCTGCTGCATTCTGCCTGAGCTAGAGGTGGTGGCTCTGACCTGCTGGAAGGCCCAGGCAGAGTGCACAGCAACAGTCAAGGTAAAAGAGACCACAAAAGCATGCACTAGTGTTAAGAGATCGTCCTGATTAAGGTAGGAGCACAATCCAGATATTAAATGAGGGTCCCGTCTACCTTTTCTGGTGTATGTTTAGGAGGTCGTTAAAATCCCATGGTACTTCTTGACAAGAGTAGGGAAATTTCCTTTAATTCTCTGCAAACCATCAAGTTGCTCCAGGCTAAATTCTCTTTTACCAATCTCCTGCTTCAACTGGAGGGTCTCCAGCACAACCTTAATATACAGAATAGAGGTAAATCCCTGGTTAACCCTGAAAGGTGCAAACAGGGTATTTCAAATATTGGGGACTTGATCGATCCAGTAACTAATATCCTAAAGTCTTTCGAGGAACTTAGACAGGATTTCAAGCTTCAAAAATTTCATTGTTTCCTATCTGCAGATTAGAAAGGCCTTAGCAGATACAATATTTGGCCCCAATCTGGAATTACCTCATGGGGGGGTCTGGATTGGAACCCTATCTGTAGAGTTGTTAGTTGTTTGTTTGTTCATTTCAAGGTTAAGACAACTGAGTATAAAACTCATTTACAATGGTGACCTTCCATGCATACAATACACAAGCATACAATAAATATTAGTTAGAACAACACAATAAGCATGGTTAATTAAAACAATTGCACAACTTTTTCGAGGACCACAGAAACTTTTTCAGTGCAAAAACTGAGGGAGGTTTTCTGGTCTGTATCCTAAATTCTTGAGGGAGACTGTTCCAAAGAACTGGAACATAATAACTAAAACACAATTGAGAACGCTTAGTTTTATTAAAAGGAACCAATATTTCTCTAGCACAAGAATTCCTCAAAGAAGGTTTTATATTCCTAAAGCTTAACCTGTTGCTCAAGTATGTAGGAATATAGCCCAACCCACTTTTATAAGCAAATAACCGTTTATGCATTTCCCTTCTTTCACATAAGGGGGCGTGTCTAAGCTGTATAAGTTGCTGTGCATCTGTACTGACAACTCTTCAGTGAGTGAGGCCTCGAAGTCGAAATGGGAAACTGACCTAGGGCAAAGTATTTCTGCAGAATACTGGGCATCTGCCTGGAGGAATGCAAACCAGGCATGCAAGGAGGTTCAGGGCAGGACTGTGCAGTTCAGAATTCTTCACCAGTATTATTACTTCCATGATGTAGGCTTGAAAAGATGGGGTTCTGTCCTGGGTGGTAACTGCTGGAAGTGCAGCGAGCCACGTGCTAACCTACTGCACATGCTATGGAGCTGTCCCCAGGTGTTTAAATTATTGAAGCAAATACATGGGATTTGCTAGAATGTCACTGAGTCAAGAATTTTGTCATCTCCACTGACTTTTATATTGGGATTTCCTCCCAGCTAGGATCTCTATCTAAAAGACAGATCAGATGGATTCTTTCAGCTTCCTTAGCCCTTAAGAGGTTATTACCTTCAAACTGGAAAGTGCAGTCTTTGCCTACTCTGGCCGAGTGGTATAATAACACAACAGCTTTAGTGCAGAATGAGAGAATGTATCTGTTGCTTTACCAGATGGCAAAGTTCTTTGAAACATGGTCCCCCTTCCTAGAGTTGGCATCTTGAAGAGTATTTAATTTTATTTGCTTCTGTATATGGGTGTGCAGCATTCTGCTATTCCACATTATTTTTAGCATTGTTTCACAGTCTCTGTTACTCAAACTATTATGCACTGTTTAGTACAACCAGTATTATTGCTTGAATTTTTTTTTCTTTTCTTGATTTTCTGGCTAGTGTGTGTATCTAGCCTCTTAATGTATCTGCAATACTGTAATTGTATTGTTCAAAACCAATAAAATATTAATTATAAAAAAAGGAGTAGGGAATTTTTATTGAACAAAAACACAGTCATGCAGAGCTAAAGTGAAAAAAAAACTCTCAGTGACAACAAAGCACCACAATAAAGTATGTACAACCAATATTCAGACAGAAGAATTAAAAAAGGAAAACAAAAAAACTAAATGAAGTTATTTTGAAACCGAAACATGCAATATTCGCAGCTACTTGCAAAGTAAATAACAGTCTCTCACCACACTAGCATGCCTGTCGCCTCTCTGTTGATTAGTACTGCCTGCATTATAATCCCAGTAATTCTGTGGGAAAGCCCTTTCAGTGGGAATCCAATCGTGGTTTAGCAACTACATCAGCATCAGTCGTGTAGATCTTATGTAAAGTTAATTATAAGGATGTAGGAAGCTCCTGGTGTGACAAGTTTCTGCTGTGGCGAGAGGGCACATCTCGACTGTCACATATACAACTTAAGAACTGCAAAAAGCGCTGTCAGAGTACTAATATCAAAGTATTTCCAGGCCGGGGATAAAATCCCTAAAACCAGTTCTTGATACGAGATATTCTTGAAATGAGGGGAGAAAAAAGCACCAGGACTCTGTTGTATATGGAAAAGTAAGGAAAAGGTGAGTTTCAGTTCCAAAGACAGTCACACCCTACCCTGGGGCAATATCTCTCCTTAGAAAATGGGTAGGAAGAATTCTTGTCTGTGACTGGCTAATCACCACCTCAAAATGACAACTCTACCATCTAGAAATCTAAGTCTAAGAATTCCCCCACCTACAAATTTCCAAATTAACCATTGCCCTTTTCTGTTAAGAAATTATTATTTTTGTTTTACACACACACACACACACACCACTGCAAAGTTTTTTTTTTTCTTTTGTTATTTTAACTACCATCTATTAAATAAAATCTTCATCTGCACACAGAACCTCCAAGTTGCAAAATGATGTACACCCAAAACTGTTACACTGGTAGACATAACTCAGTCCTCTAGTTCTAGTTAGACTGCATTGGCTGTGAGGGCCTCAGCATGGTCCCAACTCAGCATTACTTTTAACAAGCATTTGTCAACGCCGAATGTTTGCTTGCTGGCATTAGCAGTGGAAGTGCAGGAGTTAGACAGATGCAGTACAGAAATGGTAGTGATGTATTGAACTGACGCCAACTCCACCCCCACCATGCAGAGATGGACAGGCATTGGGGTGTGCCTTTGGGTCGTCGCCCATTAGGGTCACGACATTTCACCTCACCCTACCCTGCAGACACTGACAAGTGTTGAGGTGTGCCTTGGGGTGTTCGGGCTTTACACTTCCCTCATTCCATAAGGAAATACGCTGAAATGGGTGCAGTATAGGACAATGGGGTGAACTCTAGGGCCAAAGAGTCCAAGGCGCACCTCAATGCCTATCACTGGCTGCAGGGTGGGGTTGAGGTGAGGGTGGAATGGTGTGAGCATCAATTCTTGTGGGGATTTTTTGTACCAGATTTTCAATATAGGTATTTTGGGACCTCCGCTCATGAACAGTGTTACTGTGATTTTCTTAATCTGACCTGAACAATGATTTCCCACAGCGAACACGCTATTCTGCACCAGAAGTGTGAAAACACATTTCAGCCTGGATGTGAAAAATGACAGCTATAATGTCCATAAGGACGTGTGGAAAAATACCAGGGTTGAAAATCTTGAGTGAAAATAGTACAAATTAGTGAAGTTACGAGGGTGCGTAGAAACTGCAATGCACGTTCGTAACACAATCATTTTATGGACTTTTGTCACCAAATTTTCAACATAGGCATTTTAGGACCTCTGCTCATGAACAGTGTCACTGTGATTTTCTTAATCTGTTCCAAACATTGATTGCGCACACCGACTGCGCCATTGTCACCTTCATACACGGAAACACATTTGGGCAACAGCTGAAAAATGACAGCTGTACTGCTCATAAGGAGGGTGTGGTAAAATGGTAATGTTGAAAATCTGGAGTGTAAATATAAAAATTTGCAAACTTATGAGCGTGCGTAGGAACTGCGCAACGCACGCTCATAAAACAGTCATTTTTGAGAATTTTTTCACCAAATTTGCAACATAGGCTTTTTAAGAGTCCACCTCATGAACAGTGACACTGTAATTTCGTTAATCAGTCCCAAAGGTGATCCCATACAGTGACTGCAAAATCACCTTTCTGGAAGAAAAAACTAGATGACAGTGATTGAAATCATGAGATGGGGTCTCAAGAACCCAATGTTGAAAATTTGGTGCAAAAATCCAAAAAAATGACCGAGATATGAACCAAAGTTGAAAAAACCCTATTTATGCCATTAAACAGCTTACTGGCATTTCTTCAGTTCATGGTTGGCTTTGAAGAGTGCAGACGTGTTCCCAGTTTACCAAAGATCATCGCACCGGGCTCTGGAGGTAAGCATGGAGTGAGGGGGGTGTGGGGAGGTGGGGTGAGCAGAGGGTGGGCGAGGGTTGGGGAAGGCAGGGGCACGAGAAACAGCTAGGGACTGGTGTCTTTCCTCACAGGTTTATTTTTTAAAAAGATGACGTTGGACTTTTGCCACGCTGGGGTGGGTGCCCAGCATGGCACCTGGAAATTTGGGGGGGCAGTGGAGCCAATGGGGGATTGGGCACCCCTGCTGGCCACACAGTCTCTGGGAGCACATGATGACGTGGGACGTTTTCCTCACTGGGGTGGGCTCCCAGTGCGGCAGCATGAAGTTTGTTTTTGGGGGCACTGGAATGACGGGGATTGGGCACCCCATCGGGCTCTGGGCCATAGCTTGGGGTGCCTGCGTGCCAGGGGATTGGGCACCGCTCAGCACACAACAAATGGTGGGGTACATCATACAGATGCAGTGGCATACAGTTAGAGCTGCTAAGGTGGTGGCGTGTAGGTAATTTGCATACTGCTGACGGCAGGGCAGTATGCAAACTGCCTACACATTACCACCGCTGATTGTAGTGGTCATTTGCTTTCAACTGTACACCACTGCATCTGAACTGCTGTCATAGACAGCTCAGACAGTCATTGGTGTGGTGGGGCCGTGCCTGCAAAAAGGAGCAGGGCATTGGAAGCGGGGTGCCACACCCACGAAAACTCATATGGTGGCACTATGTTTCTTGCACATGCATGTAAGCAAACATAAAAATGGTTGGCTTTGAAATCTGAAACTTCCAAGTGTGATAGGGCTTGGCCCATGGAGTATGCATTTGTAATTTTTATTTTTATAACACGTGCCATGTTTGGAACATTAGCAACAAGCATTTGTCAATGCCGAATGCTTGCTTGCTGGCATTGGCATTGGTAGTGTAGGAGTTACAGAGCTGCATAATAGGAATGGCAGTGAAGTATTGAACTGAAGCCAACCCCATCACCACCCTGCAGATAGTGACAGGCATTGGGGTGTGCCTTTGGGTCGTCAGGCATAACGGCCACACCATTTCACCACACCCTACCCTGCAGACACCGGCAAGTGTCACAGTGCACCTTGGGGTCTTTGGCACTTATGCGCACCCCATTCCATCGGGAAATACAGTGAGATGGGTGCAGTATAGGAGAATGGGGTGAACTTTGGGGCTGAAGAGTCCAAGGCACACCTCAATGCCTGTCACTGGCTGCAGGGTGTGGGTGGGGGTAGAATGGTATGAGCATTGCAGGCGACAATCCCAAGGCACAGCCCTGATGCCTGTCATTCTCTACAGGGTGGGGCGTTATGGTAGGAAAGCATAACGCCTCAGGCATTTGTTGGTATTTTCACTCAAAATTGTCAACATGTTTTTTTTTGTGACCCCCACCTCATGAACAGTGGCAATATCAGTTTGTTAGCCGAAAGCTGCTTTTGCACAGCGACTATGGCATTTGACACCACAGGAGCAAAAACACATTCCGAACAGGATGTGAAAAATGACAGCTGTACTGTTCATGAGGAGGTGTAAAAAATGATAATGTTGAAAATCTGCAGTGAAAATGTAAAAAAAAGTGGTGAAGTCACGAGTGTGCGTAGAAACTGTGCAATGCACACTCATAATGTAATTGGTTTGGGGATTTTTTACAGCAGATTGTCAACACAAACATTTTGGGACCTCCGATCATGAACAGTGTCACTGTGATTTTCTTTATCTGTCCCGAGCAATGATTTCCCACAGTGACCACGCATTTTTGCTCTGAAAGTGTGAAAACACATTTTGGCCATGTTGTGAAAAATGACAGCTGTACTGTTCATAAGGAAGTGTGGAAAAATGCCACTGGTGAAAATCTGGACTGAAAACATTACTAATTCATGAACTTATGAGGAAACTGCGCAATGCTCACTCGTAACACAGTCATTTTATGGACTTTTGTCACCAAATTTTCAACATAGCCATTTTAAGACCTCTGCTCATGAACAGTGTCACTGTGATTTTCTTAATCTGCCCCAAACATTACTTTCATACACCGACTGCACCATTGTGCGCTACATGCACGGAAACACATTTTGGGCAACATGTGAAAAATGACAGCTGTACTGCTCATAAGGAGGTGTGGTAAAATGGCAATGTTGAAAATCTGGAGTGCAAATATTAAAAATTTGCAACCTTATGAGCGTGCGTCAGAACTGCGCAATGCACGCTTGTAAAACAGTCATTTTTAGGAATTTTTTCACCAAATTTTCAATATAGACATTTTAAGACCTCTGCTCGTGAACAGTGTCACTGTGATTTTCTTAATGTGTCCCATACATTGATTTTACACACCGACTGTGCCACTGTGCGCTACATGCGTGGAAACACATTTTGGGCGAGATGTAAAAAATGACAGTTGTACTGCTCATAAGGAGGTGTGGTAAAATGGCAATGTTGAAAATCCGGGGTGCAAATATTAAAAATTCGCGAACTTACGAGCGTGCATTGGAACTGCACAATGCATGCTCATAAAAATTTGCAACATAGGCATTTTGAGAGCCCACCTTATGAACACTGGCACTGTCATTTCGTTAATCAGTCCCGAAAGGTGATTTCGCGCAGTGACCGTGAAATCACCCTTCGGGCCCGAGTTACGCCATGACAGTTCAGAATTCATGAGGAGGGGTCCCAAAAACCCCATGTTGAAATTTTGGTGCCAAAATTCAAAAAAATGCCTGAGATATGCATCAAAGTTGAAAAACCCTATTTATGGCATTATACAGCTTACCGGCATTTTCTCAGTTTGCGGTCGGCTTTGAAGAGTGCAGATGTGTTCCCGGTCCCCCGAAGATCATCGCACCGGACTCCGGAAGTAAGTATGGGGCGAGGTGGGGGTGTGGGGAAGCAGAGTGCACAGAGAGTGGGTGCGGGTGGGCAGGTAGACTGCCGAAGGAACTTTTTTTGTTTACAGGTTTGTTTTTTTTAGGAAGGCGACATGGGACATTTGCCAAGCTGGGGTGGGCTCCAGCGTGGCAGCTGGAAAACTGTTTGAGGGGTATGGAGCCGACAGGGGATTAGGCACCCCCGTCGGCCATAACAATTTTTGCCACGCTGGGGTGGGCTCCCAGCGTGGCACCTGGAAAGCTTTTTTGGGGGAGGGAGCGCAGCAGAGCCAACGGGGGATTGGGCACCCCCATTGGCCATCCAAGTAGGTGATGCCCTATCCTGCTTGCTTGCTTGTTTGTTTCTTCATTTTTGCTAACCAGGTAAGCCCACTGAGGACAAATATGCATTTTCAGTGACAACCCAGGTGCAAGGCACAAACAAATACAATATACACGTTGATAAATACAGTAAAAATAGAATACAGTTCATATATAACTAAAATCAACAGTTAAGCATGAATCCATGAGCAAGTACAAGTATTCAGCAAATGCATGTTCATACCATTTATAAAACAGGCCATAGTCTTGGCTGAATTTGTAATGGTACTGCATTCCATGCTTTCGGGGCATTATGTGAAAATCATTTCTTTTTTAAAACTTAGTTTATTTCAAGTTCCAAGCGTTAGTGAAAATCGGTTCTAAGTACCTAGGTTAGTTCAACGCACTGGAGTTGCGAAATTTTAATTGTTTGCTCCAGTGATGCCACAACCTGTACAAATATGGATTAATGTCTTTAAATTGGTAGCACTTTAACATTTAGATTTTCCAAAGCAGAGTTGTCTGAGAGAATAATACTTTTTTTTTTTTTTTATCTAAAGGGAGCCACTGGAGCGGATTATATTATTATAATATACTATGAAGCTGAATCTGACGATTTATTTGCTTTTAAGCAGAATCTATAAACATGATTCAGTAATTTGTGAACGCTAGTCAAAGTAGTGGAACTAGCAGCTGAACAGCTTACTAGGCCATAAACCATAACTGAAATGAGATATGCTTGAGCGATAGGCAATAGCGAAGAATCAAAGATGCAGTCTCAACAGCGATACAGCATGCCTAATCAGTTCTTCACTGTCTTAATTAACTGATCTGCGTGTAACAAGTGAGTCAGTGTACAATCTAATGTCGGGTCCAAATATTTAAATGACGTAACATTTTCTAAGTAGATGTTATCCAGGGTATGAATTGACAAAACTAGAGATTTTTTGAGTATAGCTGCGAAAGGTAGTAAAAAGCATTGTGTTAGTTTTCTTTTGTATTTAAAATAAGGCAATGTTCCTTAATCCAGGTTTGAAAAACATTAACATCTTTCTGCAATCATTCAATTAAGCAATTTATCCCTCCAGGGTATGGGTATACTGGAGGACTTACCACGGCTGGTATGATTCGGTCACGAGGCGCAGTGTTAGGTTCTCCAGTATACCCACACCCTGGAGGGATAAATTGATATTATACAATGGCAAATGTTGTTTTATTTATTTTTTTTATATATTTTGTAACTAACTGAGGTCCGTACAGTTGGAAGGAGGATGTCATTTTTTTAATATTTACCGCGGTGTTTTAGCGAAGTGGCGACAGGACAGATGGCGGTAGTTTCCATTAAAGTGAAAGCGACCGGACTGGGACGAGATAAGGTTGGCTGGCACTTTTTCCCGTGGGTACAATGGAGGATTTACCATGCTGGGAAAGGTGCCAGCCAACCAATCAGGATGCAGTATTTGGGACATTGGATTTACCACATTGTATAATAGCATTTGTAACATCTTCAGCAGCAGAGCAGATGACAGCGTCGTTAGTGTATAATAGTACTAACAACGTTTTACAAGTATCAGGTGAATCAATGATGAAAAGGCTAAAGAGCATGGGGCCCAGGATTGAGCCTTGTGCTCTCCCAATGCTAGTCTTCCTGTATGTTGAGTAGCTATCTCTCACTTTTGTCTTGCACTCTGCCCTGTCCAGATAGCTTATGAACCAGTTTGAGATTAGTCCAGACAGTCCCGCAGCTCTCAGTTTAGTAAGACATAACTTATGATTAACTAAATCAAGTGCTTTTGAGAAATCAACAAAAATGGGTGCCACAGAACACCCAGAATCAACTGATGTATGCACATACTCTGTGAAAGTCAAAAAAAGCTGAGTTAGTGCTGTGGTGCTGTCTGAACCCCTGCTGCTGGGAAGTGAGAATATTACATTTACTGTATTTGAGTTTCCAATTATCTCATTCTTTCTAGCAATTTAGGCAAGGGAGAGAGAGCAGAGCAATCAATCAGACATTCTCTACAGATGTTTTAGACCCCTGCTTGTGTATAGGGACAATGTCAGCCTTCTTCCATAAAGCTGGCACCATACCAGTGCACAAGAGCGATTAATGATTTTTGTCAAAGGGATTGAAATTTCTTCCTTAGTCAACTTAAAGCAGTACGTGCCATGAAAACTGTTTTTCCAAAACTCTAGTTTCACCTGCAATTAATAATCATATTAGCATACCTCTACAATCTACTTTCTTAGGTAACTTCTATACTGTGCATCATGATTTTTTTTTTCCGATCCTAATTATTGCCAGGTTATTTCTAAGCCAAATGTGGCAGCCATCTTATTTCTTGATGTAACCCACACCCCCCCCTTCAAAAAGTGGGTCTTACGTATCGAGCCTCTAGTGGCTCGGGGTGGGTCCACCTTTGTCGCCTGCATCCTCTGGTGGTAAATGGTGCTGGAGGCAAGGTGAAAAGTGGTGCCATTACCCATTTGTTCTGTTGTGCAACACCACTGAAAGGGGATGCCCCTGTACCTGAAGATGAACTGGGAGGACTGCCAAAGTCACCAGGGACAAACTGAATTATAATCCCCGTCGGACTGACCGTTTTCTAAAGCTAAAAAAGCAGCTAGCAGTAAGTTAATGTTTGTGAAACAGCAGCCAGGCTTTGAACTGCACATAGATAGATGGACACTGCCATTTTGGGACCCTTGACCTTGCTACTGGCCAAACAGAATGAAAGGGGTCCTGGACAGAATACTGGCATGTGAGAGAAACAGCACCAAGTGTTTGGCACCATTTGGTAGCCACTAAGGAAGCCAGAGTGTGAATGACAAGTTCGGACAGTCAATCAGAATCTAAACAAGCATTTGTCAATGCAGTGAAATATTGAACTGACGCCAACCCCACACCCACCCTGCAGAAACTGACAGCTGTTGGGGTGTGCCTTTGGGTCATCAGCTATAACGCTCATGCCACTTTACCTCACCTTACCCTGTAGACACTGACAAGTGTCGTGGTGTGCTTTGGGGTCCTTGGGCGTTATACTTACCCATTCCATAAGAAAATATGCTGAGGTGGGTGCAGTATTGGAGAATGGGGTGAACTTTGTGGCTGAATACTCCAAGGCGCACCTCGATGCCTGTCAGTAGCTGCAGGGTGGGGGTGGGGGTGGAATGGCAGGAGCATTACAGCTGATGATCCCAGGTCACACCCCTGACGCCTGTCAGTCTCTACAGGGTGGGGTGTAACAGTTGGAAACCCCAACACTGTAGGCGTGTGTTGGTATTTTCACTCCAAATTATCAACATGGGCTTTTTGTGACCCCACCTCATGAAGAGTAGCAGTTATCAGTTTGTTAGCCAAAAGGTGATTTTGCAGAGCGACTGTGCCATTTGGCATCACAGGTACGTAAACACATTTTGGGCAGGATGTGAAAAATGACAACTGCATTGTTCATGAGGAGTTGTAAAAAAATGGCAACACTGAAAATCTGGAGCAGAAATATGAAAAATTGGTGAAGTCATGAGCATGCATAGAAACTGTGCAACGCACGTCCATAACCCAATTATTTTTGGGTTTTTTAAACCACATTTTCAACATAGGCATTTTGGGACCTCCCCTCATGAACAGTGGCACTGTGATTTTCTTAATCTGTCCCAAAAGTTGATCTCCCACAGCAACCTCGCCATTGTACGCCACAGGTGTAAAACACATTTCGGGCAGGATTTGAAAAATGACAGCTGTACTCTTCATAAGGAGGTGTGAAACAATGCCAGTTTTGAAAATCTGGCATGGAAATATTGCAAATTTGCGAAGTTACAAGGGTGCGTGGAAACTGCGCAACACATGCTTGTAACACAGTCATTTTATGGACTTTCATCACCAAATTTTCAACATAGGCATTTTAGGACCTCTGCTCATGAACAGTGTCACTGTCATTTTGTCAAACTGTCCCAAAAACTGATTTCGCACAGTGACCATGCTATTCTATGCTGGACGTGCAAAAACACATTTCAGCCAAGATATGTAAAATGACAGCTATACTGTTCATAAGGAGGTGTGGGAAAATGGCAATGTTGAAAATCTGGAGTGAAAATATTACAAATTCAGGAAGTTATGAGCGTGTGTGGAAACTGCACAATGGACGCTCATAAAACAGCCATTTTTTGGATTTTTGTCACCAAATTTGCAACATAGGCTTTTTGAGAGCCCCCCCTCATGAACAGTGGCACTGTCATTTCATGAATCAGTCCCAAAAGGTAATTCCGCGCAGTGACCCTGAAATCACCTTTCAGGACAGAATAACGCCATGACAGTGACTGAATTCATGAGGAGGGGTCCCAATAACCCAATGTTCAAAATTTGGTGCCAAAATTTCCAAAAATGACCGAGATATGCACCAAAGTTGAAAAAACCCTATTTATGCCATTATACAGCTTACGGCATTTCTTCAGTTCATGGTTGGCTTTGAAGAGTGCAGGCCAGCGTTCCCAGTCCACGAAGACTGTCGCGCTGGGCTCAGAAGTAGTAATAGGGTGAGGGGTATGGGGAGGTGGGGTACGCAGAGGATGGAGTGCGGGTTGAGGAGGGAGCAGGACAGACCGCAAGGGACCGTTTTCCAATTTACAGATTTAAAACAAAAAAATTGCAGGACTTTTTTTTTTTTTTTTTTACAGGGGCATTTGGCATGCTGGGGTGGGCTCCCATAGTGTTTTGGGGAGACAGGGTGCTCTAGCCGACAGGATTGGGCACCCCGTCGGCTTTATCGCGAGGGGACAAGAGCCGAGGGATTGGGCACCCCCTTGGCACCACAACAAATGGGGGACATTATGCCGGCGGGGTGGGATACCCATCAACAAATTAAACTGGGAAGGGGGACTAAAGCTGCGGGGATTGGGGCCCCCGTCAGCAAGAGAAAGACTGTTGGGGGGGTGTATGATGCTGAGGGGGATTGGGCACCCCCTCAGCACACACATGAAATGGGAGGGAGGGGGCGTTATGCCGACAGGGAGTGGGCTCCCCCATTAGCAAATAAAGTGGGTCAGGGCATGCCAACAGGGGGATTGGGCACCCCTGAAGTCAGCGCTCTGCGTGGCGGCAGTCAATGCCGCCATATTTATTGAACTGCTTCACCAGGAAAGGTACGCCACTGCATGATGAGCTTGGCTCTCATTGCAGCGGACCTTTTCTTAGATCTGGTGGCCAGTTTACGTGTTGCTGGTGTCAGCGCCTGCAGCTGTCTTGTTGGGGAATGAGGGACGCACCTACTGATGTGTGCCCTGCATTCACCCACAGTGACCGCACCTCCACATCTGCTACTACTGCAATATGTTGGCTGGCACACAAGCACGAGCCAACATAAAAAGGAGGTAGCTGAGTGGAATTCTTCACCAGCCAAGGAGGCATTCACAGCAGTCCTTCCTGAATGGTTGGTGAGACCAGAAGTGCCGAGGAGGGTGGCCAAGGGTCTAGCCAGGCCTCAGGGCCAGAGATCCTGGTATGAGAGAATCCAATTGCCAGAAGTTCCATCCCAGCTGAATCTAATTGTTAAGAAACCTGCGTCATTAAGAGAGAGAAAGAGAGAGTGAATCCTCTGAAGCCTTCTGCAGACTACTGATATCAAAGGTGAGGACAAGCCATTCAGTCCTGTCTGGTGTGTTCAAGGAAGGAGTTGGTCAGGAGCTTGTCTCCAGGGTATTTTTACTTTTGATTGAAGGGGTGCCCACTGGGGGTGAGACAGGGTAGCTCCTTGGTATAGGGCCTTGTAAACTTGTCACACTGCTTCATACTGATTGAGAAGAGGAGTGCTGCAACACAAAGATCAGTCCAGGCCTGGACCCTTGATTGCCATTTGCCTGCTGCTGTGACACTATCCATTCTGAAGCATTAGCTACTGTTTCCCTGGTGATGGACACATGAGTACTGGTTTGCCAGCCAGGAAAACTGCTGCCATTGATTACAGTTTGCTCTGGAGTTCCATGCTGGATTGGTTTGTTGCTCATAGTAAAGTGCTAGCCAGACAGTCAGTTGGGTGGGCTTAAAGCCAACTTGCATATCTGTATGAGCACCAATGTACAGTAAGATCCCGGGCACCGGGACATCAGACCTTCAACTGTACTTAAATCATCTGGGTACCAAGTAGCTAAGACTAAGTTATAGTTAAAGAAAGTGACTGCTGTGAAATTCATTGTAAATTATGGAATTCTACTGCTAAGAGTAGTGGGATGGCCTACTGTAGAGTAGGCCTGGTTGCTATCCTATGTGGGTGCAGGGAGGCTTAGTAAGCAAGCTCTGAGGAGAAGCTTGGACATCCAAGAGCATACTGCCAAAGGTGATGCACCTGCATTGCTAACAAGAGCCAGTGTGTTGGTATTACTCAAAGTTACCGTTTAACCCATATGGTATAACCACCATTTCTTTCACAGGACCAGAACTGCAAAATGATAAAGTCCTGCGTTTAGTCTCTAACATTTGGTGTATGGGCATATTGGCCGTGATTCACTACAGTGTGAATTGCCTATGCGCCACAGATCTGAGGCACATAGGCAACCCTAAGTGAGAATGCTATAGAGTGGACCCCCGGTGGCATTCACAAATGGAGCACATGCCAATTATTTACCGGATCCCCTGGCTGCTCGAGCAGCTATGCAGCAAAGGTGAGCCGGGGGCATCCAGGGGGTGCACCCCATGCTCTGCCCATGCACAGCAGCACAGCATGCCATTTCAGGGCTGCAACTTATCTGCAGGGGGAAACTGGTATACCTCATTACATGCCCCCCCCCACACAAGTTGACAGCAGGGTGCAGTGGCCAAGGGATCCCCCCCATACACAGCTGCCACAGCCCACTGGGCCACCTGGGAGGGCTGGGGTGGTCATTTGGGCAAATGCCCACTGGTAATGCACTAGACGGTGCACCCTGTCCCAGGATCCCCTGCCCTCATGTGGGCAGGGACTGACTATGGGACCTGGACAGGGCATCCTATCGAAAAGCCCAGCAGCATCCAGCACTCTGCCTTAGCGTTGCCATGATCCTCCACTGCATGGCTGCATAATGAGGGGGTGGGGGCACGGACAGGCAGCTGGCGGTCTTGATTGCCAGGCAGCACACCCCGGTGCAGGGGTGTGGAGCAGCGCAGGTGGATTGCGCGCATTTCGCGCATGATACTGTCCTTTAGCGAATCATGGTCATTATTAGCAATCCACTTTAAATGGTCCAAGGTTTTGAAACTGCAATTAGTAGGTGTCATCTATTACTAGTGTGTTTCAAGGCAGAGTCCGAAAGTTGTTGAGGAAATAGGTTGGTACTGTATTGGGGGGGATAATATTCTACTGGTCAGCAGGCCCACTATTTCCTTCTTTAGGTAGAGGCACCTATTCCCCTTGTTACTCATCTGAACTACCCCCCCCCCCACATGATGATTTTAACAAGCCCAGGTCCCTCAACCATGCCTGGCCCCCACAGGTGCAAGGCAGAGGTAGTAACCAAGAAAGTAACACCAGTATCATCTGCATGGCAAGCTGGTTACATTGAGAAAAAAAGTAAATTAAAACATTTGTGAAATACTCAAATTCTGACAAAAAGTAGAACATTTAACCCCACCCAACCCCATATAAAAAAACTGGAAGGTGTCTGGAATGTTTTATTGTGAAAAGAAGGTAGGGTCAAAATGGTTGCCCTATTTCACTGCGCTGCTGTTTAAACAATAACCATGCACATGCTATCTGTCTAATTCTGGTACTGTAATTTTAATTTCTGAAGGCATTTCAATGTAATATTTATCAAAATGTTTTAAAGTAAAACTTAGGAATTGAATTGTTCAGAGTCACAGAGTTTGTCTGATTTAGGGACTCTACATCTGGTAAGTCTTTCAGTATAGTCACCAGACATTCTGTGGTATATTGCAAATTTTGTCAGTCAAAGTTTCTGGATTATTTACTAAAGTCTTGGAAATTAGTTTATCAGCATTGTGTTATATTACACAACCATTTCCAAAAATCTGCAGACTCTTTCTTCTTTGAGCTCTACTGGGTCTCAAGTGTTTAGTTTTCGCTGTTTATCCCTACACCAGTTTCTTTGTGTCTTTAATCAGTAACCACTCATCCTCCATTGCCTTTCATGCCTTCTAGTCTCGATTTCTGTTTATTTTATTTATTTATTGAAAACTTCAGAGACTGCCTTTGAGCACAAGTGCTCACTTACAAAGGTTCCACATCAAATACATAGTCACAAAAAACATTACAAGTGCAATAAGCAGATCCAGAGGGAATGCAGTCGAGTCAGGCTCAAAGCACTTTAGATCAGTTACATACAGGTTTGAAAAAATCCATACAAATTGTTGTATAACTGAGGCCTCAGGCTGGCTCCCCAACCAAAAGACATGTCAATGATCATCAATGTGACATAACTGGGGATAGAAATGGCGGCGACCACGAGGTGTCCGAGGTGGAGTAGACTAATAAATGGTGTCGATATGTGTCATGTTATAAAATGTGGTCAAAGTTAAATACATAGCCAGGAAAGTTTAAAAGTTTTTTCAGATACGTTTTTACACTTTTTCAGAGTTGGTTTAGAGTAATAACTTCATGATAGACAGAATATCCTACATAGAGGGAGGGGGAGAAATAATAGAGATACCCGGAGGTTCCGGACAGGGTCGATCTAGAATTAGTATGTCTGGGAAAATAAAAATACAAAGAAGCAAGCATTGTTGATTAGATGTATGGCGGGTGGTGATGTAGAGGGGAGGTATTACATCCCTTAACTTGTCTTAGATGTTTAATTAAGTGGGGATAATGGCTAGAGTAGCCATGGCAATGAGTTACCTTAAATATCTTACCTAATTTCATCTTAACCCCACAGGTTTTAACGTGGCTAGCCATCCTAATTGTTTTATGGTTACTGTTAAAGTTAAACAAGAATTATAAGACTGGCACCCCTAATGTAGTATCAAATGTCAGCGGATAACTAATCCTGAAGCTAAAATGTATGTGGTGCATCCGATGTTGGAGCCAAGGTAATCTTGCTCCACTGTCTGTAAGGCTTTCTATATGCTCATTGAAAAACGAATAAAAGAAAGTTTAAAAAAGTCACAGGATATGTACAGAGAGAAACTGAATAAAACAGTTTATAAAATGGGCAAAGGATTTCAAGCAATCTGAATGGTTGTTAGCCATGCGTTAGAAGTGTCTAACACACGACTAGAACTAGAAACCCCATATAGAATACCAAGTCCCATTTTATAAGCACAATAAGCCACTCTGGGGTGTGCATTAGACAGTTCTAATGCATGGCTAGGGGACTGGACACACTCGGCCTGCAGCCTCGTGCCTCAACCCCCCCTGTCAGGGGCTTACCTGTAAGCACTCGAAGGAAGGCTCATTTCCTTGGGGTTTTGCTTCCACCCCCCAATTTTGTTTGGCCCAGGTCCCGGTTCTCCTGCCTTGCCCCTGTGTCCAAATCCTCCCCTGCCGGCCTCCATGATGGTTTTAGTGAGAGAGCAGGGCCAAAGGAGCAATTTTGTGGAGCTGCTAGCTTTAGAGATGGCACTGCGGTGCCAGCGAGCTCCACACATGCACAGATGCGCATTTCAAGAGGCCATTTTGGTGGCCTTTGGGGTTGCGTCTCCGGTGGTCCTGGTCCCAGGGAGAGACAAGAGAGGGACCAACGACCATAGCTGGATGGGAGAGGCAACTGGGAAGCAGAAAATATAATTTTTGAAAGCGCCAATCACACTGTAGAGATCGGGAGCCGCCTCATGAATAGTAATGAGGTGGCGCCCCTTTGAAGATAAACCGAGAGTTCTGTCTAGCGCTGGGGGTACAAAGATAGCACTAGGACAGGGGAAAAGAAAAATAAATAAAGTGTTTAAATGAAATAAAGTGTGACTACAGATCCATGGGGAAAATGAATAAAATGGTTTCACAGACTGCAGCCACGGAATAAAGTGGGGCACTGTGTAATCTGCACTGGGACTGTGTGTGCTGCCTAGGGGCTATGTGAAATAGCAGTAGCAACTGGGAATAGGGTAAACTGAAAGGTAAAAGAGTGCAATCACTTTGAAGGGCACAGGGGTGGCTACTAAATGCTGGGGATAGATATAAATAAAAGCAAAGGGTCTGGCTGCAAGAACTTTTGAAACTTGGAACACTGTGTAAATGTGGGACACTATTTATTCCAGCCACCATGTTGGGCAGCCATGTGACACCAGCCAGCCAACCACTGAGCCAGGATTCTTGCCAGGGACTCTGTGACTGATTGAAAGGACTTTTGGAGGGAAAATACTGCGGAATGTTTAGACGCCTTTTTCTGCACCAATGAGGCACCGAGGGAGCCTCATGCATATTAATCTTTGCCTAAGGACAGGGGCTCCAGCCAATGGGGAGCAAGGAAAGGGCTCCCAAAAGTTGAGGACTGTTGGGCTTGGAGTCAGTTCAGTGGGAGCTCCTCCAGAGGGAAGGGGGCTTCTGCCCCTGGAGAGAATGGGGCTGCAGGACGGGCCTGCCTGGGGGTTGCCAGCAATTTGTCCCCCAAGGCAGGGAGTGTCTGCCCCATCAGGAAAAGGAAGAAGCAGCTTGCCAGAGAGAATAAAGGAAATATGCGGGATGCTAAAGGTTCTTTGTTGTTCTAAAGGTGCATCACAGCGGTGAGAGAAGTGCAGCTCGAATGGAAATGGGAAAGCTGCAGATTGCATGAGCAAGGTTGTGTCCTGAGCCTGAATAACACAGAAACAAAGAATTTGATGGCAGATAAGGACCGCTTGGCCCACCCAGTCTGCCCATTTCCCTACCTAATGGATAAGCTGCAGATCCTAGCTAGCCAACAGCCTACTTCTTTCTACCCCCACCCCCTAGAATTGCCTTATGACTGTCCCATGCATGCTTGAATTCCACCACTGTTTTTGACTCCACAACCTCCTCCGGAAGGCCGTTCCATGCATCCACAACCCTCTCTGTGAAAAAATACTTCCTTACATTACCTCTGAGCTGCCCCCCCATCTTCAAATTGTGCCCCTTGTTCTTGCACACCTCTTTTTTTGAAAGATGCTACCCTCTTGGACTTTGTTGATTCCCTTGAGGTACTTGAAAGTTTCTATCATGTCCCCTCTCCCTCCTTTCCTCAAGGCTATACATATTAAGCTCCTTTAGTCTCTCTTCATCGTCTTCTGGTGCAGACCCTGCACCATTTTAGTTGCTCCTCTGACAGCTCCATCTTGTTCTGTCCTTATGGAGATGGGTCTCCAGAACGGCACACAGTACTCCAGATGGGGTCTCACCAGCTGTCTGTACAGAGGGATAACAACTTCCTGTTTTCTACTGGTGATGCCTCTCCCTATGCATCCCAGTATCCCCCCAGCCCTCCTTATTGCCCTCTCACATTGCTTGCCCACCTTTAAGTCATCTGATATGACTACCCCAGGTCCCTTTCCATTTTTGTTGTTGTTAGTATCTCACCCCCCATTGTGTACTCTTCCCCTGGGTTTTTGTTTCCCAGGTGCATTACTTTGCACTTCTTAGCATTGAATCTAAGCTGCCATATATTTGACCATTCCTCTAACCTTGCCAAGTCCCTTCTCATCCTTTCCACCCCCGCCTTGGCCATCAACTCTGTTGCAGATCTTTGTGTCATCTGCAAAGAGACATACTTTTCCTTCAGTCCCTCTGCAATGTCGCTTATAAAGACATTGAAGAGGACCGTTCCTAATACTGAACCCTGCGGTACCCCACTAGTAACCCCCCTTTCTTCAGAGTGGATTCCATTTACTATTACCCTCTGTGTCCTATTCTCCAGCCAATTCTTTACCCAGGCTATCATCTTGGGACCCACTCCCAGGCTGGCTAACTTGTATATTAATCTTTTGTGTGGGACTGAGTCAAATGCCTTGCTAAAGTCTAGGTAGGCCATGTCCACAGCCCCTCCCTGATCTACTACTTTGGTCACCCAGTCAAAGAAATCTATTAGATTCGTCTGGCATGACCTTCCCACTGTGAATCCATGCTGCCTTGGGTCCTGTGCCCCTCTGGCCTCTAGGTACTCGACAATTCTTTCCTTCAGAAGTGATTCCATCATTTTCCCTATCACTGAGGTTAAACTAACAGGTCTGTAGTTTCCTGCTTCTGCCCTGCTCCCACTTTTGTGAAGGGGAATCACATCTGCCCTCCTCCAGTCCTCAGGTACCACCCCATCCTCCCATGATTTGTTAAAGAGGGTAATCAGTGGTGTCACTAGTTCTACCCTTAGTTCTTTTAGAATTCTGGGATGAATCATCAGGCCCATTGCTTTGTCCACCTTCAGTTTTAAGAGTTCTTTCAGAACCCTTTCTTCTGTAAATGGGCTGGTATCAACTTCTGTATCCAGAGTGTTTCTATTGTTTGTTTAGGTACCTCCCTCTTCCTTTGTAAATACTGAGCAAAAATATTTATTTAGTATCTCTGCCTTTTCACCGTCACTCTCCACCCCTTCCCTTTATTAAGCCTCACTATCCCTCCTTAGTCTTCCTTCGCTCCCTGATGTACCTAAAAAGGTTTTATCCCCTTCTTAACTGAGTTGGCTATCTTTTCCTCGGTTCGGGCCTTTGCTGTTCTGACTGCCTTCCCAGCTTCCTTTTGCTTTAACTGATACAATTCTCTGTCCTGCTCCTTCTTTGATTCCTTGTACTTTCTGAATGCTTTCTTTTTCTCTTGAACCTTCACTGCCACCTCCTTTGAGAACCATAGTGGTTTCTTACATCATTTTGTTTTGTTTATTTGCTTCACACAAAGGCTTGTTACCTCTGTGATGGCAGTTTTTATTGTTCCTCATTGTTCTTCCACCCCTCCTTCCTGCCCATTTGCTAGTGCATTCCTTAGGCACTCACCCATTTTGGCAAAGTCAGCCCTCCTGAAGTCCAGTACTTTTGCCTTTGTATGGCTTGACTCTACTGCTCTGTTTATTGTGAACCATACTGTTTGATGGTCGCTAGTTCCCAGATGGCTACCTACTTCTACATCTGTGATCCTCTCTCCATCTCCATTTAAGAGAACCAGGACTAAGACTGCTCCCTCTCGAGTGGTTTCCAATACTAGTTGTCTAAGGCATGCCCCCTGTAGGGCATCTAGAATAACCCCACTCTTAGAAGTGGCTGCTGCAGCTGCACTCCAGTTAACATCTGGCATATTCAGATCACCCATCAGCAATATCTCCCCTTTATCTGCCATTCTAAGTATACTTTCTATCATTTCCTTGTCCATTTCCTCCCCCTGAGAGAGGGGTCTGTATACAACCCCTGTGCGGATTGTGGTGCCAATGCCTGCCTCCAAATTGACCCACAGTGCTTCTTCTCCTCCCTGTTTACCCTTTTGTTCTGTTGCTTTGATTCCTTCCCTTATGTAGAGAGCTACTCCTCCTCCTCTTTTACCCTCCCTGTCCTTCCTGTAGATAGTGTATCCTGGTATGTTTACGTCCCAGTCATGGTTCTGTGTGTACCATGTTTCTGTGACTGCCACGATATCCAGATGTTCCTCCTCCATCAAGGCCACTAATTCAGGAAGCTTGTTACCCAGACTACGGTCATTGGTATTCATTGCTCCCCATTTTTTGATGGCTTTACCTTCTGTAGCAGCATCCCCCACTGACCTTTCTGCCTTGGTCTTTTTCTCATTTAGTACCCTGTTTTGTAGGGGGAGGCTGGGATTTTCCTGCTGCTTATCAGGACAAAGGTTAGGTCTAAGCCTGGGAAAAGAATGAAGGTTGCATCTAAGCCTGGGAAAAGATGGAAATTCAAAGAATGATGAGCAAGTGAATATAAATGCGCTAAGAAAGAGAAAAGGAAGAGTAAGCCTCTTCGAGCCAGAGAAAAGCTAAGTACCTGCACAGTGAGAAACTGGACAGTGAGTGTGCAGGTGATATCTGTGTGAGCCAGAGCGAAAAGTTGGCTGTGTCAGGTTGAGAGACTGTGAAAGCAGAAGGATGATCAGATGATTTCAGAAGCTTGAGTGCCTGTTGTCTGTTCCTGAAATACAGCAGGAAAGAGAAACGGATTGCTGTAGCTACACACCATAGCTGGAAAGAGAGAGGAAGAATGAGAAAAAGCAGAAAGAGAATGTGCTGAAGTTTTCTGCTGGACACTCAGGGCCAGGTGGGGAACTCACTGACCCCCATCAAGTGAGGTCTGCCACTGCAGGGTATCAGGGGTCTTGTACCCGAGTGCTAGGGCACTTCGATCGGAGGGAGCCAGGCCATGGGGCCACTCCCTGGTCTGGGTCCCCTGTAGTTGGCAGGTCTTGTAACAGGGCCTGTAATGTGCCAAAGGGGACAAGCTACAAGATCTGCAAGCAAGATGAAGGAAAAGCAAGCTGCAACCTCTGTGCCCCCTGTTTAAGCAATGTGCCCGGTTCTACCTGTGATGCCATCAATCCTCAGGACTTCAGTGAACTGAGCCATCTAAGGACTGAATTCTGCAGAACCATGAGTAAACAGCAGGAATTGCCATGCACCTGGGGACTGTACAGAGTTTAGGAATGCCTCCTAGGGCTGGAGGAAAAGCAAAGGGAAATGTATAAAGTTAATTTAATTCATGTAAGCGCACCAACGCCCGCTACCAGCTGCACCTCAGGCCTGCAACTTTAAAACTGGGTACCCAGGTAGTGGTAGTGGTCCTCTCCCAGACCATGCTGGAGAGGGGCAACATACAATTACATTGGACTGCAAAAGCAGACAGCAAAGATCTCTTAAACTGATTAATAATGGGGAGATTCAGCAGTATATCAGGTAGTTTGTTTAACTAGTTAGCGGCCCTAACAGCAAATCACACTTGCTCAGCTAAGTATTCCAGAAAGGAGGCTTAAGGGCTGAGCAGCACTTGCACAGGCTCTGATGAGAGCCCAGCATTTTTTCCCTGATCTTCTAAGTTTATTGTTTCACAGCAGAAGCTTTTTTGGCTGTTTGCCTTCTCCAGCTCCATTGATTGTTCAGAGTCGGAGGAAATGTGTATTTTAGGTAGAGCGTGAGGAGTAGGGTTTTTAGCATTAGTTAGCGGTTCTTAGTGAAGAAGCTGCAGGAGTTAGTTTTATAATTTTTTAGGTAGTGGAGTGCAGGCTTACCTGTACGCTTTCTGCAGCGAGAACAGACTTCAACATTATCAGCGTTCTTACCCTGTGGAGGAGAATACCTTGGAGTTTCTTCCAGTCCGGAACTCTCTGTTAACCATCTGGGGAGCTGTGCTGTTCTTAATCCCGCTCTGAGTCGAGCGGTCCCTGGTTCAACTTGTGTGGTATCGGTCAGTCGGGTGTTGTGGTTGGACGCCTGCAGGAAAGTGCAGTATACCAGCTTGTTTGAGTAGTGGACCTGGACGTCGGCCTGTTTCAGGACTTTAGCGGCCGCTGGACTGGACTCCTTGTGCCTTGTTCCAGGTGTGGGCCTGAATGTCAGTGATAGGGGCGACCTTGCCCGCTGTTTCTGGAACCCGGTGAGCGAACTGTTGTCTCCTCCAGAGTGATGATTTTGGCTGCAGCGTTGCTGTATTAAGATCTTCTGCCAAGTACTCTTTCATCCTGCCTGCTTGTCTCTCTTTACCATGGATTGTTTTGAGCTTGGCCAGTGTCTGATTCTCCCGAAGGGTGAGAGTCTTCTCTGAACTGGCATTTTCAGGTCTGGCAATTATTTCTTAGTCACCATTGACATTGGAGTAAAAACCTCATCCCCCATTATATCTGGATTTCGGGCCTGGTGAGAGAAGGCTTGACTGGCTTTTACCATTATTGGGTCTATTTGGACTTCATAACCCCCAAGTGACTTTAAATTATTCACTGTGTTGCTGAAATATTGCTTTTTGCCTTTTAGGCAGCATTATTTGCCTGCACGCCTGTGTTTTGCTTCTCCTGTGGATATAGTTTGTGGGGTTTTCTTTGTTGGTGGGATTGGGTGGTGTGGGGTGGTTTTTTGGGAGTATTGGGTGGGTTATTTTAAGTGTGTGAATGAGTGAGTGAGTGATTGGTTGTGTGGGTGTGTAGTGTGGTTTGGTTTGCCATTGCACTTTATCAGCTGGTGCTATTGGGTTACTTGAGGGACTGAATTGCTAGGTAAAGATGTGTGGGTGTCACGGCTCCATCTGAATCACCTATGCTGCTGCTCAGCTCTGGGACCTTCACCCCTTCACTGACCTCCCATTTCCAGCCACTACAGGGAGATCGGGATAACTAGGCAGTGGAGGGGTCATGGGCCTAGGGCAGCTGAGGAGGGGGGTGGTGAGCAGCACTGAGGTCGTTCAGTGCAGGAGACGCCCTGGGCATAAGCGGTGCATGGGGAGAAGCCAGACGTATTTGGTCTCCGTGCCCAGGGTTCCCACCAGACCAAGTGGGCAGGTAGCTAGAGGGCCAGCCACATCCTCTAATCCTCTTCGGGTGGTGCTATGCAATGTCAAGTCAATGAAGAACAAGACAGCCATTTTTGCAGACTTAATTTCCTCGGTCAACGTGGCCTGCATTATGGAGACCCGGTTGGGCGACGATGCCAGCCCAGTTTTTGAGGCCACCGTTCCCTCCGGGTACTCTGTGGTGCACTGCCCAAGGAAGGATCTCAGGGGTGGGGGAGTGGCCATTGTTTTTCGATCCAGCCTGGGCTTCTCGGTGCACCCAGTTAGTAGCATAAGATCATTTGAGTACATCGCTGTCCGTAGGGGTACAGGTGCAGATTGCAGGATTCTTCTTATTTACCGCCCCCCTGGGGCAGGGGGAGAATTCCTGCAGGAGGTAGCGTACTTCATCGTTGACCAGGTGTTGGAGTCCCCCAGGTGTTTGATCTTGGTGGACTTCAATGCTTGGATCGACAATGAATCCTCGTGCTTTGGCTGTGACCTCCTCCAGTTGATGCAGTCACTGGGCCTGTCACAAGCAGTTGCTTCTGTTACCTACCAGCATGGATACACACTCGATCTGGTGTTCCAGTTGGGTCTTGAGGTTGATAACCTCAAGACTGAACAGGTCATTTGGTCTGATCATTACACCATGAAATTCACGTTCGGGGCCCCCCCGAAAGTTCCTCCCCTGCAGAGATGGTCAGCTATCGCCCTTTAAGGGGCTTGCACCCAGAGGGACTGTTGGCGGTAGCTGATTTATCTAGGGTTGATGCAGCATGTACAATTGGCACCGGAGAGGCGGTGGTCACCTATAATAGAGTGGTCTCTAAAGCTCTGGACGTCATCGCACCAGTTCATTTACAACCCAGATCTTCTCACTTGAGATCCCCTTGATTTGATGGGGAACACGAGGTGATGAAGATCAGGGGTCAGAAGTTAGAGCATTGCTGACAGAAGACCCGGTTGGAGTCTGACAAGTTGGCCCTGTATGCTCACTGTGTTGAGTACCAGGGGGCAATCTCCCATAAGAAGGCAGATTTTCTGCCCAGGGAGATTGCTGCGGGGAGGAACAGACCAGCTCAGCTGTCGACAGGCTTTTACACCCTGCCTGTCTGCAGCCAAAAAAAGTCTTTTCATCCACTTTATGTGAAGAGTTTGCTCTGTTCTTCTCCGACAGAGTGTCGGCTATCTGATCGGGAATTCCACCAGGTAGGCTATTGCCTAGCAGTGGTTGGGCTGGGGGGAATAGTGGCAATCCATCTATCTGGGAAGTTTTCAGGCCAGTGGAGATGTCCAAAGTGACTAAGGTGATCTCAGAGCTGGAGCACACTTTTTGTGAACTGGACCCAGCCCCGACATGTTTTTAATAGGATGTGTTGAGGCTGTTGGCCCGGTTTGCCAGGTGCTCAATGGTGGAGGGGGTTTTCCTGGCTGCTTTGAAAGAAGTGCTGGTGAGGCCCCTCCTCAAGAAATCTTCCCTCAACCCCCTGATGTCCTGGCAAATTACCGTCCTATCTCCAACCTGCCTTTTATGAGCAAGGCTAGTAGCACAACAGCTCGAGGACCACCTGGTGTCCTCGGACATCTATGGGCCATTTCAATCAGGTTTTTGGGCTAGACACAGCACTGAAACAGCTCTAGTGAGGGTGCATAATGATCTGCTCAGGGCTAGAGATAGAGGAGACAGGTCAGTTCTTGTACTCCTCGATCTCTCATCAGCTTTTGACACTGTGGGCCATGTTGTGCTATTGGATTGGCTCTGTGAGTTTTGTGGACTCGCCGGTACTGTCATCAGGTGGTTTGAGTCCTATCTCTCGAATATGGTGCAGCAGGTGGTGATGGGAGAATTTCTCCTCCTCCCCAATGCCTCTCTCCTGTGGAGTACCACAGGGCTCGAGCCTGTCGCCGATGTTGTTCGCAGTGTACATGCTGCCCCGGGCGAGATCATTCAACAATGCAGTGTGGAGTATCACTGCTATCCAGATGATATCCAACTGTATTTGTCATTTGGTCCCTGAACATGCAGAGCTGTTGATGTGTTTAACAACTGTCTGGCTAAAATCAACAACTGGATGGCTTCCAGCTGGCTGAGACTCAACCTGGCCAAGACGGAGTTGCTGGTGATCAAGCCTGGTCGCGGGTGTGATGGGTTGATGCCTGGGACTGACTATGGTCTTGTACTGGGTTCGACCCCATTGGTAGCTAGCTTCCCTGAGGGTGCGAAATCTGGGCGTGATCCCTGATAGCAGATTGACTTTTGAAGATCAGGTGTCATCTGTAGTCAGCAGTGGTTTTTACCATCTGATGAACATTGCCCAGATTAAGCCCCTCATCCCATCTGATGACCTGCCGACGCTAGTGCATACCTTTGTTTCCACCAGGGTCGACACCTGTAATGCTCTGTACTTCAGGGTCACAGGAAGGACCCTCTGCTGACTGCAGCTGGTACAGAACATAGCAGTCCGGTTACTGACGGGTCTTTCAAGGTCCAGTCATGTTCTGCGTGCCCTGCATTAGCTGCCGGTCAAGTGGAGGGTCCTTTCCAAGGTGGCTCTTCTCACCTATAAGGTCCTAAAAGGACTGGACCCTGGCTATCTGTCAGAGTTCCTGACACCGGTGACCTCTGCTCGATCCCTCCGCTCCTCCTCCTCGAGGGGCCTCCTGGATGTTCTCAGGATTCGGCTGAGGACCTCAGAAGATCATGCTTTCAGCATTTCTGGGCCGTCCCTGTGGAACTTGCTTCCATCAGCAGTCCGGGAGGTCCCCTCGGTAAAGGTGTTAAAGTGGAGACTGAAGCCCACCTCTTTAGCCTGACTTTTATTGATTACTGAATTTCACCATGTTTTTGCTCAGTCCCTGATTATGACATCCTAAAAGCTTTTAAATTGATTTACATTTTATTTTTAAAATTGTATTAATCTAATTTTATTATTTTATTGCACATTTTATTGTATTTTTCTGTAAAGCACACAGAACCTCCGGGACTGGGCGCCATATAAATAAAACTTGCCATGCCTTGCCGTGTTCCTGGTGTGTATCGGTTGGAGACAGTGCAGAAGGAATTTGTTAAAACAGGGGGTGTTGGGCCCAGGAGCGCCTTTTTGATTAGCAAACAGGTCTGGAGCATTATTCTGTGAGGTAAAGGTAGCCAGTTAGTGAGTGCGTAAATGGTACAACTATGAATGTGGTTATCTGCATAAAGTACAAAGCGGCGTACCTTATTACAGATCAGCTTTATTCTGTTTAGTACCATGTCACAGCTAGCTGCATAGACAGGGAAACATAGAAACATAGACTTTGACAGCAGATAAGGACCGCTTGGCCCACCCAGTCTGCCCATTTCCCTACCTACAGGATAAGCTGCAGATCCTATTTAACCAACAGCCTACTTCTTTCTACCCCCCCACCAGAATTGCATTATGTCTGCCCCATGCATTCTTGAATTCCCCCACTGTTTTTGACCCCACGACCTCATCAGGAAGGTCGTTCCATACTTCCACCACCCTCTCTGTGAAAAAATACTTCCTCATGTTGCTCCTGAGCCGTCCCCCCACCCCTATCTTTAAATTGTGCCATAATCTATGAGTAACAGAATGGAGCTGGCCACAGTATGGCATTTAGCATTCCTAGTGAGATTGTTCCAGATACGGTACAGGGCACCCAGTCTTCTGTTAACTATGACCATCAGATTGTTAACATTGGGGGCAAAAGATAAGGGGTCGTATTTTCAAAGGAGACTGCAGGGCTTGAGTCAAGTGCTGCATCCAACCCTTTTTTTTGGCGCAGCTACATCAAACACCTTTGCTGCAACTTCACCTGATTTTAGTAGGTCAGGTATGGTTTTGACAGTTTACCTGATTTATAGCAGCTTATGCCAAATATTTGGTGCAGGCCCCATAAAAAGGGTTCCTTGGATTACCGCGAACGAGACCAGTGCAAAGCCGGTCTAACTTGCAGCAACTGGTGCACGGGACTGAAAATCCTAATCGCTGGCTGGGAGAGTGCAACAAGCTCTTTGCACCATATGTTCGGCACACCCAGAGCTTCTGGCATTTGGCAACATTTGAAAATCCATCCCAAGGTGTCATTCAGAGTTATCCCAAGATATCTGAGAGTGTCCACCTGTTCAAGGTTTTATCCCTGGCTGTTTCGGCTGACAAAGGGTGGAACTTTCCTCTTCTGTAGGAGGCTAGAAAACAGCATGGTCTTTGTTTGTTTTGGGGTTTTTTTTGTAATTGAGGACCAGTTTGTTACTGGAAAACAAGTTTCTAGTGACCTGAAATTACTTTGGAAAGTACCAGTGAGGCTGTCAAGGTCAGGGTTTTTGGAACAGATGACAGCACAGGCATAGAGGCTCTATCTCTCATTAATTAAGAAGCTGATTTGTAATCCAGCCATTCTGTCTAGAACTCACTCTTAATTTACAAATCGGCACATGAGCAACACAAAATTTTATCTATTTCATGTGCGAAAAAATCTAAAGCACTATCACTATCAGGTATGGCATCAATAAATGTCCACTCTCCCCTTCCAGTCTGCTCTGGTGTCCCCCAGGGCTTCATTGTGTTTTCATTTTCCTCAGTGAGTCTTATCTGTGTCTCTGCACTAGGGATGTGCAAATACCTTATTTAAAATAGTCACCAAACATTCATATTCAGGGGTACCAATTATTCGTTATTCATGCTTCATTATTTGTTATACAGCCACTGGAACTAGCTGTGAGACTACAAGATCTCCGGAGACTTCCTGTCCATTAGAGGCCACTTTGGAAGCTCACCGAAGGCAGATCATATGACCCAGCACTCACAGATACTTCAGGTAGGAGAGACAGACAACTTGAGGTGTTGTAGAGAAAGAATCTATTTCCAGCCACTTGATAAAACTAGACAAAAATCAGAAAGCTTGACAGTTTGTGTTTCTTCTCTAAATCCCAAGTTAGATGGGGTAATTTTTGTCAAACCATTGTGTGATAATTTTCAGTGCTTTTCAGGAGAACTGCTAGGACTCCCCACAGTGTTTCACTCCATTGACATGTCGTGATGTTCCCGCTTCTGTTCTAGCAGTCTAGAAAGCATCGGGCAGGATGAATTCCATCTGGTACTCACATCCTGTATAAATCGATGTTGAGACAGACCAAGTTGTTGTCGCACTTCCCTTAGTTGGTTAGTCAGCCTTATAGAGCAAAGCAAACGAGCACAGATGGAGCATGCAGTAGAGACAGTCTTGCTAGCCTCAGAACTGTGATGTAGTGCAGATGTGACCTCTAGATTTAAGGGATCGGCTAAGCAGGAGACAAAGGCTTTTGCACACACCAGTGTGCGAGTAAGGAGAGTTAGGCACGCATGGAGTTTACATTGCTCCAGATGTCTGAGGTACAGTGAAGAAGACCCCCACAGTCAACAAGAGTGGTGTGGCAACTGCCAGAGAAGGGCGATGATGCAGATCGTGTGCACATGAGCTAGGCTGCCACAAGCAGCTGCTTCTGTCCTGCCCGAATCAAAACCATATGGGGTTATGCTTCAGCGTTTCAAGCTTTAATTTATCATATTCGTTTTTCTTCTCATGCTCTACCTAACTGCTTGGGCGGTGCTTTGCTGCAACAAATATCTGAGCAAGATTCGTTTTGGGTTCTTTGCATCTGATTTAATTTTTAACTGAGACATGAATCTGTTTTCCCTACATAACGCCGGAGTCCTTTTCTTTCATTTGCCAGTTTAACGGTGCACCTTTTGAATTTTTTTTATCTACAAATGCCTAACCTGTCACCAGATACCAGACCAATTCTCACCTCTGTTCCAATTCCCTCTGGAGCTACGACCTGGACATCATACTACTTTTCTTATGGCCAAAGCAAATCAGTAGGAAATCCTCTGTCAGTACATGCATATTTGTTTAAATTCAGATTACAGCTCAGATCAAAAGTTGAGTAAGACCACAACTGTGTTTCTTTCTGTTTAGTACTCTGGCAGAACTTGTAAAAGTTAACAACATGTTTATGTATTTTCACCGGACTCTTTGGTTCATTTAAAGCAACTTTAATTTCTGACAAAACTAACATATAGTCTATGCTGCAACTTTTTCTGTGCTTCTCTGATGCAGAAAGCCAGCCTCATCCTTTAAGTCAAGAACAAAGTCCCAAAAATATCCTTCCTAGCAAAGTGAACCATTCATTTCAAAACAAAAATGTTTAAGCAAGATTTTCAAATCCTCCGGCGCCAAACCAGGTATTTCAGGGGACTCTGCATTCACAGGGGATATCGATTTGGTTTGCTCTCAAACTACTAAAAACAACTACCCCAATTTGTACCCACAAAGGAAAAAAAATTATACAGTCCAGGCTCAGCTTCAAAAAGATAGCAACTGGTCACTCACCAATTAATATGGCTCCAAAAATACAAAATGAGATTGACAAAAGAAAAGCACAAGACAAAACGGAGGACAAAAAAAAGCAAGAGTAGAGGACAGGCCCTCAATACTCGTTAAGCCGAGCTCTTCAAAAGATGTGTCCAACCTCACACTTAAAGAAAAATACATTTTGAAGCTCTCTCAAGCGAGGAGGAGGATGAAAGCCCCCAAAATGAAGATGGTCAAGAAACTCTGGTACTGGTCAAGATCATTGATGACCTCCCCACCCCCAAAATGGGCAGCCCAGTTGATTTCCAGAATCAGGTCTCTTCAAGATAATATTGATAAGTTAAAACAAGTTCCTGATAAAATTCAGGACATTAAATTTGTAACTAACAATATAGATCAGAAGACTGAAAGGGAAATCCAAAGAATTTATCTTCTTGAACAAAAACAGTCAGATCTTAAGGATGTGATTAAACCTCTATCCCATGATATAAAGCAAATTAAAGAACAGCAAGAATCCTTTAGAAACTGACTGGAGGATTAGGAAAACAGCGCTAAGAGGAAGAATCTTAGAATTTACGGAATAATACCTACTTGGGGAAAAATCAAGATCTTTGCATGATATTTTACTGAAGATTTTTGCTGCTCTTCTGAAGGAGGACAAGAACATTCCAACTACTGACACTGCACACTGTTGGGAACTTCAAGTTGAGGTAGCAAAGATAATCTTTCACATTCAGTCAGTTAAATTTCTGACTTCAGAGGGCAAATCAAGGATCTTTCAAGCTTTCCAAAAGAGAAAAGACTTCTCTTACAGAGAGCAGAAAATTTACGTGAAACAAGATTTCTCTAAGGATGTCCGGCTTCTCAGAAAATAGTATGCCCCTATTCAACAAATACTGTGGAAAGAAGGGATTAAAGCTCACATAATCTTTCCCACACTTAAAAGTTTTCCTGTATAATCAAACTATATTATATATAAATTAAGGAGAGGCATTGCAAGATTTGAAAACTCGCTTACCGAATTTGTTTACTACTCTGTGACTTCTGGTAAACCTCTATCTTCTTTATCCTCTTTTAAGGGTAGTGTTATCCAATACATATTTTTATCTGACCACCAATGTGGCCAATGAAGCACCAGATTAGCCACACAACACAAAGTTTCAAACAGCAGACAAAACCCAGCGTATACTTCATTGTAAAACGATATGAGCAGTAACAGTTTTCTAAAGTAGGGACATATTTTTAGTAAGAAACTTTGTGGTCTTTATTTTGACTTTTGACAATTTTTGAAATTTTGGCACAAACCAATTAAACACTTCACAATGCAGCTCCACTTCCAAGCTGATGTCCAGCAGCTGTGACCTGCACTTCAACTTAAGGAAAGTAATAGCCAAAAATATTGCCTCATGCACGTAAGTTGTGCCAAACATGGAAAGAAGTTTTGCAACTATGCTTCTGAGCACTGGATAGTTGCCATCCAAAAATACTTTCTGCCACATGCGCAGTAGCAAGTCTCCTTCTCTTCAGCCGAATTCTGATGCTTGGAGTGAAAGCAAGCCCATTTCAGTTCCACACCTGTCTTCAGACAGCAGTTTAGCCAATTCACACACACTTCATACAATACTACCTTCAAAAATGTCAAGCATGTACTTAGCTTGATAATTCATGCAAGCATGCAGGAATTCAAAATACCAACACGTGTACTACTAGTATTTACTACTAGTATTGTAACAGGTGTCTTACCATACATACTTACTTATATTTGTAATGTCGTGTGAATCTTTTCTGTGATTTTTAACAGTTTTTTGTTGTTGGTATTCCATGTACCTAAATTGGCCACACTTTTTGTGCAACTGGCCACATGTGGCTAGTGGCCAGTGTATTGGACAACACTGTTTTAGGGGATGATCAACTCACTGAAGTGGTGGGGGGACTTCAATTATTTTTGACTTCAGGTTTTTATTTTAGTTATGACCTTCAAACTCAAATCTTATGCTTACAGTAATATAAAATGCTATACTTCATCTTTCTTAGGGTGGGACCCCCCCTCATTTAGCTCAGGAATATTTCATAAGCCATGGATTAGTGTTGGGACTCTGGAGTGATGTGGAGGATGGGAAAGATGCAAGGTAATTAAAGGAAAAAGGGGAAAGAAAAGAATTACAGATGAATATATATAGATATATAATTATCTATGAAGAAAATCATATTCATCTGAGGTCTGAGGTGGAGTTTTATACCTTTTTGATTTCTGGATTGGATCACACAGGCTAGGATGGGAGTAGATTGTGTTGTTGAGAAGGTGTAAAGTAACTCAGACCAATGGTTTATAACATATTTAGGGATTGGGAGAGGTAGGGGTCATGGCTTTAAGGGGTGGGAGTTTGTACAGTTTCATCTTTTTTTTCATTTTTTTTAATCTTTGGGCAGTTGTTTATATTTCTTTCACTATTTGAAGGTGTTACAGAAATGCTAAATGGCACTTTTCCATTTTGTTCTAGGGTAAGGAAATTAACTTTTATATGACCAATATTATTTGAGGTGCATCATGGAATGTAAACAGCATCAACTCACCCATCAAAATATATAGGATTTTAAACCATTTTAAAAAAAAGCTAGATGTTAAGATAGCAATGTTACAGGGGACATTTCTAAGTGAAAAAGAATTATTAAAACTCAAAAGGGACTGGGTTGGAGAAATTTATTATTCGCATTAGAATTTCAATAAAAGCAGACGGGTGGTTACACCACTTCATAAAAGAATTAAGGCAAAAATTTTGGATACAGTCCTAGACTCCAAAGTTAGAATTATTTTATTAAAATTATTTTTTTAACAAAATTATCATCATCGTGGGTTCAGCCTGTGCCCCATTTAAAGATTTCACTAATTTTTGGGCAGAAATTAATAACTTTCTTAAAAATATTTTGTCATGTTTGCCACGGTAAATGACCTGTAGGAGTTGTGAATCAATCTCCTACCATTCAAACTGCCAAAAAGTGTTGTTTTCCATGAAAATAATGCTTTTATTTCTGTGCTCTACTTCATTTGCATAACCCTGACCCTTTTTTTCTCAGTGCTATAAGCCACAACCGTGACATCATGCAAGGGAAACAAAGTTTTTAAGCACTGTGTTGAAACAGAGACCTCTTGCAGACATCCTTTTTCTTTCACAATTTTGGTCTCATACCAGAAGCTGGACGCCAAAGTAAAAGAAAAGTAATCTGACCCATAATTACACTCCTGAACTACTTATAGTCATTCAGGCTCTATAACATAAATATACTGTAGAAAAGTATCATCACACTCCCACATTCTGACAGGAGCTGCCACTTGTTATGGGATAATGAACTTCTACAGAATATTACTGCAGCTTTTTCAAACTTTATGCAGGACAGCTATATAAATAAAGACAACATAATTCAAAGTTGGAATGCTATGAAAGTCTCTGTTCGGGGCACAATGATTTCTTTTGCCACTTGGAAAAATAAGGAAAGGAAAAAAGATAGCTGAGGTACAGGATAAACTCAAGTCTTTAGAAGCTGCAGTAATTGCTGGGGACAGATCTAAAAAACAAGAATATTCTGAATTTAAAAAACTATTGGAAGCCACAGACATTTCAAAATAAAAAAAAACAAGCATTTGTCAATGCCGAATGTTTGCTTGCTGGCATTGGCAGTGGTAATGTAGAAGTTACAGAGCTGCGTAATAGAAATGGCAGTGACGTACTGAACTGAAGCCAACCCCACCACCACCCTGCAGAGAGTGACAGGCATTGGGGTGTGCATTTGGGTCATCAGGCATAACGGCCTCGCCATTTCACCACACCCCACCCTGCAGACACTGACAAGTGTCACGGTGTTCCTTGGGGTCTTTGGTCTTATGCGCACCCATTTCATTAGAAATGCGGTGAGATGGGTGCGATATAGGAGAATGGGTGAACTTTGGGGCTGAAGAGTCCAAGGCATACCTCGATGCCTCTCACTGGCTGCAGGGTGTGGAATGGTATGAGCATTACAGGCAGGAATCCCAAGTCACACCCCTGATGCCTGTCATTCTCTACAGTGTTGGGCGTTATGGTTTGGAAACCCTAATACCTCAGGCATTCGTTGATATTTTCACTCCAAATTTTCAACATTTTTTTTTGTGACCCACTCATGAACAGGGGAATATCAGTTTGTTAGCCAAAGCTGCTTATGCACAGCGAATCGGCATTTAGCACCACAGGTGCAAAAACATTCCGAACAGGATGTAAAAAATGACAGCTGTACTGTTCATGGGGAGGTGTAAAAAATGGCAATGTTGCAAATCTGCAGTAAAAATATTTAAAAAAATGGTGAAGTCATGAGCGTACATAGAAACTGTGCAACGCACACCCATAATAAAATTAGGTTGGGGATATTTTACAGCAGATTGTCAACTCAGGCATTTTGGTGCCTCCGATCATGAACAGTGTCACTGTGATTTTCTCTATCTGTGCCGAACAATGATTTCCCACAGCGACCATGCATCTCAGCGCTGAAAGTGTGAAAACACACTTCAGCCATGTTGTGAAAAATGACAGCTGTACTGTTCCATAAGGAAGTGTGAAAAATGCCACTGGTGAAAATCTGGACTGAAAATATTACAAAGTCACTTGAACTTACGAGGTGCATGGAAACTGCATTGCTCACTTTCGTAACACAGTCATTTATGGACTTTTGTCACCCAAATTTTCAACATAGCCATTTAAGACCTCTGCTCATGAACAGTGTAACTATGATTTTCTTAATCTGTCCTAAACATTGCTTTACTTTTCAACAGCACCATTATTAAGCTACATGTCTTGAAAAACACATTTCAGGCGACATGAAAAATGGCAGCTGTACTGTTCATAAGGAAGTGTAATAAAATGGCAATATTGAAAATCTGGAGTGAAAATATTCAATTTGCCAAACTTCTGAGCATGCATAGGAACTGCATAGCATGCGCTCGTAAAAGTCATTTTAGGAATTTTTCACCAAATTTTCAACATAGCCATTTTAAGACCTCTGCTCATGAACAGTGTCACTGTGATTTTCTTAATATGTCCCATATATTGATTTTGCACATCGACTACGCCATTGTGCACTACATGGGTGGAAACACATTTTGGGCAGGATGTGAAAAATGACAGCTATACTGCTCTTAAGGAGGTGTGGTAAAATGGCAATGTTGAAAATCTGGAGTGAAAATATTGAAAATTTGCGAACTTCTGTGATGCGTGGAACTGCACAATGCACCTAGTAAAACAATCATTTTTAGGAATTTTTCACAAATTTTCAACATAGCCATTTAAGACCTTTGCTCATGAACAGTGTCACTGTGACTTTCTTAATTGTCCATACATTGATTTTACTTTTCCGACTGTACCATTGTGCACTACATGCGGAAACACGTTTTGGGTGAGATGTGAAAATGACAGCTATACTACTCATAAGAAGGTGTGGTAAAATGGCAATGTTGGAAATCTGGAGTGAAAATATTGAAAATTCGTGAACTTACGAGCGTGCATAGGAGCTGTGCAACGCACGCTCGTAAAACAGTCATTTTTAGGAATTTTTTCACCAAATTTTCAACATAGCCATTTTAACACCTGAGCTCATGAACAGTGTCACTGTGATTTTCTTAATTTGTCCCGTACATTGATCTAGCACACCGACTGCGCCATTGTGTGCTACATGGGCAGAAACACATTTTGGGTGACATGTGAAAAATGACAGCTGTACTGCTCATAAGAAGGTGTGATAAAATGGCAATGTTGGAAATCTGGAGTGAAAATATTGAAAATTCGCGACCTTACGAGTGTGCGTAGGAACTGCGCAATGCACCCTTGTAAAACAGTCATTTTTTGGAATTTTGGCACCAAATTTTCAACATGGGGTTTATGGGACCCCTTCTCATGAATGATGTCACTGTCATGGCGGTATTCAGGCCCAAAGTGTGATTTCGCAGTCACTGCAAGTCACTGCGCGAAATCACCCTTTGGGCCCGAATAACGCCATGACAGTGACATAATTCATGAGAAGGGGTCCCAAAAACCCCATGTTGAAAATTTGGTGCAAAACTTCCCAAAAATGCCCGAGATATGCAATAAAGTTGAAACCCCTCATGTAACCCATTATTCAGCTTACCGGCATTTCCTCAGTTCGTGGTCGGCTTTGAAGAGTGCAGACATGTTCGTGGTCCACCGAAGATCGTCGCGCTGGAGTCCGGAGGTAAGTATGGGTGGGGGTGTGGGGAGGCTGGGTGCGCAGTGGGTGGGTGCAGGTTGTGGGAGGGTTGGGAGGCAGCGCTGGCGGACAGTTTTATTTTACAGGAAAAAAAGCAAAAAAAGACATCGTGGAATGTTTGCCACGCTGGGGTGGGCTCCCAGTGTGGCACAAGGACTTGGGGGGGTGTTCAGCCCACGGGGGATTGGGCACCCCCGTCGGCAAAATACAAAAAAAAATCGCGGCACCGTTTGCCATGCTGGGGTGGGCTCCCAGTGTGGCACAAGGACTTGGGGGGGCGTTCAGCCGATGGGGGATTGGGCACCCCCGTCGGCAAAATACAAAAAAAAATCACGGCACCGTTTGCCACGCTGGGGTGGGCTCCCAGCGTGGCACAAGGACTTCAGGGGCGTTCAGCCGACGGGGATTGGGCACGCTGGCCAAAGGCACAGTGCTTGCCACGCTGGGGTGGGCTCCCAGCGTGGCACCTACAACTGGGGGTGGGAGGCGCAGCTCAGCCCGGCGGGGATTGGGCACCCGTCGGCTATACAATGCAGTGGCGCCGTCTGTCTGTCTGTGTGTGGGGAGTTGCATGAGCGGCCGATATCTTATCGGTGCTCACTCAAGCGTAACTCCCCTTTCAACTATATACCACTGCATTTTGGAGCATGTCATACACAGCTCCAAAATGCATTGGCTTACAAGGGCCGCGCCTGCCAGCCCACTGACTCTATTGGAGGAGGAGGTGACACACCTCCGAAATCTCCGATGAAGGCAATATGTTTCTTGCACATGCGTGCAAGCAAACATAACCGATGAAGGCACTATGTTTCTTGCACATGCGTGCAAGCAAACATAAAAACACTGGTTAAAAATGAAGAAAAAATGGCTAACCACAAGTGAACAGGCCAGGAAAAACTTAGCCACAAGGCTCAAAACAATAGAGCAAAAACAGAAATAACTTCCATTTACAACAATAATGATATTCTGCTGACAGATAAAGCCTTGATTTCTGGGGTATTTCTTACATTCTGTACAAATGTGTATAAGTCAGAATGTCATCCCATGGATACAGACATAGAATATTACAGAAAATACACTGATGACAATACCATTTCCCCCTCAGAAGGTTTAAACTTAACAAAGAAAATAACACAGCAAGAAATTAAAGATGCAATGTTACCTATGGCAAAGGGCAAATGTCCAGTGATGGATGGGTATACCACTGAATACTACATTGCCCTTTTGCCACAATATTTGCCATTATTAGAAATTTTATTCAACCAAATTCATGAGAGGAATATGATCCCAAATTCATTCAAACAGGCCTGTATATTGCTTCTGCGAAAAAAAGACAAGAATGACAAATATGTAAGAAAATAATAGATCAATCGCCATTTTAAATGTGGACTAAAAAACTTATGCAGAGATTTTGAATAACAGAATTTTGTCTCTATTGGACAAAATTATTCATCAAGACTGAAGTGTTATTGTTGGGTTTTTTTACCACAGAGGCGTATTTTTACAGGAATACATACAGTTCAATTCATCATTGATTATCTACAACAATCTGGCAGACGAGCAGTGTTATTATCATTTGATGCTTGTAAGGCATTCTATATGATTGAGTGGAAATATTTATTTGCTGCTTTGGAATTTTTTACTTCCCTGCAAAATTCATAAATGATATCAAAACTATTTATGAGGACCCATCTTCACAATTAAAAGTTAATAACAATTATTCTAAATAATTCAATCTTTATAGAGGGGTGAGACAGGGTTGTCCCCTCTCCTCCACCTTATTTATTTTAGGACTAGAACTATTTCTTAACAAAATTAGAGCCAGTAACAAAATAAAATGTATATCCATAGGTTCTACTGCTACTAAGGTAAAAGTGTATGCAGACGATCTACTGCTATTACTGGAAGATCCCGTAACTAGTTTAAAACATTTAAAATAAACCATTCAACAGGTTTCTTTAGTTTATAGGTATAAAACAAACAAATCCAAAGCTGAAATTATTATTTTTAATTCCCCCTGTCAACAGGAAATCCAGAAAGTGTACAGTGCGTCTATACAAGTCCAAGGTATGACGTATTTAGGAGTTTACATTCCTAATATTTTGAATAAAACGTATGAGCTAAATTTTACCTCTCTCTTCAGAAGCTTGAAGAATAAATTACAAGACTGGAGTAAAATACATATGTCCCTTTGGGGGGAAAATCCAAATATTAAAGACGTTTGCTGTTCCACAGCTCTCATATATACTTCAGACTCTTATTTTCAAAATCCCAGACTGTTGGTTCAAATGGTTCAAACAGGTCAACTCATTTTTTAAGAAGTTTATTTGGAACAGCAAATCACCCAGAATTTCATGGTGAAAGCTATGTTTAGACAAAGAACAGGGAGGTTTTGCTTGTCCCGATATTATATCCTATCATATGACTTTTATTGTTAAATGTATTTATTTATTTAGGTTTTGTTGACCAGAAAAGGAAGACTAGGCAATTCTGCCTATTTTCAGCCTCATCCGGGTGGGGTGGGGTGGGGGGCTACAGATGCAAACTGATTTACAGAACCAGATTAACCTGTTGGTGGTATTTTAGTGACTGGGGTCTCTAGTCTGGTCAAAATCCAATTATTCGACTCTACAGGTCAAAAATACAATACTTGACCATATACAAAATGAAAATATAGACATAAAGAACATTTGGTATGTGCCATCTATATAAATGAATATCCACCATGAAATTATATATATTTATTACTTACCACCTTTGTTGATCCCTAAAATGTAAATGGTTTTGTGTTTTCTTTTTTTTTTCCCTGCTAAATGCCAATCATATGTCATCTATAGCACCTTTACTGTACTGTATGAATGTACTAAAATAAAATAAACAAGGGGAAAACAGTAGTGTGGTAACTGCCAATTTGCATTCTAGCTCCACAGTCTGTGAAAATGTGGAACGTGATGGGATCTGGTCAGTGGTTAGACTGAAAATGTTAAGGAGGTGGAATTGTAATCTCTACATTTGTAGAAAGTGGAACTGTCATCCCTAGTAGGTGGAACTATCCATATTATTGAATGGAGAAAGGTGTCAGAGGAGATAGAACTGAATTCCTGTGATTTCCTGCCCAATTTAACCCCTGGATGTGTTCAAACTGTAGAATGTGAAGCTGGTGAAAAAAATGTGGAACGTTACTCCAAAGTGTTGAAAATGTGGACCATGACTGCAATGTGTTGGAAATGTGGGACGTGAATCTGATGAAAAAAACATGGAATGTAAGCAATAATACCTAACAGGGTGGGCGGTATTGGATAATCCCGGACCACCAAGGGACGTAATGAGGCCCAGTGCCACAGGCAGAAGGCCTTATAGTCCCTGGAAGGTCCGGTATTGCCCAATACCACCCACCTTGGAGGGTATTATTGCGTTTAGGAAATGGACCACTGTGTTATGTGTGTTTGGAAAAAAAATTACTGTTTAAATTTTAGAACTCTTATTTTATAATAAAATAGTTCCTCTGCCTGCATTAAAATGCTATTACCCTCCCCAATCACATACACATAAACACTAATTAATGATTTGTATTTTGTAGTGTCTCTGTTGTTTGCCACCCTTCCCCCCCAAACACACAAATAAGCAGCACTTGTCTTTTTTTTTTATGTAATAAAGACATAACCTACTGTCAGTATTTACATAGTCAGGATTGTTTGTTTGCTGTCACCCTTCCCCCAAACCCATGTAGCAGACAACACTCCCCCAACTCCCATCAGTATCACCTTTATTGTGGGCATGTACAGAATTTATTTCTTGTTTTATTTATAAAGGGATGGATAAGCACAGTTGGAAGACAATCCTGACCAGATGGCAGAAGAAGTGTGATGGCAGCTGTAGCACAAGCGCGATTGCAGATCAGAGTACTTTTTTTTTTTTTTTTAAACAGCAGTCAGAAGTGCAAGGGGGGAGGTTGACTCGTGGTAAGGACGAACTATGGATTCTCCTCTCATGGCAACTATGGACTACAGATCCCCTCCCTGCATCTCACCCACCTGCATGCCAAGAAAAGACTGAAGGATGCCTCTCTAAGGTGATTGAAAAAAGGAAACGAACAAAAATAGAAATAGTTGCTTTAGTTTGGCTTGAGCAGGGCAGGGTGAAAATGGGGTGTACGTGTATGTGCAAGTTGCAGCTCATACTGTAAGGTGACTTTTTTAAATAAAAGAACTTTACTTGTGGCTGTACTTAAGTAAGGAGGTGATTGTCTGAAAAATCACAAACTGAATTGATGAATATGATGGCCTGTTTGCCGGCAGCTTGTTTACTGGTTCTGGAGGTGGATCAGCATTGGGACGTGTGTGATGAAAATGAAGTTCCTTTGCAGTGTCAAAAAGAAGGAAAGAAAATGTAAGTTAAAGATGCTACATAACAGCAGGTAGTTTTTTTGTGTGTGGGTGTTTTTTTTTTATTTATTTGAACAAAACAGAGAATGACTGAGGCGGAGGGCATGGCCAGATGAGAATTCTCCCAGTAAGTAACAGAGAAAAATAGCAGCATTTTAAATCTTAAAGTTCGATTGGCACCATGACATTGGTAATCGGGTTGGCTGGGAGTGGCATTTTTAATACCCGGGGCTCTGTTGTCTGATAGACGCCCACCTTGCCAGGGTTATCAGCCAGTCAGACCCAGGGAATTTCTTAGACCATTTTCTAAAGGAATGCAACGTGTTGGAAATGTGAAGCACGAATCTGATCAAAAAATGTGGAACGTGATAGTAATGTGTTGGAAATGTGAAATGTGAATCTGATTTTAAAAAAGTGGAATGTGACTGTAATGTCTTGACAATGGAATGCATGAAATGCAGTGTCACAGCACAGTTTCCTTTTCTGGGTAATGAAACTGATTAACTGCCACTGAAACTGAATTGTTTCCTTCAGTAACTCGGCTAGAGAATTCTGCAGAATTGGGTTTCATGACCTGGTAGGCATACTTCAAACCAACCACAGTTTGCCAGTAGCAGGGTCAGTGGCAACGGATGAAGATGGCACACTATTAGGACGCCACAAACTTGTAACAATGTCTGTCTTGAGTGAAAACACATACACACACACACACTGTGCACTAACACAGAACAAAATGGAAGCTAACTGACTAGAAGCGGTGGGAGTCAGCGTCCTACCCAACCAGCTAACAAATACAATGGTGCACTGACAGTTGCACAAACGGCCATGGAGGGACTTTAGCATAGATTCTGCTTCCTGATAGGAAGATGTCTGTGATATTAAATTAAAATTATATGAATATGAAATATAGTAGTCATCAGTCATGCAGTGTGACAATATTAGTAAGCTAACAAGTCTTACTCTCGGTAGTCAAGCCTAACTAGTCAATAAATTATGAAGAAAAAATATTTTGGTTTTAAACTTTTTCTCAGGTACAAAGCCAGTAAGCCATGAACTTATATGAATAACTTTCTTAAGTGCACACATTGTGCACGCATACAGACTTAAACAGAAGTTAACTGCCCAGAAGCGGTGGGAATCAGATGATGAGTCCCCACCCTACTAGCAATTTTTTTTTTCAATTTATTTAAACTTTTGTTAACCAGGTAAATGCAATGAGCCAAGGCTCATTTTCATACATGACCCGGGGCTTATTTAAATAGCCAAAAGATGTTACAAGAAATATCAGATCATAAAAATAAGACAAACATCAGTACAAATTACACAAAACATATACAATTAAGCTGTGCACATATATCATAAACTGTTGTTTAAAAGTGTTATGACTAACACAATCGTGCAAATGATTAGGCAAGAAATTCCAGTTTCTGGCAGCACATACTGATATAGCACATTCACCCATATTGCTTGAAACTCTTGGGGCCACTAAAAAGATAGTACTGTTAGACCTTATGGCCGGGCTTCTTTTTTTTTGTTCAAATAATTTAAAAAGGGGAGCGTAAGTTTTTAAATGTAGTGTCCTATCAATTAAACAAATCAAGTTATATTCACGACTAAGTTTAGGTGACAGTCAACCCAGTAATTCATATAAAGAGCAATAGTGAGTTTTCTATGGTAGCCTTAGCACAAACGTACAAATTGCATTAAAAGTAGTGTTTAACAAGGATAAGGTGAGTTTTGTGAACAAAAAGTAATTATAATTCAACACTTTTGCCAAGAGCAGTCCTGGCAGGCAGGGTCAGCAAATTCTGTAACCTAAACAGAGCACCAAGTTTGTTATTGGCTTGTCGACAGACCGATTTTATGTGTAATGTGAAAGTTAAGTTCTGATCCAAGGTTATTCCTAAATATTTAAAACAATCAACTTGTTCTACTAGATCCCCTGAATTATTAAGAATTTTCAAAGTGGTTCTTTAAGCAATTCTTGGTTTAGAACCAAAAATCATGCATTTTGTCTTCTTACTATTAAGTAAAAGTCTAGATTTTAATAACCAACCATCCAAAACAGAGAAGTCCATAACCAAAGTCCTGTTCAAGTCGTCCACTGAGGGAGAGCTGTCATACAAAATAATGTCATCTGCATACATTAAAGTATGCGTGTTGATAAGTACTGATGGTAAAGTATCTACAAACAATGCAAACAGCAGTGGCCCCATTATTGAGCCCTGAAGAACACCCTGTTCCATCAGAGCAACCTGGGACAGAACTCCTCCATTGCTTACCCTTAGTGGACGTTGGGATAAATAACTCAATACCCATTCTAAAGAGAAATCCACCACTCTGACGCTCCCCAGTCTCCCAAGCAGCAATTGGTGATCAATCAGATCAAAGACCTTTTATTTATTTATTATTTTAGTCTTTGGTAACCGGGTAAGGCCCACTAGGCACAAGTGCCTGTTTTCAGGGACAACCTGGGAGTACTGGACGGTTAAGTGACTTGCTCAGAGTCACACAGTATGCAAGGGGAGGTTGTGAGAATCAAACTCAGGTCTGATTTGCTGGATGTACCAAACACGTTCACACCTCATTCCTCTAACCTCTAGGCTATACTGCCAGCCCTTTGACAGGTTCATGAATACTGCACTAGTGAGCATGTTTTTATCCATTGCCCTACTGATGCAGTCCATGAACACTGCCAAGGCCGTGCCTGTGCCATGATTTTTTCAGATGCCTTGCTGCTTGGGAGACCATAGACTCCAGAACCCAAATATTCTGTCAGTTGGGCATTGACTATTTTTTCAAGCAACTTCCCCAAGGCAGGTAAAATTGATATTGGGCAATAATTGTCCATTATATCCCGTTGCCCACCTTTGAAGATTGGTATGATTGTGCTAGCTAACAAACATAGCAGTGCATTCGCAGTTACAAAAATGGCCGTGGAGGGACTTGAGCCCTGGGTTCCTCACAGGAAGATGTCTGATATGAAATTTTAAATTATATTCTTATGAAATAGAGTAGTAGTCTAGCCACTCACTGCAACAATGCCAGTGAATAGTGAGAAGTAACACGTGTCAGCTGGTCCAGTGGCGCTGAGGGTTGAGGCGTGGATGCCACACCATGCCGGCGACCCGCGTTCAGGAACAAGCACGAGCGGCTGGGGGTTGGCGGGGAGGAGATGGATCGAGCATCCGATGGACAGCTCTCCATCTCCAGGGAGGGGGGAGGTCTCCTTCAGTTGGTGCACACCTGATCCCTGGCAGTGGCCAGGGCTCAACATTGTGCTGCCGTAAGACTTTGTGGGATGATAACACAGCAGATGCTTGGTGGGGCCATGCGTGGGTGCGTGCGCGAGCCTGCCGCATGTGTCATTTCATGCCCAGCTCTCATGGGGGATAGAAAAGTGGAAAAGGACTCTGGTGGCTGGTCGTTGCGGCTTGATGGCCATTCCATCACGCTCAGTTCCGGAGGTAACACCCTGAGCTAGATCCCTGTCAGTGGGTGGGTGTCCCCACTTCCTCGCCATGGGGGGTAAGCTGTAGGTGCTACTGGGGTGAGGGCCTGATGGGATGGAGGCGATAGACGGCAGCCGGACAAGGGCCGACCAGGGCCAGGGTGTGGGTAGAAAATAGAAAGCATAAAAAAAAAAAAAAAAAGAAGTGACAAGTGTCTCTCACTAACAGTCAAGCCTGACTAGTAAAAAAAAATATGAAGAAAAAAATATTTCTGTTTTAAAAAATCTTCTTAGGCATGAAGCAACACACTGTACACACATTCACACAGAACATACATTACAATGACATGAACTGCAACAACAAGAGCAGAAGTTATATCTGGGTCAAAAAACTTTAATGTGAAATAATTTTGTGCGGTGACCACACCCTGAGCATCACTTTGCACTACACTTAAAACCTGCTGCTTGCTGCTCTACACCTACTGCAGCTGCCAGACCAACTACATTTTTTGGTATGTCTTCTGTCTGCCGTGGCTGTATTCCTCACAGGAAGATGACATGAAACTGAAATTATATTATTATGAAATATAGTAGGAGTGTTTTTCCCCTAAATACTAGGCCTGTGTCTGCTCTGCAAGCAAAAGCAATCAGTCACAGCCTGATGGACAGGGCTTATTTAGGGGAGTGCTACTGTTGTCATAATTTTGCTATCACTTTCTTACTTGCATTTATCTATTGTGAAAGAGAAATTTACTTCCAGCCTCTTGTTAATATTAGCCAAAATGTAGAAATCTTGACAGTTTTGTTCCTTTTCTAAATCCCAACCTAGAGGAGAAGGTACATTTTTTGCACTTCTGTGTGACAATTTAAAAGTTCAGTGTTTCTCAGGAGAACTACCAGGAAAGTGTTTTTCCTACTAAAAGTGGAAAAACAACAGTTGTACTATTAGGTCAGGCCTGTTTCTGCTCTACAAGCAAGAATCAGTCACAGCCCTGGTGCAAATTCTTATTTTGGCATCATGATAAAGAAGATCTCGTCAGATGTCGTAACATAGAGGTCACTCCTCACTCATTTACAGTCAAGTCTGACTAAATTCTCAGAAAAAAAATTTTTTTTTTTTAATTTCTTCTTGGGCACACAGTCACAAACTTAGAAAAATGTCTTGAGTGCACAGTTGTGCACACACACAGAACAGAAAAGCAGCTAACTGCAGCATTGGAAGTCAGCTGACTAGTCCCACCCTACCAGCTATGGTGCACTCGCACTTATATTAAGTGGCCATGGAGGGACCCAAGCCTGAGTTCCTCACAAGAGATGTTGGATATTTAATTTTATTTTTTAATTTTATTAATTTCTGTATAAGCAGACAATTAACAGTCATATACTCATACATGGTATACATCTGATATGACATTATAGCCTCACAAGAAGTACTAAACACACAAGTAATAGCCATGTAGTCTTGTACAAAAGGAAAAGGGGGAACCTTGACAAAACATCCTTGTAATCAAGTCCAAATGTCTTTTAGAAATTGCCAGTCTCACTGGCCTGGTGGTGCTGAAGGTTGAGGCGCTGGACACCACACCTCATGCTGCATTAGTGACCCGGGTTCGGGAGCAAGCCTGGGTTGATGGGGCTTGGCCGGGGGGGGGAGAGCAGGAGTTGAATTGAGCAGCTGTATGGCAGCTCTCCTCTCCTGGGGAGGGTCTCAGTCACTCCCACTGCAGGACTGCCCCAGGTGGCAGCCCAAGGATAGTATAGACGCTGAGTGGCTAGAATAGGAAGGGTGTCGCAGGTTGCTGCATGCACATGCCTTCACATGTACGCAAGCAACCACAGCAAGGGGACGGGAAGACAAATGGAAACTGGAGCTGGCAGGCTCCATGATGGCCCAACTGCACCCGTACCAGCCCTCCGGAGTCTAGATGTTGGTTTGCGATGGGGGGGGATGTCGATGCTCCTTGCCCTCGGCCCTGCCACAGGGGGGGGCAACCCATGGGGGACCTTCAGGAGAAGAACTGGTGTGGGGATGCCGGGGCCAGATAGTGAGTCCCTCTGAGGGAGGGAGGGAGCCAGAGCCGCTTGCCAGCCACGTAGGAAGGAGGGATAAGAATCTGTATAAAAAAAATTGCTAGTCTCTTCAAAGTTAGACGGTATATCCATTAGGAAGAATCAGAAAGGGAGAATAACATAATCCAAAGATTGCTATTTAAACCTGTTGCATGACTAGGGAAAATACATAGGAAAAAAATGAATGACCCCCTTAGACAGACCCCCCCACACACAAGTAACATATAAAGCATGGCAACTGGGAGTAGTGTGATAAGAATTAGACAGGAAGTTAATAAAAACAAACTCCAGTCTGAAACAGTTAACATATAATGAAATTTAGTACAGATCCAACATCGCATTAACAGCAACTCTAACAGCAGCAGTGCCCCTGAGCATGGGAGAAAACATAAATGGTCCCCCAAAATGGTGGGAAATCCCATGTTCACCTAATGCCATAACTTCCAAAATGAGTGCAGCAAATATAAGTGATCGATGGGACCCTTTCTGTGTCACCCACTTAAAATGTAAGGCAGTTATTAGAAAAGTAACAGCTGTCTCCTCTTAAAACACACTGAGACAGTAACAAAGCAGTGAACACTGCAGTTCATTCCAGATCTGCTTCAACAGGCAAAGGACAGACTCACAGTTCAAGCATCTTCAGAGTCAAAGCTACAGTGATCTGAGGGTTCCCAACATGCAGCAAATTCCTGTTCAACTTTCTCGATCCAACGGCCCACATCCTGAGGATTAGTGAACTGCCAGCATTTCCCTTCATATACCACCTGAAGTCTGGCAGGCAGCAAAAATGAATGAATAATCCCCAATGCCAGTAGTCGATGCCTCCCAGTGTCAAAACTTTTTCCTCTGGCCCAAGTCTGAAAGGAGAGATCTGGGTATAATTTCATATTTGTGACATTAATCTCCAAGGGGTATGTCACCCGAGCGGCAAGGAGGATAGAGTCATGGATCTCTGACCCTGAAGACTTGAACAAAATGGTGCATGACTGATTCGTAGTAGCTGACTGAACCCTTGGGTTAACCCTGTAAGCTTTAGTAAAGTGATGACCAGGGAAACCCTTCTGGTAGTGTGAGTTTTCCTTTAAGCCACCCCAACAAAAATGGCAACAGTGCTGTCCCTTCAACACCTTCTGGGACCCCTATGATATGGAGGTTCCTTGTTTGAATTTCATTCTCAAAAACCTCCATGCAGCCACAGAGCTGTCCATTTTCCTCGTGGAGGAAAGCCACAGCAGTCAATGTAGTCACTACCCTTTAGTCCAATTCTTCTATGGACCCTCCCTGTTAATTGCTGTATAGCCGCATCATGAGTCTCTCATTTCTGCAGGGTTTTCTCAATGTTGGTGTCCATGGCCCTCATGGACTCAAGCATGATTTGCCACGCAGGGTCTGTTGAAGTAGCTGGAGGGCCGACTCCATTACCACCCAAGGCTCCCACAGCTTTGCTGGTACTAGGCAATGGATCTATAGGTTGTCCCTGCTGCTGAGATTTTGTTCGCCCCATGCCAAATGTAGTATCTGTCGATCCAGAAAGATGCGATGGAACAAATTCCAATAGTAGATTTTAGAAAAACTGCCCGAATTTCATTGTTTTAATTGATATTGCCATCTCATGGGAGAGAGCATCTACGGAGAGCATCCAACCTGGAAGACTGCTTTCTAGTGCCCCCCCACCTGTGATATTTCATTTAAAAGAGTAGTACACCCTCATATTTTGCATACATTGTTTCCTTGTCAACAGACAACTCTTTCTGTGTAGCGGTTAGGGATATATGTGTTTGCTTTAGTCTGTTTTCACTCTTCACACCAGCCCCTGTCACTAGCCTGGGGGGTCTCCATCTTCTGGTTGTTGAAATCTCATTGTTTCTGAGAGCTGCATTAGCATATGAGAACATGATGCAACAGCACCCATTAACGCCATGTATCTGTATGCTGAAAGGACACATAATATGAAAAACTCTCTAGAAACACACAGGTTGAATGCAGTTTAAAGGGAAACAAACTCTGCATTACATCTAAGACAGTTTGTAAAGCTAATTGAAGGTATATGTGGTATTTCATACCTTGCTGTAAATTGTTTTATTTAATTCAAAGTAAGCAGACAGGCATACAGTGGAGTCTAAGGGTGCTGACACATCATGCTCTCATATACTAATGCAGCTCTCAGGCACAATGAGATTTCAACAACCATAAAACGGAGCCTCCCCCCCCCCCCAGGCTAGTGACAGGGTCTGGTGTGAACAGTGAAAACAAACTAAAGCAAACACACACATCCCCAACAACTACACAGAAAGAGTTCTCTATTGACAAGGAAACTAATAACATTTACAAGATAAGAGGGTGGACTACTCCTTTAAATGATATTTCTTTTTTTGTGTGTGCTATCTTTTTATCCTCCTTCCCTTGCCCACCAGCCTGCCATGCCTTTGGGCAGCTCAGTGTCCCTGCTACCTGCCAATACACCCCCTGCTGCTGACTCCCACCATCTGAATCCCTGAGCATACCTGGGTCCCAGAAGATTCCGGCTTATCCCTGCCGGGGGCCCCCTCCCCCCAGGGATGCAAGAGAGGGGAATAGTGGACTCTGAGGACCAGGGTGACAGGTGCAGGGGGGTCAGGAACAGTGCACTTTGGTGACTGTAGCATGGGGGGACATGGCTGCCATCATTCGGGCTGGCTGAGTTGGGCAATTTCCAGTTTTCAACCCACCCACCTCCCCATATGCGTGTGGCCGTGACAGCATCCTGGGGGCAGGGACATTCGACAGCGTGTAGTCACCCACATCAAGAACACCTCCGCTAAGTCACCAGTAGGAGCCGTTATGACAGCAGCATACAAGACCCCCAGGAGGGACGTCCATAGGATGCTCAAGACTCCCTCCCTCCCTCCCCTCCGGCCTCTGCTCCTCGACATCGGGGCTCGGGGCATGAACCCAAATCACCAGCATGCCAAGCAATGCCTCATAGCTTGGCGCCATGGAGCCAGCTGTTAAATTACATTTCTAATTAAATCAAGACACTCCAGTCACTGCAGCAATGCTGAGCTGACAAGTTTCACTCACTAACAGTCAAGCCTGACTGAATTCTCAGAAAAAAATACATTTTTTTAAAATTTCTTCTTGGACACACAGCCACAAACTTAGAAAAATGAATTGAGTGCACAGCCATGTACACACACAGAACAGAAAAGCAGCTAACTGAAATGGTAAGAGTCGGCCAACTAGTCCCACCCTACAAGCTGTGGTGCCTTTACATTTGCCTAAGTGGCCATGGAGGGACCCAAGCCTGGGTTCCTCACAGGGCATGTGTGATATTAAATTGAAATTATATTTATTATGAAATCAAGTCACTGCAACAATGCTGATCTGAAAAATCTTACTCACTATAGTCAAGCCTGACTAAATTCTCATAAAAAACAATTATGTTTTAACTTGTATCTTGGCATCCACAGATTTAGAAGTGTGTCTCAAGTGCACAGGCATGCACACACACAGAACAGGAAAACAGCTAACTAAAGCAGTGGGAGCCAGCTGACTAGTCCCACCCTACAAGCAGCAGCTACGGTGCACTCACACTTGCTTAAGTGGTCGTGGAAGGTCCCAAGCCGTGGTTCCTCACAGAAAGATTTCTGATATTAAATTTAAATTATATTTATTCTGAAATCAAGTCACTCAAGTCACTGCAGCAATGCTCAGCTCACAAGTCTCACTCACTAATAGTCAATCCTGACAAAATTCTCAGAAAAAAAAAAAAATTTTCTTGGGCACAAAGCCAAGCCACAGACGACAACAGAAAAAAAGATCCCTAACAGCTAACTGCACTTCAGTTAGACTACTTGCCTTGTTCTTTCTTTCAGAAAACAACTAAGTCACAAAAACCTTAAATTTCTAATAAAAAGAAACCCCTACAAAACTGTCCTTACACCCTTAAGCTGTTAGTCTTTAAAACACACCACACTACAGCTTTAGATCTCATTTGGTTTTTACGTTCGCTTGCGCACATGCGCAAGGAACGTCTTGGGAGAATGGGACACTTTGGAGGTGTGCCTCTCCTGAGCAATCCCCTGCTCCCTTGAGCAGGCGTGGCGGTCCTGCACCAATCCGCACCAGTGGTGTGATGACAGCGGTGGTCTTCTCTTCAAGAAAACCACCGCTGTGTGCTTTACCGCTTCACGCCCTCCCCCAAATCTTTGCTGCCGGCTGGGGGTCCACCCCAGTGTGACAGCAGTATCCAGCGTCGTCTGCCGATGGGGGTGCCCAATCCCGTTGGCTCCACGCCCCCTGAGCCATCCTTCTGCCACGCTGGAGCCCACCTCAGGTGGCAAAATGTCCACGTCGCCAAATTATTAAAAAACCCTGTAAAGTAAAAACGTCCCACGCAGTCTCCCCGCCCCTCCCACAACCCGCACCCACCCACTGCGCACCCTGCCTCCCACACCCCCAACCCCATACTTACTCGGAGCTCGGCGCGACGATCATCGCTGGACCGGGAACACGCCTGCACTATTCAAAGCCGACCTGAACTGAGGAAATGCCGGTAAGCTGTATAATGGGCTAGATGTTTTTTTTTCAACTTTGTTGCATATCTCAGGCATTTTTTTGAATTTTTGCACCAAATTTTCAACATGGGGTTTTTGGGACCCCTTCTCATGAATTCTGTCACTGTCATAGCGTTATTTGGGCCCAAAAGGTGATTTCACAGTCACTGCACGAAATCACCTTTCGGGCCTGATTAACGAAACAACAGTGCCAGCGTTCATAAGGTGGGCTCTCAAAAAGCCTATTTTGAAAATTTGGTGGACAGATTCCTAAAAATGACGGTTTTACGAGCGTGCGTTGCGCAGTTCCTACGCAGGCTCGTAAGTTCGCGAATTTTCAATATTTTCACTCCAGATTTTCAACATTGCCATTTTACCACACCTTCTTATGAGTAGTACAGCTGTCATTTTTCACATCTCACTCAAAATGTGTTTCCGCCCATGTAGCGCACAATGGCGCAGTCGGTGTGCAAACTCAATGTATGGGACACATTAAGAAAATCACAGTGACACTGTTCATGAGCAGAGGTCTTAAAATGGCTGTGTTGAAAATTTGGTGAAAAAATTCCTAAAAATTACTGTTTTATGAGTGTGCGTTGCGCAGTTCCTATGCACGCTCATAAGTTTGCGAAATTTTCAATATTTTCACTCCAGATTTTCAACATTGCCATTTTACCACACCTCCTTATGAGCAGTGTAGCTGTCATTTTTCACATCTTGCCCAAAAGGTGTTTCCGCCCATGTAGCGCACAATGGCACAGTTGGTGTGCGAACTCAATGTATGGGACACATTAAGAAAATCACAGTGTCACTGTTCATGAACAGAGATATTAAAATGGCTATGTTGAAAATTTGGTGAAAAAATTCCAAAATGACTGTTTTACGAGCGTGCGTTTCGCAGTTCCTACGGACGCTCGTAAGTTCGCGAATTTTCAATATTTTCACTCCAGATTTTTAACATTGCCATTTTACCACACCTCCTTATGAGCAGTACAGCTGTTTTTTCACATCCTGCCCAAAACGCGAGCCCGCCCATAAAATTCATTAAATGGCGCAGTCGGTGTGTGAAATCAATGTATGACACATTAAGAAAATCACAGTGATACTGTTCATTAGCAGAGGTCTTAAAATGGCTATGTTGAAAATTTGGTAGAAAAAATTCCTAAAATTACTGTTTCACGGCGTGTGTTCGCGGTTCTACATAGCGACTCATGCGTTTCTTAATTTTCAATATTTTCCTCCAGATTTTCAACATTGCCATTTTACCACACCTCCTTATGAGCAGTGCAGCTGTCATTTTCACATCTTGCCCCAAAACGTGTTTCCGCCCATGTAGCGCACAATGGCACAGTCGGTGCAAACTCAATGTATGGACACATTAAGAAAATCACAGTGTCACTGTTCATGAGCAGAGATCTTAAATGGCTATGTTGAAAATTTGGTGAAAAATTCTAAAATGACTGTTTCTGAGGCGTGCTCTGTGCAGTTCCTCGCAGCTGCGTAAGTTCTCGGTATTCAATATTTTCACTCCAGATTTTTCAACATTGCCATTTACAACACCTCCTTATGAGCAGTGCAGCTGTCATTTTTCACATCCTGCCCAAAGCGTAGTTTTCCACTTCATGTACCGCACAACACAAAGAGTCAGTGTGCGAACTCAATGTATGGGACACATTAAGAAAATCACAGTGACACTGTTCATGAGCAGAGGTCTTAAAATGGCTATGTTGAAAATTTGGTGAAAAAATTCCTAAAAATGACTGTTTTACGAGCGTGCGTTGCACAGTTCCTACGCATACTCGTAAGTTCGCGAATTTTCAATATTTGCACTCCAATGAGTTCCAAATACCTAAACAGCACATAGAAGCAAGCAACATTCGGCACTGACAAATGCTTGTACTTCTTTGTCACTGATTTTTTTAAGCCATGTCCAAGTGCCAAATACCACTGCAAATACCTGCAAACGAACGTTCGGCATTGACAAATGCTTGTATTCCTGTGTGTGTGCTGTTGCCTGCTTGTATCTCAGCAAACACTAAAACAACCCTTCTATTTTCCCTTTCTTAAAAGCCTACTTTTCACTCTACTGTGTAAAAAAAAAAATCAACCTTCTCTAGCTTGGGATTTTGAAAGGGAACAAAAAAATTTCAAGATTTCTGATTGTTGTATAGTTTTAACAAGTGGATGGAAGTAGATTATTTTTCTGCAGTAGCTCAAGTCATCTATCTCTCCTGCCTGAAGCTTCTGCAAGTGCTGGGTCACATGACATGCCTTCAGTGAGCTTCCAAAGCAGCCTCTGAATGGACAGGAAGTCTCAGGAGCTCTTGAACTCCTGCTGAATAGCAAAATGCTGAACAAATAGTGTTGCGTATTTGTTTTTCTTCTTCAGTAACAGCCTATTATTCGTGGAATTTGGGGAAACACTATTCGGTACTTGCTCTCCCCTATTCTGCATACAACATGTTTTCAGATAACACAGTATGTTTTGTCACCAGAGTCTCGGCCCCAGCTAACAATTTACCTTGCAGCATGACTTCCATAGCTAGTCCCCAAAACGTCAGGTACTTACAGTCCCCACCTCGCAAGGTGAGGAGTCAGCCAGGGTTCTAGATTTTGTCCCCAGGCACTGGGACCCAACAGGTGGTCTCTTAAAGCTGCTAACTGCCATAATTATTTACACAGGTACAAAAGCTATTTTCCACTTGGGAGAGCACAAGTTAATTTATTGTACGTGTACACACACACACACATATAAGACAGGGGGTTAACCTAAAGCTCATTACAATACACATGAGGCACACATAAGAAAAGGGTCCCTAACTGTGGGATTCCTCAACATACTTCTGCCCTCAATATTACTCTGTGCATGGGTCACTTTTGAGGAAGGAAGGCAGGAAGGAAGGAAGGAAAGAAGGGGTCTATCAAGTTATTTCCCCTACCAGCTCAGTTGAAATACCCTATTAGTGACCACCCCCTTTATCTTCAAACTACAGCACCTGTTGAATCTAAGTTTAAAGGTACAGTAGTTACATTATCGGCTGATATGGGCTGTACCCAGATGAAAAGGAAGGAAGGAAGGAAGAAAGGAACTCATCATTTGTACCTTGAAGTGCTGTAGTTCTTTCCGATATTACCCTGAAAATGTCCTCCTTTGAATAATGTCGTGTCCCTTTGTTTTTTCATCCTTGGATATTCCGAACAGTGATGTGAAGGGAAGGTCTGCCTCTTTGTGGATGACACCAAGATCTATCTGCAACAGAGTGCACTCTCCAGGGGAGGGTGCAAAGGATCGTAAGAGATTTAAAATGGCTGGAAGGGTGGTCAAAGGTTTGGCAGCTAGGATTTAATGCAAAAAAGTGCAAAATAATGCAACCCAGGGGAGGAGTACAAAATGAAGGGAGAGATACTTGCAACAACCAAGCACAAAAGGGACCTGGGGATAATCATATAGGATGACCTAAAGGTGGCCAGGCGGTGTGACAAGGCAATAAGGAGAGCTAGTGCGATGTTGGGATGCATAGGCAGGGGTATCACCAGCAGGAAGAGAGAAGTGGTGTTGCCCCTATATAGGTCACTAGTAAGAGTCCACCTGGAGTATTGTGTCCAGTTCTGGAGACCACGTCTCAGGAAGGACACAAAGTGGAGGTGGTCCAGAGGAGGGCTACCAATATGGTACAGGGTCTGCATCAAAAGCCATATTAGAAGAAGCTAAAGGAGCTCAATATGTACATCCTGGAGGAGAGGAGGGAGTGGGGGATATGATTGAGACCTTTAAATATCTCATGGGGTGAATAAGGTTCAGATGGGAGATATTTTTCAGAGAAAAGGGTGCTCTAGATAGAACAAAGGGTCATGAATATGAAGCTGGAGGGGGTATGTTCAGGAGAGATGTGAGGAAATATTTCTTCACAGAAAGGGTGGTGGATGACTGGAACAGCCTTCCAGCAGAGACAGAGGGAGTGAAAACTGTGGTGGAATTCATAAAAGCCTGGAACAGGCACAAGGGAAAGGAAGGGGGTGGAAGAGACCGTGCTATACACAAAGGAGGGTCTGCAGCATAAGCAATCAGAATGAAAACAGTAGACTGCATGGGCCAAGCGGCCCTTATCTGCCATCAGTTTCTATTGTTTATTTCTTTTGTATTTTGTTTTCCAAACTCTTTTTTCCCCATCAGCACCTGCAGATTTCATAGTCAGGGTGTAGTGCAAGAAGAACTGCAGACAGTCAGGACCATAGCTGGATCCTAGCCATGCCTCTTGGTGATGGGGGGAGGAGAGGACTGCCTCCAGGAAAGGAAAAAATAGCACTGTGTCACCACCCTGCCTCTGGCATTACGTAAGCTCAAGCACAGAGCCAGTGACTCAGTCCTCCCTCTCTCCCACCCATACCAAAGGCCCACCACAAAGGAAAGTTCCCCAGGAACAGAAAGGATTCAGATGCTATTGCTAAAATAATAATACATCATCACATGATTACATTGCTAACCAAGTTAATCCCAACAGCCCTAGGATCTCTGCTGTGCTCTCTAAATAAGCAGCTACCAGATGCCCTGGGGAAATGAAGAGAGACCTCATGTACATGTGGTTTGTGGGTTTGGTTTGCTTGGTCTCATTCTCTTCACTCACTCACCACATAATTATGTTGTTGAGTTTAAAGTTTCCCCCTTGGGACTCCATTTCTGAAAGCATGTGGTGAAAACATTGGCAAGAAGGTCACTCACCAAGTGCCCTGCTCTCTATGACAAGGCCCATCCCTGATAAATAATTTATTTTTCTTTTATGTCATACTTTAATTTTCAAGCACCCCTGGGCCTGACCCAAGAACCACCTTCTGTCTCACTCAGTGTCCCTCTGTTCTGCTTTGGAACCCTTCCTGCCTTCGCTCACACCTACTGGCCACCAAACCAGTAAACTGTGGCTTATCCTCCAGAGGTGGGGCCAGGCCTTTGACAGCGTGTTACCTTTCAGCTGGATGAGTGGCCAGAGGGAGGAGCTGGCAAGGAGGAGCTGAACCAGGCAGCCCAGATGGGTGGTGTGGAACAAGGGACTGCATCTATCTCAGGTCCACCCTCCATTTCTACACCCCACAGCTCTGTCCTTTATCCCTCCTGCAGGGCGTGCTCTTGTGCAGCGAATCAGAATTCCGCCTACTGCGGGTGAGACCAACCCCGCCTTCAGAACTCCCTGCGAGCCCTGCTCAGGGCATGTGATGCCTCTGCTTCCAACGTTAGGCAAACAGGTGTGCACCAATATAAAGCCACTCCCAAATGAAGCACATGGTCCTTCCGTAACTAAACCCACCACCACCTGAGTTAGATGCCCTCCCTCCCCAAGGCAGGAGGCATCCTAGACAAGAACGCTGAAACACTGCCTATTCAGTTTGTACCAATGTCCTAAGCTCAGGGAGTGAACCCGGTTCATCCAGATGGCAAATAGTAGTGCTACCTCCTGGCACAGATGGTCATTTCTTTCTTTTTTTTATATGTAAATGTTTTTTATTAAAAAGGTACCACAAACAGACATGTACAACTCTTTCTTTCCACAGTACAGAATCATTAGCAGTTATAATAATAATGGCAAAATATACATTACATGGTCATTTCTAACGAAAGCTAGGAGCACAGATGGATGCAACCCATTAGAAAATCTGAAGGCCAGCAATTCCCTGTCTCCACTAAGAATCCACTATGCAGACAACATGTGTGCATTGTTAACTAGAAACAGGCCAGTTTTGCACAAGTTAGGCAGCCTGAGAATTACAGCTCTGCTCAAAGAACCTTACAGATGTCTTGGATACCGACAGAACAGCAGAGAGGCAGACAGCCACATCCAAAGCCAGCTTTCGTACTGCACATGCCTGCCTGACAACAGCTTATCAACTCACTATCACCTTGCAACTTATTCTTTATAAACATAAAACAGTAGGAAGCAGTGTAGCCTAATAGCTGGAACCCTGAACTATGAACTTGGAGACCCAGGTTTGAATCCCACAACCACCACTGACTCACTGTGTGACCTTTAGCAAGTCACTTGCCCTCACTATGTTTAACCTCCTCTCTCTCTTTTCCATGATAAACGTACCTAAGCATATCTCTTTACCATTAGTCACCCAAAAGTGTAACAGTGCCCTGAAAAATGTAGAATAAAGAGAGAAAAAATGCAGACCTCATTGAAACATGGAAATAAAACTCTCAAACCTGTGGGAAACAGTGCTTTGGTGTTTATGAAGTTGACTGTTAATGCCGGCCCAGTGACACCGAGGGTTGAGACGCTCTGGACGCCACACCTCGCAACATGCCGGTGACCCGGGTTTGGGAACAGACTCAGGTTGCTCAGGGGTTGGTCGGGGTGAGGAAGGATTGAGCGTCCATAAACAGCTCTCATTCCTTGGGGAGGGGGTTTAGTGCTGTGCGGTGTAGCCTGATACCCGGCGGCGGCTGAGTGTTAGCACAGGTACACAGCGACACACAGGGTGGGCCCACATTCAGGGTGCTAGGCTGCCTCCGCGGAGATGGAGACAGATGCCCCACCCATTGCATGTACATGGACTCGGGGAAAAATCAGAGGAAAAGTTAGGGACCAACAGGAACCATAATGGCCCGGTGCGTCCCTCCACAATGCCACCCCCAACTTCTGGATTTGTGCTCCAGGGGAAGAAGTAAGCCAGCGCTCCTTTTCCTGGCTCTGCCGCAGGGGGCGATCTGCAGGAGAATCGTGGGGGTCAGCAGAACAGAGGAAACTGGAGCCAAAGATAAGAGCCCTCTGAGGGAGGGCCGGAGCCACCTGTTGGCTCCGCGTAGGAGGTGACATAAATTGTAAATTAAAAAAAAAAAAAGAAATTGACTGTTAATGGAGTGTCATAAATAAATATGATGCCCTACTTTGAAGTCACAGTGTAAAGTTTGGATTAACACCTTCCCCATGTAGCACCTAGGTCTTATAAAGGGGTAAAGTAAGTGACATCACTTGTAACGCCCAGAATAGTGTGGGGGCTTACCTGGCTCCATGGAACCACTACCGCCAGCTTTGTTGTTAGCCAGTCCCAAGAACTGCCAACAGAGACCGGGAGGAAAGAGGACCACTGAAATCTTAGCTTGTTGCTGCACATCATAGGTGATTCCACTGCTGTCTACGGACCAAGCGCATAGGCTTTAGAGATGACCACACTGCTCAGCTGCTAACTGCCCCACTACCAAAAGGGGTGCTGCCATTTTTCTCACCCCTGACTCTCTACCACCACTGTGTGGTAGATGTAGTACTGACCTTAAGGAAGCACCTGGGCAGCCATCTTACTTGTAGTCCTGTAGTGCGCAATTACTAGTCCTCAAATGTTTCTGTCATGCTCAGTCCGAAGCCCTGTAGCCTTTAGTCCTTGTACAGCAGCCTTAGTCTCAGTACAAATAAAGATGGCAACCAGATAACAAATCCCTGAATCTGTGTCTGTTTGTGCTCCAATCCAAAAATACTACAGTGGTAACAAAGTGAAAGAAAAGGTGGAAAAACAAATCCATGGGTGTTGGTCCATATAGCTGGGTGGTAAGCCCCTTCTATTTTTTTTTTCTAAAGCAACACAGATAGATAAAGCACCAACTGTTGCCAGGGGCTTCCCTAGAAAGGGACACCCCCAATCAGCCAGCTTGCATTTCTCAAAACTATCCTCTGTGTAGCCTGCTAAAAAGTGTGGGGATCCTCAAACAACAGGACAAAAAATCTTCCAAGCCACCTCTGGCTCACAGAAGGAAAGGGTTACAGTTTCCAGCCACCAGCAGAAGAAGACACTAGAAGGGGTTGCAACATTGGCCTGCTGGCGCAGTGGCTGGATTTCAACTTGCAACACTGATGACCGGGGTTTGGGAATAGACCCAGAAGTCAGAGGGCTGACCAGGGGAGAAGGATCAAGCGTTAGGGACTGCTCTTCTTCTCTGGCAGGGAGAGAGGGGAAGAGAGTCCAGCGCATTATGGACCCCTAGTGGAGGCTGGGGGTACCACTGTGACCTGTGCCAGTACGTTTGGGGTGGGGCAGGGTGGACACTGGACATCATTGCATGTCTCTACCCCCAAGGACCAAGCCCTTGGAAAAAACCTGGCCCCCGGCATTATGACCCGCCCCACTCCACCGTCCTCTGCCTCCGATGTCTCGCCAGGGGATCCCGCTCCCATGGCCTCAACCCAGGAGGGTAAGTCGGGGCTTTGTCCACAGTGTCCATTGGAGGGGAGTCCCCCCAGTGACCCCGCCCAGGGGGGAAAAGTCTGGGCATGGGGGTGGCGGGCGGGAGGGTCCGAGCTCAAGGAAGAGCAGAGAAAAAAGAAGGGGTTGCAAACTGCTGTCCAGCCCTTCCCACTGACACACAGCTGACTGCCTCCCCAACCAGGACTTCACTAGACAAACTGCCAGATATACTGGGGCATAACTGGAGCACAGAAGCCTTCAAACTAGCTTCACGATCTTACAAAAGGAGAAACTGAACTCTGGGAGAAGTAGGACTGCTCCCAGCCATCACAGCAGCTAACATCAAACGGCCTGCCAACAACTCAGCTGTTTGCACTACTAACACATCACCTGCCACACTGGGGCTCTGAATTAAGCAGTAAGCCACTGAATTCACCCTACACCACCTAAGCAAGCAATAATACACTCCAGGGTGGGCGGTATTGGGCTACACTTGCCATGGGGCATACATGAGGCCCAAGGCCACAGGAGGAGAGCCTTATAGCCCCTGGAAGGGTGGGTATAGCCCATACCACCCACCCTGGAGTATATTACTGTGGTTAGAAAATGGGTTATAGGGATAAATGTTTAATAAGACTAATAAATAGTTACTAAAAATGAAAGAACATATGAAAAAATAGTAAAAAACGTTTTGGTTAAACAGTCCTACTACTGGTTGGTTGACAACTAGTAGCAAGCAGTACAGTTTCTATAGTGCTGTAAGAGACATCTTTTTTTTAATTTTGTTTTTCTTTGCATGACTGTATTTGTGAGGCATATTTTTTGGAAGCTGATGCTTGAGATAGAAGCAGGTGTGACCAGTGAGCGTTGGATTTGTCAGTGTGGTCTTCAGTTCTGAGCGTGGTCGGAAATCTAGCTTTACTCTCACCAGGTACGGAAATGACGACCACTGTTAAGGTAAGTGCAAGTGGTGATGGTAGCGCTACAATGCTGTAAAATTAAACTTAACAAACATGTTTAAAAAAATGGTGCATGTGAAAAGTTGCTATTGCTGTAGGTGAATGGCAATGAGGAGGGGAGCCTGCTCGCAAATCGATTAAAAAAAAAACACGGGCAGAGCTTAGCAGCCCAGCAAGCAGCATGTTTTTCTTTGAGCTCCTCAATGCAAGCTTTAATAATTATATAGTTATTTTTATTTGGCAAAGTAATTTAGCTTTAATAGGGCTAATCATTACAGGCTTTCCTACGTCTATCACTGGACCGACTGTCGCTGAGGCTTGGGTCAGGAAGCATAAGCAGACCAGAATAAACTGTAAAATACACAAGTAGTGTTTTATTATTATTATTAGAAAATGGGCAAGTAAAACCTAGCTTCCTGATTGGCTAGGATGCTGAACTAAGCGGGCGTGTATTTCTGGATATTACTTAAAATATTATTGGGCACTCCGAACTTTCAAACTCCCTAACCGCCATGTTTCTCATCTCGCTTAGCGAGATTCATGTCAGCAAGTCGGCAGCCCGGCTCTGTATCCCCCCTCTCACACAAATGGAAACAGTTTTCAGCCACAAGAAATATTTTTTTTTTAGTTTGTTTTAAAATCAATATTGCTGGCACGTCATGTGCTCATGAAGTGGCAACTTCTCCATATCACACTTTACCTCTAACTCTGCAAGCCCATCAAAAAAAAAAAAAACATACAAATATGTAGGTTTTTTTACTCTACAACCCAGTACCTTAATTTGTTTTTTTTTCCCCAGTCATCGCCTTCCGAAATGCTTCACCGTGTGCATAAAAGTTCAGAGTTGCGCCATACATTTCCTCATGCAGGGGGTGTCAGCTCGCTGATGTAAATCCAGTATAAAAAAACCTGGGGAAAAACCACCTTCATCGCAAAATAAATAAAACAAGTGGAGTTTGGGGGTTATGCTCTTGTTACCTCTGACCTAAAGTCACCATGGCAACATATAGAAATGCAGGGGCTGAAACACAGAGAATACTGCTTTTAAAACAATAGTTACAGTGCCCTCTAGAGTCAGTTCTAGCAGTATGTATACATACATCATTAAAGAAAATTCTAAGGTGGCGGAACTATTTTATAACAAAAGTTACTTTAAAATAATTTTTCCTTAACTTTTTTTTATTAAACTTATGTTTTTTTCACAGTGATCATTTTCTAAGCGCAATAATACCCTCCAGGGTGGGGCGGTATTGAGAATACCGGACCTTCCAGGGGCAGATCGGTATTCCCCAATACCTACTATCGAACAATATTGCTTACGTAATAAGAAATAAAAACAAAAAGAAATATACAGACTGGTTTTCAGCATTGGCAGTCCAAAAAACAAAGTCCATTTTCTGAGTCCAGAACTGAAGTCTGCAGTCAGCCAGCTTTCTGTTGCGTCTGGTCTCTAAATCCCTCTGAAGACCCTTGCTCTCTTCCTTTCACACAAAACTTCAGAATACTGTCAGCTTCTGGCTTCCACCAGAGCACTGTGACCTAGAACTTCAGAACCTTGTCGCATTCTAGCTTCCAGAGCATTGTGACCCAGCTACAGTACTAGCTGGCCTTTTTTGCTGACAGATTCCATCAGTCTGAGGTCAAAAGGTCACGCTCTGATACACTTTGCTTAGAGCTGTTTCTGTAATCATTTCAACAGTAATAACTACATCTAGTTTACAAATCAGGGAACCCAGTTTCATACATATTTTTTATAACTACATATAAGCAAGGTAGAGACAGCACAAAGGGAGAAGGAAAGAACAGCAAACAAAGGTAGAGTTGCCTGCACAGTCCAAAAGAAAAAGAGATAGTAGACTGAATACCTGCTTCAAACTCTCTCTACACAACACAACCAACCCTGTCACACCGACTTAGACAATGATGAGCCATCCAAAATCAGCAAAAACAGACAGTAATCTGGGGCCTTCCAAACGTGGTGAGCTGCCACAGCAGCCATTCCGGCCTGACAGCAAACAGCCAGCGACCTTGGCTATAACAGCGTCGACTGAGAGACCAACTCCAGGACTGAGAAAAAATTGGGCTCTTACACCAATAAGACTGGTGGTGCCTGAAAACAAAGTTGAAGGTATGAAGAGCACAGTAGGAGAATCCTCTATGAATGCACACAAAGCGCTTACAGTGGTGATGGTGATATCTGTTAAAGAACAGGGTCTGATACAGGTAGGGCTCAAACAACTGAAGAATGCTGTCTGGGCCCCCAATGTTCAGATTTTGGGAGTCCTGGAGGCCACGGAAGGTAGCAATACAGTGACCTTTCTCAATGCTGGCTTCAAGTGGCACTTGGACTTGGCCATGTGCCTCACATTGCAAAAACATACGAAATAAATCCTTGCAGGGCCAGAGCACAGTCAGATGTCCCGTACACAATCCTTATGGTAACGGGATCAGTAAGGACAAGTTGCTCTGAGCTGCAAAAGAGCATTCACCTATCACAGATGAGACTAAAATGCTGTTCTCCCAGACCATGCCTATGCTACCCATCTGTGAAGAAAGGCTTTTGAGGGGGTTACAGCCAAAGTCTGAGAAGCAAGGATTCAGTACAGAATGAGCATCTGGCATAAGGATAACTGTGCACTGGGGAGGGAGATAGCATGTTATGGTAAGGCAGTGATACAATTGTTCTATTTACATATTAATAAGCTTTTTAAATGTTGTTCCTTTCTTATTCTTCTGTTCTACTGTGAAGGTATTCCTCCTTAGAATGTGCACCTGTCAGAGTTTACTTTTCTGGGGTCTGAGAAGGGTGGAGGCTTGTGTCTGGCAGAATGAATTGTCAATATGGTGACCTCCATGTAAGCTGCACGGTAAGCATGGCTAAGGTATAACCTCAGGCACTCCTTTCTGCTACAGTGTGAAGGACCTTTCGCAGGTGGCAAGGCACACCATATCAGAGCAGTGGGGGCTGACATGTGATGCCACAGTTCTCAGCCTGTATCCCAGTTCAAAGTTAATGGAAAATAACTACGGAGTATAAGGGGGAATTACTGTGACTAGCTAACAGTAAGTTACCAACTCCAACAGTTTCATTAAATATGTTAATGGGGCAGTTTGCCGGAGGCCCATTTTGAGTCAATCCTGCAAACCACATCTGCAGTGCCTTATTAGGCAGGTTACCAAAGCTGTAGTTATTAACTTTTAGAGGCTATTTACTAATGTTGCTCAGACAGTGCTTTTGTGGATCCTACTACAATCAGTCTGATAGTGCTGGTATGTTACCAAGGATCCTACCAGAAATCCTACCAGACAGATGTAGGATCCAAGGTCAGATAGCGATGGATCCTAGGTCAGATCCAGGGATCCTAGGTCAGATAGCGATGGGTCCTAGTTAGGTTCCAGGGATCCTAGATCAGATTCAGGGATCCTAGGTCAGATAGTTAGGATCCAGGGTCAGATAGTGATGGGTCCTAGGTCAGATCCAGGGATCCTAAGTTAGACAGAATCCAAGCTGGATCTGTTGCTAGAATCCACAGGATCCCCAACGTTTGTAGGATCCATGCACTAGATCCTAGAGGGTAGAATCCGTGGTCAGATAGCACTCTTATCCTACCACAGCAACTATCTGGCCAAATAGGAGGTATCTGTTGGTATCCTAGTTTCTAGGATACTATCTGGGCAACACTACTATTTACCAAAACATTGGTTGTAATAGGGCTGTATGTGCAGTAGGATTTGTATAGTTTAGATGACTATCCCTATATAGTGGTAATGCATGGAAGGGTGTGGAGAACATCCTTATTTAAAGTGATGTATATCAAGTTCTGTAGTCTGCCTCTTCTAGACGTACAATTTGTTGTGTTGTATTTCATATAATTCATAAAAAGAAATTAAAAAAAAAAACACCACCATTTACTTTTTGAAATTCTGTCCATGGTACACTCATGTATTTGTAAAAAGTCATGCTGGCACTTGAACTTGTTTTTACCTGGTCTCTGTTGGAACACATATGTTCCCCTAAGTAAGGGGCTCAGCCAATCAGAGACCAAAATTTTCCCAACCCATTTTCTGAAAACAAAGAAAACACAGCTAAAAGAAAAAGAAAAAAAAGCAATCCAAAATGTTCAACTGCAAACAGCTGGGGCCAGATATTCAACATTTTGCACTGGGCGCAAACCGTTTGTGCAGGGTTAAAGCCGGGTTTGCATGGGTCCGCTATATTCAAAAGGTCAGATAGCATGGGCAAACTGCATTAGCGCCGGGCGAAAGTATAATGTATGCAAGGGGCAAACAGAGGGGGGCTTGTTCATGAATACAGGCTGTGCTATATTCAGTGCACGTGTCACGCGCAAAGTGTTTTGTGCGACTTAGCGCGACGCCGGCGCGGTGCAAATTACCGCCCAGGACAAGGTAGTCTTAACTCTGGGCAAACTAGCTTTTCGCGACTTTGTGGCTTTGCGTGACTTTTGCACAGCTTTGTGCGACCCTGACTAGTAAATATTAAACATAGAAAGAAGGCAAACATGGAAGAAACATGCTGCATACAGATGGCACTTCCTATGATGCCATCATCTGCCACCAGTCCCAGCCTTGCCAGGTAGTAAAGTGGTGACCCCGCACCCAGTGGACATCATGGCAGTGTGCCCATACAGCACACACCTGCAGACCACCCTTTGGTGGACACCAATAGAATTCAGCACACATATGCAGCACTGGGGGCGTGGAGGGTGTACAGGTGGTCAGGCTGCACCACAGTGGGTGCGGCCACAAGGTTAGGACAAGCCACGCAGTGCAAATGGTCCAGTGCTGGGAATACCCCAACACCAGTGTGCCTGTCTGATGGTATGTGCCCCCAAGCCACATACCGCACATCTGTACAGACACCACAGCACACACACTGCCAGCCATGTATATGTCACTGTGAGTATCCCATGCCAGTGGTGCAGCGTCTGTGGGTCGCACAACAGCATAACAGTAATGTCCACTGTCAGTACACACCTGCAAGATGGGCCTGTCACTGTGTAAAGTGCAGCAGTCATTGATGCCCTACACACCAAAGGCATTGCTGTGTCCCTCACACTACTGGCCCCCTTGTTACTGTTGTGTCTGCTGTGCACTGTAGCAAGAACTACAGTTCAAGACAATTGCATGCAGCACCACCACTTGTGCCTGTGCTGAGTAGTCCCCTGGGGCACAATATTCTATGCAGTTCTGTACAAATGTAGCCTGCAGCTAACACCATGCACTTCCAGACTGACCTACAGGTAGAGCTGTGGGAAGACCCAGCCAGCCCCTGTACTTCCAGACTGACCTACAGATGGAGCTGTGGGACCCTGCACTAGCACTGGGCAAACTGCATGCAAATCAGGACATAATGAGATGTTAATCTGGATGTTTGCCCACAGACTGCCTAAGTAGGCTTATTTGCATGTCACTTTTGAATATAGCACATTTTTGCCCTGGGCAAACGTGATAGCGCCGGGCAAACGGCTTAGCTCCGTGCAAAACCTGCTTAAATCTGTCTGTGCCGTGCAAGCATTTTGGAAACATGGTAAATTTCTGCAGAATTTCACATGCGCTGGTGCTTGCAGCTTTAATGAATCCACTCCTTTGCTAGCACATATATTGGCCACATGGATCACCTTTACCTTCCTTCACGTCGCTGTGCACTGAGCTGCTGTTGTGGTTTGCACTTCCTGGTTGCTATATTCAGAGCTGTCTTATTTCCTGGGCTATTTTTGCACTACACTCCCAGCCCAGTTTGCCTGGCTTCCTTAGCATGCTATATTCAGCAGGTTTAGCACTGGGGCTATCCCGTTTGAATATAACGGACAATTGATTCCACACTAATTTAGCATGCCAGGCAGTGCTAATTTAGCCCCAGGGCAACATTTTGAATATCAGGCCCCTGATCAAGTGTGATTGCATGCTTTCCTCTTTATTTCCTGACTGGTAGAAACATCAAAGAGGTTGCTGCTGTGAGTGGTCCTTCACTGACAACACATCCTGAGTACCACCAAAGTCCACTACAGCCCACAAAGCTGCCATTAAACCTGTAATGCAAATAAGTGAAACAACAAAAAAAAAGGAACACTGTCCACAGCAACAGGGGAGAAACTGACTCTGAACACAGAAAAGTGAAAGTATTTAGTGCGATTACATGCTCCTGCCTCCAGATCCCACACACAGCACTCTTTTTCTTGGGGGGGGGGTCTGACCCCCCAATTCTTCCAGTGGAACTCAGCCTCTGCCCCACATGCTGACCCACCATGCCCAGGCTTACCCCCCCTGGGTGGGACTGCCAGGCAGGCATCCCCCTGTGGGCAACCCCCGATGGACACTGGCAGCTTGCCCTGGCTTACACCCCCAGGGTGGGGTCACAGGAGCAGGACCCCCCCCCCGGTGCACACTGGTGGCAGTGGGAGCGCAGGGTGTCATACCCAGGGGGACTGGAGTTTTCTAATGCTATGATCCCCTGGGAGGCAGGGCATGCAATGACACCAGCGTCTGTCCCGCCTCCCATGCAACCAGGCGCTGTTCTTTCCCTGTGATTCCCCTTGCCTCCACCAGAGGTCGCCAACAGGTTGGACACTCACCCCCCTGAGAAGGAGAGCTGCCTTTCTGGCGCTCTATCCTTTTCCACCCAGATGTCCCTCCAACTCCTGGGTCCATTCCCAAACCCGGGACATCAGCTTCGCAAGTGGTTGCCTTGCCGCTGTACCGGCAGGCCAGCAACTCCCCATACAGCACTCTACAGAAAGTATGACCATGGGATATAATAACCTGGAAAAAGGAGCAGCAATTTACCTGTCCTTCAGCAGGAACAGCAAACATTCCCCTGGCCATTATTATAGTCTGCACCAACCATGCAGCAAAGACACAGCTCTAGGGGAAACACATTCATAGATCCACCCTGCAACAGCCACAGCAGCTTCTAGGCAGGAGAACTGAACTACAGCAGGATTGCATAGTTACCACTGATGCTAAAGAAATACTGACATCTTCTGGAGGAAGCCGAGAAGAGTGCAACAGGACATGAAGAGGAAAAAAATATTCCAGCACGAGCAGTGTGAAGCAGGACTGCACACCTCCAGCAATCACAATGTTCTATGTTGCCTGGCAGAATGGCATCCCAGGGATGAGTACCATAATTCCTGAAATCTCACAAACACTTCAACACCTCAAATGGCTTGAGTATTGGCTTTCAGCGAACAAAATGCTGTAGCAGGAACACGAACGACAGGACCTGTTTCTGTCAATCTTACCAGCCCCTTTCTTTTCCATACTTAAAAGTTTGGTGGCACTGAATCTGTGAAGTGAGTGCAGCTACAACCAACTTAAGGGCACACTCTTACAGCACTACACGCTAAAAACCCATTATGATAGCGGAGCACTACCAATTCCACCACCGCTTACAAAGAGATGCAGTCAACTGCAGACTTCATAACTGCTTTTAAAAAGTTGGCTACCTCATGGGAATATGAAAAAGTTCATTGACTATACCATATGGGAACAATTTGACTATGGCCTTCATGGTGACCACTACATGAAGCGCTTCCTTATGGAACTAGACCTGATTTTCAAGTCGACATGTGACATAATGTTAGCACTTGAACTTGCACTGAAAGACACCAGGGAGCTTGCAGGTAATGCAGACCCACCAGGGGAGCAGTTCACAAAGTTGCCCCCACAAAATCTCACAGGGGTCAACCTTGACCATGGGGAGGAGGGGCACTCAACATCTTGCCCCGCTCATCCAGCTCCTCAAAAACCACCACCACAAGCTAAGTAAGTTTGCTACTGCTGTGGGAGGAGACCACCAGAAAGACACATGTTGATTCCACCAAGGAAAGTGCCACAACTGCAGCAAGTGAGCAATAACACATGACATGGTGTGTGGTAATGCTAAATTACCACATACTCCAGGTGGGATGTGAGGCACAAGGCGCAGCTGTGTGCCTTCAACTACCTGGCAAGTGTGGTCATTTCTGGTATTACCGTACACCCTGGAGTGTGTTATTGTGCTTATAAAATGTTTTAAGAGTTAAAAAAGCAGAAAAAAAGAAAAACATTTGAGCTGTGTGATAATTAAGTAATAAGGCATGACAAGGTGTGTGTTATCGTGTAATCACGTCACTCCTGGGGTGGGTTGAAGCACGAGGCAAAGCCGAGTGCTTCCACCACCCCAGGAGTGACATTATTACACAATAACACACACCTTAGAGTGTCTTATTGCAATTTTACAATGGCTCGATGTTATACAAAATAAAAAAAATAAAAAAATGTTTTTAGTAGATTTTTAGTGAGGTAGTATATCTTTGTTTCTTAATAGAAGAGAAAATAATAAAGGTGCTCATCCACACAGTGATGTTATTGTGTAATAACATCACTGTCTCAGGCATACACTGACCAATCAGAGTCCAGGATTCTTTCTTGCCATTGTATAATTGAAATTAATGCACAGTCATCTGATCAGTTTTGACCAATCAAATTGCTTGTTTGATTCAAGCCATTCTATAAAGTGTGATATCTGGCATGGGTCTGCAGAAGCACACAGTGCACAACACAGGTTCAGCAGCCGTTGTCTGAACTGTGAGCTGCGCTTTCGAGCAGACACGAAAGACCTTGAGGACTAAATCTACTGGCATTGTCGTATGTTCGTAGTATGTAATGGATGCTCTGCCAGAGACTCTGCAGGAAGATGACTACTTTGGCATCTTTGCTGTCTACACTACACAAGGCCATGGAGACAGCATCTGCCTCAGTCTGGGGTTAGGGGGCACAACCTTGAGCAGGCAGTGTGAAACCGGAGCATCAGTGTTGCTCATACCCGAACACATCTGAATCGCTTCTTTCAACCAATACCCTCTGCGACCATCCCCCATTTGCCTGATATTTTATACAGGTGATCAGATCCCCATCTTGGGGGAGATATAAATTCTGGGGACAAATGAGGGAGGAATCTGCCTCTCATTGTGGTACAAGGAAAGAAACACACATTGCTCGGGAGGAACTACTGGAAAAGATAAAGCTCAAGTAGGAAAAGATTGTCCTTCTGCACACTGTGGCAGAGGCACAACAGGAGGTGCTCAAATGACTTAAAGAAGCATGCCCCAACTCTGGTCTGGTGGCATGTGTAGCCCAGGTGCCATATGCCAGTGGGCTACTACTCCTGCTTGCTGTCCCTGGTACAGGTTAAGGGGCCTGGGTCTTGCTACAGTGACAATTGGGGGTTCGTTCACAAAGATATAAATAATAGCACGGTGCATCCACCCAGAGTAAATTATAAGTGGGTCAGGTATCCGCTTGGTACAGCCCCCTGGGATACTGTACCTACCTACCTCCCCAACCAACCACTCTGAACACTGAATCCCCAATAACCTTGATCCACCAGAAACCATAAATCTCAGCAATGGGCAATTGCAATGAACCTTGCTGACACAGCAGTTTCAACAAAGAAATTCACAGCTTTATTTTGAGGTAAGGGCTAGGGAGGGATACCAGGACAAAGGATAGCTGTGAAAGAAAGGAAGTTTAGTGAAATACTTAACAGCAGTAACCATTTGGGCCCATAGGCCAAGCCCACCCCCCACTCGTTCCAGTGCTCCCAAATTGTGCTTGGGGTACCCAATATTTATTAATTTTTTTTATTTAAACATCTGTTCACCAGGTAAGCAATATGAGCCAAGGCCTTTTCTCAAAAGCGACCCGAGACTGTATAATATAGTCAAGATGTTACATACACTGGGTGCAGACCTGGTCGGTGCCATGGGTTGGCCAGCTGTTGGGGCCCTCAAATATTCTAAAAGACATTTGTTTAAGAAAACCAAATTCCCCTTTAGCCACTCCAGGAACCAGGTCCTGGGTACTCACTGTTTGCTGATCTCAAAAACCTGGGGTATGGAGCTCCTTGGTCAGTGCAATACAGCGCAGAAAGATGGCTGCCTTGGTCCCCCTTGGCAGGATGGAACTTGCTCAAGGATCTTGCAGCTGGTCACCTTGATTGCAGTTCTGGCTGCTTGTCACCTTCAGCCGCTTCTGGCCCATTGCAAAGCACTGTGGAAGAGTCACACCAGCCGCAGAAGGCCCAGACCCAGGAGTGGCTCCACAGTCCGACTCCCCACAAAGGATCCTAGGTGCCCTAGCACCCCAGTAAGTGCCGGTGACCTCCTGAGACAGGATGTCCCACTTGGAAGAGGTTTGCTGGTTCCCTCCCTGGCTCTGAGTGAGGACTCCCACACACTGGGGGTCTTCTGCAATCCCTGCACTGAATTCAAGAGTCACAGCAGTGATAGGGAGTCACTCCAGCGAGATCCAACACCAGTGGTTGTGGGTGTTAGCCCAAAACTCTTGAAATACAGGTACATGCAACAGGGAAATTCCAGCACATCAGATGCCAGCTACTAATGTACTCTTTCTTTTCCAAACAAGCAGAGATCCTTTCACTGCAGCTGTGGCACAGCTCTCAGCCAGTCCAAATGGTTTACTCAGGAAAGGTTCAGTGCACCCGACTCCAGAGACACTTTAGTCCTTCCATACCACAGTTCCAGTCCCAAACAGTTGAAACTGAACTCTCCGCAGCACTATAGCACTCAGATATTCCGCACAGTCCTCTCAGCCAATTCAGCCTGCTGGTGCAGGGTTTCTGCAGCATTCAGTTTCTCCAAACAATAATTAAGCAACTCTTCAGTAACTGGGGACTCAGGGCCACAGTTCAGTCTCTCTCTCTCTCTCTCTCTCTCTCTCTCTCCCCTTCTCAATCCATTTCTGCAAGCAGCAATCTCCAAAAGGGACCTGGGAAAGGCCCTTGCAGTTCAAAATCCACTCTTGCAGGAGACCTCCGACTCATACAGAATGGGAACAGAACTGAAGAAACCCAGAAATCCAGGGGTTTTCACCCGAGAACCCAAGGTTCTGATTGACTGATTGAGCCCATCAATTGTCCATAACCAAAGTGATCAATGTTTCTGACTGCCAAATTGGGACATGGTTTAGGCGACTGAATTAGTCCCCTCCTTTTCCCAGGAGTCCCTCTGTCACAATTTTAGGTGCCTAGACAGCTGACTGGTGGCTGCACTGGGTTCATAGGATCAACAAAATGTCAGTCCCCATTCATTCTCATACAGTCCCAGGGGGTTCAAACCAGTGGCATCATGAGGCTGTTTTGAGGGAGGCTACAGCCCCCCAATATAATCTAAAGCTCCCCCAATCATTTCCCTCATCAAAGAAATGGAATCATGGCTTCACTGCTGAAAAATATAAAAGAAGCTGTGATTTTTCTTTAAGACGCACTGACGCAGCACTTCATAGCACCACCACATGGAGCGCACTTTCGTTTTCTCCATTGGCACAATCTGTGTCTTGTGAATACATGGGTGGCTGCTGTGATGCTGATGGAGTTTGTTGACTAGAAGAGACTGAGATCGGGAGTTGGGGGGGATGCATGATGCCACACAACACCATGGTAGGGGACCAGGAGAGCTCAGAACTTGTTGGGTGGAGAAGACATGTGGCAGCATGTTAGTTTATTTCATTTGACAGCGTCAGCACTGGGAGGGGGGACAGGTGGCTCCACTCAGTTCAGCCAGCAGTGCACCAGAAGTGGGTATTCATTCCTTGTGGGCAGCTTGTGGGAGGCTCTGGGGACAACAACACACACAGGCCAGGCCATTCACCAAGCACCAGGGACTGAATGATAGGGGAGTTATGGCAATGCCTCTGCCTGTGTTTCTGCCTGGCCTTCCTTTCCAAAAAACTAAAGCATTGCTCTTGCTTTCACAGCCAGCCAGTCAGTGTAGTGTACTAACATGTGGTGTGTTTTTAAGGCTGCAGTGGGCGGAGCCTGCAGATGTTTTGCATGTACAAAAATAGTGATGTCATGTTTTCTATCCGTGAAACTGATTGAAGGTGTAAATAGTCTCTTCCACCTTACCCTCCTCCAAGCAATGTTTTCCGCCCTCAAATAAATACACTTTCATGTTAGTCAATGGTTGCAGGGTACTATTTTCTTTCTTAAATGGGTGGTACAAGAACTGGAACCTGAGTAGTAGGAGGCAGCATTAGGTTTTTTTTTTGGAAGTCAGATCCACCCCCACCTCCACCCGAGAAGCTCCTAAAGATCCACCCCAAATTTTTTTCTGATTCATGTGGGAGGGGCATGAGATAGCTCTTTCATGCTGTAACAAGATACACTAGTTTAGGACCTGTATCAATAAACAAAACAAGCCTGTGCAGTGGAAAACACAAGATACTAAGAGAACATAAGTTTTTAATGCCTTCAAATTGACTTAAAAATCCTTGGAACAAATGATTATCAGAACCACCTGGGGTCTCAGAAGGAGACCTAGACACACATTCTAATTTACAGTAAGAGCCACATGTTTTCTTAAACATTTTATATATGTATAGTTTATATATAATTTTTCTTTAGTAGTTTCAAAACTTTGAAAGCATTGGTGTTAGTAATGCATTTAGAAATACATTTTTTTAATTGTCTTTACAGTTAAACATGCAGTTTCATGTCAGGGCACATTTTTGGGGGGGAGGCGGTCAAATTATTTTTCTCATGGGCTCAGTACTTGGTGAACACAGATTTTGATAATAAAGTGTGTTTTTTTCTTTTAAGTTTGAGATGTATTAGAAAACACTGAACAAGAAAACAATTGGTGATTTTAAAAGCTATTCTGATCAGAGCTGACATTAAAAAAATCTTAACTATTTTTTATTTTATTTTATCATGAACACTAGAAACAGGGGCCCAAATATTCAAATGGGATGCACCATGCACAACAAAGATGTGCCAGTGCAAGTACGAACATGCGCCATTGTGCGATATTCAGCGGGAGGCAGCTGCGCCGCTCACATTGTAATGCGCAAGAGCGCAATGGTAATGAATGCATACGCAACCGTAGGGGGAGGAACCATGAATAAATGGCGCAGTGTGATATTCAACAGCATGCGCCATGCGCAATAGGGGAGCTAGCGGAAGTTGCGCGATAGCGGAAATGATCCAAAATAAAAAAGGAACAAGAGAGAGGCGCAAGAACGCTACAGGGAAGCCAGAGGTGGGAGCGAGCTGACAGCAAACACAAACAGCGCAGCAGTGAATGGGACAGTGAAGGAGCAGGACAGGGCACACCTGTGACCACACAGGAACAGGACAGGAGTGGGGAGCCTGAGTCACTTGTGCAGGACAGACAGGGTAGTGCCACAGTGTAGTGAGGGCAGTGGCAGTAGGCAGGACAGCCAAAGGCCGGAGATGTACCCAGTGCAGGGGGAGCATCACAGAGGACAGTGGGGGGAATGGGATAACAGCTGCCGGAGGGGGGGGAACACCAGCCAGGGACATGGCCAGTGCCACCATCCAGATGGAGGCGGTAATGAGGGGTGTGAGAAGGCAGGCAGCAGGAGGGCGCAGCCGTGGAAGGGCCCGTCGGCGGTATGCCCCCAACAGGCGGTACCAAGCCCACATCACCTTCAAGCAGTACACCAACACAGAGATTGTGGGCTGGTACTGCCTGAACCTGAGGTGGTTCTGTGAGCTGTGCAGTGATGGGATGCAGGCACCCACACGACGGAGCCATGCTCTGTCAGTGGAGACAAAGGTGACAGCTGTCATATGCCTGCTCGCCACGGGCACCTTCCAGAGACCAACAGGGGACACAACAGGCATAACCCAGTCGGCCGTGTCACGCCTACTCACACAATTCCTCAGTGCACTGCTGCCACATGCTGCGGAGTACATCCGTTTCCCCAGCACACAGGCAGAGTGCACAGCACACATACAAGAGTTCCTCAGGGTAGCACGTATGTCTGGCATGCTCGGGGCCATTGACTGCACCCATGTGGCTATCCGCACACCACCTGGCCCGGATGGTGTTGCATATATCAACTGGAAGGGTTTTGACAGCATCAACTGCCAGGTGGGGTGCGATGCCAGGGGGCGCATAACCAATGTCTGTGCCACGCACCCTGGGGGAGCACATGATGCCTTCATCTGGCACCAGTCTGCACTGTGCCACAGGTTTGAGAGTGGGGACATCCCCACTGGCCACCTAGTGGGTGAGTATGCACATCACGCAGGATAACATGGGCAGATGTGGGGGGGAGCATAGTCGGAGGTGCCATGGGTACCGGCCTTGACGGCCCATGGCAGAGCGACACAGACCACCATACTGATGTCCACCCTCTACACACAGGTGACAGTGGCTACCCACTCTGTCCCTGGCTGCTCACACCATACCAGCGCCCCGCGACCCCACCGCAGCAATGGTACAATGAGGCACATGCCACCACACACAATGTCATCGAGCGGGTGTTTGGGATGCTAAAGTCACATTTCCAGTGCCTGGACAAGTCTGGCGGTGCCCTACAGTACAGCTCCTCAAAGGCCTGTGGGCTATTCCTGGCCTGTTGCATCCTGCACAACATGGCCAACAACTGTGGGATAGCTGTAGAGGCCGAAGAGGGGGACAGCAATGGGGACGATGAGGACACCGGTCCAGACGGTGATGGGCAGCCACCCCCTGGGTGAAGGAACCCCCGCCTGATCCGGATGACACAACTGCACTGGGACACCATCACAGAGGAGCACTTCGGCCAACACAGGTAGGTCATGGGGACATGTGCAACCACCAATGGCAAGGGGCACAACCCACAGACAGGCATGGACGAACCCCAGGGGTGGATGGTGGCAAGTGAATGGATCTGAGCGTGGAACCGCAAACGCCATCAGGGATGGAAAAGGCCAAACACGACACGCGCTCACGCACACACACACACACCACAAGACATGCACAAGGGGTAGAAGGCACGCCAACCCCGACTGCAACCCCTAGCCACACACAGGTCCACACACGACCACGCCCAGTGGCCATCACTGTGCGTGTCTCAGATGCTGGGCACCACTGCACACTGGCGGACAGCGCAACGTAGGCATCATCATGCACACACCACAGTGGCCAGCAGCCAGGAGGGTATGCACATGGACCGTGTGTGTGCAGGGCCGGGTACCCCCCACCCATGCATCGTACGGTGCACAACACACTGCACACAGGGCAGTGGCAGACAGTGGCCATGGTGGGAGACAGGTCAGTCATGCGGTACAGTGCCACAGCTGTCATGGATGCATGGGCGGCCCCGGCGAGACCTGCCAGCCGTGCAAGACTGACCACTGGCCTCATGGGGTGGCACCGACGGTCCCTCAGGGGTGACGCTGCAGGAACACAACTGTGTTCATGCAGGGATCTGCAGCTCACTGAACATGTCCGCGCCAGGCGTGCTCAGTATGCCCACAGCCGAACCCGGTGTCGACATGGAAGGTGTCACACAACGCCGGGAACGGGGGGGGCGGACGTGACACTGCACGGTGACTGCGGTGCATGGGCAACAAACTGTGTGCCCAGAGTGGCCATGACAGCAGTGATTGCACGTGTCTGCCTGTCAATGGCAGCGGTCACATCCTTCTCCTGCTGCCAGGCCATCTCTGCCAGGAGCAGACCGTGATCCCTGCTGCACCGCTCCTCTGCCTGGCGCAGAACCACACTGAGTGCATCCACCATCACAAGCCGCAACTGCTGATCCACTGAAGCCTGGAGTATGCGGCTGTGCTCATCAAAGAGGTCATCCGCCTGATCGGCATGCTGTCCCTCATGGTGTTCCTGGCCGTGTTGGGCAGCACCCCTTGAAGATGGGCGCTGCACACCAGAGCCATGACGGGGCATGTCCACATGTGGTGCACTGGCGCCGCCACCCGACACTGTCCCCCCATCACCATTGGCCGACTGCTGGCACTGCCCCTCCGGCTGCCGCTCGCCAGGGCCCACCATTGCCACCGTAGTGGCCGCAACAGCACCACCAGCCTGGGCGCACACCAGTGCTGCCCCACTGGGGCATACAAGCACAGGCTGGGACTGTGATGTCACGCAGGCCTCCACGGCGGCACCACACACGGCTAAGCCCATGCCGTTCCTGGCTGTGGGACCATCCTGCGTCCCACACATATCACTGTCCAGGATGTGTGATGCATCATCATCGGTGCCTGATGCGGCACCGGTCCTTGTCCCAGCATGCTGGAGTCTGTGGCCACTGTCACGCTGGGACACAGGTAGGGCCTCGTCAGCACCGGCACCACCATCTTCAGTCCAGACAGACAGGCAGGTATGCGGTGGTCCTGACCCTCAGACACCTGTGGAGGTGTATGGGTGCTCCTCCGTATCCAGGGCTTCGCACACGGTGGACACACCCACCACTGCTGACCCTTGTAGATGCTCAGGAGCTGTAAGAGAACACAGTGGCATTAATGTCTCTGCCCTACCCTGTGGCATTCCCCCAACCTCCCACACAGTGACAGCACAGGACCTACCATGCAGTGACGGGGGCTGCCACCCATCTGGAAGCCACCACCCGGAATGCCCTCTATGGCACAACGCCGCATGTTGCCGGACATCCGCTCCTCCTGTGGCGTCAGGCGTGGCACATCCGGCTGTCCACCACTGGTTGCAGCACGTACTGCCCCAATGGCAGCCACCTTGTCCTTAATTCTCCTCTTGTCCGTGCCGACCTTCTTTTTACAATCCTGCACAGACCGCTGGTGGCTGCCATGCTGGTTCATGGCATGCACAACCTCACCCCATGCTGCAGCTCAGGTCTGTGGTGTTCCCCGCTGTCCACTGAGCAGCGGTTCCCTGTCAAGGTATGCCTCGAACAGGGCATCTGATTCCGCCCGGGTGAAGTTGGGACTCCTCTTTCTCCAACATCCCTGTTCCTCCTCTTCCTCACATTCGGTCATTATAGAGCCTGTGGGAATTACAGGTGTTATCTTTCATTGTGCAGTCCCATGCATCTCCCACACACCACAGTTCACACTTCCAAACAGCATGCAACCCACCACAATAGACGGCAATACCAAACTATGGCCTCTGCAGCTCCATGTCGCATTTATATAGCGCAAGGCATGCAAATGAGGTGAGGCGCAACTTTAAGTGGATGCTAATGCAGTAGTTGCGTCATGGAATTGCTGATGAGATGATTTGCATATGCTGGCTGAATATTGTGCTGTTGCGCCTTGCGCAATTGTGTTGAGCGTGCTCAGGCAAAGGCACAGCTTTGTGATGTGCACAGTAGGCACCGCACGGCGCATGCCCGTGGTGCTGACGCCTGCCGTGCGGCTGACATGCTGAGCATGGGAGGCAGTGCAGGGCACGGCCACCACTGTGCCAGTGGCGCTAGTGCACTGTTCACACATATGGCGCTCGTGCCCTGGAGCGCCATAGGCGCCATGGTGCCACAGCGCAGTAGGCCACTGCAGGGCATCACACACAGGCACTCAACTGCGCTACATGCAGGGAGTCCCAATCGTGCTGTGGCGGTCTGTGCGCAACAGACCCTTGACCCTGCAGTCGCCCTTTGCCCCCTAGGTGCCATGCATCCACATGGGTGCACCCCATCACGCTGTTCGGTGACAGCGCAATGGAGAATGGCAGCACTGTACCGCGCAGCATCTGCATGTGGCGGACGTGCACTACAGAGCACTATTTTGTGATCCTAGCTGCAGTAGACATGGCAAGGAGGAGAGCAGCTTTGTGGAGCCCTCTGGAGCTGACCAATTTGGTGGCCATTGTAGAGCCCCACGCTGGGGCCCTGTTTGGGGATGACCCCTTAGATAGGGCAAGGAGTGCTGTGTGGGAGGAGGTGGCAGAGGCACTGGAGGAGGCCACCGGGATCGCCCGAAGTTCCGAGCAGTGTCGCCACCGCTATGGGGACCTCCGGCAGAGGGACCCAGACAGGCTTGCCCGTCTATGGGCACATGCCAGGCGAGGCACAGTGCCACATCCAGGTAGGCACTCCATCCATACACTGGTAGCGTCCGTCCGGGTATAGCGGTGGGCATGTGTCCACTACACGGGAGGAGGGGCTGTCCAGTGTGGGCGGTGGTAGTGGTGGTGGTGGGGTTGCGGCATGGCTGGGCTGTACGGGATCGCACACACTTGGGGGGGCCTTTGCTACTGGTTTGTACTGATGTTCCCCTCTCCATGTTTGCACCCTAGGCCCTGAGGAGAGGCGCCAAGCCTGAGAGGTACGGGCATGCTGGGAAGAGGAGGCTGCACGGCAACAGGCACGGGCTGCCGGGCCCATCCCGCATCAGCGCCCGGATCTTGCAGATGCAGGTGAGTGCCTTTCTTCCAGGATATTCTGTGCATGCTGTGTTGCAGGGTAGGCAGCAGGGCATGGCCACCATCCATTGACATGACTGACGTGCACACCACACGGTACACTCAGCACTGTCCTGTGGCACTGCATGTGTGGGTGTGCAGCACTGGTGGTCCATGCGTGCACCGGGTACATGGCTGTGCCACTGCCTTCGCACCGCATAGCCATGTCACTGCATAGCCACAGTGGTGCTGTGCGGGACTTGGACGGTGGGTGTGTGCAGCGGTCTGCATGGCTGTGTGCGCCTGGATAGGCAGGTCTTGTGGACACGATCACTGTGGGTGGTCACACACCATCACAGGGTCATGGCCCATGGCTGTATGCCATGCACAATGGTTGGGCTGCAGGGGGATGGACATTCACACATATTGACCCTGCTCCCTTGCCCTAGGTGGACAGTGAATGATGGCCATCGAAAGGACCATGCAGGAGCTCTTGCAGCTGGCCAGGGTGACATTGGAGATCCTCCAGCGCATGGAGCGGCACGGGGTCAGGAGGCGGAGGACGAGGAGGCGCCACAGAAGTGGAGAGCGGGGCAGACGCTAGGCCCTCCATGCCCCTGGAATCACCCTACCCCCCTGGACCCACCCTCACACCCCTTCTTCCCTCTCCCATTTGTTCACCCCTGCCCCTTACCTGCCCCCACCTGGTATGTGGCCCTTCCCCCCCTTTTGTACATAATTGTAAATAGTTTTTTTTCATCTATGTTCAATACATTTGTTTTGTTATGACAACTGTGGTGGTCTCTGATTTGCAGCTGGCTACAGGTGCTCAGCTGCAGTGGTGTGCATGGCGTCAGGGGTGGTGCAGGCATGGGCGTGTGTGTGTGTCTGTCCGGAAGGGAACCGCCTATGATATGGGTGGGGGAATCAGTCACTCTCTGTGGTTTGTGTGTTGTTCCCTGTGCACTGGATGCCTGTGTGCAGTGGCCCACGGTGCATGCACTGTGTCCATGGTGCCCCTGTCAGACCGTCCATGGTCTGTGCAGTAGACACCCTTGCATGTCTGTGATATGCACGGTCTGCTGGCATGTCAGTGGTGGCTGTCCATGCTGGACAACCACTGTACCCAGCACAATGCCAGGTTGCCTTCTGTCACTGGTATGGTGCACATCTGCCTCGGGTGGCATTGTGGCCTCCGCTGTTGTTGTCGGCCCCCCTCCATGCTGTCGCTTGTGTCTGTTGCAGGGGATGTGCTCCACTGTCTGTCACTTGTGCTCCGGCCGCATGCTGGTGGCGTACGGCTTCATGATGCATGCACAGGGTGGCTGGTACACCTGTGCCATGGAGGGGTGCTAGCCGTGGGTACATGGCTGCCGTGGCCACATGCCAGTGGGTTTGTTGACCCACTACTATGTCCCTGTGTTGGTGTGCCCTTGGGTATGGGTGGGTGTTTGTCCATGCATTGTGTTGCATCCTGTGTGGCGCATGCTTCCATGCACCACTGTGGGTATCTGTGCTGGCTGTTGTGGCCAGTGCTGGGATGGGGTGTGTCCTTGAGAGGGTGTGCAGGGTACTGTACCACTGGTGGTGGGGTCTGGGACAGGCCCTGTTGCATGTGGGGTACCTCGTGTGCCGACGCGTGGTCGGTCTCTCAGCTGTACCTCGGGGGGGGGTCCGTGCAGGGTGGCACTGTGTCTGCAGTTGTTGCATCGGTGTCTGCTGCCGCCTGCTGCAGGGTGCTTGCAGTGGGGCTGCCTTGCATGGCTCCACGGTGCACAAGGTTGCATTGTCACAGTGGGGGTGGTGGCATGCATGGGTTGTCCTGCACTGTTGGGTGCTGCTCCTGGACAGGGTGTCTGGGGATCGCAGTGCATGGTGTGCTCTGCATTGGTGGGATGGTGTAGCATGGGGTGGCCGGACCTCCTTGTGTGCCGGTCACAGCTTGCCAGGGGGTGTGCTGGGGCACCATGCCCCGGCTGTGGGATTGTTGCTGGTGTCCATGGGCAAGTGGTTCTTCCAGCTCTCCTCAGGTTGTGCAGTTCATGGGGTGTGGGGGGTGATGTCTGTTCTGCTGTGTGCTCCTCTGCCCATATCTTCCATGGGTGGTGGACCCCTGCATCCTGTCCCTGCGCATCCCTGGTTGTGCTGATGCACTGCTACCCTGCTCCACTGTGCATACCTGGTTGTGCTATTGCACATCAGACCTGCACCATTGCGCATCCCTGGTTGCACCATGGTGCAGTTAGCACAATATTCAGTTGTGTGGCGCAAGCGCATCTAGCCCTGCGCAGTGTTTGAATATCGTGCATGTTGCGCATAGGCGCACTGGACTTGCGCCTGCTCCTGCTATTGCGCTACTTTGTGGCGCAGTTTGAATATCTGGGCCAGGATGTCAGCATTTGCTCCATGAAACCTGTTTTTCAGGTATTTTTTTATTGCATCTTGTCCAAGGCAATCTTCCCAGAATGCAGTTTGTTAGGGCACATATTTGGGGGGAGGGGGTTGAAATTGTTTTAATCATGAAGCATTGGTGTTAGTAATGCATTTAGAAATACAATTTTTAATTGACTTTACAGTTAAACATGCAGTTTCATGTCAGGGCACATTTTTGGGTGAAGGGGTTCAAATGATTTTAATCATGGGCACAGTATTTGGTAAACACAGACTTTGATGATAAAGTGTATTTTTTCTTTCAAGTTTGAGAAGTATGTATTATGTACAAGTGTAACCATGTTGTAAATGGGACTGGGGAATGAATAATGGTTAAGTAGTCAGGTAGGTTAAGGATGCAGTATAACACAGTGGTTAAAGGCTCTGAGCTACAAACCTAGAGACCTGGGTTTGACTCACAGCCCCACTTGCATACTGTGTGACCCTCATAAAATCACTTAACTTCCTTGTGCTCCCAGGTAGCACCTGTAAACAAGCTTTAGACTTAGTGTGTCTCTCCTGGTTAAAAAAAAAAAAAGTGCCTAGAATTATTTTTTTAATATAGTTGAGTGTATATGTGGCAAGTAGGTAGGGTATGGTGTTTTGAATGTGGCAGTAGGATTTAGCAAGTGTACTGCTTTAAAATCATTTCACAACAGCAGAACTGTGCAACTGTTTCTGTCCAGTGAGCATAAATGGCAACAGTTGTTTCAGCTACACATCTGATTCCATATTACAATGGTTCACTGCACTACACATTTAGTGTATCACACTTTTTCAAATAATGAAACAAATATTCTCCAAACTAAATAACTCACACATACATATTTTATACTTTATTAAAAAGATACTCCACATTTGTGTGGGGGCTGTGGGATCCAAACTTAGATCTCAAGATTTGCAGTGAAGAGCCTTAAACCACTGTGCTATACTGCCTCCCTAACTATGGCAGTCATCTGTTTTATGGTTTATGATGTTGGTGTAGTAAGCATGCCAACATACTAACATACAAAAATGTCAGCAGAATAGGCTTAACGGGCTTTCGTGTCTGCTCCTTTGGTCAGTTCCCACCCTAGTTATGGTAGTCATCTGTTTTATGGTTCATGATGTTGGTGTAGTAAGCATACCAACATACTAGCATACAAAAATGCCAGCAGAATAGGCCTAGTGGGCTTTCGTGTCTGCCCCTTTGGTCAGTCCCCACCCTGGGAGCTGACCTTGCTGCCCTCACCACCCTCTCGGGCTTCTCCATTCCCAGTCCAGGGTATTCCTGCTTCATTGAACTCTGCATCCACAACCCTTCCCCTGTATGTCCCACCCCCTCTTGAACCCCTCCACAGTCTCTGCCTCCACCAGTCCCCCGGGCAGCGCATTCCATGGTTCTACCACCCTCTCACTGAAGTAGCACCTCTTCCTTTCTCCCCTGAGTATCCCCCCTCCAGCTTCCACCATGCCTCTAGTTGCCCCCCCTTTCCTTAGGAGCACCATGACTTCACCACCTGTTTACCCCCTTCATGTACTTGAAGACCTCTATCATGTCCCCCCTGTTCCTTCTCTCTTCCAACGTGTATATGTTCAGCTTTTCGAGCCTCTCCCCTTAGGTCCTTTCCCCCAAGCCCCAGATAATTTTGGTTGCCTTTCTCTGGACCCTCTCCAGGAGTTCAGTGTCCCTCTTTAAGTGTAGCCTCCAAAACTGCATGCAGTACTCAAGGTGTGGCCTCACCAAGCAGTTATACAGAGGGAGTATCACTTCCCTCCTTCTGGAGTGATCCCCCTAGCGATGCATCCCAACATCGTGGCCTTAGCTGCTGCCCTCCTACAAGTCTCTGAGTTGTTCATCTTGACATCCACCACCACCCCCCAGATCACTCTCAGCCATACAGCCATAGCAGCAGTATATTGCATAGCAGATAAAAAAATGTCAATAAGCAGGTCATGTGACAGATGTGCTGAGCAGTTACTGAAGCAAGAAATGTATAGCTGTCATTTTTTTACATCCTGTCCAAAATGTGTTTTTGCACCTGTGGTGCCAAATGGCACAGTCACTGTGCAAAATCTCCTTTCAGCTAATGAGCTGATAGTATCACTGTTCATGCAGTGGGGTCACAAAAAGCCCATGCTGAAAACTTGGAGTGAAAATACCCAGAAACACCCAGGGCATTGGGGTTTCTGACCATAACATCCTGCACTGTAGGCACTGACCGGCATCGGGGGTGTGACTTGGGATTGTCAATAGCAATGCTCACGCCTTTCCACCCCAACCCCCACCCTGCAGCCAGTGACAGGTATTGAGGTGTGTCTTTGACTCTTCAACTCCAAAGTTAACTCCATTCTTTTATACTGTACCCATTTCAGCATATTTCTGTATGGAATGGGGTGAGTGTAAAGTTTGAAAACCCCAAGGCACACATCGACTCTTGTCTGTGTCTGCAGGGTAGGGTGAGGTGAAATGGCATAAGTGTTATGGCCAATGACCCAAAGGCACACCACAATGCCTGTCCATGTCTGCGGGGGGGGGGTGGTGTCACTTCAATACTTCACTGCCATTCCTATTCTGCCTGGCTGTCTGTGTCTGTTGCTCTCTGTCTATATGTCTATGTAATTATCTATCTTTCTATTAATTGTATGTATTGCTATTTTTACCTATTTCTAAAACAAACCTGCATATCACATTTGCCTGCACTCTGAGCACATACTTATGAAACTGTGCATATTTTTACTCCGCTTCTGCTAGACCTCATACTTTCCTAATATTCCCATTATCACAAGTATAACTAGCTTGCCCTTATCAAAAGCGCCCCCCCCCCCCGAAAGTTACTATCACATTTTCTCTAACAGTCCATCATCATTACACCTGACTTCCTGACATCAACACATTGCTTAAATATAACTTACATCACCTCATGGACAAAAACCCTGTTTCTCTTAAAAAAAAAAAAAAAAACTAATGTGTAAATAATCCCAAGGCTGAATATATGACAGCCATTACTTTTTCATGTACTGCCACCTTCTGTACCATCATGGGGATTTGCATATGTTTCCCTTGATGCTTTGCATTATTGGGATATGTGCAATTGTGTTTTCTTTAAAATGTATCTGTCTGGCCAGTATCATCCAGCATAACATATACATCAGTGGCATTTGCTCTGGGGTTCTTTTGTAAGCTTCCGATTCCTTCCATTAAAATGTACACCTCCATATATTTTCCTAGTAATGTGTATGCCTTCCTTAGAACAGAAACTAAAACAAATCTTACTACTTACAAATCATTGTGTTGTTTCTCCATATCTCCTTAACAATTTCACACAAATTCACTAACTTCATTATGCAGCCGTGGTGGGTCTGAACAGAGATTATTTTTTCAGACACAAGTGGTGCACAGTTCTTAGGCTGTGCAGCAAGAGTGGTCTGATGCAGTTTTTGGTTGCTGTTAAAGAGATGATTCCCCAAACCTGGATCGTATTACCAGTCTGGCATGCAGCTGCTTTTGGGCTAACTAGTATGTTTGTATGTCTCATGTCTGTCAGGATCTTTCTTGGGTTCCATGCCATTGGTTTCTGGTTGAGCTTGATTGGCAGAGTGGCAACTGAAGCCTTGATGGATTGAGGGTCTTTTTCTACCCATAAAATTCTGCTTCTCCCTAGTTCTTTTTACGCAGTCGTGATTGCTAGCAGTTGTAATTGATGCATCAGCTTCCCTGGTGAATGTTGGCTTTCTCTGACAGCTACATCCAAAGAAAAATGTTTAATGCATGCTTACATTGGGATAACAGGTCCTGCTGTTTAAATGCTGCCCCACATTCCTCAGCACCATAATAAATATTGCTAGAACTCAAACCATCCATCAGAAAATTCATTTATTTTGGTGCAAAAAGTTCTATCCAGTAGTTGCCTTTTCTAACTGCTGTGCAGACAGAAATTATTCACAGTCACAGCATATGATGCAGTGATATAGTATATGGTTAGGGCTTATTGTGTATGGAAAACTAAGATTTTCCAAATTTTGTTGTAGGACAGTTCAAAGGAAAAAAAGTTGTACTATCACTCTGACGTCACATCGATAGTACAACAACTTTTCCCCTTGAGCTCCTACCTGATTGGTGGAAACAGGCAAAGATTCAAAAAATACATACAAAAATGGCAGACTCATTTACCGAGCAGTCTGGAGCAGACAGTGTGGACACAGACTACCATAATCGGGCCGGTCTGTCAAAAATATAAATTTGCTGGGTTTTTTTTTTTTTTTTTTTTAACAGAATGGCACAGTTTTGGTAAAAGCAGAGTGGGACTCTGCCGAGGAGCGCGGACGTGACCGGAACATGAATGCGTAACTGCAGCAAGGAGGAGGACCATTATCTTAGGGAAAGGGACTCGCGCGAGGAGGCGTGCAGAAGCGTGAACAAGGTATGAACCTTGTATCTATTTAGGGGAACCATATACTATAAAAATTAGTGGATGGCGCCCATCCAACGAAGTTCAGGCTTATCTGGAATTGGATGATGCCAGAGACCTCGCGAGCGAACTCTATGACATCATCAACTCCCTCGATGGAAACACAGCCTTGTTGTGGATGGTCGCCCATCCACTATTCTATATATTATGATGCTAAACAAGGGCAATCACTGTGGCACAAGTTCTAGGTGTGCTCACTATTGCACATCAATGGTAAGACACAGCAGCACAGTGCAACTGGTGCAAAGAGACAAGGTGCTGACAGACAAAGGCAAAACACTGCAGTAAAGTGCAAAGGTCCTCTCTTACTGTAGAATTGCTGCAGTTGGCTTTTGCACTTCTTACGTTTGAGTGACTTCAGCACGTGACTGAACTTCTGTCAATTCATTGATCAATAAAATCAAAGGCTCAGGAAAAAATGAAAGGTGTAAATATCGGTTTTGGAAGGTGCCTTAACTCTCGGAGAGAGGGTTTTGTGTCGTGGGTTACTGGGTTTATATTTGTATTTGTGGCAACTGGCAAGCAAACACACACAGTCTCAGCCTGTGATACAGGCCACTGCCCAAGCTTTACCCTTTTTGTTGTTGTTGTTGTGATACAGTGTGAACTGTGAATTAATATTGGTGGGTGCTACAGTATTTGGTACAGTTCTCAGCCCTGCCTACCAAAATCAGACAGCCCACTGTGATTGATACAGAGGAACAACTGCCTAAGCTATCATTTTTTGTGATACAGGGTGAATTAATATTGTATAATTTTTGATAAAAGAGTTTTCGTATACCACAATCTGTACCTGCCTTGGTGGTTGGCATCGTTTTCAGCCCTGCTGTGTGTTTCAGCTTGACTTCACTGATAAATCTCAAGGCTCTCAGGAGAAACAGCTACAGCTGATTGCTCAAAATGTAATAAACACCAGCACTTTCTAAGTGCAAATACCCTCTGAGACAAGCGTTTATGAGTTTGCAGCAAGCAAGTCAGACAACCCGTATGATACTACTGTCTAAGCTATAACCCTTTGTAACCCCCCCTACAAATGGGGGTTAACGAAAAGTCTTCCTTGAGCTTGCTTAAATGCTCACTGCCAGGTTGGTGTCCTGCGTTTTAGCAGTTTAAATGTGATTGCCAGAGAGTGCCTGTATAGCCTCTGTGTACTGTCTCTTTAAGAGCTGCCTGGATTGCAGTCATAATTAATCTGAGAGGGAGCTCTGTTAGAAGATGTACTTGTTTGCTGATCATTTGTTAGAGTAGTAATAATATTGCAGTTTGTTCTAACTCGCCTTCTTTGCAGCACGGACAGTTCTGTTTGTTTCATCATCTTGGTCCTGGACTTTCAGAATGGGCCAATCAGTACACTTTGGGACTCTAAATGGAGCCTGGCTCTACAGGGCTTGGTGGGCCATAAAACTTGTAGGAATTGTAGTTTTGGGCTTTTGGCGCCTAAAATAACCTGAAGGGGGAGCCCTTGTTGTGACTGACAGACAGATCAGCCAACCAAACCTTTTGGATCTTGGGGAAAGTCCCACACTGCTTGCAGTTTCAGTTAGATCTGAGTTGGGAAGTGAAGAAGTACACCTCGAGATAATTCAAGCAGCAATCCATAGTGTATTCGCGGGGGAGAACTGTGGAAAGGCCTGAGTTTGGCCTGCATGCCTGCCTGCTGTTCCTGAGTGAGAACTTGTGCTTTTTTCGGACTGAATCCAAATTTGGAGAGCAAATTAAGCCACTGAATTGTGACCAGGCTTTAACCTGAAGAAGACCGAAGATTTGTTGAATACGATCAGCCTGTCAGGACTACCAGCTACCTCTGAACTCCTGGATTGTGCAGAGACTCTGTAATTGTGACCAGAGAGCCATTTGCCTGGTACAGTGGAATTTCCTTAAATGCCAATGTGCTGTGTGCTTATAGTGGGTCATGATTTGGTTCCCCACTGTGTGTCTGAACTGTGTTTTGCTTCCTGGAGGCAGTATCCAGCTCCACAAACTGAATCCGTTACATTTCCGTTTGCCTGGGTCCTGCTACACTGGCCCAGCTAGAATACCTGCTACGCAGAGAAAGTCATTGACGAGAGACTGGCCTGGGGATCAGCCCCCAGCTCAATGCCTTGAACAGGAACGATGCCTTGGTAATTTGTGTGGGCCCTGCTTCTCCGGGCACTCCAGCTCAACAGCCTGCAGTCTCGATTTTGTCCTGCCTGTGTCCAGTATTGGGTATCGTGAGTAAACATCAGGGCAGCTCCCCTGCAACAACCTCTAAATCTAAAAGTGTTGCCATCTGATTGTCTTGCTGCCTTTTCTTTCACGAACTGAGCCCTCCGGCTCCAGATTACAAATAGTGTGTGTTGTGCATGTTGCTTTCTTCCGTCACAGGGCCCCAACCAGCTGCAACATTCCTGGCTAGCCCACCGTTTTCCTACCTGGGTGCTCAGAGTGTGTGACTGTGTAGGGACTCTGAACTGCATGCATAACTGTCTGGTTAATATAGCTTTTAAGCAAATCAATCTAATTACGCCCCTCCCTTGTTCAAGTCCCCTGAATAAATCAGATTTAACTTTGTTTGCATTTAGTCTGACTGTGGCTCCAGTTTATGCCAAAAGTATTGTATTGTTGCTATTTGCTGTGCTTAACCTTGTTTTACAGGAGGTCCCCAGGGTCAAGCTAGAGGAACCAGCCCTGGTGGTAAGTGCAAACAGTGTGTGTAACTGCCTGGTGAATAAGGGTCATTGTGAAAGTAATTATTGTATATTTTTCAGGCCACTAGAAGGGAAAGAGGGGGGTTACAGTGTCCCGGAGGGCTGTGCCCAGGTTAGCTTGACCACTAACAACCCTGACCTCCGGGTGGAGGCACCCATTTCATTACCCAGGCCCCTTAACCTGCTACTAGCCAAGCAGGCAGAGGTAGTAGCCCTTGGGATAGTGCCACCTAGGGGTTACACCTTGTTTAATATTTGATACAGGGTGAATTAGGGCAGGCAGGCAGGCTGTGAGCTAAGCTAATTAATCTCATTTACTTTTTGATAAAAAAAGTGTTTTTCTTATAACACATTCAGTACTTGGCATAGTTTTCAACCCTGTTGTCTGTTTTACTCTAGGGTCCTGTAATCTTCCCAGCAGCTCATTTGGGATAATAGTGTCTGACCTTTCCAGCAGATCTGCAGGGAAATGGTGTCTCTCTGTCCATTGTCCTTGGTGGTCCAGTAGTAACAAAATCTTTCCACATGTAAGAAATACAGGTGATGTTAAAGAGGCTTTTCAAACACATTTTTCACCATTAAAATACAGGAAAAGCCACCATTTGAAGGTAAAAATTTCAAAATTTTCCGGGGGAGGCATGCCCCCAGATCTCCCCCTAGCTTGGTTGGGATTGTAACAGTGGGGCATTAGCCCCCCCCCCAACTTTATACGTCTGGTGATGCCCCTGGTTCAAACTTCTAATTATCCCAGCAGCCAATATATAATTGTTTTGAGCAAACTTTCCCAGTATAAGTTAGGGACACCTGCCCTCCATTTTAGCGACTGTATGGTTATGTACAAATTCCCACTGTATTCCCTGTTGCTAGCTCCATTGTACTAGACCCCCAGGAGCAGTGATCGTAACTCCTTCATATTAATGCGGAGCTCATTAATATTCATAAGCTCCGCTTAGTCCCTGACTAAACCTTTCTTAATTTTTTTTAAGTTCCGAGGCTTCCACCAGCCTCACCCAGGTCACTGGCCCCCGCTAAACAGAAAAAGGGGGACCGGGACCAGTGCACACTCCTCAATTCAACCGCAATCGTGGTCAGGAACATCAAAGTGCTCCCTAGTGCATGCGTGGTCACCGACACCTCGGAGCACTGCCCATGACCCACAAATTAGACCACAAGCCAACGGGGCTGGAAAGCCACCTGCAAACCCCCAAATCTGGAACCCTGGGGACTGGGGAAGGTCCCAGAAACAGCAGGAGCTCCAGAGAAAACAACAAGGTTTCAGGGAAAACAGAAAGAACCGGGCACACCAGGTAAGCCCCCAGAAGGGAGTTACACATGGAAAGCTGAGGTGTGGGGCACCTCACCTCCCACAACGGCATCCTGGGTTCGGGAACTGACTCGGATCACTTGGGGTTGGCCGGTGGAGGGAGGCTTGAGCACCCCTAGGACAAGTCTCCTCCATCGGGGAGAGGGGTGAGTGGGTCCTGCTGTTCATCTGCCACCTGGAGGTGTCTGGGGAACAGTGCACTGAGACTACACAGGGGTAGGGACTCCACATGCAGGGCGACAGGGATGTCTACATGGAGGTGGAGCTTGCACATCACCCCATTCCATGTGAGGTTTGCCCAGTGTGAAAACAAGGTGGAAAAAATCCCTGACTTCAGGATGAAGGCCTGATTCCTTGCAGGCTCCACACTGGTGAACTGGTGCCCTCCACAGTCCTGTGGCAGAGGACAACAGAGGGAAGGTAAGCCCCGGAGAAGCTGGGGGATGGGGACAGAGTGACCAGTCAGAAGGGGGTGGTCAGGGCAGACAAAGTGCAAAAACTGTAAATAAATAAATAAATGCCCCCATATTCCAGGATGGATAAAGCACTATTTAGGACTTTGAGATGATGATCTACAGGTGAGAAGGCATCACACCCATCTTTAACAAACCTTGACCTGTGGCCTACTCAATGAAAGAGGCAGTCAAACAAGAGTTGGATAGGTTGGAACAACACGGCATCATGTCTAGAGTGAAAAGAACTGATTGGGCTGCCCCAGTCATAATAGTTCTGAAGGCAGTGCAGCTGTGCATCAACTACAAGATCAGAGAAAGTATGCATGGATCCAGACCCCAATCCCTTAACTAATGCAGAGGACCTATTTCCCACCCTTGCAAGTGGTAAAATCTTCAGTTCATGGCAAACCTGCCCATGCTAATTCAACCCCTGCATAATCGGCTACACAAGAACTCAAGATGGAACTGGTCACCCCAGTTCCAAGTTTCGAGGAAACAGCTTCTCAACAGCAAGTAGCTAACCAGTGTGACCCTCAAAAGCCCACAAAGCTAGCGTGTGACACATCCCCATAGGGAGTGGGCATAGGCATTTCTCACAACTTGCCACAGGGAGATGAATAACCAATTCCTTATGCTTACAGGACCCTGTCTTCCAGCGAAAGGAAATATCCACACATTGAAAAGAAAGTGCTGAGCATCATTTTTGGCATCAGAAAGTTTCATCAGAACTTGTACAGTCACAAGTTCATGCTCATAACAGATCACAAACTCCTCCTGGCCATTCTAGGGCCAAAAGCAGCCATACCAATGCCTGCTGCCCTCAGAATGCAGTGCTGGACCTTGCTCTTGTTTACCTATGAATATGATACAGAATATCAAAGATCCCAGGAACCTGTCATTGCAGATGCACAGTCTCACTTGTCATGCACAACTGCACTGGAGAAAGATGACGGAGAAATCTTTGAAATCTCTCATTTCAAGGAGCTACCCATAGCTTGCCAAGACATGGCAGAAGAAATCCAACACAATCCAATTCTTTTAAAGGTTCTGGATCACACACTTATTCGATGGCCTACATTTACAAAGGATCTGACCCTTTGACCCTTACTTGACGAAGGGTATTAGCTGTCCACAGAACAAAGCTATGTTCTGTAGGGTGCCAGAGTGATGATTGCTCTGAAGTTCAAGAAACGGCTGCAGGAGAACCTCTGCAATAGCCATCCTGGAATCTCATGGGTGAAGGCATTGGCCCAGGGATATCTCTGGTGGCTAGGACTACACCTGGACATTCAAGAGCTAGTCAGCTTACATGCATCTTGTACAGCTATCAGCTGTCAACCCACCACAGCAACTCTCCATCCCTGGTCGTGGGCAACAACACCTTGAAAAATGAATCCACACTGAATGCGCTGAGATCGACATGCAACATTTTCTCACTGTGACTGATATCCATTCACAGTGGATTGAAATGCTCCCCATGCAGGTGACCGCAACTGAAACAAACATTTGTCAATGCCGAATGTTGATTGCGTTGGTCCGTTGAGCTTGCTCACTGCCCCTGTGTCACTCGCTCGTTCTGTTTCTACGGGTGCTGCAGGCTGCTCTTTTCTACTGGGCTCCTGCCTGCATTAGCATGCTTTTCTGCCCACAAAGAAATCTGCAGCTGTCCCGACAAAGCTCTGTTGAGGTGGGTCACTCCCCCTCTCTCACTCGCTCATTCTGTTTCTGCTGGCGCTGCAGGCTGCCTTTTTGTACGGGGCTCCCGCCTCTGTTGCCAGCTTCTTCTGCCCACAAAGAATTCTGCAGCAGTCCTGACACAGGTCCGTTGAGGTAGCTCACTCCCCCTCTCTCGCTCATTCCGTTTCTGCTGGCGCTGCAGGCTGGCCTTTTGTACTGGGCTCCTGCCTGTGTTGTCGCATTTTGCTGCCCACAAAGCAATGCGCAGCAGTCACGATAGAGTTCTGTTGAGCTCGCTCACTCTCCCTCTCTCACTCACTCATTGTGTTTCTCCCAGCGCTGCTGGCTGCCCTTTTGTACTGGGCTTCTGCCTGCATTGGCACATTTTTCTGCCCACAAAGAAATCCGCAGCTGTCCCGACAGAGCTCTGGTGAGGTCGCTCACTCCGCCTGTCTCACTCGCTCATTCTGTTTCTCCTGGCGCTGCAGGCTGCCATTTTTGTAGTTGTCTCCTGCCTCTGTTGGCGTCTTTTTCTGCCCACAAAGAAATCTGCAGCAGTCCTGACAGAGCTCCGTTGAGCTTGCTCACTTCCCCTCTCTCACTTGCTCATTCTGTTTCTGCTGGTGCTGCAGGCTGCCTTTTTGTATGGGGCTCCTGCCTCTGTTGCCAGCTTCTTCTGCCCACAAAGAATTCTGCAGCAGTACTGACACAGGTCCTTTGAGCTAGCTCACGTCCCCTCTCTCGCTCATTCCATTTCTGCTAGTGCTGCAGGCTGGCATTTTTTACTGGGCTCCTGCCTGCACTGCCACCTTTTTCTGCCCACAAAGCAATGCACAGCAGTCACGATAGAGGTCTGTTGAGCTCGCTCACTCCCCCTCTATCACTCGCTCACTGTGTTTCTCCCAGTGCTGCTGGATGCCCTTTTGTACTGGGCATCTGCCTGCGTTGGCACTTTTTTCTGCACACAAACAAATCTGCAGCTGTCCCGACAGAGCTCCGTTGAGGTCGCTTTCTCTGCCTGTCTCACTCGCTCATTCTGTTTCTCCTGGTGCTGCAGGCTGCTCTTTTGTACTGGGCTTCTGTCTGCATTGGCATGTTTTGCTGCCCACAAAGAAATCTGCAGCTGTCCCGACAGATCTACGTTGGGGTGGGTCAGTCCCCCTCTCTCACTCGCTCATTCTGTTTCTGGTGGCGCTGCAGGCTGCCCTTTTGTACTGGGCTCCTGCCTCTGTTGGTGGCTTTTTCTTTCCACAAAGAAATCTGCAGCAGTCCTAACACAGGTCCATTACGGTAGCTCACTCCCCCTCTCTCACTCACTTGTTCCATTTCTGCCGGCGCTGCAGGCTGGCCTTTTGTACTGGGCTCTTGCCTGCGTTGCTGCCTTTTTCTGCCCACAAAGAAATCCACAGCAGTCATGATAGAGCTCTGCTGAGCCTCGCCTCACCCCCTCACCTCACTGTGTTTCTCCTCCCGGTGCTGCAGGCTGCCCTTGTGCCTGGGCTTCTCCTGCATTGGCACCTTTTCTGCCCACAAAGAAATCTGCAGCTGTCCCGACAGAGCTCTGGGTGAGGTCGCTTACTCTGCCTGTCTCACTCACTCATTCTGTTTCTCCTGGTGCTGCAGGCTGCAATTTTGTAGTGGTCTCCTGCCTCTGTTGGCACCTTTTTCTGCCCACAAAGAAATCTGCAGCAGTCCCGACAGAGCTCCGTTGAGCTCGCTCACTCCCCCTCTTTCACGCGCTCATTCCATTTCTGTCAGTGCTGCAGGCTGCCCTTTTGTACTGGGCTCCTGCCTGCATTGCCACCTTCTTCTGGCCACAAAGAAATCTGCAGCAGTCACGATAGAGCTCCGTTGAGCTCGTTCACTCAGTCCCCCTCTCTCACTCGTTTGTTCTGTTTCTTCCGCCTCTGCAAGCTGCACTTTTGTACTGGGCCCGTGCGTGCATTGCTGTCTTTTTCTGCCCACAAAGAAATCCGCAGCAGTCCCAACAGAGCTCTGTTTTGCTCACTCACTCCCTCCCCTCACTCGCTCATTCTCTGTCTCCCGCTGCTGCAGGCTGCCCTTTGTACTGGGTTCCTGCTCATGCTGCCGGCTTTGTCTGTCCACAAAGTCATGTGCAGCAGTCCTGACACAGTTCGCTGAGGTCGCCGCCACTCCTCCCTCACTCACCCACTGCTCTGCTTCTGCCAGGCCGGCAGGCTGGCTCTTCTGTACTAGGCTCCTGCTTACATTGTCGCTTTTCCTGCCCACTAAGAACCGCAGCAGTCACGATAGACCTCCGTGAGCTCGCCACTTCCCTTCACTCGCCTGCTCTGTTTCTCCCAGCTGCAGGCTGCTCTTTGTACTGGGCCCTGCCTGTTGGCACCTTTCCTGCCCACAAAGAAATCCGCAGCTGTCCCAACAGAGCTCCGTTGAGGTCGCTCACTCCCCCTGTCTCACTAGCTCATTCTGTTTCTCTTGGTGCTGCAGACTGCCATTTTGTACTGGGCTTCTGCCTCTGTTGGCATTTTTTTCTGCCCACAAAGAAATCTGCAGCAGTCCCGACAGAGCTCCATTGGCCTCACTCACTCCCCATCTCATTCGCTCATTCCATTTCTGTTGGTGGTGAAGGCTGCCCTTTTGTACTGGGCTCTTGTCTGCATTGCCGCCCTTTTCTGCCCACAAAGAAATCTGCAGCAGTCACGATACAGCTCTGTTGAGCTCGCTCACGCACTCCCCCTCCTCTCTCACTCATTCATTCTGTTTCTCCCACCACTGCAGGCTGCCCTTTTGTACTGGGTCCATGTATGCATTGCTGCCTTTTTCTGCCCACAAAGAAATCCACAGCAGTCCCAACAGAGCTCCATTGAGCTCACTCACTCCCTCCTCCTCCCTCACTCGTTCATTCTGTGTCTCCTGCTGCTGCATGCTGCCCTTTTGTAGTGGGTTCCTGCCTGCGTTGGCAGCTTTTTCTGCCCACAAAGACATCTGCAGCAGTCCTGACACAGCTCCGTTGAGCTCGCTCACTCCCCCTCTCTCACTCGCTCGTTCCGTTTCTGCCTGCGCTGCAGGCTGGCCTTTTGTACTGCGGTCCTGCCTGCATTGCTGCCTTTTCCTGCCCGCAAAGAAATCCGCAGCAGTCACGATAGATCTCCGTTGAGCTTGCTCACTCCCCCTCTTGCTCATTCTGTTTCTCCCCGTGCTGCAGGCTGCCCTTTTGTACTGGGCTCCTGCCTGCATTGGCACCTTTTTTCTGCCCACAAAGAAATCCACAGCTGTCCTGACAGAGCTCCATTGAGGTCGCTCACTCCCCCTGTCTCACTTGCTCATTCTGTTTCTCCTGGTGCCGCAGGCTGCCCTTTTTTACTGGACTCCCGCCTCTGTCGGCATCTTTTTCTGCCTACAAAGAAATCTGCAGCAGTCCCAACAGAGCTCCGTTGGCCTCGCTCACTCCCCCTGTCTCACTCACTCATTCTGTTTCTGCCAGCGCTGCAGGTTGCCCTTCTGTACTGGGCTCCTGCCTGTGTTGCCACCCTTTTCTGCCCACAAAGAAATCTGCAGCAGTCACGATACAGCTGCATTGAGCTCGATCACTCCCCCTCTGTCACTCTCTCATTCTGTTTCTCCCACCGCTGCAGGCTGCCCTTTTGTACTCAGCCCCAGCATGCATTGCTACCTTTTCCTGCCCACAAAGAAATCCGCAGCAGTTCCAACAGAGCTCCGTTGAGCTCACTCACTCCTCCTTGCTCACTCACTCGTTCTGTGTCTCCTGGCACTACAGGCTGCCCTTTTGTACTGGGCTCCTGCCTGCGTGTCACCTTTTCCTGCCCACAAAGAAATCCGCAGCAGTCCTGACAGAGCTCAGTCGAGCTTGGTCACTCCCCCCCCCCCCCAAGTCACTCAGTGCTAATCTGTCCCAAACACTGATTTCCGACAGCGACTGCGGTATTCTGCACCAGAAGCGCGGAAACACATTTCGGCCAGGATGTGGAAAATGACAGCTGTACTGTTCATAAGGAGGTGTGAACAAATGCCAGTGTTGAAAATCTGGCATGAAAATATTACTAATTTGCAAACTTACAAGGGTGCGTGGAACCTGCATAACACATGCTCGTAGCACAGTCGTTTTATGGAGTTTCATCACAAAATTTTCAACATAAGCATTTTAGCACCTCTGCTCATTAACAGTGTCAGTGTGATTTTCTTAATGTCCCGAACACTGAATTCCCACAGCGACCGCGCTATTGTGCGCTGGAAGAGCGAAAACACATTTCGGCCAGGATGTGAAAAATGACAGCTGCACTGTTCATAAGGAGGTGTGGCAAAATGGCAATGCTGAAAATCTGGAGGGAAAATATTGCAAAGTTACGAGTGTGCATGGAAACTGCGCAATGCACAATCGTAACACACTCATTTTATGGACTTTCGTCACCAAATTTTCAACATAGGCATTTTAGGATCTCTGCTAATGAACAGTGTCACTGTCATTTTCATAATGTGACCCAAACACAGATTTCCCACAGCGACCACGCTATTCTGCGCTGGAACTGCAAAAACGCATTTCGGCAAGGATGTGAAAAATGACAGCTATATTGTTCATAAGGAGGTGCAGAATAATGGCAATGTTGAAAATCTGGAGTGAAAATATTATAAATTTGTGAACTTACGAGTGTGCATGCAAACTGTGCAATGCATGCCCGTAACACAGTCATTTTATGGAGTATCGTCACCAAATTTTCAACATAGGCATTTTAGGACCTCTGCTCATGAACAGTGTCACTGTCATTTTTGTAATCTGTCCTGAGCACTGATTTCCCACAGCAACTGTGCTATTCTGCGCCAGAAGGCGAAAACACATTTTGGCCAGGGTGTGAAAATGACAGCTGTACTGTTCACAAGAAGGTGTGAAAAATGCCAATGTTGAAAATCTGGTTTGAAAATATTGCAATTAAGAAGTTCCGAAAGTGTGCGTAGTAACCGCGCAACGCACGTCAGAAACAGTCATTTTTGATGCTCCCATTAATTTTGTAATATAGTTTTTGAGAGCCCACCTCATGAACACTGGCACTGTCATTTCATTACTCTGTCCTGAAAGATGATTCCATGCAGTGACCGTGAAATCACCTTTAGGGGCAGATTAATGCCATGACAGTGATAGAATTCATGAGGAGGGGTCCCAAAAACCCCATGTTGAAAATTTGGTGCCAGAATTCCAAAAAATTCCTGAGATATGTATCAAAGTTGAAAAAAACATATTTATTCCATTATACAGCTTATCGGCATTTCCTCAGTTCGCGGTTGGCTTTGAAGAGTGCAGACATGTTCCCGGTCCACCGAAGATCATCGCGCCAAGCTCAGTAGGTAAGTATGGGGTGAGGGAGGGTGTGGGGAGGCAGGGTGCGCAGTGGGTGGGTGCAGGTAGTGGGGGGTCAGGGAAACCACAGAGGAACCGTTTCCTTCTTTACAGGTAAAAAATAAAAATAAAAAATGACATTGCGGGACCGTTTTTTAATTTTACAGGGGCATGTGACACACTGGGGTGGGCTCCCAGCGTGCCAACAGAGTCTTCTTTTGGGGCAGCTGTAGCCAATGAGGATTGGGCACCCCATCGGCACACAAGAAAAACGGGGGCAGGGTAGTTACAGTATGCTAACGGGACTGGGCACCCTGCCAGCAGACAACAAAAGGGGTGACATTATGCCGCGGGACTGGGCACCTGGCCGGCAGACAACAAAAGCTGGGGAGACAGTTACATAATGCCGAGGAGTGGGCCCCCATTGCAACATTATTGCCACTGAAGCCGATGGGGATTGGGGCCCTGCCGGCAAACAAACATGGGGAGGGGGGACATGCTGCCGGCGATTGGGCACCCCCTCATGGGTGATGTTTGTGAACACGGCGGCAAGCTGCTGCCATGTTCACAAACAATAACAATGTTTCAAGGTTCCGCCCTGCAATGACAGGTCGCTCCCTCATTGCAGCGAATGGCTGACGCTGCAATGACGAGGCGGCCCCTGATTGCAGCGGCTAATTTTTTACAAGTTGGTGGCACACTGGCTGAACTAGTGTCATCAGCAGCGTGCCACAGCATTGGGGAAGCAGGTACAAGTTTTACAGGCTGTGGGGGCATTGGCCACAACAGTGCCACGCCTCCACAACCTGCTTCTGGAGAAAGCTGCCGCAACATGTTTCTTGCGCATGCGTGCAATCAACATAAAAACAATGACTGCGGAACCTATTTGCTGCATACGGACTGCCTAAAGTGTTGGGGTCATACAACAGTCCTCAGTTCTTGTCTCCGGACATCAAGCTCTTCTTGAAAAGAAATGGAGTCTGTCAAATCCTGTCTCCATCATACCTCCCAGTCTCAAGCGGAGCAGCAGAGTGAGCAGAACAATATTTCAAGAAAGCCTGGATGAAGCAAGCCACTCAAGGCACTTACACAACAACCCTACTGCCAAACTGGCATAAAATAAACTTTTCTACTACTACTTACCACAGGCGCATGCCCCCAGAAGAAACTCAAGGGGAGCGAGGGGAGCGATGTGCCAGGGCTTGATTATCAGTGGTTACCTAAGAACAATTTCTGCAGTTATTTTTGCTGTGAATGTAACAGAAGCTAATTGGAAGCTACTCTGTGCATGGAACGCTATGGATTTATGTGGATATTTCATGTCTCACTGAACCCCTGAACTGTGAAAAACAACAATAGCTTATATGTCTGTATAATCCTTGCTGAGCACAAAATTTGCACTGGTGAGAAATTCACTCTACAAGCCATTTACAGTTTTCACTTCACAAGTGTTTGCTGCATACAGTATCTGAGAGTGCATTCTCTCTTTTGCTGGTGATGTATTTGTGGGATTAGCCACCCCAAGAGTGCACCTGCCATCACAGAGCATTACTCTGTGCAGTATGTGTATACATAAATGCCACAGTGCTACAGGCACCTCGAGGAGTAATCTGCGCGGTCCAAATTATGATTTATGAGAAGACTTTACCTCCGTGGAAAAGTGGTTTCTGTATTCTAAACTTGCAATGAATACCAAAAAGTCACAGGCAATGAATGTCTATCCCAAAGACTGAACCAGAACATCATCGTGCTCAGAAACTGGTAACCATTTACATTTTTTAATATAACTGTACATTTCTGAGCATGTATAAGGTTCATTTGATAACGCCAGTGTATTGTTTTGTGTGTTAGTTTTGAAATAGTTATATCTTTTAATTATTAAGGGTCTCTTGTTCATGCAGCCTTTTCCCCTACCCACTATTCATATTTTTAACTACTTGTGAGTTCTGCAACCCAGTGGCATCAGTACAGCAGAAGCTCTCCATACAGGGAAGGTCAACATTGCAAATAGGTTCCGGCCTATCTTTTCCTGTATAAAAATAAATGTTACTACTGCTACTTACCACAGGACAGCACTGCCTTTTGAAATATTTCTGCAGACTGCTCTGGAAATCCATTCACCAGAATCATTACGGGGCAGAGGCAAATTTTACTTGTCTCACTGTTCCTTAACTCAAGGGAAAGGAAAAATAATAAAAACTCCCAAAGGGAGGTTGAGTATTTTTATTCTATTTTACGGATTTTATATCTCCAACACCTGGATAGTGCACATACCAGAATGGTGCTAACAGAATCTGTGGTGTAGCTGATGCCGCTGTGGAGCAAGTCTATGTGTGATGGGAAAACCAGAGCCAGGATGGAATCACAACCTCCAGTGTAACATGAAATTGACAGCAACTTCTGAGCCCCCTATCCCAGTCTCCAAGTCTACTGGTGTGATTTCCTGCTTCTGTAAAAACAGCTGGAAAATCTGCAGCTGCAGACAGCAGTAAAAACTGGTTTGACCCAGTTATAATTACAGTAATGGTGCTGTAATGTATTCCAGTTGAAGATTTGGTGAAGGTTGTTAGGTTTGTTGGGTATGAAACGCTGCCATCCATGGTCACAAACACATTTATTTTATTCTAATAATAATATCAACAAACCTGTATACAGAGCGCTGCATCTCACTGCTACAGTACTTCGAACTGTTTCTCTGGCACGGCATTCATTATGACTAAATGCAATTTCAGCACCCTGACAAGGTACCTGGCCAAAACCCGATTGTACATATGCGTGGTCAAAAAAATGCGTGGTCATAAATGTGTGCGTGGTCTCGGAGTTTGTTTATATAATCTAGTGCAGTTTTGGACTGTGCTAGATTACACGGACCATGCAGTGCAGTTTTTGCCTCACCATTTTATAATAGGGATATGGTGTATATTTAACCCAAGTACCCCCAGGTTCTCTGTGACTGCTAGGGTCCATCTTATCCACTGAAGGGTGACTGACAGTTGGCAGGAGTTAAAGGTGACTCGCATTTTGGAAAAACAAAAGCATAGATGTCGATGGCAGAAAAAAGGCCCAAAAACAAGGCCCAGTGGACCACCGTCTGCCCAGTGCCTGCCTACATCCACCAGACTAATGCTGGACCAAGGTTTGCAGATGGCCATGACTATATTCTGACACTCCCCTCCCTATCCATTCATCCACTTCCCTCCACTGCCCACCCTTCTTCCCTCCTCTGTTTTATACTGTTCACCTGTGTCTATGCCACCCATGTTTGAAGCTGGCGAAGGACTTTGTGTCAACAAATTGTTTTGGCAATGCATTCTTTTCCACAACCATTGCTGTAAACAAGAACTTCTTTATATCCTTCCTAAAGCTTCCTCTCCACCATTTTCATGCATAGTCACTTGCTACCATGCCCTCTTTTCCTGCGCACAGGGCACTGCTGTCCACTTTATTAATACCCCTTAGGTATTTAAAGGTCTTTATCATCCCCCATCCTTGGCCTTTAGTATGTACATTCTGAGACTCTTCAGCCTCTCCTCATATGTCTCCCCTGATGCCCCTGAATAATCTTTTGGTACGAAAAAGGGAAAGGAGAGAAGGGAAGGTAGGAAAGCAGGGGAGGGAGAGGTCTTTCCCGGAGTCTGTGTTCTCCTGACTCATGTTGCTTCTTCCCTGGTGTCCAGCTGTACACCTGCCTGTTCCCTGAACCATGTTGCTCCTTATCTGGTGTCCAATGATACTCCTCAAGTGTCCCCAGTGAATGTTGCTTCTTATCTGGTGTCCAGCAATACCACATTCTTCTCACATGCCTGTATTGCTCCATCCCTGGCGTCTAATGGTACACCCTCCCACTTCCCAACTTGTATTGCTCCTTCCCTGTGTCCAGTGGTACACCCTCCCTCTCCCTGGCTCATGTTGCTCCTTCCCTGGTGTCCAGCAGTACACCCTCCTTCTCCCTGGCCCATGTTGCTCCTTCCCTGGTGTCCAGCGGTACACCCTCCTTCTCCCTGGCCCATGTTGCTCCTTCCCTGGTGTCCAGCGGTACACCCTCCCTCTCCCCGGCCCATGTTGCTCCTTCCCTGGTGTTTGGCGGTACACTAACCCTCTCCTTGGCCCATGTTGCTCCTTCTCTGGTGTCCAGTGGTACACCAACCCTCTCCCTGGCCAATGTTGATCTTTATGTGTTGTCCAGTGATGTTCCCTTTCCCTCATTTTTCCATGCACATGTTGCTCCATCTCTGGTGTTCAGAAGTACCATCTCCCTCTTCCTGGCCTGCACTGCTCCTTCCCTGGTGTCCAGCAGTATACTCTCCCTCACCAAGGCTCATGTTGCTCCTAACCTGAAATTCAGCAGTACACTCCCCCTCTCCCTGGTCTGTGTTGTTCCTTCCCTGGTGACCAGCCATACACCCTCCCGGTCCCCAGCCCTGTTTCTCCTTATCTGTTGTCCAGTTGTTCCCCCTCCCTCTGCCCAGTGCATGTTGTTCCTTGTCTGATGTCCAGCAGCACCAAATCCCTCTCCCCACCCTGTGTTGCTCCTTCCTTGGTGTCCAGCAGTACACTTTCCCACACCCCAGCCTGTGTTACTCCTTCCCTGGTATCCAGCAGTACACCCTCACTCTCCCCTGCCAGTGGTGCTCCTTCCCTGCTGTCCAGCGGTACACCCTCCCACACCCCAGCTTGTTTTTTACCTTCCCTGGTGTCCAGCAGTACACCTTCACTCTCCCCTGCCAGTGGCGCGCCTTCCCTGGTGTCCAGCAGTACACCCTCCTACACCCCAGCCTGTGTTACTCCCTTCCTGTTGTCCAGCTGTATACCCTCTCACACCCCAGCCTGTGTTACTCCCATCCTGTTGTCCAGCTGTACATCCTCACTCTCTCCTGCCAGTGGTGCTCCTTTCCTGCAGCCCAGCAGTACACTCTCACTCTCCCCTGCCAGTGGTGCTCCTTCCCTGCTGCCCAACAGTACACCCTCCCACTTCCCAGCCTGTATTACTCCCTTCCTGTTGTCCAGCTGTACACCCTCACTCTCCCCTGCCAATGGTGCTCCTTCCCTGCTGCCCAGCGGTACACCCTAACTCTCCCTTGCCAGTGGTGCTCTTTCCCTGCTGCCCAATGGTACACCCTCCCACTCCTCAGCCAGTGTTACTACCTTCCTGTTGTCCAACTATACACCCTCACTCTCCCCTCTCCCCTGCCAGTGGTGCTCCTTCCCTGCTGCCCAGCGATACACCTTCACTCTCCTCTGCCAGTGGTGCTCCTTCCCTGCTGCCCAACGGTACACTCTCCCACCCCTAAGCCTGTGTTACTCCCTTCCTGTTGTCCAGCTGTACACCCTCACTCTCCCGTGCCAAGGGTGCTCCTTCCTGCCCAATGGTACACCCTCCAGCTCCCCAGCCTGTATTACTCCCTTCTTGTTGTCCAGCTGTACACCCTCACTCTCCCCTGCCAGTGCTGCTCCTTCCCTGCTGCCCAGCAGCACCCCCTCACTCTCCCCTGCCAGTGGTGCTCCTTCCTGCCCAACGGTACACCCTCCCACTCCCCAACCTGTGTTACTCCCTTCCTGTTGTCCAGCTGTACACCCTCACTCTCCCCTGCCAATGGTGTGCTTTCTCTGCTGCCCAGCAGTACACCTTCACTCTGCCCTGCCAGTGGTGCTCCTTCCTGCCCAATGGTACATCCTCCCACTCCTCAGCCTGTGTTACTCCCTTCCTGTTGTCCAGCTGTACACCCTCAGTCTCCCCTGTCAGTGGTGCTCCTTCCCTGCTGCCCAACGGTACACCCTCCCACTCCCCAGCCTATGTTACTTCATTCCTGTTATCCAGCATACACCCACCCTCTCCCCACCTGCAGTGCTCCTTCCAGCTCAATGGTACACCTTCCCTCTCCCATGCTCATATTCGTTCTTTCCTGATGTCCAGTGGCACATCCTTCTTCTCCCTGGCACATGTTGCTCCTTATCTGGTGCCCAGTGATGGCCCCTTTCTTCCCAGTGCATGTTGCTACTTCCCTGGTGTGATCCCTCTGTAACCCCCCTACAAATTGGGATTTACTAAGATGTCTTCCTGGGCTGCCTAATGGCCACTGTTAGGATGGTGTCCTGTGTCTGCAGTAGCTGTATGTGTCTGCATGAGAGTGCTATAAAAAGCCTCCATGCCTGTCTCTTTAAGAGAGTCATTATGCCGTGTTAGAAAATAGTTTGGGCTGGGTCCGAGTAGTTTAGGGCTCATGACTGGCCAGGCGAGTGGTATTTCTGCTCCATTCTGCAGCCGCTATATGTGCAGAGGGAGCTCTGTTAGGAACTGTGTTCATTTACTGTTTATCTGCCTTAATAATAATAGTATAGAAGTTTGTTTAAGCTGCCTTCTCTTGCAGCTTGGACTTTTTGCATAAGAGCCACCATTTTGGTTCTGGACTGCCAGAGTTGGACCAATCAAACCTCAGGGAACCTAAAATGGACACTGTCCCCAGAGGTCTTATGGGATTTAAATCTGTAGGAATTGTAGTTTTTAAGGTTTGGTGCCTAAACGGACCTGGAAGGGGAGCCCTTGCTGTGACAGACAGTTCCCTCAGACAACCAAACCTTTTGGATCTCAGAGGAAATCCCCAGAACTGCCTGCAGCAGAGTCAGTTGTGAGCTGGAGTTTGGAGAGGGAACGGCTCGAGCGTTTGAGCAGCTGCTCCTGCATAGGAGCACGGGAGAATCGGCAAGAAGGCTGCGCTGGCCTGCCTGTCACATCTTTCAGTGAGAAATCCGGTGAATGTGAAAGCTGGACTTAAATCTAATTCATTTGTTTGAGATCTGAAGGCTGAAGAGAAAGAGAGTGATCATTACCTGAATTTGGGACCGAAGACTTGCTCCAGAAGCGATCGGCCTGCAAGGTACCAAAGTGAGTCATGGATTGAGAGGTTTGTGCAGAACTTCTGCTAAACTGTAACTGGACTTTACCCGAACTGTGACTAAGAGTTGTGTTGCTTATAAGTGTAAGCCCCCAGGTGGTGCTATCCCAAGGGCTACTACCCCTGCCTGCTTGACTACTGACAGGTTGAGGGGCCTAGGTTCTATGGCGGATGCCTCCACCCAAAGGTCAGGGTTTGTAGTGGTTAGACTAGCTTGGTCACAGTCCTCTGGGATACAGAGACCCCCTTTTATTCCCCTCTAGTGGCTCACACAATGCACAGAAGTTACAGTCCCAATACCCCACGTGTACACCCTGTTCATTCATAAAGTACCACTTACCCTCGAGACTGATTCTGAGGTTCGTCTCTGGGGACCCCCTGTAAAATAAGGTTAATCAACATACACAAACCAATTCAATGCTTGATATGTAGGTACTGACACTTCAGACAGTTTAAAGTTTAACAACATCAAATCTGGTTTATTTAGGGGGAATAAAACACGGAAGGGGGAGATCAGGTTAATTGGCAGAATTAAATTACAGTACTGTGCACACATACAGGGTCTGAAAAGTCACACTCTGGGTACCCAGGTTGGGGGGGGCTAGCCAGATCCATTGCCCGGGGTTGGCCGGCAGGTGCAGCTGGACAGGGCCCTGTAGAAGAAAATATATGCATGACACCCAATTGTAATCCGGAGCCGGATGGCTCAGTCAAGAAGTGAAACAACAATAATTAGATGATACATTTGTAATTGAAAACAGGCTACAGAGGAATACCCTGATTTGTACTCACAATACCCAAGCTGAGAACCGGATGGTGGATGTTCTTCTGGGTTGCCAGAACAACAGAGCATGGAGACAAGGTCCTTGTGACTGGACCCCACTGCAGTAGATAGCAAACGGATTTAGTCCAAGACAAGTTGGGGTTTGCTTCTAGCTTCAACACACAGCACACAGCACAGGGGACTGGAAATAGTGATTCCCTACAAGCACTACGCACATTCATATGTAAAAGGAAAGTACTATACCAGGCAGGCTGCTCCTAGATCCCGATCGCAATTACTGCAAAATACCCGGGAGCACACACAGCAGCTTCAGTTCCTGACAGACCGAGCACGATTCAGCAATTTCTCCAGTCTTCTACAGGGTTAGCCTGGTTTCCACCTTTCAGACTTCTTCTTGCTCCTCACAAGTCGGATTCAGTCTGAACTAGCACTTACAACGGCTGCAGGCTGAACCTCAGGGCCTCACACGCGCTTCCCGCGCGAAACTATACACTGCAGAAGCACAGAGCTCCTTCTCTCTTCACTGTCCCAACTGATCTGATCTGATCTTTCCAGTCACAGAGCAGGGCATTTCCTTTAGCTCCACACCATTCTGTTGGCTGGTTTGGCTGTCACTCACAATAAGACTCCCTCTGTTGGTGAAAAAAAGGTGCCAAGGTCAAAACTACATTTCCCAGAGTCACTGCTCATACAATCCCCTTGTGGCTGGCTCAAAATTGAGAGTCCAACTTCCGATTCGTCCACAGGCTCCATTTTAAGGCCTTCCTAACATCCTGATTGGTCCAAGTCAGGAATTCAGGACCAAAATGAAAGAGCTACACTGAAACACTTCGTGCTGAAATAAAGACAGGTTAGACAAACTACATTTTCTCAGTCACTCTAAATGATTTCTGGCAAACAGGTATATCTTTCAACAAGGCTCCCTCTGCACATGTAGCTACGGCAGAAATGGAGCGAATTGGCAGCAGCTCGGGCGGGATTTGAGCATTAAATACACAGTGCCCCCATACAAACTAATTAAGTCTGCAAGCAGACAGCTCTTAAAGAGACAGTACGTGGAGGCTCAAATAGCACGCACTTGGAACCACATTTAAACAGCTCAGACACCGAACACCGCCCAGACTTGGAGCATTCAGGCAAGCTCCTGGAAGACTTTTGGGAACCCCCATTTGCAGGGGGGTTACATAAGTGTGCTGAATATGCTGTGTGGGTCGCGATTTGGTTCCCCACCTTCAAGTGTGTTATGCTAGCTGGAAGCTGCTCCAGCACTCGTACGGACTAAATCTGAACTGCCTGCTCTGGTCTGGGTGCCTGCCATCTTGGGCCTAGCCTGCCACTCCCATCACAGAGACATTTCCAATGAAAAACCTGCTCGGGGATTCAGCTCCCTGCTCAATACCATCGAACAGGTAGCGACTACCTCGGTGAGTTGTTTGGGCCCTGCTTTCCCTGGCAAACCAGAACACCATCCAGAGATCTTCATCTCGTAAGTCCTGCCTCCTGGTCTGGGTAGTGTGAGTACCAAACAGGGTAGCTCCCTGCAACAAAGCTGCAATCAGTGTGTGTCATCTGATTTATTTGTTTGGGTTTATTACTACTAACTAAGCCATCCGGTTCCGGATTACAAATTTGGGTTGATGTGCATGCTGTTTTCTCTCCTAAAGGCCCCAACAACAGTTGAAATGCCGGCCTACCTCGGGCATCGCTTCAGGCTAGCCTGCTTAACAACTGGGTACCCAGGGTTGTGTGACTGTATATAAGGGACTCACTGTGCATGCATGTTCAGCCTGAATTAATCAGATCTGTCAATCATCCACTAGATTCATGCCCCACCCCTGTTCACTTCCCCCTGAATAAATCAGATTTTGTTTTCTGTGCATTTAACCTGGCTAGTGTGTACCTTTTTGGTGGGGGTATTGTACTGCCATTGAACTGTTGCATTACAGGTCTTACTTTACAGGGGGTCTCCAGGGCAGCTGCAGAGGATCCAGCCCTGGTGGTTAGTGCAAGGGGTGTGAGCAAGTCATTATTGCCATATGGTACATGTGAATGTTTTGCTGCTATACTGTTTAGGTCGCTAGAGAAGTTGGCAGGGGGTTATAGCATCCTGGAGGGCTATACCAATAACAGTTACACTACCCCAGAACCATTCCCCCGGGTGGAGTCACCCATTCAACAAGCTCAGGCCCCTCAACCTGCACCTAGGCATGCAGGCAGGGGTAGTAGTAGTCCTTAGGATAGCGCCATCTAGGGGTTACATGCCTCCTCAAGAGCACTGGATTATGTCCACATGGACGCTGACCACCCCCCCCCCCCGGACTCCTGGTGTGAAGTGGGGAATCAGTGTGTGAGAGAGAGAGAGAGAGAGAGAGAGAGATGTCTGTTGAACACAGTGGTTATGAGGACGAGCTGTTTGAACTGCAGGGGACTGCCCAAGAACTGTTTGTAATGCTGGAACAGGTGGGATGTTGTGTTGGTGCCAGCAGCATCCCTATCAGGTGTCGAGGAGGTTGAGCGAAAAGTGATGTGACCTATTGGAACCTTGGGTCAGAGCACTGTATAAAAGGGGGACAGCTAGAGGGGTGAGCAGATCTGTGTGGGATCGGATCCCGAAGTGAGAAGACGCTGTGGTGCAATTGTGTCTGGAGGAACGGTGTTCAGGCAGTATATGCTAGGGGTGTGCAAGTAACAAACAGTATTTCCCAAATAGCATGAATAATAGGCTATTCATTACTAGAGGAAAAAGGCAAATAATCTGCACTAGTTATCATTTTGCTATTCAGCGGGAATTCAAAATCTCCTGAGACTTTCTGTTCAATCAGAGGTCACTTTGGAGCCTCACTAAAGGCAGCCCATGTGACCCAACACTCGCAGAAGCTACAGGTAAGACAGAAAGACATCTGAGCTGCTGTAAAAGAGCAATCTACTTCCATCCACTTGTAAAAATTAGCCAAAAAGCAATAATCTTGATCATTTTTATTTCCTTCTAAATCTGAAGCCTGGAGGGTCTTTTTTTTTTGTTTTACATGCAGTTTGAAAATTAGTCTTTTTATCGGAAAAACTGCTTGAAAAGAAACTGAAGAAACAAGGATGGCTGTTGTTTGCTAAGATAGACAGGCATGGTCCCAGCCCACTAGACATACACACAGCCTGTGTATACACAAATCAGATTAACAGATTTAAAGCTGCAGTGTTATAAGACCACTGACCAGTTTACATGGCGCATTTGCACCATAGCAACCTGAGCGCTTGGACTGCTGCGGTGCAATGCGGCTGTGTAAACACTTACTGGATCACTAAGTCATTCTGCTCTCCTCTCCAGGAGCCACAGCAGACCTGGGTAAGAGTACCGGAGTGAACAATGTAGTTAGTCGTGTGAACAGGCTGCACCGCTCACTTCAACACTAGCAGTTCTTTTCCAGCATCCTCCTTTGCCTTCCATAATCAACAAAGCCAGTACCTGGAAGTTCCTGGTGTGGTGGACCAGCAGGCAGCAAGAGGGATCAAGCTGTGGCTGGTAAAAAAAGACAGTACTTGGTTTGGGTTGTTTTGCCATTTCGGTGAGGTGGGGAGTGTAATAATCACACAGACACCAATGTGGAGTGAGCTGGTAAGTTTACTTATGAAACACACATTTGAAACAACTGCAGAAAATGCAGGCTTTTGCCCACCAAGCAAGGGTTTATATATATATATGTTAGCGCATGTGCATTAGTAAAGCTTATGCAAATTGCAAATGCTAATTTTTTATTTTAACTTTATTTATCTTCCTTGGGACTCTTGCGGAACTCTGTCCAGCTACCCCCCAGGAACCAGCTCTACCTCCCTATCTGAAACCCATCTGGGCCAGGCCACTCCAGATTGGCAATCCCCCAGCTCTGAGCCCCCTGAGGCAGGGCCGCCCACCCTGGCACGCTATCTGAAGGTCTAAAGCGCTGAAACTGGAGTGCCGGCTGCGCCCGGTCCAGTGAGTCCGATGGCGGGAGGGTGGCTGGTCCCAGGCCTATCCGCAGGCCGAGGGGGGTTTTCTTACTTTACTTCCCCCCATACCGGCCTGGCAGTGCAATGCTCTCCAGAGCAGTATGTGCACGCTCCCGCGCACGTCCACAGGAGAGCCGCCACAGCTGATCCCCATTGGCTGGACCACAACTGCTGGATAGGACTTCCAATTTCCACTGGGGGGGTCATCAGAACGGCGTGGTTGTATCCCCCTCCTCCCTCCCAGGGAAGAAGAGCAGTCCTCCAGACACTCAATCCTTCCCTGCCTCACTGACTCCTGACAGCCCGAGTCCGCTCCCGAACCCGAGTCGCCGGCGTAGTGCGAGGTGTGGCATCCAGTGCCTCAAATGCTAATTAACTTCCTTATATCTCACTTCTCAATTGAACCCCCCCCCCCAAAGTAAAATATTTAAAATTCCATATAGCTCAAAGTTTTTGTGAGTCTATATAGTCACAATGCCAGGTGGGCCTTCAGATCTCCCGTCCACTGACATGGCTGATTCTCCGGCGGGAGCTGGTGCCAGTTAACTGGTCCCAACTACTCAGGGGTGGGGCTAACACCACAGGCTCACTTTACGGCCACCCCGGCATCACTTGTGGAGGGACCTCCATTGCAGGCACCTCGGGGATCTCATCGTCCTCTCTACTGTCATCCTGCTCACTTCCTCTTCCTCTTCCTCTCCTCGAATGTGCAAGTTTTGTGGGCCACAGGAGTGGCGCGGCTCAAGGGTTAAAAAAAGATCTCTCCTGTTTCTGCGATACAATTTCCCATATGCTTGGACGACATAGAAACGTGGCTCTTCAGTATGGTGTTTCACAACTGCGGGGGTCCAAGTATTCTTGGGTGTTCTTAGGTAAGCAGGCTGTCCCGGCTGTAAGGCTGCAAATGATTGAGCGTGCAAATTGTAATAAGATTTTTGTTTTTCTTGAGCCCTTCGCAATGTAGCTTGCACCTCAACTTCTGGTACTTTTGGTTTAAGTAGCTCAGATCTGGAAGACATTAAAGTTCTAGTTCTGTGGGCTATAAGCAGCTGTGCTGGAGATCCTAGCCCCTCCAGTGGAGTATTTCTCAATTCCAAAAGCGCTAAGTAAGGGTCTTGATGGTCCACTTGTGCTTTCTTTAACAGTCTCTTTATTGTTTGACTGGTCCATTCTATCATGCCAAAACTCTGGGGGTATCTTGGTGAAGATGTTACATGTTTAAACTCATACCTTCGTTGAAAGTCTTTTAATTCAATGCAGGCAAATTGCGGGCCATTATCTGTTACAAGTACTTCTGGGATACCATGTCTTGCACATTGTGATTTAATATGGTTAATCACCGTTTTGCTTGTTGTGTTTTGCAACTTGGATATCTTAATGTATTTAGAGTAGTAATCAGCTATTGCCAGATAATTTTCCGTTTCAAATTCATATAGGTCAGCCCCAACCTTTTGCCAAGGTCAGTCTGGTATCTCATGTGACTGCAACAGTTCTCTAGATTGTACTTTCCTAAATTGATGGCAAATACCACACTTGGCCACCATGTCACTAATATGACTGTTCATCCCTGGCCAGAATAAAAGATCTCTGGCCCTGCGCTTGCATTTTTCAATGCCAAGTGGCTACATAGTAATCTGGTTAACATGTTCAATCTCAGTGATGTGGGGACTATAAGTCTCCCCCCCTTCAGCAAAAGTCCATTTTCTATTGAGATTTCATCTCTGAACTGCCAGTATTGCTTATCTCGGGGTGCACTGATGTTTTCTCCTGGGGACACCCATTCAAAACAGTTTCTCTCGACTTGACCAGTGCTGAATCATTATCCATCTCTCGCTGAAACAATTTCAGTTTTTCATCACTGATTGGCATATAGTCCAGCGTGTGAACCTCATGTTTGTCTAATTCAGTTTCTGGCACAGAATTTTCTCCCACAGCCCTACTCAGGGCATCTGCTATATGAAGTTCTTTAGCTGCTGTGTACTGTACTCGCAAATCATACCTTTGCAGTTTTAGCATCATGCGTTGAATTCTCGGTGGGGCTGTGGCCAGTGGTTTTATGAAAAGGCCTTCTAGGGACTTGTGGTCCGATTCAACATGGTTCCGGGGTCTGCCATAAATATATTGGTGGAGCTTTGAACACTAGTGTTTCCTTTCTTGGGAGGCAGTATAGCGCAGTGGGTTAAGGCTCTGAGCTGCAGATCTGGAGACCTGGGTTTGAATCCCACAGCCGCCTAGGTGCATACTGTGTGAGCCCTCACAAGTCACCTAACTTCCTTGTGCTCCCAGGTTGCATCTGGAAACAAGCCCTGGCTTAGTGTGCTACTCCTGGTCAAATAGTGCTCCACTGTTCCACTTCTCAATTTGTGCATAATTTCTCTCAACTTTGTTAAGTGAGCTGGAAGCAAAAGCAACAGGCCTGCCTTCCTGCAGCAGACAGGCACCCAGCCCTTCAGGGGTTGCATCAACAGATAATTCAACAGGTTTCTTTAGATCATAGTAGGCCAGCACTGGGGGGTTAGACAACTGTTTTCAGTTCTTGAAAGGCCTGTTGGTGACGCTCCACCCAGTGCCATGCTGTTTCTTTCTCTAGTAACTCTCTCAATGGTTTATTTACAGTTGATAGGTTTGGAATAAATTCTGCCAGGTAGTTTACCATGCCCATAAATCTCTGTCAGAAAGTCTTATTTTGGGGAACAGGCATCTGGGTAATTTCTTTAATCTTCTCAGGGTCTGCCAACAACCTGTTGCTACTTAACTTGTGTCTGATATATTGGACCTCTGACATTTTAATTTTGGATTTCTTTAGATTCACATACAAATGCTTATCTCTGGCTCTTTGTAGAACATGCCGTAATGTCTCATTGTGCTCTTGTACATTAGCTCCCCATATTAGGATATCATCCATAACGACCTCTGTGCCCTCGAGCCCTTCAAAAATCTGTGAAATTTTCTTTTGGAAGACTTCTGGTGCTGAGCAAATTCCAAAGGGGAGACATTTGGACTTGTACCTCCCAAAGGGTGTATTAAAAGTCACTAGATCAGAGCTGGGCCCATCCAGTTTAATCTGCCAGAAGGCATGCCCAGCATCCAACACTATGAATACTTTGGCCCCTGCTAGCTTGGCTGCAACCTCTTCAAGTGTTTTCATCAGGTGATGTTCCCTTTTAATTGCTCTATTAAGATCTCTGGCATCTATGCAAACTCGTACTTTGGTTTCTCTACAACCACCATCGCGTTGACCCAGCTCGTGGGTTTCTCCACCTTCTTAATAACCCCCAATCTTTCCATGTTCTCTAGCTCACTTTCACTTTATCTTGTAATGCGAAAGGTATTTTTCTAGGGGGGTGGATCACAGGGCTGACTGTCTTTATCTATTTTAATGCGGTATTCACCCTCTAAGCATCCCAATTCCTCAAATACATCTGCAAATTCAGCCAGTATTCCTTCTGTGGTTTCCCCTGCACTTTCATTTGCAGCATCTATTGAAAATAGCTTCTTTATAAGCTTCATTTCCAAGCAAGTAGACAGGCCCAACACTGGGGTCACGTTTGCATTAACCACTTGAAAGGGCAGCAGGTAATACTTTTCCTTAAAACATGTTAGCAACATCACTTTGCCTTTTACATCCAGTTAATGCCCAGAATAGGAAACCAGTCTAGCTGATGACCCTTGAATAGCTTCTTCAGACAGTGTTTTATACATCTGAAAAGGCATCACATTACACTGTGCTCCTGTGTCTAACTTGACCGTCACCATTTTCCCATTTATACTTAGATTTACTTTCCAATCAGTCTCTGGCTTATAGGTAGTCACAGTTTTACTTATTTAGTTTTTGTTTACCGGGTATGTACCATAGCCAAGACATGACTATTTTCAGGCATTGAAAATGGATCAATTGCTGGTTAACCAACAGGACCCAGCATGTTAGGATCAATGGTGCCTATTCCAGTAATACAGGTGTGACCAGTGGTGTGCCGCAGGGATCAGTTCTGGGCCCAGTGCTATTCAATATTTTCATCTCAGACATACAGATTAGCTCCAGGAACATACTTTCGAAATTTGCAGACGATGCAAAATTAGGTGGTAGGGTGGATTCCGACTATAATATGGACTTATTAGTAAACAACTTCTCAATATTAGAGCATTGGGCACAGAAAAACAAAATGACATTCAATACAGACAAATGTTCCGTTCTCCACTTAGGTTACAATAATCCCAAACAAACTTATAAACTATGCAATATTATCATTAAATCTTCAATATGTGAAAGAGACTTGGGCATCCTGATAGATGACAAATTATTCTCCTCCAATCACTGTAATCATGTAGCTAAAACCGCAAATTCACTACTTAGGCGCATTAACCGTGCGTTTATATCTAAGACAGAGGAATGTATTATCCCATTGTTTAAAGCATACATCAGACCATATACAGATTATGGGTCACCAGTGTAGAGTCCATACATGGTCAGAGACATTCAAGTGATTGAAAGAGTTCAGAGAAGGACAACAAAAATGGTGCCCCATTTAGCATCACTACCATATCCAGAGAGGCTTCAAAAAACAGGCCTACATTCATTGGGGTTTAGGCGCTCCAGAGGTGATCTTCTGTTCTTATATAAAATCCTCAAATCACCGTCTCTGATGGACAAATGTGGTATTGTTAAAACACAAAGAAAAATAGTGCCTAGACGTCACAATCAACAACTAATGGTGTGTAAAGCAAAAACAAACAAAAGGCTTAATTTCTTCTCGGTAAGGACACCAAGGCTCTCGAACCAGCTACCACAAGAGCTAGAATATTGTAATACCTTTGAATCCTTTAAAAAGGGCGTAGATCATTGGCTCTCCAAAAACTACAACAAAGTGTGATTTCCCACAAATGTGGGGGACAATCAAGATAGGCTTCATAGCTTCCTTTTGTCCTCACTTACCTAGTAAACGACCCGAGAAATTACAATAGGTAGGGATAGACAGGGAATTACATTTTGAATTCAGGAAGAAACAAAATACAGCACAAACAAGATTTGACAATTACATGAGTAGGTAACAAGATAGGTCAGAGTTCGTAAACAGTAACAAAAATTCAGTGAATAACAGTCACATGTAGCTAACAACAACTGAGTTAAGAGCAGCTAAAGCAAAACCAAAGGAGACATAAGTGCCTATTAACGTAACTGGATGGGTAGGATGAGTAGAGAATAGTTTGCAGCAGTGGAGAAGTGAGACAAAGTCTGAATGCCTTTTCAGGGGGAGGTTTGAAGCAGGCACAGGAGACCTGGCTAAAGAGGAAGGAGTGACAATTGTTTTTAAACTGAGCATTACTGGGGGCTAGGCGAACATCAGGAGGCAGAGAGTTCCAGAGTTTAGCCGCCAAGTGAGAGAAAGCAAGGGTTCCTTTGTTAGATTTACATCTAGGTATTTGCAGCAGTGATTTACTGTATCAGATGATGAGAGACTGTGAGAGGAGGACAGCGGAGTTAATAGGGAGGCCAGCGAGACAGAGATCCCTGATCTAATAACATTATTAGTCAGGGAGCCAAGGGCAAGAGTTTGAGCTGAAGTGGGGGGTAGCCAATTTAGATCAGCATAAAGCTGACAATGGTGTTTTGACCAGGAAGAGGTTGAGGCATACCTGCAGATGCTTTTATAAGTAATATCCCACTTCCTGAGGAGAGTAGTGGATGCACTGAGATAAGTGACTACCCCATAGGATAGCGGCAGAAGCAAGATCCCACGGGCTATAGCTAATCTAGCCAACTGTGTAAGGACGTATCTGGTTTTGTAGGCTACTCCAATTCTGGCATTAACTGATTTACAGGTAGACGTTATATGCTTATCAAAGTTAAGATTTTCATCAAGGAGTACTCCAAGATACTTGAAAGAGCATATTGGTTCAAGGACCATCCCACTCTGACCAGAAACTTTAAATAGATCCTGGTTGTTATTTAATTTGACTGCAGAAGCAAACAACATAGTATGCATTTTATCAGCATTAAGGATTAGCTTGTGGTGGAAGAGCCAGGATTGAATAGACTTAAAAGCAGTGGTGAGGGTCCGGTTGATATGGTGTATATTCTTATCACTTCAGTACAAGACCAGGTCATCCGCATAGAGGATAGCAAAGCAATCGGGGCTATTTGATGAGATACTGTTAATAAAAATAGAGAAGAGGAGGGGTCCTAATATTGATCCCTGGGGAACACCTAGGTTAATAGCCATGGGGCTGGACACAGCGGAGTTGAGTCTAAGAAGCTGAGTTCTATTTGACAGATAACTATTAAACCAGACAACTGAGTTAGGTGAGAAACCAAGGGCTAGGAGACTATCTAGTAGAAGAGGATGATCAACAAGGTCAAATGCCTTTGTCGGGTCAATAAAAATTGCCCCCATGAGGTGGGGGTGGGAATGGGGTTTTAGGGTTGACCTTAAAGCCACATTTCCCTACTTCTGTCACTTTAACCTAAACCATAAATGTTGCATTACTGGAGTTTTTCGCGAAGAATTGCCTTACTTTTTGAGATAGTATAATCATATCCTTATTTGCCTGTGGGAGTGCAGCGCATATGTATGTTGATGTTGATGTCCTGCACTTCCATTTGTAGCAACCAAATTGTCAACATAGCATTCTTATTACCCCACCTCATGAAACGGGTACTAAAAATTTTCAGATCCCCACCGAAACGTCATTCCATGCCACTGCAGTGTCATTTCATGCCAGAGGCACAAAAAGACATTTTGGCCAAGATTTGAAACTTGGCAGCTGCCACATTCATGAGAAAGATAAAAAAATGATAAAGAAATGGTAATGTTGAAAATTTGAGGTGAAAATATTGAAAATTACTAAAGTTATGAGCAGCATAGCCGAAATGTCAATGGACGTGTGTAACTTTTTTTTTTACTTTAGGTTTATTGGTTTAACAATGAGCATACAGTTAGCCAACCTGATACAGTACATACGACATAAAAAGGAAAAATAAAATAACGTTTTCTATTCTGTTGAGGGTGCCACCCCTCTTAATGCATACGGTTGCAAATATCGTACTACATCTTAAAGATAAATCATGGGGGGAACCTATAAAATTTCTAATTCATGTGAACTAAACCACAAATACTGCAGTACTGAGCCCAAGAGCTGCATGGGCAAATAAAAAGAATTCATAATACGAAGAACCAATCGAGTCTCTATATCCTAGTAAGGAAAATGAGTGAACCAGCTTACTCCCAAAGTAAGTACAAATTAAGGTATTATCCCACCCAAACTGCTGCTCTGCATTTGTTTATCTATAGAGGCACCAAAACAGCAAATAGCCCTGGTTTCACTGAAAGGTTTTGTGTGTTGGAATCAGACATAGCAGTCTGCCTGCATTGAAAAGGCCTGCTTACATCACAGGTGTCACTAGTCAATCAATTGGCTCTGGGTGGGGTTTCAGCTCTGTGTTTATCTTAGACATCCTTCACAGTTAGAAGCCAGTCACACTGACTTTAAAGTGTCTGTTGGAAGCTCAAACTTACTGCAAAGAACAAACTGCAACTCCATTTAGGACCTGGAAACCTGATTAAGGCATAATACTGCAGAGCACTGGGTAAGAAGGGAGATACACTTTCTACAAAAAGTTTTATTTGTATTTTTTCTTATTGGCATTAAGCAGAGAATTGCAGGATTCCTTTAAAGGGTAGTAATTTTATAACCAGAGTGAGATACAACTGAATTTGCTTGAGTGCGGGGGTTGAGACCTAGCATTTTGAAGGATATTTTTGTAACATTTTAAGTGTCCTGCTGGCTGAGGAGTGAGTTCATTTTTATCCCTGGACTCAGTAGAGTGGTTTGGTTTGTGTTGGAGCCGTGGTCTAGTAAATTGTGGTGTTAGTTGTATTACTATAAAGGACAGTACTCAACAGGGTGGTGGAGCAGTTGTATCTGATTGTTTCTAACAGTCACCAGTGGCTGTGCACTACCCACTCCCCCACCCCACCCCCAGGCGTGGCATTTCCTTTATAGCCACAGTTCTGACATCACTTCCTCTATAGGTCTTGGGGCAGAACTGTCATATTCCTAATAACCCTGCAACGTGCATAAAGAGTAGTTACACAAAACAAATAATAATACATATATAATTACATATTGTATAGAATAAGGGAGCGGGACATGTGGGGAGTGGTGCAATGCACTGTCTGTGGGGCAGCAGTTTTCCGGGGAACATTCTGGAAACTGCATTGCTGTCCTATTTGTAGGCAACTGTCAGCTCCTGAGAGAGGAGTGCTGCCCACCCAGGCTGAACTAGCAAGGACTAAGGAGGTCTCCCTCCCAAAAGCACCACTGCCACAACCACTGAGTCAGAGGTTTCAGAGTATGAAGAGCAGTAGGACCACAGTGGGTTCTGGGAGGGTGCGGGTGGTGGACCAGAGGCGGCCCCCAGCTGTACCGCCACACAAATCAGATGCCATTCTGGCAGAGCAAGGTTCCTCATGATGGCACCCCAGTGGAGACCCAGAAGAATGCTGAGGACATCCACAAGGGAGACCCACAAAAGTGTGGCAAGGGACCCCACAGGGAGGAAACAGCTACTGATAGGGGACTCCAATTGTTAGGGGGTAGAACTGGGGAAGGGAGAGAAGGAAGTAAGCTGCCTGCCTGGTGCCATGGCTTGGAGGGACAAGAAGCGAATCCTCACAATTGTAGAAGCAGCATCACAGGAGAGAGAACTAGATATCATTGTCCACCTTGGGACAAATGACCTAGCTAAGCATGGGATCAGTGCAGTGCAGAATGAATTTGTGGAGTTGGGAGGGGCCTCAGATGGGTAGCAAGCACAGTAACCTTCTCAGAGGTGCTACCAGTCCATGGCAGGAATGAGGCTAAGGTACTGCACACCATGCAGTTTAATGAATGGTTGCAAAACTGGTGCAGAGCACAAGGCTTTGGCTTCATTGGGGACTGGGGGTCCACCTGGAGAGATAAAGGTCTATACTGGTATGATGGTCTGCATTTGTCCGCAAAGGGGACCAAGCTCCTAGGTGACAGGTTTAAATGCTTCCTTGGCAAGCTTTTAAACTAGATAAGGGGGGAGGTACTAATAAAAGGCAGGAAAAGTCAAGCCTCCCCCACAAAACAGGGCAGGTAGTAGGGTAAACACTGAGGTACAGAGCTCAACACAGGGCAGGATGGGGTAAATGGTAAAATAGATAAGAGCAATAAGAGCAGGGATGGGGGAAAAAAGGATCAAGCCAACATTAAATGGAGGGCAATGACTACTAATGCCCGTAGTCTGGGAAACAAGCTTTCTGAGCTAGTAGCTTTGATGGAAGATGAACAATTGGATATTGTGGCAGTCACAGAAACATGGAACACCGAGAACCATGAATGGGATGTCAACATACCAGGGTACACAATCTACAGAAGGGATAGGGAAGGCAAAAGAGGAGTGGAGTAAGCATACATAAGGGAAGGGATCAAAGCTACAGAACTAAAAGTAAAGGGGAGGACAAGAGGCACTCTGGTTACCTTGGAGATGGGGAATGGCATATAATCCACACAGGGGTTGTATACAGACCCCGTCTCAAGGGAGGAAATGGACAAGAAAATGATAGAGGACATTCTCAAAATGGCTGAAAAAGGGGAGATACTGTTGATGGGGGACCTGAATATGCCAGATGTTAACTGGAGGACATGTACTGCAGCCACATCCAAGAGCAGGGTCATTCTAGATGCCCTGCAGGGGGCAGACCTTAGACAGCTAGTGCTGGAACCCATTCGGGAGGGAGCAATACTAGACCTGGTACTCTCAAATGGAGAGAGGATCACAAATTTAGAAGTCAGTAGACATCTGGGAACAAGTGACCACTGCACAGTGTGCTTCACAATGAGCACAACCATGGAGATATGCCATACAAAAACAAGGATACTGGACTTTAGAAGGGCTGACTTTGGCAAAATGGGTGAACACCTGAAGAATGCATTAGCAAATGGCCAAATAGGAGGGGTGGAAGAACAATGGAGAAAAATCAAAACTGCCATCATAGAGGCAACAAGTCTTTATGTAAAACAAATAAAGAAAACAAAGCGGAGTAAAACCACTATGGTTCTCAAAAGAGGTGGCAGGGAAGGTTAAGGAGAAAAGGCTGCATTCAAAAGTATAAGGAATCACAGAGGAGCACGACAGGGAACTGTATCAATTAAAGCAGAAAGAAGTAGGAAAGGCAGTCAGAATCTAAAGGCCCAAACCGAGGAAAAATAGCCAACTCAGTCAAAAGGGGATAAAACCTTTATAGGTACATTAGGAGCATAGAAAGGTTAAGGGAGGGATAGTGAAGATTAATAAAGGAGAGGGAGGTGGGCAGAGGGAGACAGTGAAAAGGCAGAGATACTGAATGAATACTTTGCTCAGTATTCACAAAAGAAGATGAGGAGCAGTTACCTAAACCAGACAATAGAAGCACTCTGGGTAGGGGATTGATACCAGTCCATTCACAGAAGAAAGAGTCCTGAAAGAACTCCTAAAACTCAAGGTGGACAAAGCAATGGGGCCTGATGGGATTCACCCCAGAATCCTAAAAGAACTAAGGGGGGACCTAGTGACACCACTGACCACACTTTTTAACAAATCATGGCAGGATGGGGTGGTACCTGAGGACTGGAGGAGGGCAGATGTGATTCCCTTCACAAAAGTGGGAGCAAGGCAGAAGCAGGAAACTACAGACCTGTAAGTTTGACCTCAGTGGTAGGGAAAATGATGGAATCACTTCTGAAAGAAAGAATTGTTGAGCACCTAGAGGCCAGCGGGCACAGGACCCAAAGCAACATGGATTTACAGCAGAAAGGTCATGTCAGACTAATCTAATTGATTTCTTTGACTGGGTGATCAAAGTAATAGACCAGGGAGGGGCTGTGGATATGGCCTACCTAGACTTTAGCAAGGCATTTGACACAGTCCGCACAAAGATTAATAATCAAGTTAGCCAGCCTGGGAGTGGGTCCCAGGGTGGTAGCCTGGTAGTGAACTGGCTGCACAACAGGACACAGAAGGTAATAGTGAATGGAACACATTCTGAAGAAAGGGGTTACTAGTGGAGTACCTCATGGCTCAGTACTGGGTCCAATCCTCTTTAACATCTTTATAAGTGACATTGCAGAGGGTCTGAGGGAAAGGTATGCCTCTTTGCAGATGACAAAGAATCTGTAACAGAGTTGATACACAGAGGGGGTAGAAAAGATGAGAAGGGACTTGACAAGGTTGGAGGAATGGTCAGACATATGGCAAATTTAGATTCAATGCAAAGAAGTGCAAGTAATGCACCTGGGAAACAAAACCCAGGAGAAGAGTACACAATAGCAGGGAGGTACTAACAACAACAAAATGGAAAGGGACCTGGGAGATATCATATCAGATGACCTAAAGGTGGGTAAGTAATGTGACAAGTCAGTAAGGAGAGCCAGGGGGATACTGGGATGCATAGGAAGGGGCATCACAAGTAGAAAAAGGGAAGTGATTATTCCTCTATACAGACAGTTGGTGAGACCCCATCTGGAGTACTGTGTGCAGTTTTGGAGACCCATCTACGCAAGGACATAGACAGGATGGAAGCAGTCCAGAGGAGGGCAACTAAAATGGTGCAGGGTCTACATCAGAAACCATATGAAGAGAGACTGAGAGAGCTTAATATGTATACCCTTGATGAAAGGAGGGACAGGGGACATGATAGAAACGTTCAAGTACCTCAAGGGAATCAACAAAGTCCAGGAGGGTAGCATCTTTCAGAAAAAGAGATGTGTAAGAACAAGGGGGCACAGTTTAAAGACAGAGGGGGGGCGGCTCAGGGGTAATGTGAGGAAATTCTTTTTCACGGAGAGAGTGGTGGATACATGGAACAGTCTTCCTGAGGAGGTCGTTGGGTCTAAAACAGTGAGAGAATTCAAACATGCTTGGGACAGACACAAAGCAATTATAGTGCGGGGTTGCAGGAAGCAGGCTGTTGGTTAACTAGAATCTGCAGCTTATCCAGTAGGTAGGGAAATGGGCAGACTGGGTGGGCCAAGTGGTCCTTTTCTGCCGTCAAAGTCTATGTTTCTATGTTTCTATGTTCTTATTTAGTTAGTCTTAAGACAGATCAAGCACTGGCTAAACATTTCCCAGCACGTCAGATTCTATGTGAAAAAACGTTGGAGATAATTAGTCCTCCCCATCCCTTCCCATCTGAACTTGTTAATAAAATTATAACTCAAAAATGCAGTATACTTCATTAATGAAAGAGTTTAGGATAAAAAGTCTCAAAAGGGGATTTGAAGTATACTATCTGGATGGAAAGGAACCTTAAGCAAACCTGGTCGCTCCTTAAAACAGTTCAGGTACCGGCAGCTTCTTTGTCCTCCGATTCTGACTGGGACAGACCTTCTCTCCATCGAGGAATTTTTGCATGGTGTTGGGCCCATTTCAGGGCTTCATTAGGGTCAATGAACATGAAGACTCATCCCTGGTGAACAATTCTGAGCCTGGCAGAAAACACCATCCCATTGGAAATTGTTGCTTGCCTCAACATTGCCCAAACTCCATTGAACCTCTTCCTTCTCTGACATGTTGCATAGCTTAAATTGGGATATAGATGGACCTGATGACCATCCTGTAAAAGTGTCCACTTCTGCCTGGCCAGTACCAAGATAAAATCCCTAGTTCCCACACCATCAAGGACCAGGACGATCGCTCTAGGGGCTTCAGGGTTATCTTGTCATCCCCTGAAAGCCACCATGTGTGCTTTTTGAATATTTATGCTGCAATCTTGCATAGGCTGACCCAATGGTTGCTTAAGCCAATCTTTGAGAAAAAGGAGCAAATGGTACACTTCGCTCCTCTCTGGCATTCCTATCAGTCACAGATTCACTGCTTTAGCCTGGCTTTCTAAGGTCTCAAGTCTGGACCTTAAGTGCATATTTTCTTTTACTAAGTTTCTAGTGACTCCCACAGCAGCTGCCGCTTGTTTCCGTGGCTCTGTCAACTCCATTTTGAGAATGATCATGTCGGACTCCAAAGAAGTCACTCTATTTGTTAAAGTGTCAAATTTGTCTGCAAGACCGGCCACCATAAAAATAAACTGGTTAAGCTTGATTCCATTACTTTGTAAAGTTTCCATCCCAGCTTCTTCAACCTCTGTTTCCGAATGGCTCAGTATGGACCTCGTAGCTGGGGATCCAGGAGTGTTCTTAATTTTTCTCTGTCCTGCTGTGCTTTGTCTTTCTTGGGATTTCCCATGATAATTCCACCAGCTTTCCGATGACTAGCAAGTGCTTTTATCTTGCTCTAATAAACATGCTTTATTGAACTTATCCAAAGTCTGTAATGCAGAGCCGCAGTCCTAAACTTCTTGCTCGGGCTCCACAGCACCCCTCCCCAGATGTGCATAACTTTGCCATTTTAACATATTTTGACCCCAAATGTTCAACATACCTTTCTTATGACCACACCTCATGAACAAGAATAATGAAAATGTTCGAATCCCACACAAAAGGTGATTTCACTAAGTGACTGCTTTTGGGCCGGAACATTGTTTATGAGGTGGGGTCTCCAAAAGGCCATGTTGAAAATCTGTTGTCAAAATAAGCCAGAATGGCAAAGTTATGCACCAAATTTGAAAACCCTACTGAAATACATTGAACCACACTTATCTTAGTTTGCAGTCAGCAGTTCCAGCAGCAAGACAATTATTTGATCAGAGAGTGGATCTTCACCCTGGGACCTGTTCAGGTGAGTGAGGGTATATGGGGGAGGTTTGAGGGGGTGCAGGGTGGTGGGTCCTAAGTAGGAGGTCAGGGTGGGGGGGTATAATTGGCAAGGAACCTTTTTCTATAAGTTAAAAAAAAGACCTTGAAGGACTGTTTTATTTCAGTAGTGGATTTCAGTGGTGGATGGACATCAGAGGGTGGGGGTGCCACTAGACACCAGGGAAACCAATAATATCAATGGGAACAGTGATCAGAGGGTGGGGTGTGTCACTAGACACCTAGGAAATACTCATGAATTACAGAGACGGTAATTGGAGGGTGGGGGGGTGCCACTAGACACGAGGGAAATAGTTACAAATTACGAGGATGGTGACTGGACAGTGGAGGGTTCCACTAGACACCAGGGAAGTACTTATGAATTACAGGGACAGCAACCAGAGGGTGAGGGTGCCACCAGACACTAGGGAAAAATCCTGTAATTACAGGGATGGTGATCGCTGGGTGGGGGGGTGCCACTAGACACCAGGGAAATAGTTACGAATTACGGTGATAGTGACTGGGCAGTGGAGGGTTCCACTAGACACCGGGGATATACTTATGAATTACAGAGACAGCAATCAGAGGGTGAGAGTGCCATTAGACATTAGGGAAAAATCCCGTAATTATGGGGTGGCAATCACAGGGTGGGGGGTGCTACTAGACACCAGGAAAAAATCCCATAATTATGGGAATGGTGATCAGACAGTGGGGTGTGTGCTACTAGACACCAGGGAAGTAAGCATTAAGCCATGACAAAGGATGGTTCTGCTGTGGAATTAATGTGCAGCCTCGTGCCTCCAACTACCCAACCATGCATTAATTCCACAGAAGAACCATCCTTTGGAGTGGCTTAATGTACTTGTAACATGGAAAGCGCTGATATATCAATATCATTTAGTAATGAGATGTCTACAAATAAAACACAGACACTCATTGAATTTTACACTTTTTTTGCAGTTAAACTTTTTTATTAATTTTTCATAAGATATACAGACAAACCTCTTACAGTACAGTACAATGTGAGGAATTTTTTTTTAAAGAAATTGAGGCAGCATATAATAAGAACATTGCTACAATAATACAAGGAGCTTTTGGTTTAAAATATAGTAAACAATACAGGTCATGTAATTAGCATATACTTGACATTTGTAGTGCACTTAAAGCGGATAGTATGATTAGATACGGTTTATATTAAAATGTTACATAATTATATATGATGCTGCAAAAGGAAAAAAGTACATTCATAAAAGGATTGTGGAGTAATAAAGAATGATTGAGAACAGAGTATAGGAAAGAAAAGATATATAAGAAAGTTAAGAGAGAGAGAAACTATAAAAAAGGGGAAAGCGAGACTACAATGATGTATCAGTAAAAGGGGAAAATCCATATATATTAAGTCCATACATTGGTGTTGGAAGATTTAGTTGATTCCAAAAAATTAAAAAAGCCCTGCCAACAATTGTTATATGACATGAGTCGGTCAGACAAGATATATGTCATACGGTCCAGAGAGGCATATTGCAATAGTTGGTTAATGATACTAGGAAGGGTAGGGATTATGTTGGATCTCCAATGCATGAGGATTGTGTGTTTAACTTGAAGGAAGAGTATATTTAACCATCTGCTCTGCGAATATGAAATTTTATAAGAACGGTGATTAAAAATACCAAGAATGCAATGTTTAGGGTCTAGTGTGAAAGATTGACCTACCACTTTCATTGCAAATCTGTGAGTACAGTGCCAAATCTTTTGTATGAGGGACAGTGCCATAAGATATGCAATAAATCCCCATTGGGGGAACTGCAGTGCCAGCACTTGTTATTGTTCAATAAACCCATTTTTTGTAATACAACAGGAGTTCTGTACCACAAATGAAGGATCTTGGTTTGAATGAGGGAACTGCGTTTATCATTAAAAGATTTGTGACAGGAGAGCCAACATCTGGACCATTGTGCATTGGTGATATTATATTGTAGCAAAGTACTCCATCTGTTTTTAGCATTGACAGAGTAGTCAGGAAGGATATCACAAATATCTTTGTAAACAGTGCTATTTAAATTGGATGTTGTTTTATCCATTTAGAGATGTGCTTATCATACAGAGAATTGATAGAGAAGGGTGTGAGGTAAGAGTTGCATGCGTACGAAGCTGTAGATATTTCCAAAAATCCTGATGGGGAAGATTCCATATGCCTCGTAGGTCGGTGTAAGATTTTAACTTTAATGACTTGGGTTCAAGTATATCCTGCAAAAAGAGAATACCCTTATTTTTCCAGGTACGACAAAAAATTGGGTGATTATCAAGAGATATATGGTGGTTACCCCAGATGGGGGTGTAAGCTAAGGATTTGGGGTTAGATTTAATATGCGTGTGAATGATTTTCCAATAGAATATAGAAGCAGCTATGGTAAGGTGAGACTTTAAAGAAGAGGTAAGGGTGTTATAAAGGAAAGAAGTCGCCACATTACCAGGACGTAAGAATGTTTCCATATTGACCCATAAAGGAGACTGGATGTTGGGTTTGTTAAACCATTTAATTGTTTGAGATGTACGGAAAGCCCATAAGTAGGCTTGGAACCAAGGAAGGCCAAAGCCACCTTTTGACCAATGGGATCTAAGTTTATTACGACTAAATCTAGGTATTTTGCCTTCCCAAATGAAGCTGCCGATAATTTTGTCTATTTTGGTAAGAAAACTAGAGGAAGTATCAAAGGATATTGGAAAATAGGTATAATATTTTAGGAGTTATTGACATTTTAATGGTGGAAATTTTACCATTAAAAGAAAGTTTAACTAGCTTCCATCTATCAAGTGTTGTTTGGATACTGGTTAACAGAGGGAAAGATTAGCATCCCATAATTTATTCAATGTCGGGTGATCCGAATGCCAAGATAAGATATACCTTGGGGGCCTAACGAAAGCCTAATGAGTTGTTCATGAGGGACTACAAAGGGTATTCAGTGGTAGCATTTCGATTTGTTAAGGTTTAGAGCTAGTCCGGAGTGGGAGGTGAAGTCATTCAGTAGTTTAACTAAAGGTTGCCCAGAACTTTCGAGGTTTTCAAGTAAAATAAGGAGATCATCTGCATATGAGAGTGAAGTATAATGAGAGTTACCAATAGTAATGCCTTTAATTGTACCGGATTGACGTAGGGACGCAGAAGGAGGTTCCATGGCAAGTATAAACAATGAAGGCGATAAGGGGCATCCTTGTCTGGTGCCTCTTGCTAAGTAAAAGGAGGGGGACAAAATAGAGTTCGTGAGAACTCGAGCTGAAGGGGAGGTATACAATAATTGAATCCAAGCACAAAAATTATTTGTAAAGCCAAAATGAGATAGCACCTGATATAGATATTCCCAATTGAGAGAGTCAAATGCTCTCAAAGTCAATGCTATTGCAGCTGCAGGGTTTTAAGAGTTTTGCTTTGTGAATTAAATTGAGTAATGAGCGAAGATGATCGGAACTGTTTCTATTTTGATAAATCCTGATTGAGAAGTATGGATGAGTTTAGTCATTAAAGATTCTAAGCGGAGAGTTAATAATTTGGCAAAGATTTTTCCATCAGTATTAAGAAGTGAGATCGGTCTATAGTTTGAAGGAAGCAAAGGGTCTTTGTCTTTTTGGTAAGACTGTTATGATGGCTTCGGTCATTGTGCATGGGAGTTTCTTTATTAAGGTTGCTTCTTGGAATACATTGACTAATACAGGACAAAGAGTGTCAGATAGGGTTTTATAAAAATCAATAGGGAACCCATCACTGCCATGTGCTTTACCGTTTTTTAATGATGATAAAGCAGTTTGGATTTCCTGTAAAGTGACTGGTTTATCAAGCACAGCTTTGTCCTGAGGGGATAGGTGGGGTAGATTCATTTTTTCCAGAAAATGACTTTACACTTTTTTAAAGTTTAAATTTAACGTGTGATTGCAAAGGTACAAATATTGCAACATATATCGTGGGTGTGATCTTGAATTATTTGATCACATTGCTTTTTAACAATACTGCTTTAGCATTCATAGAAATGTTTTTAACAATGTTACCAGACTCACAGAACGTTCTCTGCGTTGCTCGAGGAATGGTGCTGAACCTTTCTCGCAACTGTTCTAATGTACACTAGGAACAGGAATGTCAGCATTATTTGCATAGAGGCTGGAGTGAGCCGGAGCTGTAAACAGTATAACACTGCAGTGAACTTACTGCGATATATGTTATTTAAACTAAGAAACTTTTCTAAACTTACTGGCTTACTCACTATGAAAACGGAACAAAAGCAATGATTTACATTCATATTAAGGTAGGCTTTTATAGGACACAGAAATATTCAAAACTGCTGAAGTGTAACATTTTTATGCTTTTCACTGACTTAAAAATAATACTGATGTCTAACCCTGACTCTGAAACAGTGCTGAAGTCTAACATTTCTATGCTTTTAACTGACAACATTTTTAAAGGTACACTTATAACGGAGGAACTATGCCAAAACAGTGCTTCACTTTACACTTTGTCTGATTTATCATATAAACATTTAACACTGCTGACTACCACAAGTGTCTAAGGTGATTGGATCGAAAATGTTACAGTACAACTCTCCAAGGTAAATTTCACTCTGTGTATGGCGATCTGCTGGATGGGTGGGTGGGAAATACTACTGCTACAAATATTTTGGTGGTTGGCAACAGTACTACAAGAGCAGCTGTGCATTACTTGAGAATTAATGCATGGTTCCTTACTGTCTGTTAACCTGTAGTACTAGTAATGCTTTATTTCAACAGCTTCAGTTTAGCCATGTTACAAATACTTATTAATTACGGCGACTGCAATAGAATGGTGGGGGGTGCCACTAGACACCATAGAACAATATAAGAAATAGGGAGATGGGCCGGCCCAGTGGTGCATAGGGCTGAGGCACTGGACGCCTTACCTCACACCACGCCCATGACTTGGGCTTGAGAATGGACTTGGGTCATCAGGGAGCCATCACGGGGGGGGCAGGAGTAGGATTGAGCAGCCAGAAGGCAGTTCTCCTCTCCGAGGGTGGCTGCCACCCCCCATAGTCCCGCTGCAACCAGGTGGAGGTCCAGTGGTCAGCATAAGCAGAGGGGCCGACATGTAGTGGGAGGGCACCTCGAGACATGGCATGTGCATGCCTTCACATCTGCACACACATCCAAGGTACAGGGATGAGCTGGCCCAGTGGCACTGAGGGTTGAGGTGCTGGATGCCACACCTCGCAGCACACTGGTGACTCGGGTTCGGGAACGAGCTAGGACCACCGGGGGTCGGTAGGAGAGGGGAGAGATTGAGCATCTGGAGGACTTCTCTCTCTTCCCGGGGGTGGGTACAGGGTGCACTCACTCTTGGAGTGACCTCTGGTGGTGGCTAGAGGATTGCCAACTGTAGCAGCATGGTGTATACCTGGGGTGGAGCCACGGTAATTCATTGCCTTGTTGGCCGTGCTCTGCAGGGAGAGGGGGGAACCAAAGCAGTAAAATCCCCGGCTCACTGAGGAGATGATGGACCCAGGGATCTCCCTCTCATCTCTAATGCCAGGCCAGGCCACACTGGGGATCCACAGCCAACCTCCCAGAGGGATGGACCCTCTAATTTCAGAAAAAAGCCACCGAGGGTGGGCGGGCCCTGTTCTTGGGGGGGTGGTCCGGAGTGCTGGGAGTTCCTGTGGGAGGGGTGAACTGGTGATGGCTGGCCTTGGTAGGGAGAAGAAGGGGCAGGATTGAGTGGGCACCTCTGAAGGATGCCACAGAGAGTACTGGTGCATAAACAAAGTAAAAAAAAAATGGTACAGAGATGGGTTACGGGGAGAAAACAGGAAAAATGCTACAAATATATATATAAAAAAATAAATAGGGGGATGGCAATCAGAGGGTGGGAGGGTGCCACTAGACACCAGGAAAAAATAATAAAAATTACACTTATGATGATGGGAGGGTGCAGGACCTACTAGACACCAGGGCAAACTTTAAAAATTGCGGGGATGGACTTGGGGGGGTGCCACTGGACACCAGAGAAAATTGCCAAAATTACGGGGACAACTTGAAAAATCCTTTTTCATTAGAAAGAATCCTTCTCAGTATCAAATGAAAAAAGGAAATTAAAAAGGATCCCTTGAAACAAAAAAGGAATAGGACAAAAACCAAGTCTGAAATCCTTTTCCATGACAAGGGATCCTTTTTCATTTGAACGAAATTATCAAATGAAAAAGGACCCCTTGAAATGAAAAAGAATCGAAAAAATAACTAAGCCCATAATCCTTTCTCGTGACAAAGGTTTTTTTTTTTAATGTTTGAATGAAAATATCAAATGAAAAAGGATCCCTTAAAATGAAAAAAGAATCAGAAAAATGACTAAGTCCAAAATCCTGTTTCGTGACATGGGATCTTTTTTTGTTTGAATGAAAAAGTTCTCATGAAAAAAAAACTAAGTCCGAAGACCTTTTTTCATGAGAAGGAATCCTTTTTCATTTGAACGAAAAATTACTCACGAAAAAATGCCTAAGCGAGTCACAAAAAAGGCTCTAAAATGATAAAAAAAAAAATTTAAACAGATAAGTGTAAAATCCACTTAATTGAGCCCGATGAGCAAGATACATGTTTTGGTACTCTGCAGGATGTCAGTTTTTGGGTGTTTTAAATTTTAATTTTTTTTTAAATGGAAAACAAGATGGTGGCAAACAAAAAAGGAATTTTTCCTCATGAAAAAGGATTGGTCCCAAATGAAAAAGAATCCTTTTTCATTTGACCAAATTATTTTTTCGTTCCAAGAAGCTATCCAAAAAACTGTGCTGCCATTGACCTAAAACTGAAAATTTAAAATGTAATAACTTTGGGACGGATTTATATTTTTCACCAAACAAATGACAGGCACATCTGTAGGCCAAGCCCTTTTTACCCTGAACATTTCAAACCAAAATTCCAAACCATCTGGGCGCAAGGTGATGACAAAAAAAAAACAGCAAATTTTTATGTTTTTGCGCTAGCCACATCTTGGAATCTTCACATCCGACCAGAAGAAAACCTGATATGTCAAGAGACCTAGCCCACAAAATCACACATGCAAAAGTTTGTGCAAATCCGTTGAACGGTTGAGAAGATAATAAAGTTCTAAATGTCAGGTTTAACACAGAAAGCCCTGTCCAACTCTAAATATAGGGGTGCTACTGCACCCCTATAATAATTTATTACAGTACTATAATAACATGTATCTTGTCAGCTCACTGGCATTGCTGCAGTTAGTGACTATATTTCATAATAATATAAATTGAAAGCAACAGTATGTGTTAGTCACCATGTAGTTTTTTCAGCAACAGCCCATTCAGGAATTTACAATAAATAAAATAAATAGATAGTGTAGAGAGAGAGGGTGACATGCTGGTGGAACTGGACATACAATAAAATGATGAACAAGTAGAGGCAAAAACAAGAGATCTGTGCTCTGGGAGTAAATATTTAGTGGGTCCAAACCAGGATCTTTGAACATCCTGGTCATGAGACTATATCTCTGTTACTGGATATTCTAGAGCAGGTAAGATGTGAGGGGTTATTTCTCTGTTATTGCATGTCACAGTGCCAACAAGATGCATGTGATTACATTTCTGTTGCATGTTTCAGTGCAGGTAAGATGCATGGGGTTGTATCTCTATTACTGAATATTACAGCACAGATAAGATGCATGTGGTTATTGTACCTCTGCTATTGCATGTTACAGCAAAGGTAAGATACGTGAGGTTATAGCTCTGTAATTGGACATGATGTGTGGTTCATAGCTCAGTGCTTATGTAACATATAGTGGAATGATGTAGATGGTTGTTGGATACAGAGGCCAGCATTACGAGGACACTGTTTATAGGTAGTAGTATAGAATGTTTGTGCATAGGTACTTGGATGCTTGAATGAGTTGTTTGATAATATTTGATGGTTTTGGCCTTTCTCTGTATCCCACCTGTAGGAAGGAAGCTTGGTTTAGAATTATGAAAGCCCCACGGTGGGATAAGAGTGCCGCAGAAGGAGGAGGTGTCAGGGAGGATGGTGGGTGAGTGCAACTCGCTCTAAGCAGATCGGGAGTCAGCTGCTTCAGCTAAATAGGCTGAGGGGGTGGAGCTCTTCCCCCACATAATCCCGGACCGCTCCCTGCAATTATGTGTGGTTCATAGCTCAGTGCTTATGTAACATATAGTGGAATGATGTAGACGGTTGTTGGATACAGAGGCCAGCATTACGAGGACACTGTTTATAGGTAGTAGTATAGAATGTTTGTGCTTAGGTACTTGGATGCTTGAATGAGTTGTTTGATAATATTTGATGGTTTTGGCCTTTCTCTTTACCCCACCTGTAGAAAGGAAGCTTGGTTTAGAATTATGAAAGCCCCAAAAGAATAATATATCAACGATTGTTCTTTAACTGAATGCTGAAGAAGTCATGCATGACAACACCTAATGATAGGAACAGACGATCACCTCCTCCAACTCCGGAGAGTGTGACCAGTAGCACTCAGGAGAGGAAAACCCCCTTGGGGGGAAACCTCTGAGGACCCATGGCTACTGACCTGCCTGTCCTTCTGGGCATACTAAAGGAGAGAGAACCTAATTAAACTAAATTAATCAGCTCAATCTGAATTCTAATTGTAGAATTTAATCCAGATAAACGGAGCTTAAGAAGAACTGAATTGTAAATGTCCAGTGAAGTAATTTCCTCCTAATAAAGTCCGAGTCCGAGAATCCATGTACAATTTGCAATGATGGAGTGTAGATATGAAGAACCTTCTTCCGGACTTCAGTTGATAGAGGGCATAATCCAGGAAATGTATGATGGTGGAGATGACGTGATGACTGACGAATTCAATACAGGAGATCAGACGCAGATAGTTATATCCAGATTTGACGTCAATGAGGCAGGATGAATAGAAGTAGTACGACTTCCTGATTTCTAATAGAGGGCTTGTAAAGTATGTGTAATGAGAAGGCTTGTAGGCCAGGTTACCGACTGATGAATTCAGTTCTAATAAGTGAAGTATAGTCTTAGGAATTGATATGAAGGCAACGGCTGTAGAGTTGAGCTGGAATAATGGCAAGCTGTAGAGGATAAGCGGAGACACTGGTGCGAGGTATGAAGCATCCAAGTAGTAGAATAAGGTGAGTCCAGAAAGTAAGCAAAGCAGTTGGACTGCTAATCTGAAGCGAGAGGTAGCAGGAGTGGGATTGCGCCCGCGAAGGTAGCTGAGAATGAACAGGACATAGCAATCAGCCCCTGAAGAAAGTGCAGCTTAACTGACAGCTGGTGAGGTAGGAAAGAGAGGCGGCTGATTCCAGGTATGGGAAGCGCAGTCAGACCCATGGAAGTCTGCTGGTAGAATAGAGCTTGGCAGGAAGTCCCTCGATGAGAAGCGCAGCTTTTCCATCAGCTGGAGAGGTGAGTAGAGAGGCGACTAACTCCAGGAAACAGGAAAATACAGCCAGACCTATGGAGGACAGTCGGGAGGAATATTGCGTGGTATAAGCTTCCAGGAGACGTATCTTGAGTCAGTGTAGAGCAGAGTAGTACTGCATTGGTAAGGCAGACGTAGAGAATGGTGCTGAGGACGGATGGGTCCAGTAGACCAAGAATGGCATGGATTGCATGGAAGAGACTGCGGCTTAGAGATGGCAACTTGACGAGGAATAGCAGTCGAAACTGGAGGTATGCAACGTTTGAGGCAGCAAGAACAAGACGAGACCTGAATAGTCGAGCATAAGAGTCCTGGATGGAGATAACTGAAGAGGCTGAGTCAAATGAAGTAGCGGTGTTACAGGGTCAAAGCGGTAAAGCACAATCAGGATAAGGTCATCATGAGGTGCAACTAAGTGTCCTAGAAAGTGTGAAGCAGCAGCAATTCCACATTGCTGAAGCAGCAAGGCAAAGCATCCAAGGATAGAGGAGGAACGAAGAAACGGCCTGATGCGGATCCATAAGAAAGGAGCTTCTGGCTGGTTGACACGACAGAAGGTAGGCATATAGTAGAATGTGAATCTCCAGGCCCTGAGCTGGGCGAGGCAGAAGTAGAGCAGAAGCAAGTAAACATCCAGCCTGAAGGGCGAAGGCATGTCGTAAAAGCAGACGATTAGTAGGTAAACCTCCCAGCCCGATGGGCGAAGGCAGGTGGTAGAAGCAGACAAGTAGTAGGTAAATCTCCCAGCCCAACGGGGAAAGCAGGTCGTAGAAGCAGGTGATAACAGTGTGGTAATATATATAGGAACAAAGCACCTCCAGCACGTAATGACACAGGTCGGACTAAATGCGATGGCAAACCTCCGGCCCACGGGGAGGCAGGTTACAGAGCAGTGGAAGATGATGTTGTGGAAATATCAAACTGCATGCAATGCAGAATAGCAGTGAAGAGTGAGGAATAAAATGCAAATGGTATAATATGGTGGCATATCCTGAGTCGGTGTAGTGCGAAGCAGAATTGTATTGAAGCCAGACTCATGAGAGCAGAACGGAGCTGTAGGCTATTGTATCCTGAAGATCGAGTATGGGCAGGATTGCTGGAGAGACCCTGGTGGAAGCGTCGGCAGCTCGACGAGAGGTAAAAGCATCCCGAAATCATACATAGTAAGTCAATGTTTTAGGCATCGGTTCAACCAAGGAATACGGCATGGAATAAAGACAGCAGGGAGTCCTGGCGCAGATGGTAGTATCAACTCCGGAAAGAAGTAGCAAGGCGAGGAGCATCCAAGAGAAGAAGTGAATATCTTGATGTATTCAAGAATCCAAATGAAGGTGGAAGCTGTCAGGAGTAGTCCACTGGTAAGGCAAGTATGATCGTCTGCTAGCCCCATGGAAACTAGCAAGCGCAGTTGGACCACACATAGGTCAGCTGATAAGGTAAGCATTAGCAACAATCCAATTAAGGGAAGCAACGTCGGAAAATCCAGCGGCAGTGAGGAAAAATCTTGGAATCAGTGTGATAATAAATCCGGAATAGAGCACTGAGGGTCTCGAAGGGACAGAGAGGAGCAAACATGGAAGGTGAGCTGCAGCACCCTGAATTCAAGCTGGAATGACTAGAAGACGTCCTGGAGAATAGGTGTCCATGCCACAGAGGCATCGCCTGTGACGCTGAGTGGCTGAACTCAGCAGGGGCATTAGAGAGGCGCACACAAGTCAGGTTAGAACGGACAAGCAGCAATGCAAAGTGAACGACAGCAGGCATGACAAGGAGCATGCTGATATCCAGGTACAGGTGTCATAGGTGTAAGGGAACTGAATGGGTGAGAGTCGGCACAGAAACAACTGCGACTCCCATAGGCTAGGATGAGATGTGGCACGGGAGTGCGAGAGGCTAGAAGCTTGACTGAACCATGGCGCCGTCTAGCGATCCGATGCAATGCTCAGGCATGGAGTAGACTGTAATAAGTAGTAAAAAAGCGCTGCAAGGAGTAAGCAGGAAGAACCCCTGCAGTACAGGGAACATCCCAAGTCCCTTACAGAGTCGGCAATGGAACTGAACGTGTGCAGCTGATAACTGGCGTGAGGCAGCCCCGAAAGTGCTGGAGTGTAAAGGAAATAGATATGCACCAGCAGCAAGGATTAGAGACACCAAAGCGCAGGCGGTTGTATGATGCCGGTCGGAAATCCAAGGCAGAGCGAGGCACGAAGGAGAGCTGGCTTTTGAAAACCTCAGCATGGTTCCAATGCTGATGAGTGGCAGAGCAGACAGGCTGCAGTGGGTGTCACAGTTCAGGTAAAATGGCAGCATGACCAAAACAGGTCAAGCTCTTCCAGAGAATAGGAGCAACTTTAGCGCGATATAAGTAGAAGCGCTAAGTCTGTCGTAATTGACTACACGAAGGAACAAAACGCTGCACTGGGCACGCTTGATCTTGTCGGTATCGTTTGGTATCCAGTCTAGCTGACAGGAGAGCCAGGAGTGGCTAAAACTCTGAGTTCCAACAAGGTGAAGACAGAAGGTCGAATCGGATAGTATCCGAGAGAGAGCGATACACCACTAGGAAGGATGGACGTAAACAGGTGTTTCAGCGAGGCAGATAACAGTTTACAGGAGTAGAACCAATGGCTTTCCGGTGATGGCAAATTAATCCATAGGAGGCGAACTGTGAGGCGGCAAGGGGCAGCAGTTGCTAAACAAAGGAACAGCCAAGGTAGAAGCAGTAGAAGTTATAGAAGACAACAGCCAAGGTAGAAGCAACAGAAGACATAGATGAGAAGGCGGCTAACAAGCGACCACAGGGAAAAAGGGAATGGGAAAAGCATAAGCATGGCACAGAACTCCCCCAAAAAGGAAACAAAACAAGTGAACGTAATAGCAGAAACGGAGGAACAAACAGGACAGCAAGATAGGAGAAACGGGGGAGGGCAGCACAGGAACAGAAACAAACATAAGCAACCACAACCACATAGCATGCCAGCGAGCACAGCAAGTGTGACTCACTCTAAGCAGAGCGGGAGTCAGCTGCTTCAGCTAAATAGGCTGAGGGGGCGGAGCTCTTTCCCCACATAATCCCGGGCTGCTCCCTGCAATTATACAATGACAAGAAAATTTTTTGTGCTCTGATTGGTCAGTGGTCACCTTTTACAGGGATGTTATCCCAGTACAGCATCACTGTATGAAGGTCCGGCACAGAAAAAACCTGCTCACTGGCATAAAAAATCATATAGCCTCCCCCGATTCCTGTCTCCCACCATGACAGAATCATCCCTACCCCACCACCACCACCAATTTCACTTGTTATCTTTTAATATGCTGGGTTCGATTCTGAAAGAGCTCTTAGAGTGATGCAAGTTGCATCGCTCTAGGACTGTAGTGAACTCTGGGTGCATCAGGGACCCTGTGCCTAGTTTTCTAAAAGGGGGTCCCTGCACCAAAAACCCAGGAGTTACCGCAGCCGCAGGCTAGCACCAAACAACTGGTGTACCTGTGAGAATTGCCGCAGTGATCCAGACCCCCCCTTGCCCGGTGCAACACTAGAGGGGCCAGGATGGTTGTGGGGGTGAAACTGCTTGCCAGGAGGGGGCCAGGGGCAGAAGGGACACAGGGTGTGCCATAGAGGGCAGTGGGGAGACAGTGGGCATGTGAGGGAGTGATGTGAAACCCAGTAGGGGTGCTATTTACATCGCCATTAAGCCAATGGGATGAGACTGTGGGGGGGGGTTCCAGGGACAGACAGTACCATGACCTCAAGTGGGCAGAGCCCTGGCAGCAGCTCCAGCCACCTATGGGGCTGCGGCCAGGGCTGTGCCCACCTGGGGCCATGGCACTGTCTGTCCCTGGAACAGAGCCCCTTGCGGTCTCATCTCATTGGCTTTATGGTTATGTAAACGGCCTGCTGGGTGCCACATCACTCCCTTGCATGCCCACTGTCTCCCCAACATACCCTATGGCAACCCCATGCCCCTTCTGCCCCCGCTACTCCACTTTCAGACCCTGCCTCCTTTGCCACAGTGTGTGGCACTAGCGCAAGTCCCTTAGACCACCTCCTGGCTGGTCTAAGAGGAACTTCTTGCTGCATCCATGGCGGGGCTTGCAAAATCCCCCAAAAAGGGATGGCACAGTCCTGCTGTGGCACAAGCCCCCTTAAAACCTGGCGCAGGATCACTTTTATCACAAGAGTGGCACAAGGTGACTTGGGTGCAATACATCCCAATTGTGACACAGCCTATGTTTGAAAATTGGGATTGCTGCAAAGTGCCACTTGCATCATATCCATCTGTGGCATTCACTTTGCCTCAAACGTCACTGTTTAAAAATTGGGCCCGTTGCCTTTTAGAAAAAAAAAGTGATTGAAGCTGTCATGGTCCCCACTGGTGGCAGTGCAACAGAAATGGCAGCGTGTGCACCTTTAAACTGAAAACAAAACATTTCAGAAAAAAACATCAGAACATTTGGCTTCAGAACCACAGAGACAGAGTCTTTCTCTGAAAATACAAAATCACACATGCCCCCACAATGCAAAGCATCATGGGCTGCATATGCAAATCACCACAGAATGTTATGCTGGTCCAACTTTAAGCAGAATTGCATGGTGCCGAAAGGCCTCTCACACAGTTTGCAAAGGGTGCTAACAGAAGACATAGACATGTGTTTCATCCTACCAGGACTCATCAGTATGCCTCATCTGTTTGACACCTCAGTGGAATGGACCAGCTACCCCAAGGCAATGTGCCTGGGATATATTGTGGTGAACCCATTAAAATAAAAAACTATTTAAAAGACAAAGAACCTCTGTGCATAAACACTGAGGCAAGGGTTACCCCAAAGGGCATTTGGCTGGGAAGCCAAGTTTCAAGAAAATACAAAATCACACATGCCCCCACAATGCAAAGCATCATGGGCTGCATATGCAAATCACCACAGAATGTTATGCTGGTCCAACTTTAAGCAGAATTGCATGGTGCCGAAAGGCCTCTCTGTTCTGTGTTTGTGAAACTGATCACTCTGACGGCTTTTACTAAGATGTTTTTTTAATCTAAGATTAAACCTGTTAAGTACACTCTCCTCACTTTCCCACTTGCAAACTGCCATGAGCATGCTTCGTGCCTCTCTGCTCCACTTAACACTCTGTGCCACTCAGAGCAAACTGAGACCTGAGGGAGCTAAAAACCTTTAGCAAACTGGGCAGGCAGTCACAAAAACAGAGAGAAAGGGAGACACTGTAGGGGGGTAACAGAAAGCTACAGAGAGATGAAGAAATACAGCACCACCTAGTGGCCAAAAGAGGAATAACGCAACCTTGTTTTTATACCTACGCACAGAAAAACAAGCATTTGTCAATGCCAAGTGTTGCTTACTGTCATTAGCAGTGGAAGTACAATAGTTAGACAGATGCAGTATAGGAATGTCAGTGAAGTATTATACTTACGCCAACTCCACCCCCACCCTGCAGAGATGGACACTGGGTTGTGCCTTTGGCTCGTCGCCCATAACGGTCACAACATTTCACCTCACCCTACCCTGCAGACACACGTGTCAAGGTGTGCTTTGAAGTGTTTGGGCTTTACACTGACCTCATTCCATAAGGAAATACACTGAAATGGCTGCAGTATAGGAGAATGGGGTGAACTCTGGGGCCAAAGGGTCCAAGGCGCACCTCGATGCCTGCCACTGGTTGCAGGGTGGGGGTGGAATGGCATGAGCATTACTGTCGACAATCCCAAGTCACACCCCTGGTGCTTGTCAGCCCCTACAGGGTAGGGCATTATGGTCGAAAACCCTAACACCCTGGGCGTTTCTTGGTATTTTTACTCTAAGTTTTCAACATGTTTTTTTTGTGATCCCACTGCATAAACAGTGACACTATCAGTTCGTTAGCCGAAAGGTGATTTTGCACAGCGGCTGAGCCATTTAGCGCCACAGGTGCGAAAACACATTTCGAACAGGATGTGAAAAATGACAGCTGTACTGTTCATGAGGAGGTGTGAAAAAATGGTAATGTTGAAAATCTGGAATGAAAATATAAAAAACTGGTGATGTCACAAAGCAAGAGAAACCGCGCAATGCACAATTCGTAATATAATTAGTTTTGGGATTTTTTACAGCAGATTGTCAACATAGGCATGTTGGGACCTCTGCTCATGAACAGTGTCCCTGTGATTTTCTTAATCTATCCCGAACACTGATTTCCCAGAGCGACCGCGCTATTCTGCGCTGGAAGTGCAAAACACATTTCGTCCAGGGTGTGAAAAATGACAGCTGTACTGTTCATAAGGAGGTGTGGAAAAATGCCAATGTTGAAAATCTGGACTGAAAAGATTACGAATTCGTGAACTTATGAGGGAGCGTGGAAATTGCACAATGCACGCTCGTAACACAGTCATTTAATGGACTTTTGTCATCACATTTTCAACATAGCCAGTTTAAGACCTCTGCTCATGAACAGTGTCACTGTGATTTTCTTAATCTGTCCTGAACATTGATTTCGCACACTGACCACGCCACTGTGCACTACATGAGCGAAAACACATTTTGGGTGAGATTTGGAAAATGACAGTCATACTTTTCATAAGGAGGTGTGGTAAAATGGCAATGCTGAAAATCTGAAGTGAAAATATCAAAAATGGTCAAAGTTACGCGCATGTGCAGGAACTGTGCAACGCACACTCATCAAACAGTCATTTTGGGGAATTTTTTTTAGCAAATTTTCAACATAGGGTTTTTGGGGGCCTACCTCATGAACGTTGTCACTGTGATATTCTTAATCTGTCCTGAACATTGATTTCGCACACCGACGCGCCATTGTGCGCTACATGTACAAAAACACATTTCAGGCAAGATGTGAAAAATGACAGTTGTACTGTTCATAAGGAGGTGTGGTAAAATGGCAATGCTGAAAATCTGGAGTGAAAATATTAAAAATGCTTGAAGTTACGAACATGCGTAGGAACTGCGCAATGCATGCTACATAAAACAGTATTTTAGAATTTTCTCCACATTTCAACATAGGGTTTTTGGGGGCCTACCTCATGAACTGTGACACTGTCATTACGTTAGTCGGTCCCAAAAGGTGGTTCCACACAGTGACCGTGAAATCACCTGACTGAGTTCATGAGGTGGCGTCCCAAGAACCCCATGTTGAAAATTTGGTGAAAAAATTCCCAAAAATGGCCGAGATATGCACCAAAGTTAAAAAAAAACAAACATTTATGTCATTATACAGCTTACCAGCATTTCTTCAGTTCACAGTCGGCTTTGAAGAGTGCAGATGTGTTCCCGGTCCACCGAAGATCATCACACTGGGCTCTGGAGGTAAGTATGGGGTGAGGATGTGTGGAGAGGTGGGTGCATGGAGGGTGGGCACGGGTTGGGGAGGGACCACTGGAATCAACGAGGACCATTTCTAATTTACAGGTATATTAAAAAAAAAAAAAAAACTTGTGGGAAGGCTTTTTTTGCAGGGTCATATGTAATTTTGGCACACTGGGGTGGGCTCCCAGCATGCCACCTGAGTGTTTGGGGGCTAGCTGGCAGGATTAGGCACCCCGTCGGCATATACCGAGTGCTGAGGGGAACAAGAGCTGATGGGATTGGACATCCCCTTCGGCACACAAGAAATTGGGGGGTGGGGCATTATGCCGATGGGGAGTGGGCTCCCCCATCAGCAAAATTACCAGGAAGGGGGCATGCCGACAAGGGAATTGGGCACCCCTGTCAGCACATATAAGTGCAGGGGGGTGGCAAGAGCCAAGGGGGATTGGGCACCCCACTCAGCACACAACAAATTTGGGAGGGGGGACATTATGCCAATGGGAAGTGGGCTCTCTCATCAGCAAATTGAACTGGAAGGGGACATGCTGACAGGGGGATTGGGCAGTCCGTCAGCTTTTTTTGTTTTTTTTTTATTGAAATGTTTCTCCAGGAAGGCACACTGAACGGCGGGCGGCAGCTTTCCGTCAGCTTCCTGGGGACTGTGAGAGGCCAACGGTGAAGTCGTCGCCATGGGAACACAGCACAATGGAGCTGCGTAATTGGCTGCTGCAGTCAGGCATTCCCCACAGCAAAAACAGCTGACTGCATAGTGACGGGGTGCTCCCTGATTGCAGTGGCTCAGTTCCTTTGATCTTGTGGCCTGCTCATTAACTGCTGGTGATCGACAGCATGCTCCACTATTGGCCAAGGCAGAGACCAGCCCCTAAATGGGCTACTGCCATTCAGTACAACACTGCTGCGCCTCCACAACCCACATGTGAAAGAAACCTGACATAATGTGTTTCCTGCACATGCATGCAAGCAACACAAAAAGAAAATGTATTTAAAAACTTATGTTTTAATCTTTTAATTTATAAGTAAGCCATTTTATAATACCAAAAATGCACTCCAGGTGTGGGTGTCATGTGGGATAACGTCACTTCTTGGATGTTTAGCCACCCGGGGCATGACATTATCCCAGCACAACGCACACTCCTGGAGTGCATTACTGCTTAATTAAAGCACAGGTAAGATGTGTAGATTATATATCTGTTGTTGCATGTTACAGCACAGATCAGATGCATGGGGTTATATTTGTGTTACTGGATATTACAGCGCAGATAAAATGCATGGGACTATGAGATTTATTTTGCACACCAAAGGTGTGTGATGGCCATAAACCTCATGAGCAAAGCTCGAGTGGTTTGCAGACATCACTCAGCAAGTATGTGTAAAGTAAAATGAAATTTTTGACCTCTTCCCATATTTTACTGTTTATAATTACTTGTTTGTGGAAATATACTCTTAGAAATAATAAAAACAAGCCAGTCCAGTGGCACGGCGAAAGCGCTACCAACCGTTACACCAAGGACCCGGGTTCAGGAGCGGACTCAGGTTGGTGGGGGTCAGATGGGGGGGAGAGGATTGAGCGTCCACTAGACTGCTCTTCTCTCCCATGGAGCAGCAGGATCACAGCTCTGCCATTGGCTGCGAAGTTTAGGTTGGTGGTCGAGAATAGGTAGGAGCTGCTGGTTTGACATAGCGCATGTGTGCCTCTCCATGGAATGTGCTGACGTCCATTCTTCAGTACGGGGTGAAGGCCTGGGGAGGAAAAAGAGGCTGAGCAGGTATAATGAAGCTCTGCCTGCCAGCCCTTGACCCACGCAGCCACCCGAGGATTCTGGCCCCAACATTTTGATGTGTGTCTCTGCAGAGTGTGGGGAGGATCCTTCCCCCTCCTGACCCCACCATGGGGGGGTCCATAGGGTGTTACCTGAAATCTGATAAGTCCTCGAGGGGGGAGGGGTAGGTCACTGGTTGGGGGACACAGGGACAGGGCAGAGGGCTGCCTGGGAGGATAAAAATCTCTGTAACCCCTAGGTGGTGCTATCCCAAGGGCTACTACCCATGCCTGCTTGGCTAGTTGCAGATTAAGGGGCCTAGGTTCTGACACGGGTGCCACCACCCAGAGGTCAGGGTTGGTAGTGGTCAAGCTAGCCTGGGCACAGCCCTCCGGGACACTGTAACCCCCCTTTTCTCCTTCTAGTGGCATGAACAGCCCTGTGATGGAAGAAAGCAACATGCACAACACACACTATTTGTAATCTGGAGCCGGAGGGCTCAGTTCGTGAAAGAAACGGTAACAAGACAATCAGATGACAACACTTTTTGATTTAGCTGTTGTTGCAGGGAGCTACCCTGATGTTTATTCACGATACCCAATACTGGACTACAGGTAGGACGAAATCAAGACTGCAGGCTGCTGAGCTGGAGTGCCCAGAGAAGCAAGGCCCACACGAATCACGGAGGCATCGTTCCTGTACAAGGCGCTGAGCAGGGGCTGATCCCTAGGCCGGTCTCTCGTCGATGACTTTCTCTGTGTAGCAGGTATTCTGGCTGGGCCAGTGTAGCAGGGCCCAGGCAAACAGAAATGGATATGGATTCAGTCTGTGGAGCTGGATACAGCCTCCAGCAAGTAAAACACAGTTCAGACACACAGTGAGGAACCAAATCACGACCCACTGTAAGCACACAGCACATTCACATGTAAGGAAATTCCACTGTACCAGGCAAATGGATTTCTGGTCACAAATGAAAATTACGTACCTACCGTAATTCTTGATCTTCTCTTGTATCTTCACCATTCATTACTGCTTGGATAGTGCCAGAGGCGCGCACCCGCTACGGGAGTTTTTTTTTTTTGAGTCGGGTCTCACGGCGCCACCGAGAGCCGACGCACCGCGCGCGCGCGCGCGAGGGTGGCAGATAGGTGCCGCAGACTCCTCCTCCATCTCAGTTCTGGTAGCCGGAGAGGCGAAAACAAAGGCTAAGGAAAAAAGGAGAGCGAGGCAAGAGAGCCAAGGGACAGAAAAAGGAAAAGATACAAACTGAAAAAGGAATAAGCCAGTAGAGAACAGACAGAGGAGAGAGAATTCCTACCCTAAGGGACCGCAGTGCCTCCTTTCCGGGGCAGCTCTAGGGGAGGAACAGATAGGGAGAAAGAGAAAGAGAAAGGAAGAAGAAGAAGAATAAAGAGAGGAAAAGAAGGAATGCTGAGAGGGGAGAACAGTGCCCATAGACGCATTGGTTGTGAGGCTTATAAGCTCGAGACTAAAACAAGGGAGCAAGAATCCCTGCTGATAGGACTGAGAGAAGGTTCAACTGAACCGCCTGCAGAGATCAGACATAAAGGGCAGATTCTCTAATCTCTCAACATGCCAAGTCCCTACATCCTAGCTGAGAGCTCACAGACTGCCGGGCAGAAAATCTGTTCCGGAAAAGAGAGCACCCACCTAGGAAGGGACTATGCCCTTAGCACCCTGTTAGTGCTAACACAGAAGTGTATGGGGAAGGACTATGCCTCGAAGAGGCAGCTTTGTAAAAAGGATAGAGTGAGAACTCAATCAGACTCCTAAGGCAAGGCAAGAGCAACCGCTCAAGGCTAAGAAGTGCCAAATGCACCAGCCAGAATGAGCTGAATAATAACACCTGCCAGGGGAACCTAAATTTTTTGAGGCCGAGCCAGAAGCACGGTCTCTTAAGCTGTGAACTGCGTAGCACTGATCAAGGTGCCCAGAGGTCGCACCTGGGGCAGTCAGAAAGAGTTCCCTCAGAATAGGTGAAACACAGACCCTGCTTGTTCCTCTTTACCTTGAGGAAAAAAGAGCCATTCAATAAGAACGGAAAACAGAAAGTTTTTTTTTTTTGGCATGAAGGCCAAAGGGAGGGAGAGGAATGAGAGGGAGGGAGGCGCCACAGTAGGAGGCCACTGAGGGGAAGGTGGGCGGGTATCAGTAATGAATGGTGAAGATACAAGAGAAGATCAAGAATTACGGTAGGTAATAATCTTTATCTTCCCTTGTCAATCTTCACCATTCATTACTGCTTGGGTGAGTACCAAGCTCCCCACCCTAAAAAGGGCGGGTAGAAACCCTGAGGGAGCAAGACCCCCAGCCTCCTGTTGGTGAGAAACAGAAGGGGAAGACCCTGGGCTAATCAAGAGAGAAGCCTATGGGGGAGAAGAGCTAGGAGGTGCCCCCCGAGGATGGGGAGATGGAGGAAGCCGCTGCAGAAGTCTCCTAGCTCTGGAGGAAAAGAGACGGGTCCGCCGGAAAGTGGAGCAAATCACCCTACGCCGGGCCAGGGGTGACAACCTTGATAGACAAAGCCATGCCGTCCGTCTAATACAGATCGCTGTCCCTGCAAGCCTGGAAGCCACCTCATTGGCATCATGAGATGCCCTTGCTTGGTGTCTTGCCTGCTCTAGGCCTATAGCAGAGAGGGCAATAGCTTGTCTGGTTTGCTTCGTATCAGGCATTGATGCTAAGATTTGGGAAAGCATCGACCACAAATGCCTACTGTAGGCAGCGTGATGGGCCTGATGAGATGCAATGCAAGACATCGCATGAGAGGAAGAGAACACTCTTCACCCCCACTGGTCGAACTGTAGAGAAGCCGAGTCCAGTGGACGGTCGTGCGCCAGGCGGCGGTGCCCAGAGGGAGTCTCTAGGTATGCCAATCCCAAGGGTGGGTTGGGGAGAGTACCTAGGGATTCCGAAGGGGCACAATACCTACGTTGGCAGTCTGCCGGGGCTGGAGAAAGGGCTGCTGGCGACTGCCAGGAACAGATAGACGCCTCCTGGAAGGGAATAGGCCAGGATAGTACCACCAAGTGCTGGGCACTGAATTCACCAAGGAATTCACGCATCTCCCATTCAGTATTGTCTCGCCTAACATAGGAAATTCAAAGATCCCTCACCATCCTCGAAAGGAATCGCTGATATTCAGTGAAATCAGCATCGGAGAAGAGATGAGCAGTGGGTTCCTCTCCCTCAGAGGAGGGAGATGAGGATGATGGAGAGCTTGAGTGTCCAAAGGACTCCTGCGGCGGTGGGGATAGGCGAAAAACCCGCTCATTCATGTATCTAACATATGAGGGGAAGGCCGGCGCAGAACCTCTGAACGTCTCCCAGGATAACGGGCCCGTGGGACCAACATGGCCTGGGAGAGCGGGGTTAGTTGCAGAGGAATGGGAGAAGGCACCTACGGTGAGGCAACTGTCCTCTGCTAGGGCTCTGGAATCCGGGGAACGGAGCCCGAGCTGGTGGGATCCCGGACAACAGACCAGGTCGCAAAACAGAACCCTGGGGATGCGTAGCCTGGAAGAGCCCAGAAGGGGATCCTCCCCTATTACGAACCTGGAACTGCATGGATCCAGAAGGGCAGCCCACAGCAACACTACCAGAGGGGTCCCTGGGGTCCAAAAGGGAAAGACGGGGCCCCGTGCTATGGCTCCGAGCCACACCCCGAGGGGTGGCAGGTAGAGACTGAGACACCTGAACCCTGCCCCTCGACCCCTCGGACTCCGAGAACGCCTCCTCGACTCCTCAGCAACCTCCCACCCTTCGAGGGTGCAGCAGCACCAGGGCCGTAGCTGCCATGACCCCCAGCAGGGAGAGCCCTCCTCCACCCCTGCTCCATCACCCCCAGGGGACCCCAGGCCACCCCCAGCCTGGGAGGCCTCAGGGGAGGACGTCAGCGGGGACAGAGGAATAGGCACGCTGGGCTGCCTAGTACCTCGTGCAACCGGAGACCCTGACTCAAGAGTCAGGTGCCAGGACGGGTCCACATCTGAATCATCAGCCTCCGAGAGAAGAGACCAACTGGACCACAATACTGGCAAGCCCAGGGGTCCCCAGGTGAAGCGGCGCCGAGAGCGGCAGGTGCGGATGACCCCGACCCCCGCGACACCCAGGCCCAGCCCTGGCTCCCCAACGGTGCCGCGCCAGACCTGCCACCGCAGGGCGAGGACCCCACTCGAAACCGCCAGAGAGAGTGAACTGGGCTCGCGGCACGGGATCGAAACAGCGCCGGAACCGGCATCGAGGTCACTGATGATGCCGGTCCCAGCAGGCGTGGGCCTCGACACTGGAGGGAGCCTGCACCTCCCGAGGAGGTGACTGCTGAGGTGGTGTCCCCGCCGTGGCCCAGGGAGGGGGCCTCGGCATTCCTCCGACACCGCAAAAGAAGCTTCCTTTCGGCAAGAGAAGATGAGGAAGCTTCCTCCTCTACAGACCGTATAGGCCCGAGAGGGGACCCGGAGGAAGGGCCTAGAGACCTTACCTGGGAATCCCTGGAGCAGCGTCATCCCCTAAAAGTCGGCGGGGCCTTGCCGAACTTGAACGCTCGGACTTCTAGGATGCGACGAACCATGGAGAAACAGGCGTCGCACGCATCCATATCATGGTTGGGTCCCAGGCAACGAAGACAAACATCATGCCGATCCATGACGGAAAAATGCCAGCCACAGGAGCACCGACGCATAGGGGCACGGCCCGCCTTTGACTTATGTTTTGCCCCCGAACCTGACATGATGCGAAAAAAATATGAGTAAAACAGCAAAAGCTCTCGGAGCCGTCCACAAAATTATAAAAAGAACGGTCTTACCGGGTTTTGACGGTGTCGAGAGAAGATCGAGAGAAGTTCGAGAAGGAGTCTGGATTGAATCTGGTCTGTCACTAACCACGTAGCAGGTGCAGCCTCAATGGCGGGAGAAACAGAACTGAGATGGAGGAGGAGTCTGCGGCACCTAACGGCCACCCCTTGCGCATGACACAGCGCATCGCTCTCGAGGGCGGCACTGTTGGAGCCGACTCAAAAAAAACTCCCATAGCAGGTGCGCGCCTCCGGCACTACCCAAGCAGTAATGAATGGTGAAGATAGACAAGGGAAGATTTACAGAGTCTCTGCACAATCTGAGAGTTCAGAGGTAGCTGGAAGTCCTGACAGGCCGATCGCATTCAGCAAATATTTGGTCTTCTTCAGGTTAAAGCCTGGTCACAATTCAGTGGCTTAATTCGCTCTCCAAGTTTGGATTCAGTCTGAAAAAAAAAAAGCAAAGCACACGTTCCCTCACAGGAACAGCAGGCAGGCATGCAGGCCAAACTCAGGCCTTTCCACAGTTCTCCCACGCAAATCCACTATGGATTGCTGCTCAAACTTTCTCAGGCTGTTACTTCTTCACGTCCCAACTCAGATCTAACTGAAACTGCAAGCAGCGTGAGACTTTCCCCAAGATCCAAAAGGTTTGGTTGGCTGACCTGTCTGTCAGTCACAACAAGGGCTCCCCCTCCAGGTTATTTTAGGTGCAAAAAGCCCAAAACTACAATTCCTACAAGTTTTGGCCCCACCAAGCCCCTGTAGGCAGGCTCCATTTTTTGAGTCCCAAATGTACTGATTTTGGCCCATTCTGCAGTCCAGGACCAAGATGATGGAAACAAACAGAACTGTCCATGCTGCAAAGAAGGCAGGTTAGAACAAACTGCAATATTATTACTACTCTAACAAATGATAAGCAAACAAGTACATCTTCTAACAGAGCTCCCTCTCAGATTAATTATGACTGCAATCCAGGCAGCTCTTAGATAGTACACAGAGGCTATACAGGCACTCTCTGGCAATCACATTTAAATTGCTAAAACACAGGACACCAGCCTGGCAGTGAGCATTTAGGCAAGCTCAAGGAAGACTTTTCGAGAACCCCCATTTGTAGGGGGGTTACAGGACATCCTGGGTTCGAATCCAATTGGTGCCTCCAAGTTGTAACCCCTAGATGGCACTATCCCAAGGGCTACTACCCCTGCCTGCTTGGCTAGTTGCAGGTTAAGGGGCCTAGGTTCTGATACGGGTGCCTCCACCAGGCGGTCAGGGTTGGTAGTGGTCAAGCTGACCTGGGCACAGCCCTCCGGGACACTGTAATCCCCCTTTTCTCCTTCTAGTAGCCTGAACAGTACACAAAAATCACTTTCACAATGACCCTTATTCACCAGGCAATTACCCACACTGTTTTCACTTACCACCAGGGCTGGTTCTTCTAGCTTGACCCTGGGGACCCCCTGTAAAACAAGCTTAAGCACAGCAAATAACAACAGTACAATACTCTTGGCACAAACTGGAACCACAGTCAGGTTAAATGCAAACAAAGTTACATCTGACATATTCAGGGGACTTTAACAAGGGAGGGGCGTAATCAGGTTGATTTGCTTAAAAGCTATATTAATCAGACAGGTGTGCATGCAGTTCAAAGTCCCTACACAGTCACACGCTCTGGGTACCCAGGTAGGAAAACGGTGGGCTAGCTAGGAACATTGCAGCTGCTTGGGGCCCTGTGATGGAAGAAAGCAACATGAACAACACACACTATTTGTAATCTGGGGCCGGAGGGCTCAGTCCGTGAAAGAAAAGGCAACAAGACAATCAGATGACAACACTTTTAGATTTAGCTGTTGTTGCAGGGAGCTACCCTGATGTTTACTCATGATACCTAATACTGGACACAGGCAGGACAAAACTGAGACTGCAGGCTGTTGAGCTAGAGTGCCCGGAGAAGCAGGGCCCACACGAATCACCGAGGCGTCGTTCCTGTACAAGGCGTTGAGCAGGGTGCTGATTCCCAGGCTGGTCTTTCATCGATGACTTTCTCTGCGTAGCAGGTATTCTGGCTGGGCCCGTGTAGCAGGGCCTAGGCAAACGGAAATGGATATGGATTCAGTCCGTGGAGCTGGATACAGCCTCCAGCAAGCAAAACACAGTTCAGACACACAGTGGGGAACCAAATCACGAACCACTATATGCACACACTCAGTACATTCACGTGTAAGGAAATTCCACTGTACCAGGCAAACGGCTCTCCAGTCGCAATTACAGAGTCTCTGCACAATCCTGGAGTTCAGAGGTAACTGGAAGTCCTGACAGGCCGATCGCATTCAGCAAATCTTCGGTCTTCTTCAGGTTAAAGCCTGGTCACAATTCAGTGGCTTAATTCACTCTCCAAGTTCGGATTCAGTCCGAAAAAAAAAGCATACATTCCCTCTCAGGAACAGCAGGCAGGCATGCAGGCCAAACTCAGGCCTTTTCCACAGTTCTCCCGCATGAATCCACTATGGATTGCTGCTCGAACTATCTCGAGCTGTTACTTCTTCACTTCCCAACTCAGATCTAACTGAAACTGCAAGCAGTGTGGGACTTTCCCCAAGATCCAAAAGGTTTGGTTGGCTGATCTGTCTGTCAGTCACAACAAGGGCTCCCCCTCCAGGTTATTTTAGGTGCCAAAAGCCCAAAACTACAATTCCTACAAGTTTTGGCCCCACCATGCCCCTGTAGGCAGGCTCCATTTTAGAGTCCCAAATGTACTGATTGGCCCATTTTGCAGTCCAGGACTGAGATGATGGAAACAAACAGAACTGTCCATGCTGCAAAGAAGGCAGGTTAGAACAAACTGCAATATTATTACTACTACTCTAACAAATGATCAGCAAACAAGTACATCTTCTAACAGAGCTCTCTCTCAGATTAATTATGAATGCAATCCAGGCAGCTCTTAAAGAGACAGTACACAGAGGCTATACAGGCACTCTCTGGCAATCACATTTAAACTGCTAAAATGCAGGACACCAGCCTGGCAGTGAGCATTTAGGCAAGCTCAAGGAAGACTTTTCGGGAACCCCCATTTGAAGGGAGGTTATATCTGTATGAAAAAAAGTAATAAAAACATTGAACACCATTACTTACCATCAGGTTTGTATTGTTTATAACAAATTTGATGAATAACTCTTTTGAAAAATAAATGTTATTTGAGCTTTAAATAAACGGTTGACATTTTTTGTTCAACTAAACAGTTTTTTTTATTTAGCTTAAATCTGGAGGTGAAAGGACAGTTTTTAAACTTAGCTCAATGGCACTGTGCACACCATGAATCAGAAAGAGGCTGGTTTGTGTTTTTCTTGTAGAGATAGGGTAGAAACGATTTTACTGAGCTCCTGGCAGTACAGAGAGGGGACTTTTTATTACAGCACAGATGGAGCTGATTTGTCAGCACAATGGCAGAATTTGATAAGCAAGATCAGCTGGTATTAGCATGAACATGAAGCAAACTCCGTATTACATGGATGCAAATGCATATATGTGTATTATTATTATTAATGTATTATGGAGTTTGAAAGTGCTTGAAAACCATGTATTAATGTAACGGCCTTTTCCTGATGAAAGGGGACAGTGTTGCTTTTAGCCATGCCCATAACAGCCTCTGTGGGACAGATGGGATGGGAGGAGCATAGCACTATAAAAGGGGCGCGTTACATGAGACAAGAGTTTTTCCCTGTTTAGGGGATAGTGAGTGTAAGGGCTAGACAGTCAAGTGGATAGGGAGAGGGCATCATGGTCCAAGAATCTTCACCGGCAGTTGCCAATGGGCGACAGGTGGGGGACCAGTCATGTGCTTCATGCCAGAGTGCAGAAAGGGAGTATCTTTGCATAGCATGCAAGTAAAGTGTCTCAATGTTGTGGAGTATTGATATGCTCCTAGGTAGGGATGGGCCCAGGATGTGGCTTATCAGCATGGTTGGCCCAGGAAAGGGCTAGGGGAGTGCAGTTCCCAATGTGGGCTCCCACCTGGAACCAGAGTGTCTGCCGTCTCTGTGCCAGGGTGGCATGAGGTCCTGACCCACTGCAGCTAGACAAGAGAGCTGCTGGGTACATCTGGCACCTGGTATGGCAAGGATAAACATCTCTGGCACTCAGACCTTACTTGACTCTAGGTGTGGAGGAGGGAGCCAAACCACGGCCCAAGAGTGGGAAAGTTAGAGGGATCCTGAGGAGGGAGAGGAATCATGGAATGTATGCCCTCAAAGAGTGCCGCCTATGCTCTCCTCCTGGGGGGAGGGAACTCACAGCGCCAATATGTAGTGGCTCCCAGTGATGACTTGTGGAGGTGCTGCTGATGGCATGACGGACCATGTGCCTTCGAGCAGCCCCCCCAGCCAGCCACTGTGTGCACACAAGTTGGGGAGGGGGGATATAGAAAAGGGGAAAATGCTGCACCGGTATGTAAACCCCCTCCCTGGGGACTTACTTGTGTTGCCCCACAATTTCCCCATTCTTTTCCCCATTTTCCTGGTGCCCCTAGTTTCCCCCGAGTTCCCGAACAGCCCCTTCATGTTGTTTTGCCCAGTTTGAGCTTGAAATCTGAGGGTGCAGTTTGCCGTTGCTCAATTCAGGTACCGGGGGGCAGGTGATCAGCATAAGCGCAGAATGTACTTGTTGTACCAACGTGTTGCTGGTCCAAAAACAGGGAGCTCTTTAGTGGTCCCGGTGCCTCTATTGAGATTAGTGAGGATCGGAGACCTCACTGAGGTGACAGGGGAGCCTCAATGTTTTTTATAAATTAAAGTTTGAACTCGAGCACTTAGCAAGGACTTATGAATAGTTCATGAGCCCTCATGAATATTAATGAGGTTGCTGCCTGCCACCTAGGGGGACAGAGTTTCGGCAGCAGCGACAGTAAAACTACTGGGATCAACAGAATGAGAGTGGGCTCATTTGACAGGGGTAAGTTGGGGCTATGATCCAGTTGGGTGTTTGTTTAAGTAAAGTATTATGTTGGGCTGCATTTGCCCTATGAAGCTGGGGGAACTGCATGGACTCCATTGAACTGAATGGAAGCTGACATGTTTGTGACACTTGACCTCAAAATCACAGCCAATCAGTGATCTAGGCACCCAAAACTTGGACAAAGGGACTCCTGGGAGAAGGAGGGGACTAATTCAGGCACCTAGATCATGCCCCAATAAATGAGCAAGAAATATTGATCTCTGTGGCTATAGATTACTGATGGGCTTCATCAGCCAATCAGAACCATGGATTCTCGGCTGAAACTGTGTGGATCCATTGGGATTTTCTTCAGTCTACTCCCAGGCTCTGTCCGAGTCAGGAGTATCCTGTGAGAGTGAACTTTGAACTGTAGGGGTTTTTTCTAGGCCGTATCTGGAGATTGCTGTTGCAGAACTGGATTGAGAAGGGGAAAGAGATAAAGAGACTGAACTGTGACCCTGATTCCCCAGGTACTGAGAAGTTGCTTAAACACTGTTGGGAGAAATTAGATGCTGCAGAAGAAAAAATTACTCACCTTAGTAATGTTGTTTCTTCTAATGGAGTCTTGCTATATTATGACATATGCAGTTTGTCCCAGCCTTAGAACTGCTCCGGAGGTGAAAAAGTTAACTTCCATGCCAGGCATGGAATCTTGAGCGCGAGCTCGGCTTGAAAAAACCCCTGTCTGTTGATCTTCAAACTGAAACTGTCAGATCTTTACAGCAAAAACTCACTAAGGTTCTGTGTGGAAGCTGTAAACCTACACTAGCCAACTGGCTACTAAAATATTAACACATTTTCTGGTCCCAAAACCAAGACTCAAGTCAGGGACCCAGAAAATAAAATAAAATACAACACCCAAACACCCCAAAAGGAGGGTGAAAAACACAAGGTGGGCATCATTAAGTGCCAACACTGCACTGCCACCCACATCCCAAAACAGAGGTTCTGAGAGGGGCAGGCAGGGGAATATAGCAAGACTCCATTAGAAGAAACAACATTACTAAGGTGAGTAATTTTTCTTCAAACAACATGAAGTCTTGCATATTATGACATATGCAGACTCACATCAGTACCTCCATGGAGGAGGACAGAACTTACTTAGGAAATAGGCTCTGAAGCACAGCTGTGCCAAACCGAGCATCCCTCCCAGCCTGGATGTCCAGGGAGTAATGCTTGGTGAAAGTGTGACTGTTTTCCAGGTAGCTGCTTGACATATCTCTAAGATAGGGATGTCCCTGGCGCAGCAGGGACGCAGCTGTACCTCTGGTAGAGTGAGCCCTCAGGCCTGAAGGGGGAACCTTACCCAGTTTTTGATAGCAAAATTGGATACAAGAGACAATCCACCTGGCAATGGATCTTTTAGCGGAAGGTTTCCCTTTTCCAACCTCACCATAAGTGAGGAACAGTTGGAGGGAGTCAAACCTGTGACCCTTGGTACGCTCTATGTAGTAACTAAGGGCTCTCTTTACATCTAAACTGTGCAGCCTCCTCTTGCCAGAGGAGGAATGGTCAGTGAAGTACACTGGAAGAGATATAGATTGATTAAGGTGGAAATCTCAAACCACCTTAGGCAAGAACTTCCTGTTAGTCCTGAGGACTACCTTATCTCTGTGAAAGGAGATAAAATCAGGCTCCACTGACAAAGCTTGTAATTCACTTATGCGCCTGGCAGAAGTGATGGCTACTAGAAACACAAGTTTTCCAAGTCAAGTACTTAAGCTCTGCTGAAGACAAAGGTTCAAAGGGGGGTTGCATCAGCTAAGCAATGCAAACATTAAGATCCCAGGCAGGAGCAGGGTCCCTGAATGGAGGGTTGTGTGAAGCAATCCCTTGAAAAACTTGGAGAATACAGGGTGAGCAGAAAGAGAAGAGGGCTTTCCTGCTGAAATAAAAGCAGAGACAGCTGCCAAATGCACTTTCAGGGCAGCTGGCCTCAGCCCCAAAGTATTTAGATGGACCATACAGTCCAAGACTGTGGGCAAATCAGCAGATTCTGGGAAATATGCTTCCCAGAGCACCATATGGAAAACCTTTTCCATTTAGAATTATAAGTAGCCCTGGTGGAAAGGCTTCCTAGAAGCTTTCAAGATTTCGATACACCTTGAAAGGTGTAGGTCAGCAACTCTAACTCCTCAAGAGCCAGGCCTTGAGGTTGAGGATTTGAGATTCGATACCAAACTCTCCCTGGGCACAGGTTAACGATTGTGATTCCTGAGGAGACACAGGGAAGATGGACTGCTAAGGACAGAAGAGTGGATACCAGGGCTGTCTGGCCCAATCTGGAGCAATCAGAATCATCTTGCAAGGTTGAGATCTGATTTTGACTAGCACCTTGAACAAGAGAGGAAGGGGAAAGGCATAGAGGAACTTCCCTTCCCAATCGAAGAAGGCATCCAGAGGACTGGGCTCCAACACTGGGGCCTACAACAAAAAGCGGAAGTTGGTGATTGTCTGGGGCTGCAAAGATCTATCTGAGGGTGCCCCACCTGGCAAATACTAACCCCAGTACTAGGGATCAGTGACCATTAGTGATGGCCTGGGAAATCCTGCTGAGAGCATCTGCCAGGACATTGTCCTTGCCTGGGAGGTGAACTGCCATGAGGGAGGTGTTCAGGAATAAGCCAGAGACCACAACTTCATTGCCTCGGTGCACAAGGCCAAAGACCGAGTGCCCCCTTGCTTGTTGATGTACCACATTGTAGTGGTGTTGTCTGTTCTGACCTGTACCACTTTGTTCTGAACAGATGCAGAAAAAACCTGAAGTGCTAGAAAAACAGCTCTGAGTTCCAACAGATTGATGTGGAGCAGAGATTCCTGAGCGGACCACAATCCCTGGGTGGTGAGGTCGCCCATGTGAGCTCCCCATCCCAAGAGGGACGCATCTGTAGTAAGGGTCAAGGAGTGAGATTGAGGGATGAAAGGAACCCCCTGTCTCAGATTGCTCTGATCCTGCCACCACTGCAGGGCCTGGATCAGGGTTCGAGTTACTGGGATCAATTTGGTTAGAGGATCTCTCCTTTGAGACCAGAAGGCTCTCAAATGGAACTGAATGTCCCTCACCTGAAATCTTGCTCCTTGCACTACAGCTGTGGAAGCAGCCATGTGCCCTAGGAGCTGTAGAAAGTGCCTTGCTGATCGAGAGACCTGCAGAGTGAAGGAAGAGGCCAGAGCCACCAGGGTCTTTACTCTTTCTAGAGGAAGGAAAGCTCTGGCCTGCTTTGTGTCCAGTTCTGCACCTATGAAGGTGAGTAGCTGAACAGACTCTAGAACTGACTTTGGGAGATTGAGAAGAAAACCTAGAGATGTAAGCAGCTGCTGGGTAACCTGAAGGTGTGATTTGACGAGTCTGGAGACGGACCCACTATAAGCCAGTCGTCCAGGTAAGGAAAGATGGCAATCTTTTGCCTTATTAAGTGAGCAACTGCTACTGCCAGGCATTTTGTGAATACCCTTAGGGCAGAGGTAAGGCCGAAGGGCATTGCTCTGAACTGGTAATGGCCTGAGGGCAGTTCGAATCTGAGGTACTTTCGATGGGAGCTTCTGATGAGAACATGGAAGTAGGCATCCTTGAGGTCCAGGGACGCTAGCCAGTCCCCTGGCCTTAGTGAGGGTAAAATAATTCCCAGAGTCACCATTTTGAATTTTGGTTTTAAAAGGTGCTTGTTTAGGTATCTTAGATCCAGGATGGGCCGCCATTCTCCTGTCTTTTTTGGTGTAAGGAAGTACCTGGAGAACAGTCCTTTGCCCTGGTATAGGGAAGGAACCCTTTCCACAGCTCTGAGAGCCAGGAGGGTTGAGACTTCTGTTTCCAAAGCAAAAGCTTCTAATGGATTTGCAGGTGGAAAAGATCTGGTTCTCTTCTTTGAAAATTTTTTGAAGCTGAGAACCAGTTCCTGGCTTACTATTTCCAGGACCCACTTGTCTGATGTTAAAGACTCCCAGTCCTGGATGAAGTAAGCCAGCCTGCCCCCTACAGATAATGGAGAATAGGCCCTGGGCATCCCATCAGGGTGCCTGTTTGGCAGGGGCTTTAGGGCGAGGGGTGGGAGCAGGCCTGCTCGTACCCCGTCTGCCTCTCCCTCTCAAGAACCCCCTCTGGGCATAAGCTGAAGAGGAGGCCTGGGCTTGGTAAAAGGCCTGTGAAAAGGCCTGCCCCTGCCCCTGAAGGCTGCCTCTGAGGAGTGGCTTGCCCTCTCCTTGACCTGTGCACTCCTATAAGTGGTCCTATACTCATCCATTTCTTCATGTAATTCTGTCTGCTCCCCAAACAGAGAATTACCCAACAACAGGAAAATCCATGGCCTTAGCCTGGGTATCCTGTGACAGGCTAGTACACCTGAGCCAAGCCATTCTCTGAAAAGCCACAGATGTAGCCATGACTCTTGAAGATACATCATTAGAGTCCACTGCAGCATGGAATTGCACCTTGGATGCCTCAATACCATCAGCAGCCACCTGTTCCAGCTCCTTGGCAAGCTGGCCAGGGACCTGTTTCACTAAAGCCATAACAGTATCCCATCTGATTTCTGGTATCTTGCACACAGGCCATATAATTTGCCTGTCTGAGTCCCAAGGATGCTGCCATGTATTGTTTCTTTGCCATGGCATCAATCCTCCTGGAATCCTTGTCAGGGTGTGTGAAGCCAAGGAATATTTGCCTTATCACAGGCTGCAGCCTGCACTACTAACATGGCTGCATTGTTGTGAAAGGAACTCCGTATCAGGGCCTGACAATGTGTACCTCCTGTCCATCTTTTTATCCACAGGAGGTAAAGAATTAGGAGCTTTAAAATTTTATTGTCTGTTTCCTAAAAGATTTATGTAAAGGAATAGACAATCTCCTGGACTCTGGGATATCCATCATTTCCACATAGTCAGGCTCCTCCTGTTCATCCACAGCTTCTTCCAAAGGGAGCTGGAGGGTTTCAGCAACTTTTTTATAAAACAGAAAATGAGAAGGGGACTCAGAAAGCCTAGTGGGAGACACTCCTGAAGGTCTGTCTGGGGAGATGTCCGGTTCAATGGGCACATCCAGACTTTCAAAATCACCTTCACACTCTTCATAATCCTCCTCCCCCTCCTCTGGTTCATAAAAATCCTCTATATCATATTCTTGAGCCGGTGGAACCGACCGAACCGACCGTTTACCTGATGGTGGCGGTTCGGAAGGAACCGGGGAAAGCAACTGGACAATTTGGATCGCTTTGGCTATCTCAGCGGCGGTTGGAGAAGGAAATTTTGGCTCCACACCTGCTGATTTTCTAGTCCTCTTTGCTGGAACTGGCTCCTCCGAGTCAGCTCTTCGTTGGCCCGAGGAAGTCTTGCCCTGGTCAGAGGGCACTCCTTCCGGTTCAGTTGGCACCGAACCGGGCTGGCCATCCGGGTCAGCTGACTTTTTGGCCTCTCGTTCCCTGAGCCTACCAACTCTCTTATCCAGGGTAGCTGCGGGAAATTCTTGCAAATCTGGCAGTCTGCATTGAGGTGGTCAAACCCCCGACAATAAACACATGTGGTGTGTGGATCAGCCTTGGCAAAGGCTTCCCCACAGACACTACAGTGCTGAAACCCAGTGGGCCCGGTTTTTCTTTTGGGTTTCTCAGACATAATGCCAGCCTAACCAAAAACTTGCCCTTTTCCGGCAAATCATATAGCAAGACACCCTTATCGGTTCCCAACCGTGTCACGGGTTGTGGAAAAAAACGTAATGAAATCCGTTTTTTTTAGAACCAATAAGAACCGGGAACCGCACTCTAAATGTAATTTAATAAGTTTTAACAACAACCTGATCGGTTCAAACCGAACCCATAACAGCGTTTGCAAGTTCCACACAGAGAATGTAAAACCTATCTATTACACGATACCACAGACAGAGCTTGAACCGACCGGTTGCGGTTAAAATAAATATAATTGCGGTTTAAAAAAAACGAGAAATAACACTTTTTATACCGAGAAATGAACCGAGCAGTAGGAGGACTCTCCGGAGCGACTGTTCAGTGAGGCGGAGTAAAGAATCTGACAGTTTCAGTTTGAAGATCAACAGACCGAGTTTTTTCAACCGAGCTCGCGCTCAAGATTCCGTGCCTGGCATGGAAGTTAACTCTTTCAGCTCCAGAGCAGTTCTAAGGCTGGGACAAACTGCATATGTCATAATATAGCAAGACTTCATGTTGTTTGAAACCCAGCACTAGTTGGCTGAACTGACTGAGGGGACTGTGCGAATTATGTGAAGGCTACGGTTGCTACTGAGAGTTTGTTTGCTTGTGTGGGACTGCAATTGTAATTGTTTGAAGAGGCAAAGCGTCTCTGGTCATTGGGGTGCTAGCCAGGTGCTGTGCATGTCCTGAGTGAACTGGCTAAAATTGGCTGAGAGCTGAGTTCCAGCTGCAGCTGAAGACAAGATTGTGGACATTGTTTAGCTGGAAATTGTGGATTGGTGTGCAGGGGCTGATTATTCTTGGATTCCCCTGTTGGATTGCACCTGTGCTTCTTGGAACTAAGGCTAGCACCCACTTCAGTTGGCACTGGACTTTATTGGAATAACTGCCTGGAACTCTTCTGGTTGTGAACTCAGTGCAGGGACTGCAGGAGGACCCCCACCATTTGGGAAGTTCTCACCCAGAGCCAGGGAGGGAACCTGCTAACCCCTTCCAAGTGGGACTCACTGTCTCAGGAGGTCACCGCGCTTGCTGGGGTGCTAAGGCACCTATGACCCATCAGGGAGCCGGGCTGTGGAGCCACTCCCAGGTCTGGGCTTTCTGGGGCTGGCGCCGTCCTGCCACAGAGCTCTGCAATGGGCCAGAAGTGGCTGAAGGTGACAAGCGGCCAGAACTACAATCAAGGTGACCAGCTGCAAGATCTTTGAGCAAGTCCATCCTGCCCGAGGGACCAAGGCTGGCCTTTTTTCTGCCCTGTGCTGCAATGAACAAGGAGCTCCATTTTTCAGGTTCTTGAGATCAACAAACAATGAGTACCCAGGACTGGGTTCCTGGAAAGGAAAAAGGAGAATTTGTGTTGTTTTCTTAAACCAAGTCTTTGCAGTATTTCAGGGCCCCAACCGCCAGCCAACCTGCGGCACTGATCAGGCCTACACCTAGTGGGTGCCCAGAAGGACTATTTGGGAGCACTGGTACCAGTGGGGGTGGGTTTGGCCTGTGGGACCAAAATGTTTATTGTTTCTACGTATTTCACTAACCTTTCTTGCTGTCACAGCCATCCTTTATCCCGATATCCCTTCCCTAGTTCTTACCTCCCGAATAAAGCTGTGAGTTTGTTTGTAGAAACTGCTATGTCAGTGACGGTCATTGCAACTGCTCACATAACCCCCTGCTAATGGGGGTTCCAAAAAAGGCTTCCAGGAGCTTGCTTGAATGCTCCAAGCCTGAATGGTATTTGGCATTTAAGCCGTTTAACTGTGAGTGCTTTTAGAGCCTCTGGTACCGTCACTTTAATAGCTGTCTGCTTGCAGACATAATTAGTTAGTATGTGGGGTCTGTGTGTTTCCCTGCTTGAGTCCCGCTTGAGCTACTGTCAAATCGCTCTGTTTCTGCCGTCGCTAAATGGGCAGAAGGAGCACTCTTCAAAGATGTAATTGTTTGCTTGTAACCTGTTAGAGTAATAATGAAAATGCAGTTTGATTTAACCTGTTTTCTCGTAGCAAGGACAGTGCAAAGTAGCTCCCTCATGTTGATTGTGAACTGCTGAACTGAATCAATCATTGTGGGGATCCTTTAAAATGGAGCCTGCTCTGGGCGAATCAGAACTTGGACTCTCCTCTGGAGCCTGCTGTAAGGGGATTGTAAAGGCAGTGACTCTGGGAAATGTAGTTTTGACCTTGGCACCTTTTTCCACCAACAGGGGGAGTTTACTGTGAGTGACAGCCGGACCAGCCAACAGAATAGTGGGGAGCTAAGGAAATGCACTGCTCTGGGACTGGAGAAGTTAGATCAGTTTTGGCAGTGAAGAGACAAGGAGCTCTGTGCTTCTGCGGTGTATAGTTTTAGCGCGGTAAGTGCATGTAAGGCCCTGAGTTTCGGTCTGCAGCCTGTGCAAGTGCCTGTTCGGACTGAATCCGACCTATGAGGAGAATCAAGGAGATCTGAAGAGTAGAAACCAGGATCACTCTGCAGAAGACTGGAGAAATTGCTGAATCGCGCTCAGTCTGTCAGGAACTGAAGCTGCTGTGTGTTCTCCCGGGTATCGTGCAGTAATTGCGGTCGGGATCGAGAAGCAGCCTGCCTAGTATAGTACTTCCTTTTACATATAAATGTGTGTAGTGCTTGTGGGGAATCGCATTTCAAAGCCCCTGTACAGTGAATTGAGTGCATGAAGCTGGAAGTAAACCCCAGCTTAATCCAGACTACATCCATTTGCTCTAAACTGCAGTAGGGTCCAGTCACAAGGACCTTGTCCACATGGTCTGCTCCTCCTGGCAATCCAGGACAACCTGCCTTCCATCTAGTTTTCTGCATTGAGTTAGTGAGTACAAGCAGGGCAGCTCCCTGCCATCTGTTTATCAAACTGCAGGTGTGTCACCTAATTGTTGCTGTTTTATTTCTTCACGAACTGAGCCATCCAGCTCCGGATTACAGTTGGGTATTGTGCAAGTGTTTTTTCCATCACAGGGCCCCAACCAGCTGCACCGATCCTGGCTAGCCCCCCCCCCCATCCTGGGTACCCAGTGAAAGTGACATTTTGGGACTCTGAATATGCACACAGTACTGTGATTATTAATGCGTTTAACCTAATTAACCTGATTTCCCCCTGTCCTTGTTATAGCCCCTTAAATAAATCAGATCTGTTTGTTTTCAGCAAAGTTACACTGACTGCAGTATTCATTTATTTTAAAGTATTGTACTGTGGCTATCGTACTGTATCATCTTGTTTTACAGGGGGTCCTCAGAATCCAGTTGACAGAGCCAGTCCTGGGGGCAAGTGTACATTGTTAAGATACTCCTGATGTATTGTGTGGGCCACTACTGGGAAGAAAGGGGGGGTTACAGTGTCCCAGAGGGCTGTGACCAAGTCAGAATAGACAGTACCAACCCTGACCTCTGGGTGGAGGCACCCGCCATTGGACCTAGGCCCCTCAACCAGTCAGTAGTCAGTCAGACAGGAGTAGTAGCCCTTGGGATAGCGCCACCTGGGGGTTACACCCATCGCTGAGATTTATGGTTTATAGTGGATCAAGGTTATCAGGGATATTGTGTGCAGAGTGCTTGGTAGGGGAAGTGGGGAGGTACAGTATCCCAGGGGGCTGTACCAGACGGATACCTGGCCCACTGATACCTTACTCTGGGTGGAGGCACCACGCTATTATCAATATTTCTGGGAATGTATCCCCAGTTGTCACCATAGCAGGACCCAGGCCCCTTACCTTGTACCAGGGACAGCAGGGAAAGAGGGGTAGCCCACTGACATATGGCGCCTGGGCTACAGGTACGCTGGATGATGGCCTCTATGCCCCTTCCCATGCCTGGACCCTCCTCTCTCACTTGACGTGTGTGCCCCCTCCAGTCTGGATGCAGCAATCTTCCTCCAGGCCTTGACATGACCCCAGCAGGGACAAGCCGGCAACAGGAGATGAAATGGAAAGAGAGCTTGGTGACAAACTGCAACAAAGGCCAGAGCAAGCCCGCAGCAGGGACAAACCAACCACAAGGGAGTGGAGGCCTGGACAGATGCGAGATATAGGAGCACTGAGAAGTGTGAATCTGGCAGGAGAAAGAGGGACAGTGTGACGACCTGAAGGAGTGGGGTGCTCGTGGCCACTGGGGAGCAAAAAAGAAGAGCTATTGGCCTGTAGGCCTGAGAAGGATTCCAGAGAAGCAGGTTATGAAATCATGGCTGGGGGGGGGGATGAGTTTCGTGTAGGACAAGTAGCCGTGTCATCCAGGAACGGTTAAGGAAGGAAGTGAACCAATGACCAGAGCTGCAACCCGGGTCAGTGAGAGTCTCTCAAAGATACAGGTAGCTGATCATCTTTGAGAATGTTGGGGGGTCCCTGAAAATGAGGACTGGACTCTCAGGTCACAAGAGCAGGCAGTCCCTGAGGGGCAGGCTAGGAGGTGCTGCAGTTTAAGTGGAACTTGACTGATGTCAACGCTGCCATATTTACAGTGGGTATTGGAAGTGCCCAGTATCTGAGGTGCAGGTAAGAGATACTGGACCGGTGAGCTAAATTATTTTAAACTACTTCTGGGTGCCTTGTCAGTGAGCCACATCAGATTCACACATTATTGGAAGTCTTACAAAGGGCAGTGAAAGTATGAATTTGAAGAACCAAGATTCCCAGTGCAGAAGCCAAGGTGGGACCAGGTAAGCGTCCAAAGGATTGGAACTGCCGGTGATAACAGGGATTGGGATAGTCTAGGACAGATGTTATAGGTCTGGACATGGTGCTGGCTTCAAGAAATACTCATCAGAGTATTGTAAATGTGTGTGGAGGTCACGATGATTAGGTCATTGTGACCAGATGAATTACTTGTTGTGTCCCACATACCAACTGCTTCAGTAAAGGAAAGTTGAGGACTACATATCCTGTCTGAGTATTTATTTCCACCGAATATAGTGCTCGTCTCTGCAGATCCCAGATAAAGGAAAAAAAGGTAACCTGATCATAATTTGTGTGATTGTTTGCAAGGACCTCCTAGGAAGCCGAAACCATTAAGATACCCCTGGAAACAGCAATACCCTGGACCATGCCCTCCCCCATCGGGCATAGTCATGTCACTCAGCAAACTAAGAAAAAGGGGGAGGGGGTTTGTGGTAGTTCATGTAACCAGTAAAGATATCACTTTTATCACCTGGCAGCACAGGCAGGATGTACAAGGGCTATTAAAGAACCGCTGACGTCTTCAGGAAAAGTTTGGAAAACATAATAATTAGGCACAATTCAGCTTGTATTTCATATATCTTCTATCGATTTCACCTCTCCATTATATATAACTGAAGAATTTCCTCCCAAACCAGATCTTGATTCTTTAGAGAACACCTGCCTCTAAAGCTTGTTCACTACTTGAAATCATAATGCTCTGTTGTGGCATCACAGCCTGTTGCCATGGAAATAACTGTGATGTCACAAGCAGAGTGTTATGACATCAGGTTGGGAAGAAGTAATAGGTCAGCAATAATACCCGATAGGGTGGGTGGTATTGGGCTATACCGGACCACCCAGGGGCGTAATGAGGCCCAACGCCGCAGGCGGAGGGCCTTATAGCCACTGGAAGTCCGGTATTGCCCATACCGCCCACCCTGGAGGGTATTATTGCACTTAGAAAATGGGCATTTGTGTCAGGATTAATTAAATATTAAATTTACAGAGGAAATGAGTTTAAAATTAATAGAAAACTAGAAGTAAAACAGTTGTTGGTAAAGTAGTCCCTCTGTTTTTTTATGCTGTTGCTTCTTGTGTTTCCCCAGAGTTATTTTCTCTCTTTGTCCCCCCATCACAGACACAAAGGAGAAACGTTTATTTTATTTTATTTCCTTTTGTGAGTAGTGAGTCAGAACAGTCTGCTGAGCTCTATGTGGTGACAGGTAACTTCCGTTTTGTTTTGATTGCTGTTTGAAAGCGTGGGCAAGTCTGCAGCACCAGTCACTTCAAAGGAGCACAATCAGGCTAGTGCTCTGTCATTTAGAAAGGAATGTGTTGTTTTGCAGCTTGCAGGGAAAACAGTGTGCAGACTGTGGAACAGTGAGAGCTAGTGCTGAAGGGTGCCGCTTCATCCAGTGGCACTTTTTTTCACTAAATTAAGGCATTCATTCCTCAAATGAAGCCCTCACTCCTCCTGCTTCATTTTCATTACCTGCATATTGGGAGAGTTGTGGAGAAGGACTGTGCTCAGATCAGTGGTGAGAGGGCGCCGTCAGGAGACCGTTGACTGCCGTGGTTGCCAATCGTAAAAATGCAGGAGCACAGTCTTAGCAGGTGGGTAAGTGACATCGGGGGAGGACGCCTTGATTGTAAAGTCAGCGCTAGTGGAGTTAGGGCTAGAATAAGACTGTGAGACAGAAAAGGTGTTGAAGTACGCTGAGCGCATGACGTCCTAACGCTGTTTTAAATACAAACGTCTTTAAAAGAAATAAAAATCAATACACTTCTGCACCGAATGAATTTGGCTGACAATACTTTTTTTATATTAACCCAAATAACAAAAGTTGTACAGAAGGAGTGAGTGTGTGTGTGTGTGTGTGTGGTGGGGGGGGCAGTGTCTCTCGGTAAGTGAGGGAAAAAAATGTCAGGTTTGCGATTTTAATATTGTGGGGATGAGCGAGTGGGTGGGTGGAGGATGAGGAGAGCGGGTTATGTACATAAAATTTAAAAAATGACAAGAAAAAAAGATACGTTCTGTTGTGTGGGGGTATTTTGAGACAGCTTGTAGTGAATGGGCCAATATCTCTCACTAAGCGAGAGAAAAAAAAAGGCAGTGATTTCAAATGAATTTCGATGTTTTCAGCCAATGAGCAAGCTGGATGGGCAGAGGGATACCTGAGTGGGTGAGAGGGTACTGGGGCTGGTACTTTTTATTTCCTGGGCATCTGTTGAAAGTCAATGTACCCCCTGGCAAGGGTACTAGCCAATCAGATGCCAGGAAATAAAAAGCCCATTTTCTAAGAGCTGATAAACCCTCAAGGAACAACTCTCCTGTTTACATGCATATTACTTCAGTAATAAATAATGGAGATAAGTACAAGCTAATGAGATATATAAGCTGCTTTGTGTTCAAATAGTATGTCTGTTAAAGTTCTTCTCGAGTTGTCAGTGGCTCTTTAATGGTATAAGGTAATAGGGTCTCAGAGGGATATCTTTTATTGTATAAGAGACTCCAACCATGAAGTGAAGCTGAGTGGTTCTGTCTGTTTAAACCTCACAAGAGAAGTCTCGTATACCATAAGAGACATCCCTTGGAGACCCTATTAGCTTATTATAAATCACTCGAGTTTATCTTTAGTGATTTATGGTAAGATCAGAGTCTCTCTTTTTTAATTTTGTTTTTTTATTGCTCAGTTGGGTTACTCTGGTTAAATAAACTGTAAAAGAAAACAAGTTTTTAGTTTGTGAAAACACTGCAGCAAAAATCAGCAGTTTTCAGAAACCAGGCTTTCTAGACATGAATCTTCTCAGTGTTGCCTTTCCTATCTCAGTAGGTGGCATGCAGTTGCTGACAGCAGATTTAGGATTACCACTGTTGTTCTGATGGTAGCTTATATCATTAATTTGTGCTGAATGATGAGGGAGTGACACACACTGGCACTGGCAACAAAATATATTATTATTACTACTGTGCTGATTTATCGTATCATTCATTATAAATTACTTACATGTGTAACCCCCTTGTTCCCAGGCGTTACTAGAATCCCACTTAGAATCAGTGGCAGGCAGGGAAAGGCAGCTTGTGAGATGCCAGTTAAATGGGTTTCATACTGTCTCACTCTGTTCTCAGTTTCAGCTGAGCTGGAGTGATGATGTCACCATAGAATTCTCGCAGCCGCATAAGCCACAATGGAATGCTAGCTGTAGGGGTTAGCAGTAGAATGTTGGGGAATTCAAGTCAGTTTCAAGAGAGACTCGGGAGAGTGAGGAGTGCTGCAGAGTGCAGCTCCTCAGAGCCTAGCTCTGATATAGAGCTACCTCAGGCTCAGAAGAAGGGGTTGTGTGTTTTCACCCTAGAGAGAAACACAGACGACCTGTAGAAGGAAGTGGTAGAGACCGTTACTAGAAGTTGTTCCAGTGCCCCATCCCCGGAGGGATGGGGGGGGATTCCAGGAATTCTGGGGCAATCCCCTGGGTCAGCCTGGAGAGGAAGAAGCTGCCTGAGAGTCGTTTTGTTCAGTGGGTACCAGAGATTATGGGAAAAAAAAAAACTGGGGCACCTGCATACCGTGGTGAGTTCTTCTCTGATAGAGACTTTGTTCACTGAGACTGTTCTAAGTAAAAGTATCTGCCTACTGTGGGGTCAAAAGAGAGACTTGCCACGTACATAACTTTCAAACTATTTATGACTTAGAAGCATGTGCAACAGTAGGGGTCTAGGGTAATGATATAGCCACAAACAGAACTTTTAAAGTCAGGACACCTCCAGTGAAAAGTAGAATGTTAAATGCGAAAAACATTTCGAGAGAGCATCTACAAACAGTGTTTCAGAGAAAGGTGTTGTAACCAAATGAATAATGGTCAAGCATATGTAACCGCCCTGCAAATGGGGGTTCCCAAAAGACTTCCAGGAGCTTGCTTGAATGCTCCAAGCCTGAATGGTGTTTGGTGTTTAAGCCATTTATCTGTGAGTGTTTTTAGAGCCTCTGGTACTGTCTCTTTAAGAGCTGTCTGCTTGCAGACATAATTAGTTTGTATGGGGGGACTGTGTGTTTCTCTGCTTGAGTACCACTCGAGCTGCTGCCAATTCACTCCATTTTGCAGTCACTAGGAGTGCAAAGGGAACCTATCTGAAAGATGTAACTGTTTACAGAAATCATTTAGAGTAATAATGAAAATACAGTTTGTCTAACCTGCTTTCTTTGCAGTCAGAACTGTGTTTGCCTAGTTCCCCATTCTAGTTTGAACTGCTGAACTGGACCAATCGTGTGGGCTAAGGTAGCTGTAAAATGGTGCCTTGGACGAATCAGAACTTGGACTCGTAATCTGAGCCAGCCACAAGAGGATTGTATGGGCAGTGACTCTGGGAGATGTAGTTTGGACTTCGGCATCTTTTTGGACCAACAGGGGCAGTCTATTGTGAGTGACAGCCAATCCAGCCAAGAACTGGGAGGAACTCAAAGGAAGTGCCCGGTTTTGTCTGCTGGAGTTTCAGTCGAGCTCTGGCAGTGAAAGAGGAAGGAGCCCTGTGCTTTTTCGGTGTGCAGTTTTAGTCGGGAAGCTTGGCGTGTAAGGCCCGAGTTCCGGTCTGCAACATGTAACTGCTTATTAGGACTGAATCCGTCCTGTAAGGAGAATCAAAGGATATCTGAAGAGCAGAAACCAGGCTCAGCCTGTAGAAGACTGGAGAAATTGCTGAATGCGCTCGGTCTGTCAGGAACTGAATCTGCTGTGTGTTCTCCGGGTATTGTGCAGTAATCAGATCGGAATAGAGAAGCAGCCTGCCTGGTATAGTACTTTCTTTTTACCATATAAATGGTGAGGAGGCTTGTGTAGCTCAAGTGAATCCTGCTGCCATTAAAGGACTTTTGCCTGTTACTGTTTACCATATAAATGTGTGAGGAGGCTTGTGTAGCTCAAGTGAATCCTGCTGCCATTAAAGGACTTTTGCCTGTTACTGTTTACCATATAACTGTGTGAGGAGGCTTGTGTAGCTCAAGTGAATCCTGCTGCCATTAGACTGTTGCCTCTTGCAGTTTGTCATATAAATGTGTGAGGAGTCTCGTGGAGCTCAAGAGTAGCCCTGCTGACGTTGAAGGACCCTATCTTGTTTGGAGGTCGTGAGTACTAATTCAGGGTCGCTCCCTGTTGAATTGCCACATTGAATCCAAATGGAATAACTGTATTGCTGACTGTTTAACTAATTTTTCTTTTCTCTGTGTGAAAGGGCCCCTACCAGCTGCCATGGTTTGGACTAGCCACTGGGCTTGGGTACCCAGGGACAGTAACTGGTAGGATAGGCCTAGTGCACAGAGCCATAAATAGATGAGTAAAGTGATAAGCTAATTAACCTGATTTCCCCTTCCTTGTTATATCCCCTAAATAAATCAGAGCTGCTTGTTTCAGCAAAGTTATACTGCCTGAGGTATTTGTCTATGTTAAAGTATTGTACTGTGATTGCTGCACTGTATCTTCTTATTTTACAGGGGTCCCAGTGCCTGAACCAGTCCTGGGGGTAAGTGTATACTGTGAAGATAATTCTGATATACTGTGTGGGCCACTAGTGGGAAGAAAGGGGGGTTGCAGTGTCCCAGAGGGCTGTGACCAAGTTATTTTAACTATTGCAAACCCTGACCTCTGGGTGGAGGCACCCGCCATCGGATCCAGGCCCCTCAACCTGTTAGTGGCAAATCAGGCAGGGGTAGTAGCCCCTGGGATAGCGCCATCTAGGGGTTACACATAGATTTAGGAGCAAAAGGTGGGAGACCCCCCATTTGGAGTAACCAGGTTTACCTCTCCGGGTTTAGTTTGGGCACCTATGTTTTCTCTTGGCGCATTTTGCCAATGCCTGAGGACAGCACCCAGACATGGGATTTTGGATTTTCCCTGAGAGTCAGAATGTACTCGTGGGTGGTTTAGGGAGCTACTGCCAATCTCCATGCAATATGGAAAAGTGTCCTAGTACTGGCCGGGGTGCCAAGTCAAGGAACAGAAGGGAAGTGTACCAGTTTGGGCCATGTGTGCCCAGATCCGTTCAGAACCTGAGGGTTCGTAGTGAGGACGTGTGCTCTGTACCTCAGTAATCTGCATTACTAGTGAAAGTAGTCCCGTGGGGGTCCATCTTTGCTTTGTTATTCTCTGTGTTATGTGAATAAAAGCCACACTCTAGAATCCCAACCTGGTTTGGACATTACAGTTATTGCTTCCAGTTCTGGATTTACTTGGGTGCCACTGAACAGAAGTACAAACCTAGCATAATGCTGAGGAAATGTTTTCTCCCAGGGACCCAGGTTGATGGCCAAGCTAAATGGTCCCCCAGGTGTGAGTCAGGTAGGTGTCACACTTGGTTTGCCTGTCTAAGAATGGCAGGCTCTGAAGTAGAAGTAATGGGTCCACACAGAGTTTTGCAAGATATTTGTAATGACTACACCCACTCCTCTTGGTGGCACCTAGATGTGAGAGGAGCAGCCCTACTAGTAGAAACGAGGGGGGCTGGTGGGGGGAGGTTGCACATGATTTCAGCAAAACGGCACACAGAGCCACTGTACCTGTTATCCTACATACAGAGGTCCCTCTTGCAGAAACGTGAGGAGTGGAGCATTCCACTTTAGAGCTGGGGGAGGATGGCTGGATTCAAATTTAAAGTGTCAAAAAACTGTGACTTAAAACTTATTATTATTCACTTTAGCAAATTCAAGTTATGTATAATAAGTCAACAGGGCCTTCAAGGAGTGCTTCTTATGGTATAAGGCTTTTCTCATGAGATCTGGGCAGCCAGAACTGCACAGCTTTACTTTGCAGTCTTTCCACCCAAATTTCATACTCAGAGTCTCTTATACAATAAGAGACACCTCTGGAGGCCCTACTAACTTATGTTAACACAGAATGATAACAGAGAAAAAAAGTAAAGCCTTCTACATAAAGAAATAAAGGATTTATTGAAGAAATGAATGGAGTGTATGGAATGGATATCTGATGTCTCTAGACGTTTAGTTACAGAGCAACACAGGTTCAGCGCACTGCTGTCAAAGGCTGCTATCTTATACAGTCAGCATGCATCTGGAGCTCACTGATTAAGAATTAAGGCATGACAGGGTGTGTGTTATAGTGGGATAAAGGCACGCCTAGGAGAAATGAACCCCAAGGCGAAGCTGAGGGCTTTACGCACCCGAGAAGTGCCGTTATCCCCGAGTTATACACACCCTGAAATGCCTTACTGTGATTATAAAATGGTTTTCCTGCAGCTGGCACACCGGCGCAGGGGCAGGGTGCCCGTCTGCGATGCCAACGACCCGGGTTCGAATGGACTTAGGACGTCAGATGGCCGGCCGAGGGAGAAGGACTGAGTGTTCCAGGGACTACTGTCCTTCTCCGGGGGGAGGGGGGATAGAGTGTCCAACACAACCTGGACCCCTGGCAGAGGCCAGGGGTACTTCCATGTTGGCACCAGCACCTGTGTGGGGTGGAGCAGATGCGAGACATTATTGCACGTCCCCGCCCCCAAGGAAAACCCAACAAACAAACGCAGGTTGCCCACAATGATGCCTGCCCTTGACTCTGATCGCTCCTCCAGCTCTCCCCCTGCCAACCAATTCCATGTCTGCAGCTACAGGAGGGCCTCGAACCCTGCCCTGGGGGGAAGCCAGGGAGGCAATGTCGGTAGGTGCCCCCCACCAACATCTTGTCCCATCTCTGACGGTCCATCTGGAGCGGCCAGGTTTCATCCTGGGGGTAAGCTAGGGTATTTGGTGGGGAAAGTAAGTCCGGGGGAGTGGGGTGGGGGCTCGGGTGGAGGAGGGGGGCGGCTTGCACAAAAAAAAAAAAATAAAATGGCTTTCCTGATTTTTTTTCTTTAGGACCAAGTAATGAGGTTCAAAAAGTTCAGCATTTCTGAGCTGTGCTGTTGTTCTGCGAGATCAACAAGGTCATGTGACTGGATTCCACCAATCACAGTACAGTATTTCTCTTACCCATTTTATAATTTTTATTATTTTGTTTGTCCCCCTTCATCAATGCTGTCCCCTGCTGCCTGACACCCTCAGCCCCGTCCAGGCCCATCTCAAGCACTTAGCTATTGCTTCCAGGTGTTCTTCGGCTACATCTGGCTCTACATGGGTTCACAGCGGGTAGGTCGTGTCAGACAAATGTCATAGACTTCTTCGACTGGGTGAAGAAGAATATAAATTAGTGGGACATGGTGGACATAGCCTACCTCGAGTTCAGCAAAGCCTTTGACACCATCCCACATAGGAGGCTGGTTAACAAGATGGGTAGTCTGGGCATGAAAGACAAGGTGGTAAACTGGGTTAGGAACTGGCTAATGGACAGGAGACAGGGGGTGGTGGTAAATGGAGTACAATCAAGGGAGAGGAAGGTGATCAGCGGAGCACCTCAGGGATCAGTCCTTTGGACAGTCCTGTTCAATGTCTTCATCAGTGACATTGCAGAGGGGCTGGAAGGAAAGGTCTGCCTGTTTGCGGATGACACAAAGATCTGTAACAGGGTAGATACTCCTGAAGGGGTGGAGAAAATGAAGAGGGACCTGGGGAAGCTTGAGAAATGGTCTGCAGAGTGGCAACTGAGGTTTAATTAAAAAAAGTGCAAAATGATGCACCTTGGACACAGTAACCCTGGGAAGAGCTACAGGATTGGGGCGGGGAGTTGCTGACAGTCACCAAAGAGGAAAGAGACCTGAGGATTACTATTTCAGATGACCTGAAAATGTCAAAGCAGAGTACAAAGGCAGCAGGGAGGGCCAATGGCATGCTGGGGTGCATAGCAAGGGGTATCACCAGCAGAAGGCGTGAGGTAGTGATGCTGTTATATGTAACACCCCCCTACAATTGGTGGGTTTCTAACAGCCGTCTAGGAGCTGTTTAAGCGTCCCTCTGGTGGTCAGAGTTTGGCGCTTAAAGGCGTTTAAATGGCCCTGTGAGTGCTTGTAGAGCCTCCGCACACTGTCTCTCTAAGAGCTGTCTGCTTGCAGACATATTCATTACTTATGAGGGGGCGGCTGTGTGTTCTCCTGCTCGAGTCCCACTTCAGCCGCTAATTGCTCCAGTTTCGGCCGTTGCCGAAGGGGCAGAGTGAGCACTTTTCAGACAGTGTAATTGTTGCCTCCTGCCTTAGATGTGTTTGTGGGAATGTAATTTGTTTAACCTGCCTTTCTTGCAGCTGGACTTTGTGTGCTGTGTTCCCCCATTTTGGACCAGGATTGTCTGAAGGGTCCAATAGAGTCGGTGGGGTACCTAAAATGGAGTAACTGGGGACCAACCAGGATCGGGACTCGCAATGGAGCCTGATGACCAATGGGAATACAGCTAGAGGTTCTGGGAAGTGACCAAGGTGCCTTTTTTGCTCCAATGAGGGGCAAACTTAGTGTCTGGTTTCGGCAGCCTACCAATGGGAGCATGTGGCGCCTGAACTGAGTGGCTTGCCCCATACTGTGTCAGAGCAGAGGCGTTGTGGCTGTGAGCAAGTAAGGAGCTCGGGGGCTCCAGTGCCATTTGAGCGGTCACGCAGGAAGCGCATGTAAGGCCAGCATCGGGCGTTGGTAAACGCCAGTGAAGTCGGACTAAATCCGCTAGGAAGCGGTCAGAGGAGGCCATGCAGGAGCGTGGCTACCTACCAGGCTCACCCTGTAGAAGACTGGAGAATCTGCTTGAATCGCGCTTGGTCTGTCAGGAACAGTGAAGCTGCATCGGTTGGGCCCAGTGTATGGTGGGCAGGTATCGAGAAGGACAGCAGCTGCCTGGTATGGTACCCCTCTGCAGTGCATATAAATGTGTGGAGAAGTGCTCAAAGTACAGGCTCAGTCCAGCAAGTGGTGCGAGAGTGTGTTTCTTTCTGGAGTCATGAGTACTAAATCAGGGTAGCTCCCTTTCAAATGTTTCTAGTAAGGGCAAGACCATTTGGTTACTTTGCTGGCTACACTGACTGAGCCGGATGGCTCTATTTAGTCTTCGTAGGAATTAAATGCTCGTTTACGTCAGAGCCCCAACCAGCTGCATCGAGGAACTAGCCTTTAGGGCTTGGGTACCCATAGACAGTAACTTATAGGTTAGGCCTGTGCACAGAGCCCTAGGTAGATACTCATATATCGTGGTGGTAAGCCAATCAACTTGATTCCCCCCGGTCCTTGTTATCTCCCCCTAAATAAATCAGATTGCTTGTTTTGCAAAGGTACACTGGCTAGTCTGTGTATTAATGGTGAATTACTGCCCAGTGCATATTGTGTAACTGCACCTTACTTTTCAGGGGTTCCCCGGAGTGAGCTGAGTAGTTTGAGCTGGGGGATGGTAAGTGTATATTGTAAGGACACTGTAATTGAACTGTGTAGGCCACTAGTGGGAAGAAAGGGGGGTTGCAGCAACCCAGAGGGCTGTGACCAAGTCAGCCTTGACTGTTCTAACCCCGACCTCTGGGTGGAGGCACCCGCCAACAGATCTAGGCCCCTCGCCCTGTTACAGTCGGAGCAGGCAGGGGTAGTAGCCCTTGGGATAGCGCCTCCTGGGAGTTACATATACAAAACCCTGGTCAGACCTCACATGGAGTACTGTGTGCAGTTCTGGAGGCCGCACCTTCGAAAGGACATTAACAGGCTGGAGGCGGTCAAGAGAAGGGCAACTAAGGTGGTACAGGGCTTGCACCACAATACTTACGAGGCGAGATTAAGGGACCTCAATATGTACTCGCTGGAGGAGAAGAGGGAGAGAGGGGACATGATAGAAACATTCAAGTACCTCAGGTGCATAAACAGGGTGTGGGGGGGGTCTTCTAATACGGGAGGAGTACAAGAACTAGGGGGCATGACATGAAATTGGAAGGTGGCAGGTTAAGAGGGAACGTGAGGAAACATAGAAACATAGAATTTGATGGCAGATAAGGACCGCTTGGCTCACCCAGTCTGCCCATTTTCCTACCTAACAGATAAGCTGCAGATCCTAAGTAACCTAATTAAGGATGTTTTTCTTCATTAAGAGGGTGGCGGACACATGGAATGGTCTGCCACAGGAGGTGGTGGGAATGAGCACTGTGATTAGGTTTAAACATGCATGGGACTGGCATAGGGAACCACAGAGGTTAAGCCGGGGTGTCAAAAGTTGTAATCAAGTACAGGACGTACGGGCAGACTGGATGGGCCTAGCGGTCCTTATCTGCTGACAATTTCTATGTTTCTATGTACAGGATTTTGTTGGTGGTTGTCCCCTACAGGTCCATGTTATGCAGGAAGGTGGTTGCTTATAGGGGCAGCAGGGCTCAGGACTGTTGGCATCATCTTGTGTGCTCTGGGATTTTCCACCATTAATTGCCCCCTCACAGAATGCTGGTGGGAGGTCACATGCTCAGGCAGTGGCATGGCTGCACATGGCACTAGCCAGCATTCTTCTTGCAGCTATCTGCTCCTGGCTGCAATGTCACCTGTGGTCACCTAAGTGGCAGTATCACAGTGGAGACTGCGGCCCTCCCTCCCTGGAGGAGCATATTTGTGTTTCTTCAGTGGCACAGCGGACAGGGCACATGACTGCAGATCTAAATGTCCTGGGTTCGAGACCAGTCTCTCCATATTTTTTTTTTTTAACTTCATGATATTTTATTAACCAAGATGTCAGGTCGCATATCAATACATTACAGTACCTAACAGAGTTTTCCATGATAATCAGTTATACAGCGTAGCCTAACATTCATTGATCATGGTACACACTTATTATAGTTTCACCAAGTAGTCTCAGTTTCAATCAGTTTTCAAACATTCAGGTATCATAGTCACCTTAAGATTAAATTCAGAAATCACAAATCAGTATATAATCAAAAAACTTAAACAGTAAAAAGTTTCTTGTGCGCATTGCATCCTTTCTCTCTCAGCCCTCTCCAGACCTACTCAGTGGTGATCTATGTACATTAAGGAGTGAGATTAAGATAGAGTTGGTGCCACTGATGTTAGATATCTAAAAATGTGTCCTGTTGTGCCAAAGTCGGCTGGTGATGTTCTCCATCCTCTCCAAGTCTCTCCTTATTTTTGAGGCAATATAGCGTAGTGGTTAAGGGCACTAGGCTTCAAACCTGGAGACCTGGGTTTGAATCCCACAGCCCCAACTTGCATGCTGTGTGGCCCTGAGCAAGTCATTTAACTTCCTTATGCTTCCAGGTCGCACCTGGAAACAAACTTCAGCTTAGTGTGCCTTTCCTGGGTTAAACAATTTCCCTTTCCCTTCCATATTCTCCGTGATGAGCGATTCTACCCCTTGGCTAACCCCCAACAACTGAGGTTAATTCTGACAAGACACTGCATCTCAGCTGGGCTATCCCAGCTAAATAGTCTGTTTAAAAAAAGAGCCTTTACTTCTCCTTCCCTGGACCCCACGGACACCCCACTCTGGGTCCAACATTCTGCCACTACCCTACAAACTCATCTCCTGCTGCTGCTCACAAAAGGGAGGTGCAATCAGGAGTGGCAGCTGTTTTCCCTGTTCAGCTCCTCCCATGTGAGCGCACACCATGTCAGCATTGGGGTGGGGGGGGTGCTGGCTGATTTGTGGTCACCCATGCCAATCAAGGAGGAACTCCCCTCAAGTGATGTGCTACCCCACATTCCCTTCTTCTGGAATTTCTTTTGCCCTCTCTGCCACCCTCCTCTCCTGTTGTCCCAGGCTCGAGGACATGAATCCATGTTGCTAGCGTGCTGAGTGGATGCCCCACTTGCTTGATGCCATGGATATGGCCAAAGAAGTTTTCTTAGAGTCATATTTGGAGAACTTCAAGAGATTGATATAACTACAATAGTTCAAAAGTACCAGTGAGACACCTAGTTTTTGAATTTAAAAAGCATCATTTTAGTCTGTAATAAAAACCCACTTTGAGTTTGAGATTAATAACGGCCAACATGGGATTTAAAATATGGATCTGTGTCTAGAATCAATTGCCACAACTTTTTACAAACTCAATATAGATACAGTGGTGTAGCCACTGCCCATCTGGTGCTGAATGGTAGAGGACTGTTTGGCTCTGACTCGGGTTCATGCCTGGAGCCCAGGACGACAAGAGCAGAGACTTGCAAAACAGGAATGAATATTTACATGGATACTTTACTCCTCACAAAGGTGGGGAGGGAGAGAGGGATGATCTCTCACCTCTCTACATGCCTACCCCTAGCATTAGGCAGGAGACAGCATTCAAGAAAAGCCAGGTGAAATGGGGGTATGGGTTGTGTGTGACACGTAGATGTCCCCTGTTTGGAGAAGCACACTGATGCCACACCCCCTCATCAGAAGAGAGAGGAACCATATAGCAGATACTTCATCCAGCCACTAATCAGATGATAGGCACCCTGACCCACCCACACTGATGATCCATACTCAGCAGATCCCACCCAGCAGATGTATCATATTACCCCCCCCCAGACCATATACTTAATTTCTCTCCTTCTCCTGGTTGCCATCCCCAGTGGGGAAGATGGCCCCTAAGGAGATACTAAAATAGAGCAAGGACAGTGGTGTGGACTTCTTAGGATCAGAGATTCTGGCTAATCCAACTTGTGATACCCCATGGGCAGAGAGAATGATGTGGGGGAAGCAAGGCAGGAGCCAAAAAACAAAATTGTGTGTCTGCAATATGTATCAAGGGTGATCACAGCAACCTTCTCTTTTCAGAGATTTGTTTTTAGAAAAAAAATCATAGCCTCATTCTTACTATAAATTTGTAATAACTGAGAGGTAATTGGATCACATTAGAGAAATGAAGGAATTCAGAAGATTTTTAGTAACTTTGTCTAAGAGTGCAGCCAATGGCCAAAGAATTGTGTTATCCATATACAACAGTAGACAGCTCTTCTTAATACTAGAAATGAAAATTATGTACCTACCGTAATTCTTGCTCTTCTTGGATGAAGTCTCCACCACTCATTCACAATAATGGGACTATGCCGGAGGTGCTAGGACCGAGCGGGAGCCAAAAATCTTCAAGAGGGCTGGCGCCGAGGTAGGACCACGCGGATGCAGCACCGTGAGACTGTCTCGTGCCATATAGGCCACCTCAGCGTCGACCCTCCAACCACCTCAGTACCTTTTTTACAGAGGAGGTGCAACGTAAACTAACCTAGTGAAACTAACCTATGTCAGACATAAGATAGTCCAAATGACCTGTAAAAGAACGGGCAACACAACACAGTCTTCACAGCCCAGCCATCGAGGGAGTGAAGATCAAAAACAGATAAGTGAGCTCGGGGATGGAGGGTGGGCATGTGAATGAGTGGTGGAGACTTTGTCCAAGAAGATCAAGAATTACAATAGGTACATAATTTTCATATCTTCCTGGACATAAAGTCTCCACCACTCGTTCACACGAATGGTAGAGTACCGAGCTAAAATAATCCCCTGAGAAGGGCAGCATTAGAGAGAAGCTCACTCAGGGCAGGAGTCCATTGAGGACTGTCCTGCCAAAGGATGGATGCTGTCTGGCATGGACATCCAAAGCATAGTGTTTCACAAAAGTGTGCACGGAGCTCCAAGTAGCTGCATTGCAGATGTCTACAATGGATATGTTCCGTATTTCTGCCAGAGATGACATGACTGTTCTGGTAGAATGGGTGTATACCCTGCCTTCCAGCTTAACCTGTGCCATGGAGTAGCAATGGCAAAGACATGCTACGAGCCACGCCAAAATACACCTGATGGCAACAGACTGACCCAGCCGGGCCATGCTGAACGAGACAAAGAGTTGCTTTGATTTGCAGATCTCCTTAGTTCTGTTGATGTAGAACTGCAAAACTCTTTTAACATCCAGAGAATGCAGGGTATGCTCTCCTTCATTCTGGAAGTTCGCAAAGTAGGTCGGAAGGACCAAGGGCTGGTTCAGAAGGAGTTCAGAGACTACTTTGGGGAGAAACATAGGGTGAGTTCTGAGAATCACCTTGTCCTTGTGAAATACTTTATAAGGAAGGTCTGTGACCCGGGCATGTATTTCAGACACTCTGCGAGTGGAGGTAATGGCTACAAGGAAGGTGGCCTTCCAGGTCAGGAACTTCAACTCGTAGGTTGTTAGAGGCTCAAATGAATTATGCATGAGCATGTCTAGCACAAGGTTAATATCCCAAGTGGCTACCGGTCTCCTGACTGGTGGCCTGGTGTGGAGTATATCCTTAAGGAACCTCTTAACCAAGGGCAACTGAGCCATAGACATAGTGTGTATATGCTCGTGATAAGCCAAGATCTCACAGAGATGAATCTTCACCATTGAGTATTGTAACCATATATTTGACAGGTCTAGTAGATACTCCAGGACTTTGCTTGGTGGGCAAGAAAGGGATCCAGGGAGGACTTTGCACACCAGATGGAGAATTGCTTCCACTTCGCCGTGTAAGTTTTCCTAGTGGATGGCTTTCACGCTGCTAGGAGAATGTCTGAGACTCTATGGGAGACATCAAATCTACCCACTTCTATCTCCTCAGGAGCCATGCGTGGAGATGAAGGGATCTCAGGTTGGGATGGACCACTGGGCCCTCGGTCAGAAGGTCCATTTGAAGTGGCAGTTGTCTCGGTGGAACTTCCGATAATCTGTTGATCAACGGAAACCAAATTTGATGAGGCCAGAATGGGGCAATGAGGATCATCCTGCCCCCCCCCGTGCCTCCAGCTTGAGCAGCACCTTCTGAATTAAGGGAAGAGGAGGAAATGCATACAGAAAGCGTCTTGTCCACCGCAGTCTGAATGCATTCTGACAGAAAATGCCAGGTTCTGGATTTCTGGAGCAGAATAGAGGCTGTTTTGCGTTGAGTGGGGACGCAAAAATGTCTAGGTCTGGTGTGCCCCACTCCCCGAAGAGCGATTGCATGACATTTCCATTGAGAGACCATTCATGTAGATCCACCTCTGTTATACTCAGGTGATCCGCTAGATTATTCTAGGCCCCAGGCAGGTAGACTGCTTGGATCAGAACTTTGTAATCCAGGCACCATTCTCACACCCTTGTCACTTCCATGCCCAGGGTATAAGAGTGTGCTTTACCCTGCTTGTTGATGCAGTACATCACCACTTTGTTGTCCGTCTGAAGGAGAATTGTTTTGCAACAGAGGATGTCCATCAGGGCTCGGACTGCATACAGGACAGCTCTCATTTCCAGGACATTTATGTGGAGTTAAGACTCATCCTGATTCCACAGACCTTGGGTGTGGAGATCCTGACAGTGAGCTCCCCAGCCGACTAGAGATGCATCTGTGGTGATGGTGATCTGTGTCTCCAGTGGAGCAAAGGGAAAGCCTTGCAGCAGGTTGTCCTCTTGAGTCCACCAGGTGAGTGACTGCTTCAGAGGTTTCATCACCTTGATGTGAAAGGATTGTGGGTGCGTGGTCGGGGGCCACTGAGTACTGAGCATCCACTAAGTGGTTCTCATGTGGAGACGAGTCAAAGCTATCATGAACACTGATGATGCCATGAGATCCAGCATCCACTGCATCAAGAGAACTCAGACCAAGTCATTCTCTTTGATGAAATGGGCCAGCTGAAGAATATCATTCCTCCTGTCCGCCGGGAGGAAGGCCCTTGCACTGGAGGTGTTCAGGAGGGCTCCTATGAAGATGAGCTGTTGGGAGGGCTGTAACTGCGATTTTTCCAGATTCAACAGAACTCCCATGGATGTGAGGAACCTGGAACCATGGTAACTGCTTCCTGTGTCCCTCGTCTGGAGGAGCTTGCTAGGAGCCAGTTGTCCAGATACAGGAATACTTGAATTCTGATGTTTCCTGAGATGCACTGCGAGAACTGCAAACCACTTTGTTAAAACTTGCGGCGCCGAGGATAGCCCAAAGGGCAGTACTCTGAATTGGTAGTGCTGGCTCAGAGACACAAATCAAAGATACTTGTGGTGGCTTGGGTGCACAGGAACATGTTGGTAGGCATCCTGCATGTCCAGGGAGGCCAGCCAATGATTTCGATGAATCAGAGGTAGAAGCGTACCGAGTGATGATATCTTGAATTTTTCCTTGAAGAGAAACTTGCTTAATTTCCTTAGGTCTAGAATAGCGAACATGCTGCCTCTCTTCTTTGGAACTAGGAAGTAATGGGAGTAGAAACCTGTGTTCTTTTGCTCCTTCGGAACTACATCTACTGTCTTGTTGTTCAGAAGGCCTTGAATCTCGGAAGCGAGGAGGTCTGACTGAGTGATCGACAGTCTTGGCAGTCGTTTGGGTGGATGATCCAGAGGGGTATTCAAAACATTCAGAGAATAACCTTTGCGAATTATCCTGAGAACCCATTTGTCCGATTGACTTCCACTGATTGTAAAACTGAGTCAGACTGCCAAAGAAGAGACCCCGCAGACAGCTGAGGTGGGACCTGGGCTGGAATGTCAAAGGGTGGCACTAGGCGCTTTCGGGCCCTGTGCCTTCTACTGCATTTTCTTTTGTGGCTGGGGGGGCTTGGTTCTTGTTGAAGCCCGATCTGCCTTTACCATGAAAGGACTGATGGTTATGAAACTTCTGTCAGTTTCCGCCCCATTGAGGGGCAGCAGGGGGCGGTCTGGCCGTCTTGGTAGTCATTCTAGTTTTCTGTGTGGCCTCCAGTGCTTGTTCCACCTGTGCGCCAAACAGGTAAACCCCATCAAATGATAAATTCATGACTCTTTGTTGGGCATCATTTGTATACCCAAGGTTCATAACCATGAGTGGCGTTGGGTGCATATTCCAGCTGCTGCTGCTCTAGAAGCAGTGTCAAAGGCATCCATAGCAGCCTTAAGTTGCTGATTATTGGACTCAATACCTCTAGTGATAGTTTGGAGAAGTTCTGAGGCAAAGTCCAATTCTGGAAGAGCCTCCACAGTGGCTTTTAGTGAATGCCAGAGGGTATACTCATACTCTGAGAAGTAGCCCTGGTAGCTAGCGATACACATGCCTAGGGTAGTGGCAGCAAAGACTCGCTTCCCCAATGTGTCAGTCTTATGAGCTTCCTTATTTACTGGATGAGCTGTAGACTCCTGAGGGAGAACGGCTTTGTCGTTTTCTGCCAAGACCACTATGGCGTTAGCAAAGGCTTGAGAGGCCAGGACTGGTCGATGCTTGGGACAGTGTACTTCCTGTCTATGGAATTGGCCATGGAAGGGGTAAGCGCCAGATTGTCTCACGCCATTTATGAGAGAGTCTCAAGGGAGGGTTGTATCAGAGGAGTTAATTCTACAGGGATCTCCAGAACATGCAGATATTGAAGGCGCAACAGCTTCTCCGGATCAACCTCCGAAGTCTGGAGAGAGAGGGTAGAATTCATATTCTTCAGTAGAGACTTAAAGGACAGGTCCTGAACCAAAAGCTCTACTGAAGTAGAGGGTTTACTTCCCACTCTGATCAATGAATCTTGATCGAAGTCGTCTCCTAATCGCAGATCAGGATCAGATTCAATATCATCTCCTACTAGCCCAGGAGGGATAGTATAAAAAGAAAAGGGAAGAAAGAAAGCAGGAGGAGGTGCTCCTCGAATCAGAGTTGAGACTCCCAGTACCCGGGTTGGCGCCAGCTCTGAAAATGGCGCTGGTTCCGGGCGCGGCTGCAAAAATGGCGCCGGCACCAGGTGCAGCGCTGCCAAGGCCAGAGTCAAAGGCGGCACTGCAACTGGCACCACGCGAGTGCTTGGAGACCCCAACCCAAACCTCATGGCACCCAAGGATGAAGATCTGAAAACATTAGTAGGAAAAAGTGGTATCTGTGCTGACCCCTGTGCCGCAGCCAGAGGGGGAAAGCACAAGAGCGCTGTGTTGATGGCACCAAAGGTGTCACGTGACAAGGCTGACCCAACCACCCTGCCCGCAGGTTCAAAGCCCCTAGGTCCAAAGGCCCTAGGGCCGACTCCACAGGCTCAGGAAGTTGGGACAACTGCCAAACTCACTGCTCCATAAGAGCGGCCCAATGATGAAACTGCTCACCAGAGGACCCACCCATAGGGCAGGGAGGGAATATGGAGTCGAGCATGCTGGCCACCAGGAACAGAAGCCGCAGGCAACCCCAACGGAGTCAGAGTCGGCCTCCTGGTCCCGTTACCAGTGATCAATGTGCAGACATACCAGAGGGCGACCTCAAGTGGCACCGTTTCTTCTTTGACCAGTGGGATGAAGAAGAACTCAAGGCCGAGTGGTGCCTGGTTCCTGACAATGACTGAGAATGGGCCTGCTTCTTTTTATGCTTTCGGGAGGTTTGCCCTTCCTCCCAAGCACTGGACTGTCCATAGTCAGACCCCCCTTCCGTAGAGGGTGGCGGACCGAACTCAGCCCTGCTGGAAACACAGCTTTCATGCGGAGTCTCCCTACTGTCACCGGCCCCGTTCATGGTCGACTCCATCGAAGGCGGGCTGAAGAGCACTTCTCTGTTCTTTCATAAAAGAAGGAAAAACCTTTCTTTTTTTAACTGAATAAATAATAATAAAAATCAAATACTGAATGACTAAGCTGCTGTCATATAGACATGAAGATCTGACTCCTGGCGGGTGAGCGACATCGTCACTGAAGCACACTCGACGGTGGGAAAAAAGGAACTGAGATGGTTGGAGGGTCACCGCCAAGGTAGCCTATACAGTGCGAGCCGGTCTTGTGGCACTACATTCACACAGCCCTACCTCGGCACCAACCCTCCTGAAGATTTTTGTCTCCCGCTCGGTCCTAGCACCTCTGGCGTAGTCCCATTAGTGTGAATGAGTGGTGGAGATTTATGTCCAGGAAGATCCAAAGTTATTGATAAAACAGAGAATAATACATGGGTAGTGTGTGTAACCAGAATTTTGTACCCACCCGAAGTGTGGGATGCTACACAAAACCAGAGAGAAAAGCTCAAAGGGTTTACACCTACCCATGTTTTTTTTTTTTTGTTTTTTTTTTGTTTTTTTTATAATTACTGTCCAGCATTTGTAATAAGGGAGATATTATAGAGAACATAGAAACATAGACTTTGTTAGCAGAAAAGGATCACTTGGCCCACCTAGTCTGCCCAGTTTGTTCCTGCCTATACTGTCACTGCAGACCCTACCTGATCTCTGCCCCCAACCCCCCAGCTTTTCTACTAAGATTCCTTTGTGCCTATCCCATGTATGCTTGAAGCCCAGCACTGTTTTCACTGCCATCGCCTACGTTGGAAGACTGTTTCAGGTTTTCACCACTCTTTCAGTAGAGAATTACTTTTTTTAACTGAATAAATAATAATAAAAATCAAATACTGAATGACTAAGCTGCTGTCATATAGACATGAAGATCTGACTCCTGGCGGGTGAGCGACATCGTCACTGAAGCACACTTGACGGTGGGTGACTGTTTCAGGTGTTCACCACTCTTTCAGTAGAGAATTACTTCCTCACATTCCTTCTAAACTGCCCTCCTTCCATTTTCATTGCATGCCGTCTTGCCCTGGTGCACCTTCTTCACTGCCTTCTAGAAACGCCTGTAGGCGTCAGCAAATCTACTGCAGTGTGTCCCAGAACAACTACAGAAGTCACCTACAGACTTCCTGTGTGCCCTGGTAACGTCTGGAGACGTCACTCACATATTTTAATATTACTTGCAGCCAGAATTGATTAGAATTGACTGCATAGTACCATTAGAAAGGTAATGTGCTGAAAAACTTTGCCACTGACACTTTATATGTATCATGTTCACTTTAGTAGTTATTCACATTTGTTGATGACATTTTGGCCATCTAGAACCACCTAAGCACTTTGAAGAAAACACACATTCTGGGTATCTCAGCCAGTATAAAACAAAAAACGAATTGAACACAGTTGATTGCATAGCACCGTTGGAAAGGCAATTTTGTGTGGAACAACTTTGCCACTGATACATTGTGTGTATCATGTACACTTTAGGAGTTATATGCATTTGTTTATGGTATGGTGTATATGGTTCAGATTTGTCCCTCAAACCTCACCAACACACCTTGACTCAAATGGGGAAAAATTATGTTTAATACTACAGAAGTAGCTGTTTTTTTACAAACAAATTATTAAAACTACATCTAATGTCTGGATGCTTAATTTGGTGTTGATATGTTAGATATTTCCCAACAAACAAGCATTTGTCAATGCCAAATGTTGCTTGCTTCTATGTGCTGTTTAGGTATTTGGAAGTCATTGGAGTGCAAATATTAGAAATTGCAAAACTTACGAGCGCATGAGGAACTGAGTAATGCACGTCAGAAACAGTCATTTTTAGGAATTTTTTCACCAAATTTTCAACATAGCCATTTTAAGACCTCTGCTCATGAACAGTGTCACTGTGATTTTGTTAATGTGTCCCATACATTGAGAGTTTGCACACCGACCGCGCCATTGTGCGCTACATGGGCGGAAACATCGCTTGGGCAGGATGTGAAAATGACAGCTGTACTGCTCATAAGGAGGTGTGGTAAATGGCAATGTTGAAAATCTGGAATGGAAATATTGAAAATTCGCAAACCCACGAAAGGCAGCGTGGAACTGTGCAACGCACACCCGTAAACAGTCATTTTAGGAATTCTTCACCAAATCTTCAACATTGCCATTTTAAGATCTCTGCTCATGAACAGTGTCACTGATTTTCTTAATGTGTCCCATACATTGAGTTTGCACACCGACTGCGCCATTGTGCGCCATATGGGCGGAAACATGTTTTGGGCAGGATGTGAAAATGGTAGCTGTACTGCTCATGAGGAGGTGTGATAAATGCCAATGTTGAAAATCTGGAGTGAAAATATTGAAAATTCGAAACTTACGTTAGCGTGTAGAACCACGCAACGCAGACTCAGAAACAGTCATTTTAGGATTTTTTCACCAAATTTTCAACACACATTTTAAGACCTCTGCTCATGAACAGTGTCACTGTGATTTTCTTAATGTGTCCCATGCATTGATTTCACACACCGATCTGTTCACCACGCGCTACATGGGCGGAAACACGCTTTTGGGTGAGATGTGAAATGACAGCTGTACTACTCATGAGAAGGCGTGGTAAAATGGCAATGTTAAAAATCTGACTGGAAATATTGAAAATTGCGAACCCATATGAAAGCATGGAACTGCGCACGCTGTGAAACAGTCATTTTTAGGAATTTTTTCACATCTTCAACACAGCCATTTTTAAGACCTCTGCTCATGAACAGTGTCACTGTGATTTTCTTAATGTGTCCCATACATTGATTTCAAGACAATCGACCGCGCCATTGTGTGCTACGTATGGAAACACATTTTGGGCAGGATGTGAAAATTACAGCTGTACTACTCATACGGAGGTGTGGTAAAATGGCAATGTTGAAAATCCGGAGTGAAAATATTGAAAATTTGCGAACTTACGAGCGTGCGTAGGAACTGCGCAACGCACACTCGTAAAACAGTCATTTTTAGGAATTATTTCACCAAATTTTCAACATAGCCATTTTAAGACCTCTGCTCATGAACGGTGTCACTATGATTTTCTTAATTTGTCCCGTACATTGATTTTGCACACCGACTGCGCCATTCTGCGCTACACGGGCGGAAACACATTTTGGGTGAGATGTGAAAAATGACAGCTGTACTGCTCGTAAGAAGGTGTGGTAAAATGGCAATGTTGAAAATCTGGAGTGAAAAATATTGAAATTTAGGAACTTACGAGCTTCCATGAGGAACCGGGCGCAACGCAGACGCCACAAACAGTTTATTTATTGATTTATCACTAACATGGTAGTTTTTGGGATCTCTTCATGAATGATGTCACTGTCACAGTTATATTCGGCCCAAGCGGTGATTTCGCAGTCACTGCGCCAAATTACCCTTCGGCCCGAATAACGCCATGACAATGACATCATTCATGAGAAGGGGTCCCAAAACCCATGTTGAAAATTTGGTGCAAAATTCCTAAAAATGCTTGAGATATGCAATAAAGTTGAAACACCTCTGTAACTCATTATACAGCTTACGGTATTTCCTCAGTTCGCGGTCGGCTTTGAAGAGTGCAGACATGTTCCCGGTCCACTGAAGATCATCGCCAGAGTCCGGAGGTAAGTATGGGGTGGGGGTGTGGGAGGCTGGGTGCGCAGTGGGTGGGTGCGGGTTGTGGGGGCTTGGGAGATGTGTCACCTGGACTGCTTTTTGTTTTCCAGGTTTAAAAAAAAAAAGACATTGGATGTTTGCCACCTGGGTGGGCTCCAGCATGGCACAAGGACTTGGGGGCTGCTCAGCCGACGGGGATTGGGCACCCCGGGTGGCCTAAGGAATAGTTTGCCACGCTGGGGTGGGCTCCCAGTGTGGCACTACTACTGGGGGATAGCTAGCCGACGGGGATTGGGCACCCCGCCAACTATATGATATTGCCACGCTTGGGGTGGGCACCCAGCGTGGCATTTTTGAAGCTTTGGGGAGCGGGAATGCAGCACAGCCGAGGGGATTGGCCACCCATCGGCTATACAGTGCATGCGGGAGCGCGCACGCCTGTGTGGGGGGAGGAGCTGCGCGTGAGCAGCCGATATCGGTGCTCACTGAAGCATAGCTCCCCCTTTCAACTGTATGTCACTGCATTTTGGAGCGTGTCATAGACAGCTCCAAAATGCATCGGCTTACAGGGGCCGTGCCTGCCAGCACACTGACTGAATTGGAGGAGGAGGTGACACACCTCCAAAATCTCCGATGATGGCACTATGTTTCTTGCACATGCGTGCAAGCAACATAAAAAGGGCTTATGGTGCATTTTTAGTGAAAAAATATTTTGTTTTGCTTTTTTGACCAACACAGAAATAAAACTAAATTACCTATTATTCCTTGCATACCACCATTGGAAAGGTAATTTTATGCTGAACTATTTTGCCACTCATACTTTGTGTCTAGCACTTACAGTTTTTGTGCTATTAGCATTTGTTTGCGGCATGCTAATTATGGCTTGATTTTGCTTAGAAAGGCCCAGAATTCACTGTTAACAGTATACAGGAGACAAGTGCTGACACTTCAGAGAGTTCCTGTGGAGGCAATGAGTTAAGACACTCCACTAACCTTTCTTTTATGTGTTTTCATTAGCTTCCCCACCACTGACATTAGACTGACCAGCCTATTGTTGCCAACCTTCTCCCTCCTGCTGCTGTTATGGAGCAGGACAACATCTGCCCTCCTTCAGTCCTCTGGAACCACTCCTGTTTCCAGTGAGTTGAATAGGGCTGTCAGAGGTGCAGCCAGACCCTCCCTGAGTTCCTTTAGCATCCTTGTATGTAGTCTGTCCGGCACCATAACCTTGTCCATTTTCATATTTGAAAGTCCTCGCAGGACTCTTTCCTCTATAAATGGGCATGTGTCCACCTTGCTTCCCGCAGTGTTTCTGTTGCTTCTATGTGGCCTCTCCCTTCACTGTGAAGACTGAGCAGAAGTGCCTGTTCAGAACACCTGCTTTCCCTAATCCTCCTCTGTGCAATCTCCCTCTTTCTCATATTCACAACCCCCTCCCATCTTCTTCTTTTTGCTTATGTATCTGAAGAAAGTCTTGTCCCCCTTAACTACTCTTTTGGCTGTCCTCTCCTCTGTTTGCACCCCTCACTGCTTTCCCTGCTTCCCTCCGATTTACCTGGTACACCTTACTATCCCTTCCTTCTGCGTCTCTTTGTACTGCACCTCCTGAATGCAACCCCTTTAGCCTTTACCTTCACAGCCACTTCTCTAAAGAACCATAGTGGTCTCTTTTTCCTCAGGTTTTTGCTCACTTCCTTCGCTCTGAGGTTTGCTGCTCTCACTATGCCTTCCCAGTGTACCCCACTGTTCCCCCACCCAACCCTGGCAATCCCCCTGCTAGGTTATCTCTAAGACATTCACCCTTTTTTTTTTTTTTAAATCGACCTTCCTTAAGTCTAGGGCCCTTGTCTTTGTGTGGTTTGTGTTTGTCACTGTCTTTATCTTAAACTACACTGTATGGTGATCGCTGGTCCCCAGGTGACATCCCACCTTGACACCTGCAACACTGTCGCCGCTTGTGAGCATCAGGTCTAGTATTACCCCAGCCTGAGTGAGCTCTTTGATTAGTTGTCTAATAAACACCCCCTGCAGGCAGTCTAGGATGGCCAATTCTAGCTGAGGCTGCAGCTGGGAGACTCCAGTCTACATCTGGCAGATTGAAGTCCCCAACCAGCAGCATCTCCCCCTTTCTTGTCATAATGCTGATGGCTTCCTCTAGTGCCTTGTCCACTTCTTCCCCCTGTGGTGGAGGTCTGTGTATCATCCCAGTGTGAATAGCGGCTCCGGCTCCTGTCTCTAGGGTGACCCACAGCACCTCCAACCCATCCTTTATCCCAGGTTCCCTTGCACTTCTGTCTCTCTGATACCTTCCCTCACATATAGCACAACCCCTCCATCCTTCCTCCCTTCCCTGCTTCCCTTTACTTTACTTTACCTGGTACACCTTCCTAACCTCTTCCCTCTGCATCTTTTTGTACTTCCTGAATGCCACCCCTTTAGCCTTTACCTTCACAGTCACCACCCTCGAGAACCATACTGGTCTCTTTTTTCCTCCTGTTTTTGCTCACTTCCCTCATGCAGAGGTTTGTTGCCTTCACCATGTCTTCTCTCAATCTACCTCACTGTTCTTCCACTCCACCTTGGCAACCCCCCCTGCCAAGCTGTCCCTGAGGCATTCACCCATTTTATTTTTTTTTAATCCAATTGAAAGTAGCCTGACATGGCCATGTCCCAGTCATGGTTCTCAGTGCACCATGACTCACTTATGGCCACAAGATCCTGGTCTGCCTCTGTCACGATGGCCTTCAGGCCTGGAATTTTATTTCCTAGACTCCTTGCATTGGGACACATGGCTCTCCAAACCTTGCTTTTGCCCGACCTGCAACCATCCCCCTTCTTGCCTTTGCTGCCTCTTGAAACTTTCCTCACCCCCTCTCAGTGCCTTGCCACCTCAACATCTCTTTCCCCATCTTCTGCTCTTGTCCCCTACTATGCCTATGCCTCCTTCAACTTGCGCCCTGGGGGAGTTTCCTCCCCTCAGGCACTTCCTTTCTGTTTCAATCTGTGAGGGAGGGCAGTCTGTGCCTCCCTTGGTCATACTGCCTTCCCCTCAACTAGTTTAAATGTTCATCAAAGTAACATTTAAACCTCCCACTGAGAACTGCGGTCCCCTTCCCAGAAAGATGCAGGCCATCACCTCTGTATAGACCCATGTCCTTCCAGACGAAACGTTAAACTGAGCTCCCATCTGCCTGGATTGGTGGTAGTTCAGGTGGATGTTAAAGATCCCATGGCACTTATCAAAAACAGTAGGGGAATTTTTTATTGACAAAACTTCAAGAAAAGTAAAACAGATACATTGGTAATACACAATAGTACAGGAAATGAAAATCAAAACCCAAAGGGAAAAGGAAAATTAAGCTAAAAATAGGAGAGAAAGGAAAACAAAAGAAAATAACAGGAAACATCAAGTCCAAATAATACAGAAAAACTCATGTAACAGGAAAGTCATTATCAGTCACCCAAGGTAAATTCCTCCAATGCGACATCAAGTGGGTGTGGTGATATCTGTCTCTTTCATATCTGTAAACAGTCAATAATTCAGATTTGATTTTATGTAAAAGTTCTTTATAAGAAAAATCTTTCTGTTGTAAAGTAAAAAGACACCTGTATTGCCAGATAAACCATTTAAAAACAGCAAATATAACATGCAAGGTGCCAGCATCCCATTTACCCCAATGAACAGGATAAGAACCATAAACGAGAACATCATAAGTAACAGAAGCAAAAACAGGTTCATTCCAACTAGTGGCAACATAACTCCAAAAGTTGGAAATATAAGGACAAAAGAAAATAAATGATGCATTGATTCAAGAACTTGAAAGCAAACTAGGGCGGAACAATAACGATCTTGTAGTTGTTTATGAAACTGATTGCCTTTGACATTCAGTCGTCCATGACCACATAACCAAGTAACATCCCAGAGCTTAGGAGGAATACTGGTATGAGCAATCAAGGACTGCACCGACAAAAGCAATTCCGCAGGACAATTGGGAAATAACAAGGGTACCGAAAAACAGGACTCTAGTACTGAGTGATTCAAAGATTTTTTACTTTTAGAAAGCAGCCAATCACTAAATATTTTCCACAATCGTAGTTTGAGGAAAACTCTGCGGAGATAGGGTGGAACCGGAGACAACTTCACCAAGCAGTGTCAGTGGCTCAGTAGGTAGCACACTCGCCTTTGAGGCCGGGAGATCAGAGGGCTGTGGGTTCAGTTCTCACATCTGGCACTTAGGTTAATATCCCAGTACTGACACTGTAGTGCAGCATGAGAGGGGTGCTGCACTTCTGAGGTGCCGCCTTTCGGATGAGACGTTAAAACTGAGGTCCCATCTGCCTGGATTGGTGGTAGTTCAGGTGGATGTTAAAGATCCCATGGCACGAATCGAAAAGAGAAGGGGAATTTCCCCGGTGTCCTGACCAAATTTCCCTCATTCACTAAAAATACCACCAACAGCTTAATCTGATTTAAAGTCAGTTGGCATTCATCTGTATCCCCCTCCCCCGGGTCGTGTCTGAAAATAGGCAGGATTTATCTAGTGCACTTACCCGGTCAACAAAAACTAAATAAAATAAATAATAGGTTGGCCCCCCAGTCCTTAGTGGAGTTTTTTTTTCCCAACTTTCTTTGCTTCCATCACTGACCTCTGAGGACTCCCTCAGTTGACTCCCAGCTTTGTCCAGTCTTATTGTGACCTCCTACCGGGGACCCTGGCATCCGACCCACCTGCAACACACCTGTAGGCCACCCCCCCTGGCTTGCACCCCATGAGGCGGGGCTGCCTTTTGCTCCTCGATGCTTCCTTACCTGAAATCCAATGGTCTGCAGGTGGAGGTGAAGATCGGAGGTATCAGAATCCAGGAGGGCAGAATCCGGCGGTGGGTGTGGGGCTGCGGAGCAATGCCACCCCTTCAGATGTCGGGAGTTTTTCGTGTTCCTGGTGCGTGGTTTTCCTGCCCCTCCAACGGTGAGCACGAACGTGTAATCATGTCCAGGGGACATGCATGCTCCTGTGCACATCACACTGACCTCCACTGCGTCCTACCACCTGTATGCACAGAGGGTTATCGGCACACTACACCCTGGCTGCCACCATGAGGTATACTATTGCTGGAGCCCTCATCCCTCCCTCCCCAGAGAAGGTGTGGTGTTGTGAGATGCTCAAACCTTCCCCCCCTCGCTGACCCTTGGCGACTCTGGCTCGCTCCTGAACCTGGGTTGATGGCGTGATGTGGCATCTAACAGCTCAATCCTCAGCACCACCAGGCTGGTCCTAGTGAAGTATTGTTCTGAACACACTTCTTTCGTAATCAACACCTTAAAGGCTACCTAAACACAATTATGATGGGGCACACTGTTCTGAAAACCCTCCTGTGGAATTAGAGCAGACAGGGAGAGGTTTTGAATAAAATTATTTATTACCTTAAATTCTGCTGTTTAACACATTTTCGGTGACTTTTTTCAAACTGCCAAAACTAGGAAACATTTTAGAACACCGCACTGATCGGGGACTGAGGCTGCTGGGAACGTGCAACGCAATGATGCAATCTTAGCAAGTCCTATAGTCCCCAGTATGCAGTCCTTATGGAGCTTTATGTACTATGCACAATATTAGCGTTATATGTGTACTTTGTTATTGTCATTATGTAACATGTACAGTAGAGTGTACTGTACATGTTAAATAATGATAACCCCTTCCTGCTCCCAAATCCATCCCCTCACAACTGAGTCCCCACCAAAAGTTGCTTTCTTCTCTGCTGGGGTCCTCCACCTCCCACCTTGAGGGCCTCCCCCTTCAGATCCCCCACATCCTCCCTTGCCACCACTTCGGGTGCCTCTTCTGGGCAGTCCCATCTCACCAGAAAGGGGAAAGAATTCTGTAGTGGCACAGGCTGAGGGATGTGTACCTGACCGGCCACTCCAACCCTCCAAGAGCCCAGCAAGGCCCAACCGGCCCTCCTCTGCTTCTGAGGCAATGGCGGCAGACTCAGTGGCCCCTGGGTGGGGCAAGAGGTCCTCGGGATCCTAGCAGGCTTGGTATGGAAACTAGCAACCTTTGACCTCAACCCAGAGAGGTGTGTGTAAATGGGAAAGCACCTCCGTCTCCAGAAAGTGTCTCAGAATACTGCAGCTCCACAACTACTGCACTGCACCATTCCTATAACTGCTCATCTGAATTAACTCCTTTCTGCTTCTAAATGTAGCTAGATCAAGAGACAGTTCAGTCATGTAAACTCATTGTGGAATGCATAGTTCACTTATGTAAATTTTAACTTGTTTGTTTTTAAACTGTAAAAATTCAGCTGCTTTTCTGTGAGGGACACTAACTGTTTGAAATGAAAGGCAGATGTGCTATTGGGGCATGCAGCTTCAGCTCTGTAAGTTTGACAGCTTGCGGTTAGACATGACCATTTGCAACCAAAAATTACAACACAGTTATTTAGCTATTAAAAATGCTGGCCAATAATTATATGATTGATAGTTGGTAGGAGAGGCATAACTGCTGTTCATACGGCCTCTCCACAAATCTGTAAGATTAATGGCCACTGTAAGTGAACCACAGCTTGCTACAATGGCCCATGTCCCAGAATAGTGTGGGTACTAAGGAAAACAAGATTCTCAGGACATGTCATGAACCATGAATTAAGCCACCATAAGGAAAGGATGCAGGATCAGAGGGCACCCTGTTCTCGTTAACAATCAATGTCTGCTCAGATATGACATAAGCCTCTGGACTGCAAACAGTGTCTGGCTTGCCTGACAGCACATCTTCAGAAGACAGATTTTCTATTAGTTTAAACTCCTTCTTCAGTATGGAAATGCATTCCAGTCCAGACACAAGGTAATGGAGAACAGAGTGAAACCATACAATGTTCAGAGGAGGAACAAATAGCTCAAGTAATAGGGAAAACATACGGACCCCCCCGTGAGAACTCCCTGCTGGATATTCTCTTTTTTCTGTGCATAATGGAGGTTGGAAACAGGTGATGGCACATTCACACACAAGGAATACCACATCCCCTTCTGAGCCAAGGATAGAGACCCATACATGATAGACCCCCAGCTTGTCACAGGGCACTTCACTCAGTTTTGGTGTCCTCACCTGAGAAAGAACACTGACAGACTGGAGACAGTGGAGCGAAGAGTCACAAAAATGATTCAGGGCCAGCAAGACAGATTATACAAGGAACATGTAATATTGCAGGAGGCCAGACACAGAAACTAAATCTGTCAGCAGAGAAGGACCGTTTGGCCCAAACAGTCTACCCAGATGTTCCCTGCCTAGTCTTTCTCTGCAGATCCTAACTGGTCTCTGGCAACCCTCCCCTCCCCTGCCTCATTAACCAATATCCCCTATGTCTATTCCCACCCCCCAAGCTTTAAGTCCCCTACTGTTTTAACCTCTGCCTCTTATGATGGCAGTCTATTCCAGGCATCTACCACTCTTTCAGTGATGTAATGTTTCCTCACATCCCCTAACCCACCTCTCCAGCTTTATTGTATTCCCTCTGGTCCTGGTGCTCTTCCTCATTTGAAACTGACTCCCCTCCTGTACCATGTTCACCCCTGTGAGGTACTTCTCTATCATGTCCCCTCTCACTCTCCTTTCCTTCAGGATATACATGCTGAAATCCCTCAGTCTCTCCTCATAGGGCTTTTGGTGCAACCCCTGCACCATTTCAGTTGCCCTCCTCTGGACTGCCTCCACCTTGTCTATGTCCTTTCTGAGGTGCAGCCTCCAGAACTGGACACAATATTCCAGGTGAGGTCTTACCAGTGAGCAATACAGTGGCAACACCATCTCCCTCCTCCTGCTGGAGATGCCTCTCCCAATGCATCCCAGCATTACGTTGGCCCTACCCCACTCTTTGTCACACTGCCCTGTCACTTTAATGATCAGATTATGATAACCACACGGTCCCCTTCCTGCTTAGTGACTGACAGTACCTCCCACCATCCTATACTCAGTTCCTGGGTTCCTATGCCCTAGGTGCATGATTTTGCCCTTTATAGCATTGGACCCCCACTGCCATGTTCTTGAGCACTCTTCAAGTTTCCCAAGATCCTTACACATTCTTTCCACCCCCTCCTGATTGTCTACCCTATTAAAGATTTTGGTATCATCTGCAAAAAAAACATACTTTCCCTTCCAGTTCATCTGCAATGTCCCTTATGAAGAGTGTGATAGTTTAGACTACCCCCTGTTAGAAATAAGGCTATGGCATTTCTCTTTGTACCCCTACAGTCTATTGCAATAGCATTTCTAAACTTTTCTAAATAACTAATTTTCATACTTCTACCACTATGGGTAGGCCACCCATAATAGTACCTCTTCTCCCTTGTCTAGTCCCTCTTTGTATTCCTTTTCCTCCCCTGCCATATGCCCTTAAGGAGTACAAACATTAGAACAGCAAGCTGACATATAGAATAATGAATAAATAATAATTAGCAGAAATAATCTACTCAGAGTTGGTTGTGTCCTTGTTTATTATGTTATGCTCCATTAAAGAAAGTAATATAATGCTTAGTCAGAGTCAGGACAATGTCAGTGAGCACCGTTGTGTTTTATAATATGTAAAATGTGCCCCGATGCGTGTTTGCGCTAATGAAAGTGCCCTGGAATGAGAGCGAGTGCCACTTTGAAAAGCTGCACTCCGTTTCAAGAAATGTTTTAGCAACCGATTGTTTTTATGTCCTTTTCAGTCTGCAAGGGTAGCATTAAGGGAGCACTGTGGTCTCACTTCCTAGCAGCAGTGTAGGCGGTAGAGCGACTGGTTGCAGCCATCGGGTGTGTTGAAAACAGATGTAGGGTTTGTCTTTTTAAAGCAGTTTGTATATAAACACCCTAAAAAAGGCATAACTAATGTGCAGAAACTAAATATAGGAGTGTTTCCTTTAGTATTCTATGCAGAGTGCTCTTACCTGAGCTAAGCCTTCCTGGAAAAAAAATGTACTTCTAGGAGCCAGCAGCCCCATGATGAGGCTGTTATGTAAGGAACTCCCCAGCTGTCACTCAGCTGAAAAGGGGTGGGGTTTTCTTGTTTACAAGTAATTAAGAAGAAGTCTTTCTCAACAGCTTCAGTGACAGAGTGTTAGAGGCAGAATGAAATAACACCTTTGATTGTATATTTCCCTCTGTATATACAGTCAGTTTGATCTCCATACGTTTGTACTAGCCAGAATATTCCCCTGTATTAGAAAAGGGGTGGATCAGCTGACACTAGTGTTATAGGAGGACTGCACTATAAAAGCTGCCACTGAGCTAAGGTTAGTCAGATCAAAGGAAGGGAAGGGAACATTGTTTAACTAGGAGTAGCACACTAAGCCGAAGCTTATTTCCAGATGCGGCCTTGGAGCACAAGAAAGTTAAGTGACTTGCTCACGATCACACACTGTGCACCTAGGCGACTGTGGGATTCAAACCCAGGTCTCCAGATCTGCAGCTCAGAGCCTTAACCCACTGCGCTCTACTGCCTCCTTATCATCCTGGGAGAGTGTCCTGAGAGGTTGGTCTGAGAGCACAAAAGTTGATAGAAAATTGTACTGGTTAAAGTATTCTACACTGTGGCAGAATCACTGGATGGAAGTGATTCTGAAGCTCAAGGAGAGCTTATTTATTTCTTTATTGTTTTTTTTTTCGTTTCTAGTCTGAAGTTTAAGACAGTATTACTTTATTATTGATTTGTTTTATTTCTGTATAGCATGATTTGCTCTATATTAGTTTTACAAAAATAAACATCACACAGAATTTTTGTGTTGAACAAATCTTGAAGTACCATGTATGCTTTCATTACCCTACCCCACGAACCCTACCACAAAGACACTGAAGAGGCCTGGCCCCAGTACTGAGCCCTGCAGCATCCAGGTAGTCACTCTTCCATTGTTTGAGTAAGTAACATTAACCACCACCCTCTGTCGCCTATCCATTAATCAGTTTCTAACCCAATTTACCAATTTGGATACCATCCCTAGGCTGCTCAATTTCTTAATCAGTCTCCTGTGCAGTACAGTGTCAAAGGACTTGCTAAAGTCCAGATAGGCCATGTCCACTGCGCCCTTCCCTCAATCTTTTTCCCTGGTCACCCAGTCAAAGAAATTAATCAGGTTTGTCTGGCATGACCCCCCCCCCCCAAATGAATCCATGCTGCCTTTGGTCTTGCTGCCCATTGGATATAAGATAGTCTATCAACCTTTCCTTTATCAGCGTTTCCATTAATTTCCCCACCACTGAGGTGAGGCTCACCCACCTATAGCTGCTAGCCTCTTCCCTCCTGCGTACTTATGTAGAGGGACCATGTCTGTTCTCCTCCAGTCCACTGGAACTATATTCAGTGCCAGTGAGCAGTTGAATAAGGCCATCAGCAGGGTGGCCAGCACTTCCCTGAGTTCCTATAGTACCCTTGGGTGTATCCCATCTGGTCGCCATACACTTGCCTATTTTCACAACTGCAATACCCTTCAGGACTCTTTCCACTGAAAATGGACTTGAGTCCGCCTCCCCCCATTCCTCTGCTCCTTGGTGGTTCATCCCCCCTCCTTCCACTGTGAAGACTGAGCAGAAAGACCTCTTTGGGATGTCGCTTTTTCTTAGTATGTTTCGGTGCAGTCTCCCTCTGTTGCCCTCCTTATCTTCACTGTCCCTCTCCTTGCTTTCTTCTTACTTATGTACATGAAGAAAGAACAGTTATGTACTTACCGTAACAGAAGATCTTCAAGAGACTCTCCTCCACTAGGCCACACCTTTGGAACTATAGCTGTCAGCACTTGGACCACACAGAAACTTTTTCTAGCCGTGGGCCACCCATGATGACACCCAATGTCTGTATCTATATAAACATAGGCAGCCCCATCACTACTCAGTGTCTCGTGGGACATTAGACTCGGAGGACACCAACCATGGGGAACCAGGAAAAATGACCAGCACAAGGCATAGAAGGACAGCCATATGGCTGGAAAAAGGATCCATGGAGTAGATTTAGGCATAGCATCTGAAGCAACCCTCACTGAAGCAGAAGGAAGAGGGAGGGAGGGAGGGAGGGACAGTGTGGTCTAATTGAGATTTGAACGAATATCTATTGTTACAGTAAGTATTTAACTGTTCCATCTTCTTCGACGATATCTCCTACATTAGGCCACACCTTTGGAATGATTCCCAAACAGTCCCAAATAAAACTGGAAGGATGGTACAGCCTGACAGTTATTCAGGACAGAAGGCCTTGTATTACAGCTAGTCCAAATCCAGCATGTTTATGAGAGATTGTGTCCAGACTGTAATGTTTTTTTTTTTTTTGTTAATCAATCAATCAATCAATATCTTTATTTATCCAGGCAGGCACCATTGAGCAAGGCTCATGTGCAAGGTGGACCTGGTCATGAATACATCGAAGTACAGTACAGAAGCAGGTATACAAAAAGCAATAATGTACAAGGAAGAAAAAGTGTATACAGTACAGTACAAGGTTGAAATAAAAAAACAAACAAAAAAAAAAAAACAGCATTATTTTACAATTGAAGAAGTCAGCAGATGTACAATCAACCATAGGCATACAGGGGTTATAAGCAGAGATCTTCTGAGTGAGGCAGCTGGCAACTACACATATAGGGGAAAGAGGCCGTGTATGGGGTGGCAGGTTAGAGAGGTAAAGAAGAGGAGGGATATATTACCGACGACTGGGGGAAAAATTGGGCTAAAACCATAGAAAGTGACGATGGCTGTCATGTACTTGTTTATTATGATAATGATGGAGGAGGGGTAGATAATTGGGACACTACTATGGATGGGGTGGTACTTTAGCCAGGCGGGAGCAGGCAGGGAAGGCTGGGTGCAGCAGGAAGAGTTAATAGGGAAAGAGTGAGAGCCAGGGTAGATACATGGCTTAGCGGCCAGGATGGAAAGGGGGTTATGGAATTAGTGGGCTGCAGGAGGAAAAATTTGACAAGGTGCTTCATAGCGATCAGAGAGCACCTTGAAGATATGCAGGCTAACAGGGCAGCTCAGCTTCAAGTTCCTTTGTAAACCATTCCACAATGTGGGTAAAGAGAGCTTAGAGCAGCTTTGCCAAAACGATGTTGACCCCTTGGAACTTGGGGGCAATTAGGGAATAGCTCCTTAGAAGCGTGGGTGCATAACACACTCAGAATACAATCTGAGACATATGAGGGGAGCTTGTTGGTCACCGCTCTGAAGGCCCATAGTGCGGCGTTTCTATTCCTTCTATAGTGAAGGGAAGTCCAGCCTAACGATGAGTACAGGGAGCAGTGGTGTGTGGAAAGTGGAAGGCCAATAATGAACCTGATAGCTCTGTGGTAGAGGATGTCCAACTTAGCCAGTGCAGAGGCAGTGCAGTGGCTGTAGAGCAGGTCTGTGTAATCTATTAAAGATAGGAAGGTAGCTTGAACCAGTTGAACCTTGGCCTCCTTTGTGAGCAGGTGGTTAATTCTGCAGAATAATCCTAATCTTTGCCTTAGCTTCTTCTGTAGTTCTTCGAGATGGTTGGCAAAGGAAAATTTATGATCGAGCCAAACTCCTAGATATTTGAATTTAGCTACATACTCTAGTGTTTCTCCAAGAACAGTGGTAATTTGTGGGGTAACCCCGCCTACAGCAGGAATTGCCGCATGCAAGGAGGGGGAGAAGAGCATGGCTTTTGTCTTTTTCGCATTGAGCAAAAGCTTTTTGTTTATGAACTGGTATTGTAGAAGGTTAAATTCAACTTGGAGGTCTTCAAAGGCTGCTTCCGGCGTGGGACGACTCAAGTTCAGTACAGTGTCGTCTGTGAATAAGTGGATGTTGGCTTTTTTGATGGGGTCATTGATGTTGTTAATGTAGACTGCAAAGAAGAGGAGACCAAGGATAAAGCCCTGGGGCACGTCCCTCAGCATAGGTTTTAATAGAGAAAGATCACCTTCAGCTTTAACCTGCTGTTTCCGTTCTCTGAGGTAGTCTGCAAACCAGCACATAGATTTATGGTCCAGGCCTAAGGTGCTTAAGGAGGAAAGAAGCAGGCTGTGATCGACTGTGTCGAATGCCTTACTAAGATCCTCTCTTTCCCTCGGCTCTGGTCTCCTTGGGAGCACCAAGGAGTCATTCCCTATCTTGGATAGTCCTCCATCGCCCATGTAGCCTCGGTTTACCCCCCAGGCAGGGACGAGGTGGGCCTCAACACCCCGATATCTTTAGTAGCATCGGTCGGGAGGGTGCCAGGAGGGCAGCCACAAATCAAGGGCAAGCTCCGGTGCTCCATCTCGGCCGGAGCCGAAGGGTATGTTCCCATTTCTAAAGAGTGGCTAGTGCCCTGACGTCAAGGCGTTAGTACCAACGTCTGCCACTCACAACTCCATCTCACACTTCAGTGCCTGCTTTGTCTCCAGCCTCTGCCAGAGGCCAGCCGAGTGCCAAACAGGGACCCCTGTCCCTCCCGGGAGAGGAGAGCTGTCCTCCAGACGCTCGATCCTCTCCCAACCCCCAGCAACCTGGGCTCGCTCCCGAACCCGGGTCGCCGGCGTGGCATGAGATGTGACGTTCAGCACCTCAACCCTCAGTGCCACCGGGCCAGACTTAAACTGTAATGTTAAGTGAAGGTGTGGACAGTGCTTCATGTGTCTGCAGCAGAAATGTCAGCAGCAGAATTTTTTTTTTTTATATTTTATCTTTTTATTGAGATAATCAAGATATAGTACATACACATTATTCATGGTAGGTCATTATATTACACAATATACTTATAGACTTTAACTTATCCATTACTATTGAATTTTTGTCAGCATTATTATGTCTGTTTTTTTAATTCCAGACCTTCTAGTACTAGTTTTGCACTTGCCGGGATCCGACCTGCTTCCATGTTTCCTTTGGATTAAGTACAATGGTCCACAACAATCCCCACAGTCCAGGTTCTGCTTAACTAAGGAGGTGGAGATGGTTAACCGGATGGAGCTGAGTGTTAAGGGATGAAGTCAGAATTTAATTCAGAAACACAGAGTACCCGTTTCTGCCATTTATTGTGAAATTGCTCTTCCATCTCATAAATTTTGGCAGTTAGGTTTTCCATTTTATAGATTTCATTCATGATTTTGCACCATTTGTTGATGGTCGGGGGATCCGGTTTCATCCAATTCCTAGTTATAGTTTTTTTTAGTGGCTAAGAGGTAAATCAGCAGCAGGGATCATGTTGAAAGGCACAGGTCTCTTGGGGGTACCATTATTAATGCCAGTTCTGGGGTCAAGTTCAGTGGTGCCCCCTCTAAATTCTCTAGTTGGAGTAGTATTTGTTCCCAGTAAGTAGACAGTACCAGGCATGCCCAAAAGATAAGTCCCTGGTTGGCTGGGTTTTGCCCCAAATTTCCCCAGCAGTTACCGTAGGTGTTTGGCATGTATTTTGCTAATACTGCCAGTGTTTGAAAATATCTGTTTCTATTCTTTCATGCAACTTCTCTCCACATGGTGGAGGAGGTTATTTTAATTGCTGGGACAGAATTTTTTACCCAGCGCTCAAATTCTATGTCTGTGTTAAAATCATTATTTCAGCTATCTAAAATTGACTTCATACTGTCTCCCAATTGGTGATGGAGTGCTTTACACAACTTCCCAATTAAGTGTCCCCATAAGGAATCTATTATCTGTTATCATGGTCATAATAATGGGAGGATTCCTTAGGAATTTCGTAAGGGAACTATGCAAGTGGAGTAAGTAAGTTCAGACCTGAAAGTAGCGATAGTGTTCTCTACCTGTTAGTTCAAAGTCACGTTGCAGTGACACAAAGGGGACAACTCCCTGGGAATCAAGGAACTGATATATGTAAGTCAGTCCCAGTTGTCCCCATCTGCAGTACATGAAATCAGTTCGGGTCAGAAGGAACTCTTCATGAGATTCTAAGACACTGCAGAAATAGAATATCTGATGAAAAGCCACGTGTTTCTTGATTGTGCTCCATGCCCTGAGTGTGTTACGGCTCATTGAAGTAAAATGCACCAGTGGGGAGGAGGGGTTGAGCGAGAGAGGACAGTAAGATACAACCGAAATCATAGAGGTCATTTAGTGTGAACGCTATTGTTTTCCACAGGGTAGTAACTTGTGTTGATAGCCATGTTAGAATCATTTGGAAATGTGCCGCCCTTGCATAGTTAATTAAGTATGGCAAGTTGACACCTCCTTGTGCCAATGGTAGCTGCAGAAGGGAAAGCTGAATTCTCGGGCACTGTCCAGCCCAGATAAATTTAGATGTAATTTTGTTCCATGACTTAAAACAAAAAGGGGATGGGAATATGGGGAGAGTCTGAAATAAATAAAGCAGGTGGGGAGAAAATTAATGTGGACAGTTTCTATTCAAGTGAAGAAGGAGAGCATTAATAGATTCCATTTGTTCAGATCCTCCTGTATAATGACTGTTAGGGGCTCATAATTAAGCACTTCTAAATTCCCTAAATCTTTAAGTATATCTATTCCAAGATATTTTAATTTAGTACTGTGCCATTTTAAGGGTAGTAACGTCTTCAACCTCATGGAGTGGGTATAAAAGTTAAAGAGCACTTCTGTCTTATGTAGGTTTAATTTGAATCCTGCTAGTTGTCTAAATGTGTTGGTAATTTGCCAGGCCATCGGTATGGACCTTTCTGGTTCTAGTAATGTCAGCAGAACATCATCCACATATAGCATAATTTTGTATTCCTGCTGTCCCAGCAGTATCCCTTCTACTTTAAATTCTAAGCAAATTGCTTGGGCTAGGGGTTCAATATATATTGCAAATGGTATGGGTGAAAACGGGCATCCCTGACATGTGCCTCATTGCAAGGTTATTGGAAGGGGAAAGATGGCTCCATTTACTCTCATATATGCTTTTGGTGAGGAATAGAGTGATTTCAGCCATGTTAAGACCTGGTCTAGGAAAGCAAAGGCTGACAGAGCACTCTACAGAAAATCCCAGGAGACCCTGTCAAAAGCTTTTTTCTGCATCCCAACTCAGGAAAGCAGTAGGTATTTGTCTGGATTGAACTCTCTCCAGCAGCAATATCGCTTGTCTGATGTTGTCCATTGTGTGGCATTGACAAATAAATCCTGACTGATCTGGGTGTATCAGCTGTGGAAGAATTTTTTCTAGTCATTTGGCCAATATGGCCATGTAAATTTTACAATCTACATTTAATATTGATGTGGGGTGATATGATGTTGCGCAGGTTGAATCTTTATTAGGTTTTAATATGGTAAGATTATACCATAGTCCCATGGGGGTGTAATCTTCCGCTATTTCTGTATAAGCACTATGGAGAAGCGAAAGTAGTGGTTCTCTTAATTTTTGTACCATCCGGCTGGATACCCGTCTGGTCCAGGACATTTCTGGGCTTTTGTTGTTTCAAGTTGGAACTCTATCTCTACTGTATGTATTGGGGATGTCAGGTTGACTTTTTGAATTTCAGAGAGCTGGGGGAGTTTTAGCTGATTTAGAAAAAGAGTGGTGCACATACCTCCAGGGCTCAGGGTTGCCGTATATAGTTTCTGGTAGTATTGCTGAAAGATCCTCCATTTTGGGCGTCTTCATGTGTAATTTGTTTTGTGGTGGGGTCTCTGATCTTAAGAATGCACGTCTCATTGCGATGTGCTCAAAGTTTACATGTTAAATTCTGTGTCCCTCTTGAACCTCCCTCATATGAGGAATGCTTAAGAAAGGCTAGAGTTTGCTGGACTCTCAGATCCATCAGTTCTTGCAGTTGGTCCTTTGTTTCCTTTGTTCTGTCACTGACTGCTTTATCATTAGTGAAGAACAGCATTTATTTCATAGGTTGCCAGCCATTCTGTTAGAGTATTGTATCTATTTTCCTGTTCCTTTTTTTCCCCTCAAGAAATAACCAATAATTTCACCTCGTAGGACAGTCTTTAACTGTGTCCCAGAGAATAGGAGCCGAAACTGGGTATGTTTGGTTGTCCTGAATTATCTTAGGCATACATTTGGCCAAGTGATCCCAGAACTGCTTGTCTTTTAAAAGGGCAGATTGAGACGCCAGAAAAAGTCTTTTTGATGCTTCCCTAGGTTTATTTTCAACAGAAGAGAGTGGTGATTGGAGAGAATTTTAGGGCCATAAGTGAGGTCTTGAATATTAGTGAAGTGCTCACAGGTAGTAAAGAAATAATCTATTCGGGAATAAGATTGGTGTCTGGGTGATTGGAAAGTGTATGCCTTCTGAATAGGAAATTGTCATCTCCAGATATCTATTATTCCTAAGTGTTTAAAGTTTGTTGTAATATATAGTTGAGTCGGAGTGGCTCGATGTCCCTTAGTATTAGCAGTGTCTAATTCCGGAGAGAAAACTACATTTAAGTCTTCCCCCCATTATTAACTGTCCATCTAAATAGTCCATGAGTTTATTTAGAAATGTCTTCACTATCTAGGGTGCTGTATTTGGGGAGAGAGGTATGTTCACCAATGTAACTTCTTGCTTGTATAGGTGCCCCTGGAACATTACGTATCACCCCTGGGCGCCTATATACATTTGTTTTATTTCCAGTGGTACTGCTGATGGGAAAAGTATAGTAGTTCCTCTTTTTCTACCACTTGGGTGGGAGGAGGCAAACACTTTGTACCTGCCTCCCCATCCCAGTTTTGCATGTTCTGGCTGGGAGAGATGGGTCTCCTGTAAGAAATAGATATCTGCATGTTGCTGTCTAAGGTACTGCATTAGTCTGGTCCTCTTAATGGGATTGTGCAGGCCATTGATGTTTTGTGAGAAAAGCTTTAACTGGTCTTACTACCACTGCTACGTTTTATTTTTCTCCAAGGTTTCAAGGTCATCCATGATGACAGAGAAGGCAGGACCCCCGGCAAATACCTCTGACTAAGAATGAGACATCTACGAAAGATTCCCTACCCTTCCATTCGTCGTGTAGAATCTGAAGACAGCCTGCAATCTGTCTGGGACAGATCTTTCTCATTCCTGTATTGTCTGACAGTTAGATTCAAATAAACCCTGCATTTAAATATTGCAATAAATACATAAAACCCACCTGTTTGTGTATGTCTCTTTTTCTCCCCAAAAACATAAAAGTGCCTATGCTCTTTATTTAGAATTACTTGGGCAAAAACTATATACAATTGTAACCTTGCCCAACAGGGGCATGAAGTCCTAATCCAGTCTAATTAATTTTCCTTATGTAACATACTCCTGTCCTTCTTCCAGTGAACTACTAAACCAAATACATAAACTACATACAAGGTCACTCTTAGGGGCAGAATAACTATTTCACCCTGGGTGCCTGTACAAACCAAGCCTGGTTTTACATGTGGTTTCCAGACAGGGGGGCTTTATTTGGGTGTGGATACACCCTACCCTCCTGAGGGACTGTAATGTCCCTGGTTAAGGTTGGATAGGTGATGGATTGGGGAGGGATTCGTCCTTATTATCACTCCATGAATGATTGAGTGATGTAGGGAAAGAAGGAAACACGGCGTCATGCCACCTGGGGGATTCATTTCCACGGGTGAATCGCTGAGCCCCTCCAGAAGGTGCTGTTAGAAGGAAAATAATAATTCACCTCTTGTTAAGGCATCTTGTTATTATTTCTTATGTCGGTGTACTGCTTGTAGGTGTGCCACTCCTCAACTTTAAGTGGTATGCCACTGCGTGGTCTGGGGATAGAGATGAGCAAATAAACAAAAGGGTAGGGTGGGGATCTCCCTCCCCCATCCCTCCCTCCACGTCCACCCCATTGGGGTAGGGAAAATACAAGTACAACAGCTACTTTCTCTGTGCCGAATAGAGTGGAAGGTGTTGTAGAAAGGGGGTTTGGGAGACAGCTTAACCCCCCACCCCCACATCTGTCCCTTTACTAAAGTACAACTATAGTTCCGGGCAGTGTTTGGTCATTTATAACTCGGGTCCCAAGTAAGAGAATTCAGGTTCGTCGGGTACACCATCGTTTCTTTTTTTTTTTCCCTTCCTTTTTCCCTGTCCACCCTCCCCCCCCTTGGGCCAATTGCCCCAGAGGACCTGCACCCCTCTTGGCTCTGCCACCCGACTGCATATTGCAGCCACCACAGGGTAACCCGACGTGACCATTTGTCGGGTGGGTCCTCCTCTTCCGAGGAGAAATGGCATAGCAGCCTGGGCAGTGGCTCTGGATACTGCTGCGGTCGGTCTTAGTGGAGTTCGAGGAGGCACTTAGCCCGGGGCGGCCGTCATCCTGGTGGGTGAAGACGCCAAGTTTTTCTGTTTTTTTTCCTCCTGCTTTTCCCCAGATCGCGATGCCTCTGTGCTTCCCCGGGTCTCCACTGGGGGCCACTACAGAGCGATGCCTTTCCCCAGCCCACCCAGGAGAGGAGACCCATCCTCCGGAAGCTCGATCCAGCTCCTACCCCTGCAGACACTCCAGTGCCCAAGTCCATTCCCGAACCCAGGTCGCCAATGTGACTAGAGGTAAGGCACCAGCGCCTCAACCCTCTGTGCCACTGGGCTGGCTACACCATCATTTCTAATCAAACTGATAAGCCCATGGTAACACGTTGAGACTTAAGCAACTTGGCTTGGGTTGTTAGGATGTCCTGAACTGGGCTATCTATGATAAGATACCAGTATCAGTTCAGTGTGTAGCACTACATGTTTGTCTTACCTCAGTACTCCAGCTCTGATTATATTTATACTATCTCTCTTACTTAATACTGTCCTATATGCTAAACAGGGAATATATAATGGGTTGCAGTGGAATAAGACATTTATCTCCACTAGTGAGTGGCAAGACCCATAACTCACGAGTAACAAATCCACAAGTTATAAGGGTCTTACCACTCATGTGGAGGTAAATGTGTTGTTCTACTGCAACTCATTATGTATATAGCTATTACTAATACAAGTACACTTTAACTCATTCTTTGTATAACTATTCCACACATTGGTTTGGCCATAGGAATAATTACGACCAAATTTTAACTCAGGTGCTACAATTCACTGCTTTGTTGTTCTGTCATATGTTTATACTTGAAACCGAGAAAACATCAGTTTTAGGGCAGATCTAACCCAACTTATTGGATTTCAGTGATCCCATTCCAGGGTTCTATGCCCACTGTCACAGTTTTTTTTTGGGGGAGAGAAGCAAAAAGAAAAACATACAGATAAATTCAGAGCTCTGCCCTCCTTGCTGGTCTATGCTATTAGTTTACCTTAAGCTTAATTTTAATTATTACTGATCCTGTTCTGTAGATCAGATGTCCACCATGCCTCATATTTGCTCGGGGGGGGGGGTGTCAAAAAAAAAAAAGCCAGGTTTCGGGGTTTCAAACTCTCTGGTTGTCCTGTGTTCCATTAGTATACTCAGCCCACAGAAAATCAGGGGTCTGATGGCAGCACTACCCTGGGCAGCCCAAGAACTGACCAACAGGATGGGCATCGCTTTTAAACTCCTGACCCTGTGTCATTATGATGTATATTCAGGGGTCCCAATCACCAAAAATGTGTTTCTCAATGGCCCCCCACACCTGGTTATCTGTGTGCACTTTGTCTAGAGAAGAGAGGAGTGGCTCTGCTGTTTTTAGCGCAGAGGTTTCTCTATAGTGAAGATACCCATATACCACTGAAAGGAATATGCACATATGGTACTATAAAAAATGTCTCTAGTGTGTCTCCATAAATCTTTATTCCTGTAGCCAACTCTAGGTTATTTGAATGGGTGTTGTTCAAACAATCAGTCTCTCAGGGTTGTTCTACTGATTTAAGAACCCAGCTCCCCTCTCTCTAGCAACTGACAATACGGCTTACTTAAAAGAGGGCTGCTATATATGTGCAGGTGCCTCTAAAACAAATAGGTTTACCATATACAGAGTCTTAGAAGGATGAGAGAGAGAGAGAGACGAAGAAGCCACAGAATGTAAATATTATCTCGGTGTCTGTGCACCATTTTTGTCAGGGGAGGGGGGTAGAGTCAGGCTTCTGACTCAAAAGCTATCCTCCTCTCTGTGACAGGGAGATCCTGCCACTCTTGAGGACTGACCTTTTCTTAAATCTGTTGCAACAGTTCTTCAATTTCTTAGCCTAATCTATCTTTTACAATTTCTAGTCCATAAGGTTGGCCACCTATGGGTGCCCCCCCTCCCCTTTCTTGACTATGTTATGGTTTCCTTGTTAATTTTCCTTTTCCCTCTCAGGTCCTCGTACAGGGAGGTTATTGTGGTGACCACCGAGGTGATGTAAAACAACAGGCTGTATTCCTCATTGTTGGATTTAGTATGCAGTAGCACTATGTCATAAAAGAAAAAATTACTCACTATAGTAATGTTGTTTCTTCTAATGGGGTCTTGCTGTATTCTGACTATATGCAGTTACCCCCAGCACTTGAACTGCTCTGGAGATTAAAGGGTTAACTCTATGCAAAAGCATAGAACATTGAGCTCGAGCTCAGTTTTCAAACCTCTGTCTGTGGTACTCTGAAGTGTAACCATCAGATTCTTACGAGCACTAAACTAACTAACTCAAAGAAGAAATGTTTCAAAATTTTTGTGCCAAAGGGCAAACTCAGGTTTTAGGGTCAAAAGAGTCAAGTCAAGAAAACAACCCAAAAAGAATCCAACAGGTAGTGATTTACCAAAAATGATTAATAAACAACTAAAAGAAACCCTCTAAGAGGTGGAGGCATGTCCAGTACACCTCTGGGGTGCAGCACTGTGCCTGCCTCACCACATCCCAAAACTACTAGGTTCCAGGAGGGAAGGCAGGGAGGGAGATCAGAATACAGTGAGACTCCATTAGAAGAAACATTATTATGGTGAGTATTTTTTTCTTCAAACAACATGAAGTCTTGCTGTATTCTGACTATATGCAGACTACCAAGCAGTACCCCCCTTGGAGGAGGAAGTTACAGAACCTATTTTTGGGAAAAGACTCTGCAGCACAGCCATGCCAAACCTAGCAACACTTCATGACTGGATGTCCAAAGAGTAATGCTTGGTAAAAGTGTGAACAGATTACCAGGTAGCTGCTTTGCATATGTCCACTAAAGGTATATCTCTAGCTGCTGCGACCTAAGCAGCTGTACCTCTGGTAGAATGAGCCCTCAGGCCTGAGGGAGGTTCCTTCCCAAGTTTAGAATAGCAGAATTGAATACAAGAGACAATCCATCTGGCAAAAGACCTCTTGGTGGCAGGTTTGCCCTTTCCCACTTCACCATAAGTGAGAAACAACTGAAAGCAGTTCTTTCTATGGGCCTTAGTATGCTCAATATAGTAACTAAGAGCCCTTTTTACATCCAGACTGTGTAACCTCCTCTCCCCAGAGGAGGAATGATCAGTGAAAAACACAGGCAATGACATGTCAATGGTTCAGATGAAAATCTGACACCACCTTGGGAAGAAACCTTCTATTGGTGCGGAGGACCACCTTATCCCTATGAAAGGAAATGAAATTAGGGTCCACTGATAAGGCTTGTAATTCACTGAGGTAATGGACACCAAGAACACAGTTTTCCAAGTCAAGTATTTCAGCTCAGCTGAAGATAAAGGTTCAAAAGAGGGCTGCATAAGCTAAGCAATACAGATGTTCAGATCCCAAGAAGGAGTAGGCTCCCCTAAAGGGAGGACTGACATGAACCAAACCTTTGAAGAATTTCCTGAAAACTGGATATGAAGCTAGGGAGGAGCCCTTGCCAGCAGAAAGGAAGGCAGACATAGCTGCCAAATGTACCTTGAGAGTAGTAGGCCGGAGGCCTAAACTGTTAAGATGCAATAAATAGTCCAATACAGTGGCAATATCAGCCAGTTCTGGCTTAGTATGCCTCCTGGAACACCAAAACCCAAACCTTTTCCATTTGGAGTTGTAAGTCTTCCTAGTAGCAGGTTTCCTGCTGCCTTTTAAAATATCCAGGCTGGATTGGGAGAAATGCAAACTTGCATATTCTAGCTCTTCAAGATCCAGGCCTTGAGCCTGAGAGTCTGAAGGTTGGGGTACAGAAACCTCCCCTGAGAGGAGGTGAGGAGATTGTGTTGTCTGGGATGACACAAGGGCAGTGTTACTGACAGTGACAACAGCAGAGGATGCCAAGGCTGTCTGGCCCAATCTGGAGCCACCGGGATCACCTTGCAAGGCTGAGACCTGGTTTTTATCAGGACCCTGAATATCAGAGGAAGAGGAGGAAATGCATACAGAAACCTACTGGTCCAATTCAGTAGAAGAGAATCCTGAGGGACAGGACCCAGAAGGGGTGATCTGCGACAATAAAGAGGAAGTTGATGATTGTCTGGGGCTGCAAAGAGATCTATCTCTGGGGTGCCCCACCTCTTGAAAATGACTTGAAAAACTAGAGGGTTCAGGGTCCATTCATGATGACCCTGAGAAATCCTGCTAAGAGCATCTGCAAGAATGTTGTCCTTTCCTGGGAGATGCACAGTCATCAGGGAAGCCTGAAGGGGAATAAGCTAGAGTCCATACTTTCATGGCCTCTGTGCACAAGACTGAGGAGCAAGTGCCTCCCTGCTTGTTGATGTACCACATGGTTGTGGTATTATCTGTCCTGATCTGCACCACTTTCTCTTGAACCACAGTTGAGAATGTCTGAAGTGCTAGAATGACAGCTCTCAATTCGAGAAGATTTATGTGTAGACGAGACTCCTGGTGTGATCAGGTTCCCTGAGCTGTAAGATGATCTAAGTGGGCTTCCCTGCCTAGCAGGGAGGCATCTGTGGTGAGAGTCACAGAAGGGACTTGACTGATAAAGGGAACCCCTTGTCGAAGATTGTCTTCCTCTAGCCACCACTGGAGGGCCTGGACTAAGGTTTGAGAGACTGGAACCAGTTTGGAGAGATGGTCCTTTTTCTGAGACCAGAAAGATCTGAGATGAAACTGAATATCTCTCATCTGAAATCTTGCTCCCTGAACTACTGCTGTGGAAGGTGCCATGTGGCCCAGCAGTTATAGAAAGTGTCTGGCTGGATGAGACACAAGAGGACGAAAAGAGAAGGCAAGAGTAACCAATGACTGAACCCTTGAGAGAGGGAGAAACGCCCTTGCCTGAATAATATCTATTTCCACCCCTATGTAGGTGAGAAGTTGGGCTGGCTCCAGAACAGACTTCTCTAGATTTAGAATGAAACCCAAGGATTCTATTTTTTTTTTTATTCTTTTTTTGGGGGTTCAGATTGATCAAAAATGGGAGATAAGTTTTTCTGATATTTATACACATCAGATTATCTTTTGCCCATTTATTGTTATATTCATCTCTACTCTATCCTAAGGGAATAATCCAGGCTTTTTTAATTTATATCCCAATTGCTATAATATCCAAGAAGGGCAGCCAGATCTTTTGAAATTTATCCTCTTGTTTCACACTAATAAACTGGATTCTTTCTAGGTTCATGGCATCCACCATATAATTTAACCAAGTTTTAAATGTTGGTGGGGTTACATCTTTCTATTTTGTTAATATACATTTCTTCGCAATTGTCATTGCCATACAGATAAATGCTTGTTGATTTTGATCGTTCTTTGTACCTTGTCCCTCTAGACCAAACATTGTAAACAAGATTTTAAAGTTTATTTTTTCATTTATTACTTTCTTGATAGTATTATATATTTTTGTCCAAAAATTGTTTAGGTAGGGACAGCTATGAATCAAATGAATCAGTGTACCTGTTGTTATAGTACATCTTGGGCATTTTTCATTTATATCTGCATTCATTTTATGTATTTTATATGGTGTTAAAAAAGTTCTATGTACAATATTGTACTGTATTTGTCTTAGATTGGTAGATTTAATATCCTTAAATGTTGAAGCTAGGATCTTATTCCATAACTCATTAAATCTTTCGTCAGAAGACTCTTTTCCCATTTCTTCTTGCCATTTATGTTTCAGTTTTACCATCTCTTTTATAGTGGGCATTATCAACGAGTTACACAGAATTGAGATTGTTTTTTTATTTTCCTTCTGTTCCTCTAACTCAGTAGTTCTCAGACTTTGTCACAGTGGGCCTCCCCAAATCCACAGAAAAGATGGTGAGCCTCCCCAAGAAATAAAATAATCTTGGGCCTCCCTAAAGAAAAATAACACACTGTACTTTGCACAGTACACCATGAATAAATTGAAACCCCTTTGAGTAATTGGCTGTCATTCAGTTCTTTGTCTTATAGTGACACGGAACCTTTGAAATAGAGCACCTGTGTGCAAAGGTGTTATTTGAATAAAATATAAAATACCCCCCCCCACAGGCCAGTCTACTGTTTTGAATCTTGAACCATTGTTACCACTTGCTGCAGTACCTTCATGGGGCCAGACTACTCTCTCTGCTTCCAGTCTATCTGGAATAACCTTCCTACATACCTTGCCTCTCCCCTCTTTCCCTGCTCTTAAGCAACTTCTCAAGGAGTACACTGCTCCTTCCTACTATTGCTCTTGGCACGTCTATGCTCAACCCTTGTATTTGGGCTGTTCTGCCGTGAGTCTATACAAATTGATCAATTACCACCACTCCTTGATTGCTCGATGTTCCTATTTATTTGCACTGTTGTTCATTTTGTATTGCTTGACTGCTTTGCAGTTACCTTTTGAAATGTATCCATTCTGTACCCTTCTGTAGGTGCACCTGAAATGAGCCTCAATTCATTCACCTTCCCTTGGCACCGATTTTTAAATAAATACATTAATTTTGCCTACCATTGTCCTCTTTCAGTTTGCTTCACACAAAATATATAAAACTCAAAATTTAAATACATTACTTTTTCAGACTTGCTTGGGCCTCCCCTGGAACAGGTTGGGGCCTCACCAGGGAGGCTGGCCTCACCATTTGAGAACCCCTGCATCTAACTTATTTAATATTGGTGTGGAGCTTCATCTTATTTCCCCATTTATCTTTGTTATATAATGTTTCATTTGTATATATTTAAAATAGTGTGTCATAGGAAGAGAGTATTTTTGTCTCAGGGCGCCAAATGACAAAAAAACTTCCTGATCAAATAGTTGAGCCATTTCTGTTAAACCATGTATAATCCATAATTTTGTGACCGGGTCATTCATGATTGGGTTATGTTTCTGGTTATTATGTAATGGTGTATATTTCATAATACCTATATCAGTTTTTATTGCTCTGTGTAGTTGTATCCAACATTTAAGGGTAGTACGCTATGTAATTGGGAGGTGCTTTAAATTTCCTTTATCCATATCTGGTCCAGAAAAAAAGGAAATTCATTAAAGTGGGGTACTTAATTTTTAATTTTTCCATTAGAACCGAGTTTATATTCTCTGTCTGGTCATTTAGCCAGTTCCATATTATGGTAACCTGAGAAAAAAAGTAATATTTGTAGAAATCAGGTAACGCCAGCCACCCCGGTTCTACAGGGAGTATTAGTTTATTATACGCTATCCTTGGGTTTTTATTTAGCCAAATAAAGTTAGAAATATTCTTTTTTAAAGACATGAAAACTGTCATTGGGACTTCTATTGGTATAGCTTGGAAGATATACAGCACCTTAGGTAAAATCTGCATTTAAATCAGATTTACTCTACCTATTAAAGTGCATGGTAGTCTCTTCCATTTCTCAAGATCTATTTTTATTGTTTGTAACAGTGATTCATAATTTGTTGTTGTTATATTATTTAATTTTCCAGTTATTTTGATTCCTAAATATTTAAACTCCTCAACTTCCCTGCAGTATTTTTTGTTTTAAAATATATCTTTCCTGGACTCTAACATTTTTAAGACTGAGGTCTTTTCGTAATTAATTTTAAAACCTGATTCTTTTCCGAAGTGTTCTGTGATTCTTATGAACTCCATTATTGATTCTTGATCATTATCCATGTACAGTAATGCGTCATCAGCATATGAACTGATTTTATGGTATGTGTTACCATAACTAATTCCTTTTCTACTCTCATTCTGTCTAATAGAGTCTTCCCATGGTTCTATACACAATGCAAATATCAGGGGAGAAATCGGGCATCCCTGACGAGTTCCACGTGATAAGCTGAATGTAGCAGAGAGTGAATTAATTTTTATTTGGGCTGTTGAGTAACTATATATTGTTTTTATCCAGGCTATAAAATATTTACCAAAATTCGTTTTATTCAAATTTGTATAATATAGGCCCATTCCACACGATCAAATGCTTTTTCTGCATCAACCGATACAATTATAGAATAACTATTATCTCTGTTTTCCAATAGGTTTATAGTACGTCTAGTATTTTCCGTTATTTTTTCTACCTTTTATAAAACCATTTTGATCTTGATTTATTATACCTGGTAGAAAATTTTCTAATTTCCTATCTAAAATTTTTGTAAAAATGTTATAGTCTGAATTTAATAATGACAATGGTCTGTATGAGCTGCACAGATCTGGAGTCTTTTCTTGTTTTAATATAAGAATTATTATTGCCTCATGAAAAGAGTTTTGCATTTTTTCCATTTCCTTGATTTTATTAAACATCTCAACAAGAATAGGGATTAATAACTCTTTACAGTTTTTATATAATTCATGATGTAGACCATCTGGCCCAGGAGATTTACCTAATTTTATTTCTTCTATTGCTATATCTACTTCTGTATACGTAAATGGCCAGTCTAGTCCTATTTTAATTTCATCAGATATCTGCTTTAATTTTGTTTTTTATAAGATGCTACCCTGGTTTTTTCATTCTTTCCTGTGCAGTATCTAATGTTTTATGCTATTCGACAATTGTATTCATTATATCCGATGGGTGTTTCCTCAGGACTCCCTTATTATCTCTTATTTGAGTAACGTTATTCCGTTCTTGGTCTTTCTTCACCTGCCAAGCCATTAGTTTCAATGGTTTCCCTGCATTTATGTAATAATTTGCTCTTGTTCTTATTATTTGATTCTTTGCTTTTTCCGTAATCATTTTGTTGTATAAGTCTCTTTTTATTAATAATTGACTGTATATAGAAGTATCCTGAGTTGAGGCATGAAGTCGTTCCAGGGTATTAATTTCCTTTTCTACCATCATGTATTGTAATTTCCATTTTTTTTTCTTTTATCTTATAACTCTTGTAGTAAACCCCTTAGCCAAACTTTAAAGGAATCCCATATCACTGTTATATCTATATTTTGTTCTCTGTTTCTTTTGAAAAAAAGTTTTATTTCCTTTGTTATTACTACCTTATTACTTATATCTTTAAGCAGCTGTAAATTCATTTTCCACTGTGGAGTGAACTGTATTTGGCAAGGAAATTGTAATTCCATCCAGCAGGGGGAGTGGTCTGATATAGTAATTCCTGGGTCTTCCACCTTTTTAACCATAAATAGTATAGTTTCTGAAATTAAGAAATAATCTATTCTTGAATATGAAAAATTAGTTTTGGAATAATAAGAATATTGTTTATTTGAACATTTCAAATTGAACCACAGATCTACCAGATTCAGATCCTCCATAACATTTTTTATGACTTTTATCAATGTTTTAAATTTGTCTTCTATACCAGTGGTTCTATCTGATTTATTCAGTACTAAATTAAAGTCCCCCCCATAACATATTTATTTAGTTTTTGTTGACCGGGTAAGCGCACTAGACAAATCCTGCCTATGTTCAGGCACGACCCGGGGAAGGGGGATATAGATGAATGCCAACTGACCTTGAACCAGATTAAGCTGTTGGTGGTATTTTTAGTGAATGGAAATTTGGCCAGGACACCAGGAAATTCCTGCTCTTTTGATAAGTGCCATGGGATCTTTAGCATCCACCTGAACTACCACCAATCCAGGCAGATGGGACCTCGGTTTAACATCTCATCCGAAAGACGGCACCTCAGAAGTGCAGCACCCCTCTCATGCTGCACTACAGTGTCAGTACTGGGATATTAACCCAAGTGCCAGATGTGGGAACTGAACCAACAGCCCTCTGATCTCCCGGCCTCAGAGGCGAGTGTGCTACCTACTGAGCCACTGACACTGCAATGGTGAGTTATGACTTGACAATCTCAAAAAGAAATCTATAAAAAAGGATGGATTGTTGTAATTAGGTCCATATACAGTTGCTAGTGTAAACCTTTGGTTGTCCATTTCTATTTCAGAAATTACATATCTTCCATTCTGGTCTCTGGAGTCTTTCCCTATATAAGGCTGATTGTTTCCTCTATGAAAGAACATGGCAGTCCCTCTAGCCTGTGAAGTATAGGGTGAATGTATCCCCCTCCCCCCCAAGGATTCTAGAAGTTTTTGGGTGACCTCCAAGGCTGACTTGACTTGGTCTGAGGACTGGCCCACTAAGAGCCAATCATCCAGGTATGGGAACAGAAGGATGCCCTGCCTCCTGAGGAATGCCACTACTACTGCAAGACACTTGGTGAACACCCTTGGAGCAGATGTTAGGCCGAAGGGCATGACCCTGAATTGATAATGGCCTGAGGGCAACTCGAACCTGAGATACTTTCTGTGGGAATGTCTGATAGGTATGTGGAAGTAGGCATCCTTGAGATCCAGGGAGGCTAGCCAGTCTCCTGGTCTAAGAGAGGGAAGAATTACTCCCTGAGTCACCATTTTGAACTTTGGTTTTGTCAAATGTCTGTTCGGGTACCTTAAATCTAAGATGGGTTGCCACTCCCCTGTCTTTTTTGGGGTTAGAAAGTATATGGAATACAGTCCTTTTCCCCTGTGACAAAGAGGTACCTTCTCTACTGCTTGAAAAAGCCAGAGAGAGGAGACTTCTGCCTGTAAGGCCTTTGTTTCCAATGGAGAGGGAGGACTGAAGACCTTGCTCTCATTCTTGAGAACCTTTTGAAACTGAGAGCAAGTCTCAGGCTCACTACTTCCAGGACCCATTTGTCTAAAGTAATAGACTCCCAGGCCTGGCAGTAGTGAGCCAGCCTTCCCCCTACTGGGATTGGGGAGGCAACCCTGACTGACACCTCAGGGTGCCTGCTTGGCAGGGGGCTTAGACTGAGTAGCTGATGGGGTCCTAGTCTCCCCACATCTACCTCTTCCCCTAAAGAACCCCCTCTGCTGGAAAGAAGAGGAGGCGGCCTGAGCTTGGTAAAAAGGCCTGTGAAAAGGCCTGCTCCTGCCCCTAATCTGCTGCCTTTGAGGAGTAGTCTGCTTTTCTTTGGCTGCAGCACTCCTATAGGTGGTCCTGTAATCGTCCATTTTTTTCATATAATTCTCCGTTTGATTCCCAAAGAGAGAATTACCAGTTACAGGAAAATCCATGGCCTTAGCCTGGGTATCCTGTGAGAGGTTGGTACACCTAAATCAAGCAAATCTCCTCATGGAGATAGATGTAGCCATGACCCTGTAATGGACATCATTAGAGTCAACAGCAGCATGGAATTGTACTTTAGATGCCTCTATACCATTTGCAGCCACCTACTCCAGCTCCTTGGCTAGCTGGGGGGGGGCATTCTTAGCCAGCCCCAGAACCTTATCCAACATAGATTTCTGGTACCTAGTTTTATATGCCATGTAATTAGATTGTCCGAGTCCCAAAGAGGATGCCAAGTACTGCTTTTTTGCCATGGCATACACTTTCCTGGAATCCTTGTCTGGGGGGTGAGATGCCAGGGGAATATTAGCCTTGTCACACGCTGCAGCTTGTACTACCCCAAGATGGCTGCTATGATTGGAAGGAATTCCATCCCAGGACCTGACAAGGTATACCTCCTGTCCATTCTCTTTTCCACAAGAGGTATGGATGTAAGAAATTGTACCATTTTTTGTGTCTGCTTTCCCAAGGATTTGTGTAAGGGGATAGACACCCTCTTTGACTCTGGGACATCCATCATTTCTAAATAGTCAGGTTCTTCCTGATCCTGTTCAGCCTCTTCCAGAGGAAGCTGAAGAGTCTCAGCCACTTTCTTGTAAAACAAGAAATGGGACGGGGACTCAGAAAGCCTGGGAGGAGAAACCTGAGAGGGCCTGTCTGGGGAGATGTCAGGCTCTACCATCCCATCTATGCCCTCAACCTCTTTCTCATAGTCTTCCTCCTCCTCCCAATCGCCCTCATAGTAAGTTTCAGCATCTATGTCTGAAGCAGATATTTCCAACCGAACTGGTCTGCTTTGAACTGAGACCAGTTCGGTCGGAACCGGGCAAAGCGATTGAACAACAGAAATCGCTTTCGCCATCTCCTCAGCGGTCAGACCATGAGGAGTCAGATCCAAACCAGCTGATTTTCTTTTTCGTTTACTCGGAACCAATTCTGCAGAATCGGCTCTCCATTTTCCCGAAGAGGTATCGCCCAGGTCAGTGGGCACCTCCTCAGGTTCGGCCGTAACCGAACCAGGCTGGCCATCTGGGTCAGCAAACTTCTCGGCCTCCCTCTCTCTTAGGTTACTCAAATATTTTTTCCAGAGTGGCTTTGGGAAAGTTTTTGCATATTTGGCAGTCTTCTTTGAGGTGGTCAAACCCCAGACAGTACACACTTACGAGGTAAGGGTTGGCCTTGGCAAAGGCCTCCTTACACTCGGTACAGTGCTGAAACCCAGTGGGTCCGGTTTTCTTTTTGGGTTTCTCAGACATGCCTTCAACTGAAAGTCACCCAAAGCAGTGGTTAAGCCAGGTGACTAAAAACTTATCAGTTCCGACCGTGTCAGGGTTCGGTTAAAAAAATCCTAAAAGTCGGATTTTTTTAGGAACCGATAAGTACCGGAAAGAACCACACACACACACATACAAGTAATACAAAAAATAGGATAGGCTTCGGTTCCACACCGGACCGACCAGTAAGAAACCAAAATCAAAACAATCTGTTGTGAAAAAACACCACTACCTACAACTACCACTAACTGGTACCGAGACAGAGGAAAGAATACCGAATTTCTTGAAGAAACTGCTTGAAAAAATGACCGATTTGTACTGTAACCGAACGGAAGCGCAGGAAGGATCTCTGGAGTGACTTCACAGTTAGGCGGAGTAAAGGATCTGACAGTTATACTTCAGAGTAACACAGACAGAGTTTTGAAAACCAAGTTCGAGCTCAACGTTCTATGCTGTTGCATAGAGTTAACCCTTTACTCTCTGGAGCAGTTCAAGTGTTGGGGCTAACTGCATATAGTCAGAATACAGCAAGACTTCATGTAGTTTGAATACCTTGATGTATATGCCTTATGTGTATGAAACCTGAAAATGTTGAAAATACCACGGCACTAAGTGTTTTTGATAAAGGTGAAAAGTTACATGGGGACTGTATTATAAAAATTAAGTTACCGGGGTAGAGATATCAGAAAACCCCCATTATGTTATTTAAAATGCATGTAAATTACAGATTGTTTGAGAGGCCTTTTGGCACCATGCACTCCTGCTTTAAGCTGAACCAGTCTAAAATGTCATGGTGATTTGCATATACATCCCATGATGCTTTGAAGTATGAAGGTATGCGTGATGTGTTTCTTTGAAACTTGGCTTTATTGCCAATGCCCTTTGGGGTAACCCTTGCTTCAGTGCTTCTGCACTGAGGTTGTCTTTAGCTTGTTTTGGCCTCCTCATTACCCAAACAGACAAGACCAACATAGGGGATACTTCATTTCCACAGGAAAGATAGATCAGTAGATCAGTGCGGTAGTAGGTGCTGACCAAGTGCAGAGGAATGACATGCATAGTCTGTTGCTGCAAACTGATGTATTGAAGAAGGGATATGCCATTGCTTAAGGTTATCACCTGTGTTTTAAATAAACATCACACAGAGATTGTGTTGAACGTGAAGTTCTGTGTCTTGTCCATCCGTTATCCCACAACCCCTCCACACTCTCCGACCTATTTTGAAGTTTGAAATCCCCCCCAAGCAATTGATAGCCCCAATTGTTTCAAGGGAGCCACTGTGCTGTTGTAGGCACCTTTTGAACATAGATTTTCACCATATGTTGCAGCAGGGGAAGAGAAGGCAGAGCAAGAGAGAGAAAAATCACATTACAACAATGGTTTCATTTTAATTTTCCCCCTTCATTCCCCTCTCCCTCCCCTCCACAGTCCTCCATCTGGTAGCAGGGCTCTCCAAGCATTAGTAAAACTGAGCCCCATATCTCTCAGAGGCACTTCTGGATTGAGTAGAACTCTTGCCAGTTGATGCACAACTGAAAAAACAGTCAGTGTCTCACTCGAAGGAGTGATTGTCCCGGTAAGGCTCTGTCAATTTAGTTTGAGCTCTCAAACCATTACTGGCAGAGCTGTAGGGGGGAGACCCTGTTAAGCCACATGAAGATTGTTACTGAAATGCAGGCTCCCTTATCAGCGAACCCCATCCCATGAGGCAAAGGAAGGCCCTCAAAGCTTTAGTAGGTTCATTCATTCTGTAGTTTTTGGCTCTCCAGGAATTTAAGGAAGTGGGAAGGGAAACAAAGGGTATGGGAACGCTTCCCCCAACATGTCATCAGAGAATCCCACTGGGAAGGACCAGCAAGGATGACCCATCACCTATAAAACCAGCCTAACCGTGCCTGTAACCTAGCATTGCATTTCTCTGGTTGTCCCCCCTCCCCCCATCAGGCTTTGGTATCAGCTAATCATATGTAGGAGAAGCAGTCACCCTTACCGATCCTCACAGCGTAGACATCTCCCCAAGACCCTCACTCCCATCCCCTGCCTTGCCACCTACCTCATTTAAAATGTTCCACCTTTTGTTAGTTTCAGATTGCTCTCACCGAGTAATGCAGCCTGTGCTTGACCTATGAGGTTGGATTGGTGAAATACACCACAAGGTTAATCACCTGGTTAAGGTGAAATGCCGAAAAAACCTTTGAGAGGAACTTCGGGTTGGGGTGGAGGACAACCTTGTCCTTGTGGAAAACCAAGTAAGAAGTCTCCACCAAGAGCACCTGGAGCTCATTGATCCTTTTGGCAGAGGTGATAGACACCAAGAAGGTGGTCTTCCACAACAGGTGTGAGATGCGACACCTGTGCATCAGTTCAAATAGCTTGCCCATGAGCACTGTCAGTACCAGCAACAAGTCCCATGGTGGTGGAGGTTCATGCACCAGCAGGGTCAGGTGGTCAAGGCCCTTACAGAAGCGTCCAACCACCTTATCCTGCACCACCGTTGGCAAACTGGCCCACGCCTGCTATGCAGAGATGGCTGCCAGGTGCACCTTGAGGGTTGTCGACCACAGGCCTGACTGAGAGAAGGACCACAGATAGTCCAGGATGCTAGCCACAGGACAAGACAGAGGGTCTAACTCCCTGTCCTGGCACCAAATGGAAAAATCTTTTCCACTTGAAGGTGTAGCACTGGCAAGTCGATTCCTTCCAAGAGGCCTCGACAATGTGGAAGACCTTGTCAGAGACCCAAAGCCTAGAACTCTAGCACTCAGGAACCAGGCTGTCAGGTGCAGGGATTGAAGGTCTGGAGCAAGACCTTCCCCTGGTGGCAAGAGAGCAGGTCAAGGTGCAGAGGTAAGCACCACGGAAGTTTGCTGTTGAGGCGGAGATCTGGGTACCAGAACTGGTGCAGCCAGTCTGGAGCTACCAGGATCATCCACGGTTTGTTCCTCTGTACTTTGATCAATACCTTGTGGATCAGGGGAAAGGGAGGGAAGGTGTACATGAGACCCAGTGCCTTGCAAAGGCATCCCTCAACAGCAAGCCGCACTGTGAGGGGTGGGCACAAAACAGCCTCAGCTTCATATTCTCTCAGGAGGTGAACAGGTCGACCAGGGGCATGCCCACTGGGAGAACAGGCAATCGACTATCTGCTGGTGAAGAGACCACTCATGAGACACCTCCCCCACTGAGCTGAAGGCGTCCGCTAGCTTGTTGGAGGCACCAGTCAAATGGATTGCCAGAGGACCAGTGTCCAGACTGCGCAAGAGGATCCAAGTGTGGAGGACTTCCTGACACAACCAGAGGAAATTCGTCCTGCCCTGCCTGTTGAGGTAGTACATGGTCGTGGAGTTGTCCATCTGGACCTGCATGAATTAACTCTGAATGGATGGAGCAAAGGCCGTCAGAGCAAGATACACATTCCAGCAGGTTGATAAGATACTGGGACTCCATGGGGGTCCAGAACTCATGGGCCCTGTGGTTCCCCAGGTGGGCTCCCCATCCCACCAAAGAAGCATCGGTCGTCAGAGTGACTGTCACCTCTGGGCAGACGAATGAGACTCCTTCCTGCAGATGTTGCAGGATGAGCCACCACTGGATGGCATCCCACATCGGCTGCATCACCATGACTGGCTGGTTCAGCTGACTAAGGCACTGAGGCCACAGGTAGGCCAGTTTCCACTGCATGGCGTGCATCCATCAGCGAGCCCACCGTACCATGCTGGTGCAAGAAGCCATGTACCCCCACAGCCACAGGAAGTCTCTGGCAGGGCACGAGTCCCCAACCTGAAATGATCGGGCAAAGGAGGTAGGATCCCCCACTTGGTCCACTGGGAGTCAGGCCTTTGTCTGCAGGGAGTCGAGTTCTGCCCCGATGAAGTCGATAACCTGTGAGGGGTGAATTTCTGACTTGACTGGGTTGATTAGCAAGCCCAGGGCCGAACAAGACTGTCGGGCCAGGTCCCTGGAGTGCTCCACTTCCTCCCGAGAGGAACCGGCATTCAGCTAGTCATCCAGGTATGGATACACCTGGACCCTTTGGCACCGCAGGAATGCTGCCACCACTGCAGTGCACTTGGTGAAGACCTTGGGGGCTGAGGAGAGGCCGAACTGTATGGCATGGAACTCATAGAGCACTTCTTCCATATGGAACTGAAGGAACTGCCATGGGATGGATTGATCGGATGTGGAAGAAAGCGTCCTGGAGGTCCAGACAGCAGAACCACATGTCCCGCTCCAAGGATGGCATGATTTGGTTCAAGGTGACCATCCGAAACACTTGTGCCTCCTCATGAACTGAATGAGATAGTGAAGATCCAGTAGGGGTGCCAGTCCCCCCCCCCCGTTCCATTTTTTTTTTTTTGTAACCAAGGAGGTGCAGTATAACCTAATTAGTACTTATGCACTAAACCTAAGGGCATAAGAAAGCTCTGGTGACCTGTGTAAGAAGGGTCAACAAGACAGTAATACAGTGTCTTCACAGTCCAAGCCAAGAACAAGTGGAGTAGATCAAAAAACATACTGGGGTGAGCCTGAGGTTTGGCGTGTGTGTGTGTATGTATGTGTGTGTGTGAATCAAGGGTGAAGATATTCCTAGAAGATCAAAAATTACAGCGAGTAAGTGATTTTCATATCTTCCAGGAATGAATCTTCACCATTGATTCACACTACTGCGTCAGAGTACCAAGCTCAGACAAAAACCCTTGAGTTAGGGTGGTAGAAGCTAAGGGCATGCTCAGGACTGAAACCCATTCAGGATAGCCCTGCCAAAGGTGGCATACTGCCTGGCAGGGACATCCAGGGCATATTGCGTAAGAAAAATACACACTGTGGTCTAAGTTACAGCCCTTCTATATATCACCGACAGACACAGTGCAAATCTCTGCAAGGGACATAAGAAAAAATTACTCACCTTAGTAATGTTGTTTCTTCTAATGGAGTCTTGCTATATTATGACAATTGCAGTTTGTCCCACCATTAGAACTGCTCCGGAGGTGAAAGAGTTAACTCCCATTCTAAGAATGGAACTTGGAGCGCGAGCTCGGTTAGAGAAGCTCTGTCTGGGTTATTTCAGACCCAAACTGTCAGATCTTCTGAGCAAAACTCACTAAGGTCTGTGTGGAAGCTGTAACCTACACTAACCAACTGGCTACCTGACTATTAACACATATTCCTGGTCCCAACACAAAGACTCAAGTCAGGGACCAAGTAATAATATAATATAAGCAATAATATAAGATAAAATAAAACACCACACCCCAAAACCCCAAGAAGGGGTGGAAAACATATAATGGGCATAACTAGCGCCCACACAAGGCTGCCACCATGCCCAAGTAGAAGTTCTGAGAGGGGCAGGCTGGGAGGAGGTCATAATATAGCAAGACTCCATTAGAAGAAACAACATTACTAAGGTGAGTAATTTTTCTTCAAACAACATGAAGTCTTGCTATATTATGACAATTACAGATACACAGCAGTACCTCCATGGAGGAGGACAGAACCTAATTAGGAATAGGCTCTGAAGCACAGCTGTGCAAACCGAGCATCTCTCCTGGCCTGGACATCCAGGGAGTAATGCTTGGTGAAAGTGTGTACCATTTTCCAGGTAGCTGCTTGACATATCTCTAAGATAGGGATGTCTCTGGCAGCAGCTAGAGGCAGCGCTGTACCTCTGGTAGAATGAGCCCTCAGGCCAGAGGGAACTTTCCCAGTTTCTGATAACAAAATTGGATACAAGAGACAATCCACCTGGCAATTGATCTCTTAGTGGCAGGTCTCCCTTTTCCGACCTCACTATAAGTGAGAGAAAAAGTTGGAGGATTCGAACCTGTGACCCTTGGTACTCTCTATATAGTAACTTAGGGCCCTCTTAACATCTAAACTGTGCAATCTCCTCTCACCAGAGGAGGAATGTTCAGTGAAAAACACTGGAAGGAGATAGATTGATTAAGATGGAAATCTGAAACCACCTTAGGCAAAACTTCCTGTTAGTCCTGAGGACTACCTTATCACTGTGGAAAGAAATAAAGTCAGTTTCTTCACTGACAGGCTTGCAACTCACTTATGCGCCTGGCAGAAGTGATAGCCACTAGGAAAACAGTTTTCCAAGTTAAGTACTTAAGCTCTGCAGAAGACAGAGGTTCAAAGGGGTTGCATTAACTGGGCAATGCAAACATTAAGGTCCCAGGCAGGGGCCGGATCCCTAAAAGGTGGATTAGTATGAAGTAATCCTTTAAAAAACTTGGAAAATACAGGGTGAGCGGAAAGAGAGGAGGGCTTTCCTGCTGACACAAAAGCAGAGACAGCTGCCAAATGTACTTTCAGGGTAGCTGGTCTCAGGCCCAAAGAATTAAGATGGACTATATAGTCCAAAACAATGGGCAAATCAGCAGATTCCGGGGAAATATGTTTCCCAGAACACCAAATGGAAAACCTTTTCCACTTAGAATTATAAGTAGCCCTAGTGGAAGTCTTCCTAGAAGCCTTTAGGATTTCAAGAACACCCTGAGAAAGGTGTAGGTCAGCAAATTCTAACTCCTCAAGAGCCAGGCCTTGAGGTTGAGGGATTTGAGGTTCGGATACCAAACTCTCCCCTGGGCACAGGTTAACAGGTTGTGATTCCTGGGGAGACACAGGGGAAGATGGACTGCTAGGGACAGAAGGAGTGGGTACCAGGGCTGCCTGGCCCAATCTGGGGCAATCAGAATCACCCTGCAAGGCTGGGATCTGATTTTGACTAGCACCTTGAATAGGAGAGGGAAGGGGGGAAAGGCATAAAGAAACTTCCCTTCCCTTCCCTTCCCAATCTAGGAGAAAGGCATCCAGGGGGACTGAGCCCAACACTAGGGGCCTGCAACAGAACAGTGGAAGTTGGTGATTGTCTGGGGCTGCAAAAAGATCTATCTGAGGGGTGCCCCATCTGGCATAAACTATCCCCAGTACTTGAGGATCCAGAGACCATTCGTGATGGCCCTGGGAAATCCTGCTGAGAGCATCTGCTAGGACATTGTCCTTTCCTGGAAGGTGAACTGCTATGAGGGAAGTGTTCAGGGAATAGGCCAGAGACCACAACTTCATTGCCTCAGTGCACAAGGCTGAAGACCGAGTGCCCCCCTGCTTGTTGATGTACCACATTGTTGTGGTGTTGTCTGTTCTGACTTGTACCACTTTGTTCTGAACAGACGCAGAAAACACTTGAAGTGCTAAAAAGACAGCTCTGAGTTCCAGCAAATTGATGTGGAGCAGAGATTCCTGAGGGGACCACACTTCCTGAGTGGAGAGGTCGCCCATGTGAGCTCCCCATCCCAGGAGGGAAGCATCTGTAGTGAGGGTCAAGGAGTGAGACAGAGGAATAAAGGGGACCCCCAGTCTTAAACTGCTCTGATCCTGCCGCCACTGGAGGCCTGGATCAGAGGTTAGGTCACTAGGACCAACTTGGAAAGGGTCTCTTCTCTGAGACACAAAGGCTCTCAAGTGAAACTGAATGTCTCTCATCTGAAATCTGCTCCTTGCACTACAGCTGTGGGCGCCATGTGCCCCAGGAGCTGCAAAAGTGTCTTGCTGGTCGAGACCTGCAGAGTGAGGAGGAGGCCAGAGCCACCAAGTTCCTTACCCTCTCTAAGGGTGGGAAGGCTCTGGCCTGCTTTGTGTCCAATTCTGCACCTATGAAGGTGAGCACTGAACTGGTTCCAGAATTGACTTTGGAAGATTGAGCAAGAAGCCCAGGAGGTGAGCAGCTGCTGGGTAACTTGCAGGTGAGATTTACCTGTTCTGGGGACTGGCCACAATGAGCCAGTCGTCCAGATAGGGAAAGACAGCAATCCTTTGCCTCCTTAAATGAGCAACTGCTACTGCCAGACATTTTGTGAATACCCTTGGGACAGAGGTGAGGCCGAAGGGCATTGCTCTGAACTGGTAGTGACCAGAGGGCAGTTCGAATCTGAGGTACTTTCGGTGGGAGCTTCTGATTAGGGCGTGAAAATAGGTATCCTTGAGGTCCAGGAGGCTAGCCAGTCCCCTGGCCTTAGAGAGGGTAAAATCATTGCCAGAGTTACCATTCTGAACTTTGGTTTCAAAAGGTGTTTGTTCAGATATCTCAAGTCTAAAATGGGCCACCATTCTCCTGTCTTTTTTGGGGTAAGGAAATATCTGGAGTACAGACCCTTGCCCTGGTGTAGGGGAGAAACCCTTTCTACAGCTCTGAGAGCCAGGAGGGTTGAGACTTCTGTTTCTAAAGTAAAGGTCTCTAAAGAGTTTGCAGGTGGGAAAGATCTGATTCTCATCTTTGGGAACTTTTTGAAGCTGAGAACCAGACCCTGGCTTACTACTTCCAGGACCCACTTGTCTGAAGTTAGAGACACCCAGTTCTGAACGAAGTAAGCCAACCTGCCCCCTATAGGTAAAGGAGAATCGGCTCTGGGCACCCCATCAGGGTGTCTGTTTGGCAGGTGCTTTAGGCTGAGTTGGTGGGAGCAGGCCTGCCCACACCCCGTCTGCCTCTCCCTCTGAAGAACCCCCTCTGAGCATAAACAGAGGAGGCCTGGGTTTGTTAAAAAGGCCTGTGAAAAGGCCTACCTCTACCCCTGGGGGCCTGCCTCTGAGGAGTGACTTGCCGCTCCTTAGCCTGAGCACTCTTATAGGTAGTCCTATATTCATCCATTTTCTTCATATAATTCTCTGTCTGCTCCCCAAACAGAGAATTTCCAACCTCAGGAAAATCCATAGCCTTAGTCTGGGTATCCTGTGACAAGCTAGTACACCTGAGCCAGGCCAACCTAACGAAAGCTACAGACTTAGCCATGACTCTAGAGGATACATCATTAAAATCCACAGCAGCATGAAACTGCACCTTAGATGCCTCAATGCCATCAGCAGCCACCTGTTCCAGCTCATTAGCAAGCTGGCCAGAGGCCTGTTTGGCCAAAGCCATGACAGTGTCCCATCTAGATTTTGATACCTTGCTACATAAGCCATGTAATTTGCTTGCCTGAGTCCCAAGGGCGCTGCCATGTATTGTTTTTAGCCATGGCATCAATCTTCCTGGAATCCTTGTCAGGAGGATGTGAAGCCAAGGGAATATTAGCTTTATCACAGGCTGCAGCCTGAACCACACCAACGTGACTGCATTGCTGTGAAAGGAATTCTGTATCAGGACCTGACAGAGTGTACCTCCTGTCCATCTTTTTGTCCACAGGAGGCACAGAATTAGGAGTTTTTAAAATTTTTTTATTGTTTCCTAAACGATTTATGCAAGGGAATAGACAATCTCCTAGACTCTGGAATATCCATCATTTCTACAAAATCAGGTTCCTCTTGCTCATCCACAGCTTCCTCCAATGGGAGCTGGAGGGTTTCAGCAACTTTTTTGTAAAACATAAAATGAGAGGGGGACTCAGAAAGTGAAGGGGGAGATTCAAAAGGTCTGTCTGGGGAGATGTCCGGTTCAATGGGCACACCCAGACCCTCCAAGTCACATTCATACTGTTCATAATCATCCTCCCCCTCCTCTGGTTCATAAAACTCTTCAACATCATATTCCTGAACCGGTGGAACCGACCGAACCGACCTTTTACCAGACAGTGGCGGTTCGGACGGAACCGGAGAAAGTGACTGGAAAATCTGAATAGCTCTTGCTATCTCTGCAGCAGTTGGAGAAGGAATTTTGGGCTCCACACCTGCTGATTTTCTTGTTTTCTTTACTGGAACTGGCCCCTCTGAGCCAGCTTTACGTTTGCCCGAGGAAGTCTCACCCTGGTCAGAGGGCACTCCCTCCGGTTCGGTTGGCACCGAACCGGGCTGGCCATCCGGGTCAGCAGACTTTTTGGCCTCTCGTTCCCTGAGCCTGCCAACTCTCTTATCCAGGGTGGCTGCAGGGAAATTTTTACAAATCTGGCAGTCTGAATTGAGGTGGTCAAACCCTAGACAATATACACATGTGGTGTGTGGGTCAGCCTTGGCAAAGACTTCCCCACAGACATCACAGTGTTGAAACCCAGTGGGCCCGTTTTTTTCTTTTGGGTTTCTCAGACATAATGCCAGCCTAACCAAAAACTTGCCCTTTTAAACGGCAGTGCCAGGCAAGACACCCTTATCGGTTCCTAACCGTGTCATGGGTCTTGGAAAAATCGTAATGAAATCCGTTTTTTTTAGAACCGATAAGAACCGGGAACTGCACTCTAAACCTTCAATTTCAAGTTTTAAAACAAGCTGATCGGTTCAAAACCGAACTGATAACATTTACAAGTTCCACACAGAAAATAAACTGTAATTACTTACGATACCACAGACAGAGCTTGAACCGATCGGTTTTGCGGTTAAAATAATAATATTCTCGGTTGATTTGAACCGAGAAAACACTGTTTAAACCGAGAAATGAACCGAGCAGTAGGAGAAATCTCTGGAGCGACTGTTCAGTGAGGCGGAGTAAAGAATCTGACAGTTTGGGTTGGAAATAACCCAGACAGAGCTTCTTTAACCGAGCTCGCGCTTCAAGTTCCATTCTTAGAATGGGAGTTAACTCTTTCACCTCCGGAGCAGTTCTAATGGTGGGACAAACTGCAATTGTCATAATATAGCAAGACTTCATGTTGTTTGAAAACTGCACTAGTGGCTACCTGACCTTTCAGTATGACCTGTGCCATGACACAGCAGTGGTGCAAACAGCCCACAGTCCAGGCAGAAATGCACCTGATTGTAACAGGCTGCCCTTTCCAAATGGGAGCGAAGGAGACCAAAAGCTGTATGGAATGCCTGAAATCCTTCTGTCCAGGCAAAACGTGAGGACCCTCAGAACATCCAGTGAAGGGAGAGTGCGCTCTCCTTCTTTCTGGAGGTTGGCAAAGTAATTAGGCAGCAGAGTGACTAATTCAGATGGAAATTTGACTTCACTGTAGGAAGGAACTTAGGGTGTGTATGGAGCACTATCTTGTCCCTGTGGGAAACTGTTTATGGGGATCTGCAAACAAGGCATGGATTTCAGACACTCTGCGAACAGAGAGATGGCCACTAGAAAGCTACTTTTCAAGTAAACAGTTTAGCTCACATGTCACAAGAGGCTCAAAGGGCTTGCGGATGAGCATGTCCAACACAAGACTGATATTCCTAGCAAGCACCAGCTTCTGGATAAGGGGCCTTGTGCACAAAATGCCCTTAAGGAACCTCTCAAAGAGAGGTAATTAAGCCAGGTAGAGGGTACCAATGGGCTCATGGTATGCAGATCTAACACACAATGGACCTTGACTGATGAAAATGCAGTTACATAAGAACTTACTGTTAACAATAGATCTTTGAGAGCAGCTCTTGCAGCAGGTTACACCATTAGGACTGAAGTCGGCAGGCGCCAGAACCCCATGGAAATTTTCTAGCTAGCAATATTCAGCAGGGACCGCCTCCGACATCGGTCCCGTCCCCGACGTCAGGCGTAGTACATATGGAGGCGGTCCCCCATAATCCTCAGTTCTCCCGCCGGAGACTCTCGGCAGCTGGATGACATCAGAAGAGGAGACCGAGGATCCGCCATCAGATGGCAAAACAAGGCCAATAAATGCCTATCCTAGGAGAAGGATGTTTGACTCGACCTACCTCCAACGGGATGGTGGGAGGAAAGTACCTGCTGCAAGAGCTGTTCTCGAAGATCTACTGTTACGGTACGTTCTTACGTAACTGTACTATCTTACTTCGAGAAACAGCTCTTGCAGCAGGTTACACCATTAGGACTGATTCCCAAGCAATACTGGCAATCACACACCATCGGGAGGAGGAAAAGTAGAAATCCTCGAGATACCTCGAGCCTAGGACAGAAGTCCTTGAAGGACTGCTAGACCGAACACTGCTCTTCGTCTCAATGCAATGTCCAGGCTGTAATGCCTGATGAAAGTGTGTACGGAGCTCCAAGTAGCTGCAGCACAAATAGCTGAGGTGGACACATTCCTTAAAGCCGCAAAAGAGGTGGCCACCCCTCTGGTGGAATGACCCTTAACCACTCCCGGTAAGGGTTTGCTATGCTTCTGATAACAGAACGTAATGCACTGAATAAGCCACCTGGACAGCGACTGCTTTGAGACAGGAGCTCCCTTCATCCTATGGGCAAAGGAGACGAAAAGTTGGTCCGACTTTCGGTGTTGTTTGGTTCTGGTCAGGTAGTATCTGCGGCACCTATGCACATCAAGAGTGTGCAGAAGGGCTTCTCCTCGATTGGAGTATTTCGGGAAATACACTGGTAGATCAATATCCTGATTACGGGTAAGAGCTGAGACCACATTAGGCAGAAATTTAGGATTAGTCCTTAGGGATACCCTGTCTTGGTGGAAAACCAAATAAGGCTCTTTGCACATAAGTGCGTGCATTTCAGAAATTCTTCTAGCCGAAGTAACGGCAACTAAAAATAACGTTTTCCAAGACGGAAAATGTAGCTCGCAATCCGCGGCTGGTTCAAAGGGTGGCAGCGTGAGCTGCTCCAGGATGAAGGGTAAATCCCATGGTGGGATTGGATCCTTAATCGGTGGCCTAAGGTGGAGGACGCCCCTCAAAAAGGCACGTGTCGTGTCTCGTTGAGCCACAGTGCATTGGCCTACTGGGATGTGGTAGGCTGAAATAGCACAAAGGTGTACCTTAATCGAGGTGTAAGCCAGTCCGGAGTGGAAAAGGGACAGCAGGTAATCCAGTACCAGCTTTTCTGGACAGTCCAAAGGTGAAAAGCCGTGCGCTTGAACCCATAAGCAAAACCTGCGCCACTTCATGGCGTAGGTCGCCTGGGTAGCCAGTTTCCTAGCGGCAGTAAGAACATCTGCCACTTCTTGCGAGACCCTATATCGCATCATGGCTATGTCTCTAGGAGCCAAGCATGCAGGTTCAGGGAACGTAGATCTGGATGGACTAAGGAACCTGCCTCCTGAGACAGCAAATGGGAGCTGATTGGTAGAGGCACTAGAGGTTCCCGGGATAGCTGATGCAAGAGAGGGAAGCAGATCTGTCTGGGCCAAAAGGGTGCGATCGGTATGAGCGTCGCTTGCTCCCTGCAAAGTTTTAGAAGAACTCTCTGGATCAACGGAAAAGTAGGAAAGACATAGAGGAATCTGCCCGCCCAGGAGAGGGACAACGCATCTCGCCAGAAAACACCAGGCCCTGGATCTAGCTAGCAAAAATTGGGCAGTTTTGCATTGTATGGGGACACGAAGAGGTCTATCTCTGGAGTACCCCATCTGTGAAACAGATAGTCTGCCACCTCCTGCAGTAGTTCCCATTCGTGGACTCTGACCTGACAGCGGCTCAGGCTGTCTGCGATGACATTGTCCACTCCCGGAACATGAACTACAATAAGGTTTGTGCCGTGTTGTAAGACCCAATCCCACACTCTCATGGCCTCCCTGCAAAGCAGGTAGGAGTGGGTGCCTCCTTGTTTGTTGAGGTAATACATCACCACGGAATTGTCTGTTTGTAACAGAAGTGTACCCGGTGGAATCTCCGACTGGAAGGCCTGCAGGGTGTAAAGAACTGCCCTCATTTCCAGTATGTTTATGTGGAGATGAGACTCCTGGGCTGTCCACAGGCCCTAAGACCGGACACCGTCGAGATGTGCTCCCCAACCGAGCCCTGAGGCGTCTGTGGAGAGTGTCACAGTTGGGGACGGCGCTATGAAGGGGACTCCCGCCAAGAGGTTCCATGAATCTAGCCACCATTTCCAATCTCGAATTATGGTCTTTGTGATTCGGATTGGATGCTGCAGATGGTCTTGCTTTTGGTCCCATTGTACCCGTAACATCCACTGGGTTACCCGCATGTGGAGACGGGCTAGCGGGACTGTTGCAATGGCCGCAGCCATGTGTCCGAGCAGACAAAGGACCAGTCTGGCCAGGACGGTCTTCTTTGCTGACAAGTCCCTGATGAGGGATCTGATGTGTTCCGCTCTGTCCAGGGGGAGGAAAGCTTTCCCTTGGACGGTGTCCAGAACTGCTCCTATGAATTGCAGCGTCTGGGACGGAACCAGGCGTGACTTCTCGTAATTGATGAGAATGCCCAACGTCTCGAACAGAGACTGAGTGCAGTGAATGGCAGACATCAGGGCCTCCCGTGAGGGTGCCATGAGAAGCCAATGGTCCAGGTAGAGGAACACATAGTGGCCCTGTCTCCTCAGAAACACGGCTACGACCGCCATGCACTTCGTGAAGACCCGAGGTACCAATGACAGCTCGAAGGGAAGAGCTCAGAACTGATAATGGTGGTCCTAAAACTCGAAGTGCAGGAACCTCCTGTGCGCTTGAATGATAGGAATATGCAGGTAGGCGTCCTGCATGTCCAGGGACGCTAGAAATGCGCCCTGCTTCAGCATGTGAATCAGACCCGGGAGGGTCACCATGCGGAAGTGCTTGTACGCGACCGAAACATTGAGGTCACTGAGGTCCAGTATTGGACTGAGGTCCCCTGTTTTCTTTGTAACCAGGAAGAAGTGAGAATAATATCCTAGTCCTCTCTGGTTCCCTGGTATGTGCTCTATAGCTTCTTTTTCCAGAAGTGCGAGCACCTCCTGCTGTATGAGCAGGGCATGCTGACCTGAATAACGGGAGAGCAGGGGAGGTCTTGTAGGTTGGTCATCTAGAAACTCTATGCAATGGCCTTTCTTGACCAACTGGAGAACCCACCTGTCGGTGGTGATCGATTGCCACCTTAAAAAGTGGCAAGCGATGAGACCCCCGACTTTCTTTGCCCATTGATCCAGAGGAGGGGCGGGGGCCGGGAAGGAGTCATGCTGTGGCAGCGTTTGTCCCTGCAGGCTGGGCTGACTTTGAGTAATGTTGACCCCTGCCTGGGGACGATTTGGCCTGGGCCTTGCATGAGAAAGTGCCCCTCTGCTGCTGGCTGGAACATTGCTGCTGCCTTTTTAGCCGGCCGTGAAAATGGCTCTGGTTCCTACGAAAGGAACTAGACCTCGATCTGTACATGGCCTGTACAGATAGGACTGCCTTCCCTGTGTCTTGGAGTTTGGCGATGACCTTCTCCGAGGATTCACCAAAGAGTACCTCGCCATTATATGGGACATCTAGAATATTTTTCTGTACGTCCGGGGTGAAGCTGGAAACACGGAGCTAGGAGTGTCTCCGGAGACAGATGCCTGAAGCTGCAGCTCTGGACGAAGAGTCCGCAGAATCGTATGCGGCTCTAAGCACTTGGGTCCCCACATCTGACCCGGTGCAGAGGAGGTTTAGGAGCTCTGCTTTCTGATCACCATCGGGAAGCTTTTCAACCAGGTCCTGGCCCTGTTCCCACAGGGCGTTCTGGAACTGAACCGTATGGGTAAGGTAGTTCAGAGACCTGATGGTGCAAGTAGCAGGCACGTACATGCGCCTCCCCAGGGCATCCAATTGCTTGAATTCCTGGTCCAGTGGCTGAGTGCTCATATGCTGGGGTCTTTGAGACCGCTCATGTGAAGCAGTGATGACCAGGGAATCTGCCAGAGGTTGCTTCGCCAAGTACTGGTCTTCTCTAGGAGCCTTGTACAGGCGGTCAGCCTTCTTCGGCACAGCGGGAGTGGAGTGCGGACGCTTCCATGCAGCCTTGGTGACATCCACGAAGGTGTCCACCAAGGGTGGCACTACCACAGGCTTTGGGTCTTTTTGCCGAAGGTAGCGGGCAAGGCGTTGTCGTTCGGGGTCAAGGTCCTCAGCATCCCACCCCATGTTGTCCTGGATGTGCCTCATAATCTCGGCGAAAGAGGGATCATCCGGTGGAGACCTGGGGAGGTCTTGTGGGTCAGGAGAGGAGATGCTGAGTGGAGAAGGAGATTTGGAGTATTCCGAGGTAACCAATCTTGAATCCTCCCCCGACGGAGTGTACTGGCATCGTCTGGGTTGTTTGGAGCTGGGTGACCCTGAAGGGGATCTGGAGGGGGTCCTTATCCTGTCTGTAAATCTGCCCCTAGGAGGTGGAGTCTGCTCCTTGTGGGATGGTGGTCGTCCTACTGGCCCCTTAGGTGGAGGAGGGCGCAGAGGTGGTGAAGGGGTAAGTAGGAGGAGGAGGAGTAGGAGTAGTAGGAGGAGGATGGGCGGGGACCACATCCTTCTTGATGGTGTCCCACCAAAAGGCAAAGAGCTCCTTTACCTCTGCAATGTTCATACCTGATGACGGGCCTGGCGCCCGTGGTCTGTCGCCGGGGTCAGGCGTCGGGTCCCCGGGGGTCTCCCGGTCTGGGGAGGGTTCCTGTGGGAGGCCGGCGTCCTCGGTGTCGCCCGCCTGGTCTTCGGGCTGTGGGGTGTCCTCCTCTGTGGAATCGGCGACCGGGCGTCCGCCGGGCATCGGGGTGCGGTCTTCCGTCCGAGTAGTCGGACGACGGTCTCCTGGCTGACGTCTTCGGACCTGGCGAATGCCTGGCCAGCGACAGGTGTCTAGCCGGAGTCGTCGGCTCCTGTGAGCGCCGAGCCAATTTGGAATGTTTGGCCGACATCGGCTGGTGAGCTGATGTCGGGTCCGACGTCTGTTTTAGGGACGTCAGGTCCTTGGTCTTTCTGGGTGCCGGATCAGGACCTCTGGGCAGTTGGGAGACCAACCTGGAGTCGGTATCCCGATGACGGGTGGATGAAGAAGACTTATGGCGCTCACCAGACTTCGAAGAGGCCTTGGAAGGGGTTGATGAAGCCGAGGGCCTTGAAGTCTTAAGAGGCTGGAGCAAGGAACAGCCGCCTGAAGACCTGACCTTAACCGGGGGAGGTTGTGACCGAGCCCTGGAGGGAGAGCGGTCCGATCTGGAGCCGGAGCTGCGGGAGTCCAAGGCCCGAGCAGGGAACCTAGACCTCACCTTCTCCCGGTGCTTGTGGGATTTGGATGAAGATTCTCCCCTGGAGGAAGGTTCTTGGTCCATTCTTTTAAGCTTTTCCTCAAGAAGATATGCCTGAAGTGCCTTCTGACGGCGGATCCTGGTGTGGCTATTGAAACCCTGGCAAAAAGGTGCAGGCCTTGGTGTCGTGGTCCGGGCCTAGGCAACGCACACAGGACAATTGGGGATCCTTGAAAGGGATCTGTTTGCCGCAGGCACACTTCGAAAGGTGACCCTCAAGAGATGGAATTGGAGAGGACATCAGTTGTACAGAGAAAAAGTTAGTCGAAAGTTCTGTAGTCGACGTGCACTAGAAGGAGACCGAGAGGCCGATGCTGGTGAGTTGATGGCAGGAAAAGAACTGAGGATTATGGGGGACCACCTCCATATGTACTATGCCTGACGTTGGAGGCGGGACCGACGTCGGAGGCAGTCCCCGCTGAATACTGCTAGCTAGAAAATTTCCGTGGAGTCCTGGCGCCTGCCGGCTTCAGTCCTAATGGTGTAACTTGCTGCAAGATATGTTTCTTGAAGTAAGATTAGTGTAAACCAGCATCAGTAAGGACCAGCAAATACTCCAGAACCTTGTCAGGTGGGCACCAAAAGGAGGGTTTTGGAGCACCAAATTATTTATTTATTTTGTTTTTGTTAACCGGGTAAGTGCGCTAGCCAACAAGTGACTATTTTCAGGCACAACCCGGGAGGTACAATTACAAAACACCATGATACATAAGAGGATACATAAGGCAGGATACATAAGCATGATAGCAGGAATACATAGGAGAATATACAAAGCAGGATACATTGCAAAGGACGATATACACACAGTGTAGTTAAGTATAGAGCCTGGATAAAATACATGTAATCGGTAGTTTAAGAATAAGGGGGATAGGTGGAGAGGGCAGGTGTAAAGGTAGAGCAGGAGAGAGAAGGCCAGGAAGGGTGGGCGAGCAGCAAGAAAGGTGAGGACAGGAGGAAGGCGTATGACTTTACCATCGAGGGAGAAGGTTACCAACTGTGACCGAGACGGTGGAAGCCAGGATCGGCAGGAGAGACGGAGAGGTCGGGGAGAAGGACAGTGAAGGGTGGAAAGGGCAGGGAAAGGGGAAAGTTTGCTGGGCATGGAGCCAAAAGGAAACGAAGGAGGGAAGGTCGATGGATGGAATGCACCTGGAAGGAGTGCAGTGACACACAAGAGGGGAGGTGGACAGGAGGAATGGCAGTAAAAGTGGCATAGGCAGGTTGAGTAGTAACCTATGTCCGAGCCGATGAATCAGGGAGATGGAAGGAAAGAGAGGGGAGCTGGTAGGGCGAAACTGGTGGAAGGCAGGGAGGCTGGCAGGGAGGGGGGCAGAGGGTGAAAGAAGGGTAATACAGGTGAGCGGCCAGTTACGGCATCACGGGTACAAGGTTACAACTCACGCTGGTCTGTGGAGCCGAAAGACGGTAAAAGAGGAAGAGAGGTAAGAGGGGTTGCGTGTTACGGCATTGGCGGTGAAGGGTTACAACGTACGGCCGGGATGGTGGAGCTGAGAGACGGCATGGAGGGGAGTAGAGGTCGGTGAGGGAAGGAGTGAGGCGGTAAGTTACGGCATTAGCGGCAATAGGTTATAACGTGCAGCCGGGACGGTGGAACCAGGAGACGGCAAGGAGGGGAGAAGAGATCGGTTAGTGGGGGAGTGAGGCGGCAATGAGCAGGAGAAGGGAGGGGCAGGAGGAAGGGGGGTGGTAATGAAAGGGGATACAGGAGAAATGGCCAAGGGGGGAGGGAAGAGAGAGAGACTAGTAAGGGGTGCATGAAAGGAAGGTGAGGGAAGGAATGAAGGTAGGGAAAAAACAGTACAGGGTGCGAGGGCAAGCTAAGTGGCCAGGAGGTAAATGAATAACTTTACAATTGGCATCAGAACACGAAAATTATACAGCATCCACTAACAGTAAACATACTCAAAAAAACAACCAAGAGGAAAAGCGCAAGTGCATAAAGGTACATAATAGGGGGTGGGAAGAGCAAGTAATGAGCAGGGGGGATCAGGTGGGATCAAAACAAACACATTTGTCCATTGAGGTGAGGAAAGTTCTGAGGTTGTGCTTAAATGCAGTGTGGGAAGGAGCATTCCTTAGTTCCTGAGGCAACAAGTTCCAATAGTGAGGGGCAGCATAGCTGAAGGATCCCGTGCCCTTTTTTGTATGGCAGAGAGGAATATTTAATAAGGATTTGTCAGCTGATCTAAGGTCCCGTGAAGGTATAGCCGGTTGGAGTAGTTTAGAGAGAACAGCTGGTTTGGATGTTCTGATGACGGTGTCCAAAAGGTTGTAGAGGTAATATTGCCTGGTGGAGGAGGGAGATAGCCAGCCAAGGTCTTTGTATAGCTGACAATGATGCTTCAGGCGTGGCACTTTGGCTGCATACCTGCAAACATTGTGAAGGTGGTGTCCCATTGATGCAGGCAGTTTTGTTGGCTATAGATAGGATGGGACCACCATAGGTAAGGGTTGGCAATAGGATTCCTCTAGCAATTGCCAGTTTAGCGGCAGGGGTAAGCAGGTAGTTGGTCCTGTAAGCAGCTCCTAACTTACAATTGACAGACTTGCAAGTTTCCTGGATGTGTAGTTTTAGGTCCAGAGTTTGGTCAAGGTGAATGCCCAAGTAGCGAAATGAGTTGACAGACTCCAGAGGGTTACCATCGATGTCAGGTACAGAGAGAGGAGATGGGCAGGACCTTAGTTTGTGAATGGATCCAAATAACATGGCTTTTAGTTTTGTTGGCTAAGAACAAGGCATTGAGTGTGTAGCCAGCGCTGCACGAGTGGAAGTCCGTGGTAAGGGCAGCATTCAGGTTGATGATATTGTCAGAGGCGCATAGATGACCAGGTCATCTGCATACAGTAGTGAGTGGTCAGAGGTTACTACATCGGAGATTGTTTACAAATAGTGAAAAAGGAGAGGACCAAGTATGGAGCCCTGAGGGACACCAATATTGATAACTGCACTGTGAGAGATCGGCGTTGAATTTCACCGCCATGGCCCTGTTGGCAAGGTAGCTGTTGAAACCAAGTAGTGACAGGATGAGAGAAGCCCAGATTTCTGAGGAGGAAAGTAGTAAGGTATATCAACAAGGTCGAACGCTTTGGTTAGTCGATGAAAACAGCCCCTGTTAGCTTCCCTTTATCCATGCTGGTAAGAATGTCAGAAGAGAATTTTGCTAGTGCAGTCATGGTGCTGTGGAGTTTTCTAAAGCCGTGCTGGGCTGCGTTGAGTAAGCTGGAGTTTTCTATGTATTCGTTAATTTGAGTTGAAACTAGCTTTTCAAGGATCTTATTAAGGACTGATAAAATAGCAATAGGTCTGTAGTTAGACGTGTCATTTTTGCTGCCTTTTTTAAACACGGGAGTGATTCTGGCGGCCTTCCAGATTTCAGGGACAACGCCATTGGAGAGGGATAGGGTGAATATTCTAGCTATAGGACCAGATATGAGGTGAGCAGCCATCTTTAATAACCGAGGTTCCAGTCCATCAGAGCCAGTGCTGGTGGTATCCGAGATAGCCTTGAGCAGCTTGAAGACTTGATGCCTGGAGACCGCTTTGAAGTAGAATGGGTTAGATGAGTTAGGTGAATCGCCAGGGAATGTGGAGTTCAGTAGTGTGGCAGCAGATTTGGGGGAAGCTGTGTAGGCAGATAAGTCGGAAAACTGCTGGTTAAACGCATTTGCAATAGTGGAAGAGTCATTACAGTGAATGCCTTGCAGAACCATTTCAGAGGGGTGACAGCTTGTGTAGATCCTAAGAAAGATTTAATGTGGCTCCAAAATTTCCTAGGTCGTTAGAGGAATTGGCCAGCAAGTTTTGACAGTATTTACTTTTGGCCTGCCTGATGCACCTTTTGCAATCATTTCTATATTGTTTGTACAGGATGAAATCAAGGGGGAGTCCAGATTGTTTGTATTTTCTCCACTGCTTATCTCTGGCTTTTAACTTGCGTAGGAGATCTTTATTTAGCCATCTTGAGCGCTGGCCTCTGACTCTTCTTTTTACCTTTGGGAGGTGTTTCTTTTGCACTTCACCAAACTTAGTAAGAAATATGTTAAGGGCAGTATCGACATTGGATGTGGAGAAGACGTCAGTCCAGTCTATGCCAGATATGTCAGATAAGAAGGCTTGTACATCGAGGGCAGCATAGTTCGTGAAGGTAATCAGTCGTGGTTGAGGAGCCGGCGGTGGGCAGGAGCGCCAGTGACAGAGCGTCGGTGAGTGATCTGTAATTGAGTCAGCCAGGACAGAAGCTACAGAAACATGATCCGGTCTATTGGTAAGGATCCAGTCGAGTAACGTTCCTGATAGAGAAGTCGTGGTTCTGGTGTAGTCTGTTATGGCTTGGTGGAAATTGTGCTTCTGGATCAGAGATGCGAGGAGATTGTGCTGTGGGCCCAGCCAGTTCAGGTTCAGATCACCGAGGAGGAGTGCTTCATTTGCTTTTACATTCAGAGAGACACACTGCAGTAGGTTCTGGAGACCATTCAACCCACAGGTTGGTGGGTTATACACACAGACGATATGAAGTAGTTTCGAACCCAGCGTCAGGGTAGCATGCAGCGCTTCACATGGAATAAGGGAATCAGGGTAGGGTAGAATGCTAAGAGACAAATGATTTTTGTAGAAAATTGCAACCCCACCCCCCCTCTTGGACCCAGATCGGTCACGTCGAAGAATATTATACCCAGGTAGGTGGCAGGAAGTATCAGGTACTGTGGGTTTCAGCCAGGTTTCGGAGAGGCATAGTATGTCAGGGTCCATCAACTTAGCCCAAGCTTCGAGTTCAGCCAGGTGGCTCATGAGGCTTCTAATGTTCATATGGGCTAGCACCAGGTCCTTTTTTGTACTAGTAGAGGTGGAGAGTGGGTGCATATTTTGGGACCAGGGTTAGATTCAATATTGCCAGATAGCATAAGGAGCCTCTGGGCCAGGTGTATAAACAAGTCAACAGGAAAAGTGCCTAGCTTATTTTTGGGTTTACGACTGTTCAAGAGATAGAAGTGGAGGGATTGGTATATACAGCCCCTTTTGATAAGAATAAGATGGGTAAGGGGAAGATTAGAGTGAGAGGAGAGAAGAAGATTAGAGAATCTAAAGTCAGTTGTATGCTGAGGACAGTGGTCCTCAGGAATTGAAGGAGACAAAGTAATCCAGTTCAGACAAAATAGGAGAGATAGGCAGAAGAGAGGGACAAGTTTAGGATGGTTAATAGTGCAGAGTAGGTTCATTGTGGGGAGACCAGAGTGTGGAACCATTCCGGCAAATGGGGGGAGGACAAAGGCGGAATGTCCAAGGGGAGATGGGTCGAAATATAGCTCGGATATATAGCTGGGATATAGCCTGCTTATGGCGTAGCTCTGCTGTACAGGCAATTTAGCACAGAGACGAGACAGGGATAGGATGCCGCCCCTAGTGGAAGAGGAATATAAGGAGCCAATGGAAAAGTAGACACTTAGTCATATGACAGACAGGAGACTATATAGCTAAAGGGTCGACCAGGGTGGGTGAGGTGGGGGGAGGAGGGGGAGCCGGCGCAAAGCGCCGCCGGGAAGAGTGCAATGGAGGAGCTGTATCACAATGCCACGGCGGCAGCGCTCGCTCACAGTCCCCAAGGGTTCAAAAAATAAAGGTCGCTAACCTTAGAAAAAGCAAGCAACAACAGCCGCTTTCTGTGAGGGATGGTCCAGGTTAAAGTCCCAACCCAGCAGAAGAGAGCCAGCGGCAGGGAGGTTGAAGGGACGTACCTTGCGGGCTTTGCGCCTTCAGCGGCACAAGGTACCAGGGAGTGGCCGAGCTCCTGGTTCCCTTCCTCGGCAATTCACGGTTGGAAGCGGCCCCTGGCAACAGAAGGTCTGGAGGAGCGTTTCTTTCAGAGGCGCTAGTTGCAGACACCCGGTGTTCACCTGGAAGGTGGTCCTGAAGATTCCTGGTCCTGGAGGAGGGGGATCCGAAGCCCCGGTGGGCCCGGGAGAGTCCTGAGGAGGTAGGAAGGAGAGGAGATTTAAATACAGGCTTCAGACAATAGGAGTAGGTGGAGGTGAGAAAGAGGAGGAGAGCAATTTAGCAGGAGGTAAAACTTAGTAGAGAGAGGCAGGCAGGTAGGGCATACAGAGTAGTTCTCAGTTGCAAATAAAGAATTTTAAATGGAAAAAGGCGGGAACCCCAGGCGGGCGGTTACAGGCAGTTACAGAGGTTATGCAGCAGAGATTAGCTTTAGTTTAAGAAGAAAAAACACAAGTATCAGTATAAAGTGATGGAAAATCTTTTCCATTTGGCTGTGTAAGTCTTCCTAGTGGAAGGTCACAGGCAGCCAAAAGTATTCCAAAGACCTTCTGAGATGCCCTGTAATGTATCCACTCCCATCTCTTCAGGAGCCAGGCTTGAAGGTGAAGGGAGTGCAGGTTGGGATGGATTAGGAGACCTCAAGTCAATATGTTCAGCCTGAGTGGAAGAATCCCCTGTTTGCTGATAGTCTGTTCAACTGAGGAAACCATATCTGTCAAGGCCAGCAAGGTGCAAGCAGAATGATCTTGCCCCTGTGTGCCTCCAGCTTGAGCAATACCCTTTGCACTAGGGGGGATTGGAGGGAACGCATACAGGAAAGAATTCTGCCATGGCAATCTAAATGCATCCTGACAGAAAATGCCATGTCCTGGCCTTCTGGAGCAGAATTGAGGCAGTTCGGCAATCAGTGGAGATGCAAAAGGGTCCACAACTGCAGTGCCCCATTCATCGAACAGCGATCTCATCAAGCCATTCGTGAGGATGTGCATCCGATCGGCCTGGCTGGCCCACCAGCGTTCTAGACTCCTGGCAAATAAATGGCCTGGAGTAGAAGCCTGTGCTTCAGGCACCCTTCCCACATGCTCATAGCTTCTCTACAGACAAGGAAGAGCGTGCTCTCCATTGTTTTCTCCTCTAATACATTACAGACTGCTGCCTGTCTGGAACAGGACTGTTTTGTAGCTGACAAATCTACTAGAGCTCAGAGGTCATACAAAAAACAGATCGCATCTCCAACACTCTGATGTGCAGTTACAGATTGCATCTCCAACACAATGATGTGCAGATAAGGCTCTGACAGGTTCCAGACACCTTGTGTTTAGACCCCTGACAGTGGGCTACCCACCCCAACAGGGAGACATCCATAATGAGAGTCATTTGAGGCTTCGGTTGGGAGAAGGGAAACCCTGGGGGAGACTGTCCTCCACTGACCATCATGTGAGTGATGAACCAGGGCCTTGATCAACTGCTATCAGACCTGGCAGGCATTGCATGGAGTGGGCTGAAATTGCAGGATCACCTGCATTCTACCCACTGGAGGGAAGGCTGGGCCTTGATAATAACTGGAAGAGCTCCTATAAATAGTAGCTGCTGTGAGGGGTTGGAGCTGAGACTTCTAGATTCAGCAGCACTCCAAAGGAAGGAGGGAACTGAGAGGTTGTGGCCACTACTCGTCCCGCTTTGTGGCTGGAAGGACTGGCTATCAGTCAAATGTCCAGCCTGAAGTCCTAATTTTCTCAGGTGCACTGTGAGTAGTGCAAGGCACCTTGCAGCGACTTGGGGCATTAAGGGGGCACACAGAAAGCAGGCCCTAAAGCCAGCATATCCTGGGAGCTAACCAATCCTGGAGAGATAACTAGAACTGGTGGCTGCTTGGGCTAAATTCTATATATGGAAGTCAGCAGTACCCTTTTTTTTTTTTTTTTAATCTGTGCCAAGGACTAAGTGAGCTCCAAAGGGAATAGACACAAAGGGAACAATGCCCTTGGAGCTAGCAAACAGCAAGAAGCATGTCCTGAGGCACAGCAGTAGGACCTGGGTCCAAAGAATCCAAGCTAAGAAGTCATCAGCGCTGCCTTCAGAAAAGATAAGGTGGGGATCAGACTCATCCTTCTGTATATCCCCCCCTGGAGGGAGGGGTGTAGGGAAGTACCTCTAAGCTGAGAATCTCAGGTGTCGACTGGTCACCAGACATTGCGCCAGACCTGGCACCCGGCACAAGACATGGTGCCAGACACATGGCACTGACACAGTGTGAGACATGGTGCCGGGGCCAACACTGTAAAGAGCAACACCAGGATAGACTGAATACGGTGCCAGGAGATCACCAGCATCGACCTGGCATTGACTCAGCACTGGAACCAGTACTGCTAGGGGCGGTGCTGGGAAGGACCTGAGCTGGCGCCAGGAACCCTTGGAGCCAACCCGGCATCGACAAGTTGTGGCATGGTGCTGAGATCAGCACTAGAACCGGTGCCAGACTAGGCCCCAAGGGCTAAAGAGGGGTGAATCTGGCACCAGGAGATCTAGGTGACCTAATGCTGGCATGGTGCTGACATGATGCTGACATGGTGACAACCTGGCACCAGGACCAGCACTAGAAGTGGTGCCAGGTTAGGCCTCGAAAGAACCAAACCTGGCACTGACGCCAGAACCAGACTCAGCACCAGTGACCCAGCTATCACCAAAGTGACTGGCAATGGTGCTCAGCCGGTCTCACCAAGTGACACAAGGTAGGGGTGCAGCCAGTGGGCCATGAGTCAGTGGCGCTGTCACCAGCAGGAGCAGAATGCTGCTGCTGGAGCAAAACGCTCTACCTGGCATGAAGGCCCTGCCAGGGATATGCCAGTGTCACCAACCCGAAGGGCAAGATCCACAAGCAGAAACACCTGAGCCTGATGCTGCACCCACTGCTCCAAGGAGCTGCCCGGGGTGGAACTCCAGGCCCGAGACCTCAATACAGTACCCCAGTATCAGAGGCCCCTGGCAATGCAGATGGTGCTGACAAGGGCACAGGGCCCCAGGAAATCAAGGGTCTCACAGCAGACCTCCTAGAGGCGACCTTGAGTGGTACCATTTCTTCCTCTTCTGAAGAGAAGAGGAAGAACTCGAGGCCAAGCAGTGCTAAGAACCAGATGGGAATTGGGAAAAGTCCCATCCATTTGTGCTTCGGAGGACTGTCCTTCCTGCTGAGCACAGGACCACCTATGGTCAGAACCCTTCCTGATGGGAAAGTGGACTGAACATGGCTCTGCTGTCAGAGCAGCCTGCCTGAAAGGCTCCCTACCGTCACCTTGCACAGCTGTTGAATGTAGAATCAGTAGGGCTGAGAGAAAACTGAAAGAAATATTTACATAAAGTCACTAAACTGACACAAAAATAAACTCTAGCTTTAAAAACTAAAATTGAGAAGAACTGAAAGCGGCTGTCTATATATAGACTTGAAGTTCTGACTCCCAGTAGGCGAGTGACATCATCACCGAAGTGCACTTGACGGCAGAAAAAGAACTGAGATGGTGATGGCTGGTGCCGAGGTAAGCCTGGCACCACAAGCTAATCTTGCGGTGTCATGGATACGCGCAGCTTGCCTCTGCGCCAGCCCTCATGAAAACTGGCTCATGCGGGGTCCTAGTGCCTCCAGCACAGACCCATTATCATGAATCAATGGTGAAGATTCATTCTTGGAAGATAAACCTTTGGGGGGAAAAAAGAAAGTGGTAGGCAAAGGGTTGCCTCTGGATTTCGGGCTCTCCCATCTTACTGACTTCATGCTCCTCAGGAGTCCAGGGTGTTGCAAGACATACAGTCCACTCTCAGGGAGGACACAGCTCAGCTCCTTGCCAAAGCAACCATAGCCTGTGTCTCAGACGCCCTGGCAAGTCAGGGGTATGTGTCCAGGTATTTTCTGTTCCTGAAACAGATGGGGGGGCTGACCCCATATTGGATCTACACAATCTAAATCAGTTCATGCAGAAATGCAAGTTTTTTTTTTCCTATTATCTGTTTTTGCTCCCTTGGAGCCTGGCAGGTGGCTATGGCCCTTCCTCGGAGGGACTCATCCTCCGGCCTGTGCGTCCCCTGCTCAGACCAACTCCCGGTAATTCCCCCTCGGTTTACCCCGTGGTGGGACGCAACAAGCCCTCATGGAGCCTGCCAGCTCCCTTTTCACATTTTCTTCCATCTCCCTCCCAACTTATAAGGATGCCAGTACGTGCCTCCCAACCCGTACTGCTCTCCAGTCACCGCCAGAAGGCAGTCAACGAGTGGGATGATAGGACCTCCCTCCCCCAAGACAGGAGAGCAGTCCTCCGGATGCTCAATCCTCCCTCACCCCTGCTGACCCCCGGCAGTCCGGGCTCGTTCCTGAACCCGGGTTGCCGGCGTGGCATGAGGTGTAGTAACCAGCACCTCAACCTCCAGCAACACCAGGCCGGCAGAAGTGCAAGTTCTGGATAGTCACTCTGAACCAGATTATACCATTCCTGAAAGAGGGCATGAGGTTCTGTTCCCTGGACCTCTAAGATACATTTTTCTACATCCCAGTCTGACCATCCCACTGGCTATGCTTTCAGTTCTCCACAGAAGGGGTTCTGTACCATTTCCAGGTCATGCCCTTCAGTCTCTCATTCACACTCAGGGTCTTCACCAAGTGTACTGCAATGGTGGCACCCCCTCTGAGGCACAAGGGCATGAGGGTGCATCCCTACCCAGACTGGTTGATAGCCAGGTCATCCAAGGAGGTCATCAAGCAGTCCAGAAACCTGGCCCTCCAGATCTGCAGAGCCTTAGGCCTTTTGGTCTACCTGGACAAGTTCAAACTGGTCCCCTTGTAGGTGATCAAGTTCACTGGAGCAGAATGACACTCCCTGTGGGCCAAGGCCCATCTCCCTGCAGACCTGGCTCAGGATCCTTTTTTGACATAAAGCTTTTTCACCTTGGGATCAGATGGGTGTCTCTTCAGCCCTGTACCTATGTCCTGCAGCTGGCCATCCACCACCACCAGGTTCTGGTAACAGTCCCCCCCCCCGCAGCGGGGCTAGGAGAGGGAGGGCCGTCCACTGCCCCCCCAACACACCCAGAGGTCCCTGGTGCCATGGCCCAGTGAAGTGACTACAAAGAGATGGGAAGGGCTTCATGGAGCCTGTCCTCCCTTTTTCCATTTTCCTGGTTCTCCATGATGCCGGGGTGCACACACTGGTGTAAGTGGAGGCATGCACGCTCCACAGAAGTCCTGCAGCTCAGACCCTCATGTGTCACTCTTGGAAGTCCTACCACCAAGCCTCCATCTGGTGACAGTCACATGGCAGAGATGGCAGCAACCCTCTCCCAGGAGAGCACAGCAGGCCATCAGATGCACAATCCTCCCTCGCTACATCTGACCCGAGTCCATTCCCAAAACCGGGTCACTGGGGTAAGAAAAGGTAAGGTGCACTCAGCGTCTCCGCCTTCTTTGCCACCAGACCAGCCTGGCAGGCTTAGGATCTTACCTTCTTTCCTCAATCTTTTCAGGCTGGACTCTAGTTGTGCCAGGGATTCCCCTGAAGCTGTTGGGGTACACTGCATCCTCCACCAGTGTGGCCCATTGGTAGATGTGTCACCAACAGTGGGAGCTCGGATGCTAATGGTCTCAGTGCCTAGGTAATCGGGACCAGCCAGTCGCTGTGACTCAGCCATGTGGAATGCCATCCACTGATAGCTGGTCCCACAACATCTGGAGGAAGGAATGCTATTTGTCTGCTCAGAGTCATCAGTTACACTCACAATGGACGTGTCTCTGGTGGAGTGGTAAGCACAACTAGGAGAACATACAGCCCATGGGTTCTAGTTAGCTGGGGAGTCCCATCACCACATCAACCTGCTGGAGCTCTGTGTATCGCTGCTGGCTCTCACAGAATTTGCTCCCATGGTCAGGTGTCAGGTCATGCATGTCCAGACGGACAATACCACAGAAATATAGAAGTTGATGGCAGAAGAGGGAGGCAGTATAGTGCAGTGGTTTAAGGCTCTGAGCTGCAAATCTGGAGACCTGGGTTTGAATCCCACAGCCCCACTTGCATACTGTGTGAACCTGAGCAAGTCACTTACCTTCCCTGTGCTTCCAGGTCGCACCTGTAAAAAAGCTTTCAGCTTAGTGCGCCACTCCTGGTTAAACAACTGAAAAAAAAAAGGACTGCAAGGCCCATGCAGTCTGCCCATTTTACCAATTTACTCCTGCTACCTCTACTAAGTCAGCGGTCTCAGCTATGCCCCCCCTCATATGTATGATTCCCTTGTGCATATCCCATGCCCTCTTATATCCCTCCACTGTATATGCTCCCACTTCCTCCTGAGGCAGGGCATTCCATGCATCCACCACCCTTTCTGTAAAAAATAACTTTCTCACTTTACCCCTTATCCCCCCCCCTCCAATTTCATGTTTTTTGACATAAAGCTTTTTCACCTTGGGATCAGATGGGTTTCTCTTCAGCCCTGTATCTATGTCCTGCAGCTGTCAGTTAATTCTATTGTACTTTTTATGCTGGAAGATGCTATCCCCTTCCACCTTATTTATGCCCTTAAAATATCTGAAAGTCTCAATCATTCCCCCCCCATGTTCCAATGTGTACATATTGAGGTCCCTAAGTCTATTCCCATATGCCTTGTTGTGCAGAACCTGCACCATCTTAGTTGCCCTCCTCTGCGCTGTTTCCATCCTGTCAATATCCTTATGCAGGTGCGGCCTCCAGAACTGCACACAGTACTCTAGGTGAGACCTAACCAGTGTCTTGTACAGTGGGATCACCACCTCCCACCTACAGTTTGTAATACCCCTCCCTATACACCCTAACATCCCACTAGCCCTCCCAACTGCTTTTGTGGTCTGTTTGGTGGATTTCAGGTAATCTGATATAATGACCCCCAAATCCCTCTCCTCCCTTGTGACTGTCAAAAACTCACCCCCAACATGTAGTTCCCCCAAGGTTTCTGTTTCCCATGTGCAAGATCTTGCACATCTTCACGTTAAACCTTAACTGCCATACCTCAGACTATTTCTCCAGCTTTTCCAGGTCTCTTTCCATTCTCTCTCTATGCCCCTGGAGAATCTACTCTGTTGCAGATCATGATGTCCTCTGCAAACAGGCATACTTTTCCCTCTAGCCGTTCTGCTATGTAGACATTGAAGAGGGCTGGTCCCAGGACTGACCCCTGTGGCACACCACTGGTGACTCCCATTTCTTCCGACTGTATGCCATTTACCACCACCCTCTACCTTCTGTCCACTAACCAATTTCTGACCCAGTTCACCACCCTGTGTCCCACCTCTAGACTCCTCAGCTTGTTTACCAGCCTACTATGCAGGACTGTGTCGAAGGCCTTACTGAAATCAAGGTAGGCAATATCCACCGCCCCTTCCTGGTCCACCACCATGGTCACCCAGTCAAAGAAATCCATCAGATTTGTTTGTCAGGACCTTCCTGCTGTGAACCCATGCTGTCTTGGATCCTGCATTCCAGTGGATACCAGGTGATCCACAATACATTCCTTAAACCCTCTACTGGTCCCCAGATCCAGGACCACCCATGGTCAGAGGTCTTTCTGCTACAGAGCCCCATCCTGGTTTAACTCGCTCTCCCTGCTCCCACCTCCAATGCCCCCACAATCTCCAACTTCAAAACTGCCCTTCGGAGCCAACTCTTTAATACTCACAGCTGCTCCTGTCTCTAAATATGGCATTGATCTCTCCTCACTTGACAACGCCCGCTGGGTGGCACTCCACCTCACCCCTCCACCCTCTCCCCCTGTGCACCATACCTCTGTTATAATCAGCCAGTGCCAGCTGTATCAATGTAATTACCACGGAATTGTAAATGTATGAAATCAATATATGTAACACTAATGTCAGCTACTTGTATTCTGTAACCTAAAATTGTAATGTTTGTCCTCAATGTGATGAGGTACCTTTGGAAACGAGCCTCTGGCTCAAAGGTTGTAAACTGATTTACAATAAATAAAATAAATAAACAGCGTCTCCATGATCTTCCCCACTATTGAGGTGAGACTCACTGACCTGTAGTTCCCTGCATCTTCCTTGCTACCATTCTTGTGAAGAGGGACCACATTTGCCCTTCTCCAGTCCTGCGGGAGAACCTCCGTGTTCAGCGACTCGCTAAACAGGGCTGCCAAAGGTGCTGCCAGCTCCATCCTCTGTTCCTTTAGGATCCTTGGATGTACTCCGTCTGGCCCCATTGCTTTGTCCACCTTTAGTTTTGTAAGTTCCTCTAGGACCCTCTGTTCTGTAAATGTTATGAAGCTCAATTCTTCCCCTCCACATATTTGTTTTCCAGTTGCGGTCCCTGCCTCGCTCCTTCTCTAGTAAAGACCGAGCAGAAGTACCTGTTAAGGACTGTGGCCTTCTCTAGGTCCCCTTCTACCCTCTCTTTATTGTCCCCTTTAAGTCTGACTATACCCCCTCTGGACTCCCTCCTCTCACTGATGTACCCAAAGAATGTCTTTTATTTATTTAAATGTTTCACCAGGAAAGGCACACTGAACAACAAGTTGCTCGTCTCACGGTGCATCCTGGGAGGGGGGGATAGCTCAAATACAATCAGCAATTGAACACCTACACAGAGTAATATGACAGATAGAAGTTCAGATGGGTTACAACATACATGAGTGCAGGATATATATGCACACAAGGCACTTGGGTTAAATCCCAATACTGACACTGTTGTACAGCATGAGGGGGGTGCTGCACTCCTGAGGTGCCGTCTTTCGGATGAGATGTTAAACCGAGGTCCCATCTGCCTGTTCTGGTAGTTGTTCAGGTGGATGTTAAAGATCCCATTGCATTTCTCGAAAAGAGCAGGGGAAAATTTTATTCAAAGAAAACTATATACAATCATTCATATAATCCAGATACAAACTCTGAGCATACAAGAAAACATCACAACTTTAAGTAATTGGAGAGTCTGAGTCCGTAATCCATGGTAAGTGTTTCCAACGTTCCAACAGTACCCTTCTTTGAGACTTATGCAGTTCTTGGCAATATTTATGTCATTTCTTCTGTAATTTTACCTGACAATTCCTGATAACACATATACTTCTGCTGCAAAGTAAAGCGACATCTCGCTGTCCATATATACCACTTAAATACTGTAAATATAACATTCAAAGTATCTGTGTGCCATTTACTCCATGCTCTAGAGAAATCTCCATATATTATATTATTTTATGTTACATTGGAAAAAATAGGTTCATCCCATTTTTCAGCTACAAATTTCCAACAATCCTGGATGTAGGAGCAGTGAAAAAATAAATATTCCATGGTTTCTATTTGTTGAATACATTCTGGTCTTTTACATCGTCTCTCAGATATCGGTTTGTGTTTATGGTTAGATTTTACATTGATTTTCTCGTGACAGCTTAGCTCTGTGTAAGTCCCACATATTGGGTAGTATTCTTGTGTTCTGTAACAGAGATAGTAGCACAGGTGTTGGACTTTCTCGACATTTCTCAAAAACTGTTTCTACTTTACATATAGTCTCTATTAGATATGTGCATACATTTTTCCTGTGTGTAGTCAAGATCATGTTGCTAGAAACTTTCCATTGCCTTAATCTACTAAAAATGTCTTTAATGTAACTGTGGGTTGAGAGGACATTCTTTACTACCCTTAATGGATTGGATTCCCACTGAGAGAATCAAGGCCTACATGTTTAAAAAAAACATGGTTCCCAACCTTTGTTCATACTGACTAAAAGAGGCTTAATGTTTGCAAAAAGAAAAATGCTATTATAAAAAAAAATAAAGGGTGGATCATATTTAACCCCCCTTTTTTATAGGGAGGTATGTTTTATTCCTTTTAATTGGACCCTTAGGCTGCCAACAGAATTAGAACATATAGGAATTCTGGACTGATATATCAGTCCAGTGGCCTCTAAGGAGTGAGCAGCTTCCCCATAAGGCCTGAAAAGACACTAAAGACTGCTAGTTTCAAGAAATTTTTTTTTGGGGATATATAACTGATATAAAGAAATAGGGAAGGAGAACCTTTTTTATCAAATAGACTCTCTCCTTTTTCCCTAACTTACTTTTATTCCATTGTGCTACCTGACTCTTTCCTTGTGTGATTTTTGCTTCCCAATTTAAAATATCTAACGGTCCTTCTCCTGAACTGTAGTCCTAATACTTATTGGTTCTATAGAAATGGATATACCACTGATGCTGTCGGGGTGGGGATGCCCATAAATATTTCCCAATACATTTAAGCAGATTTAAAGAAGCTCCTGAAATCTGCCCAAATTTTGTGCACTGATCTATTATTTCTATAACTGAATTATTGTCAGCTACCAATGCACTCATATCATCTGCATAAGCGACTACGTTATACGGTATGGTGCCCACTATATCCATTAGTGTGTGGATTGTAGTGGATTTATTAATGACCCTAAGGAGGGGATCTAAAAAGAATACATATAGAATGGGGCTTAGGGGGGCACCCTTGCCTCATCCCCCCTTTGAATACTTATCATTGCTCCTTTCCAGCCATTCATTATTGGAACAACAGTTGCTGTCCTGTATAAACCCTTAATCCAATTAACTGTGCGATCGGGGATTTTGGTATTTTGTTAGCACTTGCAAGAGAAAATCTTGGTTTACAGCATCAAATGCCTATTTCTGATCTAATGAGATCATATAACCATGTAACTGCCCTAAATTTCCTCTGTCAACTATTTCCCTTATGAGGATCAGATGATCCATAATGCTTCACCCTGGTATAAAACAGGATTGTGCATTTGGGATCACGATTTGTGCGACTTTCATTAATCTTTTTGCTAAGATTTTTGTCAGAATTTTAAAATCTGAATTTAAAAGGCTTATAGGCCTCCAGTTATACAAATCACGTTTGTCTCCCTTTTTGTACAAATAAATCAGGGCTCCTTTGTTCATATCTAGGTGTATTAAGTCCTTATTAAGTACTTCTGTAAGGTCAGAAGCCAACTTGGGATCTATTAATTTGTAAATTTCGTTGGGGAGTTCATCTAACCCTGGAGCCACGCCTGTTTTTAATGCTGATATAGTATCAGAAACTTCTTGAACTGTTGTCCTTTTGCACAGTTTTCTGTGTGTAATTAGGTAACTCTGGTATAATAAGCTGGGAAAAATAAGAGGATGCTTCTTGTATGTTTGAATTTATAAGTCCATACAGAACTTTTGAAGAACTGATTACACAATCCTGTATTCCTTTGTTTGAAGTATGTAAATTTTTTTGTTCATCATAAAGGGAGTCCATTTCTTTTCTTTTGCTCTTTTTTTTTGGCAGCTCTAAGGACACACAGATTCGAAAGTTCCGGTTGTCCCAAATGTATGCTGTTGTTTTAACATTTGAGCTTTTTGTGAATGATATTTCATCATATCTGATTTAAAATTACTTACTTGTTCTGACTCAAATAACTCCTCCTCAGTCTCTCCCAAGTGCAGTATATGCCACTGAGAGGCAAATTTAGAAATCCAATTGTAGAAATGAAAGGGAAAGTGTGACTCTCACTGGGATTTGAACTCAGGACCTCAGCAATCCATGCTACATTTCTACAGTTGGATTTCTAAATTTGCCTCGCAGTGGCATATACTGCACTTGGGAGAGACTGAGGAAGAGTTATTTGAGCCTGTAAAAAGACTTCCTGGTTGCTCACTACAACACTAGAAAGGAATGTATGTGTGACTCACATGGGAAAACTCAGGGGCCTTAATTGGCTGAACTCTCATAGCTCAGTTGGTTAAGAGCTAAAGCATGGATTGTTGAGCTCCTGGGTTCAAATCCCAGTGACAGTCAGACTTTTCCTTTCATTTCTACAATTGGTTTACTTGTTTTGAGAAATCCTGACCAGTAGTATAAGCCAAAGTAAGTAGTTTTTGTAAATGCTGGCGTTTTTTTTAATACTTAATGTATGTGTTTTGACTATGTTCTTTACTCATCTGTTTTAATAATTTTTGTAACTCAGATTTTGTATCCATCCACCATATTTGTGGATCTTCATAGAGAATGAAAACTTACTTCCTAGCTGCTAAATACTGTTTTATATTTATTGTAAAAATGTCATCTTGTAGTAAAGTTGTACTGAATTTTCAGGTTCCTGGACCTTTATTTATAGAATGTACTTCCCCTATCTGTACAGATAAAAGACAGTGGTCTGAAAATTCTGCAGCTGTTACCTGCGCAGAGATTACTGGCAAGTGGTGGGAAACAAACATCAAATCCATCCTGGTTGCCAGGTGCCCCTTTATGAAATGTTGGGGCATTAGTTTGTGTTGACTGTAAATATGTGTCTTTTAGCCTGGCTGTTCCTACTATTGTGGATAAAACATTTTAATCACAAAAGATTTTTGAAGTGGTCATACCTTTTGCTCTGTCTTTTACTGATAGGCCACAACTGAAGTCTCCCCCAAATATAATATAGTGTGACGTGTATAGGTATGGCTTTATTAGTTTTAGACGATCTAAGCGTAAAGCCTTAGTCTGGGGAGTGTATATGTTGATTAAGTGGAATAATTATTATTATTTTTTTTTTGGTTGTTTAACCAGGAGTAGCAAACTAAGCTGAAAGCTTTTTTACAGGTGCAACCTGGGAGCACAGGGGAAGTTAAGTGACTTGCTCAGGGTCACACAGTATGCAAGTGGAAGCAATGGGATTCAAACCTAGGTCTGGTCTACTGGATGTCACCAGATTTGCAGTTCTGAGCCTTAAACCACTGCGCTATACTGCCGCAAACATTAGAAAACTTTACATTCGAAATAAGCACACGCCCTAAAGCCAAGTCCACTACTTTTAATATTTCTACCTCCTGTGTATTAAACAATATCCCCACCCCTGAGCAGGTTTCTTGCCCAAAAGACCAAAATGAGGGACCTGAGTGCCATTCCATTTTAGCTTGTGTTACTTCCTGCAGTGTATGAAAACGTACATCTTGTAAGAATATAACCCCCAATGTGAGGTATGATAGAAAGGAGAAAACAGCATCTCTTTTACTTTGCCTCTTTATACTGTTTACATTCACAGTATAAATTGAAAAATTAAATACCATTAAATTTCTTATTTTCTAAATGTCCTAAATCTCTCTTTCTTGCTTGTTTGCTCATTATGCTTTGTTTTAGCTTTAACATTCCTCTTTTGGGGGATAGCAGGCTCTGGCATGACTTCTGTGTCTGCTGTCAGTTCGGGATGGGATGTGGGGATTGAAGAAGTATCTGACTCATTTTCTGAGTCTTCAGAAAGTTCCTATTTATTCCCTAAGGATAGGGTCAACTTTCGAGACTTTAGGGATGGGGGGATCTTTCTGAACGTTTCTTCTTGTGGACCGAGTTTTCCTTGATCCACGATCTGACTGGGAGGGAGGGGCCTCATGTTTCTTTCAGTATTGGGGTTTCTTGTACAAATTGTGGGGTTTTGGACTTGCTGGGAGATGTAGTCACTGCTGTAGTAGATGCAGTAGCTGCTTCTAACACCATTTGGGGGGTGAATCGATAATCTGAGGGGGCTCTTGTTGTGGGACCTATGAAGTACTAGGGGCCTCCTGCACGTGATCTTCTCCTGCTTCTGATTGGGCCGGGCCTTGTTCTCTGTCTGTAGCAGTAGCTGTAAGAATTTTGTTCCTCTGGGCTAGTGTGATGTATAATCTTTGCTCTGCCCTATCTGCTAACTCTAAAGAACTATGGGCTGCCCACAGACAACTTTGAAAAGTGTCTCTACTCTCTTCACATAAATTACATTTCACTTCACTTACACACTGGTCCCCTGATTGACCAAGATTCCCACAAACAGAACATTTAGTTTTGTCATAGACACTGCTCAAATGGTTGAGAGAGCCGCATTTATAGCAGGCTGTTGGCTGCCTGGGATAAAATAAAACCCATCTGCCCCTCCCCAGCATAAAGCTGTTTGATAGATGCATGACACCAGTATCATTGGATTTGAGCATTACCCTCATCTTCCAACCCCCGTTCAGATATTTCCAGTGCCAAAAATTGCCTCGGGGTTATTTAATGCTCTACAATGCTGTTTTAACCAATAAACTAAAACCATCATACCAACATCTTAATTTCTAAAAAGAACAGTGATCATCTTTTGGGCAGGCTTAGTTAGTGGGATAACTAGGAAAGGTGTCCATAGTGGGGTGATTTTTAACTTATTATACTTGACCCAAAATCTTTCTAACCCACTTGCAGTTTTAAAACTAACATCAAACACTGTTTCATTTGACAAATGGATTAAAGCATAAATTTCATTAGCAAAAAACTTAAGTGAGTCTTTCAGTAAAGTCCTAGCCACAAAAACATGGTCTGGGGGAAAATGCATACCTCCGATATATTTGAGTCTTGCCGCATTGTGGCATTTAGCAGGCTAAAAAGGGAAATTAAAAAGAGAAGCATATGTTCTGGTTTGGGGTTTATTCATGTTTTGGCGAGTCTCTTGCTGTGGTGTTTGTTGCTGCTGGCCATTGCCAAGGCCTTGGTTGGAAGTCATGCTTTGATGTCCCTGTTCTGAAGCCGTTTCAGCTTCCTGGTGTAAAAATTGGAGCTTCAGATTTTGTGTCAGAGATAGTTTTGGGGAAGAGATAAATTAAATCCTTCAATATGAGATGCATTTGCCACAGACGGATAGTGCCTCTGAGATATAGTTAACGTGAAGAAAGGGTTAGAGGGACTGGAGAGGGGGAGCAAAAGGATGATATTGCGAAGGGTTAAGCTCTGGTACAATTTACAGAGAGGAAGTTATGAAGCGCCAAGGAGATGGAGTAGGATGAGGAGTGGCAAATCTGGTGTGGGAGAGCATTCCATAATTTTGGGAGGCGGTGAGAAAAGGCTGTCTGGCCAACCATAGAAGACTTACGGGGAACAGCCATTAAACGAGAGTCACAGGATTGGAGGAAGTGAGCAGGTGGGGGAAGGGGGATAATGAGGAGGCAAGGTAAGGGGGAAGAGTACCGAGCCATAATTTGGATGTGAATTTGGCACAATGAAGGTGGCGTTGGTTATTTAATGAAGGAAAAGAGAGGAAGTGATAGAGGTTACAGTGATGGGTGTGGGGGGGGCAATCTAAGTCGACGTGACAGAAAGGGTTAAAGAGGGTGTCCAGTTTGGTTAGGGAAGACTTGGGAGCAGCACTGTAAACTACATCACAGTAGTCAAAGACAGGTAAAATTATCTTCTGGACCAGTTTGCACCTTGTCAGTAGTGGAAGGCAGCTATGGTTCCCGTAAAGTGCACCAAGCTTGGGGTGCAATTTCCTCAGGATGGCATTGACGTGGCCAGAGAAGTTGAGGTGTCGGTCAAGCCACATCTCAAGGTACCTAAAGGAGGAAGTGTCCTCAAGGATAGTCCCATCGAGAGTGTGGAAGGAAGGTAGTGAAGGGAGCCTAGAGAGTCCCTACCTTGTGCCAAAGGTCATTGAGACTGTCTTCCTGGCATTTGGGGATAGTTGATTGGAGCTAAATGAAAGCTGAACCTGGTTGAAGTCATGCTGTAGTCTGGTAGCCACATCATCAGGGGATTGACCAGAGGTGAAGAGGACTGTGTCATCCACATAGGTGGATAAGCAGGCCAAGGGGAGGTCATTGAGGAAAATGAAGAAGAGGATAGGACCCAGCACAGAGCCCTGTGGGACTCCTGTGTTAACGGGGTGGGGTGGGACTATGGAGTCACCAATTCTGACAGACTGTGTCCTGCCTATCAGATAGGCTCTAAACCAGTTGGTGGCAGGGTCAGATAGGCCTGCCTTGGGGAGGGTGTTTATAAGTAGGGGTCGGGAGACGGTGTCAAAAGCCTTGGCAAGGTCAACAGAAATGGCTGACGTGATTTGACCACTATCCATCCCTGAGAAGATAGTGTCAATGAGTCTAATCAGGGAGGTGGTAGTGGAGTGATTCTTCCGGAACCCAGACTGGAACGGAGTATGAAAGTTAGTGTCACAGAGAAAGGACGAGAGTTGTGTAAGAACCAGATGCTCTTGAAGCTTAGCAAGGGTAGGGGAGGAGCGAGATAGGATGGTAGTTAGCAGGGGCTGAAGGGTCACCGCCTTTAGGAAGGGGGAGAATAACAGCATGCTTCCAGATCGATGGGATGGTAGCTGTTGTGAAGGAGTGGTTGAGGAGTTCAGTTAAAGGGAGAGCGATACCAGGAGCAGCTAGATAAAGCAGTTTCGGGTCCAAACTATCGAGTGAGCAGCCTTTAGAGGGGTTAAGAGCATACAAGGCCACCAGTGTATCAGAGTGAGTAAGTTTAGCTAAAGGAGAAGGAGGTGGGCGGTGAGGGTTGGCATGGGGGGGAGGGACTGTATTTGAGGGAGTGGGTAGAGTGGAAAGGAGAGCGGAAGCGCAGGAGGTGAAACAGAAGTTAAATTTGGCAGCCACAGCTAGGTGGTCAGTAAGGAGAGTGTTGTTAACATTAAGGAGGGCTGGGTGGTGAAGGAGGAGGGGAAAAAAGGGAGTGGGGTGGATGGTGAAGGAGGAAGGGAAAAAAGGGAGTGATTTCCAGAATTTTGATGGGTTATTAATGTTAACCTGAAAGGTAGAGCAGAAATAGTTGGCTTTTGCAAGCCAGGTAGCTTTCGTGCACTGGTTACGCAAAAAACTGTAAGTGGCATAGTCACTAGGGAGTTTAGAGGTTTTATGTGTTTTCCACACCTGGTCTCTGGGTCTTTGACATGTCAAGAGTTCTGGAGTGATCCACGTGAGGTGATTTCCCCTTACCCTGCAGCGACATAGGAGACGTGCTTGTTCCAGACCTCCAGGAATTTGTCATGAAAATAGTTTTATGCCTCATCAATGGAATTGGATGATGAAATGGGATTCCAGTCAGTAAGAGCCAGGTCAACTAGGAGCGGAATGAGGTTCAAGGATTTGTATAAACGAGTCAGAAGGATTTTGTGGGGGGTCTTTTGTCTATGGATTTGACGTACCAAGAAGACTGCATGGTGATCACTTAAGGCATCAGGATGGATGCCAGCTTTAACAACCCTGTGGGGATGGGATGTAAGGGCCCAGTCGATAAGTGAGTGATTACAAGTTTTATGGTTCAAGCGGGTGGGTTCAAGAATAAGTTGTGATAGGTTAAGTGCAGACACATCATAATGTACCTTACTTAGGGAGGGGGATAACCAATTTAGGTTGAAACTGCCCATTATATATACACTTCACCTAAGGAAGTAAGGGAGACTATGGAGTTGATGAGTTCAGTGATAGTGGAGGGTAGAAGGCCCGGGCAACAGTAAACCCCAGTGATATAAAAGGGGATTGAGAATGGGAGGGATAATTTTAGGATGAGCGCCTCATAGGCTCTAGGGACTGAGATAGAAGTATGGTGGTAAATTGCAAGGCAGTTGAAACATAAATTGCTATTCCGCTGCCGCTAGTGGCTCGGTCCTACCTAGTAATAGTATAGCCGGGGATGGTAATGGATGGGTCACTTATATTTTTACTAAGCCATGATTCGGAAAGAATAATGTCAGGGGTTAGTGAGATGGCAAGAGGCTGCAGTAGATCAAGTTTGTGGAGAAGACTACGTATGTTCAGGTGTAGGATTTTTAGGCCCTGGAGGAAGGCAAGCAGGCCGCACTGGGATGGGACAGTAGTGGTTGTACCGGCTCCTGCAGGGGCTACTGGGCACGGTCCAGGGTGGTTTTTTTTTTTTTTATATTACATTTTATCCTCCTTCCTGTCTCTTTAGCCCCCGCACCTTTAGGAGCCCCAGTGGAGTCTGCCCCCGCTTCTGCCACCTGCCTTGGCTTCTCCTGGAATTCCCCATGGAGTCGCGGTTCTACCCCAGGGTGGGGACAAGGTGGGGCTGCTACACCTAGAACACTTCTTGTCTTGTCGGGCTCCAGGACTGGCCAGGCAGATGGGAGCCATGAGGGGTCTGCTCCGGAGCTCCATCTACCTGGAGTCTGGAGAGTGTTTTTCCTCCTGTTTCTGATAGGTGTGACGTGCGCCCAATGTTATGGCATGACAGATGTCTGTCACGTCTACTCTCCCTTGCTTCTGACTCAGTGCTTGCTGTACCCCAGGCCTCCCCCCCGGAGTCAGACAGGCACTAGTCTGCTGTATCCCCTCCCTCCCGAAGACGTGCAGTCCTTAGGACGCTCAGTCTTCTCCCCCTGGCCGACCCGACTCCCCGGGCTTGTTCCCAAACCCAGGTCGATGGCGTCACAAGCAGTAGCGCTACTGCTGCGCCAGCAGGCCGGCAAGGGTTCGGGTTTATATCACTGGAGGATAGGAGAAATAAAGTGATGATAATGAAATGCATTTTTGCACATTTATAACAGGGTAGGCAGCTTTTAGGGTGGGTAGTAGCTGAGGGGTGCTGGTAGGGTGGGGGTAGGAATTTTAGAATACATACCAAGGTGCAGTAGATGCACAGGGTAGGAGTGATGTCTTGTCCCCTTTCCTCACTGACTGTGCTAGCTTTTCTTCTGTCTGTGCTTTAGCACTTCTCACCGCTGCCCCTGCTTCTCTCCAATATTTTTGGTACTCTTCTCTGTCCCCATCCTCTTGTCTCCTTGTATTTTCGGAAGGTTACCCTCTTGGCCCTGATTTTATCTGCCACCACCTTAGAAAGCCTGAGTGGCTTCCTCCTTCTCTTGCCCTTATTCTTCACCCTCACACATTGATTGGTTACCCTGACACTGGACTCAATGCGTGCCCACTGCCCCTACGTGCCCCCTCCTTTCCCCCACCCCCTTAGCTAGCTCCTTTTAACACTCCTTCCCATCCCTGCAAAGTCAGCTCCTTTGAAATCTAGGATTTTAGCATTTGTATGTGTGTCTCCTGGTTAAAAAAAAAAATGTATGTGTGGCCTGTATTCCTGTGTTCAACTTGAATCAAACCATGTGATGGTCGCTGGACCTCAGGTCCCCGTCCACCTGGAGATCTGTGATCCTGTCTTGATTGGTGAGCACTAGATCCAGTATATTCCTGTCCCTGGTGGCCTCCTGTAACACTTGTCTTAGGCCTGTTCCCTGTAGGGACTCCACAATGTCCCTGGTCCTGCTCGAGGCCCCTGTTGGGACAGACCAGTTTGCATCAGACATACTGAAATCGCCCATAAGCAGAACCTCCCCCTTATCCGGCAGGTTGTATACTGACTCCAGCATTAACTTGTCTGCCCCTTCCCCCTGAGCTGGTGGCTTGCAGATCACTCCTGTTCTACTAGACATTCTGTTACCCGGCTCAAAGGTGACCCACAACTCCTCTGTGTCCTCATTTTTGGCCTAGATTTCTGTTGCCTTGATTGTCTCTTTGATGTAAAGTGCCACCCCTCCACCCTTCCATCTCTCCTGTACAAGGCATATCCTTGTATAGTTGCGTCCCATGAGTAGTTATTAGTGTTCCAAGTCTCTACTGTGGCCGCTATATCAGCCTCCCCCATTAAAGCCACTAGATCAAGGAGTTTGTTTTATAGACTTCGGGCATTTGTATGCATTATGTTCCAAATCTTGTTCCTGGTCCTTCTGCCATTATTTTTGTTCTTGTCCTGTTGTTCCTGACCTGCATCTGTTACTGCTCCCTCCCTCTGTTTCTCATTGTGCCCCTTACCCTGTCCTTGTTTTCTATCTGTATTCGCTAAACTCTTGTTCTTCCTTTTCACAGTGCTGACATTACTGACCTTAGGGACTAGACATGAAAATTATGTACCTACTGTAATTATGATCTTTCTGTGTAACTTCACCCTTCATCACATTTGGGTTCATGGCCGGAGGTCATAACCCCGCAGGAGCTTTTTTTTTTTTTTTGTAGGCAGAGCCGACGCACCATCGGTGCCGCCCTCGAGGCTGACACATTGTGTGGCGCTCACAGGTTGGCCTTTAGGCGCTGTCGACTCCGCCTGCCTGCCAGTTCTGAGTCGCCAGAGAGGTAAGAGGAAGGGAGTGGAGGGTGGGACAAGGAGGTCCAAGGGACAGGAAAAAGGAAAAGATATAAAACTAAAAGGAGAAATAATGACTGAGAGGACAAAAAAGAGAGAAGTTGGGAACTAAAGGGATTGGGAGGGGCCCCAATCTCTGGAAATAGAGGAGGGAGGTAGGGTGGGGTAAAGAATTTAGAAGGTAAGAAGAGAGGGGAAGGGTAAACATATCCCAGACCCTGGTCCGTCTCCAGATTGTATAGGAACTGCAAGGAGTAGCCAAAGGCTTCTTGCCAGAACTCAAGGCACAGAATAGCTGGCAAAAACTCCATATAAGCAGAGTCGGCTATTCTGGAAGAAGGACAGGGCACAGAGAATTAACACCCTCTCAAGGAAAGATTTATGGTGAAAAAATAAAGGATTTTATTGTTTTGATTTTAAGGGTAGTCCAAAGGACAAGAAAAAATAAGATGGACGGGGAAAAAACGGGGAGGAGAGAATGGAGGGCAACTGCCAACTCCCACCCCACAGGGGTGGAGCTAACGCACTGGAGAAGGAGTGTCCCCCGTGCTGATCACTCTCCCAGGAACCTTATCCCCCTATGTGCTCCTGTTCATCCCACTCCTAAGAAAGGGGGGGGGGAGGTTGGGCACAGAGAGGGAGGTGGACCAGAGACTGGGACCCAAGGGGGGAGGGCGGGATTATGATGAATGGTGAAGATACACAGAAAGATCATAATTACGGTAGGTACGTAATTTTCATATCTTATCTGTGTCAATCTTCACCATTCATCACATTTGGGTAGCTGAGCCTCGAAGGGTGTTTTTTACACCCAGGGGACAAAGCCCCTTAGCTCTCAGTGGGTGACACACTAAGAGGGAGAACCTTCAGGGCCTGGGGCGGCCCGAGAGTGGGGAGACTGAGACGGGAACCCCCCCGGAGGGGGAAGGAAGTTGCCCCGACAAACACCGTCTCGCTCTATGGGAGAAGAGATAGGTTCTCTGGTGAGCGGAGTTAATCACCCTACGCCAGGCCAAGGGTGACAACCGGGAAAGACGCAGCCATGCCGTCCGCCTAGTGCAGATCGCTGTCCCTACGACCCTGGTAGCTACCTCATTGGCATCACAGGATGCCCTCGCTTGGTGCATTGCTAGCTCCAGGCCATGAGCAGAGAGTGCAATGGCTTGTCTGGTTTGCTCTGTGTCAGGCAATGAGGCTAGGAGTTGACCTAGCCTGGACCACAAGAACCTGTCATAGGCTGCATAGTGGGCCTGATGTGCAGAAATGGAAAGCAACAACCGTGCAGAATAGAAAGCCCTCCTACCCCAGGAGTAAAAATCCAAAGAATCTTGATCTGGGGGCCGGTCACAGTGAAGGGCGCGAAGCCCATCAGAAGTGTCCAACTGCGTCAATCCGGACTGCGGATGAGGCATGGAACTTGGAGACTCCGGGGTAATACCGCTGGCAGAGATCCCTAGGGGCAGGAACTCCGAAGAAGGGCCTCTGCCAGGAGCGTAATGACGCCTCCCGAAAGGTAGCAGGCCAGGGGGGCACCACAAGGGTGGCCTCGCTGAAATCGCCTAGAAGGTGTGCGCTGAGTGCTCTGGATTACTTACAGTGGAAGGGGTGAGGTGGAAGTCCTCCAACATCCTCACGAGGAAACGCTGATACTCAGCGAGATCAGCGGCTGGAGAGATGTGGACAGAAGGCTCCTCTCCCCCAGAAGAGGGGGATGAAGAGTTGGAGGGCACCGACTGCTCAGAGGGCGGCTGCTCAGGGGGAGGTTGAAAAACCTGTCTGTCCATTGCCCTAACGTAAGCTGGGAACTGAGCAGCCACAGCCCTGAATCACTCACAGGAGAGAGGCCCGCTAGGACCAAGGATGCCTGAGAGCGCAGGAGAATGTGGCAGAGGGACGAGGACAGACCCAAGAAGAGATGTCGGCTGACCTCCGCCTGGGCTAAGGAGTGGACCAAGAGCACCTGAAGAAGAAAGTGCTCCGGAAGACTCCACAGCCGACAGCTGAACAACCATTTTGGTACTGCCTTGGCTGCGCCCGGAAGAATCTCCCCTGTGAGGCGACCGGGGCCGTATAGGTCCAGAAGGACGTTCCCCTACCTCAAAAGAATGGGTCTCTCTCAAAGAGACCGAGGAGGAAGAGCGGAGATCCACACTACGACGTCTTCCAGAGCCCGGGTGGGCCCCAGAAAAAGGTCGCCGTGCAGACCCCATGCCCCTCGAAGTCCAAAAGAGCCCTCCTCCTCAAGAGGGCCAGCCTAGGTAGCTGACAGCTCTGGCCAGCACACGAGCGAGCTATCCAGGGCGCAGCACCCTCCCCTCCCGTAGGAGCCCTGATCGGCCCCAAAGTTGGGCAATCCAGGTACACCACAGGCGGGGGTACCACTGCTGAGGGGTTAGTGAACCCACCAAGATTGGGCTGCAGAGCAATGGTGGCCTGCACCACTGCCTGCTGGTCAGCACCCCTGACCCCAGTCTTGGCGGCCACCAACCCACCTCAGAAGGGGTCTGACTCCGGCTTGTCGAGGACACTACAGGGCTGCCCACCCCAACAGTCAACCCCAAGGAGTCAGACTGCTCGTCTGACTCAGAGCCCGACTCCGCCTCCGAAGAGGTAGAGGCCGAGGCCCTGTGCCAGACTGTAGGAGGGCGCCCGGTGCCATCTCTGCCAACTGGGGTGCTGGATTTCGAGACCACGCCCGAGCCAGTGCCAGTGCCCCTCACAGCAACACGAGCGGTAACTGCGGGGGACACAGCTCCGGCCCGAACAGCAGCCCCAGAGTCAGAAACAGTCATGGTGACATCCGGCCCCACGGCACCACGAGTGGCGCCGAGGACGGGGATGGCGCCGACAGCTACAACGGTGCCATCGGCGCCACGGACGGTGCCGCCCGGCTCCAAGGCACCATGAATGGCGCCGAGGGCAGGGGCGGCGCCGACAGCAGACTCCGACGCCCTCACGGCACCGAGTCCCGAGGCGGACATGGTGCTGTGCTCAACCTCGGTGCCGAAGACAAAGATGGCGCCGTAGACACTCCCACGGCGCTGAGTGACAAACCGGCACCGACGACGGCTCCATCAGAGCCCACGGCGCCAACAGTGCCAACCGACGGTGTCGACCCGGGCCTTGCGAACCGTGGGTCCGACACCAGGGGAGCCTTCACCCCTGAAGGGGCGATTGCTTTGGTGGTGCCTCCCGCCCGCCCTCCGAAAGGAGCGGGACGGGCCTCCTGCACCGTGGAAGGAGCCTCGGCAACGGCTAGGCTACTAGAAGCCGAGGCTCCCTTCTCCTCGGTCCGTGTAGAACCGGAAGGGGACCGGAGAAAAGGCTGACAGTATGTGGCTTGGCCTGACGAGTGCGCACCTGACCCCCGAAAGTCGGTGGAGCTCGCCCCACTTTCCACATGCATTGTTCGATGACCTGGCGGTCCATGGAGAAACAGGCGTAACGAATTGATGTCGTGCATGGCCAAGACATAAGGCAACGGTCGTGTTGGTTGTGTGACAGAAAATTACGCCGCGAACGGCACTGCCAGCATGGGGCTGTCCTGCCTTCAAGTCTTCTTGCCCTCCGACCCAGACATGATATATGAGGAAAAAAACACCAAAAACAGACTCGACGTCGCCAAGAATAAAAATAAATGGAAAGATCTTACCCAGCGATGTCGAGTAAGGCAACTAGAACCGGCAGGGAAGGAGCCAACGGACTGTGGCATGGAGGAGTTAAAGCAGGACGAAACTGCGTAGGCGGTAGGCCTCAAATTCTTTCAGAGCTTCCACATGAGGTGACCTCGACGGTGGGAGACGAAGAACTGGCAGGTAGGCGGAGTCGACAGCGCCTAACGGCCAACCCACGAGCGCCACGCAATGCGTCGGTCTTGAGGTTGGCGCCGATGGTGCGTTGGCTCTGCCTACCAAAAAAAAAAAGAGCTCCTGCGGGGTCATGACCTCCAGCCATGAACCCAAATGTGATGAATGGTGAAGACTGACACAGATAAGATCATATTGTTTCCATTCCCTCCGATAGGCCCCCCCCCCCGGCTAGTTTAAATGCCCAGCAAGGAAGCACCCAAAGTTTTCATTGAGGACTGACATCCCTTGCCTGGACAGATGCAGACAATCCCTATAGAGCCATGCATCTGCCCAGGTGGATCCCTAGTCCTCAGTGTAGCCAAAGCCCTTATCCTTGCATCATCCCTTCAACCATTCGTTGAATTGGCTGATGCGTTGATTCTTTGTGTCTCCATTCTCTGACTGGTAGGACCTCACAGAAAATCACTGACCATGTTCTGTCAGAACAGGTAGGGCAGAACTCAGTCCCTTTCCTTGTGTGGGAAGGCTCTCCGCACCTGGACACATATGCACAGCCTAGATGCAGATCTGCTGGCAATTCATATCATGGAGTTCACAGTCAGTTGGCAGATGCTCTCAGCTGGGTGGGACAGATGTTGCACAAGTGATCCCTCATCAGGAAGTAGTACATCACCTGTTCTCCAAGTGCAGCACCCCACTGGTGGATGGGTCTGCCTCCATGAAGAACAGAAAGCTGAGGCTGTTTTGTGCCCGCCCCCCCCATTCTGGGATTCTGCTGGGGGATGCCTTCACAGGGCCCTGGACACCAGGCCTTGTGTATGCCTTCTCTCCCTTCCCCTTGATCCATAAGGTGGTGGTCAAGGCCCGGAAGGACAAGATGCAGAAGCTCTTGATAGCTCCCCACTGGCCCAGACAGTTCTGGTACCTGGATCTCCTCAGCCCCTGCAGCAGGCCTCAGTGGCAGTTGCCTCTTCATCTAGACATGCTCACCAGATAAGAGGGGAAGGTCCTGCACCTGGACCTTCAATCCCTGCATGTCTTGGCTTGGTTCCTGTGTGGCTAAATTTCCAGGCCTTGAGTCTCTTGGAAGATGTGCTCCACATTGTGGAGGCCTCCCGAAAAGAGTCGACTCACAAATGCTATGCATTTAAATGGAAGAGGTTCTCGGTATGGTGCCAGGGCAAGGAGCTTGATCTCCCTGCCTGCCCTATAGCAAGCATCCTCGACTACCTCTGGTCCCTGTGAGGCCTGCAACTTACGACCCTTAAGTTGCACCTGGCAGCCATCTCTGCTTATCAGGCATGGGCTGGTAAGCCGATGGTGGCCCAGGAGTAAGTCATTGGGCTCTTTTTTTAAAGGTCTTGATCACTTGTCCCCTCTGGTGCACGAGACTCTACCACTCTGGAACTTACTGTTGGTGCTGGCTATGCTCATGGGCAAGCCATTCGAGTCTATGCACCTATGTGGGATGTCTCACCTGTCGTGGAAGACCACCTTCTCAGTGGCTACCACATTAGCCAGAATGATTAACAAGCTCCAGGTACTCCTGGTAGAGTCTTATTACCTGCACTTCCACAAGGACAAGGTCATCCTTTGCTCCACCTGAAGTTCCTCCCGAAAGTTGTATTGGAGTTTCACCTTAACCAGGTGATAAACCTTCTGGTATACTTTACCTATCCATCTTCAGAGGCCAACCATTGGCTCCATACTTTGGATCTACAGAAAGCGCTCTTGTACTATTAGGAGGGCATGGCTGGAGTTCGGGGTGAGGCTCGCCAGCTGCTTGTAACTTATGCTGACGCTGCGCCTGGCAGCTAAGCAGACTGGTTGCTGGAAAACATTCTTCACTGAACTCTGCTATAGTCTGGCTGGTATGGATCCTCGTAAAAGTTTTAGGGCTCGTTCCACCAGATATACCATTGCCTTCGTGGCTGCTTCCAGGGACCTCCCAATGCAGGAGATCTGTAGGGGTGCAAGCTGGAATAAAGTACACACCTTCATATCTCATCGCAGCATCAACATTATGGGTATGATTTTCAAAGCATGGCACAGGGCTTGTATCCAGCCCCTGTACCACGACACTTAGGTTCTGGCGGTGCGCCAAACCCCTTTACCATAACTGCGCCCGATTATACAATCTTGGGCACAGTAGCAACAGTTTCCATGATTTAAGGCAGCTGGCGTAAGCTCCATAAAAATGACCCTCGAGATTGCCGCAGGCTAGACCCCAAAAAGTTGGTCTAACTTGTGACAATTAATGCACAGGATGGAATATCTCAATTGCTGGCGGGTGAATGCTACAAGCTCCGTGTGCCATATATACAGCGCCACCTGGGGCTTGTGGCATTCACAAGCATTTGAAAATTCTGCCATATGTCTCGGGATGCTGCTTTTGGGTCTTCGGATTTCCGATCTCTGTTCACCAAATAGGTGTGTGCATCTTGCCCCCTCCCCCTGGAAAACTGCTAGGAATCTGCCAAAGTGTGGATAGAGAAATGTAGGTTACTCACCTGTAACTGTAGTTCTAGGAGTGGTTGACAGTTCACATCAACACAAACCACCAGGCCTCCCCTGGCAAGTGGCACACGGATCTGTGCTTTCAGTATGGAAAGCTCTGATGTCGCTGGTAGAGCCAGAGGATATACCACCCGGGTAATGGGAGAAGCTTAAGCTTGAAGACATCTGACAAATCAGACTGTTCCAGGGACTGCCAGTGTGGATGTGAACTGTATACCACTCCTTGAATTACGGTTCTAGGTGAGTAACCTATACATTCCAGCCTACTATACACAGACACACATGCTAGCTGTTTATGTTTTGAGCCTTTTTTGTTGCATTTTGAGCCATTTTCTTAAAAACAAATGCACAATATATTCTACAATTCTGCATAATGTATTCTACAATTTTGTATCATTATTCTTCGATATTTACATCTCTATTTTAGATTTTTTGCAGACCAGCTATTTTGTTGCTGGTCTACTTATGACAGACGTTTACTTGACACAATATGAATGCTTTAAAACAGAATGGGAGTAGCCCTACACAACACAAGACCTTTCTGATCTCATTAGGCTGTGTTTCTGTGCTCCTTCCTTACTGTATCCAACTCCTCTGACACTTTTTCACCATTGGCACCCAAAAAGCTCATTAATGATGGAGAATTCTGCCACATTCTGCACTAGTGATATGCATTTTCTGCACCTTGCAAAGAAACAGAAAACTGACTTGGGTGCACAGGGCAGGACTGCTCTACGACTTATAAAATCAAATGACAGATCACAAAACAGGAGACAGAGATTTGCATCACCCCCAGTAAATTTCTTTAATAATAAACAGTATAAACATTTTAAATACAGTAGTGTAGGTGCCATTAAAACAACTTCAAATTCAGCTAGCACCCTCCCTTGATAACTGCAAAACCCTTAAAAATAAATTAAAAAAAAGAAACTCCAAGCAACTCACTGCAAATCTCAGTGATAGATGCCATACAAAATATTTACACCCTTGGAAAGATAATGCTGAGCCTAATTCATGGGGGGAAGTGGACATACAAACAAAAGACGTTGAACTCCGCAGTAGTTCACTGAACAGTCCTTGCTACAGTCGTCATGTTCCAGTGATTTATTTCAGTTTGATCTTTCCCAACATCCCCATGACCTCTCCCCCAACATCCTCTCACCCCAAGTTTGGGAGGAAAAAAAAAAAAAAAGAAGAAATCGGCCTGCAGTTTCTTTCACAACCTAAAAGGCAACTTCGCTGCAGGATATCTCAACTTATGCTTGTGTCGCAGAGAACTGACCAACTCGGCACACACTAAGGAATGAAAGTCAAACTTAGGGGTCAGCTTCATGATTTGGATCTCAGACCTTTCAGGCTCTCACAAAGTGACCAAGTACCTGTTAGCATTCATTCCCCCACCCCCACAGAATGACTCTGTTTCTGGGGACATCCAGCTGGGTTAGGCTGGGGGATCCAATACTCAAGCTGCTTCTGACTGGTTTGGCTGTGCTTCAGGGAATACTTTGATGGTATTACTTTCAGGATCACCGATTTACTGTGATCACCTGAAAGAATGGTAAAATTTCATGGAACCTGAGTATGCACACTAGTGTAAACCAAAGAATGTGGCATTTTGTACCAGATCAGTCAGTCAACATTACCTGTGTTGTGTGCTGTACATTACTTCCTGTGCCATTTTCAGTTTGCTTTATTTGCTATATACAGTATATGACTTCCATTCATTATATTTATTCCTACAAATAACAGATACTAATGTAGGTAGCAGAAAGAACAGTTACGTACTTACTGCCGCCAAGCACCAGGATCACACAAAAACTTTTTGCAAGTAGTCCAGTAGGAGCTGCCCATAATGACATCTGAGATCAGGTCTCCCATATAAACGTGGACAGCCCATACTGTCCCCAGTTCCCCACCGGAGATCATGCTTGGAGGATATCCCTGTAGGGAACCAGGAGAGAACTTATGACTCTGCCGATCAAGTGAGGCAGAGAACAGCAGACAGACACTTATGGAGAAGGAGACAGAACTGACAGAGTCCTAGGACCCTCAGGAGGATGGAGGGTGGGACAGCATGGGATGGCATGAAGATCTACTGTTATGGTAAGTACACAACTGTTCTATCTTCTAGGATATCTCTTTCATCAGGCCACACATATGGAATGAGTACCAAGCAGTACTGACAGCGAACAGTCTGAGTGGTTGGAGCTTACAGGCCTAAGAAAGAAGGCCTTGAAGCACTGCTAGGCCAAAGTCAGCTCTTTTTCAGGATGCAATGTCCAGACTGTAGTGTTTAGTGAAAGTGTGGACAGTACTCCAAGTGGCAGTGGCACAAATCTCTGCTGCTGAAACATTTTGAAACATGCAACAGAACTGGCCATGCCTCTGGTGGAATGACCACGAACAACACCAGGAAGTTCCTTACCGTACTTTCTGTAACAGAAAGTAATACAGTTGGCCAGCCATTTGGACAGACACTATTTAGAAACAGAAGTGCTCTTTCCCAAGGGCGACTGAAACAAAAAGCTGTGAGGACTTCCTGCAGTTCTTCGTATGGTATATATTGTACTCGAGTATTCTATGTACATCTACAGTACGGAGCAATGCTGTCCCCTGGACTGGCATGCTCAGGAAAATAAACTGGCAGATGGATGGTTTGATTCAAAGTAAACTCAGGCACCACCTTTGGTAGGAACTTAGGATTAGTTTGTAAAGACTCCCTGTGTAACCCCTAGATGGCGCTATCCCAGGGGCTACTACCCCTGCCTGATTTGCCACTAACAGGTTGAGGGCCTGGATCCAATGGCGGGTGCCTCCACCCAGAGGTCAGGGTTTGCAATAGTTAAACTAACTTGGTCACAGCCCTCTGGGACACTGCAACCCCCTTTCTTCCCACTAGTGGCCCACACAATATATCAGAATTACCTTCACAGTATACACTTACCCCCAGGTCTGGTTCCGCACTGGGACCTCCTGTGAAATGAGATACAGTGCAACAATCACAGTACAGTGCTTTAACATAGACAAATACCTCAGGCAGTATAACTTTGCTGAAACAAGCAGCTCTGATTTATTTAGGGGATATAACAAGGACAGGGGAAATCAGGTTAATTAGCTTATCACTCTAATAATCTACCTATGGCTCTGTGCACAGGCCTATCCCTATCAGTTACTGTCCCTGGGTACCCAAGCCCTAGTGGCTAGTCCAAACCGTGGCAGCTGGTAGGGGCCTTTCACACAAAGAAAAGGAGAATTAAACAGTCAGCAGTACAGTAATTCCATTTGGATTTAATGTGGCAATTCAACAGGGGCGACCCTGAATTAGTACTCACGACCTCCAAATAAGATAGGGTCCTTCAATGTCAGCAGGGCTCACTTGAGGTACACAAACCTCTTCACACATCCATATAAAAGAAAGCACTATACCAGGCAGGCTGCATCTGTATCCCGATCGCAATTACTGCACAATACCCGAGAACACACAGCAGATTCAGTTCCTGACAGACCGAGTGCAATTTTCAGCAATTCTTCCAGTCTTCTACAGGGTGAGCCTGGTTTCTACTCTTCAGAGATCCTTTGATTCTTTTCACAGGACGGATTCAGTCCTAATAAGCTGCAGACCGGAACTCTGGGCCTTACACACGTTTTTTGACTAAAACTGCACACTGAAAAAGCACAGGGCTCCTTCCTTCTTCACTGCCAAAGCTCAACTGCCACTCCAACCGACAAAACCGGGCACTTCCTTTGAGTTCCTCCCAGTTCTTGACTGGATTGGCTGTCACTCACAATAGACTGCTGCTGTTGGTCCAAAAGGCACTGAAGTCTAAACTACATCTCCCAGAGTCACTGCCCATACAATCCTCTTGTGGCTGGCTCAGATTATGAGTCCACGTTCTGATTCGTCAAGGCACCATTTTAGAGCTAGCTTACCCCACACTGATTGGTCCAGTTCAGCAGTTCAAAACTAGAATGGGGAACTAGCAGACACAGTTCTGACTGCAAAGAAAGCAGGTTAGACAAACTGTAATTTCATTATTACTCTAAATAATTTCTGGCAAACAGTTACATCTTTCAGATAGGTTCCCTTTGCACTCCTAGTGACTGCAAAAATGAAGTGAATTGGCAGCAGTTCGAGTGGTACTCAAACAGAGAAGCACACAGTCCCCCATACAAACTAATTATGTCTGCAAGCAGACAGCTCTTAAAGAGACAGTACCAGAGGCTCTAAAAACACTCACTGATAAATGGCTTAAATGCCAAACACCATTCAGGCTTGGAGCATTCAAGCAAGCTCCTGGAAGTCTTTTGGGAACCCCCCATTTGCAGGGTTACACCCCTTCCTGGCCTGGGAAAGCTTGGCGTCCGCGTCAAGCAAGTACCCATAAGTTTCAACTGCAACCATATACATTTGCATTAGGCTGCATGTAATCATCAGTCAATATATCATTTTACCAAGAACACATTTCTGAAACATTGCAGTACGTCACTCTTTACACAGTATTACATACACATTGTACCATAACTCAAGTTATTACCTCTGTACATGAAACCTGAAGAGGGGGCCCTTCCCTATCAGTTACCTTGGGGCTGGATGGGGCAAGGCACCATACATAGAGGGCAACACAAGTAACTTGGAGTTAGCACTGATGCTCAGTTTGGGCAATGAGCTGGGGACACATACACTCCTTTATGGACAACATTGAGAGGCAAGTCCACAGGCCTCCCAAGTGAATCATAACTGAGGTGCACCACAGGCTTTACAGCTCGACTCAGTCTTTCTAGGGGAACTGTTATAGTCTCTGCACTCTGAGCCTCATTTTCAGCATTGTCCTCACTTGTCAGGGAGTCTCCATGGGGGTAGAGGCTAGAACTTGGGGCACTTTCAGCTCCAGGAGTTACAGTTTCTGAGTCCACAACATTTGGCTCGCATGGAAGCTTTGGACACTGGCAGTGGACTGTCAGGGCACTCAAAATACTCTTCTTGTCTGATTGTATCACCTGTCTGCCCCAATCTATCATTTTCCTCCCTGAAAGCTCAAACAGTTCAACCATGCACAATGATTCCATTTCATCTGATCTGATGCTTTGCATCACTTTCTGGGAGCATTGGCTCCAGGATGAAGCTGGGGGTTTAGACAGTCCAGAAGGCCCAGCTTTGTCTCCAGTATTGACTAGGGATTGCCCGAAACAATTGACTCAGTTCTGTAAGAAGGATAGTATTCAAAGTCACTCTCACTTTCTTCCGATATGGACTGACAGTCATGCTCAACTGGGACTTGTGGAGGGAACACTTTAACTTTGCTTCTGTAGGTGCAGACTTTCTTGATCTTTTCTTAGCAGCAGCTCTAGTCACTGGTCCAGAGGGGCATCTTCTGAGGCTCAGACTCAATTAAGATTTGTCCAATGGGCAGTAAATGATTTCTATGCATTGTTTTTACATCTTTTGAATTATTCTCAGGCCTTACTTTGTACACTGGCAGATCATCTAGTTTGCCCACTACAATGTGAGGAGATGGTGCCATCTGTCAGCAATCTTGTGCTTGCCATGCAGTCCCAGATTTCTTAGCAATACCGATCTCCTCCTGGAGTTCCTGTGCTTTCACCTTTTATCATACCTTTCTTTGTTGGCCAGATTTCTTTTGGCAGCCATGGTTTGAGCCAGTTGGTACTATGAGTTAGCTGGGCCTTTAACTTTTGCACATACTGTAAATAGTTGTCAGCTTGAACCCCATCAGGAGACCCCAAAACACACATCTACTGGTAGTGAGCTTCTCTTCCAAACATCAGCGGTAGGGGAGAATCCAGTGGCATCACTTTTGGTGCAGTTATAAGCATGTACCAGGGTGCTAATTTGTTGGCTCCATCTAGGCTTGTCCTTTGGGTGCAGGGTGCCTAGCATATCTAGCAAAGTGCGGTTGAAACGTTCAGGCTGTGGGTCCCCTGGGGTGGTAAGGAGTGGTTCTGGACTTCGCCTCCCCACAGAGAAAGCATCTCTTTGATCAGGCGACTCTCAAAGTCTCCCTTGATCAGAATGGATTCTTTGTGGAGCCCCATAGTGAACAAAAGTTTTCTACAAGTACTTTGGCCACAGTGGATGCTTTCTGGTCTTTGGTGGGAAAGCTGGGCATATCTCGTGAAATGGTCAGTGACCACCAGCACATTACTGATATTTCTTTGATCTGACTCCAAACTCAGAAAATCAATACAGACCAGCTCCATGGGTGCACTGGTGGTGATGTTAACAAGGGGCAGCCCTCTGGGGAAAAGCTTTCTCTGTAAGCAGCGACTACAAGTTCGAATGTGTTGCTCCACATCAGCCCCATCTTAGGCCAATAGAATCTGGATCTCACCAAGTCAAGTGTTCTGTCTATACCAAGGTGCCCCATGTGGTTGTGCAAGGACCTCAGTACTGAGTCTCGAAGGCAGTGGGCAGCACTAGTTGTTGTTTGTCTATTTGTCCCCTCTGTCTACTGTTTCTCTGTATAACAGTTTATTGATCAGTTTCAACTTAGGACCTTCTTTGTATAACAGTGCAGTTCTCAAATCAGTGGAGCGTAATTTGGACACATCTTTTCCTGCATAGAGGGCTTCTAAAGCTGCTTTGATCATGGGATCGCAGGATTGAGCCCGCGAATACTGTCATTGTCCAGCTGAGGCAGTGCACCAATGTCTATTGCAGAAAAGTGGCAATAAGCAGCAGGTATGCAATTCTCAGAGCTCCCAAGCAATCACCATGCACTCCACTGCGTCCGTGGACATTTGTTCCTCCCTGTCAAACTTCCAGCAGAGTGCCCGAATGTCAGGTTCTGCCAATCGGGCCCAATCATTCTGGGGAACAGGCCTCCGGGAGAGAGCATCAGCATCTATGTGGTTCAGACCTGCTCGGTATTCGAGCATAGTCATATGTAGATAATGCAGAAAGCCACCTATGGCCAGTGGCATCCAACTTAGCTGAGGTCTGCACATAGGTCAAGGATTATTGTCAGTTTTACTAGTATTTTAGCCCCATACAAGTACTCATGGAATTGGTCAACAATAGCCCACTTCAAAGCTAGGAACTCTAACTTATGTACAGGATAGTTCTTTTCGGATGGGGTCAGGCTTCTACTGGCAAAGGCCACTGGTCTCAGGCCATTCTCGTGCTCTTGGTACAACACAGCCCCAACCCTTGCAAGCTAGCATCAGTGTGCAGGACGTAAGGTTTTCTGGATCGGCATAGGCCAGCACTGGAGCATGGGTAAGTTGATATATGATCTCATGAAAGCAGTCTCACAATCAGGAGTCCAGCGGGCCCCAAATACTTCACTCGGATGAAAATACACTCTTTCAGTCTTGAGGGACGCTGACTTTTGGTATTTTTGTGGGTTGGGGATACCCTTGAGTAAGGTTAAGTAAAGGGGATCACTCTTGAATAGTCCTTGATGAGCGCCGATTATAACCACAGAATCCCAGGAATCTTTGCAGTTCTTTTAGATTTTTGGGCTGTGGCCAGGTGGTCAAGGCTTCAACTTTACTTGGGTGGGTCTCTATTCCTCGGTGGATACTATGTGTCCCACATACTTTACTGATGTTTGAAAATTGACACTTATCAATGGACAGTTTAAGGCCAAAGTCCTCCAGTCGGTCCAATACCTTAAATAATCTGCTCTCATGTTCCTCCAGTGAGCTGCCAAACACAATAACATCATCTAGGTATACCAGGCACTCTAGTAAGTTCATGTCCCCACTGCACGCTCCATCAATCGTTGAAAAGTGGCTGGGGCACCTGAAATCCTTGAGGCATCCTCATGAATTCATAAAGCCAAGCGGACAGATAAAAGCCGTCTTCTCCACGGTCCTCTGGGGCCATCGGGATCTAGTAGTACCCACTGCGGAGATCCAGCACAGAGAACCACTTGCTCCCGTTTAGGCAGTCCAAAGCATCCTGAATGCGGGGCATTGTGTACTGATCAGGGATAGTCCGCCGGTTTAAGGTGCGATAATCCACACACATCCTTACTGTTCCATTCTTCTTCCTCACTACCACAATGGGGGAAGCATAAGGGCTTCTGGATTCTTGTATTACACCAGCAGCTAACATCTCTTGCAGATGCCGTCTCACATCATCTATGTCAGCAGGTGCCAGGCGTCGAGACCTCTCAGCGAAATGGTCTTTCGTCATGCAGCGGATATTGTGTCTCAGCTCCTTGCACGCATCCTACATCCCATTCCTTTAAAGAAAACACCTGGTCTCTCTGGGCAAGCTTCTCACTGATCCTCACTTTCCATTCAGCTGGCAGCGAAGTGCGCGAAATCAAACAAGTCAGGCGTTACTCTGTCATTCTTCCTTGAACTCTTGCTGCTGGGTAGCACTGCAGTGTCTGCACAATGCACATTAGCCAGGATGCAACCTCTGTTTACTCGAATGTCTCTTTCAGACACATTATGAACTTGGACCATTACCCTTCTGGCATAAGCATGGGCTCTAGCGGGCAAAATACTAGGCTTGACCAGCAGTCCCTCTGGCAATTTTCCATCGCCTGGTGCATCCAACATTAATATTTTATTCTTAACATCCTTTCTGATCACGGACCTCTCCTTATGCGGTGCACTGGGCATTTGGCGCCAGGATCAGAGACTCAGGATCCTTCTTCCATACAATTCCGACCGGTTCCTCTGGTTCTGTTTTTCAGCATCTCTGTGCCTCATAGGCCTTCTTAATTAAAGCGGAACTCTTAAAGCTCTACTAGTCTTTGACCCCTGTTTTCATAACACAACTGTGCCAGCCTTCCGAACATATGAGCATTTGTTCCAATCAACAAGGGACACCATCATACAGTCAGTGGGGGACACACTAGGGCTAGGGTCTCTACTTGTTCGCCACTCCAGCCACGGAGGTGGGAAAGACAGCCAAATTCGGATATACCCGGAATAGGGGTAGGCCTTCTCACTTAACCCCATACATGCAGTCCTTCTAATGGTTGTAGGGGCATATCTGACAAATGCTTCTGATGCCAATCCTGGAACATAATTGTCACTTGGGAGCCACTGTCTAATACAGCTCTTGTAGACCTCCATTCACCTTTACAGTGGTCTCCATGGAGGGACCCACTATTCTGGACCAGTCTGGAGGCGGTAGTGGGGGCCTGGGCAACTGACCTTGCCACAAAGGACGTGAATTAGCATTTTTGGTGCCCTCACTGGGATCATGTCGTGCACCTCTTAACCACTGATTTCTTCTCGAGCTCTCCTTGTAGCCTATATGCAACTTTGTCAGTGTCTTTTGGGGACTGGCATTCCCTTTCATGTGCCCATCTTTCCCACAATTATAGCAAAACATACTTTCTGGAGTTTGAGCTGGCCGAGGCGCACACTGGGAGCCAGGGCGGGGTATTACTAACTGGAAACCTGGGTGCCATCTCTGTCTGCGGGCGTGATAAGCATTTGGAGACATCGTCAGTGTTCTCCACTTCCATGGTCAAGGAATTGAGTTTGGAGCTGTTATCAGCAGGAGATACATGGTGGGTACCCTCACCCCATAGCAGATGCAGTCAGATATAGGTCATGGCCTGCATTGCAGGCATGGCCTTCTATAAAGGGACTGTTTTTGAATTCCCCGGATCTCTCTCAACAGTTCGCCCCATTGTGGCATATCTTTTCCTTGTCAGAGCACTCATTGACTGTCAACCTCTGCCCCTGAACTTCACTTGATGGGTCACCCTCAGTCACTCGGTCGTAGCCACAGCTGTTGGTGCAGGTACCTCCGAGGTCGCCTTTTCTCAACTCCTCGAATTTCTCTCATTAACTCATCATAGGAGGTGGGGATTCAGTCGATTTGCCAGGCGTAACTGAAGCAACAGCAGTTCTGAGAAGGGGGCAGACTTAAGGATTCTGTCCAGTCTGGTTCGGTCCAGTTCAATCGCTGGCAAACTACCCTTTCTGAGGCATTCTTGCAACAATTTTTCCAGCCGAGACATACACAGACAACAGCTCCCTTGGTACTGTTGTGCATTTCTTACTCTCCACCATAGGTCCTCATCAGAATCTGCTCCCATACACATTCTCCAAGGCCTCAAGATGAGGCCTGTGCAGTCGCTCAGGGTTACTGGCCCGTTTGCTACGGATGGTAGCCAGGGCAGGACCTCGGAGCTCTCACTCCCTCTTTAGGCTTTTAGCCTTCCGAGCATTGCTGCATTCTAGCACTTGGGGGCAACATAGTCTATCCAGGTCTCCCAGTCATCCTCCCTTGGGGGGGGAGGGTGCCGAGAAGATCCTCAACCTGGTAAGAGTCGTGACTAATGGCAGGTGCAGAAATAGGAGTCTGCATTGGTTCAGCCACCATTACGGGCACTGTAGCAGGAGAGGTGTTGGGGAGGAACACCCCAGGTGGCAAGAATAGTTTCTTCAAGTCCTCCACAGTTTTCCCCTCTCCCAGCAACCATTCAGCAAATTTCTCCTCAAAAGTTTCAGATAGTGATGGGGGCTGATTCCCCCCCGGGTCTTTACTGTCCTTAGTTATCACTCTCCAAGCAGTGAGGGCTCCCTCTGGGGTAATGGTCTGTGGCACTTTGGAGCTATCTATGGGATCCTTAAACTCTACTAGGGCCAGGAAAGTGTGGGTGAGCAGATTAGCATGCCGACCCACCACCACAGGGTTTTGTAAACCTTCCACCTTGGAAAGTACTCCCTGCACAGTGTCCGTATTGATACCCAGGGGGATGTCCAGGATAAGCATAGCATTTTGGGGGTCGATCTCCTCCCCAGTACACCACTCCACCAGCCGGTGCACAGCCACTTCTGTCGGGGTACCCATTTTTTCTCAACAGTGGTTCGTAAATATGGCCACTAGAGGACACACAATCCCAGCGTGAGCCTCCAAGATGTAACCCCAGATGGCGCTATCCCAGGGCTACTACCCCGCCTGATTTGCCACTAACAGGTTGAGGGCCTGGATCCAATGACGGGTGCCTCACCCAGAGGTCAGGGTTTGCAATAGTTAAACTAACTTGGTCACAGCCCTCTGGGACACTGCAACCCCTCTCTTCCCACTAGTGGCCCACACAATATATCAGAATTACCTTCACAGTATACACTTACCCCAGGTCTGGTTCCGCACTGGGACCTCCTGTGAAATGAGATACAGTGCAACAATCACAGTACAGTACTTTAACATAGACAAATACCTCAGGCAGTATAACTTTGCTGAAACAAGCAGCTCTGATTTATTTGGGGATATAACAAGGACAGGAAATCAGGTTAATTAGCTTATCACTCTAATAATCTACCTATGGCTCTGTGCACAGGCCTATCCCTATCAGTTACTGTCCCTGGGTACCCAAGCCTAGTGGCTAGTCCAAACCGTGGCAGCTGGTAGGGGCCTTTCACACAAAGAAAAGGAGAATTAAACAGTCAGCAGTACAGTAATTCCATTTGGATTTAATGTGGCAATTCAACAGGGGAGCGACCCTGAATTAGTACTCACGACCTCCAAATAAGATAGGGTCCTTCAATGTCAGCAGGGCTCACTTGAGGTACACAAACCTCTTCACACATCCATATAAAGAAAGCACTATACCAGGCAGGCTGCATCTGTTCCCGATCGCAATTACTGCACAATACCGGAGAACACACAGCAGATTCAGTTCCTGACAGACCGAGTGCAATTTTCAGCAATTCTTCCAGTCTTCTACAGGGTGAGCCTGGTTTCTACTCTTCAGAGATCCTTTGATTCTTTTCACAGGACGGATTCAGTCCTAATAAGCTGCAGACCGGAACTCTGGGCCTTACACACATTTTTTGACTAAAACTGCACACTGAAAAAGCACAGGGCTCCTTCCTTCTTCACTGCAAAGCTCAACTGCCACTCCAACCGACAAAACCGGGCACTTCCTTTGAGTTCCTCCCAGTTCTTGACTGGATTGGCTGTCACTCAATAGACTGCTGCTGTTGGTCCAAAAGGCACTGAAGTCTAAACTACATCTCCCAAGTCACTGCCCATACAATCCTCTTGTGGCTGGCTCAGATTATGAGTCCACGTTTGATTCGCCCAAGGCACCATTTTAGAGCTAGCTTACCCCACACTGATTGGTCCAGTTCAGCAGTTCAAAACTAGAATGGGAACTAGCAGACACAGTTCTGACTGCAAAGAAAGCAGGTTAGACAAACTGTAATTTCATTATTACTCTAAATAATTTCTGGCAAACAGTTACATCTTTCAGATAGGTTCCCTTTGCACTCCTAGTGACTGCAAAATGAAGTGAATTGGCAGCAGTTCGAGTGGTACTCAAACAGAGAAGCACACAGTCCCCCCATACAAACTAATTATGTCTGCAAGCAGACAGCTCTTAAAGAGACAGTACCAGAGGCTCTAAAAACACTCATTGATAAATGGCTTAAATGCCAAACACCATTCAGGCTTGGAGCATTCAAGCAAGCTCCTGGAAGTCTTTTGGGAACCCCCATTTGCAGGGGGGTTACACCTGTCTTTGTGAAAAATCAAATGAAGCTTGCACATTAGAGCCTACAGCTCTGAAATCCTTCGAGCAGAAGTAACAGCAACTAAAAACAATGCTTTCCAAGAAAGGAAGAGTAGGCCACAAGTCGTGGCTGGTTCAAAAGGAGCCAAAGTAAGCTTTTCCAACACAAAATATAGGTCCCAAGCTGGGACTGAATTACAGATAAGAGGCTTTAAGTGTAGAATGCCTCTCAAGAACATACAGGCCACCACCAACTGGGCAACCGTACGAATCTCAATAGGCACATGGAAAGCTGAAATAGCAGCCAAGTGTACTTTTATGGAACAGAACTGTAGGCCTGCATCTGACAAGGACAGCAGATACTCCAGAATCCGATTTACTGGACAGGTAAATGGATCTAAGTGGCCACAAAACAACTCAATTAAACATTTAATGGAAAAAAAAAGTGGCCACAAAGCAAATCGCTTCCACTTCATAAACTAAGTAGCTCTGGTGGAAGGCATTCTGGCAGCCAACAAGACATCTGCCTCCTTTTGGGAAACTCCAAATCTAGCAATGACTATGTTTTCAGGAGCCATGCACGAAGGTGAAGGGAGATGAGGACCACATGGACCAGGGTTCCCTGTTCCTGTAACAGTAGGCCCCGGCATAAAGGGAAGGGGTAATGGTGGTCCACAGCTATTTGCTGCAGTAAGGGGAACCAGATCTGATGAGGCCATAAGGGAGTGATGAGGATCAGAGTTGCCCCCTCCATTTGGATCCTGATTAGCATTCTTATGAATTAGAGGGAAGGCGTACAGGAAACTCCCCTTCCAAAAAAAGACAACGCGTCTTGCCAAAACACTCCAGGTCCTGGAGCAAGCAATCAAAAAAAAAAGTACAGTTACGTAAGAACTTACTGTAACAGTAGATCTTGGAGAGGAGCTCCTACAGCAGGCTATAAGAAAAAATTACTCACCTTAGTAATGTTGTTTCTTCTAATGGAGTCTTGCTATATTATGACAATTGCAGTTTGTCCCACCATTAGAACTGCTCGGGAGGTGAAAGAGTTAACTCCCATTCTAAGAATGGAACTTGGAGTGTGAGCTCGGTTAGAGAAGCTCTGTCTGGTATTTCAAACCCAAACTGTCAGATCTCACGAGCAAAACTCACTCAAGGTCTGTGTGGAAGCTGTAACTCACACTAGCCAACTGGCTACCTGACTATTAACACATATTCCTGGTCCCAACACAAAGACCTCAAGTCAGGGGACCAGAAGTAATAATATAATATAAGCAATAATATAAGATAAAATAAAAACACCACACCCCAAAACCCCAAGAAGGGGTGGAAAACATATTATGGGCATAACTAGCCCCCACTAGGCTGCCCACCCCATACCCAAGTAGAAATTCTGAGAGGGGCAGGCTGGGGGGGAGGTCATAATATAGCAAGACTCCATCAGAAGAAACAACATTACTAAGGTGAGTAATTTTTTCTTCAAACAACATGAAGTCTTGCTATATTATGACAATTGCAGACTACACAGCAGTACCTCCATGGAGGAGGGACAGAACCTACTTAGGGAATAGGCTCTGAAGCACAGCTGTGCCAAACCGAGCATCTCTCCTGGCCTGGACATCCAGGGAGTAATGCTTGGTGAAAGTGTGTACCGTTTTCCAGGTAGCTGCTTGACATATCTCTAAGATAGGGATGTCTCTGGCAGCAGCTAGAGACGCGGCTGTACCTCTGGTAGAATGAGCCCTCAGGCCAGAGGGGGGAACTTTCCCCAGTTTCTGATAAAATTGGATACAAGAGACAATCCACCTGGCAATTGATCTCTTAATGGCAGGTCTCCCTTTTCCGACCTCACCATAAGTAAGAAAACGTTGGAGGGATTCGAACCTGTGACCCTTGGTACGTTCTATATAATAACTTAAGGCCCTCTTAACATCTAAACTGTGCAATCTCCTCTCGCCAGAGGAGGAATGTTCAGTGAAAAACACTGGAAGGGAGCTAGATTGATTAAGATAGAAATCTGAAACCACCTTAGGCAAAAAATTCCTGTTAGTCCTGAGGACTACCTTATCCCTGTGGAAAGAAATAGTCAGTTTCTACTGACAAGGCTTGCAACTCACTTATGCGCCTGGCAGAAGTGATAGCCACTAGGAAAACAGTTTTCCAAGTTAAGTACTTAAGCTCTGCAGAAGACAGAGGTTCAAAAGGGGTTTGCATTAACTGGGCAATGCAAACATTAAGGTCCCAGGCAGGGGCCGGATCCCTAAAAGGTGGATTAGTATGAAGTAATCCTTTAAAAAACTTGGAAAATACAGGGTGAGCGGAAAGAGAGGAGGGCTTTCCTGCTGACACAAAAGCAGAGACAGCTGCCAAATGTACTTTCAGGTAGCTGGTCTCAGGCCAAAAGAATTAAGATGGACCATATAGTCCAAAACAATGGGCAAATCAGCAGATTCCGGGAAATATGTTTCCAGAACACCAAATGAAAACCTTTTCACTTAGAATTATAAGTAGCCTAGTGGAAGGCTTCCTAGAAGCCTTTAGGATTTCAAGAACACCCTGAGAAAGGTGTAGGTCAGCAATTCTAACCTCAAGAGCCAGGCCTTGAGGTTGAGGGATTTGAGGTTCGGATACCAAACTCTCCCCTGGGCACAGGTTAACAGGTTGTGATTCCTGGGGAGACACAGGGGAAGATGGACTGCTAGGGACAGAAGGAGTAGGTACCAGGGCTGCCTGGCCCAATCTGGGGCAATCAGAATCACCCTGCAAGGCTGGGATCTGATTTTGAATAGCACCTTGAATAGGAGAGGGAAGGGGGGAAAGGCATAAAGAAACTTCCCTTCCCAATCTAGGAGAAAAGCATCCAGGGGGACTGAGCCCAACACTGGGGGTCTGCAACAGAACAGTGGAAGTTGGTGATTGTCTGGGGCTGCAAAAAGATCTATCTGAGGGGTGCCCCATCTGGCAAAATCTATCCCCAGTACTTGAGGATCCAGAGACCATTCGTGATGGCCCTGGGAAATCCTGCTGAGAGCATCTTCTAGGACATTGTCCCATTCTGGAAGGTGAACAGTTATGAGGGAAGTGTTCAGGGAATAGGCCAGAGACCACAACTTATCCTCGGTGCACAAGGCAAGGCCGAGTGCCCCTGCTGATTGATGTACCACTTGTTGTGGTGTTGTCTGTTCTGACCTGTACCACTTTGTTCTGAACAGACGAGAAAACACTTGAAGTGCTAAAAAGACAGCTCTGAGTTCCAGAAAATTGATGTGGAGCAGAGATTCCTGAGGGACCACACTCCCTGAATGGAGAGGTCGCCATGTGGGCTCCCTACCCCAGGAGGGAAGCATCCGTGAGGAGGGTCAAGGAGTGAGACAGAGGAATGAAGGGACCCCAGTCTTAAATTGCTCTGATCCTGCCACCACTGGAGGGCCTGGATCAGGTTCGGGTCACTGGGACCAACTTGGAAAGGGGTCTCTTCTCTGAGACCAAAAGGCTCTCAGTGAAACTGAATGTCCTCATCTGAAATCTTGCTCCTTGCACTTCAGCTGTGGACGCAGCCATGTGCCCCAGGAGCTGCAAAAAGTGTCTTGCTGGTCGAGAGACCTGCAGAGTGAAGGAGGAGGCCAGAACCACCAAGTTCCTTACCCTCTCTAAGGGTAGGAAGGCTCTGGCCTGCTTTGTGTCCAATTCTGCACCTATGAAGGTGAGCACCTGAACTGGTTCCAGAACTGACTTTGGAAGATTGAGCAAGAAGCCCAGGGAGGTGAGCAGCTGCTGGGTAACTTGCAGATGAGATTTTACCTGTTCTGGGGACTGGCCTACAATGAGCCAGTCGTCCAGATAGGGAAAGACAGCAATCCTTTGCCTTCTTAAATGAGCAACTGCTACTGCCAGACATTTTGTGAATACCCTTGGGGCAGAGGTGAGGCGAAGGGCATTGCTCTGAACTGGTAGTGACCTGAGGGCAGTTGAATCTGAAGTTACTTCCGGGTGAGACTTCCATTAGGGCGTGAAAATAGGCATCCTTGAGGTCCAGGAAGCTAGCCAGTCCCCTGGCCTTAGAGAGTAAAATCATTGCCAGAGTTACCATTCTGAACTTTGGTTTCAAAGGTGTTTGTTCAGATATCTGAGGTCTAAAATGGGCGCCATTCTCCTGTCTTTTTGGGGTAAGGAAATATCTGGAGTACAGACCCTTGCCCTGGTGTAGGGAGAAACCCTTTCTACAGCTCTGAGAGCCAGGAGGTTGAGACTTCTGTTTCTAAAGTAAAGGTCTCTAAAGAGTTTGCAGGTGGGAAAGATCTGATTCTCATCTTTGGGAACTTTTGAAGCTGAGAACCAGACCCTGGCTTACTACTTCAGGACCCACTTGTCTGGAGTTAGAGACACACCCAGTTCTGAACGGCAAGCAACCTGCCCCCCACAGGTAAGGAGAATCGGCCCTGGGCACCCCATCAGGGTGTCTGTTTGGCAGGTGCTTTAGGCTGAGGGGTGGGAGCAGGCCTGCCCACACCCCGTCTGCCTCTCCCTCTGAAGAACCCCCTCTGAGCATAAGCAGAGGAGGCCTGGGTTTGGTAAAAAGGCCTGTGAAAAGGCCTACCTCTACCCCTGGGGTCTGCCTCTGAGGAGTGACTTGCCGCTCCTTAGCCTGAGCACTCTTATAGGTAGTCCTATATTCATCCATTTTCTTCATATAATTCTCTGTCTGCTCCCCAAACAGAGAATTTCCAACCACAGGAAAATCCATAGCCTTAGTCTGGGTATCCTGTGACAAGCTAGTACACCTGAGCCAGGCCAACCTACGGAAAGCTACAGACGTAGCCATGACTCTAGAGGATACATCATTAAAATCCACAGCAGCATGAAACTGCACCTTAGATGCCTCAATGCCATCAGCAGCCACCTGTTACAGCTCATTAGCAAGCTGGCCAGAGGCCTGTTTGGCCAAAGCCATGACAGTGTCCCATCTAGATTTTTGATACCTTGCTACATAAGCCATGTAATTTGCTTGCCTGAGTCCCAAGGACGCTGCCATGTATTGTTTTTTAGCCATGGCATCAATCTTCCTGGAATCCTTGTCAGGAGGATGTGAAGCCAAGGGAATATTAGCTTTATCACAGGCTGCAGCCTGAACCACACCAACGTGACTGCATTGCTGTGAAAGGAATTCTGTATCAGGACCTGACAGAGTGTACCTCCTGTCCATCTTTTTGTCCACAGGAGGCACAGAATTAGGAGTTTTAAAAATTTTTATTGTTTGTTTGTTTCCTACATGATTTATGCAAGGGAATAGACAACCTCTTAGACTCTGGAATATCCATCATTTCTACAAAATCAGGTTCCTCTTGCTCATCCACAGCTTCCTCCAATGAGAGCTGGAGGGTTTCAGCAACTTTTGTAAAGCATAAAGTGAGAGGGGACCCAGAAAGCGAAGGGGAGATTCAAAAGGTCTGTCTGGGAGATGTCCGTTCAATGGGCACACCCAGACCCTCCAAGTCACATTCATACTGTTCATAATCATCCTCCCTCCTCTGGTTCATAAAACTCTTCAACATCATATTCTGAACGGTGGAACCGACCGAACCGACCTCTTACCAGACAGTGGCGGTTCGGACGAACCGGAGAAAGTGACTGGACAATCTGAATAGCTCTTGCTATCTCTGCAGCAGTTGGAGAAGGAATTTTGGGCTCCACACCTGCTGATTTTCTTGTTTTCTTTACTGGAACTGGCCCCTCCGAGCCAGCTTTACGTTTGCCCGAGGAAGTCTCGCCCTGGTCAGAGGGTACTCCCTCCGGTTCGGTTGGCACCGAACCGGGCTGGCCATCCGGGTCAGCGGACTTTTTGGCCTCTTGTTCCCTGAGCCTGCCAACCTCTTATCCAGGGTGGCTGCAGGAAATTTTACAAATCTGGCAGTCTGAATTGAGGTGGTCAAACCCAGACAATATACACATGTGGTGTGGTCAGCCTTGGCAAAGACTTCTCCACAGACATCACAGTGTTGAAACCCAGGGGCCTGGTTTTTCTTTTGGGTTTCTAGACATAATGCCAGCCTAACCAAAAACTAGCTCTTTTAACGGTGTGCCAGGCAAGACACAATCTTTATCGGTTCCTAACCGTGTCACGGGTCTTGGAAAAAACCGTAATGAAATCCGTTTTTTTTAGAACCGATAAGAACCGGGAACCGCACTCTAAAACCTTCAATTTCAAGTTTTAAAACAAGCTGATCGGTTCAAAACCGAACCGATAACATTTACAAGTTCCACACAGAAAATAAACTGTAATTACTTACGATACCACAGACAGAGCTTGAACCGATCGGTTTTGCCGTTAAAATAATAATATTCTCGGTTGATTTGAACCGAGAAAACACTGTTTAAACCGAGAAATGAACCGAGCAGTAGGAGAAATCTCCGGAGCGACTGTTCAGTGAGGCGGAGTAAAGAATCTGACAGTTTGGGTTTGAAATAACCCAGACAGAGCTTCTCTAACCGAGCTCGCGCTCCAAGTTCCATTCTTAGAATGGGAGTTAACTCTTTCACCTCCGGAGCAGTTCTAATGGTGGGACAAACTGCAATTGTCATAATATAGCAAGACTTCATGTTGTTTGAACAGTTAGGACTATGCCGCAGCATTATCTGTTAGGTAGGAAAATGGGCAGACTAGGTGGGCCAAGCGGTCCTAATCTGCCGTCAAATTCTATGTTTCTATGTTAGGCACTAGGACCCTCTGGTGAAAACTTCAGCCAGCAGTACACAGCAGGGACCGCTCCCCGACATCGGTCTGGGTACAAAAGGGGGAAGACCCAGCTCCACCTCAGTTCTCCCGCCAAGACCCGCAACAAGGCCTGACAAGAGAAGGAGACGAAGCGACTGTAGAAGATGAAAATGGAGATGTAAATGAAGATGGATCTACACACCTTGAGGGGGAAGGCAGGTGGGAAGTAACGCCTGCTGTAAGAGCTCCTCTCGAAGATCTACTGTTACAGTAAGTTCTTACGTAACTGTACTATCTTACTTCGAGTGGGAGCTCTTGCAGCAGGCTATAACAGTTAGGACTGAATACCAAGCAGTTCCACACCAAAGAGACAGACGACCCTGGGAGGTGGAATATACTGACTCCAGAGGCCTCAGGACAGAAGCCCTTGCAAAACAGCTAGGCCGAAGCCAGCCCGGCGTCTGGAGACGATATCCAAGCTGTAATGCTTGACAAAGGTATGCACCGAGTTCCAGGTAGTGGCGGCACATATGTCCCTTATAGAGACATTTCTCAGGACGGTGTATGAAGCAGACACTCCTCTGCTGGAGTGACCCCTGACCGGGCCTGGTAGGGGCTTATTGTGTTTCTTGTAGCAGAAGGAGATACAGTGAACTAACCACCTCAAGATAGTCTGCTTGGTCACCGGTCTACCCAAGCATTGTGGCGCAAAGGCCACAAAAATTTGCTCCTATTGACGATGCGTAGCCATCCTCTTGAGGTAATACTGTACCTTAAAGTCCTGTGGACATCCAGTGTGTGAAGGAGAGCCTCCACTCTATTGGAAGAGGAAGGAAAATAAACAGGAAGGTCAACTGACTGGTTAAGGGTCAACTCTGAGACCACTTTCGGAAGAAACTTAGGATTCGTTCTGAGGGAAATCCTTTCCCTGTGGAAAACTAAATATGACTCTTTACACATCAGAGCCTGAAGCTTGGAAACCCTTCAAGCTGAGGTAACAGCAATTAAAAAACAAACCTTCCAAGAAACGCAGCTCACAGTCCACTGCCGGTTCAAAAGGAGGGAGGGTGAGTTTCTCCAACCAAAAAAGGAGGTCCCAGGTTGGGATAGGGTCTCGAATGGGAGGTCTCATATGTAGAATTCCTCCAAGAAAGGTGCGGGCGACATCCAATTGCGCCAATGCCTTATCTCCAAAAGACAGCGTGATAGGCAGAGATAGCCCATATATGCACCTTGATAGAGCAGTAACTCTGGCCCTTTTGATATAAGGAGAGGAGATACTGCAATGCTGAGTTCACTGGGCAGGTGACGGGATCCAAACGGTGTGACGATGCCCAAAGACAAAAACGCTTCCACTTCATAGCGTAGGCGGAGTGGGTAGAGGGCTTTCTCGCCAAAGCTAGGACTGCCGCCACTTCCGGGGAAACCCCGTATCTGCGTTGAGCTACGTCTGAAGGAGCCAAGCATATAAGAGTAAGGACCGAAGGTCCGGGTGGACCAGCGACCCTTGATCCTGGGACAGCAACTGCGAGCATATGGGCAGCGGGATTGGAGGTTCCGTTGATAACCGCTGCAGGAGTGGGAACCAAATCTGCCGAGGCCATCTGGCGGCTACGAGGGTCATTCAGGCCCCTTCTGCCTGTAGCTTGAGCAGGACTCTCTGAATAAGAGGGAAGAAAAAATTACTCACCTTAGTAATGTTGTTTCTTCTAATGGAGTCTTGCTATATTATGACAATTGCAGTTTGTCCCAGCCTTAGAACTGCTCCGGAGGTGAAAGAGTTAACTTCCATGCCAGGCATGGAATCTTGAGCGCGAGCTCGGTTGAAAAAACTCTGTCTGATGATATTCAAACCGAAACTGTCAGATCTTTACGAGCAAAAACTCACTAAGGTTCTGTGTGGAAGCTGTAAACCTACACTAGCCAACTGACTACTAAAATATTAACACATTTTTCTGGTCCCAAAACCAAGACTCAAGTCAGGGACCCAGAAAATAAAATGAACATAACACCCAAACACCCCAAAAAGGAGGGTGAAAAACACAAGTGGGCATCATTAGTGCCAACACTGCACTGCCCACCCACATCCCAAGAGCAGAGGTTCTGAGAGGGGCAGGCAGGGGGGAGGTCATAATATAGCAAGACTCCATTAGAAGAAACAACATTACTAAGGTGAGTAATTTTTTCTTCAAACAACATGAAGTCTTGCTATATTATGACAATTGCAGACTACACAGCAGTACCTCCATGGAGGAGGGACAGAACCTACTTAGGAAATAGGCTCTGAAGCACAGCTGTGCCAAACCGAGCATCCCTCCTAGCCTGGATGTCCAGGGAGTAATGCTTGGTGAAAGTGTGTACTGTTTTCCAGGTAGCTGCTTGACATATCTCTAAGATAGGGATGTCCCTGGCTGCAGCTAGGGACGCAGCTATACCTCTAGTAGAGTGAGCCCTCAGGCCTGAAGGGAGAGCCTTACCCAGTTTTTGATAGCAAAATTGGATACGAGAGACAATCCACCTGGCAATGGATCTTTTAGTGGCAGGTTTCCCTTTTCCAACCTCACCATAAGTGAGGAACAGTTGGAGGAAGTCAAACCTGTGACCCTTGGTACGCTCTATGTAGTAACTAAGGGCTCTCTTTATATCTAAACTGTGCAGCTTCCTCTCGCCAGAGGAGGAATGGTCAGTGAAGTACACTGGAAGAGATATAGATTGATTAAGGTGGAAATCTGAAACCACCTTAGGCAAGAACTTCCTGTTAGTCCTGAGGACTACCTTATCTCTGTGAAAGGAGATAAAATCAGGCTCCACTGACAAAGCTTGTAATTTACTTATGCGCCTGGCAGAAGTGATGGCTACTAGAAACACAGTTTTCCAAGTCAAGTACTTAAGCTCTGCTGCAGACAAAGGTTCAAAGGGGGGGTTGCATCAGCTGAGCAATGCAAACATTAAGATCCCAGGCAGGAGCAGGGTCCCTGAATGGAGGGTTGGTGTGAAGCAATCCCTTGAAAAACTTGGGAAAATACAGGGTGAGCAGAAAGAGAAGAGGCCTTTCCTGCTGAAATAAAAGCAGAGACAGCTGCCAAATGCACTTTCAGGGTAGCTGGCCTCAGCCCCAAAGTATTTAGATGGACCATATAGTCCAAGACTGTGGGCAAATCAGCAAATTCTGGGGAAATATGCTTCCCAGAGCACCATATGGAAAACCTTTTCCATTCAGAATTATAAGCAGCCCTGGTGGAAGGCTTCCTAGAAGCTTTCAAGATTTCGAGTACACCTTGAGAAAGGTGTAGGTCAGCAAACTCTAACTCCTCAAGAGCCAGGCCTTGAGGTTGAGGGATTTGAGATTCGGATACCAAACTCTCCCCTGGGCACAGGTTAACAGATTGTGATTCCTGGGGAGACACAGGGGAAGATGGACTGGATACCAGGGCTGTCTGGACCAATCTGGAGCAATCAGAATCATCTTGCAAGGTTGAGATCTGATTTTGACTAGCACCTTGAACAAGAGGGGAAAGGGGGGAAAGGCATAGAGGAACTTCCCTTCCCAATCGAGAAGGAAGGCATCCAGAGGGACTGAGCCCAACACTGGTGGCCTGCAACAAAAAACGGAAGTTGGTGGTTGTCTGGGGCTGCAAAAAGATCTATCTGAGGGGTGTCCCACCTGGCAAATACTAACCCTAGTACTAGGGGATCCAGTGACCATTCGTGATGGCCTGGAAATCCTGCTGAGAGCATCTGCCAGGACATTGTCCTTGCCTGGGAGGTGAACTGCTATGAGGGAGGTGTTCAGGAATAAGCCAGAGACCACAACTTCATTGCCTCGGTGCACAAGGCTGAGGACTGAGTGCCCCCTTGCTTGTTGATGTACCACATTGTAGTGGTGTTGTCTGTTCTGACCTGTACCACTTTGTTCTGAACAGATGCAGAAAAAAACCTGAAGTGCTAGAAAAACGGCTCTGAGTTCCAACAGATTGATGTGGAGCAGAGATTCCTGAGGGGACCACAATCCCTGGGTGGTGAGGTCGCCCATGTGAGCTCCCCATCCCAAGAGGGACGCATCTATAGTAAGGGTCAAGGAGTGAGATTGAGGGATGAAAGGAACCCCCTGTCTCAGATTGCTCTGATCCTGCCACCACTGCAGGGCCTGGACCAGGGTTCGAGTTACTGGGATCAATTTGGTTAGGGGATCTCTCCTTTGAGACCAGAAGGCTCTCAAATGGAAATGAATGTCCCTCATCTGAAATCTGGCTCCTTGCACTACAGCTGTGGAAGCAGCCATGTGCCCTAGGAGCTGCAGAAAGTGCCTTGCTGGCCGAGAGACCTGCAGAGTGAAGAAGGAGGCCAGAGCCACCAGGGTCTTTACCCTTTCTAAAGGAAGGAAAGCTCTGGCCTACTTTGTGTCCAGTTCTGCGCCAATGAAGGTGAGTAGCTGAACAGGCTCTAGAACTGACTTTGGGAGATTGAGAAGAAAACCTAGAGATGTAAGCAGCTGCTGGGTAACCTGAAGGTGTGATTTGACTTGGTCTGGAGACTGGCCCACTATGAGCCAGTCGTCCAGGTAAGGAAAGATGGCAATCTTTTGCCTTCTTAAGTGAGCAACTGCTTCTGCCAGGCATTTTGTGAATACCCTTGGGGCAGAGGTAAGGCCGAAGGGCATTGCTCTAAACTGGTAATGGCCTGAGGGCAGTTCAATTCTGAGGCACTTTCGGTGGGAGCTTCTGATGAGAACATGGAAGTAGGCATCCTTGAGGTTCAGGGACGCTAGCCAGTCCCCTGGCCTTAGGGAGGGTAAAATAATTCCCACAGTCACCATTTTGAATTTTGGTTTTAAAAGGTGCTTGTTAAGGTATCTTAGATCCAGGATGGGCCGTCATTCTCCTGTCTTTTTTGGCGTAAGGAAGTACCTGGAGTATAGTCCTTTGCCCTGGTGTAGGGGAGGAACCCTTTCCACAGCTCTGAGAGCCAGGAGGGTTGAGACTTCTGTTTCCAAAGCAAGAGCCTCTAATGGATTTGCAGGTGGAAAGATCTGGTTCTCATCTTTGGAAATTTTTTAAGCTGAGAACCAGTCCTGGTATTACTTCCAGGACCCACTTGTCTGATGTTAAAGACTCCCAGTCCTGGACGAGTAAGCCAGCCTGCCTACAGGTAATGGAGAATCGGCCCTGGGCATCCCATCAGGGTGCCTGTTTGGCAGGGGCTTTAGGGTGAGGGTGGGAGCACGCCTGCTCGGTACCCGTCTGCCTCTCCCTGAAGAACCCCTCTGGGTATAAGATGAAGAGGAGGCCTGGGCTTGGTAAAAGGCCTGTGAAAATGCCTGCCCTGCCCTGGAGGCTGCCTCTGAGGAGTGGCTTGCCTCCCTTGGCCTGTGCACTCCCATAAGTGGTCCTATACTCATCCATTTTCTTCATGTAATTCTCTGTCTGCTCCCAAACAAAGAATTACCCACAACAGGAAAATCCATGGCCTTAGCCTGGGTATCCTGTGACAGGCTAGTACACCTGAGCAAAGCCATTCTACGAAAAACCACAGATGTAGCCATGACTCTTGAAGATACATCATTGGAGTCCACTGCAGCATGGAATTGCACCTTGGATGCCTCAATACCATCAGCAGCCACCTGTTCCAGCTCCTTGGCAAGCTGGCCAGGGACCTGTTTCGCTAAAGCCATAACAGTATCCCATCTGGATTTCTGGTATCTTGCAACATAGGCCATATAATTTGCCTTGTCTGAGTCCAAGGATGCTGCCATGTATTGTTTCTTTGCCATGGCATCAATCCTCCTGGAGTCCTTGTCAGGGGGGTGTGAAGCCAAGGGAATATTTGCCTTATCACAGGCTGCAGCCTGCACTACCCCAACATGGCTGCATTGTTGTGAAAGGAACTCCGTATCAGGGCCCGACAATGTGTACCTCCTGTCCATCTTTTTATCCACAGGAGGTAAAGAATTAGGAGCTTTGAAAATTTTTATTGTCTGTTTCCTAAAGGATTTATGTAAAGGAACAGAAAATCTCCTGGACTCTGGGATATCCATCATTTCCACATAGTCAGGCTCCTCCTGTTCATCCACAGCTTCTTCCAAAGGGAGCGGGAGGGTTTCAGCAACTTTTTTATAAAACAGAAAATGAGAAGGGGACTCAGAAAGTCTAGGGGAGACACTCTGAAGGTCTGTCTGGGAGATGTCCGTTCAATGGGCACATCCAGACTTTCAAAATCACATTCCACACTTCATAATCCTCCTCCTCCCCTCCTCCAGTTCATAAAATTCCTCTATATCATATTCTTGAACCGTGGAACCGACCGAACCAACCGTTTACCTGATAGTGGCGGTTCGGACGGAACCGGGGAAGCGACTGGACAATTTGGATCGCTTTGGCTATCTCTGCTGCGGTTGGAGAAGGAAATTTTGGCTCCACACCTGCTGATTTTCTAGTCCTCTTTGCTGGAACTGGCTCCTCCGAGTCAGCTCTTTGTTTGCCCGAGAAAGTCTCGCCCTGGTCAGAGGGCACTCCCTCCGGTTCGTTGCACCGAACCGGGCTGGCCATCCGGGTCAGCGGACTTTTTGCTCTCTCTTTCCCTGAGCCTACCAACTCTCTTATCCAGGGTAGCTGCAGGGAAATTCTTGCAAATCTGGCAGTCTGCACTGAGGTGGTCAAACCCCAGACAATAAACACATGTGGTGTGTGGGTCAGCCTTGGCAAATGCTTCCCCACAGACACTACAGTGCTGAAACCCAGTGGGCCTGGTTTTTCTTTTGGGTTTCTCAGACATAATGCCAGCCTAACCAAAACTTGCTCTTTTCCGCAAATCGCCAAACAAGACACCCTTATCGGTTCCCAACCGTGTCACTGAGTCGTGGAAAAACGAATGAAATCTGTTTTTTAGAACCCGATAAGAACAGGGAACCCAGATTTAAATGTAATTTAACAAGTTTTAACAACAACCTGATCGGTTCAAACCGAACCGATAACAATGTTTGCAGGTTCCACACAGAGAATGAAAACCTATCTATTACTTACGATACCACAGACAGAGCTTGAACCGACCAGTTTGTGGTTAAAATAAATATAATTGCGGTTTAAAAAAAAACGAGACTAACACTTTTTTTAACCGAGAAATGAACCGAGCAGAAGGAGGAATCTCTGGAGCGACTGTTCAGTGAGGTGGAGTAAAGAATCTGACAGTTTCGGTTTGAATATCATCAGACAGAGCTCGCGCTCAAGATTCCATGCCTGGCATGGAAGTTAACTCTTTCACCTCCGGAGCAGTTCTAAGGCTGGGACAAACTGCAATTGTCATAATATTGCAAGACTTCATGTTGTTTGAAGGGCGGAAAGGCATAGAGAAACCTCCCTGCCCAGCAAAGGGATAACACGTCTGGCCAGAAAACTGCAGGCGCGTGCTCTCACGAGCTAAACATGTGCAGGTTGGTGTTGCGTGGTGACGCAAAGAGGTCCAGCTCTGGAAGACTCCACCTGTGGAAGAGCTGGTCTGCTACAGACTGTAGCAGCTCCCACTCGTGCGCTCTGGATCGTGACCTGCTGAGGCTGTTGGCCAGATCGTTGAGGGCGCCTGGAACGTTCACTGCGGACAGCAGAATGTCTGGCCCCAGCGCCGAGTACCAGACTCTCATTGCCTCCCTGCAAAGGGGGTATGAATGAGTATCTCCTTGCTTATTGATGTACTGCCATGTTGTCTGTCTGAACCAGAAGAGAGCCTGGCACCAGGTCCTCCTGAAAGGCCTGTAAGGCGTAGAGAACCGCTCGCATCTCCAGTACACTGATGTGAATGGACCGCTTCTCGGGTGACCAAACCCCTTGCGTTCGATGAGCACCCAGGTGCGCCCCCCACCCCAGGTCTGATGCATCCATTGTCAGGGTCTGACCTGGTGGCTCCAGACGAAAGCTGACCCCTTTCTCCAAACTCCTGGGGTCCATCCACCAAAGCAAAGTTCTCTTGACTGGCCCCGAGATCTTGACCGTGGAGTCTAGATCGACGTAGCCTTGGTCCCACTGTACCCTGAGAATCCATTGTGGGACCCTCATGTGGAGGTGGGCCAAGGGAGTGACAGGGATGGCCACTGCCATGTGCCCCAGTAGCCTGAGGAAGTTCCGAGCTGGAACTTGAGGAGTTATTGAGATCCGTTCTGCAATCTCTCGCAGGGATTCTCCCCTGTCCTGGGGAAGGAAGGCCATGTCCTGGATGGAATCCAGGACCGCTCCAATGAAGACGAGATTTTGACTGGGCTCTGGGGACGATTTTCATTGATTCAGGGTGATCCCCAGCCCTCGGAACAGAGTATAGGTGTCTTCTAGGGCACGAAGAAGGCCTACACTTGACGGGGCTGTAAGCAGCCAATCGTCGAGGTAGGGGAACACGTAGTGCCCCATGCACCTTAGAGCTTCAGCCACCGCTGCTAAACATTTGGTGAAGACTCACGGAGCAGAAGAGAGGCCGAACAGAAGCACTTGAAACTGGTAGTGCTCCCCTTGGAAGTGGAACCTCAGAAACTTCCGGTGGGGAGGGAAGACCCCGATGTGTATGTATGCATCTTGCACGTCTAGGGAGCAGAGCCAGTCTCCTTGGTGCAGCAGAGGAAGAAGGCCTTGGAGGGTCACCATCCTGAACCTTTTGTACTCGATAAAGAGATTTAGAAGGCTGAGGTCCAGAATGGGACGAAGGTCCTGTGTCTTTTTTAGAACCAGGAAAAAATGTGAATAAAACCCCTGTCCTCGCTGATGCAAGAGGACTATCTCTATTGCCCTTTTTTGTAAGAGGGTCTGGATCTCTCCTTCTATTAGTGGGATGTGAGAAGGAGGATAATGGGAGAGCTTTGGTGGAGCGTTCGGGGGAAACTCCGTGAACTCCAGCGTGTGTCCCCTCCTGATGATATCTTAGACCCACTGGTCCACAGTAATTGACTTCCACCCTTCGAAATGAAGGGAGAAGCGGCCCCCGACTGGCTCCCCTGGATCTTCCTGTGGAAGGGAGTCATTGGGCTGAGCCGGGTGTAGGCAGAGAGACCTGGGAGGACTTGGGCCCACGGGCAGGAGCTCCACCAGGCTGTTGGTTCCCGGATCTCCTGCGAAAGCCTCCTCTCTGCCCCTGCTGGTTGCTACAGGCATGACCTTGACCGCCTGAGGGCTTACGAAAAGGCCGTTTTCGTTGTCTTCGCGGTACATCTAATGGACCGACCAGAAAGACTTGCCCGACTCCTGGAGACGAGAAATCAAGGCTTCTGTCTCCTGCCCAAACAGCATGGCACCCTGGAAGGGCAAATCCTTGATACCGGCCTGCAGATCCTGGTGAAAGCTGAAGACTCTCAACCAGGCGTGGCGCTGTAGGCACACCCTGGAAGCGGCTGCCCTGGCTGCCATATCTGCCGTGTCATACAAGGCTCTCAGGACATGGGAGCCTACATCTGAGTCCGATTTCAGAATGTCCAGGAGCTCTGCCTTCTGGTCAGAGTCTGGAAGGGCCTTCAACAGCTCTTGTTCCCCTCTCCCAAAGCGCATTCTGGTACTGGACCATATGCGATAAGAAGCTGAGGGAATGTATGGAACAGGTGGAAGCAGAATAAACCTTCTTGCCCACCTGGTCCAAATAGCGAGATTCCGGGTCGGGAGGCTGTCAGCTGAGGTGTTTTGGCTGCCCGGACTTATCATGGGCAGCCACGATCACCGAGGAGTCCGCCTGAGGGTGTTCAGCGAGGAAAGCTTCTACCCTTGGGGCCTTGTACAGCCTATCCAACTTCTTCGGAACAGCAGAGACTGAAGCTGGATGTTTCCAGGTAGTTCGAGTGAGGTCCTGGAATGTATCCACTAAAGGAGGGGCTACCAAAGGTTTAGGCTCCTTTTGCCTCAGGTACTTTGCTAGTCTCCGGTGTTCCTGATCCAGGTCCTTCGTCTCCCACTCGTTGGAGGCCTGGATTTGCATCATGACGTCCATGAAGGTAGGATCGTCTGGAGGCGAGTGAGGCTGGTCCTTCTCTCCCGGGGAGCGCTGCAACCTGAAAGAGGAAGACGATGATGAGGGAGATCGACTATAAGATTTAGAATAGTCTGACCTCTCCGTGTGACCAGATTCCCGCTGTCGTCGGTAGCTAGGGGACTGACACTGGCCCGAAGACCGACTCCGGTCCCTGGACCGGCGACGGAGCAGAGATCAACGTCGGAAGCATTCTTGCCTAGAGGACCAAGAAAGGCTCCTAGAGTGCGACCTGGACCGACGACGGTCACCAGAGTCCCTGGAACGTCGTCGGTGGTCCCCGGACCAGGTGTGGGAACGAGCCCTAGAGGGAGGTGAAGGCAGGTGCTCCGGCGACTTCCGTGGGGAAGGCTCACCTCCCGGCTGTGGTTTATCCGCTGGGTCTGGTACTGGTGTCTGGGCCGCGGTGGGGTCCACTTGTGGACTTGCCCCCACCAAAAGGAAAACAGCTACTGGAGCTCGTCCTTCATGAAAATTTCTGCTGCCCGGCACTTTAAGGAAGTATCCGGGACGTCAGGGCGCGAAGGAGAGCCCCCCTGGGGGTCCAGGGGGAAGGAGGACTTGGGTGACAGGGACGTTGGCTCTTCCACAGCCAATCCCTCGCCCTTCACCCCCTTCAACCGGCATCGGTGTAGGTACCGATGACGGGGTGCCGCCCGGGGGCGGCGGAGAGTCCTTGGGCTCCGGAGGCGTGCCTTTAACAGGCAGCGCTGGTGCCTTGGGAGGTGGGGCCAAAGCATGCACCTCCGAGGGCTTCATGGTGACCCTTAGTGGGGTTACCTTAGGCTTAGCCGGCTTCTCCCCCGAAGGGCTGGCCTTGGCCTGAGCAGATCTGGAGTGCTCTCCTGATCCCGAGGGATGGGCCTTCTTTGGAGAGAGCCGCGAGTGAGAGCGGGACCAGTGCCGGGACCAACTACGGTCTTTGCTGTGCCGTTTCCCCTCTGAGGAGTGCAGATCCATCTTCTGCTCCAAGAGAAAGGCTTTCAGGGCCTTAAGGCAGCGGATGCGGGTCCTGCTAGTGAAGGCCTGGCAAGCGGAGCAGTTCGCGGTGTCGTGTTCTGGTCCTAGGCAGAAGACACAGCGGCGATGGCCGTCGGCGAGGCTGACGCCCGAGAAGACATCCGTCGGGACTTCACAAAAACCATCGAACAACGACCTGACATCGGTAACTTGTAAGAAAAACTGTCGAAAACAGTTAAAGAGTCGTCGGACAGAGGTCTGACATCGTGAGAATGAAGAAAAACTGTCGAAAAACAGTGCAAACACGGGTTTTTGATTGAAGATTCTAGCTGAACTGGCAAGCTGAAGTTATTCTTCTCTTGTTCACGTGAGGGACGCGGCCAGAAAAGAACTGAGGTGGAGCTGGGTCCGCCCCCTTTTGTACCCAGACCGACGTCGGGGCAGGGCCGGCATCGGGGGGCGGTCCCTGCTGTATACTGCTGGCTGAAGTTTTCACCGGAGGGTCCTAGTGCCTGCGGCATAGTCCTAACTGTTATAGCCTGCTGCAAGAGCTCCCACTCGAAGTAAGAGCAGCAGATTAGCACTATGTGGATGCAAAAACATCCAACTTTGGATGACCCCAAACTGTCGAACAGCTCTTTTGCCTCAGAGGTCAGAAGCTCCCACTCATGCATCCCAGACGGTGAGCTGCTTAGCCTATCTGCTAAGCCGTTTTGGGTGTCTGGAACATGCACTGCTGACAGTTCTAGACCATATTCCAGAGCCCAAAACCAGACTTTCATTGCCTCCCTGCACAGGGAGTAGGAATGAGTATCCCCCTTGCTTGTTGATGTAATGCATCACACTGACACTGTCCGCTTATATTAACCGAGGACACAGGAACAGGTGAGTCTGGAAAGCCTGTAGGTCATACAGAACAGCTCTCATTTCTAGGATGTTTATGTGGAATGTGCTCTCCACTTAGGCCCATGCACCCTGTGTCTGTTGGGGCTCCAGATGCACCCCCCCAGCCCATCCCTGAGGCATCTGTACTTAAAATCTGATGAGGTGAGGGGATCAGGAAAGGAATCCCCATCAACAAATTGTTGGGTTCCATCCACCAGTGGAGTACCTTGCGGACAGAAAAAGTTATTAGAACCTTCTGTTCTAGATCATCTGTGCACTGATACCACTGGACTCTGTGTCCACTGAGGGATTCTCATATGCAGTCTGGTCAGTGGTGCTGTGACAGAGGACACTGCGATCAGGCCTAGGAATGTCATGACTGTGACATGCCTGCTGTTGTGGATCCTCTGGCCTGTGCAATCAGATGTTCTGCTCTGTCTAATGGCAGGAAGGCTAAGCCCTGGGCTGTATCCAAATCTGCCCCTATGTACTGTAGATGCTGGCAAGGGGTCAAGACAGACTTTGGCACATTAAAAACTGGACTAACACCCCTACATATCGACCAAGGCTAGTGAGTTTTCCTGAGGGGGCCCCTGAGGAAGACGCACTAGCCTGGGTCGATACGTAGGGATGTTAGCCCAGTTTTTAGCCATGCCTGCACATTTTTATTAATTTTCAATAAAATTGTTGTTCCATCTCACACTTTTGGGGTGTGCCCAGCTGCATTCTCTGTTTAGTTTACTTGTTTTGCTGGAGCACCTTTCAGGAGGTTGATGTGCACTTCATTTTCTCTTTGTATTGTAGACTTTGGTACATTGACAGTAACCCCTAGAGTATTGAACAGGTGTCTCGTGCAGGCTAGGGTGTGTAAAAGTTGTTCCTCAAAATGAGCTTTTAGTAGCCAGTCATCCAGGTAAGGAAAGACATAAAGGCCTTCCTTGAGAAGGGCTGCTGCTACTACTGCTAAGCATTAGGTAAAGACCAGTGGCGCAGATGACAAGTCAAAGGGCAATACCTTGAACTGGTAATGCTCCCCTTGAAACAGGAGCCTCTTAATATTTTCTGCAAGGTTTCCAAATTTTGATACGAAGGTAGGCATCCTTCATGCCTAGGGAACAGATCCACTCTTCTACCTGTAGTAGTGGAAGTAGGCCCTGCAGGGTGACCATTCTGAACTTTCTGTACTCCGATAAAGAAGTTCAGGTCCCTGAGATCCAGAACAAGGCTCAGATTTCCCATCCATTTTGGGACTAGGAAGTACTGAAAATAGAACCCTATGTTCCTTTGTCCCAGGGGGAACGGGGTTCTATGACCCTTTTCTGAAGCAAGGATTGGACGTCTTCCAGGAACAGAGGAATATGATCTAGAGGATAACATGAAGGCACTGGGGATGATCTGGAGGTAGTCCTAGAAGTTCCAGTACATGGCCTTGTGCTACTATTTCCAGGACCCAGGCATCTGATGTCATCTTCCACTGGTCCAGGTGGAGAGAGAGAAAGAGAGAGAGAGAGACAACTCTCAGCGACCACCCCTGGAGGCAATGGTGGTTGGGGGTTGCACAGGGAGTCAGGCAGAGCCAGATGGGGCAGCTGCTGCCACTCTGCTACCTCTAGGGACTTTTGAGTGGGCACCTGGGGTGGCTCTTGGGGGAGGCAGGGCTCCGGCTCCTCTACCCTGTTGTCTTACAGTGGTACAGTGTCTAGCACTGGTCAGATGAAAAGGCACCCTCTGTCTACTCCTTGGTTGGGTATGACAGAGGGAATGTACTGAATTCAGGGTTCTGCTTGAGGCCTGCAGATTAGAGAGGGTATCTTGAACATCTACACCAAATAATTTCTATCCTCTAAAGGGATCATTGTGAATGGACTGCTGTACATCATTTGCAAAGCCAGCCACCCTGAGCCAGGAGTACCTCCTAAGGTATATTCCTGAGACAGCTGCTCTGGCTGAAGCATCAGAGATTTCATAGGTTCTACACAGCAGGTGTTTCCCTACATCAGCCCCAGCTGTTACAGCTTTGAGATGCTCCTGTTTAGGTGTGCCTTCTGGGAGAGCTTGAGCAGCTGCTTTAACTTTGCTCTAGACAGCATTCTGGTATTTGACCATATCGGCCTGGTAATTTGCAATTCTAAGGCTCAAAGAGGCTGAGGTGTAGGTTCTTTTGCCCAGTATATATATAACCTCCTGGATTCCTTATCAGGAGGCAGAGAAATGGAAATCACGTACCTACCATAATTCTTGATCTTCTTGGATGAAGTCTCCACCACTCATTCATATTAATGGGAGTTCGCCGGAGGTGATAGGACCCAGCAGGAGCAAACTTTTTCAAGAGGGCCGGCGCCTGAGATGGAGCCATGAGGAAGAGGCACCGCGAGCCCTGGCTCGTGCGGTAATGACTATCTTGGCGTCGACCCTCCAACCGCCTCAGTTCCCTTTTTTCTGAGGAGGTGCAGCGTAATTAACCTAGAAGGACTAGCCTAAAAATCAAACATAAGATGGTCCGAATGACCCGTGTAAGAAGGGTCAATAATAAAGTCTTCACAGCCCAGCCATTGAGGGAGTGAAGACCATAAACAGAGAAGTAAGCTTGGGGGATGATGGGTGGGCATGTGAATAAGTGGTGGAGACTTCGTCCAAGAAGATCAAGAATTGCGGTAGGTACATAATTTCCATATCTTCCTGGACATAAAGTCTCCACCACTCATTCATACTAATGGGAGAGCACCGAGCTAAATAATCCCCCGAGACGGGAGAAAGAGATAAGAAGCTCAAGTGCTTAGGACAGAAGTCCATTAAGAATGGTCCTCAGCCGGCCCGGTGGTGCTGAGGGTTGAAGCGCTGCACGCCACACCTCGCGCTACGCCGGCAACCCGGGTTCGGGAGTGAGCCCGGTCCACCAGGGATCAGCAGGGGGGAGAGAGAGGATCATGCGTCCGCAGGACTGCTCTCCTCTCCTCTCTCGGGGAGGGATCCAGGGATAGCCCGGTGTGGCAGCAGCCCCCAGTGGAGACCGGTGGCACTGCTACGCACATGGGGCTTAGCGAAGGGGTAGATGTCAGGCGGCTGTCCTCTGTATGTGGTTGGGAGCACCCACGTCTCGGGCTGGGACGGCACTGCATGTCCCGCGTCGGGGAGGCGTAAAAACATCACAGGGAAAACCCCTCTGGGCCGGATAGGCGATGGCCTTCCCCGAGCCACGCTGCCACACATCCAATATTGGAGCCCCTCCACAGCCCCTTCTATCTCCTCGAGCCCTATGTCCTCCGGGGGGCTCGGGGAGGAATAGTAACGCCCTTGAGGATGGCGGAGCTCACAGTGGGCAGCAGAGCAGTATCGGCCCGAGAGAGTTCCAGCTCCAGAGGCAAGAAAAAGAGTTGGAAAAAAAAAAAATGGTTCTGTCAAATGACAGATGTCGTTCGGCATGGATATCCAAGGTGTAGTGCTTAACAAAAGTATGCACAGAGCTACAGGTAGCCGCATTGCAAATATCTGCAATGGGCACGTTACGGATTTCCGCCAGAGATGTCGCGACTGCTCTGCCAGAGTGAGCGTACACTCTGCCTTCCAGCTAGACCTGTGCCATAGAATAGCAGTGGTGAAGGCATGCCACCAGCCATGCTGAAATACATCTGATAGCGACAGGTTGACCCAGCCGGGTCTCACTGAAGGAAACATACTAACATACTAAAATGCCAGCAGAACAGGCCTAACGGTCTTTCGCATCTGCTCGTTGGTCAGCCCCCACCCTGGGAGCTGACATTGCTGCCCCCCCCTCACCTTCTCTGGCTTCTCCCTTCCCAGTTCCGGATATTCTTGCTGCATTGGATTTTGCTTCCAGAACCCTTCCCCTGTACCTGTCCCACCACCTCTTGAACCCCTCCACTGTCTCTGCCTCCACCAGCCCCCTAGGCAGCGCATTCCATGGCTCCACCACCCTTTCAGTGAAGTAGAACCTCCTCCAGCTTCCACCCATGCCCTCTAGTGGCCCCCTCCTCCTTCCTTCGAAGCACCCTGACTGTTCCTCCCCTATTTACCCCCTTCATGTACCTGAAGACCTCTATCATGTCCCCCCGGTCCCTTCTCTCTTCCAATGTGAGCCTTGCGAATTTCTTTTGTTCTATCTAGATAGAAGTGCAGTGCTCTCTTAACATCCAGTAAATGAAGTTTATGCTCTCCTTCATTCTGGAAGTTTGCAAAGTAGGTAGGAAGGACTAAAGGCTGGTTTAGATGGAATTCTGAGACAACCTTAGGGAGAAACTTAGGATGAGTCCTAAGAACTACTTTGTCCTTGTGAAATACAGTGTACGGGGGGGGGGGGTCTGTGACCAGTGCATGTATTTCAGAAACTCTATGGACCAAAGTAATGGCCACCAGGAAGGCCATTTTCCAAGTGAGGACCTTCAAGTTCCAAGTAGCTAGAGGCTCAAAAGGTTTATGAGTGAGCATGTCTAGCACAAGGTTAATGTCCCAGGCTGCGACTGGACGTCTAGTAGGTCTAGTATGCAGAATATCCTTAAGAAAGCCCTTAACTACAGGCAAATGAGCCAGTGACATGGAAAGTACCGGCTCATAATATGCCAAAATGGCACAAAGATGAACTTTGACTGTGGAGTACTGCAGACCTGTATTTGAGAGAGGTCTAAAAGATACTCTAAGACTATTCGGAGGGCAGGAAAAAGGGTTCCAAGAGGATTTTGCACACCAAATAGAGAAAAGCTTCCATTTGGCTGTGTAGGTTTTTCCTAGTGGCCAGCTTACATGCAGCCAAAAGAATATCTGAAACTCTACAAGAAACACTGAACCTATTCACCTCAGTTTCTTCAGGAGCCAAGCGTGAAGGTGAAGCGACCTCAGGTTGGGATGGGCCATGGGACCTTGGGTCTCAAGATTTGTCTGAAGGGGAAGCGTCTTCGGGGGGGTTCCCGATAGACTATTGAGAAGCAGAAACTATATCTGCCGAGGCCAGAAGGAGGCAATGAGAATCAGCTTGTTTTGTACTCCTGGCAGGCAAACCATCTGAATCAGAGTCTTGTGTTCCAGGTACCACTCTCATTGCTTCCCTGCATAATAGGTAAGAGTGTGCGCCACCCTGTTTGTTGATGTACTACATCACTGCTTTGTTGTCCATTTGAAGGAGAATGTTCTTGTGACAAGAGTATGTTCTTCAAGGCTCGGACTGCATAGCGGATGGCTCTCACTTCCAGGACGTTTATGTGAAGTTGGGACTCGTCCTGAGTCCACGTACCCTGGGTGTCGAGATCCTGGCATTGGGCTCCCCAATCCATCAGGGATGTGTCCGTGGTAATGGAGATCTGATGATCCAGAGGGGCAAAGGGATATCCTTCCAGAAGATTGTCCTCCTGCAACCACCAGGCGAGTGACCTCTTCAGAGGTTCTGTCACCTTGATGAGAAAGGACTGAGGGAGAGTGGTTGGGGACCACTGAGTACTGAGCATTCACTGAGAGGTTCTCATGTGGAGACAAACTAAGGGTACACTGAACACCGAGGATGCCATGAGCCCCAGCATCCGTTGCATCGAGATAGCTCGAACCGAGCTGTGTTCTCTGAAGTATCGGGCCATCTGTAAGATATCGCTCCTTCTGTCCTCTGGAAGAAAAGCCTCCGCACAGGAGGTGTTCAGAAGAGTTCCTATGAAGATGAGCTTCTGGGAGAGCTGCAACTGCAACTTGCTGAGATTCAGCAGAACTCCCATGGACGTGAGGAAGTCTGAGGCCATGGCCACAGCCTCCAGAGTCTCTTGCCTGGAGGGACTTGCTAGGAGCCAGTCATCCAGCTATGGGAACACTTGTATTCTGATTTTGCTAATATGCGCTGCAAGAATTGCACAACACTTTGTAAAAACTCGAGGCGCCGAGGATAGCCCAAAAGACAGAACTCTGAACTGATAGTATTGACCCAATGCCACGAACCTTAGGTATTTGTGGTGCTTTGGGTGTACGAGAATGTGCTGGTAGGCATCCTGCATGTCCAGGAAGGCTAGCCAATCGTGTCGATGAAGCAAAGGTAGCAGGGTACCTAGTGATATCATCTTGAATTTCTCCTTGTGAAGGAACTTGTTTAACTTTCTGAGATCCAGAATGGGGCGCATGCTGCCGGTTTTCTTCGGGACCAGAAAGTAATGGAAGTAGAAACCTGTGTTTCGTTGATCCAGCGGAACTATTTCTACTGTTCTGCTGTTCAGAAGGCCTTGTACCTCAGAAGCAAGAAGGTCTGACTGTAATGCCAACAGCCTTGTCTATCGTTTGGGAGGATGACCCGGAGGGGTTTCTGAAAGATTGAGAGTACCCCTCGCGTATCATCCGGAGGACCCATTTGTCTGATGTAATAGATTTCCACTGATTGTAGAACTGAGTTAGACGTCCTCCCACCACTGAGGAGGAGTCCCCCTCGGACAGCTGAGGTGGGACCTGGGCCAGAAACTCAGAAGGTGGCACTGGGCGCTTTGAGCCCTTGTGCCTTCTGCTGCGCTTTCTTTTGTTTATTTATTTATTAGATCATCGGTTTACAAACCTTTGAGTCATAGACTCATTTACAAAGGCACCTCATCAAGAGAGCAATACATCACAGCAAACAAAACAGTACAGTATATAACACTTAGATTAAAAAAGCAACCAGTGTTACAGGCATTCACTGGTGGTACATGCTTGGTAATAGATAGATCACAGTAGTCATAATATAGGTACACGAGTACCACGTCAGGTAGCAACCAGGGATATTTTATTACAATAGTCAGCAGATGTTGCCTGAGACCTCAGGTATATACAGCAAAAGTAGACAGGGCAGACCCAGCCTTGGGGTGAAGGTAAGGGGCAGGTGGGGGATTATGTGCAGTTGCAGCAGTGAGTGCTTGTCAGATGGCTTCTGAGGGAGACCTTGAAAGGACCAAGCTTAGTGGAGTCATCTACGTTGGCTGGGAGGGAACTGAACCAGGAGGAAGCCCGATAGCAAAAGGATCTCTGAGCCATAGAGGTCCTTACCCTGGAGACAATACGGGAGGTTTTGACAGTGCTGTGGGTGGAGACTGAGGGGGAGGCACGCTGCAGGGAGGTGGCGACCCCAGGGAGGAACAGCACTAGCAGGGTCTTTTTTAGAAGAAGGCAGGTTTGGAAGCGGAGTCTTTCTTCAAGGTTGAGCAAGTTGGTGGTGGAGTACAGCAGGCACATATGGGTGCGCCTAGGGGCTCCCAGCATTAGCCTGCAGGTCATGGCTATAACATCAGACAAATGGGTCCTCTGGATGATCCGCGAGGGGTACTCTCTCAATCTTTCAGAAACCCCTCTGGATCATCCTCCCAAACGACAGCCCATGCTGAGGGTTGTGGTTTTTGTTAAAACCTCCTCTGCCCCGAAAGGTTGTCGGTTGTGAAACCGACGCTTGTTCGCACCCCCTCAGGAGGGTGCGAGTGCAGGTCTAGCCGTCTTAATGGCAGACCTAGTCTTCTGCATGGCCTCCAAAGCTTGCTCCACCTGAGACCCGAACAGATACATACTGTGAAAAAGTAAAGCCATGACCTGCTGCTGGGTGTCATTCGCGAAGCCCAAAGTATGTAGTCAAGAGTGGCGGCGGGTGCAGATGCCAGCTGCTGCTGCCCGGGAGGTAGTATCGTAGGCACCCACTGCAGCTTTAACCTGTTGGTTATTGGAGTCGATACCCCTAGTTATGGTCTGGAGTAGCTCTGAGCTAACTTCTGATTCAGGCAGAGCTTCTACTATTTTTTTGAGGGAATGCCAAAGTACACACTCATATTGGGAAAAATAGCCCTGGTAACTGGCAATGCGTATACCCAGGGTTGAGACAGCAAAGACTCTCTTACCTAAGGTGTCTATCTCGCGAGATTCTTTGTTCATTGGTCGGGCTGTAGATCCTGGAGGAAGGACAGCCTTATCATTGTCTGCCAAGACTACAATGGCATCAGCCAAGGCTTGTGAGGCCAAAATGGGGTGATCCTGGGAGGGGCATACTTCCTATTTACGGACTTAGCCACGGGAGGAATGAGAGCCAGATTCTTCCACACCTTCTGAGAGAGGGTCTCGAAGAGGGCTGTACCAGAGGGGTTAAATCCAAAGGGATCTCCGGGACATGTAGATACTGGAGTCGCAAAAGCCTCCCAGGATCGATTTCTGTAGTCTGGAGAGAAAGAGTGGAATTTAAATTTTTGAGCAGAGACTTAAAGGAAAGGTATTCAACCACAGACTCTGCAGAAGGCTTGATCCCTGCTCCCAGGGCAGTGTCATCAACATCATCACCCAGGCGAAGATCTGGGTCAGGCTCAAAATCATCTCCTTACAGTCCAGGGGGGACTGTATAGACAGGAAAGGAGTGAAAATCAGGAGGAAGAACAGAAGAAGAAAGAATCGGAGTCGAGAAGCCCTGAAGACCGGCCAGCACCGCACCAGTCCCCGGCGCCGCAGAGGAAAATGGCGCCGAGAACAAGGAGGAAGGTGCTAGCCGAAGTGGTGCCTCAGATGGTGTCAACGGAGCACATGGTGCTGCACACGACACTGACAGAGCTCCCTGCGCCGCATATGGCGCTGACAGAGCCCCCGGCACCATGCATGGCGCCAAGAGAGCCCATGGTGCCACGGACAGTGCTGAGAGAGCCAAGAGTCCCAGGGGTCTGAAAACTGCGATTTGAGGTAAAAGAAGGAAAAATGGCAGGTGATAGAGGCATCGGTGTGGACCCCTGCACTGCAGCCATGTGAGGGGGATGAACACCAGAGCGCAGAGTCGATGGCACCGAAGAAGGTACCCCGCGACTAGGAAGGCCCAACCGCACTACCCGTCCCTCCGAAACTGAATGGCCCGAAGGCCCCAGTGTTGGACTGACCAGCCCGGGCAACTGGATCAACCGAGCCCACTGCTCCATAGGAGCAGCCCACTGGTGAAACTGCTCATCGGAAGCTCCTCCAATAGGCAGGGAGGGGCTACTAGAGACAGAAACTGGCGACTCCAACACAGGTGGAGACTGGTGGCTGGCCCTAATAACCGACTGTCTACGCTCAGACATACCAGAGGGTGACCTCGAGTGATGCCGTTTCTTCTTCGACCTATGTGTCGAAGAACTCAAGGCCAAATGGTGCTGAGAATGCAACCGTTTCCTTTTATGCTTTCGGGGGGATCGCCCATCCCCCTGAGCATTGGACTGTCCGTTGTCAGACCCCCCTCCAGGGAGGGCGGCAGACTGGACCTGGCTTGTCTGACTGAACAGCTTTCATACAAAGTCTTCGTACCATCACCTGACCCGCTCATGGTCGACTCCATCAATGGAGGGCTGAAGACTTCTGTTGTACAATTAAAATATATAATCCGTACTGATTCAAAATAATTCTACAAAACAATAAGCTGACTATTGCTGCTAGTGGAGTTTAATTCCTGGCAGGCGAGCAACGTTGTCACTGAAGCGCACTCGATGGCGGGAAAAAAGAAACTGAGGCGGTTGGAGGGTTGACGCTGAGATAGTCATTACCGCATGAGACGGAGCTTGCGGTGCTCCATCTCAGGCACCGGCCTTCTTGAAAAAGTTTGCTCCCGCTGGGTACTAGCGCCTCCGGCGAACTCCCATTAGTGTGAATGAGTGGTGGAGACTTTATGTCCAGGAAGATCTAAGATGTTTTGGTGCCTTGGATCTGTCATGGACAGCATTTATAGCTACAGAATCTGCCTCAGGTTGGCCTGCAAAGAAGGGTTTACCTGAGGGTGCCAGATATATCTTGTTTGCCTTTCTTGGTATGGCAGGAATTATGCTGGGCCTATGCCAGGCAGCCAGGGTGGCATACTCCAGGACAGGAAGGAGGGGGTGGAATAATAATGGGAGGCGTATCAGGCAACTCCAAGAATTCTACATTCTTCTTGATGTCCTGTTCCTCTAAATCAACCCTATGGCAGCTCGCAGTTGTTGCATTATAGTTATGAAAGAGGTGTTCTCAAGGGGGACACGGGGGGTGTAACCCACCGAGTCTTCACTGCCTATGTGGACACTGTGGAACTAGTCCTTTCTAAGGGCTTTCCACATAATCTTCAGCATCCTCCTCTTCATCCTGCATCATAAGGTCAGGATTATACTCCAGGTTGTTGGTCTGGTCAACGTAATGAAGGGAGTGTGCTGACAAGGCTGTCGGAGCTCGAAGAGGGAGCTGGTGGACAGCCCTAACAGGCGTCGACATAGGGGTTTGACTTATGAACCCCCTCAATGTAGCTCCTGTTACAGGAGGAGGAGGAGAAGGAGAAGGAAGCAGGCACTACAATTTGTCCAAAAAGGACCAAATTACCGCTTGGACACTGGCACCCCTGTGGTCGACGGGAACACTGGTAGGGGTCAATGGGGGGAGGCAAGGTGCCCAATGGTGATGCACCAGCCGTGCTAGGCCTGGTGGCACTTATAGCCTACCCAGACCTATCGATGGTCTGGGCAGCATCACCACCAAAGCGGCTGACATCGCTGAATAGGTCGTATCTGTATGAAGGGGTGACCTGGAGTGAACCAGGGAGGTCCTTGCCTTTTCTCTCTCTCTCGCCTGGTGTTTATGCTTGTGGGACATGGACATCTTCTCCTGGGACTTGGAAGCCTTGGATCCTGAGGAATGGGCTGCCAACACGTCAGGGCTCTTTTGCTGGAGCTCCTTCTTCATGCGGGCTAGCTGCAGTTTAGTAGGTGCTTTCCCAAAGTGCCCTTACGGCATCACCAGGTGGCTGTATTGAACCCTTTACAAATCAAGCATGCCTGTACGTTATGGTCTGGGACAAGACAACACACACAGACATCGTGCAAGTCTTTGGAGTATATCTTTTTATCACATTCACAATAATGGAACAGTTTGGAGGGCTCAGTAGTTGACATACATGCTGCTGAAAGTGATTACTATCATGAAAAAATAAGAAAAAATGGCGACTACAACAGTGGTGTTTCCCTGCATAGTCTGACGAGTCTGGTTGACGGAGGGAAAAGAACTAAAGACAGAATGGGGTGCCCACATTTATATGGGACAGCTGATGTCAGATGTTGTCATGGTGAACTGCTTGCAAAAAGTTATTGTGTGGCCATAATGCCTGGTGGCTATAAGTTCCATAGGTGTAGCCTGATGAAAGAGATATCTTTGAAGAAGATTCACAGTAAAATAAAGAAATTAGACTAGCATTCTTTGGTGCTAACCCACTACTCATTTCCTGTTTGTAAATTTCTGCATTTGTATTGAATTTCTAATCTTAAAAACTGAATTACATTATTTTACAGAGAACTATTCCTGGTATTTTTAAAACTGCACCCAAAGCAGGAGGAAGCTCCCTTACCTCCATGGGGGCTCCTCTGTAGTAAAAACAGCCATTGAGAAGAGACGGGATCGTAAACTGCCCCCCCCCCCCAAGGGATTAGCAGTGTGATCCTTTTACACTTCTCTGTTGCTGGCCATACCGCGTTTTATGATGCAGCAATAGAGACAGCTAGGGGCATGCTCTACTGAAGTGTATGAGCGTTAAGCATTAAGTGTGAAGCTGTCATGAGTGGCCATTTGTCAAAATTGAGTTAGGCCCAACTAACAAGTGTCTTGTTAGTTGAACTCTGGCTCTGGTTTTACCAAATGGAAACTTAAATGGCCAAAAACGTATTTTAAAATCACGTCCAGACACTTTAATGGAGCGTGCCTAATGAAGCCCATCTTACTGCTGCGCTATAAACCGGTGCAATTTAGGTGCCTAGCAACAAGGAAGTGCTAAGGATCGTATTGCTAGCACCTCGGGACAATTTATGATCCCTTCCCTTGGGGGATATAATTACAATGGCTGTTTTTACTACAGAGGCGCTCCCGTGGAGGTAAGGAAGCTTCCTCTTGTTTTTGTACATAACCGAGAAAGTGCTCTTTAATTATCATAAATTAGTGGACTGGAATATGATACCATTTTGAACGTTTCTGCCCCGTCCAGTGATGCTTTGTGTTTGCCATTTCAACACTGCAGAGTGAGAATGAGAGAGATAGACACACACAGAAAAACCACTAGAAACATCAATTTCAGATGGCTCTATGGTGCTGAGCAGTAGGAAACCACTCTGGCATACTTCTGATGCGGGTTTGTGCCCTCAGCCCAGGATGCCAGAAGATGAGGTCAGCAGGGAACATGACAGAAAGTCTGTTAGGACGTTCTCCTCCCAGGGGACGGTGAAACAACACACTGCTTGGAAAGAGGCCCTTTATAGGTGTGTGGTGCTCTGGCTGACCTAGGTGACCAGGTGGCGGCTGGCACAACCCCCAGGATACTGTGGTGTACTCTCCTGTGGAAGATGGGCAGAGTGAGGGACACAGAAGAGAGGAAATGTCTGCCTCGGTTCACTGGATGATAGTCCTCAGGCTCACCATGACACCCAACCCACCTGCGTGGTTATGCAAACCAGCACAAACTCTAGAGAGGCGAGTCTCTCTCCCTTGGTATGAGCAGGGGAAGACCCCCGAGCAAGGCAATTCTGGCCTCAGGTGCTGGAGGGCCTGGAAAAGGCAACTGTGACCAGCAGCGAGGTGAATCTGAGGTAGTGGGGCCCTAGGAGCAGAGGGCCAAGGGGCACAGAAGGCACAAAAAATAGTCAGTTTCAAAGACTGTTATGATTTGTAATTGTTGACCAGGAAAGGCACACAACGCTTGTTTCTAGGCATATCGGGGGGGGGGGGGTTGCACAGACCTGTTTATTGACAGAGGGGAATGTTGACCAAGTCACAGAGGAAAAATCCTCTACACTTACAATAAGTGCCATGGGACCTTTAATTTCCACCAGGACATCTACCAGAGATGGGCAGAAGGAATCGCTGTTTAATGTCTCATCTAAAGGATGGAACTCCGACAGTGTCAGTGTTAGGTATTAGCCCAAGTACCCAGTGTGGGACTGGAATCCACAGCCTTCGGATCTTCCGGCCCTAGATGTGAACGTGCAATCTGAGTCACTAGTATCATTTACTTGTAACAGCTCAGGCTGGGTCTGCTTGGGCGGGGGGAGGTGCCTAAGGCAGGATATGGTCCACACAGCTAACCCCTGTTGGTACCATTTTATTAGGGGTTGGGCTTAATTAGTGCCTATATGTGGGGATGGACCTCAACACCATTTTATTGGGAGGAATGGAGTTTAATTTGAAAAGGGAATACCTTAGTGCCCGTTTTAGAGGGATGGACCTTGATAAAATGTTTATTGGGTAACTTAATTAGTTCCTGTGTATGTGGGACAGACCTTAACACCATTTTATTGGGGGTGGGTTCCCTAATTAGTGCCGGATATGGGGGTGGACCTTAATATCCTTTTAGTGGGAGGAGTTCTCTTAATTAGTGCCTGTATATGGGGGGTGACTTAATACAGTTTTACCGGGGTGGGGTACCTTAATTAGTGTCTGCATATGGTGGATGGACCTTTATACTATTTTACTGGGAGGGTAACTTAATCAGTGCCTGTATATGGGGGGGGGGGGTCGACCTTAACACCGTTTTACTGGGGTGGGGGGTACCTTAATCAGTGCCTATATATGAAGGATGGACCTCATCAGTGTCTGTATATGGGAGAGGGATCTTAATACCATTTTATTGCAAGGGGGTACATTACTCAGTACCTGTATATGGCAGGTGGATCTTAATACCATTTTTGGAGATGGGATACCTTAATTAGTGTCTGTATATGGGGGAGGGACCTTAATACCATTTTATTGGGAGGGGGTACCTTAATTAGTGCCTGTACATGGGGCAGGGACCTTAATACCATTTTATCAGGAGGGGGTACTTAATTAGTGACTGGATATGGGGGATGGACATTAATACCCTTTTATGGGGGTGTACCTTAATTAGTGCCTAGATGTGGGGGATGGACATTCATACCATTTTATTGAGTGGGTGTACCTTAATTAGTGCCTATATAGTGGGGCTGAACCATAACATTTTATGGTGGGGGTACCTTAAATAGTGCATGTATAGAAGAGATGTACCATAACACTGTTTTACTGGAAGTGTGCATAATTAGTACCTGTACGTAACAGATGTACTTTAATACCATTTTATTGGGGAGGGGTACCTTAATTAGTGCCTGTATATAAAAGATGTACCTTGAAGGGGATTGCTCATGAGTTATCCATGATGGAAGGGCGACCTACAGAGGTTTCTCCACGGTCACTCTTGTTTGGAGTGGGGGGACCAGGAGAGGAGGAGTGTTGCCTATACCCTTGATGGCCGAGAATCCTACTGGTTGTAGCCAGTCAGGGGATTCAGAGTTTAGGGGTCATTAATACTGCTCCAACAGTTGGTCAGTGGAAGAGACTGGCTCTTAAGGTGCTAGCAGTGGATAGACTCACGTACATCTTAAAGGGCAAAGAGGAGAGATTCACGAGTGACTGGGGTAAATTTCTGAACACTCTCAAGCTTGGAGAGGCGATGCTGCTAAGAGAAGGGGAAGGGGGACAGACAATGCTGGCACTGTTCTGGGCCATCAGGGTGATGAAGGGAGGAGTGCACCTGACCGAATGGATCTATGTTGTGGAGGGGAAGCCGGGGCTGGGGGATTAGCTATGGAAGCAGGGGATGACCTTGGGCTGGGCGTTCGTGGTCAGTATAAACCCCCTCACATCAGTGTACTTACGAATTCGCATGTTGAGCAAAATTAATTTTTCTTTTCTGTCATGTGGTTCCAGTTTACTGTACTTTCTTTTTTCTTTCTTCTTACTGTTCCTAATGATTATGCATAAGTAGTCATAGAATTAATTCGCACTAAAGTGACACAGCTTGGGTTTACGAATCAACTAGGAGATTGTAAAACAGCAGTTTGAATGGAACTGTTCTAGTGCTAGATATGATGCCTATGGAATTTTATTTTTTATGTATGTATAACATTTGAAAATCTCAAACATATTATACAAAAAAAAAAAAAAAGATGTACCTTAATACTATTTTACTGGGGGAGTATTCTAATTAGTTCCTCTATATAAGAGATGCACTTTAATACCATTTTATTGGGGGAGTACCTTAACTAGTGCCTGTATACAAGAGATGTACCTTAATACCATTTTAGTGGGAGAGGGTACTTAATTCGTGCCTGTATGGGGATGGACCTTAATACCATTTTACAGGGTGGGGTTACCTTAATTAGTGCCTAATATGTGGGGTGTACCTTACACTATTTCAAATTTATCTTAAGTTGTGGGCAACGCCCCACACACCCTGTATTCTTTTTGTTGTTGTTTAAAGGAGAAGCCCCCAACTCAAATAAAAAAAAAGAAACACTGCAACTATACCCGCTAATCCTGATGAGCGCAAATAGCACGGCACACTGCTATGCTAGGTTAGTGATGCTGGTACACAGTCCTCCACCAACACCTATTTAAAAGAGCACTTCTTAAAAATGTCACTGAAAAATGTACTACTGCTTTAATTTGGGCCTTTTTAGAGGGGCAGTACTTGAATGTCCTCACATCACGGAAGGTGATTTACCATATGTATTACCTGTCTATGAAGGAGGGCAGTACATTAAGTAATGTCTGTACACAGGGATAGACAAATCCAGTTGTCTGATTGACTATATGATGTTCGTTCACACTTCTGGCAGTGTCCTTTCTATTTAAGGTTTGCAGAAGAGTCTTCAAGCTGGCTTCTCCAACCCACCCGGGTGGTAACTCCCTTGGCTTCACCCCTTGACGCCAGATCTTGCCTGCTGCAAGCAGAGTGTGTGTGCCAAAGCCAGCGGAGGTCGGGTGGGTCTGTGTTGATTAACATCATATACCTCTCCTAGAACTACTGTTACAGGTGAGTAACCTGTTTTTCTACAGATGTGGATATGATGTTCTATCTACACTTCTGGCAGACTCCTAGCAGTTCTCCGGGAGGAAGGAGGCAAGGCACACACCCCCTACTTAGAGAACAAAGACTGGAGAACTGAGGCCCCAAAAGCTGCATCCCGACGTGACTCAAGGTCAATGTGGTAATGGTAAATGAAGTGTGTGCTGACCTCCAGGTAGCAGCCTTGCAGATTTCCTGGATAGGGACGTCCCTGGAAGCAGCACCGACGCAGCGGTATGGTGGGCGGAGTAAGCCTGCAGCCCTCCGGGAGGCTTCCTACTCGCCAACCTTAAGCAGAGATCAATGAGGGACACTATCCACCTGCCAAACATCTGCTTGGCTGCAGGTCTGCCAGGTGCAGCTTCAGTGTAGGTGACAAACAGCTGCAGAACCTCTCCCCGAACTCCAGCCCTGCGCTCCCTATAGTAAGCGAGCGCTCGCCTCAGGTCCAGAGTATGGAGCCTGTGCTCAGCCTCCGAGGTGTGACTGGTGAAGTACACTGGGAGATAAATAACCTGGTTAAGGTGAAAATCCGACACAAACTTTGGGAGGAACTTCAGCTTGGGGCACAGGACAACCTTGTCCCTGTGGAAGACCAGGTAAGGAAACTCCACCGAAAGTGCCTGGTGTTCACTGATCCTTCTGGTTGATGTGACAGCCACCAGAAAGGCGGTCTTCCACGACAGGCGAGACATCTCACACCCGTGCATCAGTTCGATTGGCTTGTCCATGAGCTTTGCCAAAACCAGCAACAAGTCCCACGGTGGTGGAGAACATTAACAAAATGGAGGTAGTCCAGAGAAGGGCAACAAAAATGGTACAGGGACTGCATCATAAAACATATGAGGACAGATTAACGGAGCTCAGTATGTATACCATAGAGCAAAGGAGGGAGAGAGGTGATATGATCGAAACATTCAAACATCCTAAGGGCATTAACAAGGTGAAAGAGTCTAACATTTTTCAATATAAGAAAAATAGGACAAGAGGACAGAGCATGAGATTAGAGGGAGGACGATTAAGGGGGTAATGTGAGGAAGTTCTTTTTCACAGAAAGGGTGGTGGATGCATGGAACGGCCTACCTCAGGAAGTGGTGGATATGAATACAGTGCAGGGCTTCAAACAGGCATAGGATAGGCATAAGGGAGCAATACAGATGAGTATGAATAAATAGGCCATTGAAAGAGTACAGGCCTATGGCACATTCATGAGGTAGAAAAAATGGGCAGACTAGATGGGCCTTGTGGTCCTTATCTGCCGTTAACTTCTATGTTTCTATGTTCACACACTAGAGGGAAAGTGTTGAAGCCTCTCCTCACTCAAGGATGAAAAATAGCGGTGGAGCCGCTTCCCATGGTGCCAAGAGCAGGGGCGCCAATACCAGCGGGAGCGGCTCGACCTATGGGAGGAAGACTGAGCCCTCAACCGCCGATGGGGCTTGAAGGGAGTTGGCAAATGCTGAGGCTCCTTCTGGTTAGGGTCTGGGACTAGAGGCAGCAGGTCAGCGAACTGATCTGTCCCTCCAACGGTCTGCGTCAGGACCGGAGTCCTGGACAAAGAAGTGTCGGCCTCTTCTATCGACAACTGGTCGGTCGGCCTGAGAAAAATCTCGGCCGGGACCTCAACCAGCGTCTCTGCTGACAGGCCCAATGGGGTTACCATGGAGCTGGTGGCCAAGGCCGAGGATTTGACTGAATCAAATCCAGGGAAGAGCAGGAATCGGAGACTCTTGACCAAGAGCGTTCCTGATCCCACGATTAACGACGAGTCCTATCCTTCTCCTTTTTGGACTCTTTCTTGGATTTGGATTTGTGCTCGGAGGGTCCCTGACCAATGGTCGGCAGAGACCGGTACAATCCTTTGAAGGAACCCATAAAAGTCGAGTCCAGCTGAAGCGGCACAAAGGCAGAAGTCAAAAAGGAGAGGGACACGGCCTGGGCCACCTCCTCTTCTGTTCGCAGACCGTGGCCTTGGAGACCACCCAATGGGTGTCCTTGGATTTGACTGGCGGGTTTCATTGCGCCGGGCGGCCCAGTTTAAGTTGGGTGAGACTGTCTTCCAGAATGGTCGAGTGAAAGGAATGACAAACGTCGCAAGCCTGAGGATCGTGCTCGTGTCCCAGGCAGTAGATGCATGTGGCATGCGGGTCAGTTCTGGACATCTTCTGCCCGCGAGGACATTGGCAGAATCCGGGAGCGGACTTATCGTCCATGACGGTCACGATCGGAGCTCGAGCTGAAGATGAAACTCGTAAGAGTTTTAAGTTTTTAGGATGTAAATCTGAAGATTTAACCACGAGGCCAACGCAACGCGGGAGCAGTAAGGATGGAACCTGTTTCTTCCAGCAGAAAGGAAGATCTGGCATCAAGGGGTGTAGACGAGGGAGTTACCACCTGGGTGGGTGGGTGGGTGGCAGGAGCCAGCCTGAAGACTTTCCGGCAAGCCTTAAAGGGAAAGGACACCGCCAGAAGTGTGGCTAGAACATCATATCCATGTCCCTAGAATTGGAAGATCACAGGTTCCAGTCCCCACAAAGTGCTAGAAGGTGGCTGGGTAACCAGTGAGTATCACGTGTCTTTCCCTCTGATGTATTAAAAAAACAAGAATTCAATGTTTCTCAAGAAGCACAGCTGAAGGGAGGACAAGAAATGTATTAACCTGGTACCCAGGGCTCTGGTGAAATGTACTTCCCCATTACTTAAGACAAATCCACTACCCAGTACTCGGAATTCAAACAAAATGTATAACCCTATTTTTTACAGTAGGTCACTAAGATCAAGCACAGTAAGTTCAGTAGTCCCTCAGAAACAAGTGTTGATATGTCTACAAGAACAAAGGTCCAATTTAAATACAAACATTTTCATTTTCCCCAGTTAAGCTGCGTGTGTGTGTATATATATATATATATATATATATATATATATATATATATATATATATATATATATATTTTTTTTTTTTTTCAATTGACAACTCATGGCTAGTGACTTTCAAAACTACTAGTCAATGAAAAATCCTACTTGTAAAACCATTTGTTTTATATCTCTAAGACATCTGCTGCCTCTGCCTCGTGACTGTAATAATGTACTTTTACTAGTTGTTTGGGACCCTGTTGTTGGGGGGGGGGGTTGTTCTTTAAATTATTTCATCTATGGTGATTACTCAGAGCCCCCCTTTCTTCTCATTTTATCAAGGTTCCAAAAATGAAAATGACGTACTCAAGGTAATTCTTGATACTCTAGAAATATTTTCACCATTGAGTCACACTAGTGGGTCTCAGTTGGAGACACTAGGACCCTGTGGAAGTCAGAATTTTTCAGAAGGGCTGGCATCCTGGCAAACTGTGGACATGCGCAGTGCCATGAGACTAGCTCAAGCTGCACAGCTTACCTCAGAACCAGCCCTAAATCGCATCAGTACCTTTTTAGCTGAGGGGTTGAGGAGGTGCAGCATTACCTAACAAGTACGCGTGCACTTAACCTTATGGAATAAGATAGCCCTGGTGACCCGTGCAAGATGGGTCAACAAACCAGTAACACAGCGTGTTCTCAGCTCAAACCAAGAACAAGGGTTGAAGACTAATAAAACAGACTGAAGTGAGCCCGGGGGATGGTGGGTGGGCGTGTGAACCAATGATGAAGATATTCCTAGAATATCAAGAATACAAAATCAATTTTCACCACTGCATCACACTAGTGAGTCAAAGTACTAAGCTCACACAAAATCCCCTGGACTAGGGCAGTAGGAGCCAAGGGCACACTCAGGACAATAATCCACTGAGGACTGTCCTGCCAAAGGTGGCATTCTGCCTGGCATGGACATCCAGGGCATAGTGCTTGATAAAAGTGTGCACTGTGCTCCAAGATGCACCTCTGCAAGTATCACTGATAGGCACAGAGTGAATCTCTGCCTGCCAGGAATGTGGCAACTGCTCTAGTGGAGTGGGCATGTATATGACTTTCCAGCTTGATTTGTGCCATGGCATAGCAGTAGAGAAGGCAGCTCACAATCCAGACAGAAATGCACTTGACTGTAAGAGGCTGTCCTTTTCGAGTAGGATCAAAGGAGACAAAAACCTGTCTGGATTGCGTGAAGTCCTCGGTAACGTGCTAGTAAAATCTAGAGACCCTATAAATATTCAGAGAATGGAGAGTGCACTCTCCATTCTGGAAGTTGGCAAAGTAGGTAGGCAATACTAGTGGCTGATTCAGATGGAACTCCGACACCACTTTTGGTAGGAACCTAGGGTGTGTGTGGAGAACTACCTTGTCCTTGTGGAAAACAGTACACGGAGGATCTGTGACCAAGGCATGGGTTTCAGACACTGAGCAGAACTGATGGCCACTAGAAAAGCTGCTTCTCAAGTTGCAAACTTCAGCTCAGATGTTGCAAGAGGCTCAAAAGGCTTGCGGGTGAGCATATCCAGCACAAGGTTGATATCCCAGGCAGCCACTGGCTTCCCGATGGGAGGCCTTGTGTGTAAAATGTCTTTAAGAAACCCCTTGAAAAGTGGCAGCTGTGCCAGGTAGAGAGTACCGACGGGCTCGATGTATACAGAAACAGCATACAAGTGGACCTTAAGCTATGGAATACAACAGGCCAGCATAAGAAAGGTCTAGCAAGTATTCCAGAACCTTGTTAGGTGGACACCCAAAGGGGTCCATGCAGGTGTTGGAGCACCAGATGGAAAATATTTTCCAGCTGCCTGTGCAAGTCTTCCTAGTGGAAGGCTTATGCACAGCCAAAAGTATTTCAGAGACCCTTTGAGATACCTTATATCTGTTCACTTCTGCCTCTTCAGGAGCCAGGCCTGAAGGTGAACGGAATGCGGGTTGGGATGGACCAGGTGGTCCTGAGTCAGTAGGTCCATCCTAAGTGGAAGGATGCTTTGGTTTGGTGAGGGCCAGTCTAGTCAACAGAAGAAACCATATCTGTCATGGTCAGCAGGGGGGATTGTATTATCTTGCCCTAGAATGCCTTAACTTTGAGCAATACCCTCTCCACTAGGGGGATTGGAGGGAATGCATACAGAAAAATATTTTGCCATTGCAGTCTGAATGCATCCTGACAGAAAATGCCAGGTCCTGGATTTCTGGAGCAGAATCAAGTCAGCTTGGCACTAAGTGGGGGTGTAAGAAGGTCCACATCTGGGGTACCGCACATGAACAGTGACTGCATGACATCTAGAGCTAGTGACCACATGTGAGGATCAGTCTCTGTTCTGCTGAGCTCGTCTTCCAGAGTGTTCTGGACTCATGTCAGATAAATGGCCTGGAGTAGGATCTCTCTGCTCCAGGCACCATTCCCACACTCTCATTGCTTGCCTGCAGAGAGAGTAAATCCTCCTTGTTTGTTGATGTAATACATCACAGAGTTCTTGTCTGTCAGAAGGATGCCTATTTTATGGCTGATGAGATCCACTAGGGCTTGCAGGCTGTAGAAAATGTCTTGCATCTCCAACACACTGATGTGAAGATGAGTCTCTGACAGGTCCCAGATACTTTGTGTTTGGAAACCCTGACAGTGGGCCCCACACCCCAACAGGGAGGCATCCGTGGTGAGTGTCATCTGAGGCTTTGGCTGGGAGAAGGGAAAGCCCTAGAGAAGAATGTCCTCCACTGACCGCCGTGTGAGTGACCAAACCAGAGACCTGGTCAGCTGAATGGGGTAGGTCTGAAGATGTGATGCTTATGACCACTGTGCAGTGAGCATCCACCGAGTCATTCTCATGTGCAACCGTGCCAGGGGCACTGTGAAAACTGAGGAAGCTATCAGACCCAGCATGTGTTCCATGGAATGGGCTTGAACAGATCTGCACTTCATAGTGCTGCATACCATCTTCAGGATTGCCTGCATTCTGCTCTCTGGAAGGAAAGCTCGGGCCTTGGTTGTATCCAGTAGGGCCTATGAACAGCAGCCGCTGTGAGGGTTGGAGCTTAGACTTCTCTAGATTCAGCAGAACTCCCATGGAGATAAGGAAGTGAGAGGCCATGGCCACTGCCCATTCCATTTCTTGCCTGGACTAACTGGCTATCAGTCAATTATCCAGATAAGGGTAAACCTGGAGTCCCAGTCTTTGCAGGTGCACTGCGAGTAATGCAAAATACTTTGTAAAGATTGAGGCACCGAGGACATCTGAACTAGTAATGCTGTCCTAGCACAACAAAGCAAAGGTATCTGGGTGGCTGGGGTGCACCAGTATGTGATGGTATGCATCTTGCATATCCAGGGATGCTAACCAATTCTGAGGTTTCAGGAAGAGAGGCAGAGACCCCCGAGAAGTCATTTTAATTTGTCTCAATCCATGAACTTGTTCAGGTTTCTGAAGTTGAGAATGGGGTGCATGCCCTCTTATTTCTTTGGTACTAGAAAGCAGTAAGAGTAGAAGCCTATGTTTCGTTCTGACTGGCATGAGCCTATGTTTTGTTCTGACTGGCACGATCTCTACTGCCCTGTTGCTCAGAAAACCCACAACCTCCTTCACCAGAAGCTCTGACACATCAGCTGATAAGAGGGTCTGTCTTCTGGGTGGATTTCTGTGAAGTCCAGGGAGTATCCTTCCTGGAAGATCCTGAGGACCCACTTGTCTGTCGTAATGGACTCCCACTCACAGTAAAAATGGGTCAGGTTCCTCCCCACTGGGGAGGAGAAGTCTGTCTTGAGCAGCTGAAGCAGGACTGGAGCCGAAGCTTCAGAGGGTGGCACTGGGTGCTTTCAGCGTCTGTGCCTTTGACTGCCTTCCTTAGAGGCTGGGATTTATTTGGTGCTCCCCTGCTTTTCCCACGAAAGGACTGCCAGTTCTGAAAGAAACCACATCCTTTCCCCTCTGAGGTTAGCAGGAACTGGCCTGGAAGTCTTAAGGGTCATTATAGTTTTCTGAAATGCCTCAGGAGACTTCTCTACCTGCTGTCCAAAAAGGCAAGTTCCAGCAAAGGGAACATTCATTACCTGTTGGACACCCTGAGAAAAGCCAGCAGTATGTAGCCAGGAGTGCCTTCTGATACAGATGCCAGCCACAGCAGTGGGAGACAGTATGAAAGGCAGATGCAGCAGCTTTGAGCTGATGACTGTTAGACTCAATTCCATGTATGGCAGTCAGCAGAATCTTTTGGTTAGTTTTAGAGACTGGCAGGGACTCTGCCAGAGACATAAGTGAGCTCCAAAGGTTATATTCATATTTGGAAAAGTGCCTTTGGTAGCTAGCAGTCTGCATACTAATGGTAGCTGCTCTGACAGCCCACTTGCCCATAGTGTAAATCTTGCACTACTCCTTGTCAGTAGGGCGTGCAGTGAACTCTTGGGGAAGAATGACTGTCATTCTCAGTGATAACAATGCCATCAGCTATAGGATGAGATACATACACTGGTCTATCCTTTGGGGAAGTTATTTCCTGTCTGTTTGCAGACAGAAGGGAAAGAGGCAAGTCTATTCCAGAGAAATACAAAATCACACATGCCCCCACAATGGAAAGCATCATGGGCTGCATATGCAAATCACCACAGAATATTATGCTAGTTCAACTTTAAGCAATCTATTCCAGACTGCATCCGACAGGGTCTCAAATGCTGGGGGAATACAAGGAACAAAACTGACCGCCATGGTAAAAATTTTAACCACTGCAGAAGAAGACATTTACCTGGGTTAATGGCTGAAGTCTCAAAATCAAGTGCAAAATGCATATTCTCGAGCAAGGCATGGAAAGATTGATCCTCCTATGGAAGAGAAGGGCCTGGTTCTGAAGAATCCAGTCAAAAGAAAGAGTCTCTAATGTCGCCGTCAGAAATGATATGGTTGGGATCAGTTTTGTTCCCCCTCTACATCCTCCCAACAGGGAAGGTCATTTGGGGGGGACTACGAATGTAGGCCACAAAATCCAGAACATGGTCTTGGCAACACAGGGGACGAGGGGCCAGTGCTAGAGGTTGCACCGTAACCAGAACTGAATTTGGCACCAAGGAGATCTTGGCACCAAGGGAAGCACTGGAACCGGTGCCAGACCAGGCCCAGAAGGACTAAATCTGGCACTAACAGTGGTGCCAATCCCATCACTGATGACACAGCCAGCACCAAAGTGACCAGCAATAGTCAGTCCCATCACACTGACACTATGGGGATGCGGCCAGTGGGACAGGGGTAAGTGCCCTGGGGTTGCTGGCTGTTGTCAGAGCCAAGCACACTGCTGGGCTTGAGGGTCCCACTTGCAGCTCCAGTTCCACTGGCCCTGAAGGACCAGGGACCAGCTCCACTGGCAGAGGCAAATGAGCAAGATGCTGCATCCACTGCTCCAAAAAGAGCTGCCCAAAGGTGGAACTGCCCACCGGAGTCCCCACTTACAGACACAGGCAGGTTCAGGGCTCAATATGTCACCCTCCTAGTGCTAGAGGCCCCCAGTGATGCCGACAGTGCAGGTAAGGGCCTCTGACTACTGGAGAACAAGGATCTTGTGGCAGACCTCACAGAGGGTGACCTTGAGTGGTACCACTTCTTTCCCTTCCAACAGGAAAATGAAGAATTCGAGGCCAAGAAGAGCTGAGAACCTGACCTTGATCGATAAAGGGCCCGCTTCTTTTTGTGCTTCCGGAAGGATTGTCCTTTCTACCCAAAACAGGACCACCCATCGTCAGAAACATTCCCCGACAGGGAAAGTTGACCGGATATGGCCCTGCTGCCAGAAACAGCTTGCCGGAGAAAGCTCTCTACCGTTGTCATCCATGGCCGTCAACCATTGACTCGGTAGGGCTGTGCGAGGCTGACAGAAAATATTTATGTAAATCACTAAACTGACACAAGAATAACAAACTCTAGCTTTCAGTACTAAAACTGAGAACTGAATGCTGTTGTCATATACAGACATGAAGTTCTGACCCACGGCAGACGAGCGACCTCATCACTGATACACACTCAACATTAGAAAAAAAAGCACCAAGGTGGCTGAGGGCTGGTGCAGAGGTAAGCCATGCGGGACGAGCCAGTCCTGTGGCAATGGACATGTGTGTAGTGTGCCTTGGTGCCAGCCCTCCTGAAAAGTTGCGACTCCCGCAGGGTCCCAGTGCTTCCAGCTAAGACCCACTAGTGTGAATCAATGATGAAGACTGATTCCTGAAAGATCTTCTCATGTTGTTGGTATGTAGCCTGCTGGTTAATGAACCTGAAGTAGACAGAGAGAGAGGGCACATACATCAAAAGTGCAAACAATAACTAAACATTTAGATGTCAGCATTTACATCGTACCATGCTGATTTTAATTGGCTTCAAATTATGAGAATACACAAGTCACATCCACCTAGACTGTAGCTGTTTCCCCTTATGAAAGGCTGCTTGGCTTATGCTAAGGCACACACACAGACAAACTGTAGAGAGACCAGGTCGCCATTGATAGATGGTTGACGACCTGTGTGCAGTGGCTGCTGCTAATTTGGACTGGCCATAACTGTAGAGGTGCAGTGCTTTGTCACTCAGGAGACATCATGAAGAAGAAGCGGCAGATTTTCAGTTTACCAAAGGTGATCACTGAATCAGATGTAACCTTGAATGTGCCATCTCTGTCAAAGTATGGCTAAACATATGTGTAATATACACACATGCAGTTGATATGACAATCTAATGCATCCTGGATCAGTATTTTGGCCATGGACAAAAATGTCATGTGCAAAAATTGTGTGTGTGGGTGGGGGATGCATGAAGATGATCCAACCTGCCAGACGAGGACCCCTTCACACATTCATAAAACACCAGGATCAACTCTGTGACTATGATGCTTAGTCCCAGAGTCCGCTGTCAATGTGGCAACACCACAGTACTGTCTTCCTAAACCACAGTCCCAGTGTTCAGTCCCTCCCCGAGCCTCCACCTTCATTCAGTCTTTAGGTGCACAAAGCCTGTCCACTCTACAACAAGAGCACTCCACCCTTCACTTTCTGCTGTGAAAACTAAGTACCTCAAATAACCTCACCCTCATCCAATTTTGCTTGTAATCCCTTGTCCTCAACTCTGTACCCTCCAAAAATATGACCACAACAGCTTCAGGGTTTAGGCAGCCAACCCATACAGCAGAACACAGGTCACATTTTGGGCTCCAATCAGTCCAGTGCATAAAAAAGACAAAATTGTTCAGGCCGGCCTATGTTGCATGGCAGAACACTGCACTGCCACCTGGGAGCCCAGCATTTGCGTATGAGCCGCAGAAGCCCACACTGTGGCTGGACGGAGCTCTGCATGACTGTCATGGAGGCAAGGAGCTTGGCTTTTGTGTATGAAGTGTACAGACCTCATGGCATTCACCTCCTCCCGCTGGGTGTTCAAGGAGCAGCATTAGCTGTAAGATAGCCGCTTGTTAACTTTTGCATCTGACAGGGTGCAGCCATGGTGGATCCATCATTGAGGTGTAGGGGACAGGGGATCCATAAATGAGACAAAAAGGAGGAGGGGAGGAGGAATATGATAAATCAAGCTGTTTTCGAGTGGGCCAGTACCATGTTTAGTGTGTGTAGCATGCGGGGAGCAAGGTGGTAAAGCTTAATGAGACCAGGCTTGTTCAACAACCTGTGGACTCTATTCCCAACCAATGAACCTCTCATGTACCTTTTTACAATGATCTTCACCTAAGAAATGAAACCACGTCACACAGTGCACATGACATTATCAGGGAAACAGCTCCAATGAATATTTTATAGCATGTAACAGTGTGGCCAGCTGTGATGTGTTCTGAAGGAGGTTAAGTCACACTGGTCCCGGGGGAGGGGGCACAAAATGGTAGGTCTTTTGTTGCCCACTGATGCCAGGACAGGGTGTCCAACCTGCACCTGTTCCATCTCGGGCCCAATCACACTGCATTGCCTGAATCTGACAGAAACACCTCAGTGGGTACGGTGTTTCCAAACTGTACCGTGACATAACAAGTGTTTCTTACTGGGACTGCCCCGTTTCTGAACCAGCAGCTATGAGCAGCGGAAATGACTGAAAAAGAACCCATGTCCCCACCACAAGGAATGAAGATTAAGACAGGCCTCCACCACCCTGAGAAGTATTGATCTGGGCTCCTTAAATACCGTCTCTGAATCTGACTGGCTCCCATGCTTTGGCTCCACCTATTCTGAGAAGGGAGCTCCGGAGATCCCACAGGGTAAAGGAAAGCATCAGCTTCTGATGTAGACAGAATCTTCTGCGGTCACTATTCTGTGTACCTCTGCGATTCCTCTGTGCTTGGGCTCTCAGCAGGGCAATAAACTGACGATGTTCTGTAGGCTGCAGCAACATGCTTAGAGGAGGGCCTGTCATTCACAGTCGCTTCTTGGAACTTCCTTGCCAGCATGGGAGGCAGCAGGTCCTAAATAGATCTGAGGATCACAACATGCCAAAGCCCTCACTGCCCTCACTGATAGCCAGCTTCAGCAACTTGTGGAGTTCTTCGTACGAGTCGTAAGTCGGCAGGCACAACTGGTTAAAGCTGTAAGAAAATATAAGTGTGTCAGTGTAGAATGTCTCAGCTGGGATTGCAACTCTCGGCGCAAATACACTGGAAACACCTTGTTTAATGATAAATGAAGCATATAACAGCTGAGCAATGCAGAAGACATACAGACTGATTTTACTGATCTAATGTAGCTCCCCCAACCTGAGAAGGCATTTTGGCCTTATGGTTAACAGCACACAACTGTGAATCTGAAGTACTAGGTCTGAAACTCACATCTGTCACATAATCTCTCTGTGCTTCGTCTCTGTAATCTCTTTCAAATCTTTTGCTGTGTGTACAGATTCTTCCCAGTGCACCTAATATAGCAGCAGCACTCTCTCTGTCTCTATCCTATGGACTGTAATGCACTTTGGGATATAGTTTAAACGAAAGGCATTCTATAAAATCAAATTCCTTTCGTAGAGGGATAACAATATCACAAAGTTAGTGGGCATTTTTTTTGTAATTTATTTACCCAGGATAGCACAAATGAGATGCAGGATCTCGTTCTCAGTAGGACTCTACTTTTTTACCCAGCTGTACAACCAGGTGGACTGAAGCACTGAGAGGTTAAATTACTTGCTCAGAACTGCACGTTAAGTGGCTGTCATTGGATTTGAACCTGGGTCTCCTGGTTCCCAAGCCTGTGTTCTAACCACTACACCTAACTGCTTCAAGTACAAGAGGGACCAGTCACTACAACTACTTATTGCCACTTGTGCTGACTCAAAGACAACAGCTGCACCATCTCACACAGACCTGCAACAGTCTTCCAGCAGAGGTAGTGGGGGGTGAAGATAGTGGTGGGTTTCAGGGATGCATGGAATAGGCACAAGGGAATCTTAGTGGGGAATAGCTGGTGGGAGGTAGCTGGGAATCAGGTAAGGTCTATGGTGACAGTATAGGCAGGGAGAAAAAAGGGGCAGACTACTTGGGGTCAAGCGGTCCTAATCTGCTGACAGATTCTATGTTTCTATGACACTTGGGGCAGGGAACAGTTTACACACAGACCTTTCATGAAGGCAATTCCTAAAATCAGGACCAGAGCTCGGGTCAAGGAACAGTTAACAACCCGACCCTTCATGATAAGAGCACTTCCTAAGACCAGGACCAGAGTTCAGGGCAGGAAACAGTTCACACCCTGACACTTCATAATGAGAGGATTTCCTAAAACCAGGAACATAGTTCAGGGTAGGAAATAGTTCACACCCTGACCCTTCATAATGAGAATACTCCTTAAAACCAGGAACAAAGCTCAGGGCAGGGGATAGTTCACACCCTGACCTTACATAAAGATAAGTTATAGTACTTAACATAAATGAATATGTACCTACCATGATTCTTGATCTTCTTGGATGAAGTCTCCACCACTCATTCACACAAGTGGGATTACACTGGAGGCACTAGGACCCAGCAGGAGCCAAAAATCTTCAGGAGGGCTGGCGCTGAGGTAGGACATTGCATGCGTGGCGCTGCAAGGCTGGCTCACGCTGTATAGGCTGTCTCTGTGTCGACCCTCCAACCGCCTCAGTACCTTTTTTACTGAGGAAGTGCAGCATAAACTAACCTAGGAAAACTAACTTATTTCGGACATAAGATAGTCTTTTTGACCCGTGTAAGAAAGGTCAACTCAACAGTGTCTTCACAGCCCAGCCAATAAGGGAGTGAAGACTAAAAACAGGCTGAGTGAGCTCAGGGGATAATGGGTGGGCATGTGAATGAGTGGTGGAGACTTCATCCAAGAAGATCAAGAATTATGGTAGGTACGTAATTTTCATATCTTCCTGGACATAAAGTCTCCACCACTCATTCACACTAGTGGGAGAGTACCGAGCTAAAATAATCCCCCAAGAAGGGCAGTAGGAGATAGGAGCTCACTCAGGAAAGAAGACCATTAATTGACTGTCCTGCCAAAGGAAGGATGCTGCCTGGTGCTGACATCCAAAGCACAGTGCTTCACAAAAGTGTGCACAGAGCTCCAAGTGACTGTGTTGCCGATGTCTGCAATGGGCACGTTTTGAATCTCTGCCAGAGATGTCGCGATTGCTTTGGTAGAGTGGGTATACACTCTGCCTTCCAGCTTGACCTGCGTCATTGAATAGCACTGGCGGAGACATGCTACCAGCCATGTCAAAATGCATCTGATGGCCATAGGCTGACCCAGCCAGGCTATGCTGAATGAGACAGAGCGTTGCTTGGATTTGCGAATCTCTTTTGTTCTGTCGATGTAGAACTGCAAAGCCATTTTTACATCCAGAGAATGTAGGGTATGCTCACCTTCATTCTGAAAATTTGCAAACTAGGTTGGAAGGACCAAGGGCTGGTTTAGCAGGGGCGTAGCTACAAGGGTGCAAGGGATGCAGTGGCACCCAGGCCCACGAGGTTTGAGGGGCCCAAATCATAATTTTGATGTTTATTCAAAACTAGGGAGGGGCCCTATAACATCACCTTGCACCCAGGCCCTTTGGGAATTTGCTACGCTACTGTGGTTTAGGTGGAATTCCGAGACTACTTTGGGAAGGAATTTAGGGTGAGTTCGAAGAACCACCTTGTCCTTGTGAAATACTGTATATGGGGGTGTGAGGTCTGTGACCAGGGCATGTATTTCAGAAAGTCTGCGAGTGGAAGTAATGGCCACAAGGAAAGCAATCTTCCAGGTCAGAAACTTCCAAGTCGCAGGTTGCTAGCGGCTCAAATGGCTTTTGGGTGAGCATGTCAAGCACAAGGTTGATATCTCAAGCAGCTACCAGTCTTCTGATTGGTGGCCTAGTGTGCAGGATACCTTTAAGGAATTTCTTGACTAAGGGTAGCTGAGCCACCGACATACTGTGGATAGGCTCATGGTAAGCCAAAATTGCACAAAGATGCACCTTCACCGTCGAGTACTGCAGACCTGCATTTGACAAGTCTGGAAGGTACTCTTAACACCTTGCTTGGTGAGCAAGAAAAGGGGTCCAAGGAGGACTTAGCACACCAAATGGAAAACTGTTTCCACTTTGCCATGTTGGTCTTTCTAGTGGATGGCTTACGCGCTGCTAGGAGGATGTCTTAGATTCTCCAGGAGACGTTGAATCTGCCCACTTCTATCTCCTTAGGAGCCAGGCATAGAGATGAAGGAACCACAAGTTGGGATGGACCACCGGACCCTGGGTCAGGAGGTCTGTTTGATGTGGAAGCTGTCTCGGTGGATCGTCCGATAATCTGTTGCTCAACGGAAACCAAATCTGAAGAGGCCAGTATGGGGCAATGAGAATCGTGCCGCCTCCTTGTGCCCTCAGCTTCAGTAGCACCCTCTGCATTAAAGGAAGAGGTGGAAATGCGTACAGAAAGCATTTTGTCCACTGCAGACTGAATGCATCCTGACAGAAAGCGACAGGTTCTGGATTTCTGTAGCAAAATAGAGGCAGTTTTGTGTTGAGTGGGGACGCAAAAAGGTCCATGTCTGGAGTGGCCCATTCTTCGAATAGTGATAGCACGATGTTTGAGTTGAGAGATCATTCATGCGGATCCACCTCCGTTTTGCTGAGGTGCTCCACGAGATCATTCTGGATTCCTGGCAGGTAGACTGCCTGGATCAGAGAGGGCTTCGTGCTCGAGGCACCATTCCCACACTCTCATGGCCTGCCTGCAGAGGGGGTAAGAGTGTAATCCACCCTGTTTGTTGATGTAATACATCACCATTTTGTTGCCCATCTGAAGGAGAATTATCTTGTGACAGAGGACATCCTTCAGGGCTCAGACAGCATACAGGACAGCTCTCATCTCCAGGACATTTATGTGCAGTTGGGACTCGTCCTGGCTCCACAGACCCTGGATGCAGAGATCTTGACAGTGAGGTCCCCAATCAGTCAGCAGTGCATCTGTGGTGATGGTAAACTGTGTTTCCAGAGGGGCAAAAGTAAAACCTTGTAGAAAGTTATCCTCCTGAGTCCACCAGGCGAGTGACCTTGTTAGAGACTCCGTCACTTTGATGTGGAAGGATTGCTCATGCATGGTCGAGGACCACTGAGCGCTGAGCACTGTGTGGTTCTCATGTGTAAGCGGGCTGGGGTACCGTGAACACAGAGGATGCCATTAGACCTAGTATCCGCTGCATCGAGAGGGCTCAGACGGATTTGTTCTCCCTGATGAAGTGAGCCATCTAGAGAATGTCGTTTCTCCTGTCCTCAGGGAGGAAGGCTCTTGCCCTGGAGGTGTCCAGAAGAGCTCCTATGAAGAGAAGTTGCTGGGAGGGTTGAAGTTGTGATTTGTCCAGGTTCAGGAGAACTCACATGGATGTGAGGAACTTGGAAGCTGTGGACACCGCTTCCTGTGTCCCTTGTCTGGAGGGGCTCGCTAGGAGACAATCGTCCAGTTATGGGAACAGTTGAATTACGAGTTTTCTGAGATGTGCCGCGAGTACTGCAAAGCACTTTGTAAAGATATGTGGCGCCAAGGAGAGCCCAAAGGGCAGGACTCTGAACTGATCGTGCTGACGCAGAGCCACAAAGCATAGGTACTTGTAGTGGCTTGGATGCACTAGGACATGCTGGTAGGTGTCCCGCATAACGAGAGATGCCAGCCAGTCGTTTTGATGGATCAAAGGAAGGAGCGTTCCCAGCGATATCATCATGAATTTCTCTCTGAACAGAAAGTTGTTTAACATCCATAGGTCTAGAATAGGGTGCATACGGCCAGTTTTCTTTGGAACTAGGAAGTAGTGGGAGTAGAATCCTGTGTTTCATTCTGCTTCCAGAACCACTTCTACTGCCCTGCTGCTCAGAAGTCCCTGAGTCTTGGAAGCGAGGAGGTCTGACTAAGAGGGAGACAGCTTGGGCTGTCGTTTGGGTGGACAATCGGGGGTGGGGGTTCTCTGAAAAATTTAGAGAGTATCCTTCTCGAATTATCCTGAGGACCCATTTGTCCATTGTAACGGACTTCCATTGGTTGTAGAACTGAGTCAGATGGTCCCAGACCGCTGAAGAGGAGGAGTCCTCCTCAGGCAGTTGAGGTGGGACATGGGCCAGATCTTCAGAGGGTGGCACTGGGCGCTTTCAGACCCTGTGCCTTCTGCTGCATTTTCTTTTGTGGCTGAGGGTCTTGTTAAATGCCCCTCAGCCCCTACCACGAATGGACTGACAGCTGTGAAACTGCTGGCGGTTTGCACCCCGCTGAGGGGTGGTAGGGGCCGACCTGGCCGTCTTAACAGCAGACCGAGTCTTCTGGGTGGCCTCTAGTGCCTGCTCCACCTGAGGGCCAAACAGGCAAACTCCATCAAATGGAAAATTCATGACTCTGTTGAGCATCATTAGTGAATCCCGAAATCCTTAGCCATGAGTGATGCTGGGTGCATATCCCGGCCGCTGCTGCTCTAGATGCAGTGTCAAAAGCGTCCATAGCAGCTTTAAGTTACTGACTGTTGGACTAAATGCCACTAGTGATGGTCTGAAGAAGTTCTGAGTTAATGTCTGACTCTGGAAGAGCCTCTACTGATTCTTTGAGCGAATGCCAGAGGGTGTACTCATACTGAGAGAAGTAGCCCTGATAGCTAGCAATATGCATGTCCAGGGTAGCAGCAGCAACCACCCGCTTCCCCAGAGTGTCAAGTTTATGGGATTCTTTATTTACTGAATGGGCCGTGGATTCCTGGGGAAGCACGGCTTTGTCATTCTCTACCAAGACCACGATGGCTTCTGCAAAGGCTTGAGAAGCAAGGATTGGTCTACCCTTAGGGAGAGCATACTTCCTGTCTATGGACTTGACCACAGAAGGCATATGCGCTGGTCTGTTCCACAGCATTTGTGAAAGAGTCTCGAAAGAGGGTTGCACCGGTGGGGTCAATTCTACAGGAATTTCAGGAACATGTAGATACTGAAGGCACAAAAGCTTACCAGGATCCACCTCAGAGGTCTGAAGGGAAAGGGTGGCATTCATATTCTTCAGAAGAAACTTAGAGGAAAGGTCATCGACCAAAGGCTCTGCTGAAGTGGAGGGCTTATTTTCCCCTCCCAAGGGTGAATCCTCATCCAGATCATCCTCTAATCGCAGATCAGGATCAGATTCAATAAAGTCTCCTACTCCCCCAGAAGGGATATTGTAGAAGGGAAAGGGAGGGAGAAGAGCAGGAGGAGGTGCTCCCCAAATCGAAGTAGAAAATCCCGGCACCCACAGTGGCACTGGCGCCACCGGGACAGCACATGGCACCGGTAGCAGCACTGCCAAGGCCGGAGCTGAAGGTGGCGCGGGGCGAACGCTTGGGGTTCCCAAAGCTGGCACCAGGGCACCCAGAGACTAGTAAGAGTGAAAAGAATGAAAAGAAGTGGGAGAAGATGATGCCTGTGCTGGCCCTTGCGCTGCAGCCATGTGAGGAGGGAAATGCACGAGGGAGCGGCGTCGACGACACTGAAGAAGGTTTTGTGTGACCATGCTGGCCCAACCGCTCATCCCGCAGTTCCATGGCCCTGGAGTCAGATCTGCAGGCAAGGGCAGCCGGGATAACTGCTGGACCCATTACTCCATAGGATCGACCCAGTGATGAAACTGCTCCCAGGAAGACCCCCAAGGGGGCGGAAAGGGACTCTGGAGTTGAGGATTGTGGCCACTAGGAACCGGGACTGCAGGCAACCCCAACAGTACCAGGGTCATTCTCCTATCCCCCGCCACCGGCGATCTCAGAGCAGATGCACCAGAGGGCGACCCTGAGCGGTACTGTTTCTTCTTTGACCGCTGGGATGAAGAAGAGCTCGAGGCCGAGCAATGTTGGGTTCCTGACCTCGATTGGGAATGGGCCCGCTCCCTTTTGTGCTTATGGGAAGACCGCCCTTCCTCCCAAGCACCGGACTGCGCGTGGTCAGACCCCCCCCCCCCGAAGAGGGCGGTGGACCAGACCCAGCCCTGCTGCTAAAACAGCTTTCAAGTGAAGTCTCCCTACCATCACTGGCCCTGTTCATGGTTGACTCTGCCAAAGGTGGGCTGAAGACTTCTTCTGTCCATCAGGTGCATGAAAACTTTAAAAACTTTTTTTTAAATAAATAAATATATTAAAGACTATTTAAAAACTGAACGACTATGCTGCTATCATACAGATGTGAAGATTTGACTCCCGGCGGGTTTGCGTCATTGTCACTGAAGCGCACTCGATGGTGGGAAAAAAGGAACTGAGGCAGTTGGAGGGTCGACACTGAGATAGCCTATACAGCACAAGACAGCCTCATGGTGCCGTGCATACGTGGTCCTACCTCGGCGCTGGCCCTCCTGAAGATTTTAGGCTCCCGTTGGGTCCCAGCACCTCTGGTGCAGTCCCACTAGTGTGAATGAGTGGTGGAGACTTTATGTCCAGGAAGATCTGTAGAGCTTCCTAAATATGTTCTCCATAGAGTACCACTTTTAGGTCTTCCCCACAGAAACCAGAGCTTTAGTGGCTGGCGGCATGGGTGCATGCACCCCCATGAGCATGCCATCCACACGTGCCCTTTGGTATACAGAGTAGCCAGAACCAACTGGCTTATTACCTTTTTTACTGAGGAGGAGAGCTAGTGAGTGAAAAGAAAACTATGAGCACCTAACTACTACCTAAGGGCATAAGATAGCCCTCTAGTCCCTGTAAGAAGAGACAAACACTTCTAAGAGAAAAACAGTGTCTTCACAACACCTACCTAGCTGATGAGGGAGGAAGACTTTTTACGATATTGCAGTGAGTCAGGCAGATGGAGGGTGGGTAATATGGAGAAGATCAGAAGATCTACAGTTCCAGTATCTACCGTAACTTCTCTATCTTCCTAGAATCAATCTTCACCATAAAGTCCTACTTTTTGGTTGTATCACGCTTCAAAGCCAAGTCTCTGGACTAGAGAGGTTGGACTACTAGGGACTTACGAGGAATTAAATCTTTGCAGCACAGCCAACCCAAAACCTGCACATTGTCAAGACTGTATGTCCAGAGTATAGTATTTGGTGAAAGTATGAACAGTGCTCCAAGTGGCGGCCCTAAGATTTCTGAAATGGACACAGAGCAAAGCGGAGTCAATGATGTGGCTACAACTCTGGTAGTGTGCTCTAACAGAACCCTCTAGCCATAGTCCTACCATAGCATAGCAATGATGGATACAGTTCACAGTCCATTCATTTTTTTCAACTTTGGTAACTGGGTAAAGCCTCTGAGCCCCGAAGTCCCTTTTTCAGGGGTGACCCGGAATTAGTTACATAGAAGAACAACATTTAGAAGAAACAGTGCATTGCAGTTACATAGTTACATATCCATTTAGAAAGGCACTGTACATTAGTCTATGTGACCTTACCCGACCAGGTATTAGGAGATGTAATCACAAAAAAACAGAAAGGCACTATATAGTCAGGGAGTCCCTTGCAATTAGGAACAATGGAGAGGAACAGCTGAGGTGCTTGTCTGTATTCCTTAGTCCTACCCAGGTAGAAAACAATAGTCCTTTTGTCATTCAGGGAATGAAGAATCACTTCTGGGTTTTCTAGCTTGGGGAAGTACATTGGTAGGACCACAGATGGGTTCAGTTGTACCTCTGATACCACCTTAGGCAGAAACTTAAGATAAGTGTGGAGGACTACCCCGACCTTGTGGAAAACAGTGTAGGGAGGATCTGACACTTAAGCCTGCATTTCTGACACTCTGCATGCAGAGGTAATGGCTACTAGGAACACCAATTTCCAAGTAAAGTACTTCATGTTGCACGTGGCAGAAGGCTCAAAAGGCTTTTGAGTAAGCATGTTGTGTAGAAGACTGAGATATCAAGATGTGACTGGCTTCCACATTGTGGGTCTGGTATGCAGGATGTCTCTGAGGAATCTTTTGAAAAGTGGCAACTGAGACAAGGAGAGGTGCCCACTGGTTCATGATAGATGCGCCTCCAAGGTGGGTTGTGAATAGTGCTGCACCCCATATGCATGTGAATGCCCCCTCCAGATGCGCTGAATACGATTATAGGTGGTGTTTGGCGCATCTGGGATGCCCCGGCACATCACTGCCCTTTTAGAATCATGATTGGGCAGAAGTCTGAGATGTGCTGCTGCATCTCAGGTGCACTGGGTGCATCTCTTTTGTGAATCCCCCCACAATCTTCTACCATCTGTACCCTTGTTACCATATTTAATGTATGCTTTATGTATTGTTAAAACTTGCAACTTTTTGTACTTTTGTTTCATCACATTGTCTGCATTTCTTATTGTAACCTTCTGGGTCACACCTGAAAATAGGCATTTTTTGTAGTGTGCTTATCCGATCAACAAAAGCTAAATAAATAAATATGCTGATGTAGCAGACTGATGAACTCTGACTGAGGAATACTGAAAGCCAGAGTCTGAGCGGTCCAGAAGATATTCCAAAACCTTTTAAGGGGGACACTTAAAGGGGTCCACCAAGGTTCTGAAATGCCAAATGGAGAAACACTTCCATTTTGCCCCGTAAGCCTTCCTGATGAATGGTTTACAGGCTGCTAGTAAAATCTCAGACTCTTTGGGAGCCATTAAATCTGCTTACTTCTCTTGCTTCAGGAGCCAAGCCTGGAGGGACTGTAAATTAAGGTGGATTAGATGGCCATGGGCCTGAGTCAGTAAGTGCAGCCACAATAGTAAGGTCTGTGGCTGCTGAACTGCTATCTGAGTCAGCAACAGGTACCATATCTGCTTGGGCCAACATGGAACTATCAGAATCATCTTGCCTCACAAACCTCCAGTCTGAGTAGCACTCTGAATGAGAGGTACTGGAGGGAACATGTAGAGATACTGACTTGTCCATTACAGCCTGAATGCATCCTGACAGAAAATGCCACGCCCTAGTTAACAGGGGCAGATAAAAGTCAGTTTGGTATTGGGGGGATGCAAAAAGGTCCACATCTGGGGTCACCATTTGTCGAGCAGCGATCAGACTACACTGTACACTAATGAGGATTTGCAACTGTTTGGCTGAGGCTATCTGCCTGTGTGTTCCGAATCACTAGCAGATGGACTGCCAGGAGCAGCGTTCTGTTCTCCAGACACCATTACCACACTTGTACTGCCTTCCTGCAGAGAGGATATGAGTGGGTTCCTCCTTGCTGGCTGATGTAGTACATGACACACTCGTCAGTCTGGAGAAGCACTCTCTTGAGATTGACCAAGTCTGAAACAGCCTTCAGGCCTAAAAACACCACTTTCATCTCCAGAACACCAATGTGGAGAAGTGCCTCCAGACAGGTTTAATTCTGTATTAATCTTTTAAACAGTTGTTCATTCAAGGTACATTTTTCTTATTCCCCTCATTTCCATACATACATTTCTGTTGTACAGTTTATCACACAATACTATGAAGTTTTAACTTGGACATTTGTGGTATTAAATCTAAAGGTACTGCTTTTAATTTTGACTGTATTCTCAAAAAACACTCATTTATTAATAATATCAGTTAGAGGTTTGGGCTGCTTGAGTGTTCAGCTTATCTAATTTGGATGTTATTTGACCTTGAAAAGATTCTCAGTAGTAGCAAGCTAATGGGATGCTACTATTCATTCCACTTAAATTTGTGATTTTTATGTTGATGGCGCGCATGCACAAGAAACATACTGCAGCAGCTTGCCAGAAGCAGGTTGTGGAGGCACAGCACTGTTGTGGCCAATGCCCCCACAGCCTTTAAAGGCTTGGCCCGCTTTCCCCAATGGGGTGGCGCGCTGCTGCTTACACTAGTTCAGCCAGCGTGCCACCACCTTGAAACGTTTCAGCAGCTGCAATCAGGGGCCGCCTCGTCATTGCAGCGTCAGCCATTCAGCTGCAATGAGGGAGCGACCGTCATTGCTGGGCGGAACGTTGGTACTGTAATATTGTTTGTAAACATGGTGGCGGCTTGCCGCCGTGTTTACAAACAATATTTAGTGAGCCCCCAGTGCCGAGGGAGTGCCCAATCCCCCTCGGCAGCATGTGACCCCCCACAATAACAGTGTGTGTTTACCGACAAGGGCTGCAGTCCCCGCGTGAGTTCAGGTTGCCGACGGGGGAGCCCACTCCCCGTCGGTATAATGGTCCCCCCCCCCGGCAAAACGGTCGGTTTATGCTGAGGGGGTGCCCAATGCCCCTCAGCTCTATTCCCCCAGCACTGAATATGTGCCGACGGGGGTGCTCAATCCCCCGTCAGCTACAACCCCACCAAACATTCAGGTGGCACGCTGGGAGCCCACCCCAGTGTGCCCAATGCCCCTTGTGCCGACAGGGGTGCCAAATCCCCCATCAGTTACAGCCCCCCAAAAACATTCAGGTGGCAAGCTGGGAGCCCACCCCAGTGTGCCCAATGCCCCTGTAAAGGAAAAAATGTCTCGCAATGGTTTTCTTTTTTCTTGAGTAAACCTGTGAAAAAGAAAACGGTTCCGCGTGGTCTCCCTGGCCCCTCCCACAACCGCGCCCACCCACTGCACACTCTGCCTCCCTACACCCCTCCCTCACCCCATACTTACCTCCGGAGTCTGGCACGATGATCTTCGGTGGACCGGGAACACACTTGCACTCTTCAAAGACGACCGCGAACTAAGGAAATGCTGGTAAGTTGTATAATGGCATAAACAGAGTTTTTTCAACATTTTTGCGCATCTCAGACATTTTTTGGAATTTTGGCACCACATTTTCAACATGGGGTTATTAGGCCCCCTCCTCGTGAATTCAGCCATTGTCATGGCGTTAATCGGTCCCAAACGGTAATTTCGTGGTCACTGCGTGGAATCACCTTTCAGGACCGATTAACAAAACGACAGTGCCAGTGTTCATGAGGTGGGGGTCTCAAAAAGTGTATGTTGCAAATTAGGTGGGAAAAATCCAAATAATGACTGTTTTATGAGCGTGCGTTGCGCAGTTGCTACGCATGCTCGTAACTTCGCCAATTTGCAATATTTTCTGTCCAGATTTTCAACACTGCCATTTTTATACATCTCCTTATGAACAGTACAGCTGTCATTTTTCACATCCTGGCCGAAATGTGTTTTCGCAGTTCCGGCGCAGAATAGCGTGGTCGCTGTGGGAAATCAGTGTTCAGAACACATTAAGAAAATCACAGTGACACTGTTCGTGAGCAGAGGTCCTAAAATGCCTATGTTGAAAATTTTATGACAAAAGTCCATAAAATGAGTGTGTTATGAGCGTGTGTTGCACAGGTTCCATGCATGCTCGTAACATCGCAACTTTGAAATACTGTCACTCCAGATTTTCAACATTGCCATTTTTCCGCACCTCCTTATGAATAGTGCAGCTGTCATTTTTCACACCTTGGCCAAAATGCGTTTTCGCTCTTCCGGCGCAGAATAGCGCGGTCGCTGTGGGAAATCAGTGTTCGGGACACATTAAGAAAATCACAGCGACACTGTTCATGAGGAGAGGTCCTAAAATGCCTATGTTGAAAATTTTGTGATGAAACTCTATAAAATGACTCTGTTACGAGCGTGCGTCGTGCAGTTTCCACGCACCCTTTTAACGTCGCAAATCAGTAATATTTTCATGCCAGATTTTCAATGCTGGCATTTTTTCACACCTCCTTATGAACGGTACAGCTGTCATTTTTCACATCCTGGGCGAAATGTGTTTTTGTGCTTCTGGCGCAGAATACCACAGTTGCTGTCGGAAATCAGTGTTTGGAACAGATTAGGATTGAGCGAGTGAGAGAGGGGGAGTGACCGAGCTCAACTGAGCTCTGTCGAAACTGCTGCAGATTTCTTTGTGGGCAGTAAAAGGCGCCAACGCAGGCAAGAGCCTAGTACAAAAGGGCAGCCTGCAGCGCCGGGAGACACAGAACGAGTGAGTGAGACGGGGGAGTGAGCGACCTCAATGGAGCTCTATCGTGACTGCTGCGGATTTCTTTGTGGGCAGAAAAAGGTGGCAACGCAGGCAGGAGCTCAGTACAAAAGGGCAGCCTGCAGCGCCGGCAGAAACATAATGAGCGAGTGAGAGTGAGTGAGCTCAATGGAGCTCTGTTGGGATGGCTGCGGATTTCTTTGTGGGCAGAAAAAGGTGCCAACACAGGCAGAAGCCCAGTACAAAAGGGCAGCCTGCAGCAGCGGGAGAAAAACAATGAGCGAGTGAGCTCAACGGAGCTCTATCATGACTGCTGCTGATTTCTTTGTGGGCAGAAAAGGCCGCAATGCAGGCAGGAGCCCAGTATAAAAGGGCAGCCTGCAGTGCCAGGAGACATAGAACGAGCGACTGAGGGAGGGGGAAGTGAGTGAGCTCAACGGAGCTCTGTTGGGACTGCTGCGGATTTCTTTGTGGGCAGAAAAAGGCAGCAATGCACGTAGGGACCCAGTACAAAAGGGCAGCCTGCAGCGGCGGGAGAAACAGAACGAGCAAATGAGCGAGGGGGAGTAAGCAAGCACAACAGTGCTTTATCGTGACTGCTGCAGATTTCTTTGTGGGCAGAAAAAGGCGGCAACGCAGGCAGAAGCCCAGTACAAAGGGGCAGCCTGCAGTGCCAGGAGAAACAGAATGAGCGAGTGAGACAGGGGGAGTGAGCGACCTCAACGGAGCTCTGTCAAGACAGCTGCGGATTTCTTTGTGGTCAGAAAAAGGTGCCAATGCAGGCAGGAGCCCAGTACAAAAGGGCAGCCTGCAGCGCTGGGAGAAACACAACGTGCGAGTAAGAGAGGGGGCGTGAGCGAGCTCAATGGAGCTCTACCGTGACTGCTGCAGATTTCTTTGTCCAAAGAAACACAAAGCTGAGTCTGTTCAAAAGGGGGCTATGGACCCACCTTAAGAATGTAACCACCTGTAACTGTGCAAGAAAATAATTTAACATATTCCTCCTGCCTTATGCTCCGCTTCCTCACCTCTTCCCCTCCCAAATTCCCCCCCTCCTTCGACTTACAACCCTCCTACACTACCCTTCCCCTTTACTCCTGTCCCACACCACCTCTAGCTACTTTGACAACGCCAATCTGGCTGCTAACCTTTTCCCCCATTATCCCCAAAGTTTAACACGGACCTATTATTGACATGTCTCCCTATTCACAGTGTATCCCTACCCTGCAACAACTAGATGTAATGTAATTTACTCTACTTTTAAGATGTACCTGAAACTAGCAAGTCTTGTACCTCATGTGCCATTTTAATGATATTCATGATGGTTACCATGTTTTCCCTTTTTCACTGTTATCTTACTTTGTATTTACTGTATTGTATTTGTATTGCTCTGCTTTGTCCTTGACTTGGAACCTTTGAAAATGAGTCTTTGATGCAAAGGTATTAATCCCAATCAAAATAAATTGTGGGCAGAAAAAGGTGGCAACGCAGGCAGGAGCCCAGTACAAAAGGCCAGCCTGCAGCACTGGCAGAAACAGAACGAGCAAGTGAGAGACAGGGGGAGTGAGCGAGCTCAACAGAGCTGTGTCAGGACTGCTGCAGATTTCTTTGTAGGCAGAAAAAGCCACCAACAGAGGCAGGAGCCCAGTACAAAAGGGCAGCCTGCAGCGCCAGGAGAAACAGAATGAGCGAGTGAGAGAGGGGGAGTGAGCCACCTCAACTGAGCTCTGTTGGGACAGCTGTGGATTTTTTTGTGGGCAGAAAAAGCCACCAACAGAGGCAGAAGCCCAGTACAAAAGGGCAGCCTGCAGCACCGGGAGAAACAGAATGAGCGACTGACAGAGGGGGAATGAACGAGCTCAACGGACCAAAGCAATCAACATTTGGCATTAACAAATGCTTGTTTGAAATAGGTACTGTAAACCAATGAGAATTTTTTCTGTTTTTTTTTTTTATGTACAATTTGGGTGTTAATAGAATGTGACTCTGAATAACTGTCATAAGACTCCAAGGAAGGACTTGGTTGGTTCGAAAGCTAAGACATTGTTTTCTTTTTGTAACATCTATGTTGAGCCAATAAAAGATATCAAACCATTTGCTTCTGGATCTGTTCCAAAATCCTCAAGAATCCCTGAGTTCATAACTTCTGTCAAAGGGCATCCTACCCCAGCGAGGAGACGTCTGTGGTGAAAATCAACTGCAGTTCTGGAGATGAGGATTTGACCATCATTGACCACAACAGGAGAAAATACACTAGAGGCTTGGTCAACTGTATAGGGTGGCTTGGAGGATGAGATGCCTGCGACCACAGTGTGCTAAGCATCCATAAACAGGTTCTCAAGTATAGCCTGGGTAAGGGTACAGTGAATGAGTCCCAACATTTGCAGCGTGGAATGTGCCATCACATAAGGATGGTTCTTTACATAGCATATTAGCTGAATGAATGCGTGTGCTCTGTTTTCTGGACAGAAGGCTTGAGCAGAGTCATATCCGGGACAGCTCCTATGAACAGCAGCTCCTGAGATAGTACTTACTGAGATTTCTGAAGATTCAGTAGTATTGTACCTCACTGAGGTCAGAAACTGCGAAGGCAGTCGCTACTGCCCTTTCTGTCTCCTGCTTAGATGTCCAAGTAAAAACAGATCCAGAAGCAAATGGTTTGATACCTTTTATTGGACCGACAGAGATGTTATAAAAAGAAAACAGTGTCTAAGCTTTCGGACCAACCAGGTCCTTCCTCAGAGACTAGTCTCCGAGGAAGGACCTGGTTGGTCCGAAACCTTAGACGCTGTTTTCTTTTTGTAACATCTCTGTTGGTCCAATAAAAGGTATTAAACCATTTGTTTCTGGATCTGTTCTTACAAGGACCAATACGACAACTAAACTAATTCTGTATGTCCAAGAAAGGGAAGACTTACAGGCCTTGCCTCCCGAGGTGCACTTCCAGTACTGCAAAGCATTTTGTAAAGATATGTGGTGCCGAACACAGCCAAAATGGCAGGTTTCTTAACTGACAGAGTTCTGGACCCATACAAAATTGAATATATTTCTGGTGCTCGGGATTGACAGGAATATGCTGATATACATTTTGCATTCTGAGCAATGCCACCACTCCTGAGGTTTCACAAAAGGAAGCAGGGATCCCAGTGACACCATTTTTGAATTTCGCATGTCTCATGAACACATTTAGGTTTCATGTGTTGAGAATGGGATACATGCCACCAGTCGTTTTTTTTTTCCATATTCTGTTTATGCTCCTGTGGTCAGGACAGGCTGGGCTCCATTCAGCCTGCCCCACCCCCCCCATTGTCCTACATCTTCCAAGGACTTACCTAATGGCCTGAATACCCCCCACGGATCTCCACCCCCCTCCCCATGGCAGGGTCAGCAACAGGAGCACCCCTCCCTGAAGCCCATATCCAGTCTACGGCCTGTAGGTCCTGGCGGTGGGTGAGGGATTGGCAGGCAGGGCTTCATACTAGCTTGTCCTGCCATCATTTTCCTCCATTGTCTCCCTTCCCCACACTGGAGTGCAGTCATCAATGTGCACATGTGGAGGCATGCAGCACCACCCACTTCTGCTGCTCCCATACTGCACTGCCACCAGGCCTCCACAAGGTGGCAGTCATTCGGCAGAGACCCCAGGAGAGGAGAACAGTCCCTTGGATGCTCAATTCCTGCCCCCCCCCCGGCAACCAGTGTTTGTTTCCAAACACAGACTGCTGGCTTGCAGTGAGGTGTGGGATCCAGCACCTCAACCCTCAGTACCACTGGGCCAGCCTACATGCCACCAGTCTTTCTGGGAATGAGGAAATACTGGGTGTAGAACCCTTGTTTTTTTTTTACTCAGGTAGTGTCGCTAAAGCTCTGTTGCCTAGGGAGGCCCACAATGTCTTAGAAAGACATGTCTGTTATATGAGCTGACAGTGGGACCTGTTTCCTTGGAGGGTTGTCCAGAGGGTGCTGTATTAGCTCCACAGAGTATACCTCTCCAGTCTGTTGACAGAACTGGGTCAGGTATCCTCCCAGCAGAGAAAGGTGATCCACCTGGGCAGAGGAGGTGGGCAATTTGTCAACACTCTTTCAGGCGGCTGCGCTAGTGCTTTTGTTGCCTTTGCCTTCTTTGGAGCTTCTTCTGCTGTTGCTGAAAAGGTTTGGGCTTGTATTCCTGCTGGCAAACTCGTTGGTCAAACTTGCCACAAAAAGGCTGTTTGTTATATTACTAACCTTGACCTTTTTCTCCTTGTGGTGTGGACTGGTTAGCCCTGGCTCCTTTAAGAGTAAACAATTTCTTTTCATTCGATTCTTAGAGAACTTTCTCCACATGCTGACCAAACAGATAAGTTCCATCAAATGAAACATTCAATATTTGGTTGGACATCAGAGGTGAAGCCAGCAGTTGGCAGCCAGGAATGACTCCAGATGCAAATCCCTGCTGCTGCATTGGAGAATCCAGTGGAGCTTTTAACTGGTGATTATTAGACTCAATGCCCTGAGTGGTAGTCACTTGGAGATCCTGCTTTGAAGAAGACCCAGGCAAGTTCTCCACAGTGGATCAGATCTTGTTTTTTTAGAGAGAGTGTTCATACTTTAAAATATGGACATGGTTTCTTGCTATATGTAGGTCTAGAGAGCTAAAGCAAATACCCTCATACCTATAACGTCAGCTTGTGCCTCCTTATTAGTGGGTTGCGCAGTGACTTCCATGGGGGCTAATGCCTTGTGCGCTAGACTCAAAACAATGGCAGCTGAAATTCAATGCTAAGAGATGTAAAGTTACGCACCTGGGGAGAAAGAACCCGGGCAAGAAATATACCCTAGGAGGGGAACAACTGACAGAAACTAAGGTTGACAGGAATCTAGGAGTACTCATATCTGATGATTCAAAGACAATCAGACAATGTGACAAGGCGGCACAGAAAGCTAACAGCATCCTTGGATGCATAGGTAGGGGTATCATGAGTAGAAAAAGCGAGGTGATAATCCCGCTGTACAGGTACCCGGTGAGGCCGCACCTAGAGTACTGCGTCCAGTTCTGGAGACCACACCTCAAGAAAGACAGAGATCATCTGGAGACCGTTCACAGGAGAGCTACGAAGATGATTCATGAACTTCATCGTGAACCCTTCGAGTCAAGACTCAACCATCTCAAGATGTACTCACTGGAAAGGAGGCGGGACAGGGGGGATATGATTAAGACATTCAAATACCACAAAGGAATTAACTCAGTACAAACTCAGGACCTTTTCAGAGAAAGCTGGTCTACATGAACAAGGGGACACAGCATGCGCTTACAGGGAGGCAGATTCAAAACCAACATCAGGAAGCTTTTCTTCACTGAAAGGGTTGTGAAGCCTTGGAACAATCTGCCCCCAGAAGTCAGGGCAGCAAAGACAGTGAGAGAGTTCAAGCTAGCATGCGATAGGCACTGCGGAAACTTAGGAAAGAAAAAAGACTGGGGGAGGGGTAAGCCCACATGGGCAGACTACACAGATCATTCGGTTCCCTTCTACCAGCACTTTCTTACGTTCTAGACAAAAAGATACCTATTTTCAGGCATGACCCGCAAAAGTACAATAGCGGTTATCAACAAGTAAAACAAAAGTACAGTCAAAATATACAATCAGCAGAAAGCACAAAAGGTACAAGATACCTAATCAGCTGCAATCAGTAGGCAGCAGCATGGTACAAAAAACTGAAATACAAACACTGAGGTAAAATCAAAGAAACAGGTGATAATAAAAGTGATTAAGAACAACTGGTGGTCGTTCAATAAATAAGGGGATATAGGACACAGCGAACAGTAATCATGAAACAGCCATCAGTAAGTGTAGTGCATCAAGTCTGTGCAAGCAAACAGCAAACTAGCGTAGTCCTGGCAGCTAAATACTTCTAATAATGTGAATTCAGTTCACTCGCCACACTCTGAATGTTCTGCTGGAGAAAGCTAGTCACCAGAAGGCTTCAAGCTAAGTTCCTCCCACCACCTGGGTGGTACATCTTCTGGGCGTCTCCCCGTGATGTCAGATCTTTTTTCCCACTGGAAGAAACAGGTCTCCTTCTTTGCAGATCTTCAGTGTCGAAGGATTTCAAGTTTTCAAAGCACTTTTTCTGGAGAATCTTCCATTTTTTTTTTTCATTTATGTTTACTGTTTTCAACTGAACCAGCAGAAACAACGGTACATAGTCATAAGAGGCATAATAACATGTTACAGAGATATTCATCGCACAATTATACATTGCAACCAGTAACACTGCCCCATAATCTTTATACCAAGGAGTTTGGGGATGTACCAATTTACATTAGGAAATAAAGTAATTAATACCAGATGGTGGGGTACGTATTTGTTACAAAGACAGAAATAACCACAACTTACTAGCTGCTATAAACCATGAAATAGCACATTAATGAAAGTGACAGTTACAGATTCCCACACCAAGGTCCCGCTAATAAACTGATAAAAGAAAATAATTCAGGAGACCAACTCTTCCCTAAGAGTTTATACTTTTTAACAACAACTGGGCAGTATAAGATACCAATCAAAATTATATCTGCCTCTAAAAATGGAACTTACTATGCAGGAAGAGAAAGGAACAATATATGCTTACGTGTAGCAGCACCAACAAGTGGTGATGCCATTAGTCTTAACGCACCACGAGGCTACCGCCACCTTACGTCCCCATAAAGTAAATGTGTTGGGAGTTGAGAGGTAAAGCAAAGCAGTCCACTCCCCGAAACATTCTCAGCATTAGAATAATAAAGGATAAAAGTTTCAGCAGTGCTCACAACCGAAGTTCACAAGTGGGGCAAAATACATCACATTCTTGCCCGGTGCTGCAAATTACAAGCCTGTAGCAGTAATGTTTATATAGGGTAAAATCCCTCAGTCCTCATCCCCCTGTGTTTCAGCTGAAGCCTCTGACAGGATTGGAACTCTATGGCTGTCTTATCGGTCCAATGGCCTGCATCATGGGTGTCTGAAAAGAAAATATTACTCACTGTAGTAATCTTCATTCTTCCAGGGTATTCTTCAATATCATTAACTTTAGCAGTCAGCCTCCTGGATTGCACTGCCCGGAGATAAAGGGAACTTTATGCAAATAACAAAACATTAATTGGCTCGTGCCACTATTCAAATGTGCTGCCCTGCCAACTGCAGGCATTCCAAGATGCTCAGATTTCGACTAAGCCTGCACCTAGGTCTTATACTATGCTATCCTAACACTCTATAACAAAGTTACAATAATATTTTAGTTAGATTAAACCCCCCTTTTCTTTTTATTTCCCTGATCAACTGGCAATGTCCAAAAAGACCAATGAAACAGAACTGGGCCTAATGGTTTAAAAAAAAGATTTTGTGCCAGTAGAGGCCAACCAACACACAGTGACACCTGTAATATTATAGTGAAAGGGTACCCTGGAAGAAAGAAGATTACTACGGTGAGTAATATCTTCTTCTAACCTCAGGTTTTCTTCAATATCATTAACTCTAGCAGACTATAAAGCAGTACCTTTGGAGGAGGGTCCAGAACCCTATTTAGGGAACAGACTCTGCAGCACTGCTGTGTCAAACCTGGCATCACTTCTGGACTTGATGTCCAGACTGTAGTGCTTTGTAAAGGTATGTACAGATTTCCATGTGGTTGCTTTGCAGATTTCCAACAAGGAACTATCCCTAGCTGCTGCTGCTGTAGCAGCTGTACCCCTAGTGGAATGTGCCCTCAGGCCTACTGGGAGTTCCCTGCCAGCTTTAGTGTAACAGAACTGTGTGCATGCCACAATTCAGTGTGCCATTGTCCTTTTTGAAGCTGGGCTACCTTTACCCACATCACCATAGGTCAGGAAGAACAGGTTACTCACCTGTAACAGTAGTTCTAGGAGTGGTATATGTTGTTCATCCACACTTATTGGCATGTCCCTTTCCCCTTTAAATCTTGCCGAAAGTCTTCAAGTTGGCTCCTCCCACCCACCCGGGTGGTATATACCTCGGCTCCGCCCCATGATGCCAGATCTTAGCCCACTGGAAGTCAGGTTGTAAAAGGCCCCAGCCGGGGAGGTCGGAGATTCATGGATGAACAACATATACCACTCCTAGAACTACTGTTACAGGTGAGTAACCTGTTCTTCTAGGATTGTGGATATGTTGTTCATCCACACTTATTGGCAGACTCCTAACAGTTCTCTGGGAGGAGGGGGGCAAGGTGCACACCCCCTACTTAGGGAACAGAGATTGGAGAACTGAGGTCCCAAAACCAGTATCCTGGCGTGAACAAGGTCAATGTGGTAGTGGGTGATGAAGGTGTTTGCTGACATCCAGGTGGCAGCCCGACAGATTTCCTGGATAGGGATGTCCTTGGAAGCAGTCACTGATGCAGCAGTATGGCGGGTAGAATGAGCTTTTATCCCTCTGGGAGGCTCCTTGCCTGCCACCTCATAGCACAGACCTATGCATGATGTAATCCATCTTGCAATAGTCCGCTTCACTGCAGGTCTGCCAGAAGCGGCTTCAGCATAGGTGACAAACAGCTGGCGAACCTCTCCATGAATTTCCGCCATCCTCTCCTTATAATAGGAGAGAGCACGTCTCAGGTCCAAGGTATGGAGCCTGTACTTGGCCTCCGAGGTGTAACTGGGGTAGTATGCCGGCAGAGTCAACACCTGGTTAAAGTGAAACTCTGACACCACCTTCGGAAGGAATTTCGGGTGGGAGCGCAGGACAACTTTGTCCCTGTGGAAGACCAGATAAGGGGAGTCCACTGAAAGCGCCTGGAGCCCCCCTGTCCTTCTGGCTGACATGATAGCCACCAGGAAGGCAGTCTTCCACAACAAATGTGACAACTTAAACTTGTGCATGAGTTCGAATGGCTTGCCCATGAGCTTTGCCAGTACCAGCAGTAAATCCCACAGAGGTGAAGGTTCATGCACCGGAGGGGATATGTGATCCAGGCCTTTGAAAGCGTCACCACTGTCTCCTGCGCCAATGTCGTCTGACTGGCACGTACCCGCTAAGCAGAAATGGCTGCCAGGTGCATCCTGAGGGTCGATGACCGCAGACCCCCTTTGGAGAGAGATCAAAGGTAGTCATAAATGTTAGCCACAGAACAGGATAAGGGGTCCAGGATCTTACCCTGACACCAAATGGAAAACCTTTTCCATCTGAAGGCATAACATTTCCTGGTCGATTCCTTTCTGGATGCCTCCACCACGGTGTAGACATCTTTGGAAAGACCCAAAGCTTGGAACTCTAGCCGCTCAAGTACCAGGCTGTGATGTGCAGGGATTGAAGGTCCAGATGGAATACCTTCCCCTGATTCAGAGATATCCGGTCCGGGTATGTACAAAGTCGCTCAAGGGGCCTGCAGCTGAGGCTGAGGAGATCTGGATACCAGAACTGGCGCGGCCAGTCTGGGGCTACCAGAATCACCTTCACCTTGTCCCTCCTCACCTTAAGTAACACCTTGTGGAGCAAGGGAAATGGAGGGAAGGCGTAGAGGAGGCCTGGGGTCCATGGCCTCGAGAAGGCATCCCCCTGCAGCGAGCCCTGCTGAGGGGGGCGGGCATGAAACAGCCTCAGCTTGGTGTTTTCCCTGGAGGCAAACAGGTCCACCATCGGTTTGCCCCAGCGGGAGAACAGGCTGTAAGCTACCTCTGGATGGAGAGACCACTCGTGGGATGTCTGGCCTATGTGACTGAGTGTATCTGCCAGTTGCTTCGAGGCTCCTGCCACATGGATGGCTAGGAGATCTGCCTCCAACCGGCTCACGAGGGTCCAGATGCGGAGCACCTCCTTGCACAGCAGACAGGAGTGCATGTCGCCCTGTTTGTTGAGGTAGTACATGATCGCGGTATTGTCCGTCTGGACTTAAACCACTTCACCCCGGAGCTGAGGAGCGAAAGCTGACAGTGCCACTCTGACTGCTCTGAGTTCCAACAGGTTGATGTGGCATCGGGACTCCTCGGGGGTCCAGAGCCCGTGGGCCCTGCTGTCCCACATGTGGGCTCCCCAGCCCATGAGAGAGGCACTGGTCATCAGGATGACCGTTGGCTCGGGGCGGACAAACGGGATCCCTTCCTGCAACCGGTCTGGGGCGGTCCACCATTGCAGAGCGTCCCACATCTTCTGGGTTACAGTGATCAGCTGGTTGAAATGACCATGGCACTGAGTCCATTGGGTGGCCAGCTTCCACTGGAGGGGCCGCATGTGCAACCGGACCCAATGGACCATTTAGGTGCACGCCGCCATGTAACCCAGAAGGCACAGAAAGTCCCGGGCAGGGCGCAAGTGCCCAACCAGAAATGATTGGGCAAAGGAGGAGAGAACCTCCGCCCTGTCCACCAGGAGCAGAGCTCTGGCTTGACAAGAGTTGAGGTCTTCCCCGATGAAGCCCATCACCTGAGAAGGCACGAGTTCCGACTTGGCCTCGTTTATCAGGAGGTTGAGTTGGGAGCAGGTTTGGAGGGCCAGATCCCTGGACATCTCCACCTCCTGTTGGGTGGAAACTGCAAGGAGCCAATTGTCGAGGTAAGGGTAAATTCTGACCCCCCGACGCCGGAGATGGGCCGCCACCACTGCAATGTATTTGACGAAGACCCGTGGTGCCGATCACAGGCCGAACGGCCTGGCTCGAACTCGACAGGGCCCTTCAACCCCGAAGTGGAGGAACTGCTGACGGGATGGATGGATAGGGATGTGAAAGAATGCGTCCTGCAGATCCAGTGAACAGAACCACATGTTTCGCTCCAAGGATGGTATGATCTGGGACAGAGTGACCATCTGAAAGGTGCATAACCTGAGACATTGATTCAGGTCATGGAGATCTAGAATGGGGCACCAGCCCTCCGTCTGCTTGGGCACCAGGAAGTACCCGGAGACAAAGCCTGGGTCTGCTAAAGGATCCGCCACGAGAGCTACTGCCTCCTTGAGGAAGAGCTGAGCGATGTCGTCTCAGAGAGCTGACTGGGTGTGTGTGGAAATCCATTCTTCTCGAGGGGCACGGACTTGGCTGGGAGGGTACTGCTCGAATTCTAGAGGCAGTCCCTTACCGACCACTTCAAGAACCCACCTGTCCGCGGTGAGAGCGGACCAGGTGGAAAGAAAGTGGCGGAGCCGGCCCCCTGCGTGAAGACCCAGAGCTGGCGTGACGGGAATAGGGGTGGCAACTCCCACCTCATCACTGGGCAGGCTTGGAGGAGGAGGAAGAAGCTCCGGGACCTGAACTTCTGCCTCCTCTGCGGGCCTGTTGGAGTCCAGGCCTGGGCTGAGTGCGCCAAGGTTGAGCCTGCTGCTGATGCTGCTGTCCTCCCTGGAAGGAGGACTGCTGAACCGCAGGGGAAGAGTGCTGAAAAGGCTTCTTCTTTTTCTTCTGCTAGTTCTTGCCCGAAAAACTCTTAGTAGAAGTGGCGTCCAAGGTGGCATTTGACTGCTCTATGCACTGTAGGTGACCAGCCACTTCTGGGCCAAACAAGTCAGTTCCAAGGAAGGGCACATCAGCTAACTTGTGCTGAGTATCCGCTGGGAAGGAGGAGACCCTCAGCCAAGCCCTGTGGCGAGAGGCAACTGCGGCGGCCATCGAGCGGGCACAAGAGTTCCCAATGTCCAGGGCTGTCTGGAGCTGCTGTTTGGCAACAGCATGGCCCTGATCCCGGACCTGCTTAACCATGGTCTGCTTGTCTGCGGGGAGATGTGGGAGGACTTCATCTAATGACCTGAGAAAGGCATGAGAGAAGTGTGTCATGATGACGGCCAAACTTGCCTGACAAAGGCCCAAGGAGGAAGCCGCATACACCTTCCATGCTGAATGGTCCAAATGCTTGGACTCTTTGTCGGGAGGTCGGTCAGCGTCGGCAGAACTGCCAGTATGCCTGAACACAGAGGCAGTCACCAGGCTCTCGGCCGAAGGGTGCTCTGTGAACCCCGCAAGGGACCCCATGGGAACCACGTACTTGCGGGCCATGTGGGCAGACGGTGCTGGACATGAGGCAGGACGCTGCCATAGTTTGAGCGCCGGACCAACAATGGCCTCAGCCACAGGAAAGGTCTCCGTCGGGGTAGCCCCTCTCTTGAGGATGTCAGTGAGAGGGTACTCCGCCTTTTTTTGGATGAGTTCCAGGGGCATCTTTGTGGAATCAGAGCTGAGGCGAAGGATCCCTTGGAAGGAGGAAAGACCTTCCTCCATCCCTGTGCCAACGGACGACTCATCATCCCCGGAATGAGAGTGAAGCCCGGTGACATCAGAGTCCGGAAAACTCTTACATATTTCAAATTCAACATCAAAATGTTCAACTCCCAGGCAAAACAAGCAAAGTTCGTGCTTGTCTGCCTTGGCAAATATTTCCTGACATTTAATACAGTTTTAAAATCCGGTAGGTCCAGTCTTTTTCTTGGATTTATCAGACATCATTATGGTAAACTAAAGAACTTAAATAATAAGTCTAAAGTTTCTTGTATCGGTTCGTGAACCGAGAAGATACCGGAGCATAACTGCAAGTTTTAAATGTAAATAGTTCATGGTCGGTTTCTCAACCGAGGAAACCGCTAAAATCCCAGTAAAAAGTTACCCAAATAAACCGGACAGCAATAAACAATCACTACAATTTAAACTAAAGAAATAGTGATTTAAATGCTAATGTACTATAAGTAACACTAAGATGGTTCCTCACCAGTTACAGGGAATCAATGAGGAACTGCAAAACTAGTTAAAATAAACTAAATGACACTAAAATAAACTAGAAACTATAGCGGGCAGCAGAAATGTTCACAAAAACGAAGTTCTCTCAGTAAACGCTGAGGAGCAGTCTCCGAGGCGACCAACTAGGCAGGCGGAGAACTAAATCTGAATGTCTTGGAATGCCTACAGTTGGCAGGGCAGCAGATTTGAATAGTGGCATGAGCCAATTAATGTTCCATTATTTGTATAAAGTTCCATTTATCTCCAGGGCAGTGCAATCCAGGAGGCTGACTGCTAGAGTTAATGATATTGAAGAATACCTGGGGTTAGTATTGAAACTGTTTACCACCACAGACTTTCTGAGCCTTGCTGGAAACAAAAGTGAGTTGACAGTTCCCAAGGAGTGGAACTTTGCTCATACAGTATCAAACTGCTTCCATTTGTTTCTGGTTGCAAAAGATAAATCTAGGTAGAGCTTAATGTTCTGTCCCTCTATTGCGAGTGGGTATGCACTTCTGGCCACTGACAGGACTCTCTCATTTATGTCCTCACTGGCAGTTTTAAGCAAAACAGTTGAGGGGCATTAAAAGTGTGCTGTGGCCCTCTCATGTTGCTCCAATATGCCTTGGTGAAGGAGAATATTTCTATGTTCTCCAATAACTGCACATTACACTTCAGCTAGTCAGTTATGTATTGCAGGAGATTATCACCCTTTACCTCCTCAGGGATACCCACCAGCTGAATATGTGAGACCTTTGCTGTGTTTTCCGGGGCCTCCATCCTGGTGCAAAGCTGCATATTTTTAGTCATGAGTTTAACTAATGCCGTTAAGGTCTTAGTAGATCAGGAATCAGCTTCAGCCACTGTGAATTTAAGAGCCTTTAGCTGTGCATCTTGGCTTTCCAGTCGCTGTAGAGTTTTCTCTATTTTTAAGTCCATCACCCTTATTGCTTCTAGAACAGTAGTCCACGGTAGCTCCACTCTCACAGCCTCTGGCTTTCCAAAACTCAAGCTTGTTGAGGGCCCCCTTCCCCCACCTGTTGTTTCTGACCTCCTCCAGCCGCTCCTTTCAGTTCCCCATAACAAATTTCGCCTTAATATTCTCAGCAGAAAACAAACTATTCAGTTCTCCAACTTGCAGAATACAGAAAAATGGATTTGCACAGTGTTTTTGTCAAAATTAAATAATATCAGCAGGAGCCCATGCGAAGAACGTCCTGTCAGGTCTCTGTCTCCCTAGCTCCCCCCTTCTTTCTCTGTTTCAGTCTGTATTTCACTTCAAAGTTGCTCCGCAGTCTTCAGTTTTGCAATTGCAATCAACGATGGAGAGCAAGAAACCAGGTTTTAAATTCTGCACCCAGTACAGGCAGAAAATGTCACTCATGGATCCACACGACATGCGCCTATACTGCCTGGGAAATCAACGTGGCATTGAGGGATGCAGTTTGTGCCAGGCCATGCTGCCAGCATCCATCAGAGACTGGAAAGTTTGACTTGCTCTTGGTTGGCCGAAAGACTGCAAAAAGGTTGGCTGCTCAGCTTGCAGTCATGGAAAAGTAGGCAGGGCTGCGATGAGATCCTCATTGCTCTCAGTGCTGTTCCCAGCTGGGGCCAGTAACTGAGGGTCATTCTCTAACAAGTTTAGGGAAATGTGTCTGGCCTGCCAGACCTTCAGGGAGTACTCTTCTCAACGCAGCAGAAAACACCAGAAATACCATTGTCCTCATTGGCTTGGGAAAGATCACGCTCTTCCTGCTGTTTCAACTCCCCCAATCACTAAGCCTCAGTCAAATTCCCTAGAGCCAAGGGCTCCATGCTAGCCCCATAGTACTTATCAGCTTTGACTCCAGTCAAGCAGGTGGTCAGGTGTTTTCCTTTTTCTTGAGCCTATCAATCTGCTGTCGGAGATCGATGAGGAGTCGATCCCCTAACCCTGGTTCTCCTAGTCTTTACCCAGCAGGATGTGACCTAGTCAGTGACCCTGGCTGCATTGTCTTGGGAGCTGTCTCCACTGGTGGTCATGTCCCAGAAGCCTCCAGTGCTTAACATGCCAAGGCAGGTAGTTTACATAACCCCTCTGAAGGACTCCCATCGACAGAGAGGTGACACCATCAATGCTCCTTGCCTTCAGAGAGGCATCAATGAAAAACGTGTCATTGCTTCGAGGAGCTCTTCTGGCAAAACTGGATCATGGCTGGGAAGGGTAAGGCTCTACCCCATGGATACTTGGTCCTTGGCCTTTGCCAGTCATTCCCATACTGGTCCGTGTTTCTCAGCAGCCCCCATTGTCTGTTTCTCTGCTTGTAGGGCAAACAGATTTAGTTTAGTTGCTGTATTGGTCCTTGTAAGAACAGATCCAGAAGCAAATGGTTTGATACCTTTTATTGGACCAACTTAGATGTTACAAAAAGAACAAAGTGCCTAAGCTTTCGGACCAACCAAGTCCTTCCTCAGAAGCTATTTAGAAAATCCCATACTATTAGCACCCAGATCATACATAAAAAAAAAAAAAAAAAACAGAAATATTTCTCATTAGTTTAAAATACTTATTTAAACCATAACAGCAGTTTAAATCAGAAATCACATTTCACCAGTTTGTTTTAAACTAAGGAGCCTTTGAAGGTCAAATGTCATTGGATAACTTAAGAAGGGTGACAGGGGTTGCAAGATGATCTGGCAAAATTGGAGGCCTGGTCAGACACTTGGCAGCTGGGATTCAATGCCAAGAAACACAAAGTGCTGCATTTCGGAGCAAAAAACCCAAGAAGGTGCTACCAGCTAGGGGGGATTCAGCTAGCCAAGATGGAGGAGGAGAAGGATCTGGGGGGTGATCATCACGGGAGCAATGAACAACTCCGCACAGTGTAGAAAGGCAGCTGCAAAGGCTAACAGGATGCTGGGTTGTATTGCCAGAAGCATATCCTCCAGGAAGGGGGGAGGTGATCCTGCCGCTATATAGGTCACTGGTCAGACCACACCTAGAGTACTGCATGCAGTTCTGGTGGCCGTACCTGAAGAAAGACATTAGGTTACTGGAGGTGGTGCAACGCAAGGCAACAAAAATGATCCAGGGGCTAAGGGACTTGCCCTATTAGAATAGGCTGAGGGAGTTGAACATGTACTCCCTGGAGGAGGAGAGGAGGGATGGGGGGACATGACTGAAACCTTCAAGTACATGAAGGGAATAAATAAGACGGACACAGAGGGGGTTTTCCAATTAAGGAGGGGGAGAGACACTCGAAGGCACAATCTGAGACTGGAGGGGGGAAGGTTCAGGAGGGAAATGAGGAGACACTTCTTTTTTTTTTACAGAGAGGGTGGTGACAGGGTGGAACGCATTATCAGAGGAAGTGGTATCCTGTAATACAGTTGGCTGCTTCAAAAGGGGATGGGACAGGATAAGGGGGTCACTGGAGGGGGGAGGGGAAGGAGGCACAGCTGCAATATAAGAGCTGCTAGCTGCACAATTGAGCAGACTCGATAGACTGAAAGGCCTTTATCTGCTGGTAAGTTCATATGTTCGTATGTCACCAAAATGAGATAAGGACTCTTCAAGCAGAAAGCTCCACTAACATAAATTATTTATTTATTATTTATTTCAATTTTGGCGACCAGGTGAGCCCACTGAGACACTGCTGTCCCTTTTTCAGGGGTGACCCAGGAATACAGAGGATAGATAGTGCAAAACAATGACGTAATGCAAAGAGGAAAATTACAAAGCATGTTGCAAATAATAGTGGTAAATCATACACAATGCACACCACAGCAACGGTAGCAAGAATTTCTTATACATTATTGAACAAAATAAGCAGACAGGCAACATGTGGGTTAACATCAGACAGAGTCGCACTGGGCAGCAAAAAAATACTAAATTCAAAGCAGCTAACTAGAGGTAGCAATATATGTAATAGGGAAGCAGAGAGCCGGGGAGTAACCAAGTCAAGGGCAAGGCTAGGGCAGGATAAGAAGAGAAGATAGGGGGTGGACATGAGTGCAACGGAAACAGGAGCAGATGGAGGAGACAGGAAGGACAACAGCAAAGATCGGAACTGGGAAGGCAAGGTACAGTACAGGGTAGAGGGAGGTGGGGAATTCCAGTCAGATGCCACTGAGTGGGAAAAAGATCTATGTGCAACTGCTAACTTCAATTTGGGTACAGTGAGTAAGGGGAGGGAGGAAGATCGCAAAGCCTTACGTGGAGGTTTTAGCTGAATAATCTCACTAAGACAGAGAGGGGTAAATTTGTGGACCAGTTTGTATACAAGACAAAGAGCTGCAAGGCGAAGCCGGGATTCATAAGGTAACCAGCCAAGGGAAGCGAGAACTTCACAGTGATGGTGACAGGCACTGACCCCCTAGGGCAAACCTATGGTAGGCCTGCTTGAGGCGTGAAAAGACAGTGGAGTTAGTTGTGAGCAAAAGTGGAGCACTGTAAGTTAGGAGGTGAAGGAGAGTGGCCACCACGATCTTGTGACAGGCACCCGACGTAAGGAAGGGTCGAATCCGATAGAGGAGGCCAAGCTTCTGGTTCAGAGATTTGGTAATGAGGGAGACATGGGCATCCAATGAGAGGGAGGTATCCAAGGTGACCCCCCCAAGTACTTAAAGGTAAGAAATGACTCAACGGCATCTCCACTGGGGGTGAGGATCACCAGGGGAAGGAGGGCAGGAAAGGATGAGGGAGGATGGGAGAGCAGCATGCTTTTTGTTTTCTTGGTGTTGAGGACCAGTTGATTCTCCAGGAACCAGTCTTCGAGGGCACGGAAGTCAGATGCTAATTGTCTATTGATCCACCCAACATCCGAAGAGGAACGATAGATAATGGCATTGTCTGCATAAAGTTGCACAGATGCCACTCCACAGTTGCAAGGTAGATCATTAATGAATAGAGAAAACAGCAAGGGCCAAGAATGGACCCCGGTGGAACACCATGGGTTACGGGTCGGATAGTCGGTCCATTTGACCCTTTGTGTAAGGCAGGAAAGGTAACTCCGGATCCAGGACAGGGCAGTGGAATCGAGGCCCAGGACATGTAACTTTTGGAGCAGGAGGCCATGGTTGACCAGATCGAAAGCTTTCGCAAGATCGACAAAGATAGCTTCAGTGACAAAGCCTTGGTCCATAGCACGAAACAGATGAGGTTAACTTTTACCAAGGCTGTGAGAATGCTATGATTCTTCCTGACCCCATGTTGGTAGGGGGAGAAGAAAAAAATACTCACCTTAGTAATTGTGTTTCTTCTAATGGAGTCTTGCTGTATTCTGACATATGCAGTTAGCCCCAGCACTTGAACTGCTCCGGAGGGGAAAGAGTTAACTCTATGCAGGAAGCATGGAATGTTAAGCTCGCGCTTGGTTCAAACTTCTGTCTGCAGCACTTCAAAGTGTAACCGTCAGATTCTTACGAGCTAATACTATCTAACTACACTTCCTGAGTGAAAATTGTGAAGTATATAGCCAACAGGCAACACATTTTTGGGTCCCCAAAAGACAAGTCGAGAACCCAAAATAATAACCAGGTAGTGAATCAACACATAGCTAACAAAACAACATAACAGTAACCCACTCCGCTTTCTAAAAAGGAGGAGTGCCAAGTACACTCCTGAGGTGCAACACTGTACCTGCCAGCCCACTTCCCAAAAACAGGTTCTGAGAGGGGAGGCAGGAAGGGAGGTCAGAATACAGCAAGACTCCATTAGAAGAAACACAATTACTAAGGTGAGTAATTTTTTCTTCAAACAACATGAAGTCTTGCTGTATTCTGACATATGCAGACTACCAAGCAGTACCGCCATGAAGGGGGTACCGAACCTATTTTGGGAATAGGCTTTGCAGTACTGCTGTTCCAAACCGAGAATCACTCCTAGCCTGGATATCCAGAGAGTAATGCTTGGTGAAAGTATGGACAGTTTTCCAGGTGGCTGCTTTACATATCTCTAGTAAAGGTATATCCCTAGTAGCAGCCAGAGAAGCAGCTGTACCCCTAGTTGAATGAGATCTCAGGTCTGAGGGGGGTACTTTGACTAGCTTTTCATAACAGAATTCTATACAAGAGACAATCCACCTGGCAACAGTTCTCTTAGTAGCAGGTTTGCCCTTTCCCACTTCACCATAAGTGAGAAACAACTGAGGACAGTCAAACCTGAGTGTCCTAGTATGCTCAATGTAGTAGCCAAGTGCCATCTTAACATCCAAACTGGGTAATCTTCAGTGAAGAACACAGCGGGAGACATGGACTGGTTCAGATGAAAATCTGAGACCACTTTGGGTAAGAACCTTCTACTGGTTCTAAGGATCACCTTATCTCTGTGGAAAGAGATCAAATCCGGCTCCACTGACAGAGCTTGTAATTCACTAATACGCCTGGCAGAAGTGATAGCTACCAGGAACACAGTTTTCCAAGTAAAATACTTGAGTTCTGCTGAAGCCAAAGGCTCAAAGGGGGGTTGCATGAGCTGAGCATTGCAAACATTAAGATCCCAAGCAGGGGTAGGGTCCCTAAAGGGAGGGTTGATATGAACCAAACCTTTAAAGAACTTACAGAAGACAGGAAGAGATGCCAAGGAGGAAACCGTTCCCACTGACAAGAATGCAGAGACGGCTGCTAAATGCACTTTCAGAGTGGCTGGCCTGAGGTCTAGGCCATTGAGATGAACCATGTAATCCATAACTGTAGCCAGATCAGCAGTATCTGGTAAGACATCCTTACTGGAGCACCAAATGCTGAATCTCTTCAATTTGGAATTATAAGTTTTTCTAGTGGCAGGTTTTCGAGCAGCTTTGAGAACATCCAGAACCCCCTGAGACAGGTGAAGACTTACATACTCTAACTCTTCAAGAGCCAAGCCTTCAGGGTGAGAGACCGAAGATTGGGGTACCAGATTCTTCCCTGAGAGGAGGTTAGCAGATTGTGCTTCTTGGGAAGAGATAGAGGGAGATGGACTGCTAGGGACAGCAATACAGGATACCAAGGCTGGCTGTCTGGCCCAGTCTGGAGCAATCAGGATCACCCTGCATGGTTGTGACCTGATCTTGACCAGTACCTTGAATAACAGAGGAAAGCGAGGAAAGGCATACATGAATTTTCCCCACCAATCCAGGACCAAAGCATCCAGGGGAACTGTGCCCACGACTGGAGGTCTGCAACATAAGAGAGGAAGCTGATGATTGTCTGGAGCTGCAAAGATATCTATCTCTGGAGTGCCCCACCTGGAGAAAATTACTTTAAGTATGAAGGGGTCCAGGGTCCATTCATGATGGCCCTGGGAGATCCTGCTCAGGGCATCTGCCAGCACATTGTCTTTTCCTGACAGACGAACTGCTACTAGAGATGCCTGCAGGGCATAAGTCAGAGACCATATTTTCATGGCTTCTGTGCACAAGGCCATAGAGCGAGTGCCTCCATGCTGGTTGATGTACCACATGGTGGTGGTGTTGTCTGTCCTGACCTGAACCATTTTGTTCTTTACTGAATCCGAGAAAGCTTGAAGAGCCAGAAATACTGCCCTGAGTTCCAGGAGATTGATGTGAAGTAGAGCCTCCTGAGGGGACCACACCCCTTGTGCTGTGAGGGCTCCTAAGTGAGCTCCCCAGCCCAGGAGAGAGGCATCTGTGGTTAACACCACTGAATGAGTCTGACTGATGAATGGGACTCCTTGTCTGAGATTGTCCTGATCCAACCACCACTGGAGAGCCTGGACCAGAGTCTGAGTCACTGGAATCAATTTGGTTAAAGTATCTTTTTTCTGAGACCAAAAGAACCTCAGATTGAACTGAATGTCTCTCATTTGAAATCTGGCTCCCTGTACCACTGCAGTGGAAGCTGCCATGTGGCCCAGGAGCTGAAGAAAATATCTTGCTGGTCGAGACACCAGAAGGCGAAAAGAAGAAGCAAGATCTGTAAGGGCCTTCGCCCTTACCAAGGGAAGAAAAACTTTTGCTTGGACAGTATCCAACTCTACCCCTATGAAGGTAAGGAGTTGTACTGGTTCAAGAACTGACTTTGGTAGATTGAGAAGCAACCCTAGGGAAGTGAGCAACTGTTGTGTCACTTGTAGGTCTCACATGACTTAGTCTGGAGACTGTCCCACAATGAGCCAGTCGTCCAGGTATGGAAAAATGGAGACATTCTATCTCCTGAGAAAGGCCACTACTACTGCTAGGCATTTTGTGAACACCCTTGGAGCTGATGTTAGGCCGAAGGGCATTGCTCTGAACTGATAATGGCCTGAAGGCAATTCGAACCTGAGGTACTTTCTGTGGGAGCACCTGATTGGGATGTGAAAGTAGGCATCCTTGAGGTCTAGGAAAGCTAACCAATCCCCTGGCCTCAGAGAGGGAAGAATAACTCCCAGAGTCATCATTTTGAAACTTGTCTTTAAAAGGTGCTTGTTCAGGTACCTTAGGTCTAGGATGAGCTGCCACTCCCCTGTCTTTTTTGGGGCGAGGAAGTATCTGGAATACAGACCCTTGCCCCTGTACTGAGCAGGAACCCTCTCTACAGCCCTGAGGGTTAGTAGAGAAGACACCTCTGCTTCTAAAGCAGTGGTCTCGGAAGGGTTTGCAGGTGGAAAGGACTTAGTCCTCAATTTTGGAAACCTTACAAAACTGAGAGCTAGCCCTGGCTTACTAGAAAAAATTACTCAACATAGTAATGTTGTTTCTTCTAATGGAGTCTTGCTGTATTCTGACTATATGCAGTTAGCCCCAGCACTTGAACTGCCCCAGACAGTAAAGGGTTAATTCTATGCAAAGGCATAGAATGTTGAGCTTGAGCTCAGTTTTCAAACCTCTGTCTGTGGTACTCTGAAGTGTTACCGTCAGATTCTTACGAGCACTAAACTAACTAACTCAAAGGAAAAAATTGTTTCCAAAATGTTGTGCCAAATGGCAAAACAAAGCTTTAAGGTCAAAAGACTCAAGTCGAGAACACCCAAAAAGAACACAACACAACAGGTAGTGGCTTACCAAAATGCTTAGTAACAAACGAACAGAAATCCCCTAAGAGATAGGGGCATGATCAGTACACCTCTGGGGTGCAGCACTGTGCCTGCCCCACCACATTCCAAAACTACTAGTTTCCATGAGGGGAGGCAGGGAGGGAAGTCAGAATACAGCAAGACTCCATTAGAAGAAACAACATTACTATGGTGAGCAATTTTTTCTTCAAACAACATGAAGTCTTGCTGTATTCTAACTATATGCAGACTACCAAACAGTACCCCCTAGGAGGAGGGAGTTACAGAACCTACTTTGGGAACAAGCTCTGCAGCACAGCTGTGCTAAACCTAGCATCACTTCGTGACAGAATGTCCAAAGAGTAATGCTTGGTGAAGGTGTGAACATATTTCCAGGTAGCTGCTTTACATATATCCACTAAAGGTATATCTCTAGCTGCTGCAATCAAAGCAGCTGTACCTCTGGTAGAATGAGCTCTTTCTCAAGTTTGGAGTAGCAGAATTGAATACAAGAGACAATCCACCTAGCAATAGACCTTTTGGTAGCAGGCTTGCCCTTTCCCACTTCACCATAAGTGAGAAACAATTGAGAACAATCATTCCCATGGGCCTTAGTATGCTCAATATAGTAACTGAGAGCCCTTTTCACATCCAGACTGTGTAACCTCCTCTTTCCAGAGGAAGAATGATCAGTGAAAAAGACAGGCAGAGACATAGACTGGTTCAGATGAAAGTCTGACACCACCTTGGGAAGGAATTTTCTATTGGTGCGAAGGACCACCTTATCCCTATGAAAGAAAATTGTATTTATTTAGTTTTTGTTGACCGGGTAAGTGCACTAGACAAATTCTGCCTATTTTCAGGCACAACCGGGGAGGGGATACAGATGAATACCAACTGACCTTCAACCAGATTAAGCTGTTGGTGGTCTTTTAGTGAATGGGGGGAAATTTGGCCAGGCACCAGGGAAATTCCTCTACTCTTTTTCGAGAAGTGCCATGGGATCTTTAACATCCACCTGAACTACCACCAGAACAGGCAGATGGGACCTCAGTTTAATGTCTCATCTGAAAGACGGTACCTCAGGAGTGCAGCACCCAACCCTCGTGCTGCACTGCAGTGTCAGTATTGGGATATTAACCCAAGTGCCTGGTGTAGGGACAGAACCCAGAGTCTTCTGATTGCCCGGCCTCAGAGGCGAGTGTGCTACCTGCTGAGCCACTGACACTATTAAATGAAATCAGGTTCCACTGATAAGGCCTGTAGTTCACTGATCCTCCTAGCTGAGGTAATGGCTACCAGAAATACAGTTTTCCAAGTCAAGTATTTCAGCTCAGCTGAAGATAAAGGTTCAAAAGGGGTCTGCATAAGCTGTGCAATACAGATGTTCAGATCCCAAGAAGGAGTAGGCTCCTGAAAGGGAGGATTGACATGGACCAAGCCTTTGAAGAATTTCTTTAAAACTTGATGAGAAGCTAGGGAAGAGGTCTTATCAGCCGAAAGAAAGGCAGACACAGCTGCCAAGTGTACTTTAAGAGTAGTAGGCCGGAGGCCTAAACTGTAAAGATGTACCAAATAGTCCAAAACAATGGCAATGGCAGCCAGCTCTGGCTTAATATGCCTACTGGAACACCAAAAACCAAACCTTTTCCATTTGGAGTTGTAAGTCTTCCTAGAAGCAGGTTTCCTGCTAACTTTTAAAATATCCAAGACTGATTGGGGCAGATGCAAACTTGCATATTCTAGCTCTTCAAGAGCCGGGCTTTGAGCCTGAGAGTCTGAAGGTTGGGGTACAGAATCCTTCCCTGAGAGGAGGCGAGGAGATTGTACTGCCTGGGAAGACACAAGGGCAGTGATACTGACAGTGACAACAGTAAAGGATACCAAGGCTGTCTGGCCCAGTCTGGAGCCACCAGAATCATCTTGCAAGGCTGGGACCTGATTTTTATCAGGACCCTGAATATCAGAGGAAAAGGAGTAAATGCATACAGAAACTTGCTTGTCCAATTTAGTAGGAGAACATCCTGGGGAACAGAACCCAGAAGGAGTGGTCTGCAGCAATACAGATGGAGTTGATGATTGTCTGGGGCTGCAAAGATATCTATCTCTGGGGTGCCCCATCTCCTGAAAATGACTTGAAAAATGACAGGGCTCAGGGTCCATTCGTGGTGACCCTGAGAAATCCTGCTGAGAGCATCTGCCAGAATGCTGTCCTTCCCTGGAAGGTGCACAGCCATCAGGGAAGCCTGAAGGGAATAAGCTAGAGACCAAATTTTCATGGCCTCTGTGCACAAGGCTGAGGACCGAGTGCCTCCTTGTTTGTTGATGTACCACATGGTTGTGGTATTGTCTGTTCTGATCTGTGCCACTTTCCCTTGGACAACTGTTGAGAATGTCTGAAGGGCCATAAAGGCAGCTCTTAATTCGTGAAGATTTCTGTGAAAAAGGGACTCCTGGTGTGACCAAGTTCCCTGAGCTGTGAGATGATCTAGGTGGGCCCCCTACCCTAGGAGAGAGGCATCTGTGGTGAGAACCACAGAAGGGACCTGACTGATGAAGGGGACCCCTTGTCGAAGACTGTCCTCGTCCAACCACCACTGAAGGGCCTGGACCAAGGTTTTGGAGACTGGAACCAGTTTGGAGAGAGGGTCCTTTTTCTGAGACCAGAAAGATCTGAGATGAAACTGAATATCTCTCATTTGAAACCTTGCTTCCTGAACCACTGCTGTGGAAGCTGCCATGTGTCCCAGCAGCTGCAGAAAGTGTCTGGCTGGACGAGACACCAGAGAACGAAAAGAGGAGGCCAGAGTGACCAGAGACTGAACCCTTGAGAGGGGAAGAAATGCTCTTGCTTGAACTGTATCTATTTCCATTCCTATGAAGGTGAGAAGCTGGGCTGGCTCTAGAACAGACTTCTCTAAGTTCAGAATGAAGTCCAAGAATTCTAGAAGTCTTTGGGTGACCACTAAAGCTGACTTGACTTGGTCTGAGGATTGGCCCACTAGAAGCCAGTCGTCCAGATATGGGAACAGAAGGATGCCCTGCCTCCAGAAGAATGCCACCACCACTGCAAGACACTTGGTGAACACCCTTGGAGCAGATGTTAGGCCGAAGGGCATGGCCCTGAATTGGTAATGGCCTGAGGGCAACTAGAACCTGAGGTACTTTCTGTGGGATTGTCTGAAAGGAATGTGGAAGCATTCATCTTTGAGATACAGGGAAGCTAGCCAGTCTCATGGTCTCAGAGAGTAAAGAATTACTCCCAGAGTCACCATTTTGAACTTTGGTTTTGTCAAATGCTTGTTCAGGTGCCTTAAATCCAATATGGGTCGCCACTCCCCTGTCTTTTTGGGGTTAAGGAAGCATCTTGAATACAGTCCTTTTCCCCTGTGACAAGGAGGAAACCTCTCTACTGCTTGCAGAAGAGAGGAGACTTCTGCCTCTAGGGCCTTTGTCTCCGAGAGAGTGGGAGGACTGAAAGACTTTGCTCTCATTTTTGGGAAACTTTTGAAACTGAGAGCAAGTCCCTGGCTCACTACTTCCAGGACCCATTTGTCTGAAGTAATAGACTCCCAGGCCTGGGAGTAGTGAGCCAGCCTGCCCACTACTGGGATGAGGGAGGTGACCCTGACTGACACCTCAGGGTGTCTGCTTGGCAGGGGGCTTGGACTGAGTAGCTGTTGGGGTCCTGGACACCCCACATCTACCTCTTCCCCTAAAGAACCCCCTCTGCTGGAAGGAAGAGGAGGAGGAGGCCTGAGCTTGGTAAAAAGGCCTGCCCCTGCCCCTAAACTGCTGCCTCTGAGGAGTGGTCTGCTTCTCTTTGGCTGTAGCACTCCTATAGGTGGTCCTGTACTCGTCCATTTTATTCATGTAATTTTCTGTTTGTTCCCCAAACAGATAATTACCCGTTACAGGAAAGTCCATGGCCTTAGCCTTGGTATCCCAAGAGAGGTTGGTACACCTAAGCCAAGCAAATCTCCTCATGGAGATAGATGTAGCCATGACCCTGGAATGAACATCATTGGAATCAACAGCAGTGTGGAATTGCACCTTAGATGCCTCTATACCATTTGCAACCACCTGCTCCAGCTCCTTGGCCAGCTGGGGGGGCACCCTTAGCCAGTTCCAGAACCGTATCCCACATAAATTTCTGGTACCTAGCAGTGTATGCCATGTAATTAGATTGCCTGAGCCCTAAAGATGATGCCAAGTACTGCTTTTTTGCTATGGCAGCAACTTTCCTGGAATCCTTATCTGGGGGGTGAGATGCCAAAGGAATATTAGCCTTGTCACAGGCTGCAGCTTGCACTACCCCAACATGGCTGCTATGAGATGAAAGGAATTCTATCCCACGACCTGACAGAGCGTACCTCCTGTCCATTCTATTTTCCACAGGAAGAAAGGATGTAGGAAACTGTAGAATTTTCTGTGTCCGTTTCCCCAAGGATTTGTGTAAAGGGATAGACACCCTCTTAGACTCTGGGACATCCATCATTTCCAGATAGTCAAGTTCTTCCTGATCCTGTTCAGCCTCTTCCATAGGAAGCTGAAGAGTCTCAGCCACTTTCTTGTAAAACAAGGAATGGGAAGGGGACTCAGAAAGCCTGGGAGGAGAAGCCTGAGAAGGCCTGTCTGGGGAGATGTCAGGCTCTACTGGCTCATCTAGGCTTTCATATTGTTCCTCTTCGTAATCTTCATCCTCCTCCCAATTGCCCTCATAGTATGCCTCAGGATCCAATTCTGAAGCAAGTCCCTCCGACCGAACCAATCGGCTCTGAACCGAGACCAGTTCAGTTGGAACTGGGCAAAGCGACTGTACAATTGAAATCGCTTTCGCTATTTCATCAGCAGTCGGACCATGGGAAGCCGAATCTGAACCGGCTGATTTTCTTTTTCTTGTACTTGGAACCGATTCCACAGAATTGGCTCTCTGTTTGCCCAAAGAGGTATCGCCCAGGTCAGTGGGCACCTCCTCAGGTATCAGCTGCAACCGAACCGGGCTGGCCATCCGGGTCAGCGGACTTCTCGGCCTCCCTTTCCCTTAGCCTACTCAAATGTTTTTCCAGAGTGGCTTTGGGAAAGTTCTTAAAAATTTGGCAGTCTTCCTTGAGGTGATCAAACCCCAGACAATACACACATATGAGGTGAGGGTCAGCCTTAGCAAAGGCCTCCTTACACTTGGTACAGTGCTGAAACCCAGTGGGTTCGGTTTTCTTTTTGGGTTTCTCAGACATGCCTTACAAAATAAAGTCACCCAAAAACAGCGGTTAAGCCAGGCGACTGTAACTTATCGGTTCCAACCGTGTCGTGGGTCAGTTAAAAAAATCCTAAAAGTCAGATTTTTTTTTAGGAACCGATAAGTACCGGAAAAAACACACAAATACAAAGTATACAGAAATAACAGAATAGGTTTCGGTTCCAAACCGGACCGACCGGCAAAGAACCGAAAATTAAAAACAATTTATTTCTGAAAACTACCACTACCTATACTACCACTTACTAGTACTGAGACAGAGGCAAGAATACCGATTTTTCAACCAAACGGGTTGACAGAACTAACCGATTCGAACTTTTACCGAACTGAAGTGCAGGAGAGATCTCCGGAGTGACTTCACAGTTAGGCGGAGTAAGAAATCTGACGGTTACACTTCAGAGTACCACAGACAGAGGTTTGAAAACCGAGCTCAAGCTCAACGTTCTATGCCTTTGCACAGAGTTAACCCTTTACTCTCCGGGGCAGTTCAAGTGCTGGGGCTAACTGCTTATAGTCAGAATATAGCAAGACTTCATGTTGTTTGAGCCTCCAGGACCTACCTGTCTGAGGTAACAGGCTTCCAGGCCTGGAAGTAGTAAGCCAGCCTGCCTCCTACTGAGATTGGGGAGTCGACCCTGGCTGACACATCAGGGTGTCTGCTTGGCAGGAGCCTTGGACTGAGAGGAGGATGCAGCTCTGCTCATCCCCCTTCTGCCTCTCCCTCTGAAGAACCCCCTCTGAGGAAAAGGAGAGGAGGCCTGGGCCTGGTAGAAAAGTCTGTTAAAAGGCCTGCCCCGATCCTAGACTGCTGCCTCTGAGGAGTTGCCTGCCTTTTCTTGGTCTGTGCACTCATCCATTTTCTTCATGTAATTCTCTGTCTGCTCCCCAAACAGAGAATTACCCACCACAGGGAAATCCATGGCCTTATAGCCTGAGTGTACTGTGAGAGGCTAGTACATCTGAGCCAAGCAAACCTCTGAAGAGACACAGATGTAGCCATGACTCATGATACCACATCATTTGAGTCCACAGCAGCATGAAACTGAATCTTGGATGCATCAATCCCATCAGCAGCCACCTCCTCCAGCTCTTTGGCTAGCTGGGGGGAGGCCTGTTTAGCCAGTTCCAGAACAGTATTCCATCTGGACTTCTGGTATCTGGCTGTGTAGGCCACATAATTTGCCTGCATGAGTCCCAAGGAGGGTGCCAAGTATACTGTTTTTTGGCCATAGCATCCACCTTCCTAGATTCTTTATCTGGGGGTGCGTGAAGCCAAAGGTATGTTAGCTTTGTCACAGGCTGCAGTCTGCACTACCCCAACATGGCTGCATTGGTGGAACAAGAACTCTGTACCTGAGCCTGAAAGCATATACCTCCTGTCCATTGTTTTATCCACAGGAGGCAAAGAATTTTGTGTTTGAAGAACTTTCTGTGTCTGTTTCCCAAAAGCTTTATGAAGGGGAATAGACAACCTTTTGGACTCTGGGATGTCCATCATTTCTGTTGTTTATTGGGAAATATTCAGAAAGACCTCTGAGTCGAAGACTCATTTACAAAGGTTCCATGTTATCATTAAGGTACAGAGCAACATTTGTTAACAGAGATGACTGTGCAGTACAGTACATATAAGATACAATACGTTACATTACAGTACATGGCAGTCAAGGATTGGACAGTAGGAGACATAACTCAGGATAATAATTGATACGCATTTTAGCACAGCCACATAGTTGCAGAAGTACTGTAACAGGCTGATAGTCAAATAGTGTTATAGGGTGGATTTTGAGCTGGGCTCAGAAACAGTTTGGTGTGGTGTAGGACAATATCCTGCAGGTCAGGGCAATCATATACGTTAGAGTCCTGGAGGTGCTCCCTTAGTCTAGATTTAAAGGGACCTAACCTTGTTTCGTTGGCTATTTGGATAGGGAGAGAGTTAGTAGAACAAGGGGCTTGGTAGCTGAAGGAGATTTGAAATTGGGAGGCACGAGGGCGGGGTACCCATAGTATCGGCTTGTTCGAGTTTCGTGTGGATCTAATTAGTGATGCTGGGCGAATAATAGCAGAGAGAGTGGGAGGGGCGAGACCTAAGAGTATTTTCTTTGTCATTAGGCAGGTATGATACCTGATTCTGCTGTCTCAGTTTAGCCAATCTGTGGAGCTGTAGAGTGAACAGGTGTGTGTAAATTGGTCACATCCGAGGATGAGACGGCAGGCTTTGTTTGGCACAAGGCGGAGTCTGTTTAGTGTGGTAGGTGGTGCTGCACTGTATATGGTCATACCGTAGTTTAGGAGGGAGAGGACAGAGGAATTGACAGTGAGCCGTAGTGCCTCTGGAGTGAGGCAGTGTTTATATTGATAAACTACTCCTAATCTCGAGTTTAGGGCAGAGGCAAGGTGGAGAATGTGTTGTTTGTAGTTGAGGGCTGGGTCTAGGTGATCCCTAGGTATTTAAAGTTGCTAACTTGTTCAAGAGGGGTGTGGTTGACAGAAGAAGTGGGGGACAGAGGCTCTTGCGGAGGTTCTGTGGATGTGAGAAGATCATGAGTTTTGTTTTCTTGTAGTTGATTATTAGTTACTGGGTGGTGAACCAATGTTCTGCTTCATGACAACTATGTTGGAGTGTTCGGTGGAGTTTAAGTGGGTCGAGATCAGAGGCATACAGGACTGCGTCATCCACATAGAGTAGCAGGTTTCCGGATACGGCCGATGGGAGGGAGATAGATATAGGCTGAAAAGTAGAGGGCCAAGAATCGACCCCTGCGGAACACCGAGGCGGACAGGGAAGAGGACAGTGCCTACCTTGACCTGTTGTGTTCTATATGACAGATAGCTGCGAACCAGGTTAGGTATTGTTGGAGAAACCACTGGAGGAGAGTGTGTTTAGCAGGAGGGCGTGGTTGACAGTATCAAAAGCTTTAAAGAGGTCTACGAAGATAACTCCTGTGAGGTGGCCATGATCCAGGGCGGAGTGTGTATTCGAGGTGAAAGCGAAGAGGGCGGTGGTGGTGCTATGCCCCTTACCGAAGCCATGCTGTTGGTTGCAGTGAAGATTGTATTTTGTGAGGTGATCAGTGATTTGGTCAGCGACAATACGTTCTAAGGCTTTAGATGGGGGGGGGAGAATGGATATAGGGCGGTAGTTGTTGGTGTAGGTGCGGTCCCAACTCTTATAGATAGGGGTAATGGAGGTCATTTTCCATCGGGAGGGGAATTTCCCTTGGCAAAGGGAGTGATTTAGAATATGAGTGAGAGGGTAAAGGACTTCAGGGAGAGTGAGGCGAAGAAGTCTCAGGTCTAGGGAATCACTGCAGTTAAGTGAGCGGCTGAGGGCTTTGGCTAGGTAGGGTTTGGCAGCCGTGGGCGAGAGAACACGTAGGTGAAAGGGAAGAGCAAGGGGAGGAGGGGGGTGGTCAAAGAAATTCAGAGGGAGGACATGGTTGAGATTTGTGAAAACGGAGTTTAGGGCTGAGGCTATGCTAAGGGGATCCGTGGAGATGTTACCGTCTGTTTCTTTTTTTGCATAATATGTTTATTAAAGTTTCCACCATAAAACAAAGGTACAATCACATATACTCCATCATATACTCCATACACATACCACATTGATTCAACATGTACCTATACTCCCCAGTATCTCCTTCTTACATCAATTTATTAGTTTATTCATTCTCCCTCCAAGAAGAACAAAAGCTGCCCCAAAAAAAAAAAAAACCCAAACCACACACTTAGGTTATTTTTAATACCATACACATCTCATATTCATTAACTCTATACATTGCTAGTTTGTTCATATTCATTGACTCTGTACATTGCTAGTTTGTTATTAACCCTTCATCTCTCATTTGTTTACCCTCTCCTTATCAAGCCCAGGATGCTTTCCCCCCCCGCTCCGGCTCACTTTCAACAACTGTTCCCTCAGCTTTTCTACACATCGAGCCATTATCTCCTATTCTTGCAGCTCTTTCCCTGACATTTCCCTGTCTTCTGGGGACAATGAAAACATAAATGTTCCCCACACTTTCCAATCTCTATTTCTTGCTACATAATATAGCTTTTCCAGGCCGAGAGCCTGCAGGCACAGGTTTTTCCACTGCTGCATAGTGGGAGTATCACTTGAAACCCATGTGTTAAGGATGCAGTGCCTGGCCAGAACAACCAGGATCCGCACCCACCTCGGGAGGGGTCTCCAATCCTCTTCCTCTGAATCATCCACCCCAAACAACATGAAGAGCGGGTTTCTCTCCACCTGCCTGCCCCACATCCTTCCCATCTCCGTGGCTACTCCATCCAAAAATTGTTCAAGGTGAGGGCACTCCCAAAAGCAGTGTATATAGGTGCCCTCCTCCTTCTTACATCTCCCACACAGAGGTGATATCTTGGGTCGAAATCTGTGAACCATACTTGGGGGGCAGTAGAGCCTATGTAGGAACTTATAGTAGGACTCCTGGTATTTATTACACACCAATAACCCTTTATGCAAGTGCAGTAGTAAATCCCATCCATGGTCAGGTATCTCCCTTTTCAAATCCCTACTCCATAACATCCTAGTTTTACAGGTATAGGCCGGTAGATACTACAGCCCCATTTTTGCCACCCTTCCTGCTATTCCTCTCGCTCCCTTCCGGGTACTGAGTACCAGATGCTCGATCTCCTCTACGGGAGAGCCCACCACTCATCCCTTTCAATTGTTTTAGCATAATTTCTCGCCTGAAGGATTCGGAACATACCTAATCCCATACGTCCCCCTAGCTCTTCCTTCCCCCCCGACATTAGTCTCCTTCCCTTCCATAAATCTTTTACGCACTTAACCCCTCTCTCCTCCCAACGTAAAAATCCTGTATCTTCCAACCCTACCACAAAACCTGGATTCCCCCTCAGTGGGAGCAGCAATGTCTCCTCCCCGATCTCACTCCTACCCACTTCAATAGCTGTTCCCACCCCTCCAAGACTGAGACCACCAGTGGATTTGGATTTGCCTGACCATTATATGCCTTTTTCCCTCCCCTTCTCAGGAACGCCGAAAGCCTTACCACTCCCTCCCCTCCCCTTCCTCTAAATCTAACCACCCTGCTTCTGGCGGTCTATTCACCCAATCCCCTAACAGTCTATACTGCATAGCTAAAGCATAATTCTTTAAGTCAGGTAGATTTAGGCCACCCCATCCCCATCTGCTTGAAGCCTCCGAAGGCTCGCTCTGGGCCTCCGCCCCTTCCATAAAAAGCCCGAAAAGGCCTTATCCATCCTCTTCATATCCTTCTTATTAAGGCCCACCGGCAACACTTGCATCAAGTACAGTATCTGTGGCAAAGTATTAATTTTTACAAGATTTATACGACCTAACCACGATAGAGGTAGGTCTCTCCACCTTCTCAACTCCTCTTCTACATTCTGCACCATTGGCCCATAATTTAACTTATAGAGCTGACTCAACTCATGCCCTATATGAATCCCCAGGTATGTAAATTCTGTTTTTGCCTTTTTAAGGCCCCAAGCCATATTTCCACACTCTTTTTCAGTTTCTCCCCATAGCATAATTTCGGACTTGTGGATATTTATTTTACATCCGGAGAACACTGCAAACTGCTCTATCATTGCCAGCAATGGGGGAACAGATCTAGCCGGGTCCCGGACATACAATAGCATGCCATCTGCGTATAATGTGACCTTATGTTCTTTCCCCGACCTCCCAACCACCCCCCCCCAATTTCCATTGAGCTTCTAATGGCAATCGCTAGAGGCTCTATAGCCAGTACAAATAGGAGCGGTGAAAGGAGACAACCCTGCCGAGTGCCCCTACGGAGGGTAAATTTCCCAGTTAAGCCTCCATTCACCAGTACTCTCGCCTCCGGGGCTTTATACAAGCTTTCGACCCATCCTATAAGTCCTTCTCCCATCCCATACATCCGAAGGACCCCAAATAGATACTCCCACTCTATACGGTCAAACACCTTCTCAGCGTCCATTGTTAGAACCGCTACATTTTTTTGACTGTGGGAAGCTCTCCACATTACATTGAGGAGTTTTCTCATATTATGATACGAGCATCTACCAGAGACAAAACCTGTCTGGTCTGGGTGCACCAACGCTGGTAGACATTGATCCAGTCTCCTGGCCAAAACCTTGGCCAGGATCTTGGCATTGCAATTCAATAGGGAAATCGGTCTATATGACGAACACTCCTGCTCATCCTTCCCTGGCTTGGGGACCAAACAGATGACTGCTTCCCTGAATGAAGCCGGAAGATCATTTCCCCCCCTCTCTAACCTCAGAAAAAACCTGCTGTAGAGGTTCCACTACATGCTCCAGCAGCGTTTTGTAAAACTCTATGGGGAATCCATCCGGTCCACTGGCCTTTCCCTGCTTCAGACACTGTATTGCTTGCCTAATTTCCAATTGTGTAATTTCCCCATCCAGCTGTTTTTGTAGCTGTTCAGTTAATTTAGGAATTTTAACTCCCCTAAGAAACTGCGCTGCCATTTCTCCCATTCCGGTACATTCTGCTTGGTACAGCTGTCTACAGAATTGCTCAAACCTGTTCCTTATTAAAACTTTATCCGTAACCAGCTTCCATTCCCCATCTTTTATTCCAGGGATGTGCGTACATACCCGCCTTCCCTTAATTAACCGAACCATTAATGGGCTAGATCTGTTCCCCCATTTGAACAAACAGCTTCTAGCAAGCATCCCAGCCATTCGCGCTTCTCCCAAAAGAAAGGCATTTAGTGCCTCCCTTGCAGCTTTCAAGTTTTTTTCCCCTTCCCCTGTTGCCCTTCCCACTACCTCCCTTTCCCACCTCCTTACCTCTTCCTCTAATTCCTTTCGGGTGGTTTTCTTCTTTTTTTTATATTGGGCAACAAAGCTAATGATGGTACCCCTTATAAATGCTTTGCCAGCTTCCCAAACACCCTTGGGGATTCCACCGACTTCTCATTCATTTCTTTATAATACTGCCACTGCTGCTTAGTATATTCAATAAATTATTTTTTGCCCAGCAGATACCTCGGAAATTTCCAGGGCGGGGGACCCACACTCTCTTCCTTTATTTCCAACACCATCTGAACCATAGCATGGTCCGATAAGAGAATGGGACTGTGTTCAATTTTTTGTACCCTACTTAACCAAGGTCGGGGTACATAAATGTAGTCTATCCTAGTTCTAGATCTGGTCATTTCGCCTATTACCAATCTATTCAATAGATCTCTCTGTCTGGGGCAATTTCCAGCAATCTGGAAAATTGCCACAGTCACTCCCATTCATAAAGGTGGAGATAGGACCCTGGCCGGAAATTACCGGCCTAGCTCCATTCTCTCTCCTCTTTCCAAAGCCCTGGAAAAAGTAGTGGCCTCCCAATTTACTGACTACCTCTCCAACTATAACATTCTCTGCCCTGAACAACACGGTTTCCGGGCTGGCTACAGTACCACTACTGCCCTCCTAGAATTCTCTAACTTTCTCCACTCCTCCCTGGACCAGGGCTCCTTGGCTGTGGCTGTGTTTGTAGACCTTTCGAAAGCATTCGACACAGTCTCCCATCCCCTCCTTCTAGATGCCCTCAGTTACTCTGGCTTTGCCGCTGGGCCTATCTCCTGGTGTGCTAGCTATCTGTCAGCCCGCTCACAGCACATAAAAATTGGGGGGCTCTCTCTGGCATACGTCCCATCCTTTCCGGTGTCCCCCAGGGCTCCATTATTGGATCCTACTCTTCTCCCTTTACCTTAACTCCCTCCCGGGCTCCTGTAGTGGGAATACATTATTGTATATGATGATGCCGCTATCTTTGCCACTGATCGTAACCCTATCACACTCCAGGACTCCCTGCAAAGATCCTTTAATAAAGCTGAGGGTTGGTTCAAGGAGCGTAGGCTGGTTATAAATCTCAAAAAAACTAAAACTATGGTCTTTGCTCACCCACAAAACAAGTTTTGCAACTTTCAGCTCCAGATACACTCAAGCTCCAAGCTTATGCTTGAGCAAGTCTGCTCCTATAAATACCTTGGAATCCACTTTGACTCCTCCCTCTCCTTCCATGGCCACATCTCAGCCCTTGCCACAGCAGTGAATATCAGACTAGGCATATTACACCGGCAAAAAAAGTGTCTCCCCCCCAAGGCCCTTCGACTCGCAGTCACCTCATCCATACTGTCACTAGTGGATTATGGGTTGCCTGTGTATGGCTCTGCTGATCAGACAGCTCTCAACAAAATTTACACCTTACTGAACTAAGCTTGCAGGCTAATCACAGGTGCCCCCAGGCTAACTCACACCTGTCAGTTATATGAGAAAGCTGTATTGCTTGACCTTGATGAACGGCTCAAATATCAGACCTGTATCATAACTAAAAAAAACCTTCTTGGGCTATCCCCACCAGGTCTGATGGCTACCACACAACGTGCTAACTCGCAAGTGCACACCCGTTCCGCTGACAAAACCACCCTATTGATCCCTAAGGCTAGGACCGCGCACGGTCAACGAGCCTACGGCTATAGAGCCCCCTTCTGGTTCAACATCTGGCCCCCATCCATCTCCGATGCCCCTTCTATACCCTGCTTCAAAACCACCCTACGAAAATCACCTAATCAGTATTCGTAGCTGCACTTGCCACTAGTTTTTTAGCATGGATAAACAATATGACAAGGCCAATCTGAAAGCTGCTTATGACTACTGTATGTTGATTGCTGGATGATACTTTCTGTTTATCACTCGCTATTGTTTTCACTTGCTGTACCACCCATTGTTTTGTACCCGTTATTGTTTACATGCTGTTGTAATGTGACCTACCTTTACAGTATGTGACAAGGTACCTTTGTAAATGAGCCTCTGGCTCAAAGGTCTTCCCAAAACCGCTGTACTAATAACTAAAAAATAAAAATAAATAAATAAATCCTGGTCCAGGTTTTGTGCGGGTTCGAGTAGAAGGTAAATCCCTTCTCCATTGGATGTCTAGCTCTACAACAGTCTATCATATCCAGGTCAAGCACCCCCTCCTGCCACCTCTTCAACCTGCCTCCGTATCTACTCTTCCCCTCCGAATGGTCTAACTCCCCTTGCATAACTGCATTAAAATCCCTTCCCATGATTAGCCCATTAAATTGTTCCCTCATCAGCATGACAAGAATTTCTTGATAAGAGGCCGGGTCAAAAACAGAGGGGGCGTAAATACTTCCAAAAGGGATCTTCTCCCCAGATAACACCCCTTCCACAAAAATATATCTCCCCTCCTCCTTATCTGCCACTACTCTTGTACTGATGAAAGGGATCATTCTACCTATCAGGACCGCTACTCCTCTTTTATGTGAATTGTAAGGGGATGCAAAGCACTTGCCCACCCATCCTCTCTCCAGCTTGCAATGCTCCCGGCTAGTTAGGTGCGTTTCCTGTAGGAGGGCCACTTGAGCACCCTGGCGACGCAAGGCTATCAAGATACCAGTGCGCTTGATCGGCGACGAGATCCCCTTCACATTCCATGAGACAATTCCCAATGTTTTATGCTTAGCCATAGGACCATAGTGCCATTCCCTTCATCCCTTCTATTACTGTTATGTTGTTCCGAGTGTCCCACAATCCAGGCCTACTATAATTTACAGAGTCGTATACTAGCATCACACTCTTCACGATTAATAAAAATGAGACATATTCACCATCTTGTATTAAATCATACAAACATACCTGTAACATACCCCAAGCCCAATATAGCCCCCCTCCCCTCCCTTTCAAATCAAAACAAAAATTCCCATTTCTAAACATACCCCCTCTAAACACTATCTGCCTCATTGCCATTCAAAACCTAGAATGGACCAACTACATACAAATGCAAACGCTCGGTCCCCCGCTTATTTAACTTCATACAGCATCCGTGTAATTCGTTCATAAGTTCCCCACAACTTGTCATAAAATTAACAGTCCAACCATAATCACATATTTTTCAGTCTTTAATGTCCTTGAAAAGGAATCGCCACTGTTCCCTCCTGGTGCCGCCTACGTGATCCCCTTGCCCTGCTGCCCCCCCCCCCCCAGCAGGTCGTGAAGCCTTCCTTCTCCTTAGCTCTCATAACAAGAACCATAAAAAAATTCATAGAGGCCTGAGGGGCGCCGGCGCTGCCCTAAAAACCCACGCAGCATCGGCACACCCCCCACGCCCCCACTTACCCGACCTCAGCAACGTCTTGCCTCCAGAACAAGGCCTGACCCTTTTTGCATGGCCGAATTCCACCTCGACAAGTCCTCCATTAGGGCACAACTCGACTTCCACAGCAATGCCTCTTCTAACAGTCCATCCAACTAGTTAACCATCTGCATGCCAGAGGGCTTTTCTCTTTGAGCCTCTACTCTTTGTTCTCTTTTTATTTTTCTCCGGTTCTTCTCATACCTCCACACTTCATAGTTGCTCCAGCCAGGCACCAGGAAGGGGGACACATCCGTAGGGGAAAGAGGAGAAATAAAAATTATAGAAAGTTCAACTTCGGGCCCTCCGAAACAAGGAGGCAACCGCTTTGAACCAACCAACAGCTTTCAGTCATTTTAACAACTTCGAAACAATCACAGCCAACACAACTGTGCTTCTCACAGCTTCTCCCGATCAGCGGCTCTCGTCCCGCCTTTTTCTTTAAATCTTCCACAAATGCAGCTGCCCTCTCCGGTTCCCAGAACGTGAATGTAGCCCCTTCGTGTTTAATTTTCTGGATCGCAGGGAATAACATAAAACAGTCCACTTTCAACTCTCTGAGTTGTGTCAGCATGGGGTTAAAGGCCCTCGACGTGCTGCAACAGCTCTATGGACACGCTCCAACTTCAACCTCCCTTTCTTCAGCTTCATGCCCAACATGTTCGGTAACTTCTCCGAACAAAAGGACAAGATATCAGGACCCTCCTTCCCCTCAGGGAGGCCCCGGAGCCGGAGATTTAGATGCCTTGCATAGTTTTCTTGGTAGTCGTGCTGCTCCACTAGTTCTGCAAGCTCCTTCTCTAACTTAGCCACGCGGGCGACCATCGGGTCCATATCATCTTCCAGCTTTGAAACCCGCTCCTCCACTTCCGTAACTCTACCCGTCTGTGCTGTCAATTGCTCCATTAAATTCTGCAGTCGGCCATCAATTTTCTGCTCCAGCTTGTTCCATTTCCCCTCCAGCGCCTCCATTACTTGTTCTGATACCTCGCGGCCTAAAACCGTCATCTCAGTCGCTGAGAGCGAGATCGGGCCTATTACCTCCGAGGGCTTTGCAGTTGCTCTCTTCCCCTGGCTTTTGGTTGCGGACCGCTGATTCTTCCCTGCATTTGGGAGCAGATATTCCTCCATTCTGCTTTCCCCTCTCGATTTCTGCTCTTATTATCTACTTTTGAACATGGAAGCTGCTAAATTAAGATATTTATTTATAGCGGGCGAGGGAGCTGCAGGAACCCACGTCCTTACAGCTGGCTGCTCATCAGCGCTCCCCCGTTACCGTCTATTTCTAATTGGTCCGGGGGCTGGTTTGGGGCTTTACCGCAGAGTTCCTTAATATTATTCCAGAATTTGTGCCCATCTCCCCAGGTGGATGTTAAGGACGCTTTGTAGTAGTCTGCTTTGGCAGTGTGGAGGGCCCATGTACATTTGTTTCGAAGCTCCCTATATCATTGCCTGTCAGCTGGCAGTTTGGTTTCATTAGCAATATGCCAGAGGGAGTCACGCTGTCGCAATAGGCCCAGGAGGTGATCAGAGAACCAGGGGACCTGGTTACCTCTGGTCATCTTCTTGGTAAGGGGGTGCGAATTTATCACATATTCTTTTGAATGTGGAGGTAAATAGATCAAGCGCACGATCTGGGTCTGGGGTGTTTACAAGGGGGGGTCCAGTCCCACTTTCTAAGTGGTCCTTGAGCTGGGAGAGTTTTCCAGGGCCAAGCTTGCGTTGTAAGGTAATTTTGGGGGGGGGGGGTGCTTGGGGACACAGCCGGACCAAGTGCAGAGCACAGGAGAGTGATCATTTAGAGCGTTAGGAAGCACCTGGGTGTTGGTTATTCTGTGTGGGTGGTTAGTGAAAACCAAATCCAGGAGGGAGGATGTCCCTGTGCAGTCATTTATTTGGGTGGGGGAGGTGACAACCTGAGTGAGGTTAAGCGATGTGGCATCATTAATATATGGTGCAGCTGTCTTAGTTAACCAATTTATGTTGAAGTCACCCATGACTATTTTTTCATAATGAGGCGGCAGAGTGGAGAGATAATTAAGAATGGCCTGGAAGGCAGGTTTGTGTTTCTTGGGAGGAATGTAAACAATGGTGAGTAGGAGAGGGGAAGTAGACCTGCCTAGAGTTATTTTAGCGTTAGAGCTTGAGCCCTTGATGCTAGCTGTGTCGTAGGGAGTAGCTGACCTGACAGCAAGTCCTTAAGGTAGAGAGCGCAGCCACCACCTCGCTTACCCACTCTATCAGAGCGATAGAGGAGGTAACCGGGGAGGTTAACAGCAGAGTCTGGTACAGAAGGGGAGAGCCAGGTTTCACCCAGTCCAATGACGTCAGAGTGGTGCTGGAGTACCCACCCCTGAAAGGGGTCCCATTTTTTTTGAAAGCTGCAGATGTTAAGTGAGGCGATGCACAACCCACTGGTAGGGAAGGGGATGGGCTGGGAGGCAGTCTGCAGGCCAGTGTTGGGGTGGATATTGCCTGTAAGAAAAAGTAACAGGACAAGGGACCTGAGGCGGTTGTTTCTAGTTTGTGTATGTAATTGATGACACTTATGCATCATATACCCTTTGGATGGATGGAAGGTGGGTATTGGAAGTTTCAAGTTTTGGGGAGCAGCCAGGAGGAAAGTGGGGCAGAGGGGAGGGGTACGGAGGTGAGAGTACAACTGGGGGCAAGTAGGAGAGAGGAGGGCTACATAGAGTGCAATGGCCAAAAGGATGCATACTGATAGAGAGGAAGATGGTAGGGATGTTTAAGGTTAAGTTCTTCGAGGTGGTGGTGGTGCGGGCAGAGGGGTACCTGTGTGCCGTTTTGCCAATTCCCTGCTCAGGGGTAGACCGGAGAGGGGACAGCAAGGAGGAGAGTGCCAGTCTGATTGCAGCTGTAATACACGCATGATGTTCCACTTCGTCTAGGAAGGAAGAGAGAGCAGCAGAGTGACAGAGAGGAAAGTGGGCAGGAGCATGTTAGGCTGGAGAGGTGAGGATAGCCTTACCGAACAGGGAAAGAGAGAGGCAGAGTTATAGCTTGAAACAACAGTGGAGAGAGTTCATAGGAGTGGGCAGGACCTCTGGTGGTTGGAAAATATAACCTGCAGATGGGAAAGGTGGCTGACTGGTTAAAAATGCGAGTGGGAGGGAGTCAGCTACGTTATATAGTGCAGAGCCCACCAAGGGTGGTGGTGGGGAGTCGATGCTCTGCGTCGGCGGGGACAACACAGTGATTCTCCTCAGGGGCAGCCGATCAATGCAAGCAGTGCATCTACCTGGTATCTGCGCTTGGGGTTCGGGCGTGCGGGGGAGGGCTGCTTCAGCAGTCCCTCATGACCTCCGGCGACCTCCTGTTTATTTCTTGGAGCCTTGACTAGCTGTGGAGGAGACAAGGAGTCGGTGAGTTAATTTATATAGTTGCAGCACAAGTTGATAGAGGGGGAGGGTCTAGTAGTTGCCGCAATAGGGGGAGGCTATCGTTGGAACCTTTTCAGCTTAGCAATGGGAAACAGTTTAGCACTTTGCATTTATAAGTACAAGTACAGCAAGGGCACATAAATTCATTCAGTTAACCTTCTAGTTGCTACAGAGAAACAGGAAATCAGAGAAAATAGCTCAGTAAATAATTTGGGTAACCTTATAGACTGCTGTAAAAAATTTCAAGTTTTCAGAGGGAGCTCTGTAATTAAGGTACCTTAATGATTGCTGTAAAATGTGTTAGTTTTCAGAGAAAGAAACTCAGTAAAAGGAAAAATCTGTTTCCATGGGAGCTCAGTAATTAAGGTACCTTAAAGATTGCTGCTAAATGTGCTAGTTTACAGGGACAGAAACTCAGTGAAAAAATATATCCACGGGAGTTCAGTAATCAAGGTACCTTAAAGATTGCTGCCAAATGTAATAGTTTACAGAGACAGAAACTCAGTAAAAAAAACTATCTCCACTTGTGTGGTGACTGAAATGCAGTGCCAATAACTAAGGATAAAGTTTTTAAGCTTTGGTTCCAAGTCCCTTATTTTTCAAAATAAAATGGTGCCAAAACCACACAGTGATTCTCCTCAGGGGCAGCCAAGCTATGCGAGCAGTGTCTCTACCCGGTATCTGTGCTTGGGGTTCGGGGGGGGACAGCGGAGGACAGGTTCAGCAGTCCCTCACGACCTCTGGCGACCTCCTGTTTATTTCTTGGAGCCTTGGCTAGCTGGTATCTGCGCTTGGAGTTCAGAGGGGCGGGGGAGGGCAGCTTCAGCAGTCCCTCACAACCTCCGTCGGCCTCCTGTTTACTTCTTGGAACCTTGGCTAGCTGGTATCTGCGCTTGGGGTTCGGAGGGACGCGGGAGGGCAGCTTCAGCAGTCCCTCACGACCTCCGGCGACTTCCTGTTTATTTCTTGGAGCCTTGGCTAGCTGGAATCTGTGCCCGGGGTTCGGGGGGTGGGGGAGGGCAGCTTCAGCAGTCCCTCACGACCTCCGGCTACTTCGGCGATCTCCTGTTTATTTCTTGGAGCCTTGGCTAGCTGCTCCTCTTGTTCCTCGACAGCTTCAACCAAGGGAAGCTGGAGGGTGTCAGCCACCTTTTTGTAGAACACATAGTGGGATGGGGACTCAGAAAGCCTGGGAGGGGGAAACATTAGAAGGTCTGTCTGGGGAGATATCCGGTTCAATGGGATCATCCAGACCTCCACCACCACCACCACCACCACCACCATCATCATCATCGTCCTGTTCTTCATCCCCTTCCCATTCCAGTTCATAAAATTCATCCGGAACATATTCCAGAACCAGGAGAATCGACCGAACCGAACGCCTACGCAGAGGTGCCGGATTGGACGGAACCAGATGGATCGATTCTACAATGCTTATCGCCCTGGCTATTTCTTCGGCGGTTGGATGCTGCCGTTCTGGATCAGAACCGTCCGACTTCCTTTTTCTTTTTGATGGAACCGACCCCTCAGGACTGGATCTCCTTTTGCCCGAGGGAGTATCGCCCAGGTCAGTGGGCACTCCCTCAGGTTCGGCCAGAACCGAACCGGGCTGGCCATCCGGATTAGCGGACTTCTTGGCCTCCTTTTCCATGAGCCTACCCAACCTCTTTTCTAGGGTGGACTTCGGGAAATTCTTATAGATTTGGCAGCCTGAATCGAGGTGGTCAAACCCCAAACAATAAACACAAGTGGTGTTAGGGTCTGCCTTAGCAAAGGCATCCCCACACTGACCACAGTGTTGAAACCCAGTGGACCCGTTTTTTTTTCTTCGGTTTCTCAGACATGGCCAGACTATAACTTGCCCTTTGAAAGCTTAAAAGCCAGGTAAGACCCTCCTATCAGTTACCAACCATGTTATGGGTCGTGGAAAAAAACGTATAAAACTACAGTTTTTTTGAAACCGATAGGGACCGGCACCTTACACTAAAAAACAGAAAAATTAAACAACCCTAACACAATCGGTTCCTAACTGGACTGATGAACAGAGTTTACAATTTCCACACAGAAAATAAACAATTAAAACAATTAATTTAACCTAAAGTCCACTACCCACAACATTTACTGTACCGCAGACAGGGATCTGAAGCTGAAAATAAAAGAAAACGGTATTTAAACCGACGTATTTATTTAAACCGAAACACCAAGTGAAGGAGCAATCTCTGGAGCGACTGTTCAGTTAGGTGGAGTAAAAAAATCTGACGGTTGGGTTGGCCTGGTGACGCTGAGGGTTGAGGCGCTGGATGCCACACCTCGCACTACGCCGGCGACCCAGGTTTGGGAACGAATCCCCCTCCGCCGAGGGTCAGCTGGGGAGAGAGAGAGGATCGAGAGTCCATAGGACTGCTCTCCTCTCTGGGGAAGCCTGGGTAGCCAGTGCAGCAGCGACCCCAGTGGAGACCGGTGGCACTGCTATGCACATGGGGCTTAGCTCAGAGGGTAGAGCGTCAGCAGCTGTCCTCCGGACGTGGTTGGGAGAACCCATGTCTCAGGCTGGGACGGCATTGCACATCCTGCGTCAGGGGAGGCGTAAACACCACAGGGAAAAACCCCTCTGGGCCGGATAGGTGACGGCCCGCCCTGAGTCACGCTGCCACACATCCAATACTGGAGCTCCTCCACCGCCTCTTCTATCTCCTCAGGCCCTATGTCCTCTGGGGGCTCGCAGTGGGCTGTAGAGCAGTACTGGCCAGAGGTGAGGCCCGAGAGAGTTCCGGCTCCAGAGACGAGAAAAAGAGTTGGGGGAGAGAATCTGACGGTCACACTTTGAAGTGCTGCAGACACAGGTCTGAACCGAGCTCGAGCTCAACGTTCTATGCTTCCTGTATAGAATTAACTCTTTCCTCTCCGGAGCAGTTCAAGTGGTGGGGCTAACTGCATATGTCAGAATACAGCAAGACTTCATGTTGTTTGAAATGCTGGTAGGGCAAGAAGTTATGAAAGTCTCAGTGTGCTGTGCAAATACAGTCTAATGAAAGGCAAGAACTTTAGATTCAATACTAACTTAAGTACATGTTAAAGTGTAATATTAATGTATGTTAGAAGCAAAAAAATATATAACAGAAAATTTCTATATATGGCATAAAGAGGGTTTAAAGTAGAGTTCCCCTAGTGTGAGCATCTGTTTCACATATTTATACCGCATACAACCTATCTCGAGACATTTTCCCCAATTATACACTTAGCTATATTCCATAAACTTTAAGATTTTCAGTGCTGTAAGATGATATTGTAGTATATGGTTATGGCTTATTTTGTATGGAAAACTGTGGTTTTCCAAATCTTGTTGTAGGACAGTTCAAAGGTCAAAAAAGTTGTTGTACTATCGTTCTGACATCATAGCGATAGTACAACAACTTTTTGGCCTTGAGCTGTTACCCGATTGGTTAGCAGCAGTGATTATAAAAAATGTACTGAAAATGGCGCGAGCTTAGCAAGCGTCGGCAAGAGAAGAAAGTTAGATAGTTTGGACAACGGACTGCTACAGTGGGCCCGTGTCCAAACTATCAATTTGCCAGGTTTCTTTTTCTTTTTTAATCAGTGGGAAGTTGCTACGTCGAGCAGTGGGACAGCAGTGAGCAGGAACGCAGAGATTCAGGGACTGCACTGGAGCCGAGCTGCTAATGTGGCGAGGACAGGTCTGGGAGCATTTGGGAGCAAGCAGGAGTGAGGACACAAGGTATGAATCTTGTGAAATTAAATTTTGTGCATTTTGGGGAACCAGCATTATATAAAATAGTGGATTGGAGTGACCATCACAACAAGGCTGGTAAACCATCTCATGAGTTGATGACATCACAGTGACCTCTCCAGCTTCGCTCTCGAGGTCTCAATGATGTCATCAACTCCCTCGATGGAAACACAGCCTTGTTGTGGATGGTCACCCATCCACTATTTTATATATACAAGATAATATCAATTGTCAGTATAAGAGCCAAATTAAAAAACAAACCTGTCAAGGACCCCTAAGAAAATAAGACCATGCATCCTAATATGTTAAGGGTTCAATATTTACTGATCACTATAATATAACCCAATGGAATTCAACCTGTCAGAGACCCCCAAGTAAATGGAATCATGCACCCAATATGTATAAAGTTCAAAAATGTGATAGTATATAAGAAAAAATTACTCACCTTAGTAATGTTGTTTCTTCTAATGGAGTCTTGCTATATTATGACAATTGCAGTTTGTCCCACCATTAGAACTGCCCCGGAGGTGAAATAGTTAACTCCATTCCATGAATGGAACTTTGAGCACGAGCTCTAAAATAGAAGCTCTGTCTGTGGAGATTCAAACCTGAACTGTCAGATCTTTATGAGCAAAAACTCACTAAGGTCTGTGTGGAAGCTGTAACTCACTCAGCCAACTGGCTACCTAAATAATAACACCCATTGCTGGTCCCAACACCCAATACTCAAGTCAGGGACCAGAATTACTAACACAATTTTAACAAAATGAGAATAAAACAAGAGGATAATAAAACACCACACCCCAAACCCCAAAAGGGGTGAAACACTTAAAAGGGCATAAAATAGTGCCCACACTAGGTTGCCCACACCCTACCCAAGTAGAGGTTCTGAGAGGGGCAGGCTGGGGGGGAGGTCATAATATAGCAAGACTCCATTAGAAGAAACAACATTACTAAGGTGAGTAATTTTTTCTTCAAACAACATGAAGTCTTGCTATATTATGACACTTGCAGACTACACAGCAGTACCTCCATGGAGGAGGGGCAGAACCTACTTAGGGAATAGGCTCTGAAGAACAGCTGTGCCAAACCGAGCATCTCTCCTAGCCTGGACATCCAGGGAGTAATGCTTGGTGAAAGTGTGATGCGTTTTCCAAGTAGCAGCCTGGCATATCTTCAGTATATAGGGATGTCTCTGGCAGCAGCTAGAGACGCTGCTACTTCTGGTAGAAAGAGCCCTCAAGCCAGAGGGGATCTCTGCCCAGTTTCTGATAACAAAATTGGATACAAGAGACAATCCACCTGGTAATTGATCTCTAGTGGCAATTTTCCTTTCCCAACCTCACCAAAAGTGAGGAACGTTGGAGGATTCGAACTCACGCACCCTTGGTACGTTCTATATAGTAACTAAGAGCCCTCTTAACATCCAGGCTGTGCAATCTCCTCTCAGCAGAAGAGGAGTGTTCAGAGAAAATTACTGGAAGGGAGATAGATTGGTTAAGATGGAAATCTGAAACCAAATAGGCAAAAACTTCCTGTTAGTCCTGAGGACTACCTTATCCCTGTGGAAAGAAATAAAGTCATTTTCTACTGACAAGGCTTGCAACTCACCTATGCGTCTAGCAGAAGTGATAGCCACTAGGAAAACAGTTTTCCCAAGTTAGATACTTCAGCTCTGCAGAAAACAGAGGTTCAAAAGGAGGTTGCATTAACTGGGCAATGCAAACATTAAGGTCCCAGGCAGGGGCCGATCCCGAAAAAGTGGATTAGTATGGAGTAATCCCTTAAAAAACTTGGAAAACACAGGGTGAGCGGAAGAGAGGATGACTTTCCTGCTGAAACAAAAGCAGAAACAGCTGCCAAATGAACTCTCAGGGTAGCTGGTCTGAGCCCAAGGAATTAAGATGGACCATGTAATCTAACACAATGGGCAAATCAGCAGATTCTGGGAAATATGCTTCCAGACACCAAATGGAAAACCTTTTCCATTTAGAATTATAAAAGTACTAGTGGAAGGCTTCCTAGAAGCCTTTAGGATTAAAGGACACCCTGAGAGAGGTGAGTCAGCAACTCACTCCTCAAGAGCCAGGCCTTGAGGCAGAGGGATTTGAGGTTCGGATACCAAACTCTCCCTGGGCACAGGTTAATCAGGTTGTGATTCCTGGGGAGGGAAGGGGAAGATGGACTGTCAGGAACAGAAGGAGGGGTACCAGGGCTACCGACTATCCGGGCAGCAATCAGAATCACCCTGCAAGGCTGAGATCTGATTTGACTAACACTTTGAATAGGAGAGGGAAGGGGAAAAGACAAAGAAACTTCCTTCCCAATCCAGGAGAAGGGCTCCAGGGGACTGAACCCAACACTGGAGGCCTGCAACAGAACAGTGGAAGTTGGTGATTGTCTGGGGCTGCAAAAGATCTATCTGGTGCCCCATCTGGCAAAACTATCCCAATACTTGAGGATCCAGGGACCATCCGTGATGGCCCTGGGAAATCCTGCTGAGAGCATCTGCTAGGACATTGTCCTTTCCTGGAAGGTGAACTGCTATGAGGGAAGTGTTCAGGAATAGGCCAGAGACCATAACTTCATTGCCTCGGTGCACAAGGCCAAGACCAGTGCCCCCTGTTGTTGATGTACCACATTGTTGTGGTGTTGTCTGTTCTGACTTGTACCACTTTGTTCTGAACAGATGCAGAAAACGCTGAAGAGCTAAAAGACAGCTCTAAACTCCAGCAAATTGATGTGGAGCAGAGATTCCTGGGGGACCACACTCTCTGAGTGGAGAGGTCGCCATGTGGGCTCCCACCCAGAAGGGAGGCATCTGTAGTGAGAGTCAAAGTGAGAGAGGGGAATGAAGGGGACCCCAATCTCGAATTGCTCTGATCCCGCCACCACTGGAGGGCCTGGATCAAGGTTCGAACACTGGGACCAACTTGGAAAGGGTCTTTCTCTGAGACCAATAGGCTCTCAAGTGAAACTGAATGTCTCTCATATGAAATCTTGCTCCTGCACAACAGCTGTGGATGCAGCCATGTGCCCCAGGAGCTGCAGAGTGTCTTGCTGGCCGAGAGACCTGCAGAGTGAAGGAGGAGGAGGCAGAGCCACTCAAATTCCTTACCCTATCTAAGGAAGAAAAGCTCTGGCTAGGTTTTAGTCCAATTCTGCCTATATAAAGGTGAGTACCTGGACTGGTTCCAGAACCGACTTTGGTAGATTTAGCAGAAAACCCAGGAGGTGAGAAGCTGCTGGGTGACTTGCAGGTGAGATTTTACCTGTTCTGGGGACCAGCCTGCAATGAGCCAGTCGTCTGAATCGAGAACAGCAATCCTTTGCCTCCTTAAGTGGCCATGCTGCCAGACATTTTGTGAATACCCTTGGGGCAGAGGTAAGGCGGGCATTGCTCTGAACTGGTAGTGACCTGAGGGCAGTTCAATCTGAGGTACTTTCGATGGGAGCTTCTGATAGGACGTGAAAATATGGCATCCTTGAGGTCCAGGAAGCTAACCAGTCCCCTGGCCTAGAGAGGGTAAAATCATTGCCAGAGTTACCATTTTGAACTTTGGTTTCAAAAGATGCTTGTTCAGATATCTGAGGTCTAAGACAGGCCGCCATTCTCCTGTCTTTTTTGGGGTAAGGAAGTATCTGGAATACAGACCCCTGCCTTGGTGCAGGGGAGGAACCCTTTCTACTGCTCTGAGAGCCAACAGGGTTGAGACCTCTGCTTCTACAGCAAGGGTCTCTGAAGAACTTGCAGGTAGAAAAAACCTGGTTCTCATCTTGGGAAACTTTTTGAAGCTGAGAACCAGACCCTGGCTTACTACTTCCAGAACCCACTTGTCTGAGGTTAAAGACGCCCAGTTCTGACTGAAGTAAGCCAACCTGCCCCCTACTGGTAAAGGAGAATCGGCCCTGGGCACCCCATCAGGGTGCCTGCTTAGCAGGTGCTTTAGGCTGAGGGGTGGGAGCAGGCCTGCCACACCCCGCCTGCTCCTGCTTCTGAAGAAGCCCCTCTGAGCATAAGCAGAGGAGGCCTGGGTCTGATAAAGGCCTGTGAAAGGCCTACCCCTACCCTGGGGGTATGCCTCTGAGGGAGTGGCTTGCGCTCCTTAGCTAGGCACTTTGTAAGTAGTCCTATATTCATCCATCTTTTTCATGTAATTCTCTGTCTCCCCAAACAGAGAATTTCCCACCACAGGAAAATCCATAGCCTTAGTCTGGGTATCCTGTGACAGGTTAGTAAACCCGAGCCAGGCCAACCTACGAAAAGCTACAGATGTGGCCATGACTCTAGAGGAAACATCATTAACATCCACAGCAGCATGAAACTGCACCTTAGAAACCTCAATGCCATGGCAAGCCACCTGTTCTAGTTCGCTAGCCAGCTGGCCATGGCTTGTTGTGCTAATCCATAACAGTATCCCATCTAGATTTCTGATACCTGCTACATAAGCCATATAATTTGCTTCCAGAGTCCCAAGGAGGCTGCCATATACTGTTTTTTTTTTTTTTTTGCCATGGCATCAATCTTCCTGGAATCCTTGTCAGGAGGATGTGAAGCCAAGGAATATTAGCTTTATCACAGGCTGCAGCCTGAACTACCCAACATGACTGCATTGCTGTGAAAGGAATTCTGTATCAGGACCTGACAATGTGTACCTTCTGTCCATCTTTTTATCTACAGGAGGCACAGAATTAGGAATTTTAAAATTTTATTGTTTGTTTCCTAAAGACTTATGCAAAGGAATAGACAATCTCCTAGACTCTGGTATATCCATAATTTCTACAAATCAGGCTCTCTTGCTCATCCACAGCTTCCTCCCATGGGAGCTGAGAGGATTCAGCAACCTTTTATACAACAGAAAAGAAGGGACTCAGAAAGCATAGGGGGAGATTGTAAGGGTCAGTCTGGGGAGATGTCCGGTTCAGTGGGCACACCCAGACTCTCTCAGTCGCATTCACACTGATCATCCTCATGCCCCCCATCCTCTGGTTCATAAAAATCTCCAATATCATATTCCTGAACCGGTGGAACCGGCCGAACCAACCTTTTACCATACAGTGGCGGTTCGGACGGAACCGGAGAAAGTGACTGTACAATTTGTATAGCTTTTGCTAGTTCTGCAGCAGTTGGAGAAGGAATTTTGGACTTCATACCTGCTGATTTTCTTTTTTTTTTTTTTTTAGTTTACTTTGCCCGAGGAAGTCTCGCCCTGGTCAGAGGGCACTCCCTCCGGATGCGGTTGGCACCGAGGCAGGCTGCCATCCGGGTCAGCGGACTTTTGGCCTCTTGCTCCCCTGAGCCTGCCCACCTCTTATCCAGGGTGGCTGCAGGAATTTTTACAAATCTGGCAGTCTGAAATGAGGTGGTCAACCCCAGACAATAAACACATGTAGTGTGGGTCAGCCTTGGCAAAGGTTTCCCCACAGACACTACAGTGTTGAAACCAGTGGGCCGGTTTTTCTTTTGAGTTTCTCAGACATGATGCCAGCCTAACCAAGAAACTTGCCCTTTTAACGGCAGTGCCAGGCAAGACACCCTTATCGGTTCCCAACCGTGTCACGGGTCATGGAAAAACCGTAATGAAATCCGGTTTTTAGAACCGATAAGAACTGGAACCGCATCAAAAGCTTTAAAATGCTTATTTTTTAAGGTTTTAACCAACCTGATCGGGTTCGAACCGATAAACATTTACAAGTTCCACACAGAATAAAACCTGTCTATTACTTACAATACCACAGACAGAGCTTGAACCGATCGGTTTGCGGTTAAAATAATTATACTCGCAGTTTAATTTAACCAAGAAAATACTGTTTAAACCGAGAAATGAACAAAGCAGTAGGAGAAATCTCCGGAGCGACTGTTCAGTGAGGCGGAGTAAAGAATCTGACAGTTCAGGTTTGAATCTCCACAGACAGAGCTTCTATTTTAGAGCTCGTGCTCAAAGTTCCATTCATGGAATGGAGTTAACTATTTCACCTCCGGAGCAGTTCTAATGGTGGGACAAACTGCAATTGTCATAATATAGCAAGACTTCATGTTGTTTGAATCAAACTACATGTCCAGTAAATGGAAATTATATACTTACCGTAATTCTTGATCTTCTTGGACGAAGTCTCCACCACTCATTCACACTAATGGGACTACACCGAAGGCGCTAGGACCCCATAGGAGCTAAAAATCTTCAGGAGGGCCGGCGCCAGAATAGGACCGCACATGTACGGCGCCATGAGACTAGCTCGCGCCGTATAGGTTATCTCGGTGTCGACCCTCCAACCGCCTCAGCACCTTTTTGACCGAGGAGGTGCAGCGTAAACTAAGAAAAACTAACACTAACTTCTGGGCATGTGAAGGCCTGGATGACCCATGTATGAAGGGTCAGTTCAACAATGTCTTCACAGCTTGTACAACAAGGAAGTGAAGACCAAAACAGGATGAGTGAGCTCAGAGGATGGTGGGTGGGTGGGCGTGTGAATGAGTGGAGACTTCGTCCAAGAAGATCAAGAATTATGGTCAGTACGTAATTTCCATATCTTCCTGGAGCAAAAGTCTCCACCACTCATTCATATTAATAGCAGAGTACTGAGCTGAAAATCCACCCCCCACCCCAAGTGGGGCAGAAGGAGACAGAGCTCACTCAGGACCGAAGTCCATAAGGACTGTCCTGCTGAAGAAAGTTAACTGTCAGGCATGGACATCCAGAACATAGTGCTTTACAAAGGTATGCACTGAGCTCCAACTCACCGCCTTGCAGATGTCAGCAACGGGTACATTACAAATCTCTGCAAGGAAAGACGCAACCACTCCGATAGAGTGGTGTGAACCTGGTCTTCCAACTTGACCTGTGCCATGGATTAGTAGTGTCGAAGACATGCTACTAACCAAGCAGAAATACATCTCATGGCAACAGGCTGACTTAGCCAAGGCAAGTGGGAAAAATATAATAGTTGCTTGGATGCGTATCACTTCATTCTGTCGATGTAGAATTGCAGAACCTTCTTAACATTCAGAGAGATAAAGGGAGTGCTCCCTTTCATTCTGGAGTTAACGAAGTAAGTAGGACGAAGCAAAACTTGACTAATGGAAACTGAGCCTGTGACATGTTGTCAGCAGGCTCAAGATAGTCCAAAAACGCGCAGAGGTGACCATTATCTGCCGATAAATGCAGACCTGCATCCGACAGGTCCATGAGGCATCCCAACATTTTACTTGGTGGGCAATCAAAAAGGTCCAGACGGAACTTTGCAAACCAGATGGTGAAGAGTAATCACTTAACCGCGTAAGTCCTCCTGGTGGGAGGTCTATGCGTGGCAAGAAGATCTCTACGATTGTCTGGGAAACCTAAAACTTGCCCACTTCATCTCTTCAAGAGCCTGGCATGGAAATAAAGGGAGCGCAAGAAGGAAGGACCGAAGTCCCTGTGTTAGAGGGTCTGCTCGTAGAGGGAGTTGTCTCGGGGGAACTTCTGACTGAGTGTTGATCTATGCGGATTATATCTGCCGAGGTCAGTCTGGGATGATGAGAATCATCATGCCCCCGTTTGCCTACAACTTGAGCAGTACCCTCTGAACTAAGGAAAGAGAAGGAAAGTATATGAGAGCATCTTGTCTACTGCAGTGAATACATCTTGACAGAAAACACTAGGGTCTGAATTTCTGAAGCAGAACAGAGGCAGATTTGCATTGAGAAGGGACGCAAAAAGGACCAGGTCCGAACTGCCCCACTTGTTGAAAGTGACTGCACAACGACTGAACTGATGCAAAGTGCTCAAGGCACCACTCACCTCCCCACGGCCTTCCTGCACAGAGGGTAGGAGAGTGCTCCACCCTGCCCGTTGATGAAACATCACAATTTTGTCATCCTTCCGAACTGGATCACTTTACGGCAGAGGCCTCCTTTAGGACTTGGAAAGTGTAAAAAACAGCTCTCATTTCTAAGAAACCTATGAGAAGATGATGCTCCTACTCCTGGCTCCAAACCTGAGTGTGGAGGTCTTGACAGTGAGCTCCCCAACCGATCAGGAGTGCAACTGTGATGTTGGTGATCTGGGATTTAGTGAGTAAGAGAAGACCCAGCAGAAGCTAGCCAACTGCATCTACCATGTTAAGTAATTCTGTCCGAGGTTCTGTCATTTATGTGGAGAATTGCGGATGCATGGTTGGAGACCACTGTTTGTTGTGGACGAAGGCATAAGTCCCAGCATCCGCTGCATCAAAAAAGACCCGGACAGAGTAGCTTTCTGAAAGTAATGAGACATCTGAAGATGTTTCTTCCATTCTGAAGGAAGAATCCTTGCTCTGGAGGTATCCAGGAGGGCTCGTATGAAGAGGAGCTGCTGGAAAGAAGAATCTGGCACATTCCCAGAATCAGGAAATCCCTTCTGGAAGAGAGCAGCTGAGAAGCTGTGGCAACTGCCTCCTGAGAATCTAGTCCAGATGGGCTGGCTGGGAGCCAAAATGTCCAGGAAGTGAAGGCTTGAATCCAGAGGTTGTGGTGAACTCCTCCCTGAACAGGTACTTGTTTACCCTTCAAGGTCGAGCAATGGGTGCATACTGCCTGTTATCTTGGAACCAAGCAAAGGAGTAAGAACCTGTGTTCCGATTCACCGTGGAACAACTTCTACTGTTCTAAGGCCCCGTCTCTCAGAGGAAGAGGGTGTGACAGAGAGGCAAACAGACTGGGCTGCTGCCTGGGTCTGTTGACAATCTCAGCAAAAGTGGGAGAATATCCCTCTCGGACAATCCTGATGACCTATACATCTGCTTGACTGGACTTCCGCTAGTTATAAAAACTAAAATCAGGTGCCCTCCACTACTGCCGAGAGGCATCCACCTCAGACAGTTGGTACTGAGCATTTTGGGCCCTGTGCCCTCTGCTGCGATGACAAAGGCTTCCAGGCCTCTACCTTGAAAGGACTGCCTGTTATGAGAATGACAATGGTGCCGTCCCTCCGAGGAGCAGCAGGACTCTGAGCATCTTCCAGAGCTCAACCTGAGGGCTAAACCGATAAGCACCACCCAGGAGATGTTAATCACCTTCTGCCAAGGGCAGCTGACCTAGGGGCAGTGTCATATGGGTCTATAAAAGCTTTTAGCCGATTAGTGGGCTATATGCCCCTAGCAATGGAGCGGTAGAGTCCGGAAGGCTCTTGACCACTGAATTTAGTGTGTTCCACAGGGTGCACTCATACTGAGGAACGTAGGAACTCCAGATGTAGAAGTCTGCTTTGGTCCACAGACGAAGTCTGAAAAGTTATGGTGGACCCCATATCCCTGAGGAAAAACTGAAAAGAGATCGTCCATCACAGGCACTGCTGATACAGAAGGTTTGTATTCCAGCTCCCAAAATCCGCTGCGTCTTCGACAAAGTAGGACAGGGAGAGACTCATCCAAATCCAGTTCTACCTCAGAAGAACCTCCAAAAGGCAGGACCAGGCCAGAATCATGGGAGACGCTGCCACCTGGAATGGGGTCAAGGAGTTCAGCGCCATACAAGGACCAGGCACCACCTGCGGCACTGGCACCACACACGGCGCCGTCACCACACATGGCATCGAGCATACTGGCCTCAGACCTGAAGAAAAAGGGGGAGAAGGTAAGTGGTACCCATGCTGGCCCCTGCAGAGAAAAAGATGAGGGGGGGAGGTACGAGGCGTCGATGGTGCTGGCACCGGAGAGGGCACCGCACACATCCTGCCTGCCCAACTTGGCTGTGGACCAGCGGCTCCGAGGCCCGAAGGCCCTGGAACCGGGTCCACTGGCCAAATCAACTGGGCAGGTGTCGTACCCCCTGCTCTAAAAGAGTGGCCCAGAGGTGAAACTGCTCACTGGAGCCCCACTGAGGACAGAGACAGGGCCCGGTGCCGTAGATTGCAGCTGTTAAGAATGGAACCACAGAGGACCCTACCAAAGTTGGGTCAGTCCACCGGCTCGTCACCACTGACAATCCCCGTGCAGACGTACCAGAGGGTGACCTCAAGCGGTACTGTTTCTTCTTTCATCGGAAGGAGGAATGGCCCTGCTGCATTTGTGCTTCAGGCGGACTGTCTCCTTCCCCCCCGGACCGCCTGTGGTCGGACCCAACCCCCCAGCAAAGGGCGGCGGACCGGACACAGCTCTACTGCCATCACAGCTTTCAAACAAAGTCTCCCTACCATCACTGCTACTGTCTAAGGTCGACTCCGTTGACAACAGGCTGAGAATTTCTTCCTCTTTTTTTTTTTTTTTTTAAATAAGAAAAGAACACTAAGTAGTAAATTAATCGAACACTGAACAGTACAACTGCTGTCATATAGATGAAGACTTCACTCCCGACAGGAGAACGATGTCAACATCGAAGCACACTCGACGGTGGGAGAAAAGGAACTCAGGCGGTTAGAGGGTTGATGCCGAGATAGCCTATATGGTGTGGGCTAGTCTTGCGCCGCCGCGCATGCACAGTCCTATCCCGGCGCCAGCCCTCCTGAAGATTTTTGGCTGTCACGGGGTCCTAGCGCCTCCAGCATAGTCTCATTAGTGTGAATGAGTGGTGGAGACTTTTAGTCCAGGAAGATCAGTCTAAGGAATCTGAATAAAAACACAATGGAAATAACACCCTCCCAGGGGAGATAATTAGTTAGAAGGAAGCAAATATTCACTATGAATGTGAGCCAAGAGTCCAAACACACCATCATTTACACCAATCACTACAATATTTACCCAATGGAATTAAACCTGTCAAGGACCCCCACATGAGTGAGATCATGCTTCCCAATATGCTCAGAGTTCAAAAAAGTGACAATATATTATCAAACTGCTATATGTAAAGCAACAGTCTAAGGAATCTGAATATAAACCCAATGGAATCACCCCGCTCCCCCCCACGGGAAAAAAACTAGTTAGAAGAAAGTAAATATTCACTAAGTATGTGAACTATGAGTCCTAACACATTGGAACATCATTATGTCATGTACCTGCATATAAGCCTACCTCAATATAACCACAACCCCCACCATACTCTCTCACATACACAACCTTCCCTCATAAAAAAACTCTGTACCCCCCACACACACACATAGTTCTTTGGTGATAAACCAACATGTTGATAACCAGTTACAGTGATTGGTACATATTGAACCCTTAACATATTAGGATGCACTAGGGAAACTCTACTTTAAACCCTCATTAAGCCAAATATAGACAATTTCTGTTACATATATATTTTGCTTGTTTTACTATCACATTTTAACATGTACTTAAGTTAATATTGAATCTAAAGTTCTTGCTTTTCATTAAGACTGTATTCACAAAGCACACTGAGACATTCATAATTTATGTTAGTGGAGCTTTCTGCTTGAAGAGTCCTTATCTCATTTTGGTGACATTTGACCTTCAAAGGCTCCTTAGTTTAAAACAAACTGGTGAAATGTGATTCCTCTGATTTAAACTGCTGTTATGGTTTAAATGAGTATTTTTATTTATTTTTTTGCTTTTGTTAACCAGGTAAGCACACTAGACAACCAAGTGCCTATTTTCAGGTTCAGGTTAAACCAATGAGAATTCTTTCAGTTTTTTTTTATGTATGATCTGGGTGTTAATAGTATGAGATTTTCTAAATAACTGTCATAAGCTTCCGAGGAAGGACTTGGTTGGTCCGAAAACTTAGCCACTTTGCTCTTTTTGTAACACCTAAGCTGGTCCAATAACAGGCATCAAACCATTTGCTTCTGGATCTGCTTGTAGGGTGGCGCCACCTCCACCCAGCCCTTGTTCAGGGCTCCTACCAAGGAGTCCCGCTCCATGGCCGGCTTGCCAGGGCCAGCTCTTGGTGGAAACCACCCAGGCTGAAGATACCAGGGTGGTCCAAGCTGACAAATGATCGAGAGCCATTTTTGAGGAATCCTCTGACAACACCAAAGGTGAGTCATCCATGGGCTCGACCAGGACTCAGAAGTCTAAATGCAAATCGGTCAAGAAGCTGACCAGAGGCTAATGTCCTTTGGCCAGAGTTACACTGGAACCCATGAATGTTCCCTTGGAGCCAATTCAGAAGCAGGCCAGGTACCGGTTTACTGACATAATGGACAAGGACAATTCACTGGAGGTTGTTCTTCCTGTGGCTGAGGCCATCTTGGGACTAGCCATGGAGCTTTGGCAGCATCCAGTATCCTGCCTGACTCCCTCCATCCACGTAGTCCGGAAGTATGTGGTCCCAACAGACACCCTTTCTGGGTTCTCCAACCACCTCTCTGTGGAGGTTTTGGTTTCTGACTCAGCCTTCAGTAAATTAGAGGGGTCATGCACAAGCCTCCGGATAATATATATGCTTGCTATTGCAATGACGGTGTCTCATATTTGTAGTTATCTTGTTGTATCCTGTCCGAACTCTACTTAACTGCATTATACCATATAATATTTCTCTATACCCTAAGTCTTACAAGCATGTTATACCAATGTTTTTCTATACGCAAATTTTGATTGTGTGTAATTCCCTCTTAATTGTGCTTCCTATCTCATGTGCTGCGTCACATGTATACCTATGTATTTTCAAACTGCTTTCTCCCGGGTCATGCCTGAAAATAGGCATTTTTATGCTTAGTGCACCCACCCGGTTACCAAAAGCACATAAATAAAGAGTCCAAGATGACTTACCATGCAGCTAAAAAGATGTATGCGGCTGCATCGCTGGGCCTCTTTCAGGCCAGCTACTCTGTCATGATAGCAAACTTTGGTCATTCCCTGTTTGGGGTGCTACAGGAACTCCTCCCCATCTTAAGGCCAACAGACAGATGCTGGTGAGGATGGTCAGAGACAAGGGTCAATCGCTGGCTAAACACCAGCTTCAGACAGCTTTGGCCATGGGGTGACTGCTGTACCTATGCCATGGAAATGGCCATCGTAGTGCCTAGGTGCAGCTTTCCACCTTTGTAGTGTCCACACTCAGGACAAGCTGGTTGACGACGCATTCCTGGGCACCAGCTTCTTCAGCCATGCTGTGCAAGGGCATCTCATGCGGAACGAGATATCCAATGTCCCCCTTGATTCCATGGCTTTATCCCAGAATGACCAGAAGGCCCAGAAAACTAAAAAAACAGGCATTTCAGTATCAGTCCTTTCAGCCACAACAGCCTAAGCAGCAGCCTCAGCAGGGGTGGTTTCGGCACTGGTGTCCGAAACCCAAGTTCAGTGGCCAGAGGCAAAGGGGGTCAAACGTGGTGGTGCCTCTGTGGACCCTGTAGCTGAAGCCACCCTCCAAAGTTGCACAGTGATGGGTTGTGGGGCGTCACTTCCCCTCTCGGCAAGTACCTGTCCCAGCACCTGGTTGGTTGCAACACTTCTTGCCACAATGATCCACCATTACCTTGGACAGGTGGATCCTAGAAGTGGTGGGCAGAAGGTTGCCTCTGGATTTCGAGTCATTCCTGCTGTGCCAACTTCATGCTCCTAGGGAGTCCAGGCGTCACAAGATATGTCCACGCTAAGAGCCAACATCGCTAAGCTCCTGGAGTACGGGGCGATAGCCTGTGTCCCAGACATCCTGGCCACTCAAAGATATGTGTCCAGGTACTTCCTGGTTCCAAACAGATGGACGACTGACACCCCATATTGGATCTGTGTGATTTGAACTAGCCCATGTGGAAGCGCAAGTTCTGAATGGTGATGCTGAATCAGATCATTATGTCTCTGGAGCATGGCATGTGGTTCTGTTCCCTGGACCTCCAGAATGCGTTCTCTACATCCCAGTCCTTCTGTCTCACTGCTGGTACCTTTGGTTCCGCACAGAGGGGATCCTGTACCAGTTCCAGGTCATGCCCTTCGGTTTCTCACCGGCACCCAGGGTCTTCACCAAGGTCATGGCTGCGCAAGGGCTTCAAGGTATGAGCTTCTTTCATCCCCCCGTATCACCTTCACAGTTTTCGGGACTAGACGTACTGGCCCTCAGTGACCTTGGAGCACCGTCTGCCACTAACCCAACATCCCTTGGATAAAGGTCTCTGCGTAGCAAGACACCAGAGAGCTTGCATCTGTTATTCTGTCAATCTGTGGGTTTTATTCCTGGTTTTCTCTTGCCCTTCCATCCTCTACCCACTTGATGGTGCCAAGAGACAAGCGTTGACCTCAGATGCCATTGCAGGTCCACTGAGGTGAGAAAGCTCCCTAGCTCACCACAGGGGTTGCTACAGTACCAGATATGGTACCATTCGCTTCCTGGGCTGCGAAGCACTGCTGTTGGCAGCACTGTTTTCCAGCCCTGGTCAGCCAGCGGTTCTGAATCTAGTCTTGAACGTGGGTCGCTGGCAGAGCCGTGCATCAAGCAACCCAAAATGGGTAGGGTTTCAAGACAGGGCATTGCGGATGTGTCATTACCTGTGTATGGCTGACAGAGTGTGGGGTCTTAAGATAAGTCACTACAAATGTAATATGGAAAATGCAATGCTTGTCTTGCATGTGTAGCTGGCAATGAATACTGGGTAGGGTTTTATATAAAACAAATGATAGCTAACTGTGCATTACAAGGGTATAATTCAATTGAGGCGTTCTAGTGACATTATAAGCTATGAGAGCACACTTTGAGTGGTCTGCCTGTCACCAGAGACCCAGGACTGGATTATGCACTTGTAATTTAAAGTGAGCTATTTTTTTATGACTAGTCTAGAATTTACGCTTGAACCAATTATCCCCATTGCACTCCTTTGTTTCAGTTAATGAAAATCAGATAAATTAGCTACAGTACATCCTCCACTACATGGTAAACCTCACTTGACGCAAATATTTTTTTCTCATAGAGATTTTTATCCTCAACAGACATGCCCCCTTCAGCTGACCCCCCCCCAAAAAAATTCCTGACACCCACAATCTCCAGGACTTACTTACTTTGTGGCGGTTACTTCCCTGGCAGAGGCATTTGTCCTCCTTCTCCAATAAGGTCTGTATCTTAAGGGAAGAAAGCAATCATGTTTGGCAGTGAGGGGTCTATGGGGTGCAACGTTTCATTTTGCAATGTCCAGACCTCCATCTTCTTCCCCAGGCAGCACACATAGCATCAGTGGGGATGTGCCTCAGACGCACACAGAGTGCTCTCTGACAGGACAGCAAGTTCCCTGGCCCACTAGCAAAAGCTTCTGTAACATCGGAGTGTGCAGCATCTTCCCTGGCTGGGATATGCTGCCAGAGACAACGCATCCCTCAGCTTGGCTGCCTGACTGACGACTCCCAAGTTTGTTCCCAAACCTGGTCACCAGCAGGGAAGAAACTTAAAAAGACAATCACACAAATGTTTCTTTTGTTGCAAAAATGGAGTTCAAATACTGCTTTATAATGCTGTTCTGTAGAAATGCCGCTGAGTGAATATGTTAGTGCTGACACTCAACAACATTTGTAGAGCAGAACACAGCATAAGTTACCCTCTACTTTTCGTTAATTAAAGAAAAGAGTTAGCTAAGTGTATGTTCTTTTATAAAAAAAATATTTGGGAGATCAGTTAAAGTTTGCAAGATGGGTAGAGGCTTGGGGTGGGGATGTTAAATATAAGTTGTGTTGGTAAATGGGAAGGCATTTCGCGTTACTTTGAGTGAGCGTGCAATATTTTAAAAATGAAGACTTACTGCCATGGTCGGAATTACCGGTGTTGTCATCATATCATGAATCAGTATGGGTATGATGCCACACGTGTGAATTATGAGGCTAGAAACCACAGGCTAATTGCAAATTACATGGCTTAAATCATATAAGACCATTTACAACAGATGTAATAAGGAAATCCATGCTCACCATGTGTGTGCGGTTGGCAGTGTGCTGTGAGTAGGTGCAGCAATGATTTGGAAGGACGGACAGAGAGTTGCAAAGCCTCCTGGAGGCAGCTGAGATGATCCCGTCGTGAACTGCAACAAGCGAGCTAGTTCTTCCTGGGTAAAACTGGAAACCACAGCCCAGAACCATTTCATTACCTAATGGCAGCACAGAGAGAAAGAATGAACAGATGTGGTTACAAGGAAAATGTCGCACACAGATTAGTCACAGTAGCTGACACTGCTTTCTGCAGCTGATACAACACAGTATGGATAGGCTCGTGACGTACGCACACTATTTTAAGGACACCGGCATCAGCAGAGCCCAATCACACAACACTCCAGAGATGTTTTGAACTTTAAGGCATTATTATTCTTTTTTATATTTCCTTATGCATGCACATGAAACATTTTACTTTGCTTCAGCGAATGGCATTTGAGAGGTGTGTCACAGACTAGCCTAATACAGAGCAATCTACATTGGACTCGTCCCTGACAGACCGATAACCACGCAAGCAAAGTATGACAGTGGTCAGTTTCAAGAGTGTAAACTCTGTGTACTTGAAAGGACTGAAGCGCTCCAATGAGAGAGTGCTTCAGTACTTTCATTTGCATAAAGCTGGATGGTTCCCCTACCTTAACAGTAAACCATCCATTAGTATAAGACTTCCAGAAAACATATTTGGCACTTTCTTTGTACAGTATATACAAACTCAATACACATCTGACTGCCCCCATTAAGTAATCAGTTGTCTAATATACTGCTGGATAAAACACTCCATCCACCATTCTGGTGGTTTTGTTATATGTTGTACATCCTCACCTGGGGAAATATGTACCTAACCCCCACCCTCTAACCTAACCTAAACTAACTAACCTATTGTAAACTAAACTCAACTCAACCTACCCTCAAACTTGAATTAAATCTGATTTGTGTTTATTATGCTTAACACTGGAGTCCATATTTTTGCAAATTTAGCTACTGCTTTAATATCAAACCAATCTGTTTTTTTTATTGAATACTTACCAGGAACAGGTTTCTCCATAAAGAGAATTCTGACGGGTTTTCATCCTTCCAGAGACGTGATATACATCTCCTGGCATTTATCAAGCCCATATTCATAATTATTCGAAGATTATCCAAAGGCAATTTTTGTAAATTTTAAGTTCCCAATAGACATACAGTAGCTCCGGTTCATATTTAATGCTTATCCCAGAAACTTTACTCAAAGTAGAAAATATCTTATCCCAAAAGGCTCTAAGTTTAGGAAACTAAGCTATCACGTGTATTAAAGTCCCCCTGTGGATCCCACATCTATTACAGGTAGGTGATATCCTTGAGTTAAATTTAATAGATGAGGGGTATGATAAATTATATGTAAAATGTTAAACTGAATGTGATTTAATTGTATACTTCTAGTTGGTTTCATCAATTTAAAGGCTGTTTTCCATCTCCTTTCAGATATATTAGATTGGAATTCCTTTTCCCACTTTTAAGTTTCAAATGATAGTTGGAGTTATTCAATCTCAAATTTTTATATATTTTAGAAACAAGTTTACCACTCTGATCTATAGAACTTATCCATTGTTGTAGAGAACTTTTGGAAGTGCTAATTATTTATTTAACTGCTTTTTAAGACCATCTTTTATTCGCATATAATCAAACCAGAGTCAGGGAGACCATATATAAGTTTTAGTTGCTCAAAAGACATCAACTTGCTGTTTTGATATATGTCGCCTAAATCAAAAATGGAGAATTTTTCCCAAAGATTTATTTCATTCCTCTCCAGGCTCCCAACCCCGTTTACAACATTTATTATAGAACTGTGCATATCAATTCTAATATTTTCTTTTCTCTCTTTATGATAGTAATTCTAAGCCAATACAGTATTTTTAATGAAAATATTAGAAATCTTGTTCAGATCTGTTCTTTTGTATTCCGCATTCAAGTGATGATAGTATTTCTTATTCTTAAAAAAATATTTGTCACAGTCCACCCACCAAGGTGGAGAATCTACATAATATTCTTTCGTATGTAAGAGTATTGTGGCAAACTGATACAACCTAAAGTCTGATAGGTTAAGGCCCCCCATTTCCTCCTTCTCCATTAGTTTTAGATTGGCTAACCTAGGTTTTTTATTTTGCCATAAAAATCTTTGAATCATCCTTTCGAAGATCTTAAACTGTACACTGGAAATGAGTAATGGTATAGATTGTAGGATACATAGAAGATCTTGGGGAGGACCATCATTTTAACAACTTGAGACCTGCCCATCAAAGTAATTGGAAGATGGGTCAATATTTCTAAATCAAGTTTAATTTTATCCAAAATTAATTTCAGATTAAAGTCTAGTACATTTTTCAAGTTTTTAATTAAGTATATACCTAAATATTTCATTTTATCAAGGCTTTTTAACTGTCGTATTTAACTGTTTGAACATCAAAGATTTGTTATTCAATTGTAATATTTCAGATTTTCCCCAGTGAATTTTGCATCCAGATACCTGCCCATATTCCTTCACAATATTCATAAGGATGGGTAGGGCCCTAACCGGGTTTTTTAAATAGAGCAGCACATCGTCAGCGTACAATGAGAGTTTGATGATTCTATTCCCAACTTGTATGCCCTCAATGCTGTTGGTAGCTCTTATTCTGTTAGCCAAAGGTTCTATTACCGATGTAAAAAGAAGGGGGGGTGGAGAAGGCACCCCACCTGGTACCTCTGGTTAAAGAAAAAGGGAGGTGAAATATTCTGATTTGTCACCACCTTGGCTGTCAGGTCTTTATCAATAAATGTGATCCAGTTCAGGAAGACAGCACCTAGACCCATCAGTTCTAGTACTTTAAACAGGTAGTCCCACTCGACCCTGTCAAAAGTCTTCTCAGCATCTAATGACAACAAAATAGTTTCAGTGTCCTTACAATGTTCTATAACATACAAAACATTTTTGGTACTGTTAAAACACCTTCTCTGTTTAATAAATCCAGTTTGATCTTCCACAATTATTTTAGGAAGGATTTTCTCTAATCTATAGCCCAAAATTTTTGTAAAGATCTTATAATCTGAATTTAAAAGTGAAATTGGCCTATAGGAAGCACAATATCTTGGGTCCTTCACTTCGTTAGGTAGTAAAGTAATTGTTGCTTCTTTGAATGCATCAGGAATTTCTTTCAGTTCACTAAATGCATTAAATAATTCTGTTAAACACTTGTATATTTTATTACCGAGAATTCTGTAGAATATAATCGGAAATCCATCCGGCCCTGGAGCTCTCCCACCCCCCAGACTTTTGACGGCCTCTTCCATCTCCTCTATAGTAATGGATTGATCCAATAATATTCTGTCATAGTCCCTAATCTCTGGAAAGTACAGTTACGTAAGAACTTAACGTAACAGTAGATCTTCGAGAGGAGCTCTTGCAGCAGGTAACACCATTAGGACGATGCCGCCAGGCAATAGGACCCCACAGAAAACTTCTAGCTAGCAGTCCAGGCGGAGTATCGCCCCCTGATGTCGGCACCGCCCCAAAGTCCCCTATGGTATAAAGGTGTGGTCCCCCTGCACAACCTCAGTTCTCCCACCGGAGACCGGCTGATGAGAAGGATGGGGAACAAAGGAGGATCTCTCATTCCCCAGAGAAAAGAACTGGTTACTCACCTGTGACAGTATTTCTAGGACTGGTATATGTTGTTCATCCACACTCTTTGGCATGTCCTTTTCCCCTTTAAGGATCACTGGAAGTCTTCAAGCTGGCTCCTCCCACCCATCCGGGTGGTATATACTTCGGCTCCACCCCATGACGCCAGATCTTAGCCCGCTGGAAGCCAGGGAGTGTGCGACCGCAGCCGGGGAGGTTGGGTGGGTCCGTGGCAGATGAACAACATACACCACTCCTAGAACTACTGTTACAGGTGAGTAACTTGTTCTAGGAGCGTGGATATGTTATTCATCCACACTCTTTGGCAGACTCCTAGCAGTTCTCCAGGAGGAGAGAGGCAAGGTGCACACCCCTACTTAGGGAACAGAGATTGGAGAACTGAGGCCCCAAAACCAGCATCCCGGCGTGACTCAAGGTCAATGTGGTAGTGGGTGATGAAGGTGTTTTCTGACTTCCAGGTAGCAGCCTGACAGATTTCCTGGATAGGGATGTCCCTGGAAGCAGCCACCAGTGCAGCAGTATGGTGGGCAGAATGAGCTCTTATTCCTCTGGGAGGCTCCTTGCCCGCCAACTCATAGCACAGACCTAAGCATGATGTAATCCATCTTGCAATAGTCCGCTTCGCTGCAGGTCTACCAGAAGTGGCTTCAGCGTAGGTGACAAACAGCTGGCAAACCTCTCCCTGAATTTCTGCCGTCTTCTCCTTACAGTAGGAGACAGCACGTCTCAGGTCCAAAGTATGGAGCCTGTACTCGGCCTTCGAGGTGTAGCTGGGGTAGTATACTGGTAGAGTCAACACCTGGTTAAGGTGAAACTCTGTCACCACCTTCAGAAGAAATTTCAGGTGGGGGTGTAGGACAACCTTGTCCCTGTGGAAGACCAGATAAGGGGAGTCCATCGAAAGCGCCTGGAGCACCCCTGTCCTTCTGGCAGACGTGACAGCCACGAGGAAGGCAGTCTTCCACGACAAGTGTGACAACTTACACTTGTGTATTGGTTCGAATGGCTTGCCCATGAGCTTTGCCAGTACCAGCAGTAGATCCCATGGAGGTGGAGGGTCACGCACCGGAGGGGATATGTGATCCAGGCCTTTGAAAAAGCGCCCGACCACTTTCTCCTGCGTCACTGTCGGCTGACCGGCCTGCGCCTGGTAAGCAGAGATGGCTGCCAGGTGCACCCTAATGGTCGATGACCGGAGACTCCCTTTGGAGAGAGACCAAAGGTAGTCAAGAATGTTAGCCACCGAACAGGATAAAGGGTCCAGGCTCTTACCCTGACACCAAATGGAAAACCTTTTCCATTTAAAGGTATAACATTTCCTGGTCGATTCCTTTCTAGATGCCTCCACCACGGTGTAGACATCTTTGGAAAGACCCAAAGCCTGGAACTCTAGCCACTTAGGTACCAGGCTGTGAGGTGCAGGGATTGAAGGTCCGGATGGAATACCTTCCCCTAATTGAGTGATATCAGGTCCGGGCATGTACAACGCCGTTCCGGGGGCCTGCAGCTGAAGCTGAGGACATCTGGATACCAGAATTGGCGCGGCCAGTCTGGGGCTACCAGGATCACCTTCGCCTTGTCCCTCCTCACCTTGAGAAGCACCCTGTGGATCAAGGGAAATGGAGGGAAGGTGTAGAGGAGGCCTGGGGTCCACGGCCTCGAGAAGGCATCCCCCTGCAGTGAGCCCTGCTGAGGGGGGCAGGCATGAAACAGCCTCAGCTTGGTGTTTTCCCTGCAGGCAAACAGGTCCACCATCGGTTTGCCCCAATGGGAGAACAGGCTGTAAGCTACCTCTGGATGGAGAGACCACTCGTGGGATGTCTGGCCTAAGCGGTTGAGAGCATCCGCCAGATGGTTCAAGGCTCCTGCCACATGGATGGCTAGGAGATCTGCCTCCAACCGGCTCACAAGGGTCCAGATGCGGAGCACATCCTTGCACAGTAAACAGGAGTGTGTGCTGCCCTGTTTGTTGAGGTAGTACATGGTCGTGGTATTGTCCGTCTGGACTTGAACCACTTGACCCCGGAGCTGAGGAGCGAAAGCTGACAGTGCCAGTCTGACTGCCCTGAGCTCCAACAAGTTGATGTGGCATCGAGACTCCTCGGGGGTCCACAGCCCGTGGGCCCTTTCGTCCCCAACGTGGGCTCCCCAGCCCACGAGAGAGGCATCGGTCGTGAGAATGGCCATCGGCTCGGGACGGACAAACGGGATCCCTTCCTGCAACCAATATGGGGCAGCCCACCATTGGAGAGCATCCCACATCTTCTGGGTTACAGTGATCAGCTGGTCGAAATGACTGTGGCGTTGAGTCCACTGGGCGGCCAGCTCCCATTGAAGGGGGCGCACGTGCAACCGGGCCCAACGAACCACTGAGGTGCAAGCCGCCATGTAACCCAGAAGGCGCAGAAAGTCTCGGGCAGGGCACAAGTGCCCAACCAGAAATGATTGGGCAAAGGAGGAAAGAACTTCCGCCCTGTCTGCCGGGAGCCGAGCTCTGGCTTGACAAGAGTCGAGTTCTGCCCCAATGAAGGCCATCACCTGAGAAGGCATGAGTTTCAACTTGGCCTCGTTGATCAGGAGGCCGAGTTGAGAGCAGGTCTGGAGGGCCAGGTCCCTGGACCTCTCCACTTCCTGTTGGGTGGAACCTGCTAGGAGCCAGTCGTCAAGGTAGGGGTAAATCCTGACCCCCCACTGCCGAAGATGGGCCGCCACCACTGCAATGCATTTGGTGAAGACCCATGGGGCTGATGACAGGCCAAACGGCAGGGCTTGGAACTCATACAGGGTCCCTTCGACCCTGAAGCGGAGGAACCGCTGATGGGACGGACAGATTGGGACGTGAAAGAACACGTCCTGCAGATCTAGTGAACAGAACCACATGTTTTGCTCCAAGGATGGTATGATCTGGGACAGAGAGACCATCCGAAAGGTGAGTGACCTGAGATATTGATACAGGTCGTGCAGATCTAGAATGGGGTGCCAGCTTCCCATCTGCTTGGGCACCAGGAACTACTTGGAGATGAAGCCTGTGTCTGCTGGAGGATCCGCCACTGGAGCTACTGCCTCCTTGAGTAGGAGCTGAGCAATGTCGTCTCTGAGAGCCGACTATGTCTGAGCGGATACTTGTTCCTCCCAGGGGGTGCGGGCTCAGCTTGGAGGGTACTGCTTGAATTCCAGAGGCAGTCCCTGGCTGCCAATTCCAAGACCCACTTGTCCGTGGTAATAACGGACCAGGCGGAAAGAAAGTGGTGGAGCCAGACCCCCACAGGAGGACCCAGAGCTGGCATGATGGGAGTGGGGATGGCAGCCCCCGCCCCGTCACTAAGCAGACTTGGAGGAGGAGGAGGATCCAGGACTGGAATCTCAGCCTCCTTTACGGGCCTGCTGAGGACCCAGCTTAGGCAGAGGGCGCCAAGCTTGAGCCTGCTGCTGTTGCTGGTGCTGCTGTCCGCCCTGGAAAGAGGACTGCTGAGCCGCAGGGACAGAATGCCGAAAGGGCTTTTTCTTTTTCCTCTGCTGGTTCCTGCCTGAAGAACTCTTGGCAGAGGTAGCGTCCAAGGTGGCACTGGACTAATTGATGCGCTGAAGGGGACCAGCCACTTTTGGGCCGAACAAGTCGGTCCCAAGGAAGGGCATGTCAGCTAATTTATGCTGGGTATCCACCGGGAAGGAGGAGAGCCTCAGCCAAGCCCTGCGATGGGAGGCAACTGCAGCAGCCATCGAACGGGCACAAGAGTCTCCAAGATCCAGGGCCGTCTGGAGCTGCTGTTTGGCAACAGCTCGGCCCTGATCCTGGATCTGCTTGACCGTAGTCTGCATGTCTGCGGGGAGATGTGGGAGGACTTCGTCCAACGACCCAAGAAGGGCGTGGGAGAAGTGTGCCATGATGCCAGCCAAACTTGCCTGACGAAGGCCCAAGGAGGAAGCTGCATAGACCTTCCTGGCTGAATGGTCCAAGAGCTTGGACTCTTTTCTCAGGAGGTCGGTCAGTGTCAGCAGAACTGCCAGTACGCCTGAACACAGAGGCGGTCACCAGGCTCTCGGCTGAAGGGTGCTCTGTGAACCCCGCAAGGGACGCCATGGGCACTGCGTACTAGTGGGCCATGCGGGCAGATGGAGCTGGACAAGAGGCAGGACGCTGTCATAGTTCTAAGGTCGGTCCAACAATGGCCTCGGCCACAGGAAAGGCCTCCGTCGGGGTATCCCCTCTCTTGAGGATGTCAGTGAGAGGGTACTCCGCCTTTTTCTGGATAGGCTCCAGGGGCATCCCTGTAGACTTAGAGATGAGGCGGAGGATCCCTTGAAAGGACGAAGGACCTTCCTCCGTCTGTAGGCCAGCAGTCCAATCATCATCCCCTGGATGTGAATGGAGACTGGTGATGTCTGAATCCAAAGAATATGGATATAACAGCCTACCGCCCATGTCACCTTCAATTCGCCGGAGGCGGTCTGGGGTGACCGTGACCGACAAGCGCCAGGGAAGCCCGGTGTCCGGTTTATCTTGCTTGGAAGGAGCCACTCCCACAGGCTGCTTGGGCGGTGGTTCCACCACAATGGGTGGAGAGACCATTACAGGCCGAACTGGTTGTCTTGCCGGCTCTGCGGGCAGGGGAACCGATTTGGTTGGCTCCAAGGGAGTCGGCTTTGGACTGGGAGGCAAAGCCAGGTAATGCTAGGGGAGGAAGCCATGGTAGGTTTATGCCTGGACAAAATGAGCTGCTGCCACATGAGGTCCTCATAGCGCTGAGTTTCCTCCAGAGCCTCTCCTCATCTGAGGAGGACGACCGATGGCGTGGACTCTTCTTCGAGCACGTGTGGCTCTTCCTTGGCCTTTCGGACGAGGGGGTCCTAGACCTCGACCGAGAACGGGCAGGCTGACTTGGTCGGTCAGGAGACACCGGTGGGGCTGGTGACTTCCCGGAGTCCGGGACCAGATCCTCAATGGAGACTCCAGCAGGCGGGGTCTCATCATCGGGGAAGACAAGGACCGGGGTCCTTTCTGGAGAATCGTCGACTGGAGTCAGCGACAGTGGGTCGATAACAATCTCGACCTCATCGGCCACATCCTCGGTCTGCTGGCCTGACGGGAGGTCCGAGGAAGCGATCTTGACCGAGGTCAAGACCGCATGCTCCTGGGACTGAGACCTCTCTCAATCCCCATGAGTGTCTTCGACGAGACGAAGACTTACTCTGATCCTTATCCCAGGAATGGGATTGGGAAGAGTGCGGGCCCAAAGGTGCCACCCCCTTGGTATGGAGAGACTGGCATAGCTCCCTGATGGAACCCGAGAAGGTGGAGCTCAGGTCAAGTGGAACGAAGAAGCTCTGGGAAGAGTGAGCCGCTTCTTCCTCGAAGACTTGCATGCAGTCCAGTTGTTCAGCGGATCCCACAGCCACGGAAATCGCCCACCTAGCCTCCTTCGATTTCACCTGAGGGTTCCTCTTTTCTGGTCTCCCCAGCTGTAGGCACACAAGATGGTCGTTCAGGACTTTGGGATGGAAGGCCAAGCAGAAACTGCAAGACAAGGTGTCATGGCCGACACCGAGGCAGTAGACGCACGTGGAGTGGGGATCGGTACGCAACATCTTTTAGCCGCAGGAGCACCGCCGAAATCCGGGGGAAGATTTTTCTTCCATAGCAGCAGCGACAAATTCGTGATTGCTAATTCGAGAAATTCGAAATTTCAGTAGGACCGATTTGAAAGCCAGGGCCTACGAATGCGTGAGCACAAGAAAGGCACTGAATCTTCCAGCGGAAAGAAAGATCTGGTGTCATGGAGCACAGCCGAGGTATATACCACCTGGGAGGGTGGGAGGAGCCAGCTTGAAGACTTCCAGTGTTTCTTAAAGGGGAAAGGGACATGCCAAACAGTGTGGATGAACAACATATCCACACTCCTAGAAATACAGTTACATAACCCTGGGGCAGGTGGGTGAAAAAACACCTGCTGCAAGAGCTCCTCTCGAAGATCTACTGTTACGGTAAGTTCTTACGTAACTGTACTATCTTACTTCGAGGGGCAGCTCTTGCAGCAGGTAACACCATTAGGACTGAATCCCAAGCAGTATAAAGATAGACCCAGGTCAGAAGGGTGGAGGACTGTAGACAATCCCTAGGCACATTTAGGAGAGGAGTCCCTGGAGGACCACTAGGCCAAAGTCTGCTGTCCTTCTGGAAGCAATGTCCAAACTGTAGTGCCTGACAAATGTGTGGACTAAACTCCAAGCAGCAGCTGCACAGAGATCTGCTGCAGAAACTTTCCTGAGAGAAGCAAAGGACGTAGCAACCCCTTTGGTGGAATGAGCCTTAACCGGTCCCGGTAAGGGTTTTTGATACTTACATACAAAATTTACCAGCAGAGAAAGGCCTAAAGGTCTATCAAGTCTGCTTGAATGTCCAGCTCACACCCCTTATTCTGCAGCTGCCCCTCCCTTCCACCCTTCCCCCCTATTGACCCTCCCCCTTGTCTTGTCCCATCCCCTTTTGAAGCAGTACACTGTTCTACTGGATACCACTTCTGCAGGTAACGCATTCCACCCAGCTACCACCCTCTCTGTAAAAAAGTGTTTCCTCATCTCCCTCCTGAACCTTCCTTCTGGTAACAGAAAATAATACAGTTGACCAGTCATTTGGCCAATGTTTGCTTGGTCACAGGGGCTCCCACTAATATGTGAGCAAAAGAGACAAACAACTGGTCTGTCCTTCTAGAGGAACTAGTATGGTCTACATAGTACCAAAGAATCCTATGTACGTCCAGAGTATGTAACAAGGCCTCCCCTCTGTTGGAGTACTCTGGGAAGTAAACTGGTAGTTGGGTGTCACTGTTTAAAGTAAACTCACACACTACCTTTGGAAGGAACGTAGGGTTTATGCGCAGGGCTACTCCGTCCCTGTGAAAAAAACAGGTAAGGCTCTTTACACATCAGAGCCTGAAGCTTGGAAATACTTTGAGCTGAAGTAATGGCAACTAAAAACAATGCTTTCCAAGAGAGAATGCGAAGCAACTTGTGGCAGGCTCCAAGGGAGGCAAAGTAGGCTTCTTTAAAACAAAAAGAAGGTCCCATGGAGGATCATGGTCCCTCCTAGGGGGTGTGATATGCAAGGTGCCTCTTAAAAATGTCTTGCACAAGTCCAGTTGTGCCAGAGCTTTCCCATCCTGCGGTGCATGATAAGCTGAAAGTGTGCAGAGATGCACCTTAATGGATGAGTAGCTGAGACCCTTATCTGACAGGGAAAGAAGGTACTCCAGCACAGATTCTACCAGACAATGGAAGGGATCTAGGGAATGGGGGGATGCCCACAAGCAGAAATGCTTCCACTTCATGACATATGTTGCCCTGGTAGAGGGTGTCACAAACACACTCAGCAGGTCAGGCCCTCTGCTCCCACAGTGCCAACCTCCGAGTACAGTAATGTGAACAGGTAACAGACAGGGTAACCCTCCTGTCTGCTTGTGGGTCCGAATCACCTTTAGTCACAAGTTCTGGGGGTATTCAAACTATGAATCTTATGCTAGTGTACCCAAATGTACAGGCTTAGATAACATTCTCTTCGGGGGATGCAATATATATTTCGCCTAAGGGAACCTAACCAGGTATCCAAAATGAACTCTTAAAACTCTATAAAAGACCTTAGGTATATTCTTTAGTAACACCATCAAGCTTTTCAACAGTTGTCAAACTTAACCATATATATGTCACATGCAAAAAAAGAACTTGCAGACACCCAGGCAGTCTTTTGAATAAAAGGTTTACTAAAAATGGATAAAAATATGTAAAATGTAAACACAGAACACTATATCAAAGAGCATACAATCACATAAAGAAAAACAAGGAAAACTACAGACAAACTCCTACCAAAGTACATTCAGATATATTCTATCTAATAAATTACCTCTAAATGCCTTAGTTAGATCAGAGAGCTCTGTCTCTCTCTAGCGTCCCAACATGAAATATGACAACTAAGTTCAGACACAGTATTCAGTTTCAAACTCTGTGCCTCCACACCCCTTCTATGAGTCATCTAGCTCCTCCTTTTAGAACCAAACAAATATAAACATGATTTCCTGTCAGGAAATATTTTAAATAATGTGACTTCAGCAAAAACTAATTTCCCAAATTATGAAAGTCTTTAATCAAGCCTTTCCTTTGAACTGGTGGCTGGTTTCTTATTTTCCCAAAGAACATCAAAGGTTTTTACAGCTCTGCCATACGTTACTTAGGTGCGACTACAGCCAACAGGAATAAGTTAAGTTATGTCCTGTCCTGTAATAAAATGCATATTTAGCTTCCCAACTTCAGAGGCAGCAACAGGTCATAAAACATCCAAAAAATGTAATTTCTCAAGGAAGTTAATTACATTACAGAGATCTCCTGTTCAGTTCCTGTAACTGAAACCTGGGGGCATGGCACAGCTGCCTTATGTGAGACAATCACATATTATATTTTTTTATTACAAATATCATAGAACAATCATAACCTGCTGGCCAAGCATCATAGAGAGTTTTCTCGCTGCCACTAGAACCTCTGCCAATCTGGAAGATACTCCGAATCTGTCCCTGACTAAGTCTGCAGGAGCCATGCATGCAGGTGCAGAGACTGAAGATCTGGATGTACTAGAGCGCCTTGCTCTTGGGAGAGCAAGTGAGTGGACAGAGGTAACAGAACCAGTGGTTGTGACACCTGTTGCAACAGCGGGAACCAGATTTGTCGAGGCCAGAGAGATACTATCAAGATCATGCGAGCACCTTCTGACTGCAACTTGAGCAGTATCCTCTGGAGAAGTGGAAAGGGAGGGAAGGTGTACAGAAACGCCCCTGTCTAGGAGTGGGACAATGCGTCGTGCCAGAAAACACCAGGCCCTGGATCTAGCAAGTCGAAATTGGGCAGTTTGGCATTGAGTGGGGACGCAAAGAGGTCCAGTTCTGGATGGCCCCATCTTTCGAACTGGTCATCTGCGACCTCCTGCAGTAGCTCCCATTTGTGACTCTGAGAGAGAGAGATCGGCTTAGGCTGTCTGCGAGAACGTTGTGAATCGCTGGTACATGCACTGCTGTGATTTCCAGGTTGTGATCCACTGCCCAGTACCAAACTCTCATGTCCTCGCTGCAAAGGGGGTAAGAATGAGTGCCCCCTTGCTTGTTGAGCTAGAAGACTACTGAAGTGTTGTCCGACTGGACCAGCAGAGGATCAGGCGAGAGTACCCCTTGGAATGCCTCCAAGGTGTTCAGGACGGCTGTCATCTCCAGGACATTTATATAGAGAGCACGCTCTGCCGAGGTCCAAGTACGCCTCGTCTGATGGGATGCTAGATGTGCTCCCCACCCTATCCCTGAGGCATCTGTCATCAGGATTTGCTGAGGACTTGGGCGTTGAAAGGGGACCCCTGTCTGTAGTCGAGCTGGGGTGACTCACCACTCTAGGGACTGAAGGACAGCACTGGAGATTCTGTTCAGATGATTGAGGTCATCCATGCTTTGGTCCCATTGTACTCTGAGGTTCCACTGCGAGATCCTCACATGCAGATGAGTGAGGGGGGACTGTTGCGATAGCTGCGTCCATGTGGCTCAAGACCTGAAGCACCACCCTGGCTGGAACTGGATTGGAGGTCATTATACTTCGAGAGAGTACCCTCAGTCTGTCTGCCCGCCCAGTCATCAGGAAGGAAGGCTTTTCACTGGACAGTATCCAGGACTGCTCCTACATATTGCAGTCTCTGGGTAGGCCAGGGTAACAACATGGGAAGATTCAGAGCTATTTATTGAAATGTTTCACCAGGAAGGCACACTGAACAACAAGTTGCTTGTCTCACGGTGCGACCTAGGGGGAGGGGTTACATAGGGTTGTGAAAGATGATCAGTTACAATAGTATGTGGGTAGTACAAACAATACAACATTGTAAGATTGTGCAACAGTTGGAACACGAGGTATTGTACAATAAACAGTAGTGGAACATTTGGTAAATTACAATACATGTCCAAAATCATACAAAAGAACATATAAATACACAAAACAGTAATAATGCGATAGAACCATTTATATGCATGAGTGTACCAGGAGCAGGCTCGAGGTAGTACACAAGTGCAGTTGGAGTAAAAAGGATGGGGTTAGGTTATGCACACTGGTGACCCAGAAGGGCAGGTGGAGAAGAGAGGGGGGAGATACAAGAAATGAATATGAGGAGAAGCGGTAGTCATTTCCTGATTTCCCCCTTCAGGATGTTGAGAACCCTGCCGGGGGGAGTGGGGGTCATGGTAGGAAGGCAGAAACTATGTTATGCCCAAGACTTGAAAAAGGCTGAAAGTTCCTGTAGTGACTGACACAGCTGGACCTCTGATGATGCTGTTAGCAGCCAGTTGTCCAGGCAGGGGTAGACATAAAGTCCCTTTCTCCTGTGGGTTGCTACCACTACAGCCAGGCACTTGGTAAAGACTCTCGGTGCCGATGAAAGGCTGAATTGCAGCACCCTGAACTGGTAATGCTCTCCTTGAAAGGCGAAGCGGAGGTACTTTCTGTGGGATGGCAGGAATTTTATACGTATATAAGCATTCTGCACATCTAGGGAGCAGAGCCAGTCCCCTAGGTGGATCATGGGCAACAGGCCAGGCAGTGTCACCATCCTGAACCTTTTGTATTCAATGCAAGTGTTCAGTTGGCTCAGATCTAGGATGGGACAAAAATCTCCCGCCTTCTTCGGGACTAGGAAGAAATGGGAGTAGCATCCACTGCCTCTTTGGTCTGGGGGCACCACCTGAATCACCTTCTCATCTAGCAGGGCCATGATTTCTGCACATAGGTGAGCGGTGTGGGATGGGGAGCAGTGGGAGAGGATGGACGGGCTGTCCGTTGGGATCTGGATGAACTCCAGAGAGTACCCCCCCTTTGGATAACCTGGAGAACCCACTGATCTGTGGTGATACTGGACCATCCTGACAGGTAAAGGGAGAATCTCCCTCCTACAGCCTCCCCCTGGGCCTCTATCGGAAGAGGGAGGGCTGGCACGGAGTCATGCCGAGGCAGTGGGGTTAGGCAAGGGGGGTCTGGCCGACTTGGCATTTTTGGGGCCCTGGGTACCTGAAGGAAGGGGAAGGTGTCTTCTTTTGAATCCCCCCTTTGGTTTCTAGCACCTTCCCTGCTGACCCTGGTTTTTATGAAAGGGGCGGCGCTGAGCAGTGGCTGGTTCCAATTTGCACATTCTATGTATGTCGGGAAGACCACTTTTCCCGAGTCTTGAAGCCCTGTAATTAGCTTCTCAGCATCCGGGCCAAAGAGAACCGACTCTTGAAAGGGTGTGTCTAATATGGAGTCTTGTACGTCCCGACGGAACCCCGAGACTCTCAACCAAGCGTGTCTCCTCATGCACACCTCTGTCGCAGCCACTCTGGCAGTCGTGTCTGCTGAGTCATAAGAGCTCTGCAGAACATGCTTACCAACATCTAACCCTGACTGGATGACAGCCATGAGTTCCGACTTGCCTTCCGAGTCTGGTTGGGCCTTGACCATGTCTAAGGCCTTACTCCATAACTACTTCTGGTACATGACCATATGTGCCAAGAAGTTTAACGACCTGACAGTGCACGTGGCTGAGGAATAGACCTTATGGCCCATTTGGTTCAGCCTTTTTGATTCAGGGTCTGGAGGCTGAGAACTCACATGTCTGGGCTGCTGTACCCTGCCACGTACTGCAGTGAGCACCATGGAGTGTGCCTTCATCTGTTCACTCAGATTGGGTTCTCCTTTCGGGGTTTTGTATAGCTGGTTCGCTTTCCTAGGCACGGCTGAGATAGTGGGTGGATGCTTCCAGGCCAACTTTGTTACGTCCTGGAAGGGTCCAACTAGCGAGGGAACGACCAGAGGTTTGGAGTCGGTCGCCCCAAAGAACTTGGCCAGACGGTGGCAATCTGGACCAAGCTCTTCTGTGTCCCATTGGTTTAAAGCCTGGATGTGCCTCATAACATGCAGGAAGGACGGATCATCAGGAGGAGACCTTGGGGATCCCTCTTGTGATCTGGAGATGGCAAGGGCAGCTCGTCCTCTGATGAGCAGTAAAAGGAGGAGTCCCCTGCGTCTTCCCCTGAGAAAGAATGTGGTCATCCCTCAGAAGAGAGAACAGACGAAGGGTGCCTTTTACGATCACTGGGAGCTGGCGATCCCCGGTCGTCATCCCCTGACGACGGGCGATCTGGCGTCGGGTTGGGGGGGGGTTGTTTCTGGGCCTCTGAGGTGAGGGCTCCTTTGGCGGTGCTGGAGGTGGGAGACCTCTGGGAGAAGGGGATGGTTCCCTTGGCCTGGGTAACAAGTCTCCTTTGATGGTGTTCCACCATGAATTGAAAAGTGCCCCTACTTCCACCAGTGGGACAACAGGTGGCTGCGGTGGCAGGGTAGGAATGCTCGAGGGACCTGGCATTGGCCCTTACGGAGCTTTGGGTGCCTTCGCCTGGTCCTTGGGCTGTTTACCTTTGGGTGTCAGGAACGCAGGAGCCTTGTCCTGTGGGCTGACATCCGGCTCCTTCAGGGGGGCCGGAGGCTGAGGAGTCAGCCAACTTTCTATGGGGCCGGATGTCCGATCTGTAGGCTTGTCAGATGGCTGATCAGATGGCCGCTCTTTCGGAGCAGACAGACGCTTTGGAGGGGGCACCTCTCCATCTCTGATGCTGAATCGGAGGGTCCTGTGGTCTGACAACCCTCTGAAGCAAATGTCACCTTGTCTTCGGGTGGAGGAGGCATCCGATGCCTGATGGCCTCCTGGCATCTGGAGGAGCTGCCGACCCCTTGTGCTGGTCGGATGACCCTGAGGACTTTCGGGCGGAAGCATCAGCTTTGCTGCTAAAAGCAATAGCTTGTGGGGCCTAAGAGCCAGGGACCTGGCATAGAAGAACGTCCATGGCTGGAAGCCTCCTTGCCCTGTGAGTGAGAAGGGGGTGGAGGTCTTCTTGGAAGTAACCCCAGTAGCAGCCGCTGAACTGGGGGAACGGATTCTGACCTCCCGTCAGAGGTGGAAGAAGCAGAGGTCTTGTGAGGGGACCTAGGGCGGCATTCTGATCTGGCTCTCTCTTTGTCTTTATGGTGGTGTTTCCTGCCTGATCGCTTCTCTTTGGGGGAGGAGTCCCTGTCTGAAGATGAAGAGCTATGCCCTGAATGGGTCCTCTGCATGGCAGCCACTTGCTGTTCCAATAAGTAGGCTTTGAGAGTCTTGAGGCGGCGAATGCATGTTTTGTTATTAAATTTCTGGCAATGTGGGCAGTCATCCGGCTTGTGGTTCGGGCCCAAGCAGATCAGACAGGCCGAGTGGCCGTCTTTCACCGGGATCTGTTTGCCACATACACACTTCGACTTCTGCCACTGTGTAGACAAAGAAGACATGCACTAAGTTGAAAATTCAGTGAAAAAAGGACAAAATGAATAACTGCGAAAGCTGCAAAATGGCAGTTGACTATGGTAGAAGCGTTCATGAAGCCGATACTGATGGGTCAATGGCAAGAAAAGAATTGGGGTGGTGCCAGGGGACCGCCCCCTTTATACCATTGGGGATGTCGGGTTGGACCCGACATCAGGGGCGGTCCCCTGCTTGGACTGCTAGCTAGAAGTTTTCCTTCGGGTCCTAGTGCCTGGCTGCATAGTCCTAATTGTTTTACCTGCTTCAAGAGCTCCCCCTTTAAGTAAGATTTTCAGTTATAAAGTTATTATCAACAGCTTCTTTGTTTACTTCTGACGCATATAAGGCTGTATACAAATTACTAAATTCCTTATTAATAGCCTCTGGTTCCGAGATTGTATTATTTTCTACTATAATTTCCTTAATCTGTCTTTCAGTTCTCTCCCTTTGTAGTTGGAAGACCAAGATTTTACCCGATTTATCAGCCTGTGCATAATATTTAGCCTTAGCCCTGAGAATATTCCTTACCATTTTACTATTCATTAACTCATTATATTTTTGCTTTAAATTCTGAAGCTGAATAAGATCTTGATCCTTCCGAGTATGTATATGCCTCATTTCAGCCCTCTTAATTTCTTTCTCCAAATTAAATGTTTCTTTTTGTCTTTTTTGGTTAATCCAAGATTTATGTTTAATTATATGACCCCTCAGTGTAGCTTTCAAAGTATCCCATGCAATGTTCATAGGAGTCTCTTTCCCTCAGTCAAATAGAAAGTAAATGTCTAGCTGTTCTCTGATATATTCTTGTAATTTTATAGTTTTACTTAGAAGCAGATCCATTTTCCAATCACATCTTGGTGCATGGCCTGGGAGATCCAGGGTACAAAAAATGGCAGAGTGGTCCAATATACTAATGCCTTCATAAGATATTTCTTTTGTTTTAGAGGCAATACTCAAGGACCACAGTATCCAGTCTATTTGAGAACAGGCCTGATATCTGGGTGAGAAGTGGGAGAATTCCAGGGTATTATTTTTATATCTCCATATATCATATACATTTAATGTTTCCAAGCTTCTGAATATTATTTTAGCTGATTTTGACAGGGTCGAGTGAGATCCCGTTCTATCTAAATTAGGGTCAAGTACAGTATTAAAGTCTCCCCCAATCAAAATTGAGCCAAGGTGGTGAAGTATTCTGTAAAGAAGTCAGGATTATCTTATTTGAGCCATATAGTCCAGAAATAGGTAACTCTATTTTATTAATCTTAACCTGAATAATTATATATCTGTTGTTCTTATCTATGTTTTTTCTAAGCTCTTCAACTTTATGTTTCTTGGCAAATTATTGCTACCGCCTTGCCTTTCCACTAGATCCAGTGTGATATGCTTGTCCTCCCCAAAGTTTACAGTTTTTTAAATTATATATCTGTTAAATGTGTTTCTTGCATAATTAAACAGTTTATTGCATGTTTTTTGACATTTATTTATTTATTTTATTTATGTCTTTGGTAACCGGGTAAGTGAACTGATCTAAAGGACCGATTTCAGTCATGACCCGGGCCACAAAGTGCTACGATTCTCTTTCTTTTTATGGGGTTATTCACATTCATGACATATATTTAAATCTATCCATTTATCTACTGTTAAGTGTATCCTTTGTATAATACTGGTCACTCTCCCGACCAGACAGGCTAGTAACAGTAGTCTCCAGTCTCTTCTAGACTGGGTCATCTCCAACAGGCCTGAGAGGATCAGTGCTGTTGGAGTTTTACCAGACTCAATCAGTGACCACTCCCCAGTTTACTGTGTTTGGAAGGCTAGGGCCCCTAAACCAGCCCCCAGAGAAATTATTTTCAGGGATTTTTCAAAAATGGATAAGAGAGCCCTAGTCTTGGAGCTACAGAACACGGACTGGGCACCTCTATATAATACTTGTATTACGGAACGTGCTGCTCAATACCTCCTTACCACTCTTTTGAAGCTTCAAGACAAATATATTCCAGTAAAAAGGCACCGTATCCGGGGATCTGCTACCTGCTGGTTAAATTCTTCACTCCTGTCCTCTCTCAAAAAGAGGGATAAAGCCTGGAACAAAGCTAAGCTAACCCAGTCTCCATCAGACTGGGCAGAGTACAGAAGACTCTGAAACCTATGTAAGGTTTCCATCAGATCTGCTAAGGGCAATTACTATTGTCAGCTCCTTAGTACCGCTGTCAGTGACTCTCGTGGTTTATGGAGTCATATTAACACCATCACAGGGAAAAACAAGTGCAATACCATCTCTGATATGGTCGTGGATGGTTGTAATTGCAATAACTTGCTCACTATCACTGAAGTTCTCAACTCCAGAGTCACTGACCTCTCCTCCTATACTGCACCTCCTGGGCCTTTACCTGTCACTCCGCAGGATACCCTTAAACCTTCTAACCCATCTTTCACCCTTCGCCCAGTCTCTGAGAGTGAAATCTTACGCCTACTTAAGTCCATCTCTCCTGCTGAATCGGCAGGGGCAGATGGACTGTTACCAAAATTCCTAAGAACCATTGCACGTCTATAGTCTCTCCAGTGACTAGACTTTTCAACCTGTCTTTTCTTACAGGACATGTCCCTTCCCTCTGGAAGACTGCTCGAGTTGTACCGGTCTACAAAAAGGGGGGACACCACTAACCTGGATAACTACCGCCCTACTGCCATCCTCTCTAAAATACCGGAGAAAATTGTTGCTACCCAGGTTTCGGATTACCTGTACTCCTTCAAACTCCTCACTCCTGACCAACATGGTTTCCAATGTGGCACAGTACATCCACTGCTCTCATACAGTTTACAAATGATGTCAGACTCACTATGGACAAAGGCTTTCTCACTGGGGCTACTTTTGTTGATCTTACAAAAGGGTTTGATTTAGCTGACCACCCGCTGCTCCTATCAAAGCTGTCATCCCTAGGCTTCTCACCCTCTTTCACCGCCTGGTTCTAAAATGATCTTTTAAAGCGGCAACAATTTGTCCAGATGTGAGATGCTAAGTCCCCTCTTGCTCCTACTTGGATCGGAGTGCCCCAGGGTTCGATTCTTGGTCCTCTCCTGTTTACAGTCTTCATAAACGACATCCCACCGCTCACTGATGCTTGCTCAGGTCTGCTATATGCAGACGATCGTATTCTTTACTCATCTTCCTCAAACCTTCAGATATCAACCTGAATCTCACTAGTAACTTCAGTACCTTTCAGAGCTGGCTATCGCAAAACAAGCTTGTCTTAAATAAAAATAAAACGGTGACTATGCTCTTCAGTTCAGGTTCAAAAATTCGGTCCTGCACCCAACCATTAATTATCTGAGTGCTAGATGGCTCTCCCCTTAACACAGTTACCTCTTTTAAATACCTAGGAGTAACCCTTGATCCTGCCTTGGATTTTGACCTGCATCTAGCCTCAGTCATTAAATCTGTCAGTATTCAACTTGGACTGGTATACAAGGTGAGACATAGCCTAACATCCATGGCGAGGATGGCCACTGCACAGGGGATCCTGAGACCCAAATAGGTGTATGGGTTAATAGCTTTTCCAGCAACTACTGGAGGGCTCCTCCGAAAGTGGGATGTCTGCTACAACAGCATTTGCCATTTTGCTTTGTCTTTGCCCAAACTTACTCACCGATGCACACTATACTCCAGTCTTGGACGGTTTACCCCCTCAGCCTTCCGAGAGTTTACTTCCTACTGTTTTATAAAGAATATAATCTCCTCCCAGATACCTGACAAACTGGCTCTACTGCTCAAACCTGTGATCTCTGCCTACCCACTGAGATCAGCTGACAAATCCCTTCTTGTCCAACCGAGACGCAAAACCAAATTGGGGGAGAATGCTTTCTTTAGCTGGGCCCCTAAACTATGGAACTCTCTTCCACTAAGTCTAAGAATCTCCCCTTCTCCACACAGCTTCAAACAGGAGCTTCATATGGCACTTCTAAGCTCTGAACCCTGCTCCTGTCCTCTATCCACCCACTCCTGTACTGGTTCCTCCTAGTTGCCTACCGGCTCCAACCTCTACTACTCTCAAACCTACCTGGAAATCTTGTTATTTCCGCTCTTCTAGCACTTACTCACTAGTTGTATGACTTATGACTGTTAGTTATTTGCACTTATATTTCTGTTTTGTTACTACATATAGATTCCTGCTAATGTACTGTCATTGCTGAAAATTTTGTGTAAGTGTACTATGTCTGACTTCTACTTGTTCCCATGATGTTTTCTTGTATCTATTATTGTTTACGTACCCTTTGTTGTAATCTCCCGGGTCGTACCTGAAAATGGGCAGCTATGCTGTCTAGTGAACCTACCTGGTTAACAAAAACTAAATAAATAAATAATCATCCCTCATGTGCAGAATATTTCTTATATAGTTCTTGCAGTAGTTTCTGTAAGTTGAGCCTGGATGGAATAAGTCTTGTTCTTGAAATCTTTCCGAAATCATTATATCTCTCGTTTTCACATGGACTCGAGAAATCTTATTCCTAACGTAACCTATTCTAACCCCCCTTCTAAAACCTGAGAGTCTAAATTAATTAGATCCCAAAAAGTAGAAACTACCATGCAAAATGGAGTTTATTACCTCCCTGCTTAAGGTCAGCAAGCTCCTTAAATTTACAAGAATAGGGATAATCCCTTATATTGCTGTGCACTGGCCTTAATAATCATCATATTGTCCTTTTTAAACTATCACTATTCCCCTGAAAGAGTATGTGAAGAGAAGAAAGGTGTTTGTATAATATGGATTTTTTTTTTTAAATAAATAAATATGCTCATGGTTAACGGTTCCTTTTTCTTTTCCTCTTTCTTAGATTTCTTTAACTTCTTTAAACTTCATTGTTCAACATCTGTTGTACAATTTCTTCTGCCTCTTTTGGAGAGTTTGCCATGAATGATTTATCCTTGTAGAATATTTTAGGGTAGCTGGTGTTGGGTTCAAAAAGGGAATTTGTTTATTCCGGAGAGTTTGTTTTATTTTTTTTTTTTAATCACATCTTTATTTCTTGCGCCTGTTGCGGTGCCTACTGGCGGGGGCATCCATCTGCCGGCCCTGCCCACAGGGAGAGCAGCAGGCTCACTCGTATGATGAGGGGGTCCTGCACAGCTGTGGCCAACCCGCTGGAGGACTCCCCCATCCCTGCCAGCCGGACCAGCACCGAACCCCCCCCCCGTGCGATTCCAAGACAGTCCTCCCAGTGAGGCAGGGTGCGGCCATCCCTTTTCTGCCCAATGGGAGCGTGGACGTGCAATGACGTCCATGCACAAACGTGCGGATGTCCGCCGTGCTCCCCCCCTCTGTTAGACACTGCACACCTGCAGTACCTCCAGGCATCCCCAGGGACCACCAGAGCGTGGTGTGGATCCCACTGTTTTCCCAGGACTAGGACAGCTGTCATCGGACGCTCAATCCTAGTCCTCCCCTGCCGACCCGGGCTCGTTCCTGAACCTGGGTCGCCGGCATGGAGCGAGGTGTGGCGTCCAACGCCTCAACCCACAGTGCCACCGGACCAGCCTGGGGAGTTTGTTTTATGTCTTGGTAAGCATTTCATTTTTTTGAAGATCAGGGCCTATGCTGGGAAAGACGGAGACCTTAGCCCCCTGTATTACTAGAGGTTTCCTTTTTTTTTTTTTTTTTTTAACTTCTTTTAATATCAATTCCATCTCTTGAAACTTATAAAATTTGACAAAAATGATTATGGAGTATTTAGCATTCAGGGCCTTCCTGGCTGGAGACCTATGGGCTCTTTCCAATTCTATTTTTTTTTTGCCAGGGTATTCCCTCTCCACTAATTCAGTGAACCATTTCTCACAGAAATTTAAAATACTGCCACCCTCAGTCCCTTCTGGGAGGCCCAAGATTTTTAGATTTTTTCTTCTAGAGCGCCATTCAAGATCAGTGATTTTTTTCCTGGATTTTAACTAGTTCTTGTTTATGTTCTTTAATGTCTTTTCCACACTACTTGGAGTTGGTCTTCTATCTGAGAAGTACATTGCTCCTACTCAGTAATTTGATTGTTTAATCCCTGCACTTCGCTTCTCAAGCCTTTCATATCTTCATGTATCCCAGAAATATTGCACTCTAGACTGAAAAACCCTTTTCTGATTTCTTCTAATAGTTCTTGTGTAAAATTCCCATAACTATCTGTATGGTCTTCCTCTTGGTTTGACTTTTTTTATTTTTCCCTTTTTCTTTAGAGTTCTCTTTAAAATTCTGTAGGTCGAGGGTTTGCTCAGAGTTTTGTACAATAGGTAGGGAAGGAGGGGGGACGAGTGCTGTCTCTATACTTTTCTCTAAAGAGGCCACAGATATTTTAGCATCAGCTTTCTCACTTACAATTTCTGGTGGGTTGGGCTGTAGAATAGATACTGGGTTCTTTTGAATCGTGTCTGACCTTGTTATTCATTATGTTTAAGGTAATATTCATATTACTTCCTTCTGAATTCTGTTCTACAATCTCATCCCAACTAGCATTTCCATCTGAGGCCCTTGTATTATTTGTCCCTGGGTTTACACTTTCTTGTATATCCTTCCTGTCTGTGTGCAGTTCGTTATTTCCCTTTCCACAAAATAAATTATTTGCAGAAGCCACTAGCATATCAGACTTCTGGGTAGTGGGCTCATCCAGTATTCCACCTAGTTCCATAGAGCTCCTTCCTTTTTCACTCTTATTTCAATTTCAATATTTTTGTCTGAGCACTATTTGATGTTAGGTCTTGCCCAACCAACCAAATTTTATGTTGGCTTGCGCTTGCGCGCCAGCCAACATACTGCAGTAGTAGCAGATTTGGAGGTGTGGTCACTGTGAGCGAATACAGGGTACGGATCAGTAGGTGCATCCCTCATTCCCCAATAAGTCAGCTGTAGGCGCTGACACCCGCAATATGTAAAGAGGCCACCAGATCTGAGAAAAATGCCGCTGCAATAAGAGCCAAGCTCGTCATGCAGCGGCACAGTAAATGAAAATTGCGTACCTACTGTAATTCTGATCTTTCTGTGTATCTTCACCATTCATCACCTTTGGGTACTGGCCAGAGGTCATGACCCCATGGGAGCTCTTTTTTTTTTGGATGGGCGGAGTCAACGCACCATCGGCGCCGCGACTGAGTCGTATGGACTGCGCGGCCATAGGTTGGCAGATAGGTGCTGTCGACCGCTCTTTCCCACCAGTTCTGAGTCCAGAGGTGAGAAAGAGGGTTGGAGGGTGGGACAAGGAAGTCCAAGGGACAGACAAAGAAAAAGATATATGAACTAAAAGGAGAAATAAACGACTGAGAGGACAGAAAAAGATTGAAAGACTAAGGGGATTGGGTAGGGGCCCCAATCTCTGGAAGTAGAAAAGAGGATGGAGGGTGGGTTAAGGATTTTAGAATAAGGATGAGAGTGAGAGGGGGGAAAACTGGAAAATATACCCTGGAACCTTGACCTGTTTCCAGATTGTAAAGGAACTGTGAAGGAGTAGCCAAGAGGCTAACTGCCAGAATTCAAGGCACAGTAAGAACAGCAATGGCCCAAACTGAAGAAAAGATAGCCAACTCAGTTAAGAAGGCAGATCAGTTAAGAAGGTAGATAAACCTTTTATAGGTACATTAGGGAGCAAAGAAAGTCCAGGGGAGGGATAGCGAGGCTTAATAAAGAGAAGGGGAGGTGGGTAGAGGGTCACAGTGACAAAGCAGAGATATTGAACGAATACTTCTGCTCAGTATTCACAAAAGAAGAGGAGGGGGAGGTACCTAAACCAAATAATAGAAGCACACTGGACAGGGGGATGATACCAGTCCATTCACAGAAGAAAGGGTCCTGAAAGTACTCCTAAAACTGAAGGTGGACGGAGCAATGGGCCCTGATGGGCTTCACCCCAGAACTCTAAAAGAACTAAGGGGAAAACTAGTGGCACCACTGACTACCCCTTTTAACAAATCACGGGAGGAGGGTGTGGTACCTGAGGACTGGAGGAGGGCAGATGTGATTCCCCTACACAAACGTGGGAGCAAGGCAAAGGCAGGAAACTACAGACCTGTTAGTTTGACCTCAGTGGTAGGGAAAAGGATGGAATCACTTCTGAAAGAAAGAACTGTTGAATACCTAGAGGCCAGTGGGGCGCAGGACCCAAGGCAGTATTGATTCACAGTGGGAAGGTCATGTCAGACGAATCTAATAGATTTCTTTGACTGGGTGACCAAAGTAGGAGACCAGGGAGGAGTTGTGGACGTGGCCTACTTAGACTTTAGCAAGGCATTTGACACAGTCCCATACAAAAGATTAATAAATAAGTTAACCAGCCTGGGAGTAGGTCCCAGGGTGGTAACCTGGCTAAAAAATTGGCTGAACAACAGGACGCAGAGGGTAATAGTAAACGGAGTCCACTCCAAAGAAAGGGGGGTTACTAGCAGGGTAACGCCGGGTTCAGTACTGGGACTGGTCCTCTTTAATGTCTTTATAGGTGACACTGCGGAGGGACTGGAAGGAAAAGTATGCCTCTTTGCAGACAACACAAAGATCTGCAACAGGGATGACACACAAGGGGGGGTGGAAAGGATGGAAAGGGGATTGGCAATGTTGGAGGAATGGTCAAAAGTATGGCAGCTTAGATTCAATGCAAAGAAGTGCAAAGTAATGCACTTCAGAAACAGAAACCCAAGGGAAGAGTACACAATGGGGGATATTAATGACAATAAAAATGGAAAGGGACCTGGGGGTAGTCATATCAGATGACTAAAGGTAGGCAAGCAATCTGATAAGGCAGTAAGGAGGGCTGGGGGGATACTGGGATGCACATGGAGAGGCATCACTAGTAGAAAACAGGAAGTTGTCATCCCTCTGTACAAACAGTTGGTGAGACCCCACCTGGAGTACTGCATGCAGTTCAGAAGACCACATCTCTGCAAGTACATAGACAGGATGGAGCCTGTCCAGAGGAGGGCAACTAAAATGGTGCAGGGTCTGCACCAGAAGACATATGAAGAGAGATTAAAGGAGCTTAACATGTATACCCTCGAGGAAAGGGGGGTGGGGAACATGATAGAAACTTTCAAGTACCTCAAGGGAATCAACAAAGTCCAAAAGGGTAGCATCTTTCAGAAAAAGAGATGTGCAAGAACAAGAGTGCACAATTTGAAGATAGAGGGGGGATGGCTCAGAGGTAATGCGAGGAAGTATTTTTTCACAGAGAGGGTTGTGGGTATATGGAACAGCCTTCCTGAGGAGGTAGTGGAGTCACAAACAGTGGGGGAATTCAACAATGCACGGGACAGACATAAGGCAATTCTAGTGGGTGGGGGTAGGAGGAAGTAGGCTTACGCGTTAGGTAGGGAAACGGGCAGACTAGGTGGGCCAAGCGGTCCCTATCTGCCATCAAATTCTAGGTTTCCACTCCCTGCTTCATAAGAAGGGATCAATCCCCCTCTTCACAGGCAGGGACAAAAACGTATTTTGTGCAAACCAGTACTAATTTATAGAGATTTCCCACCCCACTACTACCAAGCGTACCCTGCGATTTTCTTGGTATGCAGAAATTTGTCCAGGTTTACCTTAAAGGCCTGAACTGTCCTCATGTCCATTTCTTCTGCTGGTAGGCTTATCCATCGGTTCAGCACCCTCTCCACACTGCTGTTACTTAAGTGATAACATTCACTTAGCTGGAGAATATGAAGGAATACTTGGCTGATGCACATGATTAAATACTCAAGGCCGAAGGTGAGGACGTTTACTCAACCACAGAAACTGGTTATTCGAAGTATAATACGAATTAACTGGATGTTGTGGTTATTATAATACAACTAGGAGCTCTGAAACCTGGATTTTAAAAGTTCTGTGGTTGTTGAACTGGACAATGTAAGCGACACCATTTCCCCCCCCTTTTTTTTTTAAATTACTATTTTTTTCTCCTTCCTGCCTGCCATCCCCGACCCTTCAGGAGCCTCAAGGTAGACATCCCTCTGCCTTCCACCCTGCCTGTATGACCCCACAGGAACGCCACAGAGCTTCGGTTTACCCCCCAAGCGGGGATGGGGCAGAGCCCCCTTACTAACAATCACATTTCGCCGGTCCGGGGCCATCGGGCATGGAGGCACATCAAGGGCACGCCTCTGAGGCTCCATCTTCCGGCGATTGCAGGCGTTTCGCTTTCTCCCACCCCTACAGCGAGGATTCTCGGACGCCGGGCGTGCAGAGCGCCGACGCCACGCTTGTATGTCGGCAGCCCTTCCTTAACATGGGGGCTTGTAGTACTCTGAGCCTCCGCTCGAGTCAGACAAGTGTTCGGTTATAGTCTGACCCTCCCCGAGTAGGCGAGCTGTCGGGACGCCCGTTTAACCTCCCCGGCTACCCACCAGCAACCCGAGTCCGCCTCAACCTGGGTTGCCGTGGGAGCGAGGTGTGGCGCCCAGCGCCAACCTCAGCGCCACCGGGCCGCTTTCCCCCCCTTTGCTCTATGGACTACATGTGGGTGAACTATCACGGGCACGTCTTAAAGGGGAATAAACTACCACAGGCATGTCTTAAATGTGAATAAACTATCATCAGCATGTCTTAAATGTGAGGAGAGGTTGCAGTAGTTTGTGGAGTTAGGTATCGTCACTTGTCCTCTATTCTAATTGGCTTACAATAGATACCGAACAAACAGGTTACTCACCTGTAATGGTAGTTCTAGGAGTGGTATATGTTGTTCATCCACACTCTGTGGCATATCCCCTTCCATTTTAAATCTTGCCGGAAGTCTTCAAGCTGGCTCCTCCCACCCGGGGGTATAACCCTAGGCCCCACCCCATGACGCCAGATCTTAGCCCGCTGGAAGCCAGGTGTTGTGCGTCCGTGAGCAGGAGGTCGAGGAGGTCTCTGTGGATGAACAACATATACCACTCCTAGAACTACTGTTACAGGTGAGTAACCTGTTTTTCTAGGATCGTGGATATGTTGTTCATCCACACTCTTTGGCAGACTCCTAGTAGTTCTCCGGGAGGAGGGAGGTAAGGCGCACACCTCCTACTTAGGGAACAGAGATTGGAGAACTAAGGCCCCAGAATCAGCATCCCGGCGTGACTCAAGGTTGATGTGGTAGTGGGTGATGAAGGTGTTTGCTGACTTCCAGGTAGCAGCCCAGCAGATCTCCTGGATAGGGATATCCCTGGAAGCAGCCACCGATGCAGCGGTATGGCGGGTAGAATGAGCTCTTATCCCTCTGGGAGGCTCCTTGCCAGCCAACTCATAGCACAGACTAATGCATGATGTAATCCATCATGCAATCGTCCACTTTGCACCAGGTCTGCCAGAAGCAGCTTCAGCGTAGGTGCCAAGCAGTTGGCAAACCTCTCCCCAAATTTCAACTGTCCTCTCCTTATAGTAGGAAAGAGTACATCTCAGGTCCAGAATATGTAGCCCATACTCGGCCTCTGAGGTGTAGCTGGGGTAGTAAACTGGCAGAGTTAACACCTGGTTAAGGTGCAACTCTGACACCACCTTCAGAAGGAATTTTGGGGGAGGGTGGAGAACAACCTTGTCCCTGTGGAAGACCAGATAAGGGGAGTCCACCGAAAGCACCTGGAGCTCCCCTGTTCTTCTGGCAGACGCGATGGCCACGAGGAAGGCCGTCTTCCATGACAAGTGTGACAAGGCACACTTGTGCATTGGTTTGAATGGCTTGCCCATGAGCTTTGCCAGTACCATCAGAAGATCCCACAGAGGTGGAGGTTCACACACCAGAGGGGATATATGATCCAGGCCTTTGAAAAAGCACCCGACCACTGTCTCCTTCGCCAACATCGGCTGACCCACCCGCACCCGGTAAGCAGAAATGGCTGCCAAGTGCACATTAAGGGTCGATGACCGCAGACCCCCCTTTGAAGAGAGACCAAAGGTAGTCAAGAATGTTAGCCATAGAACAGGATAGAGGGTCCAGGCCCTTGCCCTGACATCTAATGGAAAACCATTTCCATTTGAAGGCGTAACATTTCCTGGTCGATTCCTTTCTGGAAGCCTCCACCACGGTGAAGACATCCTCGGACAGACCCAAAGCCTGGAAATCTAGCCGCTCAGGTATCAGGCTGTGAGGTGCAAGGATTGAAGGTCCGGATGGAATACCTTCCCCTGATTGCGAGTTATCAGGTCCGGGCATGCTGGAAGCCGCTCCAGGGTCCTGAAGTTGAGGCTGAGGAGATCTGGATACCAGAACTGGCACGGCCAATCTGGAGCTACCAGAATCACCTTCGCCTTGTCCCTCCTCACCTTGAGAAGCACCTTGTGGATCAAGGGAAATGGAGGGAAGGCATAGAGGAGGCCTGGGGTCCTCGGCCTTGAGAAGGCATCCCCCTGCAGCGAGCCCTGCTAAGGGGGGGTGGGCATGGAACAGCCTCAGCTTGGTCTTGCCCCTGGAGGCAAGCAGGTCCACCATCGGTTTGCCTCAGTGGGAGAACAGGCTGTAAGCTACCTCTGGATGGAGAAACCACTCGTGGGATGTCTCGCCTAAGCGGCTGAGAGCATCCGCCAGATGATTTGAGCCTCCTGCCACATGGATGGTTAGGAGATCTGCCTCCAGATGGCTCACGAGGGTCCAGATGCAGACAGCCTCCCTGCAAAGAAGACATGAGTGCGTGCCGCCCTGTTTGTTGAGGTAGTACATGGTCGTGGTATTGTCCGTCTGGACTTGAACCACTTGACCCCAGAGCCGAGGAGCGAAAGCTGACAGTGCAAGTCTGACTGCTCTGAGCTCCAACAGATTGATGTGGCATCGGGACTCCTCTGGGGTCCAGAGCCCCTGGGCCCTTTTGTCCCCCATGTGGGCTCACCAGCCCATGAGAGAGGCGTCGGTCGTAAGGACGACCGACGGCTCGGGGCAGACAAATGGGATCCCTTCCTGCAACCAGTCTGGGGCAGTCCACCAGTTGAGAGCGGCCCACATCTTCTGGGTTACAGTGATCAGCTGGTTCAAATGACCATGGTGCTGAGTCCACTGGGTGGCCAGCTCCCATTGAAGGGGGTGCATATGCAACCGGGCCCAACAGACCACTGAGGTGTAAGCTGCCATGTAACCCAGAAGGGACAGAAAGTCCCCGGCAGTGCGCAATTGCCCAACCAGAAATGACGGGGCAAAGGAGGAAACAACCTCCGCCCTGCCCATTGGGAACCGAGCTCTGGCTTGACAAGAGTCCAGCTCTGCCTCGATGAAGCCCATCACCTGAGAAGGCACGAGTTCTGACTTGGCCTTGTTGATCAGGAGGCCGAGTTGGGAGCAGGTCTGGAGGGCCAGGTCCCTGGACCTCCCTACCTCCTGTTGGGTGGAACCTGCTAGAAGTCAATCGTCGAGGTAAGGATAAATCCTGCCCCCCCGATGCCTGAGATGGGCCGCCACCATTGTAATGCATTTGTTGAAGACCAATGGGGCCAATGACAGGCCGAACAGCATGGTTCGGAACTCGTACAGGGTCCCTTCGACCCTGAAGTGGAGGAACTGCTGATAGAACAGATGGATTGGGACATGAAAGAACATGTCCTGCAGATCCAGTGAACAGAACCATGTTTCGCTCCAAGGATGGTATTATCTGGGACAGAGTGACCATCCGAAAGGTGCGTGACCTGAGATATTGATTCGGGTTGTGCAGATCTAGAATGGGGCGCCAGCTCCCCCATCCACTTGGGCACCAGGAAGTACATGGAGACAAAGCCTGGGTCTGCTGGAGAATCTGCCACTGGAGTTACAGCCTCCTTGAGGAGGAGCTGAGCGATGTCGTCTCGGAGAACCAACTGAGTCTGAGCGGATACTCTTTCCTCCCAAGGGGCGCGGGCTCGGCTTGGAGGGTACTGCTTGAATTCCAGAGGCAGTCCCTGATCGACCACTTCGAGAACCCACCTGTCCAAAGTGTCAGCGGACCACGTGGAAAGGAAGTGGCGAGCCAGCCCCCCATGGGAGGACTCTGAGCTGGCGTGACGGGAGAGGGGTTGGCAGCCCCCACCCCATCACTGAGCAGGCTTGGAGGAGGAGAAGGAGGATCCAGGACTGGAACCTCTGCCTCCTTTACGGGCCAGGAAGGGCCCGGGCGCACCAAGTTTGAGCCTGCTGCTGTTGCTGATGCTGCTGTCCTTCTTGAAAAAGAGGACTGCTGAGCTGCTGGAGAAGAATGCCGAAAAGGCTTTTTCTTTTTCTTCTGCTGGTTCTTGCCTAAAGAGCCCTTGGCAGAAGTAGCATCCAAGGTGGCACTGGACTGCTTAAGGCGCTGAAGGTGACAAGCCACTCCTGGGCTGAACAGGTCGGTCCCTAGGAAAGGCATGTCAGCTAGTTTGTGCTGAAGATCCACCGGGAAGGAGGAGAGCCTCAGCCAAGCCCTGCAACAAGAGGCAACTGCGACTGCCATCTAACAGGCACAAGAATTCCCAATGTCCAGGGCTCTCTGAAGTTGCTGTTTGGCAACAGCTTGGCCCTGATCCCGGACCTGCTTGATAGTGGTCTGCATGTATGCGGGAAGATGTGGGAGGACTTCATCCAAAGACCCTAGGAGGGCGTGGGAGAAGTGTGCCATGATGACGGCTGAACTTGCCTGACGAAGGCCCAAGGAAGAAGCCGCATAGACGTTCCTGGCTGAATGGTCCAAAAGCTTGGACTCTTTCTCAGGAGGTCGGTCAGTACCAGCAGAACTGTCAGTATGCCTGAACACAGAGGTGGTCACCAGACTCTTGGCCGAAGGGTGTTCTGTGAACCCCGCAAGGGACCCCATGGGCATCGCACACTTGCGGGTGATGCGGGCAGATGGAGCTGGACAAGAGGCAGGGCACTGCCAGAGTTTTAAGGCCGGGCCAATAATGACCTCGGCCACAGGAAAAGCCTCCGTCGGGGTATCCCCTCTCTTGAGGATGTCTGTGAGAGGGTACTCCGCCTTTTTCTGGATTGGCTCCAAGGGCATCCCTGTGGACTCAGAGATGAGGCGAAGAATGCCCTGAAAAGACGAGGGACCTTTCTCCATTTCTAACCCACCGGCTGATTCGTCAACCCCAGGATGAGAATGCAGGCCAGTCACATCTGAATCCGAGGAATCCGGATACAACGGTCGACTGCCCAGGTCACCTTCGATTCACCGGGAGCGGTCCAGGGTGACAGTGACCGACAGACGCCAGGGGAGCCTGGTGTTCAGCCTATCTTCTTTGGAATAAGCCCCTCCCACAGGCTACTTGGGCGGTGGTTCCACCACGATCAGTGGAGAGACCGGTTTAGGCCGAACCAGAGGTTTCGCCAGCTCCGTGGGCAGTGGAACTGACTTGATCGACTCCAAAGGAGTTGGTTTTGGCCTAGGAGGTGAAAGCCAAGTAATGGCCGGGGTCGGCTTGTGCCCCGTCAAAATCAGCTGCTGCCACATGAGATCCTCGCAGCGCCGATGGAGTTTCTGCCGGAGCCTCTCCTCTTCTGAGGAGGACAAGGACGACCGATGGTGTTGCCTCTTTTTAGAGTGTTTATGGCTCTTCCTTGGCCTTTCGGTCGAGAGTGTCCGAGACTTCGATCGAGATCGGACAGGCCGATTTGGTCGCTCGGAAGATACTGGCAGGACATGAAAATTACGTACCTACCGTAATTCTTGATCTTCTTGGACGAGTCTCCACCACTCATTCACACTATTGGGATCTGCGCCGGAGGCACTAGGACCCATCGGGAGCAAACTTTTTGCCGGAGGGTCGGCGCCAGAGATGGAGCCGCGAGGAATGGCACCGCGAGCCTCAGCTCGAGCGGTAATGACTATCTCGGCATCGACCCTCCAACCGCCTCAGTACCTTTTTTACCAAGGAGGTGCAGCGTAACCAACCTAGAAGGATAGCTTAACCTAAAAACCAGACATAAGATAGTCCGGGCGACCCGTATAAGAAGGGTTAACAAAGAAGTCTTCGCAGCCTAAAGATTTGAGGGAGTGTAGACCAACAACAGAGGTGAGCTCGGGGGACGGAGGATGGGCGTATGAATGAGTGGTGGAAACTCGTCCAAGAAGATCAAGAATTACGGTAGGTACGTAATTTTCATATCTTCCTGGACATAAGTCTCCACCACTGATTCACACTATTGGGAGAGTACCGAGCTAATAATCCCACGAGAGGGCGGCAGGAGAGACCAAGAGCTCACGCTTCTAGGACAGAAGTCCACTGAGGATGGCTCTGCCAAAGGAAGAATGTCGTCTGATATGGACATCCAGTGCATAATGTTTAACAAAAGTATGCACTGAGCTCCAGGTGGCCGATTGCACATATCTGCAATGGGCACGCTAAGCATTTCCACTAGGGATGCCACCGACCGCTTAGTAGAGTGAGCGAAAAACCCTACCCTCCAACTTAACCTGCGCCATGGAATAGCAGTGGCGAAGGCATGCCACTAGCCATGCTGAGATGCATCTGATAGCGACAGGTTGACCCAGCCAGGTCTCGCTGAAGGAGACAAACAGTTGCTAGGCTTTTCGAAAATCTTTGGTTCTATCTGGATAGAAATGCAAAGCTCTTTTAACATCCAAAGAATGAAGAGATCGTTCTCCTTCATTTTGGAAGTCCGCAAAGTAAGAGGGAAGGACCAGAGGTTGGTTTAGATGAAACTCTGACACAACCTTAGGAAGAAATTTCGGATGGGTCTGAAGAACTACTTTGTCCTTATGGAACACAGTGTATGGAGGATCTGTGACCAGGGCATGTATCTCAGAGACCCTGCGAGCTGAGGTAATGGCCACTAGGAAGGCAGTCTTCCAGGTGAAAAATTTTAGCTCACAGGTGGCCAGAGGTTCGAAAGGTTTCCGAGTGAGCATGTCTAGCACAAGATTTATGTTCCAGGCTGCAACTGGACGTCTTGTAGGAGGTCTGGTATGCAGAATTTCTTTAAGAAATCTCTTAACCACAGGTAATTGAGCTAGCGTTAAGGAAAAAAACGGCTCATGATACACTGAAATGGCACTAAGGTGAACTTTGACTGTAGAGTACTGCAGACCTGAATTTGAGAGGTCCAAGAGGTACTCCAGAACCTTATCTGGTGGACAGGAAAAGGGATTCAAAGAGGACTTTCAGACACCAGAGCTAAAAACGCCCACTTAGCTGTGTAAGTTTTCCGAGTGGCTGGCTCCGCAGCCAGAAAAATATCTGAAACCCTACGAGAGACATTGAACCGGTTTACTTCTACTTCTTCAGGAGCCAAGCGTGAAGGTGAAGTGATCTCAGGTTGGGATGGACCACCGGTCCCTGAGTCAAAAGGTTCATCTGTAGGGGAAGTGGTCTCGGAGGAACTGCCAACATATTGTTGAGTAGTGGAAACCACAGCTGTCGAGGCCAGAATGGAGCAATGAGAATCATCTTGTCCCCCTGGGATTCGAACTTGAGGAGCACCCTCTGAATTAGAGGAAGAGGTGGAAAAGCGTAAAGAAAGCGTTTTGTCCACTGCAGCCTGAACGCATCCTGACAGAAAATGCCAGGCCCTGGATTTCTGGAGCAGAAGAGAGGCAGTTTTGCGTTGAGTGGGGATGCAAACGGTCCAGGTCTGGAGTTCCCCACTCTCAACAGTGACTGAACTATGGTTGAGTTGAGAGACCACTGTGAGGATCTGTCTCTGTTCTGCTGAGACGGTCTGCCAGCTCGCTTTGTATTCCCGGTAGGCAGACCGCTTGAATTAGAGCCTTGTGCTCCAAGCACCATTCCCATACCCTCACTGCTTCCCTGCATAAGGGGTAAGAATGAGCACCGCCCTGCTTGTTGATGTAATACATCACTGCTTTGGTTGTCCGTTTGAAGGAGAATGTTCCTGTGACAGAGAATGTCCTTCAATGCTCGGACCGCATAAAGGACGGCTCTCATTTCTAGGACGTTTATGTGAAGCTGGGATTCGACTTGAGTCCACACACCTTGAGTGTGGAGAGCCTGACAGTGAGCTCCCCACCCCATTAGGGATGCATCCATGGTAATGGAGATTTGATGGTCCAGAGGAGCAAAAGGATATCCGTCCAGGAAATTGCTCTCCTTGAGACCACCAGGTGAGTGACCTCTTTAAAGGTTCTGTCACCTTGATGAGATATGACTGCGGGTGCGAGGTTGGGGACCACTGAGTACTGAGCATCCACTGAGTGGTTCTCATGTGCAGACGTGCTCGGGGTACAGTGAACACTGAGGATGCCATGAGGCCTAGCATCCGTTTCATCGAGAGAGCTGTAACTGAGCTGTTCTCCCCGATGTGACGGGCCATTTGAAGGATATCGTTCCTTCTGTCTTCTGGAAGAAAAGCCTTCGCACAGGAGGTGTCCAGAAGAGTCCCTATAAAAAGGAGCCTCTGGGAGGGCTGCAGTTGTGATTTCTTGAGGTTCAACAGGACTTTCCATGGATGTAAGGAGGCGAGAGGCCGTCTCTACGACGTCCAGAGTCCCTTGCCTGGAAGGGCTTGCTAGAAGCTAATCGTCCAGATAAGGGAACACCTGTATCCCGACCTTTCTGAGGTGCGCTGTGAGAACTGCACAACACTTTGTAAAAACCTGTGGCACCGAGGATAGCCCAAAGGGCAGGACTCTGAACTGATAATGTTGTCCCAGAGCCACAAACCTCAGGAATTTGTGATGCCTCGGGTGAATAGGAATGTGCTGGTAAGCATCCTGCATGTCCAGGGAGGCTAGCCAGTCGTGTTGATGAGGCAAAGGTAACAGGGTTCCCAGAGAAATCATTTTGAATTTCTCCTTGGGGAGAAATTTGTTTAGCTTTCTGAGATCTAGAATGGGGCGCACTCCCCCGGACTTCTTTGGAACCAGAAAGTAATGGGAGTAGAACTCCGTGTTCCATTGATGCAGCGGCACCACTTCTACTGCCCTATTGTTTAGAAGGCCCTGAATCTCAGCGGCGAGAAGGTATGACTGAAGGGTTGACAGCCTGGGCTATTATTTGGGAGGACAATCGGAGGGGTCTCCAGAAGATTGAGTGAATACCTCTCGCAATTATCCGGGGACCCACTTGTCTGAGGTTATGGACTTCCACTGGTTATAGAAGTGCATCAGACGACCTCCCACCGAGAGGAAAAGTCCATCTCGGCAGCTGAGATGGGACTTGGGCCAGCAATTATAAGTAGCGCTGCGCTTGGGCCCTTGCTTTCTGTTGTGTCTTCTTCTGAGGCTGGGCAGGTTGGTGTTTATGAAAACCTCCTCTGCCTCTGCCTCGAAAGGACTGACGGTTATGAAACTGATGTTTATTGACATTCCCTCGAGAGGGGGCAGGAGGGGGTCAAGCCAACTTAATGGCTGACCTAGTCTTTTGTGTAGCTTCTAGAGCTTGCTCTACCTGAGGACCAAAAAGATATGCAGCATCAAAGGGCAGCGCCATTACCTGCTGCTGCACATCATTCGTGAAGCCCGCAGTGCGCACCCAGGAATGACGGCAGGTGCAAATACGGGCAGCTGCTGAACGGGAAGCAGTGTCAAAAGCATCCATGGCTGCTTTAACCTGCTGGTTGTTAGATTCGATGCCTCTGGTAATGGTCTGAAGAAGCTCTGGCTTTGTATCCGGCTCCGGTAGAGCTTCAACCATTTGCTTAATGGAATGCCACAGGATATATTCATACTGGGAGAAATAGCCCTGGTAACTGGCAATACGCATACTTAGGGTAGAAGCAGCAAAGGCTCTCTTACCTAAGGTGTCTATCTTACGAGATTCTTTGTTAATAGGTCGAGCAGTAGTAGTTTGAGGAAGAACGGCCTTATCATTCTCTGCCAGGACTACAATAGGATCCGCAAAGGCTTGAGATGCCAAAATGGGATGATCCTTAGGAGCTGAATATTTCCTATCTATGGATTTAGCCACCGAAGGGGTGAGAGCAGGATTATTCCATACCATTTGAGACAGCGTCTTGAAGGAAGGCTGAACCGGAGGAGTCAAATCCGTAGGGATCTCCGGGGCGTGAAGGTATTGGAGTCTTAACAATTTCCCAGGATTGATGTCTGTAGTCTGGAGAGAAAGAGTGGAACTCAGATTTTTCAGCAGAGACTTAAAGGACAGGTCCTCACCACAGGCTCTGTAGCAGTAATAGATCCTGCTTGTCCACTTCATCACCCAACCGAGGTCTGGGTCAGGCTCAATGTTATCTCCTGACAGTCCAGGAGGGACTGTATGGACAGGAAAGGAATGAAAATCAGAAGAGAGGGAAGAAGGAAATGAGTGAAAGGAGGAGTCCTGAGAAGCAGAGGGAGCCCCGAGAGCCCCCGGCGCCGAGGAGGCGCACGGCACCGAGAACGACGCCGAGGCCACACGGGCGCCAAAACTGTGCCGAGAAGCCGCATGGAGCCGAGGGTCAATGGCGCCGAGGAGGGTGCCGAAGCGCATTGACGCCGAGGGCGCCTCGAAACACCCCCAGACCCAAAACAGGTTTTGAAGGAAGAAGAGCAGGAGATAAGGGCATCGTGTGGGCCCCTCGCGCCAGAGCCATGTGAGTGGGAGGGAAAACACTTGTTGGTGGAGTCGACGGCACCAAGAAGGTGCCGCCGACCAGGAAAGTCCAACCGCCTCTACCTTGTCTCCCTAATAAGCTCAAGGCCCACGAGTGGCCAAGCCAGGTAGCTGAACCAACCTCCGAGCCCACTGCTCCATAAGAGCGCCCACTGATGAAACTGCTCATCTGAAGACCTACTCTGGGCGGGTAGGGCTCCGATGTCAGCTGTTGGCTACCAGAAGCAGAGGTTGGCGACTCCGAAGGAGAGACCGGCAACTAGCCCGATGGCGTCTAAGCGCAGACATATCAGAGGCGACCTACCGAGTGATGCCTTCTTTAGACCTGTGGGTCAAGAAGAGTTTGAGGCCGAAAGGTGCCGAGAATGCGACCGTTTATTTTTATGCGTCCGTGGGGACCGCCCATCCCCCCGGGCATTGGACTGACCGTTGTCAGACCCCCCTTCCGGAGAAGGCAGCGGACCGGACCCAGCCTGACTGACTGAACAGCTTACACGAAGTCTCCCTACCATCACCTGACCTGCTCATGGTCGACTCACAAAGTAGGCTGAGACTTCTTTATTTTAAAATAAGAATAAACTAAGCGATACTTTATCGAGATAATACTACAAAATAACAAAACTGAAAACTATGCTGCTAGTTTGAAGTTTGACTCGGCGGGCGAAGCGCATCACTGAAGCGCACTGACGGCAGGAAAAAAGGAACTGAGGCGGTTGGAGGGTCGACGCCGAGATAGTTCATTACCACTCGAGCTGAGGCTCGCGGTGCCATTCCTCATGGCTCCATCTCTGGCGCCGATCCTCCGCCAAAAAGTTTGCTCTTGATGGGTCCTAGTGCCTCCAGCGCAGATCCCAATAGTGTGAATGAGTGGTGGAGACTTATGTCCAGGAAGATTGGTGATTTCCCGGGGTCAGGGACCACTTCCTCGATGGAAGTCTCAACAGGCTGGGTCTCCTCGTCGGGGGAAAGTCAGAATTGGAGTTCAACCGAGAGAATCATTGACCGTAGTCGGTGATAAAGCATCAATCGGATCGATGACCATTTCTACATCGTCGATCGACAGTTCGGTCGACTGACCAGATGGCAAAGCTGAGAAGCCAGTGGCCAAAAAAGCAATCTCAACCGAAGTAGAGACTGCATGTTCCTGGGACCAAGATCTCTCCCACTCCCAAGAGCATCTCCGTTGGGATGAAGACAATCCCGGATCCTTTTCCCGCTTACGGGATCGAGAGGAGTGCGTGCCTGCAGGACCCTCTCCCTTGGTCGAGAGAGACTGGCACAACTCTCGGAAGGAACCCGAGAAGGTGGAGCCCAGGTTGAGCGGAACGAAGAAGCTCCAAGTAGTTTCTGCAGCCCGAGCTGCTTCCTCTTTGAATGCCTGCATGCGTTCCAATTGCTTGACAGATCCAGCAGCAGCAGAAACTGCCCACCGAGCCTCCATGGATTTCACCAGAGGGTTCCGTTTCTCCGGCCTCTCCAACTTCATGCGTGCGAGACGGTTGTCGAGGAAGTTAGGATGGAAAGTGAGACACAAATCGCATTTCGAGGTGTCATGGTCGACACTGAGACAGTAAATGCACGTAGTGTGAGGATCGGTGTGTGACATCTTCTGGCTGCAAGGGCACCGACAAAATCCGGGGGAAGACTTGTCTTCCATAATTGAAGGTATAGAGTCGTGATTACTAATATGAACTAGATGGATTTTTGGAATAACCGAAGGTTTTTGAGCCAGGGCCTACAAAATGCTTGAGCACGAGGGAGGCAACCTGAATCTTCCAGCGGAAAGGAAGATCTGCTGTCATGGGGCGGAGCCAAGGGTTATACCACCCGGGTGGGTGGGAGGAGCCAGCTTGCAGACTTCCGGCAAGATTTAAAGTGGAAGGGGACATGCCAAAGAGTGTGGATGAACAACATATCCAGGATCCTAGAAATACTGATTACAGGTAACCCAGTACCTTGTTTTAAAGAGTTCTTATACTGAAGTTCATATTGGAAAGTTAGGACAGCAGAAAACAAAGCCCATTTGAACTGCCCTCAATGCTCAGTGGTAGTAATCACTGTATTCTCTTGCCTGTGAAGTTATCAAGGGCATGCCCAAAGATGTCAAAATTATTGCTGTCTATTATTTCTTTTGGTATGGAATTCCAAAGATTAATAACTCTCTGTGTGAACTATGCTTTCCTTTTATTGGTTTTAAAGCAGCATTAGTTAACAATAATTTAAATAACTTGGTTGGCAGTTAGGACAACCCAAAACATCAATATATCAGCTTTTCTGCCAACTTTATTTCATTCCTGAAGAAGAGAGAGGATTCTGAAGTGCTGCCATCTTTATTGTAGCACCATGCAAGTTACAAAAATTGTAATTAAACACGGTCTTAAAAATAGCTGATTGAATCAATGAAGATGGTAGAAGCTGCTTAATAGGGGTGCCTTGGTGGCAGGCTTTTTGTCCCCATTAAGCGGCCGTCCCCTTTAACAGAAGCCATTTAAATGGCTTGTGTCACACACAGTACAGTTGCACTGGTGTCCGAACTGTACTGTACTGTGTGTGGTCACCTTTATTCGATTTATTTTTTATCTTTTTTGCTATTTTTTAGCAGTACAGTACTTGTTACCTAACTCAGACTCCACCTTTGTACTGAAGCTGGTAATGGGAAAGACCGTAGTTTGATTCAGGGAGCTTCGACAGTGCGACAAACTTTTAAACCAGAAAAGAGCAGAAAAGATGGAGATGCATATCTCTCTCTCTCACACGATTTACGAGGCTTCAGTTGAAGAAGATCGAAAGAGACACAGGCATTTAAAAAACAGTGAGCACACTTTCTGAGAGAGACAGCAAGAGAAGAACAGTACGTCAAACAGGAGAGCTGAACACACAGTGGGCAGACTTTCTCTCTCTTTTCCCCACTAGAACAAAACTGCAGACATGACGTGGTTGTGGCTGTGTGAGGCAGCACGAGAGAGAGAGAGAGAGAGACAGTGTGAGAGAGGAACAGCACATCGATTTGGAGAGCCAAGCAGACTTTTTCCTCTCCCTTTCTCCCCACTAGAGCCCTCAGAAACGTGGTTTTGTCTCTCTCTCTCTCTGTCCTCTCACTCAGGTCGCGGGATAAAAACAAAGCACAGCAAGCTCAGCAGTTGTCTGGAGTGGAAGTGATACGTTTGGAGTGAGGAACAGGAGACGGTAATTCTTTTTTTTACACATAATTAGGTGTGAAAAGGGATTAGCAGCACAGCAGGAAGACAAATCTGGCTGCACATCATCCCATTTAGGTGGCCGGGGTGGCCCATTTAAACAGCTACAAGCCCCACAGGATGACATAGCTAATTAATCGGTACCTGGCGGGATGTCCCAATAAAGCAGATGTCCCTATTATCTGCATCCCGATTAAGTGGCTTCTACTGTATCAGGAATACATTACTGGTAAAAAAAAAAAAAAAAAGGAAGGATGACATGTTTTGCTGAATAACTAGTATTGCTGCTTTAAAGCTCTTGAATTTCAGTTGGATATTGTGCCCCCTACTTTGGCATATAGGATTTTTTAATTTCCAGCCCAAATGAAGTTAGTAATTGCTGGTCTCATAGCTTTGTACATTAAAAAAGTCACCATGAACTTTCCGTCACTGTAAGCTGTGGAGCCCTAAAATTGGTAGAGTTTCCTCATAACATCTGTCACCCAACCTGTAATCATCTTTTTTGCCTTTCTGTGTTTTCTTTATTTGATTTTTATTGATGTCAGTATGAGGGCCACAAAACTGGATGGTACAGTCTGTATAAGGCCTTATGTAAGTTCTTTACAGAGGCACTACTCCCTCTGGTACTGTACTAGTCTACTAATAAACTATTTCTTTACATAGTTCAGTGTCTGGTTAGCCTTCCTGAACACTATATCACACTGCTTGCTGTTCCTAAGGTCATTGGTACTACTATCCCAAGGTCAGTTTCCTCCTTAGTAACCCTTAGTAATTTGCCATGTAAGATATAGTTATCATTTGGCATGATTAAATTTCATGTCCCATTTTTCTGGCCCACATGTCAGCTTGAAGTCTCACATGGTCTTTATAAATGCCAACTTGTGTACCTAGTTTGAAAATCATCTGCAAACTTTGAGCACCAGCAAGTTAAGTCATTATTTAGGTCACTTATACAGATCCCAAAAAGACATGGGCTCAAGACAGACCCCTGTGGTACAGAAAGACAGAAACATAGAATTTGATGGCAGATAAGGGCCGTTTGGTCCACCTAGTCTGACCATTTTCCTACCTGACAGACAAGCTGCAGATCCTAGTTAACCAACAGCTTACTTCCTCCTACCCCCCACTAGGACTGCCTTATGTCTGTCCCATGCATTCTTGAATTCCCCCACTGTTCTTGACTCCACAATCTCCTCAGGGAGGCTGTTCCATGCATCCACAACCCTCTCCATGAAAAAATACTTCCTCACATTACCTCTGAGCTGTCCCTCCTCTATCTTCAAATTGTGCCCCCTTGTTCTTGCACATCTCTTTTTCTGAAAGATGCTACCCTCTTGGACTTTGTTAATTCCCTTGAGGTACTTGAAAGTTTCTATCATGTCCCCTCTCTCCCTTCTTTCCTCAAGGGTATACATATTAAGCTCCTTTAGTCTTTCTTCGTATGTCTTCTGGTTCAGACCCTGCACCATTTTGGTTGCCCTCCTCTGGACAGCCTCCACTCTGTCTATGTCTTTGCAGAGATGGGGTCTCCAGAACTGCACACAGTACTCCAGATGGGGTCTCACCAACTGTTTGCACAGACGGATAACAAATTCCTGTTTTCTACTACTGATGCCTCTCCCTATGCATCCCAATATCCCCCCAGCCTTCATTACTGCCTTCTCACATTGCTTGCCCACCTTTAGGTCATCTGATATCATTACCCCCAGGTCCCTTTCCATTTTTACTGTTGTCAGTATCTCACTCCCCACTGTGTACTCTTCCCCTGGGTTTTTGTTTCCAAGGTGCATTATCTTGCACTTCTTTGGACTGAATCTGAGCTGCCATACATTTGACCATTCCTCCAACCTTGCCAAGTCCCTTCTCATCCTTTCCGCTCCATCTTGTGTATCAACCCTGTTGCAGATCTTCATGTCGTCTGCAAAGAGACATGCTTTTCCTTCCAGTTCCTCTGCAATGTCACTTATAAAGATATTGAAAAGGACCGGTCCCAGTACTGAACCCTGCGGTACCCCGCTAATAACCCTCCTTTCTTCACTGTGGACTCCGTTTACTACTACCCTTCGCGTCCTGTTGTCTAGCTAATTTTTTATCCAGGCTACCACCTTGGGACCCACTCCAAGACTGGCTAACTTGTGTATTAATCTTTTGTGTGGGACTGTATCAGATATCTTGCTAAAATCTAGGTAGGCCATGTCCACAGCCCCTCCCTGGTCTACTACTTTGGTCACCCAGTCAAATAAATCTATTAGATTTGTCTGACACGACCTTCCCATCGTGACTCCATGCTGCCTTGGGCCCTGTGCCCCACTGGCCTCTAGGTACTCCACAATTCTTTCCTTCAGAAATGATTCCATCATTTTCCCCACCACTGAGGTCAAACTAACTGGTCTGTAGTTTTCTGCCTCTGTCCTGCTCCCACTTTTGTGAAGAAGAATCACATCCACCCTCCTCCAGTCCTCAGGTACCACCCCATCCTCCCATGATTTGTTAAAGAGAGTAGTCAGCGGTGTCACTAGTTCTACCCTTAGTTCTTTTAGAATTCTTGGGTGAGTCCCATCAGGCCCCACTGCTTTGTCCACCTTCAATTTTATTAGTTCTTTCAGAACCCTTTCTTCTGTAAATGGACTGGTATCGACCCACGTCTTCAGACTGTTTCTCTTGTTTGGTTTAGGTACCTCCCCCTCCTCTTCCTTTGTGAATACTAAGCAGAAATATTTATTCAGTATCCCTGCTTTTTCACTGTCACCTTCTGCCCACATTCCCTCCCCTTTAATAAGCCTCAGTATCCCTCCTTTGGTCTTTCTTCGCTCCCTAATGTACCTATAAAAGGTCGTATTCCCTTTCTTAACAGAGTTGGCTATCCTTTCCTCAGTTTGGGCCTTTGCTATTCTGACTGCCTTCCCTACCTCTTTCTGCTTTAACTGATAAAGTTCTCTGTCCTGCTCCTTCTGTGTTTCCTTATATTTCCTGAATGCTATCCTTTTCTCCTTAACCTTCCCTGCCACCTCTTTTGAGGACCATAGCGTTTTTTTCCTTCGTTGTGTTTTGTTGATTTGTTTTACACAAAGGCTTGTTGCTCCTGTGATGGCTGTTTTGATTACTCCCCATTGTTCCTCCACCCCTCCTTCTTGCCTGTTTGCTAGTGCTTTTCTGAGGCACTCTCCCATTTTCCCAAAGTCAGCCCTCCTAATGTCCAGTACTCTTGCTTTTGTATGGCTTGATTGTATGGCTGTGTTTATCGTGCACCACACTGTTTGATGGTCGTTTGTTCCCAGATGGCTACCCACTTCTAAATCTGAGATTCTTTCTCCATCCCCATTTGAGAGTAGCAGGTCTAAGACTGCTCCCTCCCGAGTGGGTTCCAATACTAGCTGTCTGAGGCATGCCCCTTGTAGGGCATCAAGAATGTATACCGCTAGTCACCTTCCCCTCACTGGATTTGAACTGATTTATTAGAACTTTTTGACATCTGTCCCTCAGCCAACCCGTGATCCAAGATGTAAGTTTTTTATTGTCAAAGGTTTTTAAATTTTTCCACTAATGTGACATGACTGACAACGTCAAATGCTTTACAGAAGTTGAGATAAACAATGTCGACTGGCACACCATTATCATGAGACTCACTGATTGGTTCGTAGCAAGCAATCATGTTAGTGGTACACAACTGACCGCTTTTGAAGCAACGCTGTGAATAGTTCACAGGACCTTCCTTCTCCACAGAACTGTTTATTTGATCTTTTATGAAATGTTCTAAGGTTTTGCAGTGATTAAAGTGAGACTAGCAGGCATATAGATTTGTGAATGCCCAGGATTTTTTATTTACTTAGAACAAAATTCTGACTCTGCACATACAGTATCATTATTGTTACCCAGGATTTGGGTCAGTGGAAAATCCCCTTGTGTATTCTTTAGGAAAGCAGAGCAAAAATATTTATTAAATTAATTCTTTAATACGATACCTGCCTCTTTAACTAATTGTCCTACAGTTCAGACTTTTAAAAACAGACTTAAAACATGGCTTGATTCTACTGTTTGTTCATGTATCTGAGTGAAAAAGTAAACCTTGAGTTATCACCATGTATGTTTTTAATACTTGTACTTTGTTGTGATTGTACATTATTGTTGTTTAGTTGTTTTTTGCTGTCTTTTATGAAAAATCTTGTCGCTTGTGAAAACGGGCAGTAATGGCCATCATGCTAACAAGTATAAAAATTAAAAATGAAAATGAGATGAAATTGGTCAACCATAACTTCCAGTCAGCATTTCTTGTATTATTTTTCTCAAGCGGGCCTACAGTATTCCCTGCAATTTTTTTCTTATTGTTGACATAGCTATAAAATGTTTGTTTTTTTTTTTTGTCATATCGCTATTTAATGCCTGCTGCGGCGTTTAACTGGCGGGAGCATCTCGTCGTTGGCCCTACCCGCTGGGAAAGCAGCAGGCATCGCTGCATGATGGTGGTGATACGGCACGGCTGCCGACCTGCAGGAGGGCTCCCTTACTCCTACCACATCAGGCCGCCCCAAACCCCCAGTGCGATTCCACGACAGTCCACCCCGCACGGCCATCAAGCTGCTCGGTCACGTCCAGCCATTTTCCTCTGGTTTTCTCCCCAGTGGAGTGCGGACATGCAATGACGTCCATGCACTTGCATGCAGACGTCTGCCGCACTCCCCCCTCCAGTAACACCGACATGTGCTGTGCCTCTGGGCGTCCCCAGGGGCCGCCGCAGCGTGATGTAGTGTCCCCAACCCACCCCAGGACTAGAAGAGCTGTCTACGGACGCCGATTCTAGCCTCCCAAAAGGACCCCCACGACCCGAGCTCGCCCCCGAACCCCGGCCTCGGCATTTGCGAGAGGTGTGGCATCCAGTGCTTCAACCCTCCGCGCCACTGGGCCAGCCGCTATAAAATGTTTTAAAGTCTCTTTTATTAGTTGCCATCTGGTATACATATTCCATTTCAGCAAATTTAATTTTCTGTTTGCATGTTTTGACCAGCTGTTTATAATTCATAATGCCAGTTAGAGTACATTTCATGCTCCTTTTTATGTTTGCTTGCACGCATGTGCAAGAAACATAGTGCCATCATCCGAGTTTTCGGAGGTGTGGCAGTCCTCTTCCAATTCAGGCAGTGTGTTTGCAGGCGGGGCCGCAGTTCTCCAATGCCTGCTTGAGCTGTCTATGACCAGTCCAAAATGCAGTGGCATACAGTTGAAAGGGGGAGTTACGCTTCAGTGAGCAGCAATAAGATATCGCTTCGCTCGCGCGCGCCCCCCACGCACGACCACACGCGACGCATACTCGCGGTTCCCCCACACACACTGTGTAGCTGACGGGGTGCCCAATCCCGCTGGCTGTGCTGCCTCCAAAAAACAGAGTTTATATGCCACGCTGGGTGTCCACCCCAGCGTGGCTACACATCAGTATAGCCGACGGGGTACCCAATCCCCGCCGGCTCCACTGTCCCCCCAGAGAGTAGGGTGCCACGCTGGGAGCCCACCCCAGCGTGGCAAATGTCCCGTGTCATCGCCATTTAAAAAACACCTGAAACTCAAAAACGGTCCTCGTGTCTCTGTCCCCACCCACTGCGCACCCTGCCTCCCCACACCCCCTCGCCCATACTTCACTCCGACTCCGTGCGACGATATCTCGTGGACCGGAAACATCATGCACTCTTCAAAGCCGACCGCAACTGAGGAAATGCCGTAAGCTGTATAATGGGATAGATAGGGGGTTTTCAACTTTGCTGCATATCTCAGGCATTTTTTGGAATTTTTGCACCAAATTTTCAACATGGGGTTTTTGGGACCCTTTCTCATGAATGATTTCACTGTCACGGCGTTAATCCACCACGAAAGGTGATTTTGCAGTCATTGTGCAAAATCACCTTTTAGGACCGAGTAATGAAACGAAACTGCCATTGTTCATAAGGTCGGTTCTCAAAAAGCCTACGTTGAAAATTTGGTAAAAAAATTCCTAAAAAATGACTGTTTTATTTAGCCGCTGTGCAGTTCCTATGCACGCCATAAGTTTATGGATTTTTTAATATTTTCACCCAGATTTTCAACATTGCCATTTTACCACACCTCCTTATGAGCAGTACAGCTGTCATTTTTCACATCTTGCCCAAAACGTGTTTCCACCAGGTAGCGACAATGCCGCGAGTCGGTGTGCAAAATCAATGTATGGGACACATTAAGAAAATCACAGTGACACTGTTCATGAGCAGAGGTCTTAAAATGGTTATGTTGAAAATTTGGTGAAAAATTCAAAAATGACTGTTTTGTGTAGCGTGCTGGCGAGTTCCTACGCATGCTTGTAAGTTTGCGAATTTTCAATATTTTCAGTCCAGATTTCAACCTGCCATTTTATTACACTTCCTTATGAGCAGTGCAGCTGTCATTTTCACATCTTGCCCAAACGCGGCCTGCCTCAATGAAGCGCATAAATGCTTAGTCGGTGTGCTAAATCACGTATGGGACACATTAAGAAAACCACAGTGACACTGTTCATGAGCAGAGGTCTTAAAATGGCTATGTTGAAAATTTGGTGAAAAATTCTAGATATGACTGTTTTGACGTATGCTATATATAGTTCCTACGCGACACCGTAAGTTTGCGAATGTTCAATATTTTCACTCCAGATTTTCCATATTGCCATTTTATTACACTTCCTTATGAACAGTACAGCTGCCATTTTCACATGTCGCCTAAAATGTGTTTCCAAGACATGCAGCGCATAATGGTGCAGTCAGTGTGCTAAAGCAATGTTTGGGACAATTAAGAAAATCACAGTTACACTGTTCATGAGCAGAGGTCTTAAAATGGCTATGTTGAAAATTTGGTGACAAAAGTCCATAAATGACTGTGTTAATGAAAGAGTATTGCGCAGTTTCCACGCACTCGTGAAGTTCATGAGTTTGTAATATTTTCAGTCCAGATTTTCACCAGTGGCATTTTTCCACACTTCCTTATGAACAGTATAGCTGTCATTTTTCACAACATGGCCGAAATGTGTTTTCACACTTTCAGCGCAGAGATGCGTGGTCGCTGTGGGAAATCATTGTTCGGGACAGATAAAGAAAATCACAGTGACACTGTTCATGATCGGAGGTCCCAAAATGCCTGCGTTGACAATCTGCTGTAAAAATTCCCCAACCTAATTACATTATGGGTGTGCGTTGCACAGTTTCTATGCACGCTCGTAACTTCACCAGTTTTTTTAATATTTTTACTGCAGATTTGCAACATTGCCATTTTTTTACACCTCCCCATGAAAAGTATAGCTGTCATTTTTCACATCCTGTTCGGAATGTGTTTTTGCACCTGTGGTGCTAAATGCCATAGTCGCTGTGCATAAGCAGCTTCCGGCTAACAAACTGATACTGCCACTGTTCATGAGGTGGGGGTCACAAAAAAAACATGTTCAAAATTTGGAGTGAAAATAACCAATGAATGTCTGAGGTGTTAGGGTTTCCAACCATAACACCCCACCCTGTAGAGAATGACTGGCATCAAGGGTGTGACTTGGGATTCTTGCCTGTAATGCTCATACCATTCCACACCCTGCAGCCAGTGAGAGGCATCGAGGTATGCCTTGGACTCTTCGGCCCCAAAGTTCATCCCATTCTCCTATACCGCACCCATCTCACTGTATTTCCTGATGGAATGGGTTGCACATAAGGGCCAAAGACCCCAAGGCACACCATGACACTTGTCAGTGTCTGCACGGTAGGGTGTGGTGAAATGGCGTGGCCATTATGCCTGATGACCCAAAGGCACACCCCAATACCTGTCACTCTCTGCAGGGTGGTGGTGGGGTTGGCTTCAGTTCAACATTTCACTGCCATTTCTGTTATGCAGCTCTGTAACTTCTACACTATCAATGCCAATGCCAGCAAGCAAACATTCGGCATTGACAAATGCTTGTTTTTTTCCTTTATCGCCTGTTTAATACCCCTAGTGAGTCAAAGTGGTATTTTACCCTTACGATTATAGATTATTTTTACTGGAACAGATTTGCTTTTGTAGTTGTATTACTTTTGTTCTGATTTTCAGCCAGCAATTGTTTTCATCAGGTCAGTTTGCCAGTCCCATCTGGACAAAATACCCTTATGCTATCAAAATCAGCCTTTTTATAGTCAAAGATTTTGGTAATCCCTATGATCGGATTTATTAACATGTCTAAGTGCTGTAACAATCATACTATGGTCACTAGATCACAGTGGTTCCATCATTTTATTAACAACTCTGGTTGCTTCATTTCTTAGGACCAGATCTAGAATAGTGATTTCTCTCTAATTGGTTCCCTAAGGTGTTGAATTAAGTTCAACTCCAATATGATGTCAATAAATCCCTTGCTTTGTTTGCCACTACCAGCCATATCCATCCAGTTTATGTCTGGGAAATTGAAGTCACCCACAGTAATACTATTTGATTTATTTGCGTGATGCCAGATTTCTTAAAAACAGCTCAGCTGTTACCAGGGGGTCTGCAGCATACCCCTACTATCAGTGGGTCAGCTGTGGTACCGTATTTTCAATTGTGACCCATAGTGATTCTACTTCTGAACGGACAATAGTCTTTTCGATGTGTATGAAGGTCATGTTTTTAATAAAGTACAGCGAAGTGACTCCTCCCTTGCATCTTGTTCTATCATGTCTAACTAATGTGCACCCCTCACTGTCTCTGCCCCAGGTGTCTGCTTGATCCAGCCAGGTCTCTTTGTTACTGCAATAATCTCAGGTCTCATATTATTAGTTATGATTCTTAGCTCAAGTTCATTTGTTAGGCTTCTAGTATTTAAGGAAAAGATACAAGAGTTACTCATCTGTAACCATAGTTCTAGGAGTGGTATATGGTGTACATCTGCACTTCTGGCAGATTTCTTCCCCTTTAAATCTGTGGCTGGAAGGTCTTCAAGCTGGCTCTTCCCACCCACGGCACTGCCCCGTGACGTCAGATCTTACCCGCTGGAAGCAAGATTCAGTGTGCCATTTGCCAGGGGGAGGTTGGGTGGGTTGTGTGGATGTACACCACATACCACTTCTAGAACTATGGTTACAGGTGAGTAACCCGCATTTCTAGGGATGTGGATATGATGTACTATCCACACTTCTGGCAGACTCCTAGCAGTCCTCTGGGAAGAGGTGGCAAGGTGCACACCCCCTATTTAGAGAAGAGAGATTGGCGAACCGAGGCTCCAAAACCAGCATTCCGGTGTAACTCAAGGTCGATGTGGTAATGGGAGATGAAGGTGTGTGCTGACTTCCAGGTCGCAGCCATGCAGATCTCTAGGACAGGGACATCCCTGGAAGCAGCCACTGAGGCAGCAGTATGTCTGGTGGAATGAGACCTAAGCCCAGCAGGAGGCTCCCTACCAGATAACCTATAGCAGAGGTCACTACAGGAGATGATCCACCTGCCAACTGTCTTCTTTATTTAGCTTTAGTTTATCGGGTAAATGCACTAGACAAGAATCCACCTATTTTCAGGCACAACCTGGGAGAATACAATTACAGGTAACATACAGTAGCACAAAGTACTGGATACAGATATTAGAGCAACAGTATTACAGATATTTAGAGCAACAATATTACAATAACCCTGAAAAGAAATTCAAACTACATCCTAAAATCAAGTGCACTTAGTAGTACATTGAACAGAATACAGTAGTTCGACGCAGACAGTAGATTGTCTAGAATAACATAACAGTGAAGGGCAAAGAGAAGTGCACAGGCTACGTCCGAAAAGATGTGTATAATGTCAGTTTGTATAGAAAAATAAATACAAATAAATATGAGCTAAGAAAGTCCAAGGGAAAAGGAGAGGAGAATCAGTAAAGCACAATTACATAAAAACTTACCGTGATAGTAGATCTTCGAGAGAGGCTCTTGCAGTAGGTATTCACATATAGGACTGGACCCGCCAGGCGTCAGGACCCCACAGAAAAATTTCTAGCTAGCAGTCTCTGGCGGGGGCCGCCCCCCACGTCAGGTGACCAGCGTCATGCGACGTCAGTATAAAGGGGTAGTCCCCCACGCCCGCCTTCCAGTTCTTTCTTGCCAAGGGCCAAAGGAGGCAAGATGAGAGAGAAGAGGATATTTTCCCCCATGGAAATGGAGCCAAAGAAGCTTAGGGGGATAGAGGGTGGGAAGGCAATACCTACTGCAAGAGCCTCTCTCGAAGATCTACTATTATGGGAAGTTCTTACGTAACTGTACTATCTTACTCCGAGAGGGCTCTTGTAGTAGGTATTCACATATAGGACTGAGTCCCAAGCAGCGTGGAACAAGCAAAAGCACTTGGGAGGAGGATAACTACCCAAAAACATGGAACCTCCAGCTGAACGGGTCTTATGAAAGAAGACAATGAAGCACAGCCAACCCGAAGCCTGCTCTACGGCGAGAGGCAACGTCGAAACTGTAGTGTTTCGTAAAGGTATGGATGGAAGTCCAAGCTGTGGTTGCACAGATGTCTGCCGCTGACATATTCTTGAAACAAGCCACAGATGCAGCTACTCCTCTAGTGGAGTGACCTCTGACTTGACCCAGCAGAGTCTTCTTGTACTTGTCATAACAGAAAGTGATACAATGAGCCAACCACTTCGACAGGCACTGCTTAGAAACAGCGTTGCCTTCCCTTTTGTAAGGAAAAACGACAAAAAGCTCATCAGTTTTCCTGAGATCCTTAGTCTGAGTGGTGTAGTAACTCAGTATCTGTGAGCATCCAAAGTATACAAGAGGTATTCCCCGTGATTGGAGTGTTGCGAAAAGAAAGCAGGTAGCTTAATGGATTGATTCAGCGTAGATTCAGCCACCACCTTAAGAAGAAACTTAGGATTGGTGCGTAAAGTCACACGTTCCTTGTGGAAAATCAAGTATGGGATTTTGCACATCAAGGCCTGGAGCTCGGAAATGCGCCGAGACGACGTAATGGCCACTAGGAAGAGAGTCTTCCAAGACAGGAACTTTAAATCTGCAGTGGCTGCTGGCTCGAAGTGAAGCAGGGTAAGCTTCTCTAGAATAAAATTCAAGTCCCATGGAGGAGCAGGAATGCGGATGGGGGGTCTCAAATGGAGGACCCCTCTGAAGAAAGTCTTGCAGACTTCCAACTGAGCAAAAATCCTGCCTCCAAAGGGAATATGGTAGGCTGAAATCGCTGCCATGTGGACCTTTAAAGAGGAATGGCTGAGACCCAGATCGAAGAGGTGATGCATGTACTAACATATTATTTGTCAGCAGATTAGGCCTCACGGTCTATCGAGTCTGCTCGAACCTTAGATCCTTAGTTGGGTGCCGAGGCCCTCCCATCCCTTGTGCTCCAGAAACCCCTATCATCCATCCCCACCCCCCTGGGACAGGTCATCATCTGATAAATCCACTTTCTGTGTCTGTCCCACCCTCTCTTGAAGCCCTCCACTGTGGATCTCTGAACCAGCTCGCCAGGCAGTACATTCTAAGGGTCCACCACCCTCTCAGTGAAAAACCTCCTCCTCTTTCCCCCCTCACCCTTCCACCTTCAATCCATGCCCTCTGGTGATACCTCCCTGCTTTAGTCTAAAGATCCCCTCCATGTTTACCCTATTTATTCCCTTGAGGTACTTGAAGACCTCAATCATGTCCACCCGTCTCTCCTCTCCTCCAATAAAAACAGGCAGAGCTCCTCAGGTCTGTCTTCATATGTCAAATCCCCTAGCCCTCGTATCATCTTAGTTGCCCTCCTCTGTACCCTCTCCAGGAGCTGTATGTCCCTCTTCAAGTGTGGTCTCCAGTACTGTACACAGTACTCAAGGTGTGGTCTAACCAGTCCATTGTACACGCAGAATCACTTCCTTGCTCCTAGAGGTGATCCCCTATGATGCATCCCAACATCCTGTTTGCCTTGCTAGCCGCCTCCTGCACTGCTCAGAGTTATTCATACATGCACCACCATGACCCCTAGGTCTTTTTCCCTATTGAGGCCTCCGCGCTCCCTCCCAGGGTGTACCTGTGTTTAGGTTTCCCACCAAGATGCAACACCTTGCACTTGGTGATATTGAAATTTAATTTCCATGTGTGAGCCCAGCTTCCAGGGTGTCCAGGTCCCTTGCAGGGCCAACCTCCCTCTTCTCCTCAACTACTGCTCCCATCTTGAGTCATCCGCTAAGAGACCCATTTCACACCCTATACCCTCCCTGATGTCCGATATGTATGCATTAAACAGGATCGACCCAGGACCAAGCCCCTGGTACCCCACTGCCAACCTCTCTAGGGTTCGAGAGCTCCCACAGACCACTACTCTCTGGGTGCGTCCAGCTAGCCAGTTTTCAATCCATCTGACCATCAAAGGGCCTACTCCTAACCCCATCAGTTTCTCCACCAGACCATTGTGGGGGACAGAGTCAAACGCCTTGCTGAAGTCCAAGAATAATACATCCACAGGCTTTCCCCTGTCCAGTTCTGATGTTACCCATTCGTAGAACTCCACAAGATTGGTTTGACATGATCTATCTGACACAAACCCATGTTGCCGACTATCCAGACATCCCACGTCCTCCAAGTACACCCCCAATCGTTCCTTTAGTATACTCTCCATTAATTTTCCCACTACCGAGGTCAAACTGATGGGTCTATAGTTACCTGGTACTTCCCTCGACCCCCCCCCTTTATGGATTGGCACCACATATGCCTCTCGCCAATCCCTAGGTACCCTCCCTGTCTCAAGTGACCTGTTGAAGAGCTCTGCCAGGGGTGCAGCCAGTATATCCGCCAATTCCCACAGTACTCTTGGATGAATGCCATCCGGCCCAGGAGATTTGTCTTTCTTTAGGGCCTTGAGGGCTAACCACACCCTTTTGGCGGAGATAGCATCATCCGTCCCCTCCACCTTACTGGCCTTTTTATCCTTATCCAGATGTGACACCCCTGGGGTACCTCTCCCTCCCTCTTGCTCCATTTCTGTTGCTCCCCTGATCCCACTCACTGCCGCTTCTAACCCCTTTGTGCCTTGCTTTGCAGATATCCCATCCCCCTCCCTAGTGAACACAGAGGCAAAGTACTCGTTAAATACCTCTGCCTGGTTCCTTGCCTCTTCCACCCACCCTCCTTCTGATCTCAATCTGCTGAGATGGCCCTTAGTTTTTCTCCGCTCCCCAATGTACCGGAAGAACCCCTTTTCCCCTCCATGTATCCCCTGTGCCAGCCGCTGCTCTTTACTGGACTTTGCTCCCCTCACCATCCGGGTGACTTTTCTAGATGCAAGATGGTACATTTCCTTATCCCTATCCCCTCTTGTTGTTTAATATTTTTTGTAGGCCGCCTTCTTTTCTCTGACTGCTACCTGTACCTCACTAGACCACCAGCATGGTTTATGTGACCTTGCTCCCTTGCATTTCAACTTAGCGCAGATCCTGACTGCTTCATGAAGTCCCCGTTTTATGACCTCCCATCTTCTTTCCACACTTGTCATTGATGTAATCCCCTTCAAGTGATCCTTGAGAATATTTCCCATGCCCACAAAGTCTGCCCCACTGAAGTCCACTGCCAGTGTCCTAGATCTCACCCCCCCTCCCCCCATGCTTATTTGAAACCAGACAGTATTGTGGTCACTCCCAATCAGGGGGTCCTATACAACCAGGTCCCTTACCAGATCCCCATCTGCCAGAACCACGCCAGGACATGCCCTCCCTTGTGGGCTCCATCACATGCTGTGTTAAGAACACATCCTGGAAGCCGCCCAGCAGCCTCTGCCCTTGGCCACCTTAGAGGACATGGTTCCCCAGTTTGTACCTGGCATATTAAGGTCCCCATCAACACCACTCCTTCCCCTTTTGGTCCACACTGGGCAATGATGTTGTCCAGCAAACCATCCTCTAGAACATCACTCATCCTGGGGGGCCTATATACTACACCCAGCTTGACCTTATCTCCTGCTGGGGATTGTAAGGTGACCCATAAGGCCTCCACGTTTCCCTCTGCCTCTTCTACCCTAGCAATTTCCATGTCATCTCTGATGACCATAGCCACTCCACCCCCTCTGCCCTCCTTTCTATCCTTCCTAAGCATAGTGTACCCCCGCACGTTTAGGTCCCAGTCATGGTTTTTGTTGGCCCACGTCTCCGTGACCACAGCCACATCCACCCCTCGAACAGCATGGCCTAGAACTCTGGCAACTTGTTTCCCAAGCTCCTGGCATTTACTAACACCAACCCCCACCCCTTATCCTCTTTGTCGAACCCCACCCAGATTCCTTATACTTCCATCCTCCCTCTGCTCCTCCTGAAACCTCCACCCCCAGTCTGTTTCCTCCCCTTGGGCTTGAAGGCTACTCCCCTCATCTGGAGGAGAGGGCTTCTGGTCAGCCCCTCCCTTATCCCTTCCCCCTCACAAGTTTAAACCCCACCTTTCTTGAATGTAGTCAGCCATCCCCTGTTTAAGGACTTCCTTCCCTAATGGGGCAAGATGAAGCCTGTCCTTGGCATATAGTCCCTTATCCTCCCAAACTCCTTTCCGGTTCCCTAACACCCCCAACCCACTCTCTTCACCCCACTTCCTTAGCCAGTCATTAACCTCTGTGAGCTTCATTTTTTTCTCCACTGAGGCCTTTGGTACTGGCAATATCTTCGAAAAGGAAATGTTGCATCCATTATCCCGACAGACTCTGGCAAGTTCTTGGAACCTTGCTTGGATTTCCAAAACGCTATTTCCCTCTAGATCGTTAGTTCCCAAATGCACCAGGAAATCCGGTTTCCCTCCACAATCCCTAACCATTTCATACACCATGAACTTTGCTCTGTGCACTGTCAGCCCAGTGATACTACCTTCACCTGGCTATGGCATCCACCCCCCTGTCCCTCCCACTGGATACCCCTAATCATCGAGTCTCCCAATAACAGAACCTTAACACCGCCATCATCCTTATGGTTACCTCCACTATGCCCTCTCAGCCCCCATCCCCCCCTTTATTCATGATCTCAATTCCATGGGAGTCTTCCTGCCTTATTAGAGACCCCCTTTTTACCCTTCCCTTTCTGCCTCCCTCGTTATTTTGCCCACTTAACTCAAACCCCCTCTGAATAGGTGTCCCTTTAACCTCTCTTATCCGAATCATTTATCCTGGCCCTGATGGTTTCCCTTCCCCACACCACCATCCTCCCCTTGTAATAGTACCCCTACCTCCAGAGGCTCTCTGTGGTCCCTTTAGCTAGGGCCCCATCCTGGTACTGACCCCCTGCTGAAGGGGGCTCCTCTCCACCTCCTTGTCTCCCAGTTTTCTCCAGTCATGCTCTCCTCCTCATGTCTGCAATATGTTGCATCTCCCATTTGCTTAACATTTATGTTTCCTTCCTCTGGGACTATTTCTATCCTTTCCATTGCCGGTCTGTGATGCCCTATGGTATCCGACCTCCCTCCCGGCCTCTGTATAAGTTTCTCATTTCCACCAACCCTTCCTCCACCTCTAGGTTGCTTAGTAGCTCAAATTTATTGTGACACTGTATGTCAGCCTCCATCAAGTAACCTGAGTTTCCCCTGACTGCACCTCTAAACTGCCCCTCTTCTTCCCCCCTCTTGCTCTGTTCACCTTAGGAGCTCCCTTCCCACAGTCTGCTGTTTTAGGCTTCCCCACAACAGCCCCTCCTGACTCTTCCCCCTCCACTCTCTTTGTAGTCAGAATGTTCACCCCGTATGCTTTCCCCTTAGCGTCAACATCCCTATCTAAGGGTCCTCTGTCCCTAATATCACCCCTCCTGCTTGCTGTAACATAACATCCTGTAATTTCAGAGCGTTGCCCCAGCCTCCCTCAGCCCCACCCTTCTGCTGTCCATATCCACACCCCTTATCCTTGGACACCCCAGCTCCCCAGCTACTCCTTAACCAATATACCTCACTCCTGATACAAGACAGCTGTCTACAGAGTGGGCGGCTCCTCTCTCCAGGCCCAATTGAGAATTATTGCCATCCCACAGCCTGTGCAGCCTACAACCCTTCCGAAGATGCCTGCCATGGTGGAATATGGCCACCCTGTTTATCCCCCTCTGTTTATAATGGCACACTCCCTTTTCTCAGTCCCTTCCCTTGGAATACAGTTCCTCTCTATACTGACTGCAATTATTTACAAACCCAATTTCAACCCCACCAATAAAGTTCCCAAGTCTCACAAACACATACAGTCCAGTGTGTGTCCAGCCCCACTAACAGTGTGTGTATACAGACATCAGGTACCATATGATGTCACAGACCCACCAGTTTCTGTTGCTTCGAATTTCAGTCCCAAACAGAAATACTCAGCCCTTCAATCCCAACCCCCAGTGGCTCTTCAGTATTTAAGAAAGCCTACAAAACAGGATGGGTGGGAGGGCTCTTACCAACACCAGGCAAACAACACATTTAAATTTCACTCTAATTATCACTGCCAAACAAGTGTTCCCAAGCCACAAAAGTTACAATATCACAGCCCAAGTAACAGTTCTAACTCAAGGTAATAATTTTTAACACATAGAACTAATTTCACGTACAAAACTATTCAAATATTTCAGTTAAAACAGAACATAACCCCAGACCTCTGTCCTTACCAGCCTCCTGCTTATGTTCCCTAGTGAACAATGAAAGACCAGGTAATTCCTGATAAAGACAAGGTAATTCCTGTTAACGTCCCCTCCCCCTAACACCAGGCAAACAACACATTTAAATTTCACTCTAATTATCACTGCCAAACAAGTGTTCCCAAGCCTCAAAAGTTACAATATCACAGCCCAAGTAACAGTTCTAACTCAAGGTAATAATTTTTAACACATAGAACTAATTTCACGTACAAAACTATTCAAATATTTTAGTTAAAGCAGAATATAACCCCAGACCTCTGTCCTTACCAGCCTCCTGCTTATGTTCCCTAGTGAACAATGAAAGACAAGGTAATTCCTGTTAAAGACAAGGTAATTCCTGTTACTGTCCCCTCCCCCTAACACCAGGCAAACAACACATTTAAATTTCACTCTAATTATCACTGCCAAACAAGTGTTCCCAAGCCTCAAAAGTTACAATATCACAGCCCAAGTAACAGTTCTAACTCAAGGTAATAATTTTTAACACATAGAACTAATTTCACGTACAAAACTATTCAAATATTTCAGTTAAAACAGAATATAACCCCAGACCTCTGTCCTTACCAGCCTCCTGCTTATGTTCCCAAGTGAACAATGTAATCCATGACTTTATTGGCTGGGCATAAGAAAGGTTCGGAATCCTTCGAAATGGCCCAAATTGAAAAGCGTTTCTACTTCATGGCGTAGATGGACCTGGTGGAAGGCTTTCTGGCCTCTACCAAGATATCAGCTACAAGCGGAGAAACTCCGAAGCGGACCTTTGCTACGTCTGCAGGAGCCACGCATGCAAATGAAGGGATTTGAGACCTGGGTGAACAAGGGTCCCCTGATCCTGGGTCAATAACTGTTGCGACAGAGGAAGAGGAAGTGGAGGTTCCTCTGAAAACTGTTGCAGAAGAGAGAACCAAACTTGCTTAGGCCAGAAGGGAATGATGAGAATCATTCAAGCTCCCTCCGATGCAAGTTTGTTCAGGACCCTTGGAATTAAGGGAATTGGAGAGAAGGCATAAACAAATTTGTCCTTCCAAGCGAGAGACAGAGTGTCCCACCAAAAAATGCCTCACCCTGGAGCGAGTGAGCAGAAGGCGGGAAGTTTTGCGTTTTGGGGACACACGAAGAGGTCTATCTGAGGCGTTCCCCATTGCTGAAAAATTTCTTTTACGACTTCTTGGTCCAGTCCCCATTCATGGGCCCTGGCTGAGGACCAACTGAGTTGGTCTGCCAGCGTGTTTTCCACTCCCAGAACGTGGATTGCAGTCAGGTAAAGGTGATGCTGGGTTGCCCAAAGCCAGACCCTCATTGCTTCCCGGCACAGAGGGCAGGAATGTGTTCCTCCCTGTTTGTTGAGATACCACACTACGCACATGTTGTCTGTTTGAATGAGGAAATGACCAGGAAGGATAAGGGGGTGAAGAGCCTGACGAGCATAAAGAACTGCCCTCAGTTCGAGCACATGTATGTGCAGGTTTTGTTCTGACTTTGATCAGCTGCCCTGAGTCCTGTGAGACCCAAGATGGGCTCCCCAGCCTTCCCCTGACGCATCTGTCGTCAACGTCTGGGAAGGAGGTTCCATATTGAAGTGAACTCCCAGGCATAGGTTCTCCTGCACCATCCACCACTGTAAGTCCTTGATCATGGGGTCGGAAACTAGCACCTCTTGGTCTAGATTGTCCAGGGTTTGGTCCCATTGAGATTGAAGCGCCCACTGAGAGATCCTCATATGGAGCTGAGCGCGTGGGACTGTTGGAATGGCAGCCGCAATCAGCCCGAGGAGGCAAAGGACTGACCCGGCTCTGACCCTCCTGCGACCGGATAGAAGATGGTCCTGCATCTGAAGGGTGTCCACCCTGTCCGGAGGCGAAAAGGCTTTGCCGATGGTCGTGTCCAGAATCGCCTCTATAAACCGGAGGCGTTGGTGAGGGACCAAATGGGACTTTGCCTGATTGATGGTGATACCAAGGCTGGTAAAAACCTGCAGGGTAAGGGAGTGCAGGAGTTCCTCCCTGTATGGGGCCGCCAGGAGCCAATCAACCAGGTACGGGAATACCTGAACCCCCTGGGTATGCAGGTGGGCGCTACCACAGACAGGCATTTGGTAAACACTGGGGCCGAGGAAAGACCAAATGGGAGGGCCTTGAATTGGTAGTGGTCCCCCTGAAAGCAAAAATCAAGGAATTTGTGGTGGGAAGGGCATATGGGGATATGTAGGTAGGCATCCTGCATGTCCAAAGTGCATAGCCACTGTCCCTGCCGAAGAAGAGGTAGAAGACTCTGCAAAGAGAGCATTCTGAAGCGCTTGTACTCCATGAACATACTAAGGGAACTGAGGTCTAGGATAGACCTCACATCTCCCATCTTCTTTGGAACTAGGAAGAAATGGGAATAGTAACCTGTCCCCCAAAGGTGGTTGGGGACTGGTTCTATAGCCGCCTTTGAAAGAAGGGAGTTGATTTCTTCTAGAAAAAGAGGAAGATGTTGCGGGGAGTAAGACGACTGAGGGGGTTGTTTCTGTAGAAACTCAATTGAGTATCCTGCGGAGATCAACTGGAGCACCCAAGCATCTGACGTTATCCTCGCCCAACCCAGCAGATGGAGGGCAAATCTCCCTCTTACTGGTTCCTCTGAGAGATTCAGAGGCAGTGGGAGAGGCGGGAGTCAGGAGGTGTGGGGCAGTGCAGCGCCCAAGGCTCTTGCAGGTTTCTTGCTAGGGGGAGTCTTGGTTGCTGAAGGGACCCGCCGCTTGTTGGCCCGTTTGCCCTGAAGCTTTGCTTTTAAACGGTTCCTTCTACGAAAAGGACACTGCTGCTCTTGAGGGGGCCTGTACATGAAGTAAACAGACTTGAGTGCAGTGCCCTTCTCCTGCAGGTTGGTAATGATGTCCTTGACATCACCACTGAACAGCACCAAACCCCTGAAGGGAGCATCCTGGATAGCGGACTGCACTTCAGGGACCTGTCCTGACACATGGAGCCAGGCATGACGCCATAAATCTACAGCGAAGGCTGAGCTCCTGCCGGCAGTGTCCACTGCGTCGTAGGTGGCATGAAGCATGTGCCGACTGGCCGAACGAGAAGAACAGATGAGATCTGCCACTTCCTGCTTAGTCTAAGACTCAGGAAGGGAGTCCAATTTTGGTTCCACCTGACTGAGGATGGTCTTCTGATAATCTCCCATCTGTGCCACATAGTTCAGGGCCCTAAAACCTAGGGTAGAAGAGGAATATATCTTCTTCCTGTATTGGTCCAGGAGCCGTGATTCCTTGTCAGGTGGGGATGAGCTAAGGTGTTTTGGGTTAGCAGAACGGCCGTGAGCGGTGCTAATGACAACCGAATCCGCCTTGGGGTGTAGGTTCAAGAACTCTATGCCCTCAGGAGCCTGGTATAGCCGATCTGCCTTCCTCGGAAGGGGGGCTAACGCTGAAGGTTGCTTCCAAATAGTGGAAACAAGGTCCACATGGGTCTCTGTCCACGGTGGAATCAGTGTAGGAGCAGTCCCGGGCAGATTCAAATGAGCAGCAAGCTTTTTATGCTGTAGGTCTGGCTCCAGTGATTGCCACTGATGGACTTCCTGGATCTTCCTCAGTAACTCCAGAAAGGAGGGATCCTATGGAGGGGACTTCGGTGGGGTCCTTGGCCTGGGACGGTCTGGAGTACATGGCTTGTCATCAGGATCAGAGCGTCCCGTCTCTGAGTCAGACATGTCCGACGAAGAAAAGGAGGACTCCTCCCTATGAGGGGAAGGAACGGTCCCTTTGGGGAGTTTCCTGGGATGTGTATCCTCCCCACCCCGGGCGTCAGAGGGCTCTCCTCTGGTGTCGGATTGGGGGAGAGGGAGTCTCCTGTCTCCGACGTTGCGGATCCTGCAAAGGGTCCAGTGTCGGTAGACGACTTTTGACCTCTCTGGTGAGCTGAGCCCTGGCCTCAGCCCACCAGGAGGCCAGAGTCTCCTTCAAGTCCGCCAGCGGCTGGGGAGTGGGTGGCGGAGGAGGAGGATACGGATACTGAGGGTATCAGTAGAAGGAGTATCCATAACCTGGTGGCGGGTATTGAGATGTCGAGTACTGTGGCGCTGGATAATGCGGTGTTGGGTACGAAGGCGCTGGATACTGCGGAGCCGGGTATGGCGGCACCGGATAAGGGGGTGTCAGATACTCAGGAGCCAGGGGCTCTGACGGAGCAGAGGGACCTGAAAAAGGCCCAACAGGTGGGTCAGGTAAAGGAAATGCTGGCCCCCGCAGGCATTGGGACCGTGTCGTATGCCTTCCTGCAAGGGACGCCGGCTGGCATCGGGTATGCTAAGTGCCGGGCCAAGGCTCCCGAGGTCCTCTGTGACAACTGGGAGGAGGGATAGAATCCCAGAGTTAGCAGAGGAGATGCAGGGACTTCAGATGGCAATGCTGCTGAGAGCCTGGGGCGTCAGACTGAAGTTTGGGATCTGGCGCAGGCTTCTTGGCCGGGTGAGCGCCGGTGGGACCAGCGTCCGACTTATCAGCCGAAACCGGGCGGGCATTGGAGGAACCGGCGTCTGACTTATCAGAGTCCTTGCCAGAGGAAGGTCGCACTGGAGATGCGGCTTTGTCAGGCGAAGATTTAGCTGGGTGCCCCCCGAAAGGGCATGCGGCTTATCAGCCTTGTCCGGGCAGATGTCGGTGGTGCCAGCGTCCGACTTACCACACCCGCTCTGACCCGAAGACTGCGTGGTGGAAGCAGCCTTCCTGGGAGTGGAGGCCTCCTTTTCCCCAGAGGCTCCCGAAGGGACTGAGCACAAGCCAGATGGGAGGGGCGACGCATTCTTGGATACCACCAAGACGGTCGTCGTGGTCCCCCGGAGGGGACGTTTCCTTCAATGCTGCAACTCTGGCCAGAGTCGTGGCCGCCATGAAGGCCATTTTCTGCTCTCGATGCTTCTCTCCTTGTCCCTTTTCTTCTTGTGGCCTTCAGGGGAAGTGGACGCCTGCCTTAATTTCTTTAGCTCCTTTTCCATGGATGCCATTCTTTTCTTGAGGGTATGGGCTTCCAGTGACTGCTGCTTTCTTTTCTGGGTAGTGGAGTTAAATTTTTGGCAATGTTAGCATTTCTCCACAGGATGGTCTGGGCCCAGGCAGAAGAGGCACAAGGAATTGCCGTTCTTGTGTGGCAGTTGGAAGCCACACGAGTCGCACTTATTTTTATGCGATTCGGAGGGCATCGGGGATGACGTACACAGCAAATCAAGTTGAATGAGCAAAAAAACAGAGAAATTAGGTTGAAAAGTTCAAGAACTAATGACTGGCAAAAGACTGACGAACGTTGAACTCTACCGCAAGGAACTTTCACAAGCCGATGGCGGGAAAGAACTGGAAGGCGGGCATGGGGGACTGCCCCTTTATACAGACGTCGCATGCCACCGGTCACCTGACATGAGGGTGGTCCCCCGACAGAGACTGCTGGCTAGAAATTTTTCCGTGGGGTCCTGACACCTGTCGGGTCAGTCCTATACATGAATACCTATTGCAAGAGCCCTCTCGAAGTATGATCAGACGGTAGGAACAGGCGAGACAATCACTGTTTAGGTAACATAAGAGATAGGGTGGAGTCAGGTAAGCACACAAGGTTTCAATGATTAGAAGATAGATCTATGAATGCTAGCAGAGGTGAACGAGTATGGAGGCAGAGGATAACAAAAGGGAAGAAAGTATGGGTAGTAATTAGGCTTAGAAGAGAATTTAGAAAAATGAATATGTATCATAAGAACTGAGGTAAAGGTATAATTATTTTTTAAAGGTAGTATGGGATTTAGTGATGCGGAAGTGACAGGGTAAGGAGTTCCAGAAATAGGGGGCAGAATGGGTGAATGTCTAGTCACCCATCTCAGTGGAGCATTTTGGAACAGCCAGGAGGGCCAGAGTGGAAGATCTTAGAGAGTAGGCAGGGTCAACAGGGGAAAACACTGAGGCAAATGAGGTGGGTTGTGAGCATCTAATGATATTGTCTATGAAACAGACGAAAATATAAGGGGGATAACCAGTTTAGGTATGGGTAGAGTAAATAGTAGTGGGTTAGACAAGGGGCAGATGATGCGAACCTACACAGATTGTTGTAGGCAATGTCCCATTTTAGAAAACTGCTGGCGCTGGCCTGGAAAACTGAGGATAGTACATAACATAGCTTTGGAAGTAGAATGCCCTGGGCAACTGCGAGTCTGGTTGCATGGGGTAAGGGCATGGAGGATTCGGTAAGCCAAGCCAAGCTTGGAGTTTACAGATTTACAAATGTCACTGATGTGATGAAAGAAGTCTAGGGCTGGGTCAAGTGAGACTCCGAGGTATCTGAAGGAGCGGGTAGAAGAAACAGGGGAGCCATCCAGGCACCAGACATCTAGTTCAGGGGCCAAAGTGCGCGTCTTTTGAGGGGATCTGAAGAGCACAGCCTCGGTCTTGGTTACACTGATGACAAGGTGGTTTCGGGTTAGCCAAGTCTGAGTAGAGTGAAGGTCAGCAGTAAGTTTGGAATTGATATCATTCAAGGACTTTGAGCCAATATAGAGTACAAGGTCGTCGGGGTACAGTAGGGTCCCGCAGTGAGAGGGAGAGTTAAGTAGGTCATTAATGAACACTGAAAAGAACAGCAGACCCAATATAGAGCCTTGAGGAATACCTAATCTTATGGGGGCAGGGGAGGAGAGGACTTTGTTAAATGAAACGAACTGAGAGTGGTTGCAGAGGTAACTCGAGAACTAAAGAAGAGCAGAGTGAAAGAAACCGAGGGACCCGAGCTTTTGTAATGGGGGGGGGGGTTAGCCAGATCAAAAGCTTTGGTTAAGTCAATAAAAGGGGCACCAGTTAGCAGGACTTTGTCCATATGAGACTTGACATCATTAGTGAACAGCGTGAGGACGGTGGAGGTGCTGTGTCCAGGCCTAAGTCCACGCTGGGCAGGGGAGAGAAGATTAGAATTTAGTAAAGTCTGAGAGCTGGGAGTGGACTAGCTTAATGAGAAGTTTACTGAGGGTCGGCAGGATGGCAATAGGGCAATAATTTGACATGGATCTAGGGTCACCTTTTTGAAATACCGGAACGATCTTGGCAGACTTCCAAATGGTGGGCACTGTGGGGTACAGGAGAGATAGGTTAAATATATGCATGACTGGGGTGGTGAGGAGAGGGGCTGTTAATTTAGGTATTTTGAGTTCTATCTCATCTGGGCCGGCACTTCCATGGGGATCGATACATTTAAGGAGACGCAGGACTTCAAGACATGAAACTGAGCGAAGGTGCAGGGGACAGACAGAGAAACAGGGAGTGGTAGGGGGAGAAGGGTGGGTGGGTGGGTGGACATTAGGGATGCATAGCAAGATAAGTCTGAGAAAAGGGAATTAAAGGCACTGGCAATAGTAGAGAGATTGTTACAGCTAACATTGTCAACTGACATCTCGTGGGGGGTTTGGCTTCCATTTTTTCCTAAGAGGCTATTGATATGAGACCAGAATTTCTTTGGGTCATTGGCCATAGTTCCTAGAAGGCCTCTATAGTATTTGCTTTCTGCAGATCTGATTTCACATTTACAGGTGTTATGCAAGGAGTAGTAAGTGACCCAGTCCACAGGCAAGGAGGAGGATTTGTACTTTGCCCAGTGTTTACACCTGACTTTTAGCACAAAGAGGAGGGGACGATTTAACCATTTAGTGGGCAACCCTCTGACCCTGTCTCTAGTGGTCGGAATATGTCTTTTTTGAAGGGAGACGATGGTAGGGGTAAGGTATTCAGTGGCAAAGTTGACATCACTTGAGAAGAAGAGGGGAGACCAGTCGACGTTCGAAGACTTCAATAAAGGCATCCGGGTTAAAGAAAGAGAAGTCTGTTATATTAATAACCTTAGAAGAGGGGGTAGCATCCCACACACAGAAAACTGGGGAGTGGTCACTTATTGAATCAGCAAGAACCCTGGTTTTAGCAATCATATCCTTTTTATTGGTTAGGATCAAGTCCAGAAGGGAGTAGTGGAAACCTTTACTGAAGTGCCTGGTGGGGTCGTTAATGAGTTGGGAGAGATGGGCTTTACTAATGATGGATTCAAGGCTGTTAGCACTGAGCCTGAGCCAGTGTATCCACTGCTTTTCTTTTACCATGCCTGTATCCACTATTTTTCTTTACTGTAACCACCTCATGATGTAACTCACAATGCCTCAAATGTTCCTTATGTTCTTGTTCATTCTAATAACTTGTATTGTTATCCGGGGTCGCCCCTGAAAAAGGGACCTTCGGGGCTCAGTGGGCCTACCCGGTCACCAAAACGTAATAAATAAATAAATAAAGTGTAGGTTAAAATCACCCAGGATAATGACTTCTTTTTTTGAACAGTCAATGGGGGGGTGATTCACAAGTTCAGTTAGCCCAGGCATGCTTTGCTTCGGAGGCATATAGGCACGCAAAATGTGCATCTTCTTTGCTCCACTGAGAAGCAGTAAGGAGTAAAGTAGTTCACAGGACTGAAAAGTGGGAACGGGCAAGAAAATAAGATTAAGGTGGGGCTCATAAAATAGGGCAAGGCCACCCTCCCATCTTGGATGAAGAACGGTCAACAAGCAACATGCTATACCCAATGAGGGAGCACATATTATCTGAGATAGCAGGTTTTAGCCACAATTTAGAGATGCCCAGGATGTCTGCCTTAAAGGTGATATGAAAAAACAGGTTATTCACCTGTAACAGTAGTTCTAAGAGTGGTATATGTTGTTCATCATAGCTCTTTGGCATGTCCCCTTCCACTTTAATCTCACCGGAAGTCTTCAAGATGGCTCCTCCCACCCACCCGGGTGGTATATACTTCGGCTCCGCCCCATGACGCCAGATCTTAGCCCGCTGGAAGCCAGGTGTTGTGCGTCCAAAGCGGGGGAGGTCGGGTGTGTCCGTGTGGATGAACAACATATACCACTCCTAGAACTACTATTACAGGTGAGTAACCTGTTTTTCTAGGAGCGTGGATATGTTGTTCATCCACACCCTTTGGCAGACTCCTAGCAGTTCTCTGGGAGGAGTGAGGCAAGGCACATACCCCCTACTTAGGGAACAGAGATTGAGAATTGAGGCCCCAAAAACAGCATCCCGGCATGATTCAAGGTCGATGTGGTGGTGGGTGATGAAAGTGTTTGCTGACTTCCAGGTAGCAGCCCGACAGATTTCCTGGATAGGGATGTCCCTGGAAGCAGCCACCGATGCAGCAGTATGGCAGGTAGAATGAGCTCTTATCCCTCTGGGAGGCTCCTTGCCCGCCAACTCGTAGCACAGACCTATGCATGATGTGATCCATCTTGCAATAGTCTGTTTTGTTGCAGGTCTGCCAGAAGCAGCTTCAGGGTAGGTGACAAACAGCTGGCGAACCTCTCCTCAAATTTCCGCCATCCTCTCCTTGTAATAGGAGAGGGCTTGTCTCAGGTCCAAGGTATGGAGCCTGTACTTGGCCTCCGAGGTGTAATTAGGGTAGTAAATTGGCAGGGTTAACATCTGGTCAAGGTGAAACTCTGACACCACCTTCGGAAGGAATTTCGGGTGTGGGAGTAGGACAACCTTGTCCCTGTGGAAGACCAGATAAGGGGAGTCAACTGAAAGCGTCTGGAGCTCCCCTGTCCTTCTGGCAGATGTGATAGCCACCTTGAAGGCCACTTGTGCATTGGTTTGACTGGCTTGCCCAAGAGCTTTTCCAGTACCAGCAGTAAATCCCACGGAGGTGAAGGTTCATGCACCACAGGGGATATGTGATCCAGGCCTTTAAAAAAGTGCCCGACCACTGTCTCCTGCGCCACTGTCGGCTGACCGGCCCATGCCCGTTAAGCGGAGATGGCTGCCAGGTGCACCCTAAGGGTCAATGACCGAAGACCCCCTTTGGAGAGAGACCAAAGGTAGTCAAGAATGTTAGCCACTGGACAGGTCAGAGGGTCCAGGCCCTTGCCCTGACACCTAATGGAAAACCTTTTCCATTTGAAGGCATAACATTTCCTGGTCGATTCCTTTCTGGATGCCTCCACCACGGTGTAGACATCTTCGGAAAGACCCAAATCCTGGAACTCTAGCAGCGCAGGTACCAGGCTGTGAGGTGCAGGGATTGAAGGTCCGGATGGAATACCTTCCCCTGATTGAGTGATATCAGGTCTGGCCATGCTGGAAGCTGCTCCGGGTGCCTGCAGCTGAGGCTGAGGAGATCTGGATACCAGAACTGGCGCAGCCAGTCTGGGGCTATCAGGATCACCTTAGCCGTGTCCCACCTCACCTTGAGGAGCACCTTGTGGATCAAGGGAAATGGAGGGAAGGCATAGAGAAGGCCTGGGGTCCACGGCCTCGAGAAGGCATCCCCCTGCAGTGAGTCTTGCTGAGGGGGTGGGCATGAAACAGCCTCAGCTTGGTGTTCTCCCTGGAAGCAAACAGGTCCACCATCGGTTTGCCCCAGTGGGAGAACAGGCTGTAAGCTACCTCTGGATGAAGAGATCACCCGTGGAATGTCTGGCCTAAGCAGCTGAGAGCATCCACCAGATGGTTTGAGGCTCCTGCCACATGGATGGCTAAGAGATCTGCCTCCAACCGGCTCACGAGGATCCAGATGTGAAGCGCCTACCTGCACAGCAAATGGGAGTGCGTGCCACCCTGTTTGTTGAGGTAGTACATGGTTGTGGTATTGTGCATCTGGACTTGAACCACTTGATCCCGGAGCTGAGGAGCGAAAGCTGACAATGCCAGTCTGACTGCTCTGAGCTCCAACAGGTTGATGTGGCATTAGGACTTTGTTCACCATGTGGGCTCCCCAGCCCATGAGAGAGGCACTGGTCGTAAGGATGACAATTGGCTCAGGGCGGTCAAACAGGATCCCTTCCTGCAACCAGTCTGGGGCAGTCCACCACTGGAGAGTGTCCCACATCTTCTGGGTTACAGTGATCAGCTGGTCGAAATGACCGTGGCGCTGAGTCCACTGGGCGGCCAGTTCCCATTGGAGGGGGCGCATGTGCACCCAGGCCCAACGGACCACTGAGGTGCACACCGCCATGTAACTCAGAAGGCGCAGAAATTCCTGGGCAGGGAGCATTGCCCAACCAGAAATGCTTGGGCAAAGGAGGAAAGAACCTCCGCCCTGTCTGCCGGAAGCCGAGCTCTGGCTTGACAAGAGTCGAGCTGTGCCCCGATGAAGCCCATCACCTGAGAAGGCACGCGTTCAGACTTGGCCTTGTTGATCAGGAGGCCGAGTTGGGAGCAGGTCTAGAGGGCCAGGTCCCTGGACCTCTTCACCTCCTGTTGGGTGGAACCTGCTAGGAGCCAATAGTCGAGGTAAGGATAAATCTTGCCCCCCCTCCCCCGACGCCTGAGATAGGCCGCCACCATTGCAATGCATTTGGTGAAGACCTGTAGGGCCGATGACAGGCTGAACAGCATGGCTCGGAACTCGTACAAGGTCCCTTCGACCCTGAAGCAGAGGAACCGCTGATGCGACGGACAGATTGGGACGTGAAAGAACACATACTGCAGATCCAGTGAACAGAACCACATGTTTCGCTCCAAGGATGGTATGATCTTGGATAGAGTGACCATCCAAAAGTTGCGTGGCCTGAGATATTGATTTAGGTGGTGTAGATCTAGAATGGGACGCCAGTCCCCCGTCTGCTTGGGCGCCAGGAAGTACCTGGAGACAAAGCCTGGGTCTGCTGGAGGATCCGCCACTGGAGTTACTACCACGCCGACTGGTTCTGAGCGGATACTCTTTCCTCCCGAGGTGCTTTGAGGGTACTGCTCGAATTCCAGAGGCAGTCACTGACTGACCACTTCAAGAACTCACCTGTCTGATGTGACAACGGACCAGGTGGAAAGGAAATGGTGTAGCTGGCCCCCCATAGGAGGACCCAGAGCTGAGGAGACGGGAGAGGGGTTGACAGCCCCTGCCCCGTCACTGAGCAGGCTTGGAGGAGGGGGCTCCAGGACCTGAACCTCAGCCTCCTTTACGGGCCCATTGGGGCCCGGCCTTGGGCCGGGGCGCCAAGCTTGAGCCTGCTGCTGTTGCTGGTGCTGCTGTCCACCTTGGAAGGATAACTGCTGAGCCACAGGGGAAGAATGCAGAAAAGGCTTCTTTTTCTTCTGCTGGTTCTTGCCCGAAGATCCCTTGGCAGAAGTAGCATCCAAGGTGGCACTGGACTGCTCAGTGTGCTGAAGGTGACTGGCCACTCCTGGGCCGAGTTTGTGCTGGGTATCCGCTAGGAAGGAGGAGGGCCTCAGCCAAGCCCTGCGACGAGAGGCAACTGCGGCAGCCATCGAGCGGGCACAAGAATCCCCACTGTCCAAGGCTGTCTGAAGCTGCTGTTTGGCAACAGCTCTGCCTTGATCCTGGACCTGCCTGACCGTAATCTGCATGTCCGCAGGGAGATGTGGGAGGACTTCATCTAGTGACCCTAATAGGGCGTGAGAGAAATGTGCCATGATGACAGCCGAACTTGCCAGATGAAAGCCCAAGGAGGAAGCCGCAAAGACCTTCCTGGCTGAATGGTCCAAAAGCTTGGACTCTTTATCAGGAGGTCGGTCAGTGTTGGCAGAACTGCCAGTATGCCTGAACACAGAGGTGGTCACCAGGCTCTCAGCCGAAGGGTGCTCTGTGAACCCCACAAGGGACCCCATGGACACCGCACACTTGCGGGCCACGCGGACAGACAGAGCTGGACAAGAAGCAGGGCACTGCTAAAGTTCTAGGGCCAGACCGACAATAGCCTCAGCCGCATGAAAGGCCTCCGTCGGGGTATCCCCTCTCTCAAGGATGTCCGTGAGAGGGTACTCTGCCTTTTTCTGGATTGGCTCCAGGGGCATTCCTGTGAATTCAGAGATGAGGTGAAGAATCCCTTGAAAAGATGAGGGACCTTCCTCCGTCTCTAGGCTAACGGTTGATTCATCATCCCCTGGAGGAAAATGCAAGCCAGTGACGTCCAAATCCGAGGAATCTGGGTATAACGGCCAACCACCCAGGTCACCTTTGACTCACCATGGGCGGTCTGGGGTGACCGTGACCGACAATCGCCGGGGAAGCCTGGTGTCTGGTCTATCTTCCTTGGAAGGAGCCCTTCCCATAGGCTGTTTGGGCGGTGGTTCCATCACAATCGGTGGAGAGACCATTTTGGGCCGAACTGGTGGTTCTGCCGGCTCCGTGGGCTGAGGAGCAGATTTAATCAGCTCCGAAGGAGTCGGCTTTGGTCTAGGAGGTGAAAGCCAGGTAATGGCTGGTGTAGAAGCCGGAGTCGGCTTGTGCCCGGTCAAAATTAGCTGCTGCCACATGAGGTCCTCGTAGTGTCGACAGAGTTTCCGTCGGAGCCTCTCCTCATCCGAGGAGGATGAAGATGACTGATGGTGTCACCTCTTTTTAGAGCGTTTATGGCTCTTCCTCAGCCTGTCAGTAGAGGGGGTCTGAGACCTCGATCGAGATTGGACGGGCTGACTCGGTCGCTCGGGAGACACCGGTGGGACCGGTGATTTCCCAGGATCAGGGACCGCTTCTTCGATGGGAGTCCCAGCAGGCTGGGTCTCATCATCTGGAAAGACCAGATTAGGGGTTCGATCGAGGGAATCGTTGGCTGGAGTCGGTGATAGCGGATCAATCACAATTTCAACATCATCGAGCGATAATTCGGTCGACTGACCAGATGGCAAAGCCGAAAAGCCAGTGGCCGAAGAAGCGATCTCAACTGAAGTCGAGACCACATGTTCCTAGGATCGAGATCTCTCCCGCTCCCAAGAACGTCTCCATCGAGACGAAGACGATCCTGATCCTTCTCTTGCTTACGGGATCGAGAGGAGTGTGAGCCCGCGGGCACCTCTCCCTTGGTTGGGAGAGACTGGCACAACTCTCGGAAGGTGGAGCCCAGGTTGAGCGGTACGAAGAAGCTCCGAGAAGTCTCTGCAGCACGAGTCGCTTCCTCCTCGAACACTTGTATGCGTTTCCAATTGTACTCATGGATCCCGCAGGCCACGAAACTGCCCACCGAGCCTCCTGATTTCTACCGAGGGTTTCTCTCCGCTTCCCCAGCTTCAGGCGTGCGAGACGGTCACCAAGGACGTTGGGATGAAAGGCAAGAGACAGATCACATTTGAAATGTCATGGTCGACACCGAGGCAACAGACGCACGTGGTGTAGGGATCGGTGCGTGACATTTTGTGGCAACAAGGGCACCGATGAAATCCAGGGAAAGACATGTCTTCCATAACCAAAGCAGCAAACTTGCTAACGCGAACAATGCAAATTTTTGGAATAACTGAAGGTTTGAAAGCCAGGGCCTAAAAGATACGAGAGCACGAGGGAGGCAACCTGACTCTTCCAGCGGAAAGGAAGATCTGGTGTCATGGGGTGGAGCCGAGGTATATAGCACCCGGGTGGGTGGGAAGAGCCAGCTTGAAGACTTCCAGTGAGATTTAAAGCGGAAGGGGACATGCCAAAGAGTGTGGATGAACAACATATCTACGCTCCTAGAACAGTTTTTACACCTCAATGCCCTACAATTGTTCTTTTAATGGTTACCCAGTATCCTGTTATGTTTTTGCCCTTTTTCGTTACATTAAATAATTTAATTTTGTTGCCTTTGTAACTACCCTGAATTCCTCTCACCTTACCAGTTGCTTCTCTCTGTTTTCATGCTGCCTGAACATTCCATGACATCAGAAACACCCATTCCAGGCAATTCAGATGAACAGCATGGAATGGGAGTTTCTGATGTCATAGAAAGTCTTAGAAATATGAAAATTAAGAGCAGTAGCTGGTGAGGAGAATGGAACTCTATGTAGATCTGAGGGCACCCCAAGGCTAGATTATTGTGTATCAAAAAAATAATCAAGCAACCCGGCCGCTGGTGCAGCGGTTGGATTTCCCGCTTGTGTGACGACAGGTTCAGAGCGGACCTGGGTTGTGGGAGAACTGGCTGGGCGACAGGACTGAGAATCCTTAGGACTGCTCTCCTTCTCCGGGGAGAGGGTGTGGGGGTCACCAGCGCTTGGCAACCCCTGGCGGAGGCCGGGAGTCACCACAACAGCTGGAGACAGCAAGGCACTAAGGGGGCGGGATGGATGCTGGCATTATTGCATGTTCCAGCCCCCTGCTAATGGGGAGAAAAAAACAGCTCGCCCACTGCCTCTGTGATGCCTGCCCCTTGGCTGCGATTGGCTCCCCCAGGCTGACTCCCGTCCTATCCCGTTGACCATGGCACCTTTCAAAGGGGTTCAGGTGCCATGGCCCCACCCTGGGGGGGGGGGGGTGAGCCAGGGGGTCCCAGGAGGGCGGCCGTTATGGGACAGCCGCAGCAAGGGGTCTGTGACCGGGCAGATATCTGGCAGTGCAAGCGAGCACAAAAAGATTAAATAAAAAAAAAATCATCAACGCATATCAGAATACATAACAGGCATAGAAAGGAAGTCGGAAGGGCAGTTAGCTTTAAAAAATAATTTCCTATCTCCTTTAACAGCTAGTCTGCCAGGTGCGGCTTCAGCATAGGTGACAAAGAGCTGGCAAACCTCTCCCCAAACTCCAGCAATATGCTCCCTGTAATAATTCAGAGTTCACCTCAGGTCCAACGAATGGATCCTGTGCTCTGCCTCCAAGGTTGGGTTGGTGAAGTACACCGGGAAGTTAATCACCTGGTTAAGGTTAAACTCCAAAACAACCTTCGGAAGGAACTTCAGGTTGGGGAAGAGGACAACCTTGTCCATGTGGAAGACCAGATAGGATGACTCCACTAAATGCGCCTGGAGCTCACTGATCCTTCTGGTGGAGGTCACAGCTATCAAGAAGGCGATCTTCCACAACAGGCGGGAGATGTGACACCTGTACCCGGTTCGAATAGCTTGCCCATGAGAATTGCCAAGACCAGCAACAAGTCCCAAGGTGGTGGTGGTTCATGCACCAGCAGGGACAAGTGGTCAAGGCCTCTGAAGAAGCATTGACCACCTTCTCTGCGCCACCACTGGCATAGCAGCCCACACCCAGTATGCAGAGATGGCTGCCAGGTGCACCTTAAGGGTCTTCAACCACAGGTCTGACAAGAATGTTCGCATCTGGGCAGAACAAAGGGTCTAGCTCCTTGCCCAGACACCAAAATGGAAAATCTCTTCCATTTGATGGCATAGCACTGGCGTGTCGACTCCTTCCAAGAGGCCTCAACAACCTGGAGGACCTTGTTGGAGAAACCCAAAGCATGGAACTATAGCCGCTCAGGAACCAGGCCTTCAGGTGCAGGGACTGAAGGTTCAGATGGAGGACCCTCCCCTCAGAGCACAAGAGCAGAGCCGGGTGGAGAGGCAACTGCCATGGAGGCCTGCTGAAGAGATTGGGGCACCAGAACTGGGGCGGCCAGTCTGGAGCAACCAGGATCATCCGTGCCTTGTCCCTCTCCACAACTTTATCAGCACCTTGTGGATCGGGGGAGAGGGAGGGTAGACGTACAGGAGGCCCAGGGTTCCGGGCCTCGTGAAGGCATCCCCCAGCAGTGTCCCGCACTGAGGGGGGCAGGCACAAAACAGCCTCAGCTTTGCCTTCTCCTGGGTGGCAAACAGGTCAACCTGGGGAGTGCCTCACTGGGAGAGCAGGCGATCGACTACCTCCTGGTGAAGGGACCGCTCGTGAGATGCCTCGCCCACTTGGCTGAGGGCATCCACCAGCTGGTTGGACACACTGGCCACATGGATCATCAGAAGATCAGCACCCAGACTGTGGATGAGGGTCCAGATGCAGAGAGCTTCCTGGCACAGTGGAAGGGAATGTGTCCTGCACTGTATGTTCAGGTAGTACATGGTCGTCGTGTTGTCCATTTGGACGTGGATGACCTGACCCTTAACAACTGAAGCGAAGGCCGTCAGAGCTAGGTGCACTGCAAGGAGTTCCAACAGGTTGACATGACATTGGGACTCCTTTGAGGTCCACAACTCATGGGCTATATGGTCCTTCGGGTGGGCTCTCAATCCTGTCAGAGAACAGTCGGTTGTGAGAGTGACCATCAGCTCTGGGCAGACAAATGGGACTCGTTCTTGCAGATGTCCCAGGATGAGCCACCTATGGATGGTGTCCCACATCGACTTAGTCACTGTGATCGAGGTGACCAAGGCACTGAAACCACTGGTGGGCCAGCTCCCACTGCAAGGGGCGCATCTGCCAGTGGGCCCACAAGACCATAATGGTGCAGGACGCCATGTACCCCAGCAGGTGCAAGAAATCCTGGGTAAGGCACAACTGTCCAACCCAAAATAATTGGGCAAAGGAGGTAAGATCTTCTGCCCGGTCCACCGGGAGTCATGCCTTGGCCCGAAGGAAGTCGAGCTCCACCTGAATGAACTGGATGGCCTGTGAGGGGCTAAGTTCTGACTTGGCCTCATTGATTAAGAGGCCCAAGGCCGAGCAGATCTGAAGGGCCCAGATCCCTGGACCACTCCACCTCTGCTCTGCAGGTAATTGCAATCAGCCAGTCATCCAGGTACAGGAACACCCGGACACCTTGGCATCTCAGGAAGGCTACCACCACTGCTATGCACTTGGTGAGGACCCTGGGGCTGAGGAAAGGCCGAACAGTATGGCCTGGAACTCGTGGAGGAACCATCCTGAGCGGAACCATGGGAATCGCCGGTGGGATGGACAGATTGGGATGTGGAAGAAGGCATCTTGAAGGTCCAGAGAGCAGAACCGCATATCTTGCTCTAGGGATGGAATGATCTGATTCAGAGTGACCATCCAGAATTTGTGTGGCCTTAGATATTTGTTGAGGTCGTGTAGATTTAGTATGGAGTGCCAACCCCCATCCGTTTCGGAACCAGAAAGTACCTGGAGACGAACCTTGGACTGCTGTTGCATCCGGGACACAGAGCACAGCTTCTTTCCTGCGAAGCTGGGTGATGTCCTCCCACATGTCCACAGACACTGTGTCCTCCCGTGGGGCACAGGCTCGGCTGGGTGGGAAGCCTCGAACTCCAGAGGCAACCCTCGACCCACCACTTCTATCACCTATTTGACAGATGTGATGCAGAACCAGGGGGAAGCGAAATGGTGGAGCTGGCCCCCTATGAGCTAGGCAGGACAGGAGTGACCCCCCCCCCCACTCGTCACTGGGCAGGCTTGAAGATGGCTCATAGCTGGTTGAGGAAGCAGCGGCCCCTCAGCCCCCTGACTTTTTGGAGCCAGAGGAGGCTGGCTTAGGCTTGGGCTGCCAGGCCTGTGGTGGTCTAGGTTGAGGCATGGAATAGGGCCAAAACTGAAAGGGCTTCTTCGACTGTTTCTGGCCCTTGCTATCCCTCTGAGAGGGTGTGATGGAGTCCAGGGTGGCACTGGAATTCTCTATATGAGTGACATGCCCGTCGAACCCATGCCTGAAGAAGTCGGTACCCAAAAACGGGACATCCGCCAACTTGTGCTGAGTATCCACCGTGAAAGTCGCGATTCTAAGTCATGCCCAACACCACATAGCCACCGCTGTAGCAGCGGACCTGGCGCAGGAGTTGCCGATGTCCAGGGCCATTTGGAGCTGCTGTTTCACCGTGGCCCGCTCTTGGTCGCGAACCAGCTAGACTGGTAGCTGCAGGTCAGCTGGAAAGCGGCGGATAACTTGGTCAAACATTCCCAAGACAGCATGGGGGAAGTTGGTCATCATGATAGCCGAGCTGGCCTGCCAAAGGCCTAGGAACAAGGCAGCATAGACGTGCATGGCCTCAAGGTCCAATTTCTTGGACTCCTTGTCTGGGGGTTTGTTGATGTCCCCGTGTTGCCCGTATGCCGGAACACTGAATCAGTGATTAACCCTTCAGCTAAAGGGTGGTCAGTAAACCCCGGCAAAGATCCAGCAGGTACTGTATACTTGCAGACCATATAGGCCAAAGGTAGGACATGAGGCAGGCCGCGCCACAGCTCCAGAGCTGGGCTGAGAATGGCCTCCGCTTCAGGGAAGACAACCACAGCGGAGTTGTCCCTGTCCAGGATTTCCATCAAGGGGCACTCAGCCTGCTTTTGAATGGGTTCCAACAGGATCCCCACTGACTCTGAGATCAAACAGAGCAGAGCCCTGAAGGAAGTCAGACCCTGCTCTGTGGAGGGCTTTTCACAAGATCATCAGTCTAAGCCCAGTGTCCGGGAAGAGTGCATGGAGGAGTCCTCTGAATCTGAGGACTCCTCAAACAACGCCTGGGATCCTGTCTCCCCACTAACAATGCGGGACTCATCAGAATGTGTAAACTGTACTGAGAGTCTACGGGGATAACCCAGTGGCAGAGCGCACATCCTTCGACGGGGCTCCAGTCGAGGGCTGTGGAGGCAGTGGTTCCACACGAATAGGTGGAAAGGCAGGCTTAGGCTCGGCTGGGGAAGCCAACATGGGCCATGGTACCAGCACCCAAGGAAGTGCTGGAGTCAGTTGTAGAACACGGCTGTGGCTGAGGATCCATTGCTGCCAGACAAGCTCCTCACACTTATGCCACAATTTGCGATGCAGCCTTTCCTCGCCCAAAGACAAGGAAGAGGACCAGGAGCAGTGATGGTATCTTTTTGCCGACAGTTGAAACTGGACTGACAAGAATGTTAAGAGTCCCTCGATCGAAAAATGAAAATTACGTACCTACCGTAATTCTTGATCTTCTTGGACGAGTCTCCACCACTCATTCACACTAGTGGGATTAGCGCCGGAGGCACTAGGACCCATCGGGAGCAAACTTTTTGCTGGAGGGTCGGTGAGAGATGGCAGCGAGGCATGGCTCTGACAGCAGCTCGGCGGCAATGACCATCTCGGCGACGACCCTCCAACCGCCTCAGTACCTTTTTACCAAGGAGGTGCAGCGCAACTAACGTAAAGAGTAAATCTAACTTTAAAAACGGGACATAAGATAGTCCGGACGACCCGTGTAAGAAGGGTCAGCAAAGAAGTCTTCACGGCCTAAAGATTTGAGGGTGAAGACCAACACAGCGGTGAGCTCGGGGATGGAGGGTGGGCGTGTGAATGAGTGGTGGAGACTGGGTCAAGAAGATCAAGAATTACGGTAGATGCGTAATTTCATATCTTCCTGGACATAAGTCTCCACCACTCATCCACACTAGTGGAGAGTGCTGCTGATAATCCCCCAAAGAGAGTGCAGGAGAGCCAGAGCTCACGCGTCTAAGATAGAAGACCACATGGCGATAGTTCTGCCGAACGCGGAATGTCGCCCAGCATGAACATCCAGTGCATAATGTTTAACGAAGGTATGCATCGAGTTCCAGGTAGGCGCGGCAGATATCCGCACTGAACATTGCGAATCTCCGCTAAAGATGCCGGGGCGATCGCCTCTAGTAGAGTGAGCGACACTCTACCCTCTAATTTAACTTCTGAGCCATGGAGTAGCAATGTCGAAGGCATGCCACTAACCATGATGAGATGTGATCTAATAGCGACGGGTTGACCCAGCCGGCCGCTGAAAGAAACAAACAGTTGCTGAGTCTTATGGAAAATTCTTGGTTCTATCTAAATAGAACCGCAAGGCTCTCTTAACATCCAAGGAATGAAGAGATCGCTCTTCATTTTGGAAATTAGCTAAGTAAGAGGGAAGTACCAGAGGTTGGTTTAGATGGAATTCTGACACAACCTTGGGAAGAAATTTAGGATGAGTACGGAGAACTACCTTGTCTTTATGGAATACAGTATAACGGAGGGTCCGCCACCAAGGCATGAATTCTTGAGACCCTGTGGCTGAGGTAATGGCCACCAGGAAGGCAGTCTTCCAGGTAAGAAATTTTAGCTCACAGGTAGCTAAGGGCTCGAAAGGCTTCCGAGTGAGCATGTCCAGCACCAGGTTAATGTCCCAGGTTGCAACTGGACGCCTAACAGGGGGTCTGGTATGAAGAATCCCCTTAAGAAATCTCTTCACCATAGGAAGCTGAGCCAGAGTCAAGGAAGAAACCGGCTCATGGAACGCTGAGATGGCACTAAGGTGAACTTTAACTGTGGAGTACTGGAGACCTGAGTTTGATAGGTCCAAAAGATACTCCAGAACCTTGTCAGGAGGACAGGAAAAGGGTTCCAAGAGGACTTTGCACACCAGAGAGAAAGCTGCTCCATTTGGAAGCGTGACGTTGGTGGCTGGCTTCCGCACAGCCAGAAGGATGTCCGAGACTCCCACGAGAGACGTTGAATCGATTCACTTCTACCTCTTCAGGAGCCAAGCATGAAGGTGAAGTGATTTCAGGTTAGGATGGACCAACGAACCCTGTGTCAAAGGTTGATTTGCAAGGGTAGTGGTCTCGAGAGGCTGCAACATACTGTTGAGCAGAGAAACCATAGTTGCCGAGGCCAGGAGGAGCAATGAGAATCATTTTGGTCCCTGAGACTCGAACTTGAGGAGAACTCTCTGGATTAGAGGATGGTGGAAAGGCGTAAGAAAACGTTTTGTCCACCGCAGCCTGAACGCATCCTGACAGAAAATACCAGGCCCTGGATTTCTGGAGCAGAAGAGAGGCAGTTTTCGTTGAGTGGGGATGCAAAAGGTCCAGGTCTGGAGTCCCCACTCTTGAATAGTGACGAGCTACGGCTGGATCGAGACCACTCGTGAGGTCTGCCTCCGTTCTGCTGAGGTGATCTGCTAGATCGTTTTGTATACCTGGCAGATAAACCGCCTGAATCAGAGACTTGTGCTCCAAGCACCACTCCCACACCCTCATTGCTTCCTGCAAAGGGGTAAGAATGAGCACCGCTTGCTTGTTGATGTAATACATCACAGCTTTGTTGTCCGTTTGAAGGAGAATGTTCTTGTGACAAAGGATATCCTTCAGAGCTCGGATCGTGAGGACCGCTCTCATCTCCAGGACATTTATGTGGAGAAGAGTTTGAACTGAGTCCATACACCTTGAGTGTGGAGGGGCGACAGTGAGCTCCCATCCCATTAACTGCGTCTGTGGTGATGGAGATCTGATGATCCGGGGAGCAAAGGGAAGCCTTCCAGAGATTGCTCTCTTGAGTCCACCAGGTGAGAGACCTGAAGGGGCTCCGTCACCTTGATGGGATAAGACTGGGGTGAGAGGTGGAGACCACTGGTGGAGAGCATCCACTGGGTGGTTCTCATGTGCAACCGGCCAGGGTACAGTGAACACCGAGGGACGCCATGAGACCAACATGCGTTGCATCGAGAGAGCTGTAACCGATTGGTTCTCCCGATGTAACGGGCCATCCAAGGATGTCGAGTCTTCTGTCCTCTGGAAGGAAAGCCATGAAGAGGTGTCTAGAAGCGTCCCTATGAAAAGGAGCCTCTGGGAGGGCTGCAGTTGTGATTTTTCAAATTCAGCAGAATTCCATGGATGTAAGAAGGCGAGAAGTGGTTGCGGCTTCCAAAGTCCCTTGGCTGGAAGGGCTTGCTAGAAGCCAATCGTCCAGGTAGGGAAACACCGGAGTCCGATCTTCTGAGATGCGCTAGAGAACTGCACAACACTTTGTAAAGACTCTCAGGCGCCGAGGATAGCCCAAAGGCAGGACTCTGAACTGATAATGCTGACCCGAGCTACAAACCTGAGGAACTTGCGGTGGGTCGGGTGGATGGGGATATGCTGGTGAGCGTCCTGCATATCCAGGGAGGCCAGCCAGTCGTGCTGATGCAGCAAGGGTAACAGGGTACCTAGGGAAATCATTTTGAATTTCTCCCTGGGGAGAAATTTGTTTAACTTTCTGAGGTCTAGAATGGGGCGCATTCCCCCAGACTTCTTTGGAACCAGGAAGTAATGGGAGTAGAACCCTGTGATCCCAAGATCGGGGGCACCAGTTCTATTGCCCTGTTGCTTAGAAGGCCCTGGATCTCGGCGGTGAGGAGGTCTGACTGAGAGGCCGACAACCTGGGTTGTCGTCTGGGAGGACAATTCGGGGGTTCCAAAAATTGAGAGAATAACCTCGCGAATTATCCAGAGGACCCATTTGTCGTTATGGACTTCCACTGGTTGTAGAAGTACATCAGCGACCTCCACCAGAGGAGAAAGTTCCACCTCAGGCAATGTGGATGGAACTGGGCCAGCAATTCATAAGGTGGCGCTGGGGCTTTGGGCCCTGCGCTCTGCTGCTTTCTTTTGAGGTTGGGCAGGTTGGCTTTTATGGAAGCTTCCCTGCCTCTGCCTCGAAAGGACTGATGACTATGAAACTGCGTCTGTTCACATGCCCCGAGAGGGAGCAGGCGGAGGTCTGGCCAACAATGGCGACCCTGGTCTTCTGAGTGACCTCTAAGGCTTGTTCCACCTGAGGGCCGAGAAAGAAAGGAGCCATCAAAGGGCAGCGCCATTACCTGTTGCTGAGCATCATTCGTGAAGCCAGAAGTACGCAGCCAGGAATGGCGCCGAGTACAAATACCTGCGGCTGCTGAGCGAGAAGCAGTGTCGAAAGCGTCCATAGCGGCTTTGACCTGTTGGTTATTGGACTCAATACCCCTAGTAACGGTCAGAAGAAGCTCTGACTTGGAGTCCGAATCCGGAAGAGCTTCAACCATTCTTTTCAAAGAGTGCCACAGGATATACTCATACTGAGAAAATAGCCTTGATAACTGCATACGCATACTTAGAGTGGAGCAGCAAAGACTCTCTTACCTAATGTATCAATCTTACGAGACTCTTTGTTAATAGGGCGAGCTGTAGTAGTTTGAGGAAGAACGACCTTATCATTCTCTGCCAGGACTACAATAGGATCCGCAAAGGCTTGGGATGCCAAAATGGAACGATCCTTGGGAGCTGAATACTTCTTATCAATGGATTTAGCCACTGAGGGAATAAGAGCAGGATTATTCCATACCATTTGAGACAGCGTCTCGAAGGAAGGCTGGATCGGAGGAGTCAAATCCGTAGGGATCTCCAAAGCATGAAGGTACTGGAGTCTTAATATCTTCCCAGGATCGATGTCTGTAGTCTGGAGAGAAGAGTGGATCTCAGGTTCTTCAACAGAGACTTAAAGGACAGGTCCCCACCACAGGCTCTGTAGCAAAGAAAGATCCTGTTTCCTCCACTTCATCACCCAACCAAGGTCTGGGTCAGGCTCACATCATCTCCTGATGGTCCAGAAAGGACTGATTGGACAGGAAAGGAATGAAAATTAGGAGAGGAGGAAATAGCAGAGAAACAAGGAGAGTCCCGAGGGCCCGGCGCGAGAAGGCAAAGCAGGTTAACGGCACCGCAGAGGGCCTGGCGCGAAGAGGCATGTGGCGCCGCCGAACCAAGCGGGCGCCGCTGACGCGCCGGCCAGACCCAACGGTGCCACGAGACTACGCGCGCCAGCGGACGGCGCCGCAAGGCCGAGCGGCACCGAAAACGGCACCGACAAGTCAACAGACCCCGTGGAAGGCGCCGGAAACGCCCCAGGAACCTGGAAAGCTAGAGAAGGAAAAAACAGGAGATAAGGGCATCGGTGTGGCCCCCTGCTCCGCAGCCATGTGAGGGGGGGAAACACCTAAGCACGGAGTCACCGGCACCGAAGAAGGTGCCGCGCGACTAGGAAGGTCCAACCGCCCTACCCGATCGCTGGAGGAGCCCGGGGGCTCCGTGGCAACCGAGCCAGGCAGGAGAACCAACCTCCGGGCCCATCGCCTCCTCAAGAGGCCCACTGATGAAACTGCTCATCTGGAGCCCTACCTACAGGCGGGGAGGGGCTCCGATGTCGAGGACGACGGTCACCAGCAGTTGGCGACTCCGAAGAAGGAGACGGCAACTAGCTACGATAACCGACCGTCGACGCGCAGACATACCAGAGGGCGACCTCGAGTGATGCCTTCTCTTTTTTGACCTGTGGGCCGAAGAAGAGCTCGAGGCCGAACGGTGCCGAGAATGCGACCGTTTATTTTTATGCCGACGGGGGGACCGCCCATCCCCCCGGGCATCGGACTGACCGTTGTCGGAACCCCGCTGAGGAGAAGGAGGCTGACCGGACCCAGCCCGGCTGACTGAACAGCTTTCATACGAAGTCTCCCTACCGTCACCTGACCTGCTCATGGTCGACTCCGTCCAGTAGGCCGAGACTTCTTCAAGTAAGTTAAATTTAAAATATTAGAAAAATTTAACGAAAATAGAATAAAATTAAGCGATACTACTATCGAGATAATGTTACAAAAAAATAAACTGAAAACTATGCGCTAGTTTGAAGTTTGTCTCCCGACAGGCGAGCGACATCGTCACTGAAGCGCACTCGACGGGCGGGGAAAAAAAGAACTGAGGCGGTTGGAGGGTCGTCGCCGAGATGGTCATTGCCGCTCGAGCCGCTGCTCGCGGCGCCATGCCTCGCGGCGCCATCTCTCGCGCCGACCCTCCAGCAAAAAGTTTGCTCCCGATGGGTCCTAGTGCCTCCGGCGCTAATCCCACTAGTGTGAATGAGTGGTGGAGACTTATGTCCAGGAAGATCTTGATCTTGAATGAGACCTTGACCGATAACTCGCTGGCTGTTGGGGAGAAGCGGGGGAAGGTGTGGGATGCTGAGGAATCCTCGACAGGTCAATCCCATGAGGGGAGCCAGCCAGTTGGGAGCCAGCTGGTTTGACTCACTGATCTGGCCCCTCTTGGGAAAGGGCTGTAAGGACTGGAGTCCTTGAGAGGGAATCCTCCCCACCATCCTCTGACAACAGCTCGACTGGGTCATGATAAATCTCAACTGGCTGGTTGACCTGCGTCTCAGCCGGCAAGCTCAAACGGAGACACCATGGGGCTAGTGGCCAGGACCTGAGTCAAAGAAGTGTCATCCAAAGCTGATGGCTCGACAGTTGTCAAGCCAGCAGATGCGTGGGAACAGTAGGAACAAGTCCACTCCCGATCCCACGACAGGACTTTTAGGTTTAGTGTCCCATAGAGATTTAGACTCTCGGGAAGGGCCCTCCTCAAAAGTCGGAAGGGACTGACACAAGTCCCAGAATGCCCCAGTGAATGAGGAACCCAAGTCCTCCAGAATCAAGGTGGCGGAAGTGGCCTGGGCCAAGGCCTCCTCAAAGGCGGCAAGCTGTTCAGTCGAACCGGCTGCCATGGAAATTGCTTTATGGGCATCCTTCGATTTAATAGGAGGGTCCCGCTGATCTGGGTGACCCAAAAGGAGAGGGGCGTAACGGTCCTATAAGGTTGAGGGCTGAAGAGTCCCGCACAAGCTGCAGGCCTGCTGGTCGTGCTGAACTCCTAGGAAGTATACCAATGTATTGAACTGACTGCTCCCCTCCCCCTTCATAATCAGTTTAAAGTCTTTCCAAATGCACTGAGAAATCTATCTGCCGGTAGTCTACTGCCCCTTCTCTATACAGATGTAGTCCATCCTTGAAGTACAATGTTTATTTGCCCAAAATAAATCCCAGTTACTTAAAAAGATGAAACCCATTTTATTAAACCAATTGCACAACCACGAGTTCATTCTAGGTATAGCCTGTTGTTTTTGGTATGAGGTTCTTGGTATTGGCTTTTCTGTCTCTTTACCATCTCCCTTAGTTCCTCATAGTCTTTCTTAAAGGGGAACAGTCAGTACTAAGAGCCCATGCCCAAGTGTGGGGCTGGTTCCAATTTTCACTTTGTGTGCAAAAACATTTTCTTACTTACTGTTTACTAAAGTCAAATCAAATCAAATCAAAATTTATTTATAATGTGCTTTTCTACATATCAAAACGCAATTACATATCAAAATAACATCAAACATAAATAACAGCATAAAAACAAAAGTAGCAGTAAACTTATTCAAACGCTAATTCAAACAGATAACTTTTCAGAGACGCCTTAAATGACTCCATGGACAGACACACTCTAATCTGACGAGGCAGAGAATTCCACAGGTTTGGGGCCATAAAGAAAAGCTCTGGCCCCAGATGACTTAAGATGAACCCTGGGAATATCTAGCAATCCCTCGTCAGTGGAGCGGAGTGGGAAAAGAGGTGGGTAAGGGCAAAGAAGATCTTGCAAGTAGCCCGGTCCCTTACCGTGTGGGGTCTTATAGGTCAGCAACGCAACCTTGAAAGTGATTCTCCACCGCACTGGCAGCCAGTGCAATTCGCGCAGCACAGGTGTGATGTGGCAAGTTCTTGGTAACCCAGTCAACAACCTGGCTGCAGCATTCTGCACCAGCTGCAGGTGACAGAGATCCACTCCTGGCAACCCTAGATATAGAGCATTACAGTAATCAAGATGCGAGGAAACAAAGGCGTGGACCAGCACAGGAAGGTCATCGTGTGGAACAAGGTGTTTTATCCGAGCGATATTCCTCAGATGGTAATAGGAAGACTTGACAGCGCCCGACATCTGTGCCTTCAGTGTCAGCCCGCTGTCAAGAATTATGCCCAGATTCTGCACCTTTCCAGAAGGTCTCAACTGGTTGCCCCCTAGTACAAGGCCAGAGGGAGACCCAGGAGTCGACTTCTCTGCATGATGACCCGGGTCCACAACCAACACCTCAGTCTTATCTGGATTCAGTTTCAACCAGTTAGCACTCACCCAGTCCTGGATCTCAGCGAGGCAGTTGTTAAAGACCGATAACACGTCATTCTGTTCGGGTACAAAGGACATATAGAGCTGAGTATCATCTGCATAACAGTGAAAACTTAGCCCATAAAGCCTTATAATGTCTCCCAACAGCAGCATATACACCGTGAACAACATGGGGGAAAGTACAGAGCCCTGCGGCACCCCACAGGACAGAGCAAAGGAGCAGAGGAAAAATTCCTGAAACTACCCTCTGACTTCTGCCTGTGAGGAAAGAGTGGAACCATCTGAGGAGTGTCCCCGACAGTCCACAGAATAGCCGCAGGCGATCTAGCAATATCCCATGGTCCACGGTATCGAACGCTGCAGAGAGATCAAGGAGGACCAAGATCGAATGGCTCTTCCGATCTCTCGCCATTAGGAGATCATGAAGCACCCGGACCAATGCGTCTCGGTACTATGCCTTTTCCTGAAACCAGACTGGAGAGGATCATAGACCTCATGGGTGATAAGAAAGTAATCGAGCTGCAACATGACTACTTTCCCAATAACCTTGCCCAAAAAGGGGAGGTTAGAGATTAGTCTGTAGTTAGCGAGACAGTCTGGGTCAAGGGAAGATTTCTTCAAAAGGGGTGTCACAACAGCCTCTTTTAAGGACTCTGGAAACACCCCTTGGTCCAAAGAGCACCAGACTATCTCAGCAAGGACTGGTCCGATCACATCCATGCACCCCACAAGGAGGCGTGTAGGACCAGGATCCAAACTACAGCAAGTCAGTCGCAAGCCCTGGAAAATCTTCATGATATCCATGATTGCTGCCTGGTCAAAATCTGTCCAGGTAGACCGAGGGCCTGTAACCCCACATCGATCCCTGCAACGCTCATTAGAACGTGCACTGCGGATCTCTGACTTGATCGATGACACCTTATCCTCAAAAAAATCGAGCAAACTCATCACACTGTATTTGTGAAAAAGTTCTCAGACTCCGCAGACAGGCTGGATTGCACAGTCTGTCCATGATCCGGAAGAGCTGAGCTGGTCGATTTCTTGATGCAGCTATCTCCCTGGACAGGAACTCTGCCTTCTTACGGGAGATTTCTGATTGATAGTCCACATAATGGGCCATTAATCTAAGCCTGTCATCTTCCAGGCCGGATTTCCGCCAACAGCTTTCCAATCTTCGTCCCACTCTCCTCGACTCCCTCAGTATCCCATCAAACCAAGGGGACCGAGGGCGAAAGGAGAGGGGCGAACACGGACAGGTGCTATGGAATCCAGTGCCCTCAGCACCATATTATTATAGCAAAACAAAATGGTTATATTAAATGCACGCTGAAAATAGAAAATAGAGTTAAAAATCTACGTTTCGACCTTAGGTCTTCTTCAGGAAATATCTAAAAGAGAAAAAAAACAAGTTAGTGTAGAGGAGAGGTAAAATGAGAGAGATATATATGTGGAGAAAGAAGAAGAGGAGGCTAAGGAGAAGAAGTGATAAATGGTAAGATTAGAGAGAATCTGTGAAACAAAAGGTGATGATGGGAAAGATAAAACATAATGGGACAGAAAGAGCTGGGAAGTTCCCAGGTAGAGACTGATTAACAGGGCCTTGTAAGAAGGCTGAAAGGTGACAAATGTGTGAGAAGGAGACAGAAATGGAGACATATGGTGAAAATGAAAAATAAATCAGTACAAAACAAAATTGACTTTAGGGGAAAAAGGAGGCTGAAAGATGTTAGTGGAAAATAAGTCTATCATTTAAACCAGAGGGCTGCTGGGAGCCAAGCGGATAATCAGCTTGGCTTCCATGTTTTCTATGGTTAGGATCCGAAGCCCTGCTGGAGGACACAAACAGAAAGGTCATTGACATTGTGGTCCCTGGAGATAAAGTGGGATAAATGGGTTTAGCAGTTTCACCATTCCTGACCCGCTCTGTAATGTTCCCTGAAACGTCAGCAAGACGCCTACCAGTTTCTCCGATGTACATAGCTGAACACCTCCTGAAAGAATACAGTACACTACATTAGTGGAGGTGCATGAGAACTCCTTGGTGATGAGAAAACACCTGTAGGCCCCTAATCTCAGTTACACTGGAAATAAATTTGCAGGTGTAGCAGCGAGCCCTGTTGCAAGGTTTGGTACCTGGGGGGGAGGAACTGTTAGGAGTGGGTAGGCTGCTTTTTACCAGGAGATTGCACAGGTTAGGTGGCCGGCGGTAGGAGGCAATAGGTGGTTCTGTAAAGGAAGCACCAATGTTAGGGTCAGTTTGCAAAATGGGAAAGTTACTAGTGATGATCCTGTGAAGAGAAGGTGTGCTCTGATGGAAAGGAAGAACTAGTGGAATTTCGTTGTTCTTGTGTGACAGTATCCCTCCTGCGGGGGTCAAGGATACGGGGCATGTTACTGACCCGGGAGAGTGCTCTGTCCACTGTGCTTTTAGGGTATCCCTGTTGATAAAAAACTATGCATTATTTGGGTCTGCTCAGCAAAATCATCCTCTTCACTGCATAACCTGGAAGTCTAAGAAACTGTGAATAAGGCAGGCCATTCTTGACATGTTTAGGATGGAAGGAGCTATGGGAGAAACTGTGAGAGTCAGTGGGTTTGTAATAGAGGGATGTCTTCAGACCAGTGTTCTGGACTGAGAGCTGGATATCCAGGAAAGGCAGTGTAGAGGAGGATACTTCAACAGTGTACTGAAGGGAAGGATGAGCCGTGGTGAACTTGTCAAGGAAGACTTGGAGGTCTCCCTGGAGCAGGAGGTGGCCCCACACAGTCATCAATGTAGCGTTTGTAGAGTTCAGGCACAGTCCCTGTAAATGAGAGAAAAACGTCCTCCACCCAACCCACAAACAGATTAGCAAAGCTGGGACCCATCTTGGTACCCATGGCAACTCCACTGACCTGCTGAAAAAACTGTTATTAAAAGAAAAAGCATTGAGTGTTAGAACCAGTTCTGCCAGACAAGTTAGTGTGTGTGTGGGTGGCTGCTGGACTTCCGCTTGTTCAAGAAATGCTGCAAAGCTGTCAGACCATCATCATGGGGATCACTGTGTAAAGAGATTTGATGTCCATGGTGAAGATGAGCTGATGAAGTCACTGAATCTGAACCTGTCAAATAACTGGAAGCATGGTTAGTGTCTTTAACATAGGAGGCAGGGACTCAACAAGGGGTCTCATGAGGCCATCCAAAAATGCAGAGATGTGGGATGTGGGGCAGGAGCAGGCAGACACTATGGGACGACCCGGGTTACCTGTTTTGTGGATTTTGGGAAGAAGATAAAACCTAGATGTCTGGGGATGCTGGACTACTGGGTACCAAGATGGGTCCCAGCTTTGCTAATCTGTTTGTGGGTTGGGTGGAGGAACGTTTTTTTCTCTCATTTACAGGGACTGTGCCTGAACTCTACAAACGCTACATTGATGACTGTGTGGGGGCCACCTCCTGCTCCAGGGAGACCCTCCAAGTCTTCCTTGACAAGTTCACCACGGCTCATCCTTCCCTTCAGTACACTGTTGAAGTATCCTCCTCTACACTGCCTTTCCTGGATATCCAGCTCTCAGTCCAGAACACTGGTCTGAAGACATCAGTCTATTACAAACCCACTGACTCTCACAGTTTCCTCCTCCATAGCTCCTTCCATCCTAAACATGTCAAGAATGGCCTGTCTTATTCACAGTTTCTTAGACTTACTGAGGTTATGCAGTGAAGAGGATGATTTTGCTGAAGCAGACCCAAATAATGCATAGTTTTTTTATCAACAGGGGATACCCTAAAAGCACAGTGGACAGAGCACTCTCCGGGTCAGTAACATGCCCGTATCCTTGACCCCATGGAGAGGATACTGTCACACAAGAACAGCGGATTCCACTAGTTCTTCCTTTCCATCAGAGCACACCTTCTCTTCACAGGATCATCACTAGTAACTTTCCCATTTTGCAACTGACCCTAACATTGGTGCTTCTTTACAGAACCACCTATTGCCTCCTACCGCCGCCACCTAACCTGTGCAATCTCCTGGTAAAAGCAGCCTACCCACCCTAACAGTTCCTCCCCCAGGTACCAAACCTTGCAACAGGGCTCGCTACACCTGCAAATTTATTTCCAGTGTAACTGAATCTGGGGCCTACAGGTGTTTTCACATCACCAAGGAGTTCTCATGCACCTCCACTAATGTAGTGTACTGTATTCTTTGCAGGAGGTGTTCAGCTATGTACATCGGAGAAACTGGTAGGCGTCTTGCTGACCGTTTCAGGGAACATTACAAAGCGGTCAGGAATGGTGAAACTACTAAACCCATTGTATCCCACTTTATCTCCAGGGACCACAATGTCAATGACCTTTCTGTTTGTGTCCTCCAGCAGGGCTTCCGGGATCCTAACCATAGAAAAACATGGAAGCCAAGCTGATTATCCCTTTGGCTCCCAGCAGCCCTCTGGTTTAAATGATAGACTTATTTTCCACTAACATCTTTCAGCCTCCCCTTTTTTCCCTAAAGTCAATTTGTTTTTGTACTGATTTATTTTTCATTTTCACCATATGTCTCCATTTCTGTCTCCTTCTACACATTTGTCACCTTCAGCCTTCTTACAAGGCCCTGTTAATCAGTCTCTACCTGGGAACTTCCCAGCTCTTTCTCTCCATTATGTTTTATCTTTCCCATCATCACCTTTTGTTTCACAGATTCTCTTAATCTTACCATTTATCACTTCTTCTCCTTAGCCTCCCTCTTCTTCTTTCTCCACATATATATCTCTCTCATTTTACCTCTCCTCTACACTAACTTGTTTTTTTTCTCTTTTAGATATTTCCTGAAGAAGACCTAAGGTCGAAACGTAGATTTTTAACTCTATTTTCTATTTTCAGCGTGCATTTAATATAACCATTTTGTTTTGCTTTTAGACCACATGCTGACGCAGCGCCTTGTCTTTGTTTTTTTACCATATTATTATAGTGCACTACTAAGGCATCTGGTTCCATGTACTCCATAGGCCAACTCAATAGGTCCAGTATAGTAGATTATATCAGACTTATTCTGCTGCCTTGCAATTTGACACTTTCTGTAACTACGAATCCCAGAATCCCCTGCAGGTGAAATCAGGAGGGCTGCAGCAGTGGGAGATTCAACAGCCTGCAGTGCATGTTAGAGTTTTTAAAAGCTCTAATCATTTGTCCGATGGTTACACTGTCCTCTCTGGGTTAAGTCCAGTCACAGAGGACTGTACTTGGACCCAAAGAACCGCAAGACCAGCATATATCTGATCTGAGCTTTTAAATGTTCTAACATACATTGCAGGCTACTGAATCACACACTGCTACAGTCCTCCTCTGATGTCAGCTGCAGGGGATTCTGGAATTTGTAGTTAAAGAAAACGTCAGTTTGCACGTCGGTAGAATCATTTCATTTCATTTTTATTGGTTACACTGGAAAGGCACGCGAGCATTGCTGCCCGTTTACACAAGCGTCCCATTACATACAACAATCATGACATAGGCTAAAACATTTAACTAACAGTGAGGGTTAATAAAATGGTACATACATTTAGGATAATATAGACTAAAGGGCAAACCATGAACTAGCCTTAGTGAACTAACAAATACAAGGTGACATTAAGCATTCAGTGAGGGTTTAACAATAATACAACTGTGGGAAACAAAAAACTTAAGTGCAATCTAAAAACTAGCCTAGGTGGATTAACAATACTACAAGTGCTAGAAAGAGAGGGTAAGTGCCTGAGGTGGATAACCAGAGAATGAGGGGGAAAAAATGCAGAATGGGAGCCAGATTAGGGCTGTGAGCAGGTGCAGGTGGGAGAGAAAAGTCTCCTGATATTGTGTTTGAAGGCATTTGTAGAGGGACAGAGTTTTAGTTCCGCAGGGAGAGAGCTGAAGAGCTGAATCAGTCTGCTACAATCTGCTAGACTGCACTAAACAGTAAGTAACAAAAAAACTAAAAACGTTTTGTGCCCAAAATGCCAACTGGGACGAGCCTCACAATTGGATGTGGGGCTCTTAGTTCTGATCGTTCCCCTTTAAGTACTTCTTCCAGTGTCCTGCCTGTGTCATTAGTACCAATGTAGACCATCACTGACGATTTTACACCACTGTTCTTTAAAATCCTATCTATGCTTTTTTTTACATCTGATTCTTTGGCCCTCGGTAAGCAAGTCACCATGGATGACTTCATGTCTGCACCGCAAAAACACTCTGGTGGTGAATTTGACAACTGTGTAAATCAGTAACAACTTTGTGTTCTGCTGCAGTATCATGTGCCCAAGATTTTATTGTTTAGTTGTTGCCTTATTTCCATTATCATAATTTATCAGGGGTTCGGATCTATTAGACAGCAACAGGTTTTCCAGGGCCTGCTCTTATGGGTATGGTTTATATACGTCTGTTCTTCTACCCCTCTTTGTTCTGTTTCTACTAACTGTTGCCACTCTTCTTCACTTTCCCCCTCACTACCATTTCCCTTCCTGTTTCTCTTTTTGCCCTGATCTTGTGGTTGGGCATTTATGGTTTGTGGTTCTGAGTTGCTAGAGTGAGCCTCTGAGCCTGTCGTAACCATTGCGTTTTTGCTTGGGACCAGCAGTTCCCTTATTATATTACCCATGTACTCCTCCAACATTCTCAGATCTTTTAGCATTTTTTATTTTGCTGAGGAGTCTAAGAGCTCCTTTTCTAACATGTCTATCTTCATACTGCACAATCTGTGCATATAAAAGGGATGTTGGCAACAATGTCAGTTAGATGTGCCTATAGTAACATAGCAACATAGTAACTGATGGCAGATGAGGATCGCTTGGCCCACCCAGTCTGCCCGTATTCCCTGCCTGCATCAGCGGCCGCTGATCCTACTTGATCATTGGCTTTAGCCTCTCTTTGTCATCTCTAACGTCCCCATATGCCTATCCCATGCATGTTTGACCCCCCCCCCATTGTGCTAGCTCCCACCACTTCTTGGGGCAGGTTATTCCATACGTGGGCCACCCTTTCTGTGAAGAAAACCTTCCTCACATTCCCCTTTATCCTGCTCTCCTCTAATCTCATATTGTGCCCCTCGTCCTTGTACAACTTCTATTATGAAAGATGTCACCCACCTGCACTTTGTTCAAGACCTTAAGATATTTGAAGGTTTCAAATCATGTCTCCATGTTCCTGCCTCTCCTCCAGTGCATACATATTGAGGTCTCTCAATCTCTCCTCATGTGTCTTCTGGTGCAATCCCTGCACCATCTTAGCTGCCCTTCTCTGGACTGCTTCCACCCTGTGAATGTCCTTTTGAAGGTGCAGCCTCCAGAACTGTACCCCGTATTCCAGATGGGGCCTCACCACCGTTTTGTACAATGGCATTACCACCTCCCTTCTTCTGCTAATGATCTCCCTTCTTATGCACCCCAGCATCCCACTGGCCCTTGCCACTGCCTTGCTACACTGTGTGGCCACCTTTAGGTCATCTGAGATGATTATTCCTAGAGACCTTCCCTCCCTGTGGCTGTCAGCAACTCCCCCCATTCTATAATTCTCCGCCAGGTTTTTGCACCCCAGGTGTATGACTTTGCACTTCTTTGCATTAAACTTCAATTGCCACACTTTTGACCATTCTTCCAGCTTTTCTAGGTCCCTCCTCATTCTTTCGACCCCTTCTGGAGTGTCTACCCTGTTGCAGTACTTGGTGTCATCTGCAAACAGGCAAATCTTTCCCTCCAGTCCTTCAGCAATGTCACTGATGAAGACATTGAAAAGGACTGGCCCCAGGACTGATCCTTGAGGCACCCCACTGGACACCCCCCTCTACTCGGATGTACTCTCATCTACTACCATCCTCTGCTTTCTGCCCCTCAACCAAGTTCTAACGCAGTTCTCCACTTTGTGGCCCACCCCCAGTCTACCCATCTGGTTAACCAGCCTTCTGTGCAGAACGGTGTCGAAGACCTTGCTCAAATCAAGGTAGGTGACATCCACCACTCTCCCCTGATCCACCTCCTTCATTACCCAGTCAGAAAAGTCTATCAGGTTTGTTTGACATGACCTCCTTGCTGTGAATACATGCTGCCTCGGATCCTGTGCTCCACTGGATTCCAGGTGTTCCACAATCCTTTCCTTGAGCAGTGCCTCCATAATCTTTGTTACCACTGAGGTGAGGCTGACTAGTCTATAGTTACCTGCTTCTACCCTGCTTCCACTCTTGTGAATAGGGACCACATTTGCCTGCATCCGGTCCTCTGGAACCACCCCTGTATTGGGCGATTCACTGAACAGGGCTGCCAGTTCCTTCTGGAGCTCCTTTAGAACCCTGGGCTGTATACCATCTGGACTCACTGCTTTGTCCACTCTTAGTTTTGTGAGTTCCTCCAAGACTTTCCCTTCTGGAAAAGGACTGGTATTTAGCCCCCTCCCCAACCAGGTGTTTCCGTTGTGTACTTGTGGTCCCTGTCCCGCCTCCTCTTCAGTGAATACTGAGCAGAAGTATTCATTCAGTACTGATGCTATGTCTAGGTCTCGCTCCACACACACACACTTCTCCCTCCCCTCGGAGCCTTACAATTCCTCCCCGGCCTTCCTTCTCTCACTAATGTACCTATAGAACCTCTTTTCCCCTTCCTTTTATCGTCTGTGCTAACCTTTCCTCTGTCTGCGCCTTTGCTCTCCTTACTGCCTTCCCAGCCTCTATTTGCCTCTCTAGGTACACTGTCCTATCCTCATCCCTCTGTGCCTCCTTGTACTTTCTGAAAGCCACTTTCTTGTCCCTCACCTTCCCTGCCACCTCCCGTAAGAACCATAGTGGTTTGTTCCTTCTTTTGCCCTTTTTTTCTCAGTCTTATGCACTGATTTGTTACCTCTACTACGGCTCCTTTTAGTTGTACCCACTTCTCCTCCATCCCTCCTTTTGCCTCCCTTCTCCCAAGGGCTTCCTTGATCTCTCTCTCCCCTATCCTTGCAAAGTCCGCCCCACTGAAATCCAGGATCCTTGCCTGCGGCACTGTCCTAATGTTGAACCACACTGTATGGTGGTCACTCGACCCTAGGTGACCATCTACCCGGACTTCTGTAATCCTGTCCCCATTGGTCAGTATATGGTCTAGAATCACCTTGTCCCTGGCGGGCTCCTGCACCAACTGCCTGAGTCCTGACCCCCTGCAAGGAATCCACAATGTCCCTGCTTCTGGCTGAGGCTGCTGCTGGGATGGTCCAGTCCATGTCTGGCATGTTGAAATCCCCCAACAGCAGTACCTCCCCCTTTGCTGCCATCCCATGTATTTCCTCCAGTATTGCTTTATCTACCTCCTCCGCCTGAGCTGGAGACCTGCAGATCACTCCAGTGCGTACTGCTGCACCACTGCCTGTCTCCAGGGTGATCCACAGTACCTCAAACCCCCCCCCGTTCTATCTTGTACCTCTGTAGCTTTAATACCTTCCCTGACCTAAAGGGCCACTCCCATCCCTCCCATTTTTTTCTTCCTTCCCTATCCCTCCTGAAGAGAGCATAACCTGGTACATTTACCTCTCAGGCAATGATTCCTGTGTACCACATCTCAGTAACTGCCACCAAGTCCAGGTTTGTCTCTGCCATCAGGTATGGGATTTTATTATCCAGACTGCAGGCATTTTTATACATGGCTGTCCATGTTTCACTGCCTGACTCCCTTGTAGTTTTACTATGACCACCCCTTCCCCTTTTCCCCATTCTGGTGTTACTCTTTTGCTCCTTCCCTTTTTCTCTCAGGCTGATACTGAGTTCTGGAGTAACTGTCCCCATTGTTTCCCCCCATTCCTCCCTGACAGCTTCACTGACCTGTGGGGTTGGGCTGCTTAAGTCTCTCTGTTCCCATCTTCCCCCCTCTTGGCAAGCTTAAACGCTTGCCAATGAAGCATTTAAACTGCTCACTGAGGACCACAGTCCCCTCAATGGATGGATGCAGGCCATCACCTTTGTACAGGCACTCACTGTTCCAGATGGGTCCCCAGTCCCACTGAAGCCAAAACCCTTTTGCCCACACGAGCCCTTCAACTAAGTGTTGAAATTTCTGATACAGACATTCCTAGCCTCCCCCTGCTGTGGACTGGCAGCACCTATGAGAATGTTACAGATTCTGCAACTTCCCCAAGGTGCTGGCACTCACCCAACTTTCTGAAATCCTCCTGTAGCTGTTCTGTGTTTACTTCTTCCTTGGCTAGGTAATTTGACCCCAGATGGATAATGACCTCCAGCCCCCCCTCTCCTTGGTACCGCTGTGACGATTCTCTGGATTTGCCCCAACCACCACCCTCCGAGCTGTACCTCCCGGAAGGCACTTGACCTCACTCTCCTCCCTGCTTCCTGTGCCTAGATCCATACCCCGGACTATTGAGTCCCCCACCAGGAGTAGCTTCCTCTTCCCTCTGGGGTCCTCTACATTCCTCCCCTGGGTCTCCCTCCTGGAGGACTCACTTATCCTCCCTGGTCATAACCTCGAGTTCCCTTATGGGGCTTGCCCGCTCCTCCAGGACATCATAGTAGTTTCTGAGGTGGCCCGGATGGGGTCTGTGCCTCTGAACCTCCTCCCTCACCCTCCTCAAGCCCACTATAGTCCAGCCAGCCCTCCACCGGGAGGGTCTGTTGCGATAATGGCTATGGACATGGTGGCCTCTGGGTGGGGGAAGAAGCCGCTAGTACTCCTGACAGCTTGGCCCGGAGAGGTGTCTGCATATGGGGCAGCACCGCAGTACCCAGAATGTTCTCCTGAAGACTGCTGCCCCGCATCCACTGCACCACTCCCTGCATCTTCCTGTTCTGTTCTTTTTATTTGTTTCTTTTTTTTATTTAGTTGTTTAACCAGGTATAGCACACTAAGCTGAAAGCTTTTTTACAGGAGCGACCTGGGAGCACAAGGAGGTTAAGTGACTTGCTCAGGGTCACACAGTATGCAAGTGGAAGCTGTGGGATTCAAACCCAGGTCTGGCCTGCTGGATGTCACCAAATTTGCAGCTCAGAGCCTTAGACCACTGCGCTATACTGCCTCCTTCAAAGGTTCTGGTTCTGCCAATGTCCTGCCCCTACACTCCTCTGGACACTCTCCTGCTGCTAGATATATATATATACATATATATATATCCTTTCCTACTTGTCCAGCAAGTTTACATTTAGCACACTGAACTGCCCTTCTACCATCCTGCAGCATAATTACATTATTATTCTCTGTTGTCATTCTTGGTTTAAAGGGGAACAGTCAGCACAAAGAACTCCACACTCAAGTGTGAGGCTGGTCCCAGTGTGCACCTTGTGGCCAGAAACATATTGGTTTACTTCCTGTTTACTGTTGTACAGTAAATTATATCAGATTAATTTTACTCAGTTGTAGGCTGACATATTTTACTACAAATCCCAGAATCCCCTGCAGCTGACGACAAAGCAATAGGCAGCAGTGGGAGATTCAACAGCCTGTAGTGCATGAAGCCAAAAAAAGAGACGCACCAGGGTAGGGTGCTCTGTGACAAACTGTAAGGACAGTGCAGAAAAGCCACGGCACACCTTACTCCTCACCCAAAAAACTGAAGTCAAAGTCACTCCACCAAATCAATATTTATTACCACAGTCTGTGCATAAAAAGGCTATGCCTGGAGATCAGCAGCTACAGAAAACCTATTTTTATGCACAAACTGTGGTAATAAATATTGATTTGGTTGAGCAACCTTGGACTTTGGCTTCAATTTTCTGGGTGAGGAGTAAGGTGTGCTGTGACTTTTCTGCACCAGCCTGTAGTGCATGTTAAGAGTTTTTATAATCTCCAGTCAGATGTTTTTCATGACTGCTTTTCTCTGGGGGCTAAGTACAATCCTCTGTGACTGTACACAGCCCATGGAGGACACAGGGACCAGAAAACAAATGATCAGAGCTTATATAAACTTGATCATGCACTGCAGGCTCTTGAATCTTCTTACTGCTGCCCAATGTTCCTTCGTCACTTGTATGGAATTCTGGGATGTCAGCCTACATCTACATAAAATTAGTCTCATACAATCTACTATACTACAGTAAGCAGTAAGTAAACTATAGTGTTTTTTCACATGAAGTGCACATTGGAACCAGCCCCACACTTGAATGTGAGGGCACTTGGGGTGACTGTTCCCCTTTAATACCTGTACTTAGTGTTCTCCTGTTGATACTGAACAGCATTTCCTGGCGACCTAGCTGACCCTTGCAGCTCATGCTCACTGACACTTCTGCAGCTGTACCTGTGCTTTTAGATTTTGAAGAACCCTGCATGCCTAAATTCTGCTTTAAGGAAAACTTGGTAGGGGATCATTGCCTGCTTAGAACAAACGGTCTACTCCTCTGAAGCCATCCATTTTTAAATGGTTTCTTTCTCACCTTCTCTCTGAAGTGCCAGGAGCCTCCCACAATGACAGTGTGTGCTTTAAAATCAGACACGCTGATGTCCCCAGTACCACATATGAGCAGCTGTAGGAAGCAAAAAAGAGAATGTTAATGCACGTGGCAAAGAAGCACATGAACTGTACCTTCATCTTCCATGATAAAAATATTATGTGAAATCTTGCAGTGTGAGGGCGTGGCTGTCCATCCACATGAGAAAATGTTACACAAAACAAGAGAAGTATGTCAGTGACATACTTGTCCCTTACAAGGGGTGCGAATGACTAATGGTCAGGACTATTTGTAAGGGGCTGTATCAGAATTTGGTGAGACTGGAGAGATAGGTAGAAATGCACGTCCCATACTGCACCACATAATAGTCTTACCAATCAGGTGGCAGAATTAGGGGAAATAGTAGGCCACCGTGAACAATATTCAGAACCTGAAGAAACTTTTCTTAAATCAGCATGTGTAATTTATGTTTTAATTAAATCTGGGTGAGAAGTTTTCAAGATTTAGCCTGAATCTGCCCAGTCAGTCACAAGCCAGAACTCTTACATAATTAGGTCACTATGGCTGTGATTCTAAAATTGTTAAGCAGTAGTGCTACCGTATACTTTATAAAGTTTGATCACAATTGGATAATAGTTCACAAAACAGAGCTAAAAATGTACAAACAATCACGACAGGTAAATCACAAATAATTAGGCCATCATAGCTAAAATTCAAAAAACCTCAAGAAGTAATAAAAGATGCTTATATTAAGGCTGAGTGGATATTATTCCCTTAATTTCAAACTACACTTTTCTCCCCCATATTTATCCTCTGACCAGATGTCCTATTCAGGCAACCACTGGCAACCACCAAGCCACGTTGCTGATCATAGCAACTCCAGGGTCCTACACGGCTTGCCCTCACGTGGTGGGAAACAAGCAGAGGCAGTCAGGATTAGGCTGTTGCACATGGGCCCATCTGAAATACTGGTATGGGGACCACCTGGAAATTGAGTGGGGAGGTGGTGAAGCATCACATCAGCAATCATTGTGTTTGCATCCTCTATTTATTAACAGTGATCAGAAACCCCATGTAAAGAAAACAGATTATATACGCAAGCATTTGCACTGACTGAAAGATAGAGTAGTAGTTCAACGGCGGGGGTGGGGAACCTGAAAATTTCCAAGTACTGTATCTAGGTGAGCTACTCAGACAAAGGAGGCAGGCATCCCCACCTCCCTAGATGGAGCACAATCTGGGGTGGGAGCGGGCAGGGCCTTCCACCCCAAGGCAGAAAGCCCATTGCTGGCCACTGTGGTGATGGAACACATCACCTCCAAACTCCCCCAGGCTGGGTCATATTGCCATGGGCAGTGCTGTTCTTAGCCAGCCACCCAATTACCAATATCCTGGGTCCACTCCCAAACCCAGATCACTGGCATGGCAGTGATGGGCATTCACACGGCCTGTCATCAGACATATTGTTTGTAAGTGCTGTACTCTTCTTTCCTTGAATACTGCCTCAGACATTTGACTTATGACTGAGGTACAGTAATTTGCATGATCTGTATAATACAGTGGCCCATGAAAAGGCACCCCACTGTTCAGCAAGTCTAGTTATCCAGGGATGAGGACAACTGTAAACATTTTAGCCTTTAAATAATAAAAGAGTGGATCATTTGCACTCACAGAAAAGTACAGTTAAGTAGGAACTTACCGTAACAGTAGGTCTTCGAGAGAGGTTCCTTCAGTAGGTCATTTCATATTGGACTGGCGCCACCTGGCGTCGGGCCGCACAGCAGACTTTTCTAGCAATCCCTGATGGCGGAGCACCCACCTGACGTCACGTGACTGACGTCAGCGTGGCTGTATATAGTGGGCAGTCCCCACGCCCGCCCTCCAGTTCTCCCGCCGGAGCCAGGAAGCGGCCTGACAGCAGGAGCGAACAGGATTGGGAGTCCCTGTAAGAAATAAAATGAGGGTAAGGAGAGAATGAAAAATATGACCTACTGAAGGAACCTCTCTCGAAGAGCTACTGTTATGGTAAGTTCTTATGTAACTGTACTATCTTACTTCGAGAGGGTTCCTTCAGTAGGTCATTAAATATAGGACAGAGTCCCAAGCAGTCCCTCCAAAGATAGACTGAGGGAAACTGGGAAGGAGGAGAAAATAGCTCCAACAGAAACTGGGAACCAGAATGGACCCAGCCTAGGACAGAAGGCCCTGCAAGACAGCTAGGCCGAAGCCAGCCCTCCGCCTAGAAGCAATGTCCAGACTGTAGTGTTTGGTAAAGGTATGGACAGAACTCCAAGTGGCTGCGGCACAGATATCAGCCACAGAGACTTTCCTTAAAAAGGCAGCGGAAGCAGCCATACCCCTAGTAGAATGATCTCTGTTGGGACCTGGCAGAGGTTATTTGTACTTTTGGTAACAATACCAAATACAGTTGCCTAACCATTTGGAAAGGCACTGCTTGGAAATCGGTTTGCTCTTAGACCTGGGAGCAAAAGAAACAAAAAGCTGATGCAGTTACGGAAATCCTTGGTCCAGTGTGTATAGCACCGAAGGATCCGATGGACGTCCATGGTGTGCAGGAGTGCCTCACTTCTATTGGAAGGGGAAGGAAAGCAAACAGGAAGCTCTACTGATTGGTTCAGTGTGGCTTCTGACACCACCTTGGGAAGAAACTTAGGATTTGTCCTGAGGACTGCCTGGTCCTTGTGGAAAATAAGATAAGCCTCTTTACAAACCAGAGCGTGAAGCTGCGAAATCCTTCAGGCTGATGTAATGGCAACTAAAAATAACGTCTTCCAGGAAAGGCAGCACAAATCACAGCTCATGGCCGGCTCAAATGGGGGAAGAGTGAGCTTCTCCAACACAAAGTTCAAATCCCAAGGTGGAGTTGGGCTGCGGGTGGGGGGTTTCAGATGGAGTATCCCTTTCAGAAAGGCTTTTTTTAATTTTCTTTATGCCCCCTCTGCACCGGCATCCACTCTTTCTCCAGCCAGGACACTCATTCAGCCTGTTCCCACCCGCCTGAAGCCTCCCTGGTTCTATCTCCAGTTAAGGGCCTGTCTCCCTACCACACCCCCTGGCCGCCGACTCCCCGACTCTAAACCGCCTGGGGCAGGACCGCCGACTCCTCTGGTGCTCTATCTATAGGCTAGTTGAGTGACCAGGAGGAGGGGTAAGTACCTGGGATGGATGCGAGGCCCAACATCGGGTGTGGGGGCCAGCCACTGGTCCCGTCCTTCGCCTTGTCGGTGCGGGAATTTTTCCATTTCTTGTTCCACTCCACAGAGCTTGGTGGGTCAATGACAGCCAGCGTCCGTCGAGCTCCGCCCCCCCCAGTGCCATACGGCAGCGACGCTATTCCTAGCTACTCCCGACTGCCGCCAGGGGCTGTTCAAGAGCGATGCATAGCCCTACACCCTCCCCAGGAAGGGAGAGATGTGCATCAGATGCTTAATCCCTTCCCGCCCCTACCGACCCCTGATGACCCGGGCTTGTTCCCTAACCAAGGTCGCCAGCGTGGCGCAAGGTGAGGCATCTAGCGCCTTAGCCCTCAGCACCACTGGGCTGGCTCAGAAAGGTTTTTGAGACTTCCAACTGAGCCGCAGGTTTACCATCCACCAGCTCATGGTACGCCAAAACTGTGGAAAGGTGGACTTTCAAGGAAGAATATGACAGACCAGAGTATGACAGATGAAGGAGGTATTCTATGATTTGAGGGGCAGAACAAGAAAAGGGGTTCCAATTCTTGGAAGTCACCCAGATGGAAAAACAGTTCCACTTCATGGTGTAAGTGGAATGAGTAAAGGGTTTTCTAGCCTCTATAAGGACTTGAGCGACTCGGGAGGAGACCACGAAGCGAGAAATCACTATGTCTACAGGAGTCATGCATGAAGATGCAGTGTCCTGAGCCCTGGATGTACAAGATGACCTCGATCCTGGGTCAAGAGGTCGTGCGTCACTGGAAGTGGAACCGGTGGTTCCCCGGATAGCTGCTGTAACAACAGAAACCAAATTTGTCTCGGCCAGAGAGGAGCGATGAGAATTATCCTCGCCTTCTCTGCCTGAAGCTTGAGAAGGACCCTCTGGAGAATGGGAAATGGAGGGAAGGTGTACAAAAATGTCCCTGTCCAGGAGAGAGACAGCGCATCGTGCCAGAAAGTACCATGCCCTGGAACGAGCGAGCAAAAACTGGGAAGTTTTGCGTTGTATTGGGAAGCGAAAGTGTCGCTTTCCGGATGCCCCCAATTTAAGAAGAGAGATTCTGCCACTTCCTGATGTAATTCCCACTCGTGAGCTAAGGTCCGAGACCTGCTGAGACTGTCTGCCAGGACATTTAGAATGCCTGGAACGTGCATGGCCACGACAGCCAGATTGTGCTGGACCGCCCAGTTCCACATCTGCATCGCCTCCCTGCACAGGGTGTACAATCAGGTTTCTCCTTGTTTGTTGACATACCAAACTACCGACATATTGTTCGTTTGGACCAGCAGTGATCCCTTGGGAAGGAGGGTCTGGAAGGTTTGCAAGGCATACAAGACCACTCTCATCTCCAGAACGTTGATGTGCAAAGGTGCTTCCCAGCTGGACCACAGTCCCTGAGCTTGGTGCTCCCCCCAGATGCACTACACATCCCATGTTCGAAGTGTCTGTAGTTAGGGATGCCAGAGGAGCAGGGCTCCTGAAAGGGAGACCTAAGGAAAGGTTGCAGGGTTCCCTCCACCAAAGCAATTCTTTCTGAACCGCTGCAGAGACCAGTACTGGATCGTCCCGGTCGTCCAGGAGTTGGTCCCACTGCACGCGCAAGGACCACTGAGTAACTCTCATGTGAAGCATTGTCAGGGGAACAGTAGTGATGGAGACTGCTATCAGGCCAAGAAGGTGGAGCTTCTTCCAGGCCGCGGGATGGTCCTGGAAAAAGCCACTCGCGAAGCCTGACGGATCAGGGCCTCCACCCTGTCTGGAGGGAGGAAGAAAGGCTCTGCATTGCACTGTATCTTGTGGAGTTCTATGAATGGGTAACATCAGAACTGGATAGGGGTAAGCCTGTGGATGTATTATTCTTGGACTTCAGCAAGGCGTTTGACTCTGTCCCCCACAATGGTCTGGTGGAGAAACTGATGGGGTTAGGAGTAGGCCCTTTGATGGTCAGATGGATTGAAAACTGGATAGCTGGACGCACTCAGAGAGTAGTGGTCTGTGGGGAGCTCTCGAACCCTACAGAGGTTGGTAGTGGGGTACCACAGGGCTCGGTCCTGGGTCCAATCCTGTTTAATGCATACATATCAGACATCAGGGATGGTATAGGGTGTGAAATGAGTCTCTTCACGGATGACTCCAAGATGGGAGCAGTAGTTGAGGGAGAAGAGGGGGAGGTTGGCCCTGCAAGGGGACCTGGACACCCTGGAAAGCTGGGCTCACACATGGAAATTAAATTTCAATATCACCAAGTGCAAGGTGTTGCATCTTGGTCGGGGAAACCCTAAACACAGGTACACCCTGGGAGGGGAGGTGCTGGAAGCCTCAACAGGGAAAAAGACCTGGGGTCATGGTGGATACATGTATGAATAACACTGAGCAGTGCAGGAGAGCAGCTAGCAAGGCAAACAGGATGTTGGGATGCATTGCAAGGGGATCACCTCTAGGAGCAAGGAAGTGATTCTGCCACTGTACAATGGACTGGTTAGACCACACCTTGAGTACTGTGTACAGTACTGGAGACCACACTTGAAGAGGGACATACAGCTCCTGGAGAGGGTACAGAGGAGGGCAACAAAGTTGATACGAGGGCTAGGGATTTGACTTACGAGGACAGACTTGAGGAGCTCTGCCTGTTTTCATTGGAGGAGAGAGAGACAGGGGACATAGATTGAGGTCTTCAAGTACCTCAAGGGAATAAATAGGTAAACATGGAGGGATCTTTAGACTAAAGCAGGAGGCATCACCAGAGGCATGGTTTGAAGTTGGAAGGTGGAAGGGTGAGGGGAAAGAGGAGGTTTTTCACTGAGGAGGTGGTGGACCCTTGGAATGCTCTGCCTGGTGAGCTGGTTCAGAGATCCACAGTGGAGAGCTTTAAGAGAGGGTGGGACAGACACAGAAAGTGGATGTATCAGATGATGGCCTGTCCCGGGGGGGTGGGGATGGATGATAGGGGTTTCTGGAGCACAAGGGATGGGAGGGTCTCGGCACCCAACTAAGGATCTAGGTTCGAGCAGACTTGATAGACCATAAGGCCTAATCTGCTGGCAAATAGTATGTTAGTATGTTAGTATGTTAGTATCCACACTGCCCCGATGAACTGTAGTCTCTGGGATGGGATCACGGATGACTTGGGAATATTGATAGTAATCCCTAGTCTGCTAAAGAGGTCCAAGGTGAAAGAGAGCCTCTAGTAAAGAGTCCCTGGACAGGGCTGAGATCAGTCAGTCGTCCAGGTAAGGGAAAACTACAATACCCTGGCGGCATAAGGAAGCCGCCACCACCACCAGGCACTTAGTAAAGACCTGGGGTACTGAGACAGACCAAAAGGAAGCGCCCAAAATCAGAAGTGCTCCCCCTTGGAATTGGAACCGCAGGAAACGGCGGTGGCTGGGGAAGATTTGGGATGTGCAGGTAAGCCTGATTAAAAGTTTGGCACTCCGAGCAGGAGGAGACAGGATGGTCTGGCCAAAACAGATCACGCACTTTAGGTGACTGTCCTTGTGAGGGATCTGCGTGCCACAGGACGAGCACTTCTTCTTGGGTGAAGACATCAAGTAGAGGAATATCGAAAATAAAGATCTGGCAAAGGAAAAATCTGACGCAAGAACTAACACGACGATCACTGTATGGAAATCTGCAATGCGACTGACACGAGGCAATGGAGGGAAAGAACTGGAGGGCGGGAGTGGGGACCGCCCACTATATACGGCCATGCTGACGTCAGTCACGTGACTTCGGGTGGGTGGTCCCCCCTCGGATTGCTAGAAAAGTCTGCCGTGCGGACCGACGCCAGGTGGCGCCAGTCCTACATGTAATGACCTACTGAAGGAACCCTCTCGAAGTAAGATCACAGAATTTGTTGGCAGATAAGGACCCCTTGGTCTATCCAGTCTTCCCATTTTCCCCTAACTACTGTATCACCGCAGACCCTACTTGATAGCCGGCTCTTTCTCTCTCCACCCATTCCTTGCCACTATGATTCCCTTATGCACATCCCATGCATTCTTGAATCCCACCACTGTTTTCGCCTGCACCACCTCGGTTGGTAGGCTGTTCCAGGAATCCACCATTCTTCCTATGAAGAAGTACTTCATTCACATCTCTCCTGAATCTATCCCCTCCAACTTCATAGTCAGCTCCCTTGTTCTTAAGCACATTTTTGTCTAAAAAATACTTTCCTACTGTATCTTGTTTACCCCTGTGAGGTATTTAAAGGTCTCTATCATATCCCCCCTCTTCCTTCTCTCTTCCAGGGTGTACATATTGAGTTCCTTTAATCTCTCCTTGTAGGGCTCTATTTTAAAATCTATTTATACTCCACCCCGTGGAGCTTCCCCGTCTGAACACTCCTTCAGAGTGCCTAGGCTTCCCAGCCCCCACCCGACCCATGTAGCCCACCATCGACTCCCATCTGCAGCCACTCCACCAGGCACCCGACGTATCCCTTTGTTGGGAGGGTCCCTCTCTTCCGAGAGGGAAGAGCCTTACAGGCTAACGGCATATCCTGGGGTGCTGCAGAGTAGACTGGACTGTCTCTGGAGCTTGTGGCAGCAGGGGCTGGCACTAGTCATCCAGCCGGGTGGGGGAGCCCCTTTTTCCAATTTTCTGCCCTGCCCACAGCAATTCTTCGCCATGTGTGAGCACAGGAACCCTGGGCAGAGACGTGCAGGGGGGCATGTCTGAGGCATCACGTCCCGCCCAATCAGCCCATAGGTGCCAAGGTCCGACCCCGGGAGGGAAGCATCCAATGGACGCTCTGGAACCTCTCCCCCTGCCAGTCTCTGATCCTGGTACCCAGGCTCGGGGCGCGAACCCGGGTCGCCAGCATGCCTTCGCTCTGTGCCACTGACCAAGCTGTCTTGTAGGGCATTTGATGCAGACCCTGCACCATTTTACTTGTCCTACTCCAGACCACCTCCACCCTGTATATGTCCTTCCAGAGATGACGCCTCCAGAACTGGACACAGTGTTCTAAGTGAGGTCTTACCAGTGGTCTATACAGAGGCAGTAGCACTTCCCTCCTGCTGGTGATACCTCTCCATATTCCCTCATTCACTAAAAATACCACCAACAGTTTATTCTGGTTCAAGGTCGGTTGGCATTCATCTGTATCCCCCTTTCCCGGGTCGTGCCTGAAAATAGGCAGGATTTGTCTAGTGCACTTACCTGGTCAACAAAAACTAAATAAATAAATATGCACCCCAGTAGGCCTCCCAACTACCTTTTTGCACTGCCTGGCCAACATTAGGTCATCACCCCTTCCCCCCACTTTGTATTCTACTCCTAGGTTTCTGTACCCCAAGTGCATTACTTTGCACTTTTATTTGCACTGAAACCCAGCTGCCATCCTCTTGATCACTCCTCCACTCCTTGAGTTCTCTCAGGTCTCTACTCATCCTTTCCACCCCCCTTCCACCTCCCGCCAAGTATCCACCCTATTGCAGATTTTGATGTCATCTGCAAAGAGGCAGACCTTCTCTTCCAGCTGCTCTGCAATGTTACCTATAATGATATTAAAGAGGATCTGTCCCAGCACCGATCCCTGAGGCACTCTGCTGGTCACCCTCCCCTCCTCGGAGTGAACTCTGTTTACCACCACCCTCTGTCATCTATCCCCTAAACAATTTCTTACCCAGTTTAGCACCTTTTGACCCACTCCTAAGCTACCGAGCTTGCTTACTAGTCTCCTATATGGAACGGTGTTGAATGTCTTACTGAACTCTAAGTAGGCCACATCCACTGCTCCAACCTGATCTAATTCCTTGGTCACCCAATCAAAGATATATATCAGATTCATTTGACATGACTTTCCACCTGTGAATTCCTGTCTTGGGTCTTGTAACCCATTAGATTCAAGATATTCCACTATCCTCTCCTTCAGCAGTGATTTCTTTAACTTTCCAACCACCGTTGTCAGGCTGACTGGTCTGTAATTGCCAGCCTTCTCCCTGCTATAATTTTTGTGAAGTGGGACTACACCTGACCTTCTCCAATCCTCTGGAACCACTCCTGATTTGAGTGAGCTGTTGAATAGGACTGTCAAAGGTGCAGCCAGTACTTCTCTGCGCTCCCTCAGTACCCTAGGATGTACCCTATCTGGTCCCATTGCTTTGTCCACTTTCAGACTAGTAAGTCCCTTTAGGATTCTCTCCTCTGTAAAAGGACTAGTGTTCACCTCCATCCCTTCACAGGTCCTGTTACGTTTTTGTGGCCCCACATCTCCTCCTCCTTCCACTGTGAACACTGAACAGATGTATGTGTCCAGGATGTCTGCCTTTTGCTGGCCCCCTCTGCACTGTCCCCTATCCCTTTTTAACCTTACTATTCTATTCCTCATCTGATCTTCGTCTTTTCACTTACATACCTAAAAAATGTCTTGTTCTCTTTTGGTACTCTTTGAGCTATTCTCTCTTCAGTTTGCACCTTTGTGCTCCTTACTGCTTTCCCTGCTTCTCACTGTCTCTCCTGATACATCTTCCTATCCCCCTCCCTCTGTATCTCCTTATATCTTCTGAATGCCACCCTTATAACCTTTACCTTTTCAGACACCTCTTTCAAGAACCAGAGTGGTCTATTTTTCCTCTTTTACTCACTTGTTTGACGCAGAGATTTGTTACCTTCACTATGCCCCGTTTTTGCTTTGCCCACTGTTCCTCCACCCCAGCCAGGTCATCCCCTCAGATCATCTCTGAGGCATTCACTCATCTTTATAAAATCTGCCCTCATGAAGTCTAGGACTCTTGTCCTTGTGTGGTTTGATTCCACAGCTGTCCTTATATTGAACCACACTGTATGGTGATTAATGGTCCCAGGTGGCCTCTCACCTTGGTGTCTGCAACACTGTCCCTGTTAGTAAGTACCAGGTGCAGTATTGCCTCATCACAAGTGGGTTTGCTAATTAGCTGCCTAAAGAATGCCCCCTGAAGGATGTCCAGGATGTCCCTGCTTCTAGCTGATGCTACAGCTGGGAAACGCCAATCTGCCTCCAAAAGACTGAAGTCCCCCACTAGCAGCACCTCCCCCATTTCTGCCATCTTGCCAGAGACCTCCACCAGTACCCTATCTAACTTCTCCCCGTGCTGGAGGTCTGTTGATTACACCAGTGTGAATAGTGTCTCCATTCCCCTTCTCCAGGGGTGGCCTCTGCCCTCTCACCATGGTCCCTGTACCTCTGTCGCTTTTATGCTTTCCTTCACATAATGCAACACACCTCCTCCTTTTCTTCCCACCCTGTCCTTCCTGAAATGAGTATAGCCTGGTATGGCCATGTCCCAGTCATGGTTTTCAGCGCACCATGACTCAGTAATGGCCACAATATTCAAGTCGGCCTCTGCCATGATGGCCTCTAGGAGCAGAATTTGCACACATGGTTTTTCAGATTTCGTTACCACTCTTGATTATTACCCCTATTTTTTTGTTTCCTTTTTTGCACTCCCTCCCCCTTTTTTTACTGCTTCTGTCTCCATTCTCCTTCCTCTCAGCAGCAGTATCCATTTCACTCAGTAGAACTCCTTACATACCTCCAGCTCATTCTCATCGAAAATAGCCAGGAGGTTCTCGGGAACCAGCTCATTTAGACCTTAAAAAGAAAAGCACAAAAAGAGTTGTTAATGACAGACAGGCTCCACTTTAGATGTTTGCTGTGGAAAATATTTAGGAGCTAGAAAAGACACAAGGTACAAGGGCAACAGAAGCAGCACATCACCTTTAAGGAAATGCTCCACCTCATCTCGAATTTGATTGGCTAATCTGTACTGGGCCAGCAAGTTCAGGTAGAAAAGCTTGTTCTCATTGGTCACTGGAATCTGAGCGCTGCCCGATATCAGTTCCACTACCTGAAAAGTTACAAATCAAACAATGATGTTACTTGACGGTACTGCACAGATGGGACTCCCTTGGCCCAAGTGTTAAAGAACAAACACCAGTCTTGTTTTTACTGTTTTCAGCCCCTTCACTCTCTCCAAAGGCTGGCACAGATTAAAACCATGCCACAACCACGTTCTTGAGTGCTCCATGGCCAGTCCCCAGGTAAAGACACTTACCTATGGCAGGATGGTTGTCAGTGTGAAGTTCCTGTCGGGCCAGGTAGGGTCCACGGCTTGTAGGGAGGTGACTTTGGGGCCAAGTGCTGCCCTAAAGCAGGACCCATTTTTATGGTTGCTTGCCAAGCATGCAAACACACTGGTAATCTGAGCTTTGAGAAGGCATTTGGGGTGCACCCCTCCTCCTCCTATCACACTGTCAGAATACTGAATCTCCTCCCTAATTACTCCCACTCTTCACCTTTCTCCTCCTTTTCCCTTTGAAGTCCTAGCCCAATAACAAGGCTGGGAAATGCAAGTTAGAGGGTTTTCTTGTGCATCTCTTAAATTCCTGCTTGAAATCTTACCCCTGCTTCATGTTCTAGATGTGCTACTACTTTCATATGTGTTACTCTTATTATGTACTTTGTTTCTCATGGAATTGCAGAGACATTGCACAACTCACACTATTTGCCTACCCACAATGCAGTGCATGCAACTCACGGAATTAGTATATTCTCATACTGTGGTAGAAATAAAGAAAAACATGTTCTAACACTCATTGATCACTTTAGGTTTGGAGCTGTGTTACTCTGGTTACCTGTGTTTTGAACAATAAAAGTAAAAGTATTTTGGTCATTACAGCATAAATAAGCAAGGCTCAACAGGTATACCCCAGGACAAGGCTGGAAAATGCAAGGTAGAAGATTTTATGTAAAAAATAATATCCAACAGGCTGGGTAGTATTGGGCTATACTAGGCTATCCAGGGGTTTAATGACGCCTGATGCCACACATGGAGGGTCTTGCAGCCCCTGAAAGGTCCAGTACAGCCTGTACCACGCCTGCAGAGGGTGTTACTGTGCTTAGAGTGTTACTCTAAAGTAGTCCCTGTATTGGTATACATACCAGTTGATTGTCAGACACCATTATTTTCTGAGCCACCCTCATTGTGTCTTTTTGATTTACTAAAAGGTCAGGCATAATCGTAATTTATGGGTATAATCCAGATATCCCTCCTGCGTCCCACCTGCCAGCGAAAAGATCAGGAAAGACTCTGAATTAGTTCATGCTGTGCAGTAAACGGTAGCAAGGCACCACCAGGTGAGGGAGGACGGTATGGAGTGGAATACAGAAACAGCAGTAATGTATCGGGTGAGGCTGAGGAAGTTGTTGTGCACTTTCAAAAACAAACAAAAAAAGTATGCTGTTGATATTTATGTTGGGTCAAGCAGGGGTGAAGCCAGGGCGAGTCAGGGAAGCTGTAGTAGTGTTTAGCACACGAAACGCTAGTGCTACAAATTTAAACACAAAGAACAGTTTTTATTAACAGAAACAGCAGCAATGTACTGGGTGAGGGTGAAGGAGTTGCTGCAAACTTTCCCAAACCAAAAAAAGTAAGCTACTGATGTTTATGAGGGTGGAGCCAGGGCAAGCCGAGAATGCTGTACTAGCTCTTAGCACGTGAGGTGCTAGCGCCATGAGTTTAAACACAAAAAACAGCTTTTGTTAAAGCAGAAAAAATTCAAATGAAGTTTATGTTGTGTGCCACATACTGTTTTTAACAAACAATGGGTTTCTGTATGACTGAACCAATCTTTTCAGGAGACGGGGTGTATCTTTCGCTTTGCGAGACAACATGGCAGCTATTTTAAATTTAAAATTCTATGGGCACAATGATTTTAGGACATAATCAGGCAACATGGACTGGGACTCATTACTTGCCAGTTTCTCTTGCCTGATTCTGGACCATCTAGTTGGTGGCATTAGCCAATCAGAAAGGAGAATGCTGCCTACCTATTTTCTAATGCACAACTCCTAATTCCTACTTGAAATCTTATCCCTGCTTTTTGCACCATATGTGCTGCTGTTTGGGAATGGTCTGCATAGCAGACCAGTTCCTACTGTGATCAAAGTCAGTAAGTGTTTTGTAGTTGTCCCATTGAAATGCACTGGGGGGGAGACATGATTTTTATGGCTGTTAATGAGAGTGCTGTGCCTTGCTTTTGCTCCTTGCAGCTGTCTTTAATGCTTAGCTAACTTTCTACTGGCTGAAAGGAGAAAAGTACATGACAACCTGATGGGCAAGTGGGGAATCTCACATGAACGTGCAGATGACCTAAGTGATACACTGAAGAAGTCCTCAAGTTGTTTAGCCTAGTCCCCAACCACCACTGTGATGACAATAATAACAATTAATGAGCTCAGAGAGGAAGTACTAATAAAGTATTATGGATTTATTGCTACCATAAACCTTTCCAAAATGTAGAAGCTTTATTGAAAAAAAAAAAGTTACGTACTTACTGTAATAGTATATCTTCGGGAGATTCCTTTTCATCAGGCCACACCTATGGAACTGTAAAGCTGCCAGGTGCTGGGACCACATGGAAACTTCTTGCAAACGGTACACTAGGGGCTGCCCATGACAATATCAGATGTCGGCTCTCCCATATAAATGTGGGCGGCTCCCCCTTGCTCCTCAGTTCCCCACTGGAGATGATGCTCAGAGGACCTCCCTGTAGGGAACCAGGAGAGAACCTAGGACTCTGCGACCAGGCAAGGCAGAGAGCAGCAAATAGATCCTCATGGAAAATGAAACAGCATCTCTCCCCCCCCCCCCGATTCTCAGGATCCGATAGAGGGTTGGAGGATGGAACGGCATGGCCAGATGAGAGAGAGTCTCTTGAAGATCTGCTGTTATGGTAAGTACGCAACTGTTCTATCTTCTTCGAGGATTTCTCTCATCAAGTCACACCTATGGAACAAGTACTAAGCAGTACTGACCATAAACAGTCTGTGTGGCAGGAACTGACAGGCCTAAGAAAGTAGGCCTTGGAGCACAGCTAGGCTAAAGCCATCCCTTTTTCTTGAAGCTATGTCCAAACTGTAGTGTTTGGTAAAGGTGAGGGTGTGACAGGGTTGAATAGGACCCTGTCCCAGTTGTTATGGAGAGTTTGAATGCAGGTATCTGTTCTGTTCTTTCCTTTCCTGTGTCTTGTCTGTCTGGTTGTGCAACCAAATTTTCTCATGAGACCTAGGATTTGATCACCCCGACAGTCTCGCAATTCACTGTCTCTCAGTCTTCCCTTGCTGTTTCTGTCTTTTTCCTCCCTTGCATATCTGCTGGTATAAAAATGTATGCAAATCATTATGTGGAAATGTAACTGATATTGGGATCCCTTTGTTTAGAAATTATATAGTGTTAGTGTTGAAATCAATCAATCAATCAAAGTCTTTATTCAACCAGGCGATCACCATTGAGCAAGCTCATTTTCGAGGTGGACCTGGGTTTGTTAACAAGGAACAAGGAACAACATACATGGGATGCAACACACAAGAAAATAGTAATAATACAAATAAAGTGAGATACAATAATACAGTATATACAAAGTATCAGCAAGTAGCATTGACAGTAGTATATGTTTGGAACAGAAGATGCAGCTAATTTTGGGTAGGACACAATTTTTCATAAAAGTAAAGAAATATACATATCAGGTGCACTGAACACAAATAAAACCTAATATAAAAAGATATATAGTGATACAGTATGGAGAATTTAGAGCTGGAACCAGGGTCAAAGGAATGTGGAAGGCTCCTCCTTCTCCTATCCGTGGCTAAGAAAGCTATTACGAAATCGTGGTTGACTCCTAAAGTCCCCACGATTCAGGACTGGTGGAACATCACAAGACAAATATATACCATGGAAAAAAATTACGCACAGTCTAAATAACCAAGAAGAAAAGTTTACTACCAGATGGGCCAGATGGCAAATATACTACATGCTAAAAGACCCTACGTTCTCTCCCTAGAGGAGCAGAACCTAAATCCACTGAACTTGCCCCTACAACAGCATGAAGAAGACCTCTAGTACAGGGCCCCCCCCCTTCCCAGGCCACCACCTATCCGGTGGTAAGGGGAAAAACCATACGGAGCTGAGCGAAGACTGCTGATGAGTGATCTGGGGAGTATGTGAAGAGATTCTCTTAAGTGGTATATTACCCATAAGCACTCGATTTCATCATTTGAGATTGTAACCTGAAATGGGAGCTGAAGAATGAAAATATGTTCATTAAAAAATGTTACAACAACACTAAAGATAGGTCAGAGGCATAACACATGGTGTAATTCGAACCACGTTTGGACTTTCTCTCCAAGGTGTAATCCAATCGAACTTTGGGTCCAGAAGATTAACCTCCTTTTCTTTTGCCTTACAGCCAGGTTGGATAATGCTGCTAGTTGCCGAACCCCTATAAATAAAACCAGAATTGTATGTACCTTCCCTCCCTATAGAGCTATAGTTCTTTGTAACCAAGCTGAGACTTTATGTACTGTATAAATGAAATTAGCTATTTGGATCTGGATGACATGTCTGTATATATGTTGTAAAACCTAAACAAAGAAGATATTTAAAAAAAAAAAAGGCGACGTGGAAGGGACAGATATGGGGTAGAAAAAGGGGAGAGGGAAGAGTCGATTATAGATGTGATCAGTCTTTTAACAGTAGTAATTAGAGTGTGCTTGGACTTATAGGAGTCACTATTTAGGGCAGACAGGCACAGGACTCCTTATTATGATGTAGATATAGAGATTTAAAAGCTGCTAGGCTGATGGGATGAGTTAATTTCAAAGTTTTTTGCAGCTTGTTCCACAGTTGAGAGAGCACAAAGCTGATGGCTGCTCTGCCAATGTGAGATTTTGCTTTGTAAACATGAAGGTAGATATATGAGGTACTTCTCAGGGCGTACTTCCCCAGAGTGCACAAAGACAGACAGAGATATACTGGGGCAGTTTATTTGAGATAGCTTTGTATGCCCAAACCGCATTTTTTTGCCGTCTGTAAGCAAGGGATGACCATCCCACTGCCGTGTACAATGCACGGCAGTGGGTGGAGTATGGAAGACCCGTGATAAATCTTATGGCTCTGTGATAAAGAGTATCAAGTTTGGCTAGGGTACCTGCAGGTCCCTGACTATACAGAAAGTCTGTGTAATCCAATAGGGAAAGAAAGGTAGTTTTAACCAGTTTCAGTTTAGCATCTCTTGTGAGGAGATTATTAATCCCAAAGAACAGACCAAGTCTTTGTCTAAGTTTCTTTGCCAGTTCTTCTAAGTAATCTGTGAAAGTAAGTCTATGGTCTAACCAGACCCCCAGGTACTTGAACTTTGGTACGTAGTCCAACCGCTTACGTAGAATGGTAGTGATCTGCGGGAGTGTCCCAGCAATTGCAGGATTTACTGCATTTTGAAGGGGTGAGAGGAACATTGTTTTTTTTTTTTGCATTTAAGAGCAGTTTCTGGTTTATAAGCTGATGTTGCAGCAGATTAAATTCATTTTGAAGGGCTTTACAGGCCGCTTCAGGTGTGGGGCTACTAGCATAGAGTACCATATCATCCGCAAATAGGTGTATTTGTGCTTCTTTGATGGGAGCATCTACGTTGTTAATATAAATGGTGAAGAGCAAGGGAAGAAAAATGGAACCTTGCAGTATACCCCTCAATAGGGGTTTTGGTGGAGAAACTTCCCCTTCTGCCTTTACTTATTGAAGTCGTCCTGAGAGGTAGTTGGAGAACCATTTAAGGGACAGGGAATCCAAACCAATGTTCCAGAGGGACAACAGAAGCAGTCTGTGATCAACAGTATCGAACGCCTTGCTTAGGTCCAAGAAAACTGTGCAAAGTTTTTTTTGTCTAATTCAAGCTGCCAGTCGTTTGTCACCTTGGCTAGAGCAGAGATTGTACTGTGCTGTGCTCTAAAACCGGACTGTAACGGGTTGAGCAATTTTTCTGATTCCAGGTACTTCTGAAGCTGGAAGTTCACTATTTTCTCCAGTATCTTTGACAGGATTGGAAGTAGGGAGATTGGCCTGTAGTTATTGAGGTCACTAGGATCTCTTGACTTAAACAAAGGGACCACAAGTGCATTTTTCCAAATGGGCGGTAGGTCACCCTGGGACAAGGATAAGTTGAAGAGATGAGTAATTGGGACTGCAAGGACACGGTAGCCGACCTTTAAGAAGTACGGGTCAATGAGGTCGGCCCCAGCACTTTTCCTAGTGTCCAGCAGAAGGAGAAGATCTTTGACTTCTTTCAGGGAGGTAGGCTGCAGAGAGAGGGATGGACTGAGGATGGGTTTTTCTTGTGTATCCAATCTAAGTTTTTGGCAGAGGATATTCACGGGAGAGGAATCAAAGACTAGCCCTGCAGTGGCAAAATGATTATTGAGAGCATCGAGGATAGACGGTCTGTCGGAGGTGACAGTATTATGGATCAATAATTTAGTAGGTAAGGAATATACAGTGGTGTGACTTTCAATGTCTTTGATAGTCCTCCAGAATTTGGAGGCATTTCTTGAGGAGCTCTCCAGCTGAAAGCGGTAGAAATTAGCTTTGGCTTCTCTGACCATTTTGGTGCAAAGGTTCCTCGCCCTCCGGAAAGAATTCCAGTCATTTATTAAATTAGTTTTCCTAGCCGTTCTCCAGAGTACATCCCTACTCTGCAAAGTTATCTTTCAGGTCTTCTGTAAACCACCAACAGGATTTGTTTCTGGCACAAACTTTTACTATGGGAGTATACTTGTTGAGAGCCCCTAGCACAATTTCTGAGAAAATATCATAAGCCGTAGTCAGGGACTTGGCTAGATAGAAGTCCTGCCATTGCATGGAGTCTCTTAGGTCTGATGTATACCCATGGAGATCAAGGTTGCGTATGCACCTTTTAAAGGAGAATTTTGGTGCAGTTGTGGATTTAAGAGTGGATCTTACACATGCGATGAAGCAATGGTCACTAATATCAGAGAAAAAGACGCCAGCATGAGAGAATAAATGGGGTTTGTTAACTAAAATGATATCCAAGAGAGTACTGTTATTAGGGTTGAGCTTGTTAGGACGAGTAGATTCGTTTATTAGCTGTGACAGCCCAAGGTAATCACAGAACATTTTCAGTGGGGTGGATGCACTGGAGAGCCAGTCTAAGTTGAAGTCCCCTAGTATGATACACTCTGAAGATGCCGAACCCAGGGTGTTTCTGAGATGTTTTAACAACTGTAGTCCAGCTGATGGGGGTCTGTAGCATCCTATTATACATAATGAGACACCGGTGGCAATTTCAATCTTTAATGACAAGCTTTCGAATTCTTTTAGGACACAGGTTGAGTCAATTAAGGAGGCAGGGAATTTATCCTTGACGTAAACAGCTACCCTACCACCTCTGGTTTGCCTGTCGGCTCTGAACAAAGAGTAGGAAGGGATGTTAACTTCGTTGTTACTGGTCGCCGGTCGGAGCCAAGACTCTGTAATCATCAGAACATCTGGAGCAGTATGACATACCCAGGCCTGAACAGAAGTGATTTTTTTTAATAGGCTACATACATTAACATGCAAGAATGTAAGCCTGTTGAGGCTTTGTAGCTCTGCTGGGGATTCCGTGGGTGCCAAAGGGCCTGGATTAAGCTCAACATTTCCTGAGCATAGTAAAAGCAGGAACAAGAGTTTCCTGCAGAGTCCTAGGAGAAGTGTGGGTGGCTGAGTCTTCTTTCGGTTACGTGATTTGTCTGCGGCACTATATGGAGTTCTGAGGCTAGTTCTCAGTTTTCCTGATGCTGCATACAATAATACCCTGACCGAGAGAGTCAATGGGAGTGGGGGGAGTATGCAGAAGGTGGTGTTGCCCTGTGGGCAGGCTCTAGGAGAGTTCCTGTATGCCGGTGCAGGTGAAGGACCAGCAGCGGGCTAGGGGAAGTTAGAGCACATACAAGTTCTTCTACTTGATAGGAAAAGTCCCGGTCGGACAATGTAAAAAAGGCCATTCTCAACTCTAGGAGTTATTTTTTGATTCACGTTTGGGTCCCATACATGTAAGATGAACAGAGACAAGCATAGAAGCAGGTAATATGCCCTCATTATGAGACTATCACCCAACGGACACTACAAGTGCAGGAAAGAGAAGGGATTCTCAATGGAGGAGAATTTCTTAAATAAAGACTTTGATTGATTGATACAAGAACATTTTAGAAAAAAACAGGATGCTTGTTAAGAAGAGGGGTTGCAAAGACTTATAAAAAAAGCTGCAATTGCTTGCAAGAGAGACACACAGAGACTGAAGGAAAACTCAGATGGATCTTTTCTGTTTATTCTGCTTTTATAAATGGTCATTCTGAACAATTTAATTTTTTTTATGTTACTGCTAGTACTAGTACACACTTTTTGCGAATTCTACAACTGCTCTTGGTTTTTCCAACATTCCTGACCTGTGCCTCGACAAAATGAGGAAAGTACTCCGAGTAGCAGCTTCACAGATTTCCACAGCAGACACATTTTTAAAACATGCAACAGATATGACCATGCCTCTAGTGGAATGACTGCGAAATGCCCCTTAACAAGCTGCCTATAACTGAAAGTAATATAGTCTGCCAACCATTTGGACAGGAACTGTTTGGAAACTGAAGCACCCTCTTTCCCAGGGGAAAATTAAACAAAAAGCTGCAAGGACTTTCTGCCGTGCTTCGTGTGGTGTATACATTACCTGAGTATTCTATGCATATTTAAAGTATGAAGCAATGCTTCCCCTGGATTGGTATGCTCAGGAAAATGAACTGGCAGGTGGGTGGTTTGATTTAGAGTAAACTCAAACACCACCTTTGGTAAAAAAGGTACAGTTACATAAGAACTTACCGTAACAATAGATCTTCGAGAGAAGCTCTTGCAGCAGGCCAACACCGGTAGGACTAAGCTGCCAGGCGCCAGAAACACACAGAGAACTTTTTAGCTAGCAGTCTACCATGGCGGACCGCCCACCACTGACATCAGCCAATCCTATGAAGGCAGGCAGTCCCCCACACCCTTCTCAGTTCTCCCGCCAGAGACCCCAAGTGGGCAGCAAATGGAGAACCAAGGAGGATCCTGACAGCCAAGGAAGATAAGGCATAAGTAGTGTGAAAGGAACAAGGAACAGCAGGTGGAAGGAGGGAGGAAGTCTTTTTCAGGAGTCTGTTTGCCGCAGGCACACTTCATGGAGTGGTTGGAAGACGAAGCTGGTGGAGAAGACAAACTTGACAGCTGAAACACCGAAAATTGGTTGTTAGACTACAAAAGGAAAAGAAAACAGAAAAGTGCAGCAAGCATGAGTACTAGCAGTCGATTGTAGCTACGGCATCTCTAAGGTCCAACGTGCGTGGGTCGATGGCGGGAAAAGAACTGAGGAGGGTGTGGGGGACCACCCACCTTTATTGGATAGGCTGATGTCAGCGGCTGATGCCAGCGGTGGGCGGTCCCTCATGGTAGGCTGCTAGCTAGAAAGTTTTCTGTGTGACCCTGGCATCTTAGTCCTACCGGTCTTGGCCTGCTGCAAGAGCCTTCCTTGAAAGTAAGATCTTAGAATTAGTACATAAAGACAACACGTCTTTGTGGAAAATCAAGCAAGGAGGCTCACACATTAGAGCCTGTGGCTCTGAAATCCTTTGAGCCAAAGTAATAGCAACTAAAAACAATGCTCAACCTGCCCGGAAAGGCTTAACCTAGGTTCCGAGGCTCCTAGACCCAAGGGCCATGGAACCAGACCCACCGAAAGGGGCAACGAGACAGACGCTGTACCCACTACTCCATAAGAGCGGCCCAGTGATGAAACTGCCTATCGGAAACCCCACAAGAGGACAAAGAGGGTCTCCGGTGTCGACAACCAAAGTGATCATGAGCAGAAGCCATCGGGGAACCAGAGACAGCCTACCGCTCTCGACCAAATCTCCTGGCAGAAGTACCAGAGGGTGACCTTGAGTGGTACTGCTTCTTCCTCTTATTTATTTAAGAGTTTCACCAAGAAGGCATACTGAGCAGTGTACCGCTCAATTCCAGATGCGCCCTGGGGGAAGGGGTTACACAGGATACAGTAATAAAGATGATTACATACATAAACATGTGCAGTACAATACAATTTAGAGGAGACAAGTCTTATATACAAATAGCAGGTTTACAGATAGGTGGTATGATATGCCCAGGGGGCACTGGGATTGGCAGGGTACAGCATTTATATACATGTTCAGTACAGTAGAAATTTAGAGCTGACAAAATTAAAAGTACAAATAGAAGTAACCAGACAGGTGGTAACAGAGGGGAATGGCATGCCCTGAAGTATGGAAATACCTAGCTGCACATAGTAAGCAGTGGTTGGCAACAGTGGGAAGAAAACAGTTTTGGTAGTAATCTGCTGGCAGTTAGGTTGCGAGGGATTCAACGGGGCAAGATGCAGGAGCAGGTGGTACAGAAATGAGTCTTAAGAAGGGCATTCCAGTGGGGAGCGCCTGTGGCATGTCTAATATCGGCCGTCAGGGAGTTCCATAATTTGGGCAAGCTGAAGGCAGCCTGGCCAGACTGGGTGGATCTGTGCGGGATGTGAAGGAGCCGAGAATCAATGTTCCTGAGAGCGTATGCCAGTGGTGGAAGGGCATTTAGAGAGGACGACAGGTAGGAGGGGAGTGACTGCAACCAGGACTTGGCAGCAGTTCTAGCACAGTGTAGCAATCTCCAATTGTGGAGAGAAGGGAGGTCCAAGGACTGGTAGAGGTCACAGTGATGTGTACTAGGAGGGCGGTCCAGGGAGAACCGGCAGAAGGAGTTGAAGAGGGGGTCTAGCCTGGACAGGGAGGTTTGAGGGGCTGAACAGTAGACTACATCGTCATAGTCCATTATCGGGAGGATCATCTTTTGGACGATAGCTAGTCGTGTTGGTAGGGGGATGCAACTTTTGCTGCAGTAGAGAGCGCCCAGCATGGGATGCAGCTTCTTGTACATAGCATCAATATGTGCAGAGAAATCAAGGTACTGGTCTAGCCAGACACTGAGGTATCTGTAGGAAGTGCAGACCTCCAGGGGGGAGCCATCCAGAGTGTAGAACGTGGGGGGGGGGGCAGAACGGTGGGACAGTTTGGCCTGAGGGCCGAAGGTGAGGGAAACAGTGTTTTTGGGGTTTAAAAATAGTTGATTTGAGAGGAACCAACGTTGGATGGAGCCAAAGTCCCCCTGCAGACAGACTGCCACGGCATTGGGGGATGAGCCAGAGGCAAACAGCACCGTGTCGTCTGCATATATGTGGATAGCAGTTTGTGGGCAGGCAGCAGGCAGATCATTGAGAAATATAGAGAACAGCAGAGGGCCTAGTACAGATCCTTGGGGGACTCCACTGGTGACTGGGAGTGAGGTGGAACTAGCCGAGCCAATACAGACAGACTGGGACCTACTTGCCAGGTATGATTGGCACCAGTTGGTGGCAGACACTGTTAGTCCAGCTTGAGCGAGTTTAGACAGTAACAGGGCATGTGAGACCATGTCGAAGGCCTTGGCCAGGTCAATAAAGATAGCCGCAGTTATCTCCCCTTTATCCATACCCGTAAGGATGGTGTTGGTGAGACGAAGGAGAGAGGTGGTGGTGGAGTGATTCTTTCTAAACCCGGCCTGGAAGGGGGTAAAGAATGATATGGAATCGAGGTAGTGGTAGAGCTGGGCTAGTATAAATCGCTCCTGCATTTTGGCTAGGATAGGGAGCAGCGATATGGGACGGTAGTTGCAAGGGGAGGAAAGGTCGCCTCCTTCAGCTAGTGGAATGACTGTGGCTTGTTTCCATATTGTAGGGACGGACCCGAGTCTAAAAGATAGGTTATAAAGCGTGGCTAGAGGGTAGGCTATGGCAGGTGCAGAAAGCAGGAGCATTTTGGAATCAAGGCCCGAGGGGCATTTACCTTTGGATGGATTGAGTGACTGAAGTATTTTTAGTACCTCACCAGATGTAACTGGGCGGAGAGAGAAATAGGCCGAAGAGGAGACAGCAGGGGAACAATGGGAGGAGTGGGGGTGGGAGAGAGAGAGAGGATGTAGTGTTGGTGAAATCCGAGTTAAACTCAGTGGCAACTGTGCAAGCACCAGTGATGATGCTTCCACCTATGTTGAGAGTGGGAGTAGGGGGTTGGGTCGGGGGGGTGAGAAGGGATTTTATTGACTTCCAGAATTGTGTTGGGTGAGCGAAGTTATTGTTGAAAGCAGACTTAAAGTAATTGGATTTGGTCTGATGTATGAGTCCTGTGCAGGTATTTCTTAGTGAGCGGTAGTGTTGCAGAACCGTTTGAGCACCTGTTGCCTTGAAAGATTTCCAGGCTCGGTCTCTGGCTCGTAGTTGTTCCAAGAGGTTAGCTGTTACCCAAGGTAGGTGGGATTCTCTTACTCTGGATCTTCTGAGTGGCGCATGGAAGTCCCAGATAGCCAGGAGGTTGGTCGTGAAAAATTTGAGGGCCTTATCCATGGAGGTAGCCCTAGGGATGAAGGACCAGTCGATGCTGGTGAGGTCATTTAGGAGTGTGGTCAGATCAAGGGATTTGTAAGCTCTGTTGTATAGAGTGTGGGGAGGAGGGGCATTGGGTCTGAAGATTTTCCGCACCATATAAATCATGTGGTGGTCACTGAGGCAGTCTGGTAGTAGGCCAGCTTTAATTATCCGATGTGGGTGGGTGGTGAGGGCCCAATCCAGTAGAGTATGCTTTTTGGATTTGTGGTTTAGGCAAGTGGGTCCCGTAATTTGTTGGACAGGTTTAGAACATTTATTTGACAGCGTGTTTTGGTGGCTACGCTGGCTAGCCAGTTCTGGTTGAAATCTCCAAGGATATGGAGTTTGCCGCCAGCCGTAAGGGACCTCAGGTTGCCTAGGTGGTCTAGGATGCTAGACAGTGGTGTGTCTGGCAGGCAGTATGATCCTGCTATGTATATGAGGATGGAGTGTGGAAGGGAGATTTTGATTAGAAGGGAATCTATTGATAGTGTGGGTACGGTAGGTGTGATTGTGGAGAACTGGAGTTTAGAGGAAATGTACATGGCAGTGCCACCACCCTTCTTAATGCCCTGTCGGTCCTGGCGGATTAAGGAGTACCCAGGTATTGAGAATTCAGTGTCAAGGTTGTGGGGCTTCAGCCATGATTCAGTAATGATTATGATATCAGGGCAAAGGGATAGGACACTAGTTTGTAAGGCTGCAATTTTGTTCAGGATACTGCATATGTTTAGGTGGACTATTCTGAAACCTCTTGAGAGGTGAGTAGCCAGGGCGGGGAGTTGCCCATTTATTGGGGAGGAGGGACCAGGGTTACATTCTACGTCACCGGCTATAAGGAGCAAGAGAGTCAAGATGTGCCTTGCTAGGCGCATGGTCTTTTGAGATGTCCAGCGGAAAGGTAGATGGTTATGAGTCTGGGCGTTGGGCATAGGGTCTAAGCAGTAGGGGACATATAAGGCAGGCAACTCAGCATGGAGAGAGGGAGGAAGGATAGTGGACCCCAGTGGCCAGTTATGCCAGCAGTGCAGAGTGTGGTGCACTAGGGCAGAGGAAGAGTGGGGGGGGGGGTAACTTTGCAGTCACAGGGATAAGGGGCAGAGAGCTAGGTTGAATTGGGTAGGACGAGGGTGGAAGGGAAGATATGGTTGAGTATAGCACAATGATTATTAGAGGGAGATAGAGCATTTTGATAGAAGTTTGATAGCTGCTCAGGGGTGGCCACTAGTGTCTGAAGAATATAAGGAACTAATGGGAAAGTGGGCTGATTGGTTCACGCAGTCACGCGGTCCACCCTACAAAAGAAGGAGCTCACCAAGGGTGGTGGTGGGGGCGGTGGGGACTCACTCTGGCGCAGTCAGCTGGAGCTGCTGCAAGCATGGGGTCGCTACCTGGGTGTTTTTTTTTGGCTCGTTGCTCTGCGGGGGTCTCAGTGGCTGTGGGGAGGGCTGTATCAGCTTGCCCTCACGACCTCACTGCGGATAAGGGACATTAAAAAGCAGCTTTAAATACAGGTAGGAAGGGAGGAGGAGCTAACAGCAGGTACGTTAATAGCTTAAGCTGAATGGAGGATTGCTTGCGTGTGCAGAGAATCTATTTGTTCAGCATAAAAATATTTATACAGGATTACTTGCTTACAAGTTCGACAAAATCACTGAGCGTGCTGCCTGCAGCCTAAGAGCCCTTAATATGGCTCTAGTTCACTTATATTGCATCCCCTTAAGGCTCAGATAAATTAACTTCCCCTTAAGGTACATTTCCCCTCAGTGAAAATCCTATGTCGGTGGAGCTTGTGAGAGCAGTGGAAAAAACAATCTACAGCGCTCCACCGACAGAAAAGGCAACAGTCTTTGGAGAAAAAAGGCGCCAAGTTCAAATTTCCTCTGGCACAGTCAGCTGGAGCTGCTGCAAGTGTGGAGTCGCTACCTGGGTGCTCGTTGCTCCGCGGGGGTCTCAGTGGCTGTGGGGAGGGTTATACCAGCTTGCCCTCACGACCTCACTGGGTGCTTTTTTTTGGCTCGTTGCTCTGCAGGGGTCTCAGTGGCTGTGGGGAGGGCTGTACCAGCTTGCCCTCACGACCTCACTGCGGTCTGACTAGAAGAGGAAGAACTTGAGGCAGAGCAGAGCTGGGTCCCCAACTTAGATCAGGAACAGGACCGCTTCTTTTTGTGTTTACAGGAAGACTGTCCTCCTTCCCGAATACTGGAATGCCCGTGGTTGAACCCCACCCAGAGAGGACAGCGGACCAGACACAGCCCGGCTGCCAGAGCAGCCTTCCAACGGTGAGTCCCTATAGTAATCGTCTCCATCCATGGTCGACTTCTTTGAGCGGCAGGGCTGAGAGGAAAACAATAAAAAAAAAAAAAAATTTTTAAAGAGCTACTGACACCTTAAAGAAAATGTTAAAAAACATGATAATTAGGTACAGTTCTGCTTGCATTCCATTTATATTTTATATATTTCGCCTCCATAATTTATTACTAAGAAAAAATGTATGAATATATGATTGTTGTCCCTTAGAGATTATTCTGAATTCATCTGCCTCTATAGCTTACTCCCTACTTCAAGTCATAATCCCCTGTTGTGACATCACAATCTGTTGCCATGGGAGTAACGGTGAGGTCACAAGCAGTGCTCTATGACTTCTGGTAGGCAGAAAGCAGCAGGAATAGATAAACTCTTCAGGAGCAGAAATCGTGTTTTCATACAAATTACCAGGCTCAATAATAAATAATGGGGAGGAGAAATGCAGAACTAATGGGAAATACAAGCTGGACTGTGTCTAAATATGATGTTTTATTAAAGTTCACCTGAATATTTCACCAGCTCTTTAAATAATAAACAGTAATACTAAGTTAAACTAATATTGAACGACTAAATTCTGCTGTCGTGTAGACGTGAAGATTTGACTCCCGGAGGGCGTGTGTCGTCATCACTGAAGCGCACTCGACGGCGGAGGGCAAAGGAACTAAGGCGGTTGGAGGGTCAATGCCAAGGCAGCCTACATGGGCACAAGCTAGTCTTGCGGTGCCGCGCATATGCGGTCCTACCTCTGCACCAGCCCTCCTGTAGACTGTTGTTTCCCGCAGGGTCCTAGCGCCTCTGCCGTGTAACCCAGCAGTATGAATAAATGGCGAAGACTAAGTCCAAGAAGATCAATGCTTTTCAAGAAAGAAAGCATAGACCACAAATCGCAGCCAGCTGAAAAGGAGCCAAAGAACGTTTTTCCAACACAAAATTCAGGTCCCAAGCCAGGACTGGATTACGGATAGGAGGCTTCAAATGCAAAGTGCCTCTTAAAAATGTATGGGCTGGCGGGGGATGCGTGACCAGCAGCAGACAGAGGCAGATATCCTTCTCAGGAGCTCCAGTCTGCTTTTGCCAATATACTGACTTTATTGCTATTTTCATTGGTATTTTCAGGGGAATTAAGCTACAGATTCATTTTCCCCATCATCATTTACCCCAGTGAGCCTTCAGTCATGGGATAACCCAAGCATGCGCTGCAACAGAGTCCAACACTGGGCACTGACAGTGAACCCTCTAACACTGTGGTGTTAAAAGCCATTAAAAAACTAGAAGTATTTGTCAAGGAATTCGACAAAAAGATGGATAATTTTACCTTCAGGTTTGTCACTGTGAAAACGAAATTGGATCAAGTGGCTACAGAATTCCAACAGTCGCAGCTATGGCAGAGAAGGCGCTTACTGCCACAGAAGGTCTTGTTCAAGATAACAAACTGTTACTGCTTCACCTAGAGAATGACGCTTGCTCAGGCAACATCCAATTGCTGAGGGTCCCAGAGGAACGAGAGGAACAGGACCTGTTGGTGCTTGTTTCATCCATGCTTTCCACCTTACTTGGTTTTTCCCCTGACAGAGTACTTACCAGAGCCTACCAGGTTAACCCATGACGACGACCCATGCAAGATGGTATGCCAAGAGTGATCCTTCTTGTTACTTCAGGCCAGGAGATTAAGAAGCAGATTTTGCAAACAGTGATGCCTAAAGCACAGCTACAGCTTTCGAACGGCACTCATATATTTTGCTTCCCTGACCTTTCCAATGTAACATGACAATGGAGGAAATCCTTTGAGGGAGTGTCCACTGGCGCTGGCTATGGGGAGACAGGTGCTGGGGTGGAAGGTGACCCACCCTGGCGATGGCTGAGGAGAGACTGGGCACTGGGAGGTGCCAGTATCCTACAGCATCTGCCCTGTGATGGGGGGGGGGCTCAACTGGCAGCGGCCCCGGCAGAGGAGACTGACGGTGGTGGCACGGGTGTCGGGGGCGACAGTTGGGAGGCTGGTGCCAGCAGCACCTGCAGTGGCTGAAGAGACTCTGGGCCCGAAGGCTGTTGCCTTACAAGCAAACATTCTTCTGGGCCAGGTGGCACCATCTACAGTACCGAGTCCACCAGCCCAAATGAGCCAAGGACACTAACAGACACTGTACCCACTAACAGACACTGTACTCACTGCTCCGTAAGAGCTGCCCAGTGGTGGAACTAACTACCAGAGCCCTCACTTAAACACAGTGGGGGGATCCAGGCCTGAGACACTGACCTTCCAGAACCAAAGGCCCTCAGTGTCACCAATGGCGACAGTGAGGACCTGTGACTCTGGGAAACTGAGTGTCTTGTGGCAGACCTCGCAGAAGACAACTTCGACTGGTGCTGTTTTTTCTCCTTCCTGCGGGAACAGGAATAAGTTGAGGCCATGCGGCGCCTGTATCCCGATGCAGAGCATTTGCTGAATCAGGACCGCTTATTTTTGTACTTATGGAAGGACTGCATTTCCTACCAAGCACTGGAACCCCTGTCTTCAGAACCCTCTCCCCGGAGGGAAAAGTGGACTAGAAGCAGTCCCACTGCCACAGCAGCCTGCCTCTTCAGGCTCCCTATTGTTCTGCACGGCTGACGACCACTAACAATTGGCTGAGAGAAACTATGTTATTTACTTGTGTCAAAACACACTAAACCTGACAAAAATATCAAACTCTAGTTTAAACACTTGAAACTAAGAAGAACTGAATGCAGTTGTCATACAGATGTGAAGTTCTGACTCCCAGCGGGCAAGTGACAAAGCACTTATGTGCACTGGGTGGTAAAAATAGAACTGAGATGGTTGGGGGCTAGCGCTGACATAAACTAGCAGCTGCATGCGCTCACTCGTGGAGCCATGCATGTGCGATGCTTACCTCAGTGCCAGCCCTCTGAAAAATTCTGACTTCCGCTCAGTCCTAGTGGCTCCAGCTAAGACCTACTAGTGAGAATCAGTTGTGAAGATTGAATCCTGGAAGATCTAGGGGCTTCATCTTAGAACCCTGGACTGAAGTGCTGCAGGGAACCAGCAGTCCTACCTGGGAAACTAGGGCTGATGTGCCACAGAGAACCAAGGAATCCACCTTGGAATGCAGGATTGAAGTGCTGCAGGGAACCAGCAGCACCACCTAGGACCCTAGGGTTGATGTGTTGCTGGGAACTGAGGGTCCCACCTTGGAATGTAGGGCTGATGTGCTATAGAGAAGCAGAGGCTCTGCCACACAACCTAGGACTGACATGTCACTAAGAACTGGGGTTCTAGCCAGTGGCAGCCATCTCTCAATTTGATACCCTGTCTACCTGCTTCATTTCTCAAGGCCAGCTAAGCCTCTGGGCTGAAATAATACATGGTGACACACAACAGCTCTAACACAGGCTATCTGGGATGTAGCTAAACTATCACCTTCCATACATCTGAAGGCCTTCCATATCCCTCCCCCTCAGTGAGGTCCTACAGCACATCTTACCTTCTCCAACTGACCCGACTTGTTATACTTCTCCTCTGCGAAGACCAGATCCATCCCTGCAACATCATTGTTCAGGATGAAACAAACTTTGGTCTTGTAGAACTCCTGGTCATCTGACTCAAAGTACTGCAACAGAGAAGCATTGGATGTTAGCCACTAGTGTGTATCGAATTAATGGATGACAGAAGCATTATAAACCAGTTATTGGCTTCACAATACTTGAATACAGAGAAGGGGATTGCTTTTATTCTGTTGAATGCTGATATGGTACACTACAAAAGGGGCCCCTGCAACAATGTCCAGTTAAACAAGTTTCAGGCTTCTGTGCCAAGCCTTTGAAGGACTGGATGTAGGATTTCACCTCCTTGTATGGAGTTGCGTATTTCAGAACATGAAAATACATCCTCCTGAAACACTAGGGAGCAGCAGTAGCAATGAAGTGCCCCCCCGGCAGGTGGTAACCAAGATAGGCCTCAGCACTGCCTCTATCATCGATATGTGTGAAGCTTATTGGGGACAAACCTGGGTTGTCAGTATGGTAAGCTGCACCTCTTACCATTGTTGTTTTTTTTTATTTTTTAGTTGTTATTTTTCTCTCCTGCACTGCTGGCTTGTCCTCAGGAAGGTGCCCCAATCCCATCCCCTGGCATCTACCACCCAACACTAACCGAACCCCAGGGCTTGCACCCCTAGCGGGGTCGGTGGGGGTCCCCAACCCCCTACCAAAGACTGTATTTAGTGGACCAGTGCCGTGGCTAGCCGGGAGCGGAGCCTGTGAGGCGCCCTCCGCCACTGTGCACGGCAGTGCTGCTTTTTCCTCCTTGTTCTCCCCAGGAGTTGGGACTGTACAGTGACGCCAGCAGAGGGAAGCGCGCACACGTCCGCACGTGCTCCCTCCAGGCGTCTGGCCCAACTCCTCCCCAGCTTTGTGGTACGGCGCCCTGTCCCCCAGCCTCCGCTGGGGGGCGAACAAGCGCAGGCCACAGGAAACCCCCTTCCCCGGAGAAAAAGAGCAGTCTATTGGACGCTTAATCCTTCTCCACCCCTGCTGACCCCCCGCGGCCCGTGCTCGTTCCCAAACACAGGTCGACGGCGTAGCGCGAGGTAAGGTGCCAGCGCCTCAGCCCTCAGCACTACCGGGCCGGCCCTTACCATTGTTTATTTGGATTTTGTTAACTTGGTAGGAGTCCCTTTTTCGGGTGTGACCCCGGAATTAATTATATTCAGCAGTCATACAGTAATACAGGTACAGTTAATGGTAACAAAATATTGGCAGCAACACTTTAAAACAGGTAATAGTCCATGATAACAGAATATTGACGTCAACATAAAATAAACAGAGTGCAAAACAGTATTAGCCAACAAATTACAATTGATTACGAAGTTAAGGCACACTGACAGGCTCATAGCAAGAAATAAATAAAGTACATGTGAAGGTTAGTGGGTAGACAAATGCAACAAACACAGGTAAAAGTGTAGCACGCACTTTCCAATATTTTTTTTTCAAACATAAAGATTATAAATATACAGAAAGGAAATGGTTAGTCTTTCAGTTCAAAACAGTGCACAGTTCCTTCAGTGCACAACATCCAGGCTTAGTTCCAGCCAAACAGATTCCTAGCACATGAAAACTTGCATGTACTATGAGATGCTTCCTCCACCACAGTCAGGTCTCCATTGACTGACTCATCTGTTTTGCATCTCAGGAGGTAGGCTTTTATACCTTCCTACTGATGATTTCAGCACCATGTGAGCTGTCTGACTCACAATTCTATAAGTAAACACAGGCAGGCTGACTCATCCTAAATAAACACAGACAGGCTGACTCATCTGACATGAGAGCATGATATTTCTTCAGAAAATAGGGTATAGCATGTTTACACACCCAGGTTATTACAGCACAAATTCAGACAGGGGCTCTGACCCTGTCACATACCCCCCTCTTTAAAAGGCAACCAGTCTTCACTATTTTTTTTCTTGCATTAGTGAGACTGGTTTCCAACCTTTTTACTTATTTCTATGAAAACCATACCTGACTCCCACCATATTTAAATTTCAACTGCCATACATTTTCAGATTTACTTTTAACTCGCATCCCCCAAATCTTTCAGGAGTATTCACATACTTCAGTAAGCATACAGACTTAACATCAACAACATTTCTCCATTTCATTGTCATTACAGACATTACCAACATTTTTCTATGTCAAACTCATATTATCTACCTTAAGTGGAAGGTAAATTATATTTGACCTCAACCAAGGTCTGTTCTTTAGGTCTGGCCCCCCCCCCCCAGGTCAGTACCCTTTCCACCTCTTTAGGATGTTTTCCAACCTCCCTTGGGAACTATTCTAGCTGCTACCCTAGCAGTGGCCACTACCTTGTGACACACAGGACAGGTTTTGCAATACTGTGCCACCTGTTTTTACATACCAGGCCAAAAGTATTGGGTTAGCAACTTTACCAGTGTTCTTCGACACTTTAGATGACCTCTACCAGAGTCAAAATGTGCCATTTGTATAACCTGCATGTGGTATAGATCTGGCATAATCAACTGTTTCTCCCTTATTCTGGTCTTGGAGTTAAGATGTCCCCTATACATGACTCCCTTTTCTACAGCATATATAGGTTTAGAATAGTCTACTTTTCCCCTTACAGACAAGAACATTATCAATGGTTAGGACATAGGCATACAGTTTCCTGAGTTCCATCTCATTAGTCTGCATCCTATCCAAGTCCACCACATCACCCCATGAAACAATGATTTTCTCCCTTCTTGTCTTAAGTAGTCCTCTTCAATGATGCCTCCTGTAGAGCTTCCATGCCCCTTCTGGACGCCTGGACCCAAGTCCTGAAAAAGTACACATGGCAGGCTCCGTTCCTCTTTTCCTCTCTGTTCCAACTCCTTTAGCTCAGGCAGTGTTACCTCTATTTTCTCATGCTCTTTCAGCTCAGGTAACAGTACTTCTGCTTTCTCTAGCTCTGCTAGCTCAGGCAGTAACAACTCTACTTTCTCATGTTCCTCCAACTCAAAATGCGCAGCACCTATACTCGAACTCTTCTCGACCTCCAACATATTGTTCTCTGCCTTCAGGCACAACCACTCTGCCTCTAGCCACCTTTGGATCAGACACGCCATCAAGGCCTCTATCATCTGGAACACCATAGTTAGGCCATCTATCTGTTCCACTGGATGCTTTTCACTGGTACTGGCAGACTGTAACAGGCTTGTCAACACAGACTGTAACTGCTCCACAGAGGCCCAATCAGGCTTTAACTTGGACAGAAGCACTAATTTTAGTCCAGGAAATCATGGCGCACCCAGTTTTTCTGCCATTGCCCTGGTCAAGACAGGTGATCTATAAACCACATGTTTGCCTTGCTGCTGTGGTTCTTCCTGTGACATCTGTCTGGATAGCAGGGCGATATGTCCTGGTAACGTCTCTCTCCCAGCCTAGACACACCAGTATCCCACCTCTGGTACCAGATGTGAAGTTTAGTGGGTAGACAGATGCAACAAACACAGGTAAAAGGTGTAGAATGCACTTTGCGGTATTTATTTTTCAAAAATAAATAAAAATAAAATAAAAAATGTACAGAAAGGAAATGGTTAGTCTTTCAGTTCAAAACAATGCACAGTTCCCACAGTGCACAACTTCCAGGCTTGGTTCCAGCCAAACAGACTCCTAACACATGAAAACCTGCATGTACTATGAGATGCTTCCTCCATGACAGTCGGGTCTCCAATGACTGACTCATCTGTTTTGCATCTCAGGAGGTAGGCTGTTATCCCTGCCTACTGATGATGTCAGCACCATGTGAGCTGTCTAACTCACAATTCTATTAAGTAAACACAGGCAGGCTGACTCATCTGACATGAGATCGATTTCAGATATTTTAGAAAATAGGGTATAGCATGTTTACACACCTAGATTATTACAGCACAAATTCAGGCAGGGGCTCTGACCCTGTCACAGCATAGCAGTAAGGCGAACAGCAACAATCAGTAACCTGAACCAGACAACAGGACTTCACTAATAAACCTTATAGAGATCACTGAGGGGGGTTTCAGCTAGGACAAGTACTCTGACTGTGTACAAGAAGTATGCCCTGAGGGAGAATTTGAAGGACTCGATTGGTGCAGGCCAGGACATCAGCTGGGAGGTCATTCCAAAGCCTAAGTGCCACAGGGGCAAATGACCTTTGGCCGGCAGCTGTAGCAGTTCTTGGGACAGTGAGAAGCAACTGGGAGGAGGCCTGAAGAGTTTTCCTGAAAGATTTAAGTTCAAGGATGGAGGCAAGGTTAGGGGGAGGGAAGTGCACAATCTTATGTGCCAGGCAGAGTGCAGAATAGTGATTCTACTTTCCGGGAAGGGAGGGGAAGTTTAACATGGATAGAGCCTTGCTGTGGTGCTTCCTTTTACTGACACCCACAGCAAAACGGGAAGCATGATGATATAAGATTTTGAGCTTACTGAATTCAGTGTCCTTGAAAGAAGACAGGACAAGGGCATCATACAGGATGACAGGCAGTAAAATACTATAAGGTATGGTTACTCTGGCTTCAAAGGTAAGGTAACGGTTTAACCAGTGGAGCAGTCTTAACTTTTGGTTTAGCAGTTTTTACACCAGGTCAACATGCGGCTTGAACGAAATTCCTTAATCTAGTATAATTCCAAGGTATTTGATAGCTCTGACAGTCTCTATGGGGTCTCCATTCAGTGAACACATTTTTAGCAGTACGCTTCTGTTAGATGGCCCAAGAAGATGACTTTGTCTTTTTCGGCATTTAGCAGTAACCTATTTGCCTTAAACCACATTTCCAGACGATGGAAGTAGGCTTTGAGGCCTGGCTCAACTGAGTAAGTGCCTGTGTGGCTTCTGTATAACACCATGTCATCTGCATAGAGCAGAGCCTGGGCACTACCACAATGTTTTGCTAAGTCATTAATAAAAAGAGGGAACAACAACAGGCCCAGGATAGAACCCTGGGGAACACAATCCGCAATATCTCTCAGGGTGGAGTGGCTACTTCCCCATTTAACCGGCTGCATACAGCCAGTTAAATAGCTACTGAACCAGGAGCAGGACAAATCATGAAGACCTAGCCCCTTGAGTTTATGCAGCAGCAGTTCATGACTGACTATGCTAAACACCTTAGTCATGTCTATAAAGATTGCACCAGTGGATTTATAGGTCTCCTGAACTTCAGAAAGGTCTGCCACTAACTGCACTAGGGCTGTGTTTGTGTCATGGTTCTGAACGATGTGTTGGACAATGGTGACCAGAGAGTGGGTTTTGGTATAAGACTGGAGCTGGTTACAGACCAGTCTTTCAAGGACTCTGGATCAGTACAAAGAATAGAGACTGGCCTGTACTGCTCTACAGGTTCCTTAGCACCCCCTTTATGTATGGGAACTACATGGGCCGCCTTCCAATTGTCGGGTAGCTCACTCTGTAGAAACATAGAATATGATGGCAGATAAGGACTGCTTGGTCCATCCAGTCTACCTACTTCTCCCTACCTACACTATTACATCAGACCGTGCCTGATCTACAGCTCCTTCTCCCCCCCCTTCCTTTACACTATGGTTCTTTTGTGCTTATCCCATGCATTCTTGAACTCCACCACTGTTTTTGCCCCCACCTCCTCCACTGGAAGGCTGTTTCAGGAATCCACCACACTTTCTGTGAAGAAGCACTTCCTCACATCTCTCCTTAACCTACCCCTTCCAGCTTCAGAGCATATCCCCTTGTTCTTGAGCGCCTTTTCTTCTGAAAAATACTCCCCTCCTGTACCTTATTTACCCCCATGAGGTACTTAAAAGTCTCTATCTTTTCTCAGGTCTCTGCTCATCCTTTCCACCCCTCCTGCAGCATCCACCCTATTGCAGATTTTGTGTCATCCACAAAGAGGCAAACCTTCCCTTCCAGTTCCTCTGCAATGTCACTTATAAACACATTAAAGAGGACTGGTCCCAGCACTAATCCCCGAGGTACCCCACTGATCACCCTCCCATACTTGGAGTGAACTCCATTTACCACCACCCTTTGTCGCCTATCCCCTAAACAATCTTTTATCCAGTTTACCACTTTTGGACCCACTCCTAAGCTACCTAGTTTGCTTACTAGTCTCCTATGTGGAACGGTGTCAAACGCCTTAATGAAATTTAGGTAGGCCACGTCCACCACTCCACCGTGATCTAGTTCATTGGTCACCCAGTCAAAGAAATCTATCAGACTCGTTAGACATGATCTCTCCCTTATGAAACCATGCTGCCTTGGGTCTTGTAACCCACTGGATTCAAGATATTCCACAATCCTTTCCTTCAGCAGTGATTCCATTAACTTTCCCACCATTGATGTCAGGCTGACTGGCCTATAATTGCCAGCCTCCTCCCTGCTACCACTTTTCTCTCTCCTGTAGTTCTCTGAAACCACTCCTGTTTCCAGAGAGCTGTTATTTTTTTTTACTTTATATTTATAAATTTTGCACACAAAACTTATATTTACAATAGCTATAAAAGGATCCCACAATGAATTAGAAGACCATACATTCTCTTACAAAGGAATACGTCTGACACCTTTCTCAGCATTACAACACGGGGGAACTGACATATTTCTTATTACATTAAGCATCAATGTGGTTCTGTATTCAGCCTAACCTATCAGCCACAATTATTTAGAGTGCACATGCTGCATGGGCAATCTCTGCTAAGAGCTGCAAGGCACAAAGTCATTACTTCACCATGTGGTCCTCCTGTGGTGTGGCCATCTTAGTTTTGAGTAATTGGGCTGAAAGGCAATAGCTAAAAACAACATAAACCACAGAAGTATAATAGGAAGAGGAACCATAAACTAAGTTAAGGAAGTTCAAGTCTCATTTAGTGAAGTTCACTAAAAATCAGGTGGTCCCGAATGCCTCACGCGAAAAAAAAGTCTAGCACAAGCTCTTCTAATCAGCCAGAGGTGAGGATAAATGGAAAGGGTACCCCTCTTGACCCATAACACAGAAGCAGGGATTGGAAGTCAGGATGTTGAAAGTACTCCCTTGGAAAAGTACTCACGATCAAACCAGCAAAACAGAACGGGTTAAACAGTGAACAGTTACGTAGTGTCTGGCTCACCATCCAACTCAGCTGCTTCTTGGCTCTCCATCTCCTTCTTGATGCACTGAATGAGCTTCTCAGCCTCTCTCAGCTCGCTGAACAGGTATGTATGGCCATTCCATGCCACTTTGTTTTACTTGAAACAGTAGCTGGTGCTGAAGTTTTAAAGCACGCAGTGCCCCCCACACCTGATCAAATGCCTTCCACTGTTGTCTGGTCAAGTAGGAGAGATCTGGAAACAGCAACAGGGAGACATCTTCGTATCTAAGATTCTTCTTCTGTCTGGTAATATTTAAAATCCTGTCTCTCACCCCTATGCCATTACAAACAATTAGAAAAATCCAGGGTCCTGCTATACTGGCTGCAGCCCTTCGTGGTGTAATTATGTATGCTTTTTCAAGGGGGAAGACAGGATCTTCCTCAGAGAGTCCCAATATTTGTGGGAGCTGTGTTGTAATAAAATCAATAAGTGCTTCACCCTCTGCATGTTTTAGTAGTCCCAGATGAATATTCCGTTCTCGAGTTTGATTTTCGATGCTCTTCAGTCGCTGACAGAGAAGGATATTTTCTGTAATTAATTTAGTGATTGAATCAGCTGCCTTAAGCAACAGCCCATCCATGCGCTGCAATGACTCTTGCACTCCGTCCATCCTTGTCTCCAGAGTAGTAACTCTGGGGGTCAGTGCATCCAGTTTCTTACTCATATCCTGCACTAATATGACCAGCTGTGTAAGCATGGCATTCACTGTGCTGAGAGAGACATTCTCAGCAGCAGTACTACTACCACCGCCCACGGTTTCGTCCTGAAGCAGCTGGCCAGCACCTCGTGGCTTTACTGATTTTGGCTGGAAGTAATCCATTACTGGACCTGCAGCTCTAGATTTTCCCATGCTGGTACCTTACAAGTTTTTCTTTGTACACAGTAGAGTGAATAAATCAATAAAATACAGGATTTTATTCTAAAAATGGCTCCTTTCCTCGGGAGCTCTAGTCAGGAATGTCTGCTCCACTCTGATACTAGCCATGCCCCCCACAGCGAGCTGTTATAGAGGTGCAGCCAGTATTTCCCTGAGCTCCCCCAATACCCTTGGATGCACCCCACCTGGCCCCATTGCTTTGTCCACTTTCAGATTAGCAAGTCCCTTCAGGACACTCTCATCCAAAAAAGGACTAGTGTTCACCTCCTTCCCTCCAAAGCTTTTGTTACTTTTTTGTGGCCCTTCCCCTTCTCCTTCCTTTGTGAACACTTACCAAAAGTAGTTGTTCAGGATGTCTGCCTTTTCCTCATCCCTTCTACACAGTCCCCCCCACTTCACTTTTTAACCTTACAATCCCACTCCTGGGCTTCCTCTTTTCACGTCCATAGCTAAAAAATATCTTGTCCCCTCTCCTTACCTCCTGGGCTATTCTCTCTTCAGTTTGTGCCTTTGCCCTCCTTACTGCTTTCCCTGCTTTCGGTTTCCCCTGATACACCTCCCTATCCTCCTCCCTCTGTGTCTCCTTATACCTTGTGAATGCTACTCTTTTAGGTTTTACCTTTTCAGCCACCTCTTTCAAGAACCATAGCGATCTCTTTTCCTTTTTGCTCTTGCTCACTTGTTTGACACAGAGGTTTGCTGCCTTTATTATGCTCCCTTTTATCTTCACCCACTGTTACTCCACCCCACCCACGTCACCCACCCCTGCTAGGTCATTCCTGAGGCATTCACTCATCTTTTTAAAACTTGCCCTTTTGAAGTCCAGGACCCTCACCCTTGAGTGGTTTGATTCCACAGCCGTCTTTATACTGAACCACTGTAGGAAGGACATGTTGAATAGCGCTGCAGTGGGGGCAGCTAGAATATGGGCTCCAAGCTTAAGCAGCCTGGATTCTAGCTTGTCATGGCCCGCAAACCCTTTCGTTTTTATCGTCAGTAGTAGGACCAGTACTTCCTGTCGAGAGAGCAGCTTGAGGGGAAATCAGCCAGTACAGCGCTGGGTGGGGGAGGGGAAGAGACAGGGCCTGATAGAAGAGGATAAGAGAAGGACTACTGAGGGGGGCATTAAACAGTGTTATATTTGTAAAGAAATGTGTGAAACCATCAGCTGCAAGGACGGGGTCACTGGTGGATTTATTATTGTACAGTATGTCCTGGTGGGGCTTTCACGTTGCCTTTGAGAAGGCTATTGAGACCAGATCTGCTTAGGATTTTGCAGATTTTTAGACTACAGTTTTTTTTTTTGCCTTGCAGAGGTTTCGTAGTAACCTATAGTTTTGCCACTCTGGATGTAGGCTGAACTTTCTGTCCCAGGCTTTGTCCTTTTTTTCATGAGTTTGCGAAGATCAGGTGTGAACCATTCTGAGCACAAGCTCTTGACTCCTCTCTGAGTCATGGGAGCATGTCTGTTAACTATGGTATGGAGGTTACTTACTAATGGCTAACCCCTCAGAAAAAATACTGAAAAACATAATTTAGACACAGTTGTTCTTATATTTTCTATTGTTATCATCACCCCACCATTTATTTCTTTATTTTAATTTGCATTTTACAATCCTGGTCCTGCTACCCATCTGCACCAGGTGTCCATCCAGCCCCAACTGCCACTCTGACTTTTCAACCCCTGGCTTACCCAGCCACAGTGAGCGGGATTGGGGCAGGTCACCCCCTCACTGGAGCACCTAAGGGCTGTGAGGGTCACAGAGGGCTGTGCAGCGGCTAAAGGTAATGCACATTATTCTGCAGTCCAGGGAATTTTATCCCTCTCCCATGTGCAGTCTTTTCCTTACCTGCCCAGAATGTGTTTGCACACTGAATCAGACAGTCTTCCTTCTGCAGAAGGAGGAAAGCCTTTTCCATATCTCTGTTCCATTCTATTCCTATGAACTTCAGCACGTGTTTGGGTTCGAGGTGGGATTTTTTTAAAGTTTAGGAGGAAACCAAGTTTTGCATTGTGCTCTTCACTGATTTGAGTTTGTTGCTTTCTGTGTTTTCCTACACACTAGCCAATCATCTAGGCAGGGAAACACCACTACTGTATTTCTTGCCTGTGCAGATATGCTGCCACTACTGACTAGCACTTTGTGAATACCATGGGTGCTGAAGTCAAGCCAAAGGATATTGTTTTGAATTAGTACTAAGCATGCCCTCCCTTGAATCTCAGATACTTTGTATGGCAGGGTCTTATTGCGATGTGGAAATGGGTATCTTTCAAATCCAATGACCTTAACCAATCCCAGTTCTGCATGGATGGAATCACTATCTGCAGTGTTACCACATTCTGAACTTTTCTTTTTTCAGGTGCCTGTCCATGAATCTCAGGTCCAGAATGGGTCACCATTCCCAATTTTTTTTCCAGAGTGAAGAAGTAGCTGGAAAATACAGGTTACTCACCTGTAACAGGAGTTCTAGGAATGGTATATGTTGTTCATCCACACTTATTGGCAGGTCCCTTGCCGCTTTAAATCTTGCCAGAAGGTCTTCAAGCTGGCTCCTCCCACCCACCCGGTGGTAAAACTCTCGGCTCCGCCCCATGACGCCAGATTTAGCCGCTGGAAGCCAGGTTGTGCATCAAGTCGGGGTTGGTGAGTGTTGGATGAATAATATACCATTCTAGAACTCCTGTTACAGGTGAGTAAATACAGGTTACTCACCTGTAACAGGAGTTCTAGGAATGGTATATGTTGTTCATCCACACTTATTGGCAGTATCCTTGCCGCTTTAAATCTTGCCGAAGGTCTTCAAGCTTGCTCCTCCCACCCACCCGGTGGTATAACTCGGCTCCGCCCCCATGACGCCAGATCTGGCCCGCTGGAAGCTCAGGTTGTCGCGTCGAGCGGGAAGGTCGGGTGGGTCGATGTGGATGAACAACATATACATTCCTAGAACTCCTGTTACAGGTGAGTAACCTGTATTTCTAGGGACATGGATATGTTGTTCATCCACACTTATTGGCAGACTCCTAGCAGTTCTCCGGGAGGAGGAGGCAAGACGACACCCCATATACTTACTTGGGAAAGAGAGACTGAGACCGAGGCCCCAAAACCAGCATCCCGGCGTGACTCAAGGTCGATGTGGTAATGGGTAATGAAGGTGTTTGCTGACTTCCAGGTAGCAGCCCTACAGATTTCCTGGATAGGGACGTCCCTGGAAGCAGCCACGTTGCAAGCAGTATGGCGGGTAGAATGAGCTCTTATCCTCTGGGAGGCTCCATGCCCGCCAACTTATAGCAGAGATCTATGCAGGAGGTTACCCACCTGCTTATCGTCCGCTTGGCTGCAGGTCTGCCAGATGCGGCTTCAGCGTAGGTGACAAACAGCTGGCGAACCTCTCCTCGATTTCAGTCGTGCCCTTATACTAAGCGAGCGCCTTCTAGGGTCCAGAGTATGGAGCCTATATTCGCCTCCGAGGTGTGATTGGGGTAGAACACCGGCAGAGTCAACACCTGGTTAAGGTGAAACTGACACCACCTTCGGAAGGAATTTCGGTGGGGGGCGAGACAACCTTGTCCCTGTGGAAGACCAGGTAAGGAGACTCGATGGAAAGCGCCTGGAGCTCTCCCATCCTTCTGGCTGACGTGATAGCCACCAAGAAGGCGGTCTTCCACGACAGGTGAGAGAGAGCACACCTGTGCATAGGTTCGAATGGCTTGCCCTGAGCTTTGCCAGTACCAGCAGTAGATCCCACTGGAGGTGGGGTTCCTGACTGAGGAAATGTGATCAAGGCCTTTGAAAAGCGCCAGACCACCTTCTCCTGCCTACATCGACTGCTTCCCCGCCCGCCTGCAAGCAGAGATGGCTGCCAGGTGCACCCTTAGGGTCGCCGACCCAAGCCCTTGACTAGAAAGGGACCATAAATAGTCCAAGATGCTTGCCAAGGAACAGGAGGAAGGGTCCAAGCCCTTGCTCTGACACCAAATGGAAACCTTTTCCATTTGAAGGCATAGCATTTTCTGGTCGACTCACGGGACGCCTCAACTACATTGAGGACCCGTCGGAAAGACCCAAGGCCTGGAACTCTAGCCGCTCAGGAACCAGGCCGCCAGGTGCAGGGATTGAAGGTCCGGATGGAACACCTTCCCTGATTGACTGAGAGCAGGTCCGGGCGAGCTGGAAGCTGCCATGGAGTCCTGGAGCTGAGACTGAGGAGATCTGGGTACCGAACTGGCGGGCCAGTCTGGGGCTATCAGAATCACCTGCGCTTGTCCCTCCTCGCCTTGAGAAGCACCTTGTGGATCAAGGGAAATGGGGAAAGGCGAAAGAGGCCCGGGGTCCATTGCCTCGAGAAGGCATCCCCTGCAGCGAGCCCCTGCTGAGGGGCGGCATGGAACAGACTCAGCCTGCTCTCCATGGAGGCAAACAGGTCCACCTGAGGTGTGCCCCAAAGGGAGAACAGATGTGTACTACCTCGCAGGAGAGACCACTGGGATGCAGCCCCTATCCGGCTCAGGCATCGGCCAGGGTGTTGGAGGCTCCTGCCACGTGAATGGCTAGGAGATCCGCCTCCAGGCTGCGCACGAGTGACCAAATGCGAGAGCTTCCTTGCATAGAAGCATGGAGCGCCCCGCCCTGGCGGTTTAGATAGTACATGGTCGTGGTATTGTCCGCCTGGACTCGGACCACTTGACCCGGAGGAACGGAGCAAAGGCGGTGAGAGCTAGGCGGACCGCTCGAGCTCCAGCAGGTTGATGTGGCATCGACTCCCGGGGACCAGAGGCCATGAGCCCGGTGTTCCCCAGATGGGCACCCCAACCCATCAGAGAGGCATCGGTCGACAGAGACCGTCGGCTCGGGCGGACGAACGGATGCCCTCCTGCAAATGATCTGGAACGGTCCACCACTGGAGAGTCGCCCCACATCCCCTGTGTCACCGGCTACAAGCTGGTCCAAGGGATCGCAGCGCCAGACCACTGGCTGGCCAGTCCCCACTGAAGGGACGGATGTTCCAGCGGCCCAACGGACCACGCTGGTACAGGCCGCCATGAGACCCAGGAGGCGCAGGAAGTCCCGGCAGGCGCATGCCCAACCAGAAATGATCGGGCAAGGAGGAAAGAACCTCGGCCCTGTCCGCCGGAGCCGCGCTCTGGCTCAAGAGAGTCGAGCTGCTCCCGATGAATAGAATCACCTGCTTGGCTCGAGTTCCGACTTGGCCTCGTGGATAAGGAGGCCCAGTTGAGAGCAGACCTGAGGGCCAGATCTCTGACCACTCCGCCTCCTTCCTGGAGGGAGCTGCTATCAGCCAGTCGTCCAGGTAAGGGTACACCTGACCTCGTCGCCGCAGGGAATGCTGTCACCACTGCCATGCATTTGGTGAAGACCCTGGAGCTGGAGATGTCAGGGGCATGGTTTGAATCAAGAGAGATCCTTCCGCCGGAAGCGAAGGAATCTCTGGTGAGACGGACGGATAGGGACGGAAAAACGCGCCCTGCAAGTCCAGAGAGCAGAACCACACGCTGCTCCAAGGATGGTATTATCTGAGCCAGAGTGACCATCCTGAAGGTTCGAGACCTTAGGAACTTGTTTAGGTCGTAGGTCGAGAATGGGGCGCCAGCCCCGGTCCGCTTCGGAACCAGGAAGTACCTGGACACAAACCCTGGGTCTGAAGGAGGGTCCACCACCTCTTACCACCTCCTTCTGGAGGAGGAGGATGTCGGCTCGACGAGCCGCCAGTGAGGCTGGGGATCCAAGCCCCCGAGGGGCTGCCTACCTGAAGGGTGGTGCCTGCTCGATTCCAGAGGCAGGCTCTTCCCACCACCTTCAAGACCCACCTGTCCGTGGTAACAGCGACCAGGTGGAATTAAGTGCTGGAGCCGCCTCCACGGGGGACCTAGGGGTAAGGTGACGGGATGGGGCGACACTCAGCCCGCCACTGGGCAGGCTTGGAGGAGGGACCGCCGAGGGACCTCCTGGGCCCTTTCTCTCCTGCCTCCTGTTAGAGGAAGCCCGGCTTGGGTTTGGGATGCCAAGGCCGAGCCTGCTGGCCCTGACGTTGCTGGGCCGGGCGCCCCGGGGGCACAGAAGGACGAAAGGGCTTAGGCTGTGGTTTGAGGCCTTTGTCCTTCTGAGCGAAGAGACTGAGTCCAAGGTGGCATTGGACTTCTCGATCCTCTGCAGGTGACCTTCCACCCCAGGGTCAAGAGGTCAGTCCCCAAAAGGGAACATCCGCCAACTTGTGCTGGGTATCCAGTAAAGGTGGATATCCTCAGCCAAGCCCGCCGACGATAGCCACTGCGCCGCCACCCATCTGGCACATGAGTCCCCTATATCCAAAGCAGTCTGGAGCTGCTGTTTGGCCACTGCTCTGCCTTGGTCCCGCACCTGCTTAACCGTAGTCTGCAGATCGGCGGAAGATGAGGATGACCTCATCCAGGAGCCCAACAGGCATGAGAAAATGTGCCATGAGGACGGCCGAACTGGCCTGACGGCGTCGAGAGGACGATGAGACTTTTCGCCCACGTAGTCCAATTCTTGACTCTTGTCAGGAGGTTTGTCCACATCCCTGGCGCTACCGCGCGCCGAAAACGCTGTCGGTAACCAACCCTCAGCAGAGGGTGTTCCAAAACCGGACAAGGAACCGTAGGGACCGTGATACTTCCTGGCCATCCTGGCCAAGGCGAGGGCAGGAAGCAGGGCGCTGCCAAAGTTCCAGTGCCGGACCCACTATGGCCTCGCCACCGGAAAGGCTCCGCCGGAGAATCCCTCGGTCCAGAATCTCCGTGAGGGGATACCCGGGCCGCTTTGGAACGGGTTCGAGCTCATCCCGTAGACCTCGAGATGAGCCAAGCAGTCCTAGGAAGGACGACGGCTATCGCCCATTGACTGACCTCCTGAAGACTCCAAGTCCAGTCGCTGGAGAAGAAGGAGGAATCATCTTCGACTCGAAGAGTCCTCAAGAGCTGCCTCTGGCCTGAGCCACCCTTCACCTGCCGAGGTCGGTCGGGAGTGAGGGTAACTGACAGCCGCGGGTAAACCCTTAGTCGACCGAGAATCCTTGGTCGGAGCCCCACCTGGTGGCGTGGAGGCGAGGTTCCACCGAATCGGTGGAGCAGCTGGTTTTGGCCGAACAACCGCCTGGTATAGGCTCCTCGACAAGTCGAGGGTTGTGTCGGCTGCCCGTGACAGCCACTTAATGGCTGAAGGTGCCGGAGTCGGCTTATTCCCGCCAGGAGGAGTTGTTAAATACAAGGTCTCGTGACTGGCCGACGCACTTACGCCGAAGCTTCCTCATCCGAGGAGGAGGACGAGGACGAGCGGCGACGCCGCCATCAAGTGTCAGACCGAGACCGCTTCATGACGGTGGGAACGGCTGACCGCTAAGAGGTCCGAGACCGAGACCGAGAGTCCCGGAATTTCCGGGTCGGTGCGGGAGGTGTCGGCCGAACCGCACTCCTTCGCTCGAAGGTCCATCCGAGGGCTCCGGAACCGAGGCACAGACGAGCCCACGGATCTCAACTCCTCCGGGGAACCGGGAGAGAATCTCGGCTGCTAAAGGCGACAGCCTGTCTAATGGGTCGAAAAATCTCGACTTCATCAGTGGGAGTCTCGGTCAACTGACCTGACGGGACACCGTGAGGCCAGTGGCCGGGCCGAGCGGTCGACCAATGCCGACGGACGACGGCCCGGGAGAGGGACCTTCCCGGCCCCAAGAGCGCCGACGGAGGGACTCTACCCTTGTCCTCTTTTGGACCGAGAATAAGGTCCAGCAGACGAGGCCCTTCTCCTTTAGTGGAGAGGGACAGACAAAGCTCCTTAAAAGAAGCCGTAGGAAGAACCCAGAGAGAGCGGATAAATGCCGCCGTCGAGAAGATACGCCCGCCGCCGCCTCCTCTTCGAGGACCACCCATCCGCCGAGCTGATCCGCTAAGCCCGCCGCCATGGACACCGCCAACCGGGCCTCCTTGGACTTCACCGAGGGAAACGCTTCGGACGGCCCAGTTGCAATCGGGCAGCACGGTCTTCGAGGACGAGGTCGGAGAAAGATGAGCACAGGTCGCAAGCCTCGCGGGTCGTGCTCAAGGCCTAGGCAGTAACACACGTGAGTGTGGATCCGTCCGAGACATCTTTCGCCCGCATGGGCATCTCCGAAACCGGAGTCGATTTGTCCATCGAGTCTGCGAGGGATCAAGACTGAAGTCTTTTGCAAATTTTTATTTTTAAATCCGCAAACGGAGAAATAGGAACTGCCGCAAACGCAGAGCGTTAAGGAGGGAACCTGAGCTTCCAAGCGTAAGGAAGATCTGGCGCCATGGGGCGGAGCCGAGTTATACCACCCGGTGGGTGGGAGGAGCAAGCTTGAAGACCTTCCGCAAGATTTAAAGCGGCAGGATACTGTTATTAGTGTGGATGAATATATCCATGTCCCAGAACCTGTATTTCTAGGGACATGGATATGTTGTTCATCCACACTTATTGGCAGACTCCTAGCAGTTCTCTGGGAGGAGGGAGGCAAGGCGCACACCCCTACTTAGGTAGCAAGACTGGAGAACCGAGGCCCCGACCAGCACCTCGGCGCGACCCAAGGTCGATGTGGAAGGGGAACGGTAAAGCCTGCTTCCGGGCAGAAGCCCTGTGGATATCCTGGACCGGAGTATCCTCGAAGCAGCCACCGATGCAGTGGAAGGACGGGTAAAAATGAGCGCTTATCCCTCTGGGAGGCTCCATGCCCGCCTGCCTATAGTGGAGACCTATGCAGGGGTGACCAGCCCGCTCGTCGTCCACTGGGCTGCAAATCTGCCAGATGTGGCTTCAGCGAAGATGATGAACAGCTGGTGAACCTCTCCTGAACTTTAGCTTTACGCTCCCTAGGTAGGTGAGCGGTAAACCGGTTCCTATGGAACCTGTATACGGCTTCTGAGGTGTGAATGGGGAAAAACCCCGGCAGAGGCAATACCCCGAAGGGAAGACTCCGCCACCGCCTCCGGAAGGACTTTGGGTGGGGCGCAGGACAACCTAGTCCCTGTGGAAGACCGGACAGGGAGGTTAAAGGAGCGCCTGGAACTCTCCCCACCTTCTGGATGGCGGAGTGGCCCCAAGAAGGTGTTCTTCCACAACAGGTGGGGGAAACTCGCACCTGTGCAAAAGGTTCGGATGGCTTGCTCATGAGCTAAGCCCATACCAGCAAGGATCCCACAGAAACGGGGATACTCTCCCCAAAAGGGGAGGCGTGATCGAGGCTTAGAAGTGCCAGACCACCTTCTCCGCACCACCAACTGCCTCCCAGCCCACGCCCGGAAGACAGGGGTGACCCGCAGAAGCACCTAGAGGGTCGTCGGCTGAAGCCCTGGTTTAAGTATGGACCGCAGATGGTCCGGAATGCTCGCCCAGGGACGGGAAGGGCACGGCCCTGTCCCATCATCAAAAGGGAGAACTTCTCCCAGAGGACGAGCATCTTGGCCGATTTCTTAGCAGGACGCCTCGAAGGTCAAGGACCTTGCCGAAAGACCCTAGGCCTGGCCCCTAGCTGCACAGGAGTCAGCCCACAGGTGCAGGGATTGAAGGTCCAGATGGATAACCTTCCCCTGAAAAGGAAGACAGGACCGGGTGGACTAGAGGCCGCCTCGGGAGCCTGGGGCTGAGACTGAGGAGAGCTGGATACCAGAACTGGCAATCCAGTCTGGGGCTACCAGCATCACCTGCCAAGTCTCTCCTCGCCTTGCCCGTAGGTCAAGGGAAATGGGGGAGAGGCAAGGAGGGGCCCGGGGTCCGTGGCCCCGATGGCATCCCCTGCAGCAGGCCCTGCTGAGGGGCGGCCAAAAAAACAGTCTCGGCCTGGTATTCTCCCCAGAGGGAAGAGGGAGAAGATCCTGTGCTACCTCCAGCAGGGGAGACCACTCATGAGGCGCAGCCTATGCCCGGCTCAGGGCAGCAGCCAGGGAATCGGGATCCTGCCATCAAATGGCTGGGAAGCCTCGACTGCGCAACAACCCAATGCAGAGAACCTCCTTGCACCGAGACAAGGGGACAGACTGAACCTGGCGGAGTAGGTAGCACATGGTCTTGGAATAGTCCTACTTGGACTTAGACCCAGACCCCTGTGACAAGCGAGCGAAGCGTGTCGGCTAAGCGGACTGCCTGTCTCCAGCGAGCAGGAAGGACATCGGACTCACAAGAGGACCAGAGGCGAGCACTCTGTATTCCCCAAGATGGGCACCCCACCCATCCGAGAAGCATCGGTCGGAGAAGACCGCAGCTAGGGTGAACAAGCAGGATGTTCTCCTGCCGGGTTAGGATGGTTCAAGGAGCGCCTCCAACTCCTGGGCTGTAAGTCACGAACTGGTCCAAGGGACACAGCGCCAGACCTCTGGCTGGCCCCTCCCACTAAGGGAAGGCCGCCTGAGGCCCAGGAGGAGCAGGAGGTCCTGGCAGGACGTAATTCCTGGCCAACCCGACCGCAAAGGAGGAAGAACCTCGGCCCTGTTCGCTCAGCAGCCGAGCTCAGACTCAAAGTCGAGCTTAGTCCCAAGAAGCTTCACCGCTAAGATACGAGTTCTCACTGTGCTCCTCAAAATGGAAGACCAGTCTGCCTCCGGTGGGTGACATCTGGACCTTCAATGCCGCAGAGACTGCTGAGCAAGGAAGTGCTAGGAACTCTAGAAGAGCTCCCGCAAGAAGGGGTGGAGCCCCAAAAACAGACGGAACGAGGAGTAGGCATTCTGGAGACCAGGAAACAGCTACACGCCACGCTCTGAGGATGAGATGTCTGCAGAAGAGAGACCATCCAGGCGTGCGGGAGAATGGGCGCAAGCCTCCGTCTGTATGAGACCAGGAATACCTGGACGTGAACCCAGGGTTGAAATGGGGGGGGGGGTCCACAGCCTTCCTGATCATCTCTAACTAGAGGGCCAGGCATGTCGGACGACCGACACAGGGGCAGTGAACTCAAGATCCCCATGGGGCAACGGCTCAAAAGGGGAACCGCTCGCAACTTGCGACAGGATCCACCCTAAATACCTCCAGAATGAGGTGCGGAGCCGTCCCCCCATGGGGAAACCCGTGCTGGGACGACGGGGCCGGAGCAATGCCCCTTGGCCTGTCACTGAGCAGGCTTAGAGGGGGAAGGAGCCGAGGAGCCCCTCGGTTTCCTGCCTCCCTGCTTCATTTTGGAGGAAGACGCTGGTCTGGCAACAGGCCGCCCAGCGCATGCCTGCTGGCCCTCATGCTGGGCAAGGGGGGCCCCAGGGCTCAGGGGGCAAAGGGGCTTACGCAAAGGCTGACGGCTGCCCTTGACCCCCCCGGCAAGAGTGACTGAGTCCGGAGTGGCATCGGACTTCTCGGGCCCATGGATGTATCCCTCCACTCCAGGGCCGAAAAGGTCAGTCCCCAAGAAGGGGATGTCCGCCAACTCGTGCTGGGTTTCCAAAGAAAAGGAGGATAACCTCAGCCACGCCCTGGGCGCATGGCCACTGCGGCCGCCACCGATCTGGCACAGGAGTCGCCTAGATCCAGAGCCGTCTGGAGCTGCTGCTTCGCCACCGCCCTACCCTGGTCCCGCATCTGTCGAACTGCGGGTCCGCAGGTCACCTGGGAGATGAGGGAGAACCTCGCCCAGGAGCCCAAAAGGGTGTGGGAGAAATGTGCCATCAGTGCAACCGAGCTGGCCTGACGGAGGCCAAGGAGGACGCAGCGTAAACACTTACGCCTGACATAGTCCATCCTTCTGACTCCTTGTCGGGGCCTGTCCACATCCCCAGCGCTTCCAAGACATTGGAAAATGTCGCCGGTAATTACCCTTCAGCCAAGGGGTGCTCCAGAAACCGGGCAGAGAACCGACAGGGATAGGATACTTCCGAGCCACCCTGGCCGAAGGCGCAGGGCAAGAAGTAGGCCGCCACCATAGCTCCAAGGCTGGGCCCACGATAGCCTCAGCCACTGGGAAGGCCTCCGCGGAAGAATCCCTTCGATCCAGAATCTCCATAAGAGGGTAAGGTGCCCGATCGGAGATGGGCTTGAGCTGCATTCCAGTAAATTCTGAAATGAGCTGAAGTAGACCTTTCGAAGACGATGGGCTGTCGTCTACTGGATGTTCCTGGGAAGACCTGGGGTCCACCCTGTTAGGAAACATGGCAGAGCCTGCTCCAGGCCCGGCGGGTCTGCAAAGCGTCGAGGCCCGAGGCACTGGCCGTCCGCCGGGTGGGTGAGTGAGGGACCGAGGACTTGAAGGACAGCCACGGTCCGTTCTGAACTCGCCAAGGCGGAGGGGCAGCGAGGGTCGACGAGCAACCGCCCTTGAGAAGGCTCCCGACCGATTTGAACGGCTGCCGCACCGCTGCTGCTTGCTATCTGGAGAATGAATCGGGTCAACTGAAACCCAGACAACTGTTGTCGCCACATAAGTTCCTCAGAATACCGACGCCTAATGGCATCAAACCGCTTCCTCATCTGAGGAGGGGGACGAGGAAGAACGCAAAGCCACTTAACCCGTGCTCGACTGAGAACGCTTGAGATCGGGCGTGAGCGGCTAGACCGAGAGGTTGACCGAGACCCAAACTCGGGGACCGAGGGGCGGCCTGGGAAGAGGCGGGCGACTCTGCCTCCCTTGGCTCGAAGAAAGGACCGAGGGCTGTCGACCAAGGGGAGGACAGAGTTCAGGTTTCACCGGCGGCAGGAAGACGGCCTAGCAGACCCTCCGAAGACGGGTTGAGACTCGACAAGGTCGACGGGGAACTGGCCGGCTGACCTGATGGATACCGCGGAGGCCAGTGGTCAAGCCAACCTCGGGACTGAAGTCGAGCCGGGCCGATGAGGGGAGAAATCCCGCCCCGCCGATGAAGAGACTTCGCTCAAGGCCCTTAGCCATAGGCCGAGTGACAGGGGTTCCAGGTTCCCTCTCCTTGAGGAGAGGGAATGACTAAGCCCCTGAACGGCTGCATGAGAAGAATCCAAGGAGAGCGGATAAGCTCTGCAACCGAGGGAGAGAGGAGGGGAAAACCGCCTTTCCGGCAGGATCAGACTGCAGGAGAAAGAGTCACAGGCACTACGGTCCGATGGAATCTCCTGAGCCGAAAAACTACCGGATGTCCGAGCTCCAACAGGCCGCGGCGGTCCTCCAGAGAGCTGACCGAAGGGCAGCACAAAGTTGCAAGCCTGAGGATCGTGGATCCAAGTCCAGGCAGAAAGAGACGTGGAGTGCGAGTCCTCCTGAGGAACTAACCGCACGCCTCGGGCCGGAAAATCCATCGCCAGAGCAAAGAAGAAAGATTGAAGATTCAAAGGACACTTCAATAAATTCAAGACCGAACTTTTCAGGAACTAGTCAAAACGCAGAGCGGCTAAGGAGGGAAACCTGAGCTCTAAGCGGTAAGGAAGATTCATGCCATGGGCGGAGCGAGTTTTACCACCCGGGTGGGTGGGAGGAGCCAGCTTGAAGACCTTCTGGTAAGATTTAAAGCGGCAAGGGACCTGCCAATAAGTGTGGATGAACAACATATCCATGTCCCTAGAACAAAGCCTTTCCTCAAGCTGGGAGACTGGAATCTTTTTCACTGCAATAAGCTAAATTAACTTTCTCATTTCCAAATCTAGTAGGTTTATGTACTCTGAACTCTGAGCTGGAAAAACTCTAGTGTTGCTTAACTTTGGAAATTTTACAGTTTGAAGAGTTAAGCCCTCTCCTATTACCTCCAGCATCCAAGGACAGGCACCCTCTTACTGGCAATAAGGTTATGGTGACAGGCAGAATAATCAGGGGTTGGGCTTTGTCTAGTCTGGAAGAGCTGACGCAGATTTCTGCCTGGCTCCTCTCCTGCTTCTACCTCTCCCTGTGCCACTTTGAATAGGGTATTCATGGTGCACCTAGAGTCTGCAGTAGCAAGCCCTTTCCATACCTCCCCTTCTGTAAGGCCAAGGACCTCTGTTTCCAGCTTAGATTTTTAAATGTTACTTTTTGTTTATCAACTTTTTTCATGTAAGTCTAAGTTTTGTCACCACATAATGAGGTAGCTTTGAAGGAGAACTCAAACGCTTTAGTTTGTAAGTTGTTTGACAACCGAGTCTTATTCATGCAAATCTCCTGGCAGATAACTGCACCACTACTGGTCCTCATCCTACCACCTGACCCACTCCACCCACCCTGTTTATATATCAGTGTGCATATCACATGAGTGCTGCTCTACAATCATGTATAGGCCTGTACATGCAAGTTTTTGAGTTTCTGCACTGCACTCCTACTGTCTACCTGTACCATATGTAATGTATACAAAGTATATACCCTATGATCACCCCCTTCTTGCTTAGCTAAAATCATGTATAGGCCTGTCTCCTGCAAGAAGCGGCCTTCTCTCGCTGATATGGCCCACTCCACCTGTATTTAACTGTACAAATTATTAATGTAAATATTATTGCCCTGTTGCTGTTCCTACACTGATGTCTGTCTTCCACTCACTGTATGTTTCCCCACGCCCCGTCCTATTCTGTGTACGACGATGAGCCTTTGTAAACGAGTCTTTGACTCAAAGGGTTGTAATTCTGATACTGTAATAAATAAATAATAATAATAAAAAAAAGATGCTGAATCCGCTGAACCCCTAGAAGCAGTGTCATTCACATTAACAGCCACTTGAAACTGTTACCTGCAGCTTTCAACCCAGCTTTCATGCTATGTGCAAGATGTGTTTTCTCTTGGGGAAGGTAAACTCTAACATAAAGGCAGGACTTTACTCCACAGGGCATTCTGGTAATGGGCAGAACAGCTTAGGTAGGTGGCCTGCCTTGTAATAAAGCACAGGTAGTGCACCCTTTTTTGCCATAAGGTAAATCTTTCTGGAATTCTTGCCAGGGGTTGCAATTGCCAGATTCAGATTAACTTTTGCTTTTTTGCAAGCAGGTGCCTGAATCACTCCCACAGGATCAGGGTAGGCATAGGCCTCCACACGGAGAAAGCACTGGGGGCCACACTGCTGGGCTAGGAAATGTTGGCAGCTACAAAAGAAATGGAGAATACTGAATGAGCTGGCAAGACTTCACAGTCTGCTTGAAATAATCTGATTGGAATGACATTATTAAGTACAGAACTGAGCCACAGAGAATTGGAAGCATTCTCTTGAAGGGATAGTGCACCTTTATTGTACTGCACAAATATAGACCAGTACACCCTGAAGAAGGCTAGTCTGTGTGCCCTGAAACATTGGTTCTCTGGTGCTGGTACTGACACATACCAACAACGCTGGTGTTAGTATATGTGTTTCAATAAAGTGGCACTCAATAATTGTGTCAAGTAAGCATATCTGTCCAATCTGTTTTTGAGCTGTAGTGTAGCCCTGATTGGAACAGGTTTCTCCACTAAATTAGTCTTTTTTTAATTCTGAGGTTGGCTGGGCTGGAATTCCTGTTCCTATGGGTGTAGATATAGTCAAAACCCTCCCTAGTTACCACACAGAGAATACAGTCTGGGCAACCATGCACAACCAGCCTGTGCTGCCACAGAGGGGTTCTGATTACATCAGACCTTGAGAGCGAAGCTTGAGAAGCCCAATGTAATCAGAAAACCGAGGTGGCAGCACAGGCTGGTTAGGCATGTGGTTGTCCAACTAGTAGTTTTTATTGGTTTTATTTTTTTTTTTTAACTTCAAAGTGCTCTGTGGCAGCAGCGAATGTACCGGCGACTTCAGTTCAGAACTTGAACAGACTGCTGTGCACGCGACAGCACTGTGAAAAACACCAGCTGCCTTGAGGATTTCCCATCGGCTGGAATACTGCTGTACCACAGAAGGGTACAACTGTGTTCCATGACCTTTGAGCTGTGGTACAACAATGTTTCAGCTGGCATGGAAATCCATGCAGAACAACCCCCAACTATACACTATATATCTTTTTTTCCAACTTCTCATCTATAGCTGCAGAGGTAAAGGGCATAGTAAGAATTTTCACTGCAGTATTTTAAAGTGGTTTGTGAATGGGGATGGACACTCTTTTTGCTGAGGTCAGCTCAAGCATGCTCATAAATGCATCCTCCTCTACATCCACCTGTGTTTCTGTGGACTGTAGATTTGGCAAGCCAGCCATCTGGCCCACAAATGCTGTGTAAGAGAAATAATCTTCATTAACCCTTGGTAGGGAACCAAAGTCATCCTCAGCAGGATTACACGGGGATATCAGTTCCTCCTCCTCTTAGACCTCGTACTCTCAAATGGGGACAGTGAGAGGATCTCAGATCTAGAAGTGGGTTGCCATCTGGGGACAAGTGACCATCAAACAGTGTGGTTCACGTTAAACTCAGCTACAGAGTCAAGCCATACAAAAGTGAGGGTATTGGACTTCAGGAGGGCTGACTCTGGCAAGATGGGAGAGTGCCTCAGAAAAGCACTAGCAAACAGGCTAGAAGGAGGGGTGAAGCAACAATGGGGAATCATCAAAACTGCCATCACAGAGGCAACAAGCCTTTGTGTGAAGCAAATAAACAAATCAAAATGAAAGAAAAAGCCACTATGGTTCTCAAAAGAGGTGGCAGGAAAGTCAGGGAGAAAGAGATAGCATTCAGGAAGTATAAAGAAACACAGAAGGAGCAGGACAGAGAGCTGTACCAGTTAAGGCAGAAGGAAGCAGGGAGGGAAGTCAGAATAGCAAAGGCCCAAACTGAGGAAAGGATAGCCAACTTGGTTAAGAAGGGGGATAAAACCTTTTATAGGTACATCAGGGAGCGTAGAAAGACAAAGGGAGGGATAGTGAGGCTGAATAGAATGAACGGTGGGTGGGCAGAGGGGGACAGTGAAAAAGCAGGGATACTGAACGAATATTTCTGCTCAGTATTCACAAAAGAGGAGGAGCAGGTGCCTAATCCAATTAACAGAAGCACTCTGGATAGGGGGGCAGATCCCAGTTCTTTCACAGAAGAAAGGGTTCTGAAAGAACTCCTAAAACTGAAGTTGGACAAAGCAATGGGGCCTGATGGAATTCACCCAAGAATTCTAAAAGAATTAAGGGGAGAACTAGTGAAACCACTGACTACCCTTTTTAACAAATCATGGAGGATGGTGTGGTACCTGAGGACTGGAGGAAGGCGGATGTGATTCCCTTCACAAAAGTGGGACCAAGACAGAGGCAGGAAACTACAGACCTGTCAGTTTGACCTCTGTGGTAGGGAAAGTGATGGAATCACTTGAAGGAAAGAACTGTTGAGTACCTAGAGGCCAGTGGGCACAGGACCCAAGGCAGCATGGGTTCACAGCGGAAGGTCATGTCAGATGAATCTAATTGATTGCTTTGACTGGGTGACCAAAGTAGTAGACCAGGGAGGGGCTGTGGACATGACAGTCCCACACAAAAGATTAATAGTCAAATTAACCATCCTGGGAGTGGGTCCCAGGGTGGTAGCCTGGGTAAAACATTGGCTGGACAACAGGACACAGAAGGTAATTGTAAATGGAGTCCACACTGAAGAAAGAGGGGTTACTAGTGGGCTACCGCAGGGTTCAGTACTGGGTCCAGTCCTTTTAATGTCTTTATAAGTGACATTGCAGAGGGACTGAAGGAAAAGTATGCCCTTTGCAGATGACACAAAGATCTGCAACAGGTTGATACACAAGGAGACGGGAAAGGATGAGAAGGACTGGCAAGGTTGGAGGAATGGTCGAAGTATGGCAGCTAGATTCAATGCAAAGAAGTGCAAATAATGCACCTGGGAAACAAAACCCAGGGGAAGATTACACAATGGGGGTAGTAACAAAAACAAAAAAGGAAAGGGACCTGGGGGTAATCATATCAGATGACCTTAAGGTTAGCAAGCAATGTGAGAAGGCAGTAGGGAGAGCTGGGGGTATACTGGGATGCATAGGGAGAGGCGTCACCAGCAGAAAACAGGAAGTTGTTATCCCTCTGTACAGACAGTTGGTGAGACACCATCTGGAGTACTGCATCCAGTTCTGGAGACCCCATCTCCGCAAGGACATAGACAGGATAGAGGCAGTCCAGAGGAGGGCAACTAGAATGGTGCAGGGTCTGCAAGAGAAGCCACACGGACAGACTAAAAGAGCTTTAATATGTACACCCTTGAGGAAAGGGGGGACATGACAGAAACGCTTAAGTACCTCAGTGGAATCAACAAAGTCCAAGAGGGTAGCATCTTCAGAAAAGAGACATGCAAGAACAAGGGGACAATTTAAAGATAGCGGGGGGTGTCTAGGGCAATGTGAGGAAGTATTTTTCACAGAGAAGGTAGTGGATGTATGGAACAGCCTTCCTGAGGAGGCTGTGGGTCTAAAACTGTGGGAAAATTCAAGAATACATGGGACAGACATAGGGCAATTCTTGTGGGGGGTAGGAAGAAATAGGCTGTTGGTTAACTAGGATCTACGGCTTATCCTGTAGGTAGGCCAAGCGGTCCTTATCTGCCGTCAAAGTCTATGTTTCTATGTTCTATGTTTCCTCCCCCTGTACCCCTCCCAATAATCCAGTACTGGGTATGAATTTGGGGGTGGGGTTTAAAACAGGCATTCCAAAGCCTTGCACTGTCTGGAAAAACTGATACATTCTTTTAATGTAAGGTTTAGAATACTACTGTATTACAGAATGTCTTAGAAGGCATATTATTCTCTGGCACCGGTTCATCTATTTGCTTTTCAGGCAGAGGAACTGTAAGGTGCTTTTCCTTTTCCTTTCTTGTGCTATTAGGCTGCTAGTCTGAAAGCCTTTTTTTTGTTTTCAGCCATATTAAGCATCAGGGTTTCTTCAGCCAGCAACCCTGTGCTCCTTACTGGATAGTGGCTTGGCACTCTTACTGATCTCCTTGGGAGCCAGAGATAACTGCTCCTTTACAGAGGAGTGTTTACAGCATTTTTCAGTCTCTTTATGTGCCAGAGATCCAGAGAAAAACGCCATCTTAACCATACATTCTACCTTCAGTGGAACGTTTCCCCATTGATAGTTTTACATTTTTTTTTTTTTTTTTAAACAGGACAGCACTATTGTGCAGCTTTTGTGGAATCTGGTGCAGACAACGACTGCTGTTTAGCTACCTTCTTTTCTTCGTTTTAGGGCAGAAAACTTTGCAGAGTTGACAAGTTAAAAACTGTAATCTGGGAGCCAGCTCGGGGCAAAGAGGGTAGAAGTGCTGAGGGCCTTACTCCTTCCAAGCCGTGAACTGAGTTCAGGAAGAGCCTGATTGCTGGGGTTGGCTGGGGTGAAGAACGAGCGCCAAAGGACTGCTTCCTCTCAAGATGGGCAGGCCTGTTTACCTGACCCCTAGACTGCAACCAGCTGGAGGCCTGGTGGCAGTGTAGCTCAGGTGGCAAACTACGGAGGGGCTGTGAGTGTGTGATGCGCCCCCAAATACATGCATCCATGCACTACGGCAGGGATGGGAAAACCAGAAAAAGGAAAAGTGATGGTGGGGGCTTCATAAAGCCCTGCCCGCCTACGTCTGACCTGTACTGCTACTTGGGGACCCCAGGTCTTATACGGATATAGGGATGGGGGGTGGTGGCGGGATGACCTTCCCTTTCTCCTGACCACAACAGAATTCAAGCCGTGGGGGAACCTGAAGACCAAGTGAATACCCAGAGGAAACAGTCGCAGGTTAGAGGAGGCAGGGACAGGGCTGAACAGCTGTTCCCTCCATCAGGGACAGAAAAATCTGCTATGTGGCAGGCCTGCCGGTGCAGCGATAGCGCTACCACTTGTTACGCCAATGACCTGGGTCTGCAAGTGAATCTGGGGTGCCAGAGGGCCATCCGGTGGGGGGGGGGGAGGATCGAATGTCCAAAGGACTGCACTCCTCCTCGGGGCGGGGGGAGGGCAGTGCGCGATGCTTGTCTGGCCCCTGTCGGAAGGGCAGCCCAGGACAGAAGATCAAGAGGTGTGGCAGACATCAGCACACTTTCCACAGGAGTGCATGCCATGACGTTCTTGCACACCACACCTCCCTGGGGGACATGAAAATGGAAAATGCTGGCGGCAGGAGGCCGGTGGGTACTCGCAGTCTATGTACCAGTGGGGACTGGAGACCCCCTCGGGGGGGGGGGCAAGCCCTGAGGGAAGACTGCTGCCAGTAAGTTCCTGGCGGAGACCAGGGTGAAGGGGCTAGGGTGCCCACCTGAAGGAGGGCTGCCCAGTAGAGGAGAAAAAATAGAGAAAAAAAAAGAAAGAAAATCTTCTATGAAAAAAAGAAAGTGATCTGGGCCCAAACAGTTAAAGCCAAGTTTATGGCTCTCTGCTTTTGCTGATCAATGCTGACAGGATTTACAGTGTGAATTGGCCTGTAAGTGTTTATCCAATGCAGGGCCCAGTGCAATCAACTGAGGCAGCCTGGCCCAGTTACTGACACAGACAAAGGACTAGTCAGTGCACTCATGGACATGAACATGGACAAGAGGCTGTGCACATGACTACTTTACGAGCACTTTAAGCACAAGCTGGCTTTCGTTTGGTGCCAAACTAAAAATCTTTGATTCAAACAGAATTTGGTAGGACTACGTCTGTATATTCAGCTATTGCTGTTGTGAACTTTCAAATGTCAGGATTACGCATTCAATAAATTGAACTTGTAGTTCAGAGAATTACTTGTTGGAGTCTGCAGGACGAAAGGCAGCATGGTTTCACTAAGGGTAGGTCCTGCCAGACTAACCTGATAAGAGTTTTTTGATTGGGTGACACAGATAGTAGACCAGGGAGGAGCGGTGGACATGGGCTATCTGGATTTCGCTAAGGCCTTCGACATCGTTCCACAAAGAAGGCTGGTGAATAAGCTGGACTGCCTGGCTGTGGGACACAAAATCACTAGGTGGGTGGAGAACTGGCTGACGGGAAGGGGACAAACAGTGGTGGTAAATGGGAAACATTCCAGGAAACAGGCAGTGATCAGCGGGGTGCCACAAGGGTCAGTGCTAGTTCCACTACTCTTTAACGTCTATATTAGTGACCTTGCAGAGGGTTTGGAGGGCTGGGTGTGCCTGTTCGCGGACAATACAAAGGTCTGCAATAGGGTGGATTCACAAGGGGGAGTGGAGGCCATGAGGAGGGACCTGGAGAAGCTAGAGAAGTGGTCAGAAACCTGGCAACTAAAATGTAATGCAGGGAAGTGCGCAGTGATGCACCTGGGGTGGAAAAACACGAAGGCAACTTACTTCCTTGGGAGGGAGAAAATCATGGAAAAGGAACAGGAAAAGGACCTGGGGATCGTGGTATCAAGGAATCTTGAGGTGGGGAACCAGTGCAGCAAGGCAGTGGGTAAGGCAAATGGTATGCTGGCCTGCATTGCAAGGGGCTTTACTAGTAGAAGGAGGGAAGTGCTAATGCCATTGTACAGAACCATGGTAAGGCTGCACCTGGAGTATGGGGTGCAGTTCTGGAGACCGCACTTGCACAGGGATATTGAGATGTTGGAGAGGGTGCAGAGAAGAGCGACCAAGATGGTATGAGGGATGTGGGATATACCATATGAGCCAAGATCGAGGGAGCTGAAGCTGTACCCACTAGAGACTAGGAGGGAGAGGGGGGCATGATTGAGACTTTTAAGTACCTGAGGGGAATAAATGGGGTGAAGGAAGGAAGTTTGTTCAAAATGAAGAAAGGAGCGAACACGAGAAGGCATGGGCTCAAATTAGAAGGCGGGAGACACAGAGGCAATGTCAGAGGGCAGTTCTTCACGGAGAGAGTGGTGGAAGCCTGGAACAGACTGCCGGAGGAGGTAGTGGGAGTCAAAACAGTGGAGGGCTTCAAGAGGGCATGGGATAGACATAAGGGGTTGGGAAAGGGGATGGCAGCATGATAAGTGGGGTGGGAGGGAACAGGGGAGTATATAAGGGCAGACTGGATGGGCCGTGTGGTCCTTTTCTGCCGGAAAATTTCTGTGTAATCTGTGTAAAAGTGTTACTTTTGGTCTACGTTCATGTCCATGAGTGCACCAGCTAATCCTTTGTCTGTGTTAAACTTTGTGGGGCCTGCTTTCTTTTTTAAGTCTCTCCGTCATGAGAATTTGAGAGGAAAAGGGGGCCATAAAAATTCTTGATGGTTTTGCACCAAACAAAGGCATAACCATTTTAAAAATAAAGCCAATTTTGACCAAAAAATGTTTTTAACAGTTTCAGTGTTGGAAACCCAAACCAGAAACCAATGCAGACCAGTTTTCTCGGTTCTGGGAACCATCGCAGAACCAAGAAAAAAATGCTAAATTACACTGTAGTTACATGTTTATTGCATTCAACTACACTGCAGTTGTAATGCAGTTACAGTGTAGTTACACTGCAAGTACAGTACAGTTAACTGACACCTAAAAAAAAAAGAGTAACCCAAATTATATAAAAGCTAAGCTAAACTAATGCAGAGTACTGAATAAAATAAATTTAACAAAATAATAAAATGACAGTCAAAAGAAACAAACTTAACCACAAGGACTAAAACAGGACTCTGGGACAACTGATCTCTTCAGCAGAGAAACATATCTGACATTAGAATTGCAGGGGGAGTGTGACTACAGACTCTTAAAACAGATGCTGTTACAGAGGCAGTGGCTAAGCCATGGAGTGGTCTGCCAGTGGAGGTGGTAGGCACCTTCAAGCATGGTTGGGATAGAGTTAAGGGCTTAGTTGTTACGTGTGTGGGGGGTAGTAATAAGACAGGGAGCAAGGGGGTGGACAGTGTAGACAAAGGCCAGATATGGACAAAAGATCTTGGGGTATGATAGGGTGTTACGAGCAGACTGGATGGACCGTCATTAACTATGGCTCGTTTTGACAGCAAGGTCTGGATTTCTTCCCTGATGAGGGCTTTGTGGGTGGGAGGATATCGAGAGGGGGCTGGAGGGTTGTCCAGAGGAAGTTTGATAAACTCCAGCGCAGGGTTTTAAATAACTGATTTGCAGTTTTTTTCTTGGGACAATGCTAACTGTACAGAAAGTATTTTTATAGGTTTTCTAGAAGTGTTATGTTTGTTAGACACAGTGAGGCAAGTGCTATGCATTTTCACAATGTTTTAGCACTTTTCTGAGCAAAACGCTAATGAATTTTTGGAGTTAAATAAAACCCTGCAGCATATAATCCTTTTCGATAATGTCCTGCACCCCTATGTTTGTTGTAATGTTGGTTCACTCGTCTAGGTAGAGGGAGAACCGACACCCTACTGCTTTGCCCATCAACTCCGCTGGAGGAGAGGGGGCTGGCACACAGTCATGCGTGTGTGCCTGGGGTGGGCAGTGAAGGCTGGGATATTTTGGATTCCTAGGCCCGCTGTTCCCTGCTGGTTGGGAGGGAGCCTTTCCTCTTCTTGAAAGGGCCTCGGGGCTGTTGGTTTCTCTGTCTGTTGGCACCCTGGCGACAAAAGGTCTTGTGCTTAGGTTGCTGAGAGGCCAATGTGGTGAATGGACTGGCCAGCTTTGCCTGAGTCTTGCAGTTCCATTATGATCTTTTTGTACCTCCTCCCCGAAGAGGACAGACCTGTGGAATGGAGCATTCAGGATAGAATCCTGGAGGTCCTGCCAAAAACCGGATACTCTAAGTCAGGAGTAGCGAAAGACACACACCCCAGTGGCCGCTGCTTTGACTGCTGTGTCCGCTGAATTGTAGGATGCTCTCAACACATGTTTTCCTACGTCCAGGCCAGACTGAAGTATGTTCATAAGCTCAGTGTGTGATGGGTTATCTGGTTGCTTTTGGGCCAACTCCATGACTTTCTTCCATAAAGATTTTTGGTATAGCACCATGTGAGCCAAAAACTTTAGGGACTGTGTGGGGCATGTGGAAGAAGCATAGACTCTCCTCCCAAACTGGTCTAATTTCTTAGATTCCTTGTCGGGGGGGGGGGAGCTGTGAGCTCATATGTTTAGGTTGCTTTGTCCTGCCGTGGGCTGCGGTCAGGACCATGGAGTCTGCCCTCGGATTTTCTCCCAAAAAAGGGCTCTGTCTTGGGAGGTTTGTATATTCTGTCTGCCTTCTTGGGGACAGCTGAAAAAGATGAAGGGTGGTCCCATGTCACCCTGGTTAGGTCCTGAAATGGATGAACCAGAGGGGGAATGACCAAGGGCCTCAGGTCACTCATTCCCAAAAAGGTATGAAGCCTTTTCCTCTCCGGGTCCAATTCCTCAGTGTCCCATTGATTTAGGAATTGGATGCGGTGCATCACATCCATAAATGTCGGGCCATCTGGGGGAGACCTGGGTGAACTGCAGGGACCCTCTGGCTCAGGAGAGTAACCTCTATACAAAGAGTCTGAGGCGTGAGGGCGACTTCTGGAGGAAGTAGATGAGGCTGACCTAAAGCGTTTACGCCCGTGTCAGCATTTGCTCCTGTTGTCTGATGAAGATGACCTGGAGGAGGAGTGGTGGCACCTGCCCCTACGCCTGGGATGCTCAGAGTCAGATCCTTTTGGAGTGGGGCTCCTGAGTGTGCATGGAGACTGTGGCCGGGAGTCAGGGACTGGTGCTTTGTCAGGGACCGGTGTAGGGAGTCGTGGAGGTGGGGGAAGAGGGAGGTCGTTCTTTTTGAGTAAATCTCCCTTTACCGTGTTCCACCACAAGGTAAAGAGTTTCGCAACATCTGCCAAGGGGACCATCGGCACTTGCGATGGTGGCGTACCACTGGGGTCATCGGGAGATAGGGTAGCTTGGTCCTAAAGTGTCATCAGGAGGTATGTCAGGACTCAGTGAAGTAGTATGGTCTGTTGTCTAGTCACCTGTCATCAGGTCCCCTGATGTCAGGTTTCCGGGTACCGAGAGGGTTTGGTCTGGCAACTTGTCGACAGGTGGCCTGTCGTCAGGCTGCTGAATGGTCTGAGCCAGCATCAGCTTCTAAGACAGCGGCCCCACAGGCATCTGACCTGTAGCAGTCATTGCGGATGTCTGGGTACTCGACACCTTACCCTGTGATGTCTGCTGCTGGTCCTTCCGTTTGTCGTAAGACCGGCCGGACATGCATCAGGGTCTTAGCTTTAGCTGCTGATGACTTGTCCCTGAGAGAGCATTCTCTAGAGTGGGAATGCTCACGGCGTCTATGTCTGTCGTCTGAGGCCGACGACAAACTGGAAGAAGACGCCTAAACCTTACTGGTTGAAGTCCCTGTCTTAGGTCCTGAGGAATGCTGGAAGGGCCTAAGGGTGAGGGAGGGACCCAAGAGTCCTTGCCCCGTAGAGCTGCCACCCACTGAGAGGGTAAGGGCAGAAGCCTTCATCAACGGCAGGCCAGAGGAAGATAGACCTGATGCCCCTCGAGTCTGCTCTCTCTCCAGAGCACAAACTTGAGTGCTTCTCTTTGCAAGGAGACTGGATCTGGACTCCAACCTACTGTACTCCTTGTCCCGCTGTTGGTGCTTCCTTCCTGAGTGTTTCTCCTTGTGGGAAGTCGGCAAACAGGAGGCTGAGGAGCTGGCCTTCGACGGGCCTTGAAGGGCAGCAAGCTGCTTCTCCATGATTTATTTATTTATATCTAGGATTACAACCTTTGAGCTACAAGCTCATTTACAAAGGTTCCACGTCAGGCATAAAGGATCAATATACGCAGTACAATACAAGGAATGCGAAAAGACAAAGAAAGCTGTAGGGCAATAAACACAATCACAGGAACAAATTATTGCAGCTACTGTACATTACTTAAAAGATAAAGAATTTTTGGAAAGTAAGAAGTTGATTAAGCAGCACAGTAGACCTTGATTAGAGGACAGGGGTTATAGACAGGGGTTGGGGAAAGGATGGCAGTAACCTCAGGCCCGGGGTCACTTTGTCATAGGGAGTAAGTGAAGGAGGGGTAGTAGTGGTAGAAAGTGAGGAAAAATGGATAGCGAGGTGGGCTGAAGACCTGATGGAATGGATTGGGGGACAGGAGTGGGGTGGGGAGAGCAGGGGGGAAATGGGAATGAGGGTCGGTGCAATGCGGGTTGGGCAGCTGATAAGTGCAAATGATGGGGGAGTTCCTTGGCAGATTTCAGGGAGAGGAAATCAGGGGAAGCAGGGGCAAATCTGTTGGCTGGCCAGGTGAGATCTGAGTGCTGATTTGAAGAGGCCGATTTTGCTGGTAGCAGTAAGTTCGGGTAGAAGCGCACTAAGGCAGAGTGGGGCCCTGTATGCAAAGGATCTTTGGCCTTGAGAGGTTCGCCGGAAGGGGACCTTGACGGAGAGCCTGTTTGATGCCCTGGTAGTTCTAGTTGGTTCAATCTGGTGCAAGAGGGAACTGCTTCCAGGTGGCAATAGGCCTAGGATTGCTTTTTTGGTGAGGAGACAGACTTGGTAGCGGGTCCTCTCTGCCAGGTTTAGCCATCCCGTTTGCAGGTAGAGATTACAGCTATGGGTGAGGCGTGGAGCCCCAAGTGCTAGCTTGCAGGCTTTATTCAGCGTAGTGGCAAGCCGTTTAAGGGTGCCGTCAGGTGCTGCACTATAAATGGGAAGACCATAGTCAATAGTCGAGAAGACTGAGCTGGTGATGGCAAGCTGAAGAGTTTTATCAGTGAGGCAGTTACGGTGCTGTAGGTCTGGAGTCTTGTGGCAGCGGGTTCGGGTTTGTTGGTTGAATCTGCCACAGTCCGGGCAGGCGTTAATGTCATGATCAGGCCCCAAACAGAAGAGGCACCGAGAATGACTGTCCTTTGTAGGAATCTGCTGCCCACACGGATACTTGGATTTCTATTGTTTGGTCGTAGAAGACGGAGATGACATAAACTAATCTGTATATTGAGACTTTTTGAAAAATAAGAAAATGGGTACTTTTGACTGAAGAAAGAAAATGGCAGTCAACAGATGCAATGAGGCATCCAAGGAGCCGAAGCGCATGGGTTGACGGTGGAAAAAGAACTGAGGAGGGGCTGGGGACAGCCCCCTTTATAAACAGAGTGATGTTGGTGGGCGGACTGACGTAAGGGGCCGGCCCCAGCTGGGTACTGCTGGCTAAAAGTTTTCCATGGAGTCCTAGTGTCTGGCGGCATAGTCCTTATGGTGTAGCCTGCTGCAGGAGCTCATACCCAAAGTAAGATCAACCAGTTCAGATTTCATCAACAACATGGACAGCTGAAATGCAGTGCCCACTAGGTTCTAGTAGGGGAGGTAGGGTGGGAGCTCAGAATACAGTAAAGATTCCCTTGGAAGAAACAAGATTGCTATGGTGAGTAATTTCTTCTTCAAACCCCAGGAAATCTTTACTGTATTCTGACATATGCAGACTACCCAAGCAGTACCTTTGGAGGCAGGCATAGAACCTATTTAGGAAACAGGCTCTGCAGTACTGCTGTGCCAAATCTGGCATCACTTCTTGCCTGGGTGCCCAGGCAACAGTGCTTAGTAAATATGTGGACAGTTTTCCAGGTAGCTGCTTTACAGATTTCTAACAAGGGAATGTCTCTGGCAGCTGCTATAGAAGCAGATATATCCCTGGTGGAATGAGCCCTAAGGCCCTTGCCCACTTTGCTGTAGCAAAACTGAATACAGGCAACAATCCGGCATGCAATAGTCCTTTCTGCAGCTGGCTTTCCCTTCCCCACTTCTCCACAAGTCAGAAAGAGCAGTGTGTTATCCTGCCTATGGCCTATCGTGTGTTCCAAATAGTAGCCGATAGACCTCTTGACATCAAGGCTATGCAGCCTATGTTCGCCTGGACTGGAACGATCCGTGAAGAAGACAGGCAGAGTAATGGACTGGCTGAGGTGGAAGTCTGATACCGCTTTCGGTAGAAACTTCCTACTGGTCCTAAGGACCACCTTGTCCATATGGACTGAAATGTAGTTAGGCTCTGTGGACATGGCCTGAAGTTTACTAATCCTTCTAGCTGAAGTGACTGCCACCAAGAATGCTGTTTTCTAGGTCACATACTTGAACTCTGCTGAGGACATGGGCTCAAAAAGAGGTTGCATCAGCTGTGCAATGCAATGCATATATTCAGGTCCCACGTGGGGGATGGTTCCTGTGGGGGGGAGGGGTGCAAGCGCAGTAGGCCCTTGAAAAACTTTCTGAAGATCAGATTAGAAGCTAGGGAAGAGCCCTTTCCAGCCGAGAGATAGGCAGAAACAGTTGCCAAGTGTACGTTGAGAGTAGATGGCCTCAGACTCAGGGAATTAAGATGGGCCAAACAGTCCAACAGCACTGGAAGGCCAGCTTGATGAGGGGCTATGTTCTTCTGCTGACACCAGATAGAGAACCTCTTCCACTTGGAAGTGTACGTTTTCCTGGTGGAGGGTTTTCTTGAAACCCAAAGGACCTCCAAGACCCCTTCAGAGAGATGCAAGTTAGCATGCTCTAGGTCCTTAAGAGCCAGGCCCTGAGCCTGAGGGACTTGAGGTTGGGGTACAGGATCCTGCCCTTGGAGGATGTCAGTAGGTTGTGCCTACTGGGGAGGCAAACAGGGCTTGCTATTGACAGGGACATGAGGAGGGAGTACCAGGTCTGCCTGGCCCAGTCTGGAGCTATTAGGATCACTGTTGTTTACTGTGTCTTGAGCTTGTTCAGCACTCTAGGTAGCAGGAGGAATGGAGGGAAGGCATACAGGAACTTCCCTGTCCAATCCAGCAGTAGTGCATCCAGTGGCACTGTGCCCTGTGCAGGAGGTCTGCAACAAAACTGTGGCAACTGGTGATTGTCTGGGGCTGCAAAGAGGTCCACCTCTGGAGTGCCCCACCTCCGGAAAACAGCTTGCTGGACCTGTCTGTTCCAGGACCACTCATGGTGGTTTTGGTCAATCCTGCTCAGGGCATCTGCCAGGACATTGTCCTTTCCTGGAAGATGAACTGCTGACAGAGAGATTCTGAGTGAGTAGGCCAGAGTCCAGATTTTCATGGCCTCTGTGCATAGCAAGGTGGACCTTGTGCCCCTTGCTTGCTTTTGTAGTACATGGTGGTTGTATTGTCTGTTCTGACGAACCACTTTGCCCTGAAGCATTATGGCGAAGGACTGCAGGCCCAGAAGAAATGCCCTGAGTTCCAGCAAATTTATGTGCAGCAATGACTCCTGATGGAGCCATGTACCATGAGCAGTGTGCTCCCCCAGGTGGGTGCCCCATCCTAGGAGGGAGGCATCAGTCAACACAATCTTTGGGGACTGCTGCAGGAATGGCACACCTTCTCTGAGGTTGTCCTTTTCCTGCCACCACTGGAGTGCTTGAAGAAAAAATTACTCACCTTAGTAATGTTGTTTCTTCTAATGGAGTCTTGCTATATTATGACAATTGCAGTTTGTCCCACCATTAGAACTGCCCCGGAGGTGAAATAGTTAACTTCCATGCCAGGCATGGAACTTGGAGTGCGAGCTCGGTTAGAGAAGCTCTGTCTGTGTAATTTCAAACTGAAACTGTCAGATCTTTACGAGCAAAACTCACTAAGGTTCTGTGTGGAAGCTGTAACCTACACTAGTCAACTGGCTACCTAAATATTAACACATATTCCTGGTCCCAACACAAAGACTCAAGTCAGGGGCCAGAAAATAAGATAAGAAAAGGTAAAACAAAACACAACACCCCAAAAACTCCCAAGAAAAAAGGGGGTGGAAAAAACATAAAATGGGCATAAACAAGTGCCCACACTGGACTGCCCACCCCATACCCAAGTAGAAGTTCTGAGAGGGGCAGGCTGGGGAGGTCATAATATAGCAAGACTCCATTAGAAGAAACAACATTACTAAGGTGAGCAATTTTTTCTTCAAACAACATAAAGTCTTGCTATATTATGACAATTGCAGACTACACAGCAGTACCTCCATGGAGGAGGGACAGAACCTACTTAGGAATAGGCTCTGAAGCACGGTTGTGTTAAACCGAGCATCCTCCTGGCCTGGACATCCAGGAGTAATGCTTGGTGAAAGTGTGTACTGCTTTCCAAGTAGATGCTTGACATATCTCTAAGATAGGATGTCTCTGGCAGCAGCTAGAGACGCAGCTGTACCTCTGGTAGAGTGAGCCCTCAGGCCTGAAGGGGGAACTTTCCCCAGTTTTTGATAAAATTGGATACAAGAGACAATCCACCTGGCAATGGATCTCTTAGTGGCAGGTTTCCCTTTCCCAACCTCACCATAAGTGAGAAAAAGTTGGAGGGATTCGAACCTGTGACCCTTGGTACGCTCTATATAGTAACTTAGGGCCCTCTTCACATCTAAACTGTGCAACCACCTCTCACCAGAGGAGGAATGGTCAGTGAAGAATACTGGAAGGGAGATAGAGTGATTAAGATGGAAATCTGAAACTACCTTAGGCAAAAACTTCCTGTTCGTCCTAAGGACTACCTTATCCCTGTGGAAGGAAATAAAGTTAGTCTCTACTGACAAAGCTTGTAACTCACTTATGTGCCTGGCAGAAGTGATAGCTACTAGGAAAACAGTTTTCCAAGTCAAGTACTTAAGCTCTACAGAAGACAGAGGTTCAAAGGGGGGTTGCATCAACTGAGCAATGCAAACATTAAGATCCCAGGCAGGGGCCAGGTCCCTGAAAGGTGGATTAGTATGAAGTAATCCTTTAAAAAACTTGGAAAATACAGGGAAAGAGAGGAGGGCTTTCCTGCTGAAATAAAGGCAGAGACAGCTGCCAAATGTACTTTCAGGGTAGCTGGTCTCAGACCCAAAGAATTAAGATGGACCATATAGTCCAAAACAATGGGCAAGTCAGCAGATTCCGGGGAAATATGTTTCCCAGAACACCAGATGGAAAACCTTTTCCATTTAGAGTTATAAGTAGCCCTAGTGGAAGGCTTCCTAGAAGCCTTCAGGATTTCAAGAACACCTTGAGAAAGGTGTAGGTCAGCAAATTCTAACCCTCAAGAGCCAGGCCTTGAGGTTGAGGGATCTGAGATTCGATACCAAACTCTCCCTGGGCACAGGTTAACAGGTTGTGATTCCTGGGAGACACAGGGAAGATGGACTGCTAAAGACAGAAGGAGGGGTACCAGGGCTGCCTGGCCAATCTGGAGCAATCAGAATCATCCTGCAAGGCTGGGATCTGATTTTGACTAGCACCTTGAATAGGAGAGGGAAGGGGGGAAAGACGTATAGAAACTTCCCTTCCCAATCTAGGAGAAAGGCATCCAGGGGGACTGAGCCCATCACTGGGGGCCTGCAACAAAACAGTGGAAGTTGGTGATTGTCTGGGGCTGCGAAAAGATCTATCTGAGGGGTGCCCCATCTGGCAAAAACTATCCCCAGTACTTGGGGATCCAGAGACCATTCTGATGTCCCTGGGAAATCCTGCTGAGAGCATCTGCCAGACATTGTCCTTTCCTGGGAGGTGAACTGCTATGAGGGAAGTGTTCAGGAATAAGCCAGAGACCACAACTTCATTGCCTCGGTGCACAAGGTCAAGACCGAGTGCCCCCTTGTTTGTTGATGTACCACATTGTAGTGGTGTTGTCTGTTCTGACTTGTACCACTTTGTTCTGAACAGATGCAGAAAACACCTGAAGTGCTAGAAAAACAGCTCTGAGTTCTAGCAAATTGATGTGGAGCAGAGATTCCTGAGGGGACCACACTCCCTGGGTGGAGAGGTCGCCCATGTGAGCTCCCAATCCCAGAAGGGACGCATCTGTAGTAAGGGTCAAGGAGTGAGATAGGGGGATGAAGGGGACCCCTAGTCTCAAAATGCTCTGATCCTGCCACCACTGAAGGGCCTGGATCAGGGTTCGAGTCACTGGGAACAACTTGGAAAGGGGATCTTTCCTTTGGGACCAGAAGGCTCTCAAATGAAACTGAATGTCCCTCATTTGAAACCTTGCTCCTTGCACTACAGATGTGGAAGCAGCCATGTGTCCTAGTAGCTGTAAGAAGTGCCTTGCTGGTCGAGAGACCTGCAGGGTGAAGGAGGAGGCCAGGGCCACTAGGTTCCTTACCCTTTCTAGGGGCAGGAAGGCTCTGGCCTGCTTTTGTGTCCAATTCTGCATCTATAAAGGTGAGTACCAGGACAGGTTCCAGAACTGACTTTGGAAGGTTGAGAAGAAAACCCAGAGAGGTGAGCAGCTGCTGGGTAACTTGCAGGTGTGATTTGACCTGGTCTGGAGACTGACCTACAATGAGCCAGTCGTCTAGGTAGGAAAGATGGCAATCTTTGCCTTCTTAAATGAGCAACTGCTACTGCTAGACATTTTGTGAATACCCTTGGGGTAGAGGTAAGGTAAGGGCATTGCTCTGAACTGGTAATGGCCTGAGGGCAGTTCAATCTGAGGTACTTTCGTGGGAGCTTCGATGAGAACATGGAAATAGGCATTCTTGAGGTCCAGGGAAGCTAGCCAGTCCCCTGGCCTTAGAGAAGGTAAAATCATTGCCAGAGTCACCATTTTGAATTTTGGCTCAAAAGGTGCTTGTTTAGATATCTTAGGTCCAAGATGGGCCGCCATTCTCCTGTCTTTTTTGGGGTAAGGAAGTACCTGGAGTACAGACCCTTGCCCTGGTGTAGGGGAGAAACCCTTTCTACAGCTCTGAGAGCCAGGAGGGTTGAGACTTCTGTTTCTAAGGCAAAGGTCTCTAGAGGGTTTGCAGGTGGAAAAGATCTGATTCTCATCTTCGGAAATTTTTTGAAGCTGAGAACCAGACCCCGGCTTACTACTTCCAGGACCCACTTGTCTGATGTTAGAGACTCCCAGTTCTGAACGAAGTAAGCCAACCTGCCCCCTACAGGTAATGGAGAATCGGCCCTGGGCACCCCATCAGGGTGCCTGTTTGACAGGGGCTTTAGGCTGAGGGGTGGGAGCAGGCCTGCTTGCACCCCGTCTGCCTCTCCCTCTGAAGAACCCCCTCTGAGCATAAGCAGAGGAGGCCTGGGTTTGTTAAAAAGGCCTGTGAAAAGGCCTACCTCTACCCCTGGGGGTCTACCTCTGAGGAGTGGCTTGCCGCTCCTTGGCCTGAGCACTCTTATAGGTTGTCCTATATTCATCCATTTTCTTCATATAATTCTCTGTCTGCTCCCCAAACAGAGAATTTCCTACCACAGGAAAATCCATAGCCTTAGTCTGGGTATCCTAGACAAGCTAGTACACCTGAGCCAAGCCAACCTACGAAAAGCCACAGATGTAGCCATGACTCTAGAGGATACATCATTAAAATCCACAGCAGCATGGAACTGCACCTTGGATGCCTCAATCCATCAGCAGCCACCTGTTCCAGCTCCTTAGCAAGCTGGCCAGGGCCTGTTTGGCCAAGCCATGACAGTGTCCCATCTAGATTTTTGGTATCTTGCCACATAAGCCATGTAATTTGCTTGCCTGAGTCCCAAGGACGCTGCCATGTATTGTTTTTTAGCCATGGCATCAATCTTCCTGGAGTCCTTGTCAGGAGGATGTGAAGCCAAGGGAATATTAGCCTTATCACAGGCTGCAGCCTGAACTACTCCAACATGACTGCATTGCTGTGACAGGAATTCTGTATCAGGACCTGACAAAGTGTACCTCCTGTCCATCTTCTTGTCCACAGGAGGCACAGAATTAGGAGCTTTTAAAATTTTTATTGTTTGTTTCCTAAATGACTTATGTAAGGGGATAGACAATCTCCTAGACTCTGGGATATCCATCATTTCTACAAAATCAGGTTCCTCTTGCTCATCCACAGCTTCCTCCAATGGGAGCTGGAGGGTTTCAACAACCTTTTTATAAAACATAAAGTGAGAAGGGGACTCAGAAAGCGTAGGGGGAGATTCTAAAGGTCTGTCTGGGGAGATGTCCGGTTCAATGGGCACACCCAGACTCTCAAAGTCACATTCATACTGTTCATAATCATCCTCCCCCTCCTCTGGTTCGTAAAACTCTTCTAAGTCATATTCTTGAACCGGTGGAACCGGCCGAACCGACCTTTTACCAGACAGTGGCGGTTCGGACGGAACCGGAGAAAGTGACTGGACAATTTGTATAGCTCTTGCTATCTCTGCAGCAGTTGGAGAAGGAATTTTAGACTCCACACCTGCTGATTTCCTAGTTTTCTTTGCTGGAACTGGCTCCTCTGAGTCAGCTTTACGTTTGCTCGAGGAAGTCTCGCCTCTGGTCAGAGGGTACCTCTCCGTTCGGTTGGTACCAAACCGGCTGGCCATCCGGGTCAGCGGACTTTTTGGCCTCTGTTCCCTGAGCCTGCCAACTCTCTTATCCAGGGTGGCTGCAGGAAATTTACAAATCTGGCAGTCTGAATTGAGGTGGTCAAACCCCAGACAAATACACATGTGGTGTGGGTCAGCCTGGCAAAGGCTTCCCACGACACCACAGTGTTGAAACCCAGTGGGGCCCAGTTTTCTTTGGGTTTCTCAGACATAGTGCCAACCTAACCAAAAACTTGCCCTTTTAACGGCAGTGCCAGGCAAGACACCCTTATCGGTTCCCAACCGTGTCACGGGTCGTGGAAAAAACCGTAATGAAACCCGTGTTTTTTAGAACCGATAAGAACCGGGAACCGCACTCTAAAAGCTTTTAAATGCTTGATTTTTAAAGTTTTAAAACAACCTGATCGGTTCAAACCGAACCGATAAACATTTACAAGTTCCACACAGAAATAAACCTGTCTATTACTTACAATACCACAGACAGAGCTTGAACCGATCGGTTTGCGGTTAAAATAATAATACTCGCGGTTGAATTTAACCGAGAAAACACTGTTTAAACCGAGAAATGAACCGAGCAGTAGGAGAAATCTCCGGAGCGACTGTTCAGTGAGGCGGAGTAAAGAATCTGACAGTTTCAGTTTGAAATTACACAGACAGAGCTTCTCTAACCGAGCTCGCGCTCCAAGTTCCATGCCTGGCATGGAAGTTAACTATTTCACCTCCGGGGCAGTTCTAATGGTGGGACAAACTGCAATTGTCATAATATAGCAAGACTTCATGTTGTTTGAAGGAAAGTTCCTGTGATTGGTACTAGTTTTGACAGGGAGTCCTTTTTCTGGGCCCAGTGAGACCTTAGGTGAAACTGGATACATAGATACACAGACAGTGTCGGCAGATAAGGGCCTATGGCCCACCCAGTCTGCCCATTTGAGCTTGTAAGTTCAGTTTGTTTTCCTAGAAGTCTGTTTCCCCTTACCCCTGGCCTCTAGAATTCCTTTATGTCTATCCCATGCATTCTTAAATCCCGTGATTGTTTCAGCCCCCACCACTTCCTCTGGCAGGGTGTTCCACTTGTCCACCACCTGTTCTGTGAAGAAATTCTTTCTCATGTTTCCTCTGAATCGTCCTCCTCCAACTTCATCCCATGCCCTCTAGTCCTGGAATATCTTTTTCGCTTAAAAATAGTGTTTTCCTGCACCCTGTTCGTCCCTGTAAGATACTTGTATGTCTCTATCATATCCCTCTCTCCTCCCTCTCTCCAGGAGTACATGTTCAGTTCCTTCAACCTGTCTTCATAGAACTTGTGATGCAATCCATGCACCATCTTTGTTGCCCTCCTCTGAACCTTCTCTACCCTGTCTATGTCCTTACATAGGTATGGTCTCCAGAACTGTACACTGTACTCCAGGTGGGGCCTCACTAGTGTCTTGTATAGCGGAATTATGACCTCCCTTTTCCTGCTGGTGATGCCCCTGGCTATACATCCCAGCATCCTATTTGCTTTACCTGCTGTCTTGTCACACTGTTTCTACCTTGAGGTCATCAGAGATGACAACCCCAAGATCCCTTTCCTGCTTGGTGCATGCTATATCCTCACCCCCAACTGATATATTGTGCCAGGGTTTTTGTGCCCCATATGCATTATCTTGCACTTCTTTGCATTGAATTTCAACTGCCAAACCCCTGACCATTCTTCAAGTTTCTGCAGGTCGCTTTCATTCTGCCTACACCCTCTGGTGTGTCTACTCTGTTACAGAGCTTTGTGTCATCAGTGAACAGTGAAATTCTGCCTTCTAGATCCTGCAATGTCACTGATGAAGATGTTGAATAGGACCGGTCCCAGCACTGATCCCTGTGGTACCCCACTGGTCACTCTCTTCCTCTGCGTGGAGTGACAGCATTTACCACCACCCTCTGTGTCCTGCCACCCAGCCAGTTACCTACCCACCACACTACTGTCCTGCCCACACCCATATTCCCCAGTTTATGCATAGTCTTCTATGTGGCACAGTGTCAAAGGCCTTGCTGAAGTCCAGATAGGCCATGTCCACTGCCTTCCCCTGATCCACCTCCCTAGTCACCCAGTCAAAAAATTCAGCGAGGTTGGTCTGACATGACCTCCCCCTGGTGAAACCATGCTGCCTTGGGTCCTGTAGTCCATTGACAACCAGATGTTCCACCAATCTCTCCTTCAGTAGTGCTTCCATGATCTTCCCCACTACCGAGGTGTCTCTCATCTGGAACATGGCTCCTGGCACTGTTGCTGTAGAGGCTGCCATGTGACCCAAGAGTTGCAGGAAATGCCTTGCTGGCCTGGGGGTATGCAGCTGGTAGGAGCTTACCAGCTGTACCAAACTGTCCACCCTTCCCTGAGGGAGGAATGCTTTTCCCTGCAGTGTGTCCAACTCTGCTTCTACGAGTTGAACCGGCTGCAAGACTGACTTTTTTTAGGTTTACCAGGAACCCCAGAAACTGTAGGGTCTCCTGTGTGAGAGTTAGCGCATCTCTGTCTTATTTAAAATTTGGTAATCAGGAAAGGCAGACTGAGCCAAGGCTCATTTCCAGGTGAGACCTGGGGCATGGGGAAGGGGAAAAATACATTAGATACAACAATACTTACATGATACATAAGATACAGGGGGAAAAAAAACAGTACTTTACAGCGATACATAAGCTACACTGGATACAGGAAGGCATAAACACAGTGGTTTACAAAGGTATGAGAGTGTTGACAATACAGTTATAGTCTTTTTCCAAGTTTACGATTGGTACAGGATGAAATCACAGTTTTACATTAATGCTGGAATGGAGACAGTAGCAGTTGTGTTTCTAACTAAGCAAGAGAAGGGATTGCAGCCCCCATCTTCTTCATGTAAACCTGTTTGTTCGCCACAGAAGTTGCCTCACAGGGGAAATCCAGTGCCTTAGACTGTGTGTCCTCAGTCAGGTTGGTGGCCCTGAGCCAGGCAAACCTCCTCAGGGACACAGAGGTCGCCATTACCCTGGCCAGTTTCAATGGAATCCACTGCCATGTGGAATTGGTACTTGGAAGCCTCAATGCCACATTCTGCAGTTTCAGTAAGATCAGCTGCCAGAGGGGGCAGAAGCTGACTTAGCCATCTCCATAACAGAGTTCCAGAGATTCCTCTGATATCTGGAAACACAGGACATGTAAGAGGCTTGCCTACTAGCCAAGGAAGCCCCTAAATAGGCCTTCTTGGCAATGGAGTCCATCCTCTTGGGAGTCTTTCTCTGGAGTGTGGGATAACAGAGGTATGCCTGCTTTATTACAGGCAGTTGGTGTACTACCCCTTCATGGCTGGGGTGACCAAAGAGGAAAGTACAGTTATGTAAGAACTTACCGTAACAGTAGATCTTCGAGAGAGGCTCTTGCAGTAGGTAATTACATATGGGACTGACGCCGTCAGGCGTCAGGACCCCATGGAAAAATTTCTAGCTAGCAGTCTCTGGCGAGGGACCGCCCTCACGTCAGGTGACCGGTGTCAGGCAACGTCGGTATAAAGGGGTGGTCCCTCACGCCCGCCTTCCAGTTCTTTCCTGCCAAAAGTCAAAAAAGGCGAGACGAGAGAGAAGAGGATATTCCCTCACTGGAAAAGGAGCTGAAAAAGCTTAGGGGGATGGAGGGCGGGAAGGTATTACCTACTGCAAGAGCCTCTCTCGAAGATCTACAGTTACGGTAAGTTCTTAAGTAACTGTACTATCTTACTTCGAGAGGGCTCTGGCAGTAGGTAATTACATACAGGACTGAGTCCCAAGCAGTCTGGAACAAAGAGAAGCACACGGGAGGAGGAGGAGGAAACTACTCATAGGGGATCCTCTGGCTGAGAAGGACTTACGAAAGAAGTCCTTTCAGAACAGCCAACTCGAAGCTGGCTCTCCGGCGAGAGGCAATGTCCAAACTGTAGTGTTTCGTAAATATATGGACTGAAGTCCAAGTTGCGGCGGCGCAAATATCAGCCTCTGACACATTCTTAAAACAGGCAGCAGAGGCCGCGACACCCCTGGTGGAGTGATCCCTGACCTGACCTGGAAAGGTCTTGTGATACTTGTCATAGCAGAAAGTGTTACAGTGAGCCAACCATTTGGACAAACATTGTTTGGAAACAGCGTTGCCTTCTCTTTTGCTGGCAAAAGAAACAAATAGTTGGTCAGTCTTTCTGAGATCCTTTGTCCTGTTGGTGTAGTATCTTAGAATCCAGTGAACGTCCAGGGTATGTAAAAGATACTCCCCGTGATTGGAGTGCTGTGTGAAAAAGGCAGGCAGTTCAATGGACTGGTTCAATGTAGATTTAGCTACCACCTTAGGAAGAAACTTAGGATTGGTGCTCAGAGCCACACGTTCCTTATGGAAAATCAGATATGGAATTTTGCACATCAAGACCTGAAGCGCGGAAATTCTTCGAGTGGAAGTAATAGCCACTAAGAAGAGAGCCTTCCACGAAAGGAACTTAAGTTCTGCTGAGGCTGCCGGCTGAAAGGGAGGCAGCGTAAGCTTCTCAAGAATGAAATTCAAATCTCAAGGAGGGGCAGGAACCCGAATGGGGGGTCTCTAATGAAGAACCACTCGTAGAAGGATCTTCACAACCTCCAGCTGAGCGAAAGTTCTGTCCCCAAAGGGAACATGATAGCGTCCAGAGCCGCCATGTGAACCTTCAAAGAGGAATGACTGAGACCCAGGTCGAAGAGATAATGCATGTAGTCCAGCAGCCGCCCAACGGGGCAGGAGAAAGGCTCCAAGTCTTTGGACGAAGCCCAAATGGAAAACCGTTTCCAATTCATGGCATAGGTGGAGCGAGTGGACGGCTTCCTGGCCTCCACAAAGATCTCTGCTACTTGAAGGGAAACCCCAAAACGGGCTTGTGCTACGTCTGTAGGAGTCTAGCATGCAGCTGAAGGGACCTGAGGCCCAGATGGACCTGGGATCCCCGATCCTGGGTCAACAGAAGTGGCGAAAAAGGAAGAGGAATCAGAGGTTCCTCTGAGTACTGTTGCAGAAGAGAGAACCAAACTTGCCTGGGCCAGAAGGGAGCGACGAGAATCATACGGGCCCCTTCTGAGTTGAGCTTGTGCAGGATCCTCGGAATCAACGGAATTGGGGGGAAAAGCACAGACGAACCTGCCCTTCCAGTCGAGAGACAGAGCGTCTCTCCACAGCCGCCCATGCCCTGGAGCGAGTGAGCAAAAGGTGGGCAGTTTTGCGTTTAGTGGGGACGCGAACAGTTCGACCTGAGGGGTTCCCCAACATAGGAATATGCTGTCTGCTATTTCCTGGTCCAATTCCCACTCGTGAGGTTGTGCCGAGGATCGGCTCAAGTGATCTGCCAACGAATTCTCTACCCCCGGGACGTGGACCGCCGTGAGATGAAGTTTGTGAAGGGTCGCCCATTCCCAGTCCCGCATCGCTTCCCGACAAAGAGGGCAGGAACGAGTCCCCCCCCTGTTTGTTGAGGTACCAGACTACACTCATATTGTCGGTCTGGACAGCCAGGTGACTGGGAAGCAGAAAGGGGCGTAACGCTTGAAGAGCGAGCAGCACCGCTCTGAGCTCGAGCACGTTGATGTGAAGCATCTGCTCGAGTATGGACCACGAGCCCTGGGTGCGCTGGGATCCCAGATGAGCTCCCCAAGCTTTGCCCGAGGCATCCGTTGTCAGTGTTTGGGAGTGGGGAGGAAGGCAGAAGGGAACTCCCTGACAAAGGTTCTCCTGAACCTACCACCAGTGCAAATCCCGAATCATCGGGTTAGAGACTAGCACCTCTTGGTCCAAGTCATCGACTAATTGATCCTACTGAGACCGAAGAGGTCACTGAGAGATTCTCATGTGGAGACAAGCACATGGAATTGTCGGAATTGCAGCCGTAATGAGCCCCAGGAGGCAAAGGACCGACCTGGTGGGAATCCGCCTGAGAGAGGACAAGAAGCTTGCCTGAGCTTGGAGTGTGGCCACCATGTCTGGGGGTAGAAAGGCCATACCGGTGGTCATGTCCAGAATCGCCCCGATGAACTGGAGGCGTTGAGATGGGATCAAATGGGATTTGGTCTGGTTGATGGTAATACCCAGGCTGGTAAAGACCTGCCTGGTAAGGCAAAGGGAACACAGGAGCTCCTCCCTGGACGGGGCCGCCAGGAGCCAATCGTCCAGGTACGGGAAAACCTGGACTCCCTTGGTACGCAGGTGGGCCGCCACCACTGACAGACATTTGGTGAATAATCGGGGGCCTGAGGAAAGACCAAATGGGAGGGTCTTGAACTGGTAGTGGTACCCCTCGAAAGCAAACCGGAGGTATATGCGGTGGAAAGGGCAGATAAGGATATGCAGGTATGCATCCTGCATGTCCAGAGAACACAGCCACAGTCCCGGCCAAAGGAGGAGCAGGAGACTCTGTAGGGAGAGCATCCTGAACCTTTTGTACTCCACAAACAGATTTAGAGAGCTGAGGTCCAGAATGGGCCTCATGTCTCCTGTCTTCTTGGGGACCAGGAAGAATTGGGAGTAGAAACCCGTCCTCCGAAGAGAGGGAGCGACGGGTTCTATTGTCTCCTTCAACAGAAGCGAGGAGATTTCTTCCTGAACCTTAAGAAGATGTTCGGGGGAGTAAGATGACCCGGGGGCGGTTCTGAAGAAACTCTATGGTGTGGCCCTCTGCTATGAGCTGCAGGACCCAAGCGTTGGTTGTGATCCTCTCCCAACCCGGCAGATGAAGGGAGAATCTCCCGCCTACTGGTTCCTCTGGATTGACCAGAGGCTGTGGGAGAGGGAGGGAGTCAGGAATTGTGGGGCAGCGCCGCGGCTGGAGCTCCCACAGCCCGTTTAGGTGGGGTGGGGGGGCTCGCAGCCGGAGGGGCCCTGCATTTGTTGGCCCGCTTTCCTTGTGGTTTCGCCTTAGGCCTTGCGTGACAGCGAAAGGAACGGTGCTGTGCTTATGGGGCTCTGTACATGGAGTCGACCTCCTTGAGAGCAGTGCCCTACTCTCTCAGTTCGGTAATGATGTCCTTGACATCACCACTGAACAAAACCAAACCTCGGAAGGGGGCATCCTGAATGGCGGATTGTACTTGTGAGGCCAAACCTGACACCTGAAGCCAGACATGTCGCCGCAGACTCACGACGAACGCCAAACTTCGTCCAGAAGCGTCCACCGCATTATAAGTAGCGCGCAGCATGTGCCTACTGGCCGAACGTGAGGAGTGGACTAGGTCTGCCACTTCCTGTTTAGTCTGGGACTGAGGAAGGGTGTCCAACTTGGCTTCCACCTCGCTAGGGATAGCCTTCTGGTAATCCCCCATGTGAGCCACATAGTTCAAGGCTCTGATACTCAGAGTGGAAGAAGAAAAGACCTTCTTGCCGTACTGGTCCAGAAGGCGGGATTCCTTATCTGGTGGGGACAAGCTCATGTGTTTTGGGTTAGCTGAACGGCCGTGGGCAGCACTGATCACGACCGAATCAGCCTTGGGGTGTGACAAAAGAAAGACAATCCCCTCGGGAGCCTGATACAGCCTATCCACCTTCCGAGAAAGGGGAGCTAAAGCCGACGGTTGTTTCCAGATAGTGGAGACGAGGTCAGTGTGAGGCTCGATCCAGGGTGGAACTAACGTGGGAGCGACCTCGGGCAAATCCAAATGGGCAGCTAGCTTCTGCCTCTGTGGATCCGGCTCCATAGATTTCCACTGATGAAGAGCCTGGATTTTTCTCAGCAACTCCGTAAATGAGGGATCCTCTGGAGGGGACTTCGGAGGAGTCCTGGGCCTGTCAGGAGTGCGAGGCTCATCCAGATCGGAGCTATCGGAGTCATCCGATGAGTCCGACGAAGGAGAAGACGAAGACCCCTCCCCACTCGGGGGAGGAACACGACCCCTAGGGCCAAGGTGCCACCCCCAGCCTTAGACCCCGTAGCAATGTCTCTGGGGTTGGGGGGAGGAGGGGTCTCTCACCCTTGGCGACGGGGATCCGGGACCAGGTCCGTCGTCGGGAGGCGGCTCTCCACCTCCCTGGTGAGCTGAGCCTTGCCTCAGCCCACCAAGAAGCCAGAGTCTCCCTCAGATCCACCGGTGGCTGAGGGGACGGTGGAGGAGGGGATACGAATACTGGGGGTATCCGTAGGGCAAGTATCCATAGCCCGACGGCGGGAATCCCGGCGTCAAGTACTGAGGCACTGGGTACTGCGGCGTTGGATACTGCAGCCTCGGGTACTACAGTGCCGGACACTGTGGAGCCAGATAAGACGGCATAAGATCCAGCATCAGGGGCTCTACCAGAGTAGAAGGTCCTGGAAGAGGCCCCGCAGGCAGGCCCAAAACAGGGGGCCCGGCGGGCATCGGGTCTGATGTCGGCCGGTGTCAAAGGGTCTGACGTCAGGCCATCTGGACCTACGGGAGAAAGGCCTGATGGAGGCGCCGAAGAGTCCCCAGCGGTGTCTGGGGTAGGGCTGAGGATCCTCTGGGTCCAGCTGGGGAGATGCAGGGGCCTCGGACAGCAGTGGCGAAGGCTGCGGGGAGCCAGCGGCGCCAGATGAGATCAGAGGATCCGGCGTAGGCTCCTTCACCGAGCGACCACCAGACCGGCTGGCGGGCATCTGACCGGCGGGATCCGGGCGGGCGTCGGAGGAGCCGACATCCGACTGATCGGACCCAGCGCCCGAAGAAGGCCGCAGGGAGGCCACCTTGGACGAGTGGCTTGACGACCGCGCTGCCCGGGAAGGTTGGAGCGACTTAGCGTCGGCCTGGTGGACGCCAGAGGAGCCGACGCCCGATTTACTGGAGAGGTTCGAACCAGAAGGCCGCTGCAGGGGCTCCTTTATTGGAGAGCGGATGCCTTTGGCCCCAGCGCAAACCAGCCGGGGAGCAATGCCGTCTTCAGACACCACTAAGACGGTCACATGAACGGGGTCCCCCAGAGGGGACGTTACCTGAAGGGCTGCACCGCCGTAAGTCACCGCAGCTGTGGATGAGGAGTCTCGGTCCCGGTGCTTCTCCTTCTTCTTAAGGCCCTCGGGAGAGGTGGAAGCCTGTCGGAGCTTTTTCAGCTCCTTTTCCATGGAGGACATTTTCTTTAGTATGTGAGCCTCCAGGGACTGCTGCCTTCTTTTGCGGGTGGTCGCGTTGAACTTCAGGCACTGCTGACAGGAATCCACGGGGTGGTCAGGGCCTAGGCAGATGAGGCACCGAGAATGGCCGTCCTTGTGTGCGAGCTGGGAGCCGCATGAGCCACACTTGTTCTTGTGCTCGGACATGGTACGGGACGACATACACGGCAGGTAAGAAAATCCTGACGAAAATCATCGAAATCGAACAAAAACCAATGGTATAACTACCAGTGACAATTGACTGACGAGCAGTGTAAGTTAACCGCGAGGCGCTGTCAAAAGCAAACGGCAGGAAAGAACTGGAAGGCGGCGTGAGGGACCGCCCCTTTATACCGATGTTGCCTGATGCCAGTCACCTGATGTGGGGGCAGTCCCTTGCCACAGACCACTAGCTAGAAATGTTTCCGTAGGGTCCTGACACCTTCTGGCTTCAGTCCTATATGTAATTACCTACTGCAAAAGCCCTCTCGAAGTAAGATCTCGGCTTCCCCTCTGGCCACTAGATATTTCCTTTCCATCTTCTTGTCCACCGGGGGGACAGAAGTGGAATTCTGCAGGATCTTGGTGGCTTACCTCTTCAGAGACTTGTGGATGGGAAGAAGCAGCCTTTTTGTTGCTGGCACATCCATCATCTCCATGTAGTCTGGCTCCTCCTCCTCCTCAGTGGTCTCTTGAATGGGGAGGCCAGAGTCTCTGCCACCTTTTTCATAAATGATAAATGGGAGGAATAGTTTTCGGGACGTTTAGGAGGAGAGTCGAACTCCTCTCTGTCCGGGAAAATCTCTGGCTCAACGGGTTCCCCAAACTCCTCTTCCTCCTCATAGTAGGGGGCATGTTCAAATGAACCAGTAACTGCTAAGATATCCAGTACTTGAACCGGAGGCTGCTGCGGTACTTGCTGGGTAACCGGAACAGGGCCATTGAACTACAGCAGCTGAATAATCCTGATCACATTTGCGATCTCCTCAGCAGTCAGAACCGCAGGACCTTCCAACTGCGGTTTCTGCGCTGTATGCTTTTCCTTCTTTTTTCTTTTGGAGGCCACAGCCAGTTCAGTGGTCGGTTTTGCACTCCTTTTTGTCCCTGAGGAAGTTTTGCCCTTGTCAGATGGCTTTCCCTCTGGTTCCTTTGGTTTATCTTGGGTAGAAGGAAGAACCGTATATCCGGAAGCTGGTTCAGCAGCTTTATCAGACATTTTTCTCTCAGTCGGTTCAATCACCTATCAAGCGTAGAAGGAGGGAAATTTTTACAAGTCTTGCACTCTGTGTTCAGGTGGTCAAACCCGAAACAGAAGACACAAATTAAGTGTGGGTTGGCCTTTGCAAACGGCTCGCCACACTCAGTGCACTGTTGGAAATCAGTAGGGCCGGTTCTCTTTTTAGGCTTCTGTGACATAACCTAAAAAAAACACCTTAATAACTGGTTCTGAGAGGAAAGACACTAAATAACAAACAAAACAAAGTTCTCAGTTATTTTTTTTTTTTTTTGCAGTCGGTTCAGCAACCGATAGGACCACCAAGAAATTCCTGGTTTAGAATCACAGAAGTGCGAGGAGAATCCAGCCAACAGAGAACTAAGTTAAATTTAGTCAAGAAACAATAACTCTTACCTCAGAAAAACAACTAAAGTCCAGTTCCTTCCCGGTTACAAGGAACTGACAAGGAACTGCAAAACTCACCAAAATAACACTAACTCTAGACTAGTCTACCTGTAACCCAAGGACAGTGCTTCGAAAATTAACTTAGAAAAAACAATAAAAATAAATATCTTCAAGAAAACTGAGAAGTATCTGAGGCATCTTACTAGGCAGGCGTAGTAAAGAATCTGATGGTTGCATAGAATGCACCAGGGACAGTTGGTTGAAAAATGAGCTCGAGACTATCAATGTTCCACTATAAACACAGGTTCCATTAACTCATTTCCCTCTGGGGCAGTTGAATGGTGAAGGCTAACTGCATCAGTCAGAATACAGTAAAGATTTCCTGGGGTTTGAAGTGGGTGATTTGATACCTTTTACTGGACCAACAAAAAAATTTACAAAACACAAGTTTTCACGCTACACAAAGCCCTTCTTCTTCAGGTGTAGCAGGTTCTACATAAAAAACAAGCTTTCCTACTTTGGACAGAGCAATCTACTGATAAATCAATTTTTACAAATGGGCGTGACAGTTCTTGATAAGGAAGTATCATAACCAGTAAGAAGGAAGTATTAAGGCTTCACTTCAGCAACTTGAGTGAATCTTATTTGGGGGGGGGGGTTCTGTGGCTGGTGGCCTTCCTTGATAAGATTTATATTGAATGTATTCTACCAAGAGGGCATAATGAGCAGCTGAAACATTAAAAAACAAAACAGAAAATGCTATAAATTAGCTTAGCAAAGTAGTAAGGTGAAACCTGATTCATCAATTCTGCTACTGCCAGAGTCCCAGTAAGTGCCTGCTAAGGGACGAAATGCACCAACAACATGCTGCTAATATGCAGATTTTATACTAATTAAGTGCCGCTGATTTTGGTCACTTGTCCCTGATTTGCTCAGCCAGGGACTGAGAGGCATACTGCTCTATGAGGCACATTCTGGACTGTTTCTGGTCTCCGTCTTAGGCCAGATTGTGAGCCATGTCTCTCAAGGTGCACCTGGTGACTGAGTATGACAAGCAGTTTTAGTGTTTTGATTAGTAGGGTTTATGTATGTATTAGTGGATGTTATTTATATTATACTGTCGTTTTGTTTATATTTATATGCCGTCTGTCAGTTTTTTATATTTTGTAAGGGTGCCCAAAAGAAATAAAATCTACAGCTACTACTACTACTACTCAGGAGAAACGCAGGGAGTACTTCTTCACAAAAAGAGTAGTGAATGCCTGGAATAGCCTCCCAGCTGAGATGGTGGGGCAAAAACTGTAACGGAATTCAAGAAACCATGGGATATGCAAAATGGAACCTTAACGGTTAGGGAAGGGAGGGCTATGCCAGAGATCAAGTGGGTTCTGCGGTATTACAGTAGGTAGGGAAAATGGGCAAACTAAGTGGGCCACACGGTCCTTATCTGCCATCAATTTCTATGTTTCTATGGTGGTCATTCTGGCATGCCAAAACAGTTACTCAGATTGTGGCCCCATAAAAAGTGATGACCAAATTTGTCAAACGGCTTGACTACCAGTTCCCTCCTCTGAATGGTACCCTACACCTTCTAAATGAAAGCTAGTACCACTGTGGCTTATGCAGAAGCAATTTTTTTTCTATTCTTTGTTTAACCCCACCCCCCCCCCATTTATCCAGCCTGCTCCTATCTGTGGAACCTTCCTGCCCGATCACCCAACTTTTTCCCTTCATTACTTGAAGAGGACCAGCTTCTGGTGGGGTAGTACCTTGGTCAGAGGTTTGGAGCCTGTGAGTGTGCCAGCATCATACAGCCATCTGGGAGTTTTTCTGCCAAGTTTTAAGCTCTGTGGGCTGCCAATCATGTAACAACGCATGTGCATGCGTATCTGCATCTGTGGGGCCCACCCCACCAAGTGTGAAGTGTGTGATCCCCCCGTGCTGCCACCTGGGTTCCTGTCATCGAGGCACAGATCGGGAAGCATAGGAAAAAACAGGAGCAGTTGTAAAATTCACAACAAGAGTATTTATTTCTACTAGCAGTAACATAAAAAATAAAATTGTTCAGTGTAACTATTTACAAAGGCCCCCCAAAAAACCCCAGAAAAAGTCCATCTGAGTTATTCTTCAATCTGTGTGTCCATTCTTCCCTCTCAAGCAGTTGCAGCTCAGCTCTCTTATAAGTCCTTCCAACCCCCCATTCTTAACAAGCATCCTGGTATTGTATGTTTCAGGCAGGAGCAAGGCAGGAACACAGTGTGCCAGAGCTGAGGCCCCTTTTTCCACATCTCTTCTGCAAAAAGCTTAAACATTTGCACTCAGGTAACCTCTCGAGTTTCCATTAGCTTTCTGCAATCATCTCAAACCACCATTATACACATTTCAGAAATTAACACTATATATTTTCTCAACAAAGGGCACCCAACATCAGTTACAGTTCCACATAATGATTTGCATATTTTTTTATATCAGCAGATATGTAAGGGAGAAAAAGACAAACAGTAAGGGATGACTGAGAGATAGCGAGAGGCAAAGAACTGTGAGAGTGTCGGGGTGATCAAGTCCTAGGTCTCATGGGAAAACTTGGTTGTGCAACCAGACAGACAAATAGACAGGAAAGGAGAGAACAGAACAGATCCCTACATTCAAACTCTTTCCATAACAACTGGGACAGGGTCCTATTCCACCCTGTCACAATTCCGTTTGGTGGCAGACAAGCAGCGGGGCATAGTGCTCCCCCTTCCTCAAGGGATGACAGCTGTCTTTGGGTATTGATATTCAGATCCCAAGCAGGAGATGGCTCCCTAAAGGGAGGGTTGATATGAACCAGATCTTTGAAAAACTTACTGAACACAGAATGAGAAGCAAGGGAAGATCCCTTCCATGCAAAGAGAAAAGCAGAGACAGCTGCTAGATGAACCTTAAGAGTAGCAGGCCTGAGGACCAAGCTATTCAAATGGACTAGATAGTCCAAAGCTGTGGAAATGCCAGCAGAATCTGGCTATATATTCCTCTGAGAACACCAGATGCTGAATCTCTTCCACTTGGAATTACAGGTTTTTCTGGTGGAAGGTCTTCTAGAAACCTTTATGATATCCATAACTCCTTGTGAAAGATGCAAACCTGTGCACTCTAGCTCTTCAGGAGCCAGGCTTCGAGTCTGAGAGGTTGAAGGTTGGGGTACCAAATCCTCCCCTGTGAGAAGGACAGGAGGTCGTGCCTCCTGGGAAGACAGAAAGGAACTGTCACTGCCGGAGACAACAACAGGGGATACCATGGTTACCTGGCCCAATCTGGTGCCACCAATATCACTGTGCAGGGTTGAGACCTGATTTTGATCAGTACTCTGAAAATCAGAGGAAAAAGGGGGAAGGCGTAGAGAAACCTGTTTGTCCAATACAACAGGAGAGCATCCTGAGGAACAGGCCCCATGATTGGAGGGCTGCAACAGAACAGTGGAAGCTGATGATTGTCTGGGGCTGCAAAGAGATCTCTGGAGTGCCCCATCTCTTGAAAATGACCTGAAGAACATGATAATTCAGGGACCACTCATGGTGACCTTGAGAAATTCTGCTGAGGGCATCTGCCAGCACACTGTCCTTCCCCGGAAGATGCACTGCTATCAGGGAAGTCTGAAGAGAATAGGCCAGCGACCATATCTTCATGGCCTCTGTGCACAAGGCCGTGGACCGAGTGTCCCCCTTGCTTCTTTATGTACCACATGGTGGTGGTGCTGTCTGTCCTGACTTGCACCACTTTCCTCTGAACTGATTCTGAGAATGCTTGAAGTGCTAGAAACACAGTCCTGAGTTCCAGAAGACTGATATGAAGGACAGACTCCTGCTGTGACCGTGTGCACTACACAGTGAGGTCCCCCAGATGAGCTCCCGAACCCAGAAGAGATGCAACTGTTGTGAGAACAGCTGAGGGTGTCTGGTGAAGAAAAGGGACACCTTGTCTGATACTGTCCTCCTCCAACCACCATTGGAGAGCCTGGACAAGAGCCTGAGTCACTGGAATTAACTTGGTAAGAGGGTCCTTCTTCTGAGACCAGAAAGACTTTAGGTGAAACTGAATGTCCCTCATTTGGAAACTGGCTCCTTGGACCACTGCAGTGGAAGCTGCCATGTGGCCAAGAAGCTGGAGAAAATGTCTGGCTGGACAAGACACTCGAGGTCTGAAGGAGGCTGCCAGATCTGTGAGAGCCTTTACTCTTGAGAGAGGGAGAAAGGCCACTGCCTGAAGGGTATCCAGCTCTAGCCCTATGAAGGTGAGAAGCTGAACTGGTTCCAGAACTGACTTGGACAGACTGAGGAGAAATCCTAGGGAACCCAGAAGCATCTTGGTAATAGTCAGAGCTGACTTGACTTAGTCTGAGGACTGGCCTACAATGAGACATTCATCTAGACAGAGGAACACAGAAATGCCCTGCCTTCTGAGGAAGGCTACAACCACTGCTAGGCATTTTGTAAAGACTCTAGGAGCAGATGTCAGGCCAAAGGGCATTGCTCTGAACTGATAATGACCTGAGGGCAACTCAAACCAGAGATACTTTCTGTGGGAGCATCTGATAGGGATGTGAAAATAGGCATCCTTGAGGTCCAGGGAGGCTAGCCAGTCTCCTGGTCTCAGAGAGGGAAGACTGATTCCCAGAGTCACCATTTTAAATTTTGGCTTTGTAAGATGTTTGTTCAGATATCTTAGGTCTAGGATGGGTCGCCACTCCCCTGTGTTTTTTGGGGTAAGGAAGTATCTTGAATGCAAGCCCTTCCCTCTGTGCAGCAGAGGTACTTGCTCCACAGCTCTTAGGAGTAACAAGGAAGAAACCTCTGCCTCTAAAGCAGCTTTTTCCAGAGGTGTGGCAAGTTTGAAAGGTCTTGCTCTTATTTTGGGAAATCATTTGAAGCTGACCGCAAGTCCCTGGCTTACTACTTCCAGGACCCATTTATCTGAAGCGACAGACTTCCATGCCTGGAAGAAGTAAGCTGGCCATCCCCCTACTGGAATAGAGGAGGCAACCCGGTCTGACACATCAGGGTGTCTGTTTGGCAGGAGCCTTAGGCTGTGAAGAGGATGCAGCCCTGCTCACCCCTCTTCTGTCTCTCCCTCTGAAGAACTCCCTCTGCTGAAAAGCAGAGGAAACCTGGGCTTGGTAAAAAGGCCTGTGAAAAAGCCTCCCCTGCCAGCTCTAGACTGCTGCTTTTGTGGAGTGGCTTGCCTTTCCTTGGCCACTGCACTCCTGTAGGTGGTCCTGTATTCATCTATCTTTTTCATGTATGCCTCGGTCTGCTTCCCAGAGAGTTCTGTGTGACAGGGAAATCCATGGCCTTAGCCTGGGTATCCTGTGAGAGGCTAGTACATCTGAGCCAAGCAAACCTCCACAAGGAGACAGATGTAGTCACGACTCTTGATGCCACATCATTGGAGTCTACAGCAGCATGAAACTGAACCTTAGATGCCTCTATGCCATCTGCAGCCACCTGTTCCAGCTCCTTGGCCAGCTGAGGAGGGGCATTTTTTGCTAGTTCCAGAACTGTATCCCACCTAGATTTCTGTTACCTAGCCACACAGGCCATGTAAGAGGCCTGCCTGAGTCCCAAGGAGGATGCTAAATACTGCTACTTTGCCATAGCATCCACCTTCCTGGAATCCTTATCTGGTGGGTGTGAAGCCAAGGGAACATTGGCCTCATCAAAGGCTGAAGCCTGCACAACCCAACATGGCTACAATGATCGTATAGGAATTCCATCCCAGAACCTGACAACATATACCTCCTGTCCATCTTTTTATCCACAGGAGGTATACAAGTGGGAACCTGCAGAATTGTTTGAGTCCGTTTCCCCCAAAGATCTGTGCAGGGGAATAGACAGTCTCTTTGACTCTGGGACTTCCATCATTTCCACAAAGTCAGGGTCCTCTTCCTCTTCAGAAGCTATCACAATTGGCAGCTGGAGAGTTTCTGCCGCGTTTTTGTAAAACAAAAAGTGGGAGGAGGACGTAGAAAGTCTGGGAGGAGAAACAGAGGTAGGCCTGTCTGGAGAGATGTCAGGCTCCACTAGTTCATCTAGGCCTCCAAAATCATTATCTTCGTCGTCTGCTTGTTCTTCTTCTCCTTCCCACTCCATTCCACAAAAGGCCTCCAGATCATATTCCGAGAAAGCCTGAACTGACTCAACCGATTGCCCTCTAGAGGTCGTCGGTTCGGTTTTGATTGGGACGAAGCGATTGTACAATGGTGATCGCTTTGCGATTTCTTCAGCGTTTGGGATCTGCGGGTTTGGATCTGAACCAACCGACTTTCTTTTCCTTTTTGATGGAACCGATCCCTCGGAATCGGATTTCCTTTTGCCCAAGGAGGAATCGCCCGTGTCAGCAGGCACCTCCTCAGGTTCAGTCGGAACCGAACTGGGCTGGCCATCCAGATCAGCGGATTTCTCGGCCGCTTTTTCCTTCAGCCTATTTAACCACTTTTCCAATGTGGCTTTAGGAAAATTTGCACATATTTGGCAGTCTGTTTTAAGGTAATCAAACCCCAGACAATAAACACAGACGAGGTGGGGATCAGCTTTGGCAAAAGCCTCCCCACATTCCGTGCAATGTTGAAACCCAATGGGACCGGTTTTCTTTTTGTGTTTCTCAGACATTGCCTTTCTTTATTAAAGTTACCCTTAACAGCGTTCAAGCCAGGTAACACCAAACCTTTCGGTCACTAATTGGTTCAAGAGTTGTGGAAAAAAACTGAATAAATGTCATTTTTTTGAGACTACGGGAGAAAACACAAGAATACCAGAATTGGTTCAGTTCCACACTGGACCGACCGATGAGGAACTGAAGAAAAAAAAATTTCTATCCCTATCTACCACTTACACTACCTGTACCACAGACAGAGATCTGATACCAAAAAAAGAAATAAAATGGTTGATTAAACCGAACAAATTTACTATAACCGAACCAAAATAGCCAGGAGAAATCTCCAGAGTGTCTTCACAGTTAGGCGGAATGAAGAATATGACGGTTACATCAGAGTGTACCAGGGACAGAGGTTTGAAAACCGAGCTGCAGCTCAATGTTCTATGCTTCTGCATAGAGTTAACACTTTCCTCTCCGGGGCAGTTCAAGTGCTGGGGCTAACTGCATAATGTCAGAATACAGCAAGACTTTATGTTGTTTGAAATGAATGGAGCAGAACAGAGAGAAATGAAAATTACGTACCTACCGTAATTATGATCTTTCTGTGTATCTTCACCATTCATCACCTTTGGGTACATGGCAGGAGGTTATGACCCTGCGGGAGCTTTTTTTTTTCTCTAGGTAGGCGGAGCCGACGCACCATCGGCGCTGCCCTCGAGGCTGACGCATTGCGTGGTGCTTGTGGTTTGGCCGTTAGGAGCTGTCAACTCCACCTGCCTGCCAGTTCTGAGTCGCCGGAGAGGTAAGAGGAAGGGAGTGAAGGGTGGGAAAAGGAAGTCCAAGGGACAGGAAAAAGGAAAAGACATAAAACTAAAAGGAGAAATAATGACTGAGAGGACAGAAAGAAGAAGTCAGAAACTAAAGGGATTGGGAGGGCCCCAATCTCTGGAAATAGAGGAGGGAGGTAGGGTGGGACAAAGAATTTAGAAGGTAGGAAGAGAGGGGAGAAGGTTAACACATCCCAGACCCTAGTCCGTCTCCAGGCTGTATAGGAACTGCATAGAGTAGCCAAAGGCTTCTTGCCAGAATTCAAGGCACAGAATGGCTGGCAAAACTCCATCTGATCAGAATCAGCTATTCTGGAAGAAGGACAGGCACAGAGAATTAACACCCTCTCAAGGAAAGATTATGGTGAAAAAGGAAAGGGAGTTTTTTTTTTTTTTGTGTAATAAAGGATAGTCCTAAGGACGAAGAAGAATAAGATGGATGGGACAAGGAGGAGGAGAGAATGGAGGGCAACTACCAACTCCCACCCCACAGGGGTGGAGCAAACGCACTAGAGAAGGAGTGCCCCCATGCTGACCACTCTACCAGAATATAGTCCCCTATGTGCCCTCCCTACTCTAACAAAAGAAAAGAGGGCTAAGTAGGGCACAGAGGGTGAGTGGACCAGAGACTGAGGTCCCAGGGGATGGAGGGTGGGGTTGTGATGAATGGTGAAGATATACAGAAAGATCATAATTATGGTAGGTGCGTAATTTTCATATCTTATCTGTTCAATCTTCACCATTCATCTACTAGATGAGTGCTGAGCCCCGAAGAGAGGTTTTCACCCCAAGGGACAAAGTCCTTAGCTCTCAGTGGGTGACACACTAAGAAGGAGAACCTTCAGGGCCTGGAGAGGCCCAAGAGTGGGAGAGTGAGACAGGGACCCCGGAGAAAGGAAGTGCCCGACAAATGTTGTCTCGCCAGGAGAAGAGATAAGTTCTCTGGTGAGTGGAGTTAATCACCCTACACCAGGCCAAAGGTGACAACCAGGAAAGATGCAGCCATGCCGTCCGCCTAGTGCAGATCGTTGTCCCAACGACCCTGGTAGCTACCTCGTTGGCATCATAGGATGCCTCGCTAAGTTCTCGTTAGCTCCAGGCCATGAGCAGAGAGTGCAATGGCTGTCTGGTTTGCTCCGTGTCAGGCAACAAGGCTAGGAGTTGACCTAGCCTGGACCACAAGAACCTGTCATAGGCTGCATAGTGGGCCTGATGTGCAGAAATGCAAAGCAACAACCGTGCCGATTAGAAAGCCCTCCTACCCCAGAAGTCAAAATCCGAGGAATCTTGATCTGGGGGCCAGTCACGGTGAAGGGCGCAAAGCCCATTAGGAGTGTCCAACTGCGTCAATCCGGACTGCAGAGGAGGCATGGAACCTGGAGACTCCGGGGGGGGCGCAATACCACTGGCAGACACCCCTAGGGGCAGGAACTCCGGAGAAGGGTCTCTGCCAGAAGCGCAATGACGACTCCGGAAAGGGAGCAGGCCAGAGAGGCACCACAAGGGTGGTCTCGCTGAACTCGCCTAGAAAGGTGTGTACCGAGTGCTCTGGATTGCTTACAGTGGCAGGCGTGAGGTACAAGTCCTCCAACGTCCTCATGAGGAAACGCTGATACTCAGTGAGATCAGCGGCTGGAGAGATGTGGACAGAAAGCTCCTTTCCCCCAGAAGAGGGGGATGAAGAGTTGGAGGGCACCGACTGCTCAGAGGGCAGCTGCTTGGGGGGAGGTTGAAAAACCTGTCTGTCCATTGCCCTAACGTAAGCTGGGAACCGAGCAGCCACAGCCCTGAACTGCTCCCAGGAGAAAGGCCCACTAGGACCAAGGATGCCTGGGAGCACAGGAGAATGTGGCAGAGGGATGGGGACAGAACCGAGAAGAGATATCAGCTGACCTCCGCCTGGGCTAAGGAGAGGACCAAGAGCACCCAAAGAAGAAGGTGCTCCGGAAGACTCCACAGCCGACAGCTGAACAACCATTTCGGTACTGCCTTGGCTGCACCCAGAAGAATCCCCCCCCATGAGGTGACCGGGGCTGTGTAGGTCCAGAAGGACGGTCCCCTACCTCAAAAGAATGGGGCTCCCTCAAAGAGACCGAGGAGGAAGAGCGGAGATCCGCACTCATGCTTCTTCCAGAGACCGGTGGGCCCTGAAAAGGTCGCCGTGCAGACCCCATGCCCCTTGACTCGTCGGAGTCCAAAAGAGCCCTCCTCCTCAAGAGGGCCAGCCTAGGTAGCTGACAGCCCTGGCCAGCACCCGAAGGAGCTATCCAGGGCAGAGTACCCTCCCCTCCCGTAGGTGCTCTGATCGGCCCCAAAGTTGGGCAATCCAGGCACACCACAGGCGGAGGTACAACTGCTGAGGGGTCAGTGAACCCACCAAGACCGGGCTGCAGAGCAATAGTGGCCTGCACCACTGCCTGCTGGTCAGCTCCCCGACCCCAGTCTTGGCAGCCACGAACCCCACCTCAGAAGGGGGCTGACTCCGGCTTGTCGGGGACACTACAGGGCTGCCCACCCCAAGAGTCAACCCCAAGGAGTCAGACTCCGCCTCCGAAGAGGTAGAGGCTGAGGCCCTGGGCCAGACCATAGGAGGGTGCCCGGTGCTATCCTTGCCAAAGGGGGTGCCAGAAACCGAAACCATGCCCGAGCCAGTGCCCCCTACAGCACCGCGGGCAGAATCCACAGAGGGCATGGCCCCAGCCCGAACAGCAGCTCCAGAGTCGGGACCAGCCACAGCGCCGTGAGCGGCACCGAGGGCGGAGATAGTGCCGACAGCCCCGACGGTGCCATTGGTGCCGAGGATGGCTCCGCCCAGCTCCATGGCGCTGTGAATGGTGCCGAGGGCAGAGGCGGCGCCGACGACAGCACCAACAGCCGAATTCGAAGCCCCCACGGTGCCGAGTCCTGAGAACATGGTGCCGTGCTCAACCTTGGCGCCAGAGGCGAGACACAGACAAAGACGGCGCCGTAGAAACTCCGACAGAGCCGCGAATGGCGCCAACAGCAGCCACGGCGCCGAGCGACAAACTGGCACCGACGATGGCTCAGTCAGGGCCCACAGCGCCACGAACGGCACTGACCGACTGTGTCAAGGACGGCGTTGACCCAGGCCTTGCGAACCGCCGAACTCATTCGCCAAACCGGATTGGGGCCCGGCTTATTCAATAGCGTCTCCACAACAGTTTTAATCAGTCTATGGTCAGAGGTTTCTACAGGAGAAACTGAAAAAGTCAGCACTGGGACCCACTGAGAGGCAAACAAGAAATCAATTCAACTTGACAAATGCCCCCTAGAATAGGTATGTTCCGGTAGTCGATTAAATTCAACAGCACAGTCTTTAAGCCTGTCTTGTGTGTACATTTTGTTCAGAAAATTGGAGTCAGTGTACAACTTCTGTGTTCTGTCCATCTTGTCAGAGTGATAAAATACAATTGAAATCCCCTCCCAAAAACACAGATCTAGTGGTATATAAATACGGTTGCACCTTCTTCATTAAATCAACCCTTTGATATTTAGTTTGGTAATTGTACACATTAATAAGCCACATTTCATGAGCCCCAAGTCTCGCATCCAACATGCACACCCCTCCCAGGGACTAAATCAATCAGGCGGGAGACTCGGAGGTCAGGATTTAAAATTAAGAACCCAACCCCTGAGCACAACTCCTGTCCCAGAGACCAAAAAGAAGAACCCCGAAACCTGTCCTTTGATGCCCGGTAAGTTTTCCTGATGGTATACAAATGAGTGTCCTGTAACAGGCAAATGTCTAGCTGATGACCTACAATAATCGAAAAGATGATAAGTCGTCTTTTATGATTCTTGAGACTATTGATGTTTAATGAGCCCTAAGACAGGTGCCACTCCATGGTCAGGTGTCAGAAGCGACCTTGACATCAGAAACCACTGCCCTTGAGGCTTTTGTAGCAGTTCGTTTAAATTTTTACTTTTTCTTAACACCCCCTTTTGTATCCAAGAGAGGAATTTTGGAATCTGTCACACTCTCTGATTGGGAAGAAATCATGGAAGAAGAATCCGAATCATCAACCTCCTCCTCCTCCCATTGTTTCTGCTTTGCAAGTGTAAGAAATCTATTTGTCATACTAAGACCAGCATCATATCCTTCAGTAGCACCTTTTCCCAGTTTCTGGGCAGCACTACATGTCATCCTTCTGGATTTCTGATGTTCCCATTCATCCATCTGTGGTGGTGGCGGCATAGTAGGAACCTGTAGTGAACAAGGTCCTGGAAGTATAGCTGAATCGACAGCTGCATCATCACCTACAAGATCCTGTGAAGCACGTGGAGAAACGACATCCACCAAGGCATCCCTATGACAGGAAACAACCCCCGCCGAAGGGCGCCTGGCAGGGACAGAGGAAGGAAAGGTCTCCTGCCCCCCAGGGGAATCCACAAAAGGGGCAGCAGCATCAGAAGATGGGGGCGGCGAGAGGGAGACTGGTATGAAAGTCCCTGATGTGACACATCATCAGGCTGCTGTACAGTAGCCTCCTCCTCATCCTCGGATTCTTCACCCCCTGCATTATGGGAGGCCCAAGGGCAATCCCTGAAAGTGTGGTTGGTCTCATTGCAAAGGTTACAGACCACAGGGGTCTAGCATGCAAAAGTCACATGGTCAATCCCTCCTCAGAGGGAACATTTCATTTTATCGCAGGCACTACGTAAGTGCATGTGGGCCCCACACTGAAAGCAAGACCGTGGCTGACCCGTGTAACAAATGAAGCCCCGGTCCCTCCCAAGGTAGAAGAAACTGGGCAGATGTTGAATAATGCCTTTTTCTTGAGGAAGTCTCACCCGAATCTGCCACCCCACAGTCCAGATGTCCTCAGAATCCTTGATAGGGTCTAGAAGACCAAGTACAGAGCATTTTGCCCATAGCCAAAACAAGATATCAGAATTTTGCCCGTAGCCAAAACAAGATATCAGAAATCACCATCCCTTCATTTTTAAATAAGACAATTATTGCCTGGCTTCAGATAAAGGATTTGTGTGTGTATTAGAAGCAGACATAGCAAATTGTCTTCACTGAAAGGCCTGCTTACATCACAGGTGTCACTAGTCAATCAATTGATACTGGGTGGGGCTTTTATCACTGCTGTCTTAAGCAAACTACACAGAGAAAAGCCAGTCAGAAAAGACTTGCCTGCTCCTGTTGGAAGCTGAAACTTTCTATACTGCAGAGAACAAACTAGAGCATTTGAGGAACAGGGAACTTGGTAAACATAATATTGTGAGGGACTAGGAAGGTAAGCTACACTCTCTACAGAAAGTTTCATTATTTTCTTATTAGCATTAAGAATTGCAGGATTCCATTAAAGTGTAGTAATTTTATAACCAGAGGGTTAAATACAACTGAAGTTGCTTGATTTCTGTACTAAACACATAGGATTTAGAAGGATATTTGTGCAATATTTTAGAAGTGTCCTGCTGGCTGAACAGTGAGTTCATTTTACCCCTGGACTCAGTAGAGTGGTTTGTGTAGGAGCAGTGGTCTAATGCGTTGTGGTGTTGGTTGACTTACTATAAAGGCGCAGTACTCACCAGGGTGGTGAAGCAGTGGTGTATTTGATTGTTTCTAACAGTCACCAGTGGTTGTGCCTACCCACCCACCTTCCCTCACCCAGCCACCCCAGGTGTGGCATTTCCTTCATAGCCAAGGTTCTGACATCACTTCCTCAACAGGTCTTGGAGCAGAACTGTCATATTCTTAATTACCCAGCACAGTGCATACAGGGTAAGTACACACAAACAAAAACAACAAAAAAAAATTATATATAACTCATTGTATATTATAAGGAAGAGGGACATGTGGGGAGTGGTGCAATGCACTGGCTGCGGGGCAGCAATTTTCCGGAAGACATTCTGGAACCTGCGTTGCTGCCCTATTTGCAGGCAACTGTCAGCTCTGAGGGAGGAGGTTGCCCCCCTCCAGGCTGAACTGGCAAGGACTAAGAGGCCTCCCCACCCAAAGAGCACCAGTTCCACAACCACTGCCTCAGAGGTTGCCATGTGTGAAAAGCAGATGGACCACAGTAGGTTGAGGGAGGGTGAGGGTGGTGGAACAGGCGTGGTCCCAGAGTTGCACCTCTACACAAATCATATGTCAGCCTGGCAAATCAAGGTTCCTCTATGATGACACCCTCATTGGAGACCAAGAGAAATGCTGGGGACATCCACAAGGAGACCCACAAAAGTGGCAAGGCACACCACAGGGAAGAAACAGCTTCTGATGGGGACTCAGTTGTGAGGTGTAGACCTGGGAAGGAGAGGAGAGGAAGTAAGGTGCCTGCCTGGTGCCATGGCTTGGAGGACAGGAAGCAAATCCTCAGGATTGCAGAAGCAGCATCACAGGAGAGGAAACTAGATATCATTGTCCACCTCGGGACAATGACCTGGCTAGAGCATGAGATCAGTGCAGTGCAGGATGAATTTGTGGAGTTGGGAGGGGCCTCAGACAGGTAGCAAGCACGGTAACCTTCTCAGAGGTGCTGCCAGTCTATGGCAGGGGTGAGCTAAGGTACTGCACACCATGCAGTTTAATGAATGGTTGCAAAACTGGTGCAAACAGCACAGGGCTTTAGCTTCATTGGGACTGGGGGTCCACCTGGAGAGATGAAGGTCTATACTGGCATTATGGTCTGCATCTGTCCAGGAAGGGAAACATGCTCCTAGGTGACAGGTTTAAAGGCTTTGTTGGCAAGCTTTTAAACTAGCCAAGGGGGGAGGTGCTGATAGGAAACAGGAAAGTTCAAGCCTCCCCCCACAAAACATGGCAGGTAGTAGGGTAAACACTGAGGTACAGAGCTTGACAGAGGACAGGACAGGGGCAAATGGAAAAATGGACAAGGGCAATAAGAGCAGGGATGGGTTAAAAAAGGATAAAGCCAACATTAAATGGAGGGCAATGAGTACCAATGCCCGTAGTCTTGGAAACAAGCTCCCAGAGCTAGTAGCCCTGATGAAAGAGGAACACTTGGATATTGTGGCAGTCACAGAAACATGGTACACAGAAAACCATGACTGGGATGTCAACATACCAGGGTACACAATCTACAAATGGGACAGGGAGGGTAAAAGAGGAGGTGGAGTAGCCCTCTACATAAGGGAAGGGATCAAAGCTACAGAACTAAAAAGTAAAGGGGGAGGACAAGAAGAACTCTGGGTCACCTTGGAGACAGGGAATGGCATCACAATCCGCACAGGGGTTGTATACAGACCCCCGTCTCAAGGGAAGGAAATGGACAAGAAAATGATAGAGGGCATTCTCAAAATGGGAGATACTGTTGATGGGGGACCTGAATATGCCAGATGTTAACTGGGCGACATGGACTGCAGCCACATCCAAGAGCAGGGTCATTCTCGATGCCCTACAGGGAGCATGCCTTAGACAGCTAGTGGTGGAACCCACTCGGGAGGGAGCAATATTAGACCTGGTACTCTCAAATGGAGAGAGGATCACAAACTTAGAAGTCAGTAGACATCTGGGAACAAGCGACCACTGCACAGTGTGCTTCACAATAAACACAACCATGGAGACAAGCCATACAAAGACAAGGATACTGGACTTTAGAAGGGCTGACTTTGGCAAAATGGGTGAATACCTGAGGAATGCATTAGCAAATGGCCAGAAAGGAGGGGTGGAAGAACAATGGAGAAAAATCAAAACTGCCATCATGGAGGCAACAAGCCTTTGTGTGAAACAAATAAAGAAAACAAAGCGGAATAAAAAACCACTATGGCTCTCAAAAGAGGTGTCAGGGAAGGTTAAGGAGAAAAAGGCTGCATTCAAAAAGCATAAGGAATCACAGACAGAGCATGACAGGGAACTGTATCAATTAAAGCAGAAAGAAGTGGCAAGGCAGTCAGAAAAGCAAAGGCCCAAACCAAGTAAAAGATAGCCAACTCAGTTAAGAAGGGGGATAAAACCTTTTATAGGTACATTAGGGAGCATAGAAAGGTTAAGGGAGAGATAGTGAAGATTAATAAAGGAGAGGGGAGGTGGGCAGAGGGAGACAGTGAAAAGACAGAGATACTGAATGAATACTTTTGCTCAGTATTCACAAAAGAAGAAGAGGAGGAGTTACCTAAACCAAACAGTAGAAGCACTCTGGATAGTGGGGTTGACACCAGTCCATTTACAGAAGAAAGAGTACTGAAAGAACTCCTAAAACTCAAGGTGGACAAAGCAATGGGGCCTGACGGGATTCACCCTAGAATCCTAAAAGAGCTAAGGGAGGACCTAGTGACACCACTAACCACACTTTTTTTTTTTTTTTATACTTTCTTTTTCTCCCTCCTGGTATTTCTTACCCTCTTGGTCCTACTCCCTCGGGCCTCTCAATGCTCATTTTATGCCGTCCCCTAGATCTGCCCCTAGAGTGCCTCCTCTCCTTCCTCCTGCACAGTGGGGTCTTGTCTGGTGTGGCGGTCTTGAGCGGAGGGATGTCATCCAGGACGCGAGGGTGATTTTCCTCCTTAACAAGAGCCACATCCCTAGGCAGCATGGCTGGGACTACGTCCGAGGTAATTGCTGGCGCACAGACCTCTCATCGCCGTGCGACGCCCCCCTCCCCACCTTGAGAGTAGCCGTCGCCTTTCAGGAATCGGGTGCTTCCACTGAACTCCTTATGGGAATGATGGATGCTTGCTGGCCCCGGGTATCCCACCCTGAGGGAGGAGAGCATCCGACGCTAATCCTCCCCTCGCTCGAGCTCTGGCCCCCAGGTCCATTAACGAACCCGGCCGCCGGTGGAGCGAGGTGTGGCATCCAGTGCCTCAACCCTCAGCGCCACCGGCCGGGCTACTAACCACACTTTTAACAAATCATGGGAAGATGGGTGGTACCTGAGGACTGGAGGAGGGCAGATGTGATTCCCTTCACAAAGTGGGAGCAAGGCAGAAGCAGGAAACTACAGACCTGTTAGTTTGACCTCAGTGGTGGGAAGATGATGGAATCACTTCTGAAAGAAAGAATTGTTGAATACCTAGAGGCCAGCGGGGCACAGGACCCAAAGCAGCATGGATTCACAGCAGGAAGTTCATGTCAGGCAGAATCTAATAGATTTCTTTGACTGGGTGAGCAAGTAGTAGACCAAGGAGGGGCTGTGGATATGGCCTACCTAGACTTTAGCAAGGCATTTGACTACAGTCCCACATACAAAGATTAATAATCAAGTTAGCCAGCCTGGGAGTGGGTCCCAGGGTGGTAGCCTGGGTAACAAACTGGCTGCACAACAGGACACAGAAGGTAATAGTGAATGGAACACATTCTGAAGAAAGGGGTTACTAGTGGAGTACCTCAGGGCTCAGTACTGGGTCCAGTCCTCTTCAACGTCTTTATAGGTGACATTTGGAAGGTCTGGAAGGAAAGGTATGCCTCTTTATGGATGACACAAAGATCTGTAACAGAGTTGATACACAAGGGGGGTACAAAGGATGAGAAGGGACTTGGCAAGGTTGGAGGAATGGTCAGACATATGGCAACTTAGATTCAATGCAAAGAAGTGCAAAGTAATGCACCTGGGAAATAAAAATCTAGGAGAAGAGTACACAATAGCAGGGGAGGTACTAATGACAACAATAATGGAAAGGGACCTGGGTGTAGTCATATCAGATGACCTAAAGGTGGGTAAGCAATGTGAGAAGTCAGTAAGGAGAGCCAGGGGGATACTGGGATGCATAGGGAGGGGCATCGCAAGTAGATAAAGGGAAGTGGTTATCCCTCTGTACAGACAGTTGGTGAGACCCCATCTGGAGTACTGCATGCAGTTTTGGAGACCTCATCACCAAGGACATAGACAGGATGGAAGCAGTCAGAGGAGGCAACTAAAATGGTGCAGGGTCTACATCACAAACCATATGAAGACAGACTGAGAGAGCTTAATATGTATACCCTTGATGAAAGGAGGACAGGGGACATGATAGAAACTTTTAAGTACCTCAAGGGAATCAACAAAGTCCAGGAGGGTAGCATCTTTCAGAAAAAGAGATGTGTAAGAACAAGGGGGCACAATTTAAAGTTAATGGGGACGGCTCAGGGTAATGTGAGGAAATTTTTTTTCACGGAGGGAGTGGTGGACGCATGGAACCGCCTTCCTGGAGAGGTTGTGGGGTCTAAAACAGTGGAGGAATTCAAACATGCATGGGACAGACATAAGGCAATTATAGTGGGGGGTTGCAGGAAATAGGCTGTTGGTTAACTAGAATCTGCAGCTTGTCCAACAGGTAGGGAAGTGGGCAGACTGGGTGGGCCAAGTGGTCCTTATCTGCCGTCAAAGTCTATGTTTCTATTGTTCTATAAGCAGGCTTAGTTAATGGGACGACAACAAATGCTTTCCACTCAGGGGTACTTCTAACTCCTTGATATCTCTCCCAAAAGAGCTCCAACCCAGCCGCTGTCTTGAAACTGGCATCAAAGTTAGGGTCTCCAGATGTATGGATTAAGGCATAGATTTCTTGTGCTGAGAATCCCAAACTGTCCCTCAAGAGAATGCGACCCATGTACACACAGTCAGGATAAGCATCAAGGCCACCCTTGTATTTAATGTGAACAGCATTTCTATGTTTTGCAGGTTCTGGGGGTGCCTGGAAAAGACCCGCATAAGTTCGTGGGAAGAGCCCAGCCAGTATTGTCAAAAGCCCAGAACTGTCAGTGCCTGGATGTTGTGGAGGGGGGTGCGATTCGGCTCAGGTTGAGAAATAATAGGTACAGACTCCAGCAGTGAGTCAGCTGGGAGGGCACTATGTTTAGTAGAAATGTCAATATGTGGAGTAATTAAGGGAATAACCCGGTCCACAGCAAATAATACTGGAGAATCAGACAATTCAATGGAAGAGGGAAGATCAAAAGGGTCCATCTGGTCTGCAACCGGACAATCGGGAGACACCCACGGACAATCTGGGGCGGACTTCGCCCACCCACTGGCCGGTAAGGCCTCAGCCACAGTTTTTCCAGTTACTGAAACATCAGCATCATAATTTGGTCCCCATGAACTTAAATCAGTGCTCCGTTCAACAGAAGCAGGAGTTGTGGTACAAAACAGTTTATCAGGCAAGATCTGGGAGTCCGCTCCACCAGAAGTAAAATCCATCACATTGCCCCCATCCTCCTCCACCAAAGGCTCTAAACAGTGCTGTTCAACAGAAGTGGTAGAAAAAGCAAAGCTACTTCCCTTGTGAGGTGACTAAAGGTCCTTCTGTACATCACCAGCAGGCGAACTGCTGACTGCTTGAGTAGAAACTTCATCATAAACAGAGATACTCTCTCCCACAGCATCAACTGCAGGACTCAGAACTAGAGAGAGCTTATCATCAGGGTAGCAGAACCTCCAAAGCTGATAAGTCGCTCGTGGAGCCGTGAAAGTTGTCCTGGGACTCGCAGCGCTCCTCTTCGGCCAATACCGCCTCAAGTAATCACTCTGGGATTTAAACTGGTGACAGCTCACAAAGTCCTCGCTCAGCATCGCTTGCACTGAAATTGCAGGTAATACAGGTAGAACATCACAGGCTTGTGGATCAACAAAGTCTCACTCCACACTAGCAACCAGAACACCAGTCTCTGGAAATGTCAAGATAGGGTCAGGATTCACGACTTCCAAAACCATCTTTTCAGATATAGAAGAAGCCTCATGCAAAACCGGAACAGAGGAGGAGGCAAATTCCTCTGCTCCTGCAGCCATCTCACGTCCACCTCCTCCTCCTCCTCCAGGATCCATGGGTGCCGCCATCTTGGTCAAAGACCAGGATGACAAAGGTTCCCCTACAGGAGAGTAGGGGAATTTCCCCCAGTGCCCTGGCCAAATGCCCCCATTCACTCAAAATACCACAAACAGCTTAAACTGGTTCAGCCAGTTGGCATTCATCTGAATCCCCCTCCCCCAGGTCGTGCCTGAAAATAGGCAGAATTTGTCTAGTGCACTTACGCGGTCAACAAAAAACTATGTACCAGGGGCACACTGATTTCTGTCATACTAAGGCAGGCTGGCATTGTACTTCTTTTTACCCAGTCTCTGGTGGCACATAAATGCAGGGTCCCAGCCAATCAGAGACTGGGATTTCTCTAATCTATTTTCTAATTGTAAAGAGAAAACCAGACATGTATTATTTTTTTTTCCACAGAGCTGTCTGGTCGCCAGCTGCCAACTTCACTTGCTTCAGGTCTGTTTGCTAGGCACCACGTGTCACACTGGCATTCATAACTGCTGGTGCACATGCAGCTTTTCTCTACATTTTCTTCCTCCAGTTCCCAGAGACCATTCTGTGTGCAATGACAGGTGTGCTGAAGCATGGACACGTTACAGGCGTCTAGGTCGGGTCCCCTTCCCGAGGCACTCTTCTGCTGCAGCCTCCGCCAGGTGGTGACAGTGCAGTGAGATGCACTACCCCTCTTCTCCAGAAGGAGAGCTGCCTAAGGGATGATTAATCCTCCTTCCACAACCCAGGTCAGCGGTGTGGCAGCAGCACCTCAGCCCTCCATGCCACTGGGCCAGCTCCAGCCATGTATTTTTAGCAGAACGCAAACTCCCAGTGTTACCTTGTAGTGCATTCGGAGACCTATGATCTGTGCCAGGAAGGATCGCGTGAATCTGGCCCGCACCAACTGCTTGTACGTCCCTCCCAGAGATGATTCATACAAACTCTTCCCAACCACTCTTCCTGCAAACTCGTACACCTTCAGCCGGAGATGAGGGGGCCGATCTGGGTTCGGATGCACCTACAAAATGAGGAGGAAAGTGAAAGTTATTGCTCAGTAACATGTATGGTGTCTCCAACAGCTGTTCAAGCAAGAAAGTGTTAATGAATTATTCTGAGTTCCTCAGCTGATCTAAGCATAGTACACTAAACCTGGTTTTACTTAAAGCAGCAATTCATCTTGTGGTAAAAAAAAAATCTTATACATTTTATTTTTTAATTCTATTTAAAGACTGCTCTTTTCCTCCTGTCTTTCAAGATGCCCTTTTTTTTCTGCAGCTTTAGCATTTTCTTAGAGATTTTCCAGTTTCCAACATGAAATACACAGCTGGCATTGGCACAACTCAAGTTACAGAAACATTCCTCCAAAATTAGAATTTCAGGATGTTCCATGACTTTTACTACTGAAGACCTTTTCATTAAAAATGAATCTTTGCCATTTAAGACTTCATCTGTTCTTAACTATTCAGACCCTGAATTCTTATTCTTCTGCATATGACACCACAAGCAGTTGCCACAGAACTGATTCTGATGTCCAAGCGAAGGACTATGACTTCAGGTCAAGTCTAAGCAGCACAGAACAAATGAAGTCTAAGAGGCAAGGAGTCTGTCTTCATGAAAATGGCTTAAGCAACAATGAAGGGAATGTCTGGAAATTCATTTCTGTTCTGAGATTTGAGTCCCACTAATACCAAGTGTAATTTTTTTCCAGGATCCAGAAAAATCATTTTAAGATTTGAAATAACTAAAGAAGAGCTCCAGGTTATCATCAGTACTCTCAGCTGTACTTGAACACATATGAAATCACTCTTCTTGTGACTAAGATAGAAAAGCATGCAACAGACACTGTTCAGACTTGAATGGACACAAACTAGTTTCCAAGCCACCAACCTAAAGCTATCCTTTAAGTATCTTGAATCTAAAAAATGCTAAAGCAGACTAAACACAATGAAAAAAGGGCATATTACAAGACAGTAGGAAAAAAGGCAATCTACAGTAAAGTGGAATAAAAAGGATGGGTACGAGGCCGCACATATGCTTCAAGACCAGGTTCAGGAAGGAGCCCAGGGCACTGGCAAGTGGGTATCCAAGACTGGAGAGTGCTGCAGGTGGCAGCACATCCCCAAGTAGGTGGAAGGTGCCGAACAATTATGGACTTCACTGCCTCCAGTGGTAGGGCCCTGGAAGGTTCACCTTACAGCCAGTCCAATCCAGTCCATCTTTATTGATATATGCCAATCCAAAAAAGTTCTGCACGCTGTACAAAATTTAAAACAAGGTACATCACTTACAGTACATACAGTATATTTACATAATACCTTCATTACAATGAGACAGACTTACAATAAATGCTAAAGCAAATGTTTAAAGGACTTGCAACGTAATATCACAAACATTGAAAAGCTTGTGAAAACAACCAGGTTTTCAGGGCACATTTAAAACTGGCCAAAGGGTTAGCTTATCAGAAGGGCATGTCACAGCTGAGGGGTCCTAATCTTAAAAGTCTGCAGGGGAAGCTGCATGTCTGTGTTAGCAAGGCCTCCAATGGCTATGTGTGATGCACCAGAGGTAGGAGGCAGGGAAAAAAACAAGGGGAATCACCCTGCTACCCGATGATGACTGTCGTCACTTTTATGGGCAATGCCACCATACAGACCCTGCAGGAATCCAGTGTCACAAAACAGCGAATGATATGGCTGGGGAATTGCCAATCAACTGACAGAAGCGGAGGAACAGCTAGATGATGAAAGAAGGGGAAAAAAAGGATTGGTCAAACATTTTTTTTACCATATCATAAACTGCTGCATTAACACCGTGTTACTCAGACATGGGCAACCCTGCACATTTTATATGAGGGTCTGGAAGGAGATACACATGATAAAGGATTGGGTAGTGTCAATCTATAAAAGACAAACACAGAAACAGTATTTTTATATTGTGTGTTTACACTTCTATAACACTAGCCCTCAAACTCCCACCATGTCCCTGAGGCCCATCAGAAAGCTCCGGGTAACTGATACAAGAGCGAGCTTCCTCACCAGTCCCTGATTATTGTCACTGAAGCGCGTGAAGAGCTGGTTGGTCGTGTCAAAAAGCACTTTGCAGATCAGTTCAAACCATTCCCGGCGGGGTCCACCCCAGTCCAGAGCTAAAACAAAAACAGACATACAGCTGTTACTCATTATTCCACAGAACTCTTCAAAGGATGCTTGAGATACTTGTTTTTAAAGTAACAGCAACTGTTCCTGTCTGAGGCTTTCCTCTGGGTGTCCTAGAGTAGCATTACATTCATACCAGTTAACATAGTACCATCCCCTTACTTAAACCATCAGCTTTCTTGATGCCAACCAAACCTTAAACCATCAGTTTTCTAGAACCAAGCCCCGACTTTGAACCATCAGGGCTGCAGATCCTAACACCAGTCTTGAACCATCAGTCTTCTTGATCCTAACTTCAACCTCAGATCATTAACATGTTACATTACAACTCAGATCTCACACCATCAGCTGTCAAATATTAACATCCACCTCAAAAAATGTGCATTCTAGATTCCAATCCATCCTCAAAAGACGTACATTTTAGATCCAAATCCCAAATCACCTCAGATCAACAGGATCTTATGACCGAAATGGGACTAAGTTTTAGTGGAAGAGTGGTTACCTTCAGATCCCATAACAGACAGATTAATATTACCGATGCTAATAAAAATACAAGAAATAAATTATAACATAATGGTGGTAAGGGCATACAATAGATTACCTCAGAAATTGGTTGACATCTCATTATTCAAGTTATTCAAAAATGAACTTGATATGTATTTAATCGGACAAAGAGAAAAGGGAATAGAAACATAGAAACATAGACTTTGTCGGCAGATAAGGACCGCTTGGCCCATCTAGTCTGTCCATTTCCCTACCTACAGGATAGGCCGCAGATCCTAGTTAACCAACAGCCTATTTCTTCCTACCCCCACAAGAATTGCCTTATGTCTGTCCCATGCATTCTTGAATTCTCCCACAGTTTTAGACCCCACAACCTCCTCAGAAAGGCTGTTCCATGCATCCACTACCCTCTCTGTGAAATAATACTGCCTCACATTGCCCCTGAACCGCCCTCCTTCTATCTTTAAATTGTGTCCCCTTGTTCTTGCAAGTCTCTTTTTCTGAAAGATGCTACCCTCTTGGACTTTGTTGATTCCACTGAGGTACTTAAAAGTTTCTATCATGTCCCCCTCTCCCTTCTTTCCTCAAGGGTATACATATTAAGCTCCTTTAGTCTCTCCTCATACGGCTTCTCTTTCAGACCCTGCACCATTTTAGTTGCCCTCCTCTGGACTACCTCTATCCTGTCTATGTCCTTGCAGAGTTGGGGTCTCCAGAACTGGACACAGTACTCCAGATGAGGTCTCACCAACTGTCTGTACAGAGGGATTACAACTTCCTGTTTTCTGCTGGTGATGCCTCTCCCTATACATCCTAGTATACCCCCAGCCCTCCTTACTGCCTTCTCACATTGCTTGCTAACCTTAAGGTCATCTGATATGATTACCCCCAGGTCCCTTTCCTTTTTTGTTGTTGTTACTACCTCCCCACCCATTGTGTATTCTTCCCCTGGGTTCTTGTTTCCCAGGTGCATTATTTTGCACTTCTTTGCATTGAATCCTAGTTGCCATACTTCTGACCATTCCTCTAACCTTGCCAAGTCCCTTTTCATCCTTTCCACGCCTCCTTGTGTATCAAACTTGTTGCAGATCTTTGTGTCATCTGCAAAAAGGCATACTTTTCCTTCCAGTCCCTCTGCAATGTCACTGATGAAGACATTAAAAAGGACTGGACCCAATACTGAACTCTGCGGTACCCCACTAGTAACCCCTTTTCTTCAGAGTGGACTCCATTTACAATTACCTTCTGTGTCCTGTTGTGCAGCCAATGTTTTATTTAGGCTACCACCCTGGGACCCACTCCCCAGGATGGTTAATTTGACTATTAATCGCTTGTGTGGGACTGTGTCAAATGCCTTACAAAGTCTAGGTAGGCCATGTCCACAGCCCTCCCTGGTCTACTACTTTGGTCACCCAGTCAAAGAAATCTATTAGATTTGTCTGACATGACCTTCCCGCTTTGAACCCATGCTGCCTTGGGTCCTGTGCTCCACTGGCCTCTAGGTACTCAACTATTCTTTCCTTCAGAAGTGACTCCATCACTTTCCCTACCACAGAGGTCAGACTGACAGGTCTGTAATTTCCTGCCTCTGTCTTGGTCCCACTTTTGTGAAGGGGAATCACATCCGCCTTCCTCCAGTCCTCGGGTACCACACCATCCTCCCATGATTTATTAAAAAGAGTAGAATGTGTACCCACTAGGAGTGGGAGACAGACTAGATGGGCAAATAACCTACTTCTGACAACCCAAGTAACCATCAGTGTTCAGATTATCAGTTTAGTAGATAATAACGTCAACCTCAAACCACCAGTGCTCTAAATCCTAACCCTGACCTCAAACCAGGTTTACCCCAGGACGAATGTAAAGGAAGGGTTTATTTGCAAGAAACACAGGCATGATGTAAACCGTATCACATTGCATTCTTTCTTCCCTTACCATTTCTTTTACTGAGCCCTTTGTTTCTCCTCACATTTCCTTTCCCTGCTGTTGTCGCCCAAATGGTGTAGCTGTAACACTGGGGTACAGGGATCTGCTTCAAACATGGAGGAAGCATGGAGGGTGTTGCAAAACCATGGGGTTTAAAACAAAGGATGAGGGCACCCTGTGCATAAACGCTTTGGGAGAAAATGCTGCCTGAAACCATTTAGATGACTACCCCAAAGTTAAACTACTAGGATTCCACATCACCACCCCAGTCAAACCACCACCAGCATTCTAGATCCCTGTCCCTACCACAAACCATCAGTATTCTAGATCCCGTATCGCAGTGCAAATGATTATTGTTCTAGATAATAGCCCAAAATACAAACCATAACAGTTCAAAACCCCCAACTGCAAAAAAAGGAAATTACATACCTACCATAATTCTTGATCTTCTTGGATGGAGTCTTCACCATTCATTCACACTAGTGGGACTAAGCCAGATGCGCTACGACCCAGCGGGAGCCAAAAATCTTCAGGAGGGCTACGCATACGCACGCTGCGAGACTGGCTCGCACTGTATAGGGTATCTTGGCGTCGACCCTCCAACCACCTCAGTACCTTTTTGACCAAGGAGGTGCAGCACAAATAACCTAGGAAAACCTATCCTAACCAGGCATAAGATAGCCCGGGTGACCCGTGTAAGAAGGGTCAACACAACGTCCACAGCCCAACCAACAAGGGAATGAAGACCAAAAACACAGTGAGTGAGCTCGGGGGATGGTGGGTGGTCATATGAATGAATGGTGAAGAATTTGTCCAAGAAGATCAAGAATTACGGTAGATATATAAGTTCCATATCTTCCATGACTGAAAGTCTTCACCATTCATGCACACTAGTGGGAGAGTACCGAACTAAACACCACTGCCCCAAGCAGGGCGGCAGGAGATCAAACTCGCTCAAGACAGAAGTCCATTAAGGACAGATCTAGAACCAAGTCCTGACTTTAAACGTGGATGTTAATATTTGACAATTGATGGTGTGAGATCTGGGTTGTAATGTAAAATGTTAATGATTTGAGGTTGAAGTTGGGATCAAGAAGACTGATGGTTCAAGGCTGGTGTTATGATCTTTTGAATGTCAAGAGCACAGTGCTTTACGAAGGTGTGCACTGAACTCCAAGTAGCCGCTCTGCAGATGTTTGCAATGGGTATGTTACGAATCTCTGCCAGGGAAGCCACCACCACCACTCTAGTATAGTGGATGTAAACCTGACCTTCTAGCTTGACCTGCGCCATCGAGTATCAATGTCGGAGACAGGCCAATAGCCATGCAGAGATACACTGGATTGAGACAGGCTGACCCAGTGGGGTTGCACCCTGGGGTGCGTGTCCTCCCTGATCTGAGATCCAGAAGGTTCCTCTCTGGCGTCAGGTAAGGGGGGGAGGAAGAGTCTCCTGTCACTGACGTAAGGCGTCCGGCGTAGGGACTGGCGTCAGCAGATGGCTTTCCACCTCCCTGGTGAGTTGGGACTTAGCCTCAGCCCACCAGGAGGCCAAAACCTCTTTCAGGTCCACCTGTAGCTGTGGGGGTGGAGGAGGAGGGGGGGCTCGAGTATAGGTAGCTGGGAAACCCGTAGTAAGAGTACCCATAGCCCAGCGGCAGAAGGCCCGGCGTCTGGTATTACGGCATCGGGTATTGTGGTGCCAGGGGCTCTGATGGAGCAGAATGTCCTGGCAGCGGCCCAGCGGACAGACTGGATGGTTCAGACGTTGGCACGGAGAGCGTCGGGCCCGGAGTAGGGGGACCCACGGGGAGAGTCCGGGAGCCCAGCCGGTCCTGAGGGTGGAACAAGTCTTTCATCAGGCAGCGGGATGCCGGTGGGAGAAGTCGGGTTAACTGGTGTCGGGTCTGGCATCTGAGGATCCGGCTTCGAGGGGGGCACTCCCGACGGCAGCGTCCCTGTGTTCTTGACCCCCACCGGGAAAGAGGGAGCAGAATCCCCGAGGGGAGCTTGAGGGGACAGAGGGATCTCAGAAGCAACGTAGTGGTAGTACGTTGCAGCGACTCATGGATGTCAGGCGTGGTCTCAGAGCCTGACGTGAGGTCGTGGGCTAGGCGGTTGTCATAGGAGCTGACAACTGGCTTATCAGCCTTGTTTGGGTGGGCATCGGTGAAACCGGCATCTGACGTTCCGGACACACTCTTACCGGTTGGCTGAGAGAGTTGAGCGGCCTTAGGGGAGTGGAGGCCTCCTTTGCCCCGGAGGCTCCCAGCGGGCCTGAACACAAACACGTCAGGGGTGGAGGGGTAACACTGGCTTGGTAACCACCAAGGCAGCCGTCGAGGATCGGTCCCCCCGGAGGGGAAGATACTTTATGGGCCGCAACTCCAGCCAAAGTCGCAGCAGCTATGGACGTCGAGTCCCGGTTCCGATGTTTCTCCTTGTCCCTCTTCTTCTTAAGACCTTCGGGGGGGGAAGTGGACGCCTGCCTCAATTTCTTCAATTCCCTCTCCATGGAGGCCATTTTCTTTTTAAGTAGGTGGGCTTCCAAGGACTGCTGCCTCCATTTACAGGTGGCTGAACTGAATCTTTCGGCAGTGCTGGCACTCCTCCACGTGGTGGCCCGGGCCTAGACAAAAAAGGCACAGGGAATGGCTGCCCTTGTGAGGGAGCTGGGAACCGCATGAGTCGCACTTGTTCTTATGCGATTCGGAGGGCGTCAGGGATGACAAACACAGCGCGATATAAGAGCACTGTATTTAACGAGAAATTCGGAAAATATAGTCGAAAAGTAGTAATACTCATCCAAAATGGCGAGATGAAAAGGCGTGTTCTTCCGCGAGGTACTTTTGCAAGCCACCGGTGGGAAAGAACTGGAAGGAAGGTGTGGGGGACTGCCCATTTATACTGACGTTGGCTGAAGTCGATCACCTGACGTGGGGGCGATCACCCGCCAGAGACTGCTAACTAGAAATTTTTCCATGGTGTCCTGACACCTGGTGGCTTAGTCCTATATGTGAATACCTACTGCAAGAGTCCTCTCAAAGTAAGATCCTCTGCCACCCTGGGAGATTCTCCAAATCTGTCCCTGACTAAGTCTGCAGGAGCCATGCATGCAGATGCAGAGATCAAAGATCCGGATGTACTAGGTCCCCCTGCTCCTTGGACAGCAAGTGAGTGTACAGGGGGTAATGGGACCTGTGGTTCCAATGCCAATTGTTGCAACAGTGGGAGCCAAATCAGTCAAGGCCAAACGGGCGCTACCAAGAGCATGCAAGCACCTTCTGCCTACAGCTTGAGCAGTATCCTCTGCAAAAGTGGAAAGGGAGGGAAGGCATACAGAAACCTCCCTGTCCAGGAGAGGGACAATGCATTGTGCCAGAAAACACCAGGCCCTGGATCTAGCGAGCAGAAATTGGGCAGTTTGGAGTTGTGTGGGGACTCAAAGAGGTCCAGTTCTGGTTGGACCCATCTTTCGAATAGGTCATCTGCGACCTCCTGCAGTAGCTCCCATTTGTAAATCTGAGAGAGAAAGCAGCTTAGGCTGTCTGCGAGAACGTTGTGAATTCCTGGTATGTGCACTGCTGCGATTTCCAGGTTGTGATCTACTGCCCAATGCCAAACTCTCATGGCCTCTCTGCAAAGGGGGTAAGAATGACTGCCCCCTTGCTTGTTGAGATAGAAGACTACAGGAATGTTGTCTGACTGGACCAGCAGGAGACCAGGTGAGAGTACCCCTTGGAAGGCATGCAAGGCATTCAGAAAGGCTCTCATCTCCAGGACAATGATATGGCGAGCACATTCTGCCAAGGTCTAAGAGCCCTTCATTTGGTGGGACGCCAGGTGCATGCCCCAGCCCATCCAGAGGCGTCTGTCATCAGAATTTGCTGAGGACTTGGACATTGAAAAAGAACACTGGTGTCGAGTTGGGTTGACCCTACAATTCAGGGACTGAAGGATAGCACTGGAGAGTCTGATCGGATGATCGAGGTCATCTGTGCTTTGGTCCCATTGAACTCTGAGGTTCCACTGCAAGACCCGCATTTGCAGATGAGTGAGGGGAACTGTTCTGATGGCTGTGGCCATATGGCCCAAGAGTTGAAGCACCACTCTGGCCGGGACAGGATTGGAAGCCGTTACCCTTCGAGCGACTGCCCGCAGTCTGTCTGCTCAGTCGTCGGGAAGAAAGGCCTTTCCCTGGATGGTGTCTAGGACCACCCCGATGTACTGCAGTCTCTGGGTAGGCCAGGGGCACGACTTGGGTAGATTTAGAGTTATGCCCAGGACCTGAAAAAAGGTTGAAAGTCGCCCTTAGTGACTTGATGCAGCTGGACCTCCGATGACGCTGTAAGCAGCCCCAGAGGTAGGGGTAGACAAAAAGACCCCTTCTCCTGAGGGTCGCTGCCACTACCGGCAGGCACTTGGTGAACACACTCGGTGCCAATGAAAGGCCGAATGGCAGCGCCCTGAACTGGTAGTGCTCTCCTTGGAAGGTGAGGTGGAGGTACTTCCTGTGGGATGGCAGGATTTTTATATGCATATAAGCATCCTGCATGTCTAGGGAGCAGAGCTAGTCTCCTTGGTGGATCACGGGCAACAGGCCATGCAGTGTCACCATCCTGAACCTTCTGTACTCGTTGTAAGTGTTCAGCTGGTTCAGATACAGAATGGGATGAAGATCCCCCGTCTTCTTTGGGACTAGGAAGAAGTAGGAGTAGTATCCCATGCCTCTTTGACCTGGGGGTACTACCTGAATTGCCTTCTTCTCTAGTAGGGCCTGGATTTCTGCCTGCGCGAGAGTGGCATGGGATGGGAAGCAGTGGGAGCGGATGGGTGGGCTGTCCGGTGGGATCTGGGTGAACTCCAGAGAGTACTCTCTTTGGATAACCTGGAGGACCCACTGATCTGTGGTGATACTGGACCATCCTGACAGGTAAAGGGAGAACCTCCCTCCTACAGCCTTCCCCTGGGCCTCCACCGGAGGAGGGAGGGCCGATAGGGAGTCATGCTGAGGCACAGGGGTTAGGCAAGGGGGGGGGTCTGGCTGTCTTGGCACTTTTGGGGCCCTGGGTACTAAGGAAGGGGAGGGCCACTTCTCTTGAATCCCCCTTTTGGTTGCTGGCACCTTCCTTGCTGACCCTGGTTTTTATGAAAGGGGCGGTGCCAAGCAGTGGCTGGTTCTGACATGTACATCGGAGACCGCTTTTCTCGAATCTTGAAGCCCTGTAATCAGCTTCTCAACATCTGGGCCAAAGAGAACAGACCCCTGAAAGGGTGCATCTAGTATAGCATCTTATAGGTCCTGGCGGAACCCTGACATCCGCAGCCAGGTGTGTCTCCTCATGCACACCGCTGTAGCCGCTGCCCTGGCAGCTATGTCTGCCGAGTTGTAAGAGCTCCACAGAACATGCTCAACATCTATTCCTGACTGGATGACAGCCGGTTGAGCCTTAACCATATCTAATGCCTTGCTCCATAATGACTTTTGGTACATGACCATATGTGCCAAAAAATGTAGTGACCTGACGGTGCAGATAGCTGAGTAGTAGACCTTATGACCCATTTGGTCCAGCCTTTTAGATTCAGGGTATGGACAGGGCCCCGATTTTTCTGCGGCACATCGGAGCAAAGTTCTGCGGCAGGGTTCTCATTTGCCACAGAACTTCTGCGGCACTCAACACCAATTTCTGCGGCAATTCTGCGGCACATTTTTACCCTTAATTTTTTTCCTTTTTTTGTTTTTTTTGCCATATCTGACACAATGCACTCTCGTAACACAGTCATTTTATGGGTGTTTGTCACCAAATTTTCAACATAGCCAGTTTAAGACCTCTGCTCATGAACAGTATCACTGTGATTTTATTAATCTGTCCGGAACATTGATTTCGCACACCGACTGCGCCATTCTGCGCTACAAAGGTGGAAACACATTTTGGGTGAGATGTGAAAAATGACAGCTGTACTACTCATAAGACAGTGTGGTGAAATGGCAATGTTGAAAACTCTGGAAATGAAAATATTGAAATTTCAGAACTTACGAGCCTCGTAGGAACTCATACAGCTCGTTAAACAGTCATTTTGGAATTTTGGCACAAATTTTTCAACATGGGGGTTTGGGCCCCTTCTCATGAATGATGTCACTGTCATGGCGGTATTCGGTCGAAGGGTGATTTGCAGTCACTGCACAGTCACTGCGTGAAATCACCCGCTGACCAGAATCGCCATGACGACGAACATCATTCGAAGGAGATCTAAAACCCCATGTTAAGTGATGCAAATCCAAAAATACCTGAGATATGCAATAAAGTTGAACCCTCCTATCTAGCCCATTATACAGCTTACGGCATTTCCTCAGGTCGAGTCGGCTTTGAAGAGTGCAGGCGTGTTCCCGTCCACCGAAGATCATCGCCGGAGTCCGAGGTAAGTGTGGGGTGAGGGGGTGTGGGGAGATGGGTACGCAGAGGGTGGGGTGCGGGTTGGTGGAGGGGCAAAAGAAGCAACGATGGAAGGTTTTTTTATTTCAGGTTTTTATTTTTAATAACACACAAGGAGGGACGGTGAAGCCGGCGGGGATTGGGCACCCTGAGCCGGCAAGGGCGTTTTGCCACGCTGGGGTGGGCTCCCAGCGTGGCGCCTACATGTTGGAGGGGGACAGTGAAGCCGGGGATTGGGCACCCCTGTCGGCAAATAAAGAAGAGGACGGTTGTCGTGGGCGGCAGCGATTCCATGGTGATGGCAAATTCTGGATATTTCCGCGGTTTGCCGCATCCGCGGAATTGCGGAAAACTCGGGGCCCTGGGTATGGAGGCTGAGAGCTCATATGTCTGGGCTATTGCACCCTGCCATGTGCTGCAGTGAGCACCATGGAATCCACCTTCGACTGTTCACTTAGATGGGGCTACCCTTCTGGGGTTTAACACAGTCGGTCTGCTTTTCTGGGCATGGCTGAAATAGTGGATGGATGCTTCCAGGCCAATTTTGTTACATCCTGGAAGGGTTCGACTAGTGGGGGAACAACCAGAGGCTTAGGGTTGGTCACCTCGAGGAACTTGGCCAGGTGGCGTTCTGGGTCAGGGTCCTCTGTGTCCTACTGGTTTAAGGCCTGGATGTGCCTCATCACATTCAGGAAGGACGGATCATCCAGGGAGAGACCTTGGAGAGTCCTTCCTGTGATCCGAAGAGGGCAAGGGTAGCTCGTCCTCTGAGGAGTAGTAGGAGGAGAAGTCCCCTGCATCTTCCCCTGAGGAAGCATGTGGGTGTCTTCTGGAAGAGGGAACAGACAATGGGTGTCTTTTGCGATCATTGGAAGCTGGCAAATCCCAGTCATCATCCCCTAACGACTGGCGATCTGTCGTCAGGGGAGGTAATTTTGGCCTCTGAGGTGAGGGCTCCCTCGACCGTGCTGGAGGTGGGAGACCTCTAGGAGTAGGGGATGGCTCCTGTGGTCTGGGCAGCAAGTCCCCTTTAATGGTGTTCCACCAAGAGTTAAACAGGGCCCCTACTTCCGTCAGCGGAATGACAGGCTGTTGTGGCAGTGGGGTAGGGACATTCGAGAATCCTGGTGGTGGACCTTGTGGTGCTTTGGGTGCCGTCTCCTGGTCATCGGGCTCTTTGCCCCCGGGCGCCAGAGCCGATGGGGCCTTGTCCTGTGGTGCCAAACCTCCCTGGGGTCTGATGTCTGGCTCCTTGGAGGGAGGCAGAGGAATCGGCCGACTGTCTACTGGCAAAGGCATCTGATCCTTGGGTGTGTTAGACACTTGATCTGACACCTACTTTGGTGGTGGCACCTGGTCAGTCTCTGATGCTGAATCGGAGGGTCCCGTACTCTGTCGACCCTCCAAGGCGGATGCTGTCCTGTCTTCGAGGCAGAGGAGGCATTCTATGCTTAACAGCCTCCTGGCATCTGGAAGAGTCGCTCAATCCTTTGTGCTGGTTGGATGATCCTGAGGATTTTCAGGCAGCAGTATCAGTTTTGCCGCTCGAAGAGGATACCTGTCCCTCTGGCGCTGACCCAAGTAATGGCTTGTGGAGCCTAAAAACCAGGGACACGGGTGGATGAACGCCCATGGCTGGAAGACTCCTTGCCCTGTGAGCGAGAAGCGGCAGAGGTCTTCTTGGTAGCAACCCCAGTAACAGCCACAGAACTGAGGGGAATGGATTCCAATCTCCTGATGGAGGTGGAAGAAGCAGATGTCTTATGAGGGAACCTAGGGCGGGATTCTGACCTGGCTCTCTCATCTTTATGGTGGTGTTTCCTGCCTGATCTCTTCTCTTTGGGGGAGGAATCCCTGGCTGAAGAGGAAGAGCTGTATCCAGAATAGGTCCTCTGCATGGCGCCCACTTGTTGTTTCAATAAGTAGGCCTTGAGAGTCTTGAGGCGGTGGATGCGTGTTTTATTGTTAAACTTTTGGCAATGACGGCAGTTGTCTGGCTTGTGGTTCAGGCCCAAACAGATCAGGCAGGCCGAGTGGCTGTGTCTCGCCGGGATCTGCTTGCTGCATGCACATTTCGACTCCCTCAAGTGTGAGAATGAAGAAGACATGCACTAATACCAAAAAATTCTTAAAGAAAAAAGACGAAACAAATGGTAACTGTGCGAGGCGCAAAATGGTTGTTGACTCCGATAAGGGCGTCTGTGGTACCGATCTTAGCGGGTCGACGGCAGAAAAAGAACTGAGGTGGTGCCGGGGACTGCCCCCTTTATACCATGGGGGTGTCAGAGTGGGGCTGATGTCAGGGGGTGGTCCCCACCTGGACTGCTAGCAACACATTTTCCGTGAGGTCCTAGTGCCTGGTGGCATAGTCCTAATGGAGTTACCTGCTGCAAGAGCTCCCCCTTGAAATAAGATCTTTAGTTACTCAGGAACTAGGCCGAGGCTTCCCCTGCTGTCTGGTCAGCAGGTCCGGATGAAGTGGCAACTGCCATGGAGACCTGCCACTGCTGAGGCTGAGGAGAATCAGGTACCTGAACTGTCTGGGTCAGTCTGTGGCTATCAGGATCATCCATGCCTTATCCTTCCAAGCCTTGACTACTACTCTGTGGATTAAAGGGAAGGGAGGGAAGGCATACATGAGGTCTGGGGTAAAGGGCTTAATAAAAGCATCCCCCAACAGTGTCCCAGACTGTTGGTGGCAGGCACAAAACAGCCTCAGCTTTCTGTTCTCCCAGGAGGCAAACAGGTCCACCAGAGGGGTGCCCCACTGGGAGAACAGGTGGCTTATCTCCTGATGCGGAGACCACTTGTGCGATGTCTCTCCCACCCGGCTGAGGGAGTCTGCCAGCTGACTGTAAACTCCCATGACATGACTTGCCAGGAGATCTGCACCTAGGCTGTGCACGAGTGCCAAGGTGCAGAGGGCCTCCAGACACAGAAAAAGAGAGCAAGTTCCACTTGTGACAGGGCTGAATAAGGCCCTGTCCCATTTGTTATGCAGAAGCACTGCTCTGCCTGTTCAGGTAAAACATGGTCATAGTAATGTCTGCCTGGACCTGCATTATCTGACCCCTGATAAGAGGAGCAAATTCTGTGAGAGCTAGCAGTATAGCACAGAGCTCCAGCAGGCTAATGTGGTGATGGGATTCCTGAGGTGACCAGAACCCATGGGCTCTGTGGTCTCCCAGGTGTGCTCCCGACCCCATCAGACACATGTCCATTGTGAGCATGATGGTTGATTCTAAGCAGACAAATGGCATTCCTTCCTCTAGATGTTGAGTGATCAGCCACCATTGGATGGCATCCCATATCGACTGGGTCACGAGCACAGAACAGTTACGTAAGAACTTACCATAACAGTAGATCTGAGAGAGCATCTCTTGCAGCAGGTCACAACTTGGGAACTACAGCCGTCAGGCACCAGGACCACATGGAAACATTTTTGCTAGCAGTCTAACTGGGGCCACCCACAGCGATGTCATCATGCTAATGTCCTCACTATATAGCTGTGGGCGGTTTCACGCCCTCCTCAGTTCCCCGCTCTAGACCACTCAGCGAGGACATGCTCCCAAGGGAACTGAAGGACAGCTAGTTAGACCTGCCAGGAGCATGTAAGGCAGAAGGCACACCATACTGGAAAAGGAGAGGATATGAAAGGAGGAACTCAGAAGCAAGGGTGAAGGTAGGTGGGACAGCATGACCTGCTGGAAATGATTCTCTCGAAGATCTACTGTAACTGTAAGTTCTTGCATTAACTGTTCTACCTTCTTTGAGGATATCTCTTGCAGCAGGTCCCACATTAGGAATGAGTCCCAAGTGGTACCGCAGAGTAAAAACAGGCTGGGCTGTTGGAAGAAATGGCTATAGAAGGAGGCCATGTAGCACAGGTAGGCCAAAACCCACTGTCTTTCTCGAGGCGATGTCCAGACTGTAGTTCCTAGTGAAAGTGTGGACAGTACTCCAAGTGGCAGCAGCACAGATCTCTGCTGCTGAAACTCCTCTGAAACAGGCAACAGAAGTGGCCATGCCTCTGGTAGAGTGGCCCTTAACAGTCTCAGGAAGTTCCTTACCATATTTCCTATGATGGAAAATAATACAGTTGGCCAATCATTTGGACAGACACTGTTTAGAAACTCGCACGCCCCCAGGGGTGAAAGAAATAAACAGCTGCAAGGACTTCCTGCAGTCCTTTGTGCAATGAACATAATATCCGAGTATTCTATGTAACTCCAAAGTATGGAGCAATGCTTCCCCTGGACTGGCATGCTCCAGATAATAAACAGGTAGGTGGTTTGATTCAGAGTCAATTCAGACAATGCCTTTAGGGAAAATGTAGGGTTAGTATGCAAAGACACCCTGTCTTTGTGGAAAATCAAACAGTGCTGCTCACACATGAGTGCCTGAAGCTTGGAAATCCTACAAGCAGAAGTAATAGCACACTTTCCACAACACAAAGCATAGCTTGCAAGTTGCGGCAGGCTTAAAAGGAGCCAAAGTTTCTCCAAAACAAAATTCAAGTCCCAGGCCAGTACTAGGTTAAGGATGAAAGGCTTTAAGTGCAGAATGCCTCTCAGAAAAGTACGGGCCACGTCCAACTGGGCTACTGCAGGACCCTCAATAGGCATGTCGTTGAGGCACAGATCAGGAAGCATAGGAAAACCAGGAACAGTTATAAAATTCGCAAGTAGTATTTTATTATCAATAACATATAGAATAATATATGGGGTGGTGTGTGTGATGAGAAGTTTACACACACCCGAGGGGTTAGATGCTCATAAACCCTGAGAGCGAAGCTCGAGGGGTTTATGCTAGCATCTAACCCCCAGGGTATGTGTAAACTTCGAGTTTAAGCACACTACCCCATATTTCATTTTATATAATTGCTGGGTTTCCCTTTTTCGCCTCACCAATTATATAAAATAAAGAGCTTCCAGTGTATCCTTGGTTAGGTTTCATTTCAGCCCGGTGCCGAGATTTGCCATATTTTAAAACAATTTTTTTCCCCCTTTCAGCAGGTTTTGTGCATTTTCACTCTGTATGGGGAAAAAAAGAAAAGAACTTACCGCCAACTTCTTCTGGTGGTTCTGTTTCAGGTGATACAGAAGATGTGAGCCATCCTGACTGGACACGCTGCTGCGTGAGCATGCACACAGCAAGGGAAATCATGCGCGTTTGCCATTATTTATTTATTTTTTGTTAGTTTGTTTATCCTCCTGGTCCCTGCCGGCAGTACCTCATGCCAGATCCCCCAGCCCCGTCCCCTGCTCGCAGCTCTTCCTCCAGCTACCCCACGGCTTAGCCCCCCCGTGGCAGGGCAGCAGGGATCCCTCAACCTGCCTCTTCTCGTGGATTTGGTGCTGGAGGGGTGTTGCTGCTAGTCGCGGGGGCGGCGCCTGTGGGGTCGGCCGCCATTGGGCACGACAGGACCCTTTTTCCTCCGGTGTTCTTTTTACCCCCTAAGGCGAGGACGTGCAATGACACCACAAAGAGTAAATGTGCACACTCCCATACGCATTCCTCCGAGCGTCTGCCTCCCCTTCCTCTGCTGTAGCCTCGGCACACCAGCACCCAGCCTCCGCTAGGCGCCAGCAGTGCACCGATGGCTGGTGTCCCCCCTCCCTGGAGAGCAGCCCAGAGGACACTTGATCCTTCTCCAGCCTGCCGATCCCCAGAGGCCCATGCTCATTCCCGAACACGGGTTGCTGGCATGGTATGAGGTAAGGCATCCAGCGCCTCAGCACCAGTATGCATTTGCCATTATAAACACTCCTTTATAACGGCAAATTATGCCACAGTTTCCCTATGGGAAAAAGGGGAAGCCAGTTATCATAGTAAAATAATAAATAAAAACTGTTCAGTGTAACTATTTACAAAGGCAGTACAAACAGAGAAAACAAAGTCCTTCGTCTGAGGGCATCTCTAATTCCAAGTTTCAGTCTCCCCAGAAAAGACTGCTGCTCTTTTTATAAGACTTTCCCTGTTAATTAACTTCTGCAACCTCAGCTCGTTAACAGACATCCTGTTTCTCATTAAATATATTAGAACTTAGTCAATTTCCTTGTAGGTGCAACAAAATAGAACACGGTGTCCCAGAAATGACCTCCTGTTGATAGTTCTGCAAAAGTCTGTGATGCATCTGAAGGTTAACCCCTTGAGTCCCACATAGCGTTTTGCAATCATTTCAACAGTATAACTATATACAGTTTCAAACAAGGGATCCCAGTATCACATACAGATTCAACATATATTTTATAACTGTAGATATGCAAGGGGGAAGAAAAGACAGAAACAGCAAGTGAAGGCAGAGATTAGCGAGAGGCAGAAGATCACAAGACTACCAGAGTGATCAGTTCCCAAGTCTCACACGAACATGTGGTTGCTCAACATGACACACAAAAGACAGAAAAGGAGAGGATAGAATAGATCCTTGCATTTAACTCTTTCTGCATAACAAATGGGACAGGGCCTTATTCAACCCTGTCACAGGGCACATGGAAGGCTGATATGGCAGACAAGTGCACCTTTAGCAAAGAATACTTCAGGCTAGCATCTAACAAGGACAGCAAGTACTCTAGAATCTGGTTCACTGGCTAGGTGAAGGGGTTCAGATGATGGGAAGCTGCCCACAAAGGAATGCGCTTCCATTTCATGGAATAAGTCACCCTGGTGGAAGGCTTTCTGGTTGCCACCAGGACGTCAGCCACTTTAGGAGAGACACCAAACCTGGCAATGGCTACGTCTTCAGGAGCCAGACATGCAGGTGAAGAGACCGGAGGTTTGGATGTAGAACGGTCCCCCAATCTTGTGACAGCAAGCCTGGGTACAGGGGAAGTGGCACCGGAGGCTCCACTAACTGTTGCAACAGTGGAAACCAAATCTGCTTAGGCCAAATGGGAGCCACCACAATTAGGGTGGCTCCCTCCATCTGGAGCTTGATTAGCACTCTCTGGATCAGAGGAAAGGCATAAAGGAACCTCCCTTTCCAAAAGAAGGGCAATGTGTCTCACCAGAAAACTCCAGGCCCAGGATCAAGCAAGCAGAAAAGCAGCAGTTTTGCGTTGAGTGGGGACGCAAAAAGGTCCAACTCTGGGTGACCCCACCTGTCGAACAGGTCTTCTAAAACTGAGGTGAGCAGTTCTCATTTTTGCATTCTGGACTGCAACCTGCTTAGCTTGTCTGCTAGGACGTCTTGGACACCTGGAACATGTATGGCCAACAGTTCAAGGCCATGCTTCAGAACCCAACACCAAACCCTCATCGCCTCTCTGCACAGGGGGTAACAGTGGGTGGCCTCTTGGTTGCTGATGTAGTGCACCACACTGATATTGTCCATCGGCATCAGCAGAGGGCCCAGGAAAGTACAGTTACATAAGAACTTGCCGTCACAGTAGATCTTCGAGAGAAGCTCTTGCAGCAGATTCAAACAATGAGGACTGGTGCCACCTGGTGGCGGTTCTGGCAACTTTTTCTCTAGCAGTACCAACGTGGGGAACGCCCCCCGCCGACGTCGGCTCCACCCCCAACAATGTCCTATATAAGGGAGGAGTTCCCCACGTGCTCCAGTTTTTGGACGCACCCCTGTCAGGCAAGAAAACTGGCAGGTTAGTAACAATAACTGATTGTCAACGGACAACCTTTCAAGAGAAACGATGCCAACCTGGAAAGGACCCAATCCCTGGGGGAAGGAGGGCAGGAAATATATCTGCTGCAAGAGCTTCTCTCGAAGATCTACTGTTACGGTAAGTTGTTATGTAATTGTACTTTCTTACTTCGAGGAGAAGCTCTTGCAGCAGGTTCAAACAATAAGGACTGAGTCCCATGCAGTATACACTTATGACAACCCCTTAGGAGGGGGAGAACAGAAAACAGGGAAGACAGAGGGGAGATTCCTCAGGAAACCAGGCCCTGCAGGACCGCAAGGCCAAACCCTGCTCTGCATCTGGAAATAATGTCCAGGCTGTAGTGCCTGACAAAGGTGTGTACGGAGCTCCAGGCAGTGGCGGCACAAATATCTGCTGTCGGAATACTTTTTAGTGTGGCGAACGAAGTAGCAATAGCCCTTGTAGTGTGAGCTTTAATCGGCCACGAAGTCGACTTATTGTGCGTCTCATAACAATAGGAGATGCAATGGACCAACCAGCACGAAAGCGTCTGTTTGATGACCGGGCGACCTGCAGACTGGGAGGCAAAGGATACGAATAACTGATCAGATTGCCTGATCTCTTTGGTTCTAGCCAAGTAACACCTGAGAGCCCTGTGGACGTCCAGGGAATGGAGAAGGGCCTCTCCCCTATTGGAGTGCTCCGCGTAATAAACCGGAAGCTGAACTGACTGGTTTTAAGTGAGCTCTGAGACCACTTTCGGCAAAAACTTTGGATTTGTGTGCAAATCAACCCTGTCCTTGTGAAAGACCAGATAGGGTTCCCTACACATGAGGGCTTGCAGTTCTGAAATGCGCCTGGCTGAAGTAACAGCAACCAACAGCGTCTTCTGGGAAAGAAAACGAAGCTCAGCCCTCATAGCCAGTTCAAAGCGGGGGAAGAGAAAACTTCTCCAGGATGAACAGGAGATCTCAAGGAGGGACAGGGTCCCGGATGGGAGGTCTGATATGCAGAATGCCACGCAGAAAAGCTTTGGAAACTTCCATCTGAGCCACCGTCTTACCCAACACAAAAGAATGGTAAGCGGAGATGGCAGCCAGGTGTACCTTGATGGAGGAGTAACTAAGGCTTTTCGCGAAAAGCAAGAGCAAGTATTCCAGGACGGTGTTAACCGGACAGACCAACGCATCCACCTGCTTCGCTGTGGCCCAAATGCAAAACTGTTTCCATTTCATAGCATAAGTGGCCCTGGTGGCAGGTTTCCTAGCCTCGACCAACACCTGGGCAACCTTATCGGACACCCCAAAACGGACCTTGGTCAAGTCCTGAGGAATCAAGCATGCAGATGAAGAAAACGCATGTTCAGGTGTAAAAGGGACCCGTTGTCCTGTGACAAAAGATGCAAGGATAGAGGAAGAGGCATAGGAGGTTCTGTCGCTAGACGCTGTAGTAATGGAAACCAAATCTGGCGAGGCCACATCAGGGCGATCAGAATAATGGTGGAAGACTCCGACTGGGCCTTGAGGAGGACTTTCTGAAGAAGAGGAAAGGGAGGGAAAGCATAAAGGAACCTCCCGCTCCAGCAGAGGGATAACGCGTCTTGCCAGGAAGCACCAATCTCTGGACCTAGCGAGCAAAAACTGGGCAGTTTTGCATTGTATTGAGACGCGAAAAGACCCACCTCTGGTGTTTCCCACAGGCGGAAGACGCGATCTACCACATCTTGACGCAATTCCCACAGGTGAGCTTGCGACCTTGTCCTGCTGAGCGTGTCTGCTAGCATGTTCTGAAGCCCAGGAATGTGAACTGCTCTCAGGAACAGGTGGTGTTCCAGGGCCCAATCCCATACCTGCATCGCTTCCCTGCAAAGTGGGTAGGAATGAGCGCCACCTTGTTTGTTAATGTAAAACATCACCGAGGTGTCTGTCTGTCTGCACCAAAAGATGGCCCAGTGATAGGACCGATACCAAGGCTTGAAGGGCATACAGCACTGCTCTCATTTCCAGGACACCGATGTGCAGATTCGCTTGTAGAGGAGACCAAGTACCCTGTGTACGATGGATCCCCAAATGTGCCCCCCATCCCAGGGAGGATGCATCCGTTGTTAGGGACCCCCCAACTGAAACGGAATGCCCTTTAGGAGATTTTCGGACGACATCCACCAGCGAAGCTCTCGTCGGACTGGCTCTGATATTCTGAACAAGGCATCCAGATCGTCTGACGTCTGGTCCCACTAAACCCTCAGGGACCACTGAATGGTTCGCATGCAGAGGCGGGCCAGAGGGACTGACACTATGGCAACCGCCATGTGTCCCAGCAATCTGAGGAGCAGGCGAGCCGGCACCTCTGAGGCTGAAGAGACCTGGGAGACGATGGTACGAATGCAAACCGGTCTGTCGCAAGGGAAGAAAAAACGTCCCAAGAGTGGTATCCAGAGACGCTCCTATGAACTGGAGTATCTGGCATGGAGACATATGGGATTCGTTTCTACTGATGGTAATTCCGAGACTCTGAAACAGAGAAATGGAATCCTTGAGAGTTTGTGACAGGCGGAGCCTGGAATGGGCCAGGAAGAGCCAGTCGTCCAGGTACGGAAAGACAAAGTGGCCCCGTCTTCGAAGCGCTGCGGCTACGACTCCAAGCACTTCGTGAAGACCCCTGGGGCTGAGGAAAGACCAAAAAGGAGGGCTCGGAATTGATAGTACTCATTCTCAAATCTGAACCTGAGGAATCTCCGATGGCTTCTGATAATTGGAATGTGCAAATAAGCGTCCTGCATATCCAGGGACGCTAGCCAGTCTCCTGCCAAAATGAAAGGGAGGAGAGAGTGGGTACAGAAACCATCCTGAATCTCTTGTAGGAGACCCACTGATTGAGATCGTTAAGGTCTAGAATGGGTCTGAGATCTCCCGACTTCTTCAGAACTAGGAAGAAGTGGGAGAAAATTCCCTTTCCTGATTCGGCCAGTGGAATCGGCTCAGTGGCCCTTTTTTCTAGAAGGAAGGATACCTCCTGCATGATCAGGGCCCTGTGTTTCTTGGGGTACCGGGACAGGGGGTGGCCTGTCTGAAGGACGGATATGAACTCTATGGAGTGCCCAAACTCCACGAGTTCTAAAACCCAGTGGTCAGAGGTCACCTGAGCCCACGCTTCCACGTAGAGAGAAAAGCGTCCTGCTACCGGTTCCCCTGGTGGAGTTACCAGAGAAGGAGGGTCACCTGAGTGGTCAGGCATTGGGAGGGGGTGGGAGGGCAGCAGGGGATGCTCAGGGAGGTCTAGAAGCGGATGCCGAAGCGTCTCTGGCTCCGCCTCTACGACCAAAGCCACCTCGCTGAACATGCTGTTGAAAACGAGGGTGCTGCAACTGGTGTCCCCCACGGCCACGAAAATACAGGTTACTCACCTGTAACAGGAGTTCTAGGAATGGTATATGTTGTTCATCCACACTGTCTGGCAGGTTCCTTGCCCCTTTAAATCTTGCCAGAAGGTTTTCAAGCTGGCTCCTCCCATCCACCTGGGTGGTAAAACTCTCGGCTCCGCCCCATGACGCCAGATCTAGCCCGCTGGAAGCCAGGTTGTGCGTCGAAGCCAGGGAGGTCGGGTGAGTCGTGTGGATGAACAACATATACCATTCCTAGAACTCCTGTTACAGGTGAGTAACCTGTATTTCTAGGGACATGGTTATGTCGTTCATCCACACTGTCTGGCAGACTCCTAGCAGTTCTCCGGGAGGAGGGAGGCAAGGCGCACACCCCCTACTTGGGAAATAAAGACTGGAGAACCAAGGGCCCCAAAACCAGCATCCCGGCGTGACTCAAGGTCGATGTGGTAGTGGGTGATGAAGGTGTGTGTGCTGACTTCCAGGTAGCAGCCCTGCAGATTTCCTGGATAGGGACGTCCCTGGAAGCAGCCACCGATGCAACGGTATGGTGGGTAGAATGAGCTCTTATCCCTCTGGGAGGCTCCATGCCCGCTAACCTATAGCAGAGATCTATGCAGGAGGTGACCCACCTGCCTATCATCTGCTTGGCTGCAGGTCTGCCAGGTGCGGCTCCAGCGTAGGTGACAAACAGCTGGCGAACCTCTCCCCGAACTTCAGCCATCCGCTCCTTGTAGTAAGCGAGCGCTCTTCTAGGGTCCAAAGTATGGAGCCTATATTCGGCCTCCGAGGTGTGACTGGGGTAGAACACCGGCAGAGTCAACACCTGGTTAAGGTGAAACTCCGACACCACCTTCGGAAGGAATTTCGGGTGGGGGCGCAGGACAACCTTGTCCCTGTGGAAGACCAGATAAGGAGACTCGATGGAAAGCGCCTGGAGCTCTCCCATCCTTCTGGCTGATGTGATAGCCACCAAGAAGGCGGTCTTCCACGACAGGTGAGAGATGTCACACCTGTGCATCGGTTCGAATGGCCTGCCCATGAGCTTAGCCAATACCAGCAGTAGATCCCATGGAGGTGGAGGTTCTCGCACCGGAGGGGATATGTGATCAAGGCCTTTGAAAAAGCGCCCGACCACCTTCTCCTGCGCCACCGACTGCATCCCGGCCCGCGCCTGGTAAGCAGAGATGGCTGCCAGGTGCTCTTCAAGGGTCGTCGACCGGAGCCCTTGCTGAGAAAGGGACCACAGGTAGTCCAGAATGCTTGCCAAGGAACAGGAGGAAGGGTCCAGGCCCTTGCCCTGACACCAAATGGAGAATCTCTTACATTTGAAGGCGTAGCATTTTCTGGTAGACTCCTTACGGGATGCCTCAACGACACTGAGGACCTCGTCGGAAAGACCCAAGGCCTGGAAATCTAGCCGCTCAGGAACCACACCGTCAGGTGCAGGGATTGAAGCTCCAGATGGAATACCTTTCCCTGATTGACTGAGATCAGGTCCGGGCGGACTGGAAGCCGCCTTGGGAGCCTGGAGCTGAGACTGAGGAGATCTGGATACCAGAACTGGTGGGGCCAGTCTGGGGCTACCAGAATCACCTGCGCCTTGTCCCTCCTCGCCTTGAGAAGCACCTTGTGGATCAAGGGAAATGGGGGAAAGGCGTAGAAGAGGCCCGGGGTCCACGGCCTCGAGAAGGCATCCCCCTGCAGCGAGCCCTGCTGAGGGGGCCGGGCATGAAACAGTCTCAGCTTCACATTCTCCCTGGAGGCAAACAGGTCCACCTGAGGCGTGCCCCAGTGGGAGAAGAGATCTTGTACTACCTCTGGCAGGAGAGACCACTCGTGAGACGCAGCTCCTATCCGCCTTAGGGCATCAGCCAGGGTGATGGAGGCTCCTGCCACATGAATGGCGAGGAGATCCACCTCCAGACTGCGCATGAATGACCAAATGAGGAGAGCTTCCCTGCACAGAGGCATGGAGCACGTCCCGCCCTGGCGGTTAAGGTAGTACATGGTTGTGGTATTGTCCATCTGGACCTGAACCACTTGACCCCATAGAAACAGAGCGAAGGCGGTGAGGGCTAGATGAACTGCTCGAAGCTCCAGCAGGCTGATATGGCATCGGGACTCTCAAGGGGACCAGAGACCGTGTGCTCTGTGCTCCCCCAGATGGGAACCCCAACCCATCAGAGAGGCGTTGGTCGATAGTGAGACCGTCGGCTTAGGGCGGACAAAAGGGATGCCCTCCTGCAGATGTGCTGGAACGGTCCACCACTGGAGAGCGTTCCACATCCCCAGGGTCACTGTCACTAGCTGATCCAGCGGATCGAAGTGCTGTGACCATTGGCTGGCCAGCCCCCATTGAAGGGGACGCATGTACCAGTGGGCCCAATGGACCACGCTGGTGCAGGCCGACATGAGGCCCAGGAGGCGCAGGAAGTCCCGGGCAGGGCGCGATTATCCAACCTGAAATGATTGGGCAAAGGAGGAAAGAACCTCGGCCCTGTCCACCGGGAGCCGTGCTCTGGCTCGTAGAGAGTCAAGCTCTGCCCCGATGAATTGTATCACCTGCTTTGGCACGAGTTCCGACTTGGCCTCGTTGATGAAGAGGCCAACCTGAGAACAAACCTGGAGGGCCAGATCTCTGGACCGCTCCACCTCCGCTCTGGAGGGGGCTACAATCAGCCAATCGTCCAGGTAGGGGTACACCCGGACCCTTCAGCGCCGCAGGAATGCTGTCACCACTGTCATGCACTTGGTGAAGACCCTGGGAACTAGGGAAAGGCTGAAGGGCATGGCCCGGAACTCGTAAAAGGGATCCCTCTGCTCTGAAGCGGAGGAATCTCTGGTGGGACGGACGGATTGGGACGTGAAAGAACACGTCCTGAAGGTCCAGAGAAGAGAACCACACACCTCATTCCAAGGATGGGATTATCTGAGCCAGAGTGATCATCCTGAAGGTCCGAGACCTTAGGAACCTGTTCAGGTCGTGCAGGCCGAGAATGGGGTGCCAGCCCCCCGTCCGTTTTGGGACCAGGAAGTACCTGGACACAAACCTCGGGTCCGGAGGAGGATCCACCACCTTCCTGATCACCTCTTTTTCGAGAAGCAGGGCAATGTCGGCTCGGCGAGCCGACAGAGATGCTGCGGACCTCATAGCCCCCCAAGGGGCGACGGCTGGGAAGGGTGGGACCTGCTCGAACTCCAGGGGCAGGCCCTTTCCTACCACCTCCAACACCCAATGGTCCGTGGTGATAGCGGACCAGGTGGACAGGAAGTGGCGGAGCCGTCCCCCCATGGGGAACCCAGGGGAGTAGCCGAGGCTGGGGCGACACCCCTCAAGCCCGTCACTGGGCGGAGCAGAGGGACGGCCGAGGGATCTCCTGGGCCTTTACCTCCCTGCTTCCTGTTGGAGGACGCGGGCTTGGGCTTGGGATGCCAAACGTGAGCCTGCTAGCCCTGGTGCTGGTGCTGTTGGGCCGGACGTGCCGCAGACGCAGAAGGACGAAAGGGCTTGTGCTGCTGCTGTCGGCGGCCTTTGTCCTTCTGGGCGGAGGTGACCGAGTCCAGAGTGGCATTGGATTTTTCGATCCTCTGGAGGTGACCTTCCACTCCAGGGCCGAAGAGGTCGGTCCCCAAGAAGGGGACATCCACCAGTTTGTGCTGTGTATCCGCCGTGAAGGCGGATATCCTCAGCCATGCTCTGCGGCGCACGGCCACTGCGACCACAACTGATCTGGCACAGGAGACTCCGATGTCCAGAGCTGTTTGGAGCTGCTGCTTAGCCACCACCCTACCCTGGTCCCGCACCTGCCGGACCGTGGTCTGCAGGTCGGCTGGGAGATGAGGGATCACCTCATCCAGGGAGCCCATGAGGGCGTGGGAGAAGTGTGCCATCAGCATGGCCGAGCTGGCCTGGCGGAGGCCAAGGGAGGCAGCGGCGTACACCTTGCGCCCGGCATAGTCCAGCTTTTTGGACTCCTTGTCGGGGGGCTTGTCCATGTCCCTAACATTCCCGGATGCGCAGAAAACGCTGTCGGTGACCAACCCCTCGGCAGAGGGTGTTCAAACCGGCAAAGAGCCGGTGAGGAACACATACTTCCTGGCCATCCTGGCGGCGAGAGGACAGGAGCAGGCCGCTGCCAGAGCTCCAAGGCTGGGCCAACAATGGCTTCAGCCACCGGAAAGGCCTCCGTGGGTGAATCCCCTTGGTCCAGTATCTCCGTCAGGGGATACCTGGCCCGCTTGGATACGGGCTCGAGCTGCATCCCGGTGGACTCCAAGATGAGCTGAAGCAAACCCATGAAGGACGATGGGCTTTCATCCATCGACTGGCCCCCGGAGGACTCCAGGTCAATGGGCCTGGAGAACAGGGAGAAGTCATCGTCTGACTCGGAGGAGTCCGCGAAGAGCTGCCTGGGGCCTGAGCCAACCTCCACCTGCCGAGGACGGTCGGGAGTGAGGGTGACCGACAACCTGTGGGGCAGGCCCTGACCCGACCAAGAGCCCTTGGTCGGTGCCCACGATTTTGGTGGTGGAAGCAGAGCTTCCACCAGAATCGGTGGGGCAGCTGGTTTTGGCCGAACAACCGGCCCAGGCTTGGGCACCTCGGCTACAGCGAGGGGTTGTTTCGGCCGCTCGGGTGACAGCCACTAGATGGCCGGGGAAGGCGTCGGCTTGTTCCCGGATGGAAGTAACTGCTGCCACATCAGGTCCTCATAGTGTCGACGCAATCTGCACCGAAGCCTCTCCTCTTCCGAGGAGGAAGACGAGGACGAGCGGCGGTGCCGCCTGCCTCGGTGCCGAGACCAAGACCGCCGATGTCGGCGGGATCGGCTGGACCGAGACGATGTCCGAGACCGAGATCCTCGGCGTTTCTGAGGATGGATCTGGGAAGGGGCGGGGGACACCCGCTCTTTCCTCGGCTTGGAAGCCTTAACCGGGAACTGCGGCACCGGGGGCACAGGCAGGTCCTCGGTCTCCACCGGGGGAACCGGTGAAGAAGGGTTGTCAGCCTCACCAGTCGACAGCCCGTCCGACGGGTCGAGAAAAATCTCGACCACGTCGACGGGTGTCTCGGCCAGCTGGCCTGACGGGGACGCCGTTAAGCCAGCGGCCTTAGCCGCAACCTCGATCGAACTCGACAGTCGACTGTCCGGGGAAGGGGACCTCTGCCGCTCCCACGAACGCCGACAATGGGACTTACCCTTTGAGTCCTTCTTTTTGGGCTGAGAGCAATGTCCCGATGGCCCCTCTACCTTTGTGGAAAGGGATTGGCAAAGTTCCTTGAAAGAAGCTGAATACGAGGTACCCAGTGAGAGCAGGATAAATGCCGCAACCGAGGAAGAGGATTATGCGGCCTGAGCCGCCTCCTCCTCGAGGGTGATCATCTGCTCGAGTTGCTCAGCCAAGCCAGCCACCGCGGTAACCGCCCAACGAGCCTCCTTCGACTTAACTGGCGGGAAGCGCTTCTTGGGGTGCCCAAGCTGTAACCAGGCAGCGCGGTCCTCCAGGACGTTGGCCAAAAACGAACGGCATGACTCGCAGGCCTGCCGGTCGTGTTCTAGGCCGAGGTAGTAGATGTACGTGGAGTGCGGGTCCATTCTGGACATCTTCTGCCCACAAGGGCACCGCCGAAATCTGGAAGTCGATTTGTCCATCGCAGCTGCGAAGGAGGAAGATGACCGAAGTCTTGAAAATTTTAAAATAAGTTTCGGGCGAACCGAAGAATTAGGATCTAGTCTACACGCAGAGCGTTAAGGAGGGAACCTGAGCTTCCAAGCGGTAAGGAAGATCTGGCATTATGGGGCACAGCCGAGAGTTTTACCACCCGGGTGGGTGGGAGGAGCCAGCTTGAAGACCTTCCGGCAAGATTTAAAACGGCAAGAAACCTGCCAGACAGTGTGGATGAACAACATATCCATATCCCTAGAAATTAGGCTTTCTGGCTTGCCCCTGCTTCGGGCGGTACATGGACTGCACAGAACAAACGGCTTTCCGGAGTCCTGCAGCCTGGTGATAATCCGCTCCGTGTCCTTGCCGAAGAGCACGGAGCATTTAAACGGAGCATCCAGAAGACTGACTTGAACATCTGGATCGAACATGGATACCCGAAGCCAAGCATGGCATTGGAGGCAAATGCCAGTGGCGGCCGCCCTGGAGGAGGTGTCCGTAGAGTCATAGGCTGAACGCAGAACGTGGGTACCCACGTCTGAGCCAGTTTGCAGTAGCTTGGCGAGCTCAGTCCGCTCAGGACAATCGGGCAGGCTCTGCACTAAGTCCAAACCTTGTTCCCAAAGGGCGTTCTGGAATTGGACCATGTGGGTTAAGAAGCTGAGACTCCTTATGCTACAGGTGGCAGCAGAGTACACCTTACAGTCCATGGAATCCAGCTGCTTCGATTCTCTATCAGGCGGCTGGGTGCTCAGGTGTTTGGGCCTCTGCAAACAATCATGAGCTGCCAAAATCACCACTGAGTCCACAGCAGGTGGTTCGGCCAAAAAGGGGTGGTCTGCAGGCGCCTGGTAGAGCCGGTGAGCCTTCTTTGATACCGCAGGGGAGGAATGAGGGTGCTTCCAGGACACGTGGGTGACATCAGCAAAGGTGTCGACCATGGGAGGGATGACCCCGCAGCTTTGGGTCCTTTTGGTGGAGGTATTAAGCCAGCCGCAATTGCTCGGGGTCCAGGGCCTCAGTGTCCCAGCCCATGTTGGCCTGGATGTGCCTCATTACCTCCATAAAACTGGGGTCAATGGGAGGGGATTTGGGCAAGCCCTCCATGTCCCCAGTGTCTGGCTCCGAGTAGACTGAGGAGGTATCTGAGTCTATGTAGGAGGTAGTACGGGAAGAGGGAGAGGGGCTACGCCTCTTCCCTTTCGGCCTCTTGTCCGGAGGAGAAGGGGGAATGGGAGGAACTGTAAGAGCAGTCCCTCTTGGATTTTTTAGCATGCTTCTTAGGCGGAGGCACATCGTCCCCACCCCCACCCAGTTCAACTCGGTCAGGAACCAGTTCCGGAGTGGGTGGAGGCGCCCCAGCTGGTAGGTCCTTTTTTATTGTGTCCCACCAGTGGGGAAAAAAGCTCCTTAACCTGGGAGAGATGCAGTTTAGGAGAGCCGGGTGTAGGCTGAGGAGTGCCCGAGCCGGCACCGGCCCTGTCATCTGGGGGGGCTGGCATCGGGTCCGAACCCTTGTCGGCCTAAGGGAGGACGTCGGGGTGGCATCAGCACCACCATCGTTGGGGTCCGGCGTCAGGTGGACTGGCGACCATGGAGAAGGGGTTTCCGAACTGATGTCGGGCGTTGAGGCCAGGACCAGTGTCAGGCGAACCGGCGTCCGTTTAACAATGACCAGCGGCGGAATAACATTCGCTGGGACTGGGGCCGAGGGGGCTGCGGGTGGACGAGGGTCCAGCGTCCGCTTCTCCCTGTGACTCGACGGATGTTGTTCCTTTTCTCGGGACGGACGATGGTCGGACTTTAGGCTCAAAGTTTTCTTGACCGTACGCCGGTCAACAGCCAGAGGCTGGCATCGGTCCGAGGCCTTGCGTTTTGGCAGCAAGGAGGAGGCCCTGCTGATCGAAGACCCTGAGACCTTGCTCGACTTCCGGAAGTCGGCTTTTGAGGAGGAAGGCGAGCGGGAGGAGTCCTTACCTGAACTCTTTTGTTTGTCGGAAGGCTGAGAGACCTTCAAGGGCTGGAGAGAAATGAGAGTAGAACCCACCGATGAAGGCTTAACTGTCATGAGGCAAGAGTCATGGCCGATGATACGGACGTTGATCCCGAGGACCGATGCTTTGAGCGGGATCTCCCTCTGTCCTGCTCCCAATGTTTTCTGTGGGGCTTGTGGGGGGACTGAGAATCGGATTTCCCCAATGAAGAGGCCCATTCCATGGCGTCAAGTTTGTCTCTACGAGAAATGCCGTGTGGAAGTGACTTCTGGTGATAAATGGCGTCCATGAATTGAAGGCCTAGCTGGCAATAAGGACAGGCGTGCGGTGCGATGGTCGGGCCCAAGGCAGTAGAGACACACGGAATGTCCGTCTTTCGCAGGATTCTGTCACCCACAAGCGTACTTGTTTAAGTGAGATGACATAGATGTCGAAATCCAAAGTCTGAAAGAAAGCTAACCGGTGGAGAACAGCAATCGGTACTAGCCGAAACGCTGCACCATCCTTGACTGTGTGGCGGGAAAGAACCGAAGCACGTGGGGAACTCCTCCCTCATATAGGATGTCATCGGGGTGGAGCCGATGTCGGCAGGGGCGATCCTACGCTTGGTACTAAGTAGAGAAATGCTGCCGGAACCACCGCCAGGTGGCGTCAGGCCTCACTGTTTGAACCTGCTGCAAGAGCTTCTCCTCGAAGTATGATCAGGTAACACTGGAAGGTCTGCAGGCCATAGAGGACAGTTCTCATCTCAAGGACACTGATGTGGAATGAAGCCTCAAGTGAAGTCCATGTCCCCAGAGTCTGGTAAGGACCCAGATGAGTGCCCCAGCCCATCCCCGAGGCATCCATGGTGAGGATCTGATGAAGGGAAGGGAAGGGATGAGGAAAGGAACTTCTTTGAGCAAATGGCTGGGTTGCATTCACCATAGTAGAACCTTCTTGACCGTCGAAGAGACAAGAATCATTTGCTCCAGATTGTCGGTCCACTGACCCCACTGAACCCTCAAAGTCCACTGAGAGATGCGCATGTGTAGCCTCGCCAAGGGAACCGTGGCAATGGCTGCAGCCATCAGGCCCAGCAGTCTGAGGTATGTCCTGGTTGTGACATACTGGCTGTGATAGATTTCCTGAGCTTGCGCTATCAGGCGTTCTGCCCTGTCTGGGGGCAGAAAGGCAGAACCCTGGCTGTGTCCAGTATAGATCCTAGATACTGCAGACGCTGGCCGAGAGTCAGTACTGACTTGGAAAGGTTGACTGTGATCCCCAACTGGCTGAATAACTGCAAGATACGTGCCAAGGTCAAGGACAGTTGCTCTTTGGACCAAGCTTTGAGCAACCAGTTGTCCAGATAGGAAAGACATAAAATCCCTCCCTCCTGAGGGCCACTGCCACTACCGCTGGGCATCTGGTGAAGACCCGAGGCACTGAAGACAAGCCAATATGGAGGACTCTGAACTGGTAGTGTTCCCTGAAACAGAAACCTGAGGTACTTCCTGTGGGGAAGGCAGACCTTGATGTGCAGGTATGTGTCCTGCATATCTAGGGAGCAGATCCCAGTCTCCTTCCTGTAGCAAGGGCAACAGCCCTGGGAGGGTGACCATCCTAAATTTTTTGTAATGCATGTAGTAGTTCAGGTTTTGTAAGTCCAGGATGGTCCTCAAGTCCCCTGTGGACTTGGGAATGAGGAAGAAGTGGAAGAAGTGTTGCATTGATTCTCAGGGAAAAGTTCTATAGCCCGTTTTCACAGCAGCTTCTGGATCTCCTCCAGCAACATGGGTGTGTGGTCTGAAGGGTAAGAGGAAGGCCTTGGAGGGAGCTCTGGAGGCATCTCCACAAATTCTAGAGCATGTCCTTGTTCTATGAGTTGCAGCACCCAGGTGTTGGTTGTGATCTCCCACCACCTCTCCAGATAGAGAAGAAACGACCCTCAATCACCACATTTTGGGGAACTGGATGGAGGGAGTTGGGCAAGGAGTCAGGCTGAGGTTGATCCTGGTGCCGGGCCAGCTCCACCACTCCTTGAGGACTTTCCTGTAGTGGAGGAGGAGGTAGGCAGGGCCATGACAGCTTTGCACTTGCTGGGCTGTCTGGTGCCAGATCTGGGACGATGGGTGGCATGCCAAAACGGTACCCTCTGCCCAATCTTCTGGTGGGTGTGGAAAAGGGAGTGAACAGAGCGTAGAATTCTTCCCGAGGCCTGCAACTCATTGAGAATATCCTGCATGTCTGCCCCGAAGAGCTGGTAGCCCCTAAGGGGAGCATTCAGGATGGACTGTTGGACATCAGAGGCAAACCCGGACACCCTGAGCCAGAAGGACCTCCCCAGGCAAATTCCCGCCACAGAGTCCCTGGTAGAGGCATCTATAGCATCATACGTGGCCCTCCAGAGGTGCTTGCCCACATCCACACCCTGAAGGGTCTTTAGCATCTCCTGTTTTTGAAGGTCCTCTGGAAGGGACTGGGCTGCAGACCGCGTCCCTTTCCAGAGGTCATTCCAGAATTTGAGCATATGGCCAATGTAACTGATGATCCCTTATGGCCAAAGTGGAGGAGGCAAACACCCTCTTGCCCATGAGGTCCAACTTCCAGGATTCCTTGTCAGGGGGAAGAGAACTGAGGTGCTGGGGCCTCTTAGATCTATTATGGGATGTATAGCTCAACACAGAATATGCCTGTGGGGGCCCCATGAAAAAGGGCTTCCCAGAGGGGACTTGGTACAGCTTGTCCACCTTTCTGAGCATTGGGGGGAATAAGTTAGGCCTCTACCAAGCAGCCATGGTGGCATCCTCATATGCATTGATCATAGGAGGAATAATTAGGGGAGGAGAGTCTGACAGGTCCAGGTAATCTGCCAGGTTCCTCCAAGTAATGTCCAGCTCGGCAGCATCAAAGTCCATAGCCAAATGCTGTTGTTGCATCACTGCTATGAAGGAGGGGTCATGGGGGGTATATTTGGAGGAATCCTCCCCAGTGAGGAAACAGCAGAGGTGCTAGAGGGGGTTCAGGCCCCGGCACCCTCAACCTCCTCGTCGGGTAGCAAGAAGTCAGGGCGATAATCATCGTTGTCCCCTGGCTCAGAGATAGGCACTGAAGAAATCGATGACCATGAAGGGGGTGGTCACCACAACACCTGGTGGGATGGCGCTGAAGCTGGCCAAGAAAGCCCCGCCGGCGATGGGCCCAAAGATGGGGCAACTCTCTGCATGAAGTCCCACATCAGGGAAAGGAGGGCATGGACGTTGATGGTCATCAGCATCAACAGGGAGCCCTGTGGCAGTGACGGGGGGGGGCACTGAGGCACCAGTGTCAGCAGGGAGGGCTGAAGCAGTGATGAGATGAGGGCAGGTTGAAGGACCAGGTGAGGAACCTGCATCCCCAATATCGAAGGAAGGGTCAGGGGTGTTGGCTGAAGGGGTCTGAAGCCCGATGATGCATGACCGCTGCCCCCCATCAGCAGGCCGGTGGCGCTCCCTGTCTGTGGCCCCTGAGGAGACAGGGGGTGGATGCTTCAGCAGGGGTAAGGAAAACTGCAGCGATGATGAGCCAGAATCAGCAGTGGAGGAACTGACAGTGTCTGTACTGCCAGAGATCCCAGGGGCAGACAGGGTGAAGGAAGCAGTGGGAATTGTCAGTGGGAAAAAGGGTAGGCTCGTCGATGCTGAACCAACACTGAGCTGAGAAGCGCAGGTGGGAAAGGCTGCCAGAGCCGACCCTGTAGCAAAGAGGGTATGGGTGGCAGCAGGGGTTGCCACTGGTCTGTACGACGACCCAGTAATGGCCGGCACTGGGCACAGTGACCAAGAATGCTCCCGGGAAGACCCGTCTTTCTCGCTGTGGCGGTGCTTCCCCAACAGCTTGTCCCGAGCCTTGGCAGCATGACAGCTCAAGGATGGGGACAGGGAAGCAGAGGACCTCCTAGCCTGAAGCTCCTTTTACAAGGTGGCAATCTTCTGCTCCATAAGGAAGGACTTAAACTCTTTCTGGTGATGCCACTGGGTAGCCTGATTGAAGCGCTGCAGATCTCACAGGCCTGATGTCGTGGTTGGTGCCAAGACAGTGGATGCAGGCCTCAAGGTAGTCCTTATTGAAGATCTCTCCACAGCTACAGGAATGGAATGTCGGTGTGATGACATCACTGTGGGCGGCCCCAGTTAGACTGATAGCAAAAATGTTTCTGTGTGGTCCTAGTGCCTGATGGCTATATTTCCTTACGTGTGACCTGCTGCAAGAGATATCCTTGAAGATTGGCTGGTCCAAATGACCTAGGTGTTGGGACCACTGGCAGTCCAACTCCCACTGCAGGTGGCACATCCTCCAGCATGCCAATGGACCATGCTGGTGATGGATGGCATGTACCCCAGCAGCCTCAGGAAATCCTACGTAGGATGCGATCGTCCAACCTGAAATGATCAGGCAAGAGAGGTAAGGTCTTGGGCCCAGTCCGCAAGGAGACATGCCTTGGCACATAGGGAGTCTAGTTCTGCCTCGATGAGCTTGATCACCTATGAAAGGTTCCGTTCGGACTTGCCTAGATGGACCAACAGGCACAAGCCTCTGTAGATCTGAAGGTTAAGATTTCTGGGCTGCCCTACTTCTTAAATGGATGGCCTGGCTTTCAGCCAGTCATCCAGGCAGGAATACACCCTGATGCCACTGCACCGCAGGAAAACTGACAACACTGCCATGCATTTGGTGAAGATCCTTGGCATGGACGAGAGGCTGAAGGACATGCCCTGGAACAGACAGAGAACCCCCTCTGTGCAGTACTGTAGGTACTGCCAATGGGACAGACTGGGATGTGAAAGAATGCATCCTGAAGATCCAGAGCGCAGAACTACGTGCCCTGCTCCAGGAATGGTATAATCTTGTGCAGAGTGACCATCTGGAAATGAAAATTACGTACCTACCGTAATTCTGATCTTTCTGTGTATCTTCACCATTCATCACCTCTGGGTAAAGTGGCTGGTTTTTTTTTTGATGGGCTGAGTCGATGCACCACTAGTGCCGCCCTCGATTTGACACACTGCGTGGTGCCATGGGTTAGCCTGCTATTGTCGACCCTGCCCTCCGCCAGTTCTGAGTCAGCCAGAGAGCAAGAAAGGTTGGGGTTGGGGGACAAGGGAGTCCAAGGGACAGATAAAGGAAAAGATATACAAACTAAAAGGAGAAATAAACAACTGGGAAGACAGAAGAGAGCTGAAAATGCTCAGGGGGAGGTTGGAAAACCCACCTGTCCATGGCCCTAACATAAGAGGGAAAATGTGCAGCCACAGCCCTGAATTGCTCCCAGGAGAGAGGTCCGCTAGGACCAAGAATGCCTGGGAGAGCAGGAGGCAGAGGAGTGGGAGCAGAGATGACAACAGCAATCGGCTGTCCTCTGCCTGGGCAAGAGAGCGCACCTGGAGCCCCAAGGGGAGAGGGAGCTTCGAAAAACTCAACAGCTGACAGCTGGTCAACCATACTGGAACTGCCTAGGCTGTGTCCTGAAGATTCCCCCCTGTGAGGTGATCGGGGCCATAGAGCTCCAAAAGGATAGTCCCCTACCTCCAAAGAACAGGGCCCTCTCGAGGAGACCAAAAAGAAAGGAGGAGTTCTGCACTACAACTCCTTCTGGAACCCAGGTGGGTCCCAGAAAAGGGTTGCCATGTCGAACCCCCACTTCTCAACCTCTCAGAGTCCGATAGAGCCCTTCTCCTTGTAAACACCAGCCTAGGCAGCTGACAACTCTGGTCAGTCCCTGAAGGGACTATCCAGGGAGCAGCACCCTCCCTTCCCCTCCTGTGGGTGCTCCAATCGGCCCTAAAGTTGGGCGATCCAGGCACACCACCTGAGGGGGGTACCACCACTGGAGGGGGGGTCAGAAAACCCTCCAAGATCAAGCTGCAGCGCATCAGTGGCCTACACCACTGCCTGCAGGTCAGCACCCCTGACCCTGGACCCAGGAGCAACTGTCCGCTCCTCGGAGGGAGGCTGATCCCGGTATGTCGAGGACACTACCAGGGTATCCATCTGAGCAGCCAACTCCAAAGAGCCAGACTGCCTGTCTGACTCAGAGTCTGACTCCGTTTCCGAGGAGGTGGAGACCGAAGTCTGGTGCCAGACGGTACGCGGATGCCCACTGTCATCCCGACCGAATGGGGTATCAGTCCGGGGGACTGCAACAGAATCGGCGTCGAAGCCCCCAACCACACCGTGAAGGGTGTGAGAAGAAGACATGGAGCCAAGAGCGGTAGCAGTATTGGAGCAGGAGCCTGTCACGGCGCCACCGCAAGCAGCGTCGAGGTCAGAGACGGCACCGATAATGGCTCCGACAGCTCTCTCAGCACCGCAAATGGCACCAAGAGTGGCAACCCCCACAGGGCCGTGTCCTCGCTCAGCGCAGCAAGTGGTACCAGAGCTGGACATGGCACCGTGCTCAGCCGCGGTGCCGCCGAGGCGAGAAATGGTCAAGGACAGTGTCGTAGAGCATCCCACAGCAGAGACAGTGCTGAGCGACAGACCGGCGCCAACCACGGTGCCATCAGAGCCCACGGTGCCTCGAATGGCACCAAGACCCAAGATGGCGCCGACAGCGTCGAGAATGGAGCCGACCCAGGCTTCCCAGCCCGAGGAGTTGACACCGGGAATGCCACTACGGTGCCGCACGCCCACCCCCAGGTGGGACGGACTGGGCCTCCTGCACCGCGGAAGGGGCTTCTACAATGGCGAGGCTACTAGGAGCAGAAGCCCCCCCCTCCGTGGTCCGTATAGAACTGGGAGGGAACCCGGAGGAATGGCTGAGAGACTGTGGCTTGGCCCGATGAGTGCACGCCCGTCCCCCGAAAGTTGCCTGAGCTTGTTCAACTTTCCACACGCATTGTTCGATGACACAACGGTCTATGGAGAAGCAGGCGTCGCACGTATCCATGTCATGACACAGGCCAAGACATGCGAGGCGACATTGATGTTGGTTGGTGACGGAGTATTTACAGCCGCATGGGCATCGTCTTCGAAGATTTCTTGCCCCCGACCGAGACATGACCTACGGCAAAACAAGCTAAACAAAGACTCGATGTCACTAACAAATAAAGAAAAGGAACAGTCTTACCAGCGACTTCGAGTAGTGGCAACACACGGAATCAGCAGGATAGATTAAGGCGACGTCTAAATATTTTGGCGTCGACAGATTCGGTGTTGAGAAAATTCGGAGCCAAAGGCTTCTCAGCAGATAGTATCAAATCAGATTTTATTTATAATGCACTTTTCAAAATTATCAAAGCGCAGATACAACACAAAAAACAGCCTACACATAAATATGAATATAAAAACAATTAAACGACAATAGGGTGGCCTATTCAAAGGCATGCTCGAATAAATTACTCTTTAAAGATGCCTTGAATAGCTCTGTGGACTGGCACTCTCGAATCCGACGAGGTAGAGAGTTCCACAGGGTTGGGGCCACAAAAGAAAAAGCTCTGGCCCCTGATGATTGAAGACGAACCCGGGGAACCTCTAGCAATCCCTCGTCGGTGGAGTGGAGCAAGCAAAGAGGACAGTAGGGTTGCAGGAGATCTTGCAAGTAGTTCGGTCCCTGACCGTGTAGGGTCTTATAGGTCAGCAACACGACCTTGAAGGTGATTCTCCATCGCAATGGCAGCCAGTGCAGTTTGCACAGCACAGGTGTAATATGGCAAGTTCTTGGCAGCCCCGTCAACAACCTGGCTGCAGTGTTCTGCACCAGCTGCAAGTGACAGAGATCCACCCCCAGCAACCCTGGATATAGAGCATTACAGTAGTCAAGACACGAGGAAACAAAAGCGTGGACTAATACAGGAAGGTCATCATGTGGAACAAGGTGTTTTATCCGGGCAATATTCCTCAGATGATAAAAGGAAAACTTGACAATGGCTGACACCTGTGCCTTCAGTGTCAGCTCACCGTCAAAGATTACGCCCAGATTCCGCACCTGTTCAGAAGGTCTCAACTGGTTACCCCCTAACACAAGGCCAGAGGAAAACCCAGGAGTCAACTTCTCTGCACGGTGACCCAGGTCCACTTCCAGCACCTCAGTAGGCCTCTTGCGCAGCAGAGCTTCCCACGAGGTGCAACCTCTACGGTGGGAGATGAAGAACTGTCAGAAGGCGGGAGTAGATGGCACCTAGCGGACAGCCCATGGCGCCCGCTGATGTGTCTGCCTCGGTGGCGCCCGATAGTGCGTCGACTCCGCCCATCAAAAAGAGCTCCCGAGAGGTTGTGAGCTCCAGCCACTTTACGTAGAGGTGATGAATGGTGAAGACTGACACAGATAAGATCTTGCGTTTCCGCATAAACTGGTTTGGGTCATCCAGTATGGGGTGCAGCCAGGAATTTCAAATTCGTACTCTATGCTGCCCACACTGCTACCCCACCATGTTGTCATTATTTCCTACCCCACGGCACTTCATCAGTAGTATACATTCAAAATGAAAATATATTGTATTACACCCCCTACACACACTTTGAACCCATTTAAAGGCTCACTTCATCCCCACCAAGCATACCTTTCTTTTTTTATATTTTATTAAACTTTTTCCTTTTTCAGACTGACATAGAAACATAGAATCTGATGGCAGAAAAAGCCTGCAAACCTAGTCTGCCCAGATATTCCCCTGCCTAGCACATCGCCACAGATCCTAACTGTTCTCTGGCGCCCCCCCCTTCTTCCCTGCCTGTTTACTAATATTCCCCTAGGTCTATCCCATGCATTCTTAAACAGCCCCTGACACCATTAGAAAAATGTGAGATTTAGACACAGTTTAGTTTGTATTTCATATATTTTCTATAATTCTTTCCATTTTCTCCTTATTACCAAGGACAGTTGTATGAAAGAGAATTACTGTCTCTTAGACTTTATCTGCTCTTCCTGCTTATCTACACTTGACATCATAATCTCTTGTTCATCTCATCATAATTATCTCCACAGCAACAGACTGTGATGTCAGGTCTAGGCAAGCGGCCAGAACAGATAGGGCAGTAATCCTTTTTACACGCAAATGTCCTCAGTAATAAAAAAGCAAAGGTGAGAATTACAGAAAAAAATATTTAGCATAAGCTGAACTGTGTCTAAATATTACATTTTTTCAAAGTTGTCACAGTAGTGTCGGGCATTTTAAAGCCCTCCAGTTTTCGCCTACACAACTTCTGCTGACACTGTGTTCCAGGCATCTACCAACCTTTCAGTGATGTACTACTTCACATCCATCTTAACCCCACCCCCCCGCATCATCACATACTCCGTGGTCCTAGTACTTTCACATTTGAAACATACTCCCATCCTGCACCCTGTTTACCCCTTTGAGGTATTTGTAGGTCTCTATGATGTCCCCTTTCACTCTCCTCTTTTCCAGGGTGTACATGTAGTGTGGTTAAAGTTCAATTATGTAAGAAATGAAAACTATGTACCTACTGTAATTATGATCTTTCTGTGTGTCGTCACCATTCATCACTGTTGGGTATCTGCCGGAGGTCAGGACCCCACGGGAGCTTTTCTTTTATTTTTTTAAAGGTAGGTGAGCCGATTTACCACATCAGCGCTATCAGGCCGAAGGCGCCATGTGGCGCCAGGGGTTGGCCATTAGGCTGCATCGACTCCTCCTGCCTGCCAGTTCTGAGTTGCCGGAGAGGTAAGAGGAAGGGAGTGGAGGGTGGGACAAGGAAGTCCAAGGGACAGAAAAAGGAAAAGATGTATGAACCAAAAGGAGAAATAACGACTAAGAGGACAGGAAGGGAGAAGAGTTGGAAAGTAAAGGGATTGGGTGGGGCACCAATCTCTGGAAAAGAGGGAAGTAGGGTGGGTAAAGAATTTAGGCAGAGAGGGAAGGTTAACACATCCCAGACCCTGGTCCGTCTCCAGATTGTATAGGAACTGCAAGGAGTAGCAAAGGCTTTCTGCCAGAATTCAAGGCATGGAATAACTAGCAAACACTCCAAATAAGCAGAGTCGGCAATTCTGGAGGAAGGACAGGGTACAGGGAATTAACACCCTCTCAGGAAAGATTATTGGTGAAAAAAGGGGAACATTTTTTTTTTAAACGAGGAGAAATAGGTTGGACGGGAACAGGGAGGAGGAAAGAAAGGAGGGCAACTGTCAACTCCCACCCCACAGGGGTGGAGCCAATGCACTGGAGAAGAAGTGCCCACCATGCTGCCCACTCTCCCTGGAACATTATCCCCCTGTGTGTCCCTGTTTTACCCTACTCCTAAAAAACGAGACGGGGAGGGATGTGCACAGAGAGGGAGGGGGACCCAGAGACTGAGACCCAGGGGGATGGAGGGTAGGATCTTGATGAACTGGGAAGATACACAGAAAGATCATAATTACGGTAGGCACGTAATTTTCATATCTTGTCTGTGTCAATCTTCACCATTCATCACTGTTGGGTGAGTACCAAGCCCCAGACGGGTTTCTTTTACACCCTAAGGGATAAAATCCTATAGCTCTCAGTGGGTGACACATTAAGAGGGGGAACCTTCAGGGCCTGGAGAGGCCCGAGAGTGGGGAGAGTGAGAGGGACTCCCGCCGGAGGGGGAAGGAAGTTGCCCAGACAAGCGCCATCTCGCTCTGTGGGAGAAGAGATAGGTTCCCTGGTGAGTAGAGTTAATCGCCCTATGCCGGGCCATGGGTGACAACCAGGAAAGACGCAGCCATGCCGTCTGCCTAGTGCAGATCGCTGTCCCTACGACCCTGGTAGCTACCTCATTGGCATCACAGGATGCCCTCGCTCGGTGCCTTGCTAGATCCAGGCATGCGCAGAGAATGCAATGGCTTGTCTGGTTTGTTATGTATCAGGCAATGAGGCTAGGAGCTGACCCAGCCTGGACCACAAGAACCTGTCATAGGCTGCATAGTGGGCCTGATGTGCAGAAATAGAAAGAAGTAACCATGCCGAGTAGAAAGTCCTCCTACCCCAGAAGTCAAAATCTGAGGAGTCTTGATCTGGGAGCCGGTCACGGTGAAGGGCGCGAAGCCCATCAGGAGTATCCAACTGCGTCAATCCAGACTGTGGATGAGGCATGGAACCTGGAGACTCCAGGGGCACGCAATATCTCTGGCTGAGATCCCTTGGGGCAGGAACTCTGGAGAAGGGTCTCTGCCGAGGAGCCTCTTGACACCTCCCGAGAGGAGCAGCGCCGAAGCGGCTGCAGGTGGCCTGCATGGGAAATCGCCTAGAAGCCTTGAGTGCTCAGGATTGCTGATAGTGGAAGGAGTAAGGTGCAAGTCCTCCAACATCCTCACAAGGAATCACTGATACTCAGCAAGATCAGCAGCTGGAGAGATGTGGACAGAAGTTTCCTCTCCCCCAGAAGAGGGGGATGAGGAGCTGGAGAGCACCGGCTGTTCAGTGGGTGGTTGCACGGGGCGAGGTTGAAAAACTTGGCTGTCCACTGCCCTAATATAAGCAGGGAACCGAGCAGCCACCACTCTGAACTGCTCCCAGGAGAGAGGCCCGCTAGGACCAAGGATGCCTGGGAGTGCAGGAGAATGTGGCAGAGGGATGGGAACAGAGCCGAGAAGAGGTGTCGGCTGACCTCCGCCTGGGCTAAGGAGTGGACCGTGGGCACCCACAGAAGAAGGTGCCCTGGAAGACCCCACCGCCGACAGCTGAACAACCATTTCAGTACTGCCTTGGCTGCGCTTGGAAGAATCCCCCCTGTGAGGCGACCGGGGCCGTATAGGTCCAGAAGGATGGTCCCCTACCTCAAAAGAATGGGACTCTCTTAAAGAGACCGAGGAGGAAGAGTGGAAATACTCTGACTACTCCCAGAGCCGGGTGGACCCCGAAAAAGGCCGACGTGCATTGCGCCCTCGACCCTTCTGATTCTGAAAGAGCCCTCCTCCTCGAGAGGGCCAGCCTAGATAGCTGGCATCTCTGGGCAGCTCCCGAAGGGGCTATCCAGGGCACAGTACCCTCCCCTCCTGTAGGTGTTCTGATCGGCCCCAAAGTTGGGCGATCTAGGCACACCACAGGTGGGGGTACCACTACTGAGAGATCAGTGAAACCACCAAGACAGAGTTGCAGAGCTATGGTGGCCTGCACCACTGCCTGCTGGTCAGGACCCCTGACCCCAGTCTCGGTAGCCACCGACCCCACCTCAGAAGGGGTCTGACTCTGGCTTGTCGAGGAGACTACTGGGCTGCCCACCTCAACAGCCAACCCCAAAGGGTCAGACTGAACGTCTGACTCAGAGCTCGACTCCGCCTCTGAGGAGGTAGAGGCTGAGGCCCTGTGCCAAACCACAGGAGGGTGCCCACTGCCATCCTTGCCCACAGGCCCAGAAACCAAAGCTGAGCCTGAGCTGGTGCCAGCGCCCCCCGCAGCCCCGCGAACGGAATCCGCAGGGGACACGGCCCCAACCTGAACAAGAGCTCCAGAGTCGGGACCAGTCATGGTGCTATCCGGTCCCACAGTGCTGCTCGCAGCGCCGAGGACGAAGATGGTGCCGACGACGGCCCCGACAGTGGACTCGGAGCCGTCCTGACTACATGGCGACACGAACGGTGCCGAGAGCAGAGGCGGCGCCATCGGAATCGGAAGGCCCCACAGCGCCAAGCCCTGAGGACATGGCGCCGTGCTCAATCTCGGTGCCGAGGATGGCGCCGAGGTGAGACATGGAAAAAGACGGCACCATAGCAACTCCCACAGCGCTGCTAGCAGTGTCGGTGCCGCGAACGGCTCAGATAGAAGCCATGGCGCCGTGCGACAAGTCGGCGCTGATGACTCTGTCAGGGACCACGGCACAGCGAATGGTGCTGAGGCCCTGACAACGCACCGACCGGGACGGCATCGAGGGAGCCAGGCGCAACCCGGGCCTTGCGAACCAGGTCCAACACCAGGAAGCCTTCACCCCGGAAGGGGCGATTGCCATGGCGGCGCCTCCCACCCGCTCCCCAGGAGGAACGGAACGGGCCTCCTGCGCTGCGGAAGAAGCATCGGCAACGGCTAGGCTACTGGTAGCCTCGGCTCCCTCCTCTTCGGTCCGTATAGAACAGGGAGGGGACCCAGAGGAAAGGCTGAGAGACCGTGGCTTGGCCCGACGAGTGCACACCTGACCCCCGAAAGTCAGCGGAGCTCGCCCAACTTTCAACGCGCGTTGCTCGATGACCCGGCGGTCCATGGAGAAACAGGCGTCGCACAAATCCATGTTGTGAAGCAGGCCAAGACATGAGAGACACCGGTCGTGCTGGTCAGTGACGGAATACTTTCGGCTGCAAGGGCACCGTCACATGGGGGGCCGACCCGTCTTTATACATTTCTTGCCCTCTGACCGGGACATGGCCTACGGAGAAAAAAACACCAAAAATAGACTCGATGTCGCGGAAATATAAAAATAAGGAAAGATCTTACCGGGCGACGGGAGAACCAACGGACTTCGACCGAAGGTAAAATTTATCAAAAAACTACTGCAGAGCAGGCATAGGACTCTTCACGGCTTCCCACCAGGCGACCTCTACGGCGGGAGATGAAGAACTGGCAGGCAGGAGGTCGGCGCGGCCTAACGGCCAACCCGCTGAGCTCGGCCTCGAGAGGGCGCCGATGGTGCCGTCAGCTCCACTTACCTTTTAAAGCCTCAAGGGTCCTGAATTCGCAGATACCCAACAGTGATGAATGGTGAAGACTGACACAGATAAGATCTTACCGTAGCAGCAGATCAAGAGAAGCTCTTGCAGTAGGTAACACTTGTAGGACTGACGCCACCTGGCGGCAGATCTTGGCAATTCTTTTCTCCAGCACTACCGACATGGGAACGCCCACCCAACGTCATCTCCACCCTGTCACCCAGTAGAAAGGCAGGAGGCGGTCCCCACGTGCTCCAGTTCTTGCACGCCTAAGGCAGACCCACATGAAGCTAATCTTCGGATAGAGACATCCACAGCCCTAGGGAAATCTATGCACTTGCAGCTAAAAACAACTAAGCACCAGCATGAGAGACCTGATCCCGGGGGAAGGAAGGAGGAAAATAATACCTGCTGCAAGAGCTTCTCTCGAAGATCTACTGTTACAGTAAGTTCTTACGTAACTGTACCATCTTACTTCAAGTGTAAGCTCTTGCAGCAGGTAACACTTGTAGGACTGACTCCCAAGCAGTATAAAACTAAAGACAACCCTCGGGAGGAAGAAGGAAAGGCACACACTTGGAACAGAAAAGATCTCTAAGAGATCAGGCCCTGAAGGACAGCAAGGCCAAAACCTGCTTGACGCCTAGAAATAATATCCGGGCTGTAGTGCCTGACAAAGGTATGGACAGAATGCCAGGCAGCAGCAGTGCAGATGTCTGCCGCTGACACCCTTTTTAAGGCCACAAAGGAAGTAGCAAAAGCCCTGGTGGAATGTGCCCTGAAAGCACCCCGAAGGGTTTTTTCACCCTTCTGGTAACAGAAAGAAATACAATTTACCAACCAACACGAAAGCATCCATTTGGTAACAGGGCACCCCAAGGACCTGTCCGCGAAGGACACAAAGAGTTGATCTGATTGCCTGACCTCTTTGGTTCTGGATAAGTAACAACGCAAAGCTCTGTGCACATCCAAAGTGTGCAAAATCGCTTCACCCCTATTGGAGTACTCCGGATAATAAACGAGGAGTTGAACCGATTGATTAACCGTAAGCTTCAAAACCACCTTTGGCGGAAACTTAGGATTGGTGCGAAGATCTACCCTATCCTTATGAAAAATAAGATAAGAGTTTCCTGCACATCAAGGCATGGAGTTCTGAGATACGTCTTGCCGAAGTAACCACAACCAAAAGAAGAATTTTCTAGGAAAGAAAATGGAGCTCACAGCTCATCGCCGGTTCAAAGGGAGGAAGCGTAAGCCTCTCCAGGACAAAAAGCAAATCCCAAGGAGGGACAGGATCCCAAATAGGGGGACAGATGTGAAGAATTCCCTTAAGGAAGGCTTTAACTACCTCCAACTGAGCCACTGTCCTGCTCCAGACGAGCTGGTGATAGGCAGAAACAACTGCCAGGTGTACCTTAATGGAGGAGTAACTGAGACCTGACTCTGATAAGGATAACAGGTATTCCAATACAGTATTCACTGGACAGACCAGAGGGTCCAATCTCCTGGCTACAGCCCAAAGACAGAAACGCTTCCATTTCATGGCATAAGTGGCCCTGGTGGTGGGCTTCCATGCCTCAACCAGGATTTGTGCTACTTTATCTGAAACTCCGAATCTGAGCTTTGCTAAGTCCTGAGGTGCCAAGCATGCAGGTTGGGTGAACCAAGGCCCTGTTGTCCTGGGAAAGTAGCTGAGCTGAGACTGGAAGAGGAAATGGAGGCTCCACCGCCAAATGTCTGAGTAAGGGGAACCAAATCTGTCTGGGCCACAGAGGGGCTATCAGGATCATGACTACCCTCTCAGACTGGGCTTTGAGGACTACCCGCTGTATGAGGGGGAAGGGTGGAAACGCATAGAGGAATCTTCCCCTTCAAGACAGGGACAATGCGTCTTGCCAAAAAGCTCCAGGATTGGGATCAAGCGACCAAAAACTGGGCAGTTTTGCATTGGACAGAGATGCAAATAGGTCTAATTCTGGTGTCCCTCACGTCGAACAAGCTGTCCGCTACGCTTTGTAGCAATGCCCACTTGTGAGTAAGAGGTCTTGCTCAGCTGGAGCATCCGCAATCACATTTAGAGAACCTGGAACGTGGACTGCAGAAAGACTGAGCCGGTGTTCCGTCGCCCAGTCCCACACTCTCACTGCCTCCCGGCACAAAGGATAGGAGTGTGTGCCTCCCTGTTTGTTGACGTAAAACACCACCAAGATGTTGTCCTTCTGCACCCAGAGATGGCTGGATATTAAAAATGGTCTCAGTGCTTGTAGAGAGTACAGAACTGCTCTCAGTTCTAGAACACTGATGTGCAGGTTCTCCTCTGAAAGGGACCACAGTCCTTGAGTCCTGTGAGTCCCCAGATGTGCACCCCATCCCGTTCCTGAAGCATCTGTAGTAAGAGTCTGGATGGGAGGCTCGGGTCAGAAAGGGAGACCTAAGAGAAGGTTTTGAGGTAACCTCCACCAACGAAGTTCCTGACGAATTGGCTCTGTGATCCTTAAAAGGAGGTCCAGATCGTCGCGGTCTGATCCCACTGGACGTGGAGCGTCCACTGGATGGTGCACATGCACAGCCGGGCGAAGAGGATGGAGACAATTGCTGTGACCATGTGTCCCAGCAGCTGAAGAATAGACCTGGCCAGAACAGCGGATGCTGAACATATTTGAATGGCCAGAGCCATGAGACGCTCTGCTCTGTTGAAGGGAAGAAATGCCCTTCCAACCGAGGTATCCAATAGAGTTCCTATGAACTGAAGCCTTTGAGAGGGAAAGAGCTGCGACTTCTCTGGATTCACAGTGATCCCCAGACGCCGACAGAGCGCCAAAGTGTAGTGTATCGTCTCCCAGAGGTGAGGCTGGGAAGGAGCCAACAGAAGCCAGTCGTCCAGATAGGGGAACAGGAAGTGTCCTCCTCTGCGCAAGGCAGCGGCGACCACCGCAAGGCACTTTGCAAAGACCCTGGGGACAGAGGAAAGACCAAAAGGAAGGACCTTGAACTGGAACGACCGACCTTCGAACATGAATCTCAGGAACTTCCGGTAATCTGGGGCGACAGGGATATGCAGGTAAGCATTCTGCATGTTCGGGGAAGCCATCCAGTCTCTGACTGAAATGGTGTAGAAGGAGACTGGGCAGGGAGACCATGTGGAATCTCCTGTAGGAGACCCACTGATGCAGTTTGCTGAGATCCAGGATGGGCCTTAAGCCCCTGTCTTCTTTGGAACCAGAAAGACTGGGAGTGAAACCCGGAATCTACTTCTGCTGCTGGGACGCTCTCTATGGTGTCCTTGGCTAGAAGAGACTGAATCTTCTGTCTGATAGGAGCTCTGTGGTCTCTTCGGTAATGGGACGGGGACGGAGGTCTGTCCAGAGGCAAGGAGCCAAACTCTATGGAGTGCCCGAAATCCATGAGGTCGAGGACCCACTGGTTGGAGGTCACTTCTCTCAAAGCCTCGGCGTAGCAAGAAAAGCGACCTCCCAGCTGCTCTCCCGATGACAAGTCTTGGGGGGGGGGGGGTCGCCTGGATAGTCAGGCTGTAGGAGGGGGAGGGAGGGAGGGTGGTGGCAGTAGGTCTAGCCTGTCCAGAGGTGGTGGAGGCAGAACCTCTGGCTCCACCTTTACGACCAAGGCCTCCCCGCTGATGCTGGGGCTGCTGAGGCTGTTGACCCCCTCGGCCACGAAAACGGGGCCTGCAAAAACGATCCCATTTTGGGCGGTACATGGACTGCACAGTACAGATAGGCTTACCGGAGTCCTGTAGTCTAGCAATGACCTTCTCCATGTCTTCACCGAAGAGCACAAAGCCCTTGAATGGGGCATCCAGAAGATTCGTCTGAACAGCTGGGTCGAGCCCCGAGACCCAGAGCCAGGAGTGGCGCCAAAGACAAACACCTGTGGCAGCCGCCCTTGCCGAAGTGTCCGCAGAGTTGTACATTGCTCTCAAGATGTGCATACCCATGTCCGAGCCAGTTTGTAAAAGCTTAGCAAGCTCTGCCTTTTTTGTGGGCAGTCAGGCATGCCTTGCAGAATTTCCAGCCCTTGGTCCCAAAGGGCGTTTTGGAACTGGATCATGTGTGAAAAATTGAGAGCTCTGAATACCGCAAGTGGCAGATATAGTACACCTTGCGACCAAGGAATCCAGCTGCTTCAACTCCCTGTCAGGCGGCTGGGTACTTAGGTGCTTCGGCCTCTGCGAATGATCATGTGCAGCTGAGATTACCAAAGAGTCAGCTATGGGGTGCTCAGATAAAAAGGAGTAGTCCTTGGGGGCCCGATATAATCTATGTGTCTTCTTGGGCACAGCAGAGGATACATGTGGATGCTTCCAAGTAGCATATGTGATATCTTGGAATGTGTCCACAAGGAGAGGGATACCCACTGGCTTGGGATCCTTCTGGCGTAGATATTTTGCCAGGCGCAAGCGTTCTGGGTCCAGGGCATCCATGACGTCCATAAAACTGGGGTCATCGGGAGGAGACTTGGGTTGATCCTCTGTATCCCCAGGAAGCAGTTTAGGGTCACAGTCAGGAAATGTGGGGTCTGACTCGCCATAATCGTTAGGAGATGGAGAGGAGGAAGGAGAATGATGTCTCCTCCTCTTGTACTTAGGTCTCCTAGGAGAAGGAGAATGGGAGGAACTGGAAGATCTAGACCTCCTGTGTTTGGATTTTTCCTTGTGCTTCCTAGGACTGGTGGGTGAATTTTCCCCATCTTCCCTAGAAGGAACTGAGACCTCCTCGACGTCTGGGTTAGGTTCGATGGGGAGAGGCATAGGAGTGGGAGCACGGGTGGCTGCCAAGTCCTGCTTCACTGTCTCCCACCAGTAACAAAATAGTTCCTTTACCTTGGACATGCCCAGCTTAGGCAACTCCGGCCTGGGAGGAGGCATCAGTAGGCTTTCGCCCATAGTGGTGTTGGGCTAATCCGGTGTCGTCTGATGGGTGACGACGGTGGCATTTCCTCAGCACTGTCATCAGGCTTCGACGTCGGGGGAACCAGTGTTAGGTCTTTGGGCGGTGTGATGTCGGGGCCATCGTCAGCCAGAGCCAGAGGGGCCAGCAGCAGAGGAGGAGCCAGCGGCTTGCTGTGACGGTGTGGCGGCAGGTCGCTGCTCGTGTCGGACCTACGCCCCAATTCTAACGGATGTCCCTTGGCCAAAGAGGGCTAGGATGGGGGGATCATTTGTGAGATTTGGACTGCTTTTCTGCAGATTTATCTGAAGACTCAGGCTGCCTATCAGCAGATTTGTCCCAAGTCTTGTCTGAGTGGTGTCAGTCAGAAGCTGGAAGCGGACTCCGGTCAGACTTAGACTCAGGTAGGAGGGACGAGGCCCTGCCTGAAGAATGCCCGGAGGCCTTCTTTGCTTCCCAGGGGTCGGCCAAGGAGAGGGAGGCTGAGCGGGAAGAAGACTTACTTTGTGCCGCTGCAGATCCGGTGTCCGAGGGCCTTATTTTGATGGGCTGAAGGGTATAGCCCGTAGGGAGAGAAGATGAGGTGGGAGGCTTCAGGGAGGTAAAACAGGCCTCATGCCCAGATGAGCCAGAATGGCCTGCTGACCGAGAGCTGGAAGACCTGGACCTGGGACGGGACCTCTCCCGGTCCCGGTGATGGTGCTTTTCCTTCCTATGCTTCTTTCTAGTGGGGAAAGAAGAACGGGATTCCCTCCCGGACGACGACTCCCACTGCATTTGGGCCAACTGCTGCTGGGCAAGATAAGCCTGAAGAGAGATTATTGTTATGGTGCCTGGTCGATAAAGCTGACATACATTGAATTTCGGAAAACCGAACATGGAGAAGTTCTAAGAAGCAGACAGAACTAGCCAGAGAGCCGAAAGCCAACTAATGTGTGCTGTGGCAGGAAAGAACTGGAGCACATGTGGACCGCCTCCTGCCTTTATACTGGGTGACGTCAGGGGTGGAGCTGATGTCGGGTGGGCAGTCCCACACTGGTACTGCTGGAGAAAAGAATTGCTGAGATCTGCCCCCAGGTGGCATCAGTCCTACAAGTGTTACCTGCTGCAAGAGCTTACACTTGAAGTAAGATCCTCTGTTCCCATCTTAATGTTAAACCACACTGTACAGTGATGACTGGTACCTAGAGGATGGCTCACTGAGATGACTGCAATGCTGTCCCTGTTTAAAATCACCAGGCCCAGCAATGCCCTGTCCATGGACACTCAAGTCTTCTTCCCCTGGCCGGCCCTCCGAACCCAGGATGTCGGTGCCGCAAATGGACACCTTGCTGCTGCACCGGAAGGCCAGCGGACATTCTTTTTCACTCCTCCTGTCATTTTGCCCGCTACTGTCCTCCCCACAACCAGCATTGCTCCCTATATACTAGTCTCTCCTTTCACTCTCTGGAAGACAGGTGTCTCTCCCACTGAGCTTCAACACACTATTGCTCCCTATAAACTCGTTTTTCCTTCAACTCTCTGGGAGACAGCAGTCTCTTCCATTGTGTCTCCATGATCTTCAACTTTTGGCTTGGGTTTCTGCCCTGTTACTTTTCCTGCTTCCCCTACCCTCCTCTTTTACTCAGGGAATTCAGGGCACACCTTCCCCCATGGCAACTCTTACAAATAGTGATATATTTTCTGCCTGACTTGGCCACTTACTTATTTCATCTGTGATTGGAGTATTGATCCCTTGAGTGTCCACACTGGGACCCTGCTGTGAACCTGCCCAGTAGCCAAAAGTCAAGGCAGACCATCCGTCAGATGAGTCCCCACTTTAAATGCAACTGCCTGAATTGGCCTCCTTTATATAATGTGCACTACCGAAACTGGCCTCCTTTAATTTAGGTGCAATCCGCAACCAGTGGGGCAGATATTAAACATAGAATATGTGAGTGCTGTGTTGATCTGTGCAGTTCCCCTTACTTCCCCAACACGGCAAGAAGTCCAGCTGTTTTTACTCTCCTTGCTTCTCCCAAACAGAACACCTGTTCAAATGGCAGCACTGTATGCCCCTTGCAACCTCAGAGATAACTGCAACTATCACCTCAATGTCTTCTTCTAAAGCCCCAGAGGACGATGGTATTCCTGTAGGACTATACAAATTGATGCCACACTTAGTCACCTCTCTCATGCAGACCATGTCCTCACAACAGGCATACTACCCTATACTCTCAGGGAGGTAACTGTCATTCCCAGAAAGAGCAAGGACAGCACTCAGTGCATCGAGTGCCATTCAACACCTCTGATTAACAATCTTTTCGTTACCCTATCGGACCCAGAGAGGTATGTCCTGGGCTTTGTAACTCTCCATACAAAATCTTCAGAAATCAAAGAGGCTAAATGTTACTGGAAGTAAAACCCTGGTACTTCCACTAAACAAGTGCCACACTTCCATTCCTATCATGCAGTCAAGTCTAGAGGGGGCCCCATCAAGCATACGTAGAGATTAAGGTGGTATCAGAGCTGAAACAAGTAACCCAGCTGAACCTGGCTCCCCTGCTGAACGTACTGCAGGAGGAACATAACAGATGGAAAGCATCAGACCTCTCTCTTGTGGGCAAAATTGAGACCCTATGTATTGGTAACTCTGCTAATATCTATCCTGTCTGAGTTATTTCCCAATTATCATACTCAATTAGTGGTTTCATAAGATAGACAAATGAATTGGCACCCTTCTGTGGGATGGATGACAACCCATGTACAGCACAGCAAACTCACAGGTCACTAGTCTATGGGAGACTGTGGACTCCCATGGAGGAAGAGCAATCACGTGGCACATGTAGGAACTCAAACGCCACTATTTCAGAGAGATTACAGAAGACTCCACAATCTTGGTATGGATAGAGAATAATGTAGCAGGAGATTTTTCTCCTTGTATCCATTTATGTAATATACTTGCTGCCAATGTCAAAACCCATCCCACCATTTCAGCCTCTAATGTGAACTGGAAAGTTCTGAAAATGGAAATTGTGCACCATAATAAGGCTTTTAACACCATTCCATATAGGAGGCACAACACATAGCAGGCTCATAAGGAAACTGGGTAGCTTAGGGCTGGGTCCAAAGGTGGTAAACTGGGTAACAAATTGGTTAACAGATAAGACAACAGAGGGTGGTAGTAAACAGAATTCACTCTGGGTAAGGGAGGGTGACCAGCAGTGTGCATCAGGGTTCAGTAATTGGACTATTCCTCTTTAATATAGGAAAGGAAAGGAAAGGAACTGTGGCATTTGAGCATGCGGCTCCACAGCTGTGGAATTCCCTTCCCCTCAACATTAGACTTTCTAGCTCCCACACATGCCTTAAGAGAAAACTGCGCTCGAATCTGCTGATTGCTGATACCTGTTCCTGCTTTCACCCTACCTAATGACTGATGTCTCTTGCCATACAACAGTATTTCCTCACCTCTATATAACTTTCTTACTGCCTCAGCCTGTACCAGCTCCCTTTCCCTGCCCATATACAATCTTGCACTGCAGGCATCTCCCTTACACTTACATACACTCATATAATCTAATTTCATGGCTTGCTCCCCTCTTCCTCACTTACCGACCTTTTCCTTAATGACACCCCCTGCTCTCAATGGTTATTTCTTCCATTTGTATTACCTGTTTTTGTGTACCTTGTTCTGTCCATATGATATGTCACCTGATAATTTATTGTCCAAGGTCCTCTCTATTCATTGCATAGGTAGGCACCTATGACCTTATGAATGGTCTACTCTATATGTCTCTGATATATTGTATCCACTTTAACTCACTGTATGTAAAGCACTTTACTTTGTATGTTCTGATATATTGTATCCTCTTTACATACTAACATACTATTTGCCAGCAGATTAGGCCTTATGGTCTATCAAGTCTGCTCGAACCTAGATCCTTAGTTGGGTGCCGAGACCTCCCATCCCTTGTGCTCCAGAAACCCTATCATCCATCCCCACCCCCGGGACAGGCCATCATCTGATACATCCACTTTCTGTGTCTGTCCCACCTCTCTTAAAGCTTCCACTGTGGATCTCTGAACCAGCTCACCAGGCAGAGCATTCCAAGGGTCCACCACCCTCTCAGTGAAAACCTCCTCCTCTTTTCCCCCTCACCTTCCACCTTCCAACTTCAAACCATGCCTCTGGTGATGCCTCCTGCTTTAGTCTAAAGATCCTCCATGTTTACCCTATTTATTCCCTTGAGGTACTTGAAGACCTCAATCATGTCCCCCTGTCTCTCCTCTCCTCCAATGAAAACAGGCAGAGCTCCTCAAGTCTGTCCTCGTAAGTCAAATCCCCAGCCCTCGTATCATCTTTGTTGCCCTCCTCTGTACCCTCTCCAGGAGCTGTATGTCCTCTTCAAGGTGGTCTCCAGTACTGTACACAGTACTCAAGGTGTGGTCTAACCAGTCCATTGTACAGTGGCAGAATCACTTCCTTGCTCCTAGAGGTGATCCCCTTGGATGCATCCCAACATCCTGTTTGCCTTGCTAGCTGCTCTCCTGCACTGCTCAGTGTTATTCATACATGTATCCACCATGACCCCTAGGTCTTTTTCCCTGTTGAGGCTTCCAGCACCTCCTCCCAGGGTGTACCTGTGTTTAGGGTTCTCCGACCAAGATGCAACACCTTGCACTTGGTGATATTGAAATTTATTTCCATGTGTGAGCCCAGCTTTCCAGGGTGTCCAGGTCCCTTGCAGGGCCAACCTCCCTCTTCTCCCTCAACTACTGCTCCCATCTTGGAGTCATCCGCAAGAGACTCATTTCACACCCTATACCATCCCTGATGTCTGATATGTATGCATTAAACAGGATTGGACCCAGGACCGAGCCCTGTGGTACCCCACTACCAACCTCTGTAGGGTTCGAGCTCCCCACAGACCACTACTCTCTGAGCGCCCAGCTATCCAGTTTTCAATCCATCTGACCATCAAAGGGCCTACTCCTAACCCCATCAGTTTCTCCACCAGACCATTGTGAGGGACAGAGTCAAACGCCTTGCTGAAGTCCAAGAATAATACATCCACAGGCTTACCCCATCCAGTTCTGATGTTACCCATTCATAGAACTCCACAAGGTTGGTTTGACATGATCTACCTGGCACAAACCCATGCTGCCGACTATCCAGACCTCCCACCTCCAAGTAAACCCCAATCGTTCCTTTAGTATACTCTCCATTAATTTTCCCACCACCGAGGTTAAACTGATGGGTCTATAGTTTCCTGGTACTTCCTTGACCCCCTTTATGGATTGGTACCACATGTGCCTCTCGCCAATCCCTAGGTACCCTCCCTGTCTCAAGTGACCTGTTGAAAGCTCCGCCAGGGTGCAGCCAGTATGTCCGCCAATTCCCATAGTATCTCGGATGAATGCCATCCGCCCAGGAGATTTGTCTTTCTTTAGGGCCTTGAGGGCAAACCACACCCTTTGGTGGGATGGCATCATCGTCCCTCCACCTTACTGGTCTTTTATCCTTATCCAGATGTGACACCCCTGGGGTACCTTTCCCTCCTTTGCTCCATTTCTGCTGCTCCCTGATCCCACTCCCTGCCGCCTATCCCCTTTGTGCCTTGCTTTGTAGATATCCCATCCCCCTCCCTAGTGAACACAGAGGCAAAGTACTCGTTAAATACCTCTGCCTGGTCCCTCGCCTCTTCCACCCACCCTCCTTCTGATCTCAATCTGCTGAGATGGCCCTTAGTTTTTCTCCGCTCCCCAATGTACCGGAAGAACCCCTTTTCCCCTCCATGTATCCCCTGTGCCAGCCGCTGCTCTTTACTGGACTTTGCTCCCCTCACCATACGGGTGACTTTTCTAGATGCAAGCTGGTACATTTCCTTATCCCTATCCCTCTTGTTGTTTTATATTTTGTAAGTCCTTCTTTCTCTGACTGCTACCTGGACCTCACTGGACCACCAGCATGGTTTATGTGACCTTGTCCTCACGCTTCAACTTAGCGCAGATCCTGACTGCCCTATGAAGTCCCCGCTTTATGACCTCCCATCTCCTTTCCACACTTGTTGTTGAGGTAATCCCTTCAAGTGATCCTTGAATATTTCCCATGCCCATAAAGTCTGCCCCCTGAAGTCCACTGCCAGTGTCCTAGATCTCACCCCACTCCCCAATGCTTATTTGAAACCAGACAGTATTGTGGTCACTCCCAGTCAGGGGTCCTGTACAACCATGTCCCTTACCAGATCCCCATCTGCCAGAACCACATCCAGGACATGCCCCTCCCTTGTGGGCTCCATCACATGCTGTGTTAAGAACACATCCTGGAAGCCATCCAGCAGCCTCTGCCTTGGCCACCTTAGAGGACATGGTTCCCCAGTTAGTACCTGGCATATTAAGGTCCCCATCAACACCACTCCTTCCTTTTGGACCACACTGGGCAATGATGTTGTCCAGCAAACCATCCTCTAGAACATCACTCATCCCGGGGGCCTATATGCTACACCCAGCTTGACCTTATCTCCTGCTGGGGATCGTGAGTGACCCATAAGGCCTCCACGTTTCCTCTGCCTCTTCTACCATAGCAATTTCTATGTCATCTCTAATGAACATAGCCACCCACCCTCTGCCCTCCTTTCTATCCTTCTAAGCATAGTGTACCCCGCACATTTAGGTCCCAGTCATGGTTTTGTTGGCACGTTCCGTGACTGCCGCCACATCCACCCCCTCGAACAGCATGGCCTGGAACTCTGGCAACTTGTTTCCCAAACTCCTGGCATTTACTAACACTAACCCCCACCCCACACCCTTATCTGATCCTTTTGTCGAACCTCACCCAGATTCCTTATACTTCCATCCTCCCCTGCTCCTCCTGAAACCTCCACCTCCAGTCTGTTTCCCCCTCCCCTTGGGCTTGAGGTTACTCCTCATCTGGGGGAGGGCTCAGCCTCCCTTATCCCTTCCCCTATAGTTTAAACCCACCTTTCTTGTATGTAGTCAGCCATCCCCTGTTTAAGGACTTCCTTCCCTAATGGGGCAAGATGAAACCTGTCCTTGGCATATAGTCCCTATCCTCCCAAACTCCATTCCAGTTCCCTAACACCCTCAACCCATTCTCTTCACCCCACTTCCTGAGCCATTCATTAACCTCTGTGATATCTTCATTTTTTCTCCACTGAGGCCTTTGGTACTGGCAATATCTCCGAAAAGAAATGTTGCATCCATTATCCCGACAGACTCTGGCAAGTTCTTGGAACCTTGCTTGGATTTCCATAATGCTATTTCCTCTAGATCATTAGTTCCCAAATGCACCAGGAACCGGTTTCCTCCACAATCCCTAACCATTTCATACACCATGAACTTTGCTCTGTGCACTGTCAGCCCAGAGATACTCACTACCTTCACCTGGCTATGGCATCCATCCCCTGTCCTCCCAATGGATACCCTTAATCATCGAGTCTCCCAGTAACAGAACCTTAACACCGCCATCATCCTTATGGTTACCTCCACTATGCCCTCTCAGCCCCCTCCCCCACTTTATTCATGATCACAATTTCATGGGAGTCTTCCTGCCTTATTAGAGACCCCTTGTCACCCTCCCCTTTCTGCCTCCCTTGCTATTTTGCCCACTTAACTCAAACCCCCTCTGAATAGGTGTCCCCTTTAACCCTCTCTTATCTGAACCATTTATCCTGGCCCTGATGGTTTCCCCATCCCCCGCACCCTCATCCCCCCTTGTAATAGTACCCCTGTCTCCAGAGGCTCTCTGTGGGTCCCCTTTAGCTAGGGCCCCATCCTTGGTACTGACCTTCCTGCTGAAGGGGGGCTCCTCTCCCACCTCCTTGTCTCCCAGTTCCTCTCCAATCATGCTCTCCTCCCTCATGTCTGGAATATGTTGCATCTCCCCATTTGCTTAACATATATGTTTCCTCTCTCCTCTGGGACTATGTCTATCCTTTCCATAGCTGTTCTGTGATGCCCTATGGGTATCTGACTCCCCCGCCTCTGTATAGTTTCCTCATTTCCACCAACCCCTTCCTCCCCTCTAGGATGCTTAGTATCTCAAATTTATTGTGACACTCTATGTCAGCCTCCATCAAGTAACCGAGTTCCCCTAATTGCATCTCTAAACTGACCTCTTCTTCCTCTCTTGCACTGTTCACCTTAGGAGCTCCCTTCCCACAGTTCTGTTTTAGGCTTCCTACAAGAGCCCTCCTGACTTTTTCCCTCCAGTCTCCTTTGAATTCAGAATTTTCACCCTGTACGCTTTCCCTTAGCATCAACTTCCCTATCTAAGGGTCCTCTGTCCCTAATATCCCCCTTCTGCTTGCTGTAGCATAATGTCCTGTAATTTCAGAGCTGTTGCCCCAGCCTCCCCCAGCCCCACCCTTCTGCTGCCCATATCCACACCCTTATCCTTGGACACCCCCCCCAGCTCCCACAGCTTACTCCTTAACCAATATACCTCACTCCTAATACAAGATAGCTGTCTACAGAGTGGGCAGCCTCCCTCTCTCCAGGCCCAATTTAGAATTATTGCCATCCCACAGCCTGTGCAGCCTACAACCCTTCCGAAGATGCCTGCCATGGTGGAATATGGCCACCCTGATTATCCCCCTCTGTTTATAATAGCACACCCCCTTTTCTCAGTCCCTTTCCCTGAGTACAGTTTCTCTCTATACTGACTGTAGTTATTTACAAACCCAATTTCAACCCCACCAACAAAGTTCCCAAGTCTCACAAACACATACAGTTCAGTATGTGTTCAGTCCCACTAACAGTGTGTGTAAGCAGACTCCAGGTACCGTGATGATGTCACAGGCCCACCAACTCCTGTTGCTTCAAAATTTCAGTCCCAAACAGAAATACTCAGCCCTTCAATCCCAACCCCCAGTGGCTTTTCAGTATTTAAGTAAGCCTACAAAACAGGGTGAGTGGGAGGGCTCTTACCAAACACCAGGCAAACACATTTAAATTACCTTCTAATTTTCCCTGCCAAACATCTATCCCCAAACCTACAATATCACAGCCCAAGTATCAGTTCAAATTCAAGGTAATAATTTTTAACACATAGAACTAATTTCACTAACAAACTATTCAAATATTTCAGTTTAAAACAAAATATAACTCCTGGCCTCTTTTCTACCAACCTGTTGCTTAAGCTCCCAAGTGAACAATGAAAGCCACAGTAATTCCTGTTTAAAGACAAGTTAATTGCAGCTAATGTCCCCTCCTCCAAACACCAGGCAAACACATTTAAATTACCTTCTAATTTTCCCTGCCAAACATCTATCCCCAAACCTACAATATCACAGCCCAAGTATCAGTTCAAATTCAAGGTAATAATTTTTAACACATAGAACTAATTTCACTAACAAACTATTCAAATATTTCAGTTTAACTCATTGTATGTAAAGCACTTCTAATTTGTTATCTTGTTAAGTTTCTGCATGTCTGTACTCTCCCGGGTTGTGCCTGAAAATAGTCATTTTATGGCTAGGGCACTTACCCGGTTAACAAAAGCTAAATAAATAAATAAATAAAATATCTTTATAAGTTACACTGCAGATGAACTGAAAGGGAATGCCTGCCTCTTTGCAGATGACACCAAAATCTGAAATTGATTGAACACTCTAGAGGGGATGGAGAAAGACTGCAGAGACCTGAGAAAACTCAAGGGGTGGCCAAGGACACGGCAGCTGGGTTTCAATGCAGAAAAAGTGCAAAATTATGTACTTAGCCACAGAAATCCAGAAACGAATACAAACTGGGAGAAGAAGTATTGTCGATTCACCAAACAGGAAAGGGACCCAGAATTATTAATTTCAAATGACCACCAGGTGGTACAGCAAGGCAAGTGGGTAGGGCCAGTGAGACACTGGAGTGCATGGTGAGGGGGTACTGCCAGCAGAAGGAGAGAGGTGGTGTTGCGACTGTATAGCTTGCTGGTGAGACCCCCACCTGGAGTACTGTGTCTAGTTCTGGAAGCTACATCTCAGGAAAGGCATAGACAGAATGGAGGCAATTCAGAGAAGGGGAACTAAAATGGTGCAGAGATTTCCCCCAAAAAACCCTTAACTTTAAGCTTTCGGACCTACAGGTCCTTCTTCAGAAAGAGAATATTCTCCTGTAGGTCCAAAAGCTTAAAAGTTTTTTTTTTTTTTTAAATCTCTGTTGCTCGAATAAAAGGTATCAATTCACCAATTTAGGTATGAATAAGATACAGGAGGGGAGTACTTTTGGAAGTGGCAGAGAAGCGCGATAAATTCAAATAATTGCAAGGTGTTTTTTTTTTGTTGTTTTTTATTGTTTGTTTTTTTGCAGGGTCACTATACACTATAAAAAGTACTGACTGGGCAACTGTGCCCAACCAGCCTGAGCTACCACCTTGGGGTTCTAATTCTGTGTGACCTCTCAAGCTTCACTTTCGAAGTCTAACAGAATCAGAACCCATCGGTGGCAGCACATATTGGTTGGGCACACTTGCCAAGCCAGTATTCTCACGCAGTCTACAGACAACAGAGATGTACATGAAATTACTGTACATACATTTGAAATAATTGTACATACTAGGAGCACCTTAGCCAGCACCTGGAATGACGGGAGTAAATTCTGGCGTAACCTTGCTGAAGTGACTGGAAAGGATCCCAAAACAACACCCACAATGTTGAACATAGATGGTACCATCACTCTTGACCATGTAATCATTGCCAACGCATTTAACACCACTTTTGCTGACCTTAGTCATGTGCTACCCCCTAACTTTTTTGATCCCACCACAGTCAACCCAGCTCCTGTTAGTTCAGGTTTGCCACCAGGGCACCCTCCTTTCCATTTCAAAGCAATCCCAGAAAGCCTAGCTAAAAAACACATTCTTAAAGTGCTTGGAAAGTCTAGGGTCAGTGGCGATTCACTGGATATGAAACTTCTCGCCCTCACCATTGATAAAATCCTGCTCCCACTAACCAAAATCCTCAACCGTTCCCTCATGCTCTCCCAGTTCCCCCAAAAGTGGAAACTGGCAGTGATGACTCGAATCCATAAAACTGGTGACAAGACTCTCACGAACAATTACAGGCCTATATCCATCCTCCCTCCTCTATCCAAAGCATTGAAAAGGATAGTGGCTGATCAGCTCACGGAGTACCTTGTAAAATACAGCCTGCAATTTTCCCAGCAGCATGGCTTCAGCAAAGGACACAGCACTACCACGGCACTCCTCAAATTCACCATACATATCCATCATGCACTTGATCAGGGCCAGTTGATCGGCGCCTCTTTTATTGACCTAAGGCATTTGACACTGTCAATCACTCCATTCTCCTCGAACAATTATTCCTCTGTGGTCTTTCAAGTGAAGCTACCCTCTGGTTTCAAAGCTACCTCAGTAACCGGACCCAATGGGTCAGGATTGGTGAATTCCTCTCGTCATCCCTACCAATCCACTCTAGAGTACCCCAAGGTTCTATCCTGGGTCCCTTGTTATTCAGCATATTCCTGAACAATCTCCCTGCCTCCTGCCATGACAGAATGTTACTGTATACAGATGATGCAGTAATCTTCACTTGCCATACCGACCCCACCTCCCTTCAGTCTCAACTACAGAAAAGTTTCACAGAAGTGGAAGACTGGTTTTGCTCACATAAACTCATCCTTAATCACAAAAAAACTAAAACAATGTTGTTCCATGGAACCCACAACAAGTACAAGGACCATGAGCTCATAATTGACAACCACGAAGGTGTCGCTCTTGAGCAGGTGGATATGTTTAAATATCTGGGCCTGACCCTTGACTGCTCCCTCTCATATACCAAACACACTGACAATATCACTAAAACTGTGAACTCCTGTATAGGGCTACTATACAAGCATAAACATTGCCTAACGGCTGAAGCCTTGAACCTCGTTATCCAGAACTCTGTTATTTCAACTATTGACTACGGGCTCGTTATCTATGGATCCGCTACTGATACTGCACTCTGGCGCATAGCTGTAGCCCTTAATAAAGCATGTACACTCCTTATTTCAGCTGCCCGCCTTTCTCACACATGTGACATTTACGAGCAGGTTAACTGGCTCCAGCTATCTGGCAGGCTGAAGTACCAGACCTGCATCCTAGCTAAGAAGACATCACTGGGCCTTATGCCCCCTGGAGTCCAATCAATACTGACCCCACAGCGTGTCCGCTCCCTAACTAGAAGATCGGACAGTCTAACCTTTACAATACCTCGCTGTCGGACCTCTCAAGCTCAGCGTTCTTACCTTGTCAGAGCCTCCATCTGGTTCAACTTGCTACCTACAGAAATCTCCAAAATTGCCACGATTGGTGCTTTTAAGTGTAAACTGCATCAACACCTCGTGGCTAGTGCCTTCTGTGATTGCTTCTTATAATCCCCTCCAGGCATACTACCCTCAAGCATCCCTCCTACCTGCCTCAGCTCCTCCTCCTCCATTCCTACCCCCCATTACTGGGTATAGGATAAATGTGTCTCCTTTTACTTTTCATCCTTCCCTTCCTCCTCCCTTGCTGTTTCCCATCTACCACATACCCAACGTAATGCCCTCCCTATTTCTCCCCTCCTCCCCCTCTCTCTCTCTCATACCACCCCCTCACCACCACCCTTCTTTCTCTTTTCCCACTAACCTACTCCTAACAAAGCTTCACTGAGCTGCCTATGACTTGTAGTGTATAATTAGCTCTCAACACAACGCCTTGACAATGCCTTTGGCTGCTATTATTGTAACCTTACTTGTCTTTTTTTTTTTTTTTTAAGTTCCATCGTAAAGATCATGTTATGTTTTGTACCTTATTGTCCTTATCGCCTTGACGTGGAACCTTTGTAAAAGAGCCCTCGTCTCAAAGGTGTCATCCGAAATACAAATAAATAAATAAATAAATAAACATCTGTATCTTGTTTCAACATGGATCCTAGGCATGGCTGAAAATCAGCCTGCGTCTCAGCCCATATAGCAAGTTAAACAAATGAAAAATAAAAGGCAGTTAAGTGTCCGGGTCATTCGTCTGCTTTCCTTTTTCACAGTTGTCACTGTGATCATTTCCTAAACAGATCAGGGGAAGCACCTATTTGTCTAGCCTCCTTATACACCTTTACCAGCTCCAGTGGTAGCAACACACTAAAGGTTTTATACCACTCCAGCAAGTAGCCTAAGGCTGTGCCAGTTTTAGTCAGTTTAATGGCTTGTAACAGCTCCCTTTCTGTGATGTTCACTACCAGACATTCTTTAACTTTCTGCTCTGTTACTTGCAGAAGGCTGATTTTATCATACAGTTGATTCGATTCCCGCTGTGTCCCAGATATCTCTGAGCTGTACATGGATTAGTAAAGTAGGCCAAACATGACTGCTGCCTCTTTGTAGCCATCTCCCCTCCCTCACTCTTCTCAACGGCTGGGATTAATTTATGGTCCGCAGTATCAGCTGGTGAGATCCCCCCCCCACACACACTTTGTGTCCATCCACATAATACACTTGTTTTGTCTGGACCATGGCCACTATTTAAAAGGCCAGTGGACCTACCTCCACCCACCACAGACCTCAACAAGCCAGTAGTATTATGCCATCATCTACCGGTTTTTTGTTTTTTTTTTTAACCTGGTCACCCATTTTTTTGGACTCTTCATTCTGTGCTTGCAGTATCATCAAGATTTCTATACCGCCATGGCAATGAGGTTGAAAATGCAAATAAAAAAAAAGTACCGCCATGATTCTTTGCCAAGTCAGTTCCTCTCCCATAAATTCCCATGCTGGTTTGGCGTGTGATGTGTTTTAACAACATCAGGTACTTCCGGAAGTGTCCTTTGTTCTGCTGCCCACCACGCTCCGAGTGACACTGGCGGTGATCACTTGAAAATCCCTACCGACCCTATGATTCTCAATTCGTGAGGGATCGTGGAGGCTTACCGAAGCTGGCGCATGGAGGACTAAAGATCCCAAGTACCGGAACCTGAATGCTGACTAGTCATGCTCCCCCGGCAAATAGCAAATAATGGTTGCTAGCATAACATGCAGGGAATAGTGTGATGTGTACAAAGTCAGGAGACACACTTAGAAGGCAGCATCAAAGACTTACATAGATGGACCTCGCAAATGCTACCCTTGGTAAAAAAAAAAAAATGTAAGCAGTAGCCAACATCCGTGTGGGATGCCAGCCCTTCCCCCTTCTGTATCGGAACCAGTAAGTACATGGTCACGTAGTCCTCACTTAACAGGGTGTCTGGGACACGGGCTATTGCTCCTTTTCACAAGGAGCTGAGCAACTTCCTCCCTTAGGGTGGAGAGCGTGTTTTATGACACCATGGACTCCCCAGGTACATGGAGTCAATAAGGCGGGAGAGCCTCAAAAAAGTACAGTTATGTAAGAACTTACTATAACAGTAGATCTTCGAGAGAGGCTCTTGCAGTAGGTAATTACATATAGGACTGATGCCAGCAGGCGTCAGGACCCCACGAAAAAATTTCTAGCTAGCAGTCTCTGGCGGGGGACCGCCCACATGTCAGGTGACCGACGTCTTGCGACGTCAGTATAAATGGATGGTCCACCATGTCCGCCTTCCAGTTCTTTCCTGCCAAAGGCCAAAAGGCGAGACGAGAGAGAAGCGGATATTTCCCATCCCGGAAAAGGAGCTGAAAAAGCTTAGGAGGATGAAGGGCAGGAAGGTATTACCTACTGCAAGAGCCTCTCTCGAAGATCTACTGTTACGGCAAGTTCTTACGTAACTGTACTATCTTACTTTGAGAGGGCTCTTGCAGTAGGTAATTATGTATAGGACTGAGTCCTAAACAGTCTGGAACAAGGAGAAGCAAATGGAAGGAGGAAAACTGCTCAGGAGTAGACCCTCTGGCTGTGAAGGCCTTAGGAAAGGAGGCCTTGCAGAACAGCCAACCCGAAGCCTGCTCTACGGTGAGAGGCAATGTCCAAGCTGTAATGTTTCATAAAGGTATGGACGGAAGTCCAAGCAGTGGCTGCACAAACGTCAGCCACTGACACATTCTTGAAACAAGTCGCAGAGGCAGCGACCTCTCTGGTGGAGTGGCCTCTGACTTGACCTGGCAGGGTCTTGTTGTACTTGTCATAACAGAAAGTGATACAATGAGCCAACCATTTAGACAGGCATTGCTTAGAAACAGCATTGCCTTCTCTTTTGTGAGCAAAAGAGACAAACAGTTGATCAGTCTTTCTGAGATCCCTCGTCCTGTTGGTGTAGTATCTCAGAATCCGGTGAACATCCAGTGTATGCACAAGATACTCTCCTTGATTGGAGTGCTGTGTAAAGAATGCAAGTAACTCCATGGATTGATTCAGCGTAGATTCCGCTATCACCTTGGGGAGAAACTTAGGGTTGGTATGCAGAGCCACGTTCCCTGAGAAAAATCAAATACGGGATTTTGCACATGAGGGCCTGGAGCTTGGAAATCTTTCGAGCAGAAGAAGAATCAGCATTTATATAGCGCTTTTCGTATATCCAAAGCGCTTTACAAGCAATGCTGGACTGGTAGTGAAGTGACTGAATGTGTGGTGGCGGCCATATCACACATCATCACCCACACACAGCCTGGATAATTGCATGAACCGGTTTATGGGAAGGGGAATGTTGGCCAGGACACCGGGAATGTTCCCTACTCTTTGCGAAGAGTACCCCGGGTTCTTTTACTTCCACCTGGACACCCACCAGGACAACACGAGGATGGGTAGAAGGGACCTCGGTTTAACGTCTCATCCGAAGGACGGCACATCCCAGCAGCACAGCACCCCCCAATACTGCACTAGGATGCCAGTGATTTTTAGGTGCAAGTCCAGTCCCGGTGTGGGACGAGAACCCACGACTTTCTGGTCCAGAGGCGGATGTGCTACCAACTGAGCCACGCTGTAAGAAGTAATGGCCATGAGGAAAAGAGTCTTCCACAAGAAGAACTTCAGGTCTGCTGAGGCTGCCGGCTTGAAAGGAGGCAGAGTAAGCTTCTCGAGAATAAAATTCAGATCCCAAGGAGGGGCACGAACACAGATAGGGGGCCGCAAGTGGAGGACCCCCTCTAAGAAAGGTCCTGGAGATCTTCAGCTGAGCAAACATCCTGTCTGCGAAGGGGGCATAGTAGGCCGAAATGGCCGCCATGTGAACCTTCAAGGACGAATGACTGAGACCCACGTTGAAGAGGTGCCGAAAGTAATCCAGAAGCCGCCCAACAGAGCATGAGAAAGGCTTGAAATCTTTGGAGGCGGCCAAGACAGTGAACCGTTTCCATTTCATGGCATAAGCAGATCTAGTGGAAGGCTTCCTAGCCTCCACCAGAATCTCAGCTACTCGGGAGGGGGGAGAACCCCAATCGGGCCTGAGCTACGTCTGCAGGAGCCACGTGCGCAACTGAAGGGACTTGAGGTCTAGATGGACCAGGGTCCCCTGATCCTGGGTCAGTAAAAGTTGTGACAGAGGAAGAGGAGGTTCCTCCGAGTACTGTTGCAGAAGAGAGAACCAAACTTGCCTAGGCCAGAAAGGAGCAATCAGAATCATTCGAGCTCCTTCTGAACTGAGTTTCTGTAAGACCCTTGGAATCAATGGGATCGGGGGGAAAGCATAGACAAATCTGCCCTTCCAGTCTAGAGACAGAGCGTCTCTCCAAAAAATGCCATGCCCTGGAGCGACCAAGCAGAAGTTGGGAAGTTTTGTGTTGTACAAACAGGTCTACCTGTGGTGTTCCCCAATGTAGGAAGATATCATCTGCAACCCCCTGATCCAGTTCCCACTCGTGAGCGTGAGCAGATGACCGACTGAGCCGGTCTGCCAACATGTTCTCTACCCCCGGGACGTGAATTGCCATGAGGTGAAAGTTGTGCTGCACCGCCCAATCCTAAATTCGCATTGCCTCCCTGCAAAGAGGGTAAGAACAAGTTCCTCCCTGTTTGTTGATGTACCAGACCACACACATATTGTCTGTCTGGACAGCCAGGTGCCGGGGAAGTAGATGCAGAGCCTGAAGAGCGTACAGCACAGCCCGCAGCTTGGGCACATTGATGTGGAGAGATTTCTCAAGCTTGGACCAGGGGCCCTGGGTCCTGTAAGGCCCGAGGTGGGCTCCCCAGCCCTCACCCGAGGCGTCCGTAGTCAGCGTCTGGAAGGGGGGGAGGAGAAAGACAGAAGGGAACTCCCTGGCAAAGGTTCTCTTGAACTATCCACCATTGCAAGTCCCGAACCATAGGAGTGGAGACCAGGACGAGTTGATCTAGGTCATCCACCAGCTGATCCCACTGAGACTGAAGCGTCCACTGAGAAATTTTCATGTGGAGCCGCGCGCGAGGGACTGTCGGAATCGCAGCCACCATGAGCCCGAGGAGGCGAAGGACCAACCTTGCGCTGACCCACCTGCGGCTGGACAACAGGCTGACCTGAGCCTGTAGTGTGGCTGCCCTGTCCAGTGGCAGGAAAGCCATGCCAGAGGTCGTGTCCAGGATCTTCCCGATAAACTGGAGCCTCTGGGATGGGATCAAGTCTGGGACTTGGTCTGGTTGACGGTAATAACCAGGCAGGCAAAAACCTGTAGGGTAAGGGAAAGGGAACGCAGGAGTTCCTCCCTGGATGGGGCCGCCAGGAGCCAATCGTCCAGGTACGGGAAAACCTGCACCCCCTGGGTGCACAGGTAGGCCGCTACCACTGACAGACATTTGGTGAATACCGCGCCAAGAAGTCCAAATGGGAGGGACCTGAACTGGTGGTGGTCCCCCTGGAACGCAAAACGTAGGTATTTGCGTTGGGAAGGGCGAATAGGGATATGCAGGTAAGCATCCTGCATATCCAGAGCACACAGCCACTGTCCCAGCCGAAGGAGGGGTAGAAGACTCTGCAGAGAGCATCCTGAACCTTTTGTACTCCACGAACAAGTTCAGGGAGCTGAGGTCGAGAATCGGCCTCACGTCTCCTGACTGCTTTGGGACCAGGAAGAAATGGGAATAGTACCCCGTCCCCTGAAGAGGGAGGGGCTCTATCGCCTCCTTCAAGAGTAGGGCGGAAATTTCTTCCTGAACCAGAAGAAGAAGATGTTCTTGTGAGTACGACGACCTGGGGGGTGGTTTTCGAGGAGGTTTACGAAAAAACTCTACTGAGTGTCCTTCTGTGATCAGCTGGAGCACCCAAGTGTCTGAAGTTATCCTCTCCCAACCTGGAAGATGGAGGGAGAACCTCCCTCCCACCGGTTCCTCTGGGAACCCCAGAGGCTGTGGGAGAGGAACGGAGTCAGGTGGTGCAAGGCAGTGTCGCCGCTGAAGCCCCCGCTGCTTTTTTGGGCGGGGGGGCTTGGAAGCCGGAGGGGCCCGACGTTTATTGGCCCGCTTTCCCTGAGGTTTTACCTTTTGCCAATTACGTCTGCGAAAGGGACGACGCTGTGTCTGAGGGGGTTTGTACATGGAGTCCAAAGACTTCAGTGCAGTCCCCTTCTCCTGCAGATCAGTGATGATGTCCTTGACATCGCCCCCGAACAGCACCGAACCCCTGAAAGGCGCGTCCTGGATAGCAGACTGCACTTCCAGGACCAAATCCCGACACACGGAGCCAGGCATGATGCTGCAACCCCACAGCAAAAGCCAAGCTCCTACCAGCAGCGTCCACTGCATCGTACGTGGCACGAAAAATGTGCCGACTGGTCAAATGTGCAGAGCTGACAAGACCAGCCACTTCCTGCTTCACCTGAGAGTCAGGAAGGGAGTCTAGCTTAGAGTCCACCTCACTAAGAATCGCCTTCTGGTAATCCCCCATATCACCAACATAATTCAGGGCCCTGATACCAGAGTGGAAGAAGCATAGACCTGCTTCCTGTACTGGTCCAGAAGGCGGGATTCCTTGTCAGGTGGCGATGAGCTCAAGTGTTTTGGTTAGCTCATTACCGGAGTGCGCTTAATCACACCAATCAGCTCAAGGGTGAGAATTAAGAGAGTCAACACTCTCGGGAGCCTGATATAGCCTATCCGACTTCCGAGGAAGTGGGGCTATTGTCAACGGTTGCTTCCAAACAGTGGAAACAAGGTTGGCATGAGGCTCAATCCAGGGTGGCACCAAGGTTGGAGCGTTCTCTGGGCAGATCCAGGTGCGCAGCGAGTTTTTTACGCTGTGGATCTGGTTCCAAGGAGTGCCACTGATGAACCTCCTGGATTTTGCGCAGCAACTCCATGAAGGAAGGATCCTCCGGAGGGGACTTCGGAGGAGTCCTTGGCCTGGGCTTATCCAGAGAGCGGGGCTCGTCGTCCAGGTTGGAACAACCATCGGAGTCGTCCGAGGAGGAAGAAGACTCCTCCTTCCGCTGCGGGGGAGGAACGGATCCCTTGGGAAGCCCTCGGGGAAGCGTATCTTGCCCTGCCCTGAAACCGGAGGGCTCGCCTCTGGTATCCGGAGGTGGGGAGAGAGTCTCTTGTCTAGGATGTACGGGGACAGGAACTGGTACCATTGTCGGGAGACAGCTCTCCACCTCCCTGGTGAGCTGAGCCTTAGCCTCAGCCCACCAGGAGGCTGGAGTCTCCTTCAAATCCACCGGCGGCTGAGAGGGAGGTGGAGGAGGAGAAGGAGGGGGATAAGGATATTGGGCATACCCATACTGTGCATATCCATAACCCGATGGAGGGAAACTCGTCGTCGGATAGTGAGGCACCATGTACTGTGGCGTTGGATAGGCTGGCATCGGGTACTGGGGCACCGGATACTGCGGACCTGGGTATGACGGCGTCGGATACAACGGGGTCAGATACCCAGGAACCGGGGGGTCAGCCGGGGCAGATGGCCCACGGGGACACCCAGCAGGTGGCAGGCCCAGTGGGGGGTGGCATCCGGGAGAGGAAGAGGGATGTCGCCCGGCGATGGGAGAACCGGCGTTGGGGCCGGCGTCCGAGGAGCCGACGTCAGGTCATCCGGCCCAGCGGGAGGGAGACCAGACGGAAGCGTGCTAGGATCCCCAGCGTCGCCCGGAGAAGGAGGTGAAAAATCTCCGAGGTCAGGCTGAGGAGATGCTGGGACCTCGGATGGCAGCGAGGGCTGCAGAGAGCCGGGGACGGCACACAGGATGGGGTCTGGCATCGGCTCAGACGCCGTGCGAACATCGGAAGGACCGACGTTCGACTTATCGGCGGAGTCCGGGCAGATGTCGGAGGAGCTGTCGTCCAACTTAGCAGAACTGATGCCCAAGGCAAGCTGCGATGGGAGAGCGGTCTGGTCGGGCGGAGGATGGGCCACGCGCTGCCCCGAAAGGTCAAGCGGCTTAGCGGCCTTCTCCGGGCAGGCGTCAGAGCGGCCGACGTCCGGCTTACCGGAGCCACTCACACCAGTAGGCCATGCGACAGCGGTCTTACTGGGAGGGGAGACTTCCTTTAGCCTGGAGGCACCCGAAGAGCCCTAGCGCGAGCCAGATGGGTGGGCCGTCACCGCCTTGGAAGCCTCCAAGATGGCCATCGTGGAGCGGTCCCCTGGGAGGGACATTACCTTTAAGATGGTGACTCTAGCCGAAGTTGCGGTCGAGGAGTCCCAGTCCCAGTGCTTCTCCTTATCTTTCTTTTTACAGTGGCCCTCAGGGGAAGTTGAGGCCTGACAAAGCTTTTTCAGCTCCTTATCCATGGAGGTCATCTTCTTTTTTAGGATGTGGGCCTCCAGGGCCTGCTGCCTCCGTCTGCGGGTGGCTGCGTTGAATTTCAGGCAATGCTGGCACTTCTCCATGGGGTGATCCGGTCCCAGAGAGAAGAGGCACTGGGAGTGACCGTCCTTATGCGGGAGTTGGGCGCCACACAAGTCACAATTATTCTTGTGCTCGGAGGCTAAGGGCGACATACACCACCGAAAAAAGCTGACAAAGTCAATAGAGAAAAAAACGGCGATGGTACTACCGACGACAGACTGATATTATTGTTTAGCTACAGGCGCTTTCACGACTAACAGCAGGAAAGAACTGGAAGGCTGGCGTGGGAATTGCCATCTCTTTATACCTGACGTCGCGGGGCGTCAGTCACCTGACGTAGGGTGGTCCCCGCTAGAGATTGCTAGTTAGAACAGTTTCAGGTCCTGATGCCTGCCGGCATCAGTCCCTATATGTAATTACCTACTGCAAGAGCCCTCGTGAAGTAAGATCTAGAGATAACCATCTACCTATCACCTCTAGTATCCACTTGTCTGTAGTAATGATGGACCAATGAGGCCAGAAGTGGCGTAGCTGACCCCCACTGGGAGCTGGGTCAGGGACTGGACAGGCTGGATGATGACACCACCCCAATTCATCACTGGGCAGCTTTGGAGGCCAGAGAGGCATCACTTCGACTACTAGTGCCTCTTTTCAGCCCCTGGCCACAGAATTTGGGCTTTGAGCAACAGGCATGGTACTCTCCTGCTGGGGCTGTTGCCGAGGCTGTTCTAGCTGAAAGGACTGATACTGAAAGGTCTTCTTCTTAGGCCTCTGGGCCTTAGGGTCCTTCTCGGACAATGTCACAGAATCCAGGGTGGGATTGGACTTCTGTATTCTAGTGAGATGCCCCTCCACCCCAGGGCTGAAGAAATTGGTATCCAGGAATGCGATATGAGCCAGTTTGTGCTGGGTATCTGCTATGAAGGTGGAAGGCTGCACACAGATCACTAATGCCTAGAGAAGGCTAATGCCATGGCATGGGCACAAGAGTCACCCATGTCTAGAGAAAGGGAGTGACCAAAGTTGGCCATCATCATGGTGTAGCTCGTCTGACAGAAACTGTGAGAAGAAGCAATGTAAACCTTCTTAGAAGCGTGGTTAAGCTTCTCAGATTCCTCATCAAAGGGCTTGTCCACATCCGTTTGGCCACAGGACTTCTGGAAGGTCAAGTGCAAGACCAACTCTTCAGGTGAAAATTTGTCTGAGAACCCTGAAAGGGACCTGTTAGGGACAGCATACTTGCGGCACATACAGGTGGAGGGTGCCAGACTCTGCCAAAGCTCCAGGGCTGGCTCCAAGATGGCCTCAGCCATGAGAAAGGCATGCCCCGGGGATTCATCCCTGTTCAGGATGTCAGTGAATAGGTATTTAGCCCTCTTCTGCACTGGCTCCAAAGGCATACTCATGGACTCTCACATGAGAGAGAGTAGAGCCCCGAACTACAGCAGCCTATGGTCAGTGGTCAGATCATCGACTGAGCCATGGTTAGAAGTGTGATTCCTTGACGACAGCATGGATAACCCCTCAGAGTTATCTGAGGACTCCTCAAAAACGACCCTTGACCGTTTGCCTCCTTGGACCACCTGAGTGTCCTCAGACTGGGTTATCTCCACCAACAGCCAGCCTAGCAAGCCAACTGCAGCACGGGAGTCTTTAGTAGGATCTCCCACCAAGGGCTGCAGTGGTAGAGGCTCCACCCTCAGTGGTGGCGAAGCAGACACCAGAGACATCTGCCATGGATGGACTGGCATAGGCATAAGTGTCAGCTGCCAGGTAACCGAAGGTCCAGTGGGTAGAGCCCTACCCCACTTCACAATGGTCCACTGCTGCCAGAGGAGCTCCTTGTAGCACCATCGCATCTTGTGGCTGTGCCTATCATTCTCCGAGGACAAGGAGGTTGAGGACCTTTCAATGGCAGTGCCTCCTGGTTGAGCGGGATCAATAGCATGAGTGGTGTCTTGAACTTGACCGTCAACCCGGGGGCCGATGTCCAGAAGAAGCCTCCAGAGGGTCATGACAGACCACATTTTGAGTCAGGTTTGGCAGCATCAGCTTTGGAGGCATGACCACCTCCTGAGGATGGTCCCAGCGTGACCCAGTTGGAGACATTGATAAAGCCATGTCCTCCTGAGTGAGAACCAGGAGCAATGGAGTCTGAGACACTGACTCTTCTTCAGGCTCCTTGGACAGTCACTTGACAGGTTCAAGAAAAATCTTGACAGCCTACTCAACTGACATGGAGGTCAACAAGCTGACAGGGGTATCGAGGTGTTCTTGGCCCGATGGTTACTCAACCAATGTTGAGCAGTTGGGGGAGTCGAGGGAATGGGAGGATTGCAATCACTCCTGGTCCCACGACTTGCATTGGCGGACCTTATGCTTCTTGCCCCAAATAGAAAGGCTCTTCCCAAAGGCCTGGAAGGCTTGACACAGCTCATGAAAATCCTCCGTGAAGGACCCTCCAATGCTGGCCCCAGTCGGGAGCAGCGCTGAGACAGATGAGGTATTCTCCGCAGCAGCAGTTGTCTCTTTAAGAGCTGCAAGCTGGGCAATGGACCCAGCAGCTGCCAAGGCCTTCCCGTGGCTCTTAGATTGATCCCTAGGGTCCTGTTTCGAGGGTCGACTGAGGACAAATCTGGCCCATTAATCTTTCAGAGATGTTGGAAGCATTGCTGGACAATGGCCACAACCCTCTACACCATGCTGCGCTCCCAGAGCATAGAAGGACACATGGGGGTTGGCGTTTGACATTTTCTGTTGACAAATCACGCAGAATTTGAAACCACTTGGCGGCTTCCTCTTTTCCATGCCAAGATCGATGTTGAAAGCATAGCCAGAACAAGTGGACAATGAAGTACTAACAGAACTAGAAAGAATGACATATCGCCAAAAGTGGCAACTATGGAAAATTCCTGAACAATGGAGAGCTGTGATGGAAGAAACCTGTCCCTTCCAGCAGAAAGAGAGATGTGATGTCACAGGGCAGAGCCAGATGATATGCTGCTTGGTGGTGGGAAGAGTTTAGGTTGAAAACATCCAACAAATCGGCCCATTTGAGTGGACATGCCAGAGTGTGGCTAGTGAACTGTATCCACATCCTTAGAAAAACTGTTTCCAGAAATTAAAATAAGTGGGAGGAAAAAACTGGCAAAAAAAGATTACTAGAATGAGGAAAATAAACACTGGGAAAACGAGAATTCCTAACCACATACAGTAGTTCTGTTATTGCACTTACCACCAGGGAATCAGAAACACCCACGGGGTTTACTAAAAGCCAGCAAAGCCAGGGCAATAACAGAATGAGAATCTATTTCAATGCAGTACTCTTTCAACTTGTAGTACACAAACACAGATAAGCCCCATTTACACTGACCATTTCAACACCAGTGTACATTTGTGTACGTAAACTGTGCAGAGATCAAACCGATGTGGCTCTTCTGCTCCCTGCCTAGACAGAGGGGCTGAACTGGTGGTGTAGGTGGTTTCAAGTGCTGTGTAAACAGTGCTCACTTTTCCCCTCATTGCCTGAGGATAGTAAATCAGCATCACAACACACAGAGAACTACTTGTAGGATGTGTCCTGCAAATGCAGTTCCCAAGACACCAGTGTAACAACGGTGTGGAAGCCTATGTCCTTAAAGGGAGAGTCCCCTCAACCTATTTTCTGTATACCTGTGTAGTCTGTAGGCATGAACAATGACTCCTTCTCTTGCATCCTAATTTAAATAAACATGAGGTTGCTTAACTGTTTTGCCCTGGTGTGAAAACCTGTTTGTCTCCATTGCAAAGGTCATGACCCCACTCATGCAAGGCATCCTGGGAGTTGATGATGTATACCTGCACAAGCCAGCAGAAGTTATACTCTCATTCAGTTACATGTCTTATGACTTCCCTGTATTCTCTAAAAATACAGGTTACTCACCTGCAACAGGAGTTCTAGGAATGATATATGTTGTTCATCCACACTGTCTGGCAGGTTCCTTGCCACTTTAAATCTTGCCGGAAGGTCTTCAAGCTGGCTCCTCCCACCCACCTGGGTGATAAAACTCTCGGCTCCGCCCCATGACGCCAGATCTAGCCCGCTGGAAGCCAGGTTGTGCGTCGAAGCCGGGGAGGTCGGGTGGGTCGTGTGGATGAACAACATATACCATTCCTAGAACTCCTGTTACAGGTGAGTAACCTGTATTTCTAGGGACAAGGATATGTTGTTCATCCACACTGTCTGGCAGACTCCTAGCAGTTCTCCAGGAGGAGGGAGGCAAGTCGCACACCCCCTACTTAGGGAATAAAGATTGGAGAACCGAGGCCCCAAAACCAGCATCCCGGCGTGACTCAAGGTCGATGTGGTAATGGGTGATGAAGGTATGTGCTGACTTCCAGGTAGCAGCCCTGCAGATTTCCTGGATAGGGACGTCCCTGGAAGCAGCTACCGATGCAGTGGTATGGCAGGTAGAATGAGCTCTTATCCCTCTGGGAGGCTCCATGCCCGCCAACCTATAGCAGAGATCTATGCAGGAGGTGACCCACCTGCCTATCATCTGCTTGGCTGCAGGTCTGCCAGGTGCGGCTTCAGCATAGGTGACAAACAGCTGGCGAACCTTTCCCCGAACTTCAGCCGTCCGCTCCATATAATAAGCGAGTGCTCTTCTAGGGTCCAAAGTATGGAGCCTATATTCGGCCTCCAAGGTGTGATTGAGGTAGAACACCGGCAGAGTCAACACCTGCTGAAGGTGAAACTCCGACACCACCTTCGGAAGGAATTTCCCGTGGGGGCACAGGACAACCTTGTCCCTGTGGAAGACCAGATAAGGAGACTCGATGGGAAGTGCCTGGAGCTCTCCCATCCTTCTGGCTGACGTGATAGCCACCAAGAAGGCGGTCTTCCACGACAGGTGGGAGATATCGCACCTGTGCATTGGTTCGAATGGCCTGCCCATGAGCTTAGCCAATACCAGAAGTAGATCCCACGGAGGTGGAGGTTCTCGCACCGGAGGGGATATGTGATCAAGGCCTTTGCGCCCGACCACCTTCTCCTGCGCCACCGACTGCTTCCGGCCCGCGCCGGTAAGCAGAGATGGCTGCCAGGTGCACCTTGGAGTCGCTGGATCAAGCCCTCTGAGAAAGGGACCACAGGTAGTCCAGAATGCTTGCCAGGAACAGGAGAAAGGGTCCAGGCCCTTGCCCTGACACCAAATGGAAAATCTCTTCCATTTGAAGGCGTAGCATTTTCTGGTCGACTCCTTATGGGAGCCTTCAACGACGTTGAGACCTCGTCGAAATACCCAAGGCCTGGAACTCTAGCGCTCAGGAACCAGGCCGTCAGTGCAGGGATTGAAGGTCTGGATGGAATACCTTCCCGACTGACTGAGATCAGGTCTGGGCGGGCTGAAGCCGCCTCGGGAGCCTAGGCGGAGACTGAGGAGATCTGGATACCAGAACTGCGGGGCCAGTTTGGGGCTACCAGAATCACCTGCGCCTTGTCCATCCTCGCTTGAGAAGCACCTTGTGGATCAAGGAAATGGAGAAGGCGAGAAGAGGCCGGGGTCCACCGGCCTCGAGAAAGCATCCCCTGCAGCGAGCCCTGCTGAGGCGGGCATGAAACAGTCTCAGCTTCGCATTCTCCCTGGAAGCAAACAGGTCCGCCTGAGGCGTGCCCCAGTGGGAGAAGAGATCTTGTACTACCTCCAGCAGGAGAGACCACTCGTGTGATGCAGCCCCTATCCGGCTTAGGGCACCGGCCAGGGTGTTGGAGGCTCCTGCCACGTGAATGGCAAGGAGATCCGCCTCCAGGCTGCGCACGAGTGACCAAATGCGGAGAGCTTCCCTGCACAGAGGCATGGAGCACGTCCCGCCCTGGCGGTTTAGATAGTAACATGGTCGTGGTATTGTCTGTCTGGACCTGAACCACTTGACCCTGTAGAAATGGAGCGAAGGCGGTGAGGGCTAGACGAACCGCTCGAAGCTCCAGCAGGTTGATGTGGCATCAAGACTCCTGAGGGGACCAGAGGCCGTGCGATCTGTGCTCCCCCAGATGGGCACCCCAACCCATCAGAGAGGCATCAGTCAATAGAGAGACATTTGGCTCGGGGCGGACAAACGGGATGCCCTCCTGCAGATGTGCCGGAATGGTCCACCACTGGAGAGCGTTCCACATCCCTTGGGTCACTGTCACTAGCTGATCCAACAGATCGAAGTGCTGTGACCACTGACTGGCCATTCCCCATTGAAGGGGACGCATGTACCAGCGGGTCAAACGGACTACGCTGGTGCAGACCGCCATGAGGCCCAGGAGGCGCAGGAAGTCCCGGGCAGGGCGCGATTGCCCAACCAGAAATGACTGGGCAAAGGAGGAAAGAACCTCGGTCCTGTCCGCCGGGAGCTGTGCTCTGGCTCGAAGAGAGTTGAGCTCTGCCCCGATGAAAAGTATCACCTGCTTTGGCACGAGTTCCGACTTGGGCTCGTTGATGAGGAGGCCAATCTGAGAGCAAACCTGGAGGGCCAGATCTCTGCACCGCTCCACCTCCGCTCTGAAGGGGGCTGCAATCAGCCAGTCGTCCAGGTAGGGGTACACCCGGACCCTTTGGCGCCGCAGGAATGCTGTCACCACTGCCATGCATTTGGTGAAGACCCTGGAAGCTAGGGAGAGGCTGAAGGGCATGGCCCGGAACTCGTAAAGGGATCCCTCCGCCCTGAAGCGGAGGAATCTCTGATGAGACGGACTGATTGGGACATGAAAGAACACATCCTGGAGGTCCAGGGAACAGAACCACACGCCTCGTTCCAAGGATGGTATTATCTGAGCCAGAGTAACCATCCTGAAGGTCCGAGACCTTAGGAACCTGCTCAGGTCATGCAGGTCGAGAATTGGGCGCCAGCCCTCCGTCAGTTTTGGGACCAGGAAATACCTGGACACAAACCCCGGGTCCAGAAGAGGATCCACCACCTTCCTGATCACCTCTTTTTCGAGAAGCAGGGCAATATCAGCTCAGTGGGCCGACAGCGAGGCTGCGGACCCCGTAGCCCCCCGAGGGGCGACAGCTCGAAAGGGTGGGGTCTGCTTGAACTCAGAGGCAGACCCTTTCCTACCACCTCCAACACGTGAGGTCCATGGTGATAGCGGACCAGGCGGAAAGGAAGTGGCGGGCCGTCCCCAGGGGAACCCAGGGAGGCTGACAGGCTGGGGTGACACCTCAACCCGTCACTGGGCAGGCTTGGAGGAGGGACCGGCCAAGGGACCTCCTGGGCCTTTACCTCCCTGCTTCCTGTTGGAGGAAGCCGCAGGCTTGGGTTTGGGATGCCAAGAGCGAGCCTGCTGGCCCTGATGCTGGTGCTGTTGGGCCAGACGTGCCTCAAGCACAGAAGGACGAAAGGGCTTGTGCTGCTGCTGACAGCGGCCTTTGTCCTTCTGGGCGGAGGTGACCGAGTCCAGGGTGGCATTGGACTTTTCGATCCGCTGGAGGTTAATTTCCACTCCAGGGCCGAAGAGGTCGGTCCCCAAGAAGGAGACATCCACCAACTTGTGCTGGGTATCCGCCGTAAAGGTGGATATCCTCAGCCATGCTCTGCGGCGCATGGCCACTGCGGCCGCAACCGATCTGGCACAGGAGTCCCCTATGTCCAGAATTGTTTGGAGCTGCTGCTTCGCCACCACCGTACCCTGGTTCCGGACCTGCCGGACCGTGGTCTGCAGGTCGGCCGGGAGATGAGGTATCACCTCATCCAGGGAGCCCATGAGGGCGTGGGAGAAGTGTGCCATCAGCACGGCCGAGCTGGCCTGGCGGAGGCCAAGGGAGGACGCAGCGTACACCTTGCGCCCGGCGTATTCCAGCTTTTTGGACTCCTTGTCAGGGGGCTTGTCCACGTCCCTAGCGTTCCCAGAACGCCGGAAAACGCTGTTGGTGACCAACCCCTCGGCAGAGGGGTGCTCCAAAAACCCGGGCAAAGAGCCGGTAGGGACCGCATACTTCCTGGCCATCCTGGCCGAGGGCACAGGACAGGAAGCAGGCCGCTGCCAAAGCTCCAAGGCTGGGCCGACAATGGCCTCAGCCACTGGAAAGGCCTCCGTGGGTGAATCCCCTCGGTCCAGTATCTCCGTCAGGGGATACTTGGCTCATTTGGAAACGGGCTCGAGCTGCATCCCGTTGGACTCCGAGATGAGCCGAAGCAGACCCATAAAGGACGATGGGCTTTCGTCCAGTGACTGGCCCCTGGAGGACTCCAGGTCAACCTGCCTGGAGAACAGGGAGGAGTCATCACCGGACTCCAAAGAGTCTGCGAAGAGCTGCCTAGGGCCTGAGCCACCCTCCACCTGCCGAGGACGGTTGGGAGTGAGGGTGACCGACAACCTGTGGGGCAGGCCTTGGGCCGACTGAGAGTCCTTGGTCAGTGCCCCCGATTTCGGTTGTGGAGGCGGAGGTTCCATCACAATTGGTGGGGCAGCAGGTTTCAGCTGAACCACCGGCTCAGGCTTGGGCATCTCGACTGCAGCGAGAGGCTGTTTCGGCCGTTCGGGTGACAGCCACTTGATGGCCGGGGAAGGCGTAGGTGTCGACTTAGTCCCGGACAAAAGTAACTGCTGCCACATCAGCTCCTCATAGCGTTGACGCAATTTGCGCCGAAGCCTCTCCTCATCCAAGGAGAAAGACGAGGAGGAGCGGCGTCGCCGCTTACCTCGGTGCTGAGACCGAGACCGCCGATGTTGGCGGGATCGGCTGGATCGAGAAGAGGTCCAGACGAGACCCTCGGTGTGTCGAGGCGGGCCTGGGAGGGAGGCGGGGACACCGCTCCTCCCTCGGCTTAGACGTCTTAACGCGGGACTGCTGCACCAATGGCGCAGGCAAACCTCTCGGCTTCCACCAGGGAACGGTGAAGAAGGGTTGTCGGCTTCACCAGTGAAACCAAACCGTCCGGCGGGTGAGAAAAATCTCGACGGCGATGACGCGGGTCCGGCTGACCTGATGGAGCGCGCCGTGAAGCCAGCAGCCTTAGCCATAACCTCGATCGAAGTCAGCGGTCAGCTGTCCGGGAAGGGACCTCTCCGCCCCCGAAGCCTGATGATGGGACTTACCCTGGGATCCTTCTTTTGGACCGAGAGGAATGTCCGATGGCCCTCTCCCTTCGTGGAAAGGGAATGGCAAAGCTCCTTGAATGAAGCAGAATATGAGGTACCCAAAGAGAGCGGGATAAATGCCGCGACCGAGGAGGAGGAAGATGCGGCCTGGGTCGCCTCGAAGGCGATCATCTGCTCGAGCTGCTCAGCCGAGCCAGCCGCTGCGGTAACCGCCCAACGGGCCTCTTTCGACTTTATAGGCGGGTAGCGCTTCTCGGGGCACCCAAGCTTCAACTGGGCAGCGCGGTCCTCCAAGACGCTGGCCAAGAACGAACAGCAAGACTTGCAGGCCTGCGGGTCGTGTTCTAGGCCGAGGCAGTAGACACACGTGGAGTGCGGATCCGTCCTGGACATCTTCTGCTCACTAGGGCACCGCCGAAAACCGGGAGTCGATTTCTCCATTGCAGCCGCCAGGGAAAAGGAAGACCGAAGTCCTGAAAATTTTAAAACAAGTTTCAGACGAACTGAAGAATTAGGATCCAGTCTATCACACAGAGCGTTAAGGAGGGAACCTGAGCTTCCAAGCGGTAAGGAAGATCTGGCGTCATGGGGCAGAGCCGAGAGTTTTACCACCCAGGTGGGTGGGAGGAGCCAGCTTGAAGACCTTCCGGCAAGATTTAAAGTGGCAAGGAACCTGCCAGACAGTGTGGATGAACAACATATCCATGTCCCTAGAAACATTATTTTCTAATTCAGATATACTTTAAACTGCAGAGAACAGCAGGGCATCAGGTCAGCATAAGACAACAACATATGAATTGCAGATGAGAGCCACAGCACTAATATGGTCTAACTACTGTAGGCCTTAGCAATAAAACATCATAAAATTCCAGGATGCATTACATGAGTTGGTCATGACCTTTGCAATGGAGTCAAGAAGGTTTTAACACCAAACTTAAAGATCATGTGCAACGTTTTTGCATATTTTTAATAAAAGCTTTAAAAGCTGAAATTCGAGTCCCTGTGTCATGATTAGTGTTTCCAGAAAATTTCATGCTGTTTGGTTTTGCAGTTTTCTTTAAATTAGCATTTGTTAACTTGTTCTATAGTGGCTGAAAACTGTGCAGTTATTTCTGTCCTCTCAGTCAAACTTAGAGTGCGACGACATCATTTTGGAGTAGCCTGCCGTTTCAGATTCCCATCAAAGCAGCACTCTGTAGAGTTTATGGTTTGCTGAGCTCTCCAGGTTCCTTACAAACTCAGTCTCTGGTTTGTGTTTAGATAGATCAGCTTAAAATATATCATTCTCTTCCTTTACAAAGCTGATCATTTCAGTTCCAATGCTGAACTGAAGTAGTGGAAATCTTTTTCTGTGAGAAATCAGCTTGTCTGTATCACAGCTCTGTTCTTTCTAATTAAACCTCAATTTTTTTCTAATTATATAACATAGGGCTGTTTCATGAATGTAAAATAAATCTAAATTTTGTTCATTCACAGAAACAGTGTGTCTTTGATGTAGCCTTCATAAATACAGTCATGTAAGAACATTTTTTTTGCATGTCAGATTGACAAACAGGTGCTTGTCACACTCTGCTACAGTATTTCAAGCACATGTACTGTCAGAACTCACAAATTTAAGCTCTTTGGTGGTTTCTGTGTGACAATACATCATGTATGTGTAGAACTAGAACCACTATGTGGCATCCTGATGCACTGTGTCTCTGTCCCACAGTTGAGGCAGCTGCAGTCTACTGCCACCAGTCTCCTGCCCCACAAGCCCTGTCTTCTGCTCCACATTCAAGGCTGCAGCACCCTGCTGCCCACTATCTTCTTCCACACAGTCATGGATTGTGCACCCTGCTGCCTCCATCCCCTGCCTAAAGAATCAGGACTACTGCACCCTGCTGCTCCCTGCCCAAACAATTGGGGCTGCTGCACCCGGATGCCTTATCTCCCCCGCCCTCACAGTTAGGGAAGCTGCACCTGTTGCCCCCTGTTCCTGTCTCCACAGTCAAGGTTGCTGTGCTGCGCTAGGTCCTAAAGTGCCATGCTCCCTGCCTCCATGGCCAGGGCTGCTGCACCATGTGTACTCCATCTCACAGTCAGGGCTGCTGTACCCTGATGCCCCATGTGTCCTGCCCCACAGTCGAGGCTTCTGCACCATGCTGTTTTCTATCACCTATCACCACAGACAGGGCTGCTGCACCCTGCTCCTTTCTACACAGTTGTGGTTGCTGTGGCCTGCTGTGCCACAGAGCCCCATGCCTCTGCAGTTAGGGCTGCACCATGCTGCCACCTGCCACAAGATTCAGGGCATTTGCTGCACCCTGTAGCATGCCTCCACAGTTGAGGCAGTTGCACCCTGCTGTCCCCGCCACCAGAGTCAGATCCTTTGCTACACTCTGCTGAGACAGGAACAGGGGGCAACACGTGCAGTGTCCCTGACTGTGAGGGTGAGAGAGAGAAAGAGAGAGGGTAGCAGGGTGCAGCAACCCCAACTGTTTGGGAAGCGTGCAGCACAAGAGTAAGGGCATTTGCTGCAACCTGTTCCCTGGTTGTGGAGGCAAGGGGCTGTGTGGTGCAGCAGGACACAATGGTGGCAGGGGACAAAGGACAGCATGGTGCAGAAGCCTTGACTATGGGGCAACACGTAGGTGGCATCAGGATACAGCAGCCCTGACAGTTGTACAGGGAGTACATTGTGCAGCAGCTCAGCCCATTTGGGGCGATGGAAATGTGTAGCATGGCTCAGCAGCCCCAAATTTCGATGCAGGTGGCATGAGACTCTAGGGTGTAGCACAGCACAGCAGCCCTGACTGTGGAGACAGGGATGGGGGTAACAGGGTGCCATGGCCCTGACTGTGAGCATAGGGACAGACGGCAGCAAGGTGTAGCAGCCCTGAATGTTTGGGCAGGAGATAGGGGTGGCATCAGGATACAGCACCCCAAACTGTGGGATAGGGTGCAGCAGTCATGCCTGTCTGGGACAAGGGATGTGGGCAGTAGGGTAAAGCAAAAGATCTGACACTGGTGGCAGAGGACAGCAGGGTGCAACTGCCTCAACTGTGGAGGTATGCAACAGGGCACAGCAAATGCCCTGCATCTTGTGGCAAGTGGCAGCATGGTGCAGCAGCCCAAACTGCAACGGCATGGGGAACTAGAGCACAGCAGGCCATGGCAACCCCAACTGTGTAGAAAGGAGCAGGGTGCAGCAGCCCTGTCTCTGGTGACAAAGGATAGAGGTCAGCATGATGCAGAAGTCTCGACTGTGGTGCAGAACACAGTGGGCATCAGGGTACAGCAGCCCTTACTATGAGATGGGGTACAGATGGTGCAGCAGCCCTGCCCATTTGGGGCAATGGAAGTGGGTAGCAGGGTGTAGCAAAAGCCCCACCTCTGGTGGCTAGGGCAGCATGGTACAGCAGCCCTAGCTGTGGCGGCAGGGGACCTGGCACACTAGGACTTAACACAGCACAGTAGCCCTGACTGTGGAGACAGGAACAGGGGTCAACAGGTGCAGCTTCCCTAACTGTGAGGGTGAGGGAGAGAGGGCAGCAGGGTGCGTCATCCCCAACTGTCTGGGCAGGGGGTGGCAAGGCGTAGCAGCCCTGATTCTTTAGGCAAGGGATGGAGGCAGCAGGGTGCACAATCCCTGACTGTGTGGAGAAGACAGTGGGCAGCAGGATGCAGCAGTCTCGCATGTAGAGCAGAAGGCAGGGTGCTTGTGGGGCAGGGACAGGTGGCAGCAGACTGCAGCTGTCTGAACTGTGGCGCAGAGACACGGTGCATCAGGGTGCCACATAGTGTTTCTAGTTGTACACGTACATGATATATTTTCACACAGAAACCACCAAAGAACTGAAATTTGTGAGTTCAGACAGATGCCTGTCACACTCTGCTACAGTATTTCAAGCACATGTACTGTTTGTCAATCTGGCATAAAAAAATGTTCTTACATGAACATATTTATGAAGGCTACATCAAAGACAAACTGTTTCTGTGAATAAACAAAATTTTGATTTATTTTATATTCATTAAACAGCCCTGTGCTATATAGTTAGAAAAAAAAAAATCAGATTTTTGATTAGAAAGAACTGAAAGCTGTGATACAGACAAGCTGATTTCTCACAGAGAAAGATTTCCACTACTTCAATTCAGCATTGAAACTGAAATTATCAGCTTTTTATCAGAAGATAATGATATGTTTTAAGTTGATCTATCTAAACACAAACCAGAGACTGGGTTTGTAAGGAAATTGGAGAGCTCAGCAAACCATTAACTCTACAAAGTACTGCTCTGACTGGGAATCTGAAGCAGTATGCTACTCCAAAATGATGTAATCACACTCTAAGTTTGAATGAGAGGACAGAAATAACTCCACTGTTTTCAGCCACTGTAGAGCAAATTAACAAATGCTGATTTAAAGAAAACCACAAAATCAAACAGCATGAAATTTTCAGGAAACACTAATCATGACACAGGGACTTGATTGTTAGCTTTTCAAGCTTTTATAAAAAATATATAAAAACCGTTGCACATGATCTTTAAGTACCCCCGTTTGCATTTACATTTAAATCCTGATTAAATTAGGAGGGTGCAATAGAAGCAATCATTGCTATGCCTACAAACTACACAGGGAAACAGAATAAAACTCTGAGGAGACCTTTGTTTCAATTGGTGTATGTCACTAGCTTTATAAATGACCAGGTGCAGACCAACACTGGTGTGAAACAGCCTGGTCAACATAAATAGGGATAGTGATTAGAAAACCTGCTGTGAAACCTTGCTGTTTTCGAGTAAACAGAAGTCACTGGATGAGAAAAGTACATTCCTTGGGCAGAAATGACCATCAAGCACTGTAAAAACGAAAAGGCAAACTTCAATAATTTCACAGTTTAAAGAATCTTGGGTACAGGTCAAACTCACCTTCCTCATCCTGGAAAATGACTTCAAAGCTTTTGCTCCAATCAGACACTGAAAAACCACGGGTAGCTTTAAGCGACTGGGAGGAGAGAGAACGAGACAATAGGGAAGTTAATTTAGTACCAGACAGTGCAGTGCTCATACAGCAAAATGCAGCCAGACAGCCTATTTCCAAACAGTGGTATAAAACATGGAAGGGAGTCGGCTGTCTAAAAAACTGCCTCTTAAATCTTTCATGCAGACAAACATGCTATGGGCCAGAGAGTGTCTTTGATGTTCCTCTTTAATAAAGCTCTGTATTTATTTATGAATTTTTTACTAGTGCATATTTGGAATGTTTTAATCAGTGGTATACCAGTTGCTATACCCCTAGCAACCCAAGACTTTCTTCCACCCTGTCAAGGTTAGGTATGAGTTATGTCCCACTTCCTTCTTAATGTTTATTGTATGCAAGTGAAGAAGGATTTCAGCTGTTGCACGTTGGCTACCACTGATAAACAGAACTACAGTAGTTACATGTCCATGTCAAATTTTCATCTTTTCTAAAAGCCCAGCGTTACCTGCATCTGAACAACCCATGTCATTACTTGTCATCTACTAACTGCCCGCCTGCTGCAGTACAGCTGGACTTTCATCTTTGCTGGCACATTCTGAAGCCCAGTTTTACCCGGTCAGCTTTACCTACGTCTAAATGGACCATATCTTTATTTGTCATCTACACTGCCTGCTGTAGAATCATGACTGATAGTACAATTGACTCCCTCCCCCCAATTTTGTTATTTTATATTGTTATAACTGCTATCTTTGGAGTTACTTGTCTCTAGTTGGTTCTTTGCTTCCCGGAGACCTCCATGAAATGAAATGCTGCATCTCATACAGCTATCCCAGTGAATGTAAATTTCAAATAAATTACAGTATGGTACAGCACACCAAGGCAGATCAATAGTAAGCCGCAGTTATCTTCTGCTGAAGACCTTTACATCAACAAAAAAGGAAATATTGTGTTGAACAAAATTCAACAAAACAAAGGTTCCAGTCAACTGTTCTGACAGCTATACAGAGGAAGGCAAGGATAAAAGTACATCAAAGGAAGTAATTTTTAGTGAACTGGTGGGTCCACACTTAGAATACTGTATTGTGTACAGGTCTGTTACCATCATTCAGCGTGTTCAGAAAGGCTGTTTCCCATTTTCCCCTCTCCTTAGGGTCAGGCACGTTGTGACATCATTGGGGGAAGGCATGGTGGCGCACGGCCACTTTTGCTGCCAAATTCGCCAACACAGAGACACCATCATAAGCCACTTTAGGAGTGGTGTGCACATGCCCTCTTCCCCAGGAAAGAGAGTGTCTGCGCAGACACTTCCTGCACACCTGGCTAGTCTCCACTGCAGTCGTCCCAGGCATGGGGTGCAAACCCAGGTTGCCAGCATAGTAATGTTCTCTTATTTTGTATTCAGCTTTTTGTCCCTTGGTCCACCGTCTGCTCCTTCTATCATGACGTTCCTCCGGTGAATTTCGAGTCCCATCTGCCACTCCTGCCCCCCCACCCCAAGATCTGCAGCAATCCACTTGGGGCAGGATCCAGAGTGTTGGTGCTGTTATACAGACACAAAGCAGTGCTCAAGGTATGTAGTAGTTTAAGCCCCCATTCCAGAGGACTCTCCCACTAACTCATGGCACTGATGCAGCTTCTAGTGGCCTCGCACGCCACAGCACACAGTAGCCTTGCACCACGCCTTGCTGAGGAGCACATTCTAGCCCACAGCGAGGGACCACTATGGTGCACACTTTCTCCCCATCTCCCCAGGCTGGCCCATGCTATGCCTGGCAGCACTTCCATGACCAGGACCATTCGGATACCAGCTCTTCAGACTCATTTCCAAACCTGGGTCACCGGCACGTAAGCGTGGCATGCTTCTGCTGGGCCTTCGGGCAACCCATAATTCGTTCTAATGTTAACTCTTATTCTGCTCCCTCCCCTCTTAGTTTGTGTGCATGCTGTCTACCTCTGCACTAAGAAGCTCAAATGTCTGTGTCTGCTCCGCCCTTTCTAGCCCGTTCAGTAATCAGAATACCATGATTATGTCTCCTCTGAGTTTTCTCTTCTCTGAGGTGAATAATGTATGTCCAATCTCGCCTGTTTCTTGTCCCCCAAACAGTTCAAATATCTGAGGATACTCTCCGCTGTCTATTCCTTTACTATTCGGAACATCATTGTCATATTCTCTCTCTGTCTTGTCCAGGATGAATAATTTATGGATCCCATATAACGCTCTGCCTACAAACTTCTTCCCTGCAATGCTCACTTCAAGTGTTCTAGACATACATTGTCTTGGGTTTCTGACATGGTACCTGATTGGGACAAAGACTGTAGTACATTGAGAAGTCCCAAAAAGACAAAGGATATATCTGTTCCTAGTCATTTTTAGTTTATACTGGATCAGATGTACAAACCTGTTTAAAAGAGGAAGTCTGTTTTTGCAAAGTCTTGCAAGCCTGGCTTGCACAATGATTTGCACACCCACAATGCCTTGCACTGAGAATAATCACTACAAGTATGTGTATGGTTTGGAGACACGCATAAAAATAAGATGAAAAGGAGATCAAGCATGCTGTAACAGGTATGACTCCCAGGGTATACCGCCTGAAAATACTGTAGGGGCAGGAGGGAGGGTGAACTGTGGCTCTATGAGCAAAATTCTCTCTATGATCCTGCTGCTTCTAAGTACCTAACCCACCTTTTTTGAGGACATCTCCCTCCAGAGCTCACATTTGGAATGGTTCCCAAGTAGTACCACACTACCAAACAGGAAGAAGGCCAGATAGTAGGGACATAGAGACTCAAAAGAAAGAAGGACCTGGAGGATGGCAAGGCTGAAGTCAGATTCTACAGGGCACCAGCTCCAAACAACACTATTTAGTAAATGGACAGATCATTGTCCATGTGGTGGCACAGCATATATCAGTGGCCGAAACTGAATGAAAACAAGCCATAGAAGAACCCATGCCGCAGGTGGCATACCCCATGGGCAGGGACATAAAACTGTTTACTAAGCTTCTGGAAACAAATAACATGCAAAATGCTAACCATTTAGGAAAGGTAGTACTCAGAAACAGGGGTGCCCACTATCCTGGTGGTAAAAGAAACAAACAGCCAGGAGGATTGTATGCAGTTCATCACGTGAGCCAAATGAAAGCGTATGGCTCTAGGGACATCCACAGAATGCAGGATAATTACACCCACATTCAGAGGGGAAGGAGATAAAACCTACTAAGGTGAAGAGCCAGATGCAATGCAAAGGAAGACAGCACCTTGAAAAGGAACCGAGGATGGGTATGGAGTAAATACCCAGTTCTGGAGAACAATAAGGAAAGGGGAGCTGTAAACAATGCCTGCAGCTTGGAATCTAAGTGAGCCATGGGGATGGAAACTAGACAAAGTAAAGTCCAGGCAAGAAAATGCATATCATAAATGGCAGCAGGTTCGCCTGTGTAAGGGACTCCTGAACTAAACAAAGGTCCTGTACGAGAACTGATCTACAGACTGGGGGATACATATAAAGGAGCTGGGTAAGGAACTGTGGGGAGTGGTGCAATGCAGTGGCTGTGGGGCAGCCATATTCAGGCAGACCTTCTGGACACTGAGGTGCTGCCCTATCTGCATGCATCTCTCTGGACTGCGGGATGAGGTAGCCAGACTCAGAGCGGAAGTAAACTGGGTCAGGAGTACCATCGCCCCTATCCAGGGACCACCCAGTCCAATGCAACTGCCTCAAAGGATGCCGAGAACGAGGAGCACTTGGATGACAGTGGGCTCAGGAGGGTTAGAGCGTCAGGCAGAGGCACATCCCAGATCCTATTCCACTAAGAACTCATATGCCACACTGGCAAATGAGGACAACCAAATAGAGGTACCCAGAGAAGTGGAAGGAAAGGATGTGGAGGTTAGCCAAGGAGGTGACCTCAGCGGGAAAGCAGTGGACCCCAGAGGAGGAGGAAGCAATCCTGGTGGGGACTCCATCATAAGAGGGATCCAGCTAGGAACACAGGAGGGGAGGACAGAGAGGTGAGGTGCTCACCAGGTGCCACGGCATGGAGGGATGGAAGGAAGATCCTGGGGATCACTGGGAAGGCAAGATGGGAGGGTGAGCTGGATGTCATTATCCACCTAGGTATTAATGACCTGGCAAATGAGGAGCCAAAGGAAGTTCAGGAAGAGTTTAGGAAACTGGGAGGGGTCCCAAGCAAGTAGCTAATTCTGTCACTTTCTCAGAGAGTACTACCTGTGAGAGGCAAGGAGAGCACAGGAGTGCATGCACCAGGAACTTTAACTCATGGTTGAAGAACTGGTGCTGTGAGGAAGGGTTTGGATTCATTGGTGACTGGGGACCCACCTGGAGGATGGAGGTTTGTCTGCCTGACGGCCTGCATCCATCCTGGGGAATCCAAGCACTAATGATAAGTTTAAATGCTATTGACAAGCATTTAAACTAGCAAAGGGTGGCAGGCCAGCAAGGAGGGTACCTACTTGCTCACCCTCCACAGCCAGCATGGAACCAGTGAACCAGAGGAGTGGCTATCTTTGCAAAGCAGTGCAAAAGATGGAGATTAGTGCCCAAGAGGTGGATAAGCAGAAAAGGGCAAAATTCAGCAGAAGGGCAGACAGCAAGGAGAACTAGGGATAAATGACAACGCAAGGAAGGGCTGGAGAGAACAGTGAAACAGTCTAGGGAGGTCAAATCATGGAAAGCATGTGTGCAAATGCCAGGAACCTTAGCAACAAGATGGAAGATCTGGAGGCTGTCATGGTGCAGATCTGACTGACATTGTGGCTATCACTGAAACCTGGTGTAATGATAACCACGACTGGGAGATGGCCATACCTGGCTACAACATATTCAGAAGAGACAGAGCAGGCAGGAAGGGAAGAGGAGTGGCACTGTATGTGAAAAATGACATAAGGGCCACAGAGATCCAGGAGGAACAAAATGTGGAGAGATACTGTGGGTTGCTGGAAAGGAAAATGGGGACAGCTATCCAGCAGGTGTGGGTCTACAGACCACCAGCCCAGGAGGAAGAAACAGGAAGGAGTTGATGCTAGCCATCCAAAGGATGGCAGACAAGGGTGAGGTAGTACTGGTTGGAGACTTCAATATTCCAGACGTGGACTGGAGCATCCCAGAAGCAGCATCAACTAGAGCAGATTTATCCTGGACTCCTTCAGGGTGCTTTCTCAAGCAACTGGTCATGGAACCAACTCAGCAGAAGGCAATACTGGACCTTGTGCTCACAAACAGGGACAGTGATGGGGGTAAATATGGGGGAGCACCTGAAACAGTGACTACCAGTCATTGTGGTTTGAAATCACAGAAAGAGCAGAACCAACCACACAAAAACACGATCCTGGATTTTAGGGGGCAGACTTTGGGAAAATGGGAGATACCTGAAAGAGGCATTAAGGAGATGGGACAGGAATCAGGGTTGAGGAACAGTGGGCAGTATTTAAAATGGGGATTACAAGAACAACAGAATTATGCATTAAGCAGGTTAGCAAGAAGAAAAGGAAGAGGAGACCATTATGGTTTTCCAAAGAGGTAGCAAATTAAGTGAAAGCCAAAAGATTGCATTCAGGCAATACAAAAAGACACAGCCAGAAGGGATAGGGAGAAGTACCAGGAGAAGCAAAGGGAGGCAGGAGGTCAGTAAGGAAGCCAAAGCTCAGACAGAAGAGCACATTGCAAAATCAGTGGGTAGAGGACAAAACCTTTTACAGGTACATAAGTGAAAAAGAAAGACAAAGGGAGGGATAGTGAGACTGAAGGGGGAGGGATGGGGCAGCACGTGGGAGGATGACAACAGTAAAGCTGACATATTGAACAGGTATTTCTGCTCAGTCTTTACTGAGGAAGAGGAGGAGTGTAATGGGTCAAGAAGGGGTACAAGGGTGAGAATGGTGCAGAAATGGACACAAGTCCCTTACACGAGAAAGGGTCCTGAAGGAACTGGAAGTAATAAGAGTTGATAAAGCAATGGGGCCAGATGGGTGCACCCTAGGGTCCTAAAGAACTAAGAGAGGTGGTGGCTGAACCTCCGCTATCCTGTTTAGCCGATCACTGGAAACAGGGAGGTACCCAAAGACTGGAGGACAGCAGATGTAGTCCCCTTATACAAAAGTGGGAACAAAGAGGAAGCAGGGAACTACAGACCAGTCAGCCCTCACCTCGGTAGTGGGGAAGATCATGGAAGCACTACTGAAGGAGAATTGGTGGAACATCTGGTTGTCAATGGACTACAGGACCCAAGGCAGCATGGTTTCACCAGGGGGAAGCTGTGTCAGACCAACCTCGTTGGAATTTTTTGACTGGGTGACTAGGAGGTGGATCAGGGAGGGCAGGACATGGCCTATCTGGACTTCAGCAAGGCCTTTGACACTGTGCCACACAGAAGACTATTACACAAACTGGGGAATATGGGTGGGCAGGACAGTAGTGTGGTGGGTAGGTAACTGGCTGGGTGGCAGGACACAGAGGGTGGTGGTAAATGGCTGTCACTCCACAGAGGGAAGAGTGACCAGTGGGGTACCACAGGGATCAGTGCTGGGACCGGTCCTATTCAACATCTTCATCAGTGACACCTTGAGGACCTAGAAGGCAGAATTTCACTGTTCGCTGATGACACAAAGCTCTGTAACAGAGTAGACACACCAGAGGGTGTAGACAGAATGAGAAGGACCTGCAGAAACTTGAAGAATGGTCAGGGGTTTGCAGTTGAAATTCAATGCAAAGAAGTGCAAGATAATGCATATGGGGCACAAAAACCCTGGCACAATATATCATTTGGGGGTGAGGATATAGCATGCACCAAGCAGGAAAGGATCTTGGGGTTATCATCTCTGATGACCTCAAGGTAGGGAAACTGTGACAAGGCAGCAGGTAAAGCAAATAGGATGCTGGGATGTATAGGCAGAGGCATCACCAGCAGGAAAAGGGAGGTCATAATTCCGCTATACAAGACACTAGTGAGGCCCCACCTGGAGTACAGTGTACAGTTCTGGAGACCATACCTATGTAAGGACATAGGGTAGAGAAGGTTCAGAGAAGGGCAACAGAGATGGTGCATGGATTGCATTACAAGTCCTATGAAGACAGGTTGAAGGAACTGAACATGTACTCCTGGAGGAGAGGAGGAGAGAGGATATGATAGAGACATACAAGTATCTTACAGGAGGAACAGGGTGCAGGAAAACACTATTTTAAGCGAAAAAGATGTTCCAGGACTAGAGGGCATGGGATGAAGCTGGAGGAGGGACGATTCAGAGGAAACATGAGAAAGAATTTCTTCACAGAACGGGTGGTGGACAAGTGAACACCCTGCCAGAGGAAGTGGTGGGGGCTGAAGGAATCACGGGATTTAAGAATGCATGGAATAGACATAAAGGAATTCTGGAGGTCAGGGGTAAGGGGCAACAGACTTCTAGGAAAACAAACTGAACTTACAAGCTCAAATGGGCAGACTGGGTGGGCCATAGGCCCTTATCTGCCGACACTGTCTATGTATCTATGTAACTGGCGGGACACCACCTACTGAGCCACAGTCTTGCTTATGGAGATGGCATGAAAAGTGGAAAAGTCCAAAAAGTGTTTCTGCAGGAGGCCGCAATCCGAGAGGGACAAGAGGAAGACAAACCATACCTGACAAGTCAGGGAAAGGGGTCCAGGGAGCAAGGCACATCAAATACTGAAATGTGCCCATAACAGGAAACACGGGTGTTGAGGAGACAGCATGCAAGCAGCCAAGAAAAGGTCTGTAACAACAAGGGAAATCCCTAAGCAGGACAGAGCCATGGCAGCAGGAGCCAGGTGGGACGCTGCGGGGAGGGAAGATCGGGATGCAACAGCCAGCCTAAGGCAGAGAAAATCCACAACCATATAAGGAGGTGGGGAGGAGGTTTACTGGAAGGGGTTGCAGCAAAGGCAACCAAAACAGACCGGAACAGAAGGGGGGGCACAAGAGTCAAGGTGACCTGTGCTGCTCAGAGCTGCATCAAGCCCTCTAGCAGCAGGGGACGCAGAATCCATCCAGGTTGAGAGACAAAAAGTCTTTGAGCTCAGAAAACATTAGGCCAAGGAACAAGCCATAATGAACTTGGACCAGGGTTGCTACAGATGCAGACCAGAGGTGCACGGATACTGGAACGGAACCACTAAGTAGTGCAGGGTGAACAGCTGGTGAGACTTCCATGTAGGAAGTCATGACAAGGGAAGAATCCCATGTCAAGGGCAGCAATTAACCCTTAAGAAAAATACATAGTACAGCTAGTAGCAGTGGCGGAATGAGCAATATCTTTCAGGACCAGGGAGCACAGGCAACCCCCCCCCCCAATGATAACAGGAAGGAGAGGTCACATAAAACTGGATGAGATGCAACTGCCACAGAAACCATGATGGACACTACCTAACCACAGCATGACTAGGAAATACCTGAAATACAACCATCCAGTTCATACTGAAGGAGGGACTGGTAGGAGATTGTGGAAGACCAACAGAGGATGCACACTGGTACAAAAAAACAAGCATTCCAGTCTGTTGGGTAGTATGAAGGAATAAGGAGGACAGGAAGGGAGGGCGTAGGATAGCCACTTCCTGAAGGAAACCCAACCCCTGGTCAAACAGTATGAGATCACAAAGAGCAAAGGCAGCACTGAAAGCCATGCCATGGCAGCAAAACGAGGGACAGGCCACAAAAAGCATGAGTGCCGGCCTGGTGGCGCAGAGGGTTGAGGTGCTGGATGCCACACTTCGCACCACGCCGGCGACCTGGGTTCAGGAATGATCCCGGGTTGCTGGGGAGTCAGCGAGAGGAGGAGATTGACGCCGGAGGACAGCTCTCCTCTCCCGGGAAGGTCAGGGTCCCTGTCGGCGTTGGTTGCTCTCTGGTGGAAGCCGGAGACACAGCAAGCACTAAGCAGCAGAAGGAGGAGTGGGGAGTAGCAGACATCGGAAGCAATGCCTTGACGCCAGGGCTGGCCACTTCCCAGAACATGGGAAAATGCCTCTCGGCTCCAGCGGAGACAGAGCACCGGAGCTTGCCCCTAATTTGCGGCCGCTCTCCTGGCACCCTCCCGACCGACGCTACTGCCCACCTCGTCCCCACCCAGGGGGTAAACCGAGGCTACATGGGCGACGGAGGACTGACCAGGTAGGAGTGAACCGCAGGAGGATGAATCCTTGGTGCTCCCAAGGAGACCAGAGCCGAGGGGGAGAAGGAGCAATAAATAACAAAATAACAAAACAAAACAAAAAAAAAAAAAACCCATGAGTGAGCAGAACATGGAGGCCACAGGGAGAGCAAAAAGAAAAAATGACTCACCTTTGTAATGTTGTTTCTTCTAATGGAGTCTTGCTATATTATGACATATGCAGTGAGTCCCAACCTTCAAACTGCTCCGGAGGTGAAAGAGTTAACTTTCCATGCCAGGCATGGAACGCTGAGCTCGAGCTCGGTTGAAACTCTGTCTGTTGTTCTTCAAACTCAAACCGTCAGATCTTTACGAGCTAAACTCACTGAGGTCCTGTGTGGAAGCTGTAAACCTACACTAGCCAACTGGCTACTAAACATAAGAACATATTTTTGGTCCCAAAACAAAGACTCAAGTCAGGAGACCCAAAAATGAAAACACACCAAGCACCCCAAATAAGGGTGAAAACAACAAGGTGGGCACTTACTAAGTGCCAACACTGCACTGCCCACCCACATCCCAAAAACAGAGGTTCTGAGAGGGGCAGGCGGGAGGGAAGGTCATAATATAGCAAGACTCCATTAGAAGAAACAACATTACTAAGGTGAGTAATTTTTTCTTCAAACAACATGAAGTCTTGCTATATTATGACATATGCAGACTACCAAGCAGTACCTCCATGGAGGAGGAACAGAACCTACTTAGGAAATAGGCTCCGAAGCACAGCTGTGCCAAACCGAGCATCACTCCTAGCCTGGATGTCCAGGGAGTAATGCTTGGTAAAAGTGTGAACTGTTTTCCAGGTAGCTGCTTGACATATCTCTAGAATAGGGATGTCCCTGGCAGCAACCAGGGAAGCAGTTGTACCTCTGGTAGAGTGAGTCCTCAGGCCCGAGGGAGGAACCTTACCTAGTTTTTCATAGCAAAATTGGATACAAGAGACAATCCACCTGGCAATGGATCTTTTAGTGGCAGGTTTCCCTTTACCAACCTCACCATAAGTGAGGAACAGTTGGAGGGAGTCAAACCTGTGACCCTTGGTACGCTCTATGTAGTAACTAAGGGCTCTCTTCACATCTAAGCTGTGCAACCTCCTCTCGCCAGAGGAGGAATGGTCAGTGAAGTACACTGGAAGAGATATGGATTGATTAAGGTGGAAATCTGAAACCACCTTAGGCAAGAACTTCCTATTAGTCCTGAGGACCACCTTATCTCTATGAAAGGAGATAAAATAAGGCTCCACTGACAAAGCCTGCAATTCACTTATGCGTCTGGCAGAAGTGATGGCTACCAGAAACACAGTCTTCCAAGTCAAGTACTTAAGTTCTGCTGAAGACAAAGGTTCAAAGGGAGGTTGCATAAGCTGAGCAATGCAAACATTAAGATCCCAGGCAGGGGCAGGATCCCTGAATGGAGGGTTGGTATGAAGCAATCCCTTGAAAAACTTGGAGAAGACAGGATGACCTGAAAGAGAAGAGGGCTTACCTGCTGAAATAAAAACAGACACAGCTGCCAAATGCACTTTTAGGGTAGCTGGTCTCAGCCCCAAGGTATTTAAGTGGACCATATAATCCAGGACTGTGGGTAAATCAGCAGATTCTGGGGAAATATGCTTTCCAGCGCACCATATGGAAAACCTTTTCCATTTGGAATTATAAGCAGCCCTGGTGGAAGGTTTCCTGGAAGCCTTCAGGATATCCATTTCACCTTGGGAGAGATGTAGATCAGCAAACTCTAACTCTTCAAGAGCCAGGCCTTGAGATTGAGAGATTTGAGGTTTGGGTACCAAACCCTCCCCTGAGCACAGGTTAACAGGTTGTGCTTCCTGGGAAGACACAGGGGAAGATGGACTGCTAAGGATAGTAGGAGTGGATACCAGGGTTGTCTGGCCCTATCTGGAGCAATCAGGATCATCTTGCAGGGCTGAGATCTGATTTTGACTAGCACTTTGAACAGTAGAGGGAAGGGAGGAAAAGCATAGAGATACTTCCTTTCCCAACTGAGGACTAAGGCATCCAGAGGGACTGAGCCCAACACTGGGGGCCTGCAGCAAAAAAGGAAGTTGGTGATTGTCTGGGGCTGCAAAAAGATCTATCTGCAGGGTGCCCCACCTGGCAAAGATCACTTCCAAAACCAGGGGGTCCAGTGACCATTCGTGATGGCCCTGGGAAATCCTGCTGAGAGCATCTGCCAGGACATTGTCCTTGCCTGGGAGGTGAACTGCCATAAGGGAGGTGTTCAGGGAGTAAGCCAGAGACCACAACTTCATTGCTTCGGTGCACAAGGCCGTAGACTGAGTGCCCCCTTGCTTGTTGATGTACCACATTGTGGTGGTGTTGTCTGTTCTGACCTGAACAACTTTGTTCTGAACAGATTTAGAAAAAGCTTGAAGTGCTAGAAAAACTGCTCTGAGTTCCAACAGATTGATGTGGAGCAGAGATTCCTGAGGGGACCACAACCCCTGGGTAGTGAGGTCGCCCATGTGAGCTCCCCACCCCAAGAGGGATGCATCTGTAGTAAGGATTAAGGAGTGAGACTGAGTGACAAAAGGAACCCCTTGTCTCAGATTGCTCTGATCCTGCCACCACTGTAGGGCCTGGATCAGGGTTCGAGTCACTGGGATCAATTTGGTTAGAGGGTCTTTCCTTTGAGACCAAAAGGCTCTCAAATGGAACTGGATGTCCCTCATCTGAAATCTTGCTCCCTGCACTACTGCTGTAGAGGCAGCCATGTGCCCCAGGAGCTGTAGAAAATGTCTTGCTGGTCGAGAGACCTGCAGGGTGAATGAGGAGGCCAGAGAGACCAGGGTCCTTGCCCTGTCCAAAGGAACAAAGGCTCTGGCTTTCTCTGTGTTCAGCTCTGCGTCTATGAAGGTGAGGAGCTGTACAGGCTCTAGAACTGACTTTGAAAGATTCAGAAGGAAACCTAGAGAGGTGAGCAGTTGCTGAGTTATCTGTAGGTGTAACCTGACCTGGTCTGGGGACTGGCCTACTATGAGCCAATCGTCCAGGTAAGAGAAGATGGCAATTTTTTGCCTTCTTAGGGAAGCAACTGCTACTGCCAGGCATTTTGTGAATACCCTTGGCAGAGGTGAGGCCAAAGGGCATTGCTCTGAACTGGTAATGGCCTGAGGGCAGCTCGAACCTGAGGTACTTTTGATGGGAGCTTCTGATGAGAATATGGAAGTAGGCATCCTTGAGGTCCAGGGACGCTAGCCAGTCCCCTGGCCTTGGAGAGGGTAGAATAATTCCCAGAGTCACCATTTTGAATTTTGGTTTTAAAAGATGCTTGTTTATGTATCTGAGATCCAGGATGGGCCGCCATTCTCCTGTCTTTTTTGGGGTAAGGAAGTACCTGGAGTACAACCCTTTGCCCTGGTGTAGGGGTGGAACCCTTTCCACAGCTCTGAGAGCCAGGAGGAAGAGACCTCTGCCTCTGGGCGCAAGTGCCTCTGGTGGATTTGCAGGTAGAAAGGATCTGGTTCTCATCTTTGGAAACTTTTGAAGCTGAGAACCAGCCTCTGGCTACTACTTCCAGGACCCACTTGTCTGATGTCAGAGACTCCAGTCCTGGACAAAGTAAGCCAGCCTGCCCCTACAGGTGGTGAGAATCGGCCCTGGCAACCCCATCAGGGTGCCTGCTTGGCAGGGGCTTTGGGCTGAGGGGTGGAAGCAGGCCTGCTTGTACCCCGTCTGCCTCTCCCTCTAAAGAACCCCCTCTGGGTATAAGCAGAAGAGGAGGCCTGGGCTTGGTAAAAAGGCCTATGAAAAGGCCTGCCCCTGCCCCTGCCCCTGGGAAGCTGCCTTTGAGGAGTGGCCTGCCTTTCCTTGGCCTCTGCACTCCTATAGGTGGTCCTATACTCATCCATTTTCTTCATGTAATTCTCTGTCTGCTCCCCAAACAGAGAATTACCCACAACAGGAAAATCCATGGCTTTAGTCTGGGTATCCTGTGACAGGCTAGTACATCTGAGCCAAGCCATTCTGTGAAGTGCCACAGATGTAGCCATGACTCTTGATGACACATCATTTGAGTCCACTGCAGCATGGAATTGCACCTTGGATGCCTCAATACCATCAGCAGTCACCTGCTCCAGCTCCTTGGCAAGCTGGCCCGGGACCTGTTTTGCAAGAGCCATAACAGTATCCCATCTGGATTTCTGATATCTAGCAACATGAGCCACATAATTTGCCTGTCTGAGTCCCAAGGATGCTGCCATGTACTGTTTCTTTGCCATTGCATCAATCCTCCTGGAGTCCTTGTCCAGGGGGTGTGAAGCCAAGGGAATATTTGCCTTGTCACAGGCTGCAGCCTGCACTACCCCAACATGGCTGCATTGCTGTTTAAGGAACTTCGTATCAAAGCCTGACAACGTGTACCTCTTTTCCATTCTCTTATCCACAGGAGGTATAGTGTGAGGAGTTTTTAGAATTTTAAATGTCTGTTTCCCAAAAGATTTATGCAAGGGAATAGACAGTCTCCTAGACGCTGGGATATCCATCATTTCCACATAGTCAGGCTCCTCTTGATCATCCACAGCTTCCTCCATAGGGAGCTGGAGGGTTTCAGCCACTTTTTTATAAAATATCAAATGAGAAGGGGACTCAGAAAGCCTAGGAGGAGACACTCCTGAAGGTCTGTCTGGGGAGATGTCCGGTTCAATGGGCACATCCAGACTTTCAAATTCACATTCACTCTCCTCATACTCCTCTTCCCCCTCCTCCGGTTCATAATATTCCTCTAAATCATAATCTTGAACCGGTGGAACCGGCCGAACCGGGTGATTACCTGAAGGTGCCGTTCGCTTGGAGAACAGGGAAAGCAACTAGACAATTCACTGGCTATTTCTTCAGCGGTTGGAGAGGAAAGTTTTGGCTCCACACCAGCTGATTTCCTAGTCTTTTTGCTGTGTCGACTCCTCAGAGTCGGTTCTCCTTGCCAGTCTCGCCTGGTCAGAGGGCACTCCCTCTGGTTCGGTTGGAACCAAACCGGGCTGGCCATCCGGTTCAGTGGACTTTTTGGCCTCCCTTTCCCTGAGCCTACCAACTCTCTTTTCCAGGGTAGCTGCAGGAAAATTTTTACAAATCTGGCAATCTGCATTGAGGTGGTCAAACCCCAGACAATAAACACAGGTGGTGTGGGGGTCAGCCTTGGCAAAGACTTCCCCACACACACTGCAGTGTTGAAACCCAATGGGTCCGGTTTTTCTTTTGACTTTCTCAGACATAGTGCCAGTCCTAACCAAACTTACCCGTTTATGGCAATCCGCCAGGTAAGACCCTCTTATCGGTTCCCAACCGTGTCACGGGTCGTGGAAAAAAACGTAATAAAATCCAGTTTTTTTAGAACCGATAAGAACCGGTAACCACACTCTAAATCACAGATTAAGATATTTTAAACAACCTGATCGGTTCAAACCGAACCGATAAACCGTTTACAAGTTCCACACAGAATAGAAATAATGTAAACCTATCTAGTACTCACAATACCACAGACAGAGCTTGAACCGACCGGTTGCGGTTTAAATTCGGTCGAAAACCGAGAAAAACAATACTTTAACCGACAAAATGAACCGAGCAGAAGGAGAAATCTCCGGAGCGACTGTTCAGTGAGGCAGAGTAAAGAATCTGACGGTTTGAGTTTGAAGAACAACAGACAGAGTTTCAACCGAGCTCGAGCTCAGCGTTCCATGCCTGGCATGGAAAGTTAACTCTTTCACCTCCGGAGCAGTTCGAAGGTTGGGACTCACTGCATATGTCATAATATAGCAAGACTTCATGTTGTTTGAAGGATCCACTGTGGCAAGGAGAAGTGGCATGGGAAAGTGTGTCAGCGTGCAAGTCATGGAAAGCAAAATGTATGCAAGGCAGACATGGAGAAGCCATCAAGCAAGCCGATCACAAGAGGAACTAGAGATGGAAACTGACACTGGCCACTGTAAATGACTTAAACATGCAAGTCAGGAAAAAATGTCCTTATGGAAACATATGTCAGTCGAGGTGAAAATGCAGGTACCCTATGGCACCAAAGCACCAGAAACCCGACAAAGGGCACAATGCCAAAAAGTGAGGTCCGACAGATCTATCAAGAAAAGTTATGAGAACCATCAAACCAATTCCAGGCAGGGTAGTGTGAACCACACGGTGGAAGAGGCAGGTTATTATAAATCAGCCATCCCAGGAACTACTGGTGAAAACTAAGGCAGTGCCAAGCAGCCCGGGCAACAACTACCTGAGTCTGCAAGCCTGGAGGAAGGAGCACAGAAAGGTGCAACTAAGAAATGATGTGGGAATTCCAGCCTGCAATGGAAATACTTGGCATGGAGTACCCTCAAAGGCATCTGCAGTAGGAGAGTGGGGTGTAGAAACTACTGCAGGCTCAGGTTCCCGAAATACAGTAGAATGAGGCCCACGAGGAAAAGGAGATTCAATCTACATGGCTCAGTCCACCACATCTTGAAAAACAGGAGCCACACCCCAACCTCAGTATCAGGAGGATGAAGGGATGAAAGCTACATACATGAATGTCTCAAAACCCAGACAACAATGATGCTGATGATGGCAGCCAAGCCAATGCTAAAACACAGACTATGTCAAGTAAGACTGGAGTCTCTGGATCTATACAGAAAACAGAGCCAAAACAATGCAGAAGAGGTAGAGATTACACCAGCAGCGCTGGTCAAAGAACATGGAGATGACATGGTTATGTTCGACAATGAACCCAAGAAGGGACCACGGGCTTTTAACCTACCCCAGCAGGAACTGGCAACCAACCGGACAGTGCCAAGCAATAGTAAGACCGGAGTAAACAGTTACCACTGGCAGCAAAGTAGAATTTAAATGGTCCTAAGTCTCAGAAATCTTAGCCAGCACAGTCAGCAGAGAGGCGGCGTCCGACGAGATTTACAACAAAACGGCAGGCAGGCATACCTGAAGCAACACAGAAAACAGGGCCGGAAACCATCACAGGAGTGTTGACAACACCAGCCAAAGTCATAAATGAGAACGAGGCAAGGAGGCAGGGCCAGATTATGACACGGCTGTCAGACATCCACAGGACCAAGCTACAACCCGAGCTAGATTTTACAGACAACTGAGCTGAGTGTTTCAGCAACAAATGGAGTGGGCATATCGGCCAATGCCATAGCTAAAATCCATGAAGTCCACGTTCCATCGCTGTCAAAAAACAGAAGACAGCAGAGGCGACAAAGTGAATCCCAACAGTAACGTGTCATCAGAAAGAAAGCCAGAGTTCTGAAGCAGAACCTGAGCAACAGTATGTAAACGAACAAGGTATCATAAGGGAAGGTAAAGTAGCAAAAGCAGAACTGATGAGGAGAACATCGAAGGCTCAATTGTGGAGCAACAAAGACAACAGAGCCAAAAGAATGGCAAGAGTGACTATGAGGTGAGGTCTGATGACGACTTGTGAAGAGAAAGGCCTGTATCAAGACACGAGGCAATGCCATCAACTGACCTAAGTGTTACAACGATGGCCAGAGTTGTATTAGTGCAGTCAACAATGAGAATGTTGATAGCAATGATGGCGGAAATCTCTGGAGTAACACACAGCAGAGCCAAAATTGCAGGAGCACTGACAAAGCAAAGCCTGCCTATGACCTGCAAGCAGAGAGCTGCAGACCTGTATAGGGACCCAAGTCAGCCACAAACAACCAACCCTGCTGTTACAAAGACACTTGGAGGCTGAAAACTCAGCCGGAACTTACCTACACGAGATACCAACAATGTTTCAGTGTGACATGAAGGAAGAACACGAATGGCACTCAGCTGAGGACAACCGCACAGCCAAAGAATGATGGTATTTCCCTGAGGAGGCAGCGCTGCTAAAAGAGGAGACCAACAAGGTAAGGAGTGTTGTGCAGGCATAGGTCAGGAAGCAAAGGCAGACCAGGAGGAGTTATAACATTCACAAATAACGTTTTATTATTATCATTAACAATAAAACAGACAAAATAAAATTGTACAGGCTAGCTCTTCTTAAAAGCAGTACAAACAAAAAAATTTTCATACGAGTCTCTCTCTCTCTTAATTTAAATCTCAGTCTCTCTATGTCCCTAAACAAAACATTACTCTCTATATATAAAATGTGTATTTTCCTGGCAGTTTAAACTCTGCATCCTGTTGTAAATTCTATCTACTACTTTTCAAAAAATGTAGCAAAACATTGTCAATTTCTTTCCTGAGACCAGCCTGAAGAGCACATCTAGTCTTAAAGGTGATAGGAAACAGTTTTTACACCTCTAGATGCCTTCCAGTTGTTCTTTTATTGGCTAACCCGTATTCTGATATGTTTTTGACCTTTTTTGTTACATTAGTAATTTAATTTTGTTGCTTTTTTAACTACCCTGAATCCTTCTCACCTCAGCAGTTGCTGCTCTCTCTCATTTCATACTGCTTGAACAGTCTATGACATAACAAACTCCCATTCCAGGCTATTCAGATCAATAGCCTGGAATGGGAGTTTCTGATGTCATAGAATTTCTTAGAAATATGCAAATCAAGTGCATCAGCTGGTGAGGAGAGAGTAACTCTAAGTAGATCTGAGGGTACCCCAAAGCTAGGTTATTTATTTATAAAAAAAATCATCAAAGCACATCAGAATACATAACAGGCATGGAAAGGAAGATGGAAGGGTAGTTAACTATGTAAAAATCATTTCCTATCTCCTTTAAAAGGTACAACAAAATAATACATTTTGTCCCAGAGCTGGCAATTGTTGACAATTCTGCAAACAAGCTTGTGGAGGTCAAAATGTATCTCAAGATCATCCTCCTGTGTTTCAGATTATCTTTTCTAATAAACACAAACAGCTTTCTGCAATCATTTCAACAACATAATTATATACATTTGCAAACCAAGGGATCCCAGTTTCACATAAAGATTCACATATATATATATTTTAACCACACAGAAGCAGGGGGAGAAAGAACAGAAACAGCAAGTGAAGGAAGGGAGATAACAGTTGGAAATTGTGGGACCATCACAGTGACCAATTCATAGGTGCCACAAGAAAAATATGATTGAGCAATCAGTCAGGCAAGAGACAGACAAGCGGTAGAAATGGAGAGAACAAAATAGGTCATTGCTTTTAACTCCCTCTGCATAACAAATGAACATTAGAAAGGCCAGGAATGGCCTCTGATTGTGGCTCACGAGATGGTAGCAAAAAAAAAAAAAAATGAAAGACTGCTGCACAAAAGGCAGCAAGCTGCCCTGGAGCAGGGAGAAAAACGTAATGGCTCCTTTGACTACAGCAGCGATGGCAAACAATGTTATTGTAGAAAATAGTCAATAAATGAGAAATAGTCCAAGGTGAAGGTAACAGCAAGAGAAATTAAAATCTCAGGAGGTATGGGGCCACCCAAATTATACAGGCGACCCCGACATATGTCAATGTAGGTGGCACCAGCTAGGTAAGCCTTTCTGGGTGATCCTTCCACCAGCAGCACTGCAGTTCCAAAGGTGTGGCTCTATGAGGAGAGATGTCCTTAAAGAAGAAACATAGAAGTTGATGGCAGATAAGGACCTCAAGGCCCATCCAATCTGCCCTTTTCTTTTTCTACCTTATAAATGTGCCATCGGCCTCTGCTCTGTCAGTGGCCTATCTATTCATAGTCATTTGTATTGCTCCCTTATGCCTATCCCATGCCTGTTTGAAGCCCTGCACTGTATTCATAGCCACCACTTCTTGTGGTAAGCCATTCCATGCATCCACCACCCTTTCTGTGAAAAAGAATTTCCTCACATTCCCCCTTAATTGGCCCCCCTCTAATCTCATGCTGTGTCCTCTTGTCCTGCTATTTTTCTTATATTTAAACATGTTAGACTCTTTCACCTTGTTAATGCCCTTACGGTGTCTGAATGCCTCGATCATATCACCTCTCTCCCTCCTTTGCTCAAGGGTATACTGTATATATTGAACTCTGTTAATCTGTCCTCATATGTCTTCTGATGCAGTCCCTGCACTATTTTGGTTGCCCTTCTCTGGACGCCTCAATTTGGTTAATGTCCTTGTGAAGGTGTGGCCTCCAATACTGCATGCAGTACTCCAGATGGGGCCTAACCAGTGTCTTGTAAGAGGGATATTACCTCCCTCTTATGACTTGTGATACCCCTACTAATACACCTAACACCCCCCAGCCTTACCTACTGCTTTAGAGGTCTGCTTGGATGATTTCAGGTCATCAGTGAAGATGATGCCCAAGTCTCTTTCTTCCTTAGTGACTGCTAGCAACTCCCCTCCCACCCTATAGGTGGCTTCAGGGTTTCTCTTCCCTATGTGCATGATTTTGCACTTCTTTGCATTAAATCCCAGTTGCCACTCTTCTGACCATTTTGCTAGTTTATCCAGGTCTCTTCTCATTCTGCCCACCCCATCTGGATCATCTACTCTGTTGCAGATCTTGGTGTCATCTGCAAACAGACAAGCCTTACCCTCTAGTCCATCTGCAAGGTCACTAATGAAGATGTTGAAGAGGACTGGCCCCAGGACTGATCTCTGAGGTACCCCACTTGTGACTTGCATCTCTTCTGACTGTATACCATTTACCACCACTCTGTTTTCTACCCGTCAACCAGTTTGCCACCCAGTTGACTAACTTCTGACCAACCCCGAGCCTACCCAGCTTATTTATCAATCTTCTATGTGGAACAGTGTCAAAAGCTTTACTGAAGTCAATGTAGGCGACATCAACTGCTCCTCCTTGGTCCACCACTCTGGTTACCCAGTCAAAGAAATCTATGAGATTAGTCTGACAGGACCTTCCTTTTGTAAATCCATGCTGTCTTGGAGCCTGTGCCCCTATGGATTCCAGGTGTTGCACTATCCTTTCCTTAAGGAGTGCCTCCATAATCTTGCCCACTACTGAGGTAAGACTGACTGGTCTGTAGTTCCCTGCCTCCTCCCTGCTACCACTCTTGTGGAGCGGGATCACATGAGCCCTTCTCCAGTCTTCTGGGACCTCTCCTGTGCTCAGAGACTCACTAAACAGTTCTGCTAATGGCTCTGCTAGTTCCATCTTTAGCTCCTTAAGTACCCTGGGAAGTATGCCATCAGGTCCCATTGCCTTATCCACCCTGAGCTTAGCAAGCTCTTGTAGGACCCTTTCTTTTGTGAAGGGAGTAGTGCTCACCTCCCTCCCCCCTGTGTCCATGATGCTGAGCTGTGGGCCCTGCCCTACCTTCTCTTCAGTAAATACTGAGCAAAAGTATCTATTTAGGATGGATGCCTTTACAGGGTCCTCCTCCTCACATGCTCCCTTTTCTCCATTAAGCTTAGCAATACCCCCTCTGGACTTTCTCCTTTCACTAATGTATCTATAGAAAGTCTTGTCACCTTCTTTTACTGTTCATGCTAGTGTTTCCTCAGTTTGGGACTTTGCCTGCCTTACTGCCTTCCCTGCTTCCCTTAGGGCAGTTTGGTATGCCTCCCTATCTTCATCCCGCTGTGTTCCTTACATTTCCTGAAGGCCAGCCTTTTGGCTCTGACCTTTTCTGCTACTGTATTTGAGAACAAAGCGGTTTCCTTCTTCTTTTGCACTTTCTTTTCTGTCTAACACAATGGGATGTTGCTTCAAGTATTGCATCCTTAATGTTTCCCACTTTGCCTGTACCCCCTCACCTGTGTTTCTTTTGCCAGGGCTAGCTTAACTCTGTTGGCCATCTTATCACAGTCAGCTCCTCTGAAGTCCCAAATTTTTGCCTTGGAATGGGATGATTTAGATGTAGTAGCCAAATTAAACCATACCATGTGATGGTCACTGGCCCCAGGTGACCGTCTACCTGGAGATCTGTGATCCCTTCCTTGTTAGTCAGTACTAGATCTAGGATAGCCCTGTCTCTTGTGGGTTGCTGTACCAGTTGTTTGAGGCCCTCCCCCTGCAGGGACTCCACTATGTGTCTAGTTCTGGCAGATGTTCCTGCTGGTATTGACCAATCTGCATCCGGCATGTTGAAGTCTCCCATTATCAGAACCTCCCCTTTAGCTGTCATGTTTTGTATATCTTCTAACACATTTGCACACAAACAGCAGATTTTAAAATGACAACTTTTAAACTGCGGTTTTATAAATCACCCAACAGCCTGACTCAAACTACACTACTTGCGAAGGGAGCAGGACTATTGTAACTGGCTTACTGTTCTTCCCCCCTCACTAGAAGATAAAATTAGTATTTTGGCCATCTGTTTCATTCTGGAATTGGGCCTGAACAAGGAATGCCAGTATGGCAACTGGCTCCCCTAATCGCTATGCCACTGAAACGGTGTTAAGTCTAGAGTATTTCATTTTTTTTCTCCTGTTGAGGGTTGCTGACTATTGCACTCCTCTAGACAATCTCCCAGCTCCAACACCACAGCACCCAGTGCCTTCAAGTAGCGTGAGACCCAGAAGTACTGAGGCCTATCAAACCCACTGCCAGGGCCGCCATCATCCATATAGAGTCTGGGGGGAATCGTGCCCCTGCAGTTCCTATCCAAGTACTGCTTCTGGGGCTGAAGAAGCCTGTGAAAGACTCACTTAGTGTCCCCCTTAAATTTGGAATGGTGCATCTCCCCCCCCCAGAAATCATCTTCACATGATATCCTTCAGATTTACTCCCCTTTTCTCTTCACTTCACCCTCTGGCACCACAGCTCGCCCTGACATGATGACCTCCTTGGCCCACCACAGCGGTCTCTGTAGTAGCAGAAGAAGGCAGCACTTTCCTTCCTGGGCAGAACTCCTGACCCTGGAGTCACCAACAAGCAGAGAGCCATGGTATGCTTGCCTGCATAGCAACACTATGCAGTATCTCTGGGGCAGTGGGGTGACCTTGCTAACTTTTTTCTACAGATCGGCATTATGTTGTGTAAATGGAAATTACGTACTTACCATAATTATTGATCTTCTTGGACAGTCTCCATCACTCATTCACACTAGCGGGATAGCGCTGGAGGCGCTAGGACCAGGTGGGAGCCTAAAATTTTCTGAAAGGTCGGCGCCGAGACAGGACCACGCATGCGCGGCACTGCAAGACTAGCTCGCGCCTGTGTAGGCTATCCCGGCATTGACCCTCCAACCGCCTCAGTATCAGTACCTTTTCAACAGAGGAGGTGCAGCGTAACTAATGAGAATAACTCATCCTGAGTTTCTGGGCCTGAGAGGGCCCAGATGGCCTTAGCAAGAAAGGTCAAAGAATAATGTCCTCACAGTCTGAACCATAGGACCATGAAGACCAGGAAAGAAAACGAGTGAACCCAGGGGATGGTGGGTGGGCGTGTGAATGAGTGATGGAGACTGTTCAAGAAGATCAATAATTACAGTAAGTACATAATTTCCATATCTTCCTGGACTAAGTCTCCATCACTCATTCACACTAGTGGGAGAGTACCGAGCTAAAACCAACAACCCTGAGTAGGGTGGTAGGAGATAGGGTTCACTCAGAAAGGACAGCCAAGGACTGTCCGGCTAATAAAAAGAGCTGTCTTGTAAACAGCAACTAGAACATAGTGCCTACAAGATAAGCGCTCGAGTTGTAACTCATCACTTTGCAGGCGACTGCAATGGACGCAAAATTAAAGTCTGCCAGGAAGCCGCAACCACTCTAGGAGAGCAGCAAGAACCTGGCCTCACAATTTGGTCTAGGACCAAAATTACTAGTGTCAAAGACATGTACTAATGTGACATAAAAGGTTCCTCAAGAACTGAAAGAGTCGGAGGTAAAGTCTACTGGTTCAGGGTAGACCGGAAAGTTCAGATGGAAACCCCTACTATCAAGTGTGGCTGACCTGTAAACAACAGGTCCAGGAGCACTTGAACCCCTTACTTGGTGAGCAAGGGGGTCCAGGTGGGGTTAGCCCATCAAAGAGAATGGTCTCCATTTAGTCACAGGAACCTTCCTGATTGAAGGCCAAGCACGACTTAGAAGCCTCTCGTGGTGGTCTAGTAGAACCAGATCGTACCCACTGCATATTCCAAAAGGAATCATCCTGCCCCTGTGTGTACAACTGTAGTAGCAGTCTCTGAACTCAGGAAAGAAAGGAAAAATTGTACAGGAGGACGTGTCCACTGCGGAAAAAAACATTCTGACAGAAAAAAAACGGGCCTCTATTTCTAAGGCAAATAGAGGCAGATGTGCGTTGAGGAGGGAAACAGCAGGATCAAGTTAGGGCTAACCCATTTGTTGAAGTGACTGAAAGAGGCAGTGAAACATAGAAACATAGACTTTGACTGCAGATAAGGACCGCTAGGCCCATCTAGTCTGCCCATTTCCCTACCTACAGGATAGGCCTCAGATCCTAGTGAACCAACAGCCTATTTCTTCCTACCCCCCTCAAGAATTGCCTTATGTCTGTCCCATGCATTCTTGAATTCTCCCACAGTTTTAGACCCCACAACCTCCTCAGGAAGGCTGTTCCATGCATCCACTACCCTCTCTGTGAAATAATACTTCCTCATTGCCCTTGAGACACCTCCTTCTATCTTTAAATTGTGTCCCCTTGTTCTTGCACGTCTCTTTTTCTGAAAGATGCTACCCTCTTGGACTTTGTTGATTCCACTGAGGTACTTAAAAGTTTCTATCATGTCCCCCCTCTCCCTTCTTTCCTCAAGGGTATACATATTAAGCTCTTTTAGTCTCTCCTCATACGACTTCTCATGCAGACCCTGCACCATTTTAGTTGCCCTCCTCTGGACTGCCTCTATCCTGTCTATGTCCTTGCAGAGATGGGGTCTCCAGAACTGGACACAGTACTCCAGATGGGGTCTCACCAACTGTCTGTACAGAGGGATAACAACTTCCTGTTTTCTGCTGCTGATGCCTCTCCCTATACATCCCAGTATACCCCAGCCCTCCCTACTGCCTTCTCACATTGCTTGCTAACCTTAAGGTCATCTGATATGATTACCCCAGGTCCCTTTCCTTTTTTGTTGTTGTTACTACCTCCCCACCCATTGTGTATTCTTCCCTGGGTTCTTGTTTCCCAGGTGCATTATTTGCACTTCTTTGCATTGAATCCTAGCTGCCATACTTCTGACCATTCCTCCAACCTTGCCAAGTCCCTTTTCATCCTTTCCACACCTCCTTGTGTATCAACCCTGTTGCAGATTTTTGTGTCATCTGCAAAAGGCATACTTTTCCTTCAGTCCCTCTGCAATGTCACTGATGAAGACATTAAAAGGACTGGACCCAATACTGAACCCTGCGGTACCCCACTAGTAACCCCTTTCTTCAGAATGGACTCCATTTACAATTACCTTCTGTGTCCTGTTGTCAGCCAATGTTTTACCAGGCTACCACCCTGGGTCCCACTCCCAGGCTGGTTAATTTGACTATTAATCTTTTGTGTGGGACTGTGTCAAATGCCTTGCTAAAGTCTAGGTAGGCCATGTCCACAGCCCCTCCCTGGTCTACTACTTTGGTCACCCAGTCAAAGAAATCTATTAGATTCGTCTGACATGACCTTCCCGCTGTGAACCCATGCTGCCTTGGGTCCTGTGCTCCACTGGCCTCTAGGTACTCGACTATTCTTTCCTTCACAAGTGACTCCATCACTTTCCCTACCACAGAGGTCAGACTGACAGGTCTGTAGTTTCCTGCCTCTGTCTTGGACCCACTTTTGTGAAGGGGAATCACATCCGCCTTCCTCGGGTACCACACCATCCTCCCATGATTTATTAAAAAGAGTAGCCAGTGGTTTCACTAGTTCCTCCCTTAATTCTTTTAGAATTCTGGGGTGAATTCCATCAGGACCCACTGCTTTGTCCACCTTCAGTTTTAGGAGTTCTTGCAGAACCCTTTCTTCTGTGACTCAATGCGGTGAGGCACTACCCACTCTGGCCTCCCTGAAGGGAGTAGGGAAGGATTCTAGTTTGTTTGCTGAAAAACAAACATCATAACTCCATCATGCACTTGAAGAGAATAACCTCGTGAGCGACTGGCATGGACCAGTGCGCAGGAACCGAAGGTGTGAATATTTGAGAAGCTAACTCAGAAAAAAGACCTACTTGACCTTCTGTCAAGAAGGAGAAAATCGCCTGTTAAGTTAAGCAAGCAAGGAAGTAGGAATCTGAGTTCCGACTCGGTGGAGAATCGCTTCTGCTGCTGCAAGGCTCTGCTCAAGAGAAGAAAGCCTGATAAAAGAAAGGGAATTAACAGACTGGGCAGTCGCCTAGGTCTAGGAAATGTCTCTGAATGAGAGAAATCTCTCTTAGAGAAAGAGATGACCCATACTGCCGCCGGATCGGACTCCCCCTAGGGGAAGAAGAAGTCAGGTACTCTTTACCGTACTCTGGAGATGAGCGCCTCAGGGACTGAGGTGGAACCTGACCAGATCCAAAAAGGGGGGTATCAGGTAATTTCGGCTAGGCCCTGTGCTGTGATAAAATTTTTTTTTTTTTTTAGTCCGAACCTAACAAGGCTTTCAGGTTGCTATTTCGCAAGGATTGTCTTGATACAAAATGATGAAGGTGTTCTCCATCTGAGTGCAGAATGAGTCTCAGCGTCCATACTGAAATCATGACCGGACTAATAATCACAGCTGGAGAGATGTTAACCACCTGTGCCGAAGAAGCCACCAAAGGGGCAATATCACAAGGGGGCTATATACCCCTATCAAAGGAGCGGAAGAGCCAGAGCGGCTCCCGACCATTAAATTAGAATGGTCCACAGAGTGTAACTGTCTTGATGATTGAAAAAGTCTAGACGTAGAAGTGTATGGTCCACAGACGCAGTGTGAAATACTATAGTGGACCCCATTACCTAGGAACTACAGAAAAGATTTTCCATCACGGACTCTGATGATAGAGAGGACGTGCCCTTCAGTATATAAAATGAGTCGTACACTGTATTACTGACCAGAAGGACAGGGAAAGACCCATCAAGATGCACTTCTACCCTAGAAGGACCTCCAAGAGAGGTCTAGGTCAGTGCCACTAGAGACTCCTCCATCAGGAAGGATGTCGAGGAGCTTGGTACCACGTAGGGAGCTGAGAAAGTGCTGAGCAGAATGAGATTCCGCTGGCACAGCAGTACAGCAGAGTTCCATCAGCAGAAAACTGCTGGATGACACAAGATCCCACATAGACCACCACTCACTAAGATGTGTGGAAAAAATAATCTGCAGAACAGGAGTTCATTCTGCGATAAACATCCTGCCACAAGTTCTGTGGAAAGGAAGTCCAGAAAGGAAAAATGTCAGTAATTCTGCTATACAGCACCCACTAGCACCCGTGCGGTACCAGCATCACTCGTGGCACAGGAGGGCACCAAGCAGTGCTTATGCCAACCTGGGCAATACCTGAGGGCAGCCGAGGCAGTACCCACAGGCACCCCCGGCACCCATGTAGCAATGACACTCGAGGGCACCCGACACCCATGGCACCATGGTACGCATGGCAAGAATGGCACCTGAGGGCACGAGTGGACCCATGGGCACCTGCGGTGCCACCCACGGCACTCACAGGTGCCCCCTGGCACCACCCAAGGTACTCATGGCACCTGTGGCACCCGTGGGCACTCACGGCACCACCCAAGGCACCCACAGGTGCTCCAGGCACCACCCAAGGCACCCGTGGGTACACGGCACCACCCAGACACCTGCAGCACCACTGATGGCACCGACAACCAATGGCAGCAACAACAGTACCCACGGCACCTCACAAAGTAATGATGCTGACCCACGGCACTGACCAAGGCACAGAGGCTCGGCGCCAACCAAGTCACCGAGCCACGGCTCCGACCAAGGCACCAAGCCACGGCATCGAAGGAAAATGCCAATGGAAATTCTGAGAAGGGGAGAAGGAAGAAGGTGGTGCCCATGCCAGCCCCTGCATGGAAAAGGAAGAGGGGGGTAGGCACGAGGGGTCGACACAATGGCAAAGGCACCAAGAGGGCACCTTGCCATTCGTGATCCAATCGACCTGGCTCTGGTCCAACGGCTCCGAGGCCCAAAGGTCCCGAAATCAGGAACAGAGCCAGGAAAAACTGGAAAGTCAAACCCCCTGCTCCACAGGAGCAGCCCAGAGGTGAAACTGCCCACCAGAGCTCCAACGAGGACAGAGATGGAGCTTGGAGTCGAGAATGTAGCCGTTAGAAGCGGGGCCAAGAGGAACCCACCAAAGTCGGTGCAGGCCCATCGCCTCTCCTGACAAACAATCCTTCTGCAGACGTACCAACAGGCAACCTTGAGCGGCACCGATTCTTCTTCCCCCAACGAGGAAGAGGAGCTCAAGGTTAGAGTACAGCGGATCCCGGAACCGCTAAATTTGTGTTGAGGACCGTCCTCCCCCACCGAAGCACAGGACTGTCTGTAGTCGGACCCCCGTTAATTAAGGGCGGCAGACCAGACACAGCCCTCTGCCATAAAACTTTCAAACGAAATCCTCCTACCGTCACAGCTACCTTCTAAGGACGACTCCGTTGATGGCAGGAAAGAATTTCTTTTTCTTCTTCTTCATAATCTTCTTCTTGTTCGTCAAATAAGATATTACTACTTAAAATATTAAATTAAACGTTGAAAGCTGCTGTCGTATAGATGAAAACTTAGACTCCGGCAGACGAGCGACATCGACATCCAAGCGCACTCCACGGCGGGAGAAAAGGAACTGAGGCGGTTGGAGGGTCGATGTCGAGATAGCTACACAGGCACAAGCTAGTCTCGTGGTGCCGCACATGTGTGGTCCTGTCTCAGTGCCGACCCTTCAGAAAATGTTACACTCCCGCTTGCTCCTAGCACCTCTGGCGCGATTCCACTAGTGTGAATGAGTGATGGAGACTTAGTCCAGGAAGATCTTCCAATCTTTTGCTACATCCCCACTATTAACAGAATCTTGAAATAGCCACATTAGTAGTGCAGCTAGAGCATCGTCAGCTGCTTGAGAGCCTTGGAGTGTAATCTGTATTTGCTAGGTTCGTTACTGACATCACATTACAGACTGTGTTTGTGCAACCATACTGCCAGTGACGTGTTGAAATACAATGGCACCAGTGGCACATGTGTTCCATACACACACACACACCCCGGGCACTGAAGCCTACTATGGGATGAACTCACAGACTCAAGGAGGGAGTGCCGGTTGATCTTCAGTGTTATCTTGGAGTGAGGTCTCTTGGCGTGGAAATGACGAAGCTCTCGTTGGAAGAAGTTCACCTTGTCCTGAAAGGTTTCAGAGCCCCCTGGGGAAAGAAAAATATATTATATGTTAATTGCAAGCACAGCCTAAATGGAAATCAATATGAAGCTTCAGCAATCAATCACAAGCCAATTTACTACGCCTCTGCGCATCATAGAAAATGCCAGAATTCTCCTTTTCCTCATGTGCAGACTAGCACAGAAGTTAATTCCCCAGATGTAGATAAACAAGTTACCCACCTGTAACTGTAGTTCTAGGAGTGGTACATGGTGTACTTCCACACTTCTGTTTGTCACCTACGCTGCAGCCGCACCTGGCAGACCAGCAGAAAATGACTGGCAGGTGAATTGTAACCTACATTAACCTCTGCTATAAGTTGGCTGGTAGGGAGCCTCCTATAAGGCTTCAGGCTCATTTCACCAGACATACCACTGCCTCATCTGCTGCTTCCAGGGATGTCCCCACTCAGGAGATCTACAGGGCTACACTTTCATCTCCCATTACCACATTGACCTTGAGTCACACTGGGATGCTGGTTTTAGGTCCTTGGTTCTCCAATCTCTGTTCCCTAAACAGGGGGTGTGCACCTTGTCCCCTCCTCCTGGAGAACTGCTAGAAGTCTGCCAGCTGTAAAGTACAATTACACAAGAACTTACCGTAACAGTAGATCTTCGAGAGAGGCCCTTGCAGTAGATATTGACATACAGGACTAAGCCTCAGGGCGTTAGGACCCCACGGAAACAATTCTAGCTAGCAGTCTCTGGTGGGGGACCGCCCCCATGTCAGGCGACTGGCATCATATGATGTCGGTATAAAGGCGCGGTCCCCCATGACCGCCTTCCTGTTCTTTCCCGCCAAAGGCCGAAAGAGGCAAGATGACAGAGAAGAGGATATTTCTGCCCATGGAAATGAAGCAAGAAAGCTTAGGGGGATGGAAGGCAGGAAGGCAATACCTACTGCAAGAGCCTCTCCTGAAGATCTACTGTTACAGTAAGTTCTTACGTAACTGTACTGTCTTACTTCGATAGGGCTCTTGCAGTAGGTATTCACATGTAGGACTGAGTCCCAAGCAGTCTGAAACAAGGAAAAGCAGTAGGGAGGTGGATTGTTATCCATAGCATGGAACCTCAGGGGTGAATGGGTCTCAAGAAAGGAGACCTTGTAGGACAGCCAACCCGAAGCCTGCTCTACGGCGAGAGGCAATGTCCAAACTGTAGTGTTTCATGAAGCTATGGACCAAAGTTCAAGTTGCAGCTGCACAGATATCTGCCGCTGACACATTCTTGAAACAAGCTGCAGAGGCGGCTACTCTGGTGGAGTGACCTCTGACTTTACCTGGAAGGGTCTTGTTGTACTTGTTGTAACAGAAAGTGATAATGTGCCAACCATTTTGATAGGCATTGCTTAGAAACAGCATTGCCTTCTCTTTTATGAGCAAAAGAGACAAAGAGCTGATCAGTCTTCCTCAGATTCTAGGTCTGATTGGTGTAGTATCTCAGGATTCTGTGAACATCCAAAGTATGCAAGAGGAACTCCCCTTGATTGGAATGTTGCATAAAGAAAGCAGGTAGCTCTACAGATTGATTCAGCATAGATTCAGCCACCACCTTAGGGAGAAACTAAGGGTTGGTGCATAGAGCCACACGTTCCTTGTGGAAATTCAAGTACAGGATTTTACACATCAAGGTCTGAAGCTTGGAAATGTGCCGAGCAGAAGTAATGGCCACTAGGAAGAGTGTCTTCCAGGAAAGGAACTTCAACTCAGCTGTAGCTGCTGGCTCGAAGGGAGGCACAGTAATCTTCTCCAGGATAAAATGCAAGTTCCAAGGAGGGGCAGGAATGCTGATGGGGGTGTCTCAAATGGAGAACCCCTCTGAGGAAAGTCTTAGAGACTTCCAACTGAGCAAAAGTCCTGTCTCCAAAGAGAACATGGTAGGCTGCGACAGCTGCCATGTGGACTTTCAATGAGGAATGGCCGAGACCCAGATCGGAGAGGTGACGCATGTAGTCCAGGACTTTACTGACTGGGCACGAGAAAGGCTCGAAGTCTTTTGAGTTTGCCCAAATAGAAAACCGTTTCCACTTCATGGTGTAGGTGGACCTGGTGGAAGGCTTCCTGGCCTCCACCAAAATGTCTGCTACCAGAGGAGAGACTCCAAAGCAGGATTTAGCTACATCTGCAGGAGCCATGCATGGAGATGAAGGGATTTGAGACCTGGATGAACAAGGGTCCCCTGACCCTGGGTCAACAATTGCTGCGACAGAGGAAGAGGAAGAGGAAGTGAAGGCTCCTCTGAAAACTGTTGCAGAAGAGAGAACCAAACTTGCCTGGGCCAGAAGGGAGCAATAAGAATAATTCGAGCTCCCTCCGATCTGAGTTTGTTCAGGACCCTCGGGATTAAAGGAATGGGAGGGAAGGCATAAACGAACCTGTCCCACCAACCGAGAGACGGAGCATCCCGGCAAAATATGTCTCGCCCTGGAGTGAGTGAGCAGAAGACAGGAAGTTTTGCATTTTGGGGAGAGTGGAAGAGGTCTATCTGAGGTGTTTCCATCACTGAAAGATGTCGTTTATGACTTCTTGATCCAGCTCCCATTCGTGGGACCTGGCTGAGAACCGACTGAGTTGGTCTGCCAGTGTGTTTTCCCCTCCCGGAACGTGAACCGCGGTCAAGTGAAGGTGGTGTTGGGCTGCCCAATGCCAGACTCTCATCGCTTCCCAGCACAGAGGGTATGAACGTGTTCCTCCCTGCCTGTTGAGGTACCAGACTATGCACATGTTGTCTGACTGTATAAAGGACTGCTCTCAGTTAGAGCACATTTATGTGCAGGTTTTGTTCGAACTTGGATCAGCTGCCCTGAGTCCTGTGAGATCCTAGATGGGCAGCCCAGCCTTCTCCTGATACGTCCGCCATCAACGTTTGGGAGGGTGGATCGATGCAGAAGTGAACTCCCAGGCACAGGTTCTCCTGAGCCATCCGCCATTGCAAGTCCATGATCATGGGATCGATACTAGTACCTCTTGGTCTAGATTGTCCCTGGTTTGGTCCCACTGAGACTGAAGCGTCCACTGAAACATTCTCATATGCAGTCAAGCGAACGGGACTGTCGGAATGGCAGCCGCCATTAGCCCGAGGAGGTGGAGGACCAACCTGACTCCGACCCTCCTGCGACCGGACAGAAGACAAGCCTGGTTCTGACGGGTGTCTACCCTGTCCGGAGGCAAGAAGGCTTTGACGGTGGTCGTGTCCAGAATTACCCCTATAAATTGGATGTGCTGGCATGGGACCAAGTGGGATTTGGCCTGGTTGATGGTGATACCCAGGCTGGTAAAAACCTGCAGGGTATGGGAAATCCTCCCTGGATGAAGCCGCCGGGAGCCAATCGTCCAGGAACGGGAATACCTGAACTCCTCAGGTATGCAGGTGGGCCGCTACCACTGACAGGCATTTGGTAAACACTTGGGGAGCCGAGGAAAGACCGTAAGGGAGGGCCCTGAATTGGTAGCAGTCCCCCGAAAACAAAACCGAAGGAATTTGCAGTGGGAAGGGCATATGGGGATATGCAGGTAAGCATCCTGCATGTCCAGAGCGCAAAGCCACTGTCCCGGCTGAAGCAACGGCAGAAGGCTCTGCAAAGAGAGCATTCTGAAGCGTTTGTACTCCACGGACATGTTCAGGGAGCTGAGGTCTAGGATGGGCCTCAGATCTCCCATCTTCTTTGGAACAAGGAAGAAATGGGAATAGTAACCTGTTCCCCAAAGATGAGTGGGAACTGGCTCTATTGCCGCCTTCGAGAGAAGGGAGATGATTGCCTCTAGGACCAGAGGAAGATGTTGCGGGGAGTAAGATGACTGGGGAGGTGGTCTTAGGGGCAGTTTCTGCAGAAACTCTATTGAGTGTCCTGCCGCTATCAACTGGAGCACCCAAGCGTCTGATGTTATCCTCTCCCAACCTGGCAGATGGGAGGAAAATCTCCCCCCTACTGGTTCCTCTGGAATCTCCAGAGGCAGTGGGAGAGGCAGGGAGTCAGGAGGTGTGGGGCAGCACAGCAGCTGAGGCTCCCGCGGCTTTTTTGCTGGGGGGGGGGAGTCTTGGTTGCTGGAGGGGCCCAACATTTGTTGGCAAGTTTGCCCTGCAGCTTTTGTCTTTGTTGGTTTTGGCGACGAAAAGGATGCCTCTGTACTTGAGGGGGCCTGTATGTAGTCTGGACAGACTTGAGAGCAGTACCCTTCTCCTGCAGTTTGGTAATTATATCCTTGACATCACCCCCAAACAGCACCGAACCCCTGAAGGGAGCATCCTGTATAATGGATTGTTCCTCAGGGACCAAACATGACATGCGGAGCCAGGCATGATGCTGTAGGCCTACGGTGAAGGCCGAGCTCCTTCCAGCTGTGTCCACTGCATCATAAGTGGCACGTAGCATGTGCTGACAGGCCAAACGAGCAGAAAGGATGAGGTCCCCCACTTCCTGCTTAGTCTGTGACTCAGAAAGAGAGTCCAGTTTAGCTTCCACCTAGTTAAGGATGGTCTTCTGGAAATCCCCCATATGTGCCACATAGTTAAGGGCCCTGATGCCTAGGGTAGAAGAGGAATAAATCTTCTTCCCATACTGGTCCAGAAGTTGGGATTCCTTATCAGACAAAGATGAGCTGATGTGTTTGGAATTGGCGGAGCGGCCGTGACCGGCGCTGATGACGACCGAATCCACCTTGGGGTGAAGGCTAAGAAAGTCTACACCCTCAGGAATCTGGTATAGCCTGTCCGCCTTCCTCAGAAGGGGGGCTAACGCAGAGGGTTGTTTCCAAATGGTGTAGACAAGATCTGCATGAGGCTCTATCCACGGTGGGATCAGTGTAGGAGCGGTCTCGGGCAGATCCAGATGGGCAGCGAGTTTTTTTACGCTGTGGGTCTGGCTCCATAGATTGCCACTGATGAACTTCCTGGATTTTCCTCAATAACTAAAGAAAAGAAGGGTCCTCCAGAGAAGACTTCGGAGGATACCTCGGCTTGGGGCATTCCGGAGTATGGGGCTCGTCTTCAGGGTCAAAGAGACCGAACTCCGAGTCCGTGACACAAGATGATGAAGAAGAAGAAGACTCCTCCCTAGGAGGGGAAGGGACAACCCCTCTGGGGAATTCCCTAGGGCGCATATCCTCCCCGCCTCGGGCACCGGAGGGCTCTCCTCTGGAGTTGGGCGAAGGCGGGGGGGAGTCTTCGGTCTCTGACGTAGGGAATCCGCTATCGGGTCCAGCGACGGCAGATGACTCTCGACCTCCCTGGTGAGCTGAGCCTTGGCCTCAGCCCACCAGGAGGCCAAGGTCTCCTTCAGATCTAACGACGGCCGAGGAGTGGGCAGCGGAGGTGGAGGTAGGGAATACAGATATTGAGGGTATCCATAAAAGGAATATCCATAACCTGATGGCGGGTAGCCTGACGTCGGCTATTGAGGCGTTGGGTACTGCGGCGCTGGATACTGCAGCATCTGGTACTGTGGCACCGGATACTGAGGGGTCGGGTACTGCGGCACCGGATATTGCGGTGTCCGGTGTGGGTATACCGTCGAGCGGGTCCGACAGTCCTGATGGAGGAATAAGTCTTCCGTCAGGTAAAGGGACGCTGGATGGCGCTGGGTCGGCTGGCGTTGGGACCGGCGTCTGAGGATCCGGCGTCAGGGGGTACGGCACAGGAGGAGGAAGCCCTGACAGCAGTGTCTCGATGTCCTCGGTGACGAGGGTTAAAATCCCCGGGGGCCAGCCAAGGGGACGCGGGGACCTCAGTGGGCAACGTGGTGAGACATTGCAGAGAGCCTGAGGCACCAGACTGATCGATTGGGTCTGACATAGGCTTCTTGGCCAGGCGGGCGTCTGTGGAACCGGCGTCTGTCTTATCGGCATTGTCCAGGAGGACGTCGGAGGAGCTGGCATCCGACTTATCGGACTCCCTACCCGAGGAAGGTCGCAAAGGAGAGGCGGCCTTGTCGGAAGGAGTTTTGCCTGGGCGCTTACCCGAAGAGATAAGTGGCTTAGCAGCCTTGTCTGGCGTACGTTGGTGAAACCGATGTCCGACTTACTGGACCCGCTCTGACTGGAAGGCCGCGAGGGAGGAGCGGCCTTAACGGGAGTGGTGGCTTCCTTTGCCCCGGAGGCTTCCGAAAGGCCCGAGCGCGAGCCAGATGGAAGGGGCGACGCCTTCTTGGTAACTACCAAGACGGTCGTCGTGGAGCGATTCCTGCTCCCGGTGCTTCTCCTTGTTACGCTTTTTCTTATGACCTTCGGGGGAAGTAGACGCCTGCCTAAGCTTTTTTAATTCTTTTTCTATGGAGGACATTTTCTTCTTGAAGATATGGGCTTCCAGGGACTGCTGCCTTCTCTTGCGGGTAGCAGAGTTGAACTTCTGGCAGTGCTGGCACTTCTCCATGGGGTGGTCTGAGCCCAGACAGAAAAGGCACAAGGAGTGGCTGTCCTTGTGTGGAAGTTGGGAACCACACGAGTCGCACTTGTTTTTATGCAATGTGAAGGGCGTCGGGGACGACATACCGAGCAATTTTTTAGAGAAAAGTAAAAAAATAGAGAAATTAGGTCGAACAGTTAGAAAACTTGAAGACCGACGAATGACTGACGAGCGCTGTTCTACCGTGAGGAACTTTCACAAGCCGACGGTGGGAAAGAAACGAAAATTAGGTACCTATCGTAATTCTGATCTTTCTGTGTACCTTCACAATTTATCACCTTTGGGTACAGTGCCAGACGTCATGATCCCACGGGAGCTCTTCTTTTTGGGGTGGGCGGAGTCAACGCACCATCGGAGCTGCCCTCAAGGCTGACGCACTGTGTGGTGCTCGCGGGTTGGCTGTTAGATGTCGTCGACCCTGCCCTCCTGCCAGTTCTGAGTCACCATTGAGTAAGAAAGGGTTGGGAGGGAGGGACAAGGAAGTCCAAGGGACAGGCAAAGGAAAAGATATACAAACTAAAAGGAGAAATAAACAACTGAGAGGACAGGATAAGCTGGAAAACTAAGGGGATTGGGAAGGGGCCCCAATCTCTGGAAGTAGAAAAAGAGGAGGGAGGGTTAAAGAATTTAGAAGTAAGGATGTGTGGGGGGGGGGGGTCAAAGAGAAGGGAACATACCCTGGAATCTTGACCTGTCTCCAGATCTCCAGATTGTACAGGAACTGCGAAGGAGTAGCCAGAAGGCTAAAGTGCCAGAATTCAAGGCACAGAATCACTGGCAATAACTCCAACATAAGCAGAATCGGCTATTCTGGAAGAAGATACAGGGAATACCCCCCCCCCCCCAACTAAAATTTTTGGTATAAGACAACTAGTTTCTTAACTTAAACTGAGGTTGTGCCCAAGGACAAGGAATCAAAGTAAAGCTGATGAGGAGAAGGGGTGAGAGAACAGAAAAGAAGGCAACTACCAACTCCCCCCAAAGGGGGTGGAGCTGAGGCACTGAGGAAGGAGTGCCCCCCCATTCTGACCACTCTCCCCCTAGAGAAAAACATCCCTCTATGTGCCCAAGGTCGCCCCACTCCTGACCAACAGAAAGGAGGGGGGTTGGAGGAGAGGGCACAGAGAGGGAGGGGGAAACAGAGACTGATGCCCCAGGGGGATGGAGGGTGGGATTGTGATGAATGGTGAAGATACACAGAAAAATCAGAATTACAGTAGGTATGTAATTTTCATATCTTATCTGTGTCAGTCTTCACCATTCATCACCTTTGGGTGAGTGCCGAGTCTAACCCTAAGGGACTAAGTCCCCTAGCTCTCAGTAGGTGGCACACCAAGAGAGAGAGAAACTTCACGGGTCTGGAGAAGCCAGAGAGTGGGAAGAGTGAGACGGGAACCCCCCGGAGTGGGTAGGAAGTTGCCCTGACAAACGTCATCTCACCCTATGGGAGAAAAGGGGGGTTCTCTGGTAAGCTGAGGTAATCACCCTACACCAGGCCATGGGTGACAACCGGGAGAGATGCAGCCACGCCGTCCGCCTAGTGCAGATCACTGTCCCTATGACCCTGGAAGCTATCTCACTGGTGTCGTAAGATGCCCTTGCTTGGTGCCTTGCTAGCTCCACATCACGTGCAGAGAGCGCAATGGCTTGTCTGGTTTCCTCTGTGTCAGGCATCGAGGCTAGGAGTTGACCTAGCCTGGACCACAGGAACCTGTCTTAGGTAGCATAGTGGACCTGATAAGCAGATATAGAGAGAAGCAACTGTGCCGAGTAGAAAGTCCTCCTACCCCAGAAGTCAAAGTCCATGGAGTCTGCATCCGAGGGCTGGTCACAGTGAAGGGCACGAAGCCCATCGGGAGTATCCAGTTGCGTCAATCCTGAGCTAGGATGAGGCAGACTACCTGGAGACTCCAGGGGGCACAATACCTCTGGCGGAGATCCCTAGGGGCTGGGAATCTGGAAAAGGATCTCTGCCAGAAGAGCATCGACGCCTCTCGAAAGGGAGCAGGCCAGGGGGGCATTAAAAGAGCGTCCGCACTGAAATCGCCCAAAAAGGTGTGCGTCAGATGCTCTGGATTGTGCTGAGTGGGTGGGGTGATATGCTGGTCCTCCAACATCCTCACAAGAAATCGCTGACACTCAGCAAGATCAGCAGCTGGGGAGATGTGGACGGGCGGTTCCTCACCTCCTGAAGAGGAGGATGAGGAGTCGGAGGACCTCAAAGGTTCAGAAGTTGGTTGCTCAGGGGGAGGTTGAACAGCTTGTCTGTCCATGGCCCTAACACAAGACGGAAATCGAGTAGCTACAGCTTTGAACTGCTCCCAGGAGAGAGGGACACCCGGACCAAGAATACCTGGGAGAGCAGGAGAAGGTGGTAGAGCCGAAAACAGTAATCGTCTGTCCTCCGCTTGGGCTAGAGAGCGCACCCAGAGCCCCAAGGAAAGAGGGAGCTCTGGAAAACTCAACAGCCAACAGCTGGTCAGCCATACTGGAACTGCCTAGCTGCACCCTGAAGAATCCCCCCCTGTGAGGTGACTGGGGCTGTGAAAGTCCAAAAGGACGGCCCCCTACCTCCAAAGAGTGGGGTCATCTTGAGGAAACCGAAAAGGAAGGGCGGAGATCCACACTACGACTCCTTCAGGAACCCCGGATGGATCCCAGAAAAGGGTCGCCATGTCGAACCCCTACCCCGTGATCCTTCGGAGTCCGAAACAGTCATTCTTCTCGAAAAAGCCAGCCTAGGCAGCTGGCAACCCTGGTCAGCTCCAAAGGGGCTATCCAGGGAGTTGCACCTCCTCCTGTGGGTGCTCCGATCGGCCCTAAAGTTGGGCGATCCAGGCACACCACTGAGGGGTCAGAAAACCCTCCAAGGCCAGGCTGCAGAGCAATGGTGGCCTGCACCACTGCCTGCTGGTCAGCACCCCTGACCCTGGACCTGGTAGCAACTGTCCGCTTCTCAGAGGGGGGGCTGGCTCCGGTCTGTCAAGGACACTACCAAGGTGTCCAAAGAGTCAGACTGCCTATCTGACTCAGAGTCAGATTCTGCCTCCGAGGAGGCGAAGACCAAAGTCCTGTGCCAGACTGTACGTGGACGCCCACTACCATCCCGACTGAATTGGGCACCCGATCAAGTGACTGCACCAGAGTTGGCGCCAAGGACCTCAACTGCACCATGAACGGCAGTATCGGGGGCCGGGGTCTGTCACGGTGCTGCCCTCGACCCACGGCGCTGGCCAAGACGGGCGCTGACAACAGCTCCACTGCACTCCTCGGTGCCGAGATCTGAACCCCTGGCTCCGTGTCCTCACTCGGTGCTGCAAGTGGCACCAGAGCTGGACACAGCACCATGCTCAACCACGGTGCCACGAATGATGCCAAGGTGAGAAACAAAGAAGGATGGCACCATAGAGCCTCCCACGGTGCCATCAGCACCATCGCCACTGCAAATGGCGTCATCAGGGCACACGGCCGCCGTGAACAGCGTCGAGGATGGCACCGATCCATGCCTTCCGAGCAGAGGAGCGACACCAGACGAGCCTTCACCCCCGAAGGGGCGACTGCCAAACCAATGCCTCCCGCCCGTCCCCCAAGGGGAACTGACTGGGCCTCCTGCACCACGGAAGGGGCTTCTGCAATGGCAAGGCTACTAGGAGCAGAAGCCCCCCTCCTCCATGGTCTGTATAGAACCGAAGGGACCAAGGAAAGAAGTGCAGAGAGACCGGTTTGGCCCGAAAAGGCTACTGCCCCTGAAAGTCGGCGGAGCTCATCCGACTTTCCACACGCGGTGTTCAATGATACAATGGTCCATGGAGAAGCTGGCGTTATACGAATCCATGTCGTGTAGCGGGCCAAGACACACAAGACAACGGTCATGCTAGTCAGTGATGGAGTACTTACGGCCGCACGGGCACTGACGCATAGGGGGCCGTCCCGTCTTAGAAGTTTTCTGGCCCCCCCCAACCGAGAAATGACCTACAGACAAAACAACCAAAACAAGACTCGACGTCGCTAATAAAAGAAAAGGAACAGTCTTACCAGGCGACATTGAGTAGTGCCGGACAGCAGAAATGGCAGCAAAATATTAGGATACTACGAGTTGATGGACTTGGCGTCCAGTGACAACGGAGCTGAAGGCTTTGATGCAGTGGCAGGCCTCTTGCGACTAGAGCTCCCATGAGGTGTGACCTCTATGGCGGGAGACGAAGAACTGGCAGGAGGGCGGGGTCGACGACATCTAACGGCCAACCCGCGAACACCATGAAGTGTGTTGACCTCGAGGGTGGCGCTGATGGTGCGTTGACTTTGCCCATCCAAAGAAAGAACTCCTGCGGGGTCATGATCTCCGGCACTATACCCAAAGGTAATGAATGGTGAAGACTGACACAGATAAGATCTGGAAGGTGGGCGTGGGGGACCGCTTCTTTATACCGATGTCATATGACACTGGTCACCCAGAGACTGTTAGCTAGAAAGCTTTCTGTGGGGTCCTGATGCTTGGCGGCGTAGTCCTATATGTGAATACCTACTGCAATAGCCCTCTTGAAGTAAGATCTGTAGTTCTAGGAGTGGTATATGGTATACATCCACACAACCTACCCGACCTCCCCTGGTAAGTGGCAGCACACTGGTCTGCCTTCCAGCGAGTCAGATTGACGTCACGGGCAGTGCTGAGGAGGATACCACCGGGGTGAGTGGAAGGAGCCAGCCTGAAGACCTTCCGGACAGATTTAAAAAGGAAAGGAATAGTTCAATCAAACAACACAACACATATGGAGTTGAAGCACTGGCACTCCGCTGGCAGCTGAAGCACTTCACGGTCTCCATTTACTAGAGCAGTCCCAGGTCTATTTATTTCTCTTGTTTTCCCATTTCTTAAGTTGTTATAGCATGGTGCTCTTGTGAAAGAGAGCCCTATGCAAAACAGTTCTCCTTCTTGTGGTTGGGAGGTTTCTCTCCTGACCAGTGAAACAGACATTTTCATTCATCTGTCTGTGCAGCTTTTTGGTAGCTTGCCACGCCAGACTGAGAAGTAAACAAGCTGTGTGTCTTGTACATGTTGTATCTGTTGACCCATTGTTTATGTACTGCAAAAGAAAAGACCTTCTAACTGGCTACATGGCTGCTATGCAGTTCTCCTGCTGTGCCAGTCAGAGAAAGATGAGAGAGTGGCACAGCACACCGAATAGGGGGTAGACACACTCACAAGCTTGCACACGCTAAAACAAGAACAAAAAGAAGAAAAAAACATCTGAAACAGGAAGGGAGACAGATATGTGGGGAATGGTACAATGCACTGGCTGTGGAGCAGCAGTCTTCCGGGAGACATTCTGGAGACTGCATTGCTGCCCTATTTGCAGGCACCTCTCTGGTCTGAGGAATGAGGTTGCTTGACTCCATGCTGACCTGGCAGGGATTGGGGAAACTGCTCCCCCACCCAGGCCACTGCCACTACCTCAGAAGTTGCCAAGAAAGAGGAGTGGTTGGATCACAGTGGGCTCAGGGAGGGTGAGGGTGGTGGAACAGAGGTGCATCCCTCCAGTTGTGCCTCTCAACAATTCATTTGCCACTCTGGCACAGCATGGTTCCTCTATGGAGGCACCTGCAGTGGAGACCAAGGAGGATGCTAGGAACCTCCACAATGGAGACCTACAGGAGGGTGGTAGAGGACCCCACAGGGGAAGGAAACAACTCCTGGTGGGGGACTCAGTTGTTGGGGGGTAGAAGTGGAGGAAGGAGGGGAAATGGAGGTAAGGTGCCTGCCCAGCGCCATGGCTTGGAGGGACAGGAAACGAATCCTTAGGATCATGGGAGCAGCTGCAAGGAGGAGTGAGCTGTAGGTCATTATCCACCTAGGGACAAATAACCTGGCTGAGAATGGGATCAGAGCAATGCAACAGGAGTTTGTGGAGGGGCCTTAGACAAGTGGCACACATGCTAACTTTCTCAGAAGTGCTACCTGTCTATGGCATGGATGAGGCAAAGGTACTCCACACCATGGGACTCAATGACTGGTTGAAAAACTGGTGTAGAGCTCAGGGATTTGGCTTCATTGGGGACTGGGGCTCCACCTGGAGGGATGCAGGCCTATACTGGCATGATGGCCTGCATCTGTCCAGCAGGGGAACCAGGATCCTAGGTGATAGGTTTAAATGCTTTCTTGGCAAGCAGTTAAACTAGCCAAGGGGGAGGCACTAAAAAGGATAAGGAAAAACCTATCCCCCCCTCCCAAAAAAAATCAGGGTAGTTAGTGAGGTAAACACCAAGATAGGGCAGTTGACAGGGAGAAGGGCACGGGTAAACAGAGAAAAAAAGACAAAGGCAGTAAGGAAAGGGATGGGGCAAAAACAAATAAGGCCATAAAAAAATGGAGGGTAATGAGTACCAATGCCCGTAGTCTAGGTAAAAACTCCCCGAAATGGTGGCCTTGATGGAAGAGGGATGCCTGGATATCGTGGCAGTCACAGAAACATGGTACACAGAGAACCATGACTGGGATGTCAACATACCAGGGTACACAATCTACAGGAGGGACAGGGTGGGTAGAAGAGGAGGAGGAGGAGTAGCTCTCTATATAAGGGAAGGGATCAAAACAACAGAACTAAAGGATAAACAGGGAGGACAAGAGGCATTGTGGGTCACCCTGGAGACTGGAAATGGCACCACAATCCGCACAGGGGTTGTATACAGACCCCCATCTCAGGGGGAGGAAATGGACAAGGAAATTATAGAAGGCATCCTTAGGATGGCAGAGAAAGGGGAGATATTGCTGATGGGGGACCTGAATATGCCAGATGTTAACTGGAGCACCTTTGCTGCAGTCACATCCAAGAGCAGGGCCATTCTTGATGCCTTACAGAGGGCATGCCTCAGATAGCTAGTTTTGGAACCCACTTGGGAGGGAGCAATCTTAAACCTGGTACTCTCAAATGGGGACAGAGAGAGGATCTCAGATCTAGAAGTGGGTAGCCATCTGGGAACAAGTGACCACCAGTGTGGTTCATGACATACTTAGCTGTAGAGTCAAGCTGTACAAAAGTGAAGGTACTGGACTTCTGAAGGGCTGATTTCGTCAAAATGGGAGTGTGCCTCAGAAAAGCACTAGCAAACAGGCAAGAAGGTGGGGTGGAGCAACAATGGGGAAACATCAAAACCGCCATCACAGAGGCAACAAGCCTTTGTGTGAAGCAAATAAACAAATCAAAATGAAAGAAAAAAACATTATGGTTCTCAAAAGAAGTGGCAGGGAAGGTTAGGGAGAAAAAGATAGCATTCAGGAAGTATAAGGAAACACAGAATGAGCAGGACAGAGAACTGTACCAGTTAAAGCAGAAGGAAGCGGGTAAGGCAGTCAGAATAGCAAAGGCCCAAATCGAGGAAAAGATAGCCAACTCGGTTAAGAAGGGGGATAAAACCTTTTATAGGTACATTAGGGAGCAAAGAAAGACTAAGGCAGGGATACTGAGGCTGAATAAAGGGGAAGATGGTTGGGCAGAGAGCGACAGTGAAAAAGCAGGGATACTGAACGAATACTTCTGCTCAGTATTCACAAAGGAAGAGCAGGGGGAGATACCTAATCCAGTCAATAGAAGCACTCTGGATAGGGGGGTTGATATTAGTCCTTTCACAGAAGAAAGGGTTCTGAAAGAACTCCTAAAACTGAAGGTGGATAAAGCAATAGGGCCTCGTGGGATTCACCCCAGAATTCTAAAAGAACTAAGGGAAGAACTAGTAACACCACTTACTACCCTTTTTAATAAATCATGGGAGGATGGTGTGGTACCTGAGGACTGGAGGAGGGCAGATGTGATTCCCCTTCACAAAAAGTGGGAGCAAAACAGAGGCAGGAAACTACAGACCTGTCAGTTTGACCTCAGTGGTAGGGAAAATGATGGATTTACTTCTTAAGGAAAGAACTGTTGAGTACCTAGAGGCCAGTGGGGCACTGGACCCAAGGCAGCATGGATTCACAGAAGGAAGGTCATGTCAGACAAATCTAATTGCTTTCTTTGACTGGGTAACCAAAGTAGTAGACCAGGGAGGGGCTGTGGATATGGCCTACCTAGACTTTAGCAAGACATTTGACACAGTCCCGAACAAAAGATTAATAAACAAATTAGCCAGCCTGGGAGTGGGTCCCAGAGTGGTAGCCTGGGTAAAACACTGTCTGGACAACAGGAAACAGAGGGTAATAGTAAATGGAGTCCACAGTGAAGAAAGGGGGGTTACTAGTGGGGTACTGCAGGGTTCAGTACTGGGGCCGGTCCTTTTTAATGTCTTTATAACTGACATTGCATGTGCCGGACCGGTGGCACTGAGGGTTGAGGCGCTGGACACCACTCCTCGCGCCATGCCAGCGACCTGAGTTTGGAAGCGAGCTGGGCCAACAGGAGGATTGGATTGGCGCCCGGCAGGCTGCTCTCCCACCTCGGGAGGACACTGGGATGTCCGAGGCTCTGGGGATGACCCCTGGTGGAGACCTGGGATGCCACAGTAGCTCGGGGCAGCACGTTATAGCGCGTTCGACGCTCGGCAGGGTTGCCGTGAGCCAAGTGTCGGGGAGTACATATGCAAGGAAGGGCGGGGAAAATGACAGGAAAACAGAAAAACCTGGAAAACGAGCAGTAGTACTGCCGCAAAGTCCTTTTAAAAAGTGCCTCCAAAATCGCGTTCATGCGCAAGAGCAACTAAAGCGAGATCTCGCGCTTGCACAAGAGTGTGTCAGTCTTGTGCATGAACGCGATTTCGGAGGCACGTTTTTGAAAGGATTTTGTGGCAGTATTACTGCTCCTTTTCAACTCTAACATGCCAGGACTGATTCCATATTAGGAAAGCTTTTGCACAAACTAATTTGTCCACTATGTTTACTAAAAAATCCTTATCAAGAGAGCGATTGGTAGCAGACACGCGTCCTGGGTGAACAGATGCTTCCAGTGAGTGCCGTATTTCAGACAGGATGCTTCTAAACTGCAATATGATTAAATTTAAAAAATGAGGCAAACTGGTGGCTTTTGTAATCTGTAGGGGCACTCTACTGAAACAGTTATTTAACTATGTGCCTAGAGGCACAAGAAACGCATTTTACACAGAATGGAGGGGAAAAGCTGACAGTGTCCCTTTGAAACAAACACTAAAATGCCTTTGCTTCTACATTATCATAAGTACCTAATAATTTGAGCTACATTAGTAAGCCATTTCACCTGTCACAGCTCGATATGAATCAAAGGGATGCTTCAGAGTTAATATTACAGTCACGAAACAAATAATATGGTCAGTCTGGATCTCAACATTAATTCTCTGCCTTTTTATGTTTTATGTTGGAATAATTTGAAAAATAAAAATGCCCCAAGGTGCCTAGTCACAAAAGGGGTGGTTCTCCCTTTCTGTGGCTATGGTAAAATTATTTACCTCAGGGATGTGCTCCAAGCCCCACCAAGCACATACAACAGGAAAAAAAAAATTGTTAGATCAAGAAATTCAATAGCCACTAACATCACACGCTAATAGAATGAATAAACTATATACTGTAGTCACATAAAAAGTGAAGTTCAACACTTGACAACCGGCTGAAGTGATTCCTGACTGGTAGTATGAAGTGCGATGAGACTGCATTTCAAGGTCCGTGTGCACATACCGATAGTGGGACAGGTGCTGCAGCATTACCGGGTCATTTGTCCATACCAGTTGTGAGACAGGTGTCATAGCTCCACGGAATAGAGAAACTGATGCTATGTACGTAAGCAAGCTTGCAAGTAAAGATTGTTTGATGCCCCTCAGCTATGCCTCCAGTATCGTGTATGATGTTCTCATTACGTGTGGCGTTCTGCAGTCAAACAGGGCACCTTATCCCTGTGTTTATGGGTTTAAGAAAGCAAGAAAATGAGTGGTTAATCCAAATTGTGAACTTGTAGATATTTATGTATTTAGAAGTTCCTGGAAAAGTCAGATTTAATGTTCCTCCCAGAAGTGCCTTCGCTGGTTTTTCTAAACCTCTGTAAAAACTATATGGTTTCTTAAAGTTATGTAAAATGTTAAGAGGGTGACGCCTAATGCAAAACGTTTGGGAAATTTTGTAAACATGTTCTATTTTTCACACAAACGGTAGCAGGAAAATGCCAGGGCAAAATAATCATTCTCTATGAAAAGTGGTGCTGTGCTGCAGATGGTCAAAGGAAGGGGAATGGTGTGTCTGCCTGTACAGGACGTAAACTCCATATCAAGGGCAATTGAAATTTGTGAAGAATTTGGAGAAATGTCAGGGGCCTCCTTAAATCTAACAAAATGTGTAGGTCAAAGACTAAATTACTCTTTAGAGTTTCAAGGAAATCTAGAAGGGATAACAATTAGCCCTGACCCTATAAACATTTTAGGAATATTCTTTGGGAATACAGATTTGGATGAACTAAACTGGGAAAAGAAAATTGACATAGGGAGAAATAAGGTGGCACAATCGAATTAAGTAAAAGAAAGAGAATACACCTTATTAAAACATTTCTGATACTAGTTTTTCTTTTCGTCAGCCATATCCCCCCCCCCCCAGAAATCTGAAACATCGCTTCTCAGCATATTCTTTCAAATGTGCTGGGGAAGCCATTTGAACCCTATAAAAAGGAATATATTATATCTGCCAGAAAATAAAGGAGGACTCAACTTGATAAACCCAATCTTATTCTTTAATAGCTTTTTCCTGTACAATGATATAAAACCTTTGTTATTAGGACAAGATACAGGATGGGAATTTTTTTTTGTTCCAAAAATGTAAAGACTGGATACAACAATGGAAGAATCAAAGCTACAAATCATTTAAAAATTCAATCATAATTACAGAATCCATAAGATGTACTTTTCTAAGATTAAAGCAATGGAATCTAGCCATTAGACAAGTAACACTGCAAAGGATGCAAATATACTCCTAACTGCGAGATACAGTTTGTACAGTTGAAACAGTATTTAAGAAATGTCCAGACTTATACAGGCCAGCACTCCAGAATATGTTAAATAATAAGAGAATACCAGAACAGATGTGGGATCTACACTGGTTGGCTTGTCACAAAATGATATATGTGAAAGCCAACCAGAAACATAAGCAGCAACAAGAAAGAATTTGTAGTAGACTACGGTGTATCCAAAAATAAGAAAATACAGCGTATTTACTGTTCTCTTGCTCTTTTATTTCAGGGTTTTGGGATCTGGTTGCTGCTAAGTGGGGTGAACCTATACTTAGTACTCTAGACTACAACAATATTATGTATGGGGTTTTTGATAATAGATGGAAAAACTGGCATATAAGTACTTTACAGGTACTGATGGTTGTTTTTAAATGGCAAATATAGTCAATGCGATGTGGTTTCACACTGCAACGAAGAGAAGGCAGTCAAACAGAATTGCTAACAAAAATTACACTGGACCCTCACAATATATATAAAAAAGAAAGCAAGAGAATACCATGGGAAAGACTACTGGAAATGTGGAAAGGGCTTCCCTGGATTATGGACAATGATGCGCCAATTACATAAGGATATGGAGAGTTGAAAAATTGAACCATATTGGGATATGACATACAGGAAATTTAGGAATATATACTCGCAGTTTGAGCTATAGATGAAACTAAGCTTAGACAATGGTAGTACATAAATAAGATGTCACGATGTTTATAACCCAAAAGTACACCATGTATGTAACGAACTAAGGAGAATGTATGTAGAATTTTTTCATGATTTCTTTGTGACTTCTTGTATAATTTCATAATACTGCAATGTAATTTTGTATATTATTTTGTTTTATGGCTTTCAAATAAAGAATTCCCCTACCCTTGCTGTAAGGGGGAACTCTTGACTACTATGTTCACAAGATGGCCACCCCTGTGGATCCAGGAGGAGGAGGACTACAGACGGTGGAGACAGAGGAGAAAGTTTTCTTCTCTGCCCCCTGATCTACAGAGGCTGAGGTAGATTTGTGAGTTAAGATGGAAGAAGAGGAGGATGTTCCTGTATGTTGTTTTGAGTCAGATATGGACTGGTCCCAGATTGTAGAAGAAATGACTGAAGAGGCTCCGGTACAGTCTCATTTGCAATTAAGCAGTGGTACCACTTGCGCTAAAGAGAAACTTGTAAAAGACCTGATAATTGCAAAAGAAAAGAGTTAAAATAAGGAGAGGCTTTGCAAGCAGAGCTGTCAATGTTGCAAGACAGCTCGAAGACAGCAGACCCTGATGATTCATCCCCCCGCTACAGCTGAGCGGTGACGTGGCTGGATCAAAGCAAGCTTCAGGAGCAGTCTCTGAAACTGAGAAACATGTCGCTTCTCTGGCTGGCAGTACTAAACAGTGCTCTGCTGTGTGCCTAGAGCCAGAGAATCCCAAAGGAGCTATATGTTCTCCTTGTGCATCTAATCGCCATTTGGGAAAGTCGCGAGTTACAGGAGCTAATCACTTAAAGGAAGCTCCAGCGATTGACTTTACCACTAGCGGTAAAAAGGTAAATTCAGGCACTCCGAGCAAAGCACAGCCACCAAAACTCAGTAATCAGCAGATATCTCCACAAACACAGGATGACTTGGCAATGCTCCAGCAGAACTGGTCTCCTGCCCATGCTCTTGAAGGCGTAGACTGGCTGCAAAATGAAACGGGACACTGGTTGCCGGATCCAACTGATAAAGATGTACAGAGGTACCAAACAACAAATCTTGTGCAAGTAGCTACCACCTCTAAACCAGAAACTGCATAAATGGAGCTTCAGCAAACTGAGACAGGTACAGCATTGAACTCTATAGGCCCCAATGACAGAGACAACATAGAAGCACCAGTACAACCTGGTGCTAACATTACAAATCCTACACACCTACAAGATGAACAAACACATAGATTGGGCTCAGCAGAACATATTCTAGCTTGGACAGGTTTTGGTCACACTATCAGACACTCAAAAATAACCCACTGTTGATCACATGCATGGCCACCCCTCATACGAAACCAGCAATTAAGTACATTACCATCATGTTTCGTAATGAGTGAGTCCACGTAGAGGACATTCTCTTTTGGCTAAGGCAGTGGTGCAAAGTTTTGGACAGGCCAGCCCCCATATTAGACAGTAAGCAGATCTGGAACGGGGGCTGGAAAATTAAAGTAAAGCTGTATTCCACTAACAATGGTCCTGTCCACTTACCAAGCACTTTCTTTTTAGGCAGCGATAGGGGAGTATTATTTTATATGGGGCAACCTAAATCTTGTTTCAAGTATGGTTCCCATACCCACTTAAGTTCAGAATGTGATGCACCCCGATGTAGCCACTGTTTAGACTACAGGCATACTTTTTCCTCATGTGTCAATCTGTTTAAACGCATTCTATGTGAAAACACAGGTCATGGTTATGGTGCGTGCCCCTGGGACTACCATAATCATGAAGATTGCCCCTCACAGGAAGGCCTTATTAATAAAGCTCAACAAGTACAGGCCCAAAAAGTAGCCACTGCAGCAAATACTAGTCCTTCTGCCCAGCACCCATGCCTCCAAGGGTAGAACCGTTGGCAGATACAGTAGGCGACCCTCCTGAAATCAAAGCACACAAGGCCACCCCACCCCCAACACTCAAGCAGAGAACAGACCCTCCTTAGAGGAACCTGATTTCATAGTTCCTGAGAATCTGAACGACAAGGAGATGCTTCCCCCTCTCCCGCTTAGTCAGGAAGACAAATTTATGAAGGTAACTACAAAGAAACGAAACAGGTCAGGGAAGACGATTGTCAGCAGAAACACAGGGAACATGAAGGGAAAGGAACCCATGAAGGGAATGTGGAGGAAGGGAAACAAATATTCAGCCTTAGTCTCTGAAAAATCAAATGAGGATACTGGAGGAGAATTGTCTGGTGCCTCTCTGTGACTTTAGTCACAACAGAGGCAACTTCGGACATGGGGGGGGTGGGATGCTCACATATCTCAAAGAACAAGGAGGAGGAGGAGGCGTAGTAAAACTTCCTGACATAGGTTCACATAACCTAAGGTCTGCTGACCAGCTTTAATAAAAAAGCATGGACTCCCTTTCCATAACTATCAATGTGAACAGTATCAAAAGGCATGCTAAAATGTTGACAGTCTTAAGTACTTTGGCTCAAGGGAGAAGTGACATTACATGCATCCAGGATACTAGGATTAAAACAACTTTAGAAATACAGTCAGCTACTAAGTACTGGACTAATGGGCCTGCATTCTGGTCTATAGGCCAGGAGTTGAGCGATGGGGTGGGGATCTTGTTAAATAACCCCAATATTAAAGTATCTAAACTGGTGGATATCGAACCTGGGAGACCTCTCATGTTAAATATTTCCCTTTTCTCAGAAAGGTTATGGGTAATTAATATCTATGCCCCACAAACTAAGGCACTTAGAGTAACCTTATTTAAACAAGTACAGCAACATTTATTTACATTTAGACTATTAATTTGGGCTGGAGATTTTTTTTTTTTAAGTTACTATTTTTCTCTCCTAACCCAGCCTACCACCCTGACCCTTCAGGAGAGACACACTGCCATCCCACTGCCCGTAACCCTACCCAAACTGACCCGAGGCCCCATGGAGCCGTGGATTACCCCCCAGGTGGGGTCGAGTTGGGGCGCAGACGCCCTGTAACTTACATTTCGTCGGTCCAAGGTCCGTTGGTTGGGCACGACTTGGTCTTCCCATCTTTCCGGTGGTGGCAGGTTCTTTCCACGTTTTCTCCCTCCCCGTACATCATGTGACTTCCCCGATGTCATAGCGCATTAGCGCCGACGTCCACACTGTACAGTGGCCACATCCCTTCCCCTAGTGGAGCCTGCAGTACTCCGAGCCTCCGCTCGGAGTCATGCAAGTATCGGGCATCAGCCAGATCTCTCCCTGGAGAAGGCGAGCTGTCGTAGGCCGCTCCAGCCTGTCTCCCCTCGGCTGACCCATCGGCGACTCGAGTCCACTCCCGAACCCGGGTCGCCAGCATGGTGTGAGGTGTGGCGTCTAGCGCCTCAGCCCTCTGCGCCACAAGGCCGGCTTTTTTTTTTTTTATTTAGTATGATTTTTGCCTGCTGGGTCGCCAGCAACTCAGCCCTTGGTCACGGCCCCTCTGTACCCACACCTCCGGCAATCACCAGGCTTCTCCACAGTCACCCCTGGCTTGTCCCCCCAGAGGGTGGGGTTGCGGAGCTGCTCCTCTACCAGCTCTGCATTACAAATATCTGGTCAGGAGGACACTGGCACTGGAGGCTAATTGCGGCCTAGAGGGAAGGGCGCCATGGAGGTGACCCAACAGCATTTTTCCCCTGTAAGCAGGGCAGGGGCGTGTGGCGGCCGGTGTCACCCCACCCTGAGGTGTTTGCGTCGGCGTTGTGGCAAACCCAGCCCGCTGGGCACCGCTCTGCTTGAACACACAACCCCTCTCCTCCCGGAGAAGGAGAGCAGTCCTGGGGACGCCGATCCTTTTCCCCCCTGGCCGGCCCTCCGACGACCCGAGTCCATTCCCAAACCCAGGTTACCGGCGTCGCAAGCAGAAATCCAACTGCTGCGCTGGCAGGATTTTAACTGTGGGATGGGGAAAGCAGACAGAAGGTCAAAAATGGAGAAAATATTTTGTGACACCACTGCCCTAAACAACATAATTTCTAGTGCTAAGCTTGTAGACTCTTATCAGTATAAGTTCCCTACTGGAGGTAATGCCTTTTTTTTAAGGGACAGTTGTTGACCAGGATTGATTTTATATTTGTCTCGGACCTCTTGGTCATTTCAGATGTAAAACTTCAAGTTAGAGAATTTACAGACCACAATTCAGTCATTGTAAGAGTAATTTTGGATAATACCCCAAGGTGTAGAAAAAAAACATATGGAGATTGAATAACTCAATATTAACAGATGAACATATTAGAAAAGTTTGAAGACAAGAATGGCAGGCTCGACTGTCTGTTGCTGTTCTATATGACAGTGCTGCCCTCTGGTGGGAAGATACCAAAATTTCATGGAAAATGTTTTTCAGAAATTAACAAGAGAGGCCATAAATGATAAGTACTTAAAATATCTACATTTAAGGGCCCAACTACAGAAACTTATTTCCCAGTTAGAAACTTGCAGAGTAAATTTAGGAACCCAAATCATAGAAATCAAAAAGCAAATGTGCATGCTTCAAAATGATAGGGCAAAATCACTTTAACAGGAGTTGAGATTTGGCTCCACAGACCCTTTTAAAGAGTGCAGAAATAGAGTAGATCATAGAATTCCTACAAAATTATGAATAAACACAGGCCAAAAAAACTCATTACCTGAGGAAATATTGGCACAAGTGAATACGCATTTTGCAGAGACTTTTGGGCATACTCCACTTATTTCTGAGGGAGAGGACATGTTGCAGGATTTACCGCAACTAGATACGGTGGATAGCACATTCTTAACAAGTCCCATACTAGGTGCTGAAATAACAAGCATTTGTCAATGCCGAATGTTTGCTTGCTGGCATTGGCATTGGTAGTGTAGAAGTTACAGAGCTGCATAATAGGAATGGCAGCAAAGTACTGAATTGAAGCCAACCCCACCACCACCCTGCAGAGAGTGACAGGCATTGGGGTGTGCCTTTGGGTCGTCAGGCATAACAACCATGCCATTTCACCACACCCTACCCTGTAGACACTGACAAGTGTCACGGTGTGCCTTGGAGTCTTTTGCCCTTATGCGCACCACATTCCATCAGGAAATATGGTGAGATGGGTGTGGTATAGGAGAATGGGGTGAAGTTTGGGGCCGAAGAGTCCGAGGCACACCTTGATGCCTCTCACTGGCTACAGGGTGTGGGTGGGGGTGGAATGGTATGAGCATTACAGGCAAGAATCCTAAGTCACACCCCTAATGACGGTCATTCTCTACAGGGTGGGGCATTATGGTCGGAAACCCTACTGCCTCAGGCATTCGTTGGTATTTTTGCTCCAAATTTTCAACATGGTTTTTTTGTGACCCCCACCTCATGAACAGTGGCGATATCAGTTTGTTAGCCGAAAACTGCTTTTGCACAGCGACTACGGCATTTGGCACCACAGGTGCAAAAAACACATTCCGAACAGGATGTGAAAAATGACAGTGGTACTGTTCATGGGGAGGTGTAAAAAAATGGCAATGTTGAAAATCTGCTGTGAAAATATTAAAAAAACTGGTGAAGTCACAAGCATGCGTAGAAACTGTGCAACGCACACCCGTAATGTAACTAGTTTGGGAAATTTATTACAGCGGATTGTTAACACAGGCATTTTGGGACCTCCGATCATGAACAATGTCAGTGTGATTTTCTTTATCTGTCCCGAACAATGAATTCCCACAGCGACCACGCATTTCTGTGCTGAAAGTGTGAAAACACATTTCAGCCATGTTGTGGAAAATGACAGCTCTACTTTCATAAGGAGGTGTGGAAAAATGGCAATGTTGAAAATCTGGGTGAAAATATTTAAATTCACGAACTTCTGATGCGTAGGAACTCTGCTACGCATGCTCATAAAAGTGTCATTTTTAGGAATTTTTTCACCAAATTTTCAACATAGCCATTTTAACACCTCTGCTCACGACCAGTGTCACTGTGATTTTCTTACTGTGTCCCATACATTGATTTCGCACACTGACTGCCCCACAGTGCGCTACATGGGTGGAAACACGTTTTGGGTGAGATGTGAAAAATGACAGCTGCTGCTCATAAGGAGGTTTGGTAAAATGGCAATGTTGAAAATCTGGAGTGAAAATATTGAAAATTCACGAACTTACGAGCATGCGTAGGAACTGTGCAATGCACACTTGTAAAAATACAGATTACTCACCTGTAACAGGAGTTCTAGGAATGGTATATGTTGGTCATCCACACTTTCTGGCAGGTTCCTTGCCCTTTAAATCTTGCGGAAGGTCTTCAAGCTGGCTCCTCCCACCCACCTGGGTGGTAAACTCGGCTCCCCCCATGACGCCAGGTGAGATCTGGCCCGCTGAAGCTCCAGGGTTCTCAAGGCCGGCCGGAGGTCGGGTGGTCGTAGGGATGAACAACATATACCATTCCTAGAACTCCTGTTACAGGTGAGTAACCTGTATTCTCAGGACATGGATATGTTGTTCATCCACACTTGGCAGACTCCTAGCAGTTCTCTGGGAGGAGGGAGGCAAAGCGCCACCACGATACTTACTTGGGAAAAAGACTGGAGAACCGAGGCCCCAAAACCAGCATCCCGGCGTGACTCAAGGTCGATGTGGTAGTGGGTAATAAAGGTATGTGCCGACTTCCAGGTAGCAGCCCTGCAGATATCCTGGATAGGGACATCCCTGGAAGCAGCTACCGATGCAGCAGTATGGCAGGTAGAATGAGCTCTTATCCCTCTGGGAGGCTCCATGCCCGCCAACCTATAGCAGAGCTCTATGCAGGAGGTGACCCACCTGCTTATCGTCCGCTTGGCTGCAGGTCTGCCAGGTGCGGCTTCAGCATAGGTGACAAACAGCTGGCGAACCTCTCCCCGAACTTCAGCCGTCCACTCCTTATAATAAGAGAGCTCTCGTCTAGGGTCCAAAGTATGGAGCCTATATTCGGCCTCCGAGGTGTGATTGGGGTAGAACACCGGCAGAGTCAACACCTGGTTAAGGTGAAACTCCGACACCACCTTCGGAAGGAATTTCGGGTGGGGGCGCAGGACAACCTTGTCCCTGTGGAAGACCAGATAAGGAGACTCGATGGAAAGCGCCTGGAGCTCTCCCATCCTTCTGGCTGACGTGATAGCCACCAAGAAGGCGGTCTTCCACGACAGGTGTGAAATATCGCACCTGTGCATCGGTTCGAATGGCTTGCCCATGAGCTTGGCCAATACCAGCAGTAGATCCCACGGAGGTGGAGGTTCTCGCACCGGAGGGGAAATGTGGTCAAGGCCTTTGAAAAAGCACCTGACCACCTTCTTCTGCGCCACCGACTGCTTCCCAGCCCGCGCCCAGTAAGCAGAGATGGCTGCCAGGTGCACCTTAAGGGTCGTCGACCGAAGCCCTTGCTGAGAAAGGGACCACAAGTAGTCCACAATGCTTGCCAAAGTACAGGCGGAAGGGTCCATGCCCTTCCTCTGACACCAAATGGAGAATCTCTTCTATTTGAAGGCGTAGCATTTCCTGGTCGACTCCTTACGGGACGCCTCAACGACATTGAGGACCTCGTCGGAAAGACCCAAGGCCTGGAACTCTAGCCGCTCAGGAACCAGGCCGTCAGGTGCAGGGATTGAAGGTCCGGATGGAATACCTTCCCCTGGTTGACTGAGATCAGGTCCGGGTGCCGCCGGGAGCCTGGAGCTGAGGCTGAGGAGATCTGGATACCAAAACTGGCGGGGCCATTCTGGAGCTACCAGAAGAAAAATTACTCACCTTAGTAATGTTGTTTCTTCTAATGGAGTCTTGCTATATTATGACAATTGCAGTTTGTCCCAGCCTTAGAACTGCTCCGAGAGGAAGAGTTAACTTCCATGCCAGGCATGGAACTTGGCAGCGAGCTCGGTTAGAGAAGCTCTGTCTGTATAATTTCAAACCAAACTGTCAGATCTTTATGAGCAAAACTCACTAAGGTTCTGTGTGGAAGCTGTAAACCTACACTAGCCAACTGGCTACTTAAATATTAACACATTTTCCTGGTCCCAACACCAAGACTCAAGTCAGGGGACCAGAAATTAAGATAAGATAAGATAAAACACAACACCCAAACACCCCAAAAAGAACGGGTGGAAAACACAAGATGGGCATCAATAAGTGCCAACACTGGACTGCCCACCCCAACCCCAGAGTAGAGGTTCTGAGAGGGGCAGGCTGGGGGGGAGGTCATAATATAGCAAGACTCCATTAGAAGAAACAACATTACTAAGGTGAGTAATTTTTTCTTCAAACAACATGAAGTCTTGCTATATTATGACAATTGCAGACTAAACAGCAGTACCTCCATGGAGGAGGGACAGAACCTACTTAGGAAATAGGCTCTGAAGCACAGCTGTGCCAAATCGAGCATCCCTCCTGGCCTGGATGTCCAGGAGTAATGCTTAGTGAAAGTATGTACTGTTTTCCAAGTAGCTGCTTGACATATCTCTAAGATAGGGATGTCCCTGGCCGCAGCTAGGGACGCAGCTGTACCTCTGGTAGAGTGAGCCCTCAGGCCTGAAGGGGGAACCTTACCAAGTTTTTGATAGCAAAATTGGATACAAGAGACAATCCACCTGGCAATGGATCTCTTAGTGGCAGGTTTCCCTTTCCCAACCTCACCATAAGTGAGAAAGAGTTGGAGGGAGTCAAACCTGTGACCCTTAGTACGCTCTATGTAGTAACTAAGGGCCCTCTTAACATCTAAACTGTGTAGCCTCCTCTCGCCAGAGAAGGAGTGGTAAGTGAAGAACACTGGAAGTGAAATAGATTGATTAAGGTGGAAATCTGAAACCACCTTAGGCAAAACTTCCTGTTAGTCCTGAGGACTACCTTATTCCTGTGAAAGGAGATAAAGTCAGTCTCCACTGACAAAGCTTGTAACTCACTTATGCGCCTGGCAGAAGTGATAGCTACTAGAAACACAGTTTTCCAAGTCAAGTACCTAAGCTCTGCCGAAGACAGAGGTTCAAAGAGGGGGTTGCATCAGCTGAGCAATGCAAACATTAAGATCCCAGGCAGGGGCAGGGTCCCTGAATGGAGGATTGTATGAAGCAATCCTGAAAAACTTCGAAAATACAGGGTGAGCAGAAAGAGAAGAGGGCTTCCTGCTGAAATAAAAGCAGAGACAACTGCCAAATGCACTTTCAGGGTAGCTGGTCTCAGCCCCAAAGAATTTAGATGGACCATATAGTCCAAGACAGTGGGCAAATCAGCAGATTCTGGGGAAATATGCTTCCCAGAGCACCATATGGAAAACCTTTTCCATTTAGAGTTATAAGTAGCCCTGGTGGAAGGCTTCCTAGAAGCTTTCAAAATTTCAAGAACACCTTGAGAAAGGTGTAGGTCAGCAAACTCTAACTCCTCAAGAGCCAGGCCTTGAGGTTGAGGGATTTGAGACTCGGATACCAAACTCTCCCCTGGGCACAGGTTAACAAATTGTGGTTCCTGGGGAGACACAGGGGAAGATGGACTGCTAAGGACAGAAGGAGTGGGTACCAGGGCTGTCTGGCCTAATCTGGAGCAATCAGAATCCTCTTGCAGGTTGAGATCTGATTTTGACTAGCACCTTGAACAGGAGAGGAAGAGGGGAAGGCATAGAGGAACTTCCTTCCCAATCGAGAAGGAAGGCATCCAGGGGACTGAGCCCAACACTGGGGCCTGCAACAAAAAGCGGAAGTTGATGATTGTCTGGGGCTGCAAAAGATCTATCTGAGGGTGCCCCACCTGGCAAAACTAACCCCAGTACTAGGGGATCCAGTGACCATTCTGATGGCCCTGGGAAATCTTGCTGAGAGCATCTGCCAGGACATTGTCCTTGCCTGGGAGGTGAACTGCTATGAGGGAGATGTTCAGGAATAAGCCAGAGACCACAACTTCATTGCCTCGGTGCACAAGGTCAAGACCGAGTGCCCCTTGTTTGTTGATGTACCACATTGTAGTGGTGTTGTCTGTTCTGACCTGTACCACTTTGTTCTGAACAGATGCAGAAAAACCTGAAGTGCTAGAAAACAGCTCTGAGTTCCAACAGATTGATGTGGAGCAGAGATTCCTGAGGGGACCACAATCCCTGGGTGGAGAGGTCACATGTGAGCTCCCATTCCAAAAGGGACGATCTGTAGTAAGGGTCAAGGAGTGAGATAGAGGATGAAAGGAACCCTTGTCTCAGGTTGCTCTGATCCTGCCACCACTGTAGGGCCTGGAACAGGGTTCGAAATACTGGGATCAACTTGACAGGGGATCTCTTCTTTGAGACCAAAAGGCTCTCAAATGGAACTGAATGTCCCTCATCTGAAATCTTGCTCCTTGCACTACAGCTGTGGAAGCAGCCATGTGTCCTAGGAGCTGTAGAAAATGCCTTGCTGGTGAGAGACCTGCAGGGTGAAGGAGGAGGCCAGGGCCACCAGGGTCCTTAACCTTCTAGGGGAAGGAAGGCTCTGGCCTGCTTTGTGTCCAGTTCTCGCCCTATGAAGGTGAGTAGATGGACAGGTTCCAGAACTGACTTTGGAAGATTGAGAAGAAAACCTAGAGAGATAAGCAGGCTGCTGGGTAACCTGCAGGTGTGATTTGACCTGGTCTGGAGACTGACCCACAATGAGCCAGTCATCTAGGTAGGGAAAGATGGCAATCTTTTGCCTTCTTAAGTGAGCAACTGCTACCGCCAGGCATTTTGTGAATACCATTGGGCAGAGGTAAGGTCAAGGGCATTGCTCTGAACTGATAATGGCCTGAAGGCAGTTCGAATCTGAGGTACTTCGGTGGGAGCTTCTGATAAGAACATGGAAGTAGGCATCCTTGAGGTCCAGGGAAGCTAGCCAGTCCCCTGGCCTTAGGGAGGGTAAAATCATTCCCAAAGTCACCATTTTGAATTTTGGTTTTAAAAGGTGCTTGTTCAGATATCTTAGGTCCAGGATGGGCGCCATTCTCCTGTCTATTTTGGGTAAGAAAGTACCTGGAGTACAGTCCCTGCCCTGGTGTTGGGAGAAACCTTTCTACAGCTCTGAGAGTAAAGGAGGGTTGAGACTTCTGTTTCCAAAGCAAGAGTCTCTAGTGGATTTGCAGGTGGAAAAGATCTGATTCTCATCTTTGGAAATTTTTTGAAGCTGAGAACTAGTCCTGGCTTACTACTTCCAGGACCCATTTGTCTTATGTTAAAGACTCCCAGTCCTGGACGAAGTAAGCCAGCCTGCCCCCTACAGGTAATGGAGAATCGCCCTGGGCATCCCATCAGGTGCCTGTTTGGCAGGGCATTAGGCTGAGGGGTGGGAGCAGGCCTGCTCTGCACCTGCCTTCTCCCTCTGAAGAACCCCTCTGAACATAAGCTGAAGAGGAGGCCTGGGCTTGGTAAAAAGGCCTGTGAAAAGGCCTGCCCCTGGGGGGCTGCCTCTGAGGAGTGGCTTGCCTTTCCTTGGCCTGTGCACTCCTATAAGTGGTTCTATATTCATCCATTTTCTTCATATAATTCTCTGTCTGCTCCCCAAACAGAGAATTTCCCACCACAGGAAAATCCATGGCCTTAGCCTAGGTATCCTGTGACAGACTAGTACACCTGAGCCAAGCCAATCTATGAAAAGCCACAGATGTAGCCATGACTCTTGAAGATACGTCACTAGAATCCACTGCAGCATGGAACTGCACCTTAGATGCCTCAATACCATCAGCAGCCACCTGTTCCAGCTCCTTGGCAAGCTGGCCGGGGGCCTGTTTGGCTAAAGCCATGACAGTATCCCATCTGGATTTCTGGTATCTTGCAACATAGGCCATATAATTTGCCTGTCTGAGTCCCAAGGATGCTGCCATGTATTGTTTTTTAGCCATGGCATCAATCCTCCTGGAGTCCTTGTCAGGAGGGTGTAAAGCCAGGGGAATATTAGCCTTATCACAGGCTGCAGCCTGCACTACCCCTACATGGCTGCATTGCTGTGAAAGAAACTCTGTATCAGGACCTGAAAAAGTGTACCTCCTGTCTATCTTTTTATCCACAGGAGGCACAGAATTAGGAGCTTTTAAAATTTTTATTGTTTGTTTCCTAAAGGATTTATGTAAAGGAATAGACAATCTCCTGGACTCTGGGATATCCATCATCTCCACATAGTCAGGCTCCTCTTGCTCATCCACAGCTTCCTCCAAGGGAGCTGGAGGGTTTCAGCAACCTTTATAAAACAGAAATGAGAAGGGACTCAGAAAGCCTAGGGGAGACTCTCCTAAAGGTCTGTCTGGGGAGATGTCCGGTTCAATGGGCACATCCAGACTTTCAAAATCACATTCACACTGTTCATAATCATCCTCCCCTCCTCCGGTTCATAAAACTCCCTACATCATATTTTGAACCGGTGGAACCAGCCGAACCGACCTTTACCAGATAGGGCGGCTCTGACGGAACCGGGAAAGTGACTGGACAATTTGGATCGCTTATTATCTCTGCAGCAGTTGGAGAAGGAATTTTGACTCCACACCTGCTGATTTTCTAGTTCTCTTTGCTGGAACTGGCTCCTCTGAGTCAGCTTTTCGCTTGCCCGAGGAAGTCTCGCCCCGGTCAGAGAGACTCCTCCGGTTCGGTTGGCACCAACCGGGCTGGCCATCCGGTCAGCGGACTTTGGCCCTCGCTCCCTGAGCCTACAACCTCTTATCCAGGGTAGCTGCAGGGAATTCCTGCAAATCTGGCATTCTGCATTGAGGTGGTCAAACCCCAGACAATAAACACACTGGTGTGGGTCAGCCTTGGCAAAGGCTTCCCACAGACACTACAGTGTTGAAACCCAGTGGGCCTGGTTTTTCTTTGTTTTCTAGACAATGCCAGCCTAACCAAAAACTTGCCCATTTCCGGCAAATGCCAGGCAAGACACCCTTATCGGTTCCCAACCGTGTCACGGGTCATGAAAACCGTAATGAAACCGCTTTTTTAGAACCGATAAGAACCGGGAACCGACTCTAAATGACTTAAAATAATTTTGAATAATGTTTTAAATCAACCTGATCGGTTCAAACCGAACCGATAACACATTTACAAGTTCCACACAGAAAAGTAAAACCTGTCTATTACTTACAATACCACAGACAGAGCTTGAACCGACCGGTTTGCGGTTAAAATAAATATAATCGCGGTTGAATTAACCGAGAAAAAACACTTTTTAACCGAGAAATGAACCGAGCAATAGGAGGAATCTCCGGAGCGACTGTTCAGTGAGGCGGAGTAAAGAATCTGACAGTTTCGGTTTGAAATTATACAGACAGAGCTTCTCTAACCGAGCTCGCGCTCCAAGTTCCATGCCTGGCATGGAAGTTAACTCTTTCACCTCCGGAGCAGTTCTAAGGCTGGGACAAACTGCAATTGTCATAATATAACAAGACTTCATGTTCTTTGAATCACTTGCGCCTTGTCCCTCCTCACCTTGAGAAGCACCTTGTGGATCAAGGGAAATGGGGGAAAGGCATAGAAGAGGCCCGGGGTCCACGGCCTCGAGAAGGCATTCCCCTGCAGCGAGCCCTGCTGAGGGGGTTGGGCATGGAACAGACTCAGCTTCGCATTCTCCCTGGAGGCAAACAGGTCCACCTGAGGCGTGCCCCAGTGGGAGAACAGGTCTTGTACTACCTCCGGCAGGAGAAACCACTTGTGAGACGCAGCCCCTATCTGGCTTAGGGCATCGGCCAGGGTGTTGGAGGCTCCTGCCACGTGAATGGCTAGAAGATCCGCCTCCAGGCTGCGCACGAGGGACCATGTCTGGACAGCTCCTTGCATAAGAGCATGGAGCGCGTCCCGCCCTGGCGGTTCAGATAGTACATGGTCGTATGGTCGTGGTATTGTCCGTCTGGACCTGAACCACTTGACCCCGTAGAAATGGAGCGAAGGCGGTGACAGCCAGATGGACCGCCCGGAGCTCCAGCAGGTTGATATGGCATCGGGACTCCCGAGGGGACCAGAGGCCGTGCGCCCGGTGTTCCCCCAGATGGGCACCCCAACCCATCAGAGATGCATTGGTCAATAGAGAGACCGTCGGCTCAGGGCATACGAACAGGATGCCCTCTTGCAGATGTGCCGGAACGATCCACCATTGGAGAGCGTTCCACATCTCCTGGGTCATTGTCACGGGCTGGTCCAACGGATCGCAGCATTGTGACCACTGGCTGGCCAGTCCCCATTGAAGGGGACGCATGTACCGACGGGCCCAACGGACCACGCTGGTGCAGGCCGCCATGAGGCCCAGGAGGTGCAGGAAGTCCCGGGCAGGGTGCAATTGCCCAACCAGAAATGATTGGGCAAAGAAGGAAACAACCTCGGCCCTGTCTGCCGGGAGCCGTGCTCTGGCTCGTAGACAGTCGAGCTCTGCCCCAATGAACAGTATCACCTGCTTTGGCACGAGTTCTGACTTGGCCTCGTTGATGAGGAGGCCAACCTGAGAGCAAACCTGGAGGGACAGATCTCTGCACCGCTCCGCCTCCGCTCTGGAGGGGGCTGCAATCAGCCAGTCGTCCAGGTAGGGGTACACCCGGACCCTTCGGCGCCGCAGGAACGCTGTCACCACTGCCATGCATTTGGTGAAGACCCTGGGAGCTAGGGAGGCGCAAGGCATGGCCTGGAACTCGTGAAAGTCCCTCCACTCTGAAGCGGAGGAATCTCTGATGGGATGGACGGATTAGGACATGAAAACGCATCCTGGAGGTCCAGGAACAGACCCACACGCCTACGTTCAGAGATGGGATGATCTGAGCCAGAGTGACCATCCCGAAGGTCCGAGACGAGAGAACCTGTTCAGGTCGTGCAGGTCGAGAATGGGGCACCAGCCCCCCGTCCGTTTTGGGACCAGGTAGTACCTGGAGACAAACCCCGGGTCTGGAGGAGGATCTGCCACCTTCCTGATCACCTCTTTTTCGAGGAGCAGGGCACTATCGGCTCGGCGGACTGACAGCGAGGCTGTGGACCCCATGGACCCCCGAGGGGTGACGGCTCGAAAGGGTGGAGCCTGCTTGAACTCCAGAAGCAGGCCTTTTCCTACCACCTCCAACACCCAGCAGTCCGTGGTGATAGCGGACCAGGCGGAAAGGAAGTGGCGGAGTCGTTCCCCCATGGGGGGAACCCAGGGGGGGGAGTGACGAGGCTGGGGGCGGCACCCCTCAACCCGTCACTGGGCAGGCTTGGAGGAAGAACTGGCCTAGGGACCTCCTGGGCCTTTACTTCCTTGCTTCCTGTTGGAGGAAGCTGCTGGCTTGGGTTTGGGACGCCAAGCGCGAGCCTGCTGGCCCTGTTGCTGGTGCTGCTGGGCCAGTCGAGATGCAGGGGCCGAAGGAAGAAAGGACTTCTGCTGCTGACGGCGGCCTTTGTCCCTCTGGGTGGAGGTGACCGAGTCCAGGGTGGCATTAGACTCTCGATCCGCTGGAGGTGTCCCTCCACTCCAGGGCCGAAGAGGTCAGTCCCCAAGAAGGGACATCCACCAACTTATTATGGTATCCGCCGTGAAGGTGGATATCCTCAACCATCTCTTGACGCATAGCCACCGTGGCGCTACTGACCTCGGCAAGGAATCACCTATGTCCAGAGCAGTCTGACTAGCTGTTGCCGCCACCGCCTCTCCCTGGTCCCACACCTGGCGGACCGTGGTCTGCAGGTCAGTCGGGAGATGAGGAGCAACCTCATCCAGGAGCCCAAGAGGGCGGGGAAGTGTGCCATCAGCACGGGCCGAGCAGGCCAGTCGGAGGCCAAGGGAGGACACAGCGTACACCTGCGCCGGCAAAGTCAGCTTTTTGGACTCTTTGTCGGAGGCTTATCCACATCGGCGTTACTGGAACACGGAAACGCTGTCGGTGACTAACCCTTCAGCAGAGGGGGCCCGAGAAACCGGGCAAAGAGCTGGTAGGGACCGCATACTTCCTGGCCATCCTGGCCGAGGGTGCAGGACAGGAAGCAGGCCGCTGCCAAAGCTCCAAGGCTGGGCCGACAATGGCCTCGGCCACCAGAAAAGCCTCCTTGGGGGAATCCCCTCAGTCCAGTATCTCCGTCAGGGGATACGTGGCCCGTTTGGACACGGGCTCGAGCTGCATCCCAGTGGACTCCGAGATGAGTCGAAGCAGACCCAAGAAGGACGATGGGCTATCGTCCATGACTGGCCCCTGGAGGACTCCAGGTCAACCTGCCTGGAGAACAGGGATGAGTCGTCTTCAGATTCCGAAGAGTCTGCGAAGAGCTGCCTCGGCCCTGAGCCACCCTCTACCTGCCAAGGATGGTCAGGAGTGAGGGTGACCGACAACCTGTGGGGCAGGCCGTGACCCGACCGAGAATCCTTGGTCGGTGCCCCAGACTACGGTTGTGGAGGCGGAGGTTCCACCACAATCGGTGGAGCAGCTGGTTTTGGCTGAGCAACCGGCCCTGGAATGGGCAGCTCGACTGGGGTGAGCGGTTGCTTGCGGTCGTTCGGGCGACAGCCACTTGATGGCCGGGGTCTGGACCAGAGTCAGTTTAGCCCCGGACAACAGCAACTACTGCCACATAAGCTCCTCGTAGCGCTGACGTAATTTACACCGAAGACTCCCCTCATCCGAGGAAGAGGACGAGGAGGAACGGTGTCGCCGCTTACCTCGGTATCGAGACCGAGACCGCCGATGTCGGCAGGAACAGCTAGACCGAGAAAGGTCCGAGACCGAGACCCTCAGGGGGACCAAGGGTGGGTATGGGAAGGGGCGGGGGACACCCGCTCTTCCCTCGGCTCGGGCACTTTAACCGGGGACTGCGGCCCAGAAGGCACAGGCAGATCCTCGGTATCCACCGGGGGGACCGGTGAAGGAGGGTTGTCGGCTTCTCCAGTCGACAGCCCGTCTAACGGATCGAGAAAAATCTCAACTTCATCGATGGGAGTCTCGGAAGGCTGGCCTGACGGGGGCACCGTGAAGCCAGCGGCCACAGCTGCAACCTCGATCGAAGTCGACGGTCGGCTGTCCGGGGAAGGGGACCTCTCCCGCTCCCGTGAACGCCGACGGTGGGACTTACCTTTCGACTCCTTCTTCTTGGGCAGAGAGAATGTCCGATGGCCCTCTCCTTCATGGAAAGGGACTGACAAAGCTCCTTGAACGAAGCCATATACGAGGAACTCAGAGAGCAGGATAAATGCAGCGGCTGAGGAGGAGGGAGGAAGATGCGCCTGGGCCACCTCCTCCTCAAGGGTGATCATCTGCTCGAGCTGCTCAGCCGAGCCAGCTACCGAATGGGCAATGGCAAACCTCTTTTGATTTTACCGTGAGGAAGCGTTTCTCGGGCGCCCGAGCTTCAATTGGGAAGTCGCGATCGCCCAGGACGCTGGCTGAGAAAGAGCGGCACAACTCGCAGGCCTGCAGGTCATGATCTAGGCTTCAGGGCAGTAGACGACGCGAGTGCTGATCCGCCCTAGACATTTTCTGTCTGCAAGGGCACCTCCGAAAGCCGAATAGATTTAATCACGAGCCGCGAGGGAAGATGAAGATCAAGTTTAGAAAACTTCAAAACCACTTCGACGAACCAAGAGTTAGGATCCAGTCTACAATGCAGAGCGCTAAGGAGTGAACCTGAGCTCAAGCCGTAAGGAAGATCTAGGCGCCATGGGGCGGAGCGAGTTTTACCACCCGGTGGGTGGAGGAGCCAGCTTGAAGACCTTCCGCAAGATTTAAAGTGGCAAGGGACCTGCCAGAAAGTGTGGATGAACAACATATCCATGTCCCTAGAACAGTCATTTTAGGAATTTTTCCACCAAATTTTCAAAATAGGCTTTTGAGAGCCCACTTATGAACACTGGCAGTGTCGTTATTACTCGGGTCCCAGAAAAAATTACTCACCTTAGTAATGTTGTTTCTTCTAATGGAGTCTTCTGTATTCTGACAATAGCAGTGAGTCAGAGCCTTCGAACTGCCCCGGAGATGAAAGAGTTAACTTTCCATGCCAGGCATGGAACGCTGAGCTCGAACTCGGTTGAGACTCTGTCTTTTGCTGTTTGAACTCAAACCGTCAGATCTTTACGAGCTAAACTCACTAAGGTCCTGTGTGGAAGCTGTAAACCCACACTAGCCAACTGGCTACTAAACATAACAACAAATTTTTTGGTCCCAAAACAAAGACTCAAGTCAGGAAACCCAAAAAATGAAATAAACACAACACCCATTCACCCAAAAAAAGAGGGTGATAATAAAAAGGTGGGGCACCTCCTGAGTGCCAACACTGCTACTGCCCACCCACGTCCCAAAAACTAAGGTTCTGAGAGGGGAAGGCAGGGAGGAGGTCAGAATATAGCAAGACTCCACTAGAAGAAACAACATTACTAAGGTGAGTAATTTTTTCTTCAAACAACATGAAGTCTTGCTGTATTCTGACAATAGCAGACTACCAAGCAGTACCTCCATGGAGGAGGGACAGAACCTACTTAGGAAATAGGCTCTGAAGCACAGCTGTGCCAAACCGAGCATCACTCCTAGCCTGGATATCCAGGGAGTAATGCTTGGTAAAAGTGTGAACTGTTTTCCAGGTAGCTGCTTGACATATCTCTAAGATAGGAATATCCCTGGCAGCAGCCAGGGAAGCAGCTGTACCTCTGGTAGAGTGAGCCCTCAGGCCTGAGGGTAGAACCTTACCTAGTTTTTCATAGCAAAACTGAATGCAAGAGACAATCCACCCGGCAATGGATCTTTTAGTGGCAGGTTTTCCTTTACCAGCCTCACCATAAGTGAGGAACAGTTGGAGGGAGTCAAACCTGTGACCCTTGGTATGTTCTATGTAGTAGCTAAGGGCTCTTTTCACATCTAAACTGTGCAGCCTCCTCTCACCAGAGGAGGAATGGTCAGTGAAGTACACAGGAAGAGACAGAGATTGGTTAAGGTGGAAGTCTGAAACCACCTTAGGTAAAAACTTCTTGTTAGTCCTGAGGACCACCTTATCTCTATGAAAAGAGATAAAATCAGGCTCCACTGACAAGGCTTGTAACTCACTTATGCACCTGGTAGAAGTGATGGCCACCAGGAACACAGTTTTCAAGACAAGTACTTAAGCTCTGCTGAGGACAAAGGCTCAAAGGGGCATAAGCTGAGCAATGCAAATGTTAAGGTCCCAAGCAGGGGCAGGGGCCCTGAATGGCGGATTGGGATGAAGCAATCCCTTGAAAACTTGGAGAATACAGGGTGAGCTGAAAGAAGAGGCTTACCTGCTGAAAGAAAAGCAGAGACAGCTGCCAGATGCACCCTTAGTGTAGCTGGTCTGAGTCCCAAGCTATTCAGATGGACCATATAGCCAAGGACTGTGGGCAGGTCAGCAGACTCGGGAAATATGCTTCCCAGAGCACCATATGGAAAATCTTTCCATTTGGAATTATAAGTAGTTCTAGTGGAAGGCTTCCTAGAAGCCTTTAGAATAACCGTAACACCTTGGGAGAGTGTAAATCAGCAAACTCTAACTCTTCAAGAGCCAGGCCTCGAGATTGAGAGATTTGAGATCAGGTACCAAATCCTCCCTGAGCACAGGTTAATAGGTTGTAATTCCTGGGAAGAGACAGGGAAGGTGGACTGCTAAGGACAATAGGAGAGGTACCAGGGCTGCCTGGCCCAGTCTGGAGCAATCAGGATCACCTTGCAGGGTTAAGACCTGATTTTGACTAGCACTTTGAACAGGAGAGGAAGGGGAAAGCATACAGGAACTTCCCTTCCCAACTGAGAACTAAGGCATCCAGGGGGACTGAGCCCAACACTGGGGCCTGTAGCAAAACAGGAGAAGTTGGTGATTGTCTGGGGCTGCAAAAGATCTATCTGTGGGTGCCCCATCTGGAAAAGATCACCTCAAAACCAGGGATCCAGTGACCATTCATGATGGCCCTGAGATATCCTGCTGAGAGCATCTGCCAGGACATTGTCCTTGCCTGGGAGGTGTACTGCTGTGAGGAGGTGTTCAGGAATAGGCCGAGACCACAACTTCATTGCTTCTGTGCACAAGGCCGAGACCGAGTGCCCTTTGTTGTTGATATACCACATTGTGGTGGTATTGTCTCTCTGATCTGAACAACTTTGTTCTGAACAGACTTGGAAAAAACTTGAAGTGCTAGAAACACTGCTCTGAGTTCCAACAGATTGATGTGAAGCAGAGATTCCTGAGGGGACCACAACCCTTGGGTGGTCAGGTCTCCCAAGTGGGCCCCCCACCACAAGAGGGAGGCATCTGTAGTAAGGATTAAAGAGTGAGACTGAGTGACAAAGGGAACTCCCTGTCTTAGATTGTTCTGATCCTGCCACCACTGCAAGGCCTGGATCAGGGTGCGAGTCACTGGTATCAGTTTGGTCAGAGGGTCCTTTTCTGAGACCAAAAGGCTCTCAAGTGGAACTGAATGTCCCTCATCTGAAATCTTGCTCCTTGCACCACTGCTGTAGAAGCAGCCATGTGCCCCAGGAGCTGCAGAAAATGCCTTGCTGGTCGAGACACCTGTAGGGTGAATGAAGAGGCCAGTGTGAAAAGGGTCCTTGCCCTGTCCAGGGGAAGGAAGGCTCTGGCCTTTCTGTATCTAGCTCTGCGCCTATGAAGGTGAGGAGCTGAACAGGTTCTAGAACTGACTTTGAAAGATTCAGAAGGAAACCTAGAGGTGAGCAGTTGCTGAGTTATCTGTAGGTGTAACTTGACTTGGTCTGAGGACTGCCCACTATGAGCCAGTCGTCCAGGTATGGGAAGATGGCAATCCTTTGCCTTCTTAGAGAAGCAACTACTACAGCCAGGCATTTTGTGAACACCCTTGGAGCTGAGGTTAGGCCGAAGGGCATTGCTCTGAATTGGTAATGGCCTGAGGGCAGCTCGATCCTGAGGTACTTTCGATGGGAGCTTCTGATGACAATATGGAAATAGGCATCCTTGAGGTCCAGGGAGACGAGCCAGTCCCCTGGCCTTAGAGAGGGTAGAATTATTCCCAGAGTCACCATTTTGAACTTTGGCTTTAAAAGGTGCTTGTTCAAATATCTGAGATCCAGGATGAGCCGCCATTCTGCTGTCTTTTTGGGGGTGAGGAAGTACCTGGAGTACAATCCTTTCCCTTTGTGTAGGGGTGGAACCCTTTCTACAGCTCTGAGAGCCAAGAGGGAAGGGACCTCTGCCTCTAGGGCAAGTGCCTCTGAAGGATTTGCAGGTGGAAAGGATCTGGTTCTCATCTTTGGAAATTTTTTGAAGCTGAGAACCAGTCCCTCCCTGGCTTACTACTTCCAGGACCCATTTGTCTGACGTTAAAGACTTCCAGTCCTGCACAAAGTAAGCCAGCCTGCCCCCTACAGGTGGTGGAGAATCGGCCCTGGCAAACCCATCAGGGTGCCTGTTTGGCAGGGGTTTAGGCTGAGGGGTGGAAGCAGGCCTGCTTGTACCCCTTCTGCCTCTCCCTCTAAAGAACCCCCTCTGAGCATAGGCAGAAGAGGAGGCCTGGGCTTGGTAGAAAGGCCTATGAAAGGCCTGCCCCTGCCCTGGGATGCTGCCTCTGAGGAGTGGCTTGCCTTTCCTTGGCCTGGGCACTCCTATAGGTGGTCCTGTATTCATCCATTTTCTTCATGTAATTCTCTGTTTGCCCCCAAACGAGAATTACCCATAGGAAAATCCATGGCCTTAGTCTGGGTATCCTACGACAGGCTAGTACATCTGAGCCAAGCCATTCTAAAGTGCCACAGATGTAGCCATGACTCTAGATGAAACATCATTGGAGTCCACTGCAGCATGGAATTGCACCTTGGATGCCTCAATACCATCAGCAGCCACCTGCTCCAGCTCCTTGGCAAGCTGGCCAGGGACCTGTTTTGCTAAAGCCATGACAGTGTCCCATCTAGATTTCTGATATCTAGCTGTATAGGCCATATAATTGGCCTGCCTGAGTCCCAAGGATGCTGCCATGTACTGTTTCTTTGCCATGGCATCAATCCTCCTGGAGTCCTTATCTGGGGTGTGTGAAGCCAAGGGTATATTAGCCTTATCACACACTGCAGCCTCACTACCCCAACATGGCTGCATTGCTTGGTAAGAAACTCAGTATCTGAGCCTGGCAAAGTATACCTCTTGTCCATTCTTTTATCCACAGGAGTATAGAATTAGGAGTCTTTAAAATCTTAAATGTCTGTTTCCCAAAGACTTGTGTAAAGGAATAGACAGCCTCCTGGACTCTGGGATATCCATCATTTCCACATAGACTCACTCCTCCTGGTCATCCACAGCTTCTTCCATAGGAAGCTGAAGGGTTCGCCACTTTCTTGTAAAACATGAAATGGGAGGGACTCAGGAAGCCTAGGAGGAGACACTCTTGAAGGTCTGTCTGGGGAGATGTCCGGGTCAATGGGCACATCCAGACTTTCAAAACCACATTCACTTTCCTCATACTCCTCTTCCTCCTCCTCCGGTTCATAATATTCTTCCAAATCATAATCTGGAACCGGCCGAACCGAGCGCCTTCCTGATGGTGCCGGTTCGGTTGGATCTGGGGAAAGCGACTGCGCAATTTTTATCGCTTTGGCTATTTCATCAGCGGTTGGAGAAGAAACTTTTGGATCCACACCAGCTGATTTTTCCCTTCTTGTTCTCTTAACTGGAACCGACTCCTCGGAATCGGTTCTCCTTTTGCCCGAAGAAGTTTCGCCCTGGTCAGAAGGCACTCCTTCTGGTTCGGTTTGAACCGAACCGGGCTGGCCATCTGGGTCAGCGGACTTTTTGGCCTCCCTTTCCCTGAGCCTACCAACTCTCTTTTCTAGGGTAGCTGCAGGAAAATTTTTACAAATCTGGCAGTCTGAATTGAGGAGGTCAAACCCCAGACAATAAACACAGGTAGTGTGGGGGTCAGCCTTAGCAAAGACTTCCCCACACTACGATGTTGAAACCAGTGGTCCGGTTTTCTTTTGGGTTTCTCAGGCGTGGTGCTAGTCCTTACAAAACTTACCCTTTAATGGCAATCCGCCAGGCAAGACACTCTTATCGGTTCCTGACCGTGTTACGGGTCGTGGAAAAAAACGTAGTAAAATCCGTTTTTTTTTTAGAACCGATAAGAACCGGTAACCACACTCTAAAAGTAGAAATCAAGATTTTTTTTAACAACTTGATCGGTTCAAACCGAACCAATGAACCGTTTACAAGTTCCACACAGAATAGAAAACAATATAAACCTATCTAGTACTCAAGAATACCACAGATAGAGACTGAACTGACAGGTTGCGGTTTAAATTCGGTCAAAACTGAGAAAAGCGGTACTTTAACCGACAAATTGAACCGAGCAAAGGAGAAATCTCCGGAGCGACTGTTCAGTGAGGCGGAGTAAAGAATCTGACGGTCTGAGTTCAAACAGCAACAGACAGAGTCTCAACCGAGCTCGAGCTCAGCGTTCCATGCCTGGCATGGAAAGTTAACTCTTTCATCTCCGGGGCAGTTCGAAGGTTGGGACTCACTGCTATTGTCAGAATACAGCAAGACTTCATGTTGTTTGAAAAGGTGATTTCGTGCAGTGACTGCGAAATCACCCCGGAACAATTAATGCCATGACAGTGACAGCATTCATGAGAAGGGTCCCAAACCCCATGTTGAAAATTTGGTGCAAAAATTCCCAAAATGCCTGAGATATGCAGCAAAGTTGAAAAACCCTATCTATTACATTATACAGCTTACGGCATTTCCTCAGTTTGCGGTCGGCTTTGAAGAGTGCAGGCGTGTTCCAGTCCACGAAGATCGTCGCGCACGGACTCTGGAGGTAAGTATGGGGTGAGGGGGTGTGGGAGGCAGGGTGTACAGTGGGTGGGCGCGAAGGTGGGCTGGGAGGCAGCGAGAGCGTTTTCTTTTTACATTTTTTTTTTTTTTTAAGGAAGGCAGCGGGGGCGTTTGCCACACTGGGTGGCTCCCAGCGTAGCAGCTAAACTGTTTGGGGGCTGGAGCCGGCGAGGTTAGGCACCCCGTCGGCCATCCGGACTTGTGCCATGCTGGGGTGGACTCCCAGGCGTGGCAGCTGTAAAGCTGTTTGGGGGGCTGGAGCCGGCGAGTTGGGCACCCCGTCAGCCATACTGAGCGTGTGCCACGCTGGGGTGGGCTCCCAGTGTGGCACCTGGAAGCTTTGGGGGCAGCGGTGTGGAGCTGGCCAGGGGCATTAAGGCACCCCGTCGGCTATACAGTATGTGCGTGGGGGAGGCGTGAGCATGCAATATGCATGCGTGCGTGTTGAGGGGAGCTCTGCTCACTGAGTAGAGCTCTCCCTTTCAACTGTATGCAACTCATTTTCAACTGCTGTCATAGACAGCTGGAGCAGTGATTGGAGCACTGCGACCGCCTCCTAAACACTGACTGAATTGGAAGAGGCTGACACACCTCTTGAAAACTTGGATGATGGCACTATGTTTCTTGCACATGCGTGCAACAAACATAAAAAACACTATAAAGGGGCTTAAAAGTGATTCAGCTCCTGGACCCGAATGGATGGGGCTCTAGCCAAATCTATGTACCAGGCATCACTAATATTGCTTTTAAGAAAGGGAAGAGAGAGAGAATTTAAAATTTGGAGACCCTTGAGCCTTTTAAATACAGATTTTAAAATATTAAGCAACATTTTACTGAACAGATTAGTAGCAGTTGCAGATAAACTTATCACCCCTAACCAGGTGCGATTCCGAACAGAAAGCAGTCTGATAATTTAATCTTGCTCAGAGAAGTATTTTACAAAGCAGAAAGGAATGAATTACAAGGTTATATACTAGGAATTGATCCACAAAAGGCATTTGATAAAATATCTCACCAATAAATGTACAAGGTTTTTAAAGCCTACGGCAGCCCTAGTGAATTCATAAGATAGATCCAGGTGCTATATAGCAAAGCTTCCCTTATGCCTAACATCAATGGGTGGCTAGGGAAAGACATTAGGGTAAAAAGGGGAGTTCAGCAAGGATGCCCGCTCAGCCCTTTGTTATATGTATTCTGTAGTGACATATTCCTGAGGAAGACAGAACAAGATAGTCGGATACTGGGATAAAATTGAGTCCGGCTTCTCCTGCCATTAAAAGCCTGGCTTATACGGATGATTTAGTCTTATGTACAGACCCCTCAACAAACGAAGCGTCCTTGGCAAAACTTTACCAGGAATTTTCTGATTAGTCAGGTTCTAAAATTAACGTTGACAAAAGCTCACAGTAGCATTGGCGACACCCCTGTACCAGAAAATAACACCTTCTCAGGAGTTCAGGTTGCTAAAGGCACTATCCCTATATTAGGAATCATGTATGGAGGAGACAATATGGTGAAACTGAACTGGGAAGCAGGATTACAGAGGGCAAATAAAATGGTTAGCTCTTAGAAAGGTCAACAAATCTCAAAGAAAAAATCCTTTTAATAAAACTTTGCTAATACCGATATTCTTGTATATAAGTTATGTCTTTCCTCCCCTCAAGCGCTGGTAGTTGCTTTATACAATGTTTGTTTCCAAGTACTGTGGAAATAAATGAAATTCTATAAAAGAATAGTTATGTATAGGAAAGTGGCAGAAGGAGGCCTTAATATGGTAAACCTGGTTGCTTTTTTTTTTTTTGTAGTATCTTTTACACTATAATTTTGGGGTGCATTATGACCTGGTCATAAAATATGGAAAGAACAAGTTATGAGTTGGATAGACCCATGCTACCCTGCATAGGCCCATAAGAAACCAGGTTCTCTTCACAGGTTCACTGCACTCCCAAAACATGGGTTGGAGCAACTCAAGAATCTAATAAAATGGAACATTACTGGAGATGGTGTACAATTAAAAACTAGAAAGAACTGTATTCCCACATTCTTCAAGAGGAAGATAAGGAAAGCATCACCTTGGGAGAATGCCCGGAGAATAGTTTTCAATTTAATTTGGATATGCTAAAAACAAAAGAATGCCAGACTTTGTGTGGGACAAAGCATGGCTTAGTTTACATGGATGGCTGGGAGTAAGAAATAATAAACACAAACAGACACAAGACTGATATTGTTAAGGCAATCATGCGTTCAGATACTCGAAACACAGGAGCATTTATTCTTAGAGTGTGATTATGCAAAATATTTTTGGACATATATAGCTCTGGAATGGAGCAGAAATATTATTTTGTAAATCAACATATCACACACTGATTTATGGACAACTTCGAAGGGGAATGGGAAAATATTACCCAGAAACAATTTACATAGCACTGATAATTAAAAGATACTATATATGGCAATCTCGTTGTTTGTGGCCATCACGACAAAGACATATCTGGTGTTGAAATAATTAAAGGGAGGCAGTATAGTGCAGTGGTTTAAGGCTCTGGGCTGCAAATCTGGTGACATCCAGCAGACCAGACCTGGGTTTGAATCCCACAGCTTCCACTTGCATACTGTGTGACCCTGAGCAAGTCACTTAACTTCCCTGTGCTCCCAGGTCACACCTGTAAAAAAGCTTTCAGCTTTGTGTGCTACTCCTAGTTGAAGAATATTGGTATCTCACTATTGAAACTGTTAGATGCTAAGACATGTACAGAGGAGAAGTTGTTATGGATAAATTGTACGAGCACTGGGTAACAACACTTCGAATGTTGGTAGAAGAGTTGCATGTTCTTTCTAATACACTTTTTCTTTTCTCCTAATGTATGTACATAATATGTTAATGCAGTAACATGTATGTTTTGTGTTGTCCTTTCAATAAACATTCCCCTACTCTTTTCGAGAAGTGCCATGGGATCTTTAACATCCACCTTAACTATCACCAGAACAGGCAGATGGGACCTCGGTTTAATGTCTCATCCGAAAGATGGCAGCTCAGGAGTGCAGAACCCCCATCATGCTGCACTGCAGTGTCAGTATTGGGATTTAACCCAAGTGCCTGGTGTGGGGATAGAACCCACAGCCTTCTGATCTCTCAGCCTCAAAGGCGAGTGTGCTACCTACTGAGCCACTGACACTGATTATAACTTTAGTGGGGATAAGACCTGGAGGATGAGATGAAATCTAAGACATATCATGTTTTCATGGAAATGTTCTCAACTAGAAAACAAGGTTATTGTGTTCCTTGACAGAATACCACTAGTATATTTTGATGTGTTATACATTAAATCATTTTGATATGAAATCATACTTTTCTTAAGGTATTTTGCTCATCTTTCTTACCCCATCCAACATCATTTTGCAGCCCTATTGGCTCTGACCAGAGTTTGTTTCTCATGGTCATAACTTTCTTGCCATTTAATATTTTTTTCTACTTTTTGCCTTCGAGGTCTTATTTACATCCCCTCTCACAAACACAGGTGTTGCAATTTTTCACATCACCCCATAAATGGATGTTTTCAGACTACACCAAAGCAGCCTGCAAATACCCATTTATAGGGTGATGTGAAAAATGACACCACCTGTGTTTGTGAGAGGGGACCTAAATAAGTCCTTGAAAGCAAAATGTAGAAAAAAATATTAAAAGGCAAGAAAGTTATGACCATGAGGAAAAAAAAAACACCACTGAAATGATCAGGGCATATAGCATTTTTAATGTGGGCTGGCAGTATAGCCTAGAGGTTAGAGGAATGAGATGTGAACGAGCTTGGAACATCCAGCAGCCCAGACCTGAGTTTGATTCTCACAACCTCCACTTGCAAACTGTGCAGCTCTGAGCAAGTCACTTAACCGCCCAGTGCTCCCAGGTCGCCCCTGAAAACAGGCAGTTGTGCCTAGTGGGCCTTACCCGGTTATCAAAGACTAAAATAAAATTAAAAAATGTTTTTGGGCAGGTCACAGCTAGGGTTACCAGCTTTAAGCCCAAAGTGGAACATTCTTACTGAAACATGTTTTTCGCAGGACAATATGTAACCTTGACCAATGCAACAGACTTCTTTCCTCAAAATAATCAGAATTATGACTAAGTGTTGTGGTTTTTAGTTGTTGGTATTGTTTCTTATCATTTTAAGGTATTTTAATTAAGGTATTTTAGTAGTCTGCAACAATTAGAGGAAAGTAAAAATATTGTTTTGGTAAATCCCCCCTCAAAAAAATGTGGGTTCCCCACATTTGGTGAACCTGAAGTTCTGAAACCAAAAGCGAAGTTTTGAGACCTCCCTCTATGGCATCTACCCATCCCCACTGATGCACATATGTAGCTCTGCGTGGCTTTTACCTTACTACTACACACATTTATCTTCACTTGGGCTCTTGTCTCGAGTCGCTTAGGCTGTGCATTCAGCGCACAGAGTAGCAGTCAAGTGTGAAGCAGACAGACAATAACGGGATCAGGCAAGGGGTAGGGAGGGAGGGAATGTAAGCAGCAATGGGGAATAATTAACTGAAAAAGATTACATTATAAGTTAGACTACAAAGGGAAGGGAGGGCATTTCAACATAAACAATTCAAGTAGCACTTATAAAGCAGTTTACTGTTTACATTACAAAATTGTTACCATCTAGTGCATTTAACAATAAATGAAAGAAAACTACTTGTTTCCTAAATTTTGTAAGACTACAACTTAACAGGGACCTCCTCGCGACCCTGATGACCCAGGTTTAGGAAGGAGCCTGAGTTATCGGGGGAAGGGATCAGTGTCCCAAAGGACAGTCTCCTCTGGGAAGGCAAGGAGTGTAACACCGCTGAAGCATCACCACCTTGGTGACCACAGGTGGAGCAGTGGGTAGATGCTACCAGAGGAGCAGAGATGATGACCAGCCTGTATGCATGCTCCTACATGGCATCCAGAGAGGAGGAACAGAAAATAAGTGAAAATGAACATGTACAGAAAAAAAAAAACAGGTTACCCATCTGTAACAGTAGTTCTAGGAGTGCTATATGATGTTCATCCACACAAAGCCACCCGACCTCTCCTGGCTTTGGCACACACAACTGCTTCCAATGGGCAAGATCTGGCATCATGGGGCAGAGCCGAGGTAGTTACCATCCTGGTGGGTGGGAGAAGCCAGCTTGAAGACATCCGGGATCAGCTTAAAGGGAAAGGACCTTGCCTATAAGTGTGGCTGAACATCATATACCACTGCTAGAACTACTGTTACAGGTGAGTAAATACAGGTTACTCACCTGTAACAGTAGTTCAGGGTAGCATATGTTGTTCATCCACACTTGTTGGCAGGTACCTTGCCACTTTAAGATGGTCGGAAGGTCTTCAAGCTGGCTCCTCAAACCCACCGGGTGGTAAAATCCTCGACTCCACCCATGACGTCAGATCTAGCCCACTGGAAGCCAGGCTGTGTGCACCCGCAGCCAGGGAGGTCGTGGTAGTGGTGGATGAACAACATATACCACCCTAGAACTCCTGTTACAGGTGAGTAACCTGTATTTCTAGGGATGTGGATATGTTGTTCAATCCACACTTGTTGGCAGGCTCCTAGCAGTTCTCCCGGAGGAGGGAGGCAGGCACACACCCTACTCAGGAAAGAGGGACTGGAGAACTGAGGCCCAGAACCAGCATCCCAGCATGACTCGAGGTCGATGTGGTAATGGGAAATGAAGGTGTATGCTGACTTCCAGGTAGCAGCCCTGCAGATTTCCTGAATAGGGATATCCCTAGAAGCAGCCACTGACGCAGCGGTATGGCAGGTAGAATGAGCTCTTATCCCTCTGGGAGGCTCCTTGCCCACCAACCTACAGCAGAGATCAATGCAGAAAGTGATCCACCTGCCAATCATCTGCTTGGCTGCAGGTCTCAAGTGCAGCTTCAGCGTGAGTGACAAATAGCTGGCGAACCTCTCCCCGAGCGATCCGCCGCACGCCTTAAGCAGTAGGCGGGTGCCTTTCTCAGGTCCAAGGTATGGAGCCTGTACCGGCTTCCCAGGTGTGATTAGGTAGAACACCAGTAGAGTAAGCACCTGATTCAGGTGGAACTCTGACACCACCTTGGAAGAAATTTCGGTGGGGGCACAGGACAACGTTGTTCCTATGGAAGACCAGGTAAGGAGATTCAATGGAAAGTGCCTAGAGCTCTCAGATCCTTCTGGCTGATGTGATAGCCACCAAGGCGGCGGTCTTCCATGACAGGTGGGAGATATCACACCTGTGCACTGGTTTGAATAGCGCCCACTACCATCAGTAGATCCCATGGAGGAGGTTCACGATTGGAGGATATGTGATCTAGGCCTTGAAAAGCGAGACCACCTTCTTCTGCGCTACCGACTACTGCCGACCCATGCCCAGTAAGCAGAGATGGCTGCCAGGTGCACCTTAAGGCGTCGTCCAAAGCCCTTGCTGAGAAAGGGACCACAGGTAGTCAAAATGCTAACCAATGGGCAGGGCCGAGAGGTCCAACCCCTTGCCCTGACACCAAATGGAGAATCTCTTCCATTTGAAGGAATAGCATTTTGGTCAACTCATACAGGGATGCCTCAACAATGTTGAGGACTTCGTCGGAAAGACCCAAGGCCTGAAACTCTAGCCGCTCAGAAACCAGACCGTCAGGTGCAGGGATTGAAGGTCCGGATGAAGAACCTTCCCCTTGCTGATGGAGAGCAGGTCCGGGCAGGCTGGAAGCTGCCTCGGGAGCCTGGAGCTGAGGCTGAGGAGATCTGGATACCAGAACTGGCGAGGCCGGTCTGGGACTACCAGAATCACCTGCGCCTTGTCCCTCCTTGCCTTGAGAAGCACCTTGTGGATCAAGGGAAGGCGCAGAAAGAGCCTGGGGTCCACGACCTTGAGAGGCATCCCCTGCAGGAGCCCTGCTGAGGCGGCGTGGAACAGCCTCAGCTTCACATTCTCCCTGGAGACAAACAGGTCCACCTGAGGTGTGCCCCAGAGGAAGAGTAGGTCTTGCACTACCTCCGGCAGGAGAGACCACTTGTGAGATGCATCGCCTATCTGGCTGAGGGCATCGGCCAGACTGTTCGAGGCTCCTGCCACATGGATGGCTAGGAGATCCGCCTCCAGACAGCGCATGAGGGACCATATGCGAAGAGCCTCCTTGCATGGAGGCAAGGAATGCATCCCGCCCTGTCAATTGAGATAGTACATGGTCATGGTGTTATCCATCTGGACCTGGACCACTTGACCCTGAACAAACTAAGTGAAGGTGGTCAGGGCTAGCTGGACCGCTCGGAGCTCCAGCAGGTTGATGTCGCATCGGTACTCCTGAGGGGACCAGAGACCATGGGCCCTGTGCTTCCCCAGATGGGCACCCCAACCCATCAGAGAGGCGTCGGTCATCAAGATGACCATTGGCTCAGGGTGGACAAACAGGATACCCTCCTGCAGATGAGCTGGGACGAGTCACCACTGCAGGCTGTCCCACATCTCCTGGGTCACGGAGACTGGCTTGTCTAGAAGACCTGAGCATTGAGACCACTGGCGGGCCAGCCCCCACTGCAGGGGGCGCATATGCCAGCGGGCCCAATGGACCATGCTGGTGCAGGCTGCCATGAGAACCAGAAGGTGCAGGAAGTTCCGGGCAGGGCACAACTGCCCAACCGGAAATGACTGGGCAAAGGAGGAAAGGACCTTGGCCCTGTCCACTGGGAGCAGGGCTCTGGCTTGGAAAGAGTCGAGCTCCGCCCCGATGAACTGGATCACCTGCGAAGGCACGAGTTCCGACTTGGCCTCGTTGATAAGGAGGCCTAGTTGAGAGCAAACCCGGAGGGACAGATCCCTGAACCACTCCGCCTCCAACCTGGAGGGGGCTGCTATCAGCCAATAGTCCAGGTAAGGGTAGACCCGGACCCCTCGGTGCCACAGAAATGCTGCGATCACTGCCATGCATTTGATGAAGACCCTGGGAGCTGAAGAAAGGCTGAAGGGCATGGCCCGGAACTCGAAGGGGTTCTCTTCTGCTCGAAAGCAGAGGAACCGCTGATGGGACGGACGGATTGGGACATGAACGAACGCAGCCTGAAGATCCAGGAGCAGAACCACAAGCCCAGTTCCAGGGATGGTATGATCTGAGCCAGAGTGACCATCCGGAAGGTACATGGCCTTAGGAACTTGTTCAGGTTGTGCAGGTCGAAAATGGGGTGCCAGCCCCCCATCCGTTTTGGAACCAGGAAGTACCTGGACAAAAACACAGGGCAAGGAGGAGGATCCACCACATTGCTGACTACCCCTTGTGGAGGAGCAGAACTATGTCGTCTCGGAGGGCCGACAGGGAGGCTATGGATCGAGTAGCCCCGAGGGCACGGGCTCAAAAGGAGGGACCTGCTTGAATTCCAGAGGCAGGCCCCTGCCAACCACCTCCAGCACCCAGCAGTCCGTGGTGACAGTGGACCAGGCGGAGGACGTGGCTGAGCCAGCCCCACGGGGGCCCAAGGAGGAGGTGTGATGGGGTTGGGGGCAGCACCCGCAGCCCCATCACTGGGCAGGCTTGGAGGAGGAAGAACTGGCCTAGGGGCCGCCCGGACCCTTCCCCCCGGCTTCCTTACCGAGGAAGCAATGGACTTGGCTTTGCGGTGCCAAGAATGAGCCTGCTGGCCTTGCTGCTGGTGCTGCTGGGCGGGTTTTGCCACAGAAGCGGAGGGACGAAAGGGCTTACACTGCTGTTGGCAACCTTTGTCCCTCTGAGCAGATGCGACCGAGTCTAAGGTGGCATTAGACTTCTCGATACGTTGGAGGTGCCCCATCACCCCTGGGCCGAACAGGTTGGTCCCTAGAAAGGGGACATCTGTTAGCTTGTGTTGGGTATCTGCCATGAATGTTGAGATCCACAACCAAGCCCTGTGGCGCATGGCCACTGCGGCTGCAACTGATCGGGCACAGGAGTCTCCGATGTCCAGAGCTGTCTGCAGCTGCTGTTTAGCCACATCCCTTCACTGGTCCCGAACCTGCTTGACCGTAGTCTGAAGGTCGGCTGGGAGATGAGGGAGCACCTCATCCAGGGAGCCCAACAGGACATAAGAAAAGTGTGCCATCAGGACAGCTGAGCTAGCTTGACAAAGGCCTAAGGAGGCGGCAGCATATACCTTCCTCCCAGAGTAGTCCAGCTTTTGAACTCCTTGTCTGGGGGCTTGTCCATGTCCCTAGTGTTACTGGAGCACAGGAAGCGCTGTCGACCACCAACCCTGGCCGAGGGTGCTCAGAAACCGGAGAGAAGAGCCAGTAGGACGCATATTTGCGGGACATCCAGGCAGGCGCAAGACAATAGGCAGGCGCTGCCAGAGCTCTACAGCCAACCATGGGAAGGCCTTTGTCCAGAATCTCCGTGAGGGATATCTGCGCCTTCTGCATGGGTTCGAGTGGCATCCGGTGGATTCGAGATGAGTCGAAGGACACACAAGAGCGAGGTGGAGCCCTCGTCCATGGACAGACCACCTGAGGATTCCAAGTCGACTGGACGGGAATACAATTTGGAGTCTTTGGACCTCAAGAGTCCGCATAGAGCTGCTGACACTAAACCACCCTCCACTGCGCCGAGGACTATCGGGGTGAGGGTGACCGACAACGATGTTGCAGCCCTTGAGCCGACTGAGAATCCTTGGTCAGAGCCCCAAAACTTGGTTGTGGGCGGTGGTTCCACCACACAGGTGGGGCAGCGGTCTAGACTGAGCGGTCGGAGCTGGAACCGGGTCCTCGACTGAGGGAACCGGGGCGGAGACTGCTTCAGCCGTTCTGGCTACAGCCACGTATCGGCAGTGAAGGAGCTGGAGTCGGCTTGGTGCCACCTAAAAGTTGCTACCACATAAGATCCTCATAGCGTCAACATAACTTGCGCTGGAGCCTCTCCTCGGCAGGAGGATGGCCAGCGCCGCCCGCTTTCTGTGGTGTCGGACTGGGTCCACCGACGTCGGCAGGACTTACCCGAAGCGGAAGAGGACCGAGACACGGCGGACCGAGGAAGGAGCAGGGAAAACCTGCAGCTCCTCCAGTTCAGGGTCCTTGACCCTGGACATTGGCTCAGGAAGCCGAGACAAGTCCTCAGAGGGCACCGGGGGGAGGGGACTGGAGTCTGAGACTTGTCGGCCTCCTCGGTCGACAACCTGTCGGTAGCTCAGAAATATCTCTGCCTCGTGACAGGAGTCTCGGCCGGCTGGTCTGGAGGGACTTGAGAAACCAGCAGCCCGAGCCGCAACCTCGACCGAAGTCAAGAGACGATGATCGGGGAGCGAGACCTCTCCACTCCACAAACGCGGCGATGGGACTTACATTGGTGGTCCTTCTTCTTAGATCGAGAGGTATGAGACCCAGAAGGACCCTCTCCTGGTGAGAGGGACTGACAAAGCTCCCAAAGGAAGCCGTGTAAGGGAGCACAGGGACAGCGGGATAAAGGCCGATGCCAAGGAGGATGAAGGCAGCCTGGGCCGCCTCCTCCTCGAGGTCGTGAGCTGTTCCAGTTGCTCCATGAGCCTGCCAATGAGGACACCACCCAACAGGCCTCCTTCGATTTAACCGGCGGGAACCGTTTCTCCGGTCGCCCTAGTTGGGCAACGCGGTCCTTGGGCACCGAAGGGGAGAAGGACAGACAGAGGCTGCAAGCCTGCGGGTCGTGGTCGAGTACAAGGCAATAAACGAACGTGGTGTGAGGATCGGTGCGAGACATTTTCTGCCCGCAAGGGCACCGACGGAACCTGGGAACGGATTTAACATCCATCACAGCCATGAGGGAATCGAGCAAAGACTGAATTCGAGTGAACTTGAGTACAAGTTTAGGAAAATCCAAAGATTTAAGATCCAGGCCTACAAAACGCAGGAGCGCTAAGGAGGGAACCTGAGCTTCCAAGCGGTAAGGAAGATCTGGCATCATGGAGCGGAGCCGAGGATTTTACCCCCCGGGTGGGTGGGAGGAGCCAGCCTGAAGACCTTCCGGCCCATCTTAAAGTGGCAAGGTACCTGACAACAAGTGTGGATTGAACAACATATCCACGTCCCTAGAACCTGTTTTTCTAGGGACGTGACTATGATGTTCTATCCACACTTATAGGCAAACTCCTAGTAGTTCTCCGGGAGAAGGGAGGCAAGGCGCACACCCCCTATTTAGGAAACAGATTGGAGAACTGAGGCCCCAAAACCAGCATCCTGGCGTGACTCTAGGTCAATGTGGTGATGGGAAATGAAGGTGTGTGCTGACCTCCAGGTAGCAGTCCTGCAGATATCCTGGATAGGGACATCCCTGGAAGCAGCAACCAATGCAGCGGTATGGTGGGTGGAATGACCCCTTAGTCCTCCAGGAGGCTCCCTACCAACCTACCTATAGCAAAGATTAATGCAGGATGTGATCCACCTGCCAATCGTCTGCTTGGCTGCAGGTCTGCCAGATGTGGCTTCAGCATAGGTGACAAACAGCTGGCAAACCTCTCCCCAAACTCCAGCTGTGTACTCTTTATAATAAATGAGTGCTCACCTCAGGCCCAGAGTATGAAGCCTGTGCTTGTCTGTTGTCAGTAGTGGCTTATACTATCTGCGGAACATTGCCTGGATTAAGTCCCTTGTTCTGTCCAAGGACCTGCCAATGCTAGTGCATGCCTTTGTTTCCTCAGACTCGACTACTGTAATGCTCTTTACTTAGAGTGGTCTGGGAGGGACCCTCCGCCAGCTGCAGCTGGTACAGAATGCAGCAGCCCGGCTTTTGACTGGCCTTTCCAGATTTAGCCACGTGACCCCTGTTCTGCGTGCTCTGCACTGGCTGCTGGTCAGGTGGAGAGTCATTTCCAAGGTGGGACTTCTCATCTACAAGGCCCTAAATGGACTGGGTTCTGGCTACCTGTTAGAGCTTCTAACACCGGTGACCTCTGCCCGCTCCCTCAGCTCCTCTTCGAGGGGCCTCCTGGCTGTTCCCAGCGTATGGCTTAAGACTTCTGAAAATCATGCTTTTAGCATTTCTGGGCCGTCCCTGAGGAACACATTTCCATTTGCAGACTGGGAGGCCCCCTCAGTACAGGTTTTAAGCGGAGGCTGAAGGCACACCTCTTTGGCCTGGTATTCAATGATTTCTGAATTAATACAAATTGCCCAGTCCCCATATAGGATATTTTATCAGTATTGAGGAGTTTATATTTTCGTTACAATTGTATGATGTTATTTTATATTTTGCATTATTTGCTTACCTTTTATTTCTCTGTAGAGGCACCCAGAGCCTCGGAAATGGGCACCATACAAATAAAACTTGCCTTGCCTTGCTCGGCCACCGAGGTGTGATTGGTGAAGTACACTGGGAGATTTATCACCTGGTTAAGGTAAACCTCTGACACAACCTTCGGGAGGAACTTCAGGTTGGGGCACAGGATAACCTTGTCCTTGTGAAAGATCAGTTAAGGAGACTCCACCGAAAGTGCCTGAAGCTCACTGGTCCTTCTGGCTGACAAGATAGTCACCAAGAACGTGATCTTCCATGACAGGTGAGACATATCACACTTGTGCATCTGTTCGAATGGCTTGCCCATGAGCTTTGCCAAAACCAGCAGCAAGTCCCACGGTGGTGGTGGTTCATGCACTGGAGGGGAAATGTGGTCAAGGCCCTTGAAGAAGCTCCAGACCACCTTCTCCTGTGCCACAGACTGCTGACTGGCCCGCACCCAGTAAGCAGAGATGGCTGCCAGGTGCACCTTAAGGGTCATCGACCAAAGGCCCAACTGAGAGAGGGACCAAAGATAATCAAGAATGCTAGCCACTGGACAGGACAAAGGGACCAACCCCTTGCCCTGACACCAAATGGAGAACCTCTTCCATTTGAAAGTGTAGCACTTCCTAGTTGACTCCTTCAGAGATGCCTTCACAACACTGAAGACAGCTACAGAGAGACCCAAAGCCTGGAACACTAGCTGCTAAGGAACCAGTCTGTCAGGTGCAGGGATTGAAAGTCTGTATGGAGTACCTTCCCCTGATTGGTGGAAAGCAGGTCTGGGTGTAGGGGAAGACACTTTGGGAACCTGCTGCTAAGGCTGAGGAGATCGGGTACCAGAACTGGCGTGGCCAGTCCGGAGCCACCAAGATCATCTGTGTCTTGTCCCTCCTGGCCTTGAGAAGCACCTTGTGGATTAAGGGAAGTGGAGGAAAGGCATAGAAGAGGCCTGGGGTCCAGGGCCTCGAGAAGGCAAGCCCCTGCAGTGTTCCCCGCTGAAGGGGGCGGGCACAAAACAGCCTCAGCTTTGCATTCTCCATGGAGGCAAACAGGTCTACCTGAGGGTTGCCCCACTGAGAGAACAGACTGTTAACTACCTCTGGGTGGAGAGATCACTCGTGAGTCGTCTTGCTCACCTGGCTGAAGTCATCCGCCGGCTGACTGGAGATTCCTTCCACATGGATGGCTGGGAGAGCTGCCTCAAGGATGTGCACGAGGATCCAGACATGGAGAGCTTCTCTGCACAAAGGCAGGGAGTGCGTTAAACCCTGTTTGTTGAGGTAGTATATGGTCATGGTGTTGTCTGTCTGGACTTGAGCCACCTGACCCTGAATGTGCAGCACAAATGCAGTAAGGGCTAGCTGGACTGTCCGGCGCTCCAGCAGGTTGATGTGGCATCGAGACTCCTCGGGGAACCACAGCCTGTGGATTCTGTGGTCTCCCAGGAGGACTATGGGGTCTCCCAGGTGTGCACCTCAGCCCATGGGAGAGGAATCGGTCATCAAGATGACCGTCGGCTCTGGGTGGACAAATGGGATCCCTTCCTGCAGATGTGCTGGGACTAACCACCACTGGATGGCATCCCACATCCGCTGGGTCACAATGACCAGCTGGTCGAAGTGACCCCTGCGCTGAGACCACTGGCTGGCCAGATCCCACTGCAGAGAGTGCATTCTCCAGCACGCCCAATGGACCATGCTGGTGCAGGCCGCCATGTAGCCCAGCAAGCGCAGGAAGTCCCAGGCAGGGTGCAATTGCCCAACCCGAAATGATCGGGCACAGGAAGAGGCAGCCTCCGCCCTATCCGCTGAGAGCCAGGCTCTGGCTCTGCAAGAGTTGAGCTCCGCCCCGATGAAGTTGTTCACCTGCGAGGGCACGAGTTTCCACTTGGCCTCGTTGACCAGGAGGCCAAGGGAGACGCAGGTCTGGAGGGCTAGGTCCCTGAACCGCTCCATCTCCTGCTTGGAGAGACCTCCAGACGTCCAAGTAAAGGTAGATCCGGATGCCTCAAGTAAGCTGCCACCACCTGTAATGCACTTGGTGAAGACTCTGGGGGCTGAAAGAGGCCGAATGGCAAGGTCTGGAACTCACAGAGGGCTCCACTGCTCCCAAGTAAAGGTAGATCGGATGCCTCAGGTAAGCAGCCACCACTGCAATGCACTTGGTGAAGACTCTGGGGCTGAGGAGAGGACGAATGGCAAGGTCTGGAACTCAGAGGGCTCCCACTGCTCAAACGGAGGAACCTTTGATGAGACAGATGAATCGGGACATGAAAGAACGCATCCTGAAGATCCAGGAGCAAAACCACATGTTTCGTCTAGAGATGGTATGATCTGAGAAAGAGTTACCATCCTGAAGGTGCGCGACCTGAGGAACTTGTTCAAGTCATGCAGATCTAGAATGGGCGCCAGCCCCGTCTGCTTGGGCACCAGGAAGTACCAGGAGACAAACCTTGGGTGTTCCAGAGGATCCGTGAAAGGAACCACGATCTCCTTGGGGAGGAGCTGGGCTATGTCATTTCTGCGAGTTGACAGCATTTCTTCGGAAACCAAGTCCTCCTGTAGGGCACTGCTCGGAAAGCGGGGTACTGCTCAAATTCCAGAGGTAGAACCTGACTCACCACTTCAAGAACTCACCTGTCCATGGTGACAGTGGACCAGGTGGAAAGGAAGTGCTGGGGCCGGACCCCATAGGAGGACCCAGGGGAGATGTGATGGGCATGAGAGAGGCACCCCTCATCCCATCCTTGAGCAGGCATAGAGGAGAAGGGGCCGGCTGAGGTGCCACTGGAGCCTCTTCCTCCAGGCTTACGGACAACAGAGGCCACTGATTTGGGCCGGTCGCCAGGATTGAACCTGCTGGCCAGCCTGAGGCAAGGCTGGTTTGACCCGCAGGAGTACAGGTGGTCCAAAAGGGTTTCTCTTCTGCTGCTGCTTGGAGCCCTTGGGGTCCTTCTGGGCAGATGTCATGGAGTCCAAGATGGCACTGGACTTCTCGATGCAGGTGAGGTGGCCTCAGCCAGGGGCCCAAACAGGTCAGTGCCCAGGAAGGGACATCTGCCAGCTTGTGCTGAGTGTCCTCAGGGAAGGTTGAGATCCTCAGCCAAGCCCTGTGGCGCATGGCCACTGAGGCCGCCACGGAGCAGGCACAGGAGTCCCCAATGTCCATGGCTATCTGAAGCTGTTTGTTTAAATTTCCCCCCAAAAAAGCACATAAAAATACACTCCATAGACTTATATGGACAACACCCCATTCTTGCCATTTACACACGTCATGAAATGTCTGAGCATAGTGGCTTTGTCACCAGTATAAGAAGTGGAAGAAAGAACTGTTCACCTGGCCCATCAAGGGCAATACTGATCCTTTCCATGAATGCTAAAAGGGCTACCAGGCTGGAAAGAGAGCCTACCTTTTTGTTTTAGATGGCACCAACAAAAGCTGCTCTTTAAGGCACATGCCAACATACAAGTGGCAATTTGTGTAATTATTGTCACTTTAGTTTATTGATTATAAAAAGAATCACAAGCTCAACGCAGCTTTACCAAGACTGAGATTTAATTACAACAGTTTAAACATACACTGCAACCACTGTATTGCATACAGAATAATTTTATATTATGTAAGGAGGACCCCAGGGTCAGAATTTTGTTTTATATATAAGCCCAACAAGTCTAGGTAACCATTACACAGTGAGAGTGTGGGGAAAAATGTTTTTACACCACTCTTATAAAATTACTGGATGCATACATTAACAAAATGATAAGCTATTAGCTAGTATAGGCAGGGGAATCACCAGCAGGAGGAGAGAAGTCCTGGTTCCCCTGTACCAAGCTATGGTAAGACTACATCTAGAGTATGGAGTCCAGTTCTGGAGGCCTGACTTGTGTAAGAACACAGACCTGATTGAAAGAGTTCAGCAAAGAGCGACCACAATGGTGCAAGGGATGAAGGGCATACCATAAGAACAGAGATGCAGCGAGATGGGGCTGTACACACTGGAGACCAAAAGGGAGAGAGGGGACATGACAGAGACCTTCAAATATGTCAAGGGAATAAACAAAGGGGACCCATGGTGCTTATTCCAAATGAAGAAGGACACTACTACTAGGGGGCATGGCCTGAGACTGCAGGGGAGACACTTCAGGGGTAACATGAGAGGGCATTTCTTTACAGAGGGGATGGTAGATGCCTAGAACAGGCTTCTGGCGGAGGTGGTAGGGGTGGAGACAGTGTCTGGGATCAAGAGAGCTTGGGACAGGCATAAAGGGTTATGGTGGGGTGCGGAGGTTCTCAAGGGGGAGGCAGATAGTCTAACAGGGGGAAAAGGGTGGACTGGATGGACCATGGGGTCCTTTTCTGCCATCAAGTTCTACAATTCTATGAACCGTGCCATGTGTAGCTGGGCTGCTTTGTGTCACACAAAACACAACTCAAAGTCCCTGGCTGGCCTGGATAGTCAGGTGTGGGGCCTGCGGGAGTCCAATGTAATCCAGCTGGCCAGGAGTTAGCATTTTCTCTCCTGGTGGGCACAGAATGCAATGTCATCATGACACACATCACATGCTCACATGTGACATGCATCAACGACTGCCAGACCTTCTTGACATGGGTGTAGGACACGAGAGTCCAAGTAAGCCATGGCTTACAAGCTGATTTGAGAGGGGTGGCATTCTGGGCTTTGGTTAATCCTACTGTGTAGTATCCACCTTTCTGATGTTATAATATGAATGCTGTGATCGTTTTATGCATCCAACATGTTTAATTTAAACAGATGTATTGCTGTATATTTTGCTCTTACTATAAAATTCCTGAAGTACAATATGTGGTGTAAAAGGGTCCGAGTAACTAATAATACAAGTATGTCTACAATGGGGGCACAAAGAGTTCTGGTTTAGAATTTTTCTACTGCACCACTGTCTTTTGGCAGTCACAAGCTGTCTTTCTCCTAGCCCTCACTAAGGGCCAAGCATTTGCTGGGCTCAAACCCCCACCAAGGAGGGAAGTCCTTAGGACACTCATCCTCCTCCCCTGGCCAACCCTCCAATGCCAGAGTTCACTCCTAACCCGTGTCAGCTACCTCTGCGCTGGCAGGCCAGCCCAAAAAGACGTGTTTGTTTCTGAATTTATTTTTTAACTCTGGCCATGTTAGATAGCTTCTATTAGAAGAATTAAAGTGATTCACACTCCAGCTACCAGATAAAAATATTAATTTAGATACAGTGCACATCATAATAATAAAGTATGTGAAAACTGATCTCATAGGAATCTCTCCAACTGCACCCTACCAAAGGGACACTAGCCCCAGTCCTAACACATTGGGAGCTTTTTCTTTGTGTCCTGTAAGATCTTTTTGACTGCACTATACTATTCTGGATATACTACAGGAGACTGACAGGCTGTTCCCAGACACCCGTAATCCCGACACCGAAAATCCTGACAGTGGGATTTTGCCCGTGGCGGATATTTTTTTCATGTTTTAGGGGGATTTTCGGTGTTGGGATCTTGGCGTCGGGATTACAGGTGTCGAGGAAGAGCCTTTCGGTTTCATGAAAGTATCCCCCTATTATGCATTTTCCAAAATAAATATTTAATGGCAGCCTGAGTGTGGGACACTTTTACTTGTTGAGAATAGCCAAGCTCCCCACTTCCCAAGCCAACAGATCTGATACAGAGGCAATAAGAATGAAGAATAGTCTGTTTATTTATGTACAAAGTTCATACAGGAAACAGGTTGCAACAACAAACAGCAATCAGGAGACATACACACAGATCACCAACGTTTCATGCCTATATAACCATGGCCTTAACACAGAATGTTTGTAGCAGAGTCCAGCAGAGTCAAAGACTAATTCTGTGCTAGTGCTGCTGCCATAGTACTGCTGCTGCTTCAGTCCAACCCCAACCTCTCACTGTATCTCTGGTGGTGACATAAGAGCAGACACCAGGATGGGAACCGGCTGTGCCACTAGTACAGACAGAGAAATGGATGCTTGCCATGTCAGAAGCCTGACTACTTGGCTTTGTAGCTCCAGAGTTAATGCTGCCCCCAGGCCCCGCACAGACATAATTTTATCTATAGTGTTCAGGGAGGGCAGCCCCTGCATTTTGGACCTGGCTCAGGCAGGCCAGGTTGACAGTCAGGGCCTGGTTAGGCTGCTTAATAGGCTCTGTAGCAAGCATCAGTCACTCAGTGTTGCCCTCAGCCCCTAGTCCTATCTCGAGTGGCACTACTGTGGTACTGGCGATGGTACCTGGGGATGGGGAAAATGGAGTTGGGGATGGAACCAACCCCAGGCTGGGATACTTGGCCAAGAGTTCAGACTCTTCCAGAATGCTGCCTGCCCAGTACCCTGTGATGCTGAGTCCATCTTCTCACAGAATTTCTGGTGGTTACGCAACTGCAGGCAGTGAGATGTGACCCAGCTGTGCCACTAGTAGGGAACAGTGGACTCTGGCCATGTCGGGGCCCAGGTCATGGCCACTTGGCTCTGTAGGTCCAGATTAAAGGCTCCCTCCGGACACCTTACAGACAAGAAGGCAGCCCCTGTCTGGGACTAGTTCAGCTCCATTAAGCCAGACTGACTATGTAGCACCACGGTCATGACACTCAGTGCTGCCCACAGACCCTCAGCCCACTAGACATATCTCTCTTGTGACACAAGCACTAGTGTGGTATTGATGAGGGTAGCCAGGGATGGGGAGGTCAGGATGATGGGGGGTCATGGTAGGTGATGAAGCCACCTTGGTTGGGCTACTCTGCAGAGTTCAGTATGCTTCCCAAATCCCACCTAGTACCCTGCCCTGCTGGGAGTGCGGGACATAGTGGTGGTCACATGCACACATGTATCAGTGTGAGAATGAGACTAATCACACACAGACACACAAGCAGTAAGCAAGCATGCTAGTGAGTTATTTATTCAAATTCTAATAGACTTAAAAAAAATTTTTAATTTTATTTAACCATCACCCAATTACTTAACAATGACCACAACGTAACCATTGAGTCGATGACTATGGACTACACTACCACGACCACTTACCCAATTCCGATTCTGCCCTGCAGATCGATCACTATGGCTCAGCAACACAGGAGGAGGATAACAATATTGTTCTTTCACAGTAATCATTTCCTTGTTACTCTGCCTGCATCTATTTATTACACTCTGTAGTTAAGTATGAGGATCCCCCAGTAATGCTGATTTTACTGTAGACTGTGTCGAGTCAGTAGAGTGGACTGGACAGAGTCAATAAAGTCAGGCAGACTCAGCAAACATCCATTCAACCCTCACTGCCCCACTGTTTAATATATTAACTGGATAAATAAGGGTGGGTCTGTGATGGAGCAAAGGGGGTTAAAAATTACCTGGTCTAAAGAACTGCCATAATTTTTTATGATTTACACTGCTGCTGCTCAGTCCTCCCCCGATTCTGACAGACAAACAGCCTAATTTAGCAGCTGTGGTAAGAACTGATAGAATGCTGTCAGTGCATATTATAATTTTAAAAGCAGCAAACTGCTTAAAGTATTTACGGGGGTCAGTACAACAACAACTGAAATTAAAACCAGCAGCAGCAAAAAAAAAAAAAAAATGCCATGCTTTCCTCCCTGGCCTCCACGCCCCAGTCTGCACCATGACCATCCCTCCATGCGTCCCTGATGCAATTCGACCAATACCTATTACCAATATCTTCCGGTGCATTCACATTTAACTTTAGTAGTACTCAGAACAGCCCCTGATTTACTATTTAAAAACTAGTTAGCAGGAATCAGCAATGGCGGAGTGATCAGAAGCATGCAGCAGAAACAGTTTATATTTACCTTAACTGTAAGCGTTGTAAGATAAATTGTCACTCCCTCTTCCTCTGAGTCGTTTAGTCTGTTTGCTGTGTGGCCAAGGCATGCTCCCAATGTATCTCACCCTCCACCTTGCTCACTCTTTTTTTAAGCCTGTGGTTGACAGCACTGGAACCTCTGGGCTTCTGCTCACAGCTGCTACCTCGATCACTGGTAGCTCTGCCTTGTTGTGCTGGTGAGCCCTCGGCTCATGTTTCTCTTCTGGACATGCTCTACTGCTGGCTGCTTGTGGAGAAAGGTTATTTCTTCTTGGACTCCTGCTATCTAACAGCTCCACTCATCAAAGGAGGCATCGGCCTACAGAACTGGCCAAATGTTTGGCAGACAGGGAAATCAATTACTAAGGCTCCCATCCACCAGATCCAGTGCGCAAATGGCATGAAAATGCAGATGTACTTTTTTTGCAATTGCTGCTTGCTCAATGCACTTGCAAGCTGTGCAGTGCCAGATACGGGACAAAACAGCAGCCAGTAGTACAGCGGATACAAAGGTTATCGTGCAATGTGACCAGCATAAAGATAATGACATTGCCAGCTGTTCATATCGCACTAAACTGTGGCATCCCTGCTTAAGTCCATTTATAAACAGCCCTAAGTGCTCAAAAATGTTAAAAAACTTAAAACAGGTGATATCCTTCAAGTTTTCACATCTACAGCAGGTTGCTGAAACCTGGAATGGCATTCAACACTCTAATGTAGGCACCCGCTATAATTCTCCACTCACCTATATTTTTGTGCAGGAAGCGAATGAACGTTGCGGCCATGATATTCCTGTCCTTGCAGCTGAGCTCCAATGGGGGCTGAATTCCATCATCTACAACCAATGTCAAGAGCTTGTGTACTGGGTCAGGACCGTGGTAGGAAAAACTGTGTAGTGCAAGAAGAAAATGCACAAATGATGTTAGACAGCAGCTTCCTGAACCAAACAATCATAAAATGAGGCTTTCTGAAGAACCAGACAATGGCATCTAAGAACCTTAGCACTGAGACTGGACTGCATTACCTCTGTTATGTTACAACTGGTCATCAAGGCATCTACAGCACTGAGGCAGGACTGCATTACCTCTGTTATACTACAACTGGTCATCAAGGTATCTACACCACTGAGACAGGACTGCATTACCTCTGTTATATTACAGCAGGGTATCCAAGAATCTTCAGCACTGAGACAGGACTGCATTACCTCTGTTATATTATAGCAGGGTATCCAAGAACCTTCAGCACTGAGACAGGACTGCATTACCTGTGTTACATGATAGCAGGGTATCCATGAATCGTCAGCACTGAGACAGGACTGCATTACCTCTGTTATATTAAAGCAAGGTATCCAGGAACCTACAGCATTGAAACAGGACTAGGTGAAGACTAGGTTTGCTAGCATAAAGCAGCTAGCTTCACCTGAGCTCTTTTCTCCTAGGGTTTGCTTGAAAGGACAGAGCAAGGAGCAACATTAAAAGAACAAGGAGAAACATTAAGGCTTCTTTTGGCTAAGCAGAATTACTGTTGTTGTTACTATTTTGTTTTGTGCTTACAGGTTTTATTACTGTTTTGTAACATGGCATTAATGATACAGTGGCAATCGGCAGCACCGATAGGCGTAACGGCATCATGGGACCCGAGTCGGAGCGGGCATTAACCCAGGGTATATGCCGTGCCCGCTGAGGTAGTACCGACAGCAGCCAGAGCCCCAGGTTAGCAGCACTGGGTCCTGTGGCTGAGTGAGCGCAGCAGCGAGAAGAGCGGCGGAGCGCCAGCCTGACTAGGCTTCCGAGTGCGGAAACAGGGAAGGGGGACCAGAACCAGCAGACAGGCGCGCCACCGAGTCGGCAGGCTTCCACTGCCACAGCCTCACCGCCCATGGCACGGTGAATGTCTACCATGGAGCGGGCCGGAGATGGAGACCAGAATCAGCGGGTGCAGGAACAGGCGCAGGGCAGCACGGACAGTCCAGGTAGAGCACGGCAGGCGCCAGAGCAGTGTGCGGGAGGCAGCAGGAAGTGGCGCCCCAGAATGCAAAGCGAGTCGAATCCTCCTCACGGCGCCTGAAGCCTGCACCGGAGACCTCCCGCAGTGGGTATGAAGATAATACCCGCACCGAACTCGACAAAACGGGGACACTGATGTTGGCTGCAGCCAGCTGCGCGGTTCCAGGTGGAACAGCTAGTGACCGCATCTGTATGTATATAATGTTGTACACCGTTGTGTGACAGTGCAGTAAACCTTTACAAATCTCACAGCACGTCCGTGTTTCATTTACCATCTTGCAGAGTGGGCACCCTCCAGATGCCTCCACCGGCCCGCGGACCATGTTATAAGCGCATTAAGACACTCCGTCGGTGGCATCTAATGCGATTGATGCATGGGGGGGTGTGGTGGCCCCCCCCATGCATCAATCCAGCATTAGATGCCACCTTCGTCATGGCTTAATGCTTACTTGTGCTTAGAGGTTGTACAGTTTATTGCTTTATTTAGTTTTCTCTGATTGAAATTGTTTTTGGTTTTTTTTGCAGAGTATATTTTCTACTACATTGTTACAGGGTGTGCTTACAGGTTTGTTACTGTTTTGTGCTTATAGATTACTGCTTTATTTTTCTCTGATTCAAATTATTTTTGTTTGCAAGGTATATTTTCTGTTAAACTGTTACAGGTTGTACTTACTGGTTTTGTTACTGTTTTGTGCTTAAAGGTTTTACAGTTTATTGCTTTATTTTTCTCCGATTTAAATTGTTTTCTGCAGGGTGTGCTTACAGGTTTGTTACTGTTTTGTGCTTACAGGTTACTTCTTTAATCTTTCACTGATTCACATTTCTTTGCAAGGTACATATTCTTTTAAATTGTTACAGGTTGTACATACAGGTTTTGTTACTGTTTTGTGCTTGCAGATTTTATATTTTGATCTGTCTTTAGGCTAAGCAAAGTTACTGTTTTGTTACTATTTTATTTTGTGCTAGCAGGTTTTTGTTTTGGGCTTAAAGGTGTTGCAGTCTCTTTCTCAGACTGAATAAGCTAATTGTTTTTCTTCCACAGCTCTTCCAGGGGATTAGTAGTGTAACTGGGGGGGTGGCTGACAAAGGCTTAGTACCTTCCAACAGGAGGAAGATTTAAAAGGTTAGACTAGTTGGTGTGTCATGGTGAAGACTAGGTTTGCTGGCATAAAGCCCCGAGTTTCACCTGAGCTCTTTTCTTCTAAGGTTTGCTTGAAAGGACAGAGCAAGGAGGAACATTAACAGAGCAAGGAGAAACATTAAAGCTGATTTTGGCTAAGTAGAGTTACTGTTGTGTTACTATATTGTTTTGTGCTTAAAGGTTGTGCTTACAGGGTTGTTACTGTCTTGTACTTACAGATTACTGCTTTATTTTTCTGATTAAAATTGTTTTGTTTGCAAGGCGTATTTTCTGTTAAATTGTTACAGGCTGTGCTTACAGGTTTTGCTACTGTTTTGTGTTTGCAGGTTTTATATTTTGATCTGTTTTTAGGCTAAGCAAAGTTACTGTTTTGTTACTATTTTATTTTGTGCTAGCAGGTTTTGTTTTGGGCTTAAAGGTATTGCAGTCTCTTTCTCAGACTGAATAAGCTAATTGTTTTTCTTCCACAGCTCTTCCAGAGGGATTAGTAGTGTAACTGGGGGCTGACAAAGGCTTAGTACCTTCCAACAGGAGGAAGATTTAAAAGGTTAGACTAGTTGGTGTGTCATGGTGAAGACTAGGTTTGCTGGCATAAAGCCCCGAGTTTCACCTGAGCTCTTTTCTTCTAAGGTTTGCTTGAAAGGACAGAGCAAGGAGGAACATTAACAGAGCAAGGAGAAACATTAAAGCTGATTTTGGCTAAGTAGAGTTACTGTTGTGTTACTATATTGTTTTGTGCTTAAAGGTTGTGCTTACAGGGTTGTTACTGTCTTGTGCTTACAGATTACTGCTTTATTTTTCTGATTAAAATTGTTTTGTTTGCAAGGCGTATTTTCTGTTAAATTGTTACAGGCTGTGCTTACAGGTTTTGCTACTGTTTTGTGCTTACAGGTTACTGCTTTATCTTTCTGATTCACTTTTTTGCAAGGTATATGTTCTGTTAAATTGTTACAGGTTGTGCTTACAGGTTTTGTTACTGTTTTGTGCTAACAGGTTTCACAGTTTGATCTATCTTTAGGCTAAGCAAAGTTACTGTTTTGTTACTATTTTATTTTGTGCTAGCAGGTTTTTGGGCTTAAAGGTATTGCAGTCTCTTTCTCACACTGAAGGAGCTAAATGCTTTTCTTGCACAGCCTTCCAGGGATTAGTAGTGTAACTGGGGGGTGTAGCTGACAAGGCTTTGTATCTTCCAACAGGAGGAAGATTTAAAAGGTCAGGGTAGTTGGTGTGTTGTGGTGAAGACTAGGCTTGCTGGCATAAAGCACCTAGCGTCACTTGTGCTCTTCTAAGGTTACGCTTGAAAGGACAGAGCAAGGAGTGACATTAACAGAGCAAGGTGAAACATTAAGGCTTCTTTTGGCTAAACAGAGCTACTGTTGTGTTACTATTTTGTTTTGAGCTTACAGGTTTTGTTACTGTTTTGTGCTTATAGGTTGTACAGTGTACTGCTTTAGTTTTCTCTGATTTAAATTGTTTTCTTGCAGGGTGTATTTTCTGCTAAATTGTTACAGGGTGTGCTTACAGGTTTGTTACTGTTTTGTGGTTATGGGTTAATGCTTTATCTTTCTCCGATTCACATTTTTTGCAAGGTATATTTTCTGTTAAATTGTTACAGGTTGTGCTTACAGATTCTGTTACTGTTTTGTACTTACAGGATTTACAGTCTGATCTATCTTTATCTTAAGCAAAGTTACTATTTTGTTCCTATTTTATTTTGTGCTTGCATGTTTTTGTTTTGGGCTTAAAAGTATTGCAGTCTTTTTCTCACATTGAAGGAGCCAATTGCTTTTCTTCCACAGCTCTTCCAGAGGATTAGCAATGTAACTGGGGGGGTGGGGGTGGAACTGACAAAAGCTTAGTACCTTCCAACAGGAGGAAGATTTAAAAGATCAAGTTAGTTGGTGTGTTGTGGTGAAGACTAGGTTTGCTGGTATAAAGCACCTAGCTTCGCCTAAGCTCTTTTCTTCTAGGGTTTGCTTCAAAGGACAGAGAAAGGAGAAACATTAAGGCTTATTTTGGTAAAGCAGAGTTACTCTTGTGTTACTACTGTGCTTTGTGCTTACAGGTTTTATTACTGTTTTGTGCTTACAGGTTGTACAGTTTACTGCTTTATTTTTCTCTGACAAATTGTTTTTGCAGGGTATATTTTCTGCTACATTGTTACAGGGCGTGCTTGCAGGTTTGTTACTGTTTGTCTTACAAATTACTGCTTTATTTTTCTCTGCTTCAAATTGTTTTTGTCTGCAAGGTATATTTTCTGTTAAATTGTTACAGGTTGTGCTTACAGGTTTTGTTACTGTTTTGTGCTTACAGGTTTTGCAGTTTGATCTATCTTTACGCAAGCAAAGTTACTATTTTGTTACTATTTTATTTTGTGCTTGCAGGTTTTGTTTTGAACTTAAGTGTATTGCAGTTTCTTTCTTACATTGAAGGAGCTAATTGCTTTTCTTCCAGAGCTCTTTCAGGGATTAATAGTATAACTGGTGGTGGAGCTGACAAATGCTTAGTACTTTCCAACAAGAGGAAGATTTAAAGGTCAGGGTAATTGGTGTGTTGTGGTGAAGACTAGGTTTTCTGGCATAAAGCACCTAGCTTCACCCTGAGCTATTTTCTCCTAGGGTTTGCTTGACAGGACAGAGCAAGGAGCAACATTAAGAGAGCAGGAGAAACATTAAGGCTTCTTTTGGATAAGCAGAGTTACTGTTGTGTTACTATTTTGTTTTGTGCTTACAAGTTGTACAGTTTACTGCTTTATTTTTCTCCGATTTAAATGTCTTTTGCAGGGTGCATTTTCTGTTAAATTGGTACAGGGTGTGCTTACAGGTTTGTTATTGTTTTGTGGGTGACAGGTTACTGCTTTATCTTTCTCTGATTCACATTTTTTTGCAAGGTATATTTTCTGTTAAATTGTTACAGGTTGTGCTTACAGGTTTTGTTACTGTTTTGTGCTTACAGGTTTTACAGTTTGATCTATCTTTCGTAAAGCAAAGTTACTATTTTATTTTATGTTTGTATGTTTTTGTTTTGAGCTTAATGGCATAGCAGTCTCTTTCTCACACCAAAGTAGCTAACTGGTTTTCTTCCACTGCTCTTCAGGGATTAGCAGTGTAACTGGGGGTGGATCTGACAAAGGCTTAGTACCTTCCAACAGGTCAGGGTAGTTGGTGTGTTGTGGTGAAGACTAGGTTTGCTGGCATAAAACACTCACTGGGGTGGAGGGTCAGAGCTGTAGCCGATTAGTTTATGAAAGACACAGGTTTGGTGCCACCCACCCAGCCCCACCCGCCCACTAAAGTGCATAATTTCCTTTTGTTTTTTAATTCCTTATTTCTGCACCTTGCTGCGGCACCTACCAGTGGGGCATCCAGCCGCCAGACCTGCCCATGGGGAGAGCAGCAGGCTCACCTCGCATGATGAGGGGTCCAGCACAGCCGTGACTGACCCACTGGAGGCTCCCGTCCCTGCCACAGAACCCACCCAGTGCGATTCCACGACAGTCCTCACTGCGAGAGACAGGGCCTGACCATAAAGCTGCACAGTCACGCCCAGACCCTTTCCGTTTTCTACCCCAATGGGTGCGTGGATGTGCAATGACATCTGCGCACAGACGTCTGCCGTACTTCCCCCTCTCTAAGCACCACGCGGCTGCAGTACCTCCGGGCATCCCCAGGACCGTCAGAGCATGATGCGGAAGAACAAGTTACTCACCAGTAACAGTAGTTCTAGGAGTGGTATATGTTGTTCATCCACACTGTTTGGCATATCTCCTTCTACTTTAAATTTTGCATGAAGTCTTCTAGCTGGCTCCTCCAACCCACCCAGGTAGTATATACCTCAGCTGTGCCCCATGACACCAGATATTAGCCCGCTGGAAGCAAGGTTGTGCGCCTGAAGCCGGGAAGGTCGGGTGGGTGCGTGTGGATGAACATATACCATTCCTAGAACTACTGTTACAGGTGAGTAACCTGTTCTTCTAGGAGCGTGGATACGTTGTTCATCCACATTGTTTGGCAGATTCCAAGCAGTTCTATGGGAGGAGGGAGGCAAGGTGCACACTCCTACTTAGGAAACAGAGATTGGAGAACCAAGACCCCAAAACCAGCATCCCGGCGTGACTCAAGGTCGATGTGGTAGTAGGTGATAAAGGTATTTGCTGACTTCCAGTTAGCAGTCTGACAGATTTCCTGGATAGAGATGTCCCTGGAAGCAGCCACCGATGCAGCAGTATGGCGGGCAGAATGAGATCTTACCCCTCTGGGAGGCTCCTTGCCCGCCAACTCACAGCACAGACCTATGCATGATGTAATCCATCTTGCTATAGTCTGTTTGGCTGCAGGTCTGCCAGAAGCGGCTTCAGCGTAGGTGACAAACAGCTGGCGAACGTCTCCACGAATTTCCGCCGTCCTCTCCTTGTAGTAGGAGAGAGCACATCTCAGGTCCAAGGTATGGAGCCTGTACTCGACGTCAGAGGTGTAATTTGGGTAGTATACCAGCAGAGTCAATACCTGGTTAAGGTGGAACTCTGACACCACCTTCGGAAGGAATTTCGGTTGGGGGGCGCAGGACAACTTTGTCCCTGTGAAAGACCACCAAAGTGCCTGGAGCTCCTCTGTCCTTCTGGCTGACATGATAGCCACCAGGAAGGCTGTCTTCCACAAGTGTGAAAGCTCACATTTGTGCATGGGTTCGAATGGCTTGCCCATGAGCTTTGCCAAAAGCAGCAACAGATCCCACGGAGGTGGAGGTTCATGCACCAGAGGGGATATGTGATCCAGGCCTTTGAAGAAGCGCCCGACCAGTGTCTCCTGTGCCAATGTCGGCTGACCGGCCCTCACCTGGTAAGCAGAAATGGCTGCCAGGTGCACCCTAAGGGTCGATGACCGTACACCCCCTTTGGAGAGTGGCCAAAGGTAGTCAAGAATGTTAGCCACAGTACAGGATAGGGGTCCAGACTCTTACCCTGACACCAAATGGAAAACCTTTTCCATTTGAAGGCGAACATTTCCTGGTCGATTCCTTTCGAGATACCTCCACCACGGTGAAGACATCTTGGAAAGACCCAAAGCCTGGAACTCTAGCCGCTCAGGTACCAGGCTGTGAGGTGCAGGGATTGAAGGTCCGGATGGAATACCTTTCCGGTTCAAAGATATCAGGTCCGGGCGTGTACAAAGCCGCTCCGGGGGCCTGCAGCTGAGGCTGAGGAGATCTGGGTACCAAAACTGGCGCGGCCAGTCTGAGGCTACCAGAATCACCTTTGCCTTGTCCCCACTCACCTTGAGTAACACCTTGTGGATCAAGGGAAATGGAGGGAAGGCGTAGAGGAGGCCTGGGGTCCACGGCCTCGAGAAGGCATTCCCCTGCAGTGAGCCCTGCTGAGGGGTGGGCATGAAACAGCCTCAACTTGGTGTTTTCCTTGGAGGCAAACAGGTCCACCATCGGTTTGCTCAGCGGCAGAACAGGCTGTAAGCTACCTCTGGATGGAGAGACCACTTGTGGGCTGTCTGGCCTATGCGGCTGAGAGCATCTGCCAGCTGGTTCGAGCTCCTGCCACATGGATGGCTAGGAGATCTGCCTCCAGCCAGCCTATGAGGTCAGGCGAAGAACCTCCTTGCACAGCAGACAGAAGTGCATGCCACCCTGCTTGTTGAGGTACTACATGGTCATGGTATTGTCCGTCTGGACTTGAACCACTTGACCCCAGAGCTGAGGAGCGAAAGCTGACAGCGCCTATCTGACTGCTCTGAGCTCCAACAAGTTGATGTGGCATCAGGACTCCCTGGGGGTCCAGATCCCATGGGCCCTGTCGTCCCCCATGTGGGCTCCCCAGCCCATGAGAGAGGCATCGATCGTAAGGATGACGATCGGCTTGGGGCGGACAAACGGGATCCCTTCCTTCAACTGGTCTGGGGCGGTCCACCATTGGAGAGCGTCCCACATCTTCTGGGTTACTGTGATCAGCTGGTCGAAGTGACCATATCGCTGAGTCCACTGGATGGCCAGCTCCCATTAAAGGGGGCGTATGTGCCACCGGGCCCAACGGACCACTGAGGTGCATGCCGCCATGTAACCCAGAAGGCGCAGAAAGTCCTGGGCAGGGCGCAAATGCCCAACCAGAAATGATCGGGCAAAGGAGGAGTGAACCTCCGCCCTGTCCGCCGGAAGCCGAGCTCTGGTTCGACAAGAGTCGAGCTCTGCCCCTATGAAGCCCATCACCTGAGAAGGCACAAGTTCCGACTTGGCCTCACTGATCTGGAGGCTGAGTTGGGAGCAGGTTTTGAGGGCCAGATCCCTGGACCGCTCCACCTCCTGTTGGGTGGAACCTGCCAAGAGCCAATCGTTGAGATAAGGGTAGATTCTGATTCCTCGACGCCGAAGGTGAGCCACCACCACTGCAATGCATTTGGTGAAGACCTGTGGGGCCGATGACAGGCCAAACAGCATGGCTCGGAACTCGTACAGGGTCCCCTCAACCCTGAAGCAGAAGAACCGCTGATGGGACGGACGGATTGCGGCGTGAAAGAACGCATCCTGTAGATACAGTGAACAGAACCACATGTTTCCTCCAGGGATGGCATGATCTGGTTCAGTGACCATCCGAAGGTGCGGGACCTGAGATAATGATTCAGGTCATGGAGATCTAGGATGGGCGCCAACTCCCTGTCCGCTTGGGCACCAAGTACCTGGAAACAAAGCCTGGGTCTGTCGGATGATCTGGCACTGGAGCTACTGCCTCCTTGCAGAGGAGTTGGGCACGTCGTCTCAAGAGCCGCAATCGCATGCGGAACTGCTCTCCTCCGAGGGGTGCGGGTCGGCTGGAGGGTACTGCTCACTCCTAGAGGCAGTCCCTGACCAACCACTGAGAACCCACCTGTCCAAGTGATAGTGGACCAGGCGGAAAGGAATTGGCAGAGCCGACCCCATGGGAGGACCCAGAGCTGCGTGACTGGTGTAGGGGTGGCCACCCCAACCCCTCACTGAACAGGCTTAGAAGAGAGGCTCCAGGACCTGAGCCTTGGCCTCCTTTATGGGGCTGCTGAGGACCCTGCTTGGGCCGAGGGTGCCAAGCTTGAGCCTGCTGCTGCTGCTGTCCTCCTTGATAAGAGGGCTGTCGGACCACAGGGAAGAGTGCGAAATGCTTCTTTTCTCTTCTGCTGGTTCTTGCCCGAAGAACCCTTGGCAGAAGTAGCATCCAGGGTGGCACTGGACTGCTCTATACACTGAAGGTGACTGGCCACTCCTGGACCGAACAAGTCGGTACTCAGGAAGGGCACATCAGCAAGCTTATGCTGAGTATCCGCCGGGAAGGAGGAAAGCCTCAGCCAAGTCCTGCAGCGAGAGGCCACTGCGGCTGCCAGTGAGTGGGCACAAGAATCCCGATATCCAAGGCCGTCTGGAGCTGCTGTTTAGCAACAGCACGCTCTGGTCACAGACCTGCTTGACCATGGTCTGCATGTCCAGTGGGAGATGAGGGAGGACCTTGTCCAATGACCCAAGAAGGGCATGAGAGAAGTGTGCCATAATGACTGCCGAGCTGGCCTGAAGAAGGCCCAGAGAAGAGGCCGCATAGACCTTATGGGCAGTGTGGTCCATATTCTTAGACTCCTTGTCCGGGGGGGGTTGGTCAGTGTCAGCCGAACTACCAGTACGCCTGAACACAGAGACGGTCACCAGGCTCTCGGCAGAAGGGTGCTCTGTGAACCCCGCAAGGGACCACATGGACACCGAGTACTTGCGGGCCATGCAGGCAGATGGTGCTGGGCAGGAGGCAGGACACTGCCAAAGTTCAAGGACCGGGCCAACAATGGCCTCAGCCACTGGAAAGGCCTCCGTTGGGGTATCCCTCTCTTGAGGATGTCAGTGAGAGGGTACTCCGCCTTTTCTGGACAGGCTCCAGGGCATTCCGGTGGAATTGGAGATGAGGCGGAGAATGCCCTGGAAAGAGGAAGGGCCTTCTTCTTTCCCTGCGCCAACTGACAACTCATCATCCTTGGGATGTGAGTGCAAGCCGGTGACATCCGAGTCCGAAGAGTCATGATATGGCAGTCTACCGCCTAAGTAACCCTTGATCTGCCAAGGGCGGCCTGGGGTGACTGTTATCTACAGACATCGGGGAAGCCCGGTGTCCTGTCGGTCCTCTTTCGAGGGAGCCCCTCCCTCAGGCTGTTTAGGCAGTGGTTCCATCCGAATCGGTGGAGAGACTGGAGTAGGCCTAGCCAGGAGATGACCCGGCCCCACGGGTGGAGGAACCGAGGGCTTCAGTTCCGGAGGGGTCAGCGAAAACCAAGTGATGGTTGGGCTAGGTGGTGGTGCCGGCTTCTGCCCGGTCAAGATCAGCTGCCGCCACATAAGGTCTTCATAGCACCGAAGTTTCCGCTGGAGACTCTCCTCGTCCGAAGAGGATGAGGACCTGTGGCATTGCCTCTTTTTTGAGTGCTTATGGTTCTTCCTCAGTCAATCGTCTGAGGGGGTCCTGGACCAAGACCAAGATCAAGGAGGCTGACTCGGTCGATCGGGAGACACCCGGATCGGTGAGACCCGGGGGTCCAGGACCGGTTCCTTGATGCGGACACCAGCAGCCTGGGTCTCCTCATCCGGAAAGACCAGGACCAGAGCCCGTTCCAACGAGTCGTCGGGCACAGCCTGTGACATGGGGTCGGGGATAATTTCGACCTCGTCGGCCAGCTCCTCAGTCCCTTGGCCAGACACAAGATCCGAAAAGCCAGCGGCCGAAGATGCAATCTCGACCAGAGTCGAGACTGCGTGTTCTTGGGACTCGGACCTCTCCCAGTCCCAAGAGTGTCTCCGTCGGGACGAAGACGATGGGTCCTTATGCCTCTTACGAGAGCGGGAGGAGTGCGAGCCTGAGGGCGCCTCACCCCGAGTGGGGAGATACTGGCACATCTCCCTGAAGGAGACCATAGAGGTAGAGCCTAGGTTTAGCGGGACAAAGAAGCTTCGATTGGCCGAAGCACGAGCTGCTTCCTCCTCGAATGCCTTCATCTGTTCCAGCTGATTGGCGGAGCCCATGGCCACGGAAACAGCCCATCTAACCTCCTTCGATTTCACCGGCGGGTTTCTTTTTTCTGGTCTCCCCAGCTTCAAGTGTACCTTGCGGTAGTCCAGGACATTGGGAAGGAAGGCCAAGCAAAAACCGCACGACAAGGTGTCATGTCCGACACCTAGGCAGTAAACGCACATGAGGTGGGGATCAGTGTGTGACATCTTCTGGCCGCAGGGGCACTAGCGAAATCCTGGGGAAGATTTTTCCTCCATAGCTGATGTGACGAAAGCATGATCGCTAACTCAAATGAGTTTGATTTTTGGTAAAACTGACAATTTGAAAGCCAGGGCCTACGAAATGCTGAGAGCACAAGGGAACCTGCATCTTCCAGCGGAAAGGAAGATCTGGTGTCATGGGGTGGAGCCGAGGTATATACCACCCGGGTGGGTGGGAGGAGCCAGCTTGAAGACTTCCAGCAAGATTTAAAGTGGAAGGGGACACGCCAAACCGTGTGGATGAACAACATATCCACGGTCCTAGAACCCACCTTTTACCCCAGGACTAGGAGAGCTGTTGTGAGACACTCAATCCTAGTCCTCCCCTCCAACCCCCGATGGCGGGCCCGTTCCTGAATCAGTGCATGCAGCGTGGAAGCAAGGTTTGCGTCCAGCACCTCAACCCTCAGCGCAACCCGGTCCGCCCATAATTTCCTTTTTACCTGAGGTTCTGACATCACTTCCCAAAAGGACGAAGGACATACACCTGTCATAACCTTAACAGACCAGCACACTGCATAGGGGGTAGATGCACACACACGCTCACACAAAGGAAAAAAAAGGGGGGAACCTAAACAGAAAGGGAAAGAGACATGTGGGGAGTGGTGCAATGCACTGGTTGTGGAGTGGCACTCTTTTGGGAGACGTTCTGGAGGCTGCGATGCTGCCCTATTTGCAGGCACCTCTCTGGTCTGAGGAAGGAGGTTGCCTGTCTCCAGGCCGACCTGGCGAGGGTTCTGGAATCCTCCTCCCCCACCCAGGGACCACCAGGGCCACTGCCGCTGCCCCCAAGATTGACAAAAAAGAGGAGCGGTTGGACCATAGTGGGCTGAGGGAGGGTGAGGGTGGTGGATCATAGGTGTATCCCTCCAGTTGTACCTCTACACAATTCATACGCTAAACTGGAGGAGCATGGTTCCTCTATGGAGGCACCCGCAGTGGAGATCAAGGAGATGCTGGAAACCTCCACAAAGAAGACCAAGAGGAGGGTGGCATGAAACCCCACAGGGGAAGGAAACAACTCCTGGTGCAGAACTCAATCATTAGGAGGGTAGAACTTGGGGGTGGAGGAGAGCGGGAGGTAGGGTGCCTGCACGGCGCCATGGCTGGGAGGGACAGGATGCGAATTCTTAGAATCACGGGAGCAGCGGCACAGGAGAGGGAGCTGGGCATCATGATCCATCTGGGGACAAATGACCTGGCTGGGAATGGGATCAGAGCAGTGCAGGAGACGTTTGTAGAGTTGAGGAGGGGCCATGGACAAGTAGCACGCCCGGTAACCTTGTCGGAGGTGCTGCCTGTCTATGGCATGGGTGAGGCTATGGTACTCCACACCATGGGATTCAATGAATGGTTGAAAAACTGGTGCGGAGCTCAGGGTTTTGGCTTCACTGGGGACCGGGGGTCCACCTGGAGGGACACAGGCCTATACTGGTGCAATGGTCTACATAGGAAGGGAAACAAGGATCCTAGGTGATAGGTTTAACTGCTTCATCGGCAAGCACCTAAACTAGCCAAGGGTGGAGGTACTGAAAAGAAGCATGGAAATCCCAGCCCCCCACACACACACACAAAACAGGGTAATTAGTGAGGTAAACACTAAGGTAGAGAAGTCGAAAGGGAACAGGACAGGGGTCAATGGAGAAAAAGGCAAAGACAGTAAGGACAGGGATGGGGCAAAAAGGGGTAAGAGTATTAAAATATGGAGGGTGACGAATACCAATGCATGTAGTCTGGGTAACAAGCTCCCTGAACTAGTGGCCTTGATGGAAGAGGGACACCTGGATATCATGGCAATCACAGAAACATGGTACACAGAGAACCATGGCTGGGATGTCAACATACCAGGGTACACAATCTACAGGAAGGACAGGGAGGGTAAAAGAGGAGGAGGATTAGCTCTCTACATAAGGGAAGGGATCAAAACAATGGAACTAAAGGGTAAACAGGGAGGAGAGGAGGAACTGTGGGTCACCCTGGAGACAGGAAATTGCACCACAATCTGCACGGGGGGTTGTATACAGACCCCCGTCTCAGGGGGAGGAAATGGACAAGGAAATGACAGAAGGCATCCTTAGAATGGCAGAAAGTGAGGAGATATTGTTGACGGGGGACCTCAATATGCCAGATGTTAACTGGAGCACCTTTTCTGTAGCCACATCCAAGAGCACGGTAATTCTTGATGCTCTACAGGGGGGCATGCCTCAGACAGCTAGTGTTGGAACCCACTAAGGAGGCAGCAATCCTAGACCTGGTACTCTCAAACAGGGATCTCGGATTTAGAAGTGGGTAGCCATCTGGGAACAAGCGACCACCAAACAGTATGGTTCATGATAAACACAGCTGTATGGTCAAGTCACAGAAAGGTGAGGGTATTGGACCTTAGGAGGGCTGACTTTGGCAAAATGGGGGGAGTGCCTCAGAAAAGCAGCAGCAAATGGGCAAGAAGGTGGGGTGGAGGAATAATGGGGAAAAAAATCAAAGCTGCCATCATAGAGGCAACAAGCCTTTGTGTGAAGCAAACAAACAAAACGAAGGAAAAAAACACTATGGTTCTCAAAAGAGGTGGCGGGGAAGGTTAGGGAAAAAAAGACAGCATTTAGGAAGTGTAAGGAATCACAGAAGGAGCAGGACAGAGAACAGTACCAGTTAAAGCAGAAGGAAGCGAGGAAGGCAGTCAGAATAGCAAAGGCCCAACCCAAGGAAAAGATAGCCAACTCAGTTAAGAAGGGAGTAAAACCTTTTATAGGACCAAAGGAGGGATAGTGAGGCTTAATAAAGGGGAGGAGGGTGGGCAGAGGGTGACGGTGACAAAGCAGAGATACTGAACAAATTCTTCTGCTCAGTATTCACAAAAGAAGAGGAGGGGGAGATACCTAAATCAAATAATAGAAGCACAATGGATAGGGGGGTCAATACTAGTCCATTCACAGAAGAAAGGGTCCTGAAAGAACTCCTAAAACTGAAGGTGGACAAAGCAATGGGGCCTGATGGGATTCACCCCAGAATTCTAAAAGAACTAAGGGAAGAACTAGTGGCACCACTGACTACCCCTTTTAACAAATCATGGGAGGAGGGTGTGGTACCTGAGGACTGGAGGAGGGTGGATGTGATTTCCCTTCACAAAAGTGGAAGCAAGGCAGAGGCAGGAAACTACAGACCTGTTAGTTTGACCTCAGTGGTACGGAAAATGATGGAATCACTTCTGAAAGAAAGAACTGTTGAGTACCTAGAGGCCAGTGGGACACAGGACCCAAGGTAGCATGGATTCACAGTGGGAAGGTCATTTCAGATGAATCTAACAGATTTCTTTGACTGGGTGACCAAAGTAGTAGACCAGGGAGGGGCTGCAGATGAGGCCTACCTAGACTTTAGCAAGGTATTTGACATAGTCCCACACAAAAGATTAATAAACAAGTTAGCCAGGCTGGGAGTGGGTCCCAGGGTGGTAACCTGGGTAAAAGACTGGCTGGACAACAGGACACAGAGGGTAATAGTAAACGGAGTTCACTCCAAAGAAAGGGGGTCTACTAGAGGGGTACCGCAGGGTTCAGTACTGGGACTGGTCCTCTTTAATGTCTTTATAGGTGACATTGCGGAGGGACTGGAAAGAAAAGTATGTCTCTTTGCAAATGACACACAGATCTGCAACAGGGTTGATACATAAGGGAGGTGGAAAGGATAAGGGACTTGGCAAGAATGGAGGACTGGTCAAAAGTATGGCAGCTTAGATTCAATGTAAAGAAGTGCAAAGTGATGTACCTGGGAAACAAAACCCCAAGGGAAGAGTACACAATCGGGGGATACGACAACAAAAATGGAAAGGTCATATCAGATGACCTAAAGGTGAGCAAGCAATGTGAGGAGGCAGTAAGAAGGTCTGGGGGATACTGGAATGCACAGGGAGAAGCATCACCGGTAGAAAACAGGAAGTTGTTATCCCTCTGTACAGACAGTTGGTGAGACCCCATCTGGAGTGCTGCGTGCAGTTCTGGAGACCCCATCTCCGCAAGGATATAGACAGGATGGAGGCAGTCCAGAGGAGGGCAACTAAAATGGTGCAGGGTCTGCACCAGAAGCCATACGAAGAGAAACTAAGAGAGCTTAATATGTATACCCTCGAGGAAAGAAGGGAGAGGGGGGACATGATAGAAAATTTCCTAAGTACCTCAAGGAAATCAATAAAGTTCAAGAGGGTAGCATCTTTCAGAAAAAGAGATGTGCAAGAACAAGGGGACACAATTTGAAAATAGAGGGGAGACACCTCAGGTTAACCTGAGGAAGTATTTTCTCATGGAGAGGGTGGTGGATGCATGGAACGACCTTCCTGAGGAGGTCATGGGGTCAAAAACACTGGGGGAATTTAAGAATGCATGAGACAGACATAAGGTAATTGTAGTGGGAGGTAGGAGGAAGTAGGCTGTCGGTGAAACTAGGATCTGCAGCTTATCCAATACGTAGGGAAATAGGCAGACTAGGTGGGTCAAGCGGTCCTTATCTGTCATCAAAGTCTTATGTTTCTATGTTTTACCTGTTATATTACGGCAGGATATCCAAACACCTACAACACTGAGTCAGGACTGCATCACCTCTGTTATATTATAGCAGGGTATCCATGAACCTACAGTACTGAAGCAGTACTGTTTTACCTGTTATATTATGGCAGGATTTCTTCATTTAACAGATCAGACTGCATCTCATTACATTTGTAATTTCTGTTTGGCTAACTAGTACAGATAGTTTTTTGCTATCTTACTTTTCTCTGTGCTTAGGTGTTTTTGCTTGTTATGCAAATGTTACTTTAAGAGCCTGTGTTTTAGTTACTGGGCTTTTGCTAGTTGTGCAAGTGTTACTTTTAGAGCCTGTGTTTAGGTACTGTGACTGCTTTCTCCAGCGTTACTTTAAGAGCATGTAGTGCTTTCGGCTCTGCTACATGTGCTGTTTTACCCTGCTCACTTCTTGATATTTGCATGTTGTGTTTGTTAACATACAAGTGTCCTCACAGCAATCTCTTTGTTATAGCTTGTTATAGCTCCCCAGTTCTACTCCTCCACCTGTTAGGTACCCTCCTCTGCTGTCCTTTCTTTGCCTGCATTTACCCTGTTATATTAACACAGTGAGTTTTACAGCCTCTTACTGTTGCTGCTTTGTTTCAGGAAGCCACATCTCCTCCCTGCATAGTGTTCGCAAGTGCTCAGTGTGCCCATCACCCTTCCTTCCCCCATTCTCTGGTCCCACAACCCGTCCCTTGGTCTGGCCTTTGTGTATTACTGCAGAAGTTCCCTTATGACACCTTGCCCCTTCTATCCACAGGTCTTTTTCACCTGCCTGGCCTTGCAGCACACAGAGCTTGGAGCTCACAGAATCACTCCCTGGCCACACAATTAACCTCAGCAGATGCTGAGCCCACCACTGCACAAGGAACAAGAGCACAAGAGCATACTGTGTTAGTCCGTCGATGCTTTGCATTAACTGCCCCGCCCACCACCCTGGGACATCCCTTAATTTATAGGTCATCACTGTCACGTGACCTATCTCCCCACTTTCCCATTAGCAGGTAATATTCCTTGACCTCTAGATATCACCCTAACGTGCTAACTCCTCCTCACTAGCCTCCCTGTGCTACCTCCATTAATTACACCAGCGTCCACTAGGAGTCACTCTTGTGCACTCTTTTCTCTCCTCTCCCTGGTATTTTTCCCCACATTCTTTTGACCCCAATTTTCAAAGCCCCCTAGCCAACAACCTCTACCCTATCATCCTACTGCCCTTTTCCTATCCCTCCCATTGCCCTCTCCCAGGATTCTAACCCCTGACCCCGTTCCCCAAAGTCAGGTACCCTAACCACTACGCTCTCTGTGGGGTACAATTGCTCCTGCTCTGTTTCTCTGCCTTATATTTAATGTTGCTTGCTCCCCCTGTTTCTCAGGACTATTTTTACTCTCCCCATCCCCCTTTTTCACCAACTGCACTTAATTCATCTGTCACTATCCACCCCCTTACTGACACCTGCTCTCCCTAGCCTACGTTATTATGGGACACTTACGATTTCGAATAACACTTGTATTCATTATATTGCTCACACTCCCTTTTGATCTAGCTGATCGCATATCCACACTGTCCCCCACTTTGCCACTTTTAACTAACACCTCAAGCTACCGGCACAGTGAGTGGTGCACCAGCCCACTCTCCTTGCCCCCCATCCTGGCCTACCACACTTCTGCCCATTTCAACTCACTCACCCTCCCTTCTATACCACTCTTCACCTCACAGCCACCCCTCGCTGTCATGTGCAAACCCTCAAAAAGCAGATTACCTATTCATTCTAAGCTGTTTAGGAACTTCATAATTCATTGCGAGCTACTTCTATTGCTACTCTCTGGCAATATTCACCCTAATCCTGGTCCTGTACAGCAACCACTTGGAAGCATGTGCAAACAGGGCAGCATTAAGCTAGCATCAATCAACATCTGCAGTCTTTTGCCCAAACTTGATCTCCTCCAGAGATGGGTCCTTCAGCACAAACCTGATGTCCTTGTAGTGGTCGAAACATGGCTCTCTCCCAAAATCCCTGACACTGCTGTTGCTCTTGATGGCTACACCATGTTCAGAGAGGACAGACTGGGCAAGAGGTGGTGTGCTGTTTACTTATTAGACTCACTACAGGGTCAAGTCCTCCTGACAACTGCATTTGATAACAATGCCCAGGCACTTGCAGTCAAAATTGCAATTGACACCAGTGGTAAGTCCCTCACTGTTCTCTCTGTATATATTCCCCCTATCCTTAGGGACTTGCAGAGGCTTTAGTCTTATACTTAACTACACCTCTAGCCTTGCAAATCGCTCTGAAATAGTAGTTCTTGGTGACTTGAATGTAAACTAGCTTGCCCCTGTAGCTGACACTTTTAAAGACGCACTCACTGCCCTTAACCTCTCCTGATTGGTTAATTCCCCCACCAGGTGCAACTAAACAACAAGCAACAGCACTCAATTAGACCTACTCCTTACCAACCATCCTTAAAGGTTTATGGGCACTGAGGTCTTATCTGACTTACTCAGTGACCACTCCCCGGCAATCAGCTTCTGGTCTAACAAGGCCCCTAAATTCTCCCCTCAGGCAATTTACCAACACATCCTGAAAAAAGGGCAGCGGCAGTGTGGCAGAGTTACGCTACACCTTTGGCTGTAACTGATGGACCACTTTTCTATCTCCATATTTCCTATTTCCTAGCAACAGTTAACGCTTTTCTCTTTGCTTGTCTTCTCTCTCCCCCCCCCACCCTAGGTTGGCCACCTAGCGTAGCTATTTACTGTTCCTACTAAACTACTACTAGTGTTCTCTTCATTCTTTTTCCATTTCCATCCATCCAGTCACTGGAATGATGCCAAACACCCAGAGAGGTGGTGTGTAAAGTGCATAAGTGCATTTTGTGTACAAAAAGCATGAAGGCTATTTTAAATAGGAATGAATACATTTAGTAAAGCCTTTTAAAGAAAAATTATTCAGAAGTCATATAAAACAATTATAATGGCATGATTAGTACAGTTATAAGAAATTCTTAATGTATTTTCATAAATTCACACTATAAACCTGTTACTGTCTTCTATGTATGAGAATGTAGTACACTTTATGAAAGTGCTTAGTCACTCTGGATCAGAGATATAGAGAGTCAATATCTGTGGAGATATACATGGTACCTTTAACTAAACCAGGAAATCCCCTGAAACAACCCCCACCCATGGTTTTGAAACATGTTCAGATATGAAACAGCACGTCCAGACATGTAAATAGAAAAAGGCTCAGTCAGGTGATCCCACCAAAAAGATATAAAAACCTTTTCACTAAGTTTGCTTCAGTTCAGTCCAGTGGGCCTCAGCCCTGAGAAAGGAGACGAGAGGCAGACAAGCTGTTGAATGCAGATGAAAAGGGTCTTAGGAGCTCTAAGATCCAGAACTGTATTATGGGAGAAACTACTGATTTTAAGTAGTGATTTTCTTTGCAATTTGTTTGTGTTCATTTATTATTTTTCGAACTTTTGAAAAATAAATATCTCACCAAGGTGTGTTTTAAACCTGTAAATTTGCCTAGTCTGAAGTTTAGTCCCACACGCTGTGACAGGCAGCAGTTCTTATGTCACCTTCAGCAGTGTGACTGGATGCCTATTTTTTGGGCCGTTAATGCTGACTCTTCACTAGACTACTTTACCACCACTTTCAACGTAGCCTGTGATATCTTTGGCCTTCTCAGAAAAAGAGAATCCAAAGGTGCCTGTAACCCCTGGATCTCCACCTCTCTCTCCTTAATCAGACAGCTGCTCAAGATCATCTCTGGCACTCTCCTTCCTTCCAGGGTCTGAAGGCAGGTCAGTGAACCTTCCTGCCCTCCCCAGAGCTGACGCTGAATTACAGAAGGGCAGGGTCTGAAGGCAGGTCAATGAACCTTCCTGCTCTCCCCAGAGCTGATGCCGAATTACAGAACTGCAGGGTCTGAAGGCAGGTCAATGAACCTTCCTGCCCTCCCCAGAGCCGACGTCGAATTACAGAAGTGCAGGTACGATTTCCCAAGCAAGTCACTCGGCCAGATCTTGAACTTGGCATAATTCCTGTGCAGCCTGCTCCCAGCTCCCTGTGTGTGCTGCTGCTGCTGCTGCTTGAGCATTTTTTTTTCATTTGGCTGTGATTTTAGTTGCTCTTTAAGATCAGAATTGTTTCACTTAGCCCTAGCCTAGCAAATTGTATAATGTTTTTTACATTGTTTAGCTGGTCTAAATTTAATTGCTGGTGCCATACAATATTGTTACCTGCTAGCTGAAATTTTTTATTAACTTGGTTCTATTCAAACCCCTCCAATCCCACGGCTCCTCTGGCCCTACTTTACATACTGTCCCTCCACAGGGTGGACATGTGCATAGGGCATGGACACTTCGACCCCACAAGGCAAAATCTCAACAACCCCAAGTCTTGTGGTCATTACTACTGGACCTCTCCCACAACAAAGAATGATTTTCTCATAGCACACGAGTTGGTAAAGTGGGGCACCTACTACGTGTTGCTCCATGAAGCATGTAGGAGGCTCCGTAACCTCTCAAAACGCCCAGTCAAGCAAGTGTTGGTATGACTACTTGCTCTTCTACTGCTCCGTGCAGGTGATGTTCAGCCAAACCCGGGGCCCCCATTAGCCAATATCCTTGTCTCCACCCCCCAGGATCTTCACTGGGCATCATCGAAAGGATAAGGATAGCGCACATGAACGTCTGCAGCCCTAGACCTAAAATTCACGAGGTCCAAGCCTGGCTAGACCTCTACAAGCCAGATATCTTTGCTATCTCGGAGACCTGGCTTAAGGCCCACATCCTAGACCATGAGATCATGATCCTAGGGTACAAAACCTTCAGACAAGACAGGGCAAAAAAGAGAGGGGAAGGGGTCTAATCTATACGAAAGAGACTCTAAATGTGGCACTACTGAAGTCCAACCTTGGGAGTTGCCAGGATGGGGAGTCTATTTTCATCCGTCTGACCCTCGGTCAAGCTAAGCATCTCACCATCGGCTGTGTCTATAACCCCCCTACGACTGCCCAACTTGCTCTTGAGAGCATCACCAAATCGGTTGGCAGTGAATTAACCAATGAACTCCTAATTATGGGAGACTTCAACCTGAACTGGGCCTCTGACCCCAACAAAGTCCTCAAGGCAACGATCCATGACGCAAACCTGGAACAGGTTATCTCTCTACCCACCAGGCTCAACTATAAAACTGGGAACCACACTACTCTTGACTGGGCTCTGGTATCCAATCCCCTCTACATACAGAAAGCAGACATACTGGCAGACGCTATCAGTGACCACTCCCCAATTTTCTGTATTTGGAAAAACAGTGCACCAAAGATTCCTCCCAGGATACTCACGGTACGTGATTTCTCCAATTTCATGTCCTCAAAGTTTAATGACTACCTAAGTAACCTGGACTGCAGCCCACTTAGGCTCCTCATGACCTTGGACGAGGCCCTGGCCTACTTCCAAGACTCACTACTCAAAGCGGCCTCATTCGTTGCCCCCCTTAAAAACTTAGAACAAACGGAGACTGCTACAAGTGGATCTCCCCCTCAGTGAAATCTCAGATGAAAAGCAGGGACAAGGCCTAGAAGAAGTTCTGGGTCTCCCTTCTCCCTGCAGATCTGGTTACTTACAAAACCCTAAGAAATAAATGTAAGTTAGCCGTCAAACTTGCGAAAAAGGAGTATGTATCCCACTTCCAATGGTCCAACCTGGGGAACCCCAAGCTTTTCTGGTCACACATCAACGAACTGCTTAAGGGCAATTCCAAGGAGGCACTAGGTCCAATAGAGGTACAAGGACAGCATGTCAGCGACTGCCACCAAATAGGCTCAGCAATCAACCACCACTTCAGCAACCTCGATGATTACAAGTTAGGGCTGCCCCATCTATGCCTTTACAGATCTCTGACGTACCCCCCCAGTCTAAAAAGACCCCAATTTCACCTAAGATTAGTCAAGGTGAGTGAGGTCCTTAAGCTACTTAAAGCCCTCAAAAACAAAGGCTCTGGAGGCCCTGATGGAATTAGTCCAAGGTTACTCAAGGAAGGTGCCCAGTCCCTTGCCAAACCTCTGGTCTGGATCATCAACAGGTCACTACTTGAAGGTTACATTCCACACTAGTGGAAGGTGGCCAGTGTGGTCCCCATTCACAAGGGGGGCTCGCGCGAACAAACTGGTAATTATAGGCCCATCTCCCTGCTATGTACCCTTGCTAAACTGCAAGAAAAGCTAGTGTACGGGCAACTGAGAGACTACCTTGAGCTCCACCAACTCCTAGCCCCCTCACAGCATGGCTTTTGGGCAAACCATGGGACAGATACGGCACTCATCAATCTCACAGTGGACGTATTTAGGGCACTGGACGTAGGCATGTCGACGGGTGCAATCTTTATAGATCTGTCCAAGGCGTTTGACCTTGTGGACCACAACCTTCTTCTAACTAAGCTTCATGGCATAGGTCTTGATGCCCAGGCCCTAAATTGGTGCAAGAGTTACCTATCAGGCCGGTCCCAGAAGGTCATTTGGAAGGGAGAGCTATCTGACCCTCTTCCCATCAAGGAAGGGGTGCCTCAGGGTTCAATTCTTGGCCCCCTCCTGTTCTCTCTCTTCACAAATGACCTCAACTGTCACTGCGGGGATAGCTCAGTTGTTCAATGCGCTGATGATACAGTCATCTACCGGTCCATGTCTACCCTCCAGGACCAAGGGGATCTAAATGCACTTGAGGCCTGGCTTACATCTAACAGAATGGTCCTCAACGCAGCAAAAACAAAAGCCTTGCTGTTTGGCCCTAGATCCCTCGGCCAGGACAGGACCAATTCCTTACAACTAACTTCCCTTGCTGGAAAGAATATACACATTGTAGACAAAATAAAATACCTTGGGCTAACTATCGACCAAGGTCTCACCTTTAAGTCCCATGTAGACCAGGTAACTAGGTCTATCCACGGCAAACTTGGCACCTTGTACCGCTAAAAAAAACAACTTATCCCGGAGGCAAGGAGCAATTGCCTCCAGTGTCCTCCTTCTTACATTAACGTATGCCGCCTCTGTAATTCAGGGTATGTCAAAGCATGAGGTCGACAGGTTTCAGTCCTGTACAACAAGGTGGTGAGGTTGCATACACTGAGTCACCCAAGAAGCCACCCCTGCATCTCACTGGCCCAGCTTCAATGGCCTTCCTTTGAGGCTCATCTTCAGTACCCCCTGCTCTGCCTTGCTTACAAACTGCAGCACCCGGCTGCCCCACCTAGCCTTACAAGAATAATCATTCCTAAGTCTAACCCTCGTAGACTCAGGACCACCAGTCAATCCCTACTAGCAATTCTCAGAATCAAGACTAACATGGGAGGCAAATCCTTTGCTCACACTGCCCCTAAGCTGTGGAACACTCTCCACCTTCAGTACAGGAAGCCCCATCGCTGTTAAACTTTTCGCACAAGGCTCAAGTCCCATCTGCTTGGGGCAAGTTCGTGCCATTATCAGGGTATTGGATAGTCACCCCCAGTCCCACATCCTACACCAATCCCTCTCCTTTTCTCACCCAAAATGACTCCAAAAGCATGCCTCAACTCCCTGAATTGTTGCACTTATGTTCAATATATTGAAATATTGCCTTTACTGTAACCTTGAATTTCACGTCTACTTTCTCTGCACCCTATACTACCTGACTGTACTGTACTTGTTTCTGTCTCCCAGGCTGCCCCTGAAAAAGGACCTTCGGGGCTCAGTGGGCCTACCCGGTCATCAAAATTCAATAAATAAATAAAATAAATTCCATGCCACTGGTAACCCCTCTGACTGGGAGAGGTACAATGCAGCTAGAAACAACTGCACTCGTGCAATTCACCTTACAATCCGATTATTACAAAGCTGTGTTTACTGACACATGAGATAACAGCAGGAATTTTTGGAGAACATCCAGGAACTGACTGGCAAACCCAACAAAACTCCACCCTCACTTATCAACATCAACGGGGTTTCCACCCAGGATCCACAACAAATTGCTGACATCTTTAATAATGTCTTCTAGGACCTGAGTGGAATCCTTCTCCAGATTTCTTCTCTAATGCCCCCTCTACACCTGGAACTCCTAACAGCCCCCCTAGAATTATGACCACTCCCAACTCCCCCCTTTCTACTTTAGGACAGTCTCGGCCAAAGAGACAAAAAAGTACCTCCTTTGGGTCCTTAAAGGAAAACTACACCCAAAACTTGAAAAAATATATGTTGTGCAGAGTGTTTTAATTTGTATGTGAAGTTCTAGTGTTTCCTTCCCTCTGACTGGTATTAGGAGTTTTTCCTAAATTAGCCTGCTAGCTTTATACTAGTTTTACTACCCCTGGGAATCTTCATCCCTGATAGCTTAATTGTATTTCTTGTTCCCACAGTGCATCTTGTCTCATGTGACTGTGATGTAAGAGAGACCCAACATTCAGCACACACATGCCAAACAAACTAAATATCTTGGAAGCTTTACAAGCTGCACAAAAATTACCAGCAGCAAAGTTTTTCAGGACAGTAAAACCTTTACAATGAGGGTGGTCACCAAGCTGAATTCTACAGATTTTAAAATATAGCAATCTCTACTGTTGTGAACCGATTGTAAAGCAATGCTTTCTGCTGGATGTATGGTCTCTACTACGTCACCGTCACATGAAACAAGGTGCATTGTAGGACAAAGAAATACAATTAAGCTGTTTCATATGGAGATCTCCAGGGGTCGTAAAACTACCCTAAAGCTAGCAGGCTAATAGGAAAAACACTTCTTAGCAGACAGAGGGAAGGACACACAACAACTTAACATACAAATCAAAACACTCTGCACAACATATGTTTTTGCAAGTTTTGGGTGTAGTTTTCCTTTAACAGATTGTGCTACAGCAGTGATTCCCTTGATCTAAAACTTCTCTGCCTTACCCTAGATGCTGTACTGCTACCCCTCACCAAGATTTTCAATCTGTCCCTCTGCCTAGGTCAATTAATTCTTTTGTGGAAGGCAGCCATAGTTACCTGTGTCTACAAGAGCGGAGACAAGACCTTGCACTCTACCGTCCCATCTCTATACTCCCCCCCCCAAAGCGCTTGAACATACCATTTCTGATCAGCTTTCCGATTACCCGTCCAAATACAACACTCAATGTCTGCAGCAACATGGGTTTAAAAAAAATCATAGCACCACTACCGCGCTTCTTGAATATACTACATTTATTTACAGAGCACTCGACCGTGGCCACCTAGTTGGGTCCATCTACACTGACCTAACTAAAGCATTCGACATGGTTAACCATTCCCTACTTATTGAGTCTCTCTCCATCCTTGGTCTTTCACATGCAGTTACCTCCTGGTTTCAGAACTACCTTGCTGGCAGAACGCAATGGGTGAAAATTGAGGGTACCCTCTCCACCCCCCATCCTGTGCTCTCCGATTTACCTCAAGGTTCCATTCTTGGCCCCCTTCTTTTTAGTCTCTTCCTCAATTCCCTCCCCCAGGCCTGCCCCAGTCAACTCCTCCTCTACGAGGATGATGCTGTCTTATTCACGAGCCAGCCAGACCCCTCCCTCCTTACTAGAGAGTTGCAGCACAGCTTTGCCCTGGTCAAGTCCTGGCTTACAGAACACAAGTTAAGCCTGAACTATAGAAAGACCAAAGCGATGTTATTTGCAAATTTTCACAACAAGAATAAGTCAGCTCAGTTCACCATCTTTAACAACTGTCGTGATCCTCTGGAGCAAGTACACAATTTCAGGTACCAAGACATTACACTTGACAGTACCTTATCCTTTAATGACCATATAAACATCATTTCTAAAGCTGTTAATACCCAAATAGGGCTCTTCTACAGACACCATCACAGCCTTACTCCGATGCACTGTCTTGCTGTCAGCAGCACTGTCCTCCCTCTTGTAGACTATGGGCTAGTCATTTATGGAGCAGCTATTGACACCTCACTTAAACGTATTAAGGTTGCTCTCAATAAGGCTGCCGATTAGTTTCTGGGGCTCACAGGTACAGGCACACCTGTGTTCTGTATACCCAAACCTGCTGGCTGAATCTTAGTGGCAGGATCATGTACCAGACCTGCCTACTAGGTAAGAAGATCTATCTGGGTCTAACCCACTTCAACAACACAACATCTCCTTACCCCAATAACCAATCCTAGAAGGACGAGAAGTGCAACTAGACCTACCTATCAGGCCCCATTCTGTCGCACTAATCAAGCACAGCAGGCCTTTCTCTACAGAGCTCCCACCTGGCAATCTTATCTCCCTCTTGATGTACAAACTGCCTCCAAGTTAGGGCAGTTTAAATGCAACCTCAGACAGTACCTTCTTTCTCTCAACCGATGCAACTGCCCAACTTAAGCTACTTCACCCTCACTCATCCCAGTTCCTGGCTAAATAGCTACCACTCCCCCAAATAGGTACCTCTCTCGACATGTTTCCGCTCTACTTCACTTCACTCTGCAGCTCCTGAACCCTGATTTCCCCCCATTCTCCCTCCTCCCTCTCTCCCCTTTTTCACTGCTCCTTTTTATTTGTCTTGGCAGACCCATGTTAACCTATTGACTTCGACAAAGTTTTTCTTGACTGCCTATTATCACATACTGAAACATTATTGTAATTTTATCTTACCTTTTACCCTGGTATCTATTTTTGGTTCTTATTTGCCAGCTTTTTTGATATTTTTTATTTGCCACTGTTTTGATATTTCTCTAGCAAGTCAGAGCTTCTATGCACCTAACTATCCTAGATCACTGCCAGCTTGTATACTCTATGTAAGCTTCCATGCACCTAATAATTTAGCCTACTGCCCACAGTTACAGCAGGTAGGCATCTTAGATAGACCTTGAACGAGGGCTTCTGGAAGTTTTAGATGGCTGCACACTAGCTGTTTTGAGCTCCGCTACAGAACTGCGTTTGGTGTGAATTTAAAAGTAAATGGCTTCTGTAACAAGAGCGAAGTTGGCTAAAGAAGCCACCGAAGGCAAAGTGGCTTTAACTGAAAAGTTTCTTACCCCACAACAAGGGAAAGCAACTCCGACGCTGGTGGGGGCAGAAGCTCCCAGCTCAGAAGGAGGAATGGCTTCCCCAGCAATTGGGTGTCCAGAGATGGCCGCAAAGCTGAAACAGCCAGTGAAGCCCTTGCTGCAAACAATCCAAAATTTAATTCATGATTTTCAGCAAGAAATGCAAGTATCCCTAACTCAGGTTAATGTCACACTTGGGAGCATTTCAAATCGCTGTCAGCTAATCGAGGAAAAGATTTCCACAGTGGAGCACTGAGTGGAAGCAGCTGAGAGTGCAACGGAGAAATTGTCAGCTCGAGTCCTGACTTCAGAGAGCACTCTGAATGTGGTACTACACGAACAATTAGCAGCAATGAACAAAATTGAAAGAATAGAAAATACCCTTTTGTTAAGAAATTTGCGAGTTATTGGTCTCTCAGCAGATATTGCTTATTCAGACCTAAGGGACTATATCAAAAATCTATTTAACACTGTTTTGTCTTCGCATCAGCCTCTGGTATTAGATGCTGTTTTTCAGCCACAATCAAGGGGAGAGCAACAAGGATCAGCTGCTAGATAAGTGATTTGTACTTTTCTCTCAGTTTTGGACAGAAATAACGTTTTAAGTTTTGCAAGACAGAAAAAGGGAGTAAGTAATGTACGAGGGCACTAAACTACACTTTTACCCTGATTTCTTGATGATTATACAGCGCCAGAAGAAAAGATTCTTGAACATGAAATCAGAGTTTACGAGGCCGGCATACCCACAGTTCTGCATGCTCCAGCAAAATTAAGGGTTACTTTCCAAGGGAAAGTCAATTATTTTCAAGATATAGACAAAGCAAAGGAATTTTATGAAAAGAACGTTGCACTCCCGACGGACACTGGTTCTGATCTGGAAGAGGAACAGGCAGATGAAACCCAATATCTCCCGGTGGTTACATAAACGCAACTAAAGAGTGGATTATATTTTTTTTTTCTAAGCCTAAAGATAGTTTTCCTTGTGTGAATGAAATCTGTGGCATGTTTTTGGCTTTACTGGATTACTGTAAAATAAGGTATATTTGGTTGGGTGTTAAAGCTTGGAGCAACAACTTTTTATCTTATCCAAAGAAACATGGAAATAAAACTCATTTAAGATTTAATTTAAGTTAATACTATTTGACCCCTCAAAAATAAGAAAATGATTTATACTTTTTAAGAATTAATTTTTTTGTTTAAAGATTGGAGAATAATTTTTCTGATGTTTATTATATTTTTTTATGTAAAAACAATTTCTCTCTGAATAAAAACTAAAGTATAAAAAAAAATTAGATAGACCTTGAACACTGAAACTTTGCTTGTAGACCTGCTTTGTCTCCATCACGTGTTAATTACCTCATCTGGAGGTCCGTTACCAAATCTTGTATTACACTGTGTATATGGTATTATATGTGTTACTCTGTACTGTTGCTATTTTTGTATATCGTCCCTGTTGATTATGTTATTTTGTAGCCACATCTGTGGCCCGGGTTGTGTCTAAAAACGGTCCAATGGATCAGTGCACTTACCTAGTTACCAAAGACATAAATAAATAAACTTCGACAAAGTCTGATATAATGACTGCTCGGATTGTTTTTTGTTATATCCTTGTCATGTTTTTGTTACATTGTTGTATTTAGCTATTTGTTATGATTTCTTTTGGACGTGAAACCTTTGTAAATGAGTCTCTGACTCAAAGGTATGTCAAATTCCGAGACTGTAATAAATTAATAAATAAAATAACCTACAACACTGAGACAGGACTGCATCACCTCTGTTATATTATAGCAGGGTATCCATGAACCTACAGTACTGAGACAGGACTGCATCACCTGTTATATTATAGCAGGGTATCCATGAACCTACAGCACTGAGACAGGACTGCATCACCTCTGTTCTATTATAGCAGGGTATCCATGAACCTACAGCACTGAGACAGGACTGCATCACCTCTGTTATATTATAGCAGGGTATCCATGAACCTACAGCATTGAAACAGGACTGTTTTACCCGTTATATTACAGCAGGATGTCCAAAAACCTACAACACTGAGACAGGACTACATCACCTCTGTTATACTAAAGCAGGGTATCCAAGAAATGAAAATTAATTACTTGCCATAATTATTGATCTTCCAGAATATCTTCACCACTGATTACCACTTATGGCTCTGGATCTGAAGGCACTAGGACCCCGGATGAGCAAAAATTTTTTTTTTTTTTTGCATTATTTGTTTATTGATTTTCTTATAATAAATGAACATACCAACATAATGACATCTGCATTACACACAAATTTAAATACATAACTTATATACAATCAATCCAGTCTCTTAATCAATCATGCCTTAAAACCAATCACAGATAAATTATTCTTCCATCCTCTGTCAGTGGAAGGGGAGAGACAAGGAGTGAGGAGCCCAAATGCAAATATTTTTAACGAGTGCAGAGCACAGCACCTGCACACCCCAATATGGTGTCGCACCAGCCAATAAATGCTGCCAGCACCCTCATATACCTCAGTTCTGTTCACCAGAAGAGAAACATATTGGAGAAAAATAAGAGATGGCTAGAGACTTTCCAGCCCAAAGGGATAGAGGAAGGATATAGGAAACAAGAATAAACAAAATAAAACTTCACTACCAACCTAGAGATACAGACCGGGGCACACTAGGTGGCACAAAGGGGTAGCTGGGTATACAGCCAGAGCCTCACACCACTAGCCAGACAGGAGATGGATACTGATCTTAGAAAACGGGCAGCAGCCCTGAGCATCTGGCCCTGGCAGAAGCACGAAGGGGATGCTCAGAAAGGGAACCCCCTTGTAAATGAGATGACACAATGTGCCAAAAAAGGAATGAGACACACAGACTCCTGGAAAAAAGGGACAACTCTACACTATCAGACAAATGACTGACTGAACTTGTCAGTTAAGCATGTTCCTCTTTCCCACATCAGGGAAGAATAAAGGGGGCAACCTAGGCGCACAAGGAATTGCAGGACTGGAGAGTCCAAGGGAGTCAAGATGTGTTCATCGTCCCAGACACCCCTAAGGGTAGTGGCCTCATACCTCTCAACCTCCCTCATCACAAATCAGGGACAAGGCTTAAAATGATCAGGAACGAATTACCAAAATAGGGGACACATCTGAAAAAATAGTAATATTAATTTTAGAAGCAGTGTACAACATGCTTCTTAGTATGAAAAGCATTTTCTTAATGAGAACTAGACTGTAACACCAATGGCTGGGATTATTTTGTGATTCAAATCCCTACTCTTCAGTGACAGAAATGCCAGATTTAGGAGGGACAGAAGAAATTTCTGAGGCAAAATCAGGGACATCCCTGAAAATCAGGGACAGTTAAGAGGTATGAGTGGCCTAACAGCCCAGTTATACAAATTAAGAAAGGAGAGTACCACCCAAGATAGTCTGACACTGTCAGGAGAAAAACTCCATCAAGGAAAAACAACCAGCTTCCCCTGCAACCACAGGAAGGTACACTGTGTAAGAGCTAGTGCAGTCAATCCAAAAAGGTGCATAGCACCTCCCATGTGTAGTGCAACTGCCAAGTGGAGTTAGACTGGATAGTACCTGGGGCACATGTTTCATTTAGCAACTAATAGGGATAAACCCTGGGCACGGAGAAAAAAGAAAAAGGGAGGAAAAGTCACCTTAAACAAAATCTCACACACCTTATTTGTTTGGTTGGTGGGAGGGCCCCAAAATGACCCTCACCCAGTTTTATTTATTTATTTTTTGAGTGAGTGGGCATCCTCTATGAGTGCACAATTCCCTTTTTGCGTTTGCTTGCGCGCATGTGCAAGGAACGTCTTGGGAGAATGGGACACTTTGGAGGCGTGTCCCTCCTGTGCAATCCCCTGCTCCATTGAGCAGGCGTGGCGGTCCTGCACCAATTGGATGCGGTGCTGTGTATGACAGCAGTGGTCTTCTCTTCAAAGAAAACCACCGCTGTGTGCTTGCACCGCATCACGACCCCTGCTCTGCTGCCATCATTGGGAGCCCACCCAGCTGCAAACGCCTCCGCATCGCTCCGCCGATGGGGTGCCCAACTCCGTCGGCTCCACGGCCCCCACCAGCCATCCTTCTGCCACGCCAGAGCCCACCCCAGCGTGGCAAACGTCCGCATGCTGCTGCCGATGGGGCTGCCCATCCCCATCGGCTCCACGCCCCCCAGCTATCCTTCTGCCATGCTGGGAGCCCACCCAGCATGGCAAACGCCCGCTGGCCCACGGCCCCCCAGTCATCCTTCTGCCACACTGGGAGCCCACCCCAGCGTGGGCAAACGTCCCGCCATCTTTTTTTTTCCCCAAAAACCTGGAAATTAAAACGGTCCCACGGCGCTTCTCCTGGCCCCCCCACAACCTGCACCCACCCACTGGCAGACTCCTGCCTCCCTCACCCCATATTTACATCTGGAGCTCGGCGCGACGATCATCGCTGGACCGGGAACACGTCTGCACTCTTCAAAGCCGACCGCAAACTGAGGAAATGCTGGTAAGCTGTATAATGGGCTAGATGGGTTTTTTTCAACTTTGTTGCATATCTCAGGCATTTTTAGGAATTTTTGCACCAAATTTTCAACATTGGGTTTTTGGGACCCCTTCTCATGAATTCTGTCACTGTCATGGCATTATTCAGGCCCGAAGGGTGATTTCGCAGTCACTGCGCGAAATCACATTTTGGGCCTGAGTAACGAAATGGCAGTGCCAGCGTTCATAAGGTGGGCTCTCAAAAAGCCTATTTTGAAAATTTGGTGGAAAAATTCAAAATGACCGCTTGACGAGCGCAAGTTATGCAGTTCCCACGGCTCGTAAGTTCGCGAATTTTCAATATTTTCACTCCAGATATTCAACATTGCCATTTTACCCACCTTCTTATGAGTAGTACAGCTGTCATTTTTCACATCTCACCCAAAACGTGTTTCCGCCTCATGTAGTACAATGGCGCAGTCGGTAAAGCGAACTCAATGTATGGGACACATTAAGAAAATCACAGTGACACTATTCATGAGCAGAGGTCTTACAATAGCTGTGTTGAAATGTGGTGAAAAATTCCTAAAATGACTTCTGAAATGCGTATTATGCAGTTCCCACGCACGCTGTAAGTTTTAATCATTGGCTTTTCTGACTCAGATTTTCAACTTTGCCATTTTACCACACCTCCTTATGAGCAGTACAGCTGTTATTTTCACATCCTGCCCAAACGTGTTTCCTACTTCATGTACCGCATAATGGCGAGTCGGTGCGAAACAATGTATGGGACACATTAAGAAAATCACAGTGACAGTGTTCATGAGCAGAGGTCTTAAATGGCTATGTTGAAAATTTGGTGAAAAATTCTAAAATGACTGTTTTACGAGCGGTAAGGCGAGTTGCTACGCACACCGTGTTCGCTTAATTTTCAAATATTTGCACTCCAATGACTTCCAATACCTAAACAGCACATAGCAAGCAACATTCAGCATTGACAAATGCTTGTACTTCTTTGTCACTGATTTTTTTAAGCCATGTCCAAGTGCCAAATAGCACTGCAAATACCTGCAAGCGAATGTTCGGCATTGACAAACGCTTGTTATATATTTTACAAGAAAAAAAACACCCCCTTGGAAATTTTAACTTGTGAGATGCCCAAGAGTCAGCGGTTCTGTCAGCACCAACAGGATGAGCTTGCCCAGAGGCCCTGGCTCTGTCAGAACTGGGGATGGTGGGTGGAGCATGGTAATCAGTGGTGAAGATATTCTGGAAGATCAACAATTAAGGTAAGTACATCATTTTCATGTCTTCCAGAAATCAGTCTTTACCACTGATTTCCACTTATTGGTCAGAGTACCAAGCTGTCCCTTCTTCTGAGGGAGGAGCTGGCTTATCCTGAGGATAACAGATGCTCTCAACCCTCTGCATGGGAGAAAGCACCTGAGGGCAGGGTCTCCTTACAGGTCTGGTGATACCTGAGACTAGTTAGGGCTAGAAGGGGACTCCTGTGGTACAGGAGCAGGAAAGTGTGCCAAGAGTTGCTGCCTGATCCTGGGGGAGAAGAATTGAGATTCCTGGAAATGCAAGTTAACACCTTACATCACTAAAGATGCCCGCTGGGAAAGGCAAAGTCATGCCATCCACTTGCGGTAGACTGCAGTTCCTGCTAGCCTGCAGGCCACCTCACTGGCATCATACGAAGCCCTTGACTGGTGTCAAGCTTCCTCCAGGCACCAAGCAGAAAGGCTAATGGCTTGGCTAATTAACTTGCTTTGGGGAATGGCAGCTAAGGGCTGATCTAGCTGCAACCAGAGGCAACGACTAAAGGTAGCGTGATGTACAGATATGCACATTAGGACGTGTGATGAGGTACAACCCCTGGGGATAACACTGTCACTTGCATTGCACCAGGCCCATGACAGACATCATGGCTGACGTGTCCATTGCAGGGTTGGCCTCCCCCTCAGTGCTGCTAGCATCAACAGGGGAAATGACAACCTCCACCTCAGCAACAGGGTGAACAACAGCCCAGATGCCATTCCCTCGTCTGACATCGTGAACAGTGTCAGAGGGGGGCCTTGCGTTGTCTCCAGTGCCGTCCAACTTAACATCACAGATGGTGACAAGAGAATCGGCGACACTGAGGTGTTCACCAGTGCAGACCGAGCGTATAGCTTCAGCCTTGCCGCCAGGGAGATCTGCTCCCCACGGCAGACAGACTGTGTGGGGGCGGGTCACAGCTGGCAGCCCAGAAGAAGCTGGCTGTCCACCAGACCCACCGACCAGGTCCTCCAATGCCTCAGCATGGTAAGGTGGGGAAGGACCCTGTACTTCCTGGGAACCAGAGTTCCCAGGAAGAGGCACCGGGTGAAGGCCTAGTGCCCATACCTCGGTCACATGGGTGTGACGCCTACCTCTAAAAGTGGGGAATGGATGACCCCACCTCATTGCATGGATCTCTACAGTACAGCGGTCCACAGAGAAGCAGGTGTTGCACACATCCATATCATGATCTAGGCCAAGGCATGCCGCAATGCACTGATACCAGTCCGTTGCAGCCATGGGCTTCCCAAAGAGGCACCAATGCCTAACGGGAGGTTGTAGGATTATCTTCAATGACTTGGCCCCTTCTTCTCAGACTTCAGCATCGTGGAAAGAACATAACAAACAGTAAAGGCACTGCAAAGAAATTTAGAGTGGTGACGCACTTGTTAATAGCGACGATGAAAATCACTGAGGTACTGTCGCTCCCACAGTGTGCATTTGACGGTGGGAAGAACTAAACTGAGTTGCATGAGGGAGCTGGCAATGGTTGTTGACTAGCATGCAACGTCTTGCACAGGTGCTGGGCACAGTAGCAGATGCTGGCTCCCTCCCTGCAAAACATTTACTCCTGTGGGGTATTAGTGCTTCCGGCCCCAGACATGTAAGTGGGAATCAACAGTGAAGGCTGATTCCAGGAAGATCCCGCAGCACTGAGACTGGACTCTATTATATTATAACAGGGCATCCAGGAATCTACAGCACTGAGACAGGACTGCATGACCTCTTGTTATATTATAGCAGGGCATTCAGGAACCTACAGCACTTAGGACTGCATTAACTATGTTACATTACAGTAGGGCATCCAGGAACCTACAACACTAAGGCAGGACTGCACTACCTCTACTATATTACTGCAGGCATCTGGGAACCTACAGCACAGAGACAGGACTGTGTTACAGTGTCTCAGTTATTTTACAGCAAGTTGTATACTGAGTTCTCCATTATATATTTAGTTCTGTAGCTAGTCAGTGTTGAGTGGGCAAGTATGTGTATTCATGCCGACAAGTAAGCAATAACACCTGAGGGGTTAGGGCGGTACTGGGCTATACCAGACCATCCAGGGGCATAATGAGGCCCGACGCTGTATGCGGAGGGCCTTATAGCCCTTGGAAGGTCCGGTATAGCCAATACCTCCCATCCTGGAGGGTATTATTGCGCTTAGAAAATGGGCCACTGTATTATATATGTGTGAAAAATATAATGTTCATGTTTAAATGTTAAAATTCTTAAGTGTTTCATTCATTTTGTAATAAAACAGTTCCTCCGCCTGCATTACAATGTATTTTTTTTTTTTGCTTAGGGACTTTTGTCACATTTGAGCCACTGTACTTGTAGCTTTTTTGTGTGTTTCATTGGTTTCCTGTTATTGATAGACCACCATCCAGACAGGGACTTGACCGAACACATTCAGCGTGGTCATAGTGCTGAAACAGGTAGTCAGCAATGAAGGATTTGTGTCTGACCCCAACACGTTCACGTTCTTCCACACCCTCTACTGTGTGGCAGTATTATTCTTTCAGTCTATTTTTTTTTTTTTTTAACTGGGACCAGGTGCTGTTGCAGTAGCAGTCAACATGAGCAAGAAAAAGAAAATGCAATTGCGATCGCAATCACAAAGTGTACATAGCTGGGGGTCAGGGAGCGTGGTCAGGAAGAGGAGCTCTAGTAAGCAGATGAGACCAGGAATGTTACGGCACTAGGGACACTTTTTTTTTCCTTTCTTTTGGTTTTTTTTAAATAGCTTCAGCATGCTGGTGCCACAGATGGATGGATGAAGGGGGCAAACTGAGCAGAGAAAAGGGTTTCTTTTTAAACAGCTTCTGCATGCCACATGGGGGGGGAGCAAACAGTGAGAAGAACGATCCCATCAAAAGAGATAGCAGAGCTGAAAATGAGCAGAATGATCTGCATGTTCAGGAAGTGAACTGAAAGCAGAGAGGTTTTGAATAAGTGGGCTATCGGGCTTCACAAATTTAAAATAGAAGCTGAGGCAAGGGCTTGGCAGAGCAGCAATTCCACAAGAAGATGTGAGAAGCAGTCTCAGGAAGTGCAATCATGTGCTCCCTTGTCACTTTTATTTATTTTTTTAATAAAAAGAGCTGTCATTCAGTAACTAGACTGTACTGTGAGGCATCCCCTAACCTGATCCGATCACCAGCAAAAACAGTAGCTCCAATTCCTTCCTTACACTGTTCCTGACAGATTCAATGTTAATGGAGCCAGAGCAAGCTGGGGAAGCTGTGTCTTAGTAACGCTTAGCACATGATGTGCTAGTGTTTCTCGTTTAAACAACAAAAACTGAAGTTGTTTGTCAGAAAAAAAGGGGCATAGCGTGTGCCACATTTTTAAAAAAAGTCTTGCTGGGTGGCTTAACAGATGTTTTTATGAGACGGGGTGGCTGCATCTCTTGGAAGCGAGAGAACAACATGTCGGATACCAGTTAAAAAACAAAAAACTGCTTTTTGACATAGCGAGAGGGGGGAATTTGAATAAAATGACCTAGCGTTGCTACTTACAGTAAGTACAGAGACTGTAGTATGAGTGAGGGGTGGGGAATTCAGTCACTCGGTGAAAGGGTAAAACAACACATGGTCAGTTTGCAGTTTTGGAGCTGATCGGATCAAATAAGAAGAAAAAACTGGCAATTCCTTGCAGCAGTAGGCTAAACGGGCAGGCAGACAGATGGAGAATGGGGGCTGAGTGCCGGCTCTCGCTAACCGAGGGAAAAAAATGGCGGCAGTTTGAAATTGTGTACCCAGCACTTCAGCCAATGAGGAAGCAGGGTGCTGGGCACACAGATACTTTGCTGGCTAGCAGGCAGGCTTAGGCTGGGGCTTTTTATTTGGTGGGCATCAACTGTCTGATAGATGCCCACCTAAATAAGTGTCTCAGCCAATCAGAAGAGAGAATTGTCTTTGCCCGTTTTCTAAGTCAGCATATGCAGTTGTGTGCTACATACAGAGTATGTGTGTGTGTAACGTCAGTGCAGGGGTGTACTATCAGTGTAAGTTCATGCAGTGTTTGTGTGTCTTTGCACTATGCACGTGTAAAGTGAGACTATACTTGTGCAATGCAACAATGTGTAAAATGAGTCATGGGAGTGTACGCACTGAGTGGACAGTGAAAGTGGATTTGTTCAGGGAATGCATGTGTTCACTGGACTTGTGCAGTGAATGTGTGTGTCTGCAGTGTATGTCTTGGAATTGTGCATTGTGCTTATGCAGGTCAACTGTGTTGTGCATTTTTCCTTTGCAGTACTGTACAACAGTGCACGCACAGTTTTTGTGGACAGCCACTCTCTTCTTGCGATCACCATTCTATAGCAAGTAAAGCAATTGAATGTTCCCAGAAAAGCCTTCCCAGCTACTCCCCTCTCCAGAAGCCAGTCATGAGCAGTGACTCACCTTGGTGCCAGGACACACTCTGAAGGTAAAAAGGCGCCAGGGAATGATCTTCAGATAAAACTCCTTGACTGAGAGTTGCTGAAAGAGAAAAAAATGAACATGATAACTGCAGCACTCCTAAGGAGTGACATGAGGGCCAATCCTGCCATATAGTTGGGGAGACATGTGCCCCAAAATCCCCCCCTCCCCCCAAAATCATGCTTTTCGGACTGAAAATGATGTAAAAGTGTACTTTAATATTTTCCCGCTTTCTTTTTCATTTGTGTGCTCCCCAGAATTCTCCTGGCATGACATCCCTGCCTTGTACTGCAGGAAGGAAACCTTTCAGACTCCATGACTAGTGCATAAGCAGCTATGTTGTGCTACTGCGCTGCCCTCTGCTGGCAACATCAAGCTACACTTACAAACAAGCTAGCGGTGACAGGTTACAGCCTTTACACTGCATTACATGGATAAATCTTACGCTCACATATTGCTGGGGATTAATTAATGGAACTTAATAGTGGAGAGTGCTACTCCTGACAATTCCGAGACCAGACTTGTTCGCTCTTTTGCTTCAGTATTGTTGACATGTCACAACATTTTGGTAGGAAATAAAAATCAAGATGGCTAAATATAGGTTACTCACCTGTAACCATAGTTCTATTAGTGGTATGCAGTTCACATCCACATTTTGCCAGTCTTCCTGGAGACAGGTGAGTCATCATAAGACTTCACGTTAAGCCCCTTCCACCACCTGGGTGGTAAATACTCTGGCTCTGCCACATGATGTCAGACCTTTGCATGCTGGAGGAAGGGATCCAGCTGCCACTTGCAAGAGGTCAGGTGGGTTGTGTGGATGTGAACTGTATACCACTAGTAGAACTACAGTTACAGGTGAGTAAAAACAGGTTACTCACATATAACAGTAGTTCTAGGAGTGGTATATGTTGTTCATCCACACTTTCTGGCAGATCGCCTTTCCCTTTAAGGGTCGTCGGAACGTCTTCAGGCTGGCTCCTCCCACCCACCTGGGTGGTAAAACTCTCGACACTGCCCAATGATGCCAGATCTAGCCCGCTGGAAGCACAGGTGTGCGTTGAAGCCGGGGAGGTCGGGTGGGTCGGTGTGATGAACAACATATACCACTCCTAGAACTCCTGTTACAGGTGAGTAACCCGTTTTTCTAGGGATGTGGATATGTTGTTCTATCCACACTTTCTGGCAGACTCATAGCAGTTCTCCGGGAGGAGGCAGGCAAGGCGCACACCCACTACTTAGGGAACAGGGACTGGAGAACTGAGGCCCCAAAACCAGCATCCCGGCGTGACTCAAGGTCGATGTGGTAATGGGAAATGAAGATGTGTGCTAACTTCCAGGTAGCAGCCCTGCAGATTTCCTGGATAGGGACATCCCTAGAAGCAGCCGACGCAGTGGTATGGTGGGTGGAATGAGCCCTTAGCCTTACAGGAGGCTCCCTACCAGCCAACCTATAGCAGAGATCAATGCAGGGAATGATCCACCTGCCAATCGTCCGCTTGGCTGCAGGTCTGCCAGGTGCGGCTTCAGTGTAGGTGACAAACAGCTGGCGAACCTCTCCCCGAACTTCCGCCGTACGCTCTTTGTAGTAGGCAAGTGCTCGTCCAGGTCCAAAGTATGGAGCCTGTACTTGGCCTCCGAGGTGTAACTGGGGTAGAACACCAGCAGAGTCAACACCTGATTAAGGTGAAACTCCAACACCACCTTCAGAAGAAATTTCAGTTGGGGGCCAAGTAAGCACCTAGAGCACCTGGAGCACCTGGACCGAGAGCACCTGGAGCTCCCCAGTCCTGCTGGCTGACGTGATAGCCACCAAGAAGGCAGTCTTCCACGACAAATGTGACATGTCACACTTGTGCACAGGTTCGAAAGGCTTGCCCATGAGCTTTGCCAAAACCAGCAGTAAATCCCACAGAGGTGGAGGTTCATGCACCAGAGGGGATATGCGATCTAAGCCCTTGAAAAATCCCCAGACCACCTTCTCCTGTGCCACCGACTGTATACCGGCCTGTGTCCGGTAGGCAGAGATGGCTGCCAGGTGCACCTTAAGAGTCCTCGACCAAAGCCCCAGCTGGGAGAGGGACCACAGGTAGTCCAAAATGCTAGCCACTGGACAAGACGAGGGATCCAACCCCTTGCCCTGGCACCAAATGGAAAATCTATTCCATTTGAAGGCACAGCATTTTCTGGTTGATTCCTTACGGGATGTCTCAACAACCGTGAGGACCTTGTCGGAGAGACCCAAAGCCTGGAACTCCAGCCGTTCAGGAACTAGGCTGTCAGGTGCAGGGATTGAAGGTCCAGATGGAGTACCTTCCTCTGATTGATGGAGAGCAGGTCCGGGCGTGCTGGAAGACGCCTCGGGAGCCTGGAGCTGAAGCTGAGGCGTTCTGGGTACCAGAACTGGTGTGGCCAGTCTGGGGCTACCAGGATCACCTGTGCCTTGTCCCTCCTGGCCCTGAGGAGCACCTTATGGATCAAGAGAAGTGGAGGGAAGGCATAGAAGAGGCCTGGGGTCAACAGCCTCGAGAAGGCATCCCCCTGCAGCGAGCCCTGCTGAGGGGGGCGGGCATGAAACAGCCTCAGCTTTGCGTTCTCCCTGGAGGCGAACAGGTCCACCTGAGGGGTGCCCCAGAGAGAGAGAACAGGTCTTGCATTATCTCCTGGTGGAGTGACCACTCGTGAGATGCCTTGCCCATCCGGCTGAGAGCATTGGCCAGCTGATTCAAGGCTCCTGCCACATGAATGGCTAGGAGATCCGCCTCCAGGCTGAGCACGAGGGGCCCATGTGTGGAGAGCTTCCTTGCAGTGAGCCAAGTGGTGTGTCCCGTCCTGTTTGTTGAGATAATACATGGTTGTGGTGTTGTCAGTCTGGACCTGGACCACTTGACCCCGAATGAACGGAGCAAAGGCAGTCAGGGCTAGCCGAACCACACGGAGCTCCAGCAGGTTGATGTGACATCGGGACTCCTGAGGGGACCAGAGCCTGTGGGCTCTGTGTTCCCCCAGATGGGCACCCCAACCCATCAGCGAGGCGTTAGTCATCAGGATGACCGTCGGCTTGGGGCAGACAAATGGGATGCCTTCCTGCAGGTGACCTGGGACAAGCCACCATTGGTGGCCGTCCCACATCCTCTGAGTCACAGAGACCAGCTGGTCGAGGTGACCTGAACGCTGAGACCACTGGCTGGCCAGTTCTCATTGAAGGGAACGCATATGCCAGCAGGCCCATCAGACCACGCTGGTGCAGGCTGCCATGTAGCCAGCAGTTGCAGGTAGTCCCGGGCAGGGCATGATTGCCCAACCAGAAATGACTGGGCAAAGGAGGAGAGAACCACCGCCCTGTCCGCCAGTAGCCGAGCTCTGGCCCGGCAAGAGTCAAGCTCTGCCCCGATGAACTGAATCACCTGCAAGGGCACAAGTTCTGACTTGGCCAAGTCCGAAGGACCAGATCCCTGGACCGCTCCACCTCCTGCCTGGAGGGACCTGCTATGAGCCAGTCATCCAGGTAGGGATAGACCCGGACCTCTCAATGCCTTAGGAAAGCTGCCACCTCTGCCATGCATTTGGTGAAGACCCTGGGGGCCGATGAGTGGCAGAAGGGCATGGCCTGGAACTCGTAGAGGGTTCCCTCAGCTTGGAAGCGGAGGAACTGTCAGTGGGGTGGACGGATTGGGACGTGAAAGAATGCATCCTGAAGATCCAGGGAGCAAAACCACATGCCATGCTCCAGGGATGGTATGATCTGAGCTAGAGTTACCATCCAGAAGGTGCGAGACCTGAGGAACCTGTTCAGGTCGTGCAGCTCGAGAATGGGATGCCAGTCCCCCGTCCATTTTGGTACCAGGAAATACCTGGAAACAAACCCTGGGTCTGAAGGAGGTTCTGCAACTCTGCGCACAACCTCCTTGCAGAGGAGCTGGGCGATGTCATCTCAGAGAGCCGACTGAGTGACAGTGGAGACCAGATCCTACCGTGGGTGGAGTGCGGGCTCGGCTTGAGGGGGCCTGCTAGAATTCCAGAGGCAGGCCCCAGCCGACCACTTCCAGCATCCATCGGTCCATGGTGATAACAGAGCAGGTGGAAAAGAAGTGGCGGAGCCATCCCCCAACGGGAAGGCCCAGGGGATGTGTGACGGGGTTGAGGGGTAACCCATCACTGAGTAGGCTTAGAGGAGGAGAATCCAGTCGAGGGGCCGCCGAGTCCCTTCTCTCCAGGCTTTCTGACTGATGAAGCCAATGACTTGGCCTGCGGTCGCCAGGTTTGAGCCTGCTGGCCCTGCTGCTGGGCTGGTCTGGCCACAGGAGTGGAAGAGCGAAAGGGCTTATGCTTCTGGTGCTTGGGGCCCTTGTCCTTCTGGGGAGATGTCACAGAGTCCAGGGTGGCATTGGACCTCCCAATACGTTGGAGGTGACCCTCCACTCCGGGCCCGAACAGGTCGGTGCCCAAAAAGGGGACATCTGCCAGCTTGTGTTGAATGTCAGCCGTGAAGGTCGAGATCCTCAACCAAGCCCTTCGACGCATGGCTACTGCGGCCACTACTGAGCGGGCACAAGAATCATCAATATCCAGAGCAGTCTGGAGTTGTTGTTTCGCCACTGCCCTTCCCTGGTCCTGGAACTGCTTGACCGTGATCTGAAGGTCCTCTGGAAGGTGAGAAATTACCTCATCCAGGGAGCCCAAAAGGGCATGGGAAAAATGTGCCATCAGCAAGGCCGAGCTAGCCTGACGAAGGCCAAGTGAGGAAGCAGCACATACCTTCTTCACCAAATGACCCAATTTCTTGGACTCTTTGTCCGGTGGTCTAGCCATGTCACCGTATTGCCTGAGTGCCAAAAGATGGAGTCAGCCACCAGACCCTCAGCCAAGGAATGCTCCAAAACCCCCGAAAAGGAACCGGTTGGGATCGCCATCCGGGCCGAGGGTGCAGGGCAAGATGCAGGACGCTGCCACAGATCCACAGCCGGGCCAACAATGGCCTTAGCCACAGGGAAGGTCTCTGTAGGAGAGTCCCCTTTGTCCAGAATCTCTGTCAGGGGACACCTGACCCATTGTGGACCAGTTCGAGCTCCGTCCCTGTGGACTCGAAAATGAGCCAAAGAATGCCCATGAACGAGGTGGGTCCCCCGTCTATGGAGAGGCCCCCCCGAGGACTCTACGTCGATGGGACATGAGTGCAACAAGGAGTCTTCAGACTCCAAAGAGTCTACATAAAGCAGGCGTCTACCTGAGTTGCCCTCGACCCACCTTGGGCGATCGGGAGTGAGGGTGACTGATAGTCGATAGGGCAACCCTTTTGCCAACTGAGAATCCTTGGTCGGGGCCCCGGACTTCGGCTGTTTGGGTGGCAGCTCCACTACAATGGGTAGAGAAACCTGCTTTGGCCGAGCAGACTGAGCCTGAGCCGGCACCTTCGCAGAAGTGACAGTGGCGGGAGCTGATGTCGGCTATGTAGACGACAACCACTTGATATCCAGGGTAGAAACCGGGGTCGGCTTCATACTGGTCAAGACCAGCTGCTGCCACATCAAATCTTCATAGCGCCGTCGCAAGTTGCGCTGGAGCCTCTGCTCATCCAAGGAGGATGAATAAGAGTAGCAGCGCCACCACTTATAGTGATGTCAGGAGCGAGATCACTGGTGACGGCGAGATCTATGCAAATCGGTAGAGGAGGACCGAGACCTCAACCATCAGCATGGCTGACGGGGAACATTGGAAGAAGCCAGGGACCCCCGTGGATCCTCCAGGTCAGGGTCCTGAGTGGGCGGGTTCGACCCAGTAGGCTGAGCCGACACGGCCAAAGACACCAGAATCACCGGAGGCCGAAAGAGAATTGTCAGCCTCATCTGGCGACAACCCATCGGTCAGTTCAAGAAAAATCTCAGCCGCGTCGACAGGCATCTCAGCCAACTGGTCTGACGGGGTGTCAGTGAAACCAGCGGCCTCAGCCGCAATTTCTACCAAAGTTGAAGCCAAAGTCTCCTGAGAGCAGGACCACTCCCGATCCCAAGAGCATTGACGTTGAGTCTTTTCTTTCTTTGACTCCTCCTTGTGAGAGCGCGAAACATGCGACCCAGAAGGGCCCTCTCCCTTAGTTGAGAGAAATTGGCACAGGTCTTTGAAGGAAGCCGACTAAGTGGAGCCCAGTTGGAGCAGAATGAAGGCCTAAGCTGAAGAGGAACTAGCCGCGGCCTGAGCCACCTTCTCCTCAAAGGCCTTGAGTTGTTCAAGCTGCTTAGCGGACCCCGCAGCCGCGGAGACCACCCAACAGGCATCCTTGGATTTAACCAGCGGGTAAAGCTTTTCTGGTCGCCCGAGCTGAAGTCGGGCAGTGCAGTCTTCCAGAACCGACGGGTGAAAGGAACAACAGAGATCGCAAGCCTGAGGATTGGGGTCATGTCCCAAAGAGTACACGCATGTGGCGTGAGGGTTGGTGCGTGACATCTTCTGCCCGCTTGGGCACTGGTGAAACCCAGAAATGGTTTTCTCTTCCATCACGGAGGTGAGAGAAGAAGGAGCAGATGAAACTCGAACGAGTTTTAAGGTAAATTTTGGAAGCAAATCTGAAATCACACACGGGAGCACTAAGGAGGGAACCTGAACCTTCCAGCAGAAAGGAAGAGCTGGCATCATGGGGTGGAGCCGAGAGTTTTACCACCGGGGGTGGATGGGAGGGGCCAGCTTGAAGACGTTCCAGCAACCCTTGAAAGGAAAGGCGATCTGCCAGAAAGTGTGAATAGAACAACATATCCACATCCCTAGAACCCATATTTCTTTCTATAGAGGATTTTCTCACTGGATGGCTATTCACCCCCTGTTCTGCCTCCCCCGACAGGTGACTGCTTCCCCCATGGACTCAGCTGGTCACTGAGTTCTCCATGTCTACCTCCCATGGTGAGGCCAGAGGAGGAAGGGCCAACCCCCACCCCCACAATTCAATTTGGACCTAGGCCCTCAGGTAGCAATGCGGGTCGGGGCAGGGGGGCAGGTGGGCAGGGCTTCATGAAGCCCTGCCATTATTTTCTGTTTTTACATTCCCATCTCTGCTGCGGTGCATGTATGCGTGCACATGGAGGCACATACACATCACAAACTTGCGGCCCCTCCCTACACGTGGCCAAGCTGCACTGCCACCAGGCCTGTATCTGATGGCAGTCTAAGGTAGAGCAAACAGGCCTCCGGACCACAGCAGAGGAGAGCAGCCCACTGGACACTCAAACTTCTCCCAGCTCGGCCAAGCCTGGCAACCCAAGCTCGATCCCTAACTCAGGTCGCCGGAGTGGCAGGAGATAAGGTGCTCAGTGCAACAGCTCTCCACTCCACAGGCCAATAACCCATATTTCTAACAACATGGATAAAGCCGGCCTGCCGGCGGAGCAGCAAGGCGTCTGCTTGCGGTGCCGACATCCCGGGTTTGGTGATGGACTCGGAAGTTGGAGGGCCAGCCGGGGGGAGAAGGACTGAGCATCCCAGGGACTGCTCACCTTCTCTGGGGAAGGGGGGAAAGAGTGTCCGGTGCCATGCAGACCTCTGGCAGAAGCTGGGGGTACTGTCACGGCTGGCACCACATGCTTGGGGGCCGGGATAGATGCTGGCGTCATTGCCGTTCCCACTCCCAGGGATCCTATAATGCAAAAATGCCAGGCCGGATGGCGGCCCCATCTCGCTGCTGCTCCTCATGGCAACAATGTCGCCGGGGAGGGCCCACCAGCCCCTGCGGGCAAGCCAGGGTCCTGAGATGGTGTTCCTGGGGTAGGAGTGCCCACCCGGTGGCCCTGCCCAGGAGGGGGTGGCGAACGGAGTGGGGGGGGGGCAGGAACCTCCAGTCTGGGGGAGGGAGCCCCGACAAAAAAACAAACAAAAAAAAAAAAAAAAACAACATGGATAAAATTTACTATCCACACTCTGGCAGACTCCAAGCAGTGCTCCATGAGGAGGGACAAGACAAGCACCCCTATTTGGCAAACAGAGACTGGAGAACCGAGACCCCAAAACAGCATCCTGAGGGCTTTTGAGGGCTCATGATGTTATGCTGAAATGGGAAATGAAGGTGTGTGTGCTTTACTCCAGGTTGCAGCCCTGCATATTTCCACAATGGGGATGTCTCCGGAAGCAGCCACCAAGGCAGTGGTATGTCTGGTGAAATGAGTCCTAAGCCCCTTTGGGCGACTCCCTACCAGCCAACCGACAGCAAAGGACAATGCAGGATGTCATCCACCTGGCAATCATCTGCTTCGCTGCCAGTCTGTCAGGTGTGGTTTCAGCGCATGTCACAGACAGCTGGTGACTCACCCTGATCTCCAGCCGTGTGTTCCATAAAATATGAGAGCACCCTTTGCAGGTCCAGGGTATGGAGCCTATGATCATCCTCTGAGGTCAGGGCGGTAAAGTATACCGGCAAGTTAATCACCTGGTTAAGGTGAAACTCTTGAGATGACCTTTGGGAAAAACTCTGGGTAGGGGCAAAGGACGACCTCGTCTTTGGGGAAGACCGTGCAAGAAGACTCCGGCGACAGTGCCTGCAGCTCACTAATCCTTCTGGCTGAGGTGATGGCCACTAAAAACGCAGTCTTCCATGTGACATCTCACATCTGTGCACTGGCTCAAATGGCTTGCCCATGAGCATTACCAACACCAGCAATAAGTCCCATGAAGGTGGGAGTTCGCGCACTGGAGGGGACAACTGGTCCAGGACTCTGAAAAAGCACCCAACCACCTTCTCCTGGCCACCACCAGCATACCAGCCTGTGCCCAGTATATAGAGATGGCTGTCAGGTGCACCGTAAAGGTCGCTGCTCACAGGCTCAATTGAGAGAGGGACCATATGTAGTCCAGGATACCTGCCATGTGCCAGATAAGGGGATCAAGCTCCTCACACTGGCACCAGATAGAGAACCTCTGCCATTTATGAGTCGACTCCATACAGGATGCCTGCACAACATAAAGGACGTCATCCAAAAGGCACAAAGCCCGGAATTCTAGCCACTCAGGCATCAGGAACACAGGTGTAGGAATTGAAGGTTCAGGTGCTGGATCATCCCACTGTCTAGTCAATAGGTCTGGACAGAGTGGCAACCTCCATGGAGACTTGCTGCTGAGGCTGAGGAGATCCAGATACCAGAAATGTCTGGGCCAGTCTGGAGCTATCAGGATCGTTTGTGTCTTGTCCTTCTAGGTCTTGACCAGAACCCTGTGGACCAAGGGGAAGGGAGGGATGGTGCACAAGAGGCCTGGGATCCAGAACCTCATGCAGGCATCCCCTACCACCGTCCTGGACTGTGGAGGGCGGGCACAAAATAGCCTTAGCTTTTGGTCTCCCAGAAGGCAAACCGGTCCAAATGCCGGGTGCCCCATTTGAAGAACAGGTGGTTGATCACCTCCTGATTCAGGAACCATTCATGCAATGTCTCTCAGACCTGGCCGACAGCATCTGCCAGACAACCGTACACTTCTGCGATGTGGATTGCCTGCAGATCGGCACCCAGGCTGTGCACCAAGGTCCAGGTGTGGACAGCTTCCCAAACACGCTGCTTGTTCAGGTAGAACATGGTAGCGGTATTGTCCATCTGGACCTTCATGACCTAACCCCAGATCAGTGGAGTGAGCTCCAACATAGTCAGAGGCACTACACAGAGCTCCAGCAGGTTGATGTGGTAACAAGACTCCTGGGGTGAACAGAACCCGTGGGCTCTGTGGTCTTCCAGGTGTACTCCCCACCCTACAAGAGACACATCCATCTTCAGTGTGAGAGACGGTTCTGGGTGGACAACTGGAATTTCCTGCTCCAGATGTTGTGAGTCCAGCCACCACAGGATGGCATCCCACACTGTCTGGGTCACTATGACCAGCTGGTCCAGGTGACCTAGGCGCAAGGGCCACTGGCGGCCCAACTCCCACTGCAGGTGGCACAAACACCAGCAAGCCCAACAAATCACGCTGGTGAGGGAAGCCATGTATCCCAGCAGTTGCAGAAAGTCCCAGGTAGGGCATAACAGCCCAACATAAAATGATCGGGCAAAGAAAGTAAGATCCAATGCCCAGTCTACAGGGGGGCACACCTTGGTTCACACAGAGTTTAGTTCTGAGCCAATGAATCTGATCACCTGTGAGGGGACCAGATCGGACTTGACTGGGCTGACCAGAAGGTCCAAGTCTCAACAGTTCTGGAGGGCCAGAACTGTGGACCTCTCTAAGACCTCCTTGGATGACCCAGCTATCAGCCAGTCATCCAGGTAGGGATACACCCTGACATCCTTACACAGCAGAAAGGCTGCCACCACTACCATGCACTTGTTAAAGACCCTGGGCACAGAAAAGAGGCCGAAAGACATGACCTAGAACTGGTACAGGATCCCCTCTACTCAGAAAAGAACATACGAGTAACAGGACGGACGGACTGGGATATGGAAGATTGTGTTATGGAGGTCCAGAAAACTGAATCACATGCCCTGCTCCAGAAACAAACTGATCTCATTCAGAGTGACCTCCAGAACTTTTGCTTCTGCATGAATTGGTTCACATCGTGCAGATCTATAGAAACAGAGACAATGACAGCAGAAAAAGACCACTGGTACATCCAGTATGCCCATAAACCCTAACAAACCCAGGACCTATTGTCCATACAGGGTTCAAACCCATGCTATCCACCCCAATTTTCCTCACCCTACCATCACCACCCTGAGCAACCACTAAGCCCTTTACTCTGTTCCGGCTGTGTTTGAAACCATTGATAGTTTTGGTGCCCACATCAGCTGGCAGACTGTTCCATGGCTCCACCATCCTTTCTGTAAAATAAAACTTTCTCACTTCCCTCTTGAACCCCCTCCTCAGTTTCCACACATGCCACGGTGTTCTTGATCCCCTACTTATGTTAAATAGTTTCTTGCAGATTACCTTGTTCATTCTTTTCAGGAACTTGAAGGTCTCAGTCACACCTCCCTTCTTTCATCTGGCCTTCATTGAGTACATGTTCAGTGCCTTCAGCCAGTCGATCCTCATAGGATCTGCCCTGCTGGCCCTGAATCATTTTGGTCACCCTATGTTGCACAGTCTCCAGCCAGCCCTTATCTTTCCTTAGGTGACGACTCCACAACTAGGCACAGTACTCCAGCTGGGGCCTCACCAGTGGTCTACAGAGAGGTAGTAATACTGTACCTCCTTCCTTCTGCTGTCAGTACCCCTTCCTGTACACCCCAGCATCCTGTCTGTCTACTATATGCCTTGTTACACTGGTCTGACTGTTTTAGAGAGTCAGTGATTATGATGATGACCCCCAGGTCTCTTTCCTTACAGGTCATACACCCCCAAATCAAGTACTCTGTCCTCAGGGTTCTTACATCTGAAGAAGCCAACAGAAGAAGGCCATTTAGTCTATCAAGTCTGCTCATATTGCAGGGTCCATAGCTTGAGCTAATGTCCTGCCCTCCCTCCCCACTCCTCCCATCCTTCCTACCCATGATCCTTACCTTCCCCATATGCCCTATCCCAGCCTCTCTTAAAGGAAAACTACACCCAAAACTTGAAAAAATATATTGTTCAAGTGTTTTAATTTGTATGTGAAGTTCTAGTGTTTCCTTCCTCTGACTGGTATTGGAGTTTTTCCCAAATTAGCCTGCTAGCTTTATGCTGGTTTCGACCCTAGGGATCTTCATCCCTGATAGCTAATTGTATTTCTTGTTCCCACAGTGCATCTTGTCTCATGTGACTGTGATGTAAGAGACCAACATTCAGCATACACATGCCAAACAAACTAAATATCTTGGAAGCTTTACAAGCTGCACAATTACCAGCAGCAAAGTTTTTCAGGACAGTAAAACCTTTAGGATGAGGGTGGTCACCAAGCGGAATTCTACAGATTTTAAAATATAGCCATCTCTATTGTTGTGAACTGACTGTAATGCAATGCTTTCTGCTGGATTTATGGGCTCTGCTACATCACCATCACATGGAACAAGGTGCATTGTAGGACAAAGAAATACAATTAAGCTATTTGATATGGAGATCTCCAGGGGTTGTAAAACTACCCTAAAGCGAGCAGGCTAATTTAGGAAAAACTCCTAATACCAGTCAGAGGCAAGGAAACACTAGAACTTCACATACAAATTAAAACACTCTGCACAACATACATTTTTTCAAGTTTTGGGTGTAGTTTTCCTTTAAAGCTGCCCAATGTTAATGAGATGACCTCTTCCAGCAGCGCATTCCAAGTGTCCACCACCCTCTATGTGAAGAAGTGCTTCCTGACCACCCTCCTAAACCTCCCACCCTCCAGCTTAAGACTGTGCCCCCTCATGTTATGGTTGCCACTCAGCTTAAAGAAACTCTCATCAACCTTATTTATCCCTTTTAAGTACTTGAAGGTCCCAATCATGTACACTCTCTCTCTCTCTCTCTCTCCTGTCTTCCAGGGAATACACGTTCAGTGCCCTCAACCTTTCCTCGTATGCCTTACCCTGCTGATCCACTACCATCTTTGTAAACCTCCTATGGACCTTCTCCAGTAGGTTAATGTCATTTTTGAGGTGTGGGCTCCAGTACTGAACTCCATACTCTAGATGCGGCCTTATCAGTGACCCGTACAAGGGCAGTGTAACCTCCTCGCTCTCCTACTACTGATCCCCCTAGATATGCATCCCAGCATTTTGTTTGCCTTTGCTGCTGCTTTCTTGCACTGCATGGTGTGCTTCAGATCACTAGTGATATCACTCCCAGGTCCTTCTCCTCCTCTGAAGCAGATACTCGGATATTCTTGTTCCCTATGTGCATCACCTTGCACTCTGTGGCACTGAATGTCAACTGCCAAACCCTTGACCGCCTCTCTAGCCTTTGCAAGTCTCTCTGCATCTTCCTAACCCCCTCCTCGTTATCCACCCTGCCACAGAGCTTAGTGTCATCTGCAAAGAGACACATCTTGCCTTGGATTCCTTCTTCCATGTCAGTGGTGAGCATACTGAAAAGAGCTAGACCCAGGACCGATCCTTGTGGCACCCAATTGGTGACCTCCCTTTTTTATGATTTGACTCCGTTAACCACAACCCTCTGCCATCTCCCTTCCAACCAGTTTCTCATCCATCTACCTGTGTCATTCATTGTACTCAGATCCTCAAGTTTCTTCAGTAACCTTCTGTGAGGCACCGAGTTGAAAACCTTGCTGAAACTGAAGTACAGTAAATCCACAGCATGGCCCTTATCCATTACTCTTATTACCCAGTTAAAGAATACTATCAGGTTGGTCTGACAACACCTCCCTACCAAAAACCCATGTGGTTTACTATCCTAAAGTTCATTACTCATCAGGTAGTTCACAAGGTCCTCATTAACTAGTGTGTCCCTCAGTTTACCCACAACAGAGATAAGACTGAGAGGTCTGTAGTTACCTGGTTGCTCCTTGTCTCCCCCTTCCCCCATGGAGTGGGACTACATTTGCTACCCTCCAGCCTTTTAGAACTACCCCTGTCTGAACTGAGCTACTGAAAAGGCCCATCAGGGGTTCAGTTACTTCCACTGCCAAGTCCCTGAGCATCCTTGGATGCATCCCATCTGGCCCAAGGGCCTTATTCATCTTTAGGGCTGCTAGCCATTTCCAAACCCTGCCACTGGTAAATACTTGCTGCCTCATCTCTGGGATCCCTCTTGCAGCTGTCTTAATGCCACCCTCTGGCACAGGCCCTGTGTTTTCCCTTGTGAATATAGAGCAAACGTAGTCATTAAGAATGGCTGCTCTCTGCCCATCCTCCTCAATTACCCGACCTCCTTCTGTTAGCCTAACAATTCCTCCTCCCTTCTTTCTTTTTTCTATACAAAGAACTCTTAGTCCCCGCCCTTGACGCCCTCCACAATACACAGCTCTCTGCCTTTGCTTCTCTAACCACCCTTCTGTCTTCCACTGTTCTCATTTGTCATTCTCCCCATTCTTCCTTCCCTGGTTTCTCCTTGTACCTGGTGAAGGCCCACTTTTTGGTTCTCACTGTTTCTCTGACCTTTCCAGAGCCATACTGGTCTCCTGTACCTGTTACTTTTGAATACTGTTTTCATGCAAGATACTGCTGCCTTGAGAACGGCCCACTTGATTGCCCCCATCCTTCCTCCACATCCCTGATGCTGTTCACTCCGACTAACTTGTCCTGAGCCAGTTCTCTCATCTGGTTGAAGTCTGCCCTTCTGAAATGTAGGACTTTGGCCTTTGATGAAGGCTAACTTGTCCCAAGAGCCAGGTGGAACCATATATGGTTATAGTCACTGGACCCTAGTGGCTTCCCTACCCTCACTGCTCCTACCGCATCCAAGTTGGTGAGCACCATATCAAGAATGGCAGCCTGCCTAGTGGGTTCCTTAACTAACTGCTCCAGCAGGCAGTCCTGCAATGTATCTAGCATGACTTGACTTCTGGAGTCCCTGGCCGCTGGAATGACCAAAGCAATATCTGGCAGGTTCAGATCTCCCACCACCACTACCCCCTTTGCCACCCCTTACTAGTTCTGCCCCAGCTCCTTATCTCTCTCTTCCTTCTGTCCTGGAGGTCTATAGATCACCCCAACCCTTAGTTTCTTGCCTGAGGATGCCGTGAGCCGAACCAATAACAACTCTGTTTCCCTATTACCTCCCTCCATTGCCTCTATGCCCTCTCTGACATATAGGGCTATGCCTCCTCCTTTACCTTTTCCTCTACCCCATCTAAATATGGTGTAGCCTAGGACTGTCAAGTCCCAATCATTATTTTCTGTGGCCCAAGTTTCTGTGATGACTACTAGATCCACCTCAATGTCTGCCACAATTGCCTGGAGCTCACCAATTTTACTTCCCAGACTCCTGGCATTAAGGGCAACCCCTTCCATCTCTTCCTAATCCTTCTCCTGTATTCTTCCCTAGTCGCCTTCATTTTTATTTTCCACGCTAAAAGTCGGCTCTGTCAGCTCTCCTTCATTGGCCTCTAACCAAATCTGAACTTTAACCTTACTGTTATCCACCTTGCTGCTACTAGTCCCCTGTTCAAGGGGAGCCATAGCTAGGTTCCCCATCTGCTCTCTCTTCTCACTGGTTCCCCTAGCCTTTTTTCCCCACCACAGTCAGTTCAGCTGTCCAATGTAGACGTCAACGTTCTGCTCCAGAGCACTGGCCCCATCTCTCGTAAGGTGAAGCCCGTCACCCTTGAAGAGCATCCTCTCCCAGAAGCCCCCCAGTCCCCACAAAAGTGGTACCCCTCCTCTTGACACAGTCCCTTCAGCCACCAATTAAACTCCTCAATCTCTTCCTTCCTCTTATCATTCCCATTCCACACAGGGAAGACGTCGAAAAAGGTCAGGGATGCCATGAGTGCCAGCCCCCCCCAGTCCATTTCAGGACCAGAAATAGCTGGACATATAACTCCAAGCGACCAGGGTGTCTGCGGCACAGGCTATCGCCCCATGCTCCTAAAAGCTGGCGATGTCGGTTCTTAGTGCGGATGTGTCTCACGAGAAGCTTGGTGTTCGTAGAGCGGCATAGCTTTGAAATCCAGAGGCAAGCCTTAGAGGGGACTGTGAGAACATCACCTCTGCTCTCCCTCTTATACGCCCCGGCTGCCAAATTTGGACTTCAGATGCCAGTGTTGATACTTCTCCTGCTAGGGCTGCTGCCAAGGATGAAAGGCCCGATATTGGAAGGCCTTTTTCTAAGGCTTTTGGCTCTTCTGGTCCTTCTGTGATGAAGCCACACAGTCAACAGTGGCACTGGACTTCTCAATCCACTGAAATGCCCTTCTATACCTGGGTTGAAGAGGTCAGTGCCCAAAAGAGGATATCAGCCAGCTTATGCTGAGTGTCCGTCAAAGAGGTGGAAAGCCTCAGCCAGGCCCTACCATGCACAGCAACATTGTCATGGTATGGGTACAGGTGCTGCCCAAGTCTCGAGCCATCTAGAGCTGGTGTTTAGCCAGTGACTGATCCTGGTCTCTGACCAACTTCACCAGCAACTGTTTGTCGGCAGGAAGATGGGGAAGGAAGACCTCCAACACTTCCAGTAGGGAGTAGCCAAAGTTAGCCATCTTGAAAGCACAGCTGGCCTGATAGAGACCTAGCAACACAGCAGCATATATCTTTTTAGCTACGTGGTTAATCTTCTTGGACTCTTTGTCCGGAAGCTTGTCTATGTCCCCCTTGGCCTCCTGATTTACTGAAGGACAAGTCTGAAACCAAGCCCTCATCAGATGGGTGGTCACAGAACTCAGAAAGGGAGCCCACAGGACCACATACTTGTGGACCATATGAGTGGAGTATGCCAGGCAGGATGCAGGATGCTGCCAAAGCTCCAGCATCAGTCCTAAGATGGCCTCAGCCATTAAAATGGCAACCCCTTGAATCATTCTTGTCCAACGTGTCAGTAAAGGGACATTTAGCCCACTTCTGGACTAGCTCCAAGGGCACATTCACGGACTCCAACATAAGGTGAAGCAAAGCCCCAAAAGACACCAGCCCGTGGTCGGCAGACAATCCTCAGTCAATTCTCGGTCAAATGTGTGAGTTGTGGTTGACAGTGACTGTAGCACTACAAGACACATTGTAAATCACTTATGTTATATCAGTCAATCAGGATGCTTAACCACTTGACCTCTTATCCCATGTAAAGTGTGGTCTCGAGCGGGAGCGTTAGCATGGAGCATGTCACTTCAGCACTGGGGGGAGGACAGAAAAAAAAAAAAGACTAAACTTACTACAAATCACTTAAGCCTCCAAGGGGTGTCTCTTATGGTATAAGATGAGGTTTGGGCAGGTAGAACCACTCAGCTCTTCGAAGTCCTCTCACCCAATCCTAACATTCTGAGTCTCTTCTACCACAAAAGAAACCCCTTAGAGGCCCTATAAACTTATTCTTATAGATTGCGGGGGCATCTCTGACCAATCACAGCCCTCCCTTCAGTTGTGCATAAGGTACTCTTATTATTGTAAGAGTACCGCACGCACTGAGCCACTGTAACGGCTTCTCGCTGACCGCTCATGACATTAACTGTATTAAATTAAAAACAATTTTTTTTAAAAAGCATTTTATTTAATACAATTAGCGATCTATAATAATATTATGGGTCCATTTAGAGGGCCTCATGGATATAAGAGTGTTGCCTCTTGCGTCCTTCAGTTTGTAGTCCTCTGGTCCTAAGAACGCATGAAGTGACACTCATATCCATAAGAGGCCTTCCAAATAGACCCATAAACTTACAGTATATATGGGATACGGCATGACCCAGTAAAAATATGCCAAATACTATTTTACGAGTGGTCCGTGGCCACATGATGTCAAGAATGGTGAAGCCATGAGTGATGACACATGGGTCATGAATCACATGTAAACCCATGCCATTGCATAAGTTAAATATAACATAATGCCCAATATAAATACACCTGATATTTTGTGTGGTAAAATTGTTACACATGCTGATATCATGAGGAAGTTACGGTTAAAGTTCTGTAAATAGAACATTCAGAGAACGATCAAGTCCAGGAATGGAATTATGTCAGAAACCTATTCTGAAGATCTTAGTGTGAGAATATTTGCTTTGTCATCCACCTGGAGGGAGAATATCATGAAAGTCTCACTGTAGGTGCCTGACATGCAAAAATAACCCTGATATTTATGACTTTTTATTTACACTGCCATTGTATAAATTGTTTAGAAAACACCTTTGATAGTAGAAGTGTAACATAATGCTTTACAAGAACAAAATAAATGTAGATGATACATAACTGATAAACAGTAAAGATACTAACAAGAAACATCAAGCTAAATATTTCCTTTAGACAATCAAAAGTCATGTGCTGATAACTTACACTATTACAACCAACCCATCACATCTTGTATGGAGTCTAGTTCTGATGATGGCATAGCCCAAAAAGATATACATATTTTTTTGTTTTTGCTTCCTTTCCACTCTTTCAAATGTTTTTGGGGAGACGGACTCACTGTATTGTACAACTTTAGAGAAAGAGTTTGCTCAGTGTCACCACCAAGTGCATGTTGGGGACAATCAAATCATTTATGTAAAGGGGTTCTACACTTGCCCCTGCAGACCACAGTCAGGAAGCCAGCAGTTGACAGGGCTGTGCATTAAGCAGGCAGCGTTTCAACAAGTAGCTGTAAATGTGAATTCAAAGGAGAAATGTGCTGAACCAATAACTCAGTTTTCCAGAAGGTGTGCTGATTCCAGTTGTGTTACTTCTCCATCTATGCAGGCCTTTCAGCAACTGCACGAGGTGTTTCAGCTTTACACTCTATCTTGAGCAACATTTTAGAATAGCGTTATGTAGATGATGTCCCTCTCAATCACAGAGTTTCATAGTAGAACACAGATGCATTTCTGACAACAATATAAAAGCTTAAAAATGGCATAAACCATGTCATGTAGTTCAAAAATGGTCCTGACCACCAGCATGTAAATTGGAAACTCCCACTGAAATAACTAGAAAGCTTGTCTAGGTGGAATAATAGCAGATTTGGAACTAAAAAAACAGCTTCTAATGGGGGAAAAACATACTGGCTCAGTGCAGTTCTTCTTTAACTTGAGGCTGTGTTATTTATTTTTTGCCAGGACTGACGTGTGTATGTACACATGTGGAGCAACCTGGACAAGTCAGGAGGGTTACTGTGCATCAAGGAATGACTCTCAACTGTTCTGCACTGAAGGATGTCCCTAATTTTACTCCTCAGAATTACTGTTTCATGTAGAGAAGGTGCTTCCCACATACAGAAGCTGCTAAATCACTCAAATCCCAATAAAATCACCATGACAGTATTTAAACTGGTTCTTCTTTAAGCAGGCATGTATGGTACCAACTAGCCAGTCACACAATCTGTAGAGGTTTAGAACAGAAGACACAATCACGTGTTTCATCTTTCTCAGGACTCGTCAATGTGTCATCTGTATCTCAACCCACAGGAAGGATGAACCAGTCCTAGTGAGGCTTGGGTAATAATTTGCATATTCTTCCCATGGTGCTTTACATTACCAGGGTATGTGTGAATTTGTATTTTCTCTGAAATGTGGCTTTGTTGCCAACACCCTACCTGGGTAACCCTTGCCTTAGTGCATTTTATGCTGAGACTATGCCTTTAAGGATGCTTTCCTATTTTGGGCTCATCATGACCAAAACCCATAAGAAAATAATTGGACTGGTTTAGCCTTCCTCTGGGCGGAGACACAGATGAGACACTGATGTGTCCTGAAAAGGATGAAATACATGCCCGTGTCTTCTGTTCTCAGCCTTTACAGATTGTGTGAGAGGCCAGTTCGGTACCATACACTTCTCATTATTTATTTATTTATGACTTTGTTAACCGTGTAGGTGAACTGGTCCAAAGGACCGTTTACAGGCACGACCCGGGCCAGAAGGCACAGATATAGACAATATTTACAGTGCAGGTACAGGCAGTTTACAGTGCAGTAAAACAGCAATTACAAATAGCATTAAGAGAACATAATGGCCTAAGCAGGGTATGGTAAACAATGAACAAATAGCTGACAACAAAAAAGGTTACAATTAGTGTGTAAATATTTTGTATACATTGCACAAACAACAATATAAGCAGGCATGAGTAAACGAACGCCCTGAGGAAAACTAGGGGGCCACAAACCACCACCCCCAAACTGGGAGATAAGCAGAGGCAAACCCAGAGACCAACGAAAGGAAAACAGAGAGGAAGAGGGTGAGGGAAGGGGAGCATTAAAGGCTAGAAAGGGGCAGTCGTGCTACCTATGGAAGCAAGTGCAGGTGTCACGGGCAAGGAGCCAGGATTTAAGGTTGAGCTTGAAGGTATGATACATACTGGTTGATCTAAGGGGTGCGGGAAACGTATTCCATAGTGAGGGGGCCGCAACTGATAGAGCAGTGCCACCAGATTTGGTGGAGGTTCTTGGAATCACCAGGGGTGGGACAACAGAGGACTGAAGACACTTCGGTGAGATGCAGTGCTCACAAAAGGGAAAAGCGGGGGGGAGTAGGGCCACTACGAATGATAGTATCAGTGAGGCAACCAAGGTTAAAATCAAACCAGCCTTGAAGAGGGAGCCAACCGAGAGAGCTATATAGGTTGCAGTGGTGTGTGGAATAGGGGGCAGACAGGGCAAAGTGGCATACACTATTGTAGATGGCAGAGAGTCTGGCCTGAAGGGCGGAGGACATGCAGGACTAGGTAGGGGAGCAGTAGTCCAAGACAGGGAGCAGTTTGCCAAGAGATATAGCCAGGAGAGCCTCAGCAGTCAAGCAGAGTTTAACCCGATAAGCAGCACCGAGTTTCTGATTAATCCTATGGACTACTAGATTAATATGGTCAGTGAAGGAGAGGGTGGGATCAAGTGCGACTCCCAAGTACTTGAAAGATGGAACAACTTCAAGAGGAGGACCATCGGGAGGGAGGATGTGAAGAGAGGAGCATGCTTTCTGGATATTGGCTAGGTAAGGTTAAGACCCAAACAGCATAGCCTTGGGTTTTTTGGCATTAACCAGCATCAGACTGGAGGAGAACCAGTTCTGGGCGACACAGTAGTCCTGCGTGAGGACAGAGGAAATGTTCATTCATTCATTCAAGTTTATTTGGATTACACCTGTGAGCTACAAGCTCTTTTAAGTAGGTGCCACATCAGACATACAGGTACATTACACAGACAGGATTGGTAGACAGGAAGGTTTTATAAAGTGTGCATTTGAATAAGACAATATATAGAATTGAGAGTTACAACTAACATTAACGGTTACTAAGTGCAGGCAAGTTAAGTAACAAATACTGGGTTATGGTTATGGAAATGTGTAGGAGGGATTTGGCACTGTGGAAGATGACGAGGTCATCCGCATAAAGGAGAGACTCACAGGACAGGCAGTCAGAGGGGAGGGTGTTTAACAAATACCGCAAAAAGCAGGGAACCCAGGATGGAGCCTTGGGGAACCCCAGAGAAGACAGGCGGGGGGGGTGGGGGGATTGGCAGAGTCAATGCACACAGACTGGGTTCGGTCAGACAGGTAGCTGTGGAACCAGTTTGTAGTCCCTGTGGAACAGCCAACAGAGTGTAACCTGAAGAGGAGGAGAAGGTGGTTAACAAGACTGAAGGCTTTGGATAGGTCCATGGATACTGCACCAGCTGCATGCCCTTGGCCCATGTTCGTGACGATATGATTGGTGAATAAAGCTAGGGAGTTTTGGTGCTATGAAGCCTATGGAAGCCATGCTGCTGGTTACACAAAATGTTGTGGTTATCAAGATACTCAGATAGTTGCTGGTGAACAACCCATTTGAGAAGCTTACTAAGGTGGGGGAGAATTGATATAGGGTGAAAGCTGTCTGATAGGAGAGGGTCCCCAGATCTGAAGATAGGAACCACCTTGGCAAATTTCCAGAGGAGGGGCATGTGGGAGGTAGTTAGGGAAAGGCTGAAGATAAAGGAGAGGGATTTGGCAATAACTGAGGAGACAAGCTTGAGAAACATGGGGGAAGAGACCATCAGATCCCGGAATACCCTGACTGGGTAGGCCCTAAGGAGTTGCAGGTATCTTAGGAGATTGGTGTAGTAGAAAAGTGGGTAGGAGAGAGGTGCCTGTCGGGGGAATGTGGGGTAAGCAAGACCACTGGTCGGGGACTGACTAGGTGGAGGTAGGCAGGGTGAGTGAAGGGGAAGGGAGTGGGGGGAAACGGGAGATCCCTGGCTAGAGGGACAGCTCGAGGGCAGTTTGCTGAGGAGGGCTGACAGGTCAGTGAATTTGCTGTTGAGCACCATAGCGACCTCAGCAGGATATGTCAAGAGGCCGTTGGGAGAAGTTAGCTGAATGTTGGTGCTGCAAATGCGAGGAGTGAGAACAGAATTAATAGAGTCCCAGAATTTTCTGGGATTTTCAAAACTCTCTTTCTGTAAGTTGGTGTAGTATTTCTGTTTTAGGGTTCTGGTCAGGATTTTGCAGCGGTTGCGCAGATGCCAGTATTCATTCCACAAGGAAGGGGAAGGGGTCCATTTATGGGCAGACCACTTTTGGTCCCTCTCTTTCATAATGGTGAGGAGTTCTTTGGAGATCCAATAGGTGCTGCCACCTCTGACTCTCTGGGTGGTGTTAGGGAAGTGGCGGTCCAGGATATCATAAGAGAACGTCTGTGAAGTAGGTGGCCACAAGGGACGCATCAGTGAGAGCATAAAGGCCCTGTCAGTTTATGGCCCTTAGGATTAAAGAAAGAACCAGCCTAAATCCTTTTCTGGCGATCTGCATATACTTCCCAAGGTGCTTTACATTATCGGGGTGTGGGTACTATTGTATTTCTTAGAAAGCTGGCTTTGTTGCCAATGCCCTTCCCAGGTAACCCATGCCTGAGTGCTTTTTTGTGAAAGTTCTTTGTCTTCTAGAGAAGGTGCTGTGTCGCACTGTAAACTCAGAGTTTACAGAGAAATTTATAACGACTAATGCTTCAAACTCAAAACTGAATTTTGTACAGATAAATGCACTAGTTTCCAGTGTTCTGAGCTTCTATAGCTCTATGTTTGATATGCATCCCACATTTTCACAGCCAGTGTTCAACATTTTGAATGTCAGTGTCCCAATATTTAGTGACAAAAGGTTGAGAGGTACCCATGGACACAGGAGTACCCTTAGCACAGGGCCTTCCTTGCAGGCGGTCAGCAGTTATTCTGCAGAAGTCTAGGCTTACAGGATTGGAATGTATCACAGGAGGATATTTCTGTGTTGGGACTGAAGTATAATAGTCCCTTCGCACCAAAAAGTGCCTTTTCAATTAACCTATTTGCTATTAAAATGTGAATTAGGGTGAAGGAATTGTTATCTAGGGATTTATTTAACTCTAAAAATTGATTAGCGTTTTGCTCATAAAAGTGCTAAATCTTTGTGAAAATGCATAGCTCTTGCCTCACTATGTTTAACAAACACAGCACTTTTAGAAAATCTATATAAATACTTTCTGTACAGTTAGTATAGTCCCAAGAAAAAAACTGCTAATCAATTATTTAAAACCCTGTTATCTGTGCAGTTAGCTAGGTGAAGAAACAAACTTAATTAGGGTGAGTGGCTTAGAGAGAAGGAAGCCAGGTGTTTGCATTTAAAAACTGACCTAGATAGCGTGTGGCAGAGAACAGCAAGAGGAAGGAGGTGCTGTTAGAACTATACTACTCTACTGGGACCATACTGCCCGCCACCCTTAGCCGGTTCTACTTTTATAGGCATAGGATTTGACTAACAACAGGAACTTCCTGTTTGGGAGCAGGAAGGGAGTGATCAGAGAGGCACAAAAGAATCACCATCCTAGAAGGAAAAGAGCAGCTCTCCATCACCCCCTACCTTCTGCAGGTCTGACTCTGAGCAAGTAAGAACAAGCCTACTGAGGAATATAGGAACTTACTGTCCCAGAACAGGAAGATCGGGAGCTTTAAGGGCACGGAGGCAGTAGGAAAGTAGGGAAAAAAAATGTATAATAAATAAAAAAAACAGAGAGAGGAAAGAGTAAGTATACAAAACAACAGTTAAGGGACCACAAATAAAGACATGATGGGAGTGGTGCAGTGCAGTGGCTGTGGAGCAGCAGTCTTCCGAGAAACATTCTGGAGGATGCGGTGTTGTCTCATCTGCAGGCACCTCTCTGGGCTGAAGGAGGAGGTTGCTCATCTCCAGGCTGAGGTGGCCAGGATTTTGGGGACCTCCTTACCCACCCAGGGACCACCAGGACCACCGCCGCTGCCTCAGAGGTTGCCAAGAAAGAGGAGCGGTTGGACCACAGTGGGCTCAGGGAGGGTGAGGGTGGTGGAACAGAGGTGCATCCCTCCAGCTGTACCTCTCCACAATTCATATGCCATTCTGGCAGAGTGTGGTTCCTCTATGGAGGCACCAGCAGTGGAGACCAAGGAGGATGCTGGGAACCTCCACAAAGAAGACCCACAGGAGGGTGGCATGGAACACCACAGGGGAAGGAAACAACTCCTGGTGGGAGACTCCATTATTAGGAGGACAGGACAGAACTGGGGGAGGGAGGGAGAGGGGGGATAAGGTGCCTGCCTGGCGCCATCGCTTGGAGGGACAGGGAGCGAATCCTCAGGATCGCGTGAGCAGCTGCACTGGGAAGGGAGCTGGATGTCACTGTCCACCTAGGGACAAATGACCTGGCTGGGAAAGGGATCAGAGCAGTGCAGGAGGAGTCTCTGGAGTTGGGGAGGGGCCTTAGACAAGTAACATGCATGGTAACCTTCTTGGAGGTGCTGCCTGTCTATGGTATGGGTGAGGTTAGGGTACTCCACACCATGGCATTCAATCAGTGGTTGAAAAACCTGGTGCAGAGTTCAGGGTTTCAGCTTCACTGGGGACTGGGGCTCCACTTGGAGGAATACAAGCCTATACTGGCATGACGTTCTGCATCTGTCCAGGAGGGGAACCAGGATCCTAGGTGATTGGTTTAAATGCTTCATTGGCAAGCATTTAAACTAGCTAAGGGGGGAGGCACTGAAAAAAAAACATCCTAGCCCCCCCCCCAAAAAAAAATCAGGGTAGTCAGTGAGTCAAACACCAAGATAGAGCAGTCGATAGGGAGAAGGACAGGGGTAAATGGAGAAAAAGACAAAGGCAGTAAGGACAGGGATGGGGCAAAAAGGGATAAGGCCATCAAAAAATGGAGGGTAATGAGTACCAATGCCCGTAGTTTAGGTAACAAGCTCCCTGAACTGGTGGCCTTGATGGAAGAGGGATGCCTGGATATCGTGGCAGTCACAGAAACATGGTACACAGAGAACCATGTCTTGGATGTCAACATACCAGGGTACACAATCTACAGGCGGGACGGGGGGGTAGAAAAGGAGGAGGAGTAGCTCACTATGAAAGGGAAGGGATCAAAGCAACGGAACTAAAGGGTAAACAGGGAGGAGAGGAGGCACTGTGGGTCACCCTGGAGACTGGAAATGGCACCACAATCCGCACAGGGGTTGTATACAGACCCCCATCTCAGGGGAAGGAAATGGACAAGGAAATGATAGAAGGCATCCTTAGGATGGCAGAGAAAGGGGAGATATTGCTGATGGGAGACCTGAATATGCCAGATGTTAACTAGAGCACCTTTGCTGCAGCCACATCCAAGAGCAGGGCCATTCTCGATGCCCTACAGGGGGCATGCCTCAGACAGCTAGTGCTGGAACCCACTCGGGAGGAGCAATCTTAGACCTGGTACTCTCAAATGGGGATGGAGAGAGGATCTCAGTTCTAGAAGTGGGTAGCCATCTGGGAACAAGTGACCACCAAACAGTGTGGTTCACGATAAACTTAGCTGTAGAGTCAAGCCATACAAAAGTGAAGGTACTGGACTTCAGGAGGGCTGATTTTGTCAAAATAGGAGAGTGCCTCAGAAAAGCAATAGCAAACAGGTAAGAAGGTGGGGTGGAGCAACAGTGGGGAAACAATAAAACTGCCATCACAGAGGCAACAACAAGCCTTTGTGTGAAACAAATAAATCAAAACGAAAGAAAAAAACACTATGGTTCCCAAAAAAAGTGGCAGGGAATGTTAGGGAGAAAAAGATAGCATTCAGGAAGTATAAGGAAACACAGAAGGAGTAGGACAGAGAACTGTACCAGTTAAAGCAGAAGGAAGTGGGGAAGGCAGTCAGAATAGTAAAGGCCCAAACCGAGGAAAAGACAGCCAACTTGGTTAAGAAAGGGGATAAAACCTTTTATAGGTACATTAGGGAGCGGAGAAAGACTAAGGCAGGGATACTGAGGCTGAATAAGGAGGAGGGTGGTTGGGTAGAGAGGGACAGTGAAAAAGCAGGGATACGGAACGAATACTTCTGCTCAGTATTCACAAAGGAAGAGGAGGGGGAGGTATCTAATCCAGTCAATAGAAGCACTCTGGATAGGGGGGTTGATATCAGTCCTTTCACAGAAGAAAGGGTTCTGAAAGAACTCCTAAAACTGAAGGTGAATAAAGCAATGGGGCCTGATGGGATTCACCCCAGAATTCTATTATTTTTTTTATACTTAGTTTATTATCATTAGCAACACTACATTTGCCAACATTAGTTAAATCATAAAATTGATATCCTTTGGGGTGTAAGCCCCTATACATACATGGTACATACAGCACTCTTCCACTCTTTTTTTTTCTTCCTTTAAAGGAAAAAAGAAACCAACACAAAGGTGCTAAGTTACTTTTTGTTCCTAGCGAATTTTAACTGTAACAGTAACTGTCTGGGATGTGTTCCTTCATTACCATACTTAAAATCTGAATTTTGTTGTCAGGATGTCCTATATTTAAAGTCAAAGAGAAGGGTTTTTCAACACAGGAAGGGAAAGTCCGGTGCCTCCTATAAATAAGTTAAGACATTAACTTCCTATCCATTATCATGGAGTATCCACCTAGTCCATCTCTGCTGGTATATTTGCGTTTTTTGGTTGAGATCAATTGTTAACCTTTCCATCATATGTATGGACTCAACCATCTCCCTCCATTCCTCTATCCCCGGGGCTTTCGGTTGTAACCAATTTCTTGTAATAACTTTTAACACGGCAGCCACTAGAATTATCCACAGATACCTAGCATTTTTATCATTCAGTTCCCTTGGAATTAGTCCCAGTATTAAATGTTCAGGCCCCAACTGTGTCTGAAATAGGAATACCTGCTCTAGGTGGTAAGTCACCTCCCCCCAAAATGAGGTGATAATTGGGCAAGACCAAAAAATATGTGCCTACGAGGCAAGTTGTTCTCCACAGGCCCTTCAACACCTTGCTGTGGCTTCCCCCTTAAAATGAGCCACCTGTGTTGGCACCAAGAAGTATCTGGTCTTCAATTTCCAGCAAAAGTCTCTCCACACCAAGGAGCTGGATGTTGACCACGTGCTTCTCCACATCAGAGACCATTGTTTGTCCGTGATGGAGATCCTTAGATCTTGTTCCCATCTGTTCTTTATATACTGGGATGAGTTTGCCATATCTGCCACATATCTATTATATAACAGCGAGATGGCATGATCCACCCCCTGTGGGCCCCATATCCGTAGGAACAGCCTGCTCTCCTCCAGTGCAGGCTCCTTCAACATTGTTTTGTTAATTTGTATATTCCAGTAGTATCTTAATTGATAATACCCGGATTCTGTCAGTCTGCTGCAGGCCATATTTTCCTGTATTGCTTCAAAAGAGAGTAGCGTATTACCTGTCATTATTTGATAAGGCGCATATAGTCCCCTTTTGGCTTGTTTCTGGTACCATCTGTCAACCATTGCTGGTACAAATTGGTGGTCATAAGTCCATCATATATACCTCCAGAGGTGTCTATATGTAGCGCCCCTACTTATTCCCCTCCTCCAGCCCTCTACTATGGCCTTTGTGCCAGAGAAGCCCTCTATTTCATCTGGGTCCAGGGGCCTAAATAACATCGCCTGCAATGGAGGATTACTGTTTCCAGAGATCCATTCTCTTCCAATGGGTATCATATCCTGGGTTGCCCCAGAGTAGTGCGACCCTCATCTGGGCCGCCACCCAGTAGCCCTGCAGACAAGGGAACGCAAGGCCTCCCTCTGCTTTTGGAAGATATAAAAGCGATTTTCTTAGTCTGGGTTTCTTACCCTTCCATAAATAACAAAAAAACATACTTTGCCAGGTTTCCAAGTCCACCCGGGTTAACACACATGGAACACACTGGAATAGGTAAAGGAGGCGTGGCAATGCATTCATCTTGAGGGCTTGTTCTCTGGCACAAAGTGAGATGGGCAGTAGTGACCATCTTTGAAAATCACTTTTAAGTTGCGCTATTATCGGTGTGTAATTTAGTTCCTTTAATTGTGCGTTGTTCCTTCCCAACTTCACCCCTAAGTATTTTATCTCTGTCTGATCCCATAGCCTAGGGTGTTTTTTTTTTTATCTCACTGGGTGGGGTATAGTTAAAGCTCAATATTTCCATTTTATTGTTGTTTAGCTTATATCCGGATAGCTTGGAAAAGTTATCCAGCTGGCGAAGTATTTTGGGCAAAGACGTCTCAGGATCCGTCAGGTATAAAAGAACATCGTCAGCATATAAAGCCAACTTGGTCTGTCCCCCTATGTTGATCCCTTTTATCTCTGGGTTCTGACGAATGCTCTGGGCGAGAGGCTCAATAAAGAGGGAAAAAAGTAGTGGAGAGAGGGGGCACCCCTGTCGCGTTCCCCTTCCCAAAGCAAAGGTCTCTGATATATGGCCATTCACCCGAACCTGCGCCCGTGGGGATTCGTAAAGCTTAAATATGGCCATTATCAATTGTTTCGGGAACCCACCCCAGAATTCTAAAAGAACTAAGGGGAGAACAAGTAACACCACTGACTACCCTTTTTAACAAATCATGGGAGGATGGTGTGGTACCTGAGGACTGGAGGAGGGAGATGTGATTCCCCTTCACAAAAGTGGGAACAAGACAGAGGCAGGAAACTACAGACCTGTCAGTTTGACCTCAGTGGTAGGGAAAATTATGGAATCACTTCTGAAGGAAAGAATAGTTTGAGTACCTAGAGGCCAGTGGGGCACAGGACCCAAGGCAGCATGGATTCACAGCAGTAAGGTCATGTCAGACAAATCTAATCGATTTCTTTGACTGGGTGACCAAAGTAGTAGACCAAGGAGGGGCTGTGGACATGGCCTACCTAGACTTTAGCAAGGCATCTGACACAGTCCCGCAGAAAAGATTAATAAACAAATTAGCCAGCCTGGGAGTGGGTTCCAGGGTGGTAGCCTGAGTAAAACACTGGCTGGACAACAGGACACAGAGGGTAATAGTAAACGGACTCCACAGTGAAGAAAGGGGGGTTCCTAGTGGGGTACCGCAGGGTTCAGTACTGGGCCAGTCCTTTTTAATGTCTTTATAAGTGACACTGCAGAGGGATGGGAAGGAAAAGTATGTCTCTTTGCAGATGGCACAAAGATCTGCAACAAGGATGATACACAAAGTGAGGTAGAAAGATGAGAAGGGACTTGGCAAGGTTGGAGGAATGTTCAAATATATGGCAGCTTGGATTCAACACAAAGAAGTGCAAAGTAATGCACCTGGGAAACCAAAACCCAAGAACAAGGGGGCACAATTTGAATATAGAGGTGGGGAAGGCTCAGAGGTAATGTGAGGAAGTATTTTTTTCATGGAGAGGATTGTAGATGCATGGAACAGCCTTCCTGAGGAGGTTGTGGAGTCAAAAACAGTGGGGGAATTCAAGAATGCATGGGACAGACATAAAGCAATTCTAGTTGGGGGGTAGGAGGAAGTAGGCTGTTGGTTAACTAGGATCTGCAGCTTATCCATTAGGTAGGGAAATGGGCAGACTAAGTGGACCAAGCGGTCCTTATCTGCCATCAAATTCTATGTTTCTATGTTTCTAATGCCATGGGTAGTCAGTACTCAATACAGGATTCGACTGTAAACACCAAGAAGGGAACTTCGTGCAAGACTCAATCTGAAATATACAGAGGGCACTTACAGGGCTACCTGGGCTTCTGATGGAAGAGGTCAAGAATATAACAGCTCTGAGTTCTGATACAACCAGCACTCTTGCATCCATCTAGTCACCATGCTGGGAGAGGCTGGGATTGGATTAAATGTGAGATTCCCCCACAGTAAGTACTCCTACACCATTTCCTACAGTGCCTCCTGCTGGGAAAGACAAGAAAGCTGTGCTCCTACAGAGCTAATGCTTCTACACCCTTACCTACATTAATTCCTGCTAAGAGAGTTTGGGATTGCAATAGAGGTGTCCTCCCACAAAGCTTGAGCTCCTACACCAGGTACCACTGCCGGTGGAGGTTGGGACTATAGCCACTCTAAATGCCACCACAGTCAACGGTCCTACACAGTTGTTTACTGTTACCCCTGCTGGGACTGCAGCAGCTGTGAGCTCTGCTACAGCCAGCGCTCCTACACCATTTCCTGAAGTGACTTCTGTTGGCAGAGGCTGGGACTGGAGTATCTGTGAGCTCCATTCTAGCCAGTGCTCCTACAACCATTCCCCTACAGTGACTCCTGCTGGTAGAGGCTGACAATGCATCAGCTGTGAGCGCCCACATATGCTTATTCCTGCACAGTAACAGCAGATTGCTACTGCACCAGCTGTCAGCTACAGCTACATTACATACCTTGGGTGATATGTAACAGTACACCTTTTTGGGCTTTTTCACTTTCTCAGCTGTCTGACTTTCTGAGGGTGAGTCCTCTTCCTCTTCATCGGTGGTCGTGGAGAGGCGGCGCAGTGTGGAGCTGAAGGTAGATGGTGGCAGATGCCACTGGGAAATGGAATAATTCCCAGTGTTGTACAAGTATGCTTCAAAGTAAATGCTGACGCCAGAATTAGACAAATTCTTTTTCCACCACGTTCTGCTCATTTTCTGTAGAACAATGCAGGGTAGACACATTAAAAGCAAGATTAACAGACAAGGTTCTTTGTTTACATAACTGCCACAAATATATTCTCTCCTCACCACAGTTTTAAAGAACAGATGTGTAACACAGATGTCTGACCTCCTCTGGGTCACCTCTAGGCTTGAGGAATGCAATGATTGGATGGGTTGTTTTATAAGTCTGTCACATCTGCAGGTGAGGTCTGCAGTTTGATTCTTGCTTACTGGACTGCAGCACAGTGTTTTATCTGGTACTAGTTTCTGTTAAACATATATGAGAGCAAACCTGAAAATAACTGAATGATGGCAGTATTTTTTTAATTCATGAATTTTCTGTACTAATTTGTCCACATTAATTGCACTAGGACTTACTAGCTCATTTATATCTTTAATTACTTTCATTAATTAACACTGGCAGTTATCAAGACTCCTGCTGCTCTAGAAAGCTATAACCCGCTGATGGATGTCGACTCAGATTCCAACAGTTCAAGAATGGAGAACTATTATGTCTGATATATACTATTTAGAGAGTTTCAATGCTAAAATACAAAACAAAAGTCCATCTCATATGTCGAAATGGCAGAGATGGGTTCTGCACCATTCATCAGTAGATCCCACTTTTTGTCCATAACCTTTTTAGTGGGTTAGAGGACCAATGGTTAACAAGTTACATGATGACAAGGGGGTGATGTGGGCCGGGGAATGTTAAATTGGCCAAAATTCTGTACCCTGTCAAGAGAGAAGATAAATATACATAAGGGGCTGGATATTCAAAAGGGTTACGCCATGCGCAATAGGGTTGCGCCTGCGCAAGTCCGAAATTGCGCCATTCTGCGATATTCAGCAGGAGGCAGTTGCACCCCCCAAGTCATGCTGAGCAACAGCGCAATGCTAATGAAGGCATGCTCAACCGGAGGGGGAAGAACCATGCATAAACTGCACAGCCCGATATTCAGCTGGGCGTGCAGAGTTGTGCAGCGCAACCCCCACCTGCGCCTGCACAACTTTGAGCCAAAAAAGTTAAGTCGAGAGACACCCACAGGTGAGCTGCCCGCATTGCAGGCGCAACACAGCAACTGCCACCTGTGGTGGCCCCTGTGTTCCTGTGCCCCCTGCAGCCCGATCGCGGGCATAATAGTAACCCGTGGCCGATCGCGGGCAGAGACACACTCCCACACCCCCATAGCCGACTGCGGGCAGAACACCTCCCCCACCCCACACTAGCCGGTCGCGGGCGGATCTCACCCACTGGCTAATCGCGGGCAGATGTAAATGACCCCCGGCTGGCCCAATCACGAACGAGATCTCACCTTGCCCTGACTGGCCTGATCGTGGGCAGAGCGTAAATGAGCCCTCCCTCCCGACTGGCCCGATCGCGGGCAGAGCGGGTTCAACCCCTCAAGACCAATATCCCTGGTGGTCAGTGGACCCGCGAAGCCCGATCCGCGGGCATAAGGTCAAACCCACCCCTCAAGGTCAATTTCCCTGGTGATCTAGTGGCCCCCCATCCCACCCACAGGGCCCCACCACCGCTCCCCCGTCAGCCAGCAGCACCCCACCCGCCTGGCGACTGACAGCTCGGTAGGGCTGCACCCATTGGTTCAGGCAAAGGCCAGTGAGCGTACACTCTCCAAAGGCAGTCAGATGTGGAATACTGGACTGCCTTGTCTGATATCGACTGCCCGTGGCTCTGCTCTCACCTGAACCAGTGTCTGACAAGCGAAGGCCCGGCGAGCCGGCGGTGGTGGTGAGCTCCGTGGTGGGGGCGAGGCCACTACATCACCAGGAGTGAACTGAGGGTGGGTTTGACCTGCCAGCGATCAGCCACCGGAAACAGAACAGTGTCTTTGCAGGGGGGTTGAACTCCGTTCTGCCAGTGATCGGGCCAGTCGGGGGAGTAGAGATCTGCCGCGATCAGGCCAGTACCGGGGGGTTCATTTACGTTCTGCCTGCGTCGGGCCAGTCGGGGGTTCATTACGTTCTGCCCACGATCTGGCCAGTCGGGGGTTCATTTCGTTCTGCCTGCGATTGGGCCAGTGGGGGGTTATTAACGTTCTGCCCGCGATCGGGCCAGTCCGAGGGAGAGTTCATTTCACGTTCTGCCGATCCGGGCTAGTTGGGGTTTACTTCATGCCGTAATCGGGCTGCAGGGCGTCGGTCCCCGACAGCTACTGCCTGGCAGGGCGCCAGGCGCAAGTGGAATCGGGATGCAGGCACCCCTCCATGCTAATGGCATGCAAATGGGGCCGTAATTGATGCAAATGCCCCCGTGCGCCTTGTATAAATTATGGCCCCATTTGCATGTCACCTTTTGAATATCGGAATTGCGCATGGCGCAATGGAACTTAGCGCCACCACATCTAAATGCTCCTCTGACCACTGCGGTGGCGCAAGTTCCACTGCACCATGCACAGTGGCTGTGGTGGGGGCGATATTCAAAGGAGTTGCTCAATAGCGCAACTCCGCTGAATATCGCTTGCCACACCCCTGCGCAACTTTTTTGAGCAGCGCAAGGGCTTGCGCCACAGAATGGCGCAGTTTGAATATCCAGCCCACGGACTTTACTCTTTGGGAGGCAACTGGTTATATCTTAACATTAAGGGATAACCCCTTTCTTTTAGCCCCAGAAACCGGGGAATCTCATGGAGATGGACTTCCTATAATGTATAATAAACTGGAGAACTGAACTGATAAGATAATGTTTTAACCCTCAGGAGCCTATGATTTTGCTGACAATTTAATGCTATTATTTATTGCTTCAATTACCTCACTGTAGTGTAACTTTACTTGATACGTATGAAGAAAAGTTGAAATAAAAGAAATTAAAAAAAAAAAAAGACTCCTGCTGCTCTGAAGGCTTTTCTCCACATGCACACCACTCACACCTACCTTTAATCTCCTTTTTCCCCCTGGACCTAGACTGAATTTTGTAAATTAAGTATATTAAATTATTTTTGCCCAAATGTACCTAGTTGCACCTGTCTTAATCTCCAGTTCACCTTGTTTTTAAGCTCCACTGAATACTGTAAATTTATGCATGCTGTAAACTTGTAATTTTTCACGTGCATATTTACTGCTGTTTGACGCCTGCTCCTATTACCTGGAGCGACATTCTTTTTTTTTTAAATTATTCTTTATCCCTCCTTACTGCCTGCTACCCCGACCCTTCGGGACATCCAACGAGTCATCCTCCTACCACACACCCACCAGGACTCAGCCCTCGCTCCTCCATGGAGCTTTGGTTTTCCCCCGAACGGGGACGAGGCGGGGCCCTTGGCCCCGTAATCATTCATTTCGTCAGGCCGAGATGGCAGTCCTGGTGAGTGGGGCACATCGGAGGCACGCTCTGGGAAGTCTGTCTTCCTGAAGCCAGCAGGTGTCTTTCCTCTTTTTCCTCCCTCCCCCTACAGTGAGTAACCCCCTGACGTCAAGGCGACAAACACCAACATCCGCACTGTAAAGCGGCCGCCCATTCCCCTGCAATCGGGGCTTGTAGTACTCCGAGCCTCTGCTCAGAGTCAGACAAGTGCCGGGCTTTGGCTGCAACCCTCCCCGGAGAAGGCGAGCTGTCGTCGGATGCTCAAGCCCGTCTCCCCCGCCGACCCAGCAGCGACCCGAGTCTGCTCCTGAACCCGGGTCACCAACGTGGAGCGAGGTGTGGCGTCCAGCGCCTCAACCCTCAGCTCCACCGGGCCATCATCGGAGTGACATTTTGTCATGCATAAGTGCTACTGTACTGTTTTTACCTCGTATCCCCTTCCTCAGGACGCCTCTGGAAATGAGCTATTTTTGGCTCCGCAGGTCTTTCCCGGAAAAACTCTTCTACTAACTAACCAAATAAGACCGTCCATTTTAATGAGTACTCATAAAATCTAAAAATAATAATACTGTTGAGCAACACACTCCTAGTTATCAAATCAAAGAGCCAATAGTACCGAGAGCCATCAAACTGTGGCAAGCAGAAACAAGACCCCAGTGGAAATATGATGGGACATCTCAGCTAGCCTACTGTATATTTTAAAAACTTTGTGACTGTCAACTTGTTTGATCAGCAAACACCCACCAGAGGACCAGAGTGAGCAATGAGCTTGTGTAATCTCTACCAGCCCAGCAAAGCACAATGCTATTATTCTTACACTTAACCAGCCATTCTACTACAACTCAAAAAAAGAGACACATATTACAGTAAAAGATAGCATACAAGAGAAACAGCATAACAGAGAGGCACTTTGGAAGAGCTGTATGTAGGATGCACAGATGTTACAAAAAGACAGATACTTTCCATTAATTTTTGTAGCCCTCCCTCAGTCACACACATCCATTCTAAAGTCTAAAATCCTGCTCAAAGCACCATGGGTATGCAAATGATTTGGGAGGCAAGTTAAAAATGAAATGTCTCAACTGGTACTACATTCTGCTGACCATGTCACTACAGAGACCTTACCACAGCCAATTCACAATCTAAACTTCATAATCTTGACAACTGCATAGAATACACATGACAGCAATAGATGTCCAAGCTACTGCTTGCCATTTAAAAATGGTTTGCGTTTAAAACTCATATTGAAACTTTTGGGTCCTAAAAGTCGAAGTTCACAAATCCAGAATGACTCTCATTTGGACATTAAACTTTCTACATCCTTCCCTCTCCCCGAACATTTAATTTTCTCAATCCCCCCCTCTCAAAAAACATATAAATACATCTTTTGGATGAGCTTTCTGTGCAAAATGTTTCCTTACAGTATTGCTAATATCACTAGTCTAGGTTACATTACTACAGTACCCATTTTGCTCCGTATACAAAAAGACTGGTTAACAACACTCCAGCCTTGCCAGCTTATGACTGCTCACCCTCCCACTGCACCCTCGGGTCATCAGGTATGGCAATGGAAGCAGCAATAGCTGCAAACAACAGGCACCATGCGGAGAATCCTTTTAAAGGAGAACTGAAGTGAACAAGTAAGTAATTTACTGTACATTTATGTATTTAGTTAGTTTTTATTCACCAGGTGGGTGCACTAGACAATACAGTGCCTATTTTCAGTCAGCACCCAAGAGAAATACAACAATTAGCACAGCAGCAAAAAAGGGTACAATAAGCACAGTTTTACAGACATCAGCAGTAGAAGTTTTTACCTGTAGAAGTTTTTTATTTTGTTAAATACTGGCTCACATTGTTATTGTTCCAGCTTCACTGGCCTTTCTGTAAACTCATGGATGTTTCGTTATGGATGTTTAACTCGTCCGCTATCCTTCATTTATTTTTTTTATATAGGTTTTTATCACTTTCCCTACAATTACCTCAGGGATATACCCTGTAACCAAGGGTATACCCTGTTCAAGAGTTTCACGCTGTCAATCTGATGCCAGGGGGTTATACCATCATTTTTCTCCCTCAGACCACTCTCCTACCCTTGATGTGGGCCATGCCGTCAGCCTCAGTGATGCAGCATACCTCCTGCGGAAGGAGCAAGCTCCCTTGCCCACAGGGGCGCTGTGCACCTGAACCCATGGCCAACCATCCCCAGCCGAGAAACACAGAAACATAGAAATTGTTGGCAGTTAAGGACCGCTAGGCCCATCCAGTCTGCCCGAGGTGCACGGCCTTCCTCCAGCTGCCTACAGCCTGGCCTGTCTCCGACGTGAAAACCTGATTCTGATCCTAAACCCAGTTGTTTGCACGACAGTGCGATGCACTGCCGCTAGGCCATCACGGCTGCCATCACCCACTATCCTAGACTGTAGCTGAATGGTTTTCATACATACATACATACTATAAATAGCCTTACTATGTTTAATTTTGTATTTTATGTTGCAGGTTCTTCCAGTCTACCATATTATTATTTCATACTTCATATTTTGCCCATTCTTCCTCTTTTGAAAACAACCCCAGGTTAGTGTGCCTTTCTCAGTCAGGAATGTTTAGAAAATAATTTACAAGCTAGTAATTATTTGACCTAATGTCATGTTGCGCAAGCAGTTCAGATAATCAAGGCTATACCATAAATAAAAAGAATAACATTCTTTTTTTCTTAAACTTTCTTTTATTCATTTTAAAATTAACATGTCGAGGCATTACACTCAATGGAGCAAAGTTACAAATAGCTCCCACATTAGCAGTAATACAAATATGTTAGCAGCAGGACATTTAGTCCAACGATTTGTGATACATCATTTGGGGTACTTTCCTAATAAAATAACAAAAAAAAACTTTAAAGTACAAAACAATATCATTTAGGATAGCCAACCACATTAAGACCTGTGGCATAAAGATGTAATTAGGTAGACAACTAAGGAATATTATATCTATGACCAATATAGTCATTGTTCCCACTTAACCGACATGGTTTTATGTAAATTACATCTAACCGCATTTGGCCCAGATAATATGTGATTAAATTCTTAACACAAAACAATTATATATGTTTAATCCGCAATATTACTGAAACATACTGAGAAATAAAAACTGTAACTCGAGCTACTGATAATGACTGCGGTGCATTAGATTACTAGATCACTGCTCGTTTAGTTTCTTAATATAGAAAAAAATGACACTTGTTTAATGCAAGTTCAACAATTATTAGAGACTAAACAACTTGTGCTATTAGAAAATGACTATACAGTGAACTGCACCATTAGTAACATGCACGTCGTGGTCAGCATCATTTATAGAAACATGTAACTTCGGAAATGTTTAGAAGGCTGATTAACAAGATGGGTAGTCTGAGCATGGGAGACAAGGTGGTGAACTGGGTTAGGAACTGGTTCATGGACAGGAGACAGAAGGTGGTGGTAAATGGGGTACAATCAGGGGAAGGGGGTGACCAGTGGGGTACCACAGGGATCAGTACTAGGCCCAGTCCTGTTCAATCTCTTCAATAGTGACATTGCAGAGGGGCTGGACGGAAAGGTCTGCCTGTTTGCAGATGACACCAAGAACTGCAACAGGGTGGATATTCCAGAAGGGGTGCAGAAAATGAAGAGGGACCTGGAGAAGCTCGAAAGATGGTCGGAGATGTGGCAACTGAAGTTCAATGCAAAGAAGTGCTAAATAATGCACCTGGTTAGAGGGAACCCGGGGGAGAGCTACAGGTTGGGGGAGCTGACTGTCACCAAAGAGGAAAGGGACTTAGGGGTTATCATCTCTGATGACCTTAAGGTATCAAGGCAGTGCACAGAGGCGGCAGGGAGGGCCAGTGGCATACTGGGGTGCATAGGCAGGGGTATCACTAGCAGGAGGCTGGAGGTGGTGATGCCATTGTATAAAACATTGGTAATGCCTCACCTGGAGTACTGCATGCAGTTCTGGAGGCCACACCTGCGCAAGGACATAGATAAGGTGGAGACTATCCAGGGAAGGGCAACAACGATGGTGTAGGGCTTGCACCACAAAACATATGAGGAGAGACTAAGGGACCTCAATATGTACTCACTGGAGGAGAGGAGACAGCAGGGGAACATGATTGAAACTTTCAAGTACCTCAAGGGCATAAACAAGGTGCAGGTGGGGGACCTTTTCCAATGTAGAAAAAGTACTAGAACAAGGGGCACAATATGAAATTGGAAAGGGGGTAGATTAAGAAGTAATGCAAAGCAGTTTTTCTACACAGAAAGGGTAGTCGATGCTTGGAATACTCTGCCACAGGAGGTAGTGGAGGGGTTTAAGCATGCCTGAGACAGGCACAAGGGAAGCTTGAGAGGGGAGGGAGTGATGAAAAGCCATTGATCACATAGGGTTAGTGGTCACATACAATATATAGGGCCTACAGGCAGACTGGATGGGCCTAGAGGTCTTTATCTGCCGACAATTTCTCTGTTTCTATGTAACAGATACAGGCAAAATGACACTATTAATCTGGGAAAACCTTTCTCATAAAAGACCCTCCCAACACAAGGAAGCGAGACAGTTGAGGAAATAGAACCAAACAAAATTATAAGCATGGCTTCCCAGCCTCAGTTCTGGCCAATTTCATCTTTAGTTACCCGAATCTTGGAAGTCATGCCTGTTGGTGATCAGGCATCTTCTTCCAAATCCTGTGGCAATCCTTGTTCCTGGGGTGGGTTTCAAAATTTGGACACTATAATGTCCACTCCTTTTCTTGCCTTCTCTGGAACATTAAATTGGTATGTTTTGCCACTGTACGTAATATGAAGGGAAGCCGGACTAGTAGGGAATGGGCCACCCCCAAACCCTGTAGTTGCTTCCTAAAAGAATCGAATAACTTACGTAGAGTACGGGTTGCATACGATCAATACGTAAGCAATTTTATTTCATATCCTCCCATGCTTAAAGGGTAATTGGTTCTTGCCCACTGCAGGATTGTATCACAAACTCCTGGTCCGGCAATCACCAACAATATAGTGCGAACTGTCTTGCAGCTGGCTTGGGCTCAACGAAAATTAACTCGAAAGGCCAGTTTTAGAGAGTCTTAAGTCCAGCTGTGACTCCAAGGGGAAACTGATCTGCAGCAATTGCTTAAGGTAAAAGTACAGATACATAAGAACTTACAGTAAGAGTAGATCTTCAAGAGGAGCTCTTGCAGCAGGCAACACTGGTAGGACTAAGCCGCCAGGAGCTAGGACCACGTGGAAAACATCTAGCTAGCAGTCTACAGCGAGGATCGCCCCCAAAGTCAGCACACCGGCGTCCACTTATGGTATAAAAGGGGTGGTCCCCCAGCTCCACCTCAGTTCTTCTGCTGGAGACCCCGGCATGCCCAGAAAAAAGAGAACCATGGTAGTTCCTCATAACCGAGGAAAGCAGAGCAGCCAAGAAGGAGAAACAGCAATCAGGGGTAGGAGGGAGGGAAAGCAGCACCTGCTGCAAGAGTTCCTCTCCAAGATCTACTGATACGTTAAGTTCTTACATAACTGTACTATCATACTTCGAGGGGGCTCTTGCAGCAGGCAAAACCAGTAGGACTGAGTCCCAAGCAGTATCAGAACTAACCCGGTCAGCAGGAATGAGGAAAGAGCAGGCACAGAACACTTAAGAAAGAAGGTCCTGAAGGACTGCAAGTCCAAAGTCAGCCCTATGCCTAGAGTCAATGCCCAAACTGTAATGCCTGATGAAAGTATGGACAGAACTCCAAGTGGCAGCTGCACAAATGTCTGCAGTGGACATGTTCTTGAAAGAGGCAACTGAGGCAGCCATGCCTCTGGTAAAATGGCCTTTAACCGGTCCCGGTAGAGACTTGTCATACTTGCGATAGCAGTAAACACTAGAATGTACTAATCACTTAGACAAACACTGGAAACAGGGGCCGATCAGTCTTTCTGATAGAGTGAGTGTGGTCCAGATAGTACCCGAGCACCCGGTGGACATCTAAAGTATGAAGTAAGACCTCCCCCTGATTAGAATACTCAGGAAAATAAACAGGCAGGTGGATGGATGGATTGATTTAAGGTAAACTCAGACACCACCTTAGGAAGAAGACACAGGTTACTCACCTGTAACAGTAGTTCTAGGAGTGGTATATGATGTTCATCCACACCAACTGGCAGTTGCCTTTCCCTTTAAGACTTGCCAGAAACGTCTTCAAGCTGGCTCCTCCCACCCACCTGGATGGTAACTCCCTCAGCTCTGCTCCATGACGCCAGTTCTTGCCCGCTGGAAGCAGAGTGTGAGCGCTGAAGCTGGGGAGGTCAGGTGGGTCCATGTGGATGAACATCATATACCACTCCTAGAACTACTGTTACAAGTGATTAACCTGTGTTTCTATGGACGTGGATATGATGTTCTATCCACACTGTCGGGCAGACTCCTAGCAGTTCTTCGGAAGGAGGGAGGCAAGGCGCACACACCCTACCTAGGAAACAGAGACTGGAGTACTGAGGTCCAAAATCACCATCCCGGCATGATTCGAGGTCAATGTGTTAATGGGAAATGAATGTGTGTGCCGACTTCCAGGTAGCAGCCCTGCAGATTACCTGGATAGGGACATCCCTAGAAACAGCCACCATCGCAGCGGTATGGCAGGAGGAATGAGCCCATAGCCCTCCGGGAGGCTCCCTACCTGCCAGCCTATAGCAAAGATCAACGCAGGATGTGATCCACCTGCCAACTGTCCGCTTGGATGCAGGTCTGCCAAGTGCGGCTTCAGTGTAGGTGACAAACAGCTGGCGAACCTCTCCCCGAACTCCAGCCATGCGCTCTCTGTAATAAGCGAGCGCTCGCTTCAGGTCCAAAGTATGGAACCTGTGTTTGGCCTCCGAGGTGTGACTCAGGAAGAACACCGGCAGAGTCATCACCTGATTCAGGTAAAACTCTGACACAACCTTCGGGAGGTTCTTCGGGTTGGAGTGCAGGACAACCTTGTCCCTGTGGAAGACCAGGTAATGAGACTCCACCGAGAGCGCCTGGAGCTCACTGATCCTTCTGGCTTATGTGACAGCCATAAGGAAGGCAGTCTTCCACAACAGGTGAGACAGTTCACACCTGTGCATCAGTTCGAATGGCTAGCTCATGAGCTTTTCCAAAACCAGCAACAAGTCCCACGGTGGTGGTGGTGGTTCATGCACCAGAGGGGAAATGTGGTCAAGGCCTTTGAAGAAGTGCCCGACCACCTTCTCCTGTGCCACCGACTGCTGACCAGACCACGCCCAGTAAGCAGAGATGGCTGCCAGGTGCACCTTAAGGGTCGTTGACCGAAGTCCCCCTTGGGAGAGACACCACAGATAATCCAAAATGCTAGCCACTGGACAGAACGAAGGGTCCAACCCCATGCCTCAACACCAAATGGAGAATCTCTTCCATTTGAAGGCATAGCATTTTCTGGTCGATTCCTTTCTAGATGCCTCCACGACAGTGAGGACATCTTCGGAGAGACCCAAAGCCTGAAACTGTAGCTGCTCAGGAACCAGGCTGTCAGGTGCAGGGACTGAAGATCCAGGTGGAGTACCTTCCCTGGATTGATGGACAGTAGATCCAGGCGTGTGGGAAGATGCCTCAGGAGCCTGTTGCTGAGGCTGAGGAGATCGAGGAACCAAAACTAGCAGGGCCAGTACAGAGCCACCAGGATCACCCGTACCTTGTCCCTCCTGACCTTAAGTAGCACTCTGTGGATCAAGGGAAGTGGAGGGATGGCATAGAAGAGGCCTGGGGTCCACGGCCTCAAGAAGGCATCCCCCTGCAGTAAGCCCTGTTGAGGGGGGCAGGCACAAAACAGCCTCAGCTTTGTGTTCTCCCTGGAGGCGAACAGGTCCACCTGAGGGGTGCCCCACTGGGAGAACAGACTGTGAACTGCCTCCGGATGGAGGGACCACTCGTGAGATGCCTTGCCCACCCGGCTGAGGGCATCTGCCAGCTGGTTGTAGGCTCCTGCCACATGGATAGCTAGGCAATCTGCCTCCAGGCTCGCACAAGGGTCCAGATGCAGAGAGCTTCCTTGCAAGGTGTGCGTCCCACCTTGCTTGTTGAGGTAGTACATGGTCGTATAGTTGTCCATCTAGATTTGGACCACTTGACCCCGAACAAATGGAGCAAATTCGGTCGGCGCCAGCCGAACCACTCAGAGCTCAAGCAGATTGATGTGGCATCGTGGACTCTGTGATCCCTCAGGTGGGCACCCCAGCCCGTGAGAGAGGTGTTAGTCATCAGGACAACTGTCCGCTTGGGGCAGACAAATGAGATCCCTTCCTGCAGATGTGCTGGCATGAGCCACCACTGGAGAGCATTCCCATCTTTTGAGTCACCGTGACCAGCTGGTCAAAGTGACCTTTGCGCTGGCTAGCTTCCACTGCAGGGAGTGCATATGCAGATGGGCCCATCGGACCACGCTGGTGCAGGCCGCCATGTAACCCACAAGGCGCAGGAAGTTCCGGGCAGGGCGCAAGTGCTCAACCAAAAATAATCAGGCAAAGTAGAGAGAACCTCCACCCTGTTCACCGGGAGCTGGCTCGGCAACAGTCGAGCTATGCCCCGATGAAGCTGATCAGCTGCGAGGGCACGAGTTCCGACTTGGCCTTGTTGACCAGCGTTAAAGGCACCCATAGCTGTTTTAAACAGATGACTGTTAGACTCTACATCATTAGTAAGTCTGCAGGATCTTTAATTATTTAGTCTCAGAGTCAGGCAAGGGCTCTGAGAGAGAGAGACTTAAAACAAGCTCCGAAGGGTATACTTGTACTTTGAAAAATGCCCTTGGTAGTTAGCAATTCACACGCCAAGGGTGGCGACTGCGAAAGCTGTCTTGCTCTTAGTGTCCATCTTGTGCAACTCCTTGTTAATACGGTGCGTAGTGACCTCCCGCAGCAGAATGGCTTTGTCATTCTCAGCAAAAATAACAATAGCATCAGCTATAGGCTAAGAAACATACACTAGTCTGTTCTTACGAGTAGTGTATTTGCAATCTATCTACCAACAAACAGAAGGGACAGAAGAAAAAATTACTCACCTTAGTAATGTTGTTTCTTCTAATGGAGTCTTGCTATATTATGACAATTGCAGTTTGTCCCAGCCTTAGAACTGCTCCGGAGGTGAAAGAGTTAACTTCCATGCCAGGCATGGAATCCTGAGCGCGAGCTCGGTTGAAAAAACTCTGTCTGATGATATTCAAACTGAAACTGTCAGATCTTTACGAGCAAAAACTCACTAAGGTTCTGTGTGGAAGCTGTAAACCTACACTAGCCAACTGGCTACTAAAACATTAACACATTTTTCTGGTCCCAAAACCAAGATTCAAGTCAGGGGACCCAGAAAATAAAATGAAATACAACACCCAAACACCCCAAAAAGGAGGGGTGAAAAACACAAGGTGGGCATCATTAGGTGCCAACACTGCACTGCCCACCCACATCCCAAGAGCAGAGGTTCTGAGAGGGGCAGGCAGGGGGGAGGTCATAATATAGCAAGACTCCATTAGAAGAAACAACAGTACTAAGGTGAGTAATTTTTTCTTCAAACAACATGAAGTCTTGCTATATTATTACAATTAGAACTACACAGCAGTACCTCCATGGAGGAGGACAGAACCTACTTAGGAAATAGGCTCTGAAGCACAGCTGTGCTAAACCGAGCATCCTCCTAGCCTGGATGTCCAGGAGTAATGCTTGGTGAAAGTGTGTACTGTTTTCCAGGTAGCTGCTTGACATATCTCTAAGATAGGGATGTCCCTGGCTGCAGCTAGGACGCAGCTGTACCTCTAGTAGAGTGAGCCCTCAGGCCTGAAGGGGGAACCTTACCCAGTTTTGATAGCAAACTGGATACAAGAGACAATCCACCTGGCAATGGATCTTTTAGTGGCAGGTTTCCCTTTCCCAACCTCACCATAAGTGAGGAACAGTTGGAGGGAGTCAAACCTGTGACCCTTGGTACACTCTATGTAGTAACTAAGGGCTCTCTTTACATCTAAACTGTGCAGCCTCCTCTCGCCAGAGGAGGAATGGTCAGTGAAGTACACTGGAAGAGATATAGATTGATTAAGGTGGAAATCTGAAATCTGAAAAGGGTGCCAACAGAAGACAGAGACGTGTTTCGTCCTACCAGGACTCATCAGTATGCCTTGTCTGTTTGACACCCCAGTGGAATGAACCAGCTACGCTAAGATGGTCTATCTGCGTTATGTTGTGGTGAACCCAATTATAACAAAAAACTATTTAAAAGACAAAGAACCTCTGTCAGTTCTGAAGGTACTATAGCACAAGGATTTAAGGCTCTAAAGTGCAAACTTGGGAGACCTGGGTTTGAAGCCCACAGCCCCCTCATGCATACTGCGGGGGTCTGAGCAAGTAAGGTAGTACATAGTGCTCCTAACTGTGCAAGTAATCAGACACAGCGGGGCTAAAAAAAAAACCCAAAAAATGAGGTGTTAAAATGTCCCACGGTCAATGACCCATGTTGGGTGTAGCAGCGTCAGCTTAAGCACCAGCAAGGGGAGAGTGGCCATGATTTATTTGATTGCAGAGTACAAGCAGCATATTGTGAAGATAAGCAGAGACCTGGAACAGTAGCTGGCTGCCCTTGTCAGAGGCAGGGGTAAGGCATGGTGGGAGGCGCTTCTCAGAGAGCAGGGCGAAAGGGGGGGGGGATGCAGGACCTTCGGGGCTGCTGCCCCTGCCAGAACCCAAGAACCCAGAGGAGGCCAGCCCAGGGAAGCAGCCAGTAAACCTGGCACTGCTGACCCTGCCAGCTGAACCTGTGACTTCAATGGGGGTGCTGGCCACGTCAGGGCAAGAGACAGAGAAGCTGATGCTCAGTCTGGATGAGACACTGGTGCACCCTCCACCTCCTCACAAAAAAACATGAAGGAAGAGGGTCGATCAAGGAGCAGTGGCAGCAGACCAAGTAGCGAGTATGCCACAATTAGACCAGCTGTCAGCAGAGGAGCTTAGGGCTCTGCTTAGGAGTGGGGGCGTCCCCAAAAGGAACAGGCGGCATCAGCCATAATGGGGCAGAGTGGGAGGCCATGGAAAAGGTGCTGGTAGGGCACAGGACAGAAACGGAGGCATCAGCACCCATAAGCCTGGGTCTGCCAAGGTGCCTTCCAGAGGGCCAGCCAGCACCGCCGCAGGCAAGCTTGTGGACTCTTGAGCAACTGGGGCATGGGAAACCCGTCCTGCCACAAGCAAACTCCTCATATGGGAGTAATGGGCCATGGGTCCTACAGCAGATAGACCTCGACGGCTAGGTCAGCCAACTAGCAGCAGGGCTCAGGGGCGTGGCCACGGCGATACTCCAAGGGTTGAGGGAGCCTAGCATATGGCCTCCATCAGGAAACCTGTGTCAATCAGGTGTGGAGCAGAAGCTTGACTGGCTACTGGAATTACTGGCGGATCAGAATAGGGCTCGGCCAGGAGTAGTCCAGGTGGCCACAGCCATAGCAGGGATTGGGGATGCTGGAGCAGGAGTGGCATCGGCACCAATACCAGGGCAGCAAGGGGCAGTAAGCTTCCTATCCCTGACAAAGCCCATTGGGTCACACTTGCCAGACAAGGTGAGGCAACAAATAATCAACAGAGAAAATGTTGACATCTTTGCCCTCCTGAATTGGTCGAAAGAGCCGGAAAACAGGAAAAAAGGACAAGAAGGGGGATGACGGGGTTGAACAGAATCGAAAAGCAACTGTGTGTCGAACGTGGGAGAACTGGGCCACAGAGTTCACAATTTATGCAGGAATCCTCGCCCAAGGTAGCCCAGGGAAAGCGGACGGGCTGTGGGTCTACTTTAATAGAATAATGACCATGCACGCTAGTAAGGCAGGTGGAGGGTGGTTAGAATATGACGAGGAGTATCGGAGGAGAAAGCAGATGGACACGGCACGGTCGTGGGTGGTCTTGGACCTCCTGCTGCTGTGGACGATCGACTTGGGGGGAGGGGTTCAACATACAGACAGCAGTTTCTGGTGAGGTGTCCCCCCATCACCGAAGAAAGGCTATCAAGGGGTTAATGGCGGAAAGGGGGGTGCAGGAAAGGGTGTTGTTTCAGCTACAACCAGGGATCATGCAAGACTAAGCATTGTAGATACAAGCACGAGTGCATGGTGTGCGGGAAACCACACTCATTTGAACAGTGTGTAAAAGCGACAGAAGTGGGGGCAGGAAAGGCCAACAATTTTCGTCCCTTTAGGAAGGGAGGGACAAAGGCTGCCAACACCAGTCAAGGCCGACAACACAGAAGGGTGGTTGGTCAACTACCCAGACAGGGTGGCCACTCGCTCTTTGGCAGAAGGTTTCAGGGAGGGGTTTCGTATACATACCTTACCACGGCCCAAGGAGGGCATACGAGGCTGACAACCTACGTTCCACCAAGGAGCGACTGGAGGTCATGTGGGCAAGCTACGGAAGGAGCTGGCCGCGGGTCAGATCAACGGCCCCTTCACCTCTCACCCTTGCTTCAGGGTGTCTCCCATTGACCTAGTCCCCAAAAAGGTGCCGGGTGAGTTCCGAATGATAAACCACCTGTCATACCCAGAAGGGGATTCAGTCAATTTCTACACTGACCCACTCGACATCGCAGTGTATTACACGTCGTTCAACAGGGCAGTGGAGGTGGTGCGACAGGCGGGTATTGCTGGGGAAGGCCGATACAGAATCGGCATTCCGCCTGTTGCCAGTGTTCCCTGCAGATAGGGAGCTACTGGGGATGAAGTTTGATGGGTATTACTGTCACAAACTTGCTCAGCTGGTCAGCCCTCTACTCCCAAAGTGCCAACCTCTGAGCATATGATTTGTGTACAGTGAACAGAACAAGGTAACCCTCTTGTCTGTTTTGTGGGTTCAAGTCACCTTAGTCTCAAGCTCCAGAGGGATTCAAACTGATAACCTCTTGTTAGCGTACCCAATTATCAGGCTCAGATAATTCTGTCTTCTGGGGGCCAGATATCTTTGCCTAAGAACACCCAACCAGGTCTTTCAAATGAACCGTTAGAACTCTATGCAAGACATTAGAGAACTCTATCCATTTCCCAGTTTGGTATACAATAAGCCCATACACAGTGTTACTGATAACCTTTTAAAAGCTCCACTTAAAATAAAAAGAAATGTCAAGGCACTCCAGACAGTTTCCATTGTAAAAATATCTCTTTACTTTAAAATAGCAAAACAGAACAATAAATACAGAACAAAAATATATATCCCAACGCATACAGTCTTAAAACAAACAGGTAAAAGTTCAGTTCCTACAATTAATAACTTCAGACTAATCTTGTCTAAGGTCCTTACTTCAGTGTTTTGATGGTCTCTCTTCTCTCAGTCAGAAATATTGTCATGTGTGTCTCTGTCCAAGTTCTCTCAGCAATTAAACACAGTTCTGAGACGGCCTTCTCATGAATTCGCTAACTCCACCTTGGTGTAACAACATCTATATTTTATCTCACAGGATGTCCAAATAAAATATTTAAAAAAAACATAATAGGTGACCTCACTGCCTTTCCTCCCTCAGGTTAACCAGACCAAACTGGTTTGCGCTCTGCTACACATACATCTCAAAAGTTTCTTTGATCCAAGTCACTGTATTCAAGCAAAAGTGTATTTGCCTCTTTAATCCCGTCTGGACCCTGGAATCTACACCTCAAAGGTCTCTCTGATGTAATTCAAGGGTTCCCGGGAAAGTATATAGGACCTTCCAAATTCATCTGGGTCCTCCCTGGCTCAGACATCAACCTCTCTTCAAGGTCCATTCTGGCTTCTCTCCGACACCCCTCCTTCTCAAGTTCTTCCTGACAACTATTGTAAATCAAAGGATTTTCCCTGAGGGAATTATGAATAACTAATCTTATTTCCTGGGATGAAAGCAAATTGACAAGGTAACTGCACCCCAGATATCTGCAGTTTAGCTATGTTCTGTCCTTTGAACTTATCCCTGGGGGGGTCTCGATGTGTCAGTTCCAGTAAGACAGTAGTTTCCTCAAATTGACCTTCCCATCACATATTTTATATGTAATAAAAAAAATTTATACAGCAATCAGAGCTGGCTGTCTACATCACAATTACTACATGGACAACTGCATGCCCATGGGGTGTGCGGTAGCGTGTGCGGTTTTTGAGCAATTCAGCACATTCCTGCACTGGGCCATGACAAAAAAAGCCAAAGTCAACCACATGGTTCATTATTTGGACGACTTTCTGTTTTGTGAGGAGGGCCAGCTCGGGGCAATGTACATATATCATGGCAGCATTCCACGAAGTGTGAGCCGAGTTGGGGGTACCACTGGCCCAGGACAAGATGGAGGGGCCATGCATAAGGCTTTCCTTCCTGGGGATCAAAATCAACACGAGGGAGCAAGTGTTCCAGCTCCACCAAGACAAGCTGGCGGCCTTGCACACCCGGCTGGACTCTGTAATGAGGGCACGTAAAGTCACATTATAGGAGCTCCAGCAACTAGTGGGCTGTGACCGGGAGCTCCTGCCACACCTATGGGCACCCCCCTCCCTTTTCTTGACTATGCTGTAGTGTCCTCTTTAATTTTCCTTTTACCTCTTAGGTCCTCGTACAGGGAGGTTATTGTGGTGACTTCAGAGTATATGTAAAACAGGTTGTGCTTATTGTTGTTGGATTTAGTATGTAATAGCACTATGTTATAAAATACCGTGATGTATATACTTTATGTTTGTGAAACCTGTAAATGTTGAAAATACCATGGCACTTGGTGTTTTGATAATGGTAAAACGTACTAGGTGACTATTAAAGAAATTTAAGCTAGCCGGCTGCCTTGCTATGCAGCTGCAGATTTCCACTTGACGCCAGTACCCGGTTTGGGAACGGACTAGAGTCGTTGGACAGCCGGCCGGGAAGAAGGTTGAGTGTCTGCAGACTGCTCACCTTCTCCAGGGGGGAGGGTGAGGATGTGAGCCGGGCACCTGCTGGCCCCTGGCGGAGGCCAAGAGCATGACAGTGTGTCACGGTTCAACATTTCCGGGGGAGTGACGGACGTCGGTGTTCGCCTTGACATCAGGTACGTCACTCTCCAGGGGAAAAAAAACAGAAAATGGCTCTCTGGCGAGCCAGATGACAGCTCTCCGGTCCCCTCGCTGCCGTCACGGCCCCACGATCTCCCACCCCAGCAGCACTTGGAGCCGATGCCGCAGTGCGCTGAACGACCCCCACCAGTGCCTTCCCTCTCGGAGGAGGGGGACCCACCCAGCGAAGGGTTACGCCGGGTTACCTGCAGGGGGCTGCAATCTGGGGCTAAGGTAGGTCGTGGGGATGGCGGACAGACGGGACAGGACATTGAGGGCCCGAAGGAGGTGCTGGCCAGATGGAGCAAGAGGAGTATAAAGAGGAAAACCAAAAAAAGAAATTAAGCTAGTTGTGTTATTTAAAATGCAGGTATATTGTTGTAAACTTAAGTAACAAATGTCATGATGACTTGCATATATCCCATGATGCATTGCATTATGGAAGCATGTATGTTGTATTTCTTTGAAACTTGATTTGTTGCCAATGCCCTTTGGGGTACACCTTCTTTCATATACAGTACCTCTTCTATTATATATTTTTTCTCTGTTGTTCTACATTTTGTATCTCCTGTCTATGTAATTGCGAACTTTAGAGAAAGGACATTCATAGTCTGTTGCTGCAAACTGATGTACTGAAGAAGGAATATGGCATTGCAGAAGCTTATTTCTTGTATTTTGAATAAACACCACACAGAGATTGTGTGTTGAACCTGAAGTTCAGTGTCTGGTCCATCTGTTATCCCACAACCCCTCCACAGACTTGGTGTTAGCAGTGGGATAACTTGCTGGAAGCGGCTGGACTGGCCGAAGAGGGACGTTTTCTGGTGGATATCGCTCAGATATCCCAGGTGGATCAATGCACCAGGAGTTGCCAGAGGAGAACCCGGAGAAGAAAGTCCGTGGAGTTCTGACCAGAACCATGGCTAACAGACAGAGAGAAGCTGCTGCCTGGACTGGACCTGAGAGCATGGAGGAAGGCCAAGCCTGAAAAAGATGGAGAGATGCAGGTCGAGGCAGACTGGAGGTGTGCGAGACAACACCCCGGAGGTGGAGACCCTGATGAGGATGGTCCACTGGATGAGCGGGCGATGGCTGGAGGCAGACCTACTATGCAGAGTCGGTGCCAGGTGCTTGAGAGATTCCTGCCAGACAGTCTGGATACAGAGTCAGAGGAGGATTTTTTGTGGGCTCAGTTTGAGGAGGATCCCCTGACTAAGCAGAATATTTGTTTCTTGTGTTCCCAGGATGTTACCTGTTGGAGGTTGGAGATGCAGGTATGGTTACCTGTTGGAGGTTGGAGATGCAGGTATGGAACCTGAATGCGAGACCCCAGGTAAGACTGTGCCTAGTGATATTGTGCTGGGGTTGAAGACTCCAAGCAAGCAAGAAGAAGCCTATGAGGCTGGAGGGACTTTTCTTGTATTGATGCATCTAAATCTGTTAACAGTATTATCTGGGGTATACTGCATGCTAAAAATGCTAATGTTGCCAAACTGTTATAGAATGTTCAGGTTAAGGAGGGTAGAGGTCACTCGCCTGGTGGTGCCAAGGGTTGAGGTGCTGGATGCCACACCTCGCGCCACACCGGTGACCCGGGTTTGGGAACGGACCCGGGTGGCTGGGGGTTGGCAGGGGAGGGAAGAGACTGAGCGTCTGGAGGACTGCTCTTTCTCTTCACGGGAAGGGTTAGGGTTGCAGATCGCTCAACGAGCGCTCTCTGGCGGAGGCTGGGGGTAGCGAGGCGTGGCGTTGCAAGGCATAATGTCAGGGTGGAGCCACGATGCAGTTACCTAGGTAACAGGGGTAGCCAGGCTCCACAGAGGAGGAGGAAAAAGCACGTAAAAACACCCTCTCCGCTGATAGGCAAAAGCACCTTCCCCCGCAGACCACACTCCCATTGTCGGGCTCAGGTCCTCTCCGCTTTCCTTCCCCTCTCCAGCCCAGTAGCTCAATATTTATAGAAAGAGCGCCCTGGGCGGGGGTGACCCTTCCCCGGAGGGCAGACCCGGGGGATGCCCGGTGCTGGGGAGAAATGGAGAAGGACACAATGGGCCACGCTGGGAGGTAGACAGTGCGGTGGGTGGGTCGCTGGAGAGAGTTCAGCGGGGTGGGTGAATAAATAGAGTTTAGGGGGGAAAAAAAGGAGGGTAGAGGTTATTTAAAAAAAATGTCACCCTTGGAAAAAGGGAAACTCTCACATAGGTCACAAGGTATTAGATTGTAACAGATGGCTGAACATAGCATAGCGATTAGAAGGATATTTACTAAGACACCCCAGAGTTAAAAAGGTTTAGGAACCTGCTGTTTAACATTGTAGGGTATTCAGCATGAGAGGTTCCTTGGGGTCCTGTAGGTTTCTGTAGAGATCTGCCTGGGGATAAGATGACCATGGATTTGGGGTCATAGGTTATACAAGGTTGAAATAGGAGAGTAGAAACTACTATTGCTCCTTCCATATTCCTGCAAACACTTTGTATAAGACAGAGGGATCAAGTTAGTTGCAGGCACGGCCAGCGGTGGCTCTGCAATGGTCCCTTTCTGTAAGCAAAAGTGTAGTATGTTTGGTCAGGGGGCGGGCCTGATGTCAAAGAAAGAGGTACCCAAGGGCAGACAAGGAGTCTTAGGTGGTACAAGTGTTTTATTCTTTTATATTTTTGATGGAAAATCTACAAAGGAGGAGGTGGGTGGAAAATGGATTGGAACCTGTGCTGGGGTAACACACTGAGTGTCTGACCTCAGGTGTCTATATCTGTAACAGGTGAAATGAATCAAGAGTCATAGTGGGTTTATGTAGAGGGGTTGAACCTAGGAATGGGCCCCTGCTTAAAACTGACTTGTCTGGTGGAGTTGGAAAAGGTAATTACTCACCCCAGAGAAAGTCTTTCTATGGTACTGGACTTTAGAGCCGTCCAGATTTTTGGTTAAGCAATATAACGTTCTTTCCTTAAAAGGAGATGGGAAGGTACTGTTAGTCTCTGTTGAGAAATGTGTTTATGCCTCAGGGTAAAGAATGATGATGTCCACTATGTTTATGATGAAATGTTAATCATTACTAGGGACCCTGAGACCGAGCTTTTGAAGATGATGGGTAGAAGCTCCATCCCTTCCTGAGACAGGAAGGTGGTAAGCAGTCTGCAATAACTGCTTCCCTCTTAAGGTGGGGATATGTGACCGGGAGCTCCTGCCACGCTTGAGGACCGACCTTTTCTTAAATCTGTTGCAACAGTTCTTCTATTTCTAAGCCTAATCTATCCTTTACTATTTCTAGTCCATAAGGTTGGCCACCTATGGGCACCCCATCCCTTTTCTTGACTATGCTATAGTGTCCTCTTTAATTTTCCTTTTACCTCTTAAGTTCTCGTACAGGGAGGTTATTGTGGTGACTTCAGAGTACATGTAAAACAGGTTGTGTTTATAGTTGTTGGATTTAGCATGTAATAGCACTATGTTATAAAATACCGGGATGTATATACTTCATCTTTATGAAACCTGTAAATGTTGAAAATACCATGGCATTTGGTGTTTTGATAATGGTAAAAAGTACTAGATGACTATTACAGAAATTAAGCTAGTTGTGTTATTTAAAATGCGTGTATATTGTTGTAAACTTAAGTAAGAAATGTCATGATGATTTGCATATAGCCCATCATGCACTGCATTATGGAAGTATGTACGATTATATATTTCTTTGAAACCTGATTTGTTACCAATGCCCCCCCTTTGGGGTAGACCTTCTTTCAATGATTCTGCATTGAGATTCTTTGTCTATAGCTTGTTTTTTTTTTTTCTTTTTGGGCCCCCACTACCCAAGCAAATGGTGCCTGCATGGGGGTGGTGGCTACATCTCAACTAGTGAATTGGATCAGAGATTAGTGTCAGTAGGTGCTGGCTAAGTGCAGAGAAAGGACATACATAGTCTGTTGCTGCAAACTGATGTACTGAAGGAATATGGCATTGCAGAAGCTTATTTCTTGTATTTTGAATAAACATCACACAGAGATTGTGTGTTGAACCTGAAGTTCGGTGGTATCTGTTATCCCACAACCCCTCCACATGGGCCACCTCAACTTTGCCTGCTGGGTAATGCCCATGGGCAGGACATTCATGAGGCACCTGGCGGGCGTTGGGGCAGGCTGTGCAAAATTGCACCATAGAATTCGGGTTACCGTGGCAATGCGGAAGGACCTAGGCATTTGGCAGACATTTCTGCAATGCTTCAATGGGGCATCGATGTGGCCGGGTCCAGCGAGGAATTGGAACTCTTCACAGATGCCTCGGGGGGTCTGGGCTTCGGGGCTTATTTGCAAGGTAAATGGTGCCCAGGGCAGTGGCCTCCAGAGTGGATCAGACAAGGCATTACAAGGCAGATAATGGTGATGGAATTCTTCCCCATTGTCGTGGTATTGGTGATCTAGGTGTGTATGCTGAGGGACAAGCACATCACATTCAGATCTGACAACACTGGAGTAGTGTATACAATAAACAAACAGTTGGGGGGCAACCTCATGCGGGTGTTTATCCTCAAGTGTCTGATGTTGAATATTACCTTTAGGGCAGTGCATGTACCAGTTATTGAAAATGGCATCACTGACACTCTTTCTCATTTACAGTGGCAGAGGTTCCAAGAATTGGCACCAGTGGCAGACCGAAAGCCCAGGGAAGTCCCGCCATTCCTATGGGAGTTGATAACCCGGAGGCCTGGGAACTGATTGAGAATGCTCTGGCACCTAGGAAAAGAATAGCTTATCAGAGGGGAGGTCAACGGTTTTCTGGAAGTGTAATACGCACGAGGGTGGACAGCGACATGGCCAATCCCAGTGGCACAGCTGTGCAAATACATGCTGATCAAAACATGTGGGGGCCACCCGGGTGACAGTCGAAGAGCACATGGCTGGCATAGCCCGGTTCCAGAAAGCCAGGGGCTTCTTAGACTCCACAAGGGCATTTGCCCTCTGGAAGATGCTGAGAGGTTGTGCGCGGGCAGCCCTGAGGGGTACAGACAACAGACACCCCATCAGCCCTATCATATTCAAGCAGACCTGGGATGAGTTGCCTAAGGTATGCTCATCCCCTAATGAGACAAGGATGTTCCGGACAGCATGCTTGGTAGCATTTTGCGGGGCATTCCGGGTGTCGGAGCTCGTGCAGCCCAGCAAGGCTACTGGGAGACCAGTAGTGCTGGCATAGGCTGATGTGGAGGTCACAACATCTGGAGTCTTTGTCCACATCTAAAAGAACAAGATGGACTAGCTTGCCCACGGGTGGTGCTGACTAGCGGTGCCCCACGGGCTCCAGTAGGATGTAGGGGCATAGGTACAGGATTATATAACTCCGCGCCCAGCAATGGGGGGCCCCCCCCAACAGTGTACCAGTTTAGGCACGTGTTGCAGAAGACCTTGTGACAGCTGGGCATCCCTGCAGAACACTACAACACGCACTCCTTCAGGATTGGCACAGCATCGCATGCCAGGGCGGAGGGCTTATCAGATAGGACAATACAGACGTTGGGGAGATGGAAGTCACAGGCTTTTGAGAGATACATAAGACCACACATGTTATAACTCTCTTTTGCTTTGTTTGGACTGGTGTTGCGGCCCAAGCAGAGCAGATCTGGATTTGTGACCACTCATACATCCATTGGGCGGCCCTCAGGGTGAGGCAGTATCCCGGAGGAGAAAACCTGTTCCTGGCACCCGAGAGGGCAGAGGTGCACTGGCTGGGATGGTGTGGGATGTGATGGAATGAGTTAATGGCAACACTGCAAGCAAAAGCCCAGGAGAGGTTGCAGCCAAATGTTTTAGTCATTCATTTGGGGGAAAATGACTAAGGGGTTATATATGTGAGGGAGCTTAAAGAGAGGGTCAGGCAGCACCTGGCAAGGGTGAAGCAACTGTGGCCCCAAGTGCATATAATTTGGTCCGATATGATGCAGCGGCAGCAGTGGCATCATGCCCGGAACATCAGGGCAGTACAGAAGGTGCACTGGCTGCAGAATGCAGCCATGAGACCAATTATGGACTCTGTGGGGGGGGGGGGCATAGCAGCACACCTGAGAGTGTCTGTGAAAAAGCCTGATCTGTATAGAAGAGATGGTGTACATCTATCGGAGGAAGGCTTAGACCTGTTTTTGAATGACATACAACAGGCAGTGGCAAGAGCATTAGCGTGTGGTGCTTGTGGGTGGTGAGTTGGTGAGAACTTACCTTGTGGCAGCTTGGAAATCTTGGAACGCTGTGGGAGGGGTGACAGGGGATTACGTGTCTTAACCAGCCAGATCTCCCTGAGGCTGACAGGAGGGCAGGCCTGACGGATGGAGTCCAGAGGGCACCCTCTTCAGGCAGTGTCCCACGGCATGGCGGATCCTCTGACAGGAGGAGTGAGCCACAGCCAGTCACAGAGCCATCCCTCATGTCGCGGAGGTTGTTTGTCTCATGAGGTCTGGTTGTTGGTGGCCACGGCCCTCTCTGGGAGGGAGGGTCGACCATCAACGATCTAGTGCTCCATAGTGCGCTAGATTCTTTCCAAGGCTACCAAGCTACACACATCACGCTGAAGTGAATGTACATATGAATAATTGTTTTTATTAATAAACACATGGCTGTGGCCATTTCTCCAAAGCTTGTTGTGTCAGTTTGTTCAGGTGAATAAGGCATATGCCCTCAAAAGACGAAAAAAGATGGATAATCTGGCAGTATGGCGAGAATTAGCAGGAGGATTGGGAATTGGTTGGGGGCGGCAAAAAACAGAATCAAGTCAGAAGACAGGGAGGGGAGGGTCACAAGCTTCACTTCGGAGTTATAAACCTACTGATTTGGGCCCGAGATTCCTGAAAGACACTGTCTGAATACACTCCTGTTTGCCCCTTTCATTCTTCTGAAGTGGGCCTACTCGCAGTTGGTTCCTCGATCCCATTTAAAATCCTTAAGGGATCAGCTGTTTGGAGTAACCACCTCACTGATGGGGAACGCCCTTCCTTTTGAGGTATGTGAAGTCTACCTAATTATTTGATTAAGCTATCAGGTCCAACTAGAAACTATAGTTTTAAAAAGGTATCTACTTAGATATTATCTGTTTGAATGCAATAGCAACCCCTTAGGTATAGGGTAGGCCTCCAGTTTTGTTATCCTGAACAAGCTCTTAGTGGCTGCAACTGCACTCCATAGTACAACCTCCCGCTAGTTGCTAGCAACTATCAGCACTTACACTCTGCTTGTCCTTGGCCTTGCCCCCTCCCCACCACCATCACCCACACCCTATCTCCTACTCGCCTCGCCCTCCACCTTCCCTCCATGGCCTCATGCTTCTCTCATCCCTGCACCCTCTCTAACCCGACAAAGCTCCCTGGCTGCTCATAATTTAGTTACATATACTAAATTCTATATTATGCAATGGGGTAAAAAAAAAAGACCAGATCCTGCATTCTGATTGGCTGGCTGGCACTTTTTCAGCGTGGTAAATCCTCCAGTGAACCAAATGAAAAAGATGCCAGCTGCCAGTCTTCCACATCAAACAGTCCTTCTAAAATCACTCTGAGTACCACAAAGCTAGAACTGACAAAGATGGCAAGAGACAGCAAGATGCAGAACTCTACAGTACTGCCATTAACGCTCTTAACAGTACTGGCCAGTCTCGTTCTCTAGCCTCGAAAGTTGGGTTCTGTACACTGTGAAAGGAGAGGCATGTTACGAAAAAAAGGTAAACACTCAAACCACAGCCACCACGCTTCCCGCCATCGGGCAACCAATAAAGCATTTTCACAACTTGATACCTTAACCGACCACTGCACCCACCTCACTTCTCGCACTCTGTGCAGTGCATTTCCGCTTGCTCTCAGTCGCCACTCCGTTCCTGACTGCAGTCGCATTCTCTCTCTCTCTCTCTCTCTCTCTCTCTCTCTCGCTTTATCATAACTTGGCCAGGAATTTAACCCAAAAAAAACCATGAAAAACAAAGTCTCACGAGTTGCATTGACACTGAACCTAGTTAAACCCGGAAGCATACGCTCTGTGACCTCTCCCCATTAGCGCTCTGCATTGCACATTAACACTTACCACACAGTTGCTTTCTGAGAAAACTTCAATAAATAGCCCACAAACTCAGAGACCCTCTAAAAAAAAAATTACTACATGTAAGTCTGTATGTGGCACTGTACTATGGATGCAGACAGCAAGAGTGGACACCAGCACTGCATCCATAGCAACAGTCTTACTAACCCAGAACTATTTTTTCTAGCGGACTAACAAATATAATAAAAATAAATAAAAATGCCCAAAAACCTTTTTTCTTTATTATGTTTTCCATCTGAAAAAAGGGAGGGACATTATATGATCACAATAGACCACTCCGGGTATGGGTATATGGCAGGATTTACTACTTCTAGTGTGGTAAATCCTGCTATATACCCACACCCTGTCATGGTATATTGCTTAAATTGAAGTGTCACACTCAAACAGACTATACTACTTTTAGCTGTCTATGTATCCTGCCATTTTTTGTCCCATCTTGCCATTATTGTATGTTACCTGTTTTGCCCAGACGTGGAACCTTTGTGAAAGAGCTTTCAGCTCAAATGTGTTGTAATCCGAGATCCCAATAAATACATAAATAAATAAGCAGAAAAAGGAGAAATTCCATAATACTTACTGTAATTTCCTTTTCTGTTAGCTCCAATGTTGTCAATTAGGAAGGTTATTAATAAAAATGGGCAATACACTTCTCTACTGGGGGGCAGCAGTACAGCTCCTAAGCTGTGACCTCAGCACAGACCCCCAGTGATATGGTACATTCCAGCTGCATTCCACCTCAGTTTACTTCTGTCAACATACTGCACAAAACAGAACTATTAACTACTATTAATACCATGTCCTTGGTTAAACCCTTGTATAAACATATACGAGAAAAAACAGAGATGAATGGAGAACACAGGCCTACCTGACTTGAAGAACAGGGCCCAATTCGAGACGGACAGCTGCCATTCATGGTCTCCAGGTTCACTATCAGGTCTCATGGTCTTTTGCTCCTGAAAGCTTGTCTTAAACAGAGAGAAACATTTAGTTACAAAGGATATAACTGAATGTACATGACTGGCGGATACTCATGCAGGTTCCCCAGACAAACATAACCTCGTACATCTCACTTTAAAAATCTGTGGTTCACTACACATACCATAAGAAATTATACAAAAACTTCCAGATATAGCTGACGAATCCTAAACCATGAAAGAGCACTGTAGGTGTCCTCCAAAACAAAGAAACAAAATGTACATCTACCTAGCTATAACACACATACTCATTTACTGGACAATATTCACCAGAAGAGCGGACGGCTGCAGGGAGAGGCCCCACTGACAACATTAGAGCTAACAGAAAACAAAATTATGGTAAGTATAATGGAATTTCTCCTTTCTGTATTGCTCCACATTGTCAATGGGGAACATAGTTATTATATGTAAACATTAAGACACGAGGGGGTGTGCATTAGACATTTCTAATGCACGGCCAGGGGCATAGTGAGTCACGAGGCCACAGGCCGAGTCCCTTCAACCCCGGTCGTGTGTTAGAAATGTCTAATGCACCCCCCCCGGAGTGTCTTATTGTGCTTATAAAATGGGTCACTTTATTTTAAATGTGTAAAAATAAAATGCATGTTTAAATAATCCAGTAGCAAAATTTTTTAAGTAGTTTGCTGTAAAATAGTCCCTCCGCCTGCATTTCTTGCATGCTTTTTTCCCCCCTCGCTTTTCAGTTCTGTCCTACTGTGGCTTCCATAGTTCTCCCTGTTACACTGTGTGGTTACCATGGCTTCCATGCCCACCCCCCGCCAATTTTTATTTATTTATTTAAAATATTGGATTTACAGACCTTTGAGTCAAAGACTCATTTACAAAGGCACCTTGTCATAGAGAACAGAGACAGACAATATTACATAAATTAATACACAGTATAAGTTACAGGTTTCGAACAACAGTTACAAGGTTTCAACAGGTGTTACAGGAGGACAATGCCTCAGTGATACATGAGTAGCATACAGTTAAGCAGAGTACAGAGACATACGGTGCCTGGTCAGCAGAGCTGTGAAATACTGAGCAAACACAATGTGATGCCAGGTGTCGACAACAGATATGGGATGCAAACAATAAAGCCCTGTGGGGGACAGCAGTATTTGTGCAGGGGGGGAGGAGTGGACTTATGGAGAGGCATAGGTGTGGATAAAAGCAGCCCGAGGGACACTGTCATAATCCGATATAGACTGGCCATTAGGCTTGGCAGATTAGGCCCCAGAAGGGAGGCGGAGACTGGAATTAGGTACACTTATAGCAGCAGGTGGCGAATAGGTGGCTCCTGAGGGCCGCCGTTAAGGGACCAATTTTAGTGATGTTGGTGATATTGGCTGGAAGAGAGTTGAACCAGGAGGGTGCTCTGTAGCAGAAGTATCTCTGGGCTAGGGACGTCCTGGTTCTTGGTACTAGTAGGGTGGCCTTAAAGGTACTATGGGTGGAGACCGTAGGGGTGGCCCGGTGAAGGGAGGCGCTTACCCCAGGGAGAGAGCCCAAGGAGTGTTTTTTTGGCTAGCAGGCAAGTCTGGTAGTGGAGTCTGTCCTCAAAGTTGAGCAGCTTGGAGGTGGAATACAGCAGAGAGGTGTGCGTGCGTCTGGAAGCTCCGGTCAGGAGCCTGCAGGCCTTGTTAATGGAGAGCTGGATTTTGGCAAGAGCAGTATTGTCAGCAGCTGCATAAGTCCTTCTCAGGTTACTTGTCCTTGGACAAGTAACCTGAGAAGGTTACTAGTGGGGTACCGCAGGGTTCAGTATTAGGACCGGTCCTCTTCAATGTCTTTATAAGCGACATTGCAGAAGGACTGGAAGGACAAGTATGTCTCTTTGCAGATGACACAAAGATCTGCAACAGAGTTGATGCACAGGGTGGGGTGGAAAGGATGAGAAGGGACAAGGCAGGACAGGTGTCGGACAAGGCAGGCCATAGTCCACTAGGGACAGGACAGATGAGGTGATGGCCAGCCGGAGAGCATCAGGGGGAAGGCAGTCCCTGTGATGGTATAGAAGCCCGATCCTGGAGTTGGTGGCAGCAGAGAGGGCACTGAAGTGGGAGTGGAACGTGAGGGCAGAGTCGAAATTGATACCCAAGTATTTATAGGAGGACACTTGCTCTAGGGGGTGCAGAGTGCTGGGTAGTATCAGGAGGGGGGCATTTCAGGCCTTGCTTTGGTGGTGTGTGAAGAGCATTGCCTTGGTCTTTTTAAGGTTCATGACCAACCTATGATCAGTGGACCACTGTTCTGCTTGGTGAAAGGCATGCTGGAAGGAGGCCTGTTAGGATGTGAGGAGAATAGTACTGCGTCATCCACATACAGGAGTATTCTACTAATACAGGCGGTGGGTAGTAGATCGAGACTGAAGATAACGGGTCCCAGGATGGAGCCCTGGGGTACTCCAGAGTGGGCAGGACAGGTGTCGGACAAGGAGCTGTTGATTTTGACACACTGGACTCTAGATGAGAGGTAGCTGGTGAACCACGCGAGGGGACCAGCAGAGAAACCGATGTGGAGGAGGGAGTCAAGCAAGAGGGGATGGCACACTGTGTCAAAGGCCTTGGAGAGGTCGATGAACACGGCTCCGGGGAGGTTGCCAGAGTCTAGGATAGAGTGCAGGAAGCTAGAGAATTCCAGGAAAGCAGTAGAGGTGCTATGACCTAAGCGAAAGCTGTGCTGCTCAGGGCACATGATATCATACTTGGTCAGGTACTCCATGAGTTGGTCTGCTACCACTTTTTCCAAGAGCTTTAGAGAGTCGGGGGAGGATAGAGATCGGCCGGCAGTTACTAGGGGAGGACCAATCCCCACTCTTGTGTATAGAAGTGATGACGGCTGGTTTCCAGGCACTGGGGAACTGACCCAGACACAGTGAGTGGTTTAGTTGGTCAGTAAGGGGGACTAGAATAACATCCAAGACCTGAAGTAGGATCCTGGTGTCCCAGGGGTCATTACTGGGGCTGCTGCTATTGACAGCTTTTTGTAGATATGGCCTGGCTTCAAGTGGGGATACTGTGTGAAGGTAGAATGGTGGGTGAGGGAGGGAAGGGGGCTGAGAAGCTGGGACAGGGTCAAAGAAACTATTGGGGAGGACGGAGCTAAGGTCAGAGAATGTGGTATTAAGGCAGTCCGCAATGCCAAGGGGATCTGTGGAGACAGTGCCGTTAATGGAAAGTTGGGACGGGCCGGGGGAGCGAGATTTCCCGTTCAGTTCTTTCTTGTTACTTCAGAAGTTCCTAGCTGACCCCCAAGATGAGGCAAGGGTGGTGCGGTAGTACTCGGCCTTAGCCTGTCGGATGGCCCAGGTATACTTATTGTGCTCGGTGCTGCATGCTTGCCTGTCCACTGGCTTGCCAGATTCAGCAGTGATGTGCCAGAGGCTATCCCCCGCTTTAAGTTTCTGGATGAGGGATGCAGTGACCCATGGGGCGTTTGGTTTTTTGGAGCATATCCTGGTGAAGGGAGCGAAGAGATCACAGGCCTTGTTAAAGGAGCGTGTGAAGAGGTTGAGAGCTAAGTCAATGTTCGGAGCCCGGCTGATGGGGGACCAGTCCATCTGGGCAAGATACAGTTTGAGTTTTCCGAGGTTGCCAGGGCGGAAGCGCCGGCGCAGGATTGTTCTCGATACCGGTTTATTGGTGGTAGAGGACCACAAGAATAAGACTGGGGAGTAGTCGCTTAGCAAATTGGACAGGATGTTGATATCCTGGACTTTGTGGAGGCGGTTGGTTATAACAATGTCCAGGAGGGTGCTGGTTCCAGTTGAGTGGTTGAATCTAGTGGGCTGGGAGATTAATTGGGTCATATCAAGGGCGGCAAAAGTGTCTCTCATTTGGAACACAGAACTAGCAAGCCAACTAATGTTAAGGTCTCCAGCAACTACTTGCTTTGCTTCGTGTGGCAGGTTTGCAAGACAATCAGTGAGAGACAGAACAGTGGGGTTCTGGTTCCTTGGGGGAATGTAGGTGACTGTGAGGAAGAGCAGTCCCCTAACAAGGTCTGGGATGATTTTTAGAGTGAGAGCTTACGCTAGATTATCAAGCTTGGGAGCAGGCAGCAGGTGACTAAGGAGGGTGTTGCGCATGTCAGCAGCACATCCACCCCCACGCTTGCCCACCCGGTCTTGCCTGAACAGGGTGTACCCAGGGAGGGAAGGAGATAAAGGAATCAGGGGTGGATCTGGAGAGCCAGGTCTCAACTAAGGCAATAATGTCTGGTTGGTGTTGGATGACCCAGCACTGGAGCACAGCAGACTTTTTCACGAGGCTGCAAATGTTCAATGAGGAAATGCGGAGGCCTGGTGTAGGAAGAGGCTTGTTTTGGCCGGTGGACATAGGCCCGGGTTTGGGTGAACATTCCCAGAAAGTAAAAGTAGCGATTACTCTGACCAGTGGGCGGTAGTAACTGATGCAACTCGCAGAGTGCCTGGACGAGGGTCTGGCCGCTGGTGTGTAGGGGATAGGTAAGGCATGGAGGGTGGAGATGGCGAGGAACAGCGGGGTCTTGGGGGTGTGGGAAGGAAGAGGAGGTGGTGGGAATTTTGGTAGGAGGGGGATGCGGTGGGGCAGACGGTGCATCCGGGTACCGTGGTGTGGATAACTGGTACAGCACTGGGCGTGAGGGGTACATGCCCTGATTGTGGAAAGGCTGTTATCAGGAGGATCAGTGTGGCTAGGCTTAGCAAGGGGGTATAAGCACCAATCGCGCCTGTTGTTGTAAGGTACGATTTGGAGAAGAACTATATCTAGCCTTTCTAGAGTGAGACTGCCACAATGAAGTTGTGAAAACTGAGTTCCGATTTGCTACAAAAAATAAAATGAAATACTGTTAATGTGTTGTGGATTTTTTTTCACAATAGAAGAATGTGAAAGTGCAGCCATTGTAAAAAGAGATTCCAGCCGTATTGGTCCTTGCAAAACAGGAGAGGGTGGAAGGTTTGATACCTTTTATTGGACCAAAAAGTGTCTTGTACAAAGATGGAATTATACACAAGCTTCTGGGGTCACACAGGTCCCTTCTACAGGTGAATAGCAAAACTGAGCAACATAAGCAGTATTTATATCCACTGTGGATGAATTAAAAATCAGGAAGTGAAGTAGGAAGGTGACAAAGGGGACTAGAGATGAAAGTCTAAGATGCAAAATAAAAACATGAGAAGAAATGAGTGCAGCCATAAAATTGAAAGCGCCAGTGCAGGAATGAGGGAGTGACTGAGTGTCCGATCAGGAGCAGTTTACATGCGAATGTATGGGTGCAATCATAATAACGCTGTAAAGTCAACATAAACTGTTTAAAAAGGATTCATTAGTGCTGGTAGGTGGAACGATGTTTTGGGGAGAATCTGAAATTATGGAGTGGCTGGGAGCGAGCAAGGAGATAGTGCGGCTGCTGCGAATGACTGTGTGTGAGCGAATGAACTGCAGCATCTGCTTCAGTGTCTGCGTGAAAGTGAAGATTTACAACCCGGCACAGAGTAGGTGAGTGCAATCTCTTAAAAGTGCTGTACTGTAATGTTTATTTTGTTTAGCCAGTTCTGTACTGTGAATGAGTACATGGTTTCCAAGCGAGACTGTGGGTGGTGTGGCAGCTCCCACACAATATAGGACAGAGAATGGGACTGTCCACGGCTCCGTGGCTTAGGGAATGGGGTGATCGAAGTTCATCAAATTTAAGAAGCTGGTCTTCAGTAAAGTTCTCATTAACATGTAAGGTATGCAGTGTCATGAAAAATGACAAGGTTTACATGGTTTGGCCAAGGTCATGGCTAGCAGTGAAAAAAAAAACAACAACCACCAAAGAAACATGGCAGTGATTAAAAAAATGAACATTCTGTTAAGCATCTTAATACTTAATTTTTAAAATGCGGCTGTGGTCTGCCTGAACTTGTTGCTAGCTGTGCATGAGACACTTCTAATGCACAGCTAGCAACCAATCAAAATACAAGATTTTCCCTACCCATTTTATAAATGGGTTCTAAAAGTAAGTACCCATCTAAGTAGAACGGGAGAATACTGTCCCACATAATTCCCTAACAGGAAACTACTGGATTCATCTGGTAACAAATGCTAGTCAAACCAAGTACTAAACAGCTGTGTCCGTAGAGTTCACGGCATAACATCTGCAGGGCCTTGGGAATGGTAAGATTAAAAGACTACATTACTGACTGCCAAATTCTATTTCAAACTTAGCCCTCTCAGCCTAGGATGCCATGAGTACCCTGAAAGGAAAGGGACTCTGTCCAGCTAATATAACTGCCAAGTCTTCACCCCCCCCCCACCCCCCTTTGCTGCTCAGATCAGAGACAATCGTAAAGGACAAAGATGACAACCAAAAGGAATTTTCACCCCACTAGCTACTTCACCTTTTCCTGACCTTATAGGAATGCATTATCCTGTCTAAATGCCTCACCGGGTGGAATAACCAACTAAGAACAAAACAAGCAAACTAGCACCTATAGCCTTCCACTCTCCTGGCCAAGACACCACTAACTCAAGGAACTATGACAGAGTTATTGGGTACAACCACCTACAAAACACAAACATTGGAGACATGCAGAATCATGGCCTTTAGGTGTCCTAGCATTCTGGTCTTCTGACCAACATGAGAAAAATAAATTTAACACTCTAAGCAGAGGCTGCTGAGATGAACCTCGCTTATATTCCTTCAGCAGCATACCTGCTTGGTCAGGTACCCCTGCTTCTGGGGACCACATAGTTTATTTAACTAGGAATGAAAACCAAGTTCTTCTGGGCCATTCCTTCTGACCTCTGAATCCTTGACAGATGGAAGACAATAGAGAAACATAAAAACAGCAAGCAGGTATGGTTGCCCAAGTTCCATTACCAGGGCAGTCATTTACTGGCTCCTCCCCCTGCCACTGGAATCAATCTGATATACCCCAACACCTGAAAGATCTCCAATGTTTGAATGGCTCAGCCTGCATCAGAGTGACTTTCCGCTCTGAAGGCCAAAATACTCCCATGATCACAGGACATCCTTCCCCGGGTGTATACAGTCATGACCTAGGCCAGCTGTGTGACATTCTGTTCTCCCACTGGGGCAAGTACTGCTAGGCAAAGACTGGCCTTTCTGCTTGCCAGACCATTGAGCTGAATACAGGCATGCTGATGGGCCTGGACCTCCTGTACCCAAATCTGGTCTAGAAAAGCACCCCCCACCCCAGCAACCAACCAGCTGTTCATGGAGTTCACATCAGTGTAGCAGGGGCTTTAAGGTCAGCCCCCCTAAAAACTAGCTTGGAAGTCTCCTAGCATACCATCCAGAGTAAGACTGGCCTAGACAACCAAATCGAATTCTGGAGAGCCTTCAGGCCAGGACCACAATGACAGGGGCCACAATGACAGCAGTCCATCCTTGTGGGTCCTATGCGGACACTGATCCTTGACATCAGTTCTCTGACTGCTGACATGTCTGAAAGTGTACCAGCAGACAGGTTGCCACTGAAATCTCTGAAAGCATATAACCTGACAGGTAACTCAGCCACTGAGATCCCCAAACTAGTTTTCCTTCCTGGCTGAGGACAGGAAAAGTACAGTTACGTAAGAACTTACCGTAACAGCAGGTCTTCGAGAGAAGCTCTTGCAGTGGGTATTTACATATAGGACTGACCTGGCAGGCATCACGACTCCACGGAAAAATTTCTAGCTAGCGGTCTCTGGTGGGGGACCACCCCCACGTCAGGTGATCGACATCATGTGACATTAGTATAAAGGGGCAGTCCCCCACACCCGCCTTCCAGTTCTTTCCTGCCAAGGGCCAAAAGAGGCAAGACGAGAGAGAAGCAGATATTTCCCTTCCTGGAAAAGGAGCTAAAAAAGCTAAGGGGGATGGAGGGTGGGAAGGAAATACCTACTGTAAGAGCCTCTCTTGAAGATCTACTGTCACAGTAAGTTCTTACGTAACTGTACTATCTTACTTAGAGAGGGTTCTTGCAGTAGGTATTTACATATAGGACTGAATCCCAAGCAGTCTGGAACAAGGAAAAGCACTCGGGAGAAGGAAAACTACCCATAAAATGGAACCTCCAGCTAAACAGGTCTTTTGAAAGAAGAACTTGAAGCACAGCCAACCCGAAGCCTGCTCTGCGGTGAGAGGCAATGTCCGAACTGTAGTGTTTCGTAAAGGTATGGACAGAAGTCCAAGTCAAGGCTGTGCAGATGTCTGCCGCTAACACATTCTTAAAATGAGCAGCAGAGGCAGCTACCCCTCTAGTGGAGTGGCCTCTGACTTCACCCGGCAGGGTCTTGTTGTACTTGTCATAACATAAAGTGATGCAATGAGCCAACTATTTAGATAGGCATTGCTTGGAAATGGCATTGCCCTCTCTTTCGTGACCAAAGGAAACAAAACACTGATCGGATTTCCTGAGCTCCTTAGTCCTAGCGGTGTAGTATCTCAGTATTCTATGAACATCCAAAGTATGCAAGAGGTACTCCCCTTGATTGGAGTGTTGCATAAAGAAAGCAGGTAGCTCAATGGATTGATTCAGCATAGATTACGCCACTACCTTAGGGAGAAACTTAGGATTGGTGCACAGAGCCACACATTCCATGTGAAAAGTCAAATATGGGATTTTAAATATCAAGGCCTGAAGCTCGGAAATTCGTCGAGCTGAAGTAATGGCCACTAGGAAGAGAGTCTTCCAAGAGAGGAACTTTAAATCTGCTGAGGCTGCTGACTCGAAAGGGGGCAGAGTAAGCTTCTCGAGAACAAAATTCAAGTCCCAAGGAGGAGCAGGAACGCGTATGGGGGGGTCTCAAATGGAGAACCCCTCTGAGGAAAGTCTTACAGACTTCCAGCTGAGCGACAGTCCTGTCTCTGAAGGGAACACGGTAGACTGAAATCGCTGTCATGTGGACCTTTAAAGAGGAATGGCTGAGACCCAGATCGAAGAGATGACACATGTAGTCCAGGATCCTACTGACTGGGCAAGAGAAAATTTCAAAGTCCTTCGACATGGCCCAAATAGAGAATCGTTTCCACTTCATGGCATATGTGGACCTGGTAGAAGGTTTTCTGGCCTCCACCAAAATATCTGCTATGAGCGGAGAAACCCCGAAGCGGGCTTTTGCTACGTCTGCAGGAGCCACGCATGCAAATGAAGGGATCTGAGGCCTGGATGAACAAGGGTCCCCCGATCCTGGGTCAACAAGTGTTGCGACAGAGGAAGAGGAATTGGAGGTTCCTCTGAAAATTGTTGCAGAAGAGTGAACCAAACTTGCCTGGGCCAGAATGGAGCAATGAGGATTATTCGAGCTCCCTCTATTCTGAGCTTGCGTAGGACCCTCAGAATTCAGGGAATTGGAGGGAAGGCATAGACAAATCATTCCCTCCAATTGAGAGATAAAGCATCCTGCCAGAAAATGTCTTGCCCTGGAGTGAGCGAGCAGAAGACGGGAAGTTTTGCATTTTGAGGAGACGCGAACAAGTCTACCTGAGGGGTTCCCCAAAGCAGGAAGATGTCCACTACCTCTTGATCCAGTTCCCATTCGTGGACCCTGGCTGAGGACCGACTTAGGTGGTCTGCCAGCGTGTTTTCCACTCCCGGAACGTGAACGGCTGTCAGGTGAAGGTTGTGCTGGGTAGCCAAGCTCCATATTCTCATTGCTTCCCAGCACGGGGGGGTAGGAATGTGTTCCTTCCTGCTTGTTGATGTACCAGACCACACACATGTTGTGTGTCTGTATGGTTAAATGACCAGGAAGTATGGAAGAGTGCAGTGCCTGGAGGGCATACAGGACTGCTCTGAGTTCAAGCACATTTATGTGCAGATTCTGCTCGAACCTGGATCAGCTGCCATGAGTCTTGTGAGATCCGAGATAGGCTCCCCAGCCCTCTCCTGAGGCATCTGTTGTCAATGTCTGGAAGAAGGGGTTTGATATTGAAGTGAATTCCCTGGTAAAGGTTCTCTTGTACCATCCACGAATGCAAATACCTGATCATGGGATCGGAAACTATAACCTCCTGGTCTAGGTCGTCCAGCGTTTGGTCCCATTGAGATCAAAGCATCCACTGAGAGATCCTCATATGGAGTCAAGTGTGTGGTACTGTCCGAATGGCAGCCGCCATTAGCCCAAGGATGTGAAGGACTGACCTGGCTCCGCCCCTTCTGCGACTGGCCAGGAGATAGGCCTGAGTCTGAAGGGTGTCCACCCTGTCCGGAGGCAAAAAGGCTTTGCCGACAGTTGTGTCCAAGCTTGCCCCTATAAATTGGAGGCGTTGGCATGGGATCAAATGGGACTTGGCCTGGTTGATGGTGATACCCAGGCTGGTGAAACCTGCAGTGTAAGGGAAACAGAGTGCAGGAGTTCCTCCCTGGACGGGGCCGCCAGGAGTCAATCGTCAAGGTACGGGAATACCTGCACTCTCTGGGTACACAGGTGGGCCGCTGCCACCAACAGGCATTTGGTAAATACTCGGGGGGGGGGGGAGGCCAAGGAAAGACTAAATGGGAGGGCCTTGAATTAGTAGTGGTCCCCCTGAAAACAAAATCAGAGGAATTTGCGGTGGGAAGGGCGTATGGGGATATGCAGGTAAGCATCCTGCATATCCAAAGCGCACAGCCACAGTCTCGGCCGAAGAAGAGGCAGAAGGCTCTGCAGGGAGAGCATTATGAAGCGTTTCTACTCCATGAACATGTTCAGGGAACTGAGGTCTAAAATAGGCCTCACATCTCCCATTTTCTTTGGAACTAGAAAGAAATGAGAATAATAACCCGTCCCCCAAAGGTGGTTGGGAACTGGTTCTATCGCCGCCTTCGCGAGAAGGGAGGTGATTTCATCTAGGACCACAGGAAGATATCCCTGGGAGTGAGACGAGTGGGGGTGGTGGTCTTCGGGGCAGTTTCTGAAGAAACTCTATTGAGTGTCCTGCCACGATCAGCTGGAGCACCCAATCATCTGATGTTATCCTCTTCCAACGCGGTAGTCCAGAGGCCGTGGGAGAGGCAAGGAGTCAGGAGGCCTGAGGCAGCGCAGCAGCCGAGGTTCTCGCAGCTTTTTTGGGTGGGGGAGTCTTGGCTGCTGGAGGGGCCCCGATGCTTGTTGGCCCGCTTGCCCTGTGGTTTTGGTTTTTGCCAGTTACTTCGACAAAAAGGGCACCACTGCCCATGAAGGGGTCTGTAAAAAGAGTCCATGGACTTAAGTGCAGTGCCCTTCTCTTGCAGATCGGTTATGATGTCCTTAACATCACCGCTGAACAGCACCAAACCCCTGAAGGGCGCATCCTGAATCGCAGATTGCACTTCAGGGACCAAATCTGACACCCGGAGCCAGGCATGACGCCGAAGACCCATGGCGAAAACCAAGCTCTGTCCAGCTGCGTCCACTACAGCGTAAGTGGCACGGAGCACGTGCAGACTGGCTAAACGAGCAGAACGGACAAGGTCTGCCACTTACTGTTTCATCTGGTACTCAGGAAGGGAGTCCAACTTTGATTCCACCTGACTCAGGATGGTCTTCTGGAAGTCCCCCATATGAGCTACATAATTCAGGGCCCTAATACCTAGGGTAGAAGATGCATAGACCTTCCTCCCATATTGGTCCAGAAGCCGAGACTCCTTGTCAGGCGCAGATGAGCTGAGATGCTTGGGATTAGCAGATCGGCCGTGAGCGGTGTTAATCACGACAGAGTCCACTTTGGGGTGTAGATTCAAAGAATCTACTGCCTCAGGAGCCTGGTATAGCAGATCCACCTTCCTCAGAAGGGGGCTAATGCGGATGGTTGCTTCAAAATAGTGGAAACAAGGTCTGTGTGAGGCTCTATCCAGGGTGGAATCAATGTCAGAGCGGTCTTGTGCAGATCAAAGTGGGCAGCAAGCTTTTTATGCTGTGGATCTGGCTCCAGAGATTGCCACTGATGAACATCCTGGATTTTTCTCAATAACTCCAGAAAAGAAGGATCCTCCGGAGAAGACTTCGGAGGAGTCCTTGGCCTGGGTCGATCTGGAGTACGGTGCTCATCATCTTGGGTTGGGTTGGGTTGGAGCATTCCCTTGAATCCGAGTCAGAGTTCTCCGACGTAGACCAGGAAGGCTCCTCCTGAAGCGGGGGAAGAACGGTCCCTTTGGGAAGTCCTCTGGGAAGCGTGTCCTCCCCACCCCGGTGCCCGAGGGTTCACCTCTGGTGTCGGGTAAGGGGGAGGGAGTCTCCCATCTCCAGTGAAGGGGATCCTGCACAGGGTCCAGCGCCGGTAGATGACTCTCTACCTCTCTGGTGAGCTGAGCCTTGGCCTCAGCCCATCAGGCAGCTAGAGCCTCCTTCAAGTCCGCTGGCAGCTGTGGGGGTGAAGGAGGAGGATACGGATACTGGGGATATCCGTAAGGTGAGTATCCGTAACCCGATGGTGGGAAGTCTGGCGTCGGATATTGAGGCGCCAGGTACTGAGGCGCTGGATACTGTGGCGCCAGGTAAGGCGGCACCGGATTTAGTGGTGTCGGATACCCAGGTGCCAGGAGCTCTGGCGGAGCAGAGGGACCTGGTAGAGGCCCAGCAGGTGGGCCAGGTAAAGGTGGCCCAGCGTAGGAGCGTCGTCTGGTAAGGGGACGTCAGCTGGTGTCGGGTAAGTCGGCGTTGGAGCCGGCGTCTGAGGGTCCGGTGTCAGGGTGTCTAGCCCAGTAGGAGGGGGCCCTGAAGAGTATCCAGGTCCTCCGTCTAACAGAGGGGACGCAGGGACCTCACATGGCAATGTCAAACGCTGCGGGGAGCCTGGAGCGTCGGACTTGTTGGAGGGGTCCGGCGCAGGCTCCTTGGCTGGGCGGTCGGAGGAGGAGCCGACGTCAGGGTTATCAGCCGGATCCGGGCAGGTGGAGGAGAAGCCAGCATCCAACTTATCAGATCCCCTGTCCGAGGAAGGCCGTGCTGGGGAAGCAACCTTATCAGGTGAACGAATGACTGTGTGCCCTCCTAAAGGAGTCAGCGGCTTACCAGTCTTGTCCCGGGCGGACGTTAGTGGGACCAGCGTCCAACTTAGAGGACCCACTCAACCCTGGAGGCCGCAAGGTCGAGGCCTTCCTGGGAGCGGAGGCCTCCTTTACCCTAGAGGAACCTGAGGGGCCTGAGTGCGAGTCCAACGGGAGGGACAACACCTTCTTGGACACTGCCAAGATGGTCGTCGAGGGTCTGTCTCCCAGAGGAGATATTACCTTTAGAACCGCGACTCCAGCTGGAGCCATGGAGGTCGAGTCCCGGTCCCAGGGGTTCTCCTTCTTCTTCTTGTGGCCTTCAGGGGAAGTGGAAGCCTGCCTCAACTTCTTTAACTCCTTCTCCATGGATGCCATCCTTTTCTTTAAAATATGGGCCTCTAAGGACTGCTGTCTCAGTTTTCAGGTGGCTGAATTAAATTTCTGGCAGTGCTGGCACTTCTCCACAGGATGATCCGGGCCTATGCAGAAGAGGCACAGGGAGCGACCGTCCTTATGCGGCAGCTGGGAACTGCATGAGTCGCACTTATTTTTATGCGATTCGGAAGGCATCGGGGAGGACATACACAGTATAATATTGAAAATGTCGAAAAAATAACGAAAAAAATTACTCAAACAGTTCGAGAAATGATCCGACGAAAGACTGACGAGCGAAGAACTCTACCATGAGGAACTTTCACAAGTCGACGGCGGGAAAGAACTGTAAGGCGGGTGTGGAGGACCACCCCTTTATTCTGACATCGCATGACGTCGGTCACCTGACGTGGGGGCAGTCCCCCCGCCAGAGACTGCTAGCAAGAAATTTTTCCATGGGGTCCTGACACCTGCCGGGTCAGTTCTATATGCAAATACCTACTGCAAGAGCCCTCTTGAAGTAAGACAGAAAGGTTCTAAACTGAAGGTATCTTGTCTGGATTCAGACTCATAGTCTCTTATTTACCAAGCTGTAAACTTTTCCACTATGCCACCAGGTTGGTACCTTTTGGGGTCTCCATCCTGTTTCAATGATGCCTTAATTAAATGCTAACAGAACTTTCAAGAAAAACACTCGCTGCAACTGCTAATTCCATGGGGAATAATTAGCTGAACATGGCGTCCCTGAGTCGTGAATCTCTAGAACACTGGTGAAGCTAACTGGTTCATCTCTTGGCCATTATGTGCAGCCCATTCTAAGGAACAAACCCAGAAGAGGCAGAAAAACCTTAAGTGTTCCTAATGACTAGCAAGGACTGATTGCATGTGTTGGAGTTGCTGTCAGGAAAAGAGAAACATGGTTGCGCTCTAGCGATAGAAGTGATGGCAGCACAAGTGAAGGCTCTCTCACTCCTTGGGATTTGTTCGCTTTTTTTCGATTGAAATAATTTTTTTAAACCCATGTAATTTACATAGCAACGTAAAATTCGTACAGTAACGATTATTTCTATCTAAAATCTGTCTAAAATCGGTCCAGGATTTTCAAAGTTATCAACTACGGTGACTTCAAGGATTCGCCAGGCTTTCCGATGCCATCTGACAGCAGGACCACTGCCGCAGGAACCTCAGGTCAGTTCGGGGCTTCCCCTCCGCGATCTATGGAATATCAATAACAATGGAGAGGGGGCTCCAGGAACACCCCCAATAAATCAACAACAGCTAGAAATACTTCCTTGCAAACAGGTGATATGGAATATATTAAAGAAAAACTTAAAAATATGCATCTGGATATTTCTTCACTGAAACAGCAGGTGGGGGGGGTGTGTGTGGCTAGCAGCTGAGCTGCACACGGCTTTCCATCACAGCTCCACAACGAATTGCTTAATTATTAACAAAACCTACATAGTGAACTTGTAAATTCAAACCAAAAGATATAAGAAGAAAGATCTGAACTCAACTATCTCCCCACTGAATAATCTGTGTCTTTTAACACCCAGAAAGCTACTAATGGGACGGAAGAGTAAAGCAGGAGCTGGCTCAGAAGGCACCCGCCAGAAAGACGGTAAAATGGGTGGAAGCAAGGAGGTACACCTCGAGGCTCTAGAACCAGAAGGGACCCAGCCATCCAATGCAGCCCTTCTGCAGGCGATTCAAGGATTAGACCGGAAAATAGATGATTTTGGCACCGAACTCAAGCAACTCTACTCCAAGGTGGAAACTGTCGCTGAGGATACCAAGGGTGCGGCGCAGAAAGCCGACAAAGCCCTCACAATAATGGCTGGTCTTACAAAGGAACATGGACTCCTCCGTAAAAGGCTGGAAAATCTTGAGAATGCTGCTCGTTCCACTCACCTTCGCCTCTTAGGAGTGCCAGAGGAGCTGGAAGGTGAACACCTTTTGCCGTTTCTTCAGGACTGGATCCAGCACTTATTAAAAATTGACTTTCCATTTGAGGTGATAAAGGCCTATCGGATCAACGCACGTGGAGGCAGACGTAAAGCTGCCACAGGTTTACCGTTACCAAGGACGATAATGATGGAAGTCAGAACTATAATGGAGAGAGATAAAATCTTGCAGCAAGCCAAACAACTGAGTCCATTAACCTGGAAAGACTATCAAGTGCACATATTTCCAGATCTGAGCTACTCCACAAGAATGAGGAGAAAAAGTTTTGACAGCCTCTGGCGAGGCTGCGAGCTGTGGGGATCCACCATGTGCGTCTCATGCCCGCTAGTCTCCGTATCATTTACGGAGGTAAAACATCTGTTTTCAGAGGAGAAGGAAGCAGAGAAATTGCTTGACAAGATAGAGAGGCAGTTTAATATGAGGGAAGAGGCATCAGACTCAGATGAGGACCAGACATGAACTATGTAAAAGTCTTTCAATAATTTCCCCTGTTTTACCACGGAGACGACATGGATGGAGAGAATGTTTACATGAGGGAGACTGATATTTGATGTAAGACAAACCCCTTTAAGACATCTTCTATTTCTAATATCAATATATGGGATTACCAAGTTTTTTAGTTTTATTATTAGGAGATGGTCTGGGGTAGAGATTGAAATGGTTAATTGACTCAATGTAAAATAGATTGCTTTCCTCTGAGTACTCTAAGGATGAGTGGGGGGGAATCCTACACTAATTTTGTTTCAGATTGAGATATTTGCCTCCTGTTTTTGAAATAATTGAAGTGGGTTTGCATGTTTGGTTATGGGAGTTTTGAATGTTTCTATATTTGTAAATGTGGAGAGTTATGTGGGTGGGAAATGCTGTATTTTTACCACCACCGATAGTGGTTGGGAATGTTTAACCCTAAGAAAGGATGCAAGATGTGGTTTCACTCTATAATTTTTATTCCTGCTCATGGCTATGTCTGCCTTATTGGATACCTACATTTTTGTAGGAATCAAACATTTTATAGTGCGTTTTGGCACAGACACATCACTCAGACTAACATTGTATATCTATATAAGCTAATACCTCACGTGCTGTAACATGTTTCAGGGGTATTTTGTTAGACGTCACTGTAAAAATGTGGATCAGCCATTAATTTATTTGAATACCTTACCTGTATGTAATGGAATGGAATGCTTTGAATTACAGAAAATTAATAAACTATAAGTTCAAAAAAAAAAGAAACAGCAGGCAGGGTCAGAAAAAAATAAAACTGAAATAATGGAAGAGAGACTGAATATTATGGAAGAAAGACTAGCCCTTTTAGAAGAGCCTCTGTGCAAGACTGAAGATAAAACAGGTTACAATTACTCAAAACTGAGCTCACCGGGATCTAAGATAGATGATCTAGAAAACAGATTGAGATGTAGTGTAACCCCCCTGCAAATGGGGGTTCCCAGAGGTCTTCCAGGAGCTGGCTGAGTGCTCCTAGCCTGAATGGTGTTCAGCGTTTAAGCCATTTATCAGTGAGTGCTTTTAGAGCCTCTGGTACTGCCTCTTTAAGAGCTGTCTGCTTGCAGGCACGATTAGTTCACAGGGGGGACTGTGTGTTTTCCTGCTCAAGTCCCCCTCGAGCTGCTGACAAATCGCTCTATTTCTGCAGTCGCTAAATGGGCAGAGTGAGCACTTTTCACAGATGTAACTGTTTGCCACATATCATTTAGAGTATTAGTGGAATGTAAGTTGTCTAATCTGCTTTTCTTGCAGCTGGGACTCTGTGTGCTTTGTCCCTCCATTTTGGATCTGAACTATTGAATAGATCCAATCAGTGAAGGGGGGCCTCTAAAATGGAGTTTATGTGGGCCAACCAGAATCAGGACTCTCTTGGGAGCCGGCTTGCCATAAGACATATAGCTAGTAATTCTTGGAAGTGTAGTTCTGGACTTTGGCACTTACTTGCACCAACGGGGGAGTTTTGAGTGATTGACAACTGAAGTCCACCAACTGGACCGGGTGGCGCCCACATGGAATACCCTACCTTGTGTCTGGAGAAGCAGATCCGTTGTGATCGTGACAAGGGAAGGAGCTCCGAGCTACTGCGCTACACAGTTTCGCGCAGGAACACGTGGGAGGCCTACACTCGGGTGGCGCCTATGCCGTTTTGACTCAGACTGAATATGCAGCTACCGAGAGAAAGAGAGGCTGAATGAGCAGGAACCAGGCTCACCCTGTAGAGGACTGGAGAAACTGCTTAATCACGCTCGGTCTCTCAGGAAAGTGAAGCTGCAGTGTGAACTCCCGGGTTAGCAGTAAGTGCGATCGGGACCTGAGAGCAGCTGCCTGGTATAGTGATTTCCTTTACATATAAATGTGTGGAGTGCTTGTGAAGGACAGCTAAACGGGTCCTATTGTGAGTAGACAGACAGCCAACTGCATGCCGCCGGACTGAATCCGTTGCTGATTGAAGCTGTGTGCCTGGCTTGTAGAATTTCATCTCCCTGCAGTGTGAGGGAATCTGGCAATCCATGACCCCCTCTGTGGCAGTTTTCACCATCGAGTTGAGTGTGCAAATCAGGGTAGCTCCCTGCCATCTGTCTATCTAATTGCAAGTGTTTCATCTAATTTCTTTTCTTTCTTTCTTCGTGAACTGAGCCAACTGGCTCCAGATTACAATTGGGTATTGTGCAAGTATTTTTTCCATCACAGGGCCCCAACCAGCTGCACCGATCCTGGCTAGCCCCCCATCATCCTGGGTACCCAGTAAAGTGACATTTTGGGACTCTGAACACGCACACAGTACTGTGTTTATTAATGTGTCTAAACTAATTAACCTGATTTCCCCCCTGTCCTTGTTACAGCCCCTTAGGTAAATCAGATCTGTTTGTTTCAGCAAAGTTACACTGACTGAGGTATTCATTTATGTTAAAGTATTGTACAGTGGCTATCGTATTACATCATCTTGTTTTACAGGGGGTCCCCAGAGTCAAGCTGACCGAACCAGTACTGGGGTAAGTGTAAATAGTGAAGATACTCATGGTGTATTGTGTGGGCCACTAGTAGGAATAAAAGGGGGTCTCAGTGTCCCAGAGGGCTGTGACCAAGTTAGTTGAACTACTGTAAACCCTGACCTCTGGGTGGAGGCACCCGCCATAGGACCTGGGCCCCTCAACCTATTAGCAGTTAGGCAGGCAGGGGTAGTAGCCCTTGGGATAGCGCCACCTGGGGGGTTACAGTAATAATCTAAGATTTGTGGGAATTCCTGTGCAATTGGAGGGTAAAGACATGATTAGGCTCTTGCAGGAGTTTATACCCTCATTACTGAATATGAACTGGCAATGGCCCTTGGAAATTGAGAGAGCACACAGGTCCTTAAAGCCTTTGCCTAAACAAGGACAAAAACCCAGGCCAGTAATAGTTTGTTTCTTAAGAGTCACCATTAGAGAGGAAATTCTTGCCATTAGACAAAAAAAAAGCTTTGTGCTGGGGAGCAGGACAGAATATACAGGTTACTCACCTGTAACAGGAGTTCTAGGAATGGTGTATGTTGTTCATCCACACTTCATGGCAGGTTCCTTGCCGCTTTAAATCTTGCCGGATGTTCTTCAAGCTGGCTCCTCCCACCCACCCAGGTGGTAAAACTCTCGGCTCCGCCCCATGCCGCCAGATCTAGCCCGTTGGAAGCCAGGTTGTGCGTCGAGGCCGGGTGGGTTGTGTGGATGAAAAACATATACCATTCCTAGAACCTGTATTGCTAGGGACATGGATATGTTGTTCAATCCACACTTCATGGCAGACTCCTAGCAGTTCTCCAGGAGGAGGGAGGCAAGGCGCACACCCCCTACTTAGGAAACGAGGACTGGAGAACCGAGGTCTCAAAACCAGCATCCCGGCGTGACTCAAGGTTGATGTGATAATGGGTAATAAAGGTGTGTGCTGACTTCCAGGTAGCAGCCCTGCAGATTTCCTGGATAGGGACGTCCCTGGAAGCAGCCACCGAAGCAGCGGTATGGCGGGTAGAATGAGCTCTTATCCTTTTGAGAGGCTCCATGCCCGCCAACCTGTAGCAGAGATCTATGCAGGAGGTGACCCACCTGCCTATCGTCTGCTTGGCCGCAGGTCTGCCAGGTGCGGCTTCAGCATAGGTGACAAACAGCTGGCGAACCTCTCCCCGAACTTCAGCCATTCACTCCTTATAATAAGAGGGCGCTCTTCTAGGGTCCAGAGTATGGAGCCTATATTCGGCCTCCGAGGTGTGATTGGGGTAGAACACCAGCACAGTCAACACCTGGTTAAGGTGAAACTCCGACACCACCTTTGGAAGGAATTTCAGGTGGGGGCGCAGGATAACCTTGTCCCTGTGGAAGATCAGATAGGGAGACTCAATGGAAAGTGCCTGGAGCTCTCCCATCCTTCTGGCTGACGTGATAGCCACCAAGAAGGCAGTCTTTCACGACAGGTGAGAGATGTCACACCTGTGCATCGGTTCGAATGGCTTGCCCATGAGCTTAGCCAATACCAGCAGTAGATCCTACGGAGCTGGAGGTTCTCGCACCAGAGGGGATATGTGATCAAGGCCTTTGAAAAAGCGCCCGACCACCTTCTCCTGCACCACCGACTGCTTCCCGGCCCGCGCCCAGTAAGCAGAGATGGCTGCCAGGTGCACCTTAAGGGTCGTCGACCAAAGCCCTAGCTGAGAAAGAGACCACAGGTAGCCCAGAATGCTTGCCAAGGAGTAGGAGGAAGGGTCCAACCCCTTGCCCTGACACCAAATGGAGAATCTCTTCCATTTGAAGGCATAGCATTTCCTGGTCGACTCCTTACGGGATGCCTCAACAACGTTGAGGACCTCGTCGGAAAGACCCAAGGCCTGGAGCTCTAGCCGCTCAGGAACCAGGCCATCAGGTGCAGGGATTGAAGGTCTGGGTGGAGAACCTTCCCCTGGTTGACTGAGATCAGGCCGGCAGGCTGGGAGCCTGGAGCTGAGGCTGAGGAGATCTGGATACCAGAACTGGCGGGGCCAGTCTGGGGCTACCAGAATCACCTGCGCCTTGTCCCTCCTCGCCTTGAAAAGCACCTTGTGGATCAAGGGAAATGGGGAAAAGGCATAGAAGAGGCCTGGGGTCCACGGCCTCGAGAAGGCATCCACCTGCAGCGAGCCCTGCTGAGGGGGCCGGGCATGAAACAGCCTCAGCATCGTATTCTCCCTGGAGGCAAACAGGTCCACCTGAGGCGTGCCCCAGTGGGAGAACAGATCTTGTATTACCTCCGGCAGGAGAGACCACTCATGAGATGCAGCCCTTATCTGGCTTAGGGCATCTGCCAGAGTGTTGGAGGCTCCTGCCACATGGATGGCTAGGAGATCCGCCCCCAGGCTACGCACGAGCGACCAAGTATGGAGAGCTTCCTTGCACAGGTGCATGGAGCGCGTCCCGCCTTGGCAGTTTAGGTAGTACATGGTCGTGGTATTGTCTGTCTGGACCTGGACCACTTGACCCCGTACAAACGGAGCGAAGGCGGTGAGGGCTCGACAGACCGCTCGAAGCTCCAGTAGGCTGATGTGGCATCGGGACTCCCGAGGGGACCAGAGGCCATGCGCTCTGTGCTCCTCCAGATGGGCACCCCAACCCATCAGAGAGGCATCGGTCGAAAGAGAGACCGTCGGCTAGGGGCAGACAAATGGGATACCCTCCTGCAGATGAGCTGAAATGGTCCACCACTGGAGAGCATTCCACATCTCCTGGGTCACTGTCACTAGCTGGTCCAAAGGACCAGAGCGCTGTGACCACTGGCTGGCCAGTCCCCATTGTAGGTGATGCATGTGCCAATGGGCCCAACGGACCACGCTGGTGCAGGCTGCCATGAGGCCCAGGAGGCGCAGGAAGTCCCGGGCAGGGCGTAATTGCCCAACCAGAAATGATTGGGCAAAGGAGGAAAGAAACACAGCCCTGTCCGCTGGGAGCCGTGCTCTGGCACAAAGAGAGCCGAGCTCTGCCCCAGTGAATTGAATCACCTGCTTTGGCATGAGTTCCGACATGGCCTTGTTGATGAGGAGGCCAATCTGAGAGCAAACCTGGAGGGCCAGATCCCTGGACCGCTCCACCTCCAGTCTGGAGGAGGCCGCAATCAGCCAGTCGTCCAGGTAAGGGTACATCTGGACCCTTCAGTGCCACAGGAATGCTGTCACCAGTGCCATGCATTTGGTGAAGACCCTGGGAGCTGGAGAGAGAGGCCGAAGGGCAGGGCCCGGAACTCGTAAAGGGACCCCTCTGCTCTGAAGCGGAGGAATCGCTGGTGGGACGGACGGATTGGGACGTGAAAGAACGCGTCCTGGAGGGCCAGAGAACAGAACCATACACCTCGTTCCAAGGATGGAATGATCTGAGCCAGAGTGACCATCATGAAGGTTCGAGAACTTAGGAACTTGTTCAGGTCGTGCAGGTCTAGAATGGAGCGCCAGCCCCCCGTCCGTTCGGGGACCAGGAAATACCTGGACACAAACCCTGAGTCTGGTGGAAGATCCGCCACCTCCCTGATCACCTCCTTTTAGAGGAGCAGGGCAATGTCAGCTCAACGGGCCGACAAAGAGGCTGCGGACCCCGTAGCCCCCCGTGGGGTGACGGCTCGGAAGGGCGGGGCCTGCTCGAACTCTAGAGGCAGACCCTTTCCTACCACTTCGAACACCCAGTGGTCCGTGGTGATAGTGGACGAGGTGGAAAGAAAGTGGCGGAGCCGTCCCCCCACGGGGGAACCCGGGGGGGGTGACGAGGCTGGGGGCAACACCCCTCAACCCGTCACTGGGCAGGCTTGGAGAAGGGACCGGCCGAGGGGCCTCCCGGGCCTTTTCCTCCCGGCTTCCTGCTGGAGAAAGCTGCAGGCTTGGCTATGGGGAGCCAAGTGCGAGCCTGCTGGCTCTGATGCTGGTGTTGCTGGGCTGGACGTGCCGTAGGGGCAGAAGGGCGAAAGGGCTTATGCTGCTGCTGGCGGCCTTTGTCCTTCTGGGCAGACGTGACCGAGTTCAAGGTGGCATTGGACTTCTCGATCCTCTGGAGATGGCCTTCCACCCCGGGCCAGAACAAGTCGGAACCCAGGAAGGGGACGTCTGCCAGCTTGTGCTGGGTATCCGCCGTGAAGGTGGAGATCCGCAGCCAAGCTCTGCAGCACAAGAGTCTCCAATATCCAGAGCAGTTTGGAGCTGCTGCTTCACCACCACCCTTCCCTGATCCCGCACCTGCTTGACCGTAGTCTGGAGGTCAGCCGGGAGATGAGGGATCACCTCATCCAGGGAGCCCATAAGGGCGTGGCAGAAGCGTGCCATCAGTGCGGCTGAACTGGGCTGACGGAGGCCTAGGGAGGACGCAGCATACACCATACGCCCGGCATAGTCCAGCTTTTTGGACTCTTTGTTGGGAGGCTTGTCCACATACCTGGTGTTCCCGGAACGCCGGAAAACACTATCGGTAACAAGCCCCTCCGCAGAGGGGTGCTCCAAAAAACCAGACAGTGAACCGATTGGGACTGCATACTTCCTGGCCATCCTGGCCGAAGCAGCAGGACAAGAAGCCGGCCGCTGCCATAACTCCAAGGCTGTGCCAACAATGGCTTCAGCCACCGGAAAGGCCTCCGTGGGAGAATCCCCTCGGTCCAGTATCTCCATGAGGGGATACTTAGCCAACTTGGACACAGGTTTGAGCTGCATCCCAGTAGACTCTGAGATGAGCCAAAGCAGACCCATGAATGAGGATGGGCTCTCGTCCACCAACCGTCCCCCAGTGGACTCCAGGTCAAGGGGCCTGGAGAACAGGGAAGAGTCGTCATCAGACTCTGAGGAGTCTGCGAACAGCTGCCTAGGGCCTGACCCACCCTCCACCTGCCGAGGACAGTCGGGAGTGAGGGTGAACGATAACCGATGGGGCAACCCCTGACCTGACCGAGAATCCTTGGTCAGAGCCCCAGATTTAGGTTGTGGAGGCGTGGGTTCCACCACACTAAGTGGCGCAACTGGTTTCAGCCAAAGAACTGGCGCCGGTTTGGGCTCCTTGACGACAACGAGGGGTTGTTTCGGCCTTTCAGGTGACAGCCACTTAATGGCCAGGGAAGGCGACGGGGTTGGCTTGTTCCCGGTCAGAAGGAGCTGCTGCCACATTAAGTCCTCGTAGCGTTGACGCAACTTGCGCTGAAGCCTTTCCTCTGAGGAGGAAGAAGACGAGGACAAGCGGCGCCGCCACTTTCCTCGGTGCCGAGACTGAGACTGCCGGTGTCGGCGGGATCGGCTGGACCAAGAGGAGGTCTGAAACCGAGACCATCGGTGTTTCAGAGGGTGGGTCTGGGAGGGAGCGGGGGAAACCCGTTCCTCCCTCGGCTCGGGAACCTTAACTAGGGACTCCGGCACAGGAGGCGCAGGCAAGCCCTCGGTTTCCACCGGGGGAACCGGTGAAGAAGGGTTGTCGGCTTCTCCAGTCAACAACCCATCCGACGAGTCGAGAAAAATCTTGACCGCATCGACGGGTGTCTCGGCCAGCTGACCTGACGGGGACACCATGAAGCCAGCGGCCTTAGCTGCAACCTTGACTGAAGTCGAGTGTCGACTGTCTGGGGTGGGGACCTCTCCCACTCCCACAAATGCCGATGGTGGGACTTACCCTTCAAGTCCTTCTTCTTGGACCGAGAAGAGTGTCCCGATGGACCCTCACCTTTCGTGGAGTGGGATTGACTTAGCTCCTTAAAAGAACCCGTGTAGGAGGAGCCCAAGGACAGCGGGATAAATTCTGCGACCGAGGAGGACGAAGATGCGGCCTGGGCCGCCTCCTCCTTGAGGGCGATCATCTCCTCAAGTTGCTCAGCCGAGCCCGCTGCAGCGGACACTGCCCAACGGGCCTCCTTTGACTTCACCAGCGGAAAACGTCTCTCGGGGCGCCCAAGTTGGAGTCTGGCAGCACAGTCTTCGAGGACATTGGCCGAGAAGGACTTGCACAAATTGCAGGCCTGCGGATCGTGGTCAAGCCCGAGGCAATAGACTCACGTGGAGTGTGGATTGGTCCGAGACATCTTCTGCCCGCATGGGCACCACCGAAAACCGGGAGTCGATTTATCCATTGCAGCCATGAAGGAAGAAACAGACTGAAGTCTTGTAAACTTTAAAATCAGTTTCGGGTTAACCGAAGAGTTTGGATCCAGTCTAAACGCAGAGCGCTAAGGAGGGAACCTGAGCTTCCAAGCGGTAAGGAAGATCTGGCGTCATGGGGCGGAGCTGAGAGTTTTACCACCTGGGTGGGTGGGAGGAGCCAACTGGAAGACCTTCCGGCAAGATTTAAAGCAGCAAGGAACCTACCATGAAGTGTGGATTGAACAACATATCCATGTCCCTAGAATTTCATATTCCAGGATTACTCGGCTGAAGTTGTTAAAAAGAGACAAGCTTATAGGGACATTCGCTGGGTTTTACAGAACCGTAATGTGGCATACCATATAAAATATCCTGCAGTCTTGGTTATTGCGAAGGTAGGGGGGCTCCCACACCTTTAAAACACCCGAAGAGGCATGGGGATTTATATCTAGAAACTGGAAAGAAGCCTCATCAATTTTGAAAAGAAGGGCTCAAACTTTCACTCAATCCAAACAGGCCCCAACTGCCCCAGGAGAGATTCAAACTACACCAAGTTCTTTTTTGGAAGGTTCAGCTCGCGCACCCATGCTTCAATGCAGCCCACATGCCTCTTCCCCTCAGGAGAGTTAGAAGTCTGCTCTTGCTAAACAGATACACATCCCAGTTTTAAAGCACAACCTCAGGCAACAAACGCCAAAGTCATCCCAGTTGAAATCGATGACATGGCCATCTCAGATCACCAGGAAAACAAACCCTTTTTAAAAATAAATCAGCTCTCATCGCATCCATGGCTCCAAAGCATACAAAAAATACAGACTGGCATCTTCCTCCTAACAAAGTTGCTGTTTCTACTGATAACTATGGAAGTCCTATTTCTGTACCTGCTTGCTTGTTAGATCCCTGTAGCCTGGTGGCTGACATGTTTGAGGAACCCTTTTCACTGGATCCTTCAATCTCTGAACTGGTGAACTTGGCATCCTGAGAGTCATACTAAATCACTCTCTTGAAGGTTTTTAATAGTAATGGCTCCTTTTTGACAGAGAAGTTTGTTGATTAGCAGTACTGGTCACATGCCATCTTAGTTTCGAGAGATGTAATCTTCTCGTGGTTAAAAATTTTACTAGGCTGCCTTTCGAAAGGTGATACAGCTACCACTGACAAAGCAGGGATCCTTGATCTACTGAATGACCATTTTGCCACTGCAGGACTGGCCTTTGACTCTTCGCTGGCCAGCCACCTTCGCACCCAATCCCTAGCGCAGGCAGCATCTAATTCTCACCATACCCCATACCCCATCCGCCTCCACCTTCTCATTTCACCCCGCCTCCCTCAAGGAGGTAGAGGAACTGCAACTGCATCTCGACACTAGGACAAGTGCAGGTGCTGGCCTTACTGAGCTGTACTTCTTAAAGATCGGTTACCGTGTATTGGCTGTTCCAATCACGCACCTCTTCAACTTATCTTTCTCTGGGCATACTTTCTACGATGTGGAAGACAGCTCAAGTGATACCCTTGTTCAAATCTGGTGACCCAACCAACCCCAATAACTACAGGCCTATCTTTTTACTCCCTATTCGCTCCACATTGCTTGAAAAAGTATTAAACTTGCAACTTAGAGATTATTTAGATTCCTCTAACCTGCTCAACCCGGCTCAATCAGGCTTTAGGCCCCTCTATAGTACAATCACTGCTCTTGCAAAGGTAACGAACGACTGGCAGAAAGGCCTTGATGATAAACTATCCGTGTGTGCAGTCTTCCTTGACCTAAGTAAGGCCTTCGACACCGTTGATCACGACCTGCTTCTGACTACCCTTCGCACTACTGGTATGGACAAGGCATCTCTGAACTCGTTCTCCTCCTACCTCTCTGGGCGCACTCAGCAGGTAAAAGCTGTGGGCGACCTCTCCCCTCTGAAACCTATCAACAGAGGTGTACCTCAGGGTTCCATCCTGGGTCCTTTGCTCTTTGCGCTTTACATTAACAATATCGACCTTGGGATCACATCTTCAGACATTCATCTCTTTGTGGATGATACTGCAGGGTTTTAAATAATTGATTAGCAGTTTTTTTCTAGGGACAATACTAACTGTACAGAAAGCATTTACATAGGTTTTCTAGAAGTGTTATGTTTATTAAACACAGTGAGGCAAGTGCTATGTGTTTTCACAATGTTTTAGAACTTCTATGAGCAAAACGCTAATCAATTTATAGAGTTAAATAAAACCCTGTACTGTCCTATATTTGTCTAGACCTACGTTTGAGCAGGCATGCACAGATTTACAGAATGATTTCAACATCCTGCAGCACAACCTACTCAAACAAAAATTGCTATTAAATGCCAAAAAAACAAAGTCTATGCTTCTGACCCCGAACAGCTTCACTTCAATGCCGCCCATGACAGGCATTGTGCAACCTATTACCACGTTGCTTGGCGATTCCCTTGACTATGCTGATAAATTTAAATACTTTGGGATGTGGATTGACTGCCAACTGTCCTTCATGGACCATGTAGAGGAACTCACAAAGAAGCTAAAACAGAGGCTCAGCTTATTCTATAGAACCAAGCACTTCCTTACCTATGAGGCCAAGAGGAGGCTGGTTCAAGCCACTTTTCTAGCACTTTTGGATTATGATGACTTCATCTACAGTCAAGTTCAAGGGACATCCTTAGCCAAGCTTGATGTTCTTTACCACAGGGCCTTACGCTTTGTTTCTGAGGCACCTTATTCTACTCACCACTGCAACCTGTACTCGGTAGTGGGCTGGTCAGCTCTCGAATTGAGGAGACAAAGGAATGCTGCCCTTTGGATATACAGAGCAATTACCAAGATGCTGCCACAGTATATCTCTGACTGACTGCCACTATGTGTTTTGGGTAACTATGCCCTGAGAAGCCACTCTTGTATCTCTCTAGTGATACCTAAGGTAAAAAACCACTATGGCAGATTGTCCTTTAGCTTTGCCCTATCCCAGTTATGAAATAAGCTTCAAAAAACTCTAAAATTAGCTAACCCCATAAAAGTCCCCGAATTTAAAATTCTTTATGCAAGATTTTTCTCCGAGCATTGTGTTACTCCTGATGTACCGTGCCAGATTCTGCCGTTCTGCAATCAACCCTTACCGCCTCTTTGCTCGAACTATAGCAATCCTCTCCTGTCTTCTATTTTCTGCCTTTTATTAGGTTCTCCTTTGCCTTTACTGCTTTTCAATCTGCTAGGGCATAGAAACGTCTTGGTCATTAGAGACATTACATGTGTGAATATTACACATCCTGCTTCATTATCCTTCTTATGATGTAGCTTTGCATATATTATTTGCTGTTACATTTGTGCTGCTCTATAATAGGAGTAGCAATGCTGCACCTGTATATGTATGATTTATCTGTTGACATTTCTGTATAACCAGGCCCACCTTGGAAATGAGCTTGCTCAACAGTGCTCCACCTGGTAATATAAAGACTGATTGATAGTTAAGGAGACCTTTGAATATAATTTAATAAGGGAATTAAATGGATGGTTGGTGGATTCAATAGTGAAAGGTCATAAAGGGAAGGGATCGTTACAGGAAATAGAGGTCATAGGTTAGTTTCGGTCCTCGTGGAGCTATCTGCTTACATTGAGATGGAATAAGTTCTCAATTTGAAAGTTTTGGGTTTTATTTATTTATTTACAGTTTTCCCCCATGAGCAAATATTTTGTGCAGTGTTTAAACCTCTCGTTAGGTCTGGAACCACAATATGGAGTTCATTCAAAGTATCAGCTTCATGGCTTTTTGAAGGCATCACAAATGTATAGTAGCCTCCTCTCCTCAATATTTATATGGTGCTTTATTGTTTCCTTCTGTCGGAGGGGGACTGAATCTGGAAATCTCATCTTCTGATTAAAAGTGAGACGCTGTGTTAAGGGAGGCAACTAATAAAACTTCATTCCTATTCAATTTTTATTTAGCTATAGGCAGTTGTCAAAGCTCTCTCTCTCTCTCTCCTTACTCTGCATATCCTATTGCAATTACGTCAGAAGGGTATCTTAGGTCTCTTATATGAGTACAGGCAGCTTCAGCGATTGCTTAGGCATATGGAACACAGTGTATTGAAGAAACTGTGCTTCGATGGCTGGGTTACCATTATGAGGCCTTAGCTATTTAAACTTGAAATTACGTGCAGACCTGCAGGTATTCACCTGAGGTGCAAGGTTGGAAGCATTTGCCCAATTCATTGCCTTGGATTATTTCCAATGGTGGATACCTTCTGCAAAAATAAAGTGGCTGCAAAAAGTGCAGGGTCGATTCGAGATAGCTGGAGCAGCATCTCTCTGAAATTTATTACCTACAATAGGGATTCTCATCCTTCAGCAGTTACCCGGTTATTTTTGCTGCCTTCTTTGCTCAATGTGCCCAACTATGAAATATTCGTTTATTAGATCTCTGGGCATTTTAAATATAATGCAGCATCACATAATATTACTGGGTTTGGAAAAAAAAATTATACAAATAATTATAGTTCCTGATTACATCTGAATAATAAGGGTGGGTCTTCTTCTCACTGGCTGTCACAGGGTAGTGTGTTCCACGATGAAGTTAGTCCTCAGTGGGATAACACATATACTTCTTGCTGTGTCTGTGTGTTTGTACTGAGTTTTGTTTTGTGTGTGCTGTTATTGTGAACTGTTCTGATTTCAAGCATTAATATACATAGTGCTTTAGTTAGAAATGTTATTGTCCTATTTACTTCTTTCCACTTCCTTCCCTTAAAAAAAAAAAGTACTACTAATTGTTCCATCACTTTGAATTTAGAGAAGTAATTATTTTTTGCAAGCAAATTTATTATAGATCTTCTACATTAAGCTATTTAAGACAGTTATTAGTCTAAAGTGCTTTGAAGTATAATAATGAGCACTGTCTGTATTAGTTCATGGAATGTACAGGGACTGGGGTCCCCTATCAAACAATATAGAGTTTTGCAACATCTTAATAAACATAGAATAGACAAAGCTCTGCTACAAGAAACCCATCTGCTTCCTGATGATGCAAACAAGCTAGCTAGATCTTTTTTTTTAGTTGTTTAACCAGAAGTAGCACATTAAGCTAAAAGCTTTTTTACAAGAGCAACCTAGGAGCACAGGGAAGTTAAGTGACTTGCTTAGGGTCACAGAGTATGCAGATGGAAGCTGTGGGATTCAAACCCAGGTCTGGTCTGCTGGATGTCACCAGATTTGCAGCACAGAGCCTTAAACCACTGCGCTATACTGCATCCCTGGGGTCTTCGGTTGCCTATGCTGATCACTGCTGTTTTTCGTCCAAAGAAAGGGGTGTGGCAATTTTAATAAGCAAAGGTGCAAGTTTTACTGAGCATTTTCATATAACAGATCCCAAAGGTTGTTTTTAAATTTTATTGGGTAATTTGTATGGTAGAGATGTAGTTCTCTGTAACATCGATGCCCCTAATACCAACCAAAAGGAATTTTTTAACAAAATGGCCTTCACCTTCGCTAACCTGGGTAAATATGAGATAATTTTAGGAGGAGACATGAATGAAGTTATGGATCCTTTTCTGGATAGGTTCCAAACAAGGGGCTCAAGTCTCCTCTCTCCTTAACAGAAAAGTCTTCCAAGGACTCTCAAAGAAGTAGGCCTCCTGGACGCATGAAGGATTATTCATCCTAAAGGCAGGGATTTCTCATTCCTATCAGCCAGGCATGGTACTTTCAGCAGATTAGATTACATGTTCATGCCTCTAGACCTTTGTAATAATATTAGTCATACCAGCTATGAGAATGCGTTTATCTCAGATCATTCCAGCCTTAAAAGCGCGGTGGTTTTTGAAAACAAATCTGATAAATCTAAATGTTGGAAGTTTAATGTTTCACTGCTAAAAGACTCGAACTTTGTCAAATGGTTACAGGACGAGTCAGACTCCTTTTTTAAAATAAATAGTGGTGGGGACGTATCAGCAAGGATAGTTTGGGACACGTATAAAGCATTCACAAGGGGGAATACAATTAGTTTTGCTTCCAAAAGAAGAAAAGATAGGCTGATAAAAATTCAAAATCTGGAAGATTCATTGGGTAAATTGCTGACAGTATTAAAGCAAAACTCCCCAAATAAAAGGAATATTTTATACAAAACTTTAGGGTTGAAATTTGAAATTAATAAAATTCATTCTGAGAAAATTGAATACTCCCTATTTAGGACCAACCAAAGTTTTTGGGAATCTGGGGAAAAGGCAGGTAGATTCTTGGCCCTTAGCCTGTGGAGAATACAAAACCGTAATGCTGTTAGTGGCATTAAAAATGGGAAAGGGGTACTCGCTCATAGTGCTACAGAAATAAATGATTGCTTTAAATCATTTTATGAGAAACTTAATAGTTCTCAGGCATCTCCTAAAGAAGGTGTACTTCACGATTTCCTCTCCAGAACAAAGTTACCAATTTTGTCAGACTCCGATAAAGAACAATTAGATAGGCCTATTTCTATTCAAGAAATTAATGAGGTGGTAGCAAAAGCTCCCAAAAAGAAAACTCCTGGTCCTGATGGCCTGCCTAGTGAGTTTCATATGCAATCCATAGGCAACTCACTGGCCCCTTATCTGTTAAATGCCCTTCAGGATGCTTTTGAAACAGGATCTTTACCTGACTCAATGAATGAAGCCTATATCTGTTTACTTGCCGATAAAGACCCCTCTGAATATTTATTTATTTATTTAGTTAAACATCAGTTTAGAAACCTTTGAGCCAGAGGCTCATTTACAAAGGTACCTCGTCACAAAGAGGACATCAGAACAGTAGTACAAGGGACACAGTACTTACAAACAAAAAGTTACAGTTCAATTACAATTTTGTTACAATAGAGTACAATCTCCAGCAGAGCAAAAGATAACAAAAGGTGCAAAACTTATGGTCGGGGGAGAGCTGGTGGGGGTAGAAGGGAGGGAGATAGGGGAGGAGGAATAAGTAGGGAAAGGAAGGTGGGGAGCCGCTCAGTGAGCATTGTCAAACAGAGTATATATATATATATATACATATATATTTATTTTTTTTTTTTTACACTAGGCTAGCGGCAGTTGCATTTGCGAGAGCTAAGTAGGAAGTTTCTGAGCCTGGGCTTAAAGCAAGCTAAGGTTAGAGAGTTTGAGACACTGGCAGGAAGGGAGTTATACCAGTGGGGCGCATGGTAGGGGAATGCCCTCTGACCTTGTGAGGTCCTGGCTCTCGGAGTAACTAGGGTAGCTCTTGACAAGCTGCGCGTGATCAGGGTCGGTGCAGTACGGCGAATGGAGTTGGATAGGCCTATGGGGGATAGGCCATGCAGGGCTTTAAAGGTGAGCTGGCATGTCTGATACATGAGTCGCTCTTCCAGGTTGAGTAGGGTAGCCAGGGTGTACAGCTCACATGTGTGAGTGAGTCTGGGAGCACCAGTGATAAGTCTGCAGGCCTTATTTACTGTGAGACGAACCTTGTTGAGGGCAGTCTGATCTGCTGAGCCATAGACCGGAAGGCCATAGTCAATGAGAGACATGACAGAGGAGGTGACAGCCAGGCGGAGGGCATCAGGAGGGAGGCATTTCTAATATGGCAACTGCAAGCCTATTTCACTTCTGAATTTTGATTATAACATTTTAGCCACAATATTGGTCTCTAGGATTTCTAAACTCATGTTTAAATTAATAGGGAAGGAGCAGGTAGGCTTCATTCAGGGTAGGCACGCTAGAGACAACTTTCAAAGACTTTTCTCAATTTTATGGGTGGCAAAATATGGAAAACTTAAAAATTCACCTTCAGTGGCTATCTCATTAGACACAGGCAAAGCCTTTGATTCTTTAGAGTGGAGTTTCCTATACAACATTCTAGAAGCACTTAACTTTGGTCCTGAGCTGATTAGATGGATTAAAACATTATATTCCCAACCTAGAGCATGTATTACTACTAACGAGCTCAGATCTCCCCCCATCCAGTTACACAGAGGTTCTAGACAAGGCTGTCTCCTTTCCCCTCTTCTCTTTATTCTTGCCTTAGAACCCCTAATTAGGAGAATCATGGACTCAAACAGAATCCATGGGATACAAACAGGCAAATACTCAAATAAACTACTGGCCTTTGCATTTTACATTCTGCTGACCCTGTCTCAGCCTATATACTCAATACAGAATGTTAAAACTATTCTCCCAAGAGTTTGAGGAAGTTTCTGGTTTATATGTTAACTGGACTAAATAGGAGGGTCTAATGTTAAATAATTCTATATCAGAACTAGTTAAACTGAAAGATCTCCTGGATATTTCCTGGTTCAAAGAAGGGTTGCCCTATTTAGGAGTTAATATTTTTGCCTTGGTTGAAAAAAATACTGAACTTTAACGTGGCAAGGATATTTCAAAACCTTTAAAATGACCTAGACAGGTGGTCTAACCTCCACTTATCATTATGGGGGAAAATAAACTCAATAAAAATGATTTTAGCCCCTAAATTCATGTTATGGTTTCAACAATTTCCCAGCCTATATACCAAATATTTGGTTTAATAAAATTGAAAAAACTATATCCGCCTTTTTGTGGGGGTAGTAAACCCCCCAGGCTCTCCAAACTCAAATTAGGAGCCTCTATCAAAACAGGGGGCTTTGCGCTCCCCTGGTGGCAAGGTTATTATTGGGCTTTTAAACTTCAGCAAAAAGCAAACTGGTTCAATGTGAGGGAGGACAGGAACCTACCATTGTGGCTTTTGATAGAGCAGGATAACACAGTGCCTTTAGCCTCGTCTGACTTACTCTTTGTCCGTATTCCTCAACATTTGGCAAACCACCCACCCCTTCAAATTTCAGTAATGGCTTGCAAAAAATTCAATCATCTTAAAAAATATAGTATAGAAACATAGAATTTGACAGCAGATAAGGACCGCTAGGCCCACCTAATCTGCCCATTTCCCTACCTGACGGATAAGCTGCAGATTCTAGTTAATCAACAGCTTACTTCTTCCTACCCCCCCACTAGAATTGACTTATGTCTGTCCCATGCATTCTTGAATTCTCCCACTGTTCCTGACTCCACAACCTCCTCAGGAAGGCTGTTCCATGCATCCACAACCCTCTCTGTGAAAAAATACTTCCTAATATTACCTCTGAGCCGTCCCCCCTCTATATTCAAATTGTGCCCCCTTGTTCTTGCACATCTCTTCTTCTGAAAGATGCTACCTTTACTTTTCCCTTGAGATACTTGAAAGTTTCTATCATGTCCCCCCTCTCCCTCCTTTCCTCAAGGGTGTACGTATTAAGCTCCTTTAGTCTCTCCTCGTATGTCTTCTGGTGCAGAGCCTGCACATTTGGTTGCCCTCCTCTGAACAGCCTCCACTCTGTCTATGTCTTTGCAGAGATGGGGTCTCCAGAATTCCATGCAGTGCTCTAGATGGGGTCTTACCAACTGTCTGTACAAAGGGATGACAACTTCCTGTTTTCTACTGTTGATGCCTCTCCCTATGCATCCCAGTATCCCCTCAGCCCTTCTTACTGCCTTCTCACATTGCTTGCCCACCTTTAGGTCATCTGATATAATTACTCCTAGGTCTCTTGCGATTTTTGTTGTTGCTATTAACTCACCCCCATTGTGTACTCTTCCCCAGGGTTTTTGTTTCCCAGGTGCATTACCTTGCATTTCTTTGCATTGAATCTGAGCTGCCATATATTTGACCATTCCTCCAACCTTGCCAAGTCCCTTTTCATCCTTTCCACCCTGCCTTGTGTATCAACCCTGTTGCAGATCTTTGTGTCATCTGCAGAGAGACATAATTTTTCTTCCAGGTGCTCTCCAATGTCACTTATAAAGACATTAAAGAGGACCGGTCCCAGTACCGACCCCTGCGGTACCCCGCTAGTTACCCTCCTTTCTTCACTGTGGACTCTGTTTACTATTACCTTTTGTGTCCTGTTGTTCAGCCAGTTTTTTATCCAGGCTACCACCTTGGGACCCACTCCAAGGCTGGCTAACTTGTATATTAATCTTTTGTGTGGGACTGTGTCAAATGCCTTGCTAAAATCTAGGTAGGCCATATCCACAGCCCTTCCCTGGTCTACTACTTTGGTCACCCAATCAAAGAAATATATTAGCTTCATCTGACATGACCTTCCTGCTGTGAAACCATGCTGCCTTGGGTCCTGTGCCCCACTGACCTCTAGGTACTCAACAATTCTTTATTTCAGAAGTGATTCCATCATTTACCCTACCATTGAGGTCAAACTAACTGGTCTGTAGTTTCCTGCCTCTGCCCTGCTCCCACTTTTGTGAAGTGGAATCACATTTGCCCTCCTCCAGTCCTCAGGTACCACCCCATCCTCCCATGATTTGTTAAAGAGAGTAGTCAGTGGCGTTACTAGTTCTACCCTTAGTTCTTTTAGAATTCTTGGGTGAATCCCATCAGGCCCCATTGCTCTGTCCACCCTCAGTTTCAAGAGTTCTTTCAAAACCCTTTCTTCTGTGAATGGATTGGTATAGACCCCCCTATTCAGACTGTTTCTCTTGTTCCATTTAAATTCATGTCTATATGGAACAACCCCATATTAACTCCAGACCATATAGGCCTAAAAGATATAGGTTGGAGCAGTAAGGGTATAGCAGTATTGGATAACCTACTTAATAATCAGAATATCCTGTCTTTTGAGGAGCGCCATTCTAAATTTCAGTTAAAGAGATGCGATTTCTGGTTTTATTTACAAATTAGAGGCTTCTTAGGGTGAGGATTTCTTGATAATAACTATAGTCTGATTGAAACTCCGGAATGGAATACTTTTTTTAAATTAGCTCTACACCCAAGAGGTTTTAGTCTGATATACAAATTCCTAAACGAAGCAGACCGTTCTCAAACAGAACAAGCCAGGCTGAAATGGCAGTCTGAGTTAGGCCTATATATCCCTGAAAAATCCTGGAATCTGCTATGGGAGAATGCAGTAAAATCCTGTAAAGAAGTGGAGGGCAGACTGATCCAGTTTAAGACTTTACATTATTTCTACAACACCCCAAATCAATTATATAAACTAGGCTTTTCATCTAATGATCTTTGTTGAAGGTGTGCTGAACCTCATTCTGGCCTGGCTCATTTACTTTGGAAATTCACATATCTGGACTGTGTAATGCAGTGCGGGCTGCCATGAGGTAGCTCACGCTGTGGACCAATGGGCTGGCCTACGTATCGTCAATCGGTGGAAATTAACAGCGGGTGAGAAGCTGCCGCCTGCCGCTGACCGAAGCGGGCGGTGGGGCTCAGTGGGCAGCTGGGGAGGGGTGCGCTGGACCACCAGGGTTGGATTGATGTGTAATTATTTAGTACTGATGCCCGCAATCGGGCTGCAGGCGGTCCACTGGACCACCAGGGTTATAGGACTGTTAATCTTAAGTCATATGCCCGCAATCGGGCTGCAAGCTATCCACTAGACCACCAGAGATATGGGACTGTTAATTCTACTACATTTGCCTGCGATCGGGCTGCAAGCGGTCCACTGGACCACCAGGGATACAGGACTATTGTTTTTTTCACATATGCCCACGATCGGGCTGCAAGCGGTCGACTGGACCACCAGGGATATAGGACGTGTTCTTCATATACACATGCCCACAATTGAGCATTGGGGCACTTTGCCTCGATGTGCAGAGAGCGTTGTCCCCGACAGCTGCAGCCTGGCAGGGCGCTAGGCGCAAGTCGCCAGGGATCGGTGCACCTGCATGCAAATGGGGCCATAATAACATGCAAATGGCCCCATTTGCACCTTGCATACATTATGGCTCATTTGCATGTGCACTTTTGAATATCGTGGTGGTTGCGCCTATCGCAACGGCACTTGCACATCCCCCTTTTCCACTCTGGCCACTTGCACTGGCACAGTGCCACGGCACCATGCACACTGCAGGTGGCCAAGGAGCAATATTCAACTATGCTGTGCCATGGCGCAGCTCCGCTGAATATCACCCTGTCAACGCCCCTGTGCATCCAAATTGCGCTGCTCCCAGACTTGCGCCACAGCCTGGCACAGCCTGAATATCCCACCCAGTGTGCGTACCTCATCCACAGTTGCCGCAACTGAGGTTTCAAGACTGGCTACATGCCCTGCTGCCTTCTCCTGAGCATCTGACAAGCAGAATAGCACTATAAGGTAAGGCAGAGCACCTCACAGCTCTGCATATACCTCATCTGGTATCAGAGTACATGCACCACATCACAAATAAAAAGAATCTTCTAGGCAACACAACAGCACAGCTTAGTCAAGGGAAGCTGCGACATGACCACCGTGGCCCATTTCTGATCTATCATAAACACAGTGATGGGAAGCTGTAAAGCTGCAAATGACACTTGCTGGAGTCTATGGCAACATGCTGAAACATAACACATGAGCCTCGCACCAAATGAAATAAGGGTTCACCACTCCCCCTGACAGTTTAGTCCATGGAAGCTGCGACTTGGCCACCCTGGCCCATTTCAGAACTGTATACATGGTGACTGCAGGCTGTAAATAACACTTTCCAGAGCCTAGGGGAACATGCTGTAACATAGCACGTGAACCTGCAAGTCACATAAAAAGGAGGGGGGAACAAAAGGTTGCAATCTTCCTACTGTCGCTGGTCACCCCTCTCGTCCTCTGAGAGGCATCTTCCTTGTGATGGCTCTGGCTCAACTCAGTCAGGATTCTAGTTATACCACCTTGTATCCTTCTCCTAATGACCTACAATAGATGTCGGGGGGGTCGCCTGCTAATTAGGTGAGCTAATTCACTCCGCTAAGGTGCACCTGGACGTGTCTGTAGGGACCCCTCCCTGACCAGGGGGCCCATATGGACATAGGTATCTTCGCAGGACAGATCTGAGGATCGCTGCAAGATAATCCAGTGTATTCAGCACAAAAATAAAAGAGCAGACATTGTATAACTCAGCTTTACCACTGTCAACAGCACCACAGGAGCACCCCCACCCCAGCGAAGGTACTGAAACAGACATATTAAATTGGATTACACAGTGTGGACAACAGGTCCCTTAAATGAATGACCTCCTAGTCCTAAGGCAAGTCTTACCTCTATTGCTATTGGTCTGCGATAAGCCATGGTGCCATTACCAATACCTGAAAAAGAAGACATTTTCATTGCTTATGCCAGATTCTCCACAGTATGCCTTCTCAATCCCATTCTTGGAACGAGGAATGGAGAAACACATCCTTGACTGTAATATGCAGTCTTACACACCAGGAGGACCTTGAGCCTCTGTCCGTCTGATCATATGGTATAGAAACATACTGTCACAATACAGAGACACACAGTCCTCTTTAAATAGTCTACACATTGTTATCAAAATCTTTCAAGTTTTCAAGGAGGACACTGCACCTTTAATGGCTTGCACGTTAATTACTGAGCTTCATCAAATAATGCACTAATAAATCAATATGCCACCACACACAAACTCCATTAAATCCTATTCAAACACACGCATCAGCTGTAACAAATAATGCTAGCCCCACCATGATGAACTTGCAAATTTTACAGCTGTGCAGCTAAGTTGTCAGACTGCTAGTGCAGAATTACAGGGGGGTTGTGGGGGTAGCTTGCTAGGGCTCAGCCTTCCTAGCTCCGAAGTGAGCCCCACAGCTTACACATCACTTCAACTGACTTAGAAGGAGCCAGGCGGGAGGAAATAGATAAGGTCCTTACAGACCCCTTTAGCTTCCAAGCTCAAGAAAGTGGCTTCAACACTGCATGTTTCCCTTGTACTCTGTGGGCTGGGCCCTGGATGAGGTGGCCAGAGACTGCTACAAAAAAAAAAAAAACACACCACTCTGGAAACGCTGAGCCAGAATAAGACAAAAAAATAACTTACAGCGCCTGTGGCTGCATCCAGTTGATGCTCCACTGCCAGGCTGCTCTTCTCAGAGCTAAATTCCGTAGCATTCCCCTGCCAGGTTGCTCACACTGAGCTGTTGCGACTCCACCTCCAGGCTGCTCTCCCAGGCTTACAGTGACAATGGTCTGCTTCGAGCAAAAGGAGAAACAAAACTGAAACCAGTTGTCATCGGACAGGCTATGCCTCCCACGCGCTGGACCACAAGAAAGACAAACTGAAGATCAGCTGTTGAGAAGCAGGCTATGCCTCGTTCCTCGCTGGACCACAAGAGAGAGACAAACTGATGACCAGCTGTTGAGGAGCTGGGTATGCCTCGTTCTGCACGGGACCGCACAGTTGAGGTGCGACTTGAGCGGGAGCAAACGTCTGTTGTCACATGAACACATGATGTCATCAAAGTGTAGAACGTCCCGCTCAAGACCTGTCACGGGTGTTGGAAAAAAATGTTTAAAACACGTTTTTTTTTTAGAACCGATAAGAACCAGTAACCACACACTAAGTAAAACACACAAATTTCACTATCAAATGGCTGGTTCAGCCGAACCGAGCCACACTTTTACAAGTTCCACACAGAAGGAAAAAAAAAGAACAATTCCTATCTAGTACTCACGGCACCACAGACAGAGACTGAACCGACTATGCGGAAACTTTTTCGGTTTAAAAACCGATGAAAACTGAAACTTTAACCGACTTTCAAACCGAGCTGAAGGAGAAATCTCCGGAGCGACCGTTCAGTGAGGCAGAGTAAAGAATCTGACGGTTTAGGTTTGAATCACTCCAGACAGAGACTTCAACCGACCTCAAGCTCAGCATTCTATGCCCTGCATAGAAAGTTAACTCTTTGTTCTCCGGGGCAGTTCAAAGGTTGGGAATCACTGCAATTGTTAGAATACAGCAAGACTTCATGTTGTTTGAAACATCAACTAGCAAGGGGTCGAGAACGTTCAAAACCCCTGCCCCCAGGCATAAAACACGCAAAACGCTACTACAAGAACCCCCGCTGGCAAGGGGCCAATAACAGTCAGAGGCGGACATACATGGCATAAATCTTACTAACAAATCTACTGGGCATACTAACGGAACAGAAATCCTATTAATAAACCATAGGGCATACTTAAAGGGAAGATATAAAGAGGAACAAAATGCTAATGGCTGCACTCAATGGTGGGCGTATGGGGGGGGGGACAGGAACTTCACTACATGAGACTCTGTTGTAATTGCACTAGTTGCTTGCTTTGATAAAAACTTTGTTGTACTTCACAAACATGCACTATGCTGCACTGACAAACTCTGCTCACTTGAAAAACCTCCACTGCACTTCACAAACATACACTTGGAAGATGGGAGGGGGGGAACCTAACCACCAAGACACCCTGTGTAAAACAGCAACACAGGAATCCACATGACAACCCCCTTGTACTATGTGAAAACAACACTCAAAACAAAAGCTCAAGCGAACTGCAGCACAAGAACAGGCACAAGGTGGGAGGAGGGTTGGAGGGAGCTTACAATGGAAACATATCCACTGTCTGGCTGACACCACCCCTTGCAATACAGATAAAAAGTTACTTACCTTAGGCACCAGGCTAAATAACTGATGGCTTGCAGAGCTGCCAGAATACAACAACCTACATGGCAAGTGATCTCCATCCAGGTACTGTAAGCACTGAAAATGAAAGTTTGCTAACAGGTTATTCAATCTGAAAGCCTCAGCATAACAGGCACAATTTCGAAACGCAGAGGTGCTCCCTGCCACCAAAAAGTCACAGTCTGCCCAAGAAATACATAATCTTTCACAAAATAGAAAACAATACTTAAAACTGAAGAATTCTTCCAGAGGGCTCTCTCTATGCTCCTACCTCTAGAATGGTACAGCTTTAACTGGGGAGGAATGCAGCTGCAATGTGCCATGTCCTTGGGGGGGGGGGTCTGTACTGAGGTCACAGCTTTGGAGCTGTACCACTACTCCAGTGGGGAAGCACATTACCCATATGTATTAACCACCTTCCGCATTGACATGTGGAGCAATACAGAAAACATATCCCATGTCATCTTTGCCCAGTCTCTGTTTCTAAAACTGCAATCATATCTCCCATAGCCTTCTTGAGCTAGAAAATATTACCCAGCCTGTCCAACCACCCCCACTTGTTCCACACAGTGAGAGTCAATAAAGTCAGACAGGTGTGCATATAGAACAACATGAACCATTTACACACACTCTATGGCAAAAATAGCCCTCACAGTAACGCTGAGAAAAAAACACCATTACTCACCACTCAGAACAATGATGTCAAACTCGCCATTGCTGATGGGCTGATTCTGGTGTAAGATGCAGGCATGGAAGCAGCCTGTCTGTCTTAAGGTGAGCTTGAGGAACACTTGACAGGTCTGACGGTCAGACACCTCTGATTTGTCGAATAAAACTTCAGAGTTTCCCTCTTGGGTGGAGCCAAGCTGAAAACACATAATCACAGTTGTCACCTGAAGAGGTAGTTTCAAGGGATGACAATGTAAGGACTTAACACAGTGTTCACCTACTGGGTATCCGAGTATACTGCTGTTACCGGGGGGGGGGGGGGGTTGGTTTACTACTGTAACACGGTGTTCGTCCACAGGGTATGAGTGTACTACTGTCAGTAAGAAGGTGGGTTTACAGAGGAGACACTGTACTATAATATGGTATTAGCTCACAAGGTATCTTAGTGTACTACAGTAAGTGAGGGTATGCCTTTACAGGAGTAACTGTACTGTAGCATGGTGATGACTAGGAGGGTGCCTGTGTACAGGACTGTCACTGGTGGGTGGGTTTAAAGGGGGAGACACTACTGTAATATGGAGTTAGCCCACAGGAATCTGGATGTACTGTTGTCACTGGGGAGTTGATTTAAAGGAAAAACGCTGTATAGTAACACAGTATTAGCCCACATGGTATCTGATTGTACTAGTGTCACTGAGGAGGTGGGTTTACAAAGGTGTGACACTATACTGTAACGGGTTTAAGCAGCAGTATATCTGAGTGTTTGACTGTCACTGAGGAGGTGGGTTTACAGAAGAGACACTGTATTGTAACACAACATTAGCCCACAGCATATGTCTGTCTGAAGAGGTGAGACTATGCCGTAACACAGGGGTGACCTTCAGGTTGTCTGGGTACACAACAGTCAAGGGGGCAGTTTACAGAGAAGACAGTGTACTGTATCTCAGGGAGATAACCAGCTGGGTGTCTGGGTACGCGGCTGTCACTGAGGGGGCAGTTTATAAGGTAGACACTGTACTGCAAAACAGTATTAGCTCGCAGGGTATGTGAGCTTACTACTGTCACTGGGGGTCAGTTTACAGGGGAGACACTGTAGTATAACACAGCGTTAGCCCACAGGTAGCGTTGGGTAAGTTACTTTTTCTATTACTTTGTTACTTTTGGAAACTTGTTCCAGAAAGCTCTGTGCAGTCACTAGCAAGGATGGAGACGTACTGGAAAAAGTAATACATCTTACAGTTGCAATTACTTATGTCTTTTTATACAAAAATAAGACGTAACTTTCACTGATTACATTTATTAGAAAGCAACTAGTAACTAACCTATTACTTTCAAATAAATGTAATCTGTTATAGTGATTTATTATTTTTGTATTGTTTTCGTATAAAAAGAAATATGTAACTGTAACTGTCAGGTGTATTACTTTTTCTAGTACTTCTTTATCCTTGCTAGTGACTGCACAGAGCTTCCTGGATCAAGTTTCTATAAGAAATAGAAAGTAAAAGAAAAAGTAACTTACCCAACACTGCCCACAGGGTATCCGAGTGTACTATTGTCACTGCTGAGGTGAGTTTATAGAGGAGACACTGTACTGAAACATGGTATTAGTCTGCAGAGTATCTGAGTGTACTACTGTCACTGCTGAGGTGAGTTTATAGAGGAGACACTGTATTGAAACATGGTATTAGTCTGCAGAGTATCCAAGTGTACTATCGTCACTGCTGAGGTGAGTTTATAGAGGAGACACTGTCCTGAAACATGGTATTAGTCTGCAGAGTATCTGAGTGTACTACTGTCATGGGGGAGGTAAGTTTACAGAAGGGACACTGTATTGCAACATGGTGTTAGCCCAGAGAGTATCTGAGAGTATTACTGCCACTGAGAAGATGGGTTTACAGGGAGACACTACCGTAACACGATGTTATCCCACAGGGTATCTGGATACATGACTGTCACCGAGGTATGGGTTTACAGGGCAGCACTGTACTATAATAAAGAGTTAGCCCGCAGGGTGTCTGTGTACATGACTGCCACTGAGGAGTGGGTTTACACAGCAGACACAATGTACTGTGACATGGTATTAGCCCACAGTAGTAGTAGTAGCAGTAGTAGTAGTAGTAGTATATTTTATTCAAACCTTGAAAAGGAAGCAATCCATTGAGTGGCACTCATTTCAAAGGAGGGCCTACAGGCAAACATTCGGTTTCCATACACACAGTCAAATTACATGAAAATATAGCACACTTTAATAATCAATAAACATAATTGCAATATTAGAGACAGTAATGTAAAAAGAGGAAGCACAAAGCTTTCAGTCATGTTTAGTAAAAATGCTTAACAGTTTCAGACTGACAACATGGTAAAAGAGTTTCACTCACTTTCTGAAATCATTGTTGGATATGTTGTTTCTTATTTATCGGATATTTATCTCTTAAATTGGTTGGTATTAAGTTCCACGCCACAGGGGCCTTATATTTCATAGATATTCACCCAATTTCTAGTCTAGGTCTTGTACCAATAAATTCAGTGCCTTCTGAAGATCTCAGACATGATTTTGTTTTGAACTATATGTTTTATTTTGTTCAAACCAAACATACAGTGTGATACAAGCACATTTCCACAGAGGGCGCCACCCCTCTTTAATACAAGCAACATAATCTATCTAGTGCTTTACAGAGACTACATATGGAAGGAATGCCTAAAGAGGGATAGTAATAAGCTATTCCTCCAAAAAAAAAATTTTTTTTTTACAATTAACAGTAGAGCTGTACAGAAACCCGTGAGCAGCCTGGATATATCTAGAAATAAAGTAAATAAAAGTCCCAAAGTCCTACACCACACCAGGTGGGACTGGTAGCCAAGCATTAACTTAGTAAAGCACAACTTTTGTGCAAACCTATCATTTGATCAACCAAAGAGATCATTCCCAGAGCTAGTTAGCAAACTTTATACCTTTACTAGTCATTTAGACTATATTTTGAATTTTACATTTTAAACATTTGAACATTTAAGAGGAACTGTTGAAAGTCCAGATTTAACAAGGAGTTTCCTGACACAAACCATTATTCCCAAATAACAGTTTTATAGTGTTCTTAACAACAACTAGATAATGATTTAGTCCAGTGATTTCTGAAGACTAATAGCCAAATACCTGAGGAGAGTCCTAACAGGCAGTCGCCAGTACTGCATTACCAAATCAAGTTTCCTCCTCCTTTGAAGATTGCTGGTCCAATTCGTTCTGCTTTCTTAGTGGGAGAGCATGTCTGCGACCCCATTTTAAGGCTTCAGCTGGTTCTGAAAAGAGATATACCTTCCCGCGATGGGCAATCCTCAATCGCACAGCAAATATCATTCCATGAACAACAGAGGCTTCATGCAGCATTGCCTTTATGCCATCGAATCGCTTGCGTTTCTGACAGGTAGCGTAGCTGATATCCGGGTACAGATCTATCCTTGCTGGCTTAACCATTCTTGCAGAAAGAGCAGTAGGCTATCCCCCTCCGCTTCCTCCGGAATCCCCCAAATTCTTATATTGGGTGCTCTAATCTGGTTCTCTAGAATTTCTATTTGGACCTTCCAGTGACTACTCTCTTTCACCATAGTGGATACAGCACCCATAGCTGCATCAGCCCTCTTAGATGCATCAAGAGCAGTTGTTTGTGTCCCTTCCTTGGCCGTTTTGAGTGTTACGACCCTATTAATGAGCCGATCAAACTTGTCGGAGAGTACTGTCACCGATTTAATAAGTCTTGTTAACTTTGCCACATTACTGTTAGAAGATATACAAAACATGACAGCTAAAGGGGAGGTTCTGATAATGGGAGACTTCAACATGCCAGATACAGATTGGTCAATACCAGCAGGAACATCTGCCAGAACTAGACTCATAGTGGATTCCCTGCAGGGGGAGGGCCTCAAACAACTGGTACAGCAACCCACAAGAGACAGGGCTATCCTAGATCTAGTACTGACTAACAAAGAAGGGATCACAGATCTCCAGGTAGAAGGTCACCTGGGGCCAGTGACCATCACATGGTATGGTTCAATTTGGCTACTACATCTAAATCATCCCATTCCAAGGCAAAAATATGGGACTTCAGAGGAGCTGACTTTGATAAGATGGCCAACAGAGTTAAGCTAGCCCTGGCAAAAGAAACACAGGTGAGGAGGTACAGGCAAAGTGGGCAAGCATTAAGGATACAATACTTGAAGCAACATCCCATTGTGTTAGACAGAAAGGAAGTGCAAAGAAGAAGGAAACCACTTTGGTTCTCAAATACAGTAGCAGAAAAGGTCAGAGCCAAAAGGCTGGCCTTCAGAAAATACAAGGGAACACAGCGGGATGAAGATAGGGGCATACCAAACTGCCTAAGGGAAGCAGGTAAGGCAGTAAGGCAGGCAAAGTCCCAAACTGAGGAAACACTAGCACAAACAGTAAAAGAAGGTGACAAGACTTTCTATAGATACATTAGTGAAAGGAGAAAGTCCAGAGGGTATTGCTAAGCTTAATGGAGAAAAGGGAGCATGTGAGGAGGAGGACCCTGTAAAGCATCTATCCTAAATAGATACTTTTGCTCAGTATTCACTGAAGAGAAGGTAGGGCAGGGCCCACAGCTCAACATCATGGACACAGAGGGAGGGAGGTGAGCACTACTCCTTCACAAAAGAAAGGGTCCTACAAGAGCTTGCTAAGCTCAGGGTGGATAAGGCAATGGGACCTGATGGCATACATCCCAGGGTACTTAAGGAGCTAAAGGAGGAACTAGCAGAGCCATTAGCAGAATTTTTAGTGAGTCTCTGAGCACAGGAGAGGTCCCAGAAGACTGGAGAAGGGCTCATGAGTCCCACTCCACAAGAGTGGTAGCAGGGAGGAGGCGGGGAACTACAGACGGTCAGTCTTACCTCAGTAGTGGGCAAGATTATGGAAGCACTCCTTAAGGAAAGGATAGTGCAACACCTGGAATCCATAGGGCACAGGATCCAAGACAGCATGGGTTTACAAAGGAAGGTCCTGTCAAACTAATCTCATAGATTTCTTTGACTGGGTAACAGAGTGGTGGACCAAGGGGAGCAGTTGATGTCGCCTACCTTGACTTCAAGCAAAGCTTTTGACACTGTTCCACATAGAAGATTGATAAATAAGCTAGGTAGGCTCGGGGTGGGTCAGAAGTTGGTCAACTGGGTGGCAAACTGGTTGACTGGCAGAAAACAGAGAGTGGTGGTAAATGGTATACAGTCAGAAGAGATGCAAGTCACAAGTGGGGTACCTCAGGGATCAGTCCTGGGGCCAGTCCTATTCAACATCTTCATTAGTGACCTAGCAGATGGACTAGAGGGTAAGGCTTGTCTGTTTGCAGATGACACCAAGATCTGCAACAGAGTAGATGATCCAGATGGGGTGGGCAGAATGAGAAGAGATCTGGATAAACTAGCAGAATGGTCAGAAGAGTGGCAACTGGGATTTAATGCAAGAAGTGCAAAATCATGCACATAGGGAAGAGAAACCTGAAGCCACTTATAGGCTGGGAGGGAGTTGCTAGCAGTCACAAAGGAAGAAAGAGACTTGGGCATCATCATCACTGATGACCTGAAATCTCACAAGCAGACCTCTAAAGCAGTAGGTAAGGCTAGGGGTGTTAGGGTGTATTAGTAGGGTATCACAAGTCGTAAGAGGAGGTAATAATCCTCTGTACAAGACATTGGTTAGGCCCCATCTGAGTACTGTGTGCAGTATTGGAGGCCACACCTTCACAAGGACATTAACCAAATTGAGGCAGTCCAGAGAAGGGCAACCAAAATGGTGCAGGGACTGCATCAGAAGACATATGAGGACAGATTAGCAGAGCTCAATATGTATACCCTTGAGCAAAGGAGGGAGAGGTGATATGATCGAGACATTTAAACACCTTAAGGGCATAAACAAGGTGAAAGAGTCTAACATGTTTAAATATAAGAAAAATAGCAGGACAAGAGGACACAGCATGAGATTAGGGGAGGCCGATTAAGGGGGAATGTGAGGAAATTCTTTTTCACAGAAAGGGTGGTAGATGCATGGAATGGCTTACCACAAGAAGTAGTGGCTATGAATACAGTGCAGGGCTTCAAACAGGCATGGGATAGGCATAATGGAGCAATACAAATGACTATGAATAGATAGGTCACTGACATAGCAAAGGCCGATGGCACATTTATAAGGTAGAAAAAGAAATGGGCAGACTGGATGGGCCTTGCGGTCCTTATCTGCCGTCAACTTCTATGTAATAGTTTGCAAGGTCTCCTCCTCTGTATCTCCGGGACTTTCCTCCGGCCTGTTCAATGCAGAGCGCATGGCAGATGTTTACGGAATATTTCCAGACTTAGCTCCAGTACCACGCTGCTGATCTCTACGTGGATTTCCCACTGCCTCAACGTGTAAGCCTTGTATTCCTTCCCCTTACCTTGGAGATTGGCAATGCGATATTAGATTAGTTTGTATGCAAGTTTGCTACAGTGAATTAGCGAGAGCGATCAAATAGAGGCCATCTTGCTCGGGCTCCACAGTGCCTCCCTCAGACATGCTTTTATTGGTCTGATTGTAAACTAATATTTTATATAATTAGGTATGTCATTCTTTAACACTTTTGACATAAAAAGTGTGATATGTAAATCCCTCCTGTACTGTAGACTAAGTCAATTTCAATTACGATATAGTTGGAAGTGGTGTGTTTTGTAAGGGACATCTGGGATATCTAAGTGTACTACTGTCACTGAGAAGATGGGTTTACAGAGGAGACGCTGTACTGTATCACGGTATTAGCTCACAGGGTATTTAAGTGTACTACTGTCACTGAGAAGACGGGTTTACAGAGGAGACGCTGTACTGTATCACGTATTAGCTCACAGGGTATCTAAGTGTACTACTGTCACTGAGAAGATGGATTTACAGAGGAGACGCTGTACTGAATCACGGTATTAGCACACAGGGTATCCAAGTGTACTACTATCACTGAGAAGATGGGTTTACAGAGGAGACACTATACTGTAACACGGTATTAACTCACAGGATATTTAAGTGTACTACTGTCACTGAGAAAATGGGTTTACAGAGGAGACGCTGTACTACAACATGGTATTAGCTCACAGGGTATCCAAGTGCACTACTGTCACTGAGAAGATGGGCTTACAGAGGAGACGCTGTACTGTAACATGGTATTACTGTATTTACTTATTTAGTTTTTGTTGACCAAGTAGGCGCGCTAAACAAAAAATGCCTATTTTCAGGCATGACCCAGGAGGCTACAAAGACACTTGAATAACAAAACAGCAGAGTCGCAGCACTGTAGAAAACACCGAAGAACACAATTTGTCTGCAGGGTGTCTGAGTACATGACTCACTGGGGAGGTGGGTTTACACAGTAGACATTGTATTGTAACATGGTATTATCTCATGGGGATCTGGGTGTACTACTGTCATTTAGGAGGTGGGTTTAGAAAGGAGACAATGTACTGTAACACTGTATTAATCTGCAGGGTATTCATGTGTACTACTGTTACTGGGGGTCGGTTTTAAGGGAGAGGCACTATACTATAACAAGGTGTTAACCTGTAGGGTGTTGGGGTACACAACTCTCACTAAGGAGTGGGTTTTCGGCGTAGACTCTATACTGTAACACCATATAGCCCACAGGGTTTCTGGGTGTACTACTGTCAGTTGTTTCTTGACCCACCACTGCATGGTGCTGTGTTGCTTTGCAAATAAACTGGTTAGTTTGGAAGAATTTCATGAATGGACATCAGTTTATTTAGGCTGGAGAGTTTGTTCTGTGACTTTGTTTTTGAACTTTGAGCACAGTGTCACTGAGAACCGAATCCACTGGGACTGTCTCTGCTTCCCAAGGGTATACTAATGTCACTTGTGAGATGGTTTAGGGGAGACAGTGTACTGTGACACGGTGTTAGCCTGCAGGGTATCTGGGTATACTACTGTCACTGAGGAGGTTGATTTACATGGGAGACACTGTACTGTAACATAGTGTTAATTCGCAGGGTGCCTGGGTACATAGCTTTCACTAGGTTGTGGGTTTATAGGGCAACACTGTACTGTAACACAGTGTTAGCCCAGAGGGTATCTGAATGTACTACTGTCACTAAGGATGTGGGTTTACAGAGGAGATACTGTACTGTGTAATACAGTGTTAGCCTGCAGGGCGTCAGGGCTCACAACTGTCACTGGTGGGTGGGTTTACAGGGCAGGCACTGTACTTTAACACAATATTAGCCTGTAGGGTATCTGTGTACTACTGACACTTAGGTGATTTTTTTTTTCCAACTCATTTTTGCTCTTTGGTTCACAGTACACTACATTTAAAAAAAGAAGGAACAGTTTACATTATAAAATCATGTCTGACCCACATAGGGGTCCTTAGAATTCGTCATACCAGAATACAGTAAATTACATTTTAAGATGAGGAGGCAGGTTTACAGAACAGCCACTGTACTGTAACACAATGTTAGCCCACAGGGTATGCGATTGTACTACTGTCACTGGGTGGTGGGTTTACAGAGGAGACACTGTATTGTAACACTGTATTATATAGGGCATCTGAGTTGACTCCCTAGAGCCAGATGTGACACCTTAAATCAAAGTGAGTTTGTTACTTTCAAGAGAACTTTGAAGACCATAATATTTAGACACAGTTAAGATTACATTTTATATACTGATTGCATTTCTCTATCCTTTGTTCCATATTAGCAGGTTGATTTGCATGGAAACAGGATAATTTTCCAGACAGTCCAGAGGACAGCAACTAAAATGGTGCAGGAGGTGCACCAAAAGCCCTATGAAGATAGACTGCGGGGTCTCAACATGTATACCCTAGAAGACAAGAGAGTGAGAGGGGACACAATAGAGACTTTTAAGTACCTCACAGGGATGAACAGGAGCAGAAGGGGAGTCTCCTTCAAAGGAGAAAGAGCACAAGTGCCAGGGGGGCATGCAATGACGCGGGGGGGCGGACAGATGTGAGGAATTACTGCTTCACTGAAAGGGTGGCAGATGCCTGAAACATACTGCCAGCGAACGTGGTGGAGGCGAAAACATAGGGGCTTCAAGCGTGCGTGGGACAGACATAGGGGAATAACAGTAAACAGGCAGGGGGGAGAAAAGGTCACCGGGGACCAGTTAGGGTCAGCAGAGACGGACTAAAGCAGGAACATCTGGGCAGAATGGGTAGGCAGAACAGTCCTTACCTGCCAACAAATTCAGTTTCTAGAGTTCATCTGCTTCTGGTGTTTTATTGTTTAAAGTCACAATCCTCCATTTATGGCATCACAGACCTTTTTTTACTGTGAAAATGAGTACGATGTCAGAAATGGAGCGTTATGACTTATGCAAAAGGAATAAGCAGCAGAAACTAACACTAGTGGACAAGGACCTTGAAGACTAGGTTTGCTGGCAAAGGCACCTAGCTTCACCTAAGCTCTTTTCTTCTAGGATCGCTTGCAAGGACAGAGCAAAGAACAACATTGTCAGAGCAAGGAAAAAGATTAAGGCTTCTTTTTGCTAGGCAGATTTACTGTGTGTTATTTTCTTTTGTGCTCACAACATTTGATACTGTTTTTTGCTTACATTATACTGCTGTAATCTTCTCTGATTCAAACTGCTGTTGCAGGGTATACCTTCTGCTGCATTATCACAGGGTGTGCCTACAGGGTAGTTACTGTTTTGTGCTTACAGATTACTGCTGTAATCTTCTCTGATTCAAGTTGTTTTTTTGCAAGGTACATCTTCTGTTAAACTGCTTTATTTTTCTCTGCAGCAAAGTGTTTTTTGCAGGGTAAATCTTATGTGAAATTGTTACAGGTGGTGCTTACAGGGTTTACAGTTTTATCTACCATTAGGCTAAGCTTTCAGGGCTACTGCATTTGTTGTTGGTTGATTTTTTCTGCTCCTACCTCCTTGTTTTTTTCATTCGTGGTTCTTCTTTTTTGGCAGGGGAAGGGCGGACCACCCACCCCCATCCCCAACCACCCCATGCTACACTCCTTTTATTATAGAGTAGTACAGTTGGTACATTTCCTGTAGCAAAGCAGGAAGGGGAGGATCAGTAGGGTATCCACACAGTGACCTCACTTACAGGGGCACAAGTAATTTAACTTGTTATAACAAGTTATACAAAAACAAAACACAAAATCATAGTTTTGCTTGCATTTTCCTCCTAATTATTCAGACCAGGTTATAAACTCGGCAACTCAAATGGCATGAATATTATTAACTGCAGGCACTGTGGGATACTTTTCAAAACGGCAGTTATAAAGGATTTAGATGCTGTCCTACATGCTGGACCATAGGACATCTAAGGGCTCAGCTCCAGGAAGCATCGGCAGAGACTGCGCACCTCAAATCACATATTCAAGAGGAAATATATTATAAGAACCACCCGCCATTTCCCCAACATCCAACTGAAGCACCTCGACCGCAGAGGGTGGCTGGTCCGGGAGGTTGGCAGGTGGTTAGGAGGGGCAAATCGGGTACCCCATCACTCAATGCTCTCCAACGTATAACCTCCACAAACCACATAAAAACTACAAGCAGCTATCTGCCTCTGTCTTCAAAATCAAACAAAAGGGCAGAGGACACTGCAGAGCAAGACACTGCAGCACAGGAGCTAGCACAACAAAACTCACCCAAAACAGGGACCAAAACAAACAAAAAAAAAGGCAACACAAAAAACACTTCTGATCATAGGAGACGCCACGATTCAGGGAGTTGATATCTACCTCCAGCCAGAGGCAATAGTCAGATGTCTCCCACGTACATCAGCAGTGGAGAGACACTGACCACATTGCTAAAATCGTGCAGGAAGCAGGAGAAAACATTGATGTCCTGGTACACATAGAGACTAACGATCTCTCCAGCTGGTCAGTTCTGGAGACCAAGGAACACCTGACCAGGCTGGGAGACAAACTGTCATCCATTTTGTCCGGCATCTCCTTCTCTGAGATCCTGCCGGTCTGGGAGAGGAGGCAGATGGACGGAAGGTCAGAGAAGGGGAGATAGGGGAGCTAAACATGTGGCTCAAGGGCTGGTGCCAGGAAAAAGGACATAAATTTGTAGGTAACTGGCAACAGTTTTGGGAGCGAAAGTTCTTTAAATTTGATGGACTGCATCTGTCTAAGGAGGGAGTCAGTGCATTGGGGCAGAAATTTGATGTGTCTGCAGAATATTTAAACTAGCCAGTAGAGAGAGGGGTGCAGCACCTGATACATTGAATGGGAAGAACACCACACCCCCCTCAGCTAGTGATCAAACAGGAGTTCAGCATGTTTGTAGTTCATTTGCATTACCAGGTAAGGAAAAAGGTCAGTCTCCCCCATACGATGCGCCTGGGAAATGCCGGACCTTGCCCAACAAGTAACGCACCAAAATCTGGTCAATGGAAAATCATGTACACAAATGCCTGCAGTCTGGGAAACAAGATTCCAGACCTGCAGGCAACAATGACAGAGGCTAAATTGGACATAGTAGCCATTAGCAAGACATGGTTCACCAGTAAGCACACTTGGGAGACTTCAGTACCTGGCTATATACTGTTCAGAAGAGACCGAGATGCAAAAAAAGTGTGTGGGGGAGTAGCCCTTTATGTCAATGAAAATATCAAAGCTACAAAAATTCAGAATACACATAAGGAGCCAGACGAACTGTGGGTCATCCTGGAAACAAGAAATGGGACAGCTATACAAACTGGTGTTGTCTACAGGCTTCCAGACCAGGGAGAGGACATAGACACATTACTGTTAGAAGATATACAAAACATGACAGCGAAAGGGGAGGTTCTGATAATGGGAGACTTCAACATGCCAGATACAGATTGGTCAGTACCAGCAGGAACATCCACCAGAACTAGACATATAGTGGATTCTCTGCTGGGGAGGGCCTCAAACAACTGGTACAACAACCCACAAGAGACAGGGCTAGCCTAGATCTAGTAATGATTAACGGGGAAAGGATCACAGAACTCCAGGTAGAAGGTCACGGGGGACAGTGACCATCACATGGTATGGTTCAATTTGGCCACTAGAATTAAGTCATCTCATTCCAATGCAAAAATATGAGACTTCAGAGAAACTGACTTTGACAAGATGGCCAACAGAGTTAAGCTAGCCCTGGCAAGAAGAAATACAGGTGAGGAGGTACAGGCAAAGTGGGCAAGCGTTAAGGATGCAATAATTGAAGCAACATCCCATTGTGTTAGGGAGAAAAGCAAGAGCAAAAGGAGGAGGAAACCATTTTAGTTTTCAAAAACAGTAGCAGAAAAGGTCAGAGCCAAAAGACTGGCCTTCGGGAAATACAAGGGAACTCAGCGGGACGAAGATAGGGAGGCATACCAAACTTCCCTAAGGGAAGCAGGGAAGGCAATAAGGCAGGCAAAGGCCCAAACCGAGGAAACACTAGCACGAACAGTAAAAGAAAGGGACAAGACTTTTGGCAGATACATTAGTGAAAGGAGAAAGTCCAGAGGGGATACTGCTAAGATCAAAGGGGATAAGGGGAAGTGTGTGGAGGAGGACCAAGGAAAAGCATCTATCCTAAATATATACTTCTGCTCAGCATTTACTGAGGAGAAGGTAGGGCAGGGCCCACAGCTCAGCACCACAGACACAGAGGGGAGGGAGGTGTGTACAAGTCCCTTCACAAAAGAAAGGGTCCTACAAGAGCTTGCTAAGCTCAGGGTGGACAAGGCAATGGGACCAGATGGCATACATCAGAGGATACTAAAGAAGCTAAGGGTGGAACTAGCAGAGCCATTATCAGAACTGTTTAGTGAGTCACTGAGTACAAGAGAGGTCCCAGAAGACTGGAGAAGGGCTCATGTGATCCCGCTCCACAAGCGTGGTAGCAGGGAGGCGGCAGGGAACTACAGACCAGTCAGTCTTACCTCAGTAGTGGGCAAGATTATGGAGGCACTCCTTATGGAAAGCATAGTGCAACATCCTGAATCCATAGGAGCACAGGACTCAAGACAGCATGGGTCTACAACAGGAAGGCCCTGTCAAGCTAGTCTCATAGATTTATTTGACTGGGTAACCAGAGTGGTGGACCAAGGGGTGCAGTTGATGTCACCTACCTTGACTTCAGTAAAGCTTTTGATACTGTTCCACATAGAAGACTGAGTAATAAGATGGGTAGGCTTGGGGTGGGTCAGAAGTTGGTCAACTGGGTGGCAAACTGGTTGGTGAGCAGAAAACAGAGTGTGGTAAATGGTATACAGTCAGAAAAGATGCAAGTCGCAAGTTGGGGAACTTCAGGGATCGGTCCTGGGGCCAGTCCTCTTCAATATCTTCATCAGTGACATTGCAGATGGACTGGAGGGTAAAGTTTGTTTGCAGATGACACCAAGATCTGCAACAGAGTAGATGAGCCAGATGGGGTGGGCAGAATGAGAAGAAATATGGATAAACTGGCAAAATGGTCATTAGAATGGCAACTAGGGTTTAATGCAAATAAGTGCAGGATCATGCACATAGTGAAGAGAAACCCTGAAGCCACCTATAGGTTGGTAGGGGAGATGCTAGCCGTCACAAGGGAAGAAAAAGACTTGGGCATCATCATCATCACAGATGACCTGAAATCATCCAAGCAGACCACTAAAGCAGTAGGTAAGGCTAGGGGGATGTTGTAGTGTATTAGTAGGGGTATCACAAGCCGTAAGAGGGAGGTAATACTCCTTCTTTACAGGACACTGGTTAGGGCCCATCTGGAGTATTGCGTGCAGTACTGGAGGTCGCACCTTCACAAGGACATTAACAAAATGGAGGCAGTCCAGAGAAGGGCAACCAAAATGGTGCAGGGACTGCATCAGAAAACACATGAGGACAGATTAATGGAGCTCAATATGTATACCCTAGAGCAAATGTAACCCCCCTGCAAATGGGGGTTCCCAAAAGACTTCCAGGAGCTTGCTTGAATGCTCCAAGCCTGAATGGTGTTTGGCATTTAAGCCATTTATCAGTGAGTGTTTTTAGAGCCTCTGGTACTGTCTCTTTAAGAGCTGTCTGCTTGCAGACATAATTAGTTTGTATGGGGGGACTGTGTGCTTCTCTGAGTACCACTTGAGCTGCTGCCAATTCACTTCATTTTTGCAGTCACTAGGAGTGCAAAGGAACCTATCTGAAAGATGTAACTGTTTGCCAGAAATTATTTAGAGTAATAATGAAATTACAGTTTGTCTAACCTGCTTTCTTTGCAGTCAGAACTGTGTCTGCTAGTTCCCATTCTAGTTTTGAACTGCTGAACTGGACCAATCAGTGTGGGGTAAGCTAGCTCTAAAATGGTGCCTTGGACGAATCAGAACTTGGACTCATAATCTGAGCCAGCCACAAGAGGATTGTATGGGCAGTGACTCTGGGAGATGTAGTTTGACTTCAGTGCCTTTTGGACCAACAGCAGCAGTCATTGTGAGTGACAGCCAATCCAGTCAAGAACTGGGAGGAACTCAAAGGAAGTGCCCAGTTTTGTCGGTTGGAGCTTCAGTTGAGCTTTGGCAGTGAAGGAAGGAGCCTGTGCTTTTCAGTGTGCAGTTTTAGTCAAAAACGTGTGTAAGGCCCAGAGTTCGGTCTGCAGCTTGTGTAACAGCTTGTTAGGACTGAATCCGTCCTGTGAAAAGAATCAAAGGATCTCTGAAGAGAAACCAGGCTCACCCTGTAGAAGACTGGAAGAATTGCTGAAAATTGCACTCGGTCTGTCAGGAACTGAATCTGCTGTGTGTTCTCCCGGTATTGTGCAGTAATTGCAATCGGGATACAGATGCAGCCTGCCTGGTATAGTACTTTCTTTATATGGATGTGTGAAGAGGTCTGTGTACCTCAAGTGAGCCCTGCTGACATTGAAGGACCCTATCTTATTTGGAGGTCGTGAGTACTAATTCAGGGTTGCTCCTGTTGAATTGCCACATTAAATCCAAATGGAATTACTGTACTGCTGACTGTTTAATTCTCCTTTTCTCTGTGTGAAAGGGCCTCACCAGCTGCCACGGTTTGGACTAGCCACTAGGGCTTGGGTACCCAGGGACAGTAACTGATAGGGATAGGCCTGTGCACAGAGCCATAGGTAAGATTATTAGAGTGATAAGCTAATTAACCTGATTTCCCTGTCCTTGTTATATCCCCTAAATAAATCAGAGCTGCTTGTTTCAGCAAAGTTATACTGCCTGAGGTATTTGTCTATGTTAAAGTACTGTACTGTGATTGTTGCACTGTATCTCATTTCACAGGAGGTCCCAGTGCGGAACCAGACCTGGGGGTAAGTGTATACTGTGAAGGTAATTCTGATATATTGTGTGGGCCACTAGTGGGAAGAAGGGGTTGCAGTGTCCCAGAGGGCTGTGACCAAGTTAGTTTAACTATTGCAAACCCTGACCTCTGGGTGGAGGCACCGCCATTGGATCCAGGCCCTCAACCTGTTAGTGGCAAATCAGGCAGGGTAGTAGCCCCTGGGATAGCGCCATCTAGGGGTTACATCTTGGAGGCTCACCGCTGGGATTGTGTGTCCTCTAGTGGCCATATTCTGAACCACTGTTAAGAAAAAATGGGTACCCGACAGAAGTGGCTGTGCACCGGCTGGTGGAGTGGTGTACTGGGAGGAGATCGACCCCAAATGCTATGTCTTATCCTGGACATCCCCTGGGTATCATCACGGACACTGTGCAGGGAGTACTTTCCAAGGTGGAAGGTTTACAAAACCCTGTGGTGGTGGGTCGGCATGCTAATCTGCTCACCCACACTTTCCTGGCCCTAGTAGAGTTTAAGGATCCCATAGATAGCTCCAAAGTGCCACAGACCATTATCCCAGAGGAGCCCTCACTGCTGGAGAGTGATAACTAAGGACAGTAAAGACCGGGGAATCAGCCCCACCACTATCTGAAACTTTTGAGGAGAAATTTGCTGAATGGTTGCTGGGAGAGGGAAAACTGTGGAGGACTTGAAGAAACTATTCTTGCCACCTGGGGTGTTCCTCCCCAACACCCTCTCCTGCTCCAGTGCCCGTAATGGTGTCTGAACCAATGCAGACTCCTATTTCTGCACCTGCCATTAGTCACGACTCTTACCGAGGTTGAGGATCTTCTGGCACCTCCCACCCCCAAGGGGAGGATGACTGGGAGACCTGGATAGACTATGTTGCCCCCAAGTGCTAGAATGGCAATGTCCGGAAGGTGGCGAAGAGGGTTAGTGAGAGCCTCCGAGGTCCTGCCCTGGCTACCATCCGTGCTAAGCGGCCAGTAACCCTGAAGCGACTGCACAGGCCTATCTTGAGGCCTTGGAGAATGTGTATGGGAGCCCAGATTCTGATGAGGACTTATGGTGGAGAGTAAGAGATGCACAACAGTACCAAGGGGAGTTGTTGTCTGTGTATGTATCTCGGCTGGAAAAATTGTTGCAAGAATGCCTCAGAAAAGGTAGTTTGCCAGCGATTGAACTGGGCCGAACCAGGCTGGACAGGATCCTTAAGTCTGCCCCCTTCTCAGAACTGCTGTTGCTTCAGTTACACCTGGCAGATCGACTGGAATCCCCACCCTCCTATGATGAGTTAATGAGAGAAATTCGAGGAGTTGAGAAAAGACGACCTCGGGAGGGACCTGCACCAATAGCTGCGGCTACGACCCGAGTGACTGAGGGTGACCCATCAAGTGAAGTTCAGGGGCAGAGGTTGGCAGTCAATGAGTGCTCTGACAAGGAAAAAGATATGTCACAATGGGGCGAACTGTTGAGAGAGATCCGGGAATTCAAAAACAGTCCCTTTATGAAGGCCACGCCTGCAAGTACGGGCCCTGACCTATATCCGACTGCATCTGCTATGGGGGTGGGGTACCCACCATGTATCTCCTGCTGATAACAGCTCCGAACTCGATTCCTTGACCATGGAAGTGGAGAAACTGACGAGATGTCTCCAAATGCTTATCACCGCAGACAGAGATGGCACCAAGGTTTCCAGTTAGTAATACCCGCCCCTGGCTCCCAGTGTGGCGCCTCGGCCAGCTCAAACTCCAGAAAGTATGTTTTGCTATAATTGTGGGAAAGATGGGCACATGAAAGGGAATGCCAGTCCCCAAAAGACACTGACAAAGTTGCATATAGGCTACAAGGAGAGCTTGGAGAAGAAATCAGTGGTTAAGAGGTGCACGACATGATCCCAGTGAGGGCACCAAAATGCTAATTCACGCCTTTTGTGGCAAGGTCAGTTGCCCAGGCCCCCACTACCGCCTCTCCAGACTGGTCCAGAATAGTGGGTCCCTCCATGGAGACCACTGTAAAGGTGAACGGAGTGTCTACAAGAGCTATATTAGACAGTGGCTCCCAAGTGACAATTATGTTCCAAGATTGGTATCAAAGCATTTGTCAGACGTCCCTTACAACCATTAGAAGGACTGCATGTATGGGGGTTAAGTGAGAAGGCCTACCCCTATTCGGGTATATCCGATTTGGCTGTCTTTCCCCACCTCCGTGGCTGGAGTGGCCGAACAAGTAGAGACCTAGCCTTAGTGTGTCCCCACTGGACTGTATGATGGTGTCCTTTGTTGATTGGAACAAATGCTCATATGTTCGGAAGGCTGGCACATTGTGTTATGAAAACAGGGGTCAAAGACTAGTAGAGCTTTAAGAGTTCGGCTTTAATTAAGAAGGCCTATGAGGCACAGAGAGATGCTGAAAAACAGAACCAGAGGAACCGGTCGGAATTGTATGGAAGAAGGATCCTGAGTCTCTGATCCTGGCGCCAAATGCCCAGTGTACCTTACAGGGAGAGGTCCGTATCAGAAAGGATGTTAAGAATAAAATATTAATGTTGGATGCACCAGGCGATGGAAAATTGCCAGAGGGACTGCTGGTCAAGCCTAGTATTTTGCCCGCTAGAGCCCATGCTTATGCCAGAAGGGTAATGGTCCAAGTTCATAATGTGTCTGAAAGAGACATTCGAGTAAACAGAGGTTGCATCCTGGCTAATGTGCATTGTGCAGACACTGCAGTGCTACCCAGCAGCAAGAGTTCAAGGAAGAATGACAGAGTAACGCCTGACTTGTTTGATTTCGCGACTCCCGCTGCCAGCTGAATGGAAAGTGAAGATCAGTGAGAAGCTTGCCCAGAGAGACCAGGTGTTTTCTTTAAAGGAATGGGATGTAGGATGCGTGCAAGGAGCTGAGCACAATATCCGCTGCATGACGAAAGACCATTTCGTGAGAGGTCTCGACGCCTGGCACCTGCTGACATAGATGATGTGAGACGGCATCTGCAAGAGATGTTAGCTGCTGGTGTAATACAAGAATCCAGAAGCCCTTATGCTTCCCCATTGTGGTAGTGAGGAAAAAGAATGGAACAGTAAGGATGTGTGGATTATCGCTTAAACGGCGGACTATCCTGATCAGTACACAATGCCCGCATTCAGGATGCTTTGGACTGCCTGAACGGGAGCAAGTGGTTCTCTGTGCTGGATCTCCGCAGTGGGTACTATCAGATCCCGATGGCCCCAGAGGACCGTGAAAAGACAGCCTTTATCTGTCCGCTTGGCTTCTATGAATTCATGAGGATGCCTCAAGGGATTTCAGGTGCCCCAGCCACTTTTCAACGATTGATGGAGCGTGCAGTGGGGGACATGAACTTACTAGAGTGCCTGGTATACCTAGATGATGTTATTGTGTTTGGCAGCTCACTGGAGGAACATGAGAGCAGATTATTTAAGGTATTGGACCGACTGGAGGACTTTGGCCTTAAACTGTCCATTGATAAGTGTCAATTTTTTCAAACATCAGTAAAGTATGTGGGACACTAGTATCCACCGAGGAATAGAGACCGACCCAAGTAAAGTTGAGGCCTTGACCACCTGGCCACAGCCCAAAAATCTAAAAGAACTGCAAAGATTCCTGATTCTGTGGTTATTATCGGCGCTTCATCAAGGACTATTCAAGAGTGATCCGCCTTTACTTAACCTACTCAAGGGTATCCCCAACCCACAAAAAATACCAAAAGTCAGCATCCCTCAAGACTGAAAGAGTGTATTTTCATCCAGTGAAGTATTTGGGGCCCGCTGGACTCCTGATTGTGAGACTGCTTTTCATGAGATCATATATCAACTACCCATGCTCCAGTGCTGGCCTATGCCGATCCAAGAAAACCTTCGTCCTGCACACTGATGCTAGCTTGCAAGGGTTGGGGCTGTGTTGTACCAAGAGCACGAGAATGGCCTGAGACCAGTGGCCTTTGCCAGTGAAAGCCTGACCCCATCCGAAAAGAACTATCCTGTACATAAGTTAGAGTTCCTAGCTTTGAAGTGGGCTATTGTTGACCAATTCCATGAGTACTTGTATGGGCTAAAATACTAGTAAAACTGAAATAATCCTTTGACCTATGTGCAGACCTCAGCTAGTTGGATGCCACTGGCCATAGGTGGCTTTCTGCATTATCTACATATGACTATGCTCTCGAATACCGAGCAGGTCTGAACCACATAGATGTTGATGCTCTCTCCCGGAGGCCTGTTCCCCAGAATGATTGGGTCCGATTGGCAGAACCTGACATTCGGGCACTCTGCCGGAAGTTTGACAGGGAGGAACAATGTCCACGGACGCAGTGGACTGCATGGTGGATTGCTTGGGAGCCTCTGAGAATTGCATACCTGCTGCTTATTGCCACTTTTCTGCAATAGACATTGGTGCACTGCCTCAGCTGGACAATGACAGTATTCGCGAGGCTCAATCCCGACGATCCCATGATCAAAGCAGCTTTAGAAGCCTCTATGCAGGAAAAGATGTGTCCAAATTACGCTCCACTGATTTGAGAACTGCACAGTTATACAAAGAAGGTCCTAAGTTGAAACTGATCAATAAACTGTTATACAGAGAAACAGTAGACAGAGGGGACAAGTAGACAAACAACAACTAGTGCTGCCCACTGCCTTCGAGACTCAGTACTGAGGTCCTTGCACAACCACATGGGGCACCTTGGTATAGACAGAACACTTGACTTGGTGAGATCCAGATTCTATTGGCCTAAGATGGGGGCTGATGTGGAGCAACACATTCGAACTTGTAGTCGCTGCTTACAGAGGAAAGCTTTGCCCCAGAGGGCTGCCCTTGTTAACATCACCACCAGTGCACCCATGGAGCTGGTCTGTATTGATTTTCTAAGTTTGGAGTCAGATCAAAGAAATATCAGTAATGTGCTGGTGGTCACTGACCATTTCACGAGATATGCCCAAGCTTTCCCCACCAAAGACCAGAAAGCATCCACTGTGGCCAAAGTACTTGTAGAAAACTTTTTGTTCACTATGGGCTCCACAAAGAATCCATTCTGATCAAGGAGAGACTTTGAGAGTCGTCTGATCAAAGAGATGCTTTCTCTGTGGGAGTCAGAAGTCCAGAACCACTCCTTACCACCCCAGGGGACCACAGCCTGAGCGTTTCAACACGCACTTTGCTAGATATGCTAGGCACCCTGCACCCAAAGGACAAGCCTAGATGGAGCCAACAAATTAGCACCCTGGTACATGCTTATAACTGCACCAAAGTGATGCCACTGGATTCTCCCCTACCGCCTGATGTTTGGAAGAGAAGCTCGACTACCAGTAGATGTGTGTTTTGGGGTCTCTCCTGATGGGGTTCAGGCTGACAACTATTTACAGTATGTGCAAAGTTAAAGGCCCAGCTAACTCATGCGTACTCAACTGGCTCAAACCATGGCTGCCAAAAGAAATCTGGCCAACAAAGAAAGGTATGATAAAAGGTGAAAGCACAGGAACTCCAGGAGGGGATCGGTATTGCTAAGAAATCTGGGATTGCATGGCAAGCACAAGATTGCTGACAGATGGCACCATCTCCCTCACATTGTAGTGGGCAAACTAGATGATCTGCCAGTGTACAAAGTAAGGCCTGAGAATAATTCAAAAGATGTAAAACAATGCATAGAAATCATTTACTGCCCATTGGACAAATCTTAATTGAGTCTGAGCCCTAGAAGATGCCCTCTGGACCAGTGACTAGAGCTGCTGCTAAGAAAAGATCAAGAAAGTCTGCACCTACAGAAGCAAAGTTAAAGTGTTCCCCTCCACAAGTCCCAGTTGAGCATGACTGTCAGTCCATATCGGAAGAAAGTGAGAGTGACTTGAATACTATCCTTCTTACGAACTGAGTCAATTGTTTGGGCAATCCCCTAGTCAATACTGGAGACAAAGCTGGGCCTTCTGGACTGTTTAAGCCCCAGCTTCATCCCTGGAGCCAATGCTCCCAGAAAGTGAAGTGCAAAGCATCAGATCAGATGAAATGGAATCATTGTGCATGGTTGAACTGTTTGAGCTTTCAGGGGAGGAAAATGATAGATTGGGGCAGACTGGTGATACACCCGAACAAGAAGAGTATTTTGAGTGCCTGACAGTCCACTGCCAGTGTCCGAAAGCTCTCCATGCGAGCCAAATGTTGTGGACTCAGAAACTGTAACTCCTGGAGCTGAAAGTGCCCCAAGTTCTAGCCTCTCTACCCCATGGAGACTCCTGACAAGTGTGGACAATGCTGAAAATGAGGCTCAGAGTGCAGAGACTGTAACAGTTCCCCTAGAAAGACTGGTCGAGCTGTAAAGCCTGTGGTGCACCTCAGTTATGATTCCCTTGGGAGGCCTGTGGATTTGCCTCTCAATGTTGTCCATAAAGGAGTGTATGTCCCCGAGCTCATTGCCCAAACTGAGCGTCAGTGCTAACTCCAAGTTACTTGTGTTGCCTTAATATGGTGCCTTGCCCCGTCCAGCCCCAAGGTAACTGATAGGAAGGGCCCCTCTCTTCAGGTTTCATGTACAAGAGGTAATAACTTGAGTTATGGTACAATGTGTATGTAATACTGTGTAAAGAGTGACGTACTGCAATGTTTCAGAAATGTGTTCTTGGTAAAATGATATATTGACTGATGATTACATGTGCGAGCCTAATGCAAATGTATATGGTTGCAGTTGAAACTTATGGGGGTACTTGCTTGACGCGGACGTCAAGCTTTCCCAAGCCAGGAAGGGTGTAACCCCCCTGCAAATGGGGGTTCCCAAAAGACTTCCAGGAGCTTGCTTGAATGCTCCAAGCCTGAATGGTGTTTGGCATTTAAGCCATTTATCAGTGAGTGTTTTAGAGCCTCTGGTACTGTCTCTTTAAGAGCTGTCTGCTTGCAGACATAATTAGTTGTATGGGGACTGTGTGCTTCTCTGAGTACCACTTGAGCTGCTGCCAATTCACTTCATTTTGCAGTCACTAGAGTGCAAAGGAACCTATCTGAAAGATGTAACTGTTTGCCAGAAATTATTTAGAGTAATAATGAAATTACAGTTTGTCTAACCTGCTTTCTTTGCAGTCAGAACTGTGTCTGCTAGTTCCCCATTCTAGTTTTGAACTGCTGAACTGGACCAATCAGTGTGGGTAAGCTAGCTCTAAAATGGTGCCTTGGACCGAATCAGAACTTGGACTCATAATCTGAGCCAGCCACAAGAGGATTGTATGGGCAGTGACTCTGGGAGATGTAGTTTAGACTTCAGTGCCTTTTGGACCAACAGCAGCAGTCTATTGTGAGTGACAGCCAATCCAGTCAAGAACTGGGAGGAACTCAAAGGAAGTGCCCAGTTTTGTCGGGTTGGAGCTTCAGTTGAGCTTTGGCAGTGAAGAAGGAAGGAGCCCTGTGCTTTTCAGTGTCAGTTTTAGTCAAAAACGTGTGTAAGGCCCAGAGTTCTGTCTGCAGCTTGTGTAACAGCTTGTTAGGACTGAATCCGTCCTGTGAAAAGAATCAAAGGATCTCTGAAGAGTAGAAACCAGGCTCACCCTGTAGAAGACTGGAAGAATTGCTGAAAATTGCACTCGGTCTGTCAGGAACTGAATCTGCTGTGTGTTCTCCCGGGTATTGTGCAGTAATTGCAATCGGGATACAGATGCAGCCTGCCTGGTATAGTACTTTCTTTTATATGGATGTGTGAAGAGGTCTGTGTACCTCAAGTGAGCCCTGCTGACATTGAAGGACCCTATCTTATTTGGAGGTCGTGAATACTAATTCAGGGTTGCTCCTGTTGAATTGCCACATTAAATCCAAATGGAATTACTGTACTGCTGACTGTTTAATTCTCCTTTTCTCTGTGTGAAAGGGCCTCACCAGCTGCCACGGTTTGGACTAGCCACTAGGGCTTGGGTACCCAGGGACAGTAACTGATAGGGATAGGCCTGTGCACAGAGCCATAGGTAGATTATTAGAGTGATAAGCTAATTAACCTGATTTCCCCCTGTCCTTGTTATATCCCCCTAAATAAATCAGAGCTGCTTGTTTCAGCAAAGTTATACTGCCTGAGGTATTTGTCTATGTTAAAGTACTGTACTGTGATTGTTGCACTGTATCTCATTTCACAGGAGGTCCCAGTGCCGGAACCAGACCTGGGGGTAAGTGTATACTGTGAAGGTAATTCTGATATATTGTGTGGGCCACTAGTGGGAAGAAAGGGGGGGTTGCAGTGTCCCAGAGGGCTGTGACCAAGTTAGTTTAACTATTGCAAACCCTGACCTCTGGGTGGAGGCACCCGCCATTGGATCCAGGCCCCTCAACCTGTTAGTGGCAAATCAGGCAGGGGTAGTAGCCCCTGGGATAGCGCCATCTAGGGGTTACACAAAGGAGCGAGAGAGAGGTGATATGATCGAAACATTCAAACACCTTAAGGGCATTAACAAGCTGAAAGAATCGAACATGTTTCAATATAAGAAAATAGCAGAAAAAGAGGACACAGTATGAGATTAGAGGGAGGCTGATTAAGGGGGTAATGTGAGGAAGTTCTTTTTCACAGAAAGAGTGGTGGGTGCATGGAACAGCCTACCTCAGGAAGTGGTGGATATGAATACAGTGCAGGGCTTCACACAGGCATGGGATAGGCATAAGGAAGCAATACAGATGAGTATGAATAGATAGGTCATTGACAGAGTAAAGGCCTCTGGCACATTCATAAGGCAGAAAAAAAAAGGGCAGACTGGATAGGCCTTGAGGTCCTTATCTACCGTCAACTTCTATGTTTCTATGTTTCCATGCAAATTAACCTAGTAATGAAGAATAAAAGGAATAGGAAAATATATAGAAAATTCACTAACTATAATCTGAATTGTGGGTAAATATTAGATTTTTCAAAGTTTACCTAAAAGTGACAAAATCACTTTTACTTTTATTGCAAAAGAAGCAGAAAGTTCATTCTATAAGTATTTGTTAATTGTGTGCAATAAACTGTTAGGGGATCCATTTCAAATCATTATTTTTTATTTATTTGATTCTTTTGGTAACCAGGTAATCATGGCTAAATCTACTCTGTGGACCAATGATAAATAAAAGCAAGCTGAAAAAGGGAATTCAAACTGCTAAAAAAGTGAACTCAGTTATCTGAAGCAAAAAAAGGAAAAAAACAAGCAGAACGTATTCCTTCATCTGAAGGTTAGAATCTGATGCTAGCATATGTTTCACATTAAGAGGGATGTCCCCCATTGTAACACATACTTCTCAACTGTCCCACATAAAAGTGATATCCCTCATTATACCCTCATACAGCTCTGTCCCACATTATAAGAATATGAGGGGTTCAAAGGAAGGTCACCAAAATGGGCAAGAGTCTAAATCAATTACCACACAATTACAGGTTAGAGAGGCTGGGGCTCTTCAGCCTTGAAAGAAGGAGAAGAGGAGACCTCCTACTTTGATGTACCAACCTTCAAGGCTGAACCTTATGCAGCAATTAAATCTGTACTTCAAGGAAGATGTATACCTCACCTGGAGTCGTAAATGCAGAAACACAGATTGTGTCAGCAGCCTAACTCCATGCTCAGGCTAACAAAGGCTGCATTTAGAATCCAACAACCCTTAGTGGCTGTACATCACCCCTTGCCCAGGTACACCTTCCCCTTTCTGCCTGTGGGTCCCACTATTCCCTTCTATCCGTCCCACCCAAGTTATAACCCCATCACAGTCTCAACTTTAACCAGGGCACTCTATTCCATTTGTCCACCACCTGCTCTGTGAAGAACTTTCTCACGTGCCTCTCGACTCTTCCCCCACCAACATTCTTCACCGTGTCCAGATACTGTGCCCCTGTTCCTAGTCAAGAGGTCCTTACAATCCATCCTGTTAATTACTCACAAGAGCTTATATGTTCTAGAAATAACCCCCCCCCAGCTCCACTGTATACAGGTTATGGTCTGCCAACCTTTCCTCATCTGACCTCCCCTATTGCCCCTGGATTGTCTCCATGGCCCTCCTTTGTAAGGTCTTTATGTAGCCTGCCTTTCTTGAGATGTGGACTCCAGAACTGTGTCCAGTATTCCATGCGCAGCCTTGCCAGGCACCTGTACAGGGACAATATCACGTTCTTCCTCCTACTATCAAATCCCCTTTCTATACATCCCAGAAACCTGTCTGCCTTCTTGCACTGTTCAGTGGACTTGAGGTTGTCAATAATGATGACCTCAAGTCTCTCTCCTCAGTTGTCTGCACCACCCTTACTCCCTCATCCATTAGTCCATGTTGGGGTTCTTTCTATCAGTGTGCATCACTTTGCACTTTTTTTGAACTGAACGTTAGTTGCAATAATCTGGACCACTTATCCAATTTCTCCAGCCAGGCCTCTTTTCATTTCTAACCACAGTGCCCACTTTGCCTCAGATCGTATTGTCATCACTAAAGAGACACACAATTCTGGATTCACTCTGCTATATCACAAATGAAGACACTAAAGAGCACCAATCCCAGGACCGATCCCTGTGGTACCCCACGTGTGACTCCCCTGGGCTTTGAGAGCACCCCTTTAAAGACCACCCTCTTGTGTCCTACCTCCCAGCCAGTTCCCTATTGACATGGCTAATTTGTTCCTTACCCCCAGGTCACCAAGAGTTTTTATTAGCCTTTTGTATAAAATAGAATTTATTTATTTTATTGAATTTTGTTGACCCGGTAAGCCCACTGGGCCTAGAAGTCCCTTTTTCAGGGGTGACCGGGAAGGGGGGGGGATACAGATGGTAAGCAACTGAAACTGAACTGTTGGTGGTATTTTAGTGAATGGGAGAAATTTGGCCAGGACACCGAGGAAATTCCCCACTCTTTTTCGATAAGTGCCATGGGATCTTTAGCATCCACCTGAACTACCACCAATCCAGGCAGATGGGACCTTGGTTTAACGTCTCATCTGAAAGACGGCACCTCAGATGTGCAGCACCCCCTTCATGCTGCACTACAGTGTCAGTATTGGGATATTAACCCAAGTGCCAGATGTGGGAACTGAACCCACAGCCCTCTGATCTCCCGGCCTCAGAGGTGAGTATGCTACCTACTGAGCCACTGACACTGACTGACTGACTGACTGAATCAAGGCCTTGCTAAAGTCATGGTACAACACAACCACTGCTTGGCCCCTGTCAACTGCGTTTGTGGCTCAGTCAAAGAAATCGATCAGGTTAGTTCAACAACAACTGCATGCACACACTTTCAAAACAATTCAAAGCATACATTTTATCTGCAGGGAATGGTAACCCTACATAATTCCTTACCTGAATAGTTCAGAAAGCATTAATACAGGCAGGAGTACTGAAAATAAATTAGAAAAATATATCTGTGGGAGGGGAGGTATAAATGTCTACTACCACAAGACTTAGGGTGATGGACTAGATGGGCATTTCACCTTTCTCAGACCCAAAATCTTTAGTATAAATGTCCATATCTGTACCCATACTGTATATCCCAAATTTCTCATATTAGGAGGTTTCATAGTATGGTGGAATTACCTCATTTTCTGACTCAGAACCCTCAGTCTACATCTCACCGATCCTGGACTGCCTCATTTGTCACACATCAGGTACGTTATGATGCACAAGGCAAAGCTGGGTGCCATAACTCACCCAGGCTCCCTAATCGATCAGAAGGGATGGGAAGAACTCCAGAAGAAGACATAAGGAAGGCTGCAGGTGGAGGAAAAGTCATCCTGTTAAGGGACTTCAACATACCAGACACTGACTGAAGCACTACAACGGTGTGGAACACCAGAAATCGGCCACTGATAGACACCTTCCAGTACTGCTATCTGACTCAACTAGTGAAGGAACAGACTAGAGGTGGGACCATCCTCGACCTAGTTCTGACCAGCCAAGACAGTACTGGGGTGGTGATTTAAATATAGATTTGGTGGTAAAGTTGATAAATAATGAAAAAACCAAAGTGCAAAGGGAAAATGTTATACTAGAATGTGATCAAAGAAATGTGACAGAACAATCTCTGAATTTTAGGCAGATTAACTCCAAACAAAAGTTGACACACACACACACACACACATATATATATATTTTTTTGCCATTTTCATTTTCCCCCTTGGCACTGCATTCCCATCTCTCTGATCAGACTCAGCTCTGTCCCCAGTGCTTACTCCCATACCCCACAGTACACCCCATGTGGTGGGGCCTGCCTTGCCACAGCCAGGTAACAACCTCCACTGCTCCAGTGAATACTGTGGCAGACACTCACATCAAGGTATGAGCGGCTGGTAGCGGAGAGTGGGGTCTGGGTGTGACAACTATCATACTGCTTTGCTCTGAGGAATTTTTCTGATTAGGCCTTCCCACTTCCCTGACACAGTTAGAAAATGAGCATCCATGGTACCAAGCTGTAAGTGAGGAGCTGCCAACGCTGTGTGGTCACCCACAGTGTCATGGCAGTCCCTTGTTCCCACCTGCAGATGGTGCTCTGAGAGCAGGACACTGAGCATCCTCTCCTGTGGTTGGTGCATGCTGCCTCCACATCACGTTCCAGACCCCAACAGTACAGGCGAAGAAGTAGGTACCCAGAATTGATCCCAGATCTCCCACATGGTGAAGCAATGACATGAGGCTGTGTGTAGAAGTCAACATTTAAACCTGGTACCCCTGCCAATACCTCCATACAGGTCTTTCAAAGATGAAGTGAAAAAACTACTTGCAGACTAGGACAACAATATGATTTACATTTCTACCACTGAATATCAGGCCCTTATGAAAATTAAGGAAATGAAAGATTTTGTAATCAAGTAGGCTGACAATGGTAGAAATATTGTGGCAATGACAGCCACGAGCTACAAGGCGGAAGCATTACGACAACTTAATGACACGGACTGTTATCGATGCCTGATCTCAAATCCCACTGTGGAATTTAAGAAAAAAACTGATCTCTTAATTGATGAAGCTCTATGATCTGGAAAAATGTAAATATTCAGAGGATAATTTTCTATGAGTGACCCACCATTTGCCCCACATTATGTTTGCTCCCTAAAACTCATAAATTGTTTTTTAATCCTCCCACCGGGAAACCCACAGTTTCAGAGATAAGCTCGGTATCTGAGAAACTGGCACGGTATGTTGATTTCTGTTTATCATGTTTCTGACACCACAACCTATCTCCAAGGCTTGATAAATATTTTATATAAAATGAAAAGGTTTGTATGGAATGACGATTATTGGTTCTAAGGCATAGATTAGTATCCGGAAGCTGATTAGCAGCATTGCTAAGCAAAAGAAAACTGATTAGCATTTAGTCCAGTGGTGCACATTTGTGTAGGGCCAGACTGAAAACTTGAGTCAAGGCTGAGGGCCACTGTAAAACGGCCCAAGGTGACAAATGTCCAGCAGGACACTATTAAATGCACACATAAAATACATCAATACATCTATCGATCTATCTAGCCACATGTTACTAAAACTAAAATCAAATCAAAATAAAAAAAAGCCTGCAAGGGGAAGCTGCTACGTCCTCGGGGGCCACAGACAGCTGCTGTGGGGGCCATTTGTGCACCACTGATTTAGGCTGTTTTTAAGGAAGCAATTTCAAAAAAGGGTCATTTTTAACACTGTTATATCAAAAATTATTGTATCTATTATGCAATAATAAAATAAATATATTAGACAGTGTTTTGAGTCAGTTTTCTATTTATTTTTCCTAATGACTTTCTTCTTAAGGGCAGAACAATGAATACTTATGCCGCCCCACCCCACCCCTTGGCAGAGACAACTTCAGCTTTTTTTTTCTCAACAAGGGCAGTTCCTTTACTGCAGACTTCTTTGGAACACATACCTTATGGGTGGACTTTTAATGTTTCAGCACCCCAAACCCCCAAAAAGAAACAACAAACAAGCTTGTACTGTAGGGCACTTCACATCCAGTAGTTAATCAGTGCTCATCCCCACAGTCACTAGATAAATGTAGGGCATTTTACTTATTTCCATTGTTAACCCCCGGCCCCGACAGCATACAAGCACCCAGTGTTCCTTCTGTGCTCCTCCTCAGCCTCTCTGCTCTCAGCTATATGCTGCAGCTCTTTTCTTTCTAGCTCCAGCAAACCCCAAAAACTGTCACAGTGCTGTTCACAACACCAATGATAATTCAGCATAACTGACTAAATGCACACTACCGAGCAGAGTAACTGAAAGTAACACTACACACCAGCATTTCTGTTGTGCAAACCTGGCATAACTTCTCTGCAAACACAGACAAACTGCCCAAATACTACAGAGTTTTACTGATGCTCCAACATTGCTCCGATTACCTACAGAAGCACAGGACGTCATCAAGTGCCACAAAATTGAAGTAGTCACAGGTCGGGAGTGTTGCCGCTCTAACTGAGACATGCTCTGGTAATGATTTTGCTGTGCGCAAGAGACTTTCTCCTACGTGCAATGCCGCTGTCTCTACCTCTTTCCTGATTGGTACAGGAAACCACAGGCTATTATAGCGAGTAGCAAGACTGACAGCGGGAAGGGGGGTGCATAGGACGGGGACATCCAGTGACCACAAGTGGTATCTGGCAACACAACAAATACAATAAATTAAAAAACACACATTTTGAACACAGTCCCGCCTGGCACATTAACTAGCAATTGTAGCTACTCAAAGCTGCAATTGACTCGCTATTGCCAGTTCTTGGGTCGCAAACTGCGATGTGAACCCACATATTTTAAACTCTGTGTTCCTGTGCATTGACGGGGAGTTCTTTATGTACAAGTACCCCTCACATTTTAGGACTTCGGACTATTAAGAACTTTTCTTCTTGAGACATCAGGCTCATTCCCAAACAGTACCATCGGACTTCCTTTTCTGGGTGCTGAATTACATTTTGAGACAGAATTATTTCACGTTTGTAGAGTATTTTACCATTAGGTGAAGGGAACAGCCACTATGGCCCTATCATGTGCAAATCTGTTCTTTTTCTGGTGGAAGAAACAATTAAGAGTTTTTTTCTTCAGTTATGTGTTTTATCCGTTTTTCGCCCACCCTCATGTCCTTGGCGTGAGCACGCACATGTGGAGGCACGTGCATGTCGCGCACTGCGGGATGCCCCACCCTACCAGTCACCCGTACTGACCTGCGCCACCACCGGACCTCCACCCGGAGGCGGCGAGACTGCAGGAGGGTGACACCGCCCCCTCCGCGGGAGAGGAGAGCCACCATTAGGCAACACAATCCTGCTCCCGCCCTCCACCTCCATGCCGGCTCCCTGGTGACCCGAGGTCATTCCCGAAACCGGGGTCACCAGCGTAGCGCAAGGTAAGGCGTCCACAGCCTCAGCCCCCAGTGCCACTGGGCTGGCCCAAAACAATTTGTTTTTAATGTCTCTAGTAATCCACACTGCAGGGGCACTGTCAGATGGCACCGTTACATCGATGATAGCTTGCATATATGGAAGGATTATGCCTCAGATGCTCTGGACTTTCTGACAAGGTTAAACAAGAAATGTCTTCAGTCTTTCATTTTCACATAAAATAGATAAGACAAATTAATTTTGGGATTTCTGATTCTGTGAGGCTATTAACAGAACAGTTGAAATGGATACTTTTTTTTTTTTTTAAACTTTATGTTTATTGATTCATTATAAGCACAAAGTTATACATTTCCAGCAGAGACATATCAAATGATAATAAAAAAGATGCACTGAGGACGCCACTCCCCATATTATACAATATATGAGCTTAATCTGCTGCAAAAAGATACGTCTGTGGGGGTTACTTAATATAAAAAGTCCTTATATGTCCTTTAATCCTTTTTTAGGCTGTATTGAGAAGCCCATGAGCTGCATGGAAGAACTAAATCATTTTATTCTATATAATGTTCATGTGTCTTCTCTCCTCTAAAGAGGGGATACTAAGGTCCATGCTTTAACACTTGTAAGTGCACCATATGGTGCTAAATGCAAAGTAAATAATGCTACAACTCCTGTACCATTACACTATGTCAGATAGCTCATAGTATTATATAAAACTTTATAACAGGTTTAACATGGTCAATGTTATAGAAAGTGAAATCCATACATATTACTATCTATATTGGAAGTAGCACTATGAAATATAGTGCTGATAATGTAAAGAATATTACAAAATTAAAGTTCCTCGTTGCAGTATAAGTGCTTACTCACGCACTCTTTCAAAAGGGAACAGAATAAACAGACGGTTTAATGAATCCTGTACAGTCTCATCTCAGGTTTAGTAATCCAGATTCATTTTCATGACTCATCGTCATCAGAAGAGAGCTCTTCCTGATCCCTTGAGCGTCGTCTTCTTGGTACCTGCTTCTAAACCCAGCGGCTAGCATCCTTCGGGTCTGAAAAAATAAAGATTTTACCCTGGTGGATAATCCTTAAACGAGCCGGGAATATTACACTGTGCTGGATCCCAGCCTCTCGTAGAAGTGCTCTAGGGCCGTCGAATAATTTGCGCCTTTGTCTGGTGGCGTAACTAATGTCTGGGAATACTCGAATTGTCTCTCCTTCACACAACAGCGTTTTATGCTGTCTAGCTAAGGCCAGAAGGTAGTCCCTTGTTGCCACGCCATCCGTCACTGCCAGGACTGCTCGTGGGGTTTCCGAATTGTCTGGTTTTCCCCGTCTGGTAATTCGATAGGCTTTCTGTATATTCTTTACACGTTCCTTGGCTTCTTCCCCGAACTGCTGTATTAGCCATTCTTGCAGAAAGAAAACCAAGTGGTCACCTTCACATCCTTCCGGAATGCCCAACAGTTGAATACTGGAAGCCCTGGTTTGGTTTTCCAAAGTCTCGAGCCTCATACGAAGATGCCCATTTTCTTTCAGCACTGTAGTGATAACCCCCATAGCTGCGTCTAAACGTTTTTTAGCTTCAGATGATTCGACAGATACTAGGTCCATGGAGGTTTCTAAGTTAGTCACCCTATTGGCAATGCCATCAATTTTATCTGCCAGACTTGAGACCGAGGCTATTAGGTGATTTATTTTTAGCCCAAGTGATTGTAGAGTTTCCTCTCCGAATCCGGGGCCTGCAAGGTAGAGCCAGACCGCATGGCAGAAGTAGCAAGAGCACTTTTGGCTTTTGCTCCATCAGGGTGATTGCGATCCTTTCGAGGGTTTCCCATCTTGCAACAGAGGGCTTCCAATTTCTATAACTGTTCAGAGGTCTGCAAACTATGACCAAAAAACTCAGTTTTTAAGCTTTGTAACCCAGCAGTTTAGAGGAGCATTATTAGAAAGCGGCCATCTTGCTCGGGCTCAACAGCGCCCCCCAAAATGGATACTTTTAATAAGAAAACAGCAAGTAATACATTACTTCGGTCATAGAGTACCCATCCTTCTTCATTAATTATTATTATAAAATGGGTAGGAAAAAAAACAGGCTACTCACCTGTAACAGTAGTTCAAGGAGTGGGATACGATGTACATCCACACTTCTAGCAGTGTTCCTTTCCCTTTAAGGCTTACTGGAACATCTTCAAGCTGGCTCCTCCCACCCACCTGGGCAGTAACTCCCTCGACACCACCCTGTAACGTCAGATCTTACCCACTGGAAGCAAGACTCAGTGTACCACTTGTCAGGGTAGGTCGGGTGGGTCATTGTGGATGTACATCATATACCACTCCTAGAACTACTGTTACAGGCAAGTAAACTGTTTTCCTATGTACGTGGATATAATGTACTATCCACACTTCTGGCAGACTCCTAGCAAGTTCTCTAGGAGGAGGCAGCAAGGCCCAAAACCAGCATCCCGGCATGACTCAAAGGCAATGTAGTAATGGGAGTTGAAGGTGTGTGCTGACTTCCAGGCCACAGTCCTTCAGATCTCCTGGATAGGGACTTCACTGGAAACAGCCACCGAAGCAGCGGTTTGTCTAGCGGAATGAGCCCTAAGCCCAGCAGGAGGCTTCCTGCCCGCCAACCTACAGCAGAGGTTGATGCAGGATACAATCCACCTGGTTATCGTCTGCTTAGCTGCTGATCCGCCAGGCACAGCTTCAGTGTAGGTGACAAAGAGCTGGTGAACCTCTCCCCAAACTCCAGCTGTGCGCCCCTTGTAATAGGCAAGTGCTCACTGCAGGTCCAAAGAATGGAGCCTGTGCTCGGCCTCCAAGGTGTGGTTGGTGAATCACATGGGGAGATTGATCACCTGGTTAAGGTGAAATTCAAGACACAACCTTCGGGAGGAACTTCAGGTTGGGACAAAGGACAACCTTGTCCCTGTGGAAGACCAGGTAAGGAGACTCCACCGACAGTGCCTGGAGCTCACTGATCCTTCTGGCTGACGTGATAGCCACCAGGAAGGCAGTCTTCCATGACAGGTGAGAGATAGCACACCTGTGCATCAGTGCAAATGGCTTGCCCATGAGCTCTGCCAACAACAGCAACAAGTCCCAAGGTGGTGGTTCATGCACTGGAGGGGAAATGTGGTCAAGGCCTTGGAAAAAGTGCCAGACCACCTTTTCCTGTGCCAACGGCATACCAGCCCATGCCTTGTATGCAGAGATGGCTGTCAGGTGCACCTTAAGGGTCGTCGACCGAAGGCTCAACTGAGAGAAGAACCACAGGTAGTTGAGAATGCTAGCCACTGGACAAGATAAATGGTCAAGCCCCTTGCCCTGGCACCAAATGGAGAACCTCTTCCATTTGAAGGCATAGCATTTTCAGGTAGACTCCTTCCCAGAAACCTGAACCACAGTGAGGACATCTTCGGAGAGACCCAAAGACTGGAACTCTAGCCGCTCAGGAACCAGGCTGTCAGGTGCAAGAATTGAAGTTCCAGATGGCGTACCATACCTTGACTGCAAGAAAGCAGGTCCGGGCAGAGAAGATGAAGCCATGGGAGCCTGCTGCTGAGGCTGAAGAGACTGGGGTACCAGAATTGACGAGGCCAGGCCGGAGCCACCAGGATCATCCATGCCTTGTCCATCCTGGCTTTGATCAGCACTTTGTGGATCTGAGAAAATGGAGGGAAGGCATACAGGAGGGCCCATAGTCCAGGGTCTCAAGGAGGCATCCCTCCGCAGCATTCCCTGCTAAGAGGGGCAGGCCCAAAACAACTTCAGTTTGGTGTTCTCCCTGAAGGGGAACAGGTCCAGCACAGGGGTGCCCAGTGGGAAAACAAGCTGTGTACTACCTCCAGATGCAGAGACCACTTGGCACATGGATGGCCAGGAGATCGCCGTCCAGGCTGAGCATGAGGGTCCAGATGTGGAGAGCTTCCCTGCACAGAGGAATGGAGTGCATCCTGTCCTGTTTGTTGAAGAACTACATGGTCGTGATGTTGTCCTTCTGGACCTGAATGACATGACCCAAAATGTGTGGAGCAAAGGAGGTCAGCGTCAGCTCAACTGCCCGAAGATCCAGCAGAGTGATATGGCAATGGGACTCCTCAGGAGTCCAGAGTCCGCGGACTCTGTAGTCCCCCAGGTGGGTACCCCAATCCATCAGGGAGACACTGGTCATGATGGTGAATGTTGGCTCTTGGCAAACAAATGGGATCCCTTCTTGCAGATGTTCCAGGACTAACCACCACTGGAGGGTGTCCCACATTGGCTGGGTCACAGTGACCAGATGGCTGAAGTGGCCCTCGTGCGGAGACCATTGGCAGGCAAGCTCCCACTGCAAAGAGTGCATTCTCCACCGGACCAAACGAATCACACTGGTGCATGCCACCATGTATCCTAGGAGGAGCAGGAAGTCCCGAGCAGGGCGCAACTGCCCAACCCGAAATGATCAGGCAAAGGAGGAGACAGCTTCCTCCTGGTCCACCGGAAGCTGAGCCCTGGCTCTACAACAGTAGAGCTACACTTTAATGAAGTGCATTACCTGCAAAGTACAAGCTCCAATTTGGCCTGTCTGACTAGGAGGCCAAGGGACAAGCAGGTCTGGAGAGCCAGGCCCCTGGATCACTCCACCTCTCCCTGGAGGGGCCCTCTATAAGCCAGTCGTCCAAGTAGGGCTACACCCGGACCCCTCTGCACCTCAGGTAAGCTGTCATCGCTGCAATGCACTTGGTGAAGACCCTGTGAGCCGAGGACAGGCCAAAAGGCATGGCCAGGAACTCGTAGAGAATCCCCTTTGCATGAAACCGCAGGAACCGGCGGTGGGATGGACGGATGGGGACATGGAACAACGCGTCCAGAAGATCCAGACAGCAGAACCATATGTTCTGCTCCAGTGATGAAATGATCTGAGACAGACTGACCATCCTGAAGATGCACGACTAAAGGAATTTCTTCAGGTCATGCAGATCTAAAATGGGGCACCAGACCACCATGTGTTTTGTCTCCAAGAAGAACCGGGAGACAAACCCTGGGCTTACTGGAGGGTCCAGGATTGGAGCCACTACCTCCTTCTGGAGAAGTTGTGCGATGTTTTCCCGAAGGGCTGACAGCATGCCAGCAGACACGATGTACTCCTGTGGGGCACGGGCTAAGCAGGGTGGATAAGCCTCAAACTCTTAAGGCAGACCCTGACTGACCACCTTGAGGACCCACCTGTCCATGGAGAAAGCAGACCAGGCAGAAAGGAAGTGGCGAAGCTGGCCCTCCGTGGGAGGACCCGGGGGAGTCAGGATGGGCATGGGTGAGGGCACCCCCATCCTGTCACTGGGCAGGCTTCGAGGCAGAGGAGGGACTGGCTGAGGAAGCAGCGGGGGCTTGATCACCTGGCTTTCGGATGACTGAAGCAACCGACTTCAGTCGGGGATGCCAAGTCTGGGCCTGCTGCTCAGCCGGGGTTGGGATGGCTTGGTCACAGGGACAGAGAGGGGGGCCAAAATGGCTTCTTCTTTTGGAGTTTAGAGCTCTTGGGATCCCTCTGGGCTGAGGTGACAGAGTGCAGGGTGGCACTGGACTTTTCAGTGCGACTAAGATGTCCTTACACCCCCAGCCCGAACAAGTCGGTGCCCAAGAAAAGGACATTAGCCAACTTGTGCTCAGTATCTGTTGTAATGGTAAAGATCCCAGACGCAGAAGTTGCTGATGTACATGGCTGTCTGGAGCTGCTGCTTAGCAATCGCTTGGTCCTGAACCTGTTGACCGTGGTCTGTAAGTCAGCCAGGAGCTGGGGAAGCACATCATCGATGTCTGCCCCCTCCATTGCTACATCCTGACAGCGAATCCTAAAAAAACAGACCATTACAGCGACTGTCGCTATAATGGTCTGTTTTCGGGTGATGCCTTTCTCCCAGTGTTGTGGTTCCTCCCTGGAACAACTCCCATCTGGAGCTGATTATACAGAAATCTAGGGGTGTGCGGGGGGCTACTTCATTTTGGGAACAGCACAATACTGGTGTCGGTATTGTGCTGTCGCTGTGCAGGAGGTCGGCAAATTCACTGTCGACCTCCAGTGGTGCATCCCCTACTGAGAGTGCGTAAAAAGGTGTGAGTGAAGTGGGGTCATTAAATGGCCGAACTCACCTGCTAAAGGCAGAGGGAAAATTCCGCATAGACTTTTTTTGCCACATCATCCAATTTCTTGGATCCCTTGTCGGAAGGCTTATCTTCATCCCCGACACTGCCGGTATGACGAAAGACCGAGTTGGCCACCAGACTCTCGGCTGAGAGATGACTGGTGAAACCAGATAGTGAACTGGTAGGGACTGCGTACTTGTGGGTCATTTATGCCGATGGCGCAGGACAAGAGGCAGGGTGTTGCCAAAGTTACAGAGTGGGGCCACGAATGCCCTCAGTGACCGGGAAGGCCACCAGGGGAGTCACCCAGTCAAGAATCTCATTCAAAGAGCACTTGGACCCCCCCTTTTTTTTTTTGCAATTTAATATACTTTATTAAAAGTACAGATATTAGGACATGAATAATATAAACAATACAAAAAAAAAAAGAATTACAATAATTATATGGCAAGCAACAATAACACCTAATAATAAAGACATGGCTGGAAAAGAGATATAACAAGAAAAAAAGAAGGAACAATTGCAAACTACAAAAAAGACAATCTAAACCCTCCCACCATCCCTGCACTTCCGTGTTGACAAAGAATGGATCTATCTAAGTTGAAGAAATAGAAAGTAGGGTATGTAAGATTTCCCATTTGGACCAAATACATATGTTGAGATTTAAAAAAATAAGCTATAGACTTCTCGATATTTCAGGATAAAAGAATTTCTGCAAGCCATTCGGACCAAGTGGGGAGAGCAGAGTCAAGCCAGCATCTCAGGATTAACAGCTTGGTGACCGCAGACATCAGTGCCACGTGGGCTTTTCGGGAGTTCCCCATAAGGATAGCATAATCACCTAAAATACAAACCTCTGGAGTAAAAGCGTCTTGAAGACCTAATAAAGGGTCCAACTTAGACTGAATGAGTTTCCAAAACAATGCAATTTGGGGGCAAGACCATAACATATGATATACGAAATCTGCAAGCAGATAAAGGCCTAGAGGTCTATCAAGTCTGCTCGAATGTGCAGCTAGCACCCCTTATTCTGCAGCTGCCCCTCCCTTCCACCCTTCCCCTTCATTAACCTTCCCCCTTGTCCTGTCCCATCCTCGTTTGAAGCAGTCCACTGTTCTACTGCATACCACTTCAGCAGGTAATGCATTCCACCCAGCCACCACCCCCTCTGTAAAAAAGTGTCTCCTCATCTCCCTCCTGAACCTTCCTCGCTCCAGTCTCATATCATGGCCCCTGGTGTCCCTCCCCTCCCTTACTTTGAACAGCCCCTCTGTACCTGTCTTGTTTATTCCTTTCATGTATTTAAAGGTTTCAATCATGTCACCCCTGTCTCTCCTCTCCTCTCCTCCAGTGAGTACATGTTCAACTCCTTCAACCTCCTCTCGTATGATAAGTCCCCCACCCTCTTGATCATCTTTTGTTGCTCTGCGCTGCACCCACCATTTTATGCCTCCGGACTTTGTTTTTTTTTCCGCTGAATTTGCGCCCATGTCATGCACCCTCCTGGAGTTAGGAATCCTTATTAAGGGGATGCGGGGGGCAGTCTCTGAGGCCCCAGCAAACACTTTAGGTTGCCAGGTGTTGGATCGCGGTAAGTGTAGATTGCCGATTTGCTTTTCGGTGATATACACTTGCCATAATAGTGATCGCCGTTCCGCGTTCGCTATTATGACATAGAACTGTCCCAGGGCGGTAGCCTGGGTAACAAATTGGCTGGACAACAGGATAATACTATAAGGAGTACCTTCTGAAGCAAGGGAGGTTACTAGTGGGGTACCACAGGGGTCAGTACTGGGACTGGTCCCCTCTAATGTCTTTATAGGTGACATTGTGGAGGGGTGGGAAGGAAAAGTATGCCTCTTTGCAGACGACTCAAAGATCTGCAACAGGGTGATACACAGGGAGGGGGTGGAAAGGATTAGAAGGGACTTGACAAGGTTGGAGGAATGGTCAAAAGTATGGCAGCTTAGATTCAATGCAAAGAAGTGCAAAGTAATGCACCTGGGGAACAAAAACCCAGGGGAAGACTACACAATTTGGGGGGGGGGGAGAGGTACTAACAACAACAAAAATGGAAAGAGACCTTTGGGTAGTCATATCAGATGACCTTAAGGTAGGCAAGCAATGTGAGAAGGTAGCAAGGAGGGCTGGGGGGATACTGGGATGCATAGGGACAGGCATCACCAGTAGAAACCAGAAGTTGTTTTTCCTCTGTACAGACAGTTGGTGAGACCCCATTTGGAGTACTACGTGCAATTCTGGAGACCCCATCTCTGCAAGGACATAGACATGATGGAGGCAGTACAGGGGAGGGTGACAAAACTGGTGCAGGATCTGCACCAGAAGCCATACGAAGAGAGACTAAAAGAGCTTAACATGTATATCCTTGAGGAAAGGAGGGAGAGAGGGGACATGACAGAAACTTTCAAGTACCTCAAGGGAATCAACAAAGTCCAAGAGGGTAGCATCTTTCAGAAAAAGAGATGCGCAAGAACAAGGGGGCACAATTTGAAGATAGAAGGGGGACGGCTCAGAGGTAATGTGAGGAAGTATTTCTTCACGGAGAGGGTTGTAGATGCACTGAACAGCCTTCCTGAGGAGATCGTGGAGTTAAAAACAGCAGAGAATTCAAGAATGAATGGGACAGACATAAGGCAATTCTAGTGGGGGGTAGGAGGAAGTAAGCTGTTGGTTAACTAGGATCTGCAGTTTATCTGTTAGGTAGGGGTAATGGGCAGACTAGGTGGGCCAAGCGGTCCTTATCTGCCATCAAATTCTGGGTTTCTATGTCACGGAGATGGATGCAAAGAATGGCTGAAACAAATACTCAAACTTGACTGGCTAACAGCGGTGGGGGCATCCCTGCACATACCCACAGTAACGAAAAAGTGCTAGCCAACAGTCTATCAGCTTGCGATTTATTGTACTCTGCCCTCCTTTGTCCACACATAGTGTGGCTGCCATGGTGTCCTTTCCTCACTACGGTATTTTAAAAAAGGTCCTGATTCAGCCTGCACAAATTATGCTTCACATCTTTTGCAGTCATAGAAACCTAGTAGTTGATGGCAGAAAATGCCCATTGTCCCATCCAGTCTGCCCAGTGCTACCTATACTATGACGCGATTCCCTAGTGGTCACTAACTCCACCTCCCCTATCCCATCCTCCCTGCTATCCTCACAAGCCCCATATGTATGTCCTACCCTTGTTTGAATCCACTGATTTGACAGAGACCATAACTTCTGAGCATCTGTTCTACTCATCCACTATCCTTTCTATACAGAAATACTTTCTGATGCCAAAAGGCAGTCCTCCTGCAGACAGACAAATCTGTCATGTACTGTGTCATCATACAAGGAGGAGAACATTCTTACTGTTTCTGCAGGGAGGCAACAAGAATGTGGGAATGGTGCCAGGAACAAGGGACCCTGCTTCAGGCCATCTGTCTGCCAGGGGCCTAAAACACTCTGGCAGATGAACTAAGTCAAACAACAGCAGACCATCATGGGTGGTCACTAGCTCCAGTCTAGATGGAGTGAGATTGCTGTTCACCAAGTGGGGAACTCCAGCTGGGGACCTTTTTTGTGTCCCCACTCAATACCAGACTGCCTAGATTCTGCTCCAAGAATCCAGGACCTGGTGCTTTCTGTCAGGATACATTCAGATTGCATTGACACTGTTTCTGTATGCATTCCCACAGATTCCACTCATTCAGAGAGTACTATTCAAATTGGAGGCACACATGGGCAAGATGATTTTAGTGCCCCCCTGCTGGCCTTGGCAGATGTGGTAGAGGGTATACATATTAAGCTCCTTTAGTCTTTCTTCCTATGTCTTCTAGTGCAGACCCTATACCAGTTTGGTTGCCCTTCTCTAGACAGCCTCCACCCTGTCTATGTCTCTGAGGAGATGGGGTCTCCAGAACTGCACGCAGTACTCCAGAAGTAGGCTCACCAACTGTCTGTACAGAGGATAACAACTTCCTGTTTTCTACTGGTGATGCCTCGCCCTATGCATCCCAGTATTCCTCCATCACTCCTTACTGCCTTCTCACATTGCTTGCCCACCTTAAGGTCATCTGATAGAACTACCCCCAGGCCCCTTTCCATTTTTGTTGTTGTCAGTATCTCACCCCCCCCACTGCGTACTCTTTCCCTGGGTTTTTGTTCCCCAGGTGCATTACTTTGCACTTCTTTGCAATGAATCTAAGCTGCTATACATTTGACCATTCCTCCAACCTTGCCAAGTCCCTTCTCATCCTTTCCACCCCACCTTGTGTATCTACCCTGTTGCAGATCTTTGTGTCATCTGCAAAGAGATGTTATAATGTGTCCCACATTTCCATTCAGATGCAGTATAGCCTAATGGATAGAGCACAAAGCTGTGAACCACAAGACCTAGCAGAGACCAGAGTTTGAAATTCACAACTACCATCTGCATACTGTGTAACCCACAGCAAGTCACTTAATCTCCCAGTGCTCCCTGGTCGCACCTGGAAATAAGCCAAAACAGGGGACAGTTCCTCCATCGGATGCATCATGATGCAGCAGACAATTGCCACTCACGTCCACTGAACACTTTAAACAGGTGGCCCGCACCTGTGCGCCACACTGGCTTTAGTGATCTATGTCCCCATCACAACAGTATGCCTTGACCAAGCAGGAAAGCCCCCCAGCATGGGGTTGTGGGAGTTTTGGTTTTCATTTCAGTGACTGCCACTGGGAGGGACTGACCCTAAAAGAAAAAGCAGGAATGTAACCAGAAGTTCAGTTTTTTACACTCTCTCCATATGCTCCCTCACTCCTCCCTCTCCAGAGCTCAGCTCCTTTATAGGGGAACACCTGCCCTGCAGTTGTAGGAAAAAGGCTTCAGGTGCAGCTCATGTAGTTCTAGCCACTGGGGGTTGGGTTTAAGGGCAGGGAGAGAGGAGCTTAGGGAGTTGTACACTTTCCCTATATGTTTACTGTGTAGTACTGCATCTAGTAACGGGGGTACTTGTTTACTGTGGGACTGTATCTAGGATTAGTGGGTGACCAGATTAGAGGGAAGGGGTGTATCTTGGATTAGTGGGGAACCTGGTGGTTCGCCCAAGGAATCCTACATGGAGGGGGATGGGACCACACGTCATTAGGACCGGCATCTTTGGGAGGGTGGTGGGGTACACGGGGTGTGGGGGCGGCCAAGACACTGGACTGGGCTTGGAAGTTCGGTGGTTGCCCAGTGTGCTACCAGCTGGCACAGCTTAGGGAAGAGGTTGAGGGGATTAGGAGACAGCTGGGGGGGGGGGAGTATGGCTGGAGAATAGGGCAGGGGATTTCCCCCGGGGTTGCACCAAGCACAGGGGTGGGGGCATAGGGAAAGGAGTGCAGGAGAGTACTCTGGGGTCACATAGCGACCCTGATAGAGGGGGTCCAAAAGGAGGACACTACCAAGGAAGCAGGCAGGTATCTGGGGACCCTCACAGAGGGGGGCCAAAGGGAGGACATTCTCAGGGAAGTAGGCAAATGGCTGGGGCTGGACAGAAGGAAGCAAGGGGGAGAATTTCAACTGGCTTACCCAGGAAGCTGCACCTCTGGTATCATTCTGTGATACATATGGGTTCACACAGCTAATTAATGAACCAACAAGAATTAATGCAAGGAATAGTAATAACAGCACACTACTTGATATCATGCTAGTGAATAAACCACATCTATTCACACTTGCTGGAGTCCTTCTCTGTGATATAAGTGATCACTGCCCCATCGCAGGGGTAAGATCCACCAGCATAACAACAAGCCCTGCAAAATTCCTCATGAGGAGATCCAAGAAAACATCAATATTGAAGGATATTTGCATGATCTAGCTTACTCTCCACACTGGCAAGAGTTTTATCTTGCCCATTCTGTTGAAAAGCTCAGCAGGTGCTAAATAACATTATAATAAATGCCCTAACACCCATGCCCCAATCTCTAGTATCCTAATAAAAACAAATCCTGTCGTTGGTTTACAGCTGACCTCAAAGCTGCACTGCTGGAGAGAGACAAACTCTGGAAAATGGCAAGAAAACCAAGAATGCAAATGACTGGATGATCTTTAGGAAAGCCAGGAATAGATGCACCAAGAAAGTTAGGGATGCAAAGGCTGCCTTCTACTTGGCCGAACTTGACTCTTCCTACCATAATCCTGCTAGGTTTTGGGGCACCATCAAGGGTATGGTGGGGCAGGACGCCACACCCTCCTTCCAACTCAATTACACAACAGTTATGGCCCCATCACTGGCAAAATGAAAATTCTGACGCCTCAATAACCACTTCACAACGGCTGGCCTTGCCTTTGACACCTCTCTCCAGCTAACCTGCTGAGGGAACAATTAAGCTCCCATTACACTGGTGATCAGAGAGTTGACTCTTCCTTCAGCTTCAAATCTATACTGTTGAAACAAGTAGAGGATCTATTATGGCAACTGGATACCAAAAAAAGTGCAGGGGCAGACTCTCTGGACCCCTACTTTCTAAAGATTGCATGCCATGTACTTGCAGTCCCCCTAACACACCTCTTTAACCTATCCCTAAACTCTGGCTCTATTCCCACACTGTGGAAGACAGCCCAAGTGGTTCCCCTTCTAAAATCAGGGGACCCTATGGATCTTAATAATTACAGGCCCATTTCCATTCTACCAGTGCTATCCAAGATGCTAGAGAAATTAGTGAGTAATCAGTTAAGGGAGTATCTTGACAATGCTAACCTCCTAAACCCAGCTCAATCTGGATTCAGGGCCAAGCATAGCACTATCTCTGCACTAGCCGAGGTCACAAATGACTGGCAATCCGAATTAGATAAAAAGAATAATGTCTGTGCAGTATTCCTGGACCTGAGCAAAGCATTCGATACTGTGGACCACGAGCTACTACTTTCATCTCTGTACTCCATTGGCCTAGATCCATCCTCCCTTAAGTGGTTCAGATGCTATCTCACCGGTAGGTCACAGCAGGTAAAAGCTGAAGGTGACCTATCCCCATTAAAACCACTGTCAATAGGAGTCCCCCAAGGTTCTATTCTGGGTCCTATCCTTTTTGCTATTTATATAAATAACATTGATTCAACCCTTACCAATTCCTCTGTACACCTCTTTGCTGATGACACTGTTCTGTATGTCAGCAACCCTTCGCCTGCAGCTGCTCTTGAAATCCTACAAACAGAATTCTCCTGCTACAATATCAGCTACTCGAGAAAAGCTTCTTAAATGCAAAGAAAACTAAAGCAATGATGTTCACAAATCAAAGCTCCACCAGCACATCCTCCAATCATTCTCCCCCAGCTATGCACTATACTTGGAGAAAATCTGGAGTATGTAGAAACTTCAAATACCTAGGTGTGTGGATTGACAACAGACTGACTTCACTCATCATTTAGAAGAACTGTTAAAAAGCTTCGCAAAGGCTTGGCCTTCTATAGATTAAACCCTTCCTAAACAGAGACTCAAAGATGAGGTTAGTCCAGGCCATTTTTCTATCAGTTGTTGACTATGCAGACTTCCTTTATAGTCACTGCCCATCTCCTACCATCACAAGTTGGATACCTTATGTCATAGAGCAATAAGGTTCATTACAGATCTGCCATCTAATACTCATCATTGCTCTCTTTATGCTGCAGTTGGGTGGGTTTCCTTCACCTCAGAAGGAACAGAAATGCAGCACTATGGATTTACAGAGCGTTGTCAAAAAACTTCCAAAATATATCCTGGACTGCTTCACCCAGACCTCCCTAGCTCCTATGCCCTAAGAAGCAACAACATCATCCTGCTCAAATTGCCCAAATTCAACAGCGAGGCTAGGAGGCAGCAATCAGCTATTCTCTAGCTATAGCATGGAACACCCTACAAAAATCCCTAAAACTGTCCAATATCATTCCATTTGCATCCTTTAAACAGCACTGTACAGTCTTCTTCAAAGAGAAATGCAATTGCTACCACTAGAGCTAGCACTGCCATCTCACAAATCTCCCTTCCAAACCATATATGGCATATTCCTTCCAGACAGACATCCCATCTTATGGCACCCAGTAATACCTTCACCATCCTAGTATTACATTATGTTGAGTGTCTGCCATGCCCCCCCCCCCAAACTGGGATATGTATATACTGTACATACTGTAAATATTAGCTTAACTTTCCTGTAACCGTTTTTTATTATGTGAATTTACTGTACATCACTGTGTTTATAAATGTTATTTTCCCCTATATGTATAACTGTCTTATATAAGTGTATGATGTAGCTGTTGTGTATCAACTATTGAACCTTGACCTTATCAGGTCCATCTTGTAAATGAGCCTTGCTCAATGATGTTCGCCTGAATAAATAAAGATTTAATGATGATGATGATGATGATGAGATGTGGATCGGACCTTAAGATCAGTGACCACTTCAATTCTCTTCTTCTGCTTGAGGATGAGGGGGGTGATGTAGCCATGACAGGGGCGGTTAGAGATGGAAAGAGAGTGGGGGCAGGAGGCAGGGGCAGATAGCAGGAAGAACAGGGGAACTTGGAACACTGGTAAATGGGGGAGTGGTGGATCAGAGCAGGAGGAGGAGGAGGAGGGGTACAGGAGGAAAGCACAAGGAGAAGGACCAGTTGGGAGGAAAGGGCAAGGAGAGGACCAGAAGTACAAGGAGGATAAGTAAAGGCAGCTGAAGGTTTATGCCAAGGAGCACGACAGGCAAGGAGGGGCTGAACGGAGACGAAGGAAGGGAGGATGAGCCAGGCAAGTTTAGCAGATGGGGGGAGACCAGTCGCAAGCAGTGACAGGGGGATAGGGGTACAAAAGGATACTGGAGGAGGAGGAGAGGCATAGGATCGAGGGAGGGGTGGCCAGGGTAAATAAGGAGGGGCAGCGGGGCACCCAGATAGGGGGAGGAGCAAGAAGCCGGCTGGGGGGAGGAGCCAGTAGAAAGGATGAGGGACATGGAAGGGGGGGAAAAGGAGGAAAAGGGGTGGTCAGAGTGCTCCTGTTGGGTGATTCCATGACCAGGGGTATCAAATGGGATAGGGAGGGGGAAGCCTGCCCAGATAGAACAAAATGCTTCCCTGGACTAACGGTGCACAGGGCCAAGCATGAGGTATATCAGCTAGCAAAGGAGTGTGGAGGTTCCCCGGACATACTGGTCTACCTGGGTACCAATGACATTGAGGGAAATAGTGAGCTAGAGATACAGACAAGGTTCAGGGAGCTTGCCAGGGTCTGTCATGACATAGGATGCACAATTTCCTTCTTGAAAATCCTGCTGGTGCCAAGGGCTAGTGGGGAACACAAGAGGAAGATTAGAGAGATAAACCAGTGGCTCAGCGGGTGGTGTGGGGCCAAAAGGTATGTGTTGATGAGGGATTGGGGGGAGACCTGGGAGGATAAGGGGCTGTATGCTAGAGATAGGCTCCATTTCAATTTGGAGGGGAGGGAAATACTTAAGTTGAAAATAGAGGGGTTTGTTGGTGGAAAGTGGGGTTTAAACTTTTGAAGGGGGGAGGGATGGGAAAAAAGGCTGTCGAAGGGGTCCGATAAAGAAGGGACTCTGTCTTAACCCCCCTGGGGAGCTGGAGGAATGCAGGAAAAGGCAGACTGGTAAGGTGCTGACCGGGGGAAGACTGAATCCCCATGGGAATGCGAGCAGGGGAAATGGAAGTATACGGAAAGGGTGGAAGGTAGTCCTGCTAAATGCCAGGAGCTTAAGCAATAAAATGCCTGAGCTTCAGGAGATGCTATCTGAGGGGCAGGTGGATGTGGCAGCAGCCACTGAGACCTGGGCCACCGCAGGGTACGACTGGGACCTGAACCTGGAGGGTTACACCATATTCAGGAAGGACGGGGGGAAGAAAGGGGAGGAGGGGTAGCAATAATAATCAAAAACTGCATTGGCATAGGAGGAGTGGAGGAGGCGGAGGGAACTGTGGAGGCGATTTGGGTCACCTTTGATAACAAGGGGGGCAAGAGAGTAAAATAGGAGGGTGTATAGATCCTCTGCACTGGGCGGAGGAGCTGGAGGAGAGTCTGGCGGTAGATGTTGGGAGACACTGCAGATTAGGCAGGGGAAGGGTGGTGTTGGGGGACTTAAACATGCCAGGAACAGATTGGGAGACTATGACATCCTCAGTGGCCAGGGAATAGAGGTTGTTGGATGTTTTTCAGGACGCGTTCCTAACTCAGCAGGTGGGGGAACCGACCAGGGAGGCACGGATACTGGATGTGGTCCTGGCTGACAGTGACCAGACTGGGGGCCTGGAGGTAAGGGACCTGTTGATGGGGAGCGACCATGCCACAGTCTGGTTCTACCTGGACCTAGGAGGAGTAGAGGGCTGCACAAAGACGGAGGTAACTGACTTCAGCGGGACGGATTTCAAGGAAATGAGAAGGATCCTTAAGAAGCATTTGGATGGAATTGGGCCAGACATGGACACTAACAGTAGGTGGGAAATCATCCGGGGGGTGGGGGGGGGTGCAGGATGCTACCAGCACCTGTGAAAGAGTAAGACAAAAATGCGGTAGGGCCCGTAAACCCTGCTGGGGGACCAGGGAGGTTCAGGAGGTGGTGAGGGGAAAGAAGGTGGCTTATAGGCATTTCAAGTGCTCAAGGAGTGAAAGGGATCGAGGGAAGTATGAGCCGATAGCCAGAAGGGCCACTAGGGTGGTGAGGGCGGCTTAGGCAAGGAAGGAGCAGAACCTGGCCAGGGAAATTAGGAGAGGGAACAAGGAGTTCTTTAGATACATTGGGAAAAAACTAAGGGTGATGGGACAGATCAGCAGGATTAAAACAGGGGAGGGATGGGCACAAGACCCGGGGGAGCAGGCTGAGGTACTAAATGAGTACTTCGCCTCAATTTTCACCAAGGAAAATGGGGGGGCTGCATCATACATGGGAGGAGATGGTGAAACTGAGGAGGGAGGGAGGGAGGCCCTTGCTAATCGGTGGGTCTGGGGAGAGAGGGGGCCATCACTGGCGGGGGAGGCAAAGCAGGGGGATGACGTAGCGGAGGTGGAAATCACAGCAGAGAGAGAGTGAGGGAAGCCATCAGGTCCCTTAAGATGGAGAAAGCACCAGGGCCGGATAAATTACATCCCAGAGTGCTGAAGGAACTGGTGGATGTCCTTGCGGAGCTTTTCAGCATCTCGCTGAGGACAGGATAGGTGCCCCAGGACTGGAAGGTGGCAAATATAGTGCCTATCCACAAAGGGGGGGGATCAAGGGAGGTGGCAGGGAACTACAGGCCCGTCAGCCTGATATCGGTGGTGGACAAGGTGATGGAGAGCATTGTCAAGGAGAGGCTGGGGGGGACCTGGAGAAGTCGGAGTGCCTGGACGATAGACAGCATGGATGCGTCCCGGGGAAATTGTGTCAGACAAACCTTGTGGAGTTCTATGACTGGGTGACAAGTGCCTTGGACCTGTGTAGACCGGTGGACGTCCTCTATCTTGACTTCAGCAAGGCGTTTGACTCTGTTGCTCATGGGGGCCTGTTGAATAAGCTGGGAGAAATGGGGTTGGGGAACCAGATGATCAGATGGATAGGCAATTGGCTCCAGGACTGAACCCAGAGGGTCGTGGTTGGCGGGACAGTCTCATCCCCAAGGAGGGTCATCAGTGGGGTCCCTCAGGGATCAGTCCTTGGGCCCCTCCTGTTCAATGCCTACGTCTCTGACATAAGGAAGGGTATCAGGAGTGAGATGAGTCTCTTTGTGGAAGACTCAAAACTGGGGGTGGTGGTGGATGGGAAGGAGGGGAGGGTGGCCCTACAGGGGGACCTGGAGGCTCTGGAAAGGTGGTCTAGAAAGTGAAAGCTGAGGTTAAATGCAGGGAAATGCAAGGTACTGCATCTGGGAGCCAGAAACCTGGGCCAAGTGTACACCCTGGGGGGGGAAATACTACAAGTTTCAATGGCTGAGCGGGACCTGAGGGTGGTGGTGGATGTCAAGGTGAACAACTCTAAGACTTGTAGGAGGGCAGCGGCCAAAGCCAACAGGATGCTGGGATGCATCACTAGGGGGATCACCTCCAGAAGAAGGGAAGTGATACGCCCTCTGTATAACTGCTTGGTGAGGCTGCACCTCGAGTACTGCGCACAGTTTTGGAGGCCACACTTAAAGAGGGACACTGAACTCCTGGAGAGGGTCCAGAGGAAGGCAATCAAAATGATCTGGGGCCTGGGGGACAGGCCCTATGGGAAGAGGCTTGAAGAACTAAATATGTACACATTGGAAGAGAGAAGGGACCGGGGGGACATGATAGAAGTCTTCAGGTACATGAAGGGGGTTAAATAGGGAGGAGCAGTCAGGATGCTCCTAAGCAAGGAAGGAAGGGGGGCAACTAGAGGGCATGGATGGAAGCTGGGGGGGGTCAGGGGAGAAAGGAGGAGGTGCTACTTCACCGAGAGGGTGGTGGAGCCATGGAATGCGCTGCCCAGGGGGCTGGTGGAGGGGTTCAAGAGGGGGAGGGACAAGTATAGGAGAAGGGTTCTGGAAGAAAGTCCTGTGCAGCAGGAATATCAGGGTCTCTGAAGGGAGAAGCCAAAGAGGGCAAGGGGGGCAGTAAGGTCAGCTCCCAGTCTGACCAAACGAGCAGACACAAAAAAAACATTAGGCCTATTCTGCTGGCATTTTAGTATGCTGCCCCCCTCCCAATTCTCTATGGTCACCTTTTAACACATTCTGTAAGAACAGGCTCTAAGCTTAAAACAAATCAGACTGACCATGGAAAATTATTAACCATTTTTCTGAACTGACTGTAAGCATCGAAGAACACTGTCTAATCTAATCTCAAAACTGGTTATGTGTGTATATGTAGGTTATCTAGAAGACAAACATCAGTGCAAAAGCAGTAAAGCAAGGGTTAACCTGGAACGAAACTGGCAGTAAAGCCATGTTTCAAAGAATACAAAATCACACATACTCCAATAATACAAAGCATCATGAGATATATATGCCAATCACTATGAAAGAATTCAGACTACTTATGCTTTAAGCAGAAGTGTATGGTGCCAAATGGCCTTTTCACACACATTCTGCAAATGCTGAAAACAGCAGACACAGACATACTGTATGTTTCATCCTTGTTAAGGTGATGTCCTAAATAACAAAACTTTAAATCAACGTGTCAAAGCCACAAGTCAGTGGTAATTTCCAAATACAGCAATGGCATATTCTCCTTCACTCCAAATTAGAATAATGGTTGGAAAATGGCATATAATATGGGAGAGATACTTAAAAAACTGTACACAAATACGTGCAGTATGTCTGTCTACACCCTTGTGAAAGGGAATCAGAATGGAAAAATGGCAGAGAAGGCAGCAGATGGTAAGCACAATGAGGTTACAAAAACACAAAACAAAAACCACTGAAACTGAAGGAAGATTCAAGAAAACCATCAGGAAGAACTACTTCACAGAACAAGTGGTGGCTACTTGGAATAGATGGCCAGAGCATATGGTATCAGATGATAGGAGGGACAGGGGACATGATAGAAAGGAGGGACAGGGGGCATGATAGAAACTTTTAAGTACCTCAAAGGAATCAACAAAGTCCAGGAGGGTAGCATCTTTCAGAAAAAGAGATGTATAAGAACAAGGGGGCACAATTTAAAGTTAGAGGGGGGACAGCTCAGAGGTAATGTGAGGAAATTCTTTTTCACATAGAGAGTGGTGAACACATGGAACCACCTTCCTGGAGAGGTTTTTGGGTCTAAAACAGTGGGGGAATTCAAACATGCATGGGACAGACATAAGGCAATTATAGTGGGGGGGTTGCAGGAAGTAGGCTATTGGTTAACTAGAATCTGCAGCTTATCCACTAGGTAGGGAAATGGGCAGACTGGGTGGGCCAAGTGGTCCTTATCTGCCGTCAAAGTCTATGTTTCTATAATGACCTTCAAGCTCAGACTCGACAAGTATTATAAAGAAAATGGGGTAACAGGGTGTTTCCACTGAGCTAGTGGAAGGGAGGAACTCAATGGACCACTCCCCCCCCCCCATTTATTTATTTATTTAGTTTTTGTTAACCGGGTAGGTGCACTAGCCATAAAATGATTATTTTCAGGCAAGACCCCACGACATATATGTATGTAAAATACAGAATTTAATGGAATGTGAATTTTTATAAAAGAGCAATGCATCCTTGTTGAATGTATTTCATGGTAAATTACTGCTAGTGTTATTTCCTTTTTTAATTTAATTTGCTGTATAAATGTAGCTTTCTTTCCTTCTACACATTTATACACAAAATAGAAATGCAGGAAACATAGAAATTAACAGCAGATAAGGACTGCTAGGACCGCCCAGTTTGCCCGTATACCCTACCTCTGTCAGCGGCCACTGACTCTACTTGGTCATTGGCTTTAGCTTCTCCTTCCCACCTCTAAGGTTCCCTTATGACTATCCCATGCATGTCTGAATCCCAGTGCAAGCTTGACAACAGAATCCTGTAAAACCCCACACTAGACTAGCAATCACGGGTGCAATCCTAGAACTTCAAATCCTGAAAACAGAATATCACTATTTCATTCACTGTAGATCAGTGGACTGTCACAGAGACATAAGTCAGGAAGCACTGGCAGACCAGAAGTTATAAAATTTGAAAGCAATGTTTTATTATCAATAACAATAGAATAGAAAAATAAGGTTGTACAGGATAGCTCTTCCGAAAGGCAGTACAAACAAAAATATTTCATCGAAATCTCTCAATTTAAATCTTAATCCCTATATCTCTCTCAACAAAACACTGCTCTTTTTATGCAATACGTCTTTCATTGGCAGTTTAAACTCTACAACCTGTTGTTGTAAATTACATCTCCTGCTTTTCACAAAATGTCTCAAAACTTTGTCACTCTCCTTTCTGTAACCAGCCTGAAGAGTACATCTAGTCTTAACAGATACAACAAAATAGAACATTCTAGCTCCCTCAAGTCACTATCAAAGTCAACAGCACCTATTCAGATAGTTTCCCACTGACCCGAGGAACCCATCAGGAATGCCCCCTTTCCCCACTACTATTTACGTTATATGCAGAACCCATCGCGCAAGTAGTAAGGGAAGACCCACAGATTAAAGCAATTACTATAGCAGGGACAGAGCATAAAGTGTCGTATTACGCAGATGTTCTCCTAATCTATTTAACCCACCCATACTCTTCATTGCCCAAACTATTTCAACACCTTCAAGAGGTTGAGACACTGTCAGGATATACATTAAACGCAAACAAGACAGAGGTCCTAAAATACTTTCATAACCCCTTGCCTGATACTCTAGATAGGTTTCCTTTCATGTGTATCTCTCAGATACTTGGGGGTTATTATCACTAGAGACCTCTCTACCTTCTATAATGTAAATTATACACCCCTAACAGCAGCAAGTCACAAGAATATTCAAAAATGGACCCATCTCCCTCTTATGCAAATAATTTATTCTATCAGGATGAATATTCTTCCCCAGTTTCTTTATTCATTTATTTCAAAATATCCCTATTATGCCAAGCAAACAAGAATTCCAGAAATTAAATAAATTATTTAAGCAATTTATTTGGCAAGGCAAGAGACCCCGAAAAGCACTTAAACTTTCACATCTTCCCAAATCAAATGAAGGACTGGCCCTCCCTGATCTTGAAAAATACTGTCAGGCAGCAATAACAGCACATGTCCTTCACTGGCTGGACGGCAGTGCAACCCAGCACTGGACGGTCACAGAAAACAGGGAGAAAGAGGAGAGATATACAGGTTACTCACCCGTAACAGGAGTTCTAGGAGTGGTATATGTTGTTCATCCACACTTGTTGGCAGGTACCTTGCTGCTTTAAGATGTGCCAGAAAGCCTTCAACCAGGCTTCTCCCACCCACCCGGGTGGTAAAACCCTCGGCTCCACCCCACGATGCTAGATCTAGCCCGCTGAAAGCCAGGTTGCACGTCGAACCCGGGGAGGTCAGATGGGTCATGTGGATGAACAACATATACCACTCCTAGAAATCCTGTTACAGGTGAGTAACCTGTATTTCTAGGGATGTGGATATGTTGTTCAATCCACACTTGTTGGCAGACTCCTAGCAGTTATCCAGGAGGAGGGAGGCAAGCCGTGCACCCCCTATACTTACTTGGGGAATAAGGAATGGAGAACCGAGGTCCCAAAACCAGCATCCCGGCGTGACTCTAGGTCAATGTTGTAATGCGAAATAAAGGTGTGTGCTGACTTCCAGGTAGCAGCCCTGCAGATTTCCTGGAAAGGGACGTCCCTAGAAGCAGCCACCGAAGCAGCAGTATGGCGGGTAGAATGAGCTCTTATCCCTCTGGGTGACTCCATGCCCATCAACCTATAGCAGAGATCTATGCATGAGGTGACCCACCTGCTTACCGTCTGCTTGGTTGCAGATCTGCCAGGTGCGGCTTCAGCGTAGGTGACAAACAGCTGGTGAACCTCTCCCCAAACTTCAGCCGTCCGCTCCTTATAATAAGCGAGTGCTCTTCTAGGGTCCAGAGTATGGAGCCTATATTCGGCCTCCGAGGTGTGATTGGGGTAGAACACCGGCAGAGTCAACACCTGGTTCAGGTGAAACTCCGACACCACCTTCGGAAGGAATTTCGGGAGGGGACAAAGGACAACCTTGTCCCTGTGGAAGACCAGATAAGGAGACTCGATGGAAAGCACCTGGAGCTCTCCCATCCTTCTGGCTGATGTGATAGCCACCAAGAAGGCGGTCTTCCACGACAGGTGAGAGATGTCACACCTGTGCATCAGTTCGAATGGCTTGCCCATGAGCTTGGCCAATATCAGCAGTAGATCCCACAGAGGTGGAGGTTCTCGCACTGGCAGGGATATGTAATCTAAGCCTTTGAAAAAACGCCAGACCACCTTCTCCTGCGCCACCGACTGCTTGCCAACCCACGCCCAGTAGGCAGAGATGGCTGCCAGGTGCACCTTAAGGGTCGTCGGCCGAAGCCCTAGTTGAGAAAGGGACCACAGGTGGTCCAAAATGCTAGCCAACAGGCAGGATGAAGGGTCCAACCCTTTGCCTGGACACTAAATGGAGAATCTCTTCCATTTAAAGGCATAACATTTTCTGGTCGACTCCTTACGGGATGCCTCAACGACGCTGAGGACCTCATCAGAAAGACCCAAGGCCTGGAACTGTAGCCGCTCAGGAACCAGGCCATCAGGTGCAGGGATTGAAGATCCGGATGGAACACTTTCCCCTTGCTGACATGAGATCAGATCTGGGCGGGCCGGAAGCCGCCTTGGGAGCCTGGAGCTGAGACTAAGGAAATCTGGATACCAGAACTGGCGAGGCCAGTCTTGGGCTATCAGAATCACCTGCGCCTTGTCCCTCTTCGCCTTGAGAAGCACCTTGTGGATCAAGGGAAATGGAGGGAAGGCGTAGAAGAGGCCCGGGGTCCACGACCTTGAAAAGGCATCACCCTGCAGTGAGCCCTGCTGAGGGAGGTGGGCATGAAACAGCCTCAGCTTCGCATTCTCCCTGGAGGTGAACAGGTCCACCTGAGGGGTGCCCCCCTGGGAGAACAGGTCTTGAACCACCTCCGGCAGGAGAGACCACTCATGAGATGCAGTGCCTATCCGGCTGAGGGCATCGGCCAGAAAGTTCGAGGCTCTTGCCACATGGATGGCTAGGAGATCCGCCTCCAGGCTGATCACAAGAGACCAAATGCGGAGAGCTTCCTTGCACTGGGGCAAGAAGTGCATCCCGCCCTGATGGTTGAGACAGTACATGGTCGTGGTGTTGTCCACCTGGACCTGAACCACATGACCCTGTAAAAATGGAGCGAAGGTGGAGAGGGCTAACTGTACTGCTCAAAGCTCCAGCAGGTTGATGTAGTATCGGGACTCATGAGGGGACCAGAGGCCGTGTGCCCCGAGCTCCCACAGATGGGCACCCCAACCCATCAAGGAGGCATCAGTCGTAAGGATGACCGTTGGCTTGGGGCAGACAAACGGGATACCCTCCTGCAGATGAACGGGGACGAGCCACCGCTGCAGGCCGTCCCACATTTTCTGGATCACAGTTACTGGCTGGTCCAGAGGACCTGAGCGCTGAGATTACTGGCAGGCTAGCCCATATTGCAGGGGGCACATATGCCAGCGGGCCCAATGGACCACGCTGGTGCAGGCCGCCATGAGACCCAGAAGGCGCAGAAAGTCCCGGGCAGGGCACAAGTGCCCAACCCGAAATGCTTGGGCAAAGGAGGAAAGGACCTCAGCCCTGTCTGCCGGGCTCTGGCTCAAAGTGAGTCGAGCTCTGCCCCGATGAACTGAATCACCTGCGATGGCACGAGTTCCGATTTGGCCTCGCTGATCAGGAGGCCAAGCTGAGAGCAGATCTGAAGGGCCAGATCTCTGGACAGTTCCACCTCCAACCTGGAGGGGGCTGCTATCAGCCAGTTGTCCAGGTAAGGGTACACCCGGACTCCTCGGCGCCACAGGAATGCTGTCACCACTGCCATGCATTTGGTGAAGACCCTGGGAGCCGGAGAAAGGCCGAAGGACATGGCCTGGAACTCGTAAACGGATCCCTCCGCTCTTAAATGGAGGAATTGCCAATAAGACAGATGGATTGGGACGTGAAAGAACGCGTCCTGGAGACCCAGAGAACAAAACCACACACCTAGTTCCAAGGATGGTATGATCTGAGCCAGTGTGACCATCCTGAAGGTGTGCGGTCTTAGGAACTTGTCCCGGTCGTGAAGATCGAGAATGGGGCGCCAGCCCCACATCTGTTTGGGGACCAGGAAGTACCTGGATACAAACCCTGGGCATGGAGGAGGATCTGCCACTTTGCTGATCACCTTCTTTTTGAGGAGCAGAGCTATGTTGGGTCAACAAACAGACAGAGAGGCTGCAGAACTGGTAGCCCCCCCCCCCCCAAGGGGAGACGGCTCGAAAAGGAGGGGTCTGCTCGAATTCCAGATGCAGACCCCTGCTGACCACTTCCAACACCCAACAGTCTGTGGCTATAGTGGACCAGGCAGAAAGGAAGTGGCTGAGCCGGTCCCCCACGGGGGGACCCAGGGCAGGAGTGACAAGGTTGGGGGCGGCACCCCTCAACCCGTCACTGGGCAGGCTTGGAGGAAGGGCCGGTTGAGGAGCCACCTGGACCTTTCCCTCCAGGCTTCCTGTTGGAGGAAGCAGCAGGCTTGGCCTTGGGGTGCCAAGCGTGAGCCTGTTGGCCCTGCTGCTGGTGCTACTGGGCGGGTCCTGTCGCAGGGGCGGAAGGGCGAAAGGGCTTACACTGTTGCTGGCGGCCTTTGTCCTTCTGGGCAGACATGACCGAGTCCAAGGTGGCATTGGACTTCTCGATCCACTGGAGATGGCCCTCCACCCCGGGCTCGAACAAGTCAGTGCCCAAGAAGGGGACGTCTGCAGCTTGTGCTGGATATCTGCCTTGAAGGTCGAGTTCCGCAGCCAAGCTCTGTGGCGCATAGCTACTGCGGCCGCTACTGACCAAGCACAAGAGTCTCCGATGTCCAGAGCAGTCTAGAGCTGTTGCTTGGCCACCGCCCTTCCCTGATCCCGCACCTGCTTGATCGTTGTTTGAAGGTATGCCAGGAGATGAGGAAGCACCCCATCCAGGGAGCCCAAAAGGGCGTGTGAAAAGTGTGCTATCAGTAAAGCCGAGCTAGCCTGTCGAAGGCCTAGGGAAGCAGCAGCATAAACTCTGCGTCCAGAGTAGTCAAGCTTTTTGGACTCCTTGTCTGGGGGCTTCTCTACGTCCCTGGCATTTCCAGAGCACCGGAAATCGCTATCGGTCACCAGCCCCTCAGCTGAGGGGTGCTCCGAAAAACCGAGAGGAACCAGTCGGGACTGCGGTGACAGGGCCATCCTGGCTGAAGGCGCAGGACAGGAGGCAGGCCACTGCCACAACCTCAAGGCTGGACCAACAATGGAAAGACCTCCATTGGGGAATCCCCTCTGTCCAAAATCTCCGTGAGGGGATATCTGGCCCGCTTCTGCATGGGCTCGAGCTGCACCCCTGCAGACTCTGAGATGATTCGAAGAATACTGAGGAACGAGGATGGGCTCTCATCTACCAACAGACCCTTGGAGGATTCCAGGTTGAGAGGCTTGGAATACAGAGGGGAGTCGTTGGATTCAGAGGAATCCCCGAACATCTGCCGACCACCTGAGCCACCCTCCACTCGCCCATGCCGGTCGGGGGTGAGAGTGACCGACAACCTGTGGGGCAAGCCCTGACCTGACCGAGAATCTTTGGCCGGGGCCCCAGTCTTCGGTTGAGGAAGCGGTGGTTCCACCACAATGGGTGGAGCAGCTGTTTTTTGCCGAGCAATCGGCGCCGGAGTCGGCTTCTAGACCACGGAACCGAGGGCAGTAGATCGCTTCGGCCACTAGCCACTTTATTGCTGGGGAAGGCGACCGAGTCGGTTTGTTGCCGGCCAATAAGAGCTGCTGCTGCCACATCATATCCTCAGCGCGCCGACGCAACTTGGGTTGGAGCCTCTCTTCTGAGGAGGAAGATGAGGATGAGCGGCGACGCTGCTTTCCGTGATGTCAGGACTGAGACGGCCGGCGTCAGCGTGACTTGCCCGACACGGAAGAGGACAGAGACAGTCGAGTTCACCGACGGTGGGTCGAAGAAGGGGCAGGGGAGACCCCCACATCCTCCAGTTAGGGGTCCTTGATCAGGGACTTCAGCTCGGGAGGCTGAGGCAAGTCCTTGATAGGCACCAGAGGAACCGGTGAAAGAGGGTTGTCGGCCTCTCCAGTCAACAGCCCACCTAACGAGTCGGGGAAAATCTCGACCGCATCGACTGGTGTCTCGGTTGGCTAGCCTGATGGGGACACCGAGAAGTCAGCTGCCTTGGCCACAATCTCAACCAAAGTCGATAGAGGACGGTCTGGGGAGTGAGATCTCTCCCGCTCCCATGAACGTCGACGGTGGGACTTACCTTCCGGGTCCTTCTTTTTTGACCGACTGAAGTGAGTCCTTTAAGGCCCCTCTCACTTGGTGGAGAGGAACTGACAAAGCTCCCGAAAGGAAGCAGTGTAGGAAGAGCCCAAGGAGAGCGGATTAAACGCCGATGCCGAGGAAGATGAAGCCGTGGCCTGGGCCGCCTCCTCCTCGAGGGCAATTAACTGATCCAACTGCTCCACGGAGCCTGCCAACGCGGGCACTGCCCAACAGGCCTCCTTCGACTTCACCAGTGGAAACCATTTTTCTGGACACCCCAGATGGAATCGGGCAGTGCGGTCTTTGAGAACCGATGCCGAAAAGGACTTGCACAGATCTCAGGCCTGTGGATCGTGGCCTAGACCAAGGCAGTAGACGCACGTGGTACGCAGGTCGGTCCAAGACATCTTCTGCCTGCAAGGACACCGACGGAAGCCGGGAGTAGATTTAGAGTCCATCACAGCCGCGAAGGAAGGGGAAGACAGAAGTTGCATAAACTTCAAAACGATTTTCGGTAATACCGAAGGTTTGGGATCCAGGCCTAGAAACGCAAGCGCGCTAAGGAGGGAACCTGAGCTTCCAAGCAGTAAGGAAGATCTGGCATCATGGGGCGGAGCCAAGGGTTTTACCAACCAGGTGGGTGGGAGAAGCCAGCTTGAAGACTTTCCGGCACATCTTAAAGCGGCAATGTACCTGCCAACAAGTGTGGATTGAACAACATATCCACATCCCTAGAATGGATGATCTCCTTCATACTAACACCTCTATAAAGAGCGTAGAATCTAGATACACACAGCAAGTACTGAGTACCTACAGGAAAGTGCTCCAAATTCCCCTGATTAAGGAATCTGCCACTATATTAACATTCCTGCAGCAGACCCTAGCTTTACACCACCTAGATTAGACCATACATTCTGGCAATGGCATAGGAAGTGGCTAAAATATCTTTTATCAATTCTTCGGAGAGGGATTGTTCCTAACATTCCCAGATTTGCAACATAAATTTCAGCTTAGACAGCAAAATTATTTTCGGTGCCTGCAGCCAAGACATTACTGCGCAGGAAAATACGATCTAAAATGGGATCTTAGAATGGCCCACCCCCTGGTACACATAGTAATTACATCTATAGAGGTAACAATCCTGGATCACATAATTTCAAAGATGTATGTATGGTAACATTTTATTCATATTACAATATGAACAGGATAATACTCCACTGAGTAACAAGACTCATTTACAAGGAGGTCCAAAGTGCAAAGACAATAGTTACACATACAATAAACATTCGGACAATTTACACAAACATATGATATAAATCGATATAAGCTTATCAAAAACACTTACTTTTACATTTCACAAGTTAGATTATTTAAAAAAATGTGCAAACAGTTCAATATACATACAGACTAGATTCCTTTCTCATTTTACCCCAAAATATAGTTCAATAAGGAGCACATTATGTTGTACCTAAAATGCAACATATTCTTATTCTTAAGTCATATATTGACTCTGAACGTCTTTACTACAAGGTACTAATGTAAACAGTATATTCTTGGTTCATACATCAAATTCAAAAAAAAAATTTTTTATTGAAGGAAAATTTGCAGGGGCATCCACCCACCTCAAATCCAGAGGCAGGGAATTTCAAACTTTGGGACCCCTATAAAGGGGAGATGTCCTTCCCAACTCCAAACTGCATTGGGTACAACATCTTCTATGCCCCCAGAAGATCTTAACCCCTTCCTATGTTCCCTAACCACAAAGTCTCTTAAAGTACATCTGTGCAATTGTTGCCTTCTAAGTTTAGTCATGAATGTTACAAGGTGCCAACTCCTCCTTTCATTCAAGCACCACCAAGACAAAATTACTCACCTTAGTAATTATGTTTCTTCTAGTGGAGTCTTGCTGTATTCTGACATATGCAGTTAGGTGCTGCCTTTCAACTGCCCCGGAGAACAAAGGGTTAACTCATCTATGCCTTGCATAGAACGTTCATCACGAGCTTGGTTGAAGCCCCTGTCTGCTGTTGTTTAAACTGCAACCGTCAGATCTTTACGAGCAAAGACTCACTAGGTGTTCTGTGTGGAAACTGTAAAATTCTACTAGACAACTGGCAAATACATAAAATGTTTTTGGTTTCAAAGGAAGACTCAAGTCAGGAAACCCCAAAACAAAAACACATCTAATGCACAACAACCACCCAAACAAAAAAGAGGGTGTAAAAAGGACACCCCTAGGGTGCCAACACTGCTACTGCCCACCCACATCCCAAAAACTAGGTTCTGAGAGGGGAGGCGGGGGGGAGGTCAGAATACAGCAAGACTTCACTAGAAGAAACATAATTACTAAGGTGAGTAATTTTTTCTTCAAACAACATGAAGTCTTGCTGTATTCTGACATATGCACACTACCAAGCAGTACCTCCATGGAGGAGGGACAGAACCTACTTTGGGAATAGGCTCTGAAGTACTGCTGTGCCAAACCGAGCATCACTCCTAGCCTGGATATCCAGAGAGTAGTGCTTGGTGAAAGTATGGACTGTTTTCCAGGTGGCTGCTTGACACATTTCTAAGAAAGGAATATCCCTGGCAGCAGCCAGAGAAGCAACTGTACCTCTTGTGGAATGAGCCCTCAGGCCTGAGGGTGGAGTTCTACCCAGTTTTTCATAGCAGAAATGTATACAAGAAACAATCCACCTGGCAACAGATCTCTTAGTGGCAGGTTTGCCTTTACCAACTTCTCCATAAGTAAGGAACAGCTGGAGGGATTCAAACCGGTGACCCGTGGTACGCTCTATGTAGTAGCTAAGGGCTCTTTTAACATCCAAACTGTGTAGCCTACTCTCTCCCGAGGAGGAATGCTCAGTGAAGAAAACAGGGAGAGATATAGACTGGCTGAGGTGAAAATCTGAAACCACTTTAGGTAAGAACTTTCTGTTAGTTCTAAGGACCACTTTATCTCTGTGAAAAGAGATGAAATCAGATTCCACTGAAAGGGCTTGCAATTCACTGATACGTCTGGCAGAAGTAATGGCTACCAAAAACATAGTTTTCAAAGTCAAGTACTTAAGCTCTGCTGAGGACAAAGGCTCAAAGAGGGGGTTGCATAACCTGAGCAATGCAAACATTAAGGTCCCAAGCAGGAGCAGGATCCCTAAATGGGGGATTGGTGTGAAGCAATCCCTTGAAAAACTTACAGAATACAGAATGGGATGACAGAGAGGAAGGCTTGCCTACTGACAGAAAAGCAGAAACAGCTGCCAAGTGTACCTTGAGGGTAGCTGGTCTGAGGCCTAGGCCATTAAGATGGACCATATAATCCAGAACCGTAGGTAATTCAGCAGAGTCTGGAGAAATATTCTTCTTAGAACACCAAATGCTGAATCTTTTCCATTTGGAGTTGTAAGTCTTTCTGGTGGAAGGCTTTCGAGAAGCCTTAAGGATATCCAGAACCCCTTGGGAAAGATGCAGATCTGCAAACTCTAACTCTTCAAGAGCCAAGCCTTGAGATTGAGAGACTGAAGATTTGAGTACCAAATCCTCCCCTGAGAGGATGTTAACATGTTGTAATTCCTGGGAAGAGACAGGGGAAGGTGGACTCTTACAGACAGCAACAAGGGATACCATGGCTGTCTGGCCCAGTCTGGAGCAATCAGAATCACTTTGCATGGTTGTGACCTTATCTTGACTAACACCCTGAACAGGAGAGGGAAGGGGGGAAAAGCATACAGAAATTTCCCTTCCCAGTTCAGAATCAGAGCATCCAAGGGAACTGAGCCCAAGACTGGGGGTCTGCAACAAAAGACAGGAAGCTGGTGATTGTCTGGGGCTGCAAAAAGATCTATCTCTGGAGTGCCCCATCTCGAGAAAATCACTTTCAAAACCAGAGGGTCCAAGCCCATTTGTGATGGCCCTGGGATATTCTGCTCAGTGCATCTGCTAGGACATTGTCCTTCCCTGGGAGGTGAACTGCTATCAGAGAGGTCTTCAGGGAATAGGCCAGGGACCACAACTTCATTGCTTCTGTGCACAAGGCCGTAGACCGAGTGCCTCCTTGCTTGTTGATGTATCACATGGTGGTGGTGGTGTTGTCTGTTCTGACCTGAACCACCTTGTTCTGTACAGATTTTGAAAAAGCTTGCAGTGCCAGAAACACTGCTTTGAGTTCCAAAAGATTGATGTGAAGCAGAGATTCCTGATGTGACCACAGTCCTTGGGTGGTAAGATCCCCAAAATGGGCTCCCCAGCCCAGCAGGGAAGCATCTGTGGTGAGTATCACTGAATGAGACTGAGTGACAAATGGAACCCCTTGTCTCAAATTGACCTGATCCTGCCACCATTGCAAGGCTTGGATAAGGGTTCGAGTCACTGGGATTAGTTTGGTAAGGGAATCCTTTCTTTGGGACCAAAAGGCTCCTAAGTGGAACTGAATGTCCCTCATTTGGAATCTTGCTCCCTGGACCACTGCTGTGGAGGCTGCCATGTGGCCCAGTAGCTGAAGGAAATGCCTTGCTGGTCGAGACACATGAAGGGTGAATGAAGAGGCCAGTTCCATAAGGGTTCTTGCCCTTTCCAGAGGAAGGAAAGCTCTTGTCTTTACCATATCCAGTTCTGCACCTATGAAGGTGAGGAGCTGCACTGGTTCGAGAACTGACTTTGGTAGGTTGAGAAGGAATCCTAAGGAAGTGAGCACTTGCTGGGTCACTTGCAGATGTGACTTGACTTGGTCTGGAGACTGGCCTACTATGAGCCAGTCGTCCAAGAATGGGAAAATGGAGATCTTTTGTCTTCTTAGGAAGGCAACAACAACTGCCAGGCACTTTGTGAAAACCCTTGGGGCTGATGTTAGGCCAAAGGGCATTGCTCTGAATTGACAGTGGCCTGAGGGCAATTCGAACCTGCAGGTACTTTCTGTGGGAGCACCTGATGGGAATGTGAAAGTAGGCATCTTTGAGGTCCAGGGAGGCTAGCCAGTCCCCTGGCCTTAGAGAGGGAAGGATAATTCCCAGAGTTACCATTTTGAACTTCGGCTTTAAAAAATGTTTGTTCAGATATCTTAGGTCCAGGATGGGTTGCCACTCTCCTGTCTTTTGGGGGGGTTAGGAAGTACCTGGAGTACAATCCTTTGCCCCTGTGTAGGGTGGGAACTCTCTCTATAGCTCTGAGAACTAGGAGAGAAGAAACCTCTGCCTCTAGGGCAAGGGTCTCTGAGAGATTTGCAGGTGGAAAAGATCTGGCTCTCATCTTGGGAAATTTTTTGAAGCTGAGAACCAGTCCCTGGCTTACTACTTCCAGGACCCACTTGTCTGATGTAAGAGACATCCAGTCCTGGACAAAGTAAGCCAGCCTGCCCCCTACTGGTATAGGAGAATTGACCCGGGCAGACCCATCAGGGTGTCTGCTTGGCATGGGCTTTAGGCTGAGGGGTGGATGCAGGCCTGCTCATCCCCCTTCTGCCTCTCCCTCTAAAGAACCCCCTCTGCGAAAAAGGAGAAGAGGAGGCCCGAGCTTGTTAAAAAGGCCTTTGGAAAGGCCTGCCCCTGCCCCTGGACTGCTGCCTTTGAGGAGCTGCTTGCCTTCTTTGGCCTGAGCACTCCTGTAAGTGGTCCTGTACTCGTCCATCATCTTCATGTAATTCTCTGTCTGCTCCCCAAACAGAGAATTACCAATTACAGGAAAATCCATGGCCTTAGCCTGGGTATCCTGTGAGAGGCTAGTACATCTGAGCCAAGCCATCCTCCAAAGAGCCACAGATGTAGCCATAACTCTTGATGATACATCACTGGAGTCTACAGCAGCATGAAACTGTACTATCGATGCCTCAATCCCATCTGCAGCCACCTGCTCCAGCTCCTTGGCAAGCTGGTCAGAAGCCTGCTTAGCCAGTGCCAGTACAGTGTCCCACCTGGACTTCTGGTACCTGGCTGTATAGGCCACATAGTTAGCCTGCCTGTGTCCCAAAGATGCTGCCATGTATTGTTTCTTTGCCATGGCATCAATCTTCCTGGAGTCCTTGTCTGGGGGGTGTGATGCCAAGGGAATGTTTGCCTTATCACAGGCAGCAGCCTGCACAACCCCAACATGGCTGCATTGCTGAAAAAGGAACCCCGTGTCTGAGCCTGAGAGAGTGTACCTCTTGTCCATTCGTCTGTCCACAGGAGGTATAGAATTAAGAGACTTAAGAATTTTTTGTGTCTGTTTCCCAAAGGATTTGTGGAGGGGAACAGACAGTCTCCTGGACTCTGGGATGTCCATAATCTCAACATAATCAGGCTCTTCCTGATCCTCTACTGCTTCCTCCACAAGAAGCTGGAGGGTATCGGCCACCTTTTTGTAGAACATGTAGTGTGAAGGGGACTCAGAAAGCCTAGGAGGAGAAACACCTGAAGGTCTGTCTGGGGAGATGTCCGGGTCAATAGGCACATCCAGACTTTCAACATCACCATAATCATCCTCATACTCTCCCTCTTCCTCCTCCTCCTCTGGTTCATAAAATTCCTCCAAAGTATAATCCGGAACTAGGGGAACCGACCGAACCGAGCCCCTGCCAGATGGTGCCGGTTCGGTCGGAACCAAACTAAGTGATTGCACAATCCTAATCGCCTTGGCTATTTCATCGGCGGTCGGAGTATGAAATTCTGGGTCCAAACCGGTCGATTTGTCTTTTCGTTTTCTTTTTGTCGGAACAGATTCCTTGGAATCGGCTCTCCTTTTCCCCGAAGTAGTATCGCCCTGGTCAGAGGGCACTCCTTCTGGTTCGGTCGGAACCGAACCAGGCTGGCCATCCGGGTCAGCGGACTTCTCGGCCTCCCTTTCCCTTAGTCTACCTAATCTCTTTTCCAGGGTAGATTTGGGAAAATTCTTGCAAATTTGGCAGTCTGAATCGAGGTGGTCAAACCCCAGACAATAAACACAGGTGGTGTGGGGATCAGCCTTAGCAAAGACCTCCCTACACACACTGCAGTGTTGAAACCCAGTGGGCCCAGTTTTTTTCTTGGGTTTCTCAGACATGGCCAATCCTAACCAAAAACTTACCCTTTTTGTGGCAATCCGCCAGGCAAGACTCACCTATCGGTTCCTGACCGTGTCACGGGTCTTGGAAAAAAACGTAACTAAATCTGTTTTTTTTAGAACCGATACAGACTGGTAACCACACTCTAAAGTAAAGCACAAGTTTTTTACCTCGTAATGATCGGTTCAGCCAAACTGATCCACAGCTTACAAGCTCCACACAGAAACAGAACAAAAACCTATCTAGTACTCACGGTACCACAGACAGAGACTTGAACCGACTATGCGGAAACAACAATACGGAAGAAACCGACCGAAAACCGACTCTTCAACCGACTTTTGAACTGAGCAGCAAGAGAAATCTCTGGAGCGACTGTTCAGTGAGGCGGAGTAAAGAATCTGACGGTTGCAGTTTAAACAACAGCAGACAGGGGCTTCAACCGAGCTCGTGATGAACGTTCAATGCAAGGCATAGATAAGTTAACCCTTTGTTCTCCGGGGCAGTTGAAAGGCAGGACCTAACTGCATATGTCAGAATACAGCAAGACTTCATGTTGTTTGAATTTATGGCTTTATATATCACAATGGTGGATGCTTCTGGGGACATCGAGGATGAAGCTGGCAAACCTATTGTATACAACATCTAATTTTGCCAGCTCCGTCCCCGAGCGCCCCCCCCCAAATACACCAAATCCCCATAATCTAAAATGGGTAGGATCATGGTTTCTGCAATCCTCCACCACACCTCCAAAGTTTATAGGGCTTTAGTCTATAAAGCATGCCCAACTTTCCACTAAGATTACCCATCAAATATTCCACATGTTTTTCCCATCTAATCTTTGATCTAACCAAACTCCTAAATATTTATAATGAGTTACCTGTTTAATTTTCTTTCCTCCCTTTGTCCTAATACCCAGTAACTGATGTTCCTTTGTAGGACCATGAAAGTATACCATTTGTGCCTTTTGTACATTTAGAATTAAAATAAGAGAAGGAAAAAAATGAATGGAGCGCAAGAAAAGCAGACTGTAATTTGGTATTAATTCTTTCCTGGGCACTACCCTCCACAAAAATCAGAGTGTCTTCTGCATATATGTGGCCTTATATCAGGATCTGTAAATTCCATAATATATATATATATATATATATATATATATATATATATATATATGTTAAAAAGGGGCCCAGGATAGATCTCTGGGGCACCCCCACTTTTATAGGAAGGGCAGATGATCTATGGACACCAAGTTCCACCATTTGTTTTCGCCCCATAAGAAAGAAGCTGAACCATTTCTGTTGCAAACCCTTTACCCCCAAATCCCAGAGCCTGAACAGGAGGAACTCATGGTTTAAGGTGTCAAAAGCCTTTGAAAAATCTATAAATGTGGCTCCCACAGACTTCCTCCTGTCCAAGCCAATATAAATATCTTCAGGCCTCCACCATACAGGCACATCAGATAACACAATATAGGTAGGAATAGGAGTTGGGGATACCCCTTATGGATGTTGAGTGGACCTCTTTGCATGTTAAGGTGCATAAGATCACATCTTCCTTCTCGTGGAAGGTGCATGGATGGAAAAGTATCATTAAATACTTTAGAACACCTCAAATAGTGGGAAAATATGATCAGACACATGGTTCTAAGTGTTGGAGGGGTTGTGGGGAAACCTGCGCCACACATACCCATATTTTTTGAGAGTGTCCCATAATTAGCCATTTTGGAAGGAAGTGGAGAGGGCTCTTTCAGAACTGTTCACAGAAATTACTGACCTGACCCCAGCTCACTATCTTACATCACCTCCCGAAACAGATCAAAGGGAGATCAACCCAAAAACTTCTTATGATTCTTTTAGTAGGAGACATAAAAGCCATATCATGCAGATGGTTACAGTGTGATCCTCCTTCGCAAAAAGAATGGGAAGATATTGTATTACAGATTTATAGAATTGAGAAATTGACAGCGGCTATTAACTGGAGATCTGAAAGCTTCTTGATATTCTGGAACAAATGGTTGAAAGACAGACGCATAGAAACAGAGAAGTTGATGGCAGATCAACTGGTGGGGGACTCCATCATAAGAGGGATCCAGCTAGGAACACAGGAGGGGGAGGACAGGGAGGTGAGGTGCCTACCAGGTGCCACGGCATGGAGGGATGGAAGGAAGATCCTGGGGATCACTGGGAAGGCAAGATGGGAGGGTGAGCTGGATGTCATTATCCACCTAGGTACTAATGACCTGGCAAATGGGGAGCCAAAGGAAGTTCAGGAAGAGTTTAGGAAACTGGGAGGGGTCTCAAGCAAGTAGCTACTTCTGTCACTTTCTCAGAAGTACTACCTGTGAGAGGCAAGGGGAGATAGAGTGCACGCATCAGGAACTTTAACTCATGTTTGAAGAACTGGTGCTGTGAGGAAGGGTTTAGATTCATTGGTGACTGGGGACCCACCTGGAGGATGGAGGTTTGTTCAAGCCTGACGCCCTGCATCCATCCTGGAGGGAATCCAAGCACTAATGATAAGTTTAAATGCTACACTGACAAGCATTTAAACTAGCAAAGGGAGTGGCAGGCCAGCAAGGATGGTACCTATAAGCCACCCCACACAGCTAGCAGTGGGAACCAGTGAACCAGAGGAGGGCTATCTTGCAAAGCAGTGTGCAAAAGATGGAGATTAGTGCCCAAGAGGTGGATACAGAAAAGGGCAAAATTCAGTAGAAGGGCAGACAGCAAGGAGAACCAGGGATAAATGACAACCAGGAAGGGCTGAGAACAGTGAAACAGTCTAGGAGGTCAAATCATTGAAAGCATGTGCAAATGCCAGGAGCCTTAGCAACAAAATGGAAGATCTGGAGGCTGTCATGGTGCAGTCAGACCTGGACATTGTGGCCATCACTGAAACCTGGTGTAATGATAACCACGACTGGGAGATGGCCATACCTGGCTACAACATATTCAGAAGAGACAGAGCAGGCAGGAAGGAGGAGGAGTGGCACTGTATGTGAAAAATGACATAAGGGCCACAGAGATCCAGGAGGAAACAAAATGGGGAGAGATACTGTGGGTTAAGCTGGAAAGGAAAATGGGGACAGCCATCCGCACAGGTGTGGTCTATAGACCACCAGTCCAGGAGGAAGAAACAGACAGGGAGCTGATGCTAGCCATCCAAAGAATGGCAGACAAGGGGGAGGTAATACTGGTTGGAGACTTCAATATTCCAGACGTGGACTGGAGCATCCCAGCAGCAGCATCAACTAGGAGCAGATTTATCCTGGACTCCCTTCAGGGTGCCTTCCTCAGCAACTGGTCATGGAACAACTCGGCAGAAGGCAATACTGGACCTTGTGCTCACAAACAGGGACAGTGCGAGGGGGGGTAACAGTGGGGAGCACCTGGGAAACAGTGACCACAGTCATTGTGGTTTGAAATCACAGAAAGAGCAGAACCAAACCACACAAAACACGATCCTGGATTTTAGGGGGCAGACTTTGGGAAATGGGAGATACCTGAAAGAGGCATTAAGGAATGGGACAGGAATCAGGGGTTAGGAACAGTGGCAGTATTTAAAATGGGGATTACAAGAACAACAGAATTATGCATTAAGCAGGTTAGCAAGAGGAAAGGAAGAGGAGACCATTATGGTTTTCCAAAGAGGTAGCAAGAAAGTGAAAGCCAAAAGATTGCATTCAGGCAATACAAAAGACACAGGCAGAAGGGATAGGGAGAAGTACCAGGAGAAGCAAAGGAGGCAGGGAGGTCAGTAAGGAAGCCAAAGCTCAGACAGAAGAGACACTGCAAAATCAGTGGGTAGAGGACAAAACCTTTTACAGGTACATAAGTGAAAAAAGAAAGACAAAGGGAGGGATAGTGAGACTGAAGAGGGAGGATAGGGGCAGCGTGGAGGATGACAACAGTAAAGCTGACATACTGAACAGGTATTTCTGCTCAGTCTTTACTGAGGAAGAGGAGGGTAATGGGTCTGAAGGGAGTACAAGGGTGAGAATGGTCAGAAATGGACACAAGTCCCTTTACACGAGAAAGAGTCCAAGGAACTGGAAGTAATAAGAGTTGATAAAGCAATGAGGCCAGATGGGGTGCACCCCAGGGTCCTTAAAGAACTAAGAGAGGTGGTGGCTGAACCTCTGGCCATCCTGTTTAGCCGATCACTGGAAACAGGGGAGGTACCCAAAGACTGGAGGACAGCAGATGTAGTCCCTTTATACAAAAGTGGGAACAAAGAGGAAGCAGGGAACTACAGACCAGTCAGCCTCACCTTGGTAGTGGGGAAGATCATGGAAGCACTACTGAAGGAGAGATTGGTGGAACATCTGGTTGTCAATGGACTACAGGACCCAAGGCAGCATGGTTTCACCAGGGGAGGTCATGTCAGACCAACCTTGTTGAATTTTTGACTGGGTGACTAGGAGGTGGATCGGGAGGGCAGTGGACATGGCCTATCTGACCTCAGCAAGGCCTTTGACACTGTGCCACATAGAAGACTATTACACAAACTGGGGAATATGGGTGGGGCAGGACAGTAGTGTGGTGGGTAGGTAACTGGCTGGGTGGCAGGACACAGAGGGTGGTGGTAAATGGCTGTCACTCCACAGAGGGAAGAGTGGACCAGGGGTACCACAGGGATCAGTGCTGGGACCGGTCCTATTCAACATCTTCATCAGTGACATTGCGAGGACCTAGAAGGCAGAATTTCACTGTTCGCTGATGACACAAAGCTCTGTAACAGAGTAGACACACCAGAGGGTGTTGACAGAATAAGAAGCGACCTGCAGAAACTTGAAGAATGGTCAGGGTTTGGCAGTTGAAATTCAATGCAAAGAAGTGCAAGATAATGCATATGGGGCACAAAAACCCTGGCACAATATATCAGTTGGGGGTGAGGATATAGCATGCACCAAGCAGGAAAGGGATCTTGGGGTTATCATCTCTGATGACCTCAAGGTAGGGAAACAGTGTGACAAGGCAGCAGGTAAAGCAAATAGGATGCTGGGATGTATGGCAGGGGCATCACCAGCAGGAAAAGGGAGGTCATAATTCCGCTATACAAGACACTAGTGAGGCCCCACCTGGAGTACAGTGTACAGTTCTGGAGACCATACCTCACGTAAGGACATAGGGTAGAGAAGGTTCAGAGGAGAGCAACAAAGATGGTGCATGGATTGCATCACAAGTCCTATGAAGACAGGTTGAAGGAACTGAACATGTACTCCCTGGAGGAGAGGAGGGTGAGAGGGGATATGATAGAGACATACAAGTATCTTACAAGGAGGAATAGGGTGCAGGAAAACACTATTTTTAAGCGAAAAAGATGTTCCAGGACTAGAGGGCATGGGATGAAGTTGAGGAGGACGATTCAGAGGAAACATGAGAAAGAACTCTTCACAGAACGGGTGGTGGACAAGTGGAACACCCTGCCAGAGGAAGTGGTGGGGCTGAAACAATCACGGATTTAAGAATGCATGGGATAGACATAAAGGAATTCTGGAGGTCAGGGGTAAGGGGCAACAGACTTCTAGGAAAACAAACTGAACTTACAAGCTCAAATGGGCAGACTGGGTGGGCCATAGGCCCCTATCTGCCGACACTGTCTATGTATCTATGTATCTATGTAAGAACCGCAAGGACCATCCAGTCTGCCCATTTCTTTTCTACCTTATGAATGTACCATCGACTTTTGCTCTGTCAATGGTCAATCTATTCATACTCATCTGTATTGCTCCCTTATGCCTATCCCATGCCTGTCTGAAGCCCTGCAATGTATTCATATCCACCACTTCTTGAGGTAGGCTGTTCCATGCATCCACCACCCTTTCTGTGAAAAAGAACTTCCTCACATTACCCCTTAATCAGCCTCCTTAAAATCTCATGCTGTGTCCTCTTGTCCTGCTATTTTTCTTATATTAAAATATGTTAGACTCTTTCAACCTTGTTAATGCCCTTAAGGTGTTTGAATGTTTCGATCATATCACCTCTCTCCCTCCTTTATTCTAGGCTATACATACTGAGCTCCGTTAATCTGTCCTCATATGTTTTCTGATGCAGTCCCTGCACCATTTTGATTGCCCTTCTCTGGACTGCCTCCATTTGGTTAATGTCCTTGTGAAGGTGAGGCCTCCAGTACTGCACGCAGTACTCCAGATCGGGCCTAACCAGTGCCTTGTAAAGAAGGACTACTACCTCCCTCTTACAACTTGTGATATCCCTACTAATACACCCTAACATCCCCCTAGCCTTATCTACTGCTTTAGTGGTCTGCTTGGATGATTTCAGGTCATCTGTGACGATGATGCCCAAGTCTCTTCCTTCCCTTGTGACTGCCAGCAACTCCCCACCCAGCCTATAGGTGGCTTTAGGGTTTCTCTTCCCTATGTGCATGATCTTGCATTTCTTTGCGTTAAACCCCAGTTGCCACTCTGCCAACCATTTTGCCAGTTTATCCAGATCTCTTCTCATTCTACCTACCCCACCTGGATCATCTACTCTGTTGCAGATCTTGATGACATCTGCAAACAGGCAAACCTTACCCTCCAGTTCCTCTGCAATGTCACTGATGAAGATACTGAAGAGGACTGGCCCTAGGACTGTTCCCTGAGGTACCCCACTTGTGACTTGCAGCTCTTCTGACTGTATACCATTTACCACCACTCTCTGTTGTCTGCCTGTCAACCAGTATGCGGCCCAGATGACCAACTTCTGACCCACCCAGCTTATTAATCAATCTTCTATGTGAAACAGTATCGAAAGCTTTGCTGAAGTCAAGGTAGGCGACATCAACTGCTCCCCCTTGGTCCACTGCTCTGGTTACCCAGTCAAAGAAATCTATGAAATTAGTTTGACAGGACCTTTCTGTTGTAAACCCATGCTGTCCTGGATCCCGTGCTTCTATGGATTCCAGGTGTTGCACTATCCTTTCCTTAAGGAGTGCCTCCATAATCTTGCCCACTACTGAGGTAAGACTGACTGGTCTGTAGTTCCCTGCCGCCTCCCTACTACCGCTCTTGTGCAGCGGGATCACATGAGCCCTTCTCCAGTCTTCTGGGATCTCTCTTGTAATCAGAGACTCACTAAACAGTTCTGATAATGGATCTGCTAGTTCCACCCTTAGCTCCGTTAGTACCCTGGGATGTATGCCATCAGGTCCCATTGCCTTGTCCATAGAAACATAGAATCTAATGGCAGATAAGGACCATTTGGCCCACCTAGTCTGCCCATTTCTCTACCTAATGGATAAGCTGCAGATCCTAGTTAACCAACAGCCTACTTCCTCCTACCCCTCATTAGAATTGCCTTATGTCTGTCCCATGCATTCTTGAATTCCCCAATTCCCCCACTGTTTTTGACTCTACGACCTCCTCAGGAAGGCTGTTCCATAAATCTACAACCCTCTCCGTGAAGAAATACTTCCTCACATTACCTCTGAGCCTCCACCCCCCATCTTCAAATTGTGCCCCCTTGTTCTTACACATCTCTTTTTCTGAAAGATGCTACCCTCTTGGACTTTGCTGATTCCCTTGAGCAGGGTTTTATTTAACTCTAAAAATTGATTAGCGTTTTGCTCATAAAAGTTCTAAAACTTTGTGAAAATGCATAACACTTGCCTCACTGTGTTTAACCAACATTACACTTCCAGAAAACCTATATAAATGCTTTCTGTACAGTTAGTATTGCCCCAAGAAAAAAACTGCTAATCAATTATTTAAAACCCTGCCCTTGAGGTACTTGAAAGTTTCTCACGTCCCCCCTCTCCCTCCTTTCCTCGAGGCTATACATCTTAAGTTCCTTTATTCTTTCTTCATATGTCTTCTGGTGCAGACCCTGCACCATTTTGGTTGCCCTCCTCTGGACAGCCTCCACCCTGTCTATGTCTTTTCGGAGATGGGGTCTCCAGAACTGTACACAGACTCCAGATGTGGTCTTACCAACTGTCTGTACAGAGGGACAACAACTTCCTGTTTTCTACTGGTAAAGCTTCTCCGTGCATCTCAGAACTCTCAGCCCTCCTCATCATGCCTCACAGTGCTGGCCCACGCGCTTAGGTCATCATCTGATATGACTACCCCCCAGGTCCCTTTCCATTTCTGTTGTTCTCAGTATCTCACCCCCCATTGCGTACTCTTCCCCTGCGTTTTTGTTTCCCAGGTGCATTACTTTGCACTTCTTTGCGTTGAATCTAAGCTGCCATACATTTGACCATTCCTCCAACCTTGCCAAGTCCTTTTACGTCCTTTCCACCCCACCTTGCGTATCGACCCTGTTGCAGATCTTTGTGTCATCTGCAAAGAGACACATTTTTCCTCCTAGTCCCTCTGCAATGTCACTTAAAAAGGACCGGACCCAGTACTGAACCCTGCGGTACCCCACTAGTAACCCCCCTTTCTTCATGTGGACTCCATTTATTATTACCCTCTGTGTCCTGTTGTCCAGCCAGTGTTTTACTTTTTTTATACTTAGATCTTTATTCATTTCTCTTTTTTTTTTAAACTTGGACAGATATTATACCAACCAGTTTAACATTTTACATGTACTACCGTTTACACAATGATCATTCATTTATGCTCCGTCAGATTACTAAAATTACTACAATTTCCCTCTATTCACTAACCTAAAACTGTTATTTACTACATTGTTTTAAAACCTAACCTAAATATAAAAAATAAAACTTCGGAGATAAGTTTATAAACAGAGAAACAGGTATTGTCAGTTAATTAAACTCGGCTAATATGAGATGAATCACCTTGAGAGAGGAGTACAGTAGAAAAAAAGGAAGGGCACCCAACCTTCCTAATTACCCTTCTACGAACACAGAATTAGATGAAAATCTCAGACAGTATAAGGGGTGAGGGTAAAGGAAGGGGAATGGGTTGAAATAGGAAGGGGGAGGTATCTTTACACATTATCTTTATATGATTCCCATCTATTCCATCTATCATCATAACTATCCCCCCTATGATTACTGTGTATGTTATTCTTTCCATCTGTTGGATTTGGTTAATTATTCCCATCCAATCTTGCACTGCAGGGGATAACTGTTGAAGCCATTTTTTTGTTATAGATTTTAAGGCAGATATCATGAGGATCGCCCAGAGGTACCGTGCTGGCCCATCTCCAACTTCAACTGGGTAAAGTCATAATACACAATGTTCTGGATCCACTTCCATTGTTAAACTAAATAATGCAGATAAATGCTTAATTATTTGGGACCAGAAACCACAAATAGAAACAAAGAAACACAGAAACATAGAATTTGACGGCAGATAAGGACCGCTTGGCCCACCTAGTCTGCCCATTTTCCTACCTAACAGATAAGCTGCAGATCCTAGTTAACCAACAGCTTACTTCCTCTTACCCGCCCCTAGGACTGCCTTATGCCTGTCCCATGCATTCTTGAAGTCCACCACTGTTCTTGACTCCACGACCTCCTCAGGAGGCTGTTCCATGCATCCACAACCCTCTCAGTGAAAAATACTCTCACATTACCCTGAGCCGCCTCTATCTTCAAATTGTGCCCCTTGTTCTTGCAATCTCTTTTCTGGAAGATGCTACCCTCTTGGACTTTGTTAATTCCTTGAGGTACTTGAAAGTTTCTATCATGTCCCCTCTCCCTTCTTTCCTCAAGAGTATACATATTAAGCTCCTTTAGTCTTTCTTCAGATGTCTTCTGGTGCAGACCCTGCACCATTTTGGTTGCCCTCCTCCGGACAGCCTCCACTCTGTCTATGTCTTTGTGGAGATGGGGTCTCCAGAACTGTACACAGTACTCCAGATGGGGTCTCACCAACTGTCTGTACAGAGGGATAACAACTTCCTGTTTTCTACTATTGATGCCTCTTCCTATGCATCCCAGTATCCTCCAGCCTTCCTTACTGCCTTCTCACATTGCTTTCCCACCTTTAGGTCATCTGATATAATTACCCCAGGTCCCTTTCCATTTTACTGTTGTCAGTATCTCATCCCCATTGTGTATGCTTCCCTGGGTTTTGTTTCCACGTGCATTATCTTGCACTTCTTTGCATTGAATCTGAGCTGCCAAACATTTGACCATTCCTCCAACCTTGCCAAGTCCCTTCTCATCCTTTCTACTCCATCCTGTGTATCAACCCTGTTGCAGATCTTTGTGTCTTCTGCAAGAGACATACTTTTCCTTCCAGTTCCTCTGCAATGTCACTTATAAAGACATTAAAAAGGACTGGTCCCAGTACCGAACCCTGTGGTACCCCACTAGTAACCCTCCTTTCTTCACTGTGTACTCCATTTACTACTACCCTTTGCGTCCTGTTGTCTAGCCAATTTTTTATCCAGGCTACCACCTTGGGACCGATTCCAAGGCTGGCTATCTTGTGTATTAATCTTTGTGGGGACTGTATCAAATGCCTTGCTAAAATCTAGGTAGGCCATGTCCACAGCCCTCCCTGATCTACTACTTGGTCACCCAGTCAAAGAAATCTATTAGATCTGCCTGACATGACCTTCCCATCGTGAATCCATGCTGCCTTGGGTCCTGTGCCCCACTGGCCTCAAGGTACTCAACAATTCTTTCCTTCAGAAGTGATTCCATCATTTTCCCTACCACTGAGGTCAAACTAACTGGTCTGTAGTTTCCTGCCTCTGTCCTGCTCCCACTTTTGTGAAGAGGAATTACATCTGCCTCCTCCAGTCCTTGGGTACCACCCCATCCTCCCATGATTTGTTAAAGAGAGTAGTCAGCGATGTCACTAGTTCTACCCTTAGTTCTTTAGAATTCTTGGGTGAATCCCATCAGGCCCCATTGCTTTGTCCACCTTCAATTTTATAAGTTCATTCAGAACCCTTTCTTCTGTAAATGGACTGGTATCAACCCCTGTCTTCAGAGTGTTTCTCTTGTTTGGTTTAGGTAACTCCTCCTCTTCCTTTGTGAATACTGAGCAGAAATATTCATTCAGTAACCCTGCTTTTCACTGTCACCCTCACCCATATTCCTCTCCTTTATTAAGCTTCAGTATCCTCCTTGGTCTTTCTTCGCCCCTAATGTACCTATAAAAGGTCTTATCCCCCTTCTTAACAGAATTGGCTATCCTTTCTTCGGTTTGGGCCTTTGCTATTCTGACTACCTTCCCAGCCTCTTTCTGCTTTAACTGATAAAGTTCTCTGTCCTGCTCCTTCTGTGTTTCCTTATATTTCCTGAATGCTGCCCTTTTCTCCTTAACTTTCCCTGCCACCTCTTTTGTGAACCATAGAGGTTTTTTCCTTCGTTGTGTTTTATTGATTTTTTTTACGCAAAGGCTTGTTGCCTCTGTGATGGCTGTTTTGATCACTTCCCATTGTTCCTCCACCCCTCCTTCTTGCCTGTTTGCTAGTGTTTTTCTGAGGCACTCTCTCATTTTCCCAAAGTCAGCCCTCCTAAAGTCTAGTACTCTTGCTTTCGTATGGCTTGATTGTATGGCTGTGTTTATCGTGAACCACACTGTTTGGTGGTCACTTGTTCCCAGATGGCTACCCACTTCTAAATCTGAGTCTAAATTCTAAATTCCCGGACACCCCCAGAACACATGTGCCTGGTCTGCTGTGGTATCACCACATATCCGCCAACAGGTTCCCTGTGTCTGCGCTCCCATTTTACATAATTTCTTCGGCATGTGAAAATACCTAATCCTTACTTTCCAGGCATATTCCCAACAACCTGGTGATGATGTTGTTTTCCAACTGTTTCTAAATATTGCCATCCATGTTTGAGAATTTAGAACGATCCCGAATTCCTCTTTCCATTTCCTCTGTACCTTTTGTACATTATGTGCTGTATCTGCGATCTGGTTCCTGTATAACATAGTGATTGCCCCCTTCCCATGACTTCCCTCCCATACTGTTTCTATCACCCGGGGGAAGGGCCTCTCATCCTGCCACATCATAGTTTGTCTCAATCTATTAGATATGTAGTCCCGTAATTGGTAATAATAAAGACGGTCCTGTGATGACCAATTGTTTCTGGTTTGAAGTGTTTCAAATGGTATCAGATCCGATCCTCTGAGGACCTACCATGTTGCGTATATCCCTCTTCCCATCTGTACGTTATATCAAGTGTGCGTAGTGGCTGGAGGATATTCGGTATCATAACACCACCACCTATATTTCCATAGATTTTTAGCTATACATCCTCGCCTTGTACCCTGAATCCATCCTTTTAACGTGACCTGGACTGTATGCATTTGGAAGGAAGATATGTCTATCTGAGAGGAAGGAGAAATAAAATAGCATGTAGTGGGGGGTTATTTGCTATAGATAATTCCATTTGTTGCCAATGTGCTTTATATAGGGGGTGAGACCACATAAGGGCACTTTTCATTTGAGCTGCGAGACAGTACTCATGAAGATCTGGGCATGCCTTCCCTCCTTTCTGTTTGGGTAGGATTAGTGTTTTTTTAGAAATCCTCGGATATGTTCGGGCCCAAAGAAAAGACAGCATCCGTTTCTGCCATTCTCCCATATCCCTTTTCGGGATTAAGCATGGCACTGCCTGAAATAAGTAAAGAAATCTTGGTAGTATATTACTTTTAAGTGTTTGAAGTCGGGAGTGGAAGCAGAGACCACTTATCTAGGTCTGTCCAGGCCACTCGCGCCAGAGGAAGGAAGTTATCCTCAAAAAGATTTCTGGGGGATGTTCCAATATGAACACCCAGATATTTAATAGTTGGGCAGTCCCATCTCATCGGATATTTAAGTTTAAATTCCTGAGGTACTTCCGCATTTAAGACCAAAACCTCCGTCTTTGCCCAATTTAATTTGCAACCTGAAAGCCTGGAGTAGGTTTCAATTTGCTGAAATACTTTCGGTAATGAACCTTCTGGTTTCGTCAGATATAACAGAATATCATCCGCGTATAGTGTGATTTTATGTATAGAGTTGCCCCACTTGACACCCTCCATCTCTCCATGTAATCTTATACTCTGAGCAAGCGGTTCTATGTAGAGAGCAAATAAAAGCGGTGAGAGTGGGCAACCTTGACGTGTGCCTCTAGTAAGCTTAAAAGGCTCTGATATAAAACCATTGGCTCTTACATATGCTACTGGAAAAGTGTACATCTTGATTATTATGTTGAGGAGGGTATTCGGAAAACTGAAGCCGGCCAGGGAGGTCCACAAAAATTCCCAAGACACTTGATCGAACGCTTTTTCTGCATCCAAGCTCATAATATAGGTTGGTTGTTTTGTTTTCTGTATATTTTCAATAATATTAATTGATCTACAGACATTGTCCAAAGTCTGTCGGCCTGGGACAAAGCCCGCCTGATCTATGTGCATCAATCCTGGTAAAACCTGTTCCACCCTTTTAGCTATGATTCCAGCCATTATCTTATAGTCTACGTTTAATATGGAAATAGGGCGATAGGACCCACAATTGGTGGTGTCCCTGGCCGGCTTCGGTATCACAGACAGAACTGCCTGTGTCCACGAGGGTGGCATTTTACCCTCGTCTCGGTGAAGATAATTGTACGCTTTACATAATAAAGGGGAAAGGAGTTCCTTGAACTGTTTATAAAATTCACTGGGATGTCCGTCTGTACCGGGACATTTACCTGTTTTAATCCTCTTAATTTCCGATTTAATCTCAGTTTCCGTGAAGAGATGACTCAGTACCTCCCCTTGGGTATGGGTCAATCTGGCCAAGCCCAGTGGACTCAAAAAGTTTTTAATCTCCTGTTCTGTAGACTTAGGGCCCCCGTTATATAATTTTTCATAATATTTTTTAAAAGTGTCTGTTATTTTTTCTGTTTTATATTGCAAAGTTTGATTTACAGGGTCTCTGATTTTTGAAATTACCGCTCGGCTCTTAAACTGACGAAGCCGACTAGTCAGTAATTTCTGGGCACGAGGTCCTCCCTCATAGAATCTCTGCCTCAAGTAAATAAGCCTCTGTTCTACTTGATAGTCAAGGATCTTTATATATTCCTCTTTTAATTTTTTTAAGCGTTTCCCTCTCTCTCTGCTAATGTTTTGTTGTTGTAATTGCTCCAGGTTTTGTATTTGCTCCTGCAGTTCTTTTCGTTTTTTTTTCCCTGTTTTTCTTTAATCTGGACGAAATCTCTATAAATGCCCCTCTGACAATTGCCTTTATTCTATCCCATAGGATACCGGAAGATATCTCAGGTGTTGGTTCATTTGAATTGCCTGTTCAATAGTTTGGGTTATTTTATCCTGCACTTCTTTTAACTGCAAGAGGGAGGTGTTAAGTCTCCAAAATGTACAGTTTTTCGGGGTGCCTATGTTTAGTTTCAAATAAATAGGACTATGACCCGACAGTGGGGTGATTCCTATATCCGAGGATTTACAGATTTCAAGTGCTTCTTTAGTGGTTATAAAATAATCTAATCTTGAGAAGGTTTGGTGGGGTGGTGAAAAGAACGTATACTGTCTACTCTTATTATTTAAAGCGCGCCAAACATCTACTAAACCTATTTCCTCCAGCAATTTAGCCACCTTATGGGCAACTCCTTTTTCCCTCCTAAGTGGTTGGGCTGTAGAGTCTAGTTTGGGGTCGAGTCTCGGGTTGAGGTCCCCACCTACCACTAGGTATCCCTCTGTCCAGTCCATAATTTTAATAAAAAAATCACAATAGAAAGAGAACTCAGTGCCTGGTGGAGCATATAGTGATACTAGAGTTATCCCACCCCCAATCTTGCCCTTGACAGCTGCAAATCTTCCCAGTTTGTCTAACAACGTGTCTACCAGCTCAAAATGGGTGGAATTGGGAATAAGTATCACAGTCCCTCTCCTACGACTCCGCCCATATTCAGCCGCAAATCACTTTTTATATCCGAATTTTAATAATTTGCCATGTTCTGTTTTATTCATGTGAGTCTCCTGAAGCAGGATAATATTCGCTCAAGTTTTCTTTAAAAAGGACATAACCCGGGATCTTTTGATGGGATGTGCTAGCCCATTAACATTGTAAGATAAAATTATTAACTCTGAACGAGCCATTAAGACGGTTTAGTTTTAAGTCCAAAATGATTAACAAGGTTGTGCAGGATACATCCTTCTTTGCAGTTCCCCATCTCTCTACAGAAATCACCTCGACACTACTCAACTCTCCCTTAAGAAATAACAACCTAATAACATTTTTGAAAAACAGTCTTCCATAATTCAAAAACTTTAAACATTACTTGATTCTCCAACGTGAGATCTGCTCTTTCTAGGAGATCTCTGTGTTCAGTATTGCCACCCAAAAGAGAAAGGACACGGAACAAGGGAGTTGGAGTACTTACGCTCCTAACTGCTAAACTGCAGCTCTCCCTAGGAGCCTACGCTGGAAATAAGAATGGCTCCTTATTAGCTGAAAACAGCTATGTTGTGACGCAGGTAGTTATAATGGGCTAAACAGTTTAATTGTTACCCAAACTACCTTTAGCAAGCAATTGTACAGACACTCTTTACAGTCTAGTAGTGTCTGTAATAGAGTCCCCCCCCCCCCAGAATCGGCCCACTCTCACTTTAAATTTTTTCTAAGCACCAAACCTACAACATAAAGTACAGAGGTACATTTTTCCTTCCTCTCAATTATCAAGCTTGTGCTCCAAGAACTATCGAGGAAATTTGCTTTACACATGCATAGTAAGTCTAGGAGTTTTTATAACAAAGTTCCCCAGTCTGTTCCGTTTGTTTTGCTGCTTTAAAGCACATCGAGGTGAACAGCAGGAACGAGGAGTATTAATAGTTATTCATTCTGCTCTAGTCTGATAGTGCAGGGTAACAGTATAGGCCCCTAAGTCACCACCTGGCCGTCCGGACATGCAAAAGTACCTGAATAGATTAATCAGTCCTGGGTATCTGTAACCCTTGTTTTATTTTCCTGTGATTTCTGTAGTGCTGCTCTAATCCCTGGTACGCGTGATGTTGTTGTCTGGGATCCTCGTCCTCGCCGGCTTTTATTCAACGCGATCAGCCAGTCGATGGGGGCCTTCAAGACTGCGTGTGGTCTCTGCTCATGTGCAGTCTCTGGTACAGTTTCCATCCAGCCACTCTCTACAAAGGCCCTTCTCGCCTCCTCTGCAGAATCATACACTCTCACTCCTTCCGGCCAGTGGATTCGGATCCGAGCTGGGTAAGGTGTGTTAAAGCGGATATTTCTTGCCCGAAGGATCTTTAAAATAGGGCCATATTTTAATCTCTGCTTCTGTACCTCAACTGGGTAATCATGATCAAAAAACAGATGACTCGTCAAATGTTTTATCTCTTTCTGTTGCCAAGCTCTCTGAAGGATATCTTCTTTTACTCTGAAGCTATTAAATTTAAGCACAACAGATCTAGGTCTGGCTTCTGCTGGGGGCTTCGCCTGTAAAGCCCTGTGCGCTCTTTCAATACCCAGTTGGTATCCTGCTGGCAGTTGAAGTACATCAGCTATAAGGTCGGAGATAAAATCGATCATCCGTTCCAATTTGGCACCCTCGGGGAGGCCATGAATTCGCATGTTCTCTCGTCTCGATCGACCTTCCAGATCAGTCCATTTATTTTGTAGCTGTTCTGTATGATTTACTAGGGCTTGTACTATTAGGCCCATTTTGGTAGTGTCATCCTCCGTGTTACTTATACGGCCCTCCGCTTCCTCCAATCTCTTCTCCAGGTCTGTTAGGTGCTGATTCAGTTGCTTAAATTCAGCTCTGTTTTCGGCTCTCATTTCTTTTATCTCACTGAAGAGCTTCTCAAAACGCGACTGAGATAACCGGTCATTTTCTGCATCTGTGTCTGGAACACTGTCGGGGGAAGGGCTTCTACTTTCATCTCCATGTTGTGGTTTGAATCCTACTACATCGGAGCGCTTAGGCGTTTCTTTTATTTTAGATCTCCCTCTAGTATCCTTTGTTTGTTTAGTACTTGCCATTTTGACCAGTTTGGTGCTGTTGTTCTTTGTTTTTTAAACTTTTTAGGCCTCTGGAAGGGACAGCTCTCTTTAGCTTGCTGCTATTCGATCCGTGACGTCACCGGAAGTCCAGCCAGTGTTTTACTCAGGCTACCACCCTGGGACCCACTCCCAGGTTGGCTAACTTGTTTATTAATCTTTTCTGTGAGACTGTGTCAAATGCCTTGCTAAAGTCTAGGTAGGCCATGTCCACAGCCCCTCCCTGGTCTACTACTTTGGTCACCCAGTCAAAGAAACCAATTACATTTGTCTGACATGACCTTCCTGCTGTGAATCCATGCTGCCTCAGGTCCTGTGCCCCACTGGCCTCTAAGTACTCAACAATTCTTTCCTTCAGAAGTGATTCCATCATTTTCCCTACCACTGAGGTCAAACTGACAGGTCTGTAGTTTACTGCCTCTGTCTTGCCCCCACTTTTGTGAAGGGGAATCACATCCGCCCTCCTCCAGTCCTCAGGTACCCACCATCCTCCCATGATTTATTAAAAAGGGTAGTCAGTGGTGTTACTAGTTCTTCCCTTAGTTCTTTTAGAATTCTGGGGTGAATCCCATCAGGCCCCATTGCTTTATTCACCTTCAGTTTTAAGAGTTCTTTCAGAACCCTTTCTTCTGTGAAAGGACTAATATCAACCCCTCAATCCAGAGTGCTTCTACTGACTGGATTAGGTATCTCCCCTGCTCTTCCACTGTGAATACTGAGTAGAAGTATTTGTTCAGTATCCCTGCTTTTTCACTGTCACTCTCTGCCCAACCACCTTCCTCTTTAATTAGCCTCAGTATCCCTGCCTTAGTCTTTCTTTGCTCCCTAATGTGCCTATAAAAGGTTTTATGCCCCTTCTTAACCGAGTTGGCAATCTTTTCCTTGGTTTGGGTCTTTGCTATTCTGACTGCCTTTCCCATTTCCTTCTGTTTTAACTGGTACAGTTCTCTGTCCTGCTCCTTCTGTGTTTCCTTATGCTTCCTGAATGCTGTCTTTTTCTCCCTAACCTTCCCTGCCACTTCTTTTGAGAACCATAGTGTTTTTTTCTTTCATTTCGATTTGTTTATTTGCTTCACACAAAGGCTTGTTGCCTCTGTGATAGCGTTTTTGATGTTTCCCCATTGTTGCTCCATTCCACCTTCTTGCCTGTTTGCTAGTGCCCTCCCATTTTGACAAAATCAGCCCTCCTGAAGTCCAGTACCTTCACTTTTGTATGGCTTGACTCTACAGATAAGTTTATCGTGAACCACACTGTTTGGTGGTTGCTTGTTCCCAGATGGCTGCCCACTTCAAGATCTGAGATCCTCTATCCGTCCCCATTTGAGAGTACCGGGTCTAAAATTGTTCCCTCCGGAGTGGGTTCCAAAACTAGCTGTCTGAGGCATGCCCCCTGTAGGGCATCGAGAATGGCCCTGCGCTTGGATGTGGCTGCAGCAAAGGTGCTCCTGTTAACATCTGGCATATTCAGGTCTCCCATCACAATATCTCCTCTTTCTCTGCCATCCTAAGGATGCCTTCTATCTTTTCCATGTTCATTTCTTCCCCCTGAGACGGGGGTCTGTATACAACCCTTGTGCGGACTGTGGTGCCATTTCCAGTCTCCAGGGTGACCCACAGTGCCTCCTCTCCTCCCTGTTTACTCTTTAGGTCTGTTGCTTTGATCCCTTCCCTTACATAGAGAGCTACTCCTCCTACTCTTCTTCTGCCTCCCTCCCTGTCCCGCCTGTAGATTGTGTACCCTGGTATGTTGATATCCCAGTCATGGTTCCCTGTGTACCATGTTTCTGTGACTGCCACGATATCCAGGCATCCCTCTTCCATCAAGGCCACCATTTCGGGGAGCTTTTTACCTAGACTACGGGCACTGGTACTCATTACCCTCCATTTTTTATGGCTTTATATTTTTTTTGCTCCATCCCTGTCCTTACCGCCTTTGTCTTTTTCTCCATTTACCCCGTCCTTCTCCCTATCGACTGCTCTATCGTGGTGTTTACCTCACTTACTACCCTGATTTTGGGAAGGGGGGCTAGGATTTCCCTTCTCCTTTTCAGTGTCTCTCCCCTTCGCTAGTTTAAATGCATGCCAATGAAGCATTTAAACCTATCACCTAGGACCCTGGTTCCACTCCTGGATAGATGCAAACCATCGCAGCAGTATAGGCCTGCATCCCTCCAGTTGGAGCTCCAGTCCCCAATGAAGCCAAATCCCTGAGCTCTGCACCAGTTTTTCAACCAGTTACTGAATGCCATGGTGCGGAGTACCCTAGCCTCATCCATGCCATAGACAGGTAGCACTTCCGAGAAAGTTACCATGTGTGCTACTTGTCTAAGGCCCCTCCTCAACTCCACAAACTCCTGTTGCACAGCTCTGATCCCATTCTCAGCCAGGTCATTTGTCCCTAAGTGGATAATAACATCCATTTCACTCCCCCTTGCAGATGCTCCAACGATCCTGAGGATTCGTTTCCTGTCCTTCCAAGCCATGGCGCCAGGCAGGCACCTTACCTCCCTTTCCCCTCCCTCCCATAGGTCTACCCTCCTACTGACTGAGTCCCCCACCAGGAGTGGTTTCCTTCCCCTGTGGGGTCCTGTGCCACCCTCCTGTGGGTCTCCATTGTGGAGGTTCCCAGCACCCTCCTTGGTCTCCACCGCAGGTGCCTCCATAGAGGAACCATGCTCTGCTGGAGTGGCGAATAAATTGTGGAAAGGTACAACTGGAGTAAAGCGCCACTGTTCCACCACCCTCACCCTCCCTGAGCCCACCGTAGTCCAACCACTCCTCTTTCTTGGCAACCTCTGAGGTAGTGGCAGTGGCCTGGGTGGTCCCTGGGTGCATGAGTAGGTTTCCCGAATCCTTGCCAGGTCGTCATGGAGATGAACAACCTCCTCCCTGAGACCAGAGAGGTGCCTGCAAATAGGGCAGCAACGCAGTCTCCAGAAAGTCTCCCGGAAGACTGCTGCTCCACAGCCAGTGCATTGCACCACTCCCCACATGTCTGTGTCCCTTCCTATTATAGATGCTTTTTTTGTTTCCTTGTTTTAGTGTGTGCAAGCTTGTGAGTGCCTTTACCCCCTATTCAGTGTGCTGTGCCTTTAAGGATATGAACAGGTGTATGTTGTTAGCAGTTTTGGGGAAGTGATGTCAGAACACCTGCTCTAAAGAAAGTTATGCGCTTGGGGGGGTGGGTGGGGGTAAACCTGTGCCCTCCAGAAACAATCACCTACAACTCTCACCCTCCACCCCGGGGAGTGCCTTCCTTCCTTTCAGACACCTATTTCCAGAGGTTAAGTAACAGGTCTAGTCACAAATGACTGCAAATATCTCCCAGCTACAGTTCCTCCCTGGCAAATAAAAGATAAACTAAGAAAAGTCAACCCCAAAAACAGAGAATCAAAACTAGTTACTTACACAGGTCTAAAAAGTAATAATTCAATTCAGCGTAGTCTATTAAAGAACCTCCTTGATTTAAGGAAGCTTTGGCTGCTTTATCTCTCTTTCTCTCTCTCTCTCTGTCTCATCGAGTTCTCGTAGGACCCTTTCTTTCGTGAAGGGACTAGTGCACCCTGCCCCCCCCCCATGTCCATAGTGCTGAGCTGTGGGCCCTGCCCTACCTTCTCTTTAGTAAATACTGAGCAGAAGTATTTATTTAGGATAGATGCTTTTTACATGGTCCTCCTCCTCACATGCCCCCTTAACCCCTTTGATCTTAGCAATACCCCCTCTGGACCTTCTCCTTTCACTATTGTATCTATAGAAAGTCGTATCACCTTATTTTACTGTTTGTGCTAGTGTTTTCTCAGTTTGGGACTTTGCCTGCCTTACTGCCTTACCTGCTTCCCTTAGGGAAGTTTGGTATGCCTCCCTATCTTCATCCCGCTGCGTTCCCTTATATTTCTTGAAAGGCCAGCCTTTTGGCTCTGACCTTTTCTGCTACTGTTTTTGAGAACCAAAGTGCTTTCCTTCTTCTTTTGCACTTCTTTTTCTCTCTAACACAGTGGGATGCTACTTCAAGTATTGCATCCTTAATGCTTGCCCACTTTGCCTGTACCCCTCACCTGTATTTCTTTTTGCCAGGGCTAGCTTAACTCTCTTGGTCATCTTATCAAAGTCAGCTCCTCTGAAGTCCCATATTTTTGCATTGGAATGGGATGATTTAGTTCTAGTGGCCAAACTGAACCATACCACGTGATGGTCACTGGCCCCCAGGTGACCTTCTACCTGGAGATCTATGATCCCTTCCCTGTTAGTTAGTACTAGATTTAGGATAGCCCTGTCTCTTGTGGATTGTTGTACCAGTTGTTTGAGGCCTTCCCCCTGCAGGGAATCCACTATGTGTCTAGTTTTGGCAGATGTTCCTGCTGATATTAACCAATCTGTATATGGCATGTTGAAGTCTCCCATTATCAGAACCTCCCCTTTAGCTGTCATGTTTTGTATATCTTCTAACAGTAATGTGTCTATGTCCTCCCCCTGGTCTAGAGGCCTGTAGACAACACCAGTTCATATGGCTGTCCCATTTCCTGTCTCCAGGGTGACCCACAGTTCTTCTGGCTCCTTATGTGTATTCTGAATTTCTGTAGCATTGATATTTTCATTGGCATAAAGGGCCACTCCATCCCCAATTTTGCACCTCGGTCTCTTCTGAACAGTACATAGCCAGGTACTGAAGTCTCCCAAGTGTGGTTACTGGTAAATCATGTCTCGCTAAAGGCTACTATGTCCAGTTTAGCCTCTGTTATTATTGCCTGCAGGTCTGGGATCTTGTTTCCCAGACTGCAAGCATTTGTGTGCATGATTTTCTATTGGTCAGATTTCGGTGCGTTAGTTGTTGGGCGAGGTCTGGCATTTCCCCAGTGTGTCGTATGGGCAGCCGGACCCTTCTCTTACCTGGTGATGCAAATGAACTACAAACATGCTGAACTCCTGTTTGACCACTAGCTGGGGGGGAGGGGTGTTCTTCCCATTCGACATATCAGGGCTGCACCCCTCTCCCCATTTGCTAGTTTAAATAATCTACAAAGACGTCAAACTTCTGCCCCAATGCACTGACTCTCTCCTTAGTCAGATGCAGTCCATCAAATTTAATTAAGACAGCCAATTCTTTCTAGATCAATGGAATATGTGCCACTGTTTTTACAGGCAGCAAATTGTTCCATTTGTGTAATTGTAATACTGGAAAACTGTCTGTGTAACCTCCAAAAATTTAATAAAATGCAAATTGCTGATTTCACTTGTAACTTCATGGTTGTTCCTCAACCCCGGGTCGACCCTGAAAAAGGGACTGTAATTGTCTCAGTGGACTTACCCAGTTACCAAAACTCAAATAAATAAATAAAAAACAGAACATTCTGTTCCAGAGCTGGTCTCCTGTTGACAATTCCGTAAACAAGCTTGTGGAGGTCAAAATGCATCTCAACGTCAACATCCGTGTTCCAGACTGTTACCTCTTCTAATAAACCCAAATAAATTTCTGCAATTATTTCAACAATATATTTATACACATTTGCAAAACCAGAGATCCCAGCTTCACCTAAAGATTCAATCACTTTTTTTAGCCACAGAGAAGCAAGGGGAGAAAAAGACTAGAAACAGCAAGTGATGGACGAGAGATAACAGGGGGAAATTGTGGGACCATCAGATTGGCCAATTCCTAGCTGCCACTAGAATAAATGTGATTATGCAATCAGAAAGGCAAGAGACAGACAAGAGGCAGAAAAGAACAGGACAAAATAGATCGCTTGTAACTCTCTCTGCATAACAAATGGGACAGGGTCTTACCCAGTGCTGTCACATGGCCCTGCTGATCAGCTGAGAGCGAGACACAAGGATTACAACCACCACTACTAAAAATCTCAGTTTCTCTCTGTGATGAACTGTGCAGGGAACATGTCTGCACCAAAATCAGAAAATAACATGTTTATACAACTAAAATAACTGTAAGAGCCTGAGTATCTGTTGGAGACCCACTGCCCTGACGGTTCTCAGCACCTAGGTCGCAGCTGAGTATAGCACCAAAAGGCAGTGAAGGTGGGTGCTGACTTGCTCTGATTCAGCATGCCACTGTATGCACACGTTTGGGACCTGGCTGCCAATATAGATTAGGGTTATCTGGGCAGGGACATCACTGGTTCAATAAAGGGACAGTCAATGTGGATAAAGTGGCCTAACAACCTACAGTCAATGGGGAAAAAACAACAATCATTTCAGTTTACTAAAAGCAATAAATCACGGGGCAGGAACACGTGGAGCCACACGGGGTGGGGGGCAGGTGGATTGTTGAAATACTGCCAACCAGCATGGTGCAGAACACACTGACAAAGTATCATAATGTACATCTGGTCTGGTGCTGTGGTGGGTGGGCTTGGCCCCCGTTCCCCCAAACACACACACGCACACTCACTCACTCATACACACTAACTCACTCAAATACTTTACAAAATGGCAAGAAAAAGCCTACAAATTTCATTGGCGGTCACTTGACCCTGCATTAACTCTCCATAAATGCACAGTCAGGTGCTGAATCTCATTTTCCTCCTCAAAAAAACTGCTTACTGTAGAGACCTTTTATAAATATAATAAGTCCCTCCAGGGTGTGCATCATAGGATTTTAATGCACTTTCCAGGGGTGTACGGATGTCATCAGGGCATAGGTCAGGAAACATAAGCAGACGAGGAGAAGTTATTTATTTATTTTATTTAAACTTTGGTAACTGGGAAAAGCACACTGAGCCAAGGCTTATTTCCAATTGCAACCCGGGGAATAACGTACAAAAAGACATATGCAATAGGAGAGTGACATAGAGATAAAATGAAAATACATTTAAATACAATCAGTTTCATTGCTTACAGTGCAGTTATACAACACATTAGGGTAATTACATTAGAAGTACATTTAAAAATGAAAACCTGGGTGCAAGTGAGTCAGAGCCAAGTTGTTGGAGGTACTTAGGGGCAGTTGCAAGGAGCAGTACGAGTACTTCTGAGCAGGTGCTTGAACACTGGGAGCTAAGTGGCTTGCTGGAGGATAGAAGAAAGTTGGGTCCAGAGGAGAGGTAGACAGAAGGAGAAGGGAGACTGGCCAGTCGTGGGGTGAGGGTGGGGAGGGAGGGAGAAAGAGTGAGATGCTCTTAAGCGGAGAGGATAAGGTGGCAGGCTTGCTGGAGATTGGAGGGAGGAGAAACAGGAGGGGACAAGTCCAAACCAGAATTTGGTGATAAAAGCTAAGGAGTAGGCCTGGCGATGGCAGGAGAGGAGAGGATGACAAGAACAGAGGGAGCAGTGGTGAGTACGGAAAGGGGAGTTTGTGGCAAAGCGGCAAAAGGCATTTAGAAGGGTGTCTAGTTTGCCAAGGGAAGCGGCAGGAGTAGTGCTATAGACAATGCCTGCGTAATCGAGCATGGAGGGGGCTAGAAAGGGCTAGAAATATTGCAGTACATAACTCCAAGTTCTGAGTGCAGGGTGTCAATACATGCTGAGAAATTGAGCTTGTTATCTAGCCATACCCCAAGGTATCTGAAGGCAGAGACAACTTCAAGGGGGGAACTGTCTGGAGTGGAGAACACTGGGGATGATGAGAGTGTAGCAAATTTTTGTCTTGACCCAAAGGCCATAGAGACTGTTTTCTCTGCGTTTACTCTGTTTATTTACCTGGAACCAGTTTAGTATGTTGTTAAAATCATGCTGAAGAGGGGCCTCAACATCAGGGGTTGAGGGACCAGAAATGTAGATGACCGTATCATCAGTGTACATGTGGATTTGTGCATGCCAGCAAAATGAGGGGAGGTTTTTTATGGAGAGGGAGAACAGGACAGGGCCCAGGAATGAACCTTAGAGGACCCCCGCAAGGATTGGGAGGGAAGATGATTGGACAGAGTCCACCTGAACTGACCGATTCCTGTTTGTGAGGTACAAGCTGAACCAGTTCACTGCTGGTGCCGCTAGGCCAACTGAGTGCAGCTTGCATAGCAGAAGTGAGTGGGACACCGAACTGAATGCCTTCGCCAGGTCAATAAAAATAGCAGCAGTGATGTGACAGATCCATACCTGACAGAATGGAATCTTTGACCCACAATAAGGAGAAAGTATTAGAGTGTTTTTTCCTAAAGCCAGCTTGGAATGGGGAGAGTGTGTTGGAGATGGTGAGGAAATCAGCAACCCTGATATAGATTAGGGACTCTTGGAGTTTGGCAAGGGAAGAGATATAGGGCAGGAAGGGTCATCACCTTTGTGGAGGGGAAGGACCTTTGCCATTTAAAGGGAGAGATTAAGCAGGTGTGTAAGAGGGACGACAATGGCAGGAGTGGAGATACTAAGGAGCTTGGGGTCTATGCTGTCCTGGCTACTTTTAGTTGGGTTAAGTGACAACAGAGCATGACAGACCTCTTATAAAATTTATAAAAGTTATAAAATTTGCAAGTAGTATTTTATTTTTATCAACAATAATAATATAGAAAAATTAAAGTTGAACAGGATAGCTCTTCATACAGGCAGTACAAACAAAAAATCCTTCCTTTGAGATTCTCTCTTTAAATCTCAGTCTCTCTCTCTAAACAAAACATTGCTCTCTTTTTGTAATATATATTTTCCTGTCAGTTTAAACTCTGCATCCTGTTATAATGTACTCTGCATCCAGATTGTTGTAAGTTACATCTCCTGTTTCTCACAACATTTATCAGAACTTTGTCAGTTTATTTCCTGATGCCAGCCTGAAGAGCACATCCAGTCTCAACAGGTGCAACAAAATAGAACATTCTGTCCCAGAGATGGCTTCCCGTTGGCAGTTCTGTTAACGAGCTTGTGGAGGTCAAAATGCAGCTCAAGGTCAACCCCTTTTGTTACAGGCCGTCATCTTTTTAAGAAATGCATTTAGCTTTCTGCAGTCATTTCAAACAACATAAATGTATACATTTGTAAACCAAGGGATCCCAGTTTCACATAAAGAGTCAGATATATTTTTTTAACAATAGAAAAGCAAGGGGGAGAAAGAAAGAAAGAAAGAAGTGAAGGAAGGGATATTACGGAGGAGGAACTGTGGGACCATTGGAGTAGCCAGTTCCAAGGAGTGGTCAATTCCTAGGTGCCTCAAGAAAAAGTTGACTATGCAATCAGACAGACAAGACACAGAAAAGTGGCAGAAAAGAACAGGACAAAATAGATCCTTGCTTTTAATTCTCTCTGCATAACAAACGGGACGGGGTCTTTCCCAGCCCTGCCACAATGGGCACTTGCCATTTGGCCTCGTGCCTTACCACACCCCTGGGGAGTTAATTAAAATCCTATTATGCTCACCCTGTCGTGGCTTATTACTAATTAAATAGGTCTAAAAAATCAGAAACCTGATTGGCGGAGAGCCTCAGAACCCAGGTGTATTATCTCAGCACAACAGCACTAGAAGTAGATCAGTCACCTTGTTTCAGCCTGTTCACCATTCATGTGCCTGGAATCCCTATGTTGTCAAATCTTACGACTCACTTGACAGCCATCACAGTACCTCACAGTGACAGACTACTGACTGAGAGACTACAATGGAAATCAGCTTTCACTATTTTACTGATCTCAGCAAGTCACAGTTACTGGCTTCTGAAAACAAAGGCCAATACATTCTTGTCACAGAAAATACTTACACTGCGCCTGAAACAACAGAAACTGAGCAAGTTCCTGTGAGACAGACTGCTGAAACAGTGCATCAGGAGGAACTGAGCAGGTTACTGTCTGAAAAACTACTGACACAGTACCCAAACAACTGAAAATGAAATAAAAACCTTCACAGCACAGTGAGTGAAACAGAACTAAAGCTCATAGATGAGATAAAAAAAACTATTAATACTAAAAGACAGACATCCTGGGTGAGGAATGTTTTTAGAGACTGGCTAAAAGAAAAAAACTCATTGTTAATTTTATCTCAGTTTACGCAAAAAACCTGAACAAAATCCTAAGAGAAATGTATGCCACAGTTAAAAATTCACAAGGTGAAATGTCCCCCCTTTGAAGGAAGGGAACTCCACCATCTGGCCCGCCCTCCTTTCAGCCTCAGGGAGATCTGTCTGGTCAATACTCATGATCCCATTACCCCCTTCATACAGCCTTCTAAGACTACCAAGTTGCCACTTACATCATCTCATGACTGTGACAACCTATCCTAGTCTGATCTGCTGCCAATTCTACCCCCTTCCCTTCTTGCTGGAGAAAGTGAAAAACTAGAAAACCCGTGGGGGGAAAAATGGGAAATTCCTTTTTAACCCCTAAGGTGATCTCCCTCAGTGGGACAACAAGTTCTCTACCACCCCACCACACTTTACGAGGTGAGGTTGGGTGGGTTCCAACCAGTGAGAAAGAAGAGGAATCTCTCCTGTGCAGCCTCTCTTATGGGCTTTGCTCCCCCAGCTGCAGACCCTTTTTCCCCTGGGAACACCTACCTCCTCCCCTCTGCCCCTAGTGGGTGGCACCTACTTAGCCTACCTGTCCATTCAGGTGTCCTCCAGCTCTGCCCACCAGACAAAGTCCCACCTCCTGCGATGCCTTGTAGGCTCATTCATTGTCTTACAGGGCACATGTCTTTGTTCACCTGAACAGACTGAGACAACAGTGAGCTTTGGAGAAAATGGCCACAGCCATGTATTTATTAAAAAAACAATTATCAATAGTTACATTATAACCAGTGTGATGTGTGCAGCTAGGTAGCCTTGGTAGGTAATTATCATAGTATCATAGTAAAAGCCAGCAGAATAGGCCCCATGGTCTATCGTGTCTGCTCGGAAGCTAGCTCCCTACTGGGAGCTCGCTCCTCCATCCCTTCCCAGCCCCATAGGTGGTCTTTCCTGGCCTCAGTTTCCCCCTGTACTTGTCCCAACCCTTCCTGAATCCTTCCACTGTGGTCTCTTCCACCAGACTCCTACGCAGTGTGTTCCATGGTTCCATCACCCTCTCAGTGAAGAAACGTCTCCTGCGCTCCCCCCCCCGTACTGCCTCCCTTCCAGCTTCCCCCTTCTTGAGCCTGAACATTTCCCTGGCTCCACCCTTATTTATCCCCTTTACATACTTGAAAGCCTCTATCATGACCCCTCTGTCCCTTCTCTCCTCCACTGCGTACAGATTGAGTTCTTCCAGTCTCTCCTCATAGGTCCTACCCTCCATGCCCTGAATCATCCTGGTCACCCTCCTCTGGACCCTCTCCAGCAGCGCTATGTCCTTCTTAAGACGAGGTCTCCAGAACTGCACACAGTACTCAAGATGCGGCCCAACAAGGGCATTATACAGAGAGAGGATCACCTCCCTCCTCCTGGTTGTGCAGCCCAGTATCCTGTTTGCTTTTGTTGCAGCTCCTCGACAATTCTCAGCGTTATCCATTTTGCTGTCCACCACTATCCCTAGGTCCCTCTCGCCTGATATCACTTGAAGTATGGTCCCTCCAGGGTGCATGCATGTCGCATGTCCCGGGTTTCTGACCCCCAGATGCAGCACCCTAAATTTCCCTGCATTGAACTTCAACACCCACTTTCTTGCCTACCCCCCAGGGCATCCTGATCCCCATGCAGGGACTCTCTCCCCTCCTGCCCATCCGCCAGTGCTCTCAGTTTTGACTCATCCGCAAAGAGACTCAACCTACTCCTAACACACCACCCTATGTCTGAGACATAGGAATTGAACAGGAGTGGCCCCAGAACCGAACCCTGGGGGACCCCACTGACAACCCTCCTGGGGAAGGAGACTATCCCTCCAACCACCAATCGCTGTATTCGCCCCGTAAGCCAGTTCTCCACCCACCTGAGCAACAGCCCCCCCACCCCCATCCCTCCCTGCTTTGTTAGTAGGCCATTGTGGGGTACCAGTCAGACGCCTTACTGAAATCCAGATAGTGGACGTCCACCAGCCTATGTCGGTCAAGGACACCCATCACCCGGTCATAAAACTCCACCAGGTTAGTCCAGCACGACCTCCCCAGTACAAAACCATACTGCCTGTCATCCAGGTGCCCCAACCTTTCCAGCTGCCCCCCAACCTCTCCTTGACAATGCCCTCCATAACCTTACCTACCACAGACGTTAGGCTAACAGGTCTATAAGTCCCCATCTCCTCTCTGGACCCCCCCTTGTGGATAGGCACCACATGAGCCACCTTCCAATCTTGAGGTACCCACCCTGTCATCAGTGAGATGTTGAAGAGTGAGGCCAGTAGCGCTGCCAGCACATCAGCCAGTTCCTTCAGCACCCTTGGATGCAACCCATCTGGCCCAGGCGCGTTCTCAATCTTTAGCAACCGGAGGGCCTCTCACCCTATACGCTGTGACTTCGCCCTCCCATCCCACCTCCTCATGCATCCTCTCCTCCCCTTCTAGATACGACCCATCCCCTGCCCTAGCCTCATCCAGTCCTTCAGTCTCCAACTGACCTAATGGATCAGTGGGCTCCACTTCCCTCCCATTGGGTTGAAAGGATCCCCCACGTCTCGTGCTAAAGATAGAGGCAAAGTACTCATTTAGAACCTCTGCTTGTTCCCCAGCTTCTTGCGCCCATCCCCCCCAATTCTAATCCTGCTGATCTGTGCCCTCACTTTTCTTTTCTCCCCTATGTATCTAAAGAACCCTGTCCCCCCCCCACCCCGGGATACCCCTGGCCAGGTTAAGCTCCTTCTTGCCTTGGCCCCCTTACCACCTTGGTAACCTTCTTAGCCAGGAACTCATACTCTTCCCTCTCCCTAGCCCCAGTAGCTTTAAGCATGTAGGCAGCTGCTTTTTTCTCCCTCACCGCCCCTGCATTTCCGGGTCCACCCCAAGCGGCTTACTGGCCCTACATTGCTTGCACCTTACCTTTGCGCAGGCCCTTGAAGCCTCCTGCACCCCTTCTTAATGGTCTCCCACAAGCTACAAGCATTCATGTCTGACCTTATCTCATCCAAGCACCCTTTAAGAATCCTTCCCATGCTCTCAAAGTCCCCCCCCCCGAAATCTATTACTTCTTTGTTAGTGCGAATTTCCTCTCCCCCTAGAAACAAAAGAAACCAGACTGTGGCATGATCACTGCCTGCCAATGGGATGCTCACCTCAGGCCCCTTATCTGGTCATTATCTGCTAGGACAATACTAACATACTAAAATGCCAGCAGAATAGGCCTAACGGTCTTTCGTGTCTGCTCGTTTGGTCAGCCCCCACCCTGGGAGCTGACCTTGCTGCCCCCCCTCGCTCTCTCTGGCTTCTCCCTTCCCAGTCCCAGATATTCTCGCTGCACAGTACTTTGCTTCCAGAACCCTTTTCCTGTACCTGTCCCATCCCCGCTTGAACCCCTCCACCGTCTCTGCCTCCACCAGCCTTCTGGGCAGCGCATTCCATGGCTCCACCACCCTCTCAGTGAAGTAGCACCTCCTCCATTCTCCCCTGAATCTCCCCCACTCCAGCTTCCACCCATGCCCTCAAGTTGCCCCCCCCTTCCTTCGGAGCACCCTGACTGCTCCTCCCCTATTTACCCCCTTCATGTACCTGAAGACCTCTATCATGTCCCCTCGGTCCCTTCTCTCTTCCAATGTGTACATGTTTAGCTCTTCGAGCCTCTCCCCATAGGTCCTGTCCCCCAAGCCCCAGATCATTTTGGCTGCCCTCCTCTGGACCCTCTCCAGGAGTTCAATGTCCCTCTTTAAGTGTGGCCTCCAAAACTGCATGCAGTACTCAAGGTGAGACCTCGCCAAGCAGTTACACACAGGGAGTATCACTTCCCTCCTTCTGGAGGTGATCCCCCTAGCGATGCATCCCAGCATCCTGTTGGCTTTGGCCGCTACCCTCCTACAAGTCTCAGAGCTGTTCATCTTGACATCCACCACCAACCCAGGTCCCTCTCAGCCATTGAGACTTGTAGCATTCCCCAACCCCCCAGATGTACACTTGGTCCAGGTCTCTGGCTCCCAGGTGCAGTACCTTGCATTTCCCTGCATTGAACCTCAGCTTCTACTTTCTAGACCACCTTTCTAGAGCCTGTGGGGCCACCCTCCCCTCCTCCCCATCCACCACCACCCTGTTTTGAGTCATCCACAAAGAGACTCATCTCACTCCTGATATCCTTCCTTATGTCAGAGATGTAGGCGTTGAACAGGAAGGGCCCAAGGACTGATCCTTGAGGGACCCCACTAATAACCCTCCTGGGGATGAGACTATTCCACCAACCATGACCCTCTGGGTCCGGTTCTGGAGCCAATTTCCCATCCATCTGATCATCTGGTTCCCCATCCCCATTTCTCCCAGCTTATCCAACAGGCCCCCATGAGGAACAGAGTCAAACGCCTTGCTGAAGTCAAGAAAGAGGACATCCACCGGTCTACTCAGGTCCAAGGCACTCGTCACCTAGTCATAGAACTCCACAAGGTTTGTCTGACATGATTTCCCCAGAACAAATCCATGCTGTCTATTGTCCAGGCACCCTGACTTTTCCAGGTCCCCCTCTAGCCTCTCCTTGACAATGCCCTCCATCACCTTGCCCACCACTGATGTGAGGCTGACGGGCCTGTAGTTCCCTGCCACCTTCCTTGATCCCCCCTTGTGGATAGGCACTATATGCACCACCTTCCAGTCCTGGGGCACCCACCCTGTCCTCAGAGAGATGCTGAAAAGGTCCGCCAGGGGTTTCGCCAGGACAACCGCCAGTTCCTTCAGCACTCTGGGATGTAATTTATCCGGCCTCGGTGCTTTCTCTGTCTTAAGGGACCTGAGGGCTTCCCTCACTCTCTCTCTGTCATGATTTCCACCTCCGCTACCAAGTCCCCCTGCTTTGCCTCCCCCCCCTGCCAGTGATGGCCCCCCTCTCCCCAGACCCACCAACCGATAAGGGCCCCCCATCTTCAGTTTCACTGTCTCCTCCCATGTATGGTGCAGCCTGTGGAGAAGTACTCATTTAGTACCTCAGCCTGCTCTCCCGGGTCTTGTGCCCATCCCTCCCGTTTTAATCCTGCTAATCTGCCCCTTGACCCTTCATTTTTCCCCTTATGTATCTAAAGAACCCCTTGTTCCTGCTCCTAATTTCCCAGGCCATGTTCTGCTCCTTCCTTGCCTTAGCCGCCCTCACCACCCTAGTGGCCCTTCTGGCCATCAGCTCGTACTCCCCTTGATCCCCTTTTATTCCTTGAGCACTTGAAATGCCTGTAAGCCACCTTCTTTCCCCTCACCACCTCCTGAACCTCCCTGGTCCACCAGCAGGGTTTACAGGCCCTACTGCATTTACGTCTTACTCTTGCACAGGTGCTGGTAGCATCCTGTACCCACCTCCTGATGATTTCCCATCTGTCAGCGTCCATGTATGGCCCAATCCCATCCAAATGCTTCTTAAGGATCCTTCGCATTTCCTTGAAATCTGCCCCCCTGAAGTCAGTTACCTCCGTCTTTGTGCAGCCTTCTACCCCTCCTAGGTCCAGGCAGAACCAGACGTGGCATGGTCGCTCTCCGCCAACGGGTCCCTTACCTCCAGGCCCCCAATCTGGTCACTGTCCGCGAGGACCACATCCAGTATCCGCGCCTCACTGGTCAGTTCCCCCACCTGCTGAGATAGGAATGCATCCTGAAAGATATCCAACAACCTCTGTTCCCTGGCCACCGAGGATGTCATAGTCTCCCAGTCCGTTCCTGACATGTTTAAGTCCCCCAACACCACCACTCTTCCCTTGCCCAAACTGCATTGTTTCCGAACATCTGCCACCAGACTCTCCTCCAGCTCCTCCGCCAGCGCACTGGGTCTATACACCACTCCTATTTTTACTCTCTTGCCCCCCCTTGTTATCAAGGTGACCCAAATCGCCTCCACAGTTCCCTCTGCCTCCTCCACTCCTATGCCAATGCAGTTTTTGACTATTATTGCTACCCCTTCCTCCCCTTCCCTCACCCCTGTTCTTCTTGAACATGGTGTAACCCTCCAGGTTGAGGTCCCAGTCATGCCCTGCGGTGGCCCAGGTCTCAGTGACCGCTGACACATCCACCTCTCCCTCAGTTAGCATCGCCTGGAGCTCAGGCATTTTATCGCCCAAGCTCCTGGCATTTAGCAGGACTACCTTCCACCCTTTCCGTATACTTCCATTTCCCCTGCTCGCGTTCCCATGGGGATTCCGTCTTCCCACGGTTAGCACCTTACCAGTCAGCCTTTTCCCGCATTCCTCCAGCTCCCCAGGGGGGTGGAGACAGAGTCCCTCCTTTATCGGACCCCCCTTGACAGCCTTTTCTCCCATCCCTCCCCCCTTCACAAGTTTAAACCCCACCTTTCACCAATGAACCCCTCTATTTTCAACTTAAGAATTTCCCTCCCTTCCAAGCTGAGATGGAGCCCATCTGTAGCATATAGCCGCTTATCTTCCCAGGTCTCCCCCAATCACCCATCAACCCATACCCTCTGGCCCCACACCACTCCCTGAGCCACTGGTTTATCTCCCTAATCTTCCTCTTGTGTTCCCCACTAGCCCTTGGTACCGGCAGAATTTGCAAGAAGGAAACTGCGCATCCTATGTCCTGACGGACCCTGGCAAGCTCCCTGAACCTTGCCTGTATCTCTAGCTCACTATTTCCCTCAATGTCATTGGTACCCAGGTGGACCACTATGTCCGGGGAACCTCCACAATCCTTTGCCAGCTGATATACCTCATGCTTGGCCCTGTGCACCATTAGTCCAGGGAAGCATTTTGTTCTAACCGGGCAGACTTCCCCTTCCCTATCTCATCTGATACCCCTGATCATGGGATCATCCAACAGGAGCACTCTGACTGCCCCTTTTCCTCCATTTCCCCCAATTCCATGTCCCTCATCCTTTCTACTGGCCCTTCCCCCCCAGCTGGCTTCTTGCTCCTCCCCTATCTGGGTGCCACCTGCCGCCCCCTCCTTATTACCCTGGTCACCCCCTCCGATCCTATCCTCTCCTCCTCCCAGTATCCTTCTGTACCCGCTACCACCCCGTCACTGCTGCAACTGGTCCTCCCCCATCTGCTAAACTTGCCTGGCTCGTCCTCCCTTCCTTCCCGTCTCCGTTCAGACCCTCCTTGCCTGTCGTGCTCCCCTGGCATAAACCCACAGCTCCCTTTACTGTATCCTCCTTGTACTTCTGGTCCCTCTCCTTGCCCTTTCCTCCCAACTGGTCCTTCTTGCGTTTTCCTCCCTCTACCCCCTCCTCCTCCTCCTGCTCTGATCCCCCGCTCCCCCCATTCCAAGTTCCCCCCTGTTCTTCCTGCTATCTGGCCTCCTGCCCTCCACTCCCTTTCCATCTCTAACCGCCCTGTCTCATGGCTACATCACCCCTTCATCCTCAAGCAGAAGAAGAGAATTGAAGCAGTTACTGATCTTAAGGTCCGATCCACCTCCCTCCCTCCGTTTCCTTCTGTCCAGCCCCAGCCATCTGCCTACTTCCCTGAGAATGTCCTCCCTTTGCCCCCCCACCATGAGGGTCCCCAGATACCTGCCTGCTTCCTTGGTAGTGTCCTCCTTTTGGGCCCCCTCTGTCAGGGTCCCTATGCGACCCCAGAGTGCTCTCCTGCACTCTTTTCCCTATGCTCCCGCCCCTAGTATTTGGTGCAACCCCGTGGGAGAGCCCCTGCCCTATTCTCCAACCAAACCTCCCCCCTCCTTCCAGCTGTCTCCTAATCCCCTCAGCCTCCTCCCTAAGCTGTGCCAGCTGGTAGCACACTGGGCAACCACCAAACTTCCAAGCCCAGTCCAGTATCATTGCCGCCCCACACCCTGTGCACCCCACCACCCTCCCAAAGATGCCGGCCCTGATGACGTGTGGTCCCATCCCCCTCAAAGTAGGTTTCCTTGGGTAAACCACCAGGTTCCCCACTGGTCCAAGATATACCCCTATCCACTAATTACGTCACCCACTAATCCTAGATACAGTCCCACAATAAACAGGTACCCCCATTACTAGGTGCAGTACTACACAGTAAACTTATAGGGGAAGCATACAACCCCCTAAGCTCCTCTCTCCCAGCCTTAAACCCAACCCCCAGTGGCTAGAACTACATGAGCTGCACCTGAAGCTTTTTCCTCCAATTGCAGGGCAGGTGTTCCATAGAAACATAGACTTTGATGGCAGATAAGGACCGCTTGGCCCACCTAGTCTGCCCATTTCCCTACCGAGAGGATAAGCTGCAGATCCTATTTAACCAACAGCCTATTTCTTCCTACCCCCCACAAAAATTGCCTTATGTCTGTCCCATGCATTCTTGAATTCTCCCACAGTTTTACACCCCACAACCTCCTCAGGAAGGCTGTTCCATGCATCCACCCTCTCTGTGAAAAAATACTTCCTCACATTGCCCCTGAGCCGTCTCCCCATATCTTCAAATTGTGTCCCGTTGTTCTTGTACATCTCTTTTTCTGAAAGATGCTACCTTCTTGGACTCTGTTGATTCCACTGAGGTACTTAAACGTTTCTATCATGTCCCCCCCCCTTTCCTCAAGGGTATACATATTAAGCTCCTTTAGCCTCTCCTCATATGGCTTCTCTTGCAGACCCTGCACCATCTTAGCTGCCCTCCTCTGAACTGCCTCCATCCTGTCTATGTCCTTGCGGAGATGGGGTCTCCAGAACTGGATGCAGTACTCCAGATGGGGTCTCACCAACTGTCTGTACAGAGGGATAACAACTTCCTGTTTTCTGCTGGTGATGCCTCTCCCTATACATCCCAGTATCCCCCCAGCCCTCCCTACTGCCTTCTCAGATTGCTTGCCAACCTTAAGGTCATCTGATATGATTACCTCCAGGTCCCTTTCCATTTTTGTTGTTGTTACTACCTCCCCCCATTGTGTAATCTTCCCCTGGGTTTTTGTTTCCCAGGTGCATTACTTTGCACTTCTTTGCACTGAATCCAAGCTGCCATACTTCTGACCGTTCCTCCAACCTTGCCAAGTCCCTTCTCATCCTTTCCACGCCTCCTTGTGTATCAACCCTGTTGCAGATCTTTGTGTCATCTGCAAAGAGGCACACTTTTCCTTCCAGTTCCTCTGCAATGTCACTTATAAAGACATTAAAAAGGACTGGACCCAGTACTGAACCCTGTTGTACCCCACTAGTAACCCCTCTTTCTTCAGAGTGGACTCCACTTACAATTACCTTCTGTGTCCTGTTGTTCAGCCAATGTTTCACCCTGGCATCCACTCCAAGGCTGGTTAATTTGACTACTAATCTTTTGTGTGGGACTGTGTCAAATGCCTTGCTAAAGTCTAGGTAGGCCATGTCCACAGCCCCTCCCTGGTCTACTACTTTGGTCACCCAGTCAAAGAAATCAATTTGATTCGTCTGACATGACCTTCCATGTGAACCCATGCCTTGGGTCCCTGTGCCCCACTGGCCTCTAGGTACTCAACAATTCTTTCCTTCAGAAGTGATTCCATCACTTTCCCTACCACAGAGGTCAAACTGACAGGTCTGTAGTTTCCTGCCTCTGTCTTGCTCCCACTTTTGTGAAGAGGAATCACATCAGCCTTCTTTCAGTCCTCGGGTACCACACCATCCTCCCATGATTTGTTCTAAAGGGTAGTCAGTGGTGTCACTAGTTCTCTGCTTAATTCTTTTAGAATTCTGGGGTGAATTCCATCTGGCCCCATTGCTTTGTCCACCTTCAGTTTTACGAGTTCTTTCAGAACCCTTTCTTCCGTGAAAGGAGTGGGATCGACCCCCCTCTCCAGAGTGCTTCTGTTAATTGGATTAGGCACCTCCCCCACTTCCTCTTTTGTGAATACTGAACAGAAGTATTCATTCAGTATCCCTGCTTTTTCACTGTCACTCTCTGCCCACCCACCATCCTTCTATTCAGCCTCACTATCCTTCCCTTTGTCTTTCTACACTCCCTGATATACCTATAAAAGGTTTTATCCCTCTTCTTAACCGAGTTGGCTATCTTTTCCTCAGTTTGTGCCTTTGCTATTCTGACTACCCTTCCTGCTTCCTTCTGCCTTAACTGGTACAGTTCTCTGTCCTGCTCCTTCTGTATTTCCTTATACTTCCTAAATGCCATCTTTTTCTCCCTAACCTTCACTGCCACTTCTTTTGAGAACCATAGTGTCTTTTTCTTTCATTTTGATTTGTCTATTTGCTTCACACAAAGGCTTGTTGCCTCTGTGATGGCAGTTTTGATATTTCCTCATTGTTGCTCCACCCTCCCCTAGCCTGTTTGCTAGTACTTTCTAAGGCATTCTCCCATCTTGCCAAAGTCAGCCCTCCTGAAGTCCAGAACCCTCACTTTTGTACGGCTTGACTCTGTAGCTGAGTTTATCATGAACCACACTGTTTGGTGGTCACTTGTTCCCAAATGGCTACCCACTTCTAGATCTGAGATCCTCTCACTGTCCCAATTTGAGAGTACGAGGTCTAAGATTGCTCCCTCACGAGTAGGTCCCAAAAGTAGCTGTCTGAGGCATGCCACCTGAAGGGCATCAAGAATGGCCCTGCTTTTGGATGTGGCTGCAGCAAAGGTGCTCCAGTTAACATCTGGCATATTAAAGTCCCCCATCAACAGTATCTCCCCTTTCTCTGCCATCCTAAGTATGCCTTCTATCATTTCCTTATCCATTCCCTTCCCCTGACATGAGGGTCTGTATACAACCCCTGTGCGGACTGTGGTGCCATTTCCAGTCTCTAAGGTGACCCACAGTGCCTCCTCTCCTCCCTGTTTACTCTTTTGTTCAGTTGCTTTTATCCCTTCCCTTACATAGAGAGCTACTCCCCCTTTGCCCTCCCTGTCTCTCCTGTAGGTTGTGTACCCTGGTATGTTAACATCCCAGTCATGGTTCTCTGTGTACCATGTTTCTGTGACTGCTACGATATCCAGGCATCCCTCTTCCATCAAGGCTACCAGTTCAGGGAGCTTGTTGCCCAGACTACGGGCATTGGTACTCATTACCCTCCATTTCTTGATGGCCTTACCCCTTTTTTGCCCCATCCCTGTCCTTACTGCATTTGTCACTTTCTCCATTTACCCCTGCAGTTCTCCCTATTGACATCTCTTTGTTGGTGTCTACCTCACTTAGTACCCTGATTTTTTTGTGGGGCTAGGATTTCCCTGCTCTTTTCCAGTGCCTCCCCCTTGGCTGGTTTAAATGCTATATATGAGCCGAGCTCTAAGGAGGGAGGGGTGGGGAAGGGTGGGATTAGGGCCTACACCCGACTCTCATGAGAGTGTATCAGCCCTGTGCCTGCCCCTCACTGCACCTCCAAGCACTACCAGCTAAGAAAATCTTTCAAGTCTACTTACTCTCACAGCCTCCAGCTAGAAGCTTCGCCTTCGCCTCTAAATGAAGACTGCAATCTTCCAGAGAGTGTAATCTGCACCACCCCCACTGCAAAACTGAGACACTCCCAGCTCCCTCAATTTAAAGTCAGAACACAATTACCTGAAGCAGCTTACAGCCTCCACAGAATCTTCCACAGAGTGTAGCCTGCACCACCTCCACTGCAAAACTGAGACACTCCCAGCTCCCTTAATTTACAGTCACGATACAATTACCTGAAGCAGCTTACAGCCTCCACAGAATCTTCCAGAGAGTGTAGTCTGCACCACCCCCACTACAAAACTGAGACACTCCCAGCTCCCTCAGTTAAAAGTCAGAACAATCAATCAGTCAATTAGATCTGATATATTGGTGGTCGACCCTCCCCTCTCTCTGAGGGGGGGCCTTACCACCAATCACACGGCCCCATGAGGGCACCACCTGTGGGGCATGAGGGATGTCTCTCTTGATCGGCTGAGGTCTAATCCTCTCCCACCACAGGACCCGCCATGCTGCGGGGCAGGTGCCTAAGTAGGCTGCCATTCCGACAGCCCCCCCTTTGAAGGGAGGGAGCTCCAGTCGTCTGGCACTGCCCTCCTGTCAGCCTCAGGGAGATCTGGCTGGTAAAGATTCATGATCTCCTGTTTCCCCCTCTATACAGCCTTCCAAGACTACCATGCCGTCACAGGGTGAGCATTGCCCTGCTTAACCCCCCCCCCACAAGCACTTCACACCAATCCTTTCTCCACAATAAAGGCTGTGCCTCTTGATTACCAGGCCTGGGTGTCTCAAGATCGACACCCCTACAGACTCCATAAATGGTTGCATGGATGAGTTATACAGTCAGTGCACTTTTTCTATCGCCCTGGGGTTGCATGTGTGCCACCACTGCTGTCGTTGCACGTTGTCGGACCAAGTAATGTGCACTTAGGACCTCCACTCTTTCAACCAAGCCAAGTCCATACTCATGCCATGCTTCAGCTCCAGTGCTGTCACAGTTTTCAAATAGTTTCCCCCTAGATGGATCACCAATACCTTGGGTGGCTCTCACCTCCAGGCTTCAGCTCGTAACCCTGGAAGAAGCTCACACCATCCCATCCCCCACTGACCCATTCAATGCATCTCTGAATGCCCAGAGATCAGAAACAGGTTCGATTCCCCATGGTACTGCCTGGCCTGGACAGCTGCCCAGAGTATAAACGAGTGGTCACAAATCCAAATCTGTGCTCTCCAGGCTGCATCACCAAAATATTCAGGCTTAAAAAGCCTAATTCCTGCTGCTGTTTTAGTATCTTCTTCGACTACAAAATTCCTCTGATGTTCTCTCTGGGGCTGTTCTTTCCAACCTGAGGTGAGGAGAATGAGGAGAAATCCCTCCTGTACAGCACCCTCTTATGGGCTTTGCTTCTGCCACCTGTCCACAACCCACTTTTCCCCTGGGAACACCTACCTCCTCCCCTCCACCCCTAGTGGGCGACACCTACTTAGCCTACCTGTCCATCAGGTGTCCTCCAGCCCTGCCCACCAGATAAAGGCCCATCTCCTGTGATGCCTTGCAGGCTCCTTCATAAAAAAACTCAGAAGACAAGGCAAAGATAAAGCGGCCCATCACCAAGCCATGAGTACAAGTGACCTGGAAAAAATAAAATACAGTGAGGCACTAAATCCAGACACTGCTGCAGGGATTGTCAGAAAAGTATGTCTGGATGTCCAGCTTTTCTTCACCCATTGGGAAGGAGGGACTCTGAGCACTAAAGTCAACTGCTTTTCAAACTCTTAATAGATAAAACAACTTACAAATATGCCACAATGACCTGCAATGAGACAACTAAAAATCATGGAAACCCCCTTGAAAGTAGTGGAGACTTACACAGAGGCTATATGCCTGAAATAACTGGAGACAGACTATGCCCTGTGAATTTGGTAACTTGGTTTATAGGACAAAAGGAGGCAGTTTGCCTATCGAGATTGTCCTCCATATACATGGAACATTTAACCCAAATTCTGATCTTCCATCCATTTATCAAGTTTATTCTTAAATATTGTAATAGTTGGTGAATCAACTATGTCCTGTGAAAGTGTGTTCCATATTCTTGGTGTTCTAATGGAAAATTAATTTAGCCTCTTTTTATTATTAGCTTTTTTTTTTACTTCTAGTTGTTTATTGTGGAGTCTGGCCACAATTTTCCTTGACGAGTAAGCAATACCACATGTTGTCATTTGAACAGGAGATCCCAGAATCCTAAATAACTGCAATAGATCACCTCTAATCCATCTACACTTAAGTGAATGGAGTCCTGTTTTTCTAAGTCTGGTATTATAATCAAGATGAGCAAGGTGTGCAACAATTTTAGTAGCTCTTCGTTGAACTTGTTCAATTCTGTTAATATCGGTCTTCAAATAAGGACTCCAAAACGGAGATCCATAGTCCAGATGGGGCCTAACATGTGACCTATACAAAGTCATGAGGCATTGTTCTGTTTTGGAAAAAAATATCTTATTAATCCTATGAAATAGTGCATTGGAATGCTTTTGAAAAAAAAAAAAAAATACCTAAGCTTGAACTGCCCCCGGCTTTTCTCTTCACCCTTGCAAACTATGTCAATCAGACCATAAAGAAGCAAATGTGTGGCTTACATCTGAACCCATCGGGCAAGACTATCTTTCAAGAATGCTTCCAAAAATCTTCAAATTAGCTAGGCGAACCTCCATTGACACCAACCACTGTCTTCAAAGCACAGCTGTCATTCTCCTTCCTCTGCTGGCCTTGAAGAGCAGGAAATAATGGCCATTAGTCTGAAACATTCTTGCAAAGTCACAGGGGCCCCTCTCTCGAAAACAGATGCACATGGTCCCACATTTTGCCAGGGAAAGATGTTAAAACCCTATCTGTGTCTTCACATCCTTCTGACTATAGAGCTGCTACCTCCATGACTGGAACACTTCTAAGGCACTGACCAACGAGCTGCCACCAACCAACGAACTTCTGCGCCAACAGAGGCTGGTACTGGGGCCTTGAGATATAAAATATGCGCTACCCCGATCCTGTGAGTAATGTACATGTCTTCCTACTAACAAATGCCAGCCAGTAAAACTGTGATCCTCCCTAGAGATCACAGCATGCAAACTGGCCTGGCATCCACGTCTACCTGCGATACCACACTCCCTAAGCCGCTTCTCCTAGTGCAGAACCCTCCTGAGGCCGAGGTCAACTGTAGCCGCTCAACCGCTGATGATCCATGCAGCTCTGACTGTAATTACAACAGGACAAGAAACATAACCAGCTAGCACAAATATGGACGTTGCCAAGTTTCTGTACATCCCTAATTTAACTGAAAATGTACAGTTCAATGTTTATTATTACAAATAGTCCCATATGAGTGTTGTCTCTGATTATTTCCTGCAGTACAGTAGATGCCCCCCATGGCTGCCATAGATATGCATTTAATTTAAAACAGATGACTCCCCATTAACCTAGCATGCTGCTGTACTAAAAGTGTTGAAAGTAATTTTAAAGTACTATTTAAATTAACAACAGTTTATTACTTATTTAAAGTGTACAAGCATCAGTCACACATAATTTCCAATGGACAATTTTATGTCAAAAATTTTGATAAAAATGATATGTAATGCTTCTTCTTCTTTTTTTTTTTTTGTTAAACACAGCCTATGTCCGGATAACAGCACTTCTCGTGTGCTGGAAGCATTCAGCCTTAGGCCCCATGCTTCAACCCACCCGAGTCAGGCTGTTATGGTGTAATGTTATCCCTGCACCACACACACCCTGTTGTGCCTTACTGCTTAACTATTACACTCACTGACTCACACAGTCACTCATTCACTCTCACACTTCCGAACAGCTATAAAGGTCTTCTGGCTTGGGCCATGCTCCAGTGGTTGGTTAGTTGGTAGGGGGACATGGGGTGAGGGGAAGAGATGAAAACCAGGTGGAAACAAGGCAGATGACTAGGCTGGGCACATGACACCGTAACAATCTCTCCAACCTGTGACGGTACTGAGACTTCTGTGACTCCTGAAGCCCCTAAACCTATCCTTTCCCGAAATATTCCAGCTAGCTCTAACCCCTGACATCTATGAGCTGCTCCAGTCTGGATTTAGGTCTAGGGCAAAGTACGGAAACTGTGCTTGTTAAGGTGTAAAATAATCTTGTTAGGGAGAGAGACAGAGGTAAACGGTTTATTCTTGTTCTCCTCAACCTCTCCACAGCATTTGATACCATGAATCATGGGGTGTTACTGAATCACCTTAAAGAATGTTGTGGACTCGCCGGCACTGTCATCAGCTAGTTTGAGTCCTTTCTTACAGGTAGGATGTAAAGGGTGGTGCTGGTAATTTATTCCTCCCGCCCAAAGCCCCTGTCCTGTGACATTCCGAAGGGTTCGATCCTTTCGCCAATCTTGTTCATGCTGCCCCTGGAAGATATAATTAGATGGTACAGTAGGGGTTTTCACTGCTATGCAGATGATACCCAGCTGTATATGTCTTTTGCGCCAGGACTTCGCTCCATAAGCGACAATGCAGAGGGGCTGGAAGTGAAGGTATGCCTCTTGGCAGACGACTGTCATCGAGGCACAGGTCAGGAAGCATAGGAAAACCAGGAGCAGTTTCAAAATTCGCAAACAGCATTTTATTTTTTCCAATAACAGTAAAATAAAAAAATTAATTTTTTCAGTAGAATTATTTACAAAGGCAGTACAAACACAGAAAACAAAGTCCTTCATCTGAGGATATCTCTAATTCCAAGTTTCAGTTTTGCTCTCTCACTCTGCTTGTTTCTCTAGCAAAAGTATTGCTGTTTTTTTTTTAAAGTCTTTATCTGGGAACTCGTTAAGAGAGCCTGCTTCTCACAGAATATTCTTGTAAGTTTACAGAATGTTCTTGTCAGTTTCTTGCAGGTGCAACAAAAAGAACATAGTGACCCAGAACTGATCTCTTGTTTACAGTTCTGCAAAAGGCTTAAAAAGCAACTGACACCATCTGGCCAAAAGTGCTACACTGCAGAATTAGAATAAGCATACCCCCAGTAAATCTCATACCAAAAACTAGGTTTCTACGTTACTTCATTTTAAAGTTAATAGCTATTTTGTAACCCTGATTTCACTACCTGTTAAAAAAAGCCTGCTTCAGTGAAGAGTTGCTGGTGATGTCATCTAGGAGACTCACAGTCTAGTACTCCCTGTCAGCAAGCTTATAGGACCTGTTTCTCCAAAGTTGTAAAGAGCACGTGCAATGGGTTTCACAAGTAAAACAGGCAGCATCAGTCAGTAAACATTGCTTTAAAAACTATGTATGTTTCTGGTTTTGTAACAAAGCTGACAATATTTTGTTTGGGTGCCTTTTTGTTGTGGTCCTTTTTTCTAGGGTTGCTGGATGCTGGGTCATACCGCACTGTTGTGAGGTTTGCAGACTGAATAAGTGTCTGATGCGGTGAAAGGCTGAGATCATTCACATCAATCAGTCAACTGAGATGATTTCTAAGAATGGCACTTTAAAACAATTATTCCTTCTCCTTGTAAATGGGTGTGGGTGAGGAAATGCTGTTTTGAAACCTTACTAGTAGTTTCTACTTTAGCCGGCACATTTTTTTTTGTATCATGTCCATACAATGACAATTTAATAGTGAAAAACATCACAGCGACAAATCTCACCAGGTCACTGTGATGGTCTCGCTTTCCACCGCCGCTCTCTTTCCAGGTGTTGTGCCCCCACCACAAACCAACTCCGACTTGGAGTTGGCTATTTAGAGATGGGGGTGTGGGTAAACACTTTGTTCTGACGGGAACAATGCCGACAGTCGTCATTGTTCCTGTCGCTGTCGGAGATGTCGACAACACTGTTGTCGACATCTTGATGTGGAACACATTTTTTTTCTCCCATCAGGCTGTTTTGACCTACATTCAGGCTCATCTATGTTCTACTCTAAATTAAAATGATCATTTTACCAGCGCTAACACTTCCACCCCAGTAGGAATTGACACATATAAGGCCCCTATTAAAACATATTGTAAAGCAGACACTGACAAAGAGCAGTGAAGTTACCAATATTACAATACTAGCAGCAACACAAATTCCTAACAGGCACAGTAGGGTAACACTCTAAATGGCTTCAGCAGCCTGGAGGCAAGCTAACTCAGCATCCAGCAACCCTGGAGAAATGGACCAGACCAAAAAGGCATTAAACAATACAATTTTGTCACCTTTGTTACAAAACCTGAAACACACAGTTTTTATAGGAATGTTTTGTGCATGGTGCTGTCTGTTTTACTTTTGACGACTATTTCACATGATCTTTAACACGTTGAAGAAACAGGTCCTATTAGCTTGCTGACAGGGAATACTAGACTGAGTCCCCTAGATGACATCAACAGCAGCTCTTCACTGAAACAGGCTGTTTTGAACAGGTAGTTAAAATCAGGGTTACAAAATGGCTAATAACTTAAAAATGAAATAACGTAAAAATCTAGTTTTTGGTATGAGATTTACTGGGGGAATGCTTATTCGGATTCTGCATTGTAGCACTTTTCATGTCAGTGGCTCCTTAAAAACTGCATCTCAGGTTAAGCCCTTGAGTTTCAAATAGCTTTCTGCAATAATTTCAACAGTATAACTATATACAGTTTTAAACAAAGGGATCCCAGTTTCACACAGAGATTCACATATATTTTTATACCTGCAGATATGCAAGGGGGAAGAAAAGACTGAAATAGCAAGGGAAGGCAGAAAGATAGCGAGAGGCAGAGAACTGCGAAACTGTCTAAGTGATCAGTTCCTAAGTCTCACAAGAAAATTTGGTTGCACAACCAGAGAAGAGACAGAAAACAAGATGATAGAACAGAACAGACCCTTGCATTTAAACTCTTTCTGCATAACAAATGGGGCAGTGCTTTATTCAACCCTGTCTCGACACTAAGATCTGCAACAGGGTTGACACTCCAGGGCGAGTGGAAAACATGAGGAGGGACCTAAGCAGGCTTGAGGAGTGGTCAAGAGTGTGGCAGCTAAGATTCAGTGCAAAGAAGTGTAAAATCATGCATGTGAGGCACAGAAACCCAGGGGAGTACATGATAGGAGGGAGGTACTGACGACCACCAAACAGTAAAAGGACCTGGGGTAACCATATCTGATGACCTAAAGGTTACCAAGCATTGTGAAAAGGCTGTGGGAAGAGCTAGTGGGATGCTGGGGTGCATAGGGAGAGGTATCACCAGCAGAAAAAAAAAAGGAGGTGATGATACCACTGTACAAATCATTGGTGAGACCCCATCGGGAGTACTGTGTCCAGTTCTGGAGGCCGCATCTCCAGAAGGATGTAGAGGCAATTCAGAGAAGGGCAACAAAAATACTGCAGGGTATGCACCAAAAGTCACATAAGGAGAGATTAGGGGACCTCAATATGTATACGCTGGAACAGGGGGGGGAGGGATATGATAGAGACCTTCAAATACCTCAAGTGCATAAATAAGGTACAAGGGGATAGCAGCTTTCAGAAAAAAAAAAGATGTTCAAGAACAAGGGGTCATGATATGAGGCTGGAGGGGGGGTAGACGCAGGAGTAACGTGAGGAAGCATTTTCTCACAGAAAGGGTGGTGGATGCATGGAACAGTCTCTCAGTGGAGGTGGTGGGGGCAATGAAGGTAGGGGAATTCAAGAATGTACGGGGTAGGCACAAGGGAATCCTAGCAATAGGAAAAAGAGGGTAAAAGGCCGAGATCTAATATGATCTGTGGTACTGCAGTAGGTAGGGAAAATGGGCAGACTAAGTGGGCCAAGCGGTCCTTATCTGCTGTCAATTTCTATGTTTCTATGTAGGACTACAGGGCACGGTTCTGTATTTAATTCCTGCCTGACTGAGATCCAGGACTGGATGTCCTCCAACTGGCTAAAACTTAACCCAGACAAGACATAAGCACTGGTGACTGAGCCTGGACGTCGGCAGGATGCTGGACGGCTAGAGGAGACAACTGGTCTTATACTCAGTGCCTCTCAGCTGGCTGCTTCTGCTAAGGTGAAAAATATTGGTGTGATCCTTGACAGTGAACTGATACTGGAGGCTCAGGTCTCAGCCGTTGTACAAAGTGAGTTTCATCAACTGAGAAATACATGCCTTTGTGACATCCAGACTTGACTACTGCAACGCCCTGTACCTGGAGCTAAATGGAAGAGTCCTGCATTGCCTGCAACTAGTGCAGAATGCAGTGGCCAGACTGCTGGAAGTTCTTCTTAGGTCCTGCCATATAACACCAGTCTTACACGATCTGATTTGGTTGTGGGTGGGGTGGTGGATTTTTTTCAAGGTCAGCTTACTGACCTATAAAGTCCTACATGGATTGGGGCCTATCTACCTGCGAGACCTACTGTTTCCTTATCAGCACTCCAGTCATCTTTGTTCATCTGAGGTGGGCCTCCTAGCGGTTCCCAGTATTCAGCTGAAGTAATCTGGGAAGCAGGCTTTATCAGTAGTCACCTCAACCCTGTGGAAGACGCTTCTAAGGTCTTTGAAGGAGGCCCCCTCATTGGAAGCTTTTAAGAGAGGCCTGAAGTCCCACCTCTTTAACTCATTGAGTCCTGGTGGCCATTTTGGGACAGGTTCTGTAATGGATGGTTCCAACGCCATATGGCGTCTACTGGACTCAATGACTTTATCCTTGTGTTAACTTCTCTGGCTATATAATACTGTTTCAGCGATTTAGTTTCCATTAATTTAATTGTATTATTCATATATTATACATCACTGATATTTTACATTGATGTATGTTATTGTTCAGTGCTTAGACCCTCCGGGGCCGGGCACTTTAGAAATAAAATCTGCTTGTTTGCTTGTTGCCTAGCTCCATTCAGAGAGGTACGTCTGGGACAGGTAAGTGAGTAGGTTGTATGTTGTGACAAGCACTCCAGTAGAAATTGGATCACAACCCTGTGGACAAGAGCTGTCGTTTCAGGTGTTCAGAGTGCAGTTAGAGAGCACGTCACCCGGTATGCTTAGATACAGTGCAACTGTTTTTTCCCCCTTTACAGGGGCACCAAATGTGATATATATATATATATATAATTTTGTTCCCTGTGGGAAAAGGGCTACTTCGGGCAGCAGGACAACTTCTAGGAAGAAGAAAGGAGAAAGGAGGCTGACTGCCAGACTGCCGCCATTTCTGGAAGCGTCAGTCATGTGGCCAACAGAGACCAATAGGTCTTGGTAGTCTATTAATTATTCACACACAGGATGAGGCAACTGCAGGGCCACAGGTGTTTCTTGGGCTCTTGACTTTCGCTATGAGGCTCCCAGTACAAAGGTGTGCACAGGGTCCAAGGATCACTATAATCGACACTAAGGGAGCAGCTTCTACAGACTGAACAGCTGACAATTCATCAATTCATTATTGGCATGTATGCTCCATTGTCTGAAACCAAGATAAAATAACTATGACATGTGCACATAAACACAGTGAAATTCATGGGAAAAATACACCTGAGATTATCCGAAATGGCCACATGGTGTCATTGTTGTTCCACGTTTGTGAGAAAGCACATAAAAGCCTGTATGTGTGGAATGTGAGACTATAATATACTTACTTATTTATTGGTTTATTTAAATATTGTTAACTGGGTGGACCACTGAGATTAAGGACTGCCTTTTTCAGGGGTGACCCGGGGTTAATTACATTGGAATACTTCGCAGAATATAAACATTTACATGGAGATGATTGACAGAAATACAAAGATACTTGTTCACATGACACATGTAATATTATAGAGGAAACGTTTATATATAGTGACAAAATTGTAAGTTATATACAAGTAAGATCACACAGTATTAAAGCATCACATGGTGATTAAAACCTCGAGACTAATAAGGCCAGGACGATTCATAACGGGGCTCAGATAGGAAATTCATCAGTGATAACGATGACAATCAATCACAGATACTTAGTTCAAGTAGGTGGGTTTTCAAACCTTTCTTGAAGCCGCCTAGAGATAAGCTTTCTTTTAGACTAGAAGGGAGGGCATTCCAAAGAGTCGGAATGACAGAAGTAAATGACCCATCACCAGCAGCAGTCTTTGCACGTGGAATTAATAGTTGGGAGCAGGTGGATGATCTGAGGGGTCGCCTGCTTGGTTTGGCTGGTAGCAGATCCTTGAAGCTGGGGAGAGCATTATTAGATTGGAGCTTGTATGCTAGGCAAAGGGGATGGCAAGTTAGTTTCCTTTATAGTGTAAGCCACTGAAGTGAGTCCAGGACCATAGAGCAGGGTACGGAGCAGGATACTGTTTGCAATACAATGTCCTGAATCCTTAGTAAAGAGGGGAGCAAGGCAGTACAAGAAACATAGACTTTGACGGCAGATAAGGACCGCTTGACCCACCTAATCTGAGCATTTCCCTACCTACTGGATAAGCTGCAGATCCTAGTTAACCAACAGCTACTTCCTCCTACCCCCCACCAGAACTGCCTCATGTCTGCCCCATGCATTCTTGAATTCCCCCACTGTTTTGACCCCATGACCTCCTCAGAAAGGCAGTTCCATGCATCTACAACCCTCTCCATTAAAAAAATACTTCCTCACGTTGCCCCTGAGCCACCCCCCCCCATCTTCAAATTGTGCCCCCTTGTTCTTACACATCTCTTTTTCTGAAAGATGCTACCCTCTTGGACTTTGCTGATTCCCTTGAGGTACTACAAAGTTTCTGTCATGTCCCCCTCTCCCTCCTTTCCTCGAGGGTATACATATTAAGCTCCTTTAGTCTTTCTTCATATGTCTTCTGGTGCAGACCCTGCACCATTTTAGTTGCCCTCCTCTGGACAGCCTCCACTCTATGTCGTTGCGTAGATGGGATCTCCAGAACTGCACGCAGTACTCCAGATGGCGTCTCACCAACTGTCTGTACAGAGGGATAACAACCTCCTGTTTTCTACCGACCGAGCTTCTGATTTAGGGATTTAGTTAAGTGGTCAGTATGAGCTTTGAGAATGCAGTACTCATCAAGATATAACCCTAGGTATTTAATTTATTCAACTACCTCGCTTCGAGTATCATCTAAGAGTGAGGGGATAAGGTGTGTGCTCTGATGGGACCCAAGCTTCTGGGGCCAAAGAGTATAGACTTATTTTTTTTTCATTTATCACCAGTTTACTGGTGTGGAATCAGGACTCCAAGGACTGTATGTGGCTTGTGAGTTGGTTTGTTAGTCGGGAGGGATTGTGTGAACTCCTATACATGACTGTGTCATCTGCGTACAGGATCAGATTTGCATCCCCGCAGTTCATGGGCAAATCATTCACACACAGGGAGAAGAGTAGGGACCCTAAGATAATGAAGCACTACTGAATCCTATTTTATTCATCTTATTTTCTAAACTAAAATGCAATTTATAGAATTTACATTTGCAATGAAACTACAGTTGTACAAAGATGAAATGACATTTTCATCTTTCACCTCACCACAAGGCAGCTGCATATGAAAAAATTACTCACTGCAGTAATCTTCTTTCTTCCAAGGGGTCCTTTAGCATCAGTAACTTTAGCAGTTAGCTGGCTAGGTGCAACTGCCCCGGAGGTGTGCCTTTAAGAGAATTTGTATTTAAATGAGTTTAGGAACATAGTCAATCAAAAAACAGGAAGGGGAGTGAGCTGAGTGAGAGCTGCTGAAGGTTTCAGAATTTTTTTGAAGGAAAAAACGAGGGTACATGCCCCAAAAAAGAATCAACAGGATTCAAAAAACATGCAAATGTCCACAAAAAGTGTAAACAGAAACAAGAACACGAGTTAAAAACTCATTAATAAGAAAAACTTAAAATTTGGTAGAAGGTATGTTAAAGAGCCCTTCTCCGACAGGTGAACTGGGGAGGAAGGGTGAAAGCTTACTGATGCTAAAGGACCCCTTGGAAGAAAGAAGATTACTATGAGGAGTAATCTGTTCTTCTTACCCCAGACGTCCTCTAGCATCAGTAACTTTAGCAGACTACCAAGCATTACCAAGTGGGAGGTGGGCACAGAACCTACATAGGAAAGAGGCTCTGCAGAACCATCCTGCTAACTTTGGCATCAGATCTGGTCTGCACATCCAAATTGTAGTGTTTCACAAAGGTGTGCACAGATTTCCAGGTAGCTGCTTTGCAGACATCCAGTACGGGAATGTCCCCTACTGTTACCAGCGAGGCTGCAGTGCCCCTGGTGGAATGGGCCCTGAGCCCCACTGGAGGTTGGTGACCAGTGTTTTCTTTTTTTTTAAATCTTTATTTATCCACCCCATCTCTCCAGGCTCTGCATCATCAGGAGCACCCATGAAGTCTGCCCCCGCTCCAGCCACCTTACCCGAGTCCCCTGGTCTACCCCATGGAGCCGTGGTTCTTCCCCCCAGGCGGGGACAAGGTGGGGCGTGCTTACAGCCCGGACACTTCTGGTTTCGTCTGGGAACTAATGGCCAGGCAAGGTGGGAGCAATTAGGGATCTGCTTCAGTGCTCCATCTTCCCAGAGCCTGGAAAGTGTTTTTCGCGTGTTCTGGGGGAGTGGCACGCACCAAGACGTCATGGCATCACCGCCAACGTCGTCACTCCCCATCCCCTTAAAGTCAGCTCCGTGCTTGCCGTGCCTCTGACTTCTGCCAGAGGCCAGTCAAGCACTGAGCACAAACCCCTCCCGGAAGAGGAGCTGTCCTCTGGATGCTCAATCCTCTCCCTCTCCTGCCAACCCCATGGCCCTAGCTCGTTCCTGAACCCGGGTCGCCGGCACGGAGCAAGGTGTGACGTCCAGCACCTCAACCCTCAGCGCCACTGGGCCGGCTCAACCAGCTTTTTCAGAGCAGAAATTAATACAAGAGACCAACCAGTGGGAAACGGTTCTCTTGGTAGCTGGTCTTCCCCTGCCTACATCCCTGTAGGTGACGAACAACTGAGTGGAGGAGCCTCTGGACTGCCTAGTATGCTCCAGGTAGTAGAAGATTGCTCTTTTGACATCCAAGCTGTGGATTTCTCAGTAAAGAAGACTAGCAGAGTAATGGACTGATTTAAGTGGAACTCTGAAACCACCTTTGGCAGAAATTTCCTATTTGTCCTGAGCTCAACTTTATCATTGTGAGGGATGATGTAATTTGGTTCAGTGTACAGGGCCTGTAGCTCTGAAATCCTCCTGATAGAGGTAACGGCCACCAGGAAGACTGTCTTCCAAGTCACGAACTTGATATGAGCAGTGGACATAGGCCCAAAGAGTGGTTTCATGAGCCAGTCTATGCAGAGGTTCAGGCTCCAAGGGGTAACCGTCTCCCTGACTGGAGGCTGAAGGTGCAAGAGACCTTTGAAAAACTGTTTAAAAATGGCGTGGGAGAAAAGAACTATGTTACTCACCTGTAACAGTAGTTCTAGGAGTGGTATATGTTGTTCATTCACACTCTTTGGCATGTACCTTTCCCCTTTAAGGTTCACCAGAAGTCTTCAAGCTGGCTCCTCCCACCCACCCAGGTGGTATATACCTCAGCTCCGCCCCATGACGCCAGATATTAGTCCACTGGAAGCCAGGCTGTGTGCGTCCGCAGCCAGGGAGGTCGGGTGAGTCCGTGTCGATGAACAACATATATCACTCCTAGAACTACTGTTAAGGGTGAGTAACCTGTTCTTCTAGGAGTGTTGATATGTTGTTCATCCACACTTCTTGGCAGACTTCTAGGAGTTCTCTGGGAGGAGTGAGGAAAGACGCACACCCCCTACTTAGGAAACAGAGATTGGAGAACTGAGGCCCCAAAACCAGCATCCCGGCGTGACTCAAGGTTGATGTGGTAATGGGTGATGAAGGTGCTTGCTGACTTCCAGGTAGCAACCCAGCAGATTTCCTGGATAGGGATGTCCCTGGAAGTAGCCACCGAAGCAGCAGTATGGCGGGTAGAATGAGCTCTTATCCCTCTGGGAGGCTCCTTGCCCGCCAACTCATAACACAGACCTATGCACGATGTAATCCATCTTGCAATAGTCCGCTTCGCTGCAGGTCTGCCAGAAGCGGCTTCAGCGTAGGTGACAAACAGCTGGCGAACCTCACCCCGAATTTCCGCCATCCTCTCCTAATAGTAGGAGACAGCACGTCTCAGGTCCAAAGTATGGAGCCTGTACTCGGCATCCGAGGTGTAATTAGGGTAGTATACCGGCAGAGTCAACACCTGGTTAAGGTGAAATTCTGACACCACCTTCGGAAGGAATTTCAGGTGGGGGCGTAGGACAGCCTTATCCCTGTGGAAGACCAGATAAGTAGAGTCCACCGAGAGCGCCTGGAGCTCCCTTGTCCTTCTGGCAGACGGGATAGCCACCAGGAAGTCCATCTCCCACGACAAGTGTGACAAGACACACTTGTGCACTGGTTCGAATGGCTTGCCCATGAGCACTGCCAGTACCAGCAGTAGATCCCATGGAGGTGGAGGTTCACGCACCGGTGGGGATACGTGATCCAGGCCTTTAAAAAAGCACCTCACCACTGTCTCCTGCGCCACCGTCGACTGACCAGCCTGCGCCCAGTAAGCAGAGATGGCTGCCAGGTGCATCCTAAGGGTCGATGACCGCAGACCCCCTTTGGAGAGACAGAGAGACCAAAGGTAGTCGAGAATCTTAGCCACTGGACAGGACAGAGGGTCCAGGCCCTTGCCCTGACACCAAATGGAAAACCTTTTCCATTTGAAGGCATAACATTTCCTGGTCAATTCCTTTCTGGATGACTCCACCACGGTGTAGACATTTTCGGAAAGACCCAAAGCCTGGAACTCTAGCCGCTCAGGTACTAGGCTGTGAGGTGTAAGGATTGAAGGTCCGGATGGAATACCTTCCCCTGATTGAGAGATATCAGGTCTGGGCATGTGCAAAGCCACTCCGGGTGCCTGCAGCTAAGACTGAGGAAATCTGGATACCAGAACTGGCGCGGCCAGTCTAGGGCTATCAGGATCACCTTCGCCTTGTCCTTCCTCATCTTGAGGAGTACCTTGTGGATCAAGGGAAACGGAGGGAGGGCGTAGGGGAGGCCTGGGGTTCACGGCCTCGAGAAGGCATCCCTTTGCTGCGAGCCCTGCTGAGGGGGGCGGACATAAAACAGCCTCAGCATGGTGTTTTCCCTGGAGGCAAACATGTCAAGCAATGATTTGCCCCAATGGAAGAATAGCCTGTAAGCTACCTCTGGATGGAGAGACCACTCGTGGGATGTTTGGCCTAAGCGGCTGAGAGCATCCGCCAGGTGGTTTGAGGCTCCTGCCACATGGATGGCTAGGAGAGCCGCCTCCAACAGGCTCACGAGGTTCCAGATACGGAGCGCCTCCTTGCACAGCAAACGGGAGTGCGTGCGGCCCTGTTTGTTGAGGTAGTACATGGTCATGGTATTGTCCGTCTGGACTTGAACCACTTGACCCCTGAGCTGAGGAGCGAAAGCTGACAGTGCCAGTCTGACTGCTCTGAGCTCCAACAGGTTGATGTGGCATCGGGACTCCTCGGGGGTCCAGAGCCCATGGGCCCTTTTGTCCCCCATGTGGGCTCCCCAGCCCATGAGAGAGGCATCGGTCATGAGGACGACCGTCGGCTCGGGGCAGACAAATGGGATCCCTTCCTGCAACCGGTCTGGGGCGGTTCACCACTGGAGAGCGTCCCACATCTTCTGGGTTACAGTGACCAGCTGGTTGAAATGACCATGGTGCCGAGTCCACTGGGGCAGCCAGCTCCCATTTTCGGGGGCGCATGTGCAACCGGGCCCAATGGACCACTCAGGCGCACGCCGTCATGTAACCCAGAAGGCGCAGAAAGTCCCGGGCAGGGCACAAGTGCCCAACCAGAAATGATTGGGCAAAGGAGGAAAGAACCTCGGCCCTGTCTGCCAGGAGCCGAGCTCTGGCTTGACAAGAGTCGAGCTCTGCCCCGAGAAAGCCCATCACCTAAGATGGCACGAGTTCCGACTTGGCCTCGTTGATCAGGAGGCCGAGTTGAGAGCAGGTCTGGAGGGCCAGGTCCCTGGACCTCTCCACCTCCTGTTGGGTGGATCCTGGTAGAAGCCAATCATCGAGGTACGAACAAATCCTGACCCCCCCCCCGATGCCTGAGATGAGCCGCCACCACTGCAATGCATTTGGTGAAGACCCGAGGGGCTGATGACAGGCCAAACGGCATGGCTCGGAACTCGTACAGGGTCCCTTCGACCCTGAAGCAGAGGAACCGCTGATAGGACAGACAGACTGGGACGTGAAAAAACGCGTCCTGCAGATCCAGTGAACAGAACCACATGTTTTGCTCCATGGATGGTATGATCTGGGACAGAGTGACCATCCGAAAGATGCGTGACCTGAGGTACTGATTCAGGTCGCGCAGATCTAGAATGGGGCGCCAGCCCCCCATCCGCTTGGGCACCAGACAGTACCTGGAGACAAAGCCTGGGTCTGCTGGAGAATCTGCCACCGGAGCTACTGCCTCCTTGAGGAGGCGCTGAGAGATGTCCTCTCAAAGAGCCGACTGGGTCTGAGCGAATACTCTTTCCTCCCGAGGCGCGCGGGCTCGGCTGGGAGGGTACTGCTCGAATTCCAAAGGCAGTCCCTGACCAACCACTTCCAGAACCCACCTGTCCGTGGTGATAACGGACCAGGCGGAAAGAAAGGAAAAATAACTCACCTTAGTAATGTTGTTTCTTCTATTGGAGTCTTGCTATATTATGACATATGCAGTGAGTCCCAACCTTCGAACTGCTCCGGAGGTGAAAGAGTTAACTTTCCATGCCAGGCATGGAACGCTGAGCTCGAGCTCGGTTGAAAACTCTGTCTGTTGTTCTTCAAACTCAAACCGTCAGATCTTTATGAGCTAAACTCACTGAGGTCCTGTGTGGAAGCTGTAAACCTACACTAGCCAACTGGCTACTAAACATAATAACACATTTTTTGGTCCCAAAACAAAGACTCAAGTCAGGAGCCCCAAAAAATGAAAAACACAACACCAAGTCACCCCAAAATAGAAGGGTGAAAAACAACAAGGTGGGCACCTACTAAGTGCCAACACTGCACTGCCCACCCACATCCCAAAAACAGAGGTTCTGAGAGAGGCAGGCAGAGGGGGAGGTCATAATATAGCAAGACTCCAATAGAAGAAACAACATTACTAAGGTGAGTAATTTTTTCTTCAAACAACATGAAGTCTTGCTATATTATGACATATACAGACTACAAAGCAGTACCTTCATGGAGGAGGGACAGAACCTACTTGGGAAATAGGCTCTGAAGCACAGCCGTGCCAAAGCGGGCATCACTCCTAGCCTGGATATCCAGGGAGTAATGCTTGGTAAAAGTATGAACTGTTTTCCAGGTAGCTGCTTGACATATCTCTAGAATAGGGATGTCCCTGGCAGCAGCCAGGGAAGCAACTGTACCTCTGGTAGAGTGAGCCCTCAGGCCTGAGGGAGGAACCTTGCCCAGTTTTTCATAACAACATTGGATACAAGAGACAATCCACCTGGCAATGGATCTCTTAGTGGCAGGTTTCCCTTTACCAACCTCACTATAAGTGAGGAATAGTTGGAGGGAGTCAAACCTGTGACCCTTGGTACGCTCTATGTAGTAGCTAAGGACTCTTTTGACATCTAAACAGTGCAGCCTCCTCTCGTCAGAGGAGGAATGGTCAGTGAAGTACACAGGAAGAGACATAGATTGATTAAGGTGGAAATCTGAAACCACCTTAGGCAAGAACTTCCTGTTAGTCCTGAGGACCACCTTATCTCTATGAAAGGAGATAAAATCAGGCTCCACTGACAAAGCTTGTAATTCACTTATGGGTCTGGCAGAAGTGATGGCTACCAGAAACACAGTTTTCCAAGTCAAGTACTTAAGCTCTGCTGAAGACAAAGGCTCAAAGGGGTTGCATAAGCTAAGCAATGTAAACATTAGAAGGCCCAAGCAGAGGCAGGGTCCCTGAATGGAGGTTGGTGTGAATCAATCCCTTGAAAACTTGGAGAATACAGGGTGAGCTGAAAGAGAGAGGGCTTACCTGCTGAAATAAAGGCAGACACAGCTGCCAGATGCACTTTTAGGGTAGCTGGTCTCAGCCCCAAGGTATTTAGATGGACCATGTAATCCAGGACTGTGGGTAAATCAGCAGATTCTGGGGAAATATGCTTTCCAGAGCACCATATGGAAAATCTCTTCCATTTGGAATTATAAGTAGCCCTGGTAGAAGGTTTTCTAGAAGCCTTCAGGATATCCATTACACCCTGGGAAAGGTGTAAATCAGCAAACTCTAACTCTTCAAGAGCCAGGCCTTGAGATTGAGAGATTTGAGGTTCGGGTACCAAACCCTCCCCTGAGCACAGGTTAACAGGTTGTGATTCCTGGGAAGACAGAGGGGAAGATGGACTGCTAAGGACAGCAGGAGTGGATATCAGGGTTGTCTGGGCCAATCTGGGGCAATCAGGATCATCTTGCAGGGTTGAGACCTGATTTTGACTAGCACTTTGAACAGCAGAGGGAAGGGGGGAAAAGCATAGAGAAACTTCCCTACCCAATTGAGGACTAAGGCATCCAGAGGGACTGAGCCCAACACTGGGGCCTGCAGCAAAAGGGAAGTTGGTGATTGTCTGGGGCTGCAAAAGATCTATCTGTGGGTGCCCCATCTGAAATACCACCTCCAGACCAGGGGTCCAGTGACCATTCGTGATGGCCATGGGAAATCCTGCTGAGAGCATCTGCCAGGACATTGTCCTTGCCTGGGAGGTGAACTGCCGTAAGGGAGGTGTTCAGGGAGTAAGCCAGAGACCACAACTTCATTGCTTCGGTGCACAAGGCAGTAGACCGAGTGCCCCCTTGCTTGTTGATGTACCACATTGTGGTGGTGTTGTCTGTTCTGACTTGCACAACTTTGTTCTGAACAGATTTGGAAAAAGCTTGAAGTGCTAGAAAAACTGCTCTGAGTTCCAACAGATTGATGTGGAGCAGAGATTCCTGAGGGGACCACAACCTCTGGGTAGTGAGGTTGCCCATGTGGGCTCCCCATCCCAAGAGGGATGCATCTGTAGTAAGGATTAAGGAGTGAAACTGGGAGACAAAAGGAACCCCTTGTCTGAGATTGCTCTGATCCTGTCACCATTGTAGGGCCTGGATCAGGGTTCGAGTCACTGGGATCAATTTGGTTAGAGGGTCTTTCCTTTGAGACCAAAAGGCTCTCAAATGGAACTGAATGTCCCTCATCTGAAATCTTGCTCCCTGCACCACTGCAGTAGAAGCAGCCATGTGCCCCAGGAGCTGTAGAAAATGCCTGCTTAGCGAGACACCTGCAGGGTGAATGAGGAGCCAGAGAGACCAGGGTCCTTGCCCTGTCCAGGGGAGAAGGCTCTGGCTTTCTCTGTGTTCAGCTCTGCGCCTATGAAGGTGAGGAGCTGAACAGGCTCTAGAACTGACTTTGAAAGATTCAGAAGGAAACCTAGAGAGGTGAGCAGTTGCTGAGTTATCTGTGGTGTAACTTGACTTGGTCTGGGGACTGGCCTACTATGAGCCAGTCGTCCAGGTAAGGGAAGATGGCAATTTTTGCCTTCTTAGAGAAGCAACTGCTACTGCCAGGCATTTTGTGAATACCCTTGGAGCAGAGGTGAGGCCAAAGGGCATTGCTCTGAACTGGTAATGGCCCGAGGGCAGCTCGAACCTGAGGTACTTTCGATGGGAGCTTCTGATGAGAATATGGAAGTAGGCATCCTTGAGGTCCAGGGACGCTAGCCAGTCCCCTGGCCTTAAAGAGGGTAGAATAATTCCCAGAGTCACCATTTTGAATTTTGGTTTTAAAAGGTGCTTGTTTAAGTATCTGAGATCCAGGATGGGCCGCCATTCTCCTGTCTTTTTTGGGGTAAGGAAGTACCTGGAGTACAACCCTTTGTCCTGGTGTAGGGGTGGAACCCTTTCCACAGCTCTGAGAGCCAGGAGGGAAGAGACCTCTGCCTCTAGGGCAAGTGCCTCTGGAGGATTCGCAGGTGGAAAGGATCTGGTTCTCATCTTTGGAAACTTTTTGAAGCTGAGAACCAGTCCCTGGCTTACTACTTCCAGGATCCACTTGTCTGATGTCAGAGACTCCCAGTCCTGGACAAACTAAGCCAGCCTGCCCCCTACAGGTAGTTGAGAATCGGCCCTGACAACCCCATCAGGGCGCCTGCTTAGCAGGGGCTTTGGGCTGAGGGGTGGAAGCAGGCCTGCTTGCACCCCGTCTGCCTCTCACTCTAAAGAACCCCCTCTGGGCAAAAGCAGAAGAGGAGGCCTAGGCTTGGTAAAAAGGCCTATGAAAAGGCCTGCCCCTGCCCCTGGGAAGCTGCCTTTGAGGAGTGGCCTGCCTTTCCTTGGCCTGTGCACTCCTATAGGTGGTCCTATACTCATCCATTTTCTTCATGTAATTCTCTGTCTGCTCCCCAAACAGAGAATTACCCACAACAGGAAAATCCATGGCCTTAGTCTGGGTATCCTGTGACAGGCTAGTACATCTGAGCCAAGCCATCCTGCGAAGAACCACAGATGTAGCCATGACTCTTGATGACACATCATTTGAGTCCACTGCAGCATGGAATTGCACCTTGGATGCCTCAATACCATCAGCAGCCACCTGCTCCAGCTCCTTGGCAGCTGGCCAGGGACCTGTTTTGCAAGAGCCATAACAGTATCCCATCTAGATTTCTGATATCTAACAACCTAAGCATATAATTTGCCTGTCTGAGTCCCAAGGATGCTGCCATGTACTGTTTCTTTGCCATGGCATCAACCTTCCTGGAGTTCTTGTCCGGGGTGTGAGGCCAAGGGATATTTGCCTTGTCACAGGCTGCAGCCTGCACTACTCAACATGGCTGCATTGTTGTACGGAACTCCGTGTCAGAGCCTGACAATGTATACCTCTTGTCCATTCTCTTATCCACAGGAGGTACAGTGTGAGAGTTTTAGAATTTTAAAAGTCTGTTTCCCAAAAGATTTATGCAAGGGAATAGACAGTCTCCTAGACTCTGGGATATCCATCATTTCCACATAGTCAGGCTCCTCTTGATCATCCACAGCTTCCTCCATAGGGAGCTGGAGGGTTTCAGCCACTTTTTTATAGAAAATAAAATGAGAAGGGGACTCAGAAAGCCTAGGAGGACACTCCTGAAGGTCTGTCTGGGGAGATGTCGGGTCGATGGGCACATCCAGACTTTCAAATCCACATTCACTCTCCATATTCCTCTTCCCCCTCCTCCAGTTCACAATATTCCTCCTAAATCGTAGTCTTGAACTGGTGGAACCCGGCCGAGACAGGCGCTTACCTGATGCACGTTCCGATCGGAACCTGAGCGACTGGACAATCTGAATCGCTTTGGCTATCTCTTCAGCGGTTGGAGGGAAAATTTTGGCTCCACACCAGCTGATTTTCTAGTCCTTTTGGCTGGAACCAACCCCTCAGAGTCGGCTCTCCTTTTGCCCGAGGAAGTCACGCCCTGGTCAGAGGGCACTCCCTCTGGTTCAGTTGGAACCGAACCGGGCTGGCCATCTGGGTCAGCGGACTCTTGGCCTCCCTTTCCCTGAGCCTACCAACTCTCTTTTCCAGGGTAGCTGCAGGAAAATTTTTACAAATCTGGCAGTCTGCATTGAGGTGGTCAAACCCCAGACAATAAACACAGGTGGTGTGGGGGTCAGCCTTGGCAAGGACTTCCCCACACACACTGCAGTGTTGAAACCCAGTGGGCCCGGTTTTCTTTTGGGTTTCTCAGACATAGTAGCCAGTCCTAACCAAACTTGCCGTTTGCTGGCATCGAAGCAAGACTTCCTCTTATCGTTCCCAACCGTGTACGGGTCGTGGAAAACCATAAGAAATTCCATTTTTTTAGAACCAATAAGAACCGTAACTACACTCTGAATGATAGAATAAAATATTTTTAAATCAACCTGATCGGTTCAAGAGCTAACTCGATAACAGTTTACAAGTTCCACACAGAAGAGAAATAATGTAAACCTATCTAGTACTCACAAATACCACAGACAGAGCTTGAACCAACCGGTTGCGGTTTAAATTCGGTCAAAAGCGAAAATAATACTGCACGACAAAATGAACCGAGCAGAAGGAGAAATCTCCGGAGCGACTGTTCAATGAGGCAGAGTAAAGAATCTGACGGTTTGAGTTTGAAGAACAACAAACAGAGTTTTCAACCGAGCTCGAGCTCAGCATTCCATGCCTGGCATGGAAAGTTAACTCTTTCACCTCCGGAGCAGTTCGAAGGTTGGGACTCACTGCATATGTCATAATATAGCAAGACTTCATGTTGTTTGAAGTGGAGGAGCTGGCCCCTCACGGGAGGACCCAGAGCTGGCGTGACGGCGCGGGGTTAGCAGCCCCCGCCCCATCACTGAGCAGGCTTGGAGGAGGAGGATCCAGTATCTGAACCTCGGCCTCCTTTATGGGCCTGCTGGGGAACCTGCTTGGGCCGAGGACACCAAGCTTGAGCCTGCTACTGCTGCTGCTGGTGCTGCTGTCTGCCTTGAAAGGAGGACTGCTGAGTCACAGGGGCAGAATGCCAAAAAGGCTTTTCCTTTTTCCACTGCTGGTTCTTGACCGAAGAACTCTCAGCAGAGGTGGCATCCAAGGTGGCATTGGATTGCTTTATGTGCTGAAGGTGACCGGCCACTCCCCAGCCAAACAAGTCAGTCCCAAGGAAGGGCATGTCAGCTAATTTATGCTGAGTATCCGCCGGGAAGGAGGAGAGCCTCAGCCAAGCCTCGCGACGAGAGGCAACTGCAGCAGCCATCGAACGGGCACAAGAATCCCCAAGATCCAAGGCCGTCTGGAGATGCTGTTTGGCAACAGCTTGGCCCTAATCCCGGACCTGCTTGACCGTGGTCTGCATGTCTACGGAGAGATGTGGGAGGACTTTGTGCAGTGATCCAAGAAGGGCGTGAGAGAAGTGTGCCATGATGACAGCCGAACTTGCCTGACGAAGTCCCAAGGAGGAAGCTGCATGGACCTTCCTGGCTGAATGGTCCAAGAGTTTGGACTCTTTATCAGGAGGTCGGTCAGCGTCGGCAGAACTGTCAATATGCCTGAACATAGAGGTGGTCACCAGGCTCTCAGTTGAAGGGTGCTCTGTGAACCCCGCGAGGGACCCCATAGGCACCATGTACTTCCGGGCCATGAGGGCAGATGGAGCTAGACAAGAGGCAGGACGCTGCCAAAGTTCTAAGGCCGGTCCAACAATGGCCTCAGCCAAAGAAAAGGCCTCCATTGGGGTATCCCCTCTCTTGAGGATATCAGTGAGAGGGTACTCTGCCTTTTTCTGGGTAGGCTCCAGGGGCATCCTTGAGGACTCAAGAGATGAGGTGGAGGATCCCTTGAAAGGACGAGGGACCTTCCTCCGTCCCTCAGCCAGCAGTCGAATCATCATCCCCTGGATGTGAATGAAGACCAGTGATGTCCGAATCCGAGGAATCCGGATACAACGGCCTACGGCCCATGTCACCCTCGACTCGCCGGGGATGGTCTGGGGTGACCATGACCGATGATCGCCGGGGAAGCCCGGTGTCTGGTCTGTCTTTCTTGGAAGGAGCCCCTCCCACAGGCTGCTTGGGCGGAGGTTCCACCACAATAGGCGAAGAGACCATTTTGGGCCAAACAGGTGGTCTTGCCAGCTCCGCGGGCTGGGGAACCGATTTGGTCGGCTCCAAAGGAGTCGACTTCGGCCTGGGAGGCGAAAGTCAAGTAATGGCCGGGGTAGAGGCCATGGTAGACTTATGCCCAGACAGAATCAGCTGCTGCCACATGAGGTCCTTGTAGTGCCGGAGTTTCTACCGGAGCCTCTCCTCATCTGAGGGGTACAAGGACGACCGATGGCGTTGCCTCTTCTTGGAGCGCTTGTGGCTCTTCCTCAGCCTGTCGGTCAAGGGGGTCCTAGACCTCGACCAAGAATGTGCAGGCCAACTTGGTCGGTCGGGAGACACCGGCGGGGCCGGTGACTTCCCGGAGTCCAGGACCGGATCCTCGATGGGGACTCCAGCAGGCTGGGTCTCCTCATTGGGGAAAACAAGGACCGGAGTCCTCTCTAAGGAGTCGGTGACAAGGGATGAATTGGGTCGATATCAATTTCGACCTCGTCGACTGCATCCTCGGTCAGCTGGCCCGACGGGAGGTCCGAGAAGCCAATGGCTGAAGAAGCGATCTCGACTGAAGTTTAGACCACATGCTCCTGGGATTGAGACCTCTCCTGGTCCCAAGAGCACCTTCGTCGAGATGAAGACTTTCTTGGACCCTCATCCCGATTTCGGGATCGAGAAGAGTGCAGGTCTGCAGGCGCCTCTCCCCTGGTGGGAAGAGACTGGCACAATTCCTGAAGGAACCTGGAAAGATGGAGCCCAGGTTGGCCAGACGAAAGTTCTGGGAAGAGCCCATGAAGCGAGCTGCTTCTTCCTCGAGCAGCATGCGTTCAACTGCTCGCTGGATCCATGCTATGTGAAACCGCTCACCTAGCCTCTTTGAATTTTACGGATGGTTCCTCTTCTCCAGTCTCCCCAGTTGTAAGCGTGCAAGATGTCGTCCAGGACTTTGGGATGGAAGGCCACAGAAGCTTTGCAGAGCCAGTGTCATGGCCGACACGAGACAGTAAACGCCGCAGGTGAGGGTCGTCGTGACATCTTCTGGCCGTACGAGCACCGGCAAAATCCAGGGAAGATTTTCTTCCATAATCAAAGATGCGTAAAGGCGACCGCTAACTCAAATGATACAGAGTTTTGGCAAAACCGAAGGTTTGAAAGCCGAGGCCTACAAAATGTGTGAGCACGAGGGAGGCAACCTGAATCTTCCAGCGGAAAGGAAGATCTGGCGTCATGGGGCGGAGCCGAGGTATATACCTCCCGGGTGGGTGGGAGGAGCCAGCTTGAAGACTTCCAATGAACCTTAAAGGGGAAAGGGACATGCCAAAGGGTGTGGATGAATAGCATATCCATGCTCCTAGAATTGATTTTTTTCTTCCCCACCAAAAGGTAGGCCAAAATTGCTGCCAGGAGAAGCTTGAGGAAAGCTGGTTTCAAGCCTGATGCCTGTAAGTGTACCAGGTAGTCTAGCAGCTGAGGGTCTGAAGCTGATAGAGTTTCGACCTTTTTGCTCTTGCACCAGAGGGAAAACCTTTTCCATTTGGCTGCATAAGTCTTCTTAGTGTTCAGGTTTTTAAGCCATCCTCAGTATCTTAAGGACCCGTTCAGAGTACTGTGAGGATGGAAACTCTAACTCCTTAAAAGAGTATATGTCTGGGTACTGCACCCCGTCTGAGGAAGGGTCAGCAGGGAGTGAGTTGGAGGCAGGTGACTGGACCTGCTGCAGGACACTGAGCGAAGGAGAGGGTACCAGGCTTGCCTGGGCCAGTCCGGAGCCACCAGGATCATTGATGCAAGCTGTTGTCCAAGTTTCAGCAAAACCCTGAGTATCAGGGGAAAGGGAGGGAATGTGTATAGGAACCTCTCTGACCAGTCCAGGATCAGGGCATCCAGAGGAAGTGTTCCTGGGACTGGAGACCTGTGGCAGTACTGAGGAAGCTGAAAATTGAGGGGAGAGGCAAACAGATCCATGTCTGGTGTGTCCCACTGCTGGAACACTGTGGCTAGTACTTGCTTGTTCATGGTCCATTCGCTCTGGCCTTGACTTGATGTGACTCAGAGCATCCGCCAGGGTACTGAGTTCGCCTGGGAGGTGAACAGCTGAGAGGCGGACTCCAAGGGAGAATGCTAGAGACCAGAGTTTCAGAGCTTCTGAACAGAGTATTCCTGATCTGGTACCACCCTGTTTGTTTGTTTAAAACATTGCAGTGGTATTGTCCATTTGAATTTGAACCACCTGCTCCTTTAGGCTGGGAGCGAATACCTTGAGAGCTAGAAAGACTGTTTCGAGTTCCAAAAGATTTATGTGCAACTCTGACTCTTCGAGAGCCCAGTTGCTGCTTACTGAGGCACTGTTCACATGTGTTCCCCAGCCCAAGAAGGAGGCATCTGTGGTGATCACCTTTGTGGGAAGAGGAGCTTTGAAGGGTACCCCTACCTGTAAATGTGAAGGGTTTTCCCACCACAGCAGGTTTTGGAGAACTGCTCCAACACAGGTATCAACTTTGAAAAGTTGTTGCTTCTCTGAGACCAGCGAGCTCTGAGGCTTGCAGGAGTTGCATCCTGTACCTGACCCCTGGGACCACTGCAATCATAGAGGTCATGTGTCCCAGAAATTTGAGGAAATGTCTGGCTGGTCTTGGCTGTCCCTGGACAAAAGAATTTGCCACTGAAAGGAAACTCTGAAATTCTTTCCTGCGGGAGGCAAGCATATTCCCTCTTGAATGTCCAGATGGGCCCCTATGAAGGTGAGCAGCTGGGTGGGTTCCGGGTGAGATTTACCAGGAAACCCAGAGACTCCAGAGTGAGTTCTGTGAGGGAAAGGGATTCCTTGACCCGACAAGGAGACTTTGCTACTGTGAGCCAGTCGTCCAGATAGGGGTAGAGAGCGACACTCAGTCGCCTGAGGTGTGCTGCTACCACTGCGAGACACTTGGTAAAGACTCTTAGGGCAGAGGACAGACCAAAGGGAATTGCGGCGAACTGATAGTGACCCAAAGGAAGTCTGAATCCGAGACACTTCCTGTGAGATCTCTTTATGAGTATGTGGAAGTAGGCATCCTTTAAATCCAGGGAGGCTAGCCAGTCTCCATGCTGTAAGGACTGCATGACCAGGTGACAAGAGTGATCATTCTGAATTTGGTTTTTTTCAGATGTATGTTTAAATATCTGAGATCTAGGATAGGTCGCCACTCACCCATTTTCTTTTGTGTCAGAAAATACCTGGAGTAGAGGCCCTTGCCCTTCTCATGGGCAGGGACCCTCTCCACTGCTCGTAAAGCCAGAAGGTTTTGTACCTCCAATTCCAACAGTGGGATCTGTGTTGGAACAGAGGTCTTGACACCTGGGTATGCTTAAGGTCTGGCATCTGCTTGAACTGTAGTGGCAGACCCTTCTCCACTATCTCCAGCATCCACTTATCTGACATAATGAGGGACCAGTGCTGAAGATAGTGGGAGAGTCTGCCTCCCACTGGAAGCGGGGAGGTGACCTGGACACTCACATCAGGACTCAGACTGCAAGGCAGATGGCTGGGTAGAAGTGGCTCTTCTTTGACCCTTTCTGCCCCTGCCTCTGACAGCCCCCCTTTACTGACTGATGTCAGACTGAGGATGGGGATTGTAAGGCCTGGGAACAAAACTTCTTCCCCTACTGCCCCTGGGATGGGACCTCTGAGGAGTGGTGGGCTTAGGTTTGGACAAGTGTCTCTGCCAGAAGGCCTTGTAATCATCAACTTTTTTTCATGTAGTCAGTGATTCTGTAATCAAACAAACATATTTTGATCACAGGGAAAATCCATGGCCTTGTTCTGAGTGTCTGTGGTTAGACGGTTGTTCTAAGCCAGGCAAAGCATCTCAGAGAGATAGCATGGGCCATCGCCCTAGAAGCTGCATCACTGTTGTTGTCTGCTATGTGGAATTGGTACTTAGTAGCTTCCAGGGCAGTTTTTGTCGTATCCACCTGCTCCTGCATCATAGAATCTGATCCGTTGCGGGCAATGGCCAGGGCAGATTTCCAAAGGGCTTTCTAATATTTGGCTGTGAATGCTATGTGCAAAGAAAGTCTGAGGAGCGAAGAAGCTGTGGCATACATTTTCTTTGCTATAAAGTCAATTTTCTTGGAATCCTTGTCCGGAGAAGAGGGGGACAAGGAGACCCCAGCGTTCTCTCAAGCTGCCTGCTGCACTATACTCTCATGCCTAGGGTGTGCAGACAGGAACTCTGTACCACTTTTAGACAATCTATATTTTCTCTCAAGCTACTTATCAACCCATTACTGAAGTGGGGTGTTGAAGCACCTTCATGGTATTTTTTCTAAATGCATTACACATAGGGATGACCAGGGTCTAAAGACCTCTCATCTCCCTATAATCTTCGTCTTCATTGACATTCTGGTTGGGCTCCTGCGTAGTGAGGTCTGGAGTGTCCAGCATATGTTGTATAAATATAAACAAAGAGGAGGAGGAATCCTTTTGGTCACCCGAGGGATCCCAAGATGAGGGTCCTGGGACTCAATGCCCTCAAAATCCATGTCAGGGGCATCACAAAATTGTTCTCCATCATCTGCGTCACCCTCAGTTTACAGAAGAGAGAACTGTGGAATAGTGCTTGCCAGCCCCAGTAAATAAAGGACCCATCTTTTGTAGGGTCTGAAACAGTTGCCATGCTTTTTCCATATCTTGCACTGACGGAAGAACCTGTGCAGACTTTGTAAGTGTTTTGTTTTTTTCTGTATGCTTTAAGCTGCCCGTTGTCTTGCTATTGGCTTTCCCAGGAGCAACGGGAGCATTTTTGTCTTGACAAAGTTTATTTTTAGGTACTTCATCAATGGCTTGATCAAGTTTCCTTTTTTTGTCACTTCTATTATTTTTTAATTTGTGAGGAACTTTTTTTTTTTTTTAACTCTTTATTTTCCATTTTTAGTCAGACATAGAGAGGGGAAATACCTTTGACCAGATAGCTTAACTGCTTTCCTTAGGGTATAACAGTTAGGAAAATATTATTTAAAACATTTCAAAGTAAAATTGCGTTGGAGCTACCATTCTGTAGAAATATCCTGGTCCTATGGTTTCTAAATCTGTTATTTATTACATACACAGTTATGAATAAAGTGAGGAATATATGGGTGCACTAGCTTAGGGAAGAGAAGGGGGTGGAGCGGGGAGGATCCCCCAATTATTCATAGATTCTATTTGAACTATCTCCTTCTAATGAAATACTCTCAATACCTTGCACAAATGTGTGAGGAACTTCATCTTTGGAAGCTTTATTTTTTAACTTGGATCTGAAGGGTTCCTCAGCATCTGTGCTTTTGTTATAATACTTTTGGATGGCCCCTCATCGGAAGCCTTTGATTTATCCTCAGCCATAATAATCAAAGGTTTGTCTGCCATGTTTGCCAATTTAAGCAATGCAAACCAGTCCTGGACCTTATGGACCGAGTGCAGGTTTCTGTGAAATGCCACTGGCCAGTCCTGCCCTAGTTAATTAACTCTGTCTATTTTAAGTGCCTTTTTTTTTTATTTTATTTTTTTTAGTTGTAAAACTAGGATCTATACCAGTGCCAATTTTAATAGAAACCCAGTAATACTGGTCAACTGCCACAGGTTGCTGCTGGACCCTTACCACCAGTTCTGCGACAGATGATACCATAGGTCCACTTATAACTAAGGGTTTCTGGTAATAGTCAATCCTGAGAGAAACCCCCAGGCACTGTTAAGGTTTGAATTCCACTGTAGGTGCCTCGTGGTAACCCGCAAAGGTCTGAGGTAAAAACCAAGGCAACTGTCCTTAATTAGATGGTTCCCACAAGAATTTGCGTCAAAAAAGAGAGGACTCATCAAAATTAAGCATCCGTGATAAATTTAGTGTTAAAAATGTGCAGTAGCGGTAAAAATAAAGTCAAAGTAGCACGGTTGCACTAACAAATTCAAAAATTAGCGCGGCACTAACAAAAATGTAAAACTTTCACTCAGCACACTATTAAAAATGAATTACGAGGAAAACTTTACCCAGATAAGCACTAGGAGCCTGTCAACAAGGAAAGTTGAGAGGCACCTCAGAGGCAGTGTTGCTCAGTCCAGCGGATAAAAAAATTCTGAAGCCTTCAGCAGCTCTCACTCAGCTCACTCCCCCTCCTGTTTTTTGATTGGTTATGGCCCTAAGCTCATTTAAATACAAAATTCTCTTAAAGGCACACCTCCAGGGCAGTTGCACCTAGCCAGCTAACTGCTAAAGTTACTGATGCTAAAGCACTCCTGGGGTAAGAAGACATCCTTACCAGCACATATGGAGAGCAGCAAGTATGGCAGCCACAATGCCTTATGCTTCTACCTACAGATGATAAAGCAGCATTCTTCGATCGGAACTGTCCACACTTCTGTTAGAGCACTGCTCTCTGGCTGTTCATTACCTGGTGTATCTGCACTTTGTAGTTATCATCACTTAAAGATGCTGAGTTGCTAGTAGGATTGTCGTACTCGTCTCGTGGGAAGATCTGCAAGGTGTACTGCTGTCGGATCGTCAGCACCAGTGTGGAGAAGTGGCACACAATCTTGGTTTTAGATGGGACAACCATGCCTAGAAGATATGGAAATATCAGCAGTTAACAGTGGAAGCTCTGCAAGTGCTTGGATCCATTCAAAAAAGGAAATGCGATTCTGGTAACTGCCCGTACAACAGGCATAAAAATAGTCATCGTGTGTATCTTTCATACAACACAGGAAATTAACATCAGCAGTTAACAGTGGAAGCTCTGCAAATGCTCGGATCCATTCAAAAAAGGGATGCGATTCTGGTAACTGCCAGTACAAGAGGCATAAAAATTATGATGGTGTGCATCCTCATACAATATAGGACATTTTTTTTTAAATCATAAAATGTTCAGACTAAATGTCAATGACATTTTAAGTAATACCACAAATGTGATTCAGCACTATTGCATTACCTACGCTGTCGGGAGATGAGAAAAAGCAACCAGCTGACAAATCATCTTAAAATGGGCCATTATAGTACAACAAGATGTGTGTTATAATCCTACAAGATGAGTCTTACTGTCCCACAAGATCAACATTACAGTCCCAAAAGACAGGTGTCACCATCCCACAAGATGCATATTATTCCACAAAACATATACAGAGTACCATGACATGCCCAAGTGGGGTTTTAACATCTTGTAATACCTAAACAGGGCAAGTCTGCAACTGTACCCAAAGTCTTTGAAAGAGCAGATGGAAATACATACCCCGGAGGGATTTGCTGCTATACAAAAACAAATGACATACCACAGCAGGCTAGTGAGGGAGGATGAAATCCTTCCCAACCCCCACACCCACCAGGGTCTTATCAAGAACCCTGCCCTCACCCACTTCATCCTGCACAATGTATGAATGTCCTCCCAAGGTAATGGGGTATGACACAGGGGAGGCCCTCTGTGAGGGTGGGAAGCATAGGCAGAACACACAATTAGTTAGGGAACAGGGACCTGGGATAAGAATGAGAGGTTCTAGGGGATACTCCTTAATCGTAGTAAGGAGATTACAGCAATGGAAGGAGGTCCCTACCAGAAAAATCAGGGGAGTACATGGACAGTTTAACAAAAAAAAAGGTATACAGTACAAAGAAATATTGAATCGCAAATGCTGCACGCTGACTAGCTATGCTATTTTCATTCACCAAGACAAACTTAATGAGATAGAAACACAGAAACTGATGGCAGATAAGGACCCCTTGGCTCACCTAGTCTGCCCATTTTCCCTATCTACTGTAATACCGCAGACCCTACTTGGTCTTCGGCATTATCCTTCCTTTCTTAACAAATAAGGTTTCCTTATGCCTATCCGATGCGTTCTTGAACCCCTTTACAGTTTTTGCCCCAATCACCTCCACTGGGAGGCTGTTCCATCCACCACACTTTCTGTGAAGTACTTCCTCACATTTCTCCTGAATCTACCCCCCTCCAACTTCATAGCATGACCCCTTGTTCGTGAGCATCTTTTTTTCTGGAAAATGCTTCCTTCTTGTACCCTGTTTATACCTGTTAGGTATCTGAAAGTCTCTATCATATCCCCCCCTACATCCTTCCCTCCAGGGTGTACATACTGAGGTCCTTTAGACTCTCCTCATAGGGCTTTTGATGCAGCCCCCGCACTATTTTAGTTGCCTTCTTCTGGAACGCCTCTGCTCTGTCTATGTCCTTTCAGAGATGTTGTCTCCAGAACTGGATACAGTACTCTAGGTGAGGTCTCACCAATTATTTATACAGCGGTATCATCACCTCCCCCTTTCTGCTGGTGATACCCCTCCCTATGCACCTTAGCATCCTACTAGCTCTCCCCACCACCTAGTCACACTGTTTGGCCAACTTCAGGTCGTCAGATATGATTACCCACAGGTCTCTTTTCTGCACGGTGGCCGTCAGTACCACTTCCCCACCTTGTACTCTGCCTCTGGGTTTATGTGCCCCAAGTGCATAGTTTTGCACTTCTTTGCACTGAATCTTAGTTGCCACATTTTTGACTACTCCTCAAGTTTCTTAGATCTCTATTCATCTATTCATCCCCCCCAACCCCACACAGTGTCTACCCTATTGCAGATCTTTGTGTCATTTGCAAAAAGGCATACCTTCCCTTCTAGGCCCTCTGCAACGTCACTAATAAAAATACTTAAGAGGACCAGTCCCAGTACTGATCCATGTGGCACCCTGCTGGTCACCCTCCCTTTGTCAGAGGGAACTCTGTTTACCACAACCCTTTGTCGCCTAGCCCCCCCCAACCAGTTTCTTACCCAGGTTACCACCTTTGAACCCACTCCCAGGCAACTCAGCTTGTTTATGGGTCTCCAGTGTGGAATAGTGTCAAAGGCTTTACTGCAATCTAGGTAAGTCACATCCACGGCTTCATCCTGTTCTAATTCCCTGGTCACCCAGTCAAAGAAATCTATCAGATTTATTTGACATGACCTCCCTGTTGTGAATCCATGCTGCCTCGGATCCTGTAAGCCACTGGATTCAAGATATTTCACAATCCTTTCCTTCTGCAGTGATTCCATTAATTTCTCCACCACTGAAGTCAGGCTGGCTGGCCTGCAATTCCCAGCCTCCTTCCTGCTACCATGTTTGTAAAATGGGACTACATCTGCCCTCCTCCAGTCCTAAGGAACCACTCCCGTCTCCAGTGAGTGGCTGAGCGGGACTGTCAGAGGTGCAGCCAGTACCTCTCTGAGCTCCTTCAATATTCTTGGATGTATCATTTGCACCATTGCCTTGTCCACTTTCAGATTTGCAAGTTCCTTCAGCACTCTCTCCTCTATAAATTAACTTGTGTCCACCTCCCTTCCTTTGATGCCCCTGTCCCTTATCCGTGGTCCTTCACCTTTCTCTTCCTCTGTGAACACAGATGAGGCATCTTGTTTTTATGAGGGTTCCAGTAAACAGCAGACATGCATACAATTGTTTTTATTTATATATGTGTATGTGTGTGTGACAGGAAGCATGCAAACAATTGTATTTATTTTTTGTGGAGATAGCAGGCATGCATACAATTCTATTTATTTATTTATATTTTGTTTACAATTTATTTACCCAGTGTAGCCCAGCAAAGATGCAACACCTTCTTTTCAGTGAGGTTCTGCTACAACCCATTTTTACAGCTGGGTGGACTAAAGAACCGAGAGGTTAAGTGGGTAGCTCATGGTCACACAGCATGCAAGTGGCATCATGCAGTTAAAAAAAATAAATAAATGAATAACAGACAGGCAGGCAGTGGAAAAGGTGATCTGTAACAGAGTCACAGTTCCCACAGGTAGACATGCATATGCCAGCTGACTATGAACTGTACAGGTAAGGGTTTGAGGAGCCCTGGGAGTTTGTCCCAGTACTCAGTGACTGTGCATGTAAAAGCTTGTTTCCCAAAGTCCCTCGGAATCCTTGGTCCTCTGAACCATGGGGATTTGATGATCGGAAGGTTCAAGTGGCATCTGCAGGCGAATGTTAGGACTGCAGGGTAGCCTGGGGCAGCTTTTTTCTTTCTATTGTTTTTATCCGGTATTTTCCCCGGTTTTCATCTGCCCCCTTCCCCAGGCACACACGCTATGGGGTAGCCTTGTGATCACCTCTCTACAGGAAAGGGTGGAGATGTACTCATACTGCTACAGGTAGCCTGGGGCAGGGCAGCACCTCAAGTACACCTCTATGAAAAAGAGTGGAGATGTACTCATGGCACTGCAGGTACTCTGAGGCAAGCACCATGAGTACATCTCCATGGGAAAGGGTGGAGATGTATTCACAGAGCTGCAGTTAGCATGGGGCACCGGCATGAGTGCCTCTCTATAGGAAAGGGTGGAGATGTACTCATGGCACTGCAGGTACTCTGAGACAAGCACCCCGAGTACATCTCCATGGGAAAGGTGGAGATGTATTCACAGAGCTGCAGTTAGCATGGGGCACCGGCATCAGTGCCTCTCTACAGGAAAGGGTGGAGATGTACTCATGGCGCTGCAGGTACTCTGGGGCAAGCACCACAAGTACATCTCCATGGGAAAGGGTGGAGATGTATTCACAGAGCTGCACTTAGCATGGGGCACCGGCATGAGTGCCTCTCTACAGGAAAGGGCGGAGATGTACTCATGGCGCTGCAGATACTCTGGGGCAAGCACTACGAGTACATCACCATGTGAAAGGGTGGAGATGTATTCACAGAGCTGCAGTTAGCATGGGGCACCAGCATGAGTGCCTCTCTACAGGAAAGGGTGGAGATGTACTCATGATGATGCTGGTACTCTGAGGCAAGCACCATCAGTACATCTCTATCGGAAAGAGTGGAGATGTATTCACAGAGCTGCAGTTAGCCTGGGGCAGTGACTTGAGTGCCTCTCTACAGGAAGGGGAAGACAGTCTGTAATTGCTGTATCACAGTTGTAAAAGAGGGCTCTTTGGGGGGACCCTGATGTATAGACTACTGAGTCCTCACTCCCTGTGTTTACAGTGGAACTGGTCCTCTCATAGGAGCTTTCCACATAATCCTCCTCCTCCTCTTCATCCTGCATTATAAGGTCAGGATTATACTCCTGGTCCTCATCAATGTGATTGATGGGATGCAAGGAGGGAGCTGGTGAAGCCGTTGATGCCTGAGAAGGGAGCTGGCAAGTCGACTTGGCAGATGTTGATGCAGGGGTTTGTCTTGAAGGTCCCATCAATGTAGCTCAAGCTGCAGGAGGAGGAAGATGTAGCAGGCACTGAAATATGTCCGTAAAGGACAAGAATACCACATGAACACTGGCAGCCGTGTGGTCGACGGGAACACCGGTTGATGTCGTCGGGGGGGGAAGTCTCAGACATCGACACACCAGCTGTGTTAGGTCTACTGGCACTCGTAGCCTGCCCCGACCTGGAAGGACTGGCAGTCTGGGCAGCAGGCAGCGTTGCCACGGGAGCAGTCGATGGTGTCAAAGCGGTCATACTTGAGTGGAGGGGCAACTTGGAGTGAACCAGGGAGGCCTTGTCCTTGCTTTGCTCCTATTCCCAGTGCTTGTGCTTATGATGCCCTTAAGTCTTCTCCTGGGACTTGGAGGAGTGGGAGCCTGAGGAGCCGGCCGGTGATGTGGTGGTGCTCTTTTCCTGGAGCTCTTTCTCAGTTCTGGCAACCTGCTGCTTTAGTAGATGCATTTTTAAAGCGTTCTTTCGGCATTGTCAGGTTGCTGCATTACATTTTCTGCACATCTGGCAGGCCTTCACGTTATGGGTTGAACTGAGGCAGCACACATATACATTATGTGAATCTCCAGAGTATATTTTCTCACTGCACTCACAGTATCCAAAGATTTTCAACACCTCTTTAGTCAACACACACATCGTCGAAAATCACTTTTAAAAAAGTGATTACTAACCAAGGAGAGAAAGACAAGAAAAGTGGTGACTATAACGGCGGTGTTTCTGTGCAGGGTCTGATGAGTATGGTCAACAGTGGGAAAGAACTGAGAAGGGAAGGGGCTGCCCACTTTTACGTGGGGAGAGCTGATATAGGACATTGTCGTGAGTGACCCCTAGTGAACTGCTTGCAAAAGTATCTGTGTGGTCCTAGTGCCTGGCGGCTATAAGTTCCATAAGTGTGGCCTGATGGAAGAGTTCATTTGCATCACCAGGTAAGAAAAAATGTCCGTCTCCCCATACGACGCATAGGAGAAATGCCAAACCTCACCCAATAACTAAAACACCGAAATCTGGCCAATGGAAAATCATGTACACAAATGCTCACAGCCTGGGAAATAAGATCCCAGACCTGCAGGCAATAATGTCAGAGGCTAAACTGGACATAGTAGCAATTAGTGAGACATGGTTTACCAGTAACTACTTGGGAGACTTCAGTACCTGGCTATGTACTGTTCAGAAGAGACCAAGGTGCAAAAAGGGGTGGAGTGGCCCTGTATGTCAATGAAAATATCAAAGCTACAGAAATTCAGAATACACATAAGGAGCCAGAAGAACTGTGGGTCACCCTGGAAACAGGAAATGGGACAGCCATAAGAACTGGGGTTGTCTACAGGCCCCCAGACCAGGGGAGGCGGGGGGACATAGACACATTACTGTTAGAAGATATACAAAACATGACAGCTAAAGGGGAGGTTCTGATAATGGAAGACTTCAACATGCCAGATACAGATTGGTCAATACCAGCAGGAACATCTGCCAGAACTAAACACATGGTGGATTCCCTGTAGGGGGAGGGCCGCAAACAACTGGTACAACAACCCACAAGAGACAGGGCTATCCTAGATCTAGTACTGACTAACAGGGAAGGGATCACAGATATCCAGGTAGAAGGTCACCTGGGGCCAGTGACCATCACATGGTATGGTTCAATTTGGCCACTACATCTAAATCATCCCATTCCAAGGCAAAATATGGGACTTCAGAGGAGCTGACTTTGATAAGATGGCCAACAGAGTTAAGCTAGCCGGGCAAAGAAACACGGGAGGGGTACAGGCAAAGTGGGTAAACATTAAGGATGCAATACTTGAAGCAACATCCCATTGTGTTAGACAGAAAAGAAAGTGCAAAAAGAAGAAACCACTTTGGTTCTCAAATACAGTAGCAGAAAAGGTCAGAGCCAAAGGCTGGCCTTCAGGAAATATAAGGGAACACAGCAGGATGAAGATATGAGGCATACCAAACTGCCTAAGGGAAGCAGGGAAGGCAGTAAGGCAGGCAAAGTCTCAAACTGAGGAAACACTAGCACTAACAGTAAAAGAAGGTGACAAGACTTTCTATAGATACATTAGCGAAAGGAAAAAGTCCAGAGGGGGTATCACTAAGCTCAAAGGAGAAAGGGGGGCATGTGAGGAGGACCCTGTAAAAGCATCTATCCTAAATAGATACTTTTGCTCAGTATTTACTGAAGAGAAGGTAGGGCAGGCCCACAGCTCAGCACCATGGACACAGCGGGAAGGGAGGTGAGCACTACTCCCTTCACAAAAGAAAGGGTCCTACAAGAGCTTGCTAAGCTCAGGGTGGACAAGGCAATGGGACCTGATGGCATACATCCCAGGATACTTAAGGAGCTAAGGGTGGAACTAGCAGATCCATTAGCAGAACTGTTTAGTGAGTCTCTGAGCACAGGAAAGGTCCCAGAAGAATGGAGAAGGGCTCATGTGATCCTGCTCCACAAGAGTGGTAGCAGGGAGGAGGCAGGGAACTACAGACCAGACAGTCTTACCTCAGTAGTGGGCAAGATTATGGAGGCACTCCTTAAGGAAAGGATAGTGCAACACCTGGAATCCATAGGGGCACAGGATCCAAGACAGCATGGATTTACAAAAGGAAGGTCCTGTCAAACTAATCTCATAGATTTCTTTGACTATGTAACCAGAGTGGTGGACCAAGGGGGAGTAGTTGATGTCGCCTACCTTGACTTCAGCAAAGCTTCTGACACTTTTCCACATAGAAGATTGATAAATAAGCTGGGTAGGCTCGGGGTGGGTCAGAAGTTGGTCAACTGGGTGGTAAACTGGTTGACGGGCAGAAAACAGAGAGTAGTGGTAAATGGTATACAGTCAGAAGAGATGCAAGTCACACTGAGGGGTACCTCAGGGATCAGTCCTGGGGCCAGTCCTCTTCAACACCTTCATTAGTGACATTGCAGATGGACTAGTGGGTAAGGCTTGTCTGTTTGCAGATGACACCAAGATCTGCAACAGAGTAGATGATCCAGATGGGGTGGACAGAATGAGAAGAGATCTGGATAAACTAGCAAAATGGTCAGAAGAGTGGCAACTGGGAGTTAATGCAAAGAAGTGCAAGATCATGCACATAGGGAAGAGAAACCCTGAATCCACCTATAGGTTGGGAGGGGAGTTGCTAGCAGTCACAAAGGAAGAAAGAGACTTGGGCATCATCATCACCGATGACCTGAAATCATCCAAGCAGACCTCTAAAGCAGTAGGTAAGGCTAGGGGGATGTTAGGGTGTATTAGTAAGGGTATCACAAGTCGTAAGAGGGAGGTAATAATCCCTCTTTACAAGACACTGGTTAGGCCCCATCTTGAGTACTGCATGCAGTACTGGAGGCCACACCTTCACAAGGACATTAACCAAATTGAGGCAGTCCAGAGAAGGGCAACCAAAATGGTGCAGGGACTGCATCAGGAGACATACGAGGACAGATTAATGGAGCTCAATATGTATACCCTTCAGCAAAGGAGGGAAAGAGATGATATGATCAAAACATTCAAACACCTTAAGGGCATTAACAAGGTGAAAGAGTCTAACATGTTTAAATATAAAAAAATAGTAGGACAAGAGGACACAGCATGAGACTAGAGGGAGGCCGATTAAGGGGGAATGTGAGGAAATTCTTTTTCACAGAAAGGGTGGTGGATGCATGGAACGGCCTACCTCAGGAAGTGGTGGATATGAATACAGTACAGGACTTCAAACAGGCATGGGATAGGCATAAGGGAGCAATACAGATGAGTATGAATAGATAGGCCACTGACAGAGCAAAGGCCGATGGCACATTTATAAGGTGGAAAAGGAAACGGGCAGACTGGATGGGCCTTGTGGTCCTTATCTGCCGTCAACTTCTATGTTTCTATCTCCTCAAAGAAGTTCTTGTCCTCTCATAGCAGCTTTCAACATAATCTTCCTCCTCCTCTTCATCCAGCATTAAAAGGTCAGGATTATACTCCTGGTCCTCATCGACGTGGTCGACGGGATACAAGGAGCAAGCTGGTGAAGCTCTCAACACCCAAAAAGGGAGCCGGCGCATCGACTTGACAGGTGTTGACATAGGGGTTTGTCTTGAAGGCTACATTGACGTGGCTTCTGTTGTAGGAGGAGGAGGAGGAGGAGGTAGCAGGCATTTAAGTATGTCCGTAAGGGACGACAGTACTGCCTAAACATTGGCACCCATGTGGTCGACGAGCACGCCAGTGAGTGTGGACAGGAGAGGCACAGTCCCAGACACTGATGACGACACACCAGCCATGCTAGGTCTGCTGGTGATCGTAGCATGCCCTGACCCAGAAGCAGGGGTCGATCTTAACATTGTTTTACTAGCCCAAACCCTAGTGTAGTGCAAACTGACCAGGGCTAGTGCAGCTAACTCTCTACTTGTCCGTCTTAACTAGTGCAGGTTTTCATGGCTGTTAATGAAGTTAAAAAAGTCTCTACTTTAGCAGGATCTAGTCCTCATGCTAATCTCTCTCAATGTTCCAGATGGCCTGGTGTGATTAACAGCTCATTAAAAGCTGCAATTATCTGGCAGTTCAAGAGGGGGATCCCACAAAAGACTTAATGTGAGTCATTATCACTCCACTGTTAGGTCTTTCAGCTAGTGTCCAGGGTGTGATCAAGGGTAGAGTGCTGTTAAGTCACTAACTTCCAGTTTTCTGAAGGTGTCTGTCTAACAATTTGTCCCATATATTATTTTATTTTTATTTTACTGAATTCTCGGATTACAACCTTTGAGCTACAAGCTCATTTACAAAGGTTCCATGTCAGGAAAATAAGGTGAACGTACAATAGTAACCTCAGAGATACAAAGAACTAAACAGTTAACAATGGTAAAAAGACTATTAAAGAACTTGGGTTAGGGATTGAGTCTTATTAGACAGACAATGATAGAACAGCAGGAGCAATTGCCCGGGAGAGTGGGGGGAAGAAGAGGGTGGTAGGATAGAAGAGATGGGGGGAGGAAGAGGGGTGGTCGTCTTGCAGTAACTACTGGTTAGGGGGTCACCATGTCAGAGACAGGATGGGAAGGGGAGGATGGGGGTCTGCGGCGTGGTGAGGGAATGGAGCCCAGGGAAAGGAGGTAAGATCCGTGACTGGGCAGGGGTCACGGGGCTAGGGGTTGGGGGAAGGGGGGAAGAAGGGAAGTAGCGAATTAGGTGCTCACAAAGTGCGAACTGGTGGGGTAGTCGGGGTTTTAAGCAGGTGGGTTGGTCAGGTAAGACAGGCACATTTCACTTGTGAGGAAAGGTGGGACCTAAGTGCAGATTTGAACGAATCGATTTTGGGACCTAAGTGCAGATTTGAATGAGTCGATTTTGCTAATTGTGGTTAGTTCTGTTGAGAGTGAGAAAAGCCATAGCGGGGCCCAGTATTCGAAGGATCGCTGACCTTGGGTGGTGCGACGATAGGGGATCTTGATAGAGATCTTATTGGATGTCCTTGTAGTCCTGGTTGGAGCAGCTTGGTGTATGAGGGAGCTAGGCCCAGGAGGCAGTAGGCCCAGGGTTGCTTTTTTGGCAAGGAGACAGGTTTGATAGCGGGCCCTATCAAACAGATTTAGTCAACCGGTTTGCTAGTAGAGGTGGCAGGTATGGGTCAGGAAAGTGGCTCCCAGAGCAAGTCTACAGGCTTTGTTGAGCATGGAGGTGAGTCACCTCAGTGTGCTGTCAGAGGCTGCACCATAGATGGCAAGGCCATAATCAATGGTTGAGAAGACCGAGCTGGTTATGGAGAGCTGGAGGGCTTTGGGAGTGAGGCAGCTTCGGTGCTTATATAGCAGGCCAAGCTTCCTGTCAGATGCAGTGGCCACCTGGTCAATGTGTACGGCATATGAGAGGGAGCTGTCAAGGATGAGGCCCAGGTATTTGAAATTGGTGACCATTTCAATGGTGATCTTATGTAAATTCTGTATGTGAAGGGTTGCGGCCCTGTGGTGGCTGTGCGCTGAGGCAAAGAGCATGGTCTTTGTCTTTTTGTGGTTGACTAAAAGTTTAGCTTTGTTAAACCAGGCTTCAGTGTTGTTGAAGTCCTGTTGAAGATGCTGTTCCAGAATGACAGAGTCAGAATGACTGGAGTAGATCACCGCATCGTCAGTGTAGAGAAGGATTTTTTGTCGGCAGGCTAGTGGTAGGTTATTTAGAAAGAGGCTAAAGAGGAGGGGGCCAAGGATGGAGCACTGGGGGACTCCAAGGGACACTTAAAGGGGGTCAGAGAGTACATTGCATATTTTTACCTGCTGAACATGCCCCGAGAGGTAGCTCCGGAACCAGCACAGTGAGTCAGAGGAGAGTCCAATTACCTCTAATTGTGCCAGGAGGAGGTCGTGGTTGACCGTATCAAAGGTCTTGGTGAGGTTGGTAAAGGTTGCTCCCACCAAGTGCCCCTGGTGGAAGGCACTATGAATGTAACCTGTGAACTTGAGAAGTGCAGTGGTAGTCCTTGGTGAGGCCACATTTGGGGAGTACTGTATTCAGTTTTGGAGACCTTGCCTCAAGAAGGATATTGGCCGTTTGGAAACTGTACAGAGAATGGTGCATGTACTGCACCACAGGTCGTATGAAGCAAGATTCGGGGAGCTGAACCTATACTACTTCCTCAGAGCAGAAACTGGGGACATGATTGAAACATTTGCCCAGACAGGCAATCTATTTCAACAGAACACTGCAGCATGCACAAGAGGGTATAATTTGAGACTGTTGGGAAGGAATGTGTAAAAGCAACCTCAAAGTACTTCAGAGTGATGGACCCATGGAACAGCCTGTCGCAGGAGGTGGTAGCGTCAGACAGTGAGTTCAAACTTGCATGGGACAAAGGACCAACTGGGATGAAGGCTGGATTGGGGAGGGAATACTTTCTAGAGCAGACCAAATGGATTGTGCGGTCACCATCTGCTGACATTTTATGTTATCAATTGCTGTTCCCTTTAAGGCTTTTCTTTAGATGGCAGTATAGAGGTTTTGAAAAGTAACTGAGCTCACTTGGGTTTTTCCTTGCACATGAAAAGATGCCACCAGTGGCAGAACAGCTCAAGAAGTATTTTAATAAACTTGTTTTATTTAGTTGAATTTTGGTAACTGGGTAAGTTCATAGACCATACAATCCCTTTTTTAAGTGACAACTCGGGAAACAAATTATGAACAAAGTACAGCTAATGAATACAGGAATAATGCAAGATGCAGTGATAATTAATGATTCAGGTATAAGAGGCAAACGCTGTCGGGCAATTACATAAGACATTTAACCAAGACCCTGAGATTGTACAAGAAGTGTAATTGCAGGAATAATAGGTGAGTAAATTAAGACAAATGTCAATATAACAGTGCTTCAGAGGTAAAGGTTCGTTACTGCAATTGCGGGGGTGGGGGGCTTGAGTAGATAAGAGGTAAGTTTTTTTTTTTATATATAAGATTGGGAAGAGAATTCCGAGTGGTGATGGCTGAACAGGCAAGAGTGCTTAGCTGATCGTGCATCTTCTGGGTTGCCAATAAGGGCAAGGAAGTAGATCTGAGAGGGCGCACAGATGTTTTGTGGTATACAAGTCCCTTTAGACGAGGGGGATTAAAGAGCTTGACTTTTTTTGATTACAAAACCATCTGTAGCCATAAATAAGCCACTGAAGAGGGTGTCACAATGGTGTTTTTTGGGTTTTTTTGAGTCTGCGTCTAGTGCAAATCATCCAATCCTGTGATGGATGTTTGCAATATAATGGACCCATAACAGTCAGGTGTGTACAAAGGAAAAGCCTTCTAGAACATGTTCAGTCAGATGGATTGTTTCTAGCTCTGCCTACTGACCTAAGGAAAGGTGTCTCATAGCCCGTTTGACCATTTCTACACTGAAGTAGGTGGTTTGGGGAGCCACATTTGCTTGTAAACTTTCCAGGCGATAGACCAGTGTGGCTCTTCAGAGGAGCTAGTGTAGGTGGTACACATCACTGACTGGTCATTTAGCACTGCAACTCTGGACACGCCTTGGAGGATGGATCCTACAATGCAGTTCCAAGACACTGGTGTGCAAATCTGTGTATACCAGTTGCAGAGTGACACTTTCAGTGTAAACAAAGCTGTAGTATCATTTGTTGGCCCTCTGCATCTAGGCACACATCTGAGACCCCTGCAAAGTACCCAGGTGCTCAAACACTGAAGTGAATAACTTGCTTGTGACTGTGGGGTATGGAGTTAGTGTGTACAGGTTTGAAGTGAAGGAAGATGCAAATAATATTTGTATTGCTCCATGTTGTCAACGGGGAGTTGCTACATATGGGTAGTGGTGCAGCCCAAAGCTGCCAGTCTATACAGAATTCTGGCCATGTATGGAGTACCCTGTCTTTCTCCTTGTCAGGTAGCACCTCCGAAAAGGCCACTGAGCATGCTACCCAAGACCCCTCCAACTCTTTAACAGTTCCTGAACTATCCTAGCCTCTTCTCTAGTCAGGTCATTGGTACTGAGGTGGACCATGACATCTAGCTCTCCCTCCTATCCTTCCCTAGTGATCCTCTTGGCCACAGGGTAGGCTCCTAACCTTCCACTATCTCCCCCAACAGTTGTGTCCTCCACCAGGAGTTGCTTCCTCCTGTGGGGTCTCTGCTATGGAGGACCCTCATCCTCCTTGGTCATTACCATGGGTACCTCAGTGAGACAGTCCACCTTGCCAGAGTAGTGTAGGAATCTTGTAGTACCATGCGGGGGATGAGGCTCTGATCCACAATCCTCGCCCTTCCCAAGCACAGCTGCTCCTCGACCTTGGCATCTTTTGAGTTTGCAGTGGCAGACTTGGTGGTCCCTGGGGGGTGGAGGCACCCTGCGTCGTAGCCAACTCGGCCTAGACCTTGGCGGCTTCCCTCCTCTACCCAGAGAGATGCATGCAAATGGGGTAGCACTGCAGTCTCCAGAAAGTCTCCCTGAAGACTGCCACCCCACAGTTACTGCACTACTCAAAGCATAATTGTCCTATCTTGCTTGTTTTTCTGTTTTGTCTCCTTTTTACCCCTTGCCTAACTATTGCCTGACTGTTACTTGCATCTACCCTGTCTGGTTTTGTTTTGATCTCTTTAAAACCTTTATTTACACCTGTCCTCGCTAGGGTTTTTTTCCCCACCTGTACCCAAACTATTGTGCGACCCAAACTCTCTAGTACCCCCTCTATTCTTTCATGTCCCTGACCTTCCTGTGTGTGCAGTTACAGGAGTTTAAACAGGAAGCTTACCATTGGTGTGGGATAAACTGTCCTAATGATCTGCTTACTCCTTCACTGCTCCCCTGCCAGCTTGTTGAACTTTTATTTATAAACTGTGGAGGACCCCCCTATCTTCCTTGGTCACTACTGTGGGTACCTCAGTGAGATAGTCTGCCCTGCCATAACTAGGAATTGGGAACTGAAGTGTGTCTAGCCCCTGGCTGGTTTGTTGGGCAGAATCATTGGGGCTATCCTTGTCTTGGGGGTTCTTCTTTGAACATATTTACAAAAAAAAGAAATCTAACCAGTCGAAGTTGAGAATCCCCTCCGTCACACCTTCGGAGCAGTAAGCATCAGGAACTTTTGCCTGGCTTGGGGATGCCCAGCATTGCCCCTGTATAGCATGGGTGTTCATAACTCCTTGATTTTGCTGGTGACTAGCCCAGTTGGACTAAGAAAAAGGATCCAAAATCCCAACTAGGCCATTAAGCAAGGTGGCGGCTGGGTGTGTGTGCTAGTGTACAGCACCTGAAAATACTGAAGGGGGCTTGGCTGCCAGCATATGGCACCTAAAACATACTGAAGAGGGCAGGTAGGGAGGATCAGCTGTGGCTCTGGAGAAGATTGTCTCTCTGCTCACTGGTCAGAACACATATTTCTCCATGACCACACCTTTTGGAACTATTGTCAAGCAGTACCAGACTGCAGAATGGGAGGAACTGGAAGGAAAAGTATGTCTCTCTGCAGACTACACAACGATCTGCAACAGGGTTGATGCACAAGATGGAGTGGAAAGAATGAGAAGGGGCTTGGCAAGGTTGGAGGAATGGTTAAATAAATGTATGGCAGCTCAAATTCAGTGCAAGGTAATGCACCTGGGAAACAAAAACCCAGGGGAAGAGTACACAATGGGGGGTGAGATACTGACAACAGTAAAAATGGAAAGGGACCTGGGGGTAATTATATCAGATGACCTAAAGGTGGGCAAGCAATGTGAGAAGGCAGTAAGGAAGGCTGTGGGGGGATACTGGGATGCATAGGGAGAGGCATCAATAGTAGAAAACAGGAAGTTATCTCTCTGTGCAGACAGTTGGTGAGACCCCATCTGGAGTACTGTGTGCAGTTCTGGAGACCCCATCTCTGCAAAGACATAGACAGCATGGAGGCTGTCCAGAGGGGGGCAACCAAAATGGTGCAGGGTCTGCACCAGAAGACATATAGAGAAAGACTGAAGGAGCTTAATATGTATACCCTTGAGGAAAGGAGGGAGAGGGGGATATGACAGAAACTTTCAAATATCTCAAGGGAATCAAAGTAGAAGAGGGTAGCATCTTTCAGAAAAAGATGTGCAAGAGGGGGGCGTGGCTTGGAGGTAAGGTGAGGAACCGTGTTTTCATGGAGAGGGTTGTGGATGCATGGAACAGCCTCCCTGAGGAGGCCGTAGAGTCAAGAACAGTGGGGGAAATCAAGAATGCATGGCACAGACATAAGGTAGTCCAAGTGGGGGGGGGTGGGAGGAAGTAAGCTGTTGGTTAGTATCTGCAGCTTTCCTTTTGGGTAGGAAAATGGGCAGTCTGGGTGGGCCAAGTGGTCCTTATCTGCTGTCAAATTCTATGTTTCTAAGGCCACAATGAGGATGTGAAGTGCTTCAATGACTGCAAGCTTGTATAGACAAAGGTTGGTGCCAGCCTGTGTAGGAGACTCAGCCAAGCTGCAGTGATCAATGAGGATGATGTGAGGCAGTGGATTATGTAGCTGCTGGAAGTCCTAGGATAAACCATGACAATGGACAAAATCAGGAAGCACCTCTTGGTGTCCTGAAACAAACTGCAGGATGCCAACTTCTAGAACGGTAAGATACCAACATGGAAATCCATTCTGGTGGTGAACAACCAAAAAGAGGACTGGAGGCAGATGATAAGGCCCAAATGAGGTGCCAGGAAATGCATAAGTGGCAGACCTAAAGAAGCCCATGCAACTGACTCAGGCCAGTAGGACACCACCAATCACACTGCAGGGTGATTCATTTTATTGAGGATTTAATTGCATACACAGGAAACCTGGTCCCCAAGTGCAGACCAGTTTGATCCAGACAAGCCGAAACATAGTGTCCCCTTGTATTGGTTGTACCACTCTTAATTCCTTGGTCACCTCCCCAAATATTCCCCACAGACAGTGTGTGAGATTATACGTCAGGTCAGTGCTTAAACTAAGGACAGCTAGTGTTGGAACCCACTCAGGAGGGAGCAATACTAGACCTGGTACTCTCAAATGGAGAGAGGATCACAAATTTAGAAGTCAGTAGACATCTGGGAACAAGCGACCACTGCACAGTGTGCTTCACAATGAGCACAACCATGGAGATAAGCCATACAAAATCAAGGATACTGGACTTTGGAAGGGCTGACTTTGGCAAAATGGGTGAATATCTGAAAAATGCACTAGCAAATGATCAAAAAGGAGGGGTGGAAGAACAATGGAGAAAAATCAAAACTGCCATCATAGAGGCAACAAGCCTTTGTGTGAAACAAAGAAAACAAAGCAGAGTAAAAAACCACTATGGTTCTCAAAAGAGGTGGCAGGGAAGGTTAAGGAGAAAAAGGCTGCATTCCAAAAGTATAAGGAATCACAGAAGGAGCACGACAGGGAACTGTATTAATTAAAGCAGAAAGAAGTGGGGAAGGCAGTCAGACTAGCAAAGGCCCAAACCGAAGTAAAAATAGCCAACTCAGTTAAGCAGGGGGATAAAACCTTTTATAGGTACATTAGGGAGCATAGAAAGGTTAAGGGAGGGATAGTGAAGATTAATAAAGGAGAGGGAGGTGGGCAGAGGGAGACAGAGAAAAGGCAGAGATACTGAATGAACACTTTTGCTCAGTATTCACAAAAGAAGATGAGGAGGAGTTACCTAAACCAGACAATAGAAGCACTCTGGGTAGGGGGGTTGACACCAGTCCATTTACAGAAGAAAGAGTCCTGAAAGAACCCAAAACTCAAGGTGGAGAAAGCAATGGGCCTGATGGGATTCACCCAGAATCCTAAAAGAACTAAGGGAGGACCTAGTGACACCACTGACTACGCTTTTAACAAATCATGGCAGGATGGGGCGGTACCTGAGGACTGGAGGAGGGCAGATGTGATTCCCTTCACAAAAGTGGGAGCAAGGCAGAAGCAGGAAACTACAGACCTGTAAGTTTGACCTCAGTGGTAGGGAAAATGATGCAATCACTTCTGAAAGAAAGAATTGTTGAGTACCTAGATGGCAGGCACAGGACCCAAAGCAGCATGGATTTACAGCAGGAAGGTCATGTCAGACGAATCTAACTGATTTCTTTGACTGGGTGACCAAAGTAATAGACCAGGGAGGGGCTGAGGATATGGCCTACCTGGACTTTAGCAAGGCATTTGACACAGTCCGCACAAAGAATAATAATCAAGTTAGCCAGCCTGGGAGTGGGTCCCAGGGTGGTAGCCTGGTAACAAACTGGCTGCACAACAGGACACAGAAGGTAATAGTGAATGGAACACATTCCGAAGAAAGGGGGGTTACTAGTGGAGTACCTCAGGGCTCAGTACTGGGTCCAGTCCTCTTTAACATCTTTATAGGTGACATTGCAGAGGGTCTGGAGGGAAAGGTATTCCTCTTTGCAGATGACACAAAGATCTGTAACAGAGTTGATGCACAAGGGGGTAGAAAAGATGAGAAGGGACTTGTCAAGGTTGGAGGAATGGTCAGACATATGGCAACTTAGATTCAATGCAAAGAAGTGCAAAGTAATGCACCTGGGAAACAAAAACCCAGGAGAAGAGTACACAATAGCAGGGGAGGTACTAACAACAACAAAAATGGAAAGGGACCTGGGGGTAGTCATATCAGATGACCTAAAGGTGGGTAAGCAATGTGAAAAGTCGGTAAGGAGAGCCAGGGGGATACTGGGATGCATAGGAAGGGGCATCACAAGTAGAAAAAGGGAAGTGATTATCCCTCTATACAGACAGTTGGTGAGACCCAATCTGGAGTACTGTGTGCAGTTTTGGAGACCTCATCTACGCAAGGACATAGACAGGATGGAAGCAGTCCAGAGGAGGGCAACTAAAATGGTGCAGGGTCTGCAGCAGAAACCATATGAAGAGAGACTGAGAGAGCTTAATATGTATACTCTTGATGAAAGGAGGGACATGATAGAAATGTTCAAGTACCTTAAGGGAATCAACAAAGTCCAGGAGGGTAGCATCTTTCAGAAAAAGAGATGTGTAAGAACAAGGGGGCACACTTTAAAAATAGAGGGGGGACGGCTCAGGGGTAATGTGAGGAAATGTTTTTTCACAGAGAGAGTGGTGGATACATGCAACAGCCTTCCTGAGGAGGTCGTTGGGTCTAAACCGGGGAATTCAAACATGCATGGGACAGACACAAGGCAATTATGGTGGGGGGTTGCAGGAAGTAGGCTGTTGGTTAACTATAATCTGCAGCTTATCCAGTAGGTAGGCAAATGGGAAGACTGGGTGGGCCAAGTGGTCCTTATCTGCTGTCAAAGTCTATGTTTCTAGTGCTGTGGTGTTGACGGAAGCCGTGCTGCTGTTGGCACTGTAGCTGGTATTTATCGAGGTGAGCTATCAGCTGATCGTAGACTATATGCTCGAGGGCTTTTGAGATACGTGGTAGGATTGAAATTGGGCAGTAGTTGGCATGGTTCGACTTACTGCCTGCTTTATGGACAAGGGTTACTATGGCAGCTTTCCAGAGGCTTGGGAAGGTAACTGTGGTGAGGGATAGATTTACGATAGAGATTAGTGGGGTTAGCAGTTCGTCAAGGGTAAGAGAGAGTAATTTTAAGTCGAGACCCTCAGAGCTGTGCCTGGATTTCCCAAGGACTTTGACAAGGTATTTTTTTACCTCAATTTTAGTTAGGACTCTGAGGTAGAAAGGGGGGGATTAGTGTGTTGTGGGGGATCTATTGGGGGTGGGCTGGTTGGAACCATAACCATATTATTAAGACAAGTGCCCCTCGTTTCTCTACATTTTGTGTGTCTATATCCAACATTTCAGTGACAAAATGAAAGAAAGAAAGAAAGGCCATGGTACAAAACAATGGGGGGGGGTTCACTGTGTGTGATGGCACTGCAGTCCTTGTTTCTACTGGGGAGCTGGAAGCAATGTGGGAGCAGGATAAATGTGCAATAATCAGAATATTTCTTGGCTTGCATTGTTTCCTGTATAAGGGATCATAATTTACCATTATAATTGAGGGGTAGTTCAACCATCTGTGGGCTAGTGCAATTCTGAATCAACTTGCCCTGCTGGCCCGTGCAAAAAAAAGTTAAGGCTGACCCCTGCCTGGAAGGGTCAAGGGTCTAGGCGGCATTGCCATCACAGTGGTCGACGGCGCCAAAGTGCTCGTGCTTGAGTGAAAGGGTAACCTTGAGTGAACTGCGTAGGCCTTGTTCTTGCTGTGCTCCCTCTCCCAGTGCTTGTGCTTATGCTGTCCTGAAGTCTTCTCCCAGGACTTGGAGGAGTGGGAGCCCCTAGGAGTGGGCCGGCGATGAGGTGGAGCTCTTTTCCTGGAGCTCCTTCTCCATTCTGGCTAACTGCTGCTTTAGGAGATTTGTTTCTAAAGCCTTCTTTCTGTGTCACCAGGTGGCTGTATTAGTTTTTCTGCAAATCTGGCAGGGCTTCACATTATGGTCCAAGCCGAGGTAGCACACGCAGTTGTCGTACGAATCTCTAGAGTATATTTTATCACTGCATTTGCAGTATCAAAACAATTTCAACGGCTCTTTAGTTGACATACACGTCATCGAAAATCACTTTTAAAAAAGTGATTTTTGACTAAGGAGAGAAAGACAAGAAAAACAGTGACTATAATGGCATAGTTTCTGTGCAGGGTCCGATGAGTATGGTCAATGGCAGGAAAAAGAGGAGGGAAGGGGCCGCTCACATTTATATGGGGATAACCAGAGTAGGATGTTGCTGTGAAAGGGAAAGGGGAAATTGTTTAACCAGGAAAAGCACACTTAAGCCGAAGCTTGTTTCCAGGTGCGACCTGGGAGCACAAGGAAGTTAAGTGACTTGTTCAGGGTTACACAGTATACAAGTGGGGGCTGTGGGATTCAAACCCAGGTATCCAGGTTTGCAGCTCAAAGCCCTAAACCACAGCACTATGCTGCCCGTGGACGGCCCCTAGTGAACTGCTTGCAAAAGTTTCCATGTGGTCCTAGTGCCCGGTGACTATAAGCTCCATAGGTGTGGCCTGATGAAAGAAATATCCTCGAAGAAAATCTGCTTTTATATCAGAAAGCCTTCAGACCTTTAATGTTTGCATTGTGACTCCTCTCCTCTTACATGTTTGTTTTCTCTTAAAGGGAAGCCGTCATCATTCCCCTGGCAAAAACACAGGACTTACAGGTCCCAATTAGGTAAATCATACTAGCAGTACATTTTTTTTTTTTTACACTTGCCCGGCTCCCACGGCTTTCGTCGGAGACCTCGTACCCCCTACTACTCTGTCCGCCTGGGCTATTTAAGCGGTACATAAAATAATTTATAGAGCTGTTATTTGTTACTTATCTGGTTGATCGTGCGATGCTCCACCCACCATTAGTATTTCAGAATCCCCTGCGGCAAGCCCTTTGATGACACGACTGACAGGCTGAGCCATGGGGGACTCCTATGTGACAAGTACAGTGGTTATGAAATATCAAAAGATATACAGTGCATGTTTGCACAGCGGGCTCTGGTACCAATTGACCGAGGAAAGCACTTTCCTCAGCTGAGCGGTACCGGAGCCCAAAGCACAAACATGCGTTGTATATCTTTTTTTTTTTTTCCAATCAAGGTTTTTAGCCTTGGGCACGTCACAGGCGGCTTTCTCCACCCCATCCCTGTCCCCCTTGCTTGGCAACTTGCCTCTCCGGTCCACCAAGCCCCATATCCCCCACAGATTACCCCCGTGGCAAGGCCAGAAAAGGGAGGGCCGTCCTCCCCAACCCGGACACCCAGCATCCAGATTCATGAGTCGGCGGACCAGCAGCAGCACGGAGCGAGGGCAGGCAGACAGGGCTTCATGGAGCCTGTGACCATCATTTTCCCCCTTTTTCTCCCCTTACATCCCAGGGCCTTATCAACACGCACTCCAGAACTGGACCCCATCCACCCACCTGACCTAACACCAGACCCCCCTCATTTGCCTGGCACTACCATCGAGCCTCCACTTGCAAGGCAGCCAACAGCCGGGAAGGGGTTACCTTCTAATCAGAGAGAAAGAGAGGAAAGTTACTTGTCGGCCACTCAATCCTCTCTCAGCCTTCCCCCCCCGCTAGACCCCTGACGGCCTGAGCTCGTTCATAAATTCGGGTCACCGGCGTGGGAGAGATAAGGTGCTTGAAGTGCCTCAGCCCTCTTTGTCACCAGGCCAACTGCGCTGTATATCTTTGATAATTCCTAACCACTGCACTGTCACGTAGGAGTCTCCCGCAGCTTAGCCCGTCAATCGCGTCATCAGAGGGCTTGCCATAGACTCTGAAATAGTAATGGCAAGTGGAGTATTCCAGGATGAACCAGATAAATTACAAATAAAAACTTTGTAACTTACTTTAAAAAATTACCACCAGCGCAATTTACCTAATTAGGTCCTATAGGTCCCATGTTTTTGTCTGGAGAATGATGACAGTTCCCCTTTAAGGGCAGGACGATCACCAGAGGGTGCTTCACTTCCACAGTGGTCAGACAGTTCCCTCTCACTTGAAATGAAGACATTTTTTAATCATTATAAAATTTTGCATGGAAAGGCTGACCGAGCCTAGAGCAGCTTGTGATATTTATAATACTGCTGCAGCATTTCTTTTGTAGCTGTTGATTACTAAACAAATTTCTGTTTGGATTACTAGGGGACTATGTAGCTACCTTGGTTCAATGCTACATTCAAATGTCATGTTTCATGCTGAGAGTTATTTGATTTTATTATATTTGCATGTTTCAAGGTACTGTATTACTCAGTGCTTCTATATTGTGCTGCATAAATTTAATTTGCATGTACAACCTACTTTTGAACTTTGTAGATATGGTTGGCTGAAGGCTATGTTTCAGTTGTATCCAAATAGTCCCTAGCCATGAGACATTACTGGTTGCTTGTGTGAATTTTATCCCTATAGAGAAGCCCTGTCTGTGCAAGTAATTAAAGGCATGTTTACTGATTCTGCCATAAGATGCTAGAAAAAAATTGCAATATAGTATGTTAATGTAAGAAGGGACTCTAACTCCATCAAGTCCACCCACTACTTCATACACAGGAATTAACAGGTATGCTGTACGAACATGTGATTGAGATTCCCCACCCACTGCAATATACAGGAGACCCAGTAAATCCCTTGGTAGTCAGAAATCTGTCTGGGCTTACCGTGAAGGCCTGTACGGTCTTCATATCCAGTGTCTCCACTGGTAGGTTGCTCTGTGGGTTCACCACCTTTTTGGAGAAGCACCACCTCCTACTATTATCCCTGTATAACTACTGGTGACCCCCTTTATCACACAGACTAGAGCAGTGTTTCAAACACCGTAATAACCCATGTTTACTGTCACTCATCGTCAGTGTGTCAGCTCATTGGCTCTTACTCTGTGTGTGGGGCAGGATGAACAGGTCAACAAACACTGCGGCAGTTTCTCTGTTGCAGAGGATTCGGACCTGCAGTTATCGTTTGCCTGAGTCCCGGTAATGTAGAAGTTCTTAACAGTATTTATCTGGTTGATCCTGCCTTTACATTTAAAAAAAAAAAAACTCTTATCTGGTTGATCCATGTGCTGCCACATTTCGGGCAGGACATCAGGAGACAGCCAGTGTAATCAGGAACGGGCAGTGGCTGTTTGGCGGGGTTCCGCAGTGAAGAAAAAAAAAGAAATTATGCTAAAAAAAACTTAAGAGAAGCAAAGAGAGAGTGTGTGTGTGTCTGTGTGTGTGTGAGGGATCGACTTTAGCAGTGGCCTGAGGCCACCAGAAACAAGTTCGGGCCAGAGAAATTCATTGTTTGCTAGCCCCATTGGTCAGCACCTTTTTGAAAGGCACTGAACCTTTAAGACTGACCTGACGCTCTTCCACATTGCTGTTTGAGCAGACTGCAGTAAAGTGCGCATGCATGTGCACAGCGCCCCGACACTGACGGTCAAGCTGGATGTGGAATGGAGACAGGAGACGCACAAGGTGCACGGTGGAAGTCCAGCATGACGTAGTTTGCCAACCACATGATGGCTTCAAGTCTCCCACTTGCGTCACCTGCCAGTGTGTGTCACGTGTCCTTCGTCAACTGATGTGCAGCTCCAATGTGGGGTTCGATCGGGTGACAGATTGGGACAGCCAATGAGAATTACACTGTGGTAAGTAAGTACTGTCCCTTCTCTATCCTTGCCACCAGAATGAATCTGTCTCCATGCTGACATGTTGCTACTAGTCTGTGCCCTGATACTGTTTTCTCCAGTTGGGATGGATTTACTAAACAAACAAACAAAAACAAAAAAAGGAAAGAAAAAATGTTTATACTCACAGTAGCTTCTAACTTCAGAATATTATCTAAAGGAGATCACGCAGGCTGCTTCACTGGTGAAAGTGGGGGCAGGGTGCCAAAAGTGCTAAAATAAACCCATTTAAAACCATGCTGACATCTTGTTTCAAGGAATTTTCAAAAACGTTTGCGGGCCACATTCATTATCATGGGCCACCAACTTAGTGACAGTCACTGGCTCGATGGCCAGCATTTTTTTCCTCCTAAAGTCAACCCCTGTATATGTGTATGTGTGTGTGTGTGTGTGTGTGAATTTTCAGTAGGGGTTGGGGGACTGAGCAGCAACAGGAATCCAACAATTATAAAAAATAATACCTGTGCAGGTATGTGTTACGTGGATTTTTCACACACCCTCGGTGTGTGATACTCTCACAAACTCATCGAGCTTCACTCTCAGGGTTTATGGATTATCACACACCTCAGGTATGTGAAAAATCCTCATAACACATACCTGTACAGACATTATTCTCTACATTTATCACCTCTGAGCTTCAGGCAGTGCCTCTGTGTCCTGCTGGAGCACACCATATTAAACATCTCTGCCTGTTTGATCTTGTCAACATCTCTGGTTGTCGTAAGGCTGAGATCACTTTCCCCTCTCAGCATCCTTTTCTCCAAGGTGAACATGGTCAGGGCCTCCAGCCTCTCCTCACAGCTTTGGTCCCACATACCCCTGATCATTTTAATGTAATTACTATGTGACGCATCCCTGCTGTGGAAGTTATGTTTTATTCCATCTATGAATGCAATAAAATGTAAATCAAAAAAATAAATACCGGTTGCAAAAAGGCAGCATCAACAAGGAACCACACTAAGGAAAAACCTTTATTATAATTTTTTTTATAATTTACATTATTCCCTCCAGCTGTCTCTTCCTACGACCCCTTCTTTCCTTTCCGGGCACCCACTGATCTAGCAGCCCCCCACACACGCTTACTGGCAGCAAACATCTCTGGGCCAGACCCACTCCATCATTTTTACAGCATGGCTTAATACGCATGGCAAGCACATACAACTGGCCACCAGGGAAATGCCACTGTCAGCAGAGCAGTGTCGGGCTGTTGGTGACATCAAGGTGGGCAGGCAGTGGTGCCTTCATATGTGACTGTAGCTTTTGTACCCCATGTAACCCTCCCATGACCCCGGCACTAGTCAATGGGCACTCGCCGCACCATTCTGTGGGGAAAGGGAGGCTAACACCGCATGGTCATCCACAATCTCAGTGTCATCACTGCTCCCTTAATTACAGGCACTCCTGCAGCCAGCTACCCAGCTCCTTCCCCTGAGGCAGCACACAGTGCCTCCGCATCTCATTGTGGACCCCACCAGCCCAAGGTGGGCATGTTGGAACCAAGATTTAATCCCAGGTCTCCCACATGGTGGTACATGCACCACTAAGCCAGGCAACAACATATAGAATAATGTATGGGCAACCATAAACAGCAAGTCTGTGTTCCCCTTAACAGGTTGTGATGTCATAGGGACCTCTAGAAAGACGCCCGAGAGGTCCCTGATGTCACCACATTCCCAAGATGGAAACAAAGCTTTACCTGTGGATAGTTGCCTATACATTATTTTATGTATTATACAGAATCTTGCACAATTATCACTGATACTGTTGCTCATCACCTTGTTTGTATTGTTTGCACTTCAGTTCCTCATTACTCCTATTCTATTTATCCCTCTCCCCACAGGACGCATCTAGAAACAAGCAGATACCAGCCCAGTAAGTCACTGCTGGTAAAACTTTTTAAATAAATAAATTCAGTATATTGTGTTTAAATTTTGATAAATGTACCTACCGTGTTTCAGGCACAAAACAGAAAATTTTCTGTTTTGTGTGATTTCAAAAAAATAAACCCACCTCACACCCAGCTGCTCATTACCCACCCATCAACCCACTGCCACAAACAGTTGGTAGTCTTTAGTTAATAAACCCCATTAACTTTACTTTTTGGAAGGTCCATCAATGAGAGACAGTCCTTACTGTAAAAGCACTTCTGCTGAATTAAGCTTTTTGGCCTACTGGTTTGAGCACCAGCTTGGGAACCAAGAGATTGCAGGTTCAAACCCCACTAGAGCGAAATATATACTGTGTGATCTTGGGCAAGCCACTGAAATTCTCAGTGCTCCAGTTCCCCTAGCTATGGAAATGGACAGAAGCAGACCTCACTGAAAATTAGATGTTTCTTCTCAGCTAGGTTATCCAGGGCAAATACATTGTAAAATAAAATAAATATTACAACTGTCAAAGTCATCCCCAACTCCCCACCCTGGCAACAATAGCTCTTTCATACTTTCTTTCCTGGGTGAGTATGAAAATGTGTGCAGCACAATTAGTGCTAGGGTTTCCTTTTTCTTCTTAAGCCTATGATTTATCGATTACTGACATGGGCTCATTTTTTCTGCAACGAACTACAAAGTTTACTGCAACAAAAATATCAGATGAGCTCAGAACTCGGACTAAGAGGCTACGCAGTGGGGCTCACTAAGCTTGGAAATCAAACAGGCCAGCAGTGTCCATGTATAGACTACAATCAAACAGCAAAACTTACAGACCATAACATTTGCATTACTCGTAACTGTTTATTTTCACAGTTATCCTCCATATTTCAATATCAAATGACTCTCACCTTCAAACGCTAAATTCTGCCAAAATGTAAAATCCCTGCATCTCAACCAACTCATCTCCACCCTGACCCGTCTAAACCTGAAATCACAAAACCACTCTCTCCTGGACTGGGCCCTCACCAACCATCTGCACCGCATCATTGATGCAGGTACCCTCCCCGATGCACTCAGCGACCACCACATGGTATACTGCGTTTGAAAAATTCACCGCCCTAAAGTACCCCCCCCAAATTATCCACATCCGCTCCTTCCAATCTCTAGATCTAGCCCCTCTGCATGCTGATCTACAGTCTACTGACTGGTCACAAATCTCCAGTGCCACTGACATTACTACAGCCCTCGATTACTTTCATACCAAATTCATACAGATATGGGACCAGCATGCCCCCCTACACAAAACCAGGGTCAGAGGCTCCCACCTCCTCTGGATCTCAGCTGAACTTATGGCTTGCCAGCATGCTCATGACCTGCCATGGAAATCCTATAAGGGCTCTGGCTCCCCTGCTGACCTACACAGGTATCGCACCCTGAGGAATTCTTACACCAGGGCCACTAGGTTAGCTAAAGCTGAGTTTTTCTCAACATCTTTCCAGAGAAACTTGAGTCACCTCTCGAAGTTCTGTAAAGTTATCCATGCCCTATTCTCCCCACAACCCAGTCTGCCCCCCTTACTAAATTATAGGACCTCCAAAGCCTCTGACCCTCCATATGTGGCCACTGCCTTCAACACTTATTTCACCACTTGTGCCTCTATCCTCCTCGCTTCCCTTCCTCCTTCAAACATCCCCCTCTCCCCCTCCACCTCTTCTCCACCTTTCTTCTTTTCTCCTGTTTCCCCATCCTCCTCCTCCTCCTCCTCCTCCTCCTCCTCCTATAAAGCACTTCTAGCCCTCAACCCCTTACAAAGCAGCAGTCCTGACGGGCTTGACCCTAAGCTCCTACACCTCTCTGCCCCTGCTATTGCCTCCTTGGTAAGTCTCTCCTTCTCTTTGGCCTCTGTTCCATTATCTTGGAAGTACGCTACTGTCATCCCACCCATAAAGGTGGTGACCCCTCCTCTCCGGGTAACTTCAGACTTATATCCCTCCTCCCCACCCTCCAAGAACACATAGTGCTATTACAACTCTCTCCTTGACTCCTCTTCTTTTTTCACCCCATTCCAGTCTGGCTTTCGAAAATTCCATTCCACCTCCCCCAACTAACAGATTCCATCCACTCAGCTATGGACCACAGTCTTCTCACTGCCACTATTTTCGTCGATTTAGCAAAAGCATTTAACACCATCTCTCCCTCATTCCTACTCCACAAACTCAGTTCAGCTGGTCTTTCAGTCCCCGCCACCAGTTGGTTCAGCTCCTACCTCACAGGGAGATCTCAATCTGTGAGGGCTCGAGGAGCCATATCACACCCCAACCAATTACCACCGTAGTCCCACAAGGCTCCACTTGGTCCACTTTTATTCTCCATATTTTTAAATGACCTTCCCTCTGCCTGCTCATCTGCGTCCATACACATGTACACAGACGACAATGCCCTATTTGTCTTTGGTTCTTCACCAGCTGAGCTAGTATCCAAACTCCAACCTCATTTCGACTCAGTCCAGAAATGGTTTCAGTCAAATCAGTTATCTCTAAATGCAAAAAAAAGGGTCCCTACATGCTTTGACACTAGACCAAGGCTCTATAAATTCCCGTCCTTCCTTCCACACCCTAGGTGATATCCCAATTAACGACGTACCTGCCTTCAAATACCTTGGTGTCTGGCTTGACCATCAGCTTCATTTCTCCCAGCACATAGACGCCATTCATAAAAAGCTTCACCCTAAACTCCATGCTCTCTTTAGGTATAAGAGCTGTAGCCCCTTCCCTGCTCACCGAGACATCCTTACCAAGATGATTCTCCCCATCTTTGACTACGGCGATATTGTCTATGGTGCTGCCCCTAAATCCACCCTGGCCAAACTGGATCCCCTCTTCCACTCCTTCTGCCACTTTGCTCTCAACTGCCCTACCCACACTTACCCCTGTATTCTCTACTCTGCTCTTTCCCTCCCTTCCCTGGAGGATTGCCGTCTGTCCAACTGCGCCTCCTTTACTTCCAAACTCTGGCTATCCTCGCTACCCCCATATCTCGACTCCCTATTCTCTCCATCCACCACCTCCTCTTATTCCCTCCAAAACTCTGTGTATCACTCCCTCAAGCTCCCTTCTTGTAAAACTCTCACTGGTCAATCAGCCTTCTCTTTCCACTTTCCTAAACTCTGGAATTCTCTCCCCTTAAACATTCACTCAGCCTCTTCAAAACCCTCACTAATCTCTCTCTTCTCCACTCCCGCGCTTCTTCCTCCTGCCACTGTCCTTAAGCATACTATTACCCTCCCTCCATTTCCCTGTATCCAAACTACTGTGACTGTATTTTGCACTTATTGTATTCACCTACATGAACATTGTATGAACTCAGGTTAACTAACTACTATCACTATATAGTGCATTTATTGTATATACCTATGTTTTTCTGTTACATTCTGTTTATTTTTTTTACTCTGTTTATACTCCCCCTATGTCGGGTATCCTTCCAGGGTGCTCACGTGGCTAGGACTACTACTCCCAGCCTGAACCCTAGACCCCGATGCACTCCCCTGTCGACCAGGCAGACCCTAGCGCCTCAGATCACCCCCCGGGCCGGGCCCGCTCTCCCCTAGCAGCCTATCTGAAATTAGAGAGAGAGCCTTACCTGGATTGACGGGTTTGGCCAGGAGATCACCGAAGGAAGTGGGCCGGCGCTGGGATGTGCATCCTACCCCTGGAGTCCCCATCATCTCCACGAACACAGAGAGGAGTTTTTCCTTTGTAGTTTCCCTGGGGAATGCAACATGCAATGACGTCCACTCATGGTTGCCCTGCTGACGTCTGCCACACTCCCTCCCCTCTTATGTATGGCTGGCTTGCCTGTAGTACCCCCCCCCCGTCTCCACTGGGAGCCACTAGGCAGCGGAGCTGACCCAAAACCCTCCCCAAGGAGGACAGCAATCCTCTAGATAGCCAATCCTCTCTCTCCCCCTACCAACCCTAAACGGCCCGGCCTGCCTCAACCCGGTCGCTGTCGTGGCACGAGGTATGGCGTCCAGCGCCTCAACCCTCAGCGCAACAGGGACGTCTCATTCTGTTTATTTAACTACCTCTGTACTCATTATATTTCTCCGTATGTCATCCTGTGCAATTGTATATATCATTTTAGAATTTTCTTATGCTTTCCCTCTCCCCTTCCCCCAGGACACATCTGGAAACAAGCTGTTTTGTGCTCAGTAAGTTTTTTTCCTGGTGAAACGCTTTAATACATAAACAAATACATTTTGTATGTATGTTCTCTGCTCTCTCAAAGGGCATTGTACCTAAAGTTTATGTATCACTGCTGTGTGTTAACTTATATGTGAATTCCCACTGCCACAGACCTCCTCGAAACCATAAAAAAGGCAGAGTGGGTTCCTGACTCAGGGCATCACTGAACCCACAAGAGCAGAGGCAATTCTTGATCTGGTGCTCAGAAAGGGGGAGCATGTACAGGAAATAACGGTCAGGGAACCAGTGGGTGGAAGTGACCATTGCACAGTGTTCTTCCAGCTGGATATGGGCAGGGAAAGCATCCCGACTAAGACCAAAATCTTGGATTTCAGGAGGGCGGACGGACTTCAGGAAAATAGGCAAAGTGATAAGAAACCATCTGGCGAGCATCAGAGCGGATATGGAGGTGGTCCATCATTAAGGAAGGAATACTGGTTGCCACAGATTAGTGCATTAGGCTCAGTGGGAAGAACACAAGGGCCAAAGCGCCCACTTAGTTCAGTTCTGGGGTTGCCAAGGCAGTAAGGGAAAAGAGGTTGGCCTATAGAAAATTCAGGAAGACCAAGAGAAAGGTGGATAGGGAAAAGTACCCAAGGTTGGCTAGTGAGGCAAGTAAGGAAGTCCGGCGGGCAAAGGCACAGGAGGAGCTGCAGATAGCTGAAGGAATTAAGAAGGGGGAGAAGGCTTTCTTTCACTATATAAGTGAGAAAAGGGACAAGAAGGAAGGGACTGTTAGGGTTAAGAAAGGGGTGGAGTGGGTGAAGGATAAGCAGAGATACTAAATGAATACTTCTGTTCCGTCTTCACCAGGGAGAAGGATGGACCAGTGCCTTCAGGAGGGAAACGAGGAGTGGGGGGGGGGGGGAACAGAGATGTACTGATAGAGGAGGATAGAGTGAGGGAGGGTCTGCTGGCATTGAAGATTGACAAATCATCAGGCCCAGACAGAGTACATCCAAGTGTACTAAAGGAACTGGCTGAGGAGCTGGCAGGGCCACTGGCAGATCTATTTAATAGTTCACTAGAGTCAGGCGTGGTACCGCAGGACTGGAGAACAGCACATGTAGTGCCCCTCCACAAAAGCAGTCCCAAGGATGACCCAGGGAATTACAGACCAGTCAGTCTAACCTCCATTGTGGGCAAGCTCATGGAGACCATACTAAAGGAAAGGTTGGAGAAATATCTAGAAGAGCATGGTCTCCAGGATGAGAGGCAGCATGGGTTCATGGGGGCAGGGGAGATGGTGTGAAACAAATCTAATTGACTTCTTTGACTGTGTCACTAAGACAGTAGACGGAGGCCAAGCGGCAGACACCCTCTATCTTGATTTCAGCAAGGCCTTTGACTCTGTGCCCCACAAAAGGTTGATCAGGAAGTTGGTGGATCTTGGAGTTGGGGAAAAGATGGCCAGATGGGTGGAAAACTGGCTGAGGGACAGAACCCAGAGGGTGGTTGTGAGGGGAGCGTTATCTGGCACCAGAGAGGTAACCAGCGGGGTCCCACAGGGCTCGGTGCTGGGGCCGGTGTTGTTCAATGTCATCATCAATGACATTAGGGATGGTATTAAGGGCAAAATGTGTCTACTGGCAGATGACACCAAGCTCTGTGGGAGAGTGGACACAGCTGAAGGGATACAGGACCTACAGGACAATCTGGAAAAGCTGGAGAGGGGGTCCAGGATATGGCAGCTTGGCTTTAATGCCAAGAAATGCAAAGTTATGCATATTGGAGCCATGAATCCCAGGACAGAGTACTACCTGGGTGGAGTCCGAGTATCTGCATCAGAGGAGGAGAAGGACCTAGGAGTGATGATCACTAGTGACCTGAAGCACTCCACGCAGTGCAAGAAAGCAGCAGCAAAGGCAAACAAGATGCTGGGATGCATAGCTAGGGAGATCAGTAGTAGGAGAGAGGAGGTTATACTGTCCTTGTACAGGTCACTGGTAAGGCTGCATCTACAGTATGGAGTTCAGTACCAGTGCCCACACCTCAAAAAGGACATTAACCTGCAGAAGAAGGTCCAGAGGAGGGCTACAAAGATGACAGCCGGTCAGCAGGGTAAGGCATATGAGGAGAGGTTGAGGGCACTGAACATGTCTTCCTGGAAGACAGGAGAGAGAGAGGGGACATGACTGGGACCTTCAAGTACTTGAACGGGATAAATAAGGTTGATAAGGAGAGTCTCTGTAAGCTGAGTGGCAACCATAACACGAGGAGGGTACAGTTTTAAGCTGTAGGGGTTTAGGATGGAAGTTAGGAAGCACTTTTCACAGAGTAGGTGGTGGACACTTGGAATGTGCTGCCAGAAGAGGTCATCTCGCTGAAGACAGTGGGCAGCTTTAAGAGAGGCTGGAATAGGCACAGGGGAAGAGAAGGTAAGGATCATGGGTAGGGAGGATGTGAGGAGTGGGGAGGGAGGGCAGGGACATTAGCTCAAGCTGTGGACCCTGCAATACGAACAGACGTGATAGACCAAATGGCCTTCTTCTGCTGGCTTCTTCATATGTTCGTATACTACCTGTATGCCCAAGGAATTAGCCTGTCTAAATATCCTTATAAAAAGGACTTCAGAATCCATAAGAGAAATGGCAACTTCACTGGTCTAAACACCTCAGTTGACCATTCATAAATCTCTGGTATACGCAGTTCCTAACTGACCTGCCCTAATCTACCTAGCAACAGCTTAACTAAATTAAAATAAAAACCATTTCCACAAAAATTTAAATGTTTCCACTTTTTTTTTATCACAAAAAAATCTACAACACAGCATATGTTTTTTTCACAATAAATGCACTTCCCTGGTTCAGTCAAAGTCACTTGGCCTAAAACACATTTTACCTAGTAACAACTTAACTAGAAGAATATAAAACATGTTCCCATTAAATAAAATGTTTTTTCCATTTTAGAAGTGCAATAATCTACGCCAGCGTGTGGGTTTCTTAGAATTAATGCACTTCCTTGGTGTGCTGACAGTCACTTGTTCGTTAGCCTTGTGCCTTCCAGTTCACCCGGGGCATGCATTAATTCTTCGAAACGCATGCCTTGTTGTGGGTTATTGCTTTTTTAATTTCTCACTAAATCAAGACTCTTTACCTGGGACAACCATGCCTGGCTGAAATGTTTTGTAGTACGGACTATAAGCCACGCTTAAGCCTCCAAGCTTGATGGTGATTTCATAGCGACCAGCCTTCCGCACAATGAATGCAACCTTCACTTCATTTGAGTTGGGTTCCTGAACCACTTCCTGCGTCACAGGGACATCCAACCCCGGTTCGATGTGAGAGATGTGGACCCGTAACCCCACGGGGCGGCGAGCAGGGAAAGGCTGGCCATTCTTGTAGAATAACTGCACAAGGAGAATTCAAGAAAGAAAGTGAGACAGAGATAGAAAACTCCAAGATCAAATACAGAGATCTGCCACACAGCAGGCCTTTGAGTAAATTACCTGCTCTGGTTCAGGGAAGTGGTGTCCTTTGTGAACTTAACTGTTAACCAGAAGAGTCTACGTTCAAATCCACCAGAACCACTGGCTCACTGTGGGACCATGAGCAAGTCACTGGACTCTCCTATTCTTTGGTCCCTTATGCCCCCGATATTAAATAAGACAGCTTCCTCTAGTTGAGGTTTCGTGGGTAAACAACTCGCATAAAAAGTCCATGGATGAATTCTCCCACCTCCACCCAAAAGAAAAAAATACTCACCTGTAGTAATCTTGTTTCTTCTAAGATGATCCACTAATATTATTACTTCTTGCAGTGCTCCTTTAAGCCAGCACTGCCCCGGAGCCAAATGGAATTTCATGCTAATGATGGAATCTTTAGCTTGTACATTCAATTCAAAAACTGTTCAGTGTAACTACCTACATTCTAACCTCAGATTTCTTAGAAGCCTGCAAAGAAGCCATATTAACATCTAATTAGAATAAAAAATAGAAAAAAGGCCACAACTGGGGCAACTGGTAATCATTAAACCACAGGGAAAAAAGAAAAGTTCCCCTTTTCTAAATGTCAGATTCACCTAAGAAGGGGAAAAAGACCTACTAAGCTATAAAGCATTACTAAGAAGTGCCAGCAGATGGCATAACACTCCAAGTATTTATACAATCAGCACTGGAGAGGTCTTTACTGATTCTGTCAAGGGAGACAAGGGTGGGGAGGTAATAATATTAGTGGATCCCGCTGGAAGAAACAAGATTACTGCAGGTGAGTAATTGTTTCTTCTAACCCCAGGAATCCACTAATATTAGTACTTCTTGCAGACTATGCAGCAGTACCTTACGGAGGTGGGTAAAGAATCTACTTAGGAAAAAGACTCTGCAGGACTGCTGTACCAAACCTGGCATCACTCCAGGACTGGGTGTCCAGGCTATAATGCTTAATGAAGGTGTGGACTGACCTCCAGGTAGTTGCTTTACAGATTTCCACAAATGGCACCTCTCGGGTAGCTGCATTAGTGGGCAGCTGTGCCCCTTGTAGAATGGGCCCAGAGTCCAACAGGGAGTATCCTACCTGCTTTTGAGTACCAACACTGGATACACTGAACTATCCATCGAGAGATAGTTATTTTTGAAGCAGGTGTCCCCTTACCTACCTCTTCATAGGTGGGGAAAAGCTGTTGTCTGTCCTGCCGATGGGGTGGAAGGCTAGGTTTGCTGGCCAAGGCACCTAGCTTCACCTGAGCTCTTTCCTTCTAGCTTGCTTGAAAGGACAGAACTAAGAACCTTACCAGAGTAAGGGAAAGGATTAAGACTTTTGGCTAGGCAGATTTACTGTGTGTTGTTGTTTTTATTTTGTACACACAGGGATTGTTACCGTTTGTTTATTTTTCTCTGATTCACATTGCTGTTGCTGGGTTTACCTTCTGCTGCATTATTACAATGTGTGCCTACAGGTGTGTGCTAACAGATTACTGCTGTAATCTTCTGATTCAAATTGTCTTTTGCAAGGTATATCTTCTGTTACTGCTTTATTTTTCTCTGTAGCAAAGTGTTTCTTACAGGGTATATCTTCTGTGAAATTATTAGAGGTGGTGCTTAAATTTTTGTGACTGTTTATCATTAGGCTAAGCAAAATTACTGTTTGCTCCTATTTTATTTATTTGACGCTGAAACGGTTTTTTTTTGTCTCAGAGGTGTTGCAGTCTCCTTCTCGCACTGAAGACAGGGAGAGTGAGAAAGAAGCCACAGCTTCCTTGAATCAAGGAGGTTACTTTCTAGACTACACTGAACTGAATTATTACTTTTTGGACCTGTGTAAGTAACTAGTACTGATTCTGTTTTTGGGGAGGACTTTTCTTAGTTTTAACTTTAATTTGCCAGGGAGGAACTGTAGCTGGGAGATATTTGCAGTCAGTTGTGACTAAACCTGTTACTTAGTCTTTGTGAAATAGGTGTCTGAAAGGTAGGAAGGCTCTCCCCGGGGTGGAGGGTAAGAGTTGTAGGTGATTGTTTCTGGACAGCATCCCTCCAGTTCTGCCTCTCCACAATTCATTCACCACTCTGGCGAAGCATGGTTCCTCTATGGAGGCACCTGCATTGGAGACCAAGGAGGATGCTGGGAACCTCCACAATGGAGACCCACAGGAGGGTGGCCCAGGACCCCACAGGGGAAGGAAACAACTCCTGGTGGGGGACTCAATTGTTAGGGGGTAGAACTGGGAGGGAGGGAAAGGAGGTAAGGTGCCTGCCAGGCGCCAAGGCATGGAGGGACAGGAAATGAATCCTCAGGATCGTGGGAGCAGCGGCAAGGGGGAGACAGCTGGATGTCATTATCCACCTAGGGGCGAATGACCTGGCTGAGAATGGGATCAGAGCAGTGCAACAGGAGTTTGTGGAGTTGGGGAGGGGCCTTAGACAAGTAGCACACATGGTAACTTTCTCGGAAGTGCTACCTGTCTATGGCATGGATGAGGCTAGGGTACTCCGCACCATGGGATTCAATGACTGGTTGAAAAGCTGGTGCAGAGCTCAGGGATTTGGCTTCATTGGGGATTGGGGCTCCATCTTGAGGGATGCAGGCCTATACAGGCGTGATGGTCTGCATCTATCCTGGAGGGGAACCCGGATCCTAGATAGGTTTAAATGCTTCAGTGGCAAGCATTTAAACTAGCCAAGGGGGGAGGCACTGAAGAGGAGAAGGGAAATCCTAGCCCCCCCCCCCAAATCAGGGTAATTAGTGAGGTAAATACCAAAATAGAGCAGTCAATAGGGAGAAGGAGAGGGGTAAATGGAGAAAAAGACAAAGGCAGTAGGGAAAGGGGTGGGGCAAAAAGAAATAAAGTCATAAAATAATGGAGGGTAATGAGTACCAATGCCTGTAGTCTAGGTAAAAAGCTCCCTGAAATGGTGGCCTTGATGGAATAGGGATGCCTGGATATTGTGGCAGTCACAGGAACATGGTACACAGAGAACCATGACTGGGATGTCAACACACCAGGGTACACAATCTATAGAAGGGACAGGGAGGGAAGAAGAGGAGGAGTAGTAGCTCTCTATGTAAGGGAAGGGATCAAAGCAACAGAACTAAAGGGTAAACACGGAGGACAGGAGGCACTGTGGGTCACCCTGGAGACTGGAAATGGCTCCACAATCCGCACAGGGGTTGTATACAGACGCCCGTCTCAGGGGAAGGAAATGGACAAGGAAATGACAGAAGGCATCATTGGGATGGCAGAGAAAGGGGAGATATTGCTGATGGGGGAACCTGAATATGCCAGATGTTGACTGGAGCACCTTTGCTGCAGCCACATCCAAGAGCAGGGTCATTCTCAATGTCCTACAGGGGGCATGCCTCAGACAGCTAGTTTTGGAACCCACTCGGGAGAGAGCAATTTTAGACCTGGTACTCTCAAATGGGGATGGAGAGAGGATCTCTGATCTTGAAGTGGGTAGCCATCTGGGAACAAGCGACCACCAAACAGTGTGGTTCACGATAAACTTAGCTGTAGAGTCAAGCCACACAAAAGTGAAGATACTGGACTTCAGGAGGGCTGATTTTGTCAAAATGGGAGAGTGCCTCAGAAAAGCACTAGCAAACAGGCAAGAAGGTGGGGTGGAGCAACAATGGGGAAACATCAAAACCGCCATCACAGAGACAACAAGTCTTTGTGTGAAGCAAATAAACAAATCAAAATGAAAGAAAAAAACACTATGGTTCTCAAAAGAAGTGTCAGGGAACGTAAGGGAAAAAAAGATAGCATCCAGGAAGTATAAGGAAACACAGAAGGAGCAGGACAGAGAACTAACTGTACCAATTAAAGCAGAAGGAAGCGGGTAAGGCAGTCAGAATAGCAAAGACCCAAACCGAGGAAAAGACAGCCAACTCGGTTAAGAAGGGGGATAAAACCTTTTATAGGTACATTAGGGAGCAAAGAAAGACTAAGGCAGGGATACTGAGGCTGAACAAAGAGGAAGGTGCTTGGGCAGAGAGCGACAGTGAAAAAGCAGGGATACTGAACAAATACTTCTGCTCAGTACTCACAATGGAAAAGCAGAGGGAAATACCTAATCCGGTCAATAGAAGCACTCTGGATAGGGGGGTTGATATTAGTCCTTTCACAGAAGAAAAGGTTCTAAAAGAACTCTTAAAACTGAAAGTGGATAAAGCAATGGGGCCTGATGGGATTCACCCCAGGATTTTAAAAGAACTAAGGGAAAAACTAGTAACACCACTGACTACCCTTTTTAATACATCATGGTAGGATGGGGTGACACCTGAGGACTGGAGGAGGGCAGATGTGATTCCCCTTCACAAAAGTGGGAGCAAGACAGAGGCAGGAAACTACAGACCTGTCAAGTTTGACTTCAGTGGTAGGGAAAATAATGGAATCACTTCTGAAGAAAAGAATTGTTGAGTACCTAAAGGCCAGTGGGGCACAAGACCCAAGGTAGCATGGATTCACAACGGGAAGGTCACGTCAGACAAATCTAATAGATTTCTTTGACTGGGTGACCAAAGCAGTAGACCAGGGAGGGGCTGTGGACATGGCCTACCTAGACTTTAGCAAGGCATCTGACACAGTCCCGCACAAAAGATTAATAAACAAATTAGCCAGCCTGGGAGTGGGTCCCAGGGTGGTAGCCTGGGTAAAACACTGGTTGGACAACAGGACACAGCGAGTAATAGTAAATGGAGTCCACAGTGAAGAAAGAAGGGTTACTAGTGGGGTACCTCAGGGTTCGGTACTGGGGCCGGTCCTTTTTAATGTCTCTATAAGTGACATTGCAGAGGGACTAGAAGGGAAAGTATGTCTCTTTGCAGATGAGACAAAGATCTGCAATAGGGTTGATACACAAGGTGGGGTGGAAAGGATGAAAAGGGACTTGGTAAGGTTGGAGGAATGGTCAAATGTATGGCAGCTTAGATTCAATGCAAAGAAGTGCAAAGTAATGTGCCTAGGAAACAAAAACCCAGGGGAAGAGTACACATTGAGGGATGAGATACTGACAACAACAAAAATGGAAAGGGACCTGGGGGTAGTCATATCAGATGACCTAAATGTGGGCCAGCAATGTGAGAAGGCAGTAAGGAGGGCTGGGAGGATACTGGGATGCATATGGAGAGGCATCACCAGTAGAAATCAGGAAGTTGTTGGCCCTCTGTACAGACAGTTAGTAAGACCACATCTGGAGTACTGACTACAATTCTGGAGACCCCCCTCTCCGCAAAGACATAGACAGGGTGGAGGCTGTCCAGAGGAGGGCAACCAAAATGATGCAGGGCCTGCATCAGAAGATATATGAAGAAAGACTAAAGGAACTAAAGATGTATAGCCTTGAAGAAAGGAGGGAGAAAGGGGACATGATAGAAACTTTCAAATACCTCAAGGGAATCAACAAAGTTCAAGAGGGTAGCATCTTTCAGAAAAAGGTGTGCAAAAACAAGGGGGCACAATCTGAAGATAGAGTGGGGCTGGCTCAGAGGTAATGTGAGGAAGTATTTCTTCACAGAGAGAGGGTTGTGGATACATGGAACAGCCTTCCTGAGGAGGTAGTAGAGTCACAAACAGTGGGGGAATTCAAGAATGCATGGGACAGACATAAGGCAATTCTAGTGGGGGTAGGAGGAAGTAGGCTGTTGGTTAACTAGGATCTGCAGCTTATCAGTTAGGTAGGAAAATGGGCTGACTAGGTGGGCCAAGCAGTCCTTATCTGCCATCAAATTCTATGTTCCTATGGTCCTTGGTATGAGTCCTGTAGTAACTTAAATCCCTTTTTCCAGCTGTGGAGTCTACACTCCCCTGAGCTACAGTGCTCAATGAAGAAAACAGGCAAGGTGATAGACTGGTTCAGGTGGAAGTCCGAGACCACTTTGGGTAGGAATATCCTATTAGTTCTCAACTCTACCTTGTCCCTGTGGAAGGAAATATATTCCTTTTCCACACAGAGGGCCTGGAGCTCACATATCCTCCTGGCAGGAGTGACTGCCACCAGGAAGACTACCTTCCAAGTAACAAACTTGAGATCTGCAGACACCATGGGCTCAAAGGGAGGAAGCATAAGCTGAGCAATGCAAATGTTCAGGTCCCAAGCTGGCACTAGTTCCCTGTAAGGTGGAAACAGGTGAAACAGTCCCTAGAAGAACCTCCTGAAGATAGGATTTGATGCTAAGGAGGTGTCCTTTTCCAGCCGAAATGTATGCTGACACCGAAGCCAGGTGCACTTTCAGGGCTGAATGCTGCAGACCTTAGGAATGCAGATGCGTCAAACAGTCCAGCAAGGTTGGTATGCCAGCTTGAGCTGGGGCTACACCATTATCCCTACACCACAGAGAGAAACTTTTCCATTTTGAGACATAGGTTTTCTTAGTAGAAGGTTTCCTATACCGTCTGAGGACCTCTAGAACACCTTCAGAGAGTTGCCAGCCAGCCTGCATATTCTAAGTACTCAAGGGCCATGCCTTGAGTATGAGAGACCCGAGATTGGGGTACATGACCCTCCCTTGGAAGGAGGTCAGTAGGTTGTAGCTTTGTGAGAGGTGAATCAGTTTGGCCACCGACAAAGAGAGCAGGAGGGAGTACCAAGACTGTCTGGTCCAGTCTGGGGCTACCAGTATCACTGAAGGTGGCTGTGATCTCAACTTGATGAGCACCCTGAGTATCAGGGGGAAGGCATAAAGGTGCCTCCCTGTCCAATCCAGAATCAGGGCATCCAGGGGAACTGTTCCCTTGGTGGAGGCCCTGCAACAATGCAAAGGCAGGTGGTGGTTTTGGTGGGATGCAAAAATATCTCTCTCTGGAGTGCCCCACCTCCTGAATAGGACGTTCACCACTTGCTTGTTCAGTGTCCATTCGTGATGGGCCTGGTTTATCCTGCTTAAAGCATCTGCCAGGGTGTCGTCCTTGCCAGGCAGATGGATCAACTGTAGGGAGGTGTTTAGAGAGTAAGTAAGGCTCCATATCTTCACTGCCTCTGTACAAAGTGGGGTAGACCTTGTCCCTCCCTGCTTGCTGATGTAGTACATTGTTGTGGTATTGCCTATTCTGACTTGTACCACCTTTCCCTGGATTAGATGTAAGAAAGCCTGAAGGGCCAGGTAAACTGCTCTCAGCTCTAGCAGATCTATATCTAAGAGTAGATGATCCAGATGGGGTGGGCAGAATGAGAAGAGATCTGGATAAACTAGCAGAATGGTCAGAAGAGTGGCAACTGGGATTTAATGCAAAGAAGTGCAAAATCATGCACATAGGGAAGAGAAACCCTGAAGCCACTTATAGGCTGGAAGGGGAGTTGCTAGCAGTCACAAAGGAAGAAAGAGACTTGGGCATCATCATCACTGATGACCTAAAATCATCAAACAGACCTCTAAAGCAGTGGGTAAGGCTAAGGGAAGTTAGGATGTATTAGTAGAGTGTCTGAAGTCGTAGAGGAGGTATAATCCCTCTGTACAGACATTGGTTGGGCCCCATCTGAGTACTGCGTGCAGTATTGGAGGCCACACCTTCACAAGGACATTAACCAAATTGAGGCAGTCCAGAGAAGGGCAACCAAAATGGTGCAGGGACTGCATCAGAAGACATATGAGGACAGATTAACGGAGCTCAATATGTATACCCTTGAGCAAAGGAGGGAGAGAGGTCATATGATCGAGACATTTAAACACCTTAAGGGCATAAACAAGGTGAAAGAGTCTAACATGTTTAAATATAAGAAAAATAGCAGGACAAGAGGACACAGCATGAGATTAGAGGGAGGCCGATTAAGGGGAATGAGGAAATTCTTTTTTCACAGAAAGGGTGGTAGATGCATGGAATGGCTTACCACAAGAAGTGGTGGCTATGAATACAGTGCAGGGCTTCAAACAGGCATGGGATAGGCATAAGGGAGCAATACAAATGACTATGAATAGATAGGTCACTGACAGAGCAAAGGCCGATGGCACATTTATAAGGTAGAAAAGGAAATGGGCAGACTGGATGGGCCTTGCGGTCCTTATCTGCCGTCAACTTCTATGTTTCTATGTTTCTATGTTTCTATATATGTTGGAGGGAATCTGCACTCTCCCAAGTGCCGTGAATAGTGTGCTCCCACAAGTGAGCACTCCACCCTAACAGGGAAGCATCTGTCGTGAGAACCAATGAAGGGGACACCTGCAAGAAGGGAACCCCTTCTTTCAAGTTTTCCAGCTCAATCCACCATTGGAGTGCCTGTAGTAACACCCTTGTTACTGGTATGGGTTTTGACAGAGAGTCCTGCTTTTGGCACCAGTGTGCCCTGAGGAGGAATTGAACATCTCTCATTTGAAACCTGGTACCCATGACTGTGCTTCTTGCTGAAGCCATGTGGCCTAACAACTGTAGAAACTGTCTTGCTGGCTTTGGCTTGCCTAGGACAAACGAGCTTGCCAAAAGCCGAATGCTTTCGGCCCTCTCCTGAGGGAGGAAAGCCCTTCCCAGTATGGTGTTTAGTTCTGCACCTATGAACTGCAGTACCTTCACAACAGTCAGGACTGACTTTTTGACGTTGAGAAGGAATCCCAGGCAGTGCAACAGATTCTGGGTTACCTGAAGGTGCTTGCTCACCTGCTGGTGAGACTTTCCCACGATTAGCCAATTGTCCAGGTAGGGAAAAACTGAAACACCTAGTCTTCTTAGGTGTGCCACCACTACTGCCATGCACTTGGTAAACACCCTTGGTGCAGAGGTGAGCCCAAAGGGAAGTGATGAGAACTGATAGTGGCCTGAGGGAAGTCTGAATCTCCGATATTTTCTGTGTGACTCCCTTATGGGAATATGGAAATATGCATCCTTTAGGTATAAGGAGGCTAGCCAGTCTCCTTTCTACAGAGTTGGCAGAAACTGTTAAGAAGGGGTTAGCCTCTGCGTTATCCAAGATGGACTGCCAAAGAGCCTTCTGGTAGAAGGCTGCATAGGCTTGGTAGCTGGCTTGGAGAACTGCCAGGGAAGCCAAAAGGGATCCTTTTTTAGCCATGCTATCTATCCTTGAGTCCTTCTCGGGGAGAGGACAAGGTATATTTTGCCTTTTCACAGCCAGCCTGCTGTACAATCCCCTTGTGGTCAGGGTGAGTAAATGAAAACTCAGCCCCTGACCTCTCAAGTTGGTATTTTTTATCACACTTTTTATCAGTTGGTGTGACAGTATTTGGAGTCTTTCTTGAAAAACTTATACATAAGCAAAAGGAGTCTTGCAGTGGGTGTCAGCCCCATAAGCGCCATATATTGGGCTTCTTCCTCATCCTGGATCTCTTCTGCAGTTTGTAAATCCAAGGTTTCCACCATCTTCCTGACAAAGGAAAACATGAGAGGAGAAATCCTCTGTGGCTCTGGGAGGAGAGCCAAACTCCTGTTCTGGCGAGACCTTGGGTTCAATACACTCCTCTGCCTGAACATCCTCCTCAAATTCTACTGTATCAGTAGCTAAAGGAGAGACAAAAATATTTTTTTTTTTCAACTAGAGTAGCCACAGGCTGCTTTGGGGGTAGTAAGCCCTGCAGCACTTGTAGTAAAGCCAAAACCTGGGTTAGCTCAGCAGGCACTGGAGCAGGTACAGGCACCTGAGGGACCCCTTGAGGCATTTCAGCCAGGGTGTCAGTGTGTTTTGTCTTCTTGAGTTTTTTGGCAGGCATCGGAGAGGCAGCCAGTTCACTGCCTCTCTTGCCAGAGCCCTCACCTGTATCTGGGGTGGTTTTTGAGGCCCTGGAAGGAATAGCAAAGGATTTAGAGGGGGTAGACTGGTTAGAGCCCATGGACACCTCCTCCAGCTTCCTTTTCAGCCTTTCCTTACGTTTTTCTACTGTTTTAACAGGGAAAGACTTACATATCTCACAATCCACAGAAAAATGCTGTTGTCCAAAGCAGACCAAGCATAAATCATGTTGGTCTGCCGTTGTAAACACTTCAGAACACGTCAAACAATTTTTAAACCTAGGAGCTCCTGTTTTCTTTTTTGGCTTATCTGACATTTTAAAAGAAAACAGGAACCAAGAACCGACAAAAATATATGCAAGTTAAACATCTGCGGTTGGTTCAGTAACCGGGAAAAAAAAAAATCTATCAGTTCCGATCGGATCCGAAACCGAAGAACAGCTCAGGGAACCGGGAAAAGATGTTTCAAAAGATAATTTTATGGAAAACACACAGAAATGTAATCGGAACCCCTTAAAGAAAGTTCCAATTTAGGAAAGAAGGGAATCGGTTGCCTCTCGGTTCACAGAAACTGTGAGGAACCGGAAAAAAGAGACGGATTACACTAAATTTAAACTCTGAAGGGAAAAAAGCTAATATAACAAACTAGGCAGTTAATGAAAAATTGTCAAAAATACTTAAGTTTTTTTGTTCAATGCACTTCAAGAATCGCTCTCGATAGAGAGAAGATCTCCAGGGCGTCTAGACTTTGCAGCGGAGAGAAAAAATCTGAGGTTAGAAGGTAGGCAACTACACTGGGCAGTTTTTGAGTTGAATGCACGAGCTAAAGATTCCATCGTTAGCATGACACTCCATTTGGCTCCGGGGCAGTGCTGGCTTAAAGGAGCACTGTAAGAATGATAATCAACAAGAGCATCTCCTCTCATTTGAGGTATCCTGGGTAAATAACCTGCATAAAAAGCTCATGAAGGATCCCCTCTCCAAAAATATACAAGATTGTTCCATCTTAGTTGCAGTTTCCAGGGTAAAGAACTTATATAAAAAGTCTATGAATAAGATCCAGCACTTCCACCCAAAAACAAATATCAGCAAGGCCAATCCATCTCAGTTGGAGTATCTTCTACCTAATTTGTTAAAACCCCTGGTAGAATCTCCTCAGGTAATTTGCACCATCCCCACATCAAACAGATATGAGGTTATCAATAGTGTTAGCTGACATCAGGGGTTTTGTATATCACTGTCTGAACCTGTCCAGATTTTGCAGGGTCAATCAGATTTACGCATAATCTCATGAAAACCTGGGAGTCTTAATGGGGAAATTGAAAAACATGTTAATGATTTTCCCTTAAGTTGTAATATGATGCTTATGCAAGAAAACTGGGATCTGGAGCATGAAATTAACAGCTGTGTAGTCCCTGTAATTCAGAACAAAAACACTCACCAAATTAAAGGTCATATAACTTTATGTGCGATAGACAGGGATGTAAAAAAAACTTTACTGGAGCACACCACTGAAGATTACCAAATAATCAAATTGCATATGCCAAATAAAAACTTTAATTCTCATAAATAATACAGAATAGAAGACAGCACCAGGTGGAGCACACTGGCGCTGTGACCAAAAACAAACACAGTGAAGCACATGAGTGAGCAGCCACTGTTCTGGACAAAATACTCTAGGACTCAAAAATCATTTGGAAAATGCTCAGTCTTTTATATAAAAAGTAGTGTGGTACAAAAATACAGCTGGCAAAAGTGGCTTCTGCACAAAAAACTGACATTTCACCTAGCGTGCTGCTAGGCTTCCTCAGAGTAATCTAACAGGTTGATAAGAGTGCTCAGTTTATTTAAGTGTGGTGCATATCACACGATGTATTCATCCAATCACCATTCACGATGTGCAAATTCAAACTGTGAATAAGATTCCATTAAAAGCATACCAAACGACTGGAAAACAGCGCTGGTAACACCAATTTACAAAAAGGGAAACCATGCAGATATCTCCAACTACAGGCCAATCAGTTGGACATGTATAATAGGAAAGCTTTTTGAGTCTTTACTCAAAGATAGACTACAGGATGATTTAAACACTAAAGGGCTGATAGATAAAGCACAGCATGGTTTCAGAAAAAATAGATCTTGTCTGTCTGGAAACCTGGTGTTCTACGAATATATCAGTAAGACCTTGGATAACAATATACTGGTGGATGTGATCTATCTTGATTTTTGTAAGGCATTCAATAATGTTCCCCATGATCATTTAATAAATAAAATGAGACTAATAGGTATAAATAATAAAATTACTAACTGGGTTGAAGAATGGTTAAATGAGCGAACCCAGTGTGTATGTATTAGGGGCTACATGTCTGAACTATGCTCATTTACTAGTGGAGTGCCACAGGGGTCGGTTTTGGGCCCAATAATATTTGATATTTTTATATCTGATCTGTCCACCAATATTAACAGTTTTTCCATTAAATTTGCAGATGATACCAAAATAGCAGCACCTGTTAAAACATTGGAAGATGTATCTAATCTTGCTAATGACTTAAAGAAAGCTGAGGAATGGGCAGATAAAAATCAGAAGTCTTTTAATGTAAATAAATGTGTAGTCATGCACTTGGGAATTACAATATCAGTATACATTAAATGGCCAAGTTTTAACCCCTACAGTTCAACATAATGATTTAGGTACAATAATCAATTCTGATTTAACTTCTCGTAGTCATTGTAATTTTATTATCAGCCGAGCCAACAGACTTATAGGTTGTATTAAGAGGAGCTGTTCCTCCTGGGATAGGGAATGTGCCTTGCCGTTGTATGGGGCACATGCGAGACCACATCTCAACTACTGTTCCCCCTGTGAAGCCCCTACCTTAGGAGAGATATTGGTAGATTGGAGGGAGTACAAAGGAGAGTAACTAAGCTTGTCACCAACATGCATGAAAAGAGTTATGAGGTAAAGTTGAAGGAACTGGCCATGTATTCGTTGGAGAAGAGAACAAAGAGAGGGGACCTTTTTATTGATGCATAAGATATACACTGATAGTGAGCTGTTGACCCAGTTAGGAATGTCCTATAGTAAACGAGAATGTAATCTAAGAAGCCACAATTACCAACTGGCATTAACATATCCTAGAACTAATAAAAGGAGATCATATTATACCCAGAGAATAATTCCATCATGGAATACTCTTCCTAGTTCATTATTGGAATACCATAACCATTTTACATTTAAACAAAACCTTGACAATTTTTTGTTGCAAACACTGGGATGATATACCAGCTTGGCTGGAGACATACATATATGGGCCACAGCCTTCTGTATGCCTACTTTTCTTAGTATGAAATCTTAGTATACTACACCTTACCATATTTTTACACATAAATTATTTCTTGAGACTCAATTTTCTAATTATATACTTACAACGAATCTATAATTTATAATTTATATTGCATACATCCATTGTCTCAAGTAGCAATTGCTCTCATAGCTGTTTCTTTGCTACTTGACATTAAGTATATATACAAGAGACCCAGGCACAAACTTCATCACCTAAAACTGCTGTTAGGTAGACTAAAAAAATACCACTACTGTACTGCTGGATGAGGAACAGTTCTAGCACAGAAGAATTTAGACATAAAATAATCCAGGTTCAATAAATTCTATAGGTTTACAAAATATATATTTAGGCCTGTTTTTTTGTTGCATCTTATATATGTTCACGTTTATTATTACAGGAATTACTCCACTGAGCAAGCTCATTCACAAAGAGGTCCTGAATGTGCACTCTTCCTCTTTTGACCTTTTTTTCTAAACTCTCTTAGCACCCGTACTTATTTAAAAAGGCAGAGGGGTCAATGTTGTCACTGAGGCCTCTATTCTGACGTGCCCATAACTCGAAGATCCAAAAGCTTTCCCTTTGACCTATGATCTTCTTCAATCCCCCAGATTCAACAAAGACCAAGTCAATGCCTGCAAAACTAAATTCATGTTGTATATCTGGCTTTTCAAGTATGTGTTTCACAATGGCATATGATATAGCATCCCTGTTTACTGCCCTCACATGTTCTCCTATCCTAACTCTGAATTTTCGTGTGGTCCTTCCCACATAATAGGCATTGCAACTGCATCTCAGTAAATACACCACAGCATTGCTATTGCATGTAATGAAATCTTTCACCTCAACATTCTTGCCAGTTCTAGGATGGCTGAACACTTTGCAAGTACAAACATACCTGCAAAACATGCATTTCCCACAACCATGTGCATCAGTAGTGGCAGGTGCTAGCAAAGTCTGTCTAGTGGGTTCAGGGCCTGACATTATATTGCTAACCACCATTTCCTTTATGTTCCTACACTTACGAAAAACTACTTTAGGGCCCAATTTGACTACATCATCCAATTTGGGCTTCAGCTGAAGAATGGAACAATTACTGTATCGGTTGACTAACAAGGCCCTTGTTAATCAACCAGTGCCCACGTTTCATCACCAACTGCCCATTACAATATAAAAAAACGATCTGAAAGGTACCCCCCATAGACTATAATGGCACTCCTCCCCTCGCTCACCCTAGTATCATGTCACAACTTTAATGAACAAGGGCAGCCCCAAAAACCGTGAAGTCCTCGGGACCAAGTGGGGCTATGTTTCCGAAAGCTACCATTTCTTATCTTTTGCATTACTGTACATAATCTCTGCAGCAATAACAACTGAAAGGGGTAAGGCGTCGATCCAGCAGGTGCCAGTGCTCAGACTGGTAAGTCTCTTTAAATGGAAAAAGCAAAACTGATCGTTCAGGAAATTTACCCCACTATTGTAAACATTTTGATACATTTATACTCAAGTACATGACTAAAGGTAAATACTCTTCAGATGGTAAACTAACAAAGTGAATTCTAGGATAGGAGGCAAACAAGGATGTTTACTGGCACCTTCTCTTTCAATATTTCTGTAAATGCAATAATCTGTCATTTAAATCCTGATAATTTTCATTCAACAAAAATACAAGACAGTAACTTTCTGTCTTGTATATGCGAACAATTTGGTCTCTCTTTCAACTTCCCACCTGGGCCTACAGACAATAATCTCTAATTTTCAGTTTTAACAGATCATTATACGCTTATTATTATTATTAAGTAAACAACGATAATGAGATCCGGAAATAAATGTATCCTTATGTACCACTATTTAAACAATCAGAAATTGAGTAAGCCCCTCTACACTTCACCTGGATTCCCGACTCCTCCCTTCCGCATCTTCCTGGATCCACCTGGTGTCCATTAGAGTCACCCTCTCCTTCAGTCCTCCAACCCCCCATCCTCTCCTTCACGTCACAGGTGCACCTCACTCCCCACCAAGCTCATCTTCTCCTACTGCTCCTCAAAGCAGATGACATTGAACTCAGACCTGGACCTCTTCACTCCCTCCCCACTGACCTCCCCAAAGGTCTACGGGTGGTTCACATTAATATTCGAAGTCTCTTGCCCAAAATTGACCTGCTCCAACCCTTCATGGTTTCCCTACACCCTGATGTCCTAACAGTCTCGGAATTGTGGCTTTCCCCTAAGATTCCTGATTCTGCCATCATCATTCCTGGCTACTCCCTCTCCCATCAAGACTGTGCTAAAAAGGGTAGTGGTATGGCCATATACCTCTGCTCCTCCATTCAAGCTACCCTAGTGCTCTCAATCACCTCTCCCACTGCTTATGAGCTCCTCATACTTAAACTCTCCTTCCGTTTCTCCCTTTCCATCTTTGTGGCAGGTGTCTACTGCTGCCCAGGGATATCTTCTGCTTCTGTCACCAAATTACTAACCACTATCTCTTCCCAAGCCTCCTCTGGCGAGCTACTCATTCTGGGGGATTTCAACATTAACTGGCTTTCTCACTCTCATTCAAATCTCTGCCAGAACATTAAGTCCCTGCAACTAACGCAACTCATCTCTGTCCCTACCCGCCATAATTCTCGTTCTCAAAACCATTCACTACTGGACTGGGTACTCACTACTCACCCCCCACCACCACATCACTGATGCTGGTACCCTCCCATATGCACTTAGTGACTACCACATGGTTTACTGTGTACGCAAAATTCACCCCAGAACCCCCAAAAAAAATTATTCTAATCAGGTCTTTCAGGTCAAATGACCTAACCTCATTACATGCTGATTTGCTTTCCACTGACTGGTCCCTATCTCCATGGCCAGTAATATCAACCAAGCCCTCCAATATTTCCACACTAAATTCCTACTAACCTGGAATCAGCATGCCCCCCTCTGGAAAACTAGGGTCAGAGGTTCTCACCTCCCCCGGCTCTCAGCTGAACTTCTGGCATGCCTTCGTACATGTTACCTGGCTTGGAAATCATACAATACCACTGGCACTCTGGCAAATCTTAACAAGTATTATGCCTTCAGGAATACTTGTACTAGGGCCACTAGGCTAGCTAAAACCAAGTTCTTTTCCTCATCATTCCAGAAAAACTTGAATCTCCCCTCTAAGTTCTGGAAAGTCATGCATGCCTTCTTCTCCCCTCTACCCAGTCCCCCCCTCCGGTCTTTAAGGTGGGTGATGAGGTTGGTGGTGAGGATACTTGGAAACATTTTCGGTTCTGTGCATGGTGCTCATCCTCTGGGGAATGTGCAGAAACGTAGTTGGCTTTAGTTGTGGCTCAGACTTGGTTAAGTACAGTACGTTTTCTTTGTGGAGGCCAGACCAGGCTGCATGCTGTTGTCTCCACGACCAGCACTTGACTTCTCTCAGTTGAAAAGGTGCATGATCAATGAGGCAAATATATGAAATGGAAAAACTGAGTCAGACAGCAATCAGATTTATTTAATAATCGCTGTCAGGGATGGAGTATGCACATGCTAAATTCCAATACAGACTTTGTTCTATAGGGTGGAACAGAGGGATATCCAGCAGGCACAGGAGTCTCCCATATGCAGTATACAACTGGGATCATGAAATTACCTGCAATAACACACAAACTTATTGAGTTAGTGGGAGACAAAAATTCCTCCCTATGTTTAGTTAAATAACGCAGGGTAAAACTGTGTACAAATTCTAATTAAAATGAGTAAAGGTATTATCAATGGAATGGAGACAGGATGAAAAGACAACTTGGGCATCATATTAGCTGTATTTACTTGCAGGCATGGCAAATATTGCATGTCTCTTGATATCAGCTGCAGCAGATGTGATGTCCCTTGCACTTGTAGTGGTGCTGTTAGTTGAAATAATAAAAAGATATTTCAAAAAAAAAAAAAGAAAGTGTAAGCTCTCCACAAGTCTGATTCCCATTGAGCGCAAGAAATCTTCCACCTCACTAAGCTCTACAAATCTCTCGGGACCCACACTGGTAGTGTTGTTTTTAAGCCAGGTTGGATATTACAAGTGGGAATTAATGTATTTTTTTCTGATTCAATTTCTTTTGAATTTCCAGCACATGTCTATGTCGAGTCCCAGTCTGTGCGGTAAAATCATTATCGAAGAATATTCTGGTGTTGCCAAATTTAATCTCTTTTTTCGCCCAGTCTGCAAAATGCCTTCTTTCACCCGAAACTCTAAGAAAGCCATTATGATTGATCTTGGATGGGCTTCTGGGGCTGGTACAAGCACCCTGTGAGCTCTAATTATGTTGAACTATCAGAAGGAACAGTGAGCATTTATTTCAGAAAACTATAAACTGTAGTATGTTGCCATGCTCAGTCCCCTCCGATACACTATGCTTGTGCACATTGTTACGTCTGTTGCAGTTCTCCATTTCTTTAATTCTTTGTTCCAGCAGCAACTCTCCTGCATTGTAACTCAAACAGGACCAAGTTGTGCATGTCTCCTTTTTGCGAGCAATCAGTGAGGCATGTTGCTTTGGCCACTGTACATTATTCAAGCACTCTGAGGTCTTGGCGGTCCTCTTTTACAGCATTCTCTACATAGATACATAGATACATAGACAGTGTCGACAGATAAGGGCCTATGGCCCACCCAGTCTGCCCATTTGAGCTTGTAAGTTCAGTTTGTTTTCCTAGAAGTCTATTTCCCCTTACCCCTGACCTCTAGAATTCCTTTATGTCTATCCCATGCATTCTTAAATCCCGTGATTGTTTCAGCCCCCACCACTTCCTCTGGCAGGGTGTTCCACTTGTCTACCACCCGTTCTGTGAAGAAATTCTTTCTCATGTTTCCTCTGAATTGTCCTCCCTCCAACTTCATCCCATGCCCTCTAGTCCTGAAACATCTTTTTCATTTAAAAATAGTGTTTTCCTGCACCCTGTTCCTCCTGTAAGATACTTGTATGTCTCTATCATATCCTCTCTCCTCCTCTCCTCCAGGGAGTACATTTCAGTTCCTTCAACCTGTCTTCATAGGACTTGTGATGCAATCCATGCACCATCTTTGTTGCCCTCCTCTGAACCTTCTCTACCCTGTCTATGTCCTTACGTAGGTATGGTCTCCAGAACTGTACACTGTACTCCAGGTGGGCCTCACTAGTGTCTTGTATAGCGGAATTATGACCTCCTTTTCCTGCTGGTGATGCCCTGCCTATACATCCCAGCATCCTATTTGCTTTACCTGATGCCTTGTCACACTGTTTCCCTACCTTGAGGTCATCAGAGATGACAACCCCAAGATCCCTTTCCTGCTTGGTGCATGCCATATCCTCATCCCCAACTGATATATTGTGCCAGGGTTTTGTGCCCTATATGCATTATCTTGCACTTCTTGCATTGAATTTCAACTGCCAAACCCTTGACCATTCTTCAAGTTTCTGCAGGTCCTTCTCATTCTGTCTACACCCTCTGGTGTGTCTACTTTGTTACAGAGCTTTGTGTCATCAGCGAACAGTGAAATTCTGCCTTCTAGATCCTGTGCAATGTCACTGATGAAGATGTTGAATAGGACCGGTCCCAGCACTGATCCCTGTGGTACCCCACTGGTCACTCTTCCCTCTGTGGAGTGACAGCCATTTACCACCACCCTCTGTGTCCTGCCACCCAGCCAGTTACCTACCCACCACACTACTGTCCTGCCCACACCCATATTCCCCAGTTTGTGTTGTCTAGACATTGTAAGGTAGCTCCCATCTTCTGCAGTTCACTGCATAATATTTTAGACATTATGGTACATTCAGCTTCTTCTGTGTCACTAGCTGGGGGATGATTAGCACTAGGCTGTTGTTCTGGCTTGTGGTAGGCCCGAATCTCCAGTTCTCTGTTTCTGTGATTTTGGCCCCAATACTGCTACAAACTTTTTAAGCCTGTTGCAAGTTGTCATAACATAATCAATAATTGTTCTTTTGTGGTTCAGTTTGACTAATTTTAAGATGTGGATTGCTGTCTTGGTTGCAGAAAAGCTATGCTGCCATACAGCCATTGATGTCACCGCAGGTCCTCTATGGGGTTTTCTAGTTGTACATTATAATTGTCAATTTGTACCTTTTTTTATAAGCAGGTGAACCATTTCAGTGTCTTGTAGAACTTAGTGGCAGTAGTAGTTTCCTGCCTAGCTATGTCTTGAAATCTAACTTTAATTCTAGAAAGATATTTGTGATATGAATATAAATTAGGAAAAATGAAAATATGATGTAAACCATTTGAAACAAGTGTATTTTCTATTGCAGTCTTACATGGAAGAGTAAATCCCTTTTCAGAAAATTAATATAGTCATTCCAACATCTCTTAGGGATCCTTTCATCATTCATGTGTGTTTCATTTGTTTGTTCTGGGGTAACCGGGTAAGGGCCACTGGGAGGAAGTGCCTGAGGCTGGCCCTCCAGCGCAGTGGCTGGATTTCTGTCTGCGATGCCAACATCCCGGGTTTGGATGCGAGCCCGGGAAGTCAGAGGTTTGGCTGAGGAAGGAGGACTGAGTGTCCAATGGACTGTTCTCCTCCTCTGGGGCAGCTTGGTACCTAATCACCCTAGCGGAGGCCAGGAGCACTGCAGCAGATGTTCAGAGGTTCTGGGAGGTGTGCCAAACAGCACATATGCACCATTTTGTTATTGCATGCCACACCTCGCGAAAGTGGACAAATCCTGGCTGAGGCATGGAGGACATCTGTCTCCCCCACAATGCCCCATGCAGCTTACCGAGGCAATCTGCCACTGGATCAACACATAGCACTGATCGGGGAGTAGCAGAGGTGGCTCCCTGATGGCTCCACCTTGGTAGGCAACAGATAAGTCCCAGGGGTGGGGCGAGGTGGCATGGGCAAGAATCGATCGCAAGCCAGCCACCCCCTCCCCCAAAAAGGAAGAAGAGTCTGTTTTCAGGGATGACCTGGGAGCATTGAGGTACTTAAAGCAGCAGTACTTTCACTGGAGATTTTGGTACCTTTGAAATTCTAGAGAGCCTGGCGCTCCCTCTTGGTCCTCTCGTCTGTGGCAGCTTCTCATACTATTCAAAGGTGAAGACAAAGGGGAGTTAGGCTTGGTAGCTTACCACTAATTTATCTCATTCATACAGAGACCCTCAGAAGTCCTTGCAGCTCCACTCAGCTGCACTTATTCCACTTTCTGACATCACCCTCTCTGAGGGCACCCCGAGTTGGGTGCTTTCGGGAGACAGGACACCACAGTATAGTGGTTTCTGTCCAGGCCCCATAAACCAAGACTAGCAGTGGATGTGGCATGGGTGCGATTACCAGGAAGCCATATTTTGACCCAAGCAGAGCTCAGTGTTCTCTGGTTTTACAGGTTTACATTCGGTTCTCAGCTGCTAGTTGCAGCATTTTACTACTGCAACAGTTATTTGAAGATCCTCTCTAAGATGGCTGCCGTGTGTGGCTGAGGTATGCTGTTTTGTGATCACCAGTTCACCAGGACTGTTTCCACCCTAAGTTTCTGCTGGTTTGGCAGAGTTGCTGGCGTGTTGCCAGAGGCCAAGGATCTTGCCAGGAGGTTTGGCAGAGTGACTGGGTGGTTACCGAGGGGGGGTGGTGTGGCAGTTAGTGGGCAGCTCTTGGAGGTCAGGCGCTGCTTGTGGCTTGGCAGCATGGCTCAAGCTTGGGTCCCTCACTGACATCTTTGTTACTGCGGCACTGATTTTTTTTTTTATTTTAACTCTTATTTGTTGCACTGGAGGAACCAGGGCATCTCTCCAGAGTACCCACACGACCTTTGCCTCTACTCCCAGCCTAAAATCCCCCTCTCACCAGTCTCCCTCTGGTCCCACAGACTTGTCCAGCCCCCCCCAGATCACCCCCTAGGGAAGGGCCCGCCTCTCCTACTTGGCGGCCTTTCTGAGATTAGAGGGACTTGTCCTAGGGCTGGAGTGAGGGATGGGAGATCCAGTGAAGCGTTGGGTCTGGCAGTGGGATGTGGGCACTGGTCCCTGGGGTCTCCTTCACCTCCGCTGGTCCACCGGGGTTTTCCTTTTTGTTCCCCTCGGAGCGTGGATGTGCAATGACATCAGAGCACCGACGTGCTGACATCCGCCGCCGCTCCACCCCCTAACATCAGCAACGCTCATGCAGGGCCCCTGATCTCCACTGGTGAGCGATGCAAGCCCCAGAACCCACCCCTGGAGGGAAAAGCAGTCCTCCGGACGCTCAATCCCCTTCCTCCCCTGATGACCCCTGAAGACCCAAGTCTGTTCCTGAACCTGGGTTGCCGGCGTGGTGCAAGGTGTAGCGTCCAGAGCCTCAACCAACAGTGCTACCGAGCCAGCTGACTGGGGCACCGGCTTAATTAGAAATTGCCAACCTCACTGCCTTTATGGAGGGAATCATGCTGACTTTGGATGAAGTGCTCACAGTGTGAGCATGGGCACCATAAACTGGATTTTTCTTGGCTGTTGTCCCTTTGTGAGAGGAGGTGGGAGAGGGGACACTTGTTGGGTCCCAACTCTCTTTGGTACTACCCACCTGATATTCTCTGCTGGCATTCAAACCCTGTGAGAGAGGGTATGACAGGGAATTTCAATATCTGAACCCTGTCTATTGGATGATCTGAATTTTACCCACCTGGTAAAAAATTACTGGCCTAATAAATACATTTTTGAGGATCATATTTTCACTGCTGATCTCTGTGGTACTTTTTTGGACTCATGTTCCTGGACTACATATGCATTTATTTATAGTAAACCGGAAATTAGAGCTTATTTCCTTGGCTGCCTAAATGCTGCTAAATATAAATATAATAAGTTAATGTATGATTGACAGTGATATGAATGTTTTTGCATTAGTGTGTGAATGTGGTTGTGAGTGTGGTTATTTACCAGGCTGGGGCTGACTGGGTTCCTTAGGAATTGGGAGTTTATTTGTCTGGAATTTAGTCTAATGTTCTGGTTGGGCGGTGTTCCCATTAGAACCCACTCTTCAGAGCAGCAATGCCTACTGTGTCCTTTTAGGCGATGCCAATGTATCGTACCTGCTACAGTAAGAAAAAATTACTTAACCATAGTAATCTTGTTTCTTCCAAGTGATACCCGGGTATTCACAACTTTATGCAGTCAGTCTTCTAAGTAGAACTGCCCAGAGAGAATTTGGAACATATGCAAATGATAGAATCTTTTGCATGAGTCACTTTTCAAATGCTGCCTTACACTAACTGCATTAGTTCTAAACCTCTCAGATTTCCTGGAAGTCTGGAAAGACAGGCCCATCAAGTGCAATAATGATAATTACAATAATAATAGTAATAATAATAACAACAATAACAACAACACTATAATAATAATAATAATAATAGAGGGAACTTCCTTAACACCCAAAAAATGGGGCCTCTAACTGGAGGGCATAACGTATGAAAAAATACCCTTGAATGTCCAAATCACCTGAAAAGGGGAGGGGGACAACAACAGTGAACACAATCACAACATGTGTGCCAGAAATTGCATGTATACCCCTGAGAGCACAGTATTCAGGAGTGCAGAGGGTAAAGGTTCCAGCAGGGGAGGTAGGGTGGGAAAGTTATGAATACCCGAGTATCACTTAGAAGAAACCAGATTACTATGGTAAGTAATTTTTTCTTCTAACCCCAGTAATACTCAGGTATTCATAACTTTATACAGACTACTAAGCAGTACCTTTGGAGGTGGGCACAGAACCTTATTTTGTGAAGACTTTGCAGGACTGCTGTGCCGAACCTGGCATCACCCCTGGAGAGAATATCCAGACTGCAATTATTTGTAAAGGTGTCTACTGTTTTCCAGGTAGCTGCTTTACAGATGTCTACCAGGGGAACATCCCTGACAGCTGCTGTAGTAGCAGCTGTGCCCCTTGTGGAATGGGCCTTCAACCCTGTTGGGGGTTCCTTTCCAGCCTTAGAATAACAAAAACTGAAAAATGCTGTACTATCCAGTGAGAAATTGATCTTTTTGATGCTGGTTTACCCTTTTCCACATTCTCATAGGTCAGGAAGCTGTTTTCTGTCCTGCCTATGGACTTTAGTGGTTGTCAAGTAATAGCTAAAAGCTCCTTTGACGTCCAGACCATGAAGACTCTTTTCACCAGAACTAAAGTGTTCAGTGGAAAAGGTAGATAAGATGGGCAGACTGGGTGGACTGTAGGTCCTTATCTGCCGACACGGTCTATGTATCTATGTATTTATGTATAATGGTTTGATTCAAATGGGAATCAGAAGTCATTTAAAAGAGGAACTTCTTGTTTGTTCCCAGAATAATTTTTGTCTCTGTGGAATGAAATGTGGTCCTGTTCAATGCGGAGAGACTTGCGCTCACTGATTCTTGTGGCAGAAATCATTACCACAAGGAAGATATATATATATTTTTTAAAGATATTTCAAATAAGCTGAAAACATAGGCTCAAAAAAGGGGGACCCATGAGCCTAACTAAGCACACATCTAGGTCCCATGCTGGCACCGGTTCCCTGTGAGGGGGGTGCAAATGGAACAGGCCTTTAAAGAACCCTTTGAAGATAGGGTTTGAGGCTTGAAAAAACATTCTGTCCAACCAAGAAGTAAACAGATGCTGAGACCAGGTGGACCTTTAAGGTACTGGTCTGCAAGCCCAGTGAAAGCAAATAGGTAAAATAGTCCAGCACAGCTGGAACACCAGCCTGTGCTGATAGGTGCCAGGCCCTAAAAGAGCCTCTTTAAGGCTAGGATCTAGGGCCATTAAAACATTTTGTCCAACTAATATGCAAGCAGATGCTGCAACTAGGTGGACCTTGAGGATGAATATAAATAGGTAAGTTAGTCAAGCACTGCTTGATCCCAGCATGTGCTGGAAATCATTTTCTGGCTGAGCACCAATAGTAAACCTTTTCCCTTCTGAAGTGTACAGTTTCTTAATGGAGGGCTTCCTGTAACCACAACAAAATGTCCAAGACACTGTGAAAAAGATGCAAGGCAGCATACTGTACAGTAGGCCCTCAAGAGACATGACTTGGGCCTGAGTGACCCAAGGTTTGGGTACAAAAGCCTCCCGGTTGGAGGTTAGCAGGTTGTGCCTCTGAGAAAAGGTGTACTGGTTTGGAACCAAACATGGAGAGTAGCCGAGAGAACCATGTCTGCCTGGCCCAGTCTGGCGTTATCAAGACTATTGATGCTGGCTGGGACCCGAGCTTGAGAAATGCATAGTATGCTAGAGGGAAGGAAGGAAAGCGAACATGTGCTTCCCTAGCCAACTCAGAGAATACAGTGGGATTGGTCCCAGATCTGATTGTCTTAGTACTGTGGCAGGTGGTGGTTGTGCTGGGATGCGAACAAGTCTACCTCTGGTATGCCCCACCTCCTGAAGATAACTTGCACCACCTGACTATTCAAGGCCCATTCCTGATGGGACTGGTTGATCTGAGTCATAGTATCTGCCAAGGTAGTGTCCCTACCTGGCAAATGAATATCCTGCAAGGACCCATGGAACATGCTACATTCTATATTTTCATAAGTCCTGAGCAGGGAGGGCTTAACCTTGTCCCTCCCTACTTGTGGATGTAACACGCTGTGGTGGTATTGTCTGTTCTGACCTGTACCACCTTTGTAGTAGTTGTATGAAGACCTTTAGTGCAGTAACACTACTCTTAGCCCCTACAGGTTTATGTGCAGGGGTGAATCTGCACTTGAAAATGTGCCTTGGGTGGTGTGAACCCCCAGATGGGCGCCCTACTCTCGCAGGGATGCATCTGTTGTCAGAAAAGTGATAGGGGCTCTTGCTGAAGAAGAAGATGCCCCTTCCCTTAGACTGGTTCCCTCTTTTTCTCCATTGGAGGCCTGTAACAATGTCCTTGTTACTAGAATTAGTTTAAAAAAAAAAAAAGAGGGTCCTGTCTCTGACACCACTGAGCCATGAGGTGACACTGAAAGACCCTGATCTGTACCTGGATTCCAAGACTGTGCCAGTGGCAGATGTCATGTGGCCAGTACATAAATGAAACTGTCTTGTGGTTTTTGGTTCATTCAGGCCGAATGAGCTCACTATTAGTGCAAAAAAATGTTGTAGGTGCCGTATTGGTCCTTTTAAAAACAGATCCAGAAACAAATGATTTGATACCTTTTATTGGACCAACATGGATGTTACAGAAAAGAACAAAGTGCTTCTGAAGAAGGACCTGGTTGGTTTGAAAGCTAAAGCACTTTGTTCTTTTCTTTAAAATCCATGTCGGTCCAATAAAAGGAATCAAATCATTTGTTTCTCTCACTATTAGTGGAATACTTCTTGCCTTGCAGGGTATTTAGCACTGTTCCTATGAACTGGAGTGCTTGAGCAGGCTGAAGGTCAGACTTTCTTTAGATTTATCAAGGACCCTAGAGAGTCCAGGAGACCCTAGGTGAGTTGCAGGCTCACTTGCTGGATTGATTCTACAACCACCTGCCAGTCATCTAGATATGGGGAAACTGTGACACCTTATCTTTGAAGGTGCTCCAACCACTGTGTACACTCCTAGAGAGTGCCCTGATGAGAGTCTGAACCTGAAGTACTTTCAGTGAGACTCCCTTATGGGAGTGTGGAAATAATTTAAATACAGTGATGCCAGGAACCCCTTTAGGTTTTTCCTGGGGTTTGACATGCATTGTCTTTTTGGTTTTCGTGGAGGGGATCTGAGAGACAGCCGGACCACTCACCCCACCATTTTTTTTTAAAACGCTTGAATCTCCCTTTCTCAGGGGTGTGTAAGTAAGAGACAGCAGTTTCACATGCAGATTTGGAGGGTCTTGGCTGGCCAGAGCCTGAAGCGCCCTTATTTGGTCTCTTTTGCAACCTTTCTAGTCCTTTTTCCACTGTTTTTAGTGGAAGGAATTTGAGTTCAGAGACAATCCCTGACTCACAACATCCAGGACCACTTGTCTGTGGTGCCTGACATACCCCTACTGTGCGTACTGCTGATACTGAGGCGCAGCCCCAGCCTGATAGAAAAAAAAGGGGGCTTGCTGTGGTGTACTGTATATATCCACCTTTTTCATGTAAGCCTTTATGTTTCTTCAAAGAGGAATTACCCTCGACTGAAAAGTCTATAACCTTGGTTTGGGTATCCTGAGTGAAGTCTGTGACCCGCAGCCAGGCAAACCTCCTTGCCATACATCTGGCAGCCGCCACTTGAACTGTTATTTGCCTGCTCCCAAACCAAATTTAGCTGTTTCAGCTAGATCATCTGACAGGGGAGTCTGGGCCTTGGCTGACATTGCAGGGGCCGACTACCATAGTGACTTTGGTATTGACATAGGCTTGAAATGTGTGCCTGCCTGATGGCCAAGGAACCTCATAAATATTCCTTTATAAGCCATGTTGTCAATTTTTCCCGGAATCCTTGTTAAGAGGACAGGATGACAGTGGTATCTTTGCCTTGTCACAGGCTGTCACTTTAACCACTCCTTGGTGGACAGGGTGGGGGAATAAATTTCAGTTCCCTCCCTGTCCAGCTGAAATTTTATATGCATCCTCTTATCCAGAGGGCGAACAGAGCTTGGAGTTTGTAAAATCTTTAAAGTATCTTCCCTGAAGAATTTATTCACAGGAATGGGAAGCTTTTAGTGGGTGTCAGCCCAATCTTTCTCACCAATGTGAAGAATAAGGAATAATCCTCAGATGTTCTGTGGGGAGAGACAAACTCATGTTCAGAAGAAACCTCAGATTCAAGCGGTTCTCCTCCATTTCATAATAATTACATATTCTTCCTTTTAAATATTAGGAAAACTGCTTTGCAAAGGTCTGCTGCTGAGAGGCATACAGCCCTTGTAAGCCTGAAAAGTGTATTCTTTAGCCGTTCCAGGAATTTCTCAACCCCCACCACCGGGAAAGTTTACAAATTTCATAATATTCATTTACGTGATCATAGCCAAAGGCAGCAACACACAACTGTGCTTACCTGTTTTGGCAAATACTTCCCCAATCAGAACCAGCCTGCAATTTCTGAAGGAGTTGGCAGGCTTTATAGCAGGCACAGAAGTCTCCAGATGCTGTCCAGCAGGGGGTTCTGTGTGCTTAGTTTTGTTGATTTCTTTTGAGGGAACCAGGGAGTCAGCCGGTTCAGCAAGCCTCTTAGGGAATGCTTGTATACCCACCTCAGGGGTAGCAGTTACATTAATTGTTGTGCTTTCAGCCACAGTAACTTAGGGTGTCAGCTGGTCAGAGCTTGAGGGACACTTAGGTGGTGATAGCATTTTTTTTTTAGCCTTATCCAGGCATTTCAGTAGTTTTTTCAGGACATGTAATGCAGATTTCACTCTGCCTTTAAATGTTCGTGTCTAGATAGGCAAAACAAGAGAATGTTTGACTTAACAAAATTTCACCACACTGAATACAAGGTTTGAAACTGGGATCACCAGTTTCTTTTTATAACATTTCAATGTAAAGCCATGAACAGTTGCAACCGCTAAAATAGAATATTTTAATTTAAGTTTATTTAGCAGTTACAGTCGGTTCTGAACCGTTGCGGGATCCGGGAACCGAGATAAAATGAACCAAGGTTATTGGTTCAGGAACCGGTATTAGCGGTTCTTAAAACGACCCAATTTAATAAAATTAAACATAACTAATGGAGTTTTTTAGTCAGAAAACGCCGATAAATATAAAATAAACCTCGGTTTACCCCCGGTTATACCGAACCTGGAGAAACAGAGAAAACTTACAATTTAAACACTAAAACTATGGGTTTACCTAAAATTACAAAAAGGCAAAGGCAGCAAATGAAATGTAAAGAATACTTATAATATTTTATAAGGTTTCTCACATCAGAACAAAAGATGATGAGGAAAGGATCTCTGAGCATCTAGTCTTGACAGGCAGAGAGAGAAATCTGAGGGGTTCGGAACTAAGGTAGTTAGTATAAAGCAGCATTTGAAAAGTGGCTCATGCAAAAGATTCTATCATTTGCATATGTTCCAAATTCTCTCTAGGCAGTTCTACTTAGAAGGCTGACTGCATAAAGTTATGAATACCTGAGTATTACTGGGGTTAGAATTGACCATTGCAGGGGGATGGGCATCCTTCACAGGCACAGACTGAGACGGTGTCACGCTCAATGGGGAGTAGAGACAGGGTGGCGTGACTGGATGTATAAGCTCTAAAAGACGCCCTGGGCACAGACTGGCCCAAGACAGAGGTCCTCCCTGCCTGGCATCGATCCCAAGAGCTGCTTCAATTCCAACGGAACAGGTAGCTAGAAGGCCTGCTGATCTTGCTCCCTCTTTAGGCAGTTCTCTGTAAAGCCAGGTCCCAGAGGAATAAAACTGCGATAATGGAAACGTATATCACAGATTCCTAGGAGGACCTGGTATGCATCACGGAGACCTGGTTGGGGGATGCGCCCGGTCCTGTGATGGAGTCATCTATCTCACCGGGTTTCACAGTGATGCATCACACGAGAAAGAGTACAGGGGTGTGTGGTGGCCAACTTTTTTAGATCTGCATTGGGACTGACAGCATACCCATGGGGAAACCATTTAATTTGAATGTGTGGCCATTAAAGGTGGTCTGGGTACAGGTTGTAAGATTATTCTCGTTTACTGACCACTGGGGGACAGGACCGATTTCTTGCAGGAACTGGAGACATTCATGGCCGACCTAGTATTGGATTCATCAAGACTGTAGGTGCTGGGTGTCCTTAATGCCTGGGTTGATGATGAAGACTCCCTGTTTAGACAGCAGTCCCTCCAGTTTATGTCTTCACTGGGGCTAGTACAAGCAGTTACCACTGGGACTCACCAAGGAGGTCATGCCTTGGATCTGGTTTTGCACTGGACCTTGACATTAACAACAGCGTCAGTTCGATAGGGTGGTCTGATCATTATGCCACACAGTTCCTCTGTGGGTCCTCCGGTTGCAACCCTCCCCATGGAGATGGTCAGATATCAGCCCATTAGAAACTTAAAACCTAATGAACTATCAATTCTGGACATCTGGAGCATGATATCAGCACATGCTGGGGGCGTGGAGATTGCCATGGAAGACTTTAACAAAGCCCTTAAGGTGGCCTTTGACTCACTAACACCCTGTTGTGTTCACCCCTTGATTTCTGGCCATAGGTTACCATGATTTAGTGATGACCTTAGGCAGTTGAAAACTAAGAACGGAAGCCAGAAAGTTCATGGTGGAAATCTAGGTCTGAGGAGGTTAGATAGATGATAAATACTCATTACGGAGAGTATCAGCGGGTAACCACCCTGAAAAAGACAGTATCCCTGTTATGGGTGACCGCCGAAAGGAAAAACAGACCAGCTCAACTTTTTAACACTGTAGACAAGACTGCTAAATCCACTCTGTCGTCAGTTGGGAAGAGTTTTATCAGCTGAAAAATGTGAAGAGGTCAATCAATTTTTCCTTTATTAGGGCTGGGATCTCCTCAACTTGTCTGTCATGGGCTGACAATACCCAGGAAATGAGAGACTTATGCACTCAGCCACTCTGTGTGGAATTTGGGTCATTTTTTAAGGATGAGATCTATTCAGTGGTTTCTGGGTTGCATCCTATTTACTGTACACACTGGATCTAGGGTCTGCCAGCTTCCTATCAGGTTTTTGGGGTCTCTGGTTCTAATCACTGCGGAGAGCTTCAGATGTTCCATTCAGGATAATGTTTTCCCCACTGAACTGAAAAAGGCTGTACTGAAACCCCTCTAAAAAAAAATATATCTCCTGGGACTTCGGTGACATCATCAACCCGATGAGCCGCTGGTCTCACAGCTCCGTGGCCCTGGTCAATTAAAACTCCTCAGGGTGCAAAACTGTTTCAAATGGCATTTAATGGCTGCTAATAGTGACAGAGGAGAAAGGATGACTTGATCCAAGGTACAAATGGCTTTCTCAAGGACCAATGTCAGAGGATGCAACTCGAATGGTAGTTCCTACAGCTGAGCCCTTCTCCAGCCAGCACAGCTGGGAGTGTCTTTCTCTGTCTCATTTTGAAACACTGCTGGCCGACATAAAAGGTTTCAGGAGTGAAAGTCAGTTGTAATTTAAACAATTAAATACTAAACTCACTGGAGTGGAAAAGCAGAGGAGGCGGCAGAGGACAAAATCAGCCATGTGGAAAATGGTGACCTGCAGCTCCACATGGCCGATGAGTTCCTCCTGGACCAAAACTCGGAACTCAGGGAGAAATGTCAGGACTTAGAAGCTCGCTCTATGAGGGACCATTTGCTGCTCTATAGTCTCCCTGAGGACTCTGAAATGGGCCACATGTTTGAGTTCTTAGAAGATTTATCGCTTGATGCGTTATCCCTCCTAGTCACTCTTCATTTCAGAACTCAGCATGCACACACGGCCTTAATCCCAAAACCCAATGATTCACTCTCCAAGCCCCACTCTGTTGTGATGAAGTTTTCCTGCTACCGAGACAAGGGGGAGCTCCTCCGTATTGCCTGGGGCCACAAAAATGTCACCTGCAATGGGGTGAGGTTGATTTTTGATCAGGAATTCCCTCCTGAAATTTTAAAGAAAGAAGAAATTATCTTCACACTTACCCTAATTTCCTTTTTTGTTAGCCCCAACATTGTCAATGCATAATCATAACAACTGGGTATAGTGCATCCCTACCAGGGGAATGACACAGCCCAAGCTTTAGAATGTTGAGTATATGAGGATTCCATGCAGCAGCAACTCCCCCCGTCACTACTGACCTCACAGAGCCATAAAAGCTACACATATTCATATATTACAATCAATTGCCTACATAAAACACACTTCAACATGTAAATAAAAACTACCTTCCAGGCAGATGTCCGAGGAAGAAAACGCTCTCCACTGGACTCAAGGTTTGGACAATTCGATCCTCCCTGTAGGAAGAACCATCTGGTGAAAAGGCAGGCTCCACACCATTCACACATATACAAACTAAGGCTGACCACCCACTAAGGTATCACTTCCAGGCAAACAACTGGATGCCGTGAGGCTACCTGTAACAAGGAAAACACCTCAAGAGTTATCAGTAAAGTTGTTAACCTGTGGTCACAGACTGACTGAAAAATAATCCTTTTTATTTATGAGTACAGTACAGCAAGAACAGGGATGTCCTAAAAAAGTAGGGGATTTTGACAAACAGGACCTCCTTCCTAGCATAAAGGATAAGATTCTCCCGCAGGAGAAGGCTCCTGGGAGGGCACCATTGACAATGTTGGAGCTAACAGAAAAGGAAATTATGGTAATTATGAAGTTAACCTTCAGTGCCGGCCCCAGGTAAAAAGGAGAAGTGGCCCCTACTAGAGCATAGGCTGCAGACACAGAGAAATTTCTGGTAGCCATTAAGGTGTCAGTCAAGTAGTTTCTCAGGGAAACACACACACACATATATATATATATATATATATATATATATATACACATACACACACACACACACACACACACACACACACACACACACACACACACATATACATATACATATATTATTGTGGCATGGTAATGCCACTATAATTAGGGTTGCCCTGCCACTTCTACGTTAAACCCCAAATTTTGCACTTTAATTCTTTGCTCAGGGCTACGGCCCAAACATTTTGGGGATCTGGTCTGAAATTGTCAGGTTATGTAGTGTCTGGGTCACTGATGTGCCTTTTGAAGGTTTGGTGAAAAAATATTAATTCATTCAAAAGGTAGTAAAGATTTAAGTTTCCCATTATAACCTATGGAAAAAATATATGTGCCATGCAAAAGCACGTTTTACTTTCGTGAAAGCGCCTTTTTCTGTCGCAAATGGGCTCAGTACTGTCATGTGGCCACCATCTTGTTTTAAGTTAGCGATGGAGAAAAAACATTGTAATTCAAAAAATAATGTCCCTTGGTAAACACCAACAGTTGGGTTTACTTAATTGGGGCCCTAAGAACACGATCCTGGCTTCAGATTTGTAAAATAATGCTGCAATTTGCGAAAGTACCTATGTGACACTTTCACAAATTTGCAAAAGTGTCACACTGTTCTTTCGCAAATTGCAACAGCCTTTTGCGAAAGCTTTCACAATATTTACAAAAGTGTCACAAATCTGGGAAAATACTTGGAAAAAATTGCTGTTTCTTTGCCACTTCACCTCAACTAAACGGTTTGGAGTTTTGGGTTGAAATCTGAAGGGTGGAAAGGGCGTGTCCCACAGATATGCCTTTTGCTGGTTTGGTAAACAAAAATAAACATTGGTTCCATAGTTACAGCATTCCGTAGTTTTGAAATTTCCCATAGGCTAACACTGTGGCGGTTGCGGTATCTTTCAGCGCCTATATCTCGAAAACGGCTAGATATACGGATTTTTTGCTAAACGTAACTTAGTACATCATGCAGGTCAAGATTACAACTGTGGTGGAATTTTTTCCAAAGTTCCTATGGTTACTGAGATATTGCCACATTTAAAGTACAAGGATTACCTGGAATGACTATAGGCCTGCACTATGTCTCTATACTTATGGGTAGATGGGAGCGCAGGGCCCAGAGAGCCTTGCACTCTCACATATGGATACCATTATGCAACAATGGGAGTGCAGGGCCCTCCATCATGCAGTACTGGGAGCGCAGGGCCCAGAGGCCCTAACCATCAACTTTCATTTTCATTAAATAGGCTGGGTGTGCCTTGGGGTCATCGGGCTTAACTCTCACCCCATTCTCCTATACTGTACCATCTGAGTTTCCTGACAAATGGAATGGGGTGAGAGTTAGGGCTGACGATCCCAAGGCACACCCGACACCTGTTTGTGTGTGGAGGGTGGGGTGGTAGGGTTTGTCACCCTAACATCGAATTTCGAGACTTTTGTTGCTGTAATAGAAACCCTAACTGAAGCATTAACAGAGTTATTTGCAATGAATATAGATACACGAACATATGAAATTTACCAGCAGATAAAGGCCTAGAGGTCCATCAAGTCTGCTCAAATGTGCAGCTAGCACCCCTTATTCTGCAGCTGCCCCTCCCTTCCACCCTTCCGCTCGCCTTTGTCCTGTCCCATCCCCCTTTTGAAGCAGTCCACTGTTCTACTGGATACCACTTCTGCAGGTAACGCATTCCACCCAGCTGCCACCCTCTCTGTACAAAAGTGTCTCCTCATCTCCCTCCTGAACCTTCCTCCCTCCAGCCTCATATCATGGCCCCTGGTGTCCCTCTCCTCCCTTACTTTGAACAGCCCCTCTGTACCTGTCTTGTTTATTCCTTCCATGTACTTAAAGGTTTCAATCATGTCCCCCGTCCCCTCCTCTCCTCCAGTGAGTACATGTTCAACTACCTCAGCCTCCTCTCGTATGATAAGTCCCCCAGCCCCTTGACCATCTTTGTCGCCTGGCACTGCACCCCCTCCAATAACTTAATGTCCCTCTTCAGATACGGGCACCAGTACTGCACGCAGTACTCCAGGTGTTGTCTAACTTATGACCTATACAGTGGCAGATTCACCTCCTCCCTCCTCGAGGACATACCCCTTGCAATGCAACCCAGCATTTTGTTGGCCTTTGCAGCTGCCTTCCTACATTGTGCAGAGTTGTTCATTGACCCTGTAATGAGCACCCACAGATCCTTCTCCTTCTCTGTCTGGGCTAGCTGCACTCCCCCCAGCTGGTAACTCCTCCTCCTTGGGTTCTTCACCCCAAAATACAGCCTGACCAGGTTTCAAGCTTTGCCAGATTATCCTGCGACCCCTGCCATCCCCCTAGGACGTCCACCACCGCTCCTATCTTGGTATCATCAGCAAACAGACTGATCTTGCTCTTGATGTCTAATGATATGTCTGCAATGAATATCCCAAACAACACTGGTCCCAACACCGAGCCCTGTGAAACACCGCTCGTCACTACCCTTGGGTGTAAGAGCTCCCCACCCACCACCACCCTCTGTTGCCTTCCCTGAAGCCAGTTCCCTACCCATCTCACCAGCTTTGCACCAGCCCTTGTGCCTTCTAATTTACTTCCCAGCCTCCCATGCGGCACCGAGTCGAATGCCTTACTAAAGTCCAGATACAGGACATCCACTGCATGGCCCCTGTCCAGCTGCCTAGTTATCCAGTCACAGAACTCCACCAGGTTGGCTTGGTAGGATCTGCCACATATGAAGCCATGCTGTCTGCTGTCCTGTAGTCCTTTGGCCTCTAGGAGGGCCACCAGCCTCTCCTTCAGGATAGTCTCCATCAGCTTACCTACGATGGATGTGAGGCTCACGGGTCTGTCGTTCCCTGGTTCATCCTTGGGGCCACTCTTGTGGAGGGGCACCACATGAGCCATCCTCCAGTCCTGAGGTACACACCTTGAGTGTAGTGAAGCATTAAATAGGTCTGCCAAAGGTCCCGCAAGGACCTCTGCCATCTCCTTCAGTACCCTGGGGTGGATACCACCTAGGCCTGGTGCCTTGTCTACCCTCAGTGCCTTCAAATCCTCCCAAACTCTGCCTTCCATTATTCCCCATCTGTCACCCCTGCCCCCCTGTTTCTGCGTTCCTCCCCACTTGGGTATCACCCCCCCTTCTCCTTAGTAAATACCGAGCAGAAGTAATCATTTAGCACTTCTGCCTTATAGCACCCTGCTTCCACCCAACCCCCTCCTTCCTAATCCTTACTATGTGGTCCTTATAGCTCCTTTTCTCCCTAATGTACCTAAAGAAGTCCTTCTCCCCCTTCTTAATGCATTGTGCCAGCCTGAGCTCCGTAGATGCCTTGGCTCCCCTTACTGCCCGTGTCACCTCCTTTGATTCCGTCAGGTACTCCTCCCTGTCCTCCCCCCTCCCTGTTTTCTTGTATCTCCTAAAGGTAGCTCTTTCCCTCCATACTTTTTCCATGACCTCCTTGCTCGACCAGCTTGGTTTCTTAGCCCAACCCTTCTTGTTCTGGGCCTTGCAGCAGGTTTTGGTTGCCTCAACTATCCTCAGCTTTATGAGCTCCCACCTCTGGTTAGTGCCCATACTAGGTTGAATTCTGGCCAGGTACCCTTTTACCACTTCCCCATCCTCCCAAAGTATAATATATATAATTGCAAAAAATGTTGTTATTGCATCAGTTAGGGTGAGTACTACAGTGACAAAAGGAGGGAAATGAGGCATTAGGGTTTCCAACCCTAATGCCCCACCCCCACCCCCACCCTGCAGAGACTGAGAGATGTGAGGTGTGTGTCTTGGGGTCATCGGCCATAATGCTCATGCCATCCAACCACCACCTCCACCCTGCAGACACTCACAGGCATTGAGGTGTGCCTTGGGGTCACTGGCCCTAACGCTCACCCCATTCCATAAGTAAATAAGGTGGGATGGGTACAAAATAGTGGAATGGGGTGAGTGTTAGAGCACGACAACAGACCTATCCCATGCGCTTATTCATGCCAAATTTTGTACAAATCTGTTGGACGGTTCAAAAGTTATTAAGCTTCAAAAATTCGGCTTTAACATTAGACTGCCCCCTCACCCTAACTATGCTGGATATATATATATATATAAATAAAATAAAAAAAAAAATATATATATACACACACATATATGTGTGTGTAATTTTTTTTTTATGTGGAAGAGGCATCCTCCTCTCAGGAGCCAAGGGCAAGTTGTATCATTCCTGGATTTTTTTTGGTGGAGAGCGAGAAACTCTGATAGCAGGTCTCTACACACCAGAAGGCGGAAGGGTGCTTGCTGAGCAAGATTTGCTAAGTCCGAGAACTACAGATTTCTCAGCAACTCTGCAAGAGGCAGCTCCCTCCAGAACGTCTTTTAGATGTATTTCTTCTTCTTTTTTTTTTTTAACTTGGAAGGAGAATTAGTAGAAGAAGCACTCTGCTGGAGGTCCACTCTTGAGGCACAGCAATCACTGCCCCTGGCTATGGACACCGAAAAAAGTACAGTTATGTAAGAACTTACCGTAACAGTAGATCTTCGAGAGGAGCTCTTGCAGCAGGCAACTAAGGACTAAGCTGCCAGATGCTAGGACCACACGGAAAACTTCTAGCTAGCAGACTACAGTGGGGGAACCACCCCCATCGGCATGCCAACATCTGCCTATGGTATAAAAGAGGCGGTCCCCCAGCTCCACCTCAGTTCTCCCGCCAGAGACCCCGGTATGCTCAGAGGAATAAAAAAAAAAAAGAGAGAGAACCAAAGCAGTTCCTCATAACAGAGGAAAGCAGAGAAGCCCAGAAAGAGAAGCAGCAATCAGGGGGTAGGAGGTAGGGAAAGCAGCGCCTGCTGCAAAAGCTCCTCTCGAAGATCTACTGTTACTGTAAGTTCTTATACAACTGTACTGTCTTACTTCGAGGGGGCTCTTGCAGCAGGCAACACTGGTAGGACTGAGTCCCAAACAGTATCGGAACTGAACCGGTTAACAGGGAGGAGGAAAGAATAGGCATAGGCCATTAGGAAAGAAGGCCCTGAAGGACTGAAGTCCAAAGCCAGCCCTGCGCCTAGAAACAATATCCAAACTGTAATACCTGATGAAGGTATGGACAGAACTCCAAGTGGCAGCTGCACAAATGTCTGCAGCAGACACATTCTTGAAAGAGGCAACTGAGGTGGCTATGTGTCTGGTAGAATGGCCTTTGACCGGTCCCAGTAAAGGCCTGTCATACTTGCGATTGCAGTAAACAATGCAATTGGTTAACCACTTAGACAAACACTGTTTGGAACCGGGGTCTCTTTCTCTCCGAGAAGCAAATGAAACAAACAACTGATCAGACCTTTTTTTTTTTTTTACTTAGTCTTTATGCCCCTTCCTTCAGCACAGACGTCCCTTCCATCGGGGTCCCCAATGCACCACACAGGCTGTGCTGGGAGGACGAGGATGCCTGCCCCATTAAGTGCCCCGTTCCTGGACTTCCTGGACCCATACTAGCACCAGATAAACCCCCAGGTGGGGCAGATGGAACTCTCCCAATCCCTCCGTATCTCAAGGGAGCGGACATTCAGAGCTGCTTCTCAGGCTTCCCCCAGTCACCAGCACAGAGGTCCGTCTCCTGGCGTCACCGTGGGGTATTTCCCTGCGTTTTCTGGTCCCCGCCCATGCAGACGTCAGTGCTTGGGGAGGGCCAATGAGACGCAGGCACACAGGCCCTCAGCCGATGTCCATCCCTCCCGACTCTATTGCATCTTCAGCTGTACCACAGCATGTTTGCAGTTCATTTGCATCACCAGGTAAGAAAAAAGGTCTGTCTCCCCATACGATGCACAGGGGAAATGCCAAACCTCACCCAACAACTAACACACCGAAATCTGGCCAATGGAAAATCATGTCCACAAATGCTCACAGCCTGGGAAATAAGATCCCAGACCTGCAGGCAATAATGTCAGAGGCTAAACTGGACATAGTAGCAATTAGTGAGATGTGGTTTACCAGTAACCACACTTGGGAGACTTCAGTACCTGGCTATGTACTGTTCAGAAGAGACCGAGGTGCAAAAGGGGGTGGAGTGGCCCTGTATGTCAATGAAAATATCAAAGATGCAGAAATTCAGAATACACATAAGGAGCCAGAAGAACTGTGGGTCACCCTGGAAACAGGAAATGGGACAGCCATAAGAACTGGGGTTGTCTACAGGCCCCCAGACCAGGAGGAGGACATAGACACATTACTGTTAGAAGATATACAAAACATGACAGCTAAAGGGGAGGTTCTGATAATGGGAGACTTCAATATGCCAGATACAAATTGGTCAATACCAGCAGAACTAGACACATGGTGGATTCCCTGCAGGAGAAGGGCCTCAAACAACTGGTACAACAACCCACAAGAGACAGGGCTATCCCAGATCTAGTACTAACTAACAGGGAAGGGATCACAGATATCCAGGTAGAAGGTCACCTGGGGGCCAGTGACCATCACATGGTATGGTTCAATTTGGCCACTACATCTAAATCATCCCATTCCAAGGCAAAAATATGGGACTTCAGAGGAGCTGACTTTGATAAGATGGCCAACAGAGTTAAGCTAGCCCTGGCAAAAAGAAACACAGGTGAGGGGTACAGGCAAAGTGGGCAAGCATTAGGATGAAATACTCAAGCAACATCCCATTGTGTTAGACAGAAAAAGAAGTGCAAAAGAAGAAGGAAACCACTTTGGTTCTCAAATACAGTAGCAGAAAAGGTCAGAGACAAAAGGTTGGCCTTCAGGAAATATAAGGGAACACAGCGGGATGAATAAAGGGAGGCATACCAAACTGCCCTAAGGGAAGCAGGGAAGGCAGTAAGGCAGGCAAAGTCCCAAACTGAGGAAACACTAGCACGAACAGTAAAAGAAGGTGACAAGACTTTCTATAGATACATTAGTGAAAGGAGAAAGTCCAGAGAGGGTATCGGTAAGCTCAAAGGAGAAAAAGGGGGCGGGTGAGGAGGAGGACCCTGTAAAAGCATCTATCCTAAATAGATACTTCTGCTCAGTATTTACTGAAGAGAAGGTAGGGCAGGGCCCACAGCTCAGCACCATGGACACAGGGGAGAGGTGAGCACTACACCCTTCACAAAAGAAAGGGTCCTACAAGAGCTCGCTAAGCTCAGGGTGGACAAGGCAATGGGACCTGATGGCATGCATCCCAGGGTACTTAAACAGCTAAGGGGGCAACTAGCAGAGCCATTAGCAGAACTGTTTAGTGAGTCTCTGAGCACAGGAGAGGTCCCAGAAGACTGGAGAAGGGCTCATGTGATCCTGCTCCACAAGAGTGGGAGGAGGCAGGGAACTACAGACCAGTCAGTTTTACCTCAGTAGTGGGCAAGATTATGGAGGCACTCCTTAAGGAAAGGATAGTGCAACACCTGGAATCATTAGGGCACAGGATCCAAGACAGCATGGGTTTACAAAAGGAAGGTCCTGTCAAACTAATCTCATAGATTTCTTTGACTGGGTAACCAGAGTGGTGGACCAAGGGGGAGCAGTTGATGTCACCTACCTTGACTTCAGCAAAGCTTTCGACACTGTTCCACACAGAAGACTGATAAATAATCTGGGTAGGCTCGGGGTGGGTCAGAAGTTGGTCAGCTGGGTGGCAAACTGGTTGACGGGCAGAAAACAAAGATTGGTGGTAAATGGTATACTGTCAGAAGAGATGCAAGTCACAAGTGGGCTACCTCAGGGATCAGTCCTGGGGCCAGTCCTCTTCAATGTCTTCATTAGTGATATTGCAGATGGACTAGAGGGTAAGGCTTGTCTGTTTGCAAATGACACCAAGACCTGCAACAGAGTAGATGATCCAGATGGGGTGGGCAGAATGAGAAGAGATCTGGATAAACTAGCAAAATGGTCAGAAGAGTGGCAGCTAGGATTTAATGCAAAGAAGTGCAAGATCATGCACATAGGGAAGAGAAACCCTGAAGCCACCTATAGGCTGGGAGGGGAGTTGCTGGCAATCACAAAGGAAGAAAGGGACTTGGGCATCATCATCACCGATGACCTGAAATCATCCAAGCAGACCTCTAAAGCAGTAGGTAAGACTAGGGATGTTAGGGTGTTAGTAGGGATCATGTCGTAAGAGGGAGGTAATAACCCTCTTTACAAGACACTGGTTAGGCCCCATCCGGAGTACTGCGTACAGTACTGGAGGCCACACCTTCACAAGGACATTAACCAAATTGAGGCAGTACAGAGAAGGGCAACCAAAATGGTGCAGGGACTGCATCAGAAGACATATGAGGATAGATTAACGGAGCTCAATATGTATACCCTTGAGCAAAGAAAGGAGAGAGGTGATATGATCGAAACATTCAAACACCTTAAGGGCATTAACAAGGTGAAAGAATTTAACATGTTTAAATATAAGAAAAACAGCAGGACAAGAGGACACAGCATGAGATTAGAGGGAGGCCGATTAAGGGGGAATGTGAGGAAATTCTTTTTCACAGAAAGGGTGATGGATGCATGGAACAGTCTACCTCAGGAAGTGGTGGCTATGAATACAGCGCAGGGCTTCAAACAGGCATGGGATAGGCATAAGAGAGCAATACAGATGAGTATGAATAGATAGGCCACTGACAGAGCAAAGGCCGATGGCACATTTATAAGGTAGAAAAAGAAATGGGCAGACTGGATGGGCCTTGCGGTCTTTGTCTGCCGCCAACTTCTGTTTCACCTGTGGACACCCAGGTGGCAGTACAGCAGCGAGGACTGCAGCCCACCCTCCCTGGAGAAGGAGAGTGGCCCTGAGGATGCGCAAACCTTTTCCCCCAGCTGGCCCTCCAGCAACCCGAGCTCTCTACTGAACCTGGGTCGCTGGTGTAGCAAGCAGTAGCTCTACCACTGTGCTGGCTGGCTGGCACTGATCAGACTTTCTGATAGCGTGGGTGCGATCCAAATAATACCTGAGCACCCGATGGACATCTACAGTAGCTTCCCCCTGATTAGAATACTCAGGAAAATACACAAGTAAGTGGATGGACTGATTTAAAGTAAACTCAGACATCACCTTAGGAAGAAACTTAGGATTAGTTCTCAAAGACACCCTGTCTTTGAAAAAAAAAAAAAAAAGACTCTTTGCACATCGGAGCCTGCAATTTGGAAATCCTCCGAGTAGAAGTAATGGCTGTGACACTTGGATAGCTGGTTCTGATTAACCTATGCTTTTTGTAATATAAAATGTGCTACTGAATGTCTCTCATGAGAGATGCTGACAGCCTGTGGGATGACAACCCCCCCCCCCCCAGGTTTTAGCTAACAGGTGTTACCTGGAAGGCCAAGAGATAATTACAGGCTAGAAGAGACTTAAAATTTAGGATCTACTTTTTATGTGACTAATTGCAGCTTGCCAACTACCAAGATAGATCATAAACTTTTATAACGTTCAGAGGAAACACAGTAAAATTCACGTGGTGATACAAAAGCATGTTGCACCTCCGTGAGATATGGCAGAGATGCGTAACAAGTCCTTTGATGTCCTGGAAAGGGGAAGCTGCTCATAGATCAAAGAAAGTCATTTGAAAAAAATGAGTTTTGCTGAGGTCACAGAATTTTAATTTACCTTTGATAAGACATCCTGTTTTGCATAGATATATTTTTTTATATTCTGACAGGGAGAAGCTAGGTGACCTCACGTAAAGAGGTTGTCAAAGCCAGTTTTTAAACAGTATTCTGTTTTCCATTTACACACAAATGTTTGGACTCTGCAAAAGAAACATCTACAGCACTGTGAGATAAGAATACTTTAGAACAGGCAAGTCTAAGTGTATTACTGGTAGGAATCTGCACTTTTTAAAACCTTATTCTTTTAAGTGATTTGTATGTTTTGTGATATATGGTTAAATATTTACACTTTACATTTTTATCTATTTTTAAGTAAACATCTAATTTTTTAATAGACTATTTGTGTCTTCCAAGTCCTTCTGTTTTTGCCTGTGATGCATGGATGGTTAAGAGTGTGACAACACTGTGCATGAGCTTATATGGTTTTACCAAACTGGGAAAAGGTAAGAATTTATTCTGAGGTCTTTAATAGAGTTTTAAGGGTTCATTTTGTGTGTCTGGTTAGGTGCCCGTAGGTGAAAGATATCTGGCCCCCTGAAGAGCAGAATTATCTGAGCCTATACATTGGGTACGCCAGCAAGAGGTTCACAGTTTGAATCCCTCCAAGACTTGAGACCAAAGGTTGATTCAAACCCACAAAACAGACAGGAGGGTTACCCTGTTTCTGTTAATTGTTCACAAGACTGCGCTCAGAGGTTGCCACTGTGGGAGCAGAGGGCCTGACCTGAGTGGGTTTGTCACAATGGCAACTAAAAATAACGCTTTCCAAGAAAGGAAGCGTAGCTCGCAGCTTGTGGCAGGCTTAAAAGGAGGCAACGTAAGCTTCTCCAGAATAAATAAAAGGTCCTATGGTGGGACAGGGTCCTCAGTGGGAGGTTTCAAATGCAACATGCCCCGTAAGAAAGTGTGGGAAAGGTCCAGTTGGGCAATGGTTTTGCCCTCAACAGGTACATGGCACGCAGAGATGGCGGAAAGGTGCGCCTTGAGCGAGGTGTAACCCAAACCTGAGTCCGAAAGAGATAGCAGGTACTCCAGGATGAGATTCACAGGACAGGTGAAAGGATCCAAGTGCTGAGTGGTGGCCTAAATAGAGAAATTGCTTCCACTTCATGGCATAAGTGGCTCTGGTGGAAGGTTTCCTAGCAGCCACCAAGACATCTGCCACCTGGGATGAAACTCCAAAGTGCGCAATGGCTAAGTTTGCAGGAGCCGTGCATAAAGATGCAGTGACTTGAGGTCCAGATGGACCAGAATGCCCTGCTCCTGGGACAGCAAGTCAGAGGACAGGGGCAAAGGGACTGGAGGTTCCACCACTGGTTTCTGCAGTAGTGGAAACCATATCTGGCTACGAGGATCATTTCCACCCCTCAGACTGTAGCTTGAGGAGAACTCTCTGCAGAAGTGGAAAGGGAAGGAAGTCATGTAGAAACCTCCCTGTCCAAGAGAGGGACAACGCGCTGTGATAGAAAACACCAGGCCCTGGATCTATTGAGCAGAAATTGGGCAGTTTTGAGTTAAGTGGGGATGCAAAAAGGTCCTGCTAAGGGCGGCCCAGCCTATCAAAGAGGTCCTCGACCATGGAGGACAGAAGCTCCCATTCATGAGCCCTCTTGCTGGACCTGCTTAGACTGTCGGCCAAGACGTTTTGGTTGCCTGGAACATGCACCGAGGCTAGTTCCAGGTTGTGCTGAATGGCCCAGTACTAGACTCTCAAGGCCTCCCTGCAAAGGGAGTAGGAATGAGTCCCCCTTTGCTTGTTGATGTAACAGACTACTGATAGATTGTCTGTCCGAACGAAGAGAGGGCCTGGAAAAAGGTAAATCTGGAAGGCCTACTTAGTGTAAAGAACAGCTCTCATCTCCAGAACACTGATGTGTAGATGTTGCTCTCCCTTCGACCAGATCCCCTGAGTTTGATGAAAAGCCAAGTGGGCACCCCAACCCAGGCCCAAGGCATCTGTAGTCAGAATCTGTTGTGGGGATATGGCTCTGAAAGGAATCTCCTTGAGGAGACTGGAGGGGTTCCACCACCATTCCAGGGTCTGCTTCACCAGGCTGGAGACCAGGGCCTGCTAATCTAGGATGTCAATGCACTGTCCCCATTGGGCTCGAAGAGTCCACTGAGGTACTCTCATGTGCAGGCGGGCTAGAGGAACTGTGGTTATAGCCGCCCCCATGTGCCCAAGGCAGCGCAGGAAAGCCCTGGCTGGGGTGTGCCGGGAAGAGGCAACCAGCCGGACCTGCGCTACCAAATATTCTGCTCTGTCCTGAGGCAGGAAGGCTTTGCCCAGTGATGAATCTAGGACTGCCCCTATGTATCGGAGGCGCTGGCTCAACAAGAGACAAGATTTGGGGAGGTTCAGAGTAACCCCCATAGTCTGAAACAACTGAAAGGTGGCATCCAGACTCTGGATCAACTGAGCCCAGGAAGGGGCTGTCAACAGCCAGTCATCCAGGTAAGGGAAGACATAATGCCCCCGTCTCCGTAGGGCCGTGGCCACCACTGCCAGGCACTTGGTAAAAACCTGGGGGGGGGGGCAAAGAAAGGTCAGAGGGGAGGGCCTGAACTGGAAATGGTTCCCCTGAAAACAGAAATGGAGGACCCGACAGTGGGTGGGAAACCAGGATATGGAGATACGCATCCTGCATATCCAGTGAACGAAGCCAGTCCCCCTGGTGAAGAAGAGGCAGCAACCCGTGAAGGGTGATCATTCTGAAACGCTTGTACTCTATGTACAGATTCAGGTGGCTGCGATCCAGAATTGGTCTCAGGTCCCCTCTCTTCTTGGGGATGAGAAAGAAGTGGGAGTAGAACCCCTTCCCTCTCTGTGCCGGGGGAAGGGCTCTATGGCCCTTTTGTGTAGTAGGGCCTGAATTTCTTCCTGAATTAAGAGGACATGGGCCTGGGGGTAATGTGATTGCATGGGAGGGCTGTCCGGAGGGATTTCCAGAAATTCCAGAGTGTACCCCTTTTCCACCATCTGAAGTATCCATTGATCTGAAGTTAGAGTGTGCCGCCAGTCGAGGTATAGTGAAAAGTGACCCCCACCGCCTCCCCCAAGGCTTCTGTCGGAGGAGGGGGGGTCGGGCGAGGAGTCAGGCAGTAGTACCGGGGGTGGGCAGAGCAACTGGGGATGCTCTAGGGGCGGACGCTCAAACCAGCTGGGTGGAAGCTTTGCGCTTAAAGGCGCCTCTGGGCTGCTGTTCAGAGATCCGAAGAAAGGACAGATGCTGGCTGGACATGGGCTAAGAACAATACATAGATTGCACCGAGCAAGGCTTTGTCTGATTCCAGTAGGTGGGAAATAATGTCCAGGGCATCTCTGCCAAAAAGGACAGATCCCCGGAAGGGGGCATCTAGGATTTTTGCCTGCACACCTGATACCCAGAGCCAGGAATGGCAGTGGATGCAGATGCCAGTAGCTGCTGCTCGACCGGCTGCATCCACTGTATCATAATCGGCCCGGAGGATATGGTTGCCCACGTCCAAGCCCGACTTAAGGAGCTGGCCAACTGGGCATTCATGGGATCCTCAGCAAGGGCCTGCATGAGATCCAAAGCCTTCTCCCACAAGGCATTTTGACATTGCACCATGTGGGCCAGGTAATTCTGAATCCTGATGGCAAGTGTGACTGAGACGTAGACCCGCTTGCTGAACTGGCCCACCTGTCGAGACTCCTTATCAGGAGGGTGGGTGCTGAGGTGCCTACGTTTCTTGGTGCGGTCATGAGCCACATTCATGACCACTGAGTTCACCTCTGGCTGTTCCCCCAAATAGAATTTGCCAACAGGGGCATGATAAAGGCAGTCAGCCTTCTTGGTCAAGGCAGAAGTGGTGGAGGGATGATTCCAGGTGGCCCTGGTGACGTCCTCATACGACTCAATGAGGGGTGGCACCACTAAGGGAAGAGTCTCTTTTCTGTGGACATAGACCGCTAGACAACGACATTTGGGGTCCGGTTCTTCTGTCTCCCAGCCCATCAAGGACTGAATATGCCTCATGACGTCCATGAACGTTGGATCATCAGGAGGGGACCTAGGGGTTTCCTTGGAGGTTTCAGGATTATCAAAAGGCCCCCCAGAAGCATCAGAGTCCTCTGAAGAGGAAGAGGAGGAATCCCTGCCAGACGGGTCAATGTCTGGGACTGGCGTCAGTGGGCGACGTTCCTCCTTGCGTCGGTCTGTGCGAGCCGGAGAGTGTTCTGGAGACGGATGTCGACTAGGCCCAGCCTGGCCAGAGTCCTGAAGAGGAGTGGAGGCCCTCTTGGGGGTCTCCTTATCCTTCATGAAAGCCCACCAGGTGGAGAAAAGTGCACTGTAATCCACCGGTGGAGGTGGGTGATAAGGTGGGTATGGATACTGAGGAGGTGGCGCTGGGTAACCTGGTGTCGGGTATCCCATCGGTCCCTGGGGCAAAGGGTACCCTGAGATGGGTCCAAAAGGCGCCGGGTAACTAGGCATAGGCCCCTGAGGCACCAGGCTCTGGGCATCGGTCTCTAAGGTGACGGGAATCCTGGTGCCAGTCCCTCAGGCACCGGCTGGGGACTGCTTGAAGAACCAGCTAGTGTTGGCTGAGGCAGAGGTGACGACAGTTGAGGCTTTGTCGGTATCCACACCAGCACAGCAGGCATTGGCTGGATGGGCAAACACAGGTGCCGGTTTGGTGAGACAGGTGCCGCCGGCCCTGAAAGGGAGCTGGGAACCTGTGTGGGGGAGGTAGCCCCCGATGGAGACAAAGACGATGCCTGTGTAGAGGAGATGAGGGCTTGCTCTGGGCATTGCAAGGAGGCGCCAGTCACGGATTCGAAAACTGACGTGGGCAACGCCAGGACCGGGGGAGCTACAGGCAAAGACCTGCCGCCCACAGAAGAGAGCCAGGTTTAGCCACCTGGCTGAGGACCCGTTGGGTGTACGGGCCTGAGCATCAGGGGCTGGGGGCAGTGGACAACGTCCAGAGCCCCGAGGAGCCACCGCCCAAGACAGAAATGAGGGAGGGCGGCTGAGAAACAGGCAGCCTCGAGGAAGAGACAGCTGCTGAAAGTGGGGGGCCAACCTCCCGCAGGAGGAGGACCCTGAGTTGGTCACCGACTTGTGAGGGGAGCGGGAAGCTGACTGGGGACGGTCCTTATACTTGTCCCGGTGCTTATGCCTCCCAGCAGATTTCTTCTCTTTCTGGGTGGGAGAAGAAGTTGAAGCTCTGGAGACCAAGGAAGAGGAAGAGTCCTTGCCCTGGAGTTCCTTCTCCATCGCGGCTAACTTCTGCTGCAGCAGGAAGCCTTGAAGGGTCTTCAAACGGTGTCTCTGTGTGGCCTGATTAAAGTCCTGGCAGTGCTGGCAGGCCTCAGTGTCGTGGTCAGGGCCTAAGCAGAGCAGACAAGAAGAACAGATGTCCTTGGAGGGAAGCTGTTTGCCACAAACACACTTCACATGCCAGTCAAAAGACGAGGCTGGAGAAGAAGATATGCACAAAGAAATAAACTATTTTAATGTTTAAAACAAAAGTAAAGAAAAACGCAAAAAAGCATGAAGCAAAATGGCGGTCCACTGAAGCAAGCGTCCATGAAGGTCTGATGTGCGTGGGTCGACAGTAGGAAAAGAACTGAGGTGGCGCTGGGCGATCGCTTCTTTATAACATAGGCAGACGTCGGCGTGCCTACGTTGGGGGTGGTTCCCCGCTGTAGACTGCTAGTTAGAAGTTTTCTGTATGGTCCTAGCACCTGGCGACTTAGTCCTACCAGTGTTGTCTGCTGTCGACCAAACCAATTGCACAGGAGTTTGATAACCTCCGGTTTCAATCTCCACTCCACGGGATGAACATTTTGCGACTCAGCCAGTCCACCTGAAGGTTCCACTCCCCTGCCAGAAGAACTGTCGACCGGACGGCGACCTCTGGAAACATCTCCTGTGCCTTAAAGGTGATGTGCAATGTACGCCATGCTTAGCAGCATGGTGGAAACCTAAGGGAAGCTAAGCGGACCTTCTCCATCTCCCGAACACTGAGATGGAGATACTGATCCTAGACTGACCAAGTTCCCTGAGTGGGAAGCTAGCTCTGGCCTGCCCCCCATCCATGTAAGCTGTCATCTGTTGTGAGAATTAACTCTGGAAGTTCTAGTGGAACTCTGCTCAGATCCTGTACTCAGGGAGTGACGAAGCTGAGGGGGGAAGGGAAAACTGGCTGATAATCTTCCAGTGAGGGATTCCAGGCCGATAGTGAACTCATTTGAACAGGCCGCATCTGAAGCGAACCCACAGGATTAAAACTATCACTGTCTAACCTGAGGCCCAACTGCAGCAGATTGAGGGCAGATCCCGATGACCGTGTCCTTAGCCAGCGGATTTCTGACAAAAAAATCACTTTCTGGAAAGGCGAAAAAAACTTTCCTGGTTTTATGCTGAGAAAATACCACCAGACATTCCAGGGTCTGAGATGGCTTGGGAGAGCTCTTCTCCCAGTTCACCCTTAGCCATGTGGCTCTAGTATATCTAGAGTGCTGAGTACCAACCTCTTGCCAAGGACAACAGCAGTGCATGAATAGGCAGGTCGTTCAATCAGGATAGGTATTAAGCCACCAAGACTATAGACATCTTCAAGGAACTCAGTGGGGCTGAAGCTCGGGCAAAGAAAAGCGCCCTGTGCTGGAAGGTTGGTCCAGTATTAAAAACCTGAGATACTCTGAGTAGGACCGATAGAGGGAATGTGGTGGCAGGCATCAATCAGATGTATTGGGGCTTAAGAAAGCCCCTTGACTGAGCAACCTGGTGATTGACCTCTGGGGCTCCATACTAAAAAGCTTGTGGAGTTCCTACTTGTTCAGGCACTTGAATCTAGAATAGGCCTGGCAACCCCACAATTTCCTGGGGGCTAGAAAATAAAACCAATAGAACCCCTGACGTTGTTCAATTAGCGGGACGGGGACCTGTACTATGGTCCCGAAAGAATGGGGGGATCAGGAGCTCTGACGACATCTGACCTTTTTGCCGTCCTTGAGAACTGGGGTGCAGAAGCAAATCCTAATAAGTCATTTGACTTGTTCTGGCCCATCTTGAGGAAAGCTCCTCTAATCTACCACCAAGAACATGAGTCAGGAAGGGCCCACATGCTTCCCTGTGAGGCACCAGGCTTGTGGTGCTGGGCCTCCTGCATGGTGCCTGGCAAGTGCTCCTCTGATACTGTAACCCTGTTACCTGAATAGGCTCCTCCATTCTCAAGAGCCAATTTCCGAAGGAACAGAACCCCCCTCGGAACTGTCTATGTCTGGCGTTACCTTGACCCCTTTGGGTTAGGGTAGTTTTTTCCTGTTGTTTGACACAGGGGATAACCCTTTGCACCACATATTTTTTTTTTCTTCAATAGTATCCAGGGCAGAGTCAAATCATAGGCCTCCCTCAAGGGGAGGTTAAACAGCTTAGCTTATGAAGTATGACCAGACCCAGTAAGTAAGCCATATGGCCCTCATGGCTGAAAACAATGAAGTATGCCGAGCAGTCTAATACAAAATTCTCCAGTGAACAACCACCTTGAAAGGTGGAACCATGGTCAAGAATTGCAAAAAAGACTTGCACCTTCAGAAAGGCGGACTGAAACTGGCCAGGGTAGTGACCCATTTTTGAAGGCTCTGGCCAATAAAAAAAGTATAAGACGTACAACTGTTGTGTGCTGATAGAGGTGAAAACCCCTCCTATACATGGTGTCCACCCGCTTGACATGAAAGACTGTTGGGGCCAGAGTCTTCTATAGGCAGGGCGGTGTCTTTTCAGAAATACAAACGGCCTAGTCTTTAGTGGAGGAGCTTCCAACCCGCGAGACCTTTCCTTAAAAAGGGGAAGATCTGTGACATGGTTGGGAAAACACTTTTTCTGATCCACAACTGCCCAATGTTGCTCAATAATTTTGGTTACATAGTAGCAGAAAAAAGATGCAGAGAGAGTCGGATAGACATCCGCCGTCTCCCCAGACTGTACCTCCTGAGCTGTAAGGGACTACATGCTTCAGCTATCCAAAAAGACAAGGGCTTATTATGAAGCAGGGGAGGACAACATCCCTGATTTAGACTCCGCCCATTTCTTTCTTTCTTTTTTTTTTTTTTTAAGTTAAATTAAGATCCGGAACTTCCCCAGGATCCCGTAATCGTCATCCTGGCCTTCAAAAGGCAGAGTCAGGGTCTGCCTGCACATATGTTATCGCAGCCTAAGCACACTGTGCCGCACATGGACATGCCTGGATGCCCCCCCCAAATAACAGGGGTCCAATTAGGGTCGGGTGTAACTGCGGGGATGTACTGCGGGACGTCTGGGCTCAAGCTCACTCAGGGGCCACAAAGGTAATTTTCTTCACAATTCTGCTGCCACTGCCAATTAAAGAACCAGGTGCTCCCCTTCCCCAGGCCGGAGAAGTGGCTGGGGGGTATTGAGCAACACAATGAGGGCAAAAGGAACTGATGGGGGACGGCCTCATCACCCAGTTTTCCAAGTCTTACATTGTTTCATGATTAATGGTCTCCGAGAAATCCTGGTGCCAAAAAGACATATAATTGTGGCAAAAAACAATTGTGAGGTAAAAATAATAATTAGCCCCAATATCTTTTCTGGGCTAAAATTCTCCACTGAGCTGTCTTAAATGACTTCCTCAAAGACACACATCATGCAAATGGAGGTCATGGGAATCAAACCCAGGAATGCTGAAAGTGCTGAGCTTAAAAATTCACCACAGAACTGTACACAGTGATTAGTCATACAAATCAGTAAATGAGACAAGCGCACTCACTAGCGGAATGCGCTCAGACCTCCATGCGTCACACAGGCGCAGACACCAGTAAGAGTGCTAGCCAATTTGCTCAATTAAATTAATAGGTGTTGACGCTGCACAAAGCCCTTTAGCGCTGTGCAAAACATGCACACCACAGGTGCAAGCTTGACAACTGACAGGGAAAACAGCCAGACAGAGGAGTGCGCACCTGGCCCTACTGGCGGCCACGCAAATGGAAAATACAAGCCTGAGGAGAAAAAACACCCAAAATCACCAAAAAATTACAGCTACGTAAGAAAGTACAGTTACGTAAGAACTTACTGTAACAGTAGATCTTCGAGAGAAGCTCTTGCAGCAGGTACCACAATTAGGACTGACGCCACCTGTCGGCAGTTCCCGGCAATTTTTTCTTCCAGCAGTACCGACGTGGGAACGCCCCCTGCTGACGTCGGCTCCACCCCCAGCATCACCGTATATAAGGGAGGAGTTCCCCACAAGCTCCAGTTCTTGCACACCCCCCGTCAGGCACAGAGATGGTAACAGGCAATAGTCAGAAGTATGAGCTAAACTTATTCCCTCACAAGGAGGGAAGACCAGCCTGGAAAAGGCCTGATCCCTGGGGGAAGAAGGGCGGAAATACATCTGCTGCAAGAGCTTCTCTCGAAGATCTACTGTTACAGTAAGTTCTTGCATAACTATACTATCTTACTTCGAGAGGAAGCTCTTGCAGCAAGTACCACAATTAGGACTAATTCCCAAGCAGTATAAACATATAACAACCCCTGGGAGGGGGAACAGTATGGAAAAGTACAGCAGGAAAAGGGAGGGTTCCTCAGGAAACCAGGCCCTGCAGAACTGCGAGGCCAAACCCTGCTCTGCGTCTGGAAATGTCGTCAAGGCTGTAATGCTTGACGAAGGTATGAACAGAACTCCAGGTAGCGGCAGCACAAATATCAGCTGCTGGTACCCATTTCAGTGCTGCGAAGGAAGCAGCAACGGCTCTGGTAGAGTGAGCTCCAACCGGCCCCGGGGTAGATTTGTTATGCTTCTCATAACAAAAAGTAATGCAATGAACCACCCAGCACGAAAGCGTCTGTTTGGTGACCAGGCAACCTAAGGACTGTTGAGCAAAAGATACAAAAAGTTGATCCGATTTCCTGTCCCCTTTGGTCCTAGCCAGGTAACATCAGAGAGCCCTGTGGATGTACAAGGAGTGAAGCAGGGCTTCCCCCCTATTAGAATGCTCTGGGTAGTACACTGGAGGCTGAACGGATTGGTTCAGAGTGAGCTCAGAAACTACCTTCGGTAGAAACTTCAGGTTAGTGCGAAGATCAACCTTATCCTTGTGAAAAACAAGGTAAGGTTCTCTGCACATGAGGGCTTGAAGTTCTGAAATGTGCCTCGCCGAAGTAATGGCTACCAAAAGCAATCTCTTCCAGGACAGAAGACGGAGCTCAGCCTCCATAGCCAGTTCAAAGGGAGGAAGGGTAAGCTTTTCAAGGACGAAAAGGAGATCCCAAGGGGGAACAGGATCCCAGATGGGAGGTCTGATATGCAGAATACCTCGTAGGAAGGCTTTGGAAACCTCCATCTGAGCCACTATCTTATCCAATATTGGCAAGTGATAAGCAGAGATGGTGGCCAGGTGTACTCTGATGGAGGAATAACTGAGACCTGTCTCTGAGAGACAGAGCAGGTATTCTAAAACGGAGTTAACCAGACAGACCAGCGGGTCTGCCCTCTTGGCTGTGGCCCATATACAGCAACGTTTCCACTTCAAGTCGTAAGTGGCCCTGGTGGCAGGCTTGCGCGCCTCAACCAAAACTTGCGCTACCTAAATGGACACCCCAAATCTGGCTTTAGCTAGGTCCTGAGAAGCCAGGCATGCAGGTGAGGTGAGCGCAGATTTGGATGGATCAGGGACCCTCTGCACTGTGACAGAAGATGAGAAGACAGTGGGAGAGGCAGTGGAGGCTCTGCCGCTAAGCGCTGAAGCAAGGGAAACAAAATTTGACAAGGCCATAGCGGAGCGATCAGAATGAGGGTGGAAGGTTCTAACTGCGCTTTGAGGAGAACCTTCTGCAACAGTGGAAAAGGAGGAAACCTATAGAGAAACCTCCCTTTCCAGGAGAGGTACGACGCGTCTTGCCAAAAAGCTCCAGGCTCTGGACCCAGCAAGCAGAAACTGGGTAGTTTTGTGTTGGACAATGACGAGAAAAGATACAGGTCTGGTGGCCCCCACCGACAGAAGATATGATCTGCAACTTCTTGAAGCAACTCCCATTCTTAAGCTTACGATTTTGTCCTGCTGAGCATGTCGGCTAGTACGTTTTGTTACCCTGGAACGTGTACCGCCGTCAACATGAGCTGGTGCTCCAGAGCCCAGTCCCACACTCTCATGTCTTCCCGGCAGAGGGGATAAGAGTGTGTGCCACCCTGCGTGTTAATGTAGAACATCACCAATGTGTTGTCCATCTGAACCAAGAGGTGGCCCGGCACTAGGACCAAGACCAGGGCTTGAAGAGCATAAAGGACCACTCTCAGCTCCAGAATGTTGATATGCAGATCTTCCTCTATTTGGGAACAGGAGCCTTGAATGCGATGTGTTCCCAAGTGAGAGCCCCATCCCGAGGACGATGCATCCGTGGTCAGAATCTGGGACGGTGCCCCTATGTGGAAGGGGATGCCCGCCAGCAAATTTTTTGACGACATCCACCAGCGTAATTCCCAGCGGACTGGCTCCAAGATCCAGATCGAGGCATCCAAGTTGTCTAGTGTTTGATCCCACTGAACCCTTAATAACCACTGGATGGTTCTCATGCGTAGTCGCGCCAGAGGGACCGACACTTTGGAGGCTGCCATATGCCCTAGCAGTCTGAGGAGGAGCCTTACAGGAACTCTTGAGGCTGAAGAGATCTGGTACGCCAGGACCTGAATGCTACCTGCTCTCTCGGAGGGAAGAAACACCTTCCCGAGAGTGGTATCCAGAACGGCTCCGATGCACTGGATGTTCTGGGATGGGAACAGATGAGACTTGTCCCTGTTGAAGGTGATCCCCAAGCACTGAAACAGCAAAATGGAGTCCCTGATGGTTTCCAACAGGCGGGACCTGGAAGGAGCCAGGAAGAGCCAGTTGTCTAGATAAGGAAACACAGAGTGGCCCCATCTCCGTAGTGTTGTGGCAACCATTGCCAGGCACTTGGTGAAGACTCTGGGGGCTGAAGAGAGACCGAAGGGAAGGACTCGGAACTGACAGTTCTTGTCTTCGAACCTGAACCTCAGAAATTTTCGATGACTCCTGGCGATAGGGATATGCAAGTAAGCGTCCTGCATGTCCAGGAACGCCAGCCAGTCTCCAACCGAAATGAGGGGCAGGAGAGTGGGAAGGGAGACCACCCAGAATCTCTGATAGGAGACCCATTCATTCAGATCGCTGAGGTCCAGGATGGGCCTGAGGTCTCCCGACTTCTTCGGAACTTGGGAGAAGAAGCCTCTCTCACGCTCGGATGGAGGTACCGGCTCGATGGCATTCTTGTCCAAAAGGGATAATATCTCCCTTCTGACCAGCGCTTGGTTTTCCCTTGGATAACGGGATGGGGGCGGTGGTCTGTCCAGCGGAACAGAGTCAAACTCTATGGAGTGCTCGAACTCCACAAGATCAAGGACCCACTGGTTGGAGGTTACTTGACTCCATGCATCCGCGTAGAGGCAAAAGCGGCCTTCAACTGGCTCCCCCGATGGAGCGTCCAGGGGAGGAGGGTAGCCTGGATAGTCAGACGGGGGGAGGGAGGGCGGCAGTGGCTGCCTTGGCCTGTCTAGAGGAGGAGGCAGCAGATTCTCTGGCTCTGCCCCTACGACTGAAGCCGCCTCACTGTGAGTGTGGTTGGAAGCGAGGCTGCTGAGGCTGATGTCCCCCACGGCCACGAAAACGAAGCTTACGAGCTCGCCCCTGTTTTGGGCGGTACATGGACTGCACGGTTCAGACTGCCTTACTGGAGTCCTGCAGCCTGGTGATGATCCTCGTCGTGTCTTCGCCAAAGAGCATGGAGCCCTTGAAGGGAGCATCCAGTATGTTCGTCTGGACATCTGGATCGAACCCAGAAACCCAAAGCTAAGAATAGCGTTGGAGGCAAATGCCAGTGGCGGCTGCCCTTGAAGAAGTGTCCGCAGAGTCATAGGCCGACCTCAGAACATGGGTACCCACGTCTGAGCTGGTCTGAAGCAGTTTTGCGAGCTCTGCCCACTGAGGGCAATCGGGCATGCTTTGCACAATGTCCAATCCTTGTTCCCAAAGGGCGTTTTGGAATTGGACCATGTGTGCCAGGAAGTTGAGACTCCTGATACTGCAAGTGGCAGCAGAGTACACCTTGAGCCCATAGAATCCAGCTGATTTGACTCTCTATCAGGTGGCTGGGTGCTCAGGTGTTTAGCCCTCTGTGAACGGTCATGAGCTGCCGAAATCCCAACCGAGTCCGCTGCAGGTGGTTCGGCCAGGAAAGGATGGTCTTTAGGAGCCGGTAAAGCCGATGCACCTTCTTGCGCACAGTGGAGGAGGAGTGAAGGCGCATCCAGGTCACGCACGTGACATCCTCGAAGGTGTCAACCATGGGAGGGATGACCACCGGCTTTGGGTCTTTTTGGCGGAGGTATTTAGCCAACCGCAGTCGCTCAGGGTCCAGGGCCTCAGTGTCCCAGCCCATGTTGGCCTGGATGTGCCTCATCACCTCTATGAAGCTAGGGTCATCTGGAGGGGATTTAGGATGCTCCTCCGTGTCCCTTAGATCCGACACAACGTCAGAGTCCACACGGGAAGTGTCAAGAGTCCATGTACGAGTCCGAGGTGGAAGAGGAAGGGGATTTATGACATTTCCTCTTGCGCCCCTCGTCCAGAGAGGGAGAGCGGGAGGAACTACTGGACCTGGTCCTCCTGCATCTCTTATCCCTGTGTTTTTTGGGTGCATGCTCCTTTCCTGCCTCTATGTCCAATGGTTCCAGGGCATCAGGCACCAGAACCGGAATGGGCGTGGGAGGAGGTGCCCCCGCTGGTAGATCGTGCTTCACAGTGTCCCAAAAGTGGGAGAATAGCTCCTTGACCTGCGAGAGGTTCAATCTTGGAGAACCAGGCACAGGAGTTGGAGGAGCACCCGAGCCTGAGCCAGCACCAGCCCCGTCATCAGGGGGTACCGGCGTTGGGTCCAAGCCCTTGTCACATGTGTCAAGAGGCACTGGTGCAGGCCTAAGGAGCGGCGTCGGAGGGGCGTCAGCCCCTCCGTCGTCAGGTTCCGACGTCAGTCGGACTGGCGACTGAGGCGATGGGGTCCTAGAACTGATGTCGGGATGCGCCGGGGTGGCCTGTGTCGGAAGGACAGTGACCGGCGGCGGGATGACTTTCATCAGGTTGGTGGCCGGGGGGGCCGCGGGCGAGCATTGGTCCGGCGTCCGCTTGTCCCTTAAGGCCGATGGACATCCCTCAGAGGCGTGAGCCTTAGGACAGTCGGCCTTGTGTTTGGTGGACTTCTCGACCGAGTGTCGGTCAGCCACTGAAGGCAGATGCCGGACTGTGTCCAAGGATTTCGGTGGCAAGGAAGAGACCCTGCTGCCTGAAGACCAGGAGGTCTTGCTCGACTCCCGGGAGTCGGCCATGGAGGAAGAAGCCAAGCGGGAGGAGGACTTACCTGCGCCCGGCGAGAAAGCCTTCTCGGTGGGCGGATGTACCTTCAAAGGATGAAGAGTGGTCCCAGGAGACTTGGCCTCAGAAGATCCGGCGGACGGTTTGAGGGTCGTGAGGTGGGAATCATGCCCAGACAACCGGACTTCAAGCCCGTGGACCTGGGCCTGGAATGGGACCTCTCTCTCTCCTTGTGCTCCCGGTGCTTGTGGGCGGGAGGGTGGTCGGATTCCCCCCGAGGACTAGGCACGTTCCATTGCGGCCAATTTCAATTCCGCTAGAAAGGCGGAGAGGGACTTCTGACACCTGATCTGCATACGGGAGTTGAAGGCCTGACAATGGGGGCAGGCTTCATGGTCGGGCCCGAGGCAGAAAAGGCACGCTGAGTGGCCATCCTTAGCGGGTATCTGTCGCCCACAAGAGCACTTGTTAACGTGCCCTTTGGAGGAAGAGGACATAGATGCAGCAAAAAACTAGAGAACGGTGCAGAAGGAAGGAGTGCGATCAGTACTGCAAGCGGTAACCGAGGCGAAATAACCCTGACCGTGCGGCGGGAAAGAACTGGAGCACGTGGGGAACTCTTCCCTTATATAGGGCAATGCCGGGGGTGGAGCTGACGTCAGCGGGGGGCGTTCCCACTTCGGTACTGCTGGAAGAAAAAATTGCCGGGAACTGCCACCAGGTGACATCAGTCCTAATTGTGGTACCTGCTGCAAGAGCCTCCTCTCGAAGTAAGATCTTACTATAACAGTAAATCTTCGTGAGAGGCTCCTGCAGTAGTTCTTCACATATAGGACTGCATCCCATGGCGTCAAGACCACAAGGCAAACTTCTAGCAAGCAAATCCATAGTGGGGAACCGCCCCGGCGTTACATGACGGGATGTCAGCGTAACACTATATAGAGGGTGGTCCCCACGCCTGCCCTCCAGTTCTCCCACCAAAAGACCCCTGAAAAGGGGACGGGAGAAAGGAGAATACTCCTTGAGCCCGGAGCTGCTGGGAATTATCCTGGAACAGGAAAGGAAAATGGGAGCTAGGGGAAGGTGGGAAGGAAAGAGGTGACCTACTGCAGGAACCTCTCTCAAAGATCTACTGTTACGGTAAGTTCTTACGTAACTATAATATCTTACTTCAAGAGGGTTCCTGCAGTGGGTCTTCACATATATGACTGAATACCAAGCAGTCAAGAAAATGGATAGTCAGAGGCTGAGGCCCGGGAGGCAGAAAGGTCTACCAACAAGGATCCTGATTAGGACAAGAGGCCTTGCAAGACAGCAAGTCCAAAACCGCCCCTGCGCCTAGAGGCGATGTCCAGACTGTAATGCTTGGTAGAAGTATGGACCATAGTCCAAATGGCTGCAGCACAGATATCAGAAGAGGACACTTTCCGTAAAAAGGCCATAGAAGCGGCCATGCCACAAGTAGAATGGCCTTTCACATCTGCAGGAAGGGATTTCTCATACTTCTGATAAATGAATGAGATACAATTAGCCAACCATTTGGATAGGCACTGCTTATTTTTTAACACATCTATTTTCTACTCCTACCTGCGGAGCAGTCCCAGCGATCGTCTGGCTGCTGGCTCCCACACACCTGGACCAGATCTGGTGCGCAAATTTATATGCCCAACCCCATGGGGACCCGCAGCACAGCCACCAGGAGGATGCGCCCTTCGTGTCCAGGGGCACAGGGTACGGCCATCAGCCGCCACGATCACCCCGCAATTTTTTGCCATTACTTTTCCCCTGGAGCCGGACGTGTTATGGCGTCAGCACACGGTCATGTGGACGGTCGGGCTCCACCCCCTAGATTATGCAGGCAACCTGCAGTGTGTCTGGCCTCCGCCAGTTACCGCTGCAGAGCAACGCAGCTTACCCCACCCACCCCAGAGGGAGGAGTGCAGTCATGGGATGCTTAGTCCTCCCTCTCCCCTGCCAACCCCGGGCAGCTCGAGTCCGTCCCCGAACCTGGGTCGCCGGCATGGCGCAAGGTGTGGCGTCCAGCGCCTCAACCCTCAGCACCACCAGGCTGGCTGGATAGGTACTGCTTAGAAATGGCTATGCCCCGACATTTGGGTGCAAAGGCTATGAACAACTGGTCATACTTGCGCACCTCCTTAGTCCATGAAACACAATATCTCAGAATCCTGTGCACATCCAGCGTGTGCAAAAGGTGTTCCCCATTGGAATATTCAGGGTAATAAACCGGGAATTGAATATCTTTTTTCAACGTAAATTTGAATACCACTTTTGGCAAAAAAGAGGGGTTAGTCCGCAAAGCCACCCTGTCTCTGTGGAAAATTAAATAAGGCTCCCTGCAAATGAGGGCCTGAAGCTCTGAAATCCTTAGAGCTGAAGTAATTGCAACTAAAGAGCTTCTTCCAAGACAAATAGCGCACGTCACAACTTGCCGCTGGCTCAAAAGGGGATAAAGTAAGTTTCTCTAAAACAAAATTTAAGTCCCGGGGGGAACCGGACTACGGACCAGTGGTTTTAAGTGGAGGATCCCCTTGAGAAAGGTTTTTGAGACCTCCAACTGTGGTGAGGTTTTTGCCATCCACCGGAGGGTGATAGGTGGAAATCATCGAAAAATGGACCTTCAGGGATGAACAGCTGAGGCCCGAATCAGATAAAAGCAAGAGGTACTCTAGGACCTGGGGCACCGAGCAAGAGAAAGGGTCCAGACCCCTGGCCGATGCCCATATGGTGAATCTCTTCTATTTCATCTCATATGTAGTTCTGGTGGAAGGCTTTCTGGCCTCCATTGGGACTTCGGCAACTCATGAGGAGACACCAAAACATGAGACAGCTACGTCTAGAGGTGCCACACGTGGAAGTGAAGAGATCAGAGGCTCGGATGCACCAGGCTGCCCTGCTCCTGAGTCAGAAGGTTGTGAAGGAGAGGTAGAGGCACTGGGGGTTCCAATGCCAGCTGCTGTAGCAGGGAGAACCAAATCTGCCGAGACCAGAGGGGAGCAATGAGAATCATGTGAGCACCCTCTGCTTGAAGCTTCAGCAATACCATCTGCAAAATTGGAAATGAGGGAAAACGTACAGAAACCTCTCTGTCCAACAAAGAGACAGCGTGTCTCGCCAAAAAACACCACACCCGGAAATGAGTCAGCAAAAGTTGGGTAGTTTTATGTTGGATAGGGAGGCAAAGAGATCTGTTTCTGACCGATCTCACTGATCAAAAAGATCTTCTACTATCTCCTGCCTTAGTTCCCACTCGTGAGCCCATGCGATGGTGCAGCTGAGACTGTCCGCCAGGACGCTGTGAACTCCCAGGACATGGACTGCTGTCAGGAACAGGCCGTGCAGGACTGCCCGGTACAACACACGCATCGCCTCCCTGCAGAGGGGGTACGACTGGGTGCCTCCCTGTTTATGTACCGGACCGTGGCTATGTTGTTGGTCTGGACCAGGAGTGTTCCTGGACATAAGAGGGTCTGGAACGCCTGGAGAGCATAGAGCACTGCTCTCATCTCTAGAATGTTTATGTGCAGATGTACTTCTTGCAGAGACCACCTCCCCTAGGTTCAGTGGTCCCCTAGGTGGGCTCCCAACCTTGACCCGAGGCGTCCGCTGTGAGGGTCATGGAAAGAGGAGGGGGATGAAAGGGGGCCCCCAAGGAGAGGTTGGACAACTCCTGCCACCAGAGGAGATCCCTCTTCATGCTGCTGGAGACCAAGACCCTGTGGTCCAGGTCATCTGAGCGTTGATCTCACTGGACCCTGAGTGTCTACTGGGTCACCCTCATGTGCAGTCTGGCCAAAGGAACCATGGGAATGGCTGCTGCCATTAGTCTTGACAGTCTGAGAACAGAGCGGGCTGTGGTCCAACGAGAGTGGGACACAGAAAGGGCTTGCTATTTCAGGATTTCTGCTCTGTCCTGAGGTAGGAAGGCCCTGTCCTGCCCTGGACTGTATCCAGCACTGCTCCAATAAATTGGAGGTGCCGAGAAGGTGAAAGCTGTGACTTGGGATAGTTCACTATGATACCAAGACAGGAAAATAGGTCCAGGGTGGTGGAGAGAGACTCCAGAAGACTGTCCTGAGACAAGGCTGACAACAGCCAGTCATCCAGGTATGGGAACACATAATTCCCTTTGCAGCGCAAGGCTGCAGCCACCACCGCCAGGCACTTGGTAAAAACTCGAGGTGCCGAAGAGAGGCCAAATGGGAGGGCCTTGAATTGGTAATGGTTTCCCTGAAAGGTGAACCTGAGGAAATGGCGGTGGACCTGGAAGATAGGGATGTGCAGGTAAGCATCCTGTATGTCCAGCAAACAAAGCCACCGATTCTTTTGGAGCAGGGTAAGAGTCCCTGGAGGGTTAGTATGTGGAACCTCTTGTACTCGACGAAGAGGTTCAGCAAGATGAGATCCAGAATGGGCCTCAGATCGCCTGTCTTTCTGGGCACCAGGAAGAAATGACAGTAATATCCCCTTCTTGCCTGTGTGGGAGGAACCGGCTCCATGGCTGACTTTGACAAGAGAACCTGGATTTCCTCTTGAATGAAGTGAAGATGGCTTGATGGGTAGTGAGACTGACCCGGAGGGTTGTCCAGGGGTCTGTTCAGGAACTCTATTGAGTGCCCTCTTGCAATTATCTGTAAGACCCAAGCATCTGCGGTTATTGCCTCCCACTCTCTGAGATGGAGGGCGAATCTGCCCCCCAACCGGGAGATCTGGAGGAGATGAAGGGGTCCCCTGTCAGGAGGCAGAGAGGAGGGCCACTTTATTGCCTCCGGAGGCCTTTTGGGATTTGGCTTGAGGGGTATGGGCACCAGACCCCATGGCCTGACGCTTGCCCTGGTGTCTACCCTGGGGCTCTTTGTTCCACCTTTGCTGCAGATGACGAAAAGGCTGCTTGGGCTTGGGACCAGAGTGGTACATGGAGTGGATGTCCCGAAGGGATCTGCCGCTCTCCTGTAGCTTGGTGATGATATCCTTCGCATCGCTGCAAGACAGGACGGAGCCCTTGAAGGGTGCGTCCAGGAGGGTGGTTTGGACATCCTGCGCCAGACCCGCTATATGGAGCCATGCCAAACATCTTAGGCAGTCGCCCAAGGCGGTGCAGTGGGCAACCAAGTCCACAGAGTCATAGGTGGCTCGCAATGCGTGGTGACAGGATGACTTGGTAAGTCTCACCTTGTTGAGAAGCTTGGTCCCAAGATCCTCATCAGGTATGGACTGGAACTCTGACTCTAGATCAGCTAGAGCAGATTTCTGGTAAGAAATCATGTGTGCCACGTAACTGAGAGATCTGATGGCAAAGGTGGAGGAGGCGTAGGCCTTACGACCATATTGGTCCATTTGCTTGGACTCTTTGTCTGGAGGTGAGGCACTTAGATGTTTTGGCTGAGCCGACCTGTCATGGGCCGCTGTGATAACAATAGAATCAGCCTTAGGTTGCACAGTGAGGTGGTTGGCCCCTTCTGGGGGGTGACAGGTCCTGTCGGCCTTCTTGGATACCGCAGGGATGGAGGAAGGTTGTTGCTATATGGTGGACGTCAGGTCCTCATGCAGCCCCGTCCAAGGAGGTATAGGTAAGGGGTCTGCATTTGTCAACTCCAGATGCTCCGCGAGCCTCTTCCTTTTGGGATCCAGCTCTTGGGATGCCCAGCCGCATGCCTGCTGGATGGATCAAAGGAGTTCCTCTCTGGAGGAGATTTGGGAGACTCCTTTGGTTGAAGTTCCAAGGGAGTACAAGCCCCCGAGCTGGCCAGAGTCAGAGTCTGCTTCTGAATCTGAAGACTCCAGTCTACTAGGGAGAGAGGCTTTGTCTGAAGCCTCCTCTGTGACCTTGTTTTGGGGATGGGCCCTAGATGGACGCATATTAGAGTCCCTGTCTGACGACCGATGGTCAACAGGGGAGGGGCTTGTAGAAACCGCCCTGGAGGTCGGGGTGGAGACCACGACCAGCTGCAGGTGACCAAGCTCCTGCAGGAGCAGTGAATTTGCATCCTTCAACCATGCAGGAATTGCCCTTGAGAGTCAGCCAGTGACCTGTCTGAGGCCAGAGACTGTGGAGGAGGAGGCGGAGGGGGTGGAGGTGGAGGCTGGAAGTCTGGGTACCCTGAAGGAGAATATAAGGGGTAGCCAGGAGCCTGGCAACAACAGAGGTAAGCTTGAAAATGGTACTCCTGGTACAAATGACCTGGCACGGGTACCCAGGTGCCAAAGCATGCGATGGGTAACCTGGTGATGGCCCCCCTGGTGCCAGATAAAAAGGAAACTGCGAGGCTGCGGCAGAGGGTAGCCAGGGTTCGTGCCCAAAGGGTCGGATGGCGGAGGAGCCAAACACCCTGTGGGAGGCAGGGCCGAGGGACCACTGGGAGCAAAGGGGTCCATTGGCAGGCCCATGAAACCCGGGGTCCTGGCTGGTATGCTAGAAGGGCCAGGCAGGGGCTCTAGCATCGGAGTGGAAAGAATGGGCGGGTTGCCCCATCCAGAGGCCATCACCAGGTCGGAAGGAACGTCGACCAGTAAGGGGTCGGGCATCAGGGGTCTGAAAGAACCTGATGCCTGGTCCAAAGGGTACGAGAGGGGTACAGAAATGGAAACCCTCCATCAACAGGCCTGCAGGAGAAGAGGGGAGCTAAGAGAAGAGACCCAACTTTGGGGAAGATACCCCTGAGCAGAAGTACTCGTATCCCCGAGGTATGGGGAAAACGAGGGGTCGGGCTGAGTCAGAGGAATTAAGAAGTCCTAGGAGGGAAAACCCTCGTGGGAAGAGAGGGTGCCTGGAAGCTGGTTCCGCTCAGCATCGGGTGAGTCTGAAGGGCCCGATGGGAGAGCCTCAGCTGAGCGGTCAACGGGCAGGCAGACGACCAACTGATTGGCCTTGACCAGGCAGATGTCAGAGGAGCCGGCGTCCGACTTATCGGTCGTGGTCGAGCGGACAACAGAAGAGCTGGAGTCTGGCTTATGGACTGGGGCCGTGTGCCCTTCAGGAGAACTAGAGGGTGACTTACAGGCCGGAGAGCTGTCAACAGGCCCCGAAACAAGGTCCTGCTGCAGAGAACCCCCCTATTGCCCTTTGACTACGGCAGGAGGGGGGGATCAGCAACCAATCCACTGGGGCGGACGGAGATTAAGCAGGAGGTGTACTTACCAAGGCAGAAGCCCCACCAGAGGTAGCGTCGACAGCCTGCTGATGCTGGGAAGAAGGGGACCGGTCCCAGCGCTTCTCTTTCCTCTTTTTCTTGTGCTTGGTGGTAGTTGAGGAGGAACATCTCCGCAGCTCCTTTTCCATCGATGCCAGGCATTTTTTCAACAAATGGGCATCAAGGGCTTTCTGGCGTCTGACGCGTGTGGCCTTGCTGAAGAACTGGCAGATGTCGCAGTTGTCAACTCAGTGCTTGGGGCCTAGGCAGAGGACGAATCGGTAGTGTTCGTCCCTGTGCAGAATCTGGGCATCACACTTTGAGCACTTCTTCTTCAGGCGACGCGACAAAGAAGACATGCAAAAATGACAGTACTGAATTAAAGCAAGAAAAATATTTATGAAAATGACGGTCGACTGGAGCAGAGTTCAACGCAACGTCCGACTTGCACAGGTCGACAGCTGGAAAGAACTAGAGGGTGGACGTGGGGACCGTCCCCTATATAGTGTCACACTGACATCCTGTCATGCGACGCTGGGGGCGGTCCCCCACTACGGATTGCTAGCTAGAAGTTTGCCATGTGGTCCTGACGCCAGGGGGTGCAGTCCTGTATGTGAAGACGTACTGCAGGAACCCTCTCAAAGTAAGATCACATTTTATCCACAAAAATACAAAAAACATAGAAACCCTGAGGCTGGGGACGGCCTCAAAGCAGGGCGCCTAAAGACCCTAACTCCCAGAACAATAAAATTGTACCTATCTGTGGCTCCGTTTTTTTTTTGTTTTTGTTTTTTTTTTATTTAAACGAAGACCATTAAAAACACCCTAATCAAGGCAGCAAAAAGGCTCCCATATCACACAAGGAAAAGGGAATGCAGGTTATTCAATTTGAAAGCTACAGCTTAACAGGCATGATTTTATTTATTCATTTATTTATTTGATTCTTGGATTACAACACCTTTGAGCCAAAAGCTCTTTTACAAAGGCTCCACACCAGTAGAAGGAACAGTGAACATAAACCAAATGAGAAATTGCAGTTCTGTAAGAACTTATCGTAACAGTAGATCGAGAGAGGTTCCTGCAGTAGGTCTTCACATATAGGACTGCACCCCCTGGCATCAGGTTCCAATGGCAAACTTGCAGACGGCAATCATCAGCGGGGACGGCCCCCGACGTCAGGTGACACGACGTCAGCCCGACTATAAAAGGGGCGGTCCCGTGCCCGCCCTCCAGTTCTTTTTCAATCGGAGACGTGAGAAAGGTAAGTAGAAAAATAGGAGTGAAGACTCCTGGGACCATGCTTCCTCTCGACCCAAGGGCTAGGCAGGATGAAATGAAGGAAACGATCCAGGAGGAGGAGGGTGGGTGGGAAGCTAGACCTGCAGGAACCTCTCTGAAGATCTACTGTTACGGTAAGTTCTTACGTAACTGCAATATCTTACTTCGAGAGGGTTCCTGCAGTAGGTCTTCACATATAGGACTGAATACCAAAAAGTCCAAAAGAAATAATACAGAGATACATCCAAGAGGAGGAGAAGTCGCCAATTGCTAGTTATGACAGGAGGCCTTGCAGAACCGCGAGACCAAAGCCAGTTCTGCGCCTAGAAGCAATGTCCAGACTGTAATGCTTAGTGAAGGTGTGGACAGACGACCACGTGGCCGTTGCATAGATCTCTGCAGTGGACACATTCCTGAAAAAGGCAGTAGAAGTAGCAACACTCCTGCTGGAGTGACCCTTAACCGCCCCCGGAAGGGATTTCTCGTGTTTTTGGTAAGTGAAGTGGATGCAGTTAGTCAACCACCTAAAAAATGGTCTGTTTGGAAATGGCCTTGCCCTGGCACTGGGGAGCAAAGGCCACAAAGAGCTGATTTGTCTAACGGACCTCTTTAGTATAGTTTGTGTAATACCTCAGAATCCTGTGCACATCAAGAGTGTGCAGAAGGTATTCCCAATCCCCCCTGTTAGAATGCTGTGGATAATAGACTGGCAGTTTGACAATCTGGTTGAGAGTGGTTTCTGAAACTACCTTGGGAAGAAATGAAGGGTTAGTCCGAAGGACTACTCTGTCCCTATGGAAAATCAAATAGGGATCCTTACAGACAAACACCTGAAGTTCTGAAACCATTCTGGCGGAAGTGACTGCAACTAAAAAGTCTTCCAAGAAAGGAAGCGCATGTCACAGCTAGAGGCTGGTTCAAAAGGAGGCAAGGTCAGCTTTTCTAGCATAAAATTCAGGTCCCTGGGGGGACAGGGATTCCGGACTGGAGGTTTCAAGTGGAGGATGCCTTTCAAAAAAGTTTTGGCAACCTCCAGTTGAGCCAAAGTTTTGCCCTCCACCGGGAGGTGGTAGTCCGACACCGCAGAGGGATGGACCTTAATAGAGGAATAACTAAGGCCCATCTCTGATAAATGTGCGAGGTACTCCAACACCCTGAGCAGCCCAACATGAAAAGGGATCCCAGCTCCTGGCTAGGGCCCAGATCAAGAACCTTTTCCACTTCACGGCGTAGGTGGATCTGGTAGAAGGTTTTCTGGCTTCCACCAAGATATGAGCAACATATGAAGAAACACCATAGAGAGAGGCAGCTATGTCCACAGGTGCCACGCATGAAGGTGGAGAGACTGAAGGCTCGGATGCACCAAGGTGCCCTGCTCCTGAGTCAGAAGGTCATGGGATAATGGCAGGGGAACCGGAGGTTCTAGCACCAGATGCTGCAAGACAGGGAACCAAATCTGGTGTGGCCAGAGAGAAGTGATCATAATCAAATGTGCTCCTTCCTCCTGAAGTTTCACCAGAACCTTCTGAATGAGAGGAAAGGGAGGAAAAGCGTAAAGAAACCTCCCTGTCCAAGTGAGAGACAATGCGTCTTGCCAAAAAGCACCATGCCCAGAAACGAGCGAGTAAAAGTTACGTAGTTCTGCATTGAATGGGGAGGCGAACAGATCCATCTCTGGCCGACTCCATCGAAGAAAAAGATCTTCGACCACCTCTAGCTTTAACTCCCACTCATGAGCACTGGCAACTGATCGACTGAGACTGACTGCCAAGATATTGCTTACACCTGTAACGTGGACTGCTGTCAAGAAAAGGCTGTGCTGAATCGCCCAGTATCAAACCCTCATTGCTTCTCTGCAGAGAGGGTACGAGTGAGTTCCTCCCTGTTTGTTGATGTACCAGACTGTGGACATGTTGTCCGTCTGGATAAGATGTGATCCCGGTAACAGGACGGACTGGAACGCCTGAAGGGCGTACAGAACTGCTCTGGTCTCCAGAACGTTGATATGGAGCAGAAGCTCCTGGTCGGACCAAGACCCTTGTGTCTTGTGAACCCCCAGATGGGCTCCCCAGCCCAAGTCTGAGGCATCCATGGTAAGGATCAGGGTAGGGACAGGGGAATGAAAAGGGGCTCCCCGTAAATGATTGGAAAGATCTTGCCACCAGAGAGGATCGATCTCTCGTAGGCTGTTGGAGATCATGACCTTCTGGTTCATGTCGTCCGTCCTCTGATCCCACTGGACTCGAAGAGACCACTGGGTGACCCTCATGTGAAGTCTGGCCAGGGGGGGCCATAGAAATGGCCGCTGCCATCAGTCCCAATAGATGAAGCACAGCGTGTGCCGGAATCCACCGAGCCTGGGCCACGACAGTGGTTTGAGAAACTAAGGACTCGGCTCGATCTGATGGTAGAAAAGCCTTGCTCTGAACTGTGTCTAGTACTGCTCCAATGAATTGGAGCCGTTGTGATGGTACTAGCTTGGACTTGGGCAAACTGACCGTGATACCCAGAAGAGCAAACAAGCTCAGAGTGAAAGAGAGAGACTCTTTCAGGCTGTTCGGAAAGGGTGCTGCGAGGAGACAGTCGTCCAGGTAAGGGAACACGTAAATGTCCTGGCGGCAAAGAAAAGCTGCAACCACCGTTAAACACTTGGTGAACACCCGGAGGGCTGAGGAAAGGCCAAAGGGGAGTGATCGGAATTGAAATGGTTCTCCTGAAAAATAAAACGGAGGAAGCGGCGGTGGGCCAGGAGGATAGGGATATGCAGGTAGGCATCCTGCATGTCCAGGGAGCACAGCCAAGAATTTGTTTGGAGCAGAGGAAGAAGCTCCTGAAGGGTCAGTATGTGAAACCTCTTGTACTCGACAAAGAGGCTGAGCATGCTGAGGTCCAGGATCAATCTCAGATTGCCCGTCTTCTTTGGAACTAGGAAGAAGTGGGAGTAAAATCCCCTTCCTAGCTGGTTTTGAGGGACAGGTTCTATGGCCGTTTTTAACAGGAGTGCCTGAATCTTCTGAAAGACTATGGGAATCTGATCCCTTGGATAAAAAGACCGTCCCGGAGGATGAGGGGCAGGAATCTCTGTTAACTCTATCGAGTGACCTCGCTGGATGAGTTGTAACACCCATGATTCTGCGGTGACGAACCTCCACCCCTCCAGGTGGAGGACGAACCTCCATCCTATCGGTTCCTCCTTGACTGCTGGAGGTAGCGGGAGGGGAGGGAAAGGTCAGGATGCCGAGGGAGCTTTAGCCCCAGAGCTGGCTAGGAATTTGGCCTGGGGGTTTGGGCTCCCGAACCAGGGGCTCGTCGCTTGCCCTGACATTTACCCTGGTTTTTATTCCATCTCCTTTGGCGACGAAAAGGCTGCTTCTTCTGCCCTGTCCGGTGCATGGAGCGTACATCCCAAAGGGAGTGTCTGTTCTCTTGCAACCCAATAATTATATCTTTGGCGTCGCCGCCAAAAAGGACGGAACCCCTAAAAGGGGCGTCCAGGACGGAGGACTGTACGTCTTGTGCCAAACCTGCAAGCCTAAGCCAAGAAAGGCGACAGATGCAGATCCCCGTGGCTGCCGCCCTAGCCACTGAGTCTACAGAGTCATACGTTGCATGCAAAGCATGACGACAAGAAGGCTTGCCCATTCTGACTTTGTCCAGTAACTTATTTCAGAGTGACTCATCCTGGACCTCCTGAAGGTCCCTCTCCAGCTTGGCCTCCTGAAATGCCACCATGTGTGAAACATAGTTGAGGGACCGGATGGCGCAGGAGGAAGAGGAATAAACCTTCCGGCCAAACTGATCCAACTGCCTAGAGTCCTTGTCGGGGGCGAGGAACTCAAATGCTTTGGTTGAACTGACCAGTCATGAGCGGCAGTAATCACCACAGAGTCAGCTTTAGGATGAGCAGTAAAATGTTGAATCCCTTCCAGGGGATAGTAGGCACGATCTGCCTTTCTGGAGACAGCAGGACTGGATAACAGCTGCTACCAGATAGTAGTCACCAGATCCTCGTGAGGACCCCTCCAGAGGGGGTGGGTAAGGGATCTGTAGTGGCTAGATCTAAATGTTCCACCAGTCTCTTACGCTGGGGATCGACTTCTTTGGAAGACCAGCCTCCTGCTGCCTGAATAGTGCATAAAAAGTCCCCAAAGAAGGGATCCTCTGGAGGAGATTTTGGGGACTCCTTGGGTGGTACCTCGACTGGGAACCGAGGGTCCGAAGGGTCAGAGTCAGAGTCCGAATCGGAAGGCCCAGAACCACTGGGGATGGAAGGGTCTACCCCAGAGGAGCCTACTGGTACAGCACCTGCTGCTCATCCGGAGGGTGTCGGTGGGGAAGGGGCCCTAGGTAGGGGGATGTCCCCCACAGATTGCCTTAGCTCTGTGATGAGCTGGGTCCTGGCATCCTGCCACCACGTGGGTATCGACTCACGATCTGGCACTGGAGGTGGAAGAGAAGGAGGCTGGAAGCCTGGGAAGCCTGGGTATTGCCAAGAAGGCTATTGTAAACCTGGCAATCCTGGATTACAATAAGGTGTGTACCCAGGGTATCCCGGCGTCGGGTATCCTGGTGACGGAGGCACGTGGCCTGGCGTCGGGTACTGAGGTGGGAAGGCGGGCCGCCCAGTGGTGGTGCATGGGAGTCTGGCCCCGGAAGACCGCCTGGAGGTTCGATTGGACCTACTGTGGGTGGTGTCAAAGGGCCACAAGGTTGCATGGGATCTGGAAGGGGTCCCAAGGGAGGAGGCTCCATAGAGGGATCCCTGGCAGCGATGAACTCCTGTCCGGAGGCGGCAAAAGATCTGGCGAAGGGGGTAATTCTGGGAGGGACCCCAACAAAAGGTTAAGGAGCGATCCTGATGGCAGGGACAAGGCAGGATCGGGTGGCGAATCCCTGGGGTGAAGGATCCGGAAGGATTAAGAGTCTCTCTGCAGCACACTCAGTCTGGCGTCAGGGGCCACACGGGAGCTTAACGAGCCAGTGGAAGGGTCTGGGCAGGCAATGGAAGATGCGCCATCCAACTTATCGGACCTAACTGGGCTAGAGGAAGCAGGAAGGCCGCCATTAGGCTTATCGGTTAAGGCCGCGCACCCGTCGATGGAGTCAAGGGGTGACTTATCAGCAGTGCTGGGAGGAGACACAACAGAGACTTCAATAGAGGCTACCCCGGCTGCCCGCTCACCTCGGCAGGAGGGGGAAAAGGTGCCCGGCCGAAAGAGGTGGAGGGGTACCTGAAGTAGTACTCACGGTTTTTGGAGCAGGCCTCCCGCGTAGTGACAGACTCCTGTCCCGGCGCTTCTCCTTGTCCTCCTTTTTTCTCGGGGCCAGCGACGACGACCTTTCCATCAACTCCTGGAGCTCCTTTTCCCGCGCCAGCCGCCGGATAAGGAGGTGGGCCTCGAGGGTCCGCTTGCGCATGGTCCTAGTGACTTGATTGAAGGCCTGGCAGATAGCACACTCGTCGAAGTTGTGCTTGGGACCTAGACACAAGAGGCAGTGGGAATGGTCATCCCCGTGTGGGATTTGAGCTCCGCACTTAAAGCACTTCTTCTTTGGATGAGTCAACATACAATCGGTCAAATCAGATGAGGAAAAAAGTTATAATACGAAGAAAAGCTTCGACTGACATGCGGGTGTTAGATCGCTGTTCTAACTCGTGAGCCGAACATACTGAGGCAACAGCAGGAAAGAACTGGAGGGCGGGCGTGGGACCGCCCCTTTTATAGTCGGACTGACGTTGCGTCACCTGACGTCGGGGGCGGTCCCCACTGATGATTGCTATCTACAAGTTTGCCATTGGAACCTGACGCCAGGGGGTGCAATCCTATATGTGAAGACCTACTACAGGAACCCTCTCGAAATAAGATCAGCATTATACACAACATTTTGGCAATAATATACACACAATAATAAAGTAAATGTTACAATCTGACAGTGGCAATAGCACAGGCAGTAGTGATGTCTATAGAACTGGACAGTAAAAATGAAAAAAAAAAAAAACAAGAGCAGCCAAGACAGGCCTTGTCGATAGAATAGAGCAGGGAGGGGTTCAGGGGTAAAAGGGCAGCGGGAGGGAGGGTGGGGGATACAGGCTAGGAACATACAAGGGTGCATTAGAAAGGGAGATGGTGGGGAGGCTCAGGTAGGGAGTTGGCGTTAATAAAACATAGGAGAGGTATGGAATAAGGTTGGAAGCAGCCTTAGGCATTAGTTGCACTGGCGTGAGGCGGAATTAAGGGGCAGTCACAGTTTGCTAAGTGCGGTGAGGTGGTGATGTAGTTCACACTTAAAGGGACCCAATTTAGGCACTACCAGGACTGCAGCAGGGAGATCATTTAGCCAGGTGGGTGCCTGGTATGCAAATGATCGCTTAAGTCTGAGATGTGTGCGCAGAGGTACATGAAGACTCTTCAAGTACACATACCTCAGATTAAATGTGGGTTGGCCGCATAGTTTGAGAAATTCTGTATGACCAGGGGGTTTGGCCAAGGTAGGCTTTTTTTTGCTAAAAGGCAAGTCTTGTATTTCACTCTATCCATGATATTCAACCAGTTTGCTTGCATGTAGAGGTCACAGGTATGGGTGAGACGGTGTGCACCCATGATTAACCTTCAGGCTTTATTAAGTGCAATGTTAATTCATCCGAGTGTGGTGTCAGTCACAACACTGTATACAACTAACCCCACAGTCGATGACAGAAATTATTGAGCTGTGAACTGCTAGCCGAAGTGCATCAGGGGTCATGCACCATCGGTGCCTGTATAAGAGGCCGATCCTTGTGTTTACCACCTTAGCAACTAGGTCCACATAGGTGGCATAGGACAGTGAACAGTCAAGTGTTATTCCAAGGTACTTAAAGCTCAGAACTTGTTCCTAAGTTTTGTGCAGGGTGTTGCGGTTAGTTAACCTGTGCGATTTGTACTTTTTGCGGGGATTTGCAAAAAGCATGACTTTAGTTTTTTTTATATGAGTAGTCTATGCTTGGAGAACCAGACTTTAACGGATGTGAAACTGTGTTGAAATTGGGCCTCAAGGAGGAGCGGGTTGGGTTAGCTAGAAAAGATGATGGCGTCATCAGTATAGAGTAGCATGTTGGCAGTGCTAGCCAAGGGAGGGTATTTAGAAAGAGGCTGAAAAGTAATGGGCCCAAAATTGAGCCTTGGGGAACACCGGAGCGGACTAGTCGGCTGTCAGAGAGAACACCATTGATCTTAACCTGTTAGGAATCTGCCGCCGAGGTAGCTGTCAAAACATCCAATGGTCTCCGATGAGAGTCCAGTGTCGGAGAGTGTATCAAGCAGAATGGTGTGATTTACCGTATCGAAGGCTTTGGTGAGGTAGATGCATATCGCCCCCACTAAGTGCCCATGATCTAAAGCGCTATGCTTATAGTTGGTGAATTCTAGTAAGGCGCTGTGGTAGTGCTATGAGCCTTACAGAATCCATGCTGTTGTGGACATTGGATCTGGTGCTTCATAAGATACTCCGTTAATTGGTCCAAAACAATTCGTTCCAGTGCCTTCAGGAGGGGGGGAAGGATTGAGATAGGGTGGTAGTTTGTGTGTATGGCATGATCTCCACTTCTGAGGACAGGGGTGACTATGGCAACCTTCTACCTCTGGGGGGAATTGACCAAGGTATAGGGAGCGATTCAGAAGTTTAGTTAGAGGAGCAAGGACCTCTTCGAAGGTGAGGTTGAGAAGTTTTAAGTCCAGAGAGTCACTGCTATATCTAGACTTACCAAGCACCCGTTGCAGGTATTTTCTGGCCTCAAGCTTAGTGACTTTCTTGAAGAGGAAAGGGGGGGCACGAGGGGTGAGATCACAATTACTCATAGCATTAGGAGCAGGGGCATCAAAGAAGTCTGGCGGACGTATGCCGCTAAGGTCCGAGAAGGCAGGGTTTAAAGCATCCGCGATCAGCTTGGGGTCCTGGACAATATCCCCATTTACACTGAGCATGGATGAAAAAATTACTCACCTTAGTAATGTTGTTTCTTCTAATGGAGTCTTGCTGTATGCTGACAATAGCAGTGAGTCCCAACCTTCGAACTGCCCCGGAGATGAAAGAGTTAACTTTCCATGCCAGGCATGGAACGCTGAGCTCGAGCTCGGTTGAGACTCTGTCTGCTGCTGTTTAAGCTCAAACCGTCAGATTTTTACGAGCTAAACTCACTAAGGTCCTGTGTGGAAGCTGTAAACCTACACTAGCCAACTGGCTACTAAACATAAAAACACATTTTTTGGTTCCAAAACAAAGACTCAAGTCAGGAGACCCAAAAAATGAAAAACACAACACCCACTCACCCAAGAAAAGGGGTGAAAACAACAAGGTGGGCACCTACTGAGTGCCAACACTGCCACTGACCACCCACATCCCAAAAACAGAGGTTCTGAGAGGGGCAGGCGGGGGGGAGGTCAGAATACAGCAAGACTCCATTAGAAGAAACAACATTACTAAGGTGAGTAATTTTTCTTCAAACAACATGAAGTCTTGCTGTATTCTGACAATAGCAGACTACCAAGCAGTACCTCCATGGAGGAGGGACAGAACCTACTTGGAATAGGCTCTGAAGCACAGCTGTGTTAAACCGCATCACTCCTAGCCTGGATATCCAGGAGTAATGCTTGGTAAAAGTGTGAACGGTTTTCCAGGTAGCTGCTTGACATATCTCTAGAATAGGGATATCCCTGGCAGCAGCCAGGGAAGCCGCTGTACCTCTGGTAGAGTGAGCCCTCAGGCCTGAGGGTGGAACCTTACTCAGTTTTTCATAATAAAATTGGATACAAGAGACAATCCACCTGGCAATGGATCTTTTAGTGGCAGGTTTCCCTTTACCAACCTCACCATAAATGAGGAACAGTTGGAGGGAGTCAAATCTGTGACCCTTGGTATGTTCTATGTGTAGCTAAGTGCTTTCACATCTAAACTGTGCAGCCTCTCTGCCAGAGGAGGAATGGTCAGTGAAGTACACAGGAAGAGACATAGATTGATTAAGGTGGAAATCTGAAACCACCTTAGGCAAAAACTTCTTGTTAGTCCTGAGGACCACCTTATCTCTATGAAAGGAGATAAAATCAGGCTCCACTGACAAAGCTTGTAACTCACTTATGCGTCTGGCAGAAATGATGGCTACCAGAAACACAGTTTTCCAAGTCAAGTACTTAAGCTCTGCTAAAGACAAAGGCTCAAAAGGGGGTTGCATAAGCTGAGCAATGCAAACATTAAGGTCCCAAGCAGCGGCAGGGTCCCTGAATGGAGGGTTGGTGTGAAGCAATCCCTTGAAAAACTTGGAGAATACAGGGTGAGCTGAAAGAGAAGAGGGCTTACCTGCTGAAATAAAAGCAGAAACAGCTGCCAGATGCACCTTCAGTGTAGCTGGTCTAAGCCCCAAGCTATTTAAATGGACCATACAATCAAGGACTGTGGGCAGATCAGCAGACTCTGGGGAAATATGCTTCCCAGAGCACCATATGTAAAATCTTTTCCACTTGGAATTATAAGTAGCCCTGGTGGAAGGTTTCCTAGAAGCCTTCAGAATATCCATTACACCTTGGGAGAGATGTAAATCAGCAAACTCTAACTCTTCAAGAGCCAGGCCTTGAGATTGAGAGATTTGAGATTCGGGTACCAAACCCTCCCCTGAGCACAGGTTAACAGGTTGTAATTCCTGGGAAGACACAGGGGAAGATGGACTGCTAAGGACAGTAGGAGTGGATACCAGGGCTGTCTGGCCCAGTCTGGAGCAATCAGGATCATCTTGCAGGGTTGAGATCTGATTTTGACTAGCACTTTGAACAGGAGAGGGAAGGGGGGAAAAGCATACAGGAACTTCCCTTCCCAACTGAGAACTAAGGCATCCAGGGGGACTGAGCCCAACACTGGGGTCCTGCAGCAAAAGAGGGGAAGTTGGTGATTGTCTGGGGCTGCAAAAAGATCTATCTGTGGGGTGCCCCATCTGGAAAATATCACCTCCAAGACCAGGGGATCCAGTGACCATTCGTGATGGCCCTGGGATATCCTGCTGAGAGCATCTGCCAGGACATTGTCCTTGCCTGGGAGGTGAACTGCTGTGAGGGAGGTGTTCAGGGAATAAGCCAGAGACCACAACTTCATTGCTTCTGTGCACAAGGCCGTAGACCGAGTGCCTCCTTGCTTGTTGATGTACCACATTGTGGTGGTGTTGTCTGTTCTGACCTGGATAACTTTGTTCTGAACGGATTTGGAAAAAGCTTGAAGTGCTAGAAATACCACTCTGAGTTCCAACAGATTGATGTGAAGCAGAGATTCCTGAGGGGATCACAACCTCTGGGTGGTCAGGTCGCCCAAGTGAGCCCCCCACCCCAAGAGGGAGGCATCTGAAGTAAGGATTAAAGAGTGAGACTGAGTGACAAAGGGAACCCCTTGTCTCAGATTGTTCTGATCCTGCCACCACTGTAGGGCCTGGATCAGGGTTCAAGTCACTGGGATCAATTTGGTCAGAGGGTCCTTCCTTTGAGACCAAAAGGCTCTCAAATGGAACTGAATGTCCCTCATCTGAAATCTTGCTCCCTGCACCACTGCTGTGGAAGCATCCATGTGCCCCAGGAGCTGTAGAAAATGCCTTGCTGGTCGAGACACCTGCAGGGTGAATGAGGAGGCCAGAGAGACAAGGGTCCTTGCCCTGTCCAGGGGAAGGAAAGCTCTGGCCTTTTGTGTCTAGCTCTGCGCCTATGAAGGTGAGGAGCTGGACAGGCTCTAGAACTGACTTTGAAAGATTCAGAAGGAAACCCAAAGAGGTGAGCAGTTGCTGAGTTATCTGTAAGTGTAACTTGACTTGGTCTGGGGACTGGCCTACTATGAGCCAGTCGTCCAGGTAAGGGAAGATGGCAATCCTTTGCCTTCTTAGAGAAGCAACTACTACTGCCAGGCATTTTGTGAATACCCTTGGAGCAGAGGTCAGACCAAAGGGCATTGCTCTGAACTGGTAATGGCCTGAGGGCAGCTCGAACCTGAGGTACTTTCAATGGGAGCTTCTGATGAGAATATGGAAATAGGCATCCTTGAGGTCCAGGGACACTAGCCAGTCCCCTGGCCTGAGAGAGGGTAGAATAATTCCCAGAGTCACCATTTTGAATTTTGGTTTTAAAGGGTGCTTGTTTAAGTATCTGAGATCCAGGATGGGCCGCCATTCTCCTGTCTTTTTTGGGGTAAGAAAGTACCTGGAGTACAACCCTTTGCCCTGGTGTAGGGGTGGAACCCTTTCCACAGCTCTGAGAGCTAGGAGGGAAGAGACCTCTGCCTCTAGGGCAAGTGCCTCTGAGGGATTTGCAGGTGGAAAGGATATGGTTCTCATCTTTGGAAACTTTTTGAAGCTGAGAACCAGTCCCTGGCTTACTACTTCCAGGACCCATCTGTCTGATGTCAGAGACTCCCAGTCCTGGACAAAGCAAGCCAGCCTGCCCCCTACAGGTAGTGGAGAACCGGCCCTGGCCAACCCATCAGGGTGCATGTTTGGCAGGGGGTTTTGGCTGAGGGGTGGAAGCAGGTCTGCTTGTACCCCGTCTGCCTCTCCCTCTAAAGAACCCCCTCTGGGCATAAGCAGAAGAGGAGGCCTGGGCTTGGTAGAAAGGCCTATGAAAAGGCCTACCCCTGCCCCTGGGATGCTGCCTCTGAGGAGTGGCTTGCCTTCTTGGCCTGTGCACTCCTATAGGTGGTCCTATATTCGTCCATTTTCTTCATGTAATTCTCTGTCTGCTCCCCAAACAGAGAATTACCCACAACAGAAAAATCCATGGCCTTAGTCTGGGTATCCTGTGACAGGCTAGTACACCTGAGCCAAGCTATTCTTCAAGTGCCACAGCTGTAGCCATGACTCTAGATGACACATCATTGGAGTCCACTGCAGCATGGAATTGCACCCTTGATGCCTCAATACCATCAGCAGCCACCTGCTCCAGCTCCTTGGCAAGCCGCCAGGGACCTGTTTTGCAAAGCCATAACAGTGTCCCATCTGGATTTTGACACCAGCAGTATAGGCCATATAGTTGGCCTGTCTGAGTCCCAAGGATGCTGCCATGTACTGTTTCTTTGCCATGGCATCAATCCTCCTGGAGTCCTTGTCTGGGGGGTGTGAAGCCAAGGGAATATTTGCCTTATCACAGGTAGCAGCCTGCACTACCCCAACATGGCTGCATTGTTGTGTAAGGAACTCCATATCTGAGCCTGACAATGTATACTTCTTGTCCATTCTCTTATCCACAGGAGGTATAGTATTAGGAGTCTTTAAAATCTTAAATGTCTGTTTCCCAAAAGATTTGTGTAAGGGAACAGACAGCCTTCTAGACTCTGGGATATCCATCATTTCCACATAGTCAGGTTCCTCCTGGTCATCCACAGCTTCTTCCATAGGAAGCTGGAGGGTTTCAGCCACTTTTTTATAAAACATGAAATGGGAGGGGGACTCAGAAAGCCTAGGAGGAGACACTCCTGAAGGTCTGTCTGGGGAGATGTCCGGGTCAATGGGTACATCCAGACTTTCAAAACCACATTCACTTTCCTCATACTCCTCTTCCTCCTCCTCCGGTTCATAAAATTCCTCTAAATCATACTCTTGAACTGGTGGAACCGGCCGAACCGAGCGCCTGCTTGATGGTGCCGGTTCCGTCGGAACCGGGGAAAGCAACTGCACAATTTTGATTGCTTTGGCTATTTCTTCAGCGGTTGGAGAGGAAAGTTTTGGCTCCACACCAGCTGATTTTTCTTTTCTAGTTCTTAGCCGGAACCGACTCCTCAGAACCGGCTCTCCTTTTGCCCGAAGAAGTCTCGCCCTGGTCAGAGGGCACTCCTTCTGGTTCGGTTTGAACCAAACCGGGCTGGCCATCCGGTTCAGCGGACTTTTTGGCCTCCCTTTCCCTGAGCCTACCAACTCTCTTTTCTAGGGTAGCTGCAGGAAATTTTTACAAATCTGGCAGTCTGCATTGAGGTGGTCAAACCCCAGACAATAAACACAGGTGGTGTGGGGCTCAGCCTTAGCAAAGACTTCCCCACACACACTACAGTGTTGAAACCCAGTGGGCCCGGTTTTTCTTTTGGGTTTCTCAGACATCGTGCCAGTCCTAACCAAACTTACCCTCTTAATGGCAATCCGCCAGGCAAGACCCTCTTATCGGTTCCTGACCGTGTCACGGGTCGTGGAAAAAAACATAATAAAATCCGGTTTTTTTTAGAACCGATAAGAACCGGTAACCACACTCTAAAAGTAAAAATTAAGATTTTCTAACAACTTGATCGGTTCAAACCGAACCGATGAACCGTTTACAAGTTCCACACAGAATAGAATAAAATATAACCTATCTAGTACTCACAAATACCACAGACAGAGACTGAACCGACAGGTTACGGTTTAAATTCGTTGAAAACCGAGAAAAGCGGTACTTTAACCGACAAACTGAACCGAGCAGAAGGAGAAATCTCCGGAGCGATTGTTCAGTGAGGCGGAGTAAAGAATCTGATGGTTTGAGTTTAAACAGCAGCAGACAGAGTCTCAAACGAGCTCGAGCTCAGCGTTCCATGCCTGGCATGAAAAGTTAACTCTTTCATCTCCGGGGCAGTTTGAAGGTTGGGACTCACTGCTATTGTCAGAATACAGCAAGACTTCATGTTGTTTGAAGGGGATGACTTACAGGATTTGCCTATGAGTTGTGCATGTTATTCCAGAATTTCCTGCCATCCCTCCCATGTGTTGGAGAGCTCTGTCTTGAAACGTTGAATTTTGAAGGAGCGAATCTCCCAAGTACAGACATTTCTTACGGTTTTTGTAGCACTGCCAGTCAGTCTGCTTGCCGGTAGCTTGGGCAAGGTGCCATAGGTTCTGTCTGTAAACCATATGGCTTAGCAGGGATGGAGTAATCCAGCTGTTGTTTACTCCTTTAATCTTACACATTCTTATAGGGGCGTGTATGTCACAAGCTCTCTTGAATTTTGAGATGAAATACTCAAGAGCCAGAGCCACAGTATGGGCAGAGTCGATAGGTGACCAATCCATTTACCTGAAGTAGGTATTAAGGGGTTCAAGGTGACCATCCTTCAGAACCCGGTGAATGACCGTTCTAGGTGGTGGTTTGGTGGCCCTAATAGACCACTGGCAGAGGATGGGGGGGTTGTCGCTGAGGGAGTCGGGAAGGACGGTGGTATATAGGATTCTCTCAGAGTGGTTGGTTAGTATCCAGTCCAGTAGAGTACTCGAGCCAGTCCTATGGTTTACCCTGGTGGGGGAGTTAACCAACTGGGTCACATTAATGGCAGCTATAGTGTCCTTAAAAGGGGCAGCTTCAGGGGCCAACCAGTTGATACTTAAATCATCTAATAGCACCACCTCCCGGTTTTGGCGCAAGCTGGTTAGGTAATCTAAGATCCTACTGAAGCCCTGAGCCTGGTCCCGGGGGGTGGGGTGTACACAGAGACAGCAGAGAGTGATTTCCCATGGGCTCCAAGTACAATTTTGATAGCAAGGGCTTGGACATTTGATCCGGTATCTAATTGGGGAAGGGCATCCCTTTTGCCTATTCTGTTGCGCCTAAAGAGACAGTAAACATCCAATGAAATTGCTGTGTCTGGGATCTTGGGTGTTAGCCATGTCTCAACCACAGAGAGTTCATCAGGCCTGTGCTGAGCGACTCAGACCTGGAGTGCATCATATTTTGACACCAGGTTGCATATGTTGATGGAGGCAAATGTTAGGGTGCCACGGCAGTGCCCCATGTCACTTGACTGCCCCACAGGACTGGGGTTAGGGCGGATATTACCCTATAGAAGAAGAAGTAGTATTGTTATACGTAGTAGTAAGTTTCTGAGTAATTTTATCCTGGACATTTATTTGCACCTGATTGCCCGTGTAACCTTGTGACAGCAGAGGGAAAAAGTGAGGCGTGGAAGGAGTACCATAAGGGGAGTGTAAGAGTGGTGGGGCAGGTTGCAGCAAGGGTTAGTGATACTGGTGCGTTCACTTCAGCTATTACACACTGTTCCCAGTCCTAGGGGTTGTAAACTTAAAAGATCTGATGGGGGGCAGTATTGCGCTAGCACTTGCCAGTGTCTAGAGGGGCTGGGATGATTATCAGTAGGACAATGGTGACAAAATTTATGTGTGTTTGCATCGCAGATGATGGCTGAGGGCGTGGAGGGGCACCAGTGTTTTCTCTTTATCAACAAACAGTTGACAGGCGCACAGGGAGGTTCAAATGGTATGGGCAAGAGGCATGGGTGCTGCGAGAGGAACAGATTAGTACTCACTCAAAGGAGGAAGGTAAGAAGGAGTGTATGATTGATGGGGTAGAAAGAATAGTGAGCTACTGTGACTGGAGGAGATACCCTCTTTACTCTGTGGACCTGAGAAGTTGACAGAATAGAATAGCTCTTGTTTTATGCCTATAGCATTGGTGTCCCCTCTAGTGGTTAAAATGTATAAAGAACCAATGGCAAAATGGGTTGATAGGCATCCAATCACAGAGTAGCATTATAACTTTAAAAGTAAGTGTCCAGATAGGGCAGATGGGGAGACGCTGCAAACCAGCGTCGGGTCTAAGCCGAGACTCAGTTACAGAGCACCGTTACAGAGTCACCCAGACTGGCTCTCGTATCTCCACAAAATTCAATTAAAGCACTTGGCTCTATAATCCCTAAGCAGTAAATTAAAACAATCAAGTGTACTCCAAGGTGAAGTTCATAAAGCAACAGAGTACACTCCGGGTCTAAGAGAGAGGAAAAAAGCAGAAGGCGCCAAATTTAAAAACAAGCAAAGGCAGGGTGCAGTCTCCGAGCAGCTCCTGACGCTGTACCTTAGGGCTTGCTAGCGGGCGGGTGAGGAGACGCTTCCATGGACGGAATGCCCAAAATGCAGGCAGGGGGCTTAGGGCTTGCTGGCAGACAGGTGGGGAGCTGCTTCCATGGGCGGAATGTCCAAAATGCAGGCAGAGGGCTTAGGGCCTGTTGGTGGGCAGGTGGGGAGCTGCTTCCATGGGCGGAATGCCCAAAATGCAGGCAGGAGGCTTAGGTCTTGTTGGCAGGAGGGTGGGGAGCTGTTTCTGTGGGTGGAATGCTCAAAATGCAGGCAGGGGGCTTAAGGCTTGTTGGCAAGCAGGTGGGGAGCTGCTTCTGTGTGCAGAATGCCCAAAATGCAGGCAGGGGGCTTAGGACTTGTTGGTGGGATGGTGGGGAGCTGCTTCCATGGGCGGAATACCCAAAATGCAGGCAGGGGGCTTAGGGCTTGCTGGCAGCGGGTGGGGAGCTGCTTCCATGCGCGGAATGCCCAAAATGCAGGCAGGGGGCTTAGGGCTTGCTGGCAGGTGGGTGGGGAGCTGCTTCTGTGGGCGGAATGCCCAAAATGCAGGCAGGAGGCTTAGGGCTTGTTGGCAGGAGGGTGGGGAGCTGTTTCTGTGGGTGGAATGCTCAAAATGCAGGCAGGGGGCTTAAGGCTTGTTGGCAAGCAGGTGGGGAGCTGCTCCTGTGTGCAGAATGCCCAAAATGCAGGCAGGGGGCTTAGGACTTGTTGGTGGGATGGTGGGGAGCTGCTTCCATGGGCGGAATACCCAAAATGCAGGCAGGGGGCTTAGGGCTTGCTGGCAGCGGGTGGGGAGCTGCTTCCATGCGCGGAATGCCCAAAATGCAGGCAGGGGGCTTAGGGCTTGCTGGCAGGTGGGTGGGGAGCTGCTTCTGTGGGCGGAATGCCCAAAATGCAGGCTACTTCCGTGGGCGGAATGCCCAAAATGCAGATAGGGGGCTCCCTGAAAAACAGGTAGCCCCAACCTGCTGTGCAGAATTGCAGCCCCAAAGAAATCTTGGAAATGTTGAGAGAAAAGAAGAGTAGGTCTGTCCCCTTTGAATGGCACAGCTTAACTGGGGAGTTGCAGCTGCATGGAATCCTCAAATGCCCAACATTCTAAAGCTTGGGCTGTGCCATTCCCCTTGTAGGGGTGCACTATACTCAGCTGTTATGATTACACATTGGTAATGTGAAGTGCTACAGAAACATATGGCACATGCTGGGGTACTACACACTCTGAAAGCCCATCAGATCTGATTCCAGACCCCATACCCAGCAAAACTGCGAGTGTTTTGGGACACTGGTACTTAACTTTAAACCACTCCTGGAGAAGCGGTTAAGGCATTAAAACTGAAAGGCTGGACTCTTCAACAACGAGAGAAGCCAGCTCCACAGCAGCTGCCACAATGGCCGCAATGGCAGTCAGGACAATTTCAAAAACATCAAGCCGGCCGGCTCGGTGGTGCTGAGGGCTGAGGCGCTGGACACCTTACCTCATACCATGCCGGCGACCCGTGTTCGGGAACGAGCACGGACCACGAGGATCAGCCGGGGAGGAGAAGGATGGAGCACCCAGCGGCTGCTCTCCTTCTCGGTGGGGGTTATCTGCATGCTCCCACCGCACTACCACCACCTGGGGGAGCCTGGGTGGAAGGTGCGGTAGAAGGGGGAAGCAGTAAGAGGATAGGGCAGATGTAGGCAGAGGGGCGGAGCAGGAGGCACGTCTCAGTGCGTCCCCTAGCTCACTGGCCCTCCTTGCACACCGACGTCTGAGGACGAACAAGGGAAAATCACCTCCATCTCTCCTAGGCGATGACTCCTCACAACACATCCTTGGTTCGTCGGGGCAGACCCCACTGTACCAGTCCATGTCACAGTAAGCATGGCTCTGGGGAGGTAAGTGGGAGGTTCCTCCTCACCCTACCCGGGGGTTATCCGGGCACCTAGGTTAGTGGAACCGTGTACTCTAGGGGCAGACCCCAACGAGAGAGGATCATGCAGAAGAAGCAGTCCGAGACAGTGGAGAGAGGGGGCAGTAAAGCGCATAAATACAGGGTTACAAAAAAAAAAAAAAACCAACAAAAAAAAAACACATCGAGCCACAGGCAAGAAAGCTGTCTCTTCTGTGATGCAGGACATTCGAGATATGCTGCACTGTTTCATGAAGGACCATACTCCAGGGGGACGACAAAAACTAATGCCTACCTGAACTGCGTGGGTGAGACTGTTCTGATTTATTACCCTCAGGCACTTAGCCTGACTAGCCACTGTGGACTGTTTACCATCAGTGGGTTAACTGATTTCTTTAGTGGCTAACTGTAACTCTTGTGCCCAATGGACTCTAGCTCCCATACTGATTACATTTAGAGCTATGCATGGTTGGCTTTATTTGCCTAAGGGCAATCCCTGCTCTTCAGCTTGATAGCTGGTCCTGGGGCTGGGTGCCCATGAGGTAGAGGGATTTCCAAAGCCTCTTCTCTCAGGACTGAGGTATTCCACAGCAGATGGGAGGTGCACTCTGGGCCCAACTGCAGTCCCTCGGGACCCACAGATTTGGGTGTTCACTTCATTTGCCATGGGTTATTAATGATGTGGGGTTCCTTTATATTATTTTCAGGAGTTTGGCAATCACTCTGGTTACCCTGTTTTTCTCTTTTGCAGGTTTGGGACACTGCATTACACTGACTGATTTATAAAATGTTATAAAACTGATACGTTTGAGGGGTTCCTTACTGCAGCAATTTCTAATGGCTGCTTTGACACCTTTATAAACTGACTCATTACTCCCCACCGGTCTTTAATGGTTTACTGTGCTGTGGGGAAATGCCTTTGCTCGGTAATGTCTGGCTGCTTGTTTAAAGTTGGCCTAAGCAGATGGGTGCCTTAAGGTTATTTCCGATGACTGAAATAAATAAATAAATAAAGTATGCTCCCCTCTCAGATCTTCGCCCCTTGGCTGCAGATCTGGACACTGATGACTGTCTGTCCCTGGCTACTCATCTCTTAGTCTAGATTTTTCTGTGACCTCGGAGGCCTGGCTCCCTTGTGGATGTCACATTCCCTCCATGCTGGCATTCAATGGGGTCTTACCCCCTGCTCCAGCTAACAAGAGGGATCCCTGTTTTTATTCCTCCTACCTTGGAAGTCCATTTTGTTTTTTTATAACAGTGTATATGTTCCAGTGTTTCTAGTTGTTAATTGTTCTAGTTATGATTTCTTACCTTCTTGGCCCCTGTTTTTGTCGGTACAGACAAACAGACTTAGCGCCCTGCCCCAACCATTTGATGTGTTACCCTCTTATGACTCTGAATTTATCCTGCTTATTTTTTTTGTATACTTTATTTATGCTTCATTGGGCAGGGCATCTCTCAGAGGTGCCCACTCGACCTACGCCTCTATTCCCCACCGAGACCCCCCTCCTCCAGGACCCCACCAGGACCTTCCAGTCCCCCGGATCTCCCCCCGGGGGAGGGTCCGCCCACCTACCTAGCGGGCTATCTGAGATTAGAGGATCCATCCCAGTAGAGGCCCTGGAGGACCGGAGGGATGATCCAGCACTGGGGATATGGTCCCTCGTCGCCTCCCTGTCCCATCGGGATTTTTTTTTTTCAATCTTTCAGTTTCCCCTCAGGAGCACGGACATGCAATGATGTCCTGGCACATCCACTGCCACTCCTCCCACACGTCACGACACCGCAAGTCCTTGCGCTGCCCCCGATCTCCATCAGGGGGCTGCCAAGGAGTGTCGCAAAGACCAAAACCCTCCCCCGGGGAAGGAAGAGCAGTCCTCCGGATGCTCAATCCCTTTCCCTCCCCTGCTGACCCTCGGCAGCCTGAGTCCATTCCCGAACTCGGTTCGCCGGCATGGCGTGAGGTATGGCATCCAGTGCTACAACTCACAGTGCCGCCCAGGCCAATCCTACTTATTTTTTAGACTGGCCATTTTGGGGGACTTATTGCAGCCCTCCTCCTACCAGCTATAATTAACACACAGTGCGCCTGGGTTTTTATTTTACTTTTTTCTGGCCTGACCATTCCATATGTGCCTAGTCTCCCTCTGGCTCCATTTGCTCCATGGCATCCCCTTCAGTATTAACTATTTACTCCCATAATGTGTAGCCTCAACAACCCTGTGAAGTACTCAAAAGTTTTGGCTTCCATTAGGAAACCACATCCAACTTTTGTGTTCCTCCAGGAAACACATCTTGGTGAGTTGGTGCATTTGAAACCTGAGAAATTTGTTTATTCCCAGGTAATAGCTTCTATCATCCAGCAAGGGAAGATGAGTGGTATGGCAATTTTGTTCCCTGAGCACATCCCCTTTTAACTGGTTACCAGCTATGTGGGACCCTTGGGTAGAATGGACCTAGGCGTAGGTGATTATCTGAGCACAGAGATAACACTGATAAGCTTATCTCTCCCCCCAGGCATAGACTCTGCCTTTTTAAGGTCTCTGTTGCGGAAAATCATAAAACTGCAGAAAGGAACAGTAGTTATTGGAGGGACTACAATATGATATTTGATAATAGAAACACAACCTATCCCAGACAACCCCCGGATTCTGCAGCTCAGAAGGTGCAATACATTTTTTAGGATGTGGGATCGGTAGATGCCAGTAAATTTTTAAATCCACATAGGCAAGGCTACTCTCATTTTTCTGCCCCCTATCAAATACATAACCATAAAGAATTACATCACATTTCTAAAGAGCATCTACATGTATTACCCAACTGTGAGATGCTTCCCATACTGCTTTCAGATCATGCTCCCCTGCTCTTGAAATTACACTGGGACACTCCTCGGGTACAGATGCTATGGCGCCTAAACAACTCTTTGCTGAATTTGTCAGCTTTTAAAAGAGATATTTAAAGAACGCATAGAACATATTATAAACAAAAACCAAGGGGCAGGAGTATCACTGTGTATACAATGGGATATGATGAAGACTGTCTTGAGAGGGGACATCATTAAAGTTGCCTCGCACCATAAGAAAACAAAGTCTGCCTTGTTTAGACTCCTTAAAGCAACAATTTAAAGTCCCTACAGGAACAACACATGAAGGGGGATCATGCTATTGTCCCCTTGCTGGCAGCGATCAGACAAGAGGATCCAGGACATTTTGGATGCTAAAACAGACATGGCCCTTCAATTTTTGAAGAAGCACTATTACGGGGGGCGCCTCAACCTTGGCCTATCGTCTCAGACAAAAAGTAAATCAGATGTCTATCACTGAAATTACTTGCCCACTGTCCAGGAGGGTGGTGTCGGTCCCCTCATAGGTTTTATCTGCATTTAGGACATATTATCAAAATGGATATACTCCTGAGTCCCAAAGAAATAAAAAAATATTTGGCACCTTTTAAACTCCCAAACTGCATCCACAACAGGTAGAATTCTTGGAATCCCTGATGCAGCTGGACAAATTAGAAGCAATGGTTAAATTCTTGAAGAATGGGAAAAGTCTAGGTCCTGAAAGATACACCAGGGAGTTTTATAAAACTTTTAGAGAACTGTGGCCTCCCCTTTTAAGAGCATGTGGGGAGATGGTAGGAGGTGGAGTGATTCCCTCCTGACTTGGAAAACAGCCACTGTATTGGCGATCTCTAAACTGGGAAAGGAACCAAAATTATGTGCCTCTAATATGCCAATTTTAGTCCTGAATTTGGATTATAAGTTCTTTATTACGATCGTGTCTAAACATCTGGGCAAATTTTGCCATCTTCATTAATAGGGACCAAATGGGATTTGTAGCATCTTAGCAGACCCAAGATGATATTAAAAGGACACTAAATGTGATTCACCATGCCACCTGCTCAAAAATCCCTTTTTTTATTATTCAGTTTCTGTGTGGAGAACGCTTTCAACTGGGCAGCATGGACCTTATTGAGTGCCACGCTGGGGAAGATAGGATTTCCTAAACACTTTAGGACTACAGTTACCATCTTTATGATACTCTGATAACCTATGTTAAGGTTTATGAGTGGATTTCTTCCCCTTTCCCTTTATATCAGGGTACCAGTCAGGGGTGTCCCCTTTCATCCCCTTTGTTTACTGTTTGGAGCCACTGGCACAAGCAATCTGGCAGAAGGAGGACATTCAGAGACCGGCTTTAGGGGGACAGATACAAAAGTTGGCACTTTTGGTTTTTGCATTATCTTTTTACCCTCCTTTCCATGCCCCACCAGTCAGCCACCCCTTCGTCCTTTGGGCGGTTCTGCGTCCCAGCTGCCCACCAGTTCAAACCTGCTGCCGACTCCTGAAACTTGAATCCCCGATCTTACCTGGGTGCTGGAGGGTTCCAGCTTATCCCTTCCCAGGGGAGAGCAAAGAAGGAGAGTACCGGGATCTCAAAGTCCTCCAGGGCAACAGGTACGGGAGGACAGGAACAGTGCACTATGGGGATTATGGCACGGTGGAATATGGCTGCCATCATCAGGCCGGGCTGAGACAGGCTAGTTTTCCGGGTTTCGGGGTCCACCAACCTCCTGTATGTGTGCAGCTGCAATGGCATCCTGGGGGGTGCATTCAGTGGCGTGTGATCACTCACACGAAGAATTCCTCCACTATACCACCAGCAGGAACCGCTATGACAGCGGCTCGCAGCGACTTTCCCGTCCCCAAGGGACGCTTGAGACCCCCTGCCTGCTGGCCTACACTCATGACATCTGGGCTCAGGACATGAACCCAGATCACCAGCATGCCAGAGCGATGCCCCATCACTCAGCACCATGGAGCTGGCTAGTTGGCATTTTATCCAGATGACCTTTTGGTCCATCTGGCACACCCTGAAACCTCTTTGCCTCCTTTGTTGCAAACGCTAATAAAATTCAGAGAACTTGCTGGGTGCAAGTTGAATACTAGTAAAACGGAAGTACTACATCTTCATTACTCCCCGTCCCCTTGCCATCAGGTTTGTGTTCAGGTTTTGTTGGGACCTTCCTTCTCTGAAATACTTGGTGGGTTCAACCCACAGCGGAGTCAATGCAGCTAGTCCTGCTAAATACTGGCCCACTGCTTGCACAAATCTCGGCAGACATGGTGCTCTGGAAAAATCTGCCCCTTTCCTTAATGCAACCAATAGATTCTGTCCGCTCTGTTTTTCACAGACTTCGCTGGTGGCCCCTCCCCCAGTTCACGTCAGGGAGACCAACAAACTTATATCATGTTATATTTGGAATGGGAAAAGGCCATGTGTAAGATTCAATCTGCTGCACCTTCTGAAAATTATGGGAGAACTAACTCTTCAACATTTCTTACTGTATCACCTGACTGCATGCGTGCGCCTGGTAACATACTGGCTGTGCCCAGAATATAAAGTCCACTAGAAATCCACAGAACTGGAAGAGGAAGATATTGTAGATTTGAATAAAATTCTTAACCCCTCCACCCCCTCATCTACTGTAACGACTAACCCATGCACTGCCTCAGTGCTAAAAGCATGCAGCATGATGTTGAGTACTCCCAAAATGAAGCAGTTTTGATTACTTTCATACTCATTACTGCACCTGGCTACATTTCCTCTTGCAGCTATGGACTGTGCCTTTTGCCACTAGGAGAGGCTGGGGATTCACTTAGCTGTCCAGTAACAAAATGGCTCAATACTGCCTTATGTTACAAGCTAAGTATTCTCACAGACCCCAAGATTAATTCCAGTGCCCATCCTAAGCTGAGATGTTCGAACAAGGGATGGCTATATACGGTGCATGTTCTTGCCAGCAAACACCACAAGCAAGCTTCAGCCCTGTGATCAGGGCGTACTTGAGATTTTTAAAAGAGGATACAGAAAAAAAAACTCCTCCAATTTCTGCTTGATGACAGTAATCAACACTTGCCCATTACTGACATTATAAAATCACTGACATTGAAAGATGTCATCTATATGTATGCCGAGGCATGGGAGTCAGTGAAACCTGAATCGATCAAAAAAGTATGGCTAAAGGGAGGGATTCGAATATCCCGTGATGATCCACAACCATGCCCCAACTTGAGTGAGGACTCCAGTGAAGCAGCGATCAACGCCGACACCGAGGACATTAAGAGACTTGCTGCCATGTTGCCAAACCCTCTGTCAAAAGAAGACATCAAGGACTGGCAAAAATGTAACTCGGAGGATGTGGGGCCGGAGCTGCTAAGTGATGATGACATCATCGCAATGATTCATAAGCAGGAGAATGGTGAAGAGGGAGATGAGGAACAAGAGGATGAGAGCAATCTCTCTGTTATGCTCACACATTCTGAGGCAGCAGATATGTTTGCCAAATGTATCCGGTACATGGACAGTCAGCCCGACTCCGATCCTGTACACGTGATGCAGCTTTGATCGATGAGGCAAAGAACAGCGAGAAAGTCCATGGACAGGTTAAAGCAAAACGCTGTCACTGACTACTTTCAGTGAACAGGAAATTGAATAACAACTAATTTTTATGCCATTTATAGTCTTCTGTTGTGACAATAAAGCTTATTTTTTGTCAATCTTTGGTCTTGCCGTCTATGTCCTGTATAGTGCTTTATGCTTTAAAGTAGTACAGATTTTTTTTCAGCTCCCGGTTATCCGATCTCCCGTTTTCCGAACCATACCGGGTGTCTCCGAATGTGGTCAGATAAATGGGGTTTGACTGTACTTACAAGAAGTCACTTTCATTAAACCAGTACTTACTACCCTCCTGGAGCCAATATTGATCTCAAATCTGGTAACTCTCATTACTGCAACACTAGAGAGGTCAGTCACACTGTCCCATACGATTTCTATGTTATATACTGCTTTGATCCAGCTGGATGCAGACACTGTTTCCACACTTAAGAGAGCTTGGGAGCCAGCACAGTGGCACTGAGGGTTGAGGCGTTGGACACCACACCTCATGCCATGCCTGCGACCCAGGTTCGGGAACGAGCTTGGGCCGCTGGGGGTCTGCGGGAAGGGAGAGGATTGAGCATCCGGAGCACAGCTCTCCTCTCCCGGGAGGGGAGGGACTGCACTCCCGCCGAATGACTGCCCCCAGGTGGAGGCCTGGGGGAAGTGCGGGTCTGTGGGCACACAGAAGGGGTGGGTGCTGAGGGACTTCCACGGACGTGCATGCGCCTCCACACACGCACATCTGGTGTGTACGCCCCAGCAATGTGGACCAGGGGAGAAAATGGAGGAGAAAATCAAATCCTCCGACCGCAGGATGAAGACCAACTCTCCGCAGGCTCCACTCCCGGGCTGGGCAGAAAGGTATAGCCCCAGTAATTCCGGGATGTTGGGGCTGGGAGGGTCGGTTGGAAGAGGGCACAGAGACATAGGAGCACAAATAAAATATGGGGGGGAGAGAGCTTGGGAATTAGAGCTACCTACTGTAGTTACAGACAGGGAACGGCAGTGGCACCTTTCTAATTTGCATTCCATTACTGCATCTCATACTTGGAAAGAATTCTTGTAGTAGAATTTTGTTAGGTACTTCAGGACCCCTGCAGTCCAGTGTAAATACCTCCCACGAAGGAGGCATCTTGATGGAGAAACTGTGAGATATCCTTGTCAGCCATGGTCATCATATCTTTTGGAAATGTTCACTGCTGTACCCATTTCTTTCTGTTTTTAATAGGAAATTATTCGAGCTCTTTGGCCAACAGGTACAGCTGACAGACTGTATGTTCCTTTTTACAGCAATTCCACGCCCATTGCATTCTCCCCCAGCCTGTAAGCTGTGGAATATATGTTACCTCACAGCAAAAAAAGCTATCATGAAGAATTGGCTAAGTCCCACAGTCCATTCTTTTTGCCTTTGGCAGGACATAATGACTGAGCTATACAAGCTGGAGAAAATTACGGCCCACTTCAATCATGCTTTGGAAAACAAAGACATTTTATGAAGAAGATGTGTACTCTACGTGGTGCCTTCATGCATGGATTTTGTCCCCTAATCTGGAGACCCTGACTGGCCAGTTTCTTTCTACTCAGCGTCTCTGTCCTGCCCGCTCTATTCTGCTTTTTAGTCATGACCGTAACCTGTTGCCGAATCTCATTTTCGAACAGCCTGAATATGCATGTACTTTGTAACAGAGTCATATGTAATCTATTCCATTATGAATATAGTATGGATCCCCCGGTATGGTACAGCCCTTTTGTTATGTAATTTATTATCTGTCAACGCTGCTGGTCGACTGTTCTTGTTGTCTTATCTTTTGTAACACCACGAAATTCTTTATAAATAGTTACAAAAAAAAATATCTCGACCCTGATGAGCTGACAAATTACAAGCCTGTCTCAAACCTTCCCTTTGACACACAGAATTTGTCAACAGAAAAGAACTGCTTGACCCACCCACTCTGCCCAGATGATCCCTGCCTAATCCATCTCCGCAGACCCTAACTGGTCTCCGGCGACCTTCCCTGCCTATTTACTAATATTCCCCTATGTCTATCCCATACATGCTTGAAGCTCCCAAACTGTTTTCGCCTCCACCACTTCAGCTGGCAGTCTGTTTCAGGCACCTATCACCTTTTTAGTGAAGTGATACTTCCCCACATCCCTCCTGAACCCTCCCTCCTTCCCAGCTTCGTCACATGTTCCTAGTCCTGGTGCTCCTTCACATTTGAAAGAGACTCCCTTTCTGCACCCTGTTCACCTCTGTACGGTACTCACAGCTGTCTATCATGTCCCCTCAGGCACTCTCTCTTCCAGGGTGTACATGTTGAGATCCCTCAGTCTCTCCTCATAGGGCTTCTCATGCAACCCCTGCTCCAGTTTTGCTGACATCTTCTGTACTGCCTCCACCCTGTCTATGTCCTTTCTGAGGTACGGCCCTCCAAAACTGTACACAGTACTCCAGGTGGGGTCTTACCAGTGAGCAATATAGTGGCAACATCACCTCCCTCCTCCTGCTGAAGATACCCCTTCTATTTTTTTAGGGAAGGTAATTGAGAAGATGATAGCAGCACAACTTCAGAGACACCTGGAACAACATGTGATTTACGAGCCATTCCAGTCTGTATTCAGACCTTGTTATAGCACTGAGACAGCATCAGTCATGGTGTTTAGTGATCTTCTCTTGGCAAGAGACTGTAGCCTTTGTTCCACCTTGGTACTGCTGGATCTCTTCTCAGCATCTGACATGGTGGATCATAGGGTGCTATTGGGCCATTTAAGGAACTATGTGGGACTCACTGGAACTACGCTGCGGTGGTTCGAGTCCTACCTGTCCGGCAGGGTGCAACAGGTGGCTTGCAGAGTAACATCTGGGGAGCTTTTAGCCACTATGTTGTTCACTGTGTACATACTGCTGTTGGGGGGAGATAATCAGGCGGTATAGTTTAGGTTTTCACTGCTATGCTGATGATACCCAGACTTGGCTGTCCTGTGCACCTGATGGGGTGAACACTGTTTTAGGGTAAAACGAGTGGCTGGCTGAAACTCAAGAGCAGATGGCCTCAAGTTGGCTTAGGCTTAACTCAGCAAAGACAGAGGTGTTAGCGAAACTAGGCCGAGTGGGGCAGGCAGTAAACAGTGGTAGTTCCTTATTGCCATTGTTAAATGAGACTACACTACAAGCTGCTAACAGGGTGAGAAATCTGGGCGTCACTGTTGACTACAGATTGACCCTAGAAAGAACAGTTTCTCACTGTAACAGTAGATCTTTGAGAGAATCTCCTCCACTGGGACACACCTCTGGGAACTGTTAGCGTCAGGACAACTCAGAAACTTGTGCTTGCTGGGGGCCACCCACAATGATGTGCAATGTGGTTGCCTATATAATTGTGGGCAGCCCCACTTTTCCTCACTTCCCCACTGAAGATCAACTCAGAGGGACTCTTACCATGAGGAACAAGGAGACCAAGCCATTACCAGGCACATATGGAGCAGCATGGGACTGGAAACACAGTAAACATGAGGCACTGATGGACATCTCCAAACCAGGTAGTGGACAATCCTGTCAATGTATACCTCAGAAAGAGGGAAGAAGGGTGGATGCGCTGGGGTTGAATGGAGGGGAGTCTCTTGAAGATCTACTGTTACGGTGCTTAACTGTTCTATCTTTGTCAAGGATATCACAACCATTAGGACACATGATTCACAAGCAGTACCCAAGGTAACTAAGGAGGATGGCAGAGTCCGATACAACATCAGGACAGAAGGCCTTGCAACACCGCAAGACCAACGTCAGCATGTCTGTTAGAGATGATGTCAAGAATGTAGTGCTTAGTGAAATTATGGACAGTGCCCCATGTGGCAGCAGCACATGTCAGTTGCAGAAACATTCTGAAAGCAAGAAACACAAGTGGCCACACCACGCGTAGAGTGGCTATGCACAGCACCAGGAAGTTCACTGCCGTACTTCCTATGACAAAAATCAAAATTCAATACAGTTAGCCAGCCATTCGGACATGCACTGTTTAGACACAAGGGCTCACTCTTTCCCAGGGCGAAGAAAACAAAAAACTGAGAGGACCTTCTGCAATCCTCAGTGTGATCAAGATAGAAATGTTGAGTTCTTTTTTTTTTTTTTTATTTAGATTTTTATGAGTATTCACTGGGTTTTCTCCCATGCCCCGGCCGTATATTAATGATGTGCATGGAGGCACGCACGCACACCAGAAGCCAGCTCAGCCCCTTCCTCCCACCCATACTGCCGCCCTGCCTGCCTACATTATCCCACTGGACCTCCACTCAGTGGGGACAAGACTAAAGGAGAGTCGACAACCCACCACCCCCAGGAGAGGAGAGCAGGCTGACGGCACGCTCAATCCCACTCTTTTCATCCCCCCATGCAGGCACCCCGACAACCCGAGGTCATTCCAGAACCCGAGTCACTGGCGTAGCGCGAGGTGTGGCATCCAGCGCCTCAACCGGCCCGGCCCAGAAATGTTGAGTTCTGTGTACATCAAGAGTACAAAGCAATGCCTCACCCTTGTTAGCATGCTCCAGATAATACAAAGGAAGGTGTATGGCCTGATTACATATGAAATCAGAGACCATTTTAGGTAAAAAATAAGGAAATAACTTGTATAAAAAATCCAAACAAATCCCCACCCATAGAAACAATATCAGTCCATCTCAGAGTAAATAACTTGTATAAAATGTCCTAAACTAACCGCCCCCACAAAAGAAACAATCCAGTTCCATCTCAGAGTATCCCAAATAAATAACTTGTATAAAAACCCTATGAACCCCCCAACCACACACACACACACACACAAACAAACAATATCAGACCATCTCAGTTAGTGTAACCTAAGTAAATGGCTTATATCAAAAGCCCATGAACAACCCTCCCAAAAAACAATATTGTTTGATCTTGGTTGATGTATCTTGAGTTAAAGGGAAACTAGCATGAAATTATGAAATGTATCAATATTGTTACCATGAGAAATCTGCTTTACATAAGCTATTGGCTGAACCTGTAACATTTTTAGGGTCAGAATTGTAACCCATTTAATTGCCCTTCCCTTTATAGCTGCAGGCATTCATTTTCTAAATCACAGGCACAGGAAATATAACATTTGGGGGAAAACAGACGGAAAATACAGTGTTGTCAGTAATTTATTTATTTTTATTTATTTATTTAGTTTTTGTTTACCGGGTAAGTGCACTAGCCATAGCAATGACTATTTTCAGGCACGACCCGGAAGGATACAGTACAAAACATGGCATGAACACATTACAAATACAGGATTATACATGATCGAAACTATTGAAATATATATGATAAGATTGGCTAGGTTTAACAGTATTTCAAAATACATACGAAACATAGAAACACAAAACCGTCATTGTAGACAGTGTACAGACTAACATAAATTGCTGATCTGTGGTGAGAACACATTAGGTAAGTACTAGTAATAGGCTGATTCATAAAGAATTTATGTATGGTGGTAAGAGGGGGAAGGGAGTGGAAGTGGAACAGCCCAACCTTAGAGGGAGGCCTGTGAGAGGAGAGGAAAGGAAAGGACAGGAAAAACTGGGAAAGTGCTTAGTGTTGAAAGGCACAACATAGGTGACAGAACGAAAGGAGCAGAGTGAAAGGATGAAACAGGTTAAGGGGGTTTAAAGCAAGTGTAACTGAGGGAAGTGACAAGGTGGTTATATAGGCCTTTCTTAAAAGAAGCACGGGAGGAAGATCGACGCAGGGCAAGCAGGAGGGAGTTCCAGAACAAGGGGGCATGGCATGCAAAAGCCATAGCGCCTTTAGAAGAATAGCGCCTGGGAGTGAGGACTGGTGCATTATCGGCAGATCGTAGGTCATAGTGTGGGGTAACCTTAAGGAAGAGATCCACTAAGGGTTTCGGTATTTGTAAACGGACAGTGTTCTCAATGACAGAGCCATAGGTATAAAGCCGGAGTTCAATAGGAGGAAGCTATCCCAGATCTGAATAAAGGGGGCAGTGGTGTTTTAACCTATGAGAGGAGGAAGCGAAGCAGCATACATTGTTATATGTGACGTCCCATTTTCGGAGGCTAGATTTGGATACAGAGGTATAGGTGGCAACCCCATAGGTGAGAGAGGGAAGGAGTATGCCCCGGGCAAGGGCAAGCCTAGCAGAGGGGGTGAGCATGTATCTGGTGCGGTATGCTATCCCAAGTTTAGAGTTGACAAGCTTGCAAGTCTGTTGAATATGCAAATCAAAGTTAAGTGATGGGTCTAGAGTGACCCCAAGATATTTAAATGAGTCTACCATCCCTAGAGTTGAACCATTGGAGGAGGAGACACTAAATTTAGGCTGGGAGAGTTTAAGCTTGGCTTTAGACCCGAATAGCATAGCATGGGTTTTTGACTCGTTTAGAACAAGCCTATGGCTGGTTAGCCATTGACAGATTTGCAGAAAGTCAGTAGAGAGTTTTTGGTTGATGACCTCAATGTTTCTGTCACTAGTGTAAAGAACAATATCATCAGCATATAGCAGTGATCCAGTCCTTTTGATGTTAGTGGTGATGTTATTGATGAAGATGGAGAAAAGCAGTGGTCCAAGGATTGACCCTTGTGGCACCTCTATGTTGATGGAGGTTTTGTCAAAGTAGGTGGAGTTATATTTAACAGTTTGAGCCCTGCCTGAGAGGTAGCTGCCAAACCACCTAACCACGTTTTGAGAGGAAACCAAGTGACTCAAGGGAGGTTAGGAGGAGGGTGTGGTCAACAAGGTCAAATGCCTTGGTCAGATCAATGAAAACAGCCCCCATGAGAAGGCGTCCATAGCCATAAGGGTATCCAAAGTAAATTTGAGGAGGGCAGTAGTAGTACTATGACCCTTGCGAAAGCCATGCTGGGCTGGGGTAAGGTCATATTTCAGCAGGAAATCAATCGTTTGAGTAGCTACCACCTTCTCAAGAATCTTACTGAGAACAGATAGGATGGCTATGGGGCGGTAATTTATGGGGTCTTTGCGATCACCTTTTTTGAATACAGGAGAAATTCTAGCAATCTTCCATAAATCCGGGATATAGCACTGGGACAGGGATAATATGAACATTTTGGCTAGGGGACCAGCAGTGAAGGGGGCAGTTAGCTTTATTTTTATTTATTTTATTTATTTATCTGTACATCAGTTAACAACCTTTGAGCCAGAGGCTCATTTCCAAAGGTACCTCATCACACTGAGGACAGACAGAGACAAGATTTAGGTTACAGCATAAAAAACAACTGAGTTAAAGTTACACAGAAATGGTTTCATACATTTAAACAATTTACACAGAGAAGGTGTCATACATTCAAACAATTTTGTAGCAGTACAATGCTACTGCAGAGCACATGCCGGTAATGACAGAGGCAGTATGCAACTGGGAGAAAGTGGGGGGGGGGGGTGGAGTGCCGCCCAGTGGGCGCTGTCAGGTGTGGAGAGATCAAGGCTTCATTTAGGGACAGGAGCAGTTGCGAGTGTTGAACAGTTGGTTCCGAAGGGTGATTCTGAAGTTGGAGATTGTGAGGGCATTTGAGATGGGAGACGGGAGACAGTTAAACCAGGATGGGGCTCTGTAGTGGAAGGACCTCTGACCATGGGTGGTCCTGGATCTGGGGACCATTAAAATGGTCTTGTTGGAGGTTCGGGTTGCGATAGTGGGTTGGGTGTGGCGGATGGAGGCTGTCACCCCAGGACCACACTGCCTCTTATTAAACAACATGATGCTGGCGAAACCCCAGGAGCTTAGGTTCGAGGTTGTCAGAACCAGCTGCAATGTAGTCAGAGATTTTATGCAGTAACTCGATTACTTCTCGCCTGGTGATAGCCTTGAAAAAGAAATGCGGACCATTAGCAGGGATGAGGAGGGAATATTTGTCTGGATGGGGAAGGTGGAGGTGTAGGTGGTTAAATTTGAGAACTTGTCATTGAAGAAATTTGTAATAGTAAGAGGACTGTTGCAGTGGACCCCATTTAGTATCATGTCAGTAGGGGCTGCTGCAGGATTTAGGCCGAGGAAGAATTTTATGTGGGACCAGAATTTTTTTGAGTCACCAGAGGAGTTTGCTAGTAATTCTTTACAGTAAGAGCTTTTAGCCTTTTTGATGTCCTTTCTACAGGAATTTCACAGGGCCCTATAAACATTAAGGTCAGAGGCTAGCCTTGATTTCTTGTACTGGAGCCAGCTTTTTTCTCTGTTTTCATTTAGTAAGTAGATCAGACTTTAGCCAGCGAGTTTGTCTATTTTTTACCCTACGAGTTAATAATTTGCAGTGCTTGTCTTGAAGAGTGAGGAAGTGAGTTATGAATAGGTTAAGAGAGGTATGAGCATCATTAAATGTTAGGAAGGAGGACCAATCAGTAGAAGCAATGTCATGTAGGAAAAGTGTGGAGTTGAAGGTCGCATGGTTGCGGAAAGTGATGAGACGGGGTTTCGATGGAGTAGGCTTGCTTTTACCCCAGATACAGTAGGGTAGGGGAGTGGTCTGTGATGGCAACAGGTAATACACCTGATGCAACAATGTTTCCAGGGTGGCTGGTCAGGATCCAGTCCAGCAGCGTGCTCGTATTGGAGTGGGGTTTTTTCCTGGTGGGATCACATATCAGCTGGTGTAGGTTAAAACTTTGCAATCTTGCTGGTAATGCAGATTGAGAAGCCCCCAACCAATTTATGTTTAGGTCCCCAAGTAAGAGGACCTCATGTTTACCAACAAGGTTGGAGGTCTGGTCTAGCAACTCTTCCAATCCTTTCTGGCTGTTTGGTGGTGGGTTGTAGGCACAAGTAATATGGAGATTTTTGGTACCCAAGGTAAGAAGAGTATGAAGTACTTCACAGTGGGCAAGGTGAGGTGATGCAATGGAAGTGAGAAGTAGATGGTCCTTGATACAGACTGCAGTACCACCCCCTCGTTTGGAGGAAGACCTGTCACGCCTCAGAAGGTTATAGGATGGAAGGGAGCACAGAGAGTCAGGGATGGAGGGATTTATCCAGGTTTCAGTCAGGCATATGATATAATAAATAGTTTTTGATCCCCTCAACTCTCAGAGACATTTTTGGCAAATTGTGCTGATGGCATTTTCAGGCATCAGCATGCCTGCCATCTTACAAATTTGTAAAGCCACTGTTTCATGGAGTTACAAGTATATTGCCCTATTGTAAAAAAAAAAAGTTGTGTGATGCCAGTGCCAACAGTTTCCGAGCTCCTTTGGGGTTCTGTTGATTTGTACAATATTTTGTGACATTACAGCTGAGTGAAATGTTTTGCCCCTGCGTGGTTTGCAAAGAGACCTGCTAGTACCACTCTAAACAATGTTTGCACCAGTGCTGTTTTACATTTCTTTGTTCTGAAGCAGTTATGTATAATTTGTGTTTCGCTAGCATCATGTTGTGTAATAAGAGGCGGTGTGGTCTATTGTTCGGAACACCAGATTTGTACCTGGGAGGTCATAGATTCAAACGTCAATAGAGCCAAATACTAACAGTGTGACCTTCAGCAAGCGACTTGATCCCCCCTGTGCTCCATTCCACTCAGCTGTATAAGTATCTTGCCTTTCCAACATGAAATATATACAGCAGCTCCTCATCTCATTGAGACATGATCATTTCAATTCCTTAACCCTCCCAACTGCAATGAGTAAATTAGAAACTAACTGAGACCAGCTCACCAATAGGCCCGCAGTACTGCAGCAGGTGCTGCTTGCAATAATTTTTCTGTGCTAAAATAAAGCAGTACTGCCGCAGGTGCTGCTTGCACTAATTTTTCGGTACTACAGTAAAGCAGAACCTTTGTACATTTATGAAGTATTAAGTACCTGAGAGTGTTTAGAACTTGTTGGCATAGAAATGAGATGAGGAGCTATTGTATATTTCATGTTGGAAAGGCAAGAGAGAGTGAAAAAGATGCAGTTACAAAGAAAATAAACTTTTTTTAATTTTGATAACAGAAAGCCTATTTATAGCGTTCAAATAAATACTTTTAATTTTTGAACACTTAAAAGGGTCCTCTATTGAGCATTCCCTTTGCAAACTGTGTGAGAGGCCTTTCGGCACCATGCAATTCTGCTTAAAGTTGGACCAGCATAACATTCTGTGGTGATTTGCATATGTAGCTCATGATGCTTTGCATTGTGGGGGCATGTGTGATTTTGTATTCCCAATATCACTTATACCACTTATCTTCCCTATCACACACCAGCACAAAACAATAACTGATTTATCAAAGGTAGCCTAGTTAAGATGTAATATTTTGCTTCCAGTGGGATCCTATTTCTACCTATTTGTACAACTGAGTGGAATGGCACACAGGGAGGTCAAGTCATTTGCTGAAAGTCACACTGTTAGTATCTGGCTCTACTGAGGTTTGAATCTGTGACCTCCCAGGTGCAAATCTGGTGTTCAAACCAACAGACTACACTGCCTCTTATTACACAACATGATGCTAGCAAAACACAAATTATACACAACTGCTTCAGTACAAAGAAATGTAAAACAATACTGGTGCAAGCATTGTTTAGAGTGGTACTAGCAGGACTCTGCAAACCACACAGGCGCAAAACATTTCACTCAACTGTAATGTCACAAAACACAACTGTAATGTCACAAAACGTACAAATCAACAGAACCCCAAAGGAGCTCGGAAACTATTGGCACTGGCAGCACACAAATATTTTTACAACACGGCAATATGCCTGTAGCTCCATGAAACAGTGGCTTTACAAATTTGTATGATGGCAGGGATGCTGATGCCTGAAAATGCCATCAGCACAATTTACCATAAATGTCACTGAGTGTTGAGGGGATCATAAACTATTCATTATAAATTACAGACAGCACTGTATTTTCCCTCTGTTGTTCCCTGATGTGATGTCATTTCCTGTGCCTGTGATTTAGAAAATGGATCCCTGCAACCATAAAAGGAGGGGCAGCTAATTGGGATACAATTCTGACCCTAAAAGTGTTACAGGTTCAGCCAATAGCTTATGTAAAGCAGAGTTCCATCGGTAACAATATTGATACATTGTATAATTTCATGCTAGTTTCCCTTTAATAACTTGTATAAAATGCCCATGAATCAATCTCCTCCCCACCCCCAAATATAAATAATATTACTACTCCATCACAGTTGAGGTATCCTGGGCAAATAATATGTATAAAAAGCCCATCAATGTATTCCCGACCCCAAACAAATACAAGACCGTCCCATCTCAACTGGATTGTCTCAAGTAAATAACTTCTGTAAAAAGTCCATAAATGAATCCATCCACTAACCTCAGCTATAAGAAAAAAAATATCACTGCAGTAATGCTGTTTCTTCTCAGAGATCCCTCATTATGAGTTACACAAGCATCATCTTCCCGGCAGCGAGTTATGCCCTGGAGATAGAACCTTATGCTAATTAAAGAACTCGGAATCAAGGTTCAAACTCTGTATTGTGGTTATTATTTCACTCTAGTCCCTAATGTCAGATTTGCTTTCATAGCTAGAGGGAGCTGTGACTACTAAAGCTAGCTAAATGGCTACCAAAAATTTCTCGAATATTTGAAAAACACCAAACAAATTTAAGACAGACATCATGAGGAAAATATTAAAGAAAAGTGAAAAACATTTAACTGACCACATTTTATATCATCAAGGAACTCCAATAGTAATGCTCAGGCAACATTAATGAAAAGAACTGATTCTTGTGAGAACCTATTTTCACATTCCGGAAAGGGTAGCAGGATTAGGGAGTGTAAATTAAGTTGAGTGATCCCTGAGAACAAACAATGTTACTACAGTGACAAAAATTTTTTTTCTTCTAACCCTACGTATCCCTCACTGATGCTTTTTGGTTTTTTTCTTTTTTATTTTAGTCTTTGGTAACCAGGTAAGGCCCACTAGGCACAAGTGCCTGTTTTCAGGGGCGACCTGGGAGCACTGAACAGTTAAGTGACTTGCTCAGAGTCACACAGTATGCAAGTGGAGGCTGTGAGAATCAAACTCAGGTCTGGTCTGCTGGATGTACCAAGCTCGTTCACACCTTGTTCCTCTAACCTCTAGGCTATACTGCCAGCCCAATTACACAAGCAGACTCTACAGCAGTACCCTGGGAGGCTAAGCCCAGAATCTACTTAGGAAAAAAAGGTTCTTCAAGACAGCAGTTCCACAGCTGGCATTCATTCTGGACTGCGTGTCCAGACAACAGTGCTTTGTGAAGGTGTGCAGTGTTTTCCAGTTTGTGGTTTGCACACGTCCAATAGTGGGATGCCTCTTGTGTATACCACAGAGGCAGAAGTACCTCCTGTGTGGTATGTGCCGCAAAGCCTCTGGGGGTGTTTTTTCAGCTTTTTCAGAACAAAACCGGATGCAAGAGCCTATCCACTGAGAGACAGTCCTCTTGGTTGCTGGTTTACCTTTGCCCATCTCAACGCAGATAACAAGAAAAAAAAAAAAGAACTGAGTGCACTGAGACCTGAAATCCTTTGTTTGGTCCAGGTAGATGCCCCCTACTCACTTCAGATCTAGGCTGTGCAGTTTCTGCTTGCCTGGGCTGGAGTGCTCAGGGTACAGCACAGAAAAGGCAACTGACTGTTTCAGGTGGAATTCTGATACCTTCTTACAAACAAACCTGCTCAGGGCTGGTAAAAGCACTGGTGTGCAGGTAACTACTATACAAGCAGAACATCAAATGACCCCGCACTCAGGGCCCTGTGCTAGCAAAAAAAAAAAAATCACTGAAAAGGGCTGCTTTTGGCGAAAAAATGCTTTTATTAAGCTACATGGCAATAAATTAAAAGTTGTCTACCTAAACAATTCGATGTACCATGTAGCATTTAGATTCAACTGAAATCAATGTTGTTACATATAGCAATTAACTGCAAGAGACAATTGCAGAGTCTTTTTTTTAAACATGTTTCTGGTATTCAGTTGATTATGCTTCACATCTGCATGTTCAGAACGTTTTATGTAAAAAGAGTATTTTGTTATATGTACACACTCTCTTGACAAAGCGCTGGGTATGGGCCAGAAACGTTGAGATCTTTTTGTGATGCGTTGGCTGTATTAATTTTTAAGTCATTGCTATGCAGCTTAATAAAAGTATGTTTTACCAATAAGCTCTTTTCAATGATTTTCATTAATATGGAGTCCTAAGAGCAGGGTTCTTTGATGTTCTGTTTGGAATTCTGATACCACCTTAGGTAACAACATCCTATTGGTTCCTTGTCCACGTGGAAGATTAGAGTTTGGCTCTGTGCAAAGGGCTTTTGGCTCACTCACCTCCTAGCAGATGTCATGGCAATCAGAAAAATAGTTTTCCATGTGACAGACATTAAATCAGCAATAGCCATAGGCTTAAAGGGAACCTCCACCAGCTGCGAAAGACAGATTTTCAGGTCCCATGGGGGGAGTGAGTCCCTCACGGGTGGATATAGGTGACTGAGACCTTTACAAAAAACTTTTAAAAATAGGTTGAAAGGCAAGTCACCGCCCTTTCCTACTGATGTGTAGGCCGACACTGCTGCAAGTGTACTGGATAGTCCAGGACTGTGGGCAATCCTGCTTGAACTGAGATTATCTTTGTGGGGGCACAGAGAATCCCTTCCACTTAGAGGAGTATGCTTTCCTGGTTGCTGGTTCCTTGGAAATTTTAAGCACCCTCAGGACCACATCTGATAGATTCGACCCAGAATACTCTACCTCTTCAAGAACGATGCTCTTAGGCATAATGTCCATGAGTCTGGGAATGTTATCCTGTCCTGAGATAAAGTCAGCAGGTTGTAACTCGATGGCAGGCTGACTGGATTATTGCTGGACAGGGCCAGGAGCAATGACTACTAGGCCTGCCTGACCCAATCTGGGGCTTTTAAGATCACTGTTGCTGGCTCTCTCCTGAACTTTACAAGCACTCTCTGTATGAGTGGAAATGATGGGAAGGCACACATGAACCTACCTGTCTAGTCCAGGGCTAAGGCATCCTCTGTGACTGTGCCCTTTGCTGGTGGCCTGCAGCAAAACTTTGAGAGCTGATTATTATCCAGATAGGCAAGCAGATCCATCTCTGAGTGCCCCATTTTCTGAAAACCATGGCCAGAACCTGCTGGTTCAGAGTCCATTCATAGTTTCCCTGGATTTATTTATTTTATTCATTTAGTCAGTCATAGGAATTACAACTCTTTGAGTCATAGACTCATTTACAAAGGCTCCACGTCAGCATAGTCATACATTCAAAGACAGTACATTAGTGGGACATCACAGTTCAAGTATTTACATATAATAGCCAAAGTGGCTGAAGATCTATACATGTAGTAACTAGGGTATTGATATTAGTACAGAGGACAATTACAGAGCAAATGCAGCCTCTGGGGCATTGTCATATAGTAGGAACAGTGATCAATACATTAGTGAGACAACACAGTTTAAGCAAGTATTTACATATAACAGCCTGGGTGACTGTTGACCTATACATGTAGTAGCTAGGGTATTGGTATTAGTACAGGTGATATAGTTACAGTGTGGGTGCAGCCTCTAGGGCATTGACATATAGCAGAGACAGAGATCAGCAGCAAAGATGTCCTATACAGTTGGTTGCAATGTCAATGGGGAGCGGCCTAGTGCAGCTCTGTGCAGGTCAGTTAGGAGGATTAGCAGTTGCAATGGCACTGGCACAAGGAGAAAATGTGTTTTTTTAGGATGGTCTTGAAATGTCCTAGCTTGGAAATGGAGGTTATGGCTGGGAGGAGCTCACTGTACCAGGCAGGAGCTCTAAAGAGGAATGCTCTCTGATCTAGGGAGGTTCTGACCCTGGGCACAGTCTACAGATGTTTGTTGGCAGAACGAGTGGTCGCAATGCGGGGAACACGAGAGTAGTGGGGTCGAGACCCCCAGTGGAGTTAACCCTAGGTGGATTTTTTTGGTGAGGAGACAGGATTGATATTGTAGTCTTTCCTCCAGGGTGAGAATGTTCGTAAGAGCGTAGAGGGTGCAAGTATGGGAGCATTTATCTGCACCTAGGAGGAGTCAGCACACTTTATTATTGGCCAAGTGAATTTTGTTTAGGGTGGTGTTATCCACAGCGGAGTAGATCGGGAGCCCATAGTCAACGAGAGAGAGGAAGGAAGAGGTGACAGCCAGATTGAGAGCCTCTGGCGTCAGGCAGTCTTTGTGCCGGTATAGGAGGCCGATGCGGGTATTAATGGCTGAGGTCAGGATGTTAATGTGGGCATGGAAGGATAGGGAGGTGTCAAAGGTAAGGCCGAGGTATTTATAAGTGAGTACTTGTTCTAGTGGGAGGTGAGCATGGGAGAGGATTTTTAGTTCAATGTCCTTGGCCTTGCTCTGCCAGTGGGCAAATAGCATGGCTTTTGTTTTTTTGATGTTGACCACAAGTCTGCAACTGGTGAACCAACTTTCAATCTGATTGAACGAGTCTTGGAGGGAGGACTGTAGGTTGTCAGGGCAAGGGTGCGCAGCGTAGAGAACAGCATCATCAGCATATAGCAGTAAGTTACCGGAGCAGGATTTGGGTAGTGCATTTAAGTAGATACTGAAGAGTAGGGGACCCAATATGAATCCCTGGGGAACCCCCGAGCGGACAGGCAGGGTGGAAGATATGGTGTAATTTATCTTAACACACTGGGATCTAGAAGTAAGGTAGCCATTGAACCAAGAGAGTGTTCCGCATGATAGATCAGTGTGGTGGAGTGTGTCCAGGAGGAGGGGTTGGGAGACCATATCAAAGGCTTTAGAGAGGTCTACGAAGATGGCTCTGGCAAGATGTTTATGGTCAAGGGCAGACTGAATGAAACTGGAGAATTAGATGAGGGCGGTGGTTGTGCTATGGCCGGATCTGAAGCCATGTTGTTCACTACATAATAAATTGTGGGCTCGCAAATACTCGGTGAGTTGGTCAGAAATGATTTTTTCAAGGGCTTTTGAGAGAGGGAGGGAAGGATGGAGATGAGCAGATAGTTGTTGGGGTTGGTATTGTCTCCACTTTTTAGTATTGGCGTAACTGTAGCAGTTTTTCAGGCTGTCGGGAACGGCCCCAAGCATAGGGAGCGGTTAAGTAGGTCGGTCAGGGGGGAAAGAACAGTGTCAAGAACCCAGTAGAGGATTTTCATGTCAAAAGAGTCTTTGCAATAGTTGGAGCCACTGAGAGCTTGGAGAGGTAGGATTTGGCTTCCTGTTTTGTAATGACCCTAAGGTAGAAAGGGGGGTGCTGGATGTTTGGTTCAGGGGTAGCTGGGATAGGGTCAAAAAGTCGCTCAGGAGAACTGTACTAAGCTCGGAAAAGGTTGAGTTAAGGCAGGTAGCGATAGCCTGTGGGTCGGTTGAGGTGGCATTGTTGATGCAGAGCTGGGAGGGTGGCGGCAGGCAGGATTTGCCATTAAGTTCTTTAATGTCATCCCAAAACTTTCGTGCACTCCCCCAGGAAGAAGCCAGGGTGTCTTTATAATATTCAGCCTTGGCCTTGCGTATGTCCCAGGTGCACCAACTGCTTTCTGCTTTGTAGGCTAGTCTGTCTGCTTGGGAGCCTGATTCAACGGCTCTGTGCCAGAGGTCATCCCTTTGTTTTAGTTGCTGCCGTAATGAGGGCATGATCCATGGGACATTATGTTTTACAGTTTGCATTTTAGTCGGGGGGGGGCAAAAATGTCACATGCTTTGCTGAATGAGCATGTGAAGTAATCAAGGGCCAGGTCAATATTAGGGATCTGGGTTATAGGGGCCCAGTCCCACTGGGCCAGATAATGTTTGATTTTTCGAAGTCCATCTGATCATAATCATCTGCAGGTGGAGACACTAGGTTGGGGTTTGGGCAGGTGACACGACCAGGAGAAGAGGATAGGGCAGTAGTCACTCAGAGAGTCTGGAAGGACCACTAGGTTAGAGATTATATGTGGTCGGTTAGTTAGTAGTATGTCTAGTAGGGTCTGGGAGCCATTTGTGGCGTTTGCCCTAGTGGGTTGGTGGGTATGGTCCAGCACCGCAAAGGCATCCTTGATGGCAGCTGCCGAATTGGCGAGCCAGTTTACATTTAGATCACCAACCAGGATTTGCTCCATTTTTGGAGGGAAGTTGGAAATTTACTTTGTGAGGGATTGTATGGCCATAGCTTGGTTGCGTGGGGTAACATATGCCGCTGTGATGGTTAGGGGAGCCTTAGCGGGGTCAAAGGTAAGTTTTATGGATAAGGCTTGGGCATCGTGGTCTAGTGAGGGGATCAGGAGAGCTTGGTTCAGTAGTGAGTCTAGAACATAGAGGGCACATCCACCACCCCGTTTTCCCACTCCGTCAGGTCTGTGTAGAGTGAAGCCTGGGAAGCTGACGAATGAATCTGGGTTTTATTTTGAAAGCCATGTTTCACTGAGCGCAAGGACATCTGGCTGGTGTTGCGCTAGCCAGCTTTGGAGAGTTGCTGTTTTTTTGGGAAGGCTACAGATATTCATGACAGCTCTGTACAGCCCTTGGTGTAGTTTCTGTTGACTATTGGTGGCGGGGCCTGGGTTGGGGTGAATATTTCCAGACATGAGAAGTAGTAGGGCTAGGACCCTGAGGAGAAAGAGGGACAGCCATTTGGTGGTTGGGCGTGGGTGAGGCATATGTTTAGGGAGAGTAGTACAGGGAATGGGTAAGTTGAGGAGGGCAGGAAAGGTAAGGCAGGTAAGTCAGTAGGGGGGTTGAGGGTGTGTGTGTTGGTGGTAGGTTAAGTTGGGGGGGTGGATGGATGGTGGTAATAGGTAGAGAAGGTAAGGGGTGAGGTGGGTGTGTGGGTGGGGGGTAGCAATCTAACCCAGTAAGGAGTATGATAAGTGTAATTGGCAGAAGGTAAGATAGTCTGCTGGGGAATAGGTGGCTGCGCAGTGGGAGCCGCTATACCAGTTCCGGTATAAGGGGAGCAGACTGACACCCATCATTGTGGTGGTCACAGTAGTGCAGTGGCAGGGTGATGGGCTTTGATACAGGAGGTACCAGGTTCAAATCTTAGAGGGGTAGAGCTGTTGACACTGGTGGTAGAGGTTCATTGTTTGAAGCCTGCAGGGGGGCTGAAGGAAATTTATTGTAGCAGACTATGAAGTCAGAGGCTTTGAGAGCCTTGAAAACTGAGTAATTTAGCCAGATTTGTTGGTTTACTGGTTGAGTTGCTGACTCTAGTGGCAAGGGTACAGGGTTTGAGACCTGCAGTGGGATTGAAGAAAATTTACTGTAGTAGATTATGGGATCAGAGGGATTGCGAGCCTTGAAACTGAGTAATTTAGCCAGATTTGTTGGTTTCCTGGCAAAGCTGCAGACTCTGGAGGCAAGGGTACAAGGTTTGAGACCTGCAGTGGGACAGAGCATTAGTATTTTAGCGGAGTGTGGAGGTAAAAGGCTTAAGAGCTTTGAAACAGAGATACATACTGGCCTGATTAGTTGGCTTGGTGGTAGGGCTGCTGACTTTGGAGTCAGGGGTTGAGGGATGAGTGTGCCATGCCTTTTTGCAGCTGGCATTTATCTCCGAACTGCAGCCCGCCCCCACGCTATCAGGAGCTCCCTATACCAGCAACAACTGCATGAAGGTTATGTATGGCAGAGAGGGATTAGTAAAATAGAAACACAGACAATAACAGCAGAAAAAGACCAAGGGTGCATCTAGTCTGCCTGCAGTTTCCTAGCCACCCAGGGCCTACTGTCCATACAGGGTTCTGTCCCACCCAGTCTACCCCCCTGCTCCCTTCCTTACTGTTACTGACCTGATTAACCACCAAACACATCACTCTGTCCCAGCCAAGCTTGGAACCATTTATGGTCAAGGCATCCACCACAGCCACTGGCAGACTGTTCCACAGCTCCACCACCCTTTCTGTGAAAATTTCCTCCCATCTCTTAAAGCCCCCCCCCCACCAGTTTCCACTCGTGATCTCTGTTACTTAAATCTGTACTCTAGCTAAATAGTGCCTTGCAGTTCACCTTGTTAATTCCTGTCAGGAACTTGAAGGCCTCAATCATATCCCCAACCCCTTCCCCCACGCCTGGTCTCCAGTGAGTACATGTTCAGTGCCTTGAGACAATCCTCATAAGATCTGCCCTGTTGGTACTGAATCATCTTGGTCACCCTTCGCTGCACTATCTCTAGCCTGTCCCTGTACTTTCTTAGGTGAGGACTCAAGAACTGAGCACAGTATTCCAAGAGCATCCTCATCAGTGACCTACATAGAGATAATAACACTTCCTTTTTCCTGCTATCGATACCCCCTCCAATACACCCCCACATCCTATTAGCCTTCCTACAGGCCTTGTTACAATGGCTTGATTGTCTGAGGGAGTCACTAATGATACCTCCCAGGCCCCTTTTCTTCTGCCATAGGGCTCAGTTTTACCCTTCCCATCTAGTGTTCTCTCCTAGGGTTTTTGCTCCCTAAGTGCATAAGCTTGCACTTTTTGGCACCGAATTTCAATTGCCAAACCTTATAACACTTCTCTCGCTTCTGTAGATCCCTCTGCATCTCTCTGATCCCTTTGTCGCCATCTACCCCACCACAGAACTTTGCGCAATCTACGAGTAGACTCAACTTGCCCCGGATGCCCTCTCCAATGTCGCTGGTGAACATGTAGAAAAGGACAGTACCCAAGACAGATCCCTGTGGCACCCCACTCATGACTTCTTTCTCTTCCGGTCTGACCCTGTTAACCATCACCCTCTGCTGTCGCTCCTTCTACTTATCTAACCACATCCCTAACTGCATCTAGCTCCCGCATCTTCTTCACCAATTTTCTGAGAGACACCAAGTCGAAAGCCTTGCTGAACTCTAACTAGAGTAAACTGGATTGGGCCAAGTAAAATAACACAACCGCTAAGGTCAGAACTGAGAAAAAGGTTCATTTCTGATAACAGAACAACAGTAAAAAAAAGAATTACTAATCTTCATACCACCATTCCCTAAGGAAGTGTTTTTTCAAAAAAAATGATGGATACGTATTGTGGTGGAATGTAATAAACTCATGAAAGGAGCTTTAGAATATATAGGGATGGACTCTTCTTTTCTGCTTTTCATATTACTGCTCTGATGTCCATGTTAAAAGCACTTCCTCTGAACTATATTTTTTCAAGCCAAATAAAGGCTGAGGGCATTCTGGAATACTTCATGCTTGCATTAAGAAACAAGCATTTGTCAATGCCAAATGTTGCTTGCTTGTATGTTCTGTTTAGATATTTGGAAGTGATAGTTCCATGCCTTCCTCCCAAGACATCCACTGTGTCTTTCCGTTCAGTATTCACAGAATAGTGGGAGGGGCAAGGGGCACAGTAGTGCAGCAGTTGCCAAGGGGGGTGAAGAGGTGGGACAATAGTCCATTCAAAGGCAAAAGAGTCCTGCAGGAGCTCACTAAATTGAAGGTGGACAAAGCGATGGAACCAGATGGCATACGCCCAAGGATATTAAGAGAACTGCGAAGGGAGATAGTGGTACCTCTGGCAGCCATGTTCACTGAGTCATTCAACATGAGTGAATTGGAGGAGGGCACATGTGGTCCCTCTACACAAGTCCGGCAGCAGGGAGGAGGCAGGGAACAATAGGCCATTCAGCCTCACCTCAGTAGTGGGGAAGATCATGGAGACATTGCTTAAAGAAAGGATAGTGGGGCATCTAGAAGCCATCGGAGCCCAGGACCATAGACAACAAGGATTCACAGTGGGGACATCATGTCAGACAAATCTGGCTGATTTCTCTAACTGGGCAACAAAGGAAGTGAATCAGGGTGGGGCAGTGGACAACGCTTACCTTGATTTCAGCAGGGAAAGGGCGGTAAACTGGGTTAGAAACTGGCTAACAGACAGGAGGCAGAGAGTGGTGGTAAATGGTGTGCAGTCTAGGGAGAGGGGGTCACCAGAGGGGTGTTGCAGGGATCCGTCCTGGGGCCAGTCCTGTTCAATGTCTTCAGTAGTAACACTGCAGAATATGTCTGAAGGGAATTTTTTCACCAAATTTTCAACATGGCCATTTTAAGACCTCTGCTCATGAACAGTGCCACTGTGATTTTCTAAATGTGTCCTAAACATTGACTGTGCACACAGACTGCGCCATTGTGCGCTACATAGGCGGAAACACGTTTTGGGCAAGATGTGAAAAATGACAGCTGTACTACTTATAAGGAGGTGTGGTAAAATGGCAATGTTGAAAATCTGGAGTGAAAATATTGAAAATTCGCGAACTTACGAGCGTGCGTAGGATCAGCGCAACAAATGCTCATAAAACAGTCATTTTTGGGAATTTTTTCACCCAGTTTTCAACATAACCATTTTAAGACCTCTGCTCATGAACAGTGTCACTGTGATTTTTACTCTGTCCCAAACATTGATTGCGCACACCGACTGCACCATTGTGCGCTACATGCATGCAAACACATTTTGGGTGATGTGTGAAAAATGACAGCTGTACTGCTCATAAGGAGGTGTAGTAAAATGGCAATGCTGAAATTTTGGAGTGAAAATATTAAAAATTAGCGAACTTACGAGCATGCGTAGGAACTGCGCAACGCATGCTCGTAAAACAGTCATTTTTAGGAATTTTTTCACCAAATTTTCAACATAGCCATTTTAAGACCTCTGCTCATGAACAGTGTCACTGTGGTTTTCTTAATGTGTCCCATACATTGATTTTGCACACCGACTGCGCCATTGTGCGCTACATGCGTAAACACATTTTGGGCGCGATGTGAAAAATGACAGCTGTACTGCTCATAAGGAGGTGTGGTAAAATGGCAATGTTGAAAATCTGGAGTGCAACTATTAAAAATTGCGAACTTACGAGCGTATGTGGAACTGCATGCACGCACTACTCAGAAACAAAGTCATTTTAGAATTTTTCACTATTTGTAACATAGGCTTTGAGAGCCCACCTTATGAACTTTACACTGTCGCTTCGCTAATCGGTCATGAAAGGTGATTTCGCGAGTGACCGCTAAATCAACCTTCGGCCCGACTAACGCCATGACAGTGACAGAATTCATGAGGAAGGGTCCCAAAACCCCATGTTGAAAATTTGGTGCCAAAATTCCAAAAATGCCTGAGATATGCAGCAAAGTTGAAAAAATATTTAGCCCATTATACAGCTTACTGGCATTTCCTCAGTTTGCGTTGGCTTTGAAGAGTGCAGAGCGTGTTCCCGGTCCACTGAAGATCGTCCGCCGAGGTCTGGAAGTAAGTATGGGGTGGGGTGTGAGGAGGCAGGATGCAGTGGGTGGGTGCGGTTGTGGGAGGGGCAGAGAGAAGCGCAGAGGGACAGTTTTGTATTTACAGTTTTTTGTTTTTTTTAATAAGACAACGAGGCGTTTGCCACACTGGGGTGGGTTCTCAGTGTGGCAGCTGGAAAAACTGTTTGGGGGGACTGGGCCGAGGGGATTGGGCACCCGTCGGCCATAACAAGTTTTGCCACGCTGGGAGTGGGCTCCCAGCGTGGCACCTGAAGCTTTGGGGGCGTATGGAGCCGATGGGGATTGGGCAACCCCGCCGCCGCAGTGGGCATGGGGGAGGGGGGAGCATGAGCATCGCAGTACGGTAAGTAGGTGGAAGGGGAGCTCTGCTCACTGGAAGCGGAGCTCTCCTTTCAACTGTACGACCACTGCATTTTCAACTGCTGTCATAGACAGCTGCAGCAGTGATTGAGGAACTGGGGTCGCGCCTGCAAACACACTGACTGAATTGGAAGACGGGTGCCACACTTCCGAAAACTCTGATGATGGCACTATGTTTCTTGCACATGCGTACAAGCAACATAAAAAGGATATCTGAGGGAGTTTACTGACAGCAACAAGCATAGCCCTCCTCACACCCCATCAGCCACCCACCACCAGAATGAACAAGAGTGCAAGCAAACTGACAGTAAGTGAGCACATTCCCACTCTCTGTTATTTAGATAGCGGCCAGTTGAGGTGGTGTGAGGAGGGCTGACCAGTCACCAGCGCTACAGGGTGGGGGTGGGGGTACTAAGATGCTCAGCTGGAGAACATGTGTGTCTATTATTAGGACCGTGGAAGAGGGGACGGAGAACTCAGTGAATTGGGGAAAGGGGTATTTCTTTACTACTGGGACCATGGGGTGAGGAGGGTGGGAGCTGGGGTACCAAGTTGGGTTGGGGGAAGAGGGAGGGCATTCACGGTTTTTTTTTCTACAAAGACCATTGGGGGGATTGGGTAATATGAAGGTAGGGGGAGTTTTTTGTTTTTTTACAGGATTTACACTGTTTTTAACAAGTATTCACCTAAAGGGCCTACTGCATTTGGCAGTATGCCTTGTGAATCAATTAAAGTCAAACTATGCTGGCAGTAGGCATTTCGCAAGGGCTTCCAGTAAAGTGCCCAATTTTTACTTCTTACTTCACAACACCCCTACTGTCAACACAAAAAAAAAATCCCTGTGTAAATTTACTAAATGCACTACAAAAAAGACTACAAACGTGAAAAATACCAACATAAAAAGGCCAAAAGTTCTGTCTTGTCTGCTTGTAATGTGGCTCTCTCAGTGATTACTGAGGGTCCCCCCAACCCCGCAAGAAGTTTTCCCTTCCCCGATAACAGTCCCCCCCATATATCCACTTTTAATTACAACCCTTCTCTTTACTTTGTCCCAAGCCCTATTAAAGCTCTCCAAACTGACTGAATAAGTTAATGGGGAACATTCATAAATCATGTCCATTGTAGTTTGGTGGGCTATAAAAGGCTCTTTTAATTGAGGTGTTGGGCTTACTTGTAGCTGGGAACTGTCCAGCGATATCCATGACTATGTTTGCCCTATACTGAGATATTGCATTGCCACCATTTTTAGAATCATGTGATGTCACTGACGATCAAGCTGCGGCTAACGACACTGTAGTCAGGCACAGCTTTGTCATCAGTGACACCACAAGGTTCTAAAAATGGTGGCAATGTAGTATCAATATGGGCCAAAACGTAATCATCTATATCGTGCTGGCACTTCCCAAGTAGGCCCCTGCGGGGAATAGAGAGAAAGATGGGAGGGGTCTGGTCCCAACAAGCCTACATCCACATATCTAGGTTAGGACAAAATGACCCACTCACCGGATGTATATTCTTCTGTATATTGTTTTATTAATATTATGCCTCAGAAACTCAAGCTTTTATTATCCATACTGCTGAACAGCTACCAACATTTCGAAGAGCAATCCTCTTCATCAGGGCACAAGCACGTGAACTACAAAAAATGAATACGTTCGAAAACTGCAATGTGAAATTAATATTTTTTACGATGAATATTTAATAAAAATATATATATATATAGCAACAGAAAGAAGCACCACATAATTATTTTATGTGGCAACCTGTACCTCCTTGTCACACTTGTTGTAAAACCAACTATTACCTGTTTTCCTGTTCTTTTCCCTGAATGCAGTAATACAAAAAGATACCAACAACAGGAGAGTAATAACAGATAAGTACCTCAGGAAGCAAGGTTTCTGGCTTCCACACTATGCTCTTGTAGCCATAATTCATAAGTCAGCAGAAAATACTAAAAGAGGCCTATGTGAAACACACATATCTCATAAAATTCTCCTCAGCAAATATATAAACCACTCTGTCCTTATATCATTTCAAACATGAGTACTAAATAACAGTTTAGCTAGAATACGATACTCAAATATAATAATACAGTAGCTTTCGATGACAGCTACCTGATAATCCTTAACTGAGTATTCAATAAAGAAAAAATACAGGTTACTCACCTGTAACAGGAGTTCTAGGAGTGGTATATGTTGTTCATCCACACTGTCTGGCAGGTTCCTTGCCACTTTAAATCTTGCCGGAAGGTCTTCAAGCTGGCTCCTCCCACCTACCCAGGTGGTAAAACCCTCAGCTCTGCCTCATGATGCCAGATCTAGCCCGCTCGAAGCCAGGTTACGCGTCGAAGCCGGGGAGGTCGGGTGGGTCGTGTGGATAAACAACATATACCACTCCTAGAACTCCTGTTACAGGTGAGTAACCTGTATTTCCAGGGACATGGATATGTTGTTCAATCCACACTTTGTGGCAGACTCCTAGCAGTTCTCCGGGAGGAGGGAGGCAAGGCGCGCACCCCCTACTTAGGGAATAAGGACTGGAGAACCGAGGTCCCAAAACCAGCATCCCGGCGTGACTCTAGGTCAATATGGTAATGGGAAATGAAGGTGTGTGCTGACTTCCAGGTAGCAGTCCTGCAGATTTCCTGGATAGGGACGTCCCTAGAAGCAGCCACCTAAGCAGCAGTATGGTGGGTAGAATGAGCTCTTATCCCTTTAGGAGGCTCCATGCCTGCCAACCTATAGCAGAGATCTATGCAGGAGGTGACCCACCTGCTTATCATCCACTTGGCTGCAGGTCTGCCAGGTGCAGCTTCAGCGAAGGTGACAAAACAGCTGGTGAACCTCTCCCCGAACTTCAGCCGTTCACTCCTTATAAGCAGTGAGCTCTTTTCTAGGGTCCAAAGTATGGAGCCTATATTTGGCCTCCGAGGTGTGATTGGGGTAGAACACCGGCAGAGTCAACACCTGGTTAAGGTGAAACTCCGACACCACCTTCAGAAGGAATTTTGGTTGGGGGCGAAGGACAACCTTGTCCCTGTGGAAGACCAGATAAGGAGACTCGATGGAAAGCGCCTAGAGCTCTCCCATCCTTCTGGCTGACGTTATAGCCACCAAGAAGGCGGTCTTCCACGACAGGTGGGAGACATCGCACCTGTGCATCGGTTCGAATGGCTTGCCCATGAGCTTAGCCAATACCAGCAGTAGATCCCACGGAGGTGGAGGTTCTCGCACCGGAAGTGATATGTGAGCAAGGCCTTGGAAAAAGCACCCGACCACCTTCTCCTGCACCACTGACTGCTTGCCGGCGTGCGCCTGGTAAGCAGAGATGGCTGCCAGATGCCCCTTGAGGGTCGTCGACCGAAGCCCTAGCTGAGAAAGGGACCACAGGTAGTCCAAAATACTAGCCAAGGGACAGGAAGAGGGGTACAACCCCTTGTTCTGACACCAAATGGAGAATCTCTTCCATTTGAAGGTGTAGCATTTTCTGGTCGACTCCTTACGGGACGCATCAACGATGTTGAGGACCTAGTCGGAAAGACCCAAGGCCTGGAACTCTAGCCGCTCAGGAACCAGGCCATCAGGTGCAGGGATTGAAGGTCCGGATGGAGAACCTTCCCCTTGTCAACTGAGATCAGGTCCGGGCGGGCTGGAGCTGAGGCTGAGGAGATCTGGGTACCAGAATTGGCAAGGCCAGTATGGGGCTACCAGGATCACCTGCGCCTTGTCCCTCCTCGCCTCGAGGAGCACCTTGTGGATCAAGGGAAATGGAGGGAAGGCGTAAAAGAGGCCCGGGGTCCACGGCCTCGAGAAGGCATCCCCCTGCAGCGAGCCCTGCTGAGGGGGGCAGACATGAAACAGCTTCAGCTTCGCATTCTCCCTGGCGGTGAACAGGTCCACCTGAGGGGTGCCCCATAGAAACATAGACATTGACGGCAGATGAGGACCGCTTGGCCCATCTAGTCTGCCCATTTCCCTACCTACAGGATAGGCCGTAGATCCTAGTTAACCAACAGCCTATTTCTTCCTACCCCCCCACAAGAATTGCCTTATGTCTGTCCCATGCATTCTTGAATTCTCCCACAGTTTTAGACCCCACAACCTCCTCAGGAAGGCTGTTCCATGCACCCACTACCCTCTCTGTGAAATAATACTTCCTCACATTGCCCCTGAACTGCCCTCCTTCAATTTTTAAATTGTGTCCCCTTGTTCTTGCAAGTCTCTTTTTCTGAAAGATGCTACCCTCTTGGACTTTGTTGATTCCACTGAGGTACTTAAAAGTTTCTATCATGTCCCCCCTCTCCCTTCTTTCCTCAAGGGTATACATATTAAGCTCCTTTAGTCTGTCCTCATACGGCTTTCTTGCAGACCCTGCACCATTTTAGTTGCCTCTCTGACCACCTCTATCCTGTCTATGTCCTGCGGAGATGAGGTCTCCAGAACTGGACACAGTACTCCAGATGGGGTCTCACCAACTGTCTGTACAGAGGGATAACAACTTCCTGTTTTCTGCTGCTGATGCCTCTCCCTATACATCCCAGTATACCCCCAGCCCTCCCTACTGCCTTCTCACATTGCTTGCTAGCCTTAAGGTCATCTGATATGATTATCCCCAGGTCCCTTTCCTTTTTTGTTGTTGTTACTACCTCCCCACCCATTGTGTATTCTTCCCCTGGGTTCTTGTTTCCCAGGTGCATTATTTTGCACTTCTTTGCACTGAAACCTAGCTGCCATACTTCTGACCATTCCTCCAACCTTGCCAAGTCCCTTTTCATCCTTTCCATGCCTCCTTGTATATCATTTAAAAGGCTGCTCAGTGCTTGTGTTGGGACTCCCTGCAATGGACTGGGGCGGGTAGGAGACTGGCTGCATCGGGTCCCCCCCCTCCCGTTTTAGGTGCCGGCAGCTCCACTGGACTCAAGCCTGCAAGCGGAGGGAAGAGCTGGCTCCTCGCTGTTTTAGGAAACCCATTTCGCAATTGGCTGAAAGGATCGGTGACGACGCCGGGGGATTTAAAAGGCTGCTCAGTGCTTGTGTTGGGACTCCTGCAACGGACTGGGGCGGTAGGCGACTGGCTGCATCGGGTTCCCCCGCTTCCCGGTTTTAGGTGCCGCAGCTCCACTGACTCAAGCCTGCAAGCGGAGGGAAGAGCTGGCTCTCGCGTTTTTAGGAAAACCCATTTCGCAATTGGCTGAAAGGATCGTGACGACACGGCGGGGATTTAAAAGGCTGCTCAGTGCTTGTGTTGGGACTCCCTGCAACGGACTGGGGCAGGTAGGCGACTGGCTGCATCGGGTTCCCCCGCGCTTCCCGGTTTTAGGCGCCAGCAGCTCCACTGGACTCAAGCCTGCAAGCGGAGGGAAGAGCTGGCTCCTCGCGGTTTTTAGGAAAACCCATTTCGCAATTGGCTGAAAGGATCGGCGACGACGCCTTGGCGGGGGATTTAAAGGCTGCTCAGTGCTTGTGTTGGGACTCCTGCAACGGACTGGGGCGGGTGAGACATCTGGCTGCATCGGGTCCCCCCGCTTAGGGCTGCAGCTCCACTGACTCAAGCCTGCAAGCGGAGGGAAGAGCTGGTCCTCGCGTTTTTGAATTGCCCACCCACCCACCCGCCTGTGGTTGTGCTGAACAGTACAGGCTGCTTTCGGCTGTAGCCCTGCCCAGGTTCTCTCTCTCCCAATCCAATCCTCGCACACTCTCCACCAGGAGGAGCTACCTTCTCACGTCACCAGCTGATCTCTGCTCAAGCCACCTTAGTCTGCAACACCTCCCGCCGTGTTCTCACTTGCTCTTCCACCCTGCCACGGCCACGATTTCCTGGTGTGTGCCCTGCTTTCCCCCTGCTATTCAGCCTCACAAAATGCACTAGACTTTCCCGAGCCATCTCCTCATGTCAGGAGCATCGGAGTGCGCCCGGTTTCCCCCCTTGTGACTGTGCTGTCTCAAACTATGCTAGTCTACCTCTATGAAATGTTCTCCTGCTAGACTATTTGCCTGACTTTTGCATCTAACTCCATAAGTAGCAAGCTTAAACTGACTCCTTCTGTCTCCCACTGTTCTGGTGCCTGCTGGACAAATTTGCCGGACTGTTTGCATTGCAGCATACTTAACCTGATTCTTTCTGTCTCCCACTGTTCTGGTGCCTGCTGGACAAATTTGCCTGACTGTTTGCATTGCAGCATACTTAACCTGATTCTTTCTGTCTCCCACTGTTCTGGTGCCTGCTGGACAAATTTGCCTGACTGTTTGCATTGCAGCATACTTAACCTGATTCTTTCTGTCTCCCACGGTTCTGGTGCCGAAGGATCCTTAATACTGATTAACCTAGGTTAGCTTTAAACTTACCGAATCTATTCTAATTGTCTGCCTATTGCCTACCACTGACCCTGTAGCCTCGCCTCGGGCTTCTCTATATCGTAGCCTCAGGACTTATAACTGAAGCCTGTGGTAAATATTTCACAATAATCTAATTCTGTATTAGCTGCCTAAATGTTAGTCATTGGTATTGCTGACACTACTCATTCTAGGTGGTACTGCGATGTAAGTTTTCATCCTGCTTTCTCCTGTGACAAGGAATAGTGCTGCCGTAGGTTCGCTAGCAACCCAACCGCCTAGTGTCTCCTGCCTGTTTTGCTCTTCCCCTGCGAGGAAGGAATTGCTTGTTGTACCCCTGGTGGAGGCCTGACTCAGATGTTTCTTCACCTTATGACCTATGGCTAGTACTTTCATACTAGGTTCCTGTTAATTAGGGGGCGAACTGCTCTTTAGCTGCTCTGTGAATCAGACTGCCGAACCTGCTCCGGCCGCAATAGTGTAAGGGTGGTTCTTGGGAAGTTGTCACAGTCACTATTGCCCGTTACTAACCCTTGGCCTCCTGGCCCTACTCTTGCTATCCAGGCGAGAAGCACAGATAAGCCACATCATGCCTCCATACTGGAACAGGGCATCATCCTGGCATTGATTTACATACTGGGCAACTCGACTGACGCCCTCGCTAAAACTGCCTTCTGCCCCACGACACCTGTGAGGGTCGAGAGAAGGAGGCTTGACACTTTGCATGTCCCCCCAAGGTGCAATTCCTTCTCCTGGCAGCACATGTATTCTCTAAGAAAGGGTCCTCACAGGGTCCTTCTCTTCAGTAGGAGACCTACCCCTAGGCAGGTCATCGTGTCCATACCCCTTCCAACCATCACACTCCTGAGCTCATTAGCTGCCCTTCTTCTAGTGGCAGGAGATATCCAACCTAACCCTGGCCCAGAGACAGCCAATGTCTCTATCTCCTCCCCCCTTGATAAGGCTTGGGATGGAGCCAAGGGTCTGAGGATGGTGCATATGAATATCTGCAGCCTGAGACCTAAGATCTCAGAGGTGCAGGCATGGCTGGCAGTCTATAATCCAGATCTATTAGCGGTCTCGAGACTTGGCTTAAACCCCACATTCCAGATCATGAAGTAGCAATCTCCGCTATGTCCTTTTCAGAAAGATAGACCCTCCAAAAAGAGGGGCGGGTGCTAATTTATGTCAAGGACAATATCTCTTCCTCTCTCGCCAGGCAGCCCCTTGACCTGGCCCTGAATGCTGAAGCTATATTCGCTCGCTCAAAATTGGTGGGTTAAGCACCTCACTATTGGCTGTGTATATAGCCCACCATCCAATGCACTCTGCCTCTGGATGAGCTCCTGAAGAGCTCAGCGGTTGACACTGCTTCCTAGACTATCCTTCTAGGCGACTTCAATTTAAACTGGGGTCAGGAAGGAAATCTGCCATCAACGAAATTCTACACGACTCCCACCTCGCTCAAATAATTACCCTACCGACCAGAAGGAACCACAAACCGTAGGCACTTTATAATAGACTGGGTCCTGACCTCGTCCCCTAGTAATGTAAAGCTGGCAGGGATCCTGGGAGATGCCCTGAGCGACCACTCACCTATATTTGTTATTTGGAAGAATAATGCTACTAAAGTCCCTCCTAGGTCTATTACTACCAGAGACTACTCCAACTTCCACCCTGACCAGTTCATTGGCTACCTAAATAGCACTGACTGGAACCCCATTAGACTCCTACCTAACCTGGAGGATGCTGTCAAATTTTTCCAAACCACCTCATTAAAGTCACCGACCTCTTTGCCCCTATGAAACCTATAGGGTCAAAGGCAGCTGTTATAAGTGGATCTCATCCTAAAGCCCTGATGTCCACTGGACAAAGCGTGGAAAAGTTCAGGAAATCTAAGCTTCCAGTGGACTTTGTTAACTATAGGGCCCTCAGAAACCAATGCAAACTGGCCATAAAGAAAGCCAAGAAGGAATATATCACCAGTCTCCAAAAAGCTAACCTGGGAAACCCTAGATACTTCTGGTCACACATTAACGAACTCCTAAAAGGAGGTACGAAATCAACAACTGGCCCTATCCTGGTGAACGGGCAAGTACTCGAAGAGGCGCCTCTCATCGCAGAGGCCCTAAACGGTTTCTTCACAAACCTGATGCGCATAAGGTGGGTCCCTTCGATAACAAGAGCGAACCCAATAGGCCCCTGACCCTTGAACTAGACCGCCCTCTGTTTCATCTGTGGCTGGTTAGGGAAAGGGAGGTACTGCTCATCCTTAAATCCCTGCGGGCGAGTGGCACTGGGGGCCCTGATGGGATCCAGACTCGAATCCTCAAGGAGGGTGCCCCATCTTTAGCCAAGCCTCTAACCTGGCTGATAAATCGGTCCCTTATGGAAGGGTCTGTCCCTGAGCCATGGAAGCAAGCCCTTGTGATCCCCATTGGATGGGGGGCCACCGAGCCTATCGGGAACTACAGGCCTATCTCCCTGTTGTCTGCAATAGCGAAATTACAGGAGAAGCTTGTATACTATCAACTACGCGAATATCTGGAAACACACCAGATTATCTCTTCATCGCAGCACGGCTTCAGATCCAAGCATGGGACGGACACTGCACTAACCAAATTTTCGGCTGATATCCTAGGCAATATAGACGCAGGGGTCAGCACAGGCGCGGTCTTCATGGACCTGTCTAAAGCATTCGACCGGGTAAACCATAACCTCCTTTTACAAAAAATGTGCGCTCTAGGCATGGACGCTCATGCCCTTGGATGGCTGGCTAATTACCTTATGGGCCGGACCCAGAGGGTCAAGTGGAAGGACTATGTCTCCCAGTCTGCACCGCTCAAAGTAGGAGTACCTCAGGGGTCAATACTTGGTCCCCTTCTCTTCACTTTGTTTATAAATGATCTGCACTCACATTGTGGGAGCAGCAGCGCTATCCAATACGCGACGATGCTGTATTTTCCGAGCCTCTCCTAACTTAGGAGAACTGGGGAAAGCCCTCCAAGAGGACATTCTTCTGCTGGAGGACTGGCTCTTCGGAATAAAATGGTATTAAATACCAGCAAAACTAAAGCGATGTTATTTGGGCCCAGATCCTTGGTACAGATAGGTCGCTGCCCTTCAGCTCCAGTCCAGAGGGGGCGAAACTTGAGGTGGTTACTCCACTAAATACCTAGGGCTAACTTTGGACCAAGGCTTCACCCTAAAAAATCATATTGACCAACTCACCAAAGCCATACATGGTAAACTCGGTATCCTCTACAGAATAAAGGACCAGATTATCCCAGAAGCCAGAGTTGCCATCGCAACTAGCGTACTTCTCCCCAAGCTCACTTTTGCGGCACCTGTTCTCCAAGGCGTGGCCGCCACGGAACTTGGCAGGCTCCAGACCCTATACAATAAGATTGTCCGATTTGCAACATTATCTCACCCCAGGACACACCACTGCGAGGCTCAAGCCAAGCTCAGCTGGCCATCATTGGAAGCCCGCCTCATCTACCCCACTCTATGTCCCGCTTAAGCTTCTGGGCCCTCACCTCCCTAGTCTCAAAGGACTAGTTAGTGTCAAAACCAACCTGAGGAGCCTCCGCCTCAGGACAAAACCTCTTAGTGGTCCCCAAAACAAAGACAAAAGCTGGGTCCAGGTCCTTTGCTTTACTGCACCCTGCCACTGGAACAAACTCCCACTGGAGGTACGGGAGGCAGGGTTTATCACCTGCTTCCGGACTAAGCTCAAAGCTCACCTGTTCGCAAGGAGCACTTGCCAATGCACTAGGCACTGACCTTACGTTTCGGCCCTTCCTCCCTCTCCACCTTCTGGATGATAAAGGCTATTTAGTCTCTCACAGTTATACAGTATGGCATTTGCCGTATGTGTGTTATCTCTGTTTAAACCATTTGTAATTTATGCAAGCTTGCAGCCCTGCTTACCTATCTGTACTGTCTGTTAACCTGTATGATAATTTTACAGCTCTTATCTGCTTTTACTGTTTCTATGTACCTGTACTGTAGTGTTTACCCCCGGGTCGCCCCTGAAAAAGAGACCTCCGGGGCCCAGTGGGCCTACCCGGTCAACAAAATTCAATAAATAATAAATAAATATATCAACCCTGTTGCAGATCTTTGTGTCATCTGCAAAGAGGCATACTTTTCCTTCCAGTCCCTCTGCAATGTCACTGATGAAGACATTAAAAAGGACTGGACCCAATACTGAACCCTGCGGTACCCCACTAGTAACCTCTCTTTCTTCAGAGTGGACTCCATTTACAATTACCTTCTGTGTCCTGTTGTGCAGCCAATGTTTTACCCAGGCTACCACCCTGGGACCCACTCCCAGGCTGGTTAATTTGACTATTAATCTTTGTGTGGGACTGTGTCAAATGTCTTGCTAAAGTCTAGGTAGGCCATGTCCACAGCCCTCCCTGGTCTACTACTTTGGTCACCCAGTCAAAGAAATCTATTAGATTCATCTGACATGACCTTCCCGCTGTGAATCCATGCTGCCTTGGGTCCTGTGCTCCACTGGCCTCTAGGTACTCAACTATTCTTTCCTTCAGAAGTGACTCCATCACTTTCTGTACCACAGAGGTCAGACTGACAGGTCTGTAGTTTCCTGCCTCTATCTTCGTCCCACTTTTGTGAAGGGGAATCACATCCGCCTTCCTCCAGTCCTCGGGTACCACACCATCCTCCCATGATTTATTAAAAGAGTAGCCAGTGGTTTCACTAGTTCCTCCCTTAATTCTTTTAGAATTCTGGGGTGAATTCCATCAGGACCCATTGCTTTGTCCACCTTCAGTTTTAGGAGTTCTTGCAGAACCCTTTCTTCTGTGAAAGGACTGGGATTGACCCCCCTATCAAGAGTGTGAAAGGACTGGGATCGACTCCCCTATCAAGAGTGTGAAAGGACCCCAATGGGAGAACAGGTCTTGCACTACCTCAGGCAGGGGAGACCACTCGTGAGATTCAGTGCCTATCCGGCTGAGGGCATCGGACAGAATGTTGGAGGCTTCTGCCACATGGATGGCTAGGAGATCTGCCTCCAGGCTGATCACAAGAGACCAGATGCGGAGAGCCTCCTTGCACAGAGGCAAGGAGTGCGTCCCACCCTGACGGTTGAGGTAGTACATGGTCGTGGTGTTGTCCGTCTGGACCTGAACCACCTGACCCCGTACAAACGGAGCGAAGGCGGTAAAGGGGCTAGTCGAACCGCTCAAAGCTCCAGCAAGTTGATGTGGCATCGAGACTCCTGAGGAGACCAGAGGCCATGGGCCTGGAGATCCCACAGATGGGCACCCCAACCCATCAGAGAGGCGTCGGTCATTACAGTGACTGTCAACTCGGGGTGGACAAACGGGATACCCTCCTGCAGATGAGCTGGGACGAGCCACCACTGCAGCCCATCCAACATCTCCTGGATCACTCTCACCGGCTGGTCCAGAGGACCGGAGCGCTATGACCACTGGCTGGCCAGCCCCCACTGCAGGGGGCGCATATGCCAGCGGGCTCAGCAGACCACACTGGTGCAGGCAGCCAAGAGGCCCAGAAGGCGCAGGAAGTCCCAGACAGGGTGCAATTGCCCAACTAGAAATAGTTGGGCAAAGGAGGAAAGGACCTCGGTCCTGTCCGCCGGGCTCTGCCCCGATGAATTGAATCACCTGGGATGGCACGAGTTCCGATTTGGCCTCGTTGATGAGGAGGCCAATCTGAGAGCAGACCTGGAGGGCCAGATCCCTGGACCGCTCCACCTCCAACCTGAGGGGCTGCAATCAGCCAGTCATCCAGGTAGGGTACACCCGACCCCTCGGCGCTGTAGGAATGCTGTCACCACTGCCATGCATTTGGTGACGACCCTGGAGCTGGAGAAAGGTCAAGGACATGGCCCGGAACTGGTAAAGAGATCCCTCTGCTCTGAAGCGGAGGAATCGCTGATGAGACGGACGGATTGGGACGTGAAAGAATGCGTTCTAGAGATCCAGAGAGCAGAACCACGTGCCTAGTTCCAAGGATGGAATGATCTGAGCCAGAGTGACCATCCTGAAGGTGCACGGCCTTAGGAACTTGTTCAGGTCATGCAGGACGTGAATGGGGTGCCAGCCCTCCATCTGCTTTGGGACCAGGAAGTACCCGGACACAAACCCTGGGTGTGGAGGAGGGTCCGCCAACTCGCTGATCACCTCCTTCTGGAGAAGCAGGGCAATGTCGGCTCGATGAGCCGACAGAGAGGCTGCGGAACCTGTTGCCCCCGTGAGGCGATGGCTCGATAGGGAGGGGACTGCTTGAACTCCAGAGGCAGACCCCTGCCGACCACTTCTAGCACCCAGCGGTCCGTAGTGATAGCGGACCAGGCGGAAAGGAAGTGGCGGAGCCGTCCCCCCCACGGGGGGAACCCAGGGAGGAGTGACGAGGCTGGGGGTGACACCCCTCAACCCAGCACTGGGCATGCTTGGAGGAAGGGCTGGCCGAGGGGTCTCCTGGACCCTTCCCTCCAGGCTTCCTACTGGAGAAAGTGGCAGACTTGGCCTTAGGGCCCCAAGTGTGAGCCTGCTGGCCCTGTTGCTGGTGCTGCTGTGCCAGACGCGCCACAGGGGCGGAAGGGCGAAAGGGCTTACGCTGCTGCTGGCGGCCTTTGTCCTTCTGGGCAGATGTGACAGAGTCCAAGGTGGCATTGGACTTCTCGATCCTCTGGAGATGGCCTTCCACCCCTGGCCCAAACAAGTCGGTGCCCAGGAAGGGAACATTTGCCAGCTTGTGCTGGGTGTCCCTCATGAAGGTGGAGCTCCGCAGCCAAGCTCTGAGGCGCATGGCTACTGCGGCCGCTACTGACCGAACGCAAGAGTCACCGATGTCCAAAGAAGTTTTGGGCTGCTGTTTAGCCACCGCCTTTCCCTGATCCCGCACCTGCTTGACCATTGTCTGAAGGTCAGCCGGGAGATGGGGAATCACCTCATTCAGGGAACCCATAAGGGCGTGTGAAAAATGTGCCATCAGTACAGCCGAGCTTATCTGTCGAAGGCCTAAGGAGGAAGCAGCGTAAACCTTCCGTCCCGAATAATCCAGCTTTTTGGATTCTTTATCGGGCGGTTTGTCCACGTCCCTAGCGTTCCTGGAACGCCGGAAAACACTGTCAGTCACCAGCCCCTCTGCAGAGGGGTGCTCTGAGAAACCAGAGAGTGAACCGGTGTGGACCGCGTACTTGCGAGCCATCCTGGCTGAAGGCGCGGGACAAGATGCAGGCTGCTGCCACAACTGTCCAGGAAGGGAACAAGTCTTTTGAGCAATCGGTTTAAATGCTTCATTGGCAAGCTTTTAAACTAGTCAAGGGGGGAGGCACTGATGAGCAGCAGGAAAATCCCAGCCTCTCCCTACAAAACAGGGTACTAAATGAGAAAAGACCGGTAGAAAGGTCAGTGGGGATGCTGCAACAGAAAGTAAAGCCATCAAAAAATGGAGAGCAATGAGTACCAATGCACGTAGTCTGAGTAACAAGCTTCCTGAATTAGTGGCCTTGATGGAGGAGGAACATCTGGATATCGTGGCAGTCACAGAAACATGGTTCGCATAAAACCATGACTGGGACATAAACATACCAGGATACACTATCTACAGGAGGGACAGGGAGGGTAAAAGAGGAGGAGGAGTAGCTCTTACATAAGGGAAGGAATCAAAGTAACAGAACAAAAGAGAAAACAGGGAGGAGAAGAAGCACTGTGGTAAATTTGGAGACCGCAATGGCACCACAATCCGCATAGGGTTTATATACAGACCCCCTTCTCAGGGGGAGGAAATAGACCAGGAAATGATAGAAAGTATACTTAGTATGGCAAAAAAAGGGGAGATATTGCTGATGGGTGATCTGAATATGCCAGATGTTAACTGGAGTGCAGTTGCCACAGCCACTTCGAAGAGTGGGGTTATTCTAGATGCCCTACAGGGGGCATGCCTTAGACAACTAGTATTGGAGCCCACTCGAGAGAGAGCAATCTTAGACCTGGTTCTCTCAAATGGAGATGAAGAGAGGATCACAGATGTAGAAGTGGGTAGCCATCTGGGAACTAGCGACCATCGAACAGTATGGTCTACAATAAACACAGCAATAGAGTCAAGCCACAAAGGCAAAGGTACTGGACTTTAGGAGGGCTGACTTGCCAAAATGGGTAAGTGCCTAAGGAATGCACTAGCACATGGGCAGGAAGGATGGGTGGAAGAACAATGGGGAATAATAAACTGCCATCACAGAGGCAACAAGCCTTGTGTGAAGCAAATAAACAAAACTAAACGATGTAAGAAACCACTATGGTTCAGAAAGGAAGTGGCATGAAGGTTCAAGAGAAAAGAAAGCTTCAGGAAGTACAAGGAATTGCAGAAGGAGCAGGACAGAGAACTGTATCAGTTAAAGCAAAAGGAAGCTGGGAAGGCAGTCAGAACAGCAAAGGCCCAAACCGAGGAAAAGATAGCCAACTCAGTTAAGAAGGGGAGAAAACCTTTATAGGTACATCAGTGAGCTAAGGAAGACCAAGGGAGGGATAGTGAGGCTTAATAAAGGGGGGACTGTGAAAGGCAGAGATACTAAACAAATATTTTTGCTCAGTATTTACAAAGGAAGGGGGTACCTAGAACAAACAGTAGAAACACACTGGATACAGAAGTTGATACTAGCCCATTTACAGAAGAAAGGGTTCTGAAAGAACTCTAAAACTGAAGGTGGACAAAGCAATGGGGCCTGATGGGATTCATCCCAGAATTCTAAAAGAACTATGGGTAGAATTAGTGACACCACTGACCACCCTGTTTAACAAATCATGGGAGGATGGGGTGGTACCCAAGGACTGGAGGAGGACAGATGTGATTCCCCTTCACAAAAGTGGGAGCAAGGCAGAAGCAGGAAACTACAGACCTGTTAGTTTAACTTCAGTGGTAGGGAAAATGATGGAATCACTTCTGAAGGAAAGAATTGTCAAGTATCTAGAGGCCAGAGGGGCACAGGACCCAAGGCAGCATGGATTCACAGCAGGAAGGTCATGCCAGACAAATCTGATAGATTTCTTTGACTGGGTGACCAAAGTAGCAGATCAGGGAGGGGCTGTGGACATGGCCTACCTAGACTTTAGCAAGGCATTTGACAAAGTCCCACACAAAAGATTAATATACAAGTTAGCTAGCCTGGGATGGGTCCCAAGATGACAGCCTGGGTAAAAATTAGCTGGAAAATAGGACACAGAGAGTAATAGTAAATGGAGTCCACTCTGATGAAAGGGGGGTTACTAGTGGGGACCGCAGGGTTCAGATTAGATCAGTCCTCTTCAATGTCTTTATAGTTTACATTGCAGAGGGACTGAAGGAAAAGTATGTCTCTTTGCAGATGACACAAAGATCTGCAACAGAGTTGATGCACAAGGTGGGGTGGAAAGGATGAAAAGGACTTGGCAAGGTTAGAAGAATGGTCAAATGTATGGCAGCTTAGATTCAATGCTAAGAAGTGCAAGGTAATGCACCTGGGAAACAAAACCCAGGGAAGAGTACACAATGGGGGTGAGATACTAACAACAACAAAATGGAAAGGGACCTGGGGTAGTCATATCAGATGACCTAAAGGTGGGCAAGCAATGTGAGAGGGCAGCAATGAGGGCTGGGGGATATTGGGATGCATAGGGAGAGGCATCACCAGTAGAAAACAGGAAGTATTATCCCTCTGTACAGACAGCTGGTCAGACCCCATCTGAGTACTCGCGGCAGTTCTGGAGACCCAGTCTCGCAAAGACATAGACAGGATGGAAGCTGTCCAGAGGAGGGCATCAAAATGGTGCAGGGTCTGCACCGGAGACATATGAAGAGAGACTAAAGAAGCTTAATATGTATAGCCTCGAGGAAAGGAGGGAGAGGGGGACATGATAGAAACTTTCAAGTACCTCAAGGAATCAACAAAGTCCAAGAGGTAGCATCTTTCAAAAAAAGAGTGTGCAAGAACAAGGGGCACAATTTGAAGATAGAGGGGGCGGCTCAGAGGTAATTTAAGGAAGTATTTTTTACAGAGAGGGTGTGGATGCATGGAACGGCTCGAGGAGGTCGTGGAGTCAAAAACAGTGGTGGAATCTGCCAGGCATGGGACAGTCATAAGGCAATTTAGGGATGGGGTAGGAAAAGTAGGCTGCTGGTTAACTAGGATCTGCAGCTTATCCAGTAGGCAGGAAATGGGCAGACTGGGTGGGCCAAGCAGTCCTTATCTGCCGTCAAATCTCTATGTTTCTATGTTTCTATGTAACCCAGGGCTGGGCTACAATGGCTTCGGCCACTGGGAAGGCCTCCGAGGGGAATCCCTTGGTCCAGTATCTCTGTTAGGGGATACCTTGCCGTTTCTGAATGGATTCGAGCTGCATCCCAGTGGACTCTGAGATGAGTCAAAGTATTCCCAAGAACGAGGATGGGCTCTCGTCCACTGACTGACCCCCTGCAGACTCCAGGTCAATGGGCCTGGAGTACAGGGAGCAGTCATCAGACTCTGAGGAGTCTCTAAACAGTTGCTGAGCGTCTGAGCCACCCTCCACCTGCCGAGGCCGACTGGGAGTGAGGGTGACCAACAACCTGTGGGGCAAGCCCTGACCTGACCAAGAATCCTTGGCTGGGGCCCCAGTCTTTGGTTGAGGAGGCGGTGGTTCCACTCACAGTGGATGGAGCAGCCGTTGCAGTGGAACAACTGGCACCGGGTCGGCCCTCGGCCAACTACGTAGAGGTTGCTTCGGTCGCCCGTGACAGCCCTTAATGGCCGGAGAAGGCGAGTGGGCCGGCTTGGTACCGGCCAACAAAAGTTGCTGCCACATCATGTCCTCGTAGCACCGGCGTAACTTACGTCAGAGCCTATCCTCCGAAGAGGATGAAGAGGACGAGCGGCAATGCCGCTTTCCATGGTGCCGAGACCACCGATGTCGGCGGGACCTACTCAACATGGAAGAGGGCTGAGACCAAGACCTTCGGGGTCACAGAGGGTGGGTCAAAGAGGGGGCGGGGGAAGCCAGCTCATCCCTCGGTTCAGGGTCCTTGACCGGGGACTTCGCTACAAGAGGCACGGGCAAGTCCTCAGTTACCACCGGGGGAACAGGTAAAGAAGGGTTGTCGGCTTTTCCAGTCGACAAACTGTCCAACAGGTCAAGAAAAATCTCGACAGCGTCGACGGGTGTCTCGGCCGGCTGACCTGACGGGACACTGCGGAAGTCAGTGGCCTTAGCCACAACCTCGACCGAAGTCGAGAGTCGACGGTCTGGTAAAGGGGATCTCTCCCACTCCCATGAACGTCGACGGTGGGACTTACCTTTTGGTTCTTTTTTCTTGAACCTACTGGTATGTCCTGATGGCCCTTCTCCCTTGGTGGAGAGGAACTGGCAAAGCTCCTTAAAAGAAGCAGTGAGGAGGAGCCCAAGGAGAGTGGGATAAACGCCGTGGCCGAGGAGGAAGATGACGCGGCCTGGGCCGCCTCCTCCTCGAGGGCGATCAACTGCTCCAGCTGCTCTTCGGAGCCCGCAGCCACGGACACCGCCCAACAGGCCTCCTTTGACTTCACCAGCGGGTACCATTTCTCAGGGGGTCCAAGTTGTAGTCGGGCAGTGCAGTCCTCTAAAACTGAAGCCGTTAAGGACTTGCACAGATCGCAGGTCTGTGGATCGTGGGCAAGACCCATGCAGTAAACGCACGTAGAGTGCAGATCAGTCAGGGACATCTTCTGCCCGCAAGGGCACCGACGGAAGCCAGGAGTGGATTTGTCCATCGCAGCCATGAGGTTAGATGAATACTGTAGTCTAGTAAACTTTAAAATTATTTTTGGAAAACCTAAAGAGTTTGGATCCAGGCCTAAAACACAGAGCGCTAAAGAGGGAACCTGAGCTTCCAAGCGGTAAGAAAGATCTGACGTCATGGGACGGAGTCAAGGGTTTTACCAATGGTGGGTGGGAGGAGACAGCTTGAAGACCTTCTGGCAAGATTTAAAGTGACAAGGAACCTGCCACAAAGTGTGGCTAGAACAACATATCCACATCCCTAGAAAGTGTAATTCCAAAACCTGGGAGAAACCAGTCAACGGTTCAATTATTTACCTTCATACAAGAAGGGATTGAAGACTATTCCTGCATGCCCTTCTTGTTTAAAGGAGTAGTACACCCAGAATTTGCAAAAACATATGTTGTGCAGAGTGTTTTGATTTGTGTGTGACGTCCTAGTGTGTCCTTCCCTCTGTCTGCTGTTAGGAGTTTTTCCTAAATTAGCCTGCTAGCTTTATGGTAGTTTTATGACCCCTGGGGATCTCCATCTCAGCAAGCTTTATTGCTTTTCTTGTACCTGCGGTGCATCCTGTCTCATGTGACAGTGATGTAGCAGAGACCATAGACTGATCAGCAAGCACTGCTTCAGAAACAGTTCACAACAGCAGAGCTGTATTATTTTTCTTATCCAGTGAGTACAAATGGCTACATTTACAGTTTAGCAGATACCAGAGAGCTACATGAGTGGGTTTTCTACAAGAAAACAGCTACAATCTTTTCTTTACTAATTATATCACTGATGATCTAGGCCAATTTATGTGCTTTTTTTATGGTTGTGTGTAGTTTGATTAAATTAAAAGTTTTAAAATCAAAACACTTACTCCTGCTAGCTAGACCTGACACATAGAAAACAAAAATATTGAATTAGAGCTGTTTAGTAGCTGTTTTCTTAAAGAAAACCCACTCAGTTGGCTCTCAGGTATCTCTATCTGCTAAACTGTAAATGTAGCCATTTGTACTCACTGGATAACAAAAGTTACACAGCTCTACTGTTGTGAACTGTTTCTAAAGCAATGCTTGCTGATCAATCTATGGCCTTGGCTACATCACTGTCACATGAGACAGGATGCATTGTACGTACAAGAAAAGCAGTAAAGCTTGCTGAGATGGAGATCCCCAGGAGTAGTAAAACTTCCATAAAGCTAGCAAGCTAATTTAGGAAAAACTCCTAATAGCAGACAGAGGGAAGGACACACAAATCAAAACACTCTGCACAACATATGTTTTTACAAATTCTGAGCGTACTACTCCTTTAAATGACTGCTAACATGTGCTAATCTGTAAAAATGTGAAAACCAAAATGCAAGCCTGACCTATGTCTCAGCTTTAAATTTACCATACTTCATTCATCATAACATTTTAAATTAAAAAGGTTGATCAGAAAAAAGGACAAGCAGCATCTTGTGCTCTGTGAGCAGGATCACAGACGAGAGGAAGTGCTCTAAAACTGGCAGCTTTATACTTCACTCAAAAGCCACACTGAGGCATGGTCTGTAAACAGCATTCGGACATCCTGCCACTGACACTGACGTGTCACTAATTTCCATTCTTAGATGGTCCACACAAGTAATTAAATATAAAACTTAACACAGCCTGTTCTGCTTTTCAAGAACTGAACCGAACAACACCATTTGGCTGCTTAGCCTCTAGATGAAAGTTTCACATCAGGCAAAAATATTTAAAACCAATAACATAGTTACCAGTAATGCGTCAAACAAAGTAACCATTGAAGATGTAGCCCCACATATCTGAGGCACTCCAAATCCAACAGCTCATCCAGACATGAAATATGCCACTGTCTACTGGTTTAACTCGAAAACATTTGCATTAAATGTCTAAATACTGTGTAAACAGCAAGTGCTACATGTGGTTTGGCAGGTCACATGAAACTTAAAAAAATATACAGAACTATCAGTTGTAAGGATCAGATATAAATTTATCGGTAGCACCAAAAAATGTTTTTTCAAATTTTTACAGATTATAATGTGCTATCGAGCATTTAAACAGGGAGGCTATGTATGAATGGAATTGGAGGTAAATAGTTTGACCACTGACTGGTTTCTCCCAGGTTCTGGAATGGCTTTATTCTTTGCTGAATAATTATAATTAATTAAGGATTAACAGGTAGCTGTAATCAGAAGCTACTGGATTATTATATCTGAGTGAAATGATATAAGAACAGAGTGGTTTATGTATTTGCTTAGGAGAATTATATGAGGGATGTGTTTTTTCAATAAGCCTCATTATTTTCAGCTGAACGTATGCATTATGGCTACAAAGCATAGTGCAGAAGCCAGAAACTTTGACTGCAGAGAAAAAATGATCTGTTATTGCTCTCTTGATGTCGGTAATCTTCTTTCATTACTGCATTTTGGCAAAATATGAATTAATAGATTAGAACAAAAAAAGGTGATACAGTCAGACCTCGTTAATCCGTGCCTTGTTAATCCGTATGTCTGACTACCTGAATGAAAAACACTGCATACAGACTTTTTGTTGAGTTATTGACCTCTTTATTATCACTGTCTGGTTACTACGTAGAGTTTTATTATGTAACAAAACTAGTAAACACAAATGTGTATGGATTAACCAGGTCTGACTATAGTTGGTTCTACAACAAGTGTGACGGGGGTACAGGTTGCCACATGAACATTATACCGTGCTCCTTACTGCTGTAATATGCATATTTATTAAAAATATTTTTTATGATGATTAATAATTTCATATTGTAAATGTTTTCTGTATATCATAATTAATTGATTTCTGAATAGACAGAATAATGCAATACATCCATCCACCCATACAGACATCACTGATTACCACACTGCAATTTCTGTGTAATACTTATGTAAATACTTTTTTGTAGTTTACATGTTTGTGCTCTGAGGGAGAGGATTGCTCCTCGAAACGTCAGCAATTGTTCAGCAGTCTGGATAACAAGAGCACAAGTATCTGAAGCATGATATTAATAAAACGCAATTATAAATATCTCAGGACCGTTGTCAGCTACAGATAAGCACTATACCTCATTTAACCCTTGCTGTGCCATGGACTGATATATCAGTCCAGAATTCCTACACATTCTAATTCTGGCAGCAGACTAGGGGTTAATAGAAAAAATTACTCACCTTAGTAATGTTGTTTCTTCTAATGGAGTCTTGCTATATTATGACATATGCAGTATAACCCCAGGTTAGAACTGCTCTGGAGGTGAAAGAGTTAACTTTCCATGCAGGGCATGGAATCTTGAGCGCGAGCTCGGTTGAACACTCTGTCTGTTGTAGCTCAAACTTAAACTGTCAGATCTTTACAAGCAAAAACTCACTAAGGTTCTGTGTGGAAGCCATAAACCTACACTAGCCCACTGGCTACTAACTACAAAACACATTTTATTCTTGATCCCAAAACAAAGACTCAAGTCAGGGATTCAAGAAAGAAAAATAAGATAACACCTAAGCACCCTAAGAAAGGGTGAAATAAAGTGGGCATCTATGAAGTGCCAATATATGCACTGCCCACCCACATCCCAAAATAGAGGTTCTGAGAGGGGCAGGTTGGGGAGGTTTATATAGTAAGACTCCATTAGAAGAAACAACATTACTAAGGTGAGTAATTTTTCTTCAAACAACATGAAGTCTTGCTATATTATGACATATGCAGACTACACAGCAGTACCTCCATGGAGGAGGGACAGAACCTACTTAGGAAATAGGCTCTGAAGCACAGCTGTGTTAAATCGAGCATCACTCCTAGCCTGGATATCCAGGGAGTAATGCTTAGTAAAAGTGTGAACTGTTTTCCAGGTAGCTGCTTGACATATCTCTAGGATAGGAATGTCCCTGGCAGCAGCCAGAGACGAGCTGTACCTCTGGTAGGAGTAAGCCCTCAGGCCTGAGGGAGGAATCTTACCCAGTTTTTCATAGCAGAATTGGACACGAGAGACAATCCACCTGGCAATGGATCTTTAGTGGCAGGTTTCCTTTACCAACCTCACCATAAGTGAGGAACAATTGAGGGATTCAAACCTGTGACCCTTGGTACATTCTATATAGTAACTAAGGGCTCTTTGACATCTAAACTGTGCAATCTCCTCTCACCAGAGGAGGAATGGTCAGTGAAGTACACAGGAAGAGACATGGATTGATTAAGGTGAAGTCTGAAACCACCTAGGCAAAAACTTCCTGTTAGTCCTGAGGACCACCTTATCTCTATGAAGGAGATAAAATCAGGCTCCACTGACAATGCTTGTAGCTCACTTATCGCCTGGCAGAGGTGATGGCTACCAGAAACACAGTTTTCCAAGTCAAGTACTTAAGCTCTGCTGAAGACAATGGCTCAAAAGGGTTGCATAAGCTGAGCAATACAAATATTAAGATCCCAAGCAAGGGCAGGGTCCCTGAACGGAGGGTTGGTGTGAAGCAACCCTTTAAAAAACTTGGAGAACACAGGGTGAGCTGAAAAAGAAGAGGGTTTACCTGCTGATAAGAAGACAGACACAGCTGCCAAGTGCACTTTTAGGGTAGCTGGTCTCAGCCCCAAGGAATTCAAATGCACCAAATAATCCAGGATCGTGGATCCAGCAGATTCTGGGGAAATATGTTTACCAGCACACCAAATGGAAAATCTCTTCCATTTTGAATTATAAGTAGCCCTGGTGGAAGGCTTCCTAGAGGCCTTCAATATATCCAATACACCTTGGGAAAGGTGTAGGTCAGCAAACTCTAACTCTTCAAGAGCCATGCCTTAAGATTGAGAGATTTGAGGTTCGGATACCAAACTCTCCCCTGGGCACAGGTTAACAGGTTGTGATTCCTGGGAAGACACAGGGAAGGTGGACTGCTAAGGACATGAGGAGTGGGTACCAGGGCTGCCTGGCCCAATCTGGAGCAATCAGAATCATCTTGCAGGATTGAGATCTGATTCTGACTAGCACCTTGAAAAGAAGGGGGAAGAGGGGAAAAGCATAGAGGAACTTCCCTTCCCAACTGAGGAGGAAGGCATCCAGAGGGACTGAGCCCAACACTGGGGGCCTGCAGCAAAAAAGGGGAAGTTGGTGATTGTCTGGGGCTGCAAAGAGATCTATTCTTGGGTGCCCCATCTGGCAAATACTACCTCCAGTACCTAGGGGGTCCAGTGCCCATTCGTGATGGCCTGAAATCCTGCTGACAGCATCCGCTAGACATTGTCCTTTCCTGGGAGGTGAACTGCCATAAGGGAGGCGTTCAGAGAATAAGCCAGAGACCACAACTTCATTGCTTCGGTGCACAAGGCCGTAGACCGAGTGCCCCCTTGCTTGTTGATGTACCACATTGTAGTGGTATTGTCTGTTCTGGTCTGAACAACCTTGTTCTGAACAGAAGTGGAAAAAACCTGGAGTGCTAGAAAAACTGCTCTGAGCTCCAGCAAATTGATGTGGAGCAGAGATTCCTGAGGGGACCACAGCCCTTGGGTGGAAAGGTCGCCCATGTGAGCTTCCCACCCCAAGAGGGATGCATCTGTAGTAAGGGTCAAGGAATGAGACTGGGGAGTGAAGGGAACCCCCTGTCTCAGATTGTTCTGATCCTGCCACCACTGAAGGGCCTAGATCAGGGTTCGAGTCACTGGAATCAATTTGGTTAGAGGATCTGTCCTTTGAGACCAAAAGGCTCTCAAATGGAACTGGATATCCCTCATCTGAAATCTTGCTCCTGCACTACTGCTGCAGAAGCAGCCATGTGCCCCAGGAGCTGTAGAAAATGCCTTGCTGGTCGAGAGACCTGCAGGGTGAAAGAAGAGGCCAGAGAGACCAAGGTCCTTGCTCTTTCCAGAGGGAGGAAGGCTCTGGCTTCTTTTGTGTTCAGTTCTGCGCCTATGAAGGTGAGAAGCTGGACAGGCTCCAAAACTGACTTTGGAAGACTGAGAAGGAAACCTAGGGATGCAAGCAGTTGCTGGGTTACTTGTAAGTGTAGTTTGACCTGTTCTGGAGACTGGCCTACAATGAGCCAGTCATCCAGATAAGGAAAGATGGCAATCTTTTGCCTTCTTAAATGAGCAACTGCTACTGCCAGGCATTTTGTGAACACCTCGGGCCGAGGTGAGGCAGGGCATTGCTCTGAACTGGTAATGGCCTGAGGGCAGTTCGAATCTGAGGTACTTTCGATGGGAGCTTCTGATGAGAACATGAGTAGGGCATCCTTGAGGTCCATGGAGGCTAGCCAGTCCCTGGCCTTAGAGAAGGTAAATAATCCCCAGAGTCACCATTTTGAACTTTGGTTTTAAAAGGTGCTTGTTTAGATACCTGAGATCCAGGATGGGCCGCATTCTCCTGTCTTTTGGGGTAAGGAAGTACCTGGAGTACAACCTTTGCCCTGGTGTATGGTTGGAACCTCTTCCATGGCTCTGAGAGCCAGGAGGGAAGAAACTTCTGTTTCCAGGGCAAGTGCCTCTGATGGGTTTGCAGGTGGAAAGACCTGGCTCTCATCTTCGGAAATTTTTGAAGCTGAGAACCAGTCCCTGGCTTACTACTTCCAGGACCCACTTGTCTGATGTTAAAGACTTCCAGTCCTGGACAAAGTAAGCCAGCCTGTCCCTACCAGTAGTGGAGAATCGGCCCTGGCCACCCCATCAGGCGCCTGTTTTGCAGGGCTTTGGGTTGAGGTAGAAGCAGGCTTACTAGAACCCTTCTGCCTCTTCCTCTAAAGAACCCCTCTGGGCATAAGCAGAAGAGGCCTGGAGCTTGGTAAAGGCCCATGAAAAGGCCTGCCCTTGCCCCTCATGCTGCCTTTGAGAGTGGCTTGCCTTTCTTTGGCCTGTGCACTCTTATAGGTGGTCCTATACTCATCCATTTTCTTCATATAATTCTCTGTCTGCTCCCAAACAGAGAATTGCCCAACAGGAAAACCCATAGCCTTAGACTGAGTATCCTGTGACAGGGCAGTACATCTGAGCCAGGCCATTCTGCAAAGAGACACAGATGTAGCCATGACTCTTGATGAAACATCATTAGAGTCTACTGCAGCGTGAAATTGCACCTTGGATGCCTCAATACCATCCGCAGCCACCTGCTCCAGCTCCCTGGCAAGCTGGTCAGGGGCCTGTTTTGCTAGGGCCAGGACAGTATCCCATCTGGATTTCTGGTACCTAGCTGTATAGCTCATATAATTTGCCTGTCTGAGTCCCAAAGATGCTGCCATGTACTGTTTCTTTGCCATGGCATCCATCCTCCTGGAATCCTTTTCAGGAGGGTGAGAGGCTAGAGGAATATTAGCCTTGTCACAGGCTGCAGCCTGCACTACCCCCACATGGCTGCATTGCTGGGAGGAACTCCGTATCAGAGCCTGATAAAGCATACCTCTTGTCCATCCTTTTATCCACAGGAGGATAGATGAGGAGTTTTCAAATTTTACTGTCTGTTTCCTAAAAGATTTGTGCAAGGGAATAGACAGTCTCCTAGACTCTGGAATATCCATCATTTCCACAAAATCAGGCTCTTCTTGATCATCAACAGCTTCCTCAACAGGGAGCTGCAGAGTCTCAGCAACTTTCTTGTAAAACAAAAAATGAGAAGGGGACTCAGATAGCCTGGGAGGGGAAACCCCTGAAGGTCTGTCTGGAGAGATGTCCGGTTCAATGGGCACATCCAGACTTTCAAAATCACACTCACTCTCCTCATACCCCTCCTCCCCTTCCTCTGGTTCATAAAAATCCTCAAAATCATAATCTTGAACCGGAGGAACCGTCCGAACCGACCGCTTCCCTAATGGTGTCGGTTCGGACGGAACCGGGGAAAGAGACTGGACAATTTGAATAGCTTTGGCTATTTCCTCAGCGGTTGGAGAAAGAACTTTTGGCCCCAAACTAGCTGACTTTCTAGTCCTTTTAGTTGGAACTGGCTCCTCAGAGCTGGCTCTTCGTTTGCCCAAGGAAGTATCGCCCTGGTCAGAGGGCACTCCCTCAGGTTCGGTTGGAACTGAACTGGGCTGGCCATCCGGGTCAGCGGACTTTTTGGCCTCCCTTTCCCTGAGCCTACCAACTCTCTTTTCCACGGTGGCAGCAGAAAAATTCTTACAAATCTGGCAGTCTGCATTGAGGTGGTCAAACCCCAGACAATATACACAAGTGGTGTGTGGGTCAGCCTTAGCAAAGGCTTCCCCACAGAGGCCACAGTGCTGAAACCCAGTGGGTCCGGTTTTTCTTTTGGGTTTCTCAGACATAGTGCCAGCCTAACCAAAACTTGCCCGTTAATGGCAATCCGCCAAGCAAGACTCTCTTATCGGTTCCCAACCGTGTCACGGTCGTGGAAAAAACGAAAAATCCGTTTTTTTTAGAACCGATAAGAACCGGGAACCGCACTCTAAAGGACTAGAAAGTAATTTTAAACCCAATCTGATCGGTTCAAACCGAACCGAAAAGACGTTTACAAGTTCCACACAGAAGAAAATAAACAAAAGCCTATCTATTACTTACAATACCACAGACAGAGCTTGAACCGACGATTGCGGTTAAATTTCGCGGTAAAATAAACCAAGAATTACACTTTAAAACCGACAAACGAACCGAGCAGCAGGAGGAATCTCCGGAGCGACTGTTCAGTGAGGCGGAGTAAAGAATCTGACAGTTTAAGTTTGAGCTACAACAGACAGAGTGTTCAACCGAGCTCGCGCTCAAGATTCCATGCCCTGCATGGAAAGTTAACTCTTTCACCTCCGGAGCAGTTCTAACCTGGGGTTATACTGCATATGTCATAATATAGCAAGACTTCATGTTGTTTGAAGAGCCTTTTGTGGGCATTTTTTATTTTCTTTATTTAAACGTTTCGCCAGGAAGCTACACTGAGCAGAATAGCTCGTTTCCCAGGTAAGTCCTATGGGGAAGGGAGGTAGAGGTACAATGATAATTGAGTAGCAATAGTACAATATACAGTTCAGTTGGACACATCAGCAAATTACAAGGAGCAGAGATCGAAATAAACAAACTGACTATGAAGCAAAACAGAGAGGCTATACAATGGAAACAACAAGTGTTGAACATGGTTAAGTCACTGAGGAAAACGAGCATTAGAACACAATAAACAAATAGTAGCTGCACAAAACGACATGATGCTTCAAACTATGATGTTCATAAATGTTTCTCTTCAAGCCTTGCAAAAAAATACAAACTACTGTATGCTCCGTCTAAGGGAAAAAAAAAGGTCTGCCCCCAACAGTAGAGGACACACTCTGATGTGCTTGCTGTTGCTGGGGAGGCAGCAGCAACAACAGGTGGTAAGAGCAGGAACAGGAGACTATGGCCCCCATATTCAAAAGTCCTCTGCAAAATCATGCAAGTGCCTGCAACACGCATCTGAGATACAACGGCCCAAACAAATGAGATATTCAGAAGATGCACCATGAGATGTGGTCGCATACATCTGGCTGAATATCCCGAAGATGTGCAATCGTACAGTGGGAGATGTGCAGCGCAGCAGGTGACCTGAGCCCTATGTGGAGCATGGGGAAATGCGCAATGCAAAGCCACTTGCGCGGTGTGCAAACACAGGTTACTCACCTGTAACAGTAGCTCTAGGAGTGGTATATGTTGTTCATCATCCATACTATCTGGCAGAGTTCTTTCCCCTTCAAGAAGTGCCGGAAAGTCTTCAAGCTGGTTCTTCTCACCCACCCGGGTGATATATCCCTTGGCTCTGCCCCATGACGCCAGATTTTGCCTGCTGGAAGAAGAGGTTGTGTGCCTAAGCCAGGGGAGGTTGGGTGGGTCCGTGTGGATGAACAATAAATACCACTCCTAGAATGTACAGTTACGTAAGAACTTACCGTAACAGTAGATCTTCGAGAGAGGCTCCTGCAGTAGGTAATTACATATAGGACTAAAGAGGCAGGCATCAGGACCTCACGGAAAAATTTCTAGCTCGCAGTCTCTGGCAGTGGACTGCCCCCACGTCAGGTGACCAACGTCAGGCGATGTCAGTATAAAGGGGCAGTCCCCCATGCCTGTCTTCCAGTTCTTTCCCGTCATAGGCAACAAGGCAAGATGAGAGAGAGGCAGATATTTCCCTTCCTGGAAAAGCAGCTGAAAAACTAAAGGGGAAGGAGGCCGGGAAGGCATTACCTACTGCAAGAGCCTCTATTGAAGATCTACTGTTATGGTAAGTTCTTACGTAACTGTACTATCTTACTTCGAGAGGGCTCTTGCAGTAGGTAATTACATATAGGACTGAACCCCAAGCAGTCTGGAACAAAGAAAAGCACTCGGGAGGAGGAAAGCTAACATACTCAGAGAACCTTAGGCTGTAAGGGTCTAAGAGAGAAGACCTTGTAAAACAGCCAACCCGAAGCCTGCTCTACGGCAAGAGGCAATGTCCAAACTAGTGTTTCGTAAAGGTGTGGATAGAAGTCCAGGTCACGGCTGCACAGATGCCTGCCGCTGACACATTCCTAAAACACGTAGCAGAGGCAGCGATGCCTCTGGTGGAGTGACCTCTAACTTGACCCGGCAGGGTCTTGTGGTACTTGTAACAGAAGGTGATACAATGAGCCAACCATTTCGAAAGGCATTGCTTGGAAACTGCATTGCCCTCTCTTTGTGAGCAGAAGAGATGAAAAGTTGGTCTGATTTCTTGAGATCCTTAGTCCTAGTGGTATAGTATCTCAGTATCCTATGAATATCCAAAGTATGCAAGAGGTACTCCCCTTGATTGGAGTGTTACGTAAAGAAAGCGGGTAGTTCAGTGGATTGATTCAGCATAGATTCCGCTACCACCTTAGGGAGAAACTTAGGGTTGTTGCGCACAGCCACACATTCCTTGTGAAAAATCAAATAAGGGATTTTGCACATAAAGGCCTGAAGCTCAGAAATTCGCCAAGCAGAAGTGATGGCCACTAGGAAGAGAGTCTTCCAAGACAGGAACTTCAAGTCTGCTGAAGCTGCTGGCTCAAAAGGAGGCAGAGTAAGCTTCTCAAGAACAAAGTTCAGATCCCAAGGAGGAGCCAGAACACAGATGGGGGATCTTAAATGGAGGACCCCCCTAAGGAAAGTCTTAGAGACTTCCAAGACCTCGGTCAAGACCTTAGCTGCTGGGGATGCCGATGGGGGATCACAGAGGGAGCCGGGGAATGCCGCGGCTCCTCCTGGCCTGGGTCAGTGACCAGAAGGTTCTGGGCAGCGGACTGAGCAGCCCCTTCTATGGTCACAGGCAGGACCGGAGTTCTGAAAAGAGAGTTATCAGCCTCTTTGGAGAACAACCAGTCGACTGGGTCGAAAAAAATCTCATCCGCATCACTGGCCGGCATCTCGACCAACCGGTCAGACGGGGGCTCCATGAAGCCAGCAGCCAAGGCCGCGGTTTCGACTATGGTCAAAACCTGAGAGTCCTGAGACCAAGAATGCTCCTGGTCCCACGAACTTCAATGATGAGTCTTCTTTTTCTTTGACTCCTTCTCCTTTTGAGGTCTAGAGCTGTGAGATTCAGAATGACCCTAATCCCTCGTCAAAAGGGACTGGCACAGCTCCTTGAAGGAGCCCGTAAAAGTGGAGCCCAGTTGGAGCGGCACAAAGGCAGAAGCTGAAGAGGAGTGAGTGGTGGCCTGAGCCACCCCATCCTCCTCAAAATCCGCAAGCTGTTCTAGCTGTTCAGTGAACCCCGAAGCCGTGGATTCCACCGCAGCCGTGGAGATCACCCACTGGGCGTCTTTAGATTTTACTGGTGGATGCCGTATTTCCAGATGGCCCAACTTAAGTCAGACAAGATGGTCCTTGAGGACCATCATGTGAAAAGACAGACAAATATCGCAGGCCTGGGTATCATGTTCGTGGCCCAGGCAGTAAACACATGTGACATGGGGTTCGCTACGTGACATCTTCTGCCTGCACAGACACCGGCGAAATCCAAGCACGGACTTGTCGTCCATCGCAGTCTGTTAGCTTGAAGACAAAACCAAAATGGTTGTAAAGTTGTTGTTTCTTTGAAGCAATCCAAAAGGATCAGAAAGTGCTAGGGCTACAACACGGGAGTGCGGAGGAGGGAACCTGCTTCTTCCAGCGGAAAGAGGATCTGGCGTCATGGGGCAAAGCCGAGGGATATACCACCCAGGTGGTTGGGAGGAGCAATCTTGAAGATTTTCTGGCACTTCTTAAAGGGGAAAGGATTATGCCAGACAGTGTGGATAGAACAACATATCCACGTCCCAAGAAAGTTACAGTATTCAGCCGGGATATGCAAATGGACTCATTGCACATTCCAAGCCCATCTCCCATATTTGCTTCTAATTACTGGAATGTATTCAGGCCATTTGCATACCTTGGGCATGCTCAGGTCCAGCTTTGCAGGGCTTGCCCCACCACTCCACAAAGGTGAACAGGAGGAACTGCAGCCTAGCAGGCAAGTATGATAGAATGTTTGTGTGGGAGGGTGGACTGCATTGGCCTGGGTACAATGCTACACTCCATAGCCATGTACAGGGTCGGACAGGGGTACAGGGGACCCACCTGGACAGAGGCCACAGGGACCACCTGGACATACAACAGGGGCGGACACAGGGTGACACTGGCTGCTCAGGCTACCACATGCATGTGATACACCAGCTCCATATGCTGCATACAATCACCTGCAGTGTCCCACACACCCCAGTATGGGAGGTACCTGGTGGGCACTGCAAGGGATGGCAGTGTGCAGACAGTGACCGGGTACCCAGGTGGGTGGGTCCCACCTATGTACACCCATGGGGTACCACCATGAGTGTGTGCCACTGGACGGTCCCTGACCCATGCCACGCAGCCACTAGTACCACCGGACAACATGGGCACCGTTTCCACAGATGCCACCCTGGGTGCATGCCACCACCGGGTGGCAACCTGCAGGCTGCATGGGGCTGGCCATGGCCCCTGGTACATGTGCTGCAGTGTGGCTGTCTGCCCCGCTGGTGCACCTGGGGGTCACACAACAGCACTGGCATGTGACTGCTGGGTGTCAATGTCCAGGGTGCGATGTGGGGTGTTGCTTCCTGGATGTACCGGTGGTGACATGGCATCTGTGGCTCAGGGTTCATCCATCCTGGCATGACTGCTGTGTGTGGGTGCCTGGAGCATGTCTTGGTGCACCTCCAAGGGCTGTCTTCGGACGGCTTGCCTGCAGTTCTGTGGCCTGCCTGTAGGTGGCTGGCCATTTAGGCATGCTTTTTCTATGCCTAACTTTGGGTGGCTAATCTCTGAGATGCGCCACACATTTTGGCTGAATACAGGGATGTGCAGCACATTCATGGGAATGCTCCCTCTACATGCGCTGCATATATTATAGATGCACACTGCTGCATCCAGAGATGCGTAACACATCTCTCCCTGTTTTAAAAAAACAAGGAAGTGGTGAAGTACAGGGTGACGGTAAAAAGAAACAACTGTGCAGCATTAAAAAAACAATTTGGGATTGGAGGCAAAAACTTTTAGGGTGGTGGTAAAATATGTAAGGTGAAGGTAACAATAAAGGGAGGCAGTAAGACATATGGCGTGTGGTAAAAAAAATATAGAGTGATGGTAAAGACATGGGGAGTTGGTAAAAAAAAATAGAGGGTTTAGTAACTTCAGGTGATGGTAAAAATATATAGGGTGGAGGTAAAAAAACATGATAGTGATAAAAATATACAGAGTGATAGTAAAACTATATAAAGTCCACTCCACTTATAACGCCCATGCTTTAGGCGGGCAATCGGTTTGTCCGGGCAAATTTTAAAAACCGTTTACCAGTTCCATAGGCTCCAGTGTTAAAAACACTGGATAAAGCGTTCTATGCTCGCCTGCAATTTCGGGCAGATTAGATCCTAATTAGTGTCAGTTCACACTTTGACAGGCCGCATTGCTGGGGTGTGAATTAACACATTACCAGCTAAACTGCCCGAAATAGAAAGGGCACAATACTAGAATTTACACCAGCAGGGCTTATCACTCCTTTCACCCTGTTTCAGTTCCAATAAAAAAAAAAAAAATTTGCGCATCTGGTCAGAGAGAATCTCCTCTACCTTCCGACTGCTGACATTGTGCCACACATAAAGGAAGGACAACGCAGCTCCACACCCCACTCTAGTCCCACAACCCATGTAGCCTTATTCAGACCAAGACTGTCCCTTCTCCCATCCCTTCCGATCTCTGACATCGCGGTACACACGGCACAGCTCACAGTAAACAGACAGAATAAATTAGATTAAACACTGAGCATTAAACGCTACAGGCTTTGCATTCTTAAACTGTAACCTATCTAGCCACTGAGGAATTTAAACAGCGTAGCAACCCCCACAGACTCCACGGTCCTGACCCACAGACTGGCTACTTGTGAAAACTAGAAACTAGCTGCAGTGTAAAAACAGATAACAGGCTGCACTGTGAGGAGCGAGGAAAAAGCTGCTGAGACAGCCCTGCAGGGAAAGCCTGTAAGCAAAAACAAATAGTTGAAACACTTAGGTCAATTACTTTTCACACTGCATCAAACGTAACTATACTGAGCAAATGTAGTGGGCAATAGGGAGCGTCTTACAAAATCAATAAAAAATATTCACTTTGTTTACTGCGACCAACCCATATAACGGGCAGAATGTGCTTACACATATGTGCCCGTTATAAGCGGCGGGGACAGTATAATGAATGGGAAATACTGAATCTCATTGGGACTCATGATAAGAAAATCCGGGGAGGGACACCATTTGATCTGCATCGTTTTTCTTTTTAGAGTGGAACCTCTGCTGTTTTTCATGGGGCCCTGATAACTGTCATAGGGTCCCCAGAACTCACTCCCCACTCTGGTATGTGACAGACTTTCTGGTGCCTACAGTGACGTCTCACGGTACAGTTGTTTTACCTACATGTACTCGGAAGGTCATCGTGTGCCCCACTTCATGAGGGTCTCTCCAGTCCCACGAAACCTTGCATGACCTGGGGTCAAGATAATTCCCCCTGACATAGTCGTAAATGGTACGCTCCCCTCTGCGGTCCCGGTCCTCGTTCTGGAGAAAGCTGACAACACGGGCAGCGAGCTCACACAGGAATTTAATGGTGAAGAAGAATGCTACTACAGACACTGTGATTCCACCTTTAAAACAAAAAGAAAAGAAGAAAGATATTTTTTGTTAACTATATCTAATTCAGTGTTAGCAAATAACAGTCCAGACTCTTTCAAGAACCACTGACACACTAGGCCTCAACATGTTTGCTCCTCCCATTACCTAGACTTACACTTGCTGTAAAAATGTATGTGTTTTTTGCTAGCCACTGTCTGGAACAGATATAAGAGAGTGTTTTACTACCATTTTTGAATAATTTACTCCCACTTTCTGATTTTAGGAATTTGTTCCCCACCCTGCAATTTACAGTATGTTGGTACACATGCACAAAACTGGCAGTAAAATGTGATGTTAGCAACCGTGGCACCACACAAAGTAGACACAGTAGAGGTGATGATAAATATCACTTGTGTGTAGCAAAGACAGTTCAACGAGTTGCTCAATGGCAGACCAAAAGGGCTGTTGCAACCTGGCAAAAAATGTAAAATAAGGTTACATAGGACTAAGCAACAGAACAGAAGCATCATAGGCTGCATTTAAGAAAAAAGTCAGTGGCTGCAGGCACCCATTGGGTAAGAGACTTGGTTTAGAAGTGTGGGTCTCTATATGACATCACTATCATTTAGATGGAAATACTACCAAGCTAAATAAGTTAGCAGTAAATACTTCCCAGTCCAGAAAATTATCTGGACCATGAAGTACCCAAACTGAAAACACCAAACCTTTATTCAAAGGGGAACTTCCTGCTTCGCCAATGTACCTTATCATGAACTGCACCTCATTAACCTGAGAAGCACAGGGCTGCAGCCCTGTCGGAGGCCAGAATCACAACAACCCATCCATGAGCCGGCTATGAAATTCAGTCATGTGGCACACTAAGCCCTCTCACCCAAATATGGGTGCATAATTTCAGCAATGCACACAATCTTCCCCAACTTGAGGAGACAACTGTCAGGTCATTAGAGAAGCCAGGTCTCCAGTGTTGCAGCATCAGTTCCTTGCTCAGGCAATACTCACCAACAACGAAAAACATCAGGTCCCTCCTGTGGAAACACACGGAAACAAGACAGCCAAAGATCACAGCACCAGCTGCAACAGACAGAGGAGAAAAAACATACCGATTATACTCTGCCATGAACTGGATGTTTTTTTGTTTTAATAACATCTCTTTCTCTCGCTTTCTCCTGTAATTCGTCCCGTTAATAGTCACTCGGCACTCAAAAGTGAGAAGAGAGAAGTGTTAACTGTTTCAGCAGATAAAATCCTGAAAGATGATTTGCATTTTCCTATAATAACGAGAAACAGCAAGAGCAAAGTCACAGCCTATTCTGAGATAGTTTTCTCCACAACTACTATTATAGAGCCAACTGTTTTTTAAGGTATATCCTGAGTGTCCCAAATATAAAAGCTGTGCCCGAAATGGATGGATGGCCAAGGCCTTGCGCTGCTGGCTGCCCTACAACATGCAGAACTCCCACATGAAACATGTTGCTCTGGAAACACAAGAATGTCCCAGAAGTCTGTTCTTTATACTCAAGGCACCTGCTATGCTGCGGCTCAGCAGTAGTACAGCTTGCTTCTTTGCCACAGTACTTACTATTTCAGATGACTGCTTTGTTCCCCAATAAGAACTTTCCCACAACCCTAGGTTTATCTCCCTTCTCGGTTTGCAAAAAAAGCACAAAGTGCACTCCTATGGCCAAAACTCAGTTTGCTTAGCAAAAAGTTATTTATTAAGCTATGTTCAGCTACAGCATGAAGAAAACCCCTAGGCGTTTTGAGGAAAACATCTTTTAGTCAGAACGCCCCTCAAGGAGGAGCTGTTTTCCTCAATGCGCCAGGTTTCTGTCCCTGTGCAAGGAGTGCACTTGGTGCTTTTTTCATATTTCACTTCATCGTGTGCCCACATTTAACCTGTAGGACAAGTGGAACTGATGTTGATAGCTGGTCCTTTCTTGGTTTGTCCAGAAATCCCTCCCCATGCTCAATATCTGATGCCATGAATGCCACTGTATACGAGATAGTGCACACCCTGAAATCTACTGCAGGAACAAAAACAATTCAGCAGGTTCCCCTTGAAAAGGTGGCCTTCGCCTTCCCCAGCACGTTAGACCAACCAAAAAAGAAGTTTCATCTAGTGTATACTGGGTAGGCCAGGCTAATCTGTTCCTGGACATGCAAAAAAAATCAAGCATCTAAAAGTAGAATAGCTTCACCAAGTTTGTTTTTGACATAGGTTACTTAGTATGGGATCCTATATGCTCCCTTACTGAATGGATAACGGTCAGTGTCGTTTTTCTTATGGTCAATATAAACCGCTGCAGAGGAGGGACCTATCTACAAGCTAGGACAGACTGGAAATGACTGAGGGAGTCTGGGAAGGAGCGTGTCCCATGACTTTTCTCTGACTTTTTCAGTTCGTCTTGGCTAACAGCAGAGGACAGCCATACCAATCTGCCTGCCTATAGGAGCAAACACACAGGTGCCATTTTGCTTCAGGATAATATGAACTGCTACTTTAGGCAAGGCAACTTTTATTTGTATGGCACCCATTTCCGGAGGCTCTGGGCACCTAACAATACTAATAACAACAATAATAAAAACAGGAAATAAAGAATAAAATTCAGATCACAGTTTTATAAACTGTATCTGTAAGCTGCAACTCATACAGTCGGGCAGGAGCTGTTGGTTCAAGTAGGCCAGGTGAAAGAGGTGGGCCTTGAGCCTCATTTTGAACACCCCAATCGAAAGGGCCTCCCAGACTGCTGGCGGTAGCGAGTTCCACAGGGTCGACCCAGCGACACTAATTGCTTAATCACCCGATGTCTTGAGCCGAACCCTGGGAACATCCAGGAGGCCCCTCAAAGAAGAGCAGAGGGAGCGGACCGAAGTAGCAGGTGTCAGGAGCTCTGATAGATAGCCAGGACCCAATCTATATAGGACCTTAAAGGTGAACAACCCCACCTTGAAAAGGACCCTCCACCTGACAGGCAGCCAATGCAGGTCACACAGGATCAAGTTCAGATGACTGGACCTGGACTGGCCCGTCGGTAACCGGGCCGCTGCATTCTGCACCAGCTACAACCTGTGGAGGGTCCCTCCCATGACCCCGAAGTATAGAGAGTTAAAGCAGTCGAGCCTACAGATAACGAAAGTGTGCACTACAGTCAGCAGATCTTCGTGCGGAACAAGGGGTTTGAGCCTGGCAATGTTCCTCAAGTGGAAAAAAACACCTCTGACTACAGACAATACCTGATCTTCAAAGGTTAGTCAGCTGTCCAGGATCATCGTATCCCAAGCAAGCCTACCTCCTGTCCCACAGTGTATGTATTTACTATCTTGGGACAGGTTCAACCAAAGGCACCGGGTTGTATGGGCACGTGGAACACTGGCCCCAGCAATATTTTTTGAGCTGTGCTGAGCCCCAGCAATATTCTGCCACATGCTGCCTCTTTAAGGCATTTTTTTCCCCTGGTTTCTGTGCGTGTGTCCTCTGCTATGACCGCACCTCCCCCGCCTCCCCCGCTGTTTAACTGGGCTGGTAAGTGGTGGCCCGCCTTGCATTATATTTAAAATTTGCACCTTTGTGCCTTTATCTTTTTCCAGCCCCCAGAAAGGTTCACAGGTTCAGTGGCCTTTTTTTTTTTTTTTTTTTTTTTAACTTGCCGATGTGATTGGGGGCTTGTATTGGGCGCTTATGTGCATGTGTGTGTCAGGATGATTGTGTAGGTGTGTGTGGAGGACTTGAGCGGACAGTCTCCATTGTGTGGTGGGAGGGAGTGAGTGGCCGGCAGCAGGAGAGAACAGCCAAAGAAAGTCAGAAAGACCGGGAGTCAGCAGTCATCCGAGACACCAGAGGGGAGGAGGAATTATGGCTGCAGGACCATTTGGAGGAGTGGAGACTCATCCAGTCAAGCAGAGAGCAACAGAGGGTGGCAGCCAGCCAGCCAGGCCCAAAGTTCTGGCCAGGGGAAAAGTGTGTGACATGTGTGGCGGGTACCGGACCAGTAGTGGTTCAGCTCAGGCCAGAAGGGAGTCCATGAACCGGGCGGGTAAGGGTTGTCGTCGGTCGAGTGACGAGGTCGGGCAGCCACCAGCAACTGCATAAAAACGAGGAGTAGGACAAGGTCTGAATCGGAGGTGAGCCAGCCAGGGCCCAGCCACAGCAGCAGTCAGTAGGAGCAAAGGAGTAACCACGTTCTACCCACCCAGAGAAAGTAGCAGGCCCGGTACTAGAGAGGAGGAACCCCTGTCGGGACAGGACCAGCAGCTGCAAGCCAGACAACAGTCCACCAGGCAGCACTAAGCAAGCAGCAGAGAGCAGCACTGGGTGGTGGTAACATATTCACTCCCCCCTCCCCACGGTTGGTTGTATACACTGGTATTACTCTACATTTGTCACATTTTGCCAGCTCATTATAAATTATTGCAAGTTGGTAAAAATGGTACCTGCTTGCACTTTGTTTAGTATTGGTATTATTTTGTTTGTCTCTGCTGTATTTCTTTCCACCATGTCCCCCCGGCTACATCTGAAATTAAGCTCCAGATTAATGAACCACTCCTAACTGATACCATATTTCTATTCAATGAATGCACTGGTATATTTAATGGGTTCGTGATGCACTTACAGGGAAGCTCTGTACAGTGGTGTACACTATTCAACCCCTGGCATCGGTGGCACTGTGTTTATAGGAAAGCAGAGCACAGTTCTAGACTCCCTCTCTCAGCGTGATCCCTGTTAGACTGTAAATAACTAACCTGGTGTGGTGCCAGTGATACCCCCTAACTCACCTGATTCTGATTGGATTGTAAATATCAAATTAAATTGTCTGTGCCCCCCCCCATGGTATCTCCTCCCTCACCCCATCTCCCCACTGGAATGTGAATAAATCTCAATGCTGTTTATAATTCTATACTAATACTGTAGGCACTTGGCAGTCTTATTAACCTTGCTCCTGGTCCTCCTGCTCCCCCCCACCAAAAAAAGAAGACAGTACCAGGGACAGTGACTGGCATAGACTGTTCCATGACCTCTTTATCTGGACTGCATCTGACACATCCAAGTACCATTTTCACTGTATTTCTCTGTATAGCAATACAGTACTTGTGGCCACAGAGGTGAATGGTTTGTTCCAGTTGCCGTCACTGGCACTGGGGCCTGGGGGGGCGAAGAAGACTGTGTGTGGGGGGACCACTCGACTACCAGGGATCTGTGGTACTATCAAAGATGGCACCAAGGAGGATGTTGTTCCTTATTTGCAGTCTAATGAGAATGAAGACAGGAGGAGCGATTTAGCTCTGTTATTTTCTATTCACAAACAGCACAGTAGATGGGGAGTTCTCTACACAGCCCATCAAGGATCAGGCAAGGGGAGGATGTGGTATAGGGAAGTCAAGGTTAAGGAGAATGCACTTATGATGAGCAAATGGTAGGAGAGAGTCAGCCTGGTATCAATAGTGCTTAGTTACTGCATCAGTGGGCATGAGCTATTAAAAAAACTAAAGCCTCATCCATGGGACAGAATATGAACTATTACTACTGTCTGTAGAAGCTTTACAGTCACATAGCTTACTGTTTCTTGTTCAGCAATTATATTATTTTGAAGTGTTTACTGTTTATAATTTGTAGAACCAGATGTGGGGGATTTACTGAAGTTGCCATTTTCCCCTACATCCAGAAAGTGTCATTGATACTGTAAGGAATATGTTGCAGTTTATCTGTTGCCATATGTGCGTGCCATGCCAGAAGACTCTTTGCTTGGCTGGCTGATCTCGCTTGATTTACTACTGAAAGAGGCTCTTCCAGTTCAAAACACAGGCATAAGAAACTTGGAAGTCTATGTACATTAGAGAAATTTTTAAGAGGTTAGAAAACAATTTTAAAAAGTTGCTATTTTAAAAAAACTGTTCTGGAAATGTATTTTATTATGGGAATTGCTGATTGCATCACTGCTGAAAAAGGTCAGTTTTGGAAAGGGGCCAAGCTGTTCTGAAAGTCCAGTTTGGGTGATGTAACTGGCACTGTCAGGAAAGCCAAGGAACTACTGTCTAATGGGGTGAGAACTTGGACTGCAGAGAGGGGGTGGAACTGTGTAGATTATTGGGTACATGTAGGAAGCTTGCCATAAAAGCTTCTTGAATATAGCACTGTTTTGGTCACACGCCTTATTTTCGTGCTTGTGGTTGGGTTGTCAGTTCATTTGAGTTGAGGGGGGGTTCAGCCTCCCAACCCCCCCCCCATATATATATATATATTTTTTACAGGGGTGTTGGAGGTGAGGCCCCCCCCAACTCAAATAAAGTAATAAAAAGTAACTGAATGGGTGATTTAGCCAAGGGCTTGTGCCTGCTGATCGTACTTTGCGGAAGACTCTTGCAGCAGACCACACCGATAGGACTAAGCCGCCAGGCACCAGGACTGCATGTAAAACTAATTTTGGTTTTGTCTGTTTATTTGAGTTGTGAGGCTTGGCCCCCACACTCCTCTTGTGTTTTTTTTTTTTAATTGGGTTGTGGGGGGCCAAAACCACCCAACTCAAATAAACTAATGAAAAGTAAAGGAACAGGTGATTGGATCAAATGGTGTAACTTGAGCTCTACGCTCATAGCGTAGGCCCTATGCAAGCATACCTGATAATTTACACTACTGCTAAACTAAGCCTGTCATAACATTTTTAAGTGGTGTGAAAGTTGGGAAATGAGTTACAATGAGCCTCTGCCTGCCTTCCCAATTTAACCCAGGATCTGTGTTGAGCAGTAGCTGCCTGACAAGATGGACTGAGGTTTTGGGGGGGGCTGCCTGGAAAGTTGATGAAGGGGGGCCCACGCACCCTGGATTCCTTGAAAATCAGGGGGGAGGGTGCAAGGTGACAGACTTATCAGTATTCCATTCCACACCATGGAGTATACTGCATGGGCATCCATGCACAACTGGTGTGTTCTGCCACACTGGGGTTCCAAGGTTGGTGGAAATCAGAACCCTGAGGTGGCAGAACACACTCTGGTTATGCATAAAGTTGCGTATCCTGTATTTTTCTAGTGTAAAGTATTATGTAAAATGTGTGCATTGTGTTTTTTCTCTTTCATAGTGAAACAGTCTTGTGTAGTCTCTAGAGGTTCTAGAATGCTAGTCTACCACAGAAGAGTACGATCACATTCCCTGACTATTGACTGTGATAGAACAGGCTTTTTTAAAGGATGGATTTCTATGCAGAACACTGCTCTACTACACTCTATAATATGAATATGATACCCTACTCCTGTGTTTGCATCTTACATTTACTCACAAGGCACATCATATTTCTAAAACATCATAAAAACAATGATTTGTAGAGTTTAGAAGGTTGCCAGGTACCTAATATAGGGAAGTCAATACACTCAACTATTTGCTATTACCTTTCTCATAAGTCCTTAAAAAATGTGGCTAAAGCTGGTATTAGTAGCACATTAGGAGTACTACTGACCTCCTGCATCCTGCTGAGGCCATGGGTTTGAATTTCAGCACTGCTGCTAGGTGGACAGGCACAGGCTGTGAACTTAGTTATGTCCAGATGAGATGATCATGTGGTAAACAGTCACTGGCCTCAATAATATATGCAGAGAGGGCAGATGCCCATTGGTACTGACATCTGGATGTGGCAGTAGTGGTCACTGGTGAGGAGTTGGTTCAGCGTCCGCAAGCGATTTGTGGGTCAGTGAACAGTAAAGCTGGGATGTACTGCCTTAAACTGTTTCATAAAAATTAATGCCACTTGCCACCTAATGGGCATTTGAATTGCTACAAATATATGGTGAGACGTGTAAGGTATGGTCATGGGTGTGTGTATGTGGGGTCCGAAGACTGACTTGGAGTCCGTGGTGTAGCTGTAGCTAGAGATAAACAGTGCAGACTAGAGTGGCCATGAGGTCTTTCTATGCTGACATCTTCTATGTCTGTATGTTTAATTAGTTTCTATGATATGTCTTTAAGATATGTGGCCCAGGCAGAATTCTGATGTCCGGACCAGCAGTGACCATACTTTCAAAGATTTCTCATTGGGAGTATCCCTGAATTTTATTTTATTTTATTTAGTTTTTGTGGATATATCATATAATCTATATGTGCCAGGTTCTTTTTTGCCAATAACAGAAACAGCATGCAGGAGGCAGCACGGGTGGGGAAGATGGAAATGGCTGGGTGGGAGACTAGCACTGCTACAGAAAGTTTTACTGACACTGAATGTTTATGCTGTTAAATTGCAGTTTGGAAGACAGCTACAAGCAGGGAGAAGAGATATGGACCAAGACTGTGTGGAAAGTGTTGTGGTACCTACGCTAAGTTCTTTTTTTTTTTTTTTTAATTTTAAAATAAGTTGAGGCTTGCCTTTTTTTTGTTTTTGCCAAGGGGAGAGGGGAAGATCAGCTGCTACTTCACAGCACGTGTGAGTACCACTGTGTTTATGGAATTTCAGTTTGACAACGAGGGCAGAGCAGAACTTAAAAGAGCAGATATCCATTCATTACTGAATATTTGCTCTTTGAGTTACAAGTTGCTGCAGCTGAGGTGCATTGCTGGGGAAGTCACTCAGTCACCAAAGAAAAAGTCTGACTGGGTCTTTCCTGTTGCTAAGCAAGTGGAGAAAATTGTGGCTGTTCAATTTGTGGTGCCCAATGATACCCTGAGAAATGTGGTACCCCAAACTGGCACTTTTTATTTCACCAGGCACTAGTGAAAAATAAATGCATGCCTGACCATGGCTTTCAACCAATCAGCATGTTTTATGCCCATTTTCTAGTAGTGTAACACTGACTGAGCTACAGAAAATAGTGTTGTTTTGTCATGAGTTTGCTGTCCTGTTCTGTAGATGTGCTAGGCTACTTTCATGGAATGCTGGATGTTGAATCTTTGAAGTTGAAAAGAAAAAGGCTTTTAAAGAGTATTTTCAATTCTTTTCTCATACCTGAGATCAGGGGCTTAACCTCCAAACCCCCATGTTACTGTACAGGGTGCTCTGCTCCCGTAGAGCCCCAGTTGAAGGGGGGTTGACTTCTGACCCCTGGGACAGAAGGCAGGGCTTTGACCCCTGGGCCCCACCAAAAATTGTACAAACCCGGCTCCTATGGGTTCAACCTTCTGTATTAACTATGTTTGTACTTATTATAATGGTATAAAGGTCTTCGGCATCTAGTTACAATGGCTCATTATAATATCACTGCCTTTTCCTCTGGTTGTACTCGACCCTGGGTTCTCTTAACCCACAGAATCTATATGTACAGATTATTCTCTTCTCCTGTTATTCTATATGTATTTTAGCATTTTCATTGTTTTATGTACCTTGTAAATTGCTCGTAGTAATGCCTGTATACAATGTTACTCTGAAGAGGAGCCTTTGCAAAAGAGTCTATGACTCAAAGGGTTGTAATTCTGATTTCTGAATAAACAAAATAAATCACACCAAGATCGCACACCCTCAGGAAAGCCACCAACGGAGCAGACCCCAGGAAAAGATGAAAAAAATACTCACCGCAAAAATCTTCTTTCTTCCAAGGGATCCTTTAGCATCAGTAACAGCAGCAGTTAGCTGGCTAGGTGCAACTGCCCCGGATGTATGGCTTAAGATAATGAGCTTAGGGAATTAGCCAATCAGAAAATAGCAGGGGAGTGTGCTGTGGGAGAGCAGCCTGAAGGGCTTCCGAGTTTTTCCGAAGGTAAATGGGCACATGCCCCAAAGTGAACTAACAGGATTCAAAAAACATGCAAATGTCCAAAACTACCAAAACAGATATCAACAACCTGAGCAAAACACATTTTAAAGGCAGAGACAAATTTGGTAATAAAACTGAGAATAGAGCCCTTCTCCTAAAAGGTGAACAGGGGATGAAGGGTGGGAACGCACTGATGCTAAAGGATTCCTTGGAAGAAAAAAGATTACTACAGTGAGCAATTTTTTCTTCTCACTCCAGGAGTCTTTTAGCATCAGTAACAACAGCAGATTATAAAGCAGTACAAAAGTGGGAGGTGGGCAGAGAACCTACTTAGGGAAGAGGCTCTACAGAACCGCCCTGCCAAATTTCGCATCAGATCTGGACTGCATGTTCAAACTGTAATGTCTGATGAAAGTGTGTACAGATTTCCAGGTAGCTGCCTTGCAGACATCCAGAAGTGGAATGACTCTTGCAGCTGCCACAGAGGCTGCTGTGCCCCTGGTAGAATGGGCTCTAAGCCCGTCAGGAGGTTGTTGACCAGTTTTTTCACAGCAGAACCTAATGCAAGAGACTAACCAGTGGGAAATAGTTCTCTTGGTAGCTGGTTTTCCTCTGCCTGCTTCTCCATAGGTGAGGAACAACTGAGTGGAAGCGCCTCTGAACTGCCTAGCATGCTCTAGGTAGTAAAAGAGAGCTCTTTTGACACACAGACTGTGGAGCTTTTGCTTGTCAGGAGTGGATTTTTCAGTAAAGAAAACAGGTAGAGTAATAGACTGGTTAAGGTGAAACTCAGAAACCACCTTAGGCAGGAACTTCCTATTTGTCCTGAGCTCAACTTTGTCCCTGTGAGGAACAGCTCAGACACAAAAGGCAACCCAAAGAGGCATACGCCAAGTGCGGTCCACTTCTAGCCTTACTGTCTGCTGAGCTTCACTGTTCTTCACCAACTGGGAGAGAGACACCAGTCACGGAGGGAACGCAGACTCTGACAGGTGCAGAAGCAGGGATTCCTGGACAGCAGTTCTTCCTGGCTGAATCCCCTTTGAAGTGCACAGTCCGGGCTCCTATCTCTGTTGAGGCGACTTCTCTCCTCAATCGCTCTGCCCAGACCCAGCCAACGGCTGCTCTCTCAGCATAAGGTGCATTTGGAACACTTACCCAGAATTCCTGGCTGTTGTATGCAAATCAGCATTTGTACTGTTGTACCACTACTGAAATAGTGGCCGACTAATAGAAAGCTCTCAGCAGGAAGCAACAGCTCAGACACAAAAGGCACCCCTAGGAGGCATACGCCAAGAGCGGTCCAGACCCTAACCTTACTGTCTGCTGTACCCACTACTAAAATAGTGGTCGGCTAATAGAAAGCTCTCAGCCAGAAACAACCAGAAGCAACAACTCAGACACAAAAGGCAACCCTAGGAGGCATACACCAAGTGTGGTCCAGCCCCTAGCCTTACTGTCTGCTGATCTTCATTGATCAAGAGAGACATCCTCTCTTCCAGTCTCTAGTTGTGTTACTACGTGGCAGACCTTAACAAACTGATTGTTTTTTCAGCAGAAAGGAGAAACAAATGTTTTGCCCACCCACCCTATCTCCTTATCCCACCTGACCCACCCCCGGGTCCTCTTCCTATATAGGTTCTAACATACTAAAAGCCAGCAGAATAGGCCAAATGGTCTGTCTTGTCTGCTCAAAAGCCAGCAACCTAGTGGCTGCTCACCTTACCACCCCCCAGCCCCCAAGAGGGTCTTCTATAGTTTCAGTTTCCCCTTGTACCTGTCCCACCCCTTCTTAAAGCCTTCCACTGTGCCCTCCTCCACCAGCCTCCCGGGCACTGCATTCCACAGCTCCACCACTCTCTCAATGAAAAAATGCTTCCTACGCCCCCCCCGTAGTTTCCCCCCTCCAGCTTCCACTCATGGCCCCTGGTTGTTCCCCCCTTCTTTAGCCTAAACAGCTCCTTGGTTCCACTCTTGGTTATTACTTTTACATACTTGAAAACCTCTATCATGTCTCCCCTGTCCCTCCTCTCCTCCAGTGAGTAAAGCCCAAGCTCTTCCAGTCTCGCCTCATAAGGCCTCCCCTCCATGCCCTGAATCATTCTGGTTGCTCTCCTCTGGACCCTTAACAGCAGCACTATGTCCTTCTTCAGATGAGGTCTCTAGAACTGTACACAGTACTCGAGCTGCAGCCTGACCAAGGCATTATATAGAGGAAGGATCACCTCCCTCCTTCTGGACGTAATTCCCCTGGCTATGCAGCCCTGTATCCTGTTTGCTTTGGCTGCAGTTCTTCTACAGTTTTCAGAGTTATACATTTTGATGTTTATCACCAACCCTTAATCCCTTTCTCCCAATGTGGCTTGCAATGTGACCCCCCCCCAGGGTGTATACATGGCCCAGGTTTTTGACCCCCAAATGAAGTACCTTACATTTCCCGGCATTAAATTTCAGTCCCCACCTTCTTGACACCACCCCTCCAGGGTATCCAGATCCCCCTGAACCGTCTCCCTTGCTTCTTCACAATCCACCAGTGCTCCCAGTTGTGAATTGTCTGCAAAGAGACTCAACCTATTCCTAACCCCCCTCCCTATATCCGAGACGTAGGCATTGAACAAGAGTGGCCCCAATACTGAACCTTGCGGGACCCCAGTGATCATCTTCCTGGGGGAGAAGAGTATCCCACCCACCCACCATTACTCTCTGTAAACTCCCCGAAAGCCAATTTTCAACCCAACTGAGCTCCTGTCCTCCTTATCTCCCCCATTTTTGCTATCAGTCCATTATGGGGCATCGAATCAAATGCCTTGCTGAAATCTAGGTATAGAACATCCACTGACCTATGTCTATCCAAGGTCCCCATCATCCAGTCATAAAACTCTATGAGGCTGGTCTGACACGATCTCCCTGAGACGAATCCATACTGTTTATCATCCTGGTGTCCTAACCTTTCCAACTGCCTCCCAAGCCTCTCCTTGATAAAGCCCTCCTTTACTTTGCCAACCACAGATGTCAGACTGACAAGCCTATAATTCCCCATCTCCCTAGACCCCCCCCCTTATGTATAGGCACTACATAAGCCATCCTCCAGTCCTGTGGCACCTATCCCGTCTGCAGAGAGGTGTTAAAGAGTGCAGCCAGTGGAGCTGCCAGCACCTCCGCCAATTCCTTCATAACCCTCGGATGCAGTCAATCCGGCGCCAGCGCCTTATCAGTTTTTCGCTTCCAAAGGGCCTCCCTCACCCTATCCACTGTGATTTCTACCCCCCCCCCAATCCACTCCCTCATGCAACCTTCCTACTCCTTCTTGGTCTGGCCCAGCCTGTACCCTAGCCTCTTTCCATCCTCTGGTGTCAGACTGAGAATGACCACTCGCTTTTGCTGGCTCCTTTTCTCTCCCATCTGGCTGTAGGGATTCCTTGTCACCCTCTGCAAAGATTGAGGCAAAGTACTCGTTTAGCACCTCTGCCTGTCCCCCTGCTTCCTGAGCCCATCCCCCCACCAATCTTAATCCTGCCGATCTGTGTCCTCTCTTTTCTCTTATGTATCTATAGAATCCTCCCCCGGATATCCCTAGCCAGGTTTTTCTCCATCCCTGCCTTGGCGCCCCTCACCATTCTGGCGACCTTCCTGGCCAACAGTTCATACTCCTCTCACTCCTTATCCCCCTAGAATGTTTGAAACGTGCATAGGCAGCCTTTTTATCCCTCACCACCTCCTGCACCTCCCTGGTCCACCAACATGGCTTGCTGGTTCCACCATGCTTACGCCTTACTTTAGTACAGGATCTGGTAGCCTCTTGCACCCCTTCTTTCATGGTCTCCCACAAGTTTCCAGCATCCATGTCCAGCCTAATCATGTCCAACCTCTCCCTCAGAATCCTACCCATACCCACGAAGTCTGCTCCCCTGAAGTCTACAACTACTGTATGAGTGCGGTTTTCCTCCCCCCCCCCCCAGATACAGCAGGAACCAAACCATGGTGTGGTCACTACCCGCCAGTGGACTGCACACCTCCGGGCCCCTTATTTGTTCACTGTCCGCTAGGACAACGTCCAATATCCGCCCCTGTCTAGTAGGTTCCCCCACCTGTTAGACCAGGAAGGCATCCTGAAAGACATCCATCAGTATCTGTTCCCTGGTTACAGAGGATGTCATGGTGTCCCAGTCTTCCCCCGGCATATTAAGATCACCCATGACCACCATCCTACCCTTTCCAAGGTCACAGTGACCTTTGATATTCTCAACCAACTTATCCTCCAGAGCCTCCTCTATTGCAGGGGGCCTGTATACCACCCCCTTCTTCAATTTCTTCCTTCCCTTCATTTGCAGGATTACCCAAATCGCCTCCACACCCCCTCCAGCCTCCTTCACTCCACAAACCATTATGAATTTCTGACCATCACACTTCTCTTCCCACTCCCTATCTTTCCTGAATATCTTGTAGCCCTCTAAGTTTAGGTCCCAATAATTTTCTGGTGGCTCTATGTCTCTGTAATTGCTGCCACATCCGCTGTTCCTCAGCCAACATAGCCTGGAGCTCTCGGCATTTTATTGCTCATACTCCTGGCACTGAACAGACTGTCTCCACCATCCTTCTCCCCTCTCCAGTCCCCAACCCCTGCTAGTCCCTTTTCTGCCCAGTTTTCCTTGAATTTTGCAACACAGTCCTCCCACTCCTCACGTGCCTTAGACCTGGATCCTCAGACAGCCCCCCCAGGATCTATTTATTATTTGACCCCCCACTACAAGTTTAAACCCCACCTCTCGCCTATAAATCTAGCAAGTTTTAATTTCAAGATCTCCCTCTCTCTATGTTGAGGTGTAACCTATCCCTGGCATACAGCCCCTTATCCTCCCAAGTATCCCCCCAGTCACCTACCAGCCCATAACCTTCTGCCCTGCACCAATCCCTGAGCCACTTGTTCACCCCTCCAAGTTTTAGCTTGGTCTCACCGGTTGCCCTTGGTACTGGCAGAATCTCAGAGAAAGAAATGTTGCTTCCTATAGAGTGACAAACCCTTGCCAGCTCCCGTAAACTAGCCTGTATTTCTAGCTCGCTATTCCCTTCCAAGTCATTTGTCCCCAAATGTACTAGGAAGTCTGGGGATCCCCCACAATCCAATGTCAACTAGTATAGGTGGAATTTGGCCTTGTGTAGGGATAGACCTGGCATACATTTAGCCTTGACAGGGCTGTTTTTATTCTCCCCCTCCCAATGTATACCCCTGGTCATGGAATCCCCCAGCAATATCACCTTCACCTCAGTCCCCCACTTTATTAGCCCTCTTTATTCCTTCCAGACTCCTCCTTCTATCATCAAATCCTTGCTTGCACCTACCTCTCCCATCAGCCTGAGGGTCTTTATTAGCCCGTTTAGTACCTTCCAGGCTCCTCCTTCTGTCGACAACCCTCTACTTGCTCCCCCCCATCATCATTCGGGGGTCACCCTCATTTTCGAGCCCCACCTTACTCCTTCTACCTGCAACTTCAAGTTTACTCCTTGCCCCCCCAATCTCTTGGATGGCCAGAGTTCGCCCCCCAATACCACCCTCATCTCTCTTCTTGAGCTATAATCCTCCAATCCCCCACCCGAGTAACCTCCCACTGCTTCTCCCCCTTGAAACTGCACCTCCCACCCCATCTTCTCCCTATCCTATTCTCCACCCCACCCAGTGATTCATGTCTCGAGGTTGACCTGACTAGAGAACTCTCTACCTCCCCCTCCTCATTGATTGAATTCCCCAATCTGGACACCGGCCTGTCCCCAATCCTACCTTCTTCCACCCTGTCCTCACTCAGTGCCCCCCATCTATCACAATTCCCTCCAACCTAGACTCATGTCCCTCCCTCCTCTGTCCTTTCCTTTGGATCAGGCTCCCTCCTCTGTCTCCCTCCCCCCTTTGCCTACTCACCAAACCCTCTCTGTCCACTTGCCCCTCCCACCAACCTCCTCCACCACTTCATCTCCCGGGTACAGTATGGTGAAACAGTTTCTAAGCTTGATGCTCACTCCTGTTTTGCTCTCTCCTACCTCCCCCTCCCTCGTCTGCTCCCTCTGAGCAGCCCCCTCCCAACGGCATGCTTCTCGTATGTTGCTTGTTCCAACCCACACACCTCCAGAGTTACCATATGATCCACCTATCCTCTAGGATATGTCCTTTTTGCCTTGTCCACTGGGGTATGCCATTTTGACGTTGCCCACGTCTACTCACACTTAGTCCATACCCCACCTTGCCTCCCCATCCCTCGCCTCCCCTCCCCTTCCAGCTGCCTTCTGATCCCCTGATCTCCTCCTCAAAACCCTTCAGTTGAAAACACACTGGGCACCCTCTGAATCTCCATGCCCAGTTTAATATTATAGCTGCCCCACACCCCGTACACCCAATCACCCTTCCGAAGATGCCCCATCTGGTCCAAGCCCCCCTCATTATGGGTGTGAACAATATGAACCCCTACTAGCAACAATACACTGTCAATCTTACACAGGCCCCCACCAACTATTAATATACCCCAGACGCAATCTCCAGCAACACAATATGTGAATCTTATGCTCTTCCCCCTCAATCCTACAGCAAATCCGAGCTTCTTATTGCTCAGTCTCAGCCAGTCACACCATGCACTCCCCCAAAGATCCACCCCACAGACCATTTAATAGAGGTCGAGGCCGCGGGGTAGGAGCGGTGGGTGGTGTGGGTTATGCAGGTCACCGCCCACTTCCTACCTGGAACTAACTAGAAGGAAAAAACCTTTGGAAAATTTCCCCCACCACCACCTTTCAATTCTCTCCAGCAGAACAACTCAGACACAAAGGGCAACCCTAGGAGGCATACGCCAAGTACGGTCCAGCCCCTAGCCCTAATGTCTTTTGAGCTTCACTGATCTTCACCTGAGGGAAATGCAAGTAGGAGATTTAAATTCTCCCATGCTCTTCCCTGCGGGTCTGCCGACTGAAGCGCTACAAGTGGAACTCGCAGCAGCATAGCCGCATCCAGGTTCCATCTCGCTGTCGGCTTCTATTCTCATCATCAGCTGCTGCAGCAGTTCCCTGGGCACTCCAGCGTTTGACAAGGGAGGGTATTGTCCTGCAGCCAGTGAAGCATTCCCCCCTCTCTCTCACAGCAGCAGGGACCCGGGAAACACGGACCACAGGCAGTGGGTTTTACTGCAAGCAGCGGAGACTCCACGGAGGCGCTGTTCTGAGCCAAAGGGCAGAACAACTGAGCTAGTAACCAGATTCCTTCTTACCCTGCATGAGTACAAGATAGACCTCATCTGTTCAACAGCTACCTGATTGTTTTCTACAGCATACAGGGAACAGTCGTATACGCCCAAACACCATCCCCCAAACACACCCTCCCCTGAGTGCTCTTGCTTTATAGGCGTGTAGCGCCACCTACAACACCTGATATGGTGTAGTAAGGTACAAAAAACAAAAACCTCACTGTTCTGTTTACTTTTTTGTCAACACTTCCTGCCAAGAAACAGGAATCAGCACTATCTCTCAACTAAAACAAACAAACAAAAAAAAAAAAGGACCTTGTCTGTTGTGAAAACTGCGGTGCACTGTACAACAGGAACTATAAACAGCAACCAGGACCCTGCTGTGTGTGCTGCGCCATAGCAGATCTTGCAGCCCAACTACAGGATGCTTGGAACACGCTTCCCATCCCCCCACGACCAGCACCAGCATGTCAACCAGGGGCCACGACTCGAGGCAGAGCCCACAGACTGGCAAGTGGTAAGGAAAAAGAGGCATTGTAGGGGGCCCAGAAAGGAAGCCACAAACCAGGAGCATTTCCCGGCCATCCAAACAAAACAGGTTTGCTCCACTGCTACCAACCACAGACAAAGTAATACAAGGTAAAGAAATCAAACCACCAAAAAAGGTTAACACGCCAATTAAAACCAATACAAACTACGATAAAACCAAAAATACTAATACTCAAAATATAACCAATAACAATACCAAAACCAAATACAATAACAAAAATACTAAAACTCAAAATAAAAACCACACAAATATAAACAAAAACAAAATTCTCATAATCGGGATTCCATGAACAGAGGAGTGGAACACCACCTAACACAAAATGTTAAAAGTGACATCGTGGTAAAGTGTCTACCAGAAGCCTCTGCAAGTAGGGACACTAACCACATCAAAACAATTGTGCAGGAATCAGGGGATGTTACACATATAACAATATACCTTGGTGCCAATGACTTGGCAAATCACACTTACCAACCTTCTCCATGCGGACGTCGGAGTCGACGTCCGGCTTATTGGAGCCGCTCGTCGGTAGGCGCAAACCACGGCCTTACACTGGGAGCGGGGAGGCTCACAAGCCGGAGGCGCCTGAGGGGCCGGGCCTGAGCTGACAGGTGGGCCAATGTTGCCTTTAGGCTCTAAGGCGTTGCTGTGGAGTGGTCCTCGGGGACGCATCGGTTTCACGGCGACTCGAGGAAGACACGGTGAGAGAGAGCCCTTGTCCCTGTGCTTTTCTTTTATCCTTTTTTCTGCGGCGGGCCTTCAGGGGAAGGAGACGCCTGCTGAAGCTTTTTCAGTTCTTTCTCCATGGAGCTCATCTTCTTTTTTAAAATATGGGCTTCCAGGGACTGCTGCCGCCTTCTCCGGGTAGCCGCGTTAAAACTAAGGCAGTTCTGGCATGTCTCTACCGGATGGTCTGGGCCTAGGCAAAAAAGGCACAGGGAATGGCTGTCCTTGTGTGGGAGTTGGGCGCCGCACGAGTCGCACTTGTTTTTGTGCTCGGAGGGTGTAGGGGACAACATACACCAACGAATACCTGATGAAGGATAAGAAAAAAAATTGAAAATACTCAGTTAAAATACCAACGAAGGAGCCTGACGAGCAGGGAACTTTTCCGCGAGGCGCTGGCATAAGCTAACGGCAGGAAAGAACTGGAAGGCGGGCGGAGGGACCGACTTTTTATACCGCCGCCTCTGACGCCGGGTCATCTGATATAGGGAGGTCCTCGCCAGAGACTGCTAGCTAGAAATTTCCTGAGTGGTCCCTGCCACCTGCCGGCGTCAGTCCTATATGTAATTACCTGCTGCAAGAGCCCTCTCAAAGTAAGATCTTTCTTTCCTTCTGACGAAATTAGCCTTCTCAGAAGTGCTGCCAGCGTGGAAAAAAGGAAAAGGCACCAAGTGAGTCAGAGAGATTGAAGTAGGTGAATTCACCTCATGGCTGTGTGATTGGTGCCAAGACAAGGGATATCACTATAAAGGGAACTGGCACAACTTTTGGGAAACAGCTTTTATTAAATACAACGGATTGCACCTAAACAGAGAAGGTGTGTGAGCACTCAGACAAAAATTTGATGTCTGTGCTGGTAGTTTAAACCAAATAAAGGGGAGTATTATGCAGTTCACACCCCTGCCATCGGTGGGCTGGTCATCACTGCCCAAAACGCCAAATGCATGCATACATTCTCAGAAAACAAATCAGAGCCAACATCCACCCAAACCAGCAACCTCCATAATCTCTTAGTCGGAAAGAGCAAACTGGGGCAGTCCAGGAAGAGGGTACAACCTCGCACCAAAGAGGATGTACATTTCTGGAAGGCAATGGTTGCAAATACTAGGAGCCTAACCAACAAACTTCCCGAACTCACAGCCATCTTGGAAACAGAAAGGCTGGACTGGGTGGCTGTAAGAGAAATGTTGTTTACAGAAAACCACGGAAGAGATATGGTCATTCCCGGTTACAATCTGTTCAGGAAAGAGAGGCAGGGCAAAAAAAGAGGGGAGGGGGGTTGCCATTTACATTCGGGAGGAAATAAAAGCCACAGAAGTAAAAGGGCAACCTGGGGACTATGAGTCACTGTGGCTAACAGCAGACACAGGCAAGGGAAAACCCTTCAGAATCGGCTTCGTGTAAAGGCCCCAAAATCAAGGAGATAAAGGAGACAATGACCTAATAGAGGAAATCCACAAAATGTCTGATAAAGGTGAAGTAATACTGGTGGGGGACTTCAACCTACCAGATATTAACTGGAGCACACTAACGGCAGCAACAACAAGCAGTAGGGACTTCTTATTGTCACTACAAGGTGCGGGACTGTGCCAACTTGTTAAAACCCCAACAAGGGGAGATGCCATTCTCAATCTTGTCCTCACAAACTCAGAAAGCATCAAGGACATCAAAGTTGGATGCTATATGGGCAACAGCAACCATCGCATGGTGAGATTTAAGGTAAACATAACACAGGACACCAGCCACTCAAAGATAAAGGTGCTAGATTTCAGAAAGGCTGACTTCGAAAAAATGAGGAACATCATAAGTAGCCAGTTAATGGAAATAGAGGTTGAGGTGGCGGTCATGTGAGGAAGACTCAAGAGAGCAATAAAGACTGCCACAGATCAATTTGCCAGACAGGTCAACAAAGCAAAAAGAAAAAGAAATCCTCTATGGTTTTCCATGGAAGTGGCTACCACAGTCAAAGAAAAAAAGAAGGTGTACAACATATACCAGATAACCAAAATTGAGAAAGACTGGGAGTCATACAAGGAAAAAATGAGTCTCTAACAAACAAATTAGAAAGGTAAAAGGCTAGACAGAGGGAAAAGATAGAAGAAGGGACAAAGAGAGGAAACAAATAATTTTTTTAGATACAATAGGGAACGTAAGAAGGCAAAAGGGGGGGGAGATAGTAAAGATTGCTACTGAAGAAGGGAAATGCACCAAACATGACCCAGAGAAAGCCGAAATCCTCAAGAAACACTTCTGCTCGGTGTTTACCAAAGAGGACCCAGGGGATGGCCCAGCCCTAAAAAAAACACAATACCCCAGGATCAGGGGTAGACACGAGTCCCTTTACAGAAGCTGAAGCATGGGAGGCACTAAATAAACTAAAAGCAGACAAAGCCATGGGACTAGACGAGATGCACCCCAGAATCCTTAAGGAACTGGGGGCGGAATTAGCAGCCCCTCTGGCACTTCTATCCACAAAATCCTTGAAGAGCGGTATGGTACCCCAAGACTGGGAAAAGGCAATAGTGGTTCTACTTCACAAATTCAGGCAGTTGCGAAGAGGCTAGTAATTACAGTACGATAAGCCTCACATCTATAGTAGGGAAACTAATGGAGACACTACTCAAACAGAGGATCACAGCATTTTAATTATTTTTTTATTTTAATCTTTGGTAACCGGTTAAGGCCTGCTAGGCACAAGTGCCTTTTTTAAGGGGCGACCTGGGAGCACAGGGCAGTTGAGTGACTTGCTCATAGTCATACAGTATGCAAGTGGAGGTTGTGAGAACCAAACCCAGATATGGTCTGCTGGATGTACCAAGCTTATTCACAGATCATTACTCTAACCTTTAGGCTATACTGCCAGCATTACCTATTATGTTAGAATGTAAAGCCTCTGGTGGCTTACATACACCTTTTGGCCGAGAATTGGGTTTGAAAAAAATCCTGCTCACCACCGCCCCCCCCCCCACAGTGTTTCTAGGCTTTTTCATTGTTTAAAATGCTTAAAACACGAACACATACTGCACAGCCAGTTTTTCACCAATTCTGTGAACCTTGAACAAAATCAAGATAATAAAAATACAGTTTTAGAACTTAGTTACACCTCATAGAAGTATGAAAAGAGTTTTACTGCTATTTTATGATATAGGCCATTAATCTCATGACCAAAATAAATTTAAACTTTAAGAACTTCAATTCAACATAATGGGGCATCCCCTACAACTTGAGGGCAACAGGTTTAACACGACACAGAGACAGTGGTGAACCTCTGGAAGAGGTTGCCATTGGAAATAGTTATACAGTAAGTAAAACAAAGGACACATTCCAAAAAGACTAGATAATTACATCCAAATAGTGGGAATATGAAATATTACATGGAATTCCAATGGAGTTACTTGTGGGCATTGTGCCCCTTTTTGCTCCTATATTGTACATTAGTGACATTAATTCCTTTCTCTAGCAGGAGCTGTAGAAAATATGACAGATGTGCTGGATGCTCTCACTGAACCCATGTTTCCTCTTGGTATGGTATGCACTGCAGGTGGCAATTTGGGGGCCAAAACTCAGTTTTTCTAAAACTACATACTGTAGTAGGAGATTGAAAGGGAAAGATTTATGAACAGTGTCCACTACACTGCAATCTGAAAGCCTACGATGTTCTTTTATGACTTTTTAAAATTCTAGGGTTATTGGGCTAACCTTTAGCTAGCAGCACTCCTGAGAAATCCCCACGTTTGCCCTTCTGGAAGGAAGAAAATCTATTAAAAAATAGCAACATTTAACAAAGAAATAAAAGGGACACTCAAGTTTTTTCATTTTTTTTCCCATCTGTGCACTCCATAACTTCTGTAACTCAAATGTCACCGTGGCTTTAGTTTTTCTTTCCCCTGCCTTATTTTACTACAGTTCATTAATGTTTTCATTCCTGTCGTGATCTGGTCAGAGCACATCTTTTTTTTTTTTTTTTGCATAATATGTTTATTAAATTTTCCACCATAAAACAAAGGCACAATCACATATACTCCATACACTTCAATACCACATTGATTCAATATGTACCTATACCCCCCAAGTTCTCTTTTTACATCAATTTTTAGTTTATTCGTTCTCCCTCAAAAAAAAAAAAAAATTACATATACCTACATTATTTCAATACCATCACATCTCACATTCATTAACTCTATACCTTGCTAGTTTGTTCATGTTCATTGACTCTGCACATTGCTAGTTTTTTATTAACCCTTCATTTCTCATTTGTTTACCCTCACCTTATCAAATCCAGGATGCTTTCTCCCCGTTCCAGGTCCTTTTTATCAACCGTTCCCTCAGCCTTCCTACACATTGAACCATTACCCCCTATTCTTACAGCCCTTTCCCTAACATTTCCCTCTCTTCTGGGGATAATGAATACATAAATGTTCCCCACACTTTCCAGAATTGATCCTCTCTATTTCCTGCTACATAATCTAGCTTTTCCAGGCTGAGAGCCTGCAGGCACAGGTTTTTCCATTGCTGCAAAGTGGGAGTATCACCTGAAACCCATGTGTTTAGAATGCAGTGTCTGGCCAAAACAACCAGAATCCGTACCCACCTCGGGAGGGGTCTCCAATCCTCTTCCTCAGAGTCATCTACCCCAAACAACATGAACAGTAGATTTTTCTCCACCTGCCTACCCCATATCCTCCCCATCTCATGGCTACTCCACCCCAAAATTGTTCAAGATGAGATTTCCCAAAAACAGTGTATATAGGTGCCCTCCTCTTCTTGCATCTCCCACACAGAGGTGATATCTTGGGACTAAATCTGTGAAACCATACTTGGGGGCAGTAGAGCCTATGTAGGAACTTACAGCAAGACTCCTGGTATTTATTACACACCAACAACCCTTTATGTGATTGCAGTAGTAATTCCCATCCCTGATCAGGTATCTCCCTTTTCAGACCCCTACTTCATAACATCCTAGTTTTACAGGTATAAGCCGGTAGACATTGCCGCCCCTCCTATTATCCCTCTCGCTCCCTTCCGAGTACTAAGTACCAGATGCTCAATCTCCTCTAAGGGAGAACCCAGCACTCGATCCCTTTCAATTGTTTTAGCATAATTTCTCGCCTGAAGAATTCGGAACATACCCAACCCCATACGCCCCCCCCTAACTCTTCCCACGAGATTAGTCTCCTTCCCTTCCATAAATCTTTTACACACTTAACCCCTTTCTCCTCCCAACGTAAAAATTCTGTGTCTTCCAACCCTACCACAAAACCCGGATTCCCCCTCAGTGGCAGCAGCAACGTCTCTTCCCCTGCTCTTACTCCTACCCACTTCAATAGTCGTTCCTACCCCTCCAAGACTGAGACCACCAGAGGATTTGGATCTAACTGGCCACTATATGCCTTTTTCCTTCCCCTTCTCAGGAACGCCGAAAGCCTTACCACCCCTTCCCCTTCCTCTAAATCTAACCACCCTGCCTCTGGCGGCCTATTCACCCAATCTCCTAACAATCTATAGTGCATAGCTAAAGCATAATTCCTTAAATCAGGTAGATTTAGGCCACCCCTGTCCCCATCTGCTTGAAGCCTCCGAAGGCTCGCTCTGGGCCTTCTCCCCTTCCACAAAAAGCCCAAAAAGGCCTTTTCCATCCTCTTCACATCCTTCTTATTAAGGCCCACCGGCAGCATTTGCATCAAGTACAGTACTCGTGGCAAAGTATTCATTTTTATAAGATTTATACGTCCTAACCACGATAGAGGTAGATCTCTCCACCTTCTCAACTCCTCTTCTACCTTCTGCACCATCGGCCCATAATTTAACTTATAGAGCTGACTCAACTCATGCCCTATTCGAATCCCTAGGTATGTAAACTCTGCTTTTGCCTTTTTAAGGCCCCAAGCCGTATTTCCACACTCTTTTTCAGTTTCTCCCCACAACATAATTTCAGACTTGTGGATATTTATTTTATATCCGGAGAATACTGCGAACTGCTCTATCACTGTCAGCAATGGGGGAACAGATCTGGCCGGTTCCCGGACCTACAACAGCATGTCATCTGCGTATAATGTAACTTATGTTCTTTCCTGACCTCCCAATCACCCTCCCCAGTTTCCATGGAGCCTCTGATGGCAATCGTTAGAGGCTCTATAGCCAATGCAAATAGGAGCGGTGAGAGGGGACAACCCTGCCGAGTGCCTCTATGGAGGGCAAATTTCCCAGTCAAGCCTCCATTCACCAGTACTCTCGCCTCCGGGGCTTTAAACAAACTTTTAACCCATCCTATAAATCCTTCTCCCATCCCACACATCCGAAGGACCCAAAATAGATACTTCCACTCTGTACGGTCAAACGCCTTCTCAGCGTCCATTGTCAGCACCGCTATATTTTTTTGACCGTGGGAAGCTCTCCATATTACGTTGAGGAGTTTCCTCATATTGTGATATGAATATCTACCAGATACAAAGCCTGTCTGGTCTGGGTGCACCAATCCTGGTAGACATCGATCCAGTCTCCTGGCCAAAACCTTGGCATCGCAATTCAATAGGGAAGATGGTCTATATGACGAGCACTCCTGCTCATCCTTTCCTGGCTTGGGGACCAAGCAGATAACTGCTTCCCTGAATGAAGCCGGAAGATCATTTCCCCCTCCTCCAACCTCAGAGAAAACCTGCTGAAGAGGTTCCACTACATGCTCCAGCAGCGTTTTGTAAAACTCTATGGGGAATCCATCCGGCCCACTAGCCTTTCCCTGCTTCAGACACTGTATTGCTTGCCTAATTTCCAATTGTGTGATTTCCCCATCCAGCTGTTTTTGTTGCTGCTCAGTTAGTTTAGGAATTTTAACTCCCCTAAGAAATTGCGCTGCCATTTCTTCTGTTCCAGTACATTCTGCTTGGTATAGCTGTCTATAAAATTGCTCAAACCTGTTCCTTATTAAAGCTTTATCCGTAACCAGCTTCCCTCTCCCAACTTTTATTCTAGTGATGTGCGTACACATCCGCCTTCCCTTTATTAACCGGACCATTAATGGCCAGGCCTGTTCCCTCACTCAAACAACCGGCTTCTAGCAAGCATCCCAGCAATACGCGCTTCTCCCAGAAGAAAGGCATTTAATGCTTCCCTTGCTGCTTTTAAATTATTTTCCCCTTCCCTTGTTGCCCTTCCCACTACCTCCCTTTCCCACCTTCTTACCTCTCCCTCTAATTCCTTTCGGGTGGTTTCCTTCTTTTTATATTGGGCAACAAACCTAATGATGGAACCCCTTATAAATGCTTTTCCGGCTTCCCAAAATATTCCTGGGGATTCCACTGACTTCTCATTCATTTCTTTATAATACTGCCACTGCTGCTTAATATATTCAATAAATTCTTTTTTGCCCAGCAGATACCCGGAAATCTCAAGGGCGAGGGGCCCTCACTCTCTTCCTTTATCTCCAACATCATCTGGACCATAGCATGGTCCGATAAGAGGATGGGACTGTGTTCAATTTTTTGTACTCTACTTAACCAAGGTCGGGGTACATAAATATAGTCTATCCTGGTCCAGGTTTTGTGCGGGTTCGAGTAGAAGGTAAATCCCTTCTCCGCTGGATGTCCGGCTCTCCAACAGTCTATCATATATCCAGGTCAAGCACCCCCTCTTGCCACCTCTTCAATCTACCTCCATATCTACTCTTCCCCTCCGAGTGGTCTAACTCCCCTTGCATGACTGCGTTGAAATCCCCTCCCAGGATTAACCCATTAAATTGTTCCCTCATCAGCACGTCAAGAATTTCTTGATAAAAGGCCGGGTCAAAAACAGAGGGGGCATAGATACTTCCAAAAGTAATCTTCTCCCCAAATAGCACCCCTTCCATGAATATGTATCTCCCCTCCCCCTTATCTGCCACTACTCTTGTACTGATGAAAGGGATCGTTCTACCTACCAGGACCGCTACTCCTCTTTTATGTGAATTGTAAGGGGATGCAAAGCACTTGCCCACCCATCCTCTCTCCAACGTGCAATGCTCCCGGCTAGTTAGGTGCGTTTCCTGCAGGAGGGCCTACCAGTGCGCTTGATCGGAGACGAAATCCCCTTCATATTCCATGAGATAATTCCCAATGCTTTATGCTTAGCCATAGGACCATAGTGCCTTTCCCTTCACCCCTTCTATCACTGTTATGTTGTTCCAAATTTCCCACAGACCTGGTCCGCTATAATCTACAGAGTCACATACTAGCATCACATTCTTCACGATTAATAAAAATGAGAGACATTCACCATCTTGCATTAAATCATAAAGACTTACCCATAACAACCCCCAAACCCAACAGAGCCACCCTCCTCTCCACCCTCTCTTCCACATCAAAACAAAATTCCCACTTCTAAACATACCCCCTCTAAACACTGTCCGCTTCGTTGCCATTCAAAACCTAGAATGGACCAACTACATACAAATGCAAACATTCCGTTCCCCCCCCCCGCTTATTTAGTTTCACACAGCATCCGTGTAATCTTCGCTCATAAGTTCCCCAAAACTTGTCATAAAGTTAACAGTCCAACTATAATAACAAACTTTTAATCTTTAATGTCCTTGAGAATAAATCACCATCGTTCCCTCCTGGTGCCACCTACGTGATCCCCTTGCCTTGCTGGGCCCCCCCCCCAATCAGGTCATGAAGCCTTCCTTCTTCTTATCTTGCATGACAGGAACCGCAGAAAATTGTAGAGGCCTGAGGGATGCCAGCGCTGCTGTAAAGACCCACGCAGCATCGGCATACCCCCCACGCGCCCACTTACCTGACCTCAGCTCCGTCCTGCCTTCAGGATAAGGCCTGTCCCTTTTTGCATGGCCGAATTCTACCTCGACAAGTCCTCCGCTCGATCTCCATAGCAGCGCCCCTTCTAACAGGCCGTCCAGCTAGTTAACCATCTGCATACAGGACTTCTCTCTTTGAGTCTCTACTTACTTGTTCTTTTTACTTTTCTCCAGCTCTTCTCGTACTTCCAGACTCCATAATTACTCCAGCCAGGCACCAGGAAGGGGGACACATCCGCAAGGGGAAGAAGAGAAATAAAAAATTATAAAAAGTTCAACTTCTGGCCCTCTGAAACGAGGAGGCAATAGCATTAAATCAGCCAACAGCTTTCAGTACTTTTAACCACTCGGGAACAATCACAGCCAGCACCACTGTGCTTCTAACAGCCCAGTTCTCCACTGGCCTCCTCACCGCCTTTTCTTTAAATCTTCCACATAGGCAAAATGCCTCTCCAGCTCCCAGAAGCGTGTATGTAGCCCCTCATGTTTAACTTTCAGGATCACAGGGAATAACATAAAACAGTCCACCTTCAACTCCCTGAGTTGTGTCAGCACAGGGTTAAAGGCTCTACGCTTCTTCAGAATTCTGTTCGAGTAGTCCTGCACTAGATACAGTCTCTTTCCCTCATACCTCAGCTCCTTCATGTTTCGGTAGGCCCACAGCATCTCCTCCCGATCCTGGTAGCTATGAAACCGGAAAATGATCTGTCTCGGGGGCTGCCCCGCCGGGGGACGTGCTGCAACTGCTCTATGGGCATGCTCCAACTTCAACCTCCCTTTCCTTAGTTTCATGCCCAACATATTTGGTAGCTTCTCCAAGCAAAAGGACAAGATGTCAGGACCCTCCTTCCCCTCAGGGAGCCCCCGGAGCCTGAGATTTAGACGCCTTGCATAATTTTCTTGATAATCATGCTGCTCCACTAGCTCTGCGAGCTCCTTCTCTAGCTTAGCCACGTGGGCAACCATCGGGTCAATATCGTCTTCCAATTTAGAAATCCGCTCCGCCACCTCCGTGACTCTACCCATCTGCGCTGTCAATTGCTCCATTAAAATCTGCAATCAGCCATCAATTTTTTGCTCCAACTTGCTCCATTTCCCCGCCAGCGCCTCCATTACTTGCTCTGAGACCTCGCGACCTAAAACCGCCATTTCAGTCGCTGAGAGCGAGATCGGGCCCATTACCTCAGTGGGCTTTGCAGTTGCTCTCTTCCCCTGGTTTTTGGTTGTGGACCACTGATTCTTTCCTGCATTTGGGAGCAAATATTCCTCCATTCTGCTTTCCCCTCTCGTTTTCTGCACTTAATATCTACTTTTAAACATGGAAGCTGTTAAATTAAAGTATTTATTTATAGCGGGTGAGGGAGCTACAGGAACCCACGTCCTTACCGCTGGCTGCTCATCAGCGCCCCCCACAGCATATCTTTGAACTAGTGGGGGACCACCAACAACGCTACTTCCATTGCCACCCTCTCATTACCTGTGTACCTGCATGATCACTGCCTACTTTATTGTGTGCTTCTGTCCTGTTTGGTCTCCAAACATCCAACACAGACACTAATCTCAGTGTTTCCATATTACTGCAGCACTCAAATACACACATATACACCTGGGAAGAGCCAGTCTGTTTACTTATTTCTTACGTTACCATACGTGCCAAATATCTTTTTTTCATTAGCTACTCTAGGTGTTCACATTTTTCTTGAGGCATTTACTGCTCAGGTTCACCAGTTTGCATTGAGAATGGCAATGTGTTCTCCCCTCTCTCCCGTCTCCCCAGCAGCTGGCAAAACTCATGTACTAATCTCGCTTTATGGTATCTTGCGGAGTCCGTTAGAAACATAGAATTTGACGGCAGATAAGGACCGCTTGGCCCATCTAGTCTGCCCATTTTCCTACCTAACAGATAAGATGCGGATCCTAGTTAACCAACAGCTTACTTCCTCCTACCCCCCACTAGGACTGCCTTATGTCTGTCCCATGCATTCTTGAAATACCCCACTGTTCTTGAGACCTCCTCAGGGAGGCTGTTCCATGCATCCACAACCCTCTCTGTGAAAAAATACTTCCTCACATTACCTCTGAGTCGTCCCCCTCTATCTTCAAATTGTGCCCCCTTGTTCTTCCACATCTCTTTTTCTGAAGGATGCCACCCTCCTTTCCTCAAGGGTATACTTATTAAGCTCCTTTAGTCTTTCTTCGTATGTCTTCTGGTGAAGACCCTGAACCATTCTGGTTGCCTCCTCTGGACAGCCTCCACTCTGTCTATGTCTTTGCAGAGATGGGGTCTCCAGAACTGCACACAGTACTCCAGATGGGGTCTCACCAACTGTCTGTACAGAGGGATAACAACTTCCTGTTTTCTACTATTGATGCCTCCCTATGCATCCCAGTATCCCCAGCCTTCCTTACTGCCTTCTCACATTGCTTGTCCACCTTTAGGTCATCTGATATAATTACCCCAGGTCCCTTTCCATTTTAATGTTGTCGTATCTCACCCCCCACTGTGTACTCTTCCCTGGGTTTTGTTTCCCAGGTGCATTACCTTGCACTTCTTTGCATTGAATCTGAGCTGCCATACATTTGACCATTCCTCCAACCTTGCCAAGTCCCTTCTCATCCTTTCCACCCCACCTTGCGTATCAACTCTGTTGCAGATTTTTGTGTCATCTGCAAAGAGACATACTTTTCCTTCCAGTTCCTCTGCAATGTCACTTATAAAGACATTAAAAAGGACCGATCCCAGTACTGAACCCTGCGGTACCCCGCTAGTACCCCTCCTTTCTTCACTGTGGACTCCATTTACTACTACCCTTTGCGTCCTGTTGTCTAGCCAATTTTTTATCCAGGCTACCACCTTGGGACCGACTCCAAGGTTGGCTATCTTGTGTATTAATCTTTTGTGTGGGACTGTTATCAAATGCCTTGCTAAAATCTAGGTAAGCCATGTCCACAGCCCCTCCCAGGTCTACTACTTTGATCACCCAGTCAAAGAAATCTATTAGATTCATCTGACACGATCTTCCTATCATGAATCCATGCTGCCTTGGGTCCTGTGCCCCACTGGCCTCTAGGAACTCAACAATTCTTTCCTTCAGAAGTGATTCCATCATTTTCCCTACCACTGAGGTCAAACTAACTGGTCTGTAGTTTCCTGCCTCTGTCCTGCTCCCACTTTTGTGAAGAGGAATCACATCTGCCCTCCTCCAGTCCTCAGGTACCACCCCATCCTCCCATGATTTGTCAAAGAGAGTAGTCAGTGGTATCCCACTCACTGGAGGCCTGGATGTGCCTCATGACGTCCATGAAAGTGGAATCGTCAGAAGGCGAGCGGGGCTGGTCTTTCTCTTCCGGGAAACCTCGGAATCCCAAAAAGGAAGGGGCAGAAGACGAAGAAGAGGAGGAGGAGGATGGGTTACTGGGTGACGAATAGCCAGACCTATCCTTATGGCTAGCCCCACTCGAGTGTCGGTGGCTAACTGACCGACATCGGTCCGAAGACTGACACCGGTCACGGGACCGGTCCAGACTAACAGAAAGGGAACAGCTCCTGGTGCGAGACCTGACCCAGAGTCTGCTACCTGATCTGGTAGAGCGCCGGTGACGTTAGAGTAGGGTTGGCTCAAGTTCTAGTCTGTACTCTGCAACTTGTAGTGCCTTACTGATTTGTAAGTTTGGATTTTAGAAAGCAGGACAGAAATAAACTTTCACTGGTACATTTGTGCCATTATGAGAAATAAGCAACAAACAAACTCAGCTGATTAGCAGTACCACCCCCCCCCATCCTGAATAGATATTTGTGGCATTACAAGAAATATGTAGTGAAACATACAAATTGGTGGCACTACTAGAAACACAAGAGCAAGCATACCCAGTCACTATTCGTATTAAGTACTAAAGAAGAAACATCTGCAATCCACAGACTTGTCTGCTTTCAGGGGAATCCTCTGCTGTGCGACTGACAACCAGCTTCAGGACTGAAAGCAGTAAGTAGTAATGTGGTAAATAAAGGCACTCCTTACCCAGAAAACAGGAAATCCCCTTTGCTGTGCATGATTAGCAACTACACCACCACCCTCTCAGGGAGTGTGTGCACATTGCCTACTTGGCATGGTCAAACGAAAGACTAAATGGAGGGAAATAAATTTGAATTCTCATAATTATACAAAAATAAACAACTGTGCAGCTAAGACAGTATACAAGGGAGCAGCATCAACACAAGAATGGCAGACATTAGCAGAAAGAGGAGTGCACAAAACAAGAGGGGGGATGTGACAGTGCAGCTTTAATGAAAATTTGATAAGAAAAAAGGTTAAATGCGTCATCCACCAAGTGGTGCCACTAGGGGCACTGCCTGATGATGGTTTTATTGATTTTACAGTGGGCAGTTCTTTTGTATTCTCTCCCTCATCACACACACCTCATCCCACACCCCCATTCAGCATTTCCACATTAAACTACTTGAATTACTTGAAGGGAAATGGTGTTGGTGCAAGACAGAAGCTGACAGACAATACAAATCTGGAGACCTAGGTTTGAATCCCACAGTCCCCACTTGCATACTGTGTGACCCTGAGCAAACTTCCCTGTGCTCCCAGGTTGCACCTGTGATCAAGCTTTCAGTTTAGTGTGTCTCACCTGGTTAAACTATTGGAAAAAAAAAATACTATCAATTACAGTGTGTTCAGTTTGGTCATCTGCTACAATTGTGTGGCAGTCTTCTGGACAGTATGCTACCATCTGCGGTAGAAAAAGTACTGCAGCTCTGTGTGTGTCAAAAGGAGCCGACACAGCGGAGTGCACAGAGCAGTGGCAGATCAGCAGGATATGAAGGGAAATCAAATTCCTTGAAACTAGCGGCCAACAAGACCATAAACAGCATGGTTTCACAGCAGGTAGGTCATGCCAGACAAATCTGCTCGAGTTTTTTGACTACGCTACAAAAATAGTGGACGACGGTGGGGCAGTAGATGTGGTCTACCTAGACTACAGTAAGGCCTTCGATTCGGTTCCATACAGAAGGCTGGTAAAGAAGCCTGACTACACAGGGGTTGGTCCAGAAGTAGTCAGATGGGTACAAAACTGGTTACAAGGCAGAACCCAGAGGGTAAAGGTTAATGGAACGCAACTGACGGAAGACAGCATGACCAGCATGGTGCCCCAGGGCTCAGTGCTGGGGCCTCTGCTCTTCAATGTTTTTATAGCAGATATCGCTGACGGACTGGAAGGGAAGGTATGTCTGTTCGCAGACGACATTAAGATATGTAACAGGGTGGATTGGACACCTCAGAAGGAGTGAGCAAGATGGAAGCTGACCTCAAGAAACTAGAAAAATGGTCTGGAGTGTGGCAGCTGAGATTTAACGCCATAAAGTGCAAGGCCATGCATATAGGAAAGAAAAAAATCCAAGAAAGGAGTATTACCTAGGAGGTGAAAGACTGGCGGCCTCAAACCAGGAACGAGATCTGGGAATCATAATCTCAGTCAACTTGAAGGTTAGTAAGCAGTGTGATAAGGCAACAGTGAAGGCCAACAGAATGCTGAGCTGCATTGGGAGGGGAATCACGAGCAGGAGGAGAAAGGTGGTACTACCACTGTATAGATCGCTGGTCAGGCCTTACCTGGAGTACGGAGTCCAGTTCTGGAGGCCTCACCTCAGGAAGGATACTGATTGGGTGGAACAGTACAGAGAAAGGCGACAAAAATGATTCAGGGTCTGCAGTACATGTCATACGAGGAAAGACTTAGGGAACTGAATATGTACTCCCAGGAGCAGAGAAAGGAGAGAGGGGACATGATTGAAACATTCAAGTACATAAAAGGCATTAACAAGGTACAGGCACAGGAACTTTTTCACTTCAAGAAGGGCTCCAGGACCAGGGGACATGACCTCAGGCTTCAAGGAGGGAGATTCTCTCCAAACACCAGGAAGTTTTTCTTCACAGAAAGAGTAGTGGATGTCCGGAACAGCCTGCCCCAAAAGGTTGTGGGGGTCAACACTGTTGGGGGATCCAAGAATGCATGGGATAGACATAAGGAAGCCCAGACTATAAAGGGCAACTAGTGTCAAAACAGGTCTAAAACAAATGGGCAGACAAGATGGACCTAGAGGTTTCCTTCTGCCGTCAACTTCTGTTTCTATGTTTCTATGATGTAACTGGGCTCAGTGCACAGGGCCTGTAACTCAGATTCTCCTGGCAGAGGTAATGGCCACTAGCAAAACAGTTTTCCAAGTTACAAACTTGCGATGGACAGTGGCCATAGGCTCAAAGGGTGGTTCCATGAGCCTTGCAATGCAGAGATTCAGGCTCCAAGGAGGAACCAGCTCCCTGACTGGAGGCTGAAGGTGCAAAAGGCCTTGGAAAAACTGTTTAAACACAGAGTGGGAAACAATAGACTTTTTCTTTCCCACCAAAAGGTAGGCCGAAATTGCAGCCAGGTGTAGCCTGAGAGAGGAGGGTTTCAAGCCTGAGGCCTGCAGATGCACCAGGCAATCCAGCAGCTGAGAGTCTGAAGCTGTAAAATGATTGACCTTTTTGCCCTTGTACCACAGGGAAAACCTTTTCCATCTGGCTGCATAAGTCTTTTTTGTATTAGGCTTTTTAACCATTCTCAGGATCCTAAGGACCTACTCAGAGTACTGAGAAATTGGGAGCTCTAGCTCCTCAAGAGTCAGGCTGTGAGGTGAAGAGAGTGTACATCTGGATAATTCACTCCTGTCTGGGGAAGGGTCAGCAGAGAAAGAGAGAGAGAGTTGGTGTCAGGCGAATGGACTGCAAGAGAAGGAAAGGGTACCAGGCTTTCCTGAGGCAGTCCGGAGTCACCAGAATCATAGATGCAGGCTGTTGTCTGAGTTTCAGCAACATCTAGAATATCAGAGGAAAGGGAAGGAATGCATATAGGAACCTCCCTGGCCAGTCCAGAATCAGTGCATCCAGTGGAAGTGTTCCCAGGACTGGAGGTCTGCAACAGTACTAAGGAAGCTGGAAGTTGAGGGGGGAAGCAAATAGATCCACTTCTGGTGTGCCCCACCCCCTGAAGACTGTGGCTAGCACTTGCTTGTTCAGAGTCTACTCGCTTTGGCTCTGATGATGCAGCTGAAAGCTTCTGCCAGGGTGTTGTCCTTGCCTGGGAGGTGGCTAGCTAAAAGTCTGACCCCTAGGGAGTAGGAGAGAGAGAGAGACCAAATCTTTAGGGCCTCTGAACAGAGTGTCCCTGATCTGGTACCACTCTGCTTGTTTATATAAAACATTGCAGTGGTGCTGTCTGTCCTTATCTGCACAGTCTGCCCTTTTATGACAGAAGCAAAGGCCTTGAGAGCCAGGAAAATGGCTCTGAGCTCCAGAAGGTTTATGTGCAACTGTGACTCCTGAGGAGACCGGGTGCCACTTACTGAGGCACTGTCCAGATGAGGCCCCCCAGCCTAGAAGGGAGGCATCTGTGGTAATCACCTTTGTGGGAAGAGAAGCCTGGAAGGGAACCCCCACTGTCAAACTTGCAGGGTCCTTCCACCAAAGCAGGGCCTGAAGAAACTGTTCTGTCACAGGTATCAGTTTTGATAAGGCGTTGCTCCTTTGGGAACAGCGAGCTCTGAGATAGAATTGCAGGTCTCACATCCTGTACCTGACCCCTGGGACCACTGCAGTCATTGATGCTGTGTGTCCCAAAAGGCTGAGAAAATGCCTGGCTGGACTTGGCTGTCCCTGGATGAAAGAATCTGCCACTGACAGGAAACTCTGAATTCTCTCTGGAGGAAGGAAGGCAGATTCTTTCAGGATGTTCAGCTGAGCTCCTATGAAAGTGAGTGAGTGGGCTCCAAGTGGGATTTCTTTAGATTTACCAGAAAGCCCAGAGATTCCAGAGTGTGCTCTGTGAGGGAAAGAGACTCCTTGACCTGATGAGGAGACTTTGCCACTATGAGCCAATCATCCAAACAGGGGAAAACTGAAACACGCTTTCTGAGGTGTGCTGTTACCACTGCTAGGCACTTCGTAAAACCTCTTGGAGCAGAGGACAGGCCGATGGGCATCGCAGCAAACTGATAGTGACCTGAGGGGAGCTTGAATCTGAGAAACTTCCTGTGAGACTTTCTTATGGGTATGTGGAAGTAAACATCCTTTAGCTCCAGGGAGGCTAGCCAGTCTCCCTCCTGTAAGGACTGAGTGACTAGTGACAGGGTGACTATTCTGAATTTTGGTTTCAGCAGATGTTCGATCAGGTATCCGAGATCCAAAATAGGTCACCACTCCCCAGTTTTCTTTTGAGCCAGGAAGTACCTGAAGTAGAGACCCTTGCCCTTTTCGTGGTCAATGACCCTCTCCACTGCTTGTAAAGCTAGAAGGTTTTTTTACCTCTAACACCAACAGAAGTACCTGTGTTGGGGTTAGGGGTTTTGACACCTGAGTAAACCTGAGGTCTGCCATCTACTTGAATTGTAGTGGCAGACCCTTTTCCACTATCTCCAGAATCCACTTGTCCAAGGTAATGAGGGACCAGGTTTGAAGATAGTGGGAGAGTCTGCCCCCTACTGGCAGAGGGGAGGCGACCTGGGCACTCACATCATGGCTTAATAATAATAATAATTTTATTTTTAAAGCACCTTTCAAATTTTCAAAGCGCTGTACGAAACATATAGTAAAAAGGAAACCAAACATTATAATACATTATAAAACATTCATAAAACCACAATTTCAACAACAATTCATATAATACTATAAAAAGGCTGCTGACTGGGTAGATGTGGCTCTTCCTTGTCCCCTTCTGCCCCTCCCTCTGTAAAATCCTCTGTACTGAGAGTAGCCAGGCTGAGGATAGGGAGCATATGGTCTGGGATAATAACCTCTGCCCCTGTTTCCCCTAGAGTGGGATTTTTGAGGGGCAGCAGGTTTAGGTTTGGAGGAATGACTTTGCCAGGAAGCCTTGTACTCATCAACCTTTTTCATATAGTCTGTTGTAGTGGAATAAAACAAAATGTTTTGATCGCAGGGAAAATCCATGGTTTTAGACTGGTAGTTCTAAGCCAGCTGAAACGTCTCAAAGAGCTGGCATAGGCCATGGCTCTACAGGCAGCATCATTGTTGTCGTTTGCCAGTGGAACTGGTATTTTGTAGCTTCCAGGGCAGTTTTTGCAGGTCAGTCAGGTCCTGCACCATTGTGTCCGACCTATCCTGAGCAATAGCCAGGAGAGAATTCCATAGTGCTTTTTGGTACTTGACTATAAAATTCATATAGGGGGAAAGGTGGATAGGCAGAGAAGCTGTAGTGTACATCTTTTTTTTTTTGCAATAAAATCCATCTTTCTGGAGTCCTTATCAGGAGGCAAGGAAGACAAAGAAACTCCAGCTTTCTCACATGCTGCCTGCTATATAATACCCTCATGGCTGGGGTGTACAGACAGGAACTCGGTGTCATTCTTGGACAATTTATATTTTCTTGTCAGAGCGCTTGCCAACCCCTGCTATGGAAGTGGGGGTTTGAAGCAGCTTCATTGTATTTTTTCTGAAAGCATTATAAATAGTTAAGACCAATCTCCTGGGAGGTGGAAGGCCATTCCTCTCCCAGTAATCTTGGTCCTCGTCAACATCCTGGTTGGTCTCCTGGGTAGGGAGGTCCAGGATATCCAGCATATTCTGAATGAAAGTAAGCATCGAGGAGGGATCCTCCTGGTCAGCAGGGGAAGTCCCAAAATGAGGGTCGGGGACACATCTGGCTCTAGGCCCTCTGAATGTACGTCTGGTGCATCATAAAATTGATCCTCCTCATCTTCCTCACCCTCGCAGTTCCCAGCAGTGAGAACTGTGGAAGAGTGTTTACCAGTAGAACCATCAGAAAACATAGACCCCATATTCTGTAGGGTCTGGAAGAGGTGCCCAGCTTTTGTCATGTCTTCCACAGAAGGGGGTTCCTGAGAGAAATCAGGTTGGCTGCCAGGCTGTGTCGGAGTATGCTTAGTTTTTTCTTTGTGCTTTTTGCTATCTGTTGTCTCACTATCATCTTTTCCAGGACGAACAGGAGCAGTTTTGTCTTTGCAAACTTTCTTTTTAGCCGCCTCATCAGCGGCTTGATCATGCTTCCTTTTTAATCCACACACTTCATTGGTGCCTGTACTACTTCTTGGTTTTGAAGAGACCTCATCAGCTCCTCTGGAAGCTTTATTTTTAGGCACCTCATTGGCACCTCCTTTTCTTGGCTGGGATTCGGAGGCTTCATCAGCACCCCTGTTTGAATTTTTATTATTATTTTTAGATGGCCCCTCATTGTAGCCTTTGATTTTTCCTCAGCCATAATTTGTTCATGTCTCTTTGCTCTGTTTCTCAAAGTTTTCTTACAAAATTTAGTGCAAAGAGAGCAAGTATGATCTGGACCTAAACAGGATATGAGAATCTGCTATAGCAAAAATTCTGTGACAGTTGACACACTTTTTAAAACCTGTAGGTCCAGTTTTCTTTTTTGTATTTGGGATCTCTGACATGCCAAGCACGGAGAATCCTGAAATACACTCTAGAATTGAATAAAAACGGTCAGTTCCCTTGCAGTATGGAACCATGATTACTGAGGTAAAAGGTAGTGAAAAAATGTTCAAAATTGTCGGTTCCCAGAAAAAAAGAGGAACTGTGATTAAAATACAAAAGGAGCCATCGAAAACACTTAGACGCGATTAAAAATAAAGCAAAAATAAGCAAAGGGAACTACGGAACCAACCGAAAATAACTATTCTCAGGAACTGAGAGGAACTGTTAAAAACTTATACAAATAAATTCAGCCGCTATAAAAATATGTATTTGAGGAAAACTTTATCAGGAAAAAGCAGATTAGGCTCTTAACAAGGAAGGTTGAGAGACACCTCAGGGGCAGTGTTGCTCAGTTAGCAGAGAAAAAATTCTGAAGCCCTTCAGGCTGCTCACCCACAGCACTCTCCCCTACTCTTTTCTGATTGGCCAATTCCCTAAGCTTATTATCTTAAGCCATACCTCCGGGGGAGTTGCACCTAGCCAGCTAACTGCTATTGTTACTGATGCTAAAGGACTCCTGGGGTGAGAACTGTGTTCCCTCCAGGTGATGACCCATCACGCCCTCAACCTGGCTCAACCACCAGCAGCTGCATCTTATGTCGGTTAAGTCGCAGCCAGCTGGAAGACATCCAGTCATTGATTTTAGCCAGCCAGGTGTTAAGCATGTCAACAACATCGGATGTTCCGGGCACAAATGACAGATACAGCTGGGTATCATCTGCACAGCAGTGAAACTCCACGCTGAACTGCCAAATGATCTCACCCAGGGGCAGCATGTACACTGCTAACAACATTGGCGACAAGATCAAGCCCTGCAGAACTCCACATGACAGGGGCATTGGGGAGGAGGAGAAATTCCCCATCACCACCCACTGCACCCTATCAGAGAGATAGAACTCAAATCACTTGATGACAATACCAGCAAGTCCACAATAGTTATAGAGCCGACTGAGAAGCACAAAGTGATCCACAGTGTCAAAAGCTGAAGAGAGATGGAGAAGCACAAGAATTGACTTGTCTCCTCTATCTCTAGCCCTAAGCAGATCATTATGCACCCTAACTAATGCTGTTTTAATGCTGTGTCTGGCCCAAAAACCCAACTGAAATGGCTCACAGATGTCAATGGACAAGAGGCACTCCTTGAGCTGTTGTGCCATGAACTTCTCAACAACCTTGCTCAAGAATGGCAGGTTGGAGATGGGACGGTAAGTCACCAGGACGTCAGGGTCGAGGGAAGATTTCTTAAAGGGGGGGGTCTCACAAGTGCTTCTTTCAAAGCTTCTGGAAAACCCCCCTCCACCATCGAACACCTGGCAATCCTGGGCCAACAGACTCAGCGCATCCCATTAAGAAACGTGTCGGGCTGGGTCCAGTTCACAGTAGGAGTGCTTCAGCTCTACGATCACCTCAATGACCTCTAACACCTCCACTGGTCTCAATTTCTCCCAGAGTGGCACAGTGCTTCCATTCCTCCCGGTCCGATCACCACGAGGCATTGATGACCTCACTGATGGAATCCCTGACCAGATAGTCAACACTCTGTCAGAGAAAAACAGAGCAAACGCTTCACATAAAATGCATGAAAAAGACTTTCTTGTCTGTAGACAGGCAGGATGAAGTAGCCTATCTACAGTCCGAAAAAGCTGAGCAGGTCCGTTTTTCCCTGCTGCAATTTCCCTGGACAGGAATTCTGCCTTCTTATGGGAAACTGCCTCCTGGTACTCACCATAGTGAGCACACAGGACCAGTTTGTCAGCCTCCAACCGGGTCTTCCACCAGCAACTCTCCAACTTCCGACCCTTGATCTTCATCGCCTTGACATCCCCATCAAACCAAGGGAATCTCAAGTGAGAAGATCGGGGTTGTATACGAACTGGAGTGAGGGCATCCAGTGCCTCGGACACCACACAATTATAGGCGGCAACTGCCTCACTGGTGCCAATCGCACAGGCTGCATCCACTCTAGATAGGCCAGCTAATGTCAATAATCCCTCAGAGTACAAGCCCCTTAAAGGGCAGTAGCTGACCATCTCCACAGGGGGAGGGCTTCCAGGGGGCCCCGCAAATGTGAACCTCATGGTGCAGTGACGAGACCACAGTACTTGATCAATCCCGAGGCTATCAACCTCAAGACCCAGTTGGAACATCAGATTGAGTGTATGACCTTGCCAGTGTGTCACAAAAGCAACCACTTGTGTGATGACATCAACTGGAGGAGGTCATAACCGAAATGCAACACAGGCATTGAAGTCCCCCAGGATTAATCACCTGGAGGACTGCAACATCTGGTCGACAACAAAGTCCTCTACCTCCTGGAGGAATCTGCCCCGGATCCAGGGAGTCAGTAAATGAAGAGAATCCTGCTGCCTGCACCTGGAACCCCATGCATGGCAACACACTCAAAAGATCTGGTATTGCCAACTGGAAGCACCGTGAAATTCAGGCTAGATCTAAAAACAGTGACCACTCCCTCAGCCCTGTGATCCTTCCTCAGGCAGTGCACTACGGAGTACCTGGAAGGGACACCTGCCTCTAGAACCAGGCCAGCATCTTCCCCCAGCCAAGTCTCCATGATGCAAGCCAGGTCGACAGAGGAAATCAAGTCCACAAAAACAGCAGTCTTATTCCTTATCAACCTGACACTGCAAAGCGAAAAAGATTAGAGGGTGCTAGTTCACACTGCAAACTTGAGATGTGGAAGCAGAAATTCATGCTAACAGGGACAATAATTTTACATTTTAAATGGAAAACACCGTTAAAAAATGAAATTTGCCATTTTTAAACCAGCATTTAGGAGTAAATTTTTCATGAAAAAAATCTGTTTTCTACCTCTTTATCATGCAACCCCTCCCACTCTGCAGCAGCTTTTTGGGCAAACCCCTCCATTTTCAAACACATTTTTGTTAAAAACGTGCTTATTTGCCCTCAGTTTGGGAAGGGGGCAGAAAAAATGGATTTTACGATTCTGACCATTGACCATTTTTGAAAACAGAAAATCATTGGCACTATATTAATCCTCAAAGCTGAGTCAATGGTAAATGTTATAAAGAAAAGCACTTACTGTATGTTCATAGCATTCTTAGCTTCTGCTTCAGTGATATGATGGTGAGTCCCACACTGTCTTGCTCCTCTTAAAGTGACCCAGACATGAGTAATGAAAGGTTGGGAGGGATGGCTTAAGTACCACAGAGTGCCACTGACCCTGACTATTATACACAAAAAAGGGAAGTGGGTGTAACCAAATGCTAAACAGAGCCATGAACTCTGCTGTTATGCTTCAGCAACCAGTTCTATAAAAATGTTCATGAGGATAAACCACAGTGAGAGCAGCTTCTCCCCGAGGACTGACTGCACTGGCAATGCACATCTCACTTCAGGCTTCAGACAGCAAGCAATAGCTACAGAAAGGCAGAGTGCTTCCTGGGTGGTAGTGTGGTCTAGCAGTTTGAACAAACAACAGTCAAGTAAGAGTCCACTTGTTCAAATCACTCCAGAGCAACTGGATCACTGTGTGACCTTGAGCAAGCCATATAACCTTCCAGTGCTTCAGTCTATGCAAGATGGTGTCCTGCTACACAAGGCTACAGATACAACTGACAAAAGTCTCACTCGCTGTCAGGTATCTACTTGGCACGCCATACATACAGGAGTCATTGCAGGCTACCCACCCTGCATGCTACACATGCACAGAAAACTTGTAGGTACTTGTCTGACATGCACATACAGCACTGTAGGCTGCACACCCAGCATGCTACATGTACAGAAGTTACTTATAAGTACATATCTGGCAAATTATACATACAGGAGTCAATGTGGGTTAACCAACCAGCCTGTTACACGTTCCCAGGTTAAGTACAGGTACATGTCTGACCAGGGTGGGAAATTCCTATACCTTAGGTGTCCCAGGGCAGGCACTATTGTCTCAGGACACCTGCTGTTGCTTAGTGCATGCCCAGTGGGGCACCTAAGGTATTCCTGCAGAGCTCCGTTTTTATACCCCCTTCCATGCTACTCATTTGTTTGGAACTTTTTTTTTTTTTAAACTACGGGAGCTGTGACGTTATTTTCGGGGGCAGAGAGGAGCGCAAGCACAGGGCGTTGACGGCAAGACGCGATCGCAAGGTGCACAGAACAGCTCTTCCAAGTATTGGATGACTGTTTCTCCCAAGCAGACACGAGGAGTAGGCTGAAAGTTGCTTCGTTTCATGGCACAGCCAACCGCAAGTTGAAAGGGGTCCGTCCGTCACTGCTGGAGGCGGGTTTAAGGCTCAGACAACAATTGGGCTGTATAAGAATAGTTTGCCCGCCGCTTCAATCCATGCAGTGTGAGTATGATTCTTTTAAAATTAATTTTTACTCATAATACGCCAGGACCCCCTGCAAAGCATGGCATTCTATCCAGTTGTCTTGGAACGGATAGGTCGTGCCACACTTTCACGGAGAGAGCACTTTGTTACAAGTGCATTGGGATAGACGATCGCGATCCAACTATTAAAAAAAAAAAATACCAAGCAAAAAGCTCTTTTAAGAGCTACAAGTGCTTTTTCAGAGGCGGTATGTAAGCGAGGAGCGTGGGAGACTTAGGCGGGAGAGGAGGGCGACAGCGGGTAACACTGCGAAGGTCTCTCACAGCATGGAGGAAAGTATTCTCCCAGGAGGAGGATCAACATGAGAAAAGAATAAAGCAGGCTGCCTAACTCTGTTAGCTAGCTTAGCTTGCGTAATAATAACAGGCAGCCAGTGTTACTGAAAAGCAGCTAGCAGAAGAGTCAGCCTCAGGGCCAGGGCCATTCTAAGTCAAGTTTCAAGCTGCAGCAGATATTTTTCTGTATTCAGCTGCTTGCTGAAATTGCTGAAAATCGATCTATATAAGAAGGTGTGTGTGTTACTTTTACCTACTGGACGCTAAGTAAGCCAGGCATCAAATAAAAAAGCTCTTACTTTATTAAGATTTGGAGCAGAGCTAGTGCACTTTAAAATGGCTTGGGGGAGGGAGCTACAGGCTACAGCTATTGTCTGTTCTAAAATTAATAAGTGCATACAACTAAAAGTACCTAAATAAATAAAGGTTAAAGGCTGACACTTTCAGAGTTTGAAAGACTGCAGCACTATAGAAGTTACTGGGGACTGAATTTAAAATGGAAATCTGTCTAACAACTGTCTGTTACCCACCTAATTGAAGACAAGCAAAATTAAGTAAACCATCAAACATCCTCAGCAAAAGCTTATCTACTTGGGGCCAAGGAGTCAAAGTCAATTTTATAGAGGTTTGTTCTATCTTAAGTACCTAGAACCTAAATAAGGAATCTAAATAAATACAAGCTACTCTGTGGGCTACCTAAAATCTAAATACAAGGGGGAATCTGTAAAAATCTCTTTAAGCAGTTTTTTGCAAGCTACTCTGTGTGGGCTACCTAAAATCTAAATACAAGGGAGAATCTGTAAAAACCTCTTTAAGCAGTTTTTTGCAAGCTACTCTGTGTGGGCTACCTAAAATCTAAATACAAGGGGGAATCTGTAAAAACCTCTTTAAGCAGTTTTTTTGCAAGCTACTCTGTGTGGGCTACCTAAAATCTAAATACAAGGGGGAATCTGTAAAAATCTCTTTAAGCAGTTTTTTGCAAGCTACTCTGTGTGGGCTACCTAAAATCTAAATACAACGGTGATGTGTTAAAAACAAAATAAACAAACCTCTCTTAAAGCTTTATTTGCAAGCTACTCTGGGTGGGCTTCCTAAAATCTAAATATAAGAATCTGTTAAGGTCTTTAAAGCTTTTTTAAAAGGTACTGGGACCACCTAAGCTCTAAACAAAAAAGCTATTTGCAGCCATAAAGGCAACTCGATAGCAAAAGCAACTAAGAAATAAATCAAACACACACAGAATCAGTTTTCATTGTTGCATTTATTATTGACAAGACCGACAATTTCAATACTTAATCACTCTCTGAGTAGTATAGCCTCAGCCTGCCTTTACTAACCAACAGAGAGTTACTCTTCTTACTTAGTGAAATTATGTGAAAAAAAGAGGTGGCATGTAAAAAGTTTCTTGGGCATGTACTTTTATTGCTTACATGCCCCAGTGGGCATGTACTTTTTTTCACGAATTTCATACCCTGTGTCTGACACATTAGACTTATAGGAGTCAATGTGGGTTACCCAACTAGCCTGCTACACATCCCCATCTTACTTATAGGTACATGTCTGACACATTATACATACAGAAGTCAATGTGGGTCACCCAACTACCCTGCTACACTTACCCATCTTACTTATAGGTACATGTATGACACATTATACATACAGAAGTCAATGTGGGTCACCCAACTACCCTGCTACATTTACCCATCTTACTTATAGGTACATGTATGACACATTATACATACAGGAGTCGATGTGGGTTACCCAACTAGCCTGCTACACTTACCCATCTTACTTATAGGTACATGTATGACACATTATACATACAGGAGTCGATGTGGGTTACCCAACTAGCCTGCTACACATACCCCTCTTACTTACAGGTACATGTCTGACACATTATACATACAGGAGTCAATGTGGGTCACACAACCACCCTACTACACATACCCATCTTACTTATAGGTACATGTCTGACACATTATACATAAAGAAGTCAATGTGGGTTACCCAACCAGCCTGTTACACATACCCATCTTCCTTATAAGTACATGTCTGACACATTATACATACAGGAGTCAATGTGGGTTATCCAACCAGCCTGCTACACATACCCAGGTTAAGTACAGGTACATGTCTGACACATTATACATACAGGCGCCATTATACGCTACCCAGCCAGCATGCTATACGTACCCAGGTTACTTACAGGGACATGAATGGCATAATATACATACTGGAGTCATTATAGGCTACCCACCCCGCATGCTACACGTACCCAGGTTACTTACAGGCACGTGTCTGACACATTATACACACAGGAATCATTGTAAGCTGCCCAACCAACATGCGTCTGGCACATTAAACACAAAGGAGTTAATGAGGGTTATCCACCCAGCATGCTACATGTACCCAGGTTACTTATAGGTACATGTCTGACACATTATATACACAGGAGTCATTGTAGGCTACCCAGCCAGCTTGCTACACGTACCCAGGTTAAATACAGGTACATGTCTGACACATTATACATACAGGAGTCATTATATGCCACCGAGCCAGTGTGCTATAGATAGTACAGTTACAGAAGAACTTACCATAACAGTAGATCTTCGAGAAGAGCTCAAGCAGCAGGTAATAACTGTTAGGACTATGCCACCAGGCACTAGGATCCCACAGAAAACTTTTAGCTAACAGTCCAAGACGGGGGACAGCCTCCGACATCATCCTCAGTATAAAGGAGGCGGTTTCCCGGCACCACCCCAGTTCGTCCACTGGAGACCCAGCTAGCATGAAGAATAGGACAAACTGAGGAGGCTTTGTCATCCCGATAGGGACATACAGGAAGAAGTAATGGGGGAAGGGAAAGTATACCTGCTGCAAAAGCTCTTCTCGAAGATCTACTGTTACGATAAGTTCTTACGTAACTGTACTACCTCACTTCGAGATAGAGCTCTTTCAGCAGGTAATAACCATTAGGACGAAGTCCTAAGCAATACTGTGATAACACCAGGTCAGATGGGCGGTGGATGTAACAATGCCCTTGGGCTGCTATGAGAGCAAACCCTGGAGGACTGAAACCTGCCCTCCTTCTGGAAGCAATGTCCAAACTGTAGTGCTGGACAAAGGTGTGAATCAAACTCCAGGTGGCTGCGGCACAGAGGTCTGCTGCTGACACATTTTTAAGAGATGCGAAAGACGTCGCTATCCCTCGAGTTGATTGACCTCTAACTTTTTGTGGCAGAATACAATGCAGCTGACTAGCCACTTGGACATAGTCTGTTTGGTAACCGGTTCCCCTAACATCTGTTCGGCAAAGGACACAAACAATTGGTCTGATTTCCTTGTAGATCGTGTACGGTCAACATAATACCTAAGGAGTCTATGTACTGTACATCTAGTGTATGTAACAATGCCTCCCCTCTGTTAGAGTATTTAGGATAGTAGATAGGCAGGTGAATGTCTTGGTTGAGGGTAGGTTCTGACACCACCTTTGGGAGAAACTTAGGATTTGTGCAAAGGGACACCCTGTCCCTGTGAAAAATCAAATATGGCTCCTTGCACATGAGAGCCTGGAGCTAAGAAATCCTCCGGGTTGAGGTAATAGCAACTAAAAATAACACTTCCAAGAGAGAAAGCGAAGCTCGCAACTAGTGGATGACTCAAAGGGGGGCAATATTAACTTCTCCAGCATAAATAGCAGATACCATGGGGGAACAGGATCCTGAATGGGAGGCTTGATGTGCAGGATACCTTGCAGGAAGGTACATGACAGGTCCAGCTGAGCCAAGGTCCTGCCATCCACCAGTACATGATAGGCTGAGATAGCCAAGAGATGTACCTTTATGGATAAATAGCTGAGACCTAAATCAAACAGGGATAAAAGATACTCCATGACCCAGTTCACCTCGCATGAGAACGGATCTATGTTGCGGACAGCAGCCCAGCGGCTGAACCGCTTCCACTTCATGGCATATGTGACTCTAGTGGATGGTTTTCTTGCGGCCACTAACACCTTGGCTACCCTCTCGGACACCCAGTACCTGTTCTTGGCTAAGTCTGTAGGAGCCATGCAACATAACCTGTTGAGAGGAGGGGTTCCTCAAGTGGGCCCCTATCACCAAGCAGGAGAGGTTCAGCCACCATACTAAGGTTTGGTGTACTGCCTTGGAGATTCTGACCGTCTGGTCAAGATCGTCCCTTCGCTGGTCCCACTGCACCCTGCGGTTCCACTGCAGAATTCTCATGTGCAGGCGAACGAGAGGCAAGGTCACTATGGCAACGGCCATATGACCCAGGAGTTGTAGTACCGTTCTGGCTGGAGCCTGGTCTTTGGAGATTAATCTCTGAGCCAGCACCTGAAGGCAATCTGCCCTGTTTGAAGGGAGAAAGGCTCTCTCGGACTGTATCTAAGACGGCTCCTATGAACTGGAGTCTCTGAGATGGCCATGGGGCTGACTTTCGGAGATTTAGGGTTATCCCAAGGTCCTGGAACATCTTGAAGGTGCACTCCACGGTCTGACATAGCCATTCACTGGATGGGGCCAACAGTAGCCAGTCGTCGAGGTAGGGGTAGATGTAATACTACCACCAGGAACTTGATGAATACCTGAGGTGCCAAGGACAGGCAGAAAAGAAGGGCCCTGAACTGGTAATTCTCTCCTTCAAATGTGAACCGGAGATACTTCCTGTGGGACAGCAGGATCTTTATGTGCATGTACGCATCCTGCATGTCCAGGGAGCAGAGCCAATCTCTTTGAGGTAGCATGGGAAGCAACCCCTGGAGTGTCACCATCCTGATCCTTTTGTACTCTATAAAGACGTTCAGTTGACTGAGGTCCAGGATGGGACGAAGGTCCCCTGTCTTCTTCGGAACCAGGAAGAAGCAAGAGTAGTAACCTTTGCCCCACTGGGATTCCGGTACTACTTGAATCGCTCGCTTTGACAGGAGGGCCTGTATCTCCACCCAAATGATACCTGCATGGGATATGGAGAGCAGAACATATGTGCTGGTGGACTGTGCAGGGATAACTGAGAAAACTCCAGGGCATAGCTCCCTCTCTATAAGCAGGGTCCCGAGTTTTCCGCGATTCTGCGGATGCGGCAAACCACGGAAATATCCGCGGAATTTGCCATCACCCGCGGAATTCGCGGCCGCCAGCGGAACAAACGTCCGCTTCATTTGCCGACGGGGGTGCCCAATCCCCCGTCGGCTTCACTGTCCCCCCTCCCAATGCTTACATGCCATGCTGGGAGCCCACCCCAGCGTGGCAATCAATGATTTTGCCGAGGTGCTCAATCCCCGCCGGGCTGAACGCCCCCCAAAGCTCTTTGCCATGCTGGGAGCCCACCCCAGCGTGGCAAGCGTCTCATGACGCTCTTTTTTTTTTTTTTCCTGTAAAACAAAACTGTCCCACGGCCCCCGAGCCCCTCCCACATCCCGCACTCCACCCACTGCGCACCCAGCCTCCCCACACCCCAACCCCATACTACCGACTCCGCGCAACGATCTTCGTGACCGGGAACACGCCTTGCACTCTTCAAAGGCGCCGAACTGAGGAAATGCTGGTAGCTGTATAATGGGCTAGATAGGAGGGTTCAACTTTGTGCATATCTCAGGCATTTTGGGAATTTTTCACAAATTTTCAACATGTTTTGAGATCTTTCATGATGATCGTCATTGTCATGGCGTTATTCGGCTCGGCGGGTGATTTTGCGCAGTGACCGCGCAGTGACTGCGAAATCACCTTCGGGACCAATACCACCATGACAGTGACATCATTCATGAGAAGGACCTAAACCCCCATGTTGAAAATTTGGTGCCAAAATTCCAAAAAATGACTGTTTAACGAGCGTGCATTGCGCAGTTCCTATGCAGGCTCGTAAGTTCGCGAAATTTCAATATTTTCACTCCAGAGTTTCAACATTGCCATTTCACCACACTGTCTTATGAGTAGTACAGCTGTCATTTTTCACATCTCACCCAAAATGTATTTCCACCCTTGTAGCGCAGAATGGCGCAGTCGGTGTGCGAAATCAATGTTCCGGACAGATTAATAAAATCACAGTGATACTGTTCATGAGCAGAGGTCTTAAACTGGCTATGTTGAAAATTTGGTGACAAACACCCATAAAATGACTGTGTTACGAGCGTGCATTGTGTCAGATATGGCAAAAAAAAAAAAAAGGAAAAAATTAAGGGTAAAATGTACCGCAGAATTGCAGAAATGGTGTTGAGTGCTGTTAGTTCTGGCGCAAATGAGAACCCTGCCGCAGAACTTTGCTCTGAAAGTCGCAGGAGTATCGGGGCCCTGTCTATAAGTTGCAGCACCCATTGGTCTGTCATGATGTTTTCCCCAACCTGCGAGGTAAAGGGAGAACTGCCCTCCTACTGCCTCCCCTATCGATTCTGCTGAAGGAGGGAGGGTGGGCAAGAAGTCAGGCGGAGGCTGACGGGGTAGGTAAAGGAGCTCTGGACTGCTTAGCTGTTCGCGGTGCCCGAGTTCCTGGTGTCTGAGAGGGGTGCTTTTCTTTTGAACCCTCCTCGCTGTTGCTGTCTCTTTGCTTGCTGTCCCTGATGCCTCCAAAACAGTCGGCACCGAGGGGGGTAAGGTTCTGACTTGTACATCTTGTGTACTTCGGAGACGGCCTTCCCAGAGACCTGCAGGCCAGTGATGATCTTCTCAGCCTCTTGGCCAGAGCACAGAGCCCTAGAACGGCAGATCCAAGATAGTGACCTGAAGGTCCTGCCTGAACCCGGACACTCAAAGCCATGAGTGTCACCTGAGACATACTCCTGAGGCTGCAGCTCTGGCTGCGGTATCTGCCCCACATCGTATGAGCATCTGAGGACATGTTTGCCCACATCTGCCCATGATTGCAGGACTGCCAAAAGCTTTGACTTGTTAGGAGAATCTGGCTGGGCCTTGGTTAGGTCCATAGCCTTCTGCCATCGGCACTTCTGGTACCTGACCATATGTGCTAAGAAATTTAGAGACCTGATAGTACAGGTGGAAGAGGTGTACACCTTCTGCCCAAACTGGTCAATCTTTTTTGATTCACTATCTGATGGTTGGGAGCTAGTATGCTTAGGTTGTTGCCGTGAGCCGCTGTAAGGACTATAGAGTCAGCCTTGGGCTGTTCACTGAGGTGGGGCTTGTTTCTGGGGGTCCTGTATAGGTGGTCAACCTTTATGGGCACCACAGACAGAAGTAGTCGAAGGATGCTTCCATGCCAGCTTTGTTGCATCCTAAAATGGCTTCACCAATAGGGAATGATTAGCAGTTTGGGGTCAGCAGTTCCCAAAAGCTTAGCCAAGCATCTCCTTTCCGGGTCCAGTCCTTCTGTTTCCCACTGGTTGAGGAATTGGATATGCCTCAAAACCTCGAGGAAGGTGGGCTCATCAGGTGGAGACCTAGGTGAATCCTTTCTCGGATCCGGTGAAGGCAGAAGGAGATCATCCTCGGAAGAGTCGTAAGGCAAGGAGGAACCACTGTAATCACCCCATGGCTCACAGTGACGGTCGGTGGACCTACTCAGACGTCGGGAGCAATGTCTGCTTGACCGGCTCCGCATTCGGGAGCGACAGTCGCCGGACCTACTCCACCTGCGGGAGGAAGACCTTGAGAATGGGTGATGTCTATGTCTCCGATGTCTGCTGAAGCCATGATCCAAGCCACCTGAAGTCAGGCAGTCTGGAGTCGGGGGTGGCGATGGAGTCCTGTGGGGAGGTATCAGCTGTGGCTTCGGAAAGTACAGTTACGTAGGAATTTACCACAACAGTAGATCTTCGAGACGAGCTCTTGCAGCAGGCTTTTGCCATTAGGACTATGCTGCCGGGCACTAGGACCCCATGGCAAACTTCTTGCTAGCAGTCTCAAGCGGGGACCGCCCCCCGACGCCAGCTCCGCCCCAACATCAGTCAATGGTATATCAGGGGGCGGTCCCCGGCCCCACCTCAGTTCGCCTGCCGGAGACCCAGTGAGAGGCCAGCAGGCAGACTGGAAGGGAGCATGCCATAGACAGAGAGATGCTGAACCCAACAGGGGGAAGGATGGATGGAAAGCAGTGCCTGCTTCAAGAGCTCCTCTCGAAGATCTACTGTTACGGTAAGTTCTTACGTAACTGTACTATCTTACCTCGAGTGCGAGCTCTTGCAGCAGGCTATTACCATTAGGACTGAATCCCAAGCAAACCCTGGAATAGGAAGAAGATAAGTCTGGGAGGATGCTAGAAGCGCTGAAGCCCTTAGGAGGCAATTATGACAGAAGGCCTCGGAGGACCGCAAGGGCAAAACCTGCCCTTCTCCTAGAGGCAACGTCCAGGTTGTAGTGCTTCATGAAAGTATGCACTGAGCTCCACGTAGCCACTGCACGGATGTCTCCGATGGAGACCTTACATAGAGAGGCAAACGAAGTAGCCACTCCCCTGGTAGAATGACCCCTAACCAGGCCCGGTAGGGGCGCGTTATACTTGTTGTAACAGAAAACAATGCAGTTGACCAGCCACTTAGAAAGTGTCTACTTAGACACAGGGTTTCCTTTGCAGTGTGGCACAAAGGCCACAAACAACTGCTCCATTTTACGAAGCAAAGCGGTGCGGGTAAAGTAGTAACGCAACACCCTGTGGACGTCCAAGGTATGCAGGATTGCTTCCCCTCTATTTGAGCAATCTGGGTAGTAAACAGGGAGGATGATGTCCTGGTTTAATGTAAGCTCGGACACCACCTTTGGCAAAAACTTAGAATTCATTCTTTTTTTTTTTTTAAAACTTTGTTTATCTCCAACCCTGGAGAACTCCTTCCAGCGACCTCAGGAGCTCCCAGCCTCTACCTCCCATCGTGACCACTCCTCTCCCCCCTCGTGTCACCAAGCACCACCTCCGGGTCTGAACCCTCCAGAGGTAGGGCCACCCTATCCACCCAGGGCGCTCTATCTTATAGGGCAAAGTGCCCAGCACACACGAGTCTGGCAGTGGAGAGAAGATGGCCCGGAGTTGGGAGTGTGGGATGTAGAAGGTCGCGGCACTTTCATATATCCCCAGGATTGGGGTATTTCTTTCTTTTTCTCCATTCCCCTTCCCCTTGCGGAGCTCGGGCAATGAGGCAACGTAGTGCCGTAGCTCCGCCCACCCCTAGCATACATCGCGCTGCTCAGTCGGCGAACCTCCAGTCGCCGCCAGAGGTCGCTCCATGAGTGAGTGTCTCCCACATCCTCCCCCGGGAAGAGAGAGCAGTCCTCCGGACGCTCGAGCCCCCCCCACCCGGCCGATCCCCAGCTCGTACCCGAACCCAGGTCGCCGGCGTGGTGTGAGGTGTGGCATCCAGCGCCTCAACTCTCAAGTGCCACCGGGCCGGCTTAGAATTCATTCTTAAGAACACCTTGTCCTTATGAAAAATCAAATACGGTTCCTTACACATCAGGGCCTGAAGCTCAGAAACTCTCCGGGCTGAGATGACTGCAACTAAAAATAACACTTTCCAAGAAAGGAAGCGCAGCTCGCAATGCATGACATGTTCAAACAGGAGAAGAGTTAACTTCTCCAGCATAAAAAGGAGATCCCAGGGTGGAATTATATCTCCAGTGGGAGGTTTGATATGCAATATGCCCCGCAAAAAAAGTACGGGACACGTCCAGTTGCATGAAGGTTTTCCCTTCCACAGGTACATGATAGGCAGAAATAGCAGAAAGATGTACCTTTATGGAAGAGTAGCTGAGGCCTTGATTGGACAAGGAGAGGAGGTACTCTAAGACCGAGTTCACTGGACAGGTAAGTGGATCCAGGTGACCGGTTGAAGCCCATAAGCTAAACCACTTCCACTTCATGGCATAAGTGGATCTGGTTGAGGGCTTTCTTGCAGCTACGAGAATGTCCACCACTTCTTGGAAGACCCCATACCTAGTTTTGGCTAAGTCTGCAGGAGCCAAGCATGAAGATGCAGAGGTTTGAGGTCTGGATGGACCAGTGTCCACTGATCCTGGGACAACAAGTGCGAGCACAGCGGCAGCTGTATCGGAGGCTCCACTGCCAGCTGCTGAAGTAGTGAGAACCAAATCTGCTGAGGCCACATGGGGCGATTAGAATCATCTCTGCACCTTCTGCCTGAAGCTTCAGCAAGACCCTCTGAAGAATGGGAAAGGAAGGGAAGGCATACAGAAACCTCCCTGTCCAACAGAGGGACAAAGCGTCTTGCCAGAAAACACCAGGCACACGCTCTAGCGAGCAAAAACTGGTCAGTTTGGTGTTGAGTGGAGACGCAAAGAGGTCCAAGTCTGGATGGCCCCACCTGTCGAACAGCTGATCTGCCACTGACTGGAGGAGTTCCCACTCGTGAGCCTTGGTTCAAGACTGGCTTAGGCTGTTGGCCAAGATGTTTTGAATGCCTGGAACATGAACAGCGGCGAGGTTTAGGCGGTGTTCCAGAGCCCAGTACCAGACCCTCATCGTCTCTCTGCAAAGGGGGTACAAGTGTGTGCCCCCTTGCTTGTTGATGTAAAACACCACTGATGTGTTGTCTATCTGGATAAAAAGAGGGCCTGGCGACAGATCCATGTGACATGCCTGCAGAGCATTCAGGACTGCTCACATCTCTAGAATACTGATACGGAGTAGCTGCTCTTCTGGATACCATGTTCCCTGGGTCTATTTGTCTCCCAGATGAGCACCCCAACCGAGACCGGAGGCATCCGTAGTGAGAACCCATCTTGGTGGCTCCTGCTGGAAAGGAACCAATCGTACAAGGCTGAAGGGGGGGTCTAGCCACCAGGAAAGCATCCTTCTGACCAGGTCGGAGATCCTGACCAGTTGGTCTAGGTTGCCTGACCTTTGGTCCCACTGCACCCTGAGCATCCCCTGTGGAACTCTCATATGTAGGCGTGGCAGAGGAACTGTGGGAATGGCCACTGCCATGTGCCCCATTAGTCTGAGGAAGGTCCTTGCTGGGACCTGCAGAGCCATGTCTGTCGCCCGGGCTATGCTCCTTAGATGATCTCCCCTTTCCTGTGGGAGGAAGGCCATGCCCTGGAGGGTACCCAGGACCGCTCTGATAAAGAAAAGTCACTGGCTGGGATCTGGGGAAGACTTTGGAAGATTCAGGGTGATCATCAGCTCTCGGAAGACAGTATAGGTGTCTCCGAGAGTGCGACTAAGTTGAGCCCTGAAAGGGGCTGCCAGGAGCCAGTCATCTAGGTAGGAGAAGACGTAATGGCCCTGGCGCCTGAAAGCCACAGCCACCACCGCTAGATACTTGAAGACTCAAGGGGCGGAAGAGAGGCTGAATGGTAAGGCTCGAAACTGGTAATGTTTCCCCTGGAAGCGGAACCTCAGGAACTTCCGATGGGGAGGAAAGACCCCGATGTGCAGATAGGCATCCTGCATATCCAGCGAGCATAGCCAGTCACCTTGATGCAAGAGGGGGATAAGGCTTGGTAAGGTGACCATCCTGAACCTTTTATACTCAATGAAGAGATTTAGTGAGCTGAGGTCCAGAATGGGCTGAAGATCCCTGGTCTTTTCTAGGACCAGAAAAAAGTGAGAATAAAAGCCCCGTCCCTGTTGTTCTGTGGGGACCAGCTCTATCGCCCGCTTCTGCAACAGGGCTTGACTCTCTTCTTCTATCAAGGGAATGTGCGAAGGAGGATAATGGGAGTACCCTGGTGCTGTATCCAGAGGGATCTGTGTGAACGAGAGTACATCCTCTCCTTATGATGTCCAAGACCCAGCTGTCCAAAGTGATGATGCTCCAATCCTTCGTGTAAAGAGCGAAGCGACCCCCTACGGCCGGTAAGGAGTCACTGGGTAGATCCAGGTGTGAGCAGAGAGGGCTAGGAAGACTTAGGGCCTCGAGAGGCAGAGCTCCCAGAAGTCTGGGCTGGTGCCTTTCTCTTGAAGCCGCCCTTCTGCTGGAACTGTCTGTGGGTATTCTGCCCTGAGGCCCTGCGAAATGGCAGTCTGTGAAAGGGTCTCTGGTCCCCCTTATACATTTCTTGGACGGACCAGACCGACTTCCCCGAATCTTGAAGACATGAAATAAGTTTCTCAGTCTCCTCCCCAAAGAGGATGGAAACCTGGAATGGGAGGTCCAGGATACCGGACTGCAGATCCTGGGAAAATCCTGAGACTCTAAGCCAGGAGTGATGCCTAAGGCAAATGCTGGATGCCGCTGCCCTAGAGGCCATATCCGCAGTGTCGTACAAGGCCCTCAGAACGTGAGTGCCTATGTCCGAACCTGACTTTAACATGTCCAGGAGCTCGGTCTTCTGTGTCGAGTCTCGCAAGGCCTGAGCAATCTCTAATCCCTTCTCTCATAATGCATTCTGGTACTGCACCATATGCATAAAGAAATTTAGGGACCAGACAGAGCAGGTGGAGGCAGAATATACCTTCTTGCCCACCTGATCTAAGTATCTGGACTCCACCTCAGGAGGCTGAGAGCTAAGGTGCTTCAGCTGCTTTGATTTGTCATGGGTGGCCGTGATCACCATGGAATCCACCTGATGGCGTACCGCCAGAAAGAGCTCCTCGCCCGGCACCTTGTACAGCCTATCTGACTTTTTTGAGACCGCTGGAGTAGTGGCGGGATGCTTCCAGGTGATCCTCATAAGATCCTGGAAAGTATCCCAAGAGGAAGAACAACCAAAGGTTTTGGCTTCTTCTGCCTCAGGTATTTCGCAAGTCTCCGGTGCTCGGGATCCAGATCATCCATCTCCCACCCGCTGGAGGTCTGGATATGCCTCATGACGTCCATGAATGTGGGATCATCAGGAGGCGACCTGGGAGTGTCCTTTTCGACCAGGGACACTGGCCTCTCCCTAGAAAGGGAACGGTCGGACCTGAGCTGGGCTCCGAACCCTGGCCCATACAGGAAGGGGAAACTGATCCTGAAGAGTAACTGTGCCTTCCAAGAGAACACTGCCCACTGTTGGACCGATGACGGCTAGATGACTGGTGACAGGAGTGGGACCAGCGATGGCTGATCGAGCACCGACGATGACTTGATGGTCACTCCCGGCTATAGGAGCGACGACAGTATAGTTTCTTTCTGTGTAAAGTTCGCCCACGGGAGTCCATGGAGCTGCGTAAGCGAGACTTTGTTCTTGGCTTAGGGAAAGATGCCTTGGGCATGGGAGCCAAAGGTTTCTCAGCTGGGTTTTTGTCTTCATCCTTAGCCAGAGTCAGTTCTGGGTTAAGCTGCAGTGGAACAACGTCCTTTTTTACCTGTCCCCACCAGAACTGGAATAGTTTGGTCAGTTCCTCTTTAGTAAACTGTACTGTGGCCAAACCTCCTGAAGGCAAAGGCCGCTCTGGTGTGGGAGGCGCAATAGCTGACGAGGGAAGGTATGGAGGGTCCTTAGGCAGGGGTGTGGACCAATCCCCTTTGTCTACCAGCATGGATGCCCTGTGGACCGGTGAACGTTCAGGCATTGAAGAGGCTTTACCTGACAAATGCTCTTTTTCTATGACCGACGACAGTCTGGAGCCGGTGGGTTTTGAGACAGACACCAGTTTAGAAGTGGCAACCGCCACCGCTGAGGATCAGTGAGTCATAACCAGTCAAGAGACTGACTCCCGATCCTTGGAAGTCGAGGCCTTTCCCGGTGTACTGGGGGAAACCGACATCGGGACCTTGTTCGGTGGGACCGAAGTCCCCGCGGTTGAAGTAGAGGTCCTAACCCCTGTGGTGGAGGATGTCCTCAAGGGAATAGCCTTCACCTTCAGGGAAGTCTGGGCTGGAGAACTAGGGCCCTGCTTGCCACTGACAGATGCCGGTGGTTTGGCAGGAATGGAAGCTTCTTGCTGCCCTGTGGAGTGTTGGGAGTGGCAGGAAGAATGGTCAGACCCTCCCGAGTTTGACCCAGAGGAGGGCCAACAGGGAGTGCGAATGCCCCTTGGACCGACCCCGGTCCTATTATCGGGATTTCCGATCCAAGTCCTCCTTTTTATCCTTGTGCTTGCGAGAACAAGTAGAAGAAGAGGACTTATCCACCAGTGAGGCCTGCATCACTGCCACCTGCTGCTCTAAAAGATGGGCCTCGAGTGTTTTCAAGCAGCGAATTCTAGTCCAGCCAGTAAAGCCTCTGCACACCGAGCAGGCCTTGGCATCGTGGTTGGGTCCCAGGCAGAAGACGCAGGTCTCGTGTTTAACCTTCACCAATATCTGGTGACCACAGGCACACTTCGTCCTCTTCTTCTCAGTGGACAAGATGGATGATGGTGAAGATGACATATAGTAAGAGGAGACAAAAATCGGACTTTTCGATCAAGGAAATAAGGCAAAAAGGTTGGAGGCCAATGATAGTTCTTCCAGAAGTTCACCAAAGAGCTGAAGTCAACGGGTCTGCGGCGGGAAAGAACTAGGGTGGGGCCGGGGACCGCACCCTGATATACCATCGACTGACGTTGGGGCGAGCCAGCATCGGTCCCCACTGGAGACTGCTAGCTAGAAGTTTGCCGTGGGGTCCTAGTGCCTGGCGACATAGTCCTAATGGTAATAGCCTGCAGCAAGAGATCCCACTCGAAGTAAGATCTACCATCACTGCTCCTGTGGGTTCAGACTTTGGTAGCAGTTCACTCATAATGGTGTTCCACCAGCTGGAAAAGAGTGCTTTTACTTCCGCTAAGGGGACCACTGAGCCTGACGGCTGGTCTGACATTGGGTTAGCTGGCCCCAAAGGGTTTGTCACTAGGCCTGGCATCTGCGGGGCTTCCAGCGTCTGACTGCTAACGGACAAATTACCTGACGTCTGGTATCCGTCTGAGTGTCAGATACTTTCAACTTTGCTGATGACTGGGTGTCAAGCCCTGTGGTCGTAGGCTTGGTGGGGTCGGATGTCAGGTTAGCAGTCGTTGGGTTCTTTGGCAGAGGCCCATTCTACCCTAGCGGGGCTGACGACTGCTTGAAGACCGACGTCTGGTCCAACTCCAGAGGGATGGAGACAGACGACGCCGGAGGCTGTTGTCAGTCCGAAGAGGGACGACGTCGATGACAGTTTAGGCACAGAGGGCGCTTCCTTGATGTGCTCGCAACCCTGGTGCCTGTTGTGGTTTGACAAACCAGAGGAGGAGGCCTTAACCATGGCAGGGTCCGGATAGATGCCTGTCCAAGTAGAAGAGGCCAAGTCCTCAGGCCTAGACCCTAGCATTTGTTTGTGGGGTCTGATAGCCAGAGACAATGAAGAAAAGACCTGGGAAGGCCCTTGCCCTGAACCTCCACCTGATGTCTGGGTAGAGGTGGATGGTTTAGCGGTTGAAATCCCTGTGAGGGCTAGCGACCCCGGGAGGGGGGGCAGAATCCGACCTCCAGCCGGAAGCCTTGGAGCTCTTGTGCGGGGAACAGGACTGCGAGTTTGACCTGGGCCTGTCCTTGTCTGTCTTGTGATGCTTCCCCGAGTGCTTCTTCTCCTTGGGAAAGGCGTTGTGGGCGGAGGACGAAGATGAGCTGTGCCCAAAGTGCGATTTTTGCATTGCAGCCACTTGTTGTTCCAGCAGGTGAGCGTTGAGTGACCTCAGGTGGTGAAAGCGGGTGCACTTGTTAAAGCTGAGGCAGTGTGGGCAGTCGTCCGACTTGTGCTACGGTCCCAGGCACAGGAGGCAAGCCGAATTGCCGTCTTTGGCCGGAATTTGTTTGCCGCAGGCACACTTTGCCTTATGCCGCGGAGTAGAAGTGGCAGACTCGGTAGACATAAAGATGCAATCGAGAAAGTAGAAAATTTTAACTACACGGAGCACTGGGGAAAATGGCGGTCAACGGTTAGCAGGAGGCACCTGTGGAGCCAAAATGCAGGGACAACGTTGGGGAAAGAACTGGGCTGGTACCGGGGGACCTCCTCCTATATACTGAGGATGACGTCGGGGGCGGTCCCCTGTCTTGGACTGCTAGCTAGAAGATTTCCGTGGGGTCTTAGTGCCTGGCGGCATAGTCCTAACCGTTATTACCTGCTGTAAGAGCTCCATCTTGAAGTGAGATATCCAGGTTACTTATGGGCACATGTCTGACACATTATGCATACAGGAGTCATTACAGACTACACCCAGCATGCTACACATACCCAGGTTACTTATAGGTACAAGTCTGACACATACAGCACCGTAGGCTACTCACCCGGCACGCTGCACATACACGTACCCAGATCACTTATAGGAGCATGTCTGGCACATTATACATTCAGGAGTCAGTGCAGACTTCTCACCCAGTATGCTACACATATCTAGATTACTTACAGGTACATGTCTGACACATACATACAGCATTGCAGGCACCCACCCAGCATGCTACACCTATACATACACAGGTTACTTATAAGTACATATCTGATACATTATACATACAGGAGTCAAAGTATGCTACCTAACCAGCCTGCTACATGTACCCAGATTATTTACAAGTACATGTCTTAGACATGCAAGCAGCACTGTAGGCTACCCACATAGCATGTTAAATATGAAAACAATTACTTACTACAGTAATGTTTCTTCCAAGGGATCCCTCAGTATGCTTGCCTTATGCAAGTCACTGCGTTAAGCTGCCCCGGAGACAGAATGTATGTAAATGATGGAGAGGCATTAGCCAATCAGAGTGAGTTTTAAAGCTGCTGCCTGTAGGTGTAGCTGTTAGCTGTTAGCTGGCTCAGATTCATTTTGAAGCCCAAGAGGCAAAAGGCCTCTAGAACCTATCCCTAATCTAACAACCCTGGATAAACAAAAGAGAACAAGACAAAGGCAAACTATGTAGAAAAATGCTGTACTGTGAGAGAGCACCCAAACCTTTGCTCCTGCTGGTAGACACTGGCTTGTGGGAGGACTGTAGAACATTTTCCTTTTACGTTATGTGAGGAAAGGTTGGGTGGGAGGTCAAGCATACTGAGGGAACCCTTGGAAGAAGCGATATTACCATGGTAAATAATTTTTTCTTCTCAACCCATCAATCCCTCAGTATGCTCAATTTATGCAGACCGAGACTACCAAGCAGTGCCCTTGGGAGAAGGGAACAACAAAACCTATTTGGGAAAAGGTTCTGTATGGCTGCAGTGTCAAATATGGCATCTGATCTGGACTATATATCCAAGCAGTAGTGCTTTGTGAGGTGTGTACAGTCCTCCAGGTAGCTGCTTTGCAGATTACAAGCAGGGAAATGTCCCTTGCTGCTGCCACAGAGGCCGCAGTGCCCCTGGTAGAGTGGGCTCTGAGGCCCTGTGGTGGTTCCTTACCAGCCTTGCTATAGCAGAACTGGACACAGAAGTCTACCCAGCGGGAGACAGTTCTTTTAGTGGCTGGTCTGCCTTTGTTCACCTTGCCATAAGTGAGATACAGTTGGGTGTGAGAGGACCTGATCTGCTTAGCGCTGTCAGTAGTAAGTATGCGCTCTCTTAACGCCAAGGCTGTGGAGCCTGGCGCCACCAGAACTGGACTGATCTGTGAAAAAGACAGGTAGTGTGATGGATTGGTTCTAGTGAAATTCAGACACTACCTTGGATAAGAATTTCCTGTTGGTCATGAGGACCACTGTGTCTCTGTGGAAGATAATGTAGTTAGGTTCAGTGCAGAGAGCCTGTAATTCGCACACTCTCCTGGCGGATGTGATGGCCACCAGGAAGACGGTTTTCCAGGTGACATATTTAAGATCTGCTGTACCCATAGGCTCAGATGGAGGTTCCATTAGCTTGGCTATGCATAGATTTAAATCTGAAGGGGTGACTGGTTCCCTGAGAGGAGGGTGCAGATGAAACAGGCCTTTAAAGAACGTTTTGAAAATAGGGTGAGAGATCACCATTTTCTCTTTGCCCACTGAAATGCAGGCAGAGAGTGCTGCCAGGTGGACTTTCAAGGATGCAGGCCTAAGGCCTGATGCCTGGAGATGCACCAAATAGTCCAAAATAGAAGACAGGTCAGCCTGCAAAGGGTTCATCTGTTTGTTTCTGCACCAGATAGAGAATCTCTTCCATTTTGAAGAGTAAGTCTTTTTCTTGTTGGGTTTCCTAGTAACTCTAAAAATCCTAAGGACCCCCCCTTCTGAGTATTGTGAATCTAGGAACTCTAGCTCTTCAAGAATCAGGCTTTGAGGAAAAGTGACTTGAGGCTGGGAAAGGTAATCCTGCCTTGAGGCATGGTCAAGAGATTGTAACCCAAGGGCAGGAGAATGGGCTTTTTGACTGACAGGGTTAGGAGTAAAGAGTACCATGGCTGCCTTGCCCGGTCCGGAGCCACCAGGATCATTCCTGCTGGTTGGCTCCTCAGTTTGAGGAGTACTCTGCGAATTAGATGGAATGGAGGGAAGGTGTACAGAAACCTCCCTGTCAGTCCAGAACCAGAGCATCCACTAGCACTGAGCCCAGTACCGGACACCTGCAACAGTAAAGGGGAAGCTGGTGATTCTCTTTGGAGGCAAAGAGATCAATCTCTGGGGTGCACCATCTCCTGAAGACTGTTGCAAGTACCTGCTTGTTTAGGGTCCACTCATGGTGGCCCAGACTGGTGCGACTAAGAGAGTCTACCAGGACACTGTGCTTGGCTGGGAGGTGGATGGCAGTCAGATGCACATCCATGGAGTAGGCCAGAGACCAGATCTTCATGGCCTCTGTGCAGAGGTTTGACGATTTGGTGCCCTCTTGCTTGCTGATAAAAAACATAGTGGTGGTGTTGTCTGTCCCGACTTGGACAGAATGATCTTTTAGCTGAGAGGCTAAGGCCTGCACGGCAAGGTATACAGCTCTGAGCTCTAGAAGGTTCATGTGGTATCTGGACTCCCGAGGAGACCATACCCCACTTATGGACTGACCTGCCCGGTGTGTTCCTCACCCTAGTAGGGAGATGTCTGTTGTGAGCACCAGCGAGGAATCCAAATGCTGGAAGGGAATCAACTCCCTGAGGATGTCTTTCTCTTGCCACCAGTCCAGAGCTTGGAGAAGGGTTCTTGTGACTGGTACAAGCTTTGACAGGGAGCCTCTTCTTTGAGACCAATAAGCCCTCAAGTGGTACTGAATGTCGCTCATCTGAAACCTGGCACCTGGTACTACTGCTGTGGTGGAGACTATGTCACCCAGCAGTCTCAGAAAGCGCCTGGCCGGCCTTGATTGGCCGAGGACGAATGAGTTTGCCAGGTCCTGGAGGTTTTCTACCCTGTCTGCAGGTAGCGGGGCCCTGCTGGGTATCGAACTCTGCTCTTATGAATTCTAGCTGGGACTTTTCTGTGTTAATGAGGAAGTCCAGGGACTCCAAGGTAAGTTATGTCAGATGAAGGGAGTCCCTGACTTATTGGGGGGACTTGCCTGTGACCAACCAGTCGTCAAGGTAAGGGAAGGCAGAGACCTCTTGTCTCCTCTGATGGGCTGCAACCACTGCTGGGCACTTTGTGAAGACCCTGGGGGCTGAGGAAAGGCCAAAGGGGAGTGTGGCAAACTGAAAGTAGCTAGAGGGCAGCCTGAACCTGAGGTATTTTCTGTGGGAGGGCCTGATTGGAATGTAGAAATAGGCATCCCTGAGGTCTAGGGAAGTTAGCCAGTCTCCCTGCTGTAATTTTATTTTCTTATTTGAATCTAGGATTACAAATACCTTTGTACCAAGGCTCTTTTACAAAGGTTCCACATCAAATGCGGTACAATACAAGTAGACAAGACAATCAGCAACAAAGGCAGGATAACAGGTTAACCATCAGTGGCACGTAAATGAATAAGACATTTGGCTAAGACTAGCGCTAGCTGTGCTGACAGGGGAATAGAAGAATAGGACGTGGGAGGGGCAATAGGTAAGAGCAGCCAGAGGCATTGTCACATCACAATGGAAGTGCTGGTGTCAAAGGGAGGTGGTAAGGAAGACAAAAGAAAAGGAAGAAAAAAGAAAGAAGAAAGGTGGAGGAGTGGGTAGTAGAGGTATAGGGAAGAGTATTGGAAGTGCTATGCTGAGAGGAGGTGAGGCAAGGATTAGGAGTAGGTAGAGTAGGGCAGTTTAAGGAAGACAGTCACAGGTGCTAGAGGACGGAGAAGCTGGACCTTGGATGTGGATGGACCAAGCTTCAGTGTAGAGGAGATGTCACTACAGAGACTGTTCAACCAACTGGGGGCTATATATGCAAAAGATCTTTGACCCTGGGAGGTACAGCAGAGAGGAACCTGCAGGAGTTGTGTTTCAGAGTCCCTGGTGTGTCGAGGATTGCTGCTGAGGCAGAGGAGAGCTTGACTCCGGTTGGGGGGGGGGGAGCCCATGGTTATCTTTGTAAAGAGGAAATCATCCCTAACAGGGTGACCATCTTGAATTTGGGATTGTCCAGATGCTTGTTTAGGTATCTGAGATCTGAAATGGTCGTCAATCCCAATTTTTCTTTTGAGTGAGGAAGTATCTTGAGTAAAGGCTCTTTCCACTCGGGGAAAGGGGGACTTTCTCTACTGCATTTGACAGGATCTTTTTTTTTTTTTAATACATTTAATCTCATCCTTCCTCAGCTGCCCTCTTCTGACTGAACCCCAAGCTCCATCACCCCGGCTCCCCAGGACTTACCTTCACCTTATGCCCTGCTGCACAGGGCTGTGGATGCGCCCGTCAAACCGGGTGCCGAGTTTGCAGGGGTCGGTAGTCATCTAGCCATCAGGGATTTTCCTCCCTCCCCATTCTTGGGACACAAAGAAACTGAAACACAGACTTTGACGGCAGATAAGGACCACTTGGCCCACCCAGTCTGCCCATTTCCCTGCCTACTGGATAAGCCGCAGATTCTAGTTAACCAACACCTACTTCCTGCCAGCCCCCACTGCAATTGTCTTATGTCTGTCCCATGCATGTTTGAATTCCTCCACTGTTTTAGACCCAACAACCTCCCCAGGCAGGCGGTTCCATGCATCCACCACTCTCTCCGTGAAAAAAATTTTCCTCACATTACCCCTGAGCCATCCCCCCATCTTTAAATTGTGCCCCCTTGTTCTTACACATTTATTTTTCTGAAAGATGCTGCCCTCTTGGACTTTGCTGATTCCCTTCAGGTACTTGAACATTTCTATCATGTCCCCCCCGTCCCTCCTTTCATCAAGGGTATACATATTAAGCTCTCTCAGTCTCTCTTCATATGGTTTCTGATGCAGACCCTGCACCATTTTAGTTGCCCTCCTCTGGACTGCTTCCATCCTGTCTATGTCCTTGCGTAGATGAGGGTACATACATCGGCATGCATGACTGGAGCCACTCCAATGCTGAAGATGTCCCGCATCACCCTCCCTTCCTTGGAGTCCCTGACGAGTCCTGCCCTCAGGCCTCTACCTGTGGTCCTGCTGTGTGGGGAATTTCTTGAACTGCAGGGTGAGTCCTTGACCCACTACCTCTAATATCCACTTGTCTGAGGTGATGGAACACCACTGCTGGAGATAGTGGGCCAGCCTTCCTCTGACCGGTAATAAAGAGGTGACCTGGACATTCTCATCAGGGGTTTTGTTTTGGCTGAGCCTTTGCTGAGGAAGTGGGCTCGGCATGCTTAGAAGCTCTTCTGCCCCTTCCTCTAAAGTACCCCCTTACCTGAGTGTAATCGAAGGGCATGGGCACAGGATAGAAGGCGCTTGGGTAGTAACCCCAACCTCTGCCCCCACGCCTGAAGCTTATAAGAGATAGAAGCCTTCTCTTTAGCAGTGTTGCTTTTGCAGGTGGCTTTATATTCTTCCACCTTTTTCAATTAGGCTTCTGTTTTGTCCCCAAATAAAAAAATGTTCTCATCGGGGAAATCCATAGCCTTAGTCGGAGTATTCCGAGAGAGATTAGTAGTTCTCAGCCAGGGGAATCTTCGGAGGGAAATGGCCTGGTCCATGGTGGCCCTGGAAGCAGTGTCATTAGCATCCATGGCCATGTGGAACTGGTACTTTGTAGCACCTAGTACAGTCTTAACTGTCTCTGCCAAATCCAGTGCCAGGCCATCTGGGGCTTTGTCACTGATATTCAAGACAGAGTTCCAAAGACCCTTCTGAACTGTGCTGCATACACCATGTAAGTAGACAGACACAGAAGGAAAGAGACTGTGGTACAGGATTTTTTTACCAAAGCTGTTCAGTTTCCCGGAATCCTTGTCAGGAGGCTGGGAAGATAGAGGAACATCGGCCCTGTCACAGGCTGCAACCTGAACCACCCCCTCATGGTCAGGGTGTGTAGAAAGGTACTCAGCAGAGGTTTTGTCTAGTTGGTATTTCTTTTCTACTTTCTTATCTACCCCAGGCATAGTGGTGGGGTTCTGTAGCAGTCTGAAAGTGGCCTTCTTGAGAGATTTGTGGACTGGAAGGAGTAGTCTCCTTGGAGGGGGGCAGACCCATCATGTCCAAAAAGTCTGCGTCCTGTTCATCCTCAGGGGCCTCTTGAACAGTGAGGTCCAGGATGTCCGCCATCTGTTGGATAAAAGCATAGTGGAACGAGAAGTCCTCCTGATTGTGGGAAGGGGAACCAAAGTCTTGATCGGGGAAATCATCTTCCAGAGGCTCTCCCTCATCATCCTCATCCTCACCATGTTCAAAGAAAACCCCCTAACCCTGATCAGGAATGGCAGGGGTAGGTGAAAAGCGGTCAGCTGGGGTCCCTAAAAGGTTGCCCATAGTTGGAAAAGTCTGGTAAAGCTGCCAGGCCTTCACCATGACCTCTGCTGAGGGCATCTTAGTTTTAAGCACTGATGACATTCTTTGCTCTTCAGTGGAAGGGGCAGTGATATGTTTCTCTTTTTGTTTCTTTTTAGCAGAAGTCAGATCTGGAACCTGCTCAGAATGCCTTTTATTGCTTGGCATGGTCCTCCAAGTTCCCTTTTTCAGGAGCCTTAATTTCAGAAAAGTCCCTAGAGGACTTATTCCTAGATCTATGGTGGGAGCCGTTAGGGAAGGTAGAGACAGACTGGGAAGCCATAATTTCCAATTTCTTTGCCATTTTCTTAATAGTTTTGGGGCAAAATTTGGTACAGAGCTCACAGTTAGCAAAAAAATGACTGGGACCCAAAAACATTAAACAGAGATCGTGGTTGTCCACCTTGGCCAGGATCTGACAGCACTTTATACAATTTTTAAAACCTGTTTGTCCAGTTTTCCTTTTAGGTCTATCTGACATACCAAAAAAAAGTCAGAAGATCACAGAATCGGTTCCATAGATGGAAAGAATAGAAAATGCGGTCGGTTTCCAAATGCGTAAGAACCACAAGAGTCAGTTCACAAAATTCAAAAGTAGTTTTAGCTCTTTCCCTAACCAACGAACAAGCTAGAGGGAAAACATTTGTAAAATAAAAGTACCTTAGGAGAGCTCCACTGATGAACTGAAGCGCAAGGAACTGCCAAAAACTGCTGACTAGACTGACTTTCCTTGGATCCCGGGAACCAACGGGAATCAACGACCGATGAAAAATAACAAAAGTGCAGACAAAAATAACAATGGAATTGGACACACACTGCTGGCAGCAGAAGTGACAAAAATACCTGCTAACAAGTTAAAAAAAAAAAAAACTGTTGAAGCAACGACTAGAGGAGTGAACTCCAAGGCGTCTTGTCAGTGAGGCGGAGAAATGAATCTGAGGCAGCTAACAGCTACACCTACACCAATAGGCAGCAACTTTAAAACTCATGCTGATTGGCTAATGCCACTCCATCATTTACATACATTCTGTCTCCAGCCAGCTTAATACAGTGGGCTAGCCTGCATAAGTCAAACATACTAAGGGGTTTCTGGTTAAGAAACCTAGGTTACTTACAGGTACATGTCTGGCACATCATGCGTACAGGAGTCACTGTACGCTACCCAGCCAGCATCCTACATGTACCCAGGTTGCTTATAGCTACGTCTGGCATTGTATACATAAAGGAGTCATTATAGCTACACATTCCCAGGTTATTTATAAGTAAATGTCTGGCACATTATACATACTGCACAGGAGTCATTACAGGCCACCTATCCAGCATGCTACATGTACCCAGGTTACTTACAGGTACATGTCTGGCACATTATACATACAGGAGTCAATATAGGATACCCACCCAGCATGCTGCACCTACCCATGTTTACAAGCACATGCCTGACACAGTATTCATATAGGAGACACTGAAGGCTACCTATCCAGCATGCATATGGCACATTATACACATAGAAGTCAATGTAGGCTATTCACCCAGCATCCTACACGTACCCAGGTTACTTATAAATACACAGGGGGACCTTAGTAACAGAGCTGGGGGGAGGTAAGGCCGGATATTGAATAGGGTCCACAGTAGGCAGGGACTTTAGGGCAGACTAGGTGGGCCAAGAGGTTCTTTTCTGCTGACAGCTTCTATGATTCGATGTTTCTGTGTCTGGAACACTATACACAGGAGTCAATAAACGCTGCCCACCCAGCATGCTACATGTACCCAGGTTACTTACAGGTACGTCTGACAATTATACATACAGGAGTCAATGAAGGCTATCCAAACAGCCTGCTACACATACTTAGATTACTTACAGGCACTGTACATGTCTGGCACATTATACACATATGAGTCAATGTAGGCCCTCTAAATATCCTGTAATATTTATTCTAGGGACGTGGATATGTTGTTCTATCCCCATGTCTGGCATATCCTTTCCCCTTTAAGATCAGCCAGAAGTCTTTAAGCTGGCTCATCCCACCCACCCAGGTGGTATATCCCTCAGCTCCACCCCATGACTCCAGATCTTAGAAGCAGGTTCCCTCCTTACCCGCTCCCATGTTGAGTAGGCCCTGGCGCTCATATCTTCAGATTTATTACCTAAACTTAAACTCGTCAGAGTTTTTCTGCAGTGATCTTCGATCGCGATGGAGGACTAGTCCTCGCCCTGGTTCCACCGGTGCCCCTGCGGGCAGAAGATGCCATGCACCAACCAGCACGCTACATACGTTTATTGCCTGGGTTCCGAACATGACACCCAGGCTTGCGATTTCTGTTGTTCCTTTCAACCGAATGTGCTCGACGATCGTCCTGCTCAACTGCAGCTTGGCCATCCAGAAAAACGGAACCTGCCAGTCAAATTTAAGGAAGCCTTTTTGGTGGTCTCCATGGCTGCGTGGTCCGCTGAGCAACTTGAACAGATGAAGGCCTTCGAGAAGGAGTTGCTCGGGCCGCTGATCAGTCCTCTTCAGCTTCGGTCTTCATCCCGCCAAAACTGGGCTCCACCTATTAGAGGGAGGGGGATTACTATCCTTTGAGGTAGCACAGAGTTTTTTCGGTCTCTCTCCCAGAGATAGAATGCATTACTGCCAAATTACTAGCTTTATTAGTAAAAAACTTAAGCTGGAGCATAGAACAGGTTTTGGGGGGACTGTGGAATATATCTTTGAGGACATTTGGAAAGCTAAACATGCCACAGAGGTTATTTCTCAACTATACAAGAGGAATATTAAACACATTAAAGTAGGTACGAGTTATATTAAAATGGCTTGGGAACAAGGAATGGGCCTATCTATCCCCGAAGGAGCTTGGGAAAAGACTTGGGATAACATCTGGAGGATTTCCTCTTCCCCCATCTGGAAGGAGTTTATGTGGAAAGTAAGGGTTAGATACTTCAGGGTACCAGTGGTGGTCTCTAGACAACATAAGGGGTCCTCCCCAGAATGCTGGAGGAAGTGCAGAGTGGACAGAGCCACCCACGAATACATCTTTTGGTCTTGCCCCATTATCACTCCATTTTGGTCAATGTTGACCACCTCGCTTAAGCAGATCTTCCAGATTCAAGGACAACTGGGGTCCGCAGAGTCTTCTACTGGGAGAACTTCCAGCAGAAATTAAAGGGAGGGATGCCAAATATTGATGGCAAATTTTAATAGTAACAGCTTTAAAGTCTATAACAAGGCGATGGTTGCAGCCTCTTCCCCCAACAAAGGAAGACTGGTTGGAAATGGTGGGGCAAGTTCAGAGGATGGAGGAATTAACATTTAAGATCCAGAGGAGAATTGCAGTTTATGTGAATTGCTGGACCCGTTGGACTATTTGGGTAGGGTAGGCTACAGTTTTAGCCTTAGTGAGAACAAACAGGCCTTCTCTTTCTAGGGCCAGGTTCCCCCTTTTTTTACCCCCCATTTTTTATTTTTATCTTTCTCTTCCTTTAACCCCAGAGGACTTAGATGGGTTGGGGAGGTGGGTCCTCACGTGGTCGGGCAAAGCTGGGTGGCCCGGGCTGTGGGGATTCCCTTTACCTCCTAATAAGTAATATGGTAATGGTACAAAGTACCTCATGTTAACTTTTGGGTTGGATATTCAGGGGGATTACCAGAACTTTCCCACATTAGAAAGGGTTATAATAATTAAGTGAGATATGTAGAGACGTGAGACCTATGTATGTATGTGTATGTATGTTTATTATATTTTGTTTGTTATATCTATTTTCCTGTGATTTTAGCTACTTGTCTAATAAGGGGAATAGCTATGGTTATAAAAAACTGTAAGGAGTGATACGGTAAATCTCAGGTGGCTGAAATTAAGAGGATATATACTGTTATCTGAAGTACTGTACATGGATGTAATAAGCAACTTAAGATTTAAAGTAAAATGTAAGAACTAAACCAATAAATGAAGTATAAAAAAAAAGAAACTGGGCTCCACTTTTACAGGCTCCTTTAAGGAGTTGTGCCAGTCTCTCCCAACCAAGGAGGAGGGCCGGTCGGTATCGCACAGTTCTCATTCCCATAAAAGGGAAAAAGAATTGAAGGAGTTGACAGAGAAGGAAAAGACTCACCGTCATCGTTCTTGGGATCGAGAACATTCTTGTTCCTTGGAATCTCCAGTTTTGACTTGGTTGAAACTGAGGCCTTGGCTGCTGGCTTCACAGTGCCCCCATCAGGCCAGCTGGCAAAGATGCGGGACGATGACCTGATCGAAACTGTCATTGACCCCATCAACCTGTTGTTGCTCGATGAGGCTGACAACTCGATGTTCAGGACTCCAGTCCTGCCTGGATCCACTGAGGGGAAGACCCAGCCTGCTGGGAACCTCCTTACGGTTCCTGGCCCTAACCTGGAGGAGCCGCAGATTTCCACAGCTCCCTCCAAGCGCCCCCCCCTCCTGTCGCCCCGGCGGTCGAGGTCTCAGTCATCTTCATCCGAAAGGTCAAAGAAAACTCATAGACACCACTCTGGACATTCCAAAAAGTGGCGCCGCCACTATTTGTCCTCGTCCTCCTCAGAAGAGGAGAGGCTTCATTCAGCGCAAGTTGCGCTGATGCTACAAGGATCTCATGTGGCAACAGTTGGTGTTGGCCGGTCCGAGGTCGACCCCAGCTTCCACACTGACCATCACATGGCTGTCGCCCTCTGGGCCGACGCTGACACCTCCGGAGCCGGTAGACACCGTCCCTCCACCCGCGGAGCTGGCGAAGGCCCTCCTGGCTCGGCTGAAAAGGGCCTCTCCACTGATAATGGTGGAGCCGCCACCTAAACAGCCTCCCTCGGGGGCTCTGGTCAAGGCGTCTCGGCCCACTAAGGGCCTCCCTCTTAGGCTGTTGGGTCATTCTTACAGCCGACCACAGTGGGTCGAAGGTGACACAAGTGGTAGGCCGATCTACTCAGACTCCTAATGGCACTCCCATCCACTCGACAAGGAGTCGCTTGGGGGTCTTTCGATGGAGGAGGGTCCCACGTCCTTCATGGGCATCCTCCATCTCATCTCCAAATCCACTGCGATGCCTTTGGAGCCTGTTCAAAAATGGTCTCAATATCCCCTGATAGACATCCTGGACAAAGGGGATTCTCCGACGGAGGCCTTCCCATTGTCAGTCTAGCCCTGAAGCTTTGGCAACACCCTACCTCCTGCCCTGCGCCATCAGCCCGAATGGCCTGCAATTATGCGGTGCCCATTGGCTACATTTCAGGGTTCACAGAGCACCCCTTGGCCGAGGGGTTGGTGACAGTTTCCGTGTTTCTCTGCAAAGACAAAGAGTCCAAAAAATTGGACCACTCGGCCATGATGGTCTATGCTGCCTCCTCGCATGGTCTCCGTCAGGCAAACTCAGCTGTCATCATGGCACACTTCTCCCATGCCCTTTTGGGCCCTTTGGATGAGGTGCTTCCTCATCTCCCCACGGACCTCCTGACCATGGTAAAGCAGGTCCAGGATCGGGCTGTGGCAAAAGAGCAACTCCAGATGGCTCTGGACACTGGGGACTCCTGTGTCCATTCAGTGGTGACCACAGTCGCCATGCGCCGCAGGGCCTGGCTGACGGTCTCGACCTTTATGGCAGAGACCCAGCACAAATTAGCGGAGGTACCCTTCTTAGGCACGGACCTGTTCAGTCCTGGGGTCGATGGTCTCCTACAATGCATCAAGAAGTCCAATGCAACCTTGGACTCCGCTGCTTCTGCCCAGAAGGAATCTCATCGTTCCAAGAAGCAGAAGCGCGAGCCCTTTCTACCTTCCGCCCCTGTGGCCACATTAGCCTAGTACCAATCTGGGCAGCAGCAGCAGGCTCAGTCTTAGTGCCCTTGGCCCAAGTCAGGGGCTTCGGCAGCCCGTATGCCCACAGGGAAGGGTCCCGGTGACCCCTCAGCCAGATCCTCCTCCTCTTCCTCCTCCTCCTCCAAGCCTGCACAGTGAAGGGATGGGGGTGACCACCCCCATGCCCATCACCCCTCCTCTGGGTCCTCCCATGGGGGGCTGGCTCCACCACTTCCTTTCTGTCCGGTCCGCTGTTACCATGGACAGGTGGGTTCTAGAAGTGGCCGGCCAGGGTCTGCCTGTGGAATCTGAGCAGTACCCACCAAGCCGAGCCTGCACCCCATGGGAGAAGAAGGTATCCATGGACACTCGGGCAGCTCTCCGAGAAGACATCACCCAACTCCTCAGCAAAGAGGTGGTGGTCAGAGTTGCAGATCCCCCTGTCAACCCAGGGTTTGTTTCCAGGTACTTCCTAGTCTTGAAACGGACTGGGGGACTAGCGCCCCATTCTAGATCTGCACGACCTGAACAAGTTTCTCAGATCTCGCACCTTCAGGATGGTAACTCTGTCTCAGATCATACCAGCTCTCAAGCATAACATGGTTTTGCTCCCTGGATCTGCAGGACACGTTCTTTCACGTCCCGATCCATCCGTCCCACCAAAGGTGGCCCCGCTTCCAAGCTGAGGGAACCCTCTATGAGTTCCAAGCCACACCATTCGACCTGTCATTGGCCCCCAGGGTCTTCACCAAATGCATTGCAGTGGTGGCTGCCCATCTTCGGTGTCAAAGGGTCAGAGTGTACCCCTACTTGGACGACAGGCTTATAGCGGGTCCCTCCAGGCAGGAGGTGGAGAGGTCCAAGGACCTGGCCCTCCAGACCTGTATCAATCTTGGCCTCCTAGTCAAAGAGGCCAAGTTGGAACTCATGCCCTCGCAGGTGATCTGCTTCATCGGGGCAGAGCTCGACTCTTGCAGAGTCACAGCCTGGCTCCCGGCGGACAGAGCAGAGGTTCTCTCCTCCTTTGCCCGATCATTTCTGGTTGAGCACTTGCACCATGTCTGGGACTTCCTGTGACTTCTGGGCTACATAGTGGCCTGCACGTCTGTGGTCCGATGAGCCAGGTAGCATATGCGCCCCCTACCATGGGACCTGGCCAGCCAGTGGACTCAGTGCCTAGATCATTTTGACCAGCTGGTCACTGTGACCCAGATGATGTGGGACGCTCTCCAATGGTGGACCATCCCGGATCATCTGCAGGAAGGGATCCCGTTTGTCCACCCCAAGCTGACGGTCATCTTGATGACGGATGCCTCTCTAACGCACTGGGGTGCCCACATGGGGGAAACACAGAATCCACGGGCTCTGGACCCCAGAGAAGTCCCAATGCCACATCAACCTGCTGGAGCTTTGAACAGTCAGGCTGGTGCTGACTGCCTTCACTCCGTTCGTTCGGAGTCAAGTGGTTCAGGTCCAGACGGACAACACCATGACCACGTACTAGCGCAACAAACAAGGCTGGACACACTCCCTGCCCCTGTGCAGGGACACTGTCTGCATCTGGACTCTTGTGAGCCAACTGGAGGCGGATCTCCTCACCATTCATGTGGCAGGAGCCTCCAATCAGCTAGCGGATGCCCTCAGCCAAGTGGGCAAGGCATCCCATGAGTGGTCTCTCCATCCAGAGGTAGTACACAGCTTGTTCCCCTGGTGGAGCACCCCTCAGGTGGACCTGTTCACCTCCAGGGAGAACGCAAAGCTGAAGCTGTTTTGCGCACTGCCTCCTCAGCAGGGCTCGCTGCAGGGGGATGCCTTCTCGAGGTCATGGACCCCAGGCCTCTTATGCCTTCTCTCCACTTCCCTTGATCCACAAGGTGTTCCTAAAGATCAGAAGGGACAAGGCACAGGTGATCCTGGTGGCTCCAGACTGGCCCAGACAGTTTTGGTACCACAATCTCATCAGGCTCCCGAGACGTCTTCCAGTATGCCTGGACCTACTTTCCATCAATCAGGGGAAGGTATTCCACCCAGACCTTCGATCCCTGCACCTGACAGTCTGGTTCCTGAGTGGCTAGAATTCCAGGCTTTGGATATCTCCGAAGATGTACTCACTGCAGTTGAGGCATCTAGGAAGGAATCAATCAGAACGTGCTATGCCTTCAAATGGAAGAGATTCTCCATTTGGTGTCAGGGCAAGGGGTTGGACCCTTTGACCTGTCCAGTGGTTAGCATTCTAGTTTACCTATGGTCCCTCTCCAAAGGGGACTTTGGCCGACGACCCTTAAGGTGCACCTGGCAGCCATCTCTGCTTACCAGGAGCAGGTCGGTCACCAGTCGGTAGCACAGGAGAAGGTGATCTGGCGCATTTTCAAAGGCCTTGCTCACATTTCCCCTCCGGTGCATGAACCACCACCACCACCGTAGGATCTGCTGCTGGTACTAGGCAAGCCATTCGAACCAATGCACAAGTGAGAGATGTCACATCTGCCATGGAAGACCACCTTCTTGGTGGCTATCACGTCAGCCAGAAGGATTGGGGAGCTCCAGGCGCTCTCAGTCGAGTCTCCTTATCTGGTCTTCCATAGGGACAAGGTTGTCCTGCACCCCAACCTGAAGTTCCTTCCAAAGGTTGTGTCGGAGTTCCACCTGAACCAAGTGATGACTCTACTGGTGTTCTACCCCAGTCACATCTTGGATGCCGAATACAGGCTCCATACCTCGGACCTGAGGTGAGCGCTCGCTTACTATAAGGAGTGCATGGCTGGAATTCAGGGAGAGGTTCGCCAACTGTTGGTCACCTACGCTGAAGCCGCACCTGGCAGATCTGCAGCCAAGCAGACGACTGGCAGATGCATTACATCCTGAATTAATCTCTGCTATAGGTTGGCGAGTAGGGAGCTTCCCGGAAGGCTAAGGGCTCACTCCACCCACCACACCGTTGCGACAGTGGCTGCTTCTAGGGATGTCCCTATCCAGGAAATCTGCAGGGCTGCTACCTGGAAGTCAGTAAACACCTTCATTTCCCACTACCACATAGACCTTGAGTCACGCCGGGATGCTAGTTTTGGGGCCTCAGTTCTCCAATCTGTTCCGTAAGTAGGGGGTGTGCGCCTTGCCTCCCTCCTCCCAGAGAACTGCCAGGAGTCTGCCAGTTGTGTGGATAGGACGACATAGCCACGTACCTAGAAAAACAGGTTACTCACCTGTAACAATAGTTCTAGGAATGGTATATGTTGTTCATCCACATGGACCCACCTGACTTCCTGGCTTTGACGCACAACCCTCTGCTTCCAGTGGGCAAGATATGGCATCATGGGGCAGTGCTGAGGGATGTACCACCCGGGTGGGTGGAAGGAGCTAGCTTAAAGACTTCTGGCTGATCTTAATGGGGAAAGGACATTCCAAACGTGTGGATGAACAATATATACCAGACCCAGAACTACTGTTACAGGTGAGTAGCCTGTTTTCCCTCATTACTGTCTGCCTTAACTTTACAGGTTAACGTGTGTTATAAATACTTTAGTAATAGAGTCCTTTTACATATGTTTGGGGCTAGAATGAGTGTTTTATAATGCTCTTTACCGGCTACCCCACCAGTTTTTAAATATGGGGTATCTGGGGTAGCTATCTGTTGATTATATATATAAAGCTATCAATACCATGTTAATGAATATAGTTGTTTTTTGGGGAAAGTTTCTGAACTGTTCCTGCAACTCCTTCAAGGAGGGCTTACTGCACATACCGAATTTCTATTTTTCTGTAGACTGTATATCCAGGTGAGAGTTACTTTCCTGTGTGTGTATTGCCTATGCGGAATTCTCAAATATTCTGTTTTATTGACATCTATATCATTCTTCCCCCCCCCCACCGCTCTTTTTCCCTCCAGTCACCGAGCTCAGGGATCTCTCTCAGATGTCCCTCGGCTGCTCCCGCCCTGCCTGAGACTCTCCCACCCAGGGTCCCCCTCTCGGAGCTCCGCTTCACAGCCCTTATCTGCCAGCAACCCCCTAGCTTGTACCCCCCAAGGCGAGGCCACCTCCACTACTATGGTGCTCCTTGAAATCCAATTGCTGCAGGACTTGGGCTGTTGCATGGAGGATTGGGACCCTGGTGGGCACAGTCCAATGGTGGGAGTGGGGCCTAGGGCATTGTCACTCTCCCAAGGCTCAGGGTTTTTCCTTGTTCGTGATCGGAGGTCCACCCCAACCCTCCCACGGTGAGTGCAAACATGCAATGACGTCTGAGTAGGGATGCGTATGCTCCCAAGCCCGCTCCAGCCGTCTGCCACGCTCCGCCTCTAAACTGCTAACCGGAGCTGGCTCAGTACCGCCTAGCCACCGCTGGGAGGCACCCTATTGCCGACCCCTGCATCCCTCCCTCTCCAGGAGAAGGTGCGCTGCCTACAGACGCTCCAACAATCTCCTCCCCTGCCAACCCCCGGTGGCCCGAGGTCGCTCCCAAACACAGGTCACTGGTGTGGCACAAGGTGTGGCATCCAGTGCCTCAACCCTCAGCGCCACTGGACCGAATATCATTCTTTGATGAAGAATGTTACTATCTCAAGGCTTTTGACTTTGAAAATTGCAATAAAGAATAACTAGAGAAAAAAAAGGAGTCAATATAGGCTATCCACCCAGCATGCTACACGTACCTAGGTTACTTACAGGTACATGTCTGGCAGATTATACATACAGGAGTCAATGAAGGCTACTCAACCGGCATGCTACACGTACCCAGACTACTTACAGGTACATGTCTGGCACATTATATGCACAGGAGTCAATAAAAGCTACCCAGCCAGCATGCTACACATACCCAGGTTACTTATACATATCTGGCACGTTATTCGCACAGGAGTCATTGTAGGCTACCCACCCAGCATGCTACACATACCCAGATTACTTAAGGCACGTGTCTGACATATTATACACAGAGGAGTCATTGTAGGCTACCCACTCAGTAGGCTACATGTACCCAGGCTACTTACAGGCAAATGTCTGGCACATTATATACACAGGAGTCATTGTAGGCTACCCACTCAGTATACTACATGTACTCAGGCTACTTACAGGCACACGTCTGGCACATTATATACACAGGAGTCATTGTAGGCTACCCACTCAGTATACTACATGTACTCAGGCTACTTACAGGCACACGTCTGGCACATTATATACACAGGAGTCATTGTAGGCTACTCACCCAGCATGCTTCACTTTCCCAGGTTATTTACAGGTACATGTCTGACACATATATACAGCATTGTAGGCTACCCACTCAGCATGCTACATGTACCCACCTCACTTATCTCGCACAGTTCGTACTCCCTTAGAAAGCTTGACTTTATCCTTCTAGATGTGCCTAGGACTAGTACCTCCTTTGGTAAACGTGCCATCTCATACGCACTTCCAACTATCTGGAACCAGCTCCAGTCTGTACTGAAACTCTCTACATTGTTTCTGTCATCTCTTTAAAACCTTTGCATACACTAAATTAAAATGCTCAAGTGCTGTTTATAGTCCTCACTTGACCGTTGACTGTTATATCAACAACTCAGTTCCCTTCCCTAATTCTACTACTTTCTAATTCTACTTACCTCTCCTTTCCCTTCCCCACCCTCCCTTTACTCTTTATTTCAGCCATCCTTACTTTCGATATTCCTCCGCTTTTTTCCGCCTTTTCCCTCCCCCTCCACCCTCACAAGATCCTCCCTCGCTTCTCCCTCTCCACTCCCCTTTGCACCTATCATATACTCTTCCTTCACTTTATGCATCCTAGTGCTCGTGTTCCAACTTTTTTGGCTGTAGTTTTTCTACTTTTAATGATTTCTCCAGTTTATGTTTATAAATATTACCTTTTTATGTCTTATTTTGAGCACTATGTACCACATGTACCATATAATTTTATGTACCAAGATTTTATGTATGCCATTTCCTTTGTCTGTACACGTTCCTCAGGACCTCCTTGTGAATGAGCTTGCTCAATGGAGTTTTCCTGCAATAAATCTGAACTTGACCTTGAACATGTCTGGCACATTATACACACAGGAGTCATTGTAGGCTGCCCAACCAACATGCATTTGGCACATTAAACATATAGGAGTTAATGTAGGCTATCCACAAATCAATGCTACACGTACTCGTTACCTATAGGTACATGTCTAGCACATCTTACACACAGGAGTCATTACAGGCCACCCAGTCAGCCTGCTACACCTACCCAGGTTACTTACATGCACATGTCTGACCTGAGACATTATACACACAGGAGTCATTGTAGGCTGCCCACCCAGCATGTATCTCTGGCACGTTATACACATAGGAGTGAATGCAGGCTATCCACCCAGCATGCTGCACATACCCAGGTTACTTACAGGTACATGTCTGACACACTATACATACAGGAGTTAATGAAGGCTACCCAGCCAGCATGCTGCACCTACCCAGGTTACACATAGGCACATGTCTGACACACTATACATACAGGAGTTAATGAAGGCTACCCAGCCAGCATGCTGCACCTACCCAGGTTACACATAGGCACATGTCTGACCTGACACATTATACACACAGGAGTCACTGTAGGCTGCCCATCTAGCATGCGTCTCTGGCACATCATACATGTATATAGACATGGACCATACACCTAGCATGTTACATGTACCCAGGTTACTTATAGTCACATGGCTGGCACATTACACACACAGTAGTCAATGTAGGCTACCCACCCAGCTTGCTACACATGCCCAGGTTACTTACAGGTACACGTCTGGCACATTATACACACAGGAGTCATTAAAGGCTACCCATCCAGCATATGTCTGGCACACTATACACATAGGAGTCAATGTACGATACCCAACCAACATGCTACATGTACCCATGTTACTTATAGGTACATGTCTGGCACATTATACACACAGGTGTCAATGAAGGCTACCCATCCAGCATGCGTCTGGCACATTATACACATAAGAGTCAACACAGGATACTCACTCAGCATGCCGCACATACACAGGTTGTTTATGGGTACATGTCTGGCACATTATATGTACAGGAGTGAATGTAGGTTACCCACCCAGTATGGTACACTTATCCAGGTTACTTACAGATACATGTCTGACATATTACATATACAGAAGTCATTGCAGGCTACCTGCTCAGCATGCAACACATACCCAGGTCACTTATAGATACATGTCTGGCACATTACACATATAGGAGTCATTGTACGCTACCCAATCAGCATGCTACATGTATCCAGGTTACTTATAGGTACATGTATGGCGCACTATTCACAGGAGTCAATGAAGGCTACCAAGCCAGCATGCTACATGTACCCAGGTTACTTAACGGTACATGTCTGGCACATTATACACACAGGAGTCACTGTAGGCTATCTACTCAGCATGCTGTATGTACCCAGGTTACGTATAGGTACATGTGTCACACATTATATACACAGGAGTCATTGTGGGTTACCCACCCAGTATGCTACACATACCTAGGTTACTTACAAGCACGTGAAGTCAGCAAAGTTTCGCACTCAGAACAAAAAAGAGCAACACACCAAAACTTCTTTGCTCAGTGAATCCAGGGTTTATTACAGACGCTGAACCAATAGGAAATTACCCCATCCAGCATGCATCTGGCACATTATACACATAGGAGTCAATGTAAGATACCCAGACAACATGCTACACGTACCCAGGTTACTTACAGGTACATCTCTGACACATTATACACATAAGAGTTAAAGAAGGCAACACACCCAGCATACAACACATTCCCTGGTTGCTTATAGGTACACGTCTGGCACATTACACATACAGGAGTCAATACAGGCTACACAGCCCACATGCTACACATACACAAGTTACTTATAGGTACATGTCTGATGCACACATACAGCACTGTAGGCTACCCACTCAGCATGCTACACATATGCATATTCAGGTTACTTATAGGTACATGTCTAATACATTACACATACAGGAGTCAGAGCAGGCTACCCACCCAGCATGCTACATGTACCCAGGTTACTTACAGGTACATGCCTGACATATTATACATACAATAGTCATTATCAAGAAAGAAGTCTGAATTTATAGAACACATTTCACATAAAACTGTACTCCATTGTGCTTTACAATGCCAGGGAGCAAACGGAGAGAGAATGCTGCTGCCAGTTTCAGTGCACAGGGAGAAGTAACCAGAACACTGATACATTGAAGATTACATACAGGGAGGTTAAGTGACTTGCTCACAGTCACACAGTGAGTAAGTGTCAGCTGTCAGATTCAAACCCAGGTCTCCAGTTACCAGGACTGTGTGTGCATACCTATCAGACACTCCATATGTAACGGGACAATTTCACCTGGCATAGCGAAGGAAAAAGCTATAGTTTCCATCATCTGCTATACAAAATTCCTGATCTACAACAATCACATGCAGTGCATTGGATTTCACCCACAAGTGTTAGCCCTTTTGTTACATATAAGATTATGGGTAACATGCTATACACAATTTTCCCACTGCAGCCCAAATTAAAGGAACACACAGATGTGCACGGGCTCTTACAGATCGAAAGCCTATGAAAAACACTTGCAACTCATGTATGTTTGCCTTTACTATCAGCAGTCCAGCACTCTCCATATGGAAAAGTCTGTGCTGCCTTAAATCAAGGCAGCAGCCATTAAACGGAACATTGAGACAGGAATCGATGTCACAGCTAGAGAGCTGGACATGACCATTGCTTTGGCACAATATACGACAGACTCAGATTTGGATATCTCCAGACTGTGGACACTTACAGGTTAGCCCAGTACCCTAAGTGACATGGTTTGTTTACACAACTAAGGTGTGTTTTACTACATAAACCACGAGAGTGAAGATCAAAGGGAAATGTCCACCTGTAATTGGGCCGCACCTCACTGTGAGGCAGGGCCCAATAAGCGTGACCACAAACAGTTTACATTTTTTGACTTACATTAAGTATGGTTAAAGCTTTTATCTGGCTGATCCTGCTGTCCCTCCCATCAGCATTTTGAAAGGAAGCACCCCTAAAGATGCACCCACGACCTCCCGCAGCTGTCCCGAGAATGACGTATGAGCTGGGGAGCAGTTGTGGAAGTGTGCATAAGGGTTCTGTGTAGCTGAAGTTATTAATTGCTCCCATCTGCAATGTAGATGTCTGTGTTATACTAGGACGAGGTATAGACTGGCAATCGACTGCCGACGAGAGGGGACAGCAAGATCAACCAGATAAAATCTTAATTACACTTAATGTAAGTAAAAAAACAAACTGTTTGTGAACACGCTAATTGGGCCCTGTCTCACAGGGAGGTGGGTCCCAATTACAGGTGGACATTTCCCTTTAAGTGGTTTATAAAGGCAAAACACACCAGGTGTGTGTAAAATAAGAAAAAAAAAAAAGTAGCACACAGTAACCCATATTTTATGTTTTATAATATCTGTTAGGGTCGAATATTAACCAGAACTAGGAGTGAGCATGTGAGCAAGTGAGAGTAAGTCAACAGATGCTGTCACCACTGTTTGCAATTAGTGTGACAGAGTTAACAGCTTCCCATGTGAGTGATTGGTCACTTGTGACTTTCTCCATCTGGACCTCATGTGATACTATACATGCTGATATGGACAATACAGGGTCTGATTTCTGGTTGATCTCAAACCTTAACAGTTATTATATAGCTGTTTTGCGTTGTATTAACCACCATTTACACTTTTTCATTAAGTACTTAACTGTTTTTCAAGGTTTATTAGTTCTGCAAGAATTATGATCCATGTGGTTGGTAATGTTTTGCCGTAGTTAACATTTACCTAATCTTTTACATATTTCAGGTAAGTTTAACTTCCTGGAGCTGTTAACATATACTTACTATAAGTAATTTGTTCAACTGGTGCCATGACCTGCTCAAGCAGAAATACTTGTTAACCTAGAAGCATTCATCACATCCCCGAGTTCTGCACTGCCTGGTAGTTTAAAAATACAGGTTTGCTACCTGTAACCATATTTCTGTTTAACGCAGTTCACATCCACAGCCTGGAAGTCTGCTGGAGACAGCTGAGTCACCGGAACGTCTTCAGACTAGGTTCCTCGCAGCACCCGTGGTGGCATCCTGCGGCTCTACCCTATTTACGTCAGATCTTGCATGGTGGAAGCAGGGATTCGTGCATCACTTGCCAGTGGAGGTCAGATGGGTTTTGTGGATGTGAACTGTATACCACTAATAGAACTATGGTTACAGGTAAGGTAACCTATATTTCTAATGTTGTGGATACAGTTCACTATCCACACTCTGGTAGACTTCTAGCAGTGCTTCAGAAGGAGGCGGAAATACTTGTACTCATATTTGGGCACTAAAGACTGGAAGACTAAGGCCCTAACATCAGCATCATGATGACTCAGCAAGTCAATTCTGTAATGGGAGAGGAGTGTGTGTGATCCCAGGCTGCAGCCCTGAATATCTCCTCAATGGGGATATCCCAAGGAGCAGCCCCAAAGGCAGTGGTATATCGGATTATATGAGCCCTTAGCCTTGTAGGCAACCCCTTACCAGCCAACAAATTTACAGAGATCGATGAAGGATATACTCCACCTGGCAATCATCTGTTTTCCTGAAGTCTGTCAGGTGCAACTTCAGCATATGTCATAAACAGCTTACCGGCCTTGCTCTAAATTCCCACAGTGCACTCTTTATAATAGGATAGGTCCCTCCACAGGTCCAGGATATGAAGCCTGTGATGAGCGTCTGAAGTTGGGTTGCTAAAATAAACCAGGAGGTTAATCACTTGGTTAAGAAGGAACTCATATGGGTGCTCATACTTGTGCATAGGCTCAAACTGCTTGCCCATGAGCATAGCCAGCACCAGCAGAAGGTCACACAGTGGTGGTGGTTTGCACACTGAAGCGGACAAATGGTTCAGGCCTTTGAAAAAGCACTCAGCTACCTCCTCCCATGTCACAGTCGGCATACTTGCCCATGTTCGGTATGCAGAGATGGCTGCCAGGAGCACCTTTAGGGTTGTGGCTCGCAGTCCCAACTGTGACAGGGACCAAAGGCAGTAAAGAATTGCTGCTACTGGGCATACACAAGGATCAAGATCATGAACCTCTTAAATCTGCATGCTTAAGTTCTTCAAGTCAAATCCTTTCAGGATGCCTCCACCACACAGAGATCATCTTCCAAGAGGCCAAAGGCCTGGGACCCTAGCTGTTCAGAAACCAGGCAAAGAGGTGCAAGGACTGAAGGTCCAGATATGGGACCATTCCCTGTTGTCTCGTCAGTAGGTCAGGGTGGAAAGGCAACATCCATGGGACCTGCTGCTGAGGTTGAAGAGATCCTGGTAACAGCTATCTGAGCCAGTCTGGAGCTATCAGGATCATCCACACCTTGATCACCATTGTGAATCAAGGGTAAGGGAGCAAAAGGTGAACAGAAGGCCCAGGTCCAGGGCCGAGAGAAGGCATCCCCCTGCAGAGTCCCAGTCTGAGGGGGGGGTGGGCACAGAATAGCCACAGTTTTCTGTTCTCTCAAGAGGCAAACAGATCCACAAGAGTGCTGCCCCACTGGGAGAAAGTACAGTTACGTAGGAACTTACCGTAACAGTAGATCTTTGAGAGAGGTTCCTTCAGTAGGTCATCACAAATAGGACTGATGTCGCCTGACGTCTGGCCGCACGGCAGACTTTTTTTGCAATCCCTGACGGGGGACCGCCCACCCGGCATCACGAGACAGATGTCAGCATGACGGTATATAGTGGACTGTCCCCACACCCACCCTAAAGTTCTCCCGCCGGAGCCAGGAAGAGGCTTAACAGCAGGAGCGAACAGGTTTGGAGACCCTGTAAAAAATAAAACAAGGGGAAGGAGAGAGGGAAAAATATGACTCACTGAAGGAACCTCTCTCGAAGATCTACTGTTACGGTAAGTTTCTACGTAACTGTACTATCTTACTTTGAGAGGGTTCCTTCAGTAGGTCATCACAAATAGGACCGAGTCCCAAGCAGTCCCTCTAAGGAGAGACCAAGAGAAACTAGGAAGGGGCCAAAACAAGATCCATGGAAAAGACTGAAGTCCAAAAGGACCCAGCCTAGGACAACAGACCCTGCAGGACAGCTAGGACAAAGCCAGCCTTCCGCCTAAAAGCAATGTCCAAACTATAATGCTTGGTAAAGGTATGGACAGAACTCCAAGTAGCGGCAGCACAGATATCCGCTGCAGAAACATTATGAAGGAAGGCTGCAGAAGCGTCATGCCCCTAGTAGAATGACCCCTGAAAGAGCCCGGAAGGGGTTTAGCATACTTTTGATAACAGAATCTAATGCAGTTGCCCAACCATTTGGAAAGGCCCTGCTTGGAAACCGGTTTGCCTTGTGTTCGTTGTGAGAAGGAGACAATTGATCGCAAGTGCAAAAATCTTTGGTTCGGTGTGTGTAACACTGGAGAATCCGGTGGACATCCATCATATGTCGGAGTGCCTCACCCCGTTAGCGGGAGCCGGATAATATACTGGAAGCTCTACAAATTGGTTCAGAGTAGCTTCCGACAGCACCTTTGGAAGGAACCTCGGATGGATTCTGAGAACCGCCCTGTCCTGGTGAAAAATCAGGTAAGGCTCCTTACAAACCAGCGCATGAAGCTCCAAAATTCTTCGAGCTGAAGTGATAGCAACCAGAAACAACGCCTTCCAAGATAGGAAGCGTAGGTCACGGCTCACTGCTGGCTTGAAAGGAGGCAAGGTGAGCTTTTCCAGGAGAAATTCAAGTCCCATGGAGGTGCTGGGCTGCTGCGGATGGGGGATTTCAGATGGAGAATCCCTTCAAAAGGTCTTTGAGATATCCAGCTGAGCCACGGGTTTACCATCCACCAGCTCGTGGTATGCCGAGATAATGGAAAGGTGCACTTTCAGAGAGGATCAGGCTAGACCTGAGTCCGATAGGTGAAGGAGGTATTCCATGACTTGTGGGGCCAAGCAAGAAAATGGGTTCCAGCCCTTCGTGGTCGTCCAAATGGAAAACCGCTTCCACCTCAAGGCATAAGTGGAACAGGTAGGTTTTCTGGCTTCGACAAGGATCTGTGCCACTCTAGAGGATACCCCAAAGTGAGAGATGACTACGTCTGCAGGAGCCATGCATGCAGATGCAGGGTCCTGAGCCCCGAATGAACCAGACGGCCTTCATCCTGAGTAAGGAAGTCGTGTGTCAATGGAAGTGGAACTGGTGGTTCCCCGGATAGCTGCTGAACCAGCGGGAACCAAATCTGTTTTGGCCAAAGAGGAGCGATGAGAATCATCTTGACCTTCTCTGCCTGTAGTTTGAGGAGGACCCTCTGTAGAATGGGAAATGGAGGGGACAGGGAAGGCGTACAAAAATTTCCCTATCCAGGATAGAGATAATGCGTCGCTCCAGAAAACACCTGGCTCTGGAACGAGCGAGCAAAACTTGGGAAGTTTTGCGTTGAATTGAGAGGCGAATAGGTCGAGTTCTGGCTGCCCCCAATTTTGGAAGCTGGATTCCGCCACTTCCTGATGAAGTTCCCACTCGTGAGCAGGGGTCCGCGATCTGCTGAGACTGTTCACCAGGACATTTAGAACTCCCAGTACGTGCACGGCCACTAGGGACAAGTGGTGCTGGACTGCCCAGTTCCCCACCCTGGTTGCCTCCCTGCAAAGAGGGTACGACCGGGTTCCTCCTTGTTTGTTGATGTACCAAATCACCGACATACTGTCCATTTGGATCAGCAGTGTTCCCTCGGACAGCAGGGGTTGAAAGGCCTGTAAGGCATACAGGACCGCCCTGAGCTCTAGAACACAGATGTGAAGAGAAAGCTCCGAGCCAAAGTGCCTGGGCTTGATGTTCCCCCAGATTCGCACCCCACCCCATGTTCGAGGCATCCATGGTGAGAGTGGCGACGGGTGCTGGGCTTCAAAACGGAAGCCCCAAGGAAAGATTGTGTGGATTCATCCACCATAGAAGATCCTTCTGGACTGCTGAAGAGATGAGGACCGGATGGTCCAGATCGTCCATAAGCTGGTCCCATTGCACCCTCAGGGACCACTGAGTGATCCTCTTGTGAAGCCTGGCTAGGGGAACGGTACAAATGGAAGCTGCCATAAGGCCCAACAGGTGAAGGACCTCCCAGGCCAGGATGGTCCTGCAAGATGCCACTTTGGAGGCCTGGCGGACCAGAATCTCCACTCTGTCCTGAGGAAGAAAAGCCCTGCACTGGGCCGTGTCGAGGACCGCCCCAATAAACTGCAGTCTCTGGGTGGGTATAAGGTACAACTTGGGCACGTTGACAGTGATCTCAAGTCAATTGAACAGGTCCAGGGTAAACGACAGAGCCTCCAACAATGCATCCCTGGATGGGGCTGCTAGTAGCCAATCGTCCAGGTAAGGAAACACTGCAATCCCTCTGCGGCGTAAAAATGCCGCAACCAGCGCTAGGCACTTGGTAAAAACCCGAGGTGTCAAAGACAGCTCAAAGGGAAGCGCTCAGAACTGGAAGTGCTCCCCCTGGAACAGGAAACACAGGAACAGATGGTGGCTGGGGAAAATAGAGATATGTAGGTAGGCATCCTGCATATTCAGGGCACAGAGCCAGTGATCCTCCAACAGGAGCGGAAGAAGGCTCTGGAGTGTGAGCATGTGAAACTTCTTGTACTCGACATAATGGTTCAGCTGACTGAAATCTAGAATGGGTTGGAAGTCCCCGGTCTTTTTTGGAACCAGGAAAAAATGGGAGTAGAAGCCTTTTCCTGTTTGCCCTGAGGGGACTTGCTCGATTGCTTGTTTTAGCAAGAGCAAATTTATCTCCTCTTGAACGAGAATAGCTTGATCCCAAGTGTATGAGGACTTCAATGGAGGATTTCCCGGAGGAAGCTCCAGTAACTCAGTGGTGTTACCTAAGGCCACTAGTTGCAGGACCCACTCGTCGGAGGTAATCATCCTCCACTCTTGCATGTGGAGAGTGAACCTCCCCCCCCACCTGCTCCTCGCAGAGAGGCTGAGGAAGCAGTGGGGCTGGGGAGTCAAGAAGTGGCGGGTCAGTCAGGGGGAGGACCCCCTGAACGTCGCAGATTCTTGGAGTCAGGAGGGGTGATGGTACCCGTGGCCTTCCGCTTACCCTGGCGATGCGCCTGGGTGGATTTCCCCTGTCTCCAGGTCCTCCTCCGAAAGGGCTGCTGCTGTCATTGCTGAGGAGCAACCAATCGGTACATAGACCAAACAGATCTAAGGGCAACACCTTTGTCCTGTAGCTCTGTAATGATGTCCTTGGTATCACCTTCAAAAAGGACCGAGCCCCAGAATGGGGCGCCTGAATCGACGACTGAACTCTGGGTGCAGGGCCACCCCAAAGAGGCGTAAACCAGAGTGTCGCCTCAGGGCACGGCAGTCACCGAGGTAATGGGTCATGGAATCGACTGAATCGTAGGTGGCCCATAAAGCATGCCTACGAGAGATCTTGGAGAGGCGGAGATCCTTGGGGAGTTCCTCCTTGAGAAGTGAAGGATCCATAGACTGGACCTTCGTCTCCAACCTGGCCATAGTCGCTTTTTGGTGGGACACTATATGGGCCACGTAGCTGAGGGAGCGGAGTGCGCACGTGACAGAAGAGTAGATTTTCTTGCCAAACTGGTCCATCTGCCTTGACTCCTTATCTGGAGGAGTAGTTCTCAAGTGCTTGGGCGTAGTGGAGCAATCATGAGCAGCTGAAATGACCACGGAGTCTGCCTTCAGATGGGTCTCCAAAAAAGGAGCATCCTTAGGCGCTCGGTAAAGCCTGTCCGCCCGCTTGGGGATAGCCGGGATAGAGTGAGGCATCTACCAGACGGTGGTGGTGAGTTCTTAGAAACATAGACTTTGACAGCAGATAAGGACCACTTGGCCCACCCAGTCTGCCCATTTCCCTACCTACTGGATAAGCTGCAGATTCTACTTAACCAACAGCCTACTTCCTGCCACCCCCCACTACAATTGCCTTACGTCTGTCCCATGCATGTTTGAATTCCTCCACTGTTTTAGCCCCAACAACCTCCCCAGGAAGGCAGTTCCACGCATCCACCACTCTCTCCGTGAAAAAAGATTTCCTCACATTACCCCTGAGCCGTCCCCCCTCTATCTTTAAATTGTGTCCCCTTGTTCTTACACATCTCTTTGTCTGAAAGATGCTACCCTCCTGGACTTTGTTGATTCCCTTGAGGTACTTAACGTTTCTATCATGTCCACCCTGTCCCTCCTTTCATCAAGGGTATACATATTAAGCTCTCTCTCAGTCTCTCTTCATATGATTTCTGATGCAGACCCTGCACCATTTTAGTTGCCCTCCTCTGGACTGCTTCCATCCTGTCTATGTCCTTGCGTAGATGAGGTCTCCAAAACTGCACACAGTACTCCAGATGGGGTCTCACCAACTGTCTTTACAGAGGGATAACCACTTCCCTTTTTCTACTTGTGATGCCCCTTCCTATGCATCCCAGTATCCCCCTGGCCCTCCTCACTAACTTCTCACATTGCTTACCCACCTTTAGATCATCCGATATGACTACCCCCAAGTCCCGTTCCATTTTTGTTGTTGTTAGTACCTCCCCTGCTATTGTGTACTCTTCTCCTGGGTTTTGTTTCCCAGGTGCATTACTTGCACTTATTTGCATTGAATCTAAGTTGCCATATGTCTGACCATTCCTCCAACCTTGCCAAGTCCCTTCTCATCCTTTCTACCCCCTTGTGTATTAACTCTGTTACAGATCTTGTATCATCTGCAAAGAGGCATACTTTTCCCTCAGACCCTCTGCAATGTCACCTATAAAAGATGTTAGAGGACTGGACCCAGTACTGAGCCCTGAGCTACTCCACTAGTGACCCCCCTTTCTTCGGAATGTGTGCCACTCACTATTACCTTCTGTGTCCTGTTGTGCAGCCAGTTTGCAACCCAGGCTACCACCCTGGGACTCACTCCCAAGCTGGCTAACTTGATTATTAATCTTTTGTGCGGGACTGTGTCAAATGCCTTGCTAAAGTCTAGGTAGGCCATATCCACAGCCCCTCCCTGGTCTATTACTTTGGTCACCCAGTCAAAGAAATCTATTAGATTCGTCTGACACGACCTTCCTGCTGTAAATCCATGCTGCTTTGGGTCCTGTGCCCCGCTGGCCTCTAGGTACTCAACAATTCTTTCTTTCAGAAGTGATTGCATCATTTTCCCTACCACTGAGGTCAAACTTACAGGTCTGTAGTTTCCTGCTTCTGCCTTGCTCCCACTTTTGTGAAGGGGAATCACATCTGCCCTCCTCCAGTCCTCAGGTACCACCCCATCCTCCCATGATTTGTTAAAAAGTGTGGTCAGTGGTGTCACTAGGTCCTCCCTTAGTTCTTTTAGGATTCTGGGGTGAATCCCATCAGGCCCCATTGCTTTGTCCACCTTGAGTTTTAGGAGTTATTTCAGGACTCTTTCTTCTGTAAATGGACTGGTGTCAACCCCCCTACCCAGAGTGCTTCTATTGTCTGGTTTAGGTAACTCCTCCTCATCTTCTTTTGTGAATACTGAGCAAAAGTATTCATTCAGTATCTCTGCCTTTTCACTGTCTCCCTCTGCCCACCTCCCCTCTCCCTTATTAATCTTCACTATTCCTCCCTTAACCTTTCTATGCTCCCTAATGTACCTATAAAAAGTTTTATCCCCCTTCTTAACTGACTTGGCTATTTTTTCCTCAGTTTGGGCTTTTGCTATTCTGAATGCCTTCCCCACTTCTTTCTGCTTTAATCGATACAGTTCTTGGTGGGGGGGCCATCCACGGAGGAACTGGGATGGGAGACAGGGACTCTAAGTCGAGGTGCTCCACGAGCCGCTGACTCATCAGGTCCTGTTCCTCCGACTCCCAATCGAAATAATCTCTGAGGGCCCTCATGAGATCCGAGAAGGAAGGATCCTCAGGTGGCGATTTCGGTGAGGTCTTACCTCTCTGCTCGGGTTCCTCCGCAATTTCCTCCTCCGAAGAGTCCTCTCTCTCATCAGAACTGACATCGTCGGCCTCCTCAACTAGATGGCGCTCGAAGCGAGAAAGGGGAACATCCAGTCGATTCTTCCCCGAGAGATGGACAATCGGACCCGAACTGCTCGGGGAAGGAGACCTAGGAAGCGGCAGAGGTGGGAACCTCAATTCCAGGTCCAAAACCAACTCCGACCTCGCTCCCTGCCACCAAGACTGTAGAAAGGACTTGAAATCCAGCATAGCCGGAGGGGGTGGAGGTGGAGCTGGTTGAGGCTGGGGGCGGGGGGATGAGGAGGAGGAGGAGGTGGGGGGGCGACTGGAAGAGGATAATATCCATGCGGACCCATGTAATGGGTATAGGGATGATAACCCTGGTAAAACTGTCCCATTGGACTCCATCCAGGAGTGGGAGCCTCCGGGTAAGGATCCCCAAGATACCCGTGGGGGAAATGGGGGACAGTTATAAAACCCCATCATCAGCCCTGACATCGGGGGAACCCACATCGGACCTGCTGTTGTGTAAATCAGGTTAGGAATCGGCGTTGGGACAGTCCACGTTAGAGGGACCGACGTCGGCACTGGCACCACACGATACGGCGCCGGAAGGGGATCCGGCATCGGCACCAGACGAAGTGTCTAAGTCGTAGGAGTCGGGTCCAGCGTCAGGGCCAACGCAACAGGCCTGACCACCGGTCCCGGCCTCGGGACTGGCAGCGTTGGAGGCGCCAGCAGTCTGCCCTTGGGCTGAGGAGGGGCCTCCAGAGAAAGGCCTTCCGGCCCAGAAGGAGCCTCCTGACCCTGGTCCCTGATGGGGGAATGCAGGGAAGAACCCCTGAAATCGATAGGTTCACCAGCGTCCTCATCGGCCTCGCCGGATGTGTCCATGGTGGAATGCGAAGACACGGACGAGGGAAGAATAGGAGGGAGCAGGGCTGTCTCCCTTCTGTCCCGCCCGACGTCGGTTGATTCACCGTTAGGTCCCGACGGTGGAACCGAGCCCGTGTGGTCGTCAGGGACGGCCGACTTAGTGGGCGTGGTCGGGCTACTGCCCCCAGCCGGGGGAGTCAACTTAATGGCCGCCAGGTGGTCTCCGAAGGAGCCGGAGGCCAGCTTACCGGCCGGTGCATCTACTTATCTGCCTGAAGTTTCTCCTTACCTGGGTGCTTCAACGGTGACTGGGCCTTGCTGGTAGAGGGCCTGACGTCATCCGTGGAGCGAGCCCGCTCCCCAGTCTTCTCCTTATGCTTTTAGGGGAAGCTTTTACAGACGAGTCCCCAAGCTTGTCCATCTTCTTCTCAAGAGAAAATAAATGGACCTTGAGAAGATGGGCCTCCAACGCCTGCTGTCTCTGCTTTTTGGTAGCCTGGTTGAAGGACTGACAGTCGGGGCAAGAGGAGACTGATGGTCTGGGCCTAGGCAGATGACGCGCTTGGGATGACCGTCTTTGTGCGGTATCTGAGTGACACACTTGGAGCACTTCTTCGGAGAAGACATGAAATAAACGTAATTACTGTGAAGAAAATAGTTTGAAAAACCGTGCGAAAAACAACTTTCCGACGATCGCTCAATGAAGTCTGCGACTAGTACAAGGCGACAGCGGGGAAAGAACTGGAGGGTGTGCTTGGGGACCGCCCACTACATACCGTCACGCTGACGTTGGTCACATGACACCGGGTGGGCGGTCTCCCATCAGGGATTGCTAGAAAAGTCTGCCATGCGGCTCGACGCCAGGCAACGTCAGTCCTATTTGTGATGACCCACTGAAGGAACCCTCTCGAAGTAAGATCAGCTGCTCTACCACCTCCTGATGCAAGGACCACTTGCGCAACATCTCCGACCCAACTGAAGGCATCTGCCAGCTGGCTGTGTTCTCCCTTGAAATAGATCATCATCAGATCAGCCTGCAGGCTAAGCACCAGTGACCTAGTGCAGTGCGACTCCTGAAACAGTGGAAAGGAGTGCATCACGCCCTGCCTGTTCAGGTAGTATACAGTGGTTGTGTTGTCCATCTGGACCTGAACAACCTGAACCCAAATCAATGAAACAATTCTGTCAGAGCCAGAAGCACTGAACAAAGCTCCAGCCGGCCGACATGGCATCGGGATTCCCGGGGTGAGCAGAACCTGTAGGCCCTGTGGTCTTTTAGGTGGGCTCCTCACCCCACCTAATACACGTCCACCTTCACAATGACAGACAGCTCCGGATGGACAAAGGGAATTCCTTCCTCCAGATTCTGGGGAAACAGACACCATTTAATGATGTCCCACATTGGCAGGGTCACCCAAACTGACTGGTCTAGGTGAGTGAAGTGCTTAGACCACTGGCAGCCTAGCTCCACTGGAAGGGGCGCATTAGCCAACATGCCCAACTGATTAAGCTGGTCAAAGCTTCCATGTACTCCAACAGTCAGAAGAATTCCCAGATTGGGCACGATTGCCCAACTTGAAATGATCGGGTAACCTCTTTTTCTTACTGATGCCCAGTAAGCAGTAAGATGGGCCCTGGCCTAAAAGGAGTCCAGTTCTGCCCCAATGAACTGGATGACCTGCAGGGGGACCACTTTCGACTTGGCTCATGTCCTGAAAGGTCTTGGGGGGGCTAGAATCCAGCACCTCTCCGCTGCCTCACTGGAGATGCCTAATATGAGCCAGTCTTCCAGGTACAGAAAAACCCTGACCCTCCATGCATCAGAGAAAAGCTGTCACCAGTACCAAGTACCTGCATCCATCCATCTCTCCGCTACTTATGCCTGCTTCAAACGGGGACTATACAACTACCACTTAGCCTCTGACCACTGCACCTGCTTCATTCCTCCTTGATTCACCTCTTCCTTTGCACACAACTACTACCAGTCCATGCTGTTCAATCGCATGCACTTAAGTTTATTGTTTCATGTCTGTTCAACTAACGTGTTTTTCTTATTCTGCTGTAACTGGAGCACCCTGTACTATTCCCCCCCTCCCCCTCAATTCCACTGTATCCATTTCTCTCACCTTTAGTATTGCTAATGCCTCACCCAGTGAGTTTCAAAATGTTATATTTTGTATTGTTTTATTTTTCCATGACACTGTATTTACTATCTCAACCACATTTGTATCTTGCTACTTGACTACTTTTGCAATTGTTAATTTTATGTTCCCTGTACCACTGTGTTATGAGTGTTTTGACTTATACTCTCCTGGGTCATGCCTGAAAATAGGCATTTTTAATGCCTAGTGCACTTACCTGGTTATCAAAAACAAAATAAAAGACCCTCAGCGCGGACATCAGACCCAAAGGCATGGCCATGAATCAGTACAATACCCCTTCCACCTGAAACTGGAGGTAACAGTAGTAGGATAGTTGGACTGGGACGTGGAAGAATGCATCCTGGTGATCACTTGCTCCAAGGACAGTATGATCTGATTAAGAGTCACCATACAGTGCTTCTGTTTTCACACAAATCTGTTCTGGTCATAAAAATCCAGTTTGGGGCACCAGCTCTCTGCCCGCTAGGGCACCAGGAAGTACCGGGAGACATATTCTATATAGCCATGGCAACCAGGACCCGCTCTATGGCCTTCTGTGGCAGGAGCGGAGCAATCTTGCGCCACAGCATTGGCAATGTGCCATTAGGCTTCCTGAACTCCCGAGGGGCCCAGGGTCGGTACTGCAGGACAGCCTCGAAGTCCAGAGGCAACCCTTTGCCCACAGCTTCTAAAACCCACTTGTCCATGGTAATGCCAGACTATTGTGGCAAGAAGAGAATACGCCTACCCCCAACAGGACCTGAGGCAGGGACTGGACTGGAGGGGGGAATGGCAACCCATCACTTAGCAGCCTTGGAGAGGGTTTAAGCCTGCTGGCCACTGGATAACCCTTCCCCCCCCTTGCCTAACTAATGAACTTCTGTTTTGGGTACCAGTGCTGAAATTTCCCCTGTTGGGGCTGCTGATCCTGTTGTGGCTGGAATGTTTGTGGCCAAAAGGACTTCTTTTTAGCCCTGGCCTGCTTAAAGCCATAGAAACCACGGTGGCGCCAGACTTCCCAATGTAGGTGAGATGTCCCTTCACCCATGGGCCAAAGAGGATGGTGCCCATGAAGGGTACATTGGTTAGTTTGTTGTCTGCTGTGAAGGTGGGCAATCTCAGCCAGGCCCTACGCCACATGAACACTGCCACAGCCAGCACAGGAGATACCCAAGTCTAAGGATGTCTGGAGCTAGAGTTTAGCCAACATGCAGCCCTGGTCTCAAAACACTTTGGCATAAACGTGCTTATTGGTTGTGAGCAGGGGAAGAAGTTCCCCAACAAGGCAGAACAAGGAATGGTCAAAGCAAAGCAAGCCATCATCATGGCATATTTAGCCTTTCAGAGACCAAGCAAAGAGGCCATGTAGACCTTCTTGGTCACATGATCCAATTTCTGGGCTCTCTTTTGGGCAGCCTGACCACATCCCCCTGGCTTTTCAACTTCTGAAAGGCCAAGTTGGACACCATGCCCTCAGCAGAGGAATGACCAAGAACTCTTGAAAAGCTCCGAGTAGGAACCGCATACTACCAGACCACATGGGTAGGAGTTACCAGGTGGGACGTAGGGTGCTGCCACAATTCCAAAGCTGGCCCCAACACAGGTGGAGCAAAGCCCCAAAAGAGGTCAAACCCGACTGGGAAGATCAATCATCAGAGGAGTTGCAGTCAAACTGCAGAGTCTGAGTCCAGGCCATAAAGGACTTGCCTTCTGTGTCCAAATGGTCTTGAAAACTGTCCTAGTTTGTTTCTTGGGTGCGTAACCCACCTAGAGCTGAGGGTGACCTCAAAAAACAGCCTGTCTGGGAAACTGGAAGCCTGGCAGGATGCCATGGTAGGAGCCCTAACCTGCAGCTGCAAGGGAAGGGGCTCCAGCACCAGCTGAGGTGATGCCCCCTGAGGAAGACCAGCAGGTTGAAGCACCAGAGCAGGAAGTTGCATCAGAGGCTCCCTGGATATATCAGGAACTAAACTGGAAATGCACTGACTTAACTTTGCATGAATAAAAGCAGAAGAAAGCTCAAGACAGCAGTTCAGTGCTTTCTTCTGAGCCAGTTACAGGCAACAGTGCACAGCTTTTTTGTTTCTAATTCTCAATCAAGGTTAGCCAATTAGCTGTGTACTACATCCTCTGCACCATGAGCATGATACTTTTTTGTCTGCTGAGGTGAGGTGAACACAGTAGTCTACAGAGCCACCAGCTGAAGGGAACCCACCAGGGAAGCCCACGGCATCATGGGGCCTGGTTGCAAGGCTCTGCCCTGACAAGCAATGGACCACTGCTGCCAGAGAAGGTCCTCGTAATATTGATGACGATCCTTATCTGAGCACGCCAAGTTTGACTCCTGCTGATACCTATGTGGATCAGTCGAGGAGGATTAGGACCATGAGCAGTGCCTCGACTGAAAACCCTTGGGCCGACAGCAGATGTATACTAGCAGGACCAAGCACATGACCTTCTTTGGCAAAGAGACCATCCCCTTCTGGACCTAGTCCTCACATCGCACCCCCACAGGGTTAAGGCCACTAGCCTCCTACCTGATGCATTAAGTGACCACCATCCCATATATATATGGTGTGCTAAATACATAAGCAAAAAATACCCCACACAATCCTCCTAACGCAGACCTACTCCTCCATCGTGACCTAACCAGCACTGACTGGTCCCCACTTGCCGCCTGCACCTCAGTTGATGCTGCACTCCAACTGTTCTGCTATAAGTTCCTTCACGTTTGGAACCAACACGCACCGCTGCATAAAATCAGAGTCCAGGGCAACCACTTTCCCTGGTTAACCTCTGAGCTCCTGTCCTGTCAAAGAGCCCAGGACACTGCTTGGTGTAAACACAAGATAACCAACTGCCCCAGGGACCTCCAATGATACAAGGAGCTTTGAAATAAGTGTACCAAAGCTAAACAACTGGCCAAAACTGAACACTGCCAGACTAACTTCCACGTCAACACAAACAAAGCTTCCAAATTCTGGAAAGTAGTCCAGTCCCTCTTTCCCCTTCCACCAAGCCCCCCCCCCCACTCCTACCCTTAGACTAAATCTCTCAGACATCTCGGATCCTATGGCTGTCGCTGACTGCTTTAATTACCATTTCACATCCTGCGCTGCAATGCTCCAAACTGCCCCCCTCCCATTGCACATGCACTCCTCCATGGGCCCGCCTCCACTCCCTGTTTCCCCTTCCTCTACTCCTCCAGCTCCCTCTCCTTCTACCCCCTTCTTCTTCACCCACATCTCTCCTGCTGCTGCCTTACTAGCCCTTCAGTCTATCAACCCTGCTAAAGGCTCCTCCCCAGATGGCCTGGACCCTAAGCTTCTCTCTCTCTCTGTCTGCGCCCACCATCGCCTATCCTATATCCATCTTGCTAAACCTCTCCTTTGTTTCTTCCTCTGTCCCTACAGCCTGGAAACACGCTACAGTCCTACCATTCCCTAAAGGAGGTGACCCCTCCTCCCCTAGTAACTACCGCCCTATCTCTCTCCTTCCTACCCTGGCTAAGCTACAGGAGCTCATAATACTCAAACAACTCTCCTCCTACATTACTGACTCCTCCTTTCTTACTCCAATCCAAGCTGGATTTAGAAAACACCACTCCACTGCCACCTCGCTGCTACGACTGACTGACACTATCGCCACGGGCATGGACAAATGCCTCATAACCTCAGCTATTTTTATTGACATGGCCAAGGCCTTTGACATGGTCTCCCACCCTTTACTCCTATACTGCCTCAGCACCGCTGGTCTCTCCCCTAATACAACTGAATGGTTCAAGTCCTATCTGTAAGGCAGAACACAATCTGTCCGCATAGCTGATGCCATCTCCTCTCCCTTCCCCTCCCCTCCCCATCACCACGGGAGTCCCCATGCATTGGTACTTGGGCCTCTCCTTTTTTCAATCTTCCTCAATGACCTCCCTCAGTTTTGTTTATCGTCTAACATACACAAGTATGCAGATGACACTGTCCTGTTTACAACTGGCAATTCGGTCACCGATCTCACCGCCAGACTCCAGCTGGATTTCGAAAATGTACAACGCTGGCTAAGTGAGCACCACCTCTTCCTAAACTCAACGAAAACAGTCTCCATGACGTTCTGTACCAGGCAGAGGTTGGCAAGGTTCCCCTCCTCACCCACCTTTTACACCACTGATGGGACTGTATTAGAAGACACCTCTTCCTTCCGCTACCTTGGAGTTTGGCTGGATAGGAACCTAAACTTCTCCGTCCACATTGATGCTATTTTAAAGAAACTCCGGCCTAAGCTAGGGGCCCTCTATCGTAACAGGGACAGCATCCCACGTCTGGCGAGGCGCAAACTGGTACAAAAAAATGATACTGCCAACTTTCGACCATTGTGATGCTGTATACGGAGCAGCCACTCAATCCTCCTTATCCAGGCTTGAACCTCTCTTTAACTCCTGCTGGTTTGCCCTGGATGCCCCTGCTCTGACACGTCACTGCACTCTTTACCGCTCTCTAAATTTTCCCTCACTTATTGACAGGAGAACACTGCACGTGGCAAAGTTTACCTCTAAATTCTGGCTAGGCTCGCTCCCCTCTTACCTGTCCGCCTCCTTATCTGCCCCTCACCCCTCCAAATACACCCTCCAATCTGATGACTCTCGCTCACTGAATATACCTTACAGAAATACTACATTCAGCAAAATGGCATTCTCCCATCGCCTACCTAAGTTCTGGAACCAACTACCGTCCCAAATCCACCACTCCTCATCAGCCTACTCTCTCTCTACATTCCTAGCAAACTACCTAGTGATGAACTGCAACTGCATCTAACCCCGCGGGGCACTACCTAGCTGCTGGTCTATACCTCTCCTCCTTCCTCCAGCTGGGCCAAATATCTGCCCCCTATCCCAAACCCCTTGCAATCCTAGCACTTCTGCAACTTAGCACTTATATCTCCCCTACTGTTTCCACCCCCCCCCCCGAGTACCTTTTGACTATGCCCCGTCAGCCACTCACAAATGTATCCTAATCTAGAAATGTTATTTGCTATTGTTGGTTGTTAACTGTACAGTCTGTCTATATGCAGCTAAGATGTATGTATCCTGTTGTTCTACTTATTGTTCCCACTCCCCTTCCCGCAGGACGTATCGTGAGATGAGCATTGTTGCTCAGTGTAACCTTCCTGGTGAAAACATTTCAATAAATAAAATACATAAATAAATAAAATGGGTCTCAGAGTGGACCCTAAGGGGCTGACTGCAGGGGAATGAGGACCGGAAGAATGGGGGTCTGTGAGACTGACAAATCTCCATCTATCTCCTCCAACAACTGGTCAACTGATATGAGAAATATCTTAACTGGATGCTCAACTGGAATCAAGATCTTAGGCTCAGACAGGGCCACCATGGAAGTCTCGACCTGCCCTTCAACCGGTGGAAGTTTGACTGAGGTCCACTGGTTGGAGGAAATGAGGGAGCAGGAAGAACGAGACCATTCCCAGTCTCACAATCAACCCTGATGATGTTTCTTGTGCTTTTGGCTCAATGGGCAGGCTCTCCCCAGAGGTCTGGAGGGCCACATACATTTAACGAAACTCCTCCGTGAATGGCTTTCCGACAGTGGGCCCAGCTGGGACCACCACTGAAATGGAGAACCAGCCCGTTCTAGGCACTGCTGCCTCCTCTTCCAAAGCTGCAAGCTGGACTACTCACCCAGCAGCCGTCAAGGGAGGTTTGCGGTCCTTAGGCCTACTGAGGTAAAATTAGGCCTTCCGGACCTCCAAAAATGTTAGATGCAGGGTCTGGCATGATGCACACCAATTCACATCGTCATGTTCTCCCAGGCAATAAAGGCACATGTCATGTGTATCCATAGTCAACATTTTCTGGTGCAAGACATGTAGAGCTTAAAACTGGCATTCGGTTTTCCATCCTAAGAAAGTCAATGGGGTAAAAACTGGGAGACGAGAGACACTCAATTAGCCAAAAACTTTTGTTAAAAGTTGAAGTTCGTCAAAGAAATTAGAACTTGAAATCTAGAATCCTCTAACGCATGCAGAGCTGCGAAGGGGGAGACCCGTCTCTTCCAATAGAAAAGAAGATCTGATGTTGATGGGACAGAGACAGAGGATGCCACCACGGGTGGTGGGAGGAGGTTAGCTTTCAGACATTCTGCTGACTCAGTTGTCTCCAGTAGACTGCCAGAGTGTGGATGGCGAAATGAATACATGACTTTAGAAATTCTGATTTCACTTTTGATGCTTTGACTGTTTTCTGATGGTTTCTGTTAATTTTAATCAATTTAAAATGCTTTACGTATCTGACATGGTTGAAAAAGACCCGGTCCCATTTGTTATGCAGAAATAGTTAAAAGCAAGTATCTGTTCTATCCTCTCCTTTTCTGTCTTGTCTGACTGTACAATCAAATTTTCTTGTGAGATCTAGAAACTGATCACTCTGTCTCACGATTCTCCCCCTCCCGCTATCTCCCTGCCTTTACTTGCTGTTCCTATCTTTCATCCCCCTTATCTGTGGTTATAAAAATATACCTGGATTTTTATTTGAAAATGAGTTGTCTGGTTTGAAAATGTATATAGTTGTATTGTTGAAATGATTACAAAAAGCTATTTGGAATGTAAGAGGTTAACCTTGAGATGCAGTTTGACCTCCACAAGCTCATTTGCGGAGTTGTTAACAGATCAGTTCTGGGGACACAATGTTCTGTTTTGTTGCACCTGCAGGAAAGAAACTGACAAAGTTCTGATACATTTTGTGAGAAGCAGGAGATGTATCTTAACGAGCTCAGAATGCAGACATTAACTGCCAGGAAAAGAGATTATATACAAAGAGAGCATTTTTTAGTTGGAGAGAGAGACTGAGATTTTAAAGAAAGACTGTCAGATGAAAAACTTTGTTTTCTTTTTTTTTGTTTGAACTGCCTTCCAGAAATCAATCCTGTACAATAAAAATTTTTATTTTGTTGATAATAATAAAATGTCACTTGCGAATTTTACAACTTCTCCTCGTTTGCCTATGTTTCCTGACCTGAGCCTCACCGACATATCCACAGGAAATATGTTAGTCCCCATACGATTTTTTTTTTATCCTTTATTAACATTGCTTGTGCCTATGAACACTGAACAGGCAATGTAATGCCAGCAACACCAGACAAAATATCCAACAAGGGAACAGTACCCTGCAGGCACAGCTAAAACAGTGTGGGGGGGGCAGACTAGCCATGGCCTCTCTACTAGTATTCCTGGGTAGGCCATTAATGAATTCTGCCCCCCAACGTTTTCATGTAAACATTCATTTTAATTAATTTCATAAGCAGGAACAGGATTCATGCGACGCAGCAACATCAAATTAATAAGGCGCTTGCTTATAAATTAAAATACTCAAAATTAAGAAGAAATATAAATACCTTGAGTTTGAGACTGGATATTGATCCTGCTCACACAAATAAGGATAAGAATAGCTGCTATCCATAGCCACTTCACTACTGGCTCTCCCTCGAACTCTTTGCTGATGTGTCTGACCAATGAAAATGCTGAATACATTAGCCAGTTGTAGTGGTAACAGGACTAGGTGGAGTCAGATAGCAGGATGGCTTGTACGCTTATGACCGCTGTATTCAAGTTTGTTTCAATTCTGACCCAGCCAGAGAGAGGTTCACCAACCATGGTGTTCTGAGCCAGAAGGATGAGGGAGAGACCAAGCAGGGCATACAGCTGCAGCTGGGAGGGACCTGAGAGAGGGCAGCTATGGCAGCACTGTAAGGTGAGCGACTCCTCCTGTCCCAGGACAGGATATGGGCAACAGGCGTGTGATATGTGAAGCTGCTGGTGGGCAAGAAGTGGAACCTCAGGGCCACTTGCGCCAAGCAAAATGGCACTTCAGTATCAACGGCCTTGCCCAGAATGTCCATCTGGCCCAGCCCCAAAATCAAAGAGCACTGCATATCAGGCAGCGCCAGGTTACATGCTGAGCAGACCACCCCCCACCCCACCCCCACAGCAAAAATCCTCAAGAGGACTGGACCTCAGCAACATATTCTTCAGAGAAGTACCTGAGCCTCAACGGGAGGTCCTATATTATTCCCTAGACTGTACGCTGAAGCTCACAGCTCGGGTGCTTATCTTAAGAACTCACTGTTGCAACTGCTCATTCTGCAGCTCACAGTCAAAGTTCTCTGCTGTGTGAGATTGAGGTACTCGTCGAAACTAAAATAAGTGATGTGCAGGGGAACTCCCTGTTTTACCAAGTCAACTAAATGTGTGCCTGTTATGGGAAAAGTCCCCAGAAAAGACTATAAATATAGGGGACAAATGCTGCAAACTGTCAATCTGATGTACTTGTGCCACTGTTTTAACACACTACTTTGCCTTATAGAAGCCAGCTTTTTTGTTTTTATTGTGCTGGCTCTGTTATAAGGATGTAACAATCTCAGGTTTTAACCTTTATCTTTAATATTCCATCCGTATGTTCAATATGGAGAGTGTAAATAAGCAGCTGTCCCCTCTGCTCATCAGGAGGTCTTCTGGAGGTGAAGGCATGGCAAATGGCACCACACTAACCCGATAGGGTTAGCTATGGTGTCCAAGGCCAGAACAGAAGGCTGGCAACACCATTATGTGGGTGGAGGGTTGTGGCAGTGAACTGAAAAAATAGGGAGACAACCCTCTGATACTTTCAGAATGACAGCCTGGATACACTCAGCCCCATGCTATGAATCCCGCCGCCCACAGAACTTTGCAGGCAGTGGGCAGATGGGTAACAAAACTGGGTGATCGTACTTTATACTGATTTTTCCATGGTACACTATCTATACAATATAATCGGTACATAAGGTATATTTGTTGAGATAGCACTGTAAATCACTTCAAAAATGCAAAATTTCTAGGGCCCAGGCAGTCCCCAAAGTCCCAGCCTTAAAAGTAAAGATTATGTGACCACTCTACAAATAAAGCTACCTGAACTAGCCCTGGTACCCCAATACACACTCGTACTTTTCCTCTGAATCTAATCTGACACTACTGGCAAAAGCCAGTGCAAAACTGTCATAAAAAATAGGATCACAGAAGTCGCCAGTTCTGAATGTATATTCTTGGGGAATTTTAATCTAGACTGGAACTCGAACTGCTCTGAACCTTTAAAAACCTCATGCAACACTGTCAGTCTTACTCAACTAATTGGTGACATCACCTGTCCCAACCTAAAAAACCCTGAACACAGCACCCTCCTTGATTTGGTACTTACTAATAGATCACATAGAATTTCATACATTGGGGTATTCGATAACAATATTAGCGACCACAGAGCTATAGCTTGTGTGAGGCTCCTATCCAAGACTACTTACTCGCCGGTCTTTTCATTCAAAAGAAGTTTCTATAAAATCAGTATTCCTGATTTTTGAACTGATCTCAGCAAGATTAGATGGCAGGACTTCTACCTGGCCCCCACAGTCTCTGAGGCCTGCAACATTTTTCAGCACCTTGTTTTGCAAGTGATTAACAAACATGCCCCAATGGTTAAAGTTAAAGTAAGGAAAAGAACATGTCCTTGCTTTACCAACACACTAAAAACCTCTCTGCTCCACAGGGACAAGTTATGGATGAAAGCTCGTAAAACTAAATCAGATTCAGACTGGACTGCTTTCAGAGTAGCCAGGAGCCACTGCACTAGACTTGTTCGGGCAGAGAAGTCTAAGTACTTCCAGTCAGCGCTGGAATACTCAAAAAACAATGCTGCCAAATTCTGGCAAGTCCTCGTGGAAGTCGAAGAGCATAAACTGCCTTCGTCCCTCCCAGCTAAAACAGTATCAGAACCAAGACCTACACAAGCAAATACAGGTTACTCACCTGTAACAGGAGTTCTAGGAGTGGTAAATGTTGTTTATCCACACTCTGTGGCAGGTTCCTTGCCGCTTTAAATCTTGCCGGAAAGTCTTCAAGCTGGCTCCTCCCACCTACCCGGGTGGTAAAACCCTCAGCTTCGCCCCATGATGCCAGATCTAGCCTGCTGGAAGTCACGTTGCGCGTCGAAGCCGGGGAGGTCTGGTGGGTCGTGTGGATGAACAACATATAACACTCCTAGAACTCCTGTTACAGGTGAGTAACTTGTATTTCTAGGGACGTGGATATGTTGATCAATCCACACTTTGTGGCAGTCTCCTAGCAGTTCTCCGGGAGAAGGGAGGCAAGGCACACACCCCCTACTTGGAAAATAAGGACTGGAGAACTGAGATCCCAAAACCAGCATCCCGGCGTGACTCTAAGTCAATGTGGCAATGGGAAATAAAGGTGTGTGCTGACTTCCAGGTAGCAGCCCTGCATATTTCCTGGATAGGGACGTCCCTAGAAGCAGCCACCGAAGCAGCGATATGGCAGGTAAAATAAGCTCTTATCCCTTTGGGAGGCTCCATGCCCGCCAACCTATAGCAGAGATCTATGCAGGAGGTGACCCACCTGCTTATCGTCCACTTGGCTGAAGGTCTGCCAGGTGCGGTTTCAGCATAAGTGACAAACAGCTGGCAAACCTCTCCCCAAACTTCAGCCGTCCGCTCCTTATAATAAGCGAGCGCCCTTCTAGGGTACAAGGAATGGAGCCTATATTCGGCCTCCTAGGTATGACTGGGGTAGAAAACAGGCAGAGTCAACACCTGGTTAAGGTGAAACTCCGACACCACCTTTGGAATGAACTTCAGGTGGGGGCGAAGGACAACCTTGTCCCTCTGGAAGACCAGGTAGGGAGGTTCAATGGAAAGCACCTGAAGCGCTCCCATCCTTCTGGCTGACGTAATAGCCACCAAGAAGGTGGTCTTTCACTACAGGTGAGAGATGTCACACCTGTGCATCAGTTCGAATGGCTTGCCCATGAGCTTAGCCAATTCCAGCAGTAGATCTCACGGAGGTGGAGGTTCTCGTACCGGAGGGGAAATGTGGTCTAGACCTTTGAAAAAGCATCCGACCACCTTCTCCTGCGCCACTGACTGCTTGCCGGCCCGTGTCCGGTAAGCAGAGATGGCTGCCAGGTGCACCTTAAAGGTCACTGACCAAAGCCCTAGCTGAGAAAAGGACCACAGGTAGTCCAAAATACTGGCTAATGGACAGGAAGAGGGGTCCAACCCCTTGTCCTGACATCAAATGGAGAATCTCTTCCATTTGAAGGCATAACATTTTCTGATCGACTCCTTACGGGACGCCTCAACTACATTGAGGACCTCGTCGGAAAGACCCAAGGCCTGGAACTCTAGCCGCTCAGGAACAAGGCCATCAGGTGCAGAGATTGAAGGTCTGGGTGGAGAACCTTCCCCTTGTCAACTGAGATCAGGTCCAGGTGGGCTGGAAGCCACCTCGGGAGCCTGGAGCTGAGGCTGAGGAGATCTGGGTACCAGAACTGGCGAGGCCAGTCTGAGGCTACCAGAATCACCTGCGCCTTGTCCCTCTTCGCCTCGAGAAGCACCTTGTGGATCAAGGGAAATTGAGGGAAGGCGTAGAAGAGGCCCGGGGTCCACAGTCTCGAGAAGGCATCCCCCTGCAGCGAGCTCTGCTGGGGGGGGGGGCGTGAAACAGCCTCAGCTTCACATTCTCCCTGCAGGCGAATAGGTCCACCTGAGGGGTGCTCCAATGGGAGAACAGGTCTTGCACTACCTGAGGGCATCGGCCAGACTGTTGGAGGCTCCTGCCACATGGATAGCTAGAAGATCCGCCTCCAGGCTGATCACGAGAGACCAAATGCGAAGAGCTTCCTTGCACAGAGGCAAGGAGTGCATCCCATCCTGATGGTTGAGATAGTACGTGGTCGCGGTGTTGTTCGTCTGGAGCTGAACCACCTGACCCCATTAAAACGGAGCGAAGGCGGTGAGGGCTAGTCGAACCGCTCGAAGCTCCAGCAGGTTGATGTGGCATAGAGACTTATGAGGGGACCAGAGGCCATGGGCCCAAAGATCCCCCAGATGGGCACCCCAACCCATCGGAGACGTGGTCGTTAGAGTGACCGTCGGCTCGGGGTGGACAAACGGGATACCCTCCTGCAGATGACCTAGGACAAGCCACCACTGCAGGACGTCCCACATCTTCTGGGTTACGGTCACCGGCTGGTCCAAAGGACCAGAGCGCTATGACCACCGGCGGGCCAGCCCCACTGCAGGGGGCGCATATGCCAAAGGGCCCAACAGACCATGCTGGTGCAGGCCACCATGAGGCCCAGAAGGCACAGGAAGTCCCAGGCAGGGTGCAATTGCCCAACCAGAAATGACTGGGCAAAGGAGGAAAGGACCTCTGCCTTGTCCGCCGGGACCCAGGCTCTGGCTCGAAGAGAGTTGAGCTCTGCCCCGATGAACTGAATCACCTGCGATGGCACGAGTTCCGATTTGGCCTCGCTGATCAGAAGGCCAATCCGAGAGCAGACCTGGAGGGCCAGATCATAGGACCGCTCCAGCTCCAAACTGAAGGGGGCTGCAATCAGCCAGTCATCCAGTTAAGGGTACACCAGGACCCCTCGGCACCGCAGGAATGTCGTCACCTCTGCCATGCATTTGGTGAAGACCCTGGGAACTGGAGAAAGGCCGAAGGGCATGGCCCAGAACTCGTAAAGAGATCCCTCTGCTCTGAAGCAGAGGAATCGCTGATGAGATGGACGGATTGAGACGTGAAAGAATGCATCCTGGAGATCCAGAGAGCAGAATCACACACCTAGTTCCGAGGATGGAATGATCTGAGCCAGAGTGACCATCCTGAAGGTGCGCGGCCTTAGGAACTTGTTCAGGTCATGCAGGTCGAGAATGGGGCACCAGCCCCCCCCCGTCCACTTTGGGACCAGGAAGTACCTGGACATAAACCCCGGGTCTGGAGGAAGATCCACCACCTCGCTGATCACCTCCTTCTGGAGGAGCACAGCAATGTTGGCTCGACGAGCCGACAGAGAGGTTGCAGAGCCCGGAGCCCCCCATGAGGCGACGGCTCGATAGGGAGGGGACTGCTCTAATTCCAGAGGCAGACCCCTGCCGACCACTTCTAGCACCCAGTGGTCCATGGTGATAGCGGACCAGGCAGAAAGGAAGTGGCAGAGCCATCCCCCCACGGGGGGGGGGGAGAACCCTGGCGAGGAGTGACGAGGTTGGGGGCGACACCCCTCAACCCTTCACCGAGCAGGCTTGGAGGAAGGGCGGCCGAGGGGCCACCTGGACCTTTCCCTCCAGGCTTCCTACTGGAGGAAGCAGCAGACTTGGCCTTGGGGTGCCAAGTGTGAACCTGCTGGCCCTGCTGCTGGTGTTGCTGGGCCAGATGTGCCACAGGGGCGGAAGGGCGAAAGGGCTTACGCTGCTGCTAGCGGCCTCTATCCTTCTGGACAGACGGGACCAAGTCCAAGGTGGCATTGGACTTCTTGATCCTCTGGAGATGGCCTTCCACCCCAGCCCGAACAAGTCGGTGCCCAGGAAGGGAACGTCTGCCAGCTTGTGCTGGGTGTCCGCCGTGAAGGTGGAGATCCGCAGCCAAGCTCTGCGGCGCATGGCTATTGCGGCCGCTACTGACCAGGCACAAGAGTCACCGATATCCAAAGAATTTTGGAGCTGTTTGGCCACCGCCCTTCCCTGATCCCGCACCTGCTTGACCGTCGTCTGAAGGTCAGCTGGGAGATGAGGAATCACCTCATCCAGGGAACACATAAGGGCATGTGAAAAATGTGCCATTAGTACAGCCAAGCTAGCCTGTCGAAGACCTAGGGAGGAAGCAGCGTAAACCTTCCGCCCCGAGTAGTCCAGCTTTTGGACTCCTTATTGGGTGGTTTGTCCACGTCCCGAGCATTCCCGAAATGCCGGAAAACGCTATCGGTCACCAGCCCCTCTGCAGAGGGTGCTCCAAGAAACCGGAGAGGACTGTGGGACTGCATACTTCAAGCCATCCTGGCCGAGGCGCGGACAAGATGCAGGCCTACACAACTCCAGGGCCGGGCCAACAATGGCTTCGGCCACAGGGAAGGCCTCCGTAGGGGAATCCCCTCAGTCCAGTATCTCCGTGAGGGAATACCTGGCCCATTTCTGTATGGGTTCGAGCTGCATCCCAGTGGACTCTGAGACGAGCCGAAGGATTCCCCAGAACGAGGAAGGGCTCTCATCCACCAACTGACCTCCTGCAGATTCCAGGTCAAGAGGCCTGGAGTACAAGGAGGAGTTGTCAGACTCCGAGGAGTCGGTGAACAGCTGCCGAGCGCCTAAGCCACCCTCCACCTGCCGAGGCCGATCGGGAGTGAGGGTGACCGACAACCTGTGGGGCAAGCCCTGTCCCAACCGAGAATCCTTGGTCGGGGCCCCAGTCTTAGGTTGAGGAGGCGGTGGTTCCACCCCAATGGGTGGAGCAGTCAGTTTCGGCCGAACAACCGGTGCCAGGATCGGCTCCTCGACTACAATGAGGGGTTGCTTCGGTCGTTCGGGCGACAACCACTTAATGGCCGGAGAAGGCAATGGAGTCGGCTTATTATCGGCCAACAAGAGTTGTTGCCACATCATGTCCTCATAGCACCGGCATAACTTGCATCAGAGCCTATCCTCCGAAGAGGATGAGTGGCGGCAATTTCCATGATGCTGAGACCGAGACCGCCAATGTCAGCGGGATCTACCCAGCATGGAAGAGGACTGAGACCTTCGGGGTCACCGAGGGTGGGTCAAAGAGGGGGCGGGAAAAACCCGCTCATCCCTCGGTTCAGGGTCCTTGACCAGAGACTTCGGCACAGGAGGCACGGGCAAGTCCTCGGTTACCACCACGGGAACCGGTGAAAAAGGACTGTTGGTTTCTCCTGTCGACAGTTCGTCCAACGGGTTGAGAAAAATCTCGACCTCATCAACAGGTGTCTCAATCCGTGAACCTTGACCGAAGTCGAGAGCCGATGGTCCGGTGAAGGGGATCTCTCCTGCTCCCATGAACGTCAACAGTGGGACTTACCTTTCGGTTCCTTTTTCTTTGACCTACTCAACTGTCCCAAGGGTCCTTCTCCCATGGCGGAGAGAGACTGACAAAGCTCCTTGAAAGAAGCAGCGTAGGAGGAGCCCAAGAAGAGCGGGATAAACACCGAGGACTGAGCTGCCTCCTCCTCCTCAAGTGTGATCAACTGCTCCAGCTGCTCCGTAGAGCCTGCAGCCGCGGACACCGCCCAAAGGGCCTCCTTCGACTTCACCAGCGGGCACCACTTCTCGGAGCACCCCAGTTAGAGTCAGGCAGCGCGGTCTTCCAGAACCGAAGCCGTGAAAGAGCTGCAAAGATCGCAGGCCTGCGGATCGTGAGCAAGACGTTTTCTGCCCACAAGGGCACCGACGGAAGCTGGGAGTGGATTTATCCATCGCAGCCACGAGGGAAGATGAAGACGCAAGTCTAGAGAATTTTAAAATGATTTTCGGAACTTCCAAATTCGGATCCAGGCCTAAAACGCAGAGCGCTAAGGAGGGAACCTGAGCTTCCAAGCGGTAAGGAAGTTCTGGCGTCATGGGGCAGTGCCGAGATTTTACCACCCGGGTGGGTGGGAGGAGCCAGCTTGAAGACCTTCCGGCAAGATTTAAAGTTGCAAGGAACCTGCTACAAAGTGTGGATTGAACAACATATCCACGTCCCTAGAACCATGATATACTGGACCAACTAAACAACCATTTTGCGACCGCTGGGCTAGCCTTTGACTCTTCACCCACTAGCAAGCTTCTCCCCCCACCCTCTGCACCTACCAACTAAAGTCCATCATCACCAAAACCAATTCAGTTTCAAGCCGCTAACTCTCAAACAGGTCAAAGATCTTTTAATCACGCTGGATGAAAAGAAAAGTCCTGGGCAGTTCAGCTCAAACCTTTTTTTCCTAAAATTAGGCTGCTACACTCTGTCCCCACCTATTACCCACCTCTTCAATCTTTCCCTCACTCAAGGCGCACTTCCCTCCGACTGGAAAATAGTGCATGTTATTCCCCTTTTCAAATCCGATGATCCAAGTGATCTTAATAATTATAGGCCAATCTCCTTGCTACCCATCCTATCCAAACTTCTAGAGAAACTGGTCAACCTCCAACTTGGAGATCACCTTGAATCTGCAAACCTACTGAACCCCCTCCAGTCCGGATTCAGGCCTAGACATAGCACAGTGTAGGCTCTGGCAAAAATCAACAGACTGGCAAACCTCCCTTGATGGCAAAAATTTTGTCTGTGCTCTCTTTTTAGATTTCAGCAAGTATTTTGACACTGTTGACCATCAAATTCTTTTAACAATGCTATACAACTTTGGGTTAGACGACACTGCTATAAAATGGTTCTCCTGCTACCTTACTGGTAGACAGCAGAGGATAAAAGGTAATGACACATTCTCTCCTCTAAAACTATTGCAGAGAGGAGTACCACAGGGGTCCATCCTGGGGCCACTATTATTTGCTATTTATATCAATGACATTGACTTTAATACTAAGACTGCAAGCGTCCACCTCTTTGCAGATGACACCGTGCTCTACGTTGCAGGCCCTCCTTACATCTTGCATGCCTTGAATTGCAGCACAAATTTGACCTTCTCCAACAAAATCTCCTTCAACTGACACACTTCTCAATGTCAAAAAAAAAAAAGTTATGCTCCTCTCCTCTTACACCAAAGAGCCAACTCCCCACTCCTCGAATGCTAACCCACAGATCGTCACAATTCTGGGGGAACCACTCAAACAAGTAGATAAGTTCAAATATCTAGGTTTCTAGTTGGACTGTAAACTTTCCTTTGTTACCCATATTGAGGAACTAGCTAACAAACTATCCCAAAGACTTGGGACTCTTCTACCACATCAAGCACCTACTTACTTATGAAGCCAAAGTAAGACTGGTCCAGTCAGCCTTCCTCCTCCTGACTATGCGGATTTCCTCTACAGTCACTGCCCTAAAACAGTCCTCGGTACTCTAAACACACTCTGTCACAGAGCCTTGAGATTTATCTTAAATGCACCTTTCAACACCCACCACTGTTCCCTTTATCTACAGATTAATTGTCCTCTCTCAATACTAGGAGGTCGCACAATGCGTCCCTCTGGGTGTATAGAGCCATCACTCTGAAGCTTCCCCCTTACATCCTGCAACCTATTTAAATGATCACCTTGCAGGTATTCCCTCAGAAAACTTTCCTATATTACATTTGACCCCCCTAAGATAAGAATCCATTTTGGATCCACATCTGTGGGACATGCACTACCCACTCTGTGGAACTCCCTACAAAAAACACTAAAACTTACGCATACTGTTGAGATGTGTACCTTTAAGTCTCTGCCTAAACTCGCTTTGCAGACAAAGGACAAGCGCACTTGCTTTGCACAATAACATGCCCATCTCCTAAAGAGGCTCTCCTGCACTTATTGCTTCCACCATTTTCTGCCCTCTTCCTTCCCCTCTCTGTCTCTTGCTCTCTTGTTGCTCCTTCCCCATACTCTTACACCTCATTCCAGCAACTCTTCCTGTTTGCCCACTCTTTCTAGTGTTATTTCCCTTTTTGTAATTATTTTGAGTTGTACCTGCACATTATCTGTCTCGTACCCTTGTACAGTTAGCACTGTTTTTTGTATCTTCCACCCTGATTTCTGTGTATGGAACCTAAGTAAGCTGTATTTGCACATTACTTGTTTTGTTACCACTGTTTTGAATCTGCCACTGTGATTATTTAATTTTATGTACCTCCTATGTTTGTTAGTCCTTCCAGGACTGCCTCACAAATGAGTTGTCTCAGTGGTGTTATCCTGGTAAAAAAAAATAATTGAAATAAAACAGAAAAAAGTGAAAAGGAAGGAATAAGGATTTGATAGTTGTAGGGCTTGTCTGACACAACAATTGATAAAAAGGACATTGTCAATGAACAGCACTGCTGTATATTAAATGCGACTGTGTTTGTTGTGGGGAAGCTGCCAAATGTAGTTGTGCACAGAAAAACTGGTTACTCACCTGTAACAGTAGTTCTAGGAGTGGTATATGTTGTTCATCCACACTCTTTGGCAGACTCCTAGCAGTTCTCCGGGAGGAGGGTGGCAAGGCACACACCCCCTACTCAGGAAATGGAGATTGGAGAACTGAGGCCCCAAAACCAGCATCCTGGCGTGACTCAAGGTCGATGTGGTAGTGGGTGATGAAGGTGTTTGCTGACTTCCAGGTAGCAGCCGGCAGATTTCCTGGATAGAGATGTCCCTGGAAGCAGCTACCGATGCAGCGGTATGGCGGGTAGAATGAGCTCTTATCCCTCTGGAAAGCTCCTTGTCTGCGAACTCATAGCATAGACTAATGCATGATATGATCCATCTTGCAATCGTCCACTTTGCTGCAGGTCTGCCAGAAGTGGCTTCAACGTAGGTGACAAACAGCTGGTGAACCTCTCCCCGAATTTCCGCCGTCCTCTCCTTGTAATAGGAGACAGCTTGTCTCAGGTCCAAAGTATGAAGCCTACACTCAGCCTCCGAGGTGTAGTTGGGGTAGTAAACCGGCAGAGTTAACACCTGGTTAAGGTGAAACTCTGACACCAACTTCGGAAGGAATTTCAGGTGGGGGCGTAGGACAACTTTGTCCCTGTGGAAGACCAGATAAGGGGAGTCCACCGAAAGCATCTGGAGCTCCCCTGTCTTTCTGGCAGACATGATAGCCACCAGGAAGGCCGTCTTCCATGACAAGTGTGACAAGGCACACTTGTGCATTGGTTCGAATGGCTTGCCCATGAGCTTTGCCAGTACCAGCAGAAGATCACATTGAGGTGGAGGTTCACACACCGGAGGGGATATGTGATCCAGGCCTTTGAAAAAGCACCCAACCACTGTCTTCTGCACCAGCGTCGGCTGACCAGCCCGCGCCTGGTAAGCAGAGATGGCTGCCAGGTGCACCCTAAGGGTCGATGACTGCAGATCCCCTTTGGAGAGAGACCAAAGGTAGTCAAGAACGTTAGCCACAGGACAGGATAAAGGGTCCAGGCCCTTGCCCTGACACCAAATGGAAAACTGCTTCCATTTGAAGGCGTAACATTTCCTGGTTGATTCCTTTCTGGATACCTCCACCACGGTGAAGACGTCCTCGGAGAGACCCAAAGCCTGGAACTCTAGCCGCTCAGGTACCAGGCTGTGAGTTGCAGGGATTGAAGATCTGGATGGAATACCTTCCCCTGATTGAGAGATAACCGGTCCGGGCATGCTGGAAACCGCTCCTGGGGCTTGCAGCTGAGGCTGAGGAGATCTGGATACCAGAACTGGCATGGCCAGTCTGGGGCTACCAGGATCACCTTCATCTTGTCCCTTCTCACCTTGAGAAGCACACTGTGGATCAAGGGAAATGGAGGGAAGGCATAGAGGAGGCCTGGGGTCCATGGCCTCGAGAAGGCATCCCTCTGCAGCGAGCCCTGCCGAGGGGGGCGGGCATGGAACAGCCTCAGCTTGGTGTTGTCCCTGGAGGCAAACGGATCCACCATCAGTTTGCCCCAGTGGGAGAAGAGGCTATAAGCTACCTCTGAATGGAGAGACCACTCATGGGATGTCTCGCCTAAGCGGCTGAGAGCATCCGCCAGATGGTTTGAGGCTCCTGCCACGTGGATGGCTAGGAGATCTGCCTCCAGACGGCTCACGAGGGTCCAGATGTGGAGTGCCTCCCCTGCATAGCAGATGGGAGTGTGTGCCGCTCTGTTTGTTGAGGCAGTACATGGTCGTGGTATTGTCCATCTGGACTTGAACCACTTGACCCCGGAGCTGAGGTGCGAAGGCTGACAGTGCCAGTCTGACTGCTCTGAGCTCCAACAGGTTGATGTGGCATTGGGACTCCTCGGGGGTTCAGAGCCCGTGGGCCCTTCTGTCCATCATGTGGGCACCCCAGCCCATGAGAGAGGCATCAGTCGTAAAGATGACCATCGGCTCGGGGCGATGAACAGGATCCCTTCCTGCAACCAGTCTGGGGTGGTCCACCAGTGGAGAGTGTCCCACATCTTCTGGGTTACAGTGATCAGTTGGTCACAATGACCATGGTGCTGAGTCCACTGAGCGGTCAGCTCCCACTGAAGGGGGCGCACATGCAACAGGGCCCAACAGACCACTGAGGTGCTCGCCGCCATGTAACCCAGAAGGCGCAGAAAGTCCCGGGCAGGGCATAACTGCCCAACCAGAACCTCCGCCCTGTCTGCCGGGAGTTGAGCTCTGGCTTGACAAGAGTCGAGCTTTGCCACGATGAAGCCCATCACCTGAGAAGGCACAAGTTTAGACTTGGCCTCATTGAGAGCAGGTCTGGAGGGCCAGATCCCTGGACCTCTCCACCTCCTGTTGGGTGGAACCTGGTAGGAGCCAATCGTCGAGGTAAGGATAAATCCTGACCTCCCTCCGACGCCTGAGATGGACCCGCCACCACTGCAATGCATTTGGTGAAGACCCGTGGGGCCGATGACAGGCCGAACGGCATGGCTCGGAACTCCTACAGGGTCCCTTCGACCCTGAAGTGGAGGAACCGCTGATGGGACGGATGGATTGGGATGTGAAAGAACGCGTCCTGCAGATCCAGTGAACAGAACCACATGTTTTGCTCCAGGGGTGGTATGATCTGGGACAGCGTGACCATCTGAAAAGGTGCGTGACCTGAGATATTGATTCAGGTTGTGCAGATCTGGAATGGGGTGCCATCCCCCTGTCCACTTGGGCACCAGGAAGTACCTGGAGACAAAGCCTGGGTCTGCTGGAGGATCCACCACTGGAGCTACAGCCTCCTTGAGGAGGAGATGAGCGATGTCATCTTGGAGAGCCAACCGAGTCTGAGTGGATACTCTTTCCTCCCGAGGGGCATGGGCTCGGCTTGGAGGATACTGCTCCAATTCCAGAGGCTGTCCCTGACTGACCACTTCGAGAACCCACTTGTCCGAAGTGGCAGCGGATGAGGCGGAAAAGAAGTGGCAGAGCCGGACCCCTACAGGAGGACCCAGAGCTGGCGTGATGGGAGAGGGGTTGGCAGCCCCTGCCACATCACTGAACAGGCTTGGAGGAGGATCCAGGACTGGAACCTCAGCCTCCTTTACAGGCTTGGGAGGGCCTGGGCTTGGGCTGGGGTGCCAAGCTTCGGCCTGCTGCTGTTGCTGATGCTGCTGCCCTCCTTGAAAGGAGGACTGCTGAGCCGCAGAAGAAGCATGCCGAAAAGGCTTCTTCTTTTTCTTCTGCTGGTTCTTGTTCGAAGAACCCTTGGCAGAAGTAGCATCCAAGGTGGCATTGGACTGCTTAATGCACTGAAGGTGACCAGCCACTCCTGGACCGAACAGGTCAGTCCCTAGGAAAGGCACGTCAGCTAGTTTGTGCTGAGTATCTGCCAGGAAAGAGGAGAGCCTCAGCCAAGCCCTGCGACGAAAGGCAACTGCGGCTGCCATCGAACGGGCACAAGAATCCCCAATTTCCAGGGCTGTCTGAAGCTGCTGTTTGACAACAGCTCGGTCCTGATCCTGGACCTGTTTGACTGTGGTCTGCATGTCTGCGGGGGGATGTGGGAGGACTTCATCTAAAGACCGCAGGAGGGCGTGGGAGAAGTATGCCATGATGGCGGCCGAACTTGCCTGATGAAGGCCCAAGGAAGAAGCCGCACAGACCTTCCTGGCTGAATTGTCCAAGAGCCTGGACTCTTTCTCAGCAGGTCGGTCAGTATCGGCAGAATTGCTAGTATGCCTGAACACAGAGGCAGTCACCAGGCTCTCGGTCGAAGGGTGCTTTGTGAACCCCTTAAGGGACACCATGGGCACCGCATACTTGCAGGCCATGCAAGCAGACGGAGCTGGACAAGAGGCAGGACGCTGCCAAAGTTCAAGAGCCGGGTCCACTATGACCTCGGCCACCAGAAAGGCCTCCATCGGGGTATCCCCTCTCTTGAGGATGTTCGTGAGAGGGTACTCCACCTTTTTCTGGATTGGCTCCAAGGGCATCCCTGTGGACTCAGAGATGAGGTAGAGAATGCCCTGGAAAGACGAGGGACCTTCCTCCATCTCTAACCCACCAGCTGATTCGTCAACCCCGGGATGCGAATGCAGGCCGGTCACATCCGAATCCGAGGAATCCAGATATAATGGTCAACGGTCCGGGTCACCTTCAACCCGCCAAGGGCGGTCCAGAGTGACACTGACCGACAGATGCCGGGGAGTCCGGTGTCTGGCCCATCTTCTTTGGAAGGAGCCCATCCCATAGGTTGCTTGAGCGGTGGTTCCACCACGATCGGTGGAGAGACTGATTTAGGCCAAACCAGAGGTTTATCCGGTTCCGCGGGCGGAGGAACAGACTTGATCGGCTCCCAAAGAGTCAGCTTCAGCCTAGGAGGCGAAAGTCAAGTAATGGCCAGGGTGGAAGCTGGGATCGGCTTGTGCCCGGTCAAAATCTGCTGCTGCCACATGAGGTCCTCGTAGCACTGATGGAGTTTCCGCTGGAGCCTCTCCTTATCAGAAGAGGACGAGGACAACCGATGGCGTCCCCTCTTTTTTGAGCGTTTATGGCTCTTCTTCGGCCTTTTGGTTGAGGATGTCAGAGACCTCAATCGAGATCAGACAGGCCGATTTGGTCACTCGGGAGACAGTGGTGGGACCGGTGATTTCCCGGGGTCGGGGACCACTTCCTTGATGGAAGTCCCAGCAGGCTGGGACTCCTCATCGGGGAAAGTTAGAATTAGAGTTCAATAGAGAGAATCGTCAACTGGAGTTGGCGATAAAGGATCGATCGGGTCGATGACGATTTCTACGTCATAAATCAACTGTTCGGTCGACTAACCAGATGGCAAAGCCAATAAGCCAGAAGCCGAAGAAGCAATCTAGCAGACTAGGTGGGCCATAGGCCCTTATCTGCCGACACTGTCTATGTATCTATGTAATCTCGACCGAAGTCAAGACCGCATATTCTGGGACCGAGATCTCTCCCACTCCCAAAAGAGTCTCCGTCGGGATGAAGACAATCCCGGATCCTTCTCCCACTACGAGATCGAGAGGAGTGCGTGCCCACAGGACCCTCTCCCCTTGATAGGGAGAGACTGGCACAACTCTCGGAAGGAACTCCAGTAGGTGGAGCCCAGGTTGAGTAGAATGAAGAAGCTCCGAGTAGTTTCTGCAGCCCGAACCACTTCTGCTTCCTCTTCGAATGCTTGCATCTATTCCAATTGCTCGTCGGATCCCGCAGCCACGGAAACTGCCACTAAGCCTCCTTGGATTTCACCGGAGGGTTCTGTTTCTCCGGCCTCCCCAATTTCAGACGTGCGAGACGGTCATCAAGGACATTAGGATGGAAAGCGAGAAACAAATCACATTCTGAGGTGTCATGGTCGACATCGAGACAATAAACCCACATAGTGTGGGGATCGGTGCACGGCATCTTCTGGCCGCAAGGACACTGACGAAATCTGGGGGAAGACTTGTCTTCCATAATCGAAGGTATGGAGTCACGATCGCTAATGTGAACTAGATGGATTTTCGGAATAACCGAAGGTTTTAGAGCCAGGACCTACAAAATGCGTGTGCATGAGGGAGGCAACCTGAATCTTCCAGTGGAAAGGAAGATCTGGCGTCATGGGGCAGAGCCGAGGGTTATACCACCTGGGTGGGTGGCAGGAGCCAGCTTGAAGATTTCCAGCAATATTTAAAGTGGAAGGGGACATGCCAAAGAGTGTGGATGAACAACATATCCACGATCCTAGAAATGGCAGTTCTTTACTGACCGTTTAAATGCTAAGTAGATATGTTTTATGTCAACGTGTATATTGTCTGCTGACCCGTCAGCACACTGGCTTGCTACATCAACGACTGGTTACAGAAACAAGCCTGGGGGGAGGAGAGGGAGGATCCCAGTGGGCACTTACCTCCTACGGGGTGGGAGGATGCCCATTCCTGTCATTCTAGTGCCAACTGGGGACCTTCAGGTGGAGGAGCAATGCGGGATGGCAGGGGAGAGAGAGAGACTTACTGGTTTGCCATGTGCATGCCTGTTACATGCAAGCAACACACAGTCACACCACGTCTCTGGGGAAAAACTAAAAAAAAAAAATAAAAAATAGGAGAAAAGGCCAACCAAGGTAGGATGACACCCTCACCTCACTGACCCAACACCATCCACTGGGCTCCCAAATTCTCCACGGTGGATCCTGATCCTGTTTCAAAGGGAGTCTTCTGCCACCCATGACTCTGCCAAGGGGGCAAGCCCTTGGGGCTAACTGAGAGTCAAGGCAAGTCCCAGAAACGATGGATGGTGAGGCTGAGGGTCAAGAGCCAGAAGACAGCCTAGACAGGTGTGGTTTAAAAAAGTATTTAAAATCTAACCAGTAAACCACAATGCCTCTTTACACAGATTACACAGAAACTGTCAGCGGATAAGGACCGCATAACCCACCCAGTCTGCCCATTTTCTCTACCTACTCTAATACTGCAGACTCTACTTGGTCTCTGGCTTTACCCCCATTACCAACAAATAAAATTCCCTTATGCCTATCCCATGCATTTTTGAATCCCGTTACTCTTTTTGCTTCAGGCACTTCCGGTGGGAGGCTGTTCCAGTCATCCATCACTCACTCTTTCTGTGAAGAAGTACTTTCTAACATTTCCCCTGAATCTACTCCCCTTCAGCTTCACAGCATGTCCCCTTGTTCTTGAGCATCTTTTTTTTTCTGAAAAATGCTTTCCTCCTGTACACTATTTATACCTTTGAGATACTTGAAAGTCTGTATCATATCCCCTCTCCCTCCTTTCCCCTAGGGTATACATACTGAGGCACTCTAGCCTCTCCTCATAGGGCTTTCGCTGCAGGCCCAGCATCATTTTAATTGCTCTTAGTTTGGTGATGTGTAATTATACAAAATCTATAAAAATAAAATAAAAAGTATTTTTACACTTTGAGGGACCATGGACACCTATGTGCTTACGTTTGATATCCTAGCAGTTGCTATGCAGACATTTTTGAACATATTTTTTTCCAGCCTACGTAGAGGAATAACTGTCAGGTAACTGTCCAGCACCTCAGAGGTAGACAAGTCACTGTTTGGTGCTAGTTTTACTTTTGAAATGGCAATGTCACATAACATAATGAGCTGAGATGTCACTCGCACGTCCAAGTTTAGGAATCAGCCTACCCCATCCCGGTTTGAGTCATAATTAAAGACACAAGGGAACTGCAACTTCTTATGTTCATAAGTGACATAGGAGAAGGAATACAAGGCAAGCTGTGTCTCTTCGCAGATGATAAAAAGATCTGCTGTACAGCAGACAGCAAGGAGGGGGTAAGGGAGTTGCAGAAGGAGCTGCAAAGAGAGTAGTCCAAAGTCTAGCTACTGAAATTCAACACCAAAAAGTGTAAGGTGCAGCATATAGGGAACAAGAATCCCAGGAAAGAATACTGTATGGGAGGGTTAAGCTGATCATTACTTGCTCACGATGCCGACGACCTGGGTTTGGGAACGAACCTGGCTTGTCGGAGGACAGCCGAAGAGAGAAGGACTGAGCATCCCAGAGGACGCTGTCCTCCTCCAGGGAGGGAGGGCAGAGCGCTCCACCATAATATTGCTACCTAGGTGATTATGGGTGGTGATTCAGCTGAAGCACCAGGAGATGGGGAGGCTCCCTGACGGCAGATGTAGGTATGTTCTGCATGTGCACGTCACACTGTTAAACTCCACAGAGCATCCAGAGCGGTAGGTGAAAAAGGTAGAAAGCACACCAACTGGCAGGGGTACTTGTGGTGCTTGTGGTTCCCCGCAGACCCCACACTGCCTACTGGGTACATGGTCCTACTGACCAAGCGAGGAACCCAGAGGGAGCTTGGAGTACCTACTGATGGTCCTGCCACAGGAGGTAAGCTGTGGAGGAACTGATGAAGTCCCACAGCTAAGTCCCAGAGATGACATCTGATGGGGTTGGGGGAACCATAGAGTTAAAGGGGGCCAGTTAGGTGCAGAACGGGGAAAAAAATAGCTGGCCACTAGTTCAGAGGAAAGGGCCCTGGGGGTCATCATAAGCGACTCCCTAAAACAAGCTAGTCAATGTAGCAAGCCCTACAGCAAGGCAACCAGAATGCAGGGGTGTATTGGAAAAGGTTTTGATAGCAAGAGGAAAAAGGTAATACTGTCTCTCTATAGATCATTCGTAAGACCCCATCTGGAGTACTGTGCCCAGTGCTGGAGTCCTCACCTAAGGATAGACAGGCTGAAGGATCGGCTTAGGGCACTGAACGTGTACTCACTGGAAGCCAGAAGGGGGGGGGGGTACATGATAGTCAGATTTTCCAGTTTCGGAAAGGAATAAAGAAGGTAAACACCAAAGAACTATTTAGCAGGACTAGCGGGTCAAAAACAAGGGGACATGAATGTAGACTGGTGGGGGTGGTGGAGATTCAGGAGGGATGCAAGAAAGTTTTAATTTACCGAGAGAGTGGCTGAGCTGTGGAACAGCCTACCAGCCAAGGCGGTGACTGCAAACTCCATTAACGGGTTCAAGCATGGCTGGGACAGAGTAAAGGGCCTAATTTCAATTCAGTTTCAGTTTCAATTTATTTAAGGGAATAAAACGTTGAGACAAGGCTAATTTAAAATGGTGTCCTTCGAGACTGCATATTTGGTTACTGTTACAATAAAAAAAGTTTCAATGAAAGCATTCAATACAAAGCACTATAGTTATAAATATATTTACAAGGTGCAAGATTAATCATTCCACAAGAAACAACATTTAACAAATACATTGCACCTAAAACATTGTATAGTTTCTCAGAGGGTAGTAGTAAGGCAGGGAGCAAGGGGGAGGGCGAAAACTCCATTTTGGACAATAGGTCACGGGGTACAGTAGGGTAAAACTGGGCAGCTGGATGGACCAATGGTCTTTTTCTACCAAATTTGTCCATGCTTCTATGTCTCTTTACTCAGAAAACCTATATGAAAAAGTTCAAGGGAAAAGGCAGCCAGATTTACAGAATACTGTCTGAACAGAGATTTGTTGTCTCAGGGGAGTTAGGGTGACAACATGAGTGAGTTGTCGACCCCAGTATGTTCTTGTCTCAGCATGCTGGGGTAACCAAGATTTCAGCCTGAAAAACCACTGATCTCAGCTACACTGCTAACCTGTTTCTAAAGAATACATGCAGCCTTATCTTTCCTCAACTTTATAATGATGAACTGCGAAACTGCACATTTAAAAATGTGTAACAAATGACCGTATGTCAGTCAAAAGCTACCTTTTTGTTTAAAATTTGCTTTTGACATGGCAGCAGGATTTTGTATATTCATCCACCCCCACTCCCCGAGATGCAGTATCTCGTTTCCGTGGGGGTTCCTGGGTGTAGCGAGTTGCAGAACAAGCGAATACATCACCTGCAACTAGGTACTAGAGTATGAAGGAAATATAGCAGGTAGCAGTACATAATAAAGGTTACTTTCGGTGGGCCATGCGGTAATATGAGATATGTAGTTTTCATAGCTCCTGTGAGACAACCTAGGTCAAGGGCACCCCAAACATTGATGGTGAGTATAAAGAAATCCTGATGCCGACTCTGATCAGGGGAGTTTGCAGGGCAGTGGCATAGTCCCGTGAGATGAAGCAGGACTCTGAAGTAGATACTATGCGTCTATTTGAGGGGATTCAGAAGTTTGTTTCAACTGTTTTGTACCAAAGTAAGCTAATTCTAGACAACTTCAGTCCTGTTTTTGAAACTCATATTTGTTTAGGGGTCATGCTAAGACAAATCAAAGTTGGAGACAAAATTGAATTTCTCCTAGTATTACTGTACCCACCAATAGACCACTTCTCGTTCCAGTGCCGCTGCACCTGGTTGCGAATGAGCTGCGTCTCGTACTCCTTATCCAGGTGACCACCTGCAGCCTGCAGGATCTTCACACCAGTAGCAAGTTTCAGAAGATCATGATAGTAGAAGCCCCAGGAAGTCAAAGACAACTGTAGCTCGCTGTCCAATGTAGCCAGTTCTAAGAGTGTAATGCAGCCCAGAGATTTGAGCCTGAAAGTTGAAAAAAAAGGACATTTTGTTTTTAAATTTCTAAAAATCGTGATTAGGACTACATAAAATGAGGCAGTAGAATAATGCTATGGAAACAGCCAGTATACAATTTACTTATTATGCATACATATTTCTATTCTATATTATAAAGACAAAGAACCTCTGTGCGTAAACACTGAGGCAAGGGTTACCCCAAAGGGCATTTGGCTGGGAAGCCAAGTTTCAAGAAAATACAAAGTCACACATGCCCCCACAATGCAAAGCATCATGGGCTGCATATGCAAATCACCACAGAATGTTATGCTGGTCCAACTTTAAACAAAATTGCATGGTGCCGAAAGGCCTCTCACACAGTTTGCAAAGGGTGCTAACAGAAGACATAGACACGTGTTTCGTCCTACCAGGACTCATCAGTATGCCTCGTCTGTTTAACACCCCAGTGCACTGGACCAGCTACCCCTAAGGCAGTGTGCCTGGGATATATTGTGGTGAACCCATTAAAATAAAAAACATTTAAAGACAAAGAACCTCTGTAGTAAACACTGAGGCAAGGGTTACCCAAAGGGCATTTGGCTGGGAAGCCAAGTTTCAAGAAAATACAAAGTCACACTGCCCCACAATGCAAAGCATCATGGGCTGCATATGCAAATCACCACAGAATGTTATGCTGGTCCAACTTTAAACAAAATTGCATGGTGCCGAAGGCCTCTCTCACAGTTTGCAAGGGTGCTAACAGAAGACATAGACACGTGTTTGAGTCCTACCAGGACTCATCAGTATGCCTCGTCTGTTTAACACCCCAGTGCACTGGACCAGCTACCCCTAGGCAGTGTGCCTGGGATATATTGTGTGAACCCATTAAAATAAAAACATTTAAAAGACCAAAACTGAAACTATTTTTATGGGTTCACCACAATATATCCTAGGCACACTGCCTTAGGGTAGCTGATCCAGTGCACTGGGGTGTTAAACAGACGAGGCATACTGATGAGTCCTGGTAGGACTAAACACGGTTCATGTCTCTCTGTTAGCACCCTTTGCAAACTGTGTGAGAGGGCCTTTCGCACCATGCAATTTTGTTTAAAGTTGGACCAGCATAACATTCTGTGGTGATTTGTATATGCAGCCCATGATGCTTTGCATTGTGGGGGCATGTGTGACTTTGTATTTTCTTGAAACTTGGCTTCCCAGCCAAATGCCCTTTGGGTAACCTTTGCCTCAGTGTTTACGCACAGAGGTTCTTTTGTCTTTAAATGTTTTTATTTTAATGGGTTCACCACAATATATCCCAGGCACACTGCCTTAGGGGTAGCTGGTCCAGTGCACTGGGGTGTTAAACAGACGCGGCATACTGATGAGTCCTGTAGGACAAACACGGTTCATGTCTTCTGTTAGCACCCTTTGCAAACTGTGTGAGAGGCCTTTCGCACCATGCAATTTTGTTTAAAGTTGGACCAGCATAACATTCTGTGGTGATTTGCATATGCAGCCCATGATGCTTTGCATTGTGGGGGCATGTGACTTTGTATTTTCTTGAAACTTGGCTTCCCAGCCAAATGCCCTTGGGGTAACCTCCTTGCCTCAGTGTTTACGCACAGAGGTTCTTTGTCTTTAAATGTTTTTATTTTAATGGGTTCACTACTAATATATCCCAGGCACACTGCCTTAGGGGTAGCTGGTCCAGTGCACTGGGGTGTTAAACAGACGAGGCATACTGATGAGTCCTGGTAGGACGAAACACGTGTCTATGTCTTCTGTTAGCACCCTTTGCAAACTGTGTGAGAGGCCTTTCGGCACCATGCAATTTTGTTTAAAGTTGGACCAGCATAACATTCTGTGGTGATTTGCATATGCAGCCCATGATGCTTTGCATTGTGGGGGCATGTGTGACTTTGTATATTCTATATTATGTTTACTTATTACACAAACATATTTCTGTTTTCCATCAATATTTCTCTGGCTCAACCACAAGAAGCAGGACTATGTGTGCCCATGAAGGCTTCTCAAGCACTAATTACAAACAAAAACTTGAAACTATGTAGCTGCAAAACTAGATATATTCACAATCCAGTGTGGCCACACTCCAGGAACAGATGACAAAAAAGGGAGGACTCTTCTCTCCAAAAGTCGGAGGGAGCAGCTCAGTCACAGAGTTAAGATTCGAGAGAAACCTGTATTATTATTATTCAGCATACATGACCTCCTCCACCTTTATAAACCTGCCAATCTTTCATGGAATAACTCTCCACTTCTACGGGATGGGGAGTTGTGTGATTCGCTGAATGAGCAAAGCAACAATTTTACAGTAGTTGAGCAGGAAGCTTGGCTTCTGATCAGAAACATCTGAAGTGTTATACAGGTGGATGAGGCAGTCCTGCAGACTGGATAATTTCTGAAACATTTCTTAACTTACTGACTGATTTTGTGGAGCGGGAATGGAGTGCTAGACAATACTGCTTATTCTCAGACTTGCACCGTGGGTGGGAGGTATATAGATGCAAGCCAACTGTTGAAATGGAACCAGATTAACCTGTTGGTAGTTGTGGCAAAGTAGTCTCTCCCAGACCCAGCCTGTCAGTGTTACCTGCGTTCTTGAACCCTCTAGAGGCCTGCAAGGGTCCTCAATAGCTGCCACCACTCAGCACAGGCACTCTTCTCAGGGTATCTGAAGATCTGAATCCCTCCAAAGCCGCTGCACACACAGTACAGTGCTCCCTGCTCAAGGGCAAATGACCCACCCCTCTCTGTCATGGCTGAGAGCACCTTATTTTAGAAACAAATTATGGTACCTGTAGCCTTCTCTATAGAGGCAGAAACACGGTTTGTCAAAGAACTCAGTCACAAAAACATGAAGAATGTAAAAAAATATATATTTTAATACTTCCAGATATTTACACGAATAACACAGGATACTACAAATGGACTATGGTGAACAGTAATTCTACAGAAAATAGGCAATTAAACTGTTTGAACAGTGGGTTACACACAGAAAAACCTAGCTCCCTCTTCTCTTCTCTATTTCGCAAGGCAGAATAGCTTACCACACAAGACACTTTGGTGAATCAGGGCAGACCTGAACCCTCAAATGGTAGCTGTTCGTAGTCCCAAACCAGACTATTTCACGATCTGCCAGACCTTAAGACCTGTCCCCCAGCTGACCCCATGACACGTCATCCAGTACATCACTCTGACGTCATAGAGTCAACATTCTTTGTGTCTTGAAAGCTGGGTTCACTTGGAAAATCGGCCTGATCTGGACCTTGAATATATACAAATATATCTGCTTTTTGTCCCAAGTCCTGTCTAGTCCAGCAGGAGTGACTTCTCCATGAAACATGGAAGACACTTTCTAATCTCTCCCATAAATTGTCTAGCAGTCTTGCTGTGATACAAGACAGCACTGATAGTAATTGCTCTCAGAGCCGGTGTGTATGTCCCTGATAACAATCCTGATTTTTTCCCAGGAATACCAGCCTTGTCCCTGTAGCTGCTAAATTCTAACTGATACCTATGCAGGAAAAATTGAATAAGATAAATATATATTTATTTATATAGTGACAGGTATACATAGTAAATTGTTACAGTAGTAATTGAGTGAATGAAGGAAATTTTTCCAGAACACCAGGGATATTTCCCTACCCTTTTTCAAGAAGTGCCATAGGATCTTTTAACTTTCACCTCAACAACCACCAAAAAAAGACAGACAGGATGATAGTTTAACATCTCATCCAAAGGATGATACTTGGTGACTGAGCTGCTTCCATATGTTGGATTCTTTTTTGCAAATATACTCTTTATTGAAAATGTTATATTTTTTTTGCAGTCACATTTACAATAATGTAATTAATTGCTTGGACAAGGTTACAATTCATATAGCATTACAGTATTATTCGTCATTTATGTGACTCAGTTTCACTTGGGTACATAATCCTACGTCCTGGATGTGCCCGATCTGTTTACTTCTCTGTATCATTACTTCTCTTCCCTGAGACTCTACCCTTCATACCTTCCTCTCATTCTCCACTCTGATTCTATTCCCTCTGGTGTTTACCCTTTAGTGTACTCCCTGCACCCAGCGAGAATGGGACGTGTGTTCTGCCAAGATGTATCCCTAATTTCTTGGGAGTTAGTAACCCTCTTTAGTGTAGTGAGTCTTAAGCAATTAATAAGTGGTCAGAAGTGCTAAGGAACAAAGTGTGGATCCTTGGTCATGATATACAGTATCCATCTTCTCCACTTAATGGAGCAGAGATCTGCTTTATCATTCAGGTTGTATGTGATTTTCTCAGATCTATATATATGGTTGACTATCTCTCTCCAATCTGAGATTGAGGGAATCACTGCAGTGAACCAGCATTTGGTAATAGCCTTTTTCGCTGCAAGCAGGAAGATTCCCAACAAATACTGATAGTGGGGGTTTCGTAGGTCATGTGGGAGGACATGTAGGATAAAAAAACTCCCCGGTCAAGGAGAGCCTAAGCCCAAACAGCCCCTCAAGTTCTTCCCATAGCTCCTGGAGAAATGGCTGTAACCTTGGACATGACCACAAGACATGGGAATGGTGGGAATTACTCTCCTCACATTGGCGCCAGCATATTGCTACACCCGAGTTACTATAATGTGCGGTTATTGCTGGGATCTGGAAAAATCTTACCAATATTTGCCAAGAGAACAGTCTCCATGTATGGGAGCAGGTGATTCTCGCAGAAAATTGGCAGATTATGCCCCACTGTTGTGGTGTTATTTGAGAACCCAGCTCCTCATTCCATTTCTCCCTTATTACATCTGTGTTTCCACCTATTGTTTCCATCAGGGATTTATACAGAGTTAAAATGGGATGTGCTAACATCTTAGATTGTAGTGTATGCTGGAGCATTTGAATCATATGTGGTTGCTCCCCGGGGGTACAAAAATCCGAGGGAGGGCCTCGTAGTAGTGTTGTAGTTGTAGGTATCGGAAAAAATCTGATTGGCGTAGATGGAACTCCCGCCGGAGCGCCCCGAATTCCATGAAAAGGGGCCCCTCCAGAAACTGAGAGAGTTTTGTGAGGCAAGAGTGCTTCCATGTATGAAATGTATGATTTTGTAAGGCTGGGAGAAAGTTTTCTAGAAGTTCTATTGGACATATCAGCACTAGAAAAGGAGTGAGCTTAAGGGATCTACGTGCTGAGTGCCAGGTCTTGATTTGATGTATAATCCAGGGGTTCTGAGTTAGTTGTCCTAGTGAAGGAGGATTTTTATAGATAATAAGCCTTTGGTAATCATGTTGTGAGAGGACACTCTCCTCAATCTCACTCCAGCGGGTTGGGGACCCTCCGACCATTCGCTGGATTATAAAGGACAGATGTGAGGCCCAATAGTATTGTTTAAGATTTGGGAGTGCAAGACCTCCTTGTGTTTTGGGAAGAAAAAGAGTTTTCAGTTTAATCCTGGGACGCCTGCCTGCCCAGACAAACCCAGTTATAGCATTGTTCCATACACAGAATTCTTTATTCGGTAAATTAAGTGGGACATTCTGAAACAGATAAAGGGCCCTTGGGAGGATTTCCATATGTTGGATTCTGTTAGAAAATAGGGACATCATCTGTTTGTGTTTCATTAAAATGTATTTTCCCCAAATAGCACAGTTGAGATTAAGCATCTCCTTTACAGTGGGGGATTCAGCTACTACACAATTTTATAGCCAGGACAGACTGTAACATAAAATAAAAAATTAAAGTTTAAAGCACAGGCTGCCCTCATAACCCAGTGGCAGCAGGGCTTGGAGGTGTAGTTAAATTAACGCATCAGGGGACAGATCTGGCTGAGGTAGTCGATGCTCAGTAATGCACTTCAGTCAGGGAGGGGTGGCAGAAAGTTTCAGCGTCACAGTGACCCCTACAGCTGGGTCAGGGAGCTTGCCCCCTCGCTGCAGGGAAACTGTGGTGTCAACGTGAACTGAAGCCCTAACTGCACCACAGGGTTGAAGCAGGAGGGACTCAGAGGGAGAAATCCGGATAAAAAAAACCTCCCTGCTGTCTAATGACAGCTCAGAGAGACTGAACAGGGTATATGGCATACACAAACATCACGTGCTCGCCGATATGGAAGGAGTGCCCCACCACACCAGCAACAAAAACAGAAACAACTGGCTGCACTCAGCACAAAAACAATAAGAAATTGATGGTATCCAAAGAAGTTTATTTGAAGAACGAACGCATGGCACTTAGCCATGCCCTTAAATTTGGCCTCAACGAAGCCTCACGGTTACGAGGTGAAGTGCTGGGATTAAGTGCCATGATTTCTCTTGCCAAATTAAAACTTCTTTTGGATTTACCATCAGTTTATTATTTTCCTGTTGATTGTTGCTGGCTGTTTCTGTTTCTTTGACCAGGGTATATCCCTTGTCAGATGGCAGAGCAAGGGGGAAAAAATGTAGACTGCAATAAAAAAATAAATTTATGACAGGGAAAGATCTTTTGTTCATTCTACTATCTCCATAGCGAACTATTCTATAAATTACCTACCCTCTCTCTTTCTTTACATCTAGCGTTTCTACTAAAGCATTTATGCAACACAATGAGGTAGCAGAGACTTGTACTGTTCAGATTTTCAAGGCATCACTAGGCAGATTCCTGAGGGAAAATAGCATTGAGGATTACACAGCATGAATGTGGATGGCATTCTGGCTAAGGCACGAGTTGGATGGCATTCTGGCTGATAAGCTTGGATCACGTGTGTACATACACTGCAACAGTCGGACAAAATGGACCTCTAGTCTTTTCTATCACCATAATAAATTAAACTGTCTCTGATTATAAAACTTTTCACAAAAAATAGTAAGACTAGGACTTGACTTTTTTAAAGAAATCAGTCTTCAAGCTATTTAAGACACAGTGAAAAAGGGAGCAAATTGCTCCTGAGCAGTACCTGTAATAGGATTTTTTCGTTCTAAGTCACAAACAAAATTTCACTAAATTTTCATATGATTCCATTCCATTCATTGTGACTCACAGATGTATGCACTCACTTAGTATTGCCTGGAACATGAGCTAAACAAATAGGGTACTCACCTGTAACCGTAGTTCTAGGAGTGGTACACAGTTCACATCTGCACACTGGCAGCTCCACCAAAAGTGCTGATTCGTCAGATGTCTTTTTTTTTTCTTTAAACTTTATATTTATTAGTTTGCAATTAATATTACAATATTGTAACCATATCCAAGACAGACCATAATGAACACATACAATTCACAGTAAACAATCTACGGAGAGTAACTTCTATCCTTAATCTTAGGGTGTATACATCTAGGATATTGTGATACCACATGTGGGGGGTATTCTATACAAAAGTCAGTCCAACCTGGAAGAGAAATATTTTGCTGCAATTAAAGAGCCCATGAGCAGTATGACCGAGTTCGTTTACTAAAGTCCCATAAATAAAAGACCAGCTTTGCATGCCCTTATTGAAGGGCTCATGGTGTCACATTTTCTACCTAAAGTGAACAACAATTAGTTATATCATAAGGCAGAAACAAATAAAGGAATTAAAACCAATATAAAACGTTAACCTTTTTTCTTAATTGTACCCCAAAGTAGTGCCTCTGAACAATGTATATTTATTGACTGTTCTACAGTCCCCCAAAAACGATCCCAGAGCAAAACACTCTACAAACAAATCAAATCTGTAACAGCACACATTTTTCTCGTAATGTTACTGGGGTTAAAGTAACTACAGAACCTTTTAAAGATTGTTTATATTTTTAAATCAGTACGTATGGCTCAGTGTCTCAGTCTTCATCAAAGTCCTTGGGATGACTGTTGGTTCCAGAGGTTAGGTGGCAATCGGGTGGCCCATTTTCCAGCTTCAACTGGGTCTGAAAATACCCAGATCTTCCCATCATGGACAATTCGCAAGCGGGCAGGAAACACTACTGCATTCGATACGGAGGCCTCTCTAAGCTTCTTCCTGACCAAATCAAACTTCTTGCTTCTCATCCTCGTTGCATAGCTGACAACGGGGAACAAATGTATAGCTCGATCATCTTGCATTATAGAACCCGCTTGACTGGCCAGCTTCAGAATTTTATCTTGGGTTCCCACGCCATCTGTCACCATCAACAAGGTACGTGGGAAATCGGAACCATCACAGTAGCCCCTGGGAGTGGTACGGTAGGCTTTTTGTAGGTTGAAAGTAAATTGCTGACCTGCCGGTACGATTTTTTTCATGTAACCAGTCCTGCAGGAACATAAGGGCATAATCCCCTTCAATTCCCTCCGGGATACCTAGGATCCGCACATGTGAATATCGGGCCTGGTTTTCCAGTGTTTCCAGCCTGGCCCTTAAGTGCGTATTCTCTTTTACCACCATTGAGGTAGTGGCTGCAGCATTTTCTGATTGCCATTTCACATCGACCATCTCCATTTGCAAAGTTCCAACAGTGGCCTCTACCACCGTAACTCTGGTGCCAAAAGTGTCCAGCTTAGCATTCATATCTGACACAGAGGAGATCAGGTGTTGCAGTTTTATTCCAATGGTGGACATGGTTTCCTCTGAGTCTGGAACGGTTATGGCCTGCGTTTCCACTCCAGACCTTGGAGGCTGGGAACTCCCAGATGTTTTTCCTCCCGTTCCGGCTCCCCTATCTTTACGAGGGTTCCCCATCTTAGGCAGTTACAGGTCCTCTTTCCAACAATGTCAGTCTTGTCCCGAAACTCTGACTCCAAACAGGTAAATTAGTTAAGAGTTTTATATTTTCCTCGGAGCTATAAAGTTTTCCTGCTTTCTAGCTCAGGCTCCACAGTGCCCCATCATCAGATGTTTTGAAGCTACGCTCCTCCCACCACCCAGGTGATATCTCCTAGACTCCATCCTGTGACATCAGATCTTTGCACTCAGGAAGCAGGGATCCATGTGCCACTTGCCTGGGGAGGTCAGTGCACCCCTTCAGCGAAACACAAAAAAATACCATTACGGCGACAGTCGCTGTAATGGTCCTTTTCTGTGTTTCACTTTCCCCCAGTGTTCTGCCCCCTCCCCGGATCAACTCCAACCTGGAGCTGATAATCCTAAAGTCCGGGAGGTGCTGGGGCACAGCCCCCCGCATGGGGATGTGGGGAGCACATCCCCCACAGAAAACGATTCAGTGGTCGGGCGGCAATACCTGCGTCAGTATTGTGCGTCGCTGTGCAGGAGGTCAGACATTTTCACTGTCGACCTCCCTTGGTGGAGTCAAGCCACTGTCGACCTCCCTTGGTACTTCCAGGGAGGTCAGGTGGGTGGTGTGGATGTGAAATGTATACCACTGCTAAAAAGAACAGTTACACAAGAACTTACTGTAACAGTAGCTCTTCGAGGGGATCTCAGGCATCAGGTCACACCATAGGAACTTCACCGTCGGTGAAGCAGGTTCTACATGGAAGATTTTCATCACTACAACTGGGGCTGCCCACATCATCAACCTTATAAAGGCATGAGCATCCCTGCTCCCTCATCACCTTTCGCCGGGAGACAAAGGGAGCATCGCTTGAGCCATGGGGGACCAAGGAGAGAGAGAGAGGTGCCCAGGCCTCTATGAAAGGCTGGATACACCAGACAGCCAGTGTCAGTGCAAGAGCCCCAAGAAGGGGTATGATGAGAGGGAAAGCAGACCTGATGACTGAGATCCCCTTGAAGATCTACTGTTACTGCAAGTTCTTACGTAACTGTTCTATCTTCTTCGGGGGTATCTCAGTCATCAGGTCTCACCACAGGAATGAGTTCCAAGCGGTTACAGGTGCAAACAGACAGCCTTGGAGGAGGGCCCACCATAAACTTAAGACAGGAGGCCCTGCAGCAGAGCCCTGTCAAAACCTGCATGGGCTCTTGAGGAAATATCCAGACTGTAGTGCTTGGTGAAAGTATGGACGGTACTCCAGGTGGCAGCCTCACAGATGTCGGTGACTGAGACCCCTCGGAAACAAGCCACAGAGGTAGCCATGCCTCTTGTGGAATGAGCTTTAACCACTCTAGGCAACTCTTTGCCGTAATTGTTGTAGCAGAACACAATGCAATTTGCCAACCATCTGGATAAACATTGCTTAGAAACTGAGACCCTCTTCCTTACCCGGGGCAAAGGAAACAAACAACTACTTCGACTTTCTACATTCTTTGGTGCGGAGCAGGTAGTACTTCAAAGTTCTGAGCACATCTAATGTATGGAGTAGTGCTTCCCCTGGACTGGCACACACTGGAAAATAAACAGGAAGGTGGACAGATTGGTTGAGTGTAAACTCAGAGACCACCTTAGGGAGGAACTTCGGATTTGTGTGCACAGACACCCTATCTTTGTGAAAAATCAAATAAGACTCCTTGCACCAGAAGGCCTAAAGCTCTGAAATTCTTCGAGCAGAAGTAATGGCATCTCTAACCTGCAGTATTACTTGCTGTTAATTTTATGCTATTTTTTTATGCTGTTTGAACAGTTAGCTCTGTTATCTCAGCTTTAGTACATCAGTTTGTTGTCATTGTTGTCTTTGCCGCATTTACTGTAACTGTACTCTCCCAGGTCGTGCCTGAAAATAGGCAGGTTTCTTGCCTAGTGCACTTACCTGGTCATCAAAAGCTTATAAATAAATAAATATAAACTAAAAATAACGCTTTCCAAGAGAGAAGGCATAGCTTGCAAGTTGCGGCTGGCTCAAAAGGAGACAGGGTCAACTTCTCCAAAACAAAATTCAAATCCCAAGCCAGGACAGGAGAATGGATTGGGAGTTTCAGATGTATGATGCCCTTAAAAGGGTATGGGAGACATCCAGCTGAGCTATCATGTGGTCACCCATGGGCTCATGAAAGACCGAAAGGTGCATCTTGAGGGAAGAGTACTAGAGACCTGAGTCAAACAGAGAGATCAGTAAGTCCAGGATGTGGCTCACTGCACAAGGGAAAGGGTCCAGATTATGCCTGGCAGCCCAGATGGCACACCATTTCCAATTCACGGCATACGTGGCTCAAGTGAAAGGCTTCCGGGCGGACACCAGGATGCCCGCCACTCTGTTGGAGACCCCAAACCTGGCGATGGTTAAGTCCTCAGGAGCCAAGTATGCAGATGGAGGAACCTAAGGTTGGGAAGATCAGGGTCCCCTAAGCCTGGGTCAGCAGAATCCTTGCAAAGGGGGAGTGGAACAGGAGGTTCCTCCGCCAGCTGCTGTAGTAGGTGGAACTATATATGGAGGGGCCACAAAGGAGTCACCAGAATCATGCTGACCCCACCTCCATCTGCAATTTGATGAGAACCCACTGAATAAAAAGGAACAAAGGAAATGTGTAAAGAAACCTCCCGCTCCAGGAGAGGGACAACACATCTCGCCAGAAAACCCCAGGCCCTGGATCGAGCGAGCTAAAACTGGGCAGTTTTGCGTTGAATAGAGAGACAAAAAGGTCCAACTCTGGACAACAACATCTGCTGAACACTCTTCTGTGATGGATGAGAGGAGCTCCCACTCGTGCATGCTGGACTGAGCCCAGCTGAGGCTATCTGCAAGTGTTTAGCATGCCTGGGATGTGGACCGCCGAGAGTGTCAGACCATGATCTAACGCCTAGTACCACATGCTAATGGCCTCCCTGCATAGTGGGTACGAATGAGTGCACCCCTGCTTGTTGATGTAGTACACTACACTGAGATTGTCTGACTGCAACAGCAGCTGACCTGGAGCAAGGTGGTTCTGAAAGGACTGCATGGCGTAAAGCACCGCCTGCATCTCCAGGATACCAATATGCAGGGAGACCTCAACCTAAGACTAGGAGCACTGGGTTTGAAAGGGACCCAGGTGAGCTCCCCAGACTGACATGGAGGCATCTGTGGTGAGGATCTGCTGTGGAGAAGAGATCTGGAATGGGACCCCTTGGACCAGGTTCAAGGGGTCCATCTACCACTGGAGCACTTTGCGGACTGGGGAGAAGACCAGCACCAACTGATCTAACTCATCCATGTGTTGGTCCCACTGCACTCGGAGAGTCCACTGCAGGATGAGCATATGGAGTCTGGCCAGTGGAACAGTGGGAGTGGTAGCTGCCATTAGACCCAACAGTCTGAGGTACACCCTGGCAGTAATATAATGGATCTGGGCCACTTCCTGAATTTGAGCTAAAAGCACTCCACCCTGTCCTGAGGAAGGAAAGCCTTCCCCTACACCGAGTCTAGAACCACTCCTATGTACTGCAGTCTTTTGGATGGCACCAGAACCGACTTGGGCAGACTGACTGTAAGGCCCAAGGAGTGGAACAACTGCAGAGTTCTCTCCAGAGATTGCAGGAGCTGCTCCGTGGATGGGGCCTTTAGCAGCCAATCATCCAGGTAGGGGAAAACATACAGTCCCACCCTTCTGAGCATACCTCTCAACCTTTTGTCCCCCAGATGTGGAACATTGCTTGTCAAAATGTGGAACAAATGGGCAAAATGTGGAACACTTAGTCAAATCTTTACCTAAGAAGCTCAAAACACTGTTAAAATGTTGCATTTATGTTCAGAAAGTCTGTTATTAATTAATGTATTTTCTGCATCATTTACTATGGATTTTTGCTTTAAAATGTTGACTTTGAATGTGGAACAAGTCCTCACAATGTGGAACAGGGAGCTTTTGTGAAGTAAAATGAGGAACGTTCCTCGTAATGTGGTACAGTTGAGAGGTATGCTTCTGAGGGCTGCAGCTACTGCTGCTAAGCACTTGGTAAAGACCTGCAGCGCAGAGGACAATCCAAAGGGCAGCACCTTGAATTGGTAATGCTTGCCCTGACACAGAAAATGGAGAAACCGCCTGTGAGAGGGAAGACCAAAATGTGCAGGTAAGTGTCCTGCATGTTCAGCAAGCAGAGTCAGTCACCTGTCTTGAGAAGAGGCATCAGGTCTGGCAAAGTTACCATCCTGAACTTTCTGTAATGGATGTACAGATCGAGGTCCTTTAGGTCTAAAATGGGCCTCAGATTGCCAGTCTTTTTGGGGACAAGGAAAAACCTGGAATAGAACCCCTTGTTTCTCTGGCACCTGGGTACTGGCTCAATGGCCTGCTTGCACAGAAGAGACTGTACCTCCTCTTGAAGAACATACAAATAAGCCAGGGGTGGGTAAGTGGAGGGCAGGAGAGGGGTTTCTGGGGTCGGCTCAATGAGCTCCAGTGTGTGACTCCTTTCTATGATTTGCAGAATCCAGGCATCAAAGTTATCTCCACTTACTTACATTGGAGTGAGAACCGACCTCCAACCACCACCTCCTGGTCAGAGACCAGAAGAGACTGGTCTGGCAAGGAGTCAAGCAGAGGTGGATCCAACCGAGGGGGTTGCTCTGTCACTTCATGGATGCTTAGCCACGGCTCCTGCATTGGAGGGGGCAGGCAAGGCAGCGGAGGCTCTTTGTTTGCCCTGGGGCCCAAGAGGTTGCTCCAGATCTACTGGATGCCTTCCGAAAGGGAGGGTGCTGTCTACACTTAGGCTGTGTATGGGAGAGGGAATGGACAGACTTTATAGCCCTGCCGGATGCCTGCAAATCATTAATGATGTCCTGGACATCAGGCCCAAAAAGCTTAGTGCCATTAAAAGGGGCATTAAGCACCTTTTGCTGAACATCAGCAGCAAAGCTACAGACCCTCAGCCACGAGTGCCTATGTAGGCAGATGCCGGTGGCAGCATCCCAGGCAACAGTGTCCGAGATATCATAGAGGGCCCTGAGGAGGTGCTTGCTAATATCCTCAGCAGTCTGCATGCATTTGAGAACCTCCTGGTACTGTGTACCATCTGGGAGGGCCTAAGCAGCAGGTTTGCCATTCTTCCAGTTGGAGTTCTGGTATTTTACCATGTGAGACGGGTAATGGGCAGTACTCAGCCCATGGATGGGGGACGCATAAACCCTCTTGCCCCAAAGGTGTATCCCATGAGACTCTTTGTCCGAGGGAAGAGAACTAAGGTGCTTAGGCACCTTAGACCTGTCATAAGCTACCTCGATGTAAAGTGAATCGGTCTCTGGCTGGGCAGCATAATAAGGAAACCCCTGGGTAGGTAGGATAAAGTTTATCTGCCCTGCAGGGCATAGCTGGCACCATGTCTGACATGTGACAGGCTGCAACGGTAGCATTCCCTAATGCAGGTAAAACAGGAGGAATGATCTTTGGGGGAGACTCTGGGATCTCCAGAAAGTCCACCACATCCTTTCTGGTGACATCTCCCTCCTCATTATGTAAACACATGGCTGCAGCATTGTTTTATCACACCGAAAAATGTGGGGCCCTCAGAAGGAGACCTAGGAGTATGCTTGACAAAGTCTTCACTAACAGAGGAGCCTGCAGACCTGTCTGAGGTAAAGACCTCCTCTTCCTCATCAGGAAGAATGAGGTCAGGGTGGTACTCCTCCTCGACATCGACCTCTTCTAAGTTCAGGTCCAACATCGGAGGCACCAACCACAGCTTGCGGGAGGGCTTCCTGCGGCCTACGAGGAGGTGTCGACACTGCTGGTGAAGCAGCCTGTATGCGCCCAATTCATGAACAATCACCATGGTAAACTTGGTGAGAATTTTGTTCAGGTCAACGACCGAACACTGTGTCGATCGAGGGGAGATAGATGGTACAGGGATTGACGACCCGTCTGATGGGCCCTATGAACCCGAAGAGTGTATAGCCTGGGGAATAGAGGGGTCAGGCCTCAATGGAAGGGCCGTTGACGAGCCTGTCATCAATAAAGGAGGGACCGACGAAACAAAGGTTGACAACTGGCCGCCTTGTGGATCGGGCGGATGCGCTGTCGGTATGGGTCAGGAGGACACAGAGACGTGGACAGAGACTTTATGCATCGGTGCAGCCGCAGCCGACGATGAACCTCCAGACAAAGGAGGAGAGGCTGTCAGGGAACAAGACCGCCGCCTGGGGGATCTCGGTCCTTTTCATGAACCCCCCCCCCACCGAGGACTTGCCTTGGGCCTTAGAGGCCTGGGAGCTCGATGATCCTGCTGGCGACTGAGAGTCTGGGACCCCGGAGGATCCCTGCCCGGAACTGACTGCTTGTTGTGGAAAGAACTGAAGAGGGAACAGGGCCGCTCATGCCTTTACAGGTTTGATGATGCTGACAGACATCGATTGCATGGGCAGCCCTAGTTGTACTGCTGAAAAACATCCGTGTGAATCCTGCTTCACCGACAGTGAAGTTCCTATTGTGTGACAGTGTATTTGCAGGCTGGTCTGAGGGAGGAGGTTGCCCGTCTCCAGGCTGACCTGGCTAGGATTCGTGAAACCTCCTCCCTCCCTCATCCAGGGACCACCAGGGCCAATGCCACTACCTCAGAGGTTGCCAAGAAAGAGGAGAGGCTGGACCAGGGTGGGCTCAGGGAGGGAGAGGGTGGTGGAACAGAGTTGCATCCCTCCAGCTGTTCCTCTCCACAATTCAATCGCTCTTCTGGTGGATAGTGGTTCCTCTATGGAGGCACCTGCAGTGGAGAACAAGGAGGATGCTGGGAACCTTCACAAAGGAGACCCACAAGAGGGTAGCATGGGACCCCACAGGGGAAGGAAACAACTTCTGGTGGGGGACTCAATCATTAGGGGGGTAGAAATGGGGGAGGAAGGGGAGAGGGAGGTAAGGTGCCTGCCTGGTGCCACGGCTTGGAGGGACAGGAAGCGAATCCCCAAGATCGAGGGAGCAGCTGCACGAGGGAGGGAGCTGGATGTCATTGTCCACCTAGGGACAAATGATCTGGCTAGGAATGGGATCAGAGCAGTGCAAGAGGAGTTTGTAGAGTTGGGGAGGGGCCTTAGACAAGTAGCGCATATGATAACCTTCTCGGAGGTGCTGCCTGTCTATGGCAAGGGTGATTCTAGGGTACTCCTCACCAGGGAATTCAATGAATAGTTGAAAAACTGGTGTGGAGCTCAGAGTTTTGGCTTCACTGGGGACTGGGGAGCCATTTGGAGGATGCAGACCTATACTGGTGCGATGGTCTGCATCTGTCCCGGGGAGACCAGGATCCTAGGTGATAGATTTAAATGCTTCATTGGCAAGCAATTAAACTAGCCAAGAGGGGAGGCACTGAAAAGGAGCAGGGAAATTCCAGCCTCCCACCACAAAACACGGTAATTAGTGAGGTAAACACCAAGGCAGAGAAGTCATTCGGGAGCAGGACAGAGATAAATTTAAAAAAAGGCAAAGGCAGTAAGGACAGGAATGAGGCTAAAATGGGTAAGGCCATCAAAAAGTGGAGGGTGATGAGTACCAATGCCCGTAGTCTGTGTAACAAGTTCCCTGAACTAGTGACCTTGAAGGAAGAGGGTTGCCTGGATACTGTGGCAGTCACAGAAACATGGTACACAGAGAACCATGACTGGGATGTCAACATACCGGGATACACACTCTACAAGAGGGACAGGGAGGGTAAAACAGGAAGAAGAATAGCTCTCTATGTAAAGGAAGGGATCAAAGCAACAGAACTAAAGGGTAAACAGGGAGCAGATGAGGCACTCTGGGTCACCCTGGAGACAGAAAATGGCACCACAATCCATATGGGGGTTGTATATAGACCCCCATCTCAGGGGGAGGGAATGGACAAGGAAATGATAGAAGGCTTCCTTAGAATGGCAGAAAAAGGGGAGATATTGTTGATGGGGACCTGAATATGCCAGATGTTAACTGGAGCACCTTTACTGCAGGCACATCCAAGAGCAGGGTCATTCTTGATGCCCTACAGGGGCATGCCTCAGACAGCTAGTATGGAACCCACTTGGATGGAGCAATCTTAGACCTGGTACTCTCAAATGGGAACGGAGAAAGAATCTCAGATTCAGAAGTGGGTAGCCATCTGGGAACAAGCGACCACCAAACAGTGTGGTTCACGATAAACACAGCCATACAAAAGCAAGAGTAATGGACTTTAGGAGGGCTGACTTTAGGAAAATGAGAGAGTGCCTCAGAAAAGCACTAGCAAACAGGTAAGAAGGAGGGGTGGAGGAACAATGGGAAGTAATCAAAACAGCCATCACAGAGGCAACAAGCCTCTGTGTAAAGCAAATCAACAAAACACAATGAAGGAAAAACTGCTATGTTCTCAAAAGAGGTAGCAGGAAGGTTAAGAAGAAAAGGATAGCATTCAGGAAATATAAGGAAACACAGAAGGAGCAGGACAGAGAACTTTATCAGTTAAAGCAGAAAGAGGCAGGAAGGCAGTCAGAATAGCAAAGGCCCAAACCGAGGAAAGGATAGCCAACTCTGTTAAGAAGGGGATAAGACCTTTTATAGGTACATTAGAGAGTGAAGAAAGACCAAAGGAGGGATAATGAGGCTTAATAAAGGGAAGGGAATGTGGGTAGAGGGTGACAGTGAAAAAGCAGGGATACTGAACGAATATTTCTGTTCAGTATTCACAAAGGAAGAGGAGGGGGAGGTACCTAAACCAAACAAGAGATGCACTCTGAAAACGGGGGTCGATACCAGTCCATTTACAGAAGAAAGGGGTCTGAAAGAACTAATAAAATTGAAGGTAGACAAAGCAATGGGGCCTGATGGGAATCACCCAAGGATTCTAAAAGAACTAAGGGTAGAACTAGTGACACCGCTGACTACTCTCTTTAACAAATCATGGGAGGATGGGGTGGTACCTGAGGACTGGAAGAGGGCAGATGTGATTCCTCTTCACAAAAGTGGGAGCAGGACAGAGGCAGGAAACTACAGACCAGTTAGTTTGACCTCAGTGGTAGGGAAAATGATGGAATCACTTCTAAAGGAAAGAACTGCTGAGTACCTAGAGGCCAGTGGGGTTCAGGACCCAAGGCAACATGGATTCATGATGGGAAGGTCGTGTCAGACAAATCTAATAGATTTCTTTGACCGGATGACCACAGTAGTAGACCAGGGAGGGGCTGTGGACATGGCCTATCTAGATTTTAGCAAGGCATTTGATACAGTCCCACACAAAAGATTAATACACAAGTTAGCCAGTCTTGAAGTGGGTCCCAGGGTGGTAGCCTGGATAACAAATTGGCTAGACAACAGGAGGCAAAGGGTAGTAGTAAATGGAGTCCACAGTGAACAAAGGAGGGTTATTAGTGGGGTACCGCAAGGTTCAGTACTGGGACCGGTCCTTTTTAATGTCTTTATAAGTGCCATTGTAGAGGAACTGGACGGAAAAGTATGTCTCTTTGCAGGCGACAAAAATCTGCAACAGGGTTGATACACCAGATGGAGTGGAAAGGATGAGAAGGGACATGGCAAGGTTGGAGGAATGGTCAAATGTATGGCAGCTCAGATTCAGTGCAAAGAAGTGCAAGGTAATGCACCTGGGAAACAAAAACCCAGGGGAAGAGTACACAATGAGGGGTGAGATACGGACAACAGTAAAAATGGAAAGGGCCTGGGGGTAATTATATCAGATGACCTAAAGGTGGGCAAGCAATGTGAGAAGGCAGTAAGGAAGGCTGAGGGGGATACTGGGATGCATAGGGAGAGACATCAATAGTAGAAAACAGGAAGTTGTTATCCCTCTGTAAAGACAGCTGGTGAGACCCCATCTGGAGTACTGTGTGCAGTTCTGGAGACCCCATCTCTGCAAAGACAGACACAGTGGATGCTGTCCAGAGGAGGGCAACCAAAATGGTGCAGGGTTTGCACCAGAAGACATATGAAGAAAGACTAAAGGAGCTTAATATGTATACCCTTGAGGAAAGAAGGGAGAGAGGGGACATGATAGAAACTTTCAAGTACCTCAAGGGAATCAACAAAGTCCAAGAGGGTAGCATCCTTCAGAAAAAGAGATGTGCAAGAACAAGGGGGCACAATTTGAAGATAGAGGGGGGGGGACAGCTCAGAGGTAATGTGAGGAAGTATTTTTTCACAGAGAAGGTTGGGAGGAACTTCAGGTGGGGGTGAAGGATGACCTTGTCCTTGTGGAAGACCAGATAAGGAGACTCCACCGAGAGCGCTTGGAGATCACTTATCCTTCTGGCTGATGTAATGGCCAACAAGAATGCCGTCTTCCACAACAGGTGTGACATCTCGCACCTGTGCATAGGATCGAATGGCTTGCCCAAGAGCAGAGGCAGCACCACAATGTCCTATGGTGGTGAAGGTGGTGGTTCACGCACCAGGAGGGACAAGTGGTCCAGGTCTTTAAAAAAAGCACTCGACTGGCCCGGCCCGGTGGCACAGAGGGTTGAGGCACTGGACGCATTACCTCACGCTACGCTGGCGACCGGGGTTCAGGAATGGACTCGGGTTAGCCGGGGTGAGGAAGGATTGAGCATCTGCTGACAGCTCTCCTTCCTCGGGGTGGGGGTACCCAGCATCGCGCTGTACACTGACACCCAGCAGAGGCTGGAGGTCAGCACAAGTCCCATGCTAGAAAGGGGTGGACCCACGCACAGGGCATACAACTACCTTCCTGGAGGTGGAGGCAGTCACCCTGCCCACTGCACGAGCATAAGTCCAGGGAGAAAACGGAAAAAAGGTTCGGAGGTGGCAGGCTCAATGATGGCAACCTGCGCCCGCACTTCCCCCCAGCAATCTAGAGATTTATTTATTTTTGTTTTTTTTATTTCTTTTGGTTTCAGAATTACAACCTTTGAGCCAAAGTGCCTCTTTTATAAAGGCTCCAAGTCAGTAGAAGAACAGACAAAACAGTACAATTTACATCACATGATCAGAACATATAATAGTCAAGTGACAAGACTATTTTACAAGCAAGATAAATGTGGAGTATAACCTCAAATACAAATACTTTTATTACAGAAATATATCTAGTCTATAGGTCTAGTTACTAAGTGCAGATTGCTTGTAGCTGGCAGCCAAAATTGGCTTTGTCAAAGAAAATGGGAGGAGGGAGGAGGTATGGAAAATATTGGCATGGGTACAGAGGAGGCATACTGTATAATGTTATTAGGGGATAGGAGAAGGGGGTGTGGTGACGAGGGAGAACAAGCTGATAAGTGCTGTATGCACATGGGCAGCCTAGGGGAAGTGGAAACCAAGTGGAGGGGAAGGGGTTAGGACTCGTGGGGGTGAGAGGGGTAAAAAGGTGGGGGGGTAAAGGTTGGAAGTGTAGGGTAGGGGATGGAACTCCTATCGTTATGCACAGCAGCTGCACTCTTGGGATTCTGCCATGAGGCGACGGAGTTCTTTTCTGAATTGTCCGAGCTTCTTAAAGGTGAAAAAGGGAGGGGGGGGGAAGGTCGTTCATCCAGAGAGGGCCTCAATAGTAGAGGTACCTCTGGGCAAAGGTGGTTCGTTTGCAAGGTACATGCAGTACCCCTCTAGCAGAGCTTCGGGTTGTTTTAGTGTTGGGGTTACGCTGGAAAAGCTTTGAAACTGATTCTGGGATCAGTCCTAGTCGGGCCTTTTTTTCTATGATACATGCCTGGTACTGGGACCTTAAGAGGCAATGGGAGCCTGCCAGTTGCAGAGTAGAGCCTGCAAGAGTGGGAATACTGATTTGCTCCTAGAACAAGTCGGCAGGCTTTGCTGAGCAGGAGTTTAACCCTTTGGAGAGCAGTTTCAGTGGCCGCACTATAGACAGTCAGTCCATAGTCAACAATGGACAGTATTGAGCTTTTGGTGACAAGGCTAAGGGCCTCAGTGGTCATAGCATTTCTGTGTCGGTAAAGGAGTCTGATGTTGGCTGTTTTCACAACATGGTCATTATGGGTGTTGAAAGAAAGGGTGTTGCCTAGGAATAATCCCAGGTATTAAAGGTGTAAGGCCCTCACTCCTGCCTTTTTGCAAAACGACAGGTGGTATGCTGTTGAAGCTGACAGCAGTACCTGGTAGGGACTGGGTTCGGGAAGTACTAGGTTACTCAGCACAGGGGGCCTAGGTTTGGCTACTCTGCACAGGGGCACCCAAGTAAATCCGAACACAGGAAGCAATAACTGCAATGTCCAAAACCAGGAGTGGCATTCTAAAGTGTGGCTTTTACTCACATCCAAACTGAACAAACAAAGCATAGACGGACCCCCATGGGGCTACATTCCTGGTAATGCAGATTAGAGACAACAGAACACTTCTTCACTATTCTAGCCCTCAGGCTCTGAACTCACCAGGCACACAGCCCGGACTTGCACGCAGCTTTGGGTACACAGCCCGATTTGTACACTGCTTGGGTTTTTCCCACGGCCCGGCTCCCCCGCCGGCTACTTGATCCGCGGTCCATATGGGAATGAACCAGTTTTCCTGTTGGTGGCTCTCCAAACCACCTTAGAGCCTTCGACTTCTTAAAGGAAATTTTCCTTCCATCCCACGCCTGGGTACTTCCCTCATCACTGGCCAAGTGCATGAGGCAAAGTAGAAATCCACAGAGCAAATCCGTAGAGGTGGATCTGGTTACTAAAGATGGGGGGTCTCCCATAATCCATACCTGGCCATTTCTCTGGACACTAAACAACTCTTTGAAAGCTTGGCAATGCAGATTACTGGGTAGACGTATGTCACATCTCCTCTACATGTCTTGACTTTTCCCTTTGTGCTGGACTTGAACATACTTTTACTTTTGGCTAAGCCTATTACTCTAGGCCTCCCACTACTTCAGCAGTACAATCCCCACTTTAACACAGTTCAGGATGAAACATGGGCCCTTTAGAAAGAGCAGAACTCACCCTTTGGTTGCAGGTGCCCCACAGGCGAATCTCGAAATCTTCTTGTACCCCACACTCTTGGGAAAAAATAAGGCAGCTTCTTCTCTAGCAGTAGCCAGAGGGTTGCCCCTGGAATAGCAGGCCAACCTTCCTCACCCATCCCCTGAGGGATGGGGCACAGAGACCCGAATCACCGGTCTCCACCACTTTCAGTACAGCTTACAGTACTGTGTCCCTCTTTAGGCGGAAACACATGCCTTTCCCTAAATGTAGCTCTATTTCAGAGCTGAGGCTCCAAGAGCCTGTGCACAGAACTGCTGTGCTCCTCACACAACAATCTCCAACTGCAGACTACTCCAACTGACTGTTCAAAACTCCCAACATTCTACTCTAACTTCCTTCTGCAGATTCCAATGTGGCTCATGCAGCTGTGATAGTTCTATGGTGATGTCATCCCTCAGTCTCAGCTGAGACTGAGAACAGAGTGAGATAGTGTGAAATCCATTTAACTGGAGTTTCACAAGCTGCCTTCCCTGCCTACCACTAGGTCTTACTGGGATTCTAGTAACCCCGGATAACAAGGGGGTTACAAAGGTAGTAACTTTTCATACTGGAATTTTAAGACAATCAGAAGGTGTAAGCCCATATAGGCTGTCCCCACCATATCAGTGGAGGAAACCGAAGTTACCAACTGAGGTAAACTGATCCAACCTTGATTTGAAGGTGTTGAAGCTGGGAGCCCCAACAACTTCACTTGGTATTTTGTTCCAAAGACTAGTTACTCTGGGCAAAAAACTGTATGATTACGTCGCTTCTGTTACTTAGCATGGTAAGTGGACCACCCAGCTCTTTTAAGCTTTGCAGGGTAAAGTGCATTGCTTTTGTTTTTCTGTAGTTCAAGAGGAGTTTGTTGTGAGCAAACCATGACTCCAGTTTATTAAAGCTGCTCTGAAGGGTAGCTGTTATTTCTTAGAGGTGTATTCCTGGTACGGAGATCACTGCATTGTCTGGGGAAAGCAGCATCTTAGCAGTACAATGTTGGCTTCCGGGGTGGGGAAGGCTACTGCCCCTTGCCACCGGCACTGTCATAGGGGGAAACCCATGGGGGATGGCTGGTTGGGGTTGGTGCGGGGAAAGCCTCACCGGAGAGATGAGTCCCCTCTGAGGGAGGGGCCAGAGCCGCCTGCCAGCACTGTAGGAAGAGTAAAGTATGTATGGAAAAAGCACTCAACCACCTTCTCCTGGGCCACCACTGGCTTACCAGCACGTGCCCGGTAACCAGAACTGGCTGCCAGGTTCATCTTTTTTTTTTTTTTTTACAATTCTTTTTCACTCCAGTTCACGGTCCGAGGAGCCTTTCTCGGGCATCCAGCCGGATCATGCCCAGCTCAAAAGTCTGCCTGTCAGCACCTCCTCTCTCCTATCCCCTCACCTAGCAGATGGCACCCCCGGCCTGACCCCTCTGGGGTGGAACGCCCCTCCTCTCTGGGTGCTCTTGCAAACACAGACTCCAGCTGCAGACACTCGGAGGAGGAACATGAGAGGCCCGACAGGACAGGCCCGGCTGTGGGCCTGGGGGCTGGTGCAGTCGCCTACCCCAAGGACCAGATTTTTCCTGTGTTCTATGTTGCTCCCCTATGTGGCACACACCCAGCCTTGCTAACCAGCAGCCTGCCTGCAGCCATGCTGCGGCGTGCTGCCTGGCATGCTGCAGCGCACCCGGTCTCCACCAGGGGTCGCTGGCATGCCAGGCCATCCCTCCCCTCTATTCCGGGGAGGAGAGCACCACAACAGCCCTCAATCCTCAACCCTCCCCGCCGACCCCCAGCGCCAGAGTTCGATCACGAACCCGGGTCGCCGGTGCAGCACGAGGTGTGGCATCCAGCGCCTCAACCCTCAGGGCCACCAGGTGCATCTTAAGGGTCATTGCTCGCAGTCCCAGCTCATAGAGAGACCAGATATACTCCAAGATGCTCACCACAGGACAGGCAAGGGGATCAAGCTCCTTACCCTGGCACCAAATGGAGAGTCTCTTCCATTTAAATGCATAGCATCAGCGAGTTGACTCTTTTCGGGAGGCCTCCACAACATGGAGCATGTCTTTTTTTATACTTTATGTTTATTGAGTTTATCAATATTACACATACATGTAAATCAAGGATGAAGTACATATGAAATACAATTTTTAGGTCCATTGAGGGCACCACCCCTCTTAATACACACATTTAAAATAATAAGCCCGTATCACATCATTAAGATACATCATAGAGAGGTATCCCATATGGGCTATATTAGCCAGTAACCAATTTTTATTAAATCTTTTGCTGTGTTATTTGAACCCATAAGCAGCATAAATATTCTACCACATTATAACCCCCAACCAGAAGGTTACATAATAAACTATAGCTCATCTTCATATAGAAGAAATAACGAATCATGTATCACCATAACACTGAGTACCATTAACAGTACTAAATAAGAGAGAATTAAGCTCTACATTTAAAACTATGCCTGATTTAAGGTGTTCTGCTCATTTAGCAATCAGTTTGAATTAACAGTAGACAATACAATTATTTTAACAAGCCTGCATTCCTGCTTTCAGTGTTTATAAAAGGAATTTTAGGGACTACTTGAGGAAACAACAAAATTATGCCAACATTAACTTTCTTGTGACATAAGTCATTGCAAACTATAGTCCCAAACATTAAAGATCTCTAAAGAATTGCTTCCATGGATCGTGCTGCAAGTCTAACTACAGCTGCTTACATGTCCCAATTTAGGTCACTCCCTCCGCTTCATCATCTTCCTCCAATTGGGACTGCAATCCGTGTTCCCGGTGGTGACGAGACAGTACATGTCTCTGTGTCCAGCCTCCTGGGGATCGGTAAAAACATAGACTTTTCCTTGATGGCCAATTCTGAGGCGAGCAGGGAAGATCAAACTGTGAGGCACCCCACAAAGTGGCTCGTACACCATCAAAACATTTTTTCCTCAGTCTCGTTGCAAAGTTCAAGTCCGGATACAAACTTATTTTCTCCCTATCGCACAACAAAGTCCATTTCTGTCTGGCCAAAGAAAGTATGAAATCCCTCGTTCCCATTCCATCCAAAATTAAAAACGACTGCCCTGGGAACTTCCGAACATACTGGGCGGCCCCTTTTTGCCACTCTATAGACTTTTTGAATTTGTATTTTTCATTTTACGAGGGGCTGTCCTGAGTTGCTGCTCCAGCCACTCGAGCATGAATGATTCCAGGTGATCTCCCTCACTTTGCCCTGGAATTCCAAGCACCCTTAAATTGGCAGCCCTTGCCTGGTTCTCTAGCATCTCAATTCTAGAATGCAGGCCAGTGTTTTCTTTCACCGATTTAGTCGTCACCCCCAAGGCCACCTCTGAACTCCTTCCGGCTTCTCCAGTATCCGTATTAATGAAGGTGACATGTGTCTCAAGAACCGACACGCTGGTGGTGAGAGAGTCAAAATGGGAGGCCAGCCCTTCCACTGAGATGATCAAACAATTTATTTTTATCCCCAAACTTTGTAGGGTTTCTTCTCCCACTATCGCAGACTCAGAGGTAGCAGGGCCTTGGGCAGATCTTGTGGTTGGCGGGACTGGATTTTATTTGCTCCTAGCTCCTTCCTGAGTGGATTGTTCCTTCCCTGGATTGCACATATCAGTTCCACTCATCTTCCGATTGCTAGTCAACCAGTTTTGTATGTTTATTGAACCCTGTTATATAGTATTTTAGACTTTTTTGTAAGTAAAAAAGATTGTAGAGCTGTAAATCCTTTTGGCCATCTTGCTCGGGCTCCACAGCGCCCCCACCATGGAGCATGTCTTTTGACAGACCCAAGGCCTGAAACTCTAGCCACTCAGGAACCAGGCCGAGAGGTGCATGGACCGGAGGTCCGGGTGCAAGACAATCCTCTGTCGTCTAGTAAGCAGCTCTGGGTGCAGAGGCTGCCACCATGGATGTATGCTGCAGACACTGAGGAGATCCGGGTACCAGAAATGAAAATTATGTACCTACCGTAATTCTTGATCTTCTCTTGTATCTTCACCATTCATTACTGCTTGGGTTAAGCCGGAGGCGCACACCCGCTATGGGATTTTTTTTTTTTTTTTTTAGAGTCGGCTCCAACAGCGCCGCCCTCGAGGACGATGTACCGCGTCATGCGCGAGGGGCGGCTGTTAGGTGCCAGACTCCTCCTCCATCTCAGTTCTGTTAATGGAGAGACAAAATAAGTGTAAGAAAAAAGAAAGTGAGGCAAGAGAGCAGAGGGATAGAAAAAGGAAAGGAAATAAACTGAAAAGGAATAAGCCGATGGAGAATAGACAGAGGAGGAGAATTCCTACCCAAGGGACCGTGAGGGCCTCCTTTCGGGGCAGCTCTAGGGAGGAACAGAGAGAGGGAGAGGAAGTAGAAGAAGAAGAAAGAAAGAAAGAAAGAAAGAAAGAAAGAAAGAAAGAAAGAAAGAAAGAAAGAGGCATGTTGAGAAGGAGAACAGTGCCCATGAGCATTGTTGGTTGAGAGACTTATAGGCTCGAAACTAATAAGGAGCAAGAATCCCAGTTGTTAGACTGAGGAGAGGTTCCACCGAACCTTCTGAACAGACCCAAGAGAGGCAGACTCTTGAACTCTCAACATGCCAAGTCCCTTCATCCTAGTTGAGGGCTCCTAGACTGTCCGAGCAGAACCTGTTCCGGAAGAGCGCCCATCCAGGAAGAGGACTAAGTTCCTTAGCACCTTGTTAAGTGCTACCACAGAAGAATATGGGAAAAAAACATGCCTTCTCGGAGGCAATTGGTAAGAAAAATAGAGAGGAACTCAATCCGACTTGCTAAGACAAGGCAGACAGAGGCTTAAAGCTGACAAGTTCAGTCAGCAGCTGGAAAAGCTTTTGAAAAATAATGCCTGCCAGGGGGATTCCGAACTTTGAGGAGGCCAAGACAGGGCATGGCCACCAGGCTGTGAAACTACATGACCTGAAGAAGGCAAGGAATCGCACTATAGGGCAGTCAGAAAGAGTTCCCCAGAATTAAAGAATTTTGCAACCGTACCCGTTCCTCTCTACCTTGAGGAAAAAAGAGAATCCATTCACAAGAATGGGGGAAAAAAATAGATTTTTTTTTTTGGCATAAAGGCCAAGGGGGAGAGAGAGGAACGAGATGGGAGGGGGAGACGCCACAGAAGGAGGCCACTGAGGGGAAGGTGGGTGGGTATCAGTAATGAATGGTGAAGATACAAGAGAAGATCAAGAATTACGGTAGGTACGTAATTTTCATATCTTCCCTTGTCAATCTTCACCATTCATTACTGCTTGGGTGAGTACCAAGCCCCCTCCCCCCTTGACAAAAAAAGGGGGGTAGAACCCTGAGGGAACAAGACCCCCAGCCTCCTGTTGGTGAGGAACAGAAGGGGAAGACCCTGGCTAACACAAGGGAAGCCTAAGTGGGAGAAGAGCTAGGAGGTGTCCCCCGAGGATGGGGAGACGGAGAAAGCCCCTGCAAAAGTCTCCTAGCTCTGGAGGAAAAAAGACGGGTCCCCCGGAAAGCGAAGCGCATCACCCTACGCCGGGCCAGGGGTGACAACCTTGATAGATGGAGCCATGCCATCCGCCTAATGCAGATCGCTGTCCCCGCAAGCCTGGGAGCCACCTCACTGGCATCATAAGATGCCCTTGCTTGGTGTCTTGCCAGCTCCAGGCCTATAGCGGAGAGGGCAATAGCCTGTCTGGTTTGCTCCATATCAGGCATTGATGCTAGGAGCTGAGAGCATCGACACAGATGCCGATTGGCAGGCGTGGTGAGCCTGATGTGATGCAATGCAAGCCACCGCCGAGAAGAAGAGAACACTCTCTTCCCACCGTCAATTGTAGAATCCGAATCTGGTGGGCGGTCATGCGAGCAGGCGGCGGCGCCCAGAAGGAGTCTCTAGGTATATCAAACCCAAGGACGGGTTGGGAAGGGTACCCAGGGATTCCGAGGGGGCACAATACCTTCGACGACAGTCTGCCGGGGCTGGAGAAAGGGCGGCTGGCGACTGCCAGAAACGGATAGACGCCTCCTGGAAGGGGATAGGCCAGGAAGGTACCACCAGGTGCTGGGCACTGAATTCTCCAAGGAATTCACGCGTCTCCCGTTCGGTATTGTCTCGCCTAACGTAAGAGATTCGAAGATCTCTCACCATCCTCGAGGAATCGCTGATATTCAGTGAAATCAGCGTCGGAAGAAAGATGAGCAGGGTTCCTCTTCCTCAGAGGAGGAAGATGAGGATGATGAGAGCTCGAATGTCCAGAAGATTCCTGCGGCGGGGAGAGTCGAAAGACCCGCTCATGCTGTATCTAACGTATGAGGAAGGCCGGCCAGAGAACCTCTGAACTACTCCCAGGATAACGGCCCCGAGGGACCGGCATGGCCTGGAAGAGCGGGGTGGATGCAGAGGTACTGGAGAAGGCACCTACGAAGAGGCAACTGACCTCTGCCAGGGCTCTGAACCGGGGAACGGAGCCCGAGCTGGGGATCCCGGACAACAAACCAGGCCGCAAAACGAGACCCTGAGGATGCGATGCCTGGAAGAGCCCAGAGGGGAACTTCCCCAGACGAACCCGGACTGCATGGGTCCAGAAGGGCAGTCCACAGCAACGCCACCGAGGGAACCCCGGCCCAAGCGGGAAGGGCGGGTTCCGCCACTGCTCCTAGCCACCCCACGAGGGTGGCCGGGGAGACCGGGCACCTGCCCTCGCCCCACCCCTCGGACTCGAAGAGCCCTCCTCCTCGACTGCAGCGTTCCCCCATCCCGAGAGGAGGCAACAGCACCCAGGAGGGCAGCTGTCACAGGCCCCCTAGGAGGGGGAGCCTCCTCCTCAGTCTCCACCACATCACCCCCCTGGGACCCAGGGCCACCCCTAGCCCGAGGACCCTCAGGGGAGGACGGGAGTGGGGACAGTGGAAGGGGCCCGCTGCGCCGCATAGCACCCTGTGCCACTGGGGACCCTGACCCCGAAGAGTCAGGGTGCCAGGATGGGTCCACATCCGTGTCATCGGCCTCCGAAGAGGACAAGACCAGCAGAACCTCAATGCTGGCAACCCCAGGGATCCCCAGTGCAACGGCGCCGGTGCCAGGGACGGCGCCGGACGACCCCCGCCCACTCTCGACAGCCAGGCCTGGTCCTGGCTCCCCTGCCGCACCAGTTAGGCCCACGGTGCCGCTCCTGGTGTCGGAACCTAACCCGCGCCGCGCGAGCATGGACTGGGCCTGCGCACGGGATCGAAAGCGCCGGAGGGCGGCGTCGAGGTGCACGGTGCCAGGCCCAGAAATCGTGGGCCTCGACACTGGGGAGCCTGCACCTCCGAGGAGGTGACTGCCGAGGCGGTGTCCCTCCGCGCTCAGGGGGGGCAGATGCTTCCCGACACTGGGCGAGAAGCCTCTTCTGCAAGAGAAGAGGAGGAAGCCCTCCTCCATGACTGTGAGAAAGCCCGGAGGGACCTGGGAAGGGCCTAGAGAGCTTACCTGGGAATCCCTGGAGCGACACTCTCCCCTAAGGTCAGTGGGGTCTTGCCGAGCTTGAGCGCTGGACTTGAGGACATGGCGGTCCATGGAGAAACAAGCGCCGCACGCGTCCATGTCATGGTTGGGTCCCAGGCAACGGAGACAGACATCATGCTGGTCCGAGACGGAGAAATGCCGACTCACAGGAGCAATCGACGATAGGGCGCCGCCCGCTTCGACTTACGCTTTGCTCCCGAACCGGACATGATGCGAATTCAAACAAGGAAAAAAGTAATAAAGCACTCAGCGCGCAGTATAGAAATAAAAGGAACGGTCTTACCGTATACGGAGTCGAGTGGATGACTGAGAAAAACACGAGGAGTCTTCAGCTGTGGGAAAAACCCGAGAAACTATACGCTACCGCGCAGCAGGTAGCCTCGACGGTGGGAGAAACAGAACTGAGATGGAGGAGGGTCTCTGGCACTTAACGCGCCCCTCACGCATGACGCGCACGTTGTCCCCGAGGGCGGCGCCGCTGGAGCAGACTCTAAAAAAAAAACACCCCTGCGAAGGGAAAGCGCCGCCCGCTTTTCTAACCTAAGCAGTAATGAATGGTGAAGATTGACAAGGGAAGATCTACCGTGGCTAATCTGAAGCTAGCAGGATCATCTGTGCCTTGTCCATCCGGGTCTTGACTGCCATCTTGTGGAACAAAGGGAAGGTAGGGAGGGTGTTCTGGGGGCCTGGGGTCAAGGGACTTGTGAAGGCAATTCAATTCAATTCACTTTATTTGTCAGGTAAGCACATTGGGCCAAGGAGCGTTTACAGGAATGACCTGGAGCCTCAAGAAGTGAGGCTTCAAGTTCAAGTTTATTGCAGGAAAACTCCATTGAGCAAGTTCATTCACAAGGAGGTGGTATACACAATAAAACACACAAACATAATGTACAGAACAATACAAAAGACAATACAGGACATATTTTTAAAAGCATTTGCATAGCCGGCCTGGTGCCACTGAGGGTTAAGGTAGTGGATGCGACACTGCGCGCTACGCCAGCGACCCGGTGTGGGAACGACCTCACGTCATCGGGGTGCCGGCATGGGGGCGGGGTGGTGGCACAGGATCGAGCATGCTGATGGGTAGTTCTCCTCTCCCGAGGGTGGTGAGGTGGGTTGGTGCCCCCATAGTTCCACTCCCACCGGGTGTATGTCCAGCGGGTAGCTGTGAGGCGGAGAGGGGGCAAAATAGTTACGGGAGGTGGAAGGGCTGAGCCGGTGTCATGGGTGCGTGAGCGTGCCTCCACACACTCACATGGCCATGTGCAGGGCCTCGGGGGTCAGGGAGAAAACCTGTAAGATACCTATGTGTCCCCATTACCAGTTGGCGGGAGGAGGCAATGGGGGCCAAACAGCTATACTGGGGAAAAAAAAAAAAGCATTTGCATATAGCTTGTGATTGCAAATAGTTTAAGAAAAACCTTTTTAAAATTAAGATGACTAGTGGCATCTACACAATGAAGGCAACCCCCAACAGTGTCCCAGACTGTGGGGGGTGTTGATAAAACAGCCTCAGTCTGGTGTTCTGCCAGACGGCAACCAGATCCACCAGAGGAGTGTACCACAGGGAGAACAGGTGGTTCACCACCTCCTGATTCATGGACCATTCGTACGACGACTCTCCTACACAGCTGAGAGCATCTGCCAGCTGACTGTTCACTCCTGCAGATCTGCATCCAGGGTGCCCATAAGGATCCAAGTGCGGAGGGCCACCTGACACAAGGGAAGGGAATGTGTTCCACACTGCCACTTTAGGTAGAACATGGTCATGGTGTTGTCCATCTGGACCTGCATGAGCTGACCCGGGTAGGGAAGCAAATTCCATCAGAGCAAGCCGCACTGCACGAAGCTCCAACAGCTTTACGTGGTGACAGAACTCCCTGGGTGACGAGAACCCATGGGTTATGTGATCTCCCAGGTGTGCTCCCCACCCCACCAGACATGCATCCGTCATAAGTGTGATTATCGGTTCTGGACGGACAGACAGGATTCCTTCTTCAAGATGGTCAGGGATCAGCCACCACTAGATGGCGACCCACATCAGCTGGGTCACTGTGTCTAGCTGGTCCAGGCGGCCTAGGCACTGGGATCACAGATGGCCCAATTCCCACAGCAGGTGACGCATCCACCGGCAGGCCCAAAAGACCACATTGGTGGTGGATGCCATGTATCCCAGCAGCCACAGGAAATCCTGGACAGGGTACAAATGCCCAACTTGAATTGATCAGGCAAAGGAGGTGAGGTCCTGAGCCTGGTCTGCAGGGAGATGGGCCCTGACCCATAGTGAGTCTGGTCTACCCCAATGAACTTGATGTCCTGTGAGGGGATCAGTTCAGACCTGTCCAGACAGACCAGCAGGCCCAAGTCTAGGCAGGTCTGGACAGCAAGGTCTCTGGATCTCTCAATGGTCTCTATGGACGGCCCGGCTATCTGCCATCCAGGTAGGGAAACACCCGGATGCCTTGGCGCCTCAGGAAGATTTCCACCACTGTTGTGTACTTGGTGAAGACCCTGGGCACCAAGGACAGACCAAAGGGCATCACATGATACTGGTACAGGACCTCTTCTGCTCAGAATCAGAGGTACTGGCGGTGGGAAGGACAGACTTGAATGTGGAGGAAAACATCCTGGAGGCCCAGGGAGCAAAACCACATGTTTTGGTTGAAAGACAGAATATTCTGGTTCAGAGTGACCATCTAGAACTTGCACTTCTGCATGAACTGGTTCAGACTGTGCAGATCCAGGATGATGCACCAGCTCCCCATCCATTTCGTAATGAGAGAGTACTTGGACACATAATTTTAACTAGCCATGGCATCCAGGACATGGGCTATGGTTCCTTTTAGAAGGAGCTGAGTGATGTCCACTGGAAGGACAGACAGTGTGTCCTAAGACACCTGGGACTCCCCAGGAGCATGGAATCAGTAAGGCAGGAGAGCCTCAAAGTCCAGAGGCAGCCCTCTGCCTACCATGTCTAACACCCACTTGTCCGTTGTGATATCAGACCAACGTGGGAAGAAGTGATTCAGCCAACCCATGACCGAGAGCACAGAAAGGGACAGAGGACGGGTTGAGGAATGACACCACTCAACCCGTCACTGTGCAGCATTTGCGGGGGTACCAGCCATTGCAGCCAGAGGGGCACCACCACCCCTGCCCCCACTGTTCTTTAAGTCCTGGCCAACAAACCTTTTTTTTTTTTGTTTTTTTTTGTTTGTTTGTTTTTTTCCTTCTTGATTTATCTCCTGTTCCCGGAGCCCCTTGGCCTGATTGCCCCCCATGCCAACTCCGGAATTCACGGGCTTACCTTATGCCTGACTCCGGAAGCGGTGCCTGCAGGAAGGGGTCGGCTTCATCCTGCCGCCAGGGAAGATATCTCCTCCCCGCCGAGGGATGCAGTGAGTTCTCCCGGAGAGAAGAGCTGCCATCCGGCCACTCTATCCAGCTCGCACTTCGACGGCCCAAGCTCGCTCCTGAACTCGGGTCTCCGGTGTGGTGCAAGGTAAGGTGCGCAGCGCCTCAGCCCTCTGTGTCACTAGGCCGGCTCAAACTTGGGTTTTGGATGTTAAGCCTGGTACTACCCCTAGTGAGGCTGCTGCTGCTGGGGAGGCTGTAGCTAAAAGGACCTACACTGAAAAGTCTGTTTCTTAGGCTTCTTCTTATGGTCCTTCTGGGATGATGCTGCAGAGTCAAGGGTGGCACTGGACGTCTCGATATGGGTGACATGTTCTTCTACCCCAGGACCAAAGACACCGATGCACAGGAAAGGGACACTGATCAGCTTATGCTGGGTGTCCACTGTGAAGGTGGACAGATACAGCCAGGCCCTGCGATGTATAGAGATGGCCACTGCCATGGCAGGGGCCCAAGAGTCAACCATGTCCAAGGCTGTCTGGAGCTGGTGTTTAGCCAGCAACTGACCTTAGTCTTGGATAATCTTCACCACTGATTCCTGATCAGCAGGGAGGTGACGGAGAATAGTATCAAAGACTCCCATCAGGAAGTGACCAAATCTGGCCATCAGGACAGCATAGCTTGCCTGACAGAGACCCAAAGATGCTGCAGCACAAACCTTTTTTGCAACGTGGTCACTCTTTCTGGACTCTTTTTCCAGAGGCTTGACCATGTCCCCTTGGCCCCCAGATATGCAGAAGGCCGAGTCAGACAGCAGTCCTCCGGTGGAAGGGTGGTCTGAGAACTCACAGAGGGACCACGTGGAGACCGCATACTTGTAGACCATGTAGGAGGAGGGTGCCGACAGCAAGCTGGACACTGCAAAGCTCCTTGGCAGGTCCCACAATGGCTTCAGCCATTGAAAAGGCAACCCCCAGGTAATCATCCCTGCCCAAAATGTCCATGAAAGGGTACTTAGCCCTTTTCTGGACTGGCTGTAGCAGGACAGACCTGGACTCCGAGATTAAATGGATGAATGATCCTACAGATACCAGGCCACGCCAGCCAAGTGGTATAGAAAGCTGAGGTGCTGGACGCCATATCTCTTAGCACGTTGGCGACCCAAGTTCAGGAATGAGCTCAGGTTGCTTGGGGGGGGCAGGTGCAGGCTGGGAGAGGACTGAGCGGTCACTTGGTAGCTCTCTTCTCCCAGATTGAGGAGGCAAGCCTTCCTGGCTCTTGGCTGCCACCAAGTGGAAGCTTGGCGGTAGCATCAAGCAAATGGGGGGCTGGCATTAGGGCCAGTTGAGTGGGGCACAGTCACTGATTCCAGAGCACAAGTGCACCTCCATGTACCTGCGCTTCTGTGTCGCTAAGGCCCTGCGGAGTATTGGGGAGAAAACCAGAAAATATGTCCCCCACTGACATATATGATGGCCCTCAGGAGCTCTCGGGTTCTGTGTTGTGTGGATCCCAGTTGGTAGTATTCACTGGGGGAGCAGATAATGGGACAGAGGGTGCCTGAGACATGGCCCGAAGAAAGACATGCGGTGGCAACAGTAAGGTAAACGCTCTATGAGAGAAAAAAAAATACAGGTCCATGCTCGGTGATCAGGTCCTCGACTGAACCCCGGTCTAGGATTCTGCTTGGGTGATCTGCACCAACAACAGGCCTGGCAAGCTGGTGGCCAAACAGGCATCCCTGGTTGGAGTGCCAACCTTCAGCTGCAGTGGTGGTGACGCCACCTGAAGGGGTGAAAAAGCAGTTGCAGGGAGGACCTGCACTGCATGGACTGGTCAGGGTATGACTGGCAGTTGGCAGGTGATTAAAAGTCCAAGGGGCAGAGCCCTACCCCCACCATGCAATGGCCCACTGCTGCCAAAAGAGCTCCTCATAGCACCAGCACATCTTGTGATGGCGTTTCTTCTCATCCGAGGACAAGGAAGTCAAGAAGCACCAACGGCGAAACCTCCTGATTGAGCAGGATTGAGAGCAAGAGAGTCTCAATCAAGACCTTAACTGAGACCTCGCCTGCCAACCGAATGATCGTCGTCGAGGCAAGCCTTCTGGCTGCCTGCTGTATACTCAAGATGCAGGAAGGGTGGATCCAAAGCTGTCATGCTACAGGTACAAAGTAATCCACAAATAGAGAAATCAAGCACTGACCACCACTGAATAATTCCAAGGTTTACTGCGAACTATAGAGCAAAAAACAAACAAAATGGGAAAGGTGCCACAAGGTGTGCTGACCCCTGTGAACTACGCCTAATCGGTTTCACGCATGTGCGCTTCTTCAGGGACTGCCTTTGCACCCAAATGATTGTAGTTAAACACACATTTCATTTAAAGACACAGTGTACCACAAACACATAGTGAAAATTTAAAGTGAGAAACAAAGGTAAAAAAGACTGGTATGGCAGTGTGTAATTATGTCAATTAGTGGGACCACGAATAGTCCCATTTTCACTTGGACTAGACACAATTGCCCATAAACCAGGTTGCTAAATATTACAGGCATGGCGAATCCAAAAAATAAAAATAAAGGTTGATTTTTTTTTTATTTTTACTCTATTTAGACTCTCTCTGCAGCTGGGGTACTTACCCCTTCAGCCAGTTACGCAGGTGCTCAACTAGTCCCGATGCCAGCCTCCGCCTCGACAGTGAAGCGGGGAGGACCGTAGCTTAACCCTACAGAGGGGCACCTCCCCCGGCGAGGGGAAAACCAGGAGAGAAGATCGCATCACCCTGGAGCCCCCGCCCCGACTGTCAGGCTTTGCCTGGCGTCGGATCGGTCGTCTGTTGGTGGCTTCATGCTGCTGCGGAGAGGGAGATTCTGTGCGATGGTTCTCCCAGGGAGCGGATGTGCACTAATGTCCAGTGCACTCTCGCAGGATGCCCGCCGCTCCCAGACCCCAATTGTAGGCTTGCTGATCACTGCTTTCCCCAGTCTCCACTGGGGGCCGCCAGTGCAGTGAATGAAACTCTTAACCCTCCCCAGGAGAGGAGAGCAGTCCTCCGGACGTTCAATTCTCTCCTCCCCTGCCAACCCCCGATGACCCAAGTCAGCCGTTCCTGAACCTGTCGCCGACGTGGCGCAAGGTGTGGCGTCTAGCATCTCAACCCTCAGCGCAACCAGGCCAGCTAATGTTGATTATTACCCATACTTATTGCTCTCTCATTTTAAGCCACTGCTTACAGCCCATGTTCATTACAACAAGACAACATATTTTCAGCAGCTAGTGAGGCTATCAAAGCAACATATCCACATGCAATGCTTAATGGCTGCGAAACAGCAGAAAAAATAGCACTTTATTTTTTTTTTTGGATTCGCCATGCCTGTAATATTTAGCAACCTGGTTTATGAGCAATTGTGTCTAGTCCAAGTGAAAATGGGGCTATTCGTGGTCCCACTAATTGACATAATCGCCATATCAGTCTTTTTTACCTTTGTTTCTTACTTTATATTTTCACTACGTGTTTGTGGTACACTGTGTCTTTAAATGAAATGTGTGTTTAACTACAATCATTTGGGTGCAAAGGCCACCCCTGAGGAAGTGCACATGCATGAAACCAGTCGGGCCTAGTTTACAGGGGTCAGCACACCTTGTGGCACCTTTTCCATTTTGTTTTTTGCTTCATAGTTTGCAACAAACCTTGGCATTATTCAGCGACGGTCAGTGCTTGGTTTCTCTATTTGTGTGCCTGTTGTACACTGCATGCCTGGCCATACTGACCAGGACAGGCTTAAAAGGCTCAACTGCCAGTGGAGGCTGCTCCCAGGGTAAACCAGGGACACTGACTGGTCCACATCCTCCTGAGTTAAAACCAGGAGCACTGTGGTCTGGGGGACAGACTCCTGTATCTCGTCCAACAGTTGGTTGACAGGCTCAAGGAAAATTTCCACAGCCTGCTTGACCGCAGTGTAAGTCAATAAGCCTGATGGAGGTGCCAAAGCGTTCTTGACCTGCCCTTTGATCAATGGGGTCTTGGCCACAGTCGAGTAGTCAGGGGAGCTGTGGATCGGAATGACCCCGATCTCTCCCTGTTCCAAGACCGGCAAGGCTTGAGTTATGTTGCCACTGTGGACACAGTTCTACTACAAGGTCTGGAGAGCCATGCACATCTCGCAGAAACCTTCTGAGAATGACCCTCCAACACTGGCCTCAGCCAGGCACAGAGCAGAGACTGAAGAGGTACCTACCGCAGCAGCTGCCACTTCCTCCCCAAGGGCCAAAAGCTGAACAGCAGACCCACCAGCCACCAAGGCCTTCTTGTAGCCTTTAGGGCGGTCTTTCGGATACCACTAAGAAGGCCAGCCGAGGGTAAGACAATGCTTCCTATCTTCCAGAGATTCTGGGAGCATCAATAAACAGAGGCCATATCGTGCTGCCCATCCAGGCAATAAAGGCAGGTGTCATGCGAATCAGTGGCCAACATTTTCTGCTGGCATCAAACACAAAATTTAATTCCTGGCTTCCGATGCTTCATCTTCACCAATGCCGTGGAGTTGAAGGGAGAGAGGAAACACAGCTACAAGTTTCAAAAACTTTGAAACAGAGGGTTCGCCAATGACCCACTAATTCCTTAGTGAGAGCATGAAGGAGGCACCCTATTCTTCAAGTGGAAAGAAAGATCTGACGTGACAGGGGATCTGATATCACAGGGCAGAGTAGGGGGATATATCGTCCAGGTGATGGGAGGAGTTCAGCTTCAAGGTGTCCAATTAATCAGCAGTTCTGGTGGAACTGCTAAAGTGGGGATACTAAACTGTATCCACACCACTAGAAATCACATTTCATATCTTGGAACTATGTACGTGGTAACTGGCTAACAGACATCTTTTCTCAACCCACTCACTCTCTAAAGGCCTTAACAACTAAAACACACCAAGGGAGAAGAACAAGTACAGTGCAACCTCTATAATCCACCCCTCTATTATCGGCCACCCTCCTTATCCATCAGCCTGACCTCCTGCACCGTTCTCTCTCTATGGAAATTCCCTCTATTATCCGCCACCCTCTCTATACGCCATCCGCCAGTACTTTCTGATGTACAGGCTGTTATCTTCCTAATGTTATTCTCCCTCTATTATCCACCAAGTCACTGGCACTGATGCAGGGCATTATTATGGTCCTGAGTTTTGGGCTGTTTTAAATGCCTTAATAAGACATATTTTACAGTGCACTGCTGAGGACTATGTTACCTTTGAGAATGGAGTTGAGGTTCTCAACAACATCATTTATGAAGAGATTACTGAAACCGTCGGGGGTGGAGAAAAGGAAGATTTCATATTCGAAGCAAGGGTGGACTTTAAAATGATTTTGCTCATCTGGACTAGTGCAGCTAACCTTCTTCTTGTCCGTCTCAAGGAATGCATCTTCCATGGCTGGCAATGAAGTTAAAAAAGTCATGTCTCTACTTTAGCAGGCTCTGGTCCACATGCTAATCTCCTTCATTGTTTCAGATGGCTAGGTATGAATAACAGCGCTTTAAGAGCTCTTTAAAGATTGTGATGAAGAGGGTTGAGGAGGGTGGGGCTAGTTGCACAATCGAGCAGACTCGATAGACCGTAAGGCATGCTTCTGCTGGCATTTTCGTATGTTCGTAATCACATGGCACCTAGCAGTGCAAGGTGTGGATCCCATAAAAGACTCAATGTGAGTCATTGTCACCCCATTGTTAGGGTTTCCAACTAGTGTTCAATCTGTGAGCAGGGATAGAATGCTCTTAAATCATTAGCTGCCAGTGTTCTGAGTTTGAGTCTCTGTGTATGTTGATGTGTCTCACATTATTAAGGCCACTGTTCTTCATTTTCCTATATTGTGAATACAATTACCCAACATTTTAGTGATAAAATGTTAGGAGGTATATAGTGTCTGCCATGCAGGTGGTGGGTTTTTATCCCAGCCTCCTCACAGTCACTCCCTCTCCCTCTCTTCCCAGTCTCCCAGCTCTGTACATTCCCTAGACACCACTGTGGGCCAATGAAAGAGGAGGACTTGGATGCTTAAATGAAATTAATCATGACCAATCGAGCCAAACAGATGTCCACTGATTACTTTAAAACTGATTGATGATAAATGAGAAATTAACTAAACTAGATTTGTATAGCCATACTGTGTTTTTCAAGTAATTTCATTACCAAACTGTACAAAAATAGTTATCACCAAAGTTTAGTCCTTTGCTAATTTTCCCATATTTTACCAGTGTAACACAACACACCTCTATTATCCACCAAAAAGTTAGTGCACCAAAGTTGGCAGATAATAGAGGGTGCGCTGTATTAGAAAAATGGTAATTTTCCAGTTTTGGCCCCAAACATTTAAATGCTATACCAATGAGCATGAATCTAGACCAAATGAAATTGCAGTTCAAACATGAACTTTAAATTATTTGCATAATATGTCTAACTCTACAAGTGTTCTGTAATTTCTTGTAAATGTGCATTTTTAATTGCATCACTTAATAATTTGCAGTGTTTTTTCTTGTTTAATTGTCCCCAGAAAAGCCTGAAAATGGGATGTAGTGACCAAGACTGCTTTACCTGGTTAAATAAATAATTGCAGCTTGGAGACAGTGTGGTCAAGTGGCTAGAACTCTCATTTAGGAACCAGGTTAAAAACCCCACTAGTGTCAAAATATTCACTGAGTGAACTTGAGCAAGTCACGTAACCTCAAAGTGCTTTAATCCATCCAGCTGTTGAAACAGGTAGAAGCAGATCCATACTGAAAATGAGATGTTGCATCTCATCTGGGTTACTCTGAGTGCATAAGTTTTAAAAACTAAGTTTTATATCATTTTAAAATGTTTCCCATTTACAACAGAACCATCTACAATCGCTCATAGATGGACATGAAATCATACTGAAGTGAGAAACAGGATTTAACAACGTACAGTAGCGCAAACAATCTTTCTACCATAACTGGGAAACAAGTTTATAATGTAACATTAATTCTAGACTGAAGATGTGCTCTCGACCAATTGCAACACTCCCCTTCACTGTGCATGAGACACACTTATTCTGTAAAGGGTATCTCACATGTAGCTGCTCTGGAAACAGGCATGTTCGGGGGAAGTTAAAATGCTACATTTAGTTTCGGGTAGCTGTGTTGTGCAGACTCTGTTCCTGTTACCAGGCCACACTGTAAAGAAGAAAAAATTACTCACCTTAGTAATTGTGTTTCTTCTAATGGAGTCTTGCTGTATTCTGACATATGCAGTTAGCCCCAGCACTTGAACTGCCCCGGAGATGAAAGAGGTAACTCTACGCAGAAGCACAGAACATTGAGCTCGAGCTTGGGATTCAAACCTCTGTCTGTGGTGCTTCAGAGTGTAACAGTCAGTGTGGACACTGTAAACAAATAAACCAACAGGCAAATACTTGAGTCCTAAAAGACTCAAGTTGAGAACCCAAGATAAAAAAAAAAACAGGTAGTGAACAAAATATATAACATATAAATTTAAAACAGAACAACAACCCCACCCTAAAGAGGATGGGTGTTAGATACACCCCTGAGGTACAACACTGTACCTGCCAGCCCATGCCCCACAAACTAGGTTCTGAGAGGGGAGGTGTGGGGGGGGGAATACAGCAAGACTCCATTAGAAGAAACACAATTACTAAGGTGAGTAATTTTTTCTTCAAACAACATGAAGTCTTGCTGTATTCTGACATATGCAGACTACCAAGCAGTACCTCCATGGAAGAGGGTACCGAACCTATTTTGGGAATAGGCTCTGTAGTACTGTTGTACCAAACCTAGCATCACTCCTAGCATGGATATCCAGAGAGTAATGCTTGGTGAATGTATGGACTGTTTTCCAAGTGGCTGCTTTACATATCTCTTGTAAAGGTATATCCCTGGCAGCAGCCAGAGAAGAGGCTGTACCCCTAGTCAAGTGGGCCCTCAGGCCTGAGGTAGGTGTTTTACCTAGCCTGGTATAACATAATTGTATACAAGCTACAATCCGCCTGGCAATAGTTCTTTTAGTAGCAGGCCTACCTTTTCCCACTTCACCATAAGTGAGAAACAATTGAAGACAGTCATTCCTATGTGCCTTAGTATGCTCTATGTAATAGCTAAGTGCCCTTTTAACATCTAAACAGTGTAACCTCCTTTCTCCTGAAGAAGAATGACCAGTGAAAAACACAGGACGAGACATGGACTGATTTAGATGGAAGTCTGAGACCACCTTGGGTAAGAACCTCCTACTGATTCTCAGAACCACCTTATCCCTATGGAAGGAGATAAAGTCAGGCTCAACTGACAGGGCCTGTAATTCACTAATCTGCCTGGCAGAAGTAACAGCTACCAGGAACACAGTTTTCCAAGTCAAGTACTTAAACTCTGCCAAAACCACAGGTTCGAAGGGTGACTGCATAAGCTGAGCAATGCAAACATTCATAGAAACATAGACTTTGACGGCAGATAAGGACCGCTTGGCCCACTTAGTCTGCCCATTTCCCTACCTACAGGATAAGCCGCAGATCCTAGTTAACCAACAGACTATTTCTTCCTACTCCCCACAAGAATTGCCTTATGTCTGTCCCATGTATTCTTGTATTCTCCCACAGTTTTAGACCCCACAACCTCCTCAGGAAGGCTGTTCCATGTATCCACTACCCTCTCTATGAAAAAATACTTCCTCACATTGCCCCAGAACCGCCTCCCCTCTATCTTTAAATTGTGTCTCCTTGTTCTTGCATGTCTCTTTTTCTGAAAGATGCTACTCTCTTGGACTTTGTTGATTCCATGATTCCACTGAGGTACTTAAACGTCTCTATCATGTCCCCCCTCTCCCTCCTTTCCTCAAGGGTATACATATTAAGCTCTTTTAGTCTCTCCTCTTATGGCTTCTCTTGCAGACCCTGCACCATTCTAGTTGCCCTCCTCTGGACTGCCACTATCCTGTCTATGTCCTTGCGGAGATGGGGACTCCAGAACTGGACGCAGTACTCCAGATGGGGTCTCACCAACTGTCTGTACAGAGGGATAACAACTTTCTGTTTTCTGCTGGTGATGCCTCTCCCTATGCATCCCAGTACACCCCAGCTCTCCCTACTGCCTTCTCACATTGCTTGCTAACCTTAAGGTCATCTGATATTATTACCCCTAGGTCCCTCCCCCCCCCCATTGTGTAATCTTCCCCTGGGTTTTTGTTTCCCAGATGCATTATTTTGCACTTCTTTGCACTGAATCCTAGCTGCCATATTTCCGACCATTCCTCCAACCTTGCCAAGTCCCTTCTCATCCTTTCAGATCCCAAGCTGGAGAAGGCTCTCTAAAGGGAGGGTTGATATGAACCAGACCTTTGAAGAACTTACTGAAAACAGGATGAGATGCCAGGGAAGAGCCCTTCCCTGCTGACAGGAATGCAGAGACGGCTCTGCAACATGAACTTTTAAAGTGGCTGGCCTAAGGCCTAAGCCATTAAGGTGAACCAGGTGATCTAAGACTGTGGCAATACCCGCAGCTTCTGGCAGAATATCCCTGTGTGAACACCAAATGAATATCTTCCATTTGGAGTTATACGTTTGCCTGGTAGAAGGTTTCCTAGAACCCCTGAGGATGTCTAAAACTCCCTGAGAAAGATACAGGCCTGTGTATTCTAACTCTTCAAGAGCCAGACCTTGAGATTGAGAGACTGGAGATTGGGGTACAAGATCCTCCCTTGAAAGGAGGTTAAAAGACTGTGTCTCTTGGGAAGAAACAGGGGAAGAGAGACTGCTAAGGACAACAACAGAGGATACCAAGGTTGCCAGGCCCAGTCTGGAGCAACTAGAATCACTGTGCAGAGTTGTGACCTGATCTTTATTAGAACCCTGAACAACAGGGGAAAGGGAGGAAAGGCATAAAGGAACTTGCCTTCCCAATTCAATATCAGAGCATTCAGGGGGACAGTCCCCAGGACTGGAGGTCTGCAGCAGAATTGGGGAAGTTGACGATTATCTGGGGCTGCGAAGAGATCATCTCTGGAGTGACCCATCTAGTGAAGATTACTTTCAGGATGAGAGGATCCAAGGTCCAATAGTGATGGCCCTGGGAGATTCTGCTCAGAGCATCTGCTAGAACACTGTCCTTCCCTGGGAGGTAGACTGCTATTACGGAAGTTTGTAGGGAGTAGGCCAGAGACAATACTCTCATGGCCTCTGTGCACAAGGCCGTAGACCGAGTGCCCCTTGCTTGTTGATGTACCACATGGTGGTGGTGTTGTCTGTCCTGACCTGAACTACCCTGTTCCTCACTGAGTCCGAAAAAAACTGAAGGGCCAAGAATACTGCCCTGAGTTCCAGAAGACTGATATGAAGGGGAGAGACTCCAAGTGGGCTCCCCAGTCCAGGAGAGAAGCATCTGTGGTGAGAACCACTGAAGGAGTTTGCCTGAGATTGTCTTGGTCCAGCCACCACTGGAGAGCTTGGACCAGAGTCTGAGTCACTGGAATCAGCTTGGTAAGTGAATCTTTATTCCGAGACCAAAAGGACCTTAGGTGGAATTGAATGTCCCTCATCTGGAACCTGGCCCCTCGCACCACTGCAGTGGAAGCTACCATGTGGCCTAAGAGCTGAAGAAAATGTCTTGCTGGACGAGAAACCAGAGGATGAAAAGAGGAAGCGAGATCTGTAATGGCCTGAACTCTTGCAAGTGGGAGGAAGGCCTTTGCTTGAACCGTATCTAACTCTATCCCTATGAAAGCGAGAAGCTCTACTGGTTCAAGAACTGACTTTGGCAGGTTGAGGAGGAACCCCAGGGAACTGAGCAGATCCTTAGTGACCTGTAGAACTGACTTGACCTGGTCGGAAGACTGTCCTACAATTAGCCAGTCATCCAGGTATGGAAACAGAGAAATGCCCTGCCTTCTGAGGAAGGCCACTACTACTGCAAGACACTTTGTAAACACCCTTGGAGCTGATGTTAGGCCAAAAGGCATAGCTCTTAACTGATAATAGCCTGAAAGCAACTTGAACCTGAGGTACTTTCTGTGGGACCTCCTGATGGGAATATGGAAATAGGCATCTTTGAGGTCCAGGGAAGCTAACCAGTCTACTGGCCTTAGAGAGGGAAGAATTACTCCCAGAGTCACCATTTTGAACTCTGGTTTTAAGATATGCCTGTTCAAATACCTTAAGTCTAGGATGGGTCACTACTCCTCTGTCTTTTCGGGGTAAGGAAATATCTGGAGTACAGACCCTTGCCCCTGTGTAGAGTAGGAACTCTCTCTACCGCTCCGAGTGCCAGCAAAGAGGAAACCTCTGCTTCTAAAGCAATGGTTTCAGAGATGTTTGTAGGTGGAAAAGACCTGACCCTCATTTTTGGAAACTTTTTGAAACTGAGGGCCAGTCCCTGGCTTACTACGTCCAGGACCCACTTGTCTGAGGTAACAGACTTCCAGGCCTGGAAGTAGCAAGCTAGCCTGCCTCCTACTGGAATTGGGGAGTTGACCCAGGCTGACACATCAGGGTGTCTGCTTGGCAGGAGCCTTAGACTGGGAAGAGGATGCAGTCCTGCTCATCCCCCTCCTGCCTCTCCCTTGGAAGAACCCCCTCTGTGGGAAGGGAGAGGAGTCCTAGGCTTGGTAGAAAGGCCTGTGAAAAGGCCTGCCCCCTGCCCCAAGATTGCTGCCTCTAAGGAGTGACTTGCCTTTCCTTGGCCTGAGCACTCCTGTAAGTAGTCCTGTATTCATCCATTTTTTTCATGTAAGCCTCTGTCTGCTCCCCAAACGGAGAGTTACCCACTACAGGGAAATCCATGGCCTTAGCCAGGGTGTCCTTCGAAAGGCTAGTACATCTGAGCCAAGCAAATCTCCTAAGAGACACAGATATAGCCATGACTCATGATGCCACATCATTTGGGTCCACAGCAGCATAGAACTGTACTTTAGATGCCTCAGTCCCATCGGCAGCCACCTCCTCCAGCTCTCTCGCCAGCTGGGGGGAAGCCTGTTTGGCCAATTCCAGAACAGTATCCCAACTGGACTTCTGGTACGTGGCTGCATAGGCCATATAATACGCCTGCCTGAGTCCCAAGGAGGATGCCAAATACTGTTTTTCTGGCCATGGCATCCACCTTCCTGGAGTCTTTATCTGGGACTGTAAAGCCAAAGGTATGTTAGCCCTGTCACAGGCTGCAGCCTGCACTACCCCAACATGGATGCAAAGACTGTACAAAAACTCCGTACCTGAGCCTGACAACATGCACCTCCTGTCAATTCTCTTGTCCACTGGAGGTAGAGAGTTTGGTGTCTGAAGAAACTTCTTTGTCTGTTTCCCCAAAGATTTGTGAAGGGGAACAGACAAACTTTTAGACTCTGGGATGTCCATCATCTCAACAAAATCAGGCTCCTCTTCCTCCTCTGCAGCTTCTACCATGGGGAGCTGTAGAGTTTCAGCCACCTTTCGTAGAACAAATAGTGGGAAGGGGACTCAGAAAGTCTGGGAGGGGAGACACTGGAGGGTCTGTCTGGGGAGATATCCAGTTCAATGAGCACATCCAGACCTTCTAAATCATCATCATCTTGTTCTGGAAAGTCTTCGTCCCCCTCCCACTCCAATTCATAATAGGCATCCGGATCATAATCCGATGGAGTGGGACCTAACCGAACCGACCGCCTAACCGATGGTGCCGGTTAGGACAGAACCAGTCAAAGCGAATGAACAATGCTTAGCGCTTTGGCTATCTTATCAGCTGTTGGAGTACGCAGTTCTGGATCTGAACTGGCCGATTTCCTTTTTCTTTTCACCGGAACCGACCCCTCCGAGTCGGGTCTCCTTTTGCCCGAGGAGGTATCGCCCAGGTCAGTGGCACCTCCTCAGGTTCGGCCGCAACCGAACCGGGCTGGCCATCCGGGTCAGCGGACTTGTCGGCCTCCCTTTCCTTTAGCCTACTCAATCTCTTATCCATAGTGGCTTTGGTAAAATTCTTACATATTTGGCAGTCTGTTTTGAGGTGGTCAAACCCCAGACAATAAACACAGATGAGGTGAGGATCAGCCTTGGCAAAAGCTTCCCCACACTCACTACAGTGTTGAAACCCAGTGGACCCGGTTTTCTTCTTGGGTTTCTCAGACATGGCCAGACTAACAAAATTACCCTTAATAGCTGTTACGCCAGGTAATACTCTCCAATCGGTAACCAACCATGTTACGGGCTGTGGAAAGAAATCGGTAAAAGTCCGTTTTTTTTTTTTTTTTTTTTAAACTGATCGGAACCGGCACACCACTTGCAAATTCCCAGAATTTAAGTTTAAACAGAAACAGTCAGTTCCCAATCGAACCGACCACTAGAGAACCGAAGAAGAAAAAATTACTCACCTTAGTAATTATGTTTCTTCTAGTGGAGTCTTGCTGTATTCTGACAATTTGCAGTTAGGTCCAGCCTTTCAACTGCCCCGGAGAACATAGGATTAACTTTTCTATGCATAGCATAGAATGTTCATCTCAAGCTCGGTTGAAGCCTCTGCCTGTTGTTATTCGAACTGCAACCGTCAGATCTTTACAAGCAAAAACTCACTAGGTGTTCTGTGTGGAAACTGTAAAAATTTTAACTAGCCAACTGGCAGAAATATAATGTTTTTGGTTCTCAAAGGAAGACTCAAGTCAGAAAACCCAAAAACAAAAACCAATCAAATGAAACAACATTCCACCCAAAGAAAAAGAGGGTGTAAAAGGGGGCACCTCTAGGGTACCAAAACTGCCTGCCCACCCACATCCCAAAATTTAGGTTCTGAGAGGGAGACAGAATACAGCAAGATTCCACTAGAAGAAACAATTACTAAGGTGAGTAATTTTTTCTTCAAACAACATGAAGTCTTGCTGTATTCTGACAATTGCAGACTACCAAGCAGTACCTCCATGGAAGAGGGACAGAACCTACTTTGGGGATAGGCTCTGAAGTACTGCTGTGTCAAACCAAGCATCACTCCTAGCCTGGATATCCAGAGAGTAATGCATGGTAAAAGTATGGACTGTTTTCCAGGTGGCTGCTTGACAAATTTCTAAGAGAGGGATATCCCTGGCAGCAGCCAGGGAAGCAGCTGTACCTCTTGTGCAATGAGCCCTCAGGCCTGAGGGTGGAGTTCTACCCAGTTTTTCATAGCAGAATCGTATACAAGAAACAATCCACCTGGCAATAGATCTCTTGGTCGCAGGTTTGCCCTTCCCAACTTCTCCATAAGTGAGGAACAACTGGAGAGATTCAAACCTGTGACCCTTGCTACGCTCTATGTAGTAGTTAAGGGCTCTTTTAACATCCAAACTGTGTAGCCTCCTCTCTCCCGCGGAAGAATGATCAGTGAAGAAAACTGGGAGAGATATAGACTGATTCAGGTGGAAATATGAAACCACTTTAGGCAAGAACTTTCTGTTAGTTCTAAGGACCACTTTATCTCTGTGAAAAGAGATGAAATCAGATTCCACGGACAAGGCTTGCAATTCACTGATACGTCTGGCAGAAGTAATGGCTACCAAAAACACAGTTTTCCAAGTCAAGTACTTAAGCTCTGCTGAGGACAAAGGCTCAAAAGGGGGTTGCATAAGCTGAGCAATGCAAACACTAAGATCCCAAGGAGGAGCAGAATCCCTAAAGGGGGGACTGGTGTGAAGCAATCCCTTGAAAAACTTACAGAATACAGGATGGGATGAGAGAGAGGAAGACCTGCCTACAGACAGGAAAGCAGAAACAGCTGCCAAGTGTACCTTGAGAGTAGCTGGTCTGAGACCTAGGCCATTAAGATGGACCATATAATCCAGAACCGTAGGCAATTCAGCAGAGTCTGGAGAAATATTCTTCTTAGAACACCAAATGCTGAATCTTTTCCATTTGGAGTTGCATGTATTTCTGGTGAAAGGCTTTCGAGAAGCCTTAAGGATATCCAGAACCCCTTGGGAAAGATGCAGATCTACAAACTCTAACTCTTCAAGAGCCAAGTCTTGAGAGTGAGAGACTGAAGATTGGGGTACCAAATCCTCCCCTGAGAGGATGTTAATGGGTTGTAATTCCTGGGAAGAGACAGGGGAAGATGGACTGCTAGGGACTGCAACAAGGGGTACCATGACTGCCTGGCCTAGTCTGGAACAATCAGAATCAGTTTGCATGGTTGTGACCTTATCTTGACAAGCACTTTGAACAGGAGAGGGAAGGGGGGAAAAGCATACAGAAATTTCCCATTCCCAGTTCAGGATCACAGCATCCAGGGGGACTGAGCCCAAGACTGGGGGTCTGCAACAAAAAAGAGGAAGTTGGTGATTGTCTGGGGCTGCAAAAAGATCTATCTCTGGAGTGCCCCATCTTGAGAAAATCACTTTCAACACCAGAGGATCTAGGGCCCATTCGTGATGGCCCTGGGATATTCTGCTTTGTGCATCTGCTAGGACTTTGTCCTTCCCTGGAAGGTGAACTGCTATCAGAGAGGTTTGCAGGGAATATGCCAGAGACCACAACTTCATTGCTTCTGTGCACAAGGCCATAGACCGAGTGCCTCCTTGCTTGTTGATGTACCATATGGTGATGGTGTTGTCTGTTCTGACCTGAACCACCTCGTTCTGTACAGATTTAGAAAAAGCTTGCAGTGCCAGAAACACTGCTCTGAGTTCCAAGAGATTGATGTGAAGCAGAGATTCCTGAGGCGGCCACAGTCCTTGGGTGGTAAGTTCCCCCAAATGGGCTCCCCAGCCCAACAGGGAAGCATCTGTGTTGAGGACCACTGAATAAGACTGAGTGACAAATGGAACCCCTTGCCTCAAATTGTCCTGATCCTGCCACCATTGCAGGGCTTGGATCAGAGTTTGAGTCACTGTAATTAGTTTGGTAAGGGAATCCTTTCTTTGGGACCAAAAAGCTCTTAAGTGGAACTGAATGTCCCTCATTTGGAATCTTGGTCCACTGCTGTAGAAGCTGCCATGTGGCCCAGTAGCTGAAGGAAGTGCCTTGCTGGTCGAGACACCTGAAGGCTGAATGAAGAGGCCAGTTCCATGAGGGTACTTGCCCTTTCCAGGGAAAGGAATGCTCTTGCTTTAACCGTATCCAGCTCTGCCCCTATGAAAGCGAGGAGCTGCACTGATTCGAGAACTGACTTTGGTTGGTTGAGAAGAAATCTTAAAGAAGTGTGCACTTGCTGGGTCACTTGCAGGTGTGACTTGACTTGGTCTGGAGATTGGCCCACTATGAGCCAGTCGTCCAAGTATAGAAAAATGGAAATCTTTTGTCTTCTTAGGAAGGCAACAACAACTGCCAGGCACTTTGTGAAAACCCTTGGGGCTGATGTTAAGCCAAAGGGCATTGCTCTGAACTGATAGTGGCCTCAGGGCAACTTGAACCTGAGGTACTTTCTGTGGGAGCACCTGATGGGAATGTGAAAGTAGGCATCTTTGAGGTCCAGGGAGGCTAGCCAGTCCCCCTGGCCTTAGAGAGGGAAGGATAATTCCCAGAGTTATCATCTTGAACTCTGGTTTTAAAAGATGTTTGTTCAGGTATCTTAGGTCCAGGATGGGTCTCCACTGTCCTGTCTTTTTGGGGGTTAGGAAGTACCTGGAGTACAATCCTTTGCCCCAGTGTAGGGTAGGTACTCTCTCTATGGCTCTGAGAGCTAGGAGAGAAGAAATCTCTGCCTCTAGGGCAGATGTTTCTGAGAGATTTGCAGGTAGAAAAGCTCTGTCTCTCAGCTTGGGAAATTTTTTGAAGCTGAGAACTAGACCCTGGCTTACTACTTCCAGGACCCACTTGTCTGATGTAAGAGACATCCAGTCCTGGACAAAGTAAGCCAGCCTGCCCCCTACTGGGATAGGAGAATCGACCCGGGCAGACCCATCAGGGTGTCTGCTTGGCAGGGGCTTTAGGCTGAGGCGTGGATGCAGGCCTGCTCATCCCCCTTCTGCCTCTCCCTCTGAAGAACCCCCTCTGTGAAAAAGAAGAAGAAGAGGCCTGTGCTTGGTAAAAAGGCCTTTGGAAAGGCCTGCCCCTGCCCCTGGACTGCTGCCTCTGAGGAGTTGCTTGCCTTTCCTTTGCCTGAGTACTCCTGTAAGTGGTCCTGTATTCATCCACTTTCTTCATGTAATTCTCTGTCTGCTCCCCAAAAAGAGAATTACCCACTACAGGAAAATCCATGGCCTTAGCCTGGGTATCCTGTGAGAGGCTAGTACATCTGAGGCAAGCCACTCTCCGAACAGCCACAGATGCAGCCATGACTCTTGATGATACATGGAGTCTACAGCAGCATGAAACTGAACTTTCGATGCCTCAATCCCATCCGCAGCCACCTCCTCCAGCTCCTTGGCAAGCTGGGGGGAAGCCTGTTTAGCCAGTGCCAGTACAGTGTCCCCACTGGACTTCTGGTACCTGGCTGCATAGGCCATATAATTAGCCTGCCTGAGTCCTAAGGATGATGCCATGTACTGCTTCTTTGCCATGGCATCAATCTTCCTGGAGTCCTTGTCTGGGGGGTGTGATGCCAAGGGAATGCTTGCCTTATCACTGGCAGCAGCCTGTACAACCTCAACATGGCTGCATTGCTGATAAAGGAACTCCGTATCTGAGCCTGAAAGAGTATACCTCTTGTTCATTCTTCTGTCCACAGGAGGTATGGAATTGGGAGACTTAAGAATTTTTTGTGTCTGTTTCCCAAAAGACTTGTGCAGGGGAATAGAAAGTCTCCTGGACTCTGGGATGTCCATCATCTCTACATAGTCAGGCTCTTCCTGATCCTCCACTGCCTCCTCCACAGGAAGGTGGAGGGTATCAGCCACCTTTTTGTAAAGCACGGAGTGTGAAGGGAACTCAGAAAGCCTAGGAGGAGAAACACCTGAAGGTCTGTCTGGGGAGATGTCCAGGTCAATAGGCACATCCAGACTTTCACCATCACCATAATCATCTTCCAACTCTCCTTCTTCCTCAAACTCCGGTTCATAAAATTCTTCCAGGGTGGGGCGGCCAGTCGGCGCAGCGGTTGAATTTCCACATGCGACGCCAGTGACCCAGGTTCGGGAACGGACCTGGGTTAGCTGAGGGCCGGCGGGGAGAAGGATTGAGCGCTCCCACGGACTGCTCTCCTCTCCGGGAGGAGGGGAAGTGTCCGAGCCTTGCTGACCCCTGGCGGAGGCCAGGAGTCGCACAGCTGCCTGCACTCAGCGACGCATTGGAGGCGGGGCGGACGCTGGCGTCATTGCACGACCCTGCCTTCCCAGAAAAACGGAAAAAATGAGGGAGCTGCCTGCCGCCACGAATGAAGCTTGCCGCGCTCGGCTATGCTCCCAGGCCAGCCTCCGACCTATCCCAGTTCCTGCGGCATGCACTGGGTGCCGCAGCCCCCGCCGTGGGGGTAAGCCCGGTATCGGAGGGTTGTGGCATTTGTGTGCGGCAGAAGCCGGGCGGCCCGTGACCAGGCTGATACCAGGCGGCAAGTAGCTCGGGAGTAAAAAGAATAAAATAATTAAAAAAAAAAAAAAATTCTTCCAGGGTATAATCCAGAACCGGGGGAACTGACCGAACCGAGCCCCTGCCAAAAGGTGCCAGTTCAGTCGGAACCGATCTAAGCGATTCCACAATACGAATCGTTTTGGCTATTTCATCGGCGGTCGGAGTATGAGATTCTGGATCCGAACCGGTTGACTTTTCTTTTTCTTTTTGTCGGAACCAATTCCTCGGAATCAGCTCTCCTTTTGCCCAAATAAGTATCGCCCTGGTCAGAGGGCACTCCTTCTGGTTCGGTGGGGACTGAACCAGGCTGGCCATCCAGGTCAGCGGACTTCTCGGCCTCCCTTTCCCTCAGTCTACCTAATCTCTTTTCCAGGGTAAATTTGGGAAAATGTTTGCAAATTTGGCAGTCTGAATCCGAGGTGGTCAAGCCAGACAATAACTTACAGGTGGTGGGGATCAGCCTTAGTAAAGACCTCCCCACACACACTGCAGTGTTGAAACCCAGTGGGCCGGGTTTTCTTGGGTTTCTCAGACATAGCCAACCTAACCAAACTTACCCTTTTTCGGCAATCCACCAGGCAAGTCTCCCTATCAGTTCCTGACCGTGTCACAGGTCTTGGAAAAAAAACGTACTAAAACCCGTTTTTTTAGAACCGATACGGACCGGTAACCACACACTAAAGTAAAGTACAAATTTTACCTGAAAATGATCGGTTCAGTCGAACTGATCCACACTTTTACAAGTTCCACACAGAAAACAGAACAAAACCTATCTAGTACTCACAGTACCACAGACAGAGACTTGAACAGACTATGCGGAAACAACAATTTCGGAGAAAAAAACGACCGAAAACTGACACTTCAACCAACTTTGAACCGAGCAGCAGGAGAAATCTCCGGAGCGACTGTTCAGTGAGGCGGAGTAAAGAATCTGACAGTTGCAGTTCGAATAACAACAGGCAGAGGCTTCAACCGAGCTCGAGATGAACATTCTATGCCATGCATAGAAAAGTTAACCCTATGTTCTCTGGGGCAGTTGAAAGGTTGGACCTAACTGCAATTGTCAGAATACAGCAAGACTTCATGTTGTTTGAATTACAATTTTCACAGTAATAAAGACAAAAAAAACAGTCCACTACCTATCTACACACTTACTGTACTGCAGATAGAGACTTGAAACCAAAAAAATAAGAAATTGGTGAAAACAGACACTTTTTAAGAAACTTTATCAAACCAAGCGAAGGAGCAATCTCCAGAGCGACTTCACAGTTAGGCGGAGTAAATAATCTGAAGGTTTCACTCTGAAGCACCACAGACAGAGGTTTGAAATCCGAGCTTGAGCTCAACATTATATGCTTCTGCATATAGTTAACTCTTTCATCTCTGGGGCAGTTCAAGTACTGGGGTTAACTGCATATGTCAGAATACAGCAAGACTTCATGTTGTTTGAAATGGGCCCTCCTCTTGGTTAGGAACCCATTTTAAGTACCTTTAACAACACAGACCCCAAAAGCACTTGTCATACTCACGTTTGGGAATAATGTTCGAGGTCGTGAGAGCACAGCCACTCCTGTAGCGCAAGCTCATGTGCCAGGCGATTCAGCACCTTGTGCACTCTGTCCAGCCCTGGGTTCTCCAATAAAACTCCCTCTGTTCCTGTCCACCCATTCACAATCGCTATCTCCTCCAAACACTGCACATCTGCAACGAGAAAAATTCACATATCAAACTTGAGTCAACAGATCCTGGGCATGTCAGTCCACAACTCAAAAGTCCAAGACCAATTCTAACCCATCAGGGAAGGGGGGGTGTAACTGGAGTACTTCATCCAATTATATATTTCTAGTTGTTAATGTTACTACTATTTGTACCACTGTTGGTACTATGTTTAATGTCCATTTACTATGTTTAATGTCTATCATTTGTGGAATGCTTAGATTCCCCGGATTGCCACTGAAAAGGGACTGTCTTGTCTCAGTGGGCCTACCCGGTCATCAAAATTCAAATAAATAAATTAAGGCCCTTAAAACACTGTCTGAACTCTGACTGGCTGATATGTTGTACAATAGCTCCATCAAGGAAAGTACAGTTACATAAGAACTTACCATAACAGTAGATCTGCGAGGGGGATCTCTTGCAGCAGGCCACACCTATGGAACTATAGCCGCCAGGTACTAGGACCACACAAAAACTTTTCTAGCTAGCAGTCTACTAGGGGGCCACTCACTCTGAAGTCACACGCCGACATCGACCTATCCTATAAGGCTGAGCGCCCCCCTTGCCCTCCTCAGTTATCCCGCCAGAGACCATGAGCCACCTAGTCCCAGCAGAGGGAACTGAGAAGGAACCAAAGGTTCCCTCCAAAAGAAAACAATGGAGAAAGAAGTACAGATACAGGAAGAAGGAGGCAGGGACGGCATGACCTGCTGCAAGAGATCGCCTTGCAGATTTACTGTTAGGGTATGTTCTTATGTAACTGTACTATCTGACTTCGGGGGTATCTCTTGCAGTAGGCAACACCTATAGAACGCGTCCCAAGCAGTTCCATCAGCAGACAGCACAGTCTGGGTGAAGCAGTTTCTGAGCCTAAGAAAGTAGGCCCTGAAGGACGGCTAGGCCAAAGTTGGCCCTACGCTTGGAGGCAATGCCAAGACTGTAGTATTAGGTAAAGGTGTGGACAGTACACCAAGTAGCAGCAGTACACATCTCTGCTGCTGACACATTCCTGAAACAGGCAACAAAAGTGGCCATGCCTCTGGTGGAATGGCCACAAACTGTATACCGTTATGTCGGCTAACTAAACTGAGCGATTTGAAAATAAGAGACTCAATTTGGGTGCTCATAACAGTAGTAACAGTGAAAATGTAGCGAGAGGCTTGGGATAACGACAGATGAAGGACAGAATGGCGAGAGCGAACCTCGGGCTTTTGTGTGGGGGTGTGGATTAAACAGACAAGTGCAGCCTGGTGCTGTCAAGCTGGTCACCTGGCGTGGCAGCTACAGATGCCGCCTGCAGTGCCGATGGTCCTGGGTTCGGGACTACCTGCCGGTAGTATTTTAAGACCATGTAGGTCTTTATTTTTTCCCCTTGTCTGTTGCCCAAGCTGCAGTCGCCCCCCTGTTTAGTGTCCACCACCCAAGTTGATTATATTTAGATGGGGGGTGCAGAGGGCATAGCGACCTGCATTAAACATTTATTTATCAGTATCCTTTTGGTAGGTGCCAAGGTGGATATCTTGCTCAGTGTGGATTCGGTGATATGTACTCACTCTTGTGTGAATTGCTGTAGTATTTTCGCTATTATGACATGGAACCGCCATGAACAACACCAGGAGGATCATTGCCATACTTTCTAGAACAATAAGTAATACAGTCGGCCAACCATTTGGACAAGCACGGTTTTGAAACAGGGACGCCCTCTTTCCCAGGGGTGAAAGACACAAACAACTGAGAGGACTCTACAGTCCTTCGTACGGTGGGTGTAGTAACACAGAATTCTATGCACATCTAAAGTGTGGAGCAATGCTTCCCTGGACTGGCATATTCTGGGTAATAAACAAGGAGGTGGATGGGTTCATTTAAAGTAAATTCAGATACTACCTTAGGAAGAAACGTAGGATTTGTACGCAAAGAGACCTGGTCTTTGTGGAAAACTAAATAAGGCTGCTTGCACATGAGCGCCTGTAGTTCTGAAATTCTTTGAGCAAAAGTAAAATAATGTTTTCCACGACAGAAAGCTGTTTTGCCCCGGTTTGGTGCAGTTTCCTGTGCATGGCTCTCCAAGCTTTCTCCATGTTAATGAGAGGCAGCTTCTTGCCTTTCAAGACCATTGAGGGAAGCAGACATAGTCAGCAGCTGATTTATATTAAGGTATAATCATACCGAAGTGGCTATACAGAGGGCTCGTAGTTCATGATGTTCTGAGCCTATTATATCTCCTGCCTCTATAATGTCCTGATCTTGTTTACTGATTAGAAGCATTTTACCCTTGTGTGAGTACATGTTGCAATCATCAAAATCCCCTTGGTGCTCACGTTTATGTGAAAATGGGGAAGGACAGTGGTCCTGTCCTATATGTGCAAAAATCCAAACCACCACACAATATATGTTATTATTGCCATGCCTCGAGCAATTACAGATTTTGCATGCCCCAGCAGCAACAGGCTCTGAATTTAGTTTACACCATCCGATAAGTTTGTGAACTGAAATAGGACAATTAGGGTCTGAACAAGTCAATACATGTTTATATGCCTCTATGGTTAGCTTTAGTGTTCCCAAGTGTCCAATATAGCAGTAATCATAAAAACCTCTACCTTGGGTTTGACAATCAGCTAACCTATTTTCTAAAACTCCAAAATGAGTAGTCATATCCATGTCTAAGCAATGAATTTTTATTAAAGCAAATTTTCACTGACAGCAATTCATGTAGAATGAATTAACAAGCAAAAAATCACAATGGGGAATAGAAGTCTATTCCCTCACTATAGATGCAAAAATAAAAATACAGAAACATTATTTTATGCAAGCAACCCTGTTCCTATAACCATGAAAAAACTGCAATTGCTGACCACAACCAGTCCTCAGTTAAGAAGCCCTTAGAGTTATTTTCTGTATGCAACAGGTCCCCTATGCCATGCTGATCATCTGAAGAAGACTCCTACCTAGTCTGTCTTGAAGGTAGCTTATATAGGAAAAATTTAGCTTTGTTTTTTGTTCATCTCAGCACTAATTAGTGCTCCGATTGCAGATCAATGCTTTTTCAGCGCAAGTGTAACATCAGCAATTCAATGTTTTTATATCATAACAAATGGAGAATTCAAGACTTAGCCCCATGATTGATGTTTTTAATTATGCCATGACCCTGAAGTTCCTATCCAAGTTGTGCTTTACCATACAGCACCTGCCTTTGTGTTCTGTCTTGTCTTAACCTTATCAAGCGGAATAACTCCCTATAAAACAGGGAAAGCAGTAGCAATATTCTAAGCATGCTAAGCTTTTCCACAGATAAATGGCTGAACTTGACCTTCTAAGTTTACTAGCACAGGAAAGAAAAAATAGCTTTGCTGCATAAAACCCTTCTTTATCTATTTTAACTTATACGCTACAGAAAAGCAGAATACAGTTCATTTGTAGTTGAATATTTGTGTCTCCAATAAGAGTCATCAGGTCTCTCATCATTTCATTAATCTCATTAGCATTTATGTATTCTTCCAGGGTATTTTCAGCAGGGTTGTCCATCAGCATTGTTCTGTTCCCCCAAAGCACAGTTAATAGTTTGCTGGAGTGTCAAACCATCCCCAGTAGCTCCCTCCGTGGTTGAACCAGCAAACTAATGTCAACAGTCTGCTCCACTGCTCGAATCTCTTCCAAGGAACTCTGAGTGCCCATTTGGGCTGCAGATACTTTGTACGGTTGGACTAGCAAACCACTGGCAACAGTTCCTGCCAATGACTGGAGTGCCCAAATACAGCCAATAGTTTGCTCCAATGCCTGGATTCCTTCAAAAGAATATGAAAGGCCTGATTTGGAAATTATGAACACACATAGGTAACACAAAGCGTGGCTGCATGTCACGGCCGGCTGATAGGGAGCCAAAGTACGTTTTTCCAAAACAAAATTCAAGTCCCAAGGTGGGACTTGACTGCGGATAGGAGGCTTCAGGTGAAGAATGCCTCTCAGAAATGTACAGGATACCTCTAGTTGTGCCACTGTACGGCCATCAAGACAGGGCTCGAAACTGCCATTGAAATGGTGTTCTGTGCACACCAAAAAAACTAGCATGGAACACCAGATTCTGCCCTGGTAAACTACAGTGTATACCACTTTAAAGAGCGGTTTGAGCCAGCCACTATTTTGATTTTGCGCTTACGGCCGCTGTGTTTTTTTTTTTTCTTGCTCCCATTTCTGCTCCGGAGACTGTTTGGCACCTTCTAAGATGCTCAAGCCAACGGAATGTTGCATTTGTCTGCTGGCCCAAGACCAATAAAATCTACGTGTTCACTGGCGAGATTTGATTGCAAGCAGGCAATCTTGCTGCTTTCCCTCATTCGGGCAGCAACCACGCCGACAGGACTCTCTTGCTCCAGGCTCCTCTCCAGACATCACTGCTCCTCTGAATGGTCTGGTAAATTGGGGCTGACTGAAATGGGAGGTGCAGGGAACAAACAGCACAGTCAGGATATTGGGAGGCAGGGTGGATATGTTGGGAGACTCAGATTTTCTGCGACTGAATGAGCATCAGTGAGCTTAGGAAACAGTCGGGGGGGGGGAGTCTGGAATAACGGAGGGCAAATGTGCCATTTTGCTGTGTTTTGCAGACTAGCCAGTTTTAAAAAAAAAAAAGGAGAAATAAAACGAAGAAGGCCAACAAGGGAAATTTTTTACAGGGAGGGCACTGCCAGAAAAAACAAAGGTAACAACAAACCTGAAAAAAAACTAAATTTAGCCTTTTTGGGCACAGAACAAGGGAAAACCAACTTTGCTCTACAGTATTCAGGGTATACGTTCCAGCCCACAGATAGATTAATTGCCGAGTTTCCCTCAGGAAGGGGCACTGTGCCACAAAATAACAGGCAATCATACCCTAATCTCCCTGATTTGGTGAGGCAAAAAAGGCTGATGTTTTCCCACGTTTTGGCACCCTCCAAAAAATAGACACCAGATGTTTCTTTAAAATTTTTTATTAAAAAAAAAAAACACATTAGGCTGTAACATTTCATTGAAGCAGCTTTATTTTGTACAGCTCATTTTCTTTTCTGGGCAGACTTCACCCTGTGGGGGGGGGGGAGAAAGATTCTGGGCAGTTAACAAATTTGCAATTGGCCAAGAATAAATGTTCTTACCCGGAATTGAGGACGAATAACAAAACCTTGACACTCAATCCCCTCTGCGGTTGAATCTGCGTCACAGCCAAAACATTTTAGCAAGGCCCCCCAGGGCTAAAAATAAATTGCGATCATAAGTCTGCTTGACATTCACCTTGCATAGAAAAGTATCTCGATTGCTGCAGAGACCCAGTCTCTCTCTGGGGTGTCACAGAGTGGATTTATTCCAGTTAGTTCTGCATCCACTGGCCCTTGCCTGTTTGGTCAGGGCGTGTTTCTTTGCTGGCAAATTATAAGAAATTGCCAGAACTGCCAAGATGTGGCATTTTTGGAATGGAGTAAAGAACCCAAAGACCATAGCTGCAGAGAAGGAGGCTCTTAGAAAAAAGGTGAGAGATGCTGCGTATGACAAAAGTAAACAAGTGTGTACTTTTCAAGAACACTGGGTAACAAAGTACACTTGGCTTGAGCTTGACCCCAAGAAAAACATAATGTTTCATAAAGCATGTAGGAAATTCCCAGACATTGCAGATACAACATCAGCATATTATGAAGGGGGCTGCAATAATTTCACCGAGCAGACTTTACAAAAACATGCCAAGTCTAAGAAGTACTCCCTCGCTGATGCCAGATTTGTAGCCGAATCCCAGCAGACACCTGCCGCTGACAGAGCAATCAAAATGCTCAATTCCAATGTGGGACATCGTGTGCAGATCTTAATTTGAAATGCACATGCCTTGGCCAAACACGCTAGGCTGTATACAGACTTCCAGTGGATGTGTGACCTTGACAAATGTAAAGGGGTTGATACTGGGGAACCCAATCATAATAATAAATCATGCCGCATGTTCATTAGTAATATCGCTGAGGTGGAACGTAAGAAGCTAGTGGATGTGGAGAAGAATATGGACTTCATGTCCGTAATGATAAATGGTGCTACAGATTTCAGTATAAAAGAACAGGAAATAATTTACATAAGAACAGTAAACAAGGGGGGGGCGCCACGTGTTTTTTTTGTGTCCCTGGAAAATCCACACAAAGCTGATGCAGCATCACTCACGGTATGCATCTATCAGGCTATGCTGTCATAGACAGTCAGCAGAGTGGAAAAACAAATTGGTAGGGCTTACTACCGGCGAAGCAGCAGTGATGACCAGTAGAAGTTGTGTGTGGGGGCCGCATACTGAAAAAGCATCGTCCTCATCTAGTCACAATCCACTGCAATGCACATAGGCTGGAGTTAGCCCTGAAGGATGTCTTAAAAAACATCACGTATCATAAAAAAATAGACCAATTACTGCTGGGGATCTACCTGTTTTATCATTTTTCATCGTTTAACTCTGAGAGAGTCCTGCCACACAGTGGGAGTAAGATGCCTTATTCCAACCAGAGTGGGAGGAACCAGATGGGCACAACACACATTAACAGCACTGAAAGTGTTCATCACAGACTACCCCGGGATCCTGCTGCACGTCCAATAGGTATGTACTGTCCCAGACTCCATTTTAAGTACAGTCTAGGTTTGTTTTAAAATTGAAACTACTAAAGCAACAACTTGTGCCATTTTTTGTCTTCTCAGATGCAACTTGGCGGATCCATAGGAGACCAAGCAGCGAAGGCCAAGGGCTACCTGAAGACCATGCAGACCTGGAGATGTCTACACTACATTCACCTGATGGCAGACATCCTGGAAGAGTTCACAAAAGTCAGCCTGCTTCTTCAAGCAAATGATACTTCAGTTGGCGAGGTGTTTGAATCACTTCAGGATCTGAAGGACTGCCTTGTAAAGCTGAAAACAAGGTAATTTGTTTTCCAGATTGGGTTTAGCTAGACTATAGTATTTTCCCCTCCACCTTAACCTGAAAAAAAAACGTTATCTCTGTCAGGACAACTTAGGTCGGGCCAGGGGGATAAGTCTGTTTTTTCCCTTTTGTTCTTGTTTTCTAGACCTGGAAAGCACTTGCGAAATCTGGATGCTTTGGAGGGACCCGAATTCCATGGACATATCTGTTGTCGAAGCGGACCAGTTTTCCGTTGACAGGGAGACACTACTGACAGCCATGATCCTAAATGTCACAAACAGGTTTGAAGTCATGCACCAGCTAGACTCCATTATGGTGGCCATAAACCACATTGTGAACTTTAAACAGTGGCCAACAAGCCATGTGGACATGACAGGTGTGTTAGGGTGGGAAAATAACTCTGACTGGGTGGCACTGGGAGAATCTTTAGCTTAGCGAGGTGAAGGTGAGACAGTTTTTTCTCATTTGTTTCAGATTATGCGGAGGATGCAGTAGCTGATGTCGTAGAGGAGTTCAGACCATTCCTGACAGAATAGATCATAGATCCAGACGTGTGTAACAGAGCGGACCGAACTAAAAAAAATCACATAAAGAGAAGGTGAATTTCTTCTACCACTAGCAATCAGCAAATTCTCAATACTGTCCAGGCTGCAGATCAGGTCAGGGTATTACATGTTTGCCCCAAAAAAAAAGAAGGTACGCCAATGCTGTAGAAGCAAAGTGGCCAGATATTCATCAAGCTTGCCAAGACAAATGCCACAACATTTTGGGACTAGTAACCTTAATTCGTACTCTACCAGCAAGTACAGCTGTTTGTGAACATGGGTTTAGCCTAATGAAAAGAATAAAATCCGACTGGCGAAGTTCATTAGGAAAAGACTGTCTCATAGACTTAATAAGGATCTCGACACATACACCATGTGAACAGGAATTTGATCCAGTTCCAGTCGTCGAGTGCTGGTTAAAAAGTGGTAGACAGAAAAAAAGGCCTTCTTTGCAGCCATAAGGTCCACAGAACAAAAAACAAAGCAATGAGCTGGAGGAAGAAGAGGCAGACAGCTCAGACTCAGTAGATTTAGATGAATCTTTCATATCTGAAACTTATTCTGAAAAACTTTTGTCTGACGATGATTCTCATGTTCTATCTGATGAAGAATTTGAATGTACTCCCATGTCAGTAGTCTTGTCATGTAGTACTACTAGTTCGCAGGAAACTTAACTGTGGGGAGAGGAGAGATTCTTGCATCACGGAGTACTCTTGTGATGATGACATGAATCTGTTGTGATCATGCTCTCCACATTTAAGGTTTGGCCTTTCTTTGCCACCCAACTGTTGAGTCCTGCTTGGACTGCCTTCATTTTTCCTACAAAACAGTTAATATTGCTTAACTTGCATTCCACTAGTGTCACTCCAGGTTTTTGGTGGCAAAAATAATTTTGCCTAGTCACAGTGCCAGATTTACAAGTCACGGGTAGGTTGATCAGTACAGTCTAATTTGTCAATCTCATTCTGTGACCTCTCTCGGTTCTTGTTCTACTAATTTCAGTTTTGTCATAACAGACATGGCTGCGTAGTAGACTAATGCTAACTTGTTGAGCAGCAGTAGATAGCCAGTCCTAGCACAGTCCATCAGTCAAGTACAAGCCAGTGAGGCAGGAGCTGAAAATAACGCACCAATTAGGTACTGTTATATCTTATAATTAAATGTGCCTGGAATTTATCTGAGGGGGGCAGCTGAGCACCAAGTAGTCCAGATTTGGGTCTGTGAACAGAGTATCTTTCAGTCTTCATAATTTTTCTTCCCTTCTTAGTAGCCCTGACTCCCTACAATAAAATAATCATGGAATCTGTCACAACAACATGAGCTGTGGCTTATGGACCACTCTAACACAGCAAAATATCATATAATGGAAATGTTACAGTAAGATTCTGGCCAAATTGTATTTCATGTAAAAATTACAAACATCTATCACGAATCTAGGAGCAGGCATACCTCTCAAGTGTCCTTCATTACGAGGGACATCCCTCATTTTGCCCTTTAAAATTGCTCTGTCCCTCATCCGTCCCTCATGGAAAAGGTGCTGCCCACACAGCAAATGTGCTGTAAATTCAGAATTTAAAGCAGAAACTCTTAATATTCTAAAATACTAAACCCAAAACAAACTTTGTACAAGTAAATATTATGGTTTTCACAGTGTTATGAGCTTGTATCTCCATGTTTGAGGATGTGTCCCTCATTCTGAGGGTCTGTGCCCCTCATTTCGAGTGTCCAAAAAATGTCCATGTCCCTCATTTCAGTGACAAAAGGTTGAGAGGTATGGGAGCGGGGTGTTATAAATTTGCAAAATCTGGCCAGCTGGCCATGTCATGGTAATAAATCATCACGTACTGTCATGGTGCTGTAAGAAGTCATGTCGGATTAACTGAATCAAAAACTTCGGTTTACACTGGCCAGATTCATTTTTTCGTGGCAACTTGACTTGATGGGGTAGACAAGAAAGAAGACAAAAAAGATACTCAATCATCAATGACTGTCAATTGCTGTTTGAACATTTCACTGTGCATAAGCTCACTGTCATCACTGAAAGCAAAATGACTGTCCAGGGTTTTCTGCTGAATTTTTGGGTTAAATTGCAGTATGAGTGTCTACTCTAGTCTGCCATGGATTTCAGACAGACTTTCTGTTTTTCGCCGCCTGTGAAATTACTGTGATGAGATGTGTCGTCAGTCAGTGCTGCAAAAACACTTTGAAAAAATGTATGTAATGCCTGGCTGTGCTATATTTTTTCATTCTGTGCATCATTCTTTCTGTACACACACAGAATAAAGTGGCAGTTCAACACCTTACCTACAAGGTAAAGAGGAAAGAAAAAAAAAATACAGAAAAATAAATGGAGAATTTTTAGAACTTTTTTTTTTTGCCTTTTATTACCTTTTATTTAGTCAAACACAAATATACTGATGGTTGGTGACATTTTCTAGCAGGTATACAAATAAAGGGGGTGGCATACCACTTTCTGGGACGGAATACCAAATCTGGGGAACTGGTAATCCGTGCAGTACACCAATTTTTAAAATGAATTTCTAGCCCTGCAAGAGGCACAAGGAAGACAGAGATGGCAGACATGTGCACCTTAAGAGAGGAGTACTTCAGACTGGAGTCTGAAAGGGACAGTAAGTACTCCAGAATCTGATTCACCTGACAAGTGAAGGGATCCAGCTGACGTTAAGCAGCCCACAACGCAAAGTGTTTCCAGTTCACAGAATGAGGAAGTTGGCGGATCTTGGGGTTGGGGAGAAGATGACCAGATGGGTGGAAAACTGGCAGAGGGACAAAACCCAGAGGGTGGTTGTGGGGGGAGAGTTATCTGACACCAGAGAAGTCACAAATGGGGTCCAGCAGGGCTCAGTGATGGAGCCGATGTTGTTCAGTGTCTTCATCAATGGCATTAAGGGCAAAATGTGCCCATTCGTGGATGACACCAAGCTCTGTGGGGTAGTGGACACAGCTGAAGGGATACAGGACCTACAGGATGATCTGGAAGAGCTGGGGAGATGGTCCGAGATCTGGCAGCTAAGCAGCAGCAAGGGCAACAAGATGCTGGGATGCATAGCTGGGGGATCAGTAGTAGGAGAGAGGAGGTTATACTGCCCTTGTACAGGTCACTGCTAAGGCCGCATCTATAGTATGACGTTCAGTACTGAGGCCCACACCTCAAAAAGGACAGTAACCTGCTGGAGAAGGTCCAGAAGAGGGCTACGAAGATGTTAAGTGGGTCAGCAGGGTAAGGCACACAAGGTGAGGTTGATGACATTAAATATATAATCCCTGAAGGACGGGGGAGACATGACTGAGACTCTTCAAGTACTTAAAAGGGATAAATAAGATAGATAAGGAGGATCTCTTTCATCTAAGTGTGAACCACAACACAAGGGGACACTGTCTTAAGCTGGGGGGGGGAGTTTTAGGAGAGAGGTCAGGAAGCACTTCTTTACAGAGATGCTGATGGACACTTAGAATGCACTGCCAGAAGAGGTGGTCTTGGTGAAGACAGTGGGCAGCTATAAGAAAGGCTGGGATAGGCATGGGGGAAGGTAAGGATTATGGGTAGGGAGGATGGAAAGGTTGGGAGGAGTGGGGAAGGGGTACAGGGTCAGTAGCTCAAGCTGTGGACCCTGCAATACGAGCAGACTAGATAGACCAAATGGCCCTGTTCTGCTGGCTTCTTCGTATGCACGTACGTTTGTACAGAATAAATGACATAGTAGAAGGCTTCCAAGCTGCCACCAGGACATCAGCCTCTTTGGGTGACACCCTGAATCGAGCCATGGCTATGTCCTCAGGAGCAAGGCATGAAGATGCAAGGATTTGAGGTCCGCATGGACCAGGGTGCCACAGTTCTGGGAGAGCAAGCCAGTGCACAGAGGAAGAGGTACTGGAGGTTCCACTGTCAGCTGCTGCAGTAAGGGGAACCAGATCTGATAAGGCCAGAAGGGGGCTACAAGGATTATCATGGCCTCTTCCATCTGGAGTTTGATCAGAACCCTCTGAAGGGAGGAAATGCGTACAGAAAATACAGGTTACTCACCTGTAACAGGAGCTCTAGGAATGGTATATGTTGTTCATCCACACTCTCTGGCAGGTATCCTTGCCGCTTTAATTCTTGCTGGAAGGTCTTCAAGCTGGCTCCTCCCACCCACCCGGTGGTAAAACTCGGCTCCCCATGACGCCAGATCTGGCCCGCTGGAAGCTCAGGTTGTGCGTCAAGTCAGGAACAGGAGGAATGTTAGGCGTCATTCCTAAAACTCCTGTTACAGGTGAGTAACCTGCATTTCTACGGACATGGATATGTTGTTCATCCACACTCTGGCAGACTCCTAGCAGTTCTCCGGGAGGGAGGCAGGCGCACACCCCAATACTTACTTGGGAAAGAGAGATTGGAGAACTGAGGCCCCAAAACCAGCATCCCGGCGTGACTCGAGGTCGATGTGGTAGTGGGTAATAAGAGAAGCAACTTCCAGGTAGCAGCCCTGCAGATATCCTGGATAGGGACGTCCCTGAAGCAGCTACCGATGCAGCGGTATGGCGGGTGAATGAGCTCTTATCCTCTGGGAGGCTCCATGCCCGCCAACCTGTAGCAGAGCTCTATGCAAGAGGTGATCCACCTGCCTATCATCCGCTTTGCTGCAGGTCTGCCAGGTGCGGCTTCATGAGGTGACAAACAGCTGGCGTAACCTCTCCTCGAACTTCAGCCGTCCGGCTTCCTTATATTAGCTTGCGCCTGCCTAGGGGTCCAAAGTATGGAGCCTATACCGGCCTCCGAGGTGTGATTGGGTAGAACATTGGCAGAGTCAACACTCTGTTAAGATGAAACTCCGGCACCACCTCGGAAGGAATTTCGGGTGGGGGCGCAGGATAACCTTGTCCCTGTGGAAGACCAGGTAGGGAGGCTCAATGGAAAGCGCCTGGAGCTCTCCCATCCTTCTGGCTGACGTGATAGCCACCAAGAAGGCGGTCTTTCACGACACTTGTGAAAGATCACACCTGTGCATTGGTTCGAATGGCTTGCCCATGAGCTTGGCCAATACCAGCAGTAGATCCCACTGAGGTGGAGGTTCTCGTGACCGGAGGGAAATGGTCAAGGGGTTTTTGAAAGCGCCTGACCACCTTCTCCTGTGTGCCATCACTTGGCCACACGCCCGTAAGCAGAGATGGCTGCCAGGTGCAATCTTAAGGGTCGTCGACCAAGCCCTTGCTGAGAAAGGGACCACAGGTAGTCCAGAATGCTTGCTAGGCAGTTGGAAGGGTCCAAGCCTTCCCTGACACCAAATGGAAAACCTCTTCCATTTGAAGGCGTAGCATTTTCTGGTCGGCCTCACGGGGATGCCTCAACGACATTGAGGACCTCGTCGGAAAGACCCAAGGCCTGGAACTCTAGCCAGGAACCAGGGGGCCAGGCCAGGGTGGTGATTGAAGGTCCAGATGGAATACCTTCCCTGATTGAATTGAGATCAGGTCCGGTGGCTGGAAGCCTCTCGGGAGCCTGGAGTTGAGGCTGAGGAGATCTGGATACCAGAACTGGCGGGGCCAGTCTGGGGCTACCAGAATCACCTGCGCCTTGTCCCTCCTCACCTTGAGAAGCACCTTGTGGATCAAGGGAAATGGGGGAAAGGCGTAGAAGAGGCCCGGGGTCCACGGCCTCGAGAAGGCATCCCCCTGCAGCGAGCCCTGCTGAGGGGATGGGCATGGAACAGACTCAGCTTCGCATTCTCCCTGGAGGCAAACAGGTCCACCTGAGGTGTGCCCCAGTGGGAGAAGAGATCTTGTACTACCTCCGGCAGGAGAAACCACTCATGAGACGCAGCCCCTATCCGGCTTAGGGCATCGGCCAGGGTGTTGGAGGCTCCTGCCACGTGAATGGCTAGGAGATCCGCCTCCAGGCTGCGCACTAGGGACCAAATGCGGAGAGCTTCCTTGCATAACAGCAAGGAGCAGGTCCTGTCCTGGCGGTTCAGATAGTACATGGTCGTAAAGTTGTCCGCCTGGACCTGAAACCACTTGACCCTCGTAGAAATGGAGCGAGGCGGGAGAGCTAGATGGACCGCTGAGCTCCAGCAGGTTGATGTGGCATCGGGACTCCCGAGGGGACCAGAGGCCGGCGCGCGTGTTCCCCAGATGGGCACCCCAACCCATCAGAGATGCATCGGTCGAGAGAGACCGCCAGCTCAGGGCGGATTTAACGGGATACCTCCTAGATGTGCTGGAACGATCCACCATTGGAGAGCTGCCCACATGTCCTGGGTCACTGTCACGGGCCGTCCAACGGATCACGGTATTGTGACCATTATGTGCCAGTCCCCACTGAAGGGGACGTGTACCACGGCCCAACGGACCACGCTGGTGCAGGCCACCATGAGGCCCAGGAGGCGCAGGAAGTCCCGGGCAGGGCGCAATTGCCCAACCAGAAATGACTGGGCAAAGGAGGAAAGAACCTCGGCCTTGTCTGCTGGGAGCCGTGCTCTGGCTCGCAGAGAGTCAAGCTCTACCCCGATGAACAGAATCACCTACTTTGGCACAAGTTCCAACTTGGCCTCATTGATGAGGAGGCCAACCTGAGAGCAAACCTGAAGGGCCAGATCTCTGGACCTCTCCGCCTCCAGTCTGAAGGGGGCTGCTATCAGCCAATCGTCCAGGTAAGGGTACACCCGGACCCCTCAGCGCCGCAGGAATGCTGTCACCACTGCCATGCATTTGGTGAAGACCCTGGGAGATAGGGAGAGGCCAAAGGGCATGGCCCGGAACTCGTATAGGGATCCCTCCGCTCTGAAGCGGAGGAACCTCTGATGGGATGGACGGATTGGGACGTGAAAGAACGCGCCCTGGAGGTCCAGGGAGCAGAACCACACACCTCGTTCCAAGGATGGGATTATCTGAGCCAGAGTGACCATCCTGAAGGTCCGAGACCTTAGGAACTTGTTCAGGTCGCAGGTAGGTCGAGAATGGGGCGCCAGCCCCCATCCGCTTTGGGACCAGGAAGTACCTGGACATAAACCCCGGTCTGGAGGAGGATCCGCCACCTTCCTGACTACCTCTTTTCGAGAGCAGGGCAATATCGCCTGGCAGGCCGACAGCTTAGTCTGCGGGACCCGTGCCCCCGAGGGGCTTACGGCTCGGTAGCTGAGCCTGCTCGGAACTCCAGAGGCAGGCCTTTCTCCCACTCCAACACCCAGAGGTCCATGGTGATAGCGGCCAGGCGAGAAAGGAAGTGAGGAGCTGTCTCAATGGGGAACTCAGGGGGGAGTGACGAGGTTGCGGCACCCCTCAACCCGTCACTGGGCAGGCTTGGAGGAAGAACTGTCGAGGACCTCCCCGGGTTTTACCTCCTTGCTTCCTGTTGAGGAAGGCCGGGTTTGGGCTTGGGACGCCAAGCTCGAGCCTACTGGCCCTGTTGTTGTGCTGCTGGGTCGAGAGCAGGACCAAGGACTTCTGCTGCTGACGGGCGGCCTTTGTCCCTCTGGGCGGAGGGGTGACAGAGTCCAGAGTGGCATGACCCCTCGATCCGCTGGAGGTGTCCCTCCACTCCAGAGCCGAAGGAGGTCAGTCCCCAAGAAGGGGACGCCCACCAACCTTGTGCTGGGTATCTGCCGTGAAGGTGGATATCTCAGCCACGCCCTGCGTCGAGATGGCCACCGCGGGCCGCTACTGACCTGGCACAGGAATCACCAATGTCCAGAGCAGTCTGGAGCTGCTGCTCGCCACCGCCTCTACCCTGATCCCGCACCGACCATGACCGTGGTCTGCAGGTCAGGCGGGAGATGAGGAACAACCTCATCCAGGGAGCCCATGAGGGCGTGGGAGAAGTGTGCCATCAGCACAGCTGACCTGGCCTGTCGGATGCCGAGGGAGGACGCAGCGTACACCTTGCGCCCGGCAAAGTCCAGCTTTTTGGACTCTGTCGGGGGGCTTGTCCACATCCCGAGCGTTACCGGAACACCTGAAAACGCTGTCGGTGACTAACCCCTCAGCAGAGGGGTGTTCCGAGAAACCGGGCAAAGAGCCGGTAGGGACAGCATACTTCCTGGCCATCCTGGCCGAGGGCGAGGACAGGAAGCAGGTCACTGTTAAGCTCCAAGGCTGGCCGACAATGGCCTCAGCCACCGAAAGGCCTGTGGGAGAATCCCCACCGTCCAGAATCTCCGCCAGGATACACGGCCCATTTGGACACGGGCTCGAGCGTATTTCAGTGGACTCCAGATGAGTCAAGCAGACCCAAGAAGGACGATGGGCTATCGTCCACTGACTGGCCTCGGAGGACTCCAGATCGCACTGCCTGGAGAACAGGAGGAATCATCGCCGGATTCGAAGAGTCTGTGAAGAGCTGCTCGCCCTGAGCTACCCTCCACCTGGCCGAGGACAGTCGGGAGTTAAGGTGACTGACAACCTGTGGGGCAGGCCATGACCCGACCGAGAATTCTTGGTCGGTGCCTCCGACTTTGGTTGTGGAGGCGGAGGTTCCACCACAATCGGTGGACGAGCTGGTTTCGGCTTAGCAACCGGCCCTGGGGCGGGCAACTCAACTGGAACGAGGGGTTGCTTCGGCCGTTCAGGCGACAGCCACTTGATGGCCGAGGTCTTGGCCGGGGTCGGCTTTAGGCCCAGATAACAGCAACTGTTGCCACTAAGATCTCGTAGCACCGGGCGCAGCTTGCGCTGTAGCTCTTCTCACCCGAGGAGGAGGACGAGGAAGAACGGCGCCACTCTACTTCGGTAACGAGATCGACCGCTGATGTCGGCGGAACGCTGGACCGAGAAGAGGTCCGAGACTAAGACCGAGACTTCGGGACCGGGGAGGGTGGTCTGAAGGGCGGGATACCCGCCTTCCCTCTGTTTAGAACTTTAACCGGGGACTGCGGGTCCGAAGGAGCAGGCAGATCCTCAGTATCCACCGGGGGAACCGGTGAAGTAGGGTTGTCGGCTTCTCCAGTCGACAGCCAGTCTAACTGATCGAGAAAAATCTCGACTTCATCGATGGGAGTCTCGGCAGGCTGGCCTGATGGGGGCATCGTGAAGCCAGCGGCCTCAGCCGCAACCTCGACCGAAGTCGACGGTCAGCTGCCCAGGAAGGGGGACCTCTCCCACGCTCCTGGCACGCCCGATGATGGACTTACCTTTCGATTCCCTTTTCTTGGGCCGAGAAGAATGTCCCGAAGGCCCCTCTCCTTTCGTGGAAAGGGACTGGCAAAGCTCCTTGAACGAAGCTGTATACGAGGAACTCAGAGAGAGCAGAATAAATGCTGCGGCCGAGGAGGAAGAAGATGCGGCCTGGGCCACCTCCTACTCGACGGTGATCAACTGCTCGAGCTGCTCAGCCGAGCCAGCTGCAGAGATACGCCCAATGAGCCTCTTTGGATTTTACCCGGCCCGGAAAAGCTGCCGGCCCGAGCTCAAACGGGCGATCATCCAGAATATTGGCGAGAAAAGAACAGCACCTTCAGAAGCCCGCGGGTCGTGATCTAGGCCTGGGCAGTAGACACACGCGGAGTGTGCGGATCTGTCCTGGACATCTTCTGCCAGCAAGGCACCCGAAGCTGGGAACAGATTTGTCCATGCGCAGCCACGAGGGAAGATTAAGACGAAGTTTGGAAAACTTCAAAATCAATTCGGACAAACCGAAGAACTATGATCCAGTCTAAAACGCAGAGCGCTAAGGAGGGAACCTGAGCTTCCAAGTGGTAAGGAAGATCTGGCGTCATGGGGCGGAGCCGAGAGTTTTATCACCCGGGTGGGTGGGAGAAGCCAGCTTGAAGACCTTCCTGTAAGAATTAAAGCGGCAAGGATACCTGCCAGAGAGTGTGGATGAACAACATATCCATGTCCCTAGAACCTCCCTTTCCGAGACAGGGACAACGTGTCTCACCAGAAAACTCCAGACCCTGGATCGAGTGAGTAAAAATGCAGCAGTTTTGTGTTGAGTGGGGACGCAGAAAGGTCCAACTCTGGACAACCCCACCTGTTGAACAGATGATCTACTACAGAGGTCAGCAACTCCCATTCATGTGCCCTTGACTGCAACCAAGAGTGTCCGCCAGGACATTTTGGATGCCTAAAACATGGACGGCCGACAGTCTGAGACTGTGATCCAGAGCCCAATATCAGACTCTCACTGTTTCTTGGCAGAGGGGCTACGAGTGAGTGCCCCCGTTTGCAGATGTAGTGGACTATACTGATGTTGTCTGTCTGCACTAGCAGAAGACTCGTGAATAGCTGAGTCTGGAAGGCCTGCAGGACATAAAGAATGGCCCACATCTCCAGGACACTGACGTGGAGAGAGGATTCCAAATGGGAGCTGGTCTCTTGTGTTTGGTGGGGCCCTAGATGCCCCCCCACGCCAACCCTGAAGCATTGGTTGTGTGAATTTGCTGAGGTGAAGGAATGAGGAAAGGAACCCTTCTTAACAGGTTGCTGGGTTCCATACACCAAAACAGAACTCTCTTCACTGGAGAGGAGACCAGGACCATCTGTTCCAGGTTGCTGGTACACTGGCCCCATTAGACCCTCAGTGTTTGGACCTTCAGTGTCCACTAAAGAGTCCTCATGATGATATCTGGCTAGGGGCATAGTGACTACGGCCACAGCCATCAGACCCAAAAGCTGGAGGAAGGTTTTGGCTGAGATATAACTGCTGTAGAGCTGGCGGACTTGAGCTATCAGGCGATCTGCCTGGTCCTGGGGTAGAAAGGCCATGCCTTGAGAGGTATCCAGGACTCCCCTATACACTGAAGGTGCTGACAGGGAGTCAGAACTGACTTGGGCAGGTTGACTGTAATGCCCAGATTTTGGTATAGGCAAGAGGTATGTAACAGGATCTGTACTAGACGCTCTATGGACTAGGCTTTGAGAAGCCAGTCGTCTAGGTAGGGAGAGACAGAGTCCCTCCTGCCTGAGGGCAGATGCTACTACTTGAGGGGCAGAAGACAAGCTAAAAGCCAAGGCCCGGAACTGGAAGTGTGCCCCCTGGAAATAAAACCTGAGGTACTCCAGTGGCGCTGAGGGTTGAGGCGCGGGACGCCACACCTCGCGCCACGCCGGCAACCCGGGTTCGGGAACGGACTCGGTCGCCGGGGGTCGGCAGGGGAAGGGAGGATCGACATCCCAACGGATGCTCTCCTCCCCTTCGGGAGGGGTACCAGGGGTGCTTGATTACACCCGACGCCCTCGGGAGAGCCGTGGAAGCACCGACTGGGCAACGAGCTGCCCCTTGGGTTGGGAGTCGGGAGGGAGGACGCCATTGGCACTTGGCAGGCGCGTAACCACCGCCCACCCGGCCGCCCTCAGTCGGTGGGAGGAGAGGACAGAAAACCGGAAACAACCCTCGTCGCCCGGATGACGGCCGCCCAGCCACCCAGTCCGCAAAAACATGGGCAGACCCCACTGTGCAAGGTGCTCCGAGGGAGTAAGGAGGCAGGTAGGAGACACCTGAGATGCACTCTAGGGGCAGACTCAATGGGGAACTGGTGGGCATTGAGCAAGCCCGAAGGAGTGGAGCGACAAGGGCGTTCAGGAGGGGATAAAAAGAAATTTAAAAAAAAAAAAAAACCTTAGGTACTGTCTGTGGGAGGCATGTACCTGGATGTGCAGGTAGGCATCTTTCATGTCGAGGGAGCAAATCCAGTCTCTGTCTGGTGCAGAAGGGGCAGCAGACCCAGGAGTGTCACCATCCAGAATTTTTTGTACTGGATGAACAGATTTAGCTCCCAGAGATCCAGAATGGGTCTGAGATCTCCTGTGCATTTGGGCACCGGGAAGAAAACAGAATAGAACCCTCGCCCTGTTGAGTCTCTGGGACGGGTTCTATGGCCCTTTCTTGCAACAAAGAGTGAATTTCCACCAAGAGCATTGGAATGCTCCCTGGCGGATAAGAGAACAGACCTGGTGGAGGGGCCCATTCTGGAGGCCACTATAGAAGTTCCAGAGTGTGGTGGCTTTCTATGATATGCACTGCCCAGGCATCTCTGGTGATTTCCCTCCACTTGTCTAAGTGTAGGGAGAAGTGATCCCCCCACCATCACCATCTCCTGCCTTACAAGAGGGGAGGGGGAGGTGTCAGGCGGAACTGGCAAGGGCAGCCAGGGCCACATCCCCTCCTCTGTTTTTTTCCCTGTGGTACAGGAGGGGTTGGGCATGGCAGAGGAGGCCCAGTGTTTACCCTGAGGTTTGCTAGAGGACTTGAGTCTATGAACAGACTGACGAAACGGCACTCACTGACCACATTTTGGCTGGTTGGTGTGGTACTTGGAGTGGACCAAATGTATGGTGCGACCTGAGACTTGCAGCTGAGACAATATGTCCTGCACATCTTGACGAACAACTTGTAGCCTCTAAAAGGGGCATTCAGGATGGACAATCGAACATCCTGAGCAAAGCCAGACATCCTCAACCAAGAGTGTCTACGAAGGCAAATGCCCATTGTGGCAGCCCTCACCAAAGCATCTATGTCATCGTAGGCAGCCCTAGGGAGGTGAGTGCTGACATGGGACCTGGCTTTAAGAGACTGCAGTAAGAAACTGAGATGTTTGGGCCTCTTGATGTGGTTGTGGGCAGCATTGATGACCACCGAATCCACTGAGCTTGATCGGTAAAGAAAGGCCTTCTTGCTGGAGCCTGGTATAATTTGTCCATCTTCCTAGGAACGACAGGTATCAAACTGGGTCAATGCCAGGTGGCCATGGTGGCATCTTCAAAAGGCTCAACTAAGGGTGGGATGACCAGAGGAGGGGCATCCAGAAGCCTTAAATCAGTGGTCAGTGGACGTCGAGCGTGGTCTTACTCCTTGGAGTCGCAGTCCATGGCAGACTATAACTGTTTCATAACTGAGACAAAAGAGGGATCATCCAGGGAGAACCACAGGATACATCTCGGCAGTCTCCTCGCTGTCAGACAAGACCGTGGAGGAGGGGTTGTAAGGAGTAACTCCTCCATCGTCACCCTCATCGGAAGGAATGAGGTTCGGACGGCACCACTTCTTGTCCTCCGAGTCTTGAGAAAGGAGCAAGGGGCTCAGGTTCTAGGGTGTAGGCCATGGCCCTGCTGGAGAAGTGGGGGGAGGCATTGTGGGAATGGGCCTTAGGGAGGAGCAGACAGCCTGCATGAAATCCCATAAAGCGGAAAGCACAGAGTGGACGTTCACCACTATTGGCATCAGACCCATCAGCGTCAGTTGAGGAAACACTGGAGTCGGCACTGGAGTCTGCACAGTGGAAGGTGGCTGCACAGGCTGGGGCCTGTGGGGGAGCTCCTTGGCATGGTCAGAGAGTGACAGCAACCGGGGCTCATGTGGGGGTGACTCTGGAGAAGGTAGAGGCTCCAGGCCCAAGACGATAACCGATGAAACGGTTGAGGTCAGTGGTGGGAGTACTGGTTGTGACCCAGCAACCGCCGATGCAGAGCCAGCAGAGCCACCTGACTGAGTGCCCATGGAAAATAACAGCCTGAACCAGCAGGGGCTGTATAGTTGGTTGGGCATCAGAGCCCCTTGAACCAACCCCCGCCACCGAAAGATTGATGGGGGGAGCTGTCAATGGTAGCCCTGCAAAGGAAAGGGCATGCGAGATACAGGGGGCCACCTCAGATGATGAGGATGGTCTTGCCGCGGTCAGTGCACAAAACGGTGACCAGTATCGAGACAAGAAGGACCGGGTTCTTGGGATGGTCCATGTCTCAATTCTTGTGCTTCCCTATAGCTTTGTCCCTAGCCTTGGAAGGATGCGAGCCCACGGACATTGAGGGGGGAAGCAGAGAAACTTCGAGCCTGAAGCTCTTTCTCCATCTGGGCAACCTTCTGCTTCAGCAGAAAAGTTTCAAGGGTCTGCTCTCTATGCTTCCTGGTGACCTGGTTGAAGTCACAGCAGATCACGCAAGCCTGGGTGTCATGTTCTGGGCCTAGGCAGCAGACACAGGCCTCGTGGTCGTCCTTCTTGGGGATCTTCTTCCCGCAGGCACACTTTCTGAAGAGGTTCCCGGAGGTGGAGCTTGCCATAAATGGAGAGGGAAAATCGAATTATCGCTAAAGTGATACACACTAGGGAGAGAAAGAACAAACCAATAAAGGTTCAACGAAGAAATTCAGCAAAATGGTGGTCAACAAAATCTGGTAGACCTCTGTGAAGTTAAATGTGCCATGGTCGATGGCAGGAAAAGGACTGAGGAAGGCGCGGGGACGCCCACTCTTATAGGATAGGCCGACATTGGCATATGATGTTGGAGCAGGCAGCCCCTTGGTAGACTGCTAGTTACAAAAAAGTGTCCATGTGGTCCTAGTGCCTGGTGGCTACAGTTTCATAGGTGTGACCTGCTGCAAGAGATAACCCCCAAAGTCAGATTGCCACACTCCCAGATTACTCAGGCTATGACCTTTCAACCTTTCTTCCACAAAATATGTGACAAGATGTTTGACAAATGAGAAAAATTTGTGATATATCATCACTGATGCAGGAACTGGATAAGGGCCATGCAGTGGATGTCCTGTATTTGGACTTCAGCAGGGCCTTTGATTCAGTGCCACATGGGAGGTTGGCGGGGTGGACTGGAATATGTGGGGGCGGGACCAAAAATGGTGAAATGGATCACAAACTGGCTAAAAGGAAGGCAGCAAAAGGTAGTGCTGGGGAGACCTCTCATCACCAAAAGCAGTGACGAGCGGAGTACCACAGGGATCAGTACTGGGACCGGTGCTGTTTGGGATTTTTATTGCAAATATCTCACATGGGATGCGGAGCAAGATCAGTCTGCTCGCAGATGATACCAAGATTGGAGCTGTGGTTGATGATGCAGAGGGGTGGAAGGGGTTGCAGGAGGACCTGACTAAGCTGCAGGAGTGGGCAGGAACATGGCAATTGGGGTTCAACACCAAGAAGTGCAAGGTTCTGCACTTCGGAGGCAGGAACCAGGGGAGGGATTATCACTTGAATGAGGCACAGTTGGGGAGCTCCACAGAGGAGAAGGACCTAGGAGTGATCATTACGGTGAGCATGAACAACTCTGCTTAGTGCAGGAAGGTGGCAGCAAAAGCCAACAACATGCTGGGGTGCACTGCCAGAGGGATCTCCTCCAGAAGGAGGGAGGTTATCCTGCCCCTGTATAGGCACAGGTCAGGCCCCACCTGGAGTACTGTGTGCAGTATTGGCACCCATTCCTGAAGAAGAACATCAGATTGTTGGAAGGGGTGCAACGAAGAGCCACAAAGATGATCCAGGGATTGAAGAGCAAGCCCTACGAGGGCAGGCTAGGAGAGCTGAATATGTATTCAATGGAATAGAGGAGGGATGGGGGGGATATGATCCGAAACCTTTAAGTATCTGAAGGGGATAAACAAGACCAACACAGAAGAGATTTTTCAGATGAGAAGGAGGAGGGACAAGAGAGGGCATGGACTGAGATTGGATGGGGGGGGGAGATTCAAGAGGGAGATGAGGAGACATTTTTTCACAGAAAGAGTGGTGAACAAATGGAACACCTTACCAGATGAGATTGTGTCCTGTAAGACGGTGTGCAATTTCAAGATGAGTTGGGACAGGGTAAGGGGAAAGGATACTGGGAAGGGAGGTGGGAGGGGCAGCTGCGAGATGAGGGGCTAGCTGCACACTCGAGTAGACTAGATAGACCATGAGGACTGTTTCTGCTGCAAATTTCGTATGTTCATAAAAACGGCACTGCAAGCTCAGAACACTATGGCTACCAGTGCACTAATGTTCATAACATTCACTGAAACTGAGCATAATAGATTATTATGAATTTTTTTATTTCTTTTTATTAGAAAAGAGAGCAGAACAGTCAGTGCTCTACATAAGGTGCATACAGCCCTTTATTACACTTTTCAAAAGGGTATTTATCAGCCTTTTTACTTAGCATTTGCATACAAAATATGTCTGGTTTATTGCTGGAGTGACTGTGTTATTCTGTCTTTGCCCCATGCAAAACAGCGCCTCGTGCCAGTAGTTTCAGCCCAGAGTTGGTTACAATCACCCTGTCATCACCGCCCCCACACCATAGCTCCTGCTCTGCTAACTCGTCTCTCTTTGGCAGGCAGGCAGTGGAGTTATGTATATAGGAACTCTATGGTTACGTGCCATTGTGGTCTTCCTGCCCCCTCCTTATGTACATGCATGTTTGCTGTTTAGTGGTGGAGAGCACAGGAGTGAGTGGCGGCAGCACACCTCAAGGACAGGCAGGCAGACATTTGAACGTGGGCAGTGAACAGTACAAGTAAGTGGTACCACCTAGTGGGATTACAAAATTTTTTTTATTATTTATTCATTTTAGTTTTTGTAGACCGGGAAAGGAGGGCTAGTCAAATCTGCCTATTTTTTTTTTTTTTTAAACAGGAGAGATACACTAAGCTGAAGCTTGTTTCCAGGTGCGACCTGGGAGCACAAGGAAGTTAAGTGACTTGCTCAGGGTCACACAGTATGCAAGGGGGGGCTGTGGGATTCAAACCCAGGCCTCCAGGTTTGCAGCTCAGAGCCTTAAACCACTGCACTATACTGTCTCCTTAGCCAGCCATGTTCCAGGGAAGGGGGATACAGATGGAAACCAAGTGAAACTGAACCAGAATAAGCTGTTGGTAGTATTTTTAAGTGAATAGGGAAAATTTGGCCAGGACACCAGGGAAATTACCCTACTCTTTTCGAGACGTGCCATGGGATCTTTAACATCCACCTCAGCAATCGTCAAAACAGGCAGGACCTCAGTTTAACATCTCATCCGAAAGATGGCACCTCAAGAGTACAGCATCCCCCTCATGCTGCACTACAGTGTCAGTATTGGGTTTTACCCCCAAGTTCCTAGTGTAAGGCTAGAACCCACAACCTTTCAATCTTGTGGCCTCAGAGGCCAGTGTACAATCTGCTAAGCCACTGACCCTGCTCAATCTGCTACATCTTAGCAAGTCTAGAAGCATGTGTGCAAGAAACAGAGGAGAACTGCTGCTGTTGTCAGGACCAGCCATAGCCTCACCAAGAAGTAAGGTGGAAGTGGAAGCCTTCAGCTACTAGGCAACACGTAATGGAAGGGTGGTAAGGGATTTTATCAGGAGTTGGCAGCAGGCAGGCTTGCCATTACTGAAATGTGGGGGAGTAAGTAAAAACACTGCAAATTACAGTAAAAGTAACAACACAGACACATAGGCTTTAAAGTTGAACTTCGCTTTATTTTCTGTTTTTAATGGTGTTACGAAAATACATGGTTTAAAAAAAGTACTCCTCATTAAAAGTCAGTTTAGGCATCTGTACTCATCTGAATTTTGTTTTACTCCTCTTAGTTTGAAAGTGAAGAGTACAATACTCGCACTGAAAAATCTTATACGGAGCACTGAGAATAGTTAATAGTATACATCATCACAAGGTACAGTTTTTTTGTTGTTTTTTTTTTAACTTTCTTTTTAACCCCCCAGCCTGCGGCACTCCACTCTTTGGGAGTCGCCATGCCTTGTACATACGTAGAGAACTAGATATCATTGTCCACCTTGGGACAAATGACCTAGCTAGACATGGAATCAGTGCAGTGCAGGATGAATTTGTGGAGTTGGAGAGGGGCCTCAGACAGGTAGCAAGCATGGTTAACTTCTCAGAGGTGCTGCTAGTCCATGGCAGGGGTGATGCTAGGGTATTGCACACCATGCAGTTTAATGAATGGTTGCAAAACTAGTGCAGAGCACAGGGCTTTGGCTTCATTGGGGACTGGGGGTACACCTGGAGAGATGTAGGTCTATTCTGGCACGATGGTCTGCATCTGTCCACGAAGGGAACCAAGCTCCTAAGTGACAGGTTTAAATGTTTCCTTGGCAAGCTTTTAAACTAGCCGGGGGGGAGGTGCTGATATGAGGCAGGAAATTTCAAGCCTCCCCCTATAAAAGATGGCAGGTAGTAAGGTAAACACTGAGGTACAGAGCTCAACTGAGGGCAGGACAGGGTTAAATCAGTAGTGCCAGCGTGCTCAGTTGGTAGCACATCCGCTCTGAACCAGAAGGTTGTGGGGCCTCGTCCCACACTGGGATTGGACTTGCACCTAAAAATCGCTGGCATCTGAGTGCAGTATTGGGGGTGCTGTACTGCTGGGTGTGTCGCCCTTCGGATGAGACGCTAAACCGAGGTCCCTTCTGGGCATCCTGGTGTTGTTCTGGTGGGTGTCCAGGTGGAAGCAGAACCCAGGCACTCTTCGCAAAAAAAAGTAGGGAACATTCCCGGTGTCCTGGCCAGCATTCCCCTTCCCATAAACTGGTTCATGCAATTATCCAGGCTGTGTGTGGGTGATGATGTGCGATATGGCCGCCACCACACATTCAGTCACTTCACTACCAGTCTAGCATTGCTTGTAAAGCGCTTTGGATGTATGAAAAGCGCTATATAAATACTGATTCTTCTTGATTCTTCTTCTTCTAAATGGAAAAATAGACAAAGGCAATAAGAGCAGGGATGGGGGGAAAAGGATAAAGCCAACAATAAATGGAGGGCAATGAGTACCAATGCCCGTAGTCTGGGAAACAAGCTTCCTGAGCTAGCATCCCTGATAGAAGATGAACAATTGGATATTGTGGCAGTCACGGAAACATGGTACACGGAGAACCATGACTGGGATGTCAACATACCAGGGTACACAGTCTACAGAAGGGACAGGGAGGGTAAAAGAGTAGGTGGAGTAGCTCTATACATAAGGGAAGGATCAAAGCTACAGAACTAAAAAGTAAAGGGGAGGACAAGAGGCACTCTGGGTCACCTTGGAGACAGGAATGGCATCGCAATCCGCACAGGGTTGTATACAGACCCCGTTTCAAGGGAGGAAAGGACAAGAAAATGATAGAGGACATTCTCAAAATGGCTGAAAAAGGGGAGATACTGTTGATGGGGACCCTGAATATGCCAGATGTTAACTGGATGACATGTACTGCAGCCACATCCAAGAGCAGGGTCATTCTCGATGCCCTGCAGGGGGCAGGGCTTAGACAGCTAGTGTTGGAACCCACTCGGGAGGGAGCAATACTAGACTTGGTACTCTCAAATGGAGAGAGGATCACAAATTTAGAAGTCAGTAGGCATCTGGGAACAAGTGACCACTGCACAGTGTGCTTCACAATAAGCACAACCAGGAGACAAGCCATACAAAAACAAGCATACTGGATTTTAGAAGGGCCGACTTTGGCAAAATGGGTGAATACCTGAGGAATGCACTAGCAAATGGCCAAAAAGGAGGGGTGGAAGAACAATGGAGAAAAATCAAAACTGCCATCATAGAGGCAACGAGCCTTTGTGTGAAACAAATAAAGAAAACAAAGCGGAGTAAAAAACCACTATGGTTCTCAAAAGAGGTGGCAGGGAAGGTTAAGGAGAAAAAGGCTGCATTCAAAAAGTATAAGGAATCATAGAAGGACCACGACAGGGAACTGTATCAATTAAAGCAGAAAGAAGTGGTGAAGGCAGTCAGAACAGCAAAGGCCCAAACCGAGGAAAAAATAGCCAACTCAGTTAAGAAGGGGGGATAAAATCTTTTATGGGTACATTAGGGAGCATAGAAAGGTTAAGGGAGGAATACTGAAGATTAATAAAGGAGAGGGGAGGTGGGCAGAGAGAGACAGTGAAAAGGCAGAGATACTGAATAAATACTTTTGCTCAGTATTCACAAAAGAAGATGGGGAGGAGTTACCTAAACCAGACAATAGAAGTACTCTGGGTAGGGGGGTTGACACCAGTCAATTTACAGAAGAAACAGCCCTGAAAGAACTCCTAAAACTCAAGGTGCACAAAGCAATGGGGCCTGACAGGATTCACCCCAGCATCCTAAAAGAACTAAGGGAGGACCCAGTGACACCACTGACCACACTTTTTAACAAATCATGGGAGGATGGGGTAGTACCCGAGAACTGGAGAAGGGCAGATGTGATTCCCCTTCGCAAAAGTGGGAGCAAGACAGAAGCAGGAAACTACAGACCTGTAAGTTTGACCTCCGTGGTAGGGAAAATGATGGAATCACTTCTGAAAGGAAGAACTGTTGAGTACCTAGAGACCAGTGGGGCACAGGACCCAAGGCAGCATGGATTCACAGTGGGAAGGTCATGTCAGATGAATCTAACTGATTTCTTTGACTGGGTGACCAAAGTAGTAGACCAGGGAGGGGCTGTGGACATGGCCTACCGAGACTTTAGCAAGGCATTTGACACAGTCCCACACAAAAGATTAATAGTCAAATTAACCAACCTGGGAGTGGGTCCCAAGGTGGTAGCCTGTGTAAAACATTGGCTGGACAACAGGACACAAAAGGTAATTGTAAATGGAGTTCACTCTGAAGAAAGAGGGTTACTAGTGGTACCGGAGGGTTCAGTATTGGTCCAGTCCTTTTAATCTCTTTATAATGACATTGCAGAGGGACTGGAAGGAAAAGTATGCCTCTTGCAGATGACACAAAGATCTGCAACAGGGTTGATACACAAGGAGGCGTGGAAAGAATGAGAAGGGACTTGGCAAGGTTAGAGGAATGGTCAGAAGTACGGCAGCTTGGATTCAATGCAAAGAAGTGCAAAATAATGCACCTGGGAAACAAAAACCCAGGGGAAGATTGCACAATGGAGGGAAGGTAGTAACAACAACAAAAATGGAAAGGGACCTGGGGGTAATCATATCAGATGACCTTAAGGTTAGCAAGCAATGTGAGAAGGCAGCAGGGAGGACTGGGGGTATATTGGGATGTATAGGGAGAGGCATCACCCAGCAGAAAACAGGAAGTTGTTATCCCTCTGTACAGACAGCTGGTGAGACCCCATCTGAGTACTGGCGTCCAGTTCTGGAGAACCCATCTCCTGAGGACATAGACAGGATAGAGGCAGTCCAGAGGAGGGCACTAAAATGGTGCAGGGTCTGCAACAGAAGCCATCTGAGGAGAGACTAAAGGAGCTTAATATGTATACCCTTGAGGAAAGGAGGGAGAGGGGGACATGATAGAAACTTTAAGTATCTCAGTGGAATCAACAAAGTCCAAGAGGGTAGCATCTTTCTGAAAAAGAGATGTGCAAGAACAAGGGGACACAATTTAAAGATTTGGGGTTGGGGGGAGCAGTTCAAGGGCAATGTGAGGAAGTATTTTTTCACAGAGAGGGTGGTGGATACATGGAACAGCCTTCCTGAGCAGGTTGTGGGTCTAAAACTGTGGGAGAATTCAAGAATACATGGGACAGATATAAGGCAATTCTTGTGGGGGGTAAGAAGAAATAGGCTGTTGGTTAACTAGGATCTGCAGCTTATCCTGTAGATAGGGAAATGGGCAGACTAGGTGGGTCAAGCGGTCCTTATATGATGTCAAAGTCTATGATTCTATGTTTCTATGTAACCATGGCAGGCTCCTCGGCAATGTCGAGGTACGCAGCCATGTCCCGATGAGAGGAGTCCTGATCCGCAGTACAGAAGCCAAAAGCGCTCTGGATCTGCAGCATGAGCTCCGTGAAGGAGGGATCTGGGAGAGAGGAGGGATCAGGGGGTTCAGGCAGGGCGGCCTCCAAAAAGGAAGACATGGACTGGGAACCAAGATCCCCATAGTCAGAGAGGCCACCGCCAGGAACATCCCCCACGAAAGGATCCCCCATCCTGGAATCTCTATAATGGGAGTCCACATAAATTGGGGGTGGGGGAGACGACCAGGCGGGATGCGCCGGATCCGGGTGTAGGTGCCCAGGCAGAGGGGAGGGAGAACGGGGCGAGGCCAGATCCTGGCCCATGGATCGGAGGACCTCCAGCACAATGCAGGCGATGCCCGGCACTTGTGACAAGGGGAGGTCCAGAAATGGAAGGCACCGAAGGGCGGCACTAGGAGGAGGGCAAGCCATCCTGGGAACCGCTAACCCCGAATAGCAGGGGAAGGCACTCCAACCCTTGTGGTCCGGGACCAGCAAAGGGGTAACAGACTCAGGTCTGGGTCCTCTCAGCGGGGAAAATCATGTCCACAGGGCACAAAACGGGCGACGGGGGGAGACCCCCGAGGATGCCGAAACAAGGTGCCGGGACAAGCGGGGGAGGGGCACAGAAGCAAAGCCCTGAGCAGGGGGTGTCCTGTAGTGGGAGGCCCTTATCGCCAAGGGAAGCATCCCTGTCAAGGAGAGAAGGAGGAAAGGCTCCTCCGTCGATGGTGGAATCATCCCTGTTGATAAGAGACCAAAAACAAGCCTCTCTGTTGACGGTGGAAGCCGTCCTATCAACAAGGCATGCAAAATACGCCATTCCATCAACCGGGAGAGGCTTCCCCATCGACGAGGAGTGCCTCATCGGAAAATAAGACTCTGTCGACGAGAGAACAGCAGAATCCTGTCCCATCGACGGGAGAAGAGCTCTCATGAATGAGGGAGAGCAAAGAACACATTTCTCCCTCGACGAGGAATGTTCCATTGACAGGGCAACACAGCCCATCGATGAGAGAAGTTCAGAAACGAGCTCCGTCGATGGCACGAGGCCCAACGACAAAACAAGCCCACCAGGCTCAGTCGATGGGGGGAGCAGCCCCGACGACAAGGAACGCTCCACTGACGATGGAGTAAGGTGGAGGGAGTGTGAGGAGTGTGAATCCTGCTCCCTCCTATGCCTGGAACGAGTGCCCTTGACCGGGGAACCTTAAAGGTGGCCCCCCAAGGTCTGTTCCAGCCTGGCTGATCAGCTATGACCAAGTCCCAAGGCCCAGCAACAAAGCCTGGGCCAGGGAGTAGTAGAAGGGCTGTGAGCAAGGAGGACCAGGGGCACTGTGAGGAGCACAGGCCTGGCCTAGTGAAAGTAAAAGAGCCAGGGCCTGGGTGTAGTACACATACACAGGACCAGAGGCAGGAGCTGGGGGTGCAGCAAGTGGTGGACAGGCCCGGGTCCTGGAAGTAGAAGAGCCATGGCCTGGGAGTGTTCCACAGGCCTGGCAGAGAGAGAGAGAAGCAAACTCGGGCTGGGCTGTTAACAGCAGCCCTAGTGAATCCCCAGACCCAGTAAGAGTACATTAGCCAGGGAGCAGCAGGTGTACCGGGAGCTCTAATGGAACACCGGGCCTGCTGTATAAAAGAAGTCCAGGGGTACTGTGAGTAGGTCACAGGCCCAGAACAGAAGGTAGAACAATTGGTTCAAGTTTGAGTCGAAGACTACAACCCAGGAGGTCAGGAGAGCTGACTGTGCGAGCTGAAGCCGGCAGGAAAATGAACAGAGGGTACTGGGGTCCGCTCACTCTTATACACATCCACAGGAAGTGATGTCGTGTGAGCAGCCCCCACGGAAGACTGCTGGAAGAAGCTGCCATGTGACAGCGCCACCTGGTGGATATTCTCATAAGTAATGGCTTACTGCAAGAGACCAGTCCATAGAAGATCTACAGTTACAGGTGAGTAGCCGGAGGTTTGGAAGAGTGCAACAGTAGTAGTACCACTCCACAAGAGTGGAAGCAAGGAACAGACAGGTAACTACCGTCTGGTTAGTTTAACGTCAGTCATGGGAAAACGGATGGAGTCCCTGTTAAAGGAAAGAAGCATAGTGTTTTTGGAGCAAACTGGTCAGCTTGACAAAAATCAGCACGGTTTAATGGCAGGGAGGTCTGCCAGACACACCTGGTTGATTTTTTTCAATTGGGTCACCAAAACAGTGGATCAGGGTGGGGCAGTGGATGTGGTTTACCTGGACTTCAGCAAAGCTTTTGACTCCGTCTCCACTCCACACAGAAGACTACTCAAAAAAATGGAGAACATGGGAATTGGGCCCAAAGTTACAAACTGGGTCAGAAACTGGTTATGTGGGATAACTCAGAGAGTATTAGTAAATGGCACTCTGTCTGTGGAGGGACGGGTGACTAGCGGGGTCCCACAGGGCTCAGTTCAGGGGCCGATCCTCTTCAACATATTCATCAGTGACACTGCGGATGAACTGGAGGGAAAGGTGTGCCTGTCTGCAGAGGACACCAATATCGGCAACAGGGTAGACACAATAGAGGGACAGCAAAGTATGGAAGCTGATCTCCAAAAACTGGGGGAATGGTCCAAGACCTGGCAATTGAAATTCAATGCCAAAAAATGCAAGGTCAATCACCTGCGAAAGCGTAACCCAGGGAAACTGTACTCAATGGGAGGGGAGCAGCTGGTGGCTACCAGGCTGGAGCAAGACCTAGGGGTGATCATATCAGATGACCTGAAGGTCAGTAGACAATGTGAAAAGGCAGCACTAATGGCTAGTGGTATCCTGGGATGCATAGGGAGGGGCATCACGAGCAGAAGGCATGACGTAATCATGCCCCTGTATCGGTCCCTGGTCAGGCCTCACCTGAAGTACTGTGTCCAATTCTGGAGACCACATCTCAGGAAGAACATAGACAGGCTAGAGATGGTACAGAGAAGAGCATCAAAGATGGTGCATGGCTTGCATCAGAAACCATATGAAGTGCCGACTCCGTGGCGCCGAGCAAAGGGATTCACTCGGCACGCTGGCAACACGGGTTCGCGCCATGAGCCCGGGTGTCAGGAGCAGAGTCTGGCAGGGGATGGGTTCCACAGGCATCCATTGGACGCCTCCCTCCGGGGAGGGGTGGGCTCAGCCTGGAGACCTGAAGGTGTATTGGTGAGTGTGCTTGGGAGACATGTGGCCTTGACACGCTTTCTCCGCACGCCTCCGCCCAGGATCCTCTGTGCTCTAGCATGGCCGAGAACTGAAGTGAGCGAGGGCACTAGAAAAACAGAAAATCACCACCCCGACCAAGGTCTAGATGACAAGCGCCTGTAGCCCCTGCCACCCGAGCCCCGGGCCAGCCCCAGATCAGCTCAAGACACCTGAGCAGTGAATAGGGGCAGCCAGGTGAATTCTTCCCAGAGGAGAGGGACTCACCCGGTACAGGGATATACTGAGGCCACTCTCAAGTAGGTCACTATACGAGCTGGTAAAAGGTGGCAGGGTGTTAGAGGGTGGTAGAAGGCACTGGTGCTCTGAGGAGTGGCAGGTCGGGGAGGCAGTAGGGAGGCACATAAAAAAAAAAAAAAAAAAAGAAAGAAACCATACGAGGTAAGACTGGATGACCTCGAATTATACTCCCTAGAACAATGCAGGAATCGTAGGGACATGCTAGAAACACTCAAATATCTTAAAGGCAACAACAGGGTGCACGTGCAGAACCTCTTTCAGGTAGAGGACTATAGCAGGACTAGGGGGCACAACCTTCGACATAGGGAGAAATGTTCAGAAGCAATACGAGGAAATTCTTCTTCACAGAGTGCTATGTAGAACCAGCCTGCCAGAGGGGGTGTTGGGAGCCAAAACAGTGGGGGAATTCAAGCGGGCGTGGGACAGACACTGTGGGATACACAAGCAGGCAGCTAAGTGTGTGTGTGGGGGGGGGGTAGGAAGCCAAGGGCCGACTTGATGGATCATACGGTCCCCATCTGCCGACAACTTCAATGTTTCTATCTTTCTAGGGGTTTGGATACAGTTCACTATCCACACTCTGGCAGACTCCTAGCAGTTCTCTGTGAGGAGGCAGAGAAGTTCTCGTTGGGTGGGGGATAAGGCGCACATCTCTATTTAGCGAATAAGAGACTGGAGGACCCAGTCTCAAAAGCACCATCCAGACGTGACTCGAGGTTAGGGTTACCACCTTTTAAGAAGCACAAAGTGGGGCATTTCTTACTGAAACACGATTTTTTGCAGTACAGTACGTAACCTCGACCAATGCAGCTGACTTGTTTTCTCTATGTAATCAGAATTAAGGCTAAGTATTGTAGTTTCTTAGTTGCTTCTATTGTTTCTTATCATTTTAAGGTATTTTAGTTAAGGTATCGTAGTTTTCTGCAACATTTAGCAGAAAGTTAGAAAATATTTCTTCTACTATAAAATAAGGACAAGCAGTATTTTTCATGTTTTTTTCAGGACACAGCTGCCCAAATCAGGACTGTCCTACGAAAACCAGGACAGGTGGCAACCCTACTAGGGTTGATGCTGTAGTGGAACATGAAGGTGTGTGCCGACTTCCAAGTAGTAGCCCTACAGATCTCCTGTATGGGGATGTCTCTGGAAGCAGCCACTGAGGCAGAGGTTTGTCTAGTGAAATGAGCCCTAAGCCCCTTGGGAGGCTCCCTACCAGCCAACCTATAGCAGAGGTTGATGCGAGATTTTATCCATCAGTCAAATGTCCACTTTGCTGCTGGTCTGCAAGGCATGGCTTCAGCGTATGTCACAAACAGCTGGCAAGCCTCACCCCGACTCCAGCCCTGCACTCCTTATAAGACAGCTCTCCATAGGTCCAGAGTATAAAGCCTGCAGTCAGCCTCTAAAGATGGGTTATTAAAGTATACCAGAAGGTTCATCACCTGGTTAAGGAGGAACTCCGATGCTACCTTTGGGAGGAACTTCGGGTGCGAGTGAAGCCCAACCTTGTCTTTGTGCAAAACCAAATTAGCAGACTCTACCGAGTGCACCTGGAGCTCACTGATCATTCTGACTGACATAATGGCCACTAAAAAAGTGGTCTTCCACGACAGGTGTGACATCTTACACTTGTGCACAGGCTCAAATGGCTTGCCCATGAGCAGAGCAAGCACCAACAGCAGGTCCCATGGTGGCGATGAATCACACACTGGAGGGTACAGGCGGTCAAGATCCTTGGGGGAAAAAAAAAAGCTCGACCACCGTCTCCTGGGCCACCATCAGCATACCAGCATGCACCTGCTATGTAGAGATGGCAGCCAGGTTCACCTTAAGGGTCGTCACTTGCAGCCCCAACCAAAAGAGGGGCCAGAGATACTCCAGGATTCTAGCCACAGGGCAGGCAAGGAGATCAAGCTCCCTGCCCTGAAACTAAATGGAAAACCTCTTCAATTTAAAGGCATAGTACCGGCAGGTTGACTCCTTTCTGTAGGTCTCCAAAATGTGGAGCACAGCTTCCAAAAGGTTCGAGGCCTGGAACTCTAGCTGCTCAGGAACTAGACTGTGAGGTGAAGGGACCTCCCCCTGTTGTCTGGTCAACAGCAACAGGTGGAGAGGAAACCACCACAGAGGCTTGCTGCGAAGGCAGAGGAAATCTGGATACCAGAACTGTCTGGGCCAGTCTGGAGCTATCAGAATCATCTCCAGCTTGTCCTTCCAAGCCTTGGCCACTACCTTGTGGATCAAGGGGAAAGAAGGGAAGGCATACACGAGGCCTGGGATCCAGGGCCTCACGAAGGCATCCCCCTGCAGTATCCCAGACTGAGAGGGGGCAGGCACAAACCAGTCTCAGCTTTCTGTTCTCCCAGGAGGCAAAACAGATGCACTAGAGGGGTGCCCCACTAGGAGAAATGGTGGCGTATCATCTCCTGATGCAGGGACCACTTGTGCAAGACATCGCTCCCACCTGGCTGACAGCATCTGATAGCTAACTGTTCACTCCTGCAACATGCATCACCAGGAGATCTGCACCCAGGCTGCACACAAGGGTCCAGGTGTGGAGAGACTCCCGATACAGGAGAAGGCAGCGAGTTCCACCCTGCCTGTTCAGGTAAACATTGTTCTGGTATTGTCCATCTGGACACATACAACCTGTCCCCTGACCAGAAGAGCAAACTTCATTAGAGACAGCTGCATTGCACCGAGCTTCAGAAAGGTGATGTGGTGACGGGGCTCTGTGGTCTCCAAGGTGTGCTGAAGGTCAGGCAAAAGTAACACCTTCTCAACCAATAATAAGGTCCATACTCCCATAGGAGTAACATTTCTTTTCACTCACCTCTTGCTTTTATATCTTTTCTTGTTCCAAAGTTAATATTTAATATCCTTTTTTCAACTCTTGTTCCTTTTGATTTCCTTGTAACGTTTCAGAACAGTAGTTCATTCATTAGACAGTGGAGCTTTGCTGTGTAACATAAATATATACATATTTAATATAATAATACTTAAAGGCATCGGGTTATAAGTAAACAGCAAATATTTGAAAAGTGCATAAACTGCTGTACTGGTGGAACTGACCTGTGTATAGTAAAAAAGCAAAATGCAAAAACTTCAAATAAGTGTCTGCTATGGGGTGAGAAAACCTCATATGTTTCAAGCTGAATTTTTCAATATCTGTAAAGGCAATAGATACGTATTAAATATAAAAAGCAGATCATGGAGCCACTTATTTTTAAACAAATAAACCTATTAGGCTCATAATTACTTTCAAATGCCGTGTGGCTTTAGAGTCCAAATGGTGTTCACAAATCTCATTGCTAACTGTGAACCAAGCAAAAAATGCCTCAGTTTCTAAGTAACATTAAGCGTCAATATTGTGCTCCAAAATCCATACAAAAAATCAAATAGAGGGGCTAATTCCTACCGCCAGACCTTCAGTAGGTAAAAAAAACACTCCATTTCGCCTTTTTAAACCCCATTCAAAGTGCATTTCATTGCGACTGTTTTAAACGCCCACCGCCATTAGCAGACACGCTGGACAAATGCTAGCGATTCTAACTCACCTTGTCAGATGGTAAGAGAAGGGCCCGGGCCACAGAGGTGTGCACGCTGAGATGTGCTCACGTTACAAGGTAACTCCACCTCCCACAGCCCGGTCAAAAAGAAGCTTCCCTATTAAAAAAAACAGGGAAGTCCCCCTTCACTCTCTGGACTTGTCTAAGTCCACAAACCAGCCAATATTTTGGTGGTTGCTTCATTTTATTCCACCATAAACCAGGACATGAAAGCACTAAACAAACAAGTCTACTGTGCAACTATTAAATACTAAACAGTGACGGAGGAGTAAAGGAACTGACAAGGGAGGGAAGAAAAGGGGTGGCATACGGGCTCGCATGGAAAGGAGATATAAGCAGGAGAGGAGCAACAATTGGGGCAATGTCATAATGACACTAACTCATTACAAAGGAAAGTATTGCAAAGGAACTAACATCTTTCTCAAATATACTGTTGCTCAACTAATGTAACCGAGACACAGAACTACAAGTCTCTTAATCAGAGCTAGTCCAATTTAAACTTTCATTGAGTCCATATCTATGCAGGTGTGTTCTCAATGTGAAAATCCACCATGCTTCACATTTCAATAAAGCCGATTCTCTATTGCCATCCAAAAGAAACAATTTCTGGGTAATGGTCCTTTTAATTTTAAGGATCTCTCGAGGTAGCTTGCTTCAATATGTCTGTGTGCTGATGATAGGGAGATCACAATCTTCACATACATAGCCACCACTTAATTTGTAGTTCAGTATTTCATTTATTCTTTTCCCCTACATTTCGCTCAGTAACAGCTTGCTCTCGAGGACATTCTTCTGTTCAAAAAAATTTGCATTTACGTCACATTAGTCATCACCCTTCATAAGGTGCTCACAAAAAAATCCATTTCATTAAACTAATTACCATAAGTAAATATATTACCACTGAACTGCGTTCCTTAGTTCATTTTACTTTAAGTTCTACTGTATAACAGCTACCTAGGGACATAAAAAACAAACTGTTTGAGTTGTCCGACTGCTACAAACATTCTCATTCCCAGACACCGCGTTGCTTATAGCACCAAAAGTGTAGCTTCTGTTTTAAACCTGCGCCATTTTTTCAACTGCTCATATACCCAAGTCTCCGGTTAAATTTTTTACTATTACTTGCTGGTTGTAAACCATCCTACGTTATTTAGCTCTTGCCTGTATGCAAAATAATTCAAAGACCACCTTAAACACGCTGTACTGCCACTTAACATCTCATTTTTTTTTTAAACTGAAATTAATTTTATCCCTCAAGTTTTCATACCTTGTGTTTTTCCTATGTCACTGTTCCGATTTAACCAAAATTTTTTTCTAGATCCAGTTTTAACTCAAAAGTGTTCAGTTTTTTAGTTATACTAAAAGAAAGGCCATAACCTAATACTTTGGTTTCTGCTGGAGTTAATGGTCGTGAAGATAAATTAAAAATAATCAATTCTGATGGTGTCTCGATCGGAGTTTGTTCACTTTTTGTTTCTTTTTCTCCACTTCCTGTGTCTCTTTTCCTTCCAGTTGTGCTCCCACGCCACGAGAGACGCATCCGTCGTGAGAATGATGGTCAACTCTGGGCAGACAAACAGTATTCCTTCCTCCAGATACTGAGGGATCAGCCACCACTGGATGGCATCCCACATCAAATGGGTTACAAAGACTGGCTGGGCCAGATGACCTAGGTACTGGGACCACTGTCAGCCCAGTTCTTACTGCGGGGGGGACATCTGCCAGCATGCCCAAGGGACCACGTGTGTGGTGAATGCCATGTACCCAAGCAGCCACAGGAAATCCCGGGCAGGGTGCGAGTGCCCAACCTGAACTGATCAGGCAAAGTAGGTAAGGTCCAGAGCCCGGTCCACAGGTAGACGTATCCTGGCCCGCAGGAGGTCTAGTCTGCCCTGATGAAGTTGATAACATGCAAGGGGATCAGCTTTGACTTGACCCAGTTGATCAACAGGCCCAAGTCTCTGCAGGTCTGGAGGGCCAGCTCTCTGGACCGCTCTACAGCCTTCTTGGATGGTCCAGCTATCAGCCAGTCATCCAGGTAGGAATACATCCTGACATCCCTCCACCGCAGAAAGGGTGCCACCACTGCCATGCACTTGGTGAAGACCCTGGTTGCGGATAGAGAAATAGAGAACACCTTCTGCATAGAACCAAAGGTACCGCCAGTGGGATAGATAGACTGGAATGTAGAAGAACACATCCTGGAGATCCAGGGGCCAGAAACACATGCCTGCTCCAGGGATGGTACAATCTGTCTCAAAGTGACCATCCTGAACTTGTGCTTCCGCATGAACTGGTGCAGTTCATGCAGATCCAGTATGGGGGCCAGCCCCCACCAATCCGTTTCGGGACCAGGAAGTACCTGGACACATACCCAACTTGCCAGAACGTCTGGGACATGAGCTATGGCCTCTTTAGCAAGGAGCTGAGCAAAGCCCTCCTTTATGGCAGACATGCCCTGCAACATGGGGGACTCCCGAGGAGCGTGGGGTTTGTAAGGCAGTACAGCCTTGAAGTCTAGAGGTAATCCTCTGCCTACCACCTCTAGTACCCATTTGTCTATGGTACTAATGAACCAACGTGGCCAGAAGTGGTGCAGCGGACCTCTCATAGTGTGCTGAATCAGGGACTGGACAGGTGGGTGGATGACACTCCTCAACTCATCACTGGGCTTCTTTGGAAGGAGCATTGGTTGGAGGGCATCACCTCCATATCGAGGGGCTGCCAACTAGCCCCTCGACAAATAGAAACTCAACCAGAGTCAAGTGCTTAATGTGAGTGAAGCGGTCGGGGGAGTGGAAGGAGCAGCAGGACCACAGTCTTTCCCAATCCCACGACCGGATACTGGCAGCGCTTGTGTTTCTTACCATGGTGGGTAGGGCTCTCCCTGAAGTCCTGGCAGGCACTGCATATATCCTGGAATCCATTCCTAGAAGGATCCTCTGATGCTGGCCCCAGCCAGAAGAAGCTCTGAGGCTGATGAGGTGCTCACCATGGCAGATGCTTCTTCCAGGACCACAAGCTGAGTAGCCAACCCTGCCACAGCCCAGGCCTTCTTGCAACCCTCAGGTAGAATCTTTAGATCCATTTCGGCCAGCTGACCAAGATGAAACTGGGCTGTTCAATCATCCAAGGATAATGGAAGCATTGCCTGGCATAGGCCACAGCCAGAAACATTGTGGTGTGTCCCTAGGCAGTAGAGGCAAAAGACACGTGGGTTTGTGTTCGACATCTTCTACTGATACTTGATGCAGAATCAGTAAGCCATGGGACAGCTTACCCTCAGGTTCCATCATCTGTCAACAGAGGCAGAGCTGAAGCGAAGGAACAGAGGAGTAGTATAGGAATAAAGTCTGAAAAAGAATCTTTGAAGAATATCACCACAGTACGCAATGGTAGCCTTCAACACTAAAGAGCTGTGAAGGAGGAGTCCTGTTCCTTCTAGGATGGAGCCGGAGGATATACCACCAGGTGGTGGGAGAAGCTTAGCTTAAAGACATCCAAGGAATCAGCACTTCCAGTGGAACTGCCAGAGTGTGGCTACTGAACTGTATCCACGCTCCTAGAATGTGGAATATCACCTTCCCCATGTGAGACAGGATTTCTGAGAGGTAAAATGAGTGACATACCTCGCAATGTGTGATAGTTGCGAGGTACACTGAAGGTTTATAAATCATTTCTTTTTCCCAGCTTTCTCACCAAATTTGGGTGCTACTAGTACAGTGCTAAACCAAATACTGCAGGGTTCAAATCAGATTGCAATGGGCAACAGTAAAAGTATTCAGCCACCTACACCGACAGTTTATGGATGAATATCAATGTTCAGAGATAAACAGTTTATTTATTGAAAACTGGTAACCAAGAAAGGCACACTGACAAAGGCTCATTTCCAGGTGCGACCACGGTGGGGGGTTGGGGAGAGAAGGAAGACAAATTATACAAATAATACAAAAGACACTGTGGTAAGGTGCAAATACAAAACATGTATGATGGTAAGGTGCATTAATACAGCAAATAAATACAACAGCAGTAACTGGCTAAAATTAATAGCGTACATCAATATAGCAATATAGCGTCACCCTTTGTTTCACGCTCTACCGTTAGTAACTATTACTCTTTTCTCCCTTAGATTGCATAGCCCCTGATCGGGCTTCCACCACAGCGGCTGCGGCTACCTGGGCCAGCCGCCCATGCCACTCTCCAAGCTGCCCCCGAGTCATCCACTAGTGAGTAAGCTTCCAGGCTGTCCCAAGGTTGCGCCAAACAGCACCCATTGGCCACCGCCTGCTCCCTTTCTCCTTCTATTAGACTGTTGCTCTCCGCTTGGTCACTGATTGGCCCTGAATTTTAGACTGACAGAAACAGCTTGCCGGGCTTCTGCACCCAGAACTTTTAATGTGACTCTGCTGAAAATTTTTGCCCACCCTCCTCCCCCCACCTTAATTAAATAAGCTGTTTCTCCGCCCATTTCCGCCAAGGGGCCCTCCCAATTATTCCCTATTGGGTACTCTCTCGCCTGTTAAATTTCTGCCTAGGGGACCGCCTAATTATTTCTCGAGTACTCTCTCGCCTGTAAATCTTCTCTCGACTGCCTCTTCTCCCTGTTCCCTACTCCCCATCCACCTCTACTTAAAATTCTCTTCCCTGCTCCACCCCGCGTCCAACTCTCTCCTCACACTGCTCTCGCCTTTGTCCACCAGGTCAGCCTGGTTCTCTTCTCCTCCTCTCTCAGACCCTACTGGCTCTTCACTACCCACACCTCTCACTCACTATGGCCCTCCCTTCTCTGCCTCTCTGTCTGCTCATTCTTGCCTCTCTGTTTCCCTCATCTTTCATACCTGGAGCCTGCTGTCCCAATCTCCCACTGAGCCACCAGCTGGACACCATCTACTGGCACTCAGGGACAATTCCCTCTGGCCTATGGCCACCATATCCTCACTCTACCAGGAAAGGCTGGCATCACCCATGGAACACAGACAAGGTGATTTACATTCGACTCTTCAAACTCTCACCTCTGGCTCACATTTCCTCTCCCTGGGATCGAAATCTGCAATGGAGCTCTCACTCCCACAAAAAAATGATGAAGAAAGTCTCCCTCAAACAGTTACGTTGGTGCACCCTGAAACTTTTGCTCCTTCTACTGCTACTATCGGGAAATATACATCCAAACCCTGGCCCCACAATTCCTAGCTCAGACTACCGACAGAGTAACTCAGGGACACTCACCATTGCAGTGCTTAACATCTGTAGCCTCCTACTGAAGCTAGATGCCCTGCAGACATCTGCCCACCTACCCAACCTGGGTGTGCTTGTGGTTGTTGAAACCTGGCTAACACACAAAATCCCAGACAGTGCAATTACCCTGCCAGGATACAACGTCTTCAGACTTGACAGGACCACTAAAAGAGGTGGTGGATGCAGTAATTACCTTAAAGACTCTCTTCTGGAGCGCCGTGCTCAATCCCCCGCCTCAGTCTCATCTGTCCAGATTCTACTCATCAGAATTCTTCTCAGGGCTCACAACAAAGCACTGACTATTACTGCTGTCTACATTCCCCAAAGGAACAAGGTAAAGGTCTCAACTCCATCCTAGACCATGTCCGCTCTCAACCCCCTGACTCCGAGTCAATCCTAATGGGCGACTCCAACATAAACTGGCTTGGTTCTGATGCTGATGACTATAAGGATGCCATCTCAGCAGCTAACCTCACCCAGATGGTCGTCTCCCCCACCAGGCAAAACTATAAGACTGGCACAAGCACCCTTCTGGACTGGATACTGACTAGCCACCCATCCCGCATCGCAATTGTCTCTGTCCTACCAGATACATTGAGTGACCACTCCAAGTCACCTGTGAATGGTCGAACAAATTTTATCTCCCGCCACCCATACTAATAAACAGCAGAGTCCTCCCTCATGGTCAACTGAAGCACCTCAAATCCCACCTTAGGTAACAAGACTGGTCTCCTAGTTTGCAAGCAACGGATGTCAACTCTGCTCTTGACTTTTTCATCAACTCCTTCAATGCTGCCTGTGACTCCTACGCCCCCTACAAAAAGAGGAAAATCAAAGGACTCTGCAACCAATGGCTCTCTGCAGAGCTCATAGCGCAACTGAAGGCTAAGAACCACCTTTGGACTTGTGCACGGGCCACAGGTAGGCAAGCAGATATACAAAACTACAAACGTGCTCGAAACAACTGCACTAAAGCAATACGCATGAAGAAAAGTAACTACTACAAAGATGCCCTCACAAGCACCTGGGGTAAGGGGAGGTCCTTCTGGAATAATCTTAACGAAGTCACAGGGAAGCTACCCAAAACGGCGCCTACCATGTTGGACGTGGACGGGACTATAACTCTGGACCCAGTAACTATAGCTAACACATTCAACAACGCGTTCTCTGATCTCAGTAGTGTTCTCCCACCAGACTTCTTCATTGATGACCTCGATTCTGCACCCCCTCTCACTCCCCCACCCTCTGCTTCAATACGCCCCCCCCCTTTTTTACTACAGAACAGTCAGGAGGCATGAAGTCTGTAAATACGTCAGCAAAGCAACTGCCGGATCAAGAACAAGTGGGGACACACTCGACCTTAAATTACTGTCACTAACTCTAAACGAAGTGCTAGCCCCACTAACGCGGATTTTCAACCTCTCCCTCACCCTCGGCCAGTTCCTCGACAAATGGAAGTCAGCCACCATTACGCCAGTCCACAAGAGTGGGGACAAGGCCCTTCATGGGAACTATAGACCTATTTCCATACTACCCCCCCCGGCCACTGAATGTGTAGTATCAGACCAGCTGACGGAAAACCTGGATAAGCACGACATCCTATGCAAGCAACAGCACGGTTTCAGAAAAGGCCACAGCACTACCTCTGCCCTTCTAGAATTCACAGGAGTAATCCACAACTCCCTGGATAATAATCACCTAACTGGGTCGGTCTTCATAGACCTGACTAAGGTTTTTGATACAGTACAACATTGAATACTCATCAATGAACTTCAAAACGTTGGGCTCTCCAATGACTCTACAATCTGGTTTAACAGCTACCTGGAAAACCGCTCCCAAAGAGTGAAAATTGCAAATACTCTCTCCGATGCTGGACCCGTATGCTCAAGAGTACCTCAGGTATCCATTTTCAGGCCACTCCTTTTCAGCCTTTTCTTGAACAATCTTCCACAATGCAGCTCGGAACAAATTCTACTCTATGCAGATGACGCCATCATCCATGCCACCCATTTGGACCCCCACATACTCCAACAAAAGCTACAGAAGGGTTTCGCCTCCACTGAAAAATGGTTTAATAGGCAAAAGCTAGTCCTCAACTATAAGAAAACAAAGTCAATGCTCTTCTTCGGCTCCCACAACAAACATAGGCTTCAACCCCTCATAATGACAAACTGCCATGGTACTGTCCTCGAGCAAGTTCACTCCTTCAAATATCTTGGTATCACTCTCGACAATAAAGTACAGTTACGTAAGGACTTACCGTAACAGTAGATCTTCGAGAGAGGCTCTTGCAGTAGATAATTACATATAGGACTGATGCCGGCAGGCGGCAGGACCCCACGGAAAAATTTCTAGCTAGCAGTCCCTGGCGAGGGACCGCCCGCACGTCAGGTGACTGGCGTCAGGAGACGTCGGTATAAAGGGCTGGTCCCGGACGTCCGCCTTCCAGTTCTTTCCCGCCACAGGCCAAAAGAGGCCGGATGAGGGAGAAGCGGATATTTCTCTATATGGAAAAGGAGCTGAAAAAGCCTAGGGGGATGGAGGGCGGGAAGGTATTACCTACTGCAAGAGCCTCTCTCAAAGATCTACTGTTACGGTAAGTCCTTACATAACTGTACTATCTTACTTCAAGAGGGCTCTTGCAGTAGGTAATTACATATAGGACTGAATCCCAAGCAGTCTGGAATAAAGAAAGGCACCAGGAAGAGGAAACTACTCCAAGAAATAGCTCTAGTCGTGCAAGCCTCAAGACAGGAGGCCTTGCAAAACAGCTAGCCCGAAGCCTGCTCTACGGCGAGAGGCAATATCCAAACTGTAGTGTTTCATAAAGGTATGGACGGAAGTCCAGGTGGCGGCAGCGCAGATGTCTGCCGCAGACATTCTTGAAACAAGCTGCAGAGGCAGCTACTCCTCTTCTGGAGTGGCCTCTGATTTGACCCGGGAGGGTCTTGTGGTACTTGTCATAACAGAAAGTGATGCAATGAGCCAACCACTTAGACAGGCATTGCTTGGAAACAGCATTGCCTTCCCTTCTGTGAGCAAGAGAGACGAACAACTGATCAGTCTTTCTGAGATCCTTCGTCCTGTTGGTGTAGTATCTCAGAATCCGGTGAACATCCATAGTATGGAGTAAATATTCCCCTTGGTTAGAGTACTGCGTAAAAAAGGCAGGTAGCTCTATGGACTGATTTAAGGTAGACTCTGCTACTACTTTAGGTAGAAACTTAGGATTCATGCGAAGAGCAACTCGTTCCTTGTGAAAAATCAAGTAGAGGATTTTACACATCATGGCCTGGAGCTCGGAGATTCTTCGAGCCGAAGTAATGGCCACCAAGAAGAGCATCTTCCACGAAAGAAACTTCAAATCTGCAGAAGCTGCAGGTTCGAAGGGAGGAAGGGTAAGTTTCTCGAGAACAAAATTCAAGTCCCAAGGGAGGGCAGGAGTACGGATGGGGGGCCTCAGATGGAGGACCGCTCTGAGAAAGGTCTTAGAGATCTCCAGTTGAGCAAAAGCTTTGTCTGCGAAGGGAACATGATAGGCCGAGACAGCCGCCATGTGTACCTTCAAAGAGGAATGGCAGAGACCCAGGTCGAACAGATGACGTAAATACTCCAGCAGAAGCCCCGCTGAACAGGAGAAAGGTTCCATGTTCTTGGAGGTGGCCCAAATAGTGAATCTTTTTCACTTCATGGCATAAGTGGACCTGGTGGAGGGTTTTCTGGCCTCCACTAAAATCTCTGCCACTTTGGGAGACACACCAAAACGGGATTGGGCTAGGTCTGCAGAAGCCATGCATGCAGCTGAAGGGTTTGAGGCCTGGATGGACCAGGGTCCCCTGATCCTGGGTCAACAAACCTCGAGATAGAGGAAGAGGAAGAGGAGGATCCTCTGAATATTGCTGCAGAAGAGAGAACCAGATTTGCCTGGGCCAGAAAGGAACAATCAGAATCATTCTCGCTCCTTCTGAAGCTAGTTTCTGCAAGACTCGTGGGATAAGCGGAATTGGGGGAAAGGCATAGACGAATCTGTCCTTCCAGTCTAGAGACAGAGCGCCGTTCCAGAAAGCGCCTCGCACAGGAATGAGTGAGCAGAAGGTGGGAAGTTTTGCGTTTTGGGGGGATGCGAACAGGTCGACCTGTGGTGTTCCCCAAATTTGGAAGATACTGACTAGGACCCCTTGGTCCAGTTCCCACTCGTTAGTCAGAGCAGAAGAGCAACTTAGCCTGTCTGCCAGGGTGTTGTCGACTCCTGGAACGTGAATTGCCGTGAGGTGAAGATCGTGTTGTGTTGCCCAATCCCAAATCCTCATTGCCTCCCTGCATAGAGGGTAGGACCGAGTTCCTCCCTGCTTGTTGATGTACCACACTACGCACATGTTGTCCGTCTGGACAACTAGGTGGCCGGGAAGGATGTATTGGTGAAGGGCTTGGAGAGCATACAACACTGCCCGAAGCTCGAGCACATTGATGTGAAGAGCTTGTTCTAGCCTGGACCAAGAGCCCTGGGTCCGATGAGGGCCTAGATGGGCTCCCCAACCTTCGCCTGAGGCGTCTGTGGTTACAGTCTGGGAGGGGGGAGGATGAAAGAAAGGGACCCCCCGAAACAGGTTCTCTTGAACCATCCACCACTGCAAGTCTCGCATCATCGGTGATGAGATCAGAACTGAGTGATCTAGGTCATCCACTAGTTGATCCTACTGAGAGCGTAGAGTCCACTGAGAGATCCTCATGTGGAGTCGAGCACGGGGGACCGTCGGTATAGCGGCCATCATGAGCCCAAGAAGGTGAAGGACCGACCTCGCAGAGACCATCCTGCGGTCGGATAACAGACATATCTGGGTCTGAAGGGAGACCGCCCTGTCAGGAGGCAGGAAGGCCTTGCCCATGGTCGTATCGAGGATCGCCCCGATGAACTGTAGCCTCTGGGAAGGGTCCAGATGAGACTTGGAATGGCTGATGGTAATACCCAGGCAGGCAAAAACCTACTGGGTGAGGGAGAGGAAACACAGGAGTTCCTCCCTGGATGAGGCCGCCAGGAGCTAGTCGTCCAGGTAAGGGAACACCTGTACTCCCTTGGTAAGCAGATGGGCCACCACCACTGCCAGGCATTTGGTAAATACTGGGGGGGGGAGCTGAGGATAGACCAAATGGGAGCGCCTTGAACTGGTAGTGGTCCCCTAGGAACGCAAAACAAAGGTATTTTCGATGAGATGGGCGAATGGGAATGTGCAGATAGGCATCCTGCATATCAAGGGCACAAAGCCATTGACCCGGCCGGAGGAGGGGCAGAAGGCTCTGCAGAGAGAGCATCCTGAACCTTTTCTACTCTACATAAAGATTCAGGGAACTGAGATCTAAAATCGGTCTGAGATCTCCCGTCTTCTTTGAGACCAGGAAGAAATGGGAATAGTAACCCAGTCCCCTGAAGATGAAGGGGAAGGGCTCTATCGCTTGCTTCAGCAGAAGAGCCGAGATTTCCTCCTGGACCAAAGGAAGGTGTTCCCGTGAATACGACGACTTCAGAGGGGGGTGGCAGGGTGGTTTCTGAAGAAACTCTATGGAGTGTCCTTCTGCTATGAGCTGGAGCACCCAAGAATCTGTGGTTATCCTCTCCCATCCCGGAAGGTGGAGGGAAAACCTCCCTCCTACCGGTTCCTCTGGGGAGTCCGGAGGCAGTGGGAGAGGAAAGGAGTCAGGTGGTGTTGGGCAGTGCCGCAGCTGAAGCACCTGCTGCTTTTTTGGGCGGAGGGGGCTTAGCAGCCGCGGGGGCCCGACGTTTTGTGGCCCGCCTTCCCTGGGGTTTCGCCTTTGGCCAATTCCGTCTGCGAAAGGGACGCTGCTGCTGCTGATGGAGATGGTACATGGGATCAACTGATTTCAGAGCCATCCCCGTCTCCTGCAAATCGGTAATGATGTCCTTGACATCACCCCCGAAAAGCACCGACCCCCGGAAAGGTGCTTCCTGGATAGCAGACTGCACCTCTGGGACCAGAGCTGACACGCGGAGCCAAGCATGATGCCGTAGGCCTATGGCGAAAGCTGAGCTCCGCCCAGCCATGTCCACTGTGTCGTATGTCGCACATAGCATGTGGCGACTGGCCAAACGAGCAGAGCGGATGAGATCAGCCAACTCCTGTTTGACTTGGGAGTCTGGCAAGGAGTCCAGTTTAGCTTCCACCTGAGTAAGGATGGCCTTCTGATAGTCCCCCCATGTGGCCGATGTAGTTCAGGACCCTAATCCCCAGTATGGAGGAAGCGTAAATCTTTCTCCCATACTGGTCCAGAAGGCAAGATTCCTTATCAGGAGGTGACGAGCTAAGATGCTTTGGGTTCGCCGACCGGCAGTGAGCGGCACTAATCACAACCCGAGTCGGCACGAGGGTGAGAATCCAGGAAATCAACACCCTCTGGAGCCTGATATAGCCTGTTCGACTTCCTGGGAAGAGGGGCTAAGGCCGACGGCTGTTTCCATATTGTGGTGACAAGGTCGGCGTGAGGCTCTATCCAGGGTGGTACTAGTGTAGGAGCTGTCACGGGCAGATCCAGATGTTCAGCGAGTTTCAGACGCTGAGGATCTGGTTCCAAAGAGCACCACTGGTGGACCTCCTGGATTTTTCTAAGCAACTCCATAAAAGAAGGATCCTCCGGAGGAGACTTCGGAGGAGTCCTCGGCCGGGGCTTCGACGGAGAGCGAGGCTCGTCTTCTCTCTCAGAGCAGCCGTCGGAAAAGTCCAAGGAGTCCGAGAGTGAAGAGGAGGAAGAAGAGTAAGACTCGACCCAGGGTAGGAACGGGTCCCTTGGGTAGTCCCCGGGGACGCATGTCCTGCCCCTCTCTGGATCCAAACGGAAGAACCCTGGAGTCCGGAGGTGGTGAGGGAGTGTGCCGCCTGGGGTGTACAGGAACCTGGGATGGCACTGTCACCGGAAGGCGGCTCTCGACCTCTTTGGTGAGTTGAGCCTTGGCCTCAGCCCACCAGGAGGCCAGAGTCTCCTGCAGGTCCACCGCCGGCCACAAGGGCAGTGGAGGAAGAGGAGGCGGGGGATAAGAATATGGGTTATACCCATATGGAGCGTATCCAAAACCCGGCTGCGGGTAACCCGGCGTCGGATACGCGTTCCTGGGTACACCGGTGTCGAATAAGACGGCGAGTACCCGGAAGCCGGGGGGCTGCCTGCGCAGACGGCCCAGCTGGGAACCTCGCGGACGGGTCCGTAGCGGAGAGCCCAGAGGGAGCACCCGATGGGAGCAGGAACTCTCCCTGAGTCGGTAAGGCCAACGTCAGGGCTGACGGTGGAGGCCCTGACGCCGGAGGTACCGACATCGGAGGGACCAGCTCCGGGGAGCCGACGCCAGGTCCGCCGCCCAGATGGAGGATGGACTAACGGAGGCAAAAACTCCGCCGCGCCCGGGACGGGGTGGGGGAGTCCCCGGGTCAGGATGGGGGGACTCTGGTTCCCCAGATGGCAGCAAAGGCTGCGGTGAACCGGGAACGACGGACGTTGGGGGGGTCCGTCATAGGTTCCCTCGCCAGCCGGATGTCTGACGAGCCAACGTGAGGCATAGAGGCGAGCTCTTGGCGGGCGCCGTTGGAGCAGACGTCCTACTTACGAGAGCCTTCACCAGAGGCAGGTCGAGAGGAAAGGTCAGCCTGATCCGGAGGGGAAGAAGCCGTGCGTCGCCCCAAAGGGTCGGACATCTTACCAGCCCTCTCCGGGCGGACATCACAGGAGCCAACGCCCAGCTTACCGGAGTCGCCCATGATGGTAGGTTGCAAGCCTGCAGCTGAACCAGGGGCGGAGGCCTCCAACTGCCCGGAGGCGCCCGCAAGGCCCGAGCGCGAGCCAAATGGGTGGGCCGACGCCACCTCAGAAACCTCCAAGGCAGCCGTCGAGGAGCGATCCCCCAGAGAGGATGTTACTTGTATGGGAACCTTTGTCCTAGTGCCTCTCCTTGTCCTTCTTCTTTCGATGGCCTTCGGGGGAAGTGGACGCCTGACTTAGCTTTTTTTTTTTATATTTTCTTTTTACGCCCCTTCTGCCCGGTGCTTCCTCACCTTCAGGAGTCTCTCATGGCCTTAGCGTCCCTGCTCGCCTGTCGCATCGGGTGCAGTCATCCCCCCACGCTGCCTTGGTTTGACCCCCAGGCAGGTACGAGGCGGGGCCCCCCTTCCACCGCCCCGAACGACTGTGATTTCGTCAGGGATCCATCTTCCGTGCTGGCAGGGGCCCTGGGATCGGGGCCTGAAGCTCCGTCTACAGGGAGCACCGGGGGGTATTTTTCCTTTTTCGCCCATCCCCGTTGGACGACTGCGCGCTAGGAGAGCCTAGGAGCGATGCACGTCATAGCGTGCTAACGTTCCGGATCCCAGCAGACATCCTCCCTCCCTCCCTGCTACGTGCAGTCCTCGCTGCACCACCACCCGTGGTCACCCGGGTGGCGGTATCGTGCGGGACCCGCATCCCACCCTTCCTGGAGGAGGAGAGCAGTCTCTGGGCGCTCGATCCTCCTCCCCCGGCCGGCCCTCCAGTTCCCCGAGTCCGTTCCCAAACTCGGGTTGCTGGCGCCACGAGTGGTAACCCTACCGCTGCGCCGGCGGGCCAGCTGCCTTAGCTTTTTAAGCTCCTTCTCCATAGAGCTCATTTTCTTTTTAAGAATATGGGCCTCCAGGGATTGCTGCCGTCTTTTTCGGGTGGCCGCGTTAAAGCTAAGGCAATGCTGGCACTTCTCGACTTGATGATCCGGGCCTAGGCAGAACAGGCACAGGGAATGGCCGTCCTTGTGTGGTAGTTGGGAGCCGCCGCGAATCGCACTTGTTTTTGTGCTCCGGAGGGTGTAGGGATGACATACACCGATGTTAGTACTGGCGTTGACCGAAAAATAAGATTTTCCGGTAAAAGCGGCGAAGGTAAGGGCTGGCGAACGAACTTTTCCATGGCTGTACGAGCTAACGGGCGGAAAGAACTGGAAGGCGGGCGTCCAGGACCACCCATTTATACCGACGTCTCCTGACGCCGGTCACCTGACATGGGGGCGGTCCCTCGTCAGGGACTGCTAGCTAGCTTTTCCGTGGGGTCCTGCCGCCTGCCAGCGTCAGTCCTATATGTAATTACCTACTGCAAGAGCCCTCTCGAAGTAAGATATTATTTTATGGCACCCACATTGACAACGTCGCTAAAGCTGTCAACACGCGCAGTGGTCTCCTCTACAGGCACAGGCAATGCTTCACCTCAGATACCTTAAGGATAGCAATGCAGAGCTCTGTGGTCTCACTAATCGATTATGGTCTTCTTATCTATGGATCCGCCACTGACACAGCCCTCAGGCGATTATCCTTGGCCTTAAACAAAGCCTGCCGTCTCATTACGGGATCCCATCATCTCACCTACATGTGTGAACTCTAAGCCCAAACAGGGTGGCTCCAACTTTCAAACTGTGTCAAGTACCATACCTGCTTAATGGCTAAGAAAATTATGCTAGACCTTGCACCACCCGGGGTCCAAGCGCTCCTTCGTACAACTCGCAACCCCCGCTTCACCAGGGGTTCTGAACATCAAATACTGCACATCCCTCGGTGCCGCACCACACAGTGTCAAAGATCCTTTGCTCCCAGAGCCCCCAGCTGGATAACATACTAACATACTAAAATGCCAGCAGAATAGGCCTAATGGTCTTTCGCGTCTGCTCGTTTGGTCAGCCCCCACCCCGGGAGCTGACCTTGCTGCCCCCCTCGTCTTCTCTAGCTTCTCCCTTCCCAGTTCTGGATATTCTCGCTGCATTGGATTTTGCTTCCAGAACCCTTCCCCTGTACCTGTCCCACCCCCTCTTGAACCCCTCCACCATCTCTGCCTCCGCCAGCCCCTAGACAGCGCATTCCATGGCTCCACCACCCTCTCAGTGAAGTAGCACCTCCTCCTTTCTCCCCTGAATCTTCCCCCTGAAGCTTCCATCCATGCCCTCTAGTGGCCCCCTCCTCCTTCCTTCGAAGCACCCTGACTGCTCCTCCCCTATTTACCCCCTTCCTGTACCTGAAGACCTCTACCATGTCACCCCGGTCCCTTCTCTCTTCCAATGTGTACATATTTAGCTCTTCAAGCCTCTCCCCATAGGTCCTGTCCCCCAAGCCCAAAATCATTTTGGTTGCCCTCCTCTGAACCCTCTCCAGGAGTTTAATGTCCCTCTTAAAGTGTGGCCTCCAAAACTGCACGCAGTACTCGAGGTGCGACCTCATCAAGCAGTTATACAGAGGGAGTATCACTTCCCTCCTTCTGGAGGTGATCCCCCTAGCAATGCATCCCAGCATCCAGTTGGCCTTGGCTGCTGCCCTCCTACAAGTCTCCGAGTTGTTCATCTTGACATCCACCACCACCCCCAGGTCCCTCTTAGCCATCGAGCCTTGTAGCATTTCCCCCCAAGGGTGTACACTTGGCTCGGGTTTCTGGCCCCCAGCTGCAGTACCTTGCATTTCCCTGCATTGAACCTCAGCTTCTACTTTCTAGACCATCTTTCCAGAGCCTCCAGGTCCCCCTGTAGGGCCACCCTCCCCTCCTCCCCATCCACCACCGCCCCCAGTTTTGAGTCATCCGTAAAGAGACTCATCTCACTCCTGATACCTGTCCTTATGTCAGAGACGTAGGCGTTGAACAGGAGGGGCCCAAGGACTGATCCCTGTGGGACCCCACTAATGACCCTCCTTGGGGATGAGACTATCCCGCCAACTACAACCATCTGGATCTGGTCCTGGAGCCAATTGCCTATCCATCTGATCATCTGGTTCCTCACCCCCATTTCTCCCAGCTTATCCAACAGGCCCTCATGAGGAACAGAGTCAAATGCCTTGCTGAAGTCTAGGAAGAGGACGTCCACTGGGCTACCCAGGTCCAAGGCACTTGTCACACAGTCATAGAACTCCACAAGGTTTGTCTGACATGATTTCCCCGAGAAGAATCCATGCTGTCTACCGTCCAGGTCCCCCCCAGCCTCTCCCTGACAATGCCCTCCATCACCTTGCCCACCACCGATGTCAGGCTGACAGGCCTGTAGTTACCAGCCACCTCCCTTGATCCCCCCTTGTAGATAGGCACTATATGCGCCACCTTCCAGTCCTGGGGCACCCACCCTGTCCTCCAGGGGTTTCGCCAGGACATCCGCAAGTTCCTTCAGCACTCTGGGATGTAATTTAACCGGCCCCGGTGCTTTCTCCGTCTTAAGGGACCTGAGGGCTTCCCTCACTCTCTCTGCTGTGATTTCCACTTCCGCTACCTCTTCTCCCTGCTTAGCCTTCCCCCTCCTACCAGTGATGCCTCCCCCTCTCCCCAAACCCACTGATCGGTAAGGGTCCCTCCCCTCCTCAGTATCACTGTCTCCTCCCATGTATGATGCAGCACCCCCATTTTCCTTGGTGAAAACTGAGGTGAAGTACTCATTTAGTACCTCAGCCTGCTCCCCAGGGTCTTGTGCCCATCTCTCCCCTTCTTTTAATCCTGCTAATCTGCTCCTTCACCCTTCATTTTTCCCCAATGTATCTAAAGAACCCCTTGTTCCCTCTCCTAATTTCCCTGGCCAGGTTCTGCTCCTTCCTTGCCTTAGCCACCCTCACCACCCTAGTGGCCCTTCTAGCCATCAGCTTGTACTTCCTCGATCCTTTTCACCCTTGAGCACTTGAATTGCCTATAGGCTTGCCTTCTTTCCCTGCACCACCTCCTGGACCTCCCTGGTCCACCAGCAGGGTTTTCGGGCCCTACTGCATTTCGTCCTTATCTTTCACAGGTTCTGGTAGCATCCTGCACCCCTCTCCTGATGATTTCCCACCTACTGTCAGCGTCCATGTCTGACCCAATCACATCCAAATGCTCCTTAAGGATCCTTCCCATTTCCTTAAAATCCGCCCCCCTGAAGTCGGTTACTTCCATCTTTGTGCAGCCTTCTACCCCTCCTAGGTCCAGGCAGAACCAGACCATGGCATGGTCACTCCCCGCCAACAGGGCCATTACCTCCAGGCCCCCAATCTGGTCACTGTCTGCCAAGACCACATCCAGTACCCGTGCCTCCCTGGTCGGTTCCCCCACCTGCTGAGTTAGAAACACGTCTTGAAAGACATCCAACAACCTCTGTTCCCTGGCCACCGAGGATGTCATAGTCTCCCAGTCTGTTCCTGGCATGTTTAAGTCCCCCAACACCGCCAACCTTCCCCTGCCCAATCTGCAGTGTCTCCCAACATCTGCCACCAGACTCTCCTCCAGCTCCTCCCGGCCAGCGCAGGGGGTCTATACATCACTCCTATTTTTACTCTCTTGCCCCCCTTGTTATCAAGGTGACCCAAATCGCCGCCATGGTTCCCTCCGCCTCCTCTACTCCCCCTATGCCAATGCAGTTTTTGACTATCATTGCTACCCCTCCCCCCTGTCCTTCCTGAACATAGTGTAACCCTCCAGGTTCAGGTCCCAGTCATGTCCTGCGGTGGCCCAGGTCTCAGTGACTGCTGCCACATCCACCGCTCCCTCAGTTAGCATCACCTGGAGTGCAGGCATTTTATTGCCCAAGCTCCTGGCATTTAGCAGGACTACCTTCCACCCTTTCTCTATACTTCCATTTCCCCTGCTCGTGTTCCCATGAGGATTCGGTTTCCCCTGGTCTGCACTTTACCAGTCGGCCTTTTCTGCATTCCTCCAGCTCCCCAGGGGGGTGAAGACAGAGTCCCTCCTTTATCTGACCCCTCGACGGCCTTTTCTCCCATCCCTCCCCCCTTCACAAGTTTAAACCCCACTTTTCACCAATGAACCCCTCTATTTTCAACTTAAGGATTCCCCTCCCCTCCAAATTGAGATGGAGCCTATCTCTAGCATGCAGCTCCTTATCCTCCCAGGTCTCCCCCCAGTCCCCCATCAACCCATACCCTCTGGCCTCACACCACTCCCTGAGCCACTGGTTTATCTCCCTAATCTTCCTCTTGTGTTCCCCACTAGCCCAGAGTATTCTTCTGCACTCCTTTCCCTATGCCCCCACCCCTAGTGCTTGGTGCAACCCCGTGGGAGATCCCTTGCCCTCTTCCCCAACCATACCTCCCCCCCTTCCCCAGCTGTCTCCTAATCCCCGCAACCTCCTCCCTAAGCTGTGCCAGCTGGTAGCACACTGGGCAACCACCGAACTTCCAAGCCTAGTCCAGTATCATGGCTGCCCCACACCCTGTGCACCCCACCACCCTCCCAAAGATGCCGGCCCTAATGACGTGTGGTCCCATCCCCCTCCAAGTAGGTTTCCTTGGGTGAGCCACCAGGTTCCCCACTAGTCCAAGATACACCCCTGCTGACTAATCAGGTCACCCACTAATCCTAGATACAGTCCCACAGTAAACCGGTAACCCTGTTACTAGGTGCAGTACAACACAGTAAACTTATAAGGGAAATTAACAATTCCCTAAGTTCCTATCTCCCAGCCTTTAAATCCAACCCCCAGTGGCTAGAACTACATGAGCTGCACCTGCAGCCTTTTCCTCCAATTGCAAGGCAGGTGTTCCCCTATAAATAAGCAGAGCCCTGGGGAGGGAGGGTAGGATTAGGGCCTACACCCGACTCTCGAGAGAGTGTATCAGCCCTGTGTCTGCCCCTCCAAGCCCTGCAACCAAAGAACCAGACCCAAGCAAATCCCACCAAATAGGTTTTAAATCAGAAGAAATAGGCCTCCACCAGCGCAGCCTGTTACACGGTGAAACATCCAACAAATGAACCCATTTACAGCCACCAAACCAGTTTTCAAACTTCCAACAGCCCCAAAAACAATACCCTGCTAGCCCCTTAGAAGTAAGAAAGAAAAGAAATAACCTTCTACCAAGTAAAATCCACAAGAAATCATGTAAAAACAACAAGCAGCAGCTACTGTACAGAACACAACTTATCCTGTCCCCTTCTAGTTCCTTCTGAGAAGCCAAAGCAACTGACACCACAAACCTGATTCAGCTCTGTCTCCAGTCAATTAGCTGAGTGAGACCTGGCCAGATCATTAACACCCTTCCCCCACTATGCACTAACCTTTGCAGCTAGTGAAGTCAGCAAAAAGGAATCAAAATTCAACTCAAAGCCCCCAAAATATGTTTGCTACCAAAGGAAACAGGTCTCCAATTCAATCAGCTTCACTAACAACACATCAAAATAGGCTTGAAATTAACAGATATAAGTCTCCAATTCAAATAACCAGCCCCAAGCAAATCCCACCAAATAGGTTTTAAATCAGAAGAAATAGGCCTCCACCAGTGCAGCCTGTTACAGTGAAACATCCAACAAATGAGCCCACTTACAGCCACCAAATCAGTTTTCAAACTTACAACAGCCCCAAAAACAATACCCTGCTAGCCCCTTAGAAGTAAGGAAGAAAAGAAATAACCTTCTACCACGTAAAATCCACAAGAAACCCTGTAAAAACAACAAGAAGCAGCTACTGTACTGGAACACAACTGATCCTGTCCCCTTCTAGTCTGGACTCAACAATGACATCTCCTCACTGCAAAAACTTGGCCCCTTCAAAGTCAACCTCTGCCTCCACCTCTGCCTCCAGCTCCTGTGACTGTCCCCCCTAATCTTCTCTCCCTCATAGTACTTACTTCCTCCTTCTCATCCCCCCTCCCCGCCCTGCCTATGCACTTTCTCAAGCCTGACAATGCCCAAGGCTGCACCTCTCCATAATGATCCCTCCTAGCCTCTATCTGTCTCTGTTTTACTTTGTCCTGTCCTGGTACCTACCTTTCCCCAGACTGATGTATTCGACTACTTGAAACCGTTTGTATTCTGGTTCTGCTTTGTTACTCCGTTCTATGTTCACGTATGTATTGCTTCACACTTGACATGGAACCTTTGTAAAAGAGCCTTGGCTCAAAGGTACTTGTAATCCTAGACTCAAATAAATAAAATAAATAATAAATAAATAAACCCAATAGCAGTACAGGCTAAAATTATTGGGTGTAAATCACTGGTACAGGAACACTAAGTATCTGTAAGCAAGTGTCATGGCTTAAAAAGTACAAGTCAGTTAAGGCCTGCATAATGCTTTCTTCAAGTCTGTCATTTTTTTATATTTCTCCACAAAATCCATGTCCCTTTTAAGTTCCCAGTCCCCCTGCGTGCTGGTATATTAACTGCACTAGAGGCTATCATGTGCCCTTGCTGACTTGCACATCAACTGCAGTGGAGGCTCTCAAGTACCCCCTGCTGGCTCTCAAGTACCCCCTTCTGGCTTGTATATAAACTGCATTAAAGCTCATATTTTGGGAAGGGTAACTGGCAACCAGATTCGAAGCACAGAGGCCTAAACATAACCTGATCAGCAAGCATTAAGATGTTGCTTGTTAATTTATTTTGCAGCTGGTGAGTAAAATGTAGCAAACCCATACCTGCACTGCACTGGGGATGGCAGCAAAGTCTAGTGGCTACAACACTGAACTGCAAAACAGAAAATCCTAAGTCTGAATCCCACCACAACCACAGGCTATGACCTTAAGCAACTCACTTTACCTCCCTGGGCTTCAGTCCCTCCCCACTCTAAGAGGCTGCATCTTTGTGATCATGCAATAATAAACTGGGGGGAAGTGAATCCCCATTTAGCAGCAGGACCCAACAGACAAAGGGAGGTTCCATCTTAGTTTGTGATCATGTGATAATAAACTGGGGGGACTGCCATTTAGCAGCAGGACCCCACGGACAACAAGAAGTTGCAGCTTAGCTTGTGAACATGTGATGATAAACTGAAGGGGGCAATCGCCATTTAGCAGCAGGACCCCATGGAAAAAGACAGACTGCATCTTAACCTGTGATGTGACAATAAACTGGGGGTGGGTAATCACCATTTAGCAGCAGAATCCCATGTTTATTAACAAGAGGTTGCATATTAGTTTGTGATCATGTAATAATAAACTGGGGGAATCAACCATTTAGCAGCAGGACCCCCCTCCACCCAAGACAATGAGAGGTTCTAGCTTCGTTTATGACCATGTGGTAATAAACAGGAAGCAGGATCATCATTTAGCAGCACGACCCCATATTCAATGAGAGGTTGCAACTTAGTTTGTGATAATGTGATCAAAATTGGGGGGGGGGCTCACTATTTAGCAGCAGGACCCCACAGATAACAAGAGGCTCTATCTTAGTTCGTGGTCATGTAATACTAAACTGAAGGGGGAGGGCTCTGGAAGAAAACATTACTTACCATAATAATAATGTTTTTTCCAGGGGATCCCTCGGTATGCTTAACTGATGCAGTCAACCTCCTATGCTGAACTGCCCCGGAGAGATTGGAACGTATGTAAATGATGGAATCACTGGCATGTGCCGGTAATTCAAACTGCTGCCCCTAGGTGCTGCTGTGTTCTAAACAGTTCAGATTCACGGTATAATGCCTAATGGGATATAACCCCTATATCTAGCTATCCTACAGGAAAAAAACTACCCTAAGGGTAGGGGGGATGAAAAAACAATGTTTAGGAGAGAACATGAACAGACTGGGTTCCAACACAGAAAACATCAATAATAAAATATATCAGAAAGTTTGCCCAAATTGCTAAGCAGAGGGTAATACTTGGGAGGATGCAGAACCTCTTCTGGTTCTGGAAGGGGAGGTAGGTAGGAAGGGAGGAGAGTTAAGCATACTGAGGGATCCCCTGGAAGAAACAACGTTACTATGGTAATTTTTTCTTCAAGCTCCAGGGATCCCTCAGTATGCTTAAAGAGATTCGCAAAGAAAAGGCACTACACCCAACATTTATGTGCCTTACCGCGGCAGAAGTCCATCAGTGTGCAAATATCCAAATTTGGTGTAGAATTAAAAAAATTATTTGCACCGTAAAATTATTAAAACCGGGTCCCACAGACTTCCCAGTTACAAGTGCTGCCCCTGCTCCGCCCTCGCGCTCACTTACGCGATGACGAGATGCCAGTGAGATTACGGGAGTGAGCTCCATTATAAGGAATGGGCGGCGGCTTTTGCTTAAAGTTTATATCTTATCATGGGCACTTGGTAATAAAACGTGGGCACCGGTCGCCTAAGAAGGGCCATGGCAGCAAGATGATCAAAGGTCTGGGGGACATACCATATGAGAGCAGACAGAGAGTTGAACATGTACTCCCTGGAGGAAAGGGGGATATGACTGAAACCTTCAAGTACATGACAGGGATAAACAAGTCTTGTACGGAGGGGATTTTCAAACTAAGAGAGGAGAGGAACACTCGAGGCCACGATATGAGACTGAAAAGGGGAAGGTTCAGGAGGGAGATGAGGAGACACGTTTTTACAGAGAGGGTGGTGGCCAAGTGGAATGCGCTGCCAGCTAAGGTAGTATCTAGAAGAACAGTGGGGGGATTCAAGAGGGGATGGAACAAAGCAAGAGGGAGGGCATCAGTTAAGCATACTGAGGGATTCCTGGGGTTTGAATCACCATTCAGCAGCAGGACCCCACATGCGATGAGAGGCTGCATCTTACTTTGCAATCATGTAATAATACATTGGAGGGCTCTGGAAACCCCAGTTAGCAGCAAGACCCCACAGATGATGAGAAGCTGCATCTTACTTTGTGACCATGTAACAGTAAAGTGAAGGAAGGAGTGAATCAACATTTAACAGCAGGATGACACAGACAGTGATGGTTCATCTTAGTCTGTGACGATGTGGGGGGGGGGGGCAGTCACCATTTAGCAACTTCAGAAGAAGCATACATTCATTTTCCTGCTCGTCTTAAAACCTCAGTAATTGCATTTTATCAGTAGCATCGCTTGGGGATAATAATGCCCGTTCATTACAACACAATGCTGTATCACAGTAGAAGGATTCCACCTTGACTACAAGCTCAAATTCTCACAGTGTTTGATTATACACCTATTTCTGTATAAATTATTTTCTTTTATTTTCGGTTCAGATAAACAATTGAGACCACTGGTTCCTCCAATGTTTCTTTCAGATTACAGGTTGTATTTATCATCATAACCGGGGGGACCAGGAATCTAATCCTATCCTAAACGTTTTAGTCAAAGTGTAATCCTGCCATAAACACGTCACAGCAGGCCCTGCTGAACTGCCTCTTTAAATAGTGCTCATATTTTTCAAATACTTCCTTTTTGGTCATTTTTTATGTAGTACATTTGCTCCAGTTTTGACACATCTATCATCATGTTCAGCCAGGATTCATAAACTGGTGGGCAATTGCCTTTCCATTTTAAAAGAATACATTTCCTAGCTATAACTAAAACTATAGTCAACAATTTTTGCTGATATTCGGCCATGTAGTTATTTAAAGAAATTATAAAGAATATTGTTAATGATGGTGTCAGTGTAACTGTTTTTTTTTTTTTTTTTTGTAATACTTATTGCTATCCTTAGAATTTTGCTCCAGAAATTCGAGCGATACGGACACATGTGAATCAAATGTATCAAGGTTCCTGAGGTGTTAATACATCTAGGACATTTCTCAGATATGGTGTTGTTAAAATAATGTAGTTTTGATGGTGTATAATAAGTTCGATAGACTGTATTCAGCTGAATCTGTTGAAGCTTTGATGATTTTACATTTGTTTCCATAATTCATCGGTAATATTCAGTCCTAAATATTTTTCCCATTTAGCTCTGAATCCGTTTATATAATTTTTCTTCTTATCCAAAATTGTTTGGTAAACTATGGATATTAGTTTAACCCTATCTTCCTTATTCTGCAATAGTTTTATTAATGTTGGTTCGTCAGTTATTTTTATTACGTTTTTATTTTCATTAACATAATTTTTAATTTGAATATACTGACATGTTTGTGTTTGTGGCAATCCGTATTGATGTTGCAATTTTTCAAATGTTTTTAAATGTTGTTTACCAAATATTATACCTATTTCTTCAATACCCTTATCACTCCATAATTTAAAGTTTATTGCCAAATATGGATGGAATTAAATTGAATTTTTTTTATATACATAGGTGTGGCACTGTTGTCAACCAGTCATTTAAGCATGAGAAGGATGCTTGAAAAATTTTATATAGAATGCAACAAAGCTGATCTACAGATCAACTACAGTAAAACCAAGGTTTTGGTTTTGGAGGAAATAAGAAAACTTACAAATATACTATAAATAATCATAAATTAGAAGTAGTATCAGAATTTTGCTATACAGGTATAATGGTAAATCAGAAGGGGACTTGGGGTAGTCATGTGAGGGAATCTGAACTTAAGGCAAAAAAAATTATTTCCGACTTTATCATCTTTTTCCTATAGATACAGTGGGAAATCTATTAAGGGGTAGAGGTAAGAGGCTCTACAATCTCTCTTGCCCTTCGGATCCCTTTCAACATTCCTTTCTGAGTAGCAGCGTTCTGACCAGATTTTAACTTTTACTGCATTTAAGAAAACTTCTTTTTTGCAAATACCAGCAGCGGTTACACAGAAGAATGCCAGTGGGGTGCTACAGCATCCTGTTCACCCAGCCATCTTGGATTTGTCTGCTGTGATGTAGACAGACAATCCCCACAGGTGCCCTCCCACGAAAGTCTGTGTTAATTATTTTAAAACTTTCTTTGGACATTCAAAAACAGCATGGTTACATATAATTTAAAAACCATACATCCATGTTCATTGCTGAGTCTATTATATATTTTGACCTTTCCAGTATGGGTTCTGACAGTCCACTGTTACAAGTTGAAACTCTGGACCTGCTTTTGAAAGTGATCAAAGTCCCAAGGTCTTCTGATGACCCAGGTTAGGAAACACGTAGTTGTGATGGAACTTTTTTTTTTTTTTTTTTAAATTACTCTTTTTTTTCCCCCCTACTGCCTGCCGACTCGATCCTTCAGGGCATCCAAGGAGTCATCCTCCTGCCTCTCACTGCTTGAGAGACTTACCTCTCGATCCCCAGCTGTGCCCCCTCCCGGGCAGGATTGAGGTGGGGCCCAACACCTGGCATCCTTCCTTTCATCAGGCCAGGAGTGTAGTCTGACGAGCGGGCACATTGAGGCATGCACTGGAAGCCAGTCTTCCCGGGCCGGCAGAGTTTTTCCCTGTTCTCCTTACCCTACAGCGCAACCCTTGACATCAAGGCGCCGACATCCACGCTGTACAGTGGCCGCCATCCCTACAATTAGGTTGCAGTACTCCCGAGCCTCTGCTCGAGTCAGACAAGCAAAAGCGGCATTGGCCTCCCCCACCCCCGGAGAAGGTGAGCTGTCGCCGGACGCCATGCTTCATCTCCCCTCAGCTGACCCACCAGTGACCCGAGTCCACTCCTGAACCCGGGTTGCTGGTGTGGTGTGAGGTGTGGCATCCAGCTCCTCAACCCTCAGCGCCACCGAGCTGGCTGGAACTCTCTTTTTAAAAATCACTTTAAGTAATTGCTATTATTCACAATAACACTGATCTCTGAGCTGAGTAATGACCAATACTTGCTGACCATTACCGTTCAGTATCACTATTATTGCTTGCTTTTAAAAAAAATTTACTTTTACCACTGTAACCTACTTGTACTGTTTTAATAAGCCAATTAAACAATAAAGGACCAACTGGTCAAAGGAACTAGCTACACCAACCCCCTAATTCAAGAGACAACTGCCCGATCTACTTACCCTTTAGCACCCCTCTCCCCACCAAAGCCCCTAAATTATAAGGATACTAGGTGCACCCAGGGTCCTACGGTGAAGCAATCATTGTGTCCGTCTTCCATCAGTGTCCCAACTAGTATGTATGAATGAATGATGACGTCCTCCTATAGTAACACCAGATTGGCTGACAAGCGGTGAATCAGTTGTTACTATAGGAGAACAACATCATTCATTCATAAAGTTGGCACAGTGATGGAAAAAAACAATTGCAGGACCCTGTGTGTGCCCAAAAACCTTACAATTCTGGGGCTTTGGGGGACTGTCATTTGAATTCAAGAGTCAGGGTACTTAACATGTTGGGGAAGATGAGTGGTTCATGATTTGATGTCAGTGGGGGGCCAATTAAAAAAGGAAAATTTGCTGGGGGGTTGAGTTTTAGAGGGCGGGAGGGTTACCTAATGCATTCAGGGGTCATGGCAATTTCAGGGTTGGAGGAGACATATGTATATGCTATTGGGGGGGTGCTTTTTCACATTAAAATCAAATTCTGGATTTCAGACTAAGATATTTCAGAATAGTCTAAAATCTAGTTGATGGGTTTTGCATATCCGATCAACTCTAGCACTACTGTCAATACTTACAAAAATCGTTGTACTGAGATGATGGATGGGGAGTGAAATCCCAACTCTCCCAGTACAGCTGTCTAAAATACCCAATATACTTGGATTAGAAAGAATATCCTACGGTGACATCATCGGCTATATGGCGGCCTAGTTTGTGAGCTCCCGCACAGTGCTTAACAATCTAAAGGAATCCAGACTTAAAACTCGCAATCCTGAACCAAAAACGTAAAATTACTGACTTCATGATGGCCAACAGGAATCAGACGAAAGAAAACCCACTAGAATCAAGCCAGAAACAGATAAAACAGAAGCCCAATGGAGCTATGCCTGCCACTGCCTGATCCCCATGTTCCACTCCTGCTGCATCACTCCCAATAAGCAATACAGATGAAACAGACTATACCATAATATCAAAAAAGCTCTGCCAGGTGCTCAACCAAATTAATGCTATTCTACAAAGATTAGAGGCTAAAGTGTCAGGTGATCGGAGTGACAAATACCCTAGAGAAGAGATCTAGGGCCCTCAAAGCCTGACTCATGCAATACACATCAATAACAAATATTCACAATACAGCTCTGCTCGAACTGCACAAGAGGGAGTTTGTCCTGGAACAAAAGTCGAAAGAACTCAAGAACCACAACAGGCCAAATAACATCCGTTTACACGGTGCCTTGAAGGGGACAGAGCAAGGGGATATGATTTCTTTGGAGAGAGTTTTCTAAAAGAACTACTGAATCTACCACCCGACAAACTCCCACGTTATTAGGGTACACTGAGTGCTGATACCACCACCGAGAGATCCCAAAGCAAGATGCCATTCAATTATCTTAGCCCTCCTCAATTTTAGAATAAAAGAATTACTGCACACCACCAGGACAAGAAAGGGCTATTGTTTGGTGATCCCCGCATTTTCCTCAAACACAATTATACTCCACAAGCAGTAAAAAAATGTAAGCAAGTACCAACAGTTCAGAAACAACTTAAACAAAAAGGAATCATTGCCCATCTAGAGTATCCAGCACAGTTAAAAGTTATAACAGAAACAGGAACCAAACAGAGCAGCCACCTACTCTAGGCAGGAGCGAGCCACTGACCTAGACTCCAAAGTCCTCTCCTCACCAGAACTTGGGCCAGGCCCGCATTCCAGGCCAGGGCCCCCAGGGGTAGAGGTGCCAAACACAGCACCACAGGTGGCACAAACCCCTTCCCGGCACCGACAATGGTGCCAGGATGAGGAGTGGCACCAGGAATGAAATCAGGACCTAAACGGCACCGATACGGGTCCCAGGGGCAGCACCGCCCACAGACACCACAACCCAAAGAGTCCCTGACCTAGGTCCAGAAAGGACTCCTTCATCTCCAAAGTCCTCAACAAGACCGAGGTCCTCCCTCACACCCTCCCCCGGGTCATCCGACCGTTTGGGAGAAGATATCCAGAGTACCTTAAGGGGGTCAAGAAAGACTGGCTCCAAAGGCCTTCCCTCTCCTGGCACCATACCGGCCTGAGTACCAGAAGCTGAGGCGGCACCAAGCCACACCGCCAAGGTGCCCACTGCTGTAGGCACAGCATATAGCTTTGACCTCACCCCCAGGGTGTCTGCTGTCCTCATAGGCCTACGGAATGGGAGCGGTGTTCACCCGCTCCCCAGTAGAGACCAACTGTCTACTAGACACCTCCCCCAGGCTCTCCAACATCCTGGTGGGGTGAGTGCAAGGAGAGGCATGGCCTTCCTCAGTATGTATAGTACTGGGGAGGCTCAGGGGAAGAGCCACAAGACCTTACCTTGGCATCCCTGGTGTGACGCCGGCCTCCAAAAGTGGGGGGCTTGCAACCCCACTTCAGTGCGCGGAACTTGAGGGTACAGTAATCCATAGAGAAACAGGCATCGCATCTGTGCATGTCATGGATGATGCCGAGGCAGGTCCAGCAGGCATCATACTGGTCCCCGATGGTAATGTGTCCCCCACAGGAGCACTGATGTATGGGAAGCTGCCATTGCTCTTCTTCTTAGAAGACTTCTTCCAAGAGCCAGACATGGCGCTGTGTGGAAATTAACAAAAAAGAGGAAAGAAAAGTTTCAGCGCAACATAAGAGAAGGAAAATAAAGCCAGCACTAAGAGCAAATGTGCTGAAGTACGACACAGAATGGAAGAGGATGAACCAAGGAAGGGTGTGACGCAGTTAACACAACTTGAAGTGCTTCCATTGTGTGCACTGCACGGGGGGAAAAACAAAACTGAGGAAAGTAGGGGGCCTGCATTGGTTACTGGCCAGTTCATGAGCTCCACCTCACTGCATCTGCCTCGTGGGCAGCACAGGCACTGACTTCGGCCCCCTAGACTACAGAAAGACTTTGCTTACACGGGCTCCTAGTGCCTCTGGCAGTGGTTCCTAGTGCCTCCCATTAGTGGGAATAAGTGATGAAGGTTGATTCTTGGAAAATCCTTTCTTCCAGATATGTCTTCAAAAAACTAATACCAGACTCCAGCGAAACAGGTCTAGTTCAGGTGCTTATTTTTGAGAATATATGATTTTTATGTGCTTTCAACTATTTTAGTTTAAAAAATAAACCAAGATGTCGGCTGCCATGATCGTTTTTTTTCTCACAAGTAAATCATGAACATAAGGCCTCACAATTGGTGTTTGTTTACCATTCGTATCAGAGGGTTGTCCCCCCCAAAAATTTTAAATCCTTGTAACTCTGAAACCGTTTGAATATTTTTTCATAAAACCTTCAAAATGCACTAACTCGCCACAGGCAGCTTCTACCCTAAAGTTCTGTGAAAGAAATTGTTCTATCTAGGCTGTGCATGACAGCAAAAAAATACCACATTCTTTCCAACCCTAACTCCATCCCCCAAGCAGCAAATGGAAACACACTGGGGTTTTGTGTCTCTGGAGTCTAGGTGAATCAGTGGTGGGGTCTTCCTTGGAGATGTCAACCCTAATACCCATCCCATTCCATGAGAGAACAACGTCAGACGTGATCTTCTTTCTGATTACTTCATATCAGGCCATTAAAACATCAAAATAAGTCTTTAAATAAGAAGCCCCACTGAAGTTAACGGAGTGGGACCCGGCACTCTCTGGACTATTACATCACAAAGTGTGCTAGTGCAGGGGCAGCACTCCGAATACGGAAGTGGAAGGGATCAGATTCTCGACTCCATGGAGCCAAAATATGATCACTTCCTTCCCTAAAGCCTGCTATCAGAAAATATTTTTAAATCCAGCATGCAAGTCAGGGAAGCCTAAGGATACTTCTGGGGTTCAGAGGGACAATTTCAGAAAGAGCACAAAAGGTGCTCTTTAAGTATAGATAAACATCCAAACCTATCAGCTGGACTATTACACCTACCTTTGCTGTGTAACCCTCAATGCAATTCTCCCATAGGAAACTGTCTAGCAATACTTTGAAAGTCTGAATGGTGCTAGCTTCCACAAGCTCAATCAATAGGCTAGTCCACATGTTGACCACTTCCCATGGGGAGTAATTCTTTCTAACGTTCCCCTTATTATGTTCCCTCCACCAGTTTGAGAACATGCTTGCTAGTTCTGTTTGCACTCACCAGTTCAAATATTTGTGTATACTCCACCATGCCAATCCCCTTCAGTATTCGGAAAAGTGTGATCATGCCCCCTCTCGGTTTTCTCTTTCCTAGGGGGAACAATCTGAGTATGTCCCATCTGTCCTCATAGCTCTTGCCTCCTAGCCCCTAATCAGCTTAGCGATCCAGTGCTGGACATTTTTCGCACACTATATTTGTTACGAATACCAATACGAATGGAATATAAAAAAAATAATCAAACCTTTAAAGATGTTTCTGTATTCTAAGAGTTGGTTGGAAAGAAGCCATTCTTCAATCTGGTTGGCTCGGAAGCTCTTCCACCTTACTTCCCACACCAACACCCAAGCACAAGCAGAGAGGACAAAGATCAACAGAAACTGCCGGTCCATCAGACCATTGTTGATCCAGTTTGGTTACTCCAGTTCAAGTCCTGGAACTTGGGGCACCTCACATTGCAATCTGCAGCACGCCAATAGTACAGCAACCAAAAGACAGAAATCTCAGCCGGCTCACAGTCAATCCTTCATCACAGGTCAGAGGTCAAACTATGGCATACACAAGTCCTTCATCGTTCTCAATGGCCACTCCTGAAATATCAAACAGGAAGGTTTAGTTAGGCACATGCTTTTCAGGTTCAAACCTTTTGTTCCATTATGTGTAGATAAGTGGTCACCCACGGGCAGATTATCTCAAGTTTTACAGATAACAGAAGTTGAGCAACCCGCAATGGTGTGCTGGATGGCACAAGTACCCAGGTGACTTGAAAGCACTCGGATGAACCTCATGCCTCACAACCCACCTGGGACATGATGCAGTTCTTGTGGCATCATCTCAGACACTCCTTATACTATTGCCTGATCATATAACACTGTATAATCTCTTTGTACTCCTCTCCCTTGTATATATGGTATACATTCGCACAACGTCTTGTACTTTACTGTATATATTTGAAAAGCATCCTGTATTTTATTGTATCTATTGCTATGTAGTCACCTCTGTATTCTTGTTGTATTTTCTCCACTTCCCCTTCCCCAAGTCGCACCTGGAAACGAGCTCCGGCTCAGTGTGCCTTTCCCGGTTACCACATTTTTAAATAAATAGACTGCTGTGCATTAACTCCTTACTTACAAGATAAAAAAAAAAACAAAAAAAAAACTGAGGTGCAGTTGTCCACTAATAAAAATCAGTATTCTTGCAAAAATCTGATTGATGCCTGACAGGTCTCCCACAAAGGAAGCATTTTATGTAGCCCATCAGAACAGAGGCCCACTCATGTTAATGCAGAAACTCTCTCATTTTCTTAACTGAGATGCCAAGTAAGAAGGCAGTGCTGTGTAGCCTGATGTTTAGAGCACAGAGCTCAGAACTTGGAGACCCAGCTCTGAATCCCACAAGTGCCTCTTACCGTGTGACCCTAAACACGTCACTTAACTAACTGATCTCTGTGCAGTCTGAATCCCCCTGTATGCCTGATGTGGCAGCAGCATTCCTTACCTTCCATCTGTTGGACTATATAGTGCTCAGAGATGCAGTCTGTGTGAAAAGAGCTTTGCAAAAAAAAAGTCTTTCCTTGCATATTTTTTTTCCACCTTGTGTTTCTGTGCCTTCCACCCCAGTCCTATGCCCCCCCCCCAACTCAGTCAGCAACTTTCTCATGGACTTACCAGTTATCCACCACTTACCCAGGATGACACGTGGAGGTTGGTGGTCAGCCATGTTTGGCCATGCGTGTGCCAGGGGGGTGTCTGAATCAGACTGAGGCTGTTTCCTCTGGTTTCTCTCCCCAGGGCGAAGTTATGCAATGCGTACGCATGTATGCATGCATGGCGTCAGACAGCAGGTCCTTCCTTTCAGTAAGTGCTCACCTGCGCTACCACCTGGCCATCCCACCAGGTAGCAGTTGAGCAGCGAGACGCTGTATTCCCCCACTCCAAGGAAGAGTTGTCCCTGGGACACATGATCCTCCCTTCTCCAGCTGTTCCCCAGCACCTAAGCTCATTCTTGAATCAGTGTTGCTGGCGTTGTATGCGGCACCCCTCTGTTGCATCGAAGGGTCGGCTCCCCCGCTTATTTAAAGCAGCAGTGCACCAATCTGATGAAAATGTTGACTTATACTTTTTTTTGCTATTTCAGATTGCCACTTACATCTTGACTTGTAATATTCCCTTCTTTCCACAATTTGAGTCTGCTTTAGTACTTTTTTTCATGTCTGAAATAATAAAAGGAGCACTCCTTTTAATACGGTGTGGACCAGGTCTTCATCACTATTTTCAGCTGTTTTTGTCCATCAGGTGTTTATATATTACTTCTGTTGTGACTAAAATTAACTATTATGCAACAATCAGTGCTCTCTGACCTTACAGAACAATAGTTGTTCTAAAACAGCTGCAAATAATGATGAAAACCTGGTCCGAGCTATATTAAAAGGAGTGCTCCTTTTATTATTTCAGACATTTAAAAAAAATACTAAAGCAGACTCAATTTGTGGAAAGAAGGGTACAATACAAGTCAGGAGGTAAGTGGCAATCTAAAATAGCATAAAAAAGTATAGGTCAAAATTTTCCCCAGATTGTTGCACTGCTGCTTTAAATAATAATTTCCCTCATCAAATCTGCACATTACTTTGTCTTATGATCCTTTAGTTAGTTCTACTTTCCAGTCAGGTGAGCACACTGAGCTAGTCAGTTTCTAGATGCAATGTAGGAAAGTGAAGAGACATGGCATTAGGAGTGCACAACATCACACAGTATCAACATTGTCAAGAAAAACACAGGATAGACATATACTAAATCAATTTAAAACAAATAAGTATAGTGCGTTAAAGAATAGCAATTAATTACACATTGTAATACTCTGGTACCAAAGCAATTAACAATTACAGCATAAAGTGCATAGAAACAAAAGAGAGATGGCAACTTTTCAGAGCAACCAAGTATTAAACTAGCACAGTATTAGCTTCCTTCCCCAAATCTCCTTCATGTGGGTCCTTAAAGCAGCAGTATTTATTAGTTGGCAGAACATTTAATCATATAGTTTATTGACAAAAATCTATTTCTGACATCCTTAGATTTGTGCTCAGTTTATTTTTAGTTTTCGCATATACTGTCGAAACAGCTTTTACAATGAATTTTGCAATTAATGACTCAAGTCATTAAAGATGTCCACCACTCGCAATTTTCAGGAATCTCTTCTGCTGAGGGTACCTGCTGAATGTACATGCTAGAGTCATAATGTCAATTTATAAAATGGATAGGAAAATCGGCAGTAAATCTAGAACTTTCATTGGTTAAAAGTAGTCATGTGAGTATTAATTCCTAGCAAGAACCTACTGCCAACCTAGATACTGACTGCTGTAAAGTCGAATGTACCAAATGAAGAAATCACTCCCTATTATGTTCCGGCACTGAAACTGGCGCCATATTTAAAAAGTTGCTTCATGAGGAAAAGGTAAAATGAGGTTTTAGTTTTACTGTCATATTTCCCTACTCATTTTATAAGTCCTCCTTAACAAGCACTACAGGAAGGCAGCACAGGAGCAGTAGCGGTCACCACAGACCAGCCTCTGCTCTCCCAGTTCCCCTGCCACAAGTCCACAGATGGCCCTGAACACTGAGTCTGGGAGATGTACAGCAAGGAGCAAACGGCGGTGGCTCCACAGCGGTCAAGAGACAGGGTGAAAGGCAGAGCGAACAAGTCACACAGCCGTCTTCCAGATCGTCATATCTGCTGTCAGTCACAGCTGCAGCTTCTCAGAAGAGCGAACAATTACCAATCGCATTTGATGGCTGCGTCCTCAAATTGGCAGTCTCTCTGTGAGCGGTGGGGGGCTCAGTAATGTGCATCTGCAGTGGAGCAACAGTTGGGGGTGCAGGAAAAGTGTTGCGTCGCATGTGGCACAGATTATTTCAGCTGTCCCTCAGGGAAAGGTTAAATGCTGACATTACCACCTGTCTACTTCAGGCAACACAGCAGGAAGGGGGGAAAAAACTTCCCTGGTTTGCCTCTTAAACCTCAGTGAGCCACGACGTCAATCATATTAAAAATCCCCAGAATAACTGCACCTATTTTTTTTTTTTATTAAAACAAAAATTCTTCGCAGTTTGGTTTCCTTAATAAACTGTGACCTGTATTTTACAATAAAACTGCAAACATTACTATTTATTGTTTGGGATTACTTTACAATGCGGTAGGATACCACAGAATTTCTCCTATTTTAACAAGATTTAAATTATTTCTCTTAATGTTTTTTTGTAATGAAGATACCCCATTTTATAAGTGCAATAACCCACTCCAGGGTGTACTGGGCATTAGTGCACTTCCCAGGTGGTTAGAGGTCACTCAGCCTTTGGCTTCACAATGTACCTGGGGCATGCATTCATGCCCAATACACCCATGCCTTGTTGTGGGTGATAGCTTACGTATTAGGATAGTGTTGCCACATGTTTATGATGCCAATCAGCACAGCACTGTACCAAGATATTACATTTTTTTCATGGTGACATGACATGGAAGCAGGAACTTTTAAAACTTCAAAATTGCGTATCTTGGTGTTCAGAAATGAAAGAAAATTAAAAAAATTTGTATTTTATATTTTTGCAAGGCAATACCATTACTGAAAAAACTATATGGTCACCAACAGCTAATATTCTACCTTTTACAGTGTAGCAAAGACAGTTTTCATCAACTGCTACACAAAACAGTTCATGTACAGTAGTCACTTTCTACACATCTGACTTCACCCAAAATTGGTTGTACAGCTGCCTTACACAAGGTTACCTGCAAATACTACACATATTTTTCCTACTGCTACTTAGGTTTTATAACTCTGTAACTGCTGCACAAACACTTGTTAATAAAAGTTTCCCTGGTCACTAACAAATACTACTGCTTTAAATTTTGACATCTGAAAGGGACAGAGCTTGTTTTAATTTTATACCTCTGCTGCCACCCCAATGCGCAACCAGACGGTTTGCTTCTGTTTCATGTTATCTGTCTTTGCCCAGTTTTATACTGTAAACTGACATGGCATGTTCTGCAAATAAGACTTGCCCGTCATAGAACCTACCTACCCTGTAATTCTGAAATTTTAAATAAAAATAAATAAAATAAAAAATCTGTGCACTAACTGAGGACCCTTAGAATGATCCCTGAGCTGGCCCATCAGCCAAAACACTCGTTACTGCTGAAGTATAGCAGCCTCCATATTCAAAACAGACATGCTGCACTGAAGATTTATTGAAACATAGATGATGACAGCAGAAAAAGACTGACAGTCCATCCAGTCTGCCCATATATTACTCTATCATACCTCAGGACCTACCATCTGTGGGGACTTTACTTATAGTGTACTCTTACCACTTCTGCTTACTGTATTTCTACCTCTCTCGTCCCACTAAGTGGCTACTATACCCCTGACTCCATCACAGCCATGTTTGAAGCAGACCAATCCACGGCTCAACTTCTCTTTCTGTAAAATAATACTTTCTCACATTTTTTTTTAAACCCCCCCTCCCATTAACCTCCACTTGTGACCTTGTGTTTTAGCTTCTCTGCTCCTAGTGAACAATTCCTCACCATCCACCCCATTAATTCCTTTCAGGAATTTGGAGGTCTCTGTCATATCTCCCCTCTCTCTTTTGGTTTTGAGTGAATACAAGTTCATCGCCTTTAGCCATTCCTCACAGGTCTGCCCTCCTGGCCCTTCATCATCCCAGTCACCCTGCATAGCATAGCATCCTCTCTAACCCATCCCTGTCCCTGGCTCTGAGTGAAACATTAGGCAAAGTTTCCCAATGATATCCAGCAGACCTGGGTTTGATTCCCACAACTTCCACTTGCACACTGTGCGACTCTGTGCAAGTCACTTAACCACCCAATGCTCCCGGGGTACTCCTGAAAACAGGCACTTGTGCCTAGTGGGCCTCACCCGGTTACCAAAAGAATAAAATACAAAATAAAATTAATTCAGCACTGCAGAGCTGCCCTGGTGCTCGCCCATACATGTACCTTTTTGCCATAAATAAACTTGTCATCACCTTATGTCCCTCCTCAATGGGACACAGTTTTAGAAAGGAAACCTTTCAGGCCAGTCAAAAGTGGACTGGGACCAGGTCTACCCACCACATTTTCACACGTCCGTAATACGACGCCATATGTCAGCATTAGGGATGTCACAGTATGGCAGTTTCACAGTACATCATGGTATTAGAAGTCACAGTATTGATAAGGCGGACAACTTCTAATATCACTATGACAGTGGTTCATGGTACAACAAGGTTTTCAGGCCTTTCAACTCATTTTTGTATTTTCTAGGGCCAACCGTCCATACCATACCAAGTCTCTCCCTGATGCAAGTTTGAGTAAACCCTTTTTTTTTTTAAAACAATAACTACTTTCGTAATACTGCAGTATCACAGTAAGAAAAAAATACTCACCGTAGTAATATTGCTTCTTCCAAGGTGTCCTTTAGTATGCTTGAATTTAGCAGTATTATCAGCTGCCCAAGAGGTGGTGTCAATGGTAATAAGCTCAGAGAATTGACCAATGAGGAGACAATAAGAGGTTGTGCTGCCTGCAGTTAGCCTAGAGGGCACCAGAATTATTTCGAAGCTCCCAAGGGCATAAACTAAGCCCCCTAAAAATGAACTGTCGCAACAAGATACATTTTTTTTTTTTTAATTCTTTGAAAAGAAAACCGGAACAACTAACTGTGAAAAGCTTTCACAAGAAAAACAGTGAAAAATTTGGCAAGGAAAGGACTGCAGAGCCATCTCCAGTCAGGTTATGTCGGGGAGAATGGGGAGGAGGTCAAGCATACTAAAGGACACCTTGGAAGAAACAATATTACTAAGGTAAGTCATTTTTCCTTCTCACCCCAGGAGTCCTTTAGTATGTTTGACAACAGCAGATTACAAAGCAATGCGGTTGGGAGGCGGGTACAGAACCTACTTTGGAAAAAGGCTCTGCAGCACCGCTGTGCTAAATCTGGCAACTGATCTGGACTGTACATCTAGACAGTAACGCTTTGTGAATGTGTGTACAGTCCTCAATGTGTTGCTTTGCAGATGTCAAGCAAGGGAATATCCCTAGCTGCAGATACCGTGGCAGCAGTGCCCCTAGTGGAATGGGCCCTTGGACCTAGAGGGGGCTGTTTGCCAGCTCTGCTGTAACAAAACTGAATACAAGAGACAATCTAGCAAGATATGGTCCTCTTGGTGGCTGGCCTTCCTCTGCCTATCTCACCACAGGTGAGCAAAAGCTGAGTATGTGAATCTCTGAACTGTTTGGTGTGCTCCAAATAGTAGGTCAGAGCCCTTTTCACATCCAGACTGTGAAGCTTGCATACACCTGGTGTAGATTTTTCGGCGAGAAAAAGACAGGGAGTGTGATAGACTGATTAAGATGGAACTCAGATACCACCTTGGGTAGTACCTTCCTGTCTGTTCTGAGGACTACTTTATCCCTGTGGGCGATAATGTAGTTAGGTTTAGTACACAGGGCATGCAGCGCTGAAATCCTTCTGGCAGAGGTGATGGCAATCAGGAAGACCGTTTTTCAAGTGACATACTCGAGGACAGACGTAACTATGGGCTTGAAGGGTGGCTCCATGAGCTTGGCTATACAGAGGTTCAAGTCCTACGAAGGGACAGGTTCCCTAAGTGGGGGTTGAAGATGTAGCAGACCCTTGAAAAACGTTTTAAAGATAGGCCAGAAAATGAAAAACCTTTCTTTCCCAATGGAAAGATAAGCAGAAATGGCTGCTAGATGTACTTTAAGAGATGAGGCCTTAAGGCCTGTTGATTGAAGATGTATCAATTAGTCCAGAAGTGAAGGCGGATTAGCCCTAAGAGGGTTTATCCCCTTATCCTTACACCATAGGGAAAACCTCTTCTACTTGGAAGCATAAGTCTTCTTAGTGATAGGGTTTTTTTAGCCATACAAAGGCTCTTGAGGGCTGGTTCAGAGTACTGAGTATCACTCAGGGAACTCTAACTCCTCAAGTACCAGGCCTTGAGGTGAAGAAACTGTAAATTGGGGTATACTACCTCTGTCTGAGGAAGAGTCGGGAGACTATAGGTCACCGGGAAGCGAATAGGCTTCCTGACTGTCAGGGCAAGGAACAGGGAGTACTATGGCTGTCTTGAATAGTCTGCAGCCACCAGGATCATGGTGGCAGACTGATCCCCGAGTCTAAGAAGAACTCTGTGTATCAGAGGGAAGGGAGGAAAGGCATACAGAAACCTCCCTGTCCAGTCTAAAATTAAGGCATCTACTGGAATGGTCCCCAGAGCTAGGGCCCTGCAGCAGTAGTGTGGAAGCTGGAGGTTGAGGTTGGATGTGAAGAGATCCACTTCTGGAACACCCCACCTTCCGAAAACTGTAGCTAGGACCATTTTGTTCAGGGTCCATTCATGATGGCCCTGGCTGATGCGACTGAGGGCATCTCCCAAAGTGCTGTCTGCCCGGAAGATGAATGGCCGACAGATTCATATCCAGGGAATAGGCCAGAGACCAAATTCTCACTGCCTCTGTGCAAAGGTTGGTGGACCTTGTGCCACCCTGTTTGTTGATGTAAAACATGGATGAGAGTGATGTTGTCTGTTCTTATCTGAACAGAGTGCCTCTGAGCTGTGGGGTGAAGGCCTTGATGGCTAGGTATACAGCTCTGAGTTCAAGCAGGTTGATGTGGTAAGTGAACTCCTTGGGAGTCCATGTACTTCTTATGGATTAATCCTGAAGGTGAGCCCCCCAGCCTAGGAGGGAGGCATCTGTTGTAAGCACTCTGGAAGATTTCTTTAACTGAAAAGCAACTCCTTCTCTGAGGTTTTCCCTCTCTTTCCACCAGTTGAAAGCTTGGAGAAGTGTTCTGGTGACTGGTACTAGTTTTGAGAAAGAATCTTTTTTTCTGTGAGCCCTGAGGTGATACTGTATGACCCTCATCTAGAACCTGGCTCCTGGGACCACTGCTGTCATGGAAGCCATGTGGCCCAGAAGTCTAAGGAAGTGCCTGCCCGGTCTTGGCTGGCCAAGGACAAAGGAGTTCAGCAAGTTCAAAAAAGTCTGCACCCTGTCCACAAGGAGGAAGGCCTTCCCTTGCAGGGTGCTGAGTTCTGCTTCAATAAACTCCAGCAGCTGAGCTGGCTCGAAGTGAGACTTGTCTTTGTTGATTAAGAAGCACAAGGACTTAAGAGTGTTTTCTGTAAGGCTCAGGGATTCTCTGACTTATTGAGGTGACTTGCCCACTATCAGCCAGTCGTCCATGTATGGGAAGACAGAGACCTTCTGTCTTAAGTGAACTGCAACTACTTCTAGGCACTTTGTTAGGTGGCTTTATATTCTTCCACCTTTTCATGTAATCTTCAGTTTTTTCCCCAAAGATAGAGTTATTCTCACAGGGGAAGTCCATAGCCTTGGTCTGAGTGTCCTGTGAGAGGTTAGTGGCTCTCAGCCAGGCATGACGCCTTAGGGAGATGGTCTGATCCATAACCCTAGAGGCTGAGTCATTATTGTCTACAGCCATGTGGAACTGATATTTGGTAGCCTCTAAGGCTGTTTTTATGGTCTCTGTAATATCCTGAACCACTGTACTTCTGCCCTGCTGGACTATGGATAGGATGAAATTCCACAATGCTCTTCGGTATTTAGCTGCATATGTCATGTATGTGGAGAGGCAAAGTAGCAAGAAGGCTGAAATGTAAGACTTTTTACCCATGGAGTCCAGTTTTTGTGACTCCTTATCAGAGGGTTGAGAGGAGTGAGGTACATTAGCTTTATCACAAGCAGTAGCCTGCACTACTCCTTGATGGTCTGGATACACATAAACAAAATCAGCATTTGTTCTGTCCAGCTGATATTTCTTTTCTACTTTTTTGTCTACTCCAGGCACAGTGGTAGGGTTCTGGAGCAGCTTCATGGCTGCCTTTCTTAGAGAATTGTTGAAACTTAACTTTCTAGGGGGGGCACCATTTCCAAACAGTCCTCATTTTCCTCTTGATCAGCAGACTCCTAGATAGTAAGGTCCTGGGTTTCTGCTACATGTTGAACGAATGTATAATGAAAGGAGAAATCCTCCTGACCATTAGGGGAGGTACCGAACTCTTGGTCAGGGGAAACATTAGGCTCTATAGGTTCACCCTCTGCATCATCATCATAATCACCATCTCCATAATAAAAGCCCTTGGATAAACCAGGATCTGAGGTATCAGGGTCAGAAGGGGGGCATTAAATAAATTGCCCATAGTCTGCAAAGTCTGATATATTTGCCAAGCCATAGCCATTTTGTCAGCAGAGGGTGTATCTTTTTGTGTCACTGGCATCACCCTTTGCTTTTCAGCGGGAGGGGCAGAGATATGCTTTTCTTTTTTGCAGGCACTGACTGAATAAGGAGACTGCCCATTCAGTCTTTTCTTGGCTGCGTGAGAATTATTATTTTTATCAGACTTATTATCCGGGGGGGGGCCTTGGAGGATTTATCTTTAGATTTATGTTGAGAGGAAGTCCCCTCTTCAGCACCTTTGTTACAGGGGCGGCAGACTGAGAAGCCATTATTTCTAATCTTTTAGCCCTCTTTTTCAAAGTTTTTGCGCAAAATTTAGAGCACATTTCACAGGCGTGGTCTGGATTTAAACAGCTTAAACAAATTTATTTATTTATTTACGAGTTTTACCAGGAAGGCATACTGAGCAGTGATGCTCGATTCTAGATGCGACCTGGGGGCCAAGACCCAATACAATACACAGTATTTGAGACACAGACATTCAACAGTGAAAAGGGTATGGCTAACTGCCTTACATATATACAGCGGATAGCTACAGACAGGCAGATAGATACATACAGAGGAATGTTTGAATACATGATGCAATTTAGAAAAAGCGACTTAGCTACAGGAACAACATAGTACATTGTTAGTTAAAACAGGAGCAGCTGGAGGAGAAATGTGTGCTGAGTAGTTAATTGCGATGGCTGGGATTCGGTGCGTGTCTTATGGTAGCTGGCAGGGCATTCCACAAAGATCGTGGCTATCTGCCTTAGCCATAATTTTATAGCATTTTAAACAATTTTTAAATCCTGTTTGTCCAGTCCTTTTCTTTGGTCTTTCTGACATGCCAGTTTGTCAGAAAAAACTTTGAAAATGTTGTTCCCAAAGGGGAATTTATTCAAAAATGGTCAGTTCCTTTGGTAAACAGAACCACGATAAAATGGTTCCAAACTATTCAAAAGTAAAGATTTTAATACATAAAGCATAGTTCCCTAAAGAAAAAGGGAACCGCTGTTAGAAAAAGTTTTAAATAAAACTGTTACCAGCTCCGTGGCTTGGCGAAGGTTACTTTCGACACGCTGGTGACCAGGTTTCGCCCTGAGCCCAGGAGCAGAGACCAGCAGGGAGGAGATTCTCAAACATCAGCATCCATCGGACACTTCCTCCCAGGGTGGGACGGGCCTTGGCACCACGGGTGGATTGGGCGGCGTGCTTGGGGACGTGAGGCCTCAACACCCCCGCACATCCCTGCCCATGGTTGCCTGCAGCTCACGCAAGGCCGAGAACTGCTGTGGGCAGGGCCAAAAACAGGAAAAAGTGCTTCCCACCTGGCTGGATGAAGAGTGCTGGCCCCTGTCACCACAAAGCCCCAGACAGCCCGGTCCAGTCCTGGGATGAGCGGATCACCGGAACCGCACCCCCCCCCCCAGAAGAGAGGGGACCCTCCCGACACAGAAATATGTCAGGCTACCCAGGTAAGCTGCACATAGAGAGGCTGGTGGAATGGTGGTGGGGGTCGGGTGGGTGTCAGGGACCTTGGCACTCCAAAGGAGTTGCCGGACGGGGGTGCCACGTGGGGAAGAGCATAAATAGAAAATACAACACAAATAAAAGAAAACCACAATCTTTTTACCTCAGATGTGATAAAATCTACCACAGACAAGAAGCAGGAACTACTGAGGAAACTGAGAGAAAGCAGAAATCTGCGGTTCCCAAAAACATTAAAATAAGGAAACAACTAGCTCAAAACTCACTAAAGGCAGCACAATCAACAAAAACTAACACCTGTTAAAGAAATAAACTTTCTTAAAGTGAAGTGAGCAGAGACCACTCCGGGGCAGTGTTGCTCAGTCAGCGGAGAAATAATTCTGGTGCCCTCTAGATTGACTGCAAGCAGCACAACCTCTTACTCTCTCCACACTGGTTAATTCTCTGAGCTCATTATTGATGACTCCACCTCCAGGGCAGGTGAACCCAGCTGGCATACTGCTATTGTCAAGCATACTAAAGGACCCCTGGGGTGACTGCATTACATGTGGAGGTTATCACACCATCAATATACGATGACATTCCTAGTCAGCATCTAGTGTCACTCGAGCAGCAGGATTTCAATCTCCAAATCTCGAGCTGCATACTCTTGCCAACAAGACTCCTTTCTAGCTGGCCACAAGGGGCAGCTGTGTAATGGCAGACAAGGCACTCACCCTCCTCCAAGGTGGATACTCAGTGCTGCCTGTGCTACCCAAGCCTGGAATTCCAACTCAAGTTATCAGCATGATAGCCATATTGCTTACATTAGGCCATCCAGTACCCTGAAGATCTTTCTTTTAAAGGGGAACAGTCAGCACAAAGGATCCCACACTCAAGTGTGGGGCTGGTCCCAATGTGAACTTTGTGATCAAAAACATTTTGGTTTCCTTACTGTTTACTGTAGTATTGTACATTGTATCAGACTAATTTTGCTTAGTTGTAAGCTATCTTCCTTTACTACAAATTCCAGAATCCCCTGCAGCTGACATCAGAGCAGCAGGCAGCAGTGGGAGATTCAACAGCCTGCAGTGCATGTTAGAGCTTTTATAATCTCCAATCACATGTTTTCCAGGACTGCTTTTCTCCAGGGGCTAAGTACAGTCCTCTGTGACTCTACATAGCCAATGGAGAACAGCAGGACCTGCAAAACAACAGTTACATAAGAATTTATTGTACCAGTAGATCTTCAAGAGAATCTCATCAGGCCACGTCTATGGAACTATAGTCGTCAGGTGCCAGGGCCACACAGAAACTTTTTTTTTTGCTAGCAGTCTACTAGGGGCCTCCCATGGCGACGTCATGTGTCAATGTCCTCTCTATATAAATGTGGGCAGCCCCACACCCTCCTCAGTTCCCCACCAGAAATCATACTCCAAGGACTTCCTCCTGGGGAACTGAGAGACAGCTAAAGGTTTTCTCTACCAGGCAAGGTAGAAAACATCAGGTCGACTGTCCCAAAGAAAACAAAAGGAGCGAAGAAGCTCAGATTCGAAGGAGAATGGAGGATGGGATGACATGGCCTAATGAAAAAGATTCTCTCGAAGATCTACTGTTACGGTAAGTTCTTACGTAACTGTTTCACGTTCTTCAAAGATATCTCTTTCATTAGACCACACTTACGGAACGAGTCCCAAGCAGTAGTGACAGACAGTCTGGGTGGCTGAAGGCTAGAGACATAAGAAAGGAGGCCATGAAGAACAGCCAGGCTGAAGCCTTCCCTTCTTCTAGAGGCAATGTCCAGATGGTAGTGTTCAGAAGAAGTGTGGACAGTGCTCCAAGTCACAGCAGCACAAAATTTCTACAGCTAACACCTTCCTGAAACAGGCTGGCCTGGTGGTGCTGAGGGATGAGGTGCTGGACACCACACCTTGCACCACACCAGCAACCCAGGTTCGGGAATGACCTCAGGCCGTCAGGGGTTGGCAGGGGCAAGAGAGGACTGAGCATCCGTAGGACTGCTCTCCTCTCCTGGGGGTGGGTGGTGCAGTCTTCCGCAGCATGGGTGACTTCTGGTGATAGATGGGAGTCATGCGCTGTGGAGACCACAACAATGGGGTATGGGGCTGCAGTGAATGTCCTGTGGGTGGATGCGGGAGCGTGCCCATCATGCGCTGGACGTCATTGCATGTCTGAGCCCCTGGGAACCAAGGAAATGAGAAAAACCCTAGCACCCGGGTAGGCAAAGGCCTGCCTCACCTGACCCATCCATGCTCACCGTTGGGCCAGCCCCGTTCGAACTCCGGCTCCTCCATTCCCTCTGGCGGCCACTAGGCACTGAGATAGAGCGCCAGAGGAGTTGGCAGCCCCTACCTGGGTGGGCTCAGAGCTGGGTAGTCGGTTAGCTGGAAGAGGAACTGGAGGATGGGCTGGTTGGAGGTAAGGGGAGGGGGTCTCAGACAAAGTGGGACAATGGGTCAGGATTGCAGGCACAGCTGGAGAGAGACCTATGGGACCAGTGAAAGAGTAATAAAAAATAAAGAAAGTCTACAAAAAAAAAAAAAAAACACCACCACCTTCCTGAAACAGGCAGCAGAAGTGGCCATCCCTGTGGCTGAATGGCCATGCACAACCCCAGTAAGTTCCTTACCGTACTTCCTATAACAAAAAGTAATGCAGTTGGCCAACCATTTCAACAGACACTGTTTAGAAATCGACACGCCCCCTTTCCCAGGGGTGCAGGAAACAAAAAGCTGCAAGGATTTCCTGCAGTCCTTGGTGCGATGAACATAATATTCAAGTATTCTATGTACAGCTAAGGTATGGGGCAATGTTTCCCCTGGACTGGCATGCTCAGGAAAATAAACTAGCAGCTGGATAGTCCGAGACAAAGTAAACTCCGACACTACCTTAGGAAGAAACTTAGGATTGTTCTGTAAAGACACCCTGTCTTTATGGAAAACAAAATAAGGAGAGTTGCACAGAAAAGCCTGAAGCTTCAAAATCCTATGAGCAGAAGTAATAACAACTAAAAATAATACTTTCCAAGAAAGGAAGCTTAACCCACAAGTCGTGGCCGACTTAAAAAGGAGCCAAAATGTTTTTTTCAAACACAAAATTCAAGTCCCAGGCCGGGACTGGATTGTAGATGGGAGGCTTCAAGTGCAAGATGCCTTTCAAGAACATACGGGTCACCTCTGGCTGAGCCACAGTACGATTATCAATAGGCACATGGAAAGCTGAAATAGCAGCCAAGTGCACTTGGATAAAAGAGTATTACAGTCCCGTGTCTGACAAGGACAATAAATACTCCGGAATCTGATTCACTGGACAAGTGAAGGGATCCAAGTGATGAGAAGTAGCCCACAAAGCCCACCGCTTCCACTGCACTGAATAAGTGGAAGGTTTCCTGTTAGCCACCAGGACATCAGCCACCTCTGAGGATACTCCAAATCTTGCTATGGCTATGTCTTCAGGAGCCAAGCATGGAGAGGGAGGGACTTGGGGTCCGGACGGACCAAGGTTCCCTGTTCCTGTGATAGCAAGTCTTTTCACAGGGGCAGGGATACTGGGGAATGCCACTGCCAGCTGTAGACATAAAGGAAATCAGATCTGTCAAGGCCAAAAGGGAGCCATGAGAACAGAGACGCTCCTTCCATTTGGAGCCTGATTAGCACCCTGTGAAGAAAGGGGGAATGCATAAAAGGAACCTCCCTTTCCACCAGAGGGAAAATGCATCTTGCCAGAAAACTCCAGGCCCAGGCTATGAGCGAGCAAAACAGCAGCAATTTTGTGTGGAGTGGGGATGCAAAAAAGGTTCAACTCTGGATGACCCCCACCTGCAGAACACGTCAGCCGCTCCCCCTCATGCATGCTGTACTGCGACTTGCCCAGATCATCTGCCAGGACGATATGGACACCTGCAGCATGAACGGGCGACAGCTCTAGACTGTGTTCTGAAACCCAGTACCACAACCGCAGTGCGTCCCTGCACAGGGGGTAAGAATGAGTCCCCCTTGATTGTGCATATAGTGTATTACACTGCTATTGTCTATTGTAGCAGCAGGTGCCCCAGGAACAGACAGTTATGGAAGACTAAGAGACGTGACTAGCACCTGCCACACTAGATCATTGGTACAATCCCACAGGACTCTAGATGGCCACAGAGGGAGCCTCATGCGCAGCCCGGCCAAGGTTACCAGCAGGCCCAACCATCTCAAGGTTGCCGTGACTGTAACAAATCCGTTGTTGCAAAGCAACTGATTCTGTGCCATAAGGCACCCGTCCTGTCCCAGGACAAGAAGGGTAAGCCCGTGATCAGTGTTCAGTACTGCCATGTACTGCAGGCACTTACAAGGAGTCAAGACTGACTTGGGCAGACAGACTGTGATCCCTAGGGCATTGAACAGCTGTCTGGTATGCGCCAGGATGTGAAGTAGTTGCTCCTTGGACTGAGCTCTGAGCAACCAGTCACCTAGATAGGGTAAGACATACAATCCCCCTCTCCCAAGAGCTGCTGCCACAACCACCACGCATTTGGCAAATACCCATGGCGCAGATAACAAGCCATAGGGCAACACCCTGAACTGGTAGTGCTCCCCCTGAAAGAGGAACTTGAGGTACCTCCTATGGGGTGGACAAATCTTGATATGTATGTAAGCATCTTGCATATCCAGGAAGCATATCCAGTCCCCTTTTCACAGAAGGGGCAGCAGGCCCTGCAGAGTGACCATCGTGAACTTCTTGTACTGAAAACAGATGCTCAGGTGCTGCAGATCCAGAATGGACCTGAAGTCTCCTGTGGACTAGGAAGGAACAGGAATAGAGCCCCCTGTTCCTTTGTTCCCAGGGAACTAGTTCTATGGCTCTCTTCTGAGGCAGGGTACCTTCACCCTCTAGTAACACTGGAATGTGGTCTAGAGGATAAGCTGAGGGAAACAGCAGAAGGACTGAAACCAACTCCAGAAATCCAAGATTGTGGCCTTGTTCTAGTCATTGCAGGACCCAAGCATCTGAAGTAAGCTCCTTCCACTGTTCCAGGTGGAAGAGAAGGTGCCCCCTCCGATCACCACCAGATTTGGCACTGTAGAGCGGGAGTCTAAGAAGGGGTCACGCTGAAGCAGATCTGGTGGCTGCAGCCGCAACTCCACCTCTAGGTGCATTAAAGCAGGCACCTGGGGAGGTGGGCGAGACAGGCAAAGTCAAGCCTGCTCCACCTTTGCACTGTTGTCAGGCCCCTAAGAGTTTGAATCTTCGGAAAAGGGCAAGCAGAAAGGACTGCTGGCAACACTAGCAAATCCCAACACCCTAGACCAAGAATGCTTGTTTAGGCAGATGCCAGCAGCAGCTGCCCTGGCTGGAGCATACAAAATTAAGTGCTTACCCGAATCAACCCCAGTCTGGAGGGCCTTGACCATGTCCTGCCACTGGAACCCTCTGGAAGAAATTGGACTGCTGCTTTAGCCTTTGTCCATCAGGTATACTAATATTCAATCATATGGGCCTGATAATTTACTATTCTGAGGACCAGTACGGCAGAGGCAGAGGTTCCCTGTCCCAGGAGGTCCAGTTTCTCTCAACTCCTGATCTGGGGGAACAAAACCAAGATGCTTAGGCACCATAGTACCCATCATGGTTGCAATCTTCATAACTGAAGCAGCCTCAGGTTGGCCTGCGAAAAAGGAGGTTCCCTGATGGAGCCTGGTACTACCTGTCCACCTTTCTGGGCATAGCAGGGGTCAAGCTTGGTCTGTCACAGGTGGCCAGAGTGGCATCCTCTAGTGGGACCAACAGAGGATGACTTGAAACAGGTAAAGAATCTAGTATGTCTACAAACTCTACCGAGCTTCTCCTAGAGATGTCTTACTCCTCAGCATCTAACCCCTTGGCAGCTTGGAGTTGCTTCATCATAGGGATGAAGAAGGGAGTCTTCAAGGGGGACCTCAGAGTAGATCCTATACAGTCCTCACTCCTGGTGGAAATGGTAGAGCCAGACCTGTTAAATGGGCTCCCATCCATATCTGCCTCCTCCTCCTCCTTTTCCTCTTGTAAAAAAGGAGGTCAGGGCTGTAGTTCTGATCCTCGTCAACGGGCCATGAAGGCCACCAGGAAGGAAGCGAGGATGTCAATGCCCTGGAGTGTACAGCGTCCATCGACGCAGGCTGGTGTGACAGGACCCATTGTCATTGAGCTGTGAGAACTTAGATGCCCTGGAGTGTGTAGGGCGCGTTGACCTAACAGGCATTAACGTGGGGGCTATTCTGAGAGGCCCCACCGGCATCATTCAATTCAAAGTTTATTTTACCGGGACACAGGGCTCGAAATAATCAGCTGTCCGCCTGTCTCGGACAACCCATTTTTTAAATGGGACAGACGTTTCTTTCACTGTGCCTGTCCCCAGGACAGGCAGATGGTTTCATACATTAAACTCTGATGGGCACTAGGACCCAGGAAGCAGGTTGTGAATCAGGTCAGGCCCGGGGTAGAGAATGGGGTGAACGTCATGCACGACATGCGCATCGCGACGTCATGTGGTCACCGAAGTTAGACTCTAGCCCAATCTTGTGATGGACTGGATGGCAGAGTTGCAGTATGTTGGCCGGCGCCGGTGGGCTCAAGGGTCAGTCTTCCTATCTGCCAAGGTAGGGAAACGCAACTGAAAGGGGCTGGCAGTGGTAAATGTGCATGCGCAGCTAACTTCTCTCGCTCTCACGCCGTCGCTGCTCCTCGCTTATTTTGAGGCATCTGAGGAGCAGCAGTGTGAGATGAGCATCGCTGTTCGGTTAAAAAAAAAATAATAATAATAAACAGCAATTTTAAGTAAGAAAGAAAAAGTAGGCAGGACTGCAGGCAGATAGTCAGTGTCCAAGCAAGTGGGGGAAGGGATTGGAGAGAGACTGTGCCATGTTGTACAGGAGAAGAGGATTTACTTGCTGTTGCAGACAATTGTAGGACTGTGGGAGAAGGACAGACATTTAAAAATTAAGTAGAATAAGAAAAAGAAAGGCAGGACAACAGTGTCCCAGCAAGAGAGGCAGGAGAGACTACAGCCAGACAGTGCTGCTGCAAAGAGCCCTTTTCAGGGAACTGGGAGAGGGAAAAAAATAAAATAAATCAAGTAGTAAAAGAAAAGAAAAAATTACTCACCTTAGTAATGTTGTTTCTTCTAATGGAGTCTTGCTATATTATGACAATTGCAGTTTGTCTCAGCCTTAGAACTGCTCCGGAGGTGAAAGAGTTAACTTCCATGCCATGCATGGAACTTAGAGCGCGAGCTCGGTTAGAAAAGCTCTGTCTGGATAATTTCAAACTAAAACTGTCAGATCTTTACGAGCAAAACTCACTAAGGTTCTGTGTGGAAGCTGTAACCTACACTAGCCAACTGGCTACTTAAGCATTAACACATTTTCCTGGTCCCAACACCAAGACTCAAGTCAGGGGACCAGAAAATAAGATAAGATAAAATAAAACACAACACCCAAACACCCCAAAAAGAAGGGGTGGAAAACACAAGATGGGCATCAATAAGTGCCAACACTGGACTGCCCACCCCATCCCTAAAGTAGAAGTTCTGAGAGGGGCAGGCTGGGGAGGTCATAATATAGCAAGACTCAATTAGAAGAAACAACATTACTAAGGTGAGTAATTTTTCTTCAAACAACATGAAGTCTTGCTATATTATGACAATTACAGACTACACAGCAGTACCTCCAAGGAGGAGGACAGAACCTACTTAGGAAATAGGCTCTGAAGCACAGCTGTGCCAAATCGAGCATCCCTCCTGGCCTGAATGTCCAAGGGTAATGCTTAGTGAAAGTATGTACTGTTTTCCAAGTAGCTGCTTGACATACACTAAGGTAGGATGTCCCTGGCCTAGCTAGGGACGAGCTGTACCTCTGTAGAGTGAGCCCTCAGGCCTGAAGGGGAACCTTACCCAGTTTTGATAGCAAATTGGATACAAGAGACAATCCACCTGGCAATGGATCTCTTAGTGGCAGGTTTCCCTTTCCCAACCTCACCATAAGTGAGAAAGAGTTGGAGGGAGTCAAACCTGTGACCCTTGGTACGCTCTATGTAGTAACTAAGGGCCCTCTTAACATCTAAGCTGTGCAGCCTCCTCTCACCAGAGGAGGAATGGTCAGTGAAGAACACTGGAAGAGAAATAGATTGATTAAGGTGGAAATCTGAAACCACCTTAGGCAAAAACATCCTGTTAGTCCTGAGGACTACCTTATCCCTGTGAAAGGAAATAAAGTCAGTCTCCACTGACAAAGCTTGCAACTCACTTATGCACCTGGCAGAAGTGATGGCTACTAGAAACACAGTTTTCCAAGTCAAGTACTTAAGCTCTGCCGAAGACAGAGGTTCAAAGGGGGGTTGCATCAGCTGAGCAATGCAAACATTAAGATCCCAGGCAGGGGCAGGGTCCCTGAATGGTGGATTGGTATGAAGCAATCCCCTGAAAAACTTGGAAAATACAGGGTGAGCAGAGAGAGAAGAGGGCTTCCCTGCTGAAATAAAAGCAGAGACAGCTGCCAAATGCACTTTCAGGGTAGCTGGTCTCAGTCCCAAAGAATTAAGATGGACCATATAGTCCAAAACAGTGGGCAAATCAGCAGATTCCGGGGAAATATGCTTCCCAGAGCACCATATGGAAAACCTTTTCCATTTAGAGTTATAAGTAGCCCTAGTGGAAGGCTTCCTAGAAGCTTTCAAAATTTCGAGAACACCTTGAGAAAGGTGTAGGTCAGCAAACTCTAACTCCTCAAGAGCCAGGCCTTGAGGTTGAGGGATTTGAGATTCGGATACCAAACTCTCCCCTGGGCACAGGTTAACAAATTGTGGTTCCTGGGGAGACACAGGGGAAGATGGACTGCTAAGGACAGAAGGAGAGGGTACCAGGGCTGTCTGGCCCAATCTGGAGCAATCAGAATCATCTTGCAGGGCTGAGATCTGATTTTGACTAGCACCTTGAACAGGAGAGGGAAGGGGGAGGCATAGAGAAACTTCCCTTCCCAATCGAGGAGGAAGGCATCCAGGGGGACTGAGCCCAACACTGGGGGCCTGCAACAAAAAAGTGGAAGTTGATGATTGTCTGGGGCTGCAAAAAGATCTATCTGAGGGGTGCCCCACCTGGCAAAAACTATCCCCAGTACTCGAGATCCAATGACCATTCGTGATGGCCCTGGGAAATCCCATGAGAGCATCTGCCGGACATTGTCCTTGCCTGGGAGGTGAACTGCTATGAGGAGGTGTTCAGGGAATAAGCCAGAGACCACAACTTCATTGCCTCGGTGCACAAGGCCTGACAGACTGCCCCTTGTTTGTTGATGTACCACATTGTAGTGGTGTTGTCTGTTCTGACCTGTACCACTTTGTTCTGAACAGATGCAGAAAAAACCTGAAGTGCTAGAAAAACAGCTCTGAGTTCCAACAGATTGATGTGAAGCAGAGACTCCTGAGGGGACCACAATCCCTGGGTGGAGAGGTCGCCCATGTGAGCTCCCCATCCCAAAAGGGACGCATCTGTAGTAAGGGTCAAGGAGTGAGATAGAGGGATGAAAGGAACCCCTTGTCTCAGATTGCTCTGATCCTGCCACCACTGAAGGGCCTGGATCAGGGTTCGAGTTACTGGGATCAACTTGGATAGGGGATCTCTTCTTTGAGACCAAAAGGCTCTCAAATGGAACTGAATGTCCCTCATCTGAAATCTTGCTCCTTGCACTACGGCTGTGGAAGCAGCCATGTGTCCTAGGAGCTGTAGAAAATGCCTTGCTGGTCGAGAGACCTGTAGGGTGAAGGAGGAGGCCAGGGCCACCAGGGTCCTTACCCTTTCTAAGGGAAGGAAGGCTCTGGCCTGCTTTGTGTCCAGTTCTGCGCCTATGAAGGTGAGTACCTGGACATGTTCTAAAACTGACTTTGGAAGATTGAGAAGAAAGCCTAGAGAGGTAAGCAGCTGCTGGGTAACCTGCAGGTGTGATTTGACCTGGTCTGGAGACTGACCCACAATGAGCCAGTCGTCTAGGTAGGGAAAGATGGCAATCTTTTGCCTTCTTAAATGAGCAACTGCTACCACCAGGCATTTTGTGAATACCCTTGGGGCAGAGGTAAGGCCGAAGGGCATTGCTCTGAACTGATAATGGCCTGAGGGCAGTTGAATCTGAGGTACTTTCAGTGGGAGCTTCTGATAAGAACATGGAAGTAGGCATCCTTGAGGTCCAGGAAGCTAGCCAGTCCCTCTGGCCTTAGGGAGGTAAAATCATTCCCAGAGTCACCATTTTGAATTTTGGTTTTAAAAGGTGCTTGTTCAGATATCTTAGGTCCAGGATGGGCCACCATTCTCCTGTCTTTTTTGGGGTAAGGAAGTACCTGGAGTACAGTCCCTTGCCCTGGTGTAGGGGAGAAACCCTTTCTACAGCTCTGAGAGCCAGGAGGGTTGAGACTTCTGTTTCCAAAGCAAGAGTCTCTAGAGGATTTGCAGGTGGAAAAGATCTGATTCTCATCTTTGGAAATTTTTTGAAGCTGAGAACCAGACCCTGGCTTACTACTTCCAGGACCCACTTGTCTGAAGTTAAAGACTCCCAGTCCTGGACGAAGTAAGCCAGCCTGCCCCCTACAGGTAATGGAGAATCGGCCCTGGGCATCCCATCAGGGTGCCTGTTTGGCAGGGGCTTTAGGCTGAGGGGTGGGAGCAGGCCTGCTCATACCCCATCTGCCTCTCCCTCTAAGAACCCCTCTGAGCGTAAGCTGAAGGAGGCCTGGGTTTGGTAAAAAGGTCTGTGAAAAGGCCTGCCTCTACCCCTGGGGGGCTGCCTCTGAGGAGTGGCTTGCCGTTCCTTGGCTTGTGCACTCCTATAAGTGGTTCTATATTCATCCATTTTCTTCATATAATTCTCTGTCTGCTCCCCAAACAGAGAATTTCCCACCACAGGAAAATCCATGGCCTTAGCCTGGGTATCCTGTGACAGACTAGTACACCTGAGCCAAGCCAATCTACGAAAAGCCACAGATGTAGCCATGACTCTAGAGGATACATCATTAGAATCCACTGCAGCATGGAATTGCACCTAGATGCCTCAATACCATCAGCAGCCACCTGTTCCAGCTCCTTGGCAAGCTGGCCAGGGGCCTGTTTGGCTAAGGCCATGACAGTATCCCATCTAGATTTCTGGTATCTTGCAACATAGGCCACATAATTTGCCTTTCTGAGTCCCAAGAATGCTGCCATGTATTGTTTTTTAGCCATGGCATCAATCTTCCTGGAGTCCTTGTCAGGAGGATGTGAAGCCAGGGGAATATTAGCCTTATCACAGGCTGCAGCCTGAACTACCCAGCATGGCTGCATTGCTGTGAAAGAAATTCTGTATCAGGACCTGACAAGGTGTACCTCCTGTCCATCTTTTTATCCACAGGAGGCACAGAATTAGGAGCTTTTAAAATTTTTATTGTTTGTTTCCTGAAGGATTTATGTAAAGGAATAGACAATCTCCTGGACTCTGGGATATCCATCAGCTCCACAAAGTCAGGCTCCTCTTGCTCATCCACAGCTTCCTCCAAAGGGAGCTGGAGGGTTTCAGCAACTTTTTTATAAAACAGAAAATGAGAAGGGGAGACTCTCCTAAAGGTCTGTCTGGGGAGATGTCCGGTTCAATGGGGACATCCAGACTTTCAAAATCACATTCACACTGTTCATAATCATCCTCCCCCTCCTCTAGTTCATAAAACTCCTCTATATTATATTCTTGAACCGGTGGAACCGGCCGAACCGACTTTTTGCCAGACAGTGGCGGTTCGGACGGAACCGGGGAAAGCGACTGGACAATTTGGATCGCTTTGGCTATCTCTGCAGCAGTTGGAGAAGGAATTTTGGACTCCACACCTGCTGATTTTCTAGTTCTCTTTGCTGGAACTGGCTCCTCTGAGTCAGCTTTTTGTTTGCCGAGAAGTCTCGCCCTGGTCAGAGGAGACTCCTCCGGTTCGGTTGGCACCAACCGGCTGGCCATCCGGTCAGCGGACTTTTGGCCCTCGCTCCTGGAGCCTACCAACTCTTATCTAGGGTAGCTGCAGGAAATTCTTCAAATCTGGCAGTCTGCATTGAGGCGGTCAAACCTCAGACAATAAACACATGTGGTGTGTGGGTCAGCCTTGGCAAAGGCTTCCCCACAGACACTACAGTGTTGAAACCCAGTGGGCCCGGTTTTTCTTTTGGGTTTCTCAGACATAATGCCAGCCTAACCAAAAACTTGCCCTTTTCCGGCAAATGCCAGGCAAGACACCCTTATCGGTTCCCAACCGTGTCACGGGTCGTGGAAAAAACCGTAATGAAATCCGTTTTTTTTAGAACCGATAAGAACCAGGAACCACACTCTAAATAGCTTTAAATGAATTTAGAAAAAAGTTTTAAAACAACTTGATCGGTTCAAACCGAACCGATAAACATTTACAAGCTCCACACAGAAATAAACCTGTCTATTACTTACAATACCACAGACAGAGCTTGAACCGATCGGTTTGCGGTTAAAATAATTATAATCGTGGTTGAATTTAACCAAGAAAAACACTTTTAAACCGAGAAATGAACCGAGCAGTAGGAGGAATCTCCGGAGCGACTGTTCAGTGAGGCGGAGTAAAGAATCTGACAGCTTCAGTTTGAAATTATCCAGACAGAGCTTTTCTAACCGAGCTCACGCTCTAAGTTCCATGCATGGCATGGAAGTTAACTCTTTCACCTCCGGAGCAGTTCTAAGGCTGGGACAAACTGCAATTGTCATAATATAGCAAGACTTCATGTTGTTTGAAAGGAGGGCAGGGCAGCAGTGTCCCATCAAGAGAGGGGATAGGAGAGAGACTACAGCCTGAGAGTGCTGCTGAAAACTTTCCTTTTCAGGGCTCTGGGAGAGGGACAAAAATAAAATAAATCAAGTAATAAAAGAAGAAAAAGGAGGGCAGGGCAGCAGTGTCCGAGCAAGAGAGGGGACAGGAATGACTACAGCCTGTGTGCTGCTGAAAACAGCCATGTTCAGGGCTCTTGGGGACAAAAAAACTGTGGACAGGTGAAACTTTTGTGGGACAGGCAAGATTTGCATCCCACCTGTCCCATGGACAGGCATCTCAAAAAAATTATTTAGAGCCCTGCCAGGATAACACCACTGAGACAACTCACTTGCGAGGAGGTCCTGGGGGAGACATAAGTACACTACAAAATACAGAACAGTTATAGTGGTACAATACAAATACAGCTGAGATACCATACACAAGAAAAGCAGACAAAAGGAAGTTAAGTAGGAGCTGGCCCAGTGGCGCTGAGGGTTAAGGCACTAGACTCCTCACCTCGTGCCATGCCAGCGACCCGGGTTCAGAAAAGAGCCTGGGCCGTCGGGAGGGGCAGGGAAGGGATCAAGTGCCCGATGGACTGCTCTTCCTTCCCAGGGAGGGTGTAGGGTATCGCATTGCTCTAGTGCAACCCCTGGGGGCAGCCGGGGGTAGTCTGGATTGGACAAAGCCGTGTGGCACTGGGGTGGAGTTCAGCAGACGCTGGCCATCACTGCACATCCAAGCTCCGTGGGAGGGAGGAGGGTGGGGTAAACACACAAGGAAAAAATCCTCCAGCCCTGACAGGTGACGGCCCTCACAGAGCCGGCTGCTACATGCCCAATACTGGATCTCTGTCTCTGCCCCTTCGGTCTCCTTGCAGACTCAGGTCGGGGGATCTGAAGTGGGGGAGCCCAGAGTTAGAAGACTACCTGGCAAGAGGTATGGCGAGGAGAAAGTAACGTAACTGAGGAGCAGGTTCACAGTGGGCGACAGAAGCAGTTGGTGAGTTGAGAAGCCCAAGAGAGTTCAGGAATTGGGGGTGATAAATAGAGTCATTGAAGAAAAAAAAAAAGGAAGTTAACTAGGTACAATACTGAATAGTAAAATTTTTCCAAGTCTAATACAGGTGCCTATACAGGTAAAGCTAGTTGAGTACAACAATTATGAAAAATGATAGGTGCAAAAAAGTAAGCTGGAACAACAGAAGAGGACATAGAGTGCAAGGTCGAGGGATTTTATAGCAATAGAACATGGTCAAAGGCGGAAAAAGTAATTCAGGTTACAGAAATATAACAGGGGGGGGGCGAGGAGAGCAGATGTGGGGGAAGTGAGGGGATGAAGAATGCAGAAAACTAAGAAGCATTGAGTGAGGAAGACACGGGGTGGAGTGGATGAGGCCGGGAGATCAGAGGGCTGTGGGTTCAGTTCCCACATCTGGCACTTGGGTTAATATCCCAATACTGACACTGTAGTGCAGCATGAGGGGGGCGCTGCACTTCTGAGGTGCCGTCTTTCGGATGAGACGTTAAACCGAGGTCCCATTTGCCTGGATTTGGTGGTAGTTCAGGTGGATGTTAAAGATCCCATGGCATTTATCGCAAAGAGTAGGGGAAGTTTTATTGAGCAAAAAAAACATAACATCACAAAAGGAATATACACAAAACAAGAACCAATACAAAATAGAACAGTTATACAAATATGGAAAAAAAAGTTTTTCATACAGGCATAATAGAAATTACATCTCTAAGAGATAGGAAAACATTTCCACAAATCCATAATTTTTGTGTTTGAATAAAGCTTACTATCTGTCATTCGAAGTGCAAGTAAATCAGTATGAACAGACTCAATGATTACTAAATATGAAGTCTGCTGTTGTTGTAGTACAAATTTACAACGAGCCTGCCATAAAAAATACTGTAATATAGCAAAAAACACATTTAGTGTACTTTTATGGTATTTCTTCCATATCCCTGTATAATCACCTAAAATAAGGACATTATACGTTAAAGAAACTAAATGTGGCATCTTCCAATATGCTGCTGCCTCAGACCAAAAAGCTTTACTATCTATACAGTCTATAAAAAAATGATGTTGACTTTCTTCAGTGTTAATACACTGTGGTCTCAAACAATATCTGTTGTCTAAAGATTTATATTTCATGTTCCCTCTAACACCTAATCTCCCATGGGCTGATATCCAAATAATGTCCCAAGTTTTAACTGGAATCCTGAAATCAGTTAGTTTGTGTAAGGCGAAGGTCATTTTTAACGGGGTACAGTGTGGAAATAAAAGCGTAATCTTCTGAATATCATAAACAATATAATCATAAAAAGATTTTCTAGTGAAAGTAAGTAATTTTTGTAAGGGCATCTTCCATTGGTGTAATTTCTAAGGGTAGAAAGCCCATACTTAGGTAAATCATCTGAAGAATTTTTGAGGAAAAATAGACCATTTAAAAAAATATTTGTGCCAAACGGATTGGACCCAATAATGCCATGGTAGTGAAGGCTGTGACCATATAAACGGGAAGGAAGAAAACAAAAAAATAGAATGAAAGAAAACAACGGGACTAATCATTTGTAAACCACCATCTTTCTTTGAGAGATATGTAAAATCTCTTTTGACTGGGTTGAGTCTGTTACCCCAGAGCATCTGGAAGAAAATACTATACAACCTGGTTTCCACAGATATGGGAGGAGGAAAATAGCATTATATAAGTAAAAGAGGCAATAGAAATTGTTTAATAATAGCAACCTTTTTGTTTACCAAAAGTCCAACTTTTCCAAAGGTTTACTTTAGATTCACCAATTACTAAACCGCTTTTCCCAATTATAAAGGGCCATATCTTCATCTCCAAACCATATCCCCAAAATTTTTGAGGTGTATTTGACATGATATCTCAAAATATTTGGAAACATGTAAGGGGTATGACGTAAAGGTAAGATAAAAACTTTTTCTATATTCAGGGAAGCCCCTGAAAAGTTTCCAAAAAACTAAAAATTTCTAATGCCCGCTGTAGTGATGTAGTATTTCAGGTAATAAAGTGACATCGTCCGCAAAAGCTGTAACTTTAACTCTTTCTAAAAGAGGAGAAGGTGAGAGTCCTACAATCTGTTGATCTGATATAATACATCTAATAACTGGGTCCAGAACAAAAGTATATAAAAGAGGGCTTAGGGGGCATCCTTGCCGAACACCTTTATTAATCTCGATTTCAGTTCCCATTAAACCATTTACTATTGGTATAGTAACTGCCTGGCTATAGAGTTTAATAATCCAGTGAACGAAAGTTTGTGGAATGCCATAATGTACCAAAATGAAATACAAATAAGAATGACAAACTGTAGTCGAATTTTGGCTTGATCCAGAGCTACTATTAATCCGGATTCAAAAGAATTAAGTACATTATTAGTAAAAGGTCCCTTATTAAGAAAAGATTATGTTGAATTTTTCTAGATGGTATAGAGCAGGTTTGAGCAGGATGTATAAGGACTTGCAGTTTTTAGCGTTTATTGCAAGATCTTGGTTAATATCTTATAATCGGTATTTAAGAGACTAATTGGTCTCCAATTAGACAAAGAACTTTTTTCACCCTTTTTATAAATAAAAGTCATAAGTGAAATAGAAAAATTCTTACAGGCTGTGGCTATTCAAAATAGAATTAAAAACTGGAGGTAAAAAGAACTCCATATATTTTAGACAGGTTTTATAAAACTCATTAGGAATACCGTCTAGACCTGGGGCAGTTCCAGTTTTTAACTGTTTAATAACGTCTGCTACTTCATGTGCAGAAATAGGTTTTGTTAAAGATATTAAAGTACTGTCTGAAAGCAAAGGTAAAGAACTAAAGTGTTGTAGTGTAAAGTTATTAGTAGAGAATAATGTTTGAGACGAAAAATATTCTTGAATATGTTGCTGGATAACAGATAACATTCCCACATCAGTAGTGATTAAGTCCCCTTGTGAATTAAAAAGTCCTGACATTAGAGTATTCGTTAAACGAGTTTTGCAAGCCTGAAATGGATCAGACATAGGGCTATGTTTAATTCCAAATTTAAATTCTAGACCTAAAGACTTTGCTCTGTCATATTGGAATGACTTCATAAGTTGCTTTAGTTTTGAAATTTGAGAAGTGTACAAGGAATGGTCTTTAGGTGGAGGACATTAATTTATATAGCTGATTCCTATACAAGAGATATTGCAGGTAATCTGAATTTGCTTTGGTTTTACCCAGTTACTAAATAAACATTTAATTTCACGCTTAGTTTGCATCCACCAATCATATTGAGATTCAAATAGGTCCATGGTAGAAAATTTAGCTAAAAAAAAGATCTCTAACTTGGAAAAGGAAATTGCATCTTGTAGAAAGGAGATATTTAACCTCCAGCGGTGGGTTGTGGAAGATAGTATAGGGGGTATATTAGTTAATGAAAGATTACAAATTATACTAGAATGGTCTGAAAATTCAGTGGGTTTAACCTTACAAGATACCGGAAAAAGATATCGGGAAACAAAGACCATATCTATACGAGTCGAAAAGGTGTGTCTGAAATAAGTTGCCCCACCTTGTGGGTGGATGCTTCTATATACATCTTGAAGGCCAGAATCTTTGATGATTTTATTGAGGGTATTGGTGTCACAATATATCTTTTTCCCAGAATTTCTACATAAAGTTATGTCTAGGGAGCAATTAAAATCTCCGCCCCATACAACATGTTTTCTAGTGAACAAAAAAGGTTTGATATCCTCAAACATCTCAATCCGTTTTAGCTTCGTCTGAGGCGCATATATATTAATCAGACGAAAAAAATAATCTCCCAAAGAAAAGTCTAAAATTAACACCTACCTGGTCTAACATCAATCACTTTAGATATCTTAAATGTCATATTCCCAAATAATATCCAATACCATCTGCAGTATCAGATCCAAAGGTCCAAAAAGAAGGTCCCCAAATCCATTTTCTTTGTAATTGCTGAATTTCAAAAAGGGACGTCATTCTAGTTTCTTGTAAGAGAATGATGTCTAACTTTAAAGAACCTAAATACATTAGTATGGGTAACTGTCTTTGAAGCGCTTTTATGCTACAAACGTTATAGGATGCTAGTTTTATTGTAGCCATGAAACCAAAAAGCGTCTAGAGTCAAGTGCTATTTTTTTGGCTAACTTTCCTTTTTACCTTTCTTCCTTTTTTTCCTTTGCTAATTCTGTTGTTTTACTATCTTCATCTTCGTAATAAGCTCTGACACATGAGAGGTATCTGATTCAAGGTCTGAATCCCTAATATCATCTTGTAATGGGTAATAAAATTTTCGGTGGAAGCGGTTTGTAGGAGGCTGTTTAAGGAGGTCTAGTGAGATGTCTGCTTTAGCTGTCTCAAAGGGGGGCATAGAAAACCAAGAGTCTGTTTCCCAGAAGTAGAAGGTTTAGAGTTATTTTTATCTGTTGATAACTGAGGTTCCTTATGCTAGTCTCTACTGCCTTGGGAGTAACTGATTTATTTGCAGCCTGAGGGACTAGGGACGGGGGAAATATTTTCAGGAGGGCCTTGTTTTTTATGTGCTTTTTAATAAATCATCCTGGTCCCAGCCTTCAGTGCAGTTCCGTCCGTGCTCAAGGACACTGATGGAAGGCATAACCTTTCTCGTCACAGAGATTGCATTGAAAGATATTGTTACACATGTCTAGTGAGTGACCAAAACCGCCGCATAAGGGGCATTTTAACACATCACATACGCTGCTAATATGGGTTCGAGACCCACACTTATAACAAGCTCTAGGCTGTCCCCCATAAAAACAGACTCCCCTATCTTTACCTAAAAAAAAAGCTATTAGGGAGGTGTACTATTTCTGAATTAACTTGAAACAGTTTTACTTTAAATTTCCAACCTCCAGTCCAAATCCCTTCAGAATCAACAAGGCATCAGGGGGACTTAAAATATCACATTTTGATTGTAACCAATGATAAATATCGCTACATTGACTCCTTCATTATGAACATTATAGTAACGTAACAAATTTGTGGCCTAGTAAGCGGAATGGCTAAAAAGGAACCCACAAAGGTGTAGTCTTGTGTATGGCATATTTATCCCAAAATTTTTCTAAATGTGAGTTGGTCTGAAAACTTATATCGAATGAGTCTTCACCTGAAATATGGATTAAGGCATAAATGTCTGAGGGGAGAAACCCATAGAATTTTTAAGAGCTGTTTGAAGACATAATACCTGTCAGGATGTTCTTGAAGGCCCCTTTATACAGAATCTGACAGCATTACGTCGTGGGGCCTGCTCTAATTTATTTTTAAACAAATCTGACATGGGGGTTTTGATTGAGACACTTTTTCCCCATCCTTCGTTAGCACTTCATCTTTGTCCCCAGAAGACACATTAGAGTCAGCTATGGAGGTACTTGACTTAGATAAAGCCAAGATATGCTCCCCACGCTCAAGAATTACAGCTCCTTCATTAGCAGTACTTATGTGCACATGAGTAGTACCTGGGCCCAGTACTGCAGAATCGGTGGCATGCGTGGAAAACCAGGAGGTCGATGTAAACGAGGACCATGTTGGATCCAGAACCCATTGTCCTGAAGCAGATTTTCGCCATCCTGCGTCCGTTAGAGCGGCTTCCTCCGACCAGTCTTTGGAAAAGTCCTTCTGTGTATCCTCGCGAAGGCCGAACTGTCATCGCAGAGCCTGTGACGCCCTGAGTCCATCTGAAAATGCGTTCCCTACTGCCGCATCCTCCCGAAGACTGTTCCGTTGTGGCGCCATGTAACGTCGTATTTCCTGGTACGACCGAGAAAGGCGCCGAGTCAGTGGTAGAGATCTCTGAAATGTTTGTAGCACCTGTAGAAAAACTCCCGAACGCTGGAATATCACCAGCCAACTCCGGATATTCAGATTTGTCCTCCGGTACTGTTTCCAGCGATGGGGTAGCTGTAGGTGAGCCAGATAAATCGTTTTGTATATCGCAGACAATAAGTTCAGATACCGCACTTTCTCCGACCTCCATTCCAATACTCTGTTGAAATTCATCTGCCATGATGCAGCGTGACATCAGTGGGAACCTTACCGGCGGCAACAAGGCAGCCAGTAGGGGAATTTCCCCGGTGTCCTGGCCAGATTTCCCTCATTCACTGAAAAAATACCAACAACAGCTTAATCTGGTTCAAGGTCAGTTGGCATACATCTGTATCCCCCTCCCCCGGGTTGTGCCTGAAAATAGGCAGGACTTGTCTAGTGCACTTACCCGGTCAACAAAAACGAAATAAATATACAAGTGCTTAGTACTAGTGCTGGACTGGGTGGGAATAGAGAGGTTGGAAGCAAACTGGGCCAGAGGCAGAGTAGGGGGAGGATTAAGTGCCAGGAGTCAGAGAGAATATACATGATTACAGTAAGCAGGTTCAAGCATAGCAGTTACATTCGTCCGTCAACACATGTCCAGTCAAGGACTTGAATGTACACAAGCCAACGGTAGGGTCAAGTTTAATGCTTTTTTGTATAGTGTTCCATAACGTCGGCAGGGCATAACTGAGGGGTAAGGAACCAAATTGGGTTCTAATCCGTGGAGTATCAAATGTTACATATGAGAACTTCCTGAGAGTGTACACACTGAAGGCATGTTTAAACATGGAGCAGTTGATAGGGAGGGATAAGGGTTAGAGCTCTGTAAACCTAGAGGGATGCATTGCAGCACCTCCTGACACTAAGGGATGGCCAACCAACCTGGAGATAAAGGGAGCAATGGTGGGTGTTGAAAGGAGCATTTGTAATGAATCTTAAGGCCCTATGACGGAGTGTGTCAAGGGTAATTAGGGCCAACTTCGGACTATGGCTGCAGAGAAAGTCCACATAGTCAATTAACGGGAGAAAGGTTGTTTGGACCAACCATAGTTTGGTGTCCTGGGAAAGCAAGTGCTTTATGCGATAGAAGAGGCCAAGTCTTTAGCAAAGTATTTTGTCCGTTTCCTCTATATGCGTTACAAAGGATACTTTTCGATCCAGCCAGAAGCTGAGATATTTAAATTTCTCAACTGGTTCCAGTACTTCTCCCAGGAAGGTCTTAATCTGAAAGTTTGCATTCAAGGAGTAGCGGAGGGCCAGCCCGGTGGCGCTGGATGCCACACCTCGCGCCACGCCAGCAACCCGGGTTCGGGAATGAGCCTGGCTCACCGGGCGTCGGCAGGGGAGGGGAAGGATTGAGCGTCTGGAGGACAGCTCTCCTTCCTCGGGGGGAGCCAGGGACTATGCCTGGCACCGCGGCGACCTCTGGTGGAGACCGGAGGCACCACAATGTTTCAGGGCCAAAGTAGAGGGTTGCAGAGTCACAGCAAGACGTTCCCTCACGTCATTGCATGTCGGGACTCCACCAGGAAGGGGGAGGGCATATCAAGGGGGGAAAACAAGAAAAAATCCCCACTCCCGGAGATAGGAGAAGGCACCACCCTACTGCCACACTCCACCAGCCGAACTAATCCAGCCCTGGGCCGAGCCCAGCCCGTCCTGAATTTGCAGATAGAGCGCCCTGGAAGGCTAGGGCGGCCCATTCTCAGAAGGGCTCAGAACCGAGGGGATAGTCGGGCTGGTGCCAGGATGCTGGTGAGTTTCAGGCCAGGAAGTAGAGCTGGAGGTGAGTGGATGCCTGAGAGAGTTCTTCGGGGCTCAAGCGGAGCCAAAAATAGAGTTTAAAAAAAAAAAAAAAAGGAGTAAGGGAGAACATCTTTGGTATCAGGGGACAGGTGCATAATGTTGGTCTTTTTAGCATTGAGGAGTAGCTTGAGATTTATTAAGTTGTGTTGAAGTAGGTCAAAGTCACGTTGTAACTCGAGGCGGGCGAGTTGGAGATTAGGCCTGGCAACATATAACACAGTATCATCTGTAAATAAGTGTATGTTTGCTGTGCTGACACTGTTGTTAATATTATTAATGTAAACGGCAAACAGTAATGGACCTAAGATGGAATCCTATGGAACTCCTCTCAGGATAGGTTTTAAAGGGGAGAGGGCACCATTGGCTATAACCTGTTGCCACCTGTCGGTAAGATAACAGAATCAGCTTAGCGAGGTGTCATCTAGACCAAAATTATTTAATGTGTCCAATAGTAACTGGTGGTCAACATAGAAACATAGAATTTGATGGCAGATAAGGACTGCTTGGCCCACCTAGTCTGCCCATTTCCCTACCTAATGGATAAGTTGCAGATCCTAGTTAACCAACAGCCTACTTCCTCCTACCCCCCACTAGAATTTACTTATGTCTGTCCCATGCATTCTTGAATTCCCCCACTGTTTTTGACTCCACAACCTCCTCGGGAAGGCTGTTCCATGCATCTACAACCCTCTCTGTGAAAACATATTTCCTCACATTACCTCTGAGCCGTCCCCCCATTATCTTCAAATTCTGCCCCCTTGTTCTTGCACATCTCTTTTTGGAAAGATGCTACCCTCTTGGATTTTGTTGATTCCCTTGATGTACTAGAAAGTTTCTATCATGTCCTCCCTCCTTTCCTCGAGGCTATACATACAGTGCTCCCTCGCTATAACAAATGCATCAGAGCCAAGCCCTTCATTATAGCAGCGTGTTCATTATATCGAGGAAGCATGTAAAAAAAAAAATACATTACCAGCAAGTACAACACCAGTTTGATTTAGTTAATTCACTTTTATTCTTTATTCAGTTTAGGTTGTAATCAATTTGAAAAGTAAAACAATAATTAAATGCAGGTTCATTCGTAACAGTTAGCTGACAGTTTCATAAAACAGGTATTCTTAGATTGTTTACATTTTTTGGCCACAATGTCTCTCATATGAGATGTTATTTTTCTCAGCTGCAATACCTTAAATCGGATCACTGTCCTGTGACTGCAAATAGTGGAGCCCAGCTTCCATCCCCCGTATCGCTACTGCATAACTGAGTACTGTGACTTCTTCCATGTCTTCATCCTCAGAGCGATCGTCACTCTGCTTGACTTGCTTCACCGCACTGACTATCTCAGAGTCTGCAATCAACTCTGACGTCAGCACCTCATCATCAACAGACAGCCAGTCATCGATGGCCGAGGGATCTGGTGTGTCCAGCAAGCTTAACTTTCTTGCAAGAGCAGCTATCTCAGGTGTGTCATCTTCAGCATCTTCTTGGGCGGTTTCAGGGTAGCAAATTTGTTCTCCGAATGCTGTTCCCAGTGTGGCTTGCCAGCAGTGGGTAATGGTAGAGTGTGTCACTTTTCCCCATGCTTCTCCTGCAACTGATACCACGTCTCTTAGGTTCAGGTTTTTTAAGAATGAACACACTTCAGTACCCTCAGCAACCAAATCAGTAAGCAGTCGCTTACGATAATGTTTTTTAAATGTTGCGATAATGCCACCATCTAGTGGCTGAATTCTAGAGGTTGTATTCTTTGGGAGGAAAAACACTTTTATTCTCCCATCTCTTGACTTCATTTCTGATTCTGGGGGGTGAGCTGGGCACTGATCCGGTAACAGAAGTGCTTTGCCAGGGATATTTTGTTGTCGTAAATGACTTCGGCCCGATGGTACAAATGACTCCACAAACCACTTGCAGAAGATGTCCGAAGTCATCCAAGCATTTCGACTATGCACATAGGTCACAGGCAGGGATGCCATCGAGACCTGATGGAAACATCTTGAACGTGCCCTATACCACGAGGGCAGCAGTTTGTGGGTTCCTGTTGCGTTCGTACAGAACATGTAGGTTACCCTGTCCTTTGCAACCCTGAACCCCTTGTATGCATTGATTTCGTTCTTATTAGCCAGTGTCACATCAGGGAGGCATCTCCAGAACAGGCCAGTCTCGTCACAGTTGTACACCTGTTCTGGAGTGTACCCACCCTTGACCAAAATGCCTTGCAACTTTGGTAGAAATGCCTGGACTGCTGCGTCATCACAAGACCTTGCCTCCCCTGTAATGCACACATGGCGAATTTTATGTCTCCACTGGAATCGCCATAGCCAGCCTGACGATGATTTGAATCTGTACTCCTTGCCGTGAATATCTTTGGTGAACTGCTCTGCCTTGCTCTTCACAATAGAGCCAGACAAAGATACCCAATGAGCACACTGCTGCTCAAATCAAAGCTGGGTTCCTTGTTCAATTTCACCCTCATCAGGATGCCTTAACTTTTTTCGCGCCATCCCCTGGGTCTCTGAGCACTCATCAGCAAACGCTCAGAGGGCATTCTCCTGCTTCCGCCAAGCACATATGGTGGATTTTGAATAACCACTCTCAAACAACAACTTAGTCAAGCTTTCACCACCTTTCAGGCGGTCTAGAATTGCCAGCTTAGTTTCAACTGTGTAGCCGGATCACTTCATTTTGCATGCCATACAGCTGCAGGATGCAGGCACTGTTTTATAGGCAGTGTGTAATTACAAGTTAATTGCAGATGCGCCTATCAATTAGAGAAACTACATCGGAAGCCAGCACCTTGTTCATAATAAGCGTGATTTCACTATAGCGAGGGAGCACTGTATTAAGCTCCTTTAGTCTTTCTTCATAGGTCTTCTGGTGCAGACCCTGCACCATTTTGGTTGCCCTCCCCTGGACAACCTCCACCCTGTCTATGCCTTTAAGGAGATGGGGTCTCCAGAACTGCACACAGTACTCCAGATGTGGTCTCACCAACTGTCTGTACAGAGGGATAAGAACGTCCTGTTTTCTACTGGTGATGCCTCCCCCTATGCATCCCAGTATCCCCCAGCCCTCCTTACTGCCTTCTCACATTGCTTGCCCACCTTTAGGTCATCTGATATAACCACCCCCAGGTCCTTTTCCATTTTTTTATTGTCAGTATCTCATCCCCACATTGTGTACTCTTCCCCTGGGTTTTTGCTTCCCAGGTGCATTACTTTGCACTTCTTTGAGTTGAATCTAAGCTGCCATACATTTGACAATTCCTCCAACCTTGCCAAGTCCCTTCTCACTCTTTCCACCCCACCTTGTGTGTCAACCCTGTTGCAGATCTTTGTGTCATCTGCAAAGAGACATACTTTTCCTTCCAGTCCCTCTGCAATGTCACTTATAAAGACATTAAAAAGGACCAGACCCGGTACTGAATTCTGCGGTACCCCACTAGTAACCCCTCTTTCTTCACTGTGGACTCCGTTTACTACTACCTTCTGTGTGTTGTTGTCCGGTCAGTGTTTTACCCAGGCTACCACCCTACGACCCACTCCCAGGCTGGCTAATTTGTTTATTACGGTGTCAAACGCCTTGCTTAAATCTAAAAAAAGGACGCAAACATGGTGCTTAGTGTCAAGGGAGGTTAACCAGTCATCTGTAACTTTTGCTAGAGCAGATACCGTACTATGTTTGGGGCAAAACCCAGATTGCAGGGGGTTCAGTAGATTTTCTGCTTCTAGGTGGTCTTTGACTTGGGCGTTGACAAGCTTTTCAAGAAGCTTAGATAGAATGGTCAGAAGCGAAATAGGTCGGTAATTTTTGAGATTGCATTGGTCACCAGATTCAAACAAAGGGATGGCATGAGCAATTTTCCAAATGGGAGGGATAATACATTGGGAAAGTGACAGACTGAACAAGTGGGTGATAGATGAGCTGCGTTCCTGCTGGCCGCTTGCCACATCACCAATGACGAAGCCACATGCGCTGTGACTAATGTTTTCCACTCCCACCGCGCCAGAGGCAAAAGAAATGAGCAGCGACCTATTTTCGCCACTCTCACTGAGCAGAGTGGCAAAAAAACTACAATTCCTGACCTTTGGGAGCGCCGCTGTATGCATGTCCAGGTCATCGAACCCACCTCACTGCATATTTGCTCTGAGGAGGCGACCACCTGACTTTTCTTGGCACGGAGGAGTCGTGTGTATGATTGGACACATTACATTTACATGTCTTCTTCGGCCAGTCAGTGTGGGTTTGTGTGTTCAGGGGCAGGCGAGCTCTGTGGATCAACTCACTTGGGCTGCGGCAGTGAAAGGGAGCGGGTGTTTCTGCAACCTCCTCAGCGATCCCATGCCAATTCTTTTTGTTGCAACTTTATGTTTATTGGTCTTTCAATAAAGCATACAGTTATAAAGCATTTCCTGATACTGTTCTTAAGGAGTTATACATAGAAATTCCACATGAGGACACCACTCCTCTTAATACATACACTTTAAATGAATCAAACTTTATCTATAAGATACATCCCTGGAGGGTTTTCAGTATAAACTTCTCAACACAATTTAAAAACCAATCATTGTAGCTAAATAACAAGCCCATGAGCTGCATGTTATTTGAATGTTATCTCAAAATGGGTTACAAATTACAACTCCTTTTCCAAGGAGATAAGTGTACATGCTTTTATGAAGTACTGGCACCTATCTGGTGACTTAAAAAATTGTTTAGTTTGTCTAAGTCTAAGACTACTATTTAAGCCCTTACAAAGATAATTAGGGCTATAACTGGTGAATTCCACCAATTTAACATATGAAAATTAAGCTGTAAACCAAAATCTTAGAAAAAGCACATCCCATTCTTCCCAACTGAGTGCTATATCGTTAGTTCCAGAAAGTTGCTAACATTTTTAGAATCATTTATATGACATTTTTAACCTGTAAACAAGTATTTACCGAATAGAAGGAAATACAGTATTAGATTCCTTGCACTTAGTGATCTAGTAAGAGTCATAATTTAAACCTTGTTCTACTTTTATCTTTTAACAGGTATTAATGTCTCTCAACAAACTGGGAAGTCCAACAATACCACTATCAGGTTTCCCCATCTTCGATTTCTTCTGCCTCCGACTGATCCATAGACTCCCTGCATCTCTGGGGTGGCTTGTGCTTCTGAGCCCATTTCTGAGCTTCCCCAGGATCCGAGAAGATAAAAATGTTCCCCTCATACAAGATTTGTAGACGCGCAGGGAAGATCATATTATGGGGGATTTGTGCTTCCCGAAGGAGGGCTCTCACCCCATCGTATCTTTTCTTCTTCTGTCGGGTGGCAAAACTCAAGTCAGGGTATAGCTGAACACGAACATTGTCGGAGAGTAAGACTCCTTTCTGTCTGGCCAGCTTCAGAATGAGATCCCTGGATCCGACACCATCACGGACTGCCACTATTGCTCTGGGGGCTTCTAGGTTTACTTGTCTGCCCCTCGAAGCAACTTGGTAAGCCTTCTGGATTTTTATTTGCCTTTCAATATAGGGTTTCCCCAGCTGATGCTCGAGCCACTCCGAAATGAATAAAATTAAGTGATCCCCCTCACTGCGTTCCGGGATCCCGATAACACGGAGGTTTGCGGCCCTTGCTTGGTTTTCGAGCATTTCAAGCTGACTCCTCAGATGTGTATTTTCTTTCACCAGAGTGGCCGCAGTCCCCATGGCTGGTTCTGAGCCCTTCTGTGACTCTGATACTGCAGTCTTTACCGCTTTGACTTCCGTTTCAATTACACTGACCCTAGTTGTTAAAGAGTCAAATTTTTCCAAGAGTCCAGCTACTGAGCTAATGAGCCGATTGAGTTTATGGCCCAAGGTTTGCAAGGTCTCTTCCCCAGTTGTGTCTTCCTCCGCGACATTGCGGCCTTGTGCAGACCTCATGGCAGGGGGCCCAGGGGGATTTTTGCTCCTAGTTCCATCTTATGTTACTTCTTCTTTCTTCAGATTACCCATTATTAATCCCGAAAGTTTCTGGTTTTCAGTCCTATATTCTTTATTAGACAGGGCCACTTGAAATTAGCTTTTTTATATTTAACTTTATTTGGTTTAGAGCTATAGTTTCAAACAACCGCCTTGCTCGGGCTCTCTATCGCCTTCCCCCATGCTAATTCTTTTGAAATAATGATTTTGCTGGCAAACTAAGGATGTGCTTAGGTAGGGAGGGCAGTAGAGAAAGTGTGGAGAGAAGAAATAGACAACGGAGAGTTAAAAAAAAAAGGGGGAGACGAGCTGAAACTTCGAGTGCAGGCAGTGTGACGCATGGTGAAAAGAATAAACGGGAGATGGGGAGAAAGGCGTTTTGAGCTTACTTTGCTCAGTAGGAGCCTGAATTTGAAGGAAAACCAAAAAACAAAATTGGGAAATGGATACAAAGGCAGGCAGTGTGACCCAATGATGGGGAAATAGCAGAAGATAATGAAAGCATAGCCTAAAAGAGAAGAACGCATTAATGACTTAGAAACATAGAATTTGACGGCAGATAAGGACCGCTTGGCCCACCCAGTCTGCCCATTTCCCTACCTACTGGATAAGCTGCAGATCCTAGTTAACCAGCAGCCTACTTCTTCTAACCCCCACCCCCCAGAATTGCCTTATGACTGTCCCATGCATGCTTGAATTCCACCACTGATTTTGACTCCACAACCTCCTCCGGAAGGCCGCTCCATGCATCTACAACCCTCTCTGTGAAAAATACTTCCTTAAATTACCTCTGAGCCGCCCCATCTTCAAATTGTGCCTCTTGTTCTTGCACACCTCTTTTTGAAAGATGCTACCCTCTTGGACTTTGTTGATTCCCTTGAGGTACTTGAAAGTTTCTATCATGTCCCCCTCTCCCTCCTTTCCTCGAGGCTATACATATTAAGCTCCTTAAGTCTCTCTTCATATGTCTTCCGGCAGACCCTGCACCATTTTAGTTGCCCTCCTCTGGACAGCTTCCATCCTGTCTATGTCTTTGCGGAGATTGGGTCTCCAGAACTGCACACAGTACTCCAGATGGGGTCTCACCAGCTGTCTGTACAGAGGGATAATAACTTCCTGTTTTCTACTGGTGATGCCTCTCCCTATGCATCCCAGTAACCCCCCATCCCTCCTTGCTGCCCTCTCACATTGCTTGCCCACCTTTAGGTCATCTGATATGACTACCCCCAGGTCCCTTTCCATTTTTATTGTTGCTAGTATCTCACCCCATATTGTGTACTCTTCCCCTGGGTTTTTGTTTCCCAGGTGCATTACCTTGCACTTCTTAGCATTGAATCTAAGCTGCCATACATTTGACCATTCCTCTAACCTTGCCAAGTCCCTTCTCATCCTTTCCACCCCACCCTGTGCATCAACTCTGTTGCAGATCTTAGTGTCATCTGCAAAGAGACATACTTTTCCTTCCAGTCCTTCCGCAATGTCGCTTATAAAGACACTGAAGAGGACCGGTCCTAATACTGAACCTCAGGTACCCCAATTAGTAACCCTCCTTTCTTCTGAGTGGACTCCATTTACTATTACTTTCTGTGTCCTATTCTCCAGCCAATTCTTACCCAGGCTGTCATCTTGGGACCCACTCCCAGGCTGGCTAACTGTATATTAATCTTTGTGTGGGACTGTGTCAAATGCCTTGCTAAAGTCTAGGTAGGCCATGTCCACAGCCCTCCCTGATCTACTACTTTGGGCCCAGTCAAAGAAATCTATCAGATTTGTCTGGCATGACCTTCCGCTGTGAATCCATGCTGCCTAGGGTCCTGTGCCCTCTGGCCTCTAGATACTCGACAATTCTTTCCTTCAGAAGTGATTCCATCATTTTCCTATCACTGAGGTTAAACTAACAGGTCTGTAGTTTCCTGCTTCTGCCTTGCTCCCACTTTTGTGAAGGGGAATCACATCTGCCCTCCTCCAGTCCTCGGGTACCACCCCATCATCCCATGATTTGTTAAAAAGGGTAGTCAGTGGTGTCACTAGTCCTTAGCTCTTTTAGAATTCTGGGATGAATCCCATCAGGCCCCATTGCCTTGTCCACCTTCAGTTTTAAGAGTTCTTTCAGAACCCTTTCTTCTGTAAATGGGCTGGTATCAACTTCTGTATCCAGAGTGTTACTACTGTTTGTTATTTAACTTAGCCAAAAGATTGCACAGTGCCAACTAAATAACCAAATAACCTAAACTGGAAAAGGCTGAAACAAACAAAAAGAAGTAAGGGGCAATGCACAGTGCTTTAGAGTACAGACTGAAAGATGCAGGCAGGAAACACAGCATTTAGAATATAGGAGGGTGTAAGAAAGCAGACAGTGATAGATATGTGAGAGAAAAAAGTTTCAAAAAACAGAATTAAGAAGCAGTGTGGAACAGAGTGGGCACAATTATGGGCAGTTCTGAAAACTTAAGGAGGATATGCTCAGCTGCATTTGATAAAGTCTGAATGAAAAGTGGCTTGAAACCAAAACTAAAGAAAAAAATAAATAGAAAGGCAAGCTCAGGAGATATTAAGGCACAGACAGTACCTACGGTGAAAGTTAAACAAAAAAAAAAAAGGAAAAGAAAAAGGCAGATTATTTTGGTTCAAAAATAAATATAGTGAGAAAACAAAAATATTTTGAGCTGGGGGATACTGTCTGTGACTACGTGAAAGAAAAGTGATAGCAGACAGACTGAGTGATCAAAACACAAAGCAGGAGGAGACAAGCTGAGGGGGAAATAGCACATAGAAATACATAGTGACTGTGCATGAGGACAGGCAGGCAGACGATTTGCCAAGGCAAAGTAATTATTTTCACTGAGTGTTTACTGTGACACACTGGGTGTGTGTGTGTGTGTGTGTGTGTGTGTGTGTGTGAGAGAGAGAGAGTGTGTGTGTGTAGAAAAAAAAAGCATAAAGACATCTGCTGGCAACAAGCTGTGTTTTATTTTGTGCATAAGGTGCTGAAGGCAGCATACATTAACTGGTTGTCCTGTTTTGCATAATAAATCTGTATCCCCCCCCCAAAAAAAAAAAATATGAGCACTGCCACATGAAATTTGTGACTGTGAAGAATTGAGTGACATTAATGTGTACAATAAAATAAAACCTCTGAGACCCAAGTACTTCATTAAAGATCTTTATTAGTCACACAATTCAAGCAGACACTTCTGAAGGTGCACAGCCTGTTGCATCTCATATTTACACAAGTATTTAAGCTGCCACTGTGTCACATATATTCTTGTGCAAACATCTATGTCTTTGTGTCACATATATTCTTGTGCCATTAAAGTGTCTAAATAAAAATGTTGGAACAAGCTGCAAATCCTGAAACTGCTAAACAGAGTAGCCGGGTGGCCACAGTAAAACAAAGCAAGATAACTGACATTTTCAAAAGGTCCAGATCAAGAAGTCCTGTCCCTGACATTGAGCCAGAATACATTTCAGAATGTGGCAGCACCTCTGTGACAATGGAGAACAGCTATTCAAAAACTGCAAGCAAGAAAACCAGACGACATGACAGAGACAGCCACAGGGAAATTAAGGATTCATGGTTTAAAACCTATCCAAGGCTCATTCATGACAAAGTAGCTACATTATTCTACTGCACAGTTTGCAAAGAGACTGGCTGCAGAAATATTTTCACAGAAGGAAAACCAACCACTAAGCCAAAGGCTGATGATTTCAATAAACATCCGATGTCCAAAGATCACAAATGAGTCCCATTACAGATGCCCCACGGTTTGCCATTCTTGTTGTCTTCTGAATCTGTTGTTGTCACGTTTTAAATTAGACAATATTTTCTCTGTTTAAATTTAAGGCTTGCCGTTGAGGCGGAAAAAGGGAATGACAAAGGCAGTCAGCACAGCTTATTCATCAGTTAAAAGTGCCATCATAGCAGAAATGCAAAGTGTTTATTATATGGGCAAAACTCTGACTGCAAATCATAGCATACTGAAACTTTTGGAACTTCAGGTTCACAATGTAAGCTATGTGCCATGTTTCTAATGCAAAAAAATACAGCACCCTTGATTCTTACACATCTGTTTCAAAAGTCACATGGTGGGGAGGGGGCAGCCGGGTGACAACATCAATTGAATTCCTTTTTATGTTTGCGTGCATGCACGTGCAAGAAACATAGTGCCACCATACGAATTTCATAGGTGTGCCACTCAGCTTCCAATGCCCTGCTCCCTTTTGCAGGCGCTGTCACCCCGCACCAATAGAAACATAGAAGTTGACGGCAGATAAGGACCGCAAGGCCCATCCAGTCCGTCCATTTCTTTTTCTACCTTATGAATATGCCATTGGCCTTTGCTCTGTCAATGGCCTATTTATTCACACTCATTTGTATTGCTCCCTTATGCCTATCCCATGCCTGTTTGAAGTCCTGCACTGTATTCATATCCACTACTTCCTGAGGTAGGCTGTTCCATGCATCCACCACCCTTTCTGTGAAAAAGAACTTCCTCACATTACAGCTTAACTGGCCTCCCTCTAATCTCATGCTGTGTCCTCTTGTCCTTTTTTTCTTACATTGAAACATGTTAGACTCTTTCACCTTGTTAATGCCCTTAAGGTGTTTGAATGTTTCAATCATATCACCTCTCTCCCTCCTTTTCTCTAGGGTATACATACTGAGCTCCGTTAATCTGTCCTCATGTTTTCTGATGCAGTCCCTGCACCATTTTGGTTGCCCTTCTCTGGACTGCCTCAATTTGATTAATGTCCTTGTGAAGGTGTGGCCTCCAGTACTGCACGCAGTACTCCAGATGGGGCCTAACCAGTGTATTGTAAAGAGGGATTATTACTCCCTCTAACGATTTGTGATACCTCTGCTAATACATCCCAACATCTCTCTAGCCTTACCTACTGCTTTAATGGTCTGCTTGGATGATTACAGGTCATCTGTGATGATGATGCCCAAGTCTCTTTCTTCCCTTGTAACTGCCTGCAACTCCCCTCCCAGCCTATAGGTGGCTTCAGGGTTTCTCTTCCCTATGTGCATGATCTTGCACTTCTTTGCATTAAACCCCAGTTGCCAGTCTTCAGACCATTTTGCTAGTTTATACAGATCTCTTCTCATTCTGACCACCCCATCTGGATCATCTACTCTGTTGCAGATCTTGGTGTCATCTGCAAACAGACAAACCTTACCCTCCAGTCCATCTGCAATGTCACTAATGAAGATATCGAAGATGACTGGTCCCAGGACTGATCCCCGAGGTCCCCCACTTGTGACTTGCATCTCTTCTGACTGTATACCGTTTACCACCACTCTCTGTTTTCTGCCAGTCAACCAGTTTGCCACCCAGCTGACCAACGTCTGACCAACCCCGAGCCTACCCAGCTTATTAATCAATCTTCTATGTGGAACAGTATCGAAAGCTTTGCTGAAGTCAAGGTAGGCAACATCAACTGCTCCCCCTTGGTCCACCACTCAGGTTACCCAGTCATAGAAATCTATGAGATTAGTTTGACAGGACCTTCCTTTTGTAAACCCATGCTGTCTTGGATCCTGTGCTCCTATGGATTCCAGGTGTTGCACTATCCTTTCCTTAAGGAGTGTCTCCATAATCTTGCCCACTACTAAGGTAAGACTGACTAGTCTGTAGTTCCCTGCCACCTCCCTGCTACCACTCTTGTGGAGCAGGATCACATGGGCCCTTCTCCAGTCTTCTGGGACCTCTCCTGTGCTCAGAGACTCATTAAACAGTTCTGATAATGGCTCTGCTAGTTCCACCCTTAGCTCCTTTAGTACCCTGGGATATATGCCATCAGGTCCCATTGCCTTGTCCATCCTGAGCTTATCGAGCTCTTGTAGGACCTTTTCTTTTGTGAAGGGACTAGTGCACACCTCCCTCCCTCCTGTGTCCATGGTGCTGAGCTGTGGGCCCTGCCCTACCTTCTCTTCAGTAAATACATGTCAGAGCTGTCTATGACAGCAGTTCAGATGCAGTGGCATACAGTTGAAAGTGAAAACTACTGCAATCAGCGGTGTAGCGATGTGGGCAGTTGCATACTGCCGTCGGCAGTATGCAAATTACCTACATCACACTGCATCTGAACTGTTAGACAGTCCCCAGTGTAAGCAAAGTCCTGTGTCGCTTTCTAAAAAAAAAAAAGTCCCTCGATGACCGTCTTGCCCCTCCCCAACCACACCCACCCTCTCGTATCTACCTCCACACACACACACCCACCCCATACTTACCTCCAGAGCCCAGTGCGACGATCTTCAGTGGACCGGGAACACGTCTGCACTCTTCATAGCCAACCGCAAACTGAAGAAATGCCGGTAAGCTGTATAATGACTTGACTGTTTTTTCTTGTTTTTTTTCCCACTTTGGTGCATATCTCGGCCATTTTGGGGAATTTCTTCACTAAATTTTCAACATGGGGTTCTTGGGGCCCCACCTCATGAACTCAGTCACTGTTATTTTGTTATTCAGTCCCAAAAGGTGATTTCACAGTCACTGCATGGAACCACCTTTTGGGACAGAGTAATGAAACGACAGTGTCACAGTTCATAAGATAGGCCCCCCAAAACCCTATGTTGAAAATCTGGAGAACAAATTCCCAAAAAATTACTGTTTTACGAGCGTGCGTTGCGCAGTTCCTACGCACACTCGTAACTTCGCAAATTTTAAATATTTTCACTCCAGATTTTCAACATTGCAATTTTACTACACCTCCTTATAAGCAGTACAGTTGTCATTTTTCACATCTCGCCCAAAATGTGTTTTCGCACAGGTAGCACACAATGGCGTGGTTAGTGTGTGAAATCAATGTTCGGGACAGATTAAGAAAATCACAGTGACATTGTTCATGAGCAGAGGTCTTAAAATGGCTATGTTGCAAATTTGGTGACAGAAGTCCATAAAATTACTGTGTTACGAGCATGCACTTCGCAGTTTCCATGCACCCTCTAAAGTTCACGAATTTGTAATATTTTCAGCCCAGATTTTCTACAGTGGCATTTTTCCACACCTCCTTATGAACAGTACAGCTGTCATTTTTCACACCCTGGCGGAAATGGGTTTTCGCACTTCTGGTGCAGAAATGCGTGGTCGTTGTGGAAAATCAGTGCTAGGGACAGATTACGAAAATCACAGTGACACTGTGCATGAGGAGAGGTCCCAAAATGCCTGGGTTGACAATCTGCTGTAAACAATCCCCAAACTAATTACAGTTTCTATGCATGCTCGTGACTTTACCAGTTTTTTTATATTTTCACTCCAGATTTTCAACATTGCCATTTTTATACCTCCTCATGAACAGTACAGCTGTCATTTTTCACATTCTGTTCGAAATGTGTTTTCGCACCTGTAGTGCCAAATGGCATAGTAGCTGTGCAAAATCAGCTTCCGGCTAACAAACTGATATTGCCACTGTTCATGAGGTGGGGGTCACAAAAAATCCATGTTGAAAAATTGGAGTGAAAATACCAAATGAATGCCTGGGGTGTTAGAGTTTCCGGCAATAACGCCCCACCCTGTAGAGACTGACAGGCATCAGGCGTGTGACTTGGGATTGTTGCCTGTAATGCTCATACCATTCCACCCCAACCACATCCTGCAGCCAGTGAGAGGCATCGAGGTGTGCCTTGGACTCTTCGGCCCCAAGTTCACCCCATTCTCCTATACGGCACCCATCTCACCGTATTTCCTTATGGAATGGGGTGAGCTTAAGGCCTAAAGACCCCAAGGCACACCGTGACACTTGTCGGTGTCTGCAGGGTAGGATGAGGTGAAATGGCATGACCATTATGCCTGACGCCCCAAAGGCACACCCCAGTGCCTGTCAGTCTCTGCAGGGTAGTGGTGGGGTTGGCTTCAGTTCAATACTTCACTGCCATTCCTATTATGCAGCTCTCTAACTCCTACACTACCAATGCCAACATGCAAACATTCGGCATTGACAAATGCTTTGTTTCTCTTTTACCACACAGGTTTCCACTCTGCTAGCACCTATCAAGCAATCCATCCTGCAAGGAACAGGCATCTACACACATTCTGAATCCATTAACGACTTTTACAAAGCAATATCTAAGACTGTGCAGAATGCTTTTTTAAATGAATTAGAGAACTCTCCATGCAAAATATTTTCCTAACAAACTGATGAGGGAACAGATGTGGCAAACAAGAGTACACTAATGGTATACATCAGATTCATGGACAGCAAGGGTTACGTTCAGTTAAAATTTTTTAGGAGTGACTGAGCTTGCAGCATGTAATTCAGAAACAGTATACAATGCTGTGAAGTATATGATCTCGGATAGAAATCTAGGCAATAAAGAACTGATAGGACTTGCAACTGATGGGGCATCTGTAATGACAGGATGCAAAAAAAGTGTGACCACTCTTGCCAAACTTGATCAGCCATATCTAGTTGCCACATACTGTCTCACACATAGACTCGCCTTAGCATCAGAGAAGGCAGCCAACCAGCAGCAGTATTTGGTCAGTTATATGGCCACAGTGAATAAGCTTGGAAAACTGATAAAGTATTTGCCCAAATTCTGTCGAATACTTGATCAGAGCAAAGACATACACCACGAACATGCTGTCAAGCTAAATCAGATTTTCTTTACTAGATGGCTTTCATTTTCTGATTCTGTACAAGCATCAGACGGATGCAGTGCATCACTTTTTTCTGCTTTGACACAAATGTCAGAGAATAACTATCAGAGAAATCTTGCTGTGGGTTGTCTTAAAAAAATAGGGACTTAAATTTGTTGCGACTACTTTCTTTCTGGCTGATGCCGTAGGCCTTCTTGCAATTCTTTCTAAACTTTTCTAAAAACAGTCTGGTCAACTTCTCAGATGCAAGGCAGCAGCTCGTTGGCACCATTGATGCACTTCGGGCACTACCTGGAAATCCACATTTGAACTTTTTTTGTCAGAGATGTCAAGTGAAATCAGCAGATGAGAACACATCTATATTCAGAACGCACACACTGCTAGATGCATAGGATATAAGAGAACACGTCACTAATCCGTACACTTCTTATATAGAATCAACAGTTAACCAGCTTGAAAGTTACTTTCCAGAAGGGACATTGTTGGACAACTGGAAGGACTAGACCCACTCAATGCACCAGATGAGGACATTGACAGCTACGGAAAACAGGAGATTCATAATCATATTGTTCACTATTGTGTCCTTAAAGAAGGAGTCCTAGTTAGTAACCTTCTAATAGTTAACCCAAATGAAACCAAACTTGAATGGTCATTATTGTGCAGACTTTTCTCGGCACACAAAGACTGTACTATTGAAGAATTCAACGTCAAAGTGGAAGTCCCAAACAAGGAGTCTTGGCCTAACATATCCAAACTGTATTCAATATGTCTGGCAACCCCATCAACTTCCGTCAAGTGTGAGCGTGGATTTAGTGCATACAACAACATTAAAACTGCAGAGAGAAATTGTCTAAAAGTGTGGAATGTGAACTGTTTCATGATGCTTCTTGTTGAGGTTCCTGATGAAATGGGAACGTTCGATTTCGAAACTGCATCTGACATCTGGGCATCAGAGAAGGACAGGCGTGGTTTCCTTCACACTACTAAGACAACCTGATGCACCTCCAAGTTCTTCTCAAGACCTGCAGCGCTGCATAGACCTAACAGAAAAATAAAAACAAATCCCAGTGCCTGTGCTTGTTCTTTATGATCGTTTTAATACTGTGGTATCACCTACAGCAAATGTGTTTGTTTCCATTTTCTCCACTGCTACGAATCTTCAGTGGACACTAAGCTCAAACACACAGAGAAAGCAAATGACTGCTGTTGGTTGGCAGCATCATTTGTAATTGAATCTGTCACGACAGTCTGGCACCGTCAGGTCCTGGCCTTGCTTAAATGTTTTCAAACAATAATTGCTCTCATATTTTAAAATAACTTGATACTTTTTCTACTTTAGCAATGTGGAGAAATTTAACTTTTACTGCCTCTGGCTTACGAACCTGCCTGCTACTGTGATGGGGAGAGATTCAAAAGTTTTACTTTGGCTTCAAGTTTGCTGTATTTTGAAACAGGCACTAAGTATTTGCCACTTTGTTCTCAAACTTAGAGCAATTTTCCATACAAAGCAGTAACTACTGCTTTTGTAATAGGCACGACTGGTGTGCCTAAATGTTTTTTCAAACAATGCCAAGGCTGTTCAAGCATTTATAATCAGCTGCTTTTCTTATGTAAAATACTGCACCATTAGGTTTAAACACAGGATTAGGAGTGCACTGCTGACGACGGGTGCATACTTCTTAAATCAACCAAAAATCACAAAATATCAAAGTAGCAGCTGGTGAAAGCAAGAAGTAATAGGTTTAGCCTGCACTGTCGGCCTGGCTGCAGATAATTTTCCACATTTAGTGTGTAGTATAATTAGACATAGTTGCACAGTTGATTTTTTTTATAATGGGCACAACCTCTTCGATAATATGTTTAATAATTTTTAAAACATGACTGTTGCTTTTTCTTATATGGGAACATGTTATTTCTGCCTTGGTACCTTGTCATTTCAGGCTTGGCCTACGCCACCCTGGCATTTCCTTGCAGTTATTACTTGGGGGGGGGGGGGCAGAGATTTTATTTATTTATTTAGCTTTTGTTAACCGGGTAGGTACACTAGACAAGTTATATGCCTATTTTCAGGAACGACCCGGGAGAGTACAACAAATAATAAAGATACATCAGAACATGACAGCAAGTAAAGCAAGTACATAGAGTAACAAAATGCACTGAGTCGCAAAACAGTAAGGCATACAGTGAACTGCTATGACAGAAATTGATAAAGATTCACAGTATACTGGTTTAATAGGCACGACTGGTGCCTGTTGTTTTTACGAAATAACTGGTAACTGTTTGCTGCTTTTCCTGTTTGAAAAATGTACTGACTGCCTTGCCTTTACAGAGGTCTGTTTTGTCTCAGACTGCTTGCCTGAACTAGTAAATGTGCACAATAATGCTTTTGCTGGCATTTTTTTTTTTTTGTCAAAACCGGGCTGGGTGTGTGACCACATCTCACCATCTTTCATGTTCTGTGTGTATTAATGTCATTGCTGTGCACATTACTTGTGCAGCTACCGGATAACATATAAAAAAAGATTTATTTCAAAAACAGGGTTTTATTTAACAAAAAATTGATTAGCGTTTTGCTCATAAAAGTGCTAAAACATTGTGAAAATGCATAGCACTTACCTCACTGTGTTTAACGAGCATAACATTTCTAGAAAACCTATATAAATACTTTCTGTACAGTTAGCACTGTCCCAAGAAAAAAAACTGCTAATCAATTATTTAAAACCCTGAAAAATGTTGGCTCAAACAGTGCATATTTGTGCCTCAGCTACAGGAGGGCACTTCTGCCCTGAAGCTCCCCCACCGATGATCTCAAGGTGCCCCATCCTAAAGCCTCGGCTACAGGAGAGCACCTCTGCCCTGAAGCTCCCCCACCAACGATCTCAAGGCGCCCCATCCTAAAGCCTCGGCTACAGGAGAGCACCTCTGCCCTGGAGCTCCCCCACCAACGATCTCAAGGTGCCCCATCCTAAAGCCTCGGCTACAGGAGGGCACCCACCGATGATCTCAAGGCGCCCCATCCTAAAGGTAATTTTCTCGACAACCGAGCAGCGCCTCACAGCTTGGTCTTCCTTTGTCTGACTTTTTTCGAATTTGGCAGTTTCTCTTGGACTTCTACCTGGTCTCAAACTGCTGAAAAGACTGCCCAAACTCATGGAGCCACAACCTATTGCTGTATAAGTTGTAAAACTACTGTTATGTATGCTTCGTAGGTGGGGACCGTGTAATGTATAACTGTTGAATCCCAGCAACCGTCACCTACTGGGATTTGGCGCCAAAACCTAGTTTGAATTTTTCCTCGGACCAGGCTGACATACATGCAAGGTTTCACCTAAAGTGTTCCTCCTAAACTAAATAACTTAGCTGCTGATTTGGTGGCATAGACCAGGATTAATTTCTAACTCCTTTTATTATCTGTTTGCATAGCTCGGTCCTGTAAACCCGTACTGAAAATGCAAAGCTGAACCCTAAACCTGCTTTCAACCAGTAAATTATACAGAATGCAAAATCAAGTGTAAAGCAACTGTTAGGTAATTTGGAAGAAGTGCTCGGAGTGCAGACTGAGCAGCTCCTCGCGTCCCGGGCTCTTGAAATTGAATTTTTCTCTCCCTCTGACACTAGCAGTAGATCTGCTTCCTTGCTCTGCAAACGCAGCTGCTGAAACTGAATTTCACTTCGCTAGCAGCTCAGGAGGGAGACTATTAATTAATTGTAAAGTGACCCCACAAACGTACTATTTCTCAGCGCCAGCTCAGGAGGGAGACGGTAAATTAATTTAAAACTGCTCCCACTAACTTGTAGCTTCACAGTTGCCTGCAGCTGAAGGAAGGTTGCTGCTTTGTAATAATATAAACCATGCCCACCAGCAGAAAATTAACTGTCTCCTCACTTTACCATTAGCAGGTTTTTTTTTTCCCCTGGTAACTAGATGGTGCCAGATATTAGTTTCCATCTTTCTGGCTCCCAAACTCTAAATCCTGCCAACAACACAAGCTCTGTTACTCTCCTTTTGAGCCTCCTTCCCATACACCCCACTTTCAAATGACCCTCTCAATTAAATTCAATATGGCCATAAATCCTTGTGTTATATTTCTACTAGTCTCTATTTTTTCCTACCTCATATGGCTCCCTATATTTTACTACCCACCAACCATGAGCCATCGCTACACCCACCCTGATGACCCTTCGTTCTTTGCTATGCGCTTGCCAGCACACTGGCCCTGACACTCACCACTTCTCATCCTTATAAGTTCATCTACCACCAATCCTACACTGTGCATAAATCCCCGCTGCTCAACCTCATCCTGCCTACCCCGTTCATCCATCGTAAGCTATGGTACCTGGTACTCTTAGCCTTAATGTTAGCTGGGGATATTGAGCTAAACCTGTGGCCCCTAAGTAAATTATCCCACTATGATACAACCTGGAATGACACTAAGGGCCTCCGCATTGTACACATGAATATTAGGAGCCTTCTCCACAACATAGCAGAACTACAGGCATGGGTTGCTCAACATCACCCCAATATCCTTTGCCTATCTGAAACTTGGCTAAAACCCTCCACCTCTGATACCCTCTGCTCTCTACCCAATTACAATTTCATCAGACAAGATACGCCATCATCAAAGCATGGAGGTGGTGTAGCCATCTTCTATAAACCTCATTTGTTGCTATTCCACAATGTCCTGCCTACCCTACCTCAATGCGAAGCGATCCATGCAACCTTACAACTAGGCTCAAAGAAATTACATGTTGTTTGTGCCTATAATCCTCCTGCTGGTGGTAGCAAGGGTCTTGAAGAACTCCTCTCCCAAGTGAACAGCACCATCGGCCATAATGAAGTCCTTATACTGGGGGACTTCAACCTAAACTGGACTAGTAAATCAAACCAGTCCTCTCATCCTATGATACAAGGCCACAACCTTCATCAACTAATCAGAGACCCAACAAGGGTCATGGCTCCCCCATGGACTAGTACTCTTGTTGACTGGGTCCTTACAAACCGCCCTGACAGCACAGTATGTGCGGGTACCCTTGTAGATGCCATAAGTGATCACTCCCCAATCTACTGCATCTGGCACTCTACCAATAAACCATCTCTGCCTCCAAAACTTATTACCTTCTGCAATTTGGCCAATTTCAACTTAACACAGTTTACTCATGATCTCTCCTTGATTGACTGGACTCCCATCTACACCTCTACTAATGCCCAGATGGCACTTGACTACTTCCTGGTTCATTTTGGCCTGCTTCAAGACACATATGCTCCCCGTGTCACTCGTCATATCCGTGGAACTCAGACAAAGTGGTTAACCAAAGACCTACTTACCCAATTAAGGGCCAGGGACAAATTGTGGCGATGTTTCAAAACCACTGGGCTGCAGACCGACTATAACCACTGTTGATCTCTGAGAAACACATGCAAAAGAAATGTTCACCTAACGAAAAGCTCTTTCTGCAGAGACCAGCTAACAAAAGCTGCTGGTGACTAAGAAATTCTGGTCTACCATAAAAACACTCCTCAGAGCTAATCACAGGGCCCATACAAGTGATATGCTGTTAAATGGCGTACACTGCAGTAATCCGGTGACCAAAGCCAACTCTTTCAATCACTACTTCTCAGATCTGACCAACTACCTGACCTCCTTCCCACCTGTACACACCACCTCACCCCCTAGTGAACCTCTACTTATGCATCTTCACTTTATGTTCTGGAGTATCTCAAGAGGAGAAGTGTTAAAACTGCTACTCTCTGCTCCTGACAGTACCAGCTCAGGGTCTGATGGTCTGGAACCTAGGTTCCTGAAAGCTGCTGCCCCTCTCATAGCCTCTCCCCTAACCAAAAGCGTCAACCTTTCTCTATGTCATGGTATAGTTCCAGATATCTGGAAAATAGCTAAAGTCACCCCAATTCCAAAAAAGGGGGATCCTAAAGCAATTAAGAACTACCGTCCCATAGCAATTCTCTCCATGGTTAGCAAAATCCTGGAAAAACTAGTGTCCACCCAATCTACAGAAAAACTTCAGAAGTACAACCTTGTTTCATGCTCCCAGCACGGCTTCCGCAAAGGCCACAGCACCTCCACCGCCCTCCTAAAACTCACTAATGACATCTATGCCTCTATGGACTCAGGCCTCCTGACAGGTGCAGTTTTCATCGATCTAACCAAGGCTTTTGACCTGGTTAACCACACCCTTCTTCTTGATAAACTACGCTCCCTAGGTTTCTCCTCTGATGTGGTAGCCTGGCTCAAAAGCTATCTACTGACAGGAAACAGGCTGTAGTTTTCAACTTAGCCATATCAGATTTTTCCTCTATACATGTTGGAGTGCCCCAGGGCTCTATACTTTGCCCCTTGCTTTTCTCTATATTCATTAACGGCATCCCGCTCCTTGCACCTACCTGCTCGCCTCTGCTCTATGCTGATGACCTAGTTATTTACCAAAGTGCTAGAAATGTCACTAACATAAACCACCGTCTTGGTTCGGAATTCGCTAGTATTCAATCTTGGCTAACCAAGAACAAACTTGTTCTCAACACTAGCAAGACATACTCCATGCTCTTTGGCTCGCCTGCTAGGCTTAAAACGAATCATAATGCCCTAAAAATCTTGTGTGCTGACGGCTCCCCTCTGGTTAGCACCAGATCCTTTAAATATCTGGCTGTTACTCTTGACGAATCTCTAGATTTTGACCTGCACATAACAACCATCTGTAAGTCTGTCAATGCCAAGATAGGAAGTGCCTACAGAACTGGCTATGCCCATATCCCCTTGGCTAGACTAGCTGTGGCACAAGGCTTTCTGCTCCCAGCCCTGGCCTATGGCTCAGTCACTTACCTATCAGCCTCTAAATCCTCCCTCTATAAATGGGACACCACCTATAATAGCATCTGCCGCTATGCCTCTGCATCCCCACGTTACAAACACCATTGCCAGCTCTATGCTGACTTAAAATGGCCTTGCGCTTCCACCCTCCGACTCCAGTCTTTTGGCTCACTAACTGACTGCACTGAAAGATCAGGCCTCCCCCTATCCCTTGCCTCCCTGCTGCACTCACAACCTCTCTCCTATGGGTTACAATCTACATCCCAAGTACCTCTTCACATCCCTAGATGCAGAACTAACATGGGTGCATGAGCTTTCTCTTACACGGCTCCAAAGTATTGGAACTCCATACCTCAAACTATTCGTCAAGCGACCACCCATGCTAGTTTTAAGAATCTTCACCGTGAGCATCTGCGTGCTACTAGCCCCTGCACCTGCTTTAATCCACCTCAGACCATCTTTTCTCTGTCCTTTTCCTAGGTAATCCACTTCTCTGGCACCTCTTTCCCACCTCTCACACTCCCTCCTTACATGTCCTCTCTCTCTTTCCTAACCCTCTTTTCTCTGCTTCCCACCACTCTTCCTTCCTCTCCCCCATTTCATTAATCACAAAACTGGCACTTATTTTTGTTTTTATGTATGCTCTCACTTGCAGTGCCTGTTTCTCACATTGCTTTGACTTGTATTTACTTGTACAAACTGTATCGTAACTTTTTTACAGTACAATATTTCTCTACACCCCAAGCCTCTTGGCATGTAGAAACAATGTCTCTCCTTAACCTAAGTTTGATTGTATGTCGATCCCTCTAACAGTGCTCCTTACCTCATGTGCTGTGTCACATGTAGACTGATGTTTTTTGTTGATCACCTCTAAACTGTGCTCCATACCTCATGTGCTGCGTCACATGTAGACTTATGCATTTGCAAGCTGTTTACTCCCGGGTCGTGCCTGAAAATAGGCATTCTTATGCCTAGTGCACCCACCCGGTTACCAAAAGCAAATAAATAAATAATAAAAGTGGTAATGTAAACATATTAAGTACTTAATGTGATCTAGTGCTGAAAGTTAGTCTGTTATAAATTTGTAATATTACTTGGCATGTGTAGTAGCTAAGGATCTCTTGCGGTGGCTGAAAAATATTGGGTCTGTTTAGCCACAGTGGCTAATAATTTTGAAACCCTAGGGGGAACACAGGGCTAGACCAGGGTGTAGTATCCCATCTTTAGAAAGTAAGGTTCAAGCAGATCAGTTCCTGCACTTTTTTTTTAGGGTCAAGAGTGAGCAAGAGATCCTCAACTTGCTTGAGCGAGATAGGGCTGAAACTAAATTGTGAACAGCCAGGTCTAGTTTTGGGGGAAGGTGGTGAAAGACTGCAAGCAAGTGGCTCGGATGATAGTTTGCTGATGGGAGAAGAGTCAAAAGCTAGGCAGGCTGTGGCAAAATGATTACTTAATTGGCCCAGAATATCATCACTGTTTGTGTAGGTAATGTCCCCCGAGACCATTTTAGTTGGGAGGGACAAAGGTGAACTATGCCCTTCAATTTCCCTAATTATATATTCCAGAATTTAGCAGCACTGTTTTTGGATGACTCCAAAGCAGACTGGTAGTACTCGGCCTTTTCTGCCCAAATGAATCTGGTGCACTGGTTTCTTGCTGCTCTGAAGGCAGCCCAGTCGGCTTCAGATTTTGTCTTGTGGGCTTTTTTCCATAGGTGATCTCTGTGATGTAAGATGAATTTCTTTTTTTTTTTTAATACTTTATATTTATTCATTTTATAAACAAACATACAGTTTGAATATCAAGCAGAGAGCTTACAGATATGTCATCACCAGAGGGCACCACTCTTCTTAATATACTCAAACGAAGAGGGAAAATATCATATGTTTAAATAAAGTTATACATTGTTAAAGCTATGTATTCAGCCCATGAGCTCCGTGGTGTCCAGTCCTTCAATTTTAAAAATAAATCTTCCCAGAGTCCTGGTCCTCACATAGAGGAATAGGCAAATACCGTACAAAATATCTAGTCCTGCACTTAATGTGCTAGCAATAAAAAACTGATGGAGTTTAGAACTCTACACTGCGTTTTAAACTAAATGGATCACTGTAGACTACCGGCACTTAAACTGATTTCTATTCTATTACAAACTCCCCAAAACATGCAGTCTTAACTGTAAACCAAGTTTAACTGGCATAACAGATACCTCTCACATTTAAATCCCAACATATTTTAATGGTCCAAACAACAATAATTAAACAGACTTGTAGAAGAATCTCTCACACTGTCCAGAATAGTAATCCTCTGGCCTCTGTGTCTTTGGGAAACTTTTTAAATAATTGCCCAGGTAACTTCTTGCCCTCATGTGTCATCCTCCTCTGATAAGCTCTCTTCCGCAGCGACTGGGTCGGTTTGAGTAGCTGCATGTTTCTGGGCCCACTGCAACGCATCTTTGGGGTCGCTGAAAAGAAACACTTTCCCCTTATGCGCAATCGAGCAGGGAAGATGATGCCATGAGGCATGAGGCACATGGGCTTCTCGGAGCAAGGCCCGCACCCCATCGAAGCATTTCCACTTCTGGCACGTAGTGTAGCTGATGTCCGGGAAAAGCTGAACTTGTTGGCCATTTTGCAGCAACGGGCCCCGGTGACGTGCCAAAGCCAAGAGACTATCCCTCGTCCCTCGACTACCATCAGTCACAAGCACAATCGCTCGAGGAGCCTCCGGGTTGTCTGGTCTGCCTCTCTGCATTACCCGGTAGGCTTTTTGGAGATATTGGGTTTTCCCACTGATCTCCTCTCAGAGTTGTTGTTTGAACCAGTCCTGCAAGAAAAGCACCAAATGATCCCCTTCACATTCCTCCGGCATCCCTAAGAAGCGAATATTTGAGGACTGAACCTGGTTCCCTAGGGTCTCTAGACGAGCCTTCCAGTGAGTACTTTCTTTGATAACAGTGGAGATCGCGCCCATTGTGGAATCAGCCCATTTCACTGCATCTGAGGAAGCCCATTTCACTGCATCTGAGGAAGCTACCTGTACTGCTTCCATGGTGGTCTCCAATACTGCCACTCTATTAGTAAGTCCATTGAACTGATCACACAATGTAGCCACAGAGGCTATGAGACGATTCAGCTTATGACCTATAAGTTTGCAATGTCTCTTCTCCTGGAGTTTCGAAAGATTCTTCCGATTGAGCCTGGCCAGACCTCAAGGTGGAGACTGCTGCCCGATTTCTGGACCTTGCTCCTGACCTGTGCATCTGATCTTTACGAGGATTTCCCATCTTGCAGTAGATAAATTCCAACACAGCTCTTTTAATTTGATGCCAATAGATACGTAGGAAAAAAAACACTTTTAGATAGAATATAAGTTGTTCATTTACAGAGCTCCATCAGTTAGGTGCCATTTTGCTCGGGCTCCAGAGCGCCCCCCGATCTAAGATGGATTTCAACAAGCTGGAGAACCAAGGACAGACTTTTCTCCTAGCCCTTAGTTTTGTCATTGGGGCATGTTTATTAATAACCTCCAATACAAGGTTGAGGAATTGGGTATATGCCTCATCGACTGTTGGGAGCCAGGTAAAAATCTTGCCATCTTATCCCATTCAGAACAGACAGGAACTCAGAGATATTAAATCTGCGGAAATTCCTTTTGTAGATAAAATTAGGTGGACTGGTTGTTTTTGGGGAGTGCCTCACGCAGGCAATGGCGCTGTGGTCACTAATGTCCTTATGAAATACGCTGGTGTAAGCAATTTTATGGGGTCTGTTGGTAAAGATTAGGTCCAGGAGAGTGCTGTGCCCAGGATTTTTAGTATTAGGGCGGGTGACATCACAGATTAGTTGCGTAAGTCCATGTCCATCACAGAAATTTTTAAGAGGTTCACAGCAATGAGAATTCCAATCCAAGTTGAAGTCCCCCATACAAATAAATTCGGAGTCAATGGTTCCCAGTATTCTGTGGAGGTGGGAAATTATCCCCTGTCCACTGGAAGGGGATCTGTAGATGCCTGAAATGTAGACTGACTCATTAGCCGATAGAGAAATTTTTAAGGTGAGACTTTCAAATTCCTTAGGCAGGGTTGTGGAGTTGAGGACAGAGACCGTATATTTGTCTAGAACATAAACAGCAACCCCTCCACCCCTAGATATCCTATCTGTTCTGTAAACGCTGTAGGAAGGGATATTGATAGCTTGATTAGGTGTGGAGGCTTTCAGCCAGGACTCCTAAACTACAAGGACACCTGGGGTGGTGTGGAGTACCTAGGCTTGAATTAAATCCATTTTCTTTAGAAGGCAGCAGGTAGCACACTCGCCTCTGAGGCCGGGAGATCAGAAGGCTGTGGGTTCTATCCCCACACCAGGCACCTGGGTAAATATCCCAATACTGACACTGCAGTGCAGCATGAGGGTGGGGTGCTGCACTCCTGAGGTGCCGTCTTTTGGATGAGACATTAAACCGAGGTCCCATCTGCCTGTTCTGGTGGTAGTTAAGGTGGATGCTAAAGATCCCATGGTACTTCTCGAAAAAAAAAAAAAAAAGGAATAGGGGAGTTTCCCCAGTGCCCTGGTCAAATTTCCCCCATTCACTAAAATACCACCAACAGCTTAATCTGGTTTAAAGCCAGTTGGCATTCATCTGTATCCCCTTCCCCCGGGTCGTGCCTGAAAATAGGCAGAATTTGTCTAGTGCACTTACCCGGTCAACAAAAATTAAATAAAAAAATAAAAATAAATTAACATGTATAAATCTGAGACCTTTTAGTTGAGGTGGACCAGAGGGAGCAGGAATAGGTAGAGGCGGTCCAGGATTTAGTTCAATGTTTCCTGAACAGCATAGCAAGAGTAGGAGAAGCTTCTTAACCCCCATATATAGGAATGTGAGCAGCGAGTGGTGACCACGTTTGGGGAAGGGGGTCCTGGAGGAGGACAGCCATGGTAGGGAGAGGAAGCAAGGGGATACTAGGCCGAACACTGCAATATGGACAGGAAATAGTTAGTGGTGTGGGTGAGCCCAGGAGGGTATTAAGGGTGTGATGTGGTTCTGAGTAGCTCCTGGATTTGGTATCCTTAGAGAGGCGCAAGGGCACTGGCATTCATAATATTGGGTATATGAGAAGACAGACTGGCTGAAGCGGTAGGTGGCTGCATGGGCTGTCCTCCGGAAATACACCAAGCCAGAAATTATCCAGGTGGGTAAGGTCCACACAGTAGAGTATTGAGAGAGGGGAGAGAAGGACGTGACTTAGCAAGGAGAGAGCCATACTACAGCTTGCTGTGTGGTACTGCCAAGGGACGTCGTGGTTGGCAGGCTCAGGACAAAAGATTACAGGAAAAAAGGCCAGAATAGTCAGCGAGGCACACAAAAGAGAAGGTGTTGCTAACAGGAGTAACAGATGTCCAGTTACCTCTGCCCCGGATTCTATTGCTTCAGTTTGTGTGCGTCCTCTCTCCCTCCGACCTCGAACCCCATGGTTTGATGGGGCTTTGAGGGAGTTGTGGCGACTTGGACGCAGGTTAGAACATTGCTGGCAGAGGTCTGGCCTGGACGCCGACCACCTTAAGACTGCTAGAACATTATCAATTCTATCAGTCAGAAGTCTCCCGTAAGAAGGCAGAGTTCCTGTCCGGGGAAATTTCTGCCGCGCAGAACCGACCTGCTCAGCTTTTCAGAACTGTGGACAGACTGTGCCACCCAACCTGTCTACAGCTCCGTAGAGCATTGTCACAATCACAGTATGATGAGATTGCTCAGTTCTTTGCTGATAAGGTGGCCGACATTAGGGCAGACATCTGTTTGACACGTTCTATGCTAATTGCAGGTGCCCAGGATTGGGTCACTATCCCTTTGTTTTCCAGGAGTACCTTCGACCGCCCAACATGGATGTTATGCGGATTGTCCAGGGGCTGCGTCCTACTTCCTGTAGTTTAGATCCAGGTCCCACACCCCTAATCTTAGGGTGTGGAGATTCTATTCTACTGGCTCTAGCACAGATAGTCTGGTCCTCTCTTGACTCGGGTGAATATCCCCTGTCCCTGGAAGAGGCAGTGGTGACACCCTTGTTGAAGAAATCATCTTTGGACTCAGAATGTCTGGCTAACTACAGACCTATCTCGAACCTCCCCTTTGCAGGGAAGGTGATCGAGAAGGTGGTAGCAGCCCAGTTGGAGAACCACTTGACCATCCATAGCATCTACGAACCTCTCCAATCAGGCTTCCGTGAGAGGCATAGTACAGAGACTGCGCTGGTTCGGGTGCTCAATGATCTCCTGATGGCGAAAGACCAGAGAAAATGGTCTATTCTGGTGTTACTAGATCTATCACCAGCATTTGACACAGTCGACCATGGGGTTCTTTTGGAGCGCCTGAGATGTATTTGTGGACTCTCTGGGGTTGTGCGCAGATGGTTCACATCATACATCACCGGAAGATCTCTGAGGGTGGTGTCAGGGTTTTTTCCCTCTGATCCCTTCTCTCTTTTTTGTGGGGCTCCTCAGGGCTCTATACTGTCCCCCATGTTGTTTGCGGTGTACATGCTTCCCCTAGGAGACATTGTGAGATGGTACGGGTTGGGATTTCACTGTTATGCAAATGATATCAAACTGTACCTGTCCTTTGCACCCGACCAGGAAGGAGCTGTCTCAGTATTTAATAGCTGTCTGAAGGAAATCCAGGATTGGATGAGGTCCAGTTGGTTGAAGTTGAATTCTGGGAAGACCGAGGTGTTGGTTTTGGATCTAGATCGCTGGATGGGGGACCTATGGCCGGCTCCTCCTCTGGGGTGCTTTGTGGGGATGTCGCGTTACCGGTCTCTGAACGGGTGCGAGATCTGCAGGTGATCTTAGATGTTAGGCTGACTTTACAATCTCAAGTGTCAGCAGTGGTAAAATCTTCGTTTTATCTTCTGAGAAACATCGCCATAATCAAGCACCTCGTTCTGTCTGGCAATCTGCCAACTCTGATCCATGCCTTTGTGACCTCACGCTTGGACTATTGCAACTCGCTTTACCTTGGGCTTCCGGGGGTTGATATCCACAGCCTTCAGCTGGTGCAGAATTCTGCAGCTCGAGTACTTACAGGTACTCCTAGAACATCTCATATTAATCCGGTGCTGCGGGGTCTGCACTGGCTACCAGTTCAGTGGCGGATCACTTTCAAAGTTAGATTACTGACTTTTAAAGCCCTACATGATCTGGGCCCTGACTACCTGAAAGATCTCCTGACTCCTTACCTTCCTATGAGGTCGCTCCGCTCAGCCGCCCAGGGGTTGCTAGAGATTCCTGGGTTACACTGAAATCAGCTGGGCCAGGGCTTTTATGTTTGTGGCACCAACCCTTTGGAATCCTCTACCACATTGGATAAGGGAGTATACGACCATGGGGAGCTTTAAACAGGCTCTTAAATCCTTTTTATGGAATAGGGCCTACGGTGTCTGACTAATGTTTTACATTTGTTTTTAACAGATTTTATATATTTTTTTTTATACTTTGTTTGTACTTAATCTTTTTGGAATGTGCCTTGGTATTTGAAAGGCGTAATATGAATAAAGATTATTATTATTAGTAGCAGGGTTTTATTTAACTCTAAAAATTGATTAGCGTTTTGCTCATAAAAGTTCTAAAACATTGTGAAAATGCACAGCACTTGCATCACTGTGTTTAACAAACATAACACTTCTAGAAAACCTATATAAATGCTTTCTGTACAGTTAGTATTGTTCCAAGAAAAAAACTGCTAATCAATTATTTAAAACCCTGAGTAGTATTAGGAAAGTGCCTTTGAGGCTTGGGCTGAGAAAGGTATCCACCAATAATGTAGTAGAGGACGGGACAAGCTGTGGGATGCGGGCAATCAATAATGGCCAGGGATGGGCAGATGGAATAAAAATACAGCCCAGAGAGCGCATAGCTTTGTAAGGAGGGATACGGAGGTTAAGTTGCAAAAGAGCTGGGTGCAGTAGAAGAGTGAGATGGGGAATAATGGAGTGGTAAGTATAGAAAAGGTTGTTTAAAAGGGGATGGGTAGCAGGGGATGGGTAACAAACTAGAAGAAAGAAGCTAGAGTGTAAGAATTAAAAAGGGTGTAAGTAGAATTAGGGTGAGGTCCCTTACAACAGGGCAGGTTACAGCAGTAATTGAGAACAGTTAACTGGAGTGGATGATTTAGGTTTGATCCCTTTAAGAAGGGAGGGTGTGGTTTCAGAGGATAAAAAAACCAGCTGACTGTGGGATTCCAGTGGAAGGAGTTCCGGGAAGGAGTCTGTATCATGAAGTGTCGGAGGTTGGGGGGGTGCTAGAAAATCCTACTGGTCTGCAGATCATGCAGCGTTACAGTCGCTTAACAAATGGTACATACTGAAGATGGTGTAGGAAGGCAAAAAATCAAGTGAGAGCAGCCTCTGGCACAAAGGTCCCTCAGTGAGCAACTAGCTTGATTTAGAAAGCTGCTTGAAGGGGCACTGTCAGCTTTGCCCCTTCGTTTTTCGATTAAAGCAAGCAGTGTGCCTCTTGGCACCCATCTATCATAAATGCACCCCAGAATGCCCCTACATGTGCAAATGTACAGCCTTTTGGACGTTTTTTTAAGATTTTTGAAAGAATATGCTTACACTCTGGTCGAGTAAACCTCACCGCGTCCCGGAAGCACAATGTGGTCGAGAACGCACCTCGGGCATGAGCGGTGTACAAAACAGTGATTTTTTTTTATAACCCAGAGACAGAATAACCACCCTGCTCCGTGTGTAGAAAGAAGACGTTGCTGGTATCTCCGTTGAAAAACCGAGTGCTCTATAGTGCACAATTTGTAATTTCTAGGAGTTGCCGAAATCACGCACATGCGCTTCAGAGGAAGGAACAGAGATCCCGCACATGCGCAAGAGCGTGCTTCTGAAGTGCAGGTGCAAGATTTCGGCAACTCTTAGAAATTACAAATTGTGCACTATAGAGCACTCTGTTTTTCAATGCAGATACCAGCAACGTCTTCTTTCTACACGCGGAGCAGGGTTATTATTCTATCTCGGGGTCATTATCAAAAAAAATCACTGTTTTGGACACTGCTCGTGCCAGAGGTGCGCTTCCTCGACCACTGTGCCCGGATGCGTGAGTTTTACTCGACCCGAGTGTAAGCATATTCTTTCAAAAATCTTAAAAACCGGCCAAAAGGCTATACATTTGCACATGTAGAGGCATTCTGGGGTGCATTTACAATAGATGGGTGCCAAGAGGCACACTGCTCATTTTAATTATAAAACGAAGGGGCAAAGCTGACAGTGCCCCTTTAAGGAGGGGGAATAAAAATGAATTCTTAAATATTTAGTGGCTAAGCTAGGGATTGCAGGTGACTCCACAGCTCCTAGGTGTAAGGATGGAGTCAATGGCCAGGCTCACAGAAAGATCCAAGAAATGGCGCCAAATTTAAAATTTATAGCTGGAGGGGGGCGCTCTGTCTGTTGAGCAGGCACACCTGTTTTCGGCTCTTGAGAGGGCAGGGGGCAGCTCCTGTGGCTACGGCCACGGGTGGACGAATGCCCAGGGAGCTTTGGCACCATCTGTAAATAAAGGGAGAAGAGATTAGCAGGAGTAAGGGGAAGGACTGTCTGAGTAGGCGGAGCAGAGGAGGAAGGGGAGGGAAAGGAGGGCTAAGGTAGGGTTTGCTGAAAAACAAAAAAAAAGAGAAATGAGGATGGGATCAAGAGAAAAGGAGATTGTTAGCAATACAGAAAAGAAAAAAAGCTGAAGTTCAAGGCAAGGTAGATGCAGATTTTAGAGTTAACAGAGGTAAAAAAAGGTGAAATATTGGGCTAAAGCAGAAGCAGATTTTAAGCATAAATGCTCCATTTCAATATATGCAGACTTTGGTTAACTCACTAGTTGAGGAAATTTTGTTCAGTAAGACCTTGCTCATTCGCTAGCTAAGGAGATGCAGTGCATAGAGGCATAAATGTAGACTTTAGAAAACACACTAGCTGTAACAGTACAATGCAGTGAAACCTTGCTACACAAATTACAAGTACAATGCAATGGAACTACATGAAACTGCCAAGAAGAAGCAGTGCTAGAAAAACACACAGGTCTGCCAGACAGACTTACTGGATTGCAGGTCATGCCCTGTTACAGTCGCTTAGCTAATAGTACAGAAGGAGCAGTTCTACAAAAATCTCACTGTTGCTAGAAAGAATCTTACAGATACAAGAAAACCTACTGGACTGCTAGAAAATCCTACTGGTCTGCAGATCATGCAGCATTACAGTTGCTTAACAAACAGTACATACTAAAGATGGTGTAGGCAGGCGAAAAATCAACTGAATGCAGGCTCTGGCACAAAGGTCCCTCAGTGAGCAACCAGCTTGATTTAGAAAGCTGCTTAAGGAGGGGGAATAAAAACTAATTCTTAAATACTTAGTGGCTAAGCTAGGGATTGCAGGTGACCCTACATGCCTGGTAGAGGAGGAGGAGGAGGCATAAGGCGCTGCATTATCTCCCTGGAGGAGAGCACCATCTGAACGTCAACAGTGACCTGCAGTGCAAGGGCACCTTGCAGCGCTGATGGGGGTGGCGGAAGCCCCAATGTTAACGAGCCATTGCCAGCCGAGACAGGTCAGGCGGAACTCACTGCCAGCCAGCCTTGAGGGTTCTGAGGTCTGCGCAGCAGGACTTGTGACGTCGACAAGGGTGACAGCAGCCTCAAGATCAATGGGCCTTCGCGGGTCCTGGGAGGTCCAGCAGAATACACACCAACAGGGATGTCCACAGCCCTGACGTCAACGGGCATTTGCCAGCCACTGGCGGCCAGAAGAACTCACTGCCAAAGCCAATTCTGTAGATTTCGAGGGCTGGGCAGCAGGAGGCATCACCACCGAAGCAGTCAACAGTGCTGCAGAAGCGCCCAGCAACGCTGACTGGGGAGGGAGAGGGATGTTCGCAGCCCCAATGTCGATGGGCCATCGCCGGCCGTAGGAGGTCCGGCAGCAATCACTGCCAAAGCCAACCTTGAGAGTAGGAGGTCTGGAAAGCAGAAAGCGTTGCCATCAAGGTGGTCAATGATGCTACCGCAGTCAGCACCCAAAGAAGCGGTGACTGGGAGTATGCGGGGGGGGGGTAATCCTTGACCCACTCCCTCTCCCAGAGTAGGTGCTTTTGCTGAAGACTTCTCTTGGGCCATGGAAGACTGCAAGCCCAAGGAATGGGCCGGTGATACATGGGACTCAATGTCTGGAGCGCCGAAACCTTTCTGGGTGCCTGCTGCTTGAGAGGAAAAGGGAGCAGAGCTGGATGACTTAAGTCACCGGGAGGCTAGGTCGAACTTCAGGCAGAACTCGCGGGTCGAAATGAGAAGATGAATGCCTGAGTAGATTTTACGGCCACACTTACAGGAATGGGACAGTTAGCGGCATCTGTCATTGGTACACATGATGACTGAAATCACTGTAAAATGAAGAGAAAATTAGGAAAGAGAGAAAAATAATAAAACTATGCCACCACTCTCTCCACGAAGTAGTGCCTCATCTCCTTTCTGAACCTTCCCCCCTCCAGTTTCATACTGTGTCCTCTTGTGATTCCCTCCCTTCTTTAGCTGGAATATGCCCTCCGTATTACACCTATTTATACCCTTTAGGTACCTAGAGGTCTCTATCATGTCCCCCCTGTCTCTTCTATCCTCCAGGGAGTACATGTTGCACTCCCTCAGTCTATCCTCGTAGGGCTTCCCAACCGCTCCCCCATATCAGTTTGGATCCGCAGTAGCAGATGTCAGCCTACAACTAAGCAATATTAGAGTGATAGAATCCAATAAACAGTAAGTAAACAAAAATGTCTTTACACACAAAGTGTACACTGGGACCAGTCCCACACTTGAGTGTGGGGGGCTCCTGGTGATGACTGCTCCCCCTTTTTTTTTTTCAACTTTGTGTTTATGCGCCCAACCTGCCTCCTCCCTCCACTCTTCGGACATCCTCTGTCTGTGGACGCCACTCCCGTCATGATCTGCCCCTACAGTACCCCGATTCCACACACACACACACACACACACCCACACACACACACACACACACACCTGCAATCCCCCGATATACCCCCCCCCGGGTAGGGGTGAGGAGGAACCCCCCACACTTACCTACCCAAACCAACATACTGTTTCTGGGTGTGTACAGCTGGCACAGCGGAGTCTGTCCGATGAGCCCAGAGATACTCCCAGAGAGGTGTCATTGCCTAGGAGGGACTGAGGTGTTTTTCCAGTTTTTCCCTCCCCCAACGTCGGCGTGCAATGAGGGGCAGTGAACTAGGAGGCACGCTGAGACGTGCCTCCTGATACGCTCCTCAGCCGACATCCACCCAATGCCCTTACTGCTTCTCCACCATACCGCACCTTCCACCCGGGCCTCCCCTAGGTGGCGGCATTGCAATGGGAGTCTGCAGTTAAACCCCGCCCACCCCCGGAGAAGGAGAGCAGACGTTGGGTGCTCTATCTTTCTCCTCCCTGGCCGACCCCTGGCAACCCATCCTCGTTCCCGAACACGGGTCGCAGGCGTGGTACAAGGTAAGGCGTCCAGCACCTCAGCCCTCAGTGCCACCGGGCCGGCAAACTGTTCCCCTTTAAGAACAATCTTACCAGGTCTGCGGCCAGCTGAATCAGCCAACCACCTTATCTTCTCCCCACCTAATTCACTAGGCAAGCTGGAGAGGGCACTCAGGTTTAAACTCGACAAATAGATGCTATTTTCACACAGGAAACAGAGATAAAGTCAAAAGCACTACATTTAAATCAGGGACAGACTGCTGCACCCTCCTCATATTTATTTATCCCTATTGTGAAGGCAGGCTTAGGCCGCTTTTACTGAAGAGCCCCAGAAAGACATGCTAAGTTCAGGGCTTATGCCAATCCCTTAAAAAGGGTTCCAGGGAGCAGGGGCCTGGCCATCGGCCGACCACAGCAGGCACACAAGTAAACAGCAACTGTTATTTAAACTTTCAACGATCACAACTAGAGCTGGAAGTCGACGATATTGTTTGAAACTTTACTTACCTGATAGAACAGGTTTAAGGATTACCTTTCAGATAGGTCACAACTGGTTAAAAATGGAAATTACCTATCCACCTCAAAACCACTGCTAAGGGGCGTACCACAAGGCTCTATTCTTGGCCCTATCCTCTTTGCCATTTATATAAACAATATTGATGCCAATCTCACTCAATCTAACATTCATCTGTTTGCTGATGATACTGTATTATATGTCAGCAATCCCTCACCTTCCAAAGCCTGTGAACTGTTACAATCCAAATTCTCCATTCTGCAGCACAATCTACTTGACAAAAACTACTTCAGAATGCAAAAAAACAAAAGCTATGTTCTTTGCCACAAAGAGTTGCTCTACCACTACCCCAGCATCCACCAATTCTACATTTATCCACCTTACTAGGAGAGAAACTTGAATTTGTTGATAACTTCAAATACCTTGGAGTCTGGATAGATAACAGGCTTGACTATTCTGTCCATATTGAAGAGCTACTTAAAAAGCTAAGACAGAGGCTTGGCTTATTTTTTAGAATAAAACATTACCTAAACAGTGATTCCAAAAAAAGGTTAATTCAGGCCTCATTCCTATCCCTCATTGATTATGCTGATTTTCTCTACTGCCATTGTTCACATCATCTCTTACATAAACTGGACACCCTGTATCACAGATCCATAAGATTTATTACTGACCTTCCCTCCAGCACCCATCATTGCTCCCTTTATATGGCAGTCAACTGGACATCATTACATCACAGAAGAAATAGGAATGCTGTTATCTGGATATTCAAAGCGTTAACAGGCAAACTACCTACCTATATCACTGATTGCTTTACCCAAATTACAACTAGGCCATACACCTTAAGGATCAGTAAACTCATCATATTAAAGGTCCCCAATGCCTGCACCCGGTATGGGAGGGCTGCTTTCAGCTATACCCTAGCAGTTGCATGGAACTCTCTCCAAAAATCCATGAAGCTAGATAGCCTACTACCTCTGGCATCTTTCAAAAGATTGTTCTCCGCCCTTTTTCCAGAGCTCTGCAATTGCTTTTATAAAGCCTAATCCCCTACCCTACCTGACCCACCTTCCTTTTCAGTCCATTATATTAATTCAATTTCTACCTTCCGAATCACCTATTATATTCTCATAAAAACTAGTTAGACCCTATAATTTATATTTTATGCCTGCTATACCTTTGTCCCTTTTTCTTACAGGCTAAATGGTTCTACTGTTCCTTGTATATATGTAAATTGTTGTATATAATCATTTCATGCCATTGTATTGCTATTTATGCTATTCTTGTCTATGTAATAATACTTGTATCCTCATTTGTATGACCACTCAGGTCCATCTTGTAAATGAGCTTGCTCAATGATGTTCGCCTGAATAAATAAAGATTTTGATTGATTGATTGATTGATTGAACTATCTTACTGAGTCACGTGATATAATTTTTGAAGGAATCAGAGATGGGCAGACGCAGCCAGGCCACTGACTAGGACAACGGTAAAGTGACATCTCTAAAGTTACCCAAGCAGCTAGGGGGATGAGCAGCGGTGGCAAGGGGGCGGAGAACCCTCCAACTCGGCACCTTTACAAGCAATATGCAATCTGAACCAGAAAACGGAGCACCTCAGTACCCAGTTCACAAATATGGAATGGAAGCTCTTAATGGTCACAGAAGAGATGAAAGCAGCCACTGATTCAATGGCCAAAAAGCTACAGCAGTGATGGAGCTCATTGCTGAAAATAAATTTATGCTCAAGAATGTAGCAGTGCTAAAATTTTATTTATGCAGTGATTTCATCAGTAGGGTTATGAATACCCTTTCTACAAGGTGTACCTGTTAAAAAATCATCCAGGTTACAATAGACAATATACTGTAATTACATAGATACATAGAAAACACTGAGTCAGTAATTAACAGTTATACAATACACAAATTCAAAAGCAGATCCTATCATGTAAATTCCCTAGTCTCGTTTAAAACAGACACATCGCCGGCCAGGTGGTCCGGAGGGTTGAGGCACTGGACGCCACACCTCACGCTATGCCAGTGATGCGGGTTCGGTACTGACCTTGTGTCAGGGTGCCGGCATGGGGGGGGGGGGAAATCGAGCATGTCGATGGGCAGCTCTCCTCTCCTGAGGGTGGGTTGGGGCCCCCCCCCACGTAGTTCTGCTCCCACCAGGTGGCGGTCCAGTGGGTAGCGTAGGCAGACAGGGAGTGGCAAAAAGAGTTACAGGAGGTGGAAAGGACTGAGCTGACGCCATGGGGTGCACAGCGTGTCTCCACCGCTCTGCCAGCCGCCGGGGCCGAGAAGTCAGGGAGGAAAAAAAAACGGTAAAATATCTGTGTGCCCCCTTCGCCAGTTGGTAGGAGGAGGCAATGGGGACCAAATAGCTCTATAAAAAAAAAAAAAAAATTTGAAAGTCAGTTCTAATTTCATAACTGTCTTAAAAGTACTTGATGAAATTTCCAAGCTGCGAGGGTCAGGTGGAAGCTCATTCCAGCTATAGGCAGCTATTGTACTGAAACATTTTTATAAAATTCTTTTTGTTACTTTAGGTACTATCGAATCCCTAGCCGGGCTCTATTCTTGGGCCCTTGCTCTTTTCCCTTTATCTCAACACCCTGCCAGGTGCCTGTACTGGTAAACTCCTCCTTTATGCAGATGATGCTGTTATCTTCGCCTCTGACCATAACCCCACCACCCTCCAAGATTCCCTGCAATTATCCTATAAAGACGCAGAAGCCTGGTTTAAAGAGCATAGACTAGTTATCAATCTTAAAAAGACCAAATCTATGCTGTTTTCCCACCCCCAAAATAAAGCTAATAATTTCCAACTTCAAGTCTTCGCCGGTTCTAAGTTCCCACTTGAACAAGTTTACACATACAAGTACCTTGGGATAACCTTTGACCCTGCCCTCACGTTCCATTCCCACATCTCCGCCCTAGCCTCTACCACCAATATTAGGTTGGCTATCCTTAACTGCCACAAACACTGTCTCCTCCCTGATGCCCTCCGACTCGCAGTTATGTCCTCTATTCTGTCACTAGTCGACTATGGCTTACCAGTCTATGGGACTGCTGACCACACCTCGCTTAACAAAATCCACCTCACCTTAAATAAGGCCTGTAGGCTAATCTCAGGTGCTCCCAGACTTACACATACCTGCCATCTTTACTCCCAGGCGAATCTGCTCGATCTTGACGAACATCTTAGGTCCCAAACTTGCATCCTTACAAAAAAAACTCTCCTTGGGCTGTCTCCACCTGGTTTATCTGCCCTTATCCACCATGTAAATTCTCTAGCTCCAACGCGGTCCTCCTGTAAACCCAAGTTGAAGGTACCTAGGGCAAGGACCTCTCATGGGCAACGGGCATTCTTCTACCGTGCCCCATCTTGGTACAATACCCTCCCCGCCAGTATCTCTGACACCCCCACAATCTCTCGCTTTAAAACTACCCTCCAGAACCACCTTTTCACTACTCGCAGCTGTTGCTGTTTCTAAAGCTCTCTTGCTCACTGTCTGACAAAGCACCCCGAGTGGCTGCTCAAATTCCTACCTCCTCTACCCTTGGGTCCTGATACCTCTCTGTTGACTCTGCCAAAATGCACTGTATAGATGTTCTATATATTTTTTTGTTTTGTTTTGTTTTGCTTGATGTTCTAGTTATCTCCGGATCAATGTTAACTTCACCAATCCTGTATTTTTGAAAATCGTTGCTTTCTTATGTTCTCCTGTTTCCTCAAAAATCTGTACACTGTTCTCCTGTACCAATTTGTTATCATTGTTTTGTCCTCTCTGTGACGAGGTACCTTTGTAAATAAGCCTCTGGCTCAAAGGTTGTAAACTGATGTTAAATAAATAAATAAATAGTATTCCTTTTCCGTAAATTTATATCTTAACTTGGCTTTTGCAGCTTTTCAATTAGTCCTAACAAGATGATGTTTTTTAAAATCCCCTGGACAAGATTTATCCAGATACCCTTCCAACCTACTTATGTCAAGAGGGCTCCACCCTAAAAAGGAATACATTAAGCAGTGGTGGGTACTGTATTCACATCTTAAAATATACCTCTAATGGTGCGCAGATGAGTAATGTGAGGCTCCTCAGAATCCCAGAGGGAGCCAAGGACTCACGTTTAATTACTTACGCCACAAGGCTGCCAGAAACAACTTCTAGGGCTGCAACTAGATGAACTTCTCATTAAAACATATAGAATGAATCCTAGATGCAAGCCGACAAATTTAGAGCAACTCCACACCATTCTTACACTATGAGAGACAGCATGTCAAAAAAACTCATTCTTTTGGAGACCAAAAAGAAAGGACAATAGCACCTACAGGATGAGACACCTTTTTTCTCTTTTTCCAGACTTAAGTTTCGACATGCAGTAAAGACAGAAAACTTTTGAGGTGGTGAGAACAGGCCTAAGAACTTTGGGCATTATGCACTCTCAAATTTCCCACCCACCTCCACACTGTGTAGACAGGCAAAACATATCTTTAAGTGGACCCCTTCGAGGCTGACAAAAGACTCCAGTTCATTAAACAAGATTTTGTTAAGGAGGGAACAGGATGATGACTCCAAGGGCAAGAAAGAAGATACAATTTTTCCCATGTTCTATGTTCCTTTCTTGCCATATGTTCCTGTTATTAACAGCATTTTTGAGTGTACTGTCTCACTCTTTCCAGTTGGAAGGACTTAGAAGGGCAATTGTTACAAGTTTTATTATTTTTATTTTTAAATTAGGTCTATTTTATAAATTTCATTTAAACACAATAAAACACAGAACAAGACAAACTACATATATCCCCAACTATGTATAGGGAGTGGGTGCAGATTACATAGATTTTGTACAACCAGCTGCAGTCCTACTTAGATACACACCAGCTCCTAACAGATTGCCAACATGGCTTTAGAATGAGACACAGTACCTCCACAGCCTTGGTCCAAGTATCAGCCGATATCCTTAAAGCAAGTGACGAAGGCCTAATAACTGGTGCTGTGTTCAATGACCTAAGGCTTTTGATCTCGTCAACCATCAACTTCTGCTAGTTAAACTGCATCTACTTGGCCTCGACTGCCTAGCTCTTACTTGGTTTAAAGACTATCTCATGGGTAGAGCACAAGGAGTAAAATGGTCTGGATCTCATTCATCCTTCACACCGACTGTGCACGGTGTACAGCAGGGCTGTTCTTGGACCGCTATTGTTCTCGCTGTTCATTAATGAACTGCCTAACTTCTGTGGCGGTGCAACAGTAGAGCTTTATGCAGATGATGCAATCTTATATAGGCCATTTAACAACATGGTGAAGCTTAACCAATCTCTCAACTCCGACTTCAATATGCTTGATTCTTGACTAATCACCTAAACCTGAATGCGAAAAAAAAACAACAAAGCCATGTTATTCCATTATCCCTCTCATAAGATAGTCAGTCCGCTCCTGATCAGCTCACTAGCTGATGGCACCACAGAAGTAGTTAAAACTTTTAAATACCTTGGATTACTCCTTGATGCCTCATTCTTGCTTGAACCTCATGTATTACAGCTTACAAAGACAAAAAACCTAAAACTAGGTCTCTTATACCGTCTCCGCCCCCTATTAACAACCGGCCTTTTTTTTTGTGCTATTTCTTTTACCCCCTACGTGCTCCATGGCAGCCACTCCTTCGGGTTTGCCAAGGCTGGCCTCCGCCCCACCTGTCCTCGAGCCTCTGCTCAAATCGCAGCCAGCCCCCAGGGTAACTCGGCGTAACCCTTCGCTGGATGGGTCCCAGTCCTCCAAAGGGGAAAGCGACAGCCAAGGGAGGGCAGACCAGCACAACACTTGGCCCCGGGGGTGCTGCTGAGGTGGAGAGCTCAGCAGGACCTAGATGGCCTCAGACAGTCGGGCAGCCGTCATCCGGTTGCCATGGAGAGGTATTTCGCTTTTCCAGTAGATCCCTCCTGCATGCGTCTGCAGTGCTCCTGGTCTCCACCAGAGGCCGCAGCAGCGCAACAACAACCCACTACCCACTCCAGGAGAGGAGAGCAGTCCTACAGACGGTCGATCCTCTCCCACCCCTGCCAGCCCCCAACACCCTGAGTCAGTTTCCGAACCCGGGTCGCTGGCGTGACTGGTGCCTGTTTAAAAACTGCATCAACATCACTCCTCCTTATTTTATTATATGGAGCTCCACTCCTATTTTGTGCACAACCCTCATCCCTAGCACAATCATAGGATAGGACATTTTGCCCTAGATGCATACCCCAGACAGCATCACTGTGACACGCTGCTTTCCCTCCAATGGCCTAGCTTTGACTACAGGCTACAGTACCTTGCACTATGTTTTGTGTTTAAACTAGTTAATCTCTACAGCCCTCCGTGTCTCTGAGATATCGTATATCATAAAGTCTATACTGGCCCTCGTCGATCCTCCTCTCTCCCATTATCTGTCCTGAAACTGATGTGTCTCTCGAGCACACATTAATTTGTCTTCTCTGTCACATCTGCCTGGAACTCCCTTCCTCCTGCTCTGCTCTCCTGCTCACCCTCTTTTTAAAAAAGAACTTACCTCATATCTCCTTAAACATCTCAAATAAATAAAATACAAGGTAGCACAGGGCATAAAATAATGGGATACAGAGTATATTTACTGAGTTTGGCAACATAGGAGCAATGAGACCCAAAATAAGAAATTGCTACAATTAACGTACAGTCTGACATCTTGATGCTAGAGGGGTCGGGAGGATACATGGACTCCTGGGAATCCCTCCAAATTAAAAGTGCTTTATTAATTGGTTTCTGTCGAGTAGGAGTCCCATACTTTGCAAGGGAAGCTGAGCAAGGTAAGATGGCAGACGCCTCGTGGCAGAGCAGTACACTATATGTGTGAAAGGCTGGCTCCTCACACTTTTCTAACACGGTTTGCAACTCACCTGCTTTCTCATGCCCAGTGTTAAAGAGACTTACCTCATTACAGATATGCAGCACATATATACATGCCTTACCTCTGCAAAAAGCATGTGCTGCATATTTTCACAAAAATAGCTGTTTAGTTTTCTTGTAATTACACTCGTAAAATTGTCCCCACCGGCTCATTACAACTTCCTGTTTTTTACTGCCACCCACACTCCGCCCCTGTGCGCAGCCACGTTATGATATAAGGCCAAGGAGTGAGCAGGGATGCACTCCATTATAGTCTATGAAGGCTACTTTCCAGGTGTTTTTAGATGTTATGATGGTCACCCGGTGATTAATCAAGGGCACCGATTGACTAACAAGGGCTTTGTTAGTCCATCAGTGCCCTTGATTAATCACCAGGGGACCATTATAATATCTAAAAACATTTAGAAAGTAGCCCCCCATAGACTATAATGGAGCGCATCCCCATGCACTCCCTGGCCTTATATCATAACGTGGTTGTATGCAGGGGCGGAGCGTAAGTGGCAATAAAAAACAGGAAGTTGTAATGACCTGGTGGGGACAATTTTACTAGTGAATTTACAAGAAAACTAAAGACCTATTTTGGGAAGATATGCAGCACATGCTTTTTGCAGAGGTAAGACATGTATATATGTGCTGCATGTCTGTATCCAGTTAACTTACACAAACTAGGCATGCCATTGTCCAAAAAATTATTCTGTTTTCGACTACGGCGACAGAGTCTACTCCATTGCCCCCGCGTCCGCTCTGGCCAGCCTGGACACCATGTTCCACTCCTTCTGCCAGTTCATTCTAGATTGTCCGCAATCCACTCACCATTGCAACCTATACAGCTCTGCAACCCTGCCATGCCTCCATGATCGTAGACAAATAAACTGCATTAGGTTCGCTGCCAAATTCTGGTCACTCCCCCCCCCCCATCTGGCCTCTACCCTCTCCCAACAATCCCCTCCTGCGTACTCCCTCAGGAACACGGATCCCAGACTGCTGCACGTCCCGTTTATGCGTACTACCAAAGGCCAGGCTGTCTTTAGTTACCAAATCCCACAGAGTTGGAATGCTCTGCCGGCCTCCATAAGACATGCACAGAACACCTACCAACGCAACCATCTACTTAGTGCCCATTTCTCTTCCAGCTGCTCCTGTTATAAGTAATAATCTAATTATTATTAAGCTTGTTTTACTATAAAAGTATATGTAATGTATATGACCCTCTCACTCTGTACAATGTATATATGAACCGCTGTCTGTATTTCTCTCAACAAATGTTTATAGGAAAGCCTTGGCTTCCCAAAATGTACTGCTTATTGTATATATTCCATGTATTGTTATTGGGTCTTGGCCCCCAGGTTGCATCTGGAATCGAGCTTTTAGCTCAGTATGCTTTCCTGGTAAATCTCATAAATAAATAAATAAACTTGGTAGATCTCTTTAAATATGAGACCATAGTTTAAGCTGTTCAAAGGACAGGATGTGTGCAAAAGGTAAAGAATCATGCATGTACACTGCTTCAGACAGGCTGCATTTATTATTCAGTTTGTTGTTGTTTTTGTACCTTCTCTTTATGCTCCTACCTTTCACTATCCTTGGACTCTCTCCAGTGTAGCCGCTCGACTTTCCACGTTCTCCCACCTGGTCTGAAGTCTGCTCTCTCCTCTCTCCTTTCTGAAGGGGAAAGCGCCTGCTGCCCGGACTGCTCAACCCCCCCAGCTCTGAGTCCCCCGGGGTGAGACCACCAACTCCATTCCGGCACTCTGTCTAGAATCTGATAGAGTGGAAAGATGGCAAAGCAACAGAGGAGGCTGCAGACCCAACGGTGGGCATGGGTGTGGAGTCCCAAGACCCACCATTGCCTACCAGGAATGGGGCACTTTTTCCTTTTTCTCCCCATGGGACGCAGTGTGCAATGGCGTCCTGTGCGGCTGTGCCGCTGGAGCCTGCCGACATCCCCCTCCCTGTGGCCCGATGTCTTGCGCCACCCTCGGTTTCCACCAGTGGCTGCTGTTGCACCGGGCGCCCTCAGTAACCTACCCTGGGAGAGGAGAGCAGTCCTTCAGATCCTCTATCCTCTCCCCCCCTCTGCCGAACCCCATCGGCCCAGGTCTGCTCCTGAACCCGGATTGCCGGCGTGGCACGAGGTGTGGCGTCCTGCACCTCAACCCTCAGCGCCACAGGGCCAGCTCGCATTTATTATTCAGTTAACACTGAGATATTTCAGTTTGACATTAAACTTAAAAAGGTCATAAAGAATAGTTGACTTTTTTCTTTTAACATTAAATTTCTACAAAATATTTGAGAGAGGAATGCTCCATTACTGTTGTGTTCCCTACTTTACTGTTCAATATCTTTCAGCATTAAACTGGGCCTTTCATCGTCAGACGTGATGTCGTAACATGCAACAAGCATGGAATGAATCTTTTCAGACTTGAGACCTCATCACTGCTGCAATGGTCTATTCAGGCTATCTTAAATAACTATGTAACTACCACACAATCTTATTCAACCCCTGATGTTGAAACACTGGATGAAAAGTTAATATAAAATTGACGTTACCATGTTGTTACTAATTCTCCAGTACCTGCTACCAAGAGCTTCATGTGCACACTGTATGTCTGAAAATCAATGAAAAGAAATAAAAAAAAAAAAAAAAAAAAGGTCCTAGCCGGCCCATCGGCAGCAGCTGGATTTCGCTTGTGATGCCAGTAATCTGGGCTCGAGCAGACTCGGTCACTGGAGGGCCAGCTAGGAAGAAGGCTTGAGCATCCCACTGACTGCTCGCTTCTTCCTCTTGGGTCAAGGCTCCGCAGCTTGCCTTGACCTCGTGAGCGGAGGCTCGGGTACAGCAAGTCCTGCTTACAGGAGGGGCCGGCCGAGACGCGTGGTGGATGTCAGCGCCTAGCGCCTGGACGTCAGGGCGCACACCACGTGAGGGAAGAAAAGGAGGAAAAAGCCCTTCCATCTTCGGGAAGATGGGGCATCAGGAGTGTGCCCTCGATGTGCCACCACCCACCCAGGCCGCCTGGCCCAATGAAACCAGATGTGTACGGGGTGTTCGGGCCCCATCTGGTTCCCGCAGAGGAATAATCATGGCTCCATGGGGTGTAAGGTCAGTCCTGGGTAGGGTGGCTGGCAGAGGGATGACTCTCAGGTGCCCTCAATGGGTCGGAGATGGGGGGGAGGCAGGAGGAGGGTTTAAAAAAAAGGGTCCCAGTTGCCCTCCGGCAGAAAGATGATACTGGCACTGCAAAGAACACATTTGTGAAAGTCAAAATTATTGTCAGCCTGACAGAATCCTGTGCAAGGGACCTGGGATGGTGCTTTAAAGGTCTCATTGAAAGGACAGTGCCGGATTTGCTGTACCATTCTATTTATAGCTTTACTCTTTGCAGAATGTGCAGCAACAGAATTCTCTCTCTCTCGTCACCTACTTTGTTCTCTCTGTCTCTCTCTCTACTGCACCTTTATATCACATACAGCTCAACATGGCACACAAACTTTGGAAAATGCAGCTGCTATTAACACGTACTGTATGCACGTTGTTATGAATGCTGATGTAACTTCTGTTAATTCCCACCAGCACCCCAAGGAGAGAAAACCTTACTGGGTTATTTCTTGGGAGAGAAAATTTTAAACAAATATGGTTTCAAAATTGAGACTTGTGCTCCTATCCAATACTGACACCACAATGGAGTACCTGGGAAGGGGGGTGCTACCCTGTTAGAGGGCTGGGATGAAACGTTAAACTGAGGTCTATTCTATCCGCCTCAGTGCTTATTCACCAGTTCATATCACCACTGGATAGCTAACAGAGTAGCGCAAAATTATTTTTTGTATATAAAATTTGTAGAATTCTTATATTTCGCACAGAAAAAAAAACACAACTTTTGCTAACTTTTTGTTTCTGCTTGTATAGGGAAACAGCTTAAGAGCCCCACACCCAAGTGTGGGGCTTGTCCCACAAACCCACCGACTCTCACAGTTTCCTTCTCCACAGCTCCTTCCATCCTAAACATGTCAAGAATGGCCTGCCTTATTCACAGTTTCTTAGACTTCGCAAGTTATGCAGTGAAGAGGATGATTTTGCTGAGCAGACCCAAATAATGCATAGTTTTTTTTTTATCAACAGGGGATACCCTAAAGCACAGTGGACAGAGCACTCTTCCAGGTCAGTAACATGCCCTGTAACCTTGACCCCTTGGGAGGATACTGTCACCACAGGAACAAGCGAATTCCACTAGTTCTTCCTTTCCATCAGAGCACACCTTCTCTTCACAGGATCATCATAGTAACTTTCCCATTTTGCAAACTGACCCTAACATTGGTGCTTCCTTTACAGAACCACCTATTGCCTCCTACCCGAGCCACCTAACCTGGAATCTCCTGGTTAAAAGCAGCCTACCTACTCCTAACAGTTCCTCCTCCCAGGTACCAAACCTTCCAACAGGACTCGCTGCTACACCTTCAAATTTATTTCCAGTGTGACTGAGATTCGGGGGCCTACAGGTGTTTTTCACATCACCAAGGAGTTCTCATGCACCTCCACTAATGTGGTGTATTGTATTCTTTGCAGGAAGTGTACAGCTATTTACATTGGAGAAACTGGTAGGCATCTTGCTGACCGTTTCAGGGAACATTACAGAGCAGTCAGGAATGGTGAAACTGCTAAACCCATTGTATCCCATTTTATCTCCAGGGACCACAATGTCAATGACCTTTCTGTTTGTGTCCTTCAGCAGGGCTTCTGGGATCCTGACCATAGAAAAAACATGGAAGCCAAGCTGATCATCCGCCTTGGCTCCCAGCAGCCCTCTGGTTTAAATGATAGACTTATTTTCCACTAACATCTTTCAGCCATCCCTTTTTTTCCCTAAAGTCTATCTGTTTTTGTACTCATTTTTAATTTATTTTTCATTTTCGCTATATGTCTCCATTTCTGTCTCCTTCCCACACATTTTCAACCTTCTTACTAGGCCCTGCTAATTAGTCTCCACCTGGGAACTTCCCCAGCTCTTTCACTCCCATTATGCTTTATCTTTCTCATCATCACCTTTTTGTTTCACAGATTTTCTCTTAATCTTACCATTTATCACTTCTTCTCCCTGAGCCTCCCCTTTCTTCTTTCTCCACATATATAACTCTCTCATTTTACCTCTCCTCTACACTAACTTCTTTTTTTTTTTCTCTTTTAGATATTTCCTGAAGAAGACCTAAGGTCGAAACGTAGATTTTTAACTCTGTTTTCAGCGTGCATTTAATATAACCATTTTGTTTTGCTTTTAGACCACATGCTGACGCTGCGCCTTGTTTTTGTTTTTTACAACTTGTCCCAATATGCACTTTGTGTGCAAAAACATTTTTTTTTTTTTTTACTTCTGTTTACTGTCGTATGGTAGACTGTATCAGACTGGTTTTGCTGACTTCCAAGCGGACATTTGTTGCAATCAGAAATCCCAGAATCCCCTTCAGCGGACATCAGAGCAGGGTTGCAGCAGTGGGAGACTCAATAGCGTTCAATGCATGTCAGAGTTTTAACAAGTTCTGATCTTTTGTTTACTGGTCCCACTGTCCTCCCGGGACTAAGTACAATCACAGCAAAACATGCTGATTTGTATTCAATTTTTGTGGGTAAAAAACAGATTTTAAGATCAGACAGAACTGCCCATTTCTGAAAATGAAAAATCAGTGGTCCTATAAGGCTTTTGACTTGGCACGTCACAAACGATTGCTCAAGAAGATGGAAGACCTGGGTGCAGTTAATCCCATAGTGAACTGGGTGGGTAACAGGCTAGAGGGGAGGCAGCACAGGGTGGTGGTCAGTGGGGTTAAATCAGTGCAGAGGGAGGTTATGAGTGGGGTTCCACAGGGATCGGTCCTGGGTCCGGTCCTCTTCAACATGTTCATTACTGACATTGAAGAAGGAATCCAGGGCAGGTTGTGTCTCTTCACAGATGACACAAAACTATGTCAGAGGGTGGATTGTGATGAGAGAATAAGGGAAATGCAAAGAGACCTACAAAAAACAGAGGGGTGGTCAAAAGTCTGGCAGTTAAAATTCAGTGCTAAAAGGTGCAAGGTAATGCACCTAGGGAAAAAGAACCCCAAAACAGAGTACGGGTTGTGAGGAGAGAGACTTAGCACTAGAGATGGGAATGGGATCTGGGAGTTATCATTAGCAACTCATTTAAGCAATCGAGTCAGTACAACAAGGCCTATAGCAAGGTTAACAGGATGCGGGGATGTATCAGGAGGGGTAATGATAGCAGAAGAAAAGAGGTACTATTTCCCCATTACAGATCCCTGGTGAGGCCTCACCTAGAGTACTGTGCCCAGTTCTGGAGTTCCTCACCTCAGAAAGGATAAGGATAGGTTGGAGACGGTGCAGGGCAGAGTAACAAAAATGATTCAGCGCCAGTAGTGCAGATCCTATGAGGAGCACCTCAAGGCACTAAATATGTACTCGCTGGAAACCAGAAGGGAGAGGGGAGGTAGGATACAGACCTTCAAGTTCCTTAAAGGAATTAACGTAAACTGCAGGGAACTATTTAGCCTGAATGCCAACTCATGGACACAAATGGAAATTAACAGGAGGTAGGTCAGGAGGGATTATGGAAGTACTACTTTACGGAAAGGGTGGTGAAACCTTGGAACAGTCTGTCAGCTGAAATGGTGGGTGCGAAAACAGGGCTGGGACATAATTAAGTGAACAGTGGTTACCGAGGGTCACAGGACCAGCAAAGAGACTAGAGAGAGATGACGAGGAGGATTAGTACACTGGGAGGAACAGTAGGTTTCAGGGATTTTATTTATCTTTTATTTATTTATTGAAGAGAATCAGAATTACAATCCTTTGAGTCATAAACTCCTTTGCAAAGACTCCACATTAGTACAGAAAGCACAGACATAACATTTACTAGTATTTATACATAGATCACATAGTACAGAGTATAAACATTGCATCAAGGATCCAAAGTACTCCTTTGGTCTAAGCTGCGACACAAGGTAGACTACAGATTCGGAGGGTCCTAACTGAACCCTGAGTCAGAGTTTATATACAGTGTGATTCTGGGACCCGAGCACACAGTCCTGGAATAAGGTTATGCATTTTATCCCTACCATTGTGGATTTTCTCCCTACGCTAGGGCTATAGATTGCAACAGTTGCAGTCACAGGTAGCCGATTCAAGGAGGGGTTTCTTAAGACCAGTTTTAAATTGGCCAAGACTAGGGGCTAGGGAGATAGAGGCTGGTAGACTGTTAAGCCAGAGGGGAGCCCAATATAGGAAATACCTTTGTCCTAGGGAGGTCCTACAGTGGGGGACTAGGAGAGAGGTCCCAGTTGGGATTATAGGGAACTTGGACAGTCTGGATGGACCACTGGGGCAGGATTCTCAAAGCTTTCAGAAGGTGCAAAACCTTCCCTAAGTCCCCAGAACTTCCTCAGCTACGGAAAAAAAGGGGAGTTTTCTCCAAGTGCTATTCACAAAACCCTCCGCAGCTGTGGGAAAAACCACTATGGACTGTGGAAAAAAGTGCAGCTGCGGAAGTCCCTCAGGACAAAAAGGTGCAAGATAAGTAAGGCACGGCCCCTGAAAGGCTATTCACAGCCAGTTTTTTTCTGTAGCTGAGGAAAGAATGTTACACACAGTGGAATGAGGTGTAACTCTCCCTCAGCACACTGCAGTAGTGCCCCAGCAATTGGAATAATTTAAGGTGGAGGTGTACCACAGGTAATAGCATCTCAGACAGTATAGCAGCGGCTGATGTTACAGCACTGAAAGCACATATTGCCATGATATGGCAACAGGCAACAACCACCAGACACAGTGCAGCCCATGACAAGAGCCCCACAAGCAATACAGACTGACAAGCCAGCAGCAAGTGCTACCCCCGCAGGCCACAGGAACACCCCAGGGAGGGACAACCAGCAGGGAGAGTCAGCCACTGTGGTGCCAAGGTATCGCAGGCACCTGTGGTGCTGCTGTGGTCCCAGTTAGGGACTGGCTGGTAGTCTCTGTGTGTGCTATCAGCTTCATATTATAGCAGCACTGTTACAGTCTGCTGCTTCAGCTACTGTGGTTCCCTACTGCTGTGCCTTCACAGCCTCTGCAGCTGCAGATTCACAGCACTTGCGCAAGCCCTGCGGCAGTTGAACTGCCGCATCTGCGGCTCGGTTTACGGAAATCTGCATCTGCGCTGGTTTTCTTTGAGAATACAGCACAACTGCGTTTCCGCACTGCAGCAAGCCTTTTTCTTGCAGCTGTGGGAATTTCAGCTTTCCTTGTGAATCCTGCCCCTGGTCTTTTTCTGCCGTCATTGTCTGTGTTTCTATACATTATAAGGCAGAAATTGCAGCCAAGAAATTCTGTAATTATAAGTTAATAAATTAAGTCGTTCAAATCCCTCACTAGTGGGATCTCTTTGCCAGCAGATGGAATAGTCCATCTGCTCTCATATTATATCTTTAATATGTGGCATTATAATCTTCTACTACAACAGGGGAGAAAAAGACAAATACACTTAAGAGATTTTGACTTCCTGGTCCAGAACTCAGACTGATAAACTATAGCATCATTCAAATGTCATGAACATCAACTCACACATGTGTAACCACCATTTATCTGGGAAGCAGTATAGCGTAGTGGTCAAGAGCACTGAGCTGCAAACTTGAGGAGAATTGGGTTTGAATCCCACAGCCACTACTAGATACTAGGTGACCATGGACAAGGGCACACCTGGAAACAGACTTCCACTTAGTGTCTTTCCTAGTCAAAAACTGTTAAAAAAAATTATTGAAATGTGTTTAAACCAGACAGGCAAGCAGATACCAATTCACAAAAATCTTGTTTACAGCTACAACCTTGGGGAGGGGGATTACAAATAAGCAACTATACAATAGTGAAACAATTACCAGTGAAATGCTAATAAATCAATTAATTTATTTTTTTTGGTAACACAGTATTTTTTTTCCTCCTCGACTACACCAATTACCAGTAGATCTCTTTCCATCAATGCCATTAACCTTCTACGTGGTCATAAACTCCCTCTCCAGCCCCCTGCTGGCCTCCCCCATCCAAAGCCCTAGTACCCCAGTCCAGCTGTCCCCCCTCACAGCTCCTCAGCAGGTGTACTTCCCTCCTACCTTACCAGCCACTGAGGAGTCCCTGGGAGCCACAAAACAGGGCATGGAAGGAACTGAGCAAGGCACCGTAATGGTCATGGGTGGCCGACAAGGCTATACCTGCCTCCTAGCTGACACTCTTTCCTGATTGTCTTCACCCTCCTGAGCTTTCGCACACATGAGGTCTACAGGCATGATCACAAACAATGTGCCGACATACGCACAAGCTTCCCACCTGAACGAGCCTGGGCTCTCGACTGCATCGCCACCTGGGGTCACCCAGGTAGCAGTACTGCAGAAGGAGGCATCAACAGGGGCTAGTCTCCACTTCTGCAGATATCTCTGGGCCATGGCACAGGGCAGGATAAAACCTATAATGAAAAAGTACAAATCAAACATTTCATTTGGTGGGGTGGGGTGTGGGTTGGGGAGAACTGTATATGTTCATGTTCAGGATCCCCCAAAACGTAAAGTTTATATTCTGCACACTGTATCTAGCACTGTTCTGTATGTATACATACTGGGCCGCTTGCTACAATATTTATTTTTAAAATAAAGTCCAACAGAAACCAAACAACACTAGAGTATTTGCTCTGAAAGAAACTAGACTCAAGTACTTCTAGAATGTCCGAGGAAACATCCTTGTTCATGTTATACTTCCTGCGGCCCTAAAGTGCTTGTGAAAAGGAGTTTGCATATTTTCGGATTTTTCATCATATCTGTTACACATGCTAAAACAGTCACTGAGTCCTCTGGTAAGACACCAGCACACAACGCCACTGGTGCTGGTTTGAGGAACCTCGATCTCAGCAGACTGCCCTGAGTGGGATGACAACAAAGGCCCCAATGTCACACAACACAGTCTGAGGTGAGCGACCTCTGTCTTTTATTATCTTGTAGACTAATGGATGAGACAAACAATGTCGAAACATAGACTGCAGAGGTTAATCAGCACAGGACTGCCCCAAAATAACAGCTGCCACCAACACATTCCACTAAGGAGACACGAGTAATTTTCATGGACTGAATGATCAATAACTTAATAAATAACTAACAGGGTCCATCCACTCTAGCAAAGCTCTGTAAACACAAGAGTATGTTTCACCACAACAACTATCTGTGTTGCTTGTGCAGTGGTTCTACATGTGAAAACAGTGTGGTGCAATGGTTAGAGGAACAAACTGGTAACAGGAAAGCCACAGATTCAAACCATTCCTCAGTTACCGACACACTGTGTAAAACTGAAAGAGTAATTTATAACTTCCCTGTTCTTCATTCCCACCAGCACCAGGACTTACAGTAAATAAGACACTGCCACTGAGCTATCCAGAGAGGGCGATTATACTTTGGAAAGAAAAAAAATGCTGTTCTACCACGCGGGAAACCCATTTTCACTTTGCTATCCTGACTCACTTGCCTGCTCTCAGACTTGGGGGGGTGGAGATGACAAAGCCTTCCTGCTACAGTAGTGCCTTCTGCAGTGGAGCTGTGGTGGCATTCAACATTATGGGTGACAACACAATATTCTGCAAACTCAGACAGGAGGTGAGAAGACTTACCAAAAGTGGGGAGAGAAGAGAACCAGATGACTCCATCGACAGGCTGCAAATCACTAGTGTACCACAGCTCCTCACATTTCTGTGGATAAACTAGAGTGCAGCCCACCGGCACAGTGGTGGGCCTGCAGCTCACTACACAGACGACCCAGGCTCTGAACACACCAGGGCCATCAGAAGGGCTGCCGGGGGGAGTACAGATTAAGCGTTTCAGCGGACAGTCTCCCTTTCCTGGTTGGTAGACTGACTTGCTCAGAACAAACACTGCCACCTGGATGTCCACAGGTGGAGGTATAGCTCAGAGCACTAAAAGGGGAGAGGAGGGAGGTACTGATATGCTCCACACAATGCCACACAATCATGTGGGCGTATCAGAGCCCTTGCATGCCTGTAGTCCTTCAGAGTTTAAATGGGGAACCCTCCCTACAGCCACACGAATGGCGCCCAGTACATGTGGGCTCTGTGTAGCCTACCACACCCTCAAACACCCACCTACAGGGTCTCTAGTGGGCCGGGGGTGACCTTCTGCCCGGCCCCACATCGGGGTGGGGGGGCAGTGAGTCGAGGAGCTGCAGATAGGATGATTGAATTGGGTGATTGCCAGGATGGGAAAACATTACAAATGAAGAAAAACTTAAGTGCACCCTAGGGCTAGGAAGGAAGTGATGGGAGTCCTGCATTCTCAGGAAGACTGAGGTGGATTTCCCACAGGGGGATAACAGAAGGTGGAAGTCTGGCGTGAGCTACGGTGGTGACCAGTGGCTTAACCGGTAGATTAATGACAAGTTGAAGGCAGTGTAAAAAACAAATAAAAAAATAAAAATGTGCATGGGACTCCTAGAGCCTAGGCATGCACAGATCAGGAACATATAAAGAAAATCTGAAATAAACTGTTCAAAGTTTAAAGCAGGAGGAAATGTTTTATTTTTAAAAAAGTCATACTTAATGTAGAAGTGTGCAATCTGAGTATGTTCCTGAAAATTCAACACTGGTTCCTAATCTGGGGCTCCGAATAGATTCTTTGATCTTGTACTCAGAGTTAAGAGTCTCATAATTAGCTAAACCTGAGCTTTCTAAACTGTGTCCAAACTGGGCTCCTTGGCCCTGCAAACCGGATCACACTTTGTTCTCAAACCCCTAGAACAGAAACTGGATGCAAGACAGCTTACAGGAACAAACCGCAATAAATGCAAAAACAAACAAAAATCCATTTTACAGATATATGAATAAAACAGGAAAACATAGGAAGCTGTAGATCGTTCAAAGGAGTAGTGTATATTATGGATAAACTTTCATAGGTTGCCCTTTTTCTCCTGTATTGCAAGATGACCTTTTCCTCCACCCCAACATTTTCTGGGTCTATTTATTATTTTTTAAGATTTGGAATATATGGGGTGTTTTTTTAAATATAGCTATTCTCAGGTTTTTATCTGTATTCACAGCTGTTTTTGAACACCCATTCTCTAATAAACTCAGAGAACAGTGTCTGTTGCATGCTGGTTTACCTTAGTTGTAAGAAAAATGTAAGCAACAGCCTACAACAGTGCGGGGGGGAGGGGATTGAAGAATTAATGGCTGAATGCCTTCAACCACCTGGGAAGTGCATTAATTCTTTGCAACCCCGTGCCCTGGTGTGGGTTACTGTGCTTAGAAAATGGGTTTTAATCAGTAGTGGCACCAGGTTTGGGAGTATTTGGGAGCAGGGGGGCCATTCAGTCAATCATGGGTTCAACAATGGGCACTAAACAGTGAATAAAGATGGTGGCGGGGTGCCACTACTCAGACTTTGGCAGCCAGGAGGGGTGACTGCCCCCCAACCCCCCCCCAGCTCCACCACTGGTTTTAATAGTTAGGAAAACAAGAAAAAAGGAAAATAAAATCTGAACCCTGTAGTAATGTAAAAATGTATGTGCAGTCATGCGACTAGTTTTATCCAATCTGAATACCTGTTTAATCCAAACCATTTTATAAGTGGTATCAAACAATGGGTGTTCAAAAACCGCTGAGAATACCGATTTTCTGCCTCTATGAAAGACTAGGACACAAGATCCCAGAGATATGACAACCCTGCAACCAGCACCAAGACAGAGAACTGGAAACGGCCACAGCTGCACTCCTTTAAACAGCACCTTTCCTAACCAAAAAACAATTAAGCAGGGAGCTCCAGTACCTCTTGGGGAGTTCCTCCATGCTGTCTTTTCTTTTTTTAATAGTGGACTCAAAGGAAAGGAAGGGAAGGGATTGTAATTTGCCCATGAGGGGCTGTCTGAATGATCCCTCTCCACTTCCCGATTCTCATATGCGTCCCTACACTCTGACTTACTATAACGTTTTTAGCGCGTAGATGCGCTTCATTCATTTCAATGGAACGTCTTTTTCAAATGTAATTTCTTAATTGTATATGAGGTTTTGGTACCTATTGATGGCAGACACCAACTAACAAGAGCTCTGTTAGTTGAATTTTGCCATCAATAGGTACCAAAACCCAATTTACAATCAGGAAATTACATTTGATAAAGACGCACCATTGAAGTGAATGCAGTGCATCCCCACATCCTGACCTATAAAGACATCACAGAAGCTGGAGTGTGGGGACACACAAGAGAATCAAGAAGTGGAGAGGGATCATGCAGGCAGCCCCTCGGGGGCAAATTATGATCCCTTCCTTTCCTTTGGGAGCTGGAAGGGAAGATCTGCCTCTTTGCGGATGACACCAAAATCTATAATAGGGTGGACACTCTGGGGGAGTGGAAAAGATAAGCAGAGAATTGAGAAAACTAGAGGCCTAGTCAAGGGTATGACAGCTGGGTTTCAATGCAAAGTAATGTACTTAGGGCACAGAAACCCTGGGGCAGAGTACAAAATGGGTGGAGTGGTACTGATGACCACTAAGCAGGAAAGAGACCTGGGGGTAGTCATATTGGATGACCTAAAGATGGCCATGCAGTACGACAAAGCAGTAGGAAGGGCTAGAGGGATGTTGGGGTGCATAGGGAAGGGTATTACTAGCAGAAAGAGGGAGGTGGTGTTGCCTCTGTATAGGCTGGTAAAACCCAGCGTAGAGTGTGTGTGTTCAATTCTGGAGACCACATCTCTGGAAGAACACGGACATAGAGTGGAGGTGGTCCAGATGAGGGCAATTACAATGCTGCAGGGTCTACATCAAAAGAGAGACTAAGGAACCTCAATATGTACACCCTGGAACAGAGGAGGGAGAAAGAAGATATGATAGAGACCTCTAAATACCTCACAGGGATAAATAAGATACAAGAGGGGAGTATTTTTCAGAAGAAAAGGTGCTCAAGAATAAGGGGACATGCTATGAAGCTGGAGAGGGAAGAGTCAGGAAAGATATGAAGATGTACTTCTTTACAGAAAGAGGTGGATTCATGGAACAGCCTTCCAGTAGAGGTGGTGGGGACAAAAATGCATGGGCTAAGCCGCTAAGCACAAGGGAATCATAGTGGAAAGGAAGAGGAGAGGGAGAAAAAGCTATAGAACAGGCATGGTCTGAGGTAATAGTGTATGTAGGTAGGGAGAAATGGGCAGACTGGATGGGCCAAGCTTTGTTGTAGATTTTCTATTGAAAAATTCCTGCCAGCAGAGGTCGTTTCAGATTCCAAACACTCATTCTCTTCAGAGGGCAGCTCAGTTTACAGAATCCCTTGGGGACCTTGTGTTTTGGTCCCTGGTGGGAGAGGTGTGGCGAACAGTGTAGGGTGCTTAACTCCCTTGGGCTTGGGATTTTGACACTGATACCCCTCCTTCTTTATCCCTGTATGGTAAGATTATTACGTACGCTTGCAGTGACATCAGAGGATGGTGTTAGGGAGAAGGGCACGCACAACCCACCCTCCTTAGAAGAAGGCAGTCCTCCAGAAACTCAATCCTTCCCCCCCAACTCCCAGCCACTTGAGTTCGCTCGTGAACCTGGGTCGTTGGCGTCGTTGGCGTGGGAGGCGCTAGTGCTACTGCTGTGTCACCGGGCCCTCTACTACTATACGTTTTTAACTAAACATGAATGCAAACAATCTACTATTAAACAACATCAAAACTAAGCTCATGGCATTCAGTAGGTGAGGTACCCCCCCTGCCCCAACATACCTTTCATGCATTACCATACACTGTCCTACCACTGTATGCGTGCAGTCATTTAAGTACCTTGGTCTGTGGCTAGATCACAAACAGAATTTCTCACAACATATGAACAGGATCATCATGGGGAATGCACCTGGAAGAGAGGACTGAGGAGAGGGAGGGAGGGACAAAGGGACTGAAGAGCCAGTGGCGAGTCATATGTGCCAATGCAAGGAGCACACGAAATAAAACTCCTGAGCCTGAGGCCATCATTACAGAGGCAGACCTGGATCTGATGGCCATAACAGCGTCATGGTGTACCGACAAACACAGCTGGGATGTGGCCATTCTAGGTTACACCATTGTGGGGGGGGGATTGTTTTATATGTGAGGGAGGGTATAAAGGTCACGGAGATACAGAGACACCAGGGGGATAAGAACAGACTGGAGATTCTTAGGATCAGCTTAGAGACAAGGTTCGGGGGCCTTTATCTGCATGGTGGTGGTGGTGGTAGACAGGCCACCAACACAGAGAGGAGGAGTTAGACAAAGTGTTAGGGGAGGTCACTGGCAGAATGGCAAGTAAAGGTGAGATCTTGTTCATGGGGGACGTTAATCTGTTGGATGTAGACTGGAGTATTATAGCCACAGCTACAAGAAGCAGGGCCATCCTCAACTCGCTACAGGGAACATTCCTTAGGCAGCTGGTAATAGAACCCACAAGAGACAGGGCAGTGCTGGACCTGGTACTTACGAACAGGGACAGCACTGCAGACATCACAGTAGGTAGTCCCCTGGGTACAAGTGATCGCTGTATGGTGTGGTTTGGCATACAGACCAAGCAAGGCAAAAATGTCATTAGGCGAGGGTCCTGGACTTCGGGAGGCAAACCTTAAAGAAATGGGAGACTGCCTCAGAAATACTTTGAAGAGGGAAGGGGGATGACCGGGGGGCAGTGGAAAAAGATCAGGAGGGACAGCTAAAGCGATGGCAAGCTGTTTCAAGGAAGTAAGCAAGGGTAGGAGAAGGAAGAGGCTACTACAGTTCTCAAAGGAGGTGGCTAAGGCAGTAAGGGATAACAAAACAGCTTTTAGGGAGTACAAGGAGATCCAATGGAGAGAAAAAGGGAGGTATATCTGGGTAAACAAAGGGAGGCAGGAAGGAGGGTGACAACAGCCAAGGCACAAACAGAGACAGAATTGCCAAGGAGGTCAAAAATGGGACAAGACTTCCTTTAGGTACGTGAGTGAAAAGAGGAAAGCAAAGGGTGGGATAGTGAGGATCAGGAGAGCATGGGGGAATCTACAAAAGAAGATCAAGAGAAAGCTAAGATTTTAAATGAATACTTCTGCTCAGTCTTCACAGTGGGTGTGGTGGAGGGACAGACCAACATGTATCAGCAAGCACGGGTGGGGGCCGAGAGTGGACACAAGTCCATTTTTGGATGAGAGAATCCAAAGAGATTGGAAGCGCTAAAGGTAAACAAGGTGATGGGGCCAGAGGGGATTCACCCAAGGGTTCCAAAAGAACCGAGCATGGTGCTAGCCGCCCCTATGGCAACACTCTTCAGTACCTCACTGGAGACTGGAGTGCTTCCAGAGGACTGAAAGCAGGCAACTTCGGTCCCTCTGCGCAAAAGCGGCAGCCAGGGAGGATCCTAGCAATTACAGGCCAGTAAGACTAACATCAGTGGTGGGGAAATTAATGGAGACCCTGCCGAAAGAGAGGCTGATGGAGTACCTGGACGCTGATGGGCTGCAGGACCACCGGCAGCACAGTTTCACAGTGGGGAGGTCATGTCAATTAAATCTCACCGATTTCTTTGACTGGGTTACTAGAGAGGTGGATTGGGGAGGGCAGTGGATGTGGCCTATCTGGACTTCAGTAAGGCCTTTGACACTGTGCCACACAGGATGCTAATAAAGAAACTTCGCAACCTGGGAATTAGGGAGACGGTGGTAAGCTGGGTAAGGAAGGAAGAGGGTGGTGGCAAACAGCAATCACTTGGGGAAGTAGAGTGACCAGCAGAGTGCCACAGGGATCAGTACTGAGACCTCTCCTCTTTAATGCCTTCATAAGTGACCCTGCTGAGGAACAGGAGGTGAAGCTGTGTCTCTCTGCAGATGACACAAAAATTTACAACAGGGTGGACACCCAGGAAGGGGTGGAGAGAATGGAAAGGGATCTAGGGAAACTAGAGGAGTGGTCTAGGGAGCGTCTGATTGGTTTCAATGCCAAAAAGTGAAAGTCAAGCACCTGGGGCAAGGAAATCCAGAGGCTGTATATAAGATGGGGGGAGAAGTACTTACAGTCACCAAACAAGAGAGGGACCTTGGGGTAGTCATATCTGATTATCCCATGGCGGCAAGGCAGTGTAACAAGGCAGCAGGCAAGGTGAATGGGATGCTGGGGAGCATAAGGAGAGGGATCTCTAGCAAGAGAAGAGGAGTGGTGTCACCTCTATATCGCTTGACTTGTGAGACCCCACCTGGAGTACTGTGTCCTGTTCTGGAAGCTGCACCTCCACAAAGACACTGACTGGATGGAAGCGGTCCAGAGGTGGGCTATCGGAGCAGAGGCTGCGGGAGCTCAACATGTACTCCCTGGAGGAGAGGGGAGTGAGAGGAGACATGATTGAGACCTATAAGTACCTCACAGGGTGAACAAGGTTCAGGAGTGGAGTCTCCAGAGGAGATGGAGCACTAGAACACAGGGGAATGCAATAAAGCTTGAAAAGTGGGACGTTTAATATAGATGTAAGAAAATACTTCTTCACAGAAAGGGTGATGGACGCTTGAATAGCCTGACAGAAGAGGTGATGCGAGTGAAGACGATGGGGAGCTTCAAGCATGAGTGGGATAGGCACATGGGATAATTAATAGAGGAAAAGAAGGGTGGAGGGACACCAGTGACCAAACAGGGTCCACATTGCAGTAATAGCAGGAAAAAACAGAGCAGACTAGATGGGCCTTACAATTCTTTCCTGCTGACAAATTACGTGTTTCTATGTTTCTTTGAAACTAAATGCTCTATAACAAGTCAAGATTTACTTAACTCCCAGCACCAGACACTGCTACTGCAGCAATCCCTACTTCCAGCCTCAAATTACAGGAGTGAGATCTACAGGTCAGCACCAATCACAGCACTCCAAAATATTACTGTTGCTTTTAACAACCCGGGTAGGTTTGCTCTCAACTGCGACAAGACCAACCTTAACTGTTTGTTACTCTACAGAAAACTAGGTCTTCTACCAACAGAATGGAAGCAGAACTTCAGTGGTATGTTCTTGTGTACAAAAGCCCATACAGGCACTACCAAGCTTACCTGTATAACCTACTAGCAAGATCTGTACAGCCCTACACATTCAGGTCACAATATAAAACTCTGTTCCATGTCACCACAAGACTATCAGCCAGAAGGCTTTCTTAGCAACTGCTTCTGCCACCTGGAATTCCCATTCTTCCCCCCAAGCATTACTTTGACTTCTGCAAAGCCTTTGATTCCATGCCACACAGGAGGCTGCTAAAAATGCAAGGTGTAGAGAAGGGACTAGTCAAGTGGGTGGAAAATTGGTTAATGAGAAGGCAGAAGAGGGTGGTGGTTAACATGGTCAATCTGGTGAACCGCAGGATCAGTCTTGGGACCTGTTCACTAGTGACACTGGGGAATGTATCCAAGTTAAGATATGTCTCTTTGCTGATGAGACCAAGCTCTGCAGCAGGGTGGGGAGTGAGGTGAGGGAACTTCAAATGGGATCTCAGGGTATTAAACCGGAAAAAATGATTAGCAGCTTTACTCATGAAAGTGCAAATCAGCTGTGAATATGCACAGCACACGGCACACAATGATTAGAAAATGTATAGAAATTATATATATACACATACATATGTATATTTTTATTTTGTCCACTGTTGCATGGACTCCCTTAAAAATGGATAGCAGCCTACTGCTACGCATTTGTGGAAATTGGTAGCATTACCACGTTTTGCTATGGTATACCAGCTATTTAATATCCTGGATCTAGTAAGGCTTGAAAGTGGTTAAAAGTCTAGCAGTTGAGATTAAACACCATGATTTGCAAGATGATGTACCTAGGGAATAAGGACCCTTGGATGAGGTACTGGATGGGAGAGGTTTAGCTGGCCACTAAAGCAGAGGAAAGGGATCCCAGGAGTCCTCATCAGGGACTCTAGCAAGCCAGCCAGTGCAGTAAGGTCTACAGCAAGGCATCTAGGATGCTGGGGTATACAGGAAGATGTTTTCACAGTAGGAGGGGAGAAAAGATACTGCTCCTATGCAGATCATTGGTTGGAGCCTCACCTGGAGCACTGTGCCCTGTTTTGGAGTCCTCTCCTGGGAAAGGACATAGGCTGAAGTCAATGCAGCAAAGGGTCACAAAAATTATTCAGGGCCAGCACAGCAGATCGTACAAGGAACGTACAAAGGCCCTGAACATGTACTCAGTAAAGGCCAGATGGCAGAGGTGGGGCATAACAGAAACTTAAAAGTTCCTACGGGGTATAAATTGGGTAAACTGCAGGGACCCATTTATCAGAAATAAAAGATGCAGTCACAAAAGGTCATGGTTGGAGACTGTTGGAAGGAAAATTCATGAAGGATGTGAAGAAGGTTTTCTTCACAAAAAAGGATGGTGGAGCCTTGGAACAGACTACCAGCAGAAGTTGTGAGGGCAAAGATGATTAAGGGTCTTAAACATGGGTGGGACATGCTCAGGGAATTCATAATCCCAAATGGGGGAAAATCAAGGGGAAGGAAGGGGCACGGGGGAGAACAGCCCACCATGGCACTGGGGGCGGGTATGGTAGTAACAACTATGGGCGGACAATAGTCTGCCACAGTACATGCTTTTAACCATGCAGTGTACAGCTTTCTTCTTGCACCATGGAGCTCCATAAAAACCACTATTACTTATATTCTGAACTCCTTTTCCTGACTTCTTAGTCTCCAAGTACCCTCACATAATTCAAGATCTCCTGCCTCTCTATTTTTCTGCAGTCTGTCACTTCAGAAATTTCTGACCCCAAGATTTTCTGGTCTGACCCCCTACATTTGAAGCAGAAGGTCAAACTCACTCCCACTTTACTCGTGCTAATGCAATCCCTGGTACATTGTATACAAAGGTGAAACCAACAACTCATAAAGCCAACACAGTGCACAAAAAAATGCTCACAAACTGATTATAGTGATGACTGGTGCATTTATTAACACCCCGGCGCTTCAAACCTCTGCAAGATCTTTGTCCTCAACACGGTCTCTCTCCAAAGATGCACTGCTCAATAAAAAAGAAACTTCTGTGTGCATCCTCCCAGTAGTTGTTCTGTATATTGTACACGATGGTGTTAAGATGTGTCATAATTGTGCGTTTATGTTTATGTAATTATTGTCAAAGGTTGCAACTGTTAGTAACCCTACTGCAGTAATCATCCCATCAGACACCCTTATAAAACTAGGCGTGTCACCTAAATGTGGATAAATCCAATTGTGTGATTCTAAATTAATGAATTTAATAAAGTAATACAGTAAACACTCGTGACCTAACTGAACTAAAACTACAAGAAACAAGCTAAAGAAATTAATTCTTGGCTGGGTATCCTCAATACCCTGCTTAATAATGCCACTCTTATCAATGCATAATGTATTCCTTTCTGTGCCATACAATATAGATCTATTGGTAAAAAAATTGACTTCCTTCCCTCCCTCGGCCTTCACACTTTGTGTTCTCTGTAAGAGGAAACCAATGTCCACTTAATATGCAGTTAATGTAATTTCTCTCTTATCGTTATTGCTTTTTGAGACCAAGAAGAGGCAAAACCGAAAACCTGTACATCCTGCACTCTGCAGAGATGGCACAGCTCTGACACCAAAATCTGGGACATGAAGGCAGAAGCAGACAAAGTCACTTTTCAAAGCTTTGTAAATCACCTGGTATACTCCGCTGAGTCCATCTTTCTCTCTCATTTATCGTCATGGTAACACTAGTGCTTTTTCAGAGAAAAAATATCTGGTCAGAACCACAAAGGCTGATAATGAATGCAACAACCACAGTCAGCATGTATATCTTGGGGTTAAAAGTTAATTTGATTAGGTATCTAGAGGTCTCAAACCCCCTGTGACAGCAGTACGATTCTGGTATATTCTTGCTCTTGATACCAACGCAATTCTTAATCATTGAAATGACTACTGTATTAAAAAAGCACTTTCTACACTGAAGGAAAACTGGGCCTACATTATAAGTCCATACGTTCCCATAACTGTGACTTCTATAATGATCCGCTTGAGACCGGTAAAGAGGTTGTGACAATGCAAAACACACCCTAAAAGAAAGGTGCTTATTTGTCACAGACACAGAGAAACATAGAAACATAGAATCTTTCAGCAGATAAGGACCTAATGGCCCTCCTAGTCTGCCCTATTTTCCCTATCTACAGTCAGAGGTTTAAACTGCCACCACATTTTTACAGCTGCATAGGGTACCTATGCAAGGCATAGGGTGATCAGCTGAAGTGAGGAAAGCAGATGAGAAATGGTACATACTACTTTTGGTATCCACAAGTGTACATGCATCACCAAATCAGTATACAGCAGATCGCAGTGCAGCCCGAATGCCCACCCCACTCCCCCTGCAGAGACACAAGGAGAGGGCCACAAAGCAACAGCAAGGATCACAGAGCAAGGACAGGAACTTCTCCCTTGTTATTCCTTCCCCTCTCCCAAGGGTGATCCAGAGATGAGTGCAGAGAGCCACCTTGGCTGTATCTTTCTCTGTGGCTCCCATCACTGGCATCAAGGTGGCAGGTGAGATGTCCTGATTGACACCCTTGCGGAAACAATGGGATGAACCTGCCAGACTGATGGGTGAGGTGTCTTAGTTCCTGCATCTGCAGGAACACTGATGGACTCACTGAGCTGGTGTGTGAGGTGCCTAGGTTTCTGCTCCAGTGGGAGGATCAGGATAGACTCACTGAGCTGATGTGTGTGGCACCTGGGTTTCTGTTCCAGTGGGAGCATCAGAATAGGCTCCCCAAACTAGTATGTAAGGCGTCCAGGTTCCTGCTGCTGTGGGAACACCATTATGGGGTCTACTGAGTCAGTGGGTGAATGTGCGCTGGAGCCATCAGCAGAGCTGCTGCCACGCACATGTGACATGGCTAGAGGGGCTCAGTGGAGCAGAGAGCGCATGCCTCACCCACTAGTCTGGCAGGATCATCCCATTGTTTCCACAAGGGTGTCAATCAGGACATATCACCTGCCACCTTGACAGACCCCTTCCGATGTTGCCAGAGAGGCGGTAACCAAGACACACAGAAACAGAGAAACACAAAAGTTGTCGGCCGAAGGAGACCGCTAGGTCCATCTAGTCTGCCCATTTGTTTTAGACCTATTTGGACACTCTAGTTGCCCTTTGTAGACAGGGTTCCCCATGTGTCTACCTCCTTGGAGCCTGAGGTCATGTCCCCTGGTCCTAGAGCCCTTCTTGAAGTAGTAGTACTAGTACTAAGTAGTAATGATTTTATTCATTTATAAATGAACAAGGTAGACAATCCCATTGAGTACAAATGTACACTCATTTTCAAGGGACAACTTCCAAAAGTACATAACCTGGTTTACATTCTAGTGAGAAAATTTATCAAAAAACATACAAAATGACATACAAATATTAAAAAAATTGTTTACCATTTAAGATGAAGTGAAAAAGTTCCTGTGACTGTACCTTGTTAATGCCTTTTATGTACTTGAATGTTTCAATCATGTCCCCCCTCTCTCTTCTCTGCTCCAGGGAGTACATATTCAGTTCCTTAAGTCTCTCCTCGTAGGACATGTACTGCAGACCCTGAATCATTTTTGTCGCCATTCTCTGTACTGTTTCCACTCGGTCAATGCCCTTCCTGAGGTGAGGCCTCCAGAACTGGACTCTGTATTCCAGGTGAGACCTGACCAGCGATCTATACAGTGGTAGTATCACCTCCCTCCTCTTGCTCGTGATTCCCCTCCCAATGCAGCCCAGCATTCTGCTGATTTTCAATGTTACCATCTCACACTGCTTACTAACCTTCAAGCTATCTGAGATTTTGATTCCCAGATCTCGTTCCTGGTTTGAGGCCGCCAAGCTTTCGCCTCCTAATACTCCTTTCTTGGATTTTTCTTTCCTATGTGGATGACCTTGCACTTTTTGGCATTAAATCTCAGCTGCCATACTCCAGACCATTCTTCTTGTTTCTTGAGGTCGGCTTCCATCTTGCTCACTCCTTCTGAGGTGTCCACCGTTATATATCTTGGTGTCGTCTGCGAACAGACACACCTTCCCTTCCAGTCCATCAGCGATGTCTGCTATAAAAACACTGAAGAGCAGAGGCCCAAGCACTGAGCCCTGTGGCACCCTGCTGGTCACCCTGCCTTCCGTTGATTGCGTTCCATTTACCTGTACCCTCTGGGTTCTGCCTTGTAACCAGTTTTGTACCCATCTGACTATTTCTGGACCAACCCCTGTGTGGTCAAGCTTCTTTACCAGCCTTCTGTGTGGAACAGAGTCGAAGGCCTTACTAAAGTCTAGGTAGACCACATCTACTGCCCCACCGTTGTCCACTATTTTTGTAGCGTAGTCAAAAAACTCGAGCAGATTTGTCTGGCATGACCTACCTGCTGTGAAACCATGCTGTTTAGAGTCTTTTTGGCCACTAGTTTTGAGGAATGCTGTGATCCTCTGTTTGAGTAGTGTCTCCATTAGTTTCCTTACTATAGACGTTGAAGTCCCCAACCAGTATTACTTCGCCTTTATCAGACATTTTGTGGATTTCCTCTATTAGGTCTTTGTCTCCTTTATCTCTTTGATTTGGGGGTCTGTACATGACGTCAATTCTGAAGGGTTTTCCCTTGCCCGTGTCTACTGTTAGCCACAGTGACTTGAAGTCCCCAGGTTGCCCTTTTACTTCTGTGGCTTTTATTTCCTCCCGAATGTAAATGGCTATGCCTCCCCCCTCTTTTTTTGCCCTGCCTATTTTTCCTGAATAGACTGTAACCGGGAATGGCCGTATCCCATCTGTGGTTTTCCGCGAACCACGTTTCCGTTACAGCCACCCAGTCCAATCTTTCTATTTCCAAGATGGCTGTGAGTTTGGGAAGTTTGTTGGTTAGGCTCCTACTATTTGCAACCACTGCCTTCCAGAAATGTACATCCTCTTTGGAGCGAGGTTGTACCCTCTTCCTGGACTGCTCCAGTTTGCTCTTTCTGGCCAAGAGATAATAAAGGTTGCTAGTTTGGGTGGATGTTGGCTCCGATTTGTTTTCTGGGGATGTATGCGCACATCTGGCATTTTGGGGAGTGATAACCAGCCCACTGATGGCAGGGGTGTGAGCTTTTACTCTTTATTTAGTTTAAACTACCTGTATAGACATCAAGTTTTTGTCCCGAGTGCTACCACACCTTCTCTGTTTAGGTGCAATCTGTCGTATTCAAGAAAAGCTCTTTCCTCAAAAGTTGTGCCAGTTCCCTCTGTAGCGGTATTCCTTGTCTTTGCACCAATCACGCAGCCATGAGTTGAATTCACGTACTTCAATCTCTCTGACTCACTTGGTGCTCTTTCCTTTATTCCACACTGGCAGCACTTCTGAGAAGGCTAATTTGGACGGAAGGGAAAAAAGTTTGTTGACCAGGTCCTCGAAGTGTTTCTTGGCCTCCTGAACTGTGTGATTTGCCAAGTCAGTAGTACCAAGGTATACTGTTATATGTGTAACATCCCTTGATTCATGCACAACTGCCTTTATGCGGTTAGTGTCCCTACTTGCAGAGGCTCCTGGTAGACACTTTAGCACAATGTCGCTTTTAACATTTTGTGTTGGGTGGTATTCCACTCCTCTGATCACGGAATCCCCGATTATGAGAATTTTGCTTTTGCTTATACTCGTGCCATTTTTATTTTTAATTTTAGTATTTTTGTTGTTATTGCATTTGGTTTTGGTATTGTTGATTGTATTTGGAGTATTAGTATTTTTGCTTTCATCATAGTTTGTATTGGTTTTAATTGGTGTGTTAGCCTTTTTGGTGGTTTGATTTATTTACCTTGTATTACTTTGTCTGCGGTTGGTAGCAGTGTCGCGAACCTGTTTTCGGTTTGGTTGGCTGGAAAATGCTCCTGGTTTGTGGCTTCCTTTCTGGGCCTCCTACGATGTCGCCTTTTCCTTACCACTTGCCAGTCTCAGGGCCCTGCCTCGAGTCCTGGCCCCTGGCTGACATGCTGGTGCTGGTCGTGGGGGGGGGGGGTCAGGGAGGTATGCTATAGAGTTCCCTGTATTGGAGGTCATATATTATAGTCCAAGCATCCTGTAGTTGGGCTGCAAGATCTGCTATGGTGCAGCACGCACGGCAGGGTCCTGGTTGCCGTTTGTATATCCTATTGTACAGTGCACCGCGGTTTTCGCAACTGACAAGGTCCATTTTTAATTTATTTTAGTTGAGAGGTAGTGCCGATTCCTCTTTCCTGGCAGGAAGTGTGGACGAAAAAGAAAACAGAAGTGATTTTTGTTTTTACTGTGTACCTTACTACCTCCTATCAGGTGTTGTGGGTGGCGTTACATGCCTACAAAGCAAGAGCACCCAGGGGAGGGTGGGATTAGCAGGAGGGTGGGTGGGCATATCCGACTGTTCCCTGTATTCTGCAGGAAACAATCAGGTAGCTGTTGAACAGATGGAAGTGTAGCTTGTACTCCTGCAAGGTAAGAAGGAATCTGGTTTAGCTCAGTTGTTCTGTCCTTTGGCTCAGAGCAGCTCAGTTGAGTCCCCGCTGCTTGTTTCTAAGGGGGATTCACCAAGGTAAAACTGCTGTCAAGGAATCCCTGCTTCTGCACCTGTCAGAGTCTGCCTTCCCTCTGTGACTGGTCTCTCTCCCAGTCAGTGAAGATCAGTTAAGCTCAGCAGACAGTAGGGCTACGGGCTGGACTGCACTTGGCATATGCCTCCTAGGGTTGTCCTTTGTGTCTCAGCTGTTGTTTCTGGCTGAGAACTTTCTCCTAGCCGACCACTATTTCAGTAGTGGGTACAGCAGACAGTAAGGCTAGGGGCTGGACTGCTTTTGGCGTATGCCTCCTAGGGGTGCCCTTTGTGTCTGAGCTGTTGCTTCCAGCTGAGAGCTATCTATTAGTCGACCACTATGTCAGCAGTGGTACAGCAGTACAAATGATGATTTATATACAGCAGCCAGGAATACTGGGCAAGTGTTCCAACTGCTCCTTATGCTGAGAGAGCAGCCACTGGCTGGGTCTGAGCAGAGTGATCAAGGAGAGAAGTCACCTCAGTGGAGATAGGAGCCCGGACTGTGCACTCCAAGGGGGATTCACCCAGGAAGAACTGCTGTCAAGGAATCGCTGCTTCTGCACCTGTCGGAGTCTGCCTTCCCTCCATGACTGGTCTCTCTCCCAGTTAGTGAAGATCAGGGAAGCTCAGTAGACAGTAAGGCTAGGGGCTGGACCGCACTTGGCGTATGCCTCCTAGGGTTGCCCTTTGTGTCTGAGTTGTTCACCTGTCAGTTTGGCAGGCCCATCCCATAACAGCAGAAACCATGACAACCTACCGGGTCAGCAGGCCAATTCCCATGCAACAGTCTATAGGAGCAGTTATAAGTAAGACAACAGAAAGTAACTTATGATGAACCGATTGGGCTCAAAATTGGGGCTAACAGATTTGCCAGTGCTACTGCAGCAGTAGAACATTGCCATGTTGACTCAGCGTGAAAACTGTGAATGCAAAAGTGTCTTACTCTGAAGGCTCCGGGAGCCTCTGTCTTGTCTGTGTGTTGCTTGTGGTCTCCACCAATTAAGAATGAGAAGAACATCTTTGTTTGGGTCACTGTTGTGTAACATATCAATCAAGGTTTCAATTTTTTCTTGTTTTGCCTTTTTTGTTGCAGAGCATACCACTTCTGGTTATTAGTCTTGTTGGGCAAATCTGAAAAGTGAGACTTCTGAAGTCCCATCAATTTTCTGTCCCAACATAAGACCTCAGGCTCAGAATAAATATGTTTAAATAATACATGTTACTGCTCATTCTTTTCAACAGACCAAAGTGTAACCATTAGTGATAAATGTACAGGCAGCCCAGCAGCGTGGAGGGCTACGGCACTTATGCCTTACCTTCTGCCACACCAGGAACCCGGGTTCAGGAATGGGCTCAGGTCTTCAGGGGTTGACGGGGGAGAGAAGGGGACTGAGCATCCAAGAGACAGCTCTCCACTCCGGTGGTGGACAGGCATGTTTGCCTAATCCAGGCTGCCTCCCAGGTGGAGGTCTGGTAGCAGACCAGCATACAAGAGGCAACATGAGAGAGGGGACTGTGGCAAACGCCGGATGGGTGTGCCTCCACGCCACGCATGATTCCAGTCCTCCGCAGCAGAGTGAGGAGAAAAGCAGAAAAATGGAGCGTCAGTGGGCTTAATGAAGCCCAGTCCATCTGAGGAACTTGTGAGGAGACCCAGACAGGGATGTGAACGCAGAGGGAAGCAAGGGATCCGGCTTATGGAGATGGGGACTGTGCTAAGCGGCCACCAACTCACATGCAGGAGGATAAAAAATATATAGAAAAAAAGAGATACATTTATTCAACAATTTTTTTTATTTTTGTTGGTATTATTCATTTATAAAATTTGCACAAAACACTTACAAACATTGACCCCAGAAGGCTGGTACAAGAGAATGAGAGTAAGTCAATCCGTTTACACAATATAGGATTTGATTTTTTTTTTTTATTATTATTAGTATTAAGTAAATCTAGATTTCAGTAAATCAAGAAAATGCATCCCAGTCATAACTGGCACAAAGTAAGGCATTAAACTGCAGTGTGAATGGAAGAATGAATGAATGAACGAACGAACGAACGGGGCTCTCAAATTACTTGTGAGCGATACTGTGCAGAGTCCTTTCAGTCAAAATTTAAAAAAAAAAAAAGGTGCTGCCAGAAGTGCACAGGAGAGCTCTTCTACTGGCAGTCCCAGCTGCAGCTAGGTTTCTTCATTGCAGTCGGGGGAATAAGCTAGCAGACAGGACGGGCATTATTTTAAACAAAAGAAGGTACACTCAACAGCTGTTACTCAAATGCAATAGACCACTATGTGATCTATACCACTGTATTATAGCTGTCCATAGGTCGACATCTCAATGAGATTCATCCAACGGATAGCAACCACTGCATAGTTACCTTAACTTTGGTTTTGTCCACACAAATCCATCTCAAGTAAAGACAAAAAGCCTGCTTTCAGCTATGCCAAAAATCACCTTAAACATTACCAATAGCTACACACCATGCACCCCTATATGTAGCATATACGTTGCTTACTAATATTTAATGTAGTGGACCATCACCCACATTTTTCAATTTTTTTTTTTTTTCAAACTGTATGCCACCAACCTTTATAATTTTTTTAAGTAGCTCTGTCAACCCCTTACAGTTCTTTCAACACCTTAGACCTCATATTATTTCATGTTTTGTTTTTTTTATTACTTTTTTCTCTTTTCTTGCCAGCTGCAGCTCCCATTAGCTCCCCAGCAACTGCGTAGCTCCACCACTCAAACATATACCCCAGTGAATCCCTTGCCTGCACCACAGATTGTACTCCGCAGAAGGGCCTTCAGAGATGGCCGCCCCCCCCCCCAGAGAGCTCCAAAGTCACTGGCAGAGACCTCACCTGCTGGGGGAGGCCTGATTGTGCTGATGCTTCTGTACCATATAACAGCAGCGATGGAATTTCGATGACAGCAACATCAGCAAGTGCACATCAGCGAATACCAAAACTGCGACATGCACTACAGTGAGGACCAATATAAGTGGAGGTTCTCAATATTCTCCCAGGAGCCACATACTTCTCTATGTTTATGCTGGGGCTATGCTCTCTCAGCTTCCACAACCACCATTATTTAAATAATCATCTTCCCAGAGGGCTGCTGACCTGGGATGGGAGAAACACAGGACGGGAAGGGGGGGGAGAAGAGAGGCTACAATACTTTAAAACAAAACAAGTACACTTACACAAAGCTAAAATAGCAGCAACTGTGGGAATCGAACCACATCACATGTCCCACTGCAGGACACACATCCATGCACCTAACCCTCTGTACCACGCTGCTGCCAGCACACTTTGCAGCCTCACAGCAACTCCTCTTGTACTCCTCACTACTGCTCCCCCAGTGGTAAATCACTACAATACACTCGCTCATTCTACCATTGCTCAATAATCATAGCTGCCCATCCCTCCTTCGCTATTACGGTGTCGCTCTATTTACTCCACCCAGATCTACTCGCTCATATCACGGGTTACCGATGCTTCATCCTGCCACGCTGTGATATTTCCTGTTTTCCCATCCTAAGATGCCCGATGTGAATGGGGAGACCACAGGCATGTATGGCATGATTAGGCTGCTGCATCTTCTCTGCTCCATACCGTCCCTGAGTGCCTGGCTCCACCTGCGGGCCTCCAGGTGGCACTTCTGCACCGAGAAATGGTCTTGCTGGCATCCAGAGGATGCTAGTGTTATATGCGTAAGAGATGCTAAAACCTCCCACCCCTGCCTGCCCTCCAGCTCGTTCCCAAACTTGGGTCACCTACATCATGAGCGAGAGCACTGCCTCAGCACTGACAGGCCAGTCATATTATTTACGAGTTACAAAAAACTAATTTTATGATTGCCCACTTGCTTGGTAATGAAGCTGGCCATTTTTTATTCCATCCTGTTTTCTTTCTAAAACTGAAGAAAAAAATAATATCAAAACTTCTTGTGTTTTCAATCCTTGGTCTCACATCACTGTATCCTTTCTAAACATTAGGAATAAAACGCCCACACAAAGTCCAGCCATCATGATGCAGCAGTCTCCTCATACTGAAACCTGAGTAGCCAAGCTGTGTGGAGGGTGCTCCAAAATTTCGAAGAGGGCACAGTGGGACTAAATCAGTGACGGTAAACAGAGTGATCAGCAATTTCTGCAGACAGAAGGAGAGCAATCATTTTTTTTTTTTTTTTAAACTAGGGAGTATTTGAGGCCAGCTAGAGTTGAAAAAATCAAATTGATCAAATTGTTTCATTCCCATGGTGTACAAAACTCACAGTTCGTACAAGTCTTCCTACTACCCACCCTGGGTGTGCGCTATCAATGGTTAGAGTAAATTAAATTTGGCTAACTTTTTCATGTTTGCAGTCTGCATTTTGGCTAAGGCATTTGGGCACTAAGAATTTTTACCTTCAGTTAACCTGATATAGTGAGTAATCCAGTTCACACATGACTAAAGAAATTTGGTGCATTTCAGCCACAATGGTTAATTATTTTTTTTTTTTTTTTAAACATTTTAGCGCTCACCCAGCACACCCCCCTGCCAAGCAAAAAGAAAGAAACAAAACAAAAACTGTTTTTCCAGGCACTGGACAGAAATTTTTTTTAACCTACTCCTCCGAGTGAACAGACATTCCATCATCAAACTGCTCCCCCTGAAAAGGGACCAGCTGAGAGCTCACATCTGTGTGCGTGTGTGTGTGTGTGTGTGTGTGTTTTGGGGGGGGCAGGATACTCCTCTTTGGATGGCAGAGAGACACTGTAATGGGTTTGAGGAACAATGTAACATCTACACAAGCCGTTCCTCCTTGTTTACCACAGTTTTTCACCCTGCTCTCTTTGAATGCCTTCCCAGGATGGAGACTGAAGCCTCGCTCCTCCCACAACCTCAGTTTCAAGACAGCACCAAGCCACCCACTTGCACCATGCTCCCTGCAGTGCCATGGAGCAATACTAAAACATCAAAAACCTCCACCCACCCTCCCCAGAGACGGCCTTGTGGGACTCTAGATTCTCATCCTCCTACACCTACTACCAGCCCACAACATTGTTTTGGGATTGGGACATGAACACAGATAGCCTGCATGCTAGTTGCTCCCCAGATCTGTACTATTAGACAGGTCCAGAAATACATTTACTGAACTGAACACATCTGCCCAATGTGCGCCAAAAGTACTGTTACTTTCCTATGTAGACCAACCTCTTAAGACACGACAATCTACAAAGAACAGCTTTACAGATAAACAAACTGGAAAATTCTCAATTGGAACACGCCTTGATGAAACTGGTTTATTATACTATAGGAACAAAACCAACAATCCACTGTTATTTTTAAACTGGAATCCTGAACAACTGGATAGCTACGCAGGCAGTGGGATAGGGAAACTTCCTCCAATAGATCAGTGGCCCGAGTCCAGCTCAGATCATAATAGGTGATAAGGGGCCATTCAGAAAGCTGAAGGGCTGCTCCATCCTGGTGGTACGCACAGCAATAAGAAATCAAAGTGCAAAAGTCAAAAACTAGGCTAAGTCATCACAAACTTCCATGCATTCCAATTTATGCACATTAAAATCCAAGTTTATTGCAGGTACAAGAAGAGATGAACTGCCTCCACAGCCTGACCCAAAGTTTCTCCCAGTGACTCTGGGCTTTGTCAAGGAAAAGCAGCTATTACCTAATCAATTATGTAGTCTATGAGAAGTGAGTTGAAGAGTTTGCAAATCAGTTCCTAGTGTGCATCTGTCCATATCACAAAATCCATACATCGACTCTATTCTAATTCGACTAGTTGGCCTTTGCTGGCAGAATTCACTAAATTCCCACCAAACACTTTGTCAATATGGTTTCAACTACAACACCTTTCTCAACTGGCTCAAGTCTTTTACTTCTGTCAGGTGTTAGCAACAGATGTGGAGTTCTTATTCAGCTTGATCAGACCTTCACCCAATGAAGACAACTGAGTCTTTCTTACATTATTCAATTTGTGGACACACAGAGAGTGGTGTCCTTTGAATCCTTACAGAATAGATATGGCTTCACAGGTAGGGAACATTTTCGCTACCTGCAAGTCAGACTAATCTTCTAGACAGGTAGGGAAAATGTTCATTACCTGCGAGTTCGGACTAACCTTCTACAGAAAATGACGGATCTGACTAAAATTCCAGATCTGGCTCCAATGCTGCTGACGCTGCTCCTCAGGATGATCCAGGGCACAAACTGAGGACACTTGACAGGTAACTTTTATAGGGCACTTCAAGATCTGTTGGGAAAGTCTACCAAATCAGTCCTAGGGAAACTGAATTCTGAGCTTGACACAACAGTGTCCTACAAGCAATGGTTCTGACACACGTTACCAGCATTAAAGAATAACCTCTTCAGTTGGCCTGCTGGCACAGTGGTAGCACTACTGCTCGCGACGCCGACGACCTGGGTTCAAAAGCGAGCCAGGGGTGTCAGAGGGCCAGCCAAGGGGAGGAGGATTGAGCATCTGTGGGGCCACTCTCCTCCTCCGGGGGCTTGGTGCTTCACTGGCTCCTGGCGGAAACCAGGGGAAAGGCACCCTGAGCCACAAGAGGCGGGGGACATGTGGCAGACGTTGGCGTGTACGTCCTTGACATCAGCACATGCCACATACCCCACACAGAGAAACCCGGAAAATAGAAATTTAAATACCTATAAATTTTCTTTACTGCTGGTCTCCGGGCTCCTCACTTCTGGGAAGTCCTTCCTGGTACCACATGACAGGCAGGATGCAAACGGACTTCTGCAGGATGGCGGTACCCTCCCGCTCGTTTCCTCCAGACGTCAGTACTTCTATAGCAATTGTCCCCTGATGAAACACATAACTTGGGAACAAACAAAAGAAGGTTAGGGAAACTTGTGGCCGGAGGCAGACTTTCAGCATCCTGGGAGGGCCGGAGCCCAGAGACCAGCAGTCAGAGAAAGCAAATTTACAGGTATTTAAATTTCTATTTCTGTCTCCTAAACCTGGTCTCCGGGCTCCTCACTTCTGGGATATACTAAAACAGTACATTCCTCCACTTCCTAGGTGGGAAGAATATCCATAGTCCCTTATGGGTCCACCACTGCCTGCAGGACCCTGCGGCCAAATGACGCCTCAACTGAGATGGCAACATCCAACTTGTAGAACTTTGCAAAGGTATGGACGACCACGTGACCGCTCTATACAAGTCTGCCGGAGAAGCGTCTCTGAAGTCCGCCCAGGACGCAGCCATCGCACGTGTTGAGTGAGCCCGCACTGGTCCCGGCAGGTCGATCCTGGCCTTCCGGTAAGCCATGGAGATGGTGGAGCGAATCCACCTAGCAAGAGAGTCCTTTGATGCTTTCTTACCCACATTCAGGCCTGATGTAAGGATAAATAGACTTGAAGTCTTACGGACTGAGTCAGATCCGTTGATGTAAATCTTGAGAACTCTCCTTGGATCAAGTGTGTGAAATTCCCTCGCCTTCTCATTCTTGGGATGAGGACAGAAAGAGGGAAGGTTTCTAGACTTGGTTGCAGTGAAAGGGAGACATCACCTTTAGTAAAAAAGGAGGGATCTGTCCGCATAACCACCGAGTCCTGATGAAAGACAGTGTAAGGTTCTTTGGATGACAGGGCTCCTATCTCACTGCTGCGGCACGCTGAGTAAGAAAGACTGCCTTCATAGTGAGATGAAGCAAAGATGCCTCCTTTAAGAGCACAAAAGGGGGCTTAGTGAGTGCTTTGAGTACAAGGTTGAGCCTCCAAGGTGGATACGGATTTTATTGGAGGACTCTTCAACGTTGCTGCTCTCAGAAATCGTCGAACGTGAGAGAGAGCTCCTAAAGATTCCCCTAAGTCCGCCAACAGGAGCACCCCTAAAGCAGAAACCTGGACTCTTAAGGTAGCCGTTTGGAGGCCCTATTTGAAACCCTCCTGAAGGAATAGAAGGATGGTAGGCAGAGGCACAGAGTCATCTGGTAGGGAGGTGGTTCGTAACCAGAACAGGAATTTTCTCCAGATCCTATAATAAACCTTGGAGGATGAGGCCCGTCTGGATTGAATCATCATTTCAATGACCGACACAGAGAGACCTAACTCCTTGAGAGTTTCCCGCTCAATCTCCATGCCGAGAGGGACAGATTGCGAGGACTGGGATGCAGCACTGGTCCCTGATGTAGCAGGTCTGGGCTTTCTTGGAGCACCAGAGGAGGATGCAGAGACGTTTGGACTAATCGAGGAAACCACGGTCTGTGGGGCCAGTGTGGGCAAACCAGAATCATTTCTGCTTGATCTTGGGCAAGCTTGTGCAGTACCCTGATAAGACTGGAATTGGAGGAAAGGCATACAGAAGATCTAACTGTCCCCAGTTGATGGAGAAAGCGTCCTGTGCTATGGCCCTCTCATCCTTGGTGAGAGAGCAGAACTGCGGAACTTTGCAATTTTTTTTGCCAAGCGAAAAGATCTACCTACAGGTAGCCCCACAGTGCTGTGATGAGTTGGAAGGCGCTGTCCTTGACCTCCCACTCACCTGGCGGGATGTCCTTTCGACTTAGCCAGTCTGCTGTGACATTTTCCTGGCCTGGGATGTATGCGGCCCTTAAGACTCCCCAGGTTGTTTTCCGCCCACTGAAAGAGTAGAAGAGTCTCCTGCAGCATCAGAGAACTTTTTGTTCCTCCCAGGTGGTTGATGTAGACCACTGTTGTCCAATTGTCCGTGAGGATGAGACGCCCCATTGGAAAGCTGTGCCTTGAACTGCTGCAGTGCCAGGCAGACTGCCCACATCTCCAGCACACTGATGCTGTAGCGAGATTCCACCAGGAACCACTTACCCTGTGCCGAGAGTTGTTCCGAATGTGCCCCCCAGCCCCAGAGATTGGCATCGGTGGTGACTTTCATCTGGGGAGGGTGTCCCAGTTTGAGACCCCTCATGACGTTGACCTGCTGAGTCCACCATATAAAGGAGTCCTTTACTTCCGAGATACCCAAATCCTCTGGTCAATTGTGCCCCTCGATTGTGCCCATTGCTGGAGGAGGCCTGACTGGAGAGGTCGCATGTGGACTACAGCCCAGGGGACTAAGTCTGCCAGGGAGACTATCGTCCCTATGAGTTGCATGAATGAACGAACCAGCAGTGACTGGGCTGGTTGGAATTTGCTGACGAGTGCCCTCAGTTCTTTGAATTTCGATTCCGTGGGAAAAACTGTTCTGGAACGTGTTAATATTCACTCCCAGATGATTCAGAGACTGACGGCCACAGGGAGCTCTTCTTCTGGTTGATTACGAACCCCAGAGAGATGCGGCACTGAGTGACCTCTGTCACTGCCTGGGCTGGTTGATCGTACAGTGGGGCTTTGATGAGAATGTCGTCCACAGATTCCTTGACCACCTCCTTTAGAGCTGATCCAAAAAGAAGGCTTCCTTCATAAGGGGCGTTTACCAAATGCATCTTCGAGGAGGCATCCATCTGCCATGGCCAGAGCCATAAGTTGCACTGAACCGAGGTCAGGTAAAACATAGCTCTTGCTGCGCACCTGACTGCTTCCTCCGAGATGTCAGCTGAGTAGGCCGAAGCTAGCCCCATTAGCTGCAGGTGTTGTAAAATGGATTTATTCTTTTCTGGCTCATCAGCTAGCTAGAATGCCAGATCAGTGGCCCAGGAGAGAGCAGCCCGAGCTGAGAAGAGGTTAGCCGTAGCTGCCTTGAGAGATGCTGCGGTGGACTGAAAGGCTTTCTTTAGAGAGGTGTCCACTTTCCTATCTACTGGATTCCTCAGGGAGGCTCCACCCTCTGCTGGGATAACCGGCTTTTTAGTGAGGTTTGAGATTAGAGGTTCGATCCTGGGACAGTCTAGCCATCTCTCCGAAGGTTTCTTGTCGAATTTCAGTAGCTTGGTTAGGCGGCGTGGGACGAGGTAGGAACGCTCTGGTTCCTGACATTTTTCCTTTAAGAGGTCCTCTATGGCAGGAGGGATGGCGAGAGCTGTCATTGGATTTGAAGCCAATGCGAGCCTGAAAGCTGGCTTTGTTCGCTTGGGTTCTAGAGAGGATGGACTCAGGTGGATCTCGTCTGACACTTGTTTAATAAAAAAATCTAGGTCGTCCAAATCAAAGTTTCTGGCTGGGGAGGAGTCCGAGTCGGAGTCCAAGTTTGGGAGTTCCCCCTCCTCTGGAGATGAATAGCCGGACACTGTGGGCAACCTGTCCCGTCTGTGCTTCCCATGGGTGGTGTCTCTGGATCTGGACCTACTCCTGGATCTGGCCCTCTTCCTTCTCCTGTCGCGGCGTGAGGAGTAGGGAGTGTCCTCATCCAAAAGACGGAGAAGGGGTGTGCTTGTGGGTGGCTGTCCTATGGGTCCTAGGCTCTGGTGACTGCTGAAGGACGTCAAAATATGAGGGGTTGAGAGCGAAGGCCCTGTTCAGTTTTTCCATTAGGTCTGGGGCTAGAGCCCTAGCCGAGTGGAGGAGCCCCTCTGAAGAGGAAGACTGTCCCTGACCCATGGGCTGGTTTTAAACGTTCTGAGATTCGGAGGCAGATGCCTCGTCTGCCTCGTCCAAGGTTGGTGACCTTGCGCTGTCGCATTTGACACACAGAGACCCTGCAGATGTGGCCAGCATGGGTGTTCTGCACTTGTGGCATTTTCTGCCTCTGGTGGGCCTGTCCAGTTTTGATGAGGACATGCTCACAATTTTTTATTTTAATTTAATTTTGTCCTGAGTTTGAAAAACCAGTCCCTTTGATATCTAGCTGCCCCCTGGAGAGGTCGGTCGATGAGCTGCACCAGGCAATGCTCAACGAGCAGCGTAATGCTCTGTCCCCGTTGTCGTTTTGAATGGCCCGCCTCTCCGCCTGCAAAAGAGCATGAAAGCTCAAAAGTTAATCTCCCAGGGTTGAAGAGCCCAAGTAGACCATGTGGCTCTCTGGCTGGCAGGCATGTCGATGGCCTAAGCCTCTGTTTTCAGTGGCCATCGACAGAAGAAAAAGCTCTGAGCAGCCGACACTGTCGACGAGCCGAAATTCCTGAGAGGCTCATCGACGAGGAGGTTGATGAGGAATATCCTACAAATGACCCCGGCCGAAATAACACTAATCTGCTGGCCCCAGCCCCCGATAAACATTGCTCCGTTGGCTGTGTCGTTGGGGGGGGGGGGCTCCTCGTGGAGGAGAGTCAAGCCTGGGCTGCCTGCTCCGAGGCGTAGCATGAGGCACTAAACGACTGTGGGGCTCCCTCAGGGAGATTCTTCTAGAGGCACTGTCCCCTTTCCTGCTCCACTAGTCCCAAGCCCCAGAGGCTGAAATCCGGAGGGGGACACTGCGCGAGAAGTTGAGAGGGAACCCAGCTGTGCAGCTTGCAAGGCTGAGACAGGGTTCCCTGTGCTAGCGCTGACTAGCGCTGTTGAATTGGTCCAAAAATAGAAATAAGCACAAATACTCACAGATGAAGTCTTCTGCTCTGTCACTCCTGTGACAGAGGTCCTGCAGAGCTCCTACCACTAGACAGGCAGGAAGTAAAACTGACATCTGAAGGAAACGAGTGGGAGGGTCTTGCCGTCCTGCAGAAGTCTGTTTGCATCCTGCCTGTCACGTGGTACCAGGAAGGCCCTCCCAGAAGTGAGGAGCCCAGAGACAAGCTTTAGGAGTGAGAAATGCCCTGCAGCAGGATGAAGAGGAGCGCCCACAGGCCCCGCACCCAACCAGCTGGGCACGCCGGCCTGAACTGGATCTGTGCTTTGGGGGAACAAGTCCTAGGGGAAGATGACTGGAAGGTAAGTCCTGGTTGACGCTGGAGTAACAGAGCTGGGGTGCTCCTCTGAAGGACGGCTGTCTGGGGTGGGGGGGGGGAGATTACCTCTTCAACAAGGTGTACAGAATTCACATGGAAAGGTTGCTACAGATTTTTTCAGAAACTCCAGTAATCCTAGCACAGTTTCGTCCAACAGAATATGGCAGATGCAGGTGCCAATGTGGAGAAGCTAAACATAGAAACATACGACAATGACGGCACAAAAAGACCATGGTCCACCCAGTCTGTCCAAGTTCTCTATTTTGCCCTGGGACCCACTGTCCCTCCATGGTCCTAGCCCTCCCCGCCAATTCTCCCGACCTGAGCAACAACTATACTCTTCATTCTGTCCCAGCTGTGCTTGAAACCATGAAAGGTTTTTGCTCCTACCACTTTGGCTGGTAGACTGTTTCAAGGTTCTACCACTCTTTCTGTAAAGTAGTACTTCCTCACATCTCTCCTGAACCTACCTCCAGTTAATTTCCATTCCTGTCCACGTGACCTCAAATTGGTAGTCAGGCTAAATAGTTCCCCACAGTTCACTCTGTTAATTCCTTTCAGGAACATGAAGGTCTCAATCATATCTCCCCTCTCCCTTCTGATCTCCACCGAGCACATGTTCAGTGCCTTGAGGCGCTCCTTAAAGGACCCGCCCTGCTGGCCCTGAATCATTTTAGTCACCCTGCATTGCACCATCTCCAGCCTATCCCAATCTTTCCTGAGGTGAGGACTCCAGAACTGGGTGCAGTACTGCAGGTGTGACCTCACTAAGGATCTATAATGGGGAAGTATTTCTGTTTCCCTTCTACTATCAATACCCCTCCCTATACAACCAAGCATCCTACTCGCTTTGCTATATGCCTAGTTGCACTGACTCGATTGTTTGAGGGAGTCACTGATGATAATTCCAAGGTCCCATTCCTCAGCTGTAGTGCTAAGTCTCACCCTACCCATCCAGTACTCTGTCCTGGGATTCTTGCTCCCTAGGTATATTACCTTGCGCTTCATGACATGAATTTCAATTGCCAAATCTTAGACATCACTCTAGCTTTTTTAAGTCCCTATGCATTTCCCAGATTCCCTCATTGGACTCACTATCCACCCTCCCACAGAGCTTAGCATCATCCACGAAGAGACACAACTTGCCCCAGATTCCATCACCAATGTTGCTGATGAACATAAGAGGACCAAATTCAGAACAGATCCCTGTGGTACCCTCCTCATGACCTCACTGTCTTTTAATTTGACCCCACTGACCACAACCCTCTGCTGCCTTCCCTTTAGCCAGTTACACAGTTTACTATGACCTCAGCCACCCACAGATTCTCCATCTTCTTCAGCAAACATCTGTGAGGCACTGACTCGAAAGCCTTGTTGAAGAGGAAGAGGAAACAGAGCAAATCCACAGCATGGCCCCTATCCAATTCCCTTATCATCCAGTCAAAGAAAACTATCAGGTTAGTCTGACAAGACCGGTTTACTATTCTGGAGCCTGCTGGCTGCTCTCCAAGTAGTCCCTGAGGTCTTCTTTGAACAGTGACTCCATCAACTTCCCTACAACAGATGCAAGACTGACATGTATGTAATTCCTGCTTGTTCCTTGCCCCCCAATGAAGCAGAACCACATCTGGCACCCTCCAAACCTAAAGATAATCATTCACATATATTTTAGTCATTTCCAATATTAAAACTTTCTGGTAGGATACTGTCAAGCAATTGGTGGAGTTATCCCTCTCTGGAGACCTAGTATCCCCAATGGTAGTGCTTGGGTCTATCCCCCAGAATGTTGATTAAGTAAAAGAGCACTAGCTTATGTCTACATTTCTTCTGCCAAGAAAGTCATCATTCGACAGTGGATGCAAGCTACTCCTCCTACAACAGACCAATAGTGTACAACAGTTCAAGAGATTTATCACATGGAGCGACTTACTGCCTCCATCCATGACTGATTAGACTCATTCAGAACAAGGTGGCAAGGATGGACGCAATATTACATGACTAGAGATAGTACCTTTGTACCATAAATTTATTTCAGTATATACACAGGACAGGACTCATTTGTGTTACTGGCACAGAAATGATCACAAAATGGGTTCCTGTTGAGGTGCTGAAGCTTTCCAGCACAAGTCTTCCTAACAGCTGTATTACCTGTGGATATAGCAGCACTGTTCTTTAAACCTGTACCTGCAAACATCTCTGTACTATGAACTTGTTATCTGGTGCTGGAGATGCACATGCTGATATAGTTGTATTGACCCAATAAAAAGTTTAAGTTAAGAAACAAAATCCACAAACTAGCACCACTGATTACAGTCTCAGATAAACTAAGTGACTGAGAATAAAGTGAGCATAAAGTGTCCGATCTACCCTCTCACCAGATGGAGGTGTGCTTTCCAAACAGGGTAGAGGAAGGGGGAAGGTAGGGACACCAGTGACCAAAATGGGTCAGAGGTGTCGGAACAGGCAGGGAAAAGGGCCAGGCTAGATAACCTACTGGTTCTTTTTACTGTAACAAAGTCTATGTTAAAGCACAATAACAAAGGGCAGTTTTGGAACATCTGTATTCTGGCTCCACCTAAGTCATGCTAATAAGCTAAGTGTTGTCGATGTCAGATCAGCAGTCCTTTCTGAACGACCTAGGATGCTGATGTCGGCTCAGCAGTCTCTATCAGACAATCTATGGCGTTAATGTGAGATGTGCAGTCTCTTGAAAAAGCGCTGCCTCGAGGACTCGCTCACTCTGTCTCCATCCCCCCCCCCAACTCTCTTAATTTCTGCTTGTTTTAGAGTGCCTCAGGTGATTATGTTTGGTAGACATAGAAATATAGAAGTTGACAGCAGATAAGGACCGTTTAGCCCATCCAGTCTGCTCATTTCCCTATCTGGCAGTCCTACCTTTTCATTGTCATGGCTCTGTGAATGCAGGATCAACCAGATAGTTCTGTAAAATTACAGAAAAAAAAAAAAAGGATCAGCAGAAGAGCGAAGGGGATGATTTTCTCTCGCTAAGCGAGACACAGCCGCCATGTTTTTAAAACTGTTCTACATGTCCACAGACAAACAGAGGCAAATCATGAGGCATGGTTTGAAGAAACGTCACAGCGCATGTCTAGGAAGTGGACTTGGGGACTATAGCAACAAGCGCACAGTGTTACATAGATACATAGACAGTGATGGCAGATAAGGGCCTATGGCCCACCCAGTCTGCCCATTTGAGCTTGTAAGTTCAGTTTATATTTTCCAAGAAGTCTGTTGCCCCTTACCCCTGACCTCCAGAATTCCTTTATGTTGTTATGTGTTGGAGAGTCTTGTGCTTGTGCTCTTCAGTTTTTCTGATAATACTATCATTCAGAGCACAGAATTATAGTATTACAGGCTCTGAATGATAGCATTATCACTTTTCATCAATGGTATTATCACTTCTTGACCAATGGCATTACGGCATTTTTTTTGTATGCTTTAGTATAGTATCAAAAAGGATTACCCATATATTAGAAACGAAAAAAACAGAAATGCAGAAAAGCCTATGGAAAATACAGCCAAAAATAGGATGGGGGACATATCATGACTGTTGAGTGGTTACACTATTTCTGTGAAAGGTTATTTAATTGTTGACATAGGTTTTGCACAACAGGAAGTGGAAAGATTTACCTTAAATACTTTAAAGGTAAAAACTGGATAAGTACTTTAAAGAAAAATATATTTCTGGAAATAACAAGGCAGTCTAGAAGGACCATTGGTCATTTCCAGTCTAAGCTACCCTCCTTTCAATTCAACCTTATATTTATTATGAGCCACTTTCTAATCTAGTTTATATTTTGCACTCCTGTGTGTACCACGTTCTTTTTTATTAATAATGCATTGTACTTTTCATATTCTATTTAGTTTTGCATTTTTTGCAAACTACACTATATTGTGTTTATTTGCACTATTTTGTTGCCTGTACTCTAGCATGCCATCTGTAGAATTATCCCTTTTACCGTTCCCCCAGATTGCATCTGAGAATGAACCTCAGCTCAGCGTGCCTTTCCCAGTCACCAATTTTAAACAGTTTCTGTTTCTTATTGTGGGTCAGACCTCACCTTCATGGATGCCAGTCACATTCCAGTTTATAAAGAACCAGAGATGGACTGCCACTATTGCAGCAGGCAACAGAATGAGACAGCCAATCAGTCCAATGATTGTGCAGAAGATTGCTCCAATCCACAGAAGGTCCAGAACATCTGTGTGTATATCACAAGAAAGGGAGCATCAGCTCTAAAAACATTATTAAGCAACAGTGCAAGCCGGCTTGGAGGAAGGGGGATTGTAAGCGTACCAAATACAACTTCCGCTGCTACCATGCTCGTGTTTCATAAGTAGCACAGCACAAGGGCAGCAACAGTTTTATTTAGAACATGAACAAATTAAACAGCTGCTTGCAGTACTGATCTATAACATTCACAGAGGTGGCATCTGCTGTCATATCAGAGTGGCTTTCATACCAGTTCTGTATTAGTATTGTAGAATATTTTCAGAAGTAAATACAAATTGAACAAGAAAGACAGAAAAATAATTGAATAAAAAAACAACAAATGTTTCAAACCTTTCAGTGCATTTCTTTTGTTGCTCTTCTCTTCCAACTTCTCTAGCATATTTCACTTCTTATTTATTCTCTCACTGCTAGTTTCAGTTTTGTCGTTTGTTTTTCCCTTTCATTTACCACAAATCTTATCAGCTCCTCAGCTGCTTGTTTAGTTCACCACTGCAATTTGCCTCAATCACTTTGTTCTATTGTTTCCTTCTATTTTTGTTGCTATGCCTCAGACTGGCAACTGAAAGCAAACCCTTCAGTAATAATTCAGACTAGCGAAAGCAGGGCTAGTTGTGAACCATATTCCTACACATGGAGATCTGTTCAGAAACTGCCAAGTGCTTCTGTACTACTGGCAACTGACACCTATTGTTAAAGACACAAGCACAGACATTTTAACACACAGAATGTATTGTGAAGCAGTTTTTTTTTCCTCAAGACAGGATTCTTTCGTAATGAAGACCGGCAAAGTCACATGGGATTGTACATTGCGCTGCCATCTGGAGCATCAGGGTTCGTGTGTAGGTCCAAGAATCTTACCAGGGGAGAGCTAGGAACTGAGAAGTTGTGGAGGTGATCAACTCAGCTCCTGTGGAGTGGTAGCACATCCTGTCCTGCAATGGCACACCCTCTGACAGCAGCCATGGAATGGCATTGGTATCAGCTAAGACAGCTTCTGGACCACTCTCACCACCAGAGAAAGGGTGCAACCCATAGCAACTGTTAATGTCAAGGTGGGAGACGAAGTGGGGAAAGACTTAAAAAAATGGGATTAAAGAAAGAAAGATAATCTATTCTGTACTGCAGACAAATTATAGCTGTAACAGCTAACACGATGGGTACATCAATCAAAATGGCAAGGGGAAGAACTAAGGACCACTTGGGATTATTCTGTCTTTTGAAAGTTTTAAAGAAAAACCACCAAAAATACATAGATACATACAGTATGTGTCTACAAGCAGAAAAAGTCTCATAGTCTATCCAGGATGCCTGGATTTTCTTTAGGCCCTCACCAGACTATAACTGGCTAGGCTGCTAGCAGATCAATTACCCCACAGTTCCACTTAAATTAACCCCCCTTCCACGTTTGGTTACACCCCATCCCCCGTCAACCTCACCAGTCCCATATGTCTATTTCACCCCTTCTTAACGCTTGCCACTGTGTTCACCCTGAACAGCCCCACTGACAATTCTACTTTTTCACCATGCTCTCCATGAAGAAGTATTTCTTTACATTTATCCCATATTCCCCCTGCCTGCTTCTAGTGGTGAACCTTGAGATGTACCACTCGCTAAGCAAAAAGGGACACTGTCAACCTTTTTTTTCCATCATACTACAGTATTTCTTGCCAAAAAGCCACACAGTATAATTGCTTTTTTCCTCTAAAATTCATTGATTATGCTTGTTCTTTTATCTGGTTCCTTTCCAAGAACTGAAACACATGTTAATAATGTAATTATACCCAACCTTGTTTTGTTTCAAATCATTGATCTACTTTTATTGCATACTTCCTGAACATTAGGAACACCAACAAACAGTGGCGCCACTCATGATGCAATAGTCTCCTTTCTTCCCACTGTATAATGAGTGGCTAGATTGTGTTGAGAGTGTTCCCAAGTTCCAAAGATGCAGTGGAAGTTGATCAAGGACTGTGAACAAACACATGCTTGTGTGGCAACGCCAGAATGATGGTCAGTGGGTTTTTCAAAAAGCAGCAGTTGAGTTAAGCAGAAGTGTCTCTGCTGGGATCCTTCAACTTGCACCAAACACTGAAAAACAGACTTTAAATATTAGTAAATACCTTCAAAATTGCTCTGCCTAAGAAAACTAAGCTCCAATTTACTCGCAGAATGGAAGAATTCCTGACTACATTGGCCAGACAGTAGTAAACAGCAGCAAAGAGAGACCAAAGGGGGACGCTGCAGGAGCAGTATCAGAAGCCTGTGCCAACTAGGAGGGACGATGATGGTGCTTGACCAGATGGTCTCGGCCCAAGTCCCTGTTGTTTTCTCCCAAACTGGACAGACTGGCTGATCAACACTCCACCCCGTCAAAAGAAACAGCAGGACAGGGCAAAAAAAATAGCAAGGTTAAGTCATGGATCTCATTACTAGAACACCACACAGGCAGCCTACCCACCAAGATTCAGCAGCAAATACATGGAGGATACTCGCGGAAACAATAGATCATCAGGAAAATGTGAATTGGAGGAATACGTGTGTACACAGATGGCTGGCCATACTCTTGATTTGATTTTTACTAGTGGCATGGGGATTTCTAACATATCTGCTGAAACAGTTGTTTGACCCGACCATTTTGTTTTGTGGTTTGAGGTGATGAGCAAAGTAATTACTGTCCCCCGCTGAAATTGTCTACTGTCGTAACTGGAGAAGTACTGTACCTGATATTTTTGGGGTTCATGTGGACATTGGGGGTGCAGTGCAGTGGTTGAGGCTTATACTGTAGCTGTCCTCGCTGCAGCTAACTCACTGGTGCCAGTCTGCCTCCATCCACATCAAGGATGTCACAGCTCTCCCCAGTATATGATAAGCTGAGGGGACTGAAAAGATGTGAACGAAGGCTTGAAAGGCACTGGAGGAGATCTGGCCTGCTTTCCAACAAACTTGTCCTGATCTCTCATTATCAAAGTTATCAGGAGGCAATGACTGGTGTGAGGAAACAATATTATTCCTCCCTCATTAAGGCTGGGGAAAACAGATCTGCAGCTCTCTTCAGATTGATAGATAAGATTCTTAATCCTGACTGTCTTGGCTCTCGGTTAGAGCGAAGTTCAGCGAAGAGATGCGAGTGGATTTTTCATTTTTTTTCCATAGACAAGATTGTGGAGATACAGCAAAATACCTTCTCCACTAATGCTGGTCACCTGGGCAGTGCTCAAGAAGCTGAGGCAACAATCTCGGGTGCTGTGGACAGACTTTCAACCAGCTGATTACGCAGAAATCTGCCAGGTGCTGTAAGCGATGCGCCAATCTTCTTGCATCTTAAATCCTGCCCCCTCCCATTTGGTTAAGGTGAGCTGGCAGATATTACTGCTAGAGTTTGTGGAGACTGTGAACTCTTCATTGAGTGAAGGTGTTTTCCATGACCCCCTTGAGAAGCCCCTACTCAAGAAGTCAAATCTACAGCTGGAAGATTTCACAAACTACAGGCCTGTTTCTACCCTTCCTTTTAGAGGGAAGATGATAAAGAAACTGTTGGCAATTTGTCTGACGTAACACCTGGAGAAGTGTGAATTCTATGAGCCTCTCCAAATCAGGTTTGGTTCTCGCCACAGCATGGAAACCATGTTGGTCTGGGTCACAAATGATCTGCTCCTGATGAAGGATCGGGAGGAGCCATCTGTTTTGGTTCTCCTTGACCTGTCATCAGCACTTGATACTGCGGATTACGGGGAGTTCGTTGAGCACTGAGGTGTTTATGTGGATTGACTGGCACAGCGTTACACTGGTTCAGATCCTTCATGGAAAAATCGCCACAGACTGTGGTGTTGGGCAACTGTCAATCTGCCCCATCACCAGTTGCACGTGGTGTCCCTCAGGGCTCTATACTCTCCCCGTTGTTACTCGCAGTATATATGCTTCCACTGGGAAAAATGATCCGAAAGTATGGCTCGAGTTTTCACTGCTACACAGATGACACTCAGCATTACCTTTTGTTTAGACCCGCTCAGGGGGATCCAATGCGTGCAACTCAGGAGGCCATCACTGAGATCAAGCACTGGACAACTACGAGCTGGCCAAGACTCAATCTCAGAAAAAATGAGCTGCTTCTAGTGGGCTCAAACCACCTGGTGTCCACAGTAAAAGGAGATCCTGTTCTCCCTGTCGTGATGAGGAGTTACTGCAGACTAAGAAAGAAGTTTGCAATCTGGGAGTAACTTCTGACAGTCAATTGGATTTAACATCTCAGATTACTACTGTTATTAGGAGTAGGCTTTACCACTTGAAAAATGTAGCCAGACTGTGTCCTTTCCTTGATCACAGCAATCTGCGCACACTAGTGCAAGCTTTCGTTACCTCATGAATTGACTACTGCAATGCACTCTACTGAGGCCTTCCAGCTACTCAGCTTCGCTGCCTGCAGTTACTGCAGAACTTGGCGGCCAGATTGTTAACTGGTACATCCCAACTCAATCATACTACCCCCGGTTTACGGGACTTGCACTGGCTGCCAATTACATAACATTTGAATTTAAAATTCTTTTGCTGGTCTATAAGGCCATAGATGGACTGGGCCCACTCTACATTTCTGAATTACTGCCAACACATCAGGATTATCGGGGCACAACAGCTGTCCGCTCAGATACCCAAGGGGCTTTTGTCAGTCCCAGCAGCAAGATTAAAATCTACTGGGGATAGTGCATTTCCTGTAGCTGCACCAACACTCTGGAACACTGTCCTAAAATCCATCTGTTCTGCCCCCTCAGTGGAAAGTTTTAGATCACAATTAAAGATCTAGCTGTTTAGATAGGCCTTTTCAGGAGACCGATAAGCTTTCCCAATTTTGTGAATCATGTATGAGCCTAATTTATACTCCTATATTAGGATATACTGCCTGCTGTTAGGTAATACTTGTATTTCGTATTTTATTTTCGTACTGTAAAGTGTTTTGAGCTCTGAAAAAGTACTACATAAAGTTCCTATCCTATCCTATAACCTCCATATCTGTGGCCTCCCTGAGGGATCAGAGGGCACAAACACAAAGCCTTCTGCAAACAGCTCCTGCCAAAGTTGTTGAATTTGGACCATAAGGATAATCGCATCAAGTTGGACTGGGCGCACAGGGTATTGGCCCCAAAGCCAGTGGCATGCAATCCCCCAACCCCCGACAGATAATAATGCACCTGCATAACTTTATGGATAAACAGCTCATACTGTGGGAGTATTGGACAGAGCGGCTAATGTGAGGGCTGCAGCTATTCATTTACCAGGACTACTCACAGTGAATGCAAAAAAAAGTCAAAGTTGTGGGCCAGTCATGGATGATCTGCAGATATTGAAAATTGAGTTTACCTTTGTTTTCCCTGCGGTGCTATGGATCAAGTTTGACAGCACACCCCACACTTTTTGGGAAGCTGAAGAGGCCCAATGATTCATCAGGGACACTGTAGATAAGACCGGAGGGCATGCCTTACCGACACCAGTTTTCTCTTTATTGTCCTTGCATCTGGATCAACCAGTGGCGGTCCACTGTGGCCCCCTGAAATCACTTGACTCCCGCATCCTGATTTCAGATGTTCTGAACTATTAAAATTAGGAGTACTGCATTTTCCTGTAGACCTATTCCCCATGTGGCCTTTACTTTTATAGACTATCAAATATGGCAGACTGTGGGGGGAGAATGAGTAAAATCTTCCAGTAATGTTCTCTCAGACGCTATCATTTGTGTCCTAGTGGTGAGGTGCCGCCTGCCCCTATGCAACAATAAGGCAGGATTATTACTTGTATGACTGCATGAACCTGAGTGTTTGGGGCAAGGCGACACACCGTGGGGAGCCTCACGGGGGTTGTTTCCACCTGACTGTTTGCAGAGACACCCTTCTCCTTGACACTCTTCGGACTACAACTTCCCACCGGCACTAAATTTAAGGTGTGATTAGGGGCAGCAACTCTGTGCGCCAGGATGTGTGCAAATGCACAGACGCAAACTGGGACAGACATGCAGCACACAGAGCACATAAGTGTTTACCCTAAACAAACAAATACTGATTACAGGACGTTTAGTCTACTATATGCATTAAGAATATGCTTCTCACATGGGGGGGTTGCTCTTATAAATTGTTATGAGTACATACAGAGTGTGTAGAAGGTGAGGGAGGGTTGTGACTTTTGCAAGGCAAATATAAAATGGACAAAGGTAGGCTTGGGATGAGAAAGCAAGTACCATGCTAAACAGGGATCAGTAAACTGGTTTGGTTTGCACTCGGAGCGGTGAGGGCTATGGGGAAATGAACCACTATGCCTGGCATGGTTCAGGATGGGTCAGGCACCGTACCTGTCCTTTACTGCTTATCCTCACAAGGGAAGGGGGGGGGTGATAATATTCTCGGGTTTATAATGAAGGAAAAGATTTGGTGTGCGGGGTCCCGGGGAATGCTGGTTATACAATTTTCACCTTCCTTCAGTTGTAGCACCCGGGGTGGAACTGTACTAACCACCTGGGCTGCAGCCCAGTGGCAAAGAAATGCACATACTCAAATTCCTGTGTTAAATAGTTTTATTCTTGTTTACGGTTACAATTCATGGTTTGGTTTTTTGCACGTTATTCTAAGCCGCACATTTTAAAACAATGGTATGGGTTTTATCTGCACTTCTCTGCTTTTCAAAACAGGAGGATAGCTGTATTTTCCTAGGGGTGAGGGTGAACCGGACGTTCTGGGGTCAGAATCTGTGTTGCAGGTCTGGGACCCTATCTGACCTCACGTTTTTCTGATGTTATGTGACTCACTACGGAACATCCAAGGATTCTCTACACCTGTGAAAAGAAAGAAATTTCTTACAGAATTTAAACGCATGACCACACAGGTGGCTCTTTTACAGGGGACTCACCTCACTCCCCAAGAGCATGGTAAACTTGAAATGGACTAGGTAGGAGGGCAGCAGTACTAACTCATATGAAATTGTAATTTAGTTTAGCTAGAGTAGTGTCTGACCCCTTGGAGGGCAGATATATACCTGTACTTGTGTCTGGGACTGTGAAAACTCAAAGGGTCACTTTTGGGTCAATCTATGCACCAGCAATATTCGACCCATCACTTTTCCAGGACATCATTACCTCACTGCAAAAAGAGAATTCTGAAGGCTTGGTTCTAGGAGGTGACTATAATGGCACTCATGAACTACACCTAGACTTGCATTTGGAGCTGGTGGATGCCTGGCAGATGTCCCACCCCAGAACCGGGAATACACTTTCTTTTCTAACTTGCATGCATAGTGGCCCAGTATTAGCTGTATATTTATCACAAGAGTCTGGTACACTAGGGTCCACAAGGTGGAAGTAAGTGAAACGATTATCTCGAACCACACGCAGATGATGGTACACCTCACCTTGTGGGGGGACACCCATCATGGAGGTTCCCCTTTCACTTGCACACTTTGTAGGAATTTTAAACTTATTTTTCCACCCAATGGGAAATATACTCCTCTGCTCCTTTGGTCCACACATTCTGGGAGGCTGGAAAAGCTTGTATGCACGGTATGCTGACGTCTTATGTGGCAGCCCCGAGGAAAGTCAAAAGACAGCAGCAAAAGGAACTAGAAAAACAGTTAAAGGACCTAGAAATTTAGTTGTACTCAGATAAATCCCCCCCCCCCCAAAAAAAAATCTTAAGAAAGATAACACCAGCCTGTGAGGCACCAAACTTGATACTCACCAGAAGGGCACAGACATTTCTATCCTATTCCAAATAGTGTTTTTTCGAATGGGGCAACACGCCCAGTCCACTTTTGACCCACCTTGCTAAGTGTAGACGGGAGTCCAATGTTATTATGAATATTACGATAAAGTGTGCTTAACACTATGAATATAGCAACAGAAACAGGCAAGGCTCTTGCTTAGTTCTATGAAGAACTGTACATGTTTGAATGTCAAGGGAGACTAGAGCGCGCAAAACAGTTCCTGGACCCCATTTATTTTATTTTATTTTTGGGGGGCACGAAAGACACACTAAGCTGAAGCTTGTTTCCAGGTGCGTCCTGGGAGCAGAGGGAATTTAAGTGACTTGCTCATGGTCACATAGTATGCAAGTGGTGGCTGTGGAATTCAAACCCAGGTCTCAAGGTCTGCAACTCTGTGCTCTTAACCACTATGCTACATGCTTCCCAATCTCTATTTCACAGCTGACAGATGCACAGGTGAGCTCCTAGGGGCAAAAGTAACATCAGAAGAGGTGGGGAATGTTATACAAACTCTCAATAGGGGATGGCCAGTGGGCCAGAAGGGTTTTTGGGAAAGTTTTTTTAAATACTTAAAGGGACCCCTGAGTAAATGCCTTGCAAAGGTATATGCAGTGGCTATGAAGGAAAGGTCCCTTCCATGTAATTGCTACTGCCCTGATGTGTGGCCTCCTGAAACTAGGCAAGGGCCCATCAGAGTGCGGTTCTTACCACCCAATTTCTTTGTTGAACTATGACAACAAAATCTATGCCTAGGTGCTGGCCTCCCATCTGTAAAAAGTGTTAGGGCTAGTCATTCACACAGGCTTTGTCCAGGACCAACTCTCCTATAACAACATGAAGAGATTGTTGAATGTGATCCATGCTGGTTTTCAGCACCCAGAGGGAAAGCATTCATGCTCTCCCTGGCTGCTGAGAAGGCATTCAATAGGACTGAGGGGGAATATCTGTTGAAGTGAGAGGCTCGGTCTTGGGCAACCCTTTATAGATATGACAAAACTGTTATACAGCGGACACATGGCCCCAGATCCTGGTGAATGGCTGCCCATCAGACACCTTCTGCCTCTTTAGAGGTATGTGCCAGGAGTTCCCTCAGTCTTCCCTCCTCTTCACCCTGGCAACCAATCCACTAGCTATCCATATCCAGGGGAACCAGGCTATTAAGGGGTTGGTCTCCCAATCTGGTAGCCATCATAAGATCACACTGTAAGCAGATGACGTCCTGCTGGACCTTACAGACCCAGACCCTCTACTGCAGCACTCCTCCACACTTTGGAGGACCTCCTATTTCTCGGGGTACAAAATAAACCTGCAGAAATCATGCCTCATGGGATGGAGGGATACAAGGAACCAAGTGGGACATCTTTCTTCTCCCTTTCCGAAAGCCAACGAGTACATTACATATTTAAGATTCAAAGCAGGTCCGACTGTTGAAGAGCTGTATGTCCTTTACTATAGACCCTCGTTGCAGGCGCTTATTTACTGATCTAAAAACACTGGCAGACTCTTCCCCTATCGTGGTTGGGCCAACTAAATTTAATCAAAATGACAATCTCACCCAAAATTCTATTATGCACATGCATCCGATGGGGCTGTCCCATGAGGACTTAAAGCAATTTGTGTAAAATTTTTGTGAGTTGGTAAGAGGCCTAGAGTTAGCCTCCTGAGACTCAAGTGGAATAATGAGCAAGAGGGCCTTAAATTCCCATACTTAAACCAGTACCACCATGCAGCCCCAATGAGGTACATACAGGATTGGGTGGCTTAAAGGAAAACTACACCATCATATCTTATACATTTTACCTGTTTCCATGTCAGACAACTCTTTTCCTGTAGCTGTTAGGGATATATGTGTTTACTTTAGTTTGTTTTCACTGTTCATGCTAATCCCCTGTAACTGTCCTCAAGGTCTCCATTTTACGGTTGTTGAAATATCTTTGTCCATGAGAGCTGCATTAGCATATGAGAACATGATGTCACATCGCCCATTAATACCATGCATCTCTATAACGAAAGTACAAATATCCTGTAATAACTCTCTGGGAACACACAAATTGAAGGCAATGTTAATGGGAAAAAGCCTGCATTACAACTCAGTTTGCAAAGCTAACTGAGGGTAAATGTGGTACTTCGCACCTTGCTGCAACTCGTTTTGTTGTATTCTAATTACACATGCAGGCATGCTGTGGAATCTAAAGGGTGCTGACATGCCATGTTCTCATACACAATGCAGCTCTCAGGGACAATGAGATTTCAACAACCAGAAAATGGAGACCCCCAGGACAGTTTCAGGGACTAGTAAAAACAGTAAAAACAAACTCACATTATCCCTAATGGCTACAGGAAAAAAAATTGTCTGTTGACGTGGAAACAACATTTATAAGATATGAGGGTGTAGTTTTCCTTTAATCAGACCAGGCACAGTGGTTCGACCTGGAACATGAGGGAGCACCATACCCGCCACATCTGTAACTGAAACCTGGTGGCCACAGTAAATACAGAAGCTTACGTACAAAGAATCCTCTGGTGGAGTGCACAATCTGTGTAAAGATAGGGAAGGAGTGACTGAACAGACATTTTAAATGCCATTGGCAAATAATCTCAATTTCTTCCCAAGGTGGACAGTGAGGCATGCATGACTGGCACGGAAAGGGAATGCAGTGCCTTGGAGATCTGATGAAGTGGGCCTCCTGTCCTCTGAAGAACTCCAGCATTCAAGGAAGATCCCTAATGCCCACTTTCACTTATATCTACAGGTGAGACACTTCCTGGGCGGGATGGACAGAAAAGAACCCCCAGCAGCAGGTATTGCCCGCTGGAACAAATCATTCTGAGCAAACACCAGAACCATAAGCAGATGATCTCTGCTGTGGTCAGACAAAGCAGGGCCAGGACTTCCCTAAAGGTTCATCCAAGCAGGGGTCAGCCTTAACTTTTTTTTGCACTAGCCAGCCGGGCTAGTGAACAAGAGATTGCACTAGCCTGCAGAAGTTTTCAGTAGCCCGCTGTCAGTTTGGCTAACAGTGATTTGTTAAACGAAAGGCAAATAAAATCGCATTTGTCCTGCCAACAGTCTGGACACCTACCAACTGATTTTGCACTGTGCCTTTAACTGCAAACCGCACATACACCATCTCAGCTTCTGTGACTGAAGAGTCAGTGGTTCTGTCACTGATGACTGAAATTAACTTTGTTCCCATAATTTTTTCTCATAGCACCATGTGTTCAACCTCGGTTACATAGTGGATAAAGTTGCTGAACTGATATCTAGCCCTTTCATATCATCAAGGCTGCACAGCCACACAAAGTCTGTGAAAGGACATCCTTTCTTAGCAATTGCATGGCATGTACGAAACAGTTTATCCAGGTGGTTAAGCATTGCTTCATTCATGTTCTTCAGCATTCCCTCCACGTTACTTGTCCCTGGAGTAGCAGTGCTGCCATCCTCCTTTTTCTTTCCTCTAGCATGAGCTTCACTGATATTATGGGACAAGACAGAGTCAAGCCGGAAGTTGTCTGTACCGAAATGAAAATTGTTATTGCCCGCCTTACCCAACTGTATTTCATGTTTGATACGCAAATGGCAAAACATCAGATCTTTTGCACCATCATACTCTAACCAGTCATATTTTTCTAGCCAACACTGCTGGAACCGACGGCTTCACTTTGTCTTTTTGTACTCATGATCTTTTGTTTGTTTGTCTTCGTCAGCATGCTTTCTATTAATGTCAGCTGGGTTACTGATTTCTTTAATATATTTCCACATTTTCAGATTTGTAGTTCATAAAGTTGTGTCGTGAAAAGTGTGTCTTTTTCTTCCCTTTTTCCTTCCTTTTCCCACACTGGCCGCAGATCCCACAAATGCTTGACTGTCCCAGTTCTATTAAAAAATGTTCACCAAAAAAAAGTAAGGATAAATTCAACAGCATCAACCTATACTGTTATTTATTTTTATTTTTTAGCAACCAGATAACTCCCATTGGGCACAAGGCCCATTTACAGGGGTGGACCAGGAACACAGGGAGGTTAAGTGACTTGCTTAGGGTCTCACTGTATGCAAGTGCAGGCTGTGGAATTTAAACCCAGATCTGCTGGATGTACAAAGCCCATTCACAACCTGTTGCTCTCTCTGTTAAACACTCTCCAGTTTTCCTTTCCATGATAGCCATGTATTCTGATATGGTTTGACCACCTTTTTGATAATTGAATTATCAGTACTTGTGATATCTTCAATACTACATCGTGTTCCCTTTACCTCATCAGCTACTGCTGTTTCTTTTTAAATGTCTAAGACATCACATTCCACAATTTCAGGCACACCATTTCATGCCATTTATTCCAACGGCCTGTAAAGGTGTAGCTAATATCATGGAATGTTCAGATTGGTAGTATAAAAAATAAGAGCAGCAGCTGCTGAGGACTTAGGAGAAAAATAATCAACACAGTCACAAAGGCAATAGAAATGTGAAAACTAATTTGAAAAAGTGGGTCTAAAACATATGAGAATATAGGAAAACCAAAAAGGAACCCATTACAGCATATAACTGTGTAAAAACTGTTTCCTATCATGGCAGTAAATGACCATACTTAAAATTCAGAGTTGAAAAGATTAGGTTGATTTACTGCTAACAGTCTTAATGGCAATTCTTTACACCTCCTAGACAGACTGGTTTTACAAACAAAGGCCTCTGACTAGTGACAACATAACTTTTTTTGTAACCTGGGCATGCATGCAACAGTGAATGATTTGATACAATCAGTTTTAATACTATCTAAGCACTCAAAATGGCCTAGAAACTGGACTACATTTAATCAAAACAGATGACCAGATAAGGACCCTGAAAACCGGATTATCTGGTCTACAGCTGGACAGGTGGCAACCCTAGAACTGTGCTGCTCCTGTACACAGTCACAAATCTGCCTGCCACGAGTACTGAGCTAAACAAGGAAAGGAAAAGGAGAAAGGATCTTTGCCAGCAAAAAATAAAAGCAGTAGTCAGCATAAAACGAAACAGTTTGTAAATGCAGTACACACAGACATCTATTTTTTTCATTTCACTAATGCTAAGGCAGCATATAGTTAAACCTCCATGAAAAGGACCTGGCTTTAAATTAAGTAACAGTTATATTTATTTGATACCCAGGTTGAGAATGGAACTGCAGCTTTCCATAGGAGGAATTGTACTAGCCCAGCCGGGCAAGTAACAGATTCTGCTCTAGCCCGTGGCAATCTGCACTAGTACCCGGGTTAGTAAATGAATGTTACGGTCAACCCCTGACCCAAGGTAAGCAGCAGATCTGAGCTGTCCAATTCCAGACAAGGGTGTCTATTTATAGAAACATAGACTGACAGCGGATAAGAACCGCCTGGCCCACCCAGTTTACCCATTTCCCTACCTACTGGATGAGCTGTAGATCCTAGTTAACCAACAGCCTACTTCCTCCTACCCCCACTAGAATTGCCTTTTCTCTGTCCCATGCATTCTTGAATTCCCCCACTTTTTTTGACCCCACTACCTCCTAAGGCCATTCCATGTGTCCATCACCCTCTCCGTGAAAAAATACTTCCTCACGTTGCCCCTGAACCGTCCCCCTTCTATCTTCAAATTATGCCCCCTTCTTCTTGCACATCTCTTTTTCTGAAAGGTGCTATCCTCTTGGACTTTGTTGATTCCCTTGAGGTACTTGAAAGTTTCTATCATGTCCCCATCTCCCTCCTTTCCTCGAGGGTATACATATTAAGCTCCTTTAGTCTCTCTTCATATGGCTTCTGGTGTAGACCCTGCACCATTTTAGTTGCCCTCCTCAGGACTGCCTCCATCCTGTCTATGTCCCTGTGGAGATGGGGGTCTCCAGAACTGCACGCAGTACTCCAGATGAGGTCTCACTGTTTGTGCAGCAGGACAACAACTTCCTGTTCTCTACTGGTGATGCCCCTCCCTATGCATCCCAGTATCCCCCCAACCCTCCTTACTGCCTTCTCACATTGCTTGCCTACCTTTAGGTCATCTGATATGACTACCCCAGGGCCTTTCCATTTTTGTTGTTGTTAGTATCCCCCCCCCCACCAAACACACACAGACACATACACACTATGTACTCTTCCCCTGGGTTTTTGTTTATCAGGTGCAATACTTTGCACTTCTTTGCACTGAATCTAAGCTGTCATACTTTTGACCATTCCTCCAACCTTGCTAAGTCCATTCTCATCCTTTCCATCCCCTTTGTGTTATTAACCCTGTTGCAGATCTTTGTGTCGTCTGCAAAGAGGCATACGTTTCCTTCCATCCCCTCTGCAATGTCACCTATGAAGACATTAAAGAGGACAGGTCCCAGTACTGAGCGCTGCTAGTAACCCCTCCCCTTCTTCAGAGCGGACTCAGTTTACTATTACCCTCTGCATCCTGTTGTCCAGCCAACTTTTTACCCAGGCTACCACCTTGGGAACCACTGCCAGGCTGGCTAATGTGTTTATTAATCTTTTGTGTGGGACTGTGTCAAATGCCTTGCTAAAGTCTTGGTAGGCCATATCCACAGCCCTTCCCTGGTCTACTACTTTCATCGCCCAGTCAAATAAATCTATTAGATTCATCTGACATGACCGTCCTACTGTGAATCCATGCTGCCTTGGGTCCTGTGCCTCGCTGACCTCTAGGTACTCAACAATTCTTTCTTTCAGGAGTGATTCCATAATTTTCCCTACCACTTATAGGTTCATAACTGAATGCGAGTTATGTAGACAACTTGTCATAATGCCCAATATGGCAAGCTGAGCACAGCCTCCTTCATTTTGTGCCAGCCACCCGATGAGCCATCAATAAGCACACATACAGTATACTGTACATGCGTTTCACTGACGGCTCATACGGCGCCTGGCCGAGGAGGTGAGAGGAGTGCTGTGCCAGCTGCAATACTAGGCATTGTTAGACGCCGCAGGACACCCTGGCAAGAGGGAGTGTAACAGGTGGTGGTATGAGAGGGCGGGCGGGGACAATGGACCACCAATGGTTACTTTTGCAACGAGCAACTGGGGCAGCAGGGGAACCACTGGACACAAGGGCATACTTACTCATTGTAAACGGGCAACTGGGGGTGGTGAGTAACACTGAATACCAAGGACATGCATTCAAAATAAGGAACAAGCGACCAGGAGAGGGGGGGTTAGGGATGCCACTAGCCAACAGGTATAACTCTGCAACATATGAAACAGATGTTCAGGGGGTGGGAGTGCCACTAGACACCAGGAAATTAGTAAGATACACTGCGGGATGGGTGCTAATTAGGCATGCAAATGGTCCCTTAGCTCCCAGCATACTCAATAGGGTCATCAGCATGTTGTGGCTGAATACAGCCCAGAGGAGTATTGGCAGTATCCGTTTCAGGTAACAATATTCCCTGTGGGCTACATACAGCCCAAGTCCAGGTCGGAGCAGCACAGTTTCACTTAGCGCTACCCCGACATTGTCCGATAATTAGTCGGATGGCACTGGCCCACTAGCCAATTGAATACGGCAACTGCCAGGCTGGGCACTACCAAAAGCACAGCGCAAATATTTGTGCTGAGCTTCTGCTCCTCTTTCAATATCAGGGCCATAACTGAGAATAAAATAAAACTAGATTTGAGGACATCTGAGCAGCCGCAGATCACTTGCCTTCATCTTCCTTGGACTACTCGTTGCTGTCCAGCCACTCGGCAGGAATTGCAGGGACTGGACATTACTTATCAACAGCATTATTTTTTACTGGCTGTGTTATTAGATCTTAGCCCAGCAAAATCAGGGAACGTCAGCCAATCCATTAGAGTTTCCTTGGCGTTCTCTAGTACAGGGTTTCTCAAATGGGGAGGCCCCAACCTGTTCCAGGGGAGGCTCAAGCAAGCCTTAAAATGTACTATATTTTAATGACACGTTTTGGATGCTTCGTGTGAAAGGATGCAACAAAGTGAAAGCGAATAATGGCATACGAATTTATGTACAAAATGGTTACCAGGAAAGACACGCTCAACAAGCACTTTTGTTTCCTGGTATGTCATGGGGAACACGCAAATCTTGGAAACTGTGCAAAACAAAATTCAAAATAATGCAAATGAATAGGAACAAGGTAACAACTGACCCATTATACTGGCTGCAGAAAAGCACAAATACAAAGGCTAAGCAGAGAGATACTATGAGCAAGAGCAGGAGGGAGCAAAATGGTCCATGAGAAGGTGTTTAAGAGCAGGGTAAAACTGACAAAGAAAGCAATCTGACTCATGGAGGTATTGCAACAAGGGGTAAATAGAGTCCAAAAGTCAGAAGTGTGGAGCAGGTAGACTGACCTGGGAAGGGGCGTTATAGAGAGGGAGAATAATAGGTTCAATAAAATGAGAATAAACTCAACTACTCACATGCACTTCATTGTATTCTTCCTGTAATGTGCAAAGTATGATAGTTGCTCTAACTATGGTGAAACCCAAAATTATTTCTGTATTATGGGGAGGCTCAAGATCTTTTCCAAGGCTTGGGGGAAGCTCACTATGACAAAGTGTGAGAACTCCTGCTCTAGTACATCTGCATGTGCTGGTTACGGACCCCTCTGGCCCATTTTCTACTGTTTACCTCTACTGCACTGTACCTAACTGTACCACTACTTTTATTGCTTTTACTAGCTTCTGTTGTCCATATTATTTATTTATTTATTTATTTATTTATTTTTAAACTTTCTTTTTACCCTCCTGCCCTCCCCAAGCTCCGCTTCTTCAGGAGTCCCCAATGGAGTCCTGCCCCCGCTTCTGCCACCTACCCGTGCCGTCCGTGAACCCCCATGTAGCCTCGGTTCCCCCCCCAGGTGGGGATGAGGTGGGGCCCTTACACCCCGAGCTTAACCTGTTTCGTTGCACTCTGGGATCGGCCAGGCAGGCAGGAGCCATGAGGGTCTGGCTCCGGGCCCGCTCACCCGAGCCTGGAGAGCGTTTTTCCTCCCGGTGTTTCTGTGGACGTCGCGTGAACCCTGACATCAAGGTGCATAGCGCCAACGTCCGTGACGTCTTCCCCTTGCTGCATCTCAGCGCATGCTGTGCCTCAGACCTCCTCCTGGGACCAGTCTTGCACTGGGATGTCGACTCCCTCCATCCCTGGAGAAGGCGAGCTGTCCTGAGGACGCTAAGCCTTCCGCCAGTTCTCCAGCTCCCCTCAGGCTCGCTCCAAACCTGGCCGCTGGCGCCAAGGAAATCCAACCGCCAAGCCGCAGGGTCCGCTGTTGTCCTTATTTTACTCTCCTGTACCTTCTTCAGATCACCCCTGAAAGTGGTCAGTGTGTTTTCCCAGTTACCAGTTTACAATATTTATTTATTTAAAAACTGGTAACCAGGAGAGACACACTGAGCTGAGGCTCATTTCCAGGTGTGACCTGGGGGAGGGAGGAAAGGATATTACAAGTACAGTGCAATAATACAGAAATTTGACTGGGGGTAAAGCTTTGGGGGGTGGGGTATTACTGATTAAGAGAGTTTTCCTTTAAGGATGGCAATGTGTGCAGTGAGGCAGGCAGGGAGTTCAAATAAATAAACAGGGTTCACCAATGTGTCTACAGGACAGCTTACTGTCAATCCGTAGGCCAGGGCACTTGTATTATACCATCTCCACCTACCGGGTCAAAATGTCGTACACTTAATAGCATACGACAAAACCCCGAAACTGCAACAACGCAGTATAGGACAGCGGGAGAGTGCAATACCACGAATGGTTCTGTGCACAGTACTGCACCCTCTCACTGTCGGAGGCAGAGGATATTACCTCTGTTGAGACGGGCTTCCGCCGAGTAGCTGCCATGGCTTGAGGGGATGAGACACTGGCAGGGCCGGAATTACAGAGCGTCTGGGATCGGGTTCGGATTCCCAGTCCCAGATGCATGAAATTTTCCTTTTTTTCGTGACTTTGTGCGAATTTACTGACCCCCCAGAGTTAGATATATTAGTTTGGGGTTCAGAGGCACAGCCCCATATCGGGGCGCGTGCAGAGCCCCGGCATAAACTAAGACTTATGCTGCATGCAATATACCGCGCTGTTTTGGCAGTGCAATATATGCATGCGTCATAATGTCTTGCAACATTATGACCCTGTGCCCCATCTCCAGTGTATCACCCAACAAGGTAGTGGATAGAGAATTCAGATGGACTGCAGGATTTCATGTCTCTGAGTGAACAACATTGAGCACTGTTTTTTTCAAGTTCCCCTGAAGGAAATCAAAGGCAGATTGTAGTTTGGCATTTACTTGTCATAATGTGGACAGCTGAGGTGTGTTGGTCTGTGTCATCTTGAGTTCATCAGTGTTTTCATCTGCAAGTATATGCTTCAGTGCATCTGTGCGATTTATTATTTATTTCATTTTGGTAACCGGTTAAGCCCACTGTAACCACAGCTCCCTTTTTCAGGGGCAACCCAGGATTAATTACATACCAACAACTGAATACGCAGTACAACAATACAGAGTATGAGGAGTAGATGAACTAGAACCACAGATCACAAACATCAGACAGTTGAACAGGATTAATTACTCTACATATAACAAAGCATTTTGGTCATATGAGAAAAATAACATTGGGTAACCTAGGCTAGGGGACACTTAACAGGAGACTGAGGAGCAGGAACATATTGCACTTCAGTGTGTGTGTGTGCGCGCATGAGCTCCCCACCATCACTCACCCTAGGAAAAACAAAACAATTACTACAAACCGTAACAGATGGCATGAGCCTACTCTTATTCCCATAACACATTGGCAACCCTCTAATAACAGGGCTTGAGACACCTTCAAGGTCAACACAGTGTTGCATTGTACGTACACACACACACACACACACACACACACACACACACACACAGCTGGGATATGAATTGTTGACAATCAACGTCCTAGTGAAGGGCTCAAATTTAGCATGTATTTGTTATTCTGACATCACCAAACCATGTGGACAGAAATTCCTAGTTGCAGATATTTCCTTCAGAGTAATGGGTTTTAAGTGTTTTAGCTTACGGTGGTGGAACATATTTTTGCATGAAGCAAAGAACCAAATTAAAATAATGGTGTTTGCTGGCCTTCTGGCACAGCAGCAGCACAGCTGCTTATGACACAGACCCAGGCTTCTGCCCCAAGCTCAGAGTGCCAGAGGGCCGTGGTGTGGGGTGTGGGGGGGCAGAAAAGTAGGAGCTAGTGTTCCACAGATCACTCTTCCTTCAGGAAGGGAAGGTTCCTGGCAAAAGTGAATACACTCCAAAAGACACAGGCATATTAAGACACTCCTTTTAAAAATCAAATATTGTCCAGCTGGCTCGAAAGCATTGCAGTAACACTGCTGCCAGCTATGCCAGCAACACAGGTTCTAGAATGGACTCCGGTCACTCGGAGGTTGGCTGAAGGAATGAGGAAGGATTGAGCTCCTCATGGACAACTCTCCTCCCTCGGGGGTTGTTTCCCAGAGGCTGGATTGCCACTTGTTGGAGGCTAGGTGGCAGCACAGTGGGAGAACACAAAAAGCAAGAGGGGCTGCCTCCAGAAACCACGCATGCGTATATGCAGTGGCATGCATGTGTTTGTGTGTCACTGTATGCCGCCATCCTGAGGGAGAAAACCAGCAGATTGAGAGAAAAAAGCCCTGGTCCACTGTTGAGCTGGCACCCCTTGCAGACCCACACATGACCGACATGTCAGGCCACCCACCACAATTGTGATCCTAGGTATGAGATGAATAAACAGTAACTCCATCAGAAGATTGGTGATGGGGCCGCCAGACCCGGACTCGCCTTTATGTTATCAGTGTGGCATTGAGGCGCTACTAAATGTATACACAAGGATTTCACTTTCTATGCACTGTGAGATAATACCCACCATTAATGAGCATGTCCGGAGTCGCGGCTGCAGTTTTCAAATCATGATTTCTTTATGTCAGAGCACTCGTTTTCACTGTACAGAGAAGTCGGTAAGTTTATGTGACGGCACAATGCATAGAAAATGAGATACTCATGCATGCATGACTTTGCCAGTGCATCAGTGCCTTGCTGACAACATGAGCAAGTGGCTGGGTCCTGCAGCTTCAAAACAGGCAGGTCACTCCTAGAAGGATTTTTACAAAAAGAATTCCTATAACGGATACCTTTTACTGCCACTTATACTGTGCTTTCTGTGAAACGTCAGGATGTTTCATTTTTGTACTTCAGTCTCTGCACTTTCATATTATTTATCCTCTGCTGATACATGTTATGATTTGTTCTTCGTACTATTGTGCCTTTGTACCAATGTTTTATTGTTTGTACTTCTCTCAGGTTGTGCCTGACAACAGGCATTGTATTTGACCACCACATCTACCTGGTGAACAAAAACTAAATAAATACTAGAAATTCACAATAATGTAACAACTGGGGCACAATATGCTAACTAAAAGACCACTGATGGCATCAGGAAATCAGGCACCATTATATGTTAATACATAAATAATCACACTAAAAGTGGACACTGTCCCTTTAAACAAACAAGTCAACAAAGCATACAGCAAGGCTTTAATGCTGGGTTGCAGGGGCATGGCTAGTGGCTAACGGGACTGCACACGTCTTTTGCAGCTCTGCCTCTCCATCTTAATAAAAAGTCAGAAAATACAGTTTGTAAAATAAATTTACTTCTCTATCTGGTATAGTTCGCTGGAATAGCAATTGTTGTGCCTGTGGCAGCAGTGTGAACAATTTATGAAATGGGGAAGTCGGAGCAAGCAGCACACCAGAAGGGCAACAGCCTGCAAGATCTGCAAGGGCTTCACCAGCAGGACTCTAATCAGGCGCCTGAAGGCTTTAAAAGCCCACCTTTTAGAGAAAAAGATGGACGTCATGAAAAGCGCTCCTGGGGAAAAGGCCAAGCACTGGGACAAATCTCACAAGTCCCATGAGAAGGACTATAGCCGATCCCACCAGTGGTCCAGATCGTGTTCTCCCCACAAAAAAGCCTTGTCTTCAGGCTCAGGTGGTTCTGACCGTTCGAGACACTTGAAACAAAAAGAAAAGGTGAGGCCCGACACCCCCGCCAAGACACCGATGCTGGCCCGGTAGTACTACTCTGACAAACTGGCGGGGGTTAAAGGCTCGCTGCTAGTACCTCTGTCACCACCGGCGGACATGTCAAAGGCTTCCACTTGAGCGCTGCTTTGGCCCCACCAAAAAGGCCTCAGTCAGGCTTTATTTGGTTGGGTAAGTCGTTGAGCAAGGATCTGCGCCCTCCGGCTAAGACCCCTTCTGGGTCCCACCCTTCCAAGTTGGCGAAGTCTGAGCCGACCTTGACCAAAACACCATCCACGGTCGACCTGCTTCAGGGTGAGCCCACATAGGTCATGGTACCGTCGCCGGCCCTGTGGTCCTCTACTCCAGAGGGTTCTTACACAGAATCTTCCCCAAGGCTTTCCCAGAACTTCCAGCTTCACAGATTCCCCTGAGGGGGACAGCGGCTTTGTTGTTTAATGAGGAGCTGCAGGATCTCTCTTCCTTCTGGTTGAGCCAGGTCAAAAAGGATGAGGCTACCCCGAAGCCGGATCCAACACTGGTACACGACCAGCCAGACATCCAGGACACCGGGGATCTTCCTGTGAAGTCGCCTTCCGAAACCCATGATGAGCGGCGTAAACCTTCCAAATACTGCTCACCCTCGGTGGTTTGATCGCAGTCTCAGTCTAAAAACCCCGTCGGCGCCGGTCAAGGTCCTCTAGCTGACACCGGTCCTGGCCCAAGAGCAAGTTCCGCAGCCGCCAAAGATCTGTCACTAGGCAAGGACACTCTTCTAGCTGACAATGGTCCCCGAGCCAGCGTCGATCCCATGGTCAATGTCAGTCGAAAAGTGCCAGATGTTCTAGGAAGGGTAGCCCCTACATGCATGGTTCGGGCCCCTCTTGTCCCAGTAGGAGCCGGTCCATTTCATCTTCATCCTCTTCGGACCACTCCCTCTCAGGAGTTGGGGGTTCTACTTATGACAGAGACACCCCGTTTGCCCCCTGACGATCCAACTTTTATGGACGTCATGAGGCACATCTCGGCTTCCAACGAAAGGGAGATGGAGGACCTGGATCTGGAACGCCCGAAACTGGCCAGATACCCGAGGCAAGAAGAGCCTAAACCATTGGTAGTGCCTCCTTTTGTGAATACATTCCAAGACCTGGCAAGGATCACTTGGAAACACCCAGCCACAGTCCCGGCAGTTCCCCAAAAAATCAGATAGGCTGTATAGAGCACCAAGGGAGGAGCCCTATTTGGCGGAACACCCTCAGGCTGACTCGGTCATAGCGACTGCTCATGATAAGTCTTGACAGCCCAAGCACCTTGGTTCCCATCCTCCCCATCAGGAGTCCTGTTATTTGGACTAGGTGGGCAAGAAGGTATACTCTGCATCCACCTGCTCCATATGTTCCCTGAACTTCCTAACGCATATGGTCGAGTGCCTGAATGCCTTATGGGAGAAGGGGCAAGAGGTAGCCAATGCCTTGTCAGACTCCATGCAAAAAACAGAGCTCCTGGACATTCTGAAATTGGGCTTGGACGTTGTCAGCCATGTTTTGCATGCCTCGTACAACACTGCAGATACTGCATCAAGGGTGGCAGCGTCAGGTGTCTGCCTAAGGGCTCTCCCAGGATCTGCAGATCAGAATCAGGGACCTTCCCTTTCATTGTTCCGTACTGTTTGGGTTGGAGACCAGAAGCCTTCTCTCGTCTCCAGGAGTCGGGCAAATCAATCTGGTCCATCCGACAGATGTACAAGGGGGACCAGAAGGGATTCTGTAAACGACCATTTTGGAAGACCTCAGGCCAGCATGCCCGTGGCAACCAAACAGCCTAGAGAAGCTGCTTCAAGAGGAAGGCTGGAAACCAGCAGCCTGGAGGTGCTCCTTTTCAAGGCCCAAAGTCCTCCCAAGCCTCTCTTCCAACTCCTGGTTCTGCCAAATGACTCCCTGTTGACCCCGGCCTCCGGGGGGCGGCAGTAGGGGATCGCTTCTCCCTCCACCTGGAGGGATGGAACAAAATCACTTTGGACCTTTGGGTCCTAGATATCATGAGGGGATATATACTGGAGTTCACTTAGATTCCCCCTGTGATGCCACCAAGGTCTTCAAGGTATCCTCCTTCTCACGCACTCTCCTCATAGAAGGAGTGATTCAGGCCGCTCATGTAAAAGGGCGATAGACAGTCCTTCAAGAGCAGTGGGGGAAAGGGTTTTACTCCCACTTCTTCCTGGTTACAAAGAAAACCCAGGATCTTCGTCCCATAATAGTGCTCAGCTCCTTAAACAACTATATAGAATACTGAAGGTTCATGATGGTGACCCTTCTAGCTCTAATTCCTCTGCTGTACCAGGGAGACTGACTCTGTTTCCTGGACATGCAAGATGCATACATGCATATCGGAGTCTTTCTCCATCACAGGAAGTACTTGAGGTTCCACTTCCAAGGGGGAAACTACCAGTTCTGGGTTCTGCCGTTCAGCCTCTTCTCTGCTCCTTGAGTCTTTACCAAGTGCCTAGCAGTGGTAGCTGCAGCTCTAAGGCTCAAGGGGCATTATGTCTTCCCTTACCTGGACGATTGGCTCTTGGTGGCCTCGTCAAGAATGCACCTCATTCAAACTCTCGAGGACACCTATACGCTATTCTGAGAGTTGGGGATCATCCTGAATCTTCCAAAGTCGTCCCCAGAGCACAGCCAAAGACTCATCTTTATAGGTGCGGTCCTGGACATGGTCCAGGGCACAGCCTTCCTCCCTCAGGAAAGGGGAGATTGCCTGTGAGAAGTGGCCAAAATGGTCCTTGTAATCCCACAGGCCAGGCCAGGACCTTCTTCAGGCTATTGGGGCACGTGGTGGTAGCCATCCCGGTAACTCCCTTGGTTCGCCTCCACATGAGGGTCCCACAGTGGATGCTCAGTGTGCAGCGGGACCACAGCTCCGACAGTCTCAACCATATGGTCAGGATCCCTGGGCCCGTCAGAAGGACCCTTCTTAGGTGGTTGGATCCCCTCAGTTTGTAAGTGGTGGGGTCTTGTTTCAACAGGAGTTGCCGAGTCGGACATTGACGACAGACACCTCTGACTTCAGCTGGGGGGGGGGCTCACCTAGGGACTGCCAGACTCTGGGTGTTTGGTCCCCAGAGGACTCTGCCTCCACATCCGTGTTTGGGAAATGTGGGTGGTCCTTCCGGGCTTTCCAAGAAGACCAGCACCAGGCTCTCTCCTCATTCAGTCAGACAACATGGCGTTGTCTTCTACATCAACAAGCAAGGAGAACACACGCCTACCCCCTGTGCAGGCAGATGATGAGAGTCTGGTAGTGGGTGCTGGAACATCGAATCTCTCTGACTGCAGTGCATGTTCCAGGCATCCAAAACGACTTGGCAGACAGCCTAAGCCAGTCTCGCTCCAAAGCACATGAGTGGGAGCTACTCCAATTGGTAGCGGACCAGCTCTTCGACAACCGGGGTCTCCCAGAGCTGGTCCTCTTTGCATCTGCACACAATTCCAAACTGCCAAGTTTCTGCTCGCGAGAGCATGCGACTGGTGCTTTTTGGCCAGACGCGGTGTCCCTTTGTTGAACAGGGAGGTTCTTTACGCTTTTGCTCCCTTCCCTCTAATTCAGAGGTTTCTGTTGAAGGTACAGGCCGAGGGGGCTCGAATGAACCTAATTGTCCTGCTGTGGTCATGGCAGATTTGGTTCCCACTGCATCAGCGGTTGTCGTCAGAACCTCAAGTCCTGCTGTCAATATGTTTGTAGTTGCTGTCCCAGGATCAGGGCAAGCTGGTGCATCCAGATCTCAAGTCCCTGCACCTTCAAGCATGACTCCTGCAGACATAGTTAAAACAAAGTATGGGGTCTCCTAAGAGGTGGCAGACGTACTCGTTTCGGCGTGAAAGCCCTCTGCTTGTTCCACTTACGCTATGAAGTGAAGCGTTTTTGCCTCTGGGCTTCTTCGTATCATCTGGATCCCCTTACCTGACCAGTGAACTGAGCATTACAGTATCTCCTCATTACAACAAGGCTTGAGCTACTCCCCTATTAAGGTGCATATGTGGGCCATTTCTGCTTATCACATCCTGGTTGAAGAAAGAACCCTAGCCCAGTTGAATGTGGCTCGCACCTTTTTAAAGGGCATACTTCATATAAAGCCTCCCTTTAGGGATCCAATTCCCCCCACCCCGGAAACTCCTTTTTGTGTTAGAAAAACTTACTCCCCCCTTCGAACCTGCAGCAGAGTGTGATCTGCGTTATCTTTCCTTGAAGGTGTCCTTTTTAGTTGCTGTTACTTCAGCTCAAAGGGTTTCCGAGCTTCAGGCACTGATGTGCAAGGAGCCTTAACTGAATTTTCATAGGGAAAGGGTTTCCCTCAGGACAAATCCTAAGTTTCTGCACAAAGTGGTTTCTGAATTAACCCTCAGTCAGTTGACCTTCCAGTCTGTTATTCAACCCCTTCCAACAGGGGAGAAGCTCTCTTACACAACTTGGATGTCCACAGGGTGCTGAGGTACTGCCTCAAGCGTACAGCGGCACACCGCAAATCGGAGCAATTGTTCGTGGCCTTTGTGCCTCAACAGCTGAACAAACCGGTGTCTAAACAGACTATATCTCGGTGGCTAATCCTCTGCATAGTCTTCTGTTACAAGAAGTACAACAAACCTCGAACCGGGAGCGGTTAGAGGTCATTCTACCAGAGGAAGTTTCTACCTCCTTCACTTCATTGAAAATTGTCTGTATCTGAGGCATTTGTGCAGCAGCTACTTGGAGTTCAGTACATACTTTTGTCAGGCATTACAGTCTGGACATTGCTTCCAGGTGCTGAGACGGTTTCGGCCTGGCGGTCCTTCAAGGACTGTTGTCCTGATGTGCTGTCTCCCTGCGTGTTTAGGCAATGCTGTTGTACTAGTTCCTGTCATCCTCCTCCTGGGGCTTATTGTCTCCTTTGCTGCAAGGACTCCCCCTCGAAGTAAGATAGTGCAGTTGCGTAGGAACTTGCCGTGACAGTGGATCTTCGAGAGGAGCTCATGCAGCAGGTGCTGCTTTCCCGCCCTCCTTTCCCCTGGAGAGTTTCAGCATGACTGGGGCACGCTTCTCCTGATTCACTTGCTGGGATCTGTTCGTGGGTCCTTGGCAGGTGAACTGAGGTGGAGCTAGGGTCAGCCCCTTTTATGGCATGAACGACGCGGGCGTAGCCAATGTCAGGGGGCAGACTCTGCTGGGTATTGCTAAGTTTTTTCCCTGTTGTCCTAAGGCCTGTGGCATTAGTCCTAATGGTAATAGGCTGCTGCGGGGGCTCTTCTCGGAGATCTACTGTTGCAGCGAGTTCTTATGTAACTGTACTTTATCATGGTATCAGAAATTGCCCACAGTATCAATATTGTGACTTCTGAAGGTCAGGGGTAAGGTGCAACAGAGTTCTAGGAAAACAAACTGAACTTACAAGCTCAAATGGGCAGACTGGGTGGGCCATAGGCCCTTATCTGCCGACACTGTCTATGTATCTATGTAGGGGCAAGAAAACAAAGCCGACTGAGAAAGGAGCGATTGGGGGTCGGGGCACTCGAAAACAGACACCGAGTTAAGTCCTAAAAGCCATCAAAGACCTTCAGAGTTTTGTCGATAAGAAAATCAACAGTTTTACCACTGAAGTTACTGTGTTAGAAACTAAAATGGAACAAGTGGCCACCAAAGTTCAACAAGCTGTGAATTCGGCAAATAAACTGGCTACAGCTGTAGCAGGAACTGTGCAAGAAAACAAGATTTTATGGTTGTGACTTGAGCATTTGGAGAATGGAGTCCGAATGGCAAACTTATGTATTTTAGAAATTCCAGAAGAACTAGAAAGATCTGACAGTGTAGCTTTCATAATAATACTGCTTAAAAACATGCTGGGTCTTTCTTTGGACGGACTGACACACAGATACATAGAATATGACTGCAGATAAGGGCCACTGGGCTCACCCAGTCTGCCCAATTATTTATTTTTTAATTTATTAGCAGTAGTAATATTATTATTATTATTATTATTATATTACCCTCTACCCCCACGTAGAAACAAAGAAATCGTCGGCAGATAAGGACCGCTAGGCCCATCTGGCCTGCCCATAAGCCCTGTACTTGATGACAGCTTCTGACTCTCCCTCTGCTTTACCTTTATGGTTCCTCTATGCTTGTCCCATGCATCTTTAAATCCAACCACAGCGCTTGCTCCCACCACCTCCTGTGGCACACCATTCCAAGTGTCCACCACTCTCTCTCTCTGTGAAGAAGGTCCTGGGCACCAGTGGCTTCCAGATGTCCCACTATCCTTTCTTTAAGCAGCGTCTCCATGATCTTCCCCACTACTGAGGTGAGGCTGACCAGCCCATAGTTCCCCACCTCCTACCTACTGCCAGATCTGTGTAGAGGGACCACATATACCCTCCTCCAGTCCTCTGGCATCACTCTGGTGTTGCGTGACTTAGTGAATAAGGCTGCCAGAGGTTCTTCTAGCTCTTTTCACAGCTCCCTTCATATCCTCGGGTGTATGCCATCTGGCCCCATCACTTTGTCCACCTTCAATTTAGTGAGCTCTACAGGACTCTCTCTCCTGTGAATGGACTACTGCCCACCTCTTCCCTCCCCCCCTTGGCATCTGTTGCTCAGCTGTGGTCCCCGTCCCTCCCCCTCTTCCATGAATACTGAACAGAAGTATTTATTCAGTATTTCTGCCTTGCTCATGTCTCCCTACTTACACTCCCCTTCCTCCACTCTGAGCCTAACAATCCCCTCCATCCAGTTTTCCTTCTTTCACTGATGTACATGTAGAATGTGTTGTCCCCTTTCTATACTGTCTGCGCTAATTCTTCCTCGGTCTGCACCTTTGCTCTCCCTATTGCCCTCCCTGCTTCCCTTAGACACTCTAGGTACACCTCCCTGTCCTCCTCCCTTTGGGTCTCCTTAGAGTTCCTGAACCCTGCCCTTTTAGCCCTTACTTTGTTTGCCACCTCTTTCCAGAACCATAGTGACATTCCCCTTCTCTTGCCTTTTGATACCCAAGATTCCCTTGTGACTATCCCATGCAATTTTGAAACCTTTTACTGCTTTAGCCCACACTACTTCCTCTGGAAGGCTATTCCTAAAACCTACAAGGTCTACAGGATTGCACCACGGCACCAACCTGCAAATGTGGAGCTTCCCAGGACAATGCTGGCAGTTACAGGAGGGGAGGCCATCAGCAACCAGGGCTGCTAAACACAAGGGACAACTTCAGCTGCCTGATGAAACAAGATATTTTATTTTTCCAGATTTTAGCTACTCTACTAGGCAGCGCTGAAAGTCTTTCAATCCCGTATGAGTTGGTCTGCGGGAACTGAGTATATCACACACTTTACAACTACCCACAAGACTCCGTGTAGTGTATGCTGGAAAAACTTTCACTTTCAATGATCTGGAGGAGACAAGTAAAAAACTGAATAAACTCAAAGTGGACTTTGCAAGCCAGCACACTGAATATGCTTCTGATGCTGCAGAATGACTCTGAGGACTACTAGTGTCACTCCATTTTAGGAACACCCCAACTTTTTTTTTTTTTCTTAGTGTAACTGTTGTTCTGTAGATCAGTCACTCTGTGCAATTAACAGTGGAAAAGGGAGGTAGCCCTCCTCCTCAGGGGAAGCTACACACTACGCAGGGCCAGCATGGCTCCACCACAGAACCATAGACATGGGATGGAAGGCGGAGCAGACAAGGAGTAATATCCACCAGATGCTGTCAGAATGATGGGCAGCAGGTAGTCTTGGGTTCAGCACTTCAGGACTGGTGATGACTGGTGGATTCAGGGCCAGGAGATTGCCAGGTCCAAAAAGGTAACTAAGAAACCCTGTGAGTGGGAGAAGAAAACTCCATGGGAACAAAATGTTTCATACACAAAACAGCAAGCCATAAATTGTTTTGCTTTGCTACAGGGGGCCCTGTCCCTCTGCCAGCTAAATCTTCCCCTAGTCAAGAAGGATGCAAGGAAGTATTTTTTTTTCCTCGGACAGAGTAATAGACAGATGGAGCAGCTTGACCAGGGAAGTGGTAAATGCAGAGATGGTGACAGGTTTCAAAAGAAGATGGAACAGCTACAAGGGGTTGGTGAGTGCAAACAGTGGGGAGAGGGAGAGGGGCCAAATGCCACTAGGGCACTCGGCCTAGGCCAGTCCAACGACAGCTTGGACTGGCTCAGCTAAAAACTGGGCAGACATGATAGCTCATGGGTCTTTTTCTGATGTCAACTTTCTTTTTTGAAACTCAGCTTTACTGAGAGTTAAAGCACATACATATAAATGGTTAACCAAAATCAGTAGTGTTTCTCTCACAACTTGTTTTTACCCTGATCAGAACCAGTACCACTACTCTAATGGGTTATAACTACCCTGATCAGAACCTTACTGCTTCTCTCATGTGTCATTGCTACCTTAACCAGAACTGGTACTGCTTTTCTCACAGCTTCCTATTACCCGGATCGGTACCCATACTGCTACTCTCACAGGTTACTGCAACACCGATTGGGAACCTCACTGCTTCTCTCACCAGTTATTACTACCATGATTGGAAGTGGAACTGCTACTGTCACGGGTAATTACTACCCTGATCAGAACTAGTACTCCTACTATCACGGGTAATTACTACCCTGATCGGAACTGGAACTGCTACTGCTACTCTCATGGGTAATTACTACCCTGATCGGAACTGGAACTGCTACTGCTACTCTCATGGATAATTGCTACCCTGATCAGAACTAGCACGGCTACTCTCACGGGTAATTACTACCCTGATCAGAACTGGTACTGCTACTCTCATGAGTAATTACTACCCTAATCGGAACTGGAACTGCTACTCTCACGGGTAATTACTACCCTGATCAGAACTGCTACTCTCACGGGTAATTACTACCCTGATCTAAACCAGTATTGCTACTCTCACAGATTATTACCCTGATCAGAACTGGTACTCTGCTCTTATGAGCTGAACAATGACTGCATCCCATAATGGTGCCAGCACCATTTACCTAAAACTTGTTATTTGTTGAATTACTCTTTGGAATTGGTGATTGTGCTGAAGGTGAGCAAGTGGAATGACAATACCAAGTTGCCTTGGAAACTAGCTATGGCTTAGTGTGCTTTTCCTAGATAAAAATGTTATACATTATGAACTTGTGTTGACCAGGTAAGCACAATAGACACAAATGCGCCTATTTTCAGGTACAACCCAGGAGGCTGCAAGTCAAGCAGCACAATATAGACAAGCAAATACTATAGTAAATAATCAAGGAACAGAAATAAAAACATAATGTAAGACAAAATACAGTGCCAACCAGGTGGCTCTGAGTTTTGAGGCACTGGAGGCCACACATCGGCAACCTGGATTCAGGAGCGAGCTCGGGCCACTGGGGGTCGGCGGGGGAGGAGAGGATTGAGCATCCTGAGGACTGTTTTCCTCTCCTGGGGGTGGGTTTCGGTTCTGGGGATTCCTCAACTGGTGGCAGCTTCTAACGGTGGCTGGGAGGTGCTTCACCCAGAGGGGGGGAGACAGCCAATGGGGTCTGGTGTCGGCGGGTGTCTGCAGGAGGGGGCAGAAGCATCCCATCCATACGCTGGCACCATTGCACGTCCACGCCAGGGGTAGGAACAAAGCGGAAAATGGCCCTATCCCAGGTAGGTGAAGGTGGGTCCTCCGTGCCTGCTTCCGGTGCCCCGCTAAGCCTGGCCACTCCGTCAGATTATAGATAGAGCGCCAGTAGGAGTCGGTGGTCCCACCCTGGAGGGCTCAGAGCTGGGGGGGGTCCAGATGATGGTGGGAAAGGGCACACTGGAGCGGTAATGGAGGACTTCAGGCGGATGGGAGAAAGCGGGGCTGAGCATCCACACCGGAGAGAGTCCAGGCAATGGTGAATAGGAAGATAAAATAGAGTTGGGGAGAAAAAAAAACGTTACAAAATACAGAGTTGGTGATAAACATGCCAACCCAGAGAAGAAACAAAAACTGAGAATGGCTGTCAAGAGTACAAAAACTTAAGCATAGTTAAACAAGGATAAAATATGTATCCTTTGGTCCAGTATAGGTAGCACTAATGATGAAAAAAAAAAAAAAAAAAATGGACTGAAGTCAGGTAATATAAGGAAATACCAGAAAATTATGTGCATACTTACAGTGAGATCACAAAGATTGTCTAAACTGAATAACTAAAATATTTTCATTTCTAGCAGCCGGAATAGCTGCCCTGACCCAAAGAATACCCACCTTCCTGAAACAGTTGTCACAACACACGGGAATGCTCACCAGCCAGAATACCCATTATAATCCACGTCTCTCCCTAGTTCTACAGAATAAACATTTTCAGTTTAATGCATTACCAGCCATTTTAGCTCTGACAAGAATTTGTGTTTATTAAAAAGCATATTTACCAAATAAGAAAGCAGAGGCCAAAAATAGGCTTGTTTGAACTATATTTTAGCATTTTTGGAGACTGTAAATAATTAAAAGAGAGCTGCAGTTTTCCATCAGTAATCTCAGGTGTTTTTGCCCCCCATCCCATTGTTTTGTATCACTCTTTTGTGACTGAGATGAACTAGTATGCAACAGACACTGCCCCTTGACCTTACATAACACTGGAGGATATCAGGGCTAACTCCAAAAAGCTCTAACACAGTGAACCTAAAATGAAATGTGGTCCCTTGTAAATAAATCAGTAAACACAAATGAACAGCAAGAATTAACATTAGGGGCTGAAAAGGAGTGTACAAATTTTCTTTTTCTTTATTACATAACTGTTGCTTTAACGCAGGAACACAGTTTGCTTTAATGTCCCAGTGCTGCACCTATCCACTGCTTCAGCAGTGTGCACACATGCCTATCACTAATAAAGACGGTAAGGAATCACAGTAATAGGCACAGGAAAGAGCCAGGGACTGGCAGACCAACCAGATCAGCCCACCCCTACATGTCCCCGCATCAGCTTCCATGCCCACACCCCCAGCCCAAGGCCCTCCACAGCAGACCTGTTTCTGTTCCCTTCCCATCCACCAAGGTCTCTTATCAACACCCTTAGTTTCTCCAAGGTCACTCCTGTGTCCCCACATTTGGCCCCCAATCTGTCTGTGACCCCCACCATAGGCCAACATGTCTGTCTCCACCCCTGGATCCCATCCATAGCCCCTAACTGTGCCTCCATCATCACCACACAACCCTCGTGACCTCACAGCCCATCCATCTGTGTATCCCCATCAACCCACAGTCCTTCTCTGTCTGGGTCACCCTCACCCCCACTGTTCGCCTCTGTGTCCCTAAAACAGCCCTCCCCAGTCTGTGTCCCCACAACCAAAAGCTCACCCCAGTCTGTGTGCCCAGTCTCCCAACAGCCCTATCTCTATGCCCCCTTTCCCAGTTTTACTGCAGCCTGCCCATCTTTGCTCCCACCATCCCACAGTCTGTCTCTATCTGTGTCCGTCATCCCACAGCCTACTGCAGTCTGTGTCCCCATCACCACTTGGTGGAAGTTAATTGTCGATCGGGCACTGAATGCTTCCAGACTTTAGGTGCTGGAGGACTTCAATGCCTGGATCGATGATGAGACCTCACCCCTTGGTCAACAGCTTCTCCAGTTGATGAATTCACAACGGCTAGTGCAGGCTGTTTTCTACAGTACACATCAGCATAGTCACTCCTTAAACCTGATCTTCTCAACGGGTCGACACAAATGCATTCAGGGTTGATCCAGTCTCTTGGTCAGATCATCATGCAGTGTTGTTCCTTTGCGGGTCCCCTGTTTTATTACTCCACCTGTGGAGATGATCCAATGCCATCCGAAATATAATCTAGAGTCTTGCAAACTTCTGGAGGTATTGGACATCTTGGGATTGGTGCTTGCCTGTGTGTAGGGTTCTGAGAATGCTGTGGAGCACTATAATGGTGCTCTTAAGTCCACCTTGAATTCCCTACCACCCTATAGTATTAGTCCCTTGACCTCCCGTTGTAGCTTACCATGGTACTGCGATAAACTGCACAGGTTGAAGACTAAGGGGCGCAGGTTAGAGCATTCTTGGTGAATAGGTCCTGGTCTATGGATATCAAACTGGCATTGAAAACTCACTATAGTGAGCATCAATGAGCAACTGTCCTGAAAAAGACAGACTTCCTGTCGCAGATGATTCCTGCAGGTGGAAATCATCAGTCTCAACTCTTTCTCCATGGACAGGTTATTGAATCCATCCTGCCTGTGATCTGCTCAAGTTTTTACTGCTGAAAAATACGAGTTCAGAAATTTCTTCACTGCCAAAGTGTCCTCCATTAGATCGGGTATTCGTTCAACTGGTCTGTCATGGGCCAGTTGTGGCGAATAAGGTGCTCCGGTGACCGTAGGTTTGCATCCCACCAGCTATTTGCTGGATCCTGGTCTTACCAGACTACTTTTAGATTGCCGGGAGGTTTTGGGTCCAGTTATTTCCCAGATCGTCAGATGTTCTTTGAGGGTGGGTGTTTCCCACCTGTCCTTAAATGGCCAGTAGTGAGGTTCCTTCTTAAAAAACCTTCACTGGACCCTGATGTGATGGGGGATTACAGATCTGTCTCTAACCTCCTCTTTACGGACAAGATTATTGAGAAGGTGATGGTTGAGCAACTTGTAGAATGCATGGAGAAATTCACCATCTCAAACCTCTCTAGTCGGGTTTTCGGTCTTGCTACAGCATGCAGACTGTCCTCATCAGAGTGATGAATGAGCTCCTCACGGCAAGAGATCAGGGACTTCGTGCCATTTTGGTCCTACTAGATCACTCGTCTGCATTTGACACTGTTGACCACGGTATGCTTTTGGGTCACCTGAGGAATTATGTGAGACTCACCAACACTTTATTGAGCTGATCTGAGTCCTATATAACCGGCACAACACAGCAGGTGGTTCTTGAAAATTTTGTTTCCAGGGCCTTGGCGCTTTCCTATGGTGTTCCTCAAGACTTGATCCTTGCTCCTGTGTTGTTTTCATTGTCTATGTTGCCATTGGTGAGATCACTAGATGGTATAGCATGGAGTTTCACTTTTATATGAATATGTAAGCACTGGAAGAGATAAGTGAGGGGGGATACGACAGAGACCTTTAAATATCTAAGAAGAGTAAATAAGGTACAGGAAGGAAATATTTTTCGGAAAAAAAAGTGCTCAAGAACAAGGAGACATGATATGAAGCTGGAAGGGAGTAAATACAGGAGAGATGTGAGGAAGTACTTCTTAACAGAAAGAGTGGTGGATTCCTGGAACAGCCTTCCAGTGGCGGTGGAAGAGGCAAAAACAGTGACGGGATTCAAGAATGCATGGGATAGGCACAACGGCATCTTAGAGGAAAGGGGAAGGGATAATGGACATGAGATCAAGTAGGATCTGTGGTGATACTGTAGGCAGAGAAAATGAGCAGACTAGGTGGGCTAAGCGGTCCTTATCCGCCATCAAATTCTACATTTCTATACTATGCATATGATACTCCGCTATACCTGGCTGGCACTTCTAGTGGGTACAATGTAGTTTCTGTGCTGGAGAGGTGTTTAGCTGGCAACTGGATGACTTCAAACTGACCATGTCTCAATCTAGGTAAGACGGCGGTCATGACTGTTGAGGCAGGGACCAGTAATGACCAATGGTTTGACATTATTTCCTTCATTGAGAGGTCAACCACTCAGAGCTGTGGGGGGAAGGGTTAGCCACCCCAGTGGTGTAGAGGGCTAAGGTACTGGTGCCTTACCTCCTGCCACACCAGTGACCAGTGTTCGATGGCGAGCGCAGGCTGATGGGGGTCGGCCAGGGAGGGAGAAGATCAAGCTTCCAGAAGACTGCTCTCCTCTCCTGGGGAGGGTGGATTGGCGTTCCTGCTGAATGACTGCCACCAGGTGGAGGCCTGAGGGTAGTGCAGGTCCGAGGGCACCAAAGACAGGAGGGTGCTCCAGGACTCTGCAGCACTCATATGCCTTCACGTGTGACGCTGATATGCATGCTCCTGCAACAGGGATGGGAGAAAACAGAAAAGGGGTCACTGGTAGGCTCCATGAAGCCCTGGCCATGCTCCCGACTTGCAGTTCTGCCCGGGAATCTGATTACTGACGGAAGGGGGGGAGACAACCCTCCTCTCCTGGCCCCACCACTGAGGGGGGGGGAATCCATGGGGGACTTGCCTGGGTCAGAGTTAGAGTCGAGTGAGTCATGCTAATGGGCAGAACAGAGCCTCTCACCAAGACAGACAAAACCTTGCCTACCAGCTGCCCGAAACATAGAATTTGACGGCAGATAAGGACCGCTTGGCACACCTAGTCTGCCCATTTTCCTACCTAACAGATAAGCTGCAGATCCTTGTTAACCAACAGCTTACTTCCTCCTACCCCCCCACTAGGACTGCCTTATGTCTGTCCCATGCATTCTTGAATTCCCCCACTGTTCTTGACTCCACGACCTCCTCAGGGAGGCTGTTCTATGCATCCACAACCCTCTCCGTGAAAAAACTTCCTCACATTACCTCTGAGCCGTTCCCCCTCTATCTTCAAATTGTGCCCCCTTGTTCTTGCACATCTCTTTTTCTGAAAGATGCTACCCTCTTGAACTTTGTTGATTCCCTTGAGGTACTTGAAAGTTTCTATCATGTCCCCTCTCTCCCTTCTTTCCTCAAGGGTATGCATATTAAGCTCCTTTAGTCTTTCTTCGTATGTCTTCTGGTGCAGACCCTGCACCATTTTGGTTGCCCTCCTCTGGACAGCCTTTACTCTATGTCTTTGCAGAGATGGGGTCTCCAGAACCGCACACAGTACTCCAGATGGGGTCTCACCAAGTGTCTGTACAGAGGGATAACAACTTCCTGTTTTCTACTATTGATGCCTCTCCCTATGCATCCCAGTATCCCCCCAACCTTCCTTACTGCCTTCTCACATTGCTTGCCCACCTTTAGGTCATCTGATATAAATACCCCCAGGTCCCGTTCCATTTTTACTGTTGTCCGTATCTCATCCCCCATTGTGTACTCTTCCCCTGGGTTTTAGTTTCCCAGGTGCATTACCTTGCACTTCTTTGCACTGAATCTGAGCTGCCATACATTTGACCATTCCTCCAACCTTGCCAAGTCCTTTCTCATCCTTTCCACTCCATCTTGTGTATCAACCCTGTTGTAGATCTTTGTGTTGTCTGCAAAGAAACAAACTCTTCCTTCCATTTCCTCTGCAATGTCAGTTATAAAGACATTAAAAAGGACCGGTCCCAGTACTGAACCCTGTGGTACCCCGCTAGTAACCCTCCTTTCTTCACTGCGGATTCCGTTTACTACTACCCTTTGCATCCTGTTGTTTAGTCAATTTTTCATCCAGGCTACCACCTTGGGACCCACCCCTAGGCTGGCTAACTTGTGTATTAATCTTTTGTGTGGGACTGTATCAAATGCCTTGCTAAAATCTAGGTAGGCCATGTCCACAGCCCCTCTCTGGTCTACTACTTTGGTCACCCAGTCAAAGAAGTCTATTAGATTCGTCTGACATGACCTTCCCATCGTGAATCCATGCTGCCTTGGGTCCTTTGCCCCACTGACCTCTAGGTACTCAACAATTCTTTCCTTCAGAAGTGATTCCATAATTTTCCCTACCACTGAGATCAAACTAACTGGTCTGTAGTTTTCTGCCTCTGTCCTGCTCCCACTTCTGTAAAGAGGAATCACATCTGCCCTCCTCCAGTCCTCAGGTATCACCCCATCCTCCCATGATTTGTTAAAGAGAGTAGTCAGCGGTGTCACTAGTTCTACCCTTAGTTCTTTTAGAATTCTTTAGAATTTAGAATGCCCTGTGGAAGAAAAAGCAATATGGGGGGAGAAAAAGTCTTGGGGGTCATCCTGGACTGCAAGCTGACACTCGGGTGTAGGCTATGGTTGGGCTGACCTTTATCATCTTCGAAATATCCTCAGGATAAAACCGCATCTAGCCCTTGCGGCCGTAGCTATGATAGTTCTTGCATTTGTCACTTCTACACTCAACTATTTTAATGCTTTATACCCAGGGTTATCTGGAGGTTTGTTGTGACGTCTACAGCTAGTCCAGAATGCCACAGCCCAGCTGACTGCGGGCTCCTCTCGCAGGGATCATATCATGCTGATTCAGTGTACACTGCATTGGCTATCTATGGGGTGGCACATAACCTTCAATATATGCTTGGTAACATTCAAGGTCCTACACGGTTTGGGACAAACTATTTAAAAGACATCCTAGTTCCTTATCACTCATCTTGCTACCTCCACTCTTCCGATGCTGGCTTGTTTTCCGTCCCTCTATCCAGGCTGCGACAATCTCAAGGACAAAGCTTTCCGTGTTGTGGCGCCTACCCACTACCATTAGATTTGCTTGCACAGTAGAGGTGTTTAAGACCTCTTTAAAAACATATCTGTTCCATGAAGCAGTTCCCTGATTGTTTTAAATTATTGTTAAAACGTATGCATATTTTACCTGCTTTTTTGTTAGCTGTCTAATTAACTGTTTGTACTTTTATCAAAATATTTCTTGTGCAGTGTCCTGAGCCCTTGGGAGTGGGCACTCTACAAATAAAACTGCCTTGCCATACCCACAGTCAGCCCCAGTCTGTGTCTCCCACCATTCCACATTGAACACATCTATGACCCTTTCACCTTACTGACTACCCCATGTGCCCATCACACTACAGCCCACCCCATCTGTCTGCCTCATCACCCTAGAGTCCCCCCATCTGTGTCTTCAACAGCACACCCCTATCGGAGTGCCCCTGTCACTACACAGCCCATCCGTCTGCCCACCCTCACCCATCTGTGTACCTTGTCACCATTCAGCCCATTTGTATCCCCACAGTCCGCCCTTATCTGTGTCCCCGTCACCTCACAGCATGCCCATCAGTGTCACCCTACAACCTACCCATCTGTGTACCCCGTCACCATTCAGCCCCCATCTGTGTCCCCACAGCCCACCTTTATCTGTGTCCCGGTCACCTCACAGCATGCATGTGTGCCCACCTCACCCTACAACCTTCCCATCTGTGTACCCCGTCACCATTCAACCTGTCCTTATCTGTGTCCCAGTCTGTACCTCACAGCATGCCCATCTGTGTGCCCACCTCACCCTACAACCTACCCATCTGTGTACCCCGTCACCATTCAGTCCCCATCTGTGTCCCAGTCACCTCACAGCATGCCTGTCTGTGTGCCCACCTCATCCTACAACCTACCTGTCAGTATACCCCATCATCATTCAACACCCATCTGTGTCTCCAAAGCCCACTCTTGTCTTTGTTCCCATCACCTCACAGCACATCCATCTGTGTGCCCACCTCATACTACAGACTACCTGTCTGTGTTCCCATCACCCTACAGCGCATATATCTGCAAACCTCTTCACCACACAGCCTGCTCCAGTTTATGTCTCCTACCATCCCAAAGCGAACACGTCTGTGGTCCCTTCACCCTACAGACTACCCCTGTGTGTCCCGTCACACTACAGCCCACCCTACATGCCTCATCACCCTACAGCCCCATCTGTGTCTCCACAGGCACGCCCCTGCGCGAGTGCTCCTGTTACTATGCAGCCCATCCAACTGCGTGCCAAACTCTCCCAAAAGCTTACCAGTCTGTGTACCTGTCACTATTCAGCCCCATCTGTGTCCCTACATCCCACCCTTGTATGTTCCTCGTAACCTCACAGCATGCCCGTTTGTATGCCCACCTGACCCTATAGTCCACCAGTCTGTATATCCTGTCACCATTCTGCCCCATATGTGTCCCCACAGCCCACCCCTATTATTATGCAGGCCATCCATGTGCCCACATCACCCTAAATCATAACAGTCTGTGTACCCATCACCATTCAGCTCCATCTGTGTCCCCATAGCCCACTCCTGTATGTGTCCCCCGTTACCTCACACCATGCCCGTCCGTGTGCCCACCTAACCCCACAGCCTACCCTTCTGTGTCCCCCATAGCCCACCTTGTCTGTGTGCCCCATCACTCTACGGCCCCGTCTCTGGGCACGTCACCCGGTTCGTCTTTGCCCATGTCACCCCTACAGCCCACCCTTGTCCGTATGTCCCGTCCCCCTACTAAGTACCCACCCCATCTACATGCTCTCACCCTCAAGCTGCCTGCCGGCTAGCGGAAAACAGGGCATTAACCATCAACAATTACTAATAGCCATATATGAGAAGCGGCGTGACTCCAAACTCACCTCAGCGACTGGCGTCTCTCAGCACTGGCTGTCTGTCAAAATTTCGGCCGCTCACATTTGCCTCAACTGGCCCCCAGCAGCGGTGCCCGGCCTTCAACTTCTCACCCCGCCCCGCGCCCGCCGGAAGTGACGCAACGCGCCAGCCTCTCCAGTCGCGCGGAGACAGCATCTACTGAGAGCGACGGTAGCGTGCGAGGCATAGTACCACGGAACCGACTTGATTTTATGTCCAGAACTGGAGAAAAAGTAGTTGTTTTTTTTTTTTTATTCTGAGCAGCCAACAGGGTCGCCATGGTGAGTCGAGGCTAGTTCCTAATATTTCGTCTCGGCCTTCAGGAAGGTTTTATCATGAAAGGGGATGTAGGCTGTGTTTAAATGAGCCCCAGGCTGCTGAAATCGTCAAGTCGAGAATGGAACTTTGTAACGTCGGAAATAGCATAAAATTTGTCGTTCCTATTTTCCCTGCCTGCAGTATTACCGCAGACCCTACTTGATCTTAGGTACTTTCTCCCTGCCTTCGTTCCTTTTACGCTAAGCTTCCCTTGCACATATCCCATGCTTTCTTGAAACCCACCACTGTTTTTGCCCCAACCACCTCGGTTGGTAAACTTCCAGAACTCCACCATCACTGTTGATGGGAAGAAGTACTTTCCCACAGCCCTTCTGAATCTAGCGCCCCCCCCCATATCTCAATCCGGAACCTGCCAGACCTAATGCAAAAATAACGCCAGAAGTTCCATACTCGACCGGATATTCACAAACGGATCTCACAAAATCTTGTACACTGCAGTGTTTCTTAATGCTTTAAATGATCATAACATAGTCGGCTACCATGGTCCCTATCCCCAAAGGAGGGGGACCACTCCAGTCCAAACAGTTTCTGTCCTATATCCCTGCTTCCTGTCCTGGCTAAGGTTCAAAAACACCTGGCGTTGGAGCAACTCTCCCTCTTCCTTGACTCCACCTCTTTCTTCACCCCTTTCTAGTCTGGATTCCGTAAAGCCCACTTCACCACCAACTCTCCTCCGGCTCAGTGACCCCATCCTCACAGGGATGCATCACCTCTTGCCATATTTGTCGACCTGGCCAAAGCCTTCGACACTGTCGCCCATTCCCTTCTGTTCAGGCTGGCTACGGCTGGCCTCTCTGATACTGCCACTGACTGGTTCCGGTCATACCTCACGGGTATGACCCAATCTGTCAGAGTCAGCAACTCCACCCCCCAATATATCAGCACAGGTGTCCCCCAAGGCTCGGTTCTTGGGCCAATTCTGTTTTCCATCTTCCTGAATGATCCCCCTGTTTGCACATCTGCTGTCATACACATGCATGCAGATGACACCGTGTTACTCTCCTCTGGGAGCTCCCTTCCAAAGTGGCTACCAGCCTTCAGCAGGATTTTGACAATGTCCAGCGCTGGTTCAGCACTAACCAACTCTCCTTAAATGTAAAAAAAAAAAAAATGGTCTCTATGACCTTCGGCACCAGATAAAAACTGGCCAGACTGGACTCCATCCCCACCTTTCATACCCTGACAGGTTCCAACCTGGATGAAGTCCCCTCATTTAGGTGTCAGCGTGGCTCAGTTGGTAGCACATCTGCCTCTGGACCAGAAGGCCGTGGGTTCTTGTCCCACACCAGGCTTGGACTTGCACCTAAAAATCGCTGGCATCCGAGTGCAGTATTGGGGGGTGCTGTACTGCTGGGGTGTGCCGTCCTTCGGATGAGACGTTAAACCGAGGTCCCTTCTGCCCATCCTGGTGTTGTCCTGGTGGGTGTCCAGGTGGAAGTAAAAGAACCCAGGGCACTCTTCGCAAAGAGCAGGGAGCATTCCCGGTGTCCTGGCCAACATTCCCCTTTCCCATAAACCGGTTCATGCAATTATCCAAGCTGTGTGTGGGTGATGATGTGCGATATGGCCACCACCACACATTCAGTCACTTCACTACCAGTCTAGCATTGCTTGTAAAGCGCTTTGGGATACTGTGTATGAAAAGCGCTATAAAGATGCTGATTCTTCTTCTTAAGTACCTTGGTCTGTGATTAGACAAACCTTTAGACGTTGGTGTACACGTCAATGCCTCCCCAAGCTCGGTGCCCTGTACAGACACTGCAGCTGCCTGCCCATGCAAGCTAGGTGTGAAATTGTCCTCTACTTTGGGGACATTGTCTACAATTCTGCCCCCAAAACCACCCTATCTAGACTGGACACTCTCTTCAGCTCCTTCTGCTGCTACATACTTGGCTGCCCCCCCCCCAACACTCATCCACCACTGCAATCTCTATACCTCACTTTCCTTCCCCTCCCTTCCTCTCTTTTAGGCGCCCGTCGCACACTGCAAACCTGGTAGGTAACTACTAACTCTGCTGTCTGCCAACGTGTCCTCCCTCTTATTGATTCCTTCCCCCTCTAGCTACTTCCTCCGATCCTCAACACACAGAACACTTGCCCTCCCATTGTGACGTACGTGCTCTGCTCACTCAGCCTTCTCATTCTGCTTCCCTAACAGCTGGAACTCTTCCCCCCCCCTTCAAAATTCACTGTGCCCAGTGTCCGGCCCATCAGTGCAGCAGTTGGATTTCCGCTCACGACGCTGGCTACCCAGGTTCGGGAGCGAACTCTGGTCGCTGGAGGGCCGGCCGGGGGAGAAGGCTTGAGCGTCCCAGGATGGCTCACCTTCGCCGAGGGGAGGGAGGGGGTCAAGGTCCGCAGCTTGCCTGACTCCAGGCGGAGGCCCAAGGTACAGCAAGTCCTGCAGTTTGCATGAGGGACCAGTGGGAGCTGTGTGATGAACGTCGGCGCATAGCGCCTTGATGTCAGGGCGCACACCACACAGGAAGGAAAACGAGAAAAAATGGCCGGCAGCACCTCCGGTAGACAGAGCACCAGCCCCGATCCCCATTGCCTCCTGCCTGGCCCGGAACCAGCATCCCGACGTAGTGAAGTGTTCATGCCCTACCTGAACCCCGCCTGGGGGGGTAGAACCAAGGCTGCATGGGGGTGGACCGCTCCGAGAACAGGTAGGATAGCGAGGACTGATAAGGCAGATGGTGTCTCCCGAAGAGTGGAGTGCCGGGGGGGGGGAATAAAAATATTTGCTCTGCCCAGTCTCAGCACTCCTTCAGAGGCACACTGTTCACTGCTGCAACTGCTATTAACCCCCATGCAGACCTGCGCCCCTCTCCTCCTTGTCTTCGCCTTCACACACCTCTCCAAAGTTCCCTCCACCCTTCATCTCTACCCAACTCCACCTCCTTGTCTTCTCCTTTTTGCAAATCTCTCCAGAGTCCCCTCCTTCCTCCCTACTTCACCTACCTCTACCTCCTTTTCTCAACCCCCCCATCCTCTTCCCCTTTTTGGCAACTATTCCCCTCTTATATTTCACCTCTTCTAATATCTACCGGGTAAGTGCACTAGACAAATCCTGCCTATTTTCAGGCATGAACCGGGGGAGGGGGATACAGATGAATGCCAACTGACCTTGAACCAGATTAAGCCGTTGGTGGTCTTTTTTTAGTGAAGGAGGGAAATTTCGCTTTCTTCACCTACCACCACCTCCTTCCCACAAACCCCACCTCCTTTGCACAACCTATTCCCCTCTCATATTTCACGCCCCCTAACATCTTCCCACTCAACCTCAAAATCGCCCTCGCCCACCATCCTTCACTCTTCTGTCCCCCTTCTGCCCTCTCCCTTGCTCCCCCCCCCACCACCACCACTGTCTCCTGCTTCCCTCCCATTGTATGCCTGTTCCTGTCCCCTTGCAGGGTTTTCAACACCCTGAAGGGGTGAAGGTCTAGGCTGCCTTCCCCTCCCCGCCTCTCTACTAATACCCCTACTAGTACTTTGACATACCCCGTTGCAGGGTTTTCAACATCCTGAAGGGGAGTTGGTCTTGGCTACCTCTACCCTCCCCTCCTACCCTCTTTAATTCTCCCTACACACCCTATGTGCAAGGATAGTAACTTGGCACTTATTATCCTTTCCCCCTTTATTCATGCTCTTATACCCATATGCAAGTTGTGGCATTGCTCGCTGTCCACAGTTTCACACCTAAGTGCTTACACAGGATTAATTCATATGTTGTGTCCAAATTGTTACTCTCTCACCATGTTGACCAGCTATTGTTGCATATGATTGATATTGCGTTTTACCCAAATGTGTATTTGTAATTGTATATACTTATGAAAATTCCACGCCTTGCTTCTTTGGAATTGTAATTTATAATGTATGTAGTTCTTAATGTACAGTGTGTATAGTTCTGAACACTGCTTCTCTTTATTGTTGTCCTGCTCCTTATCCTTATATAACCCCCTCCACCCAGGACACTTCTGGAAACGAGCTGTTTCACAGTTCATGTTGTCTTTCCTGGCAAATCTCTTCTAAATAAATAAATAAGTTGTATGCACTAGAAACTTTGACAAACATCCTTCAGGATCTAAATTCATCACCAAGCATAACTTCCATTAATTCAACCCAGAAAATTTCTTAGATGATCTCAGAAACACTAATTGGCAGACTTTCTACCTGGCCACCTCCATAGACGAGGCTGCTGATCTGTTCAACACAAACCTCTTAAACTTAGCCAACAAGCATGCCCTCTTCATTCATTGCAGAGTAAAAAATACATCTATCCCATGGTTTACTGATGATGTAAAAGTGGTCCTCTCCCGACGAGAGAAACTCTGGGCAAAAGCTCAATGTTCCAAAGCCAGTGCTGATTGGACAGTCTTTAGAACAGCAAGGAATGACTGTACAAGGCTCATTAGGGCAGCCAAATGTAATTACTTTGTGGGAGCTCTAGAGGAAGCCAAAGGCAACACTGCAAAAGTGTGGAAGACATTCACATCTATAGAAGATCATAGAACTTCCCCCTCAATCCCTACGAAAATTACTTTGCAAGGCAATATGATCTCGGATTGTAACCGGATCTTAGAAAATCTAAACTCGCACTTCGCAACAGCAGGCCTACCTTTTGATTCCTCCCCCTGTTGCTGGGCTTCTCAACTCTGCTACAACTAAAGGCGATCCCATGAATTTCCTGTGTCACGCTCCCTTCTGCCTTTTTCCGGTTACATACAGACAGGTAGAGGACCTGTTGAAAAAACTGGATGCTAAAAAAAGTGCAGGCGCCAATGGAATTGAACCTATTTTCCTAAAAACAGGGCTTCAGCACCTCGCTGCCTCCATAGTGCATCTTTTCAATCTCTCTGTTTCTTCTAGTACGATACCTTCTTGTTGGAAAATAGCACACATATTGCTCCTCTTTAAATCCGGTGATCCTTGTGACTTGAATAATTACAGACCAATTTCCATACTTCTGGTGTTGTCTAAATTGCTAAAAATATTAATTAACAATCAACTCCGGGATCATTTAGAAAATTCTAACCTCTTCAGTCCATTCCAGTCAAGTTTAGACAGCATCATAGCACTGTTTTGGCACTAGCCCTAGTTACAAGTGACTGGTTCACGGCCCTAGATAAGCTTGCTACAGGAGCTGTTTTCTTAGATCTAAGTAAAGTGTTCGATACGGTCGACCACAGACTTCTGTTAAGAAATCTTAACGACTTGGGATTGGATAATCTATCGGTAAGTTGGTTTTTCGAGTTATCTGGCCGTCAGGCTGCAATGCGTCAAATATGATGAGCTCCTATCTTCCCCACTTCCTCTCACAAGAGGCATACCTCAGGGTTCCATATTAGGACCTTTACTTTTCACTATATATATAAATTCTTTCAGCAACAGTCTCCTAAATTCTAAACTGCACTTCTTCGAGGATGTTACTGTACTGTATATCGCCGAGCCTTCCATGTATGAGGTCAAGTCCGAGTTACAGGCCAAAGTACTTTCCTACATCTCTTCTGAATCTAACCTCCCCCCCTATCATTCATAGCATGTATCCTTGAGCACATTTTTTCCCTTAAAATACTCTCATCCTGTACCTCACTACTCCCTTAAGGTATTTAAAGGTCTCTGTCATATATCCCCCACCTCCTCTCTTCCAGGGTGTACCTATTAAATTCCCCGTATCCTCTCATCATAGGACTTTTGATGTAGACGCCAAGCCATTTTAGTTTCCCTCCTCTGAGCAGCCTCTACTCTTCTTCCTGAGATGTGGTCTCCAAAACTGCACACGGTATTCCAGATGAGTTCTCACTAGCAGTCTTTCCAGAGGCAACACCACCTCCCTCCTTCTACTGGCGATTCCTCTCCCTGTGCACCCCCAGCATCCAACTAGCCTTCCCAACTGCCTTGTCAAACTGCCTGGCCACCTTTGTCCTCAGAAATTATTGCACCCAGATCTCTTTCCTGCTTGGTGTTTGTCAGTACCACTCCCCAATTTTGTACTCTGCCCATGGGTTTCTGTTCCCGGGTGCATTATTTTGCACTTTTTCTCATTGAAACGTAGCTGCCATACCCTTAACCATTAGAGTTTTCTCGTGTCTCTGTTTATCTTTCCACATGCACGCCTGGAGTGTCCACCCTATTGCAGATTTTGGTGTCATCCACAAAATGCAGAGCTTCCCCTGCAGCTCCTCTGCAATGAGGGCAGAGATTGCCACCTCCAGACCAAGTTGGCTAGGTTGCAGGGGATCTCTTCCCCACCCAGGGACCACCAAGTCTACACATAGTACTTCAAAGGAGGACCAGCAAAAGGAGTGTGTGGACTACAGTGGGCTCAGGGAGGTGAGGCAGGTGGAGTAAAAGCACATCCCTCACCCAGTGCAACTAAAGAACTCCTGCGCAGTTTTGGAGGAGCTGGTGGATCCCACTGGGGCACCTGAAGTTGTGACCATGGTGGATGAGCCGACTTCTCACAAGAGAACCCCAACAGGCGAGTGGAAGCAAACCCCAAAGGAAGAGGAAGCTTCTCCTAGTGAGGGACTCCATAGTCTGGGGAGTTGAGTTGGGCACAGGTACAGTGGAGGAAAGGGAGGTATAGTGTCTACCAGGAAGCACAGCCCGGAGGGATGGGGAGAGGACCCAGGGAATTGCTAAGGCAGTAGCGAAGCAGGGGAAGCCTGACGTCATTGTGTATCTGGGGACAGATGACCTGACTGGAGACAAGACCAGGATAGCAAGGGTACAAGAGGAGTTCAGGGAGTTGGGATGGGGCCTTGCGCAGGTAGCAAGCTCCGTGACCTTCTTGGAGATGCTGTCTGTCCACGGCATGGGGGAGGCTAGGAACTTCCACACCAAGGACTTCAACACTTGGCTGGAGAACTGATACAGAGAAAAGGGTTTCAGCTTCATTGTGAACTGGGGACTCACATGGAGGAATGTGACCCTGTACAAGGGGGATGGCCCACACCTGTCCAGGGAGGGGACCGCTGTCCTCAGTGAATGGTTTAAATGCTTAATTGGCAGGCATTTAAACCAGCAAAGGGGGGGCTGGCAAAAGGATGGAGGGAGAACCAAACTGCCCAGCCCCACAGGATAGTGACGTCAACACGGAGGACCATAACGTTGTGATATCGTCAGAGGAAACAAAACCCATGGAGGGGGGGAACAGCGGAGGACAGCGGAGGACAGGAGGAAGGGGGATGAAAACAGGAGGCAAAAAGACAGAAGGGGGATGATAAAAGGAAAAATGGCATACCACTGAAGGCCATATATACCAATGCCTGCAGCCTAGGGAATAAAATTCCAGACCTAGTGGTCCTGATGATGGAGGCTGACCTGGACATTGTGGCTGTTGCTGAGATGTAGTATACTGGAAACCATGACCGGGATGTAGCAATACCAAGTTATACTCTGTTTAGGAGAGACAGGGAGGGTAAAAAGGGAGGGTGTTGGTTCTTTACGTCAGGGAGAGTATTAGAGTGACTGAGATACGGGGAATGTGGGGGGAGGAGGTACTGTGGGTCACTCTTGAGACAGGCAATGGCACTGCTATTCACATGGGTGTGATACGGGCCTTAGCACAGGGAGGAGGGGGACATGGTTCTAGTGGAATCCATCCACATGATGGCAGCTAAAGGGGTGGTGCTGCTGGTAGGTGATTTCAATCTGCCAGCTATGCATTGGAGCATCCCAGCTGCTGCCTCAGCCAGGAGCAGGGACATCCTGTACTCCGTGCAAGGGGTAGGCCTCAAGACAGCTAGTGCTAGAGCCCACCAGGGAGGGTGCAATTTTGGACCTGGTACTCACCAGTGTTGACAGAATTGAGGAAATCGGGGTGGGTGGAGACCTGGAATCCAGTGATCATCACATGGTGTGGTTTAGCATGAGTACAGTGGCAGAGTCAAGCCACACAAAGGCGAGGGTCCTGGATTTCAGGAGGGCAGACTTTACTAAGATGTGGAAATGTCTCAAGCATGCCCTGGCAGGGACGGACAAATTGGGGGTGGAAGAACAGTGGCCCATCTGAGAGGAGCCACAGTGGAGGCAAACAAACCTTTGCATTAGGTAAGTAAACAAGAGAAAGCTGCTATGGTTCTCAAAGGAAGTGGCCGGGATGATAAGGGTAAAAAAGATGCCTTTCAGGAAATACAAGGAAATGCAGCAGGAGGAGGCTATGGTAGTGTATCTGGATGAACAGAGGGAGGCATGGAAAGCAGTCAGGAGAGCAAACGCACACATAGAGGGGGGAAAAATAGCACAGGAGGTATAAACAAGCATTTGTCAATGCTGAATGTTTGCTTGCTAGCATTGACACTGGTAGTGCAGGAGTTAGAGGGATGCATAATAGGAATGGCAGTGAAGTAGTGAACTGATGCCAACCTCACCTCCACCCTGCAGAGACTGACAGGCATTGGGGTGTGCCTTTGGGTCGTCGGCCATAACGCTCATGCCATTTCACCTCACCCTACCCTGCAGACACTTACAAGTGTTGCGGTGTGCCTTGGGGTCTTCGGGCCTTACGCTCACCCCATTCCGTAAGGAAATATGCTGAGATGGGTTCAGTATAGGAGAATGGGGTGAACTTTGGGGCTGAAGACTTCAAGGCACACCTCAATGCCTGTCACTGGCTACAGGGTGGGGGTGGAGGTGGAATGGCATGAGCATTACAGCCAACGATCCCAAGTCACACCCCTGACACCTGTCAGTCTCTACAGGGTGGGGTGTTATGGTTGGAAACCCTAACGCCCCAGGCATTTGTTGGTATTTTCACTCCAAACTTTCAGCTTGGGCTTTTTGTGACCCCACCTCGTGAACAGTGGCACTATCAGTTTGTTAGCCAAAAGGTGATTTTGCACAGTGACTGCGCCATTTGGTGCCACGGGTGTGAAAACATATTTTGGGCAGGATGTGAAAAATGACAACTGTACTGTTCATGAAGAGGTGTAAAAAAAATGGCAGTGTTGAAAATCTGGAGTGAAAATATGAAAAAATTGGTAGTCACGAGCGTGAGTAGAAACTGCGCAACGCATGCCCATAATGCAATTATGTTTGGGATTTTTTTAATCGCATTTTCAACATAGGCATTTTGGGACCTCTCCTCATGAACAGTGGCACTGTGGTTTTGTTGATCTGTCCGGAAAGTTGATTTCCCACAGCAACTGTGCCATTGTGCGCCACAGGTGTGAAAACACATTTTGGGCAGGATGTGAAAAATGACAGCTGTACTGTTCCTAAGGAGGTGTGAAAAAAATGGCAGTGTTGAAAATCTGGAGTGAAAATATAAAATAATTGTCTAGGTTACATGCGTGCATGGAAACTGTGCAATGCACGCTAGTAACGCAGTCATTTTTTGGAATTTTTTCACCAGATTTGCAACATGGACTTTTTGGGACCCCACCTCATGAACAGTGGCACTGTCATTTTTGTTAATTGGTCCCAAAAGATGATTCCACGCAGTGACTACAAAATCACCCTTCAGGACCAAGTAAAAAGATGACAGTGCATGTGTTTATGAGGTGGGGTCCGAAGAACCCCATGTCGAAAATCTGGTACCAAAATGACTGAGATATCCACCTAAGTTGAAAGTCCCCCATTGCCTGCCAATATAAAGCTTACTGCATTTTGTTCAGTTGGCTTTTGAAGAGTTCAGACATGTTCCTACTCCACAGAAGATCTCAGCACTGGCCCTCCAGAGGTAAGTATGGGGTTAGGGGGGTGCAGGGAGGTGGGGTGTGCAGAGGGCGGGTGCAGGCTGGGGAGGGGCGTGGCGGGATGACGAGGACCTTTTTTTTTTAACAGGGAAAAAAAACAGACTTCAAGGGGAAGGTTTTCTTTATTTTCGGGTGAAAAAATGATTTGGGACACACTGGGGTGGGCGCCCAGTGTACCATGAGTTTGGGGGGGAGAATGCTGCTGATGGGGTTTGGGCACCCCCATTGGCAAACAAATTGAACTGGAGGGGACATGCTGAGATGGGGATTGGGCATCCCCAATGTCGGCTTTGTGGGGCTTGTGCGGTGAATGGCAGGAGCCGCCATATTTAGTGGAATGTTTCACCAGGAAAGGCATGTAACTGAGCCTTGTCATCTGACGCTCCAGTGAGGAAACTGCACCTCATTGGAACGACAGATTTCTTTCAACTCCGTGGCTCTCTTTGAAATTGCCATTCATCGCCAGCATGCTCACTGATTGGCAGCTGAGGGACGCACCCACTAAAGCGTCCCCTGCATTGGCCACAATACTGACACACCTCTGAAAGTGTTACTACTGCAAGATGTTGCTAGCGCAAGCCAACATAACAAAAAAAAAGGGGGGGGGGCATATAAATGGTTGTCCAGAAACAAATCGTCTAAATTTTGAACCATATGTGACGCTACTAACTTCACCTCATGACAGAAAATTGTTTACATACAGAATTTTTGTCTAGAGATTTATGAAAATAAGCTACTAAAAAACTTTATGGCAAAGAAAATGTGATTGATTAAACACAAGAACATAAGGAAAATCCTCTCCATATGCTCTTCATTTACCCAAAATTTCAAAAGCAAAGGGATATATTTTTCTATAGCATGATGTCCACAGCCTGCTTAAATCCCCCACTTCCTGAAATCAAACTAATGCTTCTGAATATAAAATGATCAGGAACATTAAACTTTCAGAGCTCTATTAAAAAGATCTTCAAGCTGGTGAAATAATAAGTCGTGTACTTTTTCGGATCTGAAGAAGAACCATGCTTAGGATGGATGTACAATAGACAATTCATTGTTAGGTTTCTTGTATGGGGTTTTAATTTTTCAGTATGTACAGTACCTTATTTTTTTTTAATTTAAATTGTTATTCCTTTTTGTATGTCTGTTTTAATAACAGAAATGTAGGTCAAACAAAATGTACCTAGCTACCTACAATGCTTGGATTTTAGCAAGTTGCTCAACTCTGCCCCCCTCCCCTTAAAAGACTCATAAAGAAGCTGAGAGAACTTAGGATGGGAAAGAAAATGGCCACCTGGTGAGCAATTTCTGGGTTGGGGGACACAGAGGGAGGTGATTTAGTTGTGGTAGTTATAAATAACATTATTTTTAGACAGAATGAAATGTTTAGGACCTAAGGTCCCTGTTTGCAGTGTTGTCCTATAGGGTCCTTCCTACCTACCTCAGTCGGCGGCGGGCTGTGGTGGTGAGAGGAGGGCCGGCTCTGTTCTCGGACATTTGTGGGATGAGCAGGGTGTCACTGCCGGGTGGGGGGACCGCTAGACTGCCAGGGAAAAGGGTGTGATATATATTTGCAACAGGGGTCAGGATACGTTCTTCGGGGTGGGGGGGACCACTAAACTACCAGGGAAATGATCTTAAGTATTACTTCCTCTGGGGATCGGGATTGGGGTGGGGGCCACTAGATCACTAGGTATTTCTTTGATTGTCGGGGCTACCAGGGTTCGGGGACCGTGCTGGTGGGGGGGGAGAGACACTAGCCTACCAGGGTGCATACCACTCAACTGTCCCTGTTTATGAGGGACATCCTTCATTTTACCCCTTGAAACTGCCCTGTCCCTCGTCTTGAGTGTCCACATATGTCCGTGTCCCTCTTTTCAGTGACACAGGAGCTGAGGGGTATGCCAGGGTGTGTAACAGGCACACATGGGCACAGGGACCCTGAAGACAGGGAAGGAATTGCCCGGCCCAGCCAGTCTGCTCTGTTCCCTATCTAATGGATATGCTGCATATTCTAGTGAACCTACGGCCTATGTCCTTCCACCCCCACCAGGTTCACCTTATGCCTGTCCCGTGCAGTGAGTCCTCCCACTGTAATTCACCCACTACTGCAGTGGGGTACCTGTGTTGTTAGAGGGGCATCCTCCAGGGCATATATGGCCACAGTGGCACAGGCATGTGTTTGTCTCTGTAGAGTGTTGTGTGTGTGTGTGTGTGTATATACATACATATATATATATATATATATATATATATATATATATATATATATACATATATATATATGCATATATATGTGTGTATATATATGTATATATATATATATATATATAAAAATATATAGATGTATTGATATCTATATATGCACGTATACAGGTCATGCTTACACAGATGCATGGGTGTGCTATATGAACTGACTGTGCTTGCCGGCACACAGTTCTTGCTGCTTCCAATCCAGCCTGTACTTTCATTCCAACCAAAAGGGGATGCTGTGGGCATGCCTTGACCTGCAGCGTCCAGCCTGTACTTCCATTTCGACCAAAAGGTGGCGCTGTGTGCACCATGTAGTAGCACCGGGCAAACTGCATGGTACTGTACGCTAAGCAGCACATAATGAGATGCAAATGTGCCTATTTGCCCATGGATTACCTAAGTAGGCTTATTTGCATAGGAGTTTTGAATATAGCTCCCGTTTGCCCCGGGCTAACCAGTTTTCACTGGGCTAATATGTTAGCACTGTGCAATCAGGTTAGCCTCGGGTAAACCTCACTTCAACATAGTACAGCATACCTGTCAACCTTTTGTCCCCCAAATGTGGAACATTGCCTCTCAAACTGTGGAACAAATGAGCTAACTGTGGAACACTTAATCAAATCTTTACCTAGGAGGTTCAGAACACTGTTAAATGGTTTGCATTTATGTTCAGAATGTCTGTTATTAATTGAATAATATATTTTTTGCATCATTTACTATAGATTTTTGCTTTAAAATTTTACTACTGAATGTGGAACAAGTCCTCACAATGTGGAACAGGAGCTTTTGTGAAGTACAATGAGGAACATTCCACATAATGTGGTACAGTTGAGAAGTATGTAGCACAGTTCTGCAGTGTGTGGCTTACATTGTTGTTTGCAGCAGATGTCGGACATCGCTGTGCAGTCACACACAATGTTCTCCACCTGCAACACTGGCCTGCTCCAGAGTCTAATGTGCTGCAGTTGCAGCGTGTGCTTCCCCGTTGCTATATTCAGTGCTGTCTTATTCCCAGGCAATTTTTGCCCTGCACTCCTGGCTCTGTTTGCCCAGCTTCCTTTGCTTGCCATATTCAGCTGGTTTCGCACCGGGCTATTTCCTTTTGAATATAGCTGGCTTTGTGCTCCGGGCTAAGTTTGCCCGCCGGGCAGTGCTAATTTAGCCCCGGGGCAAAGTTTTGAATATCTGGCCCTGAGTTTGTATTTTAGGTATCACCAACCCCCTGTTTACAATATCCTTCATTTGGTACCTTTATTTATGTATTTATTTATTTTTATACATGAATAAAACATGTCATTTGGATAATACAATCCAGTTTTCAAGACAGTCCTGTGAGATATTTACTGACATGTAAATGTCACTTCTGAAATTAGACCTTTTTATATTTTAAAAAACATAAATGTTTTTGACTTTTCTCAAGCACAAAGAGTCCCAAGTCAATTCTTTGTATACTGTACATGACCGTGATGAATTCCCTATGGGCTACATAGGGCAAATTAGGTCAGTTGATGGGGGAATGTTGGCTATGACAGTGGTTAAAGTCCCCTACTAAATGGGGAACATTTGTGCACAATCAATTCATGTCAAGTGTGGGGTGCCGTAAGGGTTGGTGCTTGGGCTGGTGCTGTTCAACATATTCATTAGGGATATCTGTGAAGACATCAAGGGCAAACGCTGCTTTTTTCAGACGACTCCAAGCTCTGTGTCAGGGTTGATGGTGAGGAATGGGTCAGGGACTTGAGGGAGTACTTAGAGACACTGGAGAGATGCTCTGGAATCTGACACCTGGGCTTCAGTACCAGTGGCAATGGCAGTGGCTCAGTAGTTAGCATGCTCACCTTTGAGACTATAAGATTAGAGTTTATGGCCTCTAGCCTCACTCCAGGCACTTGCGGTAATTCCCAGAGCTGACTTTGTAGTAGTGCACTAGAAGGGGGATACTGCCCTTTTGAGGTGACATGAGTTGGATGAGACATTAACCGAGGTCCCTTTTGCTCATCTCTGGTCACTGTTCAGGTGGAAGAAAAAGATCCCATGGCAGTTATCAATGAAGAGTAGTGAAGTTTTCCCACTGTCATGGCCAACATTCCCCCATCAATAAAACATGTCCATGTCAATCCACCCCCAGGCCGCCCCTCGAAACATGCCGTCACTGCTTAGTGTGCCTTTTCTGGTAAACATTTACGAATAAATAAATACATACATGCCACATTGTTTAAGGTTATGTGCATTGGAAGGAAAATATGAGTGTCGGGTAAAGGTTGGAGGGTGACCACGAAGGTGTCAGATGACGGAACCTACCATGTCAATGCATCATAGAATCATAGAAATTTGTCCGTAGAAAAGGACCCCTTGGCCCATCCAGTCTGCCCGTAACCCCCCCTCCCCTAGGAAGATCCCCTCCATCCCTTTCCAGCCTGCCCTCTGCTCGCCAGCCCTATGTGCTTGTCCCATGCCCTCTCAAAACTCTCCACAGTATCCACCCCCACCACCCATTCTGGCAGCCTGTTCCATGGCTGTATCACCCTCTTGATAAGAACCTCCCCCTGATGTCCCCTCTGAATCTGCCCCCCTCCAGTTTGAGGGTATGTCCCCTAATGGAATTGTTCTTACTCAGTTTGACTATGCTGTCAACTCTTGCCCTGTTTATGCCGTTCAAGTACTTAAATGTCTGTTCATGTCCCCCCGTCCCTTCTCTCTTCCAGCGAGTATAGGCCAAGCTCCCCCAGCCTCTCCTCATATGACCTCCCCTGCAGCTCCCACACCATTTTGGTGCTCTTCTCTGGACCCTTTCTAGCCTGTCCTTATCCCCTTTGCAGATATGGCTTCCAGAACTGGACCCCATATTCTAGGTGTGGTCTGACCATGGTTTTGTACAGCGGCAAGATCACCTGCCTCCTCCTGCTTGTGAACCCCCTTCCTATGCATGCCAGCATTCCTAGTGCCTTTCCTGCTGCTCCTTCGCATTGACTCTAAACTTTCAGATTGTCTGAGATGGTTTTCCCCAGGACTTTTTCCTGCTCTGTCTCCTCCAGCTCTCCCCCAAGTTGGTATTTTGCCTTGGTTGTTTCACCCTAAGTGCATAATTCTGCACTTTTTTGTATTGAACCATAATTGCCACCTTTCTGATCACTCCTCCAGCCTGGCCAGATCCTCCCTCATATCCTCCACCCCCACCCCTCTTCTGCCATATCAACCCTGTTATACAAATTTTCATGTTGTTTGCAAACAGATGCACCTTACCCCATAGGCCCTTTATGATGTTCCCAATGTATATGTTGAAAAATATGGGTCCCAACACAGACCCCTGGGGAACCCTACTCGTCACCCTTTGTTCCTTCAAGTGCTCCCCATTTACTGTGACCCTCTGAGTCCTCCCCTCCCACCAATGTCCCACCCATCTCGTGAGCTTGTTCCCCACCCCCAAGCTGTCCACCTTGTCTACCAGTCTCCTGTGGGGGATGGTATCGAATGCCTTCCTGAAGTGCAGGTAGGCCACATCCACCGCCCCGCCCTGGTCCCATACCTCTGTCACTCTGTCGAAGAATTCTATCAGGTTGGTCTGACATAACCTGCTACCCATGAATCCATGCTGATTGTCATTTAGAGCCGCCCCGAGATATCTAATCGGCCTATCCTTAATTAGTGCCTCCATCAGCTTACCGACCACGGAGGTCAGGCTGACCGGGCGTAGTTTCCTGGCTCCTCCCTCTTGCCCCTCTTATGTAGTGGTACTACCTCAGCTTTTTTCCAGTCCCCAGGAACCCTTCCCTTGTGCAGTGACAGGTTGAATAGCCTCGTGAGAGGCATTGCCAATTCCTGTTTTAACTCTTTGAGCACCATCGGGTACATCCCGTCTGGCCCCATTGTCTTGTCTGTCCGCAGCTTGCCCAATGAGGAAAAGGACTAAGGAGTAGCAGTCATGAGCAGCTGTAAGTCAACTGCACAATATAGCAAGTCGGTGGGAAAACAGATTGCTGGGATGCAAACACAGGGAGATCAGTAGCAGGGGCAAAGAGGTAATTCCGCTCTTATACAGATTCCTGGTGCAACCACATCTTGGATACAGTCTCCAGTTCTGGAGTCCTCATCGGAGGAAAGATTTAAACATGCTGGAAGCAGTGCAGAAGACAGCCAGTAAAATGATCTGGGGCAGAATGGTAACTCATATGAGCAGTGTCTGGATAACCTGAATATGTACTCAATTGAGACGAGGAGAGAGTGGGAGGATATAATAAAAACCTTTAAGTACATGAAAGGATAAGGTGGACTCCAGAGAACTGTTTTGACCCAGCAAGATTACCTGTACCAGGGGGAATGGCAGCAAGTTGGTGAAGGGTATGCTAGGAAGGAGGCCAGGTAGTACTAGTTCATAGAAAGGGTGGTGGAGGGTTGAAACATGGTGCCATGGGTGTCATGGTCAATACTGAAACCATAGAGGGTTTCAAGAGAGTGACAGTATTTATAAGGGGAAGATAATGGGACATGGGAGGGGGGACTTGGACCAATAAAGTACAAACAACCTCCATATCTGGCCGTGTTGACAGACCATAAGGCCTTCTATCAGCATTTTCTATCCTTTTCCACCCAAGTCTATTTCAGTTTTGGAACTGGCACACCCCTACCTCTACAAAAGTCCTACCTACTGATAGCAATGTGTTGGATTTGGTGAAAATTAAAATCAGTCTGGAATGCACCTGGAACTGGAATGATTCCAGTTTTCCTATTAGCACTCGCTGGTATAACCACCTGAAGTATACAAGAATGGCCACATCATTTCCTGGAATGCCCACCCAATCTGCTGGAATGGTTGTCATGAGCCAGTGCAATAACCACTGACCCTCTGGGATGCCCACCTCATCAGAATGCCCACAGGGTCAGTTGGACATTTTAGCAGGTCAGGCTGGTATTCACGTGGGTTGAGTTGACTTTCTGGGAAGTTTTGGTGGGCATTCTGGAGGGTTGAGCTGGGCAGTTTGGTGAGGCAGGCATTCTGCCATAGTGGGTATTCCTAGGGGGTTATGGCAGCTGTTCTGGTGGGCTGTGGTGGTCATATCAGCTAGTTGGTATGGCCGATCCAGCTATTTTGGCTAGTATGTGGGCATTGGGGCAGGTGTCAAAAGAAAAAATTAAACTGTTCTGGTCCCTGCGCATTCAGGTTCTGCATTAATTCAGGTTTTCACATATTCCAGCAATGCCACTGGCAAGCAAATTTAAAAAGCATTTGTCAGTGCCGAATGTTGTCTTGCTGACGTTGGCATCAGTAGTGCAGGAGATAGACAGATGCATAATAGGAATGGCAGTGACGTCAACCCCACACCACCCTACCGAGACTGACAGGCACTGAGGTGTGCCTTTGGGTGTCTGCCATAATGTTCATGTCATTTCAGCTCTCCCTGCCCTGCAGACTGCGACAAGTATCGCATTGCGCCTTGGGGTCCTTGGGTCTTACGTTCACCCCATTCAGCCATAACACTCATGGCATTTCACCTCACCCTATCCTGCAGACACCGACAAGTGCTGAGGTGTGCCTTGGGGTGTTCAGCTTTACAGTCACCCCATTTCATAAGGACATACGCTGAAATGGGTACAGCATTGGAGAATGGGATGAACTCTGGGGCCGAAGAGTCCAAGGCACACCTTGATGCCTGTCAGTGACTTGAGGGTGGGAGGTGGTATGGCGTGAGCATGACAGCTGGCAGTGCAAAGGCACACCCCTGACGCCTGTCAGTCCGTACAGGGTGGAATGTTATGGTTAGAAACCCAAACGCCCCAGGCGTGCGTTTGTTGGTATTTGCATTACAAATTGCAATACAGCCTTTTTGTGACCCGCACCTCATGAAAGTGTTTGGGACCTCTGCTCATGAATAGTGGCACTGTGATTTTGTTAATCTGATTTCGGACAGCGACTGTGCCAGATGTGGAAAAACACAGTTCGGGCAGGATGTGAAAAATGACAGCTGTACCATTCATAGGTAGCTGTGAAGAGATGGCAGTGTTGAAAATCTTGAGTGAAAATATAAAAAATGCCCGAATTCACGAGCGTACGTGGAAACTACGCAATGCACACTCGTAACAGTCATTTAGTGGAATTATTTCACCAAATTTTCAACATAGGCATTTTAGGACCTCTGCTCATGAACAGTCACTGTGATTTTCTTAATCTGTCCCGAACACTGATTTCCCACTGCGACTGTGCTATTCTGCGCCGATAGTGCGAAAACACATTTCAGCCAGGATGTGAAAAATGACTGCCGTACTGTTCATAAGGAGGTGTGAAAAAATGCAATGTTGAAAATCTGGAGTGAAAATATTACAAATTTAGGAAGCTACATGTGTGCGTGGAAACTGCGCAACGCACACTAGTAACACAGTCATTTTTTTGGAATTTTTTCACCAAATTTGCAACATTGGCTTTCTGGGAGGCCACCTCATGAACAGTGACACTGTCATTTCATTACTCTGTCGAAGGGTGATTCCGCGCAGTGACCACGAAATCACCTTTTGGGACTGAATAATGCCATGACAGTGACTAAATTCATGAGGAGGGTTCCCAAGAACCCAATTTTGAAAATTTGGTGCCAAAAGTCAAAAAAATGGCCGATATGCACATAAGTTGAAAACCCCCCATTTATGCCATTATACAGCTTACCAGCATTTCTTCAGTTTGCGGTCGACTTTGAAGAGTGCAGACATGTTCCCGGTCCACGAAGATCGTTGAGCTGGGCTCCAGAGGTAAGTATGGGGTGTGGGGAGGTGGGGTGCACAGAGGCGGAGTGCGGTTGGGAGGGCACCGAACTCAATGAGGGGCTGTTTTTAATTTACAGGTAAAACAAAATGAAAAAAATGGTGCGGAAGGTTTTCTTTTTGCAGGTACTTTTGCACACTGGGGTGGGCTCCCCAGCGTCCACCTGAGTGTTTGATTGGGGGGTCTGTAGCGATGGGATTGGGCATCCCGTGCACCACAAAAATGGGGGAATTATGCTGATGGGGATTGGGCACCGCGTCAGCAAATTCATTGGGAGGGTCATGCCGACAGGAGGATTGATCACCCGACTGCTTTCAGGGGCACTGTGAAGTGGCGGCTGTCCATTGGCTTCGAGGGGACTGTGAAAGCAACAGGAAGCTTCTGCCATGTTTTTGAAAGGGACGCAGACAAGGCAAGCAGTAATTTGCTGCTGCAATCAGGGACCGCCCAAGGGCGCTCCCTGATTGCAGTGGTGAATTTCTTTCAAGTTGGTGGCAGGCTTCTCAGCTGCTGTCATAGACAGCGTGCTATGCCATTGGTGCCACAGAGCCCGGCCAGAAAAAGCAGTGGCGCCATTGGCTGCAGCAGGACTGCACCTCCAAAACCTGCTTCTCCACTCAAGCAACCACAATAAGTTGTCTGCGTTGCATGCGCAAGACAACCTAAAAAGGACAAGACCTTTTTTAGGTACATTAGTGAAAGAGAAAAAAAACTGGCGGGATAGTAAGGCTAAAAGGGGAAGAAGGGGAGTGTGTGGAAGGGGACATGGAAGAAGCATCAATACTGAACAAATATTTTGTTCTGTATTCATGGAAGAAGGAGAAGGTGAGGGTCCACAGTTAGGCAGCATGAACAGGTATGGGAGGGAAATGGACACCAGTCCATTTACGGAAGAGTGAGTCCTAAAAGAACTCTCAAAACTGAAAGTGGACAAGGTGCAATGGGACCAGATAGGATACATCCTAGAATATTAAGGGAGGTGCTGGCAGCCCTGTTCGAGTCACTTGATATGGGAGTGGTTCCGGAGGACTGGAGGAGGGCAGATGTAGTCCCTCTTCACAAAAGTGGAAGTAGGGAGGATGCTGGGAACTACGGACCAGTCAGCCTCATCTCAATATTGGGGAAAATTATGGAATCGCTACTTAAAGAAAGGACTGTGGAACACCTTGAATCCAGAGGAGCACAGGATCCAGGACAGCATGGATTCACTGGAGGAAGGTTATGTCAAACAAATCTAATTGATTTCTTTGACTGGGTTACTAGTGTCGTGGATCAGGGGGGAGCGGTTGATGTGGCCTACCTGGATTTCAGCAAGGCCTTCCATTCCATTCCACATAGAAGACTGGTGAAGAAACTGGGCAGCCTGGGAGTGGGTCACAAGGTAGTAAACTGGGTTAGGAACTGGTTGAGTATTAGAAGACAGGGGGTTGTGGTAAATGGAGTTCAATCTGAGGAAAGGGGGGTGGACCAGTGGGGTGCCCGCAGGGATCAGTCCTTGGGCCAGTCTTGTTTAATGTCTTCATAAGTGACATTGCGGAGTGCCTCTTTGAGGATGACATTAAGATCTGCAACAGGGCGGACACTCCGGGAGGAGTGGAAAAAATGAGGAGGAACCTAGGTAAACTGGAGGAATGGTCTAGAGTGTGGCGGCTGCAATTCAATGCGAAAAAGTGCAAAATCATGCATTTGGGACACAAGAACCCAGGGGAGGATTACATGATTTTGGGGGAAGGGGGAGGAGATACTGAAGGTCACCAAACAAGAAAGGGATTTGGGGGTGATCATATCTGATAACCTAAAGGCAGCCAAACAATAAGCCAGGGCTGGGGGAGAGCCAGTGGGATGCTGAGTTGCAACAGGGAGAGTTATCACAAGTGGAAGAAAGGAGGTGGTGATGCCACTGTACGGATCATTGGTGAGGCCTCATTTGGAATATTGTGTCCAGTTCTGGAGGCCGCATCTCCATAAGGACATAGGGTGGGGGCAGTTCAAAGAAGGGCAACAAATATGGTGCAGGGCCTGCACCAAAAGTCATATGAGGAGAGATTGGGAGGCCTCAATATGTATACCCTAGAGAGGAGAAACGGGGGAGATATGAAAAGGCATAAATAGAGTACCAAAGGCTAGCATCTTTCAGAAAAGGAGATGTCCAGGAACGAGGAGGCATGACACGCGGTTGGAAGGGGGTAGACGAAGGGGTAGCGTGAAGAAATATTTCTTCACGGAAAGGGTGGTGGATGCATGGAATAGACTCCCAGCAGAAGTGGTGGGGGCAAACACAGTGGGGGAATTCAAACATGCATGGGACAGGCATAGGGGAACCCTAGAAACAGGACTGAGGAGGTAAAGCCAGAGATCAAGTAGGGTCTGCGGCTTTTACGGTAGGCAGGGAAAATGGGCAGACTGGATGGGCCTAATGGTCCTTATCTGCTGTCAATTTCTGTGTCACTTATAAAGACATTAAAGAGGATCAGTCCCAGTACTGATCCTGAGGCATCCCACTGGTCATCTTCTCCTCTGAGTGAACTCCATTTACCACCACCTTCTGTCTCCTGTCCCTTAACCAATTTTTTACCCAGTTTACAACCCTTGGACCAACTACTAATCTCCTCAGCTTGTTTAATAGTTTGCTATGCTGAATGGTATCAAAGGCCTTACTGAAATCTAGATATGCCACATTCACTGTTCCACACAGATCTAATTCCTTAGTCACCTAGTCAAAGAAATCTACCAGATTTGTTTAACCTAACCTCTGTTCCGTGAATCCATGCCGTCTCGGGTTCTGTAACCTATTTGAATCAAGATATTCCACTGTCCTCTCCTTTAACAGTGATTCCATCAACTTTTCCACAATTGGATTTGAAGCTGACTGCCCTATAATTGCTAACCTCCTCCCTGCTACCACTTTTGTGAAGAGGGACTATAGCTGTCCTCCTCCAGTCCTCTGGAACCACACCATATGCACATGCCTAGTGACACGGCTCAACTTTCAGACTGTGATTTCCCTAACTTTTACCCCTTGTTTCAAAACCAAAAACACTTTCCTGAGTTCAGTTTTCTTTATACTAGTAAAGTCCATGTTTAGCTGAATTCGGGTGTAATGATGTCTGCGCGAGCCAAGATATTCCACTGTCCTGTTCTTTAGCAGTGATTCCATCAACTGTCCCATCAGTGATGTCAGGCTGAGTGGCCTGTAATTGCCAGCTTCCTCTCTGCTACCACTACTTCTGGAACTGTACCATACGTGCATGCCCAGTATTACAGCTCAACTTTCAGACCATGATTTCCCTAATTTTTTGCCCTCATTTCAAAACCAAAAACACTTTCACAAGTTCCACTATCTTTGTACTATTAAAATCATGTTTAGCTGCACTCGGGTGTAATGATGCCTGCCCAACTTTCCAGCACGTCCATGCCATTTAGAAGTGTGGCCGCACTTCGGCATCGTGTGCAGTAAACAACACACGTAGAGGGTTTCAATATTGCATGTCGAGGGAACTCTACAGGCGGTGCAGCCACCTTTAATAATAACTGCAGAAAACATAAGGACTGACAGTGTCCCTTTAAGAAGGTTTTCTTGTCTTAGGACAACCATTCTTTCTCAGGATACTCAAAGCCATGGATTTCTCTTTTGAGGGAATGAAAACAAAACCAGTTACAAAAGTAACAAAGGCAAGGCAGCCTGCGGTTGGGACGCAAGGTGGTGAACTGGATTGGAAACTGGTTACGGAACAGAAAACAGGGGTGCTGGCCCGGTGGCGCTGAGGGTTGAGGCGCTGAACGCCACACCTCGCACCACGCTGGCGACCCGGGTTCGGGAGCGAGCTCGGGCCGTCGGGGGTTGGCTGGGGGGAGACAGGCTGGAGCGTCTGACAGCTCGCCTTCTCCGGGGGAGGGAGGGTTCTACAACCCGGTAAGCGTCAATGCCTGGTGGAGGCTGGGGGCATGACAGCAAGCTGGCGTCTCGGGGGCATGATTGGTTGAGGGCGTAGGTCACCGACCAATCAGCCCCAGGGACGACTACTTCGAGGAAGGAGGGGGAAGGACGTTGCTGACGTCGGCGCTTATGCCTTGACGTATGGGCCAGCAATGTCACACAGAAAATGCAGAAACACCCCCACTGGAGCCGGGAAGACGGAGTGCCGAGCCGGGTCTCGATATGCCGGTGCCTGCCTGCAGTCTCAGGACCCTGACAGTAGCAGGATTCGGGGGTCCGCCCCTACCCTGACCCCGCCCGGTGGGTATCTGAGGCACGATGGAGGGACCAGGGACTGTCAGGTAAGGCACCGGTAGGGACAGGCTTGATGGGTGACTCCCGATGGTGCGGCTCCAGTGGGACGGTAGGAAGGGATAAAAAGAAATTAAAAAAAAAGAAAACTGAGGGTAGTGGTGAATGGAACCCAGTCGGACAAAAGGGAGGTGACCAGTGGGGTACCTCAGGGGTCAGTGCTGGGGCCAGTCCTCTTCAGTGTCTTCATAAGTGACATTGCAGATAGGCTGGAGGGAAAGGTTTGCCTGTATGTGGACGACACCAAGATTTGCAACAGGGTGGATACTCCAGAGTGAGTGGAAAGGATGAGAAAATACCTGGAACTGCTGGAGAGATGGTCAGGGGCATGACAGCTAAGGTTTAACGCAAAGAAGTGCAAAATCATGCATGTGGGGAGCAGGACCCTGGAGCGAGCTACAGGTTGGGGGGAGCTGCTGACAGTAATTAAGGAGGAGAGGGACTTGGGGGTCATAATCACAGATGATTTGAAGGCCACTAGGCAGACAGCAAAGGCGGTGAGAAAGTCCAGAGGGATGTTGGGGTGTATTGGAAGGGGAATCGCAAGCCGAAGGAGGGAGGTGATATTTCCACTGTACAAGACCTCACCTTGAATACTGTGTACAGTTCTCGAGACCACACCATCGAAAGGACATTGACAAAATAGAGACGGTGCAGAGGAAGGTGACCTAAATGGTGAGGGGATTACATCACAAGCCTTACGAGGAGAGAGTGAGGGACTTCAATTTGTACATGTTGGAACAAAGGAGGGAGAGGTGACATGATAGAAACATTCAAGTACCTCAAGGGCATTAACAAGGTGGAAGGGGACAGCATATTCCAGATTAATAGTGGTGCCAAGACAGGAGGACACGACATGAGACTGATGGGTGGCCGCATAAGGGGAAATGTCAGGAAGTTCTATTTTATAGAAAGGGTGGTGGATGCATGGAACAGCCTGCCCCAGGAGGTGGTGGCAGCCTGTACAGTGGCGTGCTTCAAGCATGCATGGGACAGAAACAAAGGAATAATAGAGATAGGAAGAAAAAGCTTAAGCCAGTGATCAGATAGGGTCACTGGACGCTTCATTAGGCAGCTTAAACACGCAGACTGGATGAGCCTAGCGGTCCTTATCTGCCAACAGCATCTATGTAAGGAAAAGGCCTCTATCTCCTACAGGGAAAAGGAGGTAGAGGCAGGGGATACTTAAGAGCCTGAGCCTCTTATGCCCCCTGTAAGTACCAATCACAAAGAGGTTACTGTGGGGAAGGGGCAAAAGGGCTTCCAGGCGCAGTGCTGCAGCTGCAACACCTAAGCCACAGCCAAAACAAAACCCCTGACAGTTTTGCCCAAGTCGCCCAGCCATTGCCAGTGGGAGAAAATCTGACCCATTACTTCCAGGAATAGGTAACATTACCACAGATAAGTGGGTACTGGCAGTAGTGGGCTGTGGGTTGTATCCGCAGTTCAGACATTTTTCAAATCTTCAGAAACACAAACATTTTCTGGCACAGTCTCCCACAGAAAGAATTCAGCTGGAATGAAGTAAAAACAAACTGTTAATATCAACAGCCATACAAAAAGTCCCTGCCTTCCAGTCGGTCTGGAGCCTATTCTCAGGATTCTTCCTCACCCACAAGAAAAATGGGGAGTGTCAGCCCAGTTTTAGATCTCAGGTTTCTGATCAAGTATTTGAAAAAAAGAAAACTTCAGAATGGTCACACTAAAGACAGTGATACCGTCTTTGCAGACAAATCTTTGACTGGGATCCTGGCATCTAAAAGATGCCTCTTCATATCCCAGTTAGGCCATCCCACAGGAAATACCTCCTGTTCAAGTTGAGGAACTGCAAGCACTACTTCACAGCTGTTCATTTTGGTCTCACCTCAGCTGCTAGGGTTTTCAAAAAATGCTTGGCTGTGATGGCAGCACATGTGAGAAAGCAAGGCGTGGTGGTTTTCGTCTACCTAGATGACTGGCTAGTCTAAGGGATGACAGAACAAGAGGCAAAGTGCTCAGTTCAGTTAGTAAAGAGCACCTTGGGAACCTGGGATTCTTGACAAATCTGCAGAAATCCCAGCTAGAGCCTGTTCAAATACTGGACTTCATACAAGCAAAGCTAAACACCCTGCAGGGGAAAGATTTCCTTCCAGAGGCCAGAGTTACAGCTTTGATAGCAACAGCAGAGTCTTTGACAGCAGGCCAGCCAAGACCTGCAAGGGACTTCCTGCAATCACTAAGGCACATGGCCACATCCACAGCTGTGGTTATATGGACCAGGTTCCAAATGAGAGAGATCCAATGCCATTTAAAGGAAAGCTTTTCAAGTACTACAGACCCCCATCCCCAAAGGCTTACCCCTCGATTAAGCTTTTCACAAAGAAAAGCCTTCATTTTGGCAGCTGCTACTTACTTTATTTTAGTTTTGAAAAGTTCGGGAGTCGGCAAGATGGCGGATGGTGCGCAGCTCCATTTAGTGTGAGAGTGCAATGCCACACCACTCGCTGCAATACAAGTGTATTGCAGTGAGCGGTGCAGCACCGCACTTTTACACTAAATGGAGCTGCGCACTGTCCGCCATCTTTCCGAGCCCCGAACTTTTCAAAATTAAAGTAAGTAGCAGCTGTTGAAATGAAGGCTTTTCTTTGCGGCTTGGCCTCTCTTTCCCTGTTCTAGGGTACCCTTATGACTATCCTTTGCATTTTTTTTTTTTTTTACATCATATCACTATTTATGCACATTCTGCAGCACCACTGGCGGGGGCATCCAGCCACTGGCCCCCACCGCCCCGGAGAGCAGCAGGCTCACTCGCATGATGGAGGTCCGGCGTGGCCACCCCAACCCACCAGAGGGCCTCCCCATGCCTCTCCAAGCTGGGCTGGACTGGACCCCCCAGCGTGATTCCACGACAGTCCTCTGAGTCAGCGGGTGCGCAGCCATCAAGCTGCTGCCATTTCCTCCATTTTTTGTTCCCCCAGGAGCCAGCAGTGCGATGACATATAGCGCATAAGCTGAAGTCTTGCTGTACTCCTCCCCTACTGTGTACTGCAACTGTGCTGCTCCCGGTCGTCACCAGGGGCTCCTACAGCACGGCGTGCTTCCCCTTACCCACCCCAGAGGGAGGAGAGCAGTCTTGGGACGCACAATCCACCCTTTGCCCTGTCGAACCTGGGTCACCAGTGTGGTGCGAGATGTGGCGTCCAATGCCTCAGCACCATGGTGCCGGCCTTAATCCCATGCATTCTTGAATTCCCCCACCGTGTTTGCTCCCACTACCTCCCAGAGCAGGCTATTCCATGCATCCACCATGCTTTCTGTGAAGAAAAACTTCCTCACATTTTTGCTGCCCCACCTCTGACCATTTTTCCAGTTTTTGTAGGTCCCTTCTCATTCTCTCCACCCCCACTGGAGTGTCAACCCATTTGCAGATTGTGGTGTTATCTGCAAAGAGGCAAACTTTCCCTTTCAGTCCTTTAGCAATGTTACTAATGAAAACAATAAAAAGGACTGGCACCAGGACTGAACCTTGTGGTACCCCACTGGTCACCCCCTTCTCCTCGGATTGAACCCCATTCACCACCACCCTCTGTTTTCTGTCACTCAACCAATTTCTAACTTAGTTAACTACCTTGTGACCCACACCCAGGCTACCCAGCTTGTTTACTAGTCTTTTATGTGGAACGGTGTTGAAGACCTTGCTAACATTGAGGTAGGCAATGTCCACTTCCCCCCGATCCACCTCCTTTGTCACCCAGTCAAAGGAATCTGTCAGATTTGTTTGACATGATCTTCCTGCAGTGAATCCATGCTGCCTCGGATCCTGTGCTCCGCTTGATTCCAAGTGTTCCACTGTCTTTTCCTTTAGCAATGCTTCCATAATTTTCCCCACTACAGAGGTAAGGCTGACTGATCTGTAGTTACCAACCTCCTCTCTGCGCCCACTTTTGTGAAGCAGGACCACATGTGCCCTTCTCCAGTCCTCTGGAACCACTCCTGTATCGAGCAACTCACTAAACAGGTCTGCCAGTGGTGCTGCCAGCACTGTCTGTAGTTCCTTCAATATTCTAGGATATATGCCATCTGGTCCCATTGCTTTGTCCACCCTCAGGTTTTTTTATTTTTTTATTTATTTCAGCTCTCTTTTATACTCCCCCATCTCTGACCCCCGGACTCTGTCCAGTGTGAACACTCGGCACGACCCTATCCCGCCCACCTGAAGTCCCAGTCCTACCTTCCAGTGGGGGGTCCCCGCTTCGCTTCTCTGATCCCCGACTCCCCTTCCCCCCAAAGATCTAAGCCTCCTGGTGCAGGAATGCCGACACCTCTGGCGACCTTTCTGCAATCTAGACAGGCAACCAGGGAACGAAGGGAGCACCGGGGACAGGCTGAGGGACCCGACACTGGGCGTGGAGGTCGGCCACTGGACCCACCATTACCTACCGAGGGCTGTTTTCCTTGTTTATCCCCTGGAGCACAGATGTGCAGTGATGTTTGCACAGGTACACTGCTGACGTCCACCGACGCTCCACCCCTTAATGCACTGGTTCCTGTAGGACCCCCAGTCTCCATCGGGGCCACTAAGGAGTCAAGCAAGACCCACAACCCACCCTGGGAGAGGAGAGCCGTCCTCCGGACGCACGGTCCTCTCCTTCCCCTGCCAACCCCCAGTGACCCAAGTCTGTTCCCGAACCTGGGTTACTGGCATGGCGCTAGGTATGGCATCCAGCGCCTCAACCCTCAGCGCCACCGGGCCGGCTTGTCCACCTTCAGTTTTGTGAGTTCTTCTAGGACTCTGTCTTCTGTAAGTGGAGTGGTATTCACCTCTCTCGGTTTCTGATGCCTATCTGTGGTCACTCTCCCTCTGCTTATTCTGTTAACACTGAAAAAAAGTATTTGTTCAGTACTGAAGCTTTTTCTAGGTCCTCTTCCACACATTCTCCTCCTCTTTTGAGCCTTACAGTCCCATCCTTGGTCTTCCTTCTTTTACTAATGTATCCATAGAGTCTTATCCCCTTTCTTTACCTTCTTTGCTGTTTGCTCCTTAACCTTAATTTCGTGCTGCAGACCCACTTGATCTACGGCTACATCTCTTACCCTCCCATCCTTATCCCTTGCAATTCTCTTTTTAACCCTACCAACAGAAAGTATGCACTCCACAGATACTCTCCACACTGGCTGTTTAAGTAATCCAAAGTTTTTTTTATTTTTAAAATGGTATAATACCTGCCAGTGTCAGACATGCTCACTGGCCACTGAAGCCCCACGACTGACTCTGGCATATATTGTACCATTTAAAAATAAAAAAATAAAACTTGGGATGAGTTAAACAGCCAGTGTGGAGAGTATCTGTGGAGTGCATACTTTCTGTTGGTGTGGTCATTCTGGGTTTGATAACCTTCCTGAATTCACCTCCCTGCCCCGGAGCTTGCAGCACAACTTGGGACTTGAATTTTTTTAACCCCACCACTGTTTTCATCTCCACTATCTTTGCTGGAAGGCTGTTCCAGGCATCTACCACCCTTTCTGTGAAGAATACTTCCTCATGAATTTACACCCTCCATCTTCATAGCAGTGGCCCCTTGTTCTAGAGCACCTTTTTCTTTGAAACATACCCCGCTCCTGTAACTTATTAACCCCCATGAGGTATTTGAAGATCTTCTTTGAAACAATCTTTTGCAGCAGGTCATCACTCATGGGAAACTTCTGCTGGAAGCACTTGTTTCCGGAAGACTTCTTAGCAGTCACACCTGGGACCACCCCCTCAAGCACCACATAACCATGTCTGTGCACGATAAAAGAGAGGACGGTCCCAGTACTCCTCAGTTCTTTCTTTTCCGCAACCTGCACACATCTCTCCTGGAGATAGGCTAAGCAGTTAATTCGCCTTTTAAGATTTTACTTTTTTCTACTAGTCGCTGACCTAGAACGACGACGATGAAGATACTTCAAATTTCCATAAGTATAATTACATCTTCAGCATCGCTGAAGGGTGGGTCACTTCTAGTCGATTTATGGCTTTCATCCTCGCCGATCGATGGCTTTTATCTCTCTCTCGTCGATGATGGCTTCTGCCCTCTCATCAGCGGTGGCTTATGCCATCATGTTGGTGATGGCTTCAGCCCTCTCATCGCTGAGGGCCTCTGCTGTCTTATCGCCAAGGGCTTCTGCCCTCGTGTCAACGGTGGTGTTTGTCATTTTATATATATTTCTCCTTGGTTCCCTTGGCGACATCATAATCAGGTTGCTAATGAGAAGAACTGAGGAGTATCTGGACCACCCTTTTGTTTATAGTGCACAGACCTGGTCATGTGGTGCATGAGGGAGTGGTCCCAGGTACGACTGCTAAGAAGTCTTCGGAAACAAATGCCTCCGGCAGAAGGTTCCCATGTGTTATGACCTGCTGCAAGAGATGCTCTCAAAGATCTACTGTTATGGTAAGTTCTTACACAACCGTACTGTTTCTGTCATAACCTTCCCCCCACCCCGGGTGTACATATTTAGCTCATTAAGCCTCTCGTCACGGGGCTTTCGATGCAGACCCTGCACCATTTTGTTAGCCCTCCTCTGGACTGCCTCCAATCTGTTTTATGTCCTTTCTGAAATGTGGTCTCCAAAACTGGACATCGTACTCAAGGTGAGGTCTCGCCAGTGATCTATATGGGGCAGCACCACCTCCCTCTTCCTGCTGGCGATATCCCTTCCTGTGCACCCCAACATCCCAGTAGCCCTTCTGACTGTCCTGTCACACTGTCTGGCCACCTTTAGGTCATCCGATATGATTACTCCTAGGTCTCTTTCTTGCTTGGTTTTTGTCAGTATCACTCTGTCCATTTCGTACTCCACTCCTGGGTTTCTATGGCCCAAGTGCATAATTTTGCACTTTTATGCATTAAAACCCAGCTGCCATACCCTTGACCATTCCTCCAGTCTTTTCAGATCTTACCCATCCTTTATACACGCGCGCGCGCACGCCGCACACACACACACACACACACACACACACACACTCTCCAGCATGTCCACTTTGTTGCAGATCTTGGTATGCTACACAAAGAGGCAGACCTTTCCTTCCAGTTCCTCTGCTGTGTCACTTATAAAGACATTGAAGAAGACTGGTCCCAGCAGTGATCCCTGAGGTAACCCACTGGTCACCCTCCCTTCCTTGGCGTGAATTCCGTTTACCACTACCCTCTGTGTCCTGTCTGCTAACCAGTTTCTCCGGAGCTCACAGCGAGTGGCACATAGAGCCCACAGGAATCGCTAGAACACATCAATCTCTTGGAGCTTAGAGCTGTGCTACTAACAATGTAATCTTTCTCCTCCCAGCTGCAGGGTCAGTCTGTCCAAATCAGAACAGACACTACCACAACAACGTACTACATAAACAAGCAGAGAGGAACAGCATGCTTTCAGAAACAGTATAAATCCAAATTCTGTTTTATCAGAGCTAGAAATCAGTAGTAGAGGTTTTTTATGCCAGTTTTCATGGAGGAATACTGTTGTCTTCACACAGTATTCAGACTACATACTAACATACTAAAATGCCAGCAGAATAGGCCTAACGGTCTTTCGTGTCTGCTCGTTTGGTCAGCCCCCACCCTGAGTGCTGACCTTGCTGTCCCCCTCGCCTTCTCTGGCTTCTCCCTTCCCAGTTCCGGATATTCTTGCTGCATTGGATTTTGCTTTCAGAACCCTTCCCCTGTACCTGTCCCACCCCCTCTTGAACCCCTCCACTGTCTCTGCTTCCACCAGCCCCCTAGGCAGTGCATTCCATGGCTCCACCACCCTCTCAGTGAAGTAGCACCTCCTCCTTTCTCCTGACTGATGTACCTGTCCACCATGCCATTGTCTGCACTATGCACTGCTGTTTTGGATTGGAATAACAGAAACAGAATAAGAAATGTTATCTCCCACACCAGATTATTTTCTTAATTTCTACAGGTTTATTTTATTTATTTATTGATAATTCGGAAATACCTTTGAGTCAGAGACTCATTTGCAAAGGTTCCACGTCACAGAAATTAGGTACAGAACAAACTTTACATAACAATTCAATGAGGACATAGTTCAGCATTGTTACAAAGAAACAGTGAAGTCTAACAGACAGAAACTAGGGATAATTGGTGCAAGTTTGAAATACATGATAAAACTCAGATATATATCTGAGGCCTGGAAGCCTATGATAAGCAGGCCAGTGGCAGTGATCAGCAGGTAGGAGGGGAAGAGGGCAAGGGTTTAGAGACAGTCACAGGTATTTGAGGACTGGAGGTGGTCCCTAAGGTGGGTTTTGAAAGGGCCAATTCTAATTTCGTTTACAAGCAACATTGGTAGGCTGTTCATCATATTACCCCAGTGCTGCGCACTCTGCACTGGCTGCCAATACAGTGGCGGATCACCTTTAAAGTGGGTCTTTTGACCTACAAAGTCCTACACGGGCTTGGTCCTGACTACTTGAAAGAGCTTCTGGTGCCCTACACCCCTCTGAGACAGCTTCGCTCGGCTGACGAGGGGTTGCTGGAGATTCCGAGGGTAAATTTGAAGTCCTCTGGAGCTCGTGCCTTTGGTTTCGTGGCTCCTTCCCTCTGGAATTCTCTGCCCCGTCAGCTCCAAGAGAGTACAACGATAGAAAGTTTTAAAAGGGCCTTAAAGTCCTTTTTATGGGATAAGGCATTTCCTGTTATACCGTAATTTGGTTATGTTAATCTGTTATATTTGTTGTATTGTTTTATTGTATGCATTGATATGCTGGTGTTCTTATGCTTTATGTACAGCGCCTTGAAAATCTGAAAGGCGCTTAACTAAATAAATTTTATTATTATTATTATTATCAAAGAAGGGGCTTTGAAACTGAAGGACCTTTGGAATTGTGAGGTACGGCAAGAGGGAACCAAGAGGAGTGGCTTGGCAGAGCTTCGAGTGTGCTTAGGCTTCAGGTCTGGGTGGACTAAGGGGGCGAGAGGCCTAGGGCAATCTTTTTGGCCATGAGGCAGGTATGGAACATAATTCTATTGTCAAGATTAAGCCAGTTGGTGGTGTTATAAAGGGAGCACGTATGGGTGAGATGGTCACATCCAGAGATGAAGCAACGTGCTTAATTAAGGGAGAGACGGAGTCTATATAGGGCAGAGGTGCTTGCAGCGCTATAGATAAGTATGCCATAGTCGAGCAGGGAGAGGATAGAGGAGGAGATGGCAAGCCTGAGGGCGTCTGGGGTAAGGCAGTGCTTGAAGTGATGCAATAACCCCAGCCTGACATTGAGGGCTTTAGACAGGAGATAGATATGTTGGTGGAAATTAAGCTCAGGGTCTAGTGTGATGTCCAGGTACTTGAAGGAGTCGACTTGCTCCAAGGGGGTCAGATTAGCAGTTAGTACTTGTGGGCAAGACGCCTTCTGGAGGTTGAGAGGATGAGAGAACAGCATAACTTTGGTTTATACTGCTTTTACTGCACTACTAGTATCTAACTCATTGTTTTGTTAAGTGGCTTGAGACACAGTAAGCCAGAAAACACCTGCAGTATTTTGTCTCCCCACTGCCAAAATAATTGAACGTTCCAGAGCCCATTTGGCTCTTGGGATGTTCACACAGCACAGCCTGCAGTGAAGCAGGCATTGTAGTTGCACCAAAATGCTAAAGAGAGGTATGTGTACACGCACATTAAAACTCTGAAACAAAAGGGGAGATTTCAGTTGTTTCCCTGTTTTTGATATCGAGATCAGTTCCGTTCTTTCGGTTTATTTAGTCATTCATCCTAAAGCTTAAGTGACAGTTTGTACAAAAATACATAAAAATATAGAAACATAGACTTTGACGGCAAATAAGGACCGCTTGGCCCATCCAGTTGGCCCATTTCCCTACTTACTGGATAAGCTGCAGATCCTAGTTAACCAACAGCCTACTTCTTCCTACCCTCCCGCCCCCACCAGAATTGCCTTATGTCTGTCCCATGCATTGTTGAATTCCCCCACTGTTTTTTGACCCCACGACTTCTCAGGAAGGCCATTCCTGTATCTGCCACCCTCTGTGAAAAATACTTCCTCATGTTGCCCCATAGCGGTCTCTTCCCCCCATCTTCAAATTGTGTCCCCTTGTTCTTGCACATCTCTTTTCTGAAAGATTCTACCTCTTGAACTTTGTTGATTCCCCTGAGGTACTTGAAAGTTTCTATCATGTCCCCTCTCTCCTCCTTTCATCGAGGATATACATATTAAGCTCCTTTAGTCTCTCTTCATATGGCTTCTGTTGCAGACCCTGCACCATTTTAGTTGCCCTCCTCAGGACTCCCTCCATCCTGTCTATGTCCTTGCAGAGATGGAGTCTTCAGAACTGCACGCAGTACTCAGTATTTAAGAAAAAAGGAAAACAATCATGTGGATACAAATATGTAATTATTTATTAATTTTGTTAACTGGGTAGGCCCACTGAGACACAGCTGTGCCTTTTTCAGGGACAACCCAGAATTAGTTAATTTGTTAAAAGCATAATCCCAGAAATTTCAGAACAGTATGTTGATGCAGTATTCAGAGTGATCAGTTATTCAGATGTTAGTAGAGACTAACAATAGTAAATTGCTTACATAGAAACATAGAATTTGAGATACTTGAAAGTTTCTATCATGCCCCCCCCCCCCTTTCCTCAAGGGTCTACATATTAAGCTCCTTTAGTCTCTCTTCGTATGTCTTCTGGTGCAGACCCTGCACCATTTTAGTTGCCCTCCTCTGGACGGCCTCCATCCTGTCTATGTCCTTGTGGAGATGGGGTCTCCAGAACTGCACGCAGTACTCCAGATGGGGTCTCACCAACTGTCTGTACAGAGGGATAACAACTTCCTGTTTTCTACTGGTGATACCTCTCCATATACATCCCAGTATCCCCCAGCTCTCCTTACTGCCTTCTTACATTGCTCGCCCGCCTTTAGGCCATCTGATATGACCACCCCCAGGTCCCTTTCGATTTTTGTTGTTGTTAGTATCTCACCCTCCATTGTGTACTCTTCCCCTGGGTTTTTGTTTCCCAGGTGTATTATTTTGCACTTCTTTGTGTTGAATCTAAGCTGCCATACATTTGACCATTCCTCCAACCTTGCCATGTCCTTTCTCATCCTTTCCACCACCACCTTGTGTATCAACCCTGCTTCCTTCCTTCCTATGAAAATGTGACCCATAGGCCGGCTCGGTGGCGCAGAGGGCTGAGGCGTTAGACACCTTACCTCATGCCGTGCCGGTGACCTGGGTTCGGGGACAAGCCAGGGTCTTTGGAGAGCCGGTTGGTGGGGGAATGGTGGGAGCAGGATTGATTGAGCAGCCATAATGGCAGCTCTCCTCTCCCGAGGAGGGTTCGTGGCCCCTCACCACTGTGAGCCCACCACCACTGGGTGGAGGGCCGGCGTACAGCATAGGCGGGCAGGGGCGTCAAGTAATGTGGTTGGGCACCTCAGTGCTGTGGCGTGCACATGCCTCCCCACAGGCACGCGTGACCCAGGCACAAGTGGGTGAAAAACAGCAAAAAATCAGGGCATAAAAATCTCTATAGAAAAAAAAATGTGACCCACAATAGGGGCCAGTTAGAATTCACTAATAGGTACTGCCCAATTAAAAACCTGGTATTGAGATTGTCGATTCTTCTGCTTACTCAGTTTTGGCTCACTTGAGCAAACCACTTGACCTTCTTCTGCCCCTCCCATTTGTATACTGAGTAGAAGCAGGGACCCCACTGAAAATAAGAAATCGGATCTCAGCTGGGCTATCCTGGGTGAATACATAAGGAAATGAATGTAGTTTATTAGAGGCGTGTGTCATTTGATTGTTTGCTGTTCAGCATTTGATTGACATTTCTTGTTTATAGGGGAAGCAAAAGAAGACCAGGAAGTATGCCACCATGAAGCGGATGATCAGCCTGCGAGATCAGAGAATGTAAGATCTTTGTAGGCCATTACTCTGGTCAATGAGTCCTTCCATGTGTAACTTTCTTTCAGTTTCCAGCTGGCAAGGAATATGTTATGACTCATCTGTGTCCTTCAAAGTGCACGTTTCAGTTGTATCATTGGTTATCACCACCAACTGGTGCTACCCTGTATAACAGTGTTCCTTTTATCCCATGCTGCAGCCCACGAAGCCATCGATCTGAGTTCAGGAACAAGCTCAAGTTGTGTGGGGCTGGCCAGAGAAAGAAGATGGAGCATCTGACAAACTGCTTTTCTTCGTGGGGAGCTCACATGACCTGCCATCTGACTACCACCCAGTGAAAGCTGAGTCAGCAGATTGAGGGAGAGTTGAGTCGCAGCCAATGTCGGCATGAGCAGAGCATACCTTAGATGCTTTTTCATAGCTACCAACAAAAATTTATATTTTATAAAACACCACTACCATAATTATTGTGCAACACAATATATCACTATATATCATGATAACACTGCTTGAATTTCTCACCTCCGCTGCTCTGGTAGTATGTCACGCTGGGTTTATCAGGTCTGCTCCCCTGCTTCATAAGCAGGGATTCATAAGTATGTTGTGCAGACATGCACCAATTTATAAGGAATCCCTTCTCCTTCTCCCCAGGGTGCCTGATAATTCTCTTGGTAAATGAAAATTCGTGCCATCTTACCTTGAAGCCTGTTACTTTATTCTTATCCACTGCCTGCACCGGCAGTCTATCCTGTATGTTCACAACCCTCTGGGAGAGGTACCTCCTAATGTTACCCCTGTAGTTACCACCTCTCAGGACCAGGATGTGGCCTCTTGTCCTGCTGGAATACACCAAAACATCTTGACCAGTGTTGTACCCTCTTGACTTCCTTAGTGTTTTTTTTTTTGTTTGTTTTTTTATTAAGTCCAGACCTACACGTAGTACAACAGGCAGGGTGTGGTCCAGGGCCTTGTAAAGTGGCAGGATTTTGCCTTCTGCTTTATTGGTTACCCACGTTTGATGTACCTCCAGCATTCTGCAGGACCTCCGTACTGCCTGCTCTTCTGGGCTCCTCAATACAAAAAGGTAATTGAGGCAAATGAGTGGGTTCTAAGCTGGACTACCAAAATGATAAGGTGGACTAAAGCCATGAGGAAAGGCTAGAGGTCCTTATCATGTTCACCGTAGAGACAAGGAGGCTGGCTGGGTGGGGGGGCAGTCTTTTGCATTTTCAAGAATATTAACTCAATCAGATATATCTGACCTGTTGTCCTACAGTGGGATGCAGGGACATGCCCTGGAGCTCAGGGGTGATAAATCCAGGGGTAACACAAGGAAACTCTTCTTCCCAGAGGGTGGTGGACCTATGGAACAGCCTACTGTCAGACACAGTGGACATGAAGACAATACAATCCTAAAAAGTGCGCCTGGACAAATGTCTGCTTACCAAGAGAATCTCTGAGTAGTAGAGTGGGGGGAAATCCAGAAGTAGATGCATAGAATGTGATGACAGAAAAAGTCCTTCTGGCCCATCCAGTCTGACCAATCCTGCCGATTACTTGTGCAATGGGCCTAGTGACTGTCTCCCTTTTTCCCTCCCCTGTTACACCGCCTCCAGCTCTTATCAGGCACAACCTATGTCTGAATCCACTCGCTGTTTTGGCACCGACCACCTCCCAGCAGTCTTTTCCACCTGTCCACCACTGTTTCTGTGGAAAAGTTCTTGTGGCTATCACTCCTGAACCTAAGCACACTTTAGTGGATTATTTTTGTGTTTGTACTTGAGGTAAACAGTTCATTGCATTTCACCTTGTTAATACCACCGTGATATTTGTAAGTTTCTGTCACATCCACCCTTTCCCTCCTTGTCTCCAGTGAGTACATGTTAAGGTCCCTCAAGCTTTACTTATATGATTACTCCCTTAGCCCCTGGCCTGCTTAGGTTGCCCTTCTCTGCACAACCTCCACCCTATCACAGCCCTTCTTCGTGTGTGGTCTCCAGAACCTTGCAAAATACTCCAGGTGGTGCAAACCAGGAACCTATACAGGCTTTTTCCCTCACTGCTCTGACCTGATCCTCTCTACCCTCCCGCAGATCTTGGTGTCTTCTGCGCGAAGAGGCAGTTCTTCCTCTGTACTCCTATTCCCTATATCACAGCTTAAAAGGGACGGGGCCCAAGATTGAACCCTGTGATATTCCGCTTGTCACCTCTTTAACCTCTGAGTGTTCCTCATTAACAACCTCCCTCTACATTCAATGCTTTAGCCAGTTTTACACCCATGTTTTTACTCTTTCCTCTACCCCAAGATCCCAAAGTTTCCTATGGGGGGGACCAAGTTGAAATTAGTAGATTAATTAATGCATGTTTTGCCCAGCGAAATTAGTATATACATTAGTAAATGTTTACACAACGTACGTATTAATCCTTGCTTATGAAGCGTTAGGTGGACTTGGTCAGTCCTGATTGGCCTAGAATCTCTGTTACTGTGTTATATCAACCAATCCATCTGGCTCATTTGTTGCAGTCCCTCACTCTCTGACTGGCTCTTTGTCAAGACACCTGCTGGCAAGTCTTTATCTGGATTAGTCAACACGATTTCCAGCTGACCAGTCCGAATCAGCCCCTCAAAAGTTAATTTGGGCCCTACTCATGCTCTGCTTGCTGATCATGTAATGCAAAGCAAAATCAGCATGAACCAGAGGGAATTACATCAGTAAGCACGTAAAAGAGGGAAAGATGATGGTCCCAGAGCTGGGGTTAACTGGGTTTTATGTTCTTTCTCCTTAGTAAAGAAAAGGACAGAATGAAACCCAAAGAAAAGAAGAAAGAGGATCCTAGTGCCATCAAAGAGCGAGAGGTGTAAGTATCCTGGGAAAGGCTGTGTTTCAGGGAGAGTCCTTTAAGACTTACAGAAGTGGGGCCAAGTAGGGGAACACTCAGGCTCGGGGGTCCTCTGGAAGTTAAAGCTTCCATTGCATGTTTCAGAAATTCCTCAACCCTGTATCCTGGCTCACATTGTTTTTTTTCTACCCCCCCCCCCCATCCGTAAAACCATCACTAGTGCAGCTGCCCATGGCGCCGTGTGCGATGTTGCTGAGCTCTTGATGGCTATTGCATTTAAACTGCGCAGTGTGTGATGCTTCTGAACTCTTAACGATGATTTTATTTAAACTAGATATGGTGCCTGAAGTACACTTATCGAAGCAACATGCAATAAAGGCATTGTGTAAATATAAAGTATATGTGTATTCACCATATGTCCAAGGACAGCCAAATTGAATGAGTAGGAGGGTTTGTCATCACCTGAAGAAGGGCCTAGTGTAGCCCCTAAAGCTTGTTGCTAAAACTTGTTGGCCCAGCAAAAAGCATCACAACACATACTTTTTCTTTGAAGTGGCGGGACGGAGCTATCTAGTTAGGTAGGTATGTAGTAGTTACTTTTTTTTTTTGCAAATATAGTCTTTATTGATGATTTTATCATTTTTAGAGTCACATTATACATCATTGTGATTAATTGTTTATGCAGGGTTACAGATCACATAAGTTTATTATAATATACATCATTTGTGTGACACAGTCTTACCTGAGGGGCTCAACCCTCTTTCCAGGTCTAGTCTGCCCTTCCCAACTGTCACTCTTTGTCTCTCTCCGGGATCCTTCCTCCTCATGCTCTTCCCTCTCTTCCATCCCTGGTTCCATCTCCTCTGGTGTTTGATTTCTGCTACACTTCCCCAGCCGTCTAAATGTGAATCGTGTACACTATTATAATACTATCTTCATATCTTGAGTATTAGACAATATGCCTGGTATGGTGGATCTGGCTCGACTAATAGGTGGTAAGAGCTACTAGGGTATAAAGTGTGGGTCTTTGACCATAACGTGCATTATCCATCTTCTGCACTTTATAGAACAAAGGTCTGCTTTATCATTTAAGTTATATGTAATTCTCTCAGATCTGTATATAAGGTAGACTATCTCCTTCCAGTCCAAGAGTGTGGGTATCGCTGTAGTTAGCCAGTGCTTAGTGATGGCCTTCTTCGCTGCAAGAAGAAAAATTCCCAGTAGATACTGCCAATGGGGGGGGGCCTCGTAACTCGTGGAAAGACATGCAAGATAAAGAACTCCCCGGTCGGGGGGCCTAAGCCCAAACAGCTCCTCAAAATCCTCCAGTAAGCCTTGTAGGAATGGCTGTAACTTTGAGCATGACCACAGGATATGGAAATGATGGGCATTAGTTTTCCCACATTAGCGCCAGCAAGCTGTGGAGCCTGTGTCACAGTAGTATGAGGTTATTGCTGGGGTGTGGAAAAATCTTACTACTAGCTGCCAAGAGAACAATCTCCACGTAGGTGATTCTCGATGTTGAGTGGCATATTATGCCCCACTGCTGTGGTGACATTTGGATACCCAGTTCACTCCATTTCTCCCTTACTGCCACTGTATTTCTGCCTGTTGTTTTCATCAGGGACTTATACAGGGCTGAGATGGGATGTAATAACACCTTTGATTTTAATGTTTGTTGGAGCAGATGAACCATATGAGGGTGTTCCCCCGGGGTGTGGACAATCAAGGGAAGAGCCTCGAAATAGTGTCGTAATTGTAGGTAGCGGAAAAAATCCGATTGGCGTAGATGAAATTCTCACCTGATCTCTCCGAATTCCTTAAAAAGGGGTGCCACCTGGAGCTGAGAGAGTTTTGTAAGATGAGTATGTCTCCAGTTATGAAATGTGTGATCAATTACAGCTGGAGGGAAATTTTCCAATAAATCTATTGGACAAATCAATGCCAGAAAAGGGGTAATCCCTAGTGATTTACGCGCTGGATACCAGGCCCGGATTTGGTGTATGATCCAGGGATTATGAGTCAGTTGGCCTAGTGGGGGCGGATTTTTATAAATAATAAGCCTTTGATAATCCCGCTGGGGTAGTACACTCACCTCAGTCTCTCTGACGGGCCGGGGATGCTCCGACCAGGTGCTGGATTATGAAGGTCAGATGTGAAGCCCAGTAGTACAGTTTAAGATTTGGGAATGCAAGTCCTCCTTGCCTTTTGGGGAGAAGGAGAGTTTTCAGTTTAATTCTGGGGCGTCTTCCTGCCCAGACAAACCCAGAAATGGCCTTATTCCAGGCACGAAATAGATTATTCGGTAGATTAAGTGGGACGTTCTGAAAAAGGTAAAGGGCCCTTGGGAGGATCACCATCCTCACCACGTCGACTCTCTGAATCATATTCAGTGGGAGGACATTCCATCTTCCGAGATCTGTGACGTTAAGGGAAGGTAATTGTTACTCAGGGCATCTTCTGCTCTTTGGGAAAGGTGTATTCCTCTTCTGGAGAGCCCCCAACGGAATGGGTAATTCTCCTTAAGTGACTCAGGGGGTATGTAGTAAAAGGTAAGAGCATCAGTCTTGCTAGTGTTGGGTATGTAGTAGTTACAATATTTGGCCAGGAAAGCACACTGAGCTGACATAACAGCTCATTTCCAGGTGCATCCTGGAATCGGGAACAGGTAATTCATCATCTCCACTAAAAAGAGGACTTAGAGCCCTCAAACATGATCTGAGTAACCTTGCACAAATGTGACTGCTCAGGTAGCCTTTGATTTTGCCTAACTTGTGTCAATCAAATGTTTCCCTAGATACGTTGAATTATTGTTTATTTGTATTATTTTTTTTTTCCCTGCCTAATACACTCCCTTTTTCCTACAGGCAGCCCCCCCCCCCATCACAACTGAAAACTCGTTTTCTCTGTTTTTTTTTTCCCCTGGTATAAGATACATAGAAATTGTTGGCAGATAAGGACCGCTAGGCCCATCTAGTCTGCCTGTAAGCCCTAAACTTGTATGCAGTCACTGACCCTAAGTGAACAATGGCTTTTCATCACTGTCTCCCCACCCAATGTTCCCTTGTACCTGTCCCAGGCACGTTTAAACCCCTCCACTGTGCTTGCCCCCACCACCTCTTGTGGCAGACTGTTCCAAGTGTCCACTACCCTCTTTGTGTAGAAAAACTTCCTCACGTTACCTCTTAATCTACCCCCCTCCAATTTCATATTGTGTCCCCACGTTCTGATATCTTTTCTACATTGGAAAAGATCCCCCAACTGCACACTGTTTATGCCCTTGAGGTACTTAAAAGTTTCTATCATGTCTCCCCTTTCTCTCCTCTCCTCCAGTGAGTACATATTGAGGACTCTAAGTCTCTCCTCATATGTTTTGTAATGCAAGCCCTGCATCATCTTTGTCACCTTTCTCTGGATAGCCTCCACCTTGTCTATGTCCTTACGCATGTGTGGTCTCCAGTACCTCACGCAGTACTCCAGGTGAGGCCTTACCAGTGTTTTATACAATGGCATCAACACCTCCTGTCTCCTGCTAGTAATGCCTCTGCACCCCAGCATGCCACTGGCCCTCCCTGCAGCCTTTGGGCACTGCTTTGATACCCTAAGGTCATCAAATATGATAACGCCTAGGTCCCTTTCCTCTTTGGTGACAGCACCTCTCCCTCCATTCTGTAGCTCTCCCCAGGGTTCCCCCTACCCAGGTGCATTATCTTGCACTTTTTTTAATTGAACCTCAGTTACCACACCTCCGACCATCTTTCAAGCTTCTCCAGGGCCCTCTTCATTCTCTGCACCCCTTCTGGAGTATCCACTCTGGTTTAACTACATAAAATAAACCCTGTAACATTTAATAATCATTACGTAGTAACATTAACCTATTACAAGAAGTATGGCTGCCCACCAGTGACCCAGATCTGGGAACTGACTTGGCGCTGAAATTGGGTGGCCAGGGCTGGGGAAGCACTGCCTGTGGGATGGGTGGTGGTCCACCACCACAGCAACTGTTGTGGTGACCTGTGGAGTTTTCTGTACTGCAGCATGGCAGGCCAGCATCTGTGTGTTGACAGAAAAGGGAAGGGGAACCACAGAACGTTGGAGGAATAAAAACAGTAGGTGCCAGGATAAAATGTACCCTTACTCATGGACCCCACACACCTGACAGATCCCCAGGTCTTGGGTGAAAGTGGATAAGGCTGTTGGGGTTGGCAGGTGGCTTGATGGGACGAGTGCCTCAGGAGCAAAAACACAGGATAGAAAAAAATACAAAAGGAAGTGTAACCCAAAACCAGCAACAAAGGTAAACTGGTATGAAACAGAGTCGTACAAATGAAATACCATGTTTGACATATAAACAGTTAAATAGCTGTATCTTCGCATCCTGGGGTGATCAGGGGAGTGACATTGGTAATCCTTGTGCAAAGCAAATGCTGGGTAATTGATCAAAGGTTTTGAATGCTTTGGAATTTCCAATGGGTTAAACAAACTATTCTGCTATCATACGTTGTCCTGATTTCTTTCTTGTTGGGCAGGATATAGGCTTCACAATTTGGCAGAGGAATGGGCCAGGTTAACCTCTCTCATTTTATACATGGGACAGATATTAAATTGTTAACTACAGGGGGGGGTTTGAGCTGTTACTTTTCTAGATATTAGTAGTTTAAGGCTTATAAGAACAGACATGCATCTAGAGGAAATTGCATGGAAGCCACACACAGTTTTTCAGTATGTAGATAAAGTGGAACCTGAGCTTATTACCAAAACCATATTTCTAACTTAGTGGGTCGGTATCAAACCAAAACCAAGGGGGAGCTGTGGCTGATCCAGGAAACTTGGGGGGAGAAATTAGGGAGGCAGTTTTCTCAAGAGGACCAGAAGGTAATTTGGGAGGGGGTCTTTCATACTTCATCTAATAATGGGTGGGACTACCACTGGAAAGTGGTCAGCATGGCTCAGTTGGTAGCGAATCCGCCTCTGGGCCAGAAGGTCGTGGGTTCTAGTCCCACACTGGGATTAGGCTCACACCTAAACGTTGGCACCCAAGTGTAGTACTGGAGGGTGCTGTACTGTTGGGGTGGGCCTTTCTTCGGATGAGACATTAAAGGGAGGTCCCTTCTTCCCATCCTGGTGGATGTCCTTGTGGAAGTGTAAAAAAAAAAAAACCAAGACACTTTTTGCAAAGAGTAGGGGAATTTTTATTGATAAAGGTAACCAAACATATTTCTACAAACAAAACAATGGCCTCACAGAAGTAAAAAAAAAAAAAAACCAAAGAACAGGAAAGAACTATTACTGCATAGTACCAAAATACATAGGCGCAAGAAAAAAAACTGAACACAGAAATTGATAACAGATCACATGAATGCAGAGTTACAGAAATGAGACACACGAGTCCCATAACACATGAAACTCCCTGGGTGAACGGGTCCGTTTATTCCTATCAAAGACCTTATAGAATTCTAACCAAATATTCACAAACAGTTCTTGATGAGAAAACAGTTTCTGTTGGAGAACCCAAGAACACGTGGCCTGCCAAAGGTGATAATTACATAAGGCCACCAAAATTTGCAATGTGGAGGAAGGAAAGACTGCCCATACTAGGGAGAAAGTGCCCAATGCCAATTCTTGATATGTAAGGGAAAGGAAATGAGGGTCGCTCCATCTAGCAGCAGCAAAGGTCCAAAACTGGTGGACGAAGGGCAATAAAAAAAAAAGGGGGGGGGTTCCTGGGTTTCCAAAGCAGTGTCACTACCAGGCTTAAGGCAGTAGCAGCCCGCTGATGGCTTATGCTTATGAGAATTACGAACTTCCAATTTGTCATTACTACTTCAGCCAAACCAGGTCCAAGACGGGGGGCCATCTGAGGGTTATATAGTTGTTCAAGCACTATATTTCACAACAGAGACTGGGAAATGTGGAAATTGAAAGCCAGGACTGAAGTGTTCCAGCATGATGAGCTGATAGAGCGACTTCCTTGTAGCCATCAACAGAACACCATAAGAAAACTTCCAGTTTTTTATCTTCAAGAATCATGTACTCTGGGACAAACACTGGCTTACGGATGACCCAGAGACTAGAGGATTGGCAGTCAGGGAGATAAACCTAACCATGCCCAAACTGCCTGGGACCAGAGGGATGAGGATTTTAGCAAGACGGGCCATACATTAGTAGAAAGAAAAATACTAAAGAAAACACAAGGTGGTTCAACATGTCGAGCCCACCCTTCTGCTTTGGCCTATAGGTAATGTCCCTCCGAAATGGGTTGAGCCAGCTGCCCCAGAGAGCCCAAAAGAACACACTATAAATAAAGCCTGTTCTCAAGACAAAGGGTTGGGGGACATAACTGACACACAAAAAAACTGGGACAAAAAATGTTTTAATCAACAATATCTTCTTCAATTTTGAAATACGAGACACATTCCATTTCTGCACTGACATCGAAGCCTTCTGTATACAAGCCTCACAGTTTAAAATGGCCGTATCTGACGCACCATATATAATACCCAGAATCTTTATGTCAGTGGGCAAAATAGGGACAGAAGCGATGTCTGGAGGATGGGAAAGCACTGCTCCACCCAACGGAAAGCCCATGCTCTTCTCAGAATCAATATCAGAAGAAGACAAGTCCGAAAATGCATCCAACAGGTGCCACAAAAACAGTCCCTCAGTCACAGCACTGTAAAAAACAATCACGTCATCTTCATAAGCCAAAATCTTCCAGGGAGCCTCGTGAGGAGTCAAGATTCGAGGTTCAGTTTTATTTGAAGGTATGCATAAAACCAATACATGCAAAAAAAAATTTTTTAAACATCCAGTACAGATTATATTTTTTCTCAGAACTGTTCTTACATTAGTCAGCAATGTATACAGACATATCGTACAACCCAATATATGTACATACATATGGGGTAAAAATTACATTATCATATAGTTATAACCTGTGAAACCTTTGAGTTCTACAAGAGTAAAATCTCCGTACGGCTCCTGTTATATAGCATATTAGCTCATTTTTCTTAACACTATTTGTGCAAAGTTATCTAAACCAAATAAAACTGAATTTTCTTCAGTGCTGAATAACTTACAAACTTTACCATTAATCTATTTACCATGTACTGTATGTTATGCAAAAAAGGCTGCAGCCATCTGTCCCTTTTCTTTAAAGATGCTTTACAGTTAAATATTATATGAGCAACTGAGCATTTAACATTTTGTTCACAAATGCATAGTAAATTTTGACGAACCTAAATAGGTTTCCAGGAATTCCAGCCATACCCAGAGAGCTTTAGACCCAGTCTACATATAGGTTTTCAATGCTTGAATTTTTCACAAAATATCAGGTATTTTTGTGTATTAAAATTGCATGTAATTCTTTTCAAGAGAAGTGTTTAATGTTTTCAGCGCTTGACAGTGCAGCGCAACACGCAGCAGTAGCACTCGGGGCAATGTCCCAAGGCTAACCAAAGCTGTGTCTTTATTGCCTTCTTTTCTTAGCACCCCCAATATATACTTGCAGTTTTAATTTTATTATATTGGCCTTTACTTGACCTTGTAGCTTGCAGTGTGCTTCATATAACCAGGAAAATCCACCGGACAAACGGCCGAATGTAAACTTTAGGATGCACGGTCTCAGCGCGTCCAGTACTGCAGGAAAACGTGTAGACCTTCTGTTCCTCCCTTTATTTTTACAGGTAGCTTATTCCTTTTCCCTTCTCATAAAAGACACTGTAAATTTAACCACAACGGATGCTCTTACTGGCTTCACACTCGGGTAAATTAAATAGCAATATTTTACAGGGCCATTGAGTATAAAGCTGACAAAGGAGAACTAGTGAAGAAAAGTATTTTTAAAGGAGAACTGTGGCTATACTATCGGGAGTTAGAAAATGGGCTTTTTATTTGGAGGCATCTGATTGGCTGGTACCCATTCCTCAGGGGTACATTAACTTTCAATAGATGCCCACCAAATAAGTCCCAGTGTAAACCTGCCTCATGCCAAGCCAAATATCCTTGTGCCCGGCTGACTTCAGCATTGGCTGAGCAACTGGGCACACAATTTGAAACTGCCGCCATTTGTTTACCAGTTAGTGAGAGAAACAGAGTACACACACACACACACACACACACACGCAGAAACAGGGATGTACAAAAAAACTATCACATACACTGCACTGGCAAAGCATTTTCTTTCCTTTTTCTTAGTTATTTACCAGCATTGTACATCAGGTATGTTCCTGACTGCTTGCCCATACTCAAAGCCTCCTGCTTTATTATAACGCCCCCCCAACCCCGTGTGCCAGTTATGAAGGTAACAAGGACGGGAACTCAAACAAAACAAAAAGAAAACAGAAACAACTCCAGTAATTATGGCAGGCAGCGAGGACTGGAGAACTTTCAAAAATGCAGCCTGAACAACTGACTCCTGCCCACGCGCACTCTCACTAACAGCGGTTTTCCTTCTCGCAACATTTTCTAGTCCGCTAAAAAAAACTTCACTGACCTGCAGAGTTGCCAGCTGAGCTAAACGCGACAGCACTGTATGTACGAGCGGTGGTATTTTCATTAGTCTCCTGGGCCGTCTGTCCGTTACACTTGTCTCTCGCTTGCTGACATGCCGATAGGCTGTAAGAGACCGGTGGCTCATTTACTAGTATGGTTCATGAGAGGAGCGCCACTTTCTCCATATTTCATTCCGCAAAAGCATCTAAACTACAGAAATTGAAAGTACTGCTCCTCTCAGTTATAGCGCCATCAGTGCTTCCAGTTCCTATTACCTACTCATGATGCCCGCTTCCTCCATCTAGCCATTTGCCTGCAAGCTGTGGCAGTAACTGGCAGTTTAAAATGATAGGGCGGGGGCGCAGTACTGCTTCTCTCAGCATACCCATTCATCATATCCACCTCCTCTGCCAGTCCTCTAGCCTTTTTATATCTCTAATTCTCTAACGGCAACCAACACAAGAGTCTCACAGGTCCTGTACTGTACAACCAGCTTTTCTTTATTTAATTTTTTTTTTTTTACTGCAACATCTCCCATAGGACAAAACTCCTTACCATCTCCCCCAAAAAATCATTCCTATGCAGGCGGAGGAACTATTTTATTACAAAACTTAATATACTCACTTTTTTATTAATAATTTTCTATCAAACTTACGTTTTTTACAGTGCCCATTTTCTAAGCGCAATAATACCCGATAGGGTGGGCGGTATTGTGCTATACCGGACCTTTCAGGGGCTATAAGGCCCTCCGCCTGCGGCGTCCGGGCCTCATTATGCCCTAGGCGGTCCAGTATAGCTGTGCAGCCCTGTCAGTGACCAATGCTACATACTTTTCTTCACTGGTTGGCTATCGCATTATAAGGGTTCCTGCCAGTGAAATAAAATGCGCTGTATTTGACGTGCACTGTAGTGCGCCATTAGCGATAATGTTTTACGCCGAGATGTATGCGCTGAAATGACGTGTACCATCACTGCTAAATCTTTATATATTGCAACATCTGTGACTCTTTGGATAGCACTGTTTACAAAAGCATCGGTGTTCCCTGATGGATTAACTACATAATCTTTTTCTAACCCATGTTTGTGTAATATTTGGTTTAAAGCACCAAACCCTGTGTCCCATTTCCCACTACTTTTGGCATCAAGCCAGCAGTTGTACATAAAAGTTTCATTGGGGAAAGACATTTTATGCCAAAGCTTGTTATATATTTTTTCAGTGCTCTAGTTTCTAAAGCCAGGGTTCCTGCTTCTTCTCTAGCAACTGAGCTGGAAATATATCTGGGTAATCCCATTACAAGTTTTAAAAATAGGTTCTGTATAGTTTCTAGGTCTCTCATGTTTGTACCAATGCTCCAAATTTTCAGTTTCATTTCATTTTAATTTTTTACTTGTAAATCCAAATGAGCAAGATTGGAGACGCGTGCAATCTAAAAACACAATATAAAAAGTACAGACATACAACATAGGAGCAGACAATACTATCAATAAAGTGCAGTGCAAGGAAATACATTATGTTTGAGAAAAAAGCCAGTATTTTAACCTTTTCTTAAAGCCCTGAGTAAGACTACTCTCAACAATTGCTGACGGTATTTTGTTGAAAAAAGTGGGTGCTCTAAATGATAAAGATCTTTGCCCAAAAGTAGTCTTAAAAAGTGGTATTTTAAATTTATATTTAAACTGGGACCTGGAAGACAATGCATTTATTGCTCTAGGAAACACAATTTCAGCTCCATACAATATTTGCGAGTTTACCTTAGCCTTGAAACACCTTTTTTGTGCTATGTATAAATTAGTACAGAAAGTGTTTGCAAGCCTATTTACCGCTAGTATTATCCTGGAGGCTGTTTCTTTAATATTATTATGTTTTTTTCCATCACAGTTTTTTTTCAAACGTAATTCCCAGATAACAGTAGTCTTTGACCATCTCAAGTTTAGCCCCCATCCTACATTCCAGTCGATGTTATCACTTTTTTTATTGCTGTTTTCAGATATCAAAATCTTGTTTTTTTGTTGATTAATTTCCAAGTCTGGATTCATCAAATAATTGTTGATTGCTGTTAAACCTCTTTTTAATCCAGTTGGTGTTTGGGATAAAATAACTCCGTCATCCGCAAATAAAATTTGGATTGGCAGATTGTTCACTTACGGGGGTGGGTGTCCACTATCTTTAGATCTTCAACTGTTGTTTCAATATATAAATGAAAAAGTGCCAGTGAAAGTAAGCAGCCCTGCTTGATGGAGTTTACATGCATGGGCTGAGTTAAAGCACCTTCTTTCCCATATCTAACCATGTAGGTCCTATCTGGATACAATAATTTAATGAGGGCAAGCAATTTTTTATTTATACCTTTTCTTTCCAGGCTGGTCCAGAGTAGGGCCCTATTTACATTCTCAAATGCAGATTTTATGTCTATAAAAACTTTATAAGTTATCTTTTTTTCTAATGCCTGTATAACTATCTAGTATGTATTTTAAAGTAAAAAATATGATTTTAAGTAGATTGTCCCTTTCTAAAGCCTGCTTAGGCAGCCAGGATCATAATGTTTTCATCAGACCATTGTTGCAATCTGGATAATAAAAGTCTAGAAACATTTTCAGGAATAGGCACAACAGCGTTATACTGTAGTTCTATAGTTTTTTGGGTCTAATTTTAAACCCTTTTTGTGCTGGTACAATAATCCCTACATGTCAATGACTGGGTATTATTTCTGTCATTACTATTAGAATAAACCAAAGAATCAGTAACTCAGCCCACCATTGTACATGAGACTGATTATATTTCTGCGGGCGTATTATCATAGCTGGGTGTTTTATTCTTTTTTTGTGCTGCAGTTGCCCACCCCACTTCTTGTACTGAAAATTGTAGCCACACATCTATTGTTCTTTAACTAAAATACTTATCTTGCTTGGCTGGTACCTTTGATATAGATTTGAATATTTTTTTTTTTTTTTTTTTATTTAACTGTTCTTCTGGTGGTATCATTGGTTCGGTGTTATTCCTTAGATTGCCCGTTCCGTGTGCAATGATGTTCCAAAATGATTTATTTACCTTTGCACCTTATTGCCGCTTCAAGGGAGGACCTTACCTGGTTCTTGTCGTTAGCTTTTTTAAAGTTAATTAATTTTCTGTATTCACTTCTAAGGTTAATAAATGCTGCTCCATCTTTATATATAAGATGTTTTCGCATTCTTCTAGTGTGTTCACTATTTTTTCGTATAGCGACACTGTTTATCCAACATCTTTTCCTGCGTGCAGTATCACATTTCTCCTTACCTTCCTTTGCACATTGTTTTTAATATAATTTTCTAAATCACTTATCCTGTTATTTCATTAACCTCCAGACTTTTTGACAAATGTTGCCCTATATGTATATTTCCTGTTGTAATATGTTCTATTTCCCTTCTCTCTAATTAATGTCTCTGATGTCAACAATGATATAACATTTTCTTGTATATACGGGGTCCACTTTATCCTTTTCTGATTTGTAATAGTCCTGTATGTATCTGCTGTTCTGTATCGCTTCTCAAAACCATGGCTGGTGGCCCATTTTTGTTTTGGTTCTAACATTATGGGTAAATGATTGCTCTCCCAGTTAGAAAGGACCTTCATATTTTTTACTTTGGTGAAAGAAAATACATCAACGATAAACAGGTCTAACAGGCTGCCCCATTGTTTTTTGGAAACATCCAGCTTCCTTGAGGGTCACCATGAAATTTCCCATTTGTAATTCTGAGATTTTGTTTCCTTAGGATTTCTAGTAACTGTGACCCTTGTTTATTTAAAATGTGAATCACTGAGACCCTTATAGGGATATCCAAGCATCATCCAGATTCCAAGAATATCCAACTTCCTCCTGATGACCTCCCACTCTGCAATTGAAGTCCCCCCCATAACAGTTGGGACCCCCGATAGGATGTAACCAGGAAAGCATCATATCTAACTCATTAAGGGCTTTCTCAGTGGGAGACTTCATGGTGTCTGGAGGTAGGTACACATTAATCAGTATACAGCAGATCACATTTTCTTTAATAATTTCCAGACATAAGTATAGCTCTGTGTCCTCTGGGCCTACACATTTAACCTTTACATTTAATGCAGTGTCCACAAATGTACAAATTCCACCAGCTGCATGTCCATATCTCAGTTTTAAGTGCATAATTGTACCATGCCTGATACCCTTCAATTGAGCATTTCTCATGAGGAGCCAGATGCAGTCTCTGGAGGGAAACACAACTACGAATGTTCCATAAAAGGGGGTCCAAACAAAAAACATATAAGAGAGGACTCAAGGGACAACCTTGATGTATGCCTGTCTACGGAGAACAAGGAGAACCAAACCACCCATTTATGAAGAGGCAGATAGTACCCTGGCTAAAGAGACAGTGCAGTCAGCTCACAAATAGTGATGGGAGGCCAAAAGAACGTAATACCTGAAAAAGATAGCCATGAGAGACCCTGTCAAAGGCCTTTTCCTGGTCCAAGCTCAGTATAAAACCATCTAACCTGCCCTCAGCCCCACGGGTGAAAATATCCCTTAGGGTAATCAAATTGTCCTGAATTCATCTATGAGGAACTGAACAAGTCTGAAACGGGCTGATCAAAAAGGTAGCCACCTTGCCCAAACATGCTGTAGGAATCCTGGCTAGAATCTTGTAGTCCACATTCAGGAGACTCGGAGGTCTCCAATTACGGAGATCAGCCTCATCTCCACTCTTATAAACATAAACAAGAATACCCTTGGACATGGAGGCAGGAAAAAGTCCCATGCCAGGCAGTCATTAAACATAGTTGCAAGCACAGGTGCTAGGGGCTCCTTAAAACTCTTGTAAAATTCAGGACTCAAGCCATCTAAACCAGGGTCCTTGTTAGGTTTGAGCGAGTCAGAGCTTTGGAATACCTCAGCAACAGAGATGGGAACCACCAGGGACTGGGCCCTCAGCAGCAGGCAAAGCCGGGAGAGCCAAGCAGGAAAGAAAAGACCTCTCTGACATAGGCATGGGTACTTTGGAAAAGGTAGCCTTCACAAACTCCAAAGCCACCCGTAAAATGACTTGATCTGAATGAACCACCTATCCAATTCAGTCATACAAGGACCTCATGGACCTGCTGTCCACTCAGTGCTGGCAATCTTTAAAGGGATCAGACGTTTAGGAAGAACTCTGTGTACCAAAATGCATTTCCTGATGCAGTGATTGCACAAGGTCATACTGCAGACTCCTCGTATCCGCCTGATTGCACAAGGTCATACTGCAGGCACCTTGTATCCGCTTGATTGCACAAGGTCATATTGCAGACTCCTCATATCCGCCTGAAGGGAAAGAATTTGAGAGCTAAAATCTCATCCCGTGAGCTCGCCGTGGAAAAAGCTTTCTGTAGCTGATCTCGTAGTGAAGATACCCACCAGTAGCTTGATGACCAGTGTAAGATTTAAACAACATTCTGAAATCATTCTCACTATCAATCCACCAGTCAGCAAGAATATCATACAGACATTGCACTGAAACACGGGCTGACCACAGGGAAGTCCACTTGTCTACCAAGAGTTGATCATAGAAAATAGCCGCGTTCAGTGTCCAGGAACCCTTACCATGAGTCGGGGCACCAGTCCAGGTAAGAGTACAGGACAGTAGTAAATGATCGTAAAATTCCATCCCACTAGTGTGAGCATCTACAGCTGTCAAAAACTGAGAGACAAAAATGCAATCAATACGAGTAGACAGCGAGTCACAGAAATATGTCCGTCTCCAAGTCGAATACAACACCCTATAGACATCCTGAACGGACGCAGTGGAGAGGATCGAATTCAGGCAGTTAAGATCTGAAAAGTGTTTGTCCATCTGCAAACATAGTTGTCAGCAGAAAAGGACCGCCAGGCCCATCCAATCTGCCCATTTTGCCCTACCTGTAATGGCAGCTGGTGCCACTAGTTGGTCATGTGTTTACGCTATTCCTTCTTATCTCTATGGCCCCCTTATTCCTATCCCATGCATGTTTGAATCCTGCCACAGTGCCTGCTCCCATCACCCCCTGGAGCAGGCCATTCCATGCATCCACCACCCTCTAAGCAAAAAAGAACTTCCTCCCATTTCCCCTTATACAGTCCCCCTCAAATCTCATGCCATGCCTCCTTGTTCTAGTACTGTTTTTCTACTGGAAGATGTTATCCCCTCTCACCTTATTTATGCCCTTGAGGTACTTAACCTCTGCCTTCCTGGGCCAAACCACAGTTAAAGCCCCCCCATACACACACACAACCAAACGGAAAGTGTGCAAGAAAGACTGAATTGTCTGAAACAGGGACACCCGGTCAGCCTACGTCTGTGGGGCACATATAGTAAGTAATAAGATGGAGTTTGTCCAGTCAAAAAGTGACATCCAGGACTAGGGCACAGTTTGGGGGGGGGGGGGATGTCAACCAGTCTAGAAATAAAAAGCTCTGAAAAATTAAATAGGACCCCCACTCCACCACAACGGTCCTCACCAATGGACCAAAAGTAGGGACCCTTCATCCACAAGCGAGACGCCTGTGCCAATTCAAACTTTGTTTTCATCCGGTATCCTGTGAGAAAATTACCTGAGCCATAAGGGCCTGTAAGGATGTAAGCATCAGCAGTTTTTTACCACAACTTTTTAAACTATTAACATTAATGGTGACCACCTGGAGGGGATCCCATTAAGAGCAGTAAGGGAAAATAAAAAAATCTGTCACAACAGAAATCATTTAAGAACAGTCTATGATCTAGTCCTTCTCCTAGCCTCCAGAGGAGTGGTCAGGTCAATATGGGGGTGATCTACATCAGAGAAATATAATCCATGTGGGAGGAGGGAGCAGAGGAAGCCTCCGAGTTCCCATCCTCAGTATCCATGTCGCCCATACAACCCGTTTGGCCAGGGCGCTAAACCTATTGTTGTGGATCAAAGCAGATGCACTTTTTTCCCCTTGCAGCTGGGAGACACTAACACAACTGAATCTCTGCTTTTTCCCTTTGAGGAGGACGGAACAAAATCATCAGGGGTGGGGGGCATGGTGGGCAGAGGTGCAGGAGAGGAGGAAGGAACCAAGACTGACAAATCTGCTGCAGAGGGAAGCACAGGCAGAGCCGTATCAGGGCACCCAGAGGAGGTACCAGGGTTGGCATTGGTAAGGAGGGTAGGAGTATCAGCAGCCTGTACTGGGGAGGCTGAGCCAGGGGGGAAAGCATTTTTTTTTTGGGGGGGGGGGTGCTCCAGGGTAGTAGAAGGAGCCAAATCCTGGGAGCAGGGTCAGGGGTCAAGTGCTGGTGCTTTACTTGAGAGACAGTGGCTTCCTGTTCTGGGACATCCAGCAGCATATTTTGCATATGAATGACCCTGCCTGCTACATAAATTACAATGAAAACCATTCAGGCAATCCTTGGCCAAATGGCCAAACACAAGGCAGTGACTGCACTGAATACTGTCACAGGCATTACTGAAATGGGTGTGGGAGCCACATTTAAACCAGGTCTTGGGCTGGCCCCGCTAGAACAATGTGCCCCTGTCCCTTCCCAAATAAAAGGTATTAGATAAATGCTTAACCCCAGAGTTTGTCTGCATCAGCTTAACACTGATCCACCACCCTCCAGTCCATATCTGCTCCGAATCTATCAGAAGCTCAGGGTGGCCCAGAACTTCACAACGTCTGCGGAGCCAGCTCGAGATATCCGCAGTGTTCACCCCCCTCATTGCAGAAGAGCACAGTAACAGTTCAAATAGTAGGTTGCATCAGAGGGACCGCCAAGAATGGGGTCCACAGAGGAGAAGCCTTATACGTGTGGGGTACCTCAGGGATCAGTCCTGGGGCCAGTCCTCTTCAACATCTTCATCATTGACATTGCAGATGGACTGGAGGGTGAGGTTTGTCTGTTTGCAGATGACACCAAGATCTGCAACAGAGTAGATGAGCCAGATGGGGTGAGCAGAATGAGAAGAGATCTGGATAAACTGGCAAAAATGGTCTGAAGAGTGGCAACTGGGGTTTAACGCAAACAAGTGCAAGACCATACTCATAGGGAAGAGAAACCATGAAGCTACCTATCGGTTGGGATGGGAGATGCTGGCAATCACAAGGGAAGAAAAAAGACTTGGGCATCATCATCACAGATGACCTAAAATCATCCAAGCAGACCACTAAAGCAGTAGGTAAGGCTAGAGGGATGTTGGGGTATATTAGTAGGAGTATCACAAGTCGTAAGACGGAGGTAATAATCCATCTTTACAAGAAACTGGTTAGGCTCCATCTGGAATACTGCTTGCAGTACTGGAGGCCACACGTGTACAAGGACATTAACAAAATGGAGGCAGTCCAGAGAAGGACAACCAAAATGGTGCAGAGACTGCTTCAGAAAACATAAGAGGACAGATTAACAGAGCTCAATATGTATACCCTAGAGCAAAGGAGGGAAAGAGGTGATATGATCGAAGCATTCAAACATCTTAAGGGCAATAACAAGGTGAAGGTCTAACATGTTTCAATATAAGAAATATAACAGGACAAGAGGACACAGCATGAGATTAGAGGGAGGCCGATTAAGGGGTAATGTGAAGAAGTTCTTTTTCACAGAAAGGGTGGTGGATGCGTGAAATGGCCTACCTCAGGAAGTGGTGGATATGAATACTGTGCAGGGCTTCAAACAGGAATGGGATAGGCATAAGGGAGCAATACAGATGAATATGAATAGATAGGCCATTGACAGAGTAAAAGCCTATGGCACATTTATAAGGTAGAAAAAATGAGCAGACTGGATGGGCCTTGCAGTCCTTATCTGCCATCAACTTCTATATTTCTGTGTGTTGTAGTGGGCCCAAAACCTTTTGCAGCCCAGTTACAAGTTTAAAATTTACATCATAGCGGGAATCCCCGACATTAATCAGAGCATAAATGTCAGAGGCACGAAACAAGCAAGAGTCTTAAAGCAATCTGATCCAGGGAAAGGTCCAAGCCCCTCTATAGATTAAACAGCAATCTGCCATGGGGCCAGTTTCCCACAGGCGTGAAACGGGTCTGAAAACTGCCTGGGTTGAGCAGAGAGCTGCTCAGTCTGCAGGGGAGTGGGTCGCAGCAGGCTTCAAATGAAGAGAGCAGATATAGGAGCTGGCATAGTAGAGTCCATAACCACAGGGACACCATCATCCAAAGGAGCTGAGAGCACAGGAAGAACGGACTCCAGAGAAACGGAGTGCAGTAGTCTACTGCAGCAGGTAGCCTGGCAGCAAAGAGGGCAAGGGCAGCTGAGAGTCAGACAGGGACAGGCCTGAAGATCTCGGAACAGAGGCTGAGCTATCCGGGGGGGGGGGCCCAGTGTACGCCCGTCGGGAATCACTGAGGTGGCATGTAGGCTAGCAGGCAGGGGGGCTCAAGTGGTAACTACTGCTGAGTCAGCCACAGCAGCCCAGTACCGCCATACCACTGGGTCCATATTGTCCAAGACCCAAGTTCCAATATCTGTCGGTCGCCAGCCAGCAGCCGCAAGGGCCTGTTCCGGTGTCCAGGGCTCCCTGTTTTACATAAACATTTATTCTTACCCCAGGGGTCCTTTAGCATCCGTAACAAGAGCAGTCAGTTGGCTAGGTGCAACTGCCTCAGAGAAATGAGCTTGGGTATCAGCCAATCAAAAAACAGGAAGGGAGTGAGCTGAGTGAGAGCAGCCTGAAGGGCTTCAGAATTGTTTTCTCCACTGACTGAGCAACATTGCCTCTGAGGTACCTCTCAACTTGCCTTGTTGACCGCCTCCTAAGCACTTATCTTGGTAAAGTTTTCCTCATAAATTTATTTTTTTAGTGTGCTGAGTGTAATTTAACATTTTTGTTAGCGGTTGTGTTTTTTCACGCAGTTGCATTATTTTTACCACATCCGCTTGATTTCTACTCGTTTTTTTTACCGTGGATGCTTAATTTAGATGGTTCTTCACTTTTTTAATGCAATTCATGAAGGAACTGTCAAATTCTTGTCTTTTGCCATATTTTTGACCTCAGACCTCACGGTTTTTACCGTGACGCACCCAACTGGAATTCAAAATTGACAGTTACTGCTAGGGTTCTCTGACGATTGGCAAGATCAGAGAATCCCATAATTAAATGAAACTGGACCCTAAAGTGTCATCTTTCATGGGACTGGCTTCACAGCATTAACAGAAACCTGTGCACAGTTTGACTGGTATTGCTGGGTTTTCTATTAGATTGGCACTGGTATAGATCCCAGTACTACAAAAAAAAGGCATTTTAAATAGACGGAGTTAATTAACTGAGGCAGGACTGGCCAGTGGCATTTCACAGAAACCTGCACTCAGTTCATTGTGGTCCAGATCTTGTGTTCTCTTTCTTAGATAGCAGAGAAACCTAATAAGTATTATGGCTGAGGATATATCAGAGGCTTCTGATGAGGGGCCATCTAAAAGTATTAACAATAAAAATGTAAGTAGGGGTGCTGATGAACCATCCAGATCCAGCCAGAAAGAAAAGCTTCCAAAGAGGCTGATGAAGTTCCTCACAAATTAAAAAATAATAAAAGTGATGATGAAGAACAAAAAAAGGAAGCTTGATCAAGTCGCTGATGAAGTGGCTAAAAAGATACTCTGTCAAAATAAAAATGCTCCTATTCCTCCTGGGAAAGCCAATAGCGAGCAACGGGCAGCTTAAATAATAAAGAAAAAACAAAGCCTGTTCAGCACTATCTGCGCAGGTAAAATTCTTGGCAAAAGTATGGCACGTCCTTCAGAGATGGGGTTCATGTTTACAGGGGCTAGTATACACTTTTCCACATTTCTCTTTCCCGCAGACTGTGAAGGTGATACAGTTGATGATAAATAATTTCAATATGCTCCTGCTTACAGGGGCTGCTAAACACTCTTCCACAGTTCTCGCTCCAGAGCCACTGTGGGTGATACAGATGATATGAGTATTTTTATGATGCCCCTGACATGACTTTGGAGGGCCTAGAGCCTTATGTGTCCACTACCCTCTCCTTGGAGCTCCCTTGGCTAACCAAGAGGATTCCCCCTCTATGCTTGTGTTTATCCAAACTTATTAGACACCCTGGAACTCCCTTCTCAGGAGTCTTTCCAAGGTGAGGATGGCGATAAAAAGATTATAAGGAGATGAAAGGTCTCCCACCTCCTAAAATATTGGTCATGCCTATCTATAATGAAAACATATAAATAAAAATATCACAAAACTGCTTCAAACCCCCACTTCTGTGGCAGAGGTTGAAGCGGGCTGGGAATTATAATAAATATCTATATATATATATATATATGTATACTTAATAAATATCTATAATTTAACAACATTGCTGGGGGTCTGTCTGTACATCCCAGAGTATAGTACAGCAGACAGCTTACGAGAAAGCTGGTGTCTCCTTGTCCACCTTACCCCCGGACAAGGACTCCAGAAAATAGATTTCTTAGCTGACCACAGATGCTTGTCAAAATGTTTTTCTACATGGCTTTTACTGCCAAATATCAAAAAAGCATTGCAGAATTTTGTCCTGATTCTAGGGTGCAGGAGCTGGTGGAAAATGGCAAACCTGCCCTGGAAGCAATGTAGTGCCAATTCCACAGGGCAGATGAGAACAAGAATGCCGCCTCCAGAGCCATGGCCCATGCCATCGCTCTGAGGTGCTTTGAATGGCTTAGTACTACTGGTCTACCCCAGACTCCCAGTTTAAGGCCATGGACTTTCCCCTGTGATCAAATCATGCTGCTCGATTCCAGAACATCTCACTGCAAGGCCTCCTGCTCTGCAGAAATTCCTCTTGAGGGCAATAGGGGCAAGGCTTATTTTCCCAGAGGGCAAAAGGGGCCAAAGGTGGCCACCTCTACCCAGCCAGTAGCTTCGCAGTCTAACCCTGACATTAGTGTAGGCAGACCTCAAGCATACCCAGTTGTCTAAGCCTCAATCTCCAACACAGGTGTTTCTGTTGGAGTGGGAGGTAAAAACCTTCTAGCTCTTCGAATGGTGAAGAGGGTCCCGTCCCACAAAAAGGGGAAAGGGCCTCTCTCCAGGTATTTTCTGACATAAAAAGACAACTGGGGAGTGGCGACCTGTCTTGCTGTTAAAACCCAAATTCAAGATGGTCACTCTGTTACTAGTCATATAGTCCTTAAAGTGGGGAGACTGGCTAGCCTCCCTGGACCTAAAGGGCTCCTTGTTTCCGTATACCCATGAGGTCTCACAGGCAGTTTCTCAGGTGTGGGCTCACTGCAGTCTTCGGCTTTCCTCGGCCCCAAGAGTCTTTACACATTGCTTGGCAGTGGTAGCAGCACACCTCAGGAATCTGGACATCTCTAACTACACCTATTTTGCTGATTGGCTCATAGTGCCAAAATCTCCTTGTCAGATCAAGGAATCCTTCTCTCTCCCCCCCAGGGCTTACTCTGGAGTCTGTGTCCTGATGAATCTAAAAGGTGAGAATTCAAGCTGTCCCTCAGTGGCAGATTCCTTCATTCAGGGACAGCAAGGCCAGCCAGCCGGCGCTTGACTGGGTTTGAATAGTTAACCGTCACTTGTTCAGTATATGATGCAGTCCTGGGCAAATCTCGATAACTTTTTTTTTTTATTTATTTTTTATTTCTCAGGTCAGTATTACAGCAGGAATACATTTGTACAGCAATTTCATTGTATAAGATAGACATATACAGTGGAAATTCATATGATACAGGACACACTATCCTGCTTTTAACATTCATAAAAACCTCTTCAGCCATATAATGTCCATTAGCTATGTACAGTGTAATTGATTACTAGATACATGGGGGAAGAGCGACGCTGGTACCAAGGGACTTATCTCGTCAGGGAATAAATGAATCATCTAATGGGGAAATATAGAGGACCCATGACCTCCAATATAATTCAAATTGGGGGATACGATCAGCTCTTTTAGCAAAGAGTCGTTCCAGGTAATAGATCTCTGACACTATATAGTGCCAGTGAGTCAAAGTAGGGATTGTGGACTTCTGCCATAAGCAGGTGATCACCTTCTTAGCTGCAGCTAAGTACAAATAGAGTTTGCTCTTTTTTGGAGGTACTAAACCCTCTTCCCCAATATATAACAGGATCATTTGATGTGTTAAAACGAAATCTGAGTCAATTAATAATTGGAGGCTCCTGGCTATTTCTTTCCAATAATGGGAAACTTTCAGGCACGAACAAAAGATATGGGAGGTATTAGCCCTTGCCTGCCCACATTCTCTCCAACACATTCCGGTTTTTCCAGATAGGAATTTAGCCAGGTTGTCAGGAGACATAAAGAAATGCATGTGACACTTCCAGAAATATTTAAACCAATAGGGTGCTGAAGAAGCCTTCATAGATGGAATAATTGGCTCCAGCCATTTATCATATGCAATCTGAGTATTTAATTCTTTATTCCACTTAGTTAAAACATTTCCAGTTTTCCCTCAAGGCTCTATAAAGCTGACCAATTAATTGTGTTGGAAGTTTTCCCTCAATTGCCTCAATAATTAGATTCATGAGAGTGGGCTTCGGGGAAGGAAGAACCATTCGAGTGGGGCCCAAATCCATCAAATATGAGTGTACATGCAGAAATCTGAAGTAATGTGTAAAAGGGAGTCCGAATCTAGACTGCAGGGAGGCAAAAGACATTACCCCATGTATATCTAAAACTTGGTAAAGCATTGAGAGGCCTAATCTATGCCACTCCTCATAAGTATGGTCTTGTCTGGCTGCTATGAACTGTTTTTCCTTAGTCACCAGTCGGAAGTAAAAAAATAAAAAAAATAAAAAAAAAAGGAGCTCTGCAAGTTTCCAGGCTGACCTGAGCTCATACCATATTTTTAATATATTATGAGTCCCCCAAGTGAAGTCCCTTAAACATGGAATGGAGTCTAATGGAGAGAACAAAACAGGGAATATGTCATAAAGGTCATTCAGGGTAAATTCTATTAATTTCCACGGGGGCATTATATATCTATTACGCCATATAAGAATGACCTTAGATGTCACAGCTCTGTGGTATTCCTTTAAATTAGGAAGGTTTAAACCTCCTTTAGCAATAGATAATTGTATGGATGGCCACTTTATCCTTGGGTTTTTCCCCGCCCAGATAAACCTGGAGAATATTCTATCCCAGGAAGAAAAGTAAAATCTGGATGGAATTAGAGTTTGGAAAAAAATATAGAATCTTTGGAAATACAGTCATTCGAATAGTCTGGATATGCTGATGAAATAAGTGCAGGTGTGCCCACCTTCCCATTAATTGTTCTGTGGCTGTAGTCACAGGCTCCAAATTCAGGAGCTCCAAAAGTTCCAAGTCTTTGGGAATAACGACTCCCAGATATCGGATTCTGTTACTTCGCCATCTAGCAGGTTATAGAGTACTCAGAGCCTGAGATGGAACAAAGTTGAAAGGTAAAATCTCTGGCTTTTGAATATTAATCTTATATCCAGCAACTTCCGAGAACCTCTCTATCACCCCTAGTGTGGACGGGATTGAGCTTACGGGATCTAATAGGATAAGCAGTATATCGTCCACATATAGTGAGAGAGTAAATTCTCCCCCCCCCCCAAAGGTATCCCATGAATGTCAGCATTTCGCCTAATGACCTCTGCCAGTGGTTCAATATACAAAGCAAACAAAAGTGGCGAAAGTGGGCAACCCTGCCTAGTCCCCCTGCCCAGATGTATCCTATCTGATAGCTGGCCATTCACCTTGATATACGTCTTTGGAGAAGCATATACCCTCTGCAGCAGGGAAATAAGTTCCCTTGGAAACCCGAACTCAGACAGGGTCCTCCAGAGGAAACTCCAGCTCACCCGGTCGAATGCTTTGTCAGCATCCAAGCTGACCAAGGTCACCGGGATATTTCTCTGATTCACATAATCAAGGAGATGCACTGCTCTTCGGATATTATCCGATGTTTCTTGGTTTTGGATAAATCCTGATTGATCTGAATTCACTAGCTCTGGAATCAGTTCCTGTATTCTGTGAGTCCATATAAACATAAACAACTTATAGTCCATAATAAGTATGGATATCGGTCTATATGAGGTAACTAAATCTGGGGGTTTACCTTGTTTCAACACCAGAGAGATATTAGTATAATCCCAAGGGTGGGGTTCTTCCCTCTTGTATCTCCTGAAAGGTCTTAACCAATACGGGGGCGATCTGTTTGTAGAAGGTTTTATACACCACTGCTGGCATTCCATCAGGGCCTGGGGTTTTTTAACATTTTATTATCTGTCACCACTCTTTTAAGTTCTTCTAACCTAATCAGGGCCTTCAGTCTCTCTGCCATATCTTCTGGTAAACGGGGAAGAGTGAGGGAGCAGAAAACCTCCAAATTAACCGGGTCAGTAAGCACAGGGGCGGGTATATAGCTGGGAATAATAATTCTTAAAGCAAGCTTTTGTCTGCTCGGTGTGAGTTACTCGAGTATTAGATGTTAAGTCAGTTAAGTGTGAAATGTGTGTGGCTGTCCTCTGCCCTCTTAATCTCCTAGCCAGGTTCCGTGCCCCTTTTTGACCTCCCTCAAACCTATAAGATTTCAGATAAAACAAAACCTGTTGTGTTTTCTCATCTAAGACCTTTTGCAGACTAGCCTTTGTTTGCTTCATTTGTATCAGTTACGGGGACATGGGCCTGTAGGTCTCTCAATTCACCATGAAGCCTAATATATTGTCTTTTCCAGTTTTTTTTTTCCTAGCCACTGCATAGACTATGATCTCCCCACGAATCACAACCTTAAGTGTGTCCCATAGCATAGATGTGGAAACCTCCTCTCCTGAGTTTTCAGTGATTACCTGTGCAATTTTAGCTTTGAAACAATCTCTAAAGGCTCCATCCCTTAAAAATGAGGTATTCAGACGCCACTCAGTGGACTTCTTAGGAATTTTAAAGTCTAATTTTAAGAATGGGGAGGGGAATGATCAGAAAGGAATCTGGGACTAATTGTCAGGTCTTGTAAGTAATCTTTATGTTCCCAGGTAATAAAAAAAAATAGTCCAATCTGGAATGCGAGTCATGTAGAGGAGAAAAAAATGTATATCTCCTTGTCAATGGATAGAAAAACCTCCAGACATCAGTCATGGCCACTGCTTCTGTGTTGGTCCAGAAATATTTCAGGTCCGGGGAAGATCTATGTTTATGTGGGGAGGATGAATCTAAATGGGGGTTCAAGGTAAGATTAAGATCCCCACCCATAATCAAACATCCCTGAAGATTGTCTATTAATTTGTCAAAGAATCATTTCAGTACTGCTGCAGGCATCATTGAAGGGAGATACACATTTACTAGTGTTACCTGTTTCCCGAACAATGTCCCCTTGAGGATCACATACCATCCCTGAGGATCAGTGAGCTGTGAGGATAGGTGAAAAGGGAAGGTTAGAGAATCCTAATTGCCATCCCATGTCATTTTCCTTAGGGAAAGACAGACATAGACCTGATACTCCCGCTAATTTAGAGTGTTCAATGTCTGTCAAATGAGTCTCCTGTAAATATATGACATCGGATAAATGTTTCCTTAAGTACTGGAAGAGTCTTGCTCTTTTGATCGGGTTATTCAACCCATTTATATTAAGGGACAACACCCTAATTATTTGGGTCGCCATTATAGAAGACTGTTCTGCAATAGGACCCCCCCCATTCAGCCTGGAGGACTGAAGAGTGTATTATGGTAGCAAATCTCATAACTTTGACATGTACTCGGGCTAATGAGACACATGGCTTCAATGCCTGCAGTAGTCCCAGGGTTCAGATACAGAGTGTGACACCCGCAAGCTTCCTTATAGCTCACTGGTCTCTGAGGGGGAAAAAAAAAAATGTTCAAAGCCAGGATCCCTGACGGAGAACCCTGTGAACCTGGTAGCAGGGATTCCCTTCCAGGCTCCATGTCCCACAAAAGTGATTCTGGGGACATGGATATGTTGTTCAATCCACACTGTCTGGCAGGTTCCTTGCCACTTTAAATCTTGCCGGAAGGTCTTCAAGCTGGCTCCTCCCACCCACCCGGGTGGTAAAACTCTCAGCTCTGCCCCATGACACCAGATCTTCCTTACCGCTTGGAAGCTCAGGTTCCCTCCTTAGCGCTCTGCGTTTTAGGCCTGGATCCGAACTCGTCGGTTAAACCGAAACTTATTCTTAAATTTTCTAGACTTCGGTCTGTTTCTTCCTTTGCAGCTGCGATGGATAAGTAGACTCCCAGATTTCGGCGGTGCCCATGCAGGCAGAAAATGTCTCGGACCGATCCGCATTCCACGTGCATCTGTTGCCTTGGACTCTATCATGATCCACAGGCCTGTGAATTGTGCAAGTCTTTCTCGGTCAACGTCCTCGAAAACCGTGCTGCCAGATTCCAACTTGGGCGCCCCGAGAGACGTGTTCCTCCGGTGAAGTCAGTGGAGGCCCGTTGGGCGGTGTACGCGGCAGCGGGCTCAGCCGAGCAACTTGAGCAGATGATCGCCTTCGAGGCGGAGGCAGCCCAGGCCGCATCTTCTTCTTCCTCGGCCGTGGCATTTATCCCGCTCTCCTTGGGCTCCTCCTACATGGCTTCTTTTAAGGAGCTTTGTCAGTCCCTCTCTACAAAAGGTGAAGGTCCATCGGGACATTCCTCTTGGTCCAAGAAGAAGGACTCGAAGGGCATGTCCCATCGTGGGAGCGGGAGAGGTCCCCTTCCCCGGACAGTCGACACTCGACTTCGGTTGAGGTTGCGGCTAAGGCCGCTGGCTTCACGGTGTCCCCGTCAGGTCAGCCGGCCGAGACACCCGTCAACGCGGTCGAGATTTTTCTCGACCCGTCGGATGGGCTGTCGACTGGAGAAGCCGACAACCCTTCTTCACCAGTTCCCCTGGTGGAAACAGAGGACTTGCCTGCGCCCCCTGTGCCGGAGTCCCCGGTTAAGGTTCCCGGGCCGAGGGAGAATGTCGAAAACAGCGACGGTCTCGGACCTCTTCTTGGTCCAGCCGATCCTGCCGACACCGACGGTCTCGGCACTGAGGAAAGTGGCAGCACCGCTCGTCCTCATCTTCTTCCTCCTCGGAGGAAAGGCTTCGGCGCAAATTGCGTCGACACTACGAGGACTTGATGTGGCAGCAGCTCCTTCTGACCGGAAACAAGCCGACCCTGTCGCCTTCCCCAGCCATTAAGTGGCTGTCACCTGAGTGGCCAAAACAACCCCTCGTGGTCATCGAGGAGCCGAAGCCTGCGCCGGTTGTTCGGCCGAAACCAGCTGCGCCACCCATCGTGGTGGAACCCCCGCCTCCACAACCAAAAACTGGGGTTCCGACCAAGGATTCTCTGTCGGGTCATGGGTTGCCCCATCGGTTGTCATTCACCCTCTCCGATTGCCCTCGGCAGGTGGAGGGTGGCTCAGGCCCTCTGCAGCTGTTTGCAGACTCCTCGGAGTCTGACAATGACTCTTCCCTGTTCTCCAGGCCTCTCGACCTGGAGTCCTCTGGGGGACAGTCCATGGATGAGAGCCCATCCTCGTTCATGGGATTACTTTGGCTCATCTCAGAATCTACTGGGATGAAGCTCGAACCCGTGTCAAAGTGGGCCAAGTATCCCCTCACGGAGATACTGGACCGAGGGGATTCTCCTACGGAGGCCTTTCCTGTGGCCGAAGCCATTGTTAGCCTGGCCCTGGAGTTATGGCAGCGGCTGGCTTCTTGTCCAGCTCCCTTGGCCAGGATGGTCAGGAAGTATGCCGTTCCCACCGGCTCACTCTCTGGATCCTCAGAGCACCCCTCTGCAGAGGGGTTGGTGACTGACAGCATTTCCGGTGCTCCAGAAATGCTCGTGATGTGGACAAGCCACCGGATAAAGAGTCCAAGAAACTGGACTACTCCAGGCGTATAGTTTACGTTGTGTCCTCCTTGGGCCTTCGTCAGGCCAGTTCAGCCGTACTGGTGGCACACTTTTCCCATGCCCTTTTCGGCTCCCTGGATGAGGTGATTCCTCATCTTCCGGCTGACCTCCAGACTATGGTCAAGCAGGTGCGGGATCAGGGAAGGGTGGTGGCAAAGCAACAGCTCCAAACTGCTCTTGACATTGGAGACTCTTGTGCCCGGTCAGTAGTGGTCACAGTGGCCATGCGCCGCAGAGCTTGGCTGCGGATCTCCACCTTCACGGCGGATACCCAGCACAAGCTGGCAGACATTCCCTTCCTGGGTACCGACTTGTTCCGTCCTGGGGTGGAGGGTCACTTGCAGAGGCTTGAGAAGTCCAATGCCACCTTGGACTCGGTCACGTCTGCCCAGAAGGACAAAGGCTGCCAGCAGCAGCGTAAGCCCTTTTGGCCTTCTGCCCCTGCGGCACGTCCGGCCCAGCAACACCAGCATCAGGGCCAGCAGGCTCGCACTTGGCACCCCAAAGCCAAGCCTGCTGCTTCCTCCAGCAGGAAGTCAGAAGGAAAAGGCCCAGGAGGTCCCTCGGCCGGTCCTTCCTCCAAGCTTGCCCAGTGATGGGTTGAGGGGTGTCACCCCCAGCCTCGTCACTTCCCCCCCTGGGTTCCCCCCGTGGTTGGACGGCTCTGCCACTTCCTTTCCGCCTGGTCCACTACCACCGTGGACCACTGGGTGTTGGAAGTGGTAGGAAAGGGTCTGCCTCTGGAATTCGAGCAGGCCCCACCCTATCAAGCCGCCTCCCACCGGGGCCAGGGGTTCAGCTCTATATGGTCAGCTCGAGCCAACATTGCTCTGCCTCCAAAAAGGAGGCGATCAGGAAGGTGGTGGATCCTCCGCCAGACCCAGGGTTTGTGTCCAGGTATTTCCTGGTCCCAAAATGGATGGGGGGCTGGCGCCCCATTCTAGACCTACATGACCTGAACATGTTCCTAAGGTCTTGAACCTTCAGGATGGTCACTCTGGCACAGATGATTCCATCCTTGGAACGAGGCATATGGTTCTGTTCTCTGGACCTCCAGGACGCGTTCTTTCACATCCCAATCCGTCCGTCCCACCAGCGATTCCTTCGCTTCAGAGCGGAGGGGTCCCTTTACGAGTTCTGGGACATGCCCTTCGGCCTCTCTCCAGCTCCCAGGGTCTTCAACAAATGCATGGCAGCAGTGACAGCTTTCCTGCGGCGCCGAAGGGTCCAAGTGTACCCTTACCTGGACGACTGGCTGATTGCAGCCCCTTCCAGGCTGGAGGTGGAGCGGTCCAGGGATCTGGCCCTCCAGGTCTGCTCTCAGATTGGCCTCCTTATCAGCGAGGCCAAATCGGAACTTGTGCCATCGCAGGTGATTCAGTTCATCGGGGCAGAGCCCGACTGTCTTCGAGCCAGAGCCCAGCTCCCGGCAGACAGGGCCGAGGTTCTTTCCTCCTTTGCCCAGTCATTTCTGGTTGGGCAGTTGCGCCCTGCCCGGGACTTCTGCACTTCCTGGGCCTCATGGCGGCCTGCACCAGCATGGTCCATTGGGCCCACTGGCATATGCGTCCCCTTCAGTGGGGGCTGGCCCGCCAATGGTCACAGCACTCTGGTCCTCTGGACCAGACAGTGGCGGTGACCCAGGAGATGTGGAACGCTCTCTAGTGGTGGATCGTTCCAGCTCATCTGCAAGAGGGCATCCTGTTTGTCCGCCCCGAGCTAACGGTCATTCTAATGACCAATGCCTCTCTGATGGGTTGGGGTGCCCATCTGGGGGAGCACAGAGCGCATGGCCTCTGGTCCCCTCAGGAGTCTCGATGCCACATCAACCTGCTGAAGCTTTAAGCGGTCCGACTAGCCCTCGCCGCCTTCGCTCCGTTTGTACTGGGTCAAGTGGTCCAGGTCCAGACGGACAATACCACGACCATGTACTGCCTAAACCACCAGGGCGGGACGCACTCCTTGCCCCTGTGCAAGGAAGTTTTCCACACTTGGTCCCTCGTGAGCAGACTGGAGGCGGATCTCCTAGCCATCCATGTGGTGGGAGCCTCCAACACACTGGCCGATGCCCTAAGCCGGATAGGTGCTGCATCTCACGAGTGGTGTCTCCTGCTGGAGGTGGTACACGATCTGTTCTCCCACTGGGGCACACCTCAGGTGGACCTGTTTGCCTCAAGGGAGAACACCAAGCTGAGGCTGTACCATGCCCGCCTTCCTCAGCAGGGCTCACTGCAGGGGGGTGCCTTCTCAAGGATGTGGCCCCCGGGCCTCTTCTACGCCTTTCCCCATTTCCCTTGATCCACAAGGTGCTTCTCAAGGTGAGGAGGAACAAGGCGCAGTTGATTCTGGTAGCTCCAGACTGGCCTCACCAGTTCTGGTATCCAGATCTCCTCAGCCTCAGCTCCAGGCTCCCGAGGTGGCTTCCAGCCCACCCAGACCTGATGTTAGTCAACCAGGGGAAGGTACTCCACCCAGACCTTCAATCCCTGCACCTGACGGCCTGGTTCCTGAGCGGCTAGAGTTCCAGGCCTTGGGTCGTTCCGACGAGGTACTCAACGTTGTTGAGGCGTCCCGTAAGGAGTCGACCAGAAAATGCTATGCCTTCAAATGGAAGAGATTCTCCATTTGGTGTTAGGATAAGGAGTTGGACCCCTCCTTCTGCTCCTTGGCCAGCATTCTGGACTACCTATGGTCCCTTTCTCAGCAAGGGCTTCGGTCGACGACCCTTAAGGTGCACCTGGCAGCCATCTCTGCTTACCGGGCACTGGCCGGGAAGCAGTTGATGGCGCAGGAGAAGGTGGTCAGGCGCTTTTTCAAAGGCCTTGATCACATATCCCCTCCAGTGCGAGAACCTCCACCTCCGTGGGATCTACTACTGGTATTGGCTAAGCTCATGGGCAAGCCATTCGAACCGATGCACAGGTGTGACATCTCTAACCTGTCGTGGAAGGCCGCCTTCTTGGTGGCTATCACATCAGCCAGAAGGATAGGAGAACGCCAGGCGCTTTCCGTCGACTCTCCTTATCTTGTCTTCCACAGGGACAAGGTTGTCCTGCGCCCCCACTCGAAATTCCTTCCGAAGGTGGTGTCGGAGTTTCACCTTAACCAGGTGTTGACTCTGCTGGTGTTCTACCCCAGTCACACCTCGGAGGCCGAATATAGGCTCCATACTCTGGACCCTTGAAGAGCGCTCTCTTATTATTAGGAGCGGACGGCTAAAGTTCAGGGAGAGGTTCGCCAGCTGTTTGTCACCTACGCTGAAGCCGCACCTGGCAGACCTGCAGCCAAGCGGACGATAGGCAGGTGGGTCACCTCCTGCATAGATATCTGCTCTAGGTTGGTGGGCACAGAGCCTCCCAGAGGGATAAGAGCTCATTCTACCCGCCATACCGCTGCTTCAGTGGCTGCTTCCAGGGATGTCCCTATCCAGGAAATCTGCAGGGCTACTACCTGGAAGTCAGCACACACCTTCATTACCCACTACCACATCGACCTTGAGTCATGCCGGGAAGCTCTTTTTGGGACCTCCGTTCTCCAGTCCTTATTTCCCAAGTAGGGGGTGTGCGCCTTGCCTGCCTCCCTCCTGGAGAACTGCTAGGAGTCTGCCAGTAAGTGTGGATAGAATAACATATCCATGTCCCTAGAAGTACAGGTTACTCGCCTGTAACAGGAGTTCTAGGAATGGTATATGTTGTTCATCCACACAACCCTCCGACCTCCTCCCCAGGCGCAGCAACCTGGCTTCCAGCGGGCTAGATCTAAGGCCAAGGGGCGGAGCCGAGAGTTTACCTGGGTGGTGGAGGAGCTATTGAAGACCTTCCGGTAAGATTTAAAGTGGCAAGGAACCTGCCAGTAAGTGTGGGTGAACAACATATACCATTCCTAGAACTCCTGTTACAGGTGAGTAACCTGTATTTCCCCACCACCACCAGGAGAGTTAGGGGTGGATGCACTCGCTGGCTGTCCATGGAGTTACTTGCAAAAATGAAGGAAAGGGCAAAACCTGGAAGCTCCACAAGACATCTCCGTCTCCTCAAATATGGAATGCCTACAGACAGCAGCGAAACTCTTGCAAGCAGGTGGCCAGATTACTTAAAAGTAAATATTACACCAACCAGCGAAAAAATGTCCTCGGTAACCCTCGTGGTTTCTGGGCCTCCACTGGGTCCCTCCTAAATCCAAAATCCAACAAGCAAATTACTCAGCTTGCATCAGCCTCCGGTCCCATTTCTGACCCTGTAAAAATTGCTGATTTTTACAATACTATGTTCACAGACTTTACTCCACACCTAAGCAAGCTAACCTCCCACTAGCTATGAAAACACTGCCTGCTATTCCCAGTCATCAGCAGAGGGTAGCACTCCTCCATTGTTCTACTTTAGGGCCATTGGCCATGGTGTTACCATCAAACTAATGAAGACTCTCCCGGCAAGGGGTAGCCCTGGGAGTGATGGGCTTTACCCAACATTTCTGAAACCCATCTCCCCAGCCATTGTCAAACCATTGACCTTTATATTCAACCTGGCACTCTCAACATCCTCAGTGCCTAACTCGTGGAAGCATGCACAAGTGGTACCTATCTACAAAGCTGGAGGCCCTCTTGTCCCAGAAAACTATAGACCCATTTCACTCCTCCCTCACCTCAGTAAGTTATTGGAAAAAATAATCCACCACCAACTGTTCGAGCATCTGGAAAACTATAACCACCTGTGTCCACTCCAGCATGGTTTCCGCAAACATCATAGCATCTCTTCTGCCCTCATCCTTTTCTCCAGCCACGTCCTGAGAAACATGGATACAGGCAAGGCCACAGGCACGATATTTGTAGACCTATCAGAGGCCTTTGACTTGGTTGACCATCACCTCCTTCACTCCACCTTGTGCCACTTCGGTTGTTCATCAGACACCGCTGCGTGGTTCCGCAGCTACCTGTCCGATAGGTCCCAATCTGTTCTGATTGGAAACGTGCCCTCTGCCTCACTACCCACTTGCACTGGAGTCCCACAGGGCTCCATACTTGGCCCTCTGTTGTTCTGTATGTTCATTAATGCTCTCCCTGCCGAAAGCCTTAACTGTAAGGCACTCCTGTATGCCAATGATTTGGTACTGTACCACAGTGACAGATCCCTTGAGTCTGTCTCATCCATCGTAACTACTAACTACAGCGCTGCCCATGGCTGGTTCCTTTCCACGAAACTACTTGTTAAAGGGGAAAAAAAAAAAAACAATGCCATGTTGACCCGGTGGTGCTGAGGGTTGAGGCGCTGGACGCCACACCTCGTGCCATGCTGGCAACCCGGGTTCGGGAGCGAGCACGGGATGGCGGGGGTTGGCAGGGGAAGGAGAGAATTGAGCGTCCAGAAGACAGCTCTCCTCTCCTGGGTGGGAGGGGATCCATACTCTGTGCCTGACTGGCCCCTGGCGGAAGCCAGGGGCACAGCAGGCACAGAGTTGACGTTGGGGATGTGGAGTGGCGACGCCGGCAGCAGTGCCTTGGCATAGGGGCATGCAACTCCTCCTCAGGAAAGCGCAAAAAAAAAGACTGCAGATGCCGGGAAGACTGAGCACCCAGAGCTTGCCCCTGATATACCTTCACCTGCCTGACTACCCCCGATCCGACGCCACTTCGGCCCCGCTTTGGGGGGGGGGTGCCACAGCTACATGGGGACCGGGTGGTAAGTATCGGGCAGGGCGAGTGAGGCAGGGGGATGACTCCTTGGCGCTCCCAAAAGGTCGGGGTCCGCAGGATATAGGAGGGCTAAATAGAGATTTAAAATAAAAAACAAAGCCATGCTATTTGGCTCATAGCCTTTTCTAGCCAAGGTCACCAGGTCAAAAACATCCCTACTCCTACACTCCCCAGCTGGTCCACCACTCGACCGTCTCCTCTTTCAAATACCTAGTGGTGACCCTTGACCCCTCTCTTAAATTCAATGAACACATAACAAACACGATAAGTAAAATACACCAAAAACTTGGCGCATCCTACAGATGGATGGAGGTTTGTTCAAGCCTGACGGCCTGCATCCGTCCTGGAGGGGAATCCAAGCACTCAATGATAAGTTTAAATGCTACATTGACAAGCATTTAAACTAGCAAAGGGGGGTGGCAGGCCAGCAAGGAGGTACCTACTTGCTCACCCCCACAGCTAGCATGGAACCAGTGAACCAGAGGAGGCTATCTCTGCAAAGCAGTGTGCAAAAGATGGAGATTAGTGCCCAAGAGGTGGATAAGCAGAAAAGGGGCAAAATTCAGCAGAAGGGCAGACAGCAAGGAGAACCAGGGATAAATGACAACCAAGGAAAGGGCTGGAGTTGAACAGTGAAACAGTCTAGGGAGGTCAAATCATGGAAAGCCATGTGTGCAAATGCCAGGAACCTTAGCAACAAGATGGAAGATCTGGAGGCTGTCATGGTACAGTCAGACCTGGACATTGTGGCCATCACTGAAAGCTGGTGTAATGATAACCACGACTGGGAGATGGCCATACCTGGCTAGCAACATATTCAGAAGAGAGAGAGCAGGCAGGAAGGGAGGAGGAGGGCACTGTATGTGAAAAATGACATAAGGGCCACAGAGATCCAGGAGGAACAAAATGGGGAGAGAGATACTGTGGGTTAAGCTTGGAAAGGAAAATGGGGACAGCCATCCGACAGGTGTGGTCTATAGACCACCAGCCCAGGAGGAAGAAACAGATAGGGAGTTGATGTTAGCCATCCAAAGGATGGCAGACAATGCTGTCAGTACTGGTTGAGACTCTCAATATTCCAGACGTGACTGGCATCCCAGCAGCAGCATCAACTAGGAGCAGATTTATCCTGGACTCCTTCAGGGTGCCTTCCTCAAGCAACTGGTCATGGAACCAACTCGGCAGAAGCAATACTGGACCTTGTGCTCACAAACAGGACAGTGTGATGGGGTAACAGTAGGGGAGCACCTGGGAAACAGTGACCACTAGTCATTGTGGTTTGAAATTCAAGAAAGAGCAGAACCAAACCACACAAAAACACGTATCCTGGATTTTAGGGCAGACTTTGGGAAAATGGGGAGATACTTGAAAGAGGCATTAAGGGAATGGGACAGGAATCGGGTTGAGGAATAGTGGGCAGTATTTAAAATGGGGATTACAAGAACAACAGAATTATGCATTAAGCAGATTAGCAAGAGGAAAAGGAAGAGAGACCATTATGGTTTTCCAAAGAGGTAGCAAAGAAAGTGAAAGCCAAAAAGATTGCATTCAGGCAATACAAAAAGACACAGGCAGAAGGGGATAGGGAGAAGTACCAGAGAAGCAAAGGGAAGCAGGAGGTCAGTAAGGGAAGCCAAGCTCAGACAGAACAACACATTGCAAAATCAGTGAGTAGAGGACAAACCTTTACAGGTACATAAGTGAAAAAGAAAGACAAGGGAGGATAGTGAGACTGAAGGGGAGGATGGGGCCGCGTGGAGGATGACAACAGTAAAGCTGACATATTGAACAGGTATTTCTGCTCAGTCTTTACTGAGGAAGAGGAGGGTAATGGGTCTGAAGGGAGTAGAAGGGGTGAGAATGGTGCAGAAATGGACACAAGTCCCTTTACACGAGAAAGGGTCCTGAAGGAACTGGAAGTAATAAGAGTTGATAAAGCAGTGGGGCCAGATGGGTGCACCCCAGGGTCCTTAAAGAACTAAGAGAGGTGGTGGCTGAACCTCTGGCTATCCTGTTTAGCCGATCACTGGAAACAGGGAGGTACCCAAAGACTGGAGGACAGCAGATGTAGTCCCTTATACAAAGTGGGAACAAAGAGGAAGCAGGGAACTACAGACCAGTCAGCCTCACCTCGTAGTGGGGAAGATCATGGAAGCACTACTGATGGAGAGACTGGTGGAACATCTAGTTGTCAGTGGACTACAGGACCCAAGGCAGCATGGTTTCAGGGGAGATCATGTCAGGACCAACGTCGTTGAATTTTTGACTGGGTGACTAGGGAGGTGGATCAGGAGGGCAGTGGACATGGCCTATCTGGACTTCCAGCAAGGCCTCTGACACTGTGCCACATAGAAGACTGTTACACAAACTGGGGAACATGGGTGTGGGCAGGACAGTAGTGTGGTGGGTAGGTAACTGGCTGGGTGGCAGGACACAGAGGGTGGTGGTAAATGGCTGTCACTCCACAGAGGGAAGAGTGACCAGTGGGGTACCACAGGGATAAGTGCTAGGACCAGTCCTATTCAACATCTTCATCAGTGACATTGCACAGGACCTAGAAGGCAGAATTTCACTGTTCGCTGATGACACAAAGCTCTGTAACAGAGCAGACACACCAGAGGGTGTAGACAGAATGAGAAGCGACCTGCAGAAAGTTGAAGAATGGTCAGGGGTTTGGCAGTTGAAATTCAATGCAAAGAAGTGCCAGATAATGCATATGGGGCACAAAAACCTGGGCACAATATATCAGTTGGGGTGAGGATATAACAGCACCAAGCAGGAAAGGGATCTTGGGGTTGTCATCTCTGATGACCTCAAGGTAGGGAAACAGTGTGACAAGGCAGCAGGTAAAGCAGATAGGATGCTGGGATGTATAGGCAGGGGCATCACCAGCAGAAAAGGGAGGTCATAATTCCGCTATACAAGACACTAGTGAGGCTCCACCTGGAGTACAGTGTACAGTTCTGGAGACCATACCTACGTAAGGACATAGACAGGGTAGAGAAGGTTCAGAGGCGGGCAACAAAGATGGTGCATGTCCTATGAAGACAGGTTGAAGGAACTGAACATGTACTCCCTGGAGGAGAGGAGGGAGAGAGGGGATATGATAGAGACATACAAGTATCTTACAGGGAGGAACGGGGTGCAGGAAAACACTATTTTTAAGCGAAAAAGATGTTCCAGGACTAGAGGGCATGGGATGAAGTTGGAGGACGATTCAGAGGAAACATGAGAAAGAATTTCTTCACAGAACGGGTGGTGGACAAGTGGAACACCCTGCCAGAGGAAGTGGTGGGGGCTGAAACAATCACGGGATTTAAGAATGCATGGGATAGACATAAAGGAATTCTGGAGGTCAGGGGCAACAGACTTCTAGGAAAACAAACTGAACTTACAAGCTCAAATGGGCAGACTGGGTGGGCCAAAGGCCCTTATCTGCCGACACTGTCTATGTATCTATGTAACCAAGCAATTTCTGTTTCTGGAAAACTGCCTTGCCATAGCGCAAGTTAACTTCCTCCCTTTGGTTAACTACTGTTCCCCTGTCTACTCATTCACCACTGCCTCCTCACTCCATTCTCACCTCAACACTACGTACAACTCCATTCTGACGATTTGTTCTCCAAGCACCCTACTCTACTCACCGCTGCACACTTTACAAAACCCTAGGGTGGCCAAACCTTCAGGGACGTTTTGACTTTGCCATGGCCAGCCCAATTGAAAACTCACTTAGAAATCGTCGTCTGTACCCTTTCTACTCACTACTCCTAGATAAGGTAGCACCCAGAACCCTCAAGTCTTCCTCCACTTCTCCCCTGGAAGTCCCACGCACCCATTCTGTCATGGATAGTAAAGGCTTCTACGTGTCTGCCTCCTCTCTCTGGAACAGGCTCCCACTTTCCATACGCTCCTCCCCATTCCACATGTCCCTCAAAAAAACCTACGAGCCTGGCTCCTAACTGAATCTCCTGTAACTGTTACCCAGGCCATGCCTCGGCCCATGATCCACCCTAGCCCCCACAGTTGTCTCTTATCCTGCCCTGCCTCTCTCCATCCGATCCGTACCTCATCATCCTCCATCCCATACTCCCTAGTCCTGACAGCACTCTTGTTTGTTTCTGGTGCCCGTTTCTCTCATTTTTCTCAGGGTTGATCAGGGCTGTACCTGACCGGAAAACTGCTGTATTATTGTATGATGTTATCCTATACTTCAATTAAGCCACTATGTGTGTATATGTATGTGCGTGTGTGTGTATATATATTTACAATTCATCCCTTTTATATAATCGGTAGGTAGCACACTCGCCTCTGAGGCCGGGAGATCAGAGGGCTGTGGGTTCAGTTCCCACATCTGGCACTTGGGTTAATATCCCAGTACTGACACCGTAGTGCAGCATGAGAGGGGTGCTGCACTTCTGAGGTGCCGTCTTTCGGATGAGACGTTAAACTGAGGTCCCATCTGCCTGGATTGGTGGTAGTTCAGGTGGGTGTTAAAGATCCCATGGCACTTATCGAAAAGAGTAGGGGAATTTCCCCGATGTCCTGACCAAATTTCCCTCACTCACTTATTTATTTATTTATTTGTGAAATCAGTGTACAACCTTTGAGCCAGAGGCTCGTTTCCAAAGGTACCTCGTCACATTAAAGACATACATAGTGTTTTTGGTTACATAGCATAGGTTTGCAAAACAATAGGCGTTCAACAGAGGCGCCACGTCACACTGAGGTCAGACAAATACATTTAGGTTACAGGGTACATGTAATTGAGAACAGGTGTTACACAAGTTGGTATCAAAATTGAGCAATCTAATAGGTATACAATGAAACAGCTGGCACTAGCCAAGTTCAGACAAACCGCATTGTACGCGGAAGTGGTGGTGGGGTTGGCTAGGTGGAAGCGCCGGGGCGTTATCATGAAAGGAAGTCGAGGTGGAGGCTACTTTCAGAGACAGGAGCAGCTACGAGAGTGAAGAGTTGGTTTGAAGGGTGGTTTTGAACTTGGAGATGGTGGTGGCATTGGTGATGGGGGCAGGGAGAGAGTTAAACCAGGATGGGGCTCTGTAGCAGAAGGACCTCTGGCCAGGCTGGTTCTTGATCTGGGACCATTAGAGTGGTCTTGTTGGATGACCATGTTGCAATAGTGGGAGGGCTCTGGTGGATGGATGCCGTTACCCCAGAGAGCCGAATAGGGTTTTTGTGAGGAGACAGGTTTGATATCGGGCCCGTTCATCCAGGGTAAGGAGTTTAGCCTCGACATACAGCTGACAGGTGTGTGAGCCTAGGAGCACCAGTAATCAATCTGCAGAGCTTTATTCAGGTTAAGTGAATTTTTTGAGTGCAGTGGTGTCAGCAGCACCATAGACTGGTAAACCATAGTCTACAAGGGACAAAAGCGGATGGCCCGTAACAGCGAAGGCGGTGCGTTTGGGGAAGGCAGGTTCTATGGCAGAAGAGATGCCAAGCCGTGTGTTAGTGGCGGATGTTAGGGCATCGATGTGGTTGTGAAATGTGAGGGCTGAGTCGAAGGTAACCCCAAGGTATTTGTAGGAGCAGACTTGTTCCAGTGGCTGATTGGTACTAGGAAGGATATAAGTGGGTGGTTGCTAGCTTTGTTTTGGGGTTGGGAAAAGAGCATAGCTTTGGTCTTTTTAAGATTGATGTCGAGTCTGCGCTCCTTAAACCAAGCTTCGGCACTATTGAAAGACTACTGTAGGGTGCCCTGAAGGGAGACGGGATTGCGGTGGGTGGCAAAAAGGACAGCGTCATCTGCATACAGGAGAATTTTGCCAGGGCATGCACTGGGCAGGGTGTTCAGATAGAGCGAGAAGATAAATGAAGCGCCGACCCTGGGTGGGGGGGTGGTTGGGGCGGGAAGTGCTACACAACAGTCAGGCTGTAGTGCAGGACACTTTACCTCTTACAGGCTCTGGCAATCCCCGAGTTCAGTCTCCGCTGCTGGGCAGAGTTCTGTTAAAAATACCAACAACAGCTTAATCTGGTTCAAGGTCAGTTGGCATTCATCTGTATCCCCCTCCCCCGGGTCGTGCCTGAAAATACGCAGGATTTGTCTAGTGCACTTACCCGGTCAACAAAAACTAAATAAAAATAAACCTTTTTCTGTTTATTTGTACTAATCATTGCTCTGTACAGTGCGAACTACGTACTCTTACCAAGCGTCTTTTCTCTGTATCCTGTTTGTTTCAGTGTCTTGTACATGTACCTGTATTACTGCTTGGATATGTACTTTTGTAAAACTACTGATATCCATTTTAATTTTTTTGCTGCCATCCTGTTTGGTCCAGGTTGTGGCTGAAGTCGGCCCTTTTGGATCAGCCCACCCACCCAGTTATCAAAAACATAAATAAAACAGTGTGTTCTACAGCAGCACTTGATCTGGGAGGGCACTGTGCAGGGTTCTAAATAATTGATTAGCAGTTTTTTTCTTGGGACTATACTAACTGTACAGAAAGTATTTGTATAGATTTTCTAGAAGTGCTGTGTTTGTTAAACACAGTAAGGCAAGAGCTATGCATTTTCACAAAGATTTAGCAATTTTATGAGCAAAACGCTAATCAATTTTTAGAGTTGAATAAATCCCTGCTGTGTTCTAGAACAGAAACCTTGCTCAGTGTTTGTAAATTGTTGGTACTATGTAAGTTAATATTCTGTAGCGCTCCACATTGTCAATGGGTATTCATTGCAACTGTCTCGCTGTTTTTTTCGGTTTCTGCATTTTTTTTCCACCCTGTAGCCTCTTGGCGTTTTTTTTTGAGTGTTCAGCTCCTTTTGAGCTGCACAGTGTTCTGGGAGGCAAAATCTGCAAAAAGAAATACAGTAGTCCACTCGCACCTCCATTTATGGTGCAAGCCTTGGCTGAAGAATTAGAGAAACCCACAATCAGCGTGTCCAGCACTGAAGAAGTGCAGACGTATGCGCTCCCTTGAGAACACGTGCGCAACATCACGCTGCTAAGCAAGATGTAGATGGGAGTGCACGCACCACACAGGCACTTGAAAAATCTGCACCACAGGGAGAAATGGGGCACACGTGCCCAATGAGCACAGAAGCCGCCAAATGACACAACACTGCATGGCTCAAAAGGAGCCAAACACAGAAAAAAATGCCAGGGGGCTGCAAGGCGAAAAAAATGCCAAAACAGAAAAAAACAGCAACAGACAGTTATAATGAATACCCATTGACAATGTAGGCGCTAACAGGAAAGGAAATTACAGTAAGCATGAAGAAATGTCTTCAATTTTTGATATAAGCCATCCCAGTGGTGTGGAGGGCTGAGGCATTGGGTGCCTCGCCTCCTGCCACACTAACGACCCAGGCTCGGAAACGGACCAGGGTTGCTCGGGAGATGGAGGATTGAGTGTCCATAGTTGTTCTCCTTCGGTGAGGGGGGAACAGCACGAGTGGCTGCCTGACGGTCGCCCAGCAGAGACTGGGCGGCACAGCATGCCGGCGCATCTCGGAGGGTCAGGCACAGGTGTACAAGTACATTCAGCACCTTCACGCCGCACACCCATGCCAGTGCATACGTACTGACCTCAGGAAGGGACAAAAAAACGGGAAAGTCATGGATGCTGTGTAACAGGAAGCCTTGCTGGCCTGCCTCTGCCTATGCCATCACCCCAGGACCATGCTGCGAACTGGATCCAGGCTCCAGGGGTTGGGGAGGATGGCTATCCCTCTTCCAGCTCATCACAGCGGGGGTGGGGTGGCAAGCCTTGGTGGCATTTAAGCAAGTGAGTCCTGGGAGGAGATGGTGGCCTGTCGGGGAAGCGAGTAGGGGATGAAGAGCCAGCCAGCACTGCAAGAATGAAAGAAACTGTTCTATGGGGGGGGGAATAATTTTTGATATTTCTTTTGTGTTGCAGCCCCAAGTACCCCTCTTCACTGTTTTTCCAGTACAACACACAGCTTGGTCCTCCATATTACATCCTGGTCGATACCAACTTCATCAACTTCTCCATCAAAGCCAAGTTGGACATCGTGCAATCCATGATGGACTGTCTTTATGCAAAATGTGAGTTTGACACACACTCAGATATACAGTCTCTTATATCACTGTGTGCCTGGCCAGCAGGTAAAGCAGACATTAGGGTTTAAGTGAAACTATGGCTCTTCTCTGTTATATGTAGCTACAGGAGTGATTCGGATCTCATGAGAGCAAATGAAATACAGAGACACAGATTTATCTTCCAGACTAGATAGACACATGCATGTATGCATGCACACACACAGGTGTTACTTGGCTACCATATAACCAGAGCTTTGCAGTATAGTGCAGTTATTTGTGAATCATGAAAAACTGTGTACCTTTCAATACCCAAATGTAGGACCAGTTCCCTCCATGTGGGAAGAGGAGACAGAATGTTGGACACATCATCCAATCATAGAAACAGAAACTCGGGACGTCGAGGGAGTTAGTTCTTTAATGTTCACAAAACTTGCTGCTCATTGAACAACAGAGATTAATATAAAAAAAATTTTTAAATCTTAGGATAGAATGTCGAATTAACACCCCTAAGTGTACTAACCCCATTTACAATAGAGTATGCATTTGTGTCTCTGGTTTTCTTCCACATATGGATGTGTGTGTATCTCTGTCTCTATGCACTAGTATGGTGCGGCCACCACAGGTACAAGAATATGTGTGTTTGTGTCTCAGGCCGCCCGGAGACTAGTGGATTTCGGTCTCCTGAAGGGACAGCTTCTACCCTAAAGGACCTGACACGGTAAATGACAGAAGGTATTAGGGCTGGTGCAAGAAACAGAAGGATCAAAAAAGAAAAAGACTTTAAAGCAGCCATGTTAGGAGAGCTGTTGATGTTAAGAGCGAGGGAGTTCATTCCTTGAGAGTAGTGGAGCCGAAAACTTGGGCTCCTGCTTTTGTTTATGAATAGTCATGGTAATTTGAGCTATGCTTCTGAGAGAATAAGAAGTCTGAAAGGAAATGCGGTGTCACGGAGGTAAACTTGCAAGTTATTATGAATGCACTTTTGAAAGTACATAGGTCAGCCCATTGACACTGTAATAGCACTATCCTGTGACACTGGTGGACCGTCAGGGGCCAGCCAAGGAAAGAAGATTGAGCGTCTCAAGGACTGCTCTCCTTTCTCAGGGGTTGAAGCGTGGACACTGCTCCCGCTGCATATCTGCTGTGTAGTGGAGACCAGCTAGGAGCACAGCTGGGAAGCGCAAGAATGAGGTGAGGTAGCAGCTGCATGCTCGCCAAGCATGTGACGTATGCTGGCACCCCTGCTGAGTAAAAAAAAAAAATGATGGAAAACCCACACCTGTCCCAATGCCAGTACCCCCCGCAACCTCAGGCACGACCAACACGACAGCCACCAACCACTGTAACGTTCTGGGTATGTAGTGGATAACCAGAAAGTTCATGAGAAGGTTTGTGATGGGGCTGTGGGGGTGCCTCCATGGACAAGTGAAATCTTGATTAATTAAAAAAAAATAAATTAGTGCATAGGAACTGGAAGTTCTTCGCCTGTGGTAAGGTGCGGTAGTTACTTGTAGAATAGACTGTGTGTAACAGTGGATTAGTTTAAGAGAATGTAGAGCAAAAATGGCAGTTCTTTGTGTCTGAGGCTTAAATCAGGACTGGGTCAGAACAGTCAAAAAAAAAAAATGGTAGGATGGTACTTTAGAGCAGTTACCTCTGTGACAGTCGAGGTATATGCAGTCACAGGTTGACTGAGTACACCTAGTCTAACGCTGCTTTTTACCTGCCTTAGTGTCATTATAATCCTTAAAGTATAACTTGGAGTATGTTCTTAGACTCGGGTATTTTATTTATTTATTTTTGCTGGTATTTTCTCTCCCGCAGTCTGGGTCGGCCCTTCCTCCTGCCATCCACCCAGCCCCGTTCCCTGACCTTCAGGCACCTACCTTTAACTCCCACGGGTTACCCTCCATGGCAGATTGGTGGGGAGCCCCCAATTCGACCCACCAGGACTGGATTCAGTGTCAGGAGGTGCCTTCTCGGGGTGGAGGATCATCATGCTGTTCAACCCGGAGCGTTGTTTCTGCTTTTCTTCGGAGGGGAGCATGAAGCTAACAATGGCAGAGCTGTGCGCACATCTGCATGCAGCACACTGGTCAGCTGCTCCGCCTCCATGCCCCACAGTTCAGGACCTGGTATGCCAGCACCTAGCCTCCACCAGGTGTCAGACAGGTGCCGGTCTCTTCCCTTCCCTAGGAGAGGAGAGCTGTCCTCCAGACGCTCGATCCTCTCCAACCCTGGTGACTCGCTCGCACCACGAACATGGGTCGCCGGCATGGCAGGCGGAAAGGCATCGTTGCCTCAGCACTCCACGCCATTCGGCCAGCTAGACTCCAGTATTTTAGAGAGGAAACAGACTCAGTAAGGGGTGGTTTGAGTTCAAGAGTTGGAGTTTCCTGGAAAAGGAACAGTCTTCCTTTAGGCCTGTTTACATTTACCTGTGTGTGCTGCTGCAACAAGGAGCACTGAAGAGGCATTTAATTGCAGACATTGTCATGCATTGCAGTGGAGATAAGCAGAAATGCTGCAGGCATTTAAATCCACATATAAAACCTGTACACTACCTGATCTGCACCATTGAATCCGTGCAGGTCAGGAAGTGTAAGCTGCTTGGCGAGCATTGCAGGTGACTCTGTTGCAGTGCAGGACAATCCCTGTTCTGGTCGTGAGTTGCACCATGCAGTCATTTTTTGCTGTTGTGCAAACACACCACTTAGCCTGCATTGGTGCAGCCCCATAACACCCCATGCCGTGCTGCACTGTCCCCACCCTCCCTACAGCTGAAAGCACCTTGTAGCTGCCTTTTTTTTTTTTTAAGCCATTCTATTAAGTTTGATGATTTCCATTGTGATTTCTAATACAGTCCAACTCCTCGCCCCCCCCGTCACAGACCGCACTGCTTAATCACCCCCACCCAACCCAGAAATGCAGCTTACAACACCAGAAGGAAGATACTGCACCATGCACTGATGCACGTGAGTGTAGTCTACATGCAGGTTGGGAGCAGTGCTGTTGAAGTGGCAGCTGATCGGAGGAGACGGCAATGTAGCACTCAAGATAGTGTAAACGCATCTATGGGCACATCACACTGCCTACAGTGGCGCAGCTGCGAATGAGGTTGCAGGGTTGTGGATCAGAAGGTATGCTCAGAGGGTGGAAGAGTATTTCAGAAGTTTTTTTTATGTAAATTGTTCATTATCAGGCTGGCTGTAGGGACTTAGCATGCAGAGTGGGAGGTTTTTTGTTTGCCATAGAAAAAGAGGACAAAACAGAATCATGCTGGGAGGGAGTTTTTTGTTTTTTAAAACAATGTCACTGCGATCAGACTGGTTTGAGGGAAGGGCGTGCACGAAGAGACAGTGGGAAGGAGGTTTTCTGGTGCTTGAAGTGTAGTAACACAAAAGGTTTTTAATGTACATATATATATATATATATATATATGTGGCGGAAAAAAAATTTGTTAATGTACTGGCTGGGGTTAAACCAACAAAAGCAGGAAAATGTGGCATCAGTTTCCAACTCTTAACACCCACCCTGCAGGCGGCAACAGGAAAAACCATTACAGTTTGACCTCTCCTGCATCTTCGCAAATCAGATGTGGGGTGTGCCTCGGGGTTGTCAACCCTAACACTCACCCCATTCTCATGTATGCTACACATCTATGGAATGGGGTGAGCGTGGCTAGAATATCCATCGCTGAAGGCAGCTACCACAGTATGCCAGTAGCTCCCTTAAATTGGAAATTTCCTTTAAGATTCAGCTGAGTCTGTTGACTGATGGAGGCTGCATATTTGTCTCAAGACACTAGTACGGTACCATCTGCATATAGCTGGATATCAGAGGAAGAACAAATAGATCCCAGGTCATTTATGAATATCAGGAAGAGGATAAGTCTTGTGCCTTGGGTAGAAATTGGGATGTGTAGACAGACAGTTCCAACCTACTGGATTCTGTTGTCCAAGAAGGAAGAGGAGGCAGTCATTGATGCTCAGGTTGAGACCAAAAGCAGATAGCTTTGATATAACTGTTTACAGTACTGAAAGCTTAGAAAACTATGGAATGTGACCATGACAGTGTCTTGCATCCAGGTGTAACCCCTACCCGGTCTACCGTTTGTATCTGACAGCAGTACCAGGTGCGCTGGGTTCGGGGAGGAATAGGTCACTCGGCACAAAGGCTAGGTTTGGCTACTCTGCAGAGGGGCACCCAAGTAACTCCAAACACAGGAAGCAATAACTGTAATGTCCAGTACCAGAAGTGGAATTCTAGAGTGTGGCTTTTTATTCACATCCAAACAGAATAAACAAAACATAGATGGACCCCCACAGGATTACACTCCTGGTAATGCAGATTAAAAGAGACCAGAACACTTCCTCAACACTTTAGCCCTCAGGCTTTGAACCAACTGGGCACACAGCCCGGACTTGCACGCTGCTTTGGGTTACACAGCCCGAACTTGTACACTGTTCTGAGTTTTCCCTGGCTCGTCTCCCTTGCCTGACAATAAACACCTCATTCTGTAAAGCTTTGCAGTGTAGATTCTTGCTAAATATATTTCACATTCCGTCGACTTGTCTTGCTAGACCCCCACACTGGTTAAGCAGTCCAATCCCCGGTTTCCTTCAACCCTTTTTGCTGGACTTGAACACACTTGAATTAAGTGGCATTGTCCATTACTGTAGACCTCCAACAGATTAAGCAGTCCAATCCCCACTTTCCAACTGTACTTGGCTGTCTTTTCCTGACCCCACAGTAACATTCCCTTTAGTTTACTTCTGTTCCGGTGAAAACACTTGGCCCTTTCTCAGAGCGAACTCACCACCCTTTGGTTGCAGGTGCCTCACAGGCATTTCCTCCACAAGGAATCTTCCTCTCAGAGCTTGTGATGCCTCAGCACAACTTGAACAGGCAGCTTCTTTCCTTAGTCGGACCCAGGAGGGTTGCCCTGGAAGCGGGCAACCCCCCCCCAATCCCCTCAGGGATGGGACTCTTGAACCATTGAAAGCGGTCTCCACCACTTCAATTACCAGTTCCTGTGTTCCTCTTCAGGTGGAAACACACACCCCTTCCAAAAGTAGCTCTTAAACAGAGCTTAACGCTCTGAGAGCCTGCACACACTCAGCTGCACTGCAGTGTGTCTCTTTGACTGCACACAGACTCTGGCTTCAAATTCCCCAACGTTCTACTCTAACCTCCAACATTCCAGTGTGACTTATGCAGCTGCGAAAGTTCTATTATGATGTCATCCCTCAGTCTCAGCTGAGACCGAGAACAGAGTGAGACAGTGTGAAATCCATTTAACTGGAGTTTCACAAGCTTCCTTCCCTGCCTACCACTAGGTCTTACTGGGATTCTAGTAACCCCAGGTAATGGGGGTTACACTCATCCTGGGCCGAAAATAACTGTCTGCAGTCATTAGTTACCCGACTTAGGCCATCCCACCCTATGTGCTATCTACGGAAATGGGTGATCAGGCCCCCTCCTACCATGTGCTAGGCACAGGCAGGCAACACTAAGGGCCCAGAGGCCATCGGCTGACGCATCAGCCTCTTCTCTACCCACTGACTCTGGGTACCCAGTGGCTCTGGAAGAACTGTCCAGAGCATAGCCCTAATAGATCAGCACTGCAGTCCCTACAGCCGTTCAGGACCACAGCCTGTCTATCCCCTCTAGCCCTCTAGGGAAAAATCTGTCTGCCTCTAACTCAAATCCCAAAACAAAACAAACAGGAGACCTCCCCGACCCTGGACACCATGCAACCACACACCAGGAGCTAATACCATATGCATTACTCCCACATTCCCCCTCAACCCATACCTGCGGAAGGAAAAAAAGTTACAATCAGTAACAACAACAACAGTACTTTAAACACTACATTCTGAAGTACTACTGAGGAACTCTGATGAGTTCCTCCTCCTCTTCTTGTCTTCGTGGCTCAGTTGGTAGCACATCCGCCTCTGGACCAGAAGGTCGTGGGTTCTCGTCCCACACTGGGATTGGACTTGCACCTAAAAATCGCTGGCATCCGAGTGCAGTATTGGGGGGGTGCTGTACTGCTGGGGTGTGCCGTCCTTGATGAGACGTTAAACCGAGGTCCCTTCTGCCCATCCTGGTGCTGTCCTGGTGGGTGTCCAGGTGGAAGTAGAGAACCCAGGGCACTCGTCGCAAAGAGTAGGGAACATTCCCGGTGTCCTGGCCAACATTCCCCTTCCCATAAACCGGTTCATGCAATTATCCAGGCTGTGTGTGGGTGATGATGTGCGATATGGCCGCCACCACACATTCAGTCACTTCACTACCAGTCTAGCATTGCTTGTAAAGCACTTTGGATGTATGAAAAGCACTATATAAATGCTGATTATTATTCTTCTTCTCCAGGAACACCTGCAAGAAAAAAGAAAGACAACACACACTCCTAATCTGCATACACAGTCTATCTTAACCCCTACCATCCAAACACTGGAGAATCCCAAAAGATTTTGTTAGAAAAGTGGAAAAACAGTATAAACATGCGAAAACAGTAGAAAACAATGACATTATTTACAATACACCATTTGGGGGATGGAGTGCCCTGAAAGTCCCATCTAGTGACCACAGTGCCCGAAGGCAGGTCCATTAAAGAGTCTCTCCTGGGCCAGAGCCCGGTGAAGCACAGTTCTAGCAGGCCAAAGTCATGAAGGGGAGAGTCTTTGAGGACAGTTCAAACATCTGGAGTCTGCTAGTGTAGGGTGTGTACTGCAGTGTCTTAAGAATAGAAAAGTCTGGACTTAACAGTCCCTTGTAGAATGACAACGGCACCAACCTGGTCCTCAGCAGAAGACTCTCCCTGGCAGCATTCTTCCGATACAGCTGGGCGGACATCTTCCGGGAACGACAGGAGGGCACATCTGGAAACTGCTGGGTTGATGTCATCTCTGGAGATGGAACCTTGGAACAGGAACAAAAAGGAAAACAGCTGGTCTGAAGTCATCCGATTACCAGGCGATGAATGAGGATACAGCTGGGCTGGTGTTCTCTCTGGATCTGAAGTCATTTGGTGGGCCAGTTGATGGATTCTGGAAAGTCAGTACACTGTAGAACTGATGAATGTGGGGCACCTGAGTCCTGGACGTCCATACTGATGAAACAGCATAGGCACTGCAATGGCTGGAGTGGCAGCACTAGCTACCACTGCTCTGCTGTCTATTTGGTAGGCATGGGCACATTCGCAGGGAAGTCTTTGCATTGTGGCCAGTAGCACAACAGGTCAGGTGCTTGAATTATTACCCTGTCTGGGCGCACATAATTCACACTGTGAAAGGTTTCACGTCCCTCTCCATCCACTATTCGAACAGAGTCCATTAACAGTGACCTGCTTCTTTTCCACTGGCTGTATTTTTCGTGAAACATTCTGTTTCTGACATGCTTGTTTGCACTAGGATGCACACATTTCATTGCTTCTGCCCAAATCTGGGACTTCCTATTTTGTTCAGTCTCCTCCCAGACTCTCCGAGGAAAGGTAGGAAAGGACATCCCATAGATTTCATTCACCTTCCTACGAACCAGTCTTTTCTCCTTACTAGCTTTGGTCAACCTGAGACCTCTGGCCTGGCTTGGGGGTGGCCAGTCCTGGTTCTGCCAGCTATGCATTCTCAACAAGACCAAAAATGGATCCCTAGCTGCTGCTTGTACAGCCACGACAGTGGCATCACCACTCTTTCCCATGCATTCCTCTGAGGCAAGAGCTTGAGGCTGTGTACCAGTTCCTTTTTCACAAGGCCACATAGGTTCCCCTCTCTTCTTCTTCCTCACTGAGAATCTGTGCCCAGGAGTGAGCAGTCGTCCTCACTCCTGAGACTATCCACTCATCGCTGGGTGTGGAGGTTGAAACCTCCCATTCAAAGGCCTCCCTCATCTCGTCGTCTCCTATGAGACTTGGGCTAGGCCTCCCTCTCCAAGTGTCTACTGGTGCTCTTCCTGAGAGGCCTCTCTGCAATTCAGAATCCGAAACATCAGCACATTGTTCTGTCTGTAAATCTGCACCCTCTAGCTTTGTGCCACACTCCCCTGAGGGGCCTTCTCCAACAGGCTCCGCCTGGTGCTGTGTGCTGCCAACTGCAGATGCTTGAACTTTTGTCCGTGTGAGAGCCAAACGAATCTTGGGCGCATTAAATAAGCCATATTTCTCCAAACACCCAGAAAAGTGAGGTACCATGAAGACGTCCCTTCCAGCATTTAAGCACATCAAACATACTTGCACTGGATATCCAGGAATCGCCACATGAGGAGGCAGTCGTCCTCCGTAGAAACACCTCTCAATGTCCCTTAACTTGTTTACTTCTGCTACCACAGCCCGGGCATGATCTGGGTAGCAGGCTGTCCTGAGGCCATGACTGCAGAGAAAAACAAACAACGCTTGCTGTTATTTCAAGTCCCATATCACTGAAAACTTTCTCTCTTTCAAAATGGCTCCTCTGCTGCTGTGTTTACATTTCTACCCCACCCTGTAATGGCGGCGGCAACACTCCTACGCATCAACATTCTGAAATTGGGTTAAGCCACTGCGCATCCGATTTACACACTCTACTGATAACTTTGCTCAAACTGCACAAACTTGCACTTTTCTTTTTCCTAGCACATTTATATGATTTGCCATGGACTTTTCACTTGCTAAAGACATTGCCGTAGCTCACAGTCCCTTAAAGCCTCAGTATTTCAAGCACTGTAACTCTTGCTGCGTATCTTGATACAATTTACAGTCTCTCTCATGGCTTTGAAACTTATACTGACGCTAACCTATAATTATGCTCACAGTCGATGGCTTAAAAGGCTTGCTTTTGTTGGTAAAACTTAACACAGTCCTTGTTTGCAAAACAACTACACTGCTACACACAGATTCAGCTGGCTTTTGGCGAAATCACTTAGTTTGAGCAATTTTTTCTGTTGGTACTCACTGTTATCAATAGCTGTTTGCTGCGATGGAAAACTGCCTGCAGCCAGTCTTAGAGGCCTCTGGAAAGAAGTGGGTTGGCAGTCCTGCTGATTGTCCCTCTGAATACCACACTCTCAGTCCAGTCGATCGAGATGCGGGTTGAGCCTGAATTTAAACAGAAAAATACGTTTTTTTACACTTTCTACAGCGCTTTCATTCACCGTGACGCTCCTTCTGTAAGCCAGTTGCACACTCCCTCTCAAATGCTGGGCAGTCGCTGTAGAGCTGGCTTGGGAGCGGGACTGATTGCAGTCTCACCAATCACTCGACGCCATGCAAATGAGCCTCTTTCCTCTCGAGTGCTCTTCTCCTCACGGCGATCGTCGTGCAGGCAGATTTAAACTGCAGAATCACACTTTATTTTTTTTTCAACTGACTCCATGGCTGGAGCCCATTTCAACCATTTTTCATGGCCATTAAACACAACCAGTCTCTCAGTTCTCAAGAAAGTATTTCCAATGTCCAGGGCACAATTTTCCTTTTGCTACCCCTAGTTTTCCACACTTTTCTTTGTCACAGCAGTTTTAAAAGCTGGCAAAACACTGTAATTTTGATGCAGGACAAGGGCATACTCTCTCTGGCTTTACTGCTCCTTGGTAAACAGTTGGCATTTTAACAGCAGCACATGGGCAACAGCACACAGCGGCACATTAGTTAACCTTTGCTTCAGCTTTTTGGGCTACCCACTGCCAAAACGCTGGCCCTTTACCCGAGTACCTTTCTTGCATTCCTCCCTAGATTCCAAACCCAAATCCCAGAGGTGCCTCCATTTTTGTAACCCCTACCCGGTCTACCGTTTGTATCTGACAGCAGTACTAGGTGGACTGGGTTCGGGAAGGAATAGGTCACTCGGCACAAAGGCTAGGTTTGGCTATTCTGCACAGGGGCACCCAAGTAACTCCGAACACAGGAAGCAATAACTGCAATGTCCAGTACCAGAAGTGGGATTCTAAAGTGTGGCTTTTTATTCACATCCAAACAGAATAAACAAAGCATAGATGGACCCCCATGGGGCTACACTGTTACACAGCCCAAACTTGTACACTGGTCTGGGTTTTCCCTGGCTCGGCTCCCTTGCCAGCCACTTAGACATCTTTCATACTTCATGGAAACATTTTCTGGTGGCTCCCTAAACCACCTAAGAGCACCTCGGCTCCATCAGGGAATCTTCTTTCAATCCCACATCTGGGTACTTTCCTCAGGCACTGGCCAAGTACCTGAGAGAAAGCAAAAGGTGTCGCAGAGCAAATCCGTAGAGGTGGAATTTGGTTGCTACTGATGGGGGTCTCCCACCTCTCGCTCCCACAGTTCATACCCGGCCATTTCTCTGAACAATAAACACCTCATCTGTAAAGCTTTGCAATGTAGATTCTTGCTAAATATATTTCACATTCCATCTACTTGTCTTACTTCCCATTTGTGCTGGACTTGAACATACTTTTAAGTGGCATAGTCCATTACTCTAGACCCCCCACACTGGTTAAGCAGTCCAATCCCCAATTTCCTTCAACTCTTTGTGCTGGACTAGAACATACTTGAATTAAGTGGCATTGTCCATTACTCTAGACCTCCCACAGATTAACCAGTCCAATCCCCACTTTCCAATTGTACTTGGCTGTCTTTCCCTGACCCCACAGTAACGGTCCCTTTAGTTTCCTTCTGTTCAGGTGAAAACACTTGGCCCTTTTTCAGAGCGAACTCACCCTTTGGTTGCAGGTGTCCCACAGGCGTTTCCTCCACAAGGAATCTTCCTCTCAGAGCTTCTGGTGCATGAGCACAACTTGAACAGGCAGCTTCTTTCCCTTAGCCGGACCCAGGAGGGTTGCCCCTGGAAAACATTCAAACACTCCCCCCCCCCCCCTCTCCAAAATCCCCTCAGGGATGGGACTCTTGAACCATTGAAAGCAGTCTCCACCACTTCAATTACCAGTTCCTGTGTTCCACTTCGGGTGGAAACACACACCTTCCAAAAGTAGCTCTTAGACAGAGCTTAAAGCTCTGAGAGCCTGCACACACTCAGCTGCACTACAGTCTCTCTCTCTCTTTGACTGCACACAGACTCTGGCTTCAAATTCCCCAGCGTTCTACTCTAACCTCCAACTGCAACATTCCAGTGTGGCTTATGCAGCTGCGAAAGTTCTATTATGATGTCATCCCTCAGTCTCAGCTGAGACTGAGAACAGAGTGAAACAGTGTGAAATCCATTTAACTGGAATTTCACAAGCTGCATTCCCAGACAACCACTAGGTCTTACTGGGATTCTAGTAACCCCGGGTAACAGGGAGGGTTACACAGGTTTTTGTACAGAGTTCACAAACTCCAGGACAGCAGTAGCTGTATTCCAGTTTGGATGGAAGTCAGTCTGCGCTTTAGCAGGAATTTCAGGAGTGTGGTACCTGAGGACTGGAGGAAGGCGGATGTGATTCCCCTTCACAAAAGTGGGACCAAGGCAGAGGCAGGAAACTACAGGCCTGTCAGTTTGACCTCTGTAGTAGGGAAAGTGATGGAATCACTTCTAAAGGAAAGAATTGTTGAGTACCTAGAGTCCAGTGGGGCACAGGACCCAAGGCAGCATGGATTTACAGCGGGAAGGTCATGTCAGACAAATCTAATTGATTTCTTTGACTGGGTGACCAAAGTAGTAGATCAGGGAGGGGCTGTGGACATGGCCTACCTAGACTTCATCAAGGCATTTGACACAGTCCCACACAAATGATTAATTGTCAAATTATCCAGGCTGGGAGTGGGTCCCAGGGTGGTAGCCTGGGTAAAACATTGGCTGGACAACAGGACACAGAAGGTAAGTGTAAATGGAGTCCACTCTGAAGAAAGAGGAGTTACTAGTGAGGTGCCGAAGGGTTCAGTACTGGGTCCAGTCCTTTTTAATGTCTTTATAAGTGACATTGCAGAGGAACTGGAAGGAAAAGTAAGCCTCTTTGCAGACGACACAAAGATCTGCAACAGGTTTGATACACAAGGAGACGTGGAAAGGATGAGAAGGGACTTGGCAAGGTTGGAGGAATGGTCGTAAGTATGGCAGCTTGGATTCATTGAAAAGAAGTGCAAAATAATGCACCTGGGAAACAAAAACCCAGGGGAAGATTACACAATGGGGGGAGGTAGTAACAACAACAAAAATGAAAAGGGATCTGGGGGTAATCATATCAGATGACCTTAAGGTTACCCAGCAATGTGAGGAGGCAGTAGGGAGGGCTGGTGGTATACTGGGATGTATAGGGAGAGGCATCACCAGCAGAAACCGGGAAGTTGTTATCCCTCTGTACAGACAGTTGGTGAGACCCTATCTGGAGTACTGCATCCAGTTCTGGAGACCCCATCTCTGCAAGGACATAGACAGGATAAAGACAGTCCAGAGGAGGGCAGCTAAAATGGTGCAGGGTCTGCAAGAGAAGCCATACAAGGAGAGACTAAAGGAGCTTAATATTTATACCCTTGAGGGAGAGGGGGGAACATGATAGAAATTTCTAAGTACCTCAGTGGAATCAAAGTCCAAGAGGGTAGCATCTTTCAGAAAAAGAGATGTGCAAGAACAAGGGGACACAATTTTAAGAGAGAGGGGAGGCGGTTCAGGGGCAATGTGAGGAAGTATTTTATTCACAGAGAGGGTGGTGGACGCATGGAACAGCCTTCCTGAGGAGGTTGTGGGGTCTAAAACTGGGGGAAAATTCAAGAATACATGGGACAGACATAAGGCTATTCTTGTGGGGGCCAAGAAGAAGTTGGCTGTTGGTTAACTAGGATCTGCACCTTATCCTGTAGGTAGGGAAATGGGCAGACTAGGTGGGCCAAGCGGTCCTTATCTGCCGTCAAAGTCTATGTTTCTGTGTTTCTGGTGATGTATTGTTCTCTCAAGTAATTCAGAATGAGAGAGTAGTATGGTCGTTGGGCAGTAGTTGTGTTTCTAGGGACATGGATATGTTGTTCAATCCACACTTCATGGCAGGTTCCTTGCCGCTTTAAATCTTGCCAGAAGGTCTTCAGGCTGGATCCTCCCACCCACCCGGGTGGTAAAACTCTCAGCTCCGCTCCATGACACCAGATCTTCCTTACCGCTTGGAAGCTTAGGTTCCTTCCTTAGCGCTCTGTGTTTAGACTGGATCCAAACTCTTCGGTTAACCCGAAACTAATTTTAAAGTTTACAAGACTTTGGTTGTTTCTTCCTTCGCGGCTGTGATGGATAGATCGACTCCCGGTTTTCGGCGGTGCCCGTGCGGGCAGAAGATGTCTCGGACCAGTCCGCACTCCACGTGCCTCTATTGCCTCAGGCTTGACCAAGATCCACAGGCCTGCGATTTGTGCAAGTCCTTCTCAGTCAGTGTCCTCGAAGACCGTGCTGCCAGACTCTAACTTGGGTGCCCCTAGAGACGTATTCCGCCGGTGAAGTCAAAGGAGGCCCGTTGGGCGGTGTCAGCGGCAGCGGGCTTGGCTGAGCAACTTGAGCAGATGATCACGCTCGAGGAGGAGGCGGCCCAGGCCACATCCTCGTCCTCCTCAGTTGCAGCATTTATCCTGCTCTCCTTGGGCTCCTCCTACACAGCTTCTTTTAAGGAGCTTTGTCAATCCCTCTCCACGAAAGGTGAGGGTCCATCGGGACACTCCTGTCGGTCCAAGAAGGACTCGAAGGGTAAGTCCCACCGTCGGTGTTCGTGGGAGCAGGAGAGGTCCCCTTCCCTGGACAGTCGACACTCGACTTCGGTCGAGGTTGCAGCTAAGGCCGTTGGCTTCACGGTGTCCCCGTCAGGTCAGCCGGCTGAGACACCCGTCGACCTGTCAGACGGGTTGTCGACTGGAGAAGCCGACAACCCTTCTTCACCGGTTCCCCTGGTGGAAACTGAGGACTTGCCTGCGCCTCCTGTGCCGGAGTCCCCGGTTAAGGTTCCCGAGCTGAGGGAGGAACGGGTTTCCCCCACTCCTTCCCAGACCCACCCTTGGAAACACCGACGGTCTTGGACCTCTTCTCGGTCCTGCCGATCCCACCAACACCAGCGGTCTCGGCACCGAGGAAAGCGGCGGCGCCGCTCGTCCTCGTCTTCTTCCTCCTCAGAGGAAAGGCTTCGGCACAAATTGCATCAACGCTACACAGACTTAATGTGGCAGCAGCTCCTTCTGTCCGGGAACAAGCTGACCCCATCGCCTTCCCCGGCCATTGTGACTGTCACTTGAAAGGCAGAAACAACCCCTCGTGGTCGTCAAGGAGCCCAAACCGGCGCCGGTTGTTTGGCCGAAACCAGCTGCGCCACCTAATGTGGTGGAACCCCCGTCTCCACAACTTAAATCTGGGGCTCCGACCAAGGATTCTCGGTCGGGTCAGGGGTTGCCCCATCGGTTGTCGGTCACCCTCACTCCCGACCGTCCTCGGCAGGTGGAGGGTGGCTCAGGCCCTAGGCAGCTGTTCACAGACTCCTTGGAGTCTGATGACAGCTCTTCCCTGTTCTCCAGGCCCCTTGACCTGGAGTCCGCTGAGGGACAGTCAGTGGATGAGAGCCAATCCTCGTTCATGGGTCTGCTTCGGCTCATCTCAGAGTCTACTGGGGTGCAGCTTGAACCCGTGTCCAAGCGGGCCAAGTATCCCCTCACGGAGATACTGGACCGAGGGGATTCTCCCACGGAGGCCTTTCCGGTGGCTGAAGCCATTGTTGGCCCAGCCTTGGAGTTCTGGCAGCGGCCGGCTTCCTGTCCTGCTCCTTCGGCCAGGATGGCCAGGAAGTACACAGTCCCAACCAGTTCACTGTCCGGTTTTTCGGAGCACCCCTCTGCGGAGGGGCTTGTTACTGATAATGTTTTCCGACATTCCGGGAACACCAGGGACGTGGACAAGCCTCCCGACAGAGTCCAAAAAGCTGGACTATGCCGGGCATAAGGTATACGCTGCGTCCTCCCTAGGCCTCTGTCAGGCCAGTTCGGCTGTACTGATGGTGCACTTCTCCCACGCCCTTATGGGCTCCCTGGATGAGGTGATCCCTCATCTCTCTGCTGACCTCCAGACTACAGTCAAGCAGGTGCGGCATCAGGGAAGAGCGGTGGCGAAGCAGCAGCTCCAAGCTGCTCTGGATATTGGAGACTCTTGTGCCTGGTCAGTAGCAGCTGCAGAGCTTGGCTGCGGATCTCCACCTTCACGGTGTATACCCAGCACAAGCTGGCAGACGTCCCCTTCCTGGGTACCGACTTGTTCGGGCCCGGGGTGGAAGGCCATCTCCAGAGGATCGAGAAGTCCAATGCCACCTTGGACTCGGTCACGTCTGCCCAGAAGAAGAAAGGCCGCCAGCAGCAGCGTAAGCCCTTTCGTCCCTGCGGCACGTCCGGCCCAGCAACACCAGCATCAGGGCCAGCAGGCTCGCACTTGGCACCCCGAAGCCAAGCCTGCAGCTTCCTCCAGCAGGAAGCCGGGAGCAAAAGGCCCAGGAGGCCCCTCGGCCGGTCCCTTCTCCAAGCCTGCCCAGTGACGGGTTGAGGAGTGTCACCCCCAGCCTCGTCACTCCCCCCTGGGGGACGGCTCCGCCACTTTCTTTCCGCCTGGTCCGCTATCACCACGGACTGCTAGGTGTTGGAAGTGGTAGGAAAGGGTCTGCCTCTAGAGTTCGAGCAGGCCCCTCCCTTCCGAGCCATCACCCCACGGGGGGTGCTACGGGGTCCTCAGCCTCTTTGTCAGCCTGTCGAGCCGACATTGCCCTGCTCCTCCAGAAGGAGGTGATCAGGGAGGTGGCGGATCCTCCACCAGACCCAGGGTTTGTGTCCAGGTATTTCCTGGTCCCAAAACGGATGGGTGGCTGGCGCCCCATTCTAGACCTGAACAGGTTCCTACGGTCTCGAACCTTCAGGATGGTCACTCTGGCTCAGATCATTCCATCCTTGGAACGAGGCATGTGGTTCTGTTCTCTGGACCTCCAGGACACATTCTTTTACATCCCAATCCATCCGTCCCACCAGCAGTTCCTCATCTTCAGGGCAGAGGGGTCCCTTTACGAGTTCCGGGCCATGCCCTTCGGCCTCTCTCCAGCTCCCAGGTTCTTCACCAAATGCATGGCAGTGGTGACAGCATTCCTGCGGCGTCGATGGGTCCGGGTGTACCCTTACCTGGACGACTGGCTGATTGCGGCCTCCTCCAGACTGGAGGTGGAGCGGTCCAGGGATCTGGCCCTCCAGGTGTGCTCTCAGATCGGCCTCCTCATCAACGAGACCAAGTCGGAACTCATGCCAAAGCAGGTGATTCAATTCATCGGGGCAGAGCTCGACTCTCTTTGAGCCAGAGCACGGCTCCCGGTGGACAGGGCCGAGGTTCTTTCCTCCTTTGCCCAATCATTTCAGGTTGGGCAATTGCGCCCTGCCCGGGACTTCCTGCACCTCCTGTGCCTCATGGCGGCTTGCACCAGTGTGGTCCGTTGGGCCCGTTGGCACATGCGTCCCCTACAATGGGGACTGGCCAGCCAATGGTCAGAGCGCTCCATCCTTTGGACCAGCCAGTGGCAGTGACCCAGGAGATGTGGAACGCTCTCCAGTGGTAGATCGTTCCCGCTCATCTGCAGGAGGGCATCCCGTTTGTCCGCCCCGAGCCGACGGTCTCTCTATCGACTGACGCCTCTCTGATGGGTTGGGGTGCCCATCTGGGGGAGCACAGAGCGCATGGCCTCTGGTCCCCTAGGGAGTCCCGATGCCACATCAACCTGCTGGAGCTTCGAGCGGTACGTCTAGCCCTCACCGCCTTCGCTCCGTTTGTACAGGGTCAAGTGGTCCAGGTCCAGACGGGCAATACCACGACCATGTACTACCTAAACCACCAGGGCAGGATGCGCTCCATGCCCCTGTGGAAGGAAGCTCTCTGCACTTGGTCTCTCGTGCGCAGCCTGGGGGCAGATCTCCTAGCCGTCCATGTGGCAGGAGCCTCCAACACTCTGGCCGGTGCCCTAAGCCGGATAGGTGCTGCATCTCACGAGTGGTCTCTCCTGCCAGAGGTAGTACAAGATCTGTTCTCTCACTGGGGCATGCCTCAGGTGGACCTTTTTGCCTCCAGGGAGAATGCGAAACTGAAGCTGTTTCATGCCCGCCCCCCTCAGCAGGGCTCGCTGCAGGGGGATGCCTTCTCGAGGCCGTGGACCCCGGGGCTCTTCTACGCCTTTCCCCCATTTCCGTTGATCCACAAGGTACTTCTTAAGGTGAGGAGGGACAAGGCGCAGGTGATTCTGGTAGCCCCAGACTGGCCCCGCTAGTTCTGGTATCCAGATCTCCTCAGCCTCAGCTCCAGGCTCCTGAGGCAGCTCCCAGCCCGCCCGGACCTGATCTCAGTCAACCAGGGGAAGGTTCTCCACCCAGACCTTCAATCCCTGCACCTGACGGCCTGGTTCCTGAGCGGCTAGAGTTCCAGGCCTTGGGTCTTTCTGACGAGGTCCTCAGCGTTGTTGAGGCATCCCGTAAGGAGCTGACCAGGAAATGCTGTGCCTTCAAATGGAAGAGATTCTCCATTTGGTGTCAGGGCAAGGGGTTGGACCCTTCCTCCTGCTCCTTGGCCAGCATTCTGGACTAACTGTGGTCCCTTTCTCAGCAAGGGCTTCGGTTGATGACCCTTAAGGTGCACCTGGCAGCCATCTCTGCTTACTGGGCGCGGGCCGGGAAGCAGTCGGTGGCGCAGGAGAAGATGGTCGGGCATTTTTCAAGGCCTTGGATCACATATCCCCTCCGGTGCAAGAACCTCCATCTCCGTGGGATCTGCTGCTGGTATTGGCTAAGCTCATGGGCAAGCCATTCTAACCGATGCACAGGTGTGACATCTCTCACCTGTCATGGAAGACCGCCTTCTTCGTGGCTATCACGTCAGCCAGAAGGATGGGAGAGCTCTAGGCGCTTTCCATAGAGTCTCCCTATCTGGTCTTCCACAGGGACAAGGTTGTCCTTCACCCCCACCCGAAATTCCTTCCAAAGGTGGTGGTGGAGTTTCACCTTAACCAGGTGTTGACTCTGCTGGTGTTCTACCCCAATCACACCTCGGAGGCTGAATATAGGCTTCATACTCTGGACCCTAGAAGAGCGTTTTCTTATTATAAGGAGCGAACGGCTGAAGTTCGGGGAGAGGTTCACCTGCTTTGTCACCTACGCTGAAGCCGCACCTGGCAGACCTGCAGCCAAGCGGACAATAGGCAGGTGGGTCACCTCCTGCATAGCTCTCTGCTACAGGTTGGCGGGCATGCAGCCTCCCAGAGGGATAAGAGCTCATTCTACCCGCCATACCGCTGCTTCGGTGGCTGCTTCCAGGGACGTCCCTATCCAGGAAATCTGCAGGGCTGCTACCTGGAAGTCAGCACACACCTTCATTACCCATTACCACATCTACCTTGAGTCACACCGGGATGCTGGTTTTGGGACCTCGGTTCTCCAGTCCTTGTTTCCTAAGTAGGGGGGTGTGCGCCTTGCCTCCCTCCTCCCGGAGAACTGCTAGGAGTCTGCCATGAAGTGTGGATTGAACAACATATCCATGTCCCTAGAAATACAGGTTACTCACCTGTAACAGGAGCTCTAGAAATGGTGTATGTTGTTCATCCACAAAGCCCACCCGACCTCCCCGGCTTCGATGCACAACCTGGCTTCCAATGGGCTAGATCTGGCTTCATGGGGTGGAGCCGAGAGTTTTACCACCCGGTTGGGTGGGAGGAGCCAGCTTGAAGACCTTCCGGCAAGAATTAAAGCAGCAAGGAACCTGCCATGAAGTGTGGATGAATAACATTTACCATTCCTAGAACTCCTGTTACAGGTAAGTAACCTGTATTTATTGTGTTTGGTACCAGCCTTGAATAGGGGGATAATTCAAGCTGTTTTCCATTTATCAGATACTGTGGCAGTTGTTAGGGAGTGGTTGATTATTGCACATTAACAATGGCAGGTAATCGAGGAGGACACAGGTCAAAGGTAGTTATCGAGGCTGTCTGGGCTTTTGATGGTGTTGCCACCTGTTGTATTTATTCTGGATTATAGGTCTAATTATTAATGAGCCGAACTAGCTCACTGATTGGCTGCCGTGCCGGTCTGAAATCTTTTAGAAATGAGCGGCACGGCAGTGGCACTTGGCTTACCCGTTGTACATCGACAGCAGCAGCCCATAAACAAAACTGTTTTCGGTGCTCAAATGCTGAAAGAAAAAAGAATAATTATTGCAATTAGACTTATAATCACAATAATAACCTCTGAGCCTGTCATTTCCTTCCGATTAACAACCGGTTGGGTGGGGGGGGTGGCTCCCCCCGCCATTCATTAATCTCTAGAAAATAACCGGCTCTTTGGTCATTATTGCTTAAACTGTGGTAGTCAAAATAAAAAGTTCCCTGGAGGAAGAGCATCAAAGGGTGTACAAATATTAATGCAGGAGATAGGTCAGCATCCTCCTATAATGATACTGGGGGATAAATGGGGTCTGTGCAATGGCCTGACGCAAAATATGCAGTTTTTGGTCAAGTGTGAGGGCAAGACCATAACTCAAGAGTAGCAGTGTAACAAGTGAGTTAGGAAAGTTCTGCTGCCTCAAAACTTTTGATTAACTGTGTACTCTGAGTCAGATCGTTGCGTGTTTGGTTTATACGTCAGTTTACTGGTTGTAGCTTGCTTTTTTGTACTCTCTTTATCCACTCGGTCCCTGGTGGTGGTGCCTCCTGTTGGATCCCCCAGCACCGTCCCTCGCTCGCTACCCGATCCATTCCAGCTGCCCCACGGCTTTGGCCCCCCCCCCCCCCATGGCAGGGCGGCGGGGATCCCTCAACCCACCGTAATTCCGGATTCGGTGCTGGGAGTTCGGATGCCAATCACGGGGGCAGCGCCTGCGGAGACCGACTTTCATACTGCTGTGCCAGTACCCTGATTTTTCACCTAAGTTTTTGTCCCGTAGGCAAGACGTGCAGTGATGCCACAAGGAGCGAACGCTCACGCTCCCGCACACTCCCTCCAGAGTCTGCCTCGCCATCCCTTCTTGTGCAGTGATTCAGCACCAGCCCAGCCTCCGCTAGGCGCCAGTCATGCAGTGACCCAATGGTGTCCCCCTACCCCAGAGAGGGAGAGCAGTCCTATGGATGCTCAATCCCTTCTCCTCCCCTACCGACCCCGGCGGCCCGTGCCTGTTCCCGAACACGGGTCTCCGGCACAGCGCGAGATAATGCGTCCAGCACCTCAACCCTCAGCGCCACCGGGCTGTCAGGTTGTAACTTTATAAAAAGCTGTTTGCATGAAGATTTAAAGAGGGAGTCCGCCCAAAAGTGCTACATTGCAGAATTAGAATAAAAAACATACCCCTAATAAATCTCACACGAAAAATTAGGTTTCTACATTACTTCTTTTTAAAGTTATGAGCTATTTTGTAACCCTGATTTCACTGACTGTTCAAAAAAAAAAAAAAGGGTTTCAGTGAAAAGCCATGAATTGTGTCATAACCTGAACTCACAGTCTAGTCCTTCCTCTCAGGAACTATAAGAACTGACATAAGGTTGGCTGCAGTGCTTGCGTTTTCAGAATGTTCAGACGCATGACACTGTACTTTAGAATGCGTCAGGAGGTGGTTTTGGAATGCAGCACTGAACTAAGGCATAGAATGTCAAGGTGGTGCGCCATTTTAAAATGTTGGGGGGGGGGGGATTTGCAGTCTCAGAATGTGGCAGGGATGTGCCATCTCAAAAAATGTGATAGGACAAGAATGCAACAGGAACACACATTGAGGAATTTGGCAGGGACTGGCAATTTTGGAATATAGTGGGGATGCACACTGTCTGAATGTGACAGGATACACCATTTATTCTGAAATTGCTTGTCCCTGCCGCATTCCAGAATTGTGCACACCCACATTTCAGAATTGTGCATTGCATCCTCACCGTATTCCAGCATTGTGCATCCCAGCCACATTCTAAAATTGTACATCCTGCCAAACTCCAAAATTGCACATCCCCGCCATATTCCGAAGTTACATTTCAGTGCCACATTCTCAAATTGTCACTTGCCACATTCCCAAACTGTGCATCACCGTCACATTCCAAAATTGCCGTTCATTGTCAAATTCTGAAATTGTATATCCCAACTACATTCTAAAACTGAGTGTCACTACCACATTCTGATATTGCATGTCCAAGTCATGTTGTAAAATCACACATTCCTGCTTCATTCTGGGATTCCATGTCCACACTACATTGTGAAATTACATGTTGTCACCACAGTCTGAAGTCTAGCATCCCAACCACATTTTGAAATTGTGCATCACCACCACATGCCAAATTTATGCAACCATGACACATTATGAAATGTGATATCCTTGCCACCTTCTGCAGCTGTGTCCCCCACATTTCAAAATTGTGTGCATCTGCCACATTCTAAAAATATATGACACCACCACATTATGTTAGCGTCCCTGCCACATTCCAAAATTATGTGTCCCAGTTACTTTCTAAGATTGGGTCATTGATGCATTCCACAGTTGCAACCTGGTGACATTTCGAAATCTCATACCTCCAGTATTCTAAAAATTGTTAGCAAGTTCCCTTCCTGACTCTGGGTGAGAACCCCCAAATGGTGGGGGTCCTCCTGCAGTCCCTGCACTGAGTTCCAAGCAAGAAAAGTTCCCAGCAAACGCTCCAATAAAAGTCCAATGCCAATTTCAATGGGTGCTAGCCTTAATCCCAAGAGGCACAGGTGTAATCCAAGAGGCGAATTCAAGAGTAACAAACCCCCTGCACACCAGTTCACATTTTCCAATTAAGCAGTGTCCACAACCTTTTCTTCAGCTGCTGCTGGGCCTCAGCTTTCGGCCACCTTCACAGTTCACTCAGGACATGTACAGCACCTGGCTAGTACCCCTGACATCCAGAGACATTTTGCTTCTATAAAATTTCAGTTTCAGTCACACACAAGCAAACGACCTCTCAGCAGTAACTGTAGCACTCAGGTAATCTGCACAGTCCTCTCAGCTAGTTCAGCTTCTAGTGCAGGGTTTCTGCAGGGTTTATTTTCTCCCAACAATAAGCAAGCAGTTTCTCAGTACCTGGGGAATCAGAGTCACAGTTCAGTCTTTTTCTCTCTTTTCCCTTCTCAATCCGATTCTGCAACACAGCAGTCTCCACATAGGGTCTGGGTAAGCCCCTGACATCCAAAGTCCATTCTCAAGGGTACTCCTCCTGAATTGTACAGAGCCCGGGAACAGACTGAAGAAACCCCAGAAAATCCACACAGTTTCATCCGAGAATTCCGTGTTCTGATTGGCTGATGGAGCTTATCAATAAATGATAACCATAGAGATCAGTATTTCCTGCTCGTTTATTGGGGCATGATCTAGGCGCCTGAATTAATCCCCTTATTTTGCCAGGAGTCCCTCTGTCCAAGTTTGGGTGCCTAGATCACTGATTGGCTACTGGAAAAGGTTAAAGTGCAACCAAAATGTCAGCTCCCATTAAGATCTGTACAGTTTATTGCAGTTTCTGCCCTTTATAAGTCTGGTACAGCCCAACACATTACATCATTCAGGTCAGCACCCCACCGGATTGTAGTCCCAACTATCCCCTATCAAACAAGCCCACTAGTAAAAGAATAACCCCGTAACATAACTGTCGCTGCCACTGAAATTCTGTCTCCCCAGGCGGCTGGCAGCAACCTCATTATTATTCATGAGGGCTCATGAGTGATTCATGAGCCCTTGTTCATGCCCTGATCTCAAACTTTTCATTAAAAACATTGAGGGGGCATTTGCCCAACTCCTTCAGGTCTCCGGTCCCCATTTAATACTCTAGGGGCACCGGGACCGAAAGACACCTCCCGTTTTGACCACAGTGGTGGTAGGAGACATCAAAGTGCTTCTGTACGCATGCATGAGTGCCAGCAGCATTAGGGAGATGCTGGCAGCTTGCGGTTTAAGTGGTAAGGCCAAACTGGGTGGAAATAAAACACAAGGCCATGCAGGGAGGATTTTGGGGCACCAGTGGCGATCGGGGATCGCCAACAGGCAAACTGGAGAGCGGGGAAACGGGGCACTTAAGGACACCTCGGATGCTTCCGACGGTTGGTCCGAGCAAGACAACGAGCCACGCTGTCCGTCCAAGTCCCGGCCAAGGACTCCTCTGAAGTCTCTTCCGGAGGATCCTTGCTTCACGGAGTTGCTACGGAAAATCCAGGAAGTACATAAGTGCCAATCCTTGGAGCCAGACCCCCAGCGTAAAAAACTCACTGAACTTCTGGATCTGCCCATGACAGCTCCCACTTTGGTGCCACCCTGGATCGAGCCTCATGCCGACCTTATTACCACCATATGGAAGCAACCATCGGCCTTAGCCCCACTTCCCAGGAAGTCGAACAGACTATACCAGGCTCCCGAGGGTGTTGACTTCTTAGACTCCCACCCTCGAGCTGACTCGGTTGTGATTAGCGCTGCTCATGGCTGGTCAGCTCAACCCAAACACCTTAGCTTGTCTCCACCTGACAAGGAATCCCGCCTTCTGGACTAGTATGGCAAGAAGATTTTTGCTTCTTCCACTCTGGGTATTAGGGCCCTGAACTATGTCGACCACATGGGGAATTACCAGGAGGCGATTCTCAGTGAGGTGGAATCTAAATTGGACTCCCTTCCGGACTCTCAGGGCAAGCAGGGAGTGGCTGACCTTGTCCGCTCTGCACGTTCGGCCAGTCGGCACATTCTTCGTGTGACTTACGATGCAGTGGACACTGCCGGTAGGAGCTCAGCTTTCGCTATAGGCCTACAGCGTCACGCTTGGCCCGAGTGTCGGGGTTGGTCCCGGAAGTGCAGTCTGCCATTCAGGCAGCACCCTTCTGGGGTTCGGTGCTGTTCGGGGGTGATGTCAAGGACATCATCACCGACCTGCAGGAGAAGGGGACAGCACTAAAGTCTGTGGACTCTATATATCATCCCCATCAATCGCAGCACTGTCCCTTTCGCAGACGGAATTGGCCCAAAGCGAGACCACAGGGAAAGAGGGCCACTAAACGTCGGGCTCCCCCAGCTGCCAAGCCCCCCCCACCCAAAAAAGCTGCGGGAGCTTCAGCTGCGGCGCTGCCTCACGCCACCTGACTCCTTCCCCCTCCCACAGCCTCCGGGCTTCCTGGAGGAACCGGTAGGACGGAGGTTTTCCATCCACCTTCCGGGCTGGGAGAGGATAACATCAGATTCATGGGTGCTCCAGTTAATCGCAGAAGGACACTCAATAGAGTTTCTGCAGAAACCACCTTGTCACCTGTCCCCAAGGTCGTTGTACTCTCGGGAACATCATCTTCTAGTCCAGGAAGAAATTTCAGCACTTTTGCTGAAAGAGGCGATAGAACCTGTCCCCCTTCCCCTGCAAGGAACGGGTTACTATTCCCACTTCTTCCTGGTCCTGAAGAAGACAGGAGATGTAAGACCTATTCTAGATCTCAGTTCCCTGAACATTTCGTGGAGTACTAAAGGTTCAGGATGCTCTCGCTGCAGAGCCTTTTGCCCCTCCTCCGCTCGGGCCAGTGGCTGTGCACTTTGGATATGTAGGACACTTACCTGCACATATCTATCCGCCTGTCTCACATAAATATCTCCATTTTGCTTTCCAGGGACCGCTACCAGTTCAAGGCACTCCATTTGGCCTCTCTCGGCTCCTTGTGTATTTACCAAATGCCTTGCGGTGGTGGCGGCCTACCTGCGTACCGGGGGGGGGGGGGTACAGGTTTTCCCATACCTGGACGATTGGCTCCTGGCAGCCTCATCCAGGGAGGAACTCCTGCACTGCCTCTCCCTCACCCAGCAGGTCTTTGCCTGTCTAGGTACTACCATCAACCATTCCAAGTCTCACTTGATACCATCCTAGAGGCTCCAGTTTATTGGAGTGGTACTGGACACGACCCTAGGCAGGGCCTTCCTGCCACCAGACAGGGCGGCCTCACTCAGACTCAGGTAAGCCTCTTGTCCGGCCGCAGGCAGGTCAGTACAAGGTCAGTTCTTCGCCTCCTTGGGCTTATGGCAGCTGCTATCCCGACAGTCCCTTGTGCTCGGCTCCACATCAGGGTCTCTCAGTGGACGCTTCGCTCTCAATGGTATCAGTTGGTAGACGACTTGGACCAGTTGGTCCTGGTCTCCTCTCCCATGATTCGAGACTTGCAGTGGTGGATGGTTCAAGAGAATCTTCTTCAGGGAGTTCCATTCTTCCTTCCTCCTCCCTCCCAGACTCTGACCACAGACGCCGCGGGTGAAAGTTGGGGAGCCCATCTTGGTCCACATCGGACCCAGGGTTCTTGGTCCAAGCTTGAACAATCCCTGCACATCAATGTGCTCAAGCTTGGGGCGTTGCTCTGTGCTCTTCAGGCTCTCCACCTGCATCTTCTTCCAGGCCACCTAGCCGTCCAGATGGACAATATGTGTGTGGTATGGTGCATCAACAAACAGGGCAGGACTCGGTCCTACCCGTCTTTGCAGGAGCGATGAGAGTCTGGGATTGGGCGGCACTGACCCTTCCCCTCACGGCCAATTCATGTGTTCGGGTGAGAACTCCTTAGCAGACCAACTAAGTCGTTCGTCTGCTCAAGCTCATGAGTGGGAACTGGATCAGGGTTCTAGACAATATCTTCCTTAGCTGGGGCACACCTCAGGTGGACCTGTTTGCTTCACCTCTAAGCACTTAAAGCTTCCCGACTTTTTGCTTTCGCTCGTTGCGTTCAAGGCGAGAAGGCATTTCTGGAGGCGCTCCAGATTGGAGGACAAATTTGTCTATGCCTCCCCCGATTCCTCTGATCCCGTGTGTCTTGCAGAAACTCGGCTCAGAAGGGGCACGAATGATTCTGATCGCTACTTTTTGGCCCAGGCAAGTTTGGTTCTCTCTTCTGCAACAATATTCAGAGGAACCTCCTCTTCCTCTCCCGCTGTCACGAATTCTGTTGACCCAGGATCGGGGGACCCTGGTCCATGCAGGTCTCAAGTCCCTTCAACTACATGCGTGGCACCTGTCGACATAGCTCAAGCCCGTTTTGGGGTTTCTCCCCAGGTGGCTGAGATCTTGATGGAGGCTAGGAAACCCTCCAATAGGTCTACTTAAGCCATGAAGCGGAAACGGTTCTCAATCTGGGCTGCTTCAAAAGGATCCGAGCCTTTCTCCTGCTCAGTTGGGCGACTGCTGGAGTACCTGCGCCATCTCTTCGACCTGGGTCTTAGTCACTCGTCTCTGAAGGTACACATGGTGGCCATTTTGGCCTACCATGTTCCCTTCGCAGATAGGACGTTTGCTCAACTGGAAGTCTCTAAGACTTTCCTCAGAGGGGTTCTTCACTTGAGACCCCTTATCCGAGTCCCCGCCCCTCCTTGGGATTTTAACTTCATTCTTGAGAAACTTACTTTGCCTCCTTTTGAACCAGCGACCTCAGCAGACATGAAGTTCCTTTCATGGAAGTCGCTTTCCTAGTGGCCATTACCTCTGCTCGGAGGATTTCCGAGCTCCGGGCCCTGATGCTTAAAATCTGTTCTTGATTTTTCACAAGGAACGTGTGGCTCTGCACACCAATCCTAAATTTCTCCCCAAGGTGGTAGCGGAATCTACATTGAACCAGTCCACAGAGTTACCAGCTTTCTTTACGCAGTGCTCCAATCAGGGGGAGTATCTGCTTCACACTATGAACGTTCACCGGATCCTGAGATACTACACAAACAGAACAAAGGATCTCAGGAAGGCTGATCAACTGTTTCTCTCTTTTGCACCCAAAAGAGAAGGCAATGCTCTTTCTAAGCAATGCCTGTCTAAATGGTTGGCTCACTGCATCACCTTCTGTTATGGCAAGTACAACAAGACCCTTCCGGGTCAAGTAAGAGGACGCTCCACCAGAGGGGTCTCTGCCTCGGCGGCATGTTTCAAAAACGTGTCAGCGGCAGACATCTGTGCTTCTGCCACGTGGACTTCTGTCCATACTTTTACAAAAATTTACGGTTTGGATATTGCCTCTCACTGTAGAGCAGGCTTCGGGCTCACTGTTCTGCAAGGCTTCCTTTCTTAAGGCCTTCACAGCTAGAGGATCTGCTTTGAGTAGCTTTCCTCCTCCCGTGTTGTTCTTCTTGTTCCAGACTGCTTGGGACTTAGTCCTATATGTAATTACTTACTGCAAGAGCCTCTCTCGAAGGTCTGCTGTTACGGTAAGTTCTTACGAAACTATACTTTCTGTTCCTCCCACTATGTCGTCAGAAATGTGACCTGTTTTCTTTTTTAATACCTCTGTTGGTCCAATAACAGGTATCAAATCATCTATTTTTATGGATCTTGTAACACATTGAGACGCCGCAACCCTTACAGTCTGAGCAGTGACTTTCACAAGTTACCAGTCAAAATGCATGGAATTCTGACATCACTAGTTACCAGGAAGAGCCCATCCCTGTTGGTGCTTCATGTGATAGAGAATAATCAAGCAGTGAGAAATGGTTCTCCTTTGTGTTGCTCAGATAGTGCTTTTGTGGATCCTAACACTATCTGTCAGACAATGCTGGTATCCTACATTGGATCCTACTAGAAATCCTACCAAAGACAGATTTAGGATCCAGGATCAGATAGTGATGGATCCTAGTTAGGATCCAGGGATCCTAGGTCAGATAGTTAGGATCCAGGTCCAGATAGTGATGGATCCTAGGTGAGATCCAATGATCCTAGGTCAGATAGGATCCGAGCTGGATCCTAGAGGATAGGATCCATGGTCAGATAGTACTACTGTCTGACCACAGCGACTATCTGGCAAAATGGGAGGTTATCTGTAGGTATCCTAATTTCTAGGATACTATCTGAGCAACACTAGTTCTCCTTGGTTACTAGTGATGTCACAGTCTGTGAGGTCTCAGTGTTGATGATGATGTAGTGGGAGAAACAAAGCTAACTTTTTTAGCCTCCTGACAGAGTCTTGCTCTACACATCACCCCAGTGCTGCCAGGTGGAAAATATTCTAATTAGTAAACAGAAAAGAAAAAATACTTCAGATGTAAGAAGTGATAGCCGACTACATCTGTAAGTTACTATTAATGCTAGGCAGTACACTAGCCCTTTAAGTCGGAAGGTACTAGTCTAGATCCATTATGTCTGCCCCACCCCCTTCATAAGCAGGGGTGAAGTAAGTATGCTGTGCAAACATGCAGCACTTTTTAGGATTCCCTGCCCACCATACTACCCAGGGTATCCAGGGATTCTCTTGGTAAGCAGAAATTTGTTCAGGCTTACCCTGAACACCTGTACTGTCTTCATGTCCACTGCCTCCACTTGTAGGCTTTTCTGTGGGTACACCTCCCCTCTGGGAGAAGAAATGGGAGAACACTTCTTCCCTAAATTTAGCATCTTTGCACTTCAGGGTCTTATTTCTGTGTTTTGCTGGAGGACACCAGATCAAACATCTGTCTGTCCTTTCTTGTTGATACCCTTGAGTATTATACTGAAGATGAGATCATGTCCCCTGCTGGCCTCAAGTCTCCAAGCAAACATAGAAACCGAGAAATTCACCAGCAGAAAGAGGGCCTTCTCGCCCCGGGAATTCTTCAGTATGCTTGACAGGTGCAGTATGCCAGCTGGATTCAGCTGTCCCAGAGGAGGAGTTAATGCTAATGATTTTTTGGCATCAGTCAGTCAGAGAGCAGGAGAGAGTATGCTGCCTGAGGTAGAGTGGGAGGTCAGTCAGATTAATTTCTCCGCTGACTGGACAAAACTTACCCGGAGTCCTCTCTTCTCAACTACACTTGAATAAGTTTATTTTTTTAAAGCTTGGTAAAAAAAAAATTCTTATTTTGTGCTGCCTTAGTGTTTTTGGAGGTATTTTTCTCCGTTTTTGTGGTTTTTATGCCAGTTCCTTTGGTTCCCAGGAACTGCAAATTTCTTTACCTCACTGGTTCCTACTAACTAAATAAACCGCTTTTTCTTCCTTTTACTTTATTTTAGTTTGCGGTTCCCTATTTTTTATAGGAACCGCGATTTTAGGCAAAGTCTCTATATTTTTAGCACTTTTTGGAACCGTTTATTCACGGTTCCATAGAGCTTGGGAACTGACTGAATTTAATTTGTTTTCCCTTCTGGGAGCACTTTTTAAGGTCTTCTGACGAATTGGCATGTCAGATAGACCTAAAAAGAAAACTGGACCAACTGGTTTAAAAAATTGTGTTAAGTATGCTAAAATAGTGGCCACGGTAGACAGCCACGATCTGTGTTTAAGTTGTTTGTGTCCAGACCATAACTGTGAACTCTGCTCTAAATTTTGTTCTAAATTAGTTAAAAAAAAAAAAAAAAGCCAGAAGACTGGAAATTATGGCTTCTCAGTCTGCCTTCCCCTCTAATAAAAACCCTGAAGAGGGGTCATCTTCTCATAAATCCAAAGGAAAGTCTGATAAAGACTCCCTAGAAAATAAGTCTGAGAAAAATAATTATGACCAAGCCAAAAAGGGACATAATGAGCAGGTTTCTGATTCAGTGCCTGCAAAAAAAAAAAGCAAAAAGAAAAACATATCACTGCCCCTCCCTCTGGAAAGCAAAGGGAGGCGCCAGTGACACAAAAAAGATACGCCTTCTGATGAAGAGATGGCTAAGGCTTGGCATTTATACCAAACTTTACAGGCTGTTGGCAGTATCTTTGATGCCCCTTCTGACCCTACTACCCCTCACACTTAAGATCCTGGATATACCCAGGGCTTTTACTATGAGGGTGATGGTGATGATGATCAAGAGAGCAAACCCTTAGAACCTGATGTATCCCCTGACCAAGAGTTTGTCTCTCCCTCAAATGGGCAGAAGGTTTTTCCTCTCACTATACCTTCATTCAACATATGGCGGACACTCTGGATCTCACTATTAAAGAAATCACTGACCAGGAGGTGGAGGAAGATTTTTTTAGATATGGTGGGTCTCCCGCCTTCGAAAATGTTGTTTTTTTCCCATACATAAATCACTTGTTGTTTGTAAATTGTTGATCTCATATGTTCTCTTGTTTCCTCAAAAAAAAATAAAACTGTACACTGTTTTTCTGTACCAATTTGTTATCACTGTATTGTCCTCTTTGTGACGAGGTACCTTTGTAAACGAGCCTCTGGCTCAAAGGTTGTAAACTGATGCTTAATAAATAAAATAAACTTTGCAGAGCAACTTTCAAAATACTTGAGAATCCCACTTGAATCTGTTCATGAAAAGGGGTTATCGAAGTGTGACATGAGGGTCAAATTTTCAGATTACTTCTAGATTACATTTGTGATGCATTTCAAGATATTGTGATTCGCGTATGAAAAAAGAAACCTATTGGGAGATAAAAGAACTTTATTGTGGAGAGTATAACAAGTGGCCCCACACACCGTGGTGAATACAACACCTGGCATATGACATTTGTTTTAGTAGTAAAAACTTTAATAAACACATGTAGTGAGTTATAGTAAAACATGAGAAACAACTACTTAAAAGAATTACATTACATTAATTGCAAATTTAATGTTTTGCACCACGCACCATGGTGAATGTAACAAGTGACCCCACACTTTTATTTCACTTACTAAAACTGTACTAAGCATGCCTAACAACTAACATACTACTGCTACTGACTGACATACTGCTATACAACTTGAAAAAATGTGACGATTACATTGCTGGCAAGTGTGATGCTTAACACCACATACCGTGGTGAATGTAACGAGTGACACCACACATTTGTTTTACAAAGTTTACTGAACATGCCTAATGGATAATATGCTACCACTAATAACTGACACAGTACTGCAAAACCTGGAGAAATCTGATAATAACAGGTGTGATGTTTGACACCACATACCGTGATGAATGTAACAAGTGACACTGCGCATTTGTTTCAGTAGAAAAAAAGGTTATTGAACATGCTTTATGGCTAACATGCTGCTACTACTGGCTGCTACAGTGCTACAAAACCTGGAGAAGTTTGACAATAATAGTGTGACTGACAGGTGTGATGTTTGACTCCACATACCCTGGTGAATGTAACGAGTGACAATACACGTATGTTTGACTTAACTAAAACTGTACTAAACTTGCCTAGCAACTAACATACTACTACTACTGACTGACATACTACTACAAAACATGAAAAAATGCAACAGTTGCATTACTGGGAAGTGTGATGCTTAACACCACACAACATGGTGAATGTAACAAGTGACACTACACATTTGTTTCAGTTTTAAAACGTTTACTAAACATGGTTAATATGCTACTAGTACTAACTGCCATAGTGCTACAAAACCTGGAAATACTTGACAGTAATAACAGCACTGGCAGATGTGATGTTTGACACCACATATCGTGGTAAATGTAATGAGTGAGACCACAAAGAAAATCTAGTTTAACCCCCCCCCACCCCATATGCACAGTATAATCCCTTTTGCAACTGATGCGTAGCATTTTCCCTAGACATGCAGTTGTCACTGGAATTTGCTCTCTGATAATTTGCCCCACATTCAGTCAGTGATGGTAACCGAAGCTTACCTGTGGCGAATGTAATTGCAGTCCTTGTTGCATGCAGTGCTTATCTTCATGGAATGTAGCCCTACAAAATGGAGGAGCCACATGCAAACAATGGGTTTTAAACCGTAACTTGGCTCCTCACTTTAAGGCTGCTGCTTGGTTCTGAGGGGCAGGTTATGACATTGCATCGATCTTAGACTAACGGGTAAGCATTGGGCATGACGTGACTCCAAGAAGAGTGAGGGTCAAAGGTCGCTGTCCCTTCTGTGAGAGCGCTAGATCAGGCAGTAACAGTCAATTATCACAAGGAGGCACGGTGGGAGAGCAGCCAGAAAATCATTTAAAGTGCTAATAGCACTCTTGCAGATTTGGGGTCCATGCGAGTGAATGTAACATGCTGTGACACCAACTGTTACATTCATCACACTAAATACAAAGCTGCACCGATTAAAAATGGAACATTACAATGGGCTAAAGAGTACAGATAATAAAAAAAACACAACTCCAGATTAGTAAACAGAATTACTGTATCATGGGGAAACAGTAAATAAAGCTTGCAAAAACAATTAGTAAAACATGTTTTTGCATGTCTCACTTTTTCAAGTAAAAAAAAAAAAAGCAGCAAAATGCAGCGGAACACCCCATCAAAAAAAATACGGATACCCTAGAATTCTATAGTTATGTTACTTATCTGCACATATAGCCAACTTTCAGATTTAGTCAAGAACATATGACCGGTTCTCGATTTTTAAAAATGTGCTATGCAATGTAAAGTGGGCCTTGGTAACACTTTTTCATGAGCAGACCCACTTCCATTTCTGAAATGAATAAGAAAATTGAGAAAAAGTACCAACTGTCAAGGAATGTTAGAGTTTTTGTATACACACCCTGGCCACAAGGGGGTGGTGCAGGCTGCTGCTTATGACAAGGCTAAAGTGCCCCTTTCTTCACAGCCTTCTGAAAAGGAGTCTAGGAGGCTGCATTTTATGGGGGGAAAATCTTACACAACAGCCTCCCTGCTGCTGCGCCCATCTTCTTGTATGGCCTATGCAACTCAGTATCAGAAAGCTCTCTGAACAATTGTAAGTGTTCAGACGTATGAAATGTATTCTGCTGCCTTTGTAATACTCTTGTCAACTTTTGTTCCCAATCCCCCTTCCCCCAGGACGCATCTGGAATAGAGCAGTACCCCGTTCAAGTATGCTCTTCTGGTCAAACTCATAAATAAATAAACTCTGTGCTAACTATCTGCCAGCATGCCCCCTCCAAAGTAGCCCAGGACCTGGCAGAAACTGTAAAAATGGCCCTGGAAGCTACAAGGTACCAGTTTCACATGGCAGTGGACGCTAAAGACACTGCTTCCAGAGTCATAGCTCAGGCAATCTCCCTTAGGCACCATGCCTGGCTAAGAGCAACCAGTCTCTCTCAGAACACTCAGACTAAAGCTATGGAATTTTCTTGAGAGAATAATTCTCTGTTTGGAGACAAAACTGAAGCGTATTTGAAAAAGGTGGAAGAATACAAAACCACCTACCAAAGTAATGCTGCAAAAGAAAAAGCCTCCACTTCCCAGAGCTCTCAGAGTAGAGGGAACAGAGGCTACTACCCCAGGGCTGTCTACCCTGTGCCGGTGCCCCTGGACTACTCTTTGGTGACACGTTATTTCAGGAGAAGAGGTAGGAGAGATCAGAGATGGACTGGTTGCTTTCCTCCCTCTAACACTCAGGCTAAGCAGATCTCCTGACTTTATAAGCCAGGGCCCCTCCCCCTGTAGGAGGAAGGCTGACCCACTACCTCCACCAGTGGCACCTCATTACCACAGACGAGTGGGTTCTCGAAGTAGTGAGTCAAGGACTTACCCTGCACTTAAAACAAACTCTGGTCAGAGTGGATAGCAGCGCAGAGCTTTTACCTGTGGCATACGGCTATCGGAGCTGCAGCGGTTCCTGAGCGGATGGCACAGCTATCGTAGCAGCGGTATGCCATTCACAAGATGGTGTTGATGGAACTGCATATGTGCTATACTCGCATATGTGCGGTTCTGCCAGAAGTACCGCACTTAAGTAGTGCTCCCGTGGGGTGGGGGGATAGCCTTGCTGCGTAGGGGAGCTTCATCTGCGGAGGCCAGCACCTGTGGAGTCCGTGCTTTACAGTCATGCCGTCATCATTGTAGGAGAACACAGGAGCGCATTCCGGGAGCTCTCCCCATGCAGCCTTAAAGATTTCCCATTCAACAGGGTCAGAAGTCACTAAAATCTCTAACACCTACAGAAAAACTACTGTTGGAGCTAGAAGTAAAGTCCCTTCTGTCTGCAGAAGCAGTGGAGAGAGTTCCCCCACCCCAATGTGGAAAGGGTCTCTACTCCAGATACTTCCTCGCTCAAAAAAACAGGGGGGTGTGGGCGGCCCGTTGGCACAGCAGCTGGATTTCCACTTGTGACGCCAGCAACCCAGGTTCAGGAATGGACCCGGGGCATTGGAAGGCCGGCCGGGAGGAGGAGAAGGCTTAAGTGTCTGACGATTGCTCGCTTTCTCTCAGGGGGAGGGTGGGGAGATGACCCGGCACTTGCTGACTCCTGGCAGAGGCTGGGAGAATGGCAGTGCATTGGGTCCCACTGAATAGAGGGGTGTGGTAAACGGCATACGCCTTTACGTTAGTGGGACGTCACGCCCCCGGGAGAAGACGGGGAAGAAGTGTTCCATGGCCAGCTGCATGACGGTCGCTGGCTTCCACTGCCATAGAAGCCCTGAGACAGCCCAAGACCACCTCAGCAGCACCTGGGTCAAGAATGAGTATGCTGGCTGATCCCCACTGGCGTCTTTCTCCCTTGGAGGAGGGGGACCAATCCGGCAAAGGGTTACACTGGATTACTTGGGGGGCTGCAATGTGGGGTGGCAGTGGCTGATATCGAGGCAGGGCAGCCTGAAGGAGTGACCGGGGAGGAGCAAAAAAAAAAAATGGGGCACTGGCAACCCATTTTAGACTTAAGGTACCTGAACAAACATTTACTCAACCCCAAATTCAGGATGGTCACCCTGGCAATATTGATTCCATCCATGCAAAAGCGGGACTGGCTAGCCTCCCTATACCTAAAGATTTTTTTTTCTTATTTATTTATGTATGTTCGTTATCAGTGTATATGTCATAGGACCTCCTTGTGAATGAGCTTGCTCAATGGAGTTTTCCTGCAATAAACCTGAACTTGAACTAAAGATTGTCTATTTTCACATTCCAGTCAGGCAGTCCCACAGAAAATTCCTCTGATTCAGACTGCCTTCAGGACACTTCCAGTTTGCAGCACTGCCCTTCGGGCTTTATTCAGCACCCAGGGTTTTCACAAAGTGCCTGGCAGTAGTGGCAGCTCATCTCAGGAAGCAACAGACATCATGTCTTCCACTGCCTGGATGATTGACTAATAGTATTCAGGTCCCCACAAGAGATCAGAAACTCTCTCAGCCATACCCAGAGTACCCTGGAATCCTTAGGCTTCCTAATCAATACTCAAAAATCCCACTTTGAACCAGTACAGTTACTGAAATTCATTGGGACAGAACTGGACACACAGAGGACAAAGGCTCTGCTCCCTCTCGACAGGGCACACAACCTTCAGAACTTGGCAAATTCCTTTGTCATGAGCCAGCCAAGACCTGCCAGACACTTTCTGAGACTTCTAGGCCACATGGCCTCTACCACAGCTGTGGTACTGGGCACCAGATTTCAAATGAGGGACATCCAGTATCACCTGAGGCTTCACTGGTCCCAGAAAAAGGATTCTATGTCAAAACTCATTCCAGTCACGAGGACTCTTGCTACAGCCCTTAGACTGGTGGAAAGACTTACAGAATCGCATGGAAGGGGTCCCCTTTCAGCAAAGGGAACCATCCAGAGTACTCACTACAAATGTCTCCCTCTTAGGATGAGGGGGCACACCTGGCAGACCGGTCCATAAGTGGGGCATGGTCCCCCAAAGAGTCCACTTACCATATAAACCTCCTCGAACTGGGAGCTGTTTACCTGGCAGTAAAAGTCTTTGCTCCTCTCCTAAAAGGTCAGTCCATTCAGATCAGAACAGACAACACCACAGCTATGTTTTACATCAACGAGAGGGGGGGGGCACAAGGTCCACAGAACTCTGCACAGATGCCATGAAAATTTGATCTGTGGCCTGTTCTCTGGAAATACAGATCTTGGCCATTCACCAGCCAGGCAAGGGCAATGTGCTGGCAGATGCTCTCAGCAGTATTAGTCAGGGCCACCACGAATGAGCCCTGAACCACCAAGTGCTGGCAACAGTCTTCAGAAGGTGGGGCACTCCAGAGTTAGATCTCTGCCTCCAGCCTCAATTACCAGCTTCCCCTATAACGCTGCAGGCCTTCGACTCTGGGCACAGTACCAGTGGATGCCCTAAACCTGAACTGGACAGAAAAGTTCATGTACACCTTCCCTCCTTTTCCTCTGATACTCCGGGTTCTCCTGAAATCAGAATCCAGCCTGCCACCATGATTCTTGTAGCACCAGACTGGGCAAGACAACCTTGGTATTCCCTGCTCCTGGCCCTGTTAAGACAAACCGCCAATTTGACTGCCTTTGAGCCACAGTCTTCGACTCTGCCTTAGACGAGGTTAACATATCTCAACATAGTCTCTTCGCCTCAAAGCCTGCTACTTAAAGAGCTAGATTACCCAGACTCTCAGTGCTCAGAACAAGTCCTAAGGATCCTTCGCCTGGCTAAGAAACCTAGTGCTAAAAAGACCTGTGCTTTCAAATGGAAAATATTTTCCTTATGGTGCAAGGGCAAGCTTATTCTTCCACTGAAAGCATCCTCTCTTCAGTACTTGACTACCTGGTGCACCTACAGGCCTCAGGACCTCATCATTGAAAGTCTGCTTTGCAGCCATCTTGATCTATATTTCGGCTAGGAAGGAAAAGTCTATAATTTCTCATGCCATCTCTAAGAAATTTTTCAAGGGCCTGTTACACCTTCATCCTCCCACTTAGGGAACCTATCCCTCCCTGGGACTTGAACCTTTGCATAGCCAAACTCATGGAGCCCCCTTTTGAGCCAATGGCTACAGCAGAGCTAAAGTACAACACTTGGAAAACTGTCTTTTTAGTGGCAGTCACCTCAGCCAGAAGGATCTCAGAGCTGCAGACACTCTGCACTGAGCCTAACTACATTATCTCCCACAGAGATAAGCCAGTTCTTAAACAAATAGGAAATTCCTTCCCAAGGTAGTGTCAGAATTCCACCTGAACCAGTCCATAACACTCCCTGTTTTTTTTTTTTTCACAGACAAATCCACTCCTGGTGAGCGAAAGCTTCATAGTTTGGATGTGAAAAGTGCACTGACCTACTACCTGGAGCACACCAAGCAGCTCAGGGCTTCGCATACTCAGCTCTTCCTTACCTATAGCGAGGTAGGAAAAGGCAGGCCCACCTCTAAGAGGACTATCTCACGATGGATAGTCTATTGCATTCAGTTCTGTTACAGTAAGGCTAGCAAGCAGCCACCCCAAGGCCTCAGGGCCCACTCCACAAGAGGCACTGCAGCCTCAGTGACAGCTGCAAGGGGCATCCTCTTGCTAGATATCTGCAAAGCAACTACCTGGAAGACTGTACACACTTTTACAAAACACTACTGTTTGGATGTACAGTCCAGGTCGGATGCCAGATTTGGCACAGCAGTCCTGCAGAACCTGTTTCCAAAGTAGGTTCTGTACCTGTCTCTCAACTGCACTACTTTGTAGCCTGCACCCGTCGAACATGCTGAAGAATTCCTGGGGTGAGAAGAAAAAATTACTCACCATAGTAATATTGTTTCCTCTCACCCATCCTTCCCTACATAACCTGACTGAATAGTTCTGCAGTCCATACTTTGGACTTACTTAATGGGCAGACTGGATGGGCCTTGTGGTCCTTATCTGCCGTCAATGTCTATGTTTCTATGTTTGGCCAAATTTCACTGTTTGGACTCAATACCTTGGAGCTTTATAGTTATGGCTGTTTTGTAGCTTATGTGTATTGTTCTTGTTGTTATGGTTTTATAGTTTTTATAAGTACTGTTGGGGCCTTTTGCCCTTTAGCTTCAAAATGACCGACCTCCCACTCTAGATCAGGCAGCACTCTGTCTCTCTCTCTCTCCTGCTCTCTGATTAGCTGATGCCAAAAAATGATTCGCATTAACTTCTCCTCCAGGGCAGCTGAACCCAGCTGGCAAACTGCACCTGTCAAGCATACTGAAAAATACCTTGGAAGAAACAGTATTACTACGGTGAGTAATTTTTTCTTGCAGTCTGTGTTTTGTCTGCCGATATAGGTACATACATCTAAGTGACATGCTGCTCTGCTCCCCATCACCAACCCCTATCTTTATCCACCCCTCTGGAAGCTCTCCAATGATTTGCACTTATTCTCTGGTAGCTTGTTCTACCCCTTGACCACTCTCCCGTGGAGTACCTCCTGGTATCCCCTGAACTTGCCCCTAACCAGTTTGCAGCCATTTCCCTCTGGTCTGGAATAGTTCAGTGGGATCTACCCTGTTTTATTCGCAAATGTTTATACTCCGACTAGCCTCTTCTGTCCCCCCGCCCAATCACCTGCCATCTCCAGGTACCTTGACCCATCTTTGTCCCTATGGCTTGCCTCTCTTTTCAGGGTTGTAACTTAGACCCTCCAGGAGTCCCTCTGGGTACAAAGATCCAGTGGAGGCAGGTGCCATGGTGCAGGGCCTGTGAGGAGCAGGCTTTCATCTGGCTACAGAAATGTTTTAGTTCCTCCTGCTTTCTTCCCTGTCCCTAGGTGGCACGTGCAGCATCAGGGGTGTGTGCCTTGAGTGCATGCAAGCAAGCTCCCAGACCCACCAGCAAGAGCAGCTGCATCGTCGCACATGCCGGCTCTCAACCCCCGACTGGGACACGCTGCCATCAGCTGCTGCTTCTCCCAGCTGGCCACCCAAGTGCCAGATCCCAAACTTGTGTCTGAACTCAGGTAGTCTGCGTGGAAGCACAGAATGCTTTTGTTGGACCATCGGCCCTTAGGGTCTACCCTGTTGATGCCTTTAATGTATTAAAGGTGTGTCATATCCCCCTGCTGCCCTCTCTTATCTAGTGAGTACACATTCTGGTTCTCCAGCCTCTGTTCATACGAGAGCCCCTGTTGTCCCGAATCACTTTTGTGGCCCTTCGATGCGTTAGCTTTCGCTGTTTGATACCCTTTTGTGGCAGGAGTTCCAGAACTGCACTCAGTACTCGAGGTACACCAGCATCATGGATCCATACAGAGGCTATATGATCTCCTTCCTTCTACTTGTGAACCCCCTACTTATGCAGCCCAGATTCCGGTTTGCCTTTGCCGCTGTATTACATAGGGCTTCATGATTAGAACCCCCAGCCTCTCTCCTCATAGCTTTTGTCTCCCAGACAGCAGACTTGATTGAAAAAATGTTCTTACAATGTGTTAAAGAGCAAAGAAACTGTATTTAGCCTGTTTGTACCTGTTTTTTTTTTTGTTTTTTTATTTTACAAAAAACACCAAAATTTGAATTTTTGGATTCTGTCTGAAACACCAAATTTACAACTAATTTCTAGCCTGGAACCTTTGCAAATGTGTTGGTGTTCCTGGAGTTTTGTTTTTGTTTCAGATTAATTACTCAGGATAACCCAGCTGAGATGCAACATCTTGTTTCAAGTGGGGTCCTGCTTCTGCAGCTGGGTGGACTGGAGCACTGGAAGGTTAAGTAAGCTGACCAAGGTCACAGGGAGAATTTGGCTCTAGCGGTGTTTGAACCTGTGGTTCCCAAGCTAGTGGTGTTCCAACCAGTAGACCTTACGGTCTGCAAGTTAGAAAGTTAGTTTGAAAACTGAGCTAGGAAAGAGAAGCATATTCATATATTTCCAAAATGTGGGAGGTGGTTGGGTAGCCAGGATTCAAGGAGAGTGGTTTGGAAAAAAATTATGGTTTTGCAATACACAGTAACATGGTAATTTAAGGCCAGAAGGAGCTCTAGGTGTATCAGATCTTGTCTTTCTGCTCAATAAGCAGTGACCAGCAAGTATGCTGTGCAAACATGTACTAACACAGCTATACTTCACAGCTCCACAGGGTTCTTCCTGTTCAGGCAGCAGATGCTTTCTATGTGCTGATGAGCTGATCTTTTACACTACGGCCAAGCCAAGCTGATAAATGGTGTCAACAGCACCGCAAACAGTATAGAAAGTGCTAGACAGGCTAGCCAGCAGCAAATTACTAAATAAAGTGAAAACTTGGCTCTAAGTAGTCAAAGGCAGCCTCTCTGTAGTTAGCTGCGATGGTTCATACCTAGCGAATGTTATGGATTTCAGGTGCATGTGTGTCTCTGGGGACCAGTCACTTAATTTTGAGATCCGATTATCCCAGGTCAGCAAAACAGTGAAGTCCACTCAGCCTACAGATCTAAACAAGGCTTCATATTGGATGCTCATCTGTCAGTAGGGCCAGGGATATATCTACCATCTAAGGGACAATAGACTTCTAGAGAAACTTAGTGATCTTACGAGCTCCAATGGGCAGACTGCGTGGGCCATAGGCCCTTATCTGCCAGCAGTATCACTGTATCTGTGTATTGAATAAAGGCTGGTAACAAAGCCTTTCTTTCATTCTGTGTTAAGAGATTGTGTTCTTCACAGTATACGCCTCTTTGCTCTTTTAGTAGGCAGCAGACCCCATCATTGTATTTTGTATTCAGCTGTGGGTTGGCTGCCCCCTGACGAAAATGAGTCTTTGTCTGTGGTTGTCCCATTGACAAGCTGCCCCCAGCGTGCTATTTGAACTAGTGTAGTGTGAACAAGACACTAGGAATTTACGCTCTGCTGGTAAAGCATCACTCGATGAACATAGAATATTCATGAAAGTGGCTTGTAAGGCTTTTTTTCCTTCTGTGTACCTAAATCATGGGATGTAATTGAACTGTGGAATGCCCTGTCTGTGTCCCTCAAGTCACTTGCAATTTAAAACTGAATAAATAGGCAGCACTGATGGCCCCGCAGCAGCATGTCACTCTGGCAGCTGGCGTTCGGGAATGGATGTCACTTACTGTGCCAGTGCAGGCCAGGCTGTTGGCAGCAGCTGAAAGGCAGCATGCCTCGTCTGGAGAGGGCTGATGGTGGGTTCCAGCGCACTAGTGACCCCTGCAGGTGGGTCATGGAGCTTACTCTTTCCTGCAGGGTTCGCTGTGCATGCATGGCCATTAAGGCATTGTTCAAGCCAGGGGGAGGAGGGAGGATGTAAGGGTAGTAAAACAGCTGAAAAGCTCCTTGCCTTGTACAGAGCCAGAACAGGGTATATCTCAGGTAACGGGGTGTATCCCAAACAGGGAATATCCCAGGTAATAGGGTGTATCCCAGGTAATAGGGTGTATCCCAGGTAATAGGGTGTATCCCAGGTAATGGGGTACATCCCAAACATGGAATATCCCAGATAACAAGGAATATCCCTAGTTAGAATGTCAGGGTAAGGGAGGAAATATAAATTTGTGGGGGAAAAAAACTTGAATACATAAAGCATTTACTAAAACTCTACAGATGTAACTAGATAGCACAGGCAGCTACTGGGCAGGCTCAGCAGGCCTTTTTCTGCCACCATCATACATGTTTCTAAATGTTAAGCAAAGCAACAATGGGGCCAGCCTGCTGGCACAGCAGTAGGGTTATGGTTACCTCTTGCGACTCTGACAGCCCACGTTCAGTAACAAACACAGCGCATCAGAGGGTTGGCCAGAGGGAGGTAGGATGAGTGTCACACAGACAGCTCTCTTCCAGGATGGAGGGTTGTGGTTTCCTGACATGCGAGTGACACCCAGTGGAGCTGAGACCACACGCAAATGGGATGAGGCAACAGCGGATGTCTGCAGGATGTGTGGGGGAGCACACATGACCTGCTCTGACGTCATGCATGTCTGCACCTCCAGGGGGTGAACTAAAATAAAAATCCCTGAGGCCAGCAGCATAGTGATGCCCCTGAACATAAGAGAAACTGACAGGAGGGAGCAATATGCCCATCTTGCCTGTCCGTACATAATTATTTGCTAATATTAACAAACCCACGTGTCTGTAGATACCTATCCAGTTTGTCTCTAAATGTAGCTAAACTTGAACTGTATACAGCTTCCTCTGGTAAAGCGTTCCAGTGAGTCACCACCCTCTGTGTGAACCAGTTTTTTCCTTCTCATTGTCCTGAAATGATCCCCCTTGATTTGAAGCGTATGCCCCCCAGTACCTCTACTACTGACCTAGGCATTGCCTTAAGTCATGGTTTTTAACAGACTTAAAAACTGTTAAGTCATCTCTCATTCACCTAATTTCCAAGGTAAAAAGAGCCAATATAAGAACACAAGTTTATTCACATTGTGTTTTCTCAAGCATGTCCATTATCTGATTGAGCAGGATGGTGCTGCTGGACCGCCACCCTAATTATGCCCTAGGTGTACGCCTCATCTGGGGTCTCGGGTGAATCTCGGACTCTCCCTTCGGGGAGCCCTGCTATAGGGGGCAAGGTGCGGGCCTCCCAGACTGGGCAGCCTGAAGGGATGCCAGGTGGCAGGTCCAGGCACAGACGGGGGGGGGGGTACATGCCACCTGAGTGGCATAAAGAAAGTTTCAGAAAAACAGGACAAACCAACAATGGCATCCTGCTGAGCCAGAATATGGACACGCTTGAGGAAACACGATTTGGATAAACTGCATGTAGGTTCCGTTACCAGATCCTAGAAATTGCTGACAGTTTTATCCCTGGCCACAATTCTTACCGGTTTGAGAGGCAGCAGAGACGGGCTGTTGTTCCATGTTGGGCTGTGGGATGCATGAACACCCGTGGATTTGGGGTCCAAGTCGTGGCATTTTATACAAATCATGATTTGGATTATAGCACCTAAACAGGAGAGTGCAGAAAATATCATCCACTCCCCCATGCTGCTTCTCAGACTGGCAACATTTGCAGCTGATGGTAAAACTATCAGCACTTTCTGGGGTCTGGTAAGGGAACCCCCATTAATGCACGAATAACATAATGTTGTGTATCGTATGCAATGAGTGTGCCCAAGGTTGGGCCTGCTGGTTCCCTGTCAGTAAGCAGGGAGCTGCTTGATTACAGTTTATCCACGTTTCTAAATGTAACTGTAGTGCATCACTGTATTATGTAGATCCTGCTTAAATGTTGTTTTTTTTTTTTTTTTTTTTTTTTTTTTTGCAGCTCTATTTCTCCTCCTACTCACCATTTCCCGGACTGTCTCTGGTATGGACACTCAGTCCCGCTTTCTCCTGCCCACCTGAAGTCCTCTGGTGTGCCCTTCCCCACCATCACCTAAACTGCCCAACCCCCCAGCTCTGAGCCCCCCCGGGGTGGGACCACCGACTCTTACTGGCGCTCTGTCTATAATCTGATGGAGAGTCCAAGCTTAGCGAGGCACTGAAACACGGAGGACCTGGCATTGGGAGTGGGTGCAGCACCCCTGGACCCACCGTCGCCTACTGGGGATAAGGCCATTTTCCGCTTTGTTCCTCTTCCTGGCGCGGATGTGCAATGGCGCAAGCACATGGATGGGACACTCCCGCAGGCACCTGTTGACACCAGACCCCATTGGCTGTTCTCCCTCTGGATCAGGCGCCTCCAGGTGGGGAATCCCCAGAACCCACCACCAGGAGAGGAGAGCAGTCTTCCAGACGCTCTATCCTCCCCGACAGCCCGAGCTTGCTTCCGAACTCGGGCTGCCATACTGCTCTAGTTTTTTCTTAGATCTCCTTGTTTATGTTGTTTACTAGGACACTTGGTAGTGTAATTCCGCATCTTAACCATACACTACGTATAGTGTCATTTTTTGCAATTTATTTTAAAACTATTTGGTTTAATTTGCATATTGTGACTTCTGGTTTGGTACAACTCCGTTTTGTATTCGAATCCTAATTCAGTCGTTAGCCTGCTATCTTTTGTTCAGTCTAGGAAAAATCCTATTGCCTGGCTGCCCGGGACAACTGCAACAGCTGTTGGGGCAATTACAATTTCTATTTGGCTGCCCGGAGGACAACCATGGATTTATAGCTACTTAAAACTCATTAAGTCCATTAGCGCCACCCAACAGCCGCTAGAAAACAGTCATTCATTCCTAGGGCACCAAACAACATCCTCTTTGCAAGCTATTCACTCCTGTGGACGTAGTTTGGTGTCTTTCCTGCTTTACATTCCCCCTGCTGCGCCAATCATGTGGCAGCCTGTTGACACCTTCAGTTACATGCCAGTCAGAAAAAGGCGGTTGCGACTGGAGATGCTGATGAAATCAGCCACTTAAGGGCAAACTTCTGGTGACTCGTTTTTAGCACAGACCAGGAAGTGAATGCATGCGCTTTTGCAATCCTCGAGTCATGGAGTCAGCAGCAGTTTTGGGGCAATTAGAAAAGAGTAAATGTATAAATGTAGTGCTGCCTTTGCCATTTTATTGTAATCTTATTTAAAGAAATGAAAAAAGGAAAGCTGTCAATGGTTTTTGGCCCCTTACCACCATACCTTTCAACTGTACCACATTACGATGTCCACCTACTCTATCCTCAACCTCGCTTGAAGCTTTCAAATCCATGCTCTATGCCCACCTCACCACCACTAGCAACTGTGACTGCGCTAGATAAAGACTACTACTCCTCATGTCCATCCTCACATCTGAGGCCTCTTCCTCCCTGACTAATGAACCTTCTGGTACCTCTACTACTTCCTGTCTCCCACCCAAACTCACTCCCCCCCTTTTTTCCTGTACCCTCTCACTTACTCTCCCGCTCACCACCTTTCCCTCCTCTCTAGCCTCCTTTTGGCGCCTAATGATCACCCTCTCCCTGGAAGTTTCCTTAACCTCGAAATTGTCTACTCGCTTGAACCTGTTATAGCTTGTTTTTCTATGAAACTTAAAAACGTTACTGCCTTAAACTGTTAATAGCAAATTTATGATGTAACTTTCCTGTCTGGTTTTACCTGTAATGTGTATCGTGCTTTGTTAAATGTTCTTTGTGACGTGGAGCCTTTGTAAAAGAGCCCTGGCTCAAAGGTATTAATTCCTAGACTAATAAACTAAACTAAACGAGGAACGTTCCTCATTTTACTTCACAAAAGCTCCCTGTTCCACATTGTGAGGACTTGTTCTACATTCAGTATTAACATTTTAAAGCAAAAATCTGTAGTAAATGTTGCAAAAAATATATTACTCACTTAATAACAGACTTTCTAAACATAAATGCAAACATTTTAACAGTGTTCTGAGCCTCCTAGGTAAAGATTTGATTAAGTGTTCCACATTTTGCTCATTTGTTCCACATTTTGAGAGGCAGTGTTCCACATTTGGGAGACAAAAGGTTGAGAGGTACGCTTACCACCGCAGTGCAATTGAGCCTGCAGCTAAAACAATTTCACCATCTCCTCTCTACAAGCTATAGGGTTGAACGCGATCTGACTGGCAAGTCAGTGAAACGTCACTTTTACAATAAATGAAAATAAACACATCTATGAGCAGACATCTTTCTATTAAGCAGATGGGGTGGGGGTTGTAACGAAATATGTTAAGATTATTGGAAGACACCCCCCCCCCCAAATGCCATGCCAACTGCTGCTTTATCTCTGAATGCTAGCTCTGCATGTCTGACAATCTTGCTGTAATTAAAAAGTGCTCATTCAGAATTGGTGTAGCAATTATTTAAAAGACATATGTTTTCATCGCATTAATTTATGCCCTATATGTCTGTGTATTTAGGTAGGTAGGCAGCATCTAGTTACCCCCATTAATTAAGACCTGACACACATTTATCTATTTATGTGGAAAGCAGACTTGGAGTAAAGTGTCACTAACACAGTATGGAGATCAAGGAAAGGGTCTGTGTGACTCCACTGAATCACACCTGGATGTGTATCGTATTAAAAAAAAACTTATTAAAGAGGAAACACTTGTGAGACAAGGTGGATCTAAGATAAACGAAAGAGAAGGGTGTACTGTAAAAACTCAATCAGACTAAGTAAGTGTGTGTGTGTGATGGTGTAAACCTCATTAAAATTCGGCAGTGTTATTTTATTTAAATCTGCAGGACACCAGAAAATATGTGCCAGACAACCAAATCCCAGGATGTGGTTGTCCGTGGGCAAGCTATTCTCTAAAAATGTTTCCTATCCTGCTTTTGTTATAAAATAGTAGGAGATTCCCATTTATACGTCCCCTCTTTTGGCTGTGTAAATTTAATTTCCCAGATTTTCCTGATAATGTTGAATTCTGTAACCCTTTCATCATCTCGATGGCTTTTCTCTGAATCCTTTCCACCTTATGAGTTCCTTGTATACACATTCCCCCTCAAAACTGGGAACAGCAATCAGTAAGTAATCCTTATTTACGATTCATAAAGAGGTAGGAACAGTTTCTTAGTTATTTGAGAAATGTCTAATTGTGTTTAGCAAATAGTTTGTTTTGATGAACAGTTCATTTATAGGTTGTTTTTGCTTTATGTCTCAATAATTTTTCAATTCCTAAGTCATTTTTCTTAGTTGTAACCCCCAGGACTTCATGTTGCTGAAGTTTTTGCTGTTTTTTTCCAATGTGCATTACTTTGCATTTTTTCAGTATTAAAAGTAATTTCCCACTTTTATACCCATTCCCCCATCTTTCACTCTGTATGTGTTCAGGTCGTGCCAGACAATATGCTATGTCACCCTAGTGTACTTTTCCAGTAAACAAAAACATAAATAATTTTATAGAGCTTTCCCACCCACCCTGCTACATGGGATGCCCTGTAAAATCTCCTTGGTAAGCAGGAATTTGTCCCAGCTTACCCTGAAGGCCTGACTACCTTCATGTCAACCATCTTCACTGGTAGCCTGTTCTAATAGAACAAGTATTAGAGTTGCAGCAGTTACCAATTGATTTGTATTCTTGCCAAAGGATGGGGACAGAAGAGTCCTGTATCTCTCCTCAACTCTCTTACCAAAGTCCAGGAAACGTTCATCTGTAGCCAGGTTTTTGAACGAGCAGAGGGACCTGTTGACAGGCAGCCTGGCTTCAGGAGGCACCTTGGAGCGGACACTGCCCTTGTTAAACTGATCTGAACATAGGGCTTCTAACTGTTGCAGTCTTCATAGACCTTATAAAAGCATTTGACTTGGTTAACGATAGTCTTCTAACAAAACTAAAATTGTTCAGTCTTGATGAACTCTCCCTCCGATGGTTCTCCCATTGTCTGACCGGTAGGTCTCAGTTGGGAAGGTGGAAGAGTTTAATTTCTGCAAAACAAAACTATCTCTGACAGTGTTCCTCAGGGCTCTATATTGGGCCCATGGTTATTTTCACTATTTGTCAGTGATAGGCTAAGGAAACGGGGGGGGGGGCCCTAATGTGCTTTGTCAGTGATGCTGTCCTTTATAGATACAAGCATATAAAGTTGCCAGCAGATTAGGCCTAATGGTCTATCATGTCTGCCCAGTATGCAGCTTACAGTTATGCCTCAGCTGCTGCCCCCCCACTTTCATCGCTCCCAGATTCCTCCCCCTGAGCTACCCTGCTGTTCCCTTCCCTCCCTACCTGTACCTTACCCATGTACAGTACCTGTCCCGACCCTTCTGGAATGCACCCACTGATTGCAATTTCATCAGCTCTTCTGGTAGTGCGTTCCAAGATGCCACCACCCTCTCTGGGAAGTAGTTTCTCCTCACCTCTCCTCTGTACTCCTCCCCACCACCAGTTTTAGGTTATGACCCCTCATAGTCCCGTCCCCTTTCAGTTTTAACAAACTCTCGTGTTTACTCTATTAATTCCCTTTAGATATTTAAAGGCCTCTATCATGTCTCTCTTCCCCCCGTCCTTCTATCTTCCAGGGTGCATGTTCAGCTCCCTTAGTCTCTCCTCGTAGGACTTTCCCCCAGTCCTTGGATCATCTGTGACGCTCTCCTCTGGACTGTCCAGTATATTAACGTCCCTCCTTAAGTGAGGACACAAGAACTGCAGACAGTACTCCAGGTGTGGCCTCACAAAGGAATTGTACAGGGGCAGTAGAACCTCTCTCCTCCTCAATGTTCTTCCCCTAGCAATACATCCCAGCATACTATTTGCCTTTGCTGCTGCCATCCTTCACTATTCTGAGTGATTCATTTTGGCATTTATTACCACGCCCAGATCTTTTTCCTTCTTGGAGACCATAAACTGTACTCCCAAAAAATGGCAATCATTCCCAGGTTTCTTGGGCCCTAGATGTAGGCAGCTACACTTCTGAGCGTTAAACCTCAGCTATCAAGTGTTTGACCATTTTCAAGCCTCTCCAAGGAGCGTTGTTTAACCAAGTAGCACACTAAGCGGAGCTTGTTTCCAGATGTGACCTTGGGTACAAATAAGTTAAGTGACTTGCTCAAGATCACACAGTATGCACCTAGGTGGCTGTGGGATTCAAACCCAGGTCTCCATCTGCAGCTCAGAGCCTTAACCCACTGCACTATGCTGCCTCCAAGATTTGAACTCTTCACCCTGTGGTTAGGGGGCAGAAACCCTGCAAGTTTACTACTGATTAACAAGTCACCCTGGAGTGCTCGCGTCACTGTCCACCACCGCTGCTTGCTTGGAGTCATTGACGAACAGGCTCATTTTGCTCTTAACTCCCTCTCCAGTGTCCACTATGAATGCGTTAAACAAGACTGGGTCCAACACCGATCCCTGAGGTACCACACTGATGACCTTTCTGAGTGTCGAGACCCCCCCCCCCCAACTACTACTCTCCTGGAGGTTACTCAGCCAGTTCCTAATCCACCCCACCATTCTCCCCCAAAGTTCCTCAGCTTCTCTATCAGTCTCCTATGTGGCACCAAGTGAATGCTTTGCTGAAATCCAAATACAGGACCTCAGCTGGCCTTCCACCATCCAGGAATCTGGTCACCCAGTCAAAAGAATTTGACTAGATTGGTTTGACAGGATCTTCCCCAGATGAACCCGTGCTGCTGTACATATTCTTTTTTTTTTTTTTTTTTAATTTATTTATGACAATTTCAAATAACACCTTTGAGCAAACAGTGCTCTTTTACAAAGGTTCCATGTCATGGACAATGGACAATTACAGACAAGAACAGGCAGGTAGATAACAGTTAATACAATTACAGTACATGAGCTGCCAATGACTTTGTCCAGATAAGACAAGACAGTAGAATTAATAACAGGTAAAATATTACAGAATGCATGAGCTGCCAGAGGCTTTATCAGGATCAACGTGAACAGAAGCAGTGGTGCAATATTGCCGGACATTATACAAGAAGAGCTTGGGGCAGTTACAATTGAAATATTGATCTAACAAGTGCATGAGAGGGCCAGAGGTAGTTGGTGAGAGGACAAGGTAGTAGGGGACAGGCAAGAATCGAGGGGGTGGGGGATTGGAGGGATAAAGTAGGTGGTGACGGAGAGGAGGGGAGAAGGGATGGGAGGTGTAAATGGGGGTAACAGGATGGGTGTGGGGAGGAGAGAAGAGTTAGGATGGGCAAGGAGGAGACAGGAGAGAGAGATGAGAACTAGAAAGGAGTTAAGGAGGGCTAGGGGAGAAAGGAGAGAGAATATGAGAGCTAGGAGGTGCAGAGGGTAATGGGGAGGGACAATGATGTGAAAGGGAATGGAGAGGGGGGAGTGAAATCTGGGGGACAAGGGAGGAAGCTGAAGTGGCTGACGTGAGATATTGGAAAGAGTTAATAGGGAGGGAGGGAGTGGGGTGTGGGGAGAGTGCATAAGTAATAGAGAGGCCAGGAGGGCGATCAGGGAATTTAGGTGTAGCGGTCAAAGTAGGCACTGGCCACCAAGTGCTGTCGTAGTTTTTGCTTAAAGGAGCTGAGGATCTTGAAGGCCATATGTCTCCAGGAACTCCACCATCCTTTCTTTCAAGATGGCCTCCAAGAGTTTTCCCACAATGGACGTCAGGCTCACCAGTCTGTCATTTCCCGGCTCATCCCAAGGTCTGCTGTTGTGGAGGGGTGCAATTTGTGCCATCCTCCAGTCCATAGGAACTCAGCCTGATTTTTAGGGAGGAATTCATGACTGTTCTGAATGGGGCAGACGTAAGACAGCTTGTAGCAGAACCAACCCACAAGGAGTCTATACTGGATTTAGCTGTGACCAGTGGGGACAGGATCACAGATGTGGAGGTGGGCAGTCCCCTTGGTACCAGTGACCACAGGACATTGTGGTTTAAGGTAACCACAGTGGAGGAGGCAAGCCATACAAGGATAAAGGTCCTAAATTTCAGGAAGGCTAACTTTAAGGAGATGGGTAGTCATCTCAAAAGAGCCCTAGCAGCAGAAGGTACAGGGGGAGATGTGGAAACACAGTGGTCTAGGTTCAGGTGAGTCATAACAGAAGTAACAGGTCACTGTGTCAAAATGCATAGCAAGAGTAAGAGAAAGAAAAGGCCATTATGGTTCTTGAAGGTAGTAGCCAAGAAAAGGGAAAAGAAAAGAGCCTTCAGAAAAAACAAGGAAACACAAAAGGATGAGGACAGAGAACAATATCTGGAGAAGCAGAGAGAATCTTGGAAAATAATTAGAAGGGCTAAAGCACAGACAAAGGAAGATATAGCCCAGGCTGTTAAGAAAGGCGAGAAGACCTTCAGATACATTAGTGAGAGGAAAAAGACCAGAAATAGAATCATAAGACTGAAGAAGGAAGGAGAGGAGAAAGGGTGGAGGATGACCTAGAAAAGGCTGAGATACTGAACAAGTACTTTTGCTCAGTATTCATCAGGGAATGGGGGGGGTGAGGGACCAAGACTCAGTAAGAGAGGTATTCAGGTGAGGGAGGAAGACACCAGCTCATTCACGGAGGAAAGACTCCTAGAAGAACTCTGGAAAATGAAAGCAGTTAAGACAATGGGGCCAGATGGGATCCACCCTGGAGTACGAAAGAAACTCTGGGAAGTGCTGGCGGAACCACTGGCTGCCCTTTTCAGTGCTTCACTAGAGACATGAGAGGTACCTGAGGACTGGAGGAGGGCAGATGTGGTCCCTCTGCACAAGAGTGGAAGCGGAGAGGAGGCAGGCAGTTACAGGCCTGTAAGCTTGACCTCAGTAGTGGGGAAACGAGTGGAGTCCTTACTTAGGAAAGGATTGTGAAGTTTCTGGAGGATAGCGGGGCACAGGATTCAAGGCAGCATGGATTCTCAGCAGGAAGGTCCTGTCAGATGAATCTTTTGTAGATTTCTTTGACTAGGTAACCAGGGTGGTAGATCAGGGAGGGCCGGTGGATGTAGCCTACCTGGATTTCAGCAAGGCCTTCAACACCATCCCGCATAGGAGATTGCTAAATAAAATGGGGAGCCTGGGAGTGAGTCCTGTGGTGGTAAAGTGGGTTTGGAATTGGCTAAGGGACAAGACTCCGAGAGTAGTAGTAAATGGCATGAAATCTGAGGAGAGGGATGTGACCAGCGGGGTGCCACGGGTCGGTGCTGGGGCCAGTCCTATTCAGTATCTTCATTAGCGACGTTACAGAGTGTCTGGAGGGAAAGGTGTGCCTCTTCACAGATGACACCAAGTTCTGCAGCAGAGTGAACACACTGGAGAGGGTGGAAAAAATGAGAAGGGATCTAAGCCTATTAGAGGAGTGGCCGGGTGTCTGGCAGTTGAGTTTCAGTGCTAAAAGGTGCAAGATTATGCACCTGGGTCTCGGGAATCCAAGGGAGGAGTGCAGGATGGGTGGGGAAATTCTGGCCACCACAAGTCAGGAGAGAGACCTGGGGGTTATCATATCTGACTACCTGAAGGTGACCAAACAGTGTGAAAAAGTGGTGGGGAGAGCAAACAGAATGTTGGGGTGCGTAGGGACGGGCATAACAAGCAGGAGGAAAGAGGTGGTGATGCTACTGTACAGATCACTGGTGAGGCCACAGCTGGAGTACTGTTTCCAGTTCTGGAGACCACATCTTTGGAAGGACATTGACAAAACAGAGGAAGTCCAGAGAAGGGCAACGAAAATGGTACGTGGACTGATCCAGAAGCACTATGAGGAAGACTTAAGGACCTTAATATCTATTCACTGGAGGAAAGAAGGGAGAGGGGAGATATGATAGAGACTTTCAAGTATCTTTGGGGAATAACAGGGTACAGGTAGAAAGCATATTTCAGTGAAAAATCTGCACAAGAACAAGGGGGCATGATAGGAGGTTGAAGGGCGGAAGGCTCAGGGATAATGTTAGAAAGTACTTTTTCATTGAGAGGGTGGTGGAGCCATGGAACAGCCTTCCAACAGAAGTGGTGGGTGCTAAAATAATCCGGGGGTTCAAGAGTGCATGGGATAGACATAAGGGTACCCTGGAGATGTGCAGAGCAGGAGAGCCGCAGACCAAGTAGGATCTGGGGCTGTAGCAGTGAGTAGGGAAATGGGCAGACTAGGTGGGCTGTATGGTCCTTATCTACAGACAGATTCTATGTTTCTATGAATTAAATCCACCAGTGGTGCAGTCAGGACATCCACCAGTCCCTTCAGTACCTTAGAGTGGATTCTATCTGGGTCTGGGGCCTTATCACTCCTCAAGGACTTGAGAGCCTCCCTCACTCTCCCAACCGGAATATCACCCTCCGTAAGTGCCCCCCTCCATCCCCAGCCCCTGACGTGCCTCCTCCCTGTGGAATTGGCCCATCCCTTTCCCTAGTGAAGACAGAGCAGAAGTACTCATTAAGTACCTCTGCCTGCTCCCCCACCTCCTCTGTCCACCCACCTTCCTTTTTTAACCTCTTGATCTGCTCCACCCTTTCTTCTCTCCTTGATGTACCTAAAAAAAATTCCTTCTCCCCCTCCCTGATCTGTTGCGCCAATCACAGGTGCCTTGACTGCTCTAACCACCCTGCTTACCTTCCTGGAGGTCCTGTGGCACTCCTCCCCATCTTTCTCACCCCGAGAGAACTTGTACCTACAAAAAGCCATCATTTTCTCCCTCACACTCTCCTGCACCTCCCTGGTCCACCAACAAGGTTTTCTAGACCTTACCTTCTTGTATTGGGCTTTAGTGCAGGATTTTGTGGCATCTAGTAGGACCAACTTTAGTATCTCCCACCTCCATTCCGTACACATGTCCAGACTGATTTTATCCAAATATCTATGTAGGATGGCAGCCATTCCCCTAAAGTCTGCCCCTCTAAAGTCCACTACTTTCGTCCTAGTCTGGTTCCACTCTCTTCTCTGGTCTAAAGAGAACCATACAGTGGAGTGGTCATTCCCCGCCAGTGGGTCCTCCACTTCCAAGTTCTTAACCTGGTCACCATCCGCCAGTACCAAGTCGGGATGCTTCCTTCCCTAGTCATCTCTACCACTGTTTGAGTTAGAAATTCATCCTGGAAAGCATCCAGCAACCTTTATTATTTAGCTGACGCAGACACCATAGTATTCCAGTCCACCTTCCCTAATGAACAGTGCCACCCCCCTGTCAGATTTTTTGTCCCTCCTACAGGTAGTGTACCCTGGGGAGATTCAGTCCCATTCTCTCTTTGTATGGCTTCTGGTGCACCATTTTAGTTGCCCTCCTCTGGACTGCCTCCATCCTGTCTATGTCTTTGCAGGGTTGGGGTCTCCAGAACTGCACGCAGTACTCCAGATGAGGTCTCACCAACTGTCTGTACAGAGGGATAACAACTTCCTGTTTCCTACTGATGATGCCCCTCCCTATACATCCCAGTATCCCCCAGCCCTCCTTACTGCCTTCTCACATTGCTTGCTAACCTTTAGGTCATCTGATATGACTACCTCCCCCCCACCGTCCCTTTCCATTATTGTTTTTGTTAGTACCCCCCCAATTGTGTGTTCTTCCCCTGGATTTTTGTTTCCCAGGTGCATTACTTTGCACTTCTTTGCATTGAATTTAAGCTGCCATACTTTGTACGATTCCTCCAACCTTGCCAAGTCCCTTCTCATCCTTTCCACACCCCCTCCCCGTGTATCAACCCTGTTGCAGATCTTTGTGTCATCTGTAAAGAGGCATACTTTTCCTTCCAGTCCCTCTGCAGTGTCCCAAGACTGGAAGGTGGCGCATCTGAGTGCCTATCCACAAGGGGATCAAGGGAGGTGGCAGGGAACTGAGCCTGTCAGCCTGACGCCGGTGGTGGGCAAGGTGATGGAGGCATTGTCAAGGAGAGCTAGGGGACCTGGAAAAGTCAGGGTGCCTGGACGATAGACAGCATGGATTTGTCCCGGTGAAATCGTGTCAGACAAACCTTGTGGAGTTCTATGACTGGGTGACGAGTGCCTTGGACCTGGGTAGACCAGTGGACGTCCTCTTTCTAGACTTCAACAAGGCATTTGACTCTGTTCCTCACATGGGCCTGTTGGATAAGCTGGGAGAAATGGGGTGGGGAACCAGATGATCAGATGGATAGGCAATTGGCTCCAGGACCGGACCCAGAGGGTCGTAGTTGGCGGATAGTCTCATCCCCAGGAGGATCATTAGTGGGTCCCACAGGGATCAGTCCTTGGGCCCCTCTGTTCACGCCTCGTCTCTGACATAGGACAGGTATCAGGAGTGAGATGAGTCTCTTTGCGGATGACTCAAAACTGGGCGGTGGTGGATGGGGAGGGTGGCCCTACAGGGGACCTGGGCTCTGGAAGATGGTCTAGAAAGTGGAAGCTGAGGTTCAATGCAGGGAAATGCAAGGCACTGCACCTGGGGGCCAGAAACCCAGGCCAAGTGTACACCGGGGGGGTGGGATGCTACAAGTCTCGATGGCTGAGGGGGACCTGGGGGTGGTGGTGGATGTCAAGATGAACAACTCGGAGACTTGTAGGAGGGCAGCAGCCAAGGCCAACAGGATGCTGCGATGCATCGCTAGGGGGATCACCTCCAGAAGGAGGGTAGTGATACTTCCTCTGTATAACTGCTTGGTGAGGCCGCACCTCGAGTACTGCATGCAGTTCTGGAGGCCACACTTAAAGAGAGGATATTAAACCTGGAGAGGGTCCAGAGGAGGCAGCAAAATGATTTGGGGCTTGGGGACAGGACCTATGAGGAGAGGCTCGAAGAGCTAAATATGTACACATTGGAAGAGAAGGGACTGGGGGGACATGATAGGAGGTCTTCAGGTACATGAAGGGGTAAATGGGGAGGAACAGTCAGGGTGCTTGAAGGAAGGAGGAGGGGCCACTAGAGGGCATGGGTGGAAGCTGGAGGAAGATTCAGGGGAGAAGGAGGAGGTGCTACTTCACTGAGAGGGTGGTGGAGCCATGGAATCGCTGCCTAGGTGGCTGGTGGAGGCAGAGGCGATGGAGGGGTTCAAGAGGGTGGGACAGGTACAGAGGAAGGGTTCTGGAAGCAAAATCCAGTGCAGCAAGAATATCCAGAACTGGGAAGGAGAAGCCAGAGAAGGCGGGGGGCAGCAAGGTCAGCTCCCAGGGTGGGGCTGACCAAGCAGGCTGAACACGAAGACCGTTAGGCCTATTCTGCTGGCATTTTAGTATGTTAGTATGTCACTTATTAAGACATTAAAAAGGACCGGTCCCAGTACTGAACCCTGCGGTACCCTGCTAGTAACCCCCCTTTCTTCAGAGTGGACTCCGTTTACTGTTACCCTGTGTCTCCTGCCAATTTATTTATTTATTTATTTATTTATTTATTTATTTATTTATTTATTATTTTTTTACCCAGGCCTACCACCCTGGGACCCACTCCCAGGCTGGCTAACTTGTTCATTAATCTTTTGTGTGGGACTGTCAAATGCCTTGCTAGGTAGGCAATGTCCACAGCCCCTCCCTAGTCTACTACTTTGGTCACCCAGTCAAAGAAATATATTAGATTCGTCTGAGATGACCTTCCCACTGTGAATCCATGCTAGCTTGGATCCTGTGCCCCGCTGGCCTCTAGGTACACAATAATTCTTTCCTTCAGAAGTGATTCCATCATTTTCCCTAGCACTGAGGTCAAACTCCCAGGTCTGTAGTTTCCTGCCTCTGCTTTGCTCCCATTTTGTCAAAGGGAATTACATCCACCCTCCTCTAGTCCTCTGGTACCACACCATCCACCCATGATTTGTTAAAAAGGGTAGTCAGTGGTGTCAGTAGTTCTCCCTTTAGTTCTTTTAGAATTCTGGGGTGAATCCCGTCGCGTCCCATTGCTTTGTTCACTTTCAGTTTCAGGAGTTCTTTCCAAACCATTTATTCTGTGAAGGGACTGGTAGTGACCCCCGCTATCCAGAGTGCTTCTATTGATTGGATTAGGTACCTCCCCCTCCTTTTCTTTCGTGACTACTGAGCAGAAACTTTCCGAACCATTTCTTCTGTGAATGGACTGGTATTGACCCCCACTATCCAGAGTGCTTCTAGCGATTGGATTAGGTACCTCCCCCTCCTCTTCTCTTGTGACTACTGAGCAGAAATATTTGTTCAGTATCCCTGCTTTTTCACTGTCCCCCTCTGCCCACCCATCCTCCTCTTTATTAAGCCTCACTATCCCTCGCCTGGTCTTTCTTTGCTCCCTAATGTACATATAAAAGGTTTTGTCCCCCTTCTTAACTGAGTTGGCTATCTTTTTCTCGGTTTGGTCCTTTGCTATTCTGACTGCCTTCCCTGCTTCCTTCTGCTTTAACTGGTACAGTTAGTTCTCTGTCTTGCTCCTTCTGTGTTTCCTTATACTTCCTGAATGCTATCTTTTTCTCCCTAACCTTCCCCGCCACCCCTTTTGAGAACCATAGTGTTTTTTTCCTTGGTTTTGATTTGTTTATTTGCTTCACACAAAGGCTTGTTGCCTCTGTGATGGCAGTTTTGATATTTCCCCATTGTTCCTCCACCCCTCCTCCTTGCCCACTTGCTAGTGCTTTTCTGAGGTACTCTTCCATTTTGCGAAAGTCAGCCCTCCTAAAGTCCAGCACTCTTACATTTGTATGGCTTGACTCTACGGCTGTTTTTATCGTGAACCACACAGTTTGGTGGTCACTTGTTCTCAGATGTCTACCCACTTCTAAATCTGAGATCTTCTCTCTGTCCCCATTTGAGAGTACCAGGTCTAAGATTGCTCCCTCCCGAGTGGGTTCCAACACTATTTCTTCTCTGTACTTCTTCCTGAGATCTCATAGAGGTGGTGCAGTCCACCATATACCTTGGGATTTACCTGGACCAGGTTCTCTCATTTAGAACCCATATTCAGGGCCACTGGTTTTCAGTTTTTACCAGAAAACCCAGTAAAATTTGGAATTTGGACTGCCTGCACACTGGAAAAAAAAAAGAATTTCATAGAATTTTGCATTTGTAACAGATTCAGTAATCTGCAGATCTTGCATTTTTCTTATTTGCTTCCTGTACTATTTTCAGTTTGCTTTATTTAACTTTTTTATTCTGATTATTTACACACATACTAAAAGAATGACAGTGGAATCCTGGTACAATCCAGCAATTTGACTTACAATCACCATTGTACTTCTTAGAATTTCAAGTCTTGAAAATGGAATTTCGTTACTTTAATCACCGTAAATCAGTGGCCTTGCCCATACTCACCAAAAAAATGTCTTGCTGTACCAGCTTGGCAATTTCCTAGCTGGGGAGTCACGACTAGTCATTTCAGAGGGTACCTTGCTTCCCCTCCTGCCATATGGCGCTCCCCTCTTACAGTCCCTTTCATACTTCAAGTTCAACAAGTTTTGAGTACTCTGCAATAAAATTGGGCATCTTGCTTCCGGAGCCCCACCCAGGAAGCACCATTGTGATGTATTACACTTACTAATTCAGTCTTCTTTGGTGGGCTGCTTAAAGTATCGTCTCCTCTGCTTGGCCTTTAAACTTGTCAAGGGTCTCTCCCCTCCCCCTAGTCTGTGCGACATCCTTATAGTTAAATCCTCGAGGAGGGTCCTGTGTTCCTCCAGTAGTACCCTATTAGAGGTACCCAAAGTTAGATCCTTTGTGGGAAAGATGCTGTTTGCATCCTCAGCAACTTACCTTTGGAACTCAATACTGTCTAAACTACAGGATTGTTCCTCACTTGGTGAACTTAAGAAGGGACTCAGAGTTGTTCTGCCGGCGCGTAGCCTTTGATCCTGTAGTTGGTGACTCTTACTTGGATTATTTTAACTGCCCTTATTTGCTTGGTGTGGATTATGTTGATATCTGATTCTAATCTGTTTGCTCTGCCTTGTGTAATCAAAGATTGTTAATATTTTTGCCATGTACTGTTAATCTGTCTTCGAGGGTGGAGTTCTTGCAGCAGGTAATACCATTAGGATTGAAGCCGTCAGGACCCCACAGAAAACTTTTAGCTAGCAGCCTGAGGTAGGGGACCGCCCCCGACGTCGGCTCCACCTGACGTCCTACGTGGTATAAAGGGGGCGGTCCACTGGTGCCACCTCAGTTCCTTTCCTGCCATCGACCCGTGTCGTTCGGCTCCACAGAGACCTCAGTCAGCAGTCGACAGCTCGAACGTTAGATAAGTCGTTTTTTCTTTCTTTATTCAAATTATATTACTTACGCCTTGTTGACGTCGTTGCCCTCTCCACCGCGGTGAAAATCTAAGTGTGCCTGCGGGAAGCAGATTCCGGTCAAAGATGGCCACGCGGCCTGCCTCATCTGCCTAGGTCTGCCCCAACAGCCTGAATCCTGCAGCCACTACCAGAAGTTCAGCCAAAAGACGCGCGCCAGAAGAGCCTACACTTTGAAGACTTTCCTCTTGGAGAGAAAGCTTGCGGCCATGCAGCGAGATTCAGGGGCCAGTTCATCCTCTCCTGCTAGAGAATCCCCTTCCAAAGACAGGGCCTCCAGGGGGAAGCATCACCACAAGGAGAAGGATCGGACCATGTCTGAATCCCGCCCAAGGTCGCCAGCCAAACAGGTGTCATCGTCTTCATCCAGCAAAAGGTCAGGTTCGGGTCCGGCTCTACAAACTGAACCTTCCCGCTCTTCCAAGTCCACTCCCACCCCTCCTCAGGGAACGCCACCAGGAGTCGGCCTCAGCGGGATACTGCTCCACCTCTCTGGCTCATCGACCTCCCAAAACCACAGTGTCGACCCAGGAAAGCCTGCCCAGGGCTCAGGACAGGCCGAGTTACTCGGAGAAGAGGAAACGTACCAAGGAACATTCCATTAGGCAGGAGGGTGCCCGGGACCAGCCACCTCCACCCCCGGCTTAGGTGTGCCCTCAGACAGACAGACGCCCGCCTAGCCATTCGCCTACCCCGATGACTCTCTCCCTGACGCTAGACACGGGGCAGTGGCCAGATGAGTATCAGCCATCTGCCCCTCCGCTGAGGGAACAAACGCCCATTAAGGCCACGCCGGACACCGGTCATCAGCCTACTGACGCCGGGGTGTCAGACCCGATGCCTGCCACTCCAACAGAGGTTCCCGAACGCCAGACACCCGCACCTGAGGACCCGAGACCTGGCTTTTCTGACCCAGCGCCGGCTCCCGCAGTCATCCCAGTGGTGGACACAGGTAACTTGTTTACCACTTGGTGCAATACCATCAAAGGGGACCTTTTCTACTGGCCACCGGCCAAGGTCCCTACTCCACCACCTATGTGGCCCCCCTCCTACCCCACATAAGGGAAACCAGGATGAGCACCCAAGTCCACATCCGAAAGAGAAACGAAAGAAGCAGACTCGGGACTCATCGGAAGAAGGGTTCCAACCTCCCTCGCCAGGACCTAAAGATTCTCCACGGTCTGCTCCGGATGATCCCTCATTCCTTGACATCATGAAGCACATCCAGAACATTTATGAGTGGGATACCAAGGCCCTAGACCTGGAGCAGAAACGCCTTGCCAAGTTCCTTGGAGAAAAGGAACCAAAGCCCTTGGTTATCCCACCATTTGTGGAGCCCTTCCAGGATGTTACTCGCCTCACTTGGCACACACCATCCTCTATCCCAGCAGTTCCAAGGAAAGCGGATAGACTCTATAAGTCTCCCAAATCAGAATCGTTCCTGGCGGAACGGCCGAAGGCTAACTCATTAGTCCTTACAGCTGCCCATGGGCGGGGGGGCTCAACCTAAACATTTAAGCTCCCAGCCTCCCAACCCCATCTCTAAGAAATTAGACAGCTGGGGCCATAAGGTCTTCTCCTCAGCTACCGGGTCAATCAGGTTGCTGAACTTTATGGCCCATATGATCTCCTACCAGCAATCCCTGTGGAGAAAGACCATGGACTTGGTAGAGACCCTCCCTGAGTCTGACTCCAAACAGGAGATTTTAGCTTGTGCCTAGTTGGGCCTGGATGTGGACAAGCACGCCCTCCAGTGTTCTTATGACACAGTAGATATGGATTCCAGGGCCGCCGCCTCGGGAATATGTATGAGACTGCAGTCCTGGCTCAGACTCACAGGATTCCAGCCGGATCTTCGGGAGTCCATTCTGGATTCTCCTTTTCAAGGCAGTGTTTTATTTGGTCCTGAGGTGGAACAGATGGTGAAACAACTTCAGGAGCTGGGGAGAGCGGTGGCGGACATACACCAAATGTACAAGTCCCAGCCCCAAGCACCCCGCCGATGTCCTTTTTGTCAACGTCAAGGACAAAGTGGCAAACAATCCCAGGGAAAGGGATTCAAAAGGCGGGGGAGCCCTGCCCCTCAAGGTTCCCAGGGCCCAAAGCAGCCTAAAGCTCCCAGGGCCCAGGCCCCTCCAACCCCCTCGACCTGACTCCCCCTGCCGTCCCCCCTCCTCTCGAGGACAGGCAGAGTGAGCAGGTAGGAGGGCGGTTTGAGCTTTACCCACTCGAATGGTCCGGTATCACTGCAGACCAATGGGTACTGGATACTATTCAGAAAGGGTATTCAGTAGAGCTCTCCTCTATCCCACCGGACAACGCACCCCCCCCCCACGTCCTGTTGTTCACCGGATCACAGCCTCCTCCTAGAAGGAGAGATCCAGCAGCTCCTAGACAAAAGAGCTATTCAAAGGGTCCCACAGGCCCAGACTTGGAGAGGTTTCTACTCCTGTATCTTCCTCGCCCCGAAGAAAACAGGAGACCTTTGTCCCATTCTGGACCGCAGCCAGCTCAGCCTCTCCGTGAAGTACCAGAGGTTTCACATGATCACCCTGAGAACCGTCTTTCCCCCTACTTCAGCAAGGAGATTGGCTATGCTCACAAGATATGCAGGACGCCTGCCTGCATATCAAGGTTCTGAAGTCCCACAGACGGTTTCTACAGTTCTGCTTCAGTGATGAGCACTACCAGTTCAGGGTTCTGCCCTTCGGCCTTTTTTCAGCTCCCAGGGTCTTCAAGTGCCTAGCAGCAGATCTCCGCAGGAGAGGCCTCTTTGTCTACTCCTACCTGGACGATTGGCTCCTCTCCGCTCAGTTGGAGGTGGAGGAGCTTCTGATCGCCCTAAGAGAGACGCAGGCTCTGTTTTCCTCCCGGGGCATCACGGTAAACTGGCGGAAGTTGCACCTCTGGCCAACACAGCAGCTGCAATTCATCAGAGCTATCCTGGACACCAAACGGGAGAGCTTTTCTGCCTCCGCACAGAGCAGATCGCCTTCAGGGTTTAACCAGAGTTCTCCAAAGAACCCCTCCTCCCCTGCTCGGGTGGTCCTACAGCTGCTGGGTCACATGGCGGCGGCCATCGCCACAGTTCCCTTAGTCAGGCTCCATATGAGGACACTTCAGTGTCACCTCAGAGTGCAGTGGGATCAATCGGTGGACGATCTGGATCTCTAGAGCGGTTCATCGTTCTCTGGAATGGTGGCTCCTCGTGGACAGTCTAAGCGGCGGAGTTCCTTTCCGCAGACCCTGACCGCTTCAGACCCTGACCACAGACTCCTCTCTGTTAGGCTGGGGGGCTCATCTAGGGGCTCACAGGACACGGGGGTCTTGGTCTATCACAGAGAGCTCTCTTCATATCAGTGTTCTGGAAATGAGAGCAGTGCTGAATGCACACTCTGCATTCAGAGACCAGCTTCTGCCGGGTCCTCTTCAGGTGCAGACAGACAACACACCAGTTGTCTCCTACATCAACAAACAAGGGGGAACTCACTCGTGCCCCCTTTGCAGAGAAGCCATGAGAGATGGGACTGGGCAGTAGAACACAATTTGGACCTCACCGTGGTCCACTTGCCAGGGGTCCAGAATGTCCTTGCCAACAGTTTCAGTCACTCTACCTCTCAGAATCACGAGTGGGAACTGTGCCAAGATGTCATGGACGACCTCTTCAACAGGTGGGGCCAGCCAGAGCTGGACCTCTTTGCGGCCCTGTGCAATGCCAAACTGTGCAATTTTTGCTCGCCCGCTCCAGGGCCTGGTGTTTTCTGGTGAGCGTATTGTCCCTCTCTTGGACAGGGAAGTTCCTATATGCCTTCCCTCCCTTTCTCCTCATTCAGAGAGTACTGCTCAAATTGCAGTCAGAGGTAGCCAGAATGATTCTGGTGGCCCCTCTATGGCCTCGTCAAATCTGGTATCCGCTGCTCCAGCAACTGTCCCTGGAACCTCCAGTTCAGTTGCCACTCTCCACCCACTTGCTGTCAAAAGAACAGGGGATTCTAGTCCATCCTGCTCTTCACTTTCTTCACCTGCATGCTTGGCCCCTGCAGTCTTAGTGGAAGAGAGACTAGGAGTGTCAAGCAGGGTGGCTGAAATTCTGGTAGCAGTGAGGAAGCCTTCCACCAGAGCCACTTACGCTCTGAAATGGAAGCGCTTCTGCTTGTGGGCGTCTGCCCATTCCCTAAATCCCTTGAGTTGTCCAGCTAGACACGTACTAGAGTATCTCTGTCACCTTTTGGACTTAGGATTGAGTTACTCCTCAATCAAGGTGCACATGTGTGCGGTCTCCGCATATCATGACCCAATAGGAGACAAAACTCTGGCTCAAATGTATGCCTGCAAAACCTTCCTTCTAGGGGTATTATACATCAGACCTCCCAAGAGGGACATTGTTCTTCCTTGGGACCTTCTTTTTGTACTGAAGAAACTCACACTTCTTCCCTTCAAGCTGGCAGCCTCTTGCGAGCTGTGCTTCCTCTCATAGAAGACTCTTCTCTTGGTAGCCATCACCTCCGCTTGAAGGGTCTCTGAACTCCAGGCTCCAATGTGTTAAAAAAAAAAAAACACATACATAATCTTTTACAGGGACAGGGTGAATCTTCTTACGAACCCCAGATTTATTCCGAAGGTGGTGTCCATACTGACCCTTAACCGGATATCAACCTTCCGGTATACTACCCAAATTTTTCCAACCAAGGTGAGGTGCTGTTGCACACCTAGGATGTTCATCGCATTTTGAGGCATTACCCCACAGGACTCGCTCCTCTAGAAAGTCGGACCAGTTGTTTGTCTCTTTCGCTAAGCGAATGGTGGGAGCTCCTGTTTCTAAACAGACACTAGCCCGTTGGTTAGTACAATGCATTACGTTCTGTTACCAGCACCACGACAGACCTCTTGTGGGTGCTATCAGGGGTCATTCCACCAGAGCTGTGGCATCTTCCTTTGCGGCCCTCAAGAACGTCTCTTCAGCTGATATTTGTGCTGCTGCCACGTGGTCTTCCATCAACACCTTCATCAGGCACTACAGCCTGGACATCGCTTCCAGAAGGAGAGCAGGTTTCAGACTAGCAGTCCTGCAAGGCCTTCTCTTATAGATGTCCACTTCAGCTTTTCAGCATATTTCCCACTGCCCTATCAGACCTGGGCCTATCTTTGGGTACTGCTTGGGACTAAGTACTAATGGTATTACCTGCTGCAAGAGCTCCACCCTCGAAGACAGATAGTACAGTTACGTGAGAACTTACCGTAACAGTAGATCTTCGAGACGAGCTCTTGCAGCAGGTGGCTTTCTCGCCCTCCATCCCCCAGAATAGTTTGTTATGGGATACCTTGTCATCAGACCATGGTGCGGAATTTGCTGCCTGGTTCTCCAGCTTTATTTCTAGCCGGGTCTCTGGTGGGAGAACTGAGGTGGCGACAGGGGACCGCCCCCTTTATACCACGTAGGATATCAGGCGTAGCCTGAGACGGTTATCTATAAGATTTCCGTGGGGACTTGACACCTCATGGCTTCAGTCATAATGGTATTACCTGCTGCAAGAGTTCCTCTCGAAGATCTACTGTTATGGTAGGTTCTTACGCAACTGTACTTTCCATGTCTTGCTATATGTATTTTTCTCACTGACCATGTATTTTGACTAGTAATGTCTGATTGTTATATATCATTAATTCCAGGTCACCCCTGAAAAAGGCACTCCTGTGTCTCCGTGGGCCTACCCAGTTAAGAAAATTAATAAAATACATTTTTTAGCAACCTTGAAGGCAGCTTGCCACTTACCAATAATATGAAGCACAGGAGCAGGTAAAAACCCTAGTTCACTGGTATAAAAATGTCTCTTCTCTTTTTAGGTGTGCCCTGTATCACAGACTGTGTGATGGCAGAGATTGAGAAGTTGGGCCAGAAGTACAGACTAGCGTTGAGGTAGGCCTCACTCTTCAGAGGTGAAGACTTTGGTGTCTCCTGATTAGATAGTGCTAACTGTCATGTGGAGACATAGCCTAGCAATGCAAGGAGGAACTGTGGCACTGGCTGAAAAGTTTTAAGCCGTATTGGGACCATTACAAAGAACTTGTCCAAAAGCTCAAAAATGTGAAAAACTCACACTTTTATGTTAGCATATAGCTCACTGAAATAATTGAATAGCATATAGTTTGTCCAATTAAAAATGTAGATTTAATAAAAAATGTCAGTAAAAAGAATACTGGGGAAGGGGCCAGCCTGGTGGCGCTGAGGGTTGAGGCACTGGATGTCACACCTTGTGCTCCACTGGCAACCCAGGAACAGACCTGGGTCACTGGGGGTCAGCTAGGGAGGTAAGATTGGCGTCCCAGCGGATGCTCTTCTCCATGAGAGGAGGGCTGTTACCAGGCAGCAATGTCTGCAAGTGTTGCCGCCTGTGGAAGCATGGTGGCAAGCGCGACTGGCACCTCAAGGGAGTCTGGGTGGGGAGGCGCTGTGCACGCTTGGCGGTGTGGCATCTTGCAAGCACCCTGCCGTCTGGACGTAAGTCCCTTTGCATCAGCGCCCTCAGGGGGAGTGAGACGAACCAGTAGAAAAACCAAAGGCAAAAAAAATCCTGGTATCATGCATCATGGCGCTGGATTCCAGGTATATAGTGGCCCAACTGACAAGACCAGGAGGATAAGGATTCCCCAGGCCGAGACCAGGAGGAAGAAAAAAAACAAACAACCAAACTTTTTCAGCCACTGCCACTGTCCCTCCCACCCCTTTGCATTGCAGGACTGAGTGTTCACGTTGTGATTGTTCTCACTTGGTAGTGTTTAAGCATCATTCATCGTAATGAGCTGGGTTTCTCAGTGCAGAATGACATTTCAAAAACAGGCCCATAGCAACATGGCTTCGCTTTGCTTTGGGGGTCCCTGAAAGCAGAACTGATCTGGCCAAAAATTGTGAATGTCCTCATACCTCAGGCATGTTATATGGCTGTGAGGAGGGGCTTGTACAGCCTTTCACACAGCATTAGTAGAGTGCTTCCTTACCCCCACCTCTCAGTAGTATCTGCAGATTTTATACCGACTCAACAGGGTATCCAGAAAATAGTGCGAATATTAGTTAAGGAAAACTGTCAATGTTAAATAACTCCCAAAAGCCTTACCCATGCTTAGGCGTTTACATAAGGAAGATGCTATATTTCACATATGAGAACTTACTGTTTTTTAATGTTATGAAAGTCGGGGCTCACTGCAAAATGTCGGATGCCGCGTGGATCCATTTCACTGGAAATTGTGGCTCTGCACTGCTCGCTTCAGTAAGCAAGTGGTGTGGTGCCGCACTTTCCCATGAAATGGAACTGTGCAGCATCTGATATTTTGGAGAACCCTGGACTTTACCAAATAAAAAAAAAGTAAGTTCCCATATGTGAAAAATACCGTTTCCCTTACAAAATACCTAATCGGGGCAGGGGGAGGCTTTGGGGGTGGGGCACTGAGATTATGACAGTTTTCCTTTAAGAACGTGCGTTACCTTGAAAGAAAAAAATAGGCTGTTGGTTGACTAGGATCTGCAGCTTATCCAGTAGGTAGGGAAATGGGCAGACTAGGTGGGCCAAGTGGTCCTTATCTGCCCATCAGAGTCTCTGTTTCTGTAGGTTCAGGAATGGGCTCCTGTCACTTGGGAGCCAGCGGGGGAGGGAGGACTTAGTCTTCAGGACATCCCTCAGGACCGGGGGATCTTGTGTCCAGCTCTTTATCTGCCACTCAGCGAAGACTGGATAGTATTGCACTGCTCTAACACTGTGTGCACTGCTGTGCGAAGTTAGGTATAGAGAAGGTGGTTGTAAACCCCAACCAAACCAAAAAATTCCAGCAATGCTCTGCACTCAAGGCATAAACATGAGGTACACACCTGATTCAGTTCAAAATTTCGCTTGGTACAATTGCATGAAAATACAGGATTCGTCACTTGAGCTGTGCTCCCTTAGGTCAGGACGCACATGCTTGAGGAGGGCGTGCACTCAGTACTGATACACGCTGTGCACAGTAGCAGCCCTAGTGGGTGATAAAACCAAAGGTGGAAAAAAAAACAACCACAGCTGGATGATCCTCGTGTGGCCACCTCCTTTGGACCTGTCCTTGGGGACAACATGCTACTATGTGTAAAATCAGCAGAAGGTTTGAGAGGGTTGTGCGTATGTAGCTGAAATTTAACTGAATTGTCATTTAGAACAGTAAAGACTGAGCCTCTGGACTGCTTTTAGATTGTGTCTAGGGAAAGTGACTTCTATCATTATTACTCCCCCTCAGGAGTTGGGACTTAAATTATAAAGAGATGCTAGACAGCAGGTTACAGCATAGAATCCCCACGGAATGGCTCAGTTTCTGAACCCTTCTCATCTTGCCATCTGTTCTAAACCTTTTACACACCTTTTCCTTCAGGTTTTTTTTTATATGAAAACCTTTTGTTAATCTATGTTAATATGAAAGAAGAACTGGGCATTTCAGGCTGGTGTAACTTCTCCCCTCAGTCTTTAGTCTTCACCTTGTCAGTCGGGGTCACCACAGCTGTACCCTTCCTCCAGTATGGATGGCAGGCATGTGTCTGCCTTCGCTTTGTCATTGATCAGCAAGTGGTGCCTGAATCCCAGGGGATTCCACACTCTTACTCCCTAGGAGTTGCGCACACACCCCTGCAGTGTGCTAGGCTCTCAACTGCTCTCCCCAGTGTAAGATTTAAGAATTTGCAAACATCCCCAGTCTCCTGGGGACCAACATGACATCATTTCTGACACAGGAATCAGAACCCAGCATGCGATCACTTTTTTTAATTTAAATTTAATTGAAGCAAAGTCTAGCCAATAGATTACATAGAGACAATATCAGCAGAATAAGAAGGGTGAAGCGGGGTTATACAGGAATAACATAGCATGGAATAGTGTACTCGGACATCGTGGCCACAGGGTGCTCCCCAGCCTGCCCTCAAGAGCAAGATTCCAGGATTCCCCGAGGAGGATTCTCTCTTCTGCACTCGTGGTCTGGTGCTGAACGCAGCCGGCCACAGGGTGCTCCCCAGCCTGCCCTCAAGAGCAAGAGTCCAGGATTCCCTCCTCTACACTAGAGGTCTGGTGCTGAACGCAGCCGGCCGCAGAGTGCTCCCCAGCCAGCCCTCAAGAGCAAGATTCCAGGATTCCCTGAGGGGGATTCCATCTTCTGCACTAGTGGTCTGGTGCTGAACGCAGCCAGCCACAGGGTGTTCCCCAGCCTGCCCTTAAGAGCAAGATTCCAGGTACGCTTTGGGAAAGCAGCTTGCTAGCCGTGAACTCAGTTGGTGGATGGTGCTTGAAATTGGGTCTCCTATAGGCAGATTCAGCACTCCGTCTCTCCCTGACTGGCTTCAGCTCCTGGAGATTTGAACTGCCTGGTACTATCCCCTGGAGCTCATCTCTCTGCTGCCTAAATTTCTTTTTTTTCTAACCTCTGCAACTAAATCTGTGATGTGCCTTTGTGCCCACTGCTGAATTTGAATTGTTAGTGTAGGGAACTACAACCATTTTTGAATTAAGAGTAGGAAACTATAGCATTTTTGGAGTGTTTCAACTGCCTTAAACTATTTAAGTATTAATAAAGTTTGAAGTTAAAAACTGCTTTGTCTAACTGCTGAATTGCTGTTTCTTCCACCTGCCCCACCAACCCCACTTGCCTTTTCCTCGGTGATACTGTTGGTGCTTAATACCAGCCACTTCCACAGCGATTCTCTCCCTCTCTGGCTTACTTAGCACCCTTAATTTCTCACCTTGTTACAGAATTCTTTTGTCTCCTTACTTACCCTGCCTCCCAAACTCTGAAGCATTTGTTCTGTTGGTGCACATAAGCTGATTTCTCCCTTCTCTCTTCAGGATTCCCTGAAGGGGATTCCATCTTCTGCACTAGCGGTCTGGTGCTGAATGCAGCTGGCCGCAGGGTGCTCCCCAGCCTACCCTCAAGAGCAAGATTCCAGGTACGCTTCGGAAAAGCAGCTCCAGTCCAGCTTGTGAGCCGTGAACTCAGTTAGTGGATGATGCCTGAAACTGGGTCTACTATAGGCAGATTCAGCACTCCGTCTCTCCCTGACTGGCTTCAGCTCCTAGAGATTGAACAGCCTGGCACCCGTCTGCTGTCTAAATTTCTTTTTTGGAAGTGCTGACTTTTCCATTAGCAGATTATATCTTTTAGCCACTAGAGGGCCCAGTTATAAGCACACTTACCCAATCCAATAAAATACAATACAATTCCTATCTCATTTCACTTATTTCTGTGGTCAGTCTATCACTATTCATCAGTGTTTGCCCCTTCCCTCTTCTACTTCTGTCAAGGCCTGTGCTTTTGGGATCACCCCCTGTTGCCTAACACTCAACCCTGTTCTACTCCCCTCCACCACCCTAACCTCATAAGCTCTGCACTCTCTTCTTACCCTCTGCTTTGGACACCTGTACCTCTTTTTGCTATGTCCATAAACACCTTTCTAATGCTGCCTCTACTTCTGTTTTTCATACCCCTCAACTCCACTAGTACTGGTAGCCCCCCCCATTTACCAGCATCGCCACTCTATGTTGGGATATATCCCTTGGTGTACCCTACCGCCATCCAAAACACACTACTGTGCTCCCGTGCTAGCCTCCCTCAATAATAACTGAGACAGTCTCCTCCCCATCCCTGAGTACCCCCTTCTTCAGTTATGCCCTGCAGTAACACACCTGCTAAAAAATCTGTCAGAAGTAGATGGCGTTCGACTCACAAGCTCCTTGCTCACTATCTTGCTAGGATTGCACTTCTCCTCCTGCTCCTAGCTGGGAATGTACACCTAAACCCTGGTCCGCCCACCTCGACATACGAACGACACAAGAAACAAGGCTCCATCAAGCTGGCGACTCTTAACATCTGCAGCCTGCCAGCTGAGCTCGATGCACTCCAAGTCTGGGTGTTACAGCATAGGCCGGACGTTATAGCCTCAGCGAAACTTGGCTCTCTCCTAAGGTGCCAGACAACGCTGTATCCATTCCAGGCTATGCTGTGTTCCAACTCGACAGAATTGCCAAGAGAGGGTCTGGCTGCGCTATTTATTTGAGGGACACTCTTAAAGGGCTAGTCATCCCATTACCTCCCTCTGCAAACAACTCTTTAACAGGTAAAATAATCCTGGGCCAGCAGGGAAAATCCCTTACAGTTGCATCAGTATACATCCCCACGCGTGAACATGTTACAGGCTTCCAAATGATTGCAGACTTCATGGACGACAGCACCTCCCGTGGCGAGACAATTATAATGGGTGACCTAAATGTTAACTGGCTAGCTCCAGAAGCTGACCCATATAAGGATGCCATTGCTGCCCTAGACATGACTCAAATGGTCGCCTCTCCCACTAGGTTTAATTATAAGTCTGGTAGTAGCTCCTTACTTGACCTGATTCTCACCTCTCATCCCAGCAGAATCACTAGCACTGAAGTTCTCCCAGATGCCCTCAGTGGTTACTCCCCAGTTATTTGCCACTGGTCAAACAAGGCACCTAAACCCAAGTCCTCTTTCTTCTGTAAAAGAATCTTAACAAAAGGAAAGCTTCCACAATTCCTTACTGCCCTGTCAATGGTTGACTCGACACCCTTTGACTCCTTGAGCAGTGTCGACTAAGCACTTGACTTCTTCATTGCCCAGTTTAACAAAGTTTGTAACAGTTTTGCGCCTCCCCCATAAATGCAAACTGTCTCACACTAATCACTGGATTAACTCTGAACTCATCTCCATGATGCGAAACCGAGATAACCTCTGGCACCAAGCCATGCACTCAGGGAAACCACACGATATGCAGCTCTATAAGGCGGCTAGGAATCGGTGCACAATAGCTATACGCAGAGCCAAGCAAGTCTTCTACAACCAGGAACTTACTAACTCCTGGAGAAATAGCAAACCCTTCTGGGAGAACATCCAGAGCCTCACGGGTAAACCAAGCAAATCCTCCCCCGCAATGACTGAGGTTAACAGCTCCACTTTACAGGACCCCAAAGAAATAGCAGACTCCTTTAATCTCGCATTCACTGATCTTAGCAGTGTCCTTCCCCCAAACTTCTTCTTTGACAACTCTGCCTGTCACTACCTCAATAAAAAAATCAATCTCCAAAGTAATACCCCCTCGTTCTACTTTAAGAGGGTATTCTTGTCTGAAGCTAAAAGATGTCTTAACAAAGTGCTAAGCAAAGCCAGTTTCAGCAGCGATACCCTTGACCTCAAACTCCTCTCTCTCCCTCGACGTTGTCCTACAACCTCTCACTAAACTTCTGAATCTGTCACTCTCTTTTATAAACAGTTCCCTCAGCTCTGGAAATCAGCAGTGGTCACGTGGTGACAGGTCTCTTTTCTCTAACTACTGCCCTATCTCTATCCTCCCACCACTCTCCAAGGCGTTGGAACGAATTGTAGCTGACCAGTTGTCTGAACACCTCAACAAATATAACTTACTCTGCCCGCAACAACATGGCTTTAGAAAAGCCCAAAGTACTACCACCGCCCTGCTTGACTTCACCAGCCATATTCATAAAGTGATTGACACTGGTCACCTATTGGGTGTGGTGTTCATTGGTTTGACCAAGGCATTTGACACCGTGAACCACCAAGTCCTGCTTCACTCACTCTCTCTCCTCCCTTGGACTATTTAATGATGTAACCAGATGGTTTGAAAGCTACCTCTCGGCAAGGAGCCAAAAAGAATCATTGATTCTCTCTCAAGTGCCCTTCCTGTCCGCTCTGGTGTATCCTAGGATTCCATCCTTGGCCCTCTACTTTTCAGCCTTTTCATCAATACTCTTCCTGCAGCTTGCAATAATAACTTAATACTCTATGCCGATAATGCAGTCATCTTTTCCTCCCATACTGACCCTGTCTCGCTCTTCAAGGTGCTACAGATGAACTTCAGCCTAGTTGAAACCTGGCTTCTCCAACATAAGCTGTTGATGAATTACAAAAAAACAAAGTCCATGCTGTTCCATAGCTCTCACAGCAAATACAGATTCATAAACTTCACCATATGTAATGAACTTTAACAGCCACTTGAGCAAGTGCAGGAGTTTAAATACCTTGGTATTACCCTTGATTGCACAATGTCTTTCAGCTTGCATGTTCAACACATCTCAAAATCAGTCAACTCCAGAATTGGGGTCGTCTACCACCACCGTCGCTGTCTTACCAAAGAGGTTATGTGCGCAGCCATAACTGCCTCAGTCCTACCAGTCATTGATTACGGGCTTGTCTTCTAGGGCTGCCATTGATACCACCCTAAAACGGGTCAAGACAGCCCTTAACAAATGCTGTGGACTTCTCACTGGCTCAGGGAAGCATACGCATACCTGTGATATCTACAAGCAATCCAACTGGCTCAATCTAAATAGTAGACTTGCCTACTGGACCTGCCTACTGGCTAAGAAAATTTGTCTTAACCTCACACCCCCTGCAACTCATGCCTTAATGTTGCTCGCAGTCACTGCACATTTTACGCGCAGTTTCCTCACGCCAATGTTTATCGTTACGTTCTGCCGTACCATCCAGGCTCAACGTGCTTTCCACACCAGGGTCCCCCTGCTGATAAACAACCTTCCCCCTGAAATTGTAGCTGAAAACAACCTTGGCCTATTCAAACATAAACTCCGCCAGCAGCTCACTGACTTCAGCAGTTGTGACTGCTCTGTCTAGGTTTTCGGCTTTGTTTCACCTCTCCCTCCACTTCTCTCCTCCCTTGCTACCCTCCCCACTTCTCTCTGCCCTTCCATCCCCTGCTACTGCCCTTCTCTCTCCCACCCCCACCTACCATTGTACCCCCTCTCACCTCCCACCTACCATTTCACCCCCTCTCCCACTCCTCTCCTCCTCCCTATCACCCTATCTCTTGTTGCTCCACCCCAGACTACCTAGCACTTATCTTTCTGTTCTTGCACTTACGATAGTGTCAAATCCTTGACTGCCTACCCCTTTTCCCCACCCCTCCCTCTTATGTCACCCCCCCAACCCTTGCTCCACTTATGTCACCCCAGGATGGTTTTCATTTGTTTTTGTGCCTTGCTATATATACACCCGTATTGTTAATTGTGCGTTATTTGCCATTGATTGTTTGCTACTGTGCTAGTCTGTACACATGTACTGTCTTTTGCTACTAAGTTAAACTCCTGACCTATATTGTATCTTACCTCTGCTTGCTTCTATGTTAACCTCCTGACCTTGTATTGTATCTTACCACTGTTTTGCTTGCATCCATTGCTGACGCTGAACCTTTGTAAAAGAACCCTTGGTTCAAAGGTATTTGTAATCCTAGTAATAAATAAATCCCATAATAGGGCTGTAAGATAATAAACAAGAAACCTACAGCAAATGGCAGGATCTGTCGGGGAACCACTGAGGCCCCCCCACCCAAGCAAGGCTAGGGAGTGGCATAACCGATTTGTCAAAATATTTATGGATTCTCTCCCCTCAACACCCAGTGCATGATATGGTCATGAACCGTGTATCCAACTGAAGTAACTACCCCAGCCATTTTGTAAAGCTTTGGGGCTGGAAGTCCGGGTCTACCTGTGCATAATAGAAGAAGCCAGAAGGGGAAGGAAACATATTCAAGTCAGTGCTTTACAGTAACTGGTAATTGCTATTTTTCTTTTAAACTTAGATTGTGGGCTTTTAGTGACACTGTACTTTCTTTGTTGTCTTTACTTAGAATTGTTTTTTGGGCTGTTGAAAATTTAAAACGTAGTGGTGGTGTATTTCTTTGCTGTCTTTAATTGCTGCACATTTTCGCCCCCTCCCCAACTCTTAATTATATGCCATGTTAAATCTGATTGACAGGAGCTAAACACAGGTATAGTAAGGGTGTGTGGTAGGAGGCATAAGGGGAAGAAGCCCACCCTCAGCACGACAAGTGTTTTGACTCATTTATTTATTTATTGGTTTATTTTCTTTTTTTTTTAAAAAGAAAATATCTGAGGATCAGTGGCAGGATTTTAGGACAGTAAATTAATAAAAAGGGAACTAGGAGAGCTTCAGTAGCAGACAAGTAGTGGAATAGCAGTATAATTGCAGTATAATGTGGGAGTGGTGCAATGCAGTGGCTGTGGGGCAGCCATATTCAGGCAGACCTTCTGGACACTGAGGTGCTGCCCTATCTGCATGCATCTCTCTGGACTGCGGGATGAGGTAGCCAGACTCAGAGCGAAAGTAAACTGTGTCAGGAGTACCATCACCCCTATCCAGAGACCACCCAGTCCAATGCAACTGCCTCAAAGGATGCCGAGAACGAGGAGCACTTGGATGACAGTGGGCTCAGGGAGGGTTAGAGCAGTCAGGCAGAGGCACATCCCAGATCCTATTCCACTCAAGAACTCATATGCCATACTGGCAAACAGGGACAACCAAATAGAGGTACCCAGAGAAGTGGAAGGAAAGGATGTGGAGGTTAGCCAAGGAGGTGACCTCAGTGGGGAAAGCAGTGGACCCCAGAGGAGGAGGAGGAAGCGAATCCTGGTGGGGGACTCCATCATAAGAGGGATCCAGCTAGGAACACAGGAGGGGACGGACAGGGAGGTGAGGTGCCTACCAGGTGCCACGGCATGGAGGGATGGAAGGAAGATCCTGGGGATCACTGGGAAGGCAAGACGGAGGGTGAGCTGATGTCATTATCCACCTAGGTACTAATGACCTGGCAAATGGGGAGCCAAAGGAAGTTCAGGAAGAGTTTAGGAAATTGGGGAGGGTCTCAAGCAAGTAGCTACTTCTGTCACTTTCTCAGAAGTACTACCTGTGAGAGGCAAGGGAGAACATAGGGTGCATGCACCAGGAACTTTAACTCATGGTTGAAGAACTGGTGCTGTGAGGAAGGGTTTGATTCATTGGTGACTGGGGACCCACCTGGAGGATGGAGGTTTGTTCAAGCCTGACGGCCTGCATCCATCCTGGAGGAATTCCAGCACTCAATGATAAGTTTAAATGCTACATTGACAAGCATTTAAACTAGCAAAGGGGGTGGCAGGCCAGCAAGGAGGGTACCTACTTGCTCACCCCCACAGCTAGCAGTGGAACCAGTGAACCAGAGGAGTGGCTATCTCACAAAGCAGTGTGCAAAGATGGAGATTAGCGCCCAAGAGGTGGATAGGCAGAAAAGGGCAAAATTCAGCAGAAGGGCAGACAGCAAGGAGAACCAGGGATAAAGGACAACCAAGGAAGGGGCTGGAGTGGAACTGCAAAACAGTCTAGGAGGTCAAATCATGGAAACCATGTGCAAATGCCAGGAGCCTTAGCAACAAGATGGAAGATCTGGAGGCTGTCATGGTGCAGTCAGACCTGGACATTGTGGCCATCACTGAAACCGGTGTAATGATAACCATGACTGGGAGATGGCCATACCTGGCTACAACATATTCAGAAGAGACAGGGCAGGCAGGAAGGAGGAGGAGGAGTGGCACTGTATGTGAAAAATGACATAAAGGCCACAGAGATCCAGGAGGAACAAATGGGGGAGAGATACTGTGGGTTAGCTGAAAGGAAAATGGGGCCAGCTATCTCACACAGGTGTGGTCTATAGACCACCAGCCCAGGAGGAAGAAACAGATAGGGAGCTGATGCTAGCCATCCAAAGGATGGCAGACAAGGGTGAGGTAGTACTGGTTGGAGACTTCAATATTCCAGACGTGGACTGGAGCATCCCAGCAGTAGCATCAACTAGGAGCAGATTTATCCTGGACTCCCTTCAGGGTGCCTTCCTCAAGCAACTGGTCATGGAACCAACTCGGCAGAAGGCAATACTGGACCTTGTGCTCACAAACAGGGACAGTGTGATGGGGGTAACAGTGGGGAGCACCTGGAGAACAGTGACCACCAGTCATTGTGGTTTGAAATCACAGAAAGAGCAGAACCAAACCACACAAAAAACACGTATCCTGGATTTTAGGGGGCAGACTTTGGGAAAATGGGGAGATACTTGAAAGAGGCATTAAGGGAATGGGACAGGAATCAGGGTTGAGGAACAGTGGGCAGTATTTAAAATGGGGATTACAAGAGCAACAGATTATGCATTAAGCAGGTTAGCAAGAGGAAAAGGAAGAGGAGACCATTATGGTTTTCCAAAGAGGTAGCAAAGAAAGTGAAAGCCAAAAGATTGCATTCAGGCAATACAAAAGACACAGGCAGAAGGGATAGGGAGAAGTACCAGGAGAAGCAAAGGGAGGCAGGGAGGTCAGTAAGGGAAGCCAAAGCTCAGACAGAAGAACACATTGCAAAATCAGTGGGTAGAGGGACAAAACCTTTACAGGTACATAAGTGAAAAAAGAAAGGCAAAGGGAGGATAGTGAGACTGATGGGGAGGATGGAGGCCGCGTGGAGGATGACAACAGTAAAGCCGGCGTACTGAACAGGTATTTCTGCTCAGTCTTTACTGAGGAAGAGGAGGTAATAATAGGTCTGAAGGAGTACAAGGGGTGAGAATGGTGCAGAAATGGACACAAGTCCCTTTACAGGAAAGGGTCCTGAAGGAACTGGAAGTAATAAGAGTTGATAAAGCAATGGGGCCAGATGGGGTGCACCCCAGGGTCCTTAAAGAACTAAGAGAGGTGGTGGCTGAACCTCTGGCTATCCTGTTTAGCCAATCACTGGAAACAGGGGAGGTACCTAAAGACTGGAGGACAGCAGATGTAGTCCCCTTATACAAAAGTGGGAACAAAGAGGAAGCAGGGAACTACAGACCAGTCAGCCTCACCTAGGTAGTGGGGAAGATCATGGAAGCACTACTGAAGGAGAGATTGGTGGAACATCTGGTTGTCAGTGGACTATAGGACCCAAGGCAGCATGGTTTCACCAGGGGGAGGTCATGTCAGACCAACCTTGTTGAATTTTTTGACTGGGTGACTAGGGAGGTGGATCAGGGAGGGCAGAGGGCTATCTGGACTTCAGCAAGGCCTTTGACACTGTGTCACATAGAAGACTATTACACAAACTGGGGAGTATGGGTGTGGGCAGGACAGTAGTGTGGTGGGTAGGTAACTGGCTGGGCGGCAGAACACAGAGGGTGGTGGTAAATGGCTGTCACTCCACAGAAGGAAGAGTGACCAGTGTGGTACCACAGGGATCAGTGCTGGGACCGGTCCTATTCAACATCTTCATCAGTGACATTGTGCAGGACCTAGAAGGCAAAATGTCACTGTTCCCTGATGACACAAAGCTCTGTAACAGAGTAGACACACCAGAGGGTGTAGACAGAATGAGAAGGGACCTGCAGAAACTTGAAGAATGGTCAGGGATTTGGCAGTTGAAATTCAATGCAAAGAAGTACAAGATAATGTATATGGGACACAAAAACCCTGGCACAATATATCAGTTGAGGGGTGAGGATATAGCATGCACCAAGCAGGAAAGGGATCTTGGGGTTATCATCTCTGATGACCTCAAGGTAGGGAAACAGTGTGACAAGGCAGCAGGTAAAGCAAATAGGATGCTGGGATGCATAGGCGGGACATCACCAGCAGGAAAAGGGAGGTCATAATTCCACTATACAAGACACTAGTGAGGCCCCACCTGGAGTACAGTGTACAGTTCTGGAGACCATACCTACGTAAGGACATAGACAGGGTAGAGAAGGTTCAGAGGAGGGCAACAAAGATGGTGCATGGATTGCATCACAAGTCCTATGAGGACAGGTTGAAGGAACTGAACATGTACTCCCTGGAGGAGAGGAGGGAGAGAGGGGATATGATAGAGACATACAGGTATCTTACAGGGAGGAACAGGGTGCAGGAATACACTATTTTTAGCGAAAAAGATGTTCCAGGACTAGAGGGCATGGGATGAAGTTGAAGGGAGGACGATTCAGAGGAAACGTGAGGAAGAATTTCTTCACAGAACGGGTGGTGGACAAGTGGAACACCCTGCCAGAGGAAGTGGTGGGGCTGAAACAATCACGGGATTTAAGAATACATGGGATAGACATGAAGGAATTCTGGAGGTCAGGGGTAAGGGGCAACAGACTTCTAGGAAAACATAAACTGAATTTACAAGCTCAAATGGGCAGACTGGGTGGGCCATAGGCCCTTATCTGCCGACACTGTCTATGTATCTGTGTATTACAAAATCAAGGACTGCCAGTGAGTTTGAAAGTGAGGGATTATGTTATGTAATATGGCCTTTAACCTTTCCATGGCATATATTTCACTCATTATTATTTGCTATAATCTAACCGACGGAGGATCCGGAGACATCCAGCATCTGGTTGCTCCTTTTTTTTGTAGCTGATAAATAGACATAGGCCATAGAGCCTTGGGAAAAAGAAAGTGTGTTGGGTGGGATGGATAGTAAGACCACTGAGGGATTGACTAGTTCCTGGGGAAGGGGTAGTTCCAGAAATTGAGCTGCCAGGTCGATTGTCTAGCCAGAAAGCCGCACGAACCGGGCAGGACCAAAATACATGCGTATGATTAGCTGGATTGGAAACATAGTTTCTCTAGCAGGCCCTGTAAGATGCTGGTAGGTATTTTACTAGAATTGCTGGTGTCCAAAAAAATCTTTTATGACATTTCAAATTCTCTCCAAATCGTGGAAGAGGTCACCTTTATCGCTGGGATTATATGTTTTAACCATTTCTTGACATACCTCTCAAGTGTACCGGATTTTGTGTGATGTTTCGGATTCTAAGCCCTGCAGTCTGCCTGTACCGCTGCCCCGCATTCGTCGTTTTATTTCTGCTTTGGAACACCAAACCACACGGCCGCACTGTGCTCAGCACAATCCCTTTGTTTAATCCTCCTAGGCTGGCTCCTTGTCTCGTCCAATTAAATCACTGGCACCCTCACTTCCGTTGTGGTAGTAAAGACATCGGGGGGGGCTTGGGGAGGTATCGTAAGAGAGAGAGAGACAACGGAGCATAGCCCGATCGCCCTGCCCCACCAGTGGTGCTGTGTTGCTTGTCGGGTATCCCCTCAGGTCTGCTGCCAGGCTATTAAAGCAGCCTGCTGCCCAGAGGGGGAACCATAGCATCGGTAGCATTTTGCAGGTGGGACCGCTGTATTGAAGGGCCTGAAGCCACCAATCGCAGTGCCAGGAAGGAAGGAAGCTAATAAGCTGGACTTGGAGCCTGGAACAACAAGCTGCCACAGCCATATAAAGCAAGCCCCCAGAGAGCGAAGAAGCAGCGGAAGAACACCGCCAGCTGCCACCAGAGACCGACCCAACGAGGGGGGGTTAGTATTCCGTTTGTTTTTGTGCTGGTTTTGGTTGCTTTGGGGAGATGAGGTGGGCAGGGGTTCTCTGAGGGCGTCTTCAGCTCTAATACTCCAGAAAGGGACTTACTTTGTTCGGTTTATTCATCGTTCACCCCTTGCAGCCCAGCTGAGTGCAGCGCCAGCACTATGTTCGTACTAAAGTGGCTTGTCTCTACATGACAGGACAGCTGGAAAGGGGCAGACGCCAGAGCTCAGCCTATTTGGTGCAGGCCACATCTTGTGCCGTGGCTGTGGTGGGATTCGTTCAACCCTGAGATTGCCTGTTTCACAGACTAACAGCCAAGGATCTAACCACGACTATACACTATTCTCAGTGCTTAAAGGCATTCCTCCTCTCTGAGAATATATTCATTTCTGATTTAGGAAAACAAGCTACAATGGTGTTCTCTGTGAGCTTCAACACATTGTCTTTGCTTTCGTAGGCATTTAAAACGAAATGTGTCGTTTTTATTTATAAATAATATTCCAAGCAATTTATGTTCTCCCTGACAGACTGGAATGCTTTACATGAAATATTTTGGCAGCATTTCAAATTCTGGCTAACAATATTTGAAATTCTGAGAAGTTGTAAATGACTGTGGATAGGTATGCTGTTTTGTGCAAGGTACCCCCCCTTCTGTATTGCAACACAGAAAATGCTTGCATAGACTCAAACTACATACAGGGCAGGACAGGACAGTGCTGTAACTGTTATATGAAGGGTCCACTGCTTTTCAGTATGGACTGAATTTGTGCTGCAGCTGACTTTGTTTTTCTGCAGCTCTCTTGACCCCCATCATGCTTCAGATCCTGACCTCCTGTTCCTCTGAGCAGCTCCTTGGTGCCATGGCCTGTGCTTTCTAAACTACACATGCTGGCAGGCTTCCACCTTCTACTACTGTAACCTTTGTTTAGGCTGGCAGTATAGCCTAGGGGGTAGAGTAGCAAGTGGTGAGTGAGCTTAGAACTTACAGACATGGGTTTGATTCTCACAACCTCCACTTACATATACTGTGTTTGTGTGATTCTGAGCAAGTCACTCGACTAGCCCAACTCTCTGAGGTTTGTCTCTAAAAACAAGCGCTTGTGCCTAATGGGTGGGCCTTACCCAGTTCACAAAGACCAAATAAAAACTTTCAAATCGGTTCCCTTTGACAGTTTCAAAAAATGTGATCCCATACTGCTTATCAGGAGTTCTAGCATGACTGCACTCTCCTTAGGTGAGTGCACAGAATTTTGTTTGGCAGAGTTAAAAGTGGGGTTGATTCTTTATCCAACTCTGAAACTAATAGACAGTTAACAACCTCCCCCCACCCAGCAAAAGTGTTTCATACTTACCTCAAATACTGAATAAATACAGGTTACTCACCTGTAACAGGAGTTCTAGGAATGGTATATGTTGTTCATCCACACTTATTGGCAGGTCCCTTGCCACTTTAAATCTTGCCGGAAGGTCTTCAAGCTGGCTCCTCCCACCCACCCGGGTGGTAAAACTCTCGGCTCCGCCCCCTTGATGCCAGATCTAGCCCCATGGAAGCCAGGTTGTGCTGCGTCGAGCCGGGGAGGCCGGGTGGGTCGTGTGGATGAACAACATATACCATTCCTAGAACTCCTGTTACAGGTGAGTAACCTGTATTTCTAGGGACATGGATATGTTGTTCATCCACACACATTGGCAGACTCCTAGCAGTTCTTCAGGAGGAGGGAGGCAAGGCGCACACCCCTTCTTAGGTAGAAAGACTGGAAAACCGAGGCCCCGACCAGCACCCCGGCGCGACCCAAGGTCGATGTGGAAGGGGAACAGTAAAGCCTGCTTCCAAGCGGGAGCCCTGCGGATATCCGGACTGGAGTATCCTAGGAAGCAGCCACCGATGCAGCGGAGGACGGGTAAAAATGAGCACTTATCCCTCTGGGAGGCTCCATGCCCGCCCGCCTATAGTGGAGACTTATGCAGGGGTGACCCACCCGCTCGTCGTCCACTTGGCTGCAGGTCTGCCAGATGCAGCTACAGCAAAGATGACAAACAGCTGGCGAACCTTTTCCGAACTTCAGCATTACGCTCCCTGGGTAGGTGAGCGTTAAACAGGTTCCTATGGAACCTATATACGACGTCCGAGGTGTGAATGGGGATGAACCCCGGCAGAGGCAGTACCCCCGAAGGGAAGACTCCGCCATCGCCTTCGGAAGAACTTCAGGTGGGGCGCAGGACAACCTAGTCCTTGTGGAAGACCAGATAGGGGGATTCAAAGGAGCGCCTGGAACTCTCCCCACCTCCTGGATGGCCAAGTAGCCCCAAGAAGGTGTTCTTCCACCACAGGTGGGGGAAACCTGCACCTGTGCAAGATCGGATGGCTTGCCGTGAGCTAAGCCCATACCAGCAAGGATCCCACAGAATGAGGATACTCTCCCCCAAAGGGGAGGCGTGATCGAGGCCTAGAAGTGCCAGACCACCTATTCTGCGCCACCGACTGCCTTCCGGCCCGCGCCCGGAAGACAGGGGTGACCACAGAAGCACCTAGAGGGTCGTCGGCCCAAGCCCTAGTTCAAAGAACAGACGCAGATGGTCCGAAACACTTGCCCAGGGACGGGAGAGGGCCAGGCCCTATCCCATCAACAAATGGAGAACTTTTCCAAGAGGACAAGCATTATTTCTGGCCGACTCCTAGCAGGATGCCTTGAAGACGAGGACCCTGCCGAAGGACCCTAGGCCTGGCCCCTAGCCGCACAGGGACCGGGGCCTACAGGTGTAGGGATTGAAGGTCCCGAAGGAAAACCTTCCCCTCAAAGGAAAATCAGGACCGGTGGCCTAGAAGCCACCACGGGAGCCTGCGGCCGAGGCTGAGGAGAGCTGGATACCAGAGCTGGCAATCCAGTCTGGGGCTACCAGCATCACCTGCGCCCAGTCCCTCCTTGCCTTGCCCGTAGGTCAAGGGAAATGGGGGAGAAGCGCAGAAGGGCCCGGGGTCCGTGGCCCTGACGGCATCCCCTACAGCAGACCTTGCTGAGGGGGCGGGCATAAGCAGCCTTGGCCTCGTATTCTCCTTGGAGGGAGGAGGGAGAAGATCCTGTGCTACCTCCGGCAGGGAAAAAAACTATCATGATGCGCAGCCTATGTCCGGCTTAGGGCAGTAGCCGGAGAATTGGAGGCTCCCGCCATCAGAAGACTGGGAACCTGCCTCCGACTGCGCAAAAAAACCAATGCGGAGAACCTCCTTACGCCGAGGCAAGGGGTTCGACCGAACCTGGCAGGGCAGGTAGCACAAGGTTGTGGTGCTGTCCGGATGGACTAAACCACTAGACCCCGCATAAACGGAGCGAGCGGTGCAAGCTGAGCGGACCTCCTGGAGCTCCAGCGGGTAGAGAGGACATCGAGACTCCCGAAGGACCAGAGGCGAAGCACTCTGTATATCCCTAGATGGACACCCCCACCCATCTGCGAAGCATCGGTCTGAGAAGACCGTCGACCCAGGGGGGACGAACAGGATGTTCTCCTGCAGGAGCTGGAACGGTCCGGAGGGGAGCGGCCCACTAACTCCTCGGCTGTAGTCACGAACTGGTCCGAAGAATGCAGCACTATGACCACTGGCAGGCCCGTCCCACTAGGGGAACTCAGCCGCCAAGAGCCCGGGAGGTGCAGGAGGTCCCGGAGGGCACAATTACCCGGCCAACCTGACTGGGTAAGGGAGAAAGAACTTCAGCCCTGTCCGCCCGGAGTCGAGCTCGGACTCAAGAGTCGAGCCTAGTCCCGGAGAAAACCTCACCCGCTAAGGCACGAGTTCCAACATGGTTCCGGTAAGGGAGACCAATGTAAGCCTGGAAGGTATTAATCAGGCCGCCATCCAGGGGTTACGCCTGACCTTCTCAAGCCGCAGAAACTGCGGAGCAGAGAACGAAGGGCCTAGCCAGGAACTCGTAAGGAGACCTCTCGCCTGAGAAAGGAAGGGGTCTCTCAAGAACGGACGGAATGAGGAGGAGTACGTCCTGGAGGCCCAGGAGGAAGCCATACTCCTCGAACTGAGGATAGGAAATCGGCAGAGGGACCATCCGTCATGCCGAAGGATGGGCGCAAGCCCCCCATCCGTTTGAGGCCAGGAACACTTGGACTCGAACCCCGGGTCGGAAGGAGGCCCACCACCTTCCTGACCACCCCTAATTAGGGGGCCAGGCAAGTCGGCTCAGTGGTCCAACAAGGAGTCTGTGGACCCAAGGTCCCTGTAGGGTAACGGCTCAAGAGGAAACCTGTTAGCAACCCACGACAGGGCTTTCCTTAGCACCACCCAAGAGGAAGAGGTGCAGAGCCGCCCCCCCATGGGGAATGCCCGGGCAGGGTCGACGGTGCTGGGGACAGCTCTCCTTAGCCCGTCATTGAGCAGGCTCGACGGAGGAAGAGACCGAGGGGGCTTTCGGACCCCTATTTCCTTGCTTCCTTTTGGAGGAAGACGCTGGTCTGGCAACAGGCCGACCAGTGCAAGCCTGCTGGCCCTTGAGCTGGGCCGGTCGAGCTGCAGGGGTAGGTGGGCCAAGGGGCTTATGCAAAGGCTGAGGGCTGCCCTTGTCCCTCCGGGCGGGATTGACAGAGTCCGGAGTGGCATCGGACTTCTCGGGCCCCTGGATGTGTCCCTCCACGCCAGGGCCAAAGAGGTCAACCCCCAAGAAAGGGGTGTCCGCCAACTCATGCTGGGTTTCCAAAGAAAAAGAGGATAACCTCAGCCACGCCCTGCGGCGCATGGCCACTGCGGCTGCCACTGATCTTGCACATGAGTCGCCCAGATCCAGGGCCGACTGAAGCTGTTGTTTCGCCATCGCCTTACCCTGGTCCCAAACCCGCCGGACCGTGGTCCGCAGGTCGGTAGGAAGATGAGGAAGGACCTCGTCCAGGGAGCCCAAAAGGGCGTGGGAACAGTGCGCCATCAGTGCCGCCGAGCTGGTCTGACGGAGGCCTAGGGAGGACGCGGCATAAACCTTGCGCCCAACGTAGTCCATTGTTCTGGACTCTTTGTCAGGGGGCCTATCCACGTCCCTAGTGTTTCCAAAACGTTGGAAAACATTGTCGGTAACTACCCCTTCAGCCGAGGGGTGCTCCGAGAAATCGGGCAGAGAACCGACAGGGACAGGGTACTTCCTGGCCACCCTGGCCGAAGGCGCAGGGCAGAAAGCAGGCCGCCGCCAGAGCTCCAAGGCTGGGCCCATGATAGCCTCAGCCACCGGGAAGGCCTCCGAGGGAGAGCCCCTTCGGTCCAGGATCTCCGTAAAGGGGTAAGGTGCCTGTTTGGAAACGGGCTTGAGCTGCATTCCGGTGAATTCCGAGATGAGCGGGAGCAGACCCACAGAGGACGATGGGCTGTCGTCCACAGAATGTTCTGGGGAAGACCATGGGTCTTCCCTGCAAGGGAACATAACGGAGCCGACGTCAGGCTCCGAGTCTTCAAAAAGCTGCCGCAGGCCAGAGTCACTCTTCATCAGCCGAGGGCGGGCGGGAGTGAGGGGACCGAGTGACCTGCGAAACAGGTCATGGTCTGGCCTGGGTTCCGCCAATGGCAGAGGGGCATCGAGGATCGGGCGAGCAACCGGCCCTGAAGAGGGCTCCTCGAGTGACTGCGTCGGCCGACCGGGCGGTGGCTGTTTACTAGCCGGAGAATGAATCGGGGTCCATTGCCCTCCGGACAACAGCATCTGCCGCCACATAAGTTCCTCGTAACGTCGACGCTAACGGCATTGAAGCCACTCCTCATCCGAGGAGGGGGATGAGGAAGACCGGCAAAGCCACTTGACTCAGTGCCCCGACTGAGAACGCCGAGGTCGGCGTGAGCGGCTAGACCGAGAGGAGGACCGAGACCCGAATCCTCGGGGAAACCGAGGGCGGGCTGGAGAGGGAGCGGAGCGAGCCCGCTCCTCCTTCGGTTCAGAGAATTTGGGTGAGGACTGTCGACCCAAGGGTACCGGCAGAACCTCAGTCTCCACCGGGGAAACCGGCGAAGGAAATGCGGCACTAGTGGGAGACAGCCCAGATGACATGCCGAGGGGCTCGGCCACGTTGACGGGGGTCCGGGCCGGCTGACCTGACAGGGACACCGTGATGCCAGAGGCGAAGCCGCATGCTCGACCTGCCAGCGTCGGCCTACGGGGAGGGAGTTTTTCCGCTCCGCCGGGCCTTCGAAGGACCCTCGCTCATGCCCCTTGGAATTGGGCCGAGGCGAAGGACCCAAGGGGTCCCTCTCCTCTGGAAGGAGAGAGACTGATCAGTTCTTGAACGGGCTGGAATGAGTAGAACCCAAGGACAGCGGAAAATGTCATAACCGAGAAGATGAGGGGAGGTGGAGCCGCCTTCACCGGCGGATTCGAGCTGCTTAGAAACGGCCGGAGTGGACGCCCGACGATCCAAGGGATTCTCCGGAGCGGGAAAAACCTCCGGATGTCTGAGCCCCGAACGGGCCGCGCAGTACTCCTGAGAGCTGGCTGAAAGAGCACAACAAGATTCGCAAAGCTGAGGATCATGATCCGGATCAATGCAGTAAACACACGTGGAGTGCGGGTCTCTCCTGGAGGAAAAAAACGGGCGCCTCTCGGGGTCGGGAAAGGATTGAGCCATCGCCGCAGCGAGGAAGAAGATATCAAAATTTCTCTTAAAAGATTTCGAAGACCGAAATTTCCAGGAACCAGTCCAACGCAGAGCGCTAAGAAGGGAACCTGAGCTTCCAAGCGGTAAGGAAGATCTAGCGTCATGGGGCGGAGCCGAGAGTTTTACCACCCGGGTGGGTGGGAGGAGCCAGCTTGAAGACCTTCCGGCAAGATTTAAAGCGGCAAGGGACCTGCCAATAAGTGTGGATGAACAACATATCCATGTCCCTAGAAAGGGTTGTTTTCATTCTCTAGTGGTATATTTAGTATAGGTTAAATCAATAACATGAACACACCTGTAGGATCCGCTACTCTTTATTTTAATTAAGGACACAGACACAACACATGTTCATCTCCTCTTTAATTTGCAACACAAACCACATGCCAAGCATACAAATATTACTTTTACTGTAGTAAATTCTTTTTTTATTAATTTTGCGGTACTCCGCGCGCTGTGAAAAAATGGGTGTCCCACATTTTTGCCATTTGTCACACATTGGCAAGTTGGGAGTTGAGAGGCATGTTTCTCAAGGGGAATGTGAGTTCCAAGTTCTGTATTCCGGGTATCTAAAATAGTTTGAGAATAATCTCCCAACAGGTCCTGGAGTCCTCGGTAAAAATTACAGATAAGGTGAGACCATGGGACATCCCGTAACGCGTCTAGAAACAGGCGTAAAAGAAGTAGGGTGGGACTGGAGAGTCTGATGTAGTCCCTGTTGTTTATGAAGTATGTAAGTCCGTACTCGCAGGTACCTAAAGTGTTCTCGTCCAGTCAAACCATATTGCCTTTGTAGCTGCTCAAAAGAAAGTACACCATGAGGGTCTAGGAATTGAAATATATAGATATATATGTAAGACCCAGCTGCTGCCAGTGGGAGAAGGTCAAGTTAGTTTGAGCCTGGAGGAAGCATGTTTCATCCGAGAGAACTCGTATAAAATAGAAAATTCTAACCCCAGGAATCCCTCGTTATGCTTAACTATTTGCAGCAAGCCTAGCAGGTGAAGCTACACTGGAGCGCGTGTATGGAATTTGGAATTAAATTCAAACCTCTGCCCTCCAGGTGTCGCTGCATTCTGCAGCCTGATGTCACATCTCTTCCTGCACAAGCATGATGCCCTGAAGAGCTCTCTTCAGCAACTCGCTCTGAATGAGTAATAGCATGATTAAGTATTAATTTTTTGTTTTCTTATTTTGTTCAGCTCTGCCCTCTTAGTTTTAGGTACTTTAGTGGGTCTTTTATTTATAGTGTTCTGTTCTCCTTTCTGCCTCGGTCCCTGGAACTGGAGAGCTCCGTTTTTAGTGTTGTCATTAGTGTTTTTATTTTAAATCTTATCCTTTTGCCTGTGTTGTTTTTCCTGTCACGCTCCACATTGTCAGTGGGAAGTAGTAATAACTGGGTACAGTGCACCTCTAACAGGGGAATGGCACAGCCTAAGCTTTAGAATGTTGGGCATATGAGGATTCCAAGCAGCAGCAATTCCCCAGTTCAGCAGTGCCATTTGCAGGGGACAGAGCTTTTTCAGCCTTCTCAAGATTTTCAGTTGGGACTGCAATTCTGTATAGCAGGTTGGGGATACCTGGCTCCAGGTAGCACCCCTAAATTAAAAACGTGCCTGTTAAGCTGCGGCTTACAAATTGACTAACCTGCTTCACCCATTTCATTCATGGACTGGAGACCACATCTGCCTTGCTTTAGGATGTTTCTAATGGTCTCCTTTATTTAAAAAAAGGGGGGTCTCGAGTGCATTTTTCTACTTAGTGGTAGGAGTGAGTGTAGGGCTCCTGGGGGGTTTCCCTCTGCTACTGAGTCGGTCCCCCCCTTCAGGTTTCTGTGCTGTTACTGTTGTTGTTTAAAAAACAAAAGAGAGAGGCTTCTTGTGTTTTGGGGCATTGCCATTTTCCTTGGATTTTTCAGCTCTGCCCTCTTAGTTTTAGGTACTTTTAGTGGGTCTTTTATTTATAGCGTGAGTTCTCTGGTCCGCCGCAGTCCCTGACCAGTGGGTTAAGGCTCTGAGCTGCAGATCTGATGACCTTGGTTTGAATCCCACAGCCGCCTAGGTGCATACTGTGTGATCTTGAGCAAGTCACTTAACTTCCTCGTGCTCCCAGGTCGCATCTGGAAACAAGGTTCAGCTTAGTGTGCTACTCCTGGTTAAACAATGTTCCCTTCCCTTTAGAGTGACTGAAGGCATATCCTCAGGCAGCCGTTTCCGTGGAGGGCTGCTGGGGACTCGGTCGCTGTCTGAGGGTTTCTGGGCTGGTGGCAGTTTTTTTTTTTTCTTGTAGGTGTTTTACTATTTTTTACCTTGGTTTGTGATCAGAGGGCTTTGAGGGACTTTTTTGACCTCAGCCACTCTGATCGCTTACACTTACGCCATTAATCAGTTGCAGTGGTTGTGCGCGCTCTCTTCCCTGTTTGGCTTTTGCATGCTTGGTTTCCATGTGCCAGAGTTTGCACGCAGTTGTGCCATTGTGCAAAGATGTGCGTGTGCCCTCCTGTTACTTTCAGTTGTGCTTGCTGTGTAGCGCGCTCAAGGTGTGCACGCACTAACATCACGTGGGATATCTTGCCATCGTGCACATGCCTGTTAGGGAGCAGACGGACCTAGGTGTCTAGCTAAACATGCAGCTTTCCACTGACAAGTTTACTCTCCGAAGAGTGGGAGCATAAGAATTAGCAGTTGCGCAGTAGGTTCTACTGCACTGGTCACCAGCAGCCCAGACAAGCTAACAAAAATATTTATTCTCCATAGTTTTTCTTTTGAGGATTTGTAATGCAGCAGTCATTGATATGGTTTGTAACTTCACAGGGCTGTTCTACTGGCATCATGGCTTATCGGAGACCATTAATTATGAAAAGATGTAATACCTACAAAAAGGTGGTGAGGCTCTCCCCCATGGGTTCCTATTGCCCTCACTGTGTTGCCCAGTGTAATATTTCTCTAACACAACCCCCCCCCCCAAGCTGGTCTTCCAAGCTGGGGAGGGGGGCACCTAGTTATTCATTTGGCAGTGGCAAGGCGGAAATGCAAAAATTATTTTTGTTGCTCCTTGGTGAGCTTTTGGGCCCCAATGACCTGCAGGACATCCCAGAAGATGCACCTGACCCCATACCAGACACATCAGGTCAGGAGGGCCTACACAGGCACATCCAGGTGCGTTGCAGCAAGACAAGGCTGCAGAGACAGATGTGCAGGCAGACCCTGACCCCGACTACCTAGTGGATCAGGATTTGAATTTTGGGGATCCTGGAGAAACTCCTGACTTTCAGAACTTGCTCACTGATGAAGAGGGCCTCTGAGAAGGAGGAGGAACGGGAGTGGATGGAGCCCAGGTCAAGGATTCCAATATATATATATATATATATATATATATATATATATTTTTTAGTTAAATACAGCTTCTTTCTGCAGCCATTCCCACTACCTGCTCACTCCCCTGCCTTTTGACTGCTGCTGAGATATGAGTTACTTGGGTATTTGACTGTCATACCACCTCAACTTGTTTGCACTTACTCTGTATTGCTGATTGCATGTACTGTAACTTGTATGGCTGAACTGTTTCTTTAAGAGCTGTATGTCTTTACGCATGTAACCACTCATGCATAAGGACACAAACATGGTAGAGGCTATCCAGAGAAGGATGACAAAGATGGTGCATGGTTTGCACCACAAAACATTACGAGGAGAGACTAACAGACCTCAGTATGTACCCACTGAAGGAGAGGAGAGAAAGGGGTGACATGATAGAAACTTTTAAATACCTCAAGGGCATAAACAAGGTGCAGTTAGGAGATCTTTTCCAATGTAGAAAAGATACCAGAACGAGGGGGGACAATATGAAATGGGGGGGGGGGGTTAAGAGGTAGCGTGAGTACGTTTTTCCACACAGAGAAGGTGATGAATGCTTGGAATAGTATGCCACAAGAGGTGGTAGAGGCAAGCACAGTTGAGGGGTTTAAACATGCCTGGGACAAGCACAGGGAAACCTTGGACAGGAAGGGAGTGATGAAAAGCCATTGACCACTTTGAGTGAGTGGATGTGTACATGTATAGGGCCTGCAAGTAGACTGGATGGGCCTAGTGGTCCTTATCTGCCATCAGTTTCTATGTTTCTTTGTATATAACTGTCTGTTCTGCCTCCATCAATCTGGTTTACACTAATTTCGTTTCACTGAGTGTATGTACTGTTTGATTGTAACCTGTACCTGTGTATGACGTGAAACCTTTGTAAAAGAGCTACTAGCTCAGAGGTGTTTCTCCAAGACAACAAATAATTAAATAAAACCCTCCCCTATTTGACAAGAAGTCCTTGTCTTTTTTGATAGCTTAGGCATGTAGGTCCTTACAACTCAAGGAGGAACAATCCATGGAGACAGTGGATGTCAGTCTGAATCTGTCTACTTCTTCCTCTGCTCATAAATCTTTTCTGAGTTTTAGTCACTATGACCAAATTATTGAACAAGAACGGGCAGTAATTGATCAGAGAAAGTATCTTCCAAAACTGAAGACACTGCCTTTTCCCTTTTTAGAGGAAAACATTTTCACAAGTAGGAAGCTCCTCCACTGGCAAACAAGGCCGTCTATAATTCGGGCAAGCACACCGCTGTTCCTATTAAAGGATCTCTGACTTTAACAGATTCCCATGACAAACATACGAACAAGCCAGCAGAAGAAGGTCATTTGGTCTATCAAGCGTGCTTGTATTGCAGGGTCCACAGCTTGAGATAATGTCCCTGCCCTCCCTCCCCACTCCTCCCATCCTCCCTACCCATGATTTTTATCTTCCCCCTATGCCTATCCCAGCCTCTCTTAAAGCTGCTCACTGTCTTTGAGATCACCTCTTCCAGCAGTGCATTCCAAGTGTCCACCACCCTCTCTGTGAAGTGCTTCCTGACATCCCTCCTAAACCTCCCACCCTCCAGCTTAAGACTGTGCCCCCTCATGATATGGTTGCCACTCAGCTTAAAGAGACTTTCCTTATCAACATTATGTATCCCTTTCAGGTACTTGAATGTCCCAATCATGTCCCCTCTCTCTCTCCCGTCTTCCGGGGAGTACATGTTCAGTGCCCTCAACTTCTCATCATATGCCTTGCACTGCTGACCGGTTGTCATCTTTGTAGCCCTCCTCTGAACTTTCTCCAGCAGGTTAATGTCCTTTTTGAGGTGTGGGCATCACTACTGAACTCCATACTCTAGATGCGGCCTTACCAGTGACCTGTATAAGGGCAGTATAACCTCCTCTCTCCTACTACTGCTCTCCCTAGCTATGCATCCCAGCATCTTGTTTGCCTTTGCTGCTGCTTTCTTGCACTGCAAGGAGTGCTTCAGGTAACTAGTGATTATCACTCCCAGGTTGTTCTCCTCCTCTGATACAGCTACTCGGACTCCACCCAGGTAATACTCTGTCCTGGGATTCTTGGCTTCAATATGCATAATGTTGCATTTCTTGGCATTAAAGCCAAGCTGCCAGATCCTGGACCACCTCCCCAGCTTTTCCAGATCTTCCTGTAGGTCCCGTATCCCTTCAGCTGTGTCCACTCTCCCACAGAGCTTGGTGTCATAGGTGAATAGGCACATTTTGCCTTTAATGCATCCCCAATGTCATCGATGAAGACATTGGACAACACTGGCCCCAGCACGGAGCCCTGTGGGATCCCACTGGTTACATCTCAGGTGCCAGATAACTCTTCCCCCCACCACCACCTTCTGGGTTCTGTCCCTCAGCCAGTTTTCCACCCATCTGGCCATCTCCCCAACTCCAAGATCCACCAACTTCCTGGTCAACCTTTTGTGGGGCACAGAGTCAAAGGCCTTACTGAAATCAAGATAGAGGATGTCTACTGCTTGGCCCCTGTCTACTGTCAAGTGAATGCCACATGTAGAAGGGGTTTCACCTCTTAACGGCACAGCCTGTGCATTTCTTACAGCCTCATTTATTGTCGCCAGTCTTAAATTTGTGGCTCACTACTCTGGGCAGCTTTGTTCCCCCGATTCAGAAGGACCAAGCATTTTGCATTGGTTACCATGGCCTCCATTTTTTTTTTTAGGTGATTCTGCAGTGGAGAATTTGCACAGGTCGGCTTGTTCAGCCTGCTACAGTGTGTCAGCCAGGCAGGGTGCATGGCTTAGACATTGGGCTGCTGATCAAACATCAAAATCTAAGCTGTTTAACCTCCCCTTTGAGGGAGGCCTGTTGTTCGGTTCTGGCCTGGATGCTATTTTAAAGGATCTTGTCATCTTCCAGTGTCAAAACAGCAGCACAAAACTACCTCGGCCCAAAGGAGTCAGGGTAACGACAGGCACAGGCAGTTTCAAGGAGGGTTTCATCCCTTTTGGAACTTTGGTAGCCAGAAGAATAGAGGAGCCTACTCGGGTAACAAGGGTTACAGTAATAGAGGGGGCCTTGGCCAGACACCGTGCAGGGGTCCAGCCCAAAAGCCTGGCACCTCAAAATGAGGGTATGTGAGCCCATCCCTGCCCACTTCTCCGTGGTGGAAGACTACAGGATTTTCACTCCAGATGGGCCCAAACCGTGTCGGACGCTTGGGTTTTGGACATTTCTAAACTTGGGCTATGCATTAGAATTTTCAGCAATCCTCGAGGGGACGTTTTCTGCTGTCCCGAGTCTCCAAGGAGGCTGCAAAAAGACAGGCAGTGTCAGAGACCCTGAATCACCTCATTCAGATTGGGACAGTAGTGCCAGTTCCGCTAAGCGAACAAAGCAGGGATGCTACACAATCTATTTTGTTGTTCGCAAAAGACGGGGGGGGGGCTTCAGGCCCATTTTGGATCTGAAGCATTTCAACAAGTTTATGTGCCACATAACTTTCAAGATGGAGTCCCTGAGGTCAATCACCCAAGCTGTTAAGCCGGGGGATTTCCTAGATCCAGTAGATCTGACGGACGCCTACCTTCACATCCCCATCTGTCAGTCTCACCAAATGTATCTCAGGTTCTCGATACTGGGCCAGCATTTCCAGTACAGGTCACTTTCCTTCGGCCTTGCAACAGCTCCCAGGGTCTTCTCGAAGGTGCTGATAGTCCTGAAGGCGCAGTTTCGACAGGAGGGGCATGGTGTCTATCCTTATCTGGATGACGTGCTTTTTGTGCACCAATGTTGTCCTTGGCAAGGAGGTCGTTGCTCAGGACTCTGGGGATGCTAGAGTCCCACGGCTGGGCGGTGTACCGGGAGAAAGGCTCTCTCACGCCATCTCAGACCTTGGAACACCTGGGGGCAGTCTCAACATGGAACAAGGGAAGGTCTTCCTTGCCTTTCTGAAAGCAGAGACTATTGATGGAAGTTCAGTGGCTCCAGGCTCATTCATCAACCTCCACCCTCAGCCTGCTATGCACCCTGGGCCTCATGGCGGCAGCGATGGTTATAGTCTTTTGGGCTTGTTTCATATGCAGCCCCTACAGTTGGGATTGCTGATGGCCTGGGATCTGACATCGGAAGATTATCAAGCTAGAATCTCCCTCTCCCCTCAGCTACGACACTCCATGAGTTGGTGGGTGAGTGTACAGAATCTGAGCAAGGGGTGTTCCATTGGAACTCCCCAAGAATTGATTTGAACAACGAATGCCGGTCTGCATGGTTGGGGGCAGTCCTGAACCAACTGCCCACTCAGGGAACTTGGTCAATAGAGGAACAGCATCTCACCATAAATGTTCTGGAAATGAGGGTGATTCGCCTAGCTCTTCTTCGATTTCAAAATCTGCTGCAGACAAAAGTGGTAAAAATAAGGCCAGACAATGTCATCACAGTGGTGTACATAAATAATCAAGACGCCACAAAGAGCAGGGAGATGCTAAAAGAAGCCTCTGATAATCTCAGCTGGGCAGAGGAGAACCTTCTATCTCTGTCAGCAATACACTTGGCAGGGGAGTTGAACATTCAAGCTGACTGGCTAAGTTGTGAAAATGTTCACCCTGAGGAGTGGAGGCTGAACCTGGTATTGTTCGACCTTCTTTGTAATAGGTTGTCGGCCTGAGATTGATCTGTTTGTCTCCAGCTACTATGCACAAGCCCCAAGGTTTTCAGCAATTAATCAGTGTCCACAGGTGGAAGAAGTGGATGCTCTAAGTTAGGTGTGGACCTTCGGCAGAGCATATACATTTCCTCCATTGCCCCTTCTCCCCAAGGTCGTACAAAAAATAAGACACTCAAGAGGAAGCTTTCTTCTAGTAGATCTGGAGTGCCCAAGAAGACTGTGGTTCTCGGACTTAGTGAACCTAGTTCAGCATGCACCTTTTCGCCTTCCAGTACAAGGAGACCTTCTGTCTCAGGGTCCCATTCTGCACTCTAATCCAGGAGCGATGCAGCTCGCGGCCTGGATTCTGAAAGGAGGAGGAGGCGGCTAGATTTCTCTAAGAAAGTAGTAGACACTCTGATGGCTGCCAGGAAAATTACTTCTGCAGCTTATGCCTGTGTATGGACCCCCTTTTTACTTGGACCAGGAAGAAGATCTTCGGCCTTCCAAGGCCTCACTTCCACAGATTTGGGATTTCCTGCAGGGAGGTCTGGAGAAGAGTTTGGCCCTGAGCACTCCAAGAGGCCAGGTTTCCGCCCTTGGAGCTTCCTTGGGCATTTCTCTAGGGACTAATAGAGAGGTTATTTGTTTTCTGCATGTGGTTAGCAGGAGTCGTCCTGTGTTACGATCCCAGTTTCCTCTTTGGGATCTATTTTTGTTTATTTTTTTATTTATATTTATTTATAACTCAGATCACACCTTTGAGCAAAAATGCTCATTTACAAAGGTACCATGTCAAGAACAACAAATATGACCTGGCCCAGTGGCACTGAGGGTTGAGGCACTGGACGCCATGCCAGCGACCCGGGTTCGGGAACGAGCCCGGACTGCCGGGGGTCAGCAGGGGAGAGAGAGGATCGAGCGTCCAGAGGACTGTTCTCCTCTCTTGGAGAGGGATCCAGGGGTAGCCCGACGCTGCAACGGCCCCTGGTGGAGACCGACGGCACTGCAGCGCACAGGGGCGCTCAAAACAGGGAAGACGCTAGGCGGCTGCCTTCCGGATGTGAGTGGGAGCACCCACATCGAGGGCTTGACAGCATTGCACATCCCACGTCTGGGGCGTAAACTACGTAAAAGCCCCACCAACCTGGGTAAGTGACGGCCATCCCAGTGCCGAACTGCCACATGCCCAATGCTGGAACCCTGCCACTTCCCTTTCAGACTCCTCGGGGAGTAACGCCCTTTAAGATGACAGGGTTCACAGTGGGCGGTAGAGCGGCATAGGTGAGTGGATAGGCCCGAGAGAGTTCTGGTGCCTGGGGGAGATCAACAGACTTGGGGGGGAACAAATATTTACAATATGTCTTCGGAGTTCTTAGATTCATTAAAAACAAGCAATAAACAACATGAGATTGGCATCAGAACTATCAGGGGTACAGAAATCAGAGTTGTACATCATGTGGAGTACATAGTGATATAGTTGTACATGGTTAGCCATTGTGTTAGGTATTGTCTGAGGATTTGTGCACAGTATGACACAGGGAGTCATAAGCCGTGTTTACACGGTGGCATTTGCACCACAGTAACCTGAGCCGCCGTGTAGACACTTGTCGAATCATGGTAAGCTGCTCCTTGTGCTGCTCGGCAGTCCCAGAAAGTCTGGGGACCATTCGGGAGCGAGCAGTTTAAGCAGCTCTGTGGACAGGCTACACCGCTCGCTCCCACTTACGGGCGCTTCCATCAGCTGACTGCCCCGACTCCCAGCCCCTCTCCAGTGTGTCTTAATTCAGTGCTGAGGGGGGCTGTGTAGATGCATTAGCCAAGCGTCTTTTGGGTCGGGGCAGCTCTGCAACTCTCCAAAGAAGGAGCAAGGTCAGCTGTGTAAACACGGCTATAGATTAATACATAAGCAATCTAAATCTGGTTCTGAATGCTCTTTGTAAGGAGCCTTTTGAACCACTGTCATCTGTTTCACTGGATGTGTTGTCTTTTTTTTTGTTTATTGCTATGTGCTCAGCCAGGAGGATTAGTGAGCGTCAGGCTTTATCCCACAAGGAACCATACCTTGTCATGCATAAGGACAAGGTGGAACTCCGAGCAATCCCATCTTTCATCCCAAAAGTGCCCACAGCCTTCCATGTGAACCAGGAGATATGTCTTACATCTTTCTGTCCGCAGCCATTTCACCCTAAAGAGGAGTTGCACAAGTTGGATTTGTGACATGCCATTAGGATATATCTTTAAAGGATGGCTGAGTTCCGGAAATCAGATAGTCTGTTCTTTTCGGAGCAGCCAAGCAGGGTCAGAAAGCCTCCAAAACCACCCTAGCGTGGTGGGTGAGGGCCTGCATTGCCAAGGCTTATTTCGCAGAAAAGAAGAGGCCTCTGGCTCTCAACATAGTTCACCCCTCCAGTGCTATGGATGCGTCCTGGGCGGAGTGAGGTAAAGCATCTGTTGTACAGTTGTACAAGGCAGCTGTGTGGTCTTCCGTCTGCACTTTTACTAAATACTACAAATTGGATGTTCAGAATTCTGCGGATGCAGTTTTTGGTCACAGAATGTTGCAGGCAGCAGTTCGCAAGTAATCTTTGTCAGTACTTGTTTTGACATATGGGATAATATTCTCCCCACTCCCAACTGTTCTGGGTACTGCTTCTTAGAACCCAGTTGTTGTTACTTCCCATTGACAATGTGGAGTGCTACGGAAAGAAGAAATGTCTTCATACTTGCTGTAATTTCCTTTTCTGTTGACTCCTAACAATGTCAGTGGGGCCCGCCCAACAGCTTTGCTCCTGTGGGAAAATTCTGTCCAGTATGCCAGTGGAGGATGTCTGTTGTTTAATCAGAACCCCTATTATAACTTTACCTGGGCATCCCTCTGTTTATTCTGCTGCCCTGTATTTCTGCAAAAAAAAAAGAACAAAAACGTTTCAATCACGTGTGGGCATGCATGTTAGCAGATTCAGTTATATATCTCTGAGGCTGTTTTCCTTCTTGTAGGTAGTTTCACTGCATACTGTTTTGCTTGCCAAAGGTCATTGTTGTGTTTATCAGTGTCAAGTAATTCTATTTCTGAGTTTAAAATTGATGTGACTGGGATTGTGTTGTCACAGTTTGCAGTGGGGAAGGAGCAAACTGGCCACAGCAGAGGACAGCAGGAGCACAGTTTGGAGGGAAGTGAACTTTAACTTTGTTTCTTTTACCAGCAAGAACATAAAACGGCCAAGGGTTGCTGCTGTTTACCATGAGGGGTTGATTGTCTTGCGAGAGACTTGCCGGGGGGGGGGGGTAAGCCCAAACCCACCCTCCCTGGCCTCATCTCCATTTATAGTGATTTAGCTGCCTCCTGATTGGAGGAGAAAGGGACTTCCCTAACAAGCACATGTATCGATGTAACATTATGGTCTGAGCTGTGTAACAGAATTAAATGATCAAGGAAGATGTATCTTAAATGGTATCGCGTTTGGATAAAGTACTAGATTGGGGAGCATTGGAACTAGGTAAATAAAGAGTACAGGTGTTCCAGGGGATTGGGCAGGCAGGCTTCAAGGGAAGAGGCAGGAGTGGGGACAGGCATTGGGGAGGATGAGCAGGAACATTGCAGGAGGGGATGTAGCAAGGATAGATAACTGCAATGGATGCGGGGCTGCCATCTTCTTAAAGATTGCATGGAGGACGGGGGGTGCTTGGTGTGCAAGCAGCTTGTGCAGCTAAAGAAGGAAAATGCATGGCTGAGGAGGGAGCTCTGTGGAAGAGAGGAAAGGGGGTGGAGGGGCCAGCGTGGAACAAGGGACCAAAGGAAGGCGTACTCAGATGGCACAGACTGCAGGCACAGAATGGAACTGGTAGTGGGAGCAAATGGGCCAGCACCACCGTACCCTCATGAGCCACTAGAGGAAGGGGCAAAGAGGTGGACAATGGTCCAAAACAGGGTTAGACGTGGACCTCGGAGAGAACAGAACTGGAACACTCAGTACAAAGGATCAGGGACAATCCAAGGAGACATGAGAGAGGAGAGCAGCAGGTTCTCTGTGCTGGCTAGTCTGAAGGAGCTGGAGGGCAGGAATTTCAAGGGGGAGGCAATAGCAAGAGGGAGGAGAGAAACAGCTGGCTGATGGCAAGGTCAGGATATCAGAGGTTACAAGTAGGATAGCAGAGGCTAAGGAGGGGTGTGGGATGGAGGAGGCATTAGGGAAGGGTGAGCAAGCAGATGGAGGGCAGATGTTGAATGAAGATGGTGATGTTGATGAGGGGCTGGGAGGGCAGACAAGAGGAGTAGGCAGTGGGGACAACAGTGAGCCAGCTGGTGATACGACATGGGTGAGGGTCAGGAGGGCACCGGAACTTAAGAAGGCTTTGGGGGGAGAGGAAGAATAGGTAGAGCAGGAGAAAACAGGGGCATGGGGAACAAGGACCCGCATGGGGACTGTGGCCTGCAAAGGGGAGGCCAGCCAGGAGGCAAGCATGATGAAGTGGAAAAGTTAGTTGGATTGGGGGCCTGGGATATAGGAGAGGAAGGGGATCACACCGATCATGGGAGACAGGAGGGAGGAGAGGAACGTTATGCCAGTGAGAGAAGAGTCATTCCCAGGAGAGAGCACAATGGAGGAAGCAGAGACAAAAGGGATGATGTTAGTGCTGGAGGGGTGGGACAGCAGGGTAAGAGGCAGATTATGGGTGAGAGGACTGGGGGGCTGCAGGGATTAAAACAGAGGGTCATCATACTGGGCGACTCAGTAGTGAAAGGAATCAGGTGGGGGGGGGGCAAAGGAGCCAGGAAGAGTTCTAAATGGGTGGACTGCATGCCAGGTATGATGGCAGGTAGAGTAGGGTAGCATGTCATTAAATGTGTGAGAAGACAGGGGGTGAAGCCCCACATCGTGGTGCACTTAGACACTAATGATCTGGAGGGCAGCAGAGTGGAGGAAGAGAAAAATAGTTGACGGCAGATAAGGACCGCAAGGCCCATCCAGTCTGCCAGTTTCTTTTTCTACCTTATAAATGTGCCATCAGCCTTTGCTCTGTCAGTGGCCTATCTATTCATATTCATCTGTATTGCTCTCTTATGCCTATCCCATGCCTGTTTGAAGCCCTGCACTGTATTCATAGCCACCACTTCCTGAGGTAGGCTGTTCCATGCATCCAATACCTTTTCTGTGAAAAAGAACTTCCTCACATTACCTCTTAATTGGCCTCCCTCTAATCTCGTGCTGTGTCCTCTTGTCCTGCTATTTTTCTTATATTGAAACATGTTAGACTCTTTCACCTTGTTAATGCCCTTAAGGTGTTTGAATGTTTCGATCATATCACCTCTCTCCCTCCTTTGCTCTTGGATATACATATTGAGCTCAGTTAATCTGTCCTCATATATCTTCTGATGCAGTCCCTGCACCATTTTGGTTGCCCTTCTCTGGACTGCCTCAATTTGGTTAATGTCCTTGTGAAGGTGTGGCCTCCAGTACTGCACACAGTACTCCAGATGGGGCCTAACCAGTGTCTTGTAAAGAGGGATTATTACCTCCCTCTTACTACTTGTGATACCCCTACTGATACACCCTAACATCTCCCTGGCCTTACCTACTGCTTTAGAGGTCTGCTTGGATGATTTCAGGTCATCGGTGGTGATGATGATGCCCAAGTCTCTTTCTTCCTTTGTGACTGCCCGTAACTCCCCTCCCAGCCTATAGGTGGCCTCAGGGTTTCTCTTCCTATGTGCATGATCTTGCACTTCTTTGCATTAAAACCCAGTTGCCATTTTTCCGACCATTTTGCTAGTTTATCCAGATCTCTCCTCATTCTGCCCACCCCATCTGGATCATCTACTCTGTTGCAGATCTTGGTGTCATCTGCAAACAGACAAGCCTTACCCTCCAGTCCATTTGCAGTGTTACTAATGAAGATATTGAAGAGGACTGGCCCCAGAACTGATCTCTGAGGTACCCCACTTGTGACTTGCATTTCTTCTGACTGTATACCATTTACCACCACTTTCTGTTTTCTGCCCATCAACCAGTTTGCCACCCAGTTGACCAACTTCTGACCCACCCCAAGCCTACCCAGCTTATTTATCACTCTTCTGTGTGGAACAGTGTCGAAAGCTTTGCTGAAGTCAAGGTAGGTGACACCAACTGTTTCCCCCTTGGTCCACCACTCTGGTTACCCAGTCAAAGAAATCTATGAGATTAGTTTGACAGGACCTTCCTTTTGTAAACCCATGCTGTCTTGGATCCTGTGCCCCTATGGATTCCAGGTGTTGCACTATCCTTTCCTTAAGGAGTGCCTCCATAATCTTGCCCACTACTGAGGTAAGACTGACTGGTCTGTAGTTTCCTGCCTCGTCCCTGCTACCACTCTTGTGGAGCGGGATCACATGAGCCCTTCTCCAGTCTTCTGGGACCTCTCCTGTGCTCAGAGACTCACTAACAGTTCTGCTAATGGCTCTGCTAGTTCTACCCTTAGCTCCTTAAGTACCCTGGGATGTATGCCATCAGGTCCCATTGCCTTGTCCACCCTGAGCTTAGCGAGCTCTTGTAGGACCCTTTCTTTTGTGAAGGGAGTAGTGGTCACCTCCCTCCCCATGTCCATGGTGCTGAGCTGTGGGCCCTGCCCTACCTTCTCTTCAGTAAATACTGAGCAAAAGTATCTATTTAGGATAGATGCTTTTATAGGGTCCTCCTCCTCACACACACCCTTTTCTCCTTTGAGCTTAGCAATACCCCCTCTGGACTTTCTCCTTTCACTAATGTATCTATAGAAAGTCTTGTCACCTTCTTTTATTGTTCGTGCTAGTGTTTCCTCAGTTTGGGATTTTGCCTGCCTTAATGCCTTCCCTGCTTCCCTTAGGGCAGTTTGGTATGCCTCCCTATCTTCATCCCGCTGTGTTCCCTTATATTTCCTGAAGGCCAGCCTTTTGGCTCTGACCTTTTCTCTACTGTATTTGAGAACCAAAGTGGTTTCCTCCTTCTTTGCACTTCCTTTTCTGTCTAACACAATGGGATGTTGCTTCAAGTATTGTATCCTTAATGCTTGCCCACTTTGCCTGTACCCCCTCACCTGTGTTTCTTTTTGCCAGGGCTAGCTTAACTCTGTTGGCCATCTTATCAAAGTCAGCTCCTCTGAAGTCCCATATTTTTGCCTTGGAATGGGATGATTTAGTTGTAGTGGCCAAATGAAACCATACCATGTGATGGTCACTGGCCCCCAGGTGACCTACCTGGAGATCTGTGATCCCTTCCCTGTTAGTCAGTACTAGATCTAGGATAGCCCTGTTTCTTGTGGGTTGTTGTACCAGTTGTTTGAGGCCCTCCCCCTGCAGGGAATCCACCATGTGTCTAGTTCTGGCAGATGTTCCTGCTGGTATTGACCAGTCTGTATCCAGCATGTTGAAGTCCCCATTATCAGAACCTCCCCTTTAGCTGTCATGTTTTGTATATCTTCTAATAGTAATGTGTCTATGTCCTCCCCTGGTTTGGGGCCTGTAGACAACCCCAGTTCTTATGGCTGTCCCATTTCCTGTTTCCAGGGTGACCCACAGTTCTTCTGGCTCCTTATTTGTATTCTGAATTTCTGTAGCTTTGATATTTTCTTTGACACTGTGAGGCCACTCCACCCCACCCCCACCTTTTGCACTCGGTCTCTTCTGAACAGTACATAGCCAGGTACTGAAGTCTCCCAAGTGTGGTTACTGGTAAACCACGTCTCACTGATTGCTACTATGTCCAGTTTAGCCTCTGACATTATTGCCTGCAGGTCTGGGATCTTATTTCCCAGGCTGTGAGCATTTGTACATGATTTTCCATTGGCCAGATTCCGGTGTTAGTTGTTGGGTGAGGTCTGGCATTTCCTTTGTCCGTCGTGTGGGAGACGGACCTTTTTCTTACCTGGTGATGCAAATGAACTGCAAACATGCTGAATCCTGTTTGACCACTAGTTGAGGGGTTCTTCCCATTTGATCGATAGGGTGCTGCACCTCTCCCATTTGCTAGTTTAAATATTCTGCAAAGACGTCAAACTTCTGCCCCAATGCACTGGCTCCTCCTTAGTCAGATGCAGTCCATCAGATTAAAGAACTTTCACTCCCAGAACTGTTGCCAGTTCCCTACAAATCTGTGTCCTTTTTCCTGGCACCAGCCCTTGAGCCACATGTTTAGCTCCTCTATCTCCCCTTCTCTGACCTTCCGTCCATCGGCCCCCCCTCTCCCAGACTGGCAGGATCTCAGAGAAGGAGATGCTGGACAAAATGGATGATAGTTTGTCACCCAACCTGGTCAGGTGTTCCTTGATGTCTACAACTGACCAGCTGGCGAGATCATTAGTCCCTATGTGTACCAGGACGTCAATGTTTTCTCCTGCTTCCTGAACATTTTTAGCAATGCAGTAAGTGTCTCTCCACGCTGATGTTCCTGGGAGACATCTGACCATTACCCCTGGCTGGAGATAAGTATCAACTCTCTGAATCATGGAGTCTCCTATGATCAGACGTTTTTGGGATTTCCTTTTTGCTTTTTTTGTTTTGGTTCCTGATTTGGGTGAGTTTTGTTGTGCTAGCTCCTGCGCTGCAGTGTCCTCTGCCTCTTTGTTTGATTTCGGAGATAGAGGCAGATACCTGTTTGTAGTGTTTATATGGTTTTTGGAGGTAATATGTTGGAGAGCACCGAGTGATGGGGCACCTGATTTGCCCCTCCTAACCACCTGCCAACCTCCCGGACCAACTACCCTCTGCGGTCGAGGTGCTTCTGTTGGATGTTGGAGAAATGGCGGGTGGTTCTCATAATGTATTTCCTCTTGAATATGAAATTTGAGGCACGTAATCTCTACCCATGCTACCCGGAGCTGAACCCTAAGATCTCCAGTGGCCCAGCATGTAGGACAGTGTCCTAAATTCTGTAAGATTGTCCTTCTGAAAAGTGTTCCGCAGTACCTACAGTTAATGATATCCATTCCAGATAAGTTGCTGGGTTTATAACCTGGTCAGAGTAATTAGAAGGAAGAAAATGCAAGTAATGGTTTGATTTTGTGTTTTGTTTTTGTATAACTTGTTATAGCAAGTTAAATTACTAGTGCCCCTGTAAATGAGCTCACCTTGTGGGTGCCCCACTGCACAACCTCAAGAGTTGGGCAGGTTGTGCAGCATTGAGGGGTAAATGGTCACATTCTCTGAGATCCTACCAGTACCCAGGGCAAGCACAGCCAGGAAACAGAGGATCATAGAATTTAGTGCATGGCTGGCAGAGTGGTGTAGAACTATGGGGTTTGGTTCAGTAGCGGGTTGGGGGGGCAGCATGGGATAACAAGAACCTCTACTCGCCAGATAGGCTTCACCTGAGCAAGGAGGGTTCCAATGTCCTAAAACAGAAACTGGGGAGTTTATTACAGCCAAGTATAATTTAAACTGTCTTTGGGGTGTTTAGCACTGGGCAGCAGCCAGAGTCAGAAGGAGAGGGACGCAATGCACCTCCTCCTCAGCTAGCAAGGAGGGGAAGGGGGGGCAATCACAAAGCAGAGGAGGTAGAGGGGAGTACTGGGGTAAGCAGGGGATCCAGCTGGAGGGTGGTGTCACTAAATGCAAGGAGCTTGGGGAACAAAATACCTGAGCTCCAGGCATTAATGGCAGAAGGGGAGGTGGATATAGCTGCCATCACTGAGACATGGGCCAACCAGCACCATGACTGGAACATCATGTTACTGGGATACAGACCATATTGTAGGGATGGGACAAAAGGGAAGGGCAGAGGGGGTGGCTTTATTTATGAGGGAGGGATAGTGAGCAGTAGGGAGGAAGGCGGTGAGGGGAGGCCGGAAGCCTTATGGGTTCACCTACAGATCAATAAAGGTAAAAGGGTCAGACGGGGGGTTGTGTACTGACCACCCTCACAGTCAGAGGGCATCGATAGAGAACTGGCAGATCGGTTACGGAAACACTATAGGAAGGGGTGGCACTATGGTAGTTGGGGATTTCAATCTGCCGGGGTGGATTGAAAACCATGTCTAGCACAAGCGCTAGGGAGCAGGTCATTCTGGAAGCCTTCCAGGATGTATTCCTGTCACGAAAGGTAGAGGAACCAACAAGGGAGGGGAACATCTTGGATCTTGCGCTGACCGATGGAGACTACGTGCAGGGCATATGGACTGAGGACCCCTTAGCAGGTAGTGACCACCGAACAGTGTGGTTCTCCCTGGATATGGATATGGAGGGGGACATATACAGAAACCAAGACAGTGGACTTCAGAAGGGCTGACTTCTGTAGGATGGCTGACATCCTCAGGGGGCATTTGACTAGCATCACCCTTGACATGGATACCATCCAGAAATAGGCCATCCTGAAGGAAGGCCTGTTAGCGGCCACAGACACCTGCACAAAGAAACGCAGTAAGAGGACAGGGACCAAGAAGCCATGTTGGTGGTCAAAGGAGGTGCAGATAAGGGTGAGGGAGAAAAAGACTGCCTTCAGAAGATGGAAAGGGTCCAAAAGAGAGGAGGATAAGGAGGAGTACACAAGGAAAACCAGGGAGGTGAGCAGGGCTGTGAGGGCTGCCAAGGCTTCAAAGGAACTAAGGCTAGCAGAGGGGATTAAGGAGGGGACTAGGTCTTCTTCAAGTACATAAGGGAGAAGAGGAACTGCAAGGAGCAAATCACCAAGATAAAGAAGGTTGGAGGTTGGATAGAGAAGGGAGTTGAACAGGCAGAGGTGCTCAATGAGTACTTCTGCTCAGTTTGTACCAGGGAGACAGATGGGCCAATACTGCAGGGACAGGGCAACACTGGCATGAGAGGAGATATGATAACGGATGGGGAGATCCCTGTGAGCAGAGTGCTTGAGGGCCTTAAGTCACTGAACACGGACAGGGCTCCAGGGCTGGATGGGCTGCACTCTAGAGTCCTGAGGGAGTTGGCTGAGGTCCTGGCGGCACTACTGGCAGACTTGTTCAATACCTTCTTGCAGACGGGGTGTGTGCCTCAGGACTGGAGGATGACACATGTGGTACCCCTACACAAGAGCGGTCCCAAGGATGAGCCTGGTAACTATAGGCCAGTTAGTCTGCCATCCATTATGGGTAAGCTCATGGAAATGATCCTAAAAGAAAGGTCGTTGACCTTGGAGGTGAACGGTCTTATGGATGGCAGACAGCATGGGTTCATCTCCGGGAGCTCATGTCAAACAAACCTGGTTCACTTTTTTGACTGGGTGACAAAAGAACTAGACACTGGTCAAGCTGTAGATGTTCTGTATCTGGATTTCAGCAAGACCTTTGACTTGGTATTGCATGGCAGATTAACTAGTAAATTGAGGAACCTGGGAGCAGGGGAGATACTGGTTAAGTGGGTTGGTAACTGGTTGGGGGACAGACATCCGAGAATGGTTGTGGGAGGGACTCTCGGCTCATAGGGCAGTCACCAGTGGGGTCCCACAGGGTTCAGTGCTGGGGCCAGTGCTGTTAAACATCTTCATAGCCAATATAGCAGTTGGAGTTAAGAGCAGAATCAGTCTGTTCGCAGATGACACCAAGATGGGGGCAGTTGTGGATGTGGTAGAGGGAAAGTCCTCCAAGAAGATCTGGGAAGGCTTGAGCTGTGGTCAGACACTTGGCAGCTGGGTTTCAGTGCTAAGAAGTGCAAGGTCATGCAGGTCAGAGCGAGGAATTCTGGGTGCAGTTACCATCTGGGAGGGGTTCAGCTGTCCGTCTCTGAGGAGGACAAGGATTTGGGGTAATGATCACAAAGAATATGACCACTCGTCTTAATGTAGTAAAGCAGCGGCAAAAGTCATTAGAATGCTGGGGTGCATTGCTAGAGGTGTCACCTCTAGGAGGAAGGAAGTCATTCTGCCATTGTACAGGTCACTGGTGAGGCCGCACTTGGAGAATTGTGTACAGTTCCGGAACCCATACTTAAAGATGGACATCAGGTTACTGGAGGTGGTACAGCAGAGGCCAACGAAAATGATCAGAGGTATGGAGGGGGAAGCCTTACGGGGATAGGTTGGGGGACCTCAATATGTACTTATTGGAGGAGAGAAGGGAAAGGGGTGATATGATCGAAACCATCTAGTATTTAAAGGGCATCAACAGGGTTAGTACGGAGGGCATGTTTCAATTAAAGGGAGAAGGGATTACTAGGGGGCACAGCCTGAAGTTGGTGGGGGGTAGAGTCAGGAGGGAGGCGAGAGCTTTTACTTCACGGAGAGGGTGGTGGGGGATGGAGCGTGCTCCTAAAGTGGTATCTCTTAAAACAGTGGAAAGCTTTAAAAGAGGATGGGATAGGGTTAAGGGCAAGATACTAGTCAGTGAGAAAATATTGGGGAAGAGAGGTGGGGGCAGCAGAGTCTAACCTCTGTGCTGCACAGTCGAGCAGACACGATAGACCACTTGGCCTGTATCTGCTGGCAGTTTCACATGTTCATAAGTTGCAGAAGAGTTTGCTGGTGCAGGATGATTCTTATTGGCTGTCCGCTTTTTCTACAATTAGAACCGACTTGAAACAAGCCTTGTGTCTGATATGAAGTACACCTTCTTTCAGAAGTCTGTCAATAAGGTATGACAGTTTCTACTTACCTTTTAGAAGAACGGTTACATACAAGCAATTAGTTAAATTGTTTTCTCTTATCAAATAGGCAAATATGGTAGTTAAGTTTATTGAGGTACTGCAAGGTCAGTAGTGACTGGGGGAGTTGCTGCTGCTTGGAATCCTCATATGCCCAACATTCTAAAGCTTGGGCTGTGCCATTCCCCTGGTAGGGGTGCAGTATACCCAGTTGTTATTACTTCCCATTGACAACATTGGAGCTAACAGAAAAAAAAATTACGGTAAGTATGAAGAAATTTCTTCTTGATTACCTATAGCAGTCAGCCTCCTGTGTTGAACTGCCCTGGAGAAATGGAAGTTATGCAAATGATAGAACATCCATTGGCTTGTGCCACCATTCAGACTGCTGCCCTTACCAACTGCTGCGTTCTGTAATGCTTAGATTCAGTTCTCCACCTGCCTAGTAAGGCGCCTCAGAGACTGCTCCTCAGTGTGACTGAATTTACATTTATTTTCATGAAAAAAAGTAAACCATTTTATTTGTACTTTATCTGCTGCCCTTTTTTAAGTTTTATATAGTTTAGCGCTAGTTTTAGTCTAATTTTATTTTAGTTACGGTTCCGCGTAACTGTTGAAGAAGCAGTTATTTCTCTTAATTTCTTTTAAATTTTTTTATATTTTGGTGTATATGACTTGTCCGGACCCATTCCATATTTTCTGTTGGTTTCGGTAAAACATTCTGTCAGATTGTGGTTTCTTCCCGGCTGGAAAACTAACCGTTTCACTCTAGTGGCCTGACAGATACTGAACTTGTTTTCTTTTAGAGATAAACAAATTTCAGTTCAGGAACTGATCTTAAATTCTCGTTTTTGTATTTAGAGTGTGGTTGGTATGTCCGATAGGCCGAAAAAGAGAACTTGGCCTACTGGGTTTAAAAATTGTCTGAAGTGTGGAGAGGTGTTTGCTAAAGCAGACAAGCGCAATTTGTGCTCATTTTGTTTAGGTGCTTCTCAGTTTCAGGCAGGCTGTGAAATTTGTAAGACCTTCCCTGACCAAACCATTGAAAAAAGATTGGAACGGTTTAAAAAGAAAATGACCACTCCTTCAGTTCCTGGGGATCAGATTGCAGATCAGCCAAGCCCTTCTTCTTCTAAAAAGGAGAACACCAGGGGTCTGGAACCGCTTGCTACGGACAAAGTTGAGTCCTCTAAGCCTAAGCGCTCTGGGGAACTGGCTGGTGACTCGGTTCTGGCAAAGAAAAAGCATAGGCAAAAACACACTGCACCTCTTGCTGAAAAAGTAATGGCACTCTCGGTGCAAAAAACAGCCATGCCAATGGCCGAAGCAGTTGCTCAGGCTCTGCAGGTGCTACAAGCCTTGTAAACTGCCATGTCATAGGGTCTGGTGCCCGTTCCGGTGTCGGTTCAGTCAGTGGTTCCTGTATCTGTTCCATGTCCGGTTCCACATGCCCAGGACTCATCCTACGAAGAAGAGGAGGAGGAAGACACCGAAGAACTGAGAGAACCAGAGGTTTTCCCAGATCAGAAGTTTGATTCTTCTTCCAGGTTACCAGAGAATTATTCATCCCATTATACTTTCGTAAAGCAGATGGCAGAAGCCCTTGATCGCTTCACAAACAAAACTGTGGAAGATAAAAAGGAGGCAGAATTCTCAGACATGATGGGTTTGGCACCCACCAAAAGGCTATTGCTCCCTATAAACAGATCTTTGAGAAAGCAAGCCATGAAGGTCCTAGAAACCCCAAATTCTGTTTTACCTGTAGATGAGAAGGCTGCTAAGAAATATCTGTTGGACAGATCAGAGGCACAGTTTCTTTTCTCTCACCCTGATCATGAAGGGGTAGTCTAAACCTCAGCCTGTGACAGGGCTAGGGCACCACTGGCATCCCATCCACCTGAGAAGGACTCCAGGAAAATAGACAGCATGGCAAAGAAGGGGTATTTGGCTGCCTCTCTAGTCATTAGACAGGCAAATTACATGGCCTATGCTGCTCAATATCAAAAGACAGTGTGGAACTCGGCAATGGCAGTGGTGGATAAGGCACCTCCAGGACTGGCTGCTGACCTGGCAGAAACAGTAAGACACCCAGACCAAAGCCATGGATTTTCAACATGAAAACAACTCACTGTTTGGTGATGAAACAGAAGCTTACATGAAAAAGGTAGATGAGTACTGCCGCAAAGGAGTTCCTCCACTTCCTACAGGCCACAGGGAAGGGGAGGTAGAGGTAGGTCAGCCTATAGCAGACCATTTTTCCAGGCCCAGGCTGCTCCAGAATATACGCAACAGAGGAGATACTTCAGGGGCAAGGGCAGAAGGGGCTCTAGGCGTGGGGATCAAGCCTCCCAGGCTAAAGCCCAAACAAAACAGAATCCCTGATGTGCCCTCCAGGGTCGCCTCCCCACTACCAGTAGGGGACAGGTTGGCTCACTACTTCCAGGTATGGGAAACCATTACCACAGACAAGTGGATCCTGGAAGTAGTGAGTCAGGGTGAGCCATGGCCTAGCCCTCAGCTTCAAATCTTTTCCCAGACTAAGGTCAAGACTTTACACACCAGCATCCCCTACAGAAAGGGCACTTTTAGAGGCAGAGGTTGCCAGCCTGTAGTAGTCCAAAAGCAGTGGAACCTGTGCCCCCAAAAAAGGGAAAGGTTCTACTCCGGGTACATCCTAACCTTAAAGAAAAATGGGGATTGTCGACCCATTTTAGATCCCAGAGCTCTGAACAAGCACTTAGCAAAACCAAGATTCTAGATGGTAACCTTGGCAATGCTCCTTCCCACTCTTCAGCAAGGAGATTGGCTGGCATCATTGGATATGAAAGATTCCTACTTCCACATTCCCATCAAGGAATCCCACAGAAAGTACCTCAGATTCAGACTGCCTTCGGGTCATTACCAGTTCACAGCCCTGCCATTCGGCCTAACCTCCGCTCCCAGGGCATTCACAAAGTGTATGGCAGTGGTGGTGGCATACCTGAGACGGCAGGGCATCGCTGTGTTCCCCTACCTGGACAACTGGCTAGACATGGGGCAGTCACCACAGCAAGTAAAGGATGCTCTCAAGTTCACCTTAGAGTCCTTGTAGTTCCTGAGCAATACCCCAAAAACAATACTTCGACCTGTTTTAAGTAATAATTTCATAGGGGCTGAATTGGATACCCTAAGGGGGGAGAGCCTTCCTCCCTCAGGACAGGGTAGGCAGTATTCTGCAGATTGCAGGGCCATTCAGTCTCAACAAACCAAGGCCAGCAAGGCACTTCCTACAGTTACTCAGCTACATGGCTGCAGCCACAGGCACAGTCTTGAGTTCCAGATTTCAGATGAGGGATATTCAGTTCCACCTAGGGCACACTGGTGCCAAAGGAGGGATCCTCTCACAAAACTAGTGCCAGTGACAAAGACCCTGTTGCAGGCCCTGCAATGGTGGCAGGACACAGACCTCAGAGGAGGAGTTCCATTCAGGAAGGAATCTCCAGTCGGCCCGGTGGCGTTGAGGCGCTGGACGCCACACCTCGCGCCACGCCAGCAACCCGTATTCGGGCGGACCCGGGTGGCTGGGGGTTGGCAGGGAGGGAAGAGACTGAGCGTCCGGAGGACTGCTCTCCTTCGGGAGGTTGGGGTTGTGGATCGCTCAGCGGCTCTGTGGGCGGAGGCTGGGGGTGGCTGAGCGTGAGTGTCATGAGGCGTAACGTCAGGGGTGGAGCCACGGTATTGTTACCTAGGTAACCAGGGGTAGCTGGGCTCCACGGGGAGGAGGAAAAAACACGTAAAACCCCTCTCCGCTGATAGGTGAGCGCCTTCCCCGCAGACTACACACTCACGTTGTTGGGCTCTGGTCTCTCGCCTTGCCTTCCCTCTTGGCCCGGTAGCTCAGTACTGATAGAAAGAGCTGGGGTGACCCTCTGAGGGCAGACCCAGGGGATTCCCGTGCTGGGGGGAGAAGGAGAAGGACACAATGGGTCACGCTTGGGAGGTAGAGAGTGTGTGGTGGGTCGCTGGAGAGAGTTCAGGGGTGGGTGAATAAATAGAGTTCGGGGAGAAAAAAGGGAAGGAAGGAATCTATCTCCAGTGGTGGTACTCACAACAAATGCTTCCCCTCCTAGGGTTGGGGGGGGGGTGCACCTGGAAGAGCACACAGTGCACAGTACCTGGTCCCCTGCAGAGTCACTGTTGCACATAAATCTGTTGGAACTCAGGGCAGTGTTTCTGGCCCTGCAGTCTTTCACTCATCTACATAAGAACATACATACAAATTTGCCAGCAGTTAAAGGCCATACGGTCTGTCGAGTCTGCTCAAGTGTGCAGCTAGCAACCCTTATACCTGCAGCTGCCCCTCCCCTGACCTCCCTCTTACCCTATCCCATCCCTTTTTGAAGCAGTCCACTGTTCTACAGGATTCCACTTCCGCAGGCAACGCATTCCACCCAGACACCACTCTCTCTCCTAAAAGTGTCTTCTCATTTCCCTCCTGAACCATCCCCCTTCCAATCTGAGATCGTGATCTCAAGTGTCCCTACGCCCCTTAACTTGAATAGTCCCTCCATGCCTGTCTTGTTTATTCCCTTCATGTACTTGAAGGTTTCAATCATATCCCCCCATCCCTCCTCTCCTCCAGTGAGTACATGTTCAACACTCTCAGCCTGCTCACGTAGGGTATGTCCCCTAGTCTCTGGATCATCTTTGTTAGCCTGCGCTGCACCCCCTCCGGTAACTTAATGTCCCTCTTCAGGTAAGGGTGCCAGTACTCCAGGTGTGGCTTAACCAGTGACCTATACAATGGCAGGATCACCTCCCCTCTCCTTGAAGGTGTACTCCTGGCAGTACAACCCAGTATTTTGTTGTTTTTTGCAGCTGCCTTCCTGCATTGTGCCGAGTTGTCCATTGAGCCCGTTATACTCACCCTCAGATCCTTCTTCTCTTCTGTCATGGCTAGCTGACCTCCCCAAGCTGGTAGCGCCCTCTTGGGTGTTTTGCCCCAAAATGGCACTTTTTGGCATTAAACCCCAACAGCCAGGTGTCCGACTGGGTCTCCAGTCTGGTACAAGGCAAAGTGGTACAGGTCAGGACAGACAATACCACCACCATGTACTACATCAGCAAGCAGGGAGGGACAAGGTCCAGCTTGCAGTGTACAGAGGCAATGAAAGTCTGGAGTCTGGCATACTCCATACAGGTGTTCCTGTTAGCCATTCACCTTCAAGGGAAGGACAATACCCTGGCAGATGCACTCAGCAGAATAACCAAAACCATCACGAATGGTCTCTGAACAGACAGGTGCTGGAAGTGGTGTTTCGAAGGTGGGGCACTCCAGAGATGGCTCTCTTTGCCTCGAAATAGAACCATCAGTTACCCCAATTCTGCTACAGGCCACCAGCATGGGGCAAAGTGCCCGTGTATGCCTTGGTGCTGGACTGGTCAGGCAGGAGCCCGTATGCATTTCGTCCTTTTCCTCTGCTACTCAGGGTCCTGATCAAGCTCAAGTCCCAGCTGGCTACAGTGATCCTGATAGCTTCAGACTGGGCCAGGCAGCTGTGATACTCACTGCTGCTCTCCCTGTCAGTAGCCCAGCCCATACACCTCCCTCAGAGGCACAACCTCCTCACCTCTTCACAAGGGAGGATCCTGTACCTAAACGTCCGGTCACTCAGCCTCTGAGCATGGCTCTTGAAGACCTAGAATATGCTGACTTACAGCTCTCTGAAGGTGTCCTTAGGTTTCTTAGGAGTACAAGGAAACCTTCCACTAAGAAAACCTTTGCTTCCAAATGGAGGAGGTTTTCCATATGGTGTGACACTAACGGTATAGTATTTCAACAGGCAGGGTTGCCAGTCCTGCTGGACTACCTCACCCACTTACATTCATTGGGCCTGCAGCCCACCACCCTAAAATTCCACCTGGCATCAGTCTCAGCCTATATCTTGGCGGGTTAGGGTGTTTCTCTGGCTTCCAACCCCATTTTCAAGAAATTCTTCAAGGGGTTAGCTTACTTGCACCCTCCCCACAGGGAACTGGTGCCATCTTGGGACCTGTCACGGCCATAGCACATCTGAAATTTGTAACTTTGAAAGCTATCTTCCTGGTGGCTAGTACCTCAACCAGACAGATTAGTGAACTACAAGCCCCGTGTATAGAGCAGAAATGCATCTCTTCCCACAGAGATAAAGTGGTCCTAAGGACTAATAGGAAATTCCTTCCAAAAGCAGTCTCTGACTTCCACCTGAACCAATCACCTTGCCAGTCTTCTTCACTGACCACTCTAGTTCAGGTGAACGCAGGCTGCATAGCCTGGATGTCAAGAGGGCTCTGAGTTACTGTCTTGACCACACCGAGGCACACAGGCAGGACAGACAGCAGCTGTTCCTGACCTGTGGGGGATGTGGAAAGGGAAAACCAGCTTTGAAAAGGACAATTTTACGCTGGATAATGGCATGTATCCAGTTCTGCTACAGTGAAGCTGGTAAGGTGCCCCAGTAGGTCTGAAGGCACACTCCACAAGAGGCACAGCTGCTACACTAGCAGCAGCCAGGGATATTCCCCTTTTGTGGAAATCTGTAAAGCAGCTACATGGAGAACAATACGCACATTTACAAAGCACTACAGTCTGGATACCCAGTCCAGAAGTGATGCTCAGTTTGGCATAGCCGTGCTGCAGAGCTTGTTTCCTAAATGAGATTCTGTGCACTCCTCCAAAGGTACTGCTTTGTAGTCTGCAAGAGTTAATCATATTGAAGAATTCCTGGGGCTAGAAGAAAAAATGAATCACCATAGTAATCTTGTTTCTTCCAAGGTATTCTTCAGTATGATTATCTCTCCCACCCTACCTCCCCTTCCAGAACCAGTAGACCTCTGCATCACAGCTGGATTCTGTGTTATGGGGTTTATACTCTAGTTGTGTTAAAAATGTTTTAAAACCAGGTGGATTGTTGTTCCCTCTTGTTGGTCCTATCTGACTTTAATATGGGACATATTATGGGGGATTTGTTATTGAATTATTATTGTTATTAGAATAACTTAGTTAGGGGGTCTTACCCTGCAGGCTGTCATGAATCTGAGCATTATAGAATGCTGCAGTTGGTAAGGGCAGCAGTTTGAATCGTGGCACGAGCCAACGGATGTTCCTTCATCTGCCTAAGTTCCATTTCTCCGGGGCAGTTTAACACAGTAGGCTGACTGCTGTAGTTAATCATATTGAAGAATAACTTGGAAGAAACAAGAATACTACGGTGAGTAATTTTTTCGTCCCGTACATCTATCCCAGGGGTTTGACAAGAAAATAGAAAAGAAGCACAGTAGAATCCCAATTATTTGACCCCCCAGTCCGAAATCCCAATCTAACGGACATCTGGCATGTCTGGCACTAGGCACTTTTTTGCACTTTTTTCTGCCACTTTGCCCTGAGGGGGTGACCCCGTCTTTCCCCGGGCTCTCTTGACACTGAATGTACCTGATATTTTGATGTTTTACCTCATTATGTTCTTTAGTTATTTTCTACTTATTTACTACTGGTATATATCCTGATGTTATCTTCCTACTTAACTGTTTCGCCTGATGTCCCATATGCTGTATCACCTATGTATGCCTGATGCTCCTGTATGTAACCATGACTTTGTCTGATGCATAGTATGTACCCTGTAATCCTCCCGGGTCGCACCTGAAAATAGGCACCTGGCTGTCTAGTGTGCTTACCTGGTAAACAAAAGCAAATAAATAAATAAATGTCCCTCAAGCTGTCTTCCAAACTTAACGAAGGACTATTTTTTTCAGTATGTGCCAAGTACTGGAGTTAAACTACAGTGCTTAAATAGATAAATGGTGATCGATTGCAACTGATTACTGCCAATTAGTAGGCTATTGAGGATGAACACCCAACCCCCTGTTGAACTGACGAATTACTGTAACATATAATCTTACTTCGAGAGGGCTCTTGCAGTAGGTAATTACATATAGGACTGACGCTGGCCGGTGGCAGGACCCCACGGAAAAATTTCTAGCTAGCAGTCCCTAACGAGGGACCGCCCCGTCGGTGACGAGGCGTCATCACGGCGTGTCGGTATATAAAGAAGCGGTCCGGACCATCCACTCTTCAGTTAACCTGCCGTTAGCTGTTACGGCACCTCGTGAGTAAAGTACTTTAGCAAAGCCCTGTTCTTTCGTCGGTTTTACCTAAGTTTTTGAGTATTTTTCTTATCATCATCAGGTCAAGCGTCGGTGTATGTCGTCCTACACCTTCCAAAACAAGTCGCGACTGGAGTCGGCCCAGCACACACACACAAGGGCCGATATTCTCTGCTTTTTGCTTAGGCCCCGACCACCCGGTTGACAAGTGCCCGCATTGCCTGCACTTCAATGCGGCTACCCGCAGACGACGCCAACAGTCCCTGGAAGCCCATCTGCTAAAGAAAAGATGTCTTCAGTGGAAAAAGAATTGAAGAAGCTCAGGCAGGCGTCGACTTCTCCTGAAGGACGTCGCAAAAAGCAGGACAAAGAAAGGCACCGGGAGAAGGCCTCCTCGCCTGCGACTCCGTCCGGAGTCGCGGCCCAGGTAATATCCCCTCTGGGGGACCGTCCGACGGCAGCCTCAAGGTTTTCTGGAGGCGTCGGGCTCACACTCTAGCCTTACGGACGCCTCCGGTCAAAAGGCCCCCAGTACCGCCGCGGGCTTCACGGCCCCTGCGATCGGGCACCCTCCCTCGCCGGACGTGGCTCCTCCGGCGTCCGGGGAAGAGTTGATAAGACACCCGACACTTCAGGCGCGCGCGACCTCGTCCCCTCGGACTGGGCGCTTCCCTCCCTCGGCCCGCCTCAGACAAAGGACCCGTAAGTCAGGCGCCCGGCTCCTCCGAGCGCCCACGAGAACCAGCCCCTAACGGCGCATTGGCTCCCCGGCGTCGCGGGGCGATGGAACCTATGATGGACCCTCCAACCCCGTCGTACCGGTTCCCCGCAGCCTTCGCTGCCATCCGAGAAACCTGAGTCACCCCAGCCTGGCCCGGGACTTTTCTCCACCGTCCCAGGCGTCGGGGATAGCCACCCGTCAACCCTCCTCCTAGGGAACCGGATCTGATGCCGGCTCCGGCGCGGCAGGGATATTCCCCTTCCGTCGGGCCCAGTCCCCTCCGGGCCTCTCAACGTTGACCCGCCCGTGGGACCACCTTCCGGGCCGTCTGCTCCAGCAGCTCCTCCGGCGCCCGGGTACCCGCCGTCTTATCCGACGCCGTCATATCCGGGTCCGCAGTATCCAGCGCCGCAGTACCTGATGCCTCAATACCCGGCACCGGTTTTCCCGCAGTTGGGTTTCGGATACTCACCTTACGGATACAATCCGTACTCTTATCCCCCCCTCCTCCTCCACTACCCCCTCGGCGCGGTGAATCTCGGGAGACTTCTGGCTTCCTGGTGGGCTGGAGGCCAGGTTCAGCTCACCAAGGAAGTAGAGAGCCGCCTGCGGCGATGGTGCCGCCCAGCCTCCATGCGCCCGAGACTGCACACTCCTCACCACCTCCGGACTCAGGAGCCATTCCCTCTGGATCCCGAGAGACAGGACAGCGCTTCAGGGATCTCCCCCAAGAACCGTTCCTCCCCTAGACATGTTAGGGAGTCTTATTCTGCTTCTGATTCTTCTTCACTCTCGGATTCCTCCGACGGATGCTCCGAGAGAGACGACGAGCCTCGCTCTCCGTCCAAGCCCCGGCCGAGGACCCCTCCGAAGTCTCCTCTGGAGGACCCTTCCTTCACGGAGTTGCTGAGAAAGATCCAGGAAGTACATCAGTGGCGCTCATTGGAACCAGATCCTCAGCGGGTCAAACTCGCCGAACATTTGGACCTGCCCCTGACAGCTCCTACTTTAGTGCCACCCTGGATCGAGCCTCACGCCCACCTTGTTTCCACTATTTGGAAACAGCCGTCTGCTGTAGCCCCGCTTCCCAGGAAGTCTAACAGGCTATACCAGGCTCCGGAGGGTGTAGACTTTTGGATTCTCACCCTCGCGCGAGACTCGGTCATGATTAGTGCCACTCCACGGCGGTCAGCGATCCCAAACATCTAAGCTCATCTCCTCCGGATAAGGAATCTTGCCTCCTGGACCAGTATGGAAGAAAAATATACGCCTCTTCCACACTGGGAATTCGGGCCCTGAATTATGTTGCTCATATGGCGGATTACCAGAAGGCCATCCTTACCCAGGCGGAATCCAAGATTGATTCCTTACCTGACTCCCAAGTCAAGCAGGAGTTAGCTGACTTAGTCCGTTCTGCTCATTCGGCCAGTCATCACATCCTGCGGACGACATACGATGCAGTAGACACTGCCGGGCAGAGCTCCACTTTCGCTGTAAGTCTTCAGCGTAATGCCTGGCTCCGCGTGTCAGGTTTGGTCCCAGAGGTGCAGTCAGCAATCCAGGAAGCACCTTTCAGGGGTTCAGTGCTTTTCGGCGGTGATGTCAAGGACATCATCACTGACTTGCAGGAGAAAGGGGATGGCTCTCAAATCCGTGGATTCCATGTACCGTCCCCATCCCCCACAGCACCATCCTTTTCACAGACGCAGTCAGCCACAAGCGAAACCCCAAGGAAGGTGGGCCACTAAACGTCGGGCCCCTGCAGCTGCCAGGCCCCCACCGCCCAAAAAAGCAGCGGGTGCCCCAGCTGTGGCGCTGCTCCACACCACCTGACTCCTCCCCTCTCCCACCACCTCCGGATACACTGGAGGAACCGGTAGGAGGGAGGTTCTCCCTCCACCTTCCGGGTTGGGAGAGGATAACAACGGATTCATGGGTGCTTCAGATTATAGCGGAGGGGCACTCCATAGAGTTTCTACAGAAACCACCCCACCACCCCCTCTGAAGTCATCCTATGCGGACCATCTTCCTTTGGTCGAGGAGAAATCTCTGCCCTTCTCATGAAGCGAGCCGCCAGAGCCCATTTACCCCCTCACCTTCAAGGGACGGGTTACTATTCTCATTTCTTCCCTGGTCCCAAGAAGCGGAGATCTCAGACCATTCTCGATCTCAGCTCTTTGAACCTTTATGTGGAATACAAAAGGTTCAGGATGCTCTCCCTACAAACCCTTCTGCCCTTCTTGTGCCAGGTCAATGGCTCTGTGCGCTGGATATGCAGGTCACATATCTGCACATCCCCATTCGTCCCTCGCATCGCAAGTACCTTCGGTTTGCTTTCCAGGGGGACCATTACCAGTTCCGGGCACTTCCGTTTGGTCTTTCCTCGGCACCTCGAGTTTTTACCAAATGCCTGGCTGTGGTAGCGCCCACCTGCGTACTATGGGAGTTCAGGTGTTCCCCTATCTGGATGACTGGCTCTTGGCAGTCTCATCCAGGGAGGAGCGCCTGCATTTTCTCTCCCTCACCCAGCAAGTTTTCACTTGCCTGGGTATTACCATCAACCATTCCAAGTCTCATCTGGATCCCTCCCAGAGACTACAGTTTATCGGGGCCATCCTCGATACGACGGTGAGCAAGGCCTTCCTGCCTCCGGACAGGGCGGCCTCTCTTCAATCTGAATTTCCTGCTATCAGAACACAGGAAGGTTCGAGTGGGTCCTCGCTCTTAGAGGGCTTATGGCGGCCGCCATCCCGACAGTTCCCCGCGCTCGGCTCCACATGAGGATCTCTCAGTGGACTCTTCGCTCACAGTGGGATCAACTTGTAGACGACCTAAATCATCTAGTTCTGATTTCCTCGCCGATGGCACGAGACTTGCAATGGTGGATGGTTCGAGAGAACCTATTTCGGGGGTTCCCCTTCTGTCATCCTCCCCCCTCCCAGACTCTGACCACAGACGCATCAGGCGAAGGTTAGGGAGCCCATTTGGGTCCTCACCGAACCCAGGGTTTATGGTCCAGATTGGAGCTAGCTCTCCACATCAGTGTGCTCAAGCTTCGAGCAGTACTATATGTTCTCCAAGCCCTTCACCAATACATTCTTCCTGGACACCTAGCGGTCCAGACGGACAACATGTGCGTGGTGTGGTACATCAACAAGCAGGGAGGGACTCGATCCTACCCTCTATGCAGGGAAGCAATGATGGTTTGGGACTGGGCAACACTTCACAACCTTCACCTCACTGCGATTCATGTTCCAGGAGTCGACAATACCCTGGCAGACAAGCTCAGCTGCTCCTCTGCCCTGCCACACGAGTGGGAGTTGGACCAAAAGGTACTAGACGGCATCTTCCAGCTTTGGGGGACTCTACAGGTAGACCTGTTTGCCTCTTCCCAAAACACAAAACTTCCCACCTTTTGCTCGCTCGCTCCAGAGCGAGGCGCTTTCTGGAGCGACGCTCTGTCTCTAAACTGGAAGGACAAATTTGTCTATGCTTTCCCCCCAATTTCTCTGGTCCCTCGTGTATTGCAGAAACTAATAACAGAAGGTGCGAGAATGATTCTGATCGCTCCTTTCTGGCCCAGGCAAATCTGGTTCTCTCTTCTACAACAATACTCAGAGGTTCCTCCTCTTCCTCTTCCTTTATCTCGAGGATTGCTGACCCAGGATCAGGGGACCCTGGTCCATCCGGGCCTCAAGTCCCTACAACTCCATGCATGACTCCTGCAGACCTAGCCCAATCTCGCTTTGGTGTCTCTCCAAAAGTGGCCGAGATTCTGGTGGAGGCTAGAAAACCCTCCACTATATCCACTTATGCCATGAAATGGAAGAGATTTTCTATTTGGGCCGCTTCTAGGAACATGGAGCCTTTCTCCTGTTCAGTGGCCATTCTGGTTGAATATCTACGTCATCTCTTCGACCTGGGTCTCAGTCATTCCTCCTTGAAAGTGCACATGGCTGCTTTTTCAGCATATCATGTTCCTTTCGCTGATAAAGCCTTTACCTAATTAGAGGTGTCTAAGACTTTTCTTAGAGGGGTCCTTCATCTGAGGCCCCTCGTCTGGATTCCTGCTCCCCCTTGGGACTTGAACTTTGTTCTCGAGAAACTTACCCTTCCTCCCTTCGAACCTGCGGCATCCGCAGATCTGAAGTTTCTTTCGTGAAAGATGCTCTTCTTGGTGGCCATTACTTCCACTCGAAGAATTTCTGAGCGCCAGGCCCTTATGTGTAAAATCCCCTATTTGATTTTTCACAAAGAACGAGTGGCTCTTCACACAAACCCTAAGTTTCTGCCTAAAGTGGTAGCGGAGTCTACCTTAAATCAGTCTATAGAGTTACCTGCCTTTTTCACGCAGTACTCCATCCAAGGAGAATATTTACTCCATACCATGGATGTTCACCGGATTCTGAGATACTACACCGATAGGACAAAGGATCTCAGAAAAACTGATCAGTTGTTCGTCTCTTTTGCTCACAAAAGGGAAGGCAATGCTGTTTCCAAGCAATGCCTGTCAAAGTGGTTGACTCATTGCATCACTTTCTGTTATGAAAGTACAACAAGACCCTTCCGGGTCAAGTCAGAGATCACTCCACGCAGCTTGAGTAGCGGCCCTCTGTGGCTTGTTTCAAGAATGTGTCTGCAGCAGACATATGCACCCACATCACCTGGACTTCATCATACCTTTACAAAACATTACAGTTTGGACATTGCCTCTCGCCCGTAGAGCAGAGCTGGGTTAGCTGTTTTGCAAGACCTCCTGTCTTGAGGTTTGCAAGGATTTTGCTACTTCTTGGGTGGTTCCTACTCCGGTGCCTTTCATTTGTTCCAGACTGTTTTGGGATTCAGTCCTATATGTAATTACCTACTGCAAGAGCCTCTCGAACTAGATAGGTATTACAGTTACATAGAGACTTACGAACAGTAGATCTTGAGATGCTCTTGCAGTAGGTCCTCTCCTGCCTCCATCCCTAGGCTTTTTCAGCTCCTTTTCCAGGAAGGAAAACATCTGTCTCTCTCGTCCGGGCCTTCCGGGCCTGTGGTGAGAAAGAACTGGGCGGGTGTCAGGACCGCCCTTTATCCTCGGATGCCATGGCGCGGTCACCTGATGATGGGCGGTCCTCGCTAGGGACTGCTAGCTAGAATTTTCATGAGGTCCTGCCACCGGCCGGCGACAGTCCTATATGTAATTACCTACTGCAAGAGCCTCTCTCGAAGATCTACTGTTACGGTAAGTTCTTACGTAACTGTACTTTACCTGACTACAGGTATTTCAGGTTTTCTCGATCGTGTGCCTCAGGATCAGTGATGTTGCTTTGTTGTATCAGCGGCTCATGGTCTGGCATCTATGCATCTGGGAGCACAACAGTGGAAGGGGAGCTGGCTCCTAAAATTTCTTACACTGCTACATAGCGCGAGCGTCACTCCTAGTTAAAAAAAAAAAAAAAAAAGTTAGTAGCAATCATAGCAGTGTAAGATGACTTGTGTCGTGTCGTATTTTAAAGTACTAAGATTGGTTTGGTCTTTTTAATATTTGATATTGCAGAGTTTGCACAATGAGTAAAGCAACACTGTTTTGTGTCATTTTAGGCCTAGTATTAATTGATCATGGTTTAATCCAAGTTTCTGATATTCTAAATTCCACAAACAGGGTAGGAAAATTAGAGGATACATTTTATTATTCAAATTTAATGTGCAGGGACAGACATAAGGCAATTCTAGTGGGGGGTAGGAGGAAGCAGTCTGTTGCTTAACTAGGATCTGCAGCTTATCCGTTAGGTAGGGAAATGGGCAGACTAGGTGGGCCAAGCGGTCCTTATCTGCCGTCAAATTCTGTGTTTCTAGTTTTTCAATGTCACATCAGTTAAAGAGTTTGGGATGTTTAAAGAGGCAGGCAGCTTATGCTACTGGAAATTACTTGTACTTTAATATTGAAATGTCACCCTCCTTTGTTTCCACATTATCATTTTCATTTTGGCTGTTATTGCTGTTATCTTGTAATGTGGAAACAAATCCTGGCCCCATGACTTGTCATGAGGCTCAGGGTGAACATATTTGGTCAAAGGTGGGGTTAAGGTTTGCCCATTTAAATACTCGTAGCTTGATATCCAAAAAGCAAGAGATTGTGAGGCATGGATGGTTCAGTATGATCCAGATATACTTAGTCTGACTGAGACTTGGCTTAAACCTTGTAATAAAAATCTGTACGCTATCAAAGGATATAAGATGCATAGGAAAGACCGCCCAGGAAAGAAAACAGGAGGGGATTTTAGTTTATTATAAAGAACACTTGCAATTACGTGAAGTAACTTCAGTATGTAGCTCAAACTCTGATTGTGAATGGTGGGTGTTAGAAATTTTATTGGGTGGCTGCTATAAATTAAAATTCTGTATAGTCTATAATCCTCCTAAAACAGTTAGACACAGAATAGCTGATTTTCTTTCCTGTCTTGGATCCTTGAAACATAGGGGTGATATACTGGTCATGGAGGATTTTAATATAAATTGGAATTTGGAGGTTAATGTTGGAATAGAGGCTACCATAATGAATGCCAGATTATCCCGGGTTAATAAACTCATTTACTAGATTAATATAAGTGGCAAACATACAACCTTGGATTGGTTACTTAGAAATAATTCATTAGAAGTTAAAAAGTTTGGCACACTACCTGACTTAGTGAGTGATCACTTGGGCATTTATTGTCAATGGAAGTGTAAGCAAGTTAAAATACCTTCTAGATTCATCACTTTTAGAAAATTTACTTCTGAAATTCCAGAGGGCTTAATAAGAGATTTAGTGCTTATTGACGGGTCATTTCTAGAAGTAATTCCTGATGTGGACTCAGCTGTTGATTATTTTTCTGAGTCCCTACAGGTGTTACAAGAAAAGTATTTCCCTAAAATAAAACGTAGGGTAAGAGGTTCCACTAGTAAATGGATTACACCCGAATTATTTAATCTAATGAAAAGATGAAATAACGCTTGGAGATGCTTCAAATTGTCTAAGACTGAAGCTGATTTAAATAATTATAAGAGATTGAGAAATGAGACAAAGATTAAACTTAGGAAACAAAAATCTGAGTATCATCAATCACAACAACGTAATAATGTTGGGAGCTCATGCAAGTTTTGGCAGTCTGTAAAAGAAGTGTTGTATCCTACAGTTGATCATAATGATAACATTACGTATCAAAATGAGATGTCTTTAAGTGATTCATTAAAGATAGGGGAGTGTTTTTTAAATAAGTTAACAGATCTAAAAAAAATTCACAAAAGCATTTGATTTTGAAGGTGTTGATCAGATCTGTCAGGTTAAAAAAGATGTCGTTCATCACCCACCTTTTTATTTTCATTTAATTAAGGCATGTCAGGTATTAAAATTCCTGAAACAGATTCCTATTAATAAAAGTTCAGGGGGTTGTGGCTTGGATCCACGATTTCTTAAATTGATTTCACTTTATATTTATAACCGCTAACAAAGGTGTTTAAATTGTCATTAATTACAGGTCAATTTCCTACTGCTTAGAAGGAAACAGTAATTATCCCTGTTCACAAAGAGGGTAGTTATAGTGAGGTGGATAATTATAGGCCAGTATCTTCGTTGCACTCTTGGGCAAGTTGCTGGAGAAAATTGTTAACCAGCAGCTTGCAGATTATTTACCTCTGGGTGGTCTTCGGTCTCCCAAGCAGCACGGATATCGAAGGTATCTTGGTAGGGGCACTGCCTTGGCCAGGTTCACGGACCACATCAGCAGAGCAATGGATAGGGGTGAGCTCACTGATGCTTTGTTCATGGACCTGTCCAAGGCATTTGATCTCGTTGGATCATTCCTTGCTGCTCGGGAGGCTGAAGCACTTGGGTGTAACAAAATTTTCAGTGGATTGGTTTAGAAGTTATTTAACAGATAGGTTATGTGTGAAATATAGGGGAGAGTTAACAAGTAGTAAAAAAAATGGAGCTTTGTGTTCCCCAGGGATCTATCCTGGGGCCCCTCTTATTTTCACTGTTTGTGGATGAAGTACCTGCACTTTTTCATAGCACAAATACTGATGTATGCACATTATATTATTTTGTATAGTAGTTCTGCTTCTGTTGAAAATTTAAATCAAGATTTGGGTGATGATTTTTAGAAACTGGGCCTCTGGTTGAAGAATCAACACTTACTGTTAAATAGTAAGAAAACTAAGAGTATGTGTTTTGGCTTTAAGCCTAAATTGGTAAATAAACCATCTTTATCTATATTTGATCTGACTGGCAAGTTACTGGAACAAGTGACTCAGTTTAGTGATTTGTGTTTAGTATTAGATTCAGATTTGACTTTCTCGGTACATATTAAACAATCCTATAAAAACGTTAATCAGAAATTAGGTGTACTCTTTAGATCCCTAAATTGCCTGACGTTGCAGGCTCGTACAGCTATTGCTAGAAGTGTACTACTACCAGCTATGAATTATAATTCATTTATTTTTTCTAATATCACAAAAGCAGATCTATCATTATTAACTACTACATTTCATAGTATATGTAGGTTTGTACTCAAAGTTCCCTATCAGACTCATCACTGTTTATTGTATCAGTCAATTGATTGGCTTCCTCCAAAGTTTAACATCGAGTATAATTTAAATTGTCCTACACATAATGTTATGAGACAAAATACTAAATCCACTTTATATTTGTTTTATCAATTTAAGGAGATAGATCTTGAGATCAACTACAACTATTAAGTTAGTGATTCCAAAAAGGAAAACTAAAATGGGAGAGAGTTCCTTTTTATTTATGGCAGTAAAATATTGGAATGGCCTGCCACCAACCTTTTCTGAAGACATTAGCCATGTGGTTTTTAAATCTAGTTTAAAACAATACTATATGAGTAGAGTGCAGTGTGAATGTTGCTAACTTACAATAATTGTTGTTGTAACTCACTGATGTTTAGTAATGTAGTATTATGAATTGTTTGTAATAATGTATTGTATTGTAATTTTTGTATTGTATTTATTATTGTAATTGTAATAACTGGACATATTGTCCCGGGTCATGTCTAAAAAAAGGGCCTTGGTTTGCGGCGGCGAGTGGCAGCACTGCTGAGCAGTGCCAACTACCCCCGTATCATTTTTTTTTTTATAATTCATGTTTTATTGCTTATTTTGGCACCATTTCAGATCTTACAAATTGTTTTACACACTGAAGAGTCCATTCATTAAAGACATTACCAACACATTACATTGTTTTGTTTTTTCCAACAGTGGAGGTCATACATGTGGTGCTCACCCTCCCCAACCCTTACACTCCAAATATCCCCAACTCCTAAACTTTATCATTCATTCCATTGGGTGCATGCCAAAACACTCATGGGGCCCCGCAATATGAAGTTCTGCACCATATTATTGAGCCTGTGGGTCAGCTCTTCCATTTGTTGAATCTCTAAGACTATAGAGATCCACTGCTGTTGCGTAGGAGGATCAGGGGACAGCCAGTTCCTGGTGATGGCTTTGTGTGCTGCCGTAAGCCGTATGTTCCAAAGGTATACCCCGTCTCTCCCTCTTACCTCTCGAGGTGGCAGTCCCAACACCATTTGCTTTGGGCCTGTGGGCTCTGTGAGAGTAAACATGTTTTTCAAACTCTGCATAACCCCCTCCCAGAACTCAGCCAACATAGGGCACTGCCAGAATATGTGTGAATGGTGGGACTGCACCTCCTGGCATCCCCTCCAGCATGTAACTTTACCCTTCTTGCCCCACTTAGTTTTAATCATAGGGGTGATAAATTATCTAACTCTGACCTTCCACTCAAATTCTCTCCACGTGGGGGGAGTAAGTTGTCTTTGTGCCCTGGGTCCAAATTGTCTCCCATTCCCTGTCCGTAATCTGTTCTCCAAGTTTGGTTTCCCATTTACCCCGTATGAGTTTAGTGGGATCCCCAGCCCTATCTCTCAAGGCCTTATATATGGCTGAAATGTGGCCCTTCTTTCTCTGTAGGCTCAGTATCTCATTAATTATTTGGCCTATTTCCCCTTGAGCAGTATATCCAGTAGATCCTTGTTTCCAAGTCTGTATGTGTGCCCTGATTTGTAAGTATCTAAAGTGATCCTCCTGCCTCAAGTGAAATCTCTCCCTGATGTGCCCAAACTCTTGTATGTCGGGGCCATCCATAAACTGTTGAAATATATTTAATCCCAGTCTGCCCCATCTTCTGTAGGTCAGATCTTGTTTGGAGGGTGCGAACTCAGTATCCCACGCTAGCCATCTCAGCAGCCACAGTTCCCCTGAGAGCCTATGTTTAACCCACAGCCTCCTCAAGGCCTGCAATGTATTCCTTACTGAGAATGGCAGGGTGCTAGTGTCCTCCTGTTTCCCCTCAAGGTCTGAGGCTCTGGCACCTAGAGGTGCCCCCCCACCGAGCCCAGAACCTCCAGTGTCTTCCAGTGCGCCTTGTACTCATTAGCCGACCACAGCAGAGCCCATCTTAGTTGGGCTACAAGATACTAATCTTCCAAGTTAGGTATTTTCCCTCCCCCCCGTCTTTTATCCCTGGACGTAATTGTATTTTTAATTCTGGGTTTCTTTTTATTCCACATATATTTTGAAATAATTCTTTGCTAGGCCTGGAATTGGTTATGATGTATCCTTAGGGGCAAACACTGGAAGAAATAGAGGCACCTGGGGAGAACACTCATGGCCACAGACTGAATCCTGGAATGCAAGGGAAGGTTCAGGAGTTCCCATTTCTTGATGTCCAGCTGTATGTGGTGCATCAGGGGCTCAAAGTTAAGCGAGAACACAGATATAAGATTCTTGGGGATCTGGGTCCCTAGATATTTTATCTTATGGAGATTCCATTTCAGTGGTGTTAATTGTTGTATATTTTGGGAGGGGTTATAAAAGAACTTAAGAACTTCTGTCTTATGTTTATGAAGAGCGTACCCTGAGTATTGACCAAATTTATCCAAAATCTCCCATAACCTAGGGACTGATTTGTCTGGGTCAGACATGTACAGGAGGACATCGTCTGCATACAGGGATATTTTGTGTTTCTCCCCTACTAGTCAGATCCCCCAATGTTAGAATCCTCCCGAATGGTCTGCGCCAAGGGCTCAATATACAATGCAAAGAGTAGGGGTGAGAGGGGGCACCCCTGTCGTGTGCCCCTCCCCAACTCAAATCTTTGTGAAACTCCCCCGGTAACCCTTATGCATGCCTGAGGGGACGCATAGAGAGCCTTGATGGCCCCCAAAAAGGACGGGGGAAAACCCATCCTATACAAGACCGCAAATAGGAAGCTCCAGGCAACCCTGTCAAATGCCTTTTCAGCATCCAGACTCATTATACAGGCAGGGATATGTTGTTTATTTATAATGTCAATGATGTTTATAGTGTGTCTAACTCCTTCTGGGGCTTGCCTTCCTTCTGTAAATCCTGTTTGATCCTGGTGTATTGGCTCTGGGTAGGATGGGTTTAAGTCTAGCTGCCACTATGGCTGTGAAAATCTTATAGTCTAGGTTTAACAGGGATGTGGGTCTATACGACCCACAGTCCTGTGGATTCTTGCCTTCCTTGGGTATTACTGAGATTGTCGTGTAGTTCCATGATGGGGGCACCCGCTCCCCCTCCATCCAGATCTGGTTGTAAATGTTGTTCAGCAGCGGCACTGTTTTAGGTGCAAAAGTCTTGTAGAATTCACTGCTGAAACCATCTGGGCCTGGGCACTTTTCAACCTTTAGGTTTTGAATAGCCAGCCTTATTTCTGCTTGAGAGATTGGTGCCAACAAGGTCTGCGTCTCCCCCAATTTAGGTAACTTTAGGCGTCCCAAGAATTCCGCTGCCTCTTCAACACAGGAGGCTACTTTATTGTTTAATTAGTATTTCGGAAAGACCTTTGAGTATGAGCTGTTTTACAAAGGTTCCACATCAGGTACTTGTGGTTGGTATAATTTTTTATAATAGACTATGAGGGAGTCAGCTATCTTTTCCCATTTATGTGATATCTGTCCTGTATCTGGGTGCCTCAGACCCATGATATTGGCTCTGGCGTTTTGCTGTCTCAAGCGGAAGGCCAGTCGACTTGTCGCTCTAGGACCTCCCTCATAATATGACTGCTTTAAGTAGTGGAGGGCTTTCTCTAGTTCAAACCTGTTTAAATCTTGAATTTTCTTTTAAACATCTTTGATCTACTTTTCTCTTAGTCTACAGAACATCTGTTCTAGGGACATGGATATGTTGTTCATCCACATTATCTGGCAGGTTCCTTGCCGCTTTAAATCTTGCCGGAAGGTCTTCAAGCTAGCTCCTCCCACCCACCCGGGTGGTAAAACTCTCGGCTCCGCCCCATGACGCCAGATCTTCCTTACCGCTTGGAAGCTCAGGTTCCCTCCTTAACGCTCTGCGATTAAGTTTTGGGCCTAAAATCCTTCGGTTTAAAAAGAGAAAAAACTTTTATAACTTTCTCGGTCTTCTTCCTTCAGCGGCTGCGATGGACAAATCGACTCAGTTCGGAGATGTCCCTGTAGGCAGAAGATGTCGGACGGACCCGCACTCACGTCGTTTATTGCCTTGGCCAGGAGCGACCCATGAGCTTGCGACCTGTGTTCCTCCTTCTCGGTCTCGTCCTCGCGAGGCGCTGCCCTTACATCTGGGGCGTCCGAAGAAGATTTCCTCAGTCAAATCCAGAGGCCCGACTGGCGGTTTCATGACTGCGAGATCCAGCGAACAACTAGAGAGGTTGGTGGCCAGAGCAGGCGGCTCAGGCGCGGCTTCCTCTTCTGCGCCTTTGTCCTCTATCGCTCGGGACCTTCTATTCAGCTTCCTTTAAGGAGCTTTGCTTGACCCTCTCAACTAAAGGCGAGGGTCCTACTTCTTCGAGTCCGTTTCATCGGTCGAAGAAGTCTAAGAGTAAGTCTCATCGTCGACGCTCTTGGGAGCGGGAAAGATCCCCCTACCCTCGTCGACAATCGACTTCAGTCGAATTCTCGGCTTCGGCCACTGGCTTCACGGTGCCCCCGTCAGGCCAGGTGACAGACTCCCGCCGACGAAGTCGAGATTTTTCTCGACCCGTTAGACGGGTTGTCGGCTGGAGAAGCCGAGATTCCCTCCTCCCCGGTTCCCCCGGTGAGGGCTGAGGATATCGTCGGCTCTCCCGTACCGGTGAATCAGGAGCCGTCGGTTTTGCTGACCGAACGGATCGCCGATCCTCTGCTCCCCGCCTCACCGACCTCGGCCTAGCCGAGATTCTCTGTCTCGGACATCTTCGCGGTCCAGCCATTCCCGTCGACACAGATGGTCTCGGTCTCGGCACCGCGGCAAGCGGCGTCGCCGCTCTTCCTCTTCTTCCTCCTCGGCCGAGGAGGGAAAACCGGCGTAAACTACGCTTATCTGAGAGACCTCATGTGGCAACAATTTTTCTGGCCAATAAGCCGGCTCAGGCTTCTTCTCCAGCCATTAAGTGGTTGCCACGGACCAGAAGTAGTGGTCGAGCCTGTTTCAGGCCAGTTGTCCGACCTATTCCGGCTGCCCCACCAATTGTGGTGGAACCGCCTCCACCTCAGCCCGACAGCTGGGGCTCCGGCGAAAAGAATCGCGGTTGGCCCAAGGCCTTCCCGTAGGCTGTCGGTCACTCTCACGCCTGACAAGCCTCGGCAAGTGGAGGGTGGCTCAGGCTCCAGGCAGCTATTCGACAACTCGTCGGTCGGATGACTCCTCCCTGTTCTCAAGCGTTTTGACTTGGAGTCCTCTGGGGGCAGTCAGTGGACGATAGCCCTTCGTCCTTCCTGGGACTTCTTAGGCTCATCTCAGAATCCACTGGGATGAAGCTTGAACCCGTATCCAAACGGGCCAGATATCCCCTCACCGAGATTCTGGACCGAGGGGATTCTCCCACGGAGGCCTTTCCAGTGGCCGAAGCCATTGTCGGGCCGGCCCTGGAACTTTGGCAGCGTCCGGCTTCCTGTCCTGCGCCTTCGGCCAGGATGGCCAGGAAGTATGCGGTCCCTACTGGCTCTCTGTCCGGGTTTTCTGAACACCCCTCGGCTGAAGGGCTGGTCACAGACAGTGTTTTCCGGCGTGCCGGTAATGCCAGGGACGTGGACAAACCGCCCGACAAAGAGTCCAAGAAATTGGACTACTAGGGGCGGAAAGTGTATGCTGCCTCTTCTCTCGGCCTTCGTCAGGCCAGTTCGGCCGTCCTCATGGCACATTTCTCCCATGCCCTGTTGGGTTCCCTGGATGGCGGTCCCTCATCTTCCGCTGACCTGCAGACTACAGTCAAGCAGGTGCGGGATCAGAACAGGGCAGTAGCCAAACAACAGCTCAGACTGCTCTGGATATAGGAGACTCATGTGCCGGTCGGTGGCGGCGCTGTGGCCATGCGTCGTGAGCGTGGCTGCGAATATCCACCTTTACCGCGGATACCCAGCACAAGCTTGCGGACGTTCCTTTCCTGGGAACAGACCTGTTCGGCCCTGGGTGGAAGGCCACCTCCAGAGGATCGAAAAATCCAATACCACTTGGATTGATCCTACGTAGCGCCAGAGGGACAAGGGTCATAAGCCCCAGTCTAAGCCCTTTCGTTCCCTACTCCCGCCGCATGCCCGGCCCAACAACAGCATCAGGGCCAGCAGGCTAGACCTTGGTATTCCAAGCCCAAGCCATCGGCTTCCTCTAATAGGAAGCAAGGAGGAAAAGGCCCTGGTGGCCCAGGCCGGTCCTTCCTCCAAGCCTGCTAAGTGACGGGCTGAGGGGTGTCACCCCCATCCCCGTCACCTCGCCCCTGGTTCCCCCCCGTGGAGAGGGCGGCTCGACCCTTCCTTTCCGCCTGGTCCGCTGTTACCACGGACAGGTGGGTTTGGAGGTGGTGGGAAGAGGCCTGCCTCTGGAATTCGAGCAGGCTCCACCCTTCAGAGCCGTCGCCCAGAGCACTCAGGGTCCCAAGATCTCTACAGGCTCTTCGAGCCGACGCCGCCCTCCTCCTTCAGAAAAGGGTGATAAAGAGATAGAGACCCTTCACCAGAACCAGGGTTCGTGTCCAGGTACTTCCTGGTCCCGAAGCAGACGGGGGCTGGCGCCCATCTAAGACCTACGACCTGAACAAGTTCTAAGGTCTCGAACCTTCAGAATGGTCACTCTGGCTCAGATAATACCATCTCTGGAACACGGCGTGTGGTTCTGTTCTCTGGACTTCAGGACGCATTCTTTCCGTCCCTATCCGTCCGTCTCATCAGAGATTCCTCCGCTTCAGGCGGAGGATCCCTCTTGAGTTCAGGCCATGCCCTTGAGCCTTTCTTCAGCTCCAGGGTCTTCACCAAATGCATGCAGCGGTGACAGCTTTCCTCTTGGCGCCGAGGGTCGGGTGTACCCTTACCTGGATGATTGGCTGATAGCAGCCCCTCCAGGTTGGAGGTGGAGCGGTCCAGAAATCTGGCCCTCCGGGTTTGCTCTCAACTGGGCCTCCTGGTCAACGAGGCCAAGTCGGAACTCGAGCCGAAGCAGGTGATATCCTTCATCGGGGCAGAGCTCGACTCTCTTCGAGCCAGAGCACGGCTCCCGGCGGACAGGGCCGAGGTTCTTACCTCCTTTGCCCAGTCATTTCTGGTTGGGCAATCGCGCCCTGCCCGGGACTTCCTGCGACTCCTGGGTCTTATGGCAGCCTGTACCAGCGTAGTCCGTTGGGCACGCTGGCACATGCGCCCCCTCCAGTGGGGTCTGGCCAGCCAGTGGTCACAGCGTTGCGACCCTCTGGACCAGCGCGTGTGGACGACCCAGGAGATGTGGAACGCTCTCCAGTGGTGGACCGTTCCGTCCCATCTGCAGGAGGGTATCCCGTTTGTCCGCCCCGAGCCGACGGTCTCTCTATCAACCGACGCCTCTTTGATGGGTTGGGGTGCCCATCTGGGGGAACACCGAGCGCAACGCCTCTGGTCCCCGGAGTCCCGATGCCATATCAACCTGCTGGAGCTCCGTGCGGTCCGCCTAGCTCTCACCGCCTTTGCTCCGTTTCTCCGGGGTCAAGTGGTCCGAGTCCAGACGGACAATACCACGACCATGTACTATCTAAACCGCCAGGGCGGGACGCGCTCCTTGCCTCTATGCAAGGAAGCTCTCCGCATCTGGTCACTAGTGCGCAGCCTGGAGGCGGATCTCCTGGCCATTCATGTGGCAGGAGCCTCCAACACCCTGGCCGATGCCCTGAGCCGGATAGGGGCTGCATCGCACGAGTGGTCTCTCCTGCCGGAGATAGTACAAGACCTGTTCTCCCGCTGGGGCACACCTCTGGTGGATCTGTTTGCCTCCAGGGAGAACGCGAAGCTGAGGCTGTTTCATGCCCGCCCCCCTCAGCAGGGCTCGCTGCAGGGGGATGCCTTTTCGAGGCCGTGGACCCCGGGCCTCTTTTACGCCTTTCCCCCCGTTCCCCTGATTCACAGGGTCCTGCTGAAAGCGAGGAGGGACAGGCGCAGGTGATTCTGATAGCCCCAGACTGGCCTCGCCAGTTCTGGTACCCAGATCTCCTCAGTCTCAGCTCCAGGACTCCGCGGCAGCTTCCAGCTCGCCCGGACCTGCTCTCAGTCAATCAGGGAAGGTGTTCCATCCGGACCTTCAATCCCTGCACCTGACGGCCTGGTTCCTGAGGCGCTAGAGTTCCAGGCCTTGGGTCTTTCCCGACGAGGTCCTCAACGCCGTTGAGGCGTCCGAGGGAGTCAACCAGAAAATGCTATGCCTTCAAATGGAAGAGGTTCTCCATTTGGTGTCGGAGAAAAAGGTTGGACCCTTTCGTGTCCTATGGCGAGCATTTTGGACTATCTATAGTCCCTATCTAGTCAAGGCTTAGGTCGGCAGCCCTTAAGGTGCACCTGGCAGCCATTTCTGCTTACGGGCGGGCGGTCAGCAGTCAGTGGCGCGGGAAAAGTGGTCGGGCGCTTTTCAAGGCCTTGATCATATTTCCCCTCCAGTGCGGGAACCCCCACCTCCGTGGGATTTACTGCTGGTACTGGCAAAGCTCATGGGCAAGCCATTCGAACCAATGCACAGGTGTGGTCTCCCCCACCTGTCGTGGAAAACCGCCTTCTTGGTGGCTATCACGTCAGCCAGAAGGATGGGAGAACTCCAGGCGCTGAGCATCGAGTCTCCTTACCTGGTCTTCCACAGGGACAAGGTTGTCCTACGCCCCCACCCGAAATTCCTTCCGAAGGTGGTGTCGGAGTTTCACCTTAATCAGGTATTGACTCTGCCGGTGTTCTACCCCAATCACACCTCGGAGGCCGAATATAGGCTCCATACTCTGGACCCTAGAAGGGCGCTCGCTTATTATAAGGAGCGCACGGCTGAAATTCGGGGAGAGGTTCGCCAGCTGTTTGTCACCTACGCTGAAGCCGCACCTGGCAGACCTGCAGCCAAGCGGACGAGTAGGCAGATGGGTCACCTCCTGCATAAATCTCTGCTATGAGTTAGCGGGCATGGAGCCTCCCAGAGGATAAGAGCTCATTCTACCGCCATACTGCTGCATGTGGCTGCTTCCAGGGATGTCCCTATCCAGGAGATCTGCAGGGCTGCTACCTGGAAGTCAGCACACACCTTTATTTCCACTACCACATCGACCTTGAGTCACGCCGGGATGCTGGTTTTGGGGCCTCCGGTTCTCAATCTTTGTTCCCCAAGTAAGTATTAGGGGTATGCGCCTTGCCTCCCTCCTCCGGAGAACTGCTAGGAGTCTGCCAGATAGTGTGGATGAACAACATATCCATGTCCCTAGAAATACAGGTTACTCACCTGTAACAGGAGTTCTAGGAATGGTATATGTTGTTCATCCATAACCACCCGACCTCCCGGCCTCGACGCGACAACAACCTGAGCTCCAGCGGGCTGGGGATCTGGCGTCATGGGGCGGAGTCGAGAGCTTTACCACCCGGGTGGGTGGGAGGAGCTAGCTTGAAGACCTTCCGGCAAGATTTAAAGCGGCAAGGAACCTGCCAGATAGTGTGGATGAACAACATATACCATTCCTAGAACTCCTGTTACAGGTGAGTAACCTGTATTTTCTGTAGCCCCTCTAAGGTCCTTAGATTCTCTAGTAAGTTATCTAACTTTTTCTTTCTCTCTCTTTTTTTGTGTGCTGCGATGGAGATCAGTTTCCCTCTGATCATTACCTTGACAGTGTCCCATAGAATCTGTGGGGTAGTGTCGGGATTTCTATTTGTCTGAATAGTTTGTTCCATCACCTGTTTAACTGTGCCTCCCTTACCTCTTCCTCCCTTAACAGGCTTGCATTCAAGCGCCATTGCGTCGGTTTCCTTGGGAGCTGTAGGTCCAAGGCTGCCAGTAGAGGCTGGTGATCTGACAGGGTCGCAGTCCCCACCCACACTGATTCAAAGGCTGGCATGTCCTTAAAGTATGTGAAAAACATATCAATCCTAGTGTTTATTTTGTATCTAAGTGAATAATAAGTGTAATCTTGCGCTTTAGGGTACTTCATTCTCCAGACATCTACCAACCCTACCTCCCTCATCAGCGTGATTAACTGCTTAGCTATCCTGTTGTTTGGTGCCTGTATGCCTGAGGTGAAATCTAGCTTCTTATTTAGTGTAACGTTCCAATCCCCACCTGCTATGATGGTTCCTTTTGCCTTCTCAGCTATTGTCTTAAACAATTATGTGTGAAAATGTATTGAGGACCCCAGGGGGGTATAAACATTTATCATTGTAACCTGTGTGTCCTGGATCCTACCTATCACTATTATGAATCTGGCCCCACTGTCCACCACCACCACCTCCTCGAAGGGAAGAGAGGCTGACAAAAGAATCACCACTCCCCTCTTCCTCCCACCAGGCAGGGATGCATGGTAGAGGCCGGGAAATCTTTAATTTTTCAGTTTCATGGCTTCCTCAGGGGTCAAGTAGGTCTCCTGTATGAAGTTAATGTCGCATTTCTGATCCCAAAGAAACTTATGTAGTTGTTTCCTGTTAATGGGGTGATTTATCCCATTAATGTTATATGGTAGGACTTTTGTGTTATTTATTCTTTATTTATTCATTACAAAACGGGTTTACAACCTTTGAGTCAGAGACTCTTTTACAAAGGCACCTCATCGCAGGGGGCAGACATCAAGACAGTTATTACGGGTGCAGATTAAAACAGAGGATAACATTCCAGGTGCAGTAAAAGGAACATTTAACATAGATACGCTTAGGTTACATAATGTAGTAGTTTGTGTATTACTTAGGTTACATGGTGTTACAAAATTGTGAGTTACATTCATGGATATAGTAGGTCCTCAGAGAAGACAGCAGGTTACATCCCTGTTTGGACCTAGTAGGGAAGGAGTGAGTCTGGGGGCGGGAGAGGCTGTCCAGTGGACGTTGTCGAGCCAGGGGGGCAAGGCAGGTGGGTACCACAGGTTACAACAGAGGGTTAGTTGCACCTACAACAGCGGGTGTTAAAGATATGGTTCCAAAGGGCTGTTTTGAAGGAGCCAGTTTTTGGCAAGTTGGAGATGCAGCTAGGGAGGGAGTTGAACCAGGTGGGGGCTCGGTAGAGGAAGGATCTCTGGGCAAGAGAGGTCTTGGTTCTGGGCACCTTGAAAGTGGCCTTAACAGAGCTACGGGTGGTGACAGACGATGATGAATGCTGTAGGGAGGTGGAGACCCCGGAGAGTCCTAGCAGTGATTTCTTAGCGAGAAGGCAGGTCTGGTAGAGCAGTCGCTCCTCAAAGTTGAGCAGATTGGTGGTAGTATAGCAAAGGCAGGTGTGAGTTTGGCTGGGGGCACCGGTCAGGAGCCTACAGGCCTTATTGATGGAGAGTTGGAGTTTGGAGAGGGCAGTGTTGTCAGCTGCGGCGTAGATGGGCAAGCCATAGTCCACAAGGGACAAGACGGAGGAGGTGATGGCCAGCCTAAGGGCAACCTGAGGCAGGCAGGCAGTCCCTGTGCCGTTATAGCAGGCCAATCCGAGAGTTAATGGTGGCTGACAGGGCATTAACGTGGGTGTGGAAGGAGAGGGCAGTATCCAACGTGATGCCTAGGTACTTGTATGTGGTCACTTGTTCTAGCGGATGCAGAGTGCTGAGGATAATCAAGAGGGGGGTATTTTTAGCTTTATTTTGGTGGTGGGAGAAGAGCATTGATTTGGTTTTCTTTAGGTTAATGACCAGTCTGTGGTCTCCGAACCATCTTTCGGCTTGGTTGTAAGCTTGCTGGAGGGATAATTGGAGGGAGGTGGGATTGGGATGTGAGGCAAAGAGGACTGCATCGTCGACGTAGAGGAGCATTTTACCGGTACATGAGCTGAGGAGGGTGTTGAGGTAGAGACTAAAAAGTATTGGACCCAGGATGGAGCCCTGAGGGACCCCGGAGTGAACGGGAAGAGTGCTGGAGAGGGAGCCGCTGATCTTGACACACTGGGATCTCGCAGAGAGGTAGCTAGAGAACCAGGAAATGGGACCGCCAAAGAAGCCAAGTTGGTGGAGAGAGTCAAGTAGAAGGGAATGACAGACAGTGTCAAAGGCCTTGGAGAGGTCAATGAACAGTGCTCCTACAAGGCTGCCAGAGTCGAGAGCAGCATGCAGGTGTTGGGAGAATTCCAGGAGAGCCGTGGTTGTACTGTGTCCTGGAAGTGGAAACCGTATGCTCTGGGCACATAATGTCAGACTTGGTTAGGTATTCAGAGAGCTGGATCAACACCACTTTTTCAAGGGCTTTAGAGTGGGGAGGATGGAGATCGGGCCGTTAATTGTTGGGGTGGACTGGTCCCCACTCTTATGTATGGGTGTGATTTCAGCAGTTTTCCAAGCACTTGGGAACTGACCCAGGCGAGAGACCAGTTTAGAAGGTCAGTCAGGGGACTAGGACTTGGTCCAAGACCATCACGGAGGATCCTGGAGTGGTGGGTCACTGCTGGGGTTATTGCTGCTGGCTTTTTAGCAAGTCTGGCGTGGCTTCTTGGGGGATAGATGCGTGAGGTAGAATGGTGGAGCAAGTGCAGGACCAGAGGGAGAGAGGTGGGATTGGGTCAAAGAAGCTGCTGGGAGGACCGAGCTTAGGTCAGAGAAGGCAGTGTTAAGGCAATCGGCTATAAGGAGTGGATCTCTGTTGGGGGTGCCATTGGTGGGGAGCTGAGATGGTGGGGGGAGCGGGACTTCCCATTTAGCTCTTTCATATTATCCCAGAAGGTCCGGGCTGAACTCCAAGTGGAAGTGAGGGTGGTCTGGTAGTGCTCTGCCTTGGCCCGCCTAATGGCCAAGTGCACTTATTGCGTTGTAGGCCTGTCTATCAGATGCCTTTCCAGATTCTACAGCAATGTGCCAGAGATTATCTCTGTTTTTGAGTCTCTGGAGGAGGAGGAGTGGGGTGATCTATGTGGCATTGCATTTTTCAGAGCGGATCCTGGTGAGGGGTGTAAAAAGGTCACAAGCCTTACAGAAGGCATTTGTAAAGTGGTCAAGAGCTGAATCAGTGTCAGGGATGCGCTGGATAGTGGACCAGTCTAGCTGGGCTAGGTATTGTTTTAATTTTCTGAGGCTGCTGGGGCATAAACGGTGTTAACTCGTGTCATCTTTATGCTCATTTAATAAGACATTCTGTTGGTCTACTCGATCTTCTATGGAAAGCCCTACCCCCATTGGTTCCTTCCATCCTCATTTTGTTGCCCCTCTCTCTCTTCCATATCGTTCTCCCTTAGACTCCTCAGTTTCAGATCCAGTTGTGTGCCCCCAATTGTAAAAAAACAAACCATAATAGTGGCTTGTCCCAACTTTGAATAATGAACAATAAAATTCCATTAATACATTCTAAACCTAGCCCACCAGGTGGGAGTAAAACTACGTGAAAAACTTTGTACCTGTTCTCAAACCAACCAGTATTAAACCATTAAACTGTTGAAAAATACTCATAACTAATGATTGAGGTGGGTCCCTCTCCAGAGTCCTCCGAATCCCGAGGTGGTCACCCAACTCCAATCCAAAGATCTCTGTGGATCCCCCAGAATCAACTATCATCTTTGTCGCTTTCTGTAGTCCAGAGATCCCCGTGTTGTTTCTGCTAAGATTCTCTAGAATACGTTGACTTCCTGGGTCAGCCCAACCGTTTTCAGTTGGGTTGGTTTGTGCTACCCCTAGACAAGGGTGTAGCTACTGATACTCCAAGTAAGCCATGGCATACCAAGTTTAGTAGCAGGGGGTAGCAAACCAGCTGGCCAGCATTGCTCTGCCCTCTCTAGTCCATCATATTTAAATTCCTTTGTTTGGCTTCACAGGCTTTTTCTTTTCTCTTTCAGCTTTGTTTTGGGAGGATGGCAGAGTGGACCGCAGATGTTGAAGCTGAAAGTCTCAATTAGGTCAACATAGTCCGCCTGCATAGTGATTGGCTGTGGCATCTGGTGGGGGGTTGCAAGTCTTGGGGGCCAAGTTTAAATGCCACAGCAAAGTTAGAAGCCATACTGTTAGTTCAAGTGTACTGGGAGTGAGAGAAGCAGTAGAAGAACTGAGGAGCAGCAGACCGAAAAACAGACTCAGAGCCGGGTAAGAGAATGAAGACTTCATGTGGAGTGGCTTGTGGAGCGTATCTGCCTACCTGCAGGGGAGAGAGAAGAAATTTCTGCTGTGGTCTTGGACTCATGGTGCAGTCAGTGGCATTTACCAGCAGGTAGTGAGCACCACACTAGCAGCGCAGACAGACAGCAGGTCTAGTGTGGGAATCATCTGATTGGAGCCAGGAATCTCAGACTCAAGTTGGGGGGGCAGGCATGAACAACAGTGGGGGAGGGGGTAGCAATGTGGCAGGTTGGTGTACAAATCTGAAATGCCTGGCTACACCCTTGCCCCTAGAACACTTAGCCCACTTTGATGGTATGGGCTTTGCCTAACCAGAGGACCAATTTGGGGTTCAAACCTCTGCCTCTGAGGCAAGACCGACGTCAGCAGTATCAGACTTGTTAGGTATTACATTATCTCTATGCAGCCCACCTTACCCCTTCCCCCAAGCCCATCTCTTGTCCCGAGGTGAGAAGACACCCTCCAGGTGTACCTGCTCAGTTCCCCCATCTTCATGGAATTACTAGCCACCAACCCACCTTTGATCTGGGCTTCTCCCCTCTCCCTCTTTCAAAAACATATTGTCCCTTTATTGAGAAGCCGACATATTGGGAGCCCAAATCGTTCATCATATGATGTTACTATGCTCATAATCCTCACCAGCCCTGTTGGTCATTGAATTTATCTCTAACTTATACCTTGCCCCAGCACTGTATCTGGGTGTACGTTCCACGTAAATGTAAAAACTGTAAAAATTGTCTTTTCTCCTGTTTTTGTACCTGAATGTATTCGTCTGAACCAATTACTGTATCAATGTACCTGCTGTACCCTTTTGTACTCTCCCAGGTCGTTCCTGAAAATAGGCATAAAACTTGTCTAGTGTACTTACCCGGTAAACAAAAACTAAATAAATAAATAAACATTTTAAGGGTCTCAGGTTCAGGTGCAGAGATTAACCCATGTCTTTTATTATTGTGTCCACCGGAGTCCAAGTTTGTACCATCTTGAAATAGTTTCTCCATCTATCAGGCAGTCTTCCCCCGTCTGCATTACCTCCCCTTCCTTATATTAATCAAACTCTCCCCCCCTCCGTGTTCAAGCACACCTCCCCTGCCATTCGGCATATTAATGCCCCTCCCCCGCTTTAAGATGAAGCAGGGAAAGATCGATTAGGAAGGCGAGCGAGGGAATAGCCTGAGAAGGCCCCCCCTCAAGCAAATGCCGCATTGAGGATCAGCCATTAAACGTGAGCAGGGAGGCAGCCACAATCATAAGATCCTCCATTTGAACTTCCAAAATTAAAAGTCAGAGCCCATGAGTATGTGGCCGCGACCTCTGCTCCCCCCTCCTTCCGAACCGATGCATGCCCCTCCACCCAACAGTACCTCTACGTGTAAAGTCCCGCTTGTGGAAATCGACATTTGGTCCGGAGGTAGCGATGGAAAAGTATTCCTGTGCAGCCTTCTCTCAAGTTTCTTGGGTCTGCTGATCCGATCGACTCTGGGCGATTAGACCTATCAGCTGCACTGCTGAAGTGTAGGGCCTCAAAAGGGAGCAGACATAAGCCCGCAATGTGTTGTTTTGCGTCGGTTTATCCTGGTGTGTTTTCTTCACGCCTGTCCAGGCAACCGACCACGTCAAGCGCAGCAGCTCTTTTTCCAGTCGCTCTTTGTACAGTGATGGCACTAAGATCCCTTGTGCTTCTAGGAAACCGGAGTCAGCTACCAGATCCTCAAAGACCTTCACATCTTGGTCGGTCTCAGCTTTTAATCTGGCTGGGAACATCATCTGGGCCTTATTATTTTTTGCTCTAAGCTGCTTCAGTATCGACCACATAGCTCGTCTGCCTTTCTGAACGTTCGTGGTATAGTCGTGATCCACAGTGATCTCCAAAGGTAGTCGAGCGTGCCCTCCATGCTGTACAAATAATTTCTTCTTTAGATGCATACGAGGTGAGTCGGGCCACAAATGATCTTGGGCGGGCATTGGGATTGAGTGGTTTTTGTACCAGAGATCGATGCGCACAGTCCATAGATAGGTCGAGATCTTCAGGAAGCTTTAGGGAATCTCTTAGCACCCTCTGTAGGAACTGTATCACATCCTTGGACCCTTTTTCAGCCCCCTCTGGGATGCCATATACACGTATGTTTTGGCGCCGGCTGCGCCCCTCCATATCATCTAGCTTAGCCATCAGCTCCCTCTCCCTGGCCATCAGGTACAGCAGCAAGCAGTCGTGCCTATCTGTTTGGTCCATCATGTTAACCAGGCCCACCTCCAGTTGGTCTGTCTTGTGCTCAGTTTTGTTGATATCTGCTCTCAGTTCTGCCAAGCCCGCTTCAATCTCCGTAAACGTTTTGGCAGTATGTAGTATTGAGGCCACCAGCTGTGAGCAGTTTTCTTCTGTATCCTCCTTGAGCGCTATGCCGGCCTCCTCCTCCAGTGCCCCTATCAGAGAATTGGATTTTTCTTGGTGGAGCATCAATTGTAGCTTTTGTACTGGAGTCTGATTTATTCTTAGACATGTTGGCTTTTGATCTGGTGGTTTTGGCCGGCGATTGCATGCTGTTTGGTGGGTGGATGCCATTAGCTTTACTCTGGGCTTAGGAGCTAGAGAGTTCAGGCTGCCATTTGGATGCTTACATCACCGGAAGTCCACCCTCTTATCATTTTAATATAGTTGAGGCCTGGCTGGCATGCCAGCGCAGCAGTTGGATTCCCGCTTGTGACGCTGGCGACCCGGATTTGGGAACGGACGTGGGTTGTCGGCCGGGGAGAGAAGGATTGAGTGTCCTTAGACTGTTCTCCTTCTCTGGGGGAAGGGCAGGTGAGTGTGTTCAGTGTCAAGTGACACCCAGCGGAGGCTGGGTTGCCGCACGCACACAGACGCTGGTATCTTTCAGTGACGACCAGCGTCCGCTCCGCCCCTGCTTACAGGGAAAAATTCAGGGGCCAGGCTCATGTCGATGATGCCCTGCCTCTGGACCTCTCATAGCCTCCGATGCCGGCTCCCCCGACTAGACACTAGATTTATGGCATTAAGGGCCAATGCCGCAACCCCACCCTCTGGGGGGCGAGCTAGTGGTGACTGGGGGGAGCGCTGGCCATGATCGGTGGCAGAGGTCTGAGGGTCCGTGACCAGGGCGGACAGTACCGACTATCAAGGCGTCACCAAAAAGTATAATAAATAAAAAAATATATATAGTTGAGGCAAAATATTTTTTGTAAATACAGTAGATAAGAGCACTGGTTGGTGCATACATGAGCAGCATAGTCATGCCACACTTGCTGCAGCCTAGTTGGGGGGGAGAGGGAGAAAGCGAGAGAGAGAACGCAGCAGCAGCCACAAAGAACTAATCATCAGTACAATACAGTACTGTAACTGCTCAGCCCGACTGCAGCTGCAAACATAGATTTGCTTTGATAACATAAGTTAGCTGACTTACTTAGCTGAACTAAATTATGTTATTAAAGTAAACCTGTGTTTGCGGCTGCAGTCGGGCTGAGCAGTTACAGTACTGTGCTTAGCTGTGGGGGAAGCAATTTGAATCCAAAAACAATGAAACCAGCAGTACACTGCAGCCCTGAACCACAGAGGCATGCTTACAGTACAGTGTCTTGTTGGTTAGCACAAATCAGTGCTGCCATACCTAAAATCCCAATTATCCGTGCTCCCAATTATCCAAACATCCCCCCCAATGCAGTTTTGATAATCAGGATTCTGTTGTACCCGCTAGACAAGCACAGTGCTGAGTAACTCTGTATACACCCTGGCCATGAGGGCGTAGTTCAGGCAGCTGCGTGCAACAAGGCCAGGATTTCCCTCTCCTCCAAGCCTCCGTACAAGGACTAGAGAAATTTGGACATTATGGGAAAGAAAATGTTCACTACAGCCTCAATCAATCAATCAATCAAAATCTTTATTTATTCAGGCGAACATCATTGAGCAAAGCTCATTTACAAGATGGACCTGAGTGGTCATACAAATGAGGATACAAGTATTATTACATAGACAAGAATAGAATAAATAGCAATACAATGGCATGAAATGATTATATACAACAATTTACATATATACAAGTAACAATAGAACCATTTAGCCTGTAGGAAAAAAGAGGACAAAGGTATAGCAGTCCTAAAATATAAGTTATATGGTCTAAACTAGTTTTAAGTGAATATAATCGGTGATTCGGAAGAAAGAAATTGAGTTAATATAATGGATAGAAAAAGGGAGGTTTAGTTGGGTCAGATAGGTAGGGATTATGCTTTTATAAAAGCAATTGCAGAGCTCTGGAAAAAGGGCGGAGAACAATCTTTGAAGGATGCCAGAGGTAGTAGGCTATCTAGCTTCATGGATTTTGGAGAGAGTTCCATGCAGCTGCTAAGGAATAGCTGAAAGCAGCCCTCCCATACCGGGTGCAGGCATTGGGGACCTTTAATGTGATGAGTTTACTGATCCTTAAGGTGTATGGCCTGGTTGTAATTTGGGTAAAGCAATCAGTGATATAGGTCGGTAGTTTGCCTGTTAACGCTTTGAATATCCAGATAACAGCATTCCTATTTCTTCTGTGTTGCAATGATGTCCAGTTGACTGCCATATAAAGGGAGCAATGATGGGTGTTGGAGGGAAGGTCAGTAATAAATCTTATGGACCTGTGATACAGGGTGTCCAGCTTATGTAAGAGATGACTTGAACAATGGCAGTAGAAAAATCAGCATAATCAATGAGGGATAGGAATGAGGCCTGAATTAACCTTTTTTGGAATCACTGTTTAGGTAATGTTTTATTCTAAAAATAGTCCGAGCCTCTGTCTTAGCTTTTAAGTAACTCTTCAATATGGACAGAATAGTCAAGCCTGTTATCTATCCAGACTCCAAGGTATTTGAAGTTATCAACAAATTCAAGTTTCTCTCCAAGTAAGGTGGATATATGTAGGGTGTTGGATGCTGGGGTAGTGGTAGTACAACTCTTTGTGGTAAAGAACATAGCTTTTTGTTTTTGCATTTAGAAGTAGTTTTTGTCAAGTAGATTGTGCTGCAGAATGGAGAATTGGATTGTAGAAGTTCACAGGCTTTGGAAGGTGAGGGATTGCTGACATACAATACAGTATCATCAGCAAACAGATGAATGTTAGATTGAGTGAGGTTGGCATCAATATTGTTTATATAAATAGCAAAGAGGATAGGGCCAAGAATAGAGCCTTGTGGTACACCCCTTAGCAGAGGTTTTGAGGTCCCTACTCTTGAGGAAGGCTGCGTACATGGCTTATGCTGTCCGGTACCAGAAAGCCCACTAGAATGTGGTTCTGGCCCTGTGTGACAACATCCATGGGGACCAGGTTCAGAAATTGGCAGACACAGCTAGGACTGCCTGGATGCCACTGTGTACCAGTTCCACATGGCAGTGGACACAAACAACACTGCTTCTAGGTCAATGGTCCTTGCTGTCTCCCTGAGATTTGCTTGGCTAAGGACAACTGATTTTGTCTTATGACACCCAGACAAAAGCCATGGACTTCCCATGTGAGAGTAATTCCCTCTTTGGTGATAAAACAGAGGCATACATGAAAAATGTTTTGAGTACAAAACCACTTACAAGAGCAATAGCGAGAACGAAAAGGCTTCTACGTCTTACAAGCGTCAAGGAAGGGGAGGTAGGGGTAGAGGTTATCATCCAAACCTTTTCGACCCCATGCCCTATGACTACTCTCAAGATGAGAGGTTACTTCAGGGGCAGAGGAAGAAGAGCTTCCAGAAGGGCTGACCAGGCTTCGTCCTCTAGGGCTCAGTCCAAACAGAATCCCTGATGTGTGTGTCCAGGTCGCCAGCCCATCACCGGGGGGGTAGGTGGCTCATGTCTTTCAGGACTGGGAAAACATCATCACAGACAGATGGGTCCTGGAAGTAGTGGGCCAAGGCCTCACTCTGCAGTTCAAAATGTTTCCCAAGCTGTCTTTTCACAGACATTTCTATCCTCCCACTCCTGCAAAAAGGATTCTGCTGGAATTGGAAGTCAAAAAACTGCTACAGGCAAATGCAGCGGAAATAGTGCCCCCTTCCCAGTGGGGAAAGGGCCTTTACTCAAGGTACTTCCTTACACACAAGAAAAACAGGGAGTGGCAACCCATTCTGGACCGTAGATTTTTGAACAAGCATCTGGAAAAAAGACAGGTTCAAGATGGTTAACCTATCCACAGTCATCCTGTCCCTTCAACAGGGAGACTGGATGGCATCCCTGGACCTGAAGCACATATTTTCACATTCCAGTCAGGCCCAGTCACAGAAAATATTTACAGTCCAGGCTCCCTTCTGGTCACTACCAGTTCACAGCCTTTCCTTTTGGTCTGTCATCTGCGACCAGAGTGTTCACAAAATGCTTGGCCATCGTGGCAGTGCGCCTCAGGAAACGAGGAGTGATGGTTTTCCTTACCTAGACTGGTTGGTCATGGGAAAGTCATACCAACAGGTCAAGGATTCACTCCTTCTGACTCGGAGCACTCTAGAGATATTAGGATTCCTCATAAATGTACAAAAGTCTCAATCAGAACCTGTACAAGTACTGGAGTTCACAGGAGCAGAACTGGATGCCCTATAGGGCAAAGCATTCCTACCTCAGGAAAGGGTGGGAAACCTTGTGGAGTTGGCAAACTCATTTGCCCTAGGTCAGCCTAGACCAGCAAGGCATTTCCTTCAGCTTCTTTTTTTTTTTTTTAACTCAGATTTTTATTGTATTTTTCCAAGGAGGAACAATAACAGTCATCATGGTCAATTGTTATACAGACATTTAAGTATCAAAAATAATCATTTTAACATTCAGATTCAGGGCTGGCCCGGTGGCACTGAGGGTTGAGGCGCTGGACGCCACACCGGCAACCCGGGTTCAGGAGCGAGCCTGGGCTGCCGGGGGTCGGCAGGGGAGAGAGAGGATTGAGTGTCTGGAGGACAGCTCTCCTCTCTCTGGGGTGGGATTCAGGCTTGCCTGGCACTGCAGTGGCCCCCGGTGGTGACTGGAGCTACTTCGCATGCCTGGGGCAACATATAGCGGGACAAGAGCTGCGGCAGGCAACTTGATGCCATTGCACATCCGCGCTTGGGGGGGGGCACGAGGGGGTTGAGGACATTAAAAAAACAAGAAAAAACACCCGGGTGCACTGGGGAGGCGACAAGGGCCTCGGGGACCTCCCTCACATCCCCAACACCGGATGCCCTCACAGACGACCCATGGCCGACCCCCCTCCCCCAGAAGGACATGGACCCTCTAATTTCAGACAGACGCCGCCAGGTAGGAGAGGCGGGCCCTGCCTCTGGGGCAGGATCCGGGCACTGGGAAATCTCCGACGGGGCTTTGTGGGGAGCATCACGGTGGGGGGTAGCAGGGGCTGAGTGTGGAGTGGGCACCTCTGAGACATGCCTCGGTGCACCAGTGCCAGAAAAAGAAGTTGAGAAGAAAAAAACACATTCAAATTCAGGACAGACCTTAAGACAAGTAGGAAGTCCATAATTATATATCAGGTCCTCAAGCCAATGTGAAATTGAGCTTTCCATGTTGATTTGCAATACAACTATTCACTAAACTAAGATGTTTTCTTAGATTGGAGAGGGAGGCAGAAGGGAGGAGCATCATCGTGTCTTATTTGTCAGGACCGTAGGGGGGTGTACTAACTGCTAGGGGCTGTCCAGGCTCAGTCACCACCCAGGGATTCCTACTGGGGTCAGGAGATCTGTTCTGGCCTCCTGGATGTTATGTAGAGAAGCCAGATTGTCCATGCATTCATGAGGGTCTGGAGTTTGCCCTGCAACCTGGCAGTCATGTTTTCTAATTTATAGATTTCACACATTAGATCCTCCCATTGCCGGGCCGTGGGTGGGTCCAGTTGCAACTAATGCCTAGTGATCACCTTCTTAGCCGCTGCCGGTAAGACACTCACCAGGTATATTTTATGTTTTTGTTTGAAGTATCTAGGGAAATGTAGTAATAATAATGCAGTTGCAGGGGTTAAGTGACCCATCTCTGGGAACAGGTCTATTAGGACATTGTGTATTTCTCCCCAAAAGTGGGATAACCTCTGGCAAAACCAAAAGACATTGGCGTGAGTCGAGACCTCACAGTCACATCCCCTCCAGCAGGAGGAATATCCGCCAGAAAGGAACTTAGCTGTCATCTGTGGGGTTAGAAAGAACCTAGCAACCACCTTCCACCTGGATTCACACCAGGTGTAAGAGCCTGTGGTCCAGTGCTGTCTGCGCCAGATCCATAACCAGTCCTGTGGTGTGAGGTCTGTCATCAACTCGGCCTCCCAGGCTGTATGTACCCCCACCTATAGTGTTGTTGGACATCCTATTAGGGCCTTGTATAGTCACGAAACTAGATGTTGAGGAGTTGGCTCACCCTGGAGATGCTGAAGGGATGCAAACACCGGCGGGATGGATGACGTTGTAATATCTAAGTCCAAGGTGGATGCCAGGAAATGGCTTTTTTAGATACATAAAACGTCTCTTTAGGGTAACAAAAACTCCATCTGCAGTTGCTGGAAGGATTTAAATATACCACCATCATAGAACTGGGAGGTATGAGCCGGACCCACCCTTAGCCAATTTCTGAATCCATTATCCAGTTTCGATGGGGCAAAGGCAGGGTCCAGGGCGGGAGCCCCATCCACCTTGCTCTCCTCAGATTTACTGGGTTCTGTAAGTATTTCACCCAGTGAAGAAGAATATTTTTTGTGTAGACTGAGCTCTCCTGTGGGATTGCAGTACTAGCAGGCTGAAATAAAGTAGTGCGGTCTAACGATAAAGAGGAGATTACCCGTTCCACTGTGACCCACTGCGGGATCTGTAGTGGAGGGTGTAGCCATTGCTGCATATGGGTTAATTGGGCTGCCCTTGCATAGTTTTGTAAATTCGGCAAGGCCAGACCTCCTTTTTTTGGCAGTTGCAACTTCCGTAGGACTACTCTAGGCCGCCCTCCCCACCAGAGTTACACTACCGGTCAAAAGTTTTAGAACACCCCCATTTTTCCAGTTTTTATTGAAATTTACGCAGGTTAATGTCTCAATGTACTCTGAAATGAAAGCATAGAAGAAATAAACAATTGGAGATAAAAAAGAAATCATAGAATCATTTTGTTTAACAAAATGTAATCTAAATGTTTGACTCATCAAAGTAGCCACCTTCTGCAGATATACTGTAACCGCCGAACACACTCGTGGCATTCTTCCTACAATGGACATCAAATATTGTTCGGGAAGTTCTTCCCAACACTGTTGCAGAAGTTCCCACAAATGTGTTGCACTTGTAGGTTGCTTTGCTTTCACCCTTCTGTCCAGTTCATCCCAAACCAGCTCGATGGGGTTTAAGTCTGGAGACTGTGCTGGCCATTCCATGATTTGAAGCCTACCGTCTTGTTCTTCTCCTCGAAGGTAGTTCTGACATGGCCTGGAGGTATGTTTTGGGTCATTATCTTGCTGTAGGATGAACCCCTGACCAACTAGGCGTATACCAGAGGGTATTGCATGGTGCTGCAAAATGCTGTGGTAGCCCTTTTGGTTCAGGGTGCCAGTCACTCTGTGCTGTTGTCCTGTGAGCCGCCTATCATGCAAGCTGTTGACTCTCAGAAACTTGTCTTCTGATTCTGTTGTGGCTTTGGGTCTGCCAGACCTCTTCCTGTCAGTTTCCTCCAGTTTCCAAGTGCCTTTTGATGGTGTAGGAAACTGTACTCACTGACACCTTGGCTTTCTTTGCAATTTCTCTACAGCAGTTTTTGCTAACCTAAACTTTTTTTTTAACCTCTAGCATTTTACCGCTTACCTTTGTACCATTTCAGGTTATTCACTGGACTTGAATTGCTTAAATTTCAATAAAAACTGGAAAAATGGGGGTGTTCTAAAACTTTTGACCGGTAGTGTATATTGATACCATTCTATTCCATCTCATCTCCTCCTGCCCCATAAATGGGATTGGGATAGTTTGCATCAGGATAGGAGCCTCGGCAGCAGATTCATCTGAACTGCCTGAACTCTATTAAGCAGAGATATTGGAAAGTGGGTCCACGTCTGTAGATCCTCCCGGGCTCGATTGTACAATGAATTTTAATTGAGGGAAAATACTTCCGCTGGGCCAGGCAGAATCTGAACCATATATTTAATAAAAGGTCTATCCCATTTATTTTGGTATTTACTCCTCAGAAGGGGCAATGGAGAGTCTTGAATAAACGGGCTCCGTTTTGCTCAAATTTATTTTATAGCCTGCCACCTCTTATGTCTCTGCCAAGCTTCGTTCCAGGACTTCGAGAGAGGACTCTGGGACAGTCAGATACAACAGAAGATCATCCGCATAAAATGCGACTTTGTTTTCCTGGCCCCCAACTTGATATTGCTGGATCCCCGTCTGCTGGCGAAGGTGTTGTGTCATGGGCTCTGCATAGAGAGCAAAAGATAGGGGGACAGATGGCACCCCTGCCGTGTCTCTCGATCCAAGGGAAAGCAGGTTTAATGAGAACCGTTTATCTTTACTGAGGCCTCCAGATTGGCGTATATCCCCTTTATATGTTTCATGAAACTTCCAGGAAAGCCAAATTTGATCAGGGTCTGCTGTAGAAACAGCCAAGAGACCCTGTCAAATGCCTTCTGTGCATCTAGGCTCATGATCATTAGAGGGGTATTGTAGACACAGGTGTGATTTATTAAGTATAGGGTTTGTTTTATGTTATCTGTGGTTTGCCTGGTTTTGATAAAGCCCGTTTGGTATGGGTGAACCAGAGTGAGTTAAATTGCATCTGATTGGTGGGCCAGGATACTCATATAGATTTTATAATCTTGGTTTAAGATGGAGATGGGACAATATGAATTACACAGGTGGGATGGTTTATTAGGTTTTAATATTGCCGATATCGTAGCTTGGGACCATGATATGGGATATTCTGCTGTGGAATGCCTTGTTTGTAGGGCTGAAAGGAAGGGATCCTTAATATGGTCCCATGTGCCCTTATAGAATTCAGCCCCATACCCATCAGGCCGCATGGCAGGGGCCGATCTTAACATTGTTTTACTTGCCCAAACACTAGTGTAAATTGACCAGGGCTAGTGAAACATAGAAACATAGAAGTTGATGGCAGATAAGGACCGCAAGGCCCATCCAGTCTGCCCATTTCTTTTTTCTACCTTATAAATGTGCCATCGGCCTTTGCTCTGTCAGTGGCCTATCTATTCATAGTCGTTTGTATTGCTCCCTTATGCCTATCCCATGCCTGTTTGAAGCCCTGCACTGTATTCGTAGCCACCACTTCTTGTGGTAAGCCATTCCTTGCATCCACCACCCTTTCTGTGAAAAAGAATTTCCTCACATTCCCCCTTAATCGGCCCCCCTCTAATCTTATGCTGTGTCCTCTTGTCCTGCTATTTTTCTAATATTTAAACATGTTAGACTCTTTCACCTTGTTTATGCCCTTAAGGTGTTTGAATGCCTCGATCATATCACCTCTCTCCCTCCTTTGCTCAAGGGTGTACATATTGAGCTCTGTTAATCTGTCCTCATATGTCTTCTGATGCAGTCCCTGCACCATTTTGGTTGCCCTTCTCTGGACTGCCTCAATTTGGTTAATGTCCTTGTGAAGGTGTGGCCTCCAATACTGCATGCAGTACTCCAGATGGGGCCTAACCAGTGTCTTGTAAAGAGGGATTATTACCTCCCTCTTACGACTTGTGATACCCCTACTAATACACCCTAACACCCCCTAGCCTTACCTACTGCTTTAGAGGTCTGGTTGGATGATTTCAGGTCATCAGTGATGATGATGCCCAAGTCTCTTTCTTCCTTTGTGACTGCTAGCAACTCCTCCTAGCCTATAGGTGGCTTCAGGGTTTCTCTTCCCTATGTGCATGATCTTGCACTTTTCATTAAATCCCAGTTGCCACTCTTCTGACCATTTTGCTAGTTTATCCAGATCTCTTCTCATTCTGCCCACCCCATCTGGATCATCTACTGTGTTGCAGATCTTGGTGTCATCTGCAAACAGACAAGCCTTACCCTCTAGTCCATCTGCAAGGTCACTAATGAAGATGTTGAAGAGGACTGGCCCCAGGACTGATCCCTGAGGTACCCCACACTTGTGACTTGCATCTCTTCTGACTGTATACCATTTACCACCACACTCTGTTTTCTGCCCATCAACCAGTTTGCCACCCAGTTGACCAACTTCTGACCCACCCCGAGCCTACCCAGCTTATTTATCAATCTTCTATGTGGAACAGTGTCAAAAGCTTTGCTGAAGTCAAGGTAGGCGACATCAACTGCTCCCCCTTGGTCCACCACTCTGGTTACCCAGTCAAAGAAATCTATGAGATTAGTTTGACAGGACCTTCCTTTTTGTAAACCCATGCTGTCTTGGATCCTGTGCCCCTATGGATTCCAGGTGTTGCACTATCCTTTCCTTAAGGAGTGCCTCCATAATCTTGCCCACTACTGAGGTAAGACTGACTGGTCTGTAGTTCCCTGCCTCCTCCCTGCTACCACTCTTGTGGAGCGGGATCACATGAGCCCTTCTCCAGTCTTCTGGGACCTCTCCTGTGCTCAGAGACTCACTAAACAGTTCTGCTAATGGCTCTGCTAGTTCCACCTTTAGCTCCTTAAGTACCCTGGGATGTATGCCATCAGGTCCCATTGCCTTATCCACCCTGATCTTAGCAAGCTCTTGTAGGAGCCTTTCTTTTGTGAAGGGAGTCGTGCTCACCTCCCTCCCCCCTGTGTCCATGATGCTGAGCTGTGGGCCCTGCCTCACCTTCTCTTCAGTAAATACTGAGCAAAAGTATCTATTTAGGATAGATGCCTTTACAGGGTCCTCCTCCTCACATGCTCCCTTTTCTCCATTAAGCTTGCAATACCCCTCTGGACTTTCTCCTTTCACTAATGTATCTATAGAAAGTCTTGTCACCTTCTTTACTGTTCGTGCTAGTTTTTCCTCAGTTTGGGACTTTGCCTGTCTTACTGCCTTCCCTGCTTCCCTTAGGGCAGTTTGGTATGCCTCCCTATCTTCATCCCGCTGTGTTCCCTTATATTTCCTGAAGGCCAGCCTTTTGGCTCTGACCTTTCTGCTACTGTATTTGAGAACCAAAGTGGTTCCTTCTTCTTTTGCACTTCCTTTTCTCTCAACACAATGGGATGTTGCTTCAGTATTGCATCCTTAATGCTTGCCCACTTTGCCTGTACCCCCTCACCTGTGTTTCTTTTTGCCAGGGCTAGCTTAACTCTGTTGGCCATCTTATCAAAGTCAGCTCCTCTGAAGTCCCATATTTTTGCCTTGGAATGGGATGATTTAGATGTAGTAGCCAAATTGAACCATACCATGTGATGGTCACTGGCCCCCAGGTGACCTTCTACCTGGAGATCTGTGATCCCTTCCTTGTTAGTCAGCACTTAGTGCAACCTTCTCTGTACTTGTCTGGCTTGACTAGTGCAGATTTTCATGACTGTTAATGAAGATAAAACAATCTCTACTTTAGCAGGCTCTGGTCCTCATGCTAATCTCTCTCAATGTTCCAGATGGCCTGGTATGATTAACAGCTCATTAAAAGCTACAATTATCTGGCAGTTCAAGAGGGGGATTCCACAAAAGACTCAATGTGAGTCATTATCACTCCGTTGTTAGGACTTTCAGCTATTGTCCAGGGTGTGATGATGGGTAGAATGCTGTTAAGTCACTAGCTTCCAGTTTTCTGATTGTGTCTCTGTCGAATAGTTTGTCCCATACTATTAAGACCAGTGCCCCTCATTTCCCTACATTTTGAGTGTCTGTATGAAAAAATTACTCACCTTAGTAATTATATTTCTTCTAATGGAGTCTTGCTGTATTCTGACAATCTGCAGTTAGCTCCAGCCTTTGAACTGCCCCAGAGTGTAGAGGGTTAATTTTCTATGCAGTGCATAGAACGTTGAGCTCGAGCTCGGTTGAGGTCTCTGTCTGCAGCACTTTGAAACCCGACTGCCAGATTCTTACGAGCAACCACTCACTGACTATGTGGAAATTGTTAAATTTTTAACTAGCCAAATGGCAACAGAAAGTTTTGGATTCCCAAAGGAAGACTCAAGTCAGGAAACCCAAAACTAAAACATATCCAAAATAAAAGCTTATAATACAAAGCAACCAGATAAAGCGGAGGGTGTGCTTGATGCACCCATGCAACACGCCTGCCCACCCACTTCCCCAAAACAGGTTCTGAGAGGGGAGGCAGGGAGGGTGGTCAGAATACAGCAAGACTCCATTAGAAGAAATATAAATACTAAGGTGAGCATTTTTTTCTTCAAACAACATGAAGTCTTGCTGTATTCTGACAATCTGCAGACTACTAAGCAGTACCTCCATGGAGGAGGACAGAACCTACTTTGAGAATAGGCTCTGAAGTACTGCTGTGCTAGCCGAGCATCACTCCTAGCCTGGATATCCAGAGGTAGTGCTTGGTAAAGGTATGGACTGTTTTCCAGGTGGCTGCTGACAAATTTCTAACAGAGGGATATCCCTGGCAGCAGCCAGGGAAGCAGCTGTACCTCTTGTGGAATGAGCCCTCAGGCCTGAGGGTGGAATTTTTCCCAGTTTCTCATAGCAGAATTGTATACAGGAAACAATCCACCTGGCAGTAGTTCTCTTGGTGGCAGGTTTGCCATTTCCCACTTCCCCATAAGTGAGAAACAACTGGAGGGAATCAAACCTGTGACCCTTGGTACGCTCTATGTAGTAGCTAAGGGCTCTTTTAATGTCTTAACTGTGTAGCCTCCTCTCCCCTGAGGAAGAATGATCAGTGAAGAAAACAGGGAGAGACACAGACTGATTCAAATGGAAGTCCAAAACCACTTTGGACAAGAACCTCCTATTGGTTCTAAGGACCACTTTATCTCTATGAAAGGAGATAGAATTAGGTTCCACTGACAGGGCTTGCAATTCACGGCTACGTCTGGCAGAGGTAATAGCTACCAAAAACACAGTTTTCCAAGACAAGTACTTAAGCTCTGCTGAGGACATAGGCTCAAAAGGGGGTTGCATAAGTTGAGCAACACAAACATTTAAGTCCCAGGCAGGGGCAGGATCCCTAAAGGGAGGATTGGTATGAAGCAATCCCTTGAAAAATTTACAGAATACAGGCTGAGTTGACAGTGAGGAAGGCTTTTCCACTGACAGGAAAGCAGAGACAGCTGACAAGTGCACCCTGAGAGTAACTGGTCTGAGGCCTAGGCCATTAAGATGGACCATATAGTCCAGAACTGTAGGTAGTTCAGCAGTGTCTAGAGATATATGCTTCTTGGAACACCAAATGCTGAATCTTTTCCATTTGGAGTTATAAGTCTTTCTGGTGGCAGGCTTTCGAGAGGCTTTGAGAATATCCAGAACCCCTTGGGACAGATGCAGATCTGCATACTCTGACGCTTCAAGAGCCATGCCTTGAGATTGAGAGACCGAAGATTGGGGTACCAGATCCTCCCCTGAGAGGAGGTTAACAGGTTGTAATTCCTGGGAAGAGACAGCGGAAGATGGACTGCTAGAGACAGTAAGAGAGGGTACCAGGGCTGCCTGGCCCAATCTGGAGCAATCAGAATTACTTTGCAGGGTTGTGACCTTACCTTGACCAGAACCTTGAACAGTAGAGGAAAGGCATAGAGAAATCTCCCTTCCCAGTTCAACACCAGAGCATCCAGAGGGACTGAGCCCAAGACTGGGGGTTTGCAACAAAACAGAGGAAGTAGGTGATTGCCTGGAGCTGCAAAGAGACCTATCTCTGGAGTGCCCCATCTTGAAAAAATCACTTTCAACACCAGAGGGTCCAGGGACCATTCGTGATGGCCCTGGGAGATACTGCTCAGTGCATCTGCTAGCACATTGTCCTTCCCTGGAAGGCGGAATGCTATCAGAGATGTCTGTAGAGAATAAGCCAGGGACCACAATTTCATGGCTTCCGTGCACAAGGCCGTGGACCGAGTGCCTCCCTGCTTGTTGATGTACCACATGGTGGTGGTGTTGTCTGTTCTGACCTGAACCACCTTGTTCTGCACTGACTGAGAGAAAGCCTGTAGGGCCAGGGAAACTGCCCTGAGTTCCAGGAGATTTATATGAAGAAGGGATTCCTGAGGGGACCACAGTCCCTGGGCTGTGAGAGCCCCAGATGGGCACCCTTCCCTAAAAGGGAAGCATCCATGGTAAGGACCACCGAATAAGGCTGAGCGACAAATGGGACCCCTTGCCTTAAATTGTCCTGATCCTGCCACCACTGAAGAGCTTGGATCAGTGTTTGAGTCACTGGAATCGGTTTGGTAAGAGGATCCTTCCTTTGGGACCAAAAGACCCTCAGATGGAACTGCAAGTCCCTCATCTGGAATCTTGCCCTTTGGACCACCGCTGTAGAAGCTGCCATGTGGCCCAAGAGCTGAAGGAAGTGCCTTGCTGGTCGGGACACCTGAAGGTTGAAGGAAGAAGCCAGTTCTATAAGAACTCTTGCCCTTTCCAGGGGAAGAAAGGCTCTTGCTTTAACAGTATCTGGTTCTGCCCCTATAAAGGTAAGAAGCTGCACCAGTTTGAAAACTGACTTGGGAAGGTTGAAAAGAAATCCCAGGGAAGTGAGCACTTGCTGAGTCACTTGCAGGTCTGACTTGACTTGGTCTAGAGACTGACCCACTATGAGCCAGTCATCCAGATATGGAAAAATGGAAATCTTTTGCCTTCTTAGAAAGGCAAGTACTACTGCCAGGCACTTTGTGAAAACCCTTGGAGCTGATGTCAGACCGAAGGGCATTGCTTTGAACTGATAATGGCCTGAGAGCAACTTGAACCTGAGGTACTTTCTGTGGGAGCACCTGATGGGGATGTGAAAGTAGGCATCTTTGAGGTCCAGGGAGTCTAGCCAGTCCCCTGGCCTTAGGGAGGGAAGAATTATCCCCAGAATCACCATCCTGAACCTTGGTTTTAAAAGATGTTTGTTCAGGTATCTTAGATCTGGGATGGGTCGCCACTCCCCTGTCTTTTTTGGGGTAAGGAAGTACCTGGAGTACAGACCTTTGCCCCTGTGTAGGATAGGAACTCTCTCTATGGCTGTTAAGGCCAGAAGAGATGAAACCTCTGCCTCTAGGGCGAGGGTTCCGGAGAGACTTGCAGGTGGAAAAGATCTGGCACTCATCTTCGAAAATTTTTTGAAGCTGAGAACCAGTCCCTGGCTTACTACTTCCAGGACCCACTTGTCTGAAGTAACAGACATCCAGTCCTGGACAAAGCAAGCCAGCCTGCCCCCTACAGGGCTAGGAGAGTCGACCTGGGCAGACCCATCAGAGTGTCTGCTTGGCAGGGTCCCTAGGCTGAGGAGTGGATGCAGCCCTGCTCATCCCCCTTCTGCCTCTCCCTCTGAAGAACCCCCTCTGTGAAAAGGGAGAAGAGGCTTGTGTTTGATAGAAAGGCCTATGAAAAGGCCTGCCCCTGCCCCTAGATTGCTGCCTTCGAGGAGCTGCCTGCCTCTCCTTGACCTGTGCACTCCTATAAGTGGTCCTATATTCCTCCATCTTTTTCATGTAATTCTTTGTCTGCTTCCCAAACAGAGAATCACCTTCCACAGGGAAATCCATGGCCTTAGCCTGGGTGTCCGTGAGAGGCTAGTACATCTGAGCCAAGCCATTCTCTGAAGAGCCACAGATGTATCCATGACTCTTGATGACGCATCATTGGAGTCCACCGCAGCATGAAATTGTACCTTAGATGCCTCAGTTCCATCAGCAGCCACCTTCTCCAGCTCCTTGGCTAGCTGGGGGGGCCTGTTTAGCCAGTGCCAGTACAGTGTCCCACCTGGACTTCTGGTACCCGGCTGTATAGGCCATATAATTAGCCTGCCTGAGTCCCAAAGAGGATGCCATGTACTGTTTCTTTGCCAAGGCATCCATCCTCATGGAGTCTTTATCTGGGGGATGTGAAGCCAAAGGAACATTAGCCCTGTCACAGGCTGCAGCCTGCACAACCCCAACATGGCTGCATTGTTGATAGAAAAACTTTGTGTCTGAGCCTGATAAGGTATACCCCTTGTCCATTCTTTTATCAACAGGAGATACAGAATTTGGAGACTAACATTTTTCGTGTCTGTTTCCCAAATGATTTGTGTAGGGGAATAGACAGCCTCCTGGACTCTGGGATGTCCATCATTTCAACAAAATCAGGCTTCTCTTGATCCTCTGTAGCCTCCAGTCCTCCATAGGAAGCTGGAGGGTTTCAGCCACTTTTCTGCAAAACAGAGAGTGGGAAGGGGACTCAGAGAACCTAGGAAGGGAAACACCAGAAGGTCTGTCTGGGGAGATGTCCAGTTCAATAGGTACATCCAGACTTTCTGCTCCATCATACTCATCATCTTGCTCATAATCTCCCTCAAATTCCAGTTCATAAAAATCTTCAGGGGCATAATCCTGAACCGGAGGAACCGACCAAACCCCTAGCTAACAGGATCGGACGGAACCTGGCAAAGCAATTCAACGATCTGAATCGCTCGGGCAGTCTCATCAGCGGTCAGACAATGAAACTCCGGATCCAACATCGCTGATTTTCTTTACGTTTCCTCTTGTAGGAACCGATCCCTCAGGATCGGCTCTTCTCTTGCCCGAAGAAGTATCACCCTGGTCAGAAGGCACTCCTCCTGGTTCGTTTGGAACCGAGCCAGGCTGGCCATCCGAGTCAGCGGACTTCTCGGCCTCCTTTTCCTTAAGTCTACCTAATCTCTTTTCCAGGGTAGACTTAGGAAAGTTCTCGCATATTTGGCAGTCTGTATCGAGGTGGTCAAACACCAGAAAGTAAACACCAGTGGTGTGGGGATCGCCCTTAGCAAAGACCGCCCCACACTCACTACAGTGTTGAAACCCCGTGGGCCTGTTTTTTTTTTCTTGGGTTTCTCAGACATGGCCAACCTACCCAAACTTACCCTTTTTTGGCAATCGCCAGGCAAGACTCCCTTATCGTTTTTTTAACCGTGTTACGGGTATTGGAAAAAAACATTAAAACACGTTTGTTTTTAAAACCGATAAGGACCGGTAACCACACACTAAAGGAAAACACACAGAATATAAATATGTTGGATTGGTTCAGCCGAACCGATCAAGAAAAGTTGTTTACAATTTCCACAAATAACCCAGAACTACTACCTAAAGTACTTACTGTACCGCAGACAGAGCCCTGAACCATAATACTACGGGAGTTAAGCGGAAAAACCGACACTTTAACTGACTTGAACCGAGCAGTAGGAGAACTCTCCGGAGCGACTGTTCAGTGAGGTGGAGTAAAGAATCTGGCAGTTGGGTTTCAAAGTGCTGCAGACAGAGACCTCAACCGAGCTCAATCTCAACGTTCTATGCACTGCATAGAAAATTAACACTCTACGCTCCGGGGCAGTTCAAAGGCTGGAGCTAACTACAGATTGTCAGAATACAGCAAGACGTCAATGTTGTTTGAACCAGCATTTCAGTGACGAGATGCAAGGATGTATATAGGGTCAGCCCTGCAAATGGTGGGATTTATCCCAGCCTCGCCATAACTTCCCTCTCCCCACCAAATCTCTTAACTCTGTTCTTTCCCTGAACATCACTGCAGACCAGACTCTGAATTAACCATCCACAGATCCATAGCTGCCATTACTGGCAAGTGTAGGGGGTCCCCAGCTCTTCTAAATGGAGCATGCCAGCCATCACTATCCATACAGTCCCACCCTTATTCCACCCAGCATGTCCTTTCATCTTAAAAACAAAGCTTTGGATCACGTATGGTACAAAAATAAACCTTAATAAAATACCTATTTTGAAAGCTTAAAATAGGCATTCCTGGGGTACATAGATCATCCTATATAGAAACAGAAACAGTATAGCATTCTGCCTGTGCACTGTTTCCCCTAGGCTGATGAAAGGACAAAGTTAAAGAAATATATGTTATTGTCGGGGCAGAGCATATTAAAAGCAATGCTTTTAAAAATAAAAATGTCTTAATTTTCTGTTTCCCAAGCCCCTTAGGTTTGTGTAGCCCCCACCCCCAAAGAAATCTCAGATGTGCTCCTGGCTCACTTGAGACTGTACAAGAACTTCCAGAAGTGCAGGTCTCCAGTTGACTGTAGGGTGGGGGCTGAGAGTGTCTTTCTCTGCCTGACTCTGTTCATTGCCCTGTGGGTGGTGGTGATAGTGCGGTGAGGTGCATGATGATGTCAGCTATTGTGTGGGCAGAGCTAGGACTGCTTGATTGAACATTTGCTGTGGTGATGTCCTCTGAGGAGGCAGTATAGCGCAGTGGTCTAAGGCTCTGAGCTGCAAATCTGGCAACATCCCGCAGACCAGACCTGGGTTTGAATCCCACAGCTTCTACTTGCATACTGTGTGACCCTGAGCAAGTCACTTAACTTCCTTGTGCTCCCAGGTCGCACATCGAAACAAGCTCCAGCTTAGTGTGCCTTTCCTGGTTAAACAGTCTCCCCCCCCCCCTTTCCCCTCTCTGTTTTGGGGGCAGAAAGAGGAAGCCAATGTACAAAACAATTGGGAAGGGGGGCTCACTGTGTGTGATGGCATGCATTTTTTTTTTTCCTGCTGGGGAACTGGAAGCAACAGTGATCCCCATTCATTAAAAATGAGAGGCGGGCCGCCATGCTATCTTGAATGCCCGCCTCTCATTTTATATTGCCGCCACTCTTTCCTGCTTTGTGCTGCCCTAGTAGCGCTTAGCGCTACTGTCCCTTTAAATGTTCGCGGTTCGCGATCGCACACTAGGAGTGTGCACGTTAGGAGCGCGCACGCAGGCAGCAGATTCGAGCGGTCACGGAGGCACGCAATCACAGTCAGGAACTTACACAGTCGGTGATCACGGGTTGTTGGTCTAGCAGTCAGCAGACCATGCAAGGCGCCAAATTGTGGAACTAATCACGGAGGAAGCAGGAGAGTGACAGCTAAGATGCCCTATAGTGGAGCAGCTACAACACTTACGGGTAAGTCCCACAAAGTAGTCTGCCACTCGAGGGTTTTGCCAGTGTGACTGTGTGTCTTCTAAGGAGATGATCGTTTCAGCATGTGGAAGTCGGGCTATACTGATGTGACGCAGGCATGTCCCCGCCAAGAAAAAAACATAAATCTGTATTGAAGTCTAGCAGTGTTGATCACAGTGAAACTATTAATTTACTGCTTTGAAATTGGCTGAGTGAGGTGGGCAGGGAAGGGAAAGATCATTGTGTGGACTCCACAGAGCAGCAGCTGATTTGATTGTAGCTGAAAAATAATTTGCTGTGACTGGAAAAAAAAACTATACAGATTGCCTGTGAGTCAATGACTCTTAGAGAAGTGTTGGCTGTGTTTAGTAACTGACTGAGTAGGCAATTTTACTTAAAAAGATCTGAAGGTTTGAGGGGGAACTATTGGGTTTGATTTGAGAGGGGAGCAGAATCACTGTGTGGTCTTCACAGCGGACCTGGGCAGCAGTTTTATTTGAACTGCTGAAGGGTAGGAAAAAATACTGGCAGTAAGAAAAAAACCCCGTGACTGCACAGAAGATCAACGTTTTGGTGCACTTTACAGCCCTGACCACCAGAGATTTGTTTTGTAGCCAGCAAAAATATTTGTGTGGAAAAAATTCTGGTCTCCTTAACTGTGCCAACAGGGGGTCTGCACCACTAGTCAGGTTGTGCACTTAGTCTAAGCTTCGTCAGTGGTCACTTGTCCCTGATTCAGGGAGCAAAAAAATATTTGTGTGGGGGAAAAAAATTCTGGTCTCCTTAACTGTGCTAACAGGGGGTCTGCACCACTAGTCAGGTTGTGCACTTAGTCTTGCTTCGTCAGTGGTCACTTGTTTTGAACCCTGATTCGGGGAGCAAAAAAATATTTGTGTGGGGGAAAAAAATTCTGGTCTCCTTAACTGTGCCAACAGGGGGTCTGCACCACTAGTCAGGTTGTGCACTTAGTCTAAGCTTCGTCAGTGGTCACTTGTCCCTGATTCAGGGAGCAAAAAAATATTTGTGTGGGGAAAACATTCTGGTCTCCTTAACTGTGCCAACAGGGGTCTGCACCACTAGTCAGGTTGTGCACTTAGTCTTGCTTCATTAGTGGTCACTTGTTCTGAACCCTGATTCAGGGAGCAAAAAAATATTTGTGTGGGGAAAAAATATTTGGGGCTCAACCAGCATTACCAAACTCTCGTTCTGTATTGACAAATAAACACACGATAACACTTAGGGAAAAAAAGCTTTATTGTACACAGTGCAGAAACTAACTAACTTTGGTTTCAAATTAACTCAAAAACGGAAACATCCTGATCAAGATGACAATTGTGAGTCGATTGGGACAATGCCAATTGGTCCAGTTGATATCGACGTCATTGTCCAAAAACTCCTGCACTTCTTCCTCCTGTAATACAGAAAAACACCTCTAAGCATAGAGCAACAGGATTTTATACTGGCTGGCTTAACAAATACTGTTGGTTACAGTACAAAGAAATGATGGCATGTTTTGTGCATTTTGCATAAAACATAAACAGATGCCCAAATCAGGAACAGTTTGGGTACTCAGTGGGTGTAAGACATTCAGAGAAGATGCTATAAAAGGCATCAGAACAGTTCAGTTCACGTTGTTGCTTCTGAACTGGAAGCTAACTGCAGAATTTCTGCTTCAAAAGGTGGAATAGAGCAGGCAATGCAGCAGGCCCTGACCCTGGAACAAGAAGCTTTTGTGGCATCCCTTCGTTGCATGTACTGGCTAATAAAAATGAGCTGCCTCACAAGCGAAATATGGCTCACTGCTAGATCTCGCCAAATCATTGGGATGCAAATACCTAGACAATATACATATTGTTGATGTTGTTAAATATCGTTCTGATCGAACTGTCAGAGAAATGGTTCTCTCTGGGTGAGATGGTCAGAGATCATTTCTACAGATTTGAAGGCTGCCAGATTTTTTTCTTATTTGGTGACCTAAACAACTGATATTGCTGTTATGAAGCAGCTCATTTGTATGGTATGTACTGCAAAAGAAGGTAAACCCAGAGTTTCTTTCCTGGGACTTGAGGAACTAATTGATGGAAAGGCAGACACATTGTTAAAAAATGCTGGAGTTCTCTGATAACAATCAAATCTCGATTGATCACCTTGCAGGGTTAGGCAGTGATGGAGCAGCCGTTATGCTGGGCAGGCAAAGCGGGGTGGCTAAAAAGCTGAAAGAAGTTAGCCCAATTCTTGTTGAAAATCACTGTATGGCTCACCGGGAGGCCTTGGCTGTAAAGGCAGCGGCAAATGAAGTGAACGCCATTAAAACGTTTAATCAAACACTAGATCACTTATACAGATATTATGAAAACTCTGCTGTTCGCATGGCTGCTCTGAAAGAAATTTAGCAGGTAATGGAAAACCCTGTTTTAAAGCCTAAACAGGCAAAAGCAGTTAGGTGGTTGTCCCATGATGCAGCATGTGACACACTAAGAAGATTTTCCCATCTGTTGTTACGCCTTGTACAGAGAGGCCTCTGAAAGGCATGATCCTAAGCTGTGGGCCTAGTAAAATGGTGGAAAACTGGGAGTTTTCTCTATTTTATGCATGATGTGTGACATACTTCACACCTTAGCATCTTATCTAAATGCATTCAAACATCAGCTCTGAATTTTACTGATATAAAGAGACATTTACATTCCACTTTAGAGATTCTTAGGCATGCCTACTGGTACCTGGTCAGTACTTCTCCTCCGTTTCACCTGAACTAGTACTCCTGAATGATAATGGCCTGAACTTGCCATTTAGCGAACCACAGTTACATCATTTCAGAACCTCTGCTTGCATGAGACAACTTTATTAGGGCCCTAATTGCTCAAATTGAGCAAAGGTTTCAAGCACAGAACTTTTGGATCGCTTCAGTATCTTTGACCCCAGCATGATACCGGATGGTGATACTGAAGAGTTGGAAGGTATGGTAGTGATAGCCTTGAGATTATTCTTGGTCAGTATGCTACTGTTGTGGATGTAGGTGCCTCTGCACTGGAATGGGCTTCCCTCAGTGTCATGTTCACGGAAAAGATGGCATTTAAGACTATTTCTGATGTGCTGCACGCCTAACTACTAAGTATGTAGACCTGTATCCAAACATATCTACTTTGGCAGAACTGGCAATGATAATACCAATGTCAACTGCAGATTGTGAGGGGTTTTTCTGCACTGAATCGAATAAAACGCAAGAACGAAATAGATTATGCCAGTGTGCTAAATGCACTTATGCTTATCTCAATTGAGGGCCCTGATATTGACAGTTTCCCTTATTTGGAAGCTGCAGCTCATTGTCAGGATCACAAACCTAAGATTAGATCTTGGCCTTGCAGGCAGTAGTAAAGAGATGTAGAATGGCTGCACCAAAATGTCAAGACTCTCACAAACTGTTGCCTAGCCTGCAACTAGAATGCAGAGGTTTTCCAGTATGTTTTATCACAATTTTCTTTTGCTATTGCACACTACAGAGGCCTCCAGATCATCATATTACTCTTATTTCTTGTTTCTTACGCATTTATTGCATCCCGACTGACTCGGCCCACTGGTAGCTCTGCCCCTGGTGACCCCGCCCCTGTGGCTCCTCCCCATTACCACCGCTCTATATTTTCACGCAATGTGGAACACTGAGCAATGTGGGAGCAGGATAAATGTGCAATAGAGTATCCCTTGACTTGCATTGTTTCCTGTATAAGTGATCACAATTTACCATTATAATTAAGAGCTAGTGCAACCTTCTGCGGGCTAGTGCAATTTTGAATTGACTTGCCCTGCTGGCTAGTTGTCGCTGGCAAAAAAAGTTTAAGGTTGACCCCTGCCAGGGCTCTTCCCAATTTTATGGTTTGTGATGGTTTTTTACTTCTTGGGTAGTTATCGGATGGTTCAGTTATATCACATGTTGTGGGCTTATGGATGGCAGTTTAAGTTGTGATATAAAAAGTATTCTGTAGTCTGTAATGACGGAGATGATGACTCTGCATATAAGTCAGTATAATAATGTTTAAAAATGTGTAAAATGTGAGAAGTGATTGAAGCCATCCCACCCATCTGGGGATCTTTTATTTTAGTGATGCTAACCATCTGTGTCTGTTTGTGAAGATAATGAGCTAAGATGCGGGATGCCCCCTCGGTAATACCTGTGTCGTAACCATAGCAATGCCTGCTAGGTTTTAAGTGTCAGTATTTTCTGAATATCTTGTTGTGTAATAGTTATTTGATCTACCAGCAAATGATCACCTTGCAATGTGGGCGCCCTGCAAAAAAATCAGATTTTTCTTGTAATTCCTTCAGTTTCACCTCCATCTGACATTTTTCTTCAAAGCATAGTCTATAACATGGCCCCATAGGACCACTTTTAGTGTGTCCCAGAGAACCTGGGGAGATATGTACGGGGAAGTATTATCATGGATAATCGCTGGTATCTTTTTTTTTATATATATAAATCTTTAAACCTAGGGTCTTACAACAGGGAATTGTTAAGACGCCAGAATGTGTTTTTCCGTTCTTTTGTTGTATCCAGTTCGAGTCATTGGGGCATAATCAGGCAGACATATGTTGTGAATATCCACTGTCCTAATCTGCCCCAGATGTTCACTGCTGATGCAGAAATAATCTAGTCAGGAATAGTGCATGTGAGCATGTGAGTAAAATGTGAATCATCTGGTCGTGGGCTGAACATGCCTCCAAGAATCGGTCAGACCCTTCAAGAAGCCTGCGAAGGTGCCGCTGTCCTGAAGACAGGGAGAGGTCCGAGATGCTGATGAGTCCAGGGTGGGATTCAATAAACAATTCAAGTCTCCTCCCAAGATAAGTATCCCCTGCTTATGTGTTAAGATGGTGACTATCAAAAGCTGAATTGAGGAAGCATTTCCCGGCGTAATACAGACACTGGCCACAGTATATATCTGATCTCTGATAGACTCTACCACCAAGGCCAAACGCCCCTCACATTTTGAGTACTGATGGGAAATTACAAATGCAGAGGTTTTTAGTATCAGAATTACCACCCCTCTGCGCCTGCCTTGGCAATAGGCTGATTCCACTATCCGGGAGAAGCCAAGTTTTAATAATATCTGGTGTTCCAGGAGAAAAGATGCGTCTCCTGAACCAGCGGCATGTCAGGTTTATACTTTTTGAGGGCCGTAATGGTCCTGTAGCGTTTGATCAGCCCTGGACAGGCCATGAACATTGTGAGATGGTATTCTGAATGGGACACCCGTATCATCGGTTGCCACCCCACCCCAACCCTCCCCAATAGAAAGCAAAACAGCAAAGTCATTATACAGTCATACCTCGTCGTCCACATTATTTGTAAACCATAGTGAAAGCTATATTGTCTGTTGCCAGATAATTAAGAGAGTAATCTGCCATATATAGAGCATAAATGTCCCATGTATTTATTTATTTAAAAGTTGGTAACTGGGAAAGGCATCATGAACAAAAGCTTGTTTCCAGGTGCGACATGGGGGAAGGGGGTGCAGATGAAAAGATATAGCTATATTACATTGTAACAAACTATAACAATACAATAACATAAAAGAACAATGTATAAAGTCAAATAATTACAGAATAATATTTACATGGTTGTATACCGTGAATAAAGGGGGACAACAAATTGGAGGTGAGAGAGTACTGGGGGGGAGAGCAGGTATAGGAGGTAGTAGGGGCAAGTTTGAGTAGACGTTTAATAATATGCTGTTTCAGTTACCTTAGCAAAAGATTTATAAGGAAAAAAAGGTAACAAACTAACCCTATAACACCATCGTGGGGCCAACAGGGCCAAACAGTGGGTGCCATGTACAGAAGGGGTATTTTTCCCAAGCCGTATCATGAGCAAACTGGATAAAATTAAATGGGCTTCCAACAGGAAGGATGCCGATGTAGGCAATCCTAGATGTGGCTAGAATGACCACCAAGGGAGAAATAGACTGTCCAGAGTGGCAGTGGCTTCCTTAGGGTTCCATAGACCCTTAATACAAGGGAGGGTATAGGAATTTATATGGATTGGGAGGTGAATAAAGTACAGAAGATAGGGGAAAAATAGGGATATCTGTGATGTAAAGAAAAATAATAGTGCATCATACCCAATTCCCCACCCGATACCTTGCCCAGCCACCCAGTAAAGAACACAAATCCAGTCACATTGCTGAGATGGCTAGGTGTAACAATATAATCTATATAAAAGGAAACTAATAGTAGTCAGGCACCTAATGGCTGTGCCCATGCTGTTAAAATTTATAAAAGAACTCAGTCTCACAGTGAGCTGCTCCAACAGCGGCCAGTCTCGAGCCCATACATTTTGCTAGTGTCTGAGGCAAACTCAGGAGGGTCTGACCAAAAGGCAGCCCTTGACCCTTTATGTTGCAGTGATGATTTTCCTTTTTCAGAAGGCATCAAGTCCAATCAGGACGTGCCTCCACCAGTTACCAGTAATAGAATGAGGAGGGTCTGCCCCCCTCCGAGGTCACGCATTGAGCCCCCAGTGCAGCCCAGCAGCTCGCGCCCTTCCCCCGGAGAGTGTGGAAAGGTCAAATGTGAGCATTCAACTTATATGGCCCCCCACCCCATGGTGTCACTCTGCGCCCACCCCGCACAGGCCCCAGCCCTCCAAGAGAGTGCAGGAGGGTCGCGCCTGGGATAGCAACCATCGCTCCTCGAGTGCCCGCTAAGGGCTTTTTATTAGATTCCTCCAGGCAGTCCCCAAGTCGTAAAATCCGCCTTGTGAAAGGAGCAAGGAATCCTGACGTTCAGCCCTCTAGGAGAATAGAGGCGCACGCAAACCTACCGCTTGCAGTGTCCATAGATATGCTTGTTATGTCAGCAGGAGAGCTCTATCTAGTGAGATCTTGACTTGGGGGAACCTGCGGACTGCAAGAACCCACCTGCTCAAGCAGAACTTCTCTGTCAACATACCATAACTCATCACTCTGTGTGCGGTGAGCATCAGGCCTTATTTTTAAACCCCTATTTAATGGAGAAAATGTATTTATTTATTTAAAAGTTGGTAACCAGGAAAGGCACCATGAGCAGAAGCTCGTTTCCAGGTGTGACCTGGGGGGTGGGGGCACAAAGGATGAATACAACATTGGCAAAAGCGATGTAATGGGGGAAAAAAAACAGGTGGGTCTCGTACGCAGAGAACCAGTTGCTCAGATCCCCGGGTGCCTCCGCCCTCCCAAACAATAGCACTGCCTGTGCTTAGCCGCTCCATAAGGCTCATCAAAGTATGGGGCCCAACCCCGCAGTTTGTGGTCTGCAGCGTGCAGCATCGTGCCCCCCCCCCCACCGGCCTCTAGTCCAACTAGAGTCACTGTAGGTGGAATCATTTATAATAGAAGGGGGAGGTAAGACCTTTCCCTCTGCTTGATTACTCAGACACTCTGGGCTACCGGAGGATCCAATATTTAAGTTAGGTGGGTCGCCATTCCCAGAGGGGCTTCCCCCCAGATGCAGGGCAAGGCCCACCCCAGAAGGTCCAGAGCCACACTAGAAGCCGCCCCCCCCTCCCGGGAGACAGGTATGAAGGGCCACACTAGGCCGCCTCGGTCGCACCTGGGTATCTCACTGCGTCTCAAAAAAGGATACTCCTGGTTGAAATGAATACTCCAGTGTCCGTAGCAGTGATTTGCAGAAGCATTCCCTTGAGAGTTTGCAGTGCTGATTGCTGAGTCATTGGACTCTGGGAAGAAGGAGTTCCCCAACTGGCGACTAGTAGCAGGTCTCTGTGTTAGGGCTAGGCAAGTCGGAATGGAGAATCCTCACTTCTGAATGTCTTGGTAGGCCGCTGCTGCATGATTTCATGTCTGTTGACCGTTCGGAAAATGCACTGTAAGTCGAGAGGGGTATGGGGTCTGAAATTTTAGCTTGTTTTGTCGGAGAACTGTGAACAAGGGGATGTATTATTTCCTTCTGCATTGCATTGTCGTGGGAGCATAATCGTTGTCAAAAAAGATTTGAGTATCTCCATAAAAAACTTTTCCCTGCGCCCAAGCCTTGCGGAGAACATAGAAACGTAACAAGCTCCTTAGTCTGATATCTGAGGAATCGAATTATGATTGATCTGGGCCTCGCATTAGTATTTGTAGGCTAGGCCCCAACGCCCTGTGCACGCGTTCAGTTTCCAACTACTGTATGTGTCCGAATCTAAGGTTAAGGAGGTACGTAGGAGAGTCTCAATAAAGTCCTGGATTTCAGGGCCTTCACTGTTTTCAGGGATAGAGTAAATCTGAATGTTTCGTCTGTGATGGCAGTTTTCTGCATCTTCCTGCCTCTCAACTGTTAATTGATTTACTTTAATAACTTGGCTCATAGTAGTTTGTAGTGTAGACAATAGGGCCTTACTGTTATTTTGAGTCCCCAATGCAGCCACCGTGCCATCGAGAGCAGTCAAGTCTGTATGAAGAACTGTTAATGAGTCCTTAAATGTGTGAAATTCTGTCTTGAGCTCCGTAAGTTCTGTTAATATTTTAATGATTTTGGAATCCATTGAAGCTGTGGTTTTAGTTTGTTTTGGTTTTCTTCGGTTTCGTCCCTTACGCTGAGACAGAGCGATGAGAAAGCTGGGACACCACCGAAGTGTCTGAGTCGGTCAGCTCCCGGTCCAATTAGTCTCCTTCTTGCTTCAGAACACTAAATTTATTGCCACCACCTTTTTCCATTGTGGAAGTCATGCCTTGCCTGCAATATGTAATTCAAAATTCGTGTTGATTATTACGGATTGCGAGGATTTAGGCTCTGCTGGGTGAGGAGCTCTGAACCTAGGCGGCCATCAGCTGAATGACGTCACCGGAAGTTCCCATTTCCTTCAGCTTCTGGGGCATATGGTCTCCACCGCAGCAGTGGTTCCAAGAGCAAGATTTCAGATAAGAGACATTCAGTACAACTTGCGGGCCCATTGGTCCCAAAAGCCACATCCCCTCTCCAAGCTGGTGCCTGTCACAAAACCCCTGTTACAGGCCTAGGCTTGGTGGAAAGACAAGGACAACATCAGAGAAGGTGTGCCTTTTCTGGTACAGGCTCCTACATTTGTCCTGGCTACAGATGCTTCCATGTTGGGCTGGAGCATCCAAATGGGAGACCTAACAGTAAAGAGGGTATGGTTCCTTTGGGAGTCCAGGGAGCACATGAACCTGCTGGAGCTAAGAGCATTGCTTCTAGCTCTTCAGTAGTTTTCACCATAGAGCAAAGGTCAGTCTGTCCAGGTCAGGACAGGCAACACACCACCACCATGTATTACATCAACAAACAAGGCGGCACAAAGTCTTCAAACCTGTGCACAGAAGCTATGAAGCTCTGGAGTCTGGCTTATTCACTGGATGTGCACCTGTCAGCAATCCACCTCCCAGGAAAGGACAGTGTCCTGGCAGATTCCCTCAGCAGAATCTGCCAGGCCCGTCATGAATGGTCTCTGAACAAACAGGTGTTGGCCACAATCTTCAGGAGATGGGGCACACCATAGAGAGACCAGTTCATATCTAAAAACAATTTTCAGCTCCCTCACAATTGTTGCAGACCTTCAGCAGTGAGTACAGTCCCCATGGAGGCCCTGTTGCTGGATTGGTCAGGGAAGTTTTCTGTATGCCTTCCCTCCAGTTCCTCTGTTGTTTTGAGTTCTTCTGAAGCTGAGGTGTCAACCTGCTACCTTGATTCTGATAGCTCTAGATTGGGCCAGACAGCCTTAGTACTCCTGGCGTGGTCCATAAAACAGCCCATCCTGAGACACAACCTTCTGACCACATCCCAGGGCAGAGTAACCTTTCTGAACCTCGGATCTCTGCACCTCAAAGCCTGGTTCTTGAGGAACTAGAGTATTCTAATATTCACTTCTTGGACCAAGTTCTCCAGGTCCTTAGTGTCCAGAAAACCTGCTACTAGGAAAACATATGCTTCTAAATGGAAAAGGTTTTCTCTATGATGTGCCACTAAGTAGCTCAATCCTCTACAGGCAGAACTGCCCACAATCTTGGACTACCTCCTGCACCTGCAAACCTTGGGCCTTGGCCCTGCTACCCTAAGGGCTTACTTGGCAGCTGTCTCTGCCTGTACATCAGCGGACAAGCAGAGAACAGTGGCTGCTCACCCCATTTTCAAGCGGTTCTGTAAGGGCCTTATGCATCTGTGTCCTCCTGTTAGAGAGCCTGTCCCTCCCTGGGACCTGAACATCTGTATAGCCCAGCTCATAGAACCTCCTTTTGAGCCTGTGGCCACCTCAGATTTTAAATATGTCACTTGGAAGACAGTCGTCCTGGTAGCCATCACTTTGGTTATTAATGTGTGCGAGATGGAAGCCCTCTGCACTGACCCTAACTACATCATCTTCCACAGGGATAAGTTAGTCCTTATGACTAACAGAAAATGTATTCCCAAGGTGGTGTTGGAGTTTCACCTGAACCAGTCCATCACCCTTCCTGTATTCTTTAGAGATAAGTCCAGTTCTGGCGAGCAAAGGCTGCACAGCCTTGGACGTCAAGAGGTCTCAGAGACACTACTTGGAGCGTACTAAAGACCATAGGTCTTCCCTTACTCAGTTGTTCCTCACATATGGTGAAGAGGGGAAAAGACAACCCAGCTTCAAAGAAGACCATTGCCAGCTGGATTGTTGCCTGCATCCAGTTCTGTTACTATTAGGTTGGCAAATGGCCCCTCAGGTGCTCAGGACACACTGCATGTGGCACTGCTGTCTCTGTGGCAGCAGCTGGGTGCTGAAAATTTGTAAAGCAGTTACATGGAAAACAGTTCATACCTTTACAAAGCACTGTTGCCTGGATGTACAATCCAGAAGAGATGCCAAGTTTGGCACTGCCGTACTGCAGAATTTTCCCCCAAATAGGTTCTGTACCCAGCCACCCAAGGTACTGCTTTGTAGTCTGCAAATAGTTAATCATAATGAGGGATTCCTCTTGGGGTTAGAAGAAAAAATTGCTTACCACAGTAGTGTGTTTCTTCCAGGGAATCCCTCATTATGCTTAAATCTCCCACGCTACCTCCTCTTCCATAACCAGGAAAAAGGTTCCACACTAATCAGTCTCTATTTCTCTTTCAATTGCTTGAGCATTACTTGTACTTTCACAAAACAGAAAAAGTATTTTTTCCTATCGACTTTATTGGCTTGCCATTCTTGGCCCTTTGGGCTCTGGTTTTGATTTAGCATTAGATGAGTTGGTACACTAGGTGGGTGGGCTCCTTTGGTTAGGCTGCGAAAGATGTGACGTTAGGCTGCGACACATAGAGGGCAGAGGTTTGAATTTTGTTCTAAATTCCATACACGTGTTCCAGGGCAACTTTACATGCTGGGCTTGCTGCAGATAGTTAAGCATAATGAGGGATCCCCTGGAAGAAACATTACTGGTAAGTATTTTTTTTCTTTTCGCCAACTTAGGATGTTGGAGCAAACCTCTCCAGACACGTAGAGAAGTAGTAGTAAATGTCTGAAAGTCCATCGGGGGAGATGTCAGACTCCTAAAGAATAAGACTGGACCTGTGTCATGTTAGTTGTTGAGCACAAATTCTATCTGTTTCCACGGTGGTGGGTCCTTAGGTAAGAGCCAGGTCCACATGAGGCCTAGATGAGATGCCCTGGAATAATTTGTTAAATGAGGAAGGTTAGCCCCTCCCAAATGGAGATATAATTGCACTAAAGAGTAACGTATATGGGGACGGAAACCACCCCATATGAAGCGAAGTATAAATTTGATCCGCGAGTGGAAATATCTGATGAGTCTTAAAAAATATAAAAGTCTGGGGAGAATATTCATCCTGATAACCTCAATGCAGGGGGAAAAAAAGGACAAAGAAAGGTGGCTCCATTTACTGAGGTCATCTGTTATGTGAAGCGTCAATGGTTCGTAATTTAATAACTCAAGATGACCTAGGTTCTTCTGGATTGTTACTTTTAAAAGTTTTATTGTAGTCTTCCTCCAGTTGAGGGGGAAGGTGTGGCATAATGAAAGAGAAGGAACAAAATAAAAAAGGAGCAGATCTGTTTTTTCCAAATTAAGAGAAAATCCAGCAACTGGCCATAAGTTTGTATAATTGACCAGGCAGATAAAATAGATGTTTCAGGGTTAAACAGGGCGAGAAGCACATCATCCACATATAATGAGACAGTGTATTCCATGCCGCCAAATGGTATCCCCTCCACGGAGGTGTCCGTGGATAGGGTAGTTGCCTTTGGTTCTACGTATAGGGCGAAATGGAGAGGGGATAAGGGACATCCCTGTCTAATCCCTCGTAAGGACACTGGGACAGAGCATGAGCCATTAAATCAGATAGACGCCTGAGAGCCAAGACAAGAGAGTCTGGAAGCCAAAAAAGGAGAGAGTGCCCCACAAAAAATTCCAAGAGACCTTATCAAAGGCCTTTTCTGCATTTAGGCTTACTAGGGCTATTGGTATTTGTTATAAATATATTCCAATAACAGTAAGGTATGACGTATGGTGTTCCTAGTATGTCTGCTCCCATGACATCACTTATTACTCTGGAATCAGACCCCAGCATGGCATTACTTCAAACTCTGGAATCGGAACCCAATATGGCATCACTTCAGACTCTGGAATCAGAACTCAGCATGGCATCACTTCTAATACCAGAATCAGAACCCAGTATGGCATAACTTCTGACTGTGGAATCAGAACCTAGCATGGCATCACTGACGACTCCAGAATCAGACCTCAGTATGGTATCACTTCTAACCTGGACTCAGAACTCAGCATGGCATCAATTCTGATTCCAGAATCAGAACCCAACATAGCATCACTTCTGACTCTGGAATCGGAGCTCAGCATGGCAACACTTCGAACTACAGAATCACACCCTAATATGGCATCATTTCTAAATCCGGAAGCAGAACTCAGCATGGCATCACTTCGAACTCTGGAGTCGGAACCCAGCATGTCATCACTTCAGACTCTGAACTCAGCATGGCATCACTTCGGACTCTGAACTCAACATGGCATCACTTTGGACTCTGGAATGAAAGGTCTTGAACCCATGGCACAATCTGCTGGCTTTGGGGGAAATGACAGTCTGTTTGAAGAGGGATACAGACAAAATCCTTTCAGAAGCTGTACCAGAAAAGACATACTGGGCTGGTATCAGCTCGTTTCCAGATGTGTCCTTGAGGAGGAAGTACAGTTCAAACAGAAACTACAACAAGGTGCATTTAAAACCAAATATATAACAGTAAATATAGGTAAAAGTATGATTACAACAAAACAAGAACAGGAGGTGCTAGAGAGCCAAGCTCAAGACAGGACATGCTGTTACAGGGCTCCTGCTGAGCTCTAGATAAAACAATAATTTAGCCCTTTTGACCTACAAGTTTAACATTTTTGCTGGCACCATTAAAAGAAGATCTTGTCTCCCTGAGCAAATTGATACTAAACTCGCCAGTGGGATGACCAAAGGGAGCGACGGGCAGACAAGGGCAAAAGTAGGTACCACCCGCTACCCAGGCCTTAAAAATGTACCAGACCCTTCAGGCTCCACCAGCGTGAGTGGGGAGGCTCTGGCTTGGGAAACGGTCCTGCAAGCAGTGCGTTCTCTGGATCAGAAAGTTGAGAAAATTCTTGATCGTATGGGGGCTCAAGACATAAAAATTGGAGAGGCAGTATCAACAGCAAAGGAAGCGGAGGATCAATCACTCAGAACACAGGCGGCCTTCAACAAAATGACTGTGGAAACTACACACCTTGGAGCCTGACTGGAAACTATGGAAAAAGCCCAGAGGGCGATAAATGTTAGAGTGGTTTGCTTATTGGAGGGGGAAGATGCTCTTGCTTTTGTGCGGTCCTGGTTGTCCATCTCTCTGCTAGAGGACAGCATCTTTGACCCCTTTTCTGTGTAAGATGTACAGGGTCAACTTCCGACAGGCACAAGGCTCCAGAGATAATCCCCGGACTCTGCTTTTAGTAACAGCAGGAATGGAGGTACGTGATTCAATGTTGGCCTGGGCCCAGGCTCAATTTCCAATTCAGGTATAAGGGACTGACATCAAACTTTTTCCTGACTGGTCATACACCACAAGGTCCAGAAGCAAGCTATTTGATCCCCTTCATCAACCGTTACAGGGACTTGGATTACAACACACCCTCCTAGCTCAAGCAAGACTTCGGATTGTGTACAGGAATAAAACCTTTCAATTTAATGATCCAGTCGAGGCTAAAAAGAGTGTGGACTAGATCGGGCAAGAGTTCTGGAGCGGAGAAACGGCGGAGGCAACGCAGCAAGATGAATTGGACCAGGAGGTTGGAAGGGGTAAAAATTCTGATGTGGTTTACTCGCACTAGAATCCCGTTTTGAGAATAACTTTTATTATCATTTGCTTTCTTTTTGGTTGCGAGGCTCAGTAATTTCCCAAAATGGCCCCGACCACATGGCATTGAACTACACAGCAAATTGGAACTTCAGTCTCAGCAGGACTTTAACTCTGTGAACAATGTAGTAACAGTATTCAGTAATCAAATGTCTCTTATGTTCAGGGAGTCGAGAGGAAAATAACAAAATCCTTAATATACAATGCCTTAACTGGGGTAATTTAAGTATGTACGCCTTAAATGATTTAATAAAAGAGGATTTCTGATAGCTATTAATGGCACTTAATTTTGAGTAGTTGATAGAGCTGTGTGGGGGGAATGTTTATAGCACTGTTTTCTTCTCCCTAGTTAAAAAAGATGGCAGTTGTGGAAATAACTAGTTTAATGTCATGTGTAATACATGTTATAATCTTATACAAATTTTCTCAGGAATTCCACAGTCATGGCATGGCTGGCATCCTAAGCATTTTTTTTTTTTTTTAACTCTATTCACCTGGTGGTCCAGGGCATCTCTTGGGCTTGCTCGCTCAGCGTTCCCCCTAACCGCTCGCCTGAACCACATCCCCAGACCGAGACATCGGGATCAGGATCCCCTCCTCTCCTATCGGACCCATACAGGAGGAGGCCGAGGATCCCCAGGGGGTAGGGTCAGGATCGTGGTCGGCATTGAACGTGTGGGGAGCAGCCCCCGGAGACCAGCAGTGGCCTCACCCGCCATCGGATATTTCCTTGATTTCTTCCCTCGCAGTGTGGCGTGCAATGATGTCTGCGCTCGGCTGCCCTGCTGGCATCTGCCGCACTCCGCCCCCTTGCATTGGCTGGTGTACCTACAGTACCCCTGGTTTCCATCGGGGATCACCAGGACACCAAGCAAACCTGGAACCCTCCCCAGGGAGAGGAGAGCTGTCCTCCAGATGCTCGATCCTCTTCCTTCCCCTGCCGCCCCCTGGCAACCCAAAAGTCCATCACCAAACCCGATCGCCGGTGTGGCATCCAGCGCCTCAACCCTCAGCGCCACCAAGCCATCCTAAGCATATTGGGTTATGTTCTTGATGTAATGTCAGAATGTATTTAGGTGGTAGCCCTAATGAAGTATCATAAATTGATGACTTGCACTACCCTGAAGCTAACATATACTTTGTCACCAATGTATCACAAAGGTGCAAATATTCATGATATCATTAATTGTATGCCATACTAGCTGGTTCAGTGGAAAATCTTATAAAGTTAAAAAAAAAAAAAAGAACAGTTCCACAGAATTGGCAGTAGTACACAGTAAGACATAGCAGCCAGGTTGCAATATAGGGGCAGTAACAGGGCTATGCCCATAGAGCTGCATTTAGTGTGTAATGGGGCTGGGGGGTTCAGGGGCATTTACAGGTGTGAGTAGAGAAGTCATAAAGATAGAGGAGGCTGAGTGAATAGGAGGTAGAGAAGACCAGAACTTGGAGAATCTGAATGAGAAAGCACCTCGACCTGGAGAGGATTTTGCAAAGGGGAGGAAGAGAGAGTCAGAGTTGCGGAGGGAGTATACAGGGGCAGAGGGACAAGAGAGGAGGGAGCTATGGTAAAGGAGTGAGCCAAACCAGAATTTGAAAATAAAGGCGGCACAATGAGAGAGAGAGGCGCCTGGCATCAAGGGAGGGGAGAGAAAGGAAGGAGAAGAGGAAACAGTGGTAGGTACAGGGTGACAATTCAGAACGAAATGTCAGGAGGGATGAAAAAGGGGAGTCCAGTCTGGCCAGTGTGGATTTAGGAGTTGCACTTTACACCGTCTCACCATAATCAAAAATATGAATACAGTACTGAATAGATACAAATATGGATCCCAGTTGGGGTCAGCAGAGGAACATCGCAGCTTCTACCCTGTTGCCAGCTCCTCCCTTTAGATGGACTTCCCTGGCCTCTGCAGAGTTTTTTATTGATTGTCGTCCCTCTGGCTGACCACCAGGGGGGGGGGGCAAAGACTGTGGAGCTTTGTGGCAGTGAGCAGAGGGTGCTGACAGGAGGTTGGGTAGGTCCCCTGCAGTAGTGGTGATAGGGGAAGGGGAGCTAATAGAGGAGGAGGGGAGCGTTAGGGGTTAAAAAAGCAGGGTGCAATTAATAGATTGCAGGCAAGAACATGTACAGATGACTGCTGAAAGCAAAATCTTTGCTGCTTACAGTTAAATCTGAGTAGTATTTTACTTTTCCTCCTTCATTCTTTGGGCTCCATTTGCATGAATAGAACTGTCATAGAAACATAATGACGGCAGCTAAGGACCACTTGGCACACCCAATCTGACCATCTTTCCCTACTTACAGTGTCAGTGCAGAAGCAGAGAAACATAGACTTTGACGGCAGATAAGGACAGCTTGGCCCACCCAGTCTGCCCATTTCCCTACCTACTGGATAAGCTGCAGATCCTAGTTAACCAACGGCCTATTTCTTCCTACCCCCCAAAAAAAAAAAGAACTGCCTTATGTCTGTCCCATGCATTCTTGAATTCTCCCACAGTTTTAGACCCCACAACCTCCTCAGGAAGGCCGTTCCATGTGTCCACCACTCTCTGTGAAAAAACTTCCTCACATTGCCCCTGAGCCATCCCCCTCTATCTTCAAATTGTGTCCCCTTGTTCTTGCACATCTCTTTTTCTGAAAGATGCTACCCTCTTGGACTTTGTTGATTCCACTGAGGTACTTAAAAGTTTCTATCATGTGCCCCCCTCTCTCTCCTTTCCTCAAGGGTATACATATTAAGCTCCTTTAGTCTCTCCTCATATGGCTTCTTTTGCAGACCCTGCACCTTTTTAGTTGCCCTCCTCTGGACAGCCTCCATCCTGTCTGTGTCCTTGCGGAGATGGGGTCTCCAGAACTGAACGCAGAACTCCAGATGGGGTCTCACCAACTGTTTGTACAGAGGGATAACAACTTCCTGTTTTCTGCTGGTGATACCTCTCCCTATACATCCCAGCATCTCCCCAGCCCTCCCTACTGCCTTCTCACATTGCTTGCCAACCTTAAGGTCGTCTGATTTGATTACTCCCAGGCCCCTTTCCATTTTTGTTGTTGTTACTAACCCCCCCAATTGTGTAATCTTCCCCCGGGTTTTTGTTTCCCAGGTGCATTATTTTGAACTTCTTTGCATTGAATCTAAGCTGCCATACTTCTGACCATTCCTCCAACCTTGCCAAGTCCCTTCTCATCTCATCCTTTCCACGCCCCCCTGTGTATCAACCCTGTTGCAGATCTTTGTGTCATCTGCAAAGAGGCATACTTTTCCTTCCAGTCCCTCTGCAATGTCACTTATAAAGACATTAAAAAGGACTGGACCCAGTACTGAACCCTGCGGTACCCCACTAGTAACCCCTCTTTCTTCAGAGTGGACTCCGTTTACTATTACCACCCTACTTCCTCTCCGCATGCCCCCTGCTTTCCACTAAAATTCCCTTATGTCAAGCCCATGCATTCTTAAACCCCACTGCTGTTTTCACCCCACCACCACCATCACCTCTGCCAGAAGAGTGTTCCAGACATCCACTACTCTTTCTGTGAAGAAATATTTAATCACAGCTCACCTGAATCCCCCCCACCACCGCTTTATTGTATGTCCCCTTGTTCTCGGGCATCCTTTTTTTTTTTTTTTTTTTTGGAAAGATATCCACTTCTTGTACCTTATTTACTCCTGTGAGGTATATACAGGTCTTTGTCTTATCCCATTCCAAGACTAGCATGCTCTAGCTTTGCTTTATTCACAAAGTTTAAATCACATTTCTGCTGAGGGGTGCTGCTAGTGTTATGCCATGTAAGAGAGTCCAGTGTACAGCCACCCTCTCCCTCACATGGTAAATCTAAGAAGTAAAAATATTTTCTGCTGCCATGGACGCATTTCCTAGTCGGGATCAATTTGTGGGGTTCCACCTTGGTGCCTGGTGTGGTCCCAGTCTGAAAACTAAGAGAACCCACTTTTCCATGGAGATGAAATAGCCAGTTTAGGCAGAAAAAATGTTTCACTTCTCAGATTTATTTTGTGGGGGGGGGGGGGAGTGGGCGTTTTTGCACTGGACTCTGTTTTTCCATCACATCCCCTCTCTTCCAGGATGTACATGTTGAGGTCTTTAAGTCTTTCCTTGTAGGGCGTCTGATGCAGACCCTTAACCATTTAGTTGCCCTCTGGACCACCTCCACTCTGTCTTTCTGGAGATGTGTTCTCCAGAACTGGACACAGTACTCTAGGTGGATCTTACCAACAATGTATACAGTGGCAACATCACCTCCCTCCCTCCTTCTGCTGGTGATACTGCAGCCCAGCATCCCACTGATCCTCTCAACTGCTTTGTCGCACTGCCTGGCTACCTTCAGGTCATCTTTAGTACTGCTGGGCAAATCCGGGTTCAGGAGCTGACACTGCCTTTGTGGCCCAGGGATGTGGAAACAGAATCTCCAGTAGAGATGAAGCATTGAGTTTCTGAGGGAGAGAGTTAACAAGTGTCCCAACCAGCCAACTACAAAACAGCGTGTGTATCTGCTTTAGAGACACAAAGATGAGCAGAGCTTGCCAGCTGTGCAGTGGACAATCAGAGTCCATTTAAAACAAATACTTGATGTGGGGCTCCTTTAACCTGTGTCTCAGGTGGGACTTCCAGTGACGTCATGAAACGAGCCGTAGCCTAAGACAAGAGGCTCCCCCTGAGATCCTTCAAACTACCTCCTAAAAACAACTTTTAGCATACAAATACCTTCCAGAACTGACATAGGAGGCAGCAATATGCTAAAAAAGAGAGGAGATGCGAAGTATAGACGCCCGGAATGCCTGGATGGGGAGAGAGCTCAGGATGAAGAATCGGAGAGTGGGGACTCCTGGGCCTCATCGGCCTCCCGCCACAGCACTACAACAGCCGATCAGGTACCATATACACTACTGCAGAAGCAAATGGCACAAATGCTGGCTGAAATCCGTGACTTCCGAAAAGAAATGAGATCTACTGTGACCGCCCTCCACACCGACATCAGCAAACTTGAAAAGCGCCAGGAAGCCAGCGAGAACCAAGCGACTGAAATGGACAGACTGGTGGAGGAAGCGGAGCGGGCCATCGTGCAGCTACACAGCAACATAAAAGCCCTGCAGGATCGCATGGAGGATGCTGAAAGCAGGAACCGCCGAAATAACATCAGGTTATCCGGCATTCCTGAGGAAGCTGAGGGTACAGAAATGATTTTGTTCATCCAGAAGACACTTCGAGAACTACTGCACTTACCAGAAATGATCTCCCTTGAGAGAGCGAGCACACCGCACCCTGGGTCCTAAGCCTGCACAGGAGCCTGACCCCGAACAATATTAATAAAATTCCTGAGACACCAAGACAAGGAGACCTTACTGCATACTGCCTGGAAGCTCGGTGTGGTCCATTTTAACTCCCAAAGGCTATATTTTGATAACGATTACGCGCCCAAGGTGATGGCTGCGTAGGAGAGCTTACATTCTAATTGTGAGAGCTCTTAAAGTGGCGGGCCTCGTTTCAGGACTCCCTACCCTTCCAAAATGGTGATCTTCTTTAAAGAGGGCCCTTCACCTTTGACAACGCAGCAGCGGTGACCAACAAGCTGAAAGCAAGGAAAATAGAAGTGATCCAGCAGTGCCCCAACTCTGAAGCATCAATTGCCACCAAACTCACACAAAAGGTCTGGAGCAACAGTCAGAAAGACTCTAGACGCCACCAGGACATAGAAGCAATCCAGAAAATAGTCAGTACATTGAAAGCCAGATAGCTGCCCACGAGGAACACAGAGGAAGAAATGCAAGCACCTGAAACCTGAAAAACGGCAAGTATAGAATATGGACACAATTTATGACTGTCCACCTGACTAGCTAAAATCTTAGCAACTAAGTTGGAGGTTCGTTAAAAGGTACCGGAGCATGTTGAGGGAGATGGCTGGGGGGCTCGTATGATTACTCTCTTGTGCTGCTGCCTAAGTGGTATGCTGTTCAGAGTTAGGTCAGTCACTGTGCGACTTTGACTGAACCCCTTGATAATGGAGACAACAGTAAATACTGACTGAGTGGTCGATTGAGCCTCCTGCAGGTTCAATGGGCCCCTCGGAATCATCGCTCCTGGGGGGGGGGGATATTTCTGGGTAGTCGGGGAGCTCAGAGGAATGGGAATATTACCGAGATCACTACTGCCAGGTCTCGGAGACTCATGGAGAGATGGGGGTGACCAAGCAGGCCGAAGCTGGGGCTGGGGAGGGCTCATCTGATCACTCCCTTCTTGCTGCTGCCTAAATGGTAGGCTATGCATGTAAGGCCAGGCACTGTGCAACTTTTGGCTTAGCCCAGGGATTATGCAGACAAGAGACTAAACATTGCCTGAGCAGTTGGATGGAACCTCTGCACGTTTGATGGACCCCGCAGGAATCACTGCTCCAGTGGAAGGTGGGGGGAGAGATATTTCTGGGTAATTTAGGGAGCTCAGAGGAACAGGAATATAATCGAGATTGCTATTGCTAGATCTGGGGGGCTCATGGAGCGGCAGGAATGATTGTGAGGCCTACCCTCGTGGGTCCTCAGGCCTGCTTCCAGCTTCGGGGAGGGTGGCCTGACTTCGACCCAGCCATTTGTAGGAGTACTGGCTCATCGGGCTGGCTTTGTTGGGCCGTGGGATTGGTGGGAAGGTGGGGTACGCGGGCGTCGGAGGTTGGACAGCTTTGGGGTCTGGCGATGGGAGGCGGCCTTACGCCGCCTCGGCGAGATGGGCTGTGGCGCGGGCTTCCGAGCTCGGGGAGGCGTGCACATGGTGCCTGTTGCCTTCCTTGTTCAGCACCAATCAGTGGCGCCATCCCTGGATTGGAACTTGAACTGGTGATGGGGAGGGGGGGTGGAGGGCGGAGGGGGGGATGGTGGGGAGGGCTGGGGGGAGACCTCAACCATTTATTGCCTATTCTGTGGACCTGGGTCACTGATGGCCCCAGTCAAAGCACACAGTCCTGTGATACCTGAGTCAGATCTGTTACCGTGACTATTGAAAGAGAGCTACCTCTTGGCCGCCATCCTGACTGCTTGCTCATCCGTCCATCCCCATGGAGGCCGGTGAACTTGAGGGAGAGAACTCCCTGAGGCCGACTGGGGAACCCACCGGAGCGGTGGATTTTGGGCTGGACAGATATTGTAGATCCCGTAGAACCCCTGAGATGCGGACTTGATTGAATAGATCTCAGCATTACGGGGTCTCAGGCCGTTTCACCCTAGTTAATAGGGGGGGTGGAAGGGAGAAGAAGGGAAAAGTGCCATGGAGACTTCTGGGACTGTCTGCCACCCAGACTGGCCTTGCAGAGTGTGCTGAACAAGGGGAAGGAGGAGGGGGAACACCCTCAAGACCTACTGTAGAACCAGGGAGCCCTGGAATTTGAGGCTGAGCAAGTCCAGAGGCATCATAATTGGCGTGGACCTCGAGACCAAGCCTACTAAATACTGGAGGACACAGGGGAGAGGCTGGCTGCCTTCTCCCTCTTGAGCCTCAATAATAATTTTTCTTTTAAATAGCTCCGCACATATAAATGGGAACTGCCGGGAGACTGGTGTGGGGATGGAGCTCTGCCATGGTGGCGCTGTAGGGAGAGGCTGGCCCAGGACCTAGCACACTGAACATATAAAGTGTAACATACCCTACTCGGAGACTGGGCCTGTGTGTTGGGGGGGGTTTCGGGAACCTCACTTTGCTCCTGGGGCGCTGCCGCATGTCCCTCCCCCATACCCCCCCCCCAGGTGGGGTGGGGGGGTTCGCTGCTTGACCTCAGGACAGATGAACTCCCCATTCAGGTGGAGGTCTGCTTTTCACCAGATCCTTAGCACCTCCTCTAGATCACCTGCGATCTCAGGGGCGTCTGCAGCTCGGCCGTATTCGCCACGTATCCCACTTACCTTTCCCCTAATAGGCACTTTAAGTGCCAAAAGCCCACGATTTTCTAGGGCTCCTGAGGTAAGGACATATCCTTACCGTAAGATCAGGGGTCAACCCTGATCAGTGGAAGTACCAGTTTATCAAAGTTCCTTTTAGAGAGACCATGTTGGTCACCTCGCTGATTCAAGCATGTTTGTTAGTGAAAGTTTTTGATTGTCAATGTATGTTGTCATGTTGTTGTAAATGTCCTAAAAAAGTCATCAGTTTCTCTCAAGACCATCTACAAGGTCTTAACTTAAACCAGATAAGAGGAAAACCTCACAAAAGGGTTGGAAAGCTGGGTAACAACTGGTTGAATGAACCTCAATAATGTACACGCCCAAACTGAAACTACTGTCCCTGAACATTACCGGCCTCGCTTCACCTATTAAGTGGTCCAGGATGCTAGCCTTTATTAGAAGGTCCAAATCAGACTTAGTATACCTTCAAGAAACTCATATGAACTCTACCGAGCATACAAAACTAGTCAAGCTAAGTAGCGGTCAAGTCAATTATTCCTCTAGTAAAGAAGGTAGACGAAGAGGTGTGGCTATAACAATACCTCCACATACTCTGTTTAAGGCGGAATATACCTGGTCGCACCCAGATGGTAGGTTGGTTATGGTACAGGGAAAGCTTAATGATCAACAGGTGACTCTGGCGAATATGTATCTCCCCCCGGTCATCTCCATCTCTCTCCTGAAACCCTTATTGGATAAAGTAATACAAAAAACTAGGGGAATCCTCCTGCTGGCGGGTGACTTTAACCTGACGGTTGATCCCTTAATTGACACCTCCAACAGGAAACCCCTTAAACTAACAGCCACTCAGAAGTTCTTTAAAAAATTTCTGACAGAGGTGAGATGGTGCGATGTCTGGCGGAAGCTACATCCTCAATCGAGAAACTACTCCTATTACTCCTCAGCACACCGCACCTACTCGCACATAGATCACACATACACCCAGGTGGAGAATTTAGGAGTCTTGTGGGGTGCCCAGTTAGGAGATATTTCTATTTCAGACCACGCCCCTCAGGTTTCCTTTTGGGATCTGGGGCTTCAACCCAAAAACACGCAATGGAGATTAAACCCATACTATCTGCGTTCTAAACAATTTCGTGAATTTCTGTCAGAAAAGGTCACCGAAATTATAACTGACAATCCCCCTACGGATGTCACCCCGGCGATTCACTGGGACACTATTAAGACAGTGCTCCGAGGACACATAATTAAGCATACTGCAGAATTAGGAAGACAACGCAAAGAACATAGAACCAAGTTGGAGGACACTCTCCACTTCCTGCAAATGGCTCATAAACAAGGGGACCAGTCGATACTTCCTCAGTTATAACAAAGCAAGCTTGAGCTGGACCGCTTGACCCAACAACAAACCGAAATAGCCTTGACCTTTTTAAGGCAACGGTTTTATGAAGTGGGCCCAAGAGCCACATGACTGTTGGCCTACCAAATCTGTAAACAAAAAAAGGCATCCACGATCGCATCCATTCGACACCCGGTAGGAGGCCAACCCCTTACCAAACACACGACATAGCAGAGGCCTTCACCTCATATTATAAGGCCTTATACACTCCCGAACATTCATCACCCCCACAGCAAATAACCAACTACTTGCGATCAATCACATTACCACAACTCACAGAGGTGCATAGGGAATGTCTTATAACCACAATTGTGGATTCGGAGATAGCCAACGTCATTGCCAGGGCCAAGTCCCTTAAATCACCTGGGCCGGATGGTTACGGTGCCGAGTTCTATAAAGCTATCAAGGCACAGATCTCCCCCAGACTCCTACACGTGTTCAACTCAGTTCTGGAGGGAAGTTCTCTCCCCCCCCCCAATCCTGGTCATATGTAACCATCTCCATAATCCCCAAACCAGGGAAGAATACACAAATCTGTGCCTCATACAGGCCCATATCGGTACTCAATCAAGACTATAAATTATTTATGAGTATATTAACCCACTGTTCGGACCAGGTCCTCCCTCTACTAATACATAAGGACCAAACAGGATTCGTGAGATCCCGCACCACTACTGACAATATCAGACGTTCCCTCCATGTTGTCCATTAAATGCAAATAAATAATTCCCCATCAATATTAGTCAGCTTAGATGCCGAAAAGGCATTCGACAGAGTGGCCTGGCCCATTTTGTACCTAACACTCCATAAATTAGGATTCCCCCTGCTCTAGTTAAGGTCCTGCAGAATATATACTCTGCACCCCAAGCATGTGTAAAGGTAAATGGACACCACTCCAGTTACTTCTGGCTACAAAGAGAGACCAGACAGGGATGTCCATTATCCCCCTTACTATTCGCAGCATTTATTGAACCGCTGGCGCACCAAATCCGGGAATCCCAAATAATAGAGGGAATACAAATAGGAGGCTCTGACCACTGCATCGCACTGTATGCGGATGATATACTCCTACACCTCCAAAACCCCGAGCAATCACTCCCTGCAGTAAAACAAATCCTAGACACTTTTGGCCTGGTGTCAGGATACAAGCTGAATCTGGCCAAAACAGAAATACTCACTTTTCATTACACTCCCTCACCGAATACACAAGACAGCATCCCAGGTAGATGGGAACTGCAAAAACTGAAGTATTTGGGTATATATATACCTCAATCACCCACAGCATACCACAAACACAACTACATTCCCTTTATGATACAGTTGAAATCAGACTTACAATCATGGGCGACTTTACCCTTAAGTCTAACAAAAAGAATCAAACTGATCAGAATGATTGTCCTCCCAAGGACTCTATATTTATTTCAAAATATTCCCATACATATACCGTTAAAGACCTTTCGAGAAATGAATTGCTTCATAGCAAAATTCATATGGGCCAACCGAAGGCCCCGGGTCCACCTAAAGAGTCTCACCCTGCCACGTCAAGAAGGGGGCTTAGCACTCCCTGATTTAAAACTATATCAACAGGCAGCGACCCTGTCACACATAAGGGCCTGGCAAAATAGAACCTGCACCCCACATTGGCTGGAAATAGAGAGAATTCTGATGCGCGACCACGCTTACTTTCAAAGTTTGTACCAACAAGCGACAGACAAGAGAACGCACCAGCCCTTAAATCCCTGGCTCGCAGACCATTTCAAAAATTGGCAATCCATCAAAAAAACCCAGCAACTGGCCTCCTTCTAATCACTTATATGCCCAATCTCCAGCCTTAGCGACTTTCCTCCGAATAGTATAGATAACAGTTTCCAGCACTGGGAGAGATATGGCCTAAAATACCTGTTGCAGATAATGACACAGGGCAGAATATGGTCGTATGCAGACATCCAAAAAAATCATCATTTGCCCCACAGGGATTTCTACTGCTATCTTCAAATTCGACACTACGTTGAGACTCTCCCACAAGTGCTATGGAATCCTGAACAATACCCAACCTTAATTCATAGCCAAATCCACCTGAACTACATACTGAAACAAGACCACCTGATATCACTGTACTATCAAGCACTTAACTCGCAGAGGGATTCCCTCACTAAGAACATACGCCTGCAATGGAGCCAGGAATCGGGATTCCAAGTCTCTCTTGAGGACTGGCATCGAGCGTGCAGTCTCTCAGCCCGAGTGACCAGCTCGCACCAGTGGCGTGAATACGCGTGGAAGAATCTGTTCAGATACTTCAGAACTCCCAACAGTCACTAGTCACTATTCTCCAAACAACCCAGCAATATGCTGGCGCCTGTGTGGAGAACCTAAGGCAAACCACACTCACATCATGTGGTCCTGCCCGTCCCTCAAACCATTTTTTTTTTTTCACACCTCCAGTCCCACTTACAAGAAATACTAGACCCCCAGCTCCATCTGACACTGGAGATGTTCCTATTCTTTATTCTTCCCAGAACACTAAGAGGCCCCAACACCAGATACCTACTCCTTCTTCTCATCACGGCAGCAAAGAAGGCAATCACGAAACTGTGGCTGACCACAAAAGCCCCCACGATACAAGATTGGTGGGACATCACAAGACAGATCTACAACTTGGAAAAGATAACACACAATCTGAATGAACAAGAAGAGAAGTTTACCACTAGATGGATTAGATGGCAGATATACTATGTGCTAAAGGATCCCACCTTCACCCCCTAGGAAAACCGAACTTAACTGACCAGTTTATTCCCAGACTAAAACAGTTGAGCCATTGGCACCAGAGATGCGATGCCAGGTCATGTTTTTCCTTTAGGTAATGGGAATTCAATACAGCTTTACCCATTTGGAAGAGGGAGGGCGGCGTAACGGGGAAAGGTGAGGAGTGGCTCTGGGCAATGGGTATACGTAAAAATACATGGCCTCACTGCCTATAGATTGTAACCTAAAAAAGGAGCTGCTATAAGGGGCTTCAGTTGTCTCCAATAGATATGGTTACCACAGATATAATCAAGGAACACTATCTTAGGGGCTATCACTTATTTATTAATGGATTATACCATGATAATCTGAGTGTACTGGGATGCATAGGGAGAGGCATCAGCAGCAGAAAACAGGAAGTTGTTATCCCTCTGTACAGACAGTTGGTGAGACCCCATCTGGAGTACTGTGTCCAGTTCTGGAGACCCCATCTCCGCAAGGACATAGACAGGATAGAGGCAGTCCAGAGGAGGGCAACTAAAATGGTGCAGGGTCTGCAAGAGAAGCTGTATGAGGAGAGACTAAAGGAGCTTAATATGTATACCCTTGAGGAAAGAAGGAGAGGGGACATGATAGAAACTTTTAAAGTACCTCAGTGGAATCAACAAAGTCCAAGAGGTAGCATCTTTCAGAAAAGAGGCGTGCAAGAACAAGGGACACAATTTAAAGATGGGAGGCGGTTCAGGGGCAATGTGAGAAGTATTATTTCACAGAGAGGGTAGTGGATGCATGGAACAGCCTTCCTGAGGAGGTTGTGGGGTCTAAAACTGTGGGAGAATTCAAGAATGCATGGGACAGACATAAGGCAATTCTTGTGGGGGGTAGGAAGAAATAGGCTGTTGGTTAACTAGGATCTGCAGCCTATCCTGTAGGTAGGGAAATGAGCAGACTAGATGGGCCAAGCAGTCCTTATCTGCCGTCAAAGTCTATGTTTCTATGTGGTGAGCGACTTGATTCAAACTATATGTTAACATAACAAGTCAGAGGATATGCTATGACTTTGCCGATTAACCAACAGGGACCCAAGATCTAAGAAAGAACTATCCTTCATTATTGACTTGTGATCAGTTATTAATTTTCCAATCCCCGCATGTAAGCTAAAGACATATACAAATCTCTTTTTGTAAGTATGTAATCCTACATATTCTGCTTGTCAGCTAAGGAACTGTACAAATGAATTGAGCTGCATGAGACCTGAAGACATGTATGTATGTATGTATATATGTTGAAAACTCAAAAAAAAAAAAAAAAACTGTGTGTCTCAAACAACCATGGTCAGATGTGTTGAGCACAGAACTGTGAACCAGGAGATCTCGGATTTGAATCCCACCACAGCTGCTGACCTACTATGTGGCCTTGTGCAAGTGATGATTTGAATCCGCCCCACCCACCCCCACCCCACCCCACCCTGACCTTCGGTGTCTTTCAGCTGTAAAAGTTCAGGAAAGGGTTAAAAATAAATATTTGGGGCCATCCCATCAGGGCAGGGGTAGGGCTGTCGCTCATGATGCCAGCAACCAGGGGTTCTGGAACAAGCACAGGTCATTGGTTGAGGGAATATCAAGCGTCCTGGGGACAGCTCACTGCCCTGGAGTGTCCCCCCACTCCTCCGGTTGGCTCCTTTCAACCCTTGCAATCCCCCAACCCCATCACTCGCCATCTCCAGCACTTACCTTCAGGGCTGGCAATTCCTCCACAGATTGCCCACTGTGGCAGGGCCGGGTTGGGGGTCCCAAAACCCCCTCTGGTGCCACACTTAGTTTGGCTGTCCTCAAAGCCCAGTAGGTGGTGTGGAGTCTGCGAGGATTCACAGGGCGGCATCCTACCACCAGAGGTGTTTTCTGCTGTTCTTCCCCTGACCTGTAGATACTTAGTAGGGATGGTGGCTTGAACGCATGCACGTCAAGGACATGCTAGGCATCCTTCTGTCAGAGAGCATCCTCCCAGAACCATTGCTCCAACTTTGCCTTGCCACCTGGGTCACCTAGGAGGCGATGTTGCAGCAGAGCAGACATCCTTCCCTCCCCAGAGGAGAGCATCCCTTGGGACTCTCAATCCTCCTCCTCCCCTCACAAGCCGGCCACAGAGGACTGAGGAACTGAGCGCCTCACCTCTTACCACACCAGCGACCCAGGGTCAGGGGCGAGTTCGGGTGGCGTGGGACAGAGGACAGCTCTTCTCTCCCAGTGAGGGGAGCCCTTGGCTGCCCCTGGGTGGAGGCCCAGAGGTAGCACCGGCAGCTTGAGCGGCAACAATAGGAAGGGGCCGTGGTTACGCAGCATGTGCACACCTCCACGCATACTTACTTGTGTGACGCCGCAGCAGGGGTTATGGGGAGAAAACAGGAAATGGTGGTCGCAGGCTCCATGAAGTTTTGCATGTCTGACCTCACTCCGCATTACCACCGGCTCACCGACCCCATAAATCTGGACGCTGGGTCTCCAGGTGAGGGAAGGACAGCCCTCCCCTTCCCAGCTCTGCCACAGGGGGCAATCCTTGGGGGATATGGTGTCTTGGTGGGTCAGAGAGACCGTTGCTGGGCGAGGGATACAGGGACAGGACGGAGCAGCTGCCTGCGGCGTGCCCTGATGGAAAAACACCTATATGTGGGGAAAAAAAATCTTCCTCCCCCCCCCCCAGCCAACCCCCAAGTGCCCCAGGCTCGTCACTGAACCCAGGTTGCCAGTAGGTGAGGTATGATTCCTCTATCCTCCACATGCACCACCGGGCCAGCACTGCCCTGGAGGTTGGGAGAGACTGCGTCTCGCTGGGAGACTTCCATCAGGAGGAAGCCAGGTAGTAGTTCATGAGAGTGCACCAGAAGGGGACGGGCTGCCTTCAGACACTGGTACGCATAAGTGCGTGTGCATCATTACATGCCAGTGCCTGGGGAGAAAACTAGAGGATAATGCCCTGGCCCTATCCGGCAGCTCCCACAGGCACCACAGAACCAATACTGCAGGCCACCCACCATGATATGTGGTACTGGGCAAGTGGTGGATTACTGGTAAATCCATGAGAAGGTTGGTGACAGGCTGGGGGGTTGCTATAGAGACCAGGGGACAGAAGGAACCACTCTTTTGGAATATGGTCACTCTCCTGTTTACATTTTTTCTTTTCCATAGGATAGCTAAGGACCCACGGTTTGAACGATTGCCATGTACGCACAAAGGAACATATGCTGACGACTGCTTGGTACAGAGAGTGATGCAGGTAAAGGGTTTCCTCCTGCTTGGTAAATGCATTTAATGGTGTACACATGCGTGATATTATTAGCAGCATAGAAAATTAGCTCTCTTGGCTAGGCGGCAGGTTCGAGAGCAGGACTCGGGTGGCCGGGGTCAGCAGGGGAGGGAGGATTGAGCATCCCAGCGGATGCTCTCCTCCCTCAGGTGGGAACCAGGCGCATCGCGTTCTCTACATCACCTCGTGGCGGTGGGGAAGCACCGACAACTGAAGGGATGGTGGCGGCTCCGTTCAACGGAGTCGGGGAGGGGGGACGTCGCCGGCGCATGAGTGCTGTCGCACACCACCACTCGGGACGTACATCCTAGCGCTTGGCGTCCCAGAGGGTAGGAGAAACCAGGGGAGAAAAAGGAAAATACCTCTCGGTAAGCCCTACATGATAGCCTCTCGGTACCATCCAGGACCACCAGAAGAGGGACAGACCCCACTGTGCAGGGGGAGAAGGAGGCACTCTAGGGACAGATCCCTGAGGTGGAATCGGAGGTTGAGAGGAAGGAAGGAAGGAGAGGGCTCCGAGAGCAGGAAGGTGGATAAAGAAATAAAAGAAAGAAAATTAACTCTGATACCTTGATAGGTGAACATGTAAGTGCTCCCACACCTCCGCATCGTACAGTGTTAGTCGATTAATGTTGTGGATCAGTGGCTTATCCAAATGTAGGAAAAATGATCTCAAAGTTACAAGGTTCAAAAGTTGGTGAACAACTGACTCTTAGGGCTCTACAGGGATCTTTCTGCTCTCCCAGCATAAAGAGCAGTCAGTCTTTATTCTCATCTCCTGTGATTGCTGCTTCCCCAAGAGAAGGTGATGACATGGGCCTGTTTGAGGTGTCGTTTGGTTTATTGGGAGATTTTCTCCTCTTCCACTCGAATAAAATTCACCTACACATCCTGTTAATCAAGCCTGTAATACCATTTTGGTGGGCAGGGTGTTTTAGGGATAGGACCCTGATCATGCATCATTGGCACCATGACCCAGGGGAAGCCCATGGAGTTCAGGCTGTCATAGTCTGTGACTCCCACATGGCATCCAGTGATGCCCAGCTCCACTACAGAGGAAGCAGGAAGACTGCCGCCTATCCCCACCCCCATGTACATACTTATATTGTACGTATGTAAATATCATTTTTATTACGTTTTATTATTTGATTTTGTTCTGTGTGATTGCGTGTTGAAATTTTGTGATGTTTTCCTACTGTAACCCTTTTTTCCCCAGGCGTAGCGGAAAATGGGTCACTTGATCCAGTCCTTCATTCTAGTAAAAAAAAAATAAAAAACAGGTAAAGTGGTGCTTCCACAGCATTCCCTAGACTCCAGTTAGCCAGGGCAGGTATTCAGGAATCTCTTTGGGGATCTGGGTCTCTGGTGTACTACTGCAGACACCACTGGGCCAAGGCAAGGATTCACAATCATGTTGTGTACCTGGGGGTCCAGCAAGCTACCCAGGGCCAGGGAAATAATTTAGAGTCATCTCATGAACCTAGTGCTCTGGCATGCTACCGCCAGCATGACAGGGTCAGGGCAAAGGATTCAGGATCGCAGCATGAACCTGGGTCTCCAGCATCCTACCACCAGCACAACCGGGTCAGGGCAAGGATTCAGGACCGCAGCATGAACCTGGGTCTCCAGCATGGTACCGCCAGCACAACAGGGTCAGGGCAAGGATTCAGGAACGCAGCATGCTACCGCCAGCACAAAAGGGTCAGGGCAAGGATTCAGTACCGCAGCATGAACCTGGGTCTCCAGCATGCTACCACCAGCACAACAGGGTCAGGGCAAGGATTCAGGACCGCAGCATGAACCTGGATCTCCAGCATGCTACCACCAGCACAACAGGGTCAGGGCAAGGATTCAGGACCGCAGCATGAACCTGGTCTCCAGCATGCTACCACCAGCACAACAGGGTCAGGGCAAGGATTCAGGACCACAGCATGAACCTTGGTCTCCAGCATGCTACCGCCAGCACAACAGGGTCAGGGCAAGGATTCAGGACCGCAGCATGAACCTGGATCTCCAGCATGCTACCTCCAGCACAACAGGGTCAGGGCAAGGATTCAGGACCACAGCATGAACCTGGGTCTCCAGTATGCTACCACCAGCACAACAGGGTCAGGGCAAGGATTCAGGACCACAGCATGAACCTGGGTCTCCAGCATGCTACCGCCAGCACAACAGGGTCAGGGCAAGGATTCAGGACCACAGCATGAACCTGGGTCTCCAGCATGCTACCGCCAGCACAACAGGGTCAGGGCAAGGATTCAGGACTGCAGCATGAACCTGGGTCTCCAGCATGCTACCGCCAGCATAACAGGGTCAGGGCAAGGATTCAGGACCGCAGCATGAACCTGGGTCTCCAGCATGCTACCTCCAGAACAACAGGGTCAGGGCAAGGATTCAGGACCGCAGCATGAACCCAGGTCTCTGGAATGCTACCACTAGCAGCACCAGGCCAGGGCGAGGATGCAGGATCACATCGTGAACAGCAATAAAATAGTGCACACACCGCTATTGTGGGTTTATTCACACATACAGGACTGGATGTCCAGTAGTTTGCAGTCTCATAGTATATTTCATCCAGGCCTGCATATCTCCTCTCCCCACACACAACCTACCTCTTGGTTTCTATTTTACTCTGTTTCTGGATGGAGGTTTTAGAAAGATCAGTTTGTTATTCAATCAGTGTTTCAGTGAAATGAAATAAGTAATGCATATGTCTTCTAGTTTCCTCTTTTTCCCCACCACCACCATGTTGTAATCTTAATTTTGATTCCCGTCCCATTTGTATTTTGCCACGGGCACCCTAGCCCATAAGCAGGCTGCCCGGCCTCGTGACCTGAACCCTCACCGGAAGCCCCCTCAGTGTGGCTGCCAGGCGGAGACTGTCATGGCTGGAGGGTCGGGCACTGAGCCTGGCTCATACGTGGGGGCCGGTGATTTTTTTCTGTACTGTTTCTCCCCTGGAGCAGGGGACGTGCAATGACGCTAGCAGGAAAGCGTCCGTCCCAGCTCCACCCCATGTTGCAGTGCGACGCCTTGTCCCCCAGCCTCCGCCAGGGGGGTAACCGACACTGGCACTAGTGAACCCCTCCCTGAAGAAAAGCGGCCCTCCGGACGCTCGATCCTTCTCCTCCCCTGGCGGCCCGTGCCCATTCCCAAATATGGGTTGCCGGCATGGCTTGAGGTGTGGCGTCCAGTGCCTCAACCCTCAGTGCCACCAGGCCGGCCTTAATTTTGATTTTACGTTTAGTGGCTGGAGGTTTCAAATGAACAAGATTATCTAAAATGAAATTGAACATGCTGGATTGATAAATCTGTTCAAATATGAATTGCACAACATTTTTAGATTAATGCAAGAATTCATACTGTATTCTTTAAGATTTGTACGTGTTTGTGATTTGAAATTTGCACTAATTAATTTTCACGTGTCTTAGGGGCTTTATAAACCACATGTATGCACTTAAAACCACGCCCCCTGATGAAGCCTAGTTGGTGAGTAGGCACTACGTAAGGGCGGCTGTTCCTGTATGTGTGAATAAACCCACTTAATTTAGTAGCAGTGTGTGCTCTATTTTATTTTTGTTCTGGTAGTCCCAGTGTTCCGGTCAGTAGTAGTACCTTGAGGAACAGTTGGTGTGTGTGGCTCTCCAGTTTGTTTCTTCGGGATCATGTCGTGAACCTAATTCTCAAGCATGCTATTACCAGGACAGGGCAAGGATGATCAGTGCACTTTGTGAATCTGGATCTCCAGCACGCTACTGTCAACACCACAGGTCCAAGGCAAGGATTTAGGATTACGGTATGAACTTGGATCTCTGGCACACTTTCACTGGCACCAGTGGGCCAGGGCACGGATTTAGGATCACACAGAAACGTAGACTTTGTCAGCAGATAAGGACTCACTTGGCCCACCCAGTTTTACCCATTTCTGTCCCTATCTCGCTGTCACTGCAGATGCTACTTGGTCTCTGGGTACTCTCCCTCCCCGCCACTTTCCTGCCAAGATTCCTTTGTGCCGATCCATGCATGCTTGATGCCCACCAGTTTTTGCCACCTCCACTTGAAGACTGTTCCAGGCATCGACCACTCCTGCAGTGAGGAACTACTTCCTCGCATCCCTCCTAAATTTCCCCTTCCAGCTTCACTTCATGCCCCCTTGTTATCGTGCACCTTCTCTTCTGAAAAATACTCCCCTCTTGTACCTTATTTACCCCCACAAGATATTTATAGGTCTCATGTCACTCCTCTCCCTCTAGTATTCCAGGGTGTTCATGTTGAGATCCCTCAGTCTCTCCTCATAGGGCTTATGATGCAGCCCCTGCACCATTTTAGTTGCCCTCCTCTGGACAGCCTCCACCCTGTCTCTGTCCATCCTGAGTTGTGGTCTCCCGAACAGGGCACGGTACTCCAGGTGGGGTCACACCGATGATTGATACAGTGGAAACACCACCTCTCTCCTAGAGATTCCCCTCCCTGTGCATCCTAATATCCTGCTGACCTTGCCTACTGCCTTGTCGCACTGCCCCGCAACCTTGAGGTCATCAGATATGATATCCCCAAGGTTCTTTTCCTGTTTAGTGACTGTCATTTCCTCTAACCTTGTTTTATACACTGCCGCTGGGTTTCTGTGCCCTAGGTACATGATTTCACACTTTTTTTTTTTTTTTTCGTTGAAACCCAGCTGCCATACTCTTGACCACTGTTTGAGTTTGCTCAGGCCTCTGCTCACGCTCTCCACCCCCTCCAGAGTATGTACACTGTAACAGATTTTGGTCTAATCTGCAAAGAGGCATACCTTCCCTTCTGACTCTTCTGCAGTGTTGCTTATGAAGACATTGAAGAGAACTGACCCCAGTACTGTGCCCTGAGGTACCCCGCTAGTCACTTTCTCCTCATTAGAGTGAGTGCCATTTACCAACACCCTCTGTCGCCTGTCCATCAACCAGATCTGTGCTGAGTTTACTGCCTTGTGTCCCACCCACAAACTGCCCAGAAACCTTAAAAGTGCCCTATATGGTACAGTGTCAAAGGCCTTGCTGGAGTCGAAGTAGGCCACGTCCACCGCGCCACCCTGAGCACCCAGTCGAAGAGATCGATCAGGTTCGTCCAACATGACCTCCCCCCCACCTTATGCATTTGTGCTGCCTTGGGTCTTGCAACCAACTGCATTAAAGATACCTGTCATAGCAGAAGCAGACATCCAGGAAAGGAACAGCAGCGAGTGAAGAGGTGACTGCTATCTCAGTGGAAGGGAAGTAACTGCAAATCTAGGAGCTTTCATTGTTACTACTTTGCATTGCTATTGCATTGTGGAAAGGAGGAGTAGGAGTTTGAAGAAGGTTGTGCAATAGCTAGTTAAAGTCTCTTTTGAGTGTGGATAGGAATATAAAAGCAGTTGCTCAGTCTATCTAAATGTGTACAACAAAGGGGTAAGGAAATTAAGAAAGAATGTTTTGCACTGATAGAGGGAGGGAGACTTGGGGTGTTTGGTATCCTGCATCTGGAAGGGTGAATGGTGGGTAAATCTACAGCAATGGGTAGGGTGGTAGGCTGCAACAACAGGGGCACCAGTCTTTGTAAAATTGCCTGGAGTGTGGGAGGATGTTTAGTGTGCACCACATAGAGAAACTCAGAAAGGAGATTGAGGGTCTGCAGAAGGAACTAAGACAGGCAAGGCAGATTGGGGTGGGTTTAGCCCAATACTGGAGGGAGGAAGAATGGGAGATGAGGAAGGGCAATTTAAGCCAACAGTGGTGAGGAGAGGGTCAGAAGAAGGGAAGCAGGGACAAGGGGGCCCAGGCCAGGAAGAATGATTGCCGGGGAAACCAGGTCAGGAGACAAAAGACAAATGGAAGGAGGAGATAGGGACTTGTGAGGGGAGGCGAAGAAGTGGTAAAAGTCATGGAGTGGAAAGGAGAGAACAGGTTACTATGAAGAGAGAGGGAACGGGCATTTGTGAAGGGTCTTCAGAAAATAGTTTTGCACTGCTAGAGAGGAAGAAGGTGGAGGAAGGAAATGATTAAATTAGAGGAGTAATTGATAAATGCCTGGACCAAACCGGAGCGAGGGGAAGTCCTGCTGGGAAAATTGCAAAAGGGGGAAATAATGTGCAGGAGAAAGAAGAGGAGCCAGAAATGAGAGAGGGAGATGAATGGAAGCAAGCAGGGAGTAAGAGGGGTGGAATCTTAGTGCTGGGGGACTCAATATTAAGAGGAGTCAGGTGGGTAGCAGGGGGGAGAGGCATAGTTGCATTTGCGTGGAGGCCATGCCAGGAATGACAGCGGAAAGCGTGGGACAATCTCTTCTGAAATATGCTAGAAGGGGTAGGGACAAGCCTCATCTAATTATACATCTTGGGACGAACGACCTGGCTGACAAGACAGTAGATATAGTCCAGAGGAAATTTAAGGAACCAGGACAATTATGTGAGGGGGCAGGAAGATCAGTAACTTTTTCAGAAATACTTCCAGTGCCCATGGCAAGCACAACAAGAAAGCTGAGAATAGGGAATTTAACGGATGGCTAAGAACCTGGTGTTGTGCTGAAGGGTATCGGCTGTTGGGGGACCTGGGAGGACAGTAGTCTCTATGCCAAGGACAGACTACACTTGAGCAGGAGGGAAAAGTGTTGAAACAGAGGATGGAGTAGTACATAGAGGAAGTTAGGAATCTAAACTAGGAGCGAGGGGTGGCAGTTGGGCAAGAGACATGCAGAGATCACAGGTTGGGAAACCACATGAGCTTAACCCCCATAATAGTGACAGAGGACAAATGACAAGTACTATTGGTGATGCTAGTAAAGGCGGGCAGGATGGGGGGAGGGTGGAAGGTGGTTACCCTTAATGCTAGGAGCCTTAGGAGGAAAACTGCAGTCACAGGTGCTCATGGCAGAGGGAGAGGTGTACATCGCAGCCATCACAGAAACATGAGCCACCCAATAAAATGACTGGGACCTGTCTGTACCAGGGTACAGGTTATTTCATAGGGACAGGGTGATTGGTAAAGGAAGGGGTGTGGCACTATATGTGAAGGAAGGACTGAAGTATATAAGGGAGGAAGGGGAGAATGGTAGGAGTCACTTTGGATGCAAATCCAGGATTCCAAGAATAGGATTCTTAGAATGGGAGTGGTGTACAGGCCGCCATCTCGGATGGAGGAGTTAGACGGGGAACTAGCGGGACAGATCAGGAGGACCTGCGAGAAGGGTAGTGTGGTGATTGTGGGGGACTTCAACATGCCAGGAGTGGACTGGAGTACCCCAACAACCAGGAACAGAAGGAGCAGGTACTGTTGGATGCCTTCCAGGACAGCTTCCTGCTGCAAATGGTCAGTGAACCAACCAGGTTAGGGAATACCCTTGACCTTGTGCTGGCAAATGGGGACTTTGTGAGAGAACTTACAGTGCAGGAACCGCTGTCATGGAGTGACCACCACTCAGTATGGCTCACATTGGATATGGGCAAGGAAGGAGTGGAATCTGGCACAAGAGTGCTGGACTTCAGGAGGGCTAACTTTGGGAGGATGGGGGAAGTGGTAAAAGGGTACCTGGCCAGAATTCAATCTAGTATGAACACTAACCAGAGGTGGGAGCTCGTAAGGCTGGGGATAGTGGAGGCAAACAAAACCTGCTGCAAGGTCCAGAGGAAGAAGGCTAGGGCTAAGAAACCAAGCTGGTTGAGCAAGGAGGTCATGGAAAAGAGCGGCCTTTAGGAAATACAAGAAAACAGGGAGGGGGAAGGACGGGGAGGAGTACTTTACGGAATCGAAGGAGGTGACAAAGGGCAGTAAGGAACCAAAGGCATCTCCTGAACTCAGGCTGGCACAAGGCATTAAGAAGGGAGAAGGACTTCTTTAGGTACATCAGGGAGAAAAAAGAGCTGTAAGGACCACAGTGTAAGGATTAGGAAGGAGGGGTTGGGTGGAAGCAGGGTGCGATAAGGCAGAAGCACTAAATGAGTACTTCTGCTCAGTATTTACTAAAGAGAGAGGGGGGGTGACACCCAAGGGGGGAGAAATGGGGGGAGGGGGTGACAAATAGGGAAATCGTGGAGGGCAGAGTTTGGGAGGGTTTGAAGGCACTGAGGGTGGACATGGCGCCAGGCCCAGATAGCATCCACCCCAGGGTACTGAAGGAGCTGGCAGAGGTCCTTGCAGGGCCTTTGGCAGACCTATTTAATGCCTCACAGCATTCGGAGTGTGTACCTCAGGACTGGAGGATGGCTCGTGGTGCCCCTCCACATGAGTGGCCCCAAGGATAAACCAGGAAACTACAGACCAGTGAGCCTCACATCCATCGTGGGTAAGCTAATGGAGACTATCCTGAAGGAGGCTGATGGCCCTCTTAGAGGCCAAGGACTACAGGACAGCAGACAGCATGGCTTCATAAGGGGCAGATCCTGCCAAACCAACCTGGTGGAGTTCTGTGACTGGGTAACTAGGCAACTGGACAGGGGCCATGCAGTGGATGTCCTGTCTGGACTTCAGTAAGGCGTGGACTGGTGCACATGGAAGGCTGGAAAGTAAGTTAGTAGGCACAGGGGCGGGTGCAAAGCTGGTGAGATGGGTAGGGAACTGGCTTCAGGGAAGGCAACAGAGGGTGGTGGTGGGTGAGGAGCTCTCACACCCAAGGGTAGTGACAAGTGGTGTTCCATAGGGCTCAGTGTTGGGACCAGTGTTGTTTGGGTTATTCGTTGCAGATATATCATTGGACATCAAGAGCAAGATCAGTCTGTTTGCTGATGATACCAAGGTAGGAGCGGTGGTGGATGACCTAGGGGGATGGCAGGGGTTGCAGGATGATCTGGCAAAGCTTGAAGCCTGGTCAGACACCTGGCAACTGGGGTTTAATGCCAAAAAGTGCAAGGTGCTGCATTTTGGGATAAAGAACCCAAGGAGGAGTTACCAGTTTGGGGGGAGTGCAGCTAGCCCAGACAGAGGAGGAGAAGGATCTGGGGGTGCTCATTACAGGGTCAGTGAACAACTCGGCACAATGTAGGAAGGCAGCTGCAAAGGCCAACAAAATGCTGGGTTGCATTGCAAGGGTATATCTTGAGGAAGAGGAGGTGATTCTGCCACTGTGTAGGTCATTGGTTAGACCGCACCTGGGTACTGCGTGCAGTACTGGCCCCTATCTGAAGAGGGACATTAATTTACTGGAGGGGTGCAGCGCGGGCGACACAGATGATCAAGGGCTGGGGACTTACCATACGAAAAGGAAGCTGAGGGAGTTGAATATGTACCGCTGGAGGAGAGGAGGATGGGGGACATGATTGAAACCTTTAAGTACATGAAAGGAATAAACAAGACAGGTGCAGAGGGGCTGTTCAAAGTAGGGGAGGGGAGAGACACCAGGGGCCATGATATGAGACTGGAGGGAGGAAGGTTCAGGAGGGAGATGAGGAGACACTTTTTTACAGAGAGGGTGGTGGCTGGGTGGAATGCGTTACCTGCAGAAGTGGTATCCAGTAGAACAGTGGACTGCTTCAAAAGGGTATAGGGCAGGACAAGGGGGAGGGTCAGTGAAGGGGAAAGGTGGAAGGGAGGGGCAGCTGCAGAATAAGGGATGCTAGCTGCACATTCGAGCAGGCTTGATAGACCTCTAGGCCTTTATCTGCTGGCAAATTTCGTATGTTTGTATACCTCACAAGCTTTTCTTTTAATATGGTATGCTGTTTGGGGGGGGGGGTAAGATTGGGGTGGTGAAAACCAGGAGATGCCTGGAGAGGATTTGGGATCTGGGTCCATCATGCCTGCTCCTCCTCCCCAGGGCCCTACCAAATGTCAGTGAGCGGGAAATAGTCTGTCCAGCCAGTAGTACTCCTCCCGTTCGGGCCGTTCTTTGTAACACAAGGTCACTGCAGAATACAGCAGCTGTAATAGAGGATTTCATCACTGATTCTTCAGCTGACCGTGTTTATATTACAGAGACCTGCTTGGGCAGCGACTCCGGGACAGTTCTGGAGGCATCTGTCCCGCCAGGTTGTTCCGTGGTGTACTGCTCATGGAGGGATCACAGAGGTGGCAAGGTGGCTGTTCGCTTTAAATCCGCTCTGGGATTCCCTGCATGCCCCATGGGAACTTTCAGGTCCTTTGAATATGTGTTAGTTATATGTGCCCTGGGTGTTAGTGGCAAGATCATTCTCATTTACCGTCCGTTGGGTTATGGAAGTGATTTCTTGCAAGAACTGGCAGACTTAATGGTTGAGCAGTTGTGAAACACACTCAAACTGTTGTTGCTGGGGGGATTTCAATGCCTGGGTTGATGATGAATCCTCACATTTTAGACAACTCCTCCTGCAGTTGATGTCGACACTGGGACTAACACAGGCAGTTGCCTCCGAAACACATCAGCATGGTCACACTCAGGACCTGATCTTCTCATTGGGACTTGACATTAGTGCGGTCAGGGTTGATCGGGTCTTTTGGTCGGATGATCAAGCAGTGTCATTCCTTTGTGGGGTCCCCATTTTTCTGCCCCTTTATGAAGAAGATCCTGTACCGACTAAAACATAATTTGGAGCCTCACAGGCTCCAGGAGATACTGGATATCTCTGGTATGCTGCTGCTTGCCTGTGCACAGGGATCTCCGAGAGCCACGGAGCACTATAGTGTGGTTGTTGCAGCTGCCTTAGACTCCCAAGCACTTTACCACATTCATCCCTTGACATCCCGTTACAGCTCACCGTTGTGTTACGATGAGCTACGTCGGTTAAAGACTAAGGGACGTAAGCAGGAGTTCTCTTGGAGAAGGTTCCAATCTGAAGGAGGACAGGTGGTGTTGCAGACCCATTATGGTGCATCAACAGGCAATCAACCTGAAAAAGACAGAGTTCTTGTCGAGGTCGATTGCTGCAGGAAAAATCGATCAGCTCAGCTCATTCACACTGTAGGCAGGTTGTTAAATCCTCCCTACCTGTCACCAGTTAGAGCATTTTCAGCAGAAAAATGCAAGGAGTTTGGTACATTTTCTCTGACAAGGTGTTCTTCATTACAGCTGGTATCTCTTCGAGCAGCCTTTCATGGGCCAGTAGTGGTTGACCTATTGGTGATGTAGATCTGCCAACCTGGTGCGTGTTTCAGTCATTTGTTGAAGCTGAGGTATTGTGGGTAGTCTTTAGTTCGTGCCCGACCTGCTGTATACTGGATCTGGAACCCACCTGGCTGCTTTTGGTCTACAGTGACTTCCTTGGTCTGCTGATTGCTAAGATTGTCATTGGGTCCTTGAGGAGGGTGTTTTTCTGTCTGCCCTGAAAAAGGCAGCGTTTCAACACCCTCCTAAAAAGCCATCCTTGGACTTTGACGTTCTGGCGAATTACAAACCTGTCTGTAACCTTCCCTTTTTGGGGAAAGTTATTGAGAAGGTGGTGGTGGAGCAGCTAGTGGATCACGTGGAGAACTGCAACACCTTTGAATCTCACCAGTAGGGCTTTTGGCCTTGCCAGAGCGCTGAGCCTGAGCTAGTTAGTGTAACTCGTGCTTTCTTCCTGGCGAGAGACCAAGAACTTTGTTCCATCTTAGACCCCTTGGATCGCTCATTGACACTGGACACAGTTGACCATGGGGTGCTATTGGGTCACCTGAGGAACTATATGAGCCTCACTGGCACGGTGCTGAACTGGTTTGAGTCTCACATTACCAGGAGAACGCAGCAGGTTGTCCTAGGTAATTTCATCTCTGGGGATTGTGGGCTCTCTTGCGGGGTTCCTAAAGGCTCGATCCTTGCCCCTGTGTTGTTTTCTGTGTACATGTTGCCCTTAGGGGAGATCATCAGACGATACAGTGTTGATTTTTACTGTTATGCAGATGATACTGAGCTGTACATGTCTGGTTCCCCATATGGGGATTATTTGGCTTCAGTGATGTCTCTCCAAGATAAACAACTGAATGGTCTCCAGCTAGCTATGTCTCAATCCAGGGAAGACCGTGGGCAAGGTGATCATGCCACGTCGGTCAGGCTTGGCAGCATCGGGAGATGTTGTAGTCCTCCCTTTTTAATTTTTTGATGTTTCTGTTTTCCCCCCTTGGTCCCTGGCACTGTCACCCGACTCAACCTCCATCACAGCAAGTCCAGAAGGACCCCCCCCCCCTCACACAGAGCCGTGGCTTGCCTCCCCCCCCCCAGGTGGGGACAGAGGGGGAATGAGGGGCTGGTCCCCATAGCCACTCCCCCCTCCCCCGGTTCCATACCTCATACCTCATGTGTGCATCGGGGTCCACACTCTCGAGCTGCCATGCCAATGGCGAGGGCCTTTTCTGGACCCTCATGTCAGTATCGCGCCGGGCTGAGGATTTTCTTGGTACACCCCCCCCGGTGACATGCATTGTGATGCCAAGGCATAAGGTGGCATCCGTCACACTCCATTCCCTATATTTGGCACAGGCATGCTGATCCCCTAGCCACGGCTAGAGGCCGGTCATGCATCGAGCCATGACACCCCCAGAGGAGACAGGTGGTCCTTGGATGCTCAAACCTCCCCCACCCCAGCTGGCTCCCAACAACCCAAGCTCGTTCCTGAACTCTGGTCGCTGGCGTCACGAGCAGTAGCGCTACTGCTGCACCAGCAGGCTGGTTCAAGCAGCATGCCCTTTTTTGGGATTGCAGATCTCACCTGTCAATGTGGTTAAAAATCTTGGGGTCATTTTGGACTGCAGGCTAGCATTAGAACAACAGGTGTCAATGCTGGTGCAAGCTGGCTTTTACCATCTTCAAAATATCGACAGGATCAAACCACATTAGGCTCCTGCTGACCTGGAAACAATAATTTAATGCTTTCACTGCCTCTAGGTTGGACTGTTGTAACACTCTTTAATTAGGGTTATGTGGAGGTTTGATGCAGTGCCTACAACTAGTCCAGAATGCTGGTGGTGGGATCTTCTTGGAGTGACCACATCACGACGGTCCTGCATGTGCTGCACTGGCTGCCTGTACAGTGGTGCATCACCCTTAAGATATTCTTGTTAACTTACAAGTCCCTGTGTGGTTTGGGACTGGACTGTTTGAAAGACCTACTGGTTCCTTACCTCCCAGTCTGTCCCATCTGCTCCACGGTGTAGAATTGCTCGTCCCCGGTTGCCACCTCCAGTGCGACTAACCCGATAGTGAAAGTTAAAACAGACCATTATAGCAACAGTTGCGTAATGGTCTGTTTTGGTGATGCTTTTCTCCGTGTTCATGCCCTCCTGGAACAACTCCGACCTGGAGTTGATTATATAGAAATCCAGGGGGTACGGGGGCAGCTAAAAAATTCATTTTTTTGGCCAGCACAAGCTATGTGGGAGGTCGGCAAATTCACTGTCAACCTCCAGTGGTGCTTCCATTGCGCCCCCCCCCCCTTTTCCCACCTGGGATTATAAGGAGGGACAGAGCTTTTGGAGTTCCAGCTCCGGTACTTTGAAACTCGCTGCCTGGGTATATCCATATGACCCACTTGGTGGAGGCCTTCAAAACCTCCCTGAAAACTTATTTATTTGAACAGGCGTAATTACCCCAGCTAGCTAACGAGTTAGCAGAATGTTGTATTTTATGTGTTTGATTAATTAGTTCTGTATAATATTTGCTGCATGTTTTCTTTGTTTTGTATTTATTTGATTTACCATAAACTGTACAGCACCTTGAGCCTTCGGGAAAGGGTGTTGTATAAATAAAGCTTGACTTGACTTTAGTAGTGTCTCCATTAATTTCCCCACCATTGACATTTGACTGACCAGCCTGTAGTTGCAAGCCTCCTAATTGCTGCCGGTTTTATGAAGTGAGACTACATCTGCCTTCCAGTCCTCTGGAACCACTCCTGTTTCCAGTGAGTTGTTGAATAGGGCTGTCTGGGACCCTGCCAGGACCTTCCTGAGCTCCCTCAGCACCCTAGGGTGTGCCCCATCCGGCCCCATAGACTTATCCATTTTTCAGATTCACAAGTCCTCTCAGAATTCTTTCCTCTGTGAATGGACTTGTGTCCACCGTCCTCCCCCCAGTGTTTCTGCTGCTTCTATGTGGTCCATCCTCCACTAGATTGAGGAGAAATATCTGTGCAGGTTATCTGCTTTTTCCTGATCCTCTTCTGCACAGTCTTCTCCTGCCCTTCTTACCCTTACAATCCTTCCCCTTGTCTTCCTCCTTCCACTTATGTATCAGAAAAAGGTTGTCCTCTTTAGCTACCCCTATGACTATCCTTTCCTCTGTTTGTCCCTCTGCATCCCTTACTGCCTTCCCTACTTCTCTCTGCTTGTCCTGTTGTAGCACCCTATCCTTCTACTTGTGCCTCCTGATTGCCAACCTTTTAGCCTTTAACTTCGCAGCTGCTCCCTTCCGAACTATAGTAGTCTATTTTTCCTCCTGTTTTTGCTCAGTTTTTTTGCACAGAGGTTTGTTGCCTTTGCTATGCTGTGACTGAATTTGACCCACTGTTCCTCCACCACATCCTGGTAATCCCCATCATCTCTGAGGCATTTACCCACTGTTTTAAAATCTGCCCTCTTGAAGTTCAGGACCTTTGTCCTTGTGTGATTTGTCTCTGTCTGCATCCTTATGTTAAACCACACTGTACGGTGATTGCTTGTCCCCAGGTGGCATCCCACCTTGACATCTGCAGTACAGTCCTGGTTTGTGAGCACCAAATCTAATATTGCCCCATCTCGAGTGGTCTTCCTGACTTTTTGCCTGAGAAACGCACGCTGTAGGGGAGTTTAGGATGGTGCTGCTTCTACCTTAGGCCACAGCTGGGAGGCTTCAGTCTACATCTGGCACATTGAAGTCTCCAGGCAGCAGCACCTCCCCATTTTTTGCCATCATACTAATGGCTTCCTCCAGTGCCTTATCCAACTCTTCACCATGTTGGAGGTCTGTGTATCACCCCCACTGTGAATAGTGGCTCCAGCTTCTGTCTCCAGGGTGACCGACAACACCTCCAACCCACCCTTTACCCCTAGGTTCCCTTGCATTTCCATCGCTCTGGTACCCTCCCTCACATTCGGCACAGCCCCTCCACCCTTTTTCCCCTTCCTATGCTTCTTGAACTGAATGTAGCCTGGTATGGCCATGTCCCATTTGTGGCTGTCTGTGCACCAAGACTCAGTAATGGCCGCAAGATCCAGGTCTTCCTCTGCCATGATGGCCTCCAGGTCTGGAATTTTATTTCCATGACTCCTTGCTTTGGCAGACATGGCTGTCTACACTTTGTTACCACTCTGCCTGCAACCCCCCGCCTTTGTTGCCACTTGAAACTTCTCCCTCTCTTCCCCCCTCACTACCCTCTTTGTGTCTTGTCTTCTCAATACCTCCCTTTCCTCCTCTTCTATTTAAAAATAGATTAAACTACTATATGGGCAATAAGAAATATGTTTTCCACCATTAAGCATAAAATGGTGGCAAGTTCACTAAGGGCTTATGTCTTGGTGAACTTATACTCTCCAATGAACCTGTTGTCCCCTACATTGCTTCTGCTACCTGTAACTTGTGCCTGGGTGAGTTTCCTTCCCTCGAGCCCTTGCTAGCTGTTGCTTCAGTTTGTGCTGGGGGGGAGGATGCAGTTGCAGTTCATGCCTCCCTTTGTATTTCTGCCTCCCCTCTCAACTACTTTAAATGTTCATTAAAGTAACATCTTAACATCTACACCTTGCACTAAAGACGGTGATCCCCTTCCCAGACTGATATAGGCAATCACCTCTGTATAGATCCATATTCTTCCAGGTTGGTCCCCAGTCCCTAGTGAAGCCTAACCCCTCCTCCCTGCACCATCCTTTCAACCAAGTATTGAAGCATTTGGTCCGTAGTACCCTATCCTCCCCATGGACGTAGACAGGTAGCACCTTGATGAATGCCACCATTCATGCTACTTGCCTTAGGCCCTTTCTCAGTTCCCTGAACTTTCGCAGTACTACCCCAACCCTCACTTTATTTCTCCCCAGGTGGACATTGACCTCCAGCTCCCCACCCTGTCCTGCTGCCCTAGTGATCCTTAGGATCTGCTGTCCATCCCTCCGAGCCGATGCACCAGCTAGGCACCTAACCTCCCTCCCTCCATCCCTTCCTGCTTTCAGATCTATCCCCATGACAGTTGAATCCCCACCAGAAGCTGCTTTCTCCTCTGCTGGTGTCTTCTACCTCCCACCTTGGGACCTTCCCTTCGGAGGACTCCCACATCCTCCTTTGCCACCATTATAGGTGCCTCCTCATGGCAGTCCAGTCCTGCAAGAACAGCAAAGGAATCTTTAGTGGCACAGGCTGAGGAATTTGTGCCTGACTCACCACCCCGCCAAAGTCCAGCCGGCCCTCCTCTGTCTAGGCAGTGTCTAGAGCAACAAACGCAGGCTCAGTGGCCCCTGGGTGGGGCAAGAGGTCCTCTGGATCCTAGACCGCTCAGCACGGAGACAAGAGACCTTGGCCTTCAACCCAGAGAGGTGCGTGCAGATGGGGCAGTACATCAGGCTCCAGAATGTATCCTGGAAAACTGCAGCTGCACAGTTGTTACACTGCACCACTCCCATGTCGGCTAATATCCATCACTATCTTTTGTTTTCTGAATGTGACTTGCCTCTACTGTCTCTTTCCTTTACTTGCTCCTTCCCAGCTACACACTCTGTCAGGATCTACTTTAACACTTTACCTTGGGATGTCACATGCTTTCCTTTTAAATAGATGCTATTTCAAGGTAAACCTCTCTCCGTACCCTCCTTCGTTTTTACTCCCATTTGCTAACTTTCTCCTATTGTCCTCCTTGAACTAGTACTTTAGTCTATCCTAGGTGGTGGGCCTCCTATACTCCCACCTGTAGTTGTTATAAGCCTGTTTTTTTTCCTGCAGTTAGCCACGACACCACCACCTATAGCTACCTGTGCAATTTAACTGTAAGTAACAGTAAGCTTTAGAGTACCTTAACGATCTTCTTCGCGGGTATCTCTTTCATCAGGCCACATCTATGGAATTTATAGCTGCCAGGCACTAAGACCACATGGAAACTTGTGCAACAGTCCACTAGGGACTGCCCATGACTGTGTCTGATGTCACACTCCCATATTAACGTGGGTGGCCCCTTCCCTCCTCAGTTCTTTACCCACTGTCGACCATACTCGTCAGACCGTGCACACAAGCACCACTGTTGCAGTTGCCATTTTTCTTGCTTTTTCTCTCCATAGTTACCACTTTCCTAAAGTGATTTTTGGCGGTGTGTATGTCAACTATGGAGCCATCAAAACTGTTCCGTTATTGTGAATGTGGTGAAAACATATACTCTAAAGACTCACACAATATCTTTGTGTGTGTTGCCTCTGCCCAGACCATGATGTACAAGCGTGCCCAATTTGCAAAGGATTCAATACAGCCACCTGGCGACACCATAAGGGCACTTTGGAAAAGCACTTACTTAAACAGCAGCTAGCCCGCATGGAGAAGGAGCTCCAGCAAAAGAGCCCGGCCATGTTACCAGCCCATTCCTTGGGATCCAAGGCTTCCAAGTCCCGAGAGAAGACATCCTGGTCCCACAAGCATAAACACCGGGGAGAAAAGGCAAGGACCTCCCTGGTTCGCTCCAGGTCACCCCTACATACAGGTATGACCTCTCCAGCGCCATCGACCACTTCGGCAGCCCAGACTGTCAACCATCCTTCTAGGTCAGGGCAGGCTGTAGGCATCACCAGGCCTAACATAGCTGGTGCATCGTCATCGACAATGGGGGCCTTGCCTCCCCCATCAACCTCTACTGGCATTTCCGTCAACCACACGGGTAGCAACACCTAGGTGGTACTCTCGTCCTTTACAGACGCATTGAAGCACCTGCTTCCTCCTCCTCCTGTAACAGGACCCACATCAACTGGGTCCATAAGTCAAACCCCCGCACAGACACCTATTAGAGCTGTGCCCAGACCCCTTCTCAAGCACCGACGGCCTCGCCAGCACACTCCATTTGTCCCATTGACCAGACTGATGACGGAAGATGAAGAGAAGGACACTGAAGATTATGTGGAAAGCCCTTATGAAAGGGCTTGTTCCTCAATGTCCTCAGGTAGTGAAGACTCAGTGGTTTACCTCCGCCCCGGAGGATCCCAGTTTCATAACCATGGACGCAGCAATTGCAGGCTGCTATGGAGTTTGATTTGAAGGAACAGGACATCACCAAGAAGAACCTGGTAGAATTATTGGAGTTGTCTGATACCCCTCCCATAATTATTCCACCCCTCCTCCCTGCCCTGCAGGACCCCACCCTTGCTGCCTGGCATAGGCACAATATGATTCCTGTCATACCTAAAAAGGCAGACAAGATGTGCCAGGCCCCCTTAGGCAAACCCTTTTTTTTTTGCAGGCCAACCTGAGGCGGATGATGTAGTCATAAATGCTGCCCATGACACCAAAACATCTTAGTCCTCTGCCTCCTGATAAGGAATCAAGGAGGTTAGATGTTTTGGGCAAAAAACCTACACCTCAGCCTCTTTGGGCCTTAGAATTGCAAATTACCAGGCCCATATGGTCAAATACCAGAATGCTTTCTGGAGGAAAATTAAAGCAGCTGCTCAAGCTCTCCCAGAAGGCACTCCTAAACAGGAGCTGTAACAGCTGGGGCTGATGTAGGGAAACACCTGCTGTGTACAACCTATGAAATCTCTGATGCTTCAGCCAGAGCAGCTGTCTCAGGAATATGCCTTAGGAGGTACTCCTGGCTCAGGGTGGCTGGCTGGCTGGCTTTGTGAATGACATACAGCAGTCCATTCTCAGTGCCCCCCTTTAGAATATACAAGCTGTTTGGTTCAGATGTTCAAAATATCCTCTCTTATCTGCAGGCCTCTGGTAGAACCCTGAAATCGGTACATTCTCTCTGTCATACCCAGCCATGCCGTAGACAGGCTGCCTTTTCATCCATCCTGTGCTAGACACCGTACTACTGCCAGACAACAGGGTTAAGGGTAGAGGAGCAGGAGCCCTGCCTCCCCCAGGAGCCACCCCAGGTGCCAACTCAAAAGCACCTAGAGGTGACGGAGCGGCAGCAGCCACCCCATGCGACTCTGCTTGACTCCTTTTACAATCCCCAACCACCATTGCCTCTAGGGGTGGTCATTGGGGTCTGTCTTTCCCCTCACCTGGACCAGTGGAGGAAGGTGACCCCAGATGCCTGGGTCCTAGAAATAGTAGCACAAGACCATGCACTGGAACTTCTAGAACTACCTCCAGATCATCCCCCAGTGCCTTTGCATTATCCTCCAGCTCATATTCCTCTGCTCTTGGAGGAAATCCATACCTTGCTTCAGAAAAGGGCAATAGAACCTGTTCCCCTGGAACAAAGGAACCCAGGGTTTTATTCTCTGTATTTCCTAGTCCCAAAATGGATGGGAAATCTGAAACCTGTTCTGGATTTCGGAGACCTGAATTTCTTTATCAAGTACAAAAAGTTCAGAATTCTCACCCTGCTTTGGCCCGATGGCATGGAGGGGTAAGGCATCGTGCCTTATCTTGTTCCACACAAGCGACCCGGGTTCAGTGGCAAATGTGGGTCGGGGTCAGCTGAGAAGGGAGAGGATTGAGCATCTGGAGGACAGCTCTCCTCTCCCAGAGAGGGTTACTTGGCAGTCCTGACGAATGACAGCCCCCAGGTGGAGTCCTGAGGGCACAACAGCCAGGAAGACACCAACAACAGGAGGGTGCTGCGGCACTCCGCAGCATGTGTACGCTTCCGCATGCTGACATGCACACCCCAGCAACAGGGAGTAAGGGAAGAGCACGGAAAAAGGGGAATGCCAGCAGGTTACATGAAACCCGGGCTGAGTTCCCGACCCTCATCTCAACTCCCGGCAACTGGATTGTGTGCACGGGGGGGGGGCCCTCCCTTCATTGGCCCTGCCATGGGGGAAATATGTGGGGGACATGCCGGTGGGGGGGTCGGGAGAGAGCGATGCGGTCATGGGTGGATGTTGGCCCTCCCAAGAGAGAGAGCCGAAGCTACCTGCCAGCCACCCTGCGGGGGAGGAAAATAGAAGATAAACAAAAAAGAATGGTCATCCTGCAGGGTCTACTCCCACTATTACAGGTAGGGGATTGAATCTGTTCCCAGGACAAGAAGGATGCCTACCTTCATGTTAAAATTCGAAAACCTGACAGGAAATATTAGAGGTTCCTGTTTCAAGGGGAGCACTACCCATTCAGGGTATTGCCCTTTGGCTTATCATCTCCGCCACGGCCCTTTACCAAATGCTTAGCAGTAGTAGTAGCAGCAGCAGCCCTTTGCAGGGAAGGCCTTTATGTCTTTGCTTACCTGGACGACTGGTTACTAAAAGCTCACTCCGAGGAGCAACATTTATACACCTTAGCCTGCACAAGACACCTGTTCAATGCTGTAAGGGTTACTGTCAATGTACCAAAGCTTGTCTTGACCCCCTTGCTAGCATCTACAGTATATAGGGGCAGTTTTGGACACAGCCCAAGGGTCGGCCTTCCTGCTATTCTACAGAGTGGAACATCTGATTGCACAGGCCCAGATGGTCCACAGCAGTAGGTATGTCACAGCCAGGATATTCCTGAGACTCCCTGGCCTGATGGCAACAGCTACTGTCACAGTACCTCTGACCAGACTGCAAATGAGAATCCCTCAGTGGGCACAGTCCAGTCGGATTAGCGCACAATCTAGAACAGAAGTTCTAGTAACCTCTTTTGTCCACAAGGTGCGCCAGTGGTGGATGGAACCTAGCAATCTGCTGAAGGGGGGTTCCTTTCTTGATCCCATTCTTTCTCCAGATTTTAACTACAGATGCCTTGGGGATGGGCTGGGGGCACATCTGGGGCTCCATCAGAGACAGACAGCATGGAATGCAGTAGAGAGCACCCTCCACATAAACGTCCTAGAAATAAGAGCTGTTCTGTATGGTCTACAGGCCTTCCAGACCCACCTGTCCCCGGGTCCTCTGTTAATACAGATGGACAACGTCAGTGTGATGCATTACATCAACAAGCAGGGGGGAACTCATTCCTACCCCCTGTGCAGGGAAGCAATAAGTGTCTGATATTGGACTCTAGAACACGGTCTAGAACTGTCGGCAGTACATGTTCCGGAGGCCCAAAATGTCTTGGCAGACAGGCTAAGCAAGTCAAAGTCCAGGATGCATGAGTGGGAGCTGTTGACCTCTGTGGCAAAAGACCCTGTTCGACAGATGGGGTCATCCAGAGTTGGACCTTTTTGCGTCCCCACACACAACACAGAACTGCTGCTTTTCTACTCACTTGCCTCAAGGCCTGGAGTTTTCTGGTGAGACACGTTGTCCCTCTCTTGGAAGGGGAGGTTCCTGTACGCCTTCCCTCTAATTCATAGAGTGCTAATCAAGATCCAAATGGAGGCAGCAACTATGATCCTCATCGCTCCCCTATGCCTCGTCTGATCTGGTTCACCTTACTGCAGCATTCAGCAGTGGAACCACCAGTACCCTTGCCCTTGTGCTGTAGCGTGCTGTCAAGGGAGCAGGGAACCCTGGTCCACCAGGACCTTAAGTCCTTTCTCCTTCGTGCATGGCTCCTGAAAACATAGTCATTGCTAGATTTGGGGCTTCACTAAAAGTGCCAGATGTCTTGGTGGCTGCCAGAAAGTCTTCCACCAGAGCTACTTATTCTGTGAAGTGGAAGCGGTTTGCTTTGTGGGCCGCTTCTCTTCACTTAGATCCATTAACCTGTCCAGTAAATCAAGATCTTACTTTGAAGAGGCTCTTGCAGCAGGCAGTAACCATTAGGACTGAGCCGCCAGGCACCAGGACCACACAGAAAACTTCTAGCTAGCAGTATACAGTGGGGGACCGCCCCCAAAGTTGGCACTCCAACATCTGACCTGTGGTATAAAAGGGGGCAGTCCTCCATCCCATCTCCAGTTCTTTTCCTGCCATCGACCTGCACAGAACGGACCTCCACAGACTCCTGCTTCTTGTCAACCTCCATTTGTATCGCTTTTCGACCACGATTTGTGATCTTTACAGCTTAATGTCTTTTCTTCCATTTTTTCGAGTTTCTGCATGTCTTCTTCTCCAGTACCATCTTCTGACCGGTGAACGAAGTGTGCCTGCAGCAAGCAGATCCCTGCTAAGAACGGCCACTTCTCGTGTCTGTTCTGCCTAGATCCTAACCACAATACTGGGGCTTGCCAGCACTGTGAGGAGTTCAACCAGGCCACACAGAGACGCCGCTCAAAGACCTTTCAGGCTTTCCTTCTGCAGCAGAAGTTGGCAACGATGGAGAAGGAACTCCAGGGCAAAGGCTCTTCTTCCTCCCTGGCATCTGTTTCTTCTTCCCACAAAGAGAAGAAGTTGGGTGGGAAGCACAAGCACCGGGACAGGGATCAGCCCCAGTCAGCTTCCCGTTCCAGGTCACCGCAGAAGTCAGCGGCTGCTTCTGGATCTTCCTTCCACAGGAGGTTGGTCCCTCCTTCACCGGCAACCCTCACTTCTTCCGGGTTGCCCGTGCCTTCGTCCCACGCCCTCATCACCACTTCGGGCGAAGGCTCTTCTGGGCTTCAGATGCAGTTCCCTGCCCCAAAGCCCCTGAAGCTCGGGCCCTTTTTCCCCAGCAGATTCTCAGCCAGGTGGCTTGATGGGCTCTTCGGGCAGTGGGTCTCGGCCCACTGCCTCTCCAGTCTTGGCGTTGCCTGCGTGAGTTCCATGTTCAGGGACCAACATCTCTAAGCGACACCCAAAGCATACACTCATCTCCCCCTCACGGGTGACGCCTCTGTCTCCGGCGGGTGTTTTCTCACTTATGCAGGTTACACCTACAATGGCTGTTTCACCTGACTGGCGTCAGGCCCCTTCTCCTCAGTTGTCGCCAGCCACACCGGTGTCAACCCCGGCAATGCCATCACCATCGTCGACTAAGCCCAGCTGGCACCAGCCACTTCTTCAGGACAGCTGCAACCGACGCCTGCTGAACTGATGCCAGGCCTTTTTAGACCAATACTGGCTAGCCCTTCACCACAAGAGCCGTCATCTGGTCACTTGGTTCCCAGGGAGTGACACCAGAACTTGGGAAACCTCAGGGACCGACACTGAGGGATCCCATACCTACCCGCTCGGCGCCAGCTCCCCTATCACTGCCGCTAGATTACTCCGCCTTATTCACGGCTTGGTGGGAGTTCATGCAGAACAAGGAACCACAGCTGAGGTCTCCTACTCCACCTGTGAGGGACCCTTCCCCCTCACCGGTCCAGGCTCTCTCTACCATTCCCGGTCTCCAGGTGACAAGGAGGACTGGCGCAAGAAGGATCACGGTCCGCCGATGCCAGTCCCGGACTCTGAACCGTCTGGGGGGATTCCTCCTCTTCGGAGGATTCCAGGTTACCCTCAGAATCTGAGAAAACCAAGAATACCCCCAGATCCCTTCCAGTCGATCCAACTTTCCTGGACGTCCTGAGGCATGTTGTCCCTCATGGACTGGAACTCTGAGGAACTGGACCCAGAATGCCAAAGCTTGGCAACTTTCCTCCGCAAGAAAGATACTTTTTTTTTTTTTTGTTAGTTTTTTAACCAGGAGTAGCATACTAAGCTGAAAGCTTTTTTTACAGGTGCAACCTGGGAGCACAGGGAAGTTAAGTGACTTGCTCAGGGTTACACAGTATGCAAGTGGAAGCTGTGGGATTCAAACCCAGGTCTGGTCTGCTGGATGTCACCAGATTTGCAGCTCAGAGCCTTAAACCACTGCACTATACTGCCTCCCCATACTCAACCCCATCCTTTGCACTCTCATACTCTGCCTACGATTGTCCCCCTCTCATTGGCTCCTTAGAGGATGTCAACAGGGCTACTTGGAATCACATGTCTTCCACCCCAGGCCTTCCTAAGAAGATAGACAGGCTTTGTCATGCCCCAGGGGCAAGCCTTTTTATGGGGAGCATCCAGTGGTTGACTCAGTGGTTATGAATGCTGCTCACGACCATACAAAAAAGCCCAGCCACCTCAGCATGCACCCTCCAGATAAGGAGTCTAGGCAGGTGGACTTCTTAGGAAAGAAGGTCATTGAACATCTCAGCCCACGTGATCCAATACCAGAATGCCCTGTGGGACACAGCTCTGGAATTGGTTCAAACCCTCGCAGAAGACCCTACTAAGTCTCAGTTGACTCAGCTTTTGAGATCTGGGTCAGATGTCGGCAATCATGCCCTGAAGGCGTTCTACGATACTGCAGACGTGGCCAGATGGGAGGCAGCCACAGGCGTCTATATTCGCTGCCATTCTTGGCTCAGGGTTTCAGTCTTTGCCCAGATGTGCAGGCCAAAATCCTTGACGCTCCCTTTAGGGAGTCAGTTCTCTTTGGCGAGGATGTTAAAGAACATTATCTCCTGCATACAGGAATCTGGCCAGGCCCTTAAGTTGGTATATTCATTGTACCACTCCCAGACAAAATCCCAGCAGCGTCCGTCCTTTTGGAGGAACCAGTTTTAGCAGTCCCGGGGACAGCTGCCCAGGGGAGCCTTCAAGTGTAAGACCCCCTCCCAGGTGACAGGAGCCACAGCCCCTAGAACCCCTAGGACCTCTACTGCCACCCTGCCTATTGCAGGTTCTTCAGAATGACTCCTTAACCTGACTCCCTTTCCCAGCAGAAACTTTGGGGGAGGTGGTGGAGGGTCACTTCTCCTTTTACCTGGACAGATGGTGCAGAATCACCTTGGATCAGTGGGTGCTTCAACTTGTAGAAAGGGTTTATACTCACGAATTTCAAGAGATACCCCCAGACAACCCTCCCTTGCACTCCCATTACACTCCAGATCATATTGCCCTTATCCAGGAGGAGATCCAGTCACTTCAGATCAAAAAGGCCATAGAACCTGTTTCCTTAACTCGTTCAGGCCTGGATGCGCCTGTAGGTGTGTCTGAAAGCATAGCCACTCAGGCCAACGACGACTGTAGATGTACTTGGCTGACTTCCACTCAGGCCTGGAAACGTCTGAGGAAGTCAGTAGTTTTTACCTAAATATTAAACAAATCAAACTGCTTAGAATTGATTGCATAGCACCATTAGAAAGGTAATTGTGAGCTGAACAACTTTGCTGCTGATACTTTGTGTCTATCACATGTACTTAAGGAGTTATTCATATTTTTTAAGGTAGGGCGTGCATGGCTGACATTTGTCTCTCAAGCCTCACCTAAGCACTTTGAATAAATCCGAAGGAAATAAAAACAGAATTTTTTGGTATTTCATCTAGTATAAAATAAAAACCAAATTGATTACAATTGATTGCATAGCACTGTTAGAAAGGTAATTTTGTGTTGAACAACTTTGCCTCATACTTTGGGTATAGCACTTACAGTTCAAGAGGTATTTTCATTTGTTTGTGGCATGCTGATTTATAGCTTGATTTTGCTTAGAAAGGCCCAGGATGGGCTGGCCTGCCCGCTGGCGCAGAGGCATGGTGGCCGTCTGCTGCGCCAACGACCCGTGTTCGGGAACAGATCTGGGTGTCAGAGGGCCGTCCAGGGAAGCAGGATTGAGCATTCGTAGGACTGCACTCCTGCTCCGGGGGGGTCAAGTGCTCGGTGCAACGTGGACCCCCAGCGGAAGCTGGAGGTATCACAAGCACTCTGGCGCCTGCTGGAAGGGGGTGGGGTGGACACTGGCCGTCATTACACGTCCCGGCCCCTGGGGGTAAACAACAGAAAAATCTCTCTGCTCCCCGCTAATGAGCCGGCTCCAGTGTGCTGACCCCTCTGGCCACCTAACTCCGCTACGGCGGCTCCATTCAGGAGGGGTCATTCCCGAGCATGTGGGGGTCGGTGGCTGGGGCAGGGCGAACCCTGCTCACGGGGTTAGGGGAAGCCAGGGGCCAAAAAGAGAGAAAAAAAAAAGCCCAGGATGCAGTGTTAATATACAGGACACAAGTGGTGGAACTGTCAAAGAGCTCTTGTGGTGTGAATGAGGGGGAAAGGGTTTCTGAGACAAATTCTGGATCTCAGTCCCTGAATCTGTTCATAGAATATAAACGCTTCAGGATGGTTACCCTTCAGGGTCTTCTTCCCCTTCTTCATCAAGGAGGTTGGCTCTGCTCCCTGGACATGCATGATGCCTACCTCCACATCCAGGTTTTCCGGCCCCATAGGAGGTTCCTTTGCCTTTGCTTCCAGGGGAACCACCACTAGTTCAGAGACCCACCCTTTGGCCTTTCCAAGGCACCTCGAGTATTTACCAAGTGCCTGGCAGTAGTGGCTATGGCCCTCAGGAGGCAGGGTTTTTATGTCTTCCCCTACCTGAACAATTGGCTCCTCAAAACCCCTTCCAGAGACCAGCTGCTCCGGACAATGGAGATCATATTCAGTTTGTTTCGGATGCTGGGTATCACCCTAAACCTGGCCAAGTCAAAGTCTGCAGTTCATTTGGGCAATCTTAGATTTGGCTCAGGGCAAGGCCTTCATGCCTCCAGACAGAGCAGACCACCTGAGAGCACAGCCCCAATTGGTGTCTCCATCGTGTCAAGTCCCAGCCAGGTCATTCCTCAGACTCTTGGGGCATATGGCAATGGCCATAGTCACTGTTCCCACTAGCTCGCCTGCACGTGAGGGTGCCTTAATGGACCCTACGAGTCCAGTGGGACCAGTGCACTTATGATTTGGAACAAGGGATCCTAGTATCCAATCCTGTGTGGCAAACGTCCTGGTGGCTGAACCTCTCCAGTCTGCTAAGGGGGGGTTCCCTGCCGTGTGGAATCTCCATCAGATTCTCACGACAGACGTGTCCACTTGGCAGACCATCAGACCCAATAGACTTGGTCTCAGCAAGAGCAGCATCTCAACATCAACATACTAGAGATGCAAGCAGTCCTTCTTGCCTTTTGGGCTTTTCAGACTCATCTGCTCCCAGGCCCCCTCCTGATTCAGACAGGCAGAATGTCAGTCTGTTACCTCAGCAAGCAGTGGGGGACTCACTCGTACCCCCTGTGCAGGTAGGCCATGAGAGTTTGGCATTGGGCCATAGAACACGACTTGATTTTAATGGCAGTTCATGTCCCAGGCGTCCAAGACGTCCTGGCCAACAGCCTAAGCAGGTCCAGGTCGAAAAGACACGAGTGAGAGCTCCTTTCTTCAGCAGCCAAGGATCTCTTCGACAGGTGGGATCATCCTGAGTTGGACCTCTTTGCGTCCCCACTCATTGCAAAACTGCCCAATTTCTGCTCGCTAGATCCAAGTCCTGGTGTTTTCTGGTGAGACGTGTTGTCCCTCTCTTGGACAGGGAGGTTTCTGTATGCTTTTTCTCCCTTTCCACATCTATAGAGGGTTCTTCTCAAACTGCAATCAGAGAGGGTGGAGATGATTCTGATGGCTCCCTACTGGCCATGCCAGATATGGCTCTCGCTGTTGCAGCAAGTAGCAGTGGATCCTCCACTTCACCTGCCCCTTTGCTCCGACCTGCTCTCCCAGGAGCAGGGCATTCTGATTCACTCAGATCTAAAGTCACTTCATCTCTATGCATGGCTCCTCCAGACTTAGCTGTTGCCCACTGTGGGGTTCCCTCTAGGGTGGTAAATGTCCTGGTGGCCACAAGGAAGCCTTCCACCAGAGCCACTTATGCCACAAAATGGAAGCAGTTCTCCATCTGGGCTACCACTGGGCACTTGGATCCCTTCACCTGTCCAGCAAATCTCATCCTGGAGTACCTCCTTTCCTTTCCTTTTCAGACTCCGGTCTCTGTTACTCCTGTTTCAAGGTGCACCTTTCCACCATATCTGTGTACCATGCAGCCATTGATGGAAAATATTGCCCAACTGGACCTGTCCCACACTTTCTTATTTTTTTTTTTTTTAACTCTTTTTACGTCCGTCACGGTCTGGGGGAGACTCTCAGGCATTCTGCCTGATCCTCCCCAGCCTGAAGTCCTCCATCTGTACCTCCTCCTCTATTCCACTGTCAGTACCCCCGACTTAACCCCTCCGGGGTGAGGCCGCCCCTCCTCTTTGGGCGCTCCTTGAAACAGACCCCGACGGGAGTGAGGACCCGGGTGGAGGAACCTGGAAGGTCAGATTGGATGGGCCCGGCATTGGGGATGGGGGCAGGTGCCGTCGCCTACCCCACAGACCGTTTTTTTCCTTTTTCTGTTTCCCTACCCCCCTCCCGTGCATGTGCACATCCCCGACGTAGGACGCACGGCAATCCCTGCCCACGTCAGGGCACACTAACTAAGTGCCGCCAGACATGCTGTAGCGCCCCTGGTCTCCACCAGGAGCCGCTGGCATGCCGAGCAGTCCCAACCCATCCCACGGGGAGGAGGCCAGCCCATACAGGCGCTCAGTCCTCAGTCCCCCGCCAACCCTTGGCGTCCCGTGCTCGCTCCCGAACCCGGGTTGCCGGCATGGTATGAGGTGTGGCGTCCAGCACCTCAACCCTCAGCGCCACCGGGCTGGCTGTCCCGCACCTTCTTGCGGGACATTCTTCATTTGAAACCTCCCATTAGGGACCCAGTCCCACCATGGGATCTGTGGTTTATTTTGGAGAAGCTCACTCTTCCTCCCTTTGAATCTGCCACACGCTGCATTTTCAGTTATGGAAAGCGTTGTGTTTAGTTGCCATTACTTCAGCTCAAAGGATTTCCGAGTTTCAGGCTTTGATGTGCAAAGAGCCATACTTGGTTTCCCACAAAGACAGGGTATCTTTGCAGATCAGTCTTAAGTTTTTGGCTAAGGTGGTATCTGAGTTTACTTTGAATCACTCCATCCATCTACCCAATTATTTTCCTGAGTATTCTAATCAGAGGGAGGCTTTATTCCATACTCCGGATGTTCATCAGTTGCTCCGTTTTTACTTTGAGCACACCCCGACCTTTCAGAAAATCCGACCAGTTGTTTGTTTTGTTTGCCCCCAGAAAAGAAGGGGCTCCTGTTTCCAAACAGAGTTTATCTAAGTTGTTAGCAAACTGCATCGTGTATTGCTACCTCAAGTATGACAAGCCTTTGCTGGGCCTGGTCAATGGTCATTCTACCAAGGGTATGGCTGCCTCGACTGCCTCCTTAAGGAATGTGTCTGCTGCAGACATCTTCGCAGCTACCACTTAGAGTTCTGTTCATACTTTCATTAGGCATTACAATTTGGACATTTTCTCCAGGTGCCGAGGATTTCAGACTTGCAGTCCTCCAGGGCCTCCTGTCTTAACGTTCCCTATGACTGTGGTTGTCCTCCTCCCAGTTGACTGAGTCTGTTGTTCTGCTGCTTGGGATTCAGTCCTTATGGTTATAGCCTTCTGCAAGAACCCCCTCAAAGTTCAAGTTGAAGTTTATTGCCGGAAAATATTCCATTGAGCAAGGTCATTCACAAGGAGGTCCTGGTACACATACACAGGCATAAGGACACAACATGCAGGTATCATTTCAATAAAAATTCAAGTCAGGTGCTTGCAGAATACAGTATTAGTAAGTCACAAATGGATGCAACCATTTATGGCAGAATTCAGGACTAAACATTGGCTACATGATCAGCTAATCTAGGTGCATTCAAATAGTATAGTGTGTAGGGATGAAAGTAAAAGCACAGTGGGCAGGTAAAGTAGAGAATAAAAGACATGGGAAAGACTGGGGGTTAGGAGGGCGGGGAGAAGTAGGAGTAGTGGAGAAGACAGTAGGCAAGGTAAGCAAATCTGGGTGTCAGTAGCAGAGGCACTTTTTTTTTGTCTTATGTACTATGATCCCGGGAAGGCCAAACATAAACAATATGAAATACGGGGACTAACCTGTGGGTGAGGGGGGATATAGTGGCAGCAACAGGAATCTTTTATTTTGGATGAAGATAAAGTTTTGAAAAGATTAAGTGAAACAGTGCTGGTTAGTTTCAGCGTGGTTTGGAGTTGGTTCCATAGGGTAGGAAGAGAGAATGAAATGGCTCGGTGGCCAAATGTAGTACGAGTTTGTGGGATGTCAAGCAGGATGAAGTTTGATTTCCTAAGAGAATATACACTGCGGGAGATGGGGATAAGAGACGTTATATAACTTGGCAGTTTGTGAAGAAGTATCTTAAGGGTCCAGATCCCAGCATGGAGCAGGCGTCTAGTGGCAAGTGACGTCCAGCCAATAGCTGAATACAGGTCGCAGTGGTGGGTTCTGAAGGAGGAACTGGTGATGAACTGTAGGGAACGGTGATAGAGGACGTCCAGTTTCTTTAGGCTAGAGGTCGTCGTGGAGGCGTAAAGGAAATTACCATAATCGAGTAGGGGAAGAAATGTGGCCAGAACGAGCCTGGTTCGGGTAGCAAGAGGAAAGAGGGATCTATTTCTAAAGAAGAACCCTAACCGTATTTTTAGCCTCCTAGATAAGTCCTCAGTGTGGTCATTGAAGGAGAGCTTATTGTTGATCCAGAAGCCAAGATATTTAAATTTAGTAACAACTTCTAGTGGTTCGCCCAGTGAGGTGACTATAAGGGATCGATTGCCTGGCATGAGGTTTCCCGTCACTTAATTAACCGACATTTTTCTCCCATTATAAGTAATCCCGACTTAATTAATGACTGACTAACAGTTTCCCGACTAAATGTAATCAGCGCTCCTTCTCGATCATTATTTCATTTCTGTTATTATGCATCAACGATCATTATTTAAAGGATCAACATCAAATATTATTTAAATAAACGAAAGTAAAGCGCTGCATCATCGACAGCAAATGTAGCGGTCTGCAAAGCAAGCAGCATTAAACGAAATTCTGCAGCAACGATCTTTATTGGTGATCTGGAGGTGGGGAAAGCCAAGGAACACCATACCACCTGTGCTGCCTCAGTTGACATGGCTAGTGCCCTGGGCATGGGACAATTCAAATTAAAAAATAAAAATGAATAGACATGCTCCTGGGGCTTTCACTGCCCCTTTGTCCCACCCTTTTGGAAGTTCTTTACTGAGCCCACACGGCATGATCTCCATCTGTGCTGCTGCCTGAAAGGGGGAGGATGCCAGCACTCGAGGCGACCACCACAAGAAGACCAGGGACACAGGAACTGACAGCTCAGATAAGTCCTTTACTGTTCTTATAGGGTCCCTGCACACTGTCCGGTCCTCCTTTCTCTGGCCACACCTCTGCACCTGAGAGCACTCTCAGTCCCTCCTCTAGCCGTTTCTTTTTCTGGCCAGTGGACCAAACTTGACTTGCTCACCACCCGCCTTCACCAACTGCCCAACGCCACTAATGGTCAGTCACGGACCCTCTCCTTTGCATGCTCGGGGTTCTAGCCCTGGAACCCTAAGCTTGAGCCTTTAACAGCTCTCATTCTTTGTTTTTAAAAACAAACACAAGCCCATGCACTGGGCTGGGACAGCAGTCCTAGTGCATGGCCTGTGCTGTCCTCGAGCTGCCTGGCTTCCGGGGGTCCAAGAGATAATGGAGAAATGTGTTAAAAGGTGTAAAAATGTGGGGTTTTTTTTTACAGCTTAGGCTTAGGTTCAGGTTCTGGCAGAGGTGAACTGCTGGAGGGAAAGCAGCGAAATCTTACAGTTCCTGAAACTGATACTGCCTTAATATGAACTGTGTGGTCAAATTATATACGGGGAAACATCGCGTCGGGAAATGTAAAGACGGTAAATAAATTGCGGGAAAAACAAAGTCAGGAAATATCATGACGGGCAATCATACTAGACCCGACTATAAGATTCTTTGAGAGCGAAGGGTGGGTGCTGGTAGGAGGACTACTAGAGAAGATCATCGCCTTAGTTTTCTTGGCGTTTAGAAGGAGCTTTGCTTCGATAAGATTAATTTCAAGTTGGGCAAAGTCAGCTTGCAGAACTTCCCTAACTTCTGCTAGAGTTGTGCCAGAGGTGTATAACACAGTGTCATCAGCGAAGAAGTGAAGACTTGAATTCCTTATATGAGAGTCGAGGTCATTGATATATATATATAGAGAAAAGACTCTGTCCTAAAATAGAACCTTGGGGGACTCCCCTAGCAATTGGAAGGGGGGGCCGAGAGGAGACCATCTGCTTTGACTTTCTGTATCCTACCAGAAAGGTAACTGGCGAACCATTTCACTATAGATGGAGTAGCACCTAGTTTAGTAAGGCACTGGATTAGGAGAAGATGGTCAACAGTGTCAACTGCTTTGCTCAGGTCGAGGAAAACTGCACTGGTGATCTTTTTGCAATCCACCGCAGAAATCCAGTCATTAGTAACCTTAGCCAATGCAGTGACAGTGCTGTGGTTAGACCTGAACCCAGATTGGACAGGGTTTAGCAGTGAGTGGGATTCGGTATGTTGTTTAATTTGATTATGGATTAGCTTCTCAAGAATTTTGGAAAGGATAGGCAAGATGGAGATAGGCCTGTAGTTGTTTAGATCACAGGGGTCTCCCGATTTGAGAAGAGGGAGTATGTGGGCTGCTTTCCAGCAAGATGAAACTGAGGCAGAAGTAATGGATAGATTCAAAATATGCAGGATAGGGGCAGCGAGGTGCACAGCACCTAGTCTCAGGAAATATGGTTCAAGACCATCATCCCTGGCACTCTTTCTAGTATCTAGATTAAAGAGAGCATCTTCAACTTCTTTAAATGTAATAGAACGCAGTTGAAAGGTATGGGATGAAGTGCAGGTAGCAGAGGTAGAGCTAACATGATTAGCATAGGGTGAGGAGTCGAAAGCAAGTCCTGCAGTAACAAAGTGTGAGTTAAGTTCCTCGAGGATTTGGTGCTTGTTTTCAACCAGCCTCCCATTGATAATTATCTTAGATGGAATAGATGGGGCTGAGGGCCGGCCTTCAATAAATCTAATTGTCCTCCAAATTTTTGGGGCGTTCCCTTTAGCTTGCTCCAGGGTGGAGATGTAGAATTGAACTTTTGCAGCACGGATACTTTTTACACAGGCATTCCTAGCAACTCTGAATGCCTGCCAGTCAGAAGGTCTCTTAGCGTGCCTTGCCTTAGCCCAAAGTTTATCTCTGCTGGTGAGTACAGCTTTAAGATCTGGGGTAAACCAGGACTGGGAAATGTTACGCACCCTGACTTTGATAAAAGGGGCATGTTTGTCTACCAGGGTGTTACGGTTAACATTAAGGACGGAGACGACTTCATCGGCGGTTTTAGCGAGAACTAAATCTTATCATCTGACCCTGCTTAAATCAGGCAGGAAACTTGCCATATTGAACTTGCGAAAGGACCGCTTAGTTCTGAGCTTAGATTGTTGGCAGGTTTTGGTTTGCAATCTTGTGCATACCAACACACTGTAGTCACTCCTGTCATTATGGAACACTGCTGAATGGGAGATTTTATGGGAGTGTGTGGTTAGAAAGACATCTAGGGTGGAGCTATTGGTAGGATTGGAGATATTGTTCCTTGTAGGTTCGGTGACTAGCTGTACGAGTCCAAGCTCATCGCAGCAAGATTTTTCAGAGAGCCAGTCCATATTGAAATCACCCATAATTATTGTTTCAGAGTTGGCGGCTATGGTTAGGGATTTCAGGGTGTCAAGGAATTTGGTGCCGCCAGATGGGAGCCTATAGCCACCTATAATGGTGATGCATTCAGAGGAAGGAAGGTGAAGCTTCAAGGAGACGATCTCAAATTCTTTGGGCTTCGATTTACAAGTTATATCACTAATATCACAAAGTAAGATAGTATAGTTACATAAAAACTTACCGTAATAGTAGATCTTCGAGAGGAGCTCTTGGAGCAGGCGCTGTTTTCCCTCCTACCCCGATTGCTGTTTCTCCATCGCAGCTTTTCTGCTTTCCTCATTTAAGAGGAAACTCCTCGGTTCTCTAAATTCTGTACATGCTGGGTTCTTCAGTGGGAGAACTGGGGATGGGATGGGATGGGATACTGCCCCTTTTATACCATAGGTCGGACGTCAGCATGCCGACATCGGGGTGGTCCACCGCTGTATACTGCTAGCTAGAAGTTTTCTGTGTGGTCCTAGTGCCTGGCAGCTCAGTCCTTATGGTTATTGCCTGCTGCAAGAGCTCCTCTCAAAGATCTAGTGTTACAATAAGTTCTTGCATAACTGTACTTTCTGGAGTATCTGCTGTCCTTGTCAGATGCAGGCCTACAGTACTCTTCTATCAAAAGTGCACTTGGCTGCCATTTCAGCTTTCCATGTGCCCTTTGGGAGTTGAAAGGTTGCCCAGCTGGAGGTGGCCCATATGTTCTTGAGAGGCATTCTGCACTTTATTTCAAATGTTTCACCAGGAAAAATATACTAAGCTGAGTAGAGCTCGTTTCCAGATGTGTCCTGGGAGGGAAGGGGAAGAGGAGGCAAATAGGTGACCAAGAACAATTAACAAGTGGTAGAGGTGCAAATTAGAACATAATATAACAAGCAGTATCAATTAGGCCTAATCAATGATTATACAAGCTAAGCATGGAAGCAGCAGAGCATACAAGACAACACATGTTTAAAGTGCATTGTGCGATTTGTACTGGGAAGTGTGGTGGAGCAGTAATTAGGAGATGGGGAAAAGCAAGCAAGGGATGAGAGGGATGCAAGTGAATAAAAGAGAAAGTTGGGGTGAGTAAGCAGATGGGGTGGGCGAGAAAAAAGGAAGGGGCAGGTGAGGCGAGGGGGATAGGGAGGAGAGTAGGTGGGCAGAGGAGATGGGGTGAGGATCAATTGCAGTTATAGGAGGGAGTGGTGAAGTCATGCAGATGAGAGGACAGAGAATGAAAGGAGGGAGCAGAATGGATGGGTAAGGGGAGGAAGTTCCAGAATTTAGGGAAGCGGTAGGAGAAAACAACCTGGCTGACTGAGTACGTCCTGGGGAGAATAGCAAGGGAGTGAAAGTTAGAGCTGCGAAGGGTGTAAGAGATTGGGGGGAGAGGAAAGAAATGAGTTAAGAGGGGAGAGCGACAAGCCAGTATTTGGCTATAAAGGAGGAGCAGGGGACTAGGCATCTGGCTTCAAGGGAGGAAAAGGAGAAGGATGTGTAGAGAGAGGAGTGGGATGGACAGTCCAGAGCAAAATGGCAGAAGGAGTGAAAGAGGGTGTCTAGTCTGGATAGGGTGGATTTGGGAGCAGCACTGTAGACTGCCACCATAATCGAAATATAGGAGAATCATTTTCTGAACAACGGTTCTACAGGCCGTAAGAGGATGTAGCCATGGCTTCTGTACAGTGCACCTAGTTTGGGATTCAGTTTTTTGTATGTGGCATCCACGTGTTCAGAAAAGGCAAGGTGCCTGTAAAGCCAGACCCTGCGGTACTTGCAGGAGGGCACATCCTTGATAGTGAACCCGTCCAGGGTGCAGAAGGGGGGAGAGCAGTAAGCCTAGACAGCTTTTGCCTGTTGCCAGAAGTCATGGAAACTGTTTTCTTGGTGTTTAGGGACAGCGGATTAGAGTGGAACCAGAGCTGAACAGTGTCTAAGTTCAATGGAGTCTGGTCATCAGATCAGCGGGGAAGGGGCCGGAGGTAAATAGGACTGTATCATCAGTGTACTTGTGAATAGACGCTGAGGTGTAGGCAGCAGGGAGGTCATTTAGGAAGACCGAAAGGAGTATTGGTCCGAGGGCAGAATCTTGAGGGTCACAGGTGCAGATTGTAGTGGGTGGGATTGGGAGGTGCCAATTCTAACTGATTGAGTCCTACCCTCAAGGTAGGAGTGGAACCAATTAGTGGCAGAGATGGAAAGCCCTGGTGCTGTAAGCATGGTGAGGAGAAGAGGATGGGCTACAGTGTCGAAGGCCTTCGCCTGGTCAACAAAGATGGCTGAGGTGATATGGCCCTGATCCATGCCTGAAAGTATGGAGTCAGTAAGCCGGAGGAGGGAGGAAGAGGTGGAGTGGGATTTACGGAACCCAGACTGGAAAGGGGTGAAGAAGGAGGAAGAATCAAGGAAGGGGGGCAGCTGAGATAGCACCAAATGCTCTTGGAGTTTGGCAAGGGTGGGGGAGTAGGGAGATAGGGCGATAGTTGCCTGGGCTGGAGGAGTCGCCACCTTTAGGAAGTGTTATGACTGTGACATGTTTCCAGGTTTTGGGGACAGACGCAAAGGTGAATAAGAGGTTTAGAAGGGAGGAGATTGGAAGGGCGATGGGGACAGAGAAATGGAAGAGTTGAGTGCTAGTGAAGCCTTGATGGCGTCAAAAGAGGAGGAGAATGGGAGGAGGGGACGGGGGAAGGAGGAGAGAAGGGAGGAGGCGCATGAGGTGAAGAAAGAATTGGAACTCAGTGGCCACCGAGAGGGGTCAGAAATGGTGGCGTCTCCTGCCTTGAGGACTGGGACGGAGGGTTTGAAGCCTCCTATCCGTAATTCAGTCCCAGGTTGGGTCCTTAATTTTGTGTTGGAAATGCTTACTTTGGCACCTTATGAGCCAGCCGCGACTTGTAGCTTACGCTTCCTTTCTTGGAAAGCATTGTTTTTAGTTGCTGTGACTTCTGCTTGAAGACTTTCTGAGCTTCAGGCTTTAATGTGGGAGCCTTATTTGATTTTCACAAAGGCAGGGTCTTTGCGTATGAATCCTAAGTTTCTACCAAAGGTAGTGTCTGAGTTTACTTTGAATCAAACCATCCACCTGGCAGTTTATTTTCCTGAGCATGCCAGTCCAGGGGAAACATTACTCCATACTCTAGATGTACATAGAATACTCAGGTACTGCATACACTGTACGATGGACTGTAGGAAGTCCTCACAGCTTTTTGTTTCCTTCACCCCTGGGAAAGAGGGTGTTTGTGTTTCTAAACAGTGCCTGTCCAAATGGTTGGCCAGCTGTATTGCTTTCTGTTACAGGAAGTATGGGAAGGAACTTCTGGTGGTGTTCGTGGTTATTCCACCAGAGGTATGGCCTCTTCTTTTGCATACTTCAAAAATGTGTCTGCTGCAGAGATCTGTGCAGCTGCCTCCTGGAGTACTGTCCACATAGTCTGGACATTGCCTCTCAGAAAAGAGCTGGCTATGGCTTAGCTGTGCTTCAAGGCCTCCTTTCTTAGGCATGTAGGCTCCAGGCGCCCAGACTGTTCACTGTCAGTACTGCTTGGTACTCATTCCATAGATGTGGCCTGATGAGAGATTCTCTTGAAGATCTACTGTTACGGTAAGTACATAACTGTTCTTTTTCCCTTGTCCACCTGACAGAGCCCTCTGCTTACCTCTGGTCTCCTGCCAACGCCTAAGACACCAGTAACCCACTCCACTCTTGCTGATGCCTGATATTCCAGTAACCTGTTCCACTCTTGCTGACCCCTAAGACACCAGTAAGCTGTTCCACTCCTGCTTGTTCCTCTCATGTTGTGGGATCTGAGCATGATGGGACACGCTGAGAGGGAGTCAAATTTATCTAGTGCAGACAGAATCAAAATGGAGCGTCAGGCCAGCCCGGTGGCGCTGAGGGCTGAGGCGCTGGATGCCTTACCTCGCGTTACGCCAGCAACCTGTGTTTGGGAATGAGAACAGGCCACCGGGGGTTGGCAGGGTTGGAGAAGGACTGAGTAGCCGAAGGACTGCTCTCCTTCTCCGGGGAGGGTGGACATCAGTGGTTGGCAGTCGACTGGCCCCCAGTGAAGACTGGGGGGAGTGTGCCGACGCTGCAGAAGAGGAGCGGAGATGGGGCAGATGCTTGGAGGAGTGCATATAGACGCGTGTGCGCTCCCTCCATTGGTGTCATTGCACACCCCTCCCCGCAGGGGAGAAAATGGAAAAAAATCCCTCAGCAGCATGAAGCCTGCCCCAACGGTGCCACCACAAACACGCCCAAGTTAGCTCCCTCCTGGGCACAGCCTGGAAGGGCTGTGGCGGGGAGGTGAGAGCGCTGGCCGCGACTGGGGCAACAGCCATGAAGGCTGGCTGGAAGTGGGGAACCAAAGTCAGAACCTCCCCGAAGGACATAAAATAATAAGGGAAAAATGGAGTTGAGGAAATCAGACAGTGCTTTCACAGATCACAGGCCCTCCTTTTAACTGCCTCAGGTGCTAAGTGAAAGGGGAGGAGCTTTAGCTGGCTGTGCCCCTCTGTTCTCCCTGATTCACTGCTGCTGAAAGCAGAATCAAAATGGAGCTGGGCAGACGTTGTGAACTGGGGTCTCTGACATGCTTCCATGGGCACCATTGGGCCAGGGCAATGATTCAGGATTGCAGCGTGAGCTTGGGTCTCTGGCATTACTGCTGGCAACCCCAGGTCTGACATTTTTTATTTCACACATAATGATGAGCCTCAGATGTACTGCTTTGAGACCTGCATACAAGAAAAATTCTGAGTAAAGTATTTATTTAGAAAAAAAACTCCTTAAGCACAAATAACAATGTGATTTCTATTTCAGCATAAGTGCTACATTGTTGCAACAGTGGACAGAGACCTCAAGCGGAGAGTTCGGAAAATCCCAGGTGTTCCCATAATGTACATCTCCAACCACAGGTTAGAGCACACCAAGATGCTTTTGAGTGACTGTACATGTGAGAAAGGAGCAGTGGGTGGGTGGGGTGAGGGGGCTTGGCTCTGCTAGGAAGAGGGCAGCAGCAGGTTGATTCTGCTGGGCACAAAGAGGTAAGTGTGTGTGTGTGTGTGTGTGTGTGTGTGTGTGTGTGTGTGTGTGTGTGTGTGTATGTTGAAATCTTCATTTCATACAAACAACAAAAACTAGAAACATACCTATACATTTAATTTACTTATACCTTATACAAATTTTTTTTAAGTTCATCCTGTAGTCAAGGTGCTGCATTTCCGTAATTTACATAGCTAGTAAGTACACATATAATTTGCATAGTTTTGAGTTTAACTCCCTTGGGTTACTACATGAACCCCCCCCCCCAAGTTCATCTGTATCTTAAACCAGATTATTGTCTGTTATAGGTGTGTGTTCCACTTCTTCAAGGTAGTGGAAGTATAGCATAGCACCAGGTAGGCAGTATAGCATAGTGGTTAGAATACTGAGCTGCAAACCTGGAGACCTGGGTTTGAATCTCACAGTCACCACTTGCATACATTTGGACCGTGATCAAGTCACTTAACTCCCTGTGCTGCCAGGATGCACCTTGAAACAAGCCTTGGCTTAGTGCGCCTTTCCTGGCCAAAACTTGTAAAAATAAAACAGATTTGTGGAAAGGTAACCATCTCGAGTTAAACTGTCCTTTCTGCAGTCACATCTTCATGATTATCACCTCCATTTCTCTCTGTTTATTTTACAGTGATTCACCCAAGTGGATATTGTCAGACATACTGGGACCAGTTAACCAACTGGGAGCTAAACATTTAGCTGCAATTAATATCCGATGCAGATATGGTAGTTAACTTGTGCTGTTTTGCATTCTGGGGGCAGGTGCCATGGGATCAAGCGTGGCCCCTTAAGATCTGAGGAGAAATTCATAATTTCTTTAATCTTGCTGCCTACCTCTGTCCAGAATGATGACATCTCCAGGCAGTCCCACAACACATGGTAGTGGTCCTGTCTGCTACCACTATGCAAGTATGTGGGGTGGAAGTCTTTTGTTATGAGTACGAAATTAGCCACTGGTTACCTTCCACCTGGACTCTTTCCATGTTAAGCTGGCTGTTGTCTTGTGCAAATCTTCCCAGGTCCCCTTCCAGTGCCCAGGTGTGAGCAGTACTTAAAGGTTCTTCCTTCCAATAGCTCTAAACTCTGCTGCTTTCCCCTACTGGTTCTAGATAGAAACATATAAGCTGATGGCAGATAAGGACCGCAAGGCCCATCCAGTCGGACCATTTTCTGATAGTGCCTTCACTGATGGACACCAATCTGTTAACGTGTTTTTTTTTTTTTATATCTGGTTAGGGTTAAGGGAAGGGGTTTGTTTGCTCCCCCAGTTATGCCCAAATTCTCTCGGAGGCTAGCAAGCTTTTGATTTAGAGCACCCTGAATAAGAGATGGGAGGGCAGCTTCAGTTCCTCTCTCAATTCTGGGAAGCTCTTGTGGGCCCTTTCTTTGTATAACTGGCCCACCAGCTGCAGTCCAACCCTCTATAATCGGAAAAAGGTGGGAGACATCTGAACTGGAGTGAAGTCAGTGCATTCTGCAATCAGTGTGTTCTTGCTAATCCTGCTTCCATCTCTTCCCCCAACTAATGTCTTCACTTTTCTTTATGTACAACATTAAAGCACTTAATTGTGCTGCCACATAAAATTGTTTTAGGGGTATCCTGTCATAACGGCGACTCAATTTTGAACTACTCATTTTGAGCGACTGTGACAGGAGCGACCATGAGAGAAGAGCCAGGGTACAGGGAGTTGCAAAAGACGGAGACTTGCTGGAGGGTATAGCGTGGGAGGATGACTATGTATGGGATATGAGGTGTTGCCAAGCAGGCCAATTCTGAGCCACTCGTGTGGTGCAGTGACTAAGGTTACAATCACTGATGCTGGCGACCCAAGTTCAGAACTGGTGGTGCGCTACTACTTTTACTGTGTGGGGTAGATGTTGTTTCAGGGTGAAGGTTTTTTTTTTTTTTTTTGGTTCTGTCCCCGCGAGTTTCCCCCCCCCCAACACTCTTCTCCCCCTCCTGACAGGCGGCTCCACCCAAGGTGCATCTCCCCATGAGTTTCTGTAGTCCCCAAGATGCCCCAGTTGGATTTTAATGTGGGGGATGTAGGTATATAGCCCCCTGCATTAAATATTAGGGTATGTTGTCCCCCTGTGGCACTGTATAGTGCCTTCACTGTGTTGCCGTTCATTGTTGTGCGTAGCGAACCAATATTGCGTTAGGTGATATGCACTCGCTGTTCTCCGAGTCACGGTTCTGTGTTCACCATTATGACATAGAACCTGTTTTAGGTCCAGGAGACCCATTCCACCTTTTAATGTCCCTGTCACCACTGCTTTGCATTTTTGTTTAGGTTTGGGCACTCCCCAGATAAACTTTCAAAGGGTCTTTCTCATCTCCCCCGCCCCCCTCCCCCCCAATTGCCTTGGGAATTATGACTGGGAGGCTAGAAAACAAGAAAAAGAATCTCAGAAGTATGTTCATCTGTACAATTTCAATTTTCCCAAAATGGGATACTGGGAGGATGCCCTACCTATTTATATTTCACTTAGCTTGGACAGTGAGGTGGCAGAAGTTCACCTTGTACATCGTAGATCTCCTAATTTTGTGTGATTTGTACTCCTAAGTACCTGATTTTACCATTTGCCCATTGTAAAGGGAGTCGTTTCTTGAGATTGGGTATATGTCGATCGTTCACCCACATGACTTTAGACTTATCTTTATTTAAAACCAAGATACCTTGTGGTACCTGTCTAGCAGTGCCTCCAGATGAGGGTGCTACTCAGATGAGTCATCCAGGTAAGGCAGTGTGTCTGCATAAATAGAAATCTTTTGCTCCTCTTCCCCCCTGCCTAAGCCAAAGGTTCCATGCTCACTTCAAAGAGCAGAGGGGAGAGGCGACATACCTCTTTCAGTCCTCCCTGAATATCCAGTTTCCTTGACATTGTACCATTTACTCTTTTAGCCCAAAGTTTGCTGTATAAGGCTTAGACCTTGCTGCAGAAGTTGCTCCTCACATTCAACCTTTCCAGTGTTGCCCTTAGAGACCCCCAACACAGCCTGTCAGAGGCCCTTTCCTTGTCTATCATGATTGCCAGCTGCCTCCTTGGTCTGTTCTTACAGGCTGAAACATGTCTCGTTATATTTGAGATGTATAGCTGGTATGAAAACTATCTGATTGGGGTGGAGGATTTTGCAGTCTGTTGGCTAAGATCTTTTGTGAGCAGTTCCAAGAACTAGTTTAGCAGGGAGATGGATCTGTAGTTACTGCACAGACTTCTGTTTTTATCATCCACCCCATGACTTCCGATCTTCTTTCTGCTGGAAGAAGCAGGTCCCCCCCCCCCAATCGCTCTCGCGCTGAGTAGGCCCTTTGCTATAAAATCTTCGGATTTCCTTCCAAGTTAATAAAACCTTTTTGTCTTCAGGCTTGTTCTTCACGACTGTCATAGGTGACGAGACGACTGCTCCAGGGTTCTGGACATGTATCTATGGGCAGAAGATGTCCCAAACAGATTCGCACACCGCGTGCATGTACCGCCTGGGCCACAAGCACGTTACCCAGGCCTGCGATGTCTGTCGTACCCTCCATCCATCCAGTCTCGAGGACCGCTGCACCCACTTACTTTTGGGCCATCTGAGCGAACAGTACCTGCCGGTCAAGTCGAAGGATGCCTGCCGGGTAGTCTCAACGGATGCGGGGTCCACTGAATAACTAATGGCTTTCGAGGAGGAGGCGGCCCAGGCTGTGGCTCAGACTTCCTCGGCTTCGGCCTTTTTGCTTTTTCTTTGGGCGCTATGACAGGGTAGAATAGGACCATGTCCCATTTGTTATGGAGAAAGTGTTTAAATGCAAGGATCTGTCCTTTTCTCTCTTCTCTGTCTGGTTGCGCAACCCAGTTTTCCTGTGAGACCTCAGACTTGATCACCCCAAACAATCTCACAATTTTTCCCTCTTTTGTCTCTCAGTCCTCTCTTGCTGTCTATTTTTTCCTCCCTTACATATCTGTTAATATAAAAATATGTGCAAATCATTGTATGGAAATGTAACTGATATTGGGATCCCTTTTGTTTAGAAAATATATAGTGTTACTGTTGAAATGTATATAATTGAGGTTTGAGATGATTGCAGAAAGCTGTTGTAAGCTCAAGAGGTTACCTCAGCTTAATTTTTAAGCCTTTTGCAAAAGCTGTGGAAATGGGACCTCTCAACTGAAGCACGTTGTGTTCTTCCTGCCTGAAATATACAAGAACAGAACACTGTGGAAGAAACAGGACGCTTGCTAAGAATGAGAGTTGAAAGGACTTATAAGAGAGCTGAGCTGCAGCTGCAGAGAGAAGAAAAAGGGACACAGAGACTGAAAGAAAAAATATTTTATTTCTCCTCTGTACATAGTTATTATGAACAAGTTTATTTTTTTGTTACTGCTACTGTAAACAAATATTTTTGGTGAATTCTACAACTGTTCCTGGTTTTCCCTATGCTTCCTGACCTGTGCCTCGAAGACAGGCACCTCCTTCATGGAGGCGTTTAAGGACTTGTGCCAGGCTTTCCCAACTCATGGCCAGGGCTGTTTGGTGACACACAGGTCCAAGTCTAAAAAAAGAGGCCAAAAAATGGTCTCGCCGTCAATCATGGCATCAGAAAAGCTCTTGCTGCTGGGCTTCCGATTGCCACACTTCACTAGATCCGACTTCAGTCAAATCTTCAGCCCAGGCCACCAGCTGTACGGTATCCCCATTAGGCCAGTTGGCCGAGACATCGGTCAATCTTCTGGCCGAGATCTTTCTTGACCAGTTGTCGCCCGAAGAGTCCAATAGTTCTGTCTCCTGGACTCCGGTCCTGACTCAGACACAGGGAGGTATGGATCAATCCGCTGACCTGCCATCTCTCATTATTAACCAGGAACCAGAGGTGCCCCGGCTCTCGCTGACACCTTCTGAGGCCCGCTGCCAGTCCTCCCAGAGGTCAAGGTCCGGGTCTTATTCCTGTGGGTCAAGTGACGCCGCCGCCTCTATTTTTCATCCTCGTCCTCCCCTGGTTTGTGGCAACAGCTGGTATTCACCAGTATGAAGCCTGTTCCAGCTTCTATCCCAGCCATCACCTGGCTTTCGCCAGTGAGGCCGATGCCTTCTCCGCCTCAGGAGCCAATCAGAATAATCCTGGCTCGGTATCTCCACCAATTCCGGTGAAGCCGCTGCCTGAACTGCCAAAATCCAGCGCTCCAACTAAGGAGTCTTGGCCGGCTTCAGGTCTCCCCTATCTGCTGTCTGTCACCATCACCCGGGATTCAAGCAGTTGACCTCTCTTTAACTCCTCAGAGTTGGAGGGTTCATCCTTACACATCTGTCCAGTGGACACTGAGTCAGCTGGGGTCTCTCGACAGATGAAGGCCTTACCTCCTTCATGGGCCTTCTCCGCCTGATCTCGGAATCCTCAGGTCCTAAAATGGAGCCTGTTAAGAAAAGGGCTCGGTACCCTCACACTGAGATCTTGCACCGGGGTGACTCCCTTGGGGAAGTCTTCCCAGTCGCAGCGACCATCGACCCTGCCTTGGAGCTCTGGCAGTGACCTGCCTCCTATCCAGCACCCTTGGCTTGGATGGCCCGAAAGTATGGGTTTCCCATTGGTTCCCTTTCGGGATTCACAGAACATCCCTCGGCCGAGGGCTTGGTGGTTGATTCTGTGTTGAGGGGCTCCGGCAATGTGGGGGATGTTGACAAACCACCTGACAAGGACTCCAAGAAATTGCACCATTCAGCGAAAAGGGTTTACACTGCCTTTATGCTTGGCAAGCTAGGCCCTCTTCTCACACACTCTGTTGGGCACTTTGGATGAGGTGTTCCCTCATCTTCCAGTGGACCTCCAGACCATGGTCAAACGGGTCCGAGATCAGAGTCGGGCTGTGGCTAAGCAGCAACTCCAGACAGCCATGGACACTGGGGACTCCTGTGCCCTTTCTGTGACGGCTGCAGTGGCCATGAACTGCCGGGCTTGGCTGCGGATCTCGACCTTCATGACAGACAACCAGAACAAACTGGCAGGTGTCACTTTCCTGGGCACTGGCCTGTTTGGACCCAGAGTTGATGGGCACCTCATCCACATTGAGAAGTCCAGTGCCACCCTGGACTCAGTGGCATCTGCCCAGAGGGAACCCAAGGGCTCCAAGCAGCAGAAAAAGAAGCCCTTTCAGTCCACTCTACTCCTGTGGCCAAACCCACCCAGTCCCAGGCTGATCAGCAGGCTCAGACCTGGCGACCTCGGCCAGAGTCAGTGGCCTCAGTCATCTGCAAGCCTGAAGGAAGAGGCCCCAGTGGTTCCCCAGCCAGGCCCTCCTCCACCTCCAAGCCTACCCAGTGATAGGATTAGAGGTGCCTCCCTCATGCCCAGCATGCTACCCCTGGGTCCTCCTGTGAGGAGCCAGCTCCGTCACTTTCTTTCTGCCTGGTCCACTGTCACCACGGACAGGTGGGTTCTCGAAGTGGTCAGTCAGGGTCTGCCTCTGGAATTTGAGCAGTACCAGCCTTGCCAAGCCTGTGCGGGGACGACATTGCCCAGCTACTCCACAAGGAGGTCGTGGTTCCTGTCGGGGACCCTCCGGAACACCCAGGATTTGTCTTACTTCCTGGTGCCATAACGGACGAGGGGCTGGCGCCCCATCTTAGAGCTGCACGACCTGAACAAGTTCAAGTCGCACATCTTCAGGATGGTCACTGTCTCTCAGATCATACCATCACTAGAACAAAACATGTGGCTCTTACTTTGAGAGGGCTCTTGCAGTAGGTAATAACCATTAGGACTAGAGCCGTCAAGCACTAGGACCACATGGAAAACATTAGCTAGCAGCGTCTGGCGGGGGACCTCCAACCCGACGTCATGTGACGGATGTCAGTGTGACACTGTATAGTGGGGCGGTACCCACATCTGCCCTCCAGTTCTTTCCCGCCATCAGCCTGCGCATGTCGGACCTCGTAGAGAACGCTGCTTCAGTCGACCACCATTTTTGCATGAGTATTTCACCGTATTTTCTGTATTGCTAGAAAAGTAAATCTTTTTTGTGCACGTCTTCTCCGACGCCTTCCGAGTCGCATAAGAATAAGTACGATTCCTGCGGCACTCCACTCCTGCACAAGGACGGCCATTCCCTCTGTCTTTTCTGCCTGGGGCCCGAGCACAGGACCGAGGACTGTGAGGCCTGGCAGAGTTTAAACCAGGCCACACGGAAATGCTGCCAACAGGCCTTGGAAGCCCACATTCTCAAGCTGAAGATGGCTACCATGGAGAAGGAGCTGCAGAAGCTGTGGGGATCTTCCTCCTCCCCGGGGGTTCTTCAGATTCCCATAAGAAGAAGAAGAGGGACAAGGAGAAGCACCAGGGTCATGATTGGTCGTCTTCCCACCCATGGCCTCCTTCGAGGGCCGCAGGCACTGAGCAGCCTCCCATTGATGCGGGTACTGCTTCTCCAGTCAAGCCTGCTTCCACGTAGCAGCCCATGGTTCCCCCACCTGAGCTGGTTACAGTTCAGGTGGGCATCTCCGATGTTTTGGAGAGCTCCGCCACCCTTAGGCCCCTCAGAACTCCAGGACCTAAGTCTGGTGATACGGCCGATAATTCGATCATCAACTCCTCTGAGGACCGCCCGGCCCCAACTGATAAGTTGCACACCAGCTCCTCTAGCGTCTGCCTAGCCACTGCGCTTTTGTCGGGCCCTGATAACAGGCCCGACATCAATTCTCTGGATCAGCGCACACTGCCGCTCCTGCTACAACCCTCCCCAGAGGGTCCTCCCTCTCAGGATCCTCCTTCTCCACCTCCCCTGGCGGAGACTCTTGGCTCGCCGTCCATTCTGAGCGGAAGTTGGAAGAGCATATGCCAGAGCCCCCTCAGGAGCTGGCATCTCCTGTGCCCTTGGCTCCCCCTTCTTGGCCAGTTCCTCTGCCCCTCCAGTAGGACCCTCCGCCCCTTTGGGGCTAACACCAGAATTTCCTTCAGCAGGTCTGGCGCCAGACCTGACGTTACCAGGCCCTCCTCACCCTCTGTCAGGGCCCCCGTCCGGTCCTACGGCCCCTCCTTCTGAGCCTTCGCCTGGTTACCCACTGTCAGGGCCTCCATCAGGACCCTCTGCTCTGCCATCTGGGCCTTCAGGTCTCCTGATGCCAGGCTTCCCAGTGCCGCATTACCCTTTTCCAGGGTACCTGCCACCCGAGTATCAGATGCCAGGATACCCCACGCTGGGGTATCCGACCTCAGGCTATTCAAAATTATGCTATGCCTGGTTTTCATTACCCAACACCGGGTTATCATTTTCAAGCCTACCTGCCCGTCTATCAGCCCCACCGCCTCAACCTCAGGTGGACTTTAGGGGGGCGCGTCAGTCTCGGTGGTCTGAGACCAAGTCACAGTTGGTTTCTGAGTTGGACCATCATCAGCCAGCCGTGGCTTCCACACCAGTCCGCATGGACCCTATGCTGAGATCCCTTTCTCCAGTGGAGTCTAGCCCTCTCTACCTTGGGACGGGCATCGCACCCTGCCATGATATCTGGTAATGATAGGGGCCTCGTAGCCTTATTACAGGAGATCCCGCTTCCACGGACTATGTTCCCGGAGAAAAGCCCGTCGTCCAACTCTTGACTCCTCTGCCTCCTGTCCTTCGGCCTTTGAGACCCCTCTTCCGGAGGATTCCAAGTCCAAAGGCTCTCCCAGATCCCCTCCAGAGGGACTCCTCTTTCACAGAGATCCTCTGGAAGATTCAGGAGGCGAATAGGTGTAAGACTGTGGATCAGGACCCCCAACGTAAGAGGCTGGTGGAACACCGAGATACACCCGAGCTGTCCCCACTGCTCTTTCCTCCATGGATTGGACTGCATGAGGACCTGGCCTCCACGGTCTGGTAGCAGTCTTCGTCGGTGGCCAGGGTCGCCAAGAAGGTCAAAAGACTTTATCGAACCCCTGAGGGCAAGAACCACCTTAATATCCATCCCAAAGCGCACTTAGTGGTCATTAATGCAGTCCATGGCCGTACAGCTAAGCCGAAATATATGATCCCTTCCCCTCCAGACAAGGAGTCAAGGCAGATAGACTTGGAAAGTTTATTCGTCTTCCATGCTGGCCCTTAGAGCACTAAATTACCTGGCATGTACATCAGAAATCTATCCTGGGCCAGCTGAAGTCAGAGTTCGAGGCCTTGCCTGATTCCAAGGCTAAAACTAGGATTGCCCAGACTGTCAGAACAACAGAAATCTCCTGCCGTCATTCTTTTAGAACGACATATGACACTCTGTCCAGAGTACTGCCACGGTTGTCAGCATGCGTAGGTACTCCTGGCTGCAGATATCCAGTTTGGCCTAAGATGTCGGAGGTGGCCATCCAGGATGCCTTATTTAGAGGACCTGTCCTTTTTGGGGGTGACGTCAAAGACATTATTACTGAGCTACAGGACAGTGGCAAGGCACTTCGCTCTGTCTAGTCTATGTATCGCTCCAATACTAAGCCAAAGCAGCCTTTTCATTGCCAGCGCAGGCGTCAGAATAGGCAACAGCCAACCACACATCAGCACAAACGCTGGGTCCCTTCGGCAGCGGCCACCCCTCCAGCCAAGTCTCAGTGGGCTGCCGCAGTGATGCTCCCCTACACCTCCTCCACCTTCTGGCTCATGGCAGGGCCCTCAGCTTCCGCCACCAGCTCCAGATGAACCAGTAGGGAGCAGATTCGCCAACCACCTGACCGGGTGGGAGGCGATCACTACAGACATGTGGGTCCTTCACTTAGATGTCCAAGGCCACACCATCGAATTCACAGAGGGACTTCCAAGAAATCCTCCTGATCTCTTTCACTACCCAAAAAGCCACATTCCTTCCATAAGGGAGGAACTTCAGGCAAAATCAGCCATAGAGCCCGTTCCTCAGGCCCAGGAAGGAAAGGAGTATTACTCCCACTTCTTCCTGTTCCACAAAAAAAGACGGGAGACCTGTGTCCGATTCTGGACCTCAGCACACTAAATCTGTATGTAGAATACAAAAAATTCTGCATGCTGACCCTGCCAGGTCTGTTGCCACTGCTTCACCTGGGACTTTGGCTATGTGCACTGGATATGCAAGATGCATACCTGCATATACCAATTTTTCCCTCCCACCGCTGCTTTCTCCACTTTACCTTCCAGGGGGAACACTTCCAGTGCAGAGCGCTCCCCTTTGGCCTTTCCTCAGCACCTAGAGTATTTACCAGGTGCCTAGCGGAGGTGGCAGCAGCTTTACGCCATCGGGGGATATATGTGCTCCCATACCTCGGTGACTGGCTCCTGTCAGCATCGTCGACGGAAAGCCTGGTGGCCTCTCTGACCGTCACCCTGGACCTTTTCCGGCATGTGGGAATTACAGTGAATTACCCCAAATCCCACCTGGTTCCATACCAACACCTTCAATTATTGGGGCGGTGCTGGATAATGTTCAGGGTCAGGCCTTCCTCCCACTGGGCCAGGCGGAAACCTTGCGCCAGCAGGCCATCCTAGTGGTAACCAGCTGATGGATCATGGCCTGTTGCATCTTACACCTTCTGGGTCTTATGGTAGCATCTATCCCCACTGTCCCCCTGGCCAGGCTTCACATGCAGATTATGCAGTGGACCCTAAGGGTCCAGTGGGACCAGAAATCAGATGACCTGGATCACAGGATCTTGGTGTACAGCCCCATGTGTCGGGACCTCCTTTGGTGGCAGAATCTGTCCAACCTCACCAAGAGGTTCCTTTTCAAACACCCCCTCCGGCTCAGATCCTGACCACGGGCGCTTACAGTCAAGGCTGGGATGCTTATCTGGGTGACCACAGGACACAGAGATCCTGGTCTCAGCAGGAGCTATCTCTGCACATCAGTGTGCAAGAAATGTGAGCTGTACTATATGCCCTTTGGGCATTTCAGCCTCTTCTCCTTCCTGGGCCTCTCCTGGTACAGACAAGACAACATGTGTATGGTCTGGTACCTAAACAAACAGGGAGCAATGTGGTCATATCCTCTCTGCAGGGAAACAATACGCATGTGGCAATGGGCGATACAGCACAGCCTACAGCTCACGGCAGTGCACAGCCCAGGCGTTCGAAACGTCCTGGCGGACATTCTCGTCCGCTCTCTGACAAGGGCACATGAGTGGGAACTGAGGCAGTCAGTAGTTGAAGACATCTTCGATCGGTGGGGTCTCCCAGATCTCAATCTGTTCGCCTCCCCATCCAATGCAGAACTACCCAGTTACTGCTTGCTCGTTCCCGACGTGGTGTTTTCTGGCAAGACGCGCTGTCTCTTTGCTGGACAGGGAGGTTTTGGCACGCTTTCCCTCCCTTCCCGCTATTGCAGAGGGTGCTTCAGAAACTACAGCAAGAAGGAGCTCGCATGATTCTCATAGCCTCTTACTGGCCTCACCAAGTATGGTTCCCTCTGCTTCAGCAGTTGAGGGTGGAGCCTCCGATTCCTCGTCCCTTCTGCCAAAACCTGCTGACTCAGGACCAGGGCAAGCTGGTCCATCCAGGCCTGAAGTCCCTTCACCTTCATGCATGGCACCTGCTGACGTAGCTGTTGAACGCTTTGGGATCTCTTCCAGAATCGCACAAGTCCTTGTGGAGGCCCGGAAGCCATCCACTAGAGCCACATATGCCATGAAATGGAAGAGGTTCTCCATTTGGGCATCCCCCAAGGGTTGGGACCCTTTCTCTTGCCCTGTCCCACAGGTCATGGAATTTCTGCTGCATCTCTCTGACCTTGGCCTTAGTTACTCTTCTCTGAAGGTCTGCTTGTCTGCCATTTTTGCATACCACACTCCGGTGGATGGCAAAACCTTGGCCCAGCTGGAGGTTTCCAAAACCTTTCTGAAAGGAATTCTCCATCCGAAACCCTCCAGTCAGGAACCCGGTTCTTCTGTGGGATCTGAATTTAATTCTTGAGAAACTCACTTTGCCTCCCTTTGAACCAGCCACAAGTTGCGACCTGTGCTGCCTTTCCTGGAAAGCACTCATTTTAGTTGCCATTACTTCTGCTTGAAGGATTTCCGAGCTTCAGGCCCTGATGTGTAAGGAGCCGTATTTGATTTTCCACTTAGACCGGGTGGCTCTGCGTACAAATCCTAAGTTTCTACCAAAGGTGGTTTCAGAGTTTACTTTGAATCAGACCATACGCTTGCCAGTGTATTACCCTGAGCATTCTAATCAAGGGGAGGCCATTCTGCACACGCTTGATGTGCACAGAACCTTGTGTTATTATACGAGCCGGACGAAACCAATCTGTAAGACGGATCAGCTTTTCGTTTCCTTTGTGCCCAAAAGAGAGGGTGCTGCAGTTTCTAAACAATGTTTGTCTAAATGGTTAGCAAACTGCATTTTGTTTTGCTATTAGAAGTATAACAAGCCCTTTCCAGGGGAAGTCGAGGGGCACTCAGCAAGAGGCATGGCTGCCTCTACTGCTTGTTTCAGGAAAGTTTCGACAGCAGACATTCATGTGGCAGCCACTTGGAGCTCTGTCCATACCTTTACCAAACACTGCAGTCTGGAAATTGCCTCTAGGCGTAGGACAGGTTTCGGACTAGCAGTCCTTCAGTGCCTCCTGTCATAATCTGGTACCTACTGCAGACCTTTCCTGCCTCCCGTTCTTCAGCCTTCGTCTGAATTACACTGCCTGGGACTCTGACCTAATGGTTATTAACTACTGCAAGAGCCCTCTTGAAGTAAGATAGGACTGTTACATAAGAACTTACCATAACAGTAGATCTTTGAGAGAGGCTCTTGCAGTAGGTACCTTTTTACCTCCCACCTTCCCCCTGCTTCTGCGGCTACTTCCTTCTAGCCTTTCTTTCAGCTCCAGGAGCCCCCTCCTTTCTCCTGTCACACCTTCTTATGTCTCCAGCAGGAGAATTGGAGGGTGGGCATGGGAACTGCCCATTATATAGCGTCACGCTGACTGTCATGTGATGTTGGATGGGCGGTCCCCCGCCAGACACTGCTAGCTAAAGTTTTCCATGTGGTCCTAGTGTCTGACGGCTCTAGTCCTAATAGTTATTACCTACTGCAAGAGCCTCTCTCGAAGATCTACTGTTACGGTAAGTTCTTGTATAACTGTACTTTCTGCTCTCTGGAGCTACAGGACGCGTTCTTTCATGTCCCGATCGGTGCTTCTCACAGATGGTTCCTTCGCTTCCGAGCAGAGGAAACCCTGTACAAGTTCCAGGTCATGCCATTCAGCCTGTCCTCAGCCCCCAGGATCTTCACCAAGTGCATTGCAGTGGTGGTAGCTTACCTGAGGTGCCAAGGGGTCTGGGTTTACCCCTGCCTGGACAACTGGCTGATCACGGGTTCCTCCAGGCAGGAGGTGGAGCGATCCATGAACCTGGCCCTCCAGACCTGTGTCTCTCTCGGCCTCCTGGTCAACGAGACCAAGTCAGAACTCGTGTCTTCGCAGGTGATCAGCTTCCTCGGAGCAGAGCTCGACTCTTGTAGAGCCAGGGCTGGGCTCCCAGCAGACAGGGAGGAGGTTTTCTTCCCCTTTGCCTTATCATTTCTAGATAGGCAGTTGTGCCCTGCCCGGGACTTCCTGCGCCTGCTGGGTTACGTGGCGACCTACACCAGTGTGGTTCGATGGGCCGGCTGGAGAATGTGTTCTCTGCAGTGGGAGCTGGCCAGCCAGTGGTCTCAGCGCAGGGGTCATTTTGACCAGCTGGTCACTGTGACCCAGCAGATGTGGGACATACTCCAGAGGTGGTTAGTCCTGGAACATCTGCAGAAAGGGATCCCGTTTGTCCGTCCAGAGCCTACGGTCATCCTGACGACAGATGCATCTCTCATGGGCTGGGATGCCCACCTGGGGGAACAATAAAAAAAATAAAAAATAAAATATGGTCAACCACACAACTCGGCATGTGTTTCCATCTCGGGGTTGAGATGACAGCATGGACCTCTCAAGGTTCATATGCTGTCAGCTCCACCCCTCGATGGAAATACAGCCTTGTTGTGTATGGTTGCCCATACATTATTCTTTATGTTGCAGCCAGAGACTCAATTATCTCACTGTCGGGGCAAGAAGAAGAGAGTTCCCTAATGAGCAGATAAAGACAGAAGGGGGATTTTTCACTGTCAGCAAAGAAACAATTATAGTGAAAACTATAAGTAATACTTAATGGTTCTAATTTGTTTATGTATGTAAGGAGAGTGTGATAATCAGGGCAACAATTTTTAATTATTTTATTTTTTATTTAAGGTAGTTTTATTTTTAGGGCCCAGATGAAGTTTTTCTTTTACAGTATAAAGGTAGCAGCCATGTTTGTGGTGGAAGATCAGTTCTGGCGGTTGGGTGCTAACTGAAATGCCTGGTTTCCAAATGCCCACTGATTAGGGTTCCAAACTCTTCACCAGTCCTTTTTTTTAACCATGTGTAAACCATATTTTACACATAAATAAGAGCCAATCAGATTACTGGATTTTACCCTGCCATTTTATAGTCACCTGTAACAGTAGATCTTCTACAGACTGATCTCTTGCAGTATGTTATGACACTTGGGAGTTCCACCAGGTGGCTGTATGACACGGCAGCTTCTTCTAGCAGTCTTCCATAGGGGCCGCCCACACAACATCACTTCCTCAGGCTGAATATAAGTGTGGGTGGCCCCATGTACCCTCTGTTCATTTTTCCCCTGGCTTCAGCTCACACGGCAGCTAGCTTAATCTCCTGTGTTGCAGTCTTCGACATGAACTTGGACCCAATTGTTCTACTACTGTTCCAGGCCTGTGAACCACTCACAGATACCCCGGCTCTCCTTGGTTTTCAGCGGGCCAGTAACCCCGCTGCTCCTTAGCCCGGCACTCTTGCTGGGTCTGGGGCTTCATCTAAGGCTGACAAGGTAGCCCTGCTGGAACAGACCTCTGGGACCCGTGTTAAGGGTTCCCCGGCCAAGGGCTCATGTTCCTGGCATCGGAGGGAGCAGGACTCTCACTTCTCATACTCCCTCCGACATGGCCCATCGACTGTCAGTGGGGAAGCTCCCCCCATTGACAGAGCCTGCGTTGCTCAAATCCTCATCAACGGACCATACCCCATCAACAGAGCACTGTACAGTAACATTCCTCGTCGACTGGGCAGCTTCCGCCGTCAACGGGGCATGTTGTTTTATTTCCCTAAATCGGCCAGGGAGCTCTTTGCTCCAGCCAGAGCATGCTGATGCTTCTCTCTCATCGACTGAGGCTCTTCCCCCATCGATGGAGCACTCCTTGTTGATGGGGCAGCTTCCCCTGTCGACGGGACGTCATGTTTTTCGTTCCTTTTGACGGGATGCTTCCCCTGTCGATGGAACAGCTTGTTTCTTGTCGACGGGGCTGCTTTCCTCATTGACAGCAGGGGCTCTGCACCCCATGATGTCCCCAGTTTGGGGCTCCTCTTCTGTCCCCCCCTCGCCTATCCTGGCACTGGCACACTATTCCTGCGCCGATGGGCGTTCCCCCTACATAGCCGTTTTTGTGACCCTCGGGCACCCCCTCTTGTGTGCCCTGGGCCAGGTATCTGGGGTCTCGTCCCAAGTTCCTCACCCCTCCACCAGTGCCACCCCACAGGGGTCGGGATGCCTCCCCTGACTTTCCAGGTCTGCGGTCCCTGAGGTGCTTCGCCCTCCCCCAAGCGCTGCCTATGGGCACCCTCTGTCTGTGGACCTCCCCCCTTCCCAGGTGCCGGGCGTTGCCCGCATTGTCATGGAGGTCCTCCAGTCTATGGGTCACAGCCCAGCTCTGGACCCCCCGGCAAGGTCCTGTGCCGCGGCGTTCCCCTTCTCCTCTGCCTAAGCAGCTTTGCCCAGATCCAGCAGTCTCCGCCTGGTCCCCCTTCCCATTTTTGAGAATTCCCTCTATGGGGATTCAAACTGGGAGGATCCCTTCGTGGAGGATGCTTCTGATGGGGGCTTTCTGGATTGTGGGGACCCTGGTTACCCACTGTCCGCGTCCTCTTATATGGACGACGCCCCGCTTGACCATCCCGATGCCTCCTCATTCCCAGACCCTTCCTTCATGGATCTGATGTTGCAGATCCAGGATGTGTTTGGCTTCCCCGCTGTGGAGCGGGATACCTTTCGCCGGGACATGGCCACCTACCTCGACCTGCCCAAGGAGCCTGCCCTGGTTGTCCCTCCATTGATTCCTACGTATTTGAATGCCCTGTCTCAGGTTTGGCGTCATCCCGCTTCCACTCCACCCGCCCCGCGTGGACCAAACCGGCTTTACCGGGCCCCGTCAGACCATCCCTATCTGTCAGCCGCTCTTCTGGCTGACTCGGTGGTCATTACAACAGCTCGTGACCAGACTGCTCGGCCCCACCACACTAGTTCTGTGCTGTCGGATGCGGAATCCCGGCACCTGGATTTCCTTGGCAAGAAGGGTTATGCCTCCAGTACCTTGCTGCTTCGCATTCTCAACTGTATGGGACATATGGTCTGGTACCTCCGCACGTTGAGTGCCTCGGCTTTGGACCTGCTTGCCACCCTCCCAGGAGTCAGCCTGGTTGGCTCAGCCCATGTCCGCCATGTCCTCTCTCTCCCATCACCTGCTTCGAGTGGGCTACAATGCAGTAGACGCCTCTGCCCACCTCTCTGCCACCAGCGGCGCCATGCCTGGCTTCGGGTGTCCGGTTTGGCACCCGACGTCCAGTTGTTTGTTGCCGATGCCCCTTTCTGTGGGAACCAGTTGTTCAGCCCTGGTGCCCGGGCCATTCTGGATTCCCTCCAAGCTTCAGGGCATGCTCTGCGGTCGTTCCAGGACCTTTACCGTGCCCCCAGGGCCCTATCCTCCATTTCTGCAGGCAGGCCGTCGCATTCCTGGCCCCCTTACCAGGGTGCTGCTCGGGACCGCGGTAGGGCTTCTGGGGGGCTGCTATATCTGCCCCTCAGTCCCGTGCCTGCCACTAAACCTTAGCTGCAGCTCAGGGATTTCCCTCCCCCGCCTCCTCTTGCAAGCCTCGGAGGCACTCGGAGAGTCTCGCTACCATTTCTTTGGAGGCTTGTTTCCTGACACTGGATGCATCACTCCTCCATGTGGATCTGTTTGGAACTTCTGCTACTCTCCCTGTTGGAGCCTTTCAATTGTTCCTTCCTGTGGGATTACTGTTGCGTCTTGCCCCGGTACATTCCACCTCCTCCCGTGTGATCCGAGCTTTCGGAGCTCTACTGAATTTGACTTCATGCCACGGCTTTTCAACCCCTGCCTCACCAGGATGAATCACGGTGCCTGACCACATACTTTTCTTCTTGGTTTTTCTGCCCTACTGGGTGTGGTTCGAATTGACACTTCTGAGATTGTCTCTGACGCCATCCCCGTCAGGGGTTATACCGGCTGTCTCTGGGATTTCTTACGGCACTCCTCTACAGATGCCGCCTTACCTCTGCTTTTGCCTGTCCCATCCCTATCCTCGGGTCTGGTCACCTTTTCTTCTCCACTCCTTGCCCTTCCGGACTTTCTGAGTTGGAGGCTGTTTCTGCTGTGGTCCTCCCTTTGGTCATGCCATCTTGCCCGGTTTCTGCCCTGGCTGTCCTCCCGTTTGGGATTAACTGCTTGGCACACTCCCAAGTGTAATAACCTACTGCAAGAGACCAGTCTGTAGAAGATAGTATTGTTACCTAAGAACTTACCGTAACAGTAGATCTTCGAGGAACTGTCTCTTACAGTAGGTACAGTCCCGCCCTCCGTCCCCCTACCTTTTTGCTCAGGGTCCCCGGAACTCAGGACGTTGGGTGGGGACTCCTTGGTCCCTCGGTTTCCCTCTGTCCTCGCCTTGCGTGCTGCAGTCAGTGGGGAACAGGGGGTATTTGAGTCCACCCACACTTACACTCGGCCTGAGGAAGTGATGCCGTGTGGGCGACCCCTGTAGAAGACTGCTAGAAGAAGCTGCCGTGTGATAGCACCACCTGGTGGAACTCCCACGTGTAATAACCTACTGCAAGAGACAGTTCCTTGAAGATCTACTGTTACGGTAAGTTCTTACCTAACGATACTTTCTAGGCATGGTATATGATGTTCATCCACGCAAACCCACCCTACCTCCCCTGGCTGTGGTGCCCCCCTCTGCTTCCAGCGGGCAAGATCAGGCGTCATGGGGTGAAGCCAAGGGAGTTACCACCTGGGTGAGTGGGAGAATCCAGCTTGAAGACATTCTGGTGAACTCTTAAAGGGGAAAGGCACTGCCAACAAGTGTGGATGAACATTATATACCACTCCTAGAACTACTATTACAGGTGAGTAACCTGTTTTTCTTTGTCGTTCTGTCAGTTCACTCAATTCCAGCCCTACAGGACGGCCTCCATATCCCCTGATTGGTTGTGCTGCTTTCTGTTCTATATAAGTCCTCATAAAAAAAAGCCTGAAATTGTCTGTTTCCCTATAGGTATACAAATTTACTTGGGGTTGGCCCTCTTTTTTTAAGTACTTTAACTGTATGACTGGTTATCTTCTTACCTACTCGAAGCTCCAGCAGTTTGCCTGCATGGTCTCCATGTTCATAGTAATGCTGTGCATATCGCAGTTTTCCTCTAGCATGTCTCATCAGTAATTCTTTCAGCCCCCCTCTATATTTTTCTAACTCTATTAAGATGGTCCTGTTGCGGGTCTGTTTGTGCTGCCCTTCCAGTTCTTTGATTTTCCCTTCTAGTTGTGCTTGGATTGAGGATAGTCTCTTCTTTCTTTGTGCTGCATGAGCTATGATCTCCCCGTGTATTACCACCTTCAAACCATCGTAGACATACTTCTGGGCTACTTTTCCTCCTGTAGTATTCTCTTAGTAATCTGGAATTAACTTCTGGATTTTGGAGACCAATTCTTCTTAGTCTCCATGTGGTACGAGTGTCTCTGGTTCCTGTCTCCATGTCTGTAGAGACTGGGGTATGGTCTGAGATGGTTTAGTGGTGAATACTGCTTTTAGTAACCTTGTGCCCCTCTCTTGCATCTACACTGAATCTATGGATTCTGGCAGTGGCAGAGCTAGGGGGGGCTGGGGGGGGGCGATCGCCCCTCCTGGCTGCCCCAGTGTGAGTAGTGGCACCCTGCCACATCTTTACTCACTGTTTTAGTGCCCATTGTGGAGCCCGTGCTTGACTGAATGGCCTCCCAAACCTGGCTCTGCCACAGGATTCTGGAATATGAGTCATTGGGGAGGTATATTAAGTTAAAGGAGTAGTCTTGTTCTGCTGCATGCTAGTGTCTCCACACATCTAGAAGCCCCGTCTCTGCTATTGTTGCATTTAGTTCTTTTTCTGCTACCTTAGTAGCTGTATTGCCCAACAAATCCATTCCTCATAAAGGAGGCCACACAATTGAAGTCCCTGGCTAGTGCTGTTTTGCCCCATCTCCACCCCTGCTGTTTTCTGGGCAATTGTCCTTGCAAACCTCGGGGAGTCTTAGTTGGAGGTGTACACATTAAGAATGTAATCTGTTGTCCACTGTAAGTTACCCTGACATGGACCATTCACCCTTCCCTATCTCAAGGAGAAGCCCTTTCTTACTAGGATCGCAACTCCTGCTTTTTTTTGCAGATGGGTGTGAGGACACTTGCACCTTATCCACCCGCTCCCTCCTCAGCTTTAGGTGTTGTGGGGTACAGGTGGTTCTCCTACCAAAGGAATGTGTCTCTCTCCACCAAGTCACTTCAGTTTGGCCAGTACTTGGTTGTGTTTAGCCTCATCACATTAAAAGATCTTACTTTGTCTATCCATCATCACAGCACCATAGTGTAGGCCCTTGCTCCTGGACACCCCCATCTCACTGTGTGTGTGTGAGTGCACCTTCTCCGGTTCCCTGAAGTAGTGCAAATTCTAGGCTTGCTAATGTGGACATGAACTCCTATAAACACAAGGGTTACTACCTTGATGGTCTTCCCACAAAATGTTCTTAGTTTGTGAAGTATACCATTATTGTGTAACCGCTCCCATGTCCATCACATTCTTGACTGCTGAGATCCTTATCCATGCTTTTTTTTAATTTTTGCACTGTTACTTTTTGGTACTCTTGCCTTGCTTACTGCAATTTCCTGCTCATTGATTTACCTAAATAATCTGTCTAGAACACTGCTGCCCACCTTCTCACAACACTGCAGGAAGCCTCCGGCAGGGGTATGCCAGTCCCTGGGATGCAGAGGCTGGAGATCTGAAAGGACTCTTCGTGGTAGCGAAAGATGAGTTTAGCAGGCACATGGCGGGGATAGAAGCCAGAAGGAGTTGGGGTGCTAGTGGGCAGGAGAAACATAAGGGAGGAGCAAAGCAGGGTTTCTGTTCCCTTCCAACACGACCCCAGAAATGGAGTGCATGTGAAAGTCAGACGGCACACTAGGACACAATGTAATTAAAAATGCAATACACAAGCAGCCAGAACAAAGAGATGCCACTCACCAAACAGACAAGCTCCCCAAGTGCATTCGACAACACATGACGTCTTTCTTGGGGAGTGGCTGCTTTTGTATTAGAAACATAGACAATGACAGCAGAAAAAGACAAGAGATTCATCAAGTCTGCCCAAGTTCCCTATAATCCATGAAACCTACTGTTATTCCAGGGTACTAACCGTCCCCATCCTCTCTCTATTCTGCTCCTTGGTCCTGTCTCCTCAGGTAACCTAATGTCCCAGCCCTACTTGAATCCCCTGACCGTTTTCACACCCACCACTTCAGCTGACAGACTGTTCCACGGTTCCACCACCCTTTCTGTAAAGTAGTACTTCCTCACATCACATCTCTCCTGAACCTACCTCCTGTTAATTTCCATTTGTATCCACATGACCGCAAACTGGTATTCAGGCTAAATAGTTCCCCGCAGTTCACTTTAATTCCTTTAAGGAACTTGAAGGTCTCTGTCATAATCAATCAAATCTTTATTTATCCAGGCGAACAGCGTTGAGCAAGCTCATTTACAAGGTGGACCTGCATCACACAAGGTTGAAATACAATGCGTTTATGTACAGACAGAAGGACAAAACATGTATATACATAATAAACAAGCTATGTGACAAGATAAGCAGTGTAATATTTGAGCACATAATGTATTCTAATTAAATACATATGTTCAGGGAAGGAAAAAAAGGGATATTGGTATGGGAGCTATAAAGAGAGGAGGATGCAGTAACAATATTAACAGAAACCTCAGACAAAGTGCAGGTATCAAGGGGAAAGGAAATGGGGGGCATGGGTGGGAGTGAGGCAGAGAGTGGAAACTCAGGTCGGCTAGGGGTTGGGAACACAGAAGTAGTGTCAGGGTAGGAGTTACAGTACAGGTTTCCTAAATGGTAACGCTTGTGGAGGGCAAGGAGAAGTGCAAAGGGTGGATAGTACGTAGGTGGGGAGCAGTTTGAGATGGTGGAAACAGCGGCATACTTCTGTGACGGTTTTGGCATACAAGGTCTTGAATACTGCAAGACTAATTTGGGACCTTAATTTCAAGGATTTCTGCAGCTTATTCCAGGGAGTCTGTAGTGAGAAGCCTATGGCCGCTCTCCCAAAAACGTGTGCAGACCCTAGGAACCTTCAAGGAAATTATGGAGCAACTCCTTAAGGAATAGTTTCGGAGACTGCTTAGAGGCAGTAAGTCAATAATATACTGTGGTAATTTATCGGAAACAGCTCTGAATGTCCATACAGCTGCATTTCTATTTCACCTGTATTTAAGGGAGGTCCACCTCACGGCAGCATATAAGGAGCAGTGGTGGGTGGAGAAGGGGAGACCGGTAATGAATCGCAATGCTCTGTGGTATAGTAAGTCTAGTTTTCCCAGATATGAGGCGCTGCATTGGCTATAAATGAAGTCGGCGTAGTCAGTAAAGGAGACGAATGTGGATTGGACGAGCTGCCTTTTTGCCCGTGTTTAGAAGGCGCTTTATCCAGTAGAAGAGACCAAGCCTCTGCCTCAGTTTTTTCAGCAATTCCTCCAAGTGATCCACAAAGGAGAGAGTGTGGTCTAGCCAGACCCCCAGGTATTTGAACTTCATTACAAACTCCAAGTTTTCACCTAATAAGGTAGTGATAGGGGTAGGTTACCAGTAATAGCAGGGTGTATCATGTGGTTGCCTGGTAAAAGTATCATCACCTTTGTTTTCTTGGTATTGAGGAGCAGCTTTTTTGCTAAGAAGCTGGTGCTACAAGATATTAAAGTTCAATTGCAAGTCTTCGCAGGCAGCTTCAGGTGATGACCGGCTTAGGTAGAGTACTGTATCATCTGCAGACAGGTGTATGTTGGCCTCCTTAATGCCAATATCTATGCTGTTAATATATAGTGAATAAGAGTGGTCCCAGAATAGAGCCCTGTGGGACACCTCTGATTAACGGTTTGAGGGAGGAAAGCTCTCCCTTTGCCTTGACCTGCTGGTGCCTATCCATTAGATAATCATGGAACCAGTCCAGTGAGGTAGTGTCAAGACCCAAGGCTTTTAATGAAGAAAGAAGCAGACAATGGTCGACAGTGTCGAATGCCTTACTGAGGGCTAGGAAAACAGCACAGATAAACTTTTTTATTGTCTAGATCACGCTGCCAGTCATTTGTTACCTTAGCCAATGCCGTAATTGTACTATAGTTAGCTCGGAAACCTGACTGTATTGGGTTTAAAAAGTTTGTGTTTATTAGGAAAGCTGTCAGCTGGGCGTTCACAATTTTTTCTAAAAGTTTTAATAGAACGGGGAGAAGCAAAATTTGCCTGTAATTATTTAGGTCACAGGGATCCCCAGATTTAAAAAGCGGTATGATATGAGCAGTTTTCCATAGATTGGGGAGAGGCCCTTGAGACAGTGACAGATTAAATAGGTGAGTAATTGGCACAGCTAGAACATGCCAGGCAATCTTAAGGTAGTAGGGGTCAAGCAAATCCGCGCCGGCGCTTTTCTTGGTGTCCAACTGTAGGAGAAGGTCTTCAACTTCTTTCAGAGAGGCAGGTGAGAAGGAAAAGGCGGCACTTGTTAGATTGGATTCAGGGGGCAGTACAGTCATCTGGGAGCACATGGTGCAAGCGGGCGAGTTGCCGAATGCTAGACCAGCGGAAGCAAAATGGTTATTGAAGGCTTGTAAAATCTCCTTTTTGTCACTGATAGTTACATTGTCCAATGAGATTTTTGAGGGGAGCGCATTTCCTATCATATGTCCAGATAGCTCTTTTATTGTGGACCAAAATTTGGTGGGGCATTTTGAGGCAGAGTCCGGCTCTGAGCGGTAGAAATTAGACTTGGCCTCTCTAATCAACTTAGTACAGGAGTTTCTGGCAGTTCTGAAGAGGCACCAGTCTTTGGCTAGTTGTGATTTGCGGGCTTTTTTCCAAAGCAAGTCTCTATTTACTAAAGCGGTCTTAAGGTCAGCAGTGAACCAACAATATGTTCTAGGCTTTATGTGGATTTTTACCAGTGGAGCGTGGGTGTTGAGGGCATTTGTTATAATTTCCTGGAAGATATCATATGCTTTGTGTACTGTTTTGGCAAGGTAGAAGTTCTGCCAGAGCAGTGAGGCTTTCAGTTCGTTGATATAAGCCAGCGGGTCAAAGTTCCGTTTGGATCTTTTAGTAGAGAACTTCGTGGCAGATGTCAGTTTAGGGTTGGCCCTTACACCAGCGATGAAACAATGGTCACTTACATCGGCATGAAAGATGCCAGCATAGGAGAAGTGCAATTTATTCACTAGTAAGACATCTAGCAGCGTGCTATTCATGAGATTGTTGTTGTTAATGCGTGTTGGTTCGTTGACAAGTAGTGATAGTCCATGGGAGTCACAGAATGATTTGAGGGGTAACGAGGCACTGGACAGCCAGTCATAGTTAAGGTCCCCTAGTATAATTGTTTTGAGGTTACTAGAGTCCATGATAGACGAAAGGTGAGACAGGAGCTGCAACCCAGCGGATGGTGATCTGTAGTAGCCTATGATACGGAGGGCTATCGCAGGTGTAATTTAATTTTTATGGACATACATTCAAATCCATTAGCAATAGAAGAGGAATCAAGGGAGGAGACCGTAAATTTGTCCTTAATATAGATGGCGACTCCACCACCCCTGGTTTGTCTATCGGATCTGAATAGCAGATAGTTGGAAATGCTGACCTCCTTATCAAGAGTAGATGGGTGAAGCCAGGCAGGGCCGGATTAACATGTATGCAAATAACGCCATAGCGTAGGGCCCCGTGGTTCAGACGGGCCCCCGCCTTTTGCCACCCACTGTAGCAGCTGATTTGTAATTTTTTATTTTTCTAATTTTCTTAATCCTTCTTCCGCCCTGCTTGCTGTGTGACTGGGAGACAGATTGCCCCCAGGCCCCAAAAAAAGCACCAGTGGTTCCCAGCCTGACCCCAGCGAGTGAGTTTTATGGCACCGGTCCCACCTCTGTAGACCACACACCAGTCATGAATGTGTGAGAGGTCCTCCAGAGTACAGAGGTGTGGCTAAGTCCTGAGGAGTGGGAATCACTGTGGCAAACTGGCAGTGCGTGCGTGCCTTACGTCGAGCAGGGCCATGCAGTGAGGAGTCGATGGACTCGCTGATAAGAGGACATCAGGACAAGAAGGATGAGAAAGTAGAGAGACAGAGCTGTGTGGATGACATCGCTCATCGTCATTGAGCATCGGTGGAGGTGTCCGTGAGACGTCCGTCTCTCTCTCGACTCGATCGAAAAAAAAAGCAAAAAAAATAACAAGCTGCGACTACGAGAGAGACTAGAGCAGGCCGCTGACTGCAGAGTCGAATAGCCGGATTTGTTTTGTTTAAGCGGTAAGCCCCTGGCTTCACCTGTTGTACTTTGTTGCTGCAGTGTTTAGTGTTGAGGAAGGAGGAGGATTCTTCCTACTATGCAGCCAGCAGCTGGGTCCAGTGGTCCGTGACCCATCCCATCCGATCCCCAAATCGTTGTGCCAACACCACGGCACCACCTGTGACGTGATTGTGATCTTGAGGGCCCTCTTGTCCATCATCATGACTAGGAGTCCAAGGGCAACATTGATCTCCTCTCAGCCAGGCCAGGGCAACCAAGGAGCAAAGCGTAGGAGGAGTTGCGGTATGTTGTTTTCTTAAGAACTAAAGTACAATGATGGCATTGGTTGCTGGTGCACAGGTCAGCACAGAGAAAATAAATAAAAAGTAGAAAGTACAACAATGGGGGGTACAAAACAGTGTTCAAATTAGTTGTCAGAAAGGCAAAGCATGTCTGAGTCAGTGGCTGGCTGGATAACCTAGCAGGGCAGGGTCGAGAAAGCGAATAAAATGATCTGTATGCTAAAAAAGGTAAAGCCTACTACCACAACAAGCTTATTCCCCTGGTAAAATCTTTCTTCCTTCCTTCCTATTCTTTCCCCTCTATTTCTCTCTCTTTCCCTCTTTTCTTTTGTTTCTTAGTTATTTCAAAAGTTTTACAAGGAGGCAAGGTGAGCTGCTAATAGCTCATTTCCAGATGTGTTCGGGGATAGTTCCGAGAAGAAGAAATAATATTAAGAGCATTGCAAAAGTAGAAGTCTCATACGGCAATATGGAATATCAAAGGAGAGTAATTATACTAACTGTATGGCAAATCATTGCAACAGGCTGGCTCAGGCAGCAGATACAAATTCTGAGGTTTTGTTAGAAAAATAAAGTCCGAGGGATGCAGGGAATCAGCTCATCCATAGTGAGCATCCTAGAACGGCCACCAGCGATAACCTTCTGGCAAGCAAACACTAGGGTGTCAAAAACAGAAACAACGTGGTGTAATCCATCAACAACACGTGTCTGACCCCCGCCTCAATCATCACCGCATCAGGACATAGTAATGGAGATCAGGCAGGGAGCACTACACATGCAGGTATGGCCGGGGAATGAGCGGAGCAAAATGGCCAGGGCAATACATGTGTGTATGTGTTGGGGGGAGTCAAGAAGTTGGGGGTCATGAACAGACAGTTGCAGGTGGGAGTAGCAAAGTAAAGAAAAAAGGAAGACTTAAAGGGAAACACCAGAAAACCTAGAGAGTACAGCAGCTGTTGTAGAAATGCCCGATTAGGGCTTATAGCAATAAAAGGGTTTTTTTTTTTGTTTTTTTTTTTATTACATGCTACATTTCTGTCTTTTTACTTTTAAAGAACTGCGCCATCTGTAATGTCTGCCGAGCTGTCCGTAGCCATCTCATGCACCCATGGTTGCTTCTGGGGTATGGGTTATACTTTGCCATTAATTGGTAGCCCTTATTAGCATAACCCACATGCCAGAGCCCACCTGTGGTGCACAACATGGCTGTGAGCAACTCTGCAGACATTACGGATGACATGGTTCTTTAAAAGAAACAGGTACTAAAAAATTCCAATTATTGATACAAGCCCTAAGGAGGCAGTATAGCACAGTGGATTAAGGTTCAGAACTGCAAACCTAGAGACCTGGATTTGAATCCCACAGCCCCCACTTGTACACTGTGTGACCCTAAGCAAGTCACTTAACTTCCTTGTGCTCCCAGGTCACATCTGGAAACAAGCTTGAGCTTAGTGTGCCTTTCCTGGTTAAACCATTTCCCCTTCCCCCAGTCAGGTTGGGTGTTTCTGCAGCAGCTGTTGCACTTTAAGGAAGAAAGCAGGAAAGGCAGAGCAGATGGACAGGGGAGGGAGGGAGGACCAGAGTCTAGAAAAGTGATATGAGAAAGCAGATTGATCAACAGTAGATTCCCTAGAAGAAATAGAGAGGGAATGGGGAAATGTTACTGTGGAGAGGGAGAGAGGAAGGAGGGGGAGAGAACAGTAAAGATGTAAGGCAAGAGGAAAGGGAAATTTGGATATAAAAAAGGCTCAATTGGAAAGGTGCATGGCATCAAGAGAGAGGGGAGTGAAAGGGGAGAGGGAGCAGTGATAGATAGAAAGAGGACAGTCTAATGCAAAATAACAAATAGAGGGGAAATAGGGGATCTAGTCTGATAATTGAGGATTTGGGAGCATCACTATAGACTATATCACCATAGCTTGAGTACCCTGGTTGTTGCAGCCTTGCCGGCATGGTGCAGAGGAAGAGTGGGATGTTGGCATTTAGGGGCCCCCCAGGCCACAAAATATAATTTGGAGTAGGGCCCCCACATCCATTAATCTGGGCCTGAAGCCAGGTTTCCGAGATCACAAGAACGTCTGGTTCAGTGTGTGTGACCCAAGCCTGGATTGAGATGAATTTTTTTAAAAGGCTGCATGCATTGACATGCATAAAACTAATTCCTTTTAATTTTGTGAGTTCTGAGGATGATGAAAGGTCTTTTGTTGGACCAGGGTTGAGTTCAGCATTGCCTGAACAGAGTAATAGGATGAGCACAACTTTCCTCAAGGCAACAAGGGATAGCTTGGAGATTTTAGTCATTTGACGGCTACATGAAGCATCAGAATAGGAGTACTTGGACCTGTTTTTAGTACTATGTTGCCATAGTGATACATAGCATAAGACCCTTGCTGCGTAACTCCAGGGAATATAGTTACTGAGTGGATATGGTGGATTTCTTCATATAGGCATCCGCCTTATAGAGGCACCCCATGTATGAAACACAATTTGGTGTAGGTGCGGGAGCGTAGGGATAGCGCATGAATTAAATAATGGCTCAATATGTAAGCACTCTTGTGGTGAAGAGTATATGTCCCCATTGAGGTAGGTCCTACCCAGTGGGTTTCCTAGAAAGGGAATTGCACAAATGGCGGCAAGGAGTTGGAGTCAAAGCATGCCACGGCCATAATTCCAGTTTGTGGGGCCAGGTACAGAAGTTGAACTAGAGAGGCAGCGCCCCCTTGAGATGGGCTCCGAAAGCAGGACTTCAATGTTTGGCAGCGCCACAGAGAAAAACAGCATGCCACTAGGTTCGGTAGCCTAGAATGTATACAGTCAGTGTATGTAATAGTGGAAGAGGAATAGGATAGGCAGGAGAAGGGCCAATGACAGCCGGGGGCGGAGCAACATGGTCTATATAAGAAAGGTCCGGGAGGCGAGATGGGAGGGTGGGTGACAATTTGCGGCTTTGCCTTACCTCTCAGGGAGCGTAGTCCGAGCAAGTGGTCTCGGGCAGCGGCTTCAGGAGCGCGCCAGCTGCCCGGTGGCTGTGGTTTCCTGCGGCGTCTGAGCTGGGAGCCCTAGAGGGTTCTCGGCTGAAGAAAGAGAGAGAGAAGGGTCCAATGCATACTGGAGCAAGACAATGGGTCAGCTATCCAGTGTAAAAAAAACAATTTGCAAGTGAATGGGACAGCGATTTCCTCGGTGCCCTGAAGTCTGGCTTGCAGTTACAGAGGCAGGAAAGTATCATTAACACAGTCTCAGTAGGCAAAAGGCAGGAGATTCCACATTTAAAAGCATTTTAACATTTAAGCAGCAATATTTTAACAATTTTTAGCCCTTTTCCAAGCAAGAACAACTCCTTTTTGCCAAATTACATTCAAAATCAATGGAGAAGGGGAGAGAGCCAATCAGAGCGTGCCTAGAGAAGGCACTCGCGCTCCGATTGGTTTGCAGCTTTGCCCCTCCCCTCTCGTCTCCAGTGAGTACATATTTAGTGCCTCGAGGTGCTCCTCATAGGATCTGCCCTGCTGTCCCTGAATCATTTTTGTTACTCTGCGCTACACTGTCTCAAACCTATCCTTTCTGAGGTGAAGAACTCCAGAACTGGGTGCAGTACTCTAGGTTAGGCCTCACCAGGGTTCTTGGGGGTATTACCTCTTTTCTTCTGCTCTCAGTACCCTTCCCAATACATCCCAGCATCCTGTTAGCCTTGCTATAGGCCTTGTTGCACTGACTCGATTGCCTAATTGAGTTGCTAATGATAACTCCCAGATCCCGTTCCTCAGCTGTAGTGCTAAGTTTTTCTCCTTCCATCCAGTACTCTGTCTTGGGGTTCTTTCTCCCCTAGGTGCATTATCTTGCACTTTCTAGCATTGGATTTTAACTGCCAGACCTTTGACCACCGCTCTAGCTTTTGTAGGTCTCTCTGCATTTCCCTTATTCTCTTGTCGCTGTCCACCCTCCCACATAGTTTTGTGTCATCTGCAAAGAGACACGGCCTGCCCTGGATTCCTTCTCCAATGTCACTAATGAACATGTTGAAGAGGACCGGACCCAGGACCAATCCCTGTGGAACCCCACTCATAACCTCCCTCTGCACTGATTTAACCCCATTGACCACCACCCTCTGCTGCCTCCCCTCTAACCGGTTACCCACCCAGTTCACTAAGGGTTTAGCTGCACCCAGGTCTTCCATCTTCTTGAGCAATCATTTGTGAGGTACCGAGTCAAAAGCTTTGCTGAAGTCAAAGTAGAGCAGATCCAAAGTGTAGCCCTCGTCTACTTCCTTTGTCACCCAGTCATGGAAAACTATCAGGTTAGTCTGATAAAATCTTCCTGCCACGAAACCATGCTGTTTACTATCCTGGATCCTGTTGCTCTCCAGGTAGTATATGAGGTCCCCTTTGATCAGTGACTCCATCAGCTTCCCTACTGTAGAGGTTAGACTGACAGGCCTGTAGTTCCATGGTTGCTGCTGTTGCATTTATGGCTGTTTTTACAGAGCACTCCTATGGATTAAAATAAATGAAACTCTGTCCCAGTGTGCCAGTTTTCTGTTGTTGCTACAGTTTTGATATGTGGATTAGGCATCCCTCGGGAAATTTTATTGCTGGGGCTTTCCTGTTTGTGCATGTGAAAGTCAGAGACTGCATGATCATGAATAACAGTTTGTGTGTATTTCCATGCTTGGGTGTAAAGTAAGTTCCAGATTTGCTGCAGCTACAATATCATTTACAGTTTGTTTTTTGTAGAGCAGTACTGTTGCTTTCTCTGTTTTGTTTTTATTTACTAGTCTCCCTCCTTTCAAACAACATGAAGTCTTGCTATATTATGACTATTGCAGTTTGCCCCAGCCTTAGAACTGCTCCGGAGGTGAAAGAGTTAACTTCCATGCAGAGCATGGAGCTTAGAGCGCGAGCTCGGTTCAGAAGCTCTGTTTGGCTGGTTTCAAACCGAAACCGTCAGATTCTTTACTCCGCCTCACTGAACAGTCGCTCCGGAGATTCCTCCTGTTGCTCGGTTCATTTCTTCGGTTTAAAGCGCTATTTCTCAGTTTAATTTAACCGCGATTTCATTATTTTAACCGCAAAACCGATCGGTTCAGGCTCTGTCTATGGTAATCGTAAGTAATAGATAGGGTTTTTTCTGTGTGGAACTTGTAAAGTATTATCGGTTCGGTTGAACCGATCGCGTTGTATTTAAATATAAGTTTAAAGCCTTTTAAGGCTTTTTAGAGTGCGGTTCCCGGTTCTTATCGGTTCTAAAAAAAACGGATTTCATTACGGTTTTTTTCCACGACCCGTGACACGGTTTGGAACCGATAAGGGTGTCTTGCCTGGCACTGCCATCAAAAGGGCAAGTTGGTTGGTTAGGCTGGCATCATGTCTGAGAAACCCAAAAGAAAACCGGCCCACTGGTTTCAACATCGTAGTGTCTGTGGGGAAGCCTTTGCCAAGGCTGACCCACACACTACATGTGTTCATTGTCTGGGGTTTGACCACCTCAATTCAGACTGCCAGTTTGTAAAATTTCCTGCAGCCACCCTGGACAAGAGAGTGGGCAGGCTCAGGGAACGAGAGGCCAAAAAGTCCGCTGACCGGATGGCCAGCCCGGTTCGGTGCCAACTGAACCGAGGGAGTGCCTCTGACCAGGGCGAGACTTCCTCGGCAACGAAAAGCTGACTCTGGAGGAGCCAGTTCCAGCAAAGAAATCTAAAAATCAGCAGGTTTGGAGTCCAAAATTCTTCTCCAACTGCTGCTGAGATAGCCAGGGCAATACAAATTGTCCAGTCCCTGTCCTCGGTTCCCTCCGAACCGCCACTGTCTGGCAAAAGGTCGGTTCGGTCGGTTCCAGTGGTTCAGGATTATGATATAGAAGAGTTCTATGAACCAGAGGAGGGGGATGAGGATTATGATCAGTGTGAATGTGACTTTGAAAGTCTGGATGTGCCCATTGAACCGGACATCTCCCCAGACAGACCTTCAGGTGAGTCTCCCCCTAGGCTTTCTGAGTCCCCTTCTCATTTTTTGTTTTATAAAAAAGTTGCTGAGACCCTCCAGCTTCCCTTAGAGGAGGCTTTGGATGAGCAAGAGGAGCCTGACTATGTGGAGATGATGGATATCCCAGAGTCCAGGAGGTTGTCCATCCCTTTACATAAATCTTTCAGAAAACAAACAATAAAAATTTTAAAAGCTCCTAATTCTGTGCCTCCTGTGGATAAAAAGATGGACAGGAGGTACACTTTGTCAGGTCCTGATACAGATTTTCTTTCACAGCAATGCAGTCATGTTGGGGTAGTTCAGGCTGTAGCCTGTGATAAAGCTAATATTCCACTGGCTTCACATCCTCCTGATAAGGATTCCAGGAAGATTGATGCCATGGCCAAAAAAATACATGGCAGCATCCTTGGGACTCAGACAAGCTAACTGTATGGCTTATGTTGCAAGATACCAGAAATCTAGATGGGATACTGTCATGGCCTTAGCCAAACAGGTCCCTGGCCAGCTCAAGGAGCTGGAGCAGGTGGCTCTTGATGGTATTGAGGCATCTAAGGTGCAATTCCATGCTGCAGTGGATTCTAACAATGTGTCCTCTAGAGTCATGGCTACATCTGTGGCTTTTCAGATTGGCCTGGCTCAGGTGTACTACTTTGTCACAGGATACCCAGTCTAAGGCTATGGATTTTCCTGTGGTGGGAAATTCTCTGTTTGGGGAGCAGACAGAGAATTATATGAAAAAATGGATGAATATAGAACCACTTACAGGAGTGCACAAGCCAAGGAACGGCAAGCCACTCCTCAGAGGCAGCCCCCAGGGGTAGGGTGAGCCTTTCAGGCCTTTTACCAGACTCAGGCCCCTCCTTCAGCCTATGTACAGAGGGGGTTCTTCAGAGGTAGAGGCAGGCAGAGGGTTCGAGCAGGCCTGCTCCCACCCCTCAGCCTAAAGCCCCTGCCAAACAGGCACCCTGATGGGATGCCCAGCGTCGGCTCTCCACTACCTGTAGGGGGCAGGTTGGCTCACTACGTCCAGGACTGGCAGTCTTTAACTTCAGACAGGTGGGTCCTGGAAGTAGTGAGCCAGGGTCTGGTTCTCAGCTTCAAGAAATTTCCAAAGATGAGAGCCAGATCTTTTCCACCTACAAACCCTTTAGAGAGTCTTGCTTTGGAAACAGAAGTCTCAACCCTCCTGGCTCTCAGAGCTGTAGAAAAGGTTTCTCCCCTTCACCAGGGCAGGGTCTGTACTCCAGGTACTTCCTTACCCCAAAAAGACAGGAGAGTGGCGGCTATCCTGGATCTAAGATATCTGAACAAGCACCTTTAAAGCCAAAGTTCAAAATGGTGACACTGGGAATGATTTTACCTCCCTAAGGCCAGGGACTGCTGGCCTCCCTGGACCTCAAAGATGCCTACTTCCATGTTCTTATCAGAAGCTCCCATGAAAGTACCTCAGATTGAACTGCCCTCAGGCCATTATCAGTTCAGGCAATGCCCTCGGCCTCACTTCTGCCCCAAAGTGTTCACAAAGTGTCTGGCAGTAGCAGCCACCTAAGAAGGCAAAAGATTGCCATTTTTCCCTACCTGGACGACTGGCTCATTGTGGGTCAGTCTCCAGACCAGGTCATATCACACCTGCTAGTTACCCAGCAGCTGCTTACCTCTCTGGGATTTCTTCTCAATCTTCCAAAGTCAGTTTTGGAACCTGTCCAGGTACTCACCTTTATAGGCGCAGAACTGGATACAAAGCAGGCCAGAGCCTTCCTTCCCTTGGAAAGGGTAAGGACCTTAGTGGCCCTGGCCGCCTCCTTCACTGTACAGGTCTCTCGACCAGCAAGGCATTTCCTGCAGCTCCTAGGGCACATGGCTGCCTCCACAGCTGTGGTGCAAGGAACAAGATTTCAGATGAGGGACATTCAGTTCCATTTGAGAGCTTTCTGGTCTCAAAGAAGAGATCCTCTATCCAAGTTAATCCCAGTGTCCCGAACCCTGATCCAGGCCCTTCAGTGGTGGCAGGATCAGAGCAATCTGAGACAGGGGGTGCCTTTCATCCCTCTGTCCCATTCCTTGACCCTTACTACAGATGCATCCCTCTTGGGATGGGGAGCTAACATGGGCGACCTCTCCACCCAGGGATTATGGTCTCCTCAGGAATCTCTGCTCCACATCAATCTGTTGGAACTCAGAGCTGTTTTTCTAGCACTTCAGGTTTTCTCTGCATCTGTTCAGAGCAAGGTGGTACAGGTCAGAACAGACAACACCACTACAATGTGGTACATCAACAAACAAGGGGGCACTCGGTCTTGGCCTTGTGCACCGAGGTGATGAAGTGTGGTCTCTGGCTTACTCCCTGAACACTTCCTCATAGCAGTTCACCTCCCAGGCAAGGACAATGTCCTGGCAGATGCCCCTCAGCAGGATTTCCAGGCCATCACGAATGGTCACTGGATCCCTAGTACTGGGGATAGTGTTTGCCAGATGGGGCCTCCTCAGATAGATCTTTTCGCAGCCCAGACAATTATCAACTTCCACTGTTTTGTTGCAGGCCCCCAGTGTTGGCTCAGTTCCCTGGATGCCTTTCTCCTCGATTGGGAAGGGAAGTTTCTGCATGCCTTTCCCCTTCCTCTCCTGTTCAAAGTACTAGTCAAAATCAGGTCTCAGCCCTGCAAAATGATCCTGATTGCTCCAGACTGGGCCAGGCAGCCCTGGTACCCACTCCTTCTGTCCTTAGCAGTCCATCTTCCCTGTGTCTCCCAGGAACCACAATCTGTTAACCTGTGCTCAGGGAGAGTTTGGTATCGAATCTCAAATCCCTCAACCTCAAGGCTTGGCTCTTGAGCAGTTAGAGTTGCTGATTTGCAACTTTCTCAAAGTGTTCTCGAATCCTGAAGGCTGCTAGGAAGCCTTCCACCAGGGCTACCTATAACTCCAAGTGGAAAAGGTTTTCCATATGGTGTTCTGGAAGCATGTTTCCCAGAATCTGCTGATCTACCCACTGTATTGGACTACATGGTCCATCTTAATTCTTTGGGACTGAGACCGGCCACCCTGAAAGTGCACTTGGCTGCTGTCTCTGCCTTCATTTCAGCAGGAAGCCTCTTCTCTTTCTGCTCATCCTGTATTTTCAAGTTTTTTAAAGGGTTGCTTCACACCAATCCTCCATTCAGGACCCTGCCCGGCTTGGGATCTTAATGTATGCATTGCTCAACTAATGCAACCCCTTTGAGCCTCTGTCTTGGCACAGCTTAAGTATTTGACTTGGAAAACTGTATTTCTGGTAGCCATCACTTCTGCCAGGCGATTAGAAGTGAGTTACAGGCTTTATCAGTAGAAACTGACTTTATTTCCTTTCACAGGGAAAAGTGGTCCTCAGGACTAACAGGAAGTTTTTGCCTAAGGTGGTTTCAGATTTCCACCTTAACCAATCTATTTCACTTCCAGTGTGCTTCACTGACCATTCCTCCTCTGGTGAGAGGAGGCTGCACAGCTTAGATGTTAAGAGGGCCCTAAGTTACTACATAGAGCGCATCAAGGGTCACAGGTTTGACTCCTCCAACTGTTTCTCACTTATGGTGAGGTTGGGAAAAGGAGACCTGCCACTAAAAGATCCATTGCCAGGTGGATCGCTTTCTTGTATCCAATTTTGCTATCAAAAGCTGGGTAAGGTTCCCCCCTCAGGCCTGAGGGCTCACTCTACCAGAGGTACAGCTGCATCTCTAGCTGCTGCTAGAGACATCCCTATCTTGGAGATATGTCAGGCAGCTACTTGGAAGACAGTACACAGTTTCACCAAGCATTACTCCCTGGATATTCAGGCCAGGAGGGATGCTCGCTTTGGCACAGCCGTGCTTCAGAGCCTATTCCCTAAGTAGGTTCTGTCCTCCTCCTCCATGGAGGTACTGCTGTGTAGTCTACAATAGTCATAATATAGCAAGACTTCATGTTGTTTGAAGAAAAAATTACTCACCTTAGTAATGTTGTTTCTTCTAATGGAGTCTTGCTATATTATGACCTCCCCAGCCTGCCCTCTCAGAACTCCTACTTTGGGGTATAGGGTGGGTATTCTCTGTTGGCATTTATTGATGCCCTCTTTCATGTTTGGGTGTTGTGTTTATTTAGTTATTTTATCTTAATTTTCTGGTCCACTGACTTGAGTCTTTGTGTTGGGACCAGCAAAAATGTGTTAATATAGTAGTAGCCAGTTGGCTAGTGTAGGTTACAGCTTCCACACAGAACCTTAGTGAGTTTTTGCTCGTAAAGATCTGACGGTTTCGGTTTGAAACCAGCCAAACAGAGCTTCTGAACCGAGCTCGCGCTCTAAGCTCCATGCTCTGCATGGAAGTTAACTCTTTCACCTCCGGAGCAGTTCTAAGGCTGGGGCAAACTGCAATAGTCATAATATAGCAAGACTCCATTAGAAGAAACAACATTACTAAGGTGAGTAATTTTTTCTTCTTGACTCCCTCTTGGGACTGCCTTCCACTATCTTGTCTTCTGTCCACTCTAGAAGCCCTATGCAGTCTCATCGCTCAGTTCCCCAGTGTGTGCTCCTATACCAGGACTGAATCAGCTGCCACCCCTCCAACAAACTCAGTCAACTGGGAGCCTGAATCTGACCCAGGGAACAGTATGGACCGCACTTAAAGGCCCGATCAGTGGAGACCCATTTTCACTGTGTATGATTCTTCCCCTGAGAGACACTGGGAAACATGCCAGTGCTGCCCTACAGAACTCCTGCAGCCAGGCTCACAACGTTCCCACCCCCACCCCACAGAATGGCTCTGTACTGGAAGAAGCCCTCCCTAGAATGCAATGGGATGATCCAGGAACATGTCTGGCAGCCTTCCTCTATCCCTGGAAGTGGAGAGCATTTCCACCTCCTGCCAGTCTGACCCAGCATTCCTAGTTTTGGACGCAAACCAAGACAACAGCACTGCAAGCAGCTCCCCTGACCTCTTTTATCATCCCAGCCTCTGTACTTTTATATCTTCTTTTCTCCTATATAGGTTCTTATCCTCATGTTCACCCCCTCATCGGGCTCACCAGCACCCCCTCCCCGCCGCTCTGTCACTGCAGCACACACACAGGGCCAGAGAGTGCCCATATCTGTCATTCAGATGGCCATGGTTGGTTTGTCCCTGCTCTCCCATTGGCACTGAGAAATACACACAAACACACTCTGGTGGAGGGAGCCTAGCTCCTTGGCAGGGGTCAGTGTGGTAGTGGAATGTGACAACACCCTAATGTAGGCCACCTGACTGCACTTATGACCCATGGTCTCCTGTAATTTGCTTTATTTAACCTCAGTTTTTTCATCAGTGTACATGCTGTCTCCTTTATTTGCCTACAGATCAAGAGGGCTGGCTTTCGTTGCCATTTCTGTGGCATGGAGGGCTGAGGCGTTGAATGCCTTACCTCCTGCCATGCCAGTGACCCTTGTTAGGGAACAAGCTTGTGTTGCTTGGGGGGGGGGGTTGGCCAGGGTAGGAGAGGATCGAGCATCCAACAGACTGCTCTTCTCTCTCAGGGAGGGGACACTAACTGTCTTAGCCTCTTAACTACCACCAGGTGGAGGCCCAGTAGTAGTGCAGGTTAGCGAGCTGCTCAAAGGCTGGGACCGCCCTTCCACAGTGCATACATACCTCCATGCATATGCCCTGATATGTGGCTATGGCAGGGGAACAGAGGAGCCAGAAAAGTGGAAAATGGTGTAGGTGGGCTTCGTGAAGCCCTGCCCCCGACCTTTCTCAGCTCACGCCGCCACCTGACCACCGTGGCATTTGGATATGTGCACCGAGGGGAGGGACAGCCCCCCAAGGCCTTGTGACTGGGGAGTAGTCCATGGGGTCTCTGCCCCAGTGAGTTGGGAGTAGACACTGGCTGAGGAGCAGGGCCATGGCTGAGAGTCTGCCCACCTACACCAGCAGGGCAAAAAGATTTATGAACAAAAAACAAAAAGAAAGCCAAACAGGACTGGCTTTCCAGGTGTCATGCAAACACAGCCCTTCAAGGGCTTGTAACGCAGTGCACCTCCTTCCCCCACCCCAGGAAGGAGTAAAAGCCTCATACCGGTGTGGCAGGACCTAGAACCTGACTGGGCAACTCTTTAAGTATAATCTTAGACCCACTGTAAACAATACATAGTCCCATTGCACCAGTGAGCCAGGGCATTAAAGTATAATCTTAGTTCTCTCACTATTTCTCTTCCAGATACAACATCGAGAGGATGCCAGATGACTTCGGAGCACCCAGGTTCTAAATATCTCCAGTGGGACTACATGGATCGATGGAAGGAAAAAATCCTTAACAGCTGCTTTCTTCACCGGAGTGAGGAGGGTGGTTTTGTATTTAAAGATAATTTCATTGGGCAGGGTTACAGAACAGCAGTAATATACCAAGGAGTAATTTACTTGTCTGGGGCATGGTGAAAATTGTTCCAGTCTAGTGCAGTTACCACCATATATGTTTGTGCTGGTTAATGTGGCACATTGTGCGGAACTTGCTCCTCTTCACTTCTGGGAGCGGCATAGACACTTCAAAGGGTAGCAGGTGCTACTGGGTTATTAAAATAAAACTACTTATTTGACTTTCAGAGGCAGAATTTCTCTTTGCATTTGTTATTGTTTGCAGGGTTTTATTTAACTCTAAAAATTGATTAGCATTTTGCTCATAAAAGTGCTAAAACATTATGAAAATGCATAGCACTTGCCTCACTGTGTTTAACAAATATAACACTTCTAGAAAATCTGTATAAATACGTTCTGTACAGTTAGTATTGACCCAAGAAAAAAACTGCTAATCAACTATTTAAAACCCTTGTTTGACTGTCCTGTCAAATCCCCAGTTGGCTGTGACTATGGACTAGTGAAGTCTTAAGTGGGCTATCACAGTTTCTCATGAACTTGTCCTGCAGCCTAGTACAAAAAAAAATTTCAGGTCAACCCCATAATGTGTACTGTATGGTTCTGTGTTTAAAATGACTTGACCAGTTTAGTATTTTGGCTTTTGTTGACCTGAGTCATGCATGCCGAGGACGTCAGTTGAAGCATAAGTGTGGAGCAGATGATTTGGGGCTGGTAATGAAATGACCCTATGATGGCCGCTAGAGTTTTTCCATTGAGTGATGGTTTGAGTCAGAGACGAAGTTTCCCCAAGTAAGATGCTCATGACTCAAATGTTACGCTAAGAGCAGCACCCATGTACAGAGAGGGCACAGACTCTGATTTTCACTAAGGGATGATATGATCTGACCTGTAGAACACACTTCAGCCCAACCCAAACTGGCTTTGTTCCAAGATGCTGTTGGCTGCACATCCGCATCCAGAAATACATTGCTTATAATACTGACCATTCCTTTGTTGAAATTATAACTACACCTTCCCAGTACTGACACTTCAAATCTCCACTGAGTGCGTGCAAAATCCTGAAGAAGGATCTTAATGTGAATTGCGTGAACATGGAGAGAATGCCAGTAGTAGAACGATAAGTAGAATTAAGTAACTCCGTCTGACCTACCCACAGCACCCCAGCAGCTGTAAACCATTGGGTTCGCTACCCCATTTAGAGAATACTATCTTGTTTTATGAATTCTTTCTGTATCTTTACATTTGATAGAAAATGAGTGATAACTGATGTCAGTTTAAGGAAGGAGCTCTGTAATTGAAGAGTGCTGTGACAGCAAGAGCAAATACCAACCAACCAAAATCAGAAGAACAGTGACCAAGTCACTGGAACATCATCTGGGACAGCTGTTGGAACAAAGAAGATCCTGCCCGAAATGTCGATCCTGTCTGCAGCTTTCTCCGTCATGGCAAAGTGCTGAAAAAAGAATTAAAGAATTGTCTGTTTCTAACATTTATTTTGTCTTGTTAAATGGACTTACAGGGGTACAAGTTGGTTTACTGTAAAAACAATCATCAGATCTGTAGCCCTTCGCAGTCCCTCCTGAGAGCTGCCATCTCTGTTTTCCAGGAGCAGTCGGGAGGCATGTTTAGTGCCCCAATTGCGAGCCAGCAAGGAGGATAGAGAAACACAGGGATGAGTCACCATGTTGACTGTCAGTCTGCCTCCAAAATACAGGGGTGACTCTTTGATTGTCCCTCTGCCTGTAAAACACAGGAGTGTTACCTTATTGATTGTCCCCCTCCTGTAAAGCACAAGGGTGCTACCTTATTGGTCTGTAAAACATGGGTGTTGCCTCAGTGATTGTCCTCCTGGCTGCCTGTAAAATGCAGGGACATATCAGTAGGGATTGTTCCACTGCCTAGGATTGCTTTTTGAGTATGGTGGGACCCTTCGGTGTATTTATTTACAACAAGACAGAAGTAAGATAGTAAGTCTCAGCACACAGGATAAAACAGAAAGCATAGCAACAGATAGCGGGGACATGGTAACATATATGGTATGAGCTCATTAACAAATTTACAGTGAAATGGATTAGGGAAACATCCTTCCTTAGAAGGCTCTTAAAAATAAAAATTAAATCAGCAATAGGCATTGGATTATCTGTGCACATTTACAAACTGACAGTTTTCCACCAGCATGTACTGTACAGACCACAAATTCAGAATCTGGGATCACCAGGGGTTGTTAGATGAAGGATGCACTCAACCCTCTTCAACATTCCAATAATTGTAATTAATCCAGCAATTGTTTCATCTGAAATTCAACAGTGTAACACTTCTTTAATATGTTGTTAAATTTAATGTTTCAAGATCAACTTGTCCCTTCTTCGGAACATAAATGGGTTGCCTTTAATAAAACAAATATTATTAAATAATTATCTCATCTTTTATTCACTTTTTTAATTGCAAAATATGTACATGCACCAGTACCTAAAAGAGCAGGGGGAGCATACCTGCTGTCTGACTTTTATTTTATTATGATTTCTTCTGGTTAATCTCTCTTAGAGCCTTATTTACATGTGGTTCCCAGAAATGGAAACTGGAAAGATAATTGGGGAAGGGGGGCAGAAAATGATCCCTGTTATGTCTGCCTTCCAGAATGTCTTTTAAATGCATTTGCCGTATATAAAAAATGTTTGTTTCTTGCCAAAATGGTTTAGTTTCCAAACTGTCTTTGTGCTGGTTTGATAATCCCTGTTCTGCAATCAAGATAAGTGCTAGTTTTAGCCTTGTTTATTAAGTTTCAAGTTTGTATGCTTTAAAATTATATATTTATGCTTTAAAATTTTATATTTTCAGTAATGATCACGTTTGTTACATACATAGATACAGTCGGCAGGTAAGGGCCTATGGCCCATCCAGACTGCCCATTTGAGCTCGTAAGATCACTTTTATTCTCAGTCTGTGCCCCTTAACTCCAGGATTCCCTTATGTCTGTCCCATGCATTCTTAAATTCCATGATTGTTTCAGCCCCCACCACTTCCTCAGGCAGGGTGTTCCACTTGTCCACCACCCTTTCTGTGAAGAAATTCTTCCGTACATTTCCTCTGAATCGCCTTCCCTCCAACTTCATCCCATGCTGTCTATTCCTGGAACATCTTTTTCACTGGAAAATAGTGTTTTCCTGCACCCTGTTCCTCCCCATAAGGTACTTGTATGTCTCTATCATATCCCCTCTGTCCCTTTTCTCTTCCAGGGAGTACATATTCAAGTCCTGCAGCCTGCCCTCATAGGACTTGTGATGCAATCCCTGTACCATCTTTGTTGCCCTCCTCTGAACCTCCTCCACCCTGTCTATGTCTTTACGTAGGTAAAGTCTCTAGAACTGGACACTACTCCAGGTGGGGTCTCACTAGTGTCTTGTCTAGTGGAATTATGACCACTCTTTTCCTGCTGGTGAGGCCTCTGCCTGTGCATCCCAGCATCCTATTTGCTTTACCTGCCGCCTTGTCATACTGTTTCCCTACCTTGAGGTCATCAGAGATGATAACCCTAAAGTCCTTTTCCTGCTTGGTGCATGCTGTATCCTCACCCTCCAACTGATATGTTGTTCCAGGGTTTTTATGCCCCATATGCATTATTTTGCACTTTTTTGCATTAAATTTCAGCTGCCAAACCCTTGACCATTCTTCAAGCTTCTGCAGGTCCCTCCTCATTCTGTCTACACCCTCTGGCATGTCCACTCTGTTACAGAGCTTCGTGTCATCAGTGAACAGGGAAATTCTGCCTTCTAGGTCCTGCGCAATGTCACCAATAAAGATATTGAATAGGAACTGTCCCAGCACTGATCCCTGTGGTACCCCACTGGTCACTCTTCCCTCTGTGGAGTGACAGCCATTTACCACCACCCTCTGTGTCCTGCCACCCAGCCAGTTACCTACCCACTACACTACTGTCCTGCCCACTCCCATATTCCCCAGTTTAACAGCCTTCTATGTGGCACAGTGTCAAAGGCCTTGCTGAAGTTAGAGTAATATATCATTCAGCTCTGAGATTCTGGTTAGATTTACCTTTTCGAACACATTGTGCTGATTTGTATAAACAGTCGTATTCCTTATCTTTTGAAAATCGAGTTCTTTTTAAAATGGGTACTTTTTTATTTAAAGTAAAATGCAACCTTCTTCCCCTGTTCACTTCCACAATGTTTCCTAGGGTAATAAATTCATTGTCTACTAGGTCCCAGTTTAATTTTAAATTTAAAATACCACTATTCAAGACTACTTTTGGGCAAAGATCTTTATTATTTAGAGCCCCTTCTTTTTTCAACAAAATATCATTAGTAATTGTTGAGAGTAGCCTTATCCAGTGTTTTAAGAAAAGGTTAAAATATTGGCTTGTTTCTAAAACATAATGTATTTGCTCACATTGCACTTTGATTGTATAGCCTGTTCCTATGTTGTATGTTTGTATTTTTATACTGTGTTTTAGATTGAACTTGTCTCCAATGAAAACGGGCAATTCTGCTCATCTGGATTTACAAGTATAAAAAATAAAAATGAAATGAAGTTCAGATAGGCCACATCCACTGCCTTCCCCTGATCCACCTCCCTTGTCACCCAGTCGAAAAATTCAGTGAGGTTGGTCTAGCATGACCTCCCCCCGGTGAAACCATGCTGCTTTGGGTCATGTAGTCTGTTGGCAACCAGATGTTCCACCAATCTCTACTTTAGTAGTGCTTCCATGATCTTCCCCACTACCGTGGTCAGACTGACTGGTCTGTAGTTCCCACTTCCTCTTTGTTCCCGTTTTGTGCAAGGGGACTACATCTGCTGTCCTCCAGTCTTTAGGTACCTCCCCTGTTTCCAGTGATTAGCTAAACGGGATTGCCAGAGGTTTAGCCACCACCTCTGTCAGTTCCTTTAGCACCCTGGGGTGTACCCCATCCAGCCCCATTGCTTTACCGACTCTTATTCCTTCCTGTTCCTTTAGGACCCTTTCCCTTGTAAAGGCAAGGCAACTCTATTTTATATAGCACCCTGTCCAAACGCTCTGAGCACTTTACATAAAACAATAAAGTAAAAAAGCTGTTAATAACAAACAAGTTCAGCATAAAATCGGATTAAATCAAAAACCTTCACCCCTTTCACTTGTGTCCATTTCCGTGCTCTTCCCACCCCTTGTACTCCCTTCAGGCAGTTACCCTTCCCTTCCTCAGTAAAGACTGAGCAGAAATATCTGTTCAGTATGTCAGCTTTACTGTTGTCATCATCCACGCTGCCCCCATCCTCCCCCTTCAGTCTCACTATCCCTCCCTTCGCCCTTCTTTTTTCACTCATATGCCTGTAAAAGCTTTTGTCCCCTCTACCCACTGATTTTGCGATGTTCTCTTCTGTCTGAGCTTTGGCTTCCCGTACTGACCTCCCTGCCTCCCTTTGCTTCTCCTGGTACTTCTCCCTATCTCCTTCTGCCTGTGTCTTTTTTGTATTGCCTGAATGCGATTTTTTTTGGCTTTCACTTTCTCCACTACCTCCTTGGAAAACTATAATGGCCTCCTCTTCCTTTTCCCCTTGCTAACCTGCTTAACGCATAATTCTGTTGCTCTTGTAATCTCGGTTTTAAATTTTGCCCACTGTTCCTCCACCTCCAATTCCCTCCCCATTCCTATTAGTGCCTCTTTGAAACATGCCTCCATTTTCCCAAAATCTGCCCTCCTAAAATCCAGGATACGTGTTTTTGTGCGGTTTGGTTCTACTCTTTCTGTGATTTCAAACCACAGTGACCAGTGGTCACTGTTCCTCAGGTGCTCCCCCTCTGTTACCTCATCACACTGTTCCCGTTTGTGAGTATGAGGTCCAGTATTGCTTTCTGATGAGTTGGTTCCATGACCAGTTGCTGAAGGAAGGCACCCTGAAGGGAGTCCAGGATAAATCTGCTCCTAGTTGATGATGCTGCTGGGAGGCTCCAGTCCACGTCTGGAATATTGAAGTCTCCAACCAGCACCAACTCCCCCTTGTCTGCCATCCTTTGGATGGCTAGTATTAACTCCCTATCTGTCTCTTCCTCCTAGGCCAGTGGTCTGTAGACCACCCCGTGCAGATGGCTGACCCCAGTTCCCTTTCCAGCTTAACCCACAGTATCCCCACCCCCATTTTGTTCCTCTTTGATCTCTGTGGCCTTTATGCCAACTTTTACATAAACTGCCACTTCTCCTCCCTGCCTGCCTTGCCTCTTCTGAATATGTTGTAGCGAGGTATGGTCATCTCCCAGTCGTGGTTATCATTACACCAGGTCTCTGTGATGGCCTCAATGTCCAGGTCCAATTACGCCATGGCAGTCTCCAGATCTTTTTTTATTTTTTATTTGTTTTTGTTAACCAGGTAAGCACACTAGACAACGAGTGCCTATTTTCAGGTGCGACCCGGGAGGTTACAGTACAGAGAAACATGGTACATATACAGGGTGGCATACAGGCGCGCAACTACAAGTGGGCCAAATGGAATACAGTACACAGGACATTGAATAGACAAAGAACAATCTCACCCACACAGGTGGGGCCAGAGTAACAACATATAGACAATAGTACATGGTCAGAGCAACAAACAAGAATACAACTACAGGCTCATTTGAATAAGTTCACATTGTGGCAGGGGTGAAGAGAACAAGAAGTACGGGGGCTAGATGGAGGGAAGGGGCTGAATCCGCTGACACCCCATGTGGCGGTCGGGAAAACGGGCAGGGGGTAGTGAGATTTTGCAGTGGGCAGCATTGAGCTAGAGGGTGAAGAACCCAACCTGGAGGACCACCACGGCAAAGGCAAGCACGAGCTGCAGGGGAGTACTGCCCAATCCAGTGACAGGCCCCAGTGGGCAGGTCTGGGGATAGCGAAGGGACCTTCAGGAGCCCCGAGGGAGCTAGAAGGGGTGGGGTACCCAGACAGCGTGGGGGGGTGCTGACCGGAGGGGACGGTGGGGGCCAGGAACTGCTTGAGGGTGGAGAGTAGGGTGGCCACGAGAGCAAATAAGTGCGGGGGAGGAGAAGTGGTTGGGGCCGAAACCTACGAGGTGGAAGAGGTGACGGGCAGCTGGTGGTGGCTAAGGCTCCTAGCATTGGCACACATGACTTTCCATGATGTGACCTCCCTGGTCTGTTTTGCTGTTCTACTCCAGTCCCCTCCGTGGTTGATCTTTATCCCTGGTTCTCCCTGCTGTCTGCTCTTCCATTGTATTTTGTCCTTTTTCTGCCTATCTACCCCTTGGGTTCCTATCTCCATCTTTTGCACACTGCTTTGTAGTGATATCTCCTCCTTGTGTTCTCTGGTTCCACTACCAGCTATGGGAGGTGGGCAATTAGGTACTCTCCTTGCTGACCTGCCACCCCATTGGCTAGTTTAAATGCTTGTCCATGTAACATTTACACTTTTCATTGAGTGCTTGGATTCCCCTCCAGGATGAATGCAAGCCATCAGGCTTGAACAAGCCCCCATCCCTTCAGGTGGGTCCCCAGTCACAGATGAATCCGAACCCTTCCTCGCAGCACCGGTTCTTCAGCCATGTGTTAAAGTTCCTGGTGCGTGTGCTCCTATGCTCTCCCATTCCTCTCACAGGTAGTACTTCTGAGAAGGTGACAGATGTGGCTACTTGCTTGAGACCCCTCCCAATTTTCTAAACTCTTCCTGAACTTCCTTTGTAGAGAATCCAATGCTTGGTCTCAATTGTGCCATTTAAAGTGATTTTGCAGGCTTTTTTCAGGATGCTGCTGACAGTAACTTAGGAGAAGAGGGACTGGGGGGGGTGTCATGATCACAGATGACTTGAAGGCCATTAGGCAGATGACAAAGGCGGTGGGGAAGGTCAGTGGGATGTTGGGGTGTACTGGAAGGGGAATCACAAGCCAAAGGAGGGAGGTAATAGTTCCACTGTACAAGACCCTGGTGAGACCTCACCATGAATGTGGTGTACAGTTCTGGAGACCACACCTTGTTTTTATTTATTTATTTACTGAAGAGTTTGACAAGAAAAAGCACACTGAACAATCGAGTTGCTCGTCTCCCAGTGTGTCCTGAGGAAGAGGGTAAGGGAGTTACATAGACAAGATATGATAGATAATGACAATGATAAATCAACACAAATATAGTACATAGACACAAGTGCAAGCCATATAAGTGCATTACAACAAGGTGAAGTGCATACAGTGAGTGGCATACATTAGTGATTTGTAGACGGACAGTGACTACTTGGCAAATAATGGTTACAGAGATAATGATTTACAAAGCGTAATAGGTGCTAACTTCAACATCAGGATAGTAGAGATGTGAGAAAGAGAAAACTAGGAGGTAAGCCCTTAGGTTCAAGAGTAATCACCCCTTTGGGGAGAGGCATTTGGGCGCACATAGGTGTCCCTGTGCCACGTAAAGGGGATAGGTAGTAGGGAAATATACATTTTGAGGGGAAAAACAAAAATTATTTAAGAGCAGGTACAATTAGGAGTGAAGAAGTTGTGCAGGGCTGAGGAGATGGAGTGTCTTATTTGCTGTGGTAGTGAGTTCCAAAGTTTAGGGAAGTGGTACAAGAATGCTGCCTGTCCTGCTGAGGTGGACTGGTGAGGGGCTACGAAAGTGCGAGTGTCGTTTGATCTGAGGGAGGGGAAGGGGTAGATAGTGAGTTGGAGAGATAGGAGGGGAGGGACCCAAACCAGAACTTGGAGATGAATTTAGCACTGTGGGAGAGACATCTGTCAGTAAGTGAAGGGAAAGCAAGAGAGTGGTAAAGTTTGCAGTGATGAGTGAGTGGGGGTCCTTCGAAAGGACATTGACAAAATAGAGACAGTGCAGAGCAGGGCAACCAAAATGGTGAAGGGATTACTAACATACTAATTGCCAGCAGATTAGGCCTTATGGTGTATCGAGTCTGCTTGAACCTCAGATCCCTTGTTGGGAACCGGGGCCCTCCCCCCCCTTGTGTACCAGAAACCCCTATCATCCCTCCCCACCCCTCTGGGCCAGGCCCTCATCTGATACATCCCACCCTCTTTTGAAGCCCTCCACCGTGGAAATCTGAACCAGCTCTCCAGGCAGCGCGTTCCAAGGATCCACCACCCTCTCAGTGAAAAACCTCCTCCTCTTTTCTCCCCTCATCCTTCTAACTTCAAACCATGTCCTCTGGTGATACCTCCCCCTTTAGCCTGAAGATTCTCTCCGTGTTTACCTGATTCATTCCCTTGAGGTACTTGAAGACCTCAATCATGTTCCTCAATCTCTCCTCTCATCCAATGAAAACAGGCCGAGCTCCTCAAGTCTGTCCTCATACGTCAAATCCCCTAGTCCTCGTAACATCTTGATAACCCTCCTCTGTACCCTCTCCAGGAGCTGTATTTCCCTCTTCAAGTGCGGTCTCCAGTACTGTACACAGTACTCAAGGTGTGGTCTAACCAGTCCATTGTACAGCAGCAGTATCACTTCCCCGCTCCTAGAGGTGATCCCCCTTACAATGCATCCCAACATCCTGTTTGCTTTGCTAGTCGCTCTCCTGCACTGCTCAGAATTATTAATAAAAGCATCTACCATGACCCCTAAGTCTTTTTCCCCTGTTGACGCCTCCAGCGCCTCCCCTCCCAAGGTGTACCTGTGTTTAGTGTTCCCCCACCCAAGATATAACACCTTGCACTTGGTGGTATTGAAATTTAATTTCCAGGTGTGAGCCCACCTTTCCAGGGTGTCCAGGTCCCCTTGCAAGGCCACCTTCCCCTCTTCCACTGCTCCCAACTTGGAGTTGTCAGCGAAGAGGCTCATTCCACACCCTATACCCACCCTGATGTCAGATATGTATTAAACAGGATCAGACCCAGGACCGAGCCCTGTGGTACCCCACTACTGACCCCCCTGGGGTTCAAGAGCTGCCCACTGACCACTTCTCTCTGTGTGCATCCAGCTAGCCAGTTTCCTATCCATCTGACCATCAATGGGCCCACACCCATCCCCATCAGTTTCTCCACTAGACCATTGTGGGGGACCGAGTCAAATGCCTTGCTGAAGTCTAAGAATAGTGCATCCACAGGCTTTCCCCGGTCTGTTTCTGATGTTACCCATTCGTAGAACTCCACAAGGTTGGTTTGACACGGTCTACTTGTCACAAACCAGTGTTGCTGACTATCCAGATCTCCCACCTCCTCCAAGAACACCCCCACTGGTTCCCTCAGTATACGCTCCATTAATTTTCTCACCACTGAGGTCAAACTGATGGGTCTATAGTTACCTGGTACTTCCCTTGATCCCCCTTTATGGATTGGCACCATATGTGCCTCTCGCCAATCCCTAGGTACCCTCCCTGTCTCAAGCGACCTGTTGATGAGCTCCGCCAGGGCTGCGGCCAGTACTTCCGCCAATTCCCATGGTACTCTTGGATGAATGCCATTCGGCCCAGGAGATTTATCTTTCTTTAGGGCCTGCCGCACCTGCTCGGTGGAGATAGCATCATCTGTCCCCCCCCCACCTTACTAGCCTTTTTATCCTTATCCTGATGTGACACCCCTGGGGTACATCTCCTTCCCTTATGCTCCATTTCTATTGCTCCCCCGATCCCACACACTACCGCTTCTATCCGCAACATGCCTTGCTTTGTAAATTTCCCTTCGCCCTCCCTAGTGAACACCGAGGCGAAGTACTCATTCAAACAACATGAAGTCTTGCTGTATTCTGACAATAGCAGTGAGTCCCAACCTTCGAACTGCTCCGGAGGTGAAAGAGTTAACTTTCCATGCTAGGCATGGAACGCTGAGCTTGAGCTCGAGCTCGGTTGAAAACTCTGTCTGTTGTTCTTCAAACATAAACTGTCAGATTCTTTCTCCGCCTCACTGAACAGTCGCCCGAGATTTCTCCTTCTGCTCGGTTCATTTTGTCGGTTAAAGTATTAAGTTTCGTTTTTAACGAATTTAAACTGCAACCGGTGGTTCAAGCTCTGTCTGTGGTACCGTAAGTACTAGATAGGTTTTACATTATTTTCTGTGTGGAACTTGTAAACGATATTATCGGTTCAGTTTGAACCGATCAGGTTGTTGTAAAATTCATTAAATCTGTCTTTAGAGTGCGGTTCCCGGTTCTTATCGGTTCTAAAAAAAACAGATTTCATTACAGTTTTTTCCACGACCCGTGACACGGTTGGGAACCGATAAGAGGGTCTTGCTTGGCGGATTGCCATAAACGGGCAAGTTTTGTTAGGCTGGCATTATGTCTGAGAAACCCAAAAGAAAACCGGCCCACTGGTTTCAACACTGCAGTGTTTGTGGGGAAGTCTTGCAAGGCGGACTCACACCATCTGTGTTTATTGTCTGGGGTTTGACCACCTCAATGCAGACTGCCAGATTTGCAAAAATTTTCCTGCAGCTACCCTGGATAAGAGTTGGTAGGCTCAGGAAAGAGAGGCAAGAAGTCCGCTGACCCAGATGGCCAGCCGGTTCGGTTGTAATCAACCAGAGGGAGTGCCCTCTGACCAGGGCGAGACTTCCTCGGGCAAAAGGAGAGCCGACTCTGCGGAGTCAGTTCCAGCAAAAAGGACTAGAAAATCAGCAGGTGTGGAGCCAAAATTTCCATCTCCAACCGCTGAAGAAATAGCCAAAGCGATTAAAATTGTCCAGTCGCTTTCTCCGGTTCCGACCGAACCGGCACCATCTGGGATATCCATCAGGTAAACGTACGGTTCGGTCGGTTCCACCGGTTCAAGAATATGATTTAGAGGAATTTTATGAACCAGAGGAGGGGGAAGAGGAGTATGAGGAGAGTGAATGTGGATTTGAAAGTCTGGATGTGCCCATTGAACCGGACATCTCCCCAGACAGACCTTCAGGAGTGTCTCCCCCTAGGCTTTCTGAGTCCCCCTCTCATTTTATGTTTTATAAAAAAGTGGCTGAAACCCTCCAGCTCCCCATGGAGGAAGCTGTGGATGATCAGGAGGAGCCTAACTATGTAGAAATGATGGATATCCCAGAGTCTAGGAGACTGTCTATTCCTTTGCATAAATCTTTTGGGAAACAGACAGTAAAAATTCTAAAAACTCCTCACACTATACCTCCTGTGGATAAAAGAATGGACAAGAGGTACACATTGTCAGGCTGTAATACGGAGTTCCTTACACAACAATGCAGCCATGTTTGGGTAGTGCAGGCTGCAGCCTGTGACAAGGCAAATATTCCCTTGGCCTCACACCCCCCTGACAAGGACTCCAGGATGATTGATGATATGGCAAAGAAACAGTACATGGCAGCATCCGTGGGACTCAGACAGGCAAATTATATGGCTTATGTTGCGAGATATCAGAAATCCAGATGGGATACTGTTATGGCTCTAGCAAAACAGGTCCCTGGCCAGCTTGCCAAGGAGCTGGAACAGGTGGCTGCTGATGGTATTGAGGCATCCAAGGTGTAATTCCATGCTGCAGTGGACTCTAATGATGTGTCATCAAGAGTCATGGCTACATCTGTGGCACTTGGCAGAATGGCTTGGCTCAGATGTACTAGCCTGTCACAGGATACCCAGACTAAGGCCATGGATTTTCCTGTTGTGGGTAATTCTCTATTTGGGGAGCAGACAGAGAATTACATGAAGAAAATGGATGAGTATAGGACCACCTATAGGAGTGCACAGGCCAAGGAAAGGCAGGCCACTCCTCAAAGGTAGCCTGGCAGGGGCAGACCTTTTCATAGGCCTTTCTACCAAGCCCAGGCCTCCTCTTCAGCTTATGCCCAGAGGGGATTCTTTAGAGGGAGAGGCAGACGGGGTACAAGCAGACCTGCTTCCACCCCTCAGCCTAAAGCCCCTGCCAAGCAGGCACCCTGATGGGGTGGCCAGGGCCGATTCTCCACTACCTGTAGGGGGCAGGCTGACTTACTTTGTCCAGGACTGGAAGTCTTTAACATCAGACAAGTGGGTCCTGGAAGTAGTAAGACAGGGACTGGTTCTCAGCTTCAAAAAATTTCCAAAGATGAGAACCAGGTCCTTTCCACCTGCAAATCCATCAGAGACACTTGCCCTAGAATCAGAAGTCTCTACCCTCCTGGCTCTCAGAGCTGTGGAAAGGGTTCCACCCCTACACCAGGGCAAAGGTTTGTACTCCAGGTACTTCCTTACCCCAAAAAAGACAGGAGAATGGCGGCCCATCCTGGATCTAAGATACCTGAACAAGCACCTTTTAAAACCAAAATTCAAAATGGTGACTCTGGGAATTATTTTACCCTCTCTAAGGCCAGGGGACTGGCTAGCGTCCCTGGACCTCAAGGATGCCTACTTCCATGTTCTTATCAGAAGCTCCCATCGAAGTACCTCAGATTTGAACTGCCCTCAGGCCATTACCAGTTCAGAGCAATGCCCTTCGGTCTCACCTCTGCCCCGAGGGTATTCACAAAATGCCTGGCAGTAGCAGTTGCCCACTTAAGAAGGCAAAAGATTGCCATCTTTCCTTACCTGGACGACTGGCTCATAGTAGGTCAGTCTCCAGACCAAGTCAAACTACACCTTCAGGTAACTCAGCAACTGCTTACATCGCTAGGTTTCCTTCTCAGTCTTTCAAAGTTAGTTCTAGAGCCTGTCCAGCTTCTCACCTTCATAGGTGCAGAACTGAACACAAAAGAGGCCAGAGCCTTCCTTCCTCTGGAAAGAGCAAGGACCCTGGTCTCTCTGGCCTCCTCCTTCACCCTGCAGGTCTCTCGACCAGCAAGGCATTTTCTGCAACTCCTGGGACACATGGCTGCTTCTACAGCAGTGGTGCAGGGAGCAAGATTTCAGATGAGGGACATCCAGCTCCATTTGAGAGCCTTTTGGTCTCAAAGGAGAGACCCTCTAACCAAAATGATCCCAGTGACTCGAACCCGATCCAAGCCCTTCAGTGGTGGCAGGACCAGAGCAATCTGAGACAGGTGGTCCCCTTCACCCCTCAGTCTCACTCCTTAATCCTTACTACAGATGCATCCCTCTTGGGGTGGGGAGCTCACATGGGTGACCTCACTACCCAGGGATTGTGGTCCCCTCAGGAATCTCTGCTCCACATCAACCTGTTGGAACTCAGAGCAGTTTTTCTAGCACTTCAAGTTTTTTCCACATCTGTTCAGAACAAAGTTGTACAGGTCAGAACAGACAACACCACTACAATGTGGTACATCAACAAGCAAGGAGGCACTCGGTCTACAGCCTTGTGCACCGAAGCAATGAAGTTGTGGTCTCTGGCTTATTCCCTGAACACCTCCCTTACGGCAGTTCACCTCCCAGGCAAGGACAATGTCCTGGCAGATGCTCTCAGCAGGATTTCACAGGGCCATCACGAATGGTCACTGGATCCCCTAGTACTGGAGGTAGTATTTGCCAGATGGGGCACCCCGCAGATAGATCTTTTTGCAGCCCCAGACAATCACCAACTTCCCCTTTTTTGTTGCAGGCCCCCAGTGTTGGGCTCAGTCCCTCTGGATGCCTTCCTTCTCAGTTGGGAAGGGAAGTTTCTCTATGCTTCCCCCCTTCCCTCTTCTGTTCAAGGTGCTAGTCAAAATCAGATCTCAACCCTGCAAGATGATCCTGATTGCTCCAGATTGGGCCAGACAGCCCTGGTACCCACTCCTTATCTCCTTAGCAGTCCATCTTCCCCTGTGCCTTCCCAGGAATCACAACCTGTTAACCTGTGCTCAGGGGAGAGTTTGGTACCCGAACCTCAAATCTTTCAATCTCAAGGCATGGCTCTTGAAGAGTTAGAGTTTGCTGACCTACACCTTTCCCAAGGTGTATTGGATATCTTGAAGGCTTCTAGGAAGCTTTCCACCAGGGTTACTTATAATTCCAAATGGAAGAGGTTTTCCATATGGTGCTCTGGCAAGCACATTTCACCAGAATCTGCTGACCTGAGGAAAAAAGATACTAGGTTGCAGTTCTTCTCCATAAGGAAACTGCTTCTTCTTCTTCTCTGCTCAGACGATGTTGAGTTAAATCCAGGTCCTCCCACATTGATATCCTCCCCATTAGAATTTGCAGATGCTTCTGGCATACCTCTCAACCTCCTGCCTCATAAATCAGGGACAAGGCATAAAAAAATCAGGGACAAAGGACCAAAATCAGGGACACATCTTCAAAATTTGAGCTATCTACCCAGAAAGCTGGTAGAATATGGGGCTTAGTGCAAAATGTATTTCCTAAAGAAGAACAAGTCTGTAACTTTAATGCTTGACATTGTTTTGTGCTTACAGTCCCCACTGTTTAGCCACAAAAACACAAATTTTAGGAGGGACAGAGTAAAATTTTGAGGCAAAATCAGGGACATCCCTGAAAATCAGGGACACTTGAGAGGTATGGCTTCTGGTCTAGAAATAATGATGGTCAATTTACGGAATCTAATCAAAAAATTATCTCAGTTACAAGCCTGGGCTGTACATACTGAGCCTGATATCATCATTGTCACCGAATCCTGGCTTAACAATAATATAACCGATCAGCAAATTAACATAGTGGATTTTGTTCCTTTTAGGGCTGATAGGGGTTCAAGAGGGGGCGGAGTAGTTGTCTATGCCAAATCAAAATATATGATCAGTAACATTATTACTATGTCCAAACCTAATGAATTTGAAATGGTCTCATTAAAGCTTCATCTCCCCTCATCTGATAATATCACCATCATAGATGGATATAGGCCACCTACTGCCACTGTTATCCTTGGTGCCCTCAAAACCTTAATCACCAAAGATAACACAGAAACATTAATCCTTGGTGATTTTAATATGGATTGGCAATCATCAAAATCCTCCGACCTAAAGTCACTTTGCGACGACCTCGGATTATCCCAATTTATTAGTGAGCCAACCAGGATTAATGCCCAAAATACAGCTAACAGTTCTCTGTTAGACGTTATCCTAACTTCCCATCCGCATAAAATACTACAAACAGCAGTGTTTCATAATGATATGTGACCATAACATTGTTGTCTGCACTAGGTCACAACCCGAAGTTATCCTTCCCCCTAAATTCATAACCATACGGTCGTTCCGCAAGTTCAATATTGACAATTACCTGGCTGATCTAAGCAACATCAGATGGCAAGACCTTTTTCTTGCTAAATCAGTAGATGAGACTGTTAGTGTCCTTAATTGCAACATGACTGCCTTAGTTAACAGACATGCTCCTAAAATTAAGGTTCGAACACGCAAAAGTTCTCACCCTTGGTTCATGCCAGAACTTAAAGCTGCACTGTCTAACCGTGACAAACTCTGGGCTCAGGCAAGGCGTTCTAAGAGTCCCACAGACTGGCAGGCCTTCCGAGCAGCCAGGAACGAATGTGTCAAATGCATTTGTGATACTAAATGTAGTTACTATGTATCTGCCCTAGAACAGGCTAATAGGAATTCCTACAAAATTTGGAAGACTCTCAAGTCTATTGAGGGTCGTTCAGCTGCACCATCTGTTCCAGCAAAGATTCTCATTAACGGTACATCTATTGAAAGTTCACAACACATATTAGAAGAACTCAATTCTCACTTCATAGCTGCCAGCCTAGCATTTGATACTCCCTCACATGCCTCCCAAATTAGGAATATTGATACCACGTATTCAGCAACGAACACACCAGCCTGCCCATTCCAGTTGGTCCCCCTTAGCTATAAAGAAGTAGAAGAGTCACTTATTAACCTGGATATCAAAAAAAGCGCAGGAGAGGATAATATAGATCCGCTATTTCTAAAACTTGGATACCCTTTTCTTACTGCCCCAATACTCCATATATTCAATCTCTCCATCTCAACCGCCACAGTTCCATCGTGTTGAAACCGCCCACATTCTCCCCTATTCAAGTCAGGAGACCCATGTGATCTCAATAATTATAGACCTATCTCAATACTGCTATTCTATCAAAAGCGTTTGAAAATTGATCTACAACAAATTGAAAACCATTAGCTACGCAACAGATTCTTAACCCTCTTCAATCTGGTTTTCGCCCAAACCATAGTACCATTACAGCTCTAGCCAAAGTCACTAACGACTGGTTATCTGCATTGGACTCTAAGAAAACTACTGGTGTGGTCTTCTTGGATCTAAGTAAAGCATTCGATACAGTAGATCATAACTTACTAGTTTGCAGCTTTACCAATCTTGGCTTTACTCCATCTACTACCCTATGGTTCAAGAACTATCTATCGGGCAGGACTCAAAGTCAAATCAGGAAATTTGTTCTCTTCCTCTCTGCATACTGTGAGGGGAGTCCCTCAGGGATCTATTCTAGGTCCCGTCCTCTTCTCATTATATATAAACAACCTTGACCATCAGATTACAAAGTCCCAGTTGCATTTCTTTACAGATGACACTGTCCTGTATACCTCTGGGCCATCGCTAGAAGCAACTAGGGACATCCTTCAAGCCGATTTCTCACAATTAGAAAAAAACTTAATCAATGCAAAGCTACTCCTTAATGCCAAAAACCAAAAGCCATGATCCTACGCCCATGCACATCTCACGTTAGTGCCCCTGCCTTGCCCAAAGATTTCATAAATACTGCCCTAGGTGAGCAGCTGGAAATAGTTTCAAAATTCAAATATCTCGGTTTCTGGTTAGATAGCAGGCTTTCTTTTAGTGATCATATTGATGATTTAGCTAAAAGGCTCAAAATCAGGTTGGGTTTCTTCTTCCACAATAGATCTTTCTTTCCTGCTGATATTAGAACTAGATTGGTTCAGGCCACTTTTCTCCCACTCCTTGATTATGGCAATGTAATCTATAACTCCTCAGCTTCTACTAATCTCCAAAAACTACATGTTCTCTATCACTGCTCCATACGATTCATAACAAACTCCGCCCCCCCCAACCCACCATTGTGATCTATATACCTTAGTCGGCTGGCCCTCGCTCTCCGTTAGACGGACAGTCCACGCAGGTACATGGACTTTAAAACTTCTTCAGAATAAACTACCGCAATACCTATCCTCCTTAATACTTATAGCGCGTAGTGTCTATTCACTTAGGAAGTCCAAGTTTCTTCTGCTTGACGATTAGACTCTCCACCTCCTTTGGGAAACGTATATTTCATGCTCACTGCCAATTATTTGAATTGACTACAATCATTTCTGAAATTAGCCAGTATTGTCCCTGTTAACTTCTTTAAAAGGTTAGTTTTGGCTAAATTAAAAGACACTTGCAACTGTCTTTAATGAATTGCCTTTACTAAGGACACAAACCAGTGATTCCGTGATTTCCCAGGTTCCATTCCTACACTTCTTTAACTCTGTTTCGCACCACTATCAGTGTTTTAGGTGGAATCTTTGTTGAATTGTTATGGAATTACTGTTATTTTCCAATGTATGTAATGTATTGCCTTGATAAATAGTACAAATTTCTCTCCACGAGCCGAGAGCATCTTGGGTGCTCTTTATCATTTTGCCTATTGTGTATGATGATGTTAGCTCTTATCACTATGAACTTTGTTTTTATGATGCAAGCACTTAACTATTTGTCTGTAAGTCTGTCACAGAACTTCATTGTAATGTATGTACACCTCAGGACCTCCTTGTGAATGAGCTTGCTCAACGGAGCTTTCCTGCAATAAACTTGAACTTGAACTTACCCACAGTCCTGGATTACATGGTGCATTTGAATACTTTGGGGCTGAGACCAGCTACCCTGAAAGTTCACCTGGCAGCCGTGTCTGCTTTCTTATCAGTAGGTAAACCCTCTTCTCTTTCAGCTCATCCTGTATGCTCCAGATTTTTCAAGGGGTTGCTTCACACCAACCCTCCATTCAGGGACCCTGCCCCTGCCTGGGATCTTAATATTTGCATCGCCCAGCTTATGCAACCCCCTTTTGAGCCCTTGTCTTCAGCAGAGTTTAAGTACTTGACTTGGAAAACTGTGTTTTTGGTTGCCATCACTTCTGCCAGGTGCATAAGTGAATTACAAGCATTGTCAGTGGAGCCTGGTTTTATCTACTTTCATAGAGATAAGGTGGTCCTCCGGACTAATAGAAAGTTCTTGCCTAAGGTGGTTTCAGACTTCCACCTTAATCAATCTATGTCTCTCCCTGTGTACTTCACTGACCATTCCTCCTCTGGCGAGAGGAGACTGCACAGTTTAGATGTAAAAAGAGCCCTTAGTTACTACATAGCAGTACCAAGGGTCACAGGTTTGACTCCTCCAACTGTTCCTCACTTATGGTGAGGTTGGTAAAGGGAAACCTGCCACTAAAAGATCCATTGCCAGGTGGATTGTCTCTTGTATCCAATTTTGCTATGAAAAACTGGGTAAGGTTCCTCCCTCAGGCCTGAGGGCTCACTCTACCAGAGGTACAGCTGCGTCTCTGGCTGCTGCCAGGGACATCCCTATCTTAGACATATGTCAAGCAGCTACCTGGAAAGCAGTTCACACTTTTACCAAGCATTACTCCCTGGACATCCAGGCTAGGAGTGATGCTCGGTTTGGCACAGCTGTGCTTCAGAGCCTATTTCCTAGATAGGTTCTGTCCCTCCTCCATGGAGGTACTGCTTTAGAAATCAGATGGTCAGAATACAGCAAGACTTCATGCTGTTTGAAGAAAAAATTACTCACCTTAGTAATGTTGTTTCTTCTAATGGAGTCTTGCTGTATTCTGACCTCCCCCCCTGCTGCCCCTCTCAGAACCTCTGTTTTTTTGGGATGTGGGTGGGCAGTGCAGTGTTGGCACTTATTAGATGCCCACTTTGTTGTTTTTTCACCCCTCCCCTTTGGGGTGACTTGGTGTTGTGTTTTTCACTTTTTGGGTCTCCTGACTTGAGTCTTTGTTTTGGGACCAAAAAATGTGTTCTTACATATTAGTAGCCAGTTGGCTAGTGTAGGTTTACAGCTTCCACACAGGACCTCAGTGAGTTTAGCGCGTGAAGATCTGACAGTTTATGTTTGAAGAACAACAGACAGAGTTTTCAACCGAGCTCGAGCTCAGCATTCCATGCCTAGCATGGAAAGTTAACTCTTTCACCTCCGGAGCAGTTCAAAGGTTGGGACTCACTGCTATTGTCAGAATACAGCAAGACTCCATTAGAAGAAACAACATTACTAAGGTGAGTAATTTTTCCTTTAATACCGCCGCCTGGTCCCTCGCCTCTTCCACCCACCTTCTAATCTCAATCTGCCGAGCTGGCCTTTAGTTTTTCTCCACTCCCCAATGTACCAGAAGAATCCCTTTTCCCCTCCCAGTATCTCCTGTGCCAGCCGCTGCTCTTTACTGGACTTTTCCCCCCGCACCATCCGGGTGACTTTTCTAGATCCAAGATGGTACACTTCCATTTCCCTATCCCCTCTCATTTTGTATCTTTTGTAGGCAGCCTTCTTTCCTCTGACTGCTACCAGAACTTCACTGGACCACCAACATGGTTTATGTGACCTTGCTCCCTTACGCTTCATCTTAGCGCAGGTTCTGACTGCCTCATGAAGTCCCCATTTTATGACCTCCCATCTCTTTTCTACACCTATCATTGCTATAATCCCCTTCAAGTGATCCTTGAGAATATTTTTCATGCCCATAAAGTCTGCTCCCCTTAAATCCATGGCCAGTGTCCTAGTTCTCTCCCCCTCCCACCCTGTCATGCTTATTTGAAACCAGACAGTATCGTGGTCGCTCTGAGTTGGGAGATCCTTTACAACCAGGTCCCTTACCAGATCCTCATCCGCCAGAACCACATCCAGGACATGGCCCTCCCTCGTGGACTCCATCACATGCTGTGTTAAGAACACATCCTGGAAGCCATCCAGCAGCCTCTGCTCCTTGGCCACCTTAGAGGACATGGTTCCCCAGTTTGTACCTGGCATGTTAAGATCCCCCATCAACACCACTCCCTCCCCTTTAGGTCCGCACTGGGCAATAATGTTGTCCCGCAAACCATCCTCCAGAACATAACCCATCCTGGGGGGCCTATATACTACACCCAGCTTGACCTTACCTCCTGCCGGGGTTCGTAAAGTGACCCATAAGGCTTCCCCGTTTCCCTCTACCTCTTCTACCCTAGCAATTTCTATGCCATCTCTAATGAACATAGTCACTCCATCCCCTCTGCCCTCCTTTCTATCCTACCTAACCATAGTGTACCCCCTCACGTTTAGGTCCCAATCATGGTTCTTGCTGGCTCACGTTTCCATGACTGCCACCACATTCCCAACCCCCCACCCGAACAGCATGGCCTGGAACTCTGGCAACTTGTTTCCGAGCTCCTGTCATTTACTAACACCACCACCCCTTATCCTTGATACTCTTTGTCTAACCTCACCTGGGTTCCTTATGCTTCCAGCCTCCTCTGCTCCTCCTGAAACCTCCTCCCCAGTCTGTTTCCCCTCCCCTTGGGTTTGAAGGCTACTCCCCTCATCTAGAGGAGAGGGCTTCAGACCAGCCCTTCCCTTATCCCTCCCCTGCTGACAAGTTTAAACCCCACCTTTCATGAATGTAGTCCGCCACCCCGTTTAAGGACTGCCTTCCCTAACAGGGTAAGATGAAGCCTGTCCTTGGCATACAGTCCCTTATCCTCCCAGTTCCCTAACACCCCCAACCCACTTTCTTCACCCCACTTCCTGAGCCAGTCATTAACCTCTGTGATCTTCTTTTTGTTCTCCACTGATGCCCTAGGTACCAGCAATACTTCTGAAAAGGAAATGTTGCATCCATTATCCCGACGGAATCTGGCAAGTTCTCGGAACCTTGCTTGGATTTCCAAAATGCTATGTCCCTCGGTATCATTAGTCCCCAAATGCACCAGGAAATCCAGTTTCCCTGTACAATCCCTAATCAGTTCGTACACCATGCACTTTGTTCTGTGCACTGTCAGCCCAGAAATACTCACTACCTTCACCTGGCTGTGGCATCCCCGTCCCTCCCAAAGGATACCTCTAATCATCGAGTCTCCCAATAACAGAACCTTAACTCTGCCATCATCCTTTTTTTTTTTTTTTTTTTTGAAATTTTATTTTTATTGTTTCATTGTACCTTTTAACAGACACAAGCTTCATATTTAGGACATACCAACATAGTTAATAGATAGTCACATAAGGGAAACTTATCCCCCATTTAATCCTAGGATTAGTGATTCCCAAATATTTTGATACAGCATGTAGGGGTATTTCCATTAAAACGTTTACAGTTATATATTCAAAAATAAAGCTGTGTAAGGTGAGCCCAAGAGCCATGTGGCTAATATGTTTAAGAACTTAAGTTAAAACATTATCTGCCCAACTGTATGCCCCAAGTTGAGGTTATCTTGCCACACTATAGGTCTAAAGTCCAAGTCCTCCCTAAAAAAAATATAGGCAGCACCCCAGCAGTCCCCTCCTATAGAAAGCCTGCCATTTCTCCGGATTAGGAATGGGAAAATAAAAAAACTACCACTGGTATACTCATGGTCAGTCCAAGACCTAGAAGGAAGAGTAATAAAGAAAATGCTGTATTTCTAAATTTCAATATGGGCCCATTTCAGAGAGAGCAATATGAGGGGCAGAACAAACTCTTAACTTTTAGCTAACACAGTATTTGAAAAGAGTCAGTTAAATAAGAGCGCAGTAAGTGTTTGCAAGTCTGGCCTGCTCGTTCCTCAGGTGTCTTCCCGGTCCTCCGACCCGCTCGAGTCTGCACCTCGATCTCTTCGCCGTTTTCTGCTGGATTCTGCAAATCTTGAGGCCCACTTACTGGCTTCTGTGGGATCTGAAAAGACCCAGACCTTTCCTCCAGATACAATCCTCAATCGGGCTGGAAATACCAGAGCATGGGAGATGTTCGCTTGTTTTAACCTTGCCCTGATCGCATCAAATCTCTTCCTCTTAAGGCGAGTGGCGTAACTAATATCTGGGAAGAAATGGATCACTCGGTCATCCTGTAGGATAGGCCCCATCTGTCTCGCATATCGTAAGATACGATCCCTAGTGCCTACACCATCGGTTACTAATAAGAGAGTCCGAGGGGTTTCGTTGTCCTCACGGTATCCTCTGGGTGTAATCCTATAAGTTTTCTGTAGAGAAAATTCAATGCTGTGGTCCTCCGGGGTCAACTTTTCAGCCAACCACTCCTGAAAACATTAGGGATGGTCCCCTCCGGAAGCCTAGCACCGGACATGCGGCAGCAGAGCCTGGTTCTCCAGTGTTTCGAGCCTGGCTCTGAGATGCGTATTCTCTTTCACCAACTGTGCTGTGCGGATGATGGCCTCCGTTTTTCTTTTAATGGTTTCCGACTCTTGTTTTATTTCCTCCAAAGTAGTTTCAACAACATGACTCTGAGGCGAAGGCATCGATCTTGCTATTCAGGTCAGCCATAGAAGAGAGTATTCTGTTCAGTTTTAATCCCAGGGAGGTCATAGTTTCCTCAGGCTCCCTCTGACTCGCGGCCTGCACCTCAATGGGGTTTCTCAACTGCTGCGACGTGTCTGGCAACCTAGCCCCCGATCCTCCTCCTCTATCTTTCCGAGGATTTCCCATTTTATGTTTAGAGGGATCCTCTTTCGAATGGCAGAGTTATTTTGGGTCTCTTTGTGAGTAATTGAGGGTTTTTTGGATATTTTAGAAAATTTGAGCTGGAGCTGTTGTTGAGTGCTGCCGTCTTGCTCGGGCTCCAGAGCGCCCCCCCAGCCATCATCCTTAAGGTTACCTCCACTATGCGCTCTCAACCCCCTATTATGCGTGACCTCATTTCCATGGGAGTCTTTCTGCCTTATTGTAAGAGATCTCCTTGTCACCCTCTCCTTTCTGCCACCCTTATTATTTTGCCCACTTAACTCCGACCCCAACCCCTTAAAGGAGGTTCCCCTTTAACCCTCTTTTATCTGAGCCATTCATCCTGGCCCTGATCATTTCCCCTTCCCCCACACCATCATCCTCACTCCTTGTACTAGTACCCCTACCTCCAGAGGCCCTCTGTGGGTCCCTTTTACCTAGGGCCCCATCCTCGTTACGGACTCCCTTCCTGAAGAGAGGTCCCTCCCCTGCCTCCTTGTTTTCCAGTTTCTCTCCAGCTGTGCTTTCCCCACTCCTGTCTGCGGTATGTTGTATCTCCCCCATCTGCTTAACATTTAAGTTTCCCTTTCTCCCCTGGGACTATTTCTGTCCTTTCCATTGCCGACCTGTGAGGTACTATGGGTATCCGACTCCTTCCCCCCATCCTCTGTATCAGTTTCCTCATTACCACCTACCCCTTCCTCCCCTTCCCCCTCTAGGTTGCTTAGTAGCTCAAATTTATTGTAACACTCTATGCCAACCTCCATCAAGTGACCAGAGTTTCCCCCAACTGCCCCTATAAGCTGCTCCTCTATCTCCCCTCTTGTTCTGTCCTCCTTAGGAGCTCCCTTCCCACTGTCTGCTCTTCTAGGCTTCCCCACAGCAGCCACTCCTGACACTTCCCCCTCCAGTCTCCTTATATTCAGAACGCTTTCCCCTTTGTGTCAACATCCCTGTCTAAGGGTCCTCGATCCCTACTGTCCCCCTTCCTGCTTGCTGTAACGTGACTTCCTCTAATTTCTGAGCATTGCCTCAGCCTCCTCTCCACCCCACCAGTCTGCTGCCCATACCCTCTCCCCCAGGTCCCCCAGCTTACTCCTTAACCAACATACTTCCCTACTGATCTGAGATAGCTGTCTACAGAGTGGGCAGCCTCCATCTCTCCAGGTTCAATTGAGGATTATTGCTGCCCCACAGCCTGTGCAGCCTACAACCCTTCCGAAGATGCCTGCCGTGGTGGAAAGAGGCCACCTTGTTTGTCCCCCTCTGTTCATAATGAGCACATCCTCCTTTTCCCAGTCCCTTCCCCGGAATACTAACCCTCCTTCCCCTCCAGGTGGCCATACTGGAATGTACTAGATCAGTCATATTCACTTGCAACAAACAGCCCTGCTCTAAATAGACACACAAACTCTAACTGATGAGACAGGGTAAACGGGCTCTAAATAGACACTTAAACTCTAACTGAAGATACAGAATAAACAGTATAATCATATAGTATATCTTAGCTCTGAATCACCTCCCAGCTGCCTGTAATATCACAGCCCCACTTGCATCTCCATGATTTTCCTTACTCGCCCCAGAATGATACAGTTTTATTAAAGTAGAAGTCCTGATTTGTCCACCTCCACAGAGCCCCTCCCCTTACCAGCCCATAAAGGCTATTTAAAAGGGTGGTGGTGTTGGGTGGGTGATAGGGAGAAAATACAGGTTACTCACCTGTAACAGGAGTTCTAGGAGTGGTGTATGTTGTTCATCCACACTTATTGGCAGGTTCCTTGCCACTTTAAATCTTGCCGGAAGGTCTTCAAGCTGGCTCCTCCCACCCACCCGGGTGGTAAAACTCTTGGTTCCGCCCCATGATGCCAGATCTAGCCTGCTGGAAGCCAGGTTGCCGTCGAAGCCAGGGAGGTCGGGTGGGTTGTGTGGATGAACAACATATACCACTCCTAGAACTCCTGTTACAAGTGAGTAACCTGTATTTCTAGGGACGTGGATATGTTGTTCAATCCACACTTATTAGCAGACTCCTAGCAGTTCTCCGGGAGGAGGGAGGCAAGGCGCGAACCCCCTACTTAGGGAATAAGGACTGGAGAACCGATGTCCCAAAACCAGCATCCCGGCGTGACTCAAGGTCGATGTGGTAGTGGGTAATGAAGGTGTGTGCTGACTTCCTGGATAGGGACGTCCCTAGAAGCAGCCACCGAAGCAGTGGTATGGCGGGTAGAATGAGCTCTTATCCCTTTGAGAGGCTCCATGCCCGCCAACCTATAGCAGAGATCTATGCAGGAGGTGACCCGCCTGCCTATTGTCCACTTGGCTGCAGGTCTGCCAAATGTGGCTTCAGCATAGGTTACAAACAGCTGGCGAACCTCTCCCTGAACTTCAGCTGTCCGCTCCTTATAATAAGAGAGCGCTCTTCTAGGGTCCAGAGTATGGAGCCTATATTCGGCCTTCGAGGTGTGATTAGGGTAGAACACTGGCACAGTCAACACCTGGTTAAGGTGAAACTCCGACACCACCTTTGGAAGGAATTTCGGGTGGGGGTGCAGGACAACCTTGTCCCTGTGGAAGACCAGATAAGGAGACTCCATGGAAAGTGCCTGGAGCTCTCCCATCCTTCTGGCTGACGTAATAGCCACCAAGAAGGCTGTCTTCCACGACAGATGAGAGATGTCACACCTGTGCATCGATTCGAATGGCTTGCCCATGAGCTTAGCCAATACCAGCAGTAGATCCCACTGAGGTGGAGGTTCTCGCACCGGAGGGGATATGTGATCAAGGCCTTTGAAAAAGCACCCGACCACCTTCTGCACCACCAAGTGCTTGCCGGCCCGCGCCCGGTAAACAGAGATGGCTGCCACGTGCACCTTGAGGGTCATCGACCGAAGCCCTAGCTGAGAAAGGGACCACAGGTAGTCAAGAATGCTAGCCAAAGAACAGGAGGAAGGGTCCAACCCCTTGCCCTGACACCAAATGGAGACTCTCTTCCATTTGAAGGCATAGCATTTTCTGGTCGACTTCTTACAGGATGCCTCAACAACGTTGAGGACCTCGTCGGAAAGACCGAGGGCCTGGAACTCTAGCCTCTCAGGAACCAGGCTGTCAAGTGCAGGGATTGAAGGTCTGGATGGAGCATCTTCCCTTTGTTGACTGAGATCAGGTCCAGGCAGGCTGGAAGCTGCCTCGGGAGCCTGGAGCTGAGGCTGAGGAGATCTGGATACCAGAACTGGCGGGGCCAGTCTGGGGCTACCAGAACAACCTGCAACTGGTCCCTCTTCATTTTGAGGATCAAGGGGAATGGAGCAAAGGCATAGAAGAGGCCCGGGGTCCAAGGCCTTGAGAAGGCATCCCCCTGCAGCGAGCCCTGCTGAGGGGGGTGGGCGTGAAACAGCCTCAGCTTCGCATTCTCCCTGGAGGCGAACAGGTCCACCTGAGGGATGCCCCAGTAGGAGAACAGATCTTGTACTACCTCCAGCAGGAGAGACCACTCGTGAGATGCAGCGCCTATCTGGCTGAGGGCATCGGCCACACTGTTGGAGGCTCTGCCACATGGATGACTAGGAGATCCGCCTCCAGGCTGATCACGAGAGACCAAGTGCAGAGAGCTTCCTTGCACAGAGGCAAGGGTGTATCCTGCCTGTCGGTTCAGGTAGTACATGGTGGTTGGTGCTGTCCATCTGGACCTGGACCACTTGACCCCGAAAAAACAGAAGCGAGGCGGTGGGGGCGGCCAGCTCGATGGGAGGGAACTGCTCGAATTCGAGGCAGACCCTGCCCACTTCCAACACCCAGCCCGGTCCGTAGTGATAGCGGACGAGGCGGAAAGGAAGTGGCAAAGCCATGTCTCCCCGGGGTTAACCCGGGAAGGAGTGATGAGGTTCTCAACCTGTCACTGGGCAGGCTTGGAGGAAGGGCCGGCCGAGGAGCCACCTGGGCCTTTTCCTCCAGGCTTCCTGCTGGAGGAAGCAGCAGGCTTGGCTTTGGGGTGCCAAGCATGAGCATGCTGGCCCTGATGCTGCTGGGCTGGACATGTCGCAGGGCGAAAGGGCTTATGGTGCTGCTGGCGGCCTTTGTCCTTCTGGGCAGATGTGACAGAGTCCAAGGTGGCATTGGACTTCTCGATCCGTTGGAGATGACCCTCCACCCTGGGCTCGAACAAGTCGGTACCCAGGAAGGGGACGTCTGCCAGGTTTTTTTTTTTTTATTTAGTTATTTAACCAGGAGTAGCACACTAAGCTGAAAGCTTTTTTACAGGAGCGACCTGGGAGTACAGGGAAGTTAAGTGACTTGCTCAGGGTCACACAGTATACAAGTGGAAGCTGTGGGATTCAAACCCAGGTCTGGTCTGCTGGATGTCACCAGATTTGCAGCTCAAAGCCTTAAACCACTGTGCTATACTGAAACATAGACTTTGAGGGCAGATAAGGACCACTTGGCCCACCCAGTCTGCCCATTTCCCTACCTATTGGATAAGCTGCAGATTCTAGTTAACCAACAGCCTACTTCCTGCAACTCCCCACTGTGTAAGCAATAAGACACAACAGGGTGTGTGTTGAACAGGTATTAACACACGCCCGGGGGCGTAGTAAGGCACGAGGCCCTGCCGAGTGCCTTCAGCCCCTGGAAGTGCGGTAATATCTGTTCAACACACATACCCTGGAGTGTTTTATTGCGCTTATAAAATGGTTCTTTTTTTTTTAATATTTGTAACCTTCAAAAATATTACTGAACTGAAGAAAAACTGAAATCAATGTGTTAATTTGAGATAAAATAGTCCTTCCGCCTACTAGGTGATGACATCATTGTCTTCCATTCATGCTAGTGCCCCCCCCACGTCCCGATCGAGAGAACAAGTGTGGTTAGGAGAGGTTTGTGTCCTTTTAAAAGAACAATTGAAGAACAAGAAGTTTATCTATGTACATACTTTTTGTTTGAATGTCAAGTAGCTCCTCCATTCTCATGACAGCCCGAGCACCAGAATGGAGGCGAGCAGAAGTAACAAGTTCCCTCTGACAGTTGCACCATTTTCATGTAATAAAAAAAAAAAAGAATAACGGATGCAGATTTTTTCTGTTTTTCAGTTAACTGTAGTGGGACGGAGCGTAGTTTGCTGTGAGGCGGTGGAGTCGGGATGGTTCGGGATCACAGTGGTGACTACGGCTCAACCTAGTTCGTTACAGTTCTTTATAAAATGGGCATAGCATAATAGAACAGTTGAATGGCAGTTTTGTCGGTGGCGGTGGAGACAAGTTAGGGGTAGCTCGTGACCACAGCTCGACATTGTTCACTGTTTGGTATGTGCTTTACACGGAGGCTGAAAACAAGATGGCTAACTGCATTTTTCTCAACATTCCATGCCTAGCTCTGAACATTCCATTCATGGGCATTGATTTAGTTACCTGTTCTTTTTATTCTGTATGTGTAATACATATTTGACACCTCATTTCTGGCCAATCACAATGCTTCTTTTTACATGCCCATTTTATAAAATTGCCTTATGTCTGTCCCATGCATGTTTGAATTCCCCCACTGTTTTAGACCCCACAACCTCTCCAGGAAGGCGGTTCCATGCATCCACCACTCTCTCCGTGAAAAAGAATTTCCTCACATTACCCCTGAGCCATCCCCCCTCTAACTTTAAATTGTGCCCCCTTGTTCTTACACATCTCTTTTTCTGAAAGATGCTACCCTCCTGGACTTTGTTGATTCCCTTGAGGACTTAAAAGCTTCTATCATGTCCCCCCCCCTTTCATCAAGGGTATACATATTAAGCTCTCTCAGTCTCTCTTCATATGGTTTCTGATGTAGACCCTGCACCATTTTAGTTGCCCTCCTCTGGACTGCTTCCATCCTGTCTATGTCCTTGCGTAGATGAGGTCTCCAAAACTGCACGCAGTACTCCAGATGGGGTCTCACCAACTGTCTGTATAGAGGGATAACCACTTCCCTTTTTCTACTTGTGATGCTCCACCCTATGCATCCCAGTATCCTCCTCGCTCTCCTGTGCTTGATACCCAGCTTGTGCTGGGTATCAGCCGTAAAGGTGGAGATCCACAGCCAAGCTCTGCGGCGCATGGCCACCGTGGCCACTACTGACTGGGCACACGAATCAGCAATGTCCAAAAAAATTTGGAGCTGCTATTTAGCTACCGCCCTTCCCTGATGCCGCACCTGCTTGACCGTCGTCTGAAGGTCAGCCGGGAGATGAGGAATCGCCTCATCCACGGAGCCCAAAAGGGCGTGTGAAAAGTGTGCCTTCAGAACAGCCGAGCTAGCCTGACGAGGGCCTAGGGAGGAAGCGGCGTACACCTTCCGCCCTGAGTAGTCCAATTTCTTGGACTCCTTATCGGGCAGTTTGTCCACATCCCGAGCATTCTCAGAACACCAGAAAACGCTATCGGTCACTAACCCCTCCACAGAGGGGTGCTCCGGGAAACCAGAGAGTGAACCAGTAGGGACCACATACTTTTGAGCCATCCTGGCCGAAGGTGCAGGACAAGATGCTGGCCGCTGCCACAGCTCCAGGTCTGGACCAACAATGACTTCGGCCACTGGAAAGGCCTCCATAGGGGAATCCCCTCAGTCCAGTATCTCCGTGAGAGGATACTTGGCCCGTTTTGAAACGGGTACGAGCTTCATCCCAGTGGACTCTGAGATGAGTCAAAGCATTCCTAAAAATGAGGATGGGCTCTCGTCCACTGACTGACCCCCTGTAGACTCAGGGTCAAGCGGCCTGGAGAACAAGGAGTCGTTGTCGTCAGGCTCAGAGGAGTCTGTGAACAGCTGCCGTGTGCCTGAGCCAACCTCGACATGCTGAGGTCGATCGGGAGTGAGGGTGACCGACAACCTATGGGGCAAGCCCTGACCTGACCGAGGAACCTTGGTCGGGGCCCCAGTCTTCTGTTGTAGAGGTGAATGTTCCACCACAATGGGTGGAGCAGCCGGTTTCGGCCGAACAACCGGTGCCGGTTTTGACTCCTCGACTACAAGGGGCTGTTTCGGCCGCTCAGGTGACAGCCACTTAATGGCCGGAGAAGGCAATAGAATCTGCTTATTCCCGGACAATAAGAGCTGCTGCCACATTAAATCCTCGTGGCGCCCGCCGCGCTTTGGCGAACCTATCCTCGAAGAGGACGGCGGCGAGGGGATGAGTGGCGCCGCTGCTTTCCATGGTACCGAGACCTCTGATGTCGGCGGGACTAGCTGGACCTGGAAGAGGTCCGAGACCGAGACCTTCGGGGATTCCAAGTGTGGGTCAGAGAGGGGACGGGGGAAACCCGCTCCTCCCTCGGTTCAGGGACCTTAACTGGGGACTCTGGCACAGGAGGCACAAGCAAGTCCTCGGTTTCCACCAGGGGAACCGGTGAAGTAGGGTTGTCGGCATCACCAGTCGACAAACCGTCCGGGTCGAGAAAAATCTCGACTGCATTGATGGGTGTCTCAGCCCGGTTGACCTGACGGGGACACAGTGAAGCCAGCAGCCTTAGCCGCAACCTCGACCGAAGTCGAAAGTCAACCATCCAGTGAAGGGGATCTCTCCCGCTCCCATGAACGTCAATGGTGGGACTTATCTTTGTAGTCCTCCTTCTTGGACCAACTGGAATGTCCCGATGGTTCTTCCCCCTTGGTGGAGAGGGATTTGCAAAGCTCCTTAAAAGAAGCTGTATATGAAGAGCCCAAGGAGAGCGGGATAAATGCTGCGACCGAGGAGGAAGAAGACACGGCCTGGGCTGTCTCCTCCTCGAGGGCGATCATCTGCTCCAACTGTTCCATGGAGCCCACCGCCGCGGACACCGCCCAACGGGCCTCCTTCGTCTTGACTAGCAGCTACCGTTTTTCAGGGTGCCCCAAAAGAAGTCGAGTAGCGTGGTCCTCCAAGACCGAAGCCGAAAAGGATTTGCACAAATCGCAAGCCTGCGAATCGTGGCAGAGTCCTAGGCAGTAAACGCACGTGGAGTGCAGGTCGGTCTGGGACATCTTCTGCCCACGGGGCACCGACGAAATTCAGGAGTCGATTTGTCCATTGCAGCCGCAAGGGAAAAAGAAGACTGAAGTCTTGTAAATTTGAGAATTCATTTCGGATTAACTGAAGAGTGTGGATCCAGGCCTGAAACGCAGAGCACTAAGGGGGGAACCTGAGCTTCCAAGCGGTAAGGAAGATCTGGCGTCGTGGGGTGGAGCTGAGAGTTTTACCACCCGGGTGGGTGGGAGGAGCCAGCTTGAAGACCTTCCGGCAAGACTTAAAGCGACAAGGACCCTGCCAATAAGTGTGGATTGAACAACATATCCACGTCCCTAGAAATATATGTTCAGTCCCAGAGCTCTGATAAGCTCCCTCTCGCTGCTTGATCCTGCTCTCGCTCTCCGGCGCTGCTGCAGGCCGCCCGTTAAATAGGGCAGCAAGCCTGCAGTGTGTTGGCACCAAAAATAATTTGAAAGTTCAGTCCCAGTCCTCCGATGAGCTCCCTCTCACTGCTCAATCCCTCTGTCGCTCTCCGGCGCTGCTGCAGGCTGCCAGTTAAATAGGTCAGCAAGCCTGCAGCGTTTTTATGCCGAAAATATCAATTTGAAAGTTCAGTCCTAGTCCCAGAGCTCTGATGAGCTCCCTCTCGCTGCTCAATCCCTCTCTCGCTCTCTGGCACTGCTGCAGGCAGCCCGTTAAATAGGGCAGCAGGTCTGCAGCATTTTGGCACCGAAAATAATTTAAAAGTTCAGTCCCAGTCCCAGAGCTCCGATGAGCTCCCTGTTGCTGCTATTACAGCACAAGCCTTACAAGGAGAGAGTGAGGGACCTCAGTTTGTATACACTAGAACAAAGGAGGAAGAGAGGTGACTTGATACAAACATTCAAGTACCTCAGGGGCATTAACAAGGTGAAAGGGGACAACATATTCCAGATTAATAGTAGAGCCAGGACATGAGGACATGATATGAGACTGAGGGTTGGCCGCATAAAGGGAAATGTCAGAAAATTGTTTTTTACAGAAAGGGTGGTGGATGTATGAAATAGCCTGCCCCGGGAGGTGGTGGCAGCCCATACAGTGGCAGGCTTCAAACATGCATGGGACAGAAACAAAGGAATAATAGAGATAGGAAGAAAAAGCTAAAGCCAATGACCAGATAGGGTCACTGAACGCTTCGTTAGCAGCTGAAATGGGCAAACTGGATGGGCCTCGCAGTCCTTATCTGCTGACAGCATCTATGCATCTCTATAAACATGTTTATACAGCCGCAGCATTCTTGCATTTGCACTGCTTCCTTCTTGCTGTGCTGGCTGCTCCTCCAACAGTTTAGTGTTTACACAGCCCACCCTCACAGCGCTGCAGGTTGCTCCGAGGAGGGACTGTAAATTCAGTGGAGGATGCTGGGAGACACTGGGACAGAAGGCTTTCCATCGGAGTGAGCGCATCAAAGGGTTTATAACACCAGTTAATGCACTTGCTCCGATACAGGCACCCACAGTACAGCTGCAGCAGAAAAGGGATACAAAGCACACTTACGGCGCTCTTGAAAGCATCTACAAAGCCAACTTTGCAGCACATCAACCTGTGTGCATGGGTTGATGCGCTACAAAGTTGGCGGTGTAAACAAGCCTTATGTATCACAAAGTAAAACTTCAGAGTGGTCCCATCCGACATTTTCTCAAATGCCAGCTTGGTATGTGCATTGCTTTTCTGTGCAGGGACAGAAGGGACTGAGCCACATAATACCATGCAGAAGAGTTAGCATGATTGCGTCATCATATGATGCGCTTCTGCAGCTCGGTCACCATGGAAACCATGCCGACTGTTAGGAAAGGAGTCACCCTGAAAGGTGCCTGTATGGTCCCCCTGCTGTAGGAGTTAGACGTAAAAGCAGGAGTGTTTGGTGTCTACCTTTTAAAATAAATGTAAGGAACAAATCAAAAATCAAGATTCTTGAGACTTTGATTTTGACAAACAGGCTAGACTTACTATATCTGTATCTAACAAATGGGTAAAGGGACGTTCACTCCAAATTTTTTTTTTCTATAGTTATACACATCTGACCCTCAGAAATATTTTTCATTGGCAATAAGGTGCGGGGGGCTCAGTATTTCACTTTGATTCCTACGTACACTAAGCATGGCATAGTCCAAAACTGTGCTAAGGAATATTTAATAAAAAGTATTCACCTTCTGCTTAAAATGCATTAGTGACTAAAAATTTAAATGATAGCTTACTGATATCATGCTCACTACCCTGACTCATCTCTATTAATCTTGGTTCTCTTCATATACTTATGTTTAGAGAATACTAATATGATCTGCTTAACTGTGCTTCATGTTAGTCATAATTTAACACAGGTATACATATAACCATGCATCCCCTCTCATAAGAGACAACCAAAATCATATTCTACAAATGTAAAAACTTTCATCCAGGGGCTAACCTACGCTTTCCAAGAATATTGGGGTGTAGCCCCGATTTTTATATTTTAACAGACATTACAGATAAGATATGTTTAGCATACATTGAATCTGGCTGGTCACAAACAATACTTACTACTCAAAGGCTGCTGTCTACCTGGAAATGTTGTTATGCATTGTTTGCCTAAAAAACACTATCAGGTAGCAGTCTTTAGTGTGTTGATTTACATGTTATGTAGGGGTGATCTGCAGGGGCACTAGAAAATTGTACCCACAGTGTTACCTCAGTTTTTGCATGTTCACCGTTCTCTGCACAAAATCCACAGTTTCTTGCAATTTATTTAATTCTTGACTGTAACTGTATAAAAATACTGAAATTCTCAAGGAAAGATACTCAAACATGCTAACAGTTTGCTACACAGACTTGGATTTGGCCAAAGCAATGCAGTGTGAGGGAGGAGGGATCCAGTGTGACTCTGCTTTTATCTGTTTCACTTCCCTGGTTTGGTTTAACAATCCTCTGGCCATGTAAACTTAACCCCTTAAAATATGTGTTTAAGCAGACCATCAGAAATCTTTTTGCTGCCACAAAGACTGAAACAATAGGTGTGAGAAAAGGTGCAAATTGCCCCATTCACCTAAACAAAGCATTAACTGTAATGCTTGTTTTTGAATGTTAGTGCAAATTTTCCTTGAATAGGTACTTTCATTCTGAATGGATTTTGATTCAATTGTATGAGGAGTTTGGATGGCCCTGACTATAAACTTGAATGTCCTTCTAAGGGAGTTGGTGACAGTGATCCTTTACTTGATAATCTGCCGCACCTGCATTCTCGCATACAAAATCTACAAAAAAACTTGACTAACATTTCTGAAAATGTTGATAAAACAGGTGAAGTATATTCAGAAAGTTGCTTGCAAATACACAAAAATCATTGCAACTGAAGTAAAGCAAAAGTGCCATGTATTACAAACCATTTATGATGTAGTGAAAAGCTGTTGGCATGATTTAATACTTTGTGATTCTAAAATGTTTGTACTTATAGTGCTGATTAAGAACAGCAGTTGTGTTACACATTTTTTTTTTACTTGAATTTGATTAGGCACCCCAGTTATCTTCTTGTTTTTTCTTGCACCAAAGTAAGTAGTTGTTGAGCAGGCTTCATTGCTTTATATCTAGAAACAGGCAAAATATGTTTCAGGATTTATTCAGTATTGACTGTGAATTACTTAATAAAGTCTAGTTAGTGCTGCGTGAGGTAAATGTCTTTAGATTTTAGAAGATAGGCTACATAATGAATAAACTGCAATCCATTTAAAAAAAAGAAGCCTTTCTTCAGATTGAAAGTATGCACTAGTGGCAGTATAGTTATCTAACAATTTTTGTGATCAAAAAATGCTGCAGCAAACAACAAATGTATTAGGGGGCACTAGACATGTATAGTGAACCCCTGCAGTTTCTGCATTTTTGGGTAACAATTTGCCAGTGACTCTGGTGCTCTAGCTCAGGGTGGGTACCACAGGGTTCAGTACTGGGTCCAGTCCTTTTTAATGTCTTTATAAGTGACATTGCAGAGGGACTGGAAGGAAAAGAATGCCTCTTTGCAGATGGCACAAAGATCTGCAACAGGGTTGATAGACAAGGAGGCATGGAAAGGATGAGAAGGGACTTGGCAAGGTTGGAGGAATGGTCAGAAGTATGGCAGCTTGGATTCAATGTAAAGAAGTGCAGAATAATGCACCTGGGAAACAAAAACCCAGGGGAAGATTACACATGGGGGGGTAGTAACAACAACAAAATGGAAAGGGACCTGGGATCACGATGATCCTTAAGGTTAGCAAGCAATGTGAGAAGGCAGTAGGGAGAGCTGGGGGTATACTGGGATGTATAGGGAGAGGCATCACCAGCAGAAAACAGGAAGTTGTTATCCCTCTGTACAGACAGTTGGTGAGACCCCATCTGGAGTACTGCATCCAATTCTGGAGACCCTATCTCCTCAAGGACATAGACAGGATAAAGGCAGTCCATAGGAAGGCAACTAAAATGGTGCAGGGTCTGCAAGAAAAGCAATACAGGGAGAGACTAAAAGAGCTTAATATGTATACCCTTGAGGAAAGAAGGGAGAAGGGGGACATGATAGAAACTTTTAAGTACCTCAGTGGAATCAACAAAGTCCAAGAGGGTAGTATCTTTCAGAAAAAGAGATGTGCAAGAACAAGGGGACACAATTTAAAGATGGGGGCGGGCAGTTCAGGGGCAGTGTGAAGAAGTATTTTTTCACAGAGAGGGTGGTGGATGCATGGAACAGCCTTCCTGAGGAGGTTGTGGGGTCTAAAACTGTGGGAGAATGAAAGAATACATGAGACAGACATAAGGCAATTCTTGTGGGGGGTAAGAAGAAATAGGCTGTTGCTTAACTAGGATCTGCAGCTTATCCTGTAGGTAGGGAAATGGGCAGACTAGGTGGGCCAAGCAGTCCTTATCTGCCATCAAAGTCTATGTTTCTGTGGGTATAAGGGGGGAGGATGAAACACACAAAGGATGTTGAGGGAGCAAAGGGGGGGCTACAACATGTGTTGAACAGCTGCGTCTCCAAAAAGGACCATGGCAAGGGCCCACACCTCATAACAGAACTGTTGCCTTTTACAGTGAAATGTCAGATGATCAACTTTCTCTTTTTAGAAACATTAATATCCTTTTAATTATATGTTATCTATCCTTTTGTGCTGAGATCAGGAGAACTCAAGTCCCGGTGTTGAAGGGGCAGAGAAACATATGAATGTAAGGTAAAAGACGTAGGATTCAGTAACGCTTGGGTCCATTAGACTATTCTTCAGTCAAGAGCCCTTCTTCTGTGTTATGGTCTTCATCATCTGAAGACTCATCAGGTATTGTCAAAAGTGCATCTAAGTTTCCATATTTCTTCAGGTATGCTTTCTGGCACCACAAATGTTGTGTGCTAGTCGTTCCAGGCTCAAGACTTCAAGGGTCCAATAACTACTGTTGGTGGGGTTTTGTCTAATTTTATTATCTGTTTCTTGGCCACAGCTGCTATGTCAAGATCATTGCATGTCTGTGGCTGGTTGCTACTGCTGGTTGTATTACATTTCCAACTATGCTGATTCCAGGGGTGAAAAGGTCTCTTGGCCCAAGCAGGGAGTTTACCGAGTCTTTGATCAGTGGACTGCTCCACATGACATGAAGCCGTCTTGTTTCTGAATGTCTGCATTTATAGCAGGTTAAGGTTGGTATGGAGTCCATTTTGTGCAATTGTGTGGGAGTATAACATAGATTGTGCATCACTCTAAACTGTTGGATTTTGTAGTCTGTGAGAGAGGTTGCACTTCTGTTAAATGACCATATTTGCTCCCATTTCCAGTTGGACATGTCTGTGTTTAGGTTATCAGACCACCATTGAGAAACTTCTGATTTTCGAGGGTATCTCAGTCATCAGGTCATAACATAGGAACATTACTATTGGTGAAGCAGGAGCCACGCAGAAGATTTTCCAGCAGCCCCGCTCCCTCCTCAGTTCTTTCCCGCCATCGACTCTGTCCACATGGGTCTCCATGGAAGCTCTGATATAGTTTTGTGCCATTTTTGCCTACAAATGTTGTTCTACCCTGACTTTTAGACTCTCTTTTAAACAAGAGATTCCTTTACCTTGTTTATGTCGAGAGTTATTTCCTCCACTTCTGTCTTCCATCGCTGCCACTGCAGAAAGAAGATTCAAACACCATGAAGTCTTGCTATATTATAACAATAGCAGTCAGCCACTGCAGCTGAACTGCCCCGGAGAGGAAAGAGTTAACTCCAGAAGATCTGGAGTTCTACAGCGCGAGGGCGCAGCCTAAAGTTTCATCTGGCAGTTTCAAATGAAACTGTAGATTCTTACTCCGCTTTACTGAACAGTCGCCCGAGATCAGCCCTTCAGCTCGGTTCATTCTCGGTTTAAAAGTGTAGTTTTCGGTTCATTTGAACCGGCAAAAGTCATTAATTTTACCGCATTTCGGTGCAAAAGCTCTATCTGGTAACCGTAAGTACAAAAAATCCAAGTCTGTGTGGAAAATAATTATCGGTTCGGTTTTGAACCGATCGTTTGGTTTTTTTCTGTGTTTTAAGTCTGTACTGTGGGTTTTAGAGTGCGGTTCCCGGTTCTTATCGGTTCTAAAAAACGAAATTATTACGGTTTTTTCAAATACCCGTGACACGGTTAGGAACCGATAAGGGTGTCTTGCCTGGCACTGCCATCAAAAGGGCAAGTTTATTGGTTAGCTGGCATTATGTCTGAGAAACCCAAAGAAAACCGGCCCACTGGTTTCAACACTGTGATGTCTGTGGGGACGCTTTGCCAAGGCTGACCCACACACCACTTGTGTTTATTGTCTGGGGCTGACCACCTCCTGTCAGACTGCCAGGTGTGTAAAAATTTCCCTGCAGCCACCCTGGAGAAGAGATTGGGCGCTCAGGGAACGAGAGGCCAAAAGTCCGCTGACCCGGGATGGCCAGCCCGGTTCAGTACCCACTGGACCAGAGGAGTGCCCTCTGACCAGGGCTAGACTTCCTCGGGCAAAGGAAGACTGGTCTGAGGAACCAGTTCCAAAAAAGACAAAGAAATCAGGAGGTTTGGAGTCCAGAATTGTGTCTCCAACTGCTGCAGAGATAGCTAAAGCCATTCAGATTGTCCAGTCACTGTCTCAGGGATCTGTAGAACCACCAACAGTTGGTAAAAGGTTGGTTCGTTCAGTCCCAGTGGTTCAGGATTTTGAAGTTGAGGATTTTATGAACCACAGGAGGGAGGAGGAATTTGATCAATATATGTGTGGCTGGGAGGGTCTGGACGTGCCCATCGAACCGGCATTTCTCCAGACAGACTTTTAGAATCTCCCCTATTCTGTCTGAGTCCCTTCTTTCTTTTTTTTACAAAAGGTTGCAGAAACCCTCCAGCTTCCTTTAGAGGAGGCTGTGGATGAGCAAGAGGAGCCTGATTATGTGGAAATGATGGATATTCCAGAGTCTAGGAGGTTGTCTATTCCTTTGCATAAGTCATTTAGGAAGCAAACAACAAAGATTTAAAAATCCTCATTCTGTCCCCTCCTGTAGATAAAAATGGACAGAAGGTATACTTTGTCAGGCTCAGATACAGACTTCCTTATTGAGCAGTGTAGTCATGTAGGTGTGTCAAGCTGCAGCCTGTGACAAGGCTAATATTCTCTGGCCTCACATCCTCCTGACAAGGATTCTAGGAAGATTGATGCCATGGCGAAGAAACAGTATATGGCAGCTTCTTTGGGACTCAGGCAGGAAATTATATGGCTTATGTGGCTGATATCAGAAATCTAGGTGGGACATAGACAGTAAGTAGCCAAGCAGGCCCATGGCCAGCTGGCTAGTGAGTTGGAACAGGTGGCTGCTGATGGCATTGAAGCCTCTAAAGTTCAATTTCATACTGCTGTTGATGTTAATGATGTTTCCTCTAGGGTCATGGCCACTTCTGTAGCTTCCGTAGGTTGGCATGGCTCAGATGCACTAATCTGTCCCAAGATACTCAGTCAAAGGCTATGGATTTTCCTGTAGTGGGAAATTCTCTGTTTGGGGAGCAAACAGAAAATTATATGAAAAAGATGGATGAATACAGAACTACCTACAAAAGTGCCCAGGCTAAGGAGAAGCATGCCATGCCACAAAGGCATGCTCCCAGAGGTAGGGGCAGACCCTTTTCCAGGCCTTTTTACCAATTTCAAGCCTCCTTTGCTGTGTCGCAGAGGGGTTTCTTCAGAGGCAGGGGTAGACGTGGCACAAGTAGACCGTCTCCTTCCCCTCAGCCTAAGGCTGCTGCTAAGCAGGCACCCTGATGGGGTGCCCAGGGCCGATTCTCCTGTACCAGTGGGGGGGCAGGTTGGCCTATTTCAGCCAGAGCTGGCTGTCCCTAACTTCGGACAGATGGGTTCTGGAGGTAATGGGCAGGGTCTGGTTCTCAGCTTCAGATATTTTTCGAAGATGAGAGCCAGGCATTTCCACCTGCAAGTCCTTCAGAAGCCCTTGCTTTGGAAGCAGAGGTTTCTTCTCTTCTGGTCTGCAAAGCAGTGGAAAGGGTTCCTCCTTGCCATCAGGGCAAGGGGCTTTATTCAAGATACTTTCTTACCCCAAAAAAGACAGGAGAATGGCGGCTCATTCTGGATTTAAGATACTTGAACAAGCATCTGTTGAAACCAAAGTTCAAAATGTTAACCCTGGCAATGATATTGCCTTCCCTAAAACCAGGGGACTGGCTAGCTTCCTGGACCTCAAGGATGCCTATTTTCATGTTCTGATCAGGCCTTCCCACGAAAGTACCTCAGGTTCGAACTGCCCTCAGGCCACTACCAGTTCAGGGCAATGCCCTTCGCCTTACCTCTGCGCCAAGGGTATTCACAAAATGTCTCGCTGTAGTAGTGGCTCACTTAAGAAGGCAAGGGGTTGCTGTGTTTCCCTACCTGGACGACTGGCTCATTTTGGGTCAGTCTCCAGGTCAGGTAAAATCCCACTTGCAAGTCACCCAGCAGCTTCTCACTTCTCTGGGATTTCTACAACTTACCAAAGTCAGTTCTGGAACCAGTTCAGGCCCTAACTTCATAGGCGAGAATTGAACACAAGGTTAGCCAGGGCCTTTCTTCCCTGGAAGGGTGGACAGACTCATCGCCCTGGCATCCTCCTTTACCCTGCGGGTCTCTCGACCAGCAAGGCATTTCCTGCAACTCCTCGGGCACATGGCTGCTTCCACAGCTGTTGTGCAGGGAGCAAGATTCCAGATGAGGGACATTCAGTTCCATTTGAGGGCCTATTGGTCTCAGAGGAAGGACCCCCTTACCAAATTGGTCCCAGTTACTCAGTCCCTGATCCTGGCCTTACACTGGTGGCAGGATCAAAGCAATCTGAAACAAGGGGTTCCCTTCATTCCCATTTCTCCCTCCCTCACCCTCACCACGGATGCCTCCCTGTTAGGGTGGGGGGCTCATCTGGGCGACCTTACCACTCAGGGAGTGTGGTCTCCTCAGGAATCTCTGCTCCACATCAATCTTCTGGAACTCAGAGCTGTCTTTTTAGCTCTTCGGGCCTTTTCAGATTCTGTCCAGAACAAAGTGGTTCAAGTCAGGACAGACAATACCACCACAATGTGGTACATCAACAAGCAAGGGGGCACTCGGTCTTCAGCCTTGTGCACCGAAGCAATGAAGTTGTGGTCTCTGGCTTTTCCCTGAACATCTCCCTGATAGCGGTTCATCTCCCAGGGAAGGACAATGTGCTGGCGGACGCCTCAGCAGAATTTCTCAGGGCCATCACGATGGGCTCTGAATCCACAAGTACTGGGGTCTGTCTTTGCCAGTTGGGGCACTCCTCAGATAGATATTTTGCGGCCCGGACAACCACCAACTCTCTTTTGCTGCAGGCCTCAGTTCTGGGCTCAGTCCTCTGGATGCCTTCCTCTTGGATTGAAAGGAAGTTCCTGTATGCCTTCCCCTTTCCTCTCCTTTTCAGGGTACTAGTAAAATCAGATCTCAACCTTGCAGAGTGATTCTGATTGCCCCAGATTGGGCCAGACAGCCCTGGTACCCTCTGCTCCTGTCCCTGGCAGTCCACCCTGCCCTGAGCCTGCCCAGAGTTCACGACTTACTGGCCTGTGCACAGGGGAAAGTGTGGTACCCGGACCTCAAGTCCCTCCACCTCAAGGCTTGGCTCTTGAGGAGCTAGAATTTGCTGATTTACACCTTTCTCAAGGTGTTATGGATATTTTAAAGGCTTCAAGGAAGCCTTCCACTAGGGCCACTTACAATTCTAAGTGGAAGAGGTTTTCCATCTGGTGCTCTGAGAGGCAAATTATCCCAGAATCTGCTGATCTTCCCATTCTTTTGGACTATTTGGTCCATCTGAATTCCTTAGGCCTTAGACCAGCTACCCTGAAGGTCCATCTGGCAGCTGTCTCTGCTTTTGTGTCAGCGGGGAAGCCTGCCTCCCTTTCTTCTCACCCTGTGTTCTCCAAGTTTTTTAAAGGGTTACTTCACACTAACCCTCCCTTTCGGGAACCAGCTCCCGCCTGGGACCTGAATATTTGCATTGCTCAGTTAATGCAACCCCCCTTTGAGCCTCTGTCTTCGGCAGAACTCAAGTATTTAACTTGGAAAACTGTTTTTGTAGTAGCTATCACCTCTGCCAGACGCATAAGTGAGTTACAGGCCCTGTCAGTGGAGGAAGATTTTGTCTCTTTCCACAGAGATAAGGTAGTCCTTAGGACTAATAGAAAGTTTTTGCCTAAGGTGGTTTCTGATTTCCACCTGAATCAATCTATCTCCCTACCAGTATTTTTCACTGAGCATTCTTCCTCAGGTGAGAGGAGACTGCACAGCTTGGATGTCAAAAGGGCATTAAGTTACTATTTAGAGCGCACCAGAGGTCATAGGTTCGAATCCCTCCAACTGTTTCTTACCTATGGTGAGGTTGGCAAAGGGAAACCTGCCACTAAGAGAACAATTGCAAGGTGGATTGTCTCTTGTATCCAATTTTGTTATCAGAAACTCGGTAGAGTACCCCCCTCAGGATTGAGGGCCCACTCCACCAGGGGTACAGCTGCGTCTCTAGCGGCTGCTAGAGACATTCCTATTTTGGAGATTTGTCAAGCTGCTACCTGGAAGACAGTTCACACCTTTACCAAGCATTATTCCCTGGATATCCAGTCCAGGAGAGATGCTCGGTTTGGCACAGCTGTGCTTCAGAACCTATTTCCTAAGTAGGTTCTGACCCTCCTCCATGGAGGTACTGCTGTGTAATCTGCTATTGTTATAATATAGCAAGACTTCATGGTGTTTGAAAAAAAAATTACTCACCTTAGTAATTGCTTTTCTTCTCATGGAGTCTTGCTATATTATAACCACCCTCCCTCCTACCCCTCTCAGAACTACTACTTGGGTAGAGGTGGCAAATTGGTGCAAGCACTGTGTCATGCCATTTAGTTTTTCCCTAACCCTGTTTTCCTTTGGGTTAGGGATCTAGATTGTTCATTTAGGTTATTTTTTATTGCCCCCTTCTTGGACTTGAGTCTTGGGGGGAAGGGGGGTTCATATGTGCTTGTCAAGGGTGGTAAAACGAACCATAATACCATCAATCTTTGTTATTATGGTTCTGGGTGTTTCTTTGTTGTTTATACTGTTGTTATTACTACTAGTAGGTAGCCATAGGCTAGTGTAGTTTTTTCCACACAGACTTTCTGTTCTTGATGTTAGCTTCGTAAAGATCTACAGTTTCATTTGAAACTGCCAGATAGAGCTTTGGGCACAGCGCCCTCGAGCTGTAGAACTCCAGATCTTCTGGAGTTAACTCTTTCCTCTCCGGGGCAGTTCAGCTGCAGTGGCTGACTGCTATTGTTATAATATAGCAAGACTCCATGAGAAGAAAAGCAATTACTAAGGTGAGTAATTTTTTCTTACCTCTTCAGACGACCACAACCTCTGTGTCTGCTGTCTTGGGCCTAACCATGACATCTCTGACTGTGAGCTCTGCCAGAAATTCAACCAAACAACCCTTAGGCAACAAAAAAAGGCTTTGAAGAAATTCCTCATGGAGCAACAGGTAACTAGTTCTGGGCAGGAGTCCTCCAGGGTCCCACCTTCTCAGTTGCTGGTGGTTTCATCAAGCTCCCAGGCCCAAGACAAGTTCTCAGGGAAAGGTCATAAAAAAGACCATGAAAGGGACCGCTCATCCCCGTGGCGCCTCCACTCCCCGACGGCTTCTTCTTCATCCTCCGTGGGTACTCCATCAGCTGTGGCTGCACCAATGTCCTCTGCTGTCCAGGCTTCTGCTTCTTCCAGGCCATACTGACAGCACTGCCTCCCCCTTCTCAGGGAGGTATGCCCTCAGGTCTTCAGCCCCATTGTCCATTGACCCTGAGGGCATCAATGCCTGCCCCTCTGTTGCAGCGAATGGTTAATTGCGCCCTGTGCCAACGACCCCTCCACCATCGATGCATCATTCTCCTGCTGTCGACCTTTACTCGATTTTGACCCAGATCACTACAGCCCTAGTGCACCAGTTGGGCTCATAGAGGCCTGGGTCCCTGGCGTGGTTGACAGTGCCGTCGTCGTAAGTGCCTTTTGGGCTTCTTCGGTCCACGCCTCTTAGGACACTATTGGTACCTCACTCGTCGGACCTCGAATTGGAGCTGGTCGACATCGACGAGGAGTACCATCCTGACCTGATCCACTCTGAGGAGGAGGAACCTCTTTTCCCCAGGTAAGTCCACTGCTTCAGTCAGTGAGGACTATCTTAAACATACTCCTAGGTCCCCTCCTGGAGATCCTACCTTTTTTAATATCACGAAGCAGCTGTTTTCAGCTATGAGCTTCCATACTGAGGAAGAGGATGCCACCAGACAAGACTTGCTGGACTTCTTGGAGATTACAGAATCTTCCCCCTAAGGCCATTCCTCCCATCCTTCCTGCCCTGAGGAATACCACTACTGCAGCTTGGCATAGACCAGACATGATTCATGCCATGCCCCATAGGGCACCTAAGCTCTTTCATGCCCCCAAGACCTGCCTTACTATGCTGCCCAACCTGAGACCAATTTCATGGTCCTTATAGAAGCACATGACAGGTCCAAGGTGCCCAATCCAGTCAGATTGACCTTTGGGGCAAGAGGGTTTATGTCTCTTCCACCTTGGAACTTCAGATTGCTAACTATCTTTCGCATATGGTGAAGTACCAAAACACCATCTGGAGGAAGGACAAGGTGGCTGCCCAAGCTCTTCCAGAATGTTCCCAGAAACAGGAGGATCTCAAATCCTTGCAGACTGCTGAGGATATTAATAAGCATCTCCTCAGGGCTTTGTAAGAGATTTCTGACACTGATGCCAGGGCTGCTGCCACAGGCATTTGCCTTTGTAGGCACTCCAGACTGAGGGTCTCCAGAGGATGTTATTTGGGCCAGATATCCAGGACACTAGCAGTGACTTACAGGCATCTGGTAGGGCTGTCCAGTCTATCCATTTACTTTACCATACACAGCCTAGGAACAGACATCGCCCTTCCTTTCATAAGGTGTCCCACAAGTCCGGAGCAGGCTTCCATCCCCAGGGCAAAATAAAAGCCTTGTCTACCTTGCCTACCCCCCTCCTCCTCCTCAGGCTCTGCCGCAAAGTGACCCAGGGGCGACAGATCAACTTCACCGGCCTTACTCCTTGCCAGACCTGTCCAGGAGGTGGTGGTCGGAGGTCCATTCTCCCTCCATCTCAATCAGTGGAGAACCATCACTTCTGATGCCTGGATTCTTCAGATTATAGAGAGGAGTCACACACTGGAACTTATAGAGGTGCCTCCAGAGACTCCTTCAATACCCTCTGCCTATCCCCAGCCCATCTTTTTTATTTTTTTTTGGTATTGTTTCTTTTCTTGCCTACCTCCTCAGCTGGGGTGTTCACGATGGTTCCTCAATGTGGTCTGCTAGCGGCTCCTGCACCGGGCGCCATGCCCGAGCATTCAACTTTCTTCTATCTCCCTCTCTATAGACCACATCACGTCGGCACGGAAGACCAAGGGGTCAGGGCCAGAGGGAGCTCCTGGAGCATCAGGTGCAGCACCGCAGCAGACCATCACAAGTGCTGAAGGATTCAGCTAAGATGTTTCCCCCCTTAGTTTCACCACCATGGTGCAAGCGTGCAGGGATGCCAAGGGCAGTGCGGCGCACGCTCCTGCACATCCAGTGTCCACCTGTGCCATCCTTTCCAGTAACCCACGAGCAGCTCTACCCCCAGCCACCGTCAGGAGTCAGCACCACCACAGATATCCCTCCCCGGAGGAGGAGAGCAGTCCTTGGAATGCTCAATCCTCCTCCCCCGGCTACCCAAATCTGCATCCGAACTAGGGTCGCCGGCATGGCATGAGGTGTGATCTCCAGCACTTAAACCCTCAGCACCACTGGGCTGGCATCCCCCAACCCATCTAACAGTTCTTCGGGAAGAGGTACAGTCCCTTCTATGGAAAAGGGCCATCGAGCCAGTGCCCAAGCGTCAGAGGAATGGGATTCTACTCCAGGTTCTTCCTGGTCCCCAAAAGAACTGGAGATCTGAGGCCTTATCTAGATCTCCAGGACCTCAGTCTTTGTATGCAGTACAAAAAAAAATTGCATGGTCACTCTGCCAGGCATGCTGCCCCTTCTCAAGCAGGGCAACTGGCTGTGTTTCCTGGATATGCATGATGCTTACCTGCATATCTCGGTGTGTCCACCACACAGGCAGTTTCTTTTTTAGGGCAAGCATTACCAATTCAAAGTATTGCCCTTTTGCTTATCCTCTGTGTCGTGGGTCTTCACAAAATGTTTAGCAGCAGTAACTGCTGCCCTCCGGCGAGAAGGACTGTACATTTTCCCCTACCTGGCTCCTCAAGGCTCCATCCAGAGATCAACTCTTCTGGACCCTGGAGAGGACCCTCCAGCTGTTTCTCACCCTGGGCATCACTGTCAGCCTGCCCAAGTCCCTATTGATTCCATCCCAGAGGCTGCAGTATATAGGGTGGTCCTGGACTCTGGGCAGGGCTTTCCTGCCTCTCAACAGGGAGGAGTGCCTCATTGCCCAGGCTCAGTAGGTCACCCAGAGCCATTATGTTTCTGTGAGGGTGTACCTGATGCTATTAGGACTTATGGCCATGGCCATTGCCACCATTTTCTTGGCCAGACTGTACATGAGAGTGCCTCAGTGGACATGCCGGGTGCAATGGGACCAATGCACGAATGACCTAGAGCAGCTAGTGCTGGTCTCCTCCTCAGTCTGCAAGGTGCTCCAGTGGTGGATGGACCTCTAGAACCAGTTACAAGGGAGCTCTTCTCCCTAGCAGATCCTAAACACGGAAGCATCCGATTCAGGCTGGGGTATGCACCTGGGTCTCTTTCAGACTCCGGGGTCACGGTCCCAGAGCAAGATGTCTCTGCATATCAGCATCCTGAAGATGTGGGTGGTCATGTATGCCATGCAGGGCTTTCAGAAACGTCGATCCAGACAGACAGTCTGTGTAGTCTGCTACATCAGCAAGCAAGGGGGAGAACTTCTCGGGTGGTTCCCAAGCTCAGATCCAAAGTGGATAAAGCCCCACTCTGGTCCCCTCATCTGATCACAGCTCAGTTTCAAAAATATTACTCTAATTTATATCAAGCAGAGAGAGGTCCAGACCATCTCGAAAGCATTTCAACTTTTCTTAATAAAATCCAATTCCCCACTTTATCAGTAGAACAAAGACTGGGATTAGAGGCTCCCATCTCTAACACTGAGATAATTCAAAAAATCAAACAATTGAAAAATGGGAAAGCCCCAGGGATGGACAGTTATGTGGCAGAGTTTTACAAGGCTTTTATGGAGCCTTTGGTGCCAGTATTGTCTCACACATACAATGAGTTGTGGGAGCGACTCCTCAATCCTGGAATCAGGCTCAAATCACAGTCATCCTTAAACCTGGCAAGGACCTGGAGGACTGCAGGTCCTATCGTCCCTACTCCTAGTGGACCTAAAATTTTTTACTGGAATTATGGCAGATCGGCTACAGTTAGTGGTGTGTTCCCTAGTCCCTAGGGACCAAACAGGCTTCATATCAGGCCGATACTTGCAGGATAACATCTGACGCCTGCTAAATATAATTTCAGTTCACAAAAATTCTAATTCTTTTCAATTGCCCATTAGCATGGACGCAGAAAAAGCTTTTGACAGGGTCGACTGGCTGTTCTTAGAGGAAATCCTGAAAAGGTTTGGACCTAGGGGACAAATTTATTGATAGCATAAAGGCATTATACAAAGCTCCTGAAGCCAGAGTCAAAGTAAATGGCCCCCTTTCAGAGAGATTTCCCCAATTACATGGAACAAGTCAGGGCTGTCCCCTCTCTCCACTCCTCTTCGGTTTATCCCTCGAACCTTTGGCAATAGTTGTTGGAACTAACCCTCAAATCCAAGGGGTAGAAGTAGAGGGTCACATCCAAAAAATCGCCCTCTATGTGGATGACTCCCTTTTTTTTTTTTTTATTTCCCACCCAGAAACTTCAGTTCTGGCTCTTCTTCGGACTCTTGATGAGTATGGCATTTTAGCAGGTTACAAAATTAACCTCTCTAAATCAGAAACCCTTATCCTGAGTGGTTCCCCACATGAAGCCTTTAAGAGGGTCTTCCCTTTCGCCTGGGCAAAGAGAAACATGGTACTCTATCTAGGAATAATGATTTTAATATATTTGTCCCTGTTATACCAAAATACTTACCTGAAACTATTCCAGACCCTTCAGGCGGATATGGCCAGATGGCGACTATTGCCCCTTGACACTATGCGGGAGAACCCAGGTTCTTAAAATGAATGCCTTACCTAGGTTTCTCTTTTTGTTTCAAACTCTTCTAATACAACCCCCAGAGAAATTTGGTCGAATCTTCAAAAGGAGACATAGAGATTCTTATGGCACGGGAAAAAACACGCGATTGGCTAGAAATATATTACAGGCACCCAGAGAGAAGGGTGGTTTGGCCATCCCACATTTTTTATCTCTATTTCTTGGCGGTTAGGGGAGCTCAACTGTGCACCTGGGCTAAGTGTAGGGAGGACTCAGGTGGTACCATTTGGAGGAAGCCTCACTCAAAGATTGGGCACTTTGGGCCCTCACAACAAACGATATTCCTCCAAAAGTTTTAAGGTCAGTGACAAACCCTTGGATTTGCCACTCCTTTTTAATTCTTAGAAAACTCAGTTCACCCAGACTCCAGTGGGTCCTGGTCCGTTATCATTAATTTGTTTTGAACCACAGTTTATTCCACCCAGGACAGACCCAGGTTACAGATACTGGGCTATACGCTGCCTCTCCACGTTTGCACAGTGCATAAATAATGACTATTGCTGGTCTTTTGCACAGCTAACTGAAAAATTTCAACTTTGTAAGGAAGATCAATTCAGATATTTTCAAGTTCATCACTTTATTCTCTCTGAGAACAGAATGCAGGCAATAAACAGAGAAAAAACACAGCTTGAAAATTACTTTACTTTTCATATAACAATTAAAGATGGTTTACGTCCCCTTTCCCAGCTTTATAAAATTCTGATCAGCACTAACAACGCTGGTTTAGACCAGGTGAAACAGAGATGGGAAGACGAGTTTTGCATTTCAATTCCCTAAAATATTTGGGACAAGAGATTAAGCAGAGGGTGACAGGTTTCCAGTTCTCCCACTTGGAGAGAATTTCATTGGAAAGTACTCCTAAGACACTTCCTCACACCTTCTACAACACGGCATTTTGGTTCACAACAGTCAGATCTTTGTTGGAGGGGCTGTCAGGCTAGAGGATCTCAAACACATATTTTTTTGGGAGTGTCCTGTTTTGCTTCCATTCTGGAGAGCGGTAAATGATCAAATACAAACTATTACATGTCAACAGATCCCTTTCACTGGAGAGGATTCTAGGACTTCCGGACCTTATTTGCAAGGCCAGGACAATTGAGGAAACTGCCCCACTTGATGAGGGTGGCAGCTTTGAAATCAATCACATCGAGGTGCCCCCCCCCCCCACAGTGGAAGATTGGAGGTCTAGAATGAATCAATTAGAAAGAATGGAACATATTATCTATACCTTGAGGCAAAGCCAGGAAAAGTTTATTAATATATGGTCTCCATGGCACCATCATATGCAGGATCTACAAGAAGCCCCTTAAAGAAATACGAGGGAATTTGTTGCAGGCTAGCGGATGGTTGCAGAGGTTAAGGGTTCTCAGATGCCTAAGTTTATTGAGAATATATGTAGTTGGACGCATTTTATGTCTTATACTTTATAGTTTAATATGATTATTTTAAATTAGTTGAAGGAAAAAGAGTGTTAATGAGAGAGCAGCCACTGTATCAGAGGTGGGTTTCAATTTATGTATCATTTGTAATCACTTCTTTGATAAGATAAACTGTACAGGGACTGTATCTCTTGAATATGTTGAGATGTTTTGCCAATCAGATGGAAAGTTTGTAATTAAGGATAATCAATCAGTTGTTATGGTCATCTGATATATAATAACCTTGAAGTTTAAAAAAAAAAAACAAGCAAGGGGGCACGCATTCGTACCCCCTGTGCAGGGAAGCCATGAGAGTGTGGTACTGGGCATTGGACCACAGTCTGGTTCTCTTGGCTGTTCATGTCCCAGGTGTACTAAACACTCTGGCAGACAGACTCAGCTGGACTCAGTGCAGCATGCACGAATGGGAACTTCTCTCATCCATCACAGAAGGTCTGTTCACCAGATGGAGTTGTCCAGAGTTGGACCTTTTTGTGTCCCTGCTCAACGGAAAACTGCCCAGTTTTTGCTCGCTAGATCCGGGGCCTAGAGTTTCCTGGTGAGACGCGTTGTCCCTCTCCTGGAGCAGGAGGTTCCTTTATGCCTTCCCTCCATTTCCTCTGATTCAGAGGGTCCCAATCAAGTTACAGACAGAGGGGGCCAGTATGATACTGGTTGTACCCTTCTGGCCATGACAGATATGGTTTCCATTACTGCAACAGTTAGCAGAGAAGCCTCCAGTCCCTCTGCCGATTTGCAGGGATCTGCTGACGCAGGCTCAGGGGACCCTGGTGCACCCGAACCTTGTGTCCCTTCGTCAGTATGCCTGGCTCCTGAGGACATAGCCATCACCCAGTTTGGAGTATTACAGCGGGTATCCTCATGGTAGCTCGAAAGCCTTCCACTAGAGCCACGTATGCTGTAAGTGGGTCAGGTTTGCCATCTGGGCTGTCAAACATCATCTGGACCCTATTACCTGTCTGGTAATCCGGGTTCGGGATTATCTGATCTCCCTGTCAGACTCAGGCCTCCAGTACTCTTCCCTCAAGGTACACCTTTCAGCTATTTCTGCCTTTCTCGAGCCCGTTGGCAACCGTAACGTGGCCCAGTTAGAGGTGTCCCATACTTTTGTTGGGGGCATCCTGCATCTGAAACCTCCCATCCACTCCCATGCCACGGCTTGGGATTTGATGAATTTTGTTTGGGGAAAAATGGACCCTGTCGCCTTTTGAACCAGCCATGACTTGTGAGCTACACTTTCTTTCTTGGAATGCGTTATTTTTGGTTGCTGTTACTTCTACTCAAAGGATTTCCGAGCATCAGGCTCTCTGGTGTGAAGAGCCTTATTTGATTTTTCACAAAGACAGGGTGTCTTTGTGCACGAATCCTAAGTTTCTCCTCAAGGTGGTGTCTGAGTTTGCCCTTGACCAAACTATCCACCTACCTGTTTATTTTCTGGAGTGTGCTAATCCAGGGGAAGCACTACTTCTTACTTTAGATGTAAGCAGAATTCTGAAATACTATCTGCTTCACACTAAGGACTGCAGGAAAAACAAAGCAGCTCTTTGTTTTCTTCACCCCAGGAAGAGAGGGCGCTAAAGTTTCTTAACAGTGTTTGTCCAAATGGTTGGCCCATTGTATTGTGTTCTGCTGAAACAAGCATGGCAAAGAGTTGCCAAGGGCTGTCAAAGCCCACTCGACAAGGGGCATGGCTACCTCTGTGGCCTATTTCAAGGGGGTCTCTGCCACTGACATTTGTGTGGCTGTCACTTGGAGTACCGTTCACACTTTCACCAAGCACTACAGTCTGGACATTACATCTAGAGCCCGAGCAGTCTTCGTCCAGGCTGTTCTGCAGAGCCTCGTCTTAGGCGTTGGTTGACCTTCCTCTCAGACTGTTCTGCTGCACCAGTAACTGCTTGGGACTCATTACTATGGTGTGACCTGAGTGAGAGAGATACCCCCGAAGAAGAAGATAAAACAGTTACGTAAGAACTTACCGTAACAGTAGATCTTCGAGGGGATCTCACTCATCAGGTCTGCCTTCCCTCCCACCATCCCCCTTTTATAGGGCTCTCTTCTCAGAACTGGCTAACTGGATTATCCAGCCTTTTATTCTGGCCTGGGCACCTCTCTCTCACCTCGGTCCTCATGGCACGGGTTTGCCCCTTCGTCTCTGGGGGAAAGAACTGAGGAGGGAGAGGAGCCGCTCATGCCTTTATAGGGTTTTTTTTTTCTTCTTCTTCTGAGTCTTCCGTGGTGCCATGTTTGCTGGATGTGCTTCTGGAGGAACAACTATCGGCACACTGAGAGGAGGGGTGCAGGAACTGTGGTGCACACTTTGGTCTGTTTCTTGCACCCTCCTGACTCGACTTCAGGATTTGATGCACATCGCAATTTGCCCAGACCAGCCCAGAATACGAGCGCATCTGCCGTTTTTTCATTATTTTAAGTCTGTTTACTGCTTCATATCTTTTGGATTATTTTTCTTCTTAGACACAAAGAGAGTCCGTGTGCTGCAGGAGACTGAAGTGAGACGCTGAAACTAATACAAGGAAACGTGGAACTTGTGTGGATGCAGCATCCCCACCCAGGTGTGCCTCAGAATTGCTTAAGTAACTTGCGGTTGGGGGATGCTTCTAGCTGTATGTCCACTTGTGTCACCACTGCGGGTGATGAAGTCGAACTGTTTATCGAGACTAATGAAAGGGGAGCTACTGAAGGCATAGAACAGCCGTTAAATGGGACAGTTCCTACCCCACAGATGTTATCATATTAATTATACCTTTTTGCTATTGGAAGAAGAATCAGCATTTATATAGCGCTTTTCATACATCCAAAGCACTTTACAAGCAATGCTAGACTGGTAGTGAAGTGACTGAATGTGTGGTGGCGGCCATATCACACATCATCACCCACACACAGCCTGGATAATTGCATGAACTGGTTTATGGGAAGGGGAATGTTGGCCAGGACACCGGGAATGTTCCCTACTCTTTGCGAAGAGTGCCCTGGGTTCTTTTACTTCCACCTGGACACCCACCAGGACAACACCAGGATGGGCAGAAGGGACGTCGGTTTAACGTCTCATCCGAAGGACGGCACACCCCAGCAGTACAGCACCCCCCAATACTGCACTTGGATGCCAGCGATTTTAGGTGCAAGTCCAATCCCAGTGTGGGACGAGAACCCACGACCTTCTGGTCCAGAGGCGGATGTGCTACCAACTGAGCCACGCTGACACCTAAAGAGCCACATTGAGGGGCTGAAGGCATTACTGGAATCAGATTTCACTCGAGGCCTGCTTGAAGGTAAGGAGTTCACCTAGGGGGCTACGCTGTACTCACATCCAGGTCTATGGTACTAATATGCCAGCCTTTGTAAACAGTTGGAAGAAGGGGCTACAGATTAGCACTAATGCTTGTATTCAGATTGCTTTTAATGATTATTTAGCACAACAACCAGAAATTGAACTGGAGATCAAAAATAAAGAAGCAGTTATTGCATTTAAGGGAGATCTGAGGTTTGCTGTATTAGAAGAAAAACTTATAAATACAGTACTTAAAGAAAACTGCAAATTAAAAGAATTCAAATTGCGGAAATCTGGGTGGGATAAACAAAACTATCTTTTAGATAGAGTTTTCACCCGAAATAAAACCATTACTCCAAATAATTAACAGAGGAGTAGAAATGGGGGGGTTGGAGAAAAAGAAGGTCACGTGGGCAACAGTTTAACAGTGAGGCACCATTGAAATCTATACTACACCACAGGGGGGGACTCCCCTTCCGTGTACCACACAAGTATCAGTAAATCTGATACCAGCGAGGATCCGTTTTTAGAGGAGGAGGAAGGGGAGTCATTAGTCCCACCCTCATCTGTGAGATGCAACTTGTGCCAAGTACAGTTCAGCCATACTTGGCTGCACAAAAGAGTTGCCAAGGGGGAGGTTGAGACAGACACCACAGGCATATCCACAGCAACCATCCCAGTGTCTTCATTGTTCCCAACAATATCATCAGCCAATTTATTCAAAGCCCAATCATCAAGAGAACCCACCATATTCCAACTCCCACCTCCAGCATCCTCCACACCCCCACCCACCCATACAATTTAAGGAAAACAAATGGACAAGGCGGGGGGGGGGGGTACAAACAGAGACAGAGGGGTAGGGGACGTATCTCTCAACCTTTCGTCCCCCAAATGTGGAACATTGCCTCTCAAAATGTGGAACAAATGAGCAAAATCTAATTTTTACCTAGGAAGCTCAGAACAGTATTAAAATCTTTGCATTTATGTTCAGAAAGTCTGTTATTAATTGAATAATATATTTTTGCAACATTTACTATAGATTTTTGCTTTAAAATGTTAATACCGAATGTGGAACAAGTCCTCACAATGTGGAACAGGAAGGTTTTGTGAAATAAAATGAGGAACGTTCCTCGTAATGTGGTACAGTTGAGAGATATGGCAGGGGATACTAAACAGCCTATTAGACTGTACTGTGGTGAATATTTATAATACTAACCTCACAAGTGACCAAATGAAGGTACTACAAAAGGGGTTAAGTTTTAAACCCTTTTAGTCTGTATATTGACTTGAAGAGATTCACAAGGAATATCAACTTGCCTTTTTTTTTTTTTTTTTAATAGAACTGACACTGTAAGTGAGGTAACCTTCTGTGATATTGGGGATACACAAGAACTCAGCAATCCGGGCTTGACCCCCAACCCCCCCGACTGGTATCCCAGCTAACACCAAATCCATGCTACAATCCCCATCCACTTTTAATCCTCCATATGCAGATGCAGTGGAAATATTTGAAAGAGCCTGTGAAGTGGACTTTGATAGATTATGAGCCCCAAATCAGAAACCTACTTTTATCAATATGACTAACTCAGAGGCAAAAGCACTTAAGGAGCTCCAGTTGAACCCGTCCATCATTATCAAGCCAGCGGACATGGGTGGCATTGTGGTTATGAAAAGGGAAAAGTATGTACAAGAGATTAAAATAAAAATTGTCATGGGAAAGGCGAACAAGTTGCACAAGGTGTTCTTCTGGGGTGTGAGTACCTTTAGGGTCCAGTTAACTGCATAGCAGACAAGGAACAGGGGGCTAATGAGGCACTTACCGAACAGATCACTCGCAACAAGCCCGCTTACCAGGACATCATATGCTCTCATGCACATCAAGCACAGATGGCGATCTTCAGTCGTTGCCTATTGCAGCTAAGTCAGCATTTAGCTGCCATGCCTCAGAGAGAGTCAGTCAGGCAAGTCCTTGACCTTTTTGCTCTGGGTGTGGAGGTGGTTCATCAGCAGTCAAAGGCATCATACGATGCCAGTGAGGTGGCTAGCAGGAACTCCAGTCTGCATCAGGTGGATGGCATGGCTTCACCTCTCCCAGCTGGCACCTTTGACCCAGTGTAAGGTACTAGCCGGGAAACGCCTATATATGGTCAGTGACATCGACGGACGGCATGGGTGGCCCCAGTTCTACTGCTGAAAATATTCTGTGTGGATTCCCCTTCACTGATGGCGAAGGCTCCTGTGGTGTAACCTGATGACTGAGATCCCCTCGAAGATCTACTGTTATGGTAAGCTCTTACGTAACTGTTCTTTGCTTGCCAGCCAAGTTGCCTTTGTTATCCCATGTGGGCTGAGGCACCTCCAAAAACCAGCACTATCTGGAACTCTGATGCATATCAAAATTCCAAAGCTGAGGATGAGAGAAGGAGTGTGTGTGTGCGCACACGCTTATGTGCTTGTTTTTATTACTGTTTCAGCACCTGCAAAGTTTTTTTTCCTCTCCCCAGGGCTTTAATTAGCTCCTCATGGAGTTGTTCAGCCTATCACTAGAGACAGGGGCAGTGCCAGGGACTGGAAAAGAGCAGATGTGGTCCCACTCCACAAAGGTGGTGATAGGGATGAGGTTGGAAATTACAGGCCTGTCAGCCTGACTTCAGTAGTGAGCAGGATAATGGAATCTTTACTGAAGGAAAGGTTAGTTGAATACCTTGATACAAATAGCCTACTAGACCCAGAACTACATGATTTTAACAAGGTGAGGTCCTGCCAGACAGACCTAATAGATTTTTTTGACTGGGTGACTAAGGTGGTGGACGTGACCTATCTGGACTCCAGAAAGGCCTTTGACACTGTCTTTCATAAACAAACTATGTAACCTAGAAGTGGATCCTAAAATAGTACTATGGGTAGAGAACTGGCTTACTGGCAGGAGTCAGAGGGTGGTGGTAAACAGGGAACACTCTGGGGAGGGAGAGGTAGCAAGCAGGGGTCAGTGCTGGGGCCATTCCTCTTAAAAGGGAGCTCACTCAAACCAACTCACCAGGTGCCAAGACAGAAAACCTCACTGGGCCAAAGCTCCTTTCACTATTGTGCCCCAACCTGGCTAAACTCCCTCCTGCCACACACTACGGAGGAACCAAAACTTGGCCACTTTAAATTCCTTTTGCGCTCCCACCTTCTATTCTCACGCACTCCTGTGCCTGTTACTAACTCCTATACACCTGGCAATAAACATTGTCCTGCTCACTGGCCTTATTCCCTGTGGACATGCCTAGCCCTCTTCTTTCCTTTCCTTTCTCTCCCCTGTTCCACCTTTGCGGACAATGGATCATGTCCAGGTTTTGACCATCCTGCTTCTCCTTATTTACTCCTTCCAACTACCTCTACCCCCAGTCTCGGCCTAGCCACCTTAACCTCAAGGATCTTGGCTCTTACCCTAACCTGACCAACCCCCCCTCACAACTTCTATATCTGAACTGAATTTTGTACATCAGAATTGCTTTTATGTTCTGTTCCCATTTCTACTCATTATGTTATATATAATTGGTCACAATATGCTCAACTTGTATATGAATTGTACTTTAATGTAATATAATGTCTGTACTGTTATTGTCTCTGTATTTGACATAAAGCATTTGTAAAGGAGTCTCTGACTCAAAGGATTGTAATTCCGAAAAAAAAAAACAATAAATAAATAAAAATGTCTATGTTGGGGACATTGTAGAGGGGCTGAGGGGGGAGGTATGCCTATTTGCGGATGACACAATGGTATGTAATAGGCTGGATATGCCACGGGGTGGGGTGAGGGAGGTCCTTAAAAAACTGGAAGAATGGCCTGGAGCATGGAAGCTGGGATTCATTGCAAAAAAGTGCAGGATCAAGCACACAGAGCACAAGAACAACTTACAAACTAGGAGGAGAGGTACTAACAGTCACAAAGCAGGAAAGAGACCTAGGAGTTATCATTTCGGATGACATAAAAGAGGCTACGCAGTGTGACAAGGCAGTGAAGAAGGCTAGCCGGATACTTGAATGCATAGGGAGAGGTATCACAAGTAGAAGGAGGGAGGTCATTTTGTCCCCGTACAAGATACTGATGAGACCACACCGGGAGTACTGCATCCAGTTCTGGAGGTCCCATCTGAGAAACAACATAGACAGGGTGGAGGCAATGCAGAGAAGAGCAACTAAAATGGTGCAGGGTCTGCAGGACAAGACCTACGAGGAAAGACTAAAAGAAATACATATATTCACTGGAGGCAAGGAAGGAGGATGGGGACATGATAGAGACATACAAATACCTCACTGGTATAAACAAAGTACAGGAAGGGAACATCTTCCAAAGTAAGGGATGTTCCATTGCAAGGGGGCACGGTATGAAGTTGGAGGGAGTGGGAACAACTCTGGGGCAACATGAGAAAATATTTTTTCAAGGAGAGGGTGGTGGAAACTTGGAATGGCCTACCAGAGGAGGTAGTAGGGGCTAAAACGGTCACAGGATTCAAGGAGTGGGACAGACACAAGGTATCCTGGAGGTACGGGGCAGGTGCTCTGGAGTTCAGTTTGTGCATCAGACATACTAGGTAGGGATAAATAGGGCAGACTGGGTGGGTCAAGAGGTCCTTATCTGCCGTCAACTTCTGTATATCTATGTAACTACAGTAGTACTCAAGATTGGTATTGATCCACAGAGTGTAGCTGTCTGCAAGCATTTTTTATTCTTATTACACCTGTGATATAAACAATAGGCCCATATAATGTTACTTTGCAGTACCACCTCCAACTTCAGACATTTTAGAAAAGGCACTGTATCCTCATTTTTACTTTTGTTTTACCTTTACTGTCTGTTATTTTTGCAAATGTATTTTCCCAGCTTATTTATAACCATGTAGCACCCTTATTCTTTGCCTATCTAGACCTACTGTAGGTCATTCCTAAACAAAGTCCCTCAGATCAGTGTACTTACCTGGTCAACAAATGAATGAACGAACGAATGAATGAATATGTATTCAAATGATGTCAGACACAGAAAGTAGCATGAGCACAAGTACATTAGTGGTGATGCACAGTTGTAAAGAGTAGGTGTAATAACATAAGTTACAGAATGATACATATTTGATTTGGAACGATGGTTAAGACTTACGCTTACCAGTATACCATCTTTAGTTATGTTTATGGGTTCTCATATACAGTTCCCCTTTATATGACAGGAAACATATAATTTATTAACCCAGGATTGCCCAACTGAAACGCATCAGTTCTCTGTCAGTGGTCCTGTTTCTACGTAGTCCAGTGGTTGACTGGACTGAAGGCTAGAGAGGAGACATGACTTACTCTGATTCAGTGGCTATGGTGGGACTTGGACATGGCAACTTCAGTATTAAAACTCAGTGCTCCAATCACTAAATCATGCTATCTAACTAAAAGCCCTCTATATGACCTTCCTCATAAAGTATATGAACATAACTGCCATTCTATGTCTATATGTATTCAGTGTTTGTTTTTCTGACGCAGAGCCTTTGTAAATGAGTCCCTGACTCACAGGTTGTAATCCTAAAGTCTGTTAAATAAATAACTTCTGACACTGATAAGCAGCAGGAAAATCCCAGCCTCTCCCTACAAAACAGGGTACTAAATGAGAAAAAGACTGAGGTAGAAAGGTCAGTGGGGGATGCTGCAAAAGAAGGTAAAGCCATCAAAAAATGGAGAGCAATGAGTACCAATGCTTGTAGTCTGAGTAACAAGCTTCCTGAATTAGTGGCCTTGATGGAGGAGGAACATCTGGCTATCGTGGCAGTCACAGAAACATGGTACACACAAAACCATGACTGGGACGTAAACATACCAGGATACACTATCTACAGGAGGGACAGGGAGGGTAAAAGAGGAGGAGGAGTAACTCTTTACATAAGGGAAGTGTAACCCCTAGATGGCGCTATCCCAGGGGCTACTACCCCTGCCTGATTTGCCACTAACAGGTTGAGGGGCCTGGATCCAATGGCGGGTGCCTCCACCCAGAGGTCAGGGTTTGCAATAGTTAAACTAACTTGGTCACAGCCCTCTGGGACACTGCAACCCCCCTTTCTTCCCACTAGTGGCCCACACAATATATCAGAATTACCTTCACAGTATACACTTACCCCCAGGTCTGGTTCCGGCACTGGGACCTCCTGTGAAATGAGATACAGTGCAACAATCACAGTACAGTACTTTAACATAGACAAATACCTCAGGCAGTATAACTTTGCTGAAACAAGCAGCTCTGATTTATTTAGGGGGATATAACAAGGACAGGGGGAAATCAGGTTAATTAGCTTATCACTCTAATAATCTACCTATGGCTCTGTGCACAGGCCTATCCCTATCAGTTACTGTCCCTGGGTACCCAAGCCCTAGTGGCTAGTCCAAACTGTGGAGCTGGTAGGGGCCCTTTCACACAGAGAAAAGGAGAATTAAACAGTCAGCAGTACAGTAATTCCATTTGGATTTAATGTGGCAATTCAACAGGGAGCGACCCTGAATTAGTACTCACGACCTCCAAATAAGATAGGGTCCTTCAATGTCAGCAGGGCTCACTTGAGGTACACAAACCTCTTCACACATCCATATAAAAGAAAGCACTATACCAGGCAGGCTGCATCTGTATCCCGATCTCAATTACTGCACAATACCCAGGAGAACACACAGCAGATTCAGTTCCTGACAGACCGAGTGTAATTTTCAGCAATTCCTCCAGTCTTCTACAGGGTGAGCCTGGTTTCTACTCTTCAGAGATCCTTTGATTCTTTTCACAGGGCAGTTCAGTCCTAACAAGCTGCAGACCGGAACTCTGGGCCTTACACACGTTTTTTGACTAAAACTGCACACTGAAAAAGTACAGGGCTCCTTCCTTCTTCACTGCCAAAGCTCAACTGAACTCCAACCGACAAAACCGGCACTTCCTTTGAGTTCCTCCCAGTTCTTGACTGGATTGGCTGTCACCACAATAGACTGCTGCTGTTGGTCCAAAAGGCACTGAAGTCTAAACTACATCTCCCAGAGTCACTGCCCATACAATCCTCTTGTGGCTGGCTCAGATTATGAGTCCAAGTTCTGATTCGTCCAAGGCACCATTTTAGAGCTAGCTTACCCCACACTGATTGGTCCAGTTCAGCAGTTCAAAACTAGAATGGGAACTAGCAGACACAGTTCTGACTGCAAAGAAAGCAGGTTAGACAAACTGTAATTTCATTATTACTCTAAATAATTTCTGGTAAACAGTTACATCTTTCAGATAGGTTCCCTTTGCACTCCTAGTGACTGCAAAATTAAGTGAATTGGCAGCAGCTCGAGTGGTACTCAGAGAAGCACACAGTCCCCCCATACAAACTAATTATGTCTGCAAGCAGACAGCTCTTAAAGAGACAGTACCAGAGGCTCTAAAAACACTCACTGATAAATGGCTTAAATGCCAAACACCATTCAGGCTTGGAGCATTCAAACAAGCTCCTGGAAGTCTTTTGGGAACCCCCATTTGCAGGGGGGTTACAGAAGGAATCAAAGCAACAGAACAAAAGGGAAAACAGGGAGGAGGAGAAGAAGCTCTGTGGGTAAATTTGGAGACCGGCAATGGCACGACAATCCGCACAGGGGTTGTATACAGACCCCCTTCTCAGGGGGAGGAAATGGACAAGGAAATGCTAGAAGAATACTTAGAATGGCAGAAAAGGAGATATTGATGGGTGATCTGAATATGCCAGATGTTAACTGGAGTGCAGTTGCAGCAGCCACTTTGAAGAGTGGGGTTATTCTAGATGCCCTACAGGGAACATGCCTTGAACAACTAGTATCGGAGCCCACTCGAGAGGGAGCAATCTTAGACCTGGTTCTCTCAAATGGAGATGAAGAGAGGATCACAGATGTAAGTGGGTAGCCATCTGGGAACTAGCGACCATTGAACAGTATGGTTCTCAATAAACGCAGCAATAGAGTCAAGCCATACAAAGGCAAAAGTACTGGACTTTAGGAGGGCTGTCTTTGCCAATATGGGTGAGTGCCTAAGGAATGCACTAGCAAATGGGCAGGAAGGAGGGGTGGAAGAACAATGGGGAATAATAAAAACTGCCATCACAGAGGTAACGAGCCTTTGCGTGAAGCAAATAAAACAAAATGATGTAAGAAACCACTATGGTTCTCAAAGGAAGTGGCAGTGAAGGTTCAAGAGAAAAAGAAAGCATTCAGGAAGTACAAGGAATCACAGAAGGAGCAGGACAGAGAACTGTATCAGTTAAAGCAAAAGGATGCTGGGAAGGCAGTCAGAACAGCAAAGGCCCAAACCAAGGAAAAGATAGCCAACTCAGTTAAGAAGGGGGATAAAACCTTTTATAGGTACATCAGGGAGTGAAGGAAGACCAAGGGAGGGTTAGTGAGGCTAATAAAGGGAGGAGGGTGACTGTGAAAAGGCAGAGATACTAAACAAATATTTTTGCTCAGTATTTACAAAGGAAGAGGAGTACCTAAAACAAACAGCAGAAACACTCTGGATACAGAAGTTGATACCAGCCCATTTACAGAAGAAAGGGTCTGAAATAACTCTTAAAACTGAAGGTGGACAAAGCAATGGGGCCTGATGGGATTCATCCCAGAATTCTAAAAGAACTAAGGGTAGAACTAGTGACACCACTAACTACCCTCTTTAACAAATCATGGGAGGATGGGGTGGTACCCGAGGACTGGAGGAGGGCAGATGTGATTCCCTTTCACAAAAGTGGGAGCAAGGCAGAAGCAGGAAACTACAGACCTGTTAGTTTAACCTCAGTGGTAGGGAAAATGATGGAATCACTTCTGAAGGAAAGAATTGTTGAGTATCTAGAGATGAGAGGGGCACAGGACCCAAGGCGGCATGGATTCACAGCGGGAAGGTCATGCCAGACAAATCTGATAGATTTCTTTGACTGGGTGACCAAAGTAGCAGATCAGGGAGGGGCTGTGGACACGGCCTACCTAGACTTTAGCAAGGCATTTGACACAGTCCCACACAAAAGATTAATATACAAGTTAGCCAGCCTGGGAGTGGGTCCCAAGATGACAGCCTGGGTAAAGAATTGGCTGAGAATAGGACACAGAGGTAATAGTAAATGGAGTCCACTCTGAAGAAATGGGGTTACTAGTGGGGTACCGCAGGGTTCAGTATGATGGTCCTCTTCAATGTCTTTATAAGCTTGACATTGCAGAGGGACTGGAAGGAAAAGTATGTCTCTTTGCAGATGACACAAAGATCTGCAACAGAGTTGATGCACAAGGTGGGGTGGAAAGGATGAGAAGGACTTGGCAAGGTTAGAGGAATGGTCAAATGTATGGCAGCTTAGATTCAATGCTAAGAAGTGCAAGTTAATGCACCTGGAAACAAAAACCCAGGGGAAGAGTACACAATGGGGGGTGAGATACTAACAACAACAAAAATGGAAAGGGACCTGGGGGTAGTCATATCAGATGACCTAAAGGTGGGCAAGCAATGTGAGAGGGCAGCAAGGAGGGCTCGGGGGATACTGGGATGCATAGGGAGAGGCATCACCAGTAGAAAACAGGAAGTTATTATCCCTCTGTACAGACAGTTGGTGAGCCCTCATCTGGAGTACTGTGTGCAGTTCTGGAGACCCAATCTCCACAAAGACATAGACAGGATGGAAACTGTCCAGAAGAGGGCAACTAAAATGGTGCAGGGTCTGCACCGGAAGACATATGAAGAGAGACTTAAGGAGCTAAATATGTATAGCCTCGAGGAAAGGAGGAGAGGAGGACATGATAGAAACTTTCAAGTACCTCAAGGGAATCAACAAAGTCCAAGAGGTAGCATCTTTCAAAAAAACAGGTGTGCAAGAACAAGGGGCACAATTTGAAGATAGAAGGGGTGGCTCAGAGGTAACTTAGGAAGTATTTTTCACAGAGAGGTTGTGGATGCATGGAGCGGCCTTCCGGAGGAGGTTGTGGAGTCAAAAACAGTGGTGGAATTCAAGCATGCATGGGACAGTCATAAGGCAATTCTAGGGGTTGGGGGTAGGAAGAAGTAGGCTGCTGGTTAACTAGGATCTGCAGCTTATCCATTAGGTAGGGAAATGGGCAGACTGGGTGGGCCAAGCGGTCCTCATCTGCCGTCAAAATCTATGTTTCTATGTTTCAAATATTACATTCAGAATACTTTTATGCTTGTCTTCTCACAAGCTGGATTCTAAAACAATTTAATTTCCATCTCACTCATTCCTAATTATTAGACTTTCACTGGTGCGTGATGGCTCTTGTACATATTATTATTATTTTTTAGTTATTTAACCGGGTGAGACACACTAAGCTGAAAGCTTTTTTACATATTATTTATTCATTCATGACAGGACTCGGCCATCAGGTTCAATTTTTGGCGCGTTCCACAGCCACATCCTGATTGGACACTGCCCTCTGTTGCTGCATCTCGAGTGGCTTTTTCCCTGGCTAATTCTTCCTAATTGCCGCAATTGCTCCTTACACTTAAAATGACTGTTTTCTGTGCCTTTTTTTGTTTGTTTGTTTGTTAGCTGGAGTGGCTAGTTTTCCATTAGCAGGTTATACAGATCTGCCACTAGAGGGATCTTGCTCTTTCATTTAAAAAGTCTACCCTCTTAAAGTCACAGTTGCTTTACTTGCTATATACCTTCCTTGTACTGCCTCACTACTAAATCCTATTTTGCCGAAATTTTCTCTTTTCACTACCTCTCCCTGTCTGTTTATTTTTTTTTTCCTTTTTTTTCGCCCTACACCAGCTATGAGTTCCCTCCCCCACCTGCTCCTTCCCCTTCTCTCCCTTCTTGTCCTTCCTCACTTGTTCTCTCTCCCAGGCCCCTGCCACCCCAACCCCGTACCCACTATCTACTTAATCAATACCAGCAGTACCTTGGGAACGCTCCACTTCTCAACCAGTCCTCCCCATGGGCCTCCACTTGGAAATATCTGGCTGCTTCTTAACACCACTAAGATTGATCTTAATGCCAGCCTATCCCTACTGTACCACATTGCATATCATTGGGGCTGTCATGTGGACTCTACCTACTGCCCATACGCTAAAAGGAAACACAAATTATCACTACTGGACCTGCGCCTCTGTTCAATGAAGCTCCTCCTACTTCTCCTACTGATCTCGGGCAACGTCCATCTGAACCCTGGCCCAGGCTGTTCAAGCCTTCTGAAAGAGGCAGGAGCCCTCACCATCGCAACCATTAACATCTGCAGCCTGTTACCAAAGCTTGATGCATTCCAAGCCTTTATCAGCCAACATAATCCGACATCCTTGCTGTAGTTGAAACATGGCTGACACCAAAAGTTCCTGATCTGGCAATTACCTTATAGGTCTACAATGTTTTCAGACTGGTCCATGTCTCTAAAAGGGGAGGGGGCTGTGCCATCTACATTAAGGATAATCTCCTGGGGCACCTTGTTCCAACCCCCGTCCCTGCCTCCTCGGCCCAGCTTCTAGCCATTAAAATTCTTCTAGGTCCCAATCAAAAAGCCCTCACTATCGTCTCTGTATATATTCCACCTCGAGATCAAGATCTTGGCATCAAAGAAGTTCTTAACTTCGTCAGCTCCCAACCTCCTGGCTCTGAACACATTCTGTTTGGTGATTTCAATATAAACTGGCTTGCATCTGATGTCTACACTCATAAGGATGCCCTTGCAGTTGCCAACCTCTCACAATTGGTCACCACACCAACTTGGATAAATTACAAAACTGGCACCAGTACCTTGCTGGACTGGATTCTCAACAATCACCCTACCAGGATCTCTCGTACCTCCGTTCTCCCAGACTCTCTCAGTGACCACTCCCCGGTTATATGTGAATGGTCAAATAAATTTCTAAAGTCACCCCCTATAATCATTTCCAGCAGAGTCCTCCCCCGTGGTCAACTTACCCATCTCAAACAGTACCTATTCTTGCAAGACTGGCTGCCCATCTACAAGGTGACGGATGTTAGCCTAGCCCTCGGCTACTTCATCACTGCCTTCAATAAGGCCTGTGACCTCTTCGCTCCTTCAAAAAAACAGAAAACAAAAGCCCTCTGTGACCCTTGGATAACTGCGGAGCTCCTTTCCCAGCTGAAGTCTAGGGACCACCTGTGGGCAGTGGCTAAACAATCTGACATCCAAAAATACAAACATGCCCGTAATGCCTGCACAAAATCCATTTGTCTCACAAAAAGCTCATATTATAAGGACGTCCTCACCAATACCTGGGGAAATGGTTGTGCTTTCTGGGACAATATCAAGGACATTACTGGGAAACAAAGTTCCCTCCAGCCATGTTAATTGTTGAAGGGTCCACTACCCTTGATCCCATGGTCATTGCAAATACCTTTAACACGGCTTTTACTGACCTCAGTACTGTTCTACCACCTGATTTCTTCACAGTCAGTCACACCCCCTCTAACATACCCTGCACTCTGTCAAACCACCCTCATTTTTACTTCAGGGAGATTAAGATGAATGAAGCTCGCCACCACATCACCTCAGCCATCTCCACTTCCAGAATCAGCAGTGACACCCTGGACCTTAAGCTGCTATCACTTACACTTGACGAGGTCCTCAGTCCCCTAACTAAAATTCTTAACCTCTCTCTCCACACCAGTACGTTCCCTGAAATATGGAAAACTGCCACTGTGACCCCGGTCCACAAAACTGGGGATAAGACCTGCCACTCTAACTACCGCCCAATCTCCATATTGCCACCACTATCCAAGGCCCTAGAGCATATTGTTGCGGACCAGCTCACTGATTATTTGGACAAATATACTATACTGTGCACACAACAGCACAGTTTTAGAAAAGGGCATAGTACCACCACTGCCCTGCTTGAATTTACCAGTGCAGTGCATAGTTCCCTTGATAAAGGACTTCTTACTGGGCTGTCTTCAGCGACCTCTCGAAGGCATTTGACGTGGTCCATTATTGGCTGCTACATGACCAACTACTCCTTGCTGGCCCTGCACCAGACTCAGCCTGCTGTTTCAGAAGCTACCTTGACAACCGCCTTCAAAGAGTAAAAATTGCCAATGCTATCTCAGACACCTTGCCTGTCCGCCCGGGAGTACCTTAGGGGTCCATACTGGGCCCTCTCCTTTTCAGCCTCTTTTTAAACTCCCTACCACAATCCTGCTCAGAACAAATCATCCTGTATGCGGATGATGCTGTTGTCTTTTCTATGCACAAGGACCTTTCACCACTACAACACAGCCTCCAACTCAGATTCAGTGCCGTTGAAACATGGTTCTCCAATCATAAAGTAGTCCTCAATCACAAGAAAACCAAGTCATTGCTATTCTGCAGTTCACATAACCGTTACAAGCAACACCCCCTTGCCAGCTCCACCAAGCAGGGGACTGTCCTCGAACAAGTTTACTCTTTCAGATACCTAGGGATTCTGCTTGACTCCAGTCTCTCTTGTACGGCTCACATTGACAGTGCAGCTAAAGCTGCCAGCACACGCCTTGGATTACTCTACAAGCACAGGCAGCACCTCTCTCCAGAGGCCCTGAAGATTGCTGTCCAGAGCTCTGTGGTGTCAATTATTGATTATTGCTTCATTATCTATGGCTCCACCACAGCGTCTGGCCTCCAACGTATAACAACTGCACTTAACAAAGTATGCCGACTCACAACTGGTGCCCACCACCTCACCCACACCTGTGCCCTTTATGAACAATCAGGATGGTTCCAGCTCTCCAACCGTATAAAGTATCTCACATGTGCAATGGCGGGAAAAATCAACCTTGGCCTCACCCCCCCCCCCCACAAGTGTTACTGCCTTGTTACATCAAAACACCAACCTACAGAACACCATGAGCTCGACAACCTAGATTCTACAAGTTTCTCACTGTCGAGCTACACAGGGCCAACACTCCTTCGCCTATAGGGCACCTCTATGGATGAATGGTTTCAGCCACACCATCTCCTCTGCCTCAACACTAGGTCTGTTCAAAAACAGGCTCCAGGCTCATCTCATTGCCTCTAGCTCCTGTGACTGCCTCTCCTAGATGATGACCTACACAGCTTTAATCCTAACTTATATACTGCTTAATCCCAGGCCCCCAGTCCCTCCCCAGCTCCTGAGGCGCTCTATCAAATCTCAGGTCTTCATACCACCTCATTAGTCTCTCCTGCCCCATTATAGTACTTATTCCCCACACGCTGACCCTTTTTCTCTTCTATCACTCCTTCCCATTTATTTTTTGACAAATGCCTCCGGCTGCATCTTATCCTCCCCCTCTCCTCTCATCCCTGTTTCTTTGCCACGCCGGGGCGCCTGACCCTACCCATTCCTTGTGGGCACGTGTCCTAGCTGTGTTCACCATTTTACTATAGCTGCCTCTGTTAACTACCTACACTTCTCCTTCTCTACACCTTACTCTTCTTATAATTGACCCCTTTCAATAGCACTGTTGTACATGAATTGTTTACTGTTATTTCACTGTTGCTTCCTTGTTGTTTGTTATTTCTGACGTGGAACTTTTGTAAAAGAGCCTTGGCTCAAAGGTACTTGTAATCCTAGAATAAATAAATAAATTTCATTTTTGTTGACCGGGTAGGTGCACTAGCCATAAAATGACTATTTGTAGGCATGACCCGGGAGAGTACAACATGTAATAGCGAGAAACAATATAGTGATACATAAGTACAGTCATACAAAAAAAGAGAAACAGTACAGCAGGGCTACAAAAAATACATTAATTTGGAGTACACATTAAGGAAGTAAAACAGACAATGTAGCATAAAGACAATAAGAGTAATAAATAAGCAGAGGCAGCACTGTATATGATGACTGCAGAAACAGAGGGCATACCCTGGAGGAGAAAAAGAGTACAGGAGAGACTAAGGAGTCTAGGTAGGGTCAAAGCAGGTGCAGTATCAGCAGGGTGTAGATAGAGTCGATATTCAGTTTTAAAACTGCGATGAGACTGAGACTGCCAAAGGTTGAGTGGAAGAGCATTCCACAGTCGGGGAGCAGCACTTTGGAAGGCCCCGGTGCCTTTCACCATATGACATCTCAGGACAAAAAGCAGGGAATTGTCAGCAGATCACCGGCCATGGGAGGATGGCTGAGGAACAAGAAGATCAGCCAGCAGGGATGGGGTTTTATCCAGGATGATCAAGTCCATGAGAGATCCCAGGCAATATTGCCTACTGGCAGCAAGTGAGAGCCAGTTAAGATCTTTATAGACAAGGCAGTGATGTTTGAGTCGAGGTGACGAAGAGGCAAAGCGACAAACGTTGTTATATGTGACATCCCATCTCATTAGGGAGGATTTATGGGCAGAGGTGAGAATAGAGGCATCATAAGTAAGAGATTTGCTTTCTGTGTGTAAAACGTGCATTTTGCAGGTAGGTTAAGGATTTCATGTCATTGAAAGCCCCTCTCCAAATCAAAGCCTTTGTCAGTCATTTCAGAGTGAAGCAAAGTTAGCATGAGCTTGCCAGGACAGTGTTGGGAGGTGTTGGTCACTGGTGTCAGTGCTAGCCAGTTGGCCTTTTACATTGTGGGTAAACTACTTACTAATCTCCCTACTGGCTTAAGCTGCACTGTATGTTCTTAAGATGTTTGGTAGTTTGATGTACACTAGAGATGTTTTGCCAAAAAAGCAACTTTTTGTGAAAATGAGGCTTTTGGTAAACAACTTGTCTCAAGGTCACATGGAAGAGCCCGGTCCGGTGGTGCTGAGGGTTGAGGTGCTGGATGCCACATCTCACGCCACACTGGTGACCCGGGTTCGGGAGTGAGCCTGGGCCGCTGGGGGTCAGCAGGGGAAGGAGAGGATTGAGCATCCAGAGGACAGCTCTCCTCTCCTGGGAGGGAGGGGGGCTGTATCCCACGTAGATAGTGACACCTGGTGAAGACCGAGTGACACTGCAGATGTCAGGATCACGTACAGGGGGAGGCCGTTGGGGAGCTGCCTTTCAGACGTGAGTGGGAGCACTCATGTACCATGCTGGGTAGCATCGCACAACCCACGTCTAGGGGAGGGATTAAAGAAGAAAAACACCTCCAGCCCAGATAGGCGATGGCTCTCAGTGCTCACCGGCACACGCCCAATGCTGGATCTCTGCCTCCGCCCCTTCAGTCTCCTCACAGATCCTGGGCCAGGGGGTTCAGTTTCGAGAAAGTAACATCCTTGAGGAGGTAGGGTCACAGCGGGCAGTTGAAGTAGCGGGTTAGCCAAGTAGCCTGAGAGAGTTCTGGGTCTGGAGGCAATAAAAAAGAATTGGCCAAAAAAAAAAGGTCACATGGAAGAACTTCTGCAGGTCACATGGTGCATCTCTATAAACTGACTGTGAATTAGTTGCTTCTTGTTTTTTATGTTTATAGAAACATAGAAATTGTCGGTAGATAAGGATCACCTGGCCCATCTAGTCTGCCCATAAGTCCTTGTACTGGATTACTGCTTTTGACCCACCTGCTGCTGTACCTCTATGGTTCACCCTATGCCTGTCCCAAGCATACTTGAGTCCATCCACAGTGCTTACTCCCACCACCTCCTGAGGCAGACCATTCCATGCGTCCACCACCCCCCCTCTGTGAAGAAGAACTTCCTCACATTCACTCTTAACCTCCCACCTTCCAATTTCATGTCATGCCCCCTAGTTCTTGTGCTCCTCCTGTATTGGAAGATGTCTCCCCCTCCCCCCCCCCAGCGTTCACTGCACATTAGTCTTCCAGCACAGGGGAAGCCGCTGACTGTAGAGTGAGAAGAGTGACCGAGTCAGCGGCTTCAGAAGGCAAGATGCAAGCGTGAAGCTCAGGCTTGCGTCTTCTCTTCTGAAGCCGCCGACTTGCTTGTTCTCCTTTCTCTGCAGTTGTCAGCTTCTTCCAAAGATATGTAACAAATTTCAAGTTAAAAAAAGGAGTTTACTTACTATTTTAACAGAAGATGACTTATTTTAAACCTCTGGCAGCATGTGCTTTACTAGCATTAACACCGCATGTTTACACTACACTACAACAATGGAACTCACTCACTCTCAAGTTCAAGTTTATTACAGGAAAACTCAATTGAGCAAGTTCATTCACAAGGAGGCCTGGAGGAACATATGCAGACAGCTGAGGGAGAGAGAGAGAGAGCAGCCACCAGCTTTCATAAAGCAAGGAGGTGATTTAATAGAGTACACTGAATTTAATTCTTAATTCTAGGAGCATGGATATGTTGTTCATCCACACTCTTTGGCATGTCCCTTTCCACTTTAAGGATCACTGGAAGTCTTCAAGCTGGCTCCTCCCACCCACCCGGGTGGTATATACCTCGGCTCTGCCCCATGACACCAGATCTTCCTTTCCGCTGTAAGATACAGGTTGCCTCCCTCATGCTCGTGCATTTCATAGGCTCTGGCTTTCAAAAACTCGGTTTTACCAAAATTAAAACTCGGTCGAGTTAGCGAGCGCGCTTTTGCGTCTTCGATCATGGAAGAGAAATTTTCTCCAGGATTTCACCGGTGTCCTTGCAGCCAGAAGATGTCGCACACCGATCCTCATCTCAAGTGCGTCTAATGTCTAGGTGTCAACCATGACACCTCATCCTGCAGTTCTTGCTTGGCCTTCCATCCCAATGTCCTGGACGACCGCTTGGCACACTTGAAGTTGGGGAGACTGGAGAAAAGGAACCCTCTGGTGAAGTTCGAGGAGGCTAGGTGGGTGGTTTCTACGGCCGTGGGTTCTGCCGAGCAGCTGGAACACATGGAGGTGCTCGAGGAAGAAGCCGCCCGCGCTTTGGAAAATCGAAGCTTTACCGCTCCACTCAACCTGGGCTCCACCTTCACAGGTTCTTTTAAGGAGTTGTGCCAGTCTCTCCCCACCCGGGGTGAGGTGCCTGTGGGCTCACACTCCTCCCGCTCTCGGAAGAGGGACAAAGAACCTGGCTCATCTTTGTCTCAACGGAGATGCTCTTGGGACCAAGAGAGGTCTCAGTCCCAGGAGCATGCGGTCTCGACCTCGGTCGAGATCGCTTCTTCGGCCACAGGCTTCATGGACCTTCCATCTGGCCAAACGACCGAGGATGTGGCCAATGATGTCGAGATTATTCTTGACCCGATCTACCCTCTGTTGCTGGCTGTGGCCGAGGACTCCTTGGAGTGGACTCCGGTCCTAGTGTTCCCCGATGAGGAGACCCAGCCTGCTGGTGTCCCCATTGAGGTTCTGGTTCCAGACCCACGGGTTTCACTGATCCCTCCAGTGTCTCCTGATCGCCGAGTTGGCCCGCTCGATCTCGGTCGTGGTCTAGAACTCCTTCACCCGAACGACCGAAGAAGAGTCATAAGTGCTGTAAAAAGAGGAATCGCCACAGGTCGTCCTCATCCTCCTCAGATAAGGAGAGGCTCTGGTGGAAACTCCATCAGCACTACGAGGACCTTATGTGGCAACAGCTGATTTTGACCGGGCAGAAGCTGGCTCTGCTGCCTACCCCGGCCATTACTTGGTTCTCGCCTCCCAGGCTGAAGCTGACCCCCTTGGAACTGACACCTTCGGTTCCTCCACCCGCGGGGCTGGTCCGTCCCCCGGTTCAGCCTTTACCGGTCTCTCCAACTATTTTGGTGGAACCACCGCCCAAGCAGTCTGTGGGAGGGTCTCCTTCTAAGGAGGGCTGATCAGACACTGGACTCCCCAAACGTCTGTCAGTTACCGTCACCCTGGACTGCCCTCGGCGGGTCGAGGGTGATTTGGGCAGTAGGCCGCTGTACCCCGACGCTTCAGACTCGGATTTCACCAGGCTCCACTCTCATCCGGGGGATGATGAGTTGTCCATTGGCACAGGAATGGAGGAAGGCCCTTCCTCCTTCCAAGAGATTCTTCACCTCATCTCTGATTCTACAGGGATGCCTCTGGAACCCATCCAGAAAAAAGCAGAGTGCCCTCTCACGGACATCCTCAAGAGAGGCAATACCCTGATGGAGGCCTTTCCTGTGGCTGAGGCCAATGTTGGTCCAGCACTCGAACTGTGGCAGCATCCTGCCTCATGTCCAGCACCGTCTGCCTGCATGGCCCGCAAGTATGCGGTACCTATGGGGTCCGTTGCGGGGTTCACAGAGCACCCTTCGGCCAAGAGCCTGGTGACCACCTCTGTGTTCAGGCATACTGGCAGTTCTGCCGACACTGACTGACCTCCCGACAAAGAGTCCAAGAACTTGGACCATTCGGCAAGGAAGGTCTATGTGGCCTCTTCCTTGGGCCTTCTTCAGGCAAGTTCGTCTGTCATCATGGCATACTTCTCTCATGCCCTTCTAGGGTCATTAGATGAGGTTCTCCCACATCTCCCTGCAGACGTGCAGTCCACAGTCAAGCAGCTCCAGGATCAGGGCTGTGCTGTTGCCAAACAACAGCTCCAGATGGCCCTGGACTTTGGGGATTCTTGTGCCCACTCGATGGCTGCCGCAGTTGTCTCTCACCGCAGGGCTTGGCTGAGGCTCCCCTCCTTCCTGGTGGATACCCAGCACAAGTTAGCTGATGTGCCTTTCCTTGGGACTGACCTGTTCAGCCCAGGAGTGGCCGGTCACCTACAGCACATTGAACAGTCCAATGCCACCTTGGATGCCACTTCTGCTAAGAGTTCTTTGGGCAAGAACCAACAGAAGAAAAAGAAGAAGCCTTTTTGGCACTCTTCCCCTGCAGCTCAGCAGCTTTCCTACCAAGGAGGGCAGCAGCAGCAGCATCAGCAGCAGGCTCAAGCTTGGCACCCCCGGCCCAAGCCTGGACCCCAACAGGCCCACAAAGGAGGCCGAGACTCAGGTCCTGGAGCCTCCTCCTCCAAGCCTACTCAGTGACAGGATGGGGGTGGCCACCCCTATTCCCATCACGCCAGCTCTGGGTCTTCCGGTGGGGGTCCGGCTCCATCATTTCCTTTCCGCCTGGTCCACTATCACTTCAGACAGGTGGGTTCTCGAAGTGGTCAGTCAAGGACTGCCTCTAGAATTTGAGCAGTACCCTCCCAGCTGAGCCCGTGCCCCTCAGGTAGAACGGATTTCAGCTTGCACTCAATTGGCTCTTTGAGATGACATTGCTCAGCTCCTCCTCAAGGAGGCAGTAGCTCTCGTGGTGGATCTGTCTGCAGACCCAGGCTTCGTCTCCAGGTACTTCCTGGTGCCCAAGCTGACGGGGGGACTGGCGCCCCATTCTAGATCTCCACAACCTGAATCAATATCTCAGGTCACGCACCTTTCAGATGGTCACTCTGTCCCAGATCATACCATCCTTGGAGCGAAACATGTGGTTCTGTTCACTGGATCTGCAGGACGCGTTCTTTCACGTCCCAATCCATCCGTCCCATCAGTGGTTCCTCCGCTTCAGGGTCAAAGGGACCCTGTACGAGTTCTGATCCATGCCGTTCGGCCTGTCATCGGCCCCTCGGGTCTTCACCAAATGCATCGCAGTGGTGGCTCCTAGCAGGCTCCACCCAACAGGAGGTGGAGAGGTCCAGGGATCTGGCCCTCCTGACCTGCTCCCAACTGGGCCTCCTAATCAATGAGGCCAAGTCAGAACTCATGCCTTCTCAGGTGATGGGCTTCATCGGGGCAGAGTTTGACTCTTGTCAAGCCAGAGCTCAGCTCCCGATGGACAGGTCAGAGGTTCTCTTCTCCTTTGCCCAATCATTTCTGGTTGGGCACTTGCGCCCTGCCTGGGACTTTCTGCACCTTATGGGTTACATGGTGGCATGCACCTCAGTGGTCCGTTGGGCCCGGTTGCACGTGCGCCCCCTCCAATGGGAGCTGGCCACCCAGTGGACTCAGCACCACGGTCAGTTCGACCAGCTGATCACTTTAACCCAGAAGATGTGGGACACTCTCCAATGGTGGACTGCCCCAAACCGGTTGCAGGAAGGGATCCCGTTTGTCTGCCCCGAGCCGATGGTCATCCTTATGACCGATGCCTCTCTCATGAGCTGGGGAGCCCATATGGGGGACAACAGGGCCCATGGATTCTGGACCCCCGAGGAGTCCCGATGCCACATCAACCTGTTGGAGCTCAGAGCAATCAGACTGGCACTGTCAGCTTTTGCTCCTCGGCTCCAGGGTCAAGTGGTTCAAGTCCAGACAGACAATACCACGACCATGTACTACCTCAACAAACAGGGCGGCACGCATTCCCGTCTGCTGTGCAAGGAGGCGCTCCACATCTGGACCCTCGTAAGCCGGTTGGAGGAGGATCTCCTAGCCATCCATGTGGCAGGAGCCTCGAACCAGCTTGTGGATGCTCTCAGCCGTACAGGCCAGACATCCCATGAGGGGTCTCTTCATCCAGAGGTAGCTCACAGTCTGTTCTCCTGTTGGGACAAACTGATGGTGGACCTGTCTGTGTCAGTGGCTCAGTAGGTAGCACACTTGCCTCTGAGGTCGGGAGATCAGAGGGCTGTGGGTTCAGTTCCCACATCTGGCACTTGGGTTAATATCCTAATACTGACACTGTAGTGCAGCATGAGAGGGGTGTTGCACTTCTGAGGTGCTGTCTTTCAGATGAGACGTCAAACCGAGGTCCCATTTGCCTGGATTGGTGGTAGTTAAGGTGGATGTTAAAGATCCCATGGCACTTATCGAAAAGAGTAGGGAATTTCCTGGTGTCCTGGCCAAATTTCCCTTATTCACTCAAAATACCACCAACAGCTTAATCTGGTTCAAGGTCAGTTGGCTTTCATCTGTATCCCCCTCCCCCGGGTCGTGCCTGAAAATAGGCAGGATCTGTCTAGTGCACTTACCCAGTCAACAAAAACTAACTAAACTAACTAACTAACTGTTTGCCTCAAGGGAAAACACCAAGCTGAGACTGTATCATGCCCTCCCCCCTCAGCAGGGCTCATTGCAGGGGATGCCTTCTCGAGGTCGTGGTCGCCAGGCCTCCTCTATGCCTTCCCTCCATTTCCATGGATCCACAAGGTGTTACTCAAGGTGAGGAGGGACAAGGCGTAGGTGATTCTGGTAGTCCCAGACTGGCCATGCCAGTTCTGGTGTCTAGATCTCCTCAGCCTCAGCTGCAGACCACCGGAGCGGCTTTGTTCACGCCCAGACCTGATCTCTCTGAACCAGGGGAAGGTCTTCCATCCGGACCTTCAATCCCTGCACCTTACAGCCTGGTACCTGAGCGGCTAGAGTTCCAGGCTTTGGGTCTTTCCGAAGATGTCTACACTGTGTTGGAGGCACCTCAAAAGGAATCGACCAGGAAATGTTATGCCTTCAAATGGAAAAGGTTTTCCATTTAGTGTCAGGGTAAGGGTCTGGACCCCTATCCTGTTCTGTGGCTAACATTCTTGACTACCTTTGGTCTCTCTGCAAAGGGGGTATATGGTCATCGACCCTTAGGGTGCACCTGGAAGCCATTTCTGCTTACCCTGTGCGGGCCAGTCAGCCAACATTGGTGCAGGAGACAGTGGTCGGGCACTTTTTCAAAGGCGTGGATCACATATCCCCTCTGGTGCATGAACCTCCACCTCTGTGGGATCTACTGCTGGTCTTGGCAAAGCTCATGGGCAAGCCATTCGAACCAATGCACAAATGTGAGCCGTCACACTTGTGGAAGACGGCCTTCCTGGTGGCTATCACGTCTGCCAGAAGGACAGGGGAGCTCCAGGCATTTTTGGTGGACTCCCCTTATCTGGTCTTCCACAGGGACAAGGTTGCCCTGCGCCCCACCCGAAATTCCTTCTGAAGGTGGTGTCAGAGTTTCACCTTAACCAGGTGTTGACTCTGCCAGTATACAACCCTAACTACACCTCGGATGCTGAGTACAGGCTCCATACTCTGGACCTGAGATGTGCTCTCTCCTATTATAAAGAGAGGACAGCGGAAATTCAGGGTGAGGTTCGCCAGCTGTTTGTCACCTATGCTGAAGCCGCTTCTGGCAGACCTGCTGCAAAGTGGACTATTGCAAGATGGATTACATCATGCATAGGTCTGTGTTATAAGTTGGCAGGCAAGGAGCCTCCCAGAGGGATAAGAGCTCATTCTACCCACCATACTGCTGCATCGGTGGCTGCTTCCAGGAACATCCCTATCCAGGAAATCTTTCAGGCTGCTACCTGGAAGTCAGCAAACACCTTCATCACCCACTACCACATCGACCTTGAGTCTTGCCGGGATGCTGGTTTTGGGGTCTCAGTTCTCCAGTCTCTGTTCCCTAAGTACAGGGTGTGCGCCTTGCCTCCCTCCTCCCGGAGAACTGTTAGGAGTCTGCCAAAGAGTGTGGATGAACAACATATCCATGCTCCTAGAAGAACAGGTTACTCACCTGTAACAGTAGTTCTAGGAGTGGTATATGTTGTTCATTCACACGGACCCACCCGACCTCCCTGGCTGCAGATGCACACAACCTGGCTTCCAGCGGGCTAAGATCTGGCATCATGGGATGGAGCCGAGGTATATACCACCCGGGTGGGTGGGATTTGCCAGGGAGGAAATCCAGCAGGGAGAATATTTGCAGTCATTTGTGACCAGACCTGTTACTTAAACTATGTGTCTGAAAGGAAGGAAGGCATTCAACAGGGTGTGGGTCAGGAGCTGTAGTACTTTGTTCTGGAGGGCACTGGCTTAGTCCCACCCACCTGCCCCTCACCCCGCCTGCCCCAAGCGCATTATTTCCTTTATATCAGGAGTTCTGACATCACTTCCCCAAAAGTGCAAAGGACATACACCTGTTCATATCCTTAAATGCACAGCACACTGAATGGGGGTAAACACACTCACACGCTTGCACACACTAAAAAAAAAAATCCTAAACAGGAAGGGAGACAGACATGTAGGGAATGGTGCAATGTACTGGCTGTGGAGGGGCAGTCTTCTAGGAGACGTTGTGGAGGCTACGTTGCTGACCTATTTGCAGGCACCTCTCTGATCTGAGGGAGGAGGCTGCCTGTCTCATGCCGACCCAGCGAGAATTCGGGAAACCTCCTCCCCCACCCAGGGATCACCCAGGCCACCACCACCACTGCCTCAGAGGTTGCCAAGAAAGAGGAGTGGTTGGACCATGGTAGGCTCAGGGAGAGTGAGGGTGGTGGAACAGAGGTGCATCCCTCCAGTTGTGCCTCTCCATAATTTATTCACCATTCTGGTGGAGCGTGGTTCCTCTATGGAGGCACCCACATACTGGTGTGATGGTCTGCATCTGTCCAGGAGGGGAACCAGGATCCTAGGTGATAGGTTTAAATGTTTCATTGGCAAGCATTTAAACTAGCCAAGGGAGGAGGCACTGAAGGGAAGCAGGGAAATCCTAGCCCCCCCCCACAAATCAGGGTAGTTAGCAAATTAGACACAAAGGTAGAGAAGTCGATAGGGAGCAGGACAGAGGTAAATCCAGAAAAAGGCAGTAAGGACAGGGATAGGCCTAAAAGGGGTAAGGCCATCAAAAAATGGAGGGCAATGAGTACCAATGGTCGTAGTCTGGGAAACAAGCTTCCTGAACAAATGGCCTTGATGGAAGAGGGATGCCTGGATATAGTGGCAGTCACAGAAACATGGTACACAGAGAACCAAGACTGGGATGTCAACATACCAGGGTACACAATCTACAGGAGGGACAGGGAGGGAGGGTAAAATAGGAGGAGTAACTCTCTACATAAGGGAAGGAATCAAAGCAACAGAACTAAAGTGTAAACAGGGAGGAGAGGAGGCACTGTGGGTACCCCTGGAGACAGAAAATGGCACCACAATCTGCACAGGGGTTGTTTACTGACCCTCGTCTCAGGGGGAAGCAATGGACAAGGAAATGATAGAAGGAATCCTTAGAATGGCAGAAAAAGGAGAGATATTGTTGATGGGGGACCTGAATATGCCAGATGTTAGCTGGAGCACCTTTACTGCAGCCACATCCAAGAGCCGGGTCATTCTTGAAGCCCTACAGGGGGCATGCCTCAGACAGCTAGTGTTGGAACCCACTCGAGAGGGAGCAATCTTATTTATTTATTTTATTTATGTCTTTGGTAACCAGGTAAGTGCACTGATCCATTGGACCATTTTCAGACATGACCCAGGCCACAGATGTGGCTGCAAAATAATATAATCAACAGAGACGATGCACAAAAATAGCAATAGCACAGAGTAACATGTATAATACATATATACAATATAATACAAGATTTGGTAACGTACCTCCAGATGAGGTAATTAACACGTGATGGAGACAAAGCAAGTCTACAAGCATAGTTTCAGTGTTCAAGGTCTATCTAAGATGCCTACCTGCTGTACCAGTGGGCAGCAGGCTAAATTAGTAGGTGCATGGAAGTTTACATAGAGCATACAACCCATACAAGCTGACAGTGATCTAGGATAGTTAGGTGCATAGAACCTCAGACTTGCTAGAGAAATATCAGAACAGTGGATCAGTGGTACTGCAAAGAGGTAAGAACACGTTAGGAGAGCAGGGAGTACCATGAGGTATGATGCAGGTAGAGAAGACTAGGGGGCAACCGGGAGGTGAGTTGGATGAAGGGGAGAGGTCCCAAAAGATGGCACAGTAGGTCCTGGTGCCACGATGGCCCACACCCTCTGGTGTTATCTTGGGGGCAGTTGATGCTGGCAGAGAAAGCTAAGGGACAAACAGAGTGGAAAGGCCAGAAATGTAGGGTGATGGCGTTGTCCCAACAGCTCACCAGGTCCTAGTGTCTTGATAGCCTGCTCCCACTGGTATTGTCTTGGGGCAGTTACAGCCTGACCCAACTAGAAGCAGGTTGCGCATACTGGTTTTGAAGGACAGATGGGTGGCTGAGGAGCAGATGGATGCAGGTAATTTATTTCACAGCACATCTCCAAAACAGTAGCGCTCATCCACAGCAAAGAACAATTATCACAAGTGACATCACACTATTTTAAACCAATCCAAGCTGGGGTGGGAAAAGGAAAGGGGCAAAAAGGTTTAAAAGGGGTATGGGGAGAGGAGGGGCAGGAGAAGGGAGAAAAGGGGAAAAAATAAAAGGAAAAAGAACCAAAAGGGAAGAGGGAAGAAAAAAGAAGGGAAGGAGGTAAAAGGAGGAAAAAGGATGGGAAAAGGCAATGGGGAAAGAAACTGGATTAGAATAAATATTGAATCTTTGACATTAAAATTCAAAAACCTTTTGCTTTTGAATTTTAATGTCAAGTTTCAAATTAATTTTCTTTTTCTTCTTTTTATTCTAACCCCAGTTTCTCCCCCCCCAATTGCCTTTTCCCATCCTTTTCAGTATTATGCCCCCTTGAAGGCACTCTGCCGAGGCACTAGGGGTTCTCACATTCAGTGAAATAATGAACAACAATTGTTGTAAATTGATATCTGTATCTCCGTTCTTTGCTGTGGATGAGCGCTACTGTTTTGGAGATGTGTTGGAGTTTTTAAGGTCTTACCTTAGTAGCGAACTCCTCTTGTAAGTGTGAGCGCAGGAATTTTGCTTGTTGGGACTTTGAATTTATTTCACAGGGTGGGGCCAGAGACTGAGAAAGCTTGACTGCCCATGACGGAAGATATACGTGGCAATTCGAGTGGGGGAACAGAGGTTACCCTGAGGCTCCTAGGTACCACTCTGTCTGTGAGAAGAGAAGAGTAGAGTGATGAATGGTGGCTCCTGAGGGAGTTTGCAATTAGACAACCATTGGTATAGTCAAAGCGTCCATGTAATGGGAACCATCCCTTAGATCTGGTATTCTCAAATGGGGATGGAGAGAGGATCTCAGATTCAGAAGTGGGTAGCCATCTGGGAACAAGCGATCACCAGACAGTGTGGTTCACAATAAACACAGCTGTAGAGTCAAACCATACAAAAGCAAGGGTGTTGGGCTTTAAGAGGGCTGACTTTGGCAAATGGGAGAGTGCCTCAGAAAAGCACTAGCAAACAGGCAGGAAGGAGGGGTGGAGGAACAATGGGGAAAAATCAAAACTGCCATCACTGAGGCAACAAGCCTTTGTGTAAAGCAAATCAACAAAACAAAATGAAGGAAAAAGCCACTATGGTTCTCAAAAGAGGTGGCAGGGAAGGTTAAGGAAAAAAGGATAGCATTCAGGAAATATAAGGAAACACAAAAGGAGCAGGACAGAGAACTATATCAGTTAAGGCATAAGGAGGCAAGGAAGGCAGTCAAAATAGCAAAGGCCCAAACTGAGGAAAAGATAGCCAACTCTGTTAAGAAGGGGGATAAAACATTTTATAGGTAAATTAGGGAGCAAAGAAAGCCCAACGGAGGGATACTGAAGCTTAATAAAGGGGAGGGAATGTGGGCAGAAGGTGACAGCGAAAAAGCAGGGATACTGAATGAATACTTCTGCTCAGTATTCACAAAACGGGGGTACCTAAACCAAACAATAGAAACACTCTGGATAGGGGGGTCGATACCAGTCCATTCACAGAAGAAAGGGTTCTGAAAGAACTCTTAAAACTGAAGGTGGGCAAAGCACTGGGGCCTGATTGGATCCACCCCAGAATTCTAAAAGAACTCAGGGTAGAACTAGTGACACCACTGACTACCTTCTTTAACAAATCATTGGAGGATGGGGTGGTACCTGAGGAATGGAGGAGGGCGGATGTGATTCCCCTTCACAAAAGTGGGAGCAAAGCAGAGGCAGAAAACTACAGACCTGTTAAGTTTGACCTCAGTGGTAGGGAAAATAATGGAATCACTTCTGAAGGAAAGAATTGTTGAGTATCTAGAGGCCAGTGGGGCACAGGACCCAAGGCAGTATGTATTCACAGTGGGAAGGTCATGTCAGACGACTCTAATAGATTTCTTTGACTGGGTGACCAAAGTAGTAGACCAGGGAGAGGCTGTGGACATGGCCTACCTAGACTTTAGCAAGGCATTTGACACAGTCCCACACAAAAGATTAATATACAAGTTAGCCAGACTTGGAGTGGGTCCCAAGGTGGTAGCCTGGGTAAAAAATTGGCTGGACAACAGGACACAGAGGGTAACAGTAAACAGAATCCTGGGTCCTGGGTCCGATCCTGTTTAATGCATACATATCGGACATCAGGGAGGGTATAGGGTGTGAAATGAGTCTCTTCGCTGATTACTCCAAGATGGGAGCAGTAGTTGAGGGGGAAGAGGGGAGGTTGGCCCTGCAAGGGGACCTGGACACCCTGGAAAGCTGGGCTCACACATGGAAATTAAATTTCAATATCACCAAGTGCAAGGTGTTACATCTTGGGCGGGGAAACCCTAAACACAGGTACACCCTGGGAGGGAAGGCGATGGAGGCCTCAATAGGGGAAAAAGACCTAGGGGTCATGGTGGATGCATTTATGAATAACTCTGAGCAGTGCAGGAGAGCGGCTAGCAAGGCAAACAGGATGTTGGGATGCATCGTAAGGGGGATCACCTCTAGGAGCAGGGAAGTGATTCTGCCGCTGTACAATGGACTGGTTAGACCACACCTTGAGTACTGTGTACAGTACTGGAGACCACACTTGAAGAGGGACATACAGCTCCTGGAGAGGGTACAGAGGGGGCAACTAAGATGATACAAGGACTAGGGGATTTGACGTATGAGGACAGACTTGAGGAGCTCTGCCTGTTTTCATTGGAGGAGAGACGGGGGGACATGATTGAGGTCTTCAAGTACCTCAAGGGAATAAATAGGGTAAACATGGAGGGGATCTTTAGACTAAAGCAGGGAGGTATCACCAGAGGGCATGGTTTGAAGTTGGAAGGTGGAAGGGTGAGGAGGGGAAAAGATGAGGTTTTTCACTGAGAAGGTGGTGGACCCTTGGAAAGCACTGCCTGGTGAGCTGGTTCAGAGATCCACAGTGGAGGGCTTCAAGAGAGGGTGGGACAGACACAGAAAGTGGATGTATCAGATGATGGCCTGGCCCAGGGGGGTGGGGATGGATGATAGGGGTTTCTGGAACACAAGGGGGGGAGGGCCTCGGCACCAACTAGGGATCTGAAGTTCGAGCAGACTTGATAGACTGTAAGGCCTAATCTGCTGGCAATTAGCATATTAGTATGTTCGTATGGAATCCACTCTGAAGAAAGGGGGGTTACTAGTGGAGTACCGCAGAGTTCAGTACTGGGACCAGTCCTCTTTAATGTCTTTGTAAGTGACATTGCAGAGGGACTGGAAGGAAAAGTATGTCTCTTTGCAGATGAAAAAAGATCTGCAACAGGGTTGATACACAAGGGGGGGAGTGGAAAGGATCAGAAGGGACTTGGCAAGGTTGGAGGAATGGTCAAATGTATGGCAGCTTAGACTCAATGCAAAGAAGTGCAGAGTAATGCACCTGGGAAACAAAAACCCATGGGAAGAGTACACAATGGTGGGTGAGATACTAACAACAACAAAAATCAAAAGGGACCTGGGGTAGTCATATCAGTTGACCTAAAGGTGGGCAAGCAATGTGAGAAGGTGATAAGGAGGGCTGGGGGGAGGATTGGGATGCATAGGGAGAGGCATCACCAGCAGAAAACAGGAAGTTGTTATCCCTCTGTACAGACAGTTGGTGAGACCCCACCTGGAGTACCATGTGCAGTTCTGGAGACCCCATCTCCGCAAGGACATAGACAGGATGGTGGCTGTCCAGAGGAGGGCAACTAAAATGGTGCAGGGTCTGCACCAGAAGACATGTGAAGAGGGACTAAAGGAGCTTAATATGTAAACCCGCGAGGAAAGGAGAGAGAGGGGACATGATAGAAACTTTCAAGTACCTCAGTGGAATCAACAAAGTCCAAGAGGGTAGCATCTTTCAGAAAAAGAGATGTGCAAGAACAAGGAGGCACAATTTGAAGATAAAGGGGGGACGGCTCAGAGGCAATGTGAGGAAGTATTTTTTCACGGAGAGGGTTGTGGATGAATGGAACGGCCTTCCTGAGGAGGTTGTGGAGTCAAAAACGGTGGGGGAATTCAAGAATGCATGGGACAGACATAAGGCAATTCTAGTGGGGGTAGGAGGAAGTAGGCTGTTGGTTAGCTAGGATCTGCAGCTTATCCATTAGGTAGAGAAATGGACAGACTAGGTGGGGCCAATTGGTCCTTAGCTGCTCTGAAATTCTGTTTCTGTTTCTATTTAAAGGAAATGACATACATAAAATCTTGGTACATAAAAGTATATGGTACATGTGGTACATAGTGCTCAAAATAAGACATAAAAAAGTAATATTTATAAACATAACCTGGAGAAATCATTAAAGTAGAAAAACTACAGCCAAAAAAGTTGGAACAAGAGCAATAGGATGCATACGGTGATGGGAAAGTATAAGATAAGTGCAAAGGGGAGTGGAGAGGGGGAAGAGAGGGAGAATCTTGTGAGGGAGGAGGGGAAGGGAAAAGGAGGACAAATGCGGAGGAATATTGAAAGTAAGGATGGCTGAAATAAAGAGTAAAGGGAGGGTGGGGAAGGAAAAAAGAGGTAAGTAGAATTAGGAAGGGGAACTGAGTTGTTGATATAACAGTCAACGGTCAAGTAAGGACTAGAAACAACAGCAGGCATTTTTTAATTTGATCACAGCAAAGGTTTTAAAGAGATCGACAGAAACAATGCTAGAGAGTTTCAGTACAGACTGGAGCTGGTTCCAGATAGTTGGAAGTGCGTATGAGATGTCACGTTTGCCAAAGGAGGGACAAGTCCTAGGCACATCTAGAAGGATAAAGGCAAGCTTTCTAAGGGAGTACGAACTGTGGGAGATGCAAATAAGGGATGTTCTATAGCTTGGTAGTTTGCTCAGGAGGATTTGAGAGTCCAAATGCCAGAGTGAATCAGACGTCTGGTATTAAGTGACGTCCAGCCGACAGCTGCATACAGATCACAATGGTGGGTTCGAAAAGAGAAGTTAGTAATGAACCGTAGTGCATGATGGTAGAGGACGTCCAATTTGTTCGGATTTAAGGCTGAAGTAAAATTGTAGATTATGTCGCCATAATCAAGTAAAGGCAGGAATGTGGCCTGAACAAACCCAGTTCTAATCTCAACAGGGAATAGGGACCTGTTTCTGAAGAAGAAACCTATTCTGGATTTTAACCTGCTTGTCAAGTTATCAATATGGTTGTTAAAGGTGAGCTTATTATATAGCCATATAGCTAGATATTTGAATTTGGAGACAATCTCAAGAGATTCACCTAGAGAACTCTTCTCTTTCTGCAGTCCACAACTTCCTTTTACGGATATTTAAGTAATCTTTTTCTTTTTTTCCATATGTAGTTTCTGGGTTTTTGTGGGGTTTTCTCCTGGCCCCTACATCCACGCATCTCTGACATAGCGTATGCGTGTTGAGGCAGGCACGTGCACGCCAGTCAGGACACTCCTCCAAGTTGCTCCATTGACTGCCTGCGCCGGCACTGAACCTCCATTTGGTAGCAGCAGAATTACGGGCAGGTGACCCCACCCCTTACCCAGGAGAGAAGAGACGATGCTCGATCCTGCCCCCCCCCACTGTGCTGGCACCCCAGCGACCCAAGGTCATTCCTGAACCCAGGTCACTGGCGTAGCGTGAGATGTGGCGTCCAGCGCCTCAACCTTCGGTGCTACCAAGCAGGCATACCTAAGTAATCTTAAGTTAAAAAAGGCAGTTTACATACTTTTTTAACAGAAGATACCTTATCTTAAACCTCTACCAGCATATCCTTTACCACCATTAACACTGCTCAGTCATGCAAAGCATCTAGTACCTCAGGGCTTCTATACCAGTGGCGAACATCCAGCATTGACAAATGCTTGTGTTCTGTCAGAGGCACATGCTTCAGACTGTTGCCTTTTCAGATCACTATCATCTCCTGTCTGGCTAGTAGTAGGAGGCTTTGACTCTGACTCCATATTCAACTACCCTTTTTAATTTTTTTTTATTTTATATTAATACACAAAGAATCTATACAGTACATGAAAATGCATGAGAATACAAACAGGCAAAAGACATTTCATTCCCCATGAAGACAGTTATAAGTTACAAGTCATATCCGTACACTGCAGCTTATCTGTTAGGTAGAAAAATGGGCAGACTAGGTGGGCCAAGCAGTCCTTATCTGCCGTCAAATTCTATGTTTCTATTGAACAGAAAAGTCACCATTGGTATATATATATATATATATATATATATATAGTATAAAGTATAAGTGCAGTGTAGATGAGAATTTAACACACTCCGAAGTTGTTGGATGGCACAAAACCCCGAGGGCGAAGCCTGAGGGATTTATGATAGCCATCCAACAACGAGGATGTGTGTTAAATTTGAGTTAAACACACTGCACCCCATATTTTGTTGTATATAATTGAAGAGTTCCATTTTTTCTTTGTTTTGAGATTTGTGACAGAAAGAAGAAAGTGTAGTCTTACTTTGTATTGATGATGTTGTTTATTTTGTAGTTGAAAAAGTAAACGGAAAGTTCAGCATGTAAATTTATCTAATTAAATTACTGAAAGAAGAAAGTTTAATAAGAAATAGCTGAGATGTTTGTGGCGGTTTTCCCATGTTGCAACGTTCGTTTTCAAGTGCTGTAGCATTTTGAACTGCAGAGAAAAGAGAAGGCTTGAAACGGAGGTTACTTAGGGATGGTGGTAAAAGTGTTTACTGTAGCAATGTACAATTCTACAGACAATGTTATATTTAGGCAATAACGTGTTGTGTGGTGGCTTTACTGTGTTAAGAATATCTTAGTGAGAGCTGTCTGAGTCCTTGATGACTTGGATTCTTCGTTGTTTCTGTGGGTGTTGGTTCGATTTGTGGATATTAACTGTTACTGAGGTATGGAAAATGGAGGCAATCCCAAACATAGCCTGCATGTTACCGGAAGCTATTTCATGTTCAGGGGCAATTTGAGGAAGTATTATTTCACAGAGAGGGTAGTGGATGCATGGAACAGCCTTCCTGAGGAGGTTGTGGGGTCTAAAACTGTGGGAGAATTCAAGAATGCATGGGACAGACATAAGGCAATTCTTGTGGGGGGTAGGAAGAAATAGGCTGTTGGTTAACTAGGATCTGCGGCCTATCCTGTAGGTAGGGAAATGGGCAGACTAGATGGGCCAAGCGGTCCTTATCTGCCGTCAAAGTCTATGTTTCTATGTTTCATCGTGTTGGCTGGGTAATGAGCTATGGAAATCTCTCCAGCTGAGCAGCTTTGGATTTGTTTTTTGTCAGGGAATGGAGCGAAAAGGTAGAAGATTTAATACAGAGCAAATGCGATTGAGGAGGTGAGTGACTTAGGGAGAAACGAACATTGAGAAGCTCGAGCTGTGTTGTGTCGGGAGGGCTTTTCTATGGATAGGCTTGTGCTGACTTTCTCTTTCGAGCGCTTTAGGATTGGAAGAAGCAGCGTGAATGCCGTAACACCTACTCAAGTGTTACGGTATTTAACACACAGTTTTTTCCATTGAAAAACACGGAACCCAGTAATTATAAAATAATAATGTATCATGTGTCACATTAACTGAGGCTAGCCCAGTTCCCTAGCCATGCTTATCACTGCTGCTAACGTACTGATCTATAAGAAGGAATGAGAGTACAAAATAATTAAAATCAAGGTAGATAGAGATCGCCGTAAGAGCCCATTAAAGGCAAGATGGCCTCAGAGGCCAGCACCCCAAGTCCTGAAGCCTCCAAGGTTTGCCCATGTCATCTCCTGCGGATAAATTCCTCTCTAATCAGATTCCCCTGTCAATCCCTTAAGGGACAAAGTCAGGATGATGAGCCATTTGATGCATGACCCACCTGCGCGCCACCTAAGCTTAAAGGCCTCTATTTGATCCTGCAGTCTGGTCGAGAGATGTTCCGATGCATATATTTCCCTGGTCAGAGTGCACCGGGTCTCTTTAGTAGGAATTGACTTTGTGCGCCACAGTCTGGTGATGGCCTTTTTGGCTGCAAGAACAGCAGAGTGACCTGTCTATAAATGACAAAGAACCTCTGTGCATAAACACTGAGGCAAGGGTTACCCCAAAGGGCATTTGGCTGGGAAGCCAAGTTTCAAGAAAATACAAAATCGCACATGCCCCCACAATGCAAAGCATCATGGGCTGCATATGCAAATCACCACAGAATGTTAGGCTGGTCCAACTTTAAGCAGAATTGCATGGTGCCGAAAGGCCTCTCGCACAGTTTGCAAAGGGTGCTAACAGAAGACATAGACACGTGTTTCATCCTACCAGGACTCATCAGTATGCCTCGTCTGTTTGACACCCCAGTGGCACCATGCCACTGGGGTGTCAAACAGGCGAGGCATACTGATGAGTCCTGGTAGGATGAAACACGTGTCTATGTCTTCTGTTAGCACCCTTTGCAAACTGTGCGAGAGGCCTTTCGGCACCATGCAATTCTGCTTAAAGTTGGACCAGCCTAACATTCTGTGGTGATTTGCATATGCAGCCCATGATGCTTTGCATTGTGGGGGCATGTGCGATTTTGTATTTTCTTGAAACTTGGCTTCCAGCCAAATGCCCTTTGGGGTAACCCTTGCCTCAGTGTTTATGCACAGAGGTTCTTTGTCTTTTAAATTGTTTTTTATTTTAATGGGTTCACCACAATATATCCCAGGCACACTGCCTTAGGGGTAGCTGGTCCATGCCACTGGGGTGTCAAACAGACAAGGCATACTGATGAGTCCTGGTAGGATGAAACACGTGTCTATGTCTTCTGTTAGCACCCTTTGCAAACTGTGTGAGAGGCCTTTCGGCACCATGCAATTCTGCTTAAAGTTGGACCAGCCTAACATTCTGTGGTGATTTGCATATGCAGCCCATGATGCTTTGCATTGTGGGGGCATGTGCGATTTTGTATTTTCTTGAAACTTGGCTTCCCAGCCAAATGCCCTTTGGGGTAACCCTTGCCTCAGTGTTTATGCACAGAGGTTCTTTGTCTTTTAAATTGTTTTTTATTTTAATGGGTTCACCACAATATATCCCAGGCACACTGCCTTAGGGGTAGCTGGTCCATGCCACTGGGGTGTCAAACAGGCGAGGCATACTGATGAGTCCTGGTAGGATGAAACACGTGTCTATGTCTTCTGTTAGCACCCTTTGCAAACTGCGAGGCCTTTGGCACCATGCAATTCTGCTTAAAGTTGGACCAGCCTAACATTCTGTGGTGATTTGCATATGCAGCCCATGATGCTTTGCATTGTGGGGGCATGTGCGATTTTGTATTTTCTTGAAACTTGGCTTCCCAGCCAAATGCCCTTTGGGGTAACCCTTGCCTCAGTGTTTATGCACAGAGGTTCTTTGTCTTTTAAATTGTTTTTTATTTTAATGGGTTCACCACAATATATCCCAGGCACACTGCCTTAGGGGTAGCTGGTCCATGCCACTGGGGTGTCAAACAGACGAGGCATACTGATGAGTCCTGGTAGGATGAAACACGTGTCTATGTCTTCTGTTAGCACCCTTTGCAAACTGTGTGAGAGGCCTTTCGGCACCATGCAATTCTGCTTAAAGTTGGACCAGCCTAACATTCTGTGGTGATTTGCATATGCAGCCCATGATGCTTTGCATTGTGGGGGCATGTGCGATTTTGTATTGTCTATAAATGGCCTTATCTACTTTAACCCCATCTCGGGGAGTGGCCGTCAGAATATAGACGGAGTGAGAAGTTCTGGACAGTTATGAATAAGAGTAATTTTTGGATAACCTCACTTCAGTAGTGGGTCAGGGACTGACATTCCCACAAGATGTGAGCCTGATCAGCACAATCACAGCCTCATTCCCTCCAGCAACCCCGAAAAGAGGCAGAGGAAAATTTTGCTACTATGGTTGGGGTACAAAAAATCTAGTTTGTAGTTTTCCATATATATTCCTTCCAGTACAGGGAATCGGAAACCTTAAAAGCCTGAAGAGATGAAGCCATCCAGCTGAGTGAGGGGATGTCAACCTCCGAGTACCCCATTCTGCCACCTAGTGTGCGCTGTGTATCTTAGGTTGGTAGCTGGGTTTTATTTTATTTATATTCCTTAATCCTTTTCAGGGGGTCAATTTTAACATTGTTTTACTAGTCCAGGGCCTAATGCAAATTGATCAGGGCTAGTGCAGCGAATCCTCTACTTGTCCATCTTGACTAGTGCAGGTTTTCCGTGGCTATCCAGGGCTTGCAGCAGCACTAGTATAGTGGGAGTCAGTTTGACCCCCTGTTTCAAATGTTGGGAGTCAGACCAGAAAATCATAGAGTCAGAAATTTCTGGAGTGGCTTTGTACAACATTATCCGATACTTTTCTGCTAAGGATATCTGTGCAAACCTTTCAATATACAGGGACAGTGCTAAAGCAAAATCCTCAAAAATCCCATTTGGGGATTTCAGTAGGGGGTTAACGCATGCCCTGGCTCCCAATGAAGTTAAAAAAGTCCCTACTTTAGAAGGTGCTTGTCCTCATGCTAATCTCCCTCAGTGTTCCAAATGGCCTGGTGTTAAAGGCTCTTTAAGAGCTGTAATTATCTGGCAGCACAGGAGGGAGATCCCACAAAAGACTCAATGTGAGTCATTATCACTCCTTTGTTAGGGTTTTCAGGCTGTGATCAAGGGTAGAGTGCTATTAAATCACTAGCTTCCAGTGCTCTGAACATGTCTTCATGTGACTGATTTGTACAGTTCCCCTCGTTTCCTTACATTTTGAGTGTCTGTAGTCAACATTTCAGTGACAAAATGCTAAAAACTATGCAGGTTTTACTCTGTAGGTGGTGGATTTTTTCCCAGCCTCACCATAGCTTCACCCTCTCCTCTACCAATCTCCAAACTCTGTACTTTCAAACTTCAGGAATCCATAGAAACTGTCGGCAGAAAAGGGCATTCGGCCCACCTAGTCTGCCCCTTTACGCCTAACCCTAACAGCTGTGTTCCTTCATGTACCACTGTAATCAGGTTGTACCCCTTCCCCCAACTACCAATAATCCTCTATTTCTGACCCAAGCATTTTTAAAACCTGTAATTGATTCTGCCTCCGCCACTTCTGCTGGCAGGTTGTTCACCTGTTCACCCACCCTCTCAGTGAAGAAGTACTTATTCCTGTTCCTTTTTAATCTCCCTCCAGTTTCAAGCTGTGCCCCCTTGTCCTTGAGCATCTTTTTCTCTGTAAAATAGTATTCTCCTATACCTTATTTTTCCCTGTGAGGTGTTTAAATGTCTCACTCATATCCCTCCTCACCCTCCTCTGCTCCAGGGAGTACATATTCAATTCCTTTAGCCTATCCTCATAGGGTTTGTGATGTAGTCCCTGCACCATTTTGGTTGCCCTCCTCTGAATCGCCTCCACCCTGTCTATATCCTTCCGTAGATGAGACCTCCAGAGCTGGACACAGTACTCCAGGTGTGGCCTCACTATTGTTTTATACAGTGGAATCATTACCACCCTTTTTTCTGCTGGTGATTCCCTTCCAATGCATCCCAGAATACTGTTAGCCTTTCCTGCTGCTTTGTTACACTGTTTACCTACCTTTTTTTTTTCAATTCTTTTTCCCTCCAGTCACGGTTCTAGGAGCCTCTCTCAGGCATCCAACTTTATTCTGCCCTGCCTGAAGTCTCCTCGACCGAACCCTCCTCTCCTCCACCCGGCCTCGCAGCTGGCACTCCCAGCTTAACCCCTCCAGGGTGGGGCTGCCCCTCCTACCTTGGGCTCTTTTAAATTTTGTAGACTCAATCAATCAATCAATCACTTTATTTAACCAGGCATAAACACCATTGAGCAAGCTAATTTTCAAGGTGGTTCTGGGCATTAATACAATACAGTACACTTCATAAGATTACAATTACGGTGGACAACAGTGCAAAAAAAAAAAAAACATTGTGAAGGTGCAGGTCAATATGGGCCTATACATACCGGTCAACATAATTAACATGCAAAGGTACATAATGATAAGCTTTACTGAAATGAGAAGAGTCAACAATCCCATATAGTCTCCGCTAAGTAAGAGCTGATACCTAAATGATAAAAAATAAGGAGGTATTAAGGAATAGGGTAGAAATTGGGGTGGAAGAGTAGGCAGCCAAAAGGGAGGCCAGAATATGTAAAAGGTAGAGAACAGGCAGGGCCATCTTGGATTAAGGGAACTAGGCTTGTAGGTCCTAGGTTTCTGTTGTTAGGAATGTGGGGTGGATGAGATACTTAGGCGTAGGATTTGAGAGTGGTACCCAGGGCTTAGGGGTCATCGGCATCTGAAACAGTTGCATGATTTCTTCAGATAATCCGTTAATAGAGCTTTGAATGTGAAAATGCTTGGAAGTGAGGATAATTTTAATGAGTCTTGCATAGTGTTCCAAAGTGATGGAAGTTAGAAGTTGATTGCTGCTGAGCCAAGGGTAGTTTTCACTCTAGGAATCTGGAAGCAGATTAAGGAGAAGCGTCTCAGGCCATAGGAACCTTTAGCCCGTTTGAAGATGTTCGAGATGTATGCAGGGAGGCTATCAGATAAGGCTCTAAAAAACCAGATGAGAGCATTCCTTTTTCTTCTAGTTGAGCGTGAGGTCCATCCTGAAACCTGGTATAGACGACAGCGATGTATACTACGGGGTAGATTTAAGCTAAATCTTAAAGCCCGGTGGTAAAGGGTGTCCAGTTGTTGGAGCAGACTCCAGCTGCTGATGTGGGCCCTGGGCGGAGGATCTGTGAAGGCCATCTGAGTTAGACCCAGTAGTGAGCATGGGGATTGCTGCTGTTGCCTACCCCTAGAACCGGGGTTTTCCTGTGTTCTGTTATGCCCGCTCCCTTCCCATGCATGTGCACTCCCTGACGCACTGGCGCATGGCTACCCTGCCAGCGTCAGGCACGCTATTGCATGCAGCTCTGCGCTACTGCAGCGCCTCCCAGTCTTCACCAGGGGCCACTGGAGCGCCAAGCTCCCTGATGCCTTCCCCCCTGGGACAGGAGAGCAGCCCAGCGGGTGCTCAATCCAGTCCCTCCCCTGCCGACCCCTGGCACCCAAGCTCACTCCCGAACTCAGATTGCCGGCGTGGTGCAAGGTGTGGTGTCCAGCGCCTCGACTCTCAGTGCCACCGGGCCCTATTTACCTACCTTGAGATCATCAGAGATCATCACCCCCAGCACCCACACACCTCACAGTTGATATGTTACTCCTAGATTTTTGTGCCCCATGTCCATTCTATGGTACTTTTTTGCACTGAAACCTAGCTGCCAGTCCCTTGACTAACCTTCCAGCTTTTCTAGGTCCCCCCTCATTCTATCCACTCCCCTTGGTGTGTCCACCGTGTAACAGAGTTTAGTGTCGTCAACAGAGAGGCACATTTTCCTTTCTAGACCCTCTGCAATGTCACTGATAATGACATTGAAGAGGACCGGTCCCAACACTGATCCCTGTGGCACCACACTGGTCACTCTACCCTTTATGGAGTGAATGCCATTTACCACCACCCTCTGTGTCCTACCATCCAGCCAATTCTCTACCCACTTCACTACCTTTTTTCCCACCCTTGTGTTCCCCAGTTTGTTTGACAGCCTTCTATGCTAACCAGTATTGCCTCAATTAATTATTACAAAACATTAGCTGTCTCTAAAATAAAGGATATCTACAGTTGCTACTAGGCCTCCCCTAGCTCTAAGCCAAGTATCTGGTACCAACTGTCCTTCTACTCTTGAAGCCAGAATGTAATTTGCCTAAATGGTATAAGGTGTTCTCATCTTCTTTATTTATTTATTTATTTATTACATTTTGATAACTGGGTAAGCCTGCTGGGCCCCGATGGTCCCTTTTTCAGGGGCGACCCGGGGAATTACATGGAATAATACATGGGGTAGCATACAGCGCAGGTACATTACACTAGACAGCGAAGAACATAATACATAGTAGTTTTTCAGCAGTTACGTTTAAGAGGTAAGACATAGTAGCTTTTTAGCAGTTAACATTTCCTGGGTAAGCTCTTTCTTCTATGTTCATTTTGTATATCTCTTGTATTATATGTGTACACTTTGTGTTATATTATGTGTATGCACTTTATTTATTCTACATTCAAATGTTCCTGTCCATGTAATAGTGATATTTATGTGTAGATGACTCAGGACCTCCTTGTGAATGAGCTTGCTCAACTGAGTTTTTTCCTGCAATAAACCTGAAACTTGAAACTATGCAGTATGGTGTCAAAGGCCTTGCTGAAATCCAGGTAGGCCACATCCACTGCCCCCCCACCCCACCCCACCCGATCCACCTTCCTGATTACCCAGTCAAAAATGTAATGAGGATAGTCTGTCATGACCTCCCTCTTGTAAACCCATGCTGCCTTTGGTCTTTTAGACCACTGACAACCAGGCGTTCCACTATTCCTTCCTTCAGTAGTGTTTCCATGACCTTTCCTACTACTGAGGTCAGGCTGACCAGTCTGTAGTTCCCTGCTTCCTCTCTGTTTCCACTTTTGTATAGAGGGACTACATGTGCTCTCTTCTACCTCCCCTGTTTCCAGTGACAGGTTGACCAGGGCAGTCGGAGGTTCTGCCAACACGTCTCTTAGTTCCTTCAGTACCCTAGGGTGTATCCCATCTGGTCCCATAGCCTAAACTATTCTTACTGCTGCCAGTTCCCTGAGGACCCTTTCCTTTAGAAAATGACTTGTGTCCATCTCTGTGCCCACCCTGCCCTTACTGCTTACTGTTGGCCCATTTCTTGCCCCTTCCTTCATGAAAACTGAGCAGAAGAATTTATTCAGCATATCTTCTTTCTGGTGGTCATTTTCCACACATCCCTCAGCCGCCCCTTTCAGTCTTACAATCCCCACCCCCTGGCCTTCCTCTTTTCACTGATGTACCTGAAAAATGTTTTGTCCCTCCTTACCACTTCGCTTGCTATGCATTCCTCTGTTTGTGCCTTGACTTCCCTAACTGCCCTCCCTGCCTCCCTTTGTTTTTTCCTGGTACTTCTCCCTATCCCACCCCCTCCCTGTGTCTTTTTGTATTGTTTAAATGCTATCCTTTTTGCTTTCTCTTCCCCTTGCTGACCTATTTGACACAGAGTTGTGTTGCTATTGTAATCCCACAGCGGGGATGAAGATAGGGAGGCATACCAAACTGCCCTAAGGGAAGCAGGTAAGGCAGTAAGGCAGGCAAAGTCCCAAACTGAGGAAACACTAGCACGAACAGTAAAAGAAGGTGACAAGACTTTCTATAGATACATTAGTGAAAGGAGAAAGTCCAGAGGGGGTATTGCTAAGCTTTAATGGAGAAAAGGGAGCATGTGAGGAGGAGGACCCTGTAAAGGCATCTATCCTAAATAGATACTTTTGCTCAGTATTTACTGAAGAGAAGGTAGGGCAGGGCCCACAGCTCAGCATCATGGACACAGGGGGAGGGAGGTGAGCACTACTCCCTTCACAAAAGAAAGGGTCCTACAAGAGCTTGCTAAGCTCAGGGTGGATAAGGCAATGGGACCTGATGGCATACATCCCAGGGTACTTAAGGAGCTAAAGGAGGAACTAGCAGAGCCATTAGCAGAATTGTTTAGTGAGTCTCTGAGCACAGGAGGGTCCCAGAAGACTGGAGAAGGGCTCATGTGATCCCACTCCACAAGAGTGGTAGCAGGGAGGAGGCGGGGAACTACAGACGGTCAGTCTTACCTCAGTAGTGGGCAAGATTATGGAGGCACTCCTTAAGGAAAGGATAGTGCAACACCTGGAATCCATAGGGCACAGGATCCAAAGACAGCATGGGTTTACAAAGGAAGGTCCTGTCAAACTAATCTCATAGATTTCTTTGACTGGGTAACCAGAGTGGTGGACCAGGGAGCAGTTGATGTCGCCTACCTTGACTTCAGCAAAGCTTTTGACACTGTTCCACATAGAAGATTGATAAATAAGCTAGGTAGGCTCGGGGTGGGTCAGAAGTTGGTCAACTGGGTGGCAAACTGGTTGACGGGCAGAAAACAGAGAGTGGTGGTAAATGGTATACAGTCAGAAGAGATGCAAGTCACAAGTGGGGTACCTCAGGGATCAGTCCTGGGCCAGTCCTATTCAACATCTTCATTAGTGACCTCGCAGATGAACTAGAGGGTAAGGCTTGTCTGTTTGCAGATGACACCAAGATCTGCAACAGAGTAGATGATCCAGATGGGGTGGGCAGAATGAGAAGAGATCTGGATAAACTAGCAGAATGGTCAGAAGAGTGGCAACTGGGATTTAATGCAAAGAAGTGCAAAATCATGCACATAGGGAAGAGAAACCCTGAAGCCACTTATAGGCTGGGAGGGGAGTTGCTAGCAGTCACAAAGGAAGAAAGAGACTTGGGCATCATCATCACTGATGACCTAAAATCATCCAAGCAGACCTCTAAAGCAGTAGGTAAGGCTAGGGGGTGTTAGGGTGTATTAGTAGGGTATCACAAGTCGTAAGAGGAGGTAATAATCCTCTGTACAAGACATTAGGTTAGGCCCCATCTGGAGTACTCGTGCAGTATTGGAGGCCACACCTTCACAAGGACATCAACCAAATTGAGGCAGTCCAGAGAAGGGTAACCAAAATGGTGCAGGGACTGCATCAGAAGACATATGAGGACAGATTAACGGAGCTCAATATGTATACCCTTGAGCAAAGGAGGAGAGAGGTGATATGATTGAGACATTTAAACACCTTAAGGGCATAAACAAGGTGAAAGAGTCTAACATGTTTAAATATAAGAAAAATAGCAGGACAAGAGGACACAGCATGAGATTAGAGGAGGCCGATTAAGGGGAATGTGAAATTCTTTTTCACAGAAAGGGTGGTAGATGCATGGAATGGCTTACCACAAGAAGTGGTGGCTATGAATACAGTGCAGGGCTTCAAACAGGCATGGGATAGGCATAAGGGAGCAATACAAATGACTATGAATAGATAGGTCACTGACAGAGCAAAGGCCGATGGCACATTTATAAGGTAGAAAAAGAAATGGGCAGACTGGATGGGCCTTGCGGTCCTTATCTGCAGTCAACTTCTATGTTTCTATGTTTTGATCTTCTCCCACAGCTCTTCTGCTCCCTTTATGTCCCCTGCTCTGACCAGCATGTCTTCCAGGCATTTACCCATCCTTCTGAAATCCACCCTCTTAAAGTCTAAGATTCTAGTTCTTGTGTGGCTTGGCTCCTTCCCCTCGGTTATTTCAGACCACACCGTTTGATGATCACTGCCTCCCAGGTGCTCCCTTACTGTAACCCCTGTGACACCATCCCCATTTGTGAGCATCAGATCCAATTGTGCTGTCTCTCATGTGGGCTCTGTGACCATCTGTTTAGGAATGCCCCCGTAGGGAGTCCAGGATGTTCCTGCTTCTAGCTGTTGCTGCCATGGAGAAGCCCCAATCTACATCCGGTAGATTGAAATCATTGACTAGTAACATCTCCCTCTTCTAACCCCAGGTATTCTTCAATATCATTAACTCTAGCAGTCAGCCTCCTGGATTGCACTGCCCCAGAGGTGAACGGAACTTTATGCTAATTCAAACTTGCTGCCCTGTCAACTGTAGGCATTCTAAGATGCTCAGATTTCTTTCTCCGCCTGCCTAGTTGGTCGACTCGGAGACTGCTCCTCAGCGTTTACTGAGAGAACTTCGTTTTTGTTCAAAACCATAATTACTGTTTTTATTTTACTTCATTTCTGCTGCCCGTTATAGTTTTTAGTTAGTTTTAGTGTTTATTTAGTGTCTTTTAGTTTTGCGGTTCCTCATTGGTTGGTTCCAAGTAACCGGTGAGGAACCGTTTTCGCTTGGTTTATTTTAGCATTAAATCACTTTTCTTTAGCTTGTCTTGTGGTAATTCATTTATTATTGGCCCAGTTTATTTGGGTAATTTATTTCTGGAATTTTTACGGTTTTCTCGGTTGAGGAACCGACCACGAGCTATCTGCCTTGTGATATTGCGGTAACTCTCTGGTTACTTCTCGGTTTAGGAAGCGATAAAACCTTTAAATTTAATTTTCTTAGTTTACCATAGCAATGTCTGATAAAACTAAGAAAAAGACCAGACCCACCAGATTTAAAAATTGTGTTAAATGTCAGAAAATATTTGCCAAAGCTGACAAGCATGAACTTTTCTTGTTTTGTCTTGGGGCTGAGCATTTTGATTCTGAGTGTGAGATATGAGATATATAAAAGTTTTCCAGGGAAAACTGTGGAAAAACATAAAAAAGTTTCAAAGAAAGAACTTTCACAGGATCTGTTTCGGATCCAAAGGATCTGACCGTTGATAAAAATATGTCTAAAGATGTCTGTTCAAACACCCCTGAAAAAGGCGAGACATCTGGACTGAAAAGACCGGGAGAACAGGTAAAGGATTCACCACCTTTGAAAAAGTTGGATAAGAATAAGAACACTGGTTCCTCGGCCAAAAAAGCAACAGGGCTCCTAGTGGTTCTAGGCAATATGCCAGTTACTGACCAAATGGCACAGGCCCTCCAAATCTTACAGCCCTTGCAGACTGGTTTGGCACCAGTTAACCAGCAACCTGTTAGTTATCCAGCATCCGTGACTATGTCCTCTACAGAGGCTATGGATCCCTCCTAGGATGATTTTGGGGAGGACTCTGAGGCAAGGGTGCCGGAAGATGGTAAAAGCTGAGGGGGCTGAGAATCAAAAGGGCACTTATGAGGGTACAAAGGGCACTTTTTCTATACTAGTTTTTGCCATACAGAAATAAAAAGTGGAGTGGCTACCGCCCCTTCCGCCCCGGTTCCGGCACCTATGCTCTGAGGAGGATGAACCAATCGAACCAGAAATTTCTCCTAAACATGGGTTCGAATCTCTCCCGTACCAGGCACTGAAGAGTTCTCCTCACTCTTTACTTTTGTGAGGCAAATGGTTGATGCTCTGGACATCACTCCTTATGAACCTGAACAGGATGAGGAGGAGGTGCAATTTGTGGATATAATGGGGCTAACACCCACAAGAAAAGTGTTGTTGCCTATTAACAAATATTTTAAAAAACAAGTACTTAAGATTCTCGACACCCCAAACACTATCTTGCCTGTGAACAAGAAGGCTGACGAGAAATATTAGCTTGATCCACTGGAGGCGGAATTTCTATTGTCACACCCAAACCCTGAGGGGTGGTACAAACAGCAGCCTGTGATAAGGCTAAAGTACCCCTGGCTACACATCCACTGGGAAAAGATTCCAGAAAGCTGGATGGGATGGCCAAGAAAGGATACCTGGCAGCCTCTCTGTGCTTTAGGGTTGCTAATTACATGAGCTATACAGCCCAATATCAAAAAACCCTGTGGAATTTGGCCCGGTGGCACTGAGGGTTGAGGCGCTGGATGCCACACCTCGTCCTACGCTGGCGACCCGGGTTCGGGAATGAGCCTGGGCCGGTGGGGGTCAGCAGGGGAGGACTGGGATTGAGCGTCCATAGACTACTCTCCCAGTCCTGGGGGGGGTGGGGAATCTCACCACACTGTAGCGGCTCCTGGGGATGCCCGGGGGCACTACAAGTGCTGGTAATCTGGAGGGTGAATGCAGCAGACGTTGGCACGCTGTGCCCGGACGTCATTGCATGTCCGCGTTCAAGGGGACCAATCGGAGGAAAATGGCTGGGTGTGACCGTGCAGCTTGATTGCCATGCTCCGAGCTGCCTGGAGGACTTTGGCAGAATCCTGTCGAGGAGGGTCCGGGGCTGTCCTGGCTGGCTGAGGCAAAGGGGGAGCCCTCCAGTGGGATGGCAAGACGGCCGTCCCGGATCCTCCTGGGTGCAGTCTGAGCTACCCAGTTCTCCGGGTGGGTGGAGCTGGCAGCTGGATGCCCCAAGCCGGTAGTGTGCCACAGTAGGTGGCAAAAAGCAATGTGCATGGGACGCACACCTCACATGGAGATGCGCTGTCCACGGAAGTCGTGCATCTCCGGGGATGCGCAGCATGGGCGTGGCCACACCGGCACATGGGGCAGAGGACACTGGGGGCACAGGGCACAGCGGGAGTCAGGGGTCAGCATGCACAATGTGTGCAGAAGTGCAATTGGGCCCACGTTGCACAATGCGCAGTAGGGCCATGAAGGCTGCATGCCCCATGGGACCAATAGTGCCCAAGCACCATTGGCCCAGTGGTGCACGAGCACCAGTGCCCCGATAGCGCCTGAGCACCATAGGCCCAATGGCACCCAAATGCCGGTGCCCCGATGGTGCCCGAGCGCCATTGTCCTGATAGTGCATGAGCGCCATAGGCCAAATGGTGCTCAAGTGCCATAGGGCCCATGTTGCATGGGCACGATGGCCCCATAGCGCACCCAGCACATGCCGCGCAATAGGACATGGCACATGCCCTTGCACATGCGCGTTTGTGGGCACGCACTGCACATGTCACGCCAGTCCATTGCACAATGTTCAACAGCGCGATATGGAGCCGACATATGCAGATCAGCTCGTCAGCCTATCCAGGGCACAGTGGGGACATCTGCATGTCATTATGGTTGCGCATCAGCTCATTTGCATGCGATGCACTATAAAGGTGCCGCACAACATCACAGGTCATGGACCAGTATTGCAACCAACTGAGGTAGGTTGCGCCTGCCGAGGGGAGGGTCGGCACAGGGTGCCGGATGGCCATGGAGGCCCACTGCAGCCACTAACCACATGTCCATGTCCACAGGTAGCATCATGTCCGAGCATGAGGAGGGTGAGGAGCGTGGACCTGCCCAGAAGCGCAGGCTTAACTTTATGAGAGTGGAGGCAGATGCCCTATTTGAGGCATACCTTGACAGGGAGCCTTTGCTGAGTGGCACCACAGGCACACCCCAGGTCAGGGCCGCGACCTGGGAGGAGGTGGCGGAAGCCATGAACCAGCAGGGCAGCCACCAGCGGTATGCACAGGAGTGCAGGAAGAAGGTGGGGACTGACAAACGTCGGGTAAAAGAGAAGGTGGTGGCCATCTGGGCCATACAGTCGGCCACTGGTGGGGGCCAGGCCATCGTGCCACAGATCATGCCACAGAAGGAAATGATGGTGGCCATCATGCAGCATAGTGCGGTGGAGGGTGTGCCGGGTGGTGGCTTCCAGACAGGAGGGAGCCCTTCGCTGCATGGTAGGTATGGCATGTAGGCATGCAGGCGGGGGGGGTTCTGGTGGGACAGCGGCCCTAATGCATCTGTGTTCCCTTACAGCACCAGCCCACCAGCATGCAGTGGCAGGGGCATCTGCAGCAGTTGTGGTGGTCTGCCCAGCCCCGGAGGACCAGCCATCCACCTCCACGGGCATCCAGGTGCCCGACAGGCTGCAGAACACCACCGCCATCCAGACGGATGTCACGGGCGTGGTGGCGGATGAGGCCCTGGCTGTGTTCCAGTGAGACACCAGCCACAGCGTGCTCTGCACAGAGACACAGATCAGGGTGGGGTCTGACACTGATGACGAACAGACCATTGTCCTGGATGCCAGGGGGGCTTGTCGGAGGGGAGTCACCCATACCATACACCTGCACCGGCTGCATGGTCAGTGGCCTGTTGGTGGCAGAACAGCTGCCCACCACTGCCCCTGTACCTGCTGTGTGCGCAGGCACAGTAGTGCAGGGTGGCAGTGCACTCGCACAGGTGCTGGCCAGTGCACAGGAGCCGGAGGGATGGCAGCAGCTGACAGCTGGAGACGTGGGGGAGCCGGGCACCGCGTCTGCCACCGGGACCCCTGACATTGCTTAACCCCATGAAGGCCACGCTGTGTGACACCCACCTGAGCAGGAGGCCATGCAGCATGGTCGTATGTCACTGGTGGGACAGCGCCATGCCCCTGCACCCCAGAGCATCGATCCCTTGCCCGAGCACACCCGATTGCTGCGGGCCTCTGTGGGGCAACAGGTGCTGCTCATGGCTGAGGTGTGGGCACTCCATGTAGAGGTACACCAGGCAGCCGAGCAGTGTGAGAGGGGCACTGTGCAGGTACTGGAGGCCAGTCAACGCCTGTAGGAGGACACGTCAGCAGTCCTAGACCGCATTGCCAGTGCGATCATGGTCGGCCTTGCTCCACTGGCTGTTACAGTGTGTGGCCGCCCTCCACAGACACTGCAGAGTGCACTGTCCACCCCACAGCCCCAGCATCAGGTGACCCCATCCATGTCAATGCCGGGCTCTGCTGTGGGCATCCCTAGCATGCCTGGAGCAGGCCTGTTTTGGGGCCTGCAGACAACTGCGAGGGCCCGGTCACGGTCCCGTAGTCCCACCCCTGGGGGGCTGTCACAGACCCACCTGTGGTCGTTGCGCAGCCTGCATCAGCTGTGCGGTCACAGCATGGCCATCCCCGTGTCTGTGGCAGCCATGTTTCCTCGCGGTGGACCTGATGTGCACGCTCCCCTGTCAGCTGTCTGCAGCAACCACCCTGTGTGCACATGGGCATTGTGTGTGTGTGTGTGATGGCACAGTTGTGGCAGCCATGTGGTGCGCCACATGCAGCCCATGTGCGCACCTGCCCTGCCATTGGCCTGTGTGGCGTGTGCATGATGATGCCTTCATGGCACAGGTTGCACATGAGCACCGGTGCCCTGTGTCTGATCCACGCCACGCGCTGGTGCCCAGTCGCATGCATGCAAGTGCCACTGTGTGGGTGTGTGTGTGTGTTGCTGTGCAGTGACATGCAGTGTGGTTTTGCGTGCGGCCATGTGACACCGCTCCGCAACCGCACTGCGCCTGTGTGTGCATGGCCCTGGCCATGGCCACACATAGCTGTGTGCCCTGCCACTGTGTCAGTTCTGTGCATGTGTGTCTGTCCACTTACCTGCGTGCACCATAGTGCTGCTGCGCTATTGTGTCTCGCCGGTGGCGTGCCAGCCGCATGAGCTGGGGATCCCTCCACCGGGGGGGGCTGCCCACCACCTTCTGGCCCTTCGCCCGCGTCATCCCCACTGCTGTTCCCCTCATTGACTTCGACAGCTATTCCACGATCAGTGGCCATGTTGTGCAGCATGCAGCAGGCCAGGAATAGGCCGCAGGTCTTCGAGGGGCTGTATTGTAGGGCACCACCAGACCTGTCCACGCAACAGAACCGTGCCTTCAGCATCCCAAACACATGCTCAATGATGTTCCGCATGTTGGCATGTGCCTCATTGTACCACTCTTCCACTGGGGATGATGGGCACCAATAGGGGGTGAGCAGCCAAGCTCTGAGTGGGTAGCCACTGTCACCTATGTGTGGAGAGAGTGGGAGAGTGGGAGTTGGTTAGCCTGATGACCCCTGTCACTTTGCCCCATGCCCCTCCCAGTCGCACATGGCGGTTCCCCCGCCCTGTCGACCCCCCTTCCATGCCCTGCTGTACCCCATTGCCCATGGTCTCGCCATACTCACCCACTAGATGTCCAGTGGGGATGTCCCCACACTCGAACCTGTGGCACAGTGCTGAGCTGTGCCAGATGTAGGCATCATGTGCTCCCCTAGGGTGTGTGGCACAGACATTGGTTATGCGCCCCCTGGCATTGCACACCACCTGGCAGTTGATGCAGGGGTAGCCTTTTCTGTTAATGTAGGCTACCCCCTCTGTGCCAGGTGGCATGCGGATGTCCACATGGGTGCAGTCTAGGGCCCCCAGCATGCCAGGCATACGTGCTACCTGGTGGAACTCCTGCATGGTTGCTGTATGCTCCACCTGTGTGCTGGGGAAGTGGATGTGTTCTGCAGCATGAGTCAGCAGAGTGTTGAGGAATTGTGTGAGGAGCCATGACGTGGCCGACTAGGTTATGCCTGTGGTGTCCTCTGTTGGTCTCTGGAAGGTGCCCGTGGTGAGCAGGCACATGACACCTGTTACCTTTGTCTCCACTGTCAGGGGCGCTGCTCTGTCTAGTGGGTGCCTGCATCTCCTCACCGCACAGCTCACAGAACTGCCTCAGAATTGCACGGTTCAGGTGACATCGGCCCACGATCTCTGTGTCACCGTGGGTCTCGAATCCGATGTGGGGCCGGTACCACCTGTTCCAGGTGTACTGTCAACGGGCCCTTCCACTGCCACATTGCTATGCCTCCTGCCCTCTCACACCCCTCATTACTGCCTCCATCTGGAATGCCACACTGGCCATGGCCCCTGTTGTCCTGTCACCCCCTGGGCGTCCGGCTCCACTGCCCCTCCCCGGCTTCATGGGGCAGTGACTATCGCTTGGCGGGGGCCCCCTGCGTACCCTGCCCCCTGGCTTGGTTTGCCTGCTGGCTCTGTTGCCCACCTCTGTGGGTGCCTCTGTCGCACCCCTTGGGTCTGGTGGCTCCCTTCGGCACCCTTTCTCTCCCCCTTCCTCAGTGGGCCTCTGTGAGTGGCACTCTCACACACACTTTCTCTCTCTCTCTCTCCCCTTGTCCTTCTCCTCCTCTTCCTGTCTCCCTCTTCCTCCTTCAGATGGCCTGTCTGTCACACTCCGTCCTGCTCCCCTCTGGTGCAAGTGCTCTCCTCCTACTTGCTCCCTGTTTTTATAGGCTCAAGACTGCTCCACGCAACTGGCAGTTGCTCCTCGCTTGTGCCATTGCTCGGCGGTTGAATATCGCGCTGTGCCACATATTCATGGGTCCGTCCCCTGCCCTTGCACATGCATTCATTACTATTGTGCATTGTGCACTGTGACTTGTGCTGTGCAGTTGCTCCCGCTGAATATCGCTCTTTGGCGCATCTCCGCAGTTGTGCATGTGCAACCTTGTTGCGCCTTGCGCAACTACTTTGAATATCCAAGCCACAGCTTATGCTGTTGATGGATATAAAAACAAAATGTCTCTAACTAAGAAGAAACCTTATTTGTACCCACTGAAAGTTCAGAACATAAGGTATTGATTTTATTTTTTAATTTTTAATTTTATTTTACAGGGCCAAATCATTTAATGGAGTAGCAAAATCTGGCCAAAGCTGGATTGAAAGAGGTCCAACAACAACAAAAGAAGCCATGGAACAGATAAGCTTATCTAACTGTACAAAGTTGTTTTTCATCTATAAAAACGGAGTAATGTCCAAATATTCGTTCAGACCCACAGGGGACATTGACCTGAGAGTGTAAATCCATCTGGATTCTTTCTGCAGTAATATATTCAGCCTATCTCCACCTCTGGTAGTGGGGCATACATGTTCAAGGCCTGAAAAGGAAAAACTGGCTGGGTTTCCACTGTGGCAAGATGCAAAGTGAACGTCAATAGTGTGTCAGGTTCTATTTTTAGAATAGCACGAATGTGTTCCTGCATTCTGTCCTTCAGGGGTCTCTTAGTACGTCCCACATATAACATAGGATAGGAACACTGAACAACATAAATAACATAAAATGTTGCACATAAAATACATTCCCAAATCTGTATGTTTTTATTTGAAATTGGGTGAACAAAAGAGCTCCCCTGAATGTAATAGCAACACACACACCTGCCACTTGAAGCTGCCTGCTGGTATGGGTGGTAACCAAGAAGGGCAATTGGTCTGTATTGGTTTAGTCTTTTAGGTACACTGGACGTTTGTGAAAAATGGGCATTTTTGCTCACATGCTTTCCAGTATACGAATAAAATTGATTGATTGATTGATTGATTGATTGATGTCGGTTTTAGATGAGAGACATCCAATTCCACCTAATGGCCCACTGGTGCCAGAAAAGGGACTCTCTTTCAAACCTTGGTGCCAGTGTCAGGGACCCTAATACAGGCCTTGCAGTGGTGGCAGGACAAAAGCAACTTGAGGGAGGGAGGGAGGGAGTACCATTCGAGATTCAGTCTGCTACCAAGATACTCACAACAGATGCTTCTCTGCTAGGGTGGGGGGCTCATCTATAGGAACACAGAGTGCATGGCACTTGGTCCCCCATGGAGTCACTGCTACATATAAATCTACTGGAGCTCAGGGCAGTGCTTCTAGCACTTCAGTCTTTTGCATCCCTGATAAAGGGAAAGGTGGTACAGGTCAGAACAGACAATACTACCACCATGTATTACATCAACAAGCAGGGAGGAACAAGGTCCGACCTGCTCTGCACAGAAGCAATGAAAATCTGGGGCCTGGTGTACTCTCTGCAAATGTCCCTGGTGGCAGTGCACCTTCCAGGGAAAGACAGTGCTTTGGCAGATGCCCTAAGCAGAATCAACCAGAACCATCATGAATGGTGTCTCAACAGACAGGTGCTGGAGGTAGTATTCAGAAGATGGTTCACTCCAGAGATAGATCTCTTCACCTCAGAAGAGAATCACCAGTTGCCAAAATTTTGCAGCAGACCCCCAGCCAAGGGGTCAGTCCCGGTGGATGCTATGGTGCTGAATTGGGCAGGGAAAACCCTGTATGCATCTCCTCCATTCCCTTTGTTGCTCAGAGTCCTGATCAAGCTCAGGTCACAGTTAGCCACCATGATTCTGATAGCTTCTAGCTCCTAGCTGCTCCTGCCGTGTCCCTATTTAATTCCTTCCTCTAAGCCCTGGACAAATCCTATCTCTCTAACCTCATCTTCACTTACCACCCCAAGGGGTTTGTATCTCTGATCTACTACCTTCCCCCACCATCCTATAGGGTTTCTCTTGTACACTGCATTATCCCCTTCTCTTTAGTCCCACCAGTCCCATTGTAGGGTTCCTTGCACCCTGAGGGTGTATCCAGGGACATGACTCTTCCCCCTCTCCCCACCTCCCCCCTCCCTCCCCTTACCCCCTTTTCTTTCACATAAGCACTTGTTTACTTAGTACCCTGGTACTTATTTTTGTCCACTCTTTCTACATGTTATGCTCAACACTGTTGTAAAACTTTTTTGTGACACCTGCCTTACAACTGTATGCTATTGTTGATCTTGTAAATTGAATGTTTAATGTCTCATTCCTATTGTACTCCTTCCCCCCAGGTTGCACCGGAAGACAAGCGACGTGTTGCTCAGTGTGCCTTCCTGGTGAAACCTTTCAATAAATAAATAAATAAAGCTCCAGATTGGGCAAGGCAGCCTTGGTACCCACTGCTGCTCTCCCTATCAGTGGCACAACCAATACACCTTCCACACAGACATAATCTTCTGACATCCTCCCAGGGCAGGATTCTGTACCCGAACCTCGGGTCTCAGGCTCAAGGCATGGCTCTTCAGGACCTAGAATATGCTGACTTACACCTCTCAGAGGATGTGTTACCGGTGCTCAGGGGTTCTAGGAAACCCTCAACTAGGAAAACCTATACTGCCAAATGGAAGAGATTTTCCATCTGATGTGCTTCACAAGGGGTGGTTCCCACAGAGGCTAGGTTGTCAGTCCTGCTGGAATACCTCACATACCTATATATTCTGGGACTTCAGCCAGCGACTCAAAGTCTATCTGGCATCTGCTTCTGCATACCTGTCAGCTGGTAAGGGAGTCTCTTTATTAACTAACCCTATTTTTAGAAAATTCTTTAAAGGGTTGGCCCATCTGCATCTCCCTCTCAGTCTGCAGCTCCAATCTGGAACCTAAATATCTGTATTGCCAAGCTCATGGAGCCTCCATTTGAGCCATTGGCCAATGCCCATCTGAAATTTGTAACTTGGAAGACTGTCTTGATAGTGGCCATCACATCTGCAAGAAGGTTAAGTGAGTTACAAGCTCTGTGTCTGGAGCAAGACTAAATCGCATTCCACAGAGTCAAGGTGGTGATCAGAACTAACAGGAAATTCCTTCCTAAAGTAGTTTCTGACTTTTTATCTGAATCAATCTATTACTTTGCCAGTCTTCTTCACCAAGCACCCTAGCTCTGGACAGCGTAGGCTGCATAGTCTCGATGTAAAGAAAGCCTCGACCTATTACATCGAGCATACAAAGGAGCATAGACAGGAAAAGCAACAGCTGTTCCTGACCTATGGTAATGTGGGTAAAGATAGCCCAGCTTCAGAAAGGACAATGGCACACTGGATTGTGGCATGCATACAGTTCTGTTACACTAAAGCTAGCAAGGAACCCCCAGTAGGCCTGAGGGCACTATTCCACTAGGGGTACAGCTGCTACAGCAGCAGCAGCAGCTAGGGATAGTTCCTTGTTGGAAATCTGCAAAGCAGCCACATGGAAATCTGTACATACCTTTACAAAGCACTAGAGTCTGGACATCCAGTCCAGGAGTGATGCCAGGTTTGGCACAGCAGTGCTGCAGAGTCTGTTCCCAAATAGGGTTCTGGAACCTCCTCCAAAGGTACTGCTTTATAGTCTGCTAGAGTTAATGATATTGAAGAATACATGGGGTTAAAAGAAAAAATTACTCGCCGTGGTAATCTTCTTTCTTCTGGGATATTCTTCAATATGATTAACTCTCTCATCCTATCTCCCTTTCCAGAACCTATCAGTATAAGCGTACAGGTAGTACTTTGTGTTTGTTGGCCTTCACTGGCGCAAAATCTTATTTTATAACCAGTTGGCCCAGTTTCTATCTCATTGGTCTTTTTGGACATTGCCAGTTGGCTTAGGGAAATAGAAAAGGGGGGGAGGGGTTTAATCAAATTAAAATATTATTATTACTTTATTGTCAACTGTTAGGATAGCATAGTATAAGGTATATGCTTATTGGAAATCTAAGCATCTTAAAATGCCTACAGTTGACAGGGCAGAAGGTTTGAATGGTGGCATGAGCCAATCAGTGTTCCACTATTAACATAAAGTTCCATTCATCTCCAGGGCAGTGCAATCCAGGAGGCTCACTGCTAGAGTTAATGATACTGAAGCCAAATGACCAGCCTGCCTACAAACAGAAGCTCTCTCCAGGAGTGGACATCGTGGGTGCCGACAGAGTAATTAAACTTACCTCAAGCAGCAGCAACCTTGCGAGGGGGGTTAGCCCGTCGACACGCTGCGTGGGTCGACTGCTACGCCCACCCTGGCTCGGTACTACCTATATAGTCGCTGTCTGGTGACATCACTTCCTGTGTATCATTTTACTAAGTCCCAGGATTTAAGAATGCATGGGATAGACATAAAGGAATTCTGGAGGTCAGGGGTAAGGGGCAACAGAGTTCTAGAAAAACATAAACTGAAGTTACAAACTCAAATGGGCAGACTAGGTGGGCCATAGGCCCTTATCTGCCGACGCTGTCTATGTATCTATGTATGTATCTATTTGAAGGCAGAGACAACTTCAAGAGGGGAACCATCTGGAGTGGAGAAGATGGGTGGAGGGGAGGAGTGCAGGAGTGTAGAGAGTTTTTGTCTTGACCCAAAGGTCATAGAGACTGTTTCTTTGTCTTTACCCTCAGTGTATTTACCTGGAACCAGTTTAGTACACCGTTAAAATCATGTTGGAGAGGAGCCTCTACATCAGGGGTTGAGGGACCAGAAAAGTAGATGACCATATCATCAGCGTACATGTGGATTTGTGCATGTGAGCTAACTGAAGGGAGGTCATTGATGAAGAGGGAGAACAGGATGGGGCCCCAGGGTAGTGCTTTGGGGGCCTCCCCCAGTTATTGGGAGGGGAAATGATAGGACAGAGCCCACCTGAACTAACTGACTCCTGTTCATGAGGTAAGATCTGAACCAGCTCACTGCTGGTGCCACTAGGCCAACTGAGTGCAACCTGCCTAGCAGGAGTGAGTGAGACACTGTTGAAGGCCTTCACCAGGTCAATGAAGACAGTGGCAGTGATGTGACCAGGATCCATTCCTGAGAGAATGGACTCTGTGACCCGCAGGAAAGAGGAAGTAGTAGAGTGGTTCCTCCTAATGCCAGCTTGGAAGGGGGAGAGTGTGTTGGAGACGGTGAGGAAATCAGCAACCTTAGTGTACACTAGGGCCTCGGCACCCAACTAAGGATCTAAGGTTCGAGCAGACTCAATAGACCATAAGGCCTAATCTGCTGGCAAACAGTATGTTAGTACACTAGGGACTCCTGGAGTTTGACAAGGAAGGGGAGGAGGGAGATGGGGCAGTAGTTTCCTGGGCAGGAAGGATCACTACCTTTGTAGAGGGGTAGGATCTTAGCCATTTTCCAGGCCAAAGGGACTATGCCTGAGGAGAGGGAGAAATTGAGCAGGTCTATAAGGGGGAGGCCTGTGGCAGGAGTGGCGATACGAAGGAGCTTGGGGTCAGTGCCATCAGGGCTACTTTTAGCTGGGTTAAGTGACAACAGAGCATGGTAGACCTTCTATTGGGAGATAGGGGGAAAGTGGTAGTCGCTCGGGGAGTGTGGAGTGGGAGGGTCAGGGTGGGCCATTGTAGGGAGGTTTGGAAGCACACATGAGATAAAGTATTTGTTTAAGGTGTTGCTACCAAGGAAGGGTTTGAGACATGGGCACCATCTATACAGAGGATGGGGTAGTTGACTGGGAGGGGGGTCAATGAGAGAGTGAATGGTTTTCCTGAAATTTGAGGGAGAACTGTATCAATCAATCAATCAATCAAAATCTTTATTTATTCAGGCGAACATCATTGAGCAAAGCTCATTTACAAGATGGACCTGAGTGGTCATACAAATGAGGATACAAGTATTATTACATAGACAAGAATAGAATAAATAGCAATACAATGGCATGAAATGATTATATACAACAATTTACATATATACAAGTAACAATAGAACCATTTAGCCTGTAGGAAAAAAGAGGACAAAGGTATAGCAGTCCTAAAATATAAGTTATATGGTCTAAACTAGTTTTAAGTGAATATAATAGGTGATTCGGAAGAAAGAAATTGAGTTAATATAATGGATAGAAAAAGGAGGTTTAGTTGGGTCAGATAGGTAGGGGATTATGCTTTATAAAAGCAATTGCAGAGCTCTGGAAAAGGCGGAGAACAATCTTTGAAGGATGCCAGAGGTAGTAGGCTATCTAGCTTCATGGATTTTGGAGAGAGTTCCATGCAGCTGCTAAGGAATAGCTGAAAGCAGCCCTCCCATACCGGGTGCAGGCATTGGGGACCTTTAATGTGATGAGTTTACTGATCCTTAAGGTGTATGGCCTGGTTGTAATTTGGGTAAAGCAATCAGTGATATAGGTCGGTAGTTTGCCTGTTAACGCTTTGAATATCCAGATAACAGCATTCCTATTTCTTCTGTGTTGCAATGATGTCCAGTTGACTGCCATATAAAGGGAGCAATGATGGGTGTTGGAGGGAAGGTCAGTAATAAATCTTATGGACCTGTGATACAGGGTGTCCAGCTTATGTAAGAGATGACTTGAACAATGGCAGTAGAGAAAATCAGCATAATCAATGAGGGATAGGAATGAGGCCTGAATTAACCTTTTTTGGAATCACTGTTTAGGTAATGTTTTATTCTAAAAATAGTCCGAGCCTCTGTCTTAGCTTTTAAGTAACTCTTCAATATGGACAGAATAGTCAAGCCTGTTATCTATCCAGACTCCAAGGTATTTGAAGTTATCAACAAATTCAAGTTTCTCTCAAGTAAGGTGGATATATGTAGGGTGTTGGATGCTGGGGTAGTGGTAGTACAACTCTTTGTGGTAAAGAACATAGCTTTTGTTTTTGCATTTAGAAGTAGTTTTTGTCAAGTAGATTGTGCTGCAGAATGGAGAATTCGGATTGTAGAAGTTCACAGGCTTTGGAAGGTGAGGGATTGCTGACATACAATACAGTATCATCAGCAAACAGATGAATGTTAGATTGAGTGAGGTTGGCATCAATATTGTTTATATAAATAGCAAAGAGGATAGGGCCAAGAATAGAGCCTTGTGGTACACCCCTTAGCAGAGGTTTTGAGGTGGATAGGTAATTTCCATTTCTAACCAGTTGCGACCTATCTGAAAGGTAATCCTTAAACCAGTTGAGTGATAGGGAATCCAGGCCTAATGAGTTAAGGGAGGTGAGTAATAAGTCATGATCCACTGTGTCAAAGGCTTTACTCAAATCCAGAAACACAGCACAGGTAAAATTTTTTTTGTCCAAATTAGTCTGCCAATCGTTGGTTACCTTGGCTAAGGCAGTAATGGTGCTATGCTTTGATCTAAATCCAGATTGTGCAGAATTTAGAAGGTTATTGTTATCCAGATAGTCCCTTAACTGAGAGTTTACTAGTTTTTCGAGCATCTTAGATAGTACTGGTAGGATGGAGATAGGTCTGTAATTGTTGAGATCCCTAGTATCACCAGATTTGAGTAATGGAACTACTTGAGCTGTTTTCCAAGTAGATGGAATGGATCCAGTAGTTAGGAAAGATTGAAGAGATGAGTAAGGGGCAGATAAGACATGTGAAGCAATTTTCAGGAAATAGGGATCCAGGAGTCTGCACCTGCACTTTTAGTTGTGTCTAAATTAGAGAGGAGATCTTCCACTTCTTTCCGGATATTGGGATGAAGGAAAAGTTGAAGTGGCCATTTGTCCCACAGTAGTTTGCAGGTTCAAGGAAGATCTCAGGATATTTGCAGGTGATGAGTCAAATGCTAGGCCAGCAGTGGTGAAGTGAACATTGAAGGTATTTAAGATTTCTTGTTTACCTGTAATTTCTGTGTCATTTAGTAGCAATTTGGTGGTTAAGGCAGGAGTAGAATTCTGGCCCAGAAGTCCTTTTATTGTACCCCAGAGTCTGGATGGGTTATTGTAGGAGGCATCCAATTCAGCTGTATAGTAGGCAGTTTTGGCAGTTCTTATTTTCTTTGTACATGAATTCCTTGCTTTTCTGAAATTTAGCCAATCTCTGGTGTCCTTTGTTTTTCTTGCCTTTTTCCACAGCTTGTCTCTGGTTCTCAAGGCTGCTTTAAGCTCAGAGGTGAACCAAGGGCAGGATTTACCTTAGTTCTGATACTGGTGATAGGTGCATGAATATTGAGAACATTGGTGATAATATCCTTTAAAGTCTGGAGTGCTGTTTCAACAGAGGTTGTAAGATAGAAATCTTGCCAATATATTGTAGTACTCAGGTCATGGAGGTAACCTGAGATATTGAAATTCTTTTTTGACCTTTTGAGGATAAATTCTGCAGGATTTGGTGGTTTGAGTGTGGATCTTATGCCAGCTATAGGGTAATGGTCACTCACATCACTTGGCAGTACTCCTGCATGTGAGTATAAGTGAGGCTTGTTTACCAACATAATATCCAGGAGTGAGCTGTTGCTGGAATTTCTTGGTTAATCCTAGTTGGGTCTTTAATCAGCTGTGTGAATCCATAGGTGTCACAAAAGGTTATCAAAGGTGCAGATACATTAGACAACCAGTTTAAATTCAAATCACCAAGGATGACGGTATCTTCAGGGCCTTGGTTGAGAATTGACCCTAGGTGAGAAAGCAGTTTAAGGCCTGCAGAGGGGCCTATAGCATCCAATCAGTTTAAATGGAGACGAATTAGGAAGGAAATTTTGATTGATAAACATTCAAATTCATTTGGCTCAGATGTGTTGATGAGGCAGGTTGCAGAGATGGTGTCCTTAATGTATATGGCCACCCCACCACCCCTGGAAGGGCGATCTGCTCTGAAGAGCTGGTAATTGGGAAGGTTTACAACACTGTCTTTTGTTGTAGGCCTGAGCCAAGATTCAGAGATGACCAGAAGTCTGGAAGAGTATGTGCCACCCAAGCCTGTATTAAGATGAACTTTTTGGAGGCTGCAAGCATTGAAGTGTATGAAGCTTAGTCCTTTTATGGTAGTCAGCTCAGCAGGGGAAGATAAACTGACAATGGGGCCAGGATTAATCTCAATGGTGCCAATGCATAAAAGGAGGTAGAAGATTAATTTGAGTAGGGCTCCAAGGGATAGGGATAGAGAGTGATCAGAGCATTTCCTCTTAGTCCTAGATGCACACTGTGTAGTGGGAGATGGTCCTGTTATATAGGTGTGTCTTTTATCATAACATAGGAGTCTGATGGACAGGCATAGTGGGTTTTTATAGATCCAGGATACATGTAAAGGGCTAGGGGAGAGCTGGATTGTTAGAGGCTTTATGTGGGATACCCCAGGGTTGCAGTGTAATAGTGGTTCAAAGTGAATAAGGAATAGATGGTTGTACATTGTGGATGGCAGTGGAGAGCAGAACATACTCATTAACTTATTCGTCATGACAGGGTATAATATGATTATCATAATGGAATGGGGAGATGAGAGGCTAAGGAGCAAAAGGAAACAAGTTAGCATTGTCTGGGTAGGTATGGGTTAATAGAGAGGAATTAGATGTGGGCGTGATGAGAGAAATGGCGGGAAAGAGTGTATAAATACAATTAACCAAGAGGGGGGAAGGGGGGCGGGCAAAAATTTTGCGGCTTTGCCCGTACCTTTCACACTGCTTCTCCCGGCCTCCTGGATCTCTTGGTCGGCTGGAGGTCACCGCCGGCCCGCTGGCGGCTCGGAGCCCCTTCTGCGGCTGGAGCTGGAGGGCAATGCCGGCTGCAAGTCAGGGACAGAGGAGAAGGCAGTGAGAAGGCAATATTGCAGGCAATCTGCAATTAGGTGCAAGAAACAAGAATCTGCACAACAAAAGACTGGGAGGGTTTGGGGGTTAAGCCTAGCCGCCTAGCCCACACAGATCCCCAGAAAGGCTGAATCACTAGCAAACATCACATCAAAACATGTTTAAATTACCCACAATTTTAAGTAAAACAGCTCTTTAAGGAAATTAACACAAGTTACAGCTAATCAGAAAAATCCCATCCAGAAAAGTGTTGCAGAGTCCAGCTAAAGTCAATGGGAAAGGCGCACCAATCGGAAGCAAGGCAGAGACAGCGTCGCTTCGATTAGTTGCTGCTTCTGACCTCTTCACACTGCTTCTCCCGGCCTCCTGGATCTCTTGGTCGGCTGGAGGTCACCGCCCGGCCCGCTGGCTCGGAGCCTTCTGCGGCTGGAGCTGGAGGGCAATGCCGGCTTTCACACTGCTGCTTCTCCGCCTCCTGGATCTCTTGGTCGGCTGGAGGTCACCGCCGGCCCGCTGTCGGCTCGGAGCCCCTTCTGCGGCTGGAGCTGGAGGGCAATGCCGGCTTTCACACTGCTTCTCCCGGCCTCCTGGATCTCTGTAGCTAGAATGGAATAGATTCTTGAAATAGTTTGCCTTTGCTATCCGGATTGCCTTCATGCATATGCTTCTTAGTGTCCTGTATGCTTGGAGGGGTTCACATTGATCAAGCCGGGGAAAACAGCAGTAGAAACAAACTAATAGTCTAGTTTAGACTTTGTATGGTGGCAGTGGGATCTGAATGTTTATTTATTTTTATTTTAGTCTTTGGTAACTGGGTAGGCCCACTAGGCACAAGTGCCTGTTTTCAGGGGCAACCTGGGAGCACTGGGCGGTTAAGTGACTTGCTCAGAGTCACACAGTATGCAAGTGGAGGTTGTGAGAATCAAACTCAGGTCTGGTCTGCTGGCTGTATCATGCTCATTCACACCTCGTTCCTCTAACCTCTAAGCTATACTGCCAGCATTTCTCTAGGTGTAGCATTCTCCATCTGTCAACTAGGTGGTTGCTTTTCAGGAGTCCCATCCACACCTTGGCAGTACTTGAGAGCATTCTGTTTGTGCTTGAGCTATCTGTGATCAGGTTGAGAGGGGTATTGATGCCACCTCCCAGTAGTAAAACATGGTTCAGGTAGTAGGCTTTTTTTTTCCCTTGTATGAGGCCTACTTTTTTCTGGTCTGTCAACGTTGGGGCCATATATGTTGAGCAGGACTAGTTTCTTATTTTTTTGTTCTCCGACCGCCATGAGGGCACGCCAATCAGGGTGCTGCCAAGAGTCTGTGACCCAGAAATTGCATTTCCTGTATACAGTACACACTCCTGACAGCTCAGTCGGTGGCTGGCCGTGGAGGTGAGTGGTGAGCTCTGCCAGTCGCCGGCTCAGTTTCGGGATTGGGGGGAGTGAGGTGGTGGGGCACTGCCTCCTGGGGTGGGGGTCCACTAGACCATCAGGGATATGTTAATTAGTATTGCATGGAATGGCAATTGAAAACAGGGAGAGAGCACTGGATTACCAGGGAAAGTTTAAGAAATATATAACGGGACAGCAATCAGAGCATGGGGGTACGGGGGAAGGACCACTAGGCTACCAGGAAATTTTTTTATTACATGGGGATGGTGATTGGAGGATGGGGGAGGGACCACTAGACTACCAGGGGAATTTTTTTTATTATACAGGGACAACAATGGGGGAACGGGGGAGGGACCACTAGACTACCAGGGAATCTTTTGTTATATGGGACGGTGATTGGGGGAGGGGGGGATGGACCACTGGACTACCAGGGAAATGTTTTTTAATACTGTGGGATGGTGGGGTTCACTAGACCACTGGAGATATTGTAATATTTCAGAATGGGGTTCAGGGCTGGAGCTATCTGCTAGACCACCAGAGATATCTTAATATTTCAGAACGGGGGATCAGGGCTTTTGGGGGGAAGGGCAGGCTCCACTGGACCACCAGGGATATTGTGATATTTCATAATGGGGTTTGGGGCTGGGGCTGTCCACTAGCCAGGGGTTCTCAAATGGTGAGGCCAGCCTCCTTGGGGAGGCCCCAACCTGTTCCAGGGGAGGCTCAAGCAAGTCTGAAAAAGTACTGTATTTAAATTTTGAGTTTTATATATTTTGTGTGAAGAGATGATGCAAACTGAAAGAGGATAATAGTAGGTGAATTAAATGTATTTACTAATAGGTGACAAGGGAAGGTGAATGAAAGGCTAATTTCAGGTGTACCTGGGGAAGGGTAGGGAGTGAATACATGTCAAAGGTAACTGCAAAACAATCAAGAAATACACAATGAACAATAGTGCAAACAAATATGAACAATAAACTAATAATGAGTGGTGGTTTGATTTAATTGATCAATTTGTAGCCTGATGGCAGAACAACCCAAATACAATGGTTGAGCATAGAAGTGCTAACAACAATAGCAGGAAGGAGCAAAGTAATCCCTGAGAAGTTGTTTAGGAGCAGGGAAGGATTGGGAGAGGCAAAGATAGGAAGGTTATTCCGTGTAGAGAGGAAACAGAGAAAGTAGTCTGACCCATGAAGGTACTGCAACAAGGGGTAACAATGGTTCAAGAATGAAAATAGCAGAGTACGTAGGTTGGCCTGTTTTGGGGGTCACAATAAGCTGAATAATAATATATTTGGTTATTTTATTTATTTGTTATTCAGATAACACCTTTGAGCACAGGAGCTCTTTTTCAAAGGTTCCACATCAGTATAAGACAAAGAGCTGAATGTGAGCCAAGTACTCAAAGGGGTTTCAATTTAGTCATGGTCTACTGCACAAAGTACAATATGTTATTTTTCTTTGGGAAGGCCCAGGATTATTTCAAGTTTTTGGGGGAGGCTCAAAATCTTTTCCATGGATTTGGGGAGGCTCACTGTGACAAAGTCTGAGAACTATTACACTAGACCATCATGGATATCTTAAGATTTCAGAATGGGGATTAGAGTTGGGGGCACAAGATCACCAGCTTATTTTTATATTTTAAAATGGGGATCAGGGCTTGGGTGTGGGGGGTCAGCTAGACCACCATGGATTTATTTTAATAACAGGCAGATTGGGGCTGAGGAGGGGGCACCACGACTTGTGCTTCTAAGATTATCATTAAAGAGGACTAGTACTGGGACCGGTCCTCTTTAATGTCTTTATAGGAGATATTGCGGAGGGGCTAGAAGGAAAAGTGTGCCTTTTTACAGATGACACAAAGCTCTGCAACAGGGTTGATACACAAGGGGGATGGAAAGGATCAGAAGGGACTTGGCAAGGTTGGAGGAATGGTCAAAAGTATGGCAGCTTAGATTCAATGCAAAGAAATGCAAAGTAATGCACCTGGGAAACAAAAACCCAGGTAAGGAGTACACAATGGGGGGGGGGTACTAACAACAGCACTGGAAAGAGACCTGGGGTAGTCATATTAGACAACCATAAGGTAGGCAAGCAATGTGAGAAGGCAGTAAGGAGGGCTGGTGGGATATTGGGATGCATAGGGAGAGGCATCACCAGTAGAAAACAAGAAGTTCTAGGGACGTGGATATGTTGTTCAATCCACACTGTCTGGCAGGTTCCTTGCCACTTTAAATCTTGCCAGAAGATCTTCAAGCTGGCTCCTCCCATCCACCCGGGTGGTAAAACCCTCGGCTCTGCCCCATGATGCCAAATCTTCCTTACTGCTTGGAAGCTCAGGTTCCCTCCTTAGCGCTCTGCGTTTTAGGCTGGATTTACACTCTTCGGATTTCCCAAAACGAATTTTAAAATTTACAAGACTACGGTCTTCATTCTCCCTCGCGGCTACGATGGACAAATCGACTCCCGGCTTCCGTCGGCGCTCTTGTGGGCAGAAGATGTCCTGGACCGCTCCGCACTCCATGTGCGTCTACTGCCTAGGGCTTGGCCACGATTCACAGGCCTGCAAATTGTGCAAGTCCTTCTCAGCTTCGGTCTTGGAGGACCACGCTGCCAGACTACTTCTTGGGTGCCCCGAAAAATGGTACCGGCCGGTCAAATCTGAGGAGGCCCGTTGGGCAGTGTCTGTGGCAGTGGGCTCCGCAGAGCAGTTGGAGCAAATGATCACCCTCGAGGAGGAGGCAGCCCAGGCCGCATCTTTTTCCTCGGCCGCAGCATTTATCCCACTCTCCTTGGGCTCCTCCTACTCGGCTTCTTTTAAGGAGCTTTGTCAGTCCCTCTCCACTAAGGGAGAAGGGCCTTCGGGACATTCCAGTCGGTCCAAGAAGAAGGACTCTAAAGGTAGAGTCCTTCCGTCGGCGTTTATTAGAGTGGGAGTGATCCCATTCACCGGACCATCGACTCTCGACTTTGGTCAAGGTTGTGGCTGTGGCCGCTGGCTTCACGGTGTCCCCGTCAGGTCAGCCGGCCGAGACATCCGTCGACGTGGTTGAGATTTTTCTTGACCCATTGGACGGTTTGTCGACTGGAGAGGCCGACAACCTTTCTTCACCGGTTCCCCCGGTGGTTACCGAGGACTTGTCTGTGCCTCCTGTGCTGAAGTCCCCGATCAAGGTCCCTGAACCGAAGGTGGGGCGGGTTTCCCCCATCCCCTCTCTGACCCACCCTCAGAATCCCCGAAGGTCTCGGTCTCAGTCCTCTTCCAGGTCCAGCTGATCCCGCCGACATCGGCAGTCTCGGTACCATGGAAAGCGGCGTCACTGCTCATCCTCATCATCCTCTTCGGAGGATAGGCTCTGGCACAAGTTGAGTCGGCACTATGAGGATTTGATGTGGCAGCAACTTTTATTGACTGGTAACAAGCCGACTCCATTGCCTTCTCTGGTCATTAAGTGGCTGTCACTGGAATGGCCAAAACAACCCCTCGTGGTCATCTAGAAGCTGACCCCGGTGCCCATTGTTCAGCCGAAACCGGCTGCTCCACCTGTTGTGGTGGGACGCCCATCTCCACAACTGAAGACTGTGGCCCCAACCAAGGATTCTCGGTCAGGTCAGGGCTTGCCCCATAGGTTGTCGCTCACCCTCACTCCCGATCGACCTCAGCAGGTGGAGGGTGGCTCAGGTGCTCGACAGCTGTTCGCAGACTCCTCGGAGTCTGACGACGACTCCTCCCTGTTCTCCAGGCCTCTTGACCTGGAGTCTACAGGGGGCCAGTTGGTGGACGAGAGCCCATCCTCGTTTTTGGGTTTGCTTTGACTCATCTCGGAATCCACTGGGATGCAGCTCGAACCCATTACAAAACAGGCCAAGTATCCCCTTACGGAGATACTGGACCAAGGGAATTCCCCTACGGAGGCCTTTCCGGTGGCCGAAGCCATTGTTGGCCTGGCTCTGGAGTTGTGGCAGTGGCCAGCATCTTACCTTACGCCTTCGGCCAGAATGGCTTGCAAGTATGCAGTCCCCACCGGTTCACTCTCCAGTTTCTCAGAGCACCCCTCTGCGGTGGGGTTAGTGACCGATAGCATCTTCCAGTGTTCTGGGAATGCTCGGGACATGGACAAACCGCCCGATAAGGAATCCAAAAAGTTGGATTATTCGGGGCGGAAGGTTTATGCTGCTTCCTCCCTAGGCCTCCGTCAGGCTAGCTCGGCACTTCTGATGACACATTTCTCACACGCCTTCATGGGCTCCCTGGATGAGGTGATTCCTCATCTCCTGGCTGACCTTCAGACGGCGGTCAAGCAGGTGCGGGATCAGGGAAGGGCGGTGGCAAAACAACAGCTCCAAACTTTGTTGGACATTGGTGATTCTTGTGCCCGATCAGTAGCGGCCGCAGTGGCCATCCGCTGCAGAGCTTGGCTGCGGATCTCCACCTTCACGGTGGACACCCACCACAAGCTGGCAGACGTTCCCTTCCTGGGCACTGACTTGTTCGGGCTGGGGGTGGAAGACCATCTCCAGGGGATCGAGAAGTTCAGTGCCACCTTGGACACAGTCATGTCTGCCCAGAAGGACAAAGGCCGCCAGCAGCAGCTTAAGCCCTTTCGCCCTTCCACCCCTGTGGCACATCCAGCCCAGCAGCACCGGCACCAGGGCCAGCAGGCACACACTTGGTGCCCTTAGGCCAAGTCTGCTGCTTCCTCCAGTAGGAAGCCTGGAGGCAAGGGTCCAGGAGGTCCCTCAGCGGGCCCTTCCTCCAAGCCTACCCAGTGACAGGTTGAGGGGTGTTGCCCCCAACCTTGTCACTCCTCCCCGGGTTCCTCCTGTGGGGGGAACGGCTCCGCCACTTCTTCTCCGCCTGGTCCGCTATCACCATGGACCACTGGGTGCTAGAAGTGGTAGGCAGGGGTCTGCCTCTGGAATTTGAGCAGTTCCCTCCCTATCGAGCCGTCACCCCACAGGGGGCAACGGGTTCTGCAGCCTCTCTGTCGGCTCATCAAGCCGACATTACCTTGCTGCTCCAGAAGGAGGTGATCGTAGATGTGGCGGACCCTTCTCCTGACCCAGGGTTTGTGTCCAGGTACTTCCTGGTCCCAAAACGGATGGGGGGCTGGCGCCCCATTCTCGACCTGCATGACCTGAACAAGTTCCTAAGGCCACGCACCTTCAGGATGGTCACTCTGGCTCAGATTATTCCATCCTTGGAACGAGGCATGTGGTTCTGTTCTCTGGACCTTCAGGACGCGTTCTTTCACGTCCCAATCCGTCCATCTCACCAGCGATTCCTCCCCTTCAGAGCAGAGGGATCCTTTTATGAGTTCCGGGCCATGCCCTTCGGCCTCTCTCCAGCTCCCAGGTTCTTCACCAGATGCATGGCAGTGGTGACAGCATTCCTGCAGCACCGAGGGGTCCGGGTGTACCCTTACCTGGACGATTGGCTGATTGCAGCCCCTCCAGGTTGGAGGTGGAGCGGTCCAGGGATCTGGCCCTCCAGGTCTGCTCTCGGATTGGCCTCCTCATCATCGAGACCAAACTGGAACTCGTGCCTTCACAGGTGATTCAGTTCATTAGCGCAGAGCTCGACTCTCTTCAAGCCAGAGCCCGGCTCCCAGTGGACAGGGCCGAGGTCCTTTCCTCCTTTGCCCAATCATTTCTAGTTGGGCAATTGCACCCTGCCTGGGACTTCCTGTGCCTCCTGGGCCTCATGGCAGCCTGCACCAGCATTGTCCGTTGGGCTCACTGGCATATCGTCCCCTGCAATGGGGACTGGTCAGCCAGTGGTCACAGTGCTCCAGTCCTCTGGACCAGCTGGTGACGGTGACCCAGGAGATGTGGGATGGCCTGCAGTGGTGGCTTGTCCCAGCTCATCTGCAGGAGGGTATCCCGTTTGTCCACCCCGAGTCGACGGTCACATTAACGACCGACACATCTCTGATGGGTTGGGGTGCCCATCTGGGGGAGTTCAGGGCCCATGGCCTCTGGTCCCCTCAGGAGTCTCGATGCCACATCAACCTGCTGGAGCTTCGAGCGGTCCGACTAGCCCTCACTGTCTTCGCTCCATTTGTACGGGTTCAAGTGGTCCAGGTCCAGATGGACAACACCACGACCATGTACTACCTCAACCGTCAGGGTGGGACGCACTTCTTGCCTCTGTGCAAGGAGGCTGTCTGCATCTGGTCTCTCATGATCAGCCTGGAGGTGGATCTCCTAGCCATCCATGTGGCAGGAGCATCCAACAGTCGGCCGATGCCCTCAGCCAGATAGGCGCTGCATCTCATGAAAGGTCTCTCCTGCTGGAGGTAGCTCAAAATCTGTTCTCCCATTGGGGCACCCCTCAGGTGGACCTGTTCACCTCCAGGGAGAATGCGAAGCTGAGGCTGTTTCATGCCTGCCCCCCTCAGCAGGGCTCGCTGCAGGGGGATGCCTTCTCGAGGCCGTGGACCCCAGGCCTCTTCTATGCCTTCCCTCCAATTCCCTTGATCCCCAAGGTGCTTCTCAAGGCAAAGAGGGACAAGGCACAGGTGATTCTGGTAGCCCCAGACTGGCCCCGCCAGTTCTGGTATCCAGATCTCCTCAGCCTCAGCTCCAGGCTCCCGAGGCGGCTTCCAGCCTGCCCAGACCTGATCTCAGTCAACAGGGGGAAGATACTCCATCTGGACCTTCAATCCCTGCACCTGACAGCCTGGTTTCTGAGCATCTAGAGTTCCAGGCCTTGGGTCTTTCTGATGAGGTCCTCAGTGTCGTTGAGGCATCCCGTAAGGAGTCAACCAGAAAATGCTATGCCTTCAAATGGAAGAGATTCTTCATTTGGTGTCAGGACAAGGGGTTGGACTCTTCTTCCTGTTCCTTGGCTAGCATTCTGGACTACCCGTGATCACTTTCTCAGCTAGGGTTTTGGTCTATGACCCTTAAGGTGCACCTGGCAGCCATCTCTGCTTATAGGGCATGGGCCAGCAAGCAGTCGGTGGTGCAGGAAAAGGTGGTCAGGCGCTTTTTCAAAGGCTTTGAGCACATATCCCCTCCAGTGTGAGAACCTCCACCTCCATGGGATCTACTGCTGGTACTGGCTAAGCTCAAGGGCAAGCTATTCGAACTGATGCACAGGTGTGACATCTCTCACCTGTCATGGAAGACCGCCTTCTTGGTGGCTATCACATCAGCCAGAAGGATGGGAGAGCTCCAGACACTTTCCATTGAGTCTCCTTATCTGGTCTTCCACAGGGACAAGGTTGTCCTGCACCCCCACCCGAAATTCCTTCCGAAGGGGGTGTCTGAGTTTCACCTTAACCAGGTGTTGACTCTGCCGGTGTTCTACCCCAATCACACCTCGGAGGCCGAATATAGGCTCCATACTCTGGACCCCAGAAGAGCACTTGCTTATTATAAGGAGCGAACGGCTGAAGTTCAGGGAGAGGTTCACCAGCTGTTTGTCATCTACGCTGAAGCCGCACATGGCAGACCTGCAGCCAAGCGGACGATAAGCAGGTGGGTCACCTCCTGCATAGATCTTTGCTATAGGTTGGCGGGCATGGAGCCTCCCAGAGGGATAAGAGCTCATTCTACCCACCATACCGCTGCTTCGGTGGCTGCTTCTAGGGATGTCCCTATCCAGGAAATCTGCAGGGCTGCTACCTGGAAGTCAGCAAACACCTTTATTTCCCATTACCACATTGACCTTCAGCCATGCCGGGATGCTGGTTTTGGGGCCTCGGTTCTCCAGTCCTTATTCCCTAAGAAGGGGAGTGCGCCTTACCTCCCTCCCTCCTCCTGGAGAACAGCTGGGAGTCTGCCAGACAGTGTGGACTGAACAACATATCCACGTCCCTAGAAATACAGGTTACTAACCTGTAACAGGAGTTCTAGGAGTGGTATATGTTGTTCATCCACATGATCCACCAACCTCCCCGGCTTTGGCGCGCAACCTGGCTTCCAGTGGGCTAGATCTGGCGTCATGGGGCGGAGTCGAGGGTTTTGCCACCCGGGTGGGTGGGAGGAGCCAACTTGAAGACCTTCCGGCAAGATTTAAAGCAGCAAGGAACCTACCAGACAGTGTGGATGAACAACATATATCACTCCTAGAACTCCTGTTACAGCTGAGTAACCTGTGTTTGTTGTCCCTCTGTACAGACAGGTGGTGAGACCCCATCTGGAGTACCGGGTGCAGTTCTGGAGACCCCATCTCTGCAAGGACATAGACGGGATGGAAGTAATCCAGAGGAGGGCAACTAAAATGGTGCAGGGTCTACAACAGAAGCCATATGAAGAGAGACTGAAAGAGCTTAATATATATACTCTTGAGGAAAGAAGGGAGAGGTGGGACATGACAGAAACTTTCAAGTACCTCAAGGGAATCAACAAAGTCCAAGAGGGGAGCATCTTTCAGAAAAAGCGATGTGCAAGAACAAGGGGGCACAATTTGAAGATAGAGAGGCGATGGCTCAGGGGCAACGTGAGGAAACATTTTTTCATGGAGAGTGGTGGACACATGGAACCGCTTTCCTGTGGTCATGGGGTCAAAAACAGTGGGGGAATTCAAGAATGCATGGGACAGACATAAGGCAATTATAGTGGGATGGTAGGAGGAAGTAGGCTGTTGGTTAACTAGAATCTGCAGCTTATCCAATAGGTAGGGAAACGGGCTGGCTGGGTGGGTCAAGCAGTCCTTATCTACTGTTAAAGTCTATGTTTCTATGTTTCATACCTGTCAATATGTAATGAGCCCCGACCCTATCATAATCCTCTTCCGTCTTCTTTTTCCACATATTTGTGAAAAATGATTTATTTTTTTTTGCAAACTGCGAAACATGATCCTTTTTCGTGCTTCTTTTTTTGCAATATGTGAAAAAGGATTCCCAAGCATGAATAAAGACACAGAAGGGGATTTGAACATATTGAAAAAAAAAACACATTTTCAATTAATTTTTTAAAAAACTAACACCAGAATCACCTGAAACAGGTCCTGAGCAACAAAGCACATGTCTTGGTTTCCACTAAACACATCAATCATGTTTCTGAGTTATTTAATTTTGTTTCCCTTACTAAGTGAAAGCAAGAACGCAGCGGCATGAAAAAATAGTTCCCATTTGCGGCACTGGATTCCCCATTTGTGAGAAAGGATTACTTGTTTGCAAAAAATTACCCTTTTTCGAGGCTCACATCTAACTGGAGAGTGAAATTCCCATTGAAAATAAAGGGAAACTTTAAAATTTAATAACTTTGGAACAGATGAATACTTTTTTCACCAAATCTTCAAAAGGCACATCTGTGACCCAAGATCTTTCTACCCTAAAAAGGTCAGACCAAAAATTTCAAAAAGTTTTTGTGCTGTGGTGTGACAAAGAAATGAAAAAAAAAAGTTCACATTCTTTTGCACTCTGTAGCACCGCACCCACCCATCTGACCAGAATGAAACTTAGCACATCAATAGATCTTTGATCCCTGATGACACATGCAAAATGTCATACAAATCTGTTGAACAGTTGCAAAGTTATTAAAGTGCAAAATTTTGAGTTTAGCATAGAAGTGGCCATTCAACCCTACCTATAATTATAGGGGCGTGGTAGGTATAGTTAGGGTTGAGTAAGGTGTTCAGTGTAAAACCCCTAACTTTGTACCTTAATAGCTCTGACACTGTTCCATAAAATTAGCTGAAATTGTGCATGTGTTGTCTAGGATAGCTATGATAGATGTGGGGGAGCAAGCCTTGCTTTAGATGAGGGATTTCGATGTGTTAACTCAGTGTATAATCACCCCCTGCTCATGGCAGACTAGGCTATCTAGTACCTATTTTCGGATAAATATATGTGTGGAAGACCCCCCTGTGATGTAACAACATTTGGGGCATAACTGTTCTCTTACTGTTAATATGTTGTACACTCTCCTGTGCTCTGCAGTTGTACCAATTGTAATTATATCCACTTATGGAATTTTAAAGCTGTATTCATATGCAGAAAATTAAAAAAAATAAAGTGAAAAAAAAAGAAGGCTATGCTGACAGTTTGATTGCTGTTTTGCTACAGATGCAAATGCAGGGCCCAGAAGGCATGGCACTTCCACAGCAACATATGTACGCATCTATGGAAGGGTGGGGCCTGCGCTCCCACAGGCAAATGAGGAGTCCATTATACTATCTCAAAAAGCAAGGAAATTTATTGCAAAAAACGTTCTTGTTGCACTGGTTAGGGTTAAACTTACACCCCACTCCACCCTGCAGGCAGCAACAGAAAAAAACTGTATTATTTATTTTTCGGATTACAGTACCTTTGAGCCATGGGTTCTTTTACAAAGGTTCCACATCAGAAGACTGACAAAAAAGTTAACAAAACAATTAGACAAAAAAAAAAAAAACAACATCCGATGACAGCAATAAATACAACTGAAGCATATAAAACAGGCAGAGATGGATAGTTCACAAAACAGTAGGTAGCTATAAAGCAACCAGAGGTAGAATTTGTTAGGGATGGGGGAATGAGGAAGAAATGGGTTGGGGAAGGGGAGAGGTAAGTAGGGGGAACAACAAGAAATAAAAAAAGGGGGAGTGAGGGGGATGGGTGGGCTAAGGTTAGTGAAGGAGAGGCAGTAGGGTACTGGTGTGGGCAGTCTGAGCTGCTATTAGCGGTATGGGAGAGGGTGAAATGAGAAAGGTGTGAGAGGGGAATTACTCGTGAGAGCTGACATGGTTGCAACTGGCGGCACAGAGGAGGGCAGTGTAGGCAGACAAGGGGGACACGTTGGCCACGTAGGGGGTGAGGCAACCTATGGTTGGCAGTCACAGCTGCTAAGTGCAGTGAGGTGTTGGCAGAGTTTGCTCTTAAAAGGGCCGCTCCGTGTCTCATCCAAGATTACCGAGAGGAGGTTGTTTAGCCAGCTGGGTGCCCCGTATGTAAATGATCGCTGCGCCTGAGAGGTACGGCAAAAAGAGACTTGATATGTCTGTTTTAACATGCCAAGAGTACGATGAGGGTTAGTCGCAGGGTTAAGGAGTTTCTGGTCTGGCCAAGGTAGATTTATTTTGGCTAAGAGACAGGTCTGATGTTTATCCTGCTCTTAAAGTTCAGCCAGCTAGTCTGTGCATACAGGTCGCAAGTATGTGTGAGTCTGTGGGCTCCTGTGATCTGCCTGCGTGACTTATTTCATGCTATGTTGATCCTTTTGAGCATGGTGTCTGTAGCTATGCTATAAGTACTAAACTGTAGTCTGTTATGAATAGCATAGAGCTATTTACAGCAAGCCGGAGCGCATCTGGGGTCATATAGTGTCTGTGCCTAAATAACAGCCCAATCTTAGTATTAACTGCACTCACAACCAGATCTATGTGGGTAATGTAGGATAGAGAGCTGTCAAGTGTAATCCCTAGATATTTGAAATTTTGGACCTGTTCTAGAGGGGAGCTATGGCTGTTCAGGATAGTTAACCGGTGTGTTTTGTGTTTGTTGTGCGAGCTTGAGAATAGCATGACTTTTGTCTTTTTGTAGTTCATAAGAAGTCTGTGCTTAGTAAACCAGGCCTCTATAGCTGAGATGCTCTGCTGGAGTTATGTTTCAAGGGGAGGGGATCAGGTTGACTAGTGAAAATGACGGCATCATCTGCATAGAATAGTATGTTATTGGTGCAGGCCTGGAGGAAGGTATTGAGGAAGAGACTAAAAGTAAAGGGCCTAGGTTTGAGCCTTGCTGGACCCCAGACCGCACTTGTCGGCTGTTGGATAAGATACCACTTATTTTGACTTGTTGGGGTCTGCAACTGAGGTAGATAGAGGCAGTATGGCGCAGTGGGTTAAGGCTCTGAGCTGCAAATCTGGAGACCTGGGTTTGAATCCCAGAGCCCCCTAGGTGCTTACTGTGTGACCCTGAGCAAGTCACTTAACTTCCTTGTGCTCCCAGGTTGCACCTGGAAACAAGCTTTCAGCTTAGTGTGTCTCACCTGGTAAAATAATTGGTAAAAAAAAAAAAGATAGACCAGAGGCGAGGAGTGAGTCTAGAAGGATAGTGTGGTTGACCGTGTAAAATGCTTTGGCGAGGTCAATATATATCGCCCCCACTAGTTAACTACGGTCAAGTGCGTCATGTATGAAGCTAGTGTGTTCTTGCAGCACTGTGGTGGTACTATGTGCCTTGCGGAATCCATGTTGTTGTGGACATTGGATTTGGTATTTTGCAAGGTACTCTATTAGCTGATCCAACACGATGCACTCCAATGCCTTCGGGAGGGTGGGGATTGATATCGGTCGGTAATTTGTGTGTTGGGCTCGGTCACCACTTTTTTGGACGGGTGTAACCACAGCTGCTTTCCACTGCTGGGGGAACTGACCGAAGCATAGCGAGAGATTTAATAGTTTTGTGAGGGGCAATAGGACCACATTAAGAGTCAGACTAATAAGTTTAAGGTCAAGTGAGTCACCGCTGAATCTAGACTTTCCGAGCACCCATTGCAGATACTTTTTAGCCTCTAATAGGGTGACTGTCTTAAAATAGAATGGGTTGATCACTCCTGCATCTTCGCAAATTAGGTGTGGGGTGTGCCTCGGGGTTGTCAGCCCTAATGCTCACTATATTCTAATGTAGTCTGCACAACTCAGCTTTTTTAATGATAAAATGGGGGTGAGGGTTATGGTTGACAACCTTGAGGCACACCCCACACCTGATGTGCAAAGATGCAGGAGAGGTCAAACTGTAATGATTTTTCCTGTTGCTGCCTGCAGGGTGAGGGTTGGGGGTTAGGGTTGGAAACACTAATGCCACATTTCCCTACTTTTGCCAGTTTAACCCTAACTAGTGCATTAACAAAGTTGTATTTTCAATAGATAGACAGATAGATAGATAGATAGATAGATAGATAGATAGATAGATAGATAGATAGATAGATACTGTCCGTAGAGAGATAGACAGATAGACAGACACTGTCTGTAGATAGATAGGTAGATACTGTCCATAAATAGATAGATACATACAGTAGATACTGTCTGTAGATAGATAGATACTGTCTGTAGATAGACAGACAGATAGATAGATTGACATACAGACAGATAGATAGCCTCGAGACGCTAGCCTTTTCTGCCTCCCACCCAGGCAGTGTGGTCTAATGGGCAGAGCACTGTTGGGAACCAGGAGATGGCAAGTTCAAATCCCATTATAGCTACATTCACACTGTGTGACACTGAACAAGTCACTTAACATTCTACTACTTGACTCTGTTCAGCAGCAAAGTGGACAGAAGCAGGATATCACTGGAAATGAGATGCTGCATCCCAGCCGAGTTATCCTGGGTAAAAAAAAAAAAAAAAAACAGCAATTGCACACCAATGCAAGGAGTCCGGGAAATAAAATTGCAGTCCTGAGGCCATCATGGTGGAGGGTAGCTTGGATTCAGTGGCCATAACAGAGTCATCGTGCACTGACAGCCACTGCTGGGACATAGCCATACTGTATGCTCAGGAGAGACAGAGAAGGAAGGAGGGGATGAGGGGTTGGACTATGCGTGGACAATATGGAGGCATCATGTGTCAACCCCAGGGGAAGGTGATGAACTTTGCACTCTCTTAGCATCTCCCCTGCTGGGAAGCAATGCTGGCATAGATGCAGTGGGTGAAAAATTGAGGAAAAAAAGTAATAAGGGATGAATTAAAAACATTCTGTCTGTTTGCTACTTGTTCTTTAAAAGGACATTGTCAACCTCTTTTTCGGCATATTACTTCTAGTCGAAATATCACATTTTATGATTGCTTACCTTCCCAAAAATTCATTGATGTTGCTTTTTGTGTTATCTGCTTCCTTTCTTAGTGGAACTGAAATGCATGCAATGATGTAATTCAGGGTCTTTGAGAGGGTGGGGGAGCAGGGGATAATTCCCAGGGCCCAGCACCAAGAGGGACCCAGGCCTCCCAGTATACTATTCGCAGGGAAGGGGCTACAAGCTGGTAGGGGCCCCAAAGTCTGAACTATTCCTGGGGCCTGGAATTCCTCTCAAGGGGCCTGATGTAATTATACCCAACCTTGTTTTGTTTCAAATCCTTGATCTAATCTTATTGCATACTTCCTGAACATTAGGAGCACCCACAAACAGTGCAGTCACTTGTGATGCAATAGTTTCCTCTCCTCCCACTACATTATGAGTGGCTAAACTGTGTTAGATGTATTCCCAAGTCTAGAAAAGATACAGTGAGGGTTTATCAAGGACTGTAAACATGTTTTTGTGCAGTAACGCCACTATGATGGGTAGCCTGTTGTTTTATTTTATTTTTTAAAAGAAAAAATCAGTATCAAGCTACCAGACGCATCAGCAAATTCTATATAATGTAAGCAATTATAAAATGTGTTTTTTAGACTACGGATGTTTAAGGCATAACGGGGTGACAGTGTCCCTTTAAGCTCTAGCAGTCAAACAAAGGAGACATGACTGAGACCAGAATTTAAGGGGTAATAAGGGGGGGGGGAGTTAAAAAGCCAGACCCATCTCGATTATAGGTGTTCCTTCTCAAAGCACAAAGTTTGTGCAGATGTAACATGTCAGTCAGACAGATCAAATATTTTAAAATTTGTCGCTGATAAGTTATCTTTTGAAGAAGAAGAATCAGCATTTATATAGCGCTTTTCATACACAGTATCCCAAAGTGCTTTACAAGCAATGCTAGACTGGTAGTGAAGTGACTGAATGTGTGGTGGCGGCCATATCGCACATCATCACCCACACACAGCCTGGATAATTGCATGAACCGGTTAATGGTCGGTAGGAGGCAGTATAGAACAGTGGTCTAAGGCTCTGAGCTGCAAATTTGGTGATATCCAGCAGCCCAGACCTGGGTTTGAATCCCCCAGCTTCCACTTGCATACTGTGTGACCCTGAGCAAGTCACTTAACCTCCTTGTGCTCCCAGGTCGCTCCTGTAAAAAAGCTTTCAGCTTAGTGTGCTATACCTGGTTAAACAAACGAAGGGGAATGTTGGCCAGGACACCGGGAATGTTCCCTGCTCTTTGCAAAGAGTGCCCTGGGTTCTTTTACTTCCACCTGGACAACACCAGGATGGCAGAAGGGACCTTGGTTTAACGTCTCATCCGAAGGACGGCACACCCCAGCAGTACAGCACCCCGCAATACTGCACTCAGATGCCAGCGATTTTTAGGTGCAAGTCCAATCCTGGTGTGGGATGAGAACCCACGACCTTCTGGTCCAGAGGCAGATGTGCTACCAACTGAGCCACGCTGACACCTTTTCCATTCTATAGAGCTGGTTCACTTACTTATACCACTCATCTTTAGCTGGGAACATGAAACAGCCTCTTTCTGGTAATAATTTTTTGTGCTGAAGTCAAAATCATCAATGATTTCTCCCTTTTTTTTTTATATACTGTACTTTATGCCCCTTTGACACCCAACCTACCTTCTCACCCTCCTCTTCCCCATCCCTGTCATCCTGCTATCTCTGAGGCTTACCTTCTGACCCTGCAGTACCCCATAGTTTCCCCCTGTGGCAGCCTCCCCCCCCCCCGGTTCCCTAAGCCCAGGAGGACTTTTAGCTTGGGTGCAGGCAGGGAGACCAGTGAGTGGGTAGGGGCTTGCGAGGAGAGGCAGTGTCATTCTGCAGGTTGGGGGATTTTCCTTGTTTATCCCCCCCAGAGTGCCTCAAAGACTAGGACTGCGTCAGGCGTATGCCGACATCCCCAGTCAGGAGGCACCTGCCCACCCATTGTGATTCCACTTGTGCTGCCACTTGTGGTCACCCAGATGGCACTAATACAGCGGAACACACGGACCTCCCTCCCTGGAGAAAGAGAGCATCCTCTGGGATGCTTGATCCACCTAATCCGGGCTGGCCCCCAACAACTTGTGCTTGCTTCCAAACCCAGGTTGCTGGTGTTACGAGTGCCACCGCTGCACTAATGGGCCTGTGCAATAATTTCTTCCTGTGTTTATCCTTCAGTGTCAGGATCTGGGCTCCTCATATGGCATATTTGAAATCTGCCAGGCATCTATGGTTTAGAATCTCTCCAGTCTCTTTCAGGCATTCCCACCATATGATTCGACTCCAGGGTGAGACCACATAATCAGGGACAAACACAGAACCCCTCACACACTATGAAAATGTCCAATGCCAGTTCTGGCTGCCCAGTGAAAATATGGCAAACAATAGCAAAGGAAAGGGCACTCAGGGAGACCACTGAATAAATAAAATGCTTACAACATTTGACTGTACTAATATGTCAAAGAGTGCAAACTGAGGCCCCTGACTAAGAGCTAGTGGCCTTGATGGGAACAGGCCTGAGGCAGCTTGTAGATGCTCCAACAAGGGGAGAAGCCATCCTGAACCTGGTTCTCACCAACAGTGAGAGGGTAAGGGGGATTGAAGTTGGATGCCATCTGGGAAATAGCGACCACCGCACCGTATGGTTGGATTCAAAGTGAACACGGCAGAGGACACGAGCCACACCAAAATTAACGTCCTAGATTTTAGGAAAGCTGACTTCCAGAAAATGAGGGAAAACATAGTGGAGATCTTAAGAATCATGGAAGGGAGAAGGGTGGAAGAAATGTAGGAAAGCCTTACAGGAGCTATTACAACAGTCACAGACCAATGCGCCAAAAGCGTAAGTAAGGCAACTCTCTGGTTCTCAAAAGAAGTAGCAACTATAGTGAAAGAAAGGAAAAAAGGCTGCCTATAGGAAATACAAAGCACTGACTAAGGAAAAGGATAAGGAAGCACAGAAAGAGAAACTGAGGGAGGCAAGTAGGTTAATTAAGAAGGCTAAAGCCCAGACTGAGGTGAAGATTACAGAAGGGGCACAGCGAGGCGACAAAACCTTCTTTAGGTACATAAGGGAAAAAAGGAAAACTATGAGGGGGAATAGTTAGACTAGTAGCAGAGGAAGGGAAACTAGTAAAGGAGGATAGAGAAAAGGCAGAAGTTCTCAACAGATACTTCTGCTCAGTGTTCACAAAGGCAGAGGAGGGCTATGGACCACAGCCAACTAGCAACAGCATCACTGGACTAGCAGTCGATACAAGCCCCTTCACAGCAAAACAAGTCTTGGAGGGCCTAAACAAATTAAAAGTGGATAAGACCATGGGACTAGATGATATACATCTCAGAATCCTGAAAGAACCGAGGAAGGAACTGGCAGCACCTCTGGCAGGCCTATTTACTAAATCACTTATGAGCAGAGAGGTTCCAGAAGACTGGAAGAGGGCATCAGTGGTCCCACTTCATGAACCTGTGTGCAGGGAACTATTGCCCAATAAGTCTCACTTCACTCATAGGAAAACTGATAGAAACTTTACTTAAACAGAGAATATTAACATTCCTGGAATCCAGTGGTCAGCAGTATTGGAAACAGCATAGGTTCACGGCAGGGAGGTCTTGCCAAACAAATCTGATCGAATTCTTCCACTGGGTTACTAAGGAAGTTGATAAAGGGGGGAGCAGTTGATGTGGTCTACGTGGACTTTAGCAAAGCCTTCAGCTCTGTTCCACACAGAAGGCTGGTAAAGAAGGTAGACTGGGCCAGTGGCACTGAGGGTTGAGACGCTGGACACCACACCTCATGCCACACCAGTGACCCGAGTTCGGGAATGAGCCCAGGTCATCAGAGGGCAGCAGTGGGGGGAGGAGGGCGAGTAAGTTGATCAACTGCCTGCTGGCAGCATTCCTCCTCGGGGGGGGGAAGAGGGTCTCCTCGAGGCCGGCCCAGTGGCGTTGAGGCGCTGGATACCACACCTCATGCCATGCCAGCAACCCTGGTTCAGGAATGAGCCTGAGCCGCTGGGGGTCGGCGGGGGGGAAGAGAGGATTGAGCATCCAGAGGATTGCTCTCCTCTCTCCGGGGAAGGGGACTAGTCATCCCACCCACTGACTGCCCTCTAGAAGTGGCTGGAGGGCAGTATGGGACAGGAGGCTCAGAAGTTGACGTGCTTTACGTCAGAGGGTAGGGTGGGAGAAAACGGAAAAAGGCCAGGGCTCCATGGACCCATGATGGCCCAATCGCTCCAGCGAAGTCTGCCCCCCACCACCAGATATGCCATACTGGGTGGTGGGGACTGCCAGCACCCCTCTATCTGGCCCTGCCATGGATGGGGAATCTGCAGGGGACCCTCGGGGGCAGACGAGCTGAGGGTCGGGCCGGAGGATGTACCCCCTCTGAGGGGGGTCATAGCCCTGTGGAGCCCGCAGAAGGAGTTAAATAGTAATACAAAAAAAAGAGGGTCTCATTGGAGCTTGGTTGCCCCCTGGTGGAGGCTGGGTGGCAGCGCTTCATCTGAGGAGCCCTGGCACTAGGCCAGGGAGGGCGGAAGGGGCTACACACTGGAGCTGCGGTGCTCATGCGCACCTCCATGCATATGCGTTACCACTTCTGGGGCCTCGGGTAATGGAGGGTGAAAACAGTGGAAAATCGACAGTCATGGCAGGATGACACCTCCGTGCCGGCTCCACGGTTTCCCCGGGGATGTGCATAATGCCATAAGTTCCCAAACAACCCCAGAGTTTGGTAAGGTTGGCCGACGTAAGCAGTGGCATGCCATGGTGGATAAATAAAGTGTACAAAAAAAAGATGCTAGACTGCATGGGGGTAGGACAAAAGGTGATAGACTGGGTGGAAAACTGGCTACATGGGAGAACACAAAGAGTGCAGGTAAACAGCACATTATCAAAAGTGCGGGAGGTAACCAGCAGGGTACCCCAGGGCTCGGTGCTGAGGTCTCTACCATTCAATGTATTCATAACCGACATTGCAAATGGGCTTGAGGGGGAGGTGTGTCTGTTCGCAGAGGACACCAAGACATGCAACAGGGTGGACTCTGCAGAGGGAATAAAGAAAATGGAATCAGACTTAAAGAAACTGGAGGAATGGTCCAGAGTGTGGCAGCTGACATTCAACATCAAAAAGTGCAAAACCATGCACCTAAGAAGAAGCAACCCAAAAAAAGGAGTACTAAACCGAAGTATATAAGTCCTTGGGTGGAGAAAGGCTAGCTGCAGCCAACCAGGAACGCGACCTGGGGGTCATGACATCAGATGACTTGAAAGTGGGTAGACAGTACGAGAAGGCAGCACCTAAAGGCTAGTGGCATGCTGGGATGCATTGGGAGGGGAATCACAAGCAGAAGGAGGGAGGTGATGTTGCTACTGTACAGGGCACTTGTCTGCCCCCACCTGGAGTACTGCACACAGTTTTGGAGATCACACGTCAGAAACGACATTGATAGGATAGAGACGGTGCAAAGAAGGGCAACAAAAATGATACAGGGGTTACACCAGATGACATATGAGAATAAGTTGAGGGAATTAAACATGCACTCCCTGGATCAGAGGAGGGAAAAGGGAGACATGATCGAGACTTTCAAGTACATGAAGGGTATAAATAAAGTACAGACATAGGAACCCTTTCATGTCAAGAAAGGGAGTAGAACAAGGGGGCATGATTTGAGACTGAAAGGGGGAAAATTCGGGACCAATAGTAGGAAGTTTTTCTTCACTGAGAGGGTGGTGGACTCCTGGAACAGCCTGCCTCCAGGGGCCATGGGTCCCAAAACGGTCAGGGGGTTCAAGAGAGCTAGGGGCAGACACAAAGGTATCATTCTACAGAGGAGCATATGGGTGGGGGAGAAATCAATAAACCTTGAGCAGACTAGGTGGACCTTGTGGTCCCCTTCTGCCGTCATCTTCTATATTTACTGCGGCACAAGTGCTCTGGTATTGTTCGTTGTCTTTCTTCTCTTCTGGTATGCAGCAATTCAGCATTTTTTTGCAGTGTTACACTGTTGCAATTTGCACTTCTTGAAATATTTGTACAATAAAATATAAACATTTTATATTCTGTGATTTCCTCAAGTTCCTTTTCCTTTTCTACTTGAATACCACCTATTCAATCAATCAGTCAATCAATCAATCAATCAATCAATCAAAGTCTTTATTTAACCAGGCGATCACCATTGAGCAAGCTCATTTTCGAGGTGTGTGTGCATACCTCTCAATTGTCACATGTTACAAGGTACATTATTCAGTTTATCTCAAAGAAATCCTCTGACTCACACGGGGAAGGTGATATTGTACTTCGGTTTATACTCCGGCAATAGGGCAACACATGGCCGAGGCCCATGGATGCTGTCCCCTACTGCTCAGTGGAAGTTACCTAAGTTGCCCTCCTGTATAAAGGCATCCAACCCTTGTTTGAATTTTGCCAGGTTTGAGACATTCACCAGATGCCCTGGGAGGTGGTTCCAAAGTCTACCAGCCCTTGGAATAAATGCATTTTTCCTAAGTTCAGATTTTGGACAGGATTCCACTAGTTGCCGCTTATGACCTCTGAGATCATATTTAATGTCCTTATATCCTAGTTCCCGACCTGCACTTAAGACCCGGTCCTCCAAAACCTTAAACAGGAGTAACATGTCTCCCCTTGATCTCCTTAGGCTTAAGTCCCACAGGCCCAGTTGCTTTAAATGTTGTGCATACAATAACTCCTTGCAGCTCGAGAAAAGTTTGGTAAATCTCCTCTGCACTTTGTCTCTCATGTCCTTATCCTTTTTTGAGATAAGGACTCTATACTTGTGAACAGTATTCCATGTATGGCCTAATATAAGACCTATAAAGAGGTAACAGCACAGAACTAGATCTGGAGGAAAAGAGCCTGCGTATACAGTTTAGTTTTTGATGCAGCCTGTCTACAGTGTGCATTGGGCTTGAGGTCATTGCTTGCTATGACCCCCAGATCCCTCTTTGCAGTCCCAGCTTTAATTATGATTCCATTAACCTGATATGTGTGTCTGCCATTTTTCTTTCCGAAGTGCAAAATCACACATTTTTCTGTGATCAGCTGCATCATGTTAGTGATTACCCATTTGCCTATGTTTTCAAGGTATTTTAGCATCATATTTCTCTGTGCCTCGTTGTCCACTATTTATTAATTTTATTTTATTTATTTGCAGATCGGATAACACCTATGAGCACAAGTGCTCTTTTCCAAAAGTTCCACGTCAGTTACAAACAAGTATACAAAACATTGAGACACATTTATGCCCCCAAGTTTGGTATCATCAATATTCCACATTTCCCACTAAGATTTAAAGCAGAAATTCATAATAATCTTGTTATGATCAGTTATCAGCAAACATTGTGAACATCGAACATTATGAAGCTGCAGGGAAAGGAGAGGTGGTAATTGTGGGGGACTTCAAGCCGCCCAAGATGGACTGGATCATACCATCCGCATGTGTTAGAAGTCAGGTTGTCCTGGAAGGACTGCAGAGTGGGTTCCTGACTCAGGGTGTCAGAGAACCAACAAGAGCAGAGGCAATTCTTGATCTGGTGCTCACAAATGGGGACCATGTACAGGAAATAACAGGGAGCCCCTGGGTGGGAGTGACCATTGCATAGTGTGGTTCCAGTTGGATATGGGCAGGGAAAGCATACCATCTAAGACCACAATCTTGGATTTTAGGAGGGCAGACTTCAGGAAGATGGGCAAAGTGCTAAGGAGCCACCTAGTGGACATCAGAGCAGATATGGGGTGGACCAAAGGTGGTTGATCATTAAGGAAGGAATACTGATTGCCAGAGAGGAGTGCATTAAGCTTAGGGGTAAGAACACAAGGGCCAAAGTGCCCAGCTGGTTCAGTTCTGGGGTTGCCCAGGCAATAAGGGAAAAGAGGCTAGCTTATAGAAAATTCAGGAAGACCAAGAGAGAGGCGGATAGGGAAAACTACCTAAGGTTGGCTTGTGAGGCAAGTAAGGAAGTCCAGCGAGCTAAGGCACAGAAGGAGTTGCAGATAGCTGAAGGAATTAAGAAAAGGGAGAAGGCTTCCTTTTGCTATATAGGTGAGAAAAGGAACCAGAAGGATGGGATATTTAGGCTTAAGAAAGGGGTGGATTGGGTGGAGGATAATGGAGGAAAGCATAGATACTAAATGAATACTTCTGTTCCATCTTCACCTGGGAGGAGGACAGACCAGTGCCTTCAGAAGGGAGAAGAGGAGCAGGGGGGAGGGGAACACATATGTAATGATAGAGGAGGATAGAGAGAGGAAGGGGCTGCTATCATTGAGCATGGACAAATCACCAGGCCCAGACAGAGTACATCCAAGTGTACTAAAGAAACTGGCTGATGAGCTGACAGGGCCACTGGCAGACCTATTTAATAGTTCACTAGAGTCAGGCATGGTACTGCAGGACTGGAGAACAGCACATGTGGTGCCCCTCCACAAAAGCAGTTCTAAGGATGACCCAGGGAATTACAGACCAGTCAGTCTGACCTCAATCGTGTGCAAGTTTATGGAGACCATACTAGAAAAGGTTGGTAGAATATCTAGAGGAGCATGGTCTCCAACCTTGGTTGGGAAGGGAGTGATGAAAAGCCATTGATCACTTAGGGCAAATGGACGCAAACATGTATAGGGCCTGTGGGAAGACTGAATGGGCCTAGCAGTCCTTATCTGCCGACAATTTCTATGTTTCTATGTTTCTAGGATGTGAGGCAGCATGGGTTCATGGGGGGAGATCATATCAGATTAATCTGATTGACTTTTTTGACTAGGTCACTAAGACAGTAGACGGGGACCAAGCGGTAGACATCCTCTATCTGGATTTCAGCAAGGCCTTTGACTCTGTGCCCAACAAAAGGTTGATCAGGAAGTTGGTGGATCTCAGGGTTGGGGATAGGATGTCCAGATGGGTGGAAAACTGGGTGAGGGACAGAACCCAGAGGGTGGTTGTGGGGGGAGAGTTATCTGCACCAGAGAGGTCACCAGTGGGGTCCCGCAGGGCTCTGTGCTGGGGCCGGTGTTGTTCAATGTCTTCATCAGTGACATTAGGGATGGCATTATGGGCAAAATGTGCCTATGCGCAGACGACACCAAGCTCTACAGGAGAGTGGACACAGCTGAAGAAATACAGGACCTACAGGATGATCTGGAAAAGCTGGAGAGGTGGTCCAGGATGTGGCAGCTTGGCTTTAATGCCAAGAAATGCAAAGTTATGCATATTGGAGCCATGAATCCCAGGACAGACTACTACCTAGGTGGAGTCCAGGTGTCTGCATCAGAGGAGGAGAAGGACCTGGGAGTGATGATCACTAGTGACCTGAAGCACTCCACATAGTGCAAGAAAGCAGCAGCAAGGGCAAACAAGATGCTGGGATGCATAGCTAGGGGGATCAGTAGTAGAAGAGAGGAAGTTGTACTACCCTTGTACAGGTCACTGGTGAGGCCACATTTAGAGTATGGAGTTCACTACTGGTGCCTACACCTCAAAAAGGACATTAACCATCTGGAGAAGGTCCAGAGGAGGGCTACAAAGATTATAGTGGGTCAGCAGGGTAAGACATACAAGGAGAGGTTGAGGGCACTGAACATGTACTCCCTGGAGGAAAGGAGAGAGAGAGAGAGAGAGAGAGAGAGAGAGCAAGAGAGGGGACATGACTGGGACCTTCAAGTACTTGAAAGTGATAAATACCATGCATAAGGAGCATCTCTTTAAGTTGTGTGTCAACCATAACATGAGTGGGTACATTCTTAAGCTGGAGGGGGGAGGTTTAGGGGAGAGGTTAGAAAGCATTTCTTCACAGAGAGGGTGATGAACACTTGGAATGCACTGCCAGAAGAGGTGGTCTTGCTGAAGACAGTGGGAAGCTTCAAGAGAGGCTGGGATAGGCATAGGGGGAAGGTAAGGATCATGGGTAGGGAGGATGGGAGGAGTGGGGGGGCAGGGACAGTATCTCAAGCTGTGGACCCTGCAATACGAGCAGACTAGATAGACCAAATGGCCTTCTTCTGCTTGCTTCTTTGTATGTTTGTACTAGTGCACTAATAGCCAAAGGGTTCTGAGCTTTTAGTGCTATGTTTGATAATATATCACACATTTTGCTCATTTGTAACACATTGTCACACATTTTGGTGAAAAAAAGTTAAGTGGTGGGTGTGGGTGTGTGTGTGTGTGTGTGTGTGTGTGTTCTCCGGGTCTCGCCACATCTTCTCCAGCAGGTTGCTGTTAATCTGTTAATCTGCAGGAACACTTTGCCTATACCACTGAGGTTTAATTCAGTGGGCCTACACAAACAGAGTAGTGTTATGTTTGTGCAACTGTAATAACTGTTTGGCTGTTTGCATTCCATATTCCACAGGGAATTACCACCCTGTAGGGGTACCCAAGGCAAGGAACCCTCGAAGAGGGTTCCACCCCTAGAGGTGCCGCAGGAAGATTCTCTTGGCTAAAGGTACCTTAGGAAGGAGCCCCAAAAAGGAGCATTGAGCAATGAGACAGACTGAGAGTACAAATGAGATGCATACAGTATGTTGTCAGGATTGCAGTGATGACATAAGGGCTTCCTAAGGAGAGAGGGAATGGCGAGTAGGGTCACTCACCATCCACCTCCATCCAACAACAGAACCTATCTAAGTGAACTAGGGAATGCCACTGACCTTTGGCTCAGAGGAGAGAGAAAAAACCCTATGAGGAGGAAATTTCTGGGGGTCCAAGGCTTAGGTCGCCATCCCTCCAGGCTTGAGGTATTTTATTTAGTGACAGCTCAGCTACTGCAATTTAGAGATTGAATTGGTAGGGAAGTGGAAAATATTCCAATTTAGAGGAAGCTCTCACTCATTCCCTCTAACGGGAATGCCTTTGGAGGTTGTGAGGCAAGTCTCTGCGACAAGTTCAGCAAAGGTGGGAGGAGGAGAGAATGACTGCTGAGGCATTGCTTGACCTACCGACTATCCCAAATCAAGCTAACCAAAAGCAGTCATAGGGAGATTGCACTGAAGGTGCTGATGGTAGTAAATTAATACTACAGCCAAAGGAAATCGTGTTTAACCACCCTTTGTAGCTATTCATAAATACTACATCAGGAGCCGCCATCAGAACGGCTAAAGCTACACCCGGAGTGAGGACATTCCCACTATGGGCCAGTTGAGAAGGACCCCGCTACTGGTTTCACATGCTCAAGATGCAGACTTCAGTGCAGAGCAAGAGAGTCGGCTGCAGGAGGGCTGAGTCAGAGAAGGTAATGGTCAAGGTTGGCAAGCCTCTGATTTATAAAGGAGAGAATAGGGATAAGTGCTAATATGAGGGGCCGGGCGAAACCAGCAGCCGTCGAGTAGGTATTGGTATATGGCATGACTGTCTGAGATGATTTGATTGATACAGTGGATTGATACAAATGGCTGATAAAATTGATGGATGGGATGGTTCATGATGGAAGAAAGGTTGAAAATGATTGAGTGATATAAGCAAAGTCAGTGAAAGTAAGCCAACCAAATCCATTACAGAGCCAAATTAATGGAGACATAAATACTCTGAGGATTGTAGCGGCGAAGACAGTATTCGAACATGAGGTATTTAAACCACACGGTGCCTCGACTCTCCACCCCAACCCCCCAGTCCCCCGCCATAGGAAAAACAAAGAAGCCACAGTAAAGCGCTATGACCCGCGTGCAGATTTTAAAACTAGTTTACAGCGACAGCTGTAGCAGAGCTGACCTCTAGAGTATAGGAAGTGTAAGGAAAGGCAATGCTCTGCAAACAACAGTAATTGCTTGGTATAACTGGATGTAAGCAGGTTTGAGTCCCATGGAGAGAATACAGAGATGCAGAAGACTCAGGTTTGAGTCCCACCAAGTCGGTGACATAGAAGGTAGGTATATCTAGGCAGAAGACACCAGGAGAAAGGACTGCTGTGTGACTGGACTTCTCTGCTGGGACTAAAGTAGAAGAACGTTTGTACTTGGACCTTTAATTTAGGGTAAAAAAAAAAACTAACATACAAAACAAAAAAAGAAGTGTGTGTGTGTCTGTCTGGGTTAACTGAACTGAATGGGTATCTGAACAGTTATAGGTGTAAATATCAGGTGATTGAAAGGACTTAACTGCTGTGAGGTTTAAATTACTGGTAGAAAGATCTAGTAAGTAGGGGGAGTGGCTTAGCTAGAAGGAAGCTACATTTAAAGACTGCCTTAGAAAGATTCTGCTAATATCTAGGCAGAAGACACCAGGAGAAAGGACTGCTGTGTGACCGGACTTCTCTGCTGGGACTATATTGCCCTCCTTCCCCCCATCCAAAGCTAGTTCTATTTTTATAGGCACAGGATTTGACTGACAACAGGAACTTCTTGTTTGGGAGTAAGAAGTGAGTGATCACAGAACCACCAAAGACCCACCATCCTAGAAGGGCAAGAGTAGCTCTCCAGCCCCCTCTAGCTGCTGGAGGTCTGCCTCTGAGCAAGTAAGTAGTCTACTGAGAAATATAGGCTATTCTTGTCTCAGAACAGGACAATCAGGAGCTTAAAGGGCACACAGGCAGAAAGTAAGGAGAGAGAGAAAAAAAACAGAGGAAAGAGTAAGGATTGAAAACAGTTAAGGGGCCAGAAATAAGACATGATTGGAGTGGTACAATGCAGTGGCTGTGGAGCAGCAGTCTTCCAGGAGACGTTCTGGAGGATGCGGTGTTGTCCCATCTGCAGGCACCTCTCTGGGCTGAGGGATGAGGTTGCTCATCTCCAGGCTGAGTTGACCAGGATTTGTGGGACCTCCTCTTCCATCCAGGGACCACCAGTGCCACTGCCGTTGCCTCAGAGGTTGCCAAGAAAGAGGAGTGGTTGGATCACAGTGGGCTCAGGGAGGGTGAGGGTGGTGGAACAGAGGTGCATCCCTCCAGTTGTACCTCTCCACAATTCCTATGCCATTCTGGCAAAGTGTGGTTCCTCTATGGAGGCACCCACAGTGGAGACCAAGGAGGATGTTGGGAACTCCACAAAGGAGACCCACAGGAGGGTGGCAGGGGACCCTGCAGGAGAAGGAAACAACTCCTGGTGGGGACTCCATTGTTAGGAAGGTAGAACTGGGGAGGAAGGAGAGGGAGGAGTGCCTGCCTGGCCATGGCTTGAAGGGACAGGGAGCGAATCCTCAGGATTGCCGAAGCAGCTGCACAGGGAAGGGAGCTGGATGTCATTGTCCACCTAGGGACAAATGACCTGGCTAAGAAAGGGATTAGAGAAGTGCAGGAAGGGTTTGTGGAATTGGGGAGGGGCCTTAGTCAAGTAGCACGCACGGTAACCTTCTCGGAGGTGCTACCCATCTATGGCATAGGAGAGGCTAGGGTGTTCCGCACCATGGGATTCAATCAGTGGTTGAAAAACTGGTGTGGAGCTCAGGGATTTGGCTTCATTGGGGACTGGGGGTCCACCTGGAGTGATGCAAGCCTATACTGGCATGATGGGCTGCATCTGTCCGGGAGGGGAACCAGGATCCTAGGTGATAGGTTTAAATGCTTCATTGGCAAGCTTTTAAACTAGCCAAGGGGGGAGGCACTGGAAAGGAGCAGGGAAATCCTAGCCCCTCCAAATAATCATGGTAGTAAGTGCAGCAAACACCAACATAGAGGTGCCGATAGGGAAAAGGGCAGGGGTAAATGGAGAAAGTGACAAAGGCAAGAAGGACAGGGATGGGGCAAAAGGGAGTAAGGCCATCAGGAAATGGAGGGTAATGAGTACCAATGCCTGTAGTCTGGGCAACAAGCTCCCTGAGCTGGTGGCCTTGATGGAAGAGGGATGCCTGGATATCATAGCAGTCTCAGAAACATGGTACACAGAGAACCATGACTGGGATGTTAACATACCAGGGTACATAACCTACAGGAGAGACAGGCAGGAGAAGAGGGGAGGAGTAGCTCTCATGTAAAGGAAGGATAAAAGCAACTGAACAAAAGAGTAAACAGGGAGGAGAGGAGGCACTGTGGGTCACCTTGGAGACTGCAAGGGCACCACAATCCGCACAGGGTTGTGTACAGACCCCATGTCAGGGGAGGGAATGGACAAGGATATGATAGAAGGCATTCTTAGAATGGCAGAGAAGGGAGATACTATTGATGGGAGACCTGAATATGCCAGATGTTAACTGGAGCACATTTGCTGCAGCCACATCCAAGAGCAGGGCCATTCTTGATGTCCTACAGGTGGCAGGCATTAGACAGCTAGTTTTGGAACCCACTCGTGAGGGAGCAATCTTAGACCTCGTACTCTCAAATGGGGGCAGTGAGAGGATCTCAGATCTAGAAGTGGGTTGCCATCTGGGGACAAGTGACCATCAAACAGTGTGGTTCACATTAAACTTAGCTACAGAGTCAAGCCATACAAAAGTGAGGGTACTGGACTTTAGGAGAGCTGACTTTGGCAAGATGGGAGAGTGCCTCAGAAAAGCACTAGCAAACAGGCTAGAAGGAAGAGTGGAGCAACAATGGGGAATCATCAAAACTGCCATCACAGAGGCAACATGCCTTTGTGTGAAGCAAATAAACAAATCAAAACAAAAGAAAAAGCCACTATGGTTCTCAAAAGAGGTGGCTGTGAAAGTCAGGAAGAAAAGATAGCATTCCGAAGTATAAGGAAACACAGAAGGAGCAGGACAGAGAGCTGCACCAGTTAAGGCAGAAGGAAGCAGGAGGAAGTCAGAATAGCAAAGGCCCAAACTAAGGAAAGATAGCCAACTCAGTTAAGAAGGGATAAAACCTTTTATAGGTACATCACGATGAGAAAGACAAAGGGAGGGATAGTGAGGCTGAATAGAATGAACGGTGGGTGGGCAGAGGGGACAGTGAAAAAGCAGGGATACTGAACGAATATTTCTGCTCAGTATTCACAAAAGAGGAGGGGAAGTGCCTAATCCAATTAACAGAAGCACTCTTGATAGGGGGGTTGATCCCAGTCCTTTCACAGAAGAAAGGGTTCTGCAAGAACTCCTAAAACTGAAGGTGGACAAAGCAATGGGTCCTGATGGAATTCACCCCAGAATTCTAAAAGAATTAAGGGAGGAACTAGTGAAACCACTGGCTACTCTTTTTAATAAATCATGGGAGGATGGTGTGGTACCCGAGGACTGGAGGAAGGCGGATGTGATTCCCCTTCACAAAGTGGGACCAAGACAGACACAGGAAACTACAGACCTGTCAGTCTGACCTCTGTGGTAGGGAAAGTGATGGAGTCACTTCTGAAGGAAAGAATAGTTGAGTACCTAGAGGCCAGTGGAGCACAGGACCAAAGGCAGCATGGATTCACAGCGGGAAGGTCATGTCAGACAGATCTAATAGATTTCTTTGACTGGGTGACCAAAGTAGTAGACCAGGGAGGGCTGTGGACATGGCCTACCTAGACTTTAGCAAGGCATTTGACACAGTCCCACACAAAGATTAAAGTCAAATTAACCAGCCTGGGAGTGGGTCCAGGGTGGTAGCCTGGGTAAAACATTGGCTGCACAACAGGACACAGAAGGTAATTGTAAATGGAGTCCACTCTGAAGAAAGAGAGGTTACTAGTGGGGTACCACAGGGTTCAGTATTGGGTCCAGTCCTTTTAATGTCTTCATCAGTGACATTGCAGAGGGACTGGAAGGAAAGTATGCCTTTTGCAGATGACACAAAGATCTGCAACAGGGTTGATACACAAGAAGGCGTGAAAGGATGAAAAGGACTTGACAAGGTTGGAGGAATGGTCAGAAGTATGGCAGCTAGGATTCAATGCAAAGAAGTGCAAAATAATGCACCTGGGAAACAAGAACCAGGGAAGAATACACAATGGGTGGGAGGTAGTAACAACAACAAAAATGGAAAGGGACCTGGGGGTAATCATATCAGATGACCTTAAGGTTAGCAAGCAATGTGAGGAGGCAGTAGGGAGGGCTGGGGGTATACTAGGATGTATGGAGAGGCATCAGCAGCAGAAAACAGGAAGTTGTTATCCCTCTGTACAGACAGTTGGTGAGACCCCATCTGGAGTACTGTGTCCAGTTCTGGAGACCCCATCTCCGCAAGGACATAGACAGGATAGAGGTAGTCCAGAGGAGGGCAACTAAAATGGTGCAGGGTCTGCAAGAGAAACCGTATGAGGAGAGACTAAAGGAGCTTAATATGTATACCCTTGAGGAAAGAAGGGAGAGGGGGGACATGATAGAAACTTTTAAGTACCTCAGTGGAATCAACAAAGTCCAAGAGGGTAGCATCTTTCAGAAAAAGAGACTTGCAAGAACAAGGGACACAATTTAAAGATAGAAGGAGGGCGGTTCAGGGCAATGTGAGAAAGTATTATTTCACAGAGAGGATAGTGGATGCATGGAACAGCCTTCCTGAGGAGGGTTGTGGTCTAAAACTGTGGGAGAATTCAAGAATGCATGGGACAGACATAAGGGAATTCTTGTGGGGGGTAGGAAGAAATAGGCTGTTGGTTAACTAGGATCTACGGCCTATCCTGTAGGTAGGGAAATGGGCAGACTAGATGGGCCAAGCGGTCCTTATCTGCCATCAAAGTCTATGTTTCTATGTTTCTATGTTATGTAGACAGTGAGAGGCTGTGATGCCAGTAGTTGAAGCAACGAGAGTGGAATGCCAGTGACTAAGATTAAGCATTACTGAATTAATGAGGTTTAGCAGATGATTGCTATGGTTTCAGCAGGAATAGTGAACTGAATTAGAGGCATGATACCGTAAATGCCTTTAAAGCAGAGTTAGGGCATTGTAAGGCAGTAAAACAGGGAGTAGTTGCTAGCTAGGCAGCAGAGCCATGCACCAGGTATAATCAATTAAGTGGAGCAGGAGGCAGCAAACTGCAGAGTGAGCTGAAACGTACAATAACAAGTACAGGAAAACTGAGGTTTGGCAGGAGCCTGGAATACAGTCAGACGAACACAGAACAAAGAAAGGACAACAAGAAATTAGGGAAACTAAAAACACCAAAAGAAATGCAAAAGAAAACACAGACAAAGACTATCCTGTTTAGCCGATCACTGGAAACAGGGGAGGTACCCAAAGACTGGAGGACAGCAGATGTAGTCCCCTTATACAAAAGTGGGAACAAAGAGGAAGCAGGGAACTACAGACCAGTCAGCCTCACCTCGGTAGTGGGGAAGATCATGGAAGCACTACTGAAGGAGAGATTGATGGAACATCTGGTTATCAATGGACTACAGGACCCAAGGCAGCATGGTTTCACCAGGGGGAGGTCATGCCAGACCAACCTCATTGAATTTTTTGACTGGATGACTAGGGAGGTGGATCAGGGGAGGGCAGTGGACATGGCCTATCTGGACTTCAGCAAGGCCTTTGACACTGTGCCACATAGAAGACTATTACACAAACTGGGGAATATGGGTGTGGGCAGGACAATAGTGGGGTGGGTAGGTAACTGGCTGGGTGGCAGGACACAGAGGGTGGTGGTAAATGGCTGTCACTCCACAGAGGGAAGAGTGACCAGTGGGGTACCACAGGGATCAGTGCTGGGACCGGTCCTATTCAACATCTTCATCAGTGACATTGCGCAGGATCTAGAAGGCAGAATTTCACTGTTCGCTGATAACACAAAGCTCTGTAACAGAGTAGACACACCAGAGGGTGTAGACAGAATGAGAAGCGACCTGCAGAAACTTGAAGAATGGTCAGGGGTTTGGCAGTTCAAATTCAATGCAAAGAAGTGCAAGATAATGCATATGGGGCACAAAAACCCTGGCACAATATATCAGTTGGGGGGTGAGGATATAGCATGCACCAAGCAGGAAAAGGATCTTGAGGTTGTCATCTCTGATGACCTCAAGGTAGGGAAACAGTGTGACAAGGCAGCAGGTAAAGCAAATAGGATGCTGGGATGTATAGGCAGGGGCATCACCAGCAGGAAAAGAGAGGTCATAATTCCGCATACAAGACACTAGTGAGGCCCCACCTGGAGTACAGTGTACAGTTCTGGAGACCATACCTCACGTAAGGACATAGACAGGGTAGAGAAGGTTCAGAGGAGGGCAACAAAGATGGTGCATGGATTGCATCACAAGTCCTATGAAGACAGGTTGAAGGAACTGAACATGTACTCCTGGAGGAGAGGAGGAGAGAGGGATATGATAGAGACATAGAAGTATCTTACAGGGAGGAACAGGGTGCAGGAAAACACTATTTGTAAGCGAAAAGATGTTCCAGGACTAGAGGGCATGGGATGAAGTTGGAGGAGGGCGATTCCGAGGAAACATGAGAAAGAATTTCTTCACAGAACGGGTGGTGGACAAGTGGAACACCTGCCAAAGGAAGTGGTGGGGGCTGAAACAATCACGGGATTTAAGAATGCATGGGATAGACATAAAGGAATTCTAGAGGTCAGGGGTAAGGGGCAACAGACTTCTAGGAAAACAAACTGAACTTACAAGCTCAAATGGGCAGACTGGGTGGGCCATAGGCCCTTATCTGCCGACACTGTCTATGTATCTATGTATGACACAGGAGAACAGAAAAACATGAAACAGAAACACACAAGGAAGCACACAGCACAGCCGGAGGCACAATAATACAAACCAGAAGCAGGAGAACACAAACAACAGAAGTCTAGCACAGACCAAGCAAAGTCCAAGCTCTGGCAAAAGGGGGGGTGTAAGGCCCCAGCAGGCTCCAGGGGAAAAGACAGAGCCTCCAGCTGCTAAGAAAAAGTGCTTCAGAGAGAGGCTGGGAGGAACTGCTTATATAGGTCAGGAAGGGGGTGTGGCTGGTTGCTTGCCCCATTGAACTACAGGCATAGCCTTCCAAAAAAATCTAATGCTGTGTTTCCAAGCTGTATCCTTCCACACTGGGGAGCTAATGTTTATTTTATTCTTTTGGAAACCAGGTAAGGCCCACAAGTGCCTGTTTTCAGGAGCAACCTGGGAGCACTGGAATGGTTAAGTGACTTGCCCAGAGCTACACAGTATGCAAGTGGAGGTTGTGGGAATCAAACCCAGGTCTGCTGGATGTACCAAGCTCATTCACAGCTCACTACACTAACCTTTAGGCTATACTGCTGGTGCTGCAGCAAACAGATTCTGCCCCATAGTGTTTTAGATATTTTTGTTTGGACCTCTGTTTCCCATTTTCTATGATTAGTTTGTTTGCTTGTTTATTGGTAATCCTTGAGTCAAAAACTAATTTTTAAGATTGTTCTGGGGCAATTACTTGCCACAGGCAACAACAACATTTATACAGCCAGGATGCACTACAGTAACTTGTCATAAATGACGTCACAAAATAATACGGTATAAAAGGGCTTAATCGCCATTGAATTGCACTGTTGCCTGCAGCATACCGCAGCACGTGCAGTAAAACTGCAAAGTACTGTTTCACATCCTGGCTGGCTCTGTTATACATACATGAGATCCTACAACCATACAGTGTAAATGTGCAAAGTAATAATTCTGCACAGTTACAGCTCTCATTTTCAGATACAAATTTTTTAAATCTTAATTTAAATACATGTACAGACTGACTTCTTATAAAATCAATGTGTAGTAACACTATTAAATTCCAAGACCGAATAGAATGAGAAGCAAAGGCATGCTGACCCAGAACTGTCTTTCTTAAAAGACATTTCAATGTAAGTTCAGTAGCAGATCAAAGGTTATAAGCAGTAGTTATCAGGTGTTATAATTATTTCAAGGGCAATCTCTGGAGCATCACCATTTATAATCTTCCACACAATTAACCTGTCAAAACAACTTGCTCTATTCTCAATAGAAAACCAGCTCAATGTTGTGTATAAACAGCACTGGTGATGTGTTCTAGCATGTTCACTTACGAGACAAGTGGTGTGCCTTGGTATAAAGAACACTCATTTATGAAAAGTTATCTGTTGTTTATCTGAAAATAGGACGTCCATAATCCAGAAGGGGCAGAATCAAACCCTGTTTTATTTTATTTATTTATTTGTATAATCAGATTTACAACCTTAGAGCCAGAGGCTCGTTTACAAAGGTACCTCATCACAGAGAGGACACACAGAGTCAACATACGTACAGAATACAGTCATACAGAGTAATATAGTTTTACATAGTTACTTGAACAAAAAGAGTAATTAGAAAACATTTCAGACTTGACAGGTTGGTACCAGAAGGTGCTGGCAGAGGACATGGAGGCCAAGGGAGAGAGTGGGGTGGGGTAAGGGGTGGTTCGGCCCAGAGGGCTAAGTCAATACTGTTAGAGAGCAGCAGAGCATCTCTTAGCGACAGGTGCAGCAGTGAATGTTGAACAATTGGTTCCGTATGGCAGTTTTGAAGGAGGCAATTTTGGTGGTTTTGAAATGGCTGCAGGGAGCGAGTTGAACTAGGACGCAGCTCTGTAGCTGAATGACCTCTGTGCCTGGGTGGTCCTAGTTCTGGGTACCAGTAGGGTGACCTTGTCAGTGGTTCGGGTAGTGACTCTGGAAGGTGTAAGTTGGATGGAGGCAGAAACCCCAGGGGCGAGAGCCAGAGTAGAATCTTCTTAGTTAGTAGGCAAGTTTGGTAGCGGAGGCGTTGATCGAGGCTAAGGAGTTTGGCCATGTCATAGAGCTGACAGGTGTGGGTGAGCCTAGGGGCACTGGTCACTAGTCTGCAAGCTTTGTTTAGGGTGAGTCAAATTTTGTTGAGTGCTGTGGAGTCAGCAGCACCATAGACTGGAAGGCTGTAATCGACAAAGGACATTACTGAGGACATAACGGCAAGTCTGAGGGCATCAGGTGTGAGGCAGTCCTTGTGAAGGTAGAGAATGCCAAGATGAGCGTTAGCGAGGGCTGTAATGTGGGCATGAAAGGTGAGGGATGAGTCAAAGGTGATCCCAAGGTATTTGTAGGAATAGACTTGTTCAAGAGGTTGATGAGTGCTGGGGAGGATTTGGAGGGGGGCAAAGAGCATTGCCTTTGTTTTTTGAGGTTAATGACTAGTCTGCTCTCCTTAAACAAGCTCTCAGCATCATTGAAGGAGCATTGGAGGGAGGTTTGGAGGGAGGTGGGATTTCTGTGGGTGGCATAAATGACGGCATCATCGCGTACAGGAGAATATTGTCAGAACAGGCCCTGGGCAGGGTGTTTAGGTAGAGGCTAAAGAGTAGTGGGCCCAAGATAGAGCCCTGGGGAACCCCTGAGCAGATGGGAAGGATTTCTGAGAGTATCTCATTATTTTTGACACACTGGAAGCGGGCTGATAGGTAACTCACGCACCAGGTGAGGGGCCAGCAGAGAAACCTGTGTGGTTGAGGGCATTTAGTAGGAGGGGCTGGGAGACAGTGTCAAAGGCCTTAGAGAGGTCAATGAACACTGCTCCAGCTAGGGAACCGGAGTCCAGGGAGGAGTGCAGGAAGTTGGAGAACTCCATTAATGCTGTACTTATACTGTGACCAGCATGGAAGTCATACTGTTCCGGGCAAAGAATGTTGTATTTTGGTAGATATTCGGTGAGTTGAGTGGCCATCACTTTTTCTAAGGCTTTGTGGGGTTGGGGGATGGAGATTGGATGACAGTTGCTGGGGGTGGACCTGTCACCTCCTTTGTGAATAGGTGTGACTGTAGCTGTTTTCCATGCTGTGGAGAATAGCCCCAGGCAGTGGGACCGGTTTAGTAGGTCAGTGAGTGGGACTAGGACATCATCCAGGACCAGCCAGAGTATTTTTGGATCCAGGGAGTCACTGCTAGGACTGTTGCTGTTTAGCACGTTAAGAAGGAGTGGTTTGGCTTCCTGGATGGATACTTTGCATAGATAGAACCGGGGGCGCCGTGGATCTGAGGGTGGTGGGTCGGGGGTTGGGTCGAAAAAGTTACTCAGGAGGACAGGGCTAAGATCTGTAAAGGAGGAGTTAAGGCAGTTGGCAATGTCAGTGGGGTCAGTAAAGGTGGAGCCATTGACCATAAGTTGGGCTGGGGGGGGAGCGTGATTTCCCATTTATTTCTTTTATATTGTCCCAGAAGTTCCGGGCACACCCCCATGAAGAGGTGAGGGTGGCCTGGTAGGTCTGCCATGTTTCATGTCTGCAATATTAGGCAGGCCCTGAAATAATAGAATCAGTGCTGTGGGGATCCTTACTAAAAAAAAAATATTTTTTTTTACTCCTTTTCGGGCCCCCTGGGCTGGGCTGTACCCAACAGAGGACTGTACTTGGTCAGCAACCAAGTGTCATTGATGGGTGCAGTGGGACCAGGGAGCATTGCCTGGACGCTTTTTTTTTTTGGTTACTTGTTCCCGGTAGACGTGACGTGCAGTGACATAGTGTGCCAAAGCACTGGCATCCAGCATGCCTCCCCTACAACTCGGCTCCAACAGCTGCCCCCTCTGGCCTCCACCAGGAGTCAATTATACACCAGGTGCTCACCAGTCCCCCCAGAGGAGGAGTGCAGTCCATGGGACACTCAATCCTCCTCCCCCCAGCTGGCCCCCTGACTCCTCAAGTCTGTTCCCAAACCCAAGGCGTTGGCGTTACAGGCGGTAGCCCAACTGTTGCGCCGGCAGACTGACCGCTAAAAAAAAGTCTTATAAATCCTCAAACTCAAGTGTGAACCTAACCTTCAGAATGTGACCTTCACAAAAAGTTCTGTTAAAAGTTGGTCTCCTGGGCCACTCAGTGACCCAATGGTTACTGCCACTTGCCCCATGCTGGTGACACAGGTTCGGGAGTGAACCTGGGAAGCCAGTTAGGTGACCCATGAGTTGGTGAGGTGCTACTATGCGGCAGTGCTCCTAGACAGGGAGAGATGGCATATGGTTCTGGCATAGATACATAGATACATAGACAGTGTCGGCAGATAAGGGCCTATGGCCCACCCAGTCTGCCCATTTGAGCTTGTAAGTTCAGTTTGTTTTCCTAGAAGTCTGTTTCCCCTTACCCCTGACCTCTAGAATTCCTTTATGTCTATCCCATGCATTCTAAATCCGTGATTGTTTCAGCCCCACCACTTCCTCTGGCAGGGTGTTCCACTTTGTTCACCACCGTCTCTGTGAAGAAATTCTTTCTCATGTTTCCTCTGAATCGTCCTCCCTCCAACTTCATCCCATGCCCTCTAGTCCTGGAACATCTTTTTCGCTTAAAAATAGTGTTTTCCTGCACCCTGTTCCTCCCTGTAAGATACTTGTATGTCTCTATCATATCCCCTCTCTCCCTCCTCTCCTCCAGGGAGTACATGTTCAGTTCCTTCAACCTGTCTTCATAGGACTTGTGATGCAATCCATGCACCATCTTTGTTGCCCTCCTCTGAACCTTCTCTACCCTGTCTATGTCCTTACGTAGGATGGTCTCCAGAACTGTACACTGTACTCCAGGTGGGGCCTCACTAGTGTCTTGTATAGCGGAATTATGACCTCCCTTTTCCTGCTGGTGATGCCCTGCCTATACATCCCAGCATCCTATTTGCTTTTACCTGCTGCCTTGTCACACTGTTTCCCTATCTTGGAGGTCATCAGAGATGACAACCCCAAGATCCCTTTCCCCGCTGGTGCATGCTATATCCTCACCCCCAACTGATATATTGTGCCAGGGTTTTTGTAGCCCCATATGCATTATCTTGCACTTCTTTGCATTGAATTTCAACTGCCAAACCCTTGACCATTCTTCCAAGTTTCTGCAGGTCCTTCTCATTCTGTCTACACCCTCTGGTGTGTCTACTCTGTTACAGAGCTTTGTGTCATCAGCAAACAGTGAAATTCTGCCTTCTAGATCCTGGCAATGTCACTGATGAAGATGTTGAATAGGACCGGTCCCAGCACTGATCCCTGTGGTACCCCACTGGTCACTCTTCCCTCTGTGGAGTGACAGCCATTTACCACCACCCTCTGTGTCCTGCCACCCAGCCAGTTACCTACCCACCACACTACTGTCCTGCCCACACCCATATTCCCCAGTTTGTGTAATAGTCTTCTATGTGGCACAGTGTCAAAGGCCTTGCTGAAGTCCAGATAGGCCATGTCCACTGCCCTCCCCTGATCCACCTCCCTAGTCACCCAGTCAAAAAATTCAATGAGATTGGTCTGACATGACCTCCCCCTGGTGAAACCATGCTGCCTTGGGTCCTGTAGTCCATTGACAACCAGATGTTCCACAAATCTCTCCTTCAGAAGTGCTTCCATGATCTTTCTCACTACCGAGGTGAAGCTGACTTGTCTGTAGTTCCCTGCTTCCTCTTTGTTCCCGCTTTTGTATAAGGGGACTACATCTGCTGTCCTCCAGTCTTTGGGTACCTCCCCTGTTTCCAGTGATTGGCTAAACAGGATAGCCAGAGGTTCAGCCACCACCTCTCTTAGTTCTTTAAGGACCCTGGGGTGCACCCCATCTGGCCCCATTGCTTTGTCAACTCTATTACTTCCAGTTCCTTCAGGACCCTTTCTCGTGTAAAGGGACTTGTGTCCATTTCTGCACCATTCTCACCCCTTGTACTCCCTTCAGACCCATTACCCCCCTCTTCCTCAGTAGAGACTGAGCAGAAATACCTGTTCAATATGTCAGCTTTACTGTTGTCATCCTCCACGCGACTCCCATCCTCCCCCTTCAGTCTCACTATCCCTCCCTTTGTCTTTCTTTTTCACTTATGTACCTGTAAAAGGTTTTGTCCCCTTAACCACTGATTTTGCAATGTGTTCTTCTGTCTGAGCTTTGGCTTCCTTACTGACTTCCCTGCCTCCCTTTGTTTCTCCTGGTACTCCCTATCCCCTTCTGCCTGTGTCTTTTGTATTGCCTGAATGCTATCTTTTGGCTTTCACTTTCTTTGCTACCTCTTTGGAAAACCATAATGGTCTCCTTTCCTTTTCCTCTTGCTAACCTGCTTAATGCATAATTCTGTTGTTCTTATAATCCCATTTTAAATACTGCCCACTGTTCCTCAACCCCTGATTCCTGTCCCATTCCCCTTAATGCCTCTTTCAAGTATTTCCCCATTTTCCTAAAGTCTGCCCCCCTAAAATCCAGGATACGTGTTTTTGTGTGGTTTGGTTCTGCTCTTTCTGTGATTTCAAACCACAATGACTGGTGGTCACTGTTACCCAGGTGCTCCCCCACTGTTACCCCCATCACACTGTCCCTGTTTGTGAGCAGAAGGTCCAGTATTGCCTTCTGCTGAGTTGGTTCCATGACCAGTTGCTTGAGGAAGGCACCCTGAAGGGAGTCCAGGATAAATCTGCTCTAGTTGATGCTGCTGCTGGGATGCTCCAGTCCACATCTGGAATATTGAAGTCTCCAACCAGTACTACCTCATCCTTGTCTGCCATCCTTTGGATGGCTAGCATCAACTCCTATCTGTTTCTTCCTCCTGGGCTGGTGGTCTATAGACCACCTGTGCGGATGACTGGCCCCATTTTCCTTTCTAGCTTAACCCACAGTATCCTCTCCCCATTTTGTTCCTCCTGGATCTCTGTGGCCCTTATGTCATTTTTTCACATACAGTGCCACTCCTCCTCCCTTCCTGCCTGCTCTGTCTCTTCTGAATATGTTGTAGCCAGGTATGGCCATCTCCCAGTCATGGTTATCATTACACCAGATTTCAGTGATGGCCACAATGTCCAGGTCTGACTGTACCATGACAGCCTTCAGATCTTCCATCTTGTTGCTAAGGCTCCTGGCATTTGCACACATGGCTTTCCATGATTTGACCTCCCTAGTCTGCTTCACTGTTCTACTCCAGCCCCTTCCTTGGTTGTCATTTATCCCTGGTTCTCCTTGCTGTCTGCCCTTCTGCTGAATTTTGCCCCTTTTCTGCTTATCCACCTTTTGGACACTAATCTCCATCTTTTGCACATCGCTTTGCAGAGATAGCCACTCCTCTCGTTCACTGGTTCCACTGCTAGTTGAGGGGGGTGAGCAAGTAGGTACCCTCCTTGCTGGCCTGCCACCCCCCTTTGCTAGTTTAAATGCTTGTCAATGTAGCATTTAAACTTATCATTGAGTACTTGATTCCCTCCAGGATGGATGCAGGCCATCAGGCTTGAACAAACCTCCATCCCTCCAGGTGGGTCCCCAGTCACCAATGAATCCAAACCCTTCCTCACAGCACCAGTTCTTCAACCATGAGTTAAAGTTCCTGGTGCATGCACTCTCTGTCTCCCTTGCCTCTCACAGGTAGTACTTCTGTGAAAGTGACAGAAGTAGCTACTTGCTTGAGACCCTCCCAGTTTCCTAAACTCTTCCTGAACTTCCTTTGGCTCCCCATTTGCCAAGTCATTAGTACCTAGGTGGATAATGACATCCAGCTCACCCTCCCGTCTTGCCTTCCCAGTGATCCCCAGTATCTTCCTTCCATCCCTCCATGCCGTGGCACCTGGTAGGCACCTCACCTCCCTGTCCTCTCCCTCCTGTGTTCCTAGCTGGATCCCTCTTACGATGGAGTCCCCCACCAGGATTCGCTTCCTCCTCCTCTGGGGTCCACTGCTTTCCCCACTGAGGTCACCTCCTTGGCTAACCTCCACATCCTTTCCTTCCACTTCTCTGGGTACCTCTATTTGGTTGTCCTCATTTGCCAGTGTGGCATATGAGTTCTTGAGAGGAATAGGATCTGGGATGTGCCTCTGCCTGACTGCACTAACCCTCCCTGAGCCCACTGTCATCCAAGTGCGCCTCGTTCTCTGCATCCTTTGAGGCAGCTGCATTGGACTGGGTGGTCCCTGGATAGGGGTGATGGTACTCCTGACCCAGTTTACTTCCGCTCTGAGTCTAGTTACCTCATCCCGCAGTCCAGAGAGATGCATGCAGATAGGGCAGCACCTCAGTGTCCAGAAGGTCTGCCTGAATATGGCTGCACCACAGCCACTGCATTGCACCACTCCCCACATTATACTGCAATTCCACAACTTGTCTGCTACTGAAACTCTCTTAGTTCTCTTTTTATTAATTTACAGTACTAAAAATCCTGTAACTGATCCTCAGATATTTTTTAAGGAAAAAGAAACCAATAAATAAATAAATGAGTCGAAACACTTGTGCTGAGGGTGGGCTTCTTCCCCCTTAGGCCCCTCCTACTTCACACCTCTTACTATACCCTGTGTTTAGCTCCTGTCAATCAGATTTGTCAGGGCATATAATTAAGAGTTGGGGGAAGGGGAGGGGGGGGCGAAATTTGCAGCAATTAAAGACAGCACAGAATTACACCACCACTATGTTTTAAATTTTCAACAGCCCAAAAACAATTATAAGTAAAGACAACAAAGAAAGAAAGTATAGTGTCACTACAAGCCCACAATCTAAGTTTAAAAGAAAAATACCAATTACCAATTACTCTAAAGCACTGAAATGAATATGTTTCCTTCCTTCTCCTTCTGGCTTCTTCTGAGAAAATCAACCTCTGTTTGCTACTTTAACTCTGACTAAGCCCCACCTCCAGTTATCACGTAGCTGAGGTCAGAGGCCAGACAATTAACACCCTTCACCCAGCTACAGGACAGTCAGACAAGCCAAGATAAAATTTGCAGCAATTAAAGACAGCACAGAATTACACCACCACTATGTTTTAAATTTTCAACAGCCCAAAAACAATTATAAGTAAAGACAACAAAGAAAGAAAGTATAGTGTCACTACAAGCCCACAATCTAAGTTTAAAAGAAAAATACCAATTACCAGTTACTCTAAAGCACTGAATTGAATATGTTTCCTTCCTTCTCCTTCTGGCTTCTTCTGAGAAAATCAACCTCTGTTTGCTACTTTAACTCTGACTAAGCCCCACCTCCAGTTATCACGTAGCTGAGGTCAGAGGCCAGACAATTAACACCCTTCACCCAGCTACAGAACAGTCAGACAAGCCAAGATAAAATTTGCAGCAATTAAAGACAGCACAGAATTACACCACCACTATGTTTTAAATTTTCAACAGCCCAAAAACAATTATAAGTAAAGACAACAAAGAAAGAAAGTATAGTGTCACTACACACCCACAATCTAAGTTTAAAAGAAAAATACCAATTACCAGTTACTCTAAAGCACTGAATTGAATATGTTTCCCTCCTTCTCCTTCTGGCTTCTTCTGAGAAAATCAACCTCTGTTTGCATGATAGTGACCTCAGTGGTGAGCCAAGGAGCTTGCCTCTTCTGCCGGGGTCAGCTAACTAAGTGAGAAGTCTGACAGGGCATGGCCTGATGTCATGGAGGGGGCAGGGTTTAAGGGAGTAAAAAGTGGAAATACCCCATTGGCTTAATGATGCTCTCCAGCCTAGCACAAGCCCTGCACCACCAACTGGGCTCCAGCTCTGAAATCTGGATTGGGATACCAGGGTGGGGGAAGAGCTCTCTCCCCTGGTGCCACCATGAGGAACAATCCATGGGATCATCACGACCAAAGGTAAGACCCAGAGATGGTAGGTGAAGGGGCTGGAAAGGGCAGGACATCCAAATGGGGCTGGCGGAGAGAAAAGGCCATAAAGTGCACACAGAAGAAAAGTCTGTCTGTGTCAAGTCTGGCACTTGTGGTACAATCCCAATGCTGACACTGTAGTGCATCATTGGGGGGGGGGTGCTGCGCTCCTGAGGAGCCATCTTTTGAACGAGACATTAAACCATGGTCCTGTCTGCCTGTTTTGGTGGTTGTTCAGGTGGATGTTAAACATCCCATGGCACTTCTCAAATAGAGTTGGAAAATTTCACAGGTGTGCTGACAAAATTTCCCTCATTCACAAAAAAAAAACTGCCAACATCTCAGAATGTCAGTTTACATTTGTATCCATAGAAACATAATTTGTTGGCAGAAAAGGACCGCTTGACCCACACAGTCTGCTCAGATGTTTCCTGCCTACCCCCCCCCCGGGGATGAGACAGAACATAGGCAGAATTGTCTAGCCCTCTTTTTCCCCGATCAACAAAAACTAAATAAATTTGTAACAAATTAAAGACACAGACACTGAACTCAGTCAGCTCCAGCACTTCGAGGCACCGGGGTCGACTGTGTTCAGTGTCTTTCTCTTCATTTTGTGACAAATGCACTAGCAGCGTAACTGATTTGGCACGTTCACAGTTCTTTTTGGTTCCTGTACTAATTTGCCATTTATATTTTGTGATTATCTTTTTTCCAACGTTCCCAATTGGTAAAGTTCCAAGATTCCACGTTCTGATTTCTGTACACCTGTACATTAAGGGGCAAATCTATGAGCAGACCACCCTGGGTACACTGTACATCAAACGCTAGCACTTTCCATCCCACATTATACCGCTGATCACACCAGTAGAGAGTAGAGCAATGTCCTTAACTACCATGCCCAGTAATACTTCACCAAGTCCGGGAGAGACACTGACAGAAGACAAAGTCTGTTGGTCCATCCAGTCTGCTTATAACACCCATCCCCTGAGACCTGTTGTCTACCCAGGTTTTTTGTCTCCATTTACTGCTCCCATCTTACCTGCCTTACTGTTAATCCAATGAGTAACTACTAAGCAATTAACTATGTCCCAGCCGTGCTCGAACCGGTAATGGTTTGGGGTTTGGCACCCACCACCTCAGCCAGCAAACTGTTCCATGGCTCAGCCACTCTCTCCGTAAAACCTCCTGAATACCCCCCCACACAGCTTCCAGTCATGTCCCCATTGTTCTAGTGGAATAGTTCCTTGCAGTTGATCTTGTTTATTGCCTTCAGAAACATGACCGTCTCTGGCATATTGCGCTTCTCCCTTCTGGTCTGTAGTGAGTACACATTCAGTGCCATTAGCCTAGCCATGTAGGATCTGCCCTGCTGGCTCAGAATTTTGTTTTTCTTATATATATTTTTATCCTGGTTTTTGGGAGCTGGCAGGCAGTCAGGGTTCTGGTGCCCCTCTGGGGGGCTCGCATGTGGCCCGGTCTGTGTCCTAATCACCTGGATCACAGCTAGGACCATCACGGAGCCTGCCAGCTCTGTTTTCACCCCACCCCTGTTGTGGACACATGCACGCGTGTGGCCGTGCATGCACTCTGCATTCCCGCAGCACCCTCCCTTTGTACCGCCCGTCATCAGACATTGTCACCGTGCTTCCACCCGGTGGCAGTCATATGGTGGGCATGGAAATGTCCCTCCCCAGGAGGGGAGAGTTGCCTCACAGCTGCTCAATCCTGCTCCCCCCTGTCCCCCAGCCAACCTCCAATGACCCAGGCCCATTCCAAAACCCAGGTCACCGGCGTGGTGCGGGGTGTGGAGTCCCGCTCCTAAATCCTCAGTGCCACCAGGCCAGCCTCTGGCTCTGAATGATTTTGGTTACCCTACACTGCCCATCTTTAGCCTATCTTTGTCTTTCCTTAGGTGTGGACTCCAGAGCATTCCAATGTGGCCTCACCAGTGATATATATGGAGGTAGTAATACCTCCTTTCCTGCTATTGTATATTCTCCCAGTCAGTGGCAGATGCAGCATTACTAGAGATCCTACAGCAACAGGACCCTTCGTTGACATTTACATGGCACAGAACCAATCCAACATACAGTGAAGCCCACCAGGATGAAGCACAGTGTCACAGGTTTCCTGCATGACAAAAGGGATTAACTCCCATTATAAAATGGGATAACAAATCCCAAGACACTGATTGGCTACAACATCATCTGAGCCGTGTCCTTATCAGATGATATTGTAGCCAACCGGTACTACTGCCCACCAACAAGGCAAATGACCAAAAAAATTAATGAGCTCTGCCAAGCATTAACAGAAACGTTAACTGGCAGAGCTCACTGAAGCGCCAACAGAACATCACTCGTGACAGCACTGTACATTAAATACGACATAGTACTCCATCTGAAGCAAAAACTGGTACCTCACATATGAGTGTCTTTCTTTGTGTCGCCCTCGCCACCATTACCACTTTTTGAAAACGCTCACGACAAACGGCGTAAAAGCCGAAATGGTATTTTTTTTTAAACCGCTGCAAATCCCGAAAGCGTAAAGCCACTACACCACGCACTCATCTCCAACAGCAAAGAAGTTAGGTAAACGGGGTATGTTCTTCACACACTGAGCAGCCACCGCTTTAATATTTTAAAATAAATAACGATCCAAATATCGAAACCAGGAAACCAAAAAATACTTTCACTGCTTTCACGGTGTCTGCTGAGGGACACGCCTCCAGTCAACAGACACGGTCCTCTGTTAACACCTCAATTCTCAAGTAAACACAGGCAAACATAGAAATAAAAAAAAAACAATAAAAAAGACATACTGTTAATGTATGAGTAACTTTTTCTTAGTGGGGGACACAATAAATACATTGCACAGAAACTATATACAAGGGACTATTTTTCACTGTTTTCAGAATTTTAAACCTATTCTTATATTTCTTATTTTATTATTATTTTTTTACACATTAAAAAAAAAATTACTTTACAAAGGGCCTCATGATAAGCAATAATATACCGAGGTGTACAGAGTACGCTTATATGGCACCGGGCAGCACACCTCGTGCCTTAGTACACCCTCAGGCATGCTCTATCAGCACGTAACCCACACCTCGTCATGTTATTGCTTACTTAAAACATGGGTTCCGAAAATACTGTCTTCTGATTCGTCCAAACAGGTCACCTGACCATTGATTAATCCGTGATATACCCCAGTTGCATGTTCACAGGGCTTTATTTTACTATTTCTTTAGGTAAAACTCTAACATAACATTGCCCATGTTATAAGAGGATTAACTCACTCAAGGGTATGGGTTTACTGAGCATTAATCCACACTTGGGTGGTTGAAGTCACTCGGCTTCACCTCGTGACTCCAACCCTCCCCCCCCCGGTGTGGATTAATGCTCAGTAAACCCACACCCTGTCATGGGTTAATCCTTCCTTGAAATTGCACTGCAATATAAATAAACTTACAACATAACAAAAACTAATGTTATCATGACCCACTACCAAGTACTATTGTGTTCAGTTCAAGATGATAGTTACAGTCATTGTCTGCCTGCTTGCTGACAGACTCTTTAGTCAAACCCTATTCACGTTTGCTGCAGGACACTTTTTAAAATCCTGGATCTCACACTGCTCCCAGTACACCCCAGCATTCTGGTTGCCTTGCTGAAGATCTTGTTACATTGGCTAGAGTATGATGACCCCCTAGTTCCCTTTCAATCAATCAATCAATCAAATATTTATCCAGGCGATCACCGTTCAGCAAGCTCATTTACAAGGTGGACCTGCTGTTGTCAAGGATAGTTATACATACATAGATTAGCGGTGCAGTACACAAAATGTTTTAAGTAAAAAAACAGACTTACAAATAATAGGTACAATATATACATTCCAAGTACACACGTGGGAGCATACATGCAACACATGACATTATTGTGGCATATTCAACCTTCATATATATGGAAGTTAAAGTAACACATTTATCCAGGCCTCTATAGAAGGGTACAAATTATGATCGCTTCAGCCCTCAGAAACTAATTTTTGCTTGAGGGTGACCAAGGCTTCAGTAGGCCCATGATAACAACTGTAACAACTATTAGAGTGGCATGAGGAGTAGGTGAGAAAAAGTGCCAAGGGTTCCAAGGCCAACATGGCAGCTGACTATTGAACAAGTTAGGTGGGGAAGAGAGGGGTTATGTTCATGGCTGCATGTGGTAGGGCTAGAAAGGGAACCATTAACAGGACCGCTAGGAACTATGGAAACATTTACAGATTTTGGCAAATGTTTTGTCATAAAGAGTCCTAAACATCGCAATACTGACAGGAGAGCTAAATTTCAGTGAGCTTTGAATCCTTTTCTAAAGTGAGGGCAGAGTGTGGCTTATGGCTGCCCTACCAAAGTGGTTACTGATCCTTGGAATTTTTAGGGAAATTAGCGAGTGGCTTCTTATGGCATAGCTACTTGGTGAACTTAGGGGGAGGCAGGCAGCAATGTAATCCGGGAGTTTGTTGGTGAGTGCTCGAATGTCCAAATAGCTGCATTTCTATGCCGCTCTGTATTGGTAGAGAAGGACACCCTACTGCAGCGTATAACTAGCAGGTGTGTGGAGGATGGAAGGCCAGTTATGAATCTTAAGGCTTGTGGTACAGTACATCCAGTTTTGCAAGGTGTGAGACAGAGTATTGGCCATAGATAATGTCAGCGTAATCAATTAATGAGAGGAATGTAGAATGAACAAGCTGTCTGTTAAGCGGCCTCAGTCAGGAGATGTTTAATTCTATAAGAGGACAAGCCTCTGCCTAAGCTTTTTCAACAATTCTTCTGTGTGCTCCTTAAAGGAGAGTTTATTATCCAGCCATATACCCAGGTATTTGAATTTCGGCACGAACTCAGGCTTTTCACCAAGTAGGGTGGTTATAGGAGGAACTGTACCAGCAGCTGCAGTGTTGGCCCCAGAGCTGGATGGTGCAAACAGCATGGCCTTGGTTTTTTTTTTGCATTTAGCAATAACTTTTTGTTGATGAGCTGGTTTGCAGTTTATTGAATTCGGCTTGCAATTCAGAGCATGCGGCTCAAGGGGAGTCACGACTTAGGTAGAGCACTGTATCATCGGCAAACAAGTGGATACTGGCTTCCTTGATTCCTAAGTCCAAGCTATTAATATAGATGGTGAACAGTAGAGGGCCCAATATGGATCCCTGTGGGACTCCTCTTTCTATTGGTTTGAGGGAGAAAGCCTCCTGCCTTGATTTGTTGCTGCCTATCAGTGAGGTAGTTCTGGAACCAATCCAGTGAGATTGAGTCCATGCCTGTGGTATTTAGAGTGGAGAGAAGTAGACAATGGTCGATTGTATTGAAAGCCTTGCTAAGATCTAAAAACACCGCACAAAACAAATTTTGTATTGTCCAGGTCCCATTGCAGTCATCAGTGACTTTGGCCAGTGCTTAATAGTGCTGTGCTTAATTCTAAATCCAGACTGCATGGGGTTAAGCAATCAGAGCTGTCTAGGAAAGATCTCAACTGTGTATCCACAATTTTTTCCAGCATTTTCGAAAGTATAGGTAGTAGAGAGATTGGCCTATAATTGTTCAGGTCACTTGGGTCCCCTGCTTTAAATAGCGGAATAACATGAGCAGTTTTCCATTCCACGGGGAGAGAGCCTTGGGTTAGAGACAGGTTGAATAAGTGTGTTATAGGTGCTGCTAGTATGTGATATGCTATTTTCAGAAAGTATGGGTCTAATGAATCGGCTCCTGCGCTTTTTCTAATGTCTAGCTGTAGCAGAAGGTCTTCAACTTCTTTTATGGTGATTGAGGAAAAGGAGAAGGTCATACTTTTGTTATTTGTTTCGTGTGGCTGGGCTTTGAGCAGTGGCCGAAGACTACTTACTGGTGCATTATCGAATGCCATCCCTGTGGTGGCAAAGTGGTTATTGAAGGCTTGGAGAATCTCAGATTTATCAGAGACAGAGACATTGTCGATGGTAATTTTGGATGGGAGCACACTACCAGGTGAGTAGCCAGACACTTCCTTTATAGTGGACCAGAACTTGGTAGGGTTATTGGATGCAGAGAGCAATTCATTTTGATAAAAAGTAGCCTTACGCTCCCTGATCAGTTTCATACAGGCATTTCTAGCTGACCTAAAAAGACACCAGTCTGCATCGGCATGTGATTTCCGGGCCTTTTTCCACAGCTGGTCTCTTCTGAGTAAGGCTTTCTTAAGGTCTGGTGAGAACCAATGGCAGGTCCTGGTATTTATTCGAGCTTTGATCATAGGAGCATGGGTATTTAGGGCACTGGCTATGATTTCGTACAAAACCTCATAGGCATCACTTACTGATTTAGCTAGGTAGAAACTCTGCCAGTACATAGAGTTTTTTAGATCATTGAAATAGGCCAGAGGGTCAAAGTTCCGTCTGGATCTTTTGGTAGAGAACTTTGATGTGGATAACGGTTTGGGGATGGTTCTGATGCCAGCTATGCTTTCCTCGGAGCAATGTTTTGTACTTCACCCTGGTGTCTTTAGCATTTCAGAGCAGCAGTGTACTAATAAGTTCTATTCATGCCATAATGAACAGGAATATATGAACTCAACTGAGCCATCAGCTTGTTTTCTTTTTCTTTTTGTACTTTCGGTTTATTGTTATTCAAAAGAAATAAATGCAGAAAACATACTCATTAAGGACATCACATACAAATTAGGTGGAGTACCCAATACCATCTTAGTGGGGAAACATAACCTCCCGCCCTGCAGTCTTGTACAGTAGGAGTGGGGGGGTAGGGGGAAATAATAATTTAATCTCCTCCATTCCAAAAAGTCCCAACATTGCCAGCCGCTTCACAGGCCAGGGTAATGTCCATCAGAATATAAAGGAAGGATACATGCACTCCTATTAAGTGCTATCAACCCTAATCCAAAAAGAGCAAAAAAAAAAGGGAAAATAATCTCTCTCCTGTTCCCCTACATCTTCACACAATAACACTAAATGGCTGCAATAAGTGTGGAAGTAATGCAAGCAGAACAACAATGAAAACCTTAAAGATTCCAATGCGTAACAAACAGTACTCTGTCATGGGGCAACAAGTACAGGGATGTCAGGCACTCAGATATATTTAAACTATAAACTAGGCAACAGCATGACCAGCACTGCAAGCTTCAGCAAACCAGAGGTGAACCCATACACCCCCACCAAAAAAGACCAACACAAAGATTGCTTAAATTTAGAAATTCACACTAAATAGCAGTCTCATCCAAACAGTCCCCAAAATGCCTGGGATATTGAAATTAAATGACTTGCTCTTCCAAACGAGACCCAGTCAGTCATCCTCAGGACCAAAATCCCCCATTGAATGGTCCACCGGTGGTCATGCAGCGAATTCCACTTCTATTTTTTCAAGCCAGCGGCCAGCATCCTTTGGATCTGAAAACTGCCATGATTTGCCACCATAAAAAATCTGGAGTCTAGCTGGCGGAAGAAATGAATGGACCACACCTAAGGCTCGAAGGCACTGGTGAACAGCATCAGATTGTTTCCTTCTGGCTCGGGCTTGAAATGAAATCAGCTCATTTTCAATGGGGTCCCACAGCGCATTCCAAGAAGATGATAACAAAAGCTGCCACATATTACACAGTTTCAATAAAAAACATGCAATTCTCAGTTTAGAGGAATTTACAATTATATAAATAGCTACTTAGACAAAGAGAAACTCTGACAGCACAGAAATCCAAGTTCTAAAAGTCAATAAGGGAACTTTTACTGGGAGTGTCTGAAAAAGTTACAAAGAAATGAGGCAGTATACTCCTCTGCACTGCTAGTGTCTGGTGTATCAGTGCCAGTTGTAAGGCTGCCCATCTCTGTATATCGCGCTTGACTTTCATGAAGAGGGGTCATCATTTGCTTTGTATAAGTCACCCAGGCTGCAGGAGTATTAAACTGCAAGCTGCACCCTTAGGCAGACTTGATAGACCTACGGGCTTTTTTCTGCCGACAATTTTGTATGTTCGTATGTACCCAGATTCTGGGTGACCTAAACCTGTTAAGTATCTGATAGATCTGTTGTCCAACTTAAGGTAGGTAATACTGTTGCAGCATCTCCCCCAAGGGATTGTAGTTAATCCCCATCACTTCCATATTGGTTTCATTAATCTTATACCCAGAGAAGCTGCTGAAAGCTGACAGGAGAGCCATTAAATAGGGAAGCGATATAGATGGCTTATTTATAGAGATTAATTAATGGATTTGTTTATTTACTGTTATCTGATTTATTTATGTATTTACCCTGACATCGCCTGTCCCACTGTGCTACTTCATAATCAAAGATTGGTTTGGGTCAGGGGTCAACCTTAACATTTTTTTGCACTAGCCGGCAGGGCAAGTTGATTCAAAATTGTACTAGCCCGCAGATGGTTGCACTAGCCCTTAATTATTATTGTAAATTTTGATCACTTATGCAGGAAACAATGCAAGCAAAGCCAAGAAATACTCTGATTATTGCACATTTATCCTGCTCCCACATTGCTTCCAGCTCCCCAGCAGAAAATAAAGACTGCAATGCCATCCACCACAGACAGTGAGCCCCCCCATTGTTTTGTACCGTGGCCTCCTCTCTTCCTCTTTCTGCACACACACACACACACACACACACACACACACACACACACACACACACCAAACAGCGAGGATATCACAACAGCAAATGTTCAATCAAACAGTCCTAGCTCTCCGCACACAATAGCTGACATCATTGTGCACCTCACCACACTGTCTCCACCACCCACAGGGCAATGAAGAGAGTCAGTCAGAGAAAGACACTCTCGGTCCATGCCCTATGGTCAACTGGAGACCTGCACTTTTGAAAGTTTTCATACAGTCTCAAGTGAGCCAGGAGCACAACTAAGATTTCTTTGGGGGTGGGGGCTAGACAAACCTAAGGGGCTTGGAAAATAAAAAACTATGACATTGTTATTTGTAAAAGCATTGATTTTTAGTATGCTATGCCCCATCAATAACAGATTTTTCTTTAGCATTGTCCTTTCATCAGCCCAGGGGAAACAGTATACAGGCATAACACTATACTATGTCTATTTATGTACAGAATGATCTGTGCACCCCAGGAATGCTTATTTCAAGGTTTCAAATTATATATTTTATCACGGTTAGTTTTTGTACTGTACATGATCCAAAGCTTTGTTTTTAGGCTGAAATGATATGCTGAGTGGGATAAGGGTGGAACTGTATGGATGGTGATGGTTGGCGTGGTCCATTTAGAAGAGCTGGGAACCCCCTACACTTGCCAGTAATGGCAGCTATGGATCTATGGATGGTCACTTCAGAGTCTGGTCTACAGTGGTGTCCAGGGAAAGAACACAGTTAAGAGATTTGGGAGAGGGAAGTTATGGTGAGGCTGGGATAAAACCCACCACCTGCAGGGCCGATCCTGTATACCTCTTTGCATTTTGTCACTGAAATGTTGGATACAAACACTCAAAATGTAGAGAAATGAGGGGCACTGGTCTTAATAATGTTGGACAAATTGTTAAGACACAGACACATTCAGAAAACTGGAACTTAGTGACTTAACAGCACTCTACCCTTGATCACTCCCTGGATACTAGCTGAAAGTCTCAACAGTGGAGTGATAATGACTCACATTGAGTCTTTTGTGGGATCCCTCTCTTGAACTGCCAGATAATTGCAGCTCTTAATGAGCTGTTAATCACACCTGGCCATCTGGAACATTGAGAGAGATTAGCACGAGGACTAGAGAATGCTAAAGTAGAGACTTTTTTAACTTTATTAACAGCCATGAAAATCTGCAATAGTCAAGACGGGCAAGTAGAGAGTTAGCCGCACTAGCCCAGGTCAAGTTGCACTAGTGTTTGGGCTAGTACAACAATGTTAAGATCGACCCCTGGTTTGGGTCCTTTCCCTCATACCTGTCCTCAGTCCTCTCTCCCATCCCCCCTGCCTCATGCTCCCTCTGCTCCAGGGATCATCAGACTTTCTCCATTCCACATCTCTGCTCCTCCGCTGGGCAAGCAGCCTTCTCCTATCATCTTTCCACATGCTGGAACCTGCTCCCCTCTGCCCTCCCCCCCCCTTGCCTCCCTCAGGCACCAGCTGAAACTCCTCCACCTGACCTCCTGCCCATGTCACCCCTCTTCCTGATGCCTCCCCTGCTTGGAGCCCTGCTACCCATGTATTGGGCCTCCTTCTGGGTTCTCCCCATGACTGTATCCAGGCACCATTGCTCTCAACCTCTGCACTGCCATCCTTCCCACCTCACAAGTGTCTCTCTGTTGATAGAGTAATTTAGTTCTGCTCACTGTGCATGCTGCAATATTTTGCACTTTTGTGGTCAGTACTGTTCTGTGGCTGCACTTTATTTTGTACCAAGAAATATGACTGTGTAGTGTCTTAATGTATCTCCTGTTCCCTTACCCCCAGGCCGCACCTGGAAACAACCCTCAACTCAGTGTGCTTCTCCCAGTTACTGATTTTTAATAAGTAAATAAATTATTTATTTCAAAAGTTTTACCAGGAAAGACATACTGAGCTGGTATCAGCTCATTTCCAAATGTGTCCGGGGGGGGGGAGGATACTGGTGACCTGGGTTTAGGAATCAGCCATGGTCATCTGAGGGTCTGCCGGGGAGAGGAGGATTGTGTGTCCCACGGGATGCACTCCCTCCTCTAAAAATGGAGGGAGGAGCTCTCTGATCTGATGCCACCACCTGTATGACAATGGGTGGAGGTGCAGAAAAGAACACACTGTGTGTGTGTGTGTGTGTGTGTGTGTGTGTGTTTGTTGGGGGGTTGATGATTGTCTGCACCAGGCATTGCGAACTACCCATGCATGTCCTACCCTTAGCTGGCATCTTCACTGGGTAAAAGAGAAAAAGCAAGAAACATCCCAACCATTGAAGAATGAATACCTCAGCACCTCCAGCAGATCCCGCACCAGCTGTCCTGGGCTCACTCCTGACCACCAAAGCAACCTGCCTAAACCAGAGGGATCTAGCATTGCCTGGTGGCCTCCATTGTGGGGGAGGAGGTACCACAAGCAACTGGTCAGGAGATGGGTAAATCCTGGGAGATGACTGGGTGACGTGGTTGGGGTGGCGTAGGGGTCCTGAGTAAGGGGTCAGAAGGCGGTTGGTGAAAGCAAGAAACAAAATGAAAAAAAAAGTATTAGTTTAGTTTAGTTTATCGTTCTAGGAATTATTACCTTTGAGCCAATGGCTCTTTTACAAAGGTTCCACGTCATCAATGTACAAACAAACAAGACATGTTACATAGAATGGTCAGCAAATTATAAAGGTTTCAATAAGCCAGTATAATACTGTCATTGTCTGTGTTTCTGTGTTCTACTTACTGTACCTGCGATAGCAGGTTCCACTTAACTTATCAGTGGGTTTGGTTTTAAAAAATGAAACCTGCATAGGCTCCAGTTGACTTATCAGCGGGTTTAGTTTAAAAAAAAAATTTCATTTTTTTGGATCCTATAACCAAAAAAACACACAACCCATATTAAGAACATTGCACGTACTGTAGGGAGAGTAGTTTATTTTTTTTTTTCAATCATGCTAAATACCATTACCATTTACAGGGAAACCTTGAGGGGAGGGAGATGGATGCTACGAGGGTGGGAGGGGTATAAACTGCTGTTATTCAATTGGTGGTATGGGAGGGGATGGTAATACCATTAGAAATGATATTCTGTAGCTGGGTTGTGTGTTTTTTTGGTTATAGGATCCAAAAAAATTAAATTTTTTTTTTAAACTAAACCCGCTGATAACTCAACTGGAGCCTATGCAGGTTTCATTTTTTAAAACTAAACCCACTGATAAGTTAAGTGGAACCTGCTATCGCAGGTACAGTAAGTACAACACAGAAACACAGACAATGACAGCAGAAAAAGACCAAAAGTCCATCCAGTCTGCCCAAGTTCCTAAAATCCCTGGAACCTTCCTTGGAACCTATTGTTCCTCCAGGGTACTGACCCTCCTAAACCTCTCCCCATTCTCCTCCCTGGTCCTGTCACCCTGGACAACCACTGTTCCCTTCATTCTATCCCAGGCCTGCTTGAATCCCCTAACTGTTCACTCCCACCACCTCTGCTGGCAGACTGTTCCAAGGTTCCACCACCCTTTCCGAAAAGAAATACTTCCTCATGTCCCTCCTGAACCTTCCACCTGCTAATCTCCATTCGTGTCCACGTGACTACGAGGTGTCCACGTAATCATGAGTTGGGCTAAATAATTCCCCGCAGTTCGCTTTATTAATTCCTTTGAGGAATTTAAAGGTCTCAACCATATCTCCCCTCTTCCGTCTGGCTTCCAATTAGTACATATTTAGTGCCTTGAGGCGCTCCTCATAGGATCTACCCTGCTGTCCCTAAATCATTTTTGTCATTCTGCGCTGTCTTCCACCTATCCTTGTCTTTTCTGAAGTGTTGGCTCCAGAACTGGGCGCAGTACTCCAGGTGAGGCCTCGCCAGGGATTTATAGAGGGGAAGTATTACCTCTTTTCTTCTGCTATCAGTACCCCTCCTGATACATCCCAGCATCCTGTTAGCCTTGCTATAGGCCTTGTTGCACTGACTCATTTGTTTAAGGGAGTTACTGATGATAACTCTGAGATCCTGGTTCCTCGTCTGCAGTGCTAAGTCTCTCCTTCCATCCAGTACTCCGTTTTGGGGTTCTTTTTCCCTTGGTGCATTACCTTGCACTTTTTGGCACTGAATTTTAACTGCCAGACCTTTGACCACCCCTCAAGCTTTTGTAGGTCCTTCTGCATTTCCCTTATTCCCTCATCACTATCCACCCTCCCACATAGTTTTGTGTCATCTGTGAAGAGAGACAACTTGCCCCAGATTCCTTCACTGATATCACTAATGAACATGTTGAAGAGGACCGGACGCAGGACAGATCCTTGTGGAACCCCGCTCATTACTTCCCTATCCTCTGACTTAATCCATTGATCACCACCCTCTGTTGCCCTCCTGCTAGCCAATTACCCACCCAGTACACTAGAGTTTTAGCTGCACCCAGGTCTTCGATCTTCTTAAGCAAACTCTTGTGCAATACTGTATCAAAGGCCTTGCTGAAGTCAAAATAAAGCAGCCCCACTACGTGGCCCTTGTCCATTTTCATTGTCACCCAGTTAAAGAAAACTAACAGTTGGTCTGACGAGGCCTTCCTGCCACAAACCGTGTTGTTTATTATCCTGGAGTCCATTGCTCTCCAGGAAGTCTACGAGGTCCTCTTTGATCAGAGATTCCATCAGCTTCTCCACAACAGAGGTCAGACTGACAGACCTGTAGTTTCCTGGTTGCTCCTTATCCCCCCACCACCATGTAGTGATACAGTCTCTGCCAACTTCCAATCCCCTGGAACTTCTCCAGACCTGAGTGAGCTGTCGAACAGCCCAGTCAGTGGTTCAGCCAGCTCCGCTGTTAATTCCCTAAGTATTGTCAGATGCAACCCATCTGGTCCTGGGGCCTTATCTATCTTAAGGATTGCCAGCCCTTTCAGGACTCTTTCATTAGTAAATAATGGCTGACTTATTTCCAGGACTCCTTTTGTGACTGCTTTGATGCCACTCTCTGGCATGGACCTGCAGTACTCCTTAGTGAATACTGAACAAAAGTAGTCATTCAGGATGGCGGCCTTTTGCTCATCCTCCTCTATCCACTCTGCCCCCAATTAGCCATGCAATTCCCCGTTTTCCTTTTTCACTAATACGGTATATCTAAAAAATGTTTTTCTCCGTTCACCCGCTCCGCCCCTTCACAATGCACAGCTCTGTGTCTGCTTTCACCTCCCTGATGGCACTCTTTGCTTCCCTATTTTTCTGAATATATTTCTCCCATTCTTCATCTCCCTGCTTTCCCTTATATTTATAGAATGCCTTCCTTTTGGCCCTAACTGCTTCCCTAACCCTAGCTGAGAACTATAGTGGTCTCTTAAACCTACAGTATTTCTCTTTGTTACTGTTCTTACGCATGCCTTCAATGCCTCGAGCATGGCTCCCTTACTTGCTTCCCATCTCTTCTCCACCCTGCTTATGTCCTCGACCCCTGCTTACTTTTCTCTGACCAGTTCCCCCAACCTATCGAAGTCCACCCTTCTAGATTCAATGACTTTGGTTTTTGATTGCAGCTTACCAGCCAGAAGAGCCAATTCAAACCACACAAAGTTGAGGTTGCTGTTCCCTAGCGGTTCCCCCACTCCCACAGCACCCACCACCTCTGAGTCACCTATGTATAGATCAACATTGCGTATAAATTGAGCCCCCATTCTTTAGCACCCATTTCTTACACTAAAAACTCAGCTTAGATGCTTATATGCGTATATACAGTTTATTTGTCTTAATTTTTGTCTCACTTTATGTTTGCAATGTATTGCATATCTCCTGACACTGTATTCTATGTAACTGTATCTCACTGTGTTGTTGACCTCCCGGGTCGTGCCTGAAAATAGTCACTTTCGTGTCTAGTGCACCTACCCGGTTATCAACAAATAAATAAATAAATAAAGTCGTACCTGAGAAGAGTTACCAAGAGTGACAGGAATGAGAGACCAGTCTGGTTCTCAAAGAAGGTCAGGGAGGCAATGAGGGCTAAAAAGCACCTTGATTAGATACAAAGAGAAACAGGAAGATGAAGAATGGGGTGAATACCAATTAAGGATGAGGGAGGCCAAGAAGGTGGCCAGGAATGCAAAAGCAGAAACAGAACTGCATACTGCGGAGGGGGGCAGGGTCAAGGGTGGAATAGTTCTTTAGATACATTAGAGACAAAAGAAAGATGCTAGGAGGAAATATCAGACTGACAGAGGTGGGCAGGGTAACAGAGGAGGACGAACAGTAGGCAGCCATTCTAAATGACTACTTTTGCTCTGTGTTCACAGTAGAGGGTAGTGAGGTGTACACCTCCACCAGAGATATAGTCATGCGGTGCACACATCAATATGGCCAGTGTATCCATAAAAAAAAAAAACTAAATACAGAGTATAGATCTTGTCCAAAAGAATAAGTAAAAAGTGTTTGCTTAATCAGCTAATTTTAAGCTGAACTTTAAAGAGTGACTCTTTCCTTACCCTTACCCCTTTACCACTCCAACCTAAATAAGCATTTGTCAATGCCGAATGTTGGCTTGCTGGCATTGGCATTGGTATTGTAGGAGTTAGAGAGATGCATAATAGGAATGGCAGTGAAGTATTGAACTGATGCCAACCCACCCCCACGCTGCAGAGACTGACAGGCATTGGGGTGTCCCTTTGGGTGTTGGCCATAGTGCTCATTCCATTTCACCTCTCCTTATCCTGCAGACACCGACAAGTGGTGCGGTGTGCATTGGGGTCTTCGGGCTTTACGCTCACCTCATTCCATAAGGAAATACACTGAGATGGGTGCAGTATAGGACAGCGGGTGAACTTTGGAGCCAAAGCATCCAAGGCACATCTTGGTGATTGTCACTGGCTGCAGGGTGGGGTGGGGTGGAATGGCGTGAGCATTACGTCCGACAATCCCAAGTCACACCCCTGACACCTGTCAGTCTCTGCAGGGCAAGGCGTTACGGTTGGAAACCTTAACACCCGAGGCATTTTCACTCCAATATTTCAACATGGACTTTTTGTGACTCTACCTCATGAACAGTGGCACTATCAGTTCATTAGCTGAAAGGTGATGTTTGCACAGCAACTGTGCCATTTGGCGCCACAGGTGTGAAAAAACATTTTGCACAGGATGTGAAAAATGACAGCTGTACTTTTCCTGAGGAGGTACAAAAAAATGGCAATGTTGAAAATCTGGAGTGAAAATATGAAAAATTGGTGAAGTCATGAGCGTGCATAGAAACTGGGCAACGCACGCCTGTAATGCAATTATTTTGGGGATTTTTTAACCAGATTTTCAGCATAGGCATTTTGGGACCACTGCTCATAAACACTGGCACTGCAATTTTGTTAATCTGTCCCGAAAGTTGATTTCCCACAGTGACTGAGCCATTGTGCGCCAGATGTGCGAAAACACAGTTTGGGCAGGATGTGAAAAATGACAGCTGTACAGCTCATAAGGAGGTGTAAAAAAATGCGTGTTGAAAATGCGACATGTAAATATAGCAAATTTGCGAAGTTACAAGGGTACGTGGGAAATATGCAACGCACGCTTGGAACACTGCCATTTTATGGGTGTTTGGCACCAAATTTTCAACATAGGCATTTTAGCACCTCTGCTCATGTACAGTGTCACTGTTATTTCCTCAAAGTGTCCCAATAAGTGATTTCGCACAGCAACCATGCTATTCTGTGCCGGAAGTGCGAAACACATTTTGGGCAGGATATGTGAAATGACGACTGTACTGTTCATCAAGAGGTGTGGAAAATGGCAATGGTGAAAATCCAGAGTGAAAATATCACAAATGCATCGGTGCGGCTGCGCAGTGTAATCTGCCAACGCACGCCGCAACACAGTTATTTTATGGAGTATCATCACCAAATTTTCAACATAGGCATTTTAGGACCTCTGCTCATGAACTGTGTCACTGTCATTTTCATAATCTGGCCCAAACACTGATTTCCCACAGCGACTGCGCTATTGTGCGCCGGAAGTGCGGAAACACATTTCGGGCAGGATGTGGAAAATGACAGCTGTACTGTTCACAAAGAGGTGTACAGAAATGACAAAGCTGAAAATCCAGTGTTAAAATATTGCGACTGCGCGAAGTTACGAGCCTGCGTAGCAACTGTGCAACGCACGCTCGTAAAACAGGCATTTGTTGAATTTTTTTCCACCAAATTTGGAACATAGGCATTTTTGAGAGACCACCTCATGAACACTGGCACTGTCATTTCGTTAATGGGTCCCAAAAGGTGATTTCGCGCAGTGACTGCGAAATCACCTTTCGAGGCCGATTAACGCCATGACAATGATAGAATTCATGAGGAGGGGCCCCAAAGACCCCCTGTTGAAAATTTGGTGCCAAAATTCCAATAAATGCCTGAGATATGCAGCAAAGTTGAAAAAACCCTATTCATTCCATTATACAGCTTACCGGCATTTCCTCACTTCGCGGTCGGCTTTGAAGAGTGCAGACGTGTTCCCAGTCCACTCAAGATTGTCACACCAGAGTCTGGAGGTAAGTATGGGATGGGGGTGGGGAGGCAGGTGCGCTGTGGGTGGGCGCTGGGGGAGGGGCCACTGAGACCGCGAGGGACCATTTTTTCTTTGAGAGACTTTTATTATTTTTTTTTTTTTAAGGAGGACGACGGGACATTTGCCACACTGGGGTGGGCTCCCAGCGTGGCATCGGAAGGCTGCTTGGGGGCTGGAGCCGACGGGGATTGGGCACCCCTGCTGCAGACAATAGGGGTGAATTTATGTCGACGGGATTGGGGCACACCCACCGGCACACAATGACAGCCGGGGGCAAGAGCCAAGGGGACTGAGCACCCCGCATGGCATATAAGAAATGTGGGGCTGATTTATGCCGACGGGGAATGGGTCTCCGCCGGCTCACAATGAAAGTGGGGGCAAGAACCGAGGGGATTAGGCACCCCCGCATATCGGAAATGGGGCTGCTGTATGCCGATGGGGAGGGCTCCCCATCGGCAAATTTCTGCGGCCACGAAAGCCTGACTGGGGATTGGGCACCCCCGAAGTCGGCCGTTGGTCGGCCGCCCGCCATGCTGTCAATGTGGCAGCATGCAGGAAAGGTCCGCTGCATCTGACGAGCTTTGCTCGGATTGCAGTGGACCTTTCCTTAGATGTGCTCGCCACATTAGCCTGCATGTGTGGCGTGGGCATGCAGGCTGATTGGGGAATGAGGGACACACCTACTGATGCGTGCCCTGCATTCGCCCAACAGCGGCGCTACTTCCAAATCTGCACTCTCCCAAGATGTTGACTTGCGCGAAAGTGCGGCAAGCCAACAAAAAAAGGAATCACAGTGTCAAACAGTATTCAGAAGACAAGTTTTAATACATTTGTCACTAGAAATAATCCTTACCAAAAGCACAGGAAAAGTATAGTACCATGGAGTTACAGGCCCACACTACCCACTAAATATACAGAAGAGACACACATGAACAAAAGTTGCACATCCTAGTAAGATCTTACTACTTTCTGTAATGTGAATAAACTGTTCATATAAACAAGGAAATGTCTTGCTCTGAAAAAGACTGGTCATTTGCAAGCACTGTCCGGCTATTCTCACAGAGCTCCAACTGCTGCCTGAGACCAAACTGACAGTAACCAGGCAATTCTGCAGGATAAAAGGGTAGCTTTCCACTCAGAGACTCAAGGCAGAAGTTAAGGTGTGGTTGAGGTGGATACTGTTAAAAATTTACGTCTGTGGTCTGGCCCGGTGGTGCTGGAGGTTGAGGCGCTGGTCGCTACACCTTGCGCCATGCTGGCAACCCAGGTTCGGGAACAAACTTGGGCCGCCAGGGGTTGGCAGGGGGGAGAGAGGATTGAGCATCCAGAGGACTGCTCTCCTCTCTTGGGGGAGGGAGACTAGTCTTTCCACTCGCTGACTACCCTCTGGCAGTGGCTGGAGGGCATCATGGGTCGGGAGGCTGAAAGTTGATGTCCTTACGTTGGCAGGGAGGGGGACGGGTGAAAACTGGAGGGAAATCGAGCTTGACAGGCTCCATGATGGCTTGCCGCTCCCAGGAGTGGCACTGGAATCTGGATTGGGTCTCTGGGAGGGGGAGAAGCTGACAACCTCCTCTCAGCCCACTGCGAGGGGGGCAATCCATGGGGGATACCTGGGGCCACCTAGCATGGGAGCGGTGGGGACTGGAGAGAGGATCCATCCGTCAGGAGGGCCGAAGCCACCTACCAGGGCTCTGGGCAAAAAAAATGTTGGGTTCCCCCTCCTGGCTCGGAGTTATATTCTGCTCACCCTAGGCCACCAGTCTCAGTGGCATTAATCTACTCCTAACATGTATTCACATTTGGAAATGTATTGCACTTGCATTGATTACTCTTGCACCTTTGTACAGTCTGGGTGGTTTTTAATCTGCTCCTAATCTGGTGTTTGCACCTGGTATTGTATTACACTTGTACCTTATGCACTGTTCTTCTACCTTTTTGGTACAAGAGGAGGGATTGTGAGATTAAGAAGGGCAGGGAAGACTGTGCAGAGGAGGATCGGGAAAAATCAGATATCCTGAACAGATATGTCTGCTTAGTCTTCACGGTGGAGGGTGAGGAGGATGGACCACATAGAAGCAGTAGGAACACTTGGGGGGAGGGAGGCAGACACAAGTCCATTCACAGGGGAAAGAGTCCTGAGAGGACAGGTGAATCTGAAAGTGCATAAGGCTATGGGACCAGATGGGGTGCACCCAATGGTGCTAAGGGAGCTCAGAAAGGTGCTGGTTGCACCTCTGACAGGCCTATTCAACAACTCACTGGAAACATGAGTGGTTCTAGAGGCTATCAACTATAGGGCAGTCAGTCTGATGTTAGTACCTCTCAACCTCCTGTCTTGTGAATCAGGGACAAGGCTTAAAAAAAATCAGGGACAGATGACCAAAATCAGAGACAAATCTTAAAAAATGGGAATATAAGCTCAAGAAGCCTGTTGCATTGTGTGGCTTAATATAACAAGCATTTTTTGATAGAGAAATACAATTAAGCAATAATGCCCAAAAGGGTGTGTGTTGTGCTGGGATAACGTCATGCCTCAGGTGGTTGGGCACGAGGCTGCAGGACGAGTGCGTCCAACAACTGAGGTGTGACGTTATCCCATACGACACACACCCTGGAGGGCATTATTGCTATTATACAATGGCTCGTTGTTATATATAAAATAAAAAAATAATTTTAAATAATCTTTTTATTAGTGTGGAAAAATATTTTTATTTCTTAAGAGGAGATGCAAAAAAGGGATCAAGCTCCTTAGTGATGAGACTAGACCTGTGATGTTGTGCTGGGATAATATCATGAGTCCAGCCCAAGACTGACCAATCAGAGTCCAGGATTTTTCTTGCCATTGTATAATGCTGCATTAATGCTTGTCATAACCTTATGCTTCAAATCTTGACTTTTCAGGGACTGAAACCAATATTTTAGGAGGGACAGAAGAAATTTTTGAGGCAAAATCAGGGATGTCCCTGAAAATCAGGGACAGTTGAGAGGTAGGTTTACAAGACCCAAGGCCAGCAAATGAAGAAAGGAACCTGCGCTCACACATCATGCAAAAATTATTTAAGGACTCACTCAGAGTGACACTGTGCAAAATCTGCAACCATATTGGACTGAAAAACTCCATACATATTTGGAGCAACTGCTCCATCACTGGGGCTACATGCAATACCTGAATGTTGTATATGACACACTGTGAATTGAATCTAATTAGTCAATTGAAAATTCAGTTGTTGGCTGAGAAATGTGTATGTGCCATTATGTTCATCTAATGACGATGCTGTCCTGTTTACCAGTGATCCAGACCCTAAGGTTCTTGAATCCAGGCTACAGAGTAATTTCGTACTCGTAGAAAGATGATTCCATAAGCACAAGTTAGTTATGAATTACAACAAGACTAAAACTATGCTGTTCCCTAGCTCCCAAAATAGGCACAGAACTCACCCTCTTTCTATCACCAACAAAGAGGGCTCTCCCCTGGAGCTAGTTCAGCTCTTTAAATATCTGGGGATTACTATTGATGTACAATGACCTATGCCTATCACATTGACAACATTGCTAAGGCTGTTAACTCCCGCATTGGGCTACTTTATAGGCATAAGCAATGTTTGACCCCAGAGGCTCTTAACAGAATCATTCATAGCTCTCTTGTCTCACTTATTGATTACGGCTTACCAATCTATGTATCAGCTACTGAAACAACTCTTCGCCGCATCATAGTTGCACTCAACAAAGCATGCTGACTCCTTACCTGCTCAGCCCGTCTGTCCCATACCTTCGACATGTACGCTCAGGCTAACTGGCTCCAATTCAAAGGCAGACTCATGTACCAAACATGTTTACTGTCCAGAAAGGTAAGCTTAGGCTAAATGCCCCCAGGAGTGCAAAGGCTTATTACCCCCACTATCAACCGTCGTTACACCAGAAGCTCTACCAGCCAGATTTTTTGTTTTTTTTAACCCTTATCTTTATCCACCTGACCTGCCTCTTCTCTCCACTCTCTCAGACATCCTCATTGGAACCCCCGTTCCCCGCCATGGTCTGCCCCTAGAGTGCCTCGATCACACATGCACTCCCTTGAAAACCCCCGTATACCCCCCTGGGTAGGGGTGGAGAGGGGATGCCCCTGCTTACCTCTCCAAACCAGCACTCTATGTGTATGCATGTAGATCTGACACAGTGGAGTCTCTGCCTTATCGGTTGGTCAGAGAAGTCCTAGGGAGGTGTCATCACCTAGGAAGGACGAGGTGTTTTTCCGGTTTCTTTCCCCATGACGTCGGCATGCAGTGAGGGGCTGTGAGCTGGGAGGCATGCTGAAACATACCTCTTGCTCCGCCCCCTGCTGACAGGTACCCAATCCCCTTGCTGCTTCTCCATCTACTGCGCTATTCACCCAGGCTCCCCTAGGTGGTAGCATTGCAGCAGGAGCCTGCAGTCACCCCCCCAGAGAATGAGAGCTGCCGTCGGGTGCTCTATCCTTCTCTGCCCTGGCTGACCCCCGCGACGCAGTGCTCGTTCCTGAACCTGGCTCGCATGGAAAGTGCAGGTGTGGCTTCCAGCACCTCAACCCTCAGTGCCACCGGGCCGGCTACCAGCCAGATTTTTAATATACCCCATTGTCGCACTTCTCTGGAACAAAGGTCCTTTGCCTACCGTGCCCCGCTATGGATGAACTCGCTGCACCATGACATCACTTCAGCATCCACTTTGGGCTCCTTCAAGGTTAAACTTAAGCAACAGCTAGTTGCTGATGCCTGTTGTGACTGCTTACAATAACCTTCCTTCTTATGTACAGCACTTATTCTAGCCTTATGCTATCCTGACCTTATGTATAACTGTTCTCAGCATGTATATAACTGTTCTAAGTTGCTAATCATTCTCCTTCACATTTCCTCTTGATCCCTTCCACTTTTTCCCCTCATCCCTCTATGACTTTCCCCATCCCCCTCCCCCCGTTATACCTGCAACTGCATACCTGAAACTTTCTCTGTAAACTGTTCAACCGAATCTGACTCCTGTATTGCTGTAATTGTGCTCAGCTATGTTCTACTGTTTTTTCTCGCATATGTAACTCTTGATAACCTGCGAGTTATCTCCCACTGTACCCTCATCCCCCAGGCCGCACTGGGAGACGAGCATCTTTTTGCTCAGTGTGCCATCCTGGTGAAACAATTTCAATAAATAAATAAATAAATAAATAAATATCTCCTGCGCTCCCTTGCTCACTTAAAAATGTTTTGTCCCATACCTTCTCACCCCTGACAAGGACCCTGGGCTGATTATTAGATATTAGGCTGAGTCTGTTCTCATTTTCCTGTAAAGGGTCATTTCATAAGATCCCATCCACTTTAATATGACCCTTTGAATTCCAGGTTTTAATCAAATATGCACCATGGCATACATTGTACAATGCCACATGTATTGGAACATCTTACTTCGAGAGGGTTCCTTCAGTAGGTCATCACATATAGGACTAGCGCCACCTGGTGTCGGGCCGCACAGCAGACTTTTCTAGCAATACCTGATGAGGGACCGCCCACCTGATGTCACGTGACTGACGTCAGCATGACTGTATATAGTGGGCAGTCCCCACGCCCTCCCTCCAGTTCTTTCCCGCCGTCGCCTTGTGTCAGTCGCATTGCAGACTTCCATATAGCGATCGTCATGAAAGTATCTTGCATAGGAGTTTCCTTCGCTAAAATTCTCAACTTTTATACCTTTTTCATTGATGTCTTCACCCAGGAAGAAATGCTCATTGTGTGGCATGCAGATCCCGCACAAAGTCAGTCACCTCAAGTGCATCCTCTGTTTAGGCCCGGACCATCCTGTTTCCTCCTGCCCTGAGTGCCAGACCTTCAATCAGGCCACAAAGAAAAGGAGACAGCGGGCTTTGGAGGCCCATCTTTTAAAAGCCCATCTGACTTCCCTTGAAAAGAAGATAGACCGGTTAAGAGAGTCCTCAGCCGAAAAATCTTCTCCTTCCAAGAAGCACAAGGAGAAATCCAGGGAGCGGGACCGCTCCACAGATGACGCGCAGCCCTCGACGAGCAAGGCCCTGCCACCACCCAGAAAATCATACAGTAAGTCTGTTAAGACCGCAGCAGGTCAGCCGGTCATCGGCTCCTCTGACGAATGCACCGCTTCAGCTGATAAGTTGGCCCCCGGTCCCTCTGGGGATTTGTTGAGCGGACGGTAAGCCGACTATCCAGGATATGGGTACTAGCCCGGCACCGATCGGTAAGCTGGTCAGGGACTCCTCCCCTGCCTGCCCAATTCCACCTGCTAAGACAGCCATCCCTGACAGTCGCACGCGTGCGGTTTCCCTGTTGGGGCCTAACGGCAACCCCCCAGACGTCCGGCGGAACCAGAGGGGAAAAGCCCCTGTCCCTCCTCTCCGCTCACCTGTACCGTGCCCTTCACCAGCGGGTACTTCTGGTGATGATACTGGAGAACCCTTCAATGTAGTCAATGCTTCGGGGTCAGCTCCACGTTTCCCTCTTGGGTTAAAGGAGAAGGAGGCTCCTCCTCAGCCTGCAGGCCTTACCGTGGAGGCCCCTCCTCCGCCTTTGGGTGGGATTCCAGCTCCTCCTCCTCCAATGCAGGACATCCTGACAACAGTCCTGCAGCCTGGCCCAGTCGACCGGCCTCAGCCATTGGCCCTGATGCTGGATGAGGTCCCGCTGCCAGGACCCCTTCATCCTGCCCCGATGCCAGACCCTCTGATGCTGGATCCCCTTCCATCACCGGATCAAGTGGTGCCAGTCCCGACGTTCGTTCCCCTGATGTGGGCTGTCCCGATGCCGGACCCCCAGCCTATATATACAATGGCGGGTCAGACATGGGTACCCCCGACACCTGATTTGACAATGGGGATCTACTCCAGACCCCAAACTGTCCCACATTACCTGCAGGGGTTTCCTGGGGACCACTACCCGGTGGGTCCCCCTCTGGACTGGAGTCATTTTGGACAGTTCTACTCTGGATTTAATCTCTGCCCTACTTATCAGGGATTCCAGGGTTACTACCCTCCACTGGTTATTCCTCCTCCTCCCCCTCAGCCTGTGCCCATTCCACCCCCCTCCTCCTTCGGTTGCTCTGGATTTCAAGGCTCTAAATGAGTCTTGGTGGCATGGGGAAAAGTTGCAGTTGGTCTCAGACCTGGAGACTAGGCTCCCACACCCACGGTCTCCCAGGTCCCCTTCCCCGAGCAGTTCCTCTATTGCTACTGTCCATGTCTCAGGGAAGACTCATCAGGATATTTCCCTTCCCGATACCCAACACCGTCCTGTCAAGGAGGTGGACGATGACAATAGCTCAGAGGGGGCTGATGACTCTTCAGAGGAATTCCCGTAGGTAAGCCTGAGGATCTGAGAGGCAAGGTTTCCCAAAATCTCCACCAGAGGACCCTGCCTTTTTGGACCTTCTGAGGTCCATGAAGGAGTATTTCGACTAGGAGTCTGAGGATCAGTACCCCATGAGACAGAGGCTTGCGGATCATCTCGACCTAGAGTCTCTGTCCCCGGTCCCCATTCCTCCTTGGATGGCACCTCACCAAGACCTCACCACTACTATCTGGCAGATGCCTCATTCCTTCCTGGCTGTCCCCACACAGGCAGACAGGCTTTACCGGGTGCCGAAGGATGCCCCGTTCCTGAAGGCTCATCCCAAAGTTGACTGTGGTCATCTCTGCGGCTCATGAATGCTCCTCAGCGCCAAAGCACATGAGCACCTCTCCTCCAGACAAAGAGTGGAGGCAGATGGACCAGTTCAGGAGAAAGATTTATTCATCGGCCACATGCACCCTCGTGTCCGACCAAAAGGCTACCTTGGCCAGGCTTGAAGCGCAAGTCCAGTCCATGGACCCCTCACCTTTAAAGGAGGAACTTGCCAAGGATCTTTGCCTCTCAAAAGTCTCATGTGGGCATGCCTTATGTGCCACTTACGACTCAGTCGATTCGGTGGCATGTACCTTGGCAACTGCCATTGCCCTTAGATGGCATTCCTGGCTTCACCTCTCTGGACTCGCCAACAAGGTCTAGTCGGTGATTCAAGATGCCCCCTTTAGGGGCTCGGTGCTCTTTGTGGGGACACCAAAGACCTTATCACAGACCTACAGGACAGGGGCCTTGCCCTTAGGTCTGTGAGGTCAATGTACTGATCGAGTTCCCAGCAGCAGCTCTTTCGGAAAAGGACCCGGAGGCAGAGAAAGAACGCTCCAGCACGCTGCCAGGGGAAGCATAAGGCCATGGGTACAGCCACCCCTCCTGCCTCCAAAATCAGAGATGTTAAAGGGGTCCTCCCCTGAATGCCCTGCCACTTCTTGACACCCTCCTCCCTGCCTCCTCAGTCTCTCGGCGGGAGCAGGTGGGGGTTCACCACGCTGCAGGGTGGAGGCAGTTACCCAATGAATGGGTCCTGCAACTAGTGTCTGTCGGACACACAACAGAGTTTCTGGAAATTCCCCCAAAAACTCCACCAAAGAAGTCCTCTTACTCAAGGGATCAGGCCCTCCTTGTTCGCGAAGAGGTAAACTCGCTCTTACTCAAAGAAGCAATAGAGTACGTTTCCCTCTGGCAAAGGTCCTGGTTCCAAAAAAGACATGGGACTTCAGACCCATACTCAACTTAAGCCAGTTAAACCAGTTTGTCAAGTACAAAAAAGTTTGGATACTGACACTTCGGAGCCTCCTCCCACTCCTCATGGATTACCACTGGCTCTGTGCTCTGGATATGCAGGACTGCTACGTGCACATCCCCATCTTCCCCAGCCACCGCTGGTTCCTGCGCTTTTGCTTCCAGGAGGAGCACTTTCAGCTTCAGGCACTCTCTTTTGGTCTGTCTTTGGCACCACAGGTCTTTACCATGTGTCTGGTGGTGGTTGCAGCCTTTTTGCGCTGCAGGGGTATTGCGATTTTCCCTTACTTGGATGACTGGCTGATTTCTGCTCCATCCAGGGATTCTCTACAGGAAGCTCTTACCTTCACCCTGTACCTCTGCAACAGACTAGGGATCACAGTCAGTGTTCCCAAGTCCTCCGTCATCCCTGAACAGAGACTTCAGTTTATTGGGGCAGTCCTGGATATGGTCCAGTGCAGAGCCTTTCTTCCTCCAGACAGAGTGAAGACCCTTCTCTGTCAGGCCTCCAATGTGGCTTCTCTCAGTACCATCCCAGCTCAGGATGTCCTGCACCTTTTGGGTCTGATGGCGGCCTCCATCATGACCATTCCCCTGGCAAGGCTTCACATGAGGGTCACTCAGTGGTCCTGCGGGTGCAGTGGGACCAGCTCCTGGACGACCTGGACCATTCAGTACTGGTCTCCTCAGTGGTTCAGAAAGAGCTGCATTGGTGGATGGATTCTCGCAATCTCTCCTTGGGGCTTCCCTTCCAGAGCCTGGCACCCTTAACTTCGCTCACCACAGATGCCTCGAATATGGGTTGGGGAGCACCAAGCCCAGGGACTGTGGTCCAGCTTGGAGACTTCTTTGCATATCAATGTTCTGCAGATGAGGGCGGTCCTGTATGCTCTACAGGCCTTTCAGTCCCTCCTTCCCAAGGGATCACTGCTAATCCAAAAGGACAACATGTCAGTGGTTTGGTATATCAGTAAACAAGGGGGAACCTCGTCGTACCCCCTCTGCCGGGAGGTGACGCGGATGTGGAACTGGGCAGTCCAGCACCATCTGGTCCTCGTGGCTGGGCACATTCCGGGCATTCTAAATGACCTGGTGGACAGTCTCAGCAGGACTCGGACCCTAGCTCAAGTAGGAACTGCATCCGGAAGTGGCGGAATCCATCTTCCAACATTGGGGGCATCCGGAAATTGACCTCTTTTCCTCCGACTCCAACGCAAAATTTCCCAGCTTTAGCTCGCTCGTTCCAGGGCATGGTGCTTTTTGGAATGACGCATTGTCTCTCTCTCTCGGACAGGAACATTTTTGTACGCCTTCCCTCCTTTTCCCATTCTACAGAGGGTCCTTCTCAAGCTTCAGGCAGAGACAGCAAAGATGATCCTTATTGCTCCTCTCTGTCCAAGACAAATCTGGTTCCCGCTGCTACAACAGCTTTCCAGGGAGCCACCGGTTCCACTTCCAGTGACCCACGACCTCCTGACCCAGGATCAAGGTCGATTGTTACATCTGGGGCTCAGGACCCTGCATCTTTATGCATGGCTCCTGCAGACATAGTGAGCTCTCCCTTCGGGGTCTACTCCCGAGTTGCTGAAGTGCTCATTGAGGCCAGAAAACCCTCTACTTGTTCCACTCATGCCATGAAGTGGAAATGGTTTTCCATCTGGTTGACCGCTAAGGGTTGGATCCCCTTCTCTTGCTCTGCCCCGCAAGTCATGGAATACCTCCTTCACTCGTCAGACTACGGTCTTTCATACTCTTCTTTGAAGGTCCATGTTTCAGCTATCTCGGCATACCACGAGCTAGTGGATGGTAAACCCGTGGTTCAGTTGTAGGTCTCAAAAACCTTTCTGAAAGGGATTCTCCATCTAAGACCCCCCCATCCGCAGCCCAACTCCACCTTCGGACTTGAACTTCATCTTGGAAAAGCTCACCCTTCCTCCTTTTGAGCCGGCTATGAGCTGTGATTTGTAATTCCTTTTCTGGAAGGTGCTTTTTCTTGTGGCTATCACATCAGCCCGAAGGATTTGGGAGCTTCACGTTCTAGTCGGCAAGGAGCTCTATCTGATTTTCCATAGGGACCAGGCGGTCCTCAGAACGCATCCAAAGTTTCTTCCCAAGGTGGTGTCAGAAGCAACGCTGAATCAATCAGTAGAGCTTCCTGTGTATTACCCATCTCCCTCTAACAGAGGTGAGGCACTCCTTCATATGATGGATGTTCATCGGATTCTTCGGTGTTACACTCACCGGACCAAAGAATTCCATTCCTGTGACCAACTGTTCATTTCCTTTGCCCCTAGATCGAAGGGCAAACAAGTTTCTAAGCAGGGCCTGTCCAAATGGTTAGGCAACTGCATTAGGTTCTGTTACCAGAAGTACGAAAAGCCTCTGCCAGGTCCCGTTAGAGGTCATCCTACTAGGGGCATGGCTGCTTCCATGGCCTTCTTACGTAACGTTTCTGTGGCCATTTGTGCCACTGCTACTTGGAGTTCTGTCCATACCTTTACCAAACATTACAGTCTGGACATCATTGAACGCGGAGGGCTGGCTTCAGCCTAGCCATCTTGCAGGGCCTTCTGTCCTAGGCTGGGTCCATTCTGGATCCCATTTTTTTCTGTTGGAGTAAGTTCTCCTCCTCCCTAGTTTCTCTCAGTTTCTCCTTGGAGGGACTGCTTGGGACTCTGTCCTATATGTGATGACCTACTGAAGGAACCCTCTTGAAGTAAGATAGTACAGTTACGTATCAACTTACCGTAACAGTAGATCTTCAATAGAGGTTCCTTCAGTAGGTCATATTTTTCCTTCCCTCCTTCCCCTCATTTTGTGTTTTACAGGGACTCCAAATCCTGTTTGCTGCTGCTGTCAGGCCTCTTCCTGGCTCTGGCAGGAGAACTGGAGGGCGGGTGTGGGGACTATCCACTATATACAGTCATGTAGACGTCCGTTATGTGACGTCGGGTTGGCGGTCTCCCATCAGGTATTGCTAGAAAAGTCTGCCGTGCGGCCCGACGCCAGGTGGCGACAGTCCTATATGTGATGATCCACTGAAGGAACCTCTCTTGAAGATCTACTGTTTTGGTAAGTTGCTACGTAACTGTACTTTCTCTAATCATACACTCATGTAATGTCTTGTATAATTCCTTGTTTTGTTTGTTCTCCGTCTCATACTTTCCCAATGTGTATTGTTCGTCTGACATTGAACCTATGAAATGAGCTTGTTCTCATAGGAGTTATCCGAAATTTCAATAGATAAATAAATAAATAATGAGAGCACTGCTCTTATTTTCAGTACTGATTTGGCCTTAGCAATGTCCCATGTAAAGAAACAGAGACACTTAATCTAAGTAAAAGTTCAAGCATAGTGCAAAATGGGCAATTAAAGGCCGGCCCACCGGTGCAGTGGTAGGGTTACTGCTCGCGGCGCCAGCGACCCAGGTTTGGCAGTGGACTTGGGCAGCTGGAGGGCCGGCCAGGGGGAGGAGGATTGAGCACTGAAAGGCTGCTCTCCTCCTCCGGATGGGGTGGGATGCAAGTCTGGCTACTATACCGCCACCTGGGTGACCACAGGTGGAGGTGCAGTGAAGGTAGCTTGCGGACAAGGGTGGGGAGGTGCCCATCGGAAGCCGGAGCACAAAGCACATCATGATATGCTTGGCCCCTAGGCTTTCCTAGAGTACAGATGCCTCGAGGGCTGGGACCAGAAAAACGGAAATACCCTGCCCCAGGTTCCTGTAGCTGGGTTCCGGTCATCCCGAGAAAATCCATAACTGGGCTCTGGAGATGGGCCAGCTAACCTCCCGACACAGTCTCGAGGTGTGAGAGGGGGTAAGGGGTGGCCCTCTCCTCCCTGCTCGGCGGGTAAACCACGGCAGGATGGGGGTAGGCAGCTAGTACCTGGAACAAGAGGTACCCAGGGCGGAACTACAGGAGCGCACACGACCTAGGAAACTCAGAAGAAAGGTTCCTGGAGCAGCGAAGAAGGGGGCAGAAAAATAGTAAGTAAAAAAAATTAAAAAAAATAGACAATTAAAAACTGTCCTCCCTAATGGAGTAAAGCACATTGAGAGACAGATCGGCACAAACATGAATAAACAGGTTAATATTTAAATACTCCATACAAAGCACTTGAGGTATATAAATGTAAAAAAAAACTAATTAAAGAGAACAGCATTATATGAAAGTTTCATTTCAGCATATCATTATGAAAAATGAACAAAGTCAAAGCTGTAAAATGACATGACTATAGTAATCAATAACCTAATATACTGTGAGCTGCAGCAGGGAGGAAGCTAGCAGCTATAGGCCAGTCAGTCTTGGTTCTATGCCATAATTGTGATCACCGAACAGCGATTGCTATTATCGCGAGTGTATATCGTCAGAAAGCAAATTGGTGATATACACTTACTGGCGAACCAAAACCCGGCAACCTGAAGTTTTTTTTTGGGGGTTGTCTTTGCACTTCAATTAGGGATTCCTAACTCGAGGGGGCACAAATTGCCACAAAAATTTAAATCCAGGAGCCGCTGCCTGTGGCAAAATTTAGTCCCTCTCATCCCCAGCCCCGAAGCCAGTACCTGCCGTGCCAGAGCCAGCCTCCCTCACCACCACACCACACAGCTGGCTTGGCGGCAGCAGGAACAGTTCCTGTACATAACCCTCTTCTCTATCCCTCCCCATTACCTTTTTCCTGTCGCTTCTCCTACCCTCACGATAGAACCAGTCACTACCCTTGTGGGTAGCCCATTCCAACAGCGCTGAATATGGAGTTGCTGTTTTGACAGTCACCCATATTCTGGCACTATTATCACTGGATACCGTCAGGCTGACATCTGTGATGGGGAAATTAATGGAAACCCTGTTAAAGGAAAGGTTGGTAGAGTATCTTAAATCCAGTGTGCTACATGACCCAAGGCAGCATGGATTCATGGTGTGCGTGTGGGGGTCATGTCAGATGAGCTTGATCGATTTTCTCGACTGGGTAACCAGGGAAATACATCAGGGTGGGGCAGTGGACGTGGCCTACTTAGACTTCAGAAAGACCTACAACACCATACCACATAGGATGCTTATAAGGAAACTTTGCAGTTTGGGAGTGGGACCCAAGGTGGTAAACTGGGTATGGAACTGGTTGATGGATAGCTGGCAGAGGGTGGTGGTAAACGGCACTCACTATAGTGAGGGGAGATTGACTAGCAGGGCACCTTGGGGCTCAGTAAAGGGACCATTCCTCTTCAATGTCTTTATAAGCAACACTGCAGAGGAGCTGGAAGGGAAGGTCTGCTTCTTTGGGGATGACACCAAAATCTGCAATAGGGTAGATACTTTGGAGAGGGTGGAGAAAATGTGCAAGCTTGGGTTTCAGTGCAAAATCATGCACCTAGGGCACTGAAATCCAGAGGCTGCGTATAAAATGAGGGAAGAGGTATTGAGTCACTGAACATGAAAGGGACCTTGGGGTTATCATACCTGATGGCCTCAAGGTTATGAGGCAGTGCAATAAAGCAGTAGACAGGACCAGTGGGATGCTGGGGTACATAGGGAGGAGAATCACCAACAGAACGAGGGAAGCAGTATAGTGCAGTGGTTTAAGGCTCTGAGCTGCAAATCTGGAGACCTGGATTTGAATCCCACAGCCCCCACTTGCATACTGTGTGACCCTGAGCAAGTCACTTAACTTTCCTGTGTTCCAAAGTTGCATCTATAAACAACATAGAAACATAGAGGTTGATGGCAGATAAGGACCGCAAGACCCATCCAGTCTGCCCATTTCTTTTTCTACCTTATAAATGTGCCATCGGCCTTTGCTCTGTCAGTGGCCTATCTATTCATACTCATCTGTATTGCTCCCTTATGCCTATCCCATGCCTGTTTGAAACCCTGCACTGTATTCATAGCTACCACTTCCTGAGAAAGGCCGTTCCATGCATCCACCACTCTTTCTGTGAAAAAGAATTTCCTCACATTCCCCCTTAATCGGCCTCCCTCTAATCTCATGCTGTGTCCTCTTGTCCTGCTATTTTTCTTATATTTAAACATGTTAGACTCTTTCACCTTGTTAATGCCCTTAAGATGTTTGAATGTTTTGATCATATGACCTCTCTCCCTCCTTTGCTCAAGGGTATACATATTGAACTCCGTTAATCTGTCCTCATATGTCTTCTGATGCAGTCCCTGCACCATTTTGGTTGCCCTTCTCTGGACTGCCTCAATTTGGTTAATGTCCTTGTGAAGGTGTGGCCTCCAGTACTGCATGCAGTACTCCAGATGGGGCCTAAGCAGTGTCTTTGTAAAGAGGGATTATTACCTCCCTCTTATGACTTGTGATACCCCTACTAATACACCCTAACATTCCCCTAGCCTTACCTACTGCTTTAGAGGTCTGCTTGGATGATTTCAGGTCATCAGTGATTATGATGCCCAAGTCTCTTTCTTTCTTTGTGACTGCCAGCAACCCCCCCCCCCCAGCCTATAGGTGGCTTCAGGGTTTCTCTTCCCTATGTGCATGATCTTGCACTTCTTTGCATTAAATCCCAGTTGCCACTCTTCTGACCATTTTGCTAGTTTATCCAGACCTCTTCTCATTCTGCCCACCCCATCTGGATCATCTACTCCGTTGCAGATCTTGGTGTCATCTGCAAACAGACAAGCCTTACCCTCTAGTCCATCTGCAATGTCACTAATGAAGATATTGAAGAGGACTGGCCCCAGGACTGATCCCTGAGGTACCCCACTTGTGACTTGCATCTCTTCTGACTGTATACCATTTACCACCACTCTCTGTTTTCTGCCCGTCAACCAGTTTGCCACCCAGTTGACCAACTTCTGACCCACCCCGAGCCTACCCAGCTTATTTATCAATCTTCTATGTGAACAGTGTCAAAGCTTTGCTGAAGTCAAGGTAGGCGACATCAACTGCTCCCCCTTGGTCCACCACTCTGGTTACCCTGTCAAAGAAATATATAAGATTAGTTTGACAGGACCTTCCTTTTGTAAACCCATGCTGTCTTGGATCCTGTGTCCCTATGGATTCCAGGTGTTGCACTATCCTTTCCTTAAAGAGTGCCTCCATAATCTTGCCCACTACTGAGGTAAGACTGACTGGTCTGTAGTTCCCTGCCTGCTCCCTGCTACCACTCTTGTGGAGTGGGATCACATGAGCCCTTCTCCAGTCTTCTGGGACCTCTCCTGTGCTCAGAGACTCACTAAACAGTTCTGCTAATGGCTCTGCTAGTTCCACCCTTAGCTCCTTAAGTACCCTGAGATGTATGCCATCAGGTCCCATTGCCTTGTCCACCCTGAGCTTAGCAAGCTCTTGTAGGACCCTTTCTTTTGTGAAGGGAGTAGGGTTCACCTCCCCCCCCCCCGTGTCCATGGTGCTGAGCTGTTCTCTTCAGTAAATACTGAGCAAAAGTATCTATTTAGGATAGATGCTTTTACAGGGTCCTCCTCCTCACATGCCCCCTTTTCTCCTTTGAGCTTAGCAATACCCCCTCTGGACTTTCTCCTTTCACTAATGTATCTATAGAAAGTCTTGTCACCTTCTTTTACTGTTCATGCTAGTGTTTCCTCAGTTTGGGACTTTGCCTGCCTTCCCTGCTTCCCTTAGGGCAGTTTGGTATGCCTCCCTATCTTCATCCTGCTGTGTTCCCTTATATTTCCTGAAGGCCAGCCTTTTGGCTCTGACCTTTTCTGCTACTGTGTTTGAGAACCAAAGTGGTTTATTCTTCTTTTGCCTTTTTCTGTCTAACACAATGGATGTTGCTTCAAGTATTGCATCCTTAATGCTTGTCCACTTTGCCTGTACCCCTCACCTGTGTTTCTTTTTGCCAGGGCTAGCTTAACTCTGTTGGCCATCTTATCAAAGTCAGCTGCTCTGAAGTCTCATATTTTTGCCTTGGAATAGGATGATTTAGATGCAGTGGCCAAATTGAACCATACCATGTGATGGTCACTGGCCCCCCAGGTGACCTTCTACCTCGAGATCTGTGATCCCTTCCCTGTTAGTCAGTACTAGATCTAGGATAGCCCTGTCTCTTGTGGGTTGTTGAACCAGTTGTTTGAGGCCCTCCCCCGCAGGAAATCCACCATGTGTCTAGTTCTGGCAGATGTTCCTGCTGGTATTGACCAATCTGTATCCGGCATGTTGAAGTCTCCCATTATCAGAACCTCCCCTTTAGCTGTCATGTTTTGTATATCTTCTAACACTAACACTAACACTAACACTAATGTGTCTATGTCCTCCCCCTGGTCTGGGGGCCTGTAGACAACCCCAGTTCTTATGGCTGTCCCATTTCCTGTTTCCAGGGTGATCCACAGTTCTTCTGGCTCCTTATGTGTATTCTGAATTTCTGTAGCTTTGAAATTTTCATTGACATACAGGGCCACTCTACCCCACCTTTTTGCACCTTGGTCTCTTCTGAACAGTACATAACCAGGTACTGAAGTCTCCCAAGTGTGGTTACTGGTAAACCACGTCTCACTAATTGCTTCTATGTCCAGTTTAGCCTCTGACATTATTGCCTGCAGGTCTGGGATCTTATTTCCCAGGCTGTGAGCATTTGTGTACATGATTTTCCATTGGCCAGATTTCGGTGTGTTAGTTGTTGGGTGAGGTTTGGCATTTCCCCTGTGCATCGTATGGGGAGACAGACCTTTTTTCTTACCTGGTGATGCAAATGAACTGCAAACATGATGAATCCCTGTTTGACCACTAGCTGAGGGGGGAGAAGTGTTCTTCCCATTCAACGTATGGGGTGCTGCACCCCTCTCCCCATTTGCTAGTTTAAATATTCTGCAAATACGTCAAACTTCTGCCCCAATGCACTGACTCCCTCCTTAGTCAGATGCAGTCCATCAAATTTAAAGAACTTTCGCTCCCAGAACTGTTGCCAGTTCCCTACAAATCTGTGTCCTTTTTCCTCGCACCAGCCCTTGAGCCACATGTTTAGCTCAAGGGCTGGTGCTCAGCTTAGTGTGCTACTCCTGGTTAAACAATTGGAAAAAAAAAATAATAAAAAATTGAGAAAAGTGGTGTTACCATTTTATCGATCGTTGGTGAGACCCCACCAAGAGTACTGTATCCAGTTCTGGAGATCACATCTCAGGAAGAATTTAGACAGGGTAGAGGTGTTCCAGAGGAGGGAAACCAAGACTAAGAAATCTCAGTATGTACACCCTAGAAGACAGGAAGGAGAGGGCGGACACAACAGAGACCTAGAAGTACCTCACAGGGTAAATACAGTACAGGAGGGGAGTATTTTTCATAAGAGAAGGTACATGAGAACATGGGGGCATTCAATGACGCTGGCAGGGGGGAAATTTAGGAGGGAAGTGAGGAAGCACTTCCTTCCTGAAATAGTGAATGCCTGGAACAGTTTGCCAGCGGAGGTGGGGGAGGGGTGAAAACAGTGCCGGGCTTCAAGCATACATGGGATAGGCACAAAGGAATCTTGGTCGAAAAGCGAGGGGGGGTGATTTGCTAGAGATTAAGTTTGGTCTGCACTGACAGTTTAGGCAAGGACAGAATGGGCAGAATGGGTGAACCAAGTGGTCCTTATCCACCAACAAATTCTGTGTCTGTGTTTCTGTTTTGGGGTTGCGTTGGTCTTCCTTTATGCATTTTGTGACTGCTTAACTGTAATGTATTTTATCAATCTTGCATTTTATCACTCTTGCCCCGTACTGTATTTTATTGACTCTTGCACCTTTGTATTGTTTATTCCCTCACCTCAAGGATGCATCTGGTAATGAACTGTTACCGGCTCAGTATGTCTTTTCCGGTTAAACGTTGTCTATTGGTGTGGAGAGGCAGACAGTGAGGCTGTCACCCAGCACTGACTTGACTGGGCATTTTCCCTTGTTCTCCCTGCCTCCTATGTACAGCGTGCCCATGTCTACACCCATAAGAGAGGCGACTGACGTGTGGTCACCCCCGCCAGCAATGGCCCCATGCTTCCTCCAGGTGCTGCTTTTGAGCAGTGCATGTCATCTCCCTTCCCCGAGAGGAGAGTGTCCATGCAGATGCTCTTACACCCTTCCTGCCAACTTCCGCTGCTGCTGTTCCCATGCTCGGGTGTGAAATGAGGTGCCACAGCGATCGCCAATCGCTCAGCGATATGAAGCCAGCTTTACTGTTAATTTTTGAAGGTGCCATTGAGGTGCATACTATAGTTTGAAAGGTGCAGAAAAGATGTATCTTAGTAAAAGTACAAGTTTTTAAGGTGCATGTCATTTGTGAAGTGTGTATAAGGTGGAGTTGAGGTGTACATAGTGCGTACACCTCAGAAAAGATATACACCAGAGTTCTGTCAGGGCAGGGCTTTGGGGAACCTCTCTGACCACACATGTCCCACCTTCAACTTGTGTTGTAACTCCTGAGCTTGTAACACTCAAACTGTCAGGATCTCCCTCTCCTTTCTAAAAACAGAGCAGAAAACGTTAGTGCTTCTGCCTTCCCCTTTACCACCCACCCAGAAGACTTCTTCAGCTGACGTTACCATTTTACCCCAACTTCAGGCCCAGCCTCAATTATGGTCACAGCTTTAATGTTGGCCCCATCCCCAACTCTGACCCTGTCTGCCCTTTTTGCATCTTACTCTTTCTGGCTGAAACTCCACAATTTGATTGCTTACCTTCTCTAAAATGCATTGCTGTTGCTGGTTGTTTTATCTGTTTTCTTTCCGAGTAGAACAGGAACACATGCTAACGGTGTAATTATGCCCAGCCTTGTTTTGTTTCAGAGCCTTGATCTACTCTTACTGCATACTGCTTGAATATTCAGAACACCCCCAAACTGTGCATGCAGGCACTCAGGATGCAGTAGTCTCCTCTGCTGCCACAACATCATGAGTGACTAGACTGTGTTGGGCGTGTTCCCAAGTCCAAGAAAGATGCAGTAGTGGAAGTTGATCAAGGAATGTAAACAGATTTTTTTGTGGCACTACCAATATGGTGTGTATATATCAAGTTTATTGTTTTCTAATATAAAAGGACATAAAACAGGGTGAACAGTGTACACCATAGAATAAAGCAGAATGAGAGAGCAGTCACGTGAAAGTGGTTCTAGTGACAGTCAAATGTAAATACAGCAAGACTGCAACCTCCATGAAATGGTGCCTATGTCATCCTACCTGCTGATCTAGAAAGCAGCAACAATACACTATGAACAAATAAAAACATGTGTGATCAAGGAGTCCGATACTATTGTCCAGGCATACCTCAACTGGTCAGAATATCATGGTTCAAAAGATGGTTCGAGGTCCATGACATGCAGCGTCCACAGTTGCCGGAGGTCTGTGAATGTGTGGAGGCAGTTTCTGAGAGCATCATCTGTTCCATGTAGTACAGCTGATTAACAATGGCCACCCAGTGTTGAAGTGGAGGAATTTCCACTTTAAGCCAACGTTTTGTTATAGTTAGGAGATTTGGTTGCCAGTGTCCTCTTCCTCCTCCCTTTCCACTACTTATCATACTCCTGTGCCTATTCCATGCATGCGTGAGGCTCCCCCACTGTCTTTGCCCTACCACCTCTTCTGGTAGGCTGTTCCAAGCGTCCTACACCCTCTGTGTGAAGAACTATTTACTTGCATCCCTCTTAAACTCTCTCCCCCCCCCAGCTTCAATGCATGCCCCCATGTTCTGGTGCTCCTCCTCCTCTGAAAGAGACTCACCATCTGCATCTTGTTCAACCCAGTGAGGTACTTATAGGTCTGAATTTTGTCCCCTCTTCATCTCCTCTTCTTCAGGGTGCACATGTTGAGCTCCCACAGACTCCCTCGAATGGTTTCTTGTGCAACCCCTGCACCATTTTGGAAGCCCTCCCCTGGACTGCTTCCATCATGTCAATGTCCTTGCGAAAAATCCCTAAGTGGTGGAAGTACTAATGGGAAGACAAACACTGGGAGATATCATGTAGGTTCATTAAAATTAAATTCTATATGCTTCTATAGAGCTGTGTAGGGGTGAAAAAGTCAGCAACCAATGTTGTAGAGATGCGATACCTCCACATACAGATTCAGATCTGGGAGATTAAGGGCCACCCTTTATCCCTCAGAAGTTGTATGATGGTAAACTTGATCTTGGGAGGTTTCCCATTCCAGATAAATCTAGAAATTAATTTAATCCAGGACCTAAAATAATATGGAGGAGGCAGTAATAGCAGAGTCTGCAAAAAAGATAGTAAATGAGGCAAAACATTCATATGAATCATGTCTACCCTTGTCAATAAACTCAAAGGGAGTTGCGTCCAGGTTTCTAAATCTACTGTTAGAAACATAGACTTTGACAGCCCACCCAGTCTGCCTATTTACCTACCTATCGGATAAGCTGCAGCCTGCAGATCCTAGTTTTACCAACATCCTACTTCCTCCTACTTCCCACTAGAATTGCCTTATGTCTGTCCCACGCATTCTCAAATTCCCCAAGTGCTCTAGGTTTAACAGCTTTAGATGAGTCAGATTTGGGGCCAAAAATCACTCCCAGGTATTTCATAGATGTTTTGTTCCATTTTGTGTCTTCTGTGATTGCTTCTTATAACCCCCTCCAGGCATACTACCTTCAAGCATCCCTTCTCACTGCCTCAGCTCCTTCTCCTCCTCTCCAACCCCCCATTACTGGTTATGGGATGAATCTGTCTCCTCTTCCTTTTCATCCCCCCTATTCCTCCTCCTTTGCTATTTCCCATCTACCATACACCCAATGCAATGCCCTCCCTATTTCTCCCCTCATCCCTCCCTCTTTCTCTCCCATACCACCCCCTCACCACCACTCTTCTTTCTCTTTTCCCACTAACCTCCTAACAACCTCCTAACCTCCTAACTCCTAACAAAGCTTCACTGAGTCTCCTATGACCTGTACTGTATAATAAACTTGCAACACAATTCCTTGACAATGCCTTTAGCTGCTATTATTGTAACATTACTTATCTTTTTTTTTTTTGTAAGTTCCATTGTAATGATCATGTTATGTTTTGTACGTTATTGCCTTGACGTGGAACCTTTGTAAAAAAGCCCTCAGTTCAAAGGTGTCATCTAAAATACAAATAAATAAATAGAAAATAAATAAATTTAAATGGCCTTCGATACCATTCCACATAGAAGACTTGTGAACATGCTGGGCAGCCTGGGAGTGGGTCACAAGGTGGTAAACTGGGTTAGGAACTGGTTGAGAGATAGAAGACAGAGGGTTGTGGTAAATGGTGCTCAAGCTGAGGACGGTGACCAGCAGGGTGCCACGGGGATTAGTCCTGGGCCCAGTCATGTTTAATGTCTTCATAAGTAACATTGCAGAGGGACTGAAGGGGAAGGTGTGCCTCTTTGCAGATGACACTAAGATCTGCAACAGGGTGGACACTCTGGAAGGGGTGGAAAAAATTAGGAGGAACCAAGGTAAACTGGAGGAATGGTCAAGAGCGTGGCAGCTGAGATTTAATGAGAAAAAGTGCAAAATCATGCATTTGGGGTGCAAGAACACAGGGGAGGCCAGCCCGGTGACACTGAGGGTTGAGGCACTGGATGCCACACCTCACACCTCACCGACAACCCGAGTTTAGCAGCGAGCTCGGGTGCCGGTAGGGGAGGGATTGGATCGAGTGCCTTTCAGGCTGCTCTCCTATCCCGGGAGAGGGTATAAGACAGCCTGGTGCTCCGGCGGCCCCTGGTGGAAGTCGGGGGTGCCACAGAGCATGGGGGGCTGCACCTAACCGCGTGGCCGACACTGGAAGGATTGCCGTGCACCTATGCGTCAGGGTGTGCCCACGCAGGGGGGAGCAGAACAAAGGAAAACCCCAGCTCATGGGGCAGGAGACAGCACCAATCCCCATGCCCTCCACTGGGTTCTCCTCGGCTGGCCTTCCAGTTCCTCCCTCCGTGGCCCACCCTGCAGTGGGGTTCTGACTTTTAAGAGAGCCCAAGATGCATAGGGCTACCCTTCCAGGTGGGTGAAACCGGGGGGTACCAGCTGCGGGGGGGGGGAGAGGAGGCACAGTCCAAGGGATCCATAGGTGGGCAGGAAAAAGATTGGATGCCTGAGAGAAGGCTCCACGAGCCGTGACCAGAGCAAAAAAAGAGTAAAAAAAAAAAAAAAAGAACCCAGGGAGGATTATTTATTTATTTATTTATTTATTAAACTCTAGGATTACAAATACCTTTGAGCAAGAACTGCTCATTTACAAAGGTTCCACGTCAAAGAATGGAAGGTTAACATACAAACAAAGGTAAACATTAATACAGAGTCTCAAAATACAAAATACCATATTTCAAGCAGGGAGGCAGCAAAAGGACAGTAAGGCTAAACGAAGCAACCAGTAGGGGTGGTGAGGGTGGGTGGGGGGTCAGGAAGGAGTGGGCAGGCTGAAGGGCTGTGTCTGGGGATGGCTGGTATGAGAAATGCAAGGTAGAGGGGACAGAAGTCTGAAGTACTGAAAGATAGGAGGGTGTGGGTGAGCTAGGGAAGGAGTGGGGGGAGGGGTAAGGTGAGAGGGAGGAAAGTGGAGGACGAGGATAATTGGCCAGAGGGAGTTTAGGGCCACATGATGCCAGGTGTGAATGTAGAGGTTGACCAATTAGGAGAAGCACTCACACTGGCTGGTAGTAGAGAGGTGAAGTCGTAGTTGCCTTTTAAATAGGCCGAGCGTAGTAGCTGAAAGGGATTCCTCGTTGAGTGAATTAAACCACTGGGGGGGGCCCTATGGGCGAATGACCTCTGTCCCATAGTGGTCCAGCATCTGGGGACATGGAAGGTTTGACTTAACGTACTTTGGGTGTGTTGGGTGCTGCAGTGGGCAGTCAGAAGCTTTTCAACCCCATGTGGCATGAGCCCAAGGAGAACCTTTTTGGTTAAGAGGCAGGCCTAGTATTTGATCCTGCTGATGAGAGGGAGTCACCCAGATTGGGCATACAAGTCACAAGTATGTGTTAGGCAGGCAATGCCCATAAGAAATCTGCATGCTTTGTTGACTGCCACAGATATCCTGTGGAGGGCTGTAGGAGAAGCAGAGCCATAGATGACGAGCCCATAGTCTATGATGGAGGTGACAAAACTGTAGATAGCCAGTCTAAGGGCCTCTGTGGTCATACAGTGTTTGTGCTTGTGGAGCAGGCCAATCCATATGTTAGCAGCCTTTGCAACATTGTCAATGTGCTGAGCGTAGGAGAAGAAACAGTCCAGAGTAACGCCGAGGTATCTGAACTGAGGAACCTGCTCCAGTGTAACCCCAGAATGGTTAGTGATGATGATGAAGAGTAGAGAGTTATGTTTGCTCCTTGCATTGCAGAAAGTCATAACTTTTGTCTTGCGGTAGTCCATGACAAGTTTGTGTGAGCTGAACCATTCCTCAACGTATTTGAAGTCACGCTGTAGCTGCCCTTCTGGATGCTTGGTGTCGCAACGGCTAGAAAACAGGACTGCGTCATCCATGTAGAGAAGTATTTTCTGATGGCAGATGCTAAGGAGGCCGTTCAGGAAGAGATTAAAGAGTTGGGGTCCAAGGATGGACCCTGCGGTACTCCTGAGAGGACCGGTTTCTTATCAGAGGTGACATCAGCAATCTGAACTCGCTGGACCCTACCCTCAAGGTAGCTTGTTATCCAGAGCAGAGCATTCTTGGACAGCCTCATAGTTGACAGTTGCCTGAGTAGGAGTGGATGATTGACGGTATCAAATGCCTTTGTAAGGTCAATGAATATTGCACCCACACAGTTTCCTTGGTCAAGGGTGATGTGGATGAAGCCCATAAATTCCAGTAGTGCTGTGCCTTTTTCTAAATCCATGTTTGGGGCACTGGATATCGAATTTTACCAGATACTCTATTAGCTGGTCTGATACGATTCATTCCAGGGCTTTAGATAAGGGGGGAGGATGGAGATGGGTCTGTAGTTGGTATGCAGTGACCTATCACTGCTTTTGTGTATAGGTGTAATGGTTGCCTGTTTCCAGAGAGATGGGAATTGGGCCAGCCTTAGAGAGAGGTTGAAGATCTTTATCAGGGGTTCAAGGATTTCATCTAGGACAAGTACAATCAGCTTCAGGTTGAGGAAGTCACCCCTGTACCCTGAATTGTGGCTGGCTTTGCAAATATATGTACGGACTAAGTGCATTGGGATCACTTTGAAGTAGAATTTCAGGAGTGAGCAATTGTTGCCAGTAGTGTCATGGTGAGTGGTGGTAGATGGGCCGTCGAAAAAGTCCAGTGGTAGTACACTGTCCAGGTTTGAAAACACATTTTTGAATGTGCTAGTGATAGTACCAAGGTCAAGCGTAGGAGTTCTGTTGATGTTTAGCATGGTGGGTGGAGATTTAGGGTCTTTCCCTGTGAGGTCTTTCATGTTACTCCAGAATTTTTTCCCATCCCCCCATGTGTTACATGTTGGGGGGAGACACTGATTATCACCAAGCAGGAAAAGGATTTGGGGGTAATCATACCTGATGACCTAAAGGTGGCCAAACAATGTGCCATGGCTGTGGGGAGAGCCAGTGAGATGCTGGGGTGCATACGGAGAAGTATCACCAGCAGAAGGAAGGAGGTGGTGATGCCATTGTACAGATCATTGATGAGGCCTCATTTGGAATAAGAAGAAGAATCAGCATTTATATAGTGCTTTTCATACACAGTGTATCCCAAAGCGCTTTAAAAGCAATGCTAGACTGGTAGTGAAGTGACTGAATGTGTAGTGGCGGCCATTTTGCACATCATCACCCACACACAGCCCGGATAATTGTGTGTATACAGTGTCCAGTTCCGGAGGCTGCATCTCCATAAGGACATAGACAGGGTGGAGGCAGTTCAAAGAAGGGCAACAAAGATGGTGCAGGGCCTGCACCAAAAGTCATATGAGGAGAGACTGGGAGACCTCAACATGTATACCTTGGAGGAGAGGAGAGACAGGGGAGATATGATAGACACCTAAAAATATCTAAAAGACATAAATAGGATATTGGAGGGTAGCATCTTTCAGAAAAGGAGATGTCCAGGAATGAGGGGGCATGACATGAGGGTTGGAAGGGGGTAGACTAAGGGGTAGCGTAAGGAAGTATTTCTTCACAGAAAGGGTAGTGGATGCATGGAATAGACTCCCAGCGGAGGTGGTGGGGCAAACACAGTGGAGGGATTCAAGCATGCATGGGACAGGCACAGGGGAACCCTAGCAATAGAAACAAGGAGGTAAAGTCGGAGATCTACAACTGGGTGATGCAAGAACTGGACAAGGGCCATGCAGAGGACGTCCTGTATTTGAACTTCAGCAAGGCCTTTGATTCAGTGCCGCATTGGATGTTTGGTGGGGGGAACTGGAATATGTGGGGGCGGAACTAAAAATGGTGAAACGGATCACAAACTGGCTAAAGGGAAGGCAGCAAAGAATGGTGGTGGGGGAGGGATCTCTCATCACTGAGAGTAATGACGAGCGGGGTAGAAACATAGACTTTGACGGCAGATAAGGACCGCTTGGCCCATCTAGTCTGCCCATTTCCCTACCTGCAGGATAGGCCGCAGATCCTAGTTAACCAACAGCCTATTTCTTCCTACCCCCCACAAGAATTGCCTTATGTCTGTCCCATGCATTCTTGAATTCTCCCACAGTTTTAGACCCCACAACCTCCTCAGGAAGGCTGTTCCATGCATCCACTACCCTCTCTGTGAAATAATACTTCCTCACATTGCCCCTGAACCGCCCCCCCCAACTTTAAATTGTGTCCCCTTGTTCTTGCACGTCTCTTTTTCTGAAAGATGCTACCCTCTTGGACTTTGTTGATTCCACTGAGGTTCTTAAAAGTTTCTATCATGTCCCCTCTCTCCCTTCTTTCCTCAAGGGTATACATATTAAACTCCTTTAGTCTCTCCTCATACAGCTTCTCTTGCAGACCCTGCACCATTTTAGTTGCCCTCCTCTGGACTGCCTCTATCCTGTCTATGTCCTTGCGGAGATGGGGTCTCCAGAACTGGACACAGTACTCCAGATGGGGTCTCACCAACTGTCTGTACAGAGGGATAACAACTTCCTGTTTTCTGCTGCTGATGCCTCTCCCTGTGCATCCCAGTATAACCCCAGCCCTCCCTACTGCCTTCTCACATTGCTTGCTAACCTTAAGGTCATCTGATATGATTACCCCCAGGTTCCTTTCCTTTTTTGTTGTTGTTACTACCTCCCCCCATTGTGTATTCTTCCCGTGGGTTCTTATTTCCCAGGTGCATTATTTTGCACTTCTTTGCATTGAATCTTAGCTGCCATACTTCTGACCATTCCTCCAACCTTGCCAAGTCCCTTCTCATCCTTTCCACGCCCCCTTGTGTATCAACCCTGTTGCAGATCTTTGTGTCATCTGTAAAGAGGCATACTTTTCCTTCCAATTCCTCTGCAATGTCACTTATGAAGACATTAAAAAGGATTGGGCCCAATACTGAATGCCGCGGTACCCCACTAGTAACCCCTCTTTCTTCAGAGTGGACTCCATTTACAATTACCTTCTGTGTCCTGTTGTCCAGACAATGTTTTATCCAGGCTACCACCCTGGGACCCACTCCCAGACTGGTTAATTTGACTATTAATCTTTTGTGTGGGACTGTATCAAATGCCTTGCTAAAGTCTAGGTAGGCCATGTCCACAGCCCCTCCCTGGTCTACTACTTTGGTCACCCAGTCAAAGAAATCAATTAGATTCATCTGACATGACCTTCCTGCTGTGAACCCATGCTGCCTTGGGTCCTAGCCCCACTAGCCTCTAGGTACTCAACTATTCTTTCCTTCAGAAGTGACTCCATCACTTTCCCTACCACAGAGGTCAGACTGACAGGTCTGTAGTTTCCTGCCTCTGTCTTGGTCCCACTTTTGTGAAGGGGAATCACATCCCTTCCTCCAGTCCTTGGGTACCACCATCCTCCCATGATTTATTAAAAGAGTTGCTAGTGGTTTCACTAGTCTCCCTTAATTCTTTTAGAATTCTGGGGTGAATTCCATCAGGACCCATTGCTTTGTCCACCTTTAGTTTCAGGAGTTCTTGCAGAACCCTTTCTTCTGTGAAAGGACTGGGATCGATCCCCCATCAAGAGTGCTTCTGTTAGTTGGATTAGGCACTTCAACTCTTTGTGAATACTGAGCAGAAATATTCGTTCAGTATCCTGCTTTTCACTGTCCCCCTGCCCACCCACCATTCATTCTATTCAGCCTCACTATCCTCCCTTTGTCTTTCTATCTGATGTACCTATAAAAGGTTTTATCCCCTTCTTAACTGAGTTGGCTATCTTTCCTCAGTTTGGGCCTTTGCTATTCTGACTTCCTCCTGCTTCCTTCTGCCTTAACTGGTACAGCTCTCTGTCCTGCTCCTTCTGTGTTTCCTTATACTTCCGGAATGCTATCTTTTCTTCCTGACTTTCACAGCCACCTCTTTGAGAACCATAGTGGCTTTTTCTTTCATTTTGTTTTGTTTATTTGCTTCACACAAAGGCTTGTTGCCTCTGTGATGGCAGTTTTGATGATTCCCATTGTTGCTCCACACCTCCTTCTAGCCTGTTTGCTAGTGCTTTTCTGAGGCACTCTCCATTCTGCCAAAGTCAGCCTCCTGAAGTCCAGTACCCTCACTTCTGTATGGCTTGACTCTGTAGCTGAGTTTAATGTGAACCATACTGTTTGATGGTCACTTGTTCCCAGATGGCAACCCAGTTCTAGATCTGAGATCCTCTCACTGCCCCCGTTTGAGAGTACGAGGTCTAAGATTGCTCCCTCATGAGTGGGTTCCAAAACTAGATGTCTGAGGCCTGCCACCTGTAGGGCATCAAGAATGGCCCTGCTATTGGATGAGGCTGCAGCAAATGTGCTCCAGTTAACATCTGGCATATTCAGGTCTCCCATCAACAGTATCTTCCCTTTCTCTGCCATTCTAAGAATGCCTTCTATCATATCCTTGTCCATTCCCTCCCCCTGACATGGGGGTCTGTACACAACCCCTGTGCGGATTGTGGTGCCCTTTCCAGTCTCCAAGGTGACCCACAGTGCCTCCTCTCCTCCCTGTTTACTCTTTTGTTCAGTTGCTTTTATCCCTTCCTTTACATAGAGAGCTACTCCTCCCCCTCTTCTCCCCTACCTGTCTCTCCTGTAGGTTATGTACCCTGGTATGTTAACATCCCAGTCATGGTTCTCTGTGTACCATGTTTCTGTGACTGCTACGATATCCAGGCATCCCTCTTCCATCAAGGCCACCAGCTCAGGGAGCTTGTTGCCCAAACTACGGGCATTGGTACTCACTACCCTCCATTTCCTGATGGCCTTAACCCTTTTTGCCCCATCCCTATCCTTCTTGCCTTTGTGACTTTCTCCATTTACCCCTGCCCTTCTCCCTATCGACACCTCTATATTGGTGTTTACTGCACTTACTACAGTGATTTTTTTTGGGGGGGCTAGGATTTCCCTGCTCCTTTCCTGTGCCTCCCCCCTTGGCTAGTTTAAATGCTTGCCAATGAAGCATTTAAACCTATCACCTAGGATCCTGGTTCCCCTCCTGGACACTCCTGAACAGATGCAACCCATCATGCCAGTACAGGCTTGCATCACTCCAGGTGGACCCCCCAGTCCCCAAGGAAGCCAAATCCCTGAGCTCCACACCAGTTTTTCAACCACTGATTGAATCCCATGTACCCATGGGTACCACTGGGATCAGTACTGGGACTGGTGCTGTTTGGGATTTTTATTGCAGATATCTCACATGGGATCTGGAGCAAGACCAGCCTGTTCACAGATGATACTAAGACAGGAGCTGTGCTTGATGACGCAGAGGGGTGGAAGTGGTTGCAGGAGGACCCGACTAAGCTGCAGGAGTGGGTGGAAACATGGCAGTTGGGGTTCAACGCCAAGAAGTGCAAGGTTATGCACTTTGGAGCCAGGAACTGGGGAGGGATTATCACTTGAATGGGGTACAGTTGGGGAGCTCCATAGAGGAGAAGGACCTAGGAGTGATCATTATGGGGAGCATGAACAACTCTGCTCAGTGCAGGAAGGCAGCAGCAAAAGCCAACAAAATGCTGGGATGTATTGCAAGAGAGATCTCCTCCAGAAGGAGGGAGATTATCCTGCTCCTGTATAGGTCATTGGTCAGGCCCCACCTGGAGTACTACGTGCAGTACTGGCACCCAATCCTGAAGAAGAACATCAGATTGCTGGAGGAGGTGCAGCGAAGAGCCACAAAGATGATCCAGGGATTGGAGAGCAAGCCCTATGAGGACAAGCTGGGAGAGTTGAATATATATTCACCGGAAGAGAGGCGGGATAGGGGGATATGATCGAGACCTTTAAGTATCTGAAGGGTATAAGACCAACACAGAAGGGATTTTTTCAGATGGGAAGGGGAGGGACACGAGAGGGCATGGACTGAGATTGGAAGGGGGAAGATTCAAGAGGGAGATGAGGAGACATTTTTTCATGGAAAGGTGGTGGACAAATGGAACACCTTACCAGATGAGATAGTGTCCCATAAGATGGTGGGAAGTTTCAAGAGAGGTTGGGACAGGGTGAGGATAAGGGATGCTGGGATGGGCGGGCGGGAGGGGCAGCTGCGTGATGAGGGGCTACACACTCGAGCAGACTCGATAGACCATGAGGCCTGTTTCTGCTGGCAATTTTGTATGTTTGTATCGAGTAGGGTCTGCAGCTTTTACAGTAGGCAGGGAAAATGGGCAGACTAGATGGGCCTAGCAGTCCTTATTTGCTGTCAAGTTCTATGTTTCGGTGTTAACTGCAACAGCTCTTTTAATTTCCTCACTAGGGTTGTAATTAAATCTAAGCAACTGTTTTATGAATATTTAATTTAAAACCCACTACTGAGACAAATTTTTGTAACTCCATGCCCAGTTCCATTTGGGACTGCTAAGGGGATAAGAGTGTCAACAAAATAAGGTCCTTGTTAGTTAAGTGGTGGCCATGATTTATTCCGACTGGCCATCTAAATTACTAAATTGTAACTTTTAAAAACAGCCCTATTCATGTCAGTTACGCCAATGGATATCTTCCAGTAAGATGGTTCTGAATTCTCAAAAGAGTAAAGTGATGTTATTTAGTAGTTCTGTTCATTTACGGGACAATCCTAGTTTATTTATCCATGACATTCAAGGTAATTTAATTGACCAGGTGCCTCAATTTAAATACTTACTGTAGGTGTATTATTGGACCAATCATTAACTTTTGCTTCTCCAGTGAAGTTGGTTAAGAATAAAGTTCATTCTAAGTTAGGGTTGCTTTATAAGTTTAAAACTTATCTATCTTTGGAAACTCGGAGACAACTTGCTTTGGCTGTACTAATGCCCCACTTAGATTATGTCTCTTCAGTGTATGTGGAATTAGGTGTTAGGGAGAAGCAGACATTATGTGTTGTTTATAATAACATTTGTCGTTTTGTATCAGGTGTGCCAAGTTTGACTCATCATTGTTTATTGTATTTTTCTTTGAACTGGTTATCTCCTTAATTTAGGTTTATATATGCTCTGGGTAATTTGGTCCATCTGGCTGTTTATTCTGATGTTTTTTTTCCCCTTTCTGATTTGGTCAGGAATCAGGTGATGAGATCTTCCCTAAGATCAGCTGAGGGCATTACGTTGGAGGGTTATTCTGTGAAGAATAAATATGGTTCTTGTTCATTTTCATTTCAAGCCCCCAAATTGTGGAATGAACTCCCTGTTTCCCTGTGTGTACTGAAATCACATAGTATTTTTAAAATTAGATTTAAAAAATATTTGTTATCTTTGATGAATTGTACTTGTGTTTGAATTATTAGTTGGTAATTTTGTTATGTTGTTAGTATGCTTATTTTGTATTTATGTACAGTATGTTATATTGTATGTATGTGTTTGTCCAGGTTGGGCCTGAAAAAGGGCCTTAGCCCAGTTGCCTTAACCCAGTTAACAAATAAATGAAATGAAATGAAATAGACACTTGCCCTGCACTCCTCATACAGTGATGTCACAAAACAGTAGTAGTGCGGGGGCGGATTGGGGCGAATCACAGTCGGCAGAGGTACAAGGAAGTGGAAGGGATCAGCACAGCAGAGCTCCACAGAGCAAACATATGATCCCTTCCCTTCCGAAATTGGAGCACTCAGTAAAGAAACTATTAGAAGAATTTGATTTGGGGGCAGGTAAGGGTTATTTGTGCTTCTTGGGGGGACCAAGTCAAAAGTTGCTCTTTAAAGTGCAAATGTGAGGTTTAACATTATACAGGCTAATCAACCCTAACTATAGGGGCACAACCATGCCCCTATAATAGATATGTGTGTGTGTGTGTATATGTATACACACACACACACACACACACACACACACACACATATATATATATATATGTATGTGTAACCCCTAGGTGGCGCTACCCCAAGGGCTATTACCTCTGCCTGCTTGGCTAATTGCAGGTTAAGGGGCCTGGGTACTGACACAGGTGCCTCCTCCTGGAGGTCAGGGTTGTTAGTGGTCAAGCTAACCTGGGTACAGCCCTCCGGGACACTGTAACCCCTCCCCCTTTCCTGTCTAGTGGCCAGAACAATATACAGTAATCACTTTTGCAATTACCCTTTTTCACCATGCAGTTACCCATACTGTTTGCACTTACCACCAGGGCTGGTTCCTCTGGCTCGACCCTGGGGACCCCCTGTGAAAACAAGGTTATGCACAGCAAATGGTAATAGTACAGTACTTTTGACACAAACTGGAATCACAGTCAGGTTAAATGCAAAAAGAGTTAGATCTGATTTATTCAGGGGACTTGAACAAGGGAGGGGTATAATCAGGTTGATTTGCTTACGGGCCATATCAATCAAGCAGTCATGCATGCACTTCAGAGTCCCTCACAGTCACATACTCTGGGTACCCAGGTAGGAAAAAGGTGGGCTAGCCAGGAACGTTACCCGGGGTAGGCCGGCGTTGCAGCTGGTTGGGGCTCTGTGATGGAAGAAAGCAACATGCACAACACACACTATTTGTAATCCGGAGCCGGAGGGCTCAGTTTATGAAAGAAAAGACAACAAGGCAATCAGATGACAACACTTTAGATTTAGCCGTTGTTGCAGTAGTTACCTTGATGTTTACTCACAATACCCAATACAGGACACCGGCAGGATGAAATCGAAACTGCAGGTTGTTGAGGTGGAGTGCCAGGAGAAGCAGGACCCACACGAATCACCGAGGCATCATTCCTGTTCAAGGCATTGAGCAGGGGGCTGATCCCCAGGCAGGTCTTTCGTTGATGGCTTTCTCTGTGATATGAGTAATCTGGCTGGGCCAGTATGGCAATGCCCAGGCCAAGTGGAGATGAATGCGGATTCAATACAGTGGGGCTGGTTGCAGCATCCAGCAAGCAGAACACAGTTCAGCACACAGTGGGGAACCAAATCATGACCCATTAACATCACACAGCACATTTATGGTAAGGGAATACCACTGTACCAGGCAGGTGGCAATCTGGTCACAATTACAGAGTCTGTGCACCAAACCGGGATACTAGCAATCACTGAGGTCCTGACAGGCCGATCGTATTCAGCAAATCTTAGGTCTCCTTCAGGGTTTAAGCCTGGTCACAGTTCTGTGGGTTTAAGCTCTCTCTCTCTCGCTCTCTCAGTTTGGATTCAGTCTGAAAATATCCACAAGTTCTCTCTCAGGGACAGCAGGTAGGCAGGCAGACCAAACTCAATCCTTCCACAGTTCTCCCGCGCAAACTACATGGAAACTGCTGCTCGACTATCTGGAGCTGTTCACTCTTTCACTTCCCAACTCAGACTGACCGTAACTGCAAGCAGCCTGGGACTTTCCCCAGGATCCAAACAGTTTGGTTGGCTGATCTGTCTGTCAGTCAGTTCAAGGGCTCCCCCTCCAGGTCCATTTGGGCACCAAAGTTCCAAAACTACAATTCCTACAGAACTTTGCTCCCACAAGACCCCTGGGGAGAGGCTCCATTTTAGAGTCCCCAAAGGTACCGACTGGTCCATTCTGGCAGTCCAGGACCAAGATGGTGGTGACAAACAAAACTGTCCATGCTGCAAAGAAGGCAAGTTAGACAAACTACAATATCGTTACTATTTTAATAGATAATCAGCAAATGAGTATAGCTTCCCACAGAGCTCCCTCTGCGCAAACAGCGATGGCAGAACAGAGCAATTATCTGGCAGCCCGGGAGGGACTCGAGCATAGAAGCACTCCGCCCCCTCCCCGACTACTTATGACTGCAATATAGGCAGCTCTTAACGAGACAATACACAAAGGCTGTACAGGCACTCTCTGGCAAACATGTTTAAACTGCTAAAATGCAGGACACCAGCCCGGCAGTGAGCATTTAGGTAAGCCCAAGGAAGACTTTTCAGGAACCCCCATTAGTAGGGGGGTTACATATGTATTTGTAAAATTTATTAATGCACCAGTTAGGTTGAGTGATAAAAGTAGAATGTATGTTAGAGCCTCTGCTTGCTCACTCCTCATTTCAGACGCAGCAACAGGTATTGTGAGGCACCTTTTGGGGTTGTCAACCCTAATGCTCACCCCATTCCACAAGTAAATAAGCGGAGATGGACACAGTGTATGAGAATGGATTGAGCGTTCGCGCCGAAAACCCCAAGGCACATCCCATGCCTGTTGCTGCCTGCAGGGTGAGGGTGGGGTGTTAGGGTTAGAAACCCTAATGCCACTTTTCCCTACTTTTGTTGCTTCTCTAACTAGTGCATTAATGAAGTTTTTGCAAAGAGTGTCCTTACTTTTTGAGATAGTATAATTGTATCTTCATTTGTCTGTGGGAGCGCAGGGCCCTCCCATCCCTCCTTAGATGTGTACATATACAACAGGAATGAAATTGTCAGCATAGCCTTATTACCCTACCTTATGAACCCAATAATGAAAATTTTGAAATCCCTGTCAAAATGTGATTCCACGCCACTTCAATGCCATTGCATGCCACAGGTGCGAAAATACAGTTTGGCTAGGGTTTGAAAAATGACAACTGTCATGTTCATGAGGTGGTGTAAAAAGATGGTTATGTTGAAGATTATGAGTCAAAATATTAAAAATTGCCAAAGTTAAGAGGGGTGGTGCTAGCAGCTCAGCAGGAAAGTCAATCTTTTGTGAGTTCCTATACAAAGACTTTAAATTTGAGATATTTGCCATTACAAAGTGGTGCTGTTGTAACTATTTGTGGATTTAAACATCTACTTCATGATCTGCTTTAAGCCTTTTTTGTTATTGGAGGATGGGTCGACCTAGAAATACCTAGAAACAAGATCACTGCTCCAGGACTGTTGTATGCTCATGGGTCTAATTTGCTGCCATCCGCACCAGATGGATCTCCGGTGTTGCTTGAATCTCTCCAAACAGCGGTCAATGCCTTAACTAATTCTATCCATTTATTAGATATAAATTTGACTCCTACTCTGATAAATTAATAAAGGTGGAAACTACTGTGGAGGTTATGGGTCCATCCATGGAGGAATCGCTGCGTACTGCAGGTAGAGCCTTATCTGTGGTGGTGACTTCATTAAAAGGAAAGGGCCTGCTTAAAGCCCAAATCGAGCAGCTGGAAAACTCTGTTTGGGCTCCCAACATCAGACATTTGGGCATGCCGGAAGGTGTAGAAGCAGAAGACCTGCTGAGTTTTTTTGAACGATGGATACCAGAGGCATTAGGGCTGTGTTTTGCTCCAGTGATTATGAAGGCATATCGAATTATGCCTAGAAGGGCCTGCAATATAGAGAAGGGTCCCCACATTATCCTGATGGTCACACAATCATCCAGCACGTGTGACAGAATATTGAGAGCGACGAGAGATTAAGGGACGATTGAGTATGAGGTGACCAGACTTTTATTTTTTTCCAGATCACTCCTTTGCCACAAGGAACAGGCATAAGGCCTTTGAAGGAGTCACCCAGAAGTTGCGAGCCATGGACATTCCTTATCGATTAAGCTTTCCTGCTAGGCTTCAGTTCACGTTGCTGGATAAAATGTTTGTGTTCTTTTTTTTTGTATTAATATTTTATTAGTTTCAAACCACAAAGATACAATATGATGCTCGTTAGATTATTGGTTACAAAGTCATCAATAAAAGCAAAGAAACATTAACAGGTTACCAGAAGGTTACATAAACGATAACTTACTCAGTCAGACTAATAGGACAAAAATGTACGTCTTCATGGATCCCAAAGCAGCAGGGGCTTGTATTGCAAAGGTGCAAGCTCACACGGAAGCAGTTCCTAGAGAAGGCCTGGAATCTGACAATGAAGCTGACTGAGACATGGCCTGAGATGTAAGTACAACATGAATTCTATTTTAGGAGTTCAGGAAACGGGCACAGGAAGCCAGAACATTTCACATCATTCCCTGCCTGAAAAGAACTACATATATGACTCTATGTTCCGGGACATTAACATATGTGTGAAATGCAGTTCTTGTTTTCTGACTCCTTAAGTTAAATGTTCGAGGTTCACAAGTGTTTGTTAACGTTAGTATCTCCAGTTAAGGTCCTTGTTGGTCTAGGAATGACTGGGATTCAGGAGGGGTACAGTTAAGAGGTATACAGGTAAGGGGGATGATGGTACCAGGCAATAATTGCACTGTGTCATTAAGGTGGCACCTGGTGAGATACTTAGAGTGCGATTGCTTCATCGAGTGGGTTGGGAGCTCCGAAGTGACCCATGAAGTGCGTGCTGCCATAGTGAAGATACTTTCTTTTATGTGTAACTGCCAGGTTTACTATATCATTGGCCCCTAGTTTCTTGTTAATCCCTCCAGTATCACCAGTTAGAAAGAATAGGGAACTAATCTGGGTAGGATGCCGACTGATTTACAATAAATAAGAATATAAAAGTTGATAGACGTGTGTCTCATATAGGTGTAACAGAAATATAAGAGCACAAGAAAGGCAATGAAGTTTTAGTTTACGAAATGATTAAAAGTATGCAGATAGGCTGTAGTCAGCCTGGTTAACGTATCCTGTATACCAAAGTTTGTTATAAAGATTTTGCATTGGCTGCTGAGAAAAAAGCTCACTATGGGTCAGAATACTGTGTAATATTTTAAGTGCATAGTCCCCATGGTGGTAAAATAAAAACAGGGCAGCGTACATCCTGTATTGAATATGCGTAAGCTGAAAAAAATTGTATGTGGCTTTAGCCCATTCTTAGGTGGAATACTGTCTGTACAACTGATGAAAAATCAATAAAATAAAAAAAAAATTGCCAACATTATATGGGAGCGTAGCGAAATTTCAACATATGGGCATAACTTTGGCATTTTTAGATATTTTGACTCAAAAATTTTAACATAGGCTTCTTATGACCCCATCTGATGAATAAGAGTGGTGGACATTTTCAAACCCCGCCCAATAGGTGATTTTGCCAAAAGACTTTCCAGACAGATTTGCATAATTCCACCAAAATTGTCCATGAGGTGGAATCCCAAAAGGTCATGTTGAAAATCTGAGCTCAAAATATGTGAAAATGGCAAAGTTATGCCACAAAGTTATAAACCCCATTGAACTACATTGAACCGCATTTACCTCAGTTTCTCATACTGCAGTCAGCGGTTGCAGCAGCAAGACATATCTTCCATCAGAGAGTGGATCTTCATCCTGTAACCTGTTCAGGTTTGTGAGGGTGTGTGGGGGGTATGAGATGGGGGATACTCAGTGGGAGGTTGGGGTGGGGTGGGGTCAGATCGGCGAAGGATCGTTTTCTTTTTACAGGATAAAAAAAAAGACATCAAGGGACCATTTTCTTTATTGCGTTAAACCACTAAGCGAGGGTGAGAGGGGGCACCAGTAGACACCAGGGAAACAATAGATTTAGAGGGGGATGGTGATCGGAGGGTGGGGGGGTGCTGCTAGACACCAGGGAAAATAACAATATAACAGGGTCAGTGATGGGAGGGTGGGAGGCACCACTAGATCAGACATTATTTATTTATTTAGCTTTTATTTGCCAGGTAAGCACGCTAGACAGTCAAGTGCCTATTTTCAGGTGTGACCCGGGAGAATTACAAAGGTACAGGCAATAACAATTCAGAGACAGGGTAATAGCAATCAACAAGGTACAGTCAAGTACAGTCAGAGAGTTTAGGCAATATACAGATACAGTGAACAAAGTAGTAGCAATCAACAAGTTACAGACAGGCATGGGCAGAGAGCTACATCCAGGTAATGACAGAGAACAAATATAATACAAATACAGTGTTAAGGTGTGGCAATCTCAGGAGGAAGTAAGGAAGGAAGCAAATCAAAGAATCAGCAGGGCATTTTTGAGGAGAGCACTAAGGGTGCACGCACTCAGTCATAGATAGGCACTTGGCCCACCGTGGAGGGTGGGACAGCTAAGAGCAAAGGCGGGCAGAAGGCATATACACACACTTGGTCATAGAAGGGCATATGTGATGAAAAATATTTATGGATAATGGAAAAGTCAAACTAAGATGCAACTTGGGGCATTTGGTGCCATTAATTCAAAGCAATATCAGTTATATAACAAAGGGGCAGCACTGGAAACAGTGAAAGATTATGTTTATCTAGTGGTGTGTTTTTCATTAAAAAAATATACAGGGAGGGCAAGCATAGGCTGGGAGGGTGCACTAGACACCAGGGAAAAGTCTTAAAATTAGGGTAATGGGGTCAGAGGGTGGCTCTTCATCCTGTAACCTGTTCAGGTGAGTGAGGGTGTGTGGGGATGCCACTAGACACCAGGGAAAATTGGTGTTATTAGTGGGACAGCGACCGGAGGGTGGGTGTGCCACTAGACACCAGGGAAAAGATTCTGCTACATAAAAGAGTTTTTCCTCACGAAAAAAGATTTTTTTTGTCACTCGTGATACGAAAAAAGAATCTTTTTACCATATCACGCGATACAAAAAAAGAGATTTATAATATTAAAAAAAAAAAGATTTCAAGGGAATTTATCAAACTGTTAAGTGCAGAATCCAGCTGGGGGTGGGGGTCCCCATAAGCAAGCTACATATGTTGGTCCTTCTCAGGAATGTAATTTTTGTGGGTTTTCAGATTTGAATTTTAAGGGAAAACAGACAATAAGATGGCGGTAAATGAAACAATCATTTTTCTCTCATGGAAAAAGATCACATCAATATGAAACAAGAATTCTTTTTTTGTTTCATACAGCTATTTTAAGTCCTTACTGAGCATGCTATGAAGCAATTTTAAAAAATGTCATAATTAGGGGGGCAGTATAGTGCAGTTGTTTAAGACTCTGAGCTGCAAATCTGGTGACATCCAGCAGACCAGACCTGGGTTTGAATCCCACAACTTCCACTTGCATACTGTGTCACCCCGAGCAAGTCACTTAACTTCCCTGTGCTCCCAGGTCGCCCTTGTAAAAAAGCTTTCAGCTTAGTGTGCTACTCCTGATTAAACAACTAGAAAGAAAAAAATAACTTCAGAATGGATTAATATTTTTTCACCAAACAAGCAAAAGGCACATCTGTGGCCCAGCCCCCTTTTATCCTGAACATTTCAGATCAAAATTCCAAATGGTCAGGGTAGTAGCCAAATTCAAAGAAATCCCATTCAAACCAAGGGGGGAAAACCTACAAATAATTCACCATCCAGATTTCGGACAATGCACATCCAACTGGAACAAAATTTGGCACATCCAGAGATCTACCACACGAGACCGTGCATGCAAAATGTCATGCAAATCTGTTGAATTGTTGCAAAGTTATTAAAGTGCAAAAACTGGGGTTTAACATTAAACTGCCTATGCAACCCTAACCATAAGGGCACGACTGCGCCTGAATATATGCTTGAAGTAAGGATTAACCCATGACAGAGCGTGGGTTTACTTGAGAATTAATCCATGCAAGGGGGGAGGGGGCTCCAACCACTCAGGCCTGGATTAATTTTTTAAGTTAACCCACGCTCTGGAATGGGTTAATTCACTTGTAACATGGCTAAGAAAAAGGGTTCGGGAGAGCTCCGACTACCTTTTCCTTACCCGTGTTACAAGGAGAAGTCGGCAGCAGAAGCATTATGAGTATGAGGGATGATGAAACTGGAGTCGGGAGAATGAAAGCACACTGTTCAGAATTGAGAGAAAACAACTTTACTATGTGTGGGCATTTTGCTGACCAGGAGCTGTGCACCAAGCAGCAGAAGGAGTAGCACTTGTCACTTGGAATATGGGCAGCCGAGTAGCCAACATGCAGCAGTGAGCTGCACTGAACAGACAGTTTCTCATGTCGTAATGTGTACTGTTCGTCCCGGCACTGTTACTTCGCCCTCACTGTTATTTTTGAGTAATCACAGTGACAGTTGATATATTGCTGTCTTCAGTTTGTTTTCTTTCCTGCCACAGTAAATTTGTTTTCTCTCAAGTCTGAACCACTGTAAAAGTTCTGGAGTGGGTTAATTCAGAGAGCTTCGACTACCTTTTTCTTACCCATGTTGCAAAGAGGAGTCAGCACTACAGGTAAGTAGGGTACAAACACTATGAAATGATAACATTTTACAGAGGTTTACAGTTAAGAAAAAACAAGGCTACTGTGGCAGGACAGAACAAAAACTGAAGACAGCAGTATATCAACTGACAGGGTAAAGTAACAGTGCGGGGAAGAATAGCACACTAGGACATGAGAAACTGTCTGTTCACTGTAGCTCACTGCTGCATGTTGGCTACTGTGCTGCCCGTGTTCCGAGTGATCGGTACTGCTACTTCTGCTGCTTGTAAAAGGGGTAACATTCACAGTGAAACTGCACTTCATTATTTTTGTTTTGCTGTCAAACTTGTTTTCCCTCAATTCTGAAGCACTATAAAAAGTTCTGGAGTGGGTTAATTCAGAGAGCTTCGACTACCTTTTCTTTACTCATGTTTCGGCACTGTGGGTAAGTAGGGTTCAAACACTATGAAATTATAAAGTTTTACAGTGGTTTACAATTGAGAGAAAACTTACTGTGGCAGGACAGAACAAAAACTGAAGACAGCAATAGATCAACTGTCATGGTGAAGTAACACTGTGGGGAAGAGCGGTACACATTACGACATGAGAAACTTTCTGTTCACTGCAGCTCACTGATGCGTGTCGGCTACTCTGCTGCCCGTGTTCTGAGTGATGGGTACTGCTGCTTCTGCTGCTCATAAAAAGGGTAAAAATTTACAGTGAAACTGCGGTTCATGATTTTCATTTTGCTGTCCGTGGCACTGTGCACACTACGCGCTCCCTTCCACACTGCTGACTGCCATGTCATTCTGGAGCCTAGGTTATGAACCATGGATTTCTTGAGAATTAATCCATGGTCAGCTGCTCTGGTTGCACTAATCAGGTGCAACTCTTTCTTAGTCATGTTAAAGGATTTTGAAGGGGTTTAAATATGCTTAGTGGCTAAATACAGAGTACATATTTTTTCAGGCCTGGAACACTAGTAGACTGTAACTTTCAAACGGTGAGCAAAATAATCTGTTTACAGTAGTTCTGAACTGTAGATGAGTCAGAGATAAGCACTTGCTGTTGATGTGATTGATAGTGGCTCAGTGGGTAGTGCATGGGCTTTGAAATTTTTTTTTTAGATCAGAATTTTTTTTTTAGACCAGGTGGTCATGAAGTTTGAGTCTGGGGCACAACTATCATAAAAACCTTTAGGTAAGCATTTATAAAATCACTGATGGGAACCATTTAAGTATTATAATACATACAAGTTTCATAATTAAATTTTGACAACATATAAACCCCGATGATGCAGATGGACCCTGTAGACATACCTCACAATGCCCCAACCCCCCAAAAGCCCAACAATACTCTATATTCAGAATCTTTGGATTTGACCACCCAGACCCACAATGAAGCAGAGAGTCTTCCATCTTCTAATGTCTGTGAAGCTGACAGCTTTGGTTGAAGCATGCCTGCGTGTGTGTCTGTGTCACATACACACACCAGTCAGTCATGTGTGTGACACAGACGTGCTTCAATTAAGGGGATCAGTTGTGTGGCACAGGCGTACATTAGAAGGTGGAAGAAGTTTCTTCCCCTGTCCACTCCATGCTTTAGCTTAGCTAGTAGGCACTTGAGTACAGCAGTGGTAACTATGTAATATAGCAAAAAAATGCCAAGAAAAACACGTACTTGAAAATGCACACTGATTTGCTATTCATTTGTAGTTCCATTCACCCTGTTCCCAGGTAGTGATGTAACAAGGATTTGAATGCCATGTCTATACTTGTACAATAGGTTAGGAAAAGCTGACCCATGTAACAGATAATGTAGCTTGCAGATCAAAAAACAATTTTTTGTGTTTATTTTATTTAAATATTTGGTTATTGGGAAAGGCACACTGAGCCGGGGTTTGTTTCCAGGTGCAACCTGGGGGAAGGAGGTACAGATACGTTACAAGCATTCAGCAGACTTACATTTGAAACAGAACAAGCAGCGAGGAAAGAAAATTTGTACAGAAACACAGAAGCGCTATAGGACAGGATACCCAAAGCAATTAATGAATACACTACATAGTGGAAAATTTTTGTACAGAGACATAGAAGCATAGCAGGACAATATATAAAAATACAATTAATAATATAATACAATAGTGGTAATTTCTAAAGCATATGAGATGCGATCATCGTACCCTAGATGGATACACTTGTGAGAGGTGAGGACGAGAGCTTAGTGTAGGAATAGAGTACCAGAGTGGCAGGAGAACTGTTTGAAAGAGTAAACATAGAAACATAGACTTTGACAGCAGATAAGGATCGCTAGGCCCATCTAGTCTGCCCATTTCCCTACCTACAGGATAGGCCGCAGATCCTAGTTAACCAACAGCCTATTTCTTCCTACCCCCCACAAGAATTGCCTTATGTCTGTCCCATGCATTCTTGAAATCTCCCACAGTTTTAGACCCCACAACCTCCTCAGGAAGGCTGTTCCATGCATCCACTACCCTCTCTGTGAAATAATACTTCCTCACATTGCCCCTGAACCGCCCTCCTTCTATCTTGAAAGTGTGTCCCCTTGTTCTTGTAAGTCTCTTTTTCTGAAAGATGCTACCCTCTTGGACTTTGTTGATTCCACTGAGGTACTTAACAGTTTCTATCATGTCCCCTCTCTCCCTTCTTTCCTCAAGGGTATACATATTAAGCTCCTTTAGTCTCTCCTCATCGGCTTCTCTTGCAGACCCTGCACCATTTTGGTTGCCCTCCTCTGACTACCTCTATCCTGTCTATGTCCTTGTGGAGATGAGGTCTCCAGAACTGGACATAGTACTCCAGATGGGGTCTCACCAACTGTCTGTACAGAGGGATAACAACTTCCTGTTTTCTGCTGCTGATGCCTCTCCCTATACATCCCAGTATACCCCAGCCCTCCCTACTGCCTTCTCACATTGATTGCTAACCTAAGGTCATCTGATATGATTACCCCAGGTCCCTTTCCTTTTTGTTGTTGTTACTACCTCCCACCCATTGTGTATTCTTCCCTGGGTTCTTGTTTCCAGGTGCATTATTTGCACTTCTTTGCATTGAATCTAGCTGCCATACTTCTGACCATTCCTCCAACCTTACCAAGTCCCTTCTCATCCTTCCCACGCCTCCTTGTGTATCAACCCTGTTGCAGATCTTTGTGTCATCTGCATAAAGGCATACTTTTCCTTCCAGTCCCTCTGCAATGTCACTGATGAAGACATTAAAAAGGACTGGACCCAATACTGAACCCTGCGGTACCCCACTAGTAACACCTCTTTCTTCAGAGTGGACTCCATTTACAATCACCTTCTGTGTCCTGTTGTGCAGCCAATGTTTTACTCAGGCTACCACCCTGGGACCCACTCCCAGGCTGGTTAATTTGACTATTAATCTTTGTGTGGGACTGTGTCAAATGCCTTGCTAAAGTCTAGGTAGGCCATGTCCACAGCCCCTCCCTGGTCTACTACTTGGTCACCCAGTCAAAGAAATCTATTAGATTCGCCTGCATGACCTTCCGCTGTGAACCCATGCTGCCTTGGGTCCTGTGCTCCACTGGCCTCTAGGTACTCAACTATTCTTCCTTCAGAAGTGACTCCATCATTTCCCTACCACAGAGGTCAGAATGACAGGTCTGTAGTTTCCTGCCTCTGTCTTGGTCCCACTTTTGTGAAGGGGCATCACATCCTTCCTTCAGTCCTCAGGTACCACACCATCCTCCCATGATTTATTAAAAGAGTAGCCAGTGTTTTCACTAGTTCCTCCTTAATTCTTTTAGAATTCTGGAGTGAATTCCATCAGGACCCATTGCTTTGTCCACCTTCAGTTTTAGGAGTTCTTGCAGAACCCTTTCTTCTGTGAAAGGACTGGATCGACCCCTATCAAGAGTGCTTCTGTTAATTGGATTAGGCACTTCCCTCCTCTTTGTGAATACTGAGCAGAAATATTCATTCAGTATCCCTGCTTTTTCACTGTCCCTCTGCACACCCACTGCTCATTCTATTCAGCCTCACTATCCTCCCTTTGTCTTTTCTACGCCGCTGATGTACCTATAAAAGGTTTTATCCTCTTAACTGAGTTGGTGATCTTTCCTCAGTTTGGGTCTTTGCTATTCTGACTTCCCTCCTGCTTCCTTCTGCCTTAACTGGTACAGCCTCTGTCCTGCTCCTTCTGTGTTTCCTTATACTTCCGAATGCTATCTTTTCTTCCTGACTTTCACAGCCACCTCTTTTGAGAACCATAGTGGCTTTTCTTTCGTTTTGATTTGTTTATTTGCTTCACACAAAGGCTTGTTGCCTCTGTGATGGCAGTTTTGATGATTCCCATTGTTGCTCCACACCTCCTTCTAGACTGTTTGCTAGTGCTTTTCTGAGGCACTCTCCATCTTGCCAAAGTCAGCCTTCCTAAAGTCCAGTACCCTCACTTTTGTATGGCTTGACTCTGTAGCTGAGTTTAATGTGAACCACACTGTTTGATGGTCACTTGTCCCCAGATGGCAACCCACTTCTAGATCAGAGATCCTCTCACTGCCCCGCTTGAGAGCACGAGGTCTAAGATTGCCCTCACCAGTGGGTTCTGAAACTAGCTGTCTAATGCCTGCCACCTGTAGGGCATCAAGAATGGCCCTGCTCTTGGATGTAGCTGCAGCAAATGTGCTCCAGTTAACATCTGGCATATTCAGGTCTCCCATCAACAGTATCTCCTTTCTCTGCCATTCTAAGAATGCCTTCTAGCATATCCTTGTCCATTCCTCCCCTGACATGGGGTCTGTACACAACCCCTGTGCGGATTGTGGTGCCCTTTCCAGTCTCCAAGGTGACCCACAGTGCCTCCTCTCCTCCCTGTTTACTCTTTTGTTCAGTTGCTTTTATCCCTTCCTTTACATAGAGAGCTACTCCTCCCCCTCTTCTCCCCTGCCTGTCTCTCCTGTAGGTTATGTACCCTGGTATGTTAACATCCCAGTCATGGTTCTCTGTGTACCATGTTTCTGTGACTGCTACGATATCCAGGCATCCCTCTTCCATCAAGGCCACCAGTTCAGGGAGCTTGTTGCCCAGACTACGGGCATTGGTACTCATTACCCTCCACTTCCTGATGGCCTTACTCCCTTTTGCTCCATCCTTGTCCTTCTTGCCTTTGTCACTTTCTCCATTTACCCCTGCCCTTCCCCCTATCGACACCTCTATGTTGGTGTTTGCCGCATTTACTACCGTGATTATTTGGGGGCAAGTAAAGCAAGGAGGAGTTTCTTAGGAGGGGGAGAGTTTATTCCATAGGAAAGGGAGCCTGCAGGAGAAGGCAGATTTGCCTGAAGTGGAGGAAGGAAGGGGGAGAGAGAAGGTCTGGGAATCCCTGGATCATAGGCTATATGGGGATGGATTAGCTGGGGATAGGCTCTCAGATAGGTAGAAAGGTAATAAGTTGAACCAGTATTTGGCTATAAATGTAACAGAGTGGATGTGTCGGCGATGGGAGAGGAATGTTAGATCAATGGAGGAGTAAAGGGAGCAGTGGTGAAACTCCTGGAAAAAATTGTGAATGCCCAGTTGAGAACCTTCCTAGACAACTCGAATTTTCTAAACCTTATGCAGTCTGGCTTCAGAGCTAAGCATAGTACTACTACGGCTCTGGCAAAAGTAACTAATGACTGGTAACGGGACTTAGACAACAAAAAATTTGTCTGTGTCGTTTTCCTGGATCTTAGCATGGCCTTCGATACCATCGACCACTGCCTGCTCCTTTCTACTTTAAAATCGATAGGCCTGGATTCAACCTCCTTGTGTTGGTTCCAGGATTGCCTTATTGGTAGGCAGCAGCAGGTCAAGGCTGAAGGGGAGCTTTCCCCACTTAAACCGCTAGAAACATAGAAACATAGATTTTGACGGCAGATAAGGACCGCTTGGCCCACCCAGTCTGCCCATTTCCCTACTTATTGGATAAGCTGCAGATCCTAGTTAACCAGCAGCCTACTTCTTCCTACCCCACCCCATAGAATTGCCTTATGACTGTCCCATGCATGCTTGAATTCCACCACTATTTTGACTCCACAACCTCCTCCGAAGACCATTCCATGCATCCACAACCTCTCTGTGAAAAAATACTTCCTTAAATTACCTCTGAGCCGCTTCTCTATCTTCACATTGTGCCCCTTGTTCTTGCACACCTCTTTTTTGAAAGATGCTACCCTCTTGGTTGTTTTCCTTGAGATACTTGAAAGTTTCTATCATGTCCCCTCTCTACTTTCCTCGATGCTATACATATTCAGCTCCTTAAGTCTCTCTCTTCATATGTCTTCCGTGCAGGCCCTGCACCATTTTAGTTGCCCTCCTGACAGCCCATCCTGTCTATATCCATGCGGAGATTGGGTCTCCAGAACTGCACGAGTACTCCAGATGGGGTCTCACCAACTGTCTGTACAGAGGATAATAACTTCCTGTTTTCTGCTGGTGATGCCTCTCCCTATGCATCCCAGTATCCCCCAGCCCTCCTTGCTGCCCTCTCACATTGCTTTCCCACCTTTAGGTCATCTGATATGACTACCCCCAGGTCCCTTTCCATTTTTGTTGTTGTTAGTATCTCACCCCCCATTGTGTACTCTTCCCCTGGGTTTTTGTTTCCCAGGTGCATTACCTTGCACTTCTTAGCATTGAATCTACGCTGCCATACATTTGACCATTCCTCTAACCTTGCCAAGTCCCTTCTCATCCTTTCCACCCCACCTTGTGCATCAACTCTGTTGCAGATCTTTGTGTCATCTGCAAAGAGACATACTTTTCCTTCCAGTCCTTCTGCAATGTCGCTTATAAAGACATTGAAGAGGACCGGTCCTAATACTGAACCCTGTGGTACCCCACTAGTAACCCCCCTTTCTTCAGAGTGGACTCCATTTACTATTACTGTCTGTGTCCTATTCTCCAGCCAATTCTTTACCCAGGCTGTCATCTTGGGACCCACTCCCAGGCTGGCTAACTTGTATATTAATCTTTTGTGTGGGACTGTGTCAAATGCCTTGCTGAAGTCTAGGTAGGCCGTGTCCACTGGCGTTGGTGGGAAAGGTGCCGGGACAGTACCCTATATGATTGTTATGATTATGAAGACATTGATTATGCATGTTAACCATCACCAATTACTGCGCACTGTGTATAAAAAGAGGTGTTCCTCAGGGATCCATCTTGGGGCCATTATTGTTTGCTATCTATATCAACAGCTTAGATGTAGGCATTAAGGAAGCAAGCATTCACCTGTTTACAGACGATACGGTGCTCTACATAAGCTGTGCATCTCCTGAAGCTGCCTGAGGAGACCTGCAAACTGACTTCACTATTCTGCAGCATCAGCTCCTTAGCAAAAAACTATTACTTAATGCTAAGAAAAGCAAGGCAATGCTATTCTCACCATTTAGCCAGGTGGCATATCCTACTGCTATTGGTTCCTTACCCTCTATCGCCACTTTATTAGGAGAAAATCTAGAATTCGTACCGAAATTCAAGTTTTTGGGTGTCTGGCTTGACCACAAACTCTCCTTTGTGGAACACATAGAGGAGCTGCTGAAAAAAAACTGAGGCGAGGCTTGGCCTCTTCTTTAGGATAAACTGCCTCCTGACCATAGATGCCAAAAGGCAGCTAGTCCAGTCCATGTTCCTTTCCTTAATTGACTATGCTGACTTCATCTATGGTCAGTGCTCTGCCTCCCACCTTGGAAAATTGGACATACTGTATCATACAGCTCTGAGATTTATAACTGGCCTTCCCTTTCCCACCCACCACTGTTCCTTATATGCAGCTGTGGGGTGGACCCCCCTTCAGCATAGGCGAGAAATGCGGCTCTAGACGCTCAGAGCCATCACTAACAAACTTCCAGAGACGCTGGTTGACTGGCTCCTCTAAGTTCGATTGGCGACTATGCCTTGAGAAGTCATTCTCTGATTTTCTTGAAAGTGCCAAGGACCAGCACACGCTTTGGAAGAGTGGACATAAGCTTTGTACTGCCCATGCTCTGGAACAAGTTACAGAAATCATTGAAATTAAGCACCCCATTAGTCTTGCTGTGTTCAAGACCTTGTATGCCAAAATGTTTTCGGAATTATGCAACTGTTTCCATCGCTCCTAGTAGCCCAGTTGTCGCTTTCTGCTCACCACCATCTCACACACCTAAAAAATCTATCCTAGTCCCATCCGTATACCTAAGTATTACTTGCACCGCCTTTACTCACCCTCCTCCCACCCATTTATATCTCCCAACCTGTCATCATAGCGTCCCTAGTAGGGTACTGTCCCGGCACCTTTCCCACCAACGCCAGTCTTCTACCTTCATATCCTGCCAGCTTCAATATCTGAGGCACACCCGTACAGGCTGTGAATATGAATATGATTGTTATGATTATGAAGACATTGATTATGCATGTTAACCATCACCAATTACTGTTTACTGCGCACTGTGTATATCTTTCTTGTATATATCTACATCTGTTGTTTTATATGTATTTTTAAATGTATTTTTGACCTCGCGAAACGCAGGTCCACCTTGTAAATGAGCTTGCTCAATGGTGAACGCCTGGATAAATAAAGACTTGATTGATCGATTAATTGATTGAGTGGTGTGTTCTGGGAAGGGAGTTAGTGGCGAAGCAGCAGAATGCATTCAGAAGGGTGTCCAGTCTGGTTAACGATGAGGCTGGGGCGGTGCTGTAAATCACATCGGCATCAAGGCATAAAATAAGCGGGTTCACCTTGCAATTTGCGACCCAAGTGCTGGCCCGGTGACACTGAGGGTTGAGGCGCTGGATGCCACACCTCGCACTATGCTGGCGACCCGAGTTCGGGAGTGAGCTTGGGTGCTGGGGTGGCAGGGGTGGGTTGAGGATCATAGAAACATAGAATTTGACGGCAGATAAGGACCGCTTGGCCCACCCAGTCTGCCCATTTCCCTGCCTACTGGATAAGCTGCAGATCCTAGTTAACCAGCAGCCTACTTCTTCCTACCCCCACCCCCTAGAATTGCCTTATGACTGTCCCATGCATGCTTGAATTCCACAACTGTTTTTGACTCCACGACCTCCTCCGGAAGGCCGCTCCATGCATCCACAACCTCTCTGTGAAAATACTTCCTAAATTACCTCTGAGCCGCCCCCATCTTCAAATTGTGCCCCTTGTTCTTGCATACCTCTTTTTTTGAAAGATGCTACCATCTTGTACTTTGTTGATTCCCTTGAGGTACTTTAAAGTTCCTATCATGTCCCCCTCTCCCTCCTTTCCTTGAGGCTATACATATTAAGCTCCCTTGAAATCTCTTCATATGTCTTCCGTTCCCCGATGCAATAGCGCTGGCAACCCTGCCAGTAATCAATACGCTGATCATGTGCTGCCCGGGAGAGGTTTGGGATGGCCCGTGTGCCAGCGGCCCTGGTGGAGACCGGAGGGCACTGCATCATGTAGGGCAGCACATGATCAGCGTGGCTGATGCAAACCAAAGATTTCCTATCTGACGAATGGCTTAACAAATTCTATGAGGTTAATCTCTGTTGTATTGTAATGTCTCTGGTTTGTTGCATCTTGAGCACTCTGTTACGTTGTTATGTCCAGTCCAGAATGACGTGGAGCCTTTGCAAAGGAGTCCTTGACTCAAAGGTTGTAATTCCGAAATGTTCAATAAATAAAAATAAAAAGGCAGGGTTGCCATGTGCCATTGCATCGGGGTGTGCGCCATGCACGGGGGGGGGGGGAGATCAGAACAAGGAAAACCCCAGACCATTGGGTAGGCGACAGCACCAGCCTCCATGCCCACAGCCGGGTCCGTCCTGTCTGGCCTTTCAGGTTCCTCCGCCCGGGCCCTCACCCACAGTCAGAGTCTACGAGTAAGTGCACCCAAAGAGGATGGGCAGCCCCACCCCGGAGGGGTTAAGTTGGGGGTGCCAGCTGCGGGACAAGTGGGAGGAGAGAGGAGACTCAGACAGGAGGACTTCAGGCAGGGCAGTATCCGGCTGGATGCCCGAGAGAGGCCCCGTGGACCGCGACCAAGAGGGAAACATAATAAAAAAAAATTTGCTACTCAAGATCGGAAAAAAGCGAGTCAACTTGTGAAATGATTAGCAGTCATTGCTAATCATTCTGAATTGGCCCTGGGTCCTTTAAAAATGACCTTTTTGGCATTTTGGGCCATGTTTCTTTAAATTTTTTTTTTTCCGTTTTTTTTTCTGTCCTCCTCCCCCGCGCCCCTCCTGATTGGCCAGTGATCCCACCCCCCAGTCTCTGCATGGGAGAAACATGTCCTCTTGCAGCATGACCCCAGGAGAAGAGCAAGCAGGTCCAAAAGCTCCAGCCGGAGCAAAACTTAAGGTAAGTTCTAGTTTCACTTTTTTTTTTAAATAAATATTATTTTTTTGCTCATTGGTGGTGGCCGGTAATAATTTTTTTTATTTGTCTTGCAGGGAGGAGTTGCACTGGAGCAGGGGAGCCAAGGAGGCTGAGATGGCATGAGAGAGGACTGGGACCAGAGAGCCGTGCAAAGCATCATGGCGGGGCGAGCAGGCATGGAGCAGATACCTGGCCAAGTAGCTTACTCGCGGAGGAGCAGTGTGTAGAGCTGAGCAGACAATTGGGGGAGTCACTACAAAAAATACAAAACAAGTACAACTTTTCAGTTTTTGCCCGGGGAGCCTGGAGGAGTGAACTGAATGGGAGGGCACGCAGCAGGACAGTGGCATGACTGGGGCAGGCGTGGTCAGGGTAAGGTGGGCACCGTGTCGTGGGCAAAAATTAACGAAGAGGAATGGGAGAGGAAACAACAAGTAAATGTGAACTAACTATTGCTTGGCAGAGTGAACAGGTATAAACAGTCTTTATTTTGTGTCCAGCCCAGTCGAATGCCAGTGACTGATCTGATGGGGGGGGGGAAATATGAAACTTAACTGTGCTCTTGCAAACTATGGGAAAAGAAAACAAATATTGCACCCTGGTTTTTCCAGAGAGTTCTGAGGACTAATGTATTGTGCCTGCCCTGCTTTTGGCAGAGATTAAGGGGCAACTTAGTGGTTAAACCTTACAGTCACGCCCGGCTTTAAAATGCGCCCAGCCCTTATTGCAGCAATGATGGGGGATAAGCAAACAAACTGTATTGACTTGCAAGTAGCAGAACATTTCTGGGAACAGAACAAGAAGAATTGTGCCCTGGTTTACTCCAGAGACTTTTATGAAGGGGAGGAAACAAAATAAAAACTTCTGTGACACTTATGTAAAACGTACCCTGCTCTTGGCAAAGATGAAAGCGACAATGAGTGGTCATCTGCCCTATCCTGCCTGCTTTTTTTTTGTGCCCAGCCAGCCCTTTTTTGCAGCAGGGATGATTAATAATTGTGCCCTGTTTTTTCCAGAGTTCTCAGGGGAGATGGAAACAAAGCAGTAAAAAAATTGTATCTGTGCCTGCCCTGCTTTGGTAGACATGATAAGGGGACAAAAACAAAAATACACCTGCTCTGTTGCACTGGTGAAGTTGTACTCTTGTATGCTGCCCTGCCCATCGGACCTGAGGGGACATTAAGACAATAGCCCGGCTGCCAGCGAAGAGCTTTGCTGCAGTAGTGAACTTTGGGGAAGTGTTCAGTTCACAGCTCTGAAACTTTAAGTGTGTGCCCTGCCTATGGCAGAGATTGGGGACAAGTAAGACTATGCTCTGCTGCCAGCTTTCCTGCAGCAGTGAACTTTTGGGGAAGTCAAGTTTGTTCTGTTCACAGCTCTGAAACTTTATGTGTATGCCTTGCCTATGGCAGAGAGGGGACAGGTAAGACTATGCTGCTAGTTTTCCTGCAGTAAGGGGAAGTGTTCTGTTTACAGCTGGCTCTGAAACTTTAAGTGTGTGCTCTGCCTATGGCAGAGATCAGGGATAGGTTGAACATATATAATGCCTTGCTGCAAGCTTTCCTGCAGCAGTGAACTTTGGGGGAAGTGTTCTGTTCACAGCTCTGAAACTTTAAGTGTGTGCCCTGCCTATTGCAGAGATGGGGACATTTTGGGGAAGGGGGGCTCGGGGCCTGGGTCACAGCAAATCTGCAGCTGCCATTATCTTTTTTTTTTTGACAGAGAGTTAGCCAGATTACAGTAACTTGATGTGTTAATTCACAGCTTGACAGACTCTTGTTTTGCTAACTTCAAACTTTTTTTTTCTACTTATTCTTTATCCACTCCTATTGTCCCTTCCAACCACCACTCCTTCCGTCCTACAAGGAGTGACGACCTCCGAACCTCTACCGACCAGCTTGGTCTGCCCCTAGAGTGCCATACTGCCACTGGGGCCCCTTTGACGGCCCGGATTACCCCTTGGGTGGGGCGAGGACAGAACCCTCCCTTACCCCCCTCTTTTCCCCTGCGGCGAGCTGCACATTGGGGTCTGCCCCTGGCCGGTGGGTGGTGAGACCGGCTCCAGAGGACTTCATCTAGGCAACTGGAGGGCATTTTCCTCAAGTATTTCCCACCTTAACCCGCCCCTGAGGCGCCGGCGCAGAGGGTCTGCGATGCTGACTTACGCTCCTCTCAAGTGCCTAATGACGTCCCCCCTCCCTGGCTCCGGTATACAAAGCTGCTGAGCCCCTCAAGAGTCGTTGCATCCACCGACCCTCTCAGGACGTCGGGTGCTCCAAAGCGCCCCTGGCATCCCACCCCGAGGAAGGAGAGCATCCGTTGGGACGCTCTATCCTCCCACCCCCAGCCGACCCCCGTCGACCCGAGTCTGTTCTCGAACCCAGGTCGCTGGCGTAGCACGAGGTGTGGCGTCCAGCGCCTCAACCCTCAGCGCCACTGGACCGGCAACTTCAAACTTTTTAATTGCAGTCTGATGTGGCTGGAGTTAAATTAGCAACTGCAGAGGGATGGTACCAAAAATATGATCCAGAAAAAAAACTGGCTACAGATTAGCAGTGAGGGAGACTGTGCAGTGCGTGTTAGCTGCAAATTGTGCTGTGAGTACAGAGATAAGCTTCGTGGGTTGAGGAACTTCAGTGAGGCATTAATTGCAGGGATTACAGGCCCCCAGCTAAAAGCTGACACCATCCGGAAACATCTTCTGACAGAGCAGCTCAAGAAAGCTGTTAACATTTTCAAATTTGGTAGAACAAGGTCACCACTTGATATATATCGCCATATCACAATTGGTAAGTTTAAAATGGGGGTGAGGTGTTAGGGGTTTGGACTGAGACTTACAACTTATTTAATTAATTTGCAGGGAGAGCTTTCAGTAATGCAGAGGAACAGCATAGAATGATTCTAGACAGGCTGATGGAGATCCTGTATATGATGGCCAAAGAGGACATCCCTATTAAAAAGTTTGAAGCGACAGCAGAACAAGAGAAGCGCCATGGAGTTCATTTGGGCAATAAATACAATAACGCTATTAGTGGGAAAGAACTCACAATGTGTATTGGCAAGCACCTAGAAGAAAACCTGCTGGCAACAGTCAAAAATGCAAATAATTTTTCAGTGCTTATGGACGGTAGTACTGACTGTGGTGTAATCGAAAAGGAACTGGTTTACGTAATTTATGTAAATCCCATCAATGGTCAAGTGTAGACTAAGTTTTTACAAATGAAAGCTGTATCAGATGGCACAAGTGAGGAATTGAAAAATCTCCTTTTAAACATTTTTACAGATTCTGGTCTTAATATACAAAAAAACATGGTTGGGTTTGGGGTATCTGTCAACAAAGGTGTAAGGCGGGGTCTTGCTGCTCTTTTAAGGGACGACATACAGGGGTTAGTTGGTATTCATTGTTTCTCACACAGATTAGAACTGGCCATAAAAGATGCTTTCAATAACACCTGTTTCAACGATGTTTCAAACTTTCTGACCCAGCTGTTTTATCTCTATCAGAAATGTCCTAAGAGACTCAGAGAGTTACAGTCCCTTGCCCAGGCCATGGAGATGTCAGCAGAAAAGCCCAAGAAGGCCCATAGCACATGTTGGGTGCAGCATAAACTTCTTGGCACCCATGCTGTTACCAAATCATTCCCCATAATTTGTACCTATTTAGAATCTATGGCTGCAGACCCAACTCATGACTAGGCCAAAACCAAGGGAGTGTTGCAAATTAATGACTGAATTCCAAATGGTGGCACACCTTTTGTATTTTGAACAGCTGCTTCAGCCACTTGCCAGGTTCTCATTAGCACTTCAAAAAGAAGTAGTTGAAATGCCAGAGCTACTTAGCTCTGCTGAAACTCTAAGAAACACTCTTGACCATGCTAATCGGAGTGTTCCCATAGGTGGCAGTGAACTTGACATTCTGTTAAAAAATTGGTCTGATGTTCTTTCAGGAGCATGTGCTCAAGTCACATACAAGAGTGTGAAATTCACACATTTTAGTGGCCAAGTTGTTAAAACTTTTAAACAGCAAACTAAGAAATATATTACAAACATTGAGAACTGTTGTGAACAAAGGTTCGGTTTGACTGATGGAAGTAATATCTATAACCATGCAAAAATGTTAGATACCAGACTCTGGCCAGCAGTTGCAGACAGAAAGGAACTGGAGCTGTATGGTAACAGTGACATTACTGCAGTAGCTGACCACTTTCCAGCACTTTTGCAGCCTGATTGTGACAGCACTCTACTACTTGCAGAATGGCAAGAGTTTAAGATTTTTGCTCAAACCAATTTCATCAATCTTTCTGCCTCTGCTATCCGGTCAAAGCTGGCATGTGATTTCCAAAATTCTTATCCAAATCTGTTTAAGTTTGTCAATGTGTTGAGAGTATTTCCTGTGTCTAATGCAATTGTAGAAAGGTGTTTTTCAACTATGGACAAGGTATAAACTGACTTGAGAGCAAGTCTGGCAGAGGATACTGTAGAAACATTGATTTGCATTAAAAAGCAGGGCCCCTCTCCAGCTGAATTAAACCCAGACAGGGCTGTAGACATACTGTTTAGTGCTAAACCAAGACGTCCTGGTGATTTGGCAACTGAGGATAGTGGACCACCTCCAGGTCCCTCCCCCACAAAATAGGCCAGAATTACCGGCTACATGCCTGGTGGAGAAGAGTAGCGAAATAGCTCGCACTCAATCCTTGTTGGTAACTGTGTGGTCGATCACGGTCCCAGGTGGTTACTGTGTGGTTAATCACAGTCCCAGTGGAGTTATGCTGGGGCAGGGGCTTATGTTTAATGTGTCACGACTCACGGTTACAATCATGCTCATGCTCACACTCACAAATTCACGGTCTGCTTTGGCAGACATCCTATCTCGGCTCCTAAAATGTATGTGCTGCTGCACAAGAATTGCTGTATTCTGGAAATGGCTAAATAAAACAGATATTAGTCTCAGAAACTTGTGTAAATGTGTATTTTATCAATATAGAGCACGATAAGTACATTTTATGGGGTTTTGAGCAAAAATATTAATTTTTGGTAATTGATAATCAACTTTGGCCAAGTGCTAATCATTTTTTACTTTGACTAGCAAAGGCCGCTAATCAAGTCTCCGTTCAGCGTAGTCAAAAATGGGTGCGATCATCTTGTTTAGTATTTCGCGTCTGACCGCCAAAGGGAGGGCATCTCTGTTACGGTACAGCATACCGAGCTTGGGGTGATGTTTAGAGGTGATGGCTTTTATGTGGGAGGAGAATGTTAGATGGGGGTCCTGTCATATACTTAGATATCTGTAAGTTGTGACTGAGTCAAGGGTTGTCCCGACCAAAGAGGTGATTTTTTCAGGGTAAAAAAAAAACAAACAAAAAAAAACAGGATTTTCATAGTCTTCCTTTAGTCTTCCCTATGCTGAACTTGATCTAAACTGCACTTACTTTCTAAGCGTTGCGTACTCTGCTCAGTGTTCAGCTTGCAACAGTAGGAGCTTCAGGATGTTTTTCAGTATATATGTAAAAGATAAACCACTCTGAGGTGTGCGGTCACGCTCTGATATATGCATGCCTTGGTGTGCATTGTTACGCACAACGCCGCAGGCCCAGTCGTCAACCACCCAAGGTGTGCGCATATCAGAGCGCGACCACACAACTCAGAGTGCTTTATCTATCTTATAAAATGTCAAAATTGTTTTGGGGGGGGTAAAAGTGCAGGTGTGCAGTTGCGCTCTGATACATGCATGGTCACCTGATGGTCTTTCACCAATTGATTAGCTTCTTTTTTCAAACTCACTTTATAAATACACATATATATATGTGTGTGTAATTGTATAGCTGCTTGAAAATAATTTTGAAAGGGTTTAAATGTGTGTAATGTCTAAATACATAGTACATCTTTTCTCAGGCTTGGAACATTAGTAGACTGAGCAAAATAATATGTTTAGTACTGTAGATTAGCCAGAGATGAGAACATTAATACAATAGGAATGTAAGGATATCTTTAACCTACCACTACTACTATCACTATTAATGTTATTGTAGCTCAGTGGGTAGTGTGTTTGCCCTTGATATTCCTTTAGATCAGGTGGTTGTGAGTTTGACTCAAGTGTATGGTCATCATAAAAAACCTTTAGATAAACATTTATAAAATCACTGATGGGAACCAGTTAATTATAATACACACAATTTCCATAAATGAATTTTGACAGCATACATGCACAGACAGTAGGACACCTGTGACATGCAGGCATTTCAATATGTTATGTAACCCCCATGCCAATTTGAGGGGTTACCAGTGATGTCTGTTTGGCATTGGGGAGGACGTGCATGATGCCAAGTCTGCCAGGGGTGGAGCCTGGGCATCACACGCTGCTCTGCCAAAGGCGTCCAATCGGCATGAGGGTTTTGAAGGGAGAGTCAGTTGGGAGAGAGTTGGGGAAGTGTGAAGAGTGCAGAGGCCTGCGTGTAGGCTGGTTGGGGATCAGGCCACCAGTCGGGGCCGGGGAGGCCCGGGGCATGGGTGGAGGAGATTGCCCCTCCCGGTCCCAAAAGATGTAGCTGGACCTCCACACCCATCAGTGGGGAGGGCAGACAACAGTGCAGCAGCAGGCTGAAGTAGAGAGCAAGTTTGGTGGAGCCTGTACAGCTCCATGAAAGACCTGAAGTGCTGGGGTGGCTGCCATGGCAGGCCCGGTCTGCGGAGTGGCAGAGATGCAGAACCATAGGGTCCAGAGTGGCAGATTGGACCCACACCATAAGCCCATGTCCACCTGTCCATTGTTAGGAGCTGCTGTAGAGGGAGAGAGTTGTGCTCAGAGGGAAGGTGGCCTCTGCCCTGTGCAAACCCTGCCCGTGGATTAGCAGGATGGATGGCTGTAGGAGGTTGGACTGTGCACCGAGTAAACTACATCAGAGTGCCCCACTGGGAAGTATGTGCCCTGAAGTGATTGTTTGTCTCACTGGCAGGGAAAAAGAGAACAGATGGAGAGGTGCCACTGCCCAAGAATGCTGACTGAAGGTGCAGGATGCAGGTTGTGTGTGTTTGTGGCCTGAGCCTTTGGACTTTACAAAATAAAATGTGCTTGACTGCATCCTGATTTTTTTGCCTGGACCGAATCTTTGCATCTGAGCCACAATGAACTGTTTTCTCTATTGTGTTCTTGACAAATTTATTTTTTCAGAAAGGACAGTGCCTGTGTCCCTCCAGCTGAGAAATGAGAAAGGAGATAACATCAGACTACGCCCAGAAAGAGCTCACGCTGTCACAGGAGAATCCCAAAATCTATACAGCGGGTACTTTGCTTTATTTCCCTGCTAAATGACTTTAACATTGCCCTGTCAGGAGTTGGTACCCCCCTTGCTCTGCGAACTGTAACATAGACATAGGACATAGGAGGGGAGGAGGGATGCCACTTGAGAAGTACTATCAGAGACTGGGAGTGAGTGAGCTGCCTGCCCTTGTCAGAGACTGTGAAATTGAAGTAGCTTATGGGAGCTCCGGCAGAGGCTGAATGAGAAAAGTCTAATTTTGTTACCAAGTTGCATCGGAATAGTCAGTAGTGAGGACGCAAAGGGTTACAAAAATGGAGGCTATAGTCTGGGATTTGAAAGGGGTGCTTCACACTTACCTGCCAGGCTGGAGGATGCTGTTCTGAGGTGATGGAATGGTGATAGGCACAAGCACTGAATAGGAGTTTGGAGTTGCCGCCTAAGAGCTGAAGTGCTTCATGAGAAGATAAAAAGGTGCTGAAGCCTCATGCCCGAAAATGTGATGAATGACTAAATAATGGAGACATATGCACTCTGATTGGTGGACTGGACTAATGAAATGCAAGCCTATAAAAAGTGGGCCCATGTGAGAGATTGTTATTCTGCCTCATAATTCGTATTGCAGCAAGTCCACTGACCCCACGGAGCCGATTTGGAGCATTTTGCCACTGCAGGAAAAAGAAAAAACTGTGGAATACAAAGTTATCAAGGCTGTGGTGGGGAGCAAGCAAGAAAAGAACAAAAGTTCTTGAGATTGCGTTTGTTCCAGGAGCTGGTGGTCGAACTGTAACTGTGCCACAGTCTTTACTGAGTTGGCTGTGGGACACGGTGGAGAGAATCAGCTCTGGTGAGACATGTATTTTTTGTGGAATTAGTGGGAGTGGGGTTTTGTGACAGCCTTTATGCCTCCAGTGCTCCCGCGAGGCAGTGAACGTGCCGCCCATGCCTCCTGTGGCACCAGTGCCACCTCCGATGTTACCTCGGTCCTGGAGTCGCATAGGAAGAATGGCGTCCCCAATTCAAAGTGAGTGTTCCACCATGGAACCGTTGGAGCAGTGGGTAAAAGTGGCAACTAGTCTTCCAGAGGCAAAGCTGATGGTGGAAGGGTCCAGCCATCTGCCCAGCCCTCCATCGCTAGCTGCCCGTGAACCTCCGCCTGGCAGAGGGAGGGGCTGTGGGCGTGCCTTGCAAATGTGGTATGCTGAAGCTGGCTTTTCGAGGGACAAACCAGGCCAGCTGAGACCCCCCCCCAAGGCTGCGGCACCCAGCAGCATGTCCAAAGTACCAGCACCACCCCCAAAGAAGGTGGAGGAGGCAAAAGCAACCAAGGAACCAGCCTCAACCCCCACGGAGCAGAAAAAAGTCAAAGTGAGAGATGAGCCTGATGTAGTGGTAGAAGCATGATGGAGGGACCTGGCTCAGATGCTGAGAGTGAAGGTGGTCATCAAGAGGCAGTGTCTATTTATTCCCAGCCTAAACAGGGGACAACCCGAAAGTTTGAGGACTTGGTGGTGGAAAGAGACATTCCACAACCCTATACTCTTCCTATAATGGGACTGTTTGAAACTACCTCCTTGTTCTCTGATAAATGCAGACACTGGTTTGTAGATATGGACTCAAAGCACCACCTGGACCTGACCTACTTGAACAATCGAGATGGCACTTGGTTGCCCAAAGGACTTGCCCCAAGGTCCAGTTTCAGGTCAATCCCAGTGCGCGAAGTCAGGCTGAACGCTGGGTGAGGAAATATTTGAGGGTGGAGTTCCCAGGGGAGAACTACCCCATGTTAGTGAGTGGAAGTGGGAAATTATTGAAGTTCGCAGATCTGACTGGGTATTTCATGGAGCTGTGGAAAAAGTGCATTTAAGGGACATGGTGGATCCCTCTGACTCTGCTTATGATCACCAGAAGGTAGTGACCACTGCAAGAGCCACGTGCGCTTCATTTGTCTGGGAAGGGGCCATCCTTTTCAAAACTTTTGCCTGTGTCCAGGACAAGCTGGGTAGCAGGGTGAAGTATAACGTGGTTAGCTATGGTTGCCATGGGGCCGAATGCACCAAGCCAGTTCCCTGTTTCTACTATGCTCCAGAGGATCCTCCCATGGGCTCCAAGGCAGTGACTAAAAGAAGAACTCAGCAAACTCAGTGCCCCCTGGCACTGCTGTGGACTGCTGCCCCATGTTACCATACAGAGACTACCTGGGTGAGACTGTTCTTTGTTGTTTTTATATCTTAAGATAGCAAAGACTGTAGCTCAAGTAATGTTGCCATGTTTAATTGTTTGAAAAAAAACTGTTAAATGTGAATTGCATTTTGTAAAGAAATGTGTGCCTTAGGATTTAAAAAGGTAGTTATAAATAGGGAAATAGTAGTTGGGTAGAAATATTAAGTATGGTTTGTCTGTCATTTAAGCTGTGCTCTGTAACAACAAGAAAATGTGGAGCTGGGTAAATTGACTCAAACTTAAAGAGACTGCCACCTAATGGACTCATTGGGACTTTACATTAAAGCAGAAATGTTTTTGCTAGGCCTGTAAACTGCAGTTTGCAGTGTCCAGTAGCCTAGTCAGTAGTGATAGCCTGTTTAGATAGTATACACTTGTCTTTAGCTTACAAAAATATTGTAGTGCGAGTATAGATAAGCATTTAGATAGATAGATGGGTAGCAGGAAGTTCTGTGGGGGGAAAGCAGTTCTGCAGCCCAAGTGTAAAGGTAAAGTGACACTGTGTTCCAACCTGATGGAGTTCTAGTTAGACAAAAAAGGAAATGTGTTTGGTTGAAAGAAAAATGTTTAATGTGATGTTGTTGGATGCACCAAAATGTTCCCCGTGGAATAGTTTGGGTCCTGTTTATTAAAGGGATAAGGTTTGGGTCCCCTTGGGGGGCGAGTAGGGTGGGACGCCGGCCATGAAAGTACCAGCAATTTGTCTTTGGGAACTCAGGTCAGGTAGCCATGCCCCCAGGTGGTGACATAGTTAGGTTGCAGATAGGTGGGGTTGCCCACCTAGAATTTGGGTGGCTGCTTCAAGGTGGCCTGGATGGGGTAGCCTGTGGGAGAGTGCGTATTATCCCACTAGGCCCAACAGCCTGGTTAGCCAGTGCCAGAGAGCTTCCCCAGGAGGTGAAGAATTTCTGTGGGGGGGGGGAGTGTAATCCCCGTGTCAATTTGGGGGGTTACCAGTGAGGCCTGTTTGGCATCGGGAGGATCATGTGTGTGATGCCATGTCTGCCAGGAGGTGGAGCCTGGGCATCACGCGCTGCTGAGCCAAAGGTGCCAATCGGCATGAGGGTTTTGAAGGGAGAGTCAGTTGGGAGAGAGTCGGGAAAGTGCGAGGAGTGCAAAGGCCTGCGTGTAGGCCAGTTGGGGCCTGAGCCGCCAGTCGGGGCCAGGGAGGGCCAGGTGAGAGATTGCCCCGGTCCCAAAAGATGTAACTGGACCCTCCACATCATTGGTGGAAAGGGCAGACAACAGTGCAGCAGCAGACTGAAGAAGAGAGCAAGTCTGGCGGAGCACATCTGGCTCCGTGAACGACCTGAACTGCTGGGGTGCCTGCCATGGCAGGCCAGCTCCGCAGAGTGGCAGAAGTGTGGAACCAGAGAGTTCAGAGTGGCGGATTGGACCCATGCCATAAACCCATAACCACCTGTCCGTTGTTGGGAGCTGCTGTAGAGGGAGAGAGTTGTGTCCAGAGGGAAGGTGGCCTCTGCTCTGCGCGAACCCTGCCATGGATTGGCAAGGTGGATGCCCGTAGGAGGTTGGACTGTGCCCCAAGTAAAATACATCACAGTGCCCCGATGGGAGGTAAGTGCCCTGAAGTGATTGTTGGTCCCGCTCTCACTGGCAGGGAAAAAGAGAACAGATGGTGAGGTGCCGTTGCTCAAGAATGCTGACTGAAGGGAGAGGAGCCCGTTTGGCTCACCAAAAAGTAAATGTGTGCAGGATCCAGGTTTGGGACCCATGTCCCCCAAGTAGAATGTGCTGCGGCTGTCTGCCATAGTGTCTGTGTGGAAAAATAGTGTTGCTCTGCTGCTCCATGGAGCTGTGTGTGTTTGTGGCCTGAGCCTTTGGACTTTCACAAAATAAAATGTGCTTGACTGCATCCTGATTTTTTTGCCTGGACCGAATCTTTGCATCTCAGCTACAATGAACTGTTTTCTCTGTTGTGTTCCTGACAAATTTATTTCTTCAGAAAAGACAGTGCCTGTCTCCCTCCAGCTGAGAAGTGAGAAAGGCGATAACATCAGACTGCACCCAGAAAGAGCTCACGCTGTCACAGGAGAGTCCCAAAATCTACACATCGGGTATTTTGCTTTATTTCCTTGCTAAATGACTTTGACACTGCCCTGTCAGGAGTTGATAACCCCCCTTCTCTGTGAACTGTAACATCCATATACCCCTAGACGTGGGAGGGGAGGAGGGATGCCACGTGAGAAGTACTGTCAGAGACTGGTAGAGTGAGCTGCCTGCCCTTGTCAGATACTGTGAAATCGAAGTAGCTAATGAGACCTTAAGGCAGGGGCTGAAAGAGAAAAGTCTAATTTTTTTACCAAGTTGCACTGGAGTAGTCAGTAGTGAGGAAGCAAAGTGTTACATTACATGATATGATCCTTCATTTGAGTCAATCAATGAACACTAGTGCCTGCTGTAACAGAACTCTGCCAGCATCTGCTGGGACACCAGTGCCTGTGGTAAAGGTAAGTGCCCCAATAGCCACTGGAACTGTAGTCTCTGTGCTGGGCAACGAGTCCCAGCAGGACAGCAGTACTCGCGATGACAGAGATCTACCAGCATCCGCTGGGACACCAGTGCCTCTGGTAAAGAGGGATATGTCCCAGCATCTGCTGGGACAGTGGTCTCTGTGCTAGGTAAAGTGTCCCAGAAGATGCAGATCTGCTGGGACAGTAGTGCCTGCTATAATGGAACTCTGCCAGCTTCTGCTGTGACACTAGTGCCTTTGGTGAAGGGAAGTGTCTCAGCATCTGCTGAGACAGTAGTGTCTGTGTTAGGCAAAGTGTCCCAGCAGATTTGCATCTGCTAGGACACTAGTGCCTGTGGTAACGGAACTCTGCCAGAGTCTGCTTGGACAACAGTTTGTGTGCTACATAAAATGTCACAGCAGATGGATGTGCTGGACTGCTGGGACCATACTGCCTGCGAGAGAGAGCTCTGCCAGCACCTGCAGGGGCACTAGTGCCTTTGATTAAGAGAAGTGTCCCAACATCTGCTGTGACAGTAGTGTCTGTGCTAGGTAAAGTATCCCAGCAGATCCACATGTGCTGGGACACTAGTGCCTGTGGTAATGGAACTCTGACAGCATCTGCTTGGACACTAGTGCCTGTGGTGAACAGAAGTGCCCCAGCATCTGCTGGGACAGTAGTGTCTGTACTACAGATGCTACAACCAGATCTGCTGGGACAATAGAAACATAGAAGTTGACGACAGAAAAGGAATGCAAGGCCCATCCAGTCTGCCCATTTAACCAATTTGCTTCCGCTGCCTCTACTAGGTTAGCGGCCTCGGCTATGTCCCCTCATATGTATGATTCTCTTGTGCTTATCCCATGCCCGCTTGAATACTTCCATTGTATGTGCTCCCACCGCCTCCTGAGGCAGGGTGCTCCATGCATCCACCACCCTCGCTGTAAAAAAGAACTTTCTCACATTACCCCTTATGCGAACCCATCAAATTTCATGTCATGCCGTCTAGTTCTATTGTACTTTTTATACTGGAAAATGTTACCCCCTTCCATCTTATTTATGCCCTTAAGATATCCGAGTCTCAATCATGCCCCCCCCCCGTCTCTGTTTCAATGTGTACATACTGAGGTCCCTAAGTCTATCCCCATATAGCTTGTCTTTCAGACCCTGCACCATCTTAGTTGCCCTCCTCTGCACTGTTTCCACCCTGTCAATGTCCTTAAGCAGGTGCGGCCTCCAGAACTGCACACGGTACTCTAGGTGAGGCCTAACCAGCGTCTTGTACAGTGGGATCTCCATCTCCCTCCTACGGTTTGTAATACCCCTCCCTATACACCCTAACATCCCACTAGCCCTCCAAATTGCTTTTGTGGTCGGTCTGGATTTCAGGTCATCTGATACAATGACCCCTAAATCCCTCTCCTCTCTGGTGACTGTCAACAACTCACCCCCAACATGTAGCTCCTCCAGGGTTTCTGTTCCCCACGTGCATGATCTTGTACTTCTTCGTGTTAAACCTTAACTGCCATACCTCAGACTTTTCTCCAGCTTTTCCAGGTCTCTTTCCATTCCCTTTCTATGCCCCTGGAGTATCTGCTCTGTTGTAGATCTTGGTGTCATCTGCAAACAGGCAATGAAGACAATGAAGAGGAATGGTCCCAGGACTGACCCCTGCTGCACCCCACTGGTGACTCCCATTTCTTCCATATGCCATTTACCACCACCTGCCTTGTGTCCACTAACCAATTTCTGACCCATTTCTTTTTTTTTTTTATTGTATTCTTTTTGCTGCCGGTTCTTCCCTAACCCCACGAACAGGGTTCGCCCTGCTCTGGCGACCGACCCCCATATGCTCAGAGCTGACCCCCCCAAATAGGTGGCCAGAGGGGATGGCGCCAGAGCTGGCATGGATTTTCGTAGGTTTTTCCGGGGGGGGGCGGGGACGTGTAATGACGGCCAGCTCTGGGTCCACGTTGTGCCGGACACACAGCCCCCCTACCCCCAGAGAGCAGTCCTGTGGATGCTCAATCCTGCTCCCCCCTGCCGGCCCTCTGACACCCAGATCCGTCCCCGAACCCAGGTCATCGGCACCGCAGATGGCAGCCATGCCTCTATGCCATCAGGCCAGCTCTATTTCTGACCCATTTCACCACCCTGTGTCCCACCTCTAGACTCCTCAGCTTGTTTATCAGCCTTCTATGCAGGACCGTGTTGAAGAACTTGCTGACATCAAGGTAGGCAATATGCACTGCCACTCCCTGGTCCACCACCTTGTTCACCCAGTCAAAGAAGTCTATCAGATTTGTTTGACAGGACCTTCCTGTCGTGAACCCATGCTGTCTTGGACAATCGCAGCCATTATTTTACACTATGCATGAGACTCGTGTATTAGGCCTGTATTCAAGCATTACACTTGTGGAGTTACCTTATTGGCTGTAAGTATGTATCGTTGTTCTTACACACAAACAAGCCAGCATAAGGACATTTTGGTCTATCTAGTCTGCTGGTATTGCAGGGTCCACAGCTTGAGCTACTGTGCCTGCCCCCAAGGCCGGCTTTAGGGTTTGGGGGGGCCCCCAGCAGAATTAGTGAAGTCATGGGGCCCCTCTACTTGGCCCACCTTTAGCCCATGTGTTTTACAGTAGCCCATAAGTGCAAGATTTTATTTGTGGTGATACTGTAGGAAGAGAAAAATGGTCAGACTGGGTGGGCCAAGCAGTAGTTATCTGCCAGCAAATGTTATAGTTCTTTGGTTCTATGTATAGCTGCAGTATAACCAGTAGTATTTTAAAAAATGTATAGGAGGCCACAGCACTGTCAGTTCTTGGGGCTGTCCTTCCCATCCCGTCCATGGCTGCCTATCCACCTCCTATTGACTGGATCATAGCTTGTTGAGGAATTTCATGACAGAACCAGAAGGATCTGCACAGTCCCTTACCAATGTTTTAAAAATATATTAAGATAAAAAAAATGTTTAAAAATGAATACGGTAAACTTCTCTGGTTGGGGGCCCCCAGGAGGAGGGGCTCCCAGCAACCGCAGGGTTCGCTGGTACCTAAAACCGGCTATGCCTGCCCCTCCCTATGATCCTTACCTCCCCCCCATGCCAACCTCTCTTGAAGCTGCCCAATGTCTTCAAGGAGACCACCTCTTCTGGCAGCGCATTCCAAGTGTCCACTCTGAAGAAGGGCTTCCTGACCTCCTTCCCCTTCTAAATACCCCCTCCAGCTTGACTGTTTTTGTTGTTTTTAAAAAGGCAAAAAAAGTTTAACGTAAAAAAACAAAAAAGATTCCAGGCATCTTTCAATTTTGTTTTGTAGTAAAATGTTGTTTCACCAAAAACTAGCATTTTGGAAAAAAAAATTCCTTAGAGACACCTTGAGGCTCTGATTTCTCAAGCATTGTCCCTAATTTGCAAAGAAGAAGAGTTGAGAGGTATGCTTGTTTGCTATTTCGTAATTTTTTGGGACACAAATCACGGCTGTTGCGCAGAATTTAGATTTATCACAGCCTCAAACATACAGTTCGAACAAAATGGAAGGGCTTAAACCTCATCACCACGCCCACTGCCTTACACTGGTACGGTACAACCATAGAATTCTATGGTTACAGCAACCTTGACGGTAAGCTGGTCTTGCAACGGCGTGCGTGTGAGGTCATGACGTAGCGTGCGCGTGCATCGTCGACTGGTCTCTCCAAGAACTTGCAGGCAAGAAAGGAAAAAGCACTAGTGGCGCGTGTTGCAACCGCGCGGTCTTTTCTGGTTTCTCATACTATTGACCGGTTGTCGGCCGTGTCCCGATTCTGCAGAGTGGTCGGTGGGAGAAAGCGAGAGCGACTCTTGCGCGCGTTTTCCGTCCACTCAACGCGGTTCTCTTACACCGCGCTCGAGTCGCGGCCCATCAGTCGGTCCGTCCTAAATGTACTCGTCGTGGGGCCGCTACGGCGGGGGCGGTTACCAGCCTCCTTCCGCTACAGCCGGCTCCTCTGCACCCTCTCAGCCGCAATATGGAGGTACATACGGTGCAGCCGGCTCTGCCGGAGCGACAACTGGAAGCTACGTAGCCGGTAGCTACTCTACATCGGCTCCTGCTGGCAGTGCCGTTTCCTCGGCCTCCTCCACCTCCCCCCCGTCCGCCTCGGGCTCGCTGTTCGAGAGTTTCCGGGAGCAGCACCAGAAGCAGTTGCAGCAGCTTCAGCAAATGCACCAGAAGCAGATGAAGTCGGTGCTAATTCACAGCCATTTTGATGACGTACAGGCAGAGCCCCCGCGGGATGCCAAACCGGGGGACGGTACGAGAGCAGAGATGGACACTGGTGGTAGCGGTGGTGGAGGACCCGGATATGGTACTAGTGAGCCGGGATATGGGAGTAGTGATACTGGGTATGGCAGCAGTGGGCCCTCCGGGTATGGCGGCAGTGGGCCCCCGGGGTATGACGGCAGTGGGCCCCCGGGGTATGGCGGTACTGGGCCCCCAGGGTATGGCGGTACTGGGCCCACGGGGTATGGCAGCAGTGGGCCCACGGGGTATGGCAGCAGTGGGCCCACGGGGTATGGCAGTAGTGGGCCCTCTGGATATGGCACAAGTGAACCCTCCGGGTATGGTAGTAGTGAGCCCTCTGGGTATGGTAGCAGCGGCCCCTCTGGATATGGTAGCAGTGAGCCCTCTGGATATGGCAGTGGTGGTCCCCCTGATATGGCAGTGGTGGTCCCCCTGGGTATGGCACTAGTGGGCCACCTGTTTATGGTAGTGGTGCACCACCCGCATATGGCAGTATGCCACCACCTGGGTATGGCAGTATACCACCACCCGGGTATGGCAGTATTCCGCCTCCCGGATATGGCAGTATTCCACCACCACCACCAGGGTATGGGGGTGTTCCGCCGCCCGGGTATGGGAGTATTCCACCGCCTGGGTATGGGAGTATTCCGCCCCTTGGGTATGGCAGTGGTCCGCCGCCTGGATATGGTAGTAGTGGACCTGGGGTTGTCAGCGGTGAACCTGGGGTTGTCAGCGGTGAACCTGGGGTTGTCAGCAGTGAACCTGGGGTTGTCAGCGGTGAACCTGGGTATGATTCTAGTGTTGCGCCCAAAGTGGGATTTGGGTCTGGGGTTGGGAGTGGAGTCGAAGTTGGGGATGGGGCTGAAATAGAAGATGTGACCATGTCTGAGGCTGGGACTGAAGTTGGAGTAAACAGCATGGGTGAAACTGGAGCTGAGGTCAAAAATAAGGTTGAGACAGGAGCTGGAGTTGAGAGTGGGCCTGCGAGTGGGATTAAGACTGGCATTGGGGTTGGGAGTGAAGCTGGCAGTGGGGCTATGTCTGGTGTTTGGAAGGGTTCTCAAGGGAGTGGAGATATAGCAGGAGTTTGGGAACCAGAGTCTGGGGTTGGGAGTATGGCATCATCTGGAGTTAGGTCTGATAGTGACACTATTCCTGGACTTGGTTTTGATTCTGGGGCAGGGAGTAACGCCACATCTGTATTTGGGGTTGGGAATTGGGCTTCTTCTGGAGTTGGGTCTGGGGAAAGTGCTGGAAATGCCATCGGCAGTGGAGCCAAGTCTGGAGTTGGGGATAGCCATGGGACTGTGTCTGGAAGTGGTGGCAGCGGGACTCAGTCTGAAGCTGAGTCCAGAACTGGGGCTGGAGTAACTAGTTATCAGCAGCAGATGCAGATGCTTCACAAACAGCAAGGAGGTTACTTCACTGGTAGCTATGGTGGGCAGCAGGAACCTGGAGGTAGCTATGGTGATCAGCAGGCCACTGGCAGCTATGGTGGGCAGCAGCAAACAAGCAGCTATAGTACTCAGCAACAAGTCAGTAACGACTATGGCGAGAAACAGCAGACGAGTGTTAGTTATGGTGATCAGTATGGCAGCAGTGGCTATGGTGGACAGCAGACTACTGGTAGCTATGTTGGGCAGCCGCAGAGCAGCGGTAGTTATGGTGATCAGCACTCCAGCAGTGGCTATGGTGGGCAGCAGACTACTGGTAGCTATGCTGGGCAGCCGCAGAGCAGCGGTAGCTATGGTGATCAGACTAGTGGCTATTATGGGCAGCAGACCAGTGCTGGCTATGGAGATCAGCAACAGGCCAGCAGTGGCTATGGTGGGCAGCAGCAGACCAGTAGTAGCTATGGCGATCAGGCCAGCACTGGCTATGGGGGGCAGCAGACCAGCAGTAGCTATGGAGATCAGCAGGCCAGCACTGGCTTTGGGGGGCAGCAGACCAACAGTAGCTATGGAGATCAGCAGACCAGCACTGGCTATGGAGATCAGCAGACCAGCACTGGCTATGGGGGGCAGCAGCAGACCACTAGCTATGGAGATCAGCATGCCAGCACTGGTTATGGTGGGCAGCAGCAAACTGCTGGTAGCTATGGTGTGCAGCAGCAGGGCAGCAGTAGCTATGGAGATCAGCAGGTCAGCACTGGTTATGGCGGCCAGGAGACTAGTGATATCTATGGTGGGCAGCAGCAGCCGGCCAGCAGTGGCTACGGAGATCAGCAGCCGCCAGCCAGCAGTGGCTACGGAGATCAGCAGCCGCCAGCCAGCAGTGGCTACGGAGATCAGCAGCCGCCAGCCAGCAGTGGCTACGGAGATCAGCAGCCGCCAGCCAGCAGTGGCTACGGAGATCAGCAGCCTCCAGCCAGCAGTGGCTACGGAGATCAGCAGCCGCCAGCCAGCAGTGGCTACGGAGATCAGCAGCCGCCAGCCAGCAGTGGCTACGGAGATCAGCAGCCGCCAGCCAGCAGTGGCTACGGAGATCAGCAGCCGCCAGCCAGCAGTGGCTATGGAGATCAGCAGCCGCCAGCCAGCAGTGGCTATGGAGATCAGCAGCCGCCAGCTAGCAGTGGCTATGGCGGTCCTCCGCCGCCAGCCAGCAGTGGCTATGGCGGTCCTCCGCCGCCAGCCAGCAGTGGCTATGGTGGTCCGCCGCCGCCAGCCAGCAGTGGCTATGGTGGTCCGCCGCCGCCAGCCAGCAGTGGCTATGGTGGTCCGCCGCCGCCAGCCAGCAGTGGCTATGGTGGTCCGCCGCCAGCCAGCAGTGGCGGGCCGCCGCCAGCCAGCAGTGGCTATGGCGGTCTGCCGCCGCCAACCAGCAGTGGCTATGGCGGTCTGCCGCCGCCAGTCAGCAGTGGCTATGGCGGTCCGCCGCCGCCAGTCAGCAGTGGCTATGGCGGTCCGCCGCCGCCGGTCAGCAGTGGCTATGGCGGTCCGCCGCCGGTCAGCAGTGGCTATGGAGGTCCACCGCCGCCAGTCAGCAGTGGCTATGGAGGTCCACCGCCGCCAGTCAGCAGTGGCTATGGCAGTCAGCAGCCTCCGGTCAGCAGTGGCTATAGTGGTCAGCAGCAGCAAACGGACAATAGCAGCAGCTACAGCGAGCAGCAGCAGAGCAGCATCTATAGCGATCAACAGACCGGTAGTAGCATCACCACTGCAACAAACAGTTCAAGCAGCCTGCCAGAACCAGACCCGTCCACGATGTCGCTGCAGGTAAGAGGCTAACATATCCATTAGTCACAGTATATGAAACCTGGTTTGTCCCTAATGGTGACTAATGCTGAGACCTTCACTAAAGGAGCAGCTGACACCTACAGGACAACTTTGTAAAACATAAGTTTATATTTCATGTTAGCTCTGCATTTTTTCTTTTCGCTTATGTATTATTGAGGTGGTGCACATGAAAACAGGATATTTTGTTCCTTGAGATTTCATCAGCTGTTATTGCTTGTTCCCTGACTTCACAATACTATGCTTGTAAAAATCAGTTATTTCCGTGGCTGTAGACTCTCTGAGGATTACGACTTCATGTTGGGGAAATAAATTGTAGAGACTAACTCTGTGGGATAAATATCCAATTTTTGTACATATTTCCTCATAAATAACAGCGAGGAGAAATCTATAGAAGATACATAAAAATATATGCTGAACTGTGTGTAAATATTTTGTTTTAAAACTTTTTCCCAGAGGCGTCGTCAGTAGCTGTTTAATATTAACCACCAATATAATTATTTTTTGGATTTGCAGAAGGAAATGACTACACACTGAAGTTTAGTATCCAGTTAAAGAGCTGGTGACACGTTGGGGAGACCTTTAACAAAATCTAATATTTAGACACGTTCTAGCTTATATTTGCCATTAGTGCTGTATTCCTCCTCCCCATTATTTGAGGTAATTTGTATGGAAACATTATCTTCGCTCCTGGAGAGTTTATCTGTTCCTGCTGCTTTCTCTCTACCTGAAGTCATGGAGCACTGCTTGTGACAGTTACTAGCAACAGATTGTGATGTCACAACAGAGAACTATGAGTTGAAGTAGGTAAGCTATAGATGCAGATGGATTTGAAAGGAACTCTACTGGATAAAAATCATATATTCATGCACATTTTCTTAGTAATAATGGGGAGGAGAAATATATAAATTATAGATGGAATGCAGGCAGAATTGTACCTAATTACTGTTTTTTAAAGTTTTCTTTGAGGCGTTGGCAACTTAAAGTTTTGCTTTTAAGAATTACTTCCGTTTGGGTACCTTGGTTTTCAGGTGAGGATTTTGATGAAGATGACAGTTTATTTTTATACAGAAACACTTACATTGGAGCAGTATTATCTGTTTGCAAAAAAGATCTGTTTAAATATAAATGCAAAACATCATTGATAGTACAAAAGTATAAGAAGTAAAAATCAGAATCGAAACAAGGTCAAGTATGGAACATCTTTCAAAATTTAAGTCAGTGATTCAGAGGCTCAGGAAACAGGACAAATGTTCCAGGAATTAGTTATGCTAAAAAGATCTTCGAATCATATTTGGTGTACATTTTGGGGGGCAAGTTTTGTCATACTGTAAGAATTTAAGGGATGAATAACGTCTGAAGAAAGAATGTGTTAAAAAAAAAAAAAAAAAGGCATTTTTTCCGGCGATTATTTAGATTAGGGAACCCAAATTGTGCGTGCTTCCTAAATCCGAGGATTACGGTACAGTGAGTCACCGCTGACTGCCACACCACCTTCGTTGCACAGAAAAAATTAATGAGTATTGTAGAACGCTGAAATCTTAAAATATCTGCAGATTGCCTAACAGGGAAAAAAACTGGGACTTGCTTGACTTTATATACTTTGTTTAATACCACCGCAAAAAAACTCTTCTCATCAGTTTTTCAAATGATGCACACAGAACATTAAAATATCTGCAGATTACCTATTCACACCCCTTCCCGGGCTAGTTAATTGTATAGCACCAGTAATAAATAAATGATACATGTATGTGGGAAAAACGTGCTCTGCATACACCGACAACATCTGAGCAGTCTAAGCGAGTGCTAACAAGTGGGCAGTGCATGCACCGATTTATGTGAAATTGCCATCTTTCGTCTGTGGGGGCGCTCCGCCCCCACACCCCTTGAGTACTCGGTGGTGAATGAAAAATTGTTGTGTGCCTAGTTCGCAATATGAAATATTTTAACAATAAGCCACGACAGGGTGTGGGTGATGCTGGGTTTACTCAGGCCTGGCGTGGTTCGGTCACGAGGCCGCAAACCATCCAGGCGTGGGTAAATCCCAGCATCACCCACACCATAGAGTGGTTTATTGCAATTATACCATGTCTTCCTTTTTTTTTTTTTTTATTAGAAAAAACAAATCTCAAGTGTTTTGTGGGTGTTTAATTTATTTGTTACTCTGCTGTAATAAATAGTCCTTTAGGCACTGGTTGGTAGTAGTAGAAGCAGCAGGTTTGTTACACACACACACACACACACACAGACACTCCGCTACCTACGCTTGTTTGTTTTCCCGAATTTCTATATGCTGGAGAGCGATGTGCGATTATTTGGCACGCAGGCAGCAGCTGTTTAATTGCAGTGTGGAACAAGAAGGAACCGCAGTTGCTCGTAGTCGAGCTGCATCATTTCCATTTAGCTTAACAAATTTTAAGTTGCTGACTAATGCTTAACGGAGAAAGTGTATCTGAATTAAAACAAGGCGTAGATGTTAAAGAAATAACTGCTGAAATGCTGATTCGTTATGCTGTATAGACACATGCCCAGTATCACGGCTCGGGTTTTCGGATGTTATTTTTGTAACTTCTGACCCTCGTTTTTTATTCAGACACACTTTTCCCAGTTCAGGATAACTGCGGACAGTAAACAGGTGCTTTGTTGAATGGGTATGGTACAATATAGAAACGGGAAATGGGATTGTAAACCAGAGATCGCGGTTTAGCAGGGATTTAAAATGGCGGTCGTACGTTTGAGTGAGGGCTCGATTGATTTTAGAGATGCGGCTGACTGGCACCTTTACTGTTGATAATGCTAGATTTTACAACGGTGGTAAGGTGCCAGTCTACTGTTGTGATTGGTTGTTTTGCGAGGTGCATGGTATAATTATATTTTTCTAACTTCTGTGGGGGCGCTCTGTGCCCCCCGGGTCCTCGGTGGTGAATTAAAAATTGTTGTTTGCATAGTTCATAATATTGAAATCTGAAATATTTGCATTTTCTTTCTTCTGAGTTGCGAATGTGAAACTGACAATGCAGTGATGTACCAGTCACAGGAATGCGTATCCTCGAACATGCGCCCGTATTTCCCCTCTGCGTACTTGAATTGGCACAGCGGTTCCCTAAAGTAAACAAATGATGATTTTTCACGCCTAATATTCAGGGGCTGCCAACTCATAGTCGGGGTCAGCTGTGGAAAGTTTTACCCCCAAAGTGCAGAGACATTTTGCATAAATTGCGGGGGTTCACCACTGTACATCCTCAGTGCTCGCTATTACATCTTTTATTGTTTGCTGGAGAGCGTATTGATCACATAAGTTGTTAGATAAATGTGTTGCCACGCCACTTGTATATACCTTCAGTGTAAGGAAGGGTTTGTTTTTGAAATGAATTGTGAATTAGGTATTATGTAACATTTTATAAAATCTGAAGCCATCTAGCTAGATTTTATTTAGTAATCCACAATCAGTTTTGAATGTATCCTAAGACTTCATATTTTGCTAGTTTTTAGATGTTAAATAATGAAGCCTCTTTAACATACGTTGGTGCAAGAAAAAAAGATAACCAGGGTGCCTAATAAAGTTCTAGAACAAAAAAGTTTATTTCGTTAAAATAATCTGTTAATCAGTGCTGTAAGTACATATATTTTAAAATCTCATTATAAAGTTATTAAATCGTACCAGTAAACTTTTCGCTACATTATACAGTAGTTTTAGTACAGATCACTTTTGTTTTACTTCAGTTGCAGTTTTGTCTAATTGAAAATAGCTGTTGAAACACATACTTAACCTAGTTTAGCAGCGTGTTTTCAGAGTTTTTTAGGCTTTGTATGTGAGCAAGTAGTTCAGATTATCAAGTAAGGGATCATTGTCACCAACCCTCTCAGAAACACACATCGGCAGGCCATCCACACACCTGAATCAGAATCCATTCAAAATGAAAGAAGAGTATAAGGGAAACCTTCCCTGCCACAAACAAGCACTGTAGTAGTTCATGCTCTGTTTAGGTGAATGGAGCCGTTTACACCCATTCTCACACAGCTGTTGTTTCACACTCTTCCTGGTGTTTGGATCCGAGATTCTGTGAAACTTACTAAATTTAGCACCAACTATGTGAAAACTTTATCAGAACTACTGCTTAACGTGTATTGGATTAAATAACACACGATAAATCATGATTTTGTTCTGTTTGTTAAAAATACACTAAATGCTAGTAAGATTAGTACATGGCTATTAGCATTGACTGTAGAGACTCGCATTCTAGCTCGCTTCTTGTTTGCCGGCAATTTTTAGAGAGACCCACAGGAGTTTTGAAACAGGAGGGCTGTTTACATTTCTATAATGCTACGGAACTGCATTTGTTTATTTAAAGAAATGCAGTTTTAGTGTAATGTGAACAGCAGGCTACCCTTGGAAAGCCATTTTTTTGGAACCGTTTAAGGGCAAAATTAGGGGTTTATTTGTCCTTGAAGGTTTTTTTTTTTTTTCCGTTACATGTGGGCTGAGATTTTTTTTGTCTTTAACAGGAGCAGCAGCAGTATTATTATAAGCAACACCTACTGAACCTACAGCAGAAGGCCAAAGAACGGCAGCAACAGCCGCAGAGGCAAGGAGAAACTCCTGCCCCACCGCCTCCTCAGGAGCCACCCAGGGATGAACCCCCACCACCACCACCTACAGAGGAGCCTCCGCCGCCACCCCCACCTGAGGAACCAGAGGTTAGAGAAATCTCCTGTCTTCCAAGTGCCAGTGGTGTTTTCACAGTTCTTTGCACGCAGTCTGCTGGTTTCTGCCTCTTTTTAAACTATGAACTGCTGATACAAGCACAGTGAATTCTAGTAAGGGGTACATTGTTTTCTTGATCAAGCTTTTTCACCTGTCCCTGTTGCCTTCCATATCCTTCAGTCCCCAAACAGGTGACTTCCCAGCCCCCACCCCCACCATAGGTGAACTCTGTTATATAGTCTGTCACGTGAGCTGTGTAGCCTGTCTGCTCTCACCACTAGTGACCACCTTTATGCTTCCTGCTGCCCTTTGGTAGGTTTATCTCTGCACACTACACTTACCAGAAATCTCAGTTCTGAGCCTTTCCAGGGATTTATTTTGTTGTTGCTCTCTGCTGAACTAATCTATTCTGTCCTTGGTAATCGACTCCTGCTGCTGCTGCACCCAGCCTTTGAACTGGAGCTAAGTGTTGCCGCTGCTCCTGGCCTTCTTAGCTGCTTAGCTTAATCCCTTCTTCCCTGGCTTACTGTACATTTCCCTTAGAGAACCTCACTGCCCCCTACCACTTTTGGCTTCCAGCTTGGCCTTGCCTGTGGGTCTCTGCTCAAATCCCTGGACCCCTCCACCACCATGCTCGGACTCATGTTCCCCCCCTCCCCAGATGTACGCAGCATTCGGGCCAACCTAGCAGAGTTAACAGCCTGGGTGGCTAACTACGACCCTGACATTCTGGGGGTCTCAGAAACCTGGCTGAAGCCTCACACCCCTGACTCAGCATGTGCCCTCCCGAGTTACAGCCTCCTTAGACGAGATCGACCAGGGAATAAACGTGGGGGCGTCGTGCTCCTCTACTGTAAGGTGCACCTAAATGTGTCAGTCTTAGCATGCACACCTCCCCTGCCTTTGAATTCCTGCATGTCCTCCTCCTGCTAGGAAACTCAAAAAAGGTTTACCTGGTCTGTGCCTACAGTCCCCCAAATGTAGGTGTGCCTGGGCTCTCCTCACTACTTGAGAGCCTTAGCGTCAAGGTTGGCTCAGATGAGATACTCGTCTTTGGTGACTTCAACTTAAATTGATTAGGTCCCAATGCCAAACTTTATGAGCCTCTGCTCTCAGGACTTGCCCTCACCCAACTCATTACGGTACCCACTAGGCTGTCCTCCAGCGGACATCAAGGGTCCCTCATCGACTGGGTTCTGAATAACAGGTCAGGTAGGATAGTCTCCTCTGGCATACTCCTTGATGTCATCTCGGATCATTCCCCTACCTTCTGCACTTGGGGAATCTCCCCTCCCAAAAGCCCCTGTAAAGTTATCCAGATGAGAGACTACTCAAAATACGACGTCAGTGACTTCCTAGTGGACCTTCAGCGCGCGGACTGGTCCCGGGTCACTGTCACCAGTGACCCCTCAGAAGCTCTTGACCTTTTTCTTGCTGTGTTCGCTCTCCTACAAGATGAATATGCCCCCCTCACAAAAAGGAGAGTAAGGGGCACGGTTACAAAATAGCTTCACGGTAGCCTGTTCTCCCTCATGAAACAAAGGAACAAAAGCTGTGCAGAGTATAATGCCTCCCTCAACGATACTGACCTCACAGCATATCGGCAACTGAGAAACTCCTGCAAATAAGCTATCCGCACAGCCAAGAACATGTATTGTCAATCTGCTCTGTTGGCCTCTGCCAGAAACCCGAGGAGTTTCTGGCAGAACATCAGAAACACAGTTGGGTCCGCTAGAGTCGAGGTCACAGACATGCATATTGGTGGGGTTAACTGCAACAACCCACTTAACATTGCTAATGCATTTAACTCCTTGTTCTCAGACTCTCCTTCTCCCCCCCTACCAGTCCCCTGACCCATGGGTCCCAGTCCCTCCCAGAGATGGCACACCCCCAGCCCCCCCCTACTTAAAACCCAGAAGCTCCTCGCAGGTCTCTTCCCTCATAATGGGGCATGGCATGATGGCCTTGAGCCTAACCTGCTCTGCCTCGGGACATCACACCTTGCCAGGCCTGTCTCTCACTTATTTAACACTTCTCTAATCTCGGCTACCATCCCCGCTGTGTGGAAAGTGGCCAAGGTTGTACCTGTCTACAAACAAGGTGACCCGAAGGTTCTCAGCAACTACCTCCCTATTGCCATTCTGTCTGCGCTAGGTAAGCTTCTCGAAAAGGCTGTTGCTGCCCAGCTCTCCCATCACCTCCAGACCTATGAACTTCTCTCCCCGGCACAACATGGCTTTAGAAAAGGGCACAGTATATCCACTGCCCTTGCCGTAGTTACCTCAGAGATTAGGTCTGCTACTGATCAAGGCAAATTGACCGGTGCTGTTTTCGTGGATCTCTGAAGCCTTTGATCGGGTTGACCACTCGCTCCTCTGTGCCACCCTGTGCTCTCTTGGCTCTCCCCCCGCCCATGCCTGGTTCTCAAACTACCTCTCGGGCAGGCAGCAATATACTAACTTTAACAGAGCACTATCTGTCCCCTCCCAAGTGTACTGTGGTGTTCCCCAGGGATCCGTCCTAGGACCCCTCCTGTTTTCCCTATTTATAAATGAGCTGCCCGTTGTTGCTGCCTAAGGGTGTTCCACCCTATACGCAGGTGACCTCGTCATCCTAGCCAGCTTTCAGGACATCTCTACCATTAATGCTAGGCTAAATTCAGACTTCAACCTCATTCAGAACTGACTTATGGGCCACAAGTTGATCATCAACCTAAATAAGATCCAGGTAATGCTTTTTGGTTCTAGAGCCAAGACCTCATCCTGCCAAGCTCCCCTAAATATTCTTGGAGCCGATGGCTCCCTTTTACGGGCCGTTAGCTCTGCCAAGTACCTGGGCATTACACTTGACCTCTGCCTGCATATTGAGAACATATGTAAGGCATCAAACAGAAAACTGGGACTGGCTTGTAGAGCTCAGAGCTATCTCACCCAGGCTGCATGACTTGCACAAGCTGGGGGGGGGGGTCCTTCTTCCCACACTCTGTTATGGCCTTGTTACCTTTGCCCTGTCCCGAAATGCAATCTCACAAAATGGGACACTGCAGATAACAATGCTTGTCGATTTGCGCTCTCTGTCCCCCGCGTCGCACACCGCTGTGAGCTATATTCACGGCTGGAATGGCTTCCTCCTGATGAGCACTGCACATTTATCATTGGCAACTTTGACAACATTGCCCGAACCGCCACCCCTTCTGCTCTCACAAAATGCCTTCTTTAGGGAACTTCCTCCTACCACTTGAGGTCCAGAGACACAGGCCCTACTGGTCCCTAAAACCCGCACCCTTTCGGGTGGCCGGGCTTTTGCTACTTTTGCGCCCAGAATGTGGAACTCCTTTCCTGCCATCACCTGCTCCACTACCTCACATCCTGGCTTTAAAGCCCCACTGTGGAGCTTCCTTAAATTGTCCTCTGACTGTCTCTGTGCAGACTAGGCCCAGGGCAGAGGCTCCTCTTTCTCTGCCTTGCCTGCTTTTTTTTGGGGGGGGGGGCGTGGCGAGATAGCCTGTTCTATCGAATTGCACTTCCTCTGCTGATCTTAAAATCAGTTATCTGTGCTAATTTATCCCTGAGTGCCGGGCCCATTCTTTGCCCTGTTTGCTCTCTGAGGGTTTAATTATTAAAGTCCCTTCCCACTTTTCCCCGTCCCTTTCCTTTGCTCGTCACTCCTAAACCTCCTATCCTCTCCCCTTGGACTTATGGCTGAACCCCTGATTGTAAGTTACTGACTACATATTTGTTATTTATCTATTTATGAATCTGGCAATTGCTTGATACTGTATGTTTACCTCTGGTTCTGTCAAAGGCTGATGTTACTGTTCTCTGTACTGCTTTTATATCTGTTATCTTTGTAACCTCCTGGGCCGCTCCTGAAAATAGGCACTTGGCTGTCTAGTGTGCTTACCTGGTAAACAAAAGCAAATAAATAAATCATGATAGCTTAATAGAGTGAGTCCCAAAAGTGCTTTGCCTGTCACTGAGACTGTATCAAATTTTTTTTTTTTTTTTTAACCCCCATGTTTCTCTTTCCCCTTTTCCTACCCCTATTATGGTTTCCTGCTAACAAGCCACACTTACTGCGTCTCTCTGTGAAGAGACCGTATGTGCCATCTCTTTGGCCTGCCACTGGGTGGCTGTGGGTTTGGTCGTCAGGTTGCACCCTCCCTGGCTTTGAAATGCTTCCCCAGTGGGGAAGGAGATTGGGCAGCTGCAGTGCCAATATATGCTGAATGCCGGTTGCTAATCATTCTGATTCCTGCTGTCATGCATATTACTGCGGTGTCGAACACTTCTTGGCTTAGAAGCACCACCACCAACGGGAATGGCATACCCCAATACCCAGTCACTAGTGTTGATTAAAGGAGTTCTCAGAGGCTGTCTGCACCAGTTAAAACTGGTTTGGCCTGGTGGCATGATGACACCTGCAAAATTTACACCACCTGTGAAGGCATCTGAGATGCAGTTAAAACGGGGCTGGTAGGTGAAGGGGAGGGGATCCCAGAATCGGCCAGATAAACTGGCAAAAATTTAAAAAATTAGTAAACATTTTGTTGCTTGGTAGTTGCACTGTCTGCAACCACCCAGTCCTGTTACAGTTGACATTGTGTAAAATATCTACATTTTATGTTATTGTATGTTGGATCATATAGGCAGACAGTTGGTATGGGCCGTTCTCCCTTTCTTGCCTGGATAGATTGAAACAGTTTGAGACTTCTTAGGACACACCCCTTCCAGCATCCTGTATGAGGCCCCACAGTCCTGTCAACTGCTCCCCCTGCTGTTTACACCACATGGAAGCAGAACTGTGAAATCCCAGAGGACCGTCACATACCCGGGGGGATAGGCTTTTTTTCTGTATTTTTTTATTTTATTTTAAGAATCGGTTTACAACCTTTGAGCCAGAGGCTCGTTTCCAAAGGTACTTCGTCACATAAAGACATACATTGTGTTTTTGGTTACATAGCAAAGATATGCAAAACAATCGGCGCTCAACAGAGGCGCCACGTCATATTGTGGTCAGACAAAACAACAGGGTACATGTAATTGATAACAGGTGTTACACAAGTCGGTATCAAGTGAGCAATCTGGTAGGTAAACACTGAAACAGCTGGCACTGGCCAGGTTAAATATAGGCATGGTGTACAGGAAGTGGTGGAGGGGATGGTTAGGTGAGAGCCGCCTGGGGCATTGTCAAGAGAAGCAGAGGTGGAGGCTATGTTCAGAGACAGGAGCAGTTACGAGTGCTGAAGATGTGGTTCCGAAGTGTGGTTTTGAACTTGGAGATGGTGATGGCATTGGTGATGGTGGCAGGGCGAGAGTTAAACCAGGTTGGGGCTCTATAGCAGAAGGACCTCTGGCCACGGCTGGTTCTCTAGAGTGGTCTTGTAGGAAGACCGTGTTGCAATGGTGGGAGGGCTCTGGTGGATGGATGCAAGTATTCGGGCGCCCGGTAGTAGGTTTTTTTTTTTTTTGGTGAGGAGACAGGTTTGGTATTGGAGCCGTTCATCCAGGGTAAGCAGGTTAGCATCGGCATACAGCTGACAGGTGTGTGAGCCTGGGGGCACCAGTAATCAATCTGCACGCTTTATTCAGGGTTAGGTGAATTTTGTTGAATGCAGTGGTGTCGGCAGCATCATATACTGGTAGACCATAGTCTACAAGGGACAGAACGGATGATGTAACAGCTAGCCGGAGAGCATTTGGGGGAAGGCAGGTTCTATGGCGGAATAGGATGCCAAGCCGTGTTAGTGGCGATGTTAGGGCCGATGTGGTTGTGAAATGTGAGGGCTGGAGTCAAGGTAACCCCAAGGTATTTGTAGGAGCAGACTTGTTCTAGTGGCTGGTTGGTACTTGAAGGATATAGAGTGGTGGTTGCTAGCTCTGTTTTGGGGTGGAAAGAGCATAGTTTTGGTTTTTAAGATTGATGATGAGTCTGCGCCCTTAAACCAAGCCTCGCACTGTTGAAAGACAGCTGTAGGGAGTCCTGTAGGAGATTGGATTGCGGTGGTGAAAAGGACAGCGCCGGCTCTGCATACAGTAAAATTTTGCCAGGGCATGCACTGGGCAGGGTGTTCAGATACAGCGAAGAGAAGGGGGGCCCAGGATGGAGCCTTGGGGACCCCAGAGAGAATGGGACGGTATCGGAGAGTATGCTATTGATTTTACACACTGAGATCGAGTGTCAAGATAGCTAGCGCATCATGCCAGGGGCCAGCCGAGAGACCAGTGTGGCAGAGTGCATTCAGCAGAAGTGGATGGGAGACAGTGTCGAAAGCCTTTGAGAGGTCAATGAACACTGCACCAGCTAGGAGCTGGTATCCAAGGAGGAGTGTAGAAAGTTGGAGAATTCAATGAGGCAGTCCTGGTACTGTGACCCGCACGGAAGCCATGTTGCTCTGGGCATAAGATGTTATGCTTAGCCAGATAATCAGTGATTTGAATGGCCACCACTTTCTCCAGGGCTTTAGAGAGGGAGGGAGGATGAGATTGGCCGGTAGTTGTTGGCCAATGACCTGCCCGCCTTTTATGAGTAGTGTGATAATGGCTGTTTTCCAAGCTGTGGGGAATTGTCCCAGGCAGAGTGACTGGTTAATTAGGCTTGTGAGTGGTGCAAGGACTTCATTTAGCACCAGCCTGAGGGATGCTGGGGTCCAGTGAGTCACTGCCGGGATTGTTGCCATTGAGAGCTTTGATTAGGATGGGTCTGGCTTCCTGGTGGAAATCTTCGCAGGAGGAAGCTGGGTGCTGGAGGACAGGGGAGGTTGGCTGGGGAGGGTCAAAGAAATTACTAGGAGGACTGAGCTAAGGTCAGTGAAAGTGGTGTTGAACCAGTTAGCTATGGTGGCAGGCTCGGTGGAGGTGGTGCCATTTCTAGTGAGCTGGATGGGGCAGGGAGCAAGCTTACCATTGAGTTGCTTAATAATATCCCAGAAGGTCCGGGCTGAGCTCCAGGAGGAGGTAAGGAGGCCTGGTAAGGTCTGCCTTGGCTTTCCTGATGGCCCATGAGCACTTATTCCGGCTGCATTGTATCTTGCCTATTCAGACAGACCTGTTTCAGTGGCAAGGTGCCAGAGGTTATCCCGTTTCTAAGTAATTGTAGAGGGCCGGGCTAACCCAGGTGCGCTCTGTTTTGGACCGATTTTTGGTTAAGGGTACAAAGAGATCACAGGCCATGTTGAAGGTGTGAGTGAAGAAGGTGAGGGCAGTGTCAATGTTGGTTGCCTGCTGAATGGGGACTAGTCTATCTGGGTGAGGAGTGCTTGTTTCTTCAGCCCACCAGGGCGGAGGCCCCACGGAGGGTGGTCTGGGCTTTGGGTTTGGGATGGGGGCTACCCAGTGGAATAGGATAGGAGTGGTCACTCAGGGAGTCTGGGAGGACCTGGATGTTTTGGATTTTATGGGTCAAGTTAGTTATAATAACATCCAGAAGGGTGCTGGTACCACTCTTAGGGTTAAGTCTCGTGGGCTGGGTGACGAAGCGCACATATCTTGGGCGGCAAATGAGTCTCTGGTGGTGGATGAGGAGGTGCTGAGCCAATTTACATTAAGGTCCCCACTAGGATTTGTTCTGCCTTATGGTGGAGGGTGGCCAGGTAGTCCGTTAAAGATACCAGGGCTGGGTGCTGGTTCTTTGGGGGAACGTAGGCTGTGGTGAGATAGAGAGGGCTCCTAGAGGGGTCTGGGGTGAGTCTGAGGGTAAGGGCCTGGGCCCCATTTATGAGGGCTGGGGTGGGGAGTGCGTGTCCAGGTATTGTGTCCCTGGTGTAGATTGCACAGCCTCCCCCTCGTTTGCCTGCTCGGTCCTCCCGGTATAAGGTATAGCCTGGGAGGGAGACAAATGAGTCAGGAGTTGATTTGGACAGCCAGGTTTCAACCAGGGCTATGATGTCTGGTTGGTGAGCCAAGGCCCAGCACTGTAGGGCCAAATTTCTTCAGCAGGCTGCATATGTTCATGGAGGCTACTTGAAGACCAGTGGGCTGAGTGGGTGGATGGGAGGGGGCAGGGCCTGGGTTGGGATGTATGTTCCCTGTTAGGGTAGAAGTGCTCTGGTCAGAGGAGGCAGATGGAGAGCTTACGCCGGGAGCGATAGAATGAGGAAGGGGTTTAGGCACAAGGGGTGGTAGGGCACAGGCAGGAAGGCCTGAGTGATCAGAGTGCAAGGGGCTGTGGGGGAGGACAGGTAATGTCTGGAAGGGGTGTGAGGTGGAGAGGAGCATATGGGATGTGTGGAGGAGGAGGGAGGGGGAGGAGCAGTGGTAAAGGAGGAGGGGAGGACAGGAGGGTAGGTAGGAACACTGGAGTAGTAGGGCTGAAGGTTAATAGGGACACTAGGGTTGGTGGAAGGCAAAGGAAGGAGGAGGAGAAGAGAGAGGATGCATGTGCATAGTTGGGAAGGCTGGTGGAGCTGAAGTGAGGAAAGAATGGGGGGACTAGGATGAAAGAGGGGAGATAGTAGTGAGAGATCACCTCTGAGCCTAGTTGCTGCTATGGTGTAGTGGTAGTGTATGTGCGTGAAGTGCATAGAGTACCAGGTTCAAGTCTGATCAGGTAGTCGAGAGAGCTGACTAGTGGCTGTAGCAGCAGGGAGTCGGATTCAAGGTTTGGAGAAGCACTTAGATAACACTTAGTTGTGTCACAGGGTTAGTGCATTCTTTATAGTTTTGAGATCCTGCAGTAAAAAATAGGCAGGTGTTCTAGGTGAGTGGTGGAACTGTGGACTTTGGAAATAAGAGTGCAGGGTTCAAATCCTGCAAGGAAGAGGAGGTAAACTTATATTTTGGCAGGTTGGGGGGGTAAGTGATTAAAGGCTTAGAAAGTAGTAATAAAATAGGTAGGCAATGTGGTGCAGAGGTAGAGCAGCTGACTCTGACTGCAAGGGTACTGGGTTTGAACACAGCTCAGGGACAGAGTGTAGACAGGCTCAATTTTTTAATTCAGAAAAGGAGGGAGTGAGGAATGGTTAAGAGTATGAAAATAGTGGAAGTTGTTGGCCTGGTTCATTGGCTCAGAGGATAGTCAGTAGAATTTAGAAAGGCGGGCAGGTGGGAAGTGCCTCACAACAGTCAGGCTGTAGTGCAGGACACTTTACCTCTTAAAGGCTCTGGCAATCCCCGAATTCAGTCTCCGCTGCTGGGCTGAGTTCTGAAGGGAGTGGGCTGCTTCAGGGCCTATATAGGGAGGGCAAACAAAGGAATCCCATTAGTATGCAGCGGGCTAGGACAGGACCCTACTGCGCATGCGCCAACTATTGGAACTGTATCCCGATACAGGAGGCTACTGCGCATGCGCAAGATGGCGGACACCCACGCTACACATTCTATGCAATTCTACCAAGGTAAGCACTCTAAAACAGCATTTAAACAGCTAAGAAATCACAGGATACTAGTGCTAGATGCTCTAATACCAGCCCTTAAAGTAACACAGAGATAGCCCCCAAATCCCCGTGCAGAGCAGTCCAGAATTCAGATGGAGACACAATCAGTCACTGTGTGGGGACAGAAAGAAAGACTCCAGGCGAGTAATCTTCTCCAACAGTCAGGCTGTAGTGCAGGACACTTTACCTCTTAAAGGCTCTGGCAATCCCCGAATTCAGTCTCCGCTGCTGGGCTGAGTTCTGAAGGGAGTGGGCTGCTTCAGGGCCTCTTAAAGGCTCTGGCAATCCCCAAATTCAGTCTCCGCTGCTGGGCTGAGTTCTGAAGGGAGTGGGCTGCTTCAGGGCCTCTTAAAGGCTCTGGCAATCCCGATTCAGTCTCCGCTGCTGGGCTGAGTTCTGAAGGGAGTGGGCTGCTTCAGGGCATCTTAAAAGCTCTGGCAATCCCCAAATTCAGTCTCCGCTGCTGGGCTGAGTTCTGAAGGGAGTGGGCTGCTTCAGGGCCTCTTAAAGGCTCTGGCAATCCCCGAATTCAGTCTCCGCTGCTGGGCTGAGTTCTCACTGTTCCCATGCTGAGGCACACATGTAATGTATGCACACACCCTGGAGTCCCGCAGCCCTTCTTACTACTGCCCTCCTAGACCCGCACCACTACCTGGCCTCCACCAGGTGGCAGTTCAGAGTGCAGGCACCTCCCCGGGAAAGGAGATCAGCTGTTAGGTGCTCAGTCCTTTCCCTCCCTGGCTGACCCGCAGCAACCTGCAGTTGCCAACCAGTATGGGTTGTTAGTGTGGCAGGATGTAAGGCACCACAGCCTCAGCCCTCCACGTCATTGGGTTGGCTTCCTTCAGTTTATTTCGATCTATACTAGCTGGTAGACCGCATCCAACCTTGCAGGGGAGACGTTTTTGTCAGATATTAGATGTACAGTGCTTCAAAATGTTGACTTCTACAGCTCAGATGTGGACCCTGCAGGCCGGCCCGGTGGCGCTGAGGGTTTAGGCACCACACCTTGCCCAATGCCAGCGATATGGGTTTGTGAACGAGCTGGGGATGTGGGGGTTGGCGGGGAGGCCGGGAGATGGATTGAGTGGCTGTAGGCAGCTCTCCTCCCCTGGGCTGGGTAGGGAACTCAGTCACACCTGCTGCAAGATTGCCCCCGGGTGGAGGCCCGAGGGTAGTGCAGCTGGATGGCTAGCATAGGGAGAGTGCAGTGGATGGCTTGCATCGCACTCTCCGCATGCACAAGCAACTGCGGCATGGAAGGGCAGAAAAAGCAGAAATGGAGCTGGCAGGCTCGGTGATGGCCTTTCGACCTCGGCCCTGTTGGTGGGGTTGGGGGGGTAACCCGTGGGGGATTGCCAGGAGAATCTGGGACCGGAGAGTATGCCCTTCTGAGGCAGGGTCCGGAGGTGCCTGCCAGCTCCTCGGTGAGCATAAAATGTGTATAGAAAATAGAGGACCCTGCTGCTGGAGTAGAGCTGCAACTCCAGGAGTACATTGCAGGAGGAACCCAGGACTGCAGTGCCTAGTATGGCTGCCATAGCCTGTGCTCACTTAGTGCCTGGGACACACTTCTCTACTGCAAGAGCTTTTCCTTTTTAAGGTAAAATCTAGGTAGTTTTGTTGTTCAGGGAAAAGTGAGTGGTATGCTCTACATGTGGAGAAGTCCACTGTAGGTCTTTTGGTGCAACCGGCTAGTTTCTCGTGCTTGGAAGCTGCGTGACCTCAACAGCGTCATCTTGAGCGGTTGGCAGCCTCCTTTTAACATCAGCAGCCATGTTTTGCGTGGTAGCACATGTGCACAGAAGTGTGGCTATTTCAGCTCCCGTCTTTCTGAATGAAAATGCTGCTCAAGTTGAAGGCGACTTTCTAGAGAAGGATTTTTACTGAAATAAAATAGTGTCAGTCTAAACTCTTGCTCTCTTAACAGCTACTCCTGGGATCCCCACTGACTCTAGGTCAAACGCTGCCTGAGCAGAACACACAGGTTCTGTCCTGATACTGAGTGCACATAGCCTCTACTGTGAATTCTTCAGTCTCTTTGGCAAAATAAACCAGATAAAAGGCCACCAAGTGCAAAAAGTGCTGATCTAGGCTCCCCTCCACAGTGGCAGGCTCCTGTTGCACATTCTGTGATGAGGCTTCATTAGCTGAGCGGAGCAAAGCCTGGGATCCCCTGCATCTGAATCATTGTCTCAACCTAGATAGAAAGGCCATTCCTCGTCTTATGCCTCTTGGCACTCTAATGATCCAGTCCCTCCTCAGTAAAACCAAAAGGATCCTCTCCAGTCAGAAATTGAGAGGTTGTCTCACTGATGAAACTATCTAATGTTGTGGAGCTCCTGATGGAAAGACTGGCTTAGCAAAGCTTCAGCTGGAGAAAGACACAGTCCTCACAGTTTGCCATGCAGTGTCCAAGGGAGATCACACGACATGGGGACATCACCCAAGTCCCTTCTGACGACGACCATCATGACTGAAATGGAACGAGAGGGCAGTGCTTCTGGCAGGCATTTTCCATGGGAGAGATTTAATATGCTTCGCGAAACAAACATGTATTACACACGACTGGACCAAGGGGATGACCGCACACACAACCAAAGAAGGCCAGCCCCTGAAAACGGAGTGGTGAAAATTATTTGTCATGAAACGGCGAAATAAAATATTGCTCAGCAATGGGCAAACATCAGCCATGCAACGTGAAAAGGTCTGCAAAATTCAGGGTGTAGGGATAAAAGCCAGATGGGTGCGCCCATCCTGCTGCCGTCAACAAAACTACCATCCCACTGATTGCGTGATCCATATGTAATTAAGTTAGTTTGTTATAAATTGCTGTTAACGTGTTACAGTATATAGCTGCCACAGAGGTGAAGGTAATTACACCCCAAGAGTAGGAGATGTCTATTCCTAGGACTAATCCTGACAAGAGGACTACATGAGGGATCATACCACTTGGGGACCATCACTCACACATTGTTTACTATACTCTTTTATATTTTTAGGTAAGCATTTCTTTGTATATGTTACTTGAAAATTCAGTAAACCTCAGATATTAAAGGATAAACTAACATGCTGGTATCAAGGATGGTGACCAGGAGACCCACTTAACGCCAGGATGCAGATGGTTAATAAAGAGGCTTATGAAGTGTCCACTCCATTATTCAGGTGACCCTGGCATTGGCCTCTGTGTCATGGACCCTGACTTTCTGGCTCACAGATGTCTCCCTTGTCTTGTCTCCACACCCTTGTCGCTACTGGCAGTCGGTTCAGCTTTTCTGGCAGAGGCTTCAGTTCTACAAATCATACAAATATCTGCTAAAACATCCTTGTATACTATGCTTGCAAGACATGGCCATTGGTTTTTGACCTTGGTCGGCAGGTAATTCTTCTAAAGTGCCGCTATTGGATATACCGTTCAAAGAGAACCTGCTTTTTTGGATCCGAGCTACAGACCCTGATTAAGCATATTTCTTATTCAAAATTTTCTTTTTTGGTATGAAATCTACAGGGAAGCATTTGTTTTGTAAACCAAACATGTATTGCCCTGGACGACATTCCAGTTTTTCCTGGGGAAAATCTCAACATTTTTATAATAGAGGCTTCTTTTGCTCCACCAGAAGATACAGGCAGACAAAACTGCAGAGATAGCCGGGACTACAAGGACAGTCAATCAGTACTGAGATCAGGTCCGTCACCTATGGCAAGACTTTCCAGTTTGCAGACTGGTGGGTGAAAATTTGTGGATATTATAGGTTGTCACTAACGGCAGCTTTTTTCCTTAAAGCTTTTTCTCCAGATTTGGCTTGGTTGCAGGCGAGCTGTTCAGCTGTATCTCTGCCTCTTCCTGTCCGGTACCTCCTCTCTGAACTACGGAGCCCGATATCCCCCATGGATTCCCTTTCCCCATGGCATGGCTGGGAAGGGAAAACCTTCCTCCCCTCACCCAGTGACTGTCATCCAGATTGGTCCTGGTAGTCAGGTGGCAGCGTGGGATAAAGGCAGGCATGGCCTCGTATATCCTGCGCCAGCCAATTTTCCGTTTCCTCCACAGCCCGGGGTTGTTGCCAACACGGTTACGCGTGGGTGTGTGTGTGTGTGTGTGTGTGTGTGTGTGTGTGTGGATGGGTGTATGCACTGGAAATGCCAGTCCCGCTCCACCCACCCTGCAATAATGCCAGTGCCCCCGAGTATCTCTGTTACCACCAGACCTCCATCCATTGGTGGCCAAGAACTGGGAAGGTTCACCTCCCCAGCCCGGAACAGGAGAGCTGCCTGTCTGCCCACCCCCTCTCTCAGCAACCCCCCCCCCAACTGACCTTGATGACCTGAGCTCATTCCCAAACTTGGGACGCTGGTGTGAGTGAGGTAAGACGCATTACATCGCCTCAGCCTTCTACGACACCGGGCTGGCTTTCGGTGACTACCGTTATCGAATTTCAGCATTCTTCAGCTCAACATTTCGTCCTGCATTTACCAGTCTCATGACTTGACCAAACCGCTGGTGATCCAAGGTACAGTACTTTACTGTACAAACATCAGCCTTTCAGCCGGTTCCAGCATTCTTACAGGGGTCCAGCATTTAGTCTTTCTCATTGTCTTAAAGAAAAAACAGGAATTCAGAGAAGTCTTGAATCTGAAGAAACTCAACAGAATGATATGGGGTCATCACTTCAAAATCTAAACACTGGTCTTGATTTTCAAAGGCCCGTTAGAGTGACGCAGGATGCATGAATACACATGTGCGGTAATGGCAATGCGCCAGGGACCGTGCATCGTTTGTGGTAGAAAACCAAATGCTGCGGCAAGGTTCTCCAACCTGCCACAAGCAGTGCCTTGTGTCAAGGAGATGGTGCACGGAAAGGGATTGTTTGCAAACTGCATCATAGGCGAGTGGCATTGCAACCAGCAACGAGAGACCTGTAGGATGTATGCCCAAATTGGCAGAAGCTGTAGAGGAAAACTGGTCAGGTTGGTAGGTCATGGTTTGCAGAGGTGCACGAGACAGACAGACTGGGCCCGTGAGTGATGACGAGTACTCTGACTGGCGTCGTGGTGGTGGGGGATCTGAGCACAACGAAGAGAATTGGGTCAGTTGCGTTTGTAATACAGGAATGTATGACAGATACGTAGGTGACGTCAAAAACAGCATCACAGAAAGACACTCAACACATATGGCTGTCATCCATATTTCTGTTGGGTTGCCTGACCCGCTGCAGCTTGCATGGATGGCACTGTGCACTGTAACCTATGGCAGCAGCCAGGTATTGGCAGAACATAAATCATTGATGCCATGTAGTTTTGCAAGACAGTGTCAAGATTCCAATCCCATTGCTCTGTAAAGCTCTGTTGGTCCACATGACCGGGACCCACAGAACGAGACTGGTCTCATGCAGTCATCAGCAGTAGTGTCTTCAGGATGCACTGTATGTTGTGTATCCTGCTATGGGTTGCGAGTGGGAGTGTACCCAGTACATGAGTATACTACAATGCAGAGCACCACAGATGTGGGCTTGCAGGGTAATGTACCCATGTAGCTGGTGGTGGTCCCGAGTCCCTGGTTTCAAACTGCATCCAAAGCCCTTACACTGAGAGGACACAACTGCAGGTTGAGAAGCGCACGTCACCCAGGTTGTGGTCACACGCAGTGTGCAGTGCAGTAGGCAGACTGCTTGATATGGGCATATGGTATGTTGGTACTATGAGGACTCTCCTTGTAGAACAGTGTTGCATGCAGCAGCAGATTAATGCATCACGTCCCGAGGCCGGCGAGTGTTGCTCAGCGGTGTCGTACAGTTCTGTATTGAGATCTCCATTTTAAACCTATGGACGTGTGCACAACATGCCGTGCATATTTCAATACATCAGTCTGATACCTGCTTGTGATGATGGTCTTGCGCTGCAGTCATTGTTGGTGCAGACAGAGCTTTGGCAGAGTGGGGTGAGTAGGTATTGGATGACTTACGCTGGCTGACATGGTAGTGGTGCTGAGTGATCTGCACGTACATGGCAGGAAAAAAAGAATTTCCCATAGTCATCACGTCACATACAATACCTGACAGTGCTGTTCGACATCGAGGCAGTGATTTTGGGTCTCATCCCAGACAGAGTTCAGTTTCTTGTCATGAGGAGGGCTTGGAAAGGGAACCAGAAGAGACAGAAGGTATAGTCTAAATGCTGCATCTCATGGTGGCAAGAGTAATGGGCCAGGCTTAACTGGTTCGAGCCTGGACTTGGTTGGTGCTGTGGAGCCTGTGGCAGGCTGGTAGTTAATATCCTTGCTGTCATCCCCAACCCCCCCCCAGTTTTCAACCATGCCCAAGTGTCATGTGTATCATGACACGGACCTGTGGCGTGAAGTTTCATACACTCTGCATCTGGCCCTCTGAGATGTGGTCTGTGCTGTAGATGCCTCTGCTGGGAGGTAGCCAAGCGGCAGTACATTCTATTTCCCTTCTTTTTTTTTTTTTGGCCTGGCCCCAGCCCCCAATTCCTAGGAGGAGCTAAGCCCCTGCCTTATACTGTCCCACCCAGGCACAGCTCCCCTCCAGTGAACACTAGTACCAGGCCCTGGCTCTCTGAAACATTGGCGGCAGGCAGGCAGGGCGTCCTACATTGGGGACAGACTTTTTTCTGGTGCTGTGTATCCCTGGAGGCAAGACCTGCAGTGACGTTCCCAGGTCAAGCCCCAATGTCTGTCCCGCCTCCACAAAGCTAGGCGCCCGGCTCGCTCGTGGATCCCCCAGTCTCTGCCAGGGGTCCCTGAGTGGCTGGACACTCTTCCTAGAGCTGTCCTTCAGATGCTCAGTCCTTTCCGCCTGCCGACTCCTGGGTCCATTCCTGAACCTGGGATGTCGACATCACAAGTGGATGCCCTGCCGCTGTGCTGGCGGGCTGGCTGCTGTTCCTCTTCCTGAGTAGATCTGTCTGTAGACACCAAATTGTCCTTTCTCTGGCCGCCCCCTGCCCCTGGTCATTTTGAGAACCCTGGTAAGCGGTGTGGCACTGGGTGCCTCAGTTCACTGTGTCACTGGGCCTGATCCAGGCTACATTCTTGCCCACTACAGCTCCTGCTCCTTCACTTATGGTACTCTTGTCAGGGTCCCTTTCGGACAAGATTCTGTTAACGCCAGAAGTGAAAAAGTTCCTCTCTGGGGTGCACCATGAGAATTTGTCAACCCTGCTGGATGTCACATACAGCATTTCTGACAAGATGGGAAGCAGTTCTCAGCACAGCCTTAGCCCAGTGCTGCTGGAGTCTGTTGGAGAAAGAGTGAGTGTCCCATCAGCATTCTCAGTGAGGGTGGTATTCAGAGCAGTGTGCTTGCTCAGGAGCAAACTGTGGAACAGGCTAGCTCTGTTATGGTACAAAAAAAACACTGTGACTGCAACAAACATTAGAAGCCATGGTGGAACAAAAAAGCAAGCCAGCGATGGCAGAAGTATATGTACTTCTCTGGGCAGAAAATGAACCAACCTTCTCTATCTGCATTCATCTCCCAAAACTCTGAACATACAATGTGACTGGCTCAGTCTTCAGTCTCCAACTGTGGGAGTTGGAATTTGGTCAGGATGTATTCAGTTAGATTTGTCCGAGATGGAGCAGCACTCTACTTTTTATTTTTTTGAATCTATTTCACTCCGGTCATGGTTTGTGGGACCTTCTCTCAGGCATCCAGTCCTTTTATCTTGCCCACCTGTGGATTCCTCAGTCTGTGCCTCTTCTCCTCTCCCCGCAGCCAGCATCCCTGGTTTTCTCCTGCCCGGGGAGGGTATCCCTCGCCTCTTAGGCTCTTTTGTACGTCGGACTCTGGCTGCAGGTGGGCCCCGAGGGAGGAAGTGGAAGGCCAGCTGAGAAGAACCCGGCATAGGGCATGGGGGACAGATGCCGTCGCCTGTCCCACGAAGCCAGTCTTTCCTTGTTCTGCACTGGTTCCCCCACCTTTGCGTGGGCACACCCAGACACTCTGGCGCACAGCAACCCTGCTGGCATTAGCCACGCTGATCTCGTACTGCCTGGCTTGGCAGTGATGTCCCCTGGTCTCCATCATGGGTCGCCGGCATGTTGAGCCGACCCAACCAGTTTGCCTGGGGAAGAGAGCACCACAAGGGCACTCCATCCTCAACCTGCCCCAGCTGACCTGTCAGTGCCCAAGCTCGCTCCCGAACTCGGGTCACGGCGTAGCATGAGGTTTGGCGTCCAGTGCCTCCACCAGGCCGGCGAGCTGCACTCCACTTCAAATTTTCATGGTCTGTAAGGTAGATGCAAAGACCCAAGAGTGGTGTGTCTTACTGTGGCTAGTCTTCCAAAAGAAACAAGTTGCAAAGGGAGCAGTCAGCCTTCACCTTTATTCCTCCAAAGTGGACTTTCAGCTCCATATCCTGTGGGACCAACAGACTGTGTCTCTGCTGGCCACTTTTCCACTGACACGACGAGAGAACTCTCCAGATCTGATCACTACAGCAAAACAGGACACTCTCATTTATTCTGGATTTGCAACATATAATGACAGATGTCAGCCTGATGGCCTGGGTGCCATTTTCGGCACATCATGGGCACAAGGGACATGGAGCTCAGCAGGGCAAAAACTTCCCAGCCATGTTCGCAAGATGAGGGTGTTATTTTAGGCAGTGCTGACATTGACAAGCAAACTGCGAAACCAACATGTTTTAGTATGGTGTGGCAACGTAGTAACCATTGTGCACACCAGGTGCCTAGGCAGCAGCAAGAGTGCAGCAATGATGGCAGAAGCACAAAAGCTACTTTGGGAGGAGATAAACCTTTTCTCCCTGTCCAAAATGTATGTGGTAGTTACCCTCAACTGTCACGCTGCTTGGTTAACTCTGCAATACCTCCATCTGGGGAAGTGGGATGTGGGGCAGGAAGTCTTCAGCTTGATCTGCCAGCATTGGAGGGAACACCAATTCTGGAAATCATGGTCATCAGAGCAGTTCAGAGACCCCTGGATACTTCAGCCGATACTGAGACTGCCAGTCACGTGGAATAGACTGCCTTTCCCTAGCATGGCCAGATGTCCTTCTGTAAGCCGTCCTTCTGTGGCCATTGATACTAAGTGTTCTAAAAGCTGCAGAGGGAGTTGTCAGCATTGATCCACATTGTAGTCTTCGCTGCCACGTTCACATATCTCTTAAGGCCTGGGTATACTACACTGATCGGCTTGCATGTCTCTCATGGCAAGGTACATTAGCCATCTAAAGATCTATATCGGTACAGAGGCACATATTAATTCACAAGGATGTCTGCATTTGTATAGACTGCACGTCAGAAAGCCAGAGATCAGTTAACAGTCCAAGCCACTCTCCTAGAAGCAACGTTATAATTAATTGCAGATCCAGGAGTTGGCTGATGGGGAGTGTACCAGTATGGGCCCAAGTATGTCTGCAGCTCAGAACTTCTTCAGGTGTCTGCATCAATCATGTGGTATGTGGCTCTTGAAACTAGGACAAACACACTCCTTTTGAGCTCCTCTGCAAAAGCTCCCGGTAGTATATTGTTTTACATATTTCATTCCTAGACATGGAGTCGTTCTTGGTGTTGCATATGGACTCCGTGGTCTTTGGCTGTTGCCCTCCTCCATCCAGGTGTTGGACTGTTCTTAGCACTGGCAGGTAGCAGTAGCTTTGCTTCCCCTCACTCGAGACCAAAGATTGCTAAGGCACAGTGACTGAATTCTTAGATGCTAAGTGCATCTAGTCTTTTCTGTCACCTTGACCGATTCTTGTTGTTCTTAGTTCTTCATCCAAATTGCACACTTCACTAACTGGTGCTGTGCTGCTGATGGATCAGTTTTCTCCACTGAAGTCCGTCAGGTTTTACCAAACTCTGAGATCTCCAATCAGGATATGACTTTTTTCACTAAGCATTCCTCTGCATCCTTTGAGGGAATTGGAGAGACTGATCCTGAAGCCGCCATTCTTTCCGTTTCCCAGGCATTGTTGCCTTCTTGTGCTTCATTCCGCTGAAGCTGCGTCTGCAGGTGGGGCTGAGCTTGGTAGGACAGCACTGACTCTCCCAGTAAGTGACTGTTTAATAGGGTTCATTTATTTATTTAAGATTTTTACCAAAAAGGCATACTGAGCAGGGTACCACTCGATTCCAGGTGCACTCTGGGGGAGAGGGAGACTACAGAGGAAATACAAGTTTCTATACAATCATAAACAAATTTGATAAAAATATATAGATAGAATCGTCACAGCAGAAGTGAGAAGAAATACAGGTGGAAGCCAGTAGTACTCGCCTACTTACAGAACAAACAGCAGCATCCATATAATGGGGTATACAAGGTATATACACAGCAGACATGATTGCACGGGCTTAACCATGCAGCTTGCATGAACAAGTAGTGGCGAAGTGTGTCTTAAGTGCATTTAGATGAGGAGTGCGAGTGGAGTGTCTAGTATCAGCTGGCAAGGAATTCCATAACTTTGGCATCTGGTAGCTGAAAGCAGCCTGGCCAGACCTAGTGGCCATGTGGGGGATGTGAAGTAGTCGGGAATCAGTGTTCCTGAGTGAAAAAGCCGGTGGGGGTATAACAGCCAGGGCAGCCGCAAGGAAGGAGGGGAGGGACACTGACCAGAATTTCACAATGATTCTAGCACAGTGCATCAATCTCCGATTGTGGAGAGATGGGAGGTCTAATCAACGGTAGAGGTTGCAACGATGGGTAATGGGAGGGCAGTCCGGAGAGAAACAGCAGAACGAGTGGTAGAGAGGACCTAGTTTGGACAAGGAGGACTTGGGGGCTACACTGTAGACGACATCCCCATAGTTAATTATTGGGAGGACCATCTTTTGGACGATGGCCCGGTGCGTAGGCAGGGGGATGCAACTTTTGTTCCGGTATAACACTCCCAGCATGGGATGTAGCTTCTTATGTATAGCGTCAATATGTGCAGTGAAGTCCAGATGCTGGTCTAACCAGACCCCAGGGTATCTGAAGGAAGTACAAACTGACTGCCTGTAAGAGCTGAAACACGAAGGGAAATTATTCCCTTATAGGTAATTCCAGTTGTGGCCCATCCAGATTGCAGTGCTGTACATTCCTTACTGTGTTTTCTGTTCTGTTACTTACTGCTCCATAGCATATGGGTTTGCATTTTGTTTTTCTGTCCTATATTGTCTGTTGGCCCCGCAGCATAGGAGTTAGCATTCCCAAGAGTAAATGAACAATTCCTTTATACTGCACCTTCCTAACTGCAGCTTCTTTCCCAGCTCTCTATGTAGCTCTTACTCCCCTTCCTCTTCTCCTTCTGCTTCTGGATGCATCTTTTTCAAGATGTTTACAAGAAGGAGAAGATGATGATCACCGTCCCCCACAGCTTTTGGAAAACGAGCTGCCTCTTGCTAAATCTGTGTTCTTGGCCAAAGCGTTCTCTAAATTGTTTCTTTCTACAAGCTAGGATTATAGGAACTTACAAGCTTTCCATTGCATTGGTATCGTGTTTTGAAAGAAAGTCTTTTTTTTTTTTTTCATCCCCTTCTGATTGAAGGCTGTCCCTTACAAAGTATGGACCAATTATCACATTGTGGTGGTGGTGGGGAGGGGGGAGAGAAACATTTAGGTGTTCACTGTCTGTTTGAAAGAAATGCATGGTTACTGTGCACAGAATACAGATGCTGAGGCCCCAGTGGCATTATTTAATTATGCATGAGATCTGGCTTGTTAAAAAAATAAATGTAACACAAGAAAGATGCCCACACTCGAGCTGTAAAAATGTGCAGTATTTATTCAAATGTATCACACAAAAAAACACAGTGGAAACACAAAACTTTCCTAGGCTAATAACTCCCCATGCCCATTGGGAGCAAATGACTGCTCCTTCAGGGGGTGGAGTTAACATCGAGTGTGCAAGGCTAAATATGTAGCACTAGATAAGTGTAGAAGCCTAATTTAAATATTTAAATAAATTTAATAAACATCTATTTCAGTCCCTTCCCTATTTAGAAGGGACAGAACTCGTATAGTTTCTGAGCAGGCTAATGCTTCGCAGTGAAATAAATACACCACTCATGAACACAAACCAGTAACATGTTAAAACACCAACAATGAGCAGATCAATAATAGACTAAAGATAAAGCACAGAAAAGTCCAACATTTTCACAGGAATATACATATAAGCTTCCAAATAAGAGGACCAAATTAAATAATGGAAAAGAGGATTATTTGAATTTGGAAGCTGTACAGGAGATAGTTATTTGTGTTAAGGATGTCTTAAAAGAACTTTAGTAATACAAGTTTTGAATTTGTGGAACTGGGGAATAGTCTTAAGACTATGACTGATAAGTGGAGAAAAGACAACATTCCAGAGGGATTTAAATGATTCAGAGTTGGACAGGTTTATTCATGGGAAAGATTCACGGGAAAGACCTCGCAGTGGCAATAGATGTTTGTTCAGTAAATTATTTAAATTGGACTTATGTGATTGGCTGGTGCTCCATATTTAGCTTTGAACACTTAGAGGTTAACTTCGTCCCCTGGAAAAGGAACTGTTGCTTCTTCAGATCTTGTGAGGTCAGCTGTAGGAAGTTTATTATTCACTGACTGCTTTTTATGTAGTACGGTTGAATAAATTATGCACATTTTGCAGCTCTTGGGTGTGGCGTCTTTCATGTGCTGTGTGTGTTTGGTGTGAAGCCTGCACTAGAGGTGAGCTGTGTGGAGCTGTTTTCTGTTTCTTCATTTTTTTAACCAAAAAAAAAAAAGTCGTCATGCATGTTTCAGAGTATTGGCTAACTGCATCATACCATTTTTACAGTGGTAATACCCATCTCTTCTCCTTTTGGTATAGCATATTGGATTCTGAACCAAAAAAATAACACATAGAACATTGGCTTCCTAGTTGGCTTTTAATGTTTCTTATAATTCTTCTTGGAAATCATTTAATTACTCTTTCTCTCTGTTCTCACACTCCAGGAACCCTCTATGAAACCTCCAGATGACCCCGAAGAACAAGCGAGACTGATGCACTTACAGGCTGCAGCAGCACAGTGGCAGCAGCAGCGAGCCGGGTATCAGTACCAGTTATTAATGCAGCAGCACGGCCAGCTGCAGCAGCTCCTGCAGCGCTACCAACAGCTCATACAGCAGCCGCCACACTTGCAGGTTAGTAAACAATTGGCGACTCTTGTTATTCATCCGCTTCATTGCTTATGTTCCTAGAAGCCATCCTCACTGTGTGCTGGGAGTGGTGCTGTCGCCAGTTGGAAAAGATGTAGTGCTGTAGCTTTGGGAAAGGTAAAATGTGATATGGCTGGCATGAGGGACATACATTCTACTTTGCCAGGTTTTCCAAGCAGTCATTTGGAAATAAAATGTTTTTTGTTTTTAATGGTTAAATAATCTTTGGTAAATAAAACTAAAACCCTCTTACAGTGCTGCAGAAGTATACATACACCAAGGATCTATATGCCTTCAGACATAGGCTGCACTCAGAAGGAATGTAGTAACAGTGTGTGGTATTTTCGTTGCTAATGTTTTTGCCTCAGGGTTTGGTGTTGCAGCGTTTTGATACTATTGGATGTTTTTTTAAGTTGAAACACTGTTTTCCTCCCACTAAAAGTGGCAGAGTTAACCCCCTAAATGTTACAAGAAGAAGAAAAAACACACTTAAGTGTATACCATAATTTAAAAACAAATCTTAAACCATAAAGCTACGGGAATAGAAATAATGCACTGTGACCTGAATGAAATCTGCAGGATTGTGCCAGTCTAGAATACCAGGAAGGGAGAATCATTGGGGAAAAAGAACATTGGCACAGTCCTTGAGTACAGTTGGAACAGTTTTTTTTCTATTCTCTATTAATGCCTTCTGCACCACTGCTGTGTCTGCGACCTTCCTCTAGGTGCCCAGCTTTGCATAATCTGGCCCCTACAACTTGCCTTAACTCCATACTGCCAGTCCAGGTCTCTGTATCATTTGGGATTGAAAAGTAAATCAGTCGAAGGTCACATTAGTGACCTCTACCATGGTAGCTTCCCCCCATCTTAGTGATGCCAAGGTCTGGCTCGGGCACTTCTGCTGCCAGTGGTTTACAGCTCTGATGGAATCCAATCAGATGTCGATGGTCATATCCAGCTCCTATATAGGCAGCAGCGACTCACATGTAGTATTGGCAAGAGTAACGGAATGATTCCACTGTTTACTGCCTACATTACCGGCTGCTATTTCCACAGCATTGCTGCAAGTCTTGTGTGCACTGGTACTTGGGGCCCTGCTGCTGTTCTCCCATCTCGGCACTCTTCAGTGCTGGTTGTACCTTGGGGGCTCCTTTACCTCATTCAGTGGATGAAGAAGAATATAAATCCTGATGATCTGGATCGACATGGAGGAGGATTTTTGGAGGGAAAATGACTTCTTTAAACTTAACCATTATAACTTGATGGAAATTATCTTGATAACCCACCATTGTAATGCCTTCAGTCTTTCCAGCCCTGGAGGATGCTACAGTGGCTGCATGGCACAGGACAAGTACTCTACTTGCTGTACCCAGGCAGGCAGATAAATGGTATGTTGCCCCAATTCTAGAACATTCTGTATTTCACAATCTGAAATTTACTCCATTGTGATCATTGCTGATTAAGATGGCTCAAGGGATCCACGTCACATGAGCTCTTTACTTCCTGAAAAGGAGTCCAGAAAACTTGATGTCCTGGGGGAAGGAACATACGCTTTTCAAACAACTTGAAGTCTTGCTGTATTCTGACAAGTGCAGTTAGCCTCAGTCTTTAAACTGCCCCGGAGAACAAAGGGTTAACCCTTCTATGCAGAGCATAGAATGCTGAGCTCGAGCTCAGTTGATGTTTCTGTGTTTCCCTTTGAATGCTAACTATCAGATTATTTACTACGCCTCACTGAACAGTCGCTCCGGAGATATCTCCTGCAGCTCGGTTCGAAAGTCGGTTTAATTGTCGTTTGTTCGTTGGTTTCTAACCGAAAAAGTTTCCTGTATAATCGGTTCAGTCTTTCTGTTGTACCGTGAGTACTAGATAGGTTGTGTACTGTGTTTTCTGTGTGGAACTTGTAAAAAGTGTGGATCGGTTCGGCCGAACTGATCATTTATTTAATTCTTGTGTAACTTTAGTGTGTGGTTACCTGTCCTTATCGGTTCTAAAAAAAAAAAGTGTTTTGGAGCGTTTTTTTTTTTCTAAGACCCGTGACATGGTTAGGAACCGATAAGGTAGTCTTGTCTTGGAGTTGCCAAAAAAGGGTAAGTTTGGTTAGGTTGGTCATGTCTGAGAGACCCAAGGAAAAAACCGGGCCCACTGGGTTTCAACACTGCACTGAGTGTGGGGAGGTCTTTGCTAAGGTCGATCCCCACACCACCTGTGTGTATTGTCTGGGGTTTGACCACCTTGATTCAGACTGCCAAATTTGCAAAAATTTTCCCAAATCTATCCTTGAAAAGAGATTAGGTAGACTGAGGAAAAGGAGGCCGAGAATCCGTGACCGGATGGTAGCCTAGTTCGGTTCCGACCCGAAGACAGAAGAATGCCCTCTGACCAGAACAATACTTATTCGGACAAAGAGAGCCGTTCCGGTCGGTTCCAACTAAAGCGCCAAAGATAAATCGGCGGTTGGATCCAGAAGTCCATGTTCTGACCGCGGAAAAGCCATCAGAGCAGTTGGTTGTGGAATGGCCAGCTGGTTCCGACCGATCCGGCACCTTTTGGCAGGGGCTCGGTTTGGTCGGTTCCCCAGGTTCACGATTATACTTTGGAAGAATTTTATGAACCGGAGTTTGAGGAGAAAGGGGAGTTTGAAGATGACAGTGGTGAAAGTCAAGATGTGCCTGTGGAACTGGACATCTCCCCAGACAGACCTTCAGGTGCATCTCCTTCTAAGCTTTCTGAGTCCCCTTCCCACTTTATGTTCTACAGAAAAGTGGCTGAGACCCTCCAGTTTCCTATGGAAGAAGCAATGGAGGAACAGGAGGAGCCTGATTATGTAGAAATGATGGACATCCCAGAGTCCAGGAGACTGTCTGTTCCCCTCCACAAATCTTTGGGGAAAAATTCTGAAGTCTCCCAATTCTATATCTCCTGTGGACAGAAGAATGGACAAGAGGTATACACTCTCAAGCTTAGAAACGGAGTTTTTATATCACTAATGCAGTCATGTTGGGGTTGTGCAGGCTGCTGCCTGTGATAAGGCAAGCATTCCCTTGGCTTCACACCCCCCAGTCAGTGATTCTAGGAAGGTTGATGCCATGGCAAAAAAGCTGTATGTGGCATCTTTCCTGGGACTCAGACAGGCAAATTATATGGCCTGTACAGCTAGGTACCAGAAGTCCAGGTGGGACGCTGTACTGGCACTGGCTCAACAGGCCTCCCCCCAGCTAGCCAAGGAGCTGGAGGCGGTGGCTGCAGATGGGATTGAGGCATCTAAAGTTCAGTTTCATGCTGCTGTGGACTCTAATGATGTATCATCAAGAGTCATGGCTACATCTGTGGCTCTTCGGAGAATGGCTTGGCTCAGATGTACTAACCTCTCGCAGGATACCCAGGCTAAGGCCACTGATTTTCCTGCAGGGGGTAATTCTCTGTTTGGGGAGCAGACAGAGAATTACATGAAGAAAATGGATGAGTACAGGACCACCTACAGGAGTGGTCAGGCCAAGGAGAGGCAACCAGCTCCTCAAAGGCAGCAGTCTAGGGGCAGGCCTTTTTTATCAAGCACAGGCCTTGTCTTCCTTTTCACAGAGGGGGTTCTTCAGAGGGAGAGGCAGAAGGGGGATGAGCAGGGCTGCATCCACTCCTCAGCCTAAGGTCCGTGTCAAGCGGACACCCTGATGGGTCTGCCCGGGTCTACTCTCTTATTCCAGTAGGGGGCAGGCTGGCTTACTTTGTATAGGACTGGATGTCTATTACATCAGACAAGTGGGTCCTGGAAGTAGTAAGCTAGGGACTGGTTCTCAGCTTCAGAAAATTTCCAAAGATGAGAACCAGATCTTTTCCACCTGCAAATCTTTCGGAAACCCTTGCCCTAGAGGCAGAGGTTTCTTCTTTTCTGGTCTTAAGAGCCATAGAGAGAGTACCTACCCTACATTGCGGCAAAGGGTTGTACTCCATGTACTTCCTGACCCCACAAAGAACAGGGGAGGGGCGACCCATCCTAGACCCAAGATATCTAAACAAACATCTCTTAAAACCAAAGTTCAAGATGGTAACTCCGGGAATAATCCTTCCCTCTCTAAGGCCAGGGGACTGGTTAGCCTCCCTGGACCTCAAAGATGCCTACTTTCACATTCCCATCAGGTGCTCCCACAGAAAGTACCTCAGGTTCGAGTTGCCCTCATGCCACTATCAGTTCAGAGCAATGCCCTTTGGCCTAACCTCAGCCCCAAGGGTTTTCACAAAGTGCCTGGCAGTAGTAGTTGCCTTTCTAAGAAGGCAAAAGATTTCCATTTTTCCATATCTGGACGAGTGGCTAATAGTGGGCCAGTCTCCAGACCAAGGCAAGTCTCACCTGCAAGTGACCCAGCAAGTGCTCACTTCCCTAGGATTTTTTCTCAACTTTCCCAAGTCAGTTCTTGAACCAGTCCAGCTTCTTACCTTTATAGGGGCAGAACTGTACATAGTCGGAGCAAGAGCCTTTCTTCCCCTGGAAAGGGCAAGGGTTCTTATAGAACTGGCCTCTTCCTTCAGCCTTCGGGTATCTCGACCAGCAAGGCATTTCCTCCAGCTCTTGGGCCACATGGCAGTTTCAACAGCAGTGGTCCAAGGGGCAAGATTCCAGATGAGGGATATTCAGTTCCATCTGAGGGCTTTTTGGTCTCTGAGGAAGGATTCCCTTACCAAACTGATCCCAGTGACTCTGACCTTGATCCAAGCCCTCCAATGGTGGCAGGATCAGGTCAATTTAAGACAAGGGGTTCCTTTTGCCACTCAGCCTTGTTCAGTGGTCCTTACCACGGACGCTTCTCTTCTGGGCTGGGGAGCCTGTCTGGGGGCCCTCACTGCCCATGGGCTTTGGTCCCCCCAAGAATCTCTTCTCCATGTCAGTCTCCTAGAACTCAGGGCAGTTTTTCTGGCCCTGAAAGCTTTCTCTGTTAGTACAGAACAAGGTGGTTCAGGTCAGAATGGACAACACCACCACCACCATGTGGTACATCAGCAAGTAGGCAGGCACTCGGTCCACGGCCTTGTGCACGGAAGCCATGAAATTGTGGTCTCTGGCTTATTCCCTGCAAACCTCTCTGGTAGCAGTTCACCTTCCAGGGAAGGACAATGTGCTAGCAGATGCACTGAGCAGGATCTCTCGGGGCCATCACGAATGGTCCCTGGACCCTCAGGTTTGAAAGTGATATTTTCAAGGTGGGGCACTCCAGAGATAGATCTCTTTGCAGCCCCAGACAATCATCAACTCCCTCTTTTTTTGTTGCAGACCCCCAGTCTTGGGCTCAGTCCCCCTGGACGCCCGGATTCTGAATTGGGAAGGGAAGTTTCTGTATGCCTTCCCTCCCTTCCCACTCCTGTTAAAAGTTTTAGTCAAAATAAGGTCTCAATCTTGCAAAGTGGCCCAGTCTGGAGCAATCCGAATTGGACAGCCCTGGTACCCACTGTTGCTGTCCCTAGCAGTCCATCAATTACAACCTGTTAACATTCTCTCAGGGGAGGATTTGGTACCCCAATCTTCAGTCTCTCAATCTCAAGGAATGGCTCTTGAAGAGTTAGTTTGCAGATCTGCATCTTTCTCAAGGGGTTCTGGATATTCTCAAAGCTTCTTGAAAGCCCTCCACCAGAAAGACTTATAACTCCAAATGGAAGAGAGTCAGCATTTGGTGTTCTGTGAAGCATATTTCTCCAGATGCTGAATTGCCTACAGTTCTGGTTTGTATGGTCCATCTTAATGGCCTAGGCCTCAGACTAGCTACTCTCAAGGTACACTTGTCAGCTGTTTCTGCGTGTCTGTCTGTGGGGAAGTCTTCCTCACTATCTTCTCATCCTGTGTTCTGTAAATTTTTTAAAAGATTGCTTCCAGGGCTCGAAATAATTTTTTTGAGATGCCTGTCCATGGGACAGGTGGGATGCAAATCTTGCCTGTCCCTCAAAAGTTTCGCCTGTCCACACTTTTTTGTTCCTCTGAGCCCTGAACATGGCTGTTTTCAGCAGCACACAGGCTGTAGTCATTCCTGTCCGCTCTCTTGCTCGGACACTGCTGCCCTGCCCTCCTTTTTTCTTCTTTTATTACTTGATTTATTTTATTTTTGTACCTCTCCCAGAGCCCTGAAAAGGGCTCTTTGCAGCAGCACTGTCTGGCTTACAGTCTCTCCTGCCTCTCTTGCTGGGACACTGTTGTTCTGCCTTCTTTTTTCTTATTCTACTTAATTTTTATATGTCTGTCCCTCTCCCACAGTCCTACAATTGTCTGCAACAGCAAGTAAATCCTCTTCTCCTGTACAACATGGCACAGTCTCTCTCCAATCCCTCCCCCCACTTGCTTGGACACTGACTGTCTGCCTACAATCCTGCCTACTTTTTCTTTCTTACTTAAAATTGCTGTTTAGGTTTTTTTTTTTTTTTTACCGAACATCGATGCTCATCTCACACTGCTGCTCCTCAGATGCCTCAAAATGAAACGAGGAATGCGGCAGCGTGGGCGAGAGAGAAGTTGGCTGCGCATGCACATTTACCACTGTCGGCCCCTTTCAGTTGCGTTTCCCTACCTTGGCAGATAGGAAGACTGACCATTCAGCCCACTGGCGCCAGCCAACATACTGCGACTCTGCCATCCAGTCCATCACAAGATTGGGCTAGAGTCTAACTTCGGCGACTACATGACGTCGCGATGTCCATGTCGTGCGTGACGTTCACCCCGTTCTCTACCCAGGGCCTGACCTGATTCACAACCTGCTTCCTGGGTCCTAGTGCCCATCAGAGTTTAATGTATGAAACTAGCTGCCTGTCCCAGGGACAGTGAAAAAAACGGCTGTCCCATTTAAAAATGGGCTGTCCGAGACAGGCGGACAGCCGATTATTTCGAGCCCCGATTGCTTCACACCAATCCTCCTTTTAGAGACCCTGCCCGGGATTTGAATGTTTGCATTGCTCAACTTATGCAACCCCTTTTTGAGCCCATGTCCTCAGCAGAGCTTAAGTACTTGACTTGGAAAAGTGTGTTCTTGGTAGCCATTACCTCTGCCAGGCATATCGGTGAATTGCAAGCCCTGTCAGTGGAACCTGATTTTATCTCCTTTCACAGGGAAAAAGTGGTCCTTAGAACCAATAGAAGGTTCTTGCCCAAAGTGGTTTCAGATTTCCATTTAAACTAGTCTTTCTTTCTGTTTTTCTTCACCGATCATTCTTCCTTAGGAGAGAGGCAGCTACACAGTTTAGATGTTAAGAGTCCTTAGTTACTACATAGAGCGTATCAAGGGTCACAGGTTTGACTCCCTCCAGTTGTTCCTCACTTATGGAGAGGTGGGAAGGGGCAAACCTGCCACCAAGAGATCTGTTGCCAGGTGGATTGTGTCTTGTATACAATTCTGCTATGAGAAACTGGGAAAAATTCCACCCCAAGTCCTGAGGGCTCATTCCACAAGAGGTACAGCTGCTTCCCTGGCTGCTGCCAGGGATATCCCTCTCTTAGAAATTTGTCAAGCAGCCACCTGGAAAACAGTCCATACCTTTACCAAACATTACTCTCTGGATATCCAGGCTAGGAGTGATGCTCGGTTTGGCACAGCAGTACTTCAAAGAGCCTATTCCCAAAGTAGGTTCTGTCCCTTCTCCATGGAGGTACTGCTTGGTAGTCTGCACCTGTCAGAATTCAGCAAGACTTCAAGTTGTTTGAAGAAAAAATTACTCACTTTAGTAATTGTTTCTTCTATTGGAGTCTTGCTGTATTCTGACCACCCAGCCTGTCTCCCCTCTCAGAACCTGGTTTTGGGACGTGGGTGGGCAGCTGCAGTGTTGCACCTCAGGGGTGCTCTTTTTAAACTCTCTTCTTGTGTTAGTGTTTATTTTGTCATATTCCTGTTTGTTAGGGTTTTGAGTTTTGGGTTTCCTGACTTGAGTCTTCTTTTGGTAGTCCAAAACTTTTTGTTGCCAGTTGGCTATTAAAATTTGTTTTACAATTTCCACATAGAATACTATTGGAGTGTTGCTCGTAAGAATCTGACGGTTACCATTCAAAGGGACACAGACAGAGACATCAACAGAACACGAGCTCAGCATTCTATGCTCTACGTAGAAGGGTTAACCCTTTGTTCTCTGGGGCAGTTTAAAGGCTGGGGCTAACTGCACTTGTCAGAATACAGCAAGACTACAATAGAAGAAACATAATTACTAAGGTGAGTAATTTTTTCTTGCCTTCCTAGGACTCAGGCTTGCTAATTATTAGGCTTACCTGATCAAGTATCTGGTTAGACTGTTGAAGTACATTTGCCAGTTACAGAAATGCCTGAAGGATCAGTAAAAAACTGACCTTTTCAAGGTGATTACAGCAGAGCTCGAGATGGGAAAGCATTGTCTGAGATCCGCATATGATGCTCTGATCTGCTGATGCTGCTGTCTCTGGCATTTTCCTGTGTGCCGTACTTCTGGCTAATAGTGAAACATTTCAGTAAATAAGTAATAGTGGCAGCTGGTGCAGGTGGTCAACATGCTGCCCCTGATTCCTTCTGACTCTGCCGCCTCCCCCTCTACCCGTGTTGCATAGGACAAAGGTACGGGTGGCAGAATCTCCCCTTACCAACAAAACCGAAGGGGAGCTCACTACAGATGATTTTCTTTGGAGATTATAGAACATGGTCGTACTCTGTAGCTATACAACTCTCCAGTGCTGCATCCTCATCAACCATGATGTTACCACCTAGGTCAGTTGTGACTCCTGAGTGCAGAATTAAATTCACTTAACCAGAAAACAGTAATAGAACTTGTACCTGGTAAGGAACAAAATCATGGGTTTATTGTAGGTAAGACTTGAAGGGCTTAAATGAGTTAATAAAATATGAGATGTAAAGGGACTCTCACTGGTCTCTCATTTCCCTGTTGCATCAAGGAAGATTTGACGCAGTCATGGAAAATGCCTCCGATTCGTGCTAGAGGGCCAGTATTTTCGATTTTGTGTCTTGCTCTTTAGTTTATCCTTGGCGTCGTGGGTTTTCAACAAGTGCTCTGAAATGGTGGCGGGGCACTCGGAAGTGAATGATTATATGTTATCCCTTATTTGGATGATTGGCTGCTGAAGAACCTAATCATTGCATCAGTAGTGCACACACTATGCAGGATCCGGCCTCTGCTCAATCAGTTGGGATCACTGTGAATGAACCAAAATCAGTAACTATTACCTGTCCATGCCTCCAGTACATTGGAGAAGTACTAGACACGTCTGTGTCACTTGCCTCCCTTCTGGAGGTTTGGGTAGATGCCGTATTAAATCAGGTTTGTCTAATTTCCAGCAGGTCGCATGTCTCGGGTCATTAATGAGGCTTTCGGGAATGACTACTGCAACCGTCATTATGTACCCTTGGCATTCTGCAGTGATTCCTGTGGGTTCAGTGGAACCAGCTATCTGTCACTTTTGCTCTTTGATGTTCTACTCTGGTGTATTTACCACTCCAGCCCACTAATAGGTGTTCCATTCTCAAGCCTATCACCTTTGCAGATTCTAGCAGACATGTCCGATTCTGGTTGGGGGAGCACATTTGGGCCCTCACAGGACTTTTGGATCTGTGATTTCAGAAAGACAACTCTCAATATTAAGGTTCTGGAGATGAGGGCTGTTCTCTTGGCCTGCAAACCTTTGCAACTTATCTTGGAGATGGTCCACTCATGATTCAGATGGACGTCGGTGTTATGCATTGCACAAAACAGACTTGCTCCATGTACGAGTAGGTGATGAGTATGACAGTGGGCATTGAATCATAGTCTCTTTCTGTTGGCCATGCTTTTCTTAGGAATCCAAAACGTCATAGCTGACAGGCCCAGCCGGTCCCAGGTACTGACCTACAAGTGGGAAATATTGGACTCTGTGGCAGATGACTTCACAGGGTGGGGTCATCCAGAGTTTGACTTACCCCACACAACGCAAAACTGACTCTTCAATCAATCAGTTTTTTATTTGTAAAAAGGTGCCTTTCTAAAACCAAGGCTCCTGTACAGTAACAAAACGTATCAGTAAATTATATAAAAATTAAGAACAATAAATACGACGATATTAAAAATTTGAAAATGCTAGTTTAAAAAGATACGTTTTAAGGGCAGCTTTAAAACTCTGGACTGTTAGGCAGTCTCGCACCCGAGGTAGAGGATTCCACAGGGTTGGGGCCATAAAACTAAATTACCTTGGCCCAGATGTACATAAACAAACCCAGGGAATCTCTAGCAATCCCTCAGTGGATCAGAGAGGGTGGAGGGGACAGTAGGGGTGAAGGAGCTCTTGCAGGTAACTATGTCCCTGGTCGTGTAGGGCCTTACAGGTCAGCAAACCGACCTTGAAGGTGCTCCACCACTGTATTGGCAGCCAGTGCAGTCCGTGGGGCACAGGCGTTGTATGACTGGTCCTAGAGTTACCAGTCAAAAGCCTGGCTGCCGCATTCTTCACTAGCTACAGGCGGTGGATATCAACCCCCGGTAGCCCAATGTAAAGGGCATTGCAGCAGTCCAGGTGGGAGATAACGAAGGCGTGGACCAAGTTGGAAGATCGTCTGGAGGAACCAGGTGCTTTACCTGGGCGATATTCCTCAGATGGTGAAAAGCGGTTTTGACAGCCGCCGACACCTGCAATTTTAGGGTCAGGCGGTCATCAAACATAACACCCAGGTTCCGCACCCGGTCTGGGGTAGTTAGCTGGACACCTCCAAGCCATAGACCCGAAGGTGATGCTTCAACAAACCCGCCTTCCGACGACGGTGGTCCATGACAATCTTCAGATTTTTCTGAGTTTAATCGCAGCCAGCTCATATTCGTCCAGTCCTGGATTTCAGCTTGACAGCTGTTAAAGACCAAGACAGCATCATCCTGGCCAGGCCCAAAGGACATGTACTGCTGAGTATCATCTGCATAGTAGTGAAAACTCAAGCCATACGGCCTAATAATCACTCCTAACGGCAACATATACACCGCAAACAACATGGGCGCCAAGATGGGAGCCCTGCGGCACCCCGCAGGATAGGGAGAATGGACTCTTTGTGCTTGTTTCATAGCCTGGAATTTTTTGGTGAGTGGCATTGTCCCTATTTTGGAAAGGGCGATTCCTTTATTTTCCCCAGTAGCTCTGATGCAGAGTATTGAACAAGCTGTGTGTGGAACTGGCCACCCTAATACTGGGGGCTCCATTTTGAGTCTAACAGATTTGGTTCCCAGTGCTGCAACTCATTTTGGTGAAAACTCCCTTCCCCCGTTCCTCTGCCCCTGTGCAGGGGACTCGTATCGTATCATATGACCAGGGCTCCCTGGTGTATCCATATCTCAGATCCTTGCACTTGCATGCTTGGCTCCTGAGGACATAGAACTCGCCTGTTTTAAAGCGTCTCCTGAGGTGGCTGATCTGCTGGCGGATCGTATGCCTTCCTTTAGACACATGTATTTCCTGAAGTGGAGATCTTTTTCTGTATGTTGTGCTTCTTGCTCCTGTACCCTTACAGGTGTCAAGTGCATTGTGTACTAGATTGTGTCCTGTCTTTATAGGACATGGTGTCCAGTTCTTTTCGATAAAATTGCATCTGTTAGCCATTTCTGTTTTTAATGCCCTGATCAATGGTAAAATATCACAACTGGAAGTGTCCCCTAGATTCCTTATGGAGATGCAACATACTTGCCCTCGATCTGTTAACTGTTTCTGCCATGGGACCTTAACTTTGTATTAGAGAAACTGTAAAAGGCTCCATTTGAGCTGATTACTACTTATAATTTGTTTTCTCTTTTGGAAAACTCTTTCTGCATGCAGAATTTTGGAGAGAGACGCAGAGTTACAGGCTGTGGTTGCTGACCTTCCATATCTGATCTATCACTCTGTCTTCTTATGGACTATTACAAGTTTTCTACCTACAGTAGTACCTTATTTCACACTGAATTGGGCTTTTCATCTAACAGTTTATTATGCTACCCCTTCTAATAAGGGGGGAGCCTTGTTGCATACTGAAAGAGCCACCGACACCTCAAGAACAACTTTGAAAAACATAGTATTTGAACACAAAGCAATTTATATTTTTCATTAACTTTGGATTTCTTATTTTCGTTATTTATTATTGAGGTCAGATGCATGAAAACAGGATAGTTGTTCCTTGAGTGTTCATCAGCTGCTATTGCTTCTTCCCAACCTGATGCCATAATACTGTACTTGTGACATCACAGTTATTCCCACAGCAACAGACTGATGTCACAACAGAGCTTTATGATGTTGAGTAGGGTGTAAGTTAAAGAAGCAGATGACCTCTTAAGGGATAAAGATCCTGTATTTGTGGGAATTTTTTCAGTAGCAAATAATGAAAATAAGATCTATAGAAAATAAATTAAATACAAGCTGAATTATGTCCAACTATTGTGTTTTCCAAAGTCTTTTTTAAAGGCGTCAACTGCTCTTTAAGATGTACATAAAACCTTGCAGTTTTGTCTAGATTGTACTAAGGACTGTAGTAAGTCCCTTTCAGTTGTTTGTATCCTTCACCTCTGGTAGGGATGGCTCTTCTGTGTTTCTAATTGGTTGCAATCGTGAGTCACTGTGTTAACACCAGGAAGCTGCTTTCCATGTTTGTGGTATCTGGATATTCTGCGTGTGGTATTTTCATCCCTGTGGACTGTTTTTGTCTCTTCAACAGACATTTGTGCTGCTGCTACTTGGAGTGCTGTTTATACTTTCTCTAAGCCACTATAGTCTGGACATTGTCTCATGCATATGTTAGATTTGGCCTTGCTGTTCCCCATGATAGAAGGCATACTTAGGATGGCAGAGAAAGGGGAGATCCTGTTGATGGCGGACCTTAATATGCCAGATGTTAACTGGGACACCTTTGCTGCAGCCACATCCAAAAGCAGGGCCATTCTTGATGCCCTTCAGGTGGCATGCCTCAGACAGCTAGTTTTGGTACCTGCTTATGAGGGAGCAATCTTAGACCTTGTACTCTCAAATGGGGACAGTGAGAGGATCTCGGATCTAGAAGTGGGTGGCCATTTGGGAACAAGTGACCACCAAACAGTGTGGTTTACGATAAACTCAGCTACAGAGTCAAGCCATACAAAAGTGAGGGTTCTGGACTTCAGGAGGGCTAACTTTGGCAAGATGGGAGAGTGTCTTAGAAAAGTACTAGCAAACAGGCTAGAAGGAGGGGTGGAGCAGCAATGGGGAAATATTAAACTGCCATCACAAAGGCAACAAGCCTTTGTGTGAAGCAAATAAACAAATCAAATGAAGAAAAGCCACTATGGTTCTCAAAAGAAGTGGCGGTGAAGGTTAGGGAGAAAAGATAGCATTTAGGAAGTATAAGGAAACACAGAAGAAGCAGGACAGAGAACTGTACCGTTAAGGCAGAAGGAAGCAGGGAGGGTAGTCAGAATAGCAAAGGCACAAACTGAGGAAAGATAGCCAACTCGGTTAAGAAGGAGGATAAAACTTTTATAGGTATATCAGGGAGTGTAGAAAGACAAAGGAGGGAGATAGTGAGGCTGAATAGAATGGATGGTGGTGTGCAGAAAGTGACAGTGAAAAAGCAGGGACACTGAATGAATACTTCTGTTCAGTATTCACAAAAGAGGAAGTGGGGAGGTGCCTAATCGAGTTAACAGAAGCACTCTGGAGAAGGGGGGGGGGGGTCAATCTCAGTCCTTTCACAGAAGAAAGGGTTCTGAAAGAACTCCTAAAACTGAATGTGGACAAAGCAATAGGGCCTGATGGAATTTACCCCAGAATTCTAAAAGAATTAAGCAGAGAACTAGTGACACCACTGACCAGCCTTTATAACAGATCATGGGAGGATGGTGTGGTACCTGAGGACTGGAAGAAGGCTGATGTGATTCCCCTTCACAAAAGTGGGAGCAAGACAGAGGCAGGAAACTACAGACCTGTCAGTTTTACCTCTGTGATAGGGAAAGTGATGGAATCACTTCTGAGGGAAAGAATTGTTGAATACTTAGAGGCCAGTGGGGCACAGGACCCAAGGCAGCATGGGTTCACAGCAGGAAGTTCATGTCAGATGAATCTAATTGATATCTTTGACTGGGTGACCAAAGTAGTAGACCAGGGAGGGGCTGTGGACATGGCCTACCTAGACTTCAGTCAAAATCCAAAAGAAGGCAGCACCAGCATCCGTCTCAGTTTATAAAAAAAGACAAAATTTATTGTATTACATGCCTGTAAAGGAGCAGTGGCAATTAAAAAGTGCCCATGCATGAAACCGGTCGGGGCTTGTGAGTCTGCCTTTAATTGCCACTGCTCCTTTACAGGCATGTAATACAATAAATTTTGTCTCTTTTTATAAACTGAGATGGATGCTGGTGCTGCCTTCTTTTGGATTTTGACTGAGAATTATTTGGGCTTGCACAGCCCCAGCGTGGAGCTGCTTTTTTGGTTTTCTACTACCTAGACTTTAGCAAGGCATTTGACACAGTCCCACACAAAAGATTAGAAGTCAAATTAACCAGCCTTGGAGTGGGTCCCAGGGTGGTAGCCTGGGTAAAACATTGGCTGAACAACAGGACACAAGGTAATTGTGAATGGAGTCCACTCTGAAGAAAGAGGGGTTACTAGTGGGGTACCGCAGGGTTCAGTACTGGGTCCAGTCCTTTTTAATGTCTTAAGTGACATTGCAGAGGGACTGGAAGGAAAAGTATGCTTCTTTGCAGATGACACCAAGATCTGCAACAGGGTTGATACACAAGGAGGCGTGGAAAGGATGAGAAGGGACTTGGCAAGGTTGGAGGAATGGTCAGAAGTATGGCAGCTTGGATTCAGTGCAAAGTAGTGCAAAGTAATGCACCTGGGAAACAAAAACCGGGACGATTACACAATGGGGGAAGTAGTAACAACAAGAAAAATGGAAAGGGACATGGGGTAATCATATCAGATGACCTTAAGGGTGGCAAGCAAATGTGAGAAGGCGGTAGGAGGGCTGGGGGTACTGGGATGTATAGGGAGAGGCATCACCAGCAGAAAACAGGAAGTTGTTATCCCTATGTACAGACAGTTGGTGAGACCCTATCTGGAGTACTGCATCCAGTTCTGGAGACCCCATCTCTGCAAGGACATAGACAGGATGGAGGCAGTTCAGAGGGGCAACTAAATGGTGCAGGGTCTGCAAGAGAAGCCACACGAGGAGAGACTAAAGGAGCTTAATATGTATACCCTTGAGGAAAGGAGGAGAGGAGGGACATGATATAAACATTTAAGTACCTCAGTGGAATCAGCAAAGTCCAAGAGGGTAGCATCTTTCAGAAAAAGAGATGTGCAAGAACAAGGGGACACAATTTGAAGATTGGGGCGGCTCAGGGGCAATGTGAGGAAGTATTTTTTCACTGGAGAGGGTGGTGGATGTATGGAACAGCCTTCCTGAGGAGGTTGTGGGGTCTAAAACTGGGAGAATTCAAGAATGCATGGGACAGACATGAGGCAATTTTTGTGGGGGGGTAGGAAGAAATAGGCTGTTGGTTAAATAGGATCTGCAGCTTATCCTCTAGGTAGGGAAATGGGCAGACTAGGAGGGCCAAGCAGTCCTTATCTGCCATGAAAGTTTGTTTCTATGTAAGATCTGCTGTCTTGACACTATCTAGAGTTCAGAGTCGCTGTCTTACATCCCTGACTATGTAGTGCTTAGAAATAGTTCCAAATGTATGGTTTATTGCAGAAAATATCCTCAAAGATGGTTTAGTTGCTTACCAGTAACCATAGATATTCAAGAGAATCTTCTCCAGCCCCCTGTTGGTTGTGCCTTGCATTATGTGGTCACCCATGCTGCTAGTAAAGACTGCACCTGGGATTGCTGGCATTGCAGTGCTTTCTCCAGACGTTCAGACTTGACGGTCTAAGCTTGTGATGTTTCAGCTGCTCCTCTGCTCGAACTCATCTCCATTCCAAGTTGAGCTATTGCACTCGAACCTTCCATTCTTGTAGTTGCATGCTTGGCTCCTTACCACTTACAGCTGGCATTGTTTAGTAGTTGCCAGAGGTCTCGGCTGTCCTGCTGGCTGCCACAAAGCAGTTTATCAGGATCCCCAGTTCACCAAAATGGAAATGCATGAGCATCTAATGCCATTCTAAACCTCTGGGCCCATACATCTGTCCTGTTTGCTGGAGTATCTTCTCTTGCTGTCCCATTCAGGTCGTTTGTACTCTGTCATGGTTCATCTGTTGACCATCTTTGCTTACCATGCCTTCCTTGAGGGGAAATCTGTTGCTCTTTTGGAGGTCTCCTACAGGTTTTGAGAGGTAAAACTGCCTCCCGTAGCCATAATTCTGTTTTGACGTAGGATATTGACCTGGTTCTTGATTTCCTCTCTCCGAACCTGATGCTGTCCATGAAAATCTCTGTTTCTGTTGTGAGCTTCACGTTTGTGCCCCCAAAAAAAAAAATCTCATCTGACCTTCTATCTGGATAGGGTGGCGCTTTAGTCTAATCTTAATTGTATTTGCCTAAGATGGTGTCTGAACCACTTGGAATCAATCTAGCAACCCACTGTTCTTCCCAAAAAAAGGGAAGGTGCTTTTGCACTTACTGGTGGTCCACAGTGCACTCATCTGCGTTTTAACACTGGATCATGGAATTTTGATGGCATGCCTTGGGGAATATTGGTGGCTCACCAGGGTATAAGTGATTTGCATCCTTCCTGTACAGCAGATCACAGAAGATTGTGATAGGAATAGTTTAATTTTGGCTGGCAGTGATGAGCTTTGGGGTTCCGCAGAGGTTTTATCACTTTTTTGCTGTATACATGCCACCTCTGGGACTGATCATTAGGTGGTACTGTGTGAGTTTTCACTGCTATGCAGGTTACACTCAACTGTGCCTGCCTTTTCACCTGAAGGGCAAGTTGACAACTCTCTACTGGAGCAATGCCTTCAGGAGATTGAAGACTGGATCCTTCTCTAGCTGGTTGAGCTTGAACCCATCCAACATGGAGATGTTACTGGTGGAACCAGGTCCTCTCAGGTTGGAGGCCAGATGGTATGCCATTGCATGGTCATTTCTGAACGGCAATACTCTGGTGGTCATGAATAGGGTTAAAACCTGAGTCATTGTAGACATGATGCTTGAACTCATGTCTACCATGGTCAATCAGGAATATCTCCTGGATTAAACTCTATCCTGATGCCAGAGGATCTTGTGACCCTGGTACATGCATTCATGACCCTGAGACTAGACTACTGCAATACATTCTACCCGGCTGTCAGATGTTGATGCACCACTTTCAGCTCATGCGGAATGCCATGGCCAGGTTGATTTCTTGATACGTGTACATGAAACATTCTGTCAGTGCTATGACAGCTGCACTGGCTCACAGTCAGGTGGCACATCACCTTTAGTATTGCTTTAATCTACCAATCCTGGCAAGGTTTAGGGTCTTGCTACCTTAAAGACCTCTTAGCTTGGTATGCTCACAGTCGACCGCCCTGCTCCACCAAGGTGCTATTTTTGGCTGTCCTGAGGGGGTGTCTTACACTATCTGGCAATAGGGTGTTCTTGGTGGTGGCCCTTCTTGTTTAGAACTCCCGGCAGTGCCACCTCAGGAGTTCCACTTGATGGAAGTGTCCAGAAAGGGTCTGTAAAGCTGTTTATTCACTTTAGAATGTAACTTGGACACTTACTACAGGACACGATCTGTCTTTTTAAACAACCATATTTATTGTATTTCGTAATTCTTGTAGTTAGGAGTTTTCTGTAAAATACCTTGCCTTGATCTGAGCTGCACCAAAGACCTCAGTTGTGTCCCCAGTATGCTGCCTTTTTAGCAGAGTGTCCTTTTAGGTGGATATCCTCCTGTGTCTTCGTAACCAGAGGAGGGCTGGCAAGGAGTTTCCTGGCATAGTTACAGGGCACACCATTTAAGGTACAGCAGCCTCTTTGTATTATTTTTAGTTTGTCTGTTTCAGAGATCTATTCAGCCGCTACCTGGAGTAGGATATATATGTTAAACATTAAAGTCTGTATCTGGTTTCCCACAGAGGGGCTGAGTTTGGCCTGATTGTGCTCTACTTCTGTTCTACCCTACCTCCCCTGTTGGGGGTACTGAACTGCTATACATTTGCCCAGTGTGTGGGGCTCTAGAGGCAGTATCTCTAAGGATAGGTTTCTTGCTTACCAGTAACTGTTCATCTTAGAGAAATTCTCTATAGAGCTACACTACTTCCTCCGTACTCCAGCAAGAACTGCTGCATTTCTGATGGGTCATTACATGGTCTGTCAGATTGTTTTATTGGGCAGACTAGAGATTTTTCCTGCCTTTACTCTGATTGGCATGGTTGGGTTCTTTGTCCCTGACCTTCAGTGACTGGTATCTTATGGGCCCAGTTTATCTCTGCCAGGGTTCACTGCTTTCCTACAGGAAGAGTGTCCAAACTAACCTTGGTGCCAACTTTATGGGCCCTAACTATGTGCAGGAGACTTGCTGGAATGGGGACAACGAGGACAGTCATCTATTACATTTCCAATGTGTCTCTCCCACCCCATTTCACTACATTCATGTACACTTAGTGGCTGGGCAGGTGAGGTGTACCCAAAGGCGTGTGGTGTCGATGGCACCTTCACCATTAGGAGCCGCTGTATGAGTGGTGCAGTGAACACCCTGTCTTTGGGAGGAGAGTACGTATCCGGCACCCTTCTTGTGTGCCTTAGCTCCTGCTGTCCTGGGTTTGGAGCCCAAATCTGGGTTGTCGGCTCATTTGAAAGATTTTATCCTCCCCCCATGCCACTAGATGTCACTGAGCCTGCTGTTTGCTTTTGATAAGAAGCTTGTTTAGGACTATTTTCATTTCTTAATACCTTTTTGCAGGCTGCCTGAGAACTTGTTTATAATTGCAACTTGTGCATATGTAGCTTGGGTTGTCTAGTGTAGTGGTGACTTAAATACTAACAGAAATGCATTTTTATATATTACTTGTATATGTTTGGTAACAACTTTGTGAAACATTATTATATAGTGGTTATCTGCCTCACGAGTAGTGCTCTCACTGTTCATTCTCTGAACTGGGTATTCTTTTTACCATTTTATTTCACTTCTTTAGTGTTTTTTCTCCTGCCTGTCCCACCTCAGCCCCATCTGCTTAGCCACTGCCCAGCTCTATTGCTGCCCCTGCCCTTTGGAGCTCCTCTTTACTTGTCAAGTGGGTAACCCTCACACAGTAGGACCTTTGGGGAAGTGGCTAGTTCCAAGAAAAATGTATGTCGCCAGCCGTGTTGGCTGATTCGCGATTTGTTAAAGTCCCTGTAGATATCTTAAGGGAGTCATAAATACCAGCACCGGGACAAGGACAGGACTTTTACGGAGAGATTCAGGTACCTCTGTGTACTACAGGTACAACCTCTGCCATGACGTGGTCTGCTCTGGTGATGGTGCTACCTGCACCCCCCCCGACTGTAGACCACACGCCGGGGCTTGGTGCTGCCAGGCTATTATGGCTGGTATGTTGCTGTCATCAATGGGGACTCTGCCTCTGTTATTGACCACTCCAGTCAAGCACGCCAACCAGAGTGGCACCGATGCTCAGGCAGTCTTCATCACCTCTTCAGAGACATAAGGCATCTACTGCATGGCCTCCCTGTTCCAGGGGGCAGTGGATGGGGACTTCAACAGCTACCCCATCAATGCTGCAAGATATTTCTTGTCGCATAGGCCTCGGCCAAAGTCACCATCGCAGTCCTTGCCTCCCATAGACGTTACAGTTGACAAATTTGAATGCAATCTTGATCTTATGACGCGGGAAGATGAGCAGTAGGAAGAGAGAGACTGCTGGGAGCCACTGTGAACATGGCACCAGCTCCACAGTCTTCTCATGTAGTGAGGACTCTAGGGAACACTCCTAGATCACTTCCAGAGGTTCCCTCATTTTTCACCATGATGCAACAAATGCAAGCTGCCATGGGATTCATTTTAGAAAAGCAGGACTCTACTAAGAAGGACCTGCTGGAGTTTTTGGAGGTGCTAGAAACTCCCTCTGCTGTGGTTCCTCCCCTGTTCCCAGTTTTGGAGGATGTCATTTATGCAGCCTGATACAGGCCAAACAATATACCAACTGTGTGCAGAAAGGCAGACAGAATGTATTTTGTGCCCTCTGGGAAGCCTTCCTGTGCTGATCAGCCTGAGCCTGATGTGGTGATTGTCAAAGCTACCTACAACAGATCCAGGACACTTAAGCACCTCAGCTTCCTCCCTCATAAAGAATCCAGGAGATTGGATGTTTTAGGCAAGCGTTGCATATGCCTCTGCCTCATCCTCATTGTGCCTACTTGTTGCTAATTATCAGGCCTGTATGTTGAAGTATCAGAACACCCTCTGGAGGAAGGTGTCATGGCTGCTGCAAAGGCCTTGCCTGAGGGGTCTACCAAGCAGGAGTTAATGAAAAAACGTACTGCTGGTGCTGATGTGGGCAAGCATTTGCTCTGCACATCATATGACATTTTTGATGCTTCAGTCAGGGCTGTGGCCTCTGGCATTTGTCTCAGGTGCTACTCTTGGCTCAGAGTAGCAGGTTTTGCCACTGATGTACAGCAGACAATTATTAGTGCCCCATTTAGAGGGCAGAAATTGTTTGGCCGTTGGGTAGAAGAAGTTTTAAAAGATCTTCAGTTGTCTGGCAAGACCTTAGAATCCATAAACCCCCTGTACCATACCTAACCCAGGGGTGGAACAGGAGTACTTTATTCATCCAGCTGGTGTCAGGGGGCAGTGCTCTGCCTTCAGACGGCCAGGAAGAGACAAGGATGCAGGGGCCCTCCCAGTCCCCAGCACCACTCCAGGTGTCCATACAGAAGCACCTAAAGGTAGTGGAGCCAGTATCTCTACTGTCACCAGCTCAGCATGATTCCTTCTACATCGCCCAACCACCTTTCCTTACAGGGGTGGTTGTAGGGGGTCACCCCTCTCTCCACTTAAACCAGTAGAAGGAGGTGACGAAAGACGCATGGGTTCTGGAGATCATAGAAAAGGGTCATGCTCTGGAACTTGTAGATACCCTTCCAGATTGTCCAGCTTTGATAACAGCATAGCCATCAGAGCACATGTTCCTGTTGGTAGAGGAGGTACAGACTGTGCTTAAAAGTGGGCCATAGAACCTGTACCTCTGGAACAGAGGAACACAGGCTTTTACTCCAGATATTTCCTCGTCCCAAAGTGGACAGGGAACCTGAGGCCTGTTCTGGATCTAAGAGTTCCGAACTTCTTCATAGAATACAAGCGGTTCCAGATGGTCACTCTGCAGGGTTTCCTTCCTCTGCTGCAAACAGGAGACTGGATATGTTCCCTGGCTATGAAGGATGCTTACCTTCATACCAAGATGGGGCAACCTCACAGAAAATACCCAAGATTTCTATTTAAGGCGAGCATTCTGTTTAAGGGGAGTATTTCCAATTCAGAGTGTTTGTCCTTTGGCTGGTCTTCTGCACCATGAGTCTTTACCAAATGCTTGACAGTGGTGGCAGCAGCCCTTTGCAGAGAAGGTCGGTATGTTTTCCCTTCCCTGATGACTGGCTATTGAAAGTCCCCTCCAGGGACCAACTGCTGCTTACCTTTGCATGGACCAGACAACTGTTCGATGCTTTGGGGGTGACACCATACCAACGTCTGTACTGATATCTTGTCAATGACTGCAGTATATAGGGCAGTTCTGGATTTGGCCCAGTGGTCAGCCTTTCTGCCTCTAGACAAGTTTGACCGCCTGGTAGACCAAGCCCAATTGGTACGTGACAGCCATTATGTCTCAGGGACGTTTCTACGCCTTCTTGGCCTCATGGCCACATACATTGTTACATTGCACTTGCCAGGCTGCACATGTGGATTCCCCAGTGGCCCTGAGTCATGTGTAACCAGCTGACAGGTGATCTAGAACAGATCTTTTTAGTTGCATCCCCCTTGCGCAGGGCTCTCAAGTGGTGGGTGGAACACAGCAACCTGCTCAGGAGAGTTCTGGTCTTGATTCCTTCACCTCTTCAGATCCTTACCATGGATGCCTTGAGATCTGGATGAGGAGCTCACCTGGGCCCTCACAGACGCAAGGTACGTAGAGCCAGGTGGAATATGCTTTGCACATTAATAATGTTCTGGAAATGAGAACAGTCTTATACGGACTCTTATTGCTTCCAGAACTACTACTCCTCAAGTCCTCTGTTAATACAGACAGACAGTGGCATTGTGATGCATTACAGCAATAAACAAGAGGGAGCTCATTCCCATCTGCTGTACAGGGAAACGTAGAAATTGTCAGCAGATGAGGACCGTAGGCCCTATACATGTATGCGTCCACTCGCCCTAAATGGTCAATGGCTTTTCATCACTCCCTTCCTGCCCAAGGTTCCCCTGTGTTTGTCCTAGGCATGTTTAAATCCCTCCACTGTGCTTGCTCTTACCACTTTTGTGGCAGACTATTCCAAGCGTTCACCATCTCTGTGTAGAAAAACTTCCTCAGGTTACCTCTTACTCTATTCCCCTCCAATTTTATATTGTGTCCTCTCGTTCTGATATCTTTTCTACATTGGAAAAGATCCCCCACCTGCACCTTGTTTATGCCGTTGAGATACTTAAAAGTTTCTATCATGTCGCCCCTTTCTTTCCTCTAATACTGTGTTCATGGCTCCCCTATGGCCTCGGCAGATATGGCATCCTTTGCTGCATCAGCTAGCAGTGGAACCCCCAGTACCTCTGCCCCTGTGCAAGGGTCTGCTGTCACAGCAACAGGGAACTCTAGCCCACTTGGACTTGAAAGTCCTTACATTTTCACGCATGGCTCCTGAAGACATAGCCATAACTCACTTTGGGGTATCTCAGAAAGTGGCAGATGTTCTGGTGGCTGCTGGAAAACTGTCCACCAGAGCCACTCCATGAAATGGTAGCAGTTCCCTTTATGGGGTGCTTACTATAACCTGGATTCATTTGCCAATCAGGTTTTAGAGTACCTGCTGTCCTTATCGGATTCAGGCCTGCAGTACACTTCTGTCAAAGTGCATGTAGCCGCTATATTGGCTTTCCATGCGACTGTCAATGGTCGGTGCTCAGCTGGAGGGAGTCTGTATGTTCTTAAGACACATTTTACATATAAAGCCTCCCATTCGAAATCCAGTCCAGGCTTGGGATCTGAATTTTATTTTGAAAAAGCAGACTGTGGCTCCTTTTGAGCCAGCGGCGACCTATGGCTTACGTTTTGTGTTTTGAAAAGCGCTATTTTATTCAAATCTTGGATTACAAACTTTGAGCTAGAAGCTCATTTGCAAAGGTTCCACGTCAGGAAGGAGAGAAATATATAAAGAATTACAAAAGTCAAGCAGGCAGCAACACACAGTGCGTAAATCGTATCTAGATGCATTAAAATCAGCAATCTGGTAGACAGGTAGTTAAGGTTGTCTGATCGAGATACAGACAAGGGTAGTTATAGGTAGCATTTGGAGCAGTGGTAAGTCTTTCTCGGAAAGGCTGTTGTGAAACGAGGCTAATGCCAGGCAAAAGGTGAAGGTTAAAGATGAGTGGCAAGATTCCGTGCAGAGAGCTGGGGTGCCAGGCTGCCCTTTGTCAGTTGAGAGAGGAGAGGTCTAAGCAGAGAACCAGCGGGAGTGAGGTTCCCTTTGTCGGCAAAGAGGGTGTAGAGTGTGGGGTTGGAGGGGGTAGGGAGATCAGTAGATATAGCTGAGAAAGGTAGGGCTCTATAGAGGTGAGAAATGGTAGGGAGGAAGCATAGAATTAGGTGGGAGCAGTGGGAAAGGGAAGTGGAGGGGTAGGGAAATTAGCAGGGAATAGTAATTGTCGGGTGGGATCTATGAGGAGGGAGGAGTGGGGCAGGGGACGGTGTGAGGAGGTGGGGAGGGCCAGGGTGAGGAGACCGGTGGCCAGGGAACCTGTGAGGTAGGTAGAGGGTTGGAGGTGGTGGTAGTAGTAAGGTAGGGTTGGGTAGGGGTGGAGGGGGGTGGTCTGTGAACAGGCTAGGGTCGTGGTGATGGTAATGTAGAGTATGTGTCCTAGGCCAGGGGCTTGTTAATACTGGTGGCACGAGCATATCATGCGGCTCGAGAGGTGGGAATGGAGTTTTTTCTTGAATGGATGTAATTCGGGTTCAGATAGGTCAGCTGGGAGTGAGTTAAGCCACTTTGGCGCATGGTACACAAAAAGACCATTGCCCTTGGGTCGTGTGGCAGAAGGGGACTTTGTATTGGATATTGAGAGATCCTCTGGTCAGCCGGGGGCAGTTTGATGAAGCATAGAGTGGGCACCAGTGGGGTAAGACAGTTATTTGCAATGATTGCTGCTCTAAAGATTTCACAGCTACAGGCTCGAATGTGTGAGATTCCTTATTTGATTTTCCACAAAGACAGTGTGTCTTTTTATACTAATCCTAAGTTTTAACTTGGGATGCACGGGTCTCTGACCCGATTTATTGAACCGATTGGGGTTTGCCATTTTTGGCAATATCTGGTCTGGTCGGATATCACCCCAATAAAACGGGTCAGGTATTAGCTATTTATTTAGGCAGGTGTTAGCCAGGTACGTGCGCACTAACGCTCAGCTCGCTCAGCTCCACAGCCGCAAGCCGTTTTTGTTGTAAATTAATTTGTTCAAACCCGCCCCCTCCAACTACAAGTAAAATAGTTACAGTACCAGATTGTGTATTTGTACGTTTTATGCTTTTACTTGATATTATGTTAAAATGTTTATACTGCTTCCAATCCAATACACGTGCTCGTATTTAATGTTGAGTTAATTCATTGTGATTTTTTTTGGGGGGGTTTGTGATATCTGAACCGGACAAAATCCTTAACCGCACGGATAGTTCTTAGAATATATCTGGAACCAGTATCTGGACAAAATTTACTCTGCGTGCATCCCTATTTATTTATTGTTTTCTTTTTCCTTTTTCTTACTCCTCGGCTGGGGTATTTTTTCCTTTTGCTTTTCCCCCTTCCAGCAAGTCCTCATGGTCCCCGCCCCGGCCGCAGCCAGAGATCGAACTCCCTAGCCCCTCGGTCGCATCTCAGCGGGTACTTACCCCACCACTGTGGAGACCCAGGTGGCTAGGTTTGGGGGGAGCTAACTTGGGTGCGTCCGTGGCAGAGCAGACGGGGCCGACCTTCAAGCGTGCCAGAGGATTGACCTTTCCCCATCCCACGGCATAGCCATATAAGCTGTCAAGGACCCTGTCATGCGTGCTACCACACACCAGACGCTGTCCGTGTTGTCCCCACAACAGACCGCCACATGCACCAACCCCCAGCCCCCACCAGGAGCCAGCACAGCCACTGTTTTCCTCAACCCAGCCTCCCCGGAGGAGGAGAGCAGTCCCTAGGAAGCTCAGTCCCCCCGCCCCGGCTGACCCTTTGACCCTCCCAACACACAAGGTCACTCCTGACCCCAGATCTGTGTGGCGTGAGGTGTGGCGTCCATCGCCTCATACCTCAGCGCCAACAGGCTGGCCACCTCCCTAGTTTTAACCAAAGGTGGTGTCTGAGTTTACTTTGAATCAAACCACCCACCTACAAGTGTATTATCCAAGGCATGCCAGTCCAGGGAAGGCATTGCTCCATACCTTAGATGTGCATAGAATACTGTCCATACCTTAGATGTGAGTAGAATACACAGGTGCACAGCAAACAAAGGTCTGCAGAAAGTCTTCTGCTTTTTGTTTTATTCGCCCTTGGGAAAACAGACACTCCAGTTTCTAAACAGTGCTTGTCCACATAGCTAGCACGTTGTATTATGTTCTGTTAACTGGAAGTACAGGAAGAAACTTCTGGTGTGGTTTGTGGTCATTCCACCAGAGGGATGGTCACGTCTGTAACTTGTTTTCAGCATGATCTTTGAGGATATCTTTGTCATTGGGTCACACCTATGGAACTTAGCCGTCAGGCATCTGGATCACACAGAAGCATTTTCTGCAGCAGTCTGTTAGAGGCCACCCACGCCGACGTCCAGTTTCAACGTCATATACCCTGTATAAGTTCAGGTCGTCCCGGTTCCTCCTCAGTTCTTTCCTGCCATCGACCATCCGTGCACGGACTCTGCGGAAGCTTTGTCACCGAGTTTGATCTCCAAAACTACTTACTGTTTTTTGCATCTGCCTTTGAATCAGTATTTTAAAGTGATTCCTTTTCTCTTTGTGTGTTGAGAACTGATCCGTCTTACTTCGAGAGGGTTCCTGCAGTAGGTCATTACTTATAGGACTGTGCCCCGTGGCCCGGTCTTAGCACGGATTGTCCGGTGCTTTCTGGATTCTGGTGAGTTCCCTAGCTCCCTGAAGGAGGGGGTGGTGACCCCCTTCTGAAGAAAGCTTCTTTAGACCCAGAGAACCTAGCAAACTACAGGCCTATTTCTTACTTCCCTTTTGTGGGGAAGGTTATTGAGAAAGTTGTGGCTGCTCAACTGGATAACCATTTAACCAACTATAATTTATACAAACCTATCTAATCGGGTTTTCGTAAAAGGCATATTACTGAGACCGTTCTGGTTTGGGTGCTCAGTGATCTCCTGATGGCGAGAGATGGAGACACCGTTCTATCTTGGTTCTCCTGGATTTATCATCAGCTTTTGATACTGTGGATCATGGGGGTTCTGCTCGAATGTCGGAGATTTATCTGCGGGCTGTCTGGTACAGTCCTTAGATGGTTGTCATCTTTCCTCGCTGGTAGAACGCAGAATGTTGTCACAAGTTTATTTTCATCCGGGGCTTTCTCATTGCCCTGCGGGGTTCCTCAGGGTTCGCTGCTTTCTCCCATGTTATTAGCAGTATATATGCTATCCCTCGGAGACATTGTAAGACGGTATGGGCTGAGGTTTCACTGCTATGCTGATGATACCCAGCTCTACCTGTCTTTTGCTCTGGACCAGGTTTGTGCTGTCTCAGTACTGAACAGCTGCCTCGTAGAAATCCAAGATTGGGTGAATACCTGCGGTTTAAAGTTGAACCCAGGAAAGACTGAGGTTTTGGTTGTGGACCTGGGTCGTAGGGCAGAGGGGTTGAGGACTGGGCTCCCTTCCGGTTTAGTCCTTGGGGAGGCTCAGATTCTCACCTCTGAACGGGTGCGTAATCTGGGAGTGGTGCTTGAGGATGGCCTGACTCTTCGTCAGCAGTCGTCAAGCTGGCCTTTTACCATTTTAAGAACATTGCTAGGATTAGGTACCTTGTTCAGTCCAGCGACCTGCCTGTCTTGGTCCATGCCTTTGTGACATCGCACCTTGATTATTGCAACTCCATTTACCTAGGGCTTTCTGGGGTTGATATCCGCCGCTTGCAGCTAGTGCAGAATGCGACAGCACGTTTGTTCACTGGGTCAACTAGAAGATCTCTCATCACCCCTGTGCTGCATGATCTGCACTGACTGCCTGTACAGTGACGGATCATCTTTAAAGTAGGTCTTTTGACTTACAGAGCCCTACATGGTTCGGGCCCCGATCACCTGAAAGAGCTCCTGGTTCGTTACACCCCTTTGCGACAGCTCCGCTCGGCTGACGAGGGGTTGCTAGAGATTCCGAGGGGTCATCTAAAGTCATTTGGTGCTCGTGCCTTTAGGTTTGTGGCACCTACCCTCTGGAATTCTCTGCCCCGTCAGCTTTGGGAGTGCAGGACGGAGGGGAGTTTTAAGCAGGCACACAAGACATTTTTGTGGGGGAAAGAATTTTCTGTATTTTCCTGATTTTATATTGTATGTATTGTTTTGTTTTTATGCGAATTGTACAGTGCCTTGAAATGTGAACGGCTCTTATACAAATGTTATTTTCCAGCAGTGTCTGGTGGGGAACCGCCCACCAGACGTCACATGACAGACGTCATCGTAACCATATATAGTAGGTGGTTCCCACGCCTGTCTTCCAGTTCTTTCCCGCCTTCGACCAGCGCTAGTACCTTGCGGTTACTCCAGCTTTGTCGATTGCCATTTTATTTTCAAATCGCGGTTTTTCAGTCCCAATATCCGTTTGTCTTCAGTCACCGCCTTCAAAGGCAAAGCAGTGCACCAAGTGGGCATAAATATCACACAAGACGGACACCGTCTTTTGTATTTCAGGCCTGGATCACAAATGTCGGGGCCTGTCTCCGACTGCCAGCCTTTCAACCAGGCCACTCATAAGTGACAGCAGGCTCTGGAGGCCCATTGCCTTCAATTTAGGATGGCTTCTCTGGAGAAGGAAATGCAAAAGATCCGGGACTCTGCTTCTTCCCCTTCAGACAAACAAAGATAAGGAAAGGCACAGAGAGGAGGAGTGCCATGAGGACCAGGATCGATCCTCATCCAGCAAGCCTTCGACTAGCAATGCCCTTGCCCTGCCGCCCACTCCTGTGATGACCCAGGCAGCTTCCGGGATTACCTCTAGTGCCGCCGTCTTTCAACCCATCACTACCAATAAGTTGACGGCTGGCTCCTCCGGCGAACGTCCGGTACTTGCTGGAAAGTTTGACCCCCCCTCCGCCTGGTTGTTGATTCGCCTGGTAGGTCAGCTGTCCCTGATGAATGCCCAGGCACTGCTCTCCCGTCGTCCCACCCGCTGTCCGGCAGAGCGACCTGAGTTCCAGTCAGACCCCCCGGCCCTGCCTGGCTGGGAAACTTCCTCCCCACCTCCCCCGGTGGCTTCTCCTGCCCGTTAGCCTACACCTGGGACAAAGGAGCAGGAGGAAGGAAGACGCCTAGAAGTGGTTCTTTCCTCGCCCACTTCTATGGCAGTTCTCAGGTCCCCCCCCAAGGGACCCCCACCCTTCGTCAGCCACTCTGATGTCGGGTCACCTCACGTCTGCTGCCCCCCTCTTATCGTCGGCAGCACTGTCTGCTACCTTGCGTCAGCCCCCTCCGTCGGGGTCTGTTGACAGGCCTCTCAACACAGGATCTGACTTCCTTCGGGCTCATGTTGGTTAATCTAACGTCAGGTACTCTGACGTTTGTTCCTTTTTTGTTGGCTAGCCCAATGCCTATCCCATCAACTATTGTGATGTCGGGTATCTATCCTGGTCCATCCAGGCCCTTGAGTCAGAACCTACCGTCCGGGCATTTTTCTTGACATCTGGCATTCCACTCTCCGCCGTCGGGTCTGTTGATGCTCCATTACTCCCAGGGCTACTTCCTTGGATACTGCCAGGGATATCCATATTATCAAGGGTACCTCCCTCATTTTGTGGGTTCAGGAGCTGATTTATATTCACCCCCAGCTAACCCACCTCCTCCACAACCAGACTTCCAAGTGATGATGCAGTCATGGTGGAAGGATGCGAGGTCCCAGCTCTTTTCAGACCTGGAAAGTAGGCTCCCTAGTCCGGTGGTAGTACCTCTGATTTCCCCCCCACAAAAAAAATCCCCTGCCCCTCAGCATATGGTGCATGTCTCGGGTACTACCCCTCGGGACATTCCTCTTCCAGACTGAGTGAGGAGCCACCCGACTTTGATGAGGATACTTCCAAATAATCATCTGACGAGCTATCCTCTCCTCCTAGGGGCAGTGTCTGTCCTACGTTCGTTCTGGAGGGCCCTTCATTTACAGAACTTCTCCATGTTATCCAGCAGGCCAGTGGTTGGCATGCGGAGGATCTGGACCCTATGTGCTAGTGCCTGGCAGAGCATCTCAATCTAGAGACTGCCACCCCATCCCAGTTTCTCCTTGTATAGCTCCTCATGAGGACCTTACGTCCACTATTTGGAAACTGCCACACTCCACCCCTGCTGTTCCTAAAAAGTCAGACAGAATATATCGCTCCCCTGAAGGCGCTCCCTTCTTGGACTTGCACCCTAAGGCAGATTCAGTAGTAATTACTGCCGTTCATGATCGCTCGGCCAACCCCAAGCACATGAAATCATTCCCCGACAAGGAGTCCAGACAGATGGAGCAATCTGGCCAAAAGGTCTGTTCCTGGGCTGCCTGTGCCCTACACTCGTTGAATTATGTGGCGCAGATGGTGTCTTTTCAAAAAGCCACTTTCATCAAGATTTAAGATGAGATTTCCTCTTTGGAGGATTCTGACCTGAAAGCTGAAATTGCTAAGGCTCTCCATCTTTACAAAATTTCCTGTAGGCATGCTGTCAGGGCAACCTGTAATTCTGTAGATTCTGTAACCTGCTCCTCTGCTACGGCCATTAGCCTCAGGAGGCACGCTTGGCTGCTGATTTTTGGTCTCACTTCTGACATCCATACTGGATGCTCCCTTTAGGGAATCTGTTCTCTTTGGCGGGAATACCAAGGACTTGATCATGGGCCTCCAAGACAGTGGTCAGGCCCTTAGATCAGTCAGCTCTATGTACAGAGCTGGTACCCTCAAGAAGCAGCCCTTTCGACGCCAGTTTAAGCGCCAAGGGAAGCAAGCGGCTCCCAAGAAACGGAACAAAAGGCAAGCTGCCGACTCTTCCTTTTCCTCTCCACCAGCCTCCAAAACAGAGACCAGCAGGAGGGCCTTTGCCCCCCGCCCCTCTCCCTCCTGACTTGTCTGATGTCCCCTCTCCTCCACTACAAAGCCAGTAGGGGGAAAATTTGCCAATCATGTCCAAAAATGGGAAGGCATCACCTCGGACGCGTGGGTACTTCAGCTCATTTCGCAAGGACATGTTCTAGAGTTCCTGGATCTAGCTTCAGACTCCTCTCCCGGTCGCTCGCACTGCTCCCCGCACCAAGCCCCATTGGTTGGAGAGATCAGGACTCTGGTATGAAAGGTCGCAGTCAAACCTGTGCCTGCTGCCCAGAAGGGAAAGGGGTTTTATTCCCCCTTCTTCCTGGTCTCAAAGAAGACTGGCGACCTCAGGCCAATCCTGGACCTCAGCAGTCTGAACCTCTTCTTCGAGTACAAGAGGTTCCGCATGTTGACTGTTCAGAGCCTCCTGCCCTTTCTACAGCAGAATCATTGGCTTTGTGCTCTTGACATGCAGGATGCTTACCTGTATACCCTGATCTTCCCAGGCCACTGCAGTTTCCTGAGGTTTTGTTTCCAGGGGGAACACTTTCAGATCACAGCTCTCCCCTTTGGCCTGTCCTCTGGACCCAGGGTTTTTACCAGGTGCCTAGCGGTTATGGCAGCTGCTTTACGCCACCAGGGTATTGCGGTGTTCCTATACCTGGACGATTGGCTAATTTCAGCTCCGTCCAGGGACAGCCTTCTGGACTCACTCTCTATCACCCTGGACCTTTTCTTACGACTGGCGATCGTGGTCAGTTTCTCTAAGTTATCTTTAACCCCCTGTCAGAACCTAGGAATGGTTTTGGATACGGTCCAGTGCGGAGACTCTCCGGGAGTAGGTACTCTGGTGATCTCATCCAGATTTCTTCTGGCCAGAGCGTTTCTACACTTGCTGGGCCTGATGGCAGCCTCTGTCTCCACAGTTCCTTTAGCCAGGTTGCATATGCGGATATCCCAGTGGACTCTTCGGGTCCAGTGCGATCAGCGCTTAGACAAACTGGACCACCCTATTCTGGTCTCCAGAGCGGTTCAGAGGGATCTGCAATGGTGGCTAGACCCTCTCAATTTGTCCAAGGGACTTCCATTCTGAAGCCCCCAACCCCCCTTGGACCCTCACCCGGATGCCTCGTGCCTGGGTTGATGAGCACACCTGGGGGACCATCGAACCCAGGGTTCATGGTCCCAACCGGAGATGTCCTTACACATCCGTATTCTGGAGATGAGGGCAGTACTTTATGCCCTTCAGGCTTTTCAGACCACCCTTTCAAGGGGAACACTGCTAATCCCGACCGACAATATGCCGGTAGCCTGAACACATCAACAAACAGGGGGCGCAATCGTACACCCCCTATGCAGGAGGGCGGTACGGTTGTGGAATGGGCAGTCCAGCACAACCTGTTTCGCGCCGTACGTTCAAAGGCGTTACAAGTCCTGGCAGACAGCCTCAGTCGGACGTCGTTCTCTCCTCTGAAGGGAATTAAGTCGGGAGACAGCAGACACTCTATTCCAGAGGTGGAGTCATCCAGAAATAGATTTGTTTGCCTCCCCATCCAGCGCAAAACTTCACAGATTGTGCTTGCTCGTTCCAGAGCCTGGAGCTTTCTGGTACGACGCGTTGTCTGTATGTTGGATTGGGAAGTTCTTGTATGCCTTCCCTCTCTTTCCCATTCTTCAGAGGGTACTTCTCAAGTTACAGGCAGAGTGCTCAAATGATTCCAGTGGTTCCTCTCTGGCCGAGGCAAATTTGGTTTCTACTACTGCAGCAGCTGTCAATGGAACCCCCAATTCCTTTACTTCTCAAACATGGCCTATTGACTCAGGATCAAGGCAGGCTGGTACATCCAGGACTCAGGACATTGCATCTTCATGCGTGGCTCCTTCAGGTGTAATCAGAACTCGCTTTAGGGTCTCTCATAAGGTCGCTCAGGTCCTGATGGAAGCCAGAAAACCATCCACTAGAATGATCCACCTATGCCATGAAATGGAAGCGTTTTTCCATTTAGGCGGCTTCTAAAGAGTTGGATCCTTTTACCTGCTCTGTTCCTCAGATCGTGGAGTACCTCCTTAACTTGTGTGATTTGGGTCTGTCGTACTTGTCCCTTAAGGTCCACTTGTCGGCCGTTTCGGCCTACCATGTGCTGGTGGAGGGGAAAACCATGGCTCAGTTGGAGGTCTCTACGACATTCTTTTTTTTTTTTAATTCAGGTTTATTAACAACAAACAGGTACATCATATTTATACATTCTGTTAATATCCGTACATTGCTCAGATTGAGTTGATTTTTAAAATATGCTATTTAATTTCTCTGTTATCTCAACCCTTCGATAAATACTGTTGTTGTTTCCTATAGCAGCAAGAACTCCTTCATTTTTTTTATTTTTTTGGTTCTAGGAAATTGATCACCGTCTCTCTCTAACCTAGGTCAGATCAGTGCCTGGCCCCTGCTTTCGGCGTCATTCCCTCCGTTCCCCTGATTTTTTTCTTTTAGTAGTGGATCTCTCCTCCCCCGACCCAAGGCTAGTTATTGATCCTTCATGTACTATTTCGTTGGAGGATCGCCAATTCTCCCATCTAGTCCACCTTCTTAAGTAAGTGGAGATTCTATTGTTAATTTTGAAAGTGAGTTCTTCCAATTCTGATATCATGCCTACTATCCTTATCCAGTCCTGCGTAGTGGGGGGAGTAGGGGACAGCCACCTTTTCGTGATGGGCTTGTATGCTGCTTTTATTAATATGGACCAGAGGTACATTGCATCCATGTCCTTTATCTCTTCAGGGGGGAGCCCCAGGATCATTTTAGGCCAGTTTAGTGGGGTCTGTACCAAAAATATCTCTCTAAATGCCGCCGTGATTTCATCCCAGAAGATCCGCAGACCCGTACAGGACCAGAAAATGTGCAGATGGTTTGCTTCTGTCGACCCACATCCTCTCCAACATTGAGCTATGACATTTGGATCTCTTTTACTTATTATATGGGGAGTCAAAAAATATCTGACCTTAATTCGCCATGAGAATTCCTGCCAATACGGTGATTGAGTCTTTTTTTTTAGTTAAGAAGAAAATTCGATCCCAATTAAGTTCTCCCAGGTCTTGGGGTGCTTCATCCCTCCATTTTTTTATTTTGTTAAGTGGGTCCCCTTTAAACGTGGATAGAGCTTTATAGAGGAAGGAGATCAACCCTCTTTGCTTGCTAGCCCCGCAGCTTTCCTGGATGGCCCTAAGGATCTGCTGGGCCCTGTCCAAACCCATGTCTTTTTTCTTTAGCGTAGAGATATAGTTTCTAGCCTGTAAGTACCTGAAATGGTCTGTATTTTGCAGACCATATTCATTTTTAAGGGATTCGAAGTCTAAGAAAGTCTCTCCCTGCCAGAATTGTGAAAGACAGCTGAGGCCTTTCTCCTCCCATGTATGAAATCTCCTGTCTAGGCATCCAGGTTGAAAATCTAGGTCCTATGCTAGTCTTTTTAAGGGCCAAATGGAGTTTTTGAGTTTATATTTCTGCCATATTCTGTGGACCGATCTTATTGTGTCTCTAATCGAGGTCAGCCCAGGGTGCGGACATCTATTTATGTTGGAGACCAGCAGTCTGGTTTCAAGGGGTTGTAACCCCGTCCCTCTCTCCTTCTTTTTCCATAAGTTGCCGGCCCAGTGTGACATTAGGATTGGACCACATTATGGCATTTTTTAATTGAGCCGCCAAGAAGTAATCTTCAAGATCCGGGAGGGATTGTCCACCCTCTTCTCAGTGTGTTTGGAGGATTCTTCAGTTTATTCTGGGCCTCTTGGAGCTCCAGCTGAATTTGGAAATCATGTTGTTCCATGTTTGAAAGATCGATTTTGTGTATAAAGAGTGGAATGCATTGAAACAAATACAAAAACCTAGGGAGCACATTCATTCGCAGTGTCTGTATCTTGGAGTATGCGGGGAGATTCAGCAGGGACCATCTTTCAGAATCTTTTTTTTAGTTATTTACTAGGGGGATGTAGTTCGCAATCATGCAACGGTGTTTCAGATGCCGATGACCCCTAAGCCTTGGGTGCCACTCTCAAATCCTATGCCTAAGTATCTCATCCACCCCACATTCCTAATAACAGAAACCTAGGACCTACAAGCCTAGTTCCCTTAATCCTAGATGACCCTGCCTATTCTCTACCTTTTACCTATTCTGGCCTCCCTTTTGGCTGCCTACTCTTTCACCCCAATTTCTACCCTGTTCCTTAATACCTCCTTATTTTTTATCATTTAGGTATGAGCTCTTACTCGACGGAGACTATATGGGATTGTTGTCTCTTCTCATTTCAGTAAAGCTTATCATTATGTACCTTTGCATGTTAATTATGTTGACCGGTATGTATAGGCCCATATTGACCGGCACCTTCACAATGCTTTTTCTTTTGTTTTTTTTTTGCACCGTTGTCCACCGTAATTGTAATCTTATGAAGTGTACTGTATTGTATTTATGCCCAGGACCACCTTGAAAATGAGCTTGCTCAATGGTGTTTATGCCTGGTTAAATAAAGTGATGATTGATTGATATTGCTTTGTGATGTCTGTGCCCAGTATTTCATTTTGCACGTCTTCCAATTTAATGGGAAAACATTGCATAACTCTGAGTTAGGTTTATAGAAAAAAGTGAGCACCTCTGTCTTCTTTTTATTAAGTGAGTATCCTGAGTGTCTGCCGAACTCTGACAGGATTGTCCAAACTTGTTTTATAGATTGTTGAGGTTGTGCGAGACTCAGGAGCACGTCATCTGCATAGAGCGATATTTTTTTATGCAGGTCTCCCACTATCACCCCTTTTACCTCCTCTGCTCTGCGAACCGCTTCCGTCGATGGCTCAATATATAGAGCGAAGAGCAGTGGGGACAAGGGACACCCCTGATGTGTTCCTCTGCTCAGGCCAAACCTCTCCAATATTCTGCCATTCACTTGGACGTAGGCCTGTGGAGTAGATTAGAGCATCCGGATAACATTAATGAATGATTGGGGGAAACCTCTATGTTCTAATACAGCAAATAAGAAGCCCCAAGAGACTTTATCAAAGGCCTTTTCGACGTCTAGGCTCATTAAGCATGCCGGTGTACTGGATCTCTGAATAGTATCTATCAGATTTATTGCTGATCTGACACTGTCAGGGGTCTGGCGGCCTGTGATAAAGCCTGTTTGGTCCATATGTATTAATCTAGGTAGTATAGGATTTAGCCTGGAGGCTATTATAGCTATGAAAATTTTGTAGTCTACATTTAGTAGGGATATGGGGCGGTAGGATTCACAAAATGTTGGGTCTTTCCCCTCCTTATGAATGACCGAAATGGTGGCATATTGCCAAGAGGGGAGGTGTAGGGTCAATCCCGGTCCACACGCTGTGAAGACCTCCAGAAGGGTGGGGGCGACCTCTGGCTCAAAAGTTTTATAGAAATCCGTGCCAAATCCATCGGGTCCTGGGCATTTTGCTGTTTTTTAAATTTTTTTTATTACATTTTTAATCTCTTGTTGGGTGATAGGTCTAGTAAGGGTCTTTGCTTCGACCCGGGATTGGGGGGTGGAGGGAATCCAAGTATTTATTTTTCTCCTGAGGGGAGGTTTCCTCTTGAGGTAAATATAGTTTAGTGTAGTAGGCCATGAAGGTCTTTGCTATTTGCGAGGCCTGGGTGGTTTTCTGATTGTTGTCATGGGAGGCTATTTTAGTGATTGTCGCCCTCGCTATATTTTGTCTGAGGTCTGTAGGCTAATACTTTGGTCCCTCTAGGTCCCCTTCATAATATTTTTGCTTTAAATAAAATAGGGCTTTCTCTATTTCTAATTTTGGTATTTTTTGCAGTTGTCTACGACGTTCTTGAAGGGGATCTTCCACCTAAAATCTCCCATTCATGACCCTACCCCACCTCGTGATTTGAATTTTGTTAGAGAAGCTTACACTTCCTCCTTTTGAACCAGCAATGAGCTGTGACGTGCTCTACATTTCTTGGAAGGTGCTATTTGAAGTTGCCATTACTTCTGCTCGAAGGATCTCCGAGCTCCAGGCCCTGATGCAAAAGGAGCCTGTTTGATTTTTCACAAGGACCGCGCGGTCCTGCGCACAAATCCTAAGTTTTTTTCCTAAGGTGGTTTCTGAGTTCACTTTGAAACAGACATTTGAACTCCTGGTTTACTACCCTAACCGTTCGAATGGGGGGGGGGATCTTCTTTACACTTTGGATGTTCACAGAGCCCTCAGATGCTGCGTTCACTGTACTAAGGAGTGCAAAAATCTGATCAGCTTTTTATCTCCTTCGCCCCCAAATCTTTGGGATCGGCAGTTTCTAAACAGTGCCTTTCTAAATGACTAGGTAACTGCATTCGTTTCTGTTACCAGAAGTACAAACAAACCTCTTCTGGGGAGGTCAGAGGTCACTCTACTAGAGGAATGGCTACCTCTACAGCATTCCTGCGGAATATTTCTGCAGCAGAAATCTGTGCGGCAGTAACCTGGAGTTCCCTCCATACCTTTACGAAGCATTACAGTCTGGACATTGCCTCCAGGAGTAGGGCTGGGTTCGGCCTTGCCGTCTTGCATGGCCTGCTGTCTTAGGCTGATCCTGTGCTGTCTTTCTGTTGCTCCTTCTCCCGTGACTCTCTTGGTCTCTCTAAGAGTGTGACTGCTTTGGCTGGCCAGGTGGAGCTGAGGGTTGAGGTGCTGGACGCCACACCTTGCACCACACTGCGACCCGGGGTTTGGGAGCGGACTCTGGTTGCTGGTGGGTTGGCAGAGGGGAGATTGGGAGATTCCTGGACACTTGCTGGCTCGGAGTACTGCAAGCCCTACGAGGGATGGCTGGCCGTGATCCAGAGTGGACATTGGCGCTTTTCGCCATGACGTCAGGGGAGTTGCATGCTGTACAGGGTGGGCGCAAATGGGGAAAAAGAGCCTGCCACCGCCGGGAAGATGGGGAACGGATGTTCCCACAATACGCCTCCGCCCGCCCAAAGGACCCTGGACCGACAATATACAAGTTACAGGGCATTCACCCCCCGCCTCATCCCCACCGGGGGGGGGGGTGGTATAGCCGCGGCTCCAAGGGGATCTGGGGTCTGTCTGCGTAGGGTGGAAGGCAGTGGGCCGTTGGGTGTCTCCCCTGATAGGTCGGAGGTGGCAGGCTGGGAAGGAGGTAGAAACGATAATTAAAAAAAAAAGTGACTGCTTGAGATTCAGTCCTTTAAATAACGACCTACTGCAGGAGCCCTCTCAAAGTAAGATGGTACAGTTATGTAAATACTTACTGTAATAGTAGATCTTTGAGAGAGGATCCTGGAGTAGGTCACCTTTTTCCTTCCCTCCCTCCTTCAGTTCTTTTGCGTTTTCTTTGTCATTCTGAGCTTGGCTCCAGGATTCCGTCCTGTCTCATCCTCCAATCTCCGGTGGGAGAACTGGAAGGCTGACGTGGGGACCGCCAACTATATAGGGTCATGCTGACATCTGTCGTGACATCTGGTGGGTGGTCCCTCCCTAGATACTGCTGGAAAAGCTTGCTGTGTGGTCCTGACGCCAGAGGGCGCAGTCCTGTAAGTAATGATTTACTGTAGGAACCTCTCGAAGATCTGCTGTTACGGTTAGTTCTTGTGTAACTGTACTTTCATTGCTGCTGTGGAAGAAGATTTCTTCAACCAACCACCACAAATTCTGTCTGCTGTCTTGGGCCTGGCCACAACGTTCTCGCCTGTGAGTTCTGCCTGAAGTTCAAGCTTCCCACTCGGCGTTGATGCAAGAAAGCCCTGCAGAAGTTCCTCATAGAGCAGCAGGCAGCTGACGGAGAGCAAGGATCCTCCGCGCCCCCCCCCTTCCCAATCGCCAGCATCGTCTTTGGGCTCTCAGGCCACCAAAGCCCTGGAGAAGTCCTTGTGGGAACACACTTGTTTGGATAAGAACCAGCCCAAGGACCATTCACCCAGATGGTGATCCCAGTCCCCATTGGATTATTCCTCCTCTTCTCCTGGATTTGCTCTGTCAAACGCTTAGGTGGGTGCTCGCTCTGTGCAGGACTCTGCTCCTATCAGCCTTCACAGGCCCTGGAGAGGCTGTCGATCTCTGGGTCGTCAGCCCCAGCCCCGCCATCGAGACCTTGCATATTTCAAGGTCCGCAGGTGCTGGACTCCACCACTTCTACTATGGTTAGCAGTGGTTTGTCAGAGTTGGGCTACACGCTCCCTCCATCGATACCTGTGTTGACTCTTCCTTTTCTCGCCTTTAACCTTAATACTGTTCTTTTCTCCATTACCATGTCTCAAAACAGTTTGTTCCATGGTCTGGGCTGTTGTCGCCTGCTCATTTGAATGCTGTCATGGCATTAATGCCAGTTCGACCCGTCCGCTCGGTGCCTTCTAGGGAGCTGTTGATACTCCGACTGTTGGTCCCTGCTTCAGAACAGCCAGCCGCTGAGGAGGAATACCACCCTGACATCATCCTCTCTGAAGAAGAGGTGAGGAGGAAGACATTAAGTAGACTTCTCTGCTAGGTCTACGGTTTTCTTCATGAGTGAGGACTCTTGTCAGCACACACCCAGGCCCCCGAGGACCCCTCTTTTTCAACATCATGAAGCGGATCTCCCACATTGTGGGGTTCCAGCCTGAGGAAGATGGTGTCACGATATATATAAAGTGGAGACTGGTGAGATGATCAAATGCCCCCTGTCCCCTGGGTCGCACCTGGAAACCAGCCTTGGCTCAGTGTGCCTTTCCCGGTCACCAAATGTTTAAATAAATAAAACAAAGAGGAATCTGGTGGATTTCTTGGAGATTCCAGAATCTCCATCCAAGCTTATTCTTCCTCTGCTGCCAGCCTGAATGATGCTGCTACTGCTGCCTGGCACAGGTCTGACCTCGTACCAGCCATGCCCAGAAAGGCTGACAAGCTTTACCAGGCACCTCAGGGGCTGCTCTTTTATGCAGCACAGCCAGAAAGTCTCTGTAATTGAGGCCATTCATGACACGACTGAGGCGCCAAAGTGTGGTAGAGCTGTGCTCTACCCAAGAAACTGGTGTAGCAGTTAGGGACATTTTTCTGTCTTCTCCCCTTCCTTCTGTACTGTTTGTTACAACAGTACGTCTAGAAAACTATCCTGTTCTTTTTCTAACACTGCAGTAGGTTGGCCACCTACGGCAGTCTTTTTGTATCCTTCTTAAATTCCTTTTTATTTCTTATTCACTATTTCGTCCCTCACCAGAGGATATATGCCATTCTAAGGAAATAACAGATATGGTTATGAGCAAGTATAGTAGTTGACTATCTATAGGAAGAAGGCTGGAACCTGAATAAATATGTACACCTTCATAAAATGCCTAAGCTTGCTTGCTGGCTGTGTAATAAAGAACTATGTGTGCTTTATATGAAGAAAGATAAAGTGCTTATATACTTTCACATATAAAGTGCTGGCAATACATTAATGAGTGTAAGGTGCTTTATAAAATGAAATTTCATGTTGTTTGAAAACCAGTGCCTTACAAATCCTGCAAGGGAAGGGGTTTGATGTAGTTAGAATGCTAGATAAAAAAGTAACTGCTGCTGTTTAAACTAAGTGCAGTCAGAAATAAAGTGCAGCATGTCTAAAAGAAATGATCGGCACCATGCATTCCTGCTTGAAACTGAACTAGCCTAAAATTTTATGGAGATTTGCATATACATTCTGTGATGCTTTGTATTATGGGGGTGTCATCGAGGCACAGGTCAGGAAGCCTAGGATGACCAGGAGCAGTTGTAAAATTCGCAATAAGTGTTTTATTATTAGTTATAACAACAAAATAAAAAGTTTTGTTCAGTAAGACTATTTACAAAGGCAGTACAAGTGGAGAAAACAAAATCCTCCTCCTGAGTGTTTCTTAATTTCCAATCTCAGTCTCTCTCTAGCAAAATATTGCTGCTTTTTTTATAAACCAGTCTTTGCAGGGACAGGCATCCTTTTTTTCCTAAATGTTCTTGTTAGTTTCTTGCAGGTGCAGCAAAAAGAACATAGTGACTCAGAACTGATATCTTGTTTACATCTCTGCAGAATGCTTAAAAGCTGCATTTCAGGTTAATCCTTTTAGTTCCAGATAGCTTTGCAATCATTTCAACAGTATAACCATATACCGTTTTAAACAAAGGGGACCCTGTTTTACACAGAGAGATTCACATATATGTTTATACCTGCAGATCTGCAAGGGAGAAGAAAAGACAGAAATAGCAAGGGAAGGCAGAGAGATGGTGAGAAGCGGAGAATTGCGAAACCGTCAGAGTGATTGGTTCTTAGGTCTCACAAGAAAATTTGGTTGCGCAACCAGACAAGAGACAGAAAAGGAGTGGCTAGAACAGATCGTTTCGTATAACTTTTTCTGCATAACAAATGGGACAGGGCCTTGTTCAACCCTTTCACATACCCCTTCTTTAAGAAAGAACCTATTTTATAAAAACAGGTTTCTAGAATGTCAAATTCCCATCTAATATTAGCTTATAACCTTTACAGTTCAGTGCATATGTAGCATAGCAAACAGAGAAGTTTCAACTCACATTATTTCAACCTTTGGAATTCTCAATTCCTGATCCAAATCTTGACAGAAAATCAGCATAGACATTGTTTTTTCCCAGATGGGTGCATCACTTTAAATTTAAATGGCTGTAGTGCCAGGTACCACCGTGTGATTCTAGAATTTTTATCCTTCATTTGGTTATTTATTTATTTAGTTTTTGTTTACCGGGTAGGTGCACTAGCCAGCAAGTGACTGTTTTCAGGCACGACCCGGTTAAGCCAATAGAGGATTGTGATATGTTACAAATACAAAGTCGGCTCCGAATAAGTAAACCTTAAGGGACTCCATGACCCACTTTGCTGCCAGGCATTCCTTTTCAATGGTTGAGTACCTTTTCTGTCTGTCGTGCGGTTTCTTACTGATGTATAGAATAAAATGTAGGCTGGCCTGGTGGTGCTGGATGCCAGACCGGCGACCGGTTTGGGAATGAGCCCGGGCCACGGAGTCGTGGGGGGATCGAGTGTCCTGAGGACTGCTCTCCTCTCTTGAGGAGGGATCCAGGATAGCCTGGCATCGCAGCGGTCCCCGGTGGAGTCCGGAGGCATTGCGATGCTCAGGGCCAAAGTAGTGGGACGCAAAGCTACGATAGACGTTCCTGGTGTCATTGCATGCTCAGGCTCTGAGGGGAGGGAGGAAGGGAGGGTGTAACAAAAAAAGCTCCTCTCCGACGATAGGCATTGGCTCCCCACAGGGCTGGCTGCCACACCCCCAGTACTGGGTCCTCTCTCTCTGCCCCTTCACCCTCTTGTCGTCCCAGCCAGGCGATCTGGATTATAGATAGAGCACTGAGAGTGGCTGCTGGCCCTGCCGAGGCTCAGAGTTTGGGCGCTTGTCTGATATGGGTCAGACGAGAGGCAGTAATGTATATGAGGAACAGAGGACTACGGTGAGTGGTAGAGCAGTCCAGTGAGCTAGGGCAGCCCGAGAGTGTTTGCGGGAGTTGGAGACAAAAATAGTTTGAAAAAATAAAAATAAAAAAATTACTTAATAGGATGTCCTTTCTCATCTATATGCTGACTCAAGACTGCACCTAGGCCTATCTCTGATGCATCTGTCTATAACAAAAATGTTCTCAAAATCTGGGCTTCTTAAAACAGACTGAACATAAAGCAGCCTTAATGGCTCAAAAGACATCACACTCTCGGGGAGGGGTCCATTTCACAGCATCTGGGCACCGTTTCTTTGTGAGTTCAGTGAGGGAGTAGCTAACTCTGCAAAGCTGGGAATAAATCTCCGATAATAACCAGCCAGCCTTAAAAATGACCTGACGTGTTTCTTGGTTTTTGGGACAGGGTTGTTAGCTACAGCTTCTACCATGGAAACCTCTTGCTTGACTTCTCCATTACCCAAAACATGGCCCAAATATCTGGTTTCTTGCATGCCCACTGCACACTTGGTAGGATTAATTGTCAGACCTGCCTTTTTGATCGATTGGATAACTGGCTCGTAGGTGTTCCAGGTGCCTTTTCCATCGGGTACGCAGCACAATAACCAGTGTGAGGGGATAAAATTACATTCGTGTACTGCTAGAATGTAGCGGTTGCGCCATGTAAACCAAACGGCATGGTGGTGAACTGATAGGATCCTACAGGAGTGGCAAATGCAGTTTTGTCTCTGGATTCTTTGAGGGGATTTGCTAGTAACCCTTGGTGAGTTAGGGTACTGATATATTTAGCACTTCCAGTCTGTCCACCAAGTCATCTATTCTGGGCATAGGATAACTGTCAAATTCATCCTGTTGGCGTCTCCTTGGGGGGCTCCTCATTGTCTGATGCAGCCACAACGAAGACATATGCTGTCCAGGTCCTGGTTCACTCCACACTCAGACAGCTGCTCTGCCTGACTCTCAGGGATTTCTGCTACCGACCTCCAGGTTGTCAGCCCCATCTCTGTCGATGAGCTTGTTGTAGACTATCCCTTCGAGATTTGTCCCTTCTCCCTTGAAGGATGTGGGCTCGTTAGGCATGCAGACGTTTTCGGCCTTGGTGCCGTCCACTCCTCTGGTGATGATTGACCATAATGAGGTTTTTGTCAGTTTTACCAGTGTTATAGCGCAGCAGTTTGCTGCCTTTAACAGGCCTTCATTGCCGGAGCCGTTGCCACCTTCATCGACCTCTGTCTATCGGCCCCAGGAGCCTGCCTGAGGGCTGCCGACGTCAGACCCAGAAAAAGTAGACTAGGAGGAGTACCATCCTGACCTCATATTTCAAGAGGAGGAAGAGGACCAGTATTATATTTCTGACAAGTCTACTGTCTCTTCAGCCGGTGAAGAATCTGTCAAGCACACCCCCAGGTCTCCACCTGAGTATGCTTTCTTCTTTAGCATTATGAAGCAGCTGTCTTCCACCATGGGGTTTCAGACAGGAGGAGGATGCCACCAGAAGGGGTCTGGCAGACTCTCTTGAGATTCTAGAATCTTTACCTAAAACTATTCCACCCATGCTTCCAGCTCTTAAGAATGTTACCACGGCAGCCTGACATAGGCCTAACATGGTGCCAGCTATGCCCCGTAGAGTTGACGAGCTCTACGATGCGCCTCAGGGCCTTTCTTACCTTATTGCCCAAGCTGAAACTGACTCAGTGGTCATTAAGGCAGCACACAACAGGTCTAAGGCACCCATGCATCTTAGTTCCCTGCCCCCGGACAGAGTCCCATAGGATTGATCTTTGGGCAAGAGGGCATATGCTTCCTCTTCACTAGGCTTGAGGATTGCCAGCTACCGGTATCACATGGTGAAATTTCTGAACACCAACTCCAGGAAGGGCAAGGCTGCTGTTCAAGTCCTTCCTGATAGTGCCCAGAAGCATGAGCTCCTCCAGTGCTTCTAGATGGGTGAGGATGTTGGTAAGCATCTCCTTAGAGCCTTATGTGATTTGTCAGACACTGTTGCCAGAGCGGCCACCACTGGCATATACCTCCGTAGGCACTCTTGGCTCAGGGTATCTGGGTTTGCAGCTGATGTGCAAAACAAGGTGCTTAATGCTCCTTTTAGTGACACTAAAGTTTTTGGTCTGGATGTTCAGGACCTTATTAATGACCTGCAAGCCTTGGGCACGGTTCTCAAGTCTGTTCATTCCCTCCAGCACACTCAGCAGCGTGGTAGGGGGTGTTCTACTTTTCGTAGGCAGACCAACAGACCAGGCTCGGTTCTCTTCCCCCAGGGAAAGCGCAGAGCCCAGTCTTCCCTGCCTACCCACTGCCAGGCTGGAGCGTCGGCCAAGTGTCCCAGAACTAAGGGTCCCGTTTCTATAGCTGGACCCGCCTCAGCTTGACTCCTTGCCAGACTCCCCCTCCTCTGGTGCAAGCCCAGGAGGTGGTGGTAGTTGGAGGTCGGTTTTCCCTCCATTTAAATTAATGGAGAACCATAACATCAGATACTTGGATCCTGCAGATCATAGAGAGCAGTCACACAGTGGAACTCATTCAGCAACCTCCAGATACCACTCTGCCACCTGTAAATTACCTCCTGGCTCATCTGCCTGTTCTCCGGGAGGAGATACAGACTCTTCTGTGCAAGCAGGCAATAGAATTGGTGCCTAAGCGGCAGAGAAACCAGGGGCTCTGTTCCAGATTCTTCCTGGTTCCCAAGGAGACTGGAGATTTGAGGCCTATTTTAGATCTACAGGACCTCAAATCTCTTCGTCCACTAAAGAAAAGTTCCAAATGGTAACTTTGCCAGGCCTTTTGCCCCTCCTCAAAACCGGGGACTGGTTCTACTCTCTGGATATGCAGGAAGCCTACCTGCACATTGCATTTTTCCCTCCTCACAGGAGGTTTCTCTGCTTTGCCTTTCAGGGACGGCATTGCCAATTCAAAGTATTGCCTTTTGTGTCTGTACATCTTTCCTTACCTGGACGACTGGCTTCTCAAAGCTCCATCCAGGGAATAGCTGTTGCTGACTCTGGAGCGTACCGTCCAGCTCTTTCAGTCTCTGGGCATCACAGTCAGCCTGCTTAGGTCTCTTCTAGTACTGTCCCATTGGAGCGGTCCTGGATTCAGAGCAGGGAAGGCCTTCTTACCTCAGAGCAGGGCGGAATGCTTCATTGCTCAAGCTCAGGGGGTTACTTAGTTGGTACATTCCTGCCAGACTATATCTCAGGCTCCTAAGCCTGATGGCTGTGGCCATTCCTACTGATCCACTAGCCAGGCTCCACATGCATACCCTTCATTGGACCCTAAGTGTGCAGTGGGACCAGCGTCTGGATGAGCTGGACCATCTAGTCTTGGTCTCCTCCCCAGTGTGCAAAGTATTGTAGTGGTGGATGGATCCCTTGAGCCTCAAGGTGGTCCCTTTCAATTTTCCTCCCCACATCAGATCCTGAACATGGATGCTAAGGGTCTGGGCTGGGGGGCACACCTGAGTCCCTTTCAAACCCAGGGCTCCTGGTCCCAGTGGGAAGCCGCCCTGCATAGCAGTGTCCTGGAGATGAGAACGGTGCTCTGTGCCATGCAGGCATTTCAGGAGCATCTTGCTCCAGGCCAGTTGCTGGTGCAGCTGGACGATCCGAGTTTAGTCTACTATATTCAAGAAGGAACTCACCGTACCCACTCTTTCTTGAGGGCCACGAGGTGTGGTATTAGGCACTGGGGCACAGTCTGACACTTTCTGCAGTCCACGTGCCAGGCGTCTTAATCACCTTGGTGGACAGTCTCAGCGGGATGCAGTCCAACATGCATGAATGGGAGCTTCTCTGTAGCATTAGATGGGGTTGTCCAGAGTTGGACCTTTTTGCATCCCCACACAATGCAAAAGTGCCTAATTTTTTCTTGTTAGATTCAGGGCCTGGAGTTTTCTGTCGAGATCCATTGGCCCTCTCTTGGAGCGGGAGGTTTCTATATGCATTCCATCCGTTTCCACTAAGACAGAGGGTGCTACTCAAGTTGCAGATGGAGGGGGCGAGCATGATACTGGTAGCTCCATTCTAGCCCTGCATGATAGGGTTCCCTCTGCTTCAGCAGCTGACTGAGGAACCTCTGGTTCCCCTGCGCCTCTGCAGGAATCTGCTAACCCAGGTTTGGGGGCCTTGGTCCATCCAAACCTCCGGTCCCTCCATCTGCATGCGTGGCTCCTGAGGACATAGTTATTACCGGGTTCGGGGTCTCTGATAGTGTAGCACACGTACTAGTGGCCATTTGCAAGCCTTCCAACCATACCATACCATGAAGCGGTTTGCCATCTGGGATGCCCAGCATTCCCTTGACCTTTTCGCCTGTCATGAAGTACGTCCTGGCTTGCCTGATTTCTTTGTCCAACTCTGGTCTCCAGTATTCCTACCTCAGGCTCCACCTTTTGCCTTTCCATGAGCCCACGGGTGACCACACTATTGCTCAGCTGGATGTCTTCCGCGCCTTCCTTAAGGGCATATTGCATCTAAACCCCCATTCTGTTCCCGTCCCGGCTTGGGACTTGAATTTTATTTTGGAAAAATTGACCCTGTCTTCTTTTGAATCAATCGTGTCTTGCGATTTGCGCCATCTCTCTTGGAAAGTGCTCTTTTTAGTTGCCATTACTTCTGTTTGAAGAATTTCAGAGCTTTATGCCCTCTGGTGCGAGGAGCCTTATTTGATTTTTCACAAAGACAGGGTATCTGTGCACAACTCCGAAATTTCTTCCTAAGGTGGTGTCTGAGTTCACACTGAATCGGTCTGTCCACTAGGGGAAGCACTGCTCCATCCATTAGATGCGCAGAACTTTTAAGTATTTGTTCAGAACTAAGGAGTTCAGAAAGTCTAAGCAGTTGTTTTTTGTTCACCCAGGTGGAAAGGGTCCCTCAGTTTCCAAGCAGTGTTTATCCAGATAGTTGTCAAATTGCATTGTGCTCAGCTGTAACAAGTACAGTAGGGAATTGCCTGGAGCTGTCGAGGCCCATTCCACCAGAGGCATGGCTACTTTGGTGGCTTGTTTCAAAGGGGTTTCAGCCGCTGATATTTTTGTGGCTGCCACCTGGAGTACAGTCCACACTTTCACCAAGCATTACTGTCTGGACATTGCCTCAAGAGCCCGTGCTGGTTTTGGCAGGGCTGTGCTGTAAGGACTCTTGTCTTAAGCTTAGAGTCCCTTGACAGGTTCGGCTTACAAGGTCTTCTGTCTTAAGTTTAAGAAGATCCTTGGCTGGGCAGGTTTTTTCACGTCTCCTGTCTTGGGTGTACGGAGAGCCAGCCTCCCAGTTTATCTGTTCCTACCTGTCGCTGCTTGGTACTTGTTCCTACATTGGTACCTGATGAGTGAGATATCCCCGAACAAGATAGAACTGTGATGTAAGAACTTAACCGTAATAGTAGATCTTCAAGGGGATTTCGGTCATCAGGTATGCTTTCCCCTCCCACTGTCCCCCTTCTTGGGGGTCCTGTTCAGGACCTGGCTGTCTGTTGTTCCATCTTTTTATTTAGAGCTGGGTCCCTCTAGCTCTCATTGGTTGCCCAGGGTGTGAGCCTTGCTCCCTTGGTCTCTTGGGGGTGGGGAGAGAAGAACTGAGGAGGGAGTGAGGTTGCCCATGCCTTTATAGGGTTGGTGATGGCGGCATGAGCAGTCCCAGTTGTACTGCTGAAAATCTTCCGTGTGGGTTCCCCATTCACTGACAGTGAAGCCCCTATGGTGGTACCCAAGACTGACATCCCTCGAAGATCTACTGTTGTAACTCTACAGATTGCCAGCCGGTGAGCGGTAGGATACGTGATGCTTGGCTCGGGCACCTCGAGGATAAAGACATCAAAGAGTAACAGACCGGAGAACTTTTCTTGCAGACAAAAGGTATTTTATTAAGAGCGACACAGAGCTCTGTGCTATATGGTTACATGTTCTGGTTACATGTTCTCCCAAAGCTTTAGGCAGTGGGGTGTGTATATATACAGTGTGAAAAACAACTTTAGGAAGTTGCATGATATTTGTCAATCTGTGATTGGCTATGTTGGTATGGCCTAATGTTGTCCATGAGTTGTGACACTGGTGATTGTTTTGGCTTGGTGATTGCTTTCATAACAGAGTATCCATATTTGGTCATACTGCATCCCCTAGCTTAAAAAATGTAATGTTTCTGACGAAGGACTGGTTGGTCCGAAAGCTAGAGCACTTTGTTCTAGTTGTTACATTTATGTTGGGCCATTAAAAGGTATCAAATCATTTGCTTCTGGAGTTGCAATTAAGCGAACAATTTTAACTGTCACCACAAGATGGCGACACTGCTCCATTAGGATTATACTGAGACATTGTCAAACCAATATGACAAACGAGCAGAAGTAATCTATCATGTATCCTAGTACGTTTAATAACACCATGTGATTAAAACGGAAAAGGTTATTTACTTACTAGTATGTAGAAACAGGTAATCACAAGTAAACATTGTTGGGTCTTTCTTATGCTTGCCCTTATTGATTGCATATCACGAAACATGTTTAGGTTGGACAGTTAATGTTATTTGCAGCTCCCCACAACTAATACAAAACTAAATGACCATTATACATATATGGATTATGCGATTTGAAAGTTTACTTTGTATTTTTAGAAAGTGTTCTGATCTAAATGCAGTCATAACTCCTTATGACCCACTTGGCACAGGCTGACTTTGTTTTGGCCGATTTTAAGGTCACATAATCTGTGTGCTGTCACAGCTCCCTGTGGTTTACATATCCCCGACTGACCTTTTTTTGTAACTTTAAAAGAGCACAGGCATTATTACATTGCCCCAACAGTGTATATATATAAATTCCAGAATCTACATGCTGTAAACCCAGAGGGTTAATATTTAATAAAGTACAGCTACTGAGGGGCTGTTTCCACATGACGACTAAGTTTTAGATGCATGTTGTTCTTAATGTTGGCCTGTTTGTCATAGAACAGCATAGTTTGACATATCTCAATATTTTCCCATAGCAGAGGCATGTACTGATTATGCAGTGTGATGATGTACTCTCATGTGTTGTGTTTATGATTAAGGAAGCAACAGTTTGTTCTCTCTTTAAGCTACGTAACAACCTTGAGATTAGAAATGGCTTATTGTACATGATGTGTCCATCCACTATTATGTTTGCACAAGGACTTAGTCACATAGAACAGTACTAGTAAAACAAAACAAGATAGTGATAACACATTTCTGTATAGTAAGTACATTATAAACTTAGTTAATATAATGTTACAACTGTTAATGGTAAGTTCTTGCGTAACTGTTCTTTTCCCTTCCCTCTGACCAGGAGTCTAGGAGGTTAGACCTCTGGGGCAAGAGGACATTTGCCTAAGCCACTCTAGGCCTTAGAATTGCCAGTTACTTGGCTCATTTAATTAAGTAACAGAATGCCTTCTGGAGGAAGGACAAAGCTGCTGCTCAGCCCCTCTCTGGGGGTTCTGAGAAACAGGGGCTTCTTAAAGTTCTCCAGTTCTTTGAAGATATTAGTAAGCATCTCCTCGGAGCCACCTAAGATATTGCTGATACTACAACCAGGGTGGCTGCCTCCAGCATTTGCCTTAGGCTCTCCTGACTTCGAGACTTGGGCCTTGCAGCCAATGTCTAGCAAAAGGTGTTGAATGCTCCTTTTGTGGGTCACAGACTCATTGGTCCTGATGTGCAGGATATTATCAGTGACCTGCAGGCCTCTGACAGGGGTATTCAGTCTGTCCACTCCTTTACTCATACCAAGACCAGGAGTAGACTGAGGTCCTCCTATCATAAGGTGTCTCAGAAGTCTGGTTCCAGACCTAAGCTCCAGGGTAACCACGGGGCAGCTCTGCCTTGCCTGCCCTCTTCTTCACCTGTGGTACCTCTGCTAAGCAGTCCAGAGGAGGATGTGTGGCCCTGGCCGCCTGTTGAGCCTTAGCCTGACTCCTTGACAGACCCCATCTTTTATTTTTAAGCCAGGAGGTGGTGGTTGGTTCTTCATCTGTCCAGATGGAGAACTGTTACTGCAGATGCTAGGATCCCACAGATTATAGGAAAGGGCCATGCTCTAGAACTTGTGGACAGCCTCCTGATGTTCTCCAGGTCCCTCACAGGTGCTCAGGGAATAGATGCTCACATTGTTGTGCAAATGGGCCATAGCCCCATTGCCTAGCCATCAAAGAAACAAAGGGTTCTATTCCAGGTTTTTTTTGGTTCCCAAAAGAACGGGGGACTTGAGGCCCATTTTAGACCTCAAGGAGCTGAAACTTTTTATCCAGTGGAGAAAGTTCCAGATGGTCACTCTGCACAGCCTTCTTTCTCCCTTGATATGCAGGATGCCTATTTGCATATCATGGTCCCCACCCCAAAAAAAAAACAACACAGGAGATACCTGTGGTTTCTGTTGCAGGGGGAGCATTCCCAGTTCCAGGGTATTGCTCTTTGGCTTGTTCTCTGTGTCACGGATATTTGGGCATCAACCAAGTGCTTAGCGGCTGTAGCAGCAGCCCTCCAGTGGGAAGGCCTCTTTGTTCCCATACCTGGACAACTGGCTACTAAAAACCCAGTCCAAGGAGCTCCTGTTAACTCGGGAGTGCACCCTGCAGTTCCACTACTTGGGCATTACTGTCACCATCTCGGCAGTTGCAGTACATAACAGTTCTGGACTCTGGGCAAGGCCTTCCTCACCAAAGACCAGGAGGACTGCCTTATTGCCCAGGACCAGGAGGTGGCTCAGAGCTGGCATGTTCCAACCAAGACATTTTTAATTTTACTAGGTCCAATGGCTGTGGCCATCACTTTGGTCCAGTTGGTCAGGCTACACATGAGGGTCCCACACTGGACCATCAGGGTTCAGTGGGTTCAGCACTCAGATGGTCTAGATCAGCTGTTCCTTGTCTCTTCCCCAGTCTGCAGAGTACCTCACTAGTGGAAGGACCAGGCTAATCTCTTAAAAGGGAGCCCCTTCCTTATCCCCACTCCTTAGTAAATCCTCATCATGGATGCTTCGGGTTTGGGTTGAGGAGCCCATCTAGGTCCCTATCGGACCCAGGGCTCTGGTCCCATGGGAGACTCTCCTGCACGTGAATATTTTAGAAATGAGAGGGAAGTTCTATATACTGTACAGGCTTTCCAGAACCAACTCTTCCCAGGCTTTCTGGTGGTCACAGTCCAAGATGCAAGAGTGGGAGCTGCTGACTTCTGTTGCAGGAGACCTGTTCGACAAGTGGTATTATCCAGAATTGGACCTTTTTTTAATTGCGTCCCCAGTCGACACAAAACTGCTGCGTTTCTGCTCTGTAGATCGAGGGCCTGGAGTTTTCTGGAGAGATGTTGTCCCTCTCCTGGAAATGGTTTCTCTTTTTTTTTTTCTCATTATTTATGTCTCTTCCCCACCACCACTTTTTAAGCTTGCTCATTTGCATGTCCCTGGTGTGAGTGCGCGTAGACGGCGCTGCGCGGTCGCGAGAAAGCCCACCACTGATCGCCTGTACCCTGTGCCTGCACCTCCACCCGGTGATGGGACTATGAGAGGGCGACCTCCCTCTCCTGAATAGGAGAGCCACTAGGTTTGATCCTGCTCCACCCTCCTGCCGGCACCCTGATTACCCGAGGTCGCTGGCATAGCGCGAGGTAAGGCAGAGATGCCTCACCCCTCAGCGCCACCTGGCCGGCTAAAATGGAGGTTTCTTTACCCCTTCCTTCCCTTTCCCCTGATGCAGAGGGTGCTCATCAAGCTACAGATGGAGGGTGCCACCCTAATTCTGGTAGCTCCATTATGGCCATGTTAGATATGGTTTTCATTACTGCAGCAGTTGGCTGTGGAACCTCCCGTACCCTTGCCCCTTTGCTGGAACCTGTTGATACAAGCTCAGGGGACCCTGGTCCGTAAAGAGCTCTGGTACCTCCATCTGCACGTGTGGCTCCTGAGGACATAGCCATTGCTAGGTTCTGGGTGTCTCACAAGGTGGGTGATGTCCTGGTGGTTGCAAGGAAACCTTCCACCAGGGCCACATACTCAATGAAGTGGAAGTGCTTGGCTGTGTGGACTGTTTCCCATCATCTAGACCCTTTTACTTGTCCGGTTAACCAGATTCTGAGTACCTTCAGTTATCGGGTGCAGGACTCAAATATCCATCAAGGTGCACCTGTCCGCTATTTCTGCCTTTTTTGTGCCTATTGATGGCTGTACTGTGGCCCAGTTGAAAGTGGCCTGTACTTCTCTGAGAGGAATTGTACATTTGAAGCCTGCTATCCGTAATCTGGTCCCAGCTTGGGACCTCTAAATTTCATGCTTAAGAAGCTGACCATGCCTCCTTTTGAGCCGGCTGCATCTTACGAGCTACGCTTTCTGTTGTGGAAAGCGTTATTTGTAGTTGCTATTGCTGCTACTCAAAGAATTTTCAGAGCTGCGTGTTCTTGTGTGAGCAGCCTTGCTTGATTTTCCACAAAGATGGGGTTTCTTTGGCGACTAACCCTAAGTTTCTTCCAAAGGTGGTGTCTGAATTTACCCTAAGTCGGTCATCCACCTACTGTTCATTTTCCAGAACATGCCATTCCAGGGGAAGCATTGCTCCATACTTTGGATGTGCATAGAATTCTGTGTTACTATACACACAGTACGAAGGACTGCAGGAAGTCTCTGTTTGTTTCTTTTGCCCCTGGCAGAGAGTGCTTCAATTTCAAAATGGTGCTTGTCCAGATTGTTGGCCAACTGTATTATTTTTTTGTTACAGGAAGGTACGGTAAGGAAATTCCTGGGGTCTTTGAGGGGCCATTCCACCAGGGATGTGACCACTTCAGTTGCCTGTTTCAGTGGTGTCTGCAGCTGAGATTTGCACTGCTGCCACTTGGAGTACTGTCCACACATTCACGAAGCACTACAGTATGGACATTGCCTCCAGAAGAGGGGCAGACTTGGCCTAGCTGTGATTCAGGGCTTGCTTTCTTTGGCCTCTGGCCTCCTGCCTCCTAGACTGTCCTTGCTCTCAGCACTACTTGGGACTCATTCCATAGGTATGACCTGATGAGAGATCTCCCTGAAGAAGATAGAACAGTTATGTAAGAACTTACTGTAACAGTAGATCTTCAAGGGGGGTCTCTGTCATCAGGTCAGGCTGTCCCTCCCACTATCCCCCTTTCTCTCTCCCTACAGCTCGGGTGTCCTATTGCTGCAGCCTTTCTGCTAGCTGGGCACCTTCTCTCCCTCTCTCTCTGTTCCCTGGTGGGACTCCTGTCTCCCATGGCGTCCGACTAGGGAAAGAACAGGAGTGAGTGGGGCCCTCACGTGCTTATATAGGGCATATGACGTCAGAGTCTGATGTCGGCATGGGCGCCTCTTATTGACTGCTGCAGAAAAAGCTTCTGTGTGATTCTGATGTCTGATGGCTAAGTTCTATAGATGTGACCTGATGACCGAGATTCCCTCGAAGATCACTGTTATGGTAACTGTTCTATCTTTCTTCGAGGAGAGCTCCTGCAGCAGGCAACATTGTTAGGACTAAGCCGCTAGGACCCCACGAAAAACTTCTAGCTAGCAGTATACAGCGGGAAACTGCCCTGTGACGTCGGCCTGCCCTCAGCGTTGGCCTGTGGTTTGAAAGGGGCAGTCCCCCAGCCGTACCTCATTTCTTTTCCCCGCATCAACCCAAGCAGATTGGTTCCAAGGACACCTTCTGCTCTGATCGACTACCATTTTTGCAGGTACCCATATATTTATTTTTACACTTCCCAGTGTAAAAATTTAGTTCTGCATGCCTTCTTCATTGTCGTCTTCGTCTCCAGAGCGGCGGGCGAACGAGTGTGCCTTTGGCGAGCAAATTCCTCACTCAGACGGTCATTCAGCCTGCCTGTTTTGCCTGGGTTCTAACCACGACACCGAGGCCTGAAACCACTGCAAGAGCTTCAACTGCAGAACTAGGATCCGCCGCCTGAAGGCCCTCTAGCTTTCTGCTTGAGCAGCATTTGCCCACCATGGAATCTTCTTCAGCTAGTTCCTCCAAAGTCACAGGGACTTGGCCCTCCTCAGACAACTTCAGGTAGAAGTCCCACGGGAAGCACTCCCACCAGGGTAAAGGCCAGGAGAGGTCCCATTCGAGCTCCCGTCCTCGGTCCCCGCGCCGTCGCGGTGACGGACAAGTCCTCCTCCTGTGGGAGGTTGGACCCTGCCCCTCCAGCAGCTCTTACTTCCTCCGGGTTGCCGTTGGTTGGGCCCCAGTTCTTGTGCCCGGTGGGTCTTCAGAATGGCCCTTGGCTGTTAACTCCTCTGTGCCTTAGGTCCTATGTTCACCCCTGGAACCCTAAACCAGGAGGCCAGGCTGGGGTGTCGGCTGCTCCAAATCCAGACTGGTCTGGGTCCAATGGCACTTTCCGGCACCAGGTGCGTGACCACAGGTCAGACGTTCGCTCCCCTAGGTGGACGTCACCTCAGCTGGTGCCAGCCGGTACCCTGGTTGGAGTACAGCTTGCGTCCGCCAATTCGAGACTGGCTCCTCCCGGATTCGAACCAGGCAGTTTCCCCAATTCACCTGATCCTCGTTCTTCCCCATCCCGTCCTTCGACCCCTGCAGGGCCAGCACCAGAGGAGCAGCTGCCTACAGGCCCGACACCTGGCAACTAGATACCAGTCTGTTAGACACCTGTCAACCAGACGCCGGGTACCTCGCCGGTCGGCCCTTCAAGGCATTCAGGCCCGGTGCCACCTTGTAACCCACTGCAGGGCCTGTCAGGAAATCATCCTTAGGCTCCAGGGGACCCCTCGATCCCTTTGTTGGAAGTGGGGGCCCTCTTTGACTCATGGTGTAACACCCTCAAGAGAGGCTTGCTGCCTACTGGGCCCAGACACCCTCTCCGGAGCCACAGCTGAGGGCTACTGTCCCATCACGCATGGAGCAGACTCCTCCACCAAGGACCATGGCTCAGCCGGAGCCCAAGGAGCCCAGGTCCCCCACGGGTAAGAAAAGGCACTCCTCTTCCAGATCTACCTCCAGGTGCCAACACAGCTCTCCTGACCAGTAATGCAGGTCCTCTTTCTGGTCCTCTGATTCTGTGAGGAATCTTCGGAGGATGGGATTGGGATACTGAGGACCTGGACCCGGAACTGTGCCCGGCTGCCTGAGCAGCTGCAGTTGCAGGACCCCAAACCTGTAGTCCTGCCCCTCTTGGTTACTGTGGCTGTGGCCACGGGTATCTGTTCACCAGTTCGTGACTGCTGGCATGGGAAGCACCTCTTTGGCTCCTGTCTAAAAAAAATCGGCGGGCTCTGTGGGCGCCTGAGCAGGGACATTCTAGCAGAGCATCCTATGGCCAATTCCATGGTCTTGACTGTGGCCCTTGGAAGGTCCTCGCAGCCCTGACATCTTAGTTTCCAGCCTCCAGACAAGGAGTTCAAACAGCTGGACCAGATGGGCCGCAGAGTGTATTCCTTAGTCATACGCAGCATCCGCTCACTCAGTTTCTTAGCTCACATGGTGAAATACCAGAACACCTTGTGGAAGAAGGTTTTAGAGCTAGCGAGAAGTCATCCAGAATCTCCTCAGACCTCCGAGTTGCTGGATATCCTCCAGTCAGGAGCTGATGTGGGAAAGCATGTCTTGCGGGGTGCTAGTACCCCCACTGATACTTCGGCTAGGGCTGTGGCCACGGGTATCTGTTTGCGGCATTACTCTCGGCTTAGAGTATCTGGCTTCCATCACGACCTGCAGGAAGGCATTTTAGACACTCCCTTTCATGGTCCAGTGCTGTTTGGGGGAACCCACCGAGATCATCATCCTGGGGCTCCAGGATTCAGAGAATGCGGTTCAGTCTGTCTACAGAATGTACAGATCGGAACTGGCCCCCTACAAAACTGCCGAGAGGAACCTTCTGGAAGAAGCCTGCCTCTCAGCCGGGAGGAGGCTTCAGTCCTAGAACCTCTCCCCGGCTTCCCCACCCCCAGTGCCTCTGCCTGACTCCTTGCCTGACCCTCCTCCAGCGAAGCATTTGGGGAAGTCGGTAGGGGATCACTTCTCCTCCTTCTAGTTTGAAGTGGAGAAGCATCACATCAGACCAGTGGGTACTACAGCTTATCAGACAGGGCCACATTCTGGAGTTCAAAGGTCCCACCAGACAATCCCCCAGTGCCTTCTCATTACCCCCTCCCTGTCTCAGCCTGATTCGAGAGGAGATCCAGTTTCTGTTGTCCAAAAAAGCCATGGAACCCGTTCCTCCGGAACAGAGGGGAAAGGGCTATTACGCTTTTTCCTCGTCCCCAAGAAAACTGGACCTACGGCCAATTCTGGACTGAGTCAGCTGAACAAGTTTGTGGGGTACAAACGGTTCAGAATGCAGAAAGGTCACCCTTCCAGGCCTGCTCCCCCTCCTCCACCAGGGGATTGACTTTGCTCTCTGGACATGCAAGACGCATACCTGCATATTCAGGTTTTTCAGCCCCACAGATGCTTTCTGCATGTCCACTTCCAGGAAGACCCACTATCAATTTCAGGCCCTCCCCTTCAGACTGTCCTTGGCTCCTCGTGCTTCTACCAAATGCCTAGCAGTGGTAGCTATGGCCCTGAGAAGGAGGGAACTCTACGTCTTTCTTTACCTAGATGACTGGCGGCTCCCACAAGGGACCAGCTGCTAACGACTTTAGCAGACACCTTTACCCTCTTCCGGATTCTGGGTGTTGCTCTGAATCTCCCAGAGTCCCTCCATGGCCCAGCCAAAGACTGCAGTACATAGGAGCCATTCTGGACACCGAACAGGGAAAGGCCACAGTCCTTAGCCCACCTAGTCTCCTCGTCTTGCCGGATCCCAACCAGGACCTGCCTCAGATTTTTGGGCCACATGGCGGCTGCCATACCCACAGCCCCTCTGGTGTGCCTTCATAGGGGTACCCCAGTGGACCTTCCGGGTTCAGTGGGACCAGCACTTAGACGACCTGGATCAGCAGGTGCTTGTTTCAAAGGCAGTTTGGCAGATGCTAAGATGGTGGCTCGAACTGTCCAACCTCGTCAGAGGGGTCCCATTTTGCAAGGACCCACCTTTTCGAATTCTGACCATGGATGCATCAGGCCTGGACTGGGGAGCCCACTTGACCGACAGGCAGACTCTGGGAACGCGGTCCCCACTGGAGCAAGATCTCCACATCAGTGTGTTGGAGATGAGAGCGATCCTTTACACCTTGTAGACTTTCAGCCGGATCGCCCTCCGGGCCCCCAGTTGATACAGACAGACAACATGTCCGTGGTCTTCTACATCAAACAGGGGGGCACCTACTCATATCCCTTTTGCAAAGTGGCCATGAGAGTCTGTTACTGGGCCATAAATCGCGGTCTGAAACTGACAGCTGCCCACAGGGCTCCAGATAAGGTGTGTACCGGCCTGTTTTTCTCACCTCATTTCAGGAAATACTCTTCAGAAATTTTTTTAATGAGTACCAGTACTCGCTCAACATTTGTAAGTACTCTACATGCCAAAGAATAGTGCTTCATAACCTAACTGGTGATTCAAAAGGAACATTTTTTTGCCAGATTTACAGCACTTGTATGCATCCCACTTTTGTTTTACTCACTGTGTTTTAAAACTGGTGAGAAAATTCCTACCTGCCAACATTGTTTGGAGCATTATTGACACCTGAAATTCTTATCTAGAAAAAAACTACATTTTTTTTTTTTAAATAAATGTACTCTTCAGTCCACTCTAGCAAGACATTTGTACACATCTGAATTTTGTTTTACTCGCCTCACTTTCAGAATGAAGAATACAGATACTCATCCCAAAAAATCTTATCTAGAGCCCTGGCCGCCCATGTTGCAGACATCCAAAACTCCTTGGCCGACAGCCTAAGCTGGTCTTGGTCCAAGGCTCACGAGTGGGAGCTTCTGCAAGCAGTCACAGACCTCTTCGACAAGTGGGGATGTCCAGAGTTGGACCTTTTCGCATCCCCACTTGATGCCAAACTGCCCAGTTTCTACTCGCTCGATCCAGGGCCTTGTGTTTTCTGGCGAGATGTGTTGTCCCTCTGCTGGACAGGGAGGTTTCTCTATACCATTTCTCCCTCCCACTGTTGCAGAAGGTACGACTCAAGCTCCAGTTGGAAGGAGCGGACATGATTCTCATTGCTCCTTATTGGCCATGGCAGATTGGGTTTCCCCTGCCACCGGTCCCCCTGCCCCTGAGCTCACGCATGCTCTCCCAGGACAAGGGCACTTTAGTCCATCTGGATCTCGGGTCACTGCATCTGTACTCATGGCTCCTGCAGACTTCGCAGTCACCCATTTTGGGGTTTCCTCTATGGTGGCAGAGGTCCTAGTGGGTGCTAGAAAACCTTCCACTTGAGCTATGTGTGCTATGAAGTGGAAATGGTTTTGCCTATGGTCTTCTGCCTGTTAACTTGAGCCCTTCACTTGTCCAGTGACCTCAATTTTGGAGTACCTTCTTTCCCTGTCAGACTCTGGTCTGGGTTACTCCTCCATTAAGGTACAATTGTCTGCCATCTCTGCATATTATGCACCTATCAAGGGCAAGACCCTTGCCCAGCTGGACCCGTCTCGTACCTTTTTGAGGGGCATTCTGCACCTAAAACCTACTATTCGGGACCCTGTTCCTCCATGTATCATTCTGTTTGTTAGAGAAACTGACTGTGCCTCCCTTCGAACCAGCTACAGATTGTGAGGTACGCTTTCTGTCATAGAAAGCGTTGTTTTTAGTTGCTGTTACTTCAGCTTGAAGGATTTCCGAGCTCTAGGCTCTGATGTGTAGAGAGACTTTTGCGGACGAATCCTAAGTTTCGGCCTAAGGTGGTGTCCGAATTTACACTGAACCAGGACATCCACTTGCCTGTTTATTACCCGGAGTACTCAAATCAAGGGGAGGCTTTACTTCATACTCTAGATGTCCATAGGGTGCTTTGTTGTTATCAGAACCGCACCCAGTCTATCAGAAAATCTGATCATTTCTTTTGCCCCGAAGTCTTTAGGGGCTCTAGTTTCTAAGCAGACATTATCCATAGAATTTGACGGCAGATAAGGTCCGCTTGGCCCACCCAGTCTGCCCGTTTCCCTACCTAATGGATAAGCTGCAGATCCTAGTTAACCAGCAGTCTACTTCTTTCTACCCCAACCCCCTAGAATTGCCTTATGGCTGTCCCATGCATGCTTGAATTCAGTCACTGTTTTTGACTCCACAACCTCCTCCGGAAGGCCGTTCCATGCATCCACAACCCTCTCTGTGAAAAAATACTTCCTTACATTACCTCTGAGCCCCCCATATCTTCAAATTGTGCCCCCTTGTTCTTGCACACCTATTTTTTTTTTTTTTTGAAAGTTGCTACCCTCTTGGACTTTGTTGATTCCCTTGAGGTACTTGAAAGTTTCTATCATGTCCCCTCTCTCCCTCCTTTCCTCGAGGCTATACATATTAAGCTCCTTTAGTCTCTCTTCAGATGTCTTCCAGTGCAGACCCTGCACCATTTTAGTTGCCCTCCTCTGGACAGCTTCCATCTTGTCTATGTCCTTGCGGAGACTGGGTCTCCAGAACTGCACGCAGTACTCCAGATGGGGTCTCACCAGCTGTCTGTACAGAGGGATAACAACTTCCTGTTTTCTACTGGTGATGCCTCTCCCTATGCATCCCAGTATCTCCCAGCCCTCCTTACTGCCCTCTCACATTGCTTGCCCACCTTTAAGTCATCTGATATGACTACCCCCAGGTCCCTTTCCATTTTTGTTGTTAGTATCGTACCCCTCATTGTGTACTCTTCCCCTGGGTTTTTGTTTCCCAGGTGCATTACCTTGCACTTCTTAGCATTAAATCTAAGCTGCCATACATTTGACCATTCCTCTAACCTTGCCAAGTCCCTTCTCATCCTTTCCACCCCACCTTGTGCATCAACTCTGTTGCAGATCTTTGTGGTCATCTGCAAAGACATACTTTTCCTTCAGTCCCTCTGCAATGTAAACACAAAGACATTGAAGGGGACCGATCCAATACTGAACCTACGGCACCCCACTAAACCCCTTTCTTCAGAGTGGACTCCATTTACTATTACTCTCTGTGTCCTATTCTCCAGCCAATTCTTTACCCAGGTTATCATCTTGGGACCCACTCCCAGGCTGGCTAACTTGTATATTAATCTTTTGTGTGGGACTGAGTCAAATGCCTTGCTAAAGTCTAGGTAGGCCATGTCCACAGCCCCTCCCTGATCTACTACTTTGGTCACCCAGTCAAGGAATCTATTAGATTAGTCTGGCATGACCTTCCGCTGTGAATCCATGCTGCCTTGGGTCCTGTGCCCTCTGGCCTCTAGGTGCTCGACAGTTCTTTCCTTCAGAAGTGATTCCATCATTTCCCTATCACTGAGGTTAAACTAACAGGTCTGTAGTTTCCTGCTTCTGCCCTGCTCCCACTTTTGTGAAGAGGGATCACATCTGCCCTCCTCCAGTCCTCAGGTACCACCCCATTCTCCCATGATTTGTTAAAGAGGGTAGTCAGTGGTGTCACTAGTTCTACCCTTAGTTCTTTTAGAATTCTGGGATGAATCCCATTGCTTTGTCCACCTTCAGTTTTAAGAGTTCTTTTCAGAACCCTTTCATCTGTAAATGGGCTGGTATCAACTTCTGTATCCAGTGTGTTTCTGTTGTTTGTTTTTAGGTACCTTCCCCTCTTAATTTGTAAATACTGAGCAAAAATATTTGTTTAGTATCTCTGCCTTTTCACAGTCACCATCTGCCCACCCCCTCCCCTTTATTAAGCCTCACTATCCCTCCCTGATGTACCTAAAAAAACGTTTTATCCCCCTTCTTAACTGAGTTGGCTCTTTTCCTCAGTTCGGGCCTTTGCTGTTCTGACTGCCTTCCCAGCTTCCTTTTGCTTTAACTGATACAATTATCTGTCCTGCTCCTTCTGTGATTCCTTGTACTTTCTGAATGCTTTCTTTTCCTCTTGAACCTTCACTGCCACCTCCTTTGAGAACCGTAGTGGTTTCTTACATCGTTTTGTTTGCTTCACACAAAGGCTTGTTACGTCTGTGATGGCAGTTTTTATTATTCCCCATTGTTCTTCCACCCCTCCTTCTTGCCCATTTGCTAGTGCATTCCTTAGGCACTCACCCATTTTGGCGCAGTCAGCCCTCCTGAAGTCCAGTACTTTTGCCTTTGTAGGCTTGACTCTATTGCTGTGTTTATTGTGAACCATACTGTTCGATGGTGGCTGGTTCCCAGATGGCTACCCTTCACATCTGTGGTCCTCTCCCCATCTCCATTTGAGAGGACCAGGTCTAAGATTGCTCCCTCTCGAGTGGGTTCCATTACTAGTTGTCTAAGGCATGCCCCCGTAGGGCATCTAGAATAACCCCACTCTTAGAAGTGGCTGCTGCAACTGCACTCCAGTTAACATCTGGCATATTCAGATCACCCATCAGCAACACCTCTCCTTAATCTGCCATTCTAAGTATACTTTCTATCATCTCCTTGTCCATTTCCTCCCCCTGAGAGGAGGGTCTGAATACAACCCCTGTGCAGATTGTGGTGCCATTGCCTGCCTCCAAATTGACCCACAGTGCTACTTCTCCTCCCTGTTTACCCTTTTGTTCTGTTGCTTTGATTCCTTCTCTTATGTAGAGAGCTACTCCTCCTCCTCTTTAACCCTCCCTGTCCCTCCTGTAGATAGTGTATCCTGGTATGTTTACGTCCCATTCATGGTTCTGTGTGTACCATGTTTCTGTGACTGCCACAATATCCAGATGTTCCTCCTCCATCAAGCCCACTAATTCAGGAAGCTTGTTACCCAGACTACGGGCATTGGTACTCATTGCTCTCCATTTTTTGATGGCTTTACTTTCTGTAGCAGCACCCCCCCCACTGACCTTTCTACCTTGGTCTTTTTCTCATTTAGTACCCTGTTTTGTAGGGGGAGGCTGGGATTTTCCTGCTGCTTATCAGTGCCCCCCCTTGACTAGTTTAGTTTAAAAGCTTGCCAATGAAGCATTTAAAGCGATTGCCCAAAAGACGTGTTCCCTTCCTGGACAGATGCAGACCATCCTGCCAGTATAGGCTGGTGTCCCTCCAGGTGGAACCCCAGTCCCCATTGAAGCCAAGCCCCTGTGCTCCACCCAATTTTTTTCAACCATTCGTTAAACTGCATGGTGCAAAGTACCCTTGCCTCACCCCTGCCACTGATGGGCAGCACCTCTGAGAAGGATACTTTGTGTGCTACTTGTCTTAAGCCCCTCACCAACTCTATAAAGTCCTTCTGCATTGCTCTGATCTCATGATGAGCCAAGTCATTTGTCCCTAGGTGGACAATGATGTCCAGCTCAGATTCCCGTGCAACTGTTCTCGTGATCCTAAGGATGCGCTTCCTGTCCCTCCAAGCCATGGCACCAGGCAGGCATCTTACTTCAGTTTTCCCTGCTCCCCCCAGTTCTATCCCCCTAATAGAGTCCCCCACCAGGAGCTGCTTCCTTCCCCTGTGGTGCCCTCTGTCTCCTTCCTGAGGGCCTTCCTTCTGACAGTTGTCTGCACCCTCCTTTGTCTCCTCTGCGGGTGCAGCCATAGGGGAACTATGCTCCCCCAGAATGGTGTATGGATTGTGGAGTGGAACAACTGACTGGGTGTGCCTCTGTTCCACCACCCTTACCCTCCCTGAGCCCACTGTGGTCCAACTGCTGTGCTTTCTTCGCAGCCTCCGAGGTAGTGGTGGTGACTCTGGTGCTCCCTGGATAGGGGAGGTTCCTTTGCTGCTGTCCAGTGCGGCCTGAAGACGGGCAACTTCCTCCCTCAGGGCAGATAGTTGTCTGCAAACAGGGCAGCATCTCAGCCTCCAGAAAGACTCCTGGAAGACTGCTGCCCCAAAGCCATTACATTACTCCCCACATAACTGTTTACCTTGTTTATTTTTTTTTTTGTGTGTGAGATTGGTGTGTTATATAGAAATATATGTATTTATATAATGTGTATGCTTACGTTGTCAGTGCAGTGTGCTAGAGAGGATATGACAGTGATACGCACATTGCCCTCTTGAGGAAATGATGTCAGAACCCCAGGTATAGGAACTATTTCCAGGGGTGGGTGGGTGAGGGTGGGAAGGGTTTGGGCCTAAATTGTGCCCTCACAGAACAATCCGCTAAAAGCTCTGACGTACTGCTGCAATGAGTGCCTTCCTGTCAGCAAAATGCCCTACACGACAATTTGACAGAGAAAATACCCTACTAATCAAACAGAGAAAAATCCAAACATCCAAGTCAGACACAGGTAAACCTCCCCAGCTCCAAAACAGCCTGGTGACTTGTGCTCTGAAAGCAGTCAGTCCCAAAACACGTCAGCTGTGCAGAAGCGCAGACACAGAAAACAGTATCAAGCTCCTGTGGGTTGAAACTCTTCCTTTCCTGAAAATCTTAATTGTAACAAAAGCAAAGCAAGCTCCACCTCCCTCTGTTGATTGAAAGACTGCCTTTTCTGATAATTCCAAGTTCCTTATTTCTCCCTTCAGTTAGAAGTATCCTCCACCTGAAGAAAATTAACTGTCCTAAGGAATCTGCTTCAAACCAAAGACAGTTGTAAATTGTAAGGTTCACCTCCCTCTGTTGTGAGCACAACTCGCTTTCTTGCAAATCTTATGTCCAATATTGCAGCTTCCAGCCAGAGATAGCTTCACCTGAAGACTATTAGGTTATCTAAATGGTTGACTGCATTGTTTTCTGCTATCAGAAATATAAGCCTTTACTGGGTCCGGTTAAAGGTCATTCCACAAGGGGAGTGTTTGTCTCCTTCATTTTGCTGCGGAGGGTCTCGGCGGCAGATGTTTGTGCAGCTGCCACTTGGAATTCCATCCACATTTTCATCAAGCATTACAATTTGGACATTCCTTCCAGACGCAAGACAGGCTTCGGCCTTGCGGTCTTGCAGGGTCTCCTTTCTTGAAGGATCGACTCCACTGTTTTTCCTCCTCCCTTTTAACGGGGTTTGCTTCCTGGCACTGCTTGGGGCTTGGTCCTAATCCTGATGGTATTGCCAGCTGCAGGAGCTATCCTCTAAGTAAGATAGTACAGTTACGTAAGAACTTACCGTAACAGTAGATCTTCGAGAGAAGATCCTGCAGCAGGCACTGCTTTTCCTCCCCGCTTAGTCTAGTGTTTGCTGTCTTTTCTAGGATCCTCCTCTGTCTCCTACTTAGTGCTTGCTGGGTCTCTGGTGGGAGAACAGAGGGAGGGCCGGGGGACCACCCCTTTTATACCATAGGCCGAGGTTTAGCCGACGTCATGGGGCAGTCCCCTGCTGTATATTGCTAGCTAGAAGGTTTCCATGGGGTCCTAGCACCTGCGGCTTAGTCTTAATGGTGTTGCCTGCTGCAGGAGCTTCTCTGTCTGCTGGTACAGTAAGTTCTTACATAATTCTACTTTTCCACTGCAGAAATCTGTGTAGCTGCCACATGGAGTACAGTGCTGTCCACACTTTCACTAAGCAGTACAGTATGGACATTATGTCTCATAGACAAGCTAGGTTTGGCCTAGCTGTGCTACAAGGCCAATTATCATAAGCCTGTAGGCTCCAGCCGCCTAGAGTGTTAGCTTTTGGTACTGCTTGGTACTCCTTCCAAAGATGTGGCCTGATGAGAGATTCTCTAAGAAGATGGAATCATTACAGACTTATCGTAGCACATCTTAGAGAGAATTTATTTAATTGGGCCATGACATCTGACTCTTCTCCCTTTCTTGGGGCTGCAACAAGGGATTCTTGTGCTGCTGTCTCCATTGCTACATTCTCCAGCTTTCTGTCTCATCTGGTATGTGGAGGGTTGGGGTCTCTCCTGGTTCCCCAAACATGAACTCCAGTGAGGAACTGAGGAGAGGAGGGGTCACTCACATTTTATGTATACGCTGATGTCTGACATTGTCATGAGCGGTCCCTGGCTGACGTCTTTGGAAAAGTTTTCACGATGTCCTAGTGCCTTGTGCTCGTCTGTTCCAAAGTTGTGGCCTGATGACTTTCTCTAAGATCTTCTGCTACACTAAGTATGTAATTGTTATTTTTAAATATTTACTGTGCTATGGTGTGTTTACGGAATGCTAACCGGAACTGTAGACCTATTGGAACCATGCCTGTTGTAACATAAGTTGTGACATAGTTCAGACTTTAGATCTGTCATTCCATTAAGAGATCTATGGTATTTGTAATGCATCTTCTTCGAAGATATCTTTTGTCAGGCCACACCTGTGGAACTGTTAGCCACCAGACGCTAGGACCACACGGAACCTTTTGAAAGCAGTCTGTCAGGGGCCGCCCTCGACGAAGTCTGGCATCAGCATATACATAAACGTGGGCGATCCTCCTCTGTTCTTTTCCTGTCATTGATCAGACTCGTCAGACTGCTGCAGGAAACGCCGCTGTAGTAGCCATCGTTTTTTCCCCCCATATTAATGATCACTTTTACAGTGGGTTTCGACCTGTGTGTTTTCGAAGGAACTGTCTAGTATGGCTGGTACACCGTCAACGTCCAGATTCAGCCTTCCCCTATTGACCCCTTTAGTTGCACCGTCCAACCATACAGGCGATTCATCCTTTTCCGACATGATTAGACACCCGTTACCTGGCCTTCCTCTTCCAGGGGGCCTGTCGACTGGGCCTAATACATTACCATTAACACAGCAAGGTACATGCGTGCTACAGCTGCCTCCTGGGGCGGTCCAGGATGCTCGAATGGGAACTTCTGACCTCTGTGGTCGACCTATTCAGATGGGGGTTGTCCAGAGTTGGAACTTTCTGCTACCCCACACAAAGCAAAACTGCTGCTTTTCTGCTTGCTTGCTTCAGGGCCTGGAGATTTCTGGTGAGACTCATTGTCCCTCTTTTGGAAAGGGAGGTTCCCTCCCTTTCTTGTAATCCAAAGATACTTTGCACACTCCAAATGGAGGGTGCAACTCTGATGCTCATTGCTTCCCTATGGTCTCGACAGATCTCGTTCCCATTTTTGCAGCAGCTAGCAGTGGAACCCCCAGTGCGTCTGCCCCTGTGCAAGGGTTTATTGTCACAGGAACAAGGAACCCTGGTCCATCCTGACATGAAGTCCCTTCATCTACATGCATAGTCCCTCAAGAAATGGCCATTGCTTGATTTGGGTTTTCACAAATAGTGGCTGGTGTTCTGGTGGCTGCTGGAAAGCCTTCCACCAGATCTGCTTATTCCATTAAGTGGAAGCAGTTGGCTTTATGGTCCACTTCTCACCACCTGAATCTGTTCAAGTGTATTTACTTTCCTATTGGATTCAGGCCTGCAGTATTCCTCAGTCAAAGTGCACCTGGTTGCCATATCAACGTTCCACATGCCTGTTGTGGGTGATACAGTCGCTCAGCTGGACGTGACTTATGCCACACGTGGCACACATGTCAGATGGAGCTGCTGTACTAGAGAAGTTTAATGAACACTTTGCTACTGCAGGGTTTGCCTTTGACACCTCACCCATCAGCAAATTTAGCCCGGCAAGGGACTCCACTGTTGACCCTACTGTTAATGTCAACCTTAACTAACCGCATCCCTCCCCCTTCAGCTTCCTCACAATTACGTTCAAGCAAGTAGAGGACCTCCTCCTTTTTCTGGATACTGAAGAGTGTGCGGGTGCAGACAGTATTGAACTTTGGCCATACCTATCTGACCGCCCCATTACCCATTTATTCAACACCTCCCTGATTCAAGGCGAGCTGCTTGTGTCGTGGAAAACTGCCCACATCTTACCCTTATTCAGGTCTGGGGATCTGAGTGATGTGAACAATTGCCGACCTATTTCTATGCTATCCGTCCTCTCTGAGTTACTTGAAAAAATTGTCAACGTCCAACTTGGATAACATTTGGATTCACAGAAGTTGCTAAACCCGGCTCAGTCCGGCTTCAGAGCCAAACACAGCACAGTATCGGCCCTTGCAAAAGTAACTACAGATTAGCAGATTGCCTTGGATTCTAAGGCCCTGTCCACACTACACCGCTCCGGCCCAGTAACAGATGCAATCCGTTCCAGCCAGGGAGTGGTGCAGTGTGTCCACATTGCGGCGGTGTTCGTTATGGGACCGGTACCGCTGGTCCACACTAGGGGTGCCGGGTGACCATTGCTGCGGCACCGGTTCCCAGGATGCAGCTCGCGCTGCACTATGGGCCCTGCAGGGGACCATTACCATGCGTCCACACTTTGCCCGGTAACGTTACCGAGGCATAACCGGTTTCATAACAGTTGTTGAAACTATCTCATGTGGTTTCAGTAATGGTTACGAAAACGCCTTCTGTAACGTTACAAGTGTAAACTCAAACCGTTGCGGTAACGGTTTGGGCACTCTGTAACGTTACAGAGGCATAGTGTGGACAGGGCCTAAGAAGCATGTATGTCTTCCTTGATCTCAGTAAGGCCTTCGATACTGTGGATCATACTGTCTTGCTTGCTGCACAGAGTAATATCTGACTCTCTAGTTCTGCCATTAAGTGGTTCACCAGCTACCTAACCAACAGGTTAGTACAAGTCAAAGCTATAGACGATCTATCTTCACAAAAATCCCTTTTACGAGGAGTTCCCCCAAGGCTTCATCCTGGGCCCTGTCCTCTTTGCAATCTGTACCAATAACCTGGACTTGCAGCTGTGCACAGCCAATGTGCACTTATTTGCAGATGATACTGTACTCTACCCCACAAATTCATCTCTGGGCTTGGCCCACGAGAATCTGCAGCAAGACTTCGCCACTCTCCAATACAACCTCATCAATCACAAGCTCCTCCAACGCCAAAAAGACTAAAGCAGTGATTCTCTCACCAAAGTCTACTTCTGGATGTACACATATCCCACAGGTCTGAACACTTTTAGACGAACCCCTTGAAATAGTTGATACCTTTAAATATCTGGGTTCTGGATGGACTATAAGCTTAACTTTCTGTGCCACCTAAATGAAATTTTTTGAAGAAACTAAGGCAGCGGTTAGGCTTATTCTATCACATTAAACATCTACTTACATTAGAAGCCAGAATGAGACTAGTACAATCCACATTCCTACCCGTACTGGACTACGCTGACTTACTCATTGCCCTTAGTCATTGCCCCTCAACAATGCTTAACAAACTTGACACTCTTTACCACCGGGCCTTAAGATTTATCTTTAACCTACCCCATTGTACACATCACTGTCTACTATACCAGAATTCGGGATGGACCTCACTCTCAATTAGGAGAAAAAGGAATGCTGTCCTCTGGCTCTTTAGAGCATTATCTGATAATCTCCTTGCATACATTCCGCGCCTCTTTGAACGGACCAAGGGTTCCTATGGCTTGAAACACTTATCCATAATTTGTTTCCAGATTCCTAGAGTGAAAACAGCCTATGGCTCGGCAGCAATAAATTTCTCACTCTCATCACTTTGGAACACTATGCAAAGTTCATTAATACTTTCTTCACTCCCAAGCATTTTCACATTCAAAGCTCTGATAGCGAATTATCTGAAGGAATCGTGCAGCTGTTTCAGATGTCTATGATCCTTTAGCCTCTGGTTCCACCCTCAAATCCTATGCCTCAGTATCTTACCCACCTCACATCCCTAGCAAGGGATATCCAGCACTTACTAGCCTAGCTCCCATAATCCTGGTCTTCTCAGTCTATTCCCTACCACTAGCACATTTCTCGCTCTCTTCTTTCACCTCCATTACTACCTTTCTCCATTACTATCTCCGTACTTATTATCAATAAGGTACTAGTTTCTACTTAGTGGAGACAACCTAGGATCGTCGTCACCTCTCATTCTTCTAAACTTATCGTGATGTATCGTTGCAAGTTAATTTTGTTGACCTGTATGTAAAGGTTTATATTGACCTACACCTGTACAATGTTTTCTGCACCTCTATTGCCATCTGTAACTATGTGTGTTGTACTGTATTGTATTAACGTTTAGGATCACTTTGAAAATGAGCTTGCTCAGTGGTATTTATGCCTGGTTAAATAAAGTTGATTGATTCTTGAGAAGCATTCTACTTCTGAAGCCTCCCATCTGTATTTCAGTCCTGGCTTGGGACTTGTTTTATTTTGGAAAAGCTTACTTTGGTTCCTTTTGAGCCTGTTATGACTTTGTGGCTTATGTTTCCTTTCTCGGAAAGTGTTATTTCTATGGGCATGCAGTTGATGCACTATCCACACTTAGGCAGTCTTCCTTCCTTCCCCTTTAAATCCATCCAGAACGTCTTCATCTGCGTATCTCCCACTTTCTTGGGTGGTACACTCCTCGGCACCACCCCATGACATCAGATCTTTCCCGCTGAATGAGTCTGATCTCCTTTTTTGTAGCTCGATGTGCAGTGTAGGACCAAAAGGAATTCCTCTTTATTTCATGTTCGTTTTCTGTTTCTGCTGTCATCGGGGATCAAGAAGAAGCCCGGTCCGGTCTCTGTTTTGGGCGGACCGATACTCATTGTGCATTTACTGCCTCGGGGCAGAGCACAGTGCTCAGGCCTGTGTCCTGTGTAACTCTCTCCTGCCCTCATTGCTTGAGGATCATTATGCTCACCACCTCCTCGGTCAGCTGGACAAAAGGGACCCCCTGGTCTGCTACATGGTGTGCGTGTAAGGCAGTGTCTGGTGGCGAGCTTGGCAACCCAGCTTGAGGCCATGGAAAGGTGGCGACTCGGGCTGTGGCAGGTGGTTCCTCTGCATCCGTGTTGCTCCTGGTTATGGTCAGTGTTTGGGCGTCTTTCGTGGGCACATTCGGAGATATGTGAAAATTTCTCCAGACACTTATGGAGGACCTTTCCTATGGTGAAAAGAAAAAGGTGAAAAAATCCCATCGCTTATGGGTCTGGGAACGAGCAGGCTCTTCATTCTCACGATTCAGTAACCTGCTCGACAGCTGTTGAGAGCTCATTTTCAGCTGAGCCAGGGTTGGTTGAGGGCTAGCTCTACGGTTCCCCCATTGGACTTGTCGTCTATGATGCAGGCTAACGAGGCTGTTGAGATCTTTCTCAACCTGTTACTTTTTTTTTTTTTGGTTTGCTCGTTCCTTAGACTTCTCGGTCCATCTGTCCTTCCAGCCAGCCATGGACCAAACAGACACCCTCGCCTCACCCCTTCTACCTACCTACCTCATATTGCAGCTGTCCCGGGGTAGCCCAGTGTATCCCTTCTCTGGGGTCCCTCTCTGAGGGGGAAGGCACCAGGGAGGACAACCAGTGCACTACCTGTTCAGTCCTTGGGTGCTGCCGAGGTTGCTTCGGGGCCTCAGGGCATTCATGGCAGTAGGAGCCGGTGGCCTTCATCTGGCTGGCCGAGAAGCAGGAAGCAGTTTTCCAGTTTGCCCCCCCCCCCCGAGGCGTTGAGTGCCACAGACATCAAGGCACATGCCGACATCCACCACACCCCTTGTGTTCAGCGGGGCTCACTAAACTGCCGTGTTCCCGGCCTGCCAGGAGGTGGCATGACAGCGAGCCGCACCCCACCCTCCCCCCCGATAGAAGGCGAGCAGTCGCACGCTCGAGCCTTCTCCTTCCAGCTGGCCCTCCAGGGACCTGGGTCTGGTTCTGAACCTGAGTCGCCGGCGTCTCAAGCAGAAATCCAACCGCTGTGCTGACGGGCCAGCTCAACCTGTTGTCTGAGGGAATCGAGGATGTCTCGGTCTCCAGGACTGTGGCCCTTTCGACCCTCTCCCAGGAGGGGTGGGACCAGTTGGTAGACCAAACTGTCTACTCCCAGGAGTTATCTCGTTCTGTGGCATGAGCTGGTGCGTGTTCCATACACGGCTCCTCCACCCGCTTCCCCTAGCTGTTGGTTGAAATTTAGGTCTCGACCAAGATCGCGGTCCAGCGACTCCTCGAGTTCCTGTGCTCGACCCTTGGCCTGGAAGTGCTGCCGGCACTTCATCATCGGATGGAGAGGCTCTGTTTCGGGCTGTGTCGGCATTATGAGGAGCTGATGTGGCAGCTGTTGGTCATCAGGCATGGTACCCCTCTTTCCTTGACCCCCACGCTTCCCTGGTTGACCCTAGTCTGCCCTCACCCCATCCTGCTGTGCCCGGTGTCTCCGATGCAGATCTCTCCACTAATTCGGGTGGAACCGCCGCCCAGGTAACTGCTACCGGGAGCCCCTACCAAGGCCGCCTGCCTGGCCAGCGGCCTTCCCAGTCGGATATCGGTCAAGATCACCCACTTGGATGAGTCCAGGGTGGTTCTTAGGGAAAAGTGGCCAAAGGCTGTCTTGGAGGAGCCTTTGGACTCTTCTCCACACAATCTTCGAGGACCCCAGGCTTTATCAGTTAATCCTCCAAAGAGCTTACTACCGAACATAGGCAGTTGTCCTTTGAGGCTTTGCTCCAGTTGATCTCCAGATCAATGGAGATTCCCTTGAGCTCAGTCCAGAAGCGGGCCAAGTGCTCCCTCATGGAAATCCTGGATCGGGATGATTCTCTAGGTGTCGCCTGCTTGATGGCGGAGGCTATTCTGAGACCTGCGATGAAGCTCTGGCAGCATCCAGTGTCTTGTGCAGAGTCCTCTGCCCGTATGGTGTGCAGGTTTGCTGTCCCAACTGGCTCATTGTCCGGTTTCTCGGACCACCCCTCGGCTGAGGGGTTGGTGGCTGACTTTGTCTTCCAGTAAGGGGGATGTAGACAAACCTCCCAGCAAGGAGTCTAAGAAGCTGGACCACGTAGCTAAGAAAGTTTATACTGCATCCTGCCTGTGTGTCCATCAGGTGAGTTTCACCTTCATGATGGCTAACTTTGGTCACGCCCTAATGGGCGTCTTTGATCATATCCTCCTGCAATTTTCTGCAGATTGTCAGTCGGTGGTTAAGGTGGTCAGAGGCCAGGGTCAAGCATTGATCAAACACCAGCTTCAGACAGCTTTCGATATAGGAGACTCCAGCACCTGAAGTTTGGCAGCAGCAGTCACGATGCATTGCAGGGCCTGGCTGCGGATTTCCACCTTTACAGTGGACACCCAGTGCAAATTGGCCAGTGTTCACTTTTTGGGCACTGACCTTTTTGGCTCTGGGGTGGATGGACACCTTAAGAGTATAGGAAAGTCCAGTACCACACTAGAGACTGTGACGTCTTGACAGAAAGATCGGTCAGGAAAGTGGCCGAAGTAATCCTTTCAGGTTCATCCTTTTCCATTCCAGCAGCTCGAACAGCAGCAGCCTCAGCCAGGGCAGTTGCAGGTCTGGAGGCCTTAAGCTTTAGTTTGCCAGCCAGGGCTCCAAGAAACCACAGGGGTTGGGGAGGTGGGGCCCCTCTGGCAGCTGGTGCCGGTGTCCCTCCACAGCTGCACAGTGACAGGTTGGGGGTTGTCTGCTTCTTGCACATCCTGTTCCCTGCCTCAGCTCCCTGTGGGGGATTGGTTTTGCCATTTGTGGCATGCCTGGTCTGCCATAACCTCGGACAGATGGGTGCTAGAAGTGGTGGGCAGCGGATTGCCTCTCAGTTTTCGAGGCTCTCCTGCTGTACCGAGCACTCGCTTCACAGGAATCCATAATGTCGCAGGTCACGCTGTCCGCCCTCAGGGGGAACATCGGTCATCTCCTAAAGAAAAGAGCTGTAGCCTGTGTCCTGGACACTGTGGTTGGCCAGGGCTTCGTGTCTGGGGCAGTCTTGATCTCGCATGTCTCCCAAGTGAATACTCTCTGAACGTTTTAATCCCAGTTTTACAGACTCCATATTATCCAGACTAATGTTATGTCTCCCAGGCAGTCTGGATAATTGATTGTACTGTACTTCCTGGTCCCAAAATTGATGGGGGACTGGCACCCCATACTGGATCTTCACGATGTTAATCAGTTCCTGAGAAAGTGCAAGTTCCGGATGGTCATTATGAACTAGATCATTCCATCCCTGTTACAGGCCATGTGCTTCTGGTCTTTGGATTTCCAGGACATCTTTCTGCACATTGCAGTTCGTCCCACTGGCAGTACCTCCGATTCAGCACGAAGGGGGTTTTCTACGAGTTCCAGGTCATGCCTTCTTGCCTCTCCTCAGCCCCTAGGGTCTTCACTAAGTGCATTGCACTGAGGAGTTGGGATCTGTATGTACCTGGGTGAGTGGCTGATATCTGGGTTGTCCAGGGAGATGGTGGAGCAGTCCAGTGGCCTGGCTCTCCAGACCTGCAGAGTCTTGGGCCTTTCGGTCAACCTGGCCAATTCTGAACTCAACCCCTCACAGTCTGTCCAGTGGCAGAACTAGACTCCCTCCAGATCAAGGCCCTACTTACTATGGACCAGGCTATGCACAGTTATTTCAGGTTGGGCGCATGTGCATTGCCCAGGACTTCCTGTGGCTGCTACAGTACATGGCATCCTGCACCAGCGTAGTCAGATGAGTCTGCTGATGGATGCGTCACCTGCAGTATGAGCTGGCCTGCCAGTGGTCTCAGCACCTAGGTCACCTAGACTGGTTGAGGTGGGATGCCACCTAGTGGTGACATCCCGGAACATCTGGATGTAGGAGTCTTATTTATCCACCCAAAGCCATTAGTTGCCCTGGCAACCGAAGTATCTATGGTGGGATGGGGAGCCTTCCTGGGAGACCACCGAGCCTGAGGGCTCTGGATCCCTGGAGAGTCCTGTTACTACATCAACCTGCTGGAGCATCGTGCAGTGCACCTTGGCTGTGACAGAATTCGCTCCATTTGTCCAGGATCAGGTCATGCAGGTCCAGACGGACAGTACCACAACCGTGTACTGCCTGCACAAGCAGGGCAGAATGCAGTCCCTTCGGTCATGTCTGGAGGCCCTCTGCACCTGGACCCTTGTGCACAGCTTGGATGCTAGCGTCTTGGCGATTTATGTAGCAGGAGCTTCCAACCAGCTTGCAGACACCCCTAGCAGGGTGGGCAAGGTGTCTCACGAGAGGTGTCTGCATCAGGAGGTGGTGAACCACTTAATCTCCCAGTGGGGCATTCCTTGGGTCGACCTGCTTGCCTCTCAGGAGAACGCAAAGCTGATGCTGTTTTGCGCCTTCCACAGTGCAGGACACTGTTGGGGAATACCTTCATGAGGCCCTGGACCCCACTTCTTAAGGTCTTCCCTCTCCCCCCCCCCCCGATCAACAGAGTATTGGTCAAGGTGTAGAGGGACAAGATGAGGATGATCCTGGTAGCCCCAGACTGGACACACCAGTTTTGGTACCGAGACATCTTTGGCGTCAGCAGCAGGCTTCCGTGGTGTTTGCCCTTGCACCCGGACATGCTCGCCTGTTGCAAGGGGAAGGTCCTGCATTTGGATCTTTAGTCCCTGCAGCTGACAGCCAGGTTATTGAGCAGCCTGTAATATCCATGCACCACTTAAAAGGATGAAGGTTAAAGGCAGGTCTAACTCATGGATGAACTCTGAACTTGTAGCACGGCTCAAACAAAGGGACCACATCTGGCACTGTGCTCGAGCTATATCAGCGCAAGAGGATATTCAAAAATACAAATCTGCAAGAAATGGCTGTACCTGAGCTATATGGAAGGCTAAAAGCAAATATTTTAGGGAGGCACTTTCCAACTCCTGGGGTGATAGGGAAAAAATGTTGGAATAAATTGCAGGACCTCACAGGCAAGGATACTAAGGCACCACCCACCATGCTCAACATTGATGGAACACCTACGCCAGACCTAGGTACCATCTCCAATACGTTCAGCAATGTGTTCTCCAACCTTGGCAGTGTCCTTCTGCCTGACCTTTCTTTTTTTTTTCAATGTCCCCACTACCAATTCCCCCTTTGGCACTGTGTCCCAAGTACACACAGCTCCGGTTCTTTTTCAGAGAGATCCCAATGCACGTAGCCAGAACCTATGTATGCAAGGCCATCCTCAAAACTGGCGACAGTGGTGACTCACTCAACTTGAAGTTGCTTGTACTAGTCCTAGATAAAATCCTTGAACCCCTAACAAAGATCTTCAACCTTTCCCTAAGATTGGATCAATTCCCATCACTCTGGAAACTGGCAACTATCACACCTGTACACAAAAGTGGAGACCAGTCACTGCACATCAACTACAGGCCCATCTCTATCCTCTCTCTTTCTCCCCTCCCTTATCTAAAGCTCTGAAACGAATAGTCCCGGACCAGCTTGTCAAGTTCCTGGACAAATATGAAATCCAGTGCCCAGAACAGCATGGCTTCGAAAGGGCATAGTACCACCACAGGACTGTTGGAATTTACTGGATTCATTTAGACACCCTCGACCAAAGAATTGGTGGTGGGGGGAGTATTCATTGACCTGACAAAGGCCTTTGATACTGTTGACCACCCACTCCTATTCAGGCAACTCGCCACACTCTGCCTCTCCAAGGATGCACTGCCCTTGTTTGCTAGCTACCTCGGGGGAAGGGTCCAACATGTTAGGATTGCTGGCGTCACCTCTGATGAAAAACCAGTCCTCTCATGTGTCCCGGAGGAGTCTATACTGGGGCAATTACTCTCTTCTCTCTTCCTGAACAGTCTCCCTAGCGTCTGCCAACAGAGAATATTACTGTATGCAGACGATGCAGTACTGTTTACTAGCAACCAACACTCTAAACAACTTGAGAGTCCGTTGCAGTGCGATTTCAGGCATGTCGAAGAGTGGTTTAACTCACATAAACTCGTCCTGAACTACAGCAAAACTAAGGTCATGACTTTCTGCAACGCACGGAGCAAGTATAAACCTCTGTCCCTCACCATCAAGAACCACGTGGGGACTTCACTTGAACATGTTCCTGAATTTAAATATCTCTGCATCACCTTGGACAGTTCCCTTTCTTAAATGCAACACATTGGCAATGTAGCTAAGGCCACCAACATACGGATCGGCCTGCTCCACAGGCACAAACACTGCATGACCACTGATGCCCTTAGACTGGCCATCTACAGCTCCGTCACCTCCATCGTCGACTATGGTCTAGTCATCTGTAGCTCTGCTTCCCCTACTGACTTCTGGAGGATATCTGACACTCAACAAGGCCTGTAGGCTTCTAAGGGGTGCCGCCCGCCTCACACACACCTGTGACCTGTACACCTAGGCCGGATGGCTACCACTCCTTAGTAGAATACAATACCAGACCTGCTTGTTAACCAAAAAAATTATCCTCGGGCTCATGCCTTCAGGAGTGGCAAAGCTTTTTACTGCTAACAGCAGTACCCAGCTTACACGCAGTGCTCTATATCATACCTTCCAGGTCCCCAGATGCTGGACCACAATGGATCATGGGTCGTTCACTAACAGGACTCCTCAGTGGTACAGTACCCTTAACAAAGAAAGCCAACTGCGATGCTTGGTCCCTTTAAAAGGCAACTCCGACTATTCCTTGCCTCTAGCACTCAGTGTGTCTGCCTCTCGTAAGTAACTCCTCATTTTACCCTAGTCGAAGGTGACCAGTAACCTCCCTTAGAGCTCCACTTTTTTGGCACCAGTTCCCGCCCCCACACTGCCTCACCCACCCCTCCCTCTCTCTAATGGCACTTTCAGAGATGGGGCCTTCCAGCATCCTCTCGCACTTTTGCTACCTGCCTCTACCCGCTGACAATGGCCCTTTAGCCTGCCTACTTGTTCCTGACTCCCTCCTACCTTATACTAGCTACATACTGTTCCCCCTGAAACTTGTCTGAAGCTGGCTTATGTTGTGTCTCCATTTTTGGCTGTATAATAAATGCTTAGACATCTTTGTGTTTTTAAGACTGTAACCATTGTTGACCTTTGTATGTTAACCTGCATCCTTTGACGTGGAATATTTGTAAATGAGCAGTTCCTTCTCAAAGGTGTTTATAATCATAGAGTTTAATAAAATAAATTAAAAAAAAAAAAAAATGATTTCTGGCTTTGGTACTCTCCGAAGAGGTTCGCCTCATTATGGAAGCCTCCAGGAAAGAGTCGACCCACCAGTGCTGCGTGTTCAAATTAAAGAGGCTTTCCATTTGGTGCCAGGGCAGGGAGCTAGACCCCACGACCTATCCTGTGGTTAGCATTCTGGATTACCTGCGGTCCCTCTCTGGCCTGAAGTCTACGACCCTCAAGGTGCACCAGGCAGCCACCTTTGGATATCTGGCACGGGCTGGAATGCTGACAGTGGTGCAGGAGAAGGTGGTTCAGTGGCTCCTTAAGAGCCTTGAGCATTTGTCCGGTGTGTGAACCACCATCTGGGGACTTGTTGATGGCTACTGGCAGTGTGCATGGGGAAGTCATTTGAACCGATGCAGAGATGTTGCACCTGTTGCGGAAGACCACCTTCTTGGTGGCCATCACCTCCACTAGAAGAATCTGTGAGTTCAAGGCATTCTCAGTGGAGTCTCCATATTTGTTGTTCCACAAGGACAGGGTTGTGTGCTGCTGCCACCTGAAGTTCCTCCCAGAGGTTGTGTTGGTGTTTGATCTTAATCAGGTGATTAACCTCTTAGTGTACTTGCCTCTTCAACCTCCTGGGCCAAGCCCAGGCTTCACACATTGGACCTGTGGCAAGCACTTGCTTACTACAAGGAGTGCAGAGCTGGAGTTCTGCGAGAGGTTCGCCAGCTGTTTGTAACCTGTGCTAAAGCCGCACCTGGCAGACCAGCAGCAGCGCAGACAGTTGCCTGGTGGATTGTCTCGTGCATTGACCTCTGTTACAGGTCGACTGCTAGCTCATTCCACCAGACATACTGCTGCCTCGGTGGTTGCTCTTCTGGATATCCCTAACGAGGAGATCTTACTTCGAGAGGGTTCCTGCAGTAGGTCTTAACAAGTAGGACTGTGCCCCCTGGCTTCAGGACTGAACGGCAAACTTGTAGCTAGCAATCAGTGGGGGGCCGCCCCTGGCGTCGTGTGACGGACGTCAGCGTGACTATAGATAGGGGTGGTCCCCCACTCGGCCTCCAGTTCTTTCCCGCTGTTGACCTGAATCAGACTTCGCGGTAGAACGCCGCCTGCCATTTTTTCATGTAGTTACTGTTTTTTTTTGTTTTGCCCCCAACGGGTAAGTCGGATCAATTCATCTTACTTCGAGAAACAACTCTTGCAGCAGGTTACACCATTAGGAGTGAAGCTGTCAGGCAGCAGGACCCCATGGAAACCTTTTTTTTTTTTGTGTGCCTAACTTCTTGGTGTGGGGTGATCCCATGGTTCCCCATTGTGCACCGGGTGCCGTGCCCGAGCTACAACCCCCTCTCTTCTCCCTCTCTAAGGCCACATCACAGGCCCTAATGTGGAAGACCAAGGGGTCAGGGACTGAGGGAGCTTCATGGAGTGTCCGGTGCTGCGCCACAGCTGACCATCAAGAGCGCCGGAGGATTCAGAGATTTGTCCCCAGTTTCACCTCCCCAAGGCGCTGCGGCTGCGCTCCGTGCACGCACACGGCGTCTGCCTGCAGTGACCCTCTACTGCCCATGATCGCATTACCCCCGAGCATCAGTCAGTAGCCAGCACCTTTGCGGGAGTCCCTCCCCGGAGGAGAGCAGTCCGAGGGACGCTCGATCCTTCTCCCCCTCGCCTGACCCCCGGCAGTCCGAGTTCGCCCATGAACCCAGGTCACCGGTGTAGCACGATGTGTGGCATCCAGTGCCTCAACCCTCAGCGCCACTGGGCTGGCCCCACGGAAAACTTCTAGCTACATACAGTGAGGGACCGCCCCCGACGTTGGCTCTGTCCCCGGCATCATATACATCATAAGAGGCGGTCTCCCAGTTCTTTTCCCGCCGTCGACTCTCAAACATCGGCTACATGGACGCCTTCAGCTATTGAACGACGCCATCACTTGAATATTTTTTTTTTATTTTTCTCGAACAAGTTCGATTTCCTTATCTACCTTTGCATGTTGTCTTCCCAACGTCCTCTGTCGAAAAGCGCTCCTGTAAGTACATGTGTGGCAAACAAATTCCTTTTGAGGATCAGCACACGATCTGTCAGGTGCCTAGGAACACGACACATAAGGCCTGCTCCATTTGCCAGAACTTTAACAGCTGCACGAGGATCCGCAGACAAAGTTTTGGAGACCTTCCTTTTACAAAGAGATTAGCAGCCATGCAGAGAAGTTCCCCCTCTCAGGGAAGAGTCATCCCAAAGATCAGGAAACACAAGGAAAAAAGGAGGGAGAAGGAGAAAGAACACTCCCCATCCATGCGGATGTCCGACTCCAGGGCTAGCTCGGACTCTGCCCACTCCACCAGATCTCCATCTTGGGCAAAGACCCAGTCTCTGTGGGCAAAAGTCCAGATGGGTGGTACAGAGAAGACATCCACCCTTCAGCCTCTTAAGGTCCGTCCCATGGACTTGTCGCGTAGCTGACCTTTGGGCTCTTCCGGCCGATCTGTGTCGACAAATCGCCCGCCCGCGGTGCATTCCAAGTCATCCGCTACTGCAGGCCCCGACTCCCTGGACTGGCGCTGGGACACCGACCACGGCAGGTTGATCTCCCAACCCCCCACAGGGGGTTCCATGGGAACGTCCGTTAAACGGATCGCAGATCTGACGTCCCTCAAGCGGATCTCAGACCAGAAGCGGACGTTGGAGCAGATGACCGCCAAACATCCCAAGGACCTGTCAGAAGTCCTTGCTCGCCAAAAGGACGTTATCTAGTTTGTACCGGACGTCGGGCATCCAGAACATTCGGATGACAGTACTGACGCCAGGGTCGAAAAGATCAGTGACCAGGCGTCGGGAGACAGGGAGGAAATAGACCTCCCACACGACCCAGTGCCACCCAAGGACCAGTCGACGGGTGTGTCAGGCCACAAAAAGCCTGATGCGGGTGACGGGCAGACACCTTGAGAGGAACAGATGCCAGGTCAGTCGTCAGGCCTCAACATAAACGAAGTGAAGGAATTGTTTTCCTATTGGTGGGAAAACATCAGGAAGGACGTAGTTCCCACAGAGTCTTCAGTTGAGAACTTGCCTTCTCTGAAACAAACAAAAAAAAAAAAGCCCAGACAGACCACCCCCTAGAGAGTAGAGCCCAATACTTAGAGGCAGGTCCAAGGACAAAAGGTCTCACAAGTATAGGAAGCGGCCAAGATCTCCCTCCCAGACCTCTTACCGCTCTCCTAGTGCATATAGGCCTAAGAAGCACCATAGAAGATCAGACTTTTCATTGGATGAGTCTCAGTCCTCATCTTCTGAATAGTCCAGGTTGGCATCACCCTTTAGTGTCCCTTCTCCAGACCAGCGGGATCTGCCAAGGTCGCCCCCGGACGACCTAACATTTATGGATATTATGCAACATATCCAAGACAGTATAGGTTGGGACACTGAAGACTTGGATCCCGAATGACGCCGATTAGCAAAATACTTAAGACAAAAGGACCCAAGCCAGTGGTGGTCCCACCATTAGTGGACACCTTCCAAGACTTAACGAAAGCTGCTTGGAAGCACCCCTTCTCCTCTTCCGCAGTCCCCAAGAAGGCGGATTGCCTGTACAGGGCCCCTCTTGAGGATCCTTATTTAGGAGGCCAACCAGTGGCAGACTCTGTGGTCATAACGGCCACTCACAACAGGTCTCAAAAGACCACAGCATCTCAGTACACAAACCCCAGGCCAAGAATCAAAACAACTCGATTCCATGGGGAGAAGAATGTATGCATCAGCAACTTGCTGCATATTGTCACTTAATTTCTTGGCCCACATGGTGCAGTTTGAAAATGCCTTCTGGGAACAAGGCCAAGACCTAGTAAAAGACATGCCAGAGGGAGACGAGAAAGAAGAGCTAATAAAACTCCTCCAAACAGGCTCTGACAGTGGCCGGCCCGGTAGGGCTGAGGCGCTGGACGCCTTGCCTCGCGCTACGCTGGTGACCTGTGTTCGGGAACAAGCATGGGCCACTGGAGGTCAGCAGGGGGAGGAAAGTATTGAGCGACCGGACTGCTTTCTGGGAGAAGGGGTCCTCAGTGGTTGGCGTTAGCGGTGGGCAGGGGAGACAGGCGCTACTGCAATGCGGGGAGGAGTTGAGGCAGGCGGCTTGGAGGGAGGCGTGTGGATCCGTCGTGCTTTACTCCACTAGTGTCATTGCGCCCGTGCTCCTGGGAGAAAACACCAGGAAAAGTATGCTGCAGCACAGTGGTGGAGGCGCCTTGCAGGCTCCGCTCCTGGCCACCACAGTGCTGGCCCACTGGATCCAGACTTGGTAGCGGGGAGTTTGGGTCGGTGCCGGATGGTGGGGGCTGGGGGCGCCCCCCCGGAGGATAGCCGGCATAAGAGGAGAAGAAAACAGTAAAAAAAAAAAAAAGATGCGACTTGGGAACACAGGTACTTAAAGCGTCTTATGATTACGCAGAATTGGCCAGAAGTGCGGCATCAGGAGTCTTGTCTCAGAAGACACTCTTGGCTGAGAGTCTCAGGCTTTACGCCGGATATCCAGAAAGGTATCCTAGATGCCCCATTCAAAGGCTCGGTTCTCTTTGGTGAAGTCAGAGAAGATAAAATTACAGGACGCCGGAAAGGCGGTCAGATCAGTACAGGCAATGATAGATATAAATAGAAGCCATTTCGGAGGCAACAAAACTGATTCTAGGACAAATGGTCAACAACCCTGATTTGGACAACAGCAGAGAGGCTGCTTTAATCGAAAAGGTCAGCTTTGATGTATCAGCGGTCAAGGTGCCAGGAACACACAAACTCCTCCGGCTACCCTCCCCCTCCACTGCCTGACTTACTGCAGACCCCTCCTCCCCCTGTGGTTCAAAGGGAAGAGGAGGTCAGGGGTCGCTTTGCAAACCACCTGCCAGGGTGTTAACAAATCACATCAGATCAGTGGGTGCGCCAACTCTTTCAAAAAGGACACTTTATTGAGTTCATAGGACAACCACTGTCCAGAACACTGCGTTCCCAGTATTCGGGGCAATATGCCACACTAATATGAGAAGAGATAGCTTCCCTTTTCGAGAAAGAAGCCATAGAGAAGGTCCCATGGATCCAGAGAGAGAAAGGGTACTATTCCCACTTCTTTCTGGTACCAAAGAAGCAGGAGACCTATGTCCCTTCCTAGACCTAAGCGATCTCAACACCGTCATGGCATACAAACGCTTTAGGATGGTCACTTTACCAGGCTTGATCCCGAAGCTACACCTGGATGCTTGGCTCACATTGCTGGACAAGCAAGATGCCTACCTCCACATTCCAATTGCGAAACATTGGAGGTTCCTGTGATTTGAATTCCAGGGTCGCCACTACCAATTTCGAGCCCTACCTTTCGGCATTTTGTCGGCTCCGAGGGTATTCACGAAATGCCTGGCAGTTTAGCAGTGGCACTCGGGAGAAAGGAGCACTGTCTTCCCCTATTTGGACGACTGGCTCCTGACAGCCGCGTCCCAGAGAGTGTTAAGCCACGCTCTGCAAGACACCTATTCAGTATTAGACTCCCTAGGTGTCATGATCAGCCTGGCAAAATCGACCCTCACACCATGCTAAAGGCTTCAGTTCATTGTCGCAGTACTGGACACCAGCAAGGGAGAGGTCTTTCTACCAGAAGGCAGCTCAGAACATCTACAAGCCCTGATGGAGACACATCAGAGCTCAAAGTCCGGTCCCAGCGAGGACCATGTTGCGCCTTCTGGGGCATATGGTGGCCACCATAGCCACGGTCCCTCTTTCATGTCTCCACATGAGAGCCATTTAGTGGACACTCAGCGTCCAGTGGGACCAATGCCAGGATGACTTGGACCAGCTAGTCTTGATCCCCAACTCTATTCTCGGAGTCTTGCAATGGTGGATGGTACCCGGAACACCTCTCGGTAGGGGTTCCCTTTCTGTCTCCTGCCCACTGCAGGAACCTTTCTCGAAGAACTACTGTTACGGTAAGCTGTTACGTAACTGCTATATCTGCAGGGCTGCTGCCTGGAAGTCAGCACACACACCTTCGTCTCTCACTACCTCATTGATCTTGAGTCATGCTAGGATGCTGGCTTTGGGATCTCTGTTCTCCAATCCCTGATTGCCAGGTAGGGGTGTGCACCTTGCCCCCTCCTCTCGGAGAACTGCTGGGAGTCTGCCTGTGTGTGGATAGTGTACCATATCCATGCCCCTAGAAATTGGGGTAACTCTCATCTGTAACTGTAGTTCTAGGATTGGTATATGGTGCACATCTGCATGACTTACTTAACCTCCTCTGCAAATGGCATATGGATCCCTGTTTCCAGTGTGCAAGATTTGATGTCAGGGGAAGTACCGAGAGGTATTCCATCTGGTTGGGTGGGAGCAGCTTATCTTGGAAGACGTTCTGACTGGATTTAAAGGGGAAAGAAAGGCTGCCAAAATGTGGATGTACCACTCCTAGAACTATGGTTACAGGTGATTTCATCCTCAGTTCAAACCCCAGGAATCCCTCACTGTGCTTAGACAAGTGCAGATCAGCCTGCTGGTTTGAGCTGTGTCAGAGTAGAATTTTATGCTAATTATGGAATCTTAGAATGAAATTAAAATCTCTGCTGTGTGGTCATGTTCCACTCTGCCCTTTAACGTCAGATTTATTTCTCCCTGTGGAGGAGTTGCCCCAAGGAGCTCTTTCATTTTTTTTCAGCCAGTTGCAGTTTTGTTTTCCGTACTTTCTTTTCTTCTCAGTATTTATTTAGTTTTTGAATGTCTGTGGTAGCTAGGTCTATTTGTTTGTTTTTATCACGTTTCTCTGTTTCCTGATCGGTTCTCTGGAACCGAAGATAGGCCTTTGAGTTGTGTTTGTTGCTCCCTGTTCTGGGAAGCGCCAAAAAAAAAAAAAATTTCAACCTCTCTTTCAGCGCTTTGCGGTTGCTTTTTGTCCCAGTTTCCTCTTTTGTGGGTAGTGAGACGCAATTGGAGTTTGCCGCTTTTACTTTAAAATTTTAAACTCTGTTTAGGTAGCAGTTCATTTCATTTTGGGAACCGAACTGCAAAAGTTTTTCTATATGGAACCTAACCGGATTTGGGTTCGTCTTGATTGGCATGTCTGATAGACCCAAAAAGAAAACCGGACCTACAGGCTTTAAAAATTGTAAAAATTACTTCAGTCTCCTGGCTAAGGCAGACTGCCATGAGTTGTGTTTAAGGTGGCTGAGTCCAGATTGTGAGCTTTGCATCAAGTTTTGCCCTAAAACTATCATAAAAGGCTAAAAAATTGGAAGCCCTTATGGCTTTTTAATCTGCCTCCACGTCACCAGAATGCTCAGAAGAGGTTTCTCACAGTAAGCAGGATGAGTGGTCTGCTAAAGATGGCTCGAAATCCACGGTGTCTGAAGGGGAGGGGGGCCTGAAATCAGCCAGCAGAAAAGTGCCTGCAAAGAAAAAACAGAGAAAAACATTGAAGGGCCAAGTTTTACTATAATGAAGAGGAGGAGGGAGAACCTGTTGAGCCTGACGGTTCCCTGGAGCAGGAATTTGGCTTCACTCCTCATGCTCAGGATGGTTCCTTCTTACATTATTCCTCTGAAGCAAATGGTTAACACCCTCAACCTCTCTACCCAGGAGACCACTGAGGATGACAAAGTGAAATTCGTGGATGTGATGGGGTTAATCCCGACCGAGTGTTTTTTTTTTTTCTTCCTGTCCATGAGTCCCTACAGAAGGCACCCTGCAAGCTCATGCAGATGTCAACCTCTGTCCCTGGTATTGATAAAAAGAATACAGGCTGGACAAAAAGGGTGCTGAGTACCTATACTCTCACCCTGACACGGTGACAAGGCAAAGGTTCCCCTTTTTTCCCAGCCTCTGGCCAAGGACTTCAGGAAACTGGATAGCATGGGGAAGAAGATTTATACCACAGCTTTCCTGCTTTTAAGCAGGCAGCTTACATGGCATACACTGCCCAGTACCAGAAGGCTCTGTGGAGCTCCATTTTGGCTATGAGCGAGAAATCATCTGGTGACTTGTCACAAGATCTAGCAGATATTGCCAAGATGTCTATGGATGCCACCAAATACCAGCTCTTACTTTGAGTGGGAGCTCTTGCAGCAGGCTATTACCATTAGGACTAACGCCGCAGGCATTAGGACCCACTGGAAAAATTCTCAGCAGTGCCCAGCAGGGACCGCCCCCGACGTCGGGTGGTAGATAAAAAGGCGGATCCAGCTCCACCCCAGTTCTTTCCCCGCTGACCCGCTCACGCTAGGAAGTTCAGGCTATCCAGCCCAGCAAAATCAGAAAGAGTTTTCTTTAATATTTCTTAGTTTTGGCCGCAGCTGGATTTTGTTTCCACGCTTCGACCTCAGACTCCAGTCCGGCACATGTCGCCGTCCTAGTCTGTCTTTTCCGGGTCCAAGAAGAAGTGTCACAGTGGCTGCCTAATTCCATCTCCAAGACGGCCACACCAAGTGTGTCTTTTGGTTGGGGCCCAGACCATGACAGCGTGTCCTGCTCCATCTGCCAGGGGTTTACCAGCAGGACAAGAATCAAGTGCCTGAAGGCTCTAAAGGCCCACCTTCTTGAAAAGAATATGGATGTTCTGCCCACCTTTTGGGGGGGGGGGGGCGGCAAACACTGGGACAAGTCTGGTACGTGCTCCCGCTAGAAGGACCGTAGCCGGTCCCATCACCGGTCTCGGTAACACTCATCCCACAAGAAGGCCTCTCCGTCCACGGGCTCAAGGAAGCACCCCGAAGGCTCTAAGGTGCTATCTCCTCTTGCAAAAAAAGACGCCAGCCAAGGCTGGATCTTCGGGGGATAAGCCCAAACCTAAGGTGGCTCCTCTTCGGATTACACCCCAGTCCCCCTCTGCACAGGCTACAGCCCTGCCTAGGAAGGTCTCGCCCTTGACTCAGGCAAACCAGAGTGAGAAAATAACGACACCGACTCCAGTGGTACTGGCCGGGTTCAAGTACCGTCGCCGGTAGAGGTTGTGGTGGAAGACCCCGTGGTAGGAGCGGCCTCAGGAACCCCAAAGTCTTCCGCCTCGCAGGGGTTGGAATGAGGTTCTCCCTCCCATGGCCTGCCTACTCAGACTTCTCTGCTTCCCTTTCCATGGACCGCGGCCTCTATCTTTTCCAAGGACCAGGTACAGGAACTGATCACCTTCTGGTGGAGTCAGGTCAAGAAAGAACATTCTTCCCCGAAGCCAGACCCGTCTGACCGACTGGACAATGCCAAACCCGAGGGTCTCCCTGCACCTTCCCCTCGGAAGACCCCTGAGCGCCCGCTGCCGCACCAGCCCTCTCAAGGTTCATTCCGGTCTCGGTCTGGGGACGGCGTCCGCATCCCTCGTGATGGTGCTTCATCGCCAGTCTCTACCCAGTCCAGGAGCTGTTCCCGTTCTTCTAAGTGAACCGCTCCCATTCCTGACGTCGGTCGCTGCTGTATCGTCTGTCCAGACCGACGCCTGTCTTCGGACTGTCTGTTCAGCAGCTACCGACGGTCGAGCGGGGGGAGTCCAAGACACAGCTCAGGCCACTCAAGGCCCAGTAGTAGGTCATCTACTCAGTCTACCTCCTCATCTCTTTGGGAGTCGGGGGGAGGGGGGCTCCCTGGGAGAGAAGGACCAAGCCCTCTCGCCTCCTGACGATCCGACCTTCATGGATGTCATGAGGCACATCCAGGCTTCCATCGAGTAGGAAACTGAAGACCTGGACCCAGAACGCCGTCTACTGGCTAAATACCTGAGGCAGGAGGAGCCCAAGCCTCTCGTGGTGCTTCCTTTAGTGGATACCTTCCAGGATCTTACCAGGGTCACTTGGAAACAATCCAGCTTCAGTCCCGACTGTTCCGAAGAAGTCAAGCTGTATAAAGCCTCGAGGGCCGAACCCTTCCTGGCAGAACACCCTCAGGCGGACTCGTCGGTGATTATGGCTGCCCACAACAAGTCCAAGCAGCACAAGCACCTAAGCTCCCAGCCTTCTGACCCAGAATCCCGCTGCTTGGACCAGGTGAGCAAGAAGGTCTCCTCTGCTTCCACTTGCTCCATTAGGTTCCTCAGCTTCCTCAGAATGCGTTATGGGAGAGAGGGCAGGAGATAGCTACTGCCTTGCCAGACTCCGCATAAAAGACAGAGCTCCTGAACATTCTAAAGTTGGGCTTGGACGTCGGCACGCGCGTTCTCTGTGCTTCGTACGACACTGCAGATACGCCGGCCAGAGCGTCAGCGTCAGGTGTCTGCCTCCGGCACCATGCCTGGTTGAGAGTCTCTGGCTTCCACAAAGATCCGCAGTCTGGAATCGGGGACCTTCCGTTCCAGGGTTCTGTCCTTTTCGGGCAGGAGACGGAGTCACTTATCTCTCATCTCCAGGAGTCTGGGAAATCCATCTGGTCTGTCCGACAAATGTACAGTGGGGACCAGAAGAGAGCGATATGGTGGCCATTTCGGAAGCCCTCAGGTGCCCAAGCCCATGGCAACCAACAGGGCCAGAGGGGTGGCTTCAAAAGGAGAGACGGCAAACAGCAATATGGAGGAGCTTTTTTCAGGGCCCTAAATCCTCTCAAGCCTCTCTGCCTGCTCCCGGCTCTGCCCAGTGACTCCCTTCCAACCCCCCTCTTCCAGAGGAGGTACCAGGGGAGGCAGTAGGGGGTTGCGTCTCCCTTCACCTGAAGGGTTGGAGCTCAACTGCGGACCAGTGGGTCCTAGATATTATAAGGAGGGGACATACGCTGGAGTTCACCGAGATCCTCTCGAGATACTCCACCAAGGTCCTCAAGATATCCTTCTTCTGACATTCCTCTTATAGAAGGAGAGATTCATGCCCTGTTACGGAAAAGCGCGATAGAACCAGTCCCTCTGCAGCAGTGGGGAAAGGGATATTACTCCCATTTCTTCCTTGTCCCAACGAAGACGCAGGATCTGCATCCCATTCTGTACCTCCGTTCTTTAAACAACTATATCGAATACCGAAGGTTCCGGATGATGTCTCTTCCAGGGCTTATTCCTCTGCTGCATCAAGGAGACTGGCTTTGCCTGCAAGACATGTAAGATGCATTCATGCACATTGGGGTCCCCCTTCCCCCCCAACAGGAAGTATGTGAGGTTCCACTTCCAGGGGGCATACTGTCAGTTGCGGGTTCTCCCGTTCAGCCGCTCCTCGAGTCTTCACCAAATGCTTGGCAGTAATGGCTGCAGCTCTAAGGCGCCAGGGACATTATGTCTTACCCTACCTCGGCGATTGGCTACTTACGGCCCCATCAAGGACGCGCCTCCTTCAGCCTCTTGGAGACACCTATACTCTATTCCGAGAGGTGGGGATCACCCTGAATCTTCCAAAGTCTTCCCCAGATCCCAGCCCCCTCCTGCCACCCCTGTCCGGCCACTCCTTTGGGTCTTCTCATTGTCCTGGATCGTGCGCTCTCCCCCGGCTACTGCTCGCCTCATATTGTGACCCCCTCTGTAACCTGGCGTATCCTTTCGCCGGACGGGTCCCTCTCTGAGGAGAAAGGTGGGGGTGGGCCAGTGCGTCCGTATTGGCCTGGGGGTGTCACTGAGGCAGTGCCAGTTAGGATGCCTGGCGGCAGTCAGGGGACCGGAGAGACTGTCATCCGTTCTTCAGGCAGTTTCCTGGTTTTCTCCCCGGGGAGTGACGTGCCACTGATGGCAGGGCGCACTCGGACGTCAGTCACTCCCCCAGTGCTTCCATCTCAGGTGTCTGTGCTGTGCCCCCGGTCTCCGCCAGGGGCCAGCATGCACCGAGGTGCATCCCCACCCTCCCTTCGGAGAAGGCAAGCCATCTTGGGACGCTCCTTTCCTTCTCCCCGGCCGGCCCTCCAGTGACCAGAGTCTGTTCCCGAACCCGGGTCGCTGGCGTCGCAAGTGGAAATCCAACAGCTGCGGCTGGCGGGCGCCAAAGGCGTCTTCATAGGGGTGGTCCTGGATTCGGTCCAGGGCATGGCTTTTCTACCCCCAGAGAGGGGCGATCGCTTGTGGGAGATTGCCGGATTGGTCCTTGTAACCCACTTGGGTCCGGGCCAGGACCTTCCTCAGACTTCTGGGGCACATGGCGGCAGCCATTCCTGTCACTCCTCTGGCTCACCTCCATATGAGAATCCCACAGTGGATGCTCGGGGTGCAGTGGGATCAAGGCTTCTACCTAGAGCCAGTCAGAAGGACACTAGTTCAGACTCTTAACGATGGATGCATCGTATTTGGGTTGGGGGTGCACCTAGGAGCCTGCCAAATACAAGGAATCTGGACTCCTATGGAGCGCAATCTCCACATCAGTGTTCTGGAAATGCAAGCAGTCCTCTGTGTGCGGCATGCTTTTTCAAGAGGACCTTGTCCCAGGTGCTCTCCTTGTTCATACTGACAACATGGCAGTCGTCTTCTACATCAGTAAGCAAGGGTGCCCCCACTCCTACCCCCTGTGTAGGGAGGCGATGATAGTCTGGTACTGGGCGCTAGAGCAACGCATCTCTCTGTCCACCGTGCACGTTCCAGGTGTCCTAAGCAGGTCTCAATCCAAGGCGCACGAGTGGGAGCTACTGCAGTTAGTAGCGGACCAGCTTTTTGACACATGGGGTCGACCAGATCCAGACCTCTTTGTGTCCCCACGCAACGCCAAACAACCAATTTTCTGCTTACAAGAGCCCGCGACTGGTGTTTTCTGGCCAGATGCGTTGTCCCTTTGTTAGGCAGGGAGGTTTCTTTACTCCTTCCCTCCCTTCCTTCTCGTTCAGAGAGTTCTATTGAAGATACAGGCCGAAGGGGCTCGGATGATTCTAATCATCCCTTTGTTGCCTCGGCAGGTTTGGTTCCCACTACTTCAGTCTTTGTCCTTGGAACTTCCAATGCCGCTACCAATATGCTTGCAGTTGCTGTCTCAGGATCAGGGCTCACTGGTCCATCCCAATCTCAGGTCTTTGCCACTTTCATGCTTGGCTCCTTCAGACGTAGCAAAGTCCAGGTACGGGGTCTCCCAGGAAGTGGCGGATGTCCTCGTTTCGGCTAGGAAGCCATCCACTTGCTCCACTTACGCTATGAAGTGGAAGTGCTTCTGCTTATGGGCATCGTGTCACCGTCTGGATCCCCTCACCTGTCCGACGAACTCAGATTGCAGTATCTCCTCTCTTTATATCAACAAGCCTTCAGCTACTCTTCCATAAAGGTACACATGTGGGCCATTTCTGCATGTCACACCCTTTTGGGGACAAAACCTTAGCCCAACTGGATGTGGCATGCACCTTTTTATGAAGGATTCTAAACATGAGACCTTCCATTAGGGGGGATCCTATCCCACCATGGGACCTCCTCTTCGTGTTGGAGAAGCTCACTCCCCACCCCCTGCCCTTTTTAGAACCAGTGGCTGACTATGAGCTGCGTTACCTTTCCTGGAAGGTTTGTTTTTCAGTTGCTGTTATTTCAGCTCGAAGAGTTTCCGAGCTCCAGGCTCTGATGTGTAAAGAGCCATATTTAATTTTTCGTAGAATAAGGGTTTCCCTCAGAACGAATCTTAAGTTCCTTTCTGAAATGGTCTCGGAATTGACCCTCAACCAGTTGGTTGACCTTCTGGTTTACTTTTCTTCTCCTATAAATAGGGCAGAAGCTCTCCTTCACACTCTGGATGTTCACAGGGTGCTGAGGTACTACCTTAAATGCACAGCTGCACACCGGAAATCGAAGCAACTGTTTGTGGCTTTCGTGCCACAACACTCTGGCAACCCGGTGTCTAAGCAGACTATTTCAAAGTGGCTGGTCCACTGCATTGTGTTTTGCTGTGAAAAGCACAACAAACCCCTTCCGGGCTTGGTTAGAGGTCACTCCACCAGGGGAGTCTCTGCTTACTTTGTCGCATTGAAGAATATGTCTGTCAGAGACATATGCATGGCTGCCACCTGGAATTCTGTGCACACTTTCGTGAAGCACTATAGCCTGGACATTGCATCCAGACGCCACGCCGGCTTCGGTCTGGCAGTCCTTCAGGGACTTCTTTCATGACTTTGTTTTCTAGCATCATCCCATCTTTCCTCTTCCCGGGATTAGGCAACTCCTTGGCGCGGGACTGCTTGGAATTCAGTCCTAATAGTAATAGCCTGCTGCAAGAGCTCCCGCTCGAAGTAAGATAGTACAGTTATGTAAGAACTTACTGTAACAGTAGATCTTCGAGAGGAGCTCGTGCAACAGGCGCTGCTTTCCCGCCCTCCTTCCCCTAAAGAGTTGTACAGAACATCATCTACAGACTTTGCTTCTTTCTCTCGTCAGGGCCCGTTCGCGGGTCTTGGCAGGGGAACTGGGGTGGAGCTGGGTCTGCCCCCTTTTATACCATGGCCGACGTCTGGGTGGAGCTGATGGGGGGGGGGTACTGTTATCTGAGAACTTTTCTCGTGGGTTCTAATGCCTACGGCATTAGTCCTAATGGTAATAGCCTGCTGCAAGAGCTACTGTGTACGGTAAATTCTTACGTAACTGTACTTTCTATGTGGCAGTGGATGCGAGTGACACTGCCTCCAGTTGTGGCTCATGCAGTGTCCCTGAGGAGGTCTGCTTGGCTCAGAACCACCAGCCCAGGACACTTGGATGAAGGCAAGGAATTTTCACTGTGAGGTAAATTCTCTGGTGATAAGACAGAGGTATGCATTAAAAAGGGGGAGGAGTACAAAGCCACCTAGAAGTGCAATACCAAGAATGAAAAGGCCTCCACTTTCAGCAGGCCTTGTGGAAGGAGAGATAGGTGATATTTTCCCTATGGTTTCCTCTCCTGTGATTTCTCCTAGCTAATGGGTTTCTTCAGAGACAGAGGTAGAAGGGGCTGTAAGCATACTGACTGAACCCCAGCACCAGAGGCCTGGCCTAAGCAGAACCTCTGACAGGCTGGTCCAGGTTGCTCGCCCATTGCCAGTTTGTTTGGGGGAGTGGCTCACTTCTTTCTGGAGTGGAAAAATATCACCACATACAAGTGGCTCCTGGAAGTAGTGAACCAGGGGCCCACCCTGCAGTTAAAAGTTTACCAAGACTGCAGGTTCAAAAAAACATGCACCTTTCACCCCAACAAAGAAAATCCTACTGGAGCTTGCAGTAAGAAACTTGTTGCAAGCAAAGGCAGCACAAAAGTTCCCCCCATCACAGTGGGGAAAAGGTTCTCTATTCAGGGTATTTCCTGACCCACCAGAACATTGGGGAGTGGTGACCCATTTTGGAACTCTGATAGCTGAACAGACACCTCAGACAAGAAAAGTTCAAGATGGTAACAGTGGCTTCAGTAATCTCACCCCTTAAGCAGGGGTACTGACTAAGGTCTCTGGCCCTGAAAGGTGCTCATTTCCATATTCCAGTCAGGGTTTGTCACAGAAAGTACTTAAGAGTTCAGGGTAAGGAATGGTCAGTACCAGTTCACAGCTCTCCCTTTTGGACTCTCTTCCGCTCCCAGAGTGTTCACAAAGTGCTTGGTCTTAAGTGCTGCCATAAGACAGAGAGTGGTGATCTTCTCTTATCTCAGTGATAGTCACACAAGGAGGGCAAAGGCCTCTCTCCTCACTCAGAATACTCTGGAGGATCTGGGTTTCATAATAAACATTCAGAAGTCCCAGAGAGAGCCAGTATAAATACTGGACTTCTTGGGTGCAGAATATGATGCTGTCTGAGGGAGGTTGTCCCTTCCTCCCTTAGGGGAGAGTGCAGAATCTGGTAGATCTGGTGAAGTCTGTCAGATTAGGCCAGCCCAGGCCTGCAAGAGACTTCTTCCAGCTATTAGGACACATGGCCTTGTTTGTGGCAGTAGTGGCCAGGACCAGATTCCAGATGAGACATCCAGTACCACCTAAGGGCCCATCGGTCCCGAAGGCGAGACCCTCTTTCAAGGCAACAAGGAGGACTTATGCTCTCAAATGGAAAAGGTTTTCCCTGTGGTGTTCTCCTAAGCAGCCCAGTGTCTTGCAAGCAGAACTGCCCACAATCCTGGACTAGCTTGTCCACCTTCAGTCCTTGGGTTTTTGACCCTCAATCCTTCTGACAGGAGTGTCAGCCCATGTTTCATCAGCTGAAGAGAAAATGATGGCTTCATATCCCATTTAAATAAAATTATTTAAATGGCTTCTCCACTTTCATCCCCCTGTCAGAGACCCAGTCATTCCATAGGATTTGAACCTGTGTATTGCAAAGCTCGTGGAGCCTTCTTTTAGGCCCTTGGTTACTGCTGATTTAAAATGTTACTTGGAAAACAATTTTCCTGGTGGCCATGACTTCTGCCAGAAGGATATGCGAGCTATAGGCCCTCTGCACAGACCCAAATTACATCATCTTCCACAGGGACAAGGTACTCTTAAGGACAAACAGACAATTCCTCCCTAGAGTGATGTCCGAATTTCACCAGAACTAGTCCAGTTACCTTTTAAGTGTTCTTTCAAGCAACATCCAGTTCTGGGGAGCAAAAGCTCCACAGTTTAAATGTTAAAAGAGCACTCTGTTACTACCTGGACCACATAAAGGTGGTCTGGTCCTTTCATTCTCAGTAGTTTGTCACATAATGAAAAGTTGGCAAAGGTGGGCCAGCATCCAATAGAACAGTTGTGTGCGGGATTGTCTCTTGCATACAGTTCTGTTACAGCAAGGCTGGCAAGCTGCTGCCTCTGGGCACACTCCACATGTGGCACTTCTGCCTCATTGGAGGCAGCAGAGGATGTCCCCTTACGGGAAGGTTGTAAAGCAGCTACATGGAAAACTGTACACACCTTCACAAAGCACTATTATCTGGACATACAGTCGAGAAGGGATGCCAGCTTTGGCACTGCTGTCTTGCAGAACCTTTTCCCTGTGTAAGTTCTGTACCTAGCCTCCCAAGGTACTTCTCTGTAGTCTGCACTTATGTAAGCACAGTGAAGGATTCCTGGGATTTGAAGAAAAAAATTACTGACCATAGTAAGGTTGTTGTTTCTTCCAAGGAATCCCTCACTATGTTTAACATTACTTCCCTACCTCCCCTACCTGAACCTGGAAAAGGTTCTCAAAAAATTGGGTCTTTTTTTTTTCTTTTATTTCACTTGATTATTACTTGCTGCATTGTTTTACAATTGATATTCAGTGATTCAGCTTGTAAAAAATGTGGGCTGCCATGTTTGAGTCCACAGGGACTCAAAATGTTTTGTGCCATTCCTTTTTTTCTAGGTTTATCTAGTTTAGTGGTCACTGCTCCTCTAGCTACAAAAATCTGATGTTAGAGGGCATAGTGGAGTGTGTCCACACAGCAGAGGACTGAATTTCATTCTAAGATTCCATAATTAGCACAAAATTCTACACTCTGGGCAGCTCAAACCAGCAGGCTGATTTACGCTTTTCTAAGCATAATGAGGTATCCCGTTGAAGAAACAATATAATTACAGCGATTAACTTTTTTCTTTTAGTTGCAGTCACATTGGCCTCTTCAAATCTAGTCTCGGGGTGTTTCTGCTCTCCTCCAGCAACTGTGACTGTACATGAACCTCCCCTGCTTTCCTAACTCTTTCCACCCCTCTATCTCCTGATGCATACGTTGATTCAGGGGTACTCTATATGTCCTCTGCTTGGTTGTTCCTGCACCTCTTCGTCCTCGACGCAGGGCTTGACAGAATAGTCTCTAACGTGTTATTTGTATGTGCTGGTGTTCTACCATAATGTTTTGTCTTATTTAATGTTGTTAATACACCAGTACCATTTTGTTTTTGCACTACTGGATTAACTGTTTCCTTGATGTACTGACTGTTAAAAATGTGTAAAATGTTTCCTGACATGGCGCCTAAAAAGGAGTCTTTGACTCAATGGTTGTAATTCCGAAATGTTATTAAATAAAAAATAAATAAAACTTCTCAAAGGATTTCAGAGCTATAGGAGTCTAATGTGTGTGTCTCTCCTTATTTGATTTTCCACAAAGACATGTTGTCATTGTGTACTAATCCTAAGGGTCTCCCACAGGTGGTGTCTGGTTTATTTTATATCAAACCATTCACCTGCCAGTTTTATTTTCTAGATCATGCCAATCCAGTGGAAGCATTGCTCCATACTTTAGATGTGCATAGAATACTCCAGTGCTGTACACACTGTACCAGAGACTACAGAACATCTTCACAGCTTTTTGTTTTGTTCACCACTGGGAAAGAGAGTGCCCCCGGTTTTAAACAGTGCCTATCCAAATGGCTAGCAAACTGTTGTGTTTTATTTTGTTTTTTTTTACAGGAAATACAGTAATGAACTTCCTGGGGTGGTTTGTGGTTCCTCTACCAGAGCTGTGGCCACGTCCGTTGCTTGTTTCAGAAATGTATCCTCTGCAGAGATTTGTGCATCTGCTACCTGGAGTACTAGTCATACATTCACCAAGCACTACAGTCTGGGACATAGAAGTGCTGGCTTTGGCCTAACTGTACTACAAGGCCTACTTTCGTAAGGCTATAGGCTCCAGCCACCCAGACTGTTTGCTATCAGCACTGCTTGGTTATTCATTCCATAGGTGTGGCTTGATGGAAGAGAGATCCTTGAAGGAAATAGAACAGTTATGTACTTCACGTAACAGTAGATCTTTGAGAGAATCTCTTTCAGCAGGTCATGCAGGCTCACCCTCCTTTCCCCTTGTGGGCCTGTGAATCTGGGGTTGCTATTCCGGGTCATTTTCCAGCATGGCTCGCAGGGTGCTGGGTTTTCCCCTGATGCCCTGCAGAGAGGACCTTGGAGTATGATCTCCAGTGAGGAACTGAGGAAAGTAGGGGCTGCCTACGTTTATGTATACACTGTCTGACATCATTATGGGCAGTCCCTGGCAGACTGCTTGCAGAAGTTTCCATGGGGTCCTAGTGGCTGGTGGTAATTGTTCCATGCGGGTGGCCTTATTAGATTCTCTCAAAGATCTACTGTAAGTATGTAATTGTTCTTTACCAGGAAAGAAAGCTTACAGAGTGCTGCACATTAAAATTATATATAAAAAGTTTTTCATATCGTGTTATTCAGGTGTAGTTATACATGGATCATTTTGGGGTATGAATACCAGGTCGTCTGAAAATAGGAACATTATAGTTGCCAACTAAAACTAGTTTCCATTTTGTTTTTAGTTTTAAAATGTTATAGTTAACATATAGTAGCCGGCCTGGTGGCACTGAGGGTTGAGGCACTGGACGCCACACCTCGCGCTACGCTGGCGACCCGGGTTCGGGAACGGGCCTGGGCTGTTGGGGGTCGGCAGGGGAGGGAACAGATCGGGCATCCGGAGAACTGCTCTCCTTTCCCTGGGATGGGATGTGGGTTCTCATCGCTCTTCAGTGACCCCTATTGGAGATGCACTTACTGGGGGTGAGGCACAGCAGATTTCGGCACGTTGTCCCTTAGTCGTCATTGCACGTCCATGCCTGGCGGGGGCCTAATGGGAAGAAAATCGCAGCACTACTCGAGCAGCTTGATGGCTGCAACTTCCTCGCCCGGTGGGGCCTGCTATCCGAGGTCGCACACAGGTATTGGATCCCGGCCTGTCGCAGGGGATTAAGGAGGTCCCCTTTCAAAGGTACGGCAGCATATGCCAGCCGGTGTGTGGGCGAGCCTGCATGCCGCTCTGGAAGGAGAGGCGGTGGCTGGATTTACGCAGGGTAAGGCTGCAGGAGAACCAAATACAGAGAGCAACAGTGCAATGACAAATGTGTTTCTAAAAAGCTAGTTTCAGCTAAAGTTATCAAAAATATTAGCACACCTGTCAGATCTACTTCTGTATATTCCTCCCATGCAGCACATCATCATTTTATTTCTTTGTTCGTAACCCTCGCTAGGTTTATAATGCTATGTATAAGCCAAATACGGCAACTGTCTTGTTTTCTTAAGAAAAACTAAATTAAGACATGTATAAAATATTCAGATTTTGGTGGAAATAAAACAAGTTGCCACTAAATAAAACTGGAAGATGCCTAGAATATTTTATAGTGGGGTGGGGGAGGAGGTGGTGGCGGCATTTTTTGCTTAATTTCATTGCACTTCCTGCTTTGAGGAAATCAGTAAAGTAGTGTGAGGCTTTTGCTGTTCCCCTTGAACTTCAGACTTGGATGTGATGGTCTGCAAATCCTCATTAAAGTGTACAGATTGCATGTTTGGGGGGTGAAAATATATTGTATAAACTGTGTGGGGGGGGGATGCAGCAGTAATTCATTTTTTTTGTATTAAATAACAGCTGAATTAATTCTTTACAGAAGTCCAGACTAAAGTAAGAGAGCGAGAGACTTAACAGAATTTTTTTCTTTCTGTAGACAATGTCCGTAGACATACAGTTGAGGCACTTCGAAATGACACAGCAGCAGTTCCTGCCACTGCATCAACAGTGGGAGCGCCAGTTCCAGCTCTGGCTTGATCAGTTTCAGGCTTACCCTCATAAGGACCAACTGCAGGACTACGAGAAGCAGTGGAAACAGTGGAAAGAGCAGATAACGGCCACCAAAGCTTATCTGCAGGAGCGGGTGGAGACGCTTCGCACAACGCAGCAGCAGTACATGAGTAGTCACTATGCAGCCAGTATGGCAACGATGCCCCCATATGTTCCTTTCTCTCAGACTGCTCCGCCAGTGACTGCCATGCCTCCTGGTGCCCCTCCACCTTTGCCTCCTGTGCCTCCGATGCCCCCACTGACTGAACCACCACCTCCTCCACTACCACCTGAACCTCAAGAGCCACCAGTTGCAGCTGGCCCTCCAGAACACGAAAAAGTTTTGCCACCCCAGCAGGGGGCAGCTGTCAGCAATGCATTCTTTGAACATGGTCGCATGGATTCTTCTGATCCGAGAAATACAGTTTTACCTGCTGTGTCTTCATCAAATGCTACACAGAGCTACACTGCATCACCTACCATGAGCAGTACAGGTATGAGACATACTACAGAACCAAACATGGACAATACAGGAATGAGACATACTGCAGAACCGGCAATGGGCTATGCTGGAATGAGACCACCTACAGAACCAGCCTTTGGCAATGCAGGAATGGGACTTGGTACAGAATCATCTGTGGGCTATACTGAAATGAGACATACTCCGGAACCAACTATGGGCAGCACAGGAACGAGGCATGGTACAGAACCGCCCATGGGCTATACTGAAATGAGACATACTCCAGAACCAGCCATGAGCAGTACAGGAATGAGACATGGTACAGAACCATCCATGGGCTATAATGAAATGAGACATACTCCAGAACCAACCATGAGCAGTACAGGAATGAGACATGGTACAGAACCACCCATGGGCTATACTGAAATGAGACACACTCCGGAACCAGTCATGGGCAGTACAGGAATGAGACATGGTACAGAACCACCCATAGGCTATACTGAAATGAGACATACTCCGGAATCCGCTATGGGCAGTAAAGGAATGAGACATGGTACAGAACCACCCATGGGCTACACTGAAATGAGACAGATCCCGGAACCAGCCATGGGCAGTACAGGAATGAGACATGGTACAGAACCACCCATGAGCTATACTGAAATGAGACATACTCCGGAACCAACCATGGGCAGTACAGGGATGAGGCATGCTACAGAACCACCCCTGGGCTATACTGGAATGAGACATACTCCAGAACCGACTATGGGTGGTACAGGAATGAGACATGGTACAGAACCACCAATGGGCTATGCTGAAATGAGACATACTCCGGAACCAACCATGGGTGGTCCAGGTATGAGACATACTTCGGAACCAACCATGGGTGGTACAGGAATGAGACGTACAGAACCAACCATGGGCTATAGTGGAATGAGACACACTACAGAACCACCTATGGACAGTTCAGGAATGAGACACACTACTGAACCACCTATGGGCAGTTCAGGAATGAGACGCACTACAGAACCACCTGTGGGCAATTCAGGAATGAGATATACTGCAGAACCAACGATGGGCAGTTCAGCAGTGAGGCATACCACAGAACCACCCTTGGGTAATAGAGGAATGAGACATACTGCAGAACCACCCATGGAGTATGCTGGAAGGAGAACTCTATTGCCACCACCAGAACCAGTCAAGGGCAATACTACAGAACCAGCTATTGGCTACACTGGAATGAGACATACTGTGGAACCAACCATGGGGAATAGAGGAATGAGACATACTGCAGAACCACCCGTGGACTATGTTGGAAGGAGAACTCTACTACCACCACCAGAACCAGTCAAGGGCAGTACAGGAACTAGAGTTCTTCTGCCAACACCAGAACCATCCAGGGGCAGTGCAGGAGTCCGGCCCCTTCTAGCAACACCAGAACCAGACATGGATAATACAGGAGTGAGGCCTCTTCTGTCATCATCCCAGCCAATAATGGGCAGTACAGGAATTAAACCCCTTCTATCCGCATCAGAACCACCTGTGAGCAGTACAGGTATTAAACCCCTCTTACCAACACCAGAACCAGCTAAGGGCAGTACAGGAATTAGATCCCTTCCACCATCATCGGAGCCAACCATGGGCGGTTCAGGAATTAAACCTCTCCTACCAACACCAGAACCAGACACAGGCCCATTGTTTGAGAGTCCAAGAGTATCTAGGTAGGACCATTTTTTTTTTGACTTCTCCGTTTTGTTTCCGTATACAAAGTTTTCTTGTGTTACCAAATTTCTCATAGAAAAATCAAAGCAAAGGCAGGACTTAAGACTGGAAAAGCTTTGATTTTTCATTTATTTACAGTATATATGTTAATCAGGTAGATGCACTGGCACAAAGATGCCTTTCCTGGCATGACCTGGGCACTTAAAAGTACAGATGAAGCCAATGAAACATTCTGTAGCTGTATACAAGTAAGCAGTAAGGAACTCCAGAGTGTTGGTTGTGGTGTCACATCTGTATGCCCAGGGCCATAGTAAATCTGAGGCCGCACACCAATTGCGTTAAGCCACTGGAAGTGCTGTTGTGACACCACAACCAACACCCTGGAGTGTTTTATTGTGCTTATAAAAGGGGTTGTGCTTGGAGATTTTTAAACATCCGAAAGGCACACAAGTGGAATAGACCTGTAGTAGGAAAAAAACTTACATTTTTTAAGTCATGTATGTGTGAAGTCCTTTTTGTCACTAGAGGGCGCTAGTGTGTTTAGTTCAGGGTGTCCCCGTAAGTATGGCAGTGCTTCATGATTTGCATCGTTGGTTATAGTGTAGTGAAAATACGTCTTTTTGAGGAGCCCAGCGGTCTGAGCATGTAGTATGGCAAGTCTGCCTGCTCCAATGCTTTTTGACGTATAACCAGGGAGAGTGCTGGGGCACACCCCATTAAAGTCTGTGGGTCTCGTTTTTCCAGAATTTTAAGCAACTTTTGATAAAAAAAATGAAAGCTCCCGCTCAGCTAACAGGGTCCCTATTAGTTGACTGTAGGAGCTTACTCCAGGACTCCTTTAGCATCAGTACCTTTTTGCACTTAGCTGGATAGGTGCAACTGCCCTGGAGGTGTGCCTTTAAGAGATATTTAAATGAGCTTAGGGCCATGCCAATCAAGACAGGAAGGGGGGGGAGTGAGCTGAGTGAGAGCTATTGAAGGCTTCAGAATTTTTTCACTGCTGGACTGAGCAGCATTGCTCCTGAGGGGTGTCTCAACTTTGCTTGTTGACAGCCTCCTACTGCTTATCTGGGTAAAGTTTTCCTCACATTTTGTTTCCAATTGTGCGCTGAGTGAAAGTTTTACATTTTCATTAGTGCTATTTTGATTTGATTTTTTTTCTCCCCTCTTGCCTCACAACCCACCACTTCTTCGAGCTGCCTAGATCCTACATCCGTTGTGCCTGTCCGGTCCTGAGCCCTCCAACTTCACATCACAGCCGCCCCTGGGGTAACCTGGACATACGTAACCCTTCGTTGTTGGGCGGGTCCCCCTCCAAGGGAGGAAGGCATGGGGTGGGGGGGGGGACCAGCACATACTTGGCACCAGGGTGCTGCTGCAGTGTAGGGGCTCTTTCAAGGCATCAGCAAGAACGGAGTATCGACAGCAGTCATCCGATCGGTTGGGAGGTGGATTTCCACTTTTTCTGCGCTATTCCCCATGCGTCGCTGCAGTAGTGCTCCTGGTCTCCACCAGAGTCCTCTACCGAGCGATGCTCACTCACTACCTGCCCCAGGAGAGAAGAGCAGTCCCTTCGGACGCTCAATTCTCTCCTTCCCCTGCCAGCCCTCAGCGTCCCGAGTCTGTTCCCAAACCCGGGTCGCTGGCGTGGTGCGAGGTGTGTCATCCAGCACCTCAACCCTCAGTGCCACCGGGCCGACCGTTGACTGGATTTTTACAGCGAGTATTCATTTTAAACACTATTTTTATCGCGGATGCTCATATTCGATGGTTCACTTCATTTTTGGACACATTCTTGGTGGGAACCGTTGAATTAAGGACAGTTGTTTGTTTTTTACCGCGAGGCACCTGCAGTGGATATCAATTTTAAACAGTGCCTGGGGGGTTTCTCTCTAGATTGGCAATTACGAGGAAACCTTGTTTGCTGTCTTACTGGACCTTGGTATCATCTGTGTCAGAACTGTCCGTAAATGTCCAGCAGCCGCCTGTGCAGTTGACCAGTATTACTGGGTCTCTATTAAGACTGACACTGGTATAGATCCCAATTCTACAGAAAAAAAAAAAAATAAAGTTCAACTGGGGCAGGACTGGCCGGTGGCATTTTCACAGAAACCTGTACTCAGTTTGTAGGTCCAGGACTGGTTTGCTTTTGCTTAAATTGGCAAACATAGCAGACAAACCTTTGATAATTATGGCTGAGAATAAATCAAAGGCTTCTGACGAGGGGCCATTTAAAAGTACTAATACTAAAAGTAGAGGTGCTGAGGAACCCTCCAGATCCCAGCCAAAAAATAAAGCTTCCAAAGATGAAGTTTCTCGCAATTAAAAAATAATAAAAGTGACGACAAAAAGGAAGCTTGATCAGGCCTCTAATGAAGTGGCTAAAAAGAAACTGTCAAGACAAAAATGTTCCTGTTGCTCCTGGGAATGCCAATAGTAAAACAGGCAGCTTAAAGCGTACAGAAAAAAACAAAACACAAACCAAGTCTGCACAGATTCTTCCATCAGTGCAAGATATGGAAAAAGCATGGCAAGCACTCTTTCACAGTTCTCTTCTGTAGACTGTGAGGGTGATGTAAATGAAGATCAATTTTATGATGTCCCTGACATGGATTTTGAGGGCCTTGAGCCCCAGGAGTCCCCGACCCTCATCTTGGATATCCCCCGTGTGACCACGAGGATCCTTCCTCTGTGTTTACATTCATACAAAATATGCTGAACACCCTGGACCTCCCTGTGCAGGAGCCCAACCAGGATGTCGATGAAGACGATTATAGGGAGAATCCCCAAAGACCCTCCCTATCTATAATGCATTTAGAAAAAAATACCATGAAGGTGCTTCAATACCCCACTTCAGTATCAGGAATTGATGAGCAACTTGAGAGAAAATATAAATTGTCAAAAAATGGTACCGAGTTCTTGTCTGCACACCCTAGTCACGAGAATATAGTGCAGCGGGCAGCTTGTGAGAAAGCTGGAGTCGCCTTATCCCCTTCTCCCCCTGACAAGGATTCCAAAAGGATTGACTTTATAGCAAAGGAAATGTATGCCATGGCTTCCCTACTATGCAGACTTTCTTCTTACATGGCGTTCAAAGCCAAATATCAGAAAGCCCTTTGGAAATCTGTCCAGGCTGTTGCCCGCAATGTATCAGATTCTGTGGTGCAGGAGCTGGTGGATATGTCAAATACTGCCGTGGAAGCTATGTACCAATTCCAGTTGGCAGACGACGGCAGTAATGCAGCCTCTATGGCGATGGCTCATGCCATCTCTCTGAGATGCTTCTCCTGGAGTAGAGCAACCAGTCTGACCACAGACACTCAGAACAAGGCCATAGATTTTCCCTGTGATGAAAATATGTTTGATTACAGAACCACTGACTACATGAAAAAGTTGGAGTACAAGGCCTCCTGGCAGAGCCACTCGTCCAAACCTAAGCCCACCACACCTCAGAGATCCTGTTTCAGGGGCGGTAGGGGCAGAAGATCTTACTTCGAGAATCAGCTCTTGCAGCAGGTTACACCATTAGGACTGAAGCCGGCAGGCATCAGGACCCCATGGAATTCTTCTAGCTAGCTATCTTCAGCGGACTGCTACAGCGTGCGGTCCACCCCGTCAGGAAGTAGTACACATAAGAGGGCGGTCCCTCAGATTCCCCAGTTCTTTCCCGCTGTCGACTTGCATGTCTCGAACCCTTCGGTCATTTAGCTCGGCGACGCCGCTTAAGTTCTTCCTTCGGGAAAGTTTGTTTTTCGGGCTCTTTGCTGTCTGATGTCCTCTCCAACCTCCGTTGAAGGCCATCCTTAAATCGTCTGTGGGAAGCAAATCCCGTTTAAGGATCGGTTGGCCTGCATCCGGTGCCTGGGCCCAGACCACGACACCCGGTCCTGCTCTTTTTGCCAGGGGTTCAACAGCTGGACCCGGATCCGTCGCCAGAAGGCCCTTCAGGCATTCCTGCTCGAAGAGAAAATCAGGGCCATGGATGCAGCCTCCAAGGGGGAATCCTCAGAGAAGGCCCGGAGACACCCCGAGAAGCACAGGGAGAGAGTAAGATCCAAGTCCCTGTCTAGGGCCTCCGACTCCAGGTCTAACCGCTCTCCTTCCCGGGCCCGTTCTCAGCCTCCCCCAGCAGCGGTGAAGACTCCTTCGGGCTCCTCTTCTGCCTCACAGGCCAAGAACTCCAGGCCTTCATCTTCCTCTTCTAAGGCCCTGGCTAGGTCGGGGGACTGTCATCACCACCATAAGTCTGGTTCTCGCCATTCTGAACCCATCAGGTCTGCCTCCTTGCCTCCTCCTCCCCAGAGGAAGACCAAAGAGCTTACCTCCTTGAAGAAGTCGGTCCTGGCGCCGGCCCATCCGACGCCGGCCCCACACCATAGGTCCCAGGAACCGTCGACCACCAGACACCCGTCGCCGGTAATGCCTACGTCTTCTCGGTCGTCGGCAGGGGACCGATCATCCGTCACCAGTACCCATTGAGAAAGGACCGGCGCGGTCAGGAGACAGTTCACGGAGGAGAGCTGACCCAGCCGAGGACCAGGCAGGCGAACCCGGTCCTGTCGCACCCCAAGAGCCCTCTCGGAACCTGAGATCCCTGGGAGCCGGCGCTGAACCGGCGACTGGCCATCGGCGCCTTGTCGCCGTCGGGCCTCTCCCATGCGGAGGTCAGGACTTGTTCACTTACTGGTGGGACACCATAAAAGGGATGTGGTTCCACCCTCCTCCTCCTCCCTCCACTGCGCTTCCATCAGCCCCTCGCCCCCTACTCCGTCTGAGGCGGCAGGCGGAAATACCGTCCCCAGGAGCAGCGGATCCTCCTAGGGAGACCAGACAAAGAGACCTCCATCCAGATCTTCTTCAGGGTCACCCAGCCCTAAGAGACCCAGAAGACGCCGCTGTTCGCCTTCGACGGAGGACACGGGATCGGAATTCTCGGAAGGATCCTGATCCCCCTCTCCGATCCACATCCCTTCTCCGGACCCACGTGAACTTCCTAGATCTCCTCCAGATGACCCATCGTTCTCAGAGATCATGAGGCATATCCAAGAGAACATGGGCTGGGATGCGGAAGAATTGGACCCCGAGAGACTACGCCTCACCAGGTATCTATGGCAGAAAGATCCTAAGCATGTGGTGGTACCACCCTTGGTGGACACTTTCGTGGACGTCACCAAGGCAGCGTGGAAGTGTCCACACTCGCTCCCGGCAGTGCCGAAGAAAGCTGACCGCCTGTACAAGGCCCCTAGGGAGGACCAGTATCTGGCTTCACATCCTCTGGCCGAGACTCTGGTCATCACAGCCTCTCATGACTGGTTCCAGAGACCGCAACATTTGAGCACCCTGCCACCGGACCCGGAGTCCAAACAGCTGGACGCTATGGGCAGGCGCACTTATGCTTCTGCTGCTTGCGCCATCAGATCCCTGAACTACTTAACCCACATGGTACAGTTCCAAAATGCCTTGTGGGAGCAGGAACTGGACCTGGCGGACAAATTGCCAGACGGTGAGCAGAAGGAGGAGATGTTGCAACTCCTCCGTACGGGTTCGGACGTGGGAACCCAGATGCGAGCTGCGTACGATTCTGCGGACTCCTTGGCCAGAGCGTCAGCTTCAGGCGTGTGCCTCCGGAGACACTCGTGGCTCCGTGTCTCCGGATTCACCCCGGACGTCCAGAAGAACATCCTGGACGCCTCTTTTGTCGAAGAAGTTCTTTTTGGTGAATCCTCTGAGAAGGTCCTCACCAAACTCCCAAGAGGCCGGGAAGGCGGTGAGGTCGTCCAGGCAATGTACTGACCCAGGCTTAGTTCCTTTCGTAGGAACCAAAGCCGTTTTCGTGGCCGGACGCAGAGACAGCAGTCCCGCACCGGACCACAACAGAGGGACTCCATTTCTCGCAGAGCCCAGGGAAAGTTGCCCGCGGGCCGAAGCCAGCGCCCAGCTAAGCCGGCTCAGCCCGCGGGCCCCTCCGCCGCCACAGCATGACTCCTTCCTGGCTCCCGCCCCTCAGGATCAACGGGACATCAAGGTTGGGGGTCGCGTTGCGGACTACCTGCCAGGGTGGCAGTCCATAACCACCGACAGGTGGGTCCTTCAGTTGGTCGAAAGAGGCCACTTTATAGAATTCGCAGACAAGCCACCCTCGAGGCCTCCTGTGCTCTCCCGTTACTCGGGTCAGCACAAATTGCTTATCAGGCAAGAAATACTCGCGCTCCTGCAGAAGGGAGCGGTGGAGTATGTTCCAGAGAACCAGATAGGATCCGGATACTAGTCCCACTTCTTTCTGGTTCCGAAGAAAACAGGGGACCTCCGTCCAATCTTGGACCTCAGCGACCTAAATACATCAGTCGCCTACAAACGATTTCGCATGGTGACCCTTCAGAGTCTCATTCCCATGCTAAGGCAGGACGCCTTCTTAGTGTCCATGGACATGCAGGACGCCTACCTGCATATCCCTGTAGCTCAAGCGCACAGGAGGTTACTGTGCTTCGAGTTTCTCGGCCACCATTTCCAGTTCGAGCTCTTCCGTTTGGACTGTCATCGGCCCCCAGGGTCTTTACCAAGTGCATGGCAGTCGTGGCAGCGTCTTTAAGGAGACAGGGCCACTATGTGTTCCCGTACTTGGACGATTGGCTTCTCATGGCCGCCTCCAGAGAGGCGTTGTTGCTGGCTATCCAGAGCACCCAGGCTCTGTTCCAGTCTCTGGGCATCCTCATCAATTACGAGAAGTCTCTCCTGGTACTGTCACAGAAGCTGCAGTTCATAGGTGCAGTTCTGGACACCGTCCAAGGGAAAGCATTTCTTCCCGACAAAAGAGCGGAACGCATCAGATCCCTCATCAGGGACCTCTCGGCGAAGAAGACTGCTCCTGCCAGGCTGGTCCTTCGTTTGCTCGGACACATGGCTGCAGCCATTCCAACCATCCCTTTGGCAAGGCTCCACATGCAGGTAACTCAGTGGATGCTCAAGGTGCAGTGGGACCAAAGGCAAGACCACATGTAGCAGCCGGTCAGAATCACGAATGCCGTGATTTGAGACTGGCAATGGTGGCTAGACCCAGGAACACTCTCTGCGGGTGTTCCGTTCACAGCGCCATCCCTGGAGGTGATTCTTTCCACAGATGCCTCAGGGCTGGGGTGGGGAGCACACCTGAACGGGGTGAGGTCCCAGGGAACGTGGACCCCTCAAGAAGCTCATCTCCACATCAACATTTTGGAGATGAGGGCGGTCCTTTACGCCCTGCAGGCCTTTCAGTCAGAGATCCCGCCGAATACTCTCATGCTTCAAACAGACAATACGGCGGTGATGTATTACCTCAACAAACAAGGAGGCGCACACTCTTACCCCCTTTGCAGGGAAGCGATGAGAGTGTGGGATTGGGTAATCCGACGCGGCGCGAGCCTGATTGCAGTTCACGTTCCCGGAGTGGACAACACAATCGCAGATGGCCTGAGTCGTTCCCAGGCCAAGGTCCACGAGTGGGAACTTCTTCAAGGGGTAGCAGAGGATCTGTTTCTTCGATGGGGCACTCCAGAACTGGACTTACTGCTTCCCCATCCAGCATAAAACTGCCCAATTTTGCTCGCTAGATCCAGGGCCTGGTGTTTTCTGGCGAGGCGTTGTCCCTCTCCTGGGTGGACAGATTCCTCTACGCCTTCCCTCCCTTCCTGTTGATCCAGAGAGTTCTTCTCAAACTGCGCAGGGAGCATGCAACAATAATCCTGGTAGCCCCATTCTGGCCCAGACAGATCTGGTTCCCCTTGCTAACGCAGCTGTCCCGGGAACCTCCAATCCCGTTGCCTGTCAGCTCCCATCTCTTGTCTCAGGAGGAAGGTTCTCTAGTCCACCCGGACTTACGCTCACTGAATCTGCATGCATGGCTCCTAGAGACATAGCCATTTTGCAACACGGGGTCTCGCAAGAGGTGGCGCAGGTTCTTTCCGCGGCCAGAAAGCCGGCAACGCATGCGACGTACGCCATGAAATGGCACCACTTTTGCTTGTGGTCGCAAGCACACGGCCTTCCCCCTCTAGGATGCCCGGTGAAAGTGGTGCTGGAATACCTATTTTCCCTATTCCATTCGGGTCTCGCTTACTCCTCTGTTAAGGTGCACCTCTGCACGATTTCTGCTTACCACTTCCCGGTGGGACAGCGCACAGTGGCACAGCTTGATGCCTCTCGAGATTTCCTGAGAGGGGTGTTACACCTTAGGCCACCCATTAAGGATCCAGTTCCTCCATGGGACTTACTCTTTGTCCTGGAACAACTCACGCTTCCCCCCTTTGAACCTGCCGCGGATTGCGAGCTGCGTTTTCTGTCGTGGAAAACGTTATTTTTGGTTGCTGTCACGTCAGCAAGGAGAGTTTCCGAGCTCCACGCTCTTATGTGTAAGGACCCTTATTTAATTTTCCACCAGGACAGAATCTCTCTGAGGACGAATCCTAAGTTTTTGCCTAAGGTGGTCTCTGCCCTCACTCTCAACCAGGACTTCGATTTACCTGTATATTTTCCAAAATATTCCAATAGAGGAGAGGCATTGCTTCACACCCTGGATGTTCACTGCTGTCTAAGGTATTACCTGAACAGAACTAAACAGCTTCGCAAGTCGGAGCAACTCTTCGTTTCCTTTGCTGAGAAATGATGGGCCAACCAGTCTCAAAGCAGTCTCTTTCTCGCTGGCTTGTCCAGTGTATCTCATTTTGCTGCGACAGCAAACAGAAGCCCTTCCCGGGTACAGTCCGGGGCCATTCGACAAGGGGGTGGCTACCTTGTTTGCAGCACTTCGTAACGTCTCCACCTCTGCCATTTGTGCCGCAGCTACTTGGAGCTCTGTGCACACATTCATTAGGCACTATGGCCTGGATATTGCATCACGGCGGAGAGACGGTTTCGGTCTGGCCGTTCTACAGGGTCTCCTTTCCTAGTTTCCTCCTTCCAGAATGCTTACAGGTGCTATTGCTTGGAAATCAGCCCTAATGGTGTAACCTGCTGCAAGAGCTGTTTCTCGAAGTAAGATAGTACAGTTACGTAAGAACTTACCATAACAGTAGATCTTCGAGAACAGCTCTTGCAGCAGGTACCTTCCCGCCCACCATTCCCCCTTGGAGGAGGCATGGCCTACCGAGCCTTGGGCAGGGGCTTACGCCCTTTGCCTTTTGATGACAGATCCTCGGTCTCCCATTCTGATGTCATTCTGCGGCCGGGAGTCTCCGGCGGGAGAACTGGGGAATCTGGCGGGACCGCCCCCTTATGTACTACGCCTGACAGGGGCGGGACCGACGTCGGGGGCGGTCCCCGCTGAAGATAGTTAGCTTGAAGAATTCCGTGGGGTCCTGACGCCTGCCGGCTTCAGTCCTAATGGTGTAACCTGCTGCAAGAGCTGTTCTCGAAGATCTACTGTTACGGTAAGTTCTTGCGTAACTGTACTTTTTGTTCCCAGGCCTTACAGTCCCTACCCCTAAGCTGACTTTGGACAGTGCAGGGGGTCTTTCAGAGGCAGGGGCAGAAGGGGCCAAAGAAGAGCCACCTCTACCCAGCCATCTGCCTCTCAGTCTGTGTCCTGATGCAAGTGTCCAGGTCACTTCCCTGCTTCCGGTGGGAGGCAGACTCTCCCACTATCTTCAGCACTGGTCCCTCATCACGTCGGACGGGTGGGTGCTGGAGATAGTGGAGAGGGGTCTGCCACTACAGTTCAAGCAGATTCCTGACCTCAAGTGTACCCAGGTATCAAGACCTCTGTCCCTAACACAGATACTGCTGTTGGAATTGGAGGTACAAAACCTTCTGGCTTTACGAGCAGTGGACAAGGTCCCTCCCACAAAAAGGGCAAGGACCTCTACTTCGGGAATTTTCTGACACAAAAGAAAATGGGGGAGTTGCAACCTGTCTTAGAACTCAGATATTTAAACAAACGTCTGGAAAAAAAATGATTCAAAATGGTCACTGTCGCTGGTCATACAGTCCTTACAGCAGGGAGACTGGCTAGCCTCGCTAGACTTAAAGGGAGCCTACTTCCTCATACCCATAGGGAAATCTCACAGGATGTTTCTCAGGTTCAAACTTCCTTTGGGTCACTATCAGTTTGCTGCAGTGCCCTTCTCTCTGTACTCTGCTCCAAGAGTCTTTACCAAGTGTCTCGCAGTGGTAACAGCACATCTCAGGAGACTGGATGTCACACTCTACCCCATCTGGACGACTGGTGCATAGTAGCAAAGTCTCCTTGCCAAGACAAGGAATCTCTCTTGCTCACAGAACACACTCTGGAGTCTCTGGGTATCCTAGTAAATCTAAAGAAATATCACCCGGAACCCATCCAGCTGCTCACTTTCATAGGGGGCCCAGCTGGACACTCAGAAAGGATATGATTTCCTCCCTCAGGAAAGAGTTAAGAGTTTCCTTTCAGTGGCAGATTCTTTCGCCCGGGGACAGCTAAGACCAGCCAGGCATTTCCTCAAACTTCTGGGACATATGGCCTTTATGACTGCAGTAGTCCCAGGGGTCAGGTACGGGATGTGACTCCTGCAAGCCTACCTCAGAGCTTGCTGGTCTCAGAGAAGCAACAAATTTTCAAAATTGATGTGTGTCTGAGCAGTTCCTTCAAAACCTGCTTTGGTGGAAGAACCCTGCATATTTGCAGGCAGGGGTTCTCTTTCAAGCTCCTCTTCCCACAAAAGTGATCACCACAGATGCCTCCCTTTTGGGCTGGGGAGCTCATTTAGACAGCGCCTCAGTAAGTGGCAGCTGGACTCCTGAAGAGTCAGTTGCACATAAATCTTTTGGAACTCAGAGCAGTCTTCAAACAACATGAAGTCTTGCTATATTCTGACAATTGCAGTTAGCTCCAGCCTTTCAACTGCCCCGGGGAACATAGGGTTAACTTTTCTGTGCATGGCATAGAATGTTCATCACGAGCTCGGTTGAAGCCTCTGCCTGTTGTTATTCGAACTGCAACTGTCAGATTCTTTACTCCGCCTCACTGAACAGTCACCCGGGAGATTTCTCCTGCTGCTCGGTTCAAAGTCGGTTGAAGTGTTGGTTTTCGGTGGGTTTTTCTTTCGAAATTGTTGTTTCTGCATTGTCTGTTCAAGTCTCTGTCTGTGGTACTGTGAGTACTAGATAGGTTTTGTTCTGTTTTCTGTGTGCAACTTGTAAAGCTGTGGATTGGTTCGACTGAACCGATCATTTTGAGGTAAAATTTGTACTTTATTTTAGTGTGTGGTTACCGGTCCGTATCGGTTCTAAAAAAAAAAAACAAACGGGTTTTAGTACATTTTTTTCCAAGACCCGTGACAAGGTCAGGAACCGATAGGAGAGTCTTGCCTGGCAGATTGCCGAATAAAGGGTAAGTTTGGTTAGGTTGGCCATGTCTGAGAAACCCAAGAAAAAAATCGGACCCACTGGGTTTCAACACTGCAGTGTGTGTGGGGAGGTCTTTGCTAAGGCTGATCCCCACACCACCTGTGTTTATTGTCTGGGGTTTAACCACCTCGATTCAGACTGCCAAATTTGCAAAAATTTTCCCAAATCTACCCTGGAAAAGAGATTAGGTAGACTGAGGGAAAGGGAGGCCGAGAAGTCTGCTGACGGATGGCCAGCCCGGTTCCTGACCGAACCAGGAGGAGTGCCCTCTGACCAAGGTGATACTACTTCGGGCAAAAGGAGAGCCGATTCCGAGGAATCTGTTCAGACAAAAAGAAAAAGACAAGTCGACCGGTTTGGACCCAGAATCTCATACTCCGACCGCCAATGAAATAGCCAAAGCGATTGGTATTGTGGAATCGCTTCAATCGGTTCCGACTGATCCGGCACCTTTTGACAGGGGCTCGGTTCGGTCGGTTCCCCCAGTTCTGGATTATACACTGGAAGAATTTTATGAACTGGAGTTTGAGGAGGAAGGAAAGTTGGAAGATGATTATGGTGATGGTGAAAGTCTGGATGTGCCTGTTGACCCGGACATCTCCCCAGACGGACCTTCAGGTGTTTCTTCTCCTAGGCTTTGAGTCCCCTTCACACTACATGTTTTACAGAAAGGTGGCTGATACCCTCCAGCTTCCTGTGGAGGAGGCAGTGGAAGATCAGGAAGAGCCTGACAATGTTGAGATGATGGACATCCCAGAGTCCAGGGGACTGTCTATTCCCCATCACAAATCTTTTGGGAAACAGACACAAAAAATTCTTAAGTCTCCCAATTCCATACCTCCTGTGGACAGAAAAATGGACAAGAGGTGTATACTTTTTCAGGCTCAGATATGGAGTTCCTCTATCAGCAGTGCAGCCATGTTGGGGTTGTACAGGCTTCTGCCTGTGATAAGGCAAGCATTCCCTTGGCATCACACCCACCAGACAAGGACTCCTGGAAGATTGATGCCGTGGCAAAGAAGTAGTACATGGCATCATCCTTGGGACTCAGGCAGGCTAATTATATGGCCTATGCAGCCAGGTACCAGAAGTCCAGGTGGGACACTGTACTGGCACTGGCTAAACAGACTCTCCCCCAGCTTTCCTAGGAGCTGGAGGAGGTGGCTGCAGATCGGATTGAGGCATCGAAAGTTCAGTTTCATGCTGCTGTAGACTCCAATGATATATCATCAAGAGTCATGGCTACATCTGTGGCTCTTCGGAGAATGGCTTGGCTCAGATGTACTAGCCTCTCACAGGATACCCAGGCTAAGGCCATGTCTTTTCCTGTAGTGGGTAATTCTCTGTTAGGGGAGCAGACAGAGAATTACATGAAGAAAATGGATGAATACAGGACCATTTACAGGAGTGCTCAGGCCAAGGAAAGGCAGGCAACTTCTCAAAGGCAGCAGTCCAGGGGCAGGGGCTTTTTACCAAGCACAGGCCTCCTCTTCTTTTTCACAGAGGGGGTTCTTCAGAGGGAGAGGCAGAAGGGGGATGAGCAGGCCTGCATCCACTCCTCAGCCTAAAGCCCTTGCCAAGCAGACACCCTGATGGGTCTGCCTGGGGTCGATTCTCCTATCCCAGTAGGGGGCAGGTTGACTTACTTTGTCCAGGACTGGATGTCTCTTACATCAGACAAGTGGGTCCTGGAAGTAGTAAGCCAGGGTCTGGTTCTCGGCTTCAAAAAATTTCCCAAGCTGAGAGCCAGATCTTTTCCACCTGCAAATCTCTCAGAAATCCTTGCCCTAGAGGCAGAGGTTTCTTCTCTCCTAGCTCTAAGAGGTATAGAGAGAGAGTACCTACCCTACACTGGGGCAAAGGATTGTACTCCAGGTACTTCCTAACCCCCAAAAAGACGGGAGAGTGGCGACCCATCCTGGACCTAAGATACCTGAACAAACATCTTTTAAAGCCAAAGTTCAAGGTGATAACTCTGGGAATTATCCTTCCCTTTCTAAGGCCAGGGGACTGGCTAGCCTCCCTGGACCTCAAAGATGCCTACTTTCACATTCCCATCAGGTGCTCCCACAGAAAGTACCTCCGGTTCAAGTTTCCCTCAGGGCACTATCAGTTCAGAGCAATGCCCTTTGGCCTAACATCAGCCCCAAGGGTGTTCACAAAGTGCCTGGCAGTAGTGGTTGCCTTCCTAAGAAGACAAAAGATTTCCATTTTTCCCATACTTGGATGACTGGCTCATAGTGGGCCAGTCTCCACACCAAGTCAAGTCACACCTGCAAGTGACCCAGCAAGTGCTCACTTCTTTAGGATTTCTTCTCAACCTACCAAAGTCAGTTCTCGAACCAGTGCAGCTCCTCACCTTCATAGGGGCAGAGCTGGATACGGTAAAGGCAAAAGCATTCCTTCCCCCTGGAAAGGGCAAGGACTCTCATGGAACTGGCCTCTTCATTCAGCCTTCAGGTGTCTCGACCAGCAAGGCATTTCCTTCAGCTACTGGGCCACATGGCAGCTTCTACAGCAGTGGTCCAAGGTGCAAGATTCCAAATGAGGGACATTCAGTTCCACTTAAGAGCCTTTTGGTCCCAAAGAAAGGATTCCCTTACCAAACTAACTCCAGTGACTCGAACTCTGATCCAAGCTCTGCAGTGGTGGCAGGATCAGGACAATTTGAGGCAAGGGGTTCCATTTGTCACTCAGTATCATTCAGTGGTCCTCAGCACAAATGCTTCCCTGCTTGACTGGGGAGCCCATTTGGGGGAACTTACCACCCAGGGACTGTGTTCGCCTCAGGAATCTCTGCTTCACATCAGTCTCTTGGAACTCAGAGCAGTGTTTCTGGCACTACAAGCTTTTTCCAAATCTGTAAAGAACAAGGTGGTTCAGGTCAGAACAGACACCACCACCATGTGGTACATCAGCAAGCAAGGAGGCAGTCTGTCTACTGCCTTGTGCACAGAAGCAATGAAGTTGTGGTCCTTGGCCTATTCCCTGCAAACCTCTCTGATAGCAGTTCACCTCCCAGGGAAGCACAATGTCCTAGCAGATGCTCTCAGCAGGATATCCCAGGGCCATCACGAATGGGCCCTAGATCCTCTGGTGGTGTAAATGATTTTCTCAAGATGGGTCACTCCAGAGATGGATCTTTTTGCAGCCCCAGACAATCACCAGCTTCCTCTCTTGTTGCCGACCCCCAGTCTTTGACTCAGTCCCCCTGGATGCTCTGTTCCTGAACTGGGAAGGGAAATTTCTGTATGCTCCCCCCCCCCCCCTTCCCTCTCCTGTTCAAAGTGCTAGTCAAGATAAGGTCACAACCATGCAAAGTGATTCTGATTGCTTCAGACTGGGCCAGGCAGCCAGGGTATCCCTTGTTGCTGTCCCTAGCAGTCCATCTTCCCCTGTCTCTTCCCAGGAATTACAATCTGTTAACATCCTCTCAGGAGAGGATTTGGTACCCCAGTCTTCAGTCTCTCAATCTCAAGGCTTGGCTCTTGAAGAGTTAGTTTGCAGATCTGCATTTTTCCCAAGGGGTTCTGGATATCCTTAAGGCTTCTCAAAAGCCTTCCACCAGAAAGACCTACAACTCCAAATGGAAAAGATTCAGCATTTGGTGTTCTAAGAAGAATATTTCTCCAGACTCTGCTGACTTGCCTACGGTTCTGGATTATATGGTCCATCTTAATGGCTTAGGTCTCAGACCAGTTACTCTCAAGGTACACTTGGCAGCTGTTTCTGCTTTCCTGTCGGTAGGCAAGTATTCCTCTCTGTCATCCCATCCTGTATTCTGTAAGTTTTTCAAGGGATTGCTGCACACCAATTCCCCCTTTAGGGATCCTGCTCCTGCTTGGGATCTTAATGTTTGCATTGCTCAACTTATGCAACCCCCTTTTGAGCCTTTGTCCTCAGCAGAGCTTAAGTACTTGACTTGGAAAACTGTGTTTTTTGGTAGCCATTACTTCTGCCAGACATATCGGTGAATTGCAAGCCCTGTCAGTGGAATATGATTTCATCTCTTTTCACAGAGATAAAGTGGTCCTTAGAACTAACAGAAAGATCTTACTTCGAGACACAGCTCTTGCAGCAGGTTACACCATTAGGACTAAACGACGGCGTCGGGACCAGGAAAAATTCTAGCTAGCTATCTTCAGCGGGGACCACCCCCGACGTCAGTCCTGCCTCCGACGTCAGACGTAGTAGATAAGGGGGCTGTCCCGCCCGATTCCCCAGTTCTTTCCCGCCGTCGACTTGCATGTCTCGACCCTTCGGTTCAGTCTCTAGCGCGCGACGCGTGGTTAAGTTCTTTCCTACGGGAAATTCGATTTTCTTCAATCAAGTTTTTCTCTGATGTCCTCTCCGACCTCCGGTCACTCCTCAGTGTGCTTGGGAAGCGGATCCTTCAAGGACCCTCCACGGCCTCGTCCGGTGCCTAGGCCCAGACCACGACACCGGGGCCTGCTCCTTTGCCAGGGGTTTAATAGCAGAACCCGGATCCGTGCAGAAGGCCCTTCCGGCTTTTTGCTGGAAGAAAAGCTTAAGATCATGTCTTCCAAGGGGGACTCTTCGAAAAAGGCCCACAAGCACGCTGAAAAACGTAGGGAGAAGGCCCCTTCCAGGTCCCCGTCTAGGCCCTCAGACTCGCGCAGCTCTGTTTCCAGGTCCGACCGCTCCCCTTCCCATCTCTCAGCCTCCCCCTGCTGTGGTCAAGAAGTCTTCTTCCTCTTCTCAGGCCAAGACTGCCAGACCTTCCTCGTCCTCCAGGGCCCTGGTCAAGTCTGGGGATCGCCACCATCACCATAAGTCGGGTTCCCGCCTTTCTGAACCTGATGTCAGGTCGGCTTCCTTGCCTCCTCGCAAGACCTTGGAGCTTACCTCTCTGAAGAGACCGCAGGACCCGACGCCGGTGCGCCCGTCGTCGTCCTCTGCTCACAGATCCCGGGCCGCCGTTGGCCCAGGCGACCGTCGCCCGGCCAGGTACATCAACCAGACGCCCGGTAGAAGGACGGTGCCCGCTCTAATGAGAGAAGAGACGGCCGGCCTCCGACCGGCGTCGGTCAGGAGACCATCACCGAGGAGAATTGACTCAGCCCTAGGACCAGGCAGGCGAGCTCGGTCCCTGTCGAGCGCCCAGAGAACCTCGCCATTACCCGAGCCCCCTGTGGAGCCGACGCCGGGACCCGACGACCGTCCACCGGCGCCCGGACCGTTGGGCCTTTCCATGGTAGAAGTGAAGGAGCTGTTCACTTACTGGTGGGTCACCATAAAGAAGGACATGGTTCCCACTCCACCTCCTCCTCTTCCTCCTACACCGATTACTCTCCGGTTCCTCGCCCCTCCCCGCAGGTGTGGCAGGCCGACCTACCTCCCGTCCGGGAGCACAGAACACCTCAAGGGAGACCAGACAAGCGGAGACCTCCATCCACCTCTTCCAGGTCACCCAGCCCTAAGAGACCCAGAAGACTCAGGCCGATCGCCTTCGATGGAGGACACGGGATCAGAGTTCTCAACATCCAGATCCCCATCTCCCCTCTCCATCCCTTCTCCAGATCTACACGAGATGCCAAAGTCTCCCTGGATGACCCTTGGTTCTCGGATATTATGAGACACATCTAAGAGAACATGGGATGGGATGCGGAAGAGCTAGACCCAGCTAGTAGCAAAAGTATCTTCGACAGAAGGACCCCAAGCCTGTGGTGGATAGCCACCTTGGTAGACACTTTCGTGGGCGTCCACCAAGGCAGCGTGGAAGCGTCCACATTCGCTCCAGCGATGCTGAAGAAAGCTGATCGCTTGTACAAGGCTCCCAGGAAGACCAGTACTTGACTCAGCATCCTCAGGCGACTCTCTGGTCATAACAGCCTCACATGACCGGTCCCAGAGACACGCAACATCTGAGCACCCTGCCACGCACCCAGAGTCCAAACAGCTGGAGCGCTATGGGTAGGCGCCTACATGCTTCCGCTACCTGTGCCATCAGATCCCTGAATTACTTGACCCACATGGTGCAGTTCCAAAACCCTGCCGGAACAGGGTCTGGGCGGCTGAAAAACTGCTGGAAGGTGAGCAGAAGGAGGAGATGCTTCAGCTCCTTCGTACGGGGGAACCCAAGTGTTACGAGCCGCGTATGACTCAGCGGACTCCTCGGCCCGAGCAGCAGCTTCAGGTGTATGCATCCGGAGACACTCTTGGTTGCTGCGTCTCGGCTTTATCCAGGACGTCCTGAAGAATATCAGGACCCCATTCGAGGAGAAGTCTTGTTTGGAAGCCCTCAAGAAGATTATCACCAAACTCAAGAGGCCGGGAAGGCGGTGAGGCTGGTTCAGGCCATGTACCGACCCAAGCTTAGTTCCTTTCGCAGGAACCAAAGCCGATTCGTGGACAGGCACAGAGGCAACAGTCCTGCCCGCTCCACAACAGAGGGCTCGGCAGAGCCAGGAAACAACCTGCAGGCCGAAGCCAGCGTACTTCCAAGCCGGTCCAGCCAGCGGGACCCTCAGCCACCACAGCCTGACTCCTTTCCGGCCCCCGCCCCTCAGGATCAACGGGAAATCATGGCCGGGGGTCGCATTTCGAACTTCCTGCCGGGATGGCAGGCTATAACCACCGACAGGTGGGTTCTTCAGTTGGTCGGAAGAGGCCACTTTATAGAATTCTCAGAAAAGCCACCCTCGAGGCCTCCTTTGCTCTCCCGGTACCTGGGTCAGCATAAGTCACTGATCTGGCAAGAAGTACTCGCGCTCTTGCAAAAGGGAGCGATAGAGTACATCCCGGAGAACCAGAGAGGACAAGGGTACTATTCCCACTTCTTCCTGGTTCCAAAAAAAACAGGGGACCTCCGTCCGATTCTGGACCTCAGCGACCTCAACGTGTTGGTGCATACAAGAGATTCCGCATGGTGACTCTTCCGGGTCTCATTCCCATTCTGAAGCAAGACGCCTTCTTAGCATCTCTAGACATGCAGGGCGCATACCTGCACATCCCTATAAGCTCAGGCGCACAAGAGGTTCCTGCACTTGAGTTTCTGACCACCACCTTCAGTTCGGGCCCTTCCATTCGGACTGTCATCCGCGCTGGGTCTTTACCAAATGCATGAGTCGTGTGCAGCGTCTTTAAGGAGCGGGGCCATATGTGTTCCGCACCTGGACGATTGGCTTTCATGGCCGCCTCCAGAGGCGTTGTTACAGCGATCCAGAGCACCCAGGACCTGTTCCGATCTCTGAGCATCCTAATCAACCGAAGTCTCTCCTGGTACCGTCGCAGAAGCTGCTATTTATAGGTGCAGTACTGGACACCGTTCAGGAAGAGCATTTCTTCCAGGCGACAGGCGGGCGCATCAGTCCCTCATCAGTGAGTTGTCGTCGAACAAGACCGTCCCTGCCAGAGTCGGTCCTTACGCTTGCTCGGACACATGGCTGCGCCATTCCTACCATCCTTTCAAGGTTCCACATGCGGGTAACTCAGTGGATACTCAAGGTGCAATGGGATCAAAGGCAAGACCACATGCAGCATCGGTCAGAATCACGAACACCGTGATTGAGACTGGCAGTGGTAGCTAGACCAGGGTCTCTCTCCCACGCGTCCCATTTATGGCGCTCCCGGAGGTAATCCTCACCACAGACTCCTTAGGTCTAGGTGGGAGACACACCTGGTGAGGTAAGAGTCCCAGAATGCGTGGACCCCTCTGGAGGCTCATCTCCATATCAGTGTCCTAGAGATGAGGCGGTCCTTTGTGCCCTCCAGGCCTTTCAGTCAGAAATCCGAGTACTCTCCTGCTTCAGACAGACAACACGGCGGTGATGTATTACCTAAACAAACAAGGATGCAAGACTCTTACCCCTTTGCAGGGAGGCCATGAGGGTGTGGGATTGGGTAATCGACATGGCGAATCTGATCACTGTACATGTTCCGGGGTGGACAACACGATTGCAGGCTGCATGGTGGCTCCCAGGCCAGAGTCCAGAGTGGGAACTTCAAGAGGTAGCAGAGGATCTGTTTCTTGATGGGGAACTCCAGAGTTGGACTTGTTCATATCCCATCCAGCATAAAACTGCCCAATTTTGCTTGCTAGATCCAGGGCCTGGTGTTTTCTGGCGAGATCGTTGTCCTTCTCCTGGGCGGACAGATTCCTCACGCTTTCCTCCTATTCCGTTGCTCCAGAGTTCTTCTCAAACTGCGCGAGGAGCAAGCAACCATGATCCTTGTGGCCCCTTTTGGCCCAGACAGATATGGTTCCTTTACTGATTCAACTATCCGGGAACCTCCGCTCCCGTTGCCGTTCAGCTCCATCTCTTGTCTCAGGAGGAAGGTTCACTGGTCCACCGGACTTCGCTCACTGAACTGCACGCATGGCTTCTAGAGACATAGCCATCTTGTGTCACGGGGTCTCGCAAGAGGTTGCGGAAGTTCTTTCTGCAGCCAAGCCGAGCCATGCGGCTCACGCCATGAAATGGCGCGTTTTTGTTTATGGTCGCGAGCCGCGATTTTTCCCCTTTAGGTTGCCCGGTGAGAGTGGTGTTGGACTACCTGCTCTCCCTTTTCCGTTCTGGCCTAGCCTACTCCTCTATCAAGGTACACCTCTGTGCCATCTCTACCTACCACCTTCCGGTGGGACATCGCACAGTGGCACAATTAGACGCCTCTCGTGAATTTTTGAGATGGGTGTTACATCTTAGGCCACCCATTAAGGACGCAGTGCCTCCATGGGATTTGCTCTTTGTCCTGGAGCAACTCGCGCTTCCCCCCTTCGAACCTGCCGCGGATTGCGAGCTGCATTTTCTGTCGTGGAAAACACTGTTTGAAGTTGCTGTTACTTCAGCGAGAAGAGTTTCTGAGCTTCACGCTCTCATGTGCAAAGAGCCTTATTTAGTTTTCCACCGGGACGGAGTATCCCTGAGGACGAATCCTAAATTTTTGCCTAAGGTGGTCTCTGCACTCACTCTCAATCAGGATATTGATCTGCCGGTCTACTTCCCGAATTACTCTGAGGAGAGGCACTGCTCCACACCCTGGATGTTCACCGCAGCTTGAGGTATTACCTCAACAGAACTAAACAACTTCGTAGTTCAGAGCAACTTTTCGTTTCCTTTTCTAAAAGAATGATGGGCCAACCAGTATCCAAACAGTCCCTGTCTCGCTGGCTTGTCCAGTGTATTTCATACTGTTATGATATCAAACAAAAGCCCCTCCCGAGTACAGTCTGGGGTCATTCTACTAGGGGTTTGGCCATCTCCTTTGCAGCACTCCGAAATGTCTCCACCTCTGCCATATGTGCTGCAGCCACTTGAGCTCTGTGCATACATTTATCAGGCATTATAGCCTGGACGCCTCTCGGCGAAAATAAGCCTGACGCAAGGCGTTGCTACGAGGTCTCCTTCCTAGATTCAGGACCTGGAATGTATTTCCTAGTTTCCTCCTCCCAGAATGTTGGCAGCGTTACTGCTTGGGAATCAGTCCTAATGGTGTAACCTGCTGCAAGAGCTGTGTCTCAAAGTAAGATAGTACAGTTACGTAAGAGCTTACCGTAACAGTAGATCTTCGAGAACAGCTCTTGCAGCAGGTACCTTCCTGCCCACCTTCCCCCTTGGAGGAGGCATGGCTTGCGCCTTTACTATCAGGGTTTTTCCCCCTTTGACTTCTGACGGTGGATCCTCGGTCTCCCATTTCGATGTCAGCCTGCGGCCGGAAGTCTCCGGCGGAAGAACTGGTGAATCGGGCGGGACCGCCCCCTTATGTACTATGTCTCATGTCGGAGGTGGGACCAACGTCGGGGGCGGTCCCCGCTGAAGATAGCTAGCTAGAATTTTTCCGTGGGGTCCTGACTCCTGCCGGCTTCAGTCCTAATGGTGTAACCTGCTGCAAGAGCTGTTCTCGAAGATCTACTGTTACGGTAAGTTCTTACGTAACTGTACTTTCTTGCCTAAAGTGGTTTCAGATTTCCACCTCAATCAGTCTATATCTCTCCCTGTTTTCTTTACTGATCATTCTTCCTCGGGGGAGAGGAGGCTACACAGTTTGGATGTTAAAAGAGCCCTTAGCTACTACTTAGAGCATGCCAAGGGTCACAGGTTCGAATCTCTCCAGTTGTTACTCACTTATGGAGAAGTTTGGAAGGGCAAACCTGCCACCAAGAGATCTATTGCCAGGTGGATTGTTTCTTGTATCCAATTCTGCTATGAAAAACTGGGTAGAACTCCACCCTCAGGCCTGAGGGCTTATTCCACAAGAGGTACAGCTGCTTCCCTGGCTGCTGCCAGGGATATCCCTCTCTTAGAAATTTGTCAAGCAGCCACCTGGAAAACAGTTCATACTTTTACCAAGCATTACTCTCTGGATATCCAGGCTAGGAGTGATGCTTGGTTTGTCACAGCAGTACTTCAGAGCCTGTTTCAAAAGTAGGTTCTATCCCTCCTCCATGGAGGTACTGCTTGGTAGTCTGCAATTGTCAGAATACAGCGAGACTTCATGTTGTTTGAAGAAAAAAGTACTCACCTTAGTAATTATGTTTCTTCTAGTGGAGTCTTGCTGTATTCTGACCCCCCCCCCCCCGCTTCCCCTCTCAGAATCTAGATTTTTGGGATGTGGGTGGGCAGGTGCAGTGTTGGCGCCCTAGAGGTGCTCCTCCTTTTTACACAGTCTTTTCTTCTTTGGGTGGAATGTTGTTTTATTTGATTGGTTTTTATTTTTGGGTTTCCTGGCTTGAGTCTTCCTTTGAGAACCAAAAACATCATATTTCTGCCAGTTGGCTAGTTAAAAATTTTACTGTTTCCACACAGAACACCTAGTGAGTTTTTGCTCGTAAAGATCTGACAGTTGTAGTTCGAATAACTAGCAGAGGCTTCAACCGAGCTCGAGATGAACATTCTGTGCCATGCATAGAAAAGTTAACCCTATGTTTTCCGGGGCAGTTGAAAGGCTGGAGCTAACTGCAATTGTCAGAATACAGCAAGACTCCACTAGAACAAACATAATTACTAAGGTGAGTATTTTTTTCTTCCTGGCTCTCAAAGCTTTTGCTCCCAGCATGGAAGGACAGACAGTTCAAATTTGAACGGACACCACCACTGCAATGTTCTACATAGACAAGCAGGGTGGTTCCAGATGAGGAATACTCTGTTTGGGAGGTCTGGTCTCTAGCATACTCTCTGGGAGTCGGCCTCTCGGCTATTCACCTCCATGGCAAAGTCAGTACTCTGGCAGATGCTCGTAAGTTGCATCAGTTAGGGCCAGAGCGAATGGACACTGAACAAGCAAGTACTAGCCACAGTGGTCAGGCGGTGGGGCACACCAGACGTGGATCTGTTTAGCACTACCCTCAATTTTCAGCTTCCTCGGTACTGTTGCAGGCCCCCAGTTCTGGGAACAAGTCTGGACGCCTGCTCTGGACTGGTAAGGGAGGTTCCTATACGCAGTTCCTCATTTTCCCCTAATAATCAGTGTGGGGGCTCTTACAGCAGGCTATCACATTCAGGACTATGCCGCAGGCACTAGGACCCTCCGGAAAACTTCTCAGCCAGCAATACCCATCAGGGACCGCCTCCCCAACGTCGTCTCCACCCTGACATCAGCCCTGGTACAAAAGGGGAGGACCCAGCTCCACCCCAGTTCTTTTCCCGCCGCGTCCTGTGCTCGTGAAGAGTTCCAGTTATTGGCTTACCAGCCCAGCAAAAAAACCTCTGTTCTAGGGACATGGATATGTTGTTCATCCACATGGTCTGGCAGGTTCCTTGCCGCTTTAAATTTTGCGGAAGGTCTTCAAGCTGGCTCCTCCACCCACCACCGGATGGTAAAACTCTCGGCTCCGCCCCATGACGTCAGATCTTCCTTACCACTTGGAAGCTCAGGTTCCTCCTTAACGCTCTGCGTGTACACTGGATCCTAATACTTCTGTTCGCCCGAAACTTATTTTAAAATTTTCAAGACTTCAGTGATCTTTCTCCCTCGCAGCTGCGATGGACAAATCGACTCCTGGATTTCGGTTGTGCCCTTGTGGGCAGAAGATGTCCAGGACAGACCCGCACTCCACGTGCATCTACTGCCTCGGCCTAGAACACGACCTGCAGGCCTGCGAGTCATGCCGTTCGTTTTCGGCCAACGTCCTGGAGGACCGCGCTGCCCGGTTACAGCTTGGGCGCCCCTAGAAGCACTACCTGCCGGTTAAGTTGAAGGAGGCCCTTTGGGCGGTTACTGCAGCGGCTGGCTCGGCTGAGCAACTCGAGCAGATGATCGCCCTCGAGGAGGAGGCGGCTCAGGCCGCATCATCTTATTCCTCGGTCGCAACATTTATCCCGCTCTCACTGGGTACCTCGTATTCAGCTTCTTTCAAGGAGGTTTGCCAATCCCTTTCCACGAAGGGAGAGGGGCCATTGGGAGATTCGGTCCAAAAAGACGGACTCAAAGAGTAAGTCCCATCGTCAGCGTTCGTGGGAGCAGGAGAGGTCCCCTTCCCTGGACAGTCGACTGTCTACTTCGGTCGAGGTTGCGGCTAAGGCCGCTGGCTTCCTGGCGTCCCGTCAGGCCAGCCAGCCAAGACACCCCGTTAGCGGTAGAGTTTTCACCACCGACCCGTCGAGACCGAGCTGTCATCTGGTGAGCCGACAACTCTTCACCGGTTCCCGTCGGAGAACCGAGACCTGCCTGCGCCCCGGTGCTGCAGTCCCGGTTAAGGCTTCGAGCTGAGGAAGGCGGGTGTCCACGTCCTTCCGGACAATTCCCGGAAGCGCCGAGGACTCGGGCGTCGTCTCGGTCCAGCCCGATCCGCCCAGCCGCGGTCTCAATACCGAGTAGCGGGCGCGCCGCTCGTCCTCGTCTTCCTCCTCGGAAGGGAGGCTTGGCGCAAATTGCGTCGGCGCTACGAAGACCTGATGTGGCAGCAGTTACTTCTGTCCGGGAAGAAGGCGGCGCCGTCGCCTTCCCGCCATCAGTGGCTGTCACCCAGGCGGCGAATAACCCTCGTTGTGGCGGGTGCCCAAGCCTGGGCCGGTTGTTCGGCCGAAACCAGCTGCCCCACCAGTTGTGGTGGAACCTCCACCTCCACAACTGAAATCAGGGGCGCCGACCAAGGACTCTCGGTCGGGTCAAGGCCTGCCCCACAGGTTGTCCGTCACCCTCACTCCCGACCGTCCTCGGCAGGTGGAGGGTGTCTTAGGCCCCAGGCAGCTCTTCATGGACTCCTCAGAGTCTGACGACTCATCCCTGTTCTCCAGGCCCATTGACCTGGAGTCCTCTGGGGGCCAGTCGATGGACGAAATCCCATCGTCTTTCATGGGTTTGCTTCAGCTCATCTCGGAGTTCACTGGGATGCAGCTCGAGCCCGTATCCAAGCGGGCCAAGTATCCCCTGACGGAGATACTGGACCGAGGGGATTCACCCTCGGAGGCCTTTCCGGTGGCTGAAGCCATTGTTGGCCCAGCCTTGGAGCTCTGGCAGCGGCCTGCTTCCTGTCCTGCACCTTGGCCAGGATGGCCCAGGAAGTATCATGGTCCCTACCCGGCTCTTTGCCGGGTTTTGGAACACCCTTCTGCCAAGGGTTGGTCACCGACAGCGTTTTCCGGCATTCGGGAGCGCTGGGGCGTCAGACAAGCCCCGACAGGAGTCCAAAAACTGGACTCGCCCGGGCGCAATGTGTACTGCGTCCTCACCTTGGCCTCCCAGGCCAGCTCGGCCGTACTGATGGCACACTTCTCCCCACGCCCTCATGGGCTCCTGGATGTGGTGATCTCTCATCTCCCAGCCGACCTGCAGACCACAGTCCGGCAGGTGCGGGACCAGGGTAGGGCAGTGGCTAAGCAGCAGCTCCAAACGGCTCTGGACATCGGAGACTCCTGTGCCAGATCGGTTGCGGCCGTGGTGGCCATGCGCCGCAGAGCATGGCTGAGGATATCCACCTTCATGGCGGATACCCAGCACAAACTGGCGGATGTCCCCTTTTTGGTTATCAACCTCTCCGTCCCTGGAGTGGAAGGTCACCTCCAGCGGATCGAAAAGTCCAATGCCACTCTGGACTCTGTCACCTCCGCCCAGAAGGACAAAGGCCGCCGACAGCAGCAGCACAAGTTCTTTTGTCCTTCTGCGCCTGCGGCACGTCCGGCCCAACAGCACCAGGGCCAGCAGGCTCGCGCTTGGCATCCCAAACCCAAGCCCGCGGCTTCCTCGAACAGGAAGCAGGGAGGTAAAGGCCCAGGAGGTCCCTCGGCCGATCCCTTCTCCAAGCCTGCCCAGTGACAGGTTGAGAGGTGTCGCCCCCAGCCTCGTCACTCCCCCCTGGGTTCCCCCCCGTGGGGGGACAGCTCCGCTACTTCCTTTCTGCCTGGTCCGCTATCACCGTGGACCGTTGCGTGTTGGAGGTGGTAGGAAAGGGCCTGCCCCTGGAGTTCGAGCAGGCCCCGCCCTTCCGAGCAGTTGCCCCTCGTGGGGGCTACGGGGTCCGCAGCCTTTCTGTTGGCTCGCCGAGCCGATATTGCCCTGCTCTTCGAAAAAGAGGTGATCAGGAAAGTGGCGGATCCTCCTCCAGACCCGGGGTGTTTGTCCAGGTACTTCCTGGTCCCAAAACGGACGAGGGGGCTGGCGCCCCATTCTCAACCTGCATGACCTGAACAGGTTCCTAAGGTCTCGGACCTTCAGGATAGTCACTCTGGCTCAGATAATCCCATCCTTGGAGCAGGCGTGTGGTTCTGTTCTCTGGACCTTCAGGCGTGTTCTTTCATGTCCCTAATCCGTCCGTCCCACCAGAATCCCTCCGGCTTCAGGCGGAGGGATCCCTACAGATTCGGGCCATGCCCTTGGCTTTTCCCTAGCTCTCAGGGTCTTCACCAAATGCATAGCACTGGTGACAGCATTCCTACGGTGCTGAAGGGTCCGGGTGTACCCCTACCTGGACGACTGGCTGATTACAGCTCCCTCCAGAGCGGAGGTGGAGCGGTCCGGAGATCTGGCCCTCCAGGTTTGCTCTCAGGTTGGCCTCCTCAATGAGGCCAAGTCGGAACTTGTGCCAAAGCAGGTGATACAATTCATCGGGGCAGAGCTTGACTCTCTACGAGGCAGAGCACGGCTCCCGGCGGACAGGGCCGAGGTTCTTTCCTCCTTTGCCCAATCACTTCAGGTTGGGGAATCGCGCCCTGCCCGGGACTTCCTGCGCCTCCTGGGCCTCACGGCAGCCTGCACCAGTGTTGTCCGTTGGGCCTGCTGGTACATGCATCCCCTTCAATGGGGGCTGGCTAGCCAGTGGTCACAGCACTTTGATCCGCTGGATCAGCTCTTGACAGTGACCCAGGGGATGTGGAACGCTCTCCAGTGGTGGACTGTTCCAGCACATCTGTAGGAGGGCATCCCGTTTGTCCGCCCCGAGCCGACGGTCTCGCTATCGACCGATGCCTCTCTGGGTTGGGGTACCCATCTGGGGGAGTACAGGGCGCACGGCCTCTGGTCCCTCAGGAGTCCTGATGCCATATCAACCTGCTGGAGCTTCGAGCGGTTCGTCTAGCCCTCACCGCCTTCGCTCCGTTTCTCTGAGGGTCAAGTGGTTCAGGTCCAGACAGACAATGCCACGACCATGTACTACCTAAACCGCCAGGGCGGGACGTGCTCCTTGCCTCTCTGCAGGGAAGCTCTCTGCATTTGGTCACTCGTGCGCAGCCTGGAGGCGGATCTCCTCACCATTCATGTGGCAGGAGCCTCCAACACCCTGACCGATGCCCTAAGTCGGATAGGGGCTGCGTCTCACGAGTGGTCTCTCCTGCTGGAGGTAGTACAAGATCTCTTCTCCCACTGGGGCACGCCTCAGGCGGACCTGTTTGCCCCAGGGAGATTGCAAAGCTGAGACTGTTTCATGCTCAGCAGGGCTCACTGCAAGGGGATGCCTTCTTGAGGCCGTGGACCCCGGGCCTCTTCTACGCCTTTCCCCAATTTCCCTTGATCCACAAGGTGCTTCTCAAGGCGAGGAGGGACAAGGCGCAGGTGATTCTGGTAGCCCCAGACTGGCCCTGCCAGTTCTGGTATCCAGATCTCCTCAGTCTCAGCTCCAGGCTCCCGAGGCTGCTTCCAGCCCGCCGGACCTGATGTCAGTCAATCAGGGGAAGGTATTCCATCCAGACCTTCAATCCCTGCACCTGACAGCCTGGTTCCTGAGCAGCTAGAGTTCCAGGCCTTGGGTCTTTCCGATGAGGTCCTCAACGTCGTTGAGGCGTGCCGTAAGGAGTCTAATAGAAAATGCTACGCCTTCAAATGGAAGAGATTCTCCATTTGGTGTCGGGGCAAGGGCCTGGACCCTTCCTCGGCAAGCATTCTGGACTACCTGTGGTCCCTTTCTCAGCTAGGGCTTCGGTCGTCGACCCTTAAGGTGCACCTGCCAGCCATCTCTGCTACTGGGCACGGGCCGGAAAGCAGTCGGTGGCGCAGGAGAAGGTGGTCGGGCGCTTTTTCATAGGCCTCGATCCCATATCCCCTCCGGTGCGAGAACCTCCACCCCTGTGGGATCTACTGCTGGTATTGGCTAAGCTCATGGGCAAGCCATTCGAACCGATGCACAGGTGTGACATCTCTCATCTGTCATGGAAGACCGCCTTCTTGGTGGCTATCACGTCAGCCAGAAGGATGGGAGAGCTCCAGGTGCTTTCCATCGAGTCTCCTTATCTGGCCTTCCACAGGGACAAGGTTGTCCTGCGCCCCCACCCGAAGTCCTTCCGAAGGTGGTGTTAGAGTTTCACCTTAACCAGGTGTTGACTCTGCCGGTGTTCTACCCCAGTCACCTCGGGAGGCGAATATAGTCTCCATACTTTGGACCCTAGAAGGCAGCTCGCTTATTGAAGGAGGCGGAGGCTGAAGTTCGGGAGAGGTTCGCCAGCTGTTTGTCACCTACGCTGAAGCCGCACCTGGCAGACCTGCAGCCAAGCGGACGATAGGCAGGTGGGTCACCTCCTGCATAGATCTCTGCTATAGGTTGGCGGGCATGGAGCCTCCCAGAGGATAAGAGCTCATTCTACCCCATACCGCTGCATCGGTGGCTGCTTCCAGGGATGACCCTATCCAGGAAATCTGCAGGGCTGCTACCTGGAAGTCAGCACACACCTTCATCACCCACTACGACATCGACCTTGAGTCATGCCGGGATGCTGGTTTTGGGGCCTCTGTTCTCCAGTCTTTGTTCCCTAAGTAGGGGTGTCCTTGCCTCCCTTCTCCCGGAGAACTGCTAGGAGTCTGCCAGACACTGTGGATGAACAACATATCCATGTCCTTAGAAATACAGGTTACTCACCTGTAACAGGAGTTCTAGGAATGATATGTATTGTTCATCCTACATTTTCCTGACCTCCCGGCCGGCGCTGGCCTGGCTTCAGCGGGCTAGATCTGTCATCATGGGCGGGCCGAGGTTTTACCACCGGGTGGGTGGGAGAGCCAGCTTGAAGACCTTCCGGCAAAATTTAAAGTGGCAATGAGCGTGCCAGACAGTGTGGATGAACAACATATACCATTCCTAGAACTCTTGTTACAGGTGAGTAACCTGTATTTTTTTCACCTTTTTGAGCATTTTTCTCCACAGTTTCGATAGTTTTCTCTGTCTACCGACATATGTCCTCCCCGTCCTTGGTCTTCTGGTCGGGACCCCACGTTAACAAGTGCAGTTGCAGCCGCCAGATACAGTCTAAAGACTGGCACAAGCAGTGCGTTTTTTGCCTGGGTCCTGAACACGACACTGCAGCCTGTTCGTCCTGCCAGAAATTCACCAGCCAGATTCAGATCCTCCGATTGAAGGCCCTGAAGGTATTCCTGCTTGAAAAGAAAATGGACCTGCACACCTCAGGGGAAAAGCCAAAAAGGGACAAAACCAAGCGGTCCGGCGAAAAAGACCGTAGTCGGTCCTGGCACTGGTCCAGGTCTCGGTCTTGCCCCCGTTCGCGGCCTTCTCCCAAGAAAGTCTGTGGTTCGACGGACTCGGGTGAGCGTCCAAAATCAAAAGATCAGGCTAAGGCTGGGCCTTTGGGGGAGAGGGCAGCGAAGCCTAAGGTGATTCCGGTAAGGGTCACCGTTAAGTCCTCAGAGGGCGCAAGCTTCGGCCCTGCCTTCCAATGCCTGGCCGCTGCCAGTCAAGTGTGCGCCCTTGGAGTCTAAGGACACTCTGGTGCCCCCGGTTGGTACCCCGTCGTCTGTCCCCTTACCGACGCCGCGTGATGAGGCGATAGATCTGGACGCAGCTGACGATGGGGCAGCATCTCCTTGCCCCAAGTCCTCTTCCCCCCGGGGCTCAGAAGGCGGTTCTCCTTCCAAGGTCAGCCCTGCGGATATTCCTTTTCAGGGGAAAGCGGCCTCTGTTTTTCCTTCTGGTGGGGGCAAGTCCAGAAGTGGACCCCCCCCCGGCCCTGGTGCGGACACTTGGTGAACCACAGCCAGAATGTGCTTCTTTGCCAAGGAAGACCCCCGAGAGGCCTCAGCCTACACCTCCTCCTAGGGCTCGTTCCCATTTACGGTCCGTAGACAGACAGCGCTGCTCAACCAGATCAGGTAGCAGACGCCGGGTCCTGTCTCACACCAGGAGCCGTTCCCGTTCTGTTAGACGGGACCGCTCCCGACGTCTGTCTCCGCTTCACTGTCTGTCCCATGACCTTCAGACCATCATCGGTTGGTGAGTCACTGACGCTTGAGTGGGGCTAGCCATAAGGATAGGTCTGGCTACTAGTCACCCAGTAGCCCTTCCTCCTCTTCTTCGTCTTCTTCCTCTTACTTTTCGGGAATCAGGGGTTCCCCAGGAGAGAAGGACCAGTCCCGCTCGCCTCCTGACTGTCCTACTTTCATGGACGTAATAAGGCACATCCAGGCCTCCAGTGAGCAGGATATGGAGGACCTGGATCCGGAACTCTGGCGATTGGTTAAGTACCTGAGGCCAAAGGAGCCTAAACCATTAGTGGTGCCTCCTTTGCTGGACACTTTCCAGGACCTCACCCAGATTACCTGGAAGCGTCCGGCTTCGGTCCTGGCGGTTTCTAAGAAATCGGACAGGTTGTATAGAGCCCCGTGGAATGAACCATTTTTGGGCACGCACCCTCAGGCGGACTCTTCAGTTATTACGGCTGCTAATGCCAAATCTAAGCAGCCCAAACACTTCAGCTTGCAGCCTTCCAGTCCGGAGTCTCGTTATTTGGACCAGGTGGGCAAGAAAGTGTTTTCTGCCTCCACCTGTTCAGTTAGGTCCGTGAATTTCCTTACGCATATGGTCCAGTACCAGAATGCGCTATAGGAGCTGGGACAAGAGCTGGTAGACACCTTGGCAGACTCCGATAAGAAAATGGAGATTCTGGATGTCCTTGTACGACACTGCAGATACGGCAGCGTCCGATTTCTGCCTCAGGCGCCATTCCTGGTTGAGGGTCTTTGGCTTTCACCAGGATCTGCAGTCCGGCATCCGGGACTTACCTTTCCAGGGTACTGTTTGGTTTGGGCAGGAGACGGAGTCCCTTATCTCTCGCCTCCAAGAGTCAGGCAAATTCATCAGGTTGGTCCGCCAAATGTACCGTGGAGACCAGCGGAGACCGCGAAAGTGGCCATTTTGGAAGCCCTCAGGTGGTCTAGCCTATGGCAGTCAGCAGGGCCAGAGAGGAGGCTTGCAGCGCTCTTCCCCGTGGGCGGAAGTCTTCCCAGGCCTCTCTGCCCACCCCTGGGTCCGCCAATGACTCCCTTCTGATCTCTCCCCGGCAGAGGTTCCAGGGAGATGGTAGGGAGTCTCTTCTCCCTAAACTTTCAGGGATGGAGCTCGAGTACTGCGAACAAATGGGTCCTAGACGTCATAAGGAGAGGACACACTTTAGAGTTCACGGAGATTTCTCCAGACACTCCACCAAGGTTCTCCAGATATCCTCCTTCTCATATCCTTCTCATAGAAGGAGAGATACAGGTCCTCTTGCAAAAAAGGGCGATAGAACCAGTCCTCCTGTGGCAGCAGGGGAAAAGGGTATTACTCCCACTTCTTTCTGGTCCCAAAAAAGACTCAGGACCTTTGTCCCATTCTGGACCTGAGCTCTCTCAATCATTATACAGTGGCGTGAAAAAGTATTTGCCCCCTTCCTGATTTTCCCTATTATTGCATATTTGTTACACTGGGTGTTTTCAGGTCTTTAGACAAAATGTAATATTAGATAAAGGGAACCTGAGTGAACAAATAATGCTTGTTTTATTTTTTTTTTTTACTTATTTCATTTATTTAATGAAAACAGTTAACCAACACCAACTAGCACTGTGTGAAAAAGTAATTGCCACCTTTAGCTACAATGACTGCAACCAAACGCTTCCTATAATCCAATATCAGTCTTTCACATCGCTGTGGAGGAATTTTAGCCCACTCTTCCTCGCAGAATTGCTTTAGTTCAATGACATTGGTAGGTTTTCGAGCATGAACTGCTCGTTTCAGGTCCTGCCACAGCATCTCTATTGGGTTTAGGTCTCTGGACTTTGACTAAGCCACTCCAAAACTTTAATTTTACTTCTTTTCAGCCATTCTGATGTGGACTTGCTTTTGTGTTTTGGATCATTGTCTTGCTGCATGACCCAACTACGCTTCAGCTGACGGACGGATGACCGGACATTCTCCTTAAGAATTTTCTGGTACAGAGCAGAATTCATGGTTCCTTCAATCATGGCAAGTCGTCCAGGTCCTGAGGCAGCAAAGCATCCCCACACCATCACACTACCACCACCATGTTTGACTGTTGGTATGATGTTCTTACTGTGGAATGCTGTGTTTGCTTTACGCCAGACATAATGGGATCCATGTCGTCCAGAAAGTTCCACTTTGGACTCATCTGTCCATAGAACATTTTCCCAAAAGGCTTGTGGATCATCCAGGTGCTTCTTGGCAAATGAGGCGAGCATTTATGTTCTTCTTGGTTAGCAGTGGTTTCCGCCTTGCTACTCTCCCATGAAGCCCATTTTTGCCCAGTCCCTTTCTGATGATGGAGTCATGAACACTGACCTTAGCTGAGGCAAGAGAAGCCTGCAGTTCTTTGGATGTTGTTTTAGGATCCTTTGAGACATCCTGGATGATTTTACGCTGCGCCCTTGGAGTAATTTTGGCAGGCTGCCCACTCCTGGGAAGAATCGGTACTGTTCCAAATGTTCTCTATTTGGAGATTATGGCTCTCACTGTGGTTCGATGGAGTCCCAGAGCCTTAGAAATAGCTTTGTAACCCTTTCCAGACTGATAGATAGCAACAACTTTTTTCCTGATCTTTTCAGGAACTTCCTTTGATCGTGGCATAATGTGCTTGTTGAATCTTTGTGCTGGTAACGTGACTGATGGTGAGGGTCAAAATAAGTGAGGTTTATATTGAGCAGGGCTGGCTGTGTTCAGTCAGCTGACTCTAATTATCCCTTTAATTGGGTTGATTTAACTAGGGAGCAGTTACTTTATCACACAGTGCCAGTTGGTGTTGGTTAACTTTTTTCATGAAATAAGTAAAAAAAAAAAAAAAAAAAAAAAGTGTTACTGTATTTGTTCACTCAGGTTCTCTTTACCTAATATTACATTTTGTCTAAAGACCTGAAAACATCTAGTGTGACAAATATGCAATAGAGAAAATCAGGAAGGGGGCAAATACTTTTTCACGCCACTGTATAGAGTACAGAAGGTTCCGGATGGTAACCCTTCCAGGTATTCTTCCTCTGCTGCACCAAGGTGACTGGCTCTGCTCCCTAGACATGCAAGATGTGTACATGCATATCTGGGTCTCCCCCCCCCCACAGGAAGTTCCTGAGGTTCCACTTCCAGGGGGAACATTATCAGTTTCGAGTTCTTCTGTTCGACCTCTCCTCTGCTTCTCAAGTCTTCACGAAATGCTTGGCAGTAGTGGCTGCGGCTCTAAGGCGTCAAGGTCATTATGTCTTCCCTTACCTGGACGATTGGCTGCTCGCAGCCCCGTCAAAGTCACGCCTGCTTCAAGCTCTCTGAGACACCTATACTGTCTTCAAAGACCTGGGGATCACCCTGAACCTTCTAAAGTCTTCCCTGGAACCCAGCCAAAGACTTGTCTTTATCAGAGCGGTCCTGGATTCGATCCAGGGCGCATGGCTTTTCTACCTCCAGAGAGGGGCGATCACTTGCAGGAAATAGCCGGATCGGTTCTGGTAACTCCTCAGGTCCCAGCAAAGACCTTCCTCAAGCTTCTGGGGCACATGGCGGCGGCCATTCCAGTAACTCCTTTGGCCCGCCTTCACATGAGAATCCCCACAATGGATTCTCAGGGTGCAGTGGGATCAGTGCTCAGACGACGTCGCCGTCATGGTCAGAGTCAGTAAGGAGAACACTTTTTTGGTGGATGGATCCACTCAATTTAGAAAAAGGGGTCTTCTTCCATCCGGAGCCCCCGAATCAGACCCTTACAGTGGATGCCTCAGATTTGGGTTGGGGAGCACATCGAGCGGCCCACCAAATGCAGAGCATTTGGACACCCAAGGCGCGCGAACTCCACATCAGTGTACTAGAGATGCGAGCGGCCATCAATGTGCTACACGCCTTTCAGGAGGACCTTGTACCTGGTTCAGATGGACAACATGGCGGTCGTCTTCTATATCGACAAGCAAGGGGGCGCACATTCTTGGGAGGCAATGAGAGTCTGGTATTGGGCACTGGAACGGCACATCTCACTTTCCGCGGTGCACGTTCCAGTGTCTTAAATGACTTGGTCGGCAGTCTAAGCAGATCTTGGTCCAAGGCGCACGAGTGAGAGCTACTGCAGTCAGTGGATCAGCTGTTCGACACATGGGGTCGTCCAGAGCTAGAGCTGTTTGTGTCACCACGCAACGCCAGACTGCCAGTTTTCTGCTCGCGAGAGCCCGTGCCTGGTGTTTTTTGGCCAGACGCGTTGTCCCTTTGTTGGTCAGGGAGGTTTCTTTACGCCTTCCCTCTTGTCCAGAGGGTTCTGTTGAAGTTACAGGCATCTGGATCCCATTACCTGTCCCATTAACTCAGCTCTACAGTATCTCCTCTCCTTATACCAGCAAGGCTTGAGCTTCTCCTCCATAAAGGTGCACATGTGGGCCATCTCTGCTTATCACGCCCTTTCGGGAGACAGGGCCTTAGTCCAGTTGGATGTGGCCTGCACCTTTTTATGAGGGAGTCTTCACATGAGACCTCCCATTCGGGACCCTATCCCACTGTGGTACGTCATTTTTGTGTTGGAGAAGCTTACTCTTCCCCCGTTTGAACCTGCAGCAGATTGTGAGCTGCGATATATTTCCTGGAAGGTTGCTTTTTAGTTGCCATTACGTCGGCTCAAAGAGTTTCCGAGCTTCAGGCTCTGATGTGTAAAGAGTCGTATTTAATTTTCCACAGGGAATGGGTTTCCCTGAGGACGAACCTTAAGTTTCTTCCAAAAGTGATCTGTGAGTTGACCCTCAACCAGTCGGTTGACCTTCCAGTTTATTTCCCTTCTCCCTCTAACAGAGTGGAAGCTCTCCTTCACACTTTGGACGTCCACAGGATGCTGAGGTATTACCTAAGGCGAGCGGCTAATCACTGTAAATCGGAGCAGCGGTTTGTGGCATTTGCACCACAACACTTGGGTAGACCGGTGTCCAAGCAGACCATTTCTAAATGGATTGTCCACTGTCTCTTTCTGCTATGAGAAGCACAACAAGACCCTTCCGGGCCTGGTTAGGGGTCACTCCACCAGGGAGTGTTTGCTTCCTTCGCCACGCTGCGGAACATCTTGATTAGGGACATGTGCGCGGCCGCTACCTGGAATTCAGTGCATACTTTTGTAAAGCACTACAGCTTGGACATTGCCTCCAGACGCTGTGCCGATTTCAGCCTGGTATTCCTTCAAGGACTATTGTCTTGAGCCTCCGTGTCCAGCTTCCTCATTTCCACCTCCCGGGGTCGATTACCTCCTTTGCGAGGGACTGATTGTGATAGCCTGCTGCAGGAGCTCCCACTCGAGGTAAGATCGTAGTTACGTAAGAACTTACCGTAACAGTAGATCTTCGAGAGGAGCTCTTGCAGCAGGCGTCACTTTCCTGCCCTCCATCCCCCCCCTTTTCGAGGTGTGCAGAGTTTCATCTTCCACTTTCATTGCTCTCCTGTCAGGACTGCTCAAGGGCCTCTCATGGGAACTGGGGTGGAGCTGGGTCTGTCCCCTTTTTGTACCAGGGCTGACGCTGGCGTGGATCCGTCTTGGGGGTGGGGCACGGGGCGGTCCCTGCTGGGTATTGCTGGCTGAGATGTTTTCCGGAGGGTCCTAGTGCCTGCGGCATAGTCCTGATTGTGATAGCCTGCTGCAAGAGCTCCTCTCGAAGATCTGCTGTTATGGTAAGTTCTTATGTAACCGTACTTTTTGCTGAAACTCAGCAGCCTGCATCGATAATCCTAGTGGCTCCGGACTGGCCCAGGCAAGCCTGGTACCATCTCCTCTCAATGTCCTGCAGCAGGCCCATTCGCCTGCCTCCAGCTAGCTCCCTGCTGACCCTTCCTCAGGTGGGAGTGCATTACCCAGACATGCACTCTTCACCTCAAGGCCTGATTCTTGAGGAGTTGAGAGTTTCCATCCTCGCAGTACTGTGAGCAGGTCCTTAAGATCTTACTTCGAGAAACAGCTCTTGCAGCAGGTTACACCATTAAGACTGAAGCCGGCAAGTGCCAGGACCCCACGGAAATTTTCTAGCTAGCAGTATTCTGCGTGGACCGCCCCCGACGTCAGGCATAGTACATAAGGTGGTGGTCCCCCAGAATCCCCAGTTCTTTTCCCGCCGTCAACTCTCCAGCATCGGCCTCTGTCTCTACCTAGCGCACGATGACTTAGAACTTCAAGAGTTTCTCCAAACTGATGTCCTCTCCGACTCCTTCAATCGAGGGACACCTTTCCAAGTGTGCCTGCGGAAAACAGACCCCTTTTAAGGATCCTCATTCCTCCTGTGTAGTGCTTAGGCCCGGACCATGACACCAAAGCCTGCACTTTCTGCCAAGGGTTCAACAGCCGCAGCAGGATCCGCCATCAGAAGGCACTTCAGGCTTACCTGCTGGAAGAAAGACTTAGTAGGATGGACCAAGAACCTTCCTCCAGGGGCGATTCTTCTTTCAAGGCCCATAAACACCGGGAGAAAGTAAAATCCAGATCCCCGAACCGGGCCTTGGACTCCCGTAGCTCAGGCTCCACCAGGTCGGACAGCTCTCCCTCCAGGGCTCGTTCTCAGCCCCCTCCGGTCAAAATCTGAGCCTCAGGCGGCTCTTCGACTCTCCAGCCCATCAAGACTTCAAGGCCCTCGGCTTCCTCTACATCCTCTCGGGCCTCTTCCAAGTCTTCAGAATGCCACAAGTCTTCCTCATCGACCTGATGTCGGGACCCCGACTCCAGGTCGGTCTCCCAGCCTCCCAGAGGTCTGGATCCACCCAGGAAGATTAAAGACCTGACATCCAGAAAGCGGATGTCGGACGAAGCACCTGATGTTGGCCAAGCACACCAAGTCGGCCAGGTGTTCGCTGGAGCTGCGGACACCAGCCAGGCACCAGACGCCAGCAGGGCGTTCGTCGGACCCGAAGACGTCGGCCTCGCATTCACCGGAGCCGAGACCGCTCTCAGTCACCGGTGGACACCGGTCACAGGGACTCAACGGAGGAGGACATGACGCTGCCTGAAGACCAGGCGGGCGACACTGAGGATGCTGGGCTCCCGAGGGAACCTTCGCCCAACCCGGAGCTATTCACCTCCCAGGCAAACTCAGTTCTCTGGCGGATGCTCTAAGCCGCATCAGTCAAGGTCAGAGCGAATGGACACTGAACAGGCAAGTACTAGCCACAGTGTTCAGGCAGTGGGGCACACCAGACGTGGATCTGTTTGCCTCCTCTCAATTTTCAGCTTCCTCAGTACAGTTGCAGGCCCCTAGTTCCGGGAACACTTCCTCTGGATGCTCTGATCCTGGACTGGACAGGGAGGTTCCTATACGCATTTTCTCCCTTTCCCCTGATATTCAGGGTTTTGCTGAAACTCAGGCAGCAGCCTGCATCCATGATCGTAGTGGTTCCGGACTGGCCCAGGCAAGCCTGGTACCCTCTCCTCCTCTCAGTGTCCTGCAACAGGCTCATTCGCCTGCCTCCAGCTCGCTCCCTGCTGACCCTTCCTCAGACAGGAGTGCAGTACCCAGACGTATACTCTCATCACCTCAAAGCCTGGTTCTTGAAGAGTTTGTTTCCATCCTCACAGTCCCCTGAACAGGTCCTTAAGATACCGAGGATGGCTAAAAAAACGAACACTAAGAAGACCTATGCAGCCAAATGGAAGAAGTTTTCCCTCTGGTGCAAGAGTGAAAAGGTCGAACCCCTATGAGCTTCAGACCCTCAGCTGCTAGACTACTTGGTACACTTACAGGCATTAGGCTTGAAACCATCTGCCCTCAAGCTTTACCTGGTGGCAGTTTTTCCCACCTTTCGGTGGGAAAGAAATATTTTTTTTCCCGTGACATTTTCAAGCAGTTTTTCATAGGTCTCTTGCACCTCCAGCCTCCAACCTGGGAGCCCGTTCCTCCTTGGAACCTGAACCTTTGTATAGATGGACTCATGAATCCACCCTTTGAGCCAATGTCCATGGCCCACATCAAGTTTGAAACTTGGAAAACTGTCTTCCTGGTAGCTATTACGTCTGCCTGGAGGATTTCAGAGCTACAGGCCCTGTGCACTGAGCCGAATTGCATCATCCCTCACAACGTTAAAGGTGAGCTCAGGACAAATAGGAAATTTCTGCCAACGGTGGTTTCGGAGTTTCACTTGAACCAGTCCATTACTCTGCCTGTCTTCTTTACTGAGCAGTCCACTCCTGGTGAGCAAAACCTGGTCAACAAAAACTAAATAAATAAAAAGCTCCACAGCCTGGATGTCAGAAGAGCCATCTTTCACTGCCTGGAGCATACTAGGCAGTCCAGAGGCTCTTCCACTCAATTGTTCCTCACCTATGGGGATGTAGGCAGAGGAAGACCAGCTACCAAGAGAACTCTTTTTCATTGGTTGGTCTCTTGTATTAGATTCTGCTATGAGAAAGCTGATCACCAACCTCCAGTGGGGCTCAGGGCCCACTCCACCAGGGGCACTGTAGCCTCGCTTGCAGCAGCAAGGGACATTCCTCTACTGGATCTGTGCAAAGCAGCTACCTGGAAATCTGTGCATACCTTTGTGAAACACTACAGTTTGGATATGCAGACCAGATCTGATGCCAAATTTGACAGGGAGGTTCTGCAGAGCCTCTTTCCTAAGTAGGTTCTCTGCCCACCTCCAACTTCGTACTGCTCGGTAGACTGCAAAAAAGTTACTGATGCTAAAGGACTCCTGGGGTAAGAAAAAATTACTCACCGCAGTAATCTTTATTCCAAGGGCTCCTTTAGCACAAGTAAGCTCCCACCCGGTTGACCTGTTGGAGAAGGGCTCTTTATGTCACCTTTTACCAAATTTGAAGTTTCTTATTGATGAGTTTTTAGCTCGTGTTGCTGTTTCTGTGTACACTGTTTGTGGACATTTGCATGTTTTTTGAATCCTGTTGATTCTTTTTTGGGGCAAATGCCCTTGTATTTCCTTGAACAAATTCTGAAGCCTTCAACAGCTCTCACTCAGCGCACCCCCTTCCTGCCTTCTGATTGGCTTAGCCCTAAGCTCATTTAAGTATCGTCAGTGGCAGTTGCACCTAGCCAGCTAAGTGCAAAAAGTTACTGATGCTAAAGGACCCCTTGGAAGAAAGATTATTGTGGTGAGTAATTTTTTCTTTTTTGACTACCACCATTTATCCAGCTGTACTTTGGTTAGCACTTGTAGCTCTGAGAGTTTGTTCCCCGGATTTTTGGTATTTACGCACATTACCCCTTCCCCCCAAATGTCAGACTTTCCCCTTTGGCTGTACCTTCCACTGCACATTTGCCTTTGCCTGCTTTTGGTGGAGTGAGGGAGAACAGTAGTGTTTGTATTCCTGAAACCAGCCAAACTGCATGCACAACGATGATTGCACAGCTTGGTATGGGCATATCTCAGTCTTGGTTTGGTGTAGCCAATGATCTTACTTCGAGACACAGCTCTTGCAGCAGGTTACATCATTAGGACTGAAGCCGGCAGGCGCCAGGACCCCTCGGAAACTTTTCTAGCTAGATATCTTCAGCGGGGACCGCCCCCGACGTCGGTCCCGCCTCCGACGTCAGGCGTGGTACAAAAGGGGGCGGTCCTGCCAGAATCACCAGTTCTTTCCCGCCGTCGAACTGCATGCCTCGACCCTCCGGTCACAGTCTAGCGCGCGACGCGTGGTTACAGAACTTCCTTCGGGAAATTGTCTCCAATCAAGATTTTATCAACTCTGATGTCCTCTCCGACCTCCGGTCATCCGTCCAAGTGCGCATGTGGAAAACAGATCCCCTTCAAGGACCGCATTCCGCATCGTCCGGTGCCTGGGCCCAGACCACGACACCAAGGCCTGCTCCCTGTGCCAGGGGTTCAACAGCCGCACCAGGATCCGCCGGCAGAAGGCCCTCCAAGCATTTTTGTTAGAAGAGCAGCTTCGGGCCATGTCCTCGAAGGGGGAATCGTTACACAGACACGCGGAGAAGAAGAAGAAGGAGAGGGATCTTCCCCGGTCGCCGGCTCGGGCCTCCGAGTCCCGCAGCTCTGGTTCACGGTCGGACCGGTCCCCGTCTAGGGCCTCGTCCCTTCCCCCGGCTGCGGCTCCAGTTCCTAAGTCTGCTCAGGCCTCTTCCGCCAGGCCGTTGTCTTCTTCAGCCCAGAAGGCCGTGGTGAAGTCCGGGGAATGCCACCACCGTCACCACAAGTTGGGCTCCCGCTCCTCGGCCCCCGATGCCCGGTCTTCCTCACCCACCCGGAAGATGTTGGATCTGGCCGGGTGGATCGGCGTCGGCCGTCGCCACCGTTCCTCGGGCCGTCGTTGGCGGCCGTCGGTCTCGATCCTGCATCGGACGTCGGTGGGGATCGGCGTCCGTGTTGCCTGGACCGAGGGCTCCTGCGCCCGGCGGCTGTCGGGCGAGTCCCTCGCGGAGGAGGGAATTAGTCCAGCCCGAAGACCAGACAGGCGTCCCGGCCCGAGCAGTCTCCCTAGGGTCCTCGCCACCGCCCGAGGCCCCAAGGAGCCATTGCCGGGACCTGACGACCGGCCCTCGCCCTCGGAGCCGACATCGGGGTTGTCCCGGAAAAGAAGCATTGGCAGAGGTGAAGGACCTTTTTACGAATTGGGACACCATTAGGAAGGACGTGGTACCACCAGCCCCTCCTCCTCCTCCTGTTCCTACTCCGGCCCGGGCCCCACCTTCACCTGTGAGGTCAGTCAGGCGTTCCGTCCCAAGGGAACCTGAGTCCCCTCCCAGGGGCCGTCATTCTAAAAGGAGACCTCCGTCCAGATCTTCGTCTTCCGGATCGCCCAGCCCCAAGAGATCCAGAACACGTCGATCGCCATCGGCGGAGGCACGGGATCATCCTTTTCCACTTCAGGATCCCGTCTCGGTCCGCTTCCTCGCGGACCCACGTGAGACTCCACTGTCTCCTCGGACGACCCTTCCTTCATGGATATTCCGTCATATCCAGGAGATATGAGGTGGAAGCTGAGGTTGGACCCAGAGGAGGTTACGCCTGGCCAAGTACCCGGCAGAAGGACCTAAGCCTGTGGTGGTGCCACCCTTGATGGACACCTTGTGGAGCGTCCACAGGGCTGCGATGGGCGTCCACTCGCTGCCGGTGCCGAGAAGGCTGACCGTTTGTACAGGGCTCCCAAGGGGACCAGTACCTGTCACAGCACCCTCTGGCTGATTCTCTGGTTATCACAGCTTCACATGACCGGTCTCGGGAGCCGCAGCATCTGAGCACCCTGCCACGGACCCTGAGCCCAAGCAGTTGGACTCACTTGGGTGGCGCCACGTGCGCTTCAGCGACTTAGCCATTAGGTCCTGAACTACCCTACCCACATGGTGCAGTTCCAGAACGCCCTGTGGGAGCAGAGGCTAGAGGCGGCCGAGGCTGCCAGATGGTGAGCAGAAGGAGGAGGAGATGCTTCAGCTTCTCCGCACGGGTTCAGACGTAGGGACCCAAGTTCTTAGAGCTGCATACGACTCTGTGGAATCTTCAGCCAGAGCGGCTGCGTCAGGCGTTTGCCTCCGGAGGCACTCATGGCTCCGTGTCTCCGGTTTCACCCCGGACGTCCAGAAGAACATCCTGGACGCCCCCTTTGAAGGTGAGGTTCTGTTTGGTTGTCCATCCGAAAGGATCATTACCAAACTCCAAGAGGCGGAAAGGCGGTCCGGTCGGTCAGGCGATGTACCGGCCGAGCTTGGTTCCTTCGTGGAACCAAGGCGCTTTCGTCGGCGGACTCAGAGGCAACAGCCCGTTCCGCCACACAGCAGAGGGCTCCGGTTTTAGAAGGACCCAGGGAAGCAGTCCGCCAGCAGGGGTCAGCCTCCCAAGACCTCCCAGCGGCGGGCCTTCAGCCGCCACAGCATGACTCCTTTCCGCCCCCCCTCAGGATCAACGGGATGTTTCGGTCAGGGGTCGCATTGCGAACTTCCTGTCGGGATGGCAGGCAATTACCACCGACAGGTGGGTGCTTCAGCTGGTCAGCATCGGCCACTTTTTAGAGTTCGCAGAACAGCAGCCACCTCGAGGCCTCCTCTGCTCTCCCGGTATTGGCGGGTCAGCACCTCGCCTTAATTTGGCAAGAGGTGATCGCACTCCTAAGCAAGGGGGCGATACAGCATGTCCCCGGAAACCAGAGAGGACTAGGGTACTATTCTTACTTCTTCTTGGTTCCCAAAAAGACAGGGGACCTCCGTCCTATTCTGGACCTAAGCGACCTCAACTTATCAGTCTCATACAAAAGATTCCGCATGGTGACCCTTCCGGGTCTAATTCCCGTGCTAAAACAAGGCGCCTGTTTAGCGTCCCTAGACATGCAGGATGCCTACCTGCACATCCCCATAGCTCAAGCGCATCAGAGGTTCCTGTGCTTCGAGGTCCTAGGCCACCACTTTCAGTTCCGGGCTCTCCCTTTCGGACTGTCATCTGCTCCAAGGGTCTTTACCAAATGCATGGCAGTCGTGGCAGCTGCTCTGATGAGAAAGGGCCACTATGTTTCCGTACCTCGACGATTGGCTTCTCATGGCGTCTCAGGGAGCGCTCCTACGCGATCCAGGACACCCAGGTTTTGTTCGGATCGCTGGGGATTCTCATAAACCAAGAGAAGTCTGTCTTGGTACCGTCGCAGAACCTGCAATTTATAGGTGCAGTGCTGGACACGGTCCAGGGGAGGGCTTTCCTCCCAGTCGACAGGGCGGAGCGCATCAGGTCTCTCATAGAGGACCTATCAACGAATCAGACCGCTCCGGCCAGGTCGGTCCTTCGTCTGCTCGGACACATGGCTGCGGCCATTCCCACAGTACCCCTCATGCGACTCCACATGCGAATAACGCAGTGGATGCTCAAGGCGCAGTGGGACCAGAGGCAAGACCTTTGCAGCACCCAGTCAGAATCACGAGACGGGTGATTCAGGATTGGCAATGGTGGTTAGCCCCCGGGTCGCTTTCCAAGGGCGTCCCTTTTGCAGCGCCGTCCCCGGAGATAACCCTCACCACAGACGCCTCAGGTCTCGGATGGGGAGCTCACCTGGATGGGGTGAAGTCTCAAGGTGTATGGAGCCCACTGGAGGCTCATCTTCACATCAATGTTCTAGAGATGAGAGCGGTCCTCTATGCACTCCAGGCTTTCCAGTCCATGATCCCACCGTGCACCATCCTGCTTCAGACGGACAACACGGCGGTGATGTATTACCTCAACAAACAAGGAGGCGCACACTCTTACCCCCTTTGCAGGGAGGCCATGAGAGTGTGGGATTGGGTAATCGGACACGGCGCAAGCTTAATCGCGGTACATGTTCCCGGCGAGGACAACACGATCAAGAGACTTGGCCTGAGTCGCACTCAGGCCAGAGTCCACGAGTGGGAACTTCTTCAGGAGGTGGCAGAGGATCTGTTCCTTCGATGGGGAACTCCAGAGCTAGACTTATTCGCATCCCCATCCAACGCAAAACTGCCCAATTTTTGCTCGCTAGATCCAGGGCCTGGAGTTTTCTGGCGAGACGCGTTGTCCCTCTCCTGGGTGAACAGATTCCTCTACGCTTTTCCTCCCTTCCCGTTGATCCAGAGAGTTCTTCTCAAACTGCGCAGGGAGCATGCACGCTTGATTCTGGTAGCCCCATTTTGGCCCAGACAGATCTGGTTCCCATTGCTGGCTCAGCTATCCCGGGAACCTCCGCTCCCGCTCCCGCTCAGTTCCCACCTTCTGTCTCAGGAGCGAGGTTCATTGTTGCACCCGGATCTTCGCCCTTTGAACCTGCACCTATGGCTCCTAGAGACATAGCCATTTTGATGCACGGGGTCTCGAAGAGGTTGTGGAGGTCCTCTCTGCAGCCAGGAAGTCGAGTACACATGCTACATATGCCATGAAATGGCGTCGGTTTTGTTTGTGGTCATGGGCTCGTGACCTCTCCCCTTTAGGTTGTCCTGTGGGGGCAGTCTTGGACTACCTCCTTTCCCTTTTCCATTTGGGGTTGGCCTACTCCTCTATTAAGGTACACCTGTGCGCTATTTCGGCCTATCATCTGCCGGTGGGGCAGCGCACTATTGCTCAGCTTGATGCTTCTCGGGAGTTTCTGAGAGGGGTGTTACACCTTAGGCCTCCTATCAAGGACCTGGTTCCTCCATGGGATCTCCTTTTTGTCCTGGAGCAGCTCACGCTCCCTCCCTTTGAACCAGCCGCGGATTGCGAGCTACGTTTTCTGTTGTGGAAGATGTTGTTTTTAGTTGCCGTCACTTCAGCCAGAAGGATTTCTGAGCTTCATGCCCTCATGTGTAAAGAGCCTTATTTGGTTTTTCACCGGGACAGAGTATCTCTGAGGACAAACCCGAAGTTTTTGCCTAAGGTGGTTTCAGCTCTCACTTTAAATCAGGATATTGACCTTCCGGTCTATTTCCCGAGTTATTCGAATAGAGGGGAGGCTTTGCTCCACACTCTGGATGTTCACCGCAGCCTGAGGTATTACCTCAATAGAACTAAGCCCTTTCGGGCTTCTGACCAGCTCTTCGTCTCTTTCGCACAGAGAATGAGAGGCCGGCTGGTGTCTAAGCAGTCCTTATCCCGCTGGCTCGTACAGTACATCTCTCATTGCTATCAATCTAGGCAAAAGCCCCTCCCGGGTTCCATCCGGGGCCATTCCACTAGAGGTGTGGCCACTTCCTTTGCAGCTCTCAAAAATGTCTCAACCTCAGCCATTTGCGCTGCTGCTACTTGGAGCTCTGTGTATACTTTTATCAGGCATTACAGTCTGGATATAGCCTCTAGGCGAAGGGCCGGCTTCAGCCTGGCCGTGTTGCAGGGCCTCTTGTCTTGAGTCAGGACTTGGCTAGATTTTTCTCCGTTTCTTCCTCTTCCTCCTCCCAATGTTTGTGGGACAAGCATTATTGCTTAAGAATCAGTCCTAATGGTGTTACCTGCTGCAAGAGCTGTGTCTCGAAGTAAGATAGTACAGTTACGTAAGAACTTACCGTAACAGTAGATCTTCGAGAACAGCTCTTGCAGCAGGTACCTTCCCGCCCCCTCCGTATCCCCCTTGGAGGAAGTATGGCTCGTTGTTGTTTTTAAAAAAAAAAAAAAAAAAAAAACAGTGAGAAAGGAAAGAGAAAAAGGGAAGGAAACAATTTCCTTCCGAACGGCTGAACGAGCGCAGAAGTCAGATATTCACTTGGTAAGAGTGAATTTTGTTTCGATCCTGTTGGGATTTTGTCCCTTATTGCCTTCTGACGGTGGATCCTCGGTCTCCCCTTCTGATGTCATCCTGTGGCCGGGAGTCTCCGGCGGGAGAACTGGGGATTCTGGCGGGACCGCCCCCTTTTGTACCACGCCTGACGTCGGAGGCGGGACCGACGTCGGGGGTGGTCCCCGCTGAAGATAGCTAGCTAGAAAAGTTTCCGAGGGGTCCTGGCGCCTGCCGGCTTCAGTCCTAATGGTGTAACCTGCTGCAAGAGCTGTTCTCGAAGATCTACTGTTACGGTAAGTTCTTACGTAACTGTACTTTTCTGTGACCACCAGCATATGCAGCTGTGCTTCAGTTACCAGTGTCTGTAGCCCTGAGTTTGTTCCCCAGATTTGTGGCGTTTGTGAGCATTAACCCCCCCTCCCCTTTTTTTACTCTGTTTCCAACCCTTTGCCTGCTTCATCCTCCGCACAGTTGCTATTTTAATTCCTGCCTTTGGTGGAGGGACGCCAGTAGGGCCCACGTGAGTTTTGTTCCTGATACCAGTTGCACCACCCCCTTCCTGCTTTGAACTATTCTGAATGTGCCGTGCAAATCTGCTCTTCTGCACATTCCTGCTCTCCTGATTAGGATGCAGGCTATCTCTTTTGAACAGCCTTCATCCCTTCAGAGTTGAGCCCCAGTTTCTGTGGAACTGAAATCCATCACTTTCAGGTGTGGCAGTGTTAGTACCTCCTGAGGTTGATCTAGAGCATGTAAGCTTGTCTTTCCTCCACCATGCTCCACAGCTGCTGCATAGGTCATTCATGCCTGTATGCATAATTGGATGTGGTTTTTGTGTCGACTTGTATGGGCAGGCAGCAGAAGGTGTGGACTGGCTTCTCCACTTAGCTGGGACAGATAAGACCAGTATAAGGACATACCCCATCCCATAACCCTCAGTTTTCTGTCATTCCTTAACTGGAGAAAGCACCCTGTCTTGTAGTTTTTTTTGTTTTTTTTTTTCGTTTCAAGAACCTTCATTTCATGGATCTGTTCTGCAGTCCACAGCACCACGGGGAGGGGGGATTGCAACCTGCATAATTTACAGGCTAAAATGGTGCTGGGGACACCGCTGGAGGAATTCAGGGCTGCAGTATTAGGACAAATTGCCACAGTCCCTCTCCCTTGGTGCCGGAAGACAAAGCAAACCCTCTGTGTCCAAGTTGGGAATGTTTTCTTCAGGATCATTCCTGGAGGGAGAAGTACCTGAATCCAGTCACTGTTGGGAGCCACACGACTGGGAGGTGAGCTATGGCCATGGTGTGCCCTATTCATTGGTAGTTTACTCTTTGGGCTGCAGGCGACCGTATAAGCATATGGTAGCAAAGCAGCCATTTTACACATGTGCTCTTGTGCACTGTGGCACCATCTTGTGCACGGCCATGCATGTGCATGAACAGCATGGGTGAGGTTTAATGGTATTCTGCCGTGTTTTGGATACCAGTTTTCAAGGCGGAATACCATTTTCATCATGCTGATTATTCTGACTGGAATACTACTACTACTCTATTCAGTTACTCTTCAGTTTAATCTGTAGTATTCTGTTTTGGATAGGTGGAATACCAAATTTGTGTTTTTGGTATTCAGACTCCCAGACCAGATTATTTTCTTAATTTTTACCCCTGACAGCACAGTGGTGAGTTTGACATCACTCTGGCAGACTTTTTTTTTTTCTGCTGAGGAGGACCTGCAGTGGCTGTACAGAGGTCCATTGAGCTGCAAAAGGAGTATTTGCTTTTTTTCCACAGCTGCTCACTTTGTTTCTTCTGGCGTCTTGTTTGGGGGCTAACTTCTGAAACTTAAGTCCATCTTTTTCTTGTCTAGTGAAGGGACCTCACTGGAGCCAGAGTGACCCGCAGTCAGCACCTCCTTGAAGTGCGAAAGACATTTTTGGTAGAATTGCATTTAGAGTCTCATCTTGGGCTGTTCCAACAAGCTTATTTAGTGACTGGAAAGGGTTATGCCCTGGGCAGGGAGGAGAATAAAAAAGAAAAGGGGAGAAAGGGAGATCCTTCTCGTTTTAATTTTTTATTTTGTTTTTTTTTGGGTTGATATGAGGGCTCTAAAAGGAACCCTTACCCCAGTTTTTTTTTTTTTTTCTTTTTAAACTACTTCGTATTGAGTCAGGCTGGGGAGATGCCATAGCACCAGAGTGCCAGCCAGCAATATCATGGGGCGCTGCTCAGAGGGCCTGGTTGTGCTAGAGCGGGGGATGGTGGGTGAGTGTGGTAAGCAATGATAAAGATATTCTGAAAGATCAACACTTTAAGTACATAATTTTCAATCTTTATAAAATCAATCTTTTTTTTTTTTTTTAATTGTTCCTCGGCTGGGGGGGGTGTTGCTATAGTTCCTTCCCTATCCCTGCGGCACCACACCCCTCCCAGTGCTTGTGCTCCGGCCCTTCCTCCTTCCTCACAGTGGGTACTCCACCTCTGCGGAAAGCCCAGGGTCAGGATCCGAGAGGAGCAGCCAGCGTGAGGGTGGTGTGGTGCGACCTGGACCAGTCTTCATTAAGCACACCGAGGATTTTTTTGTATACAGACCTCGCGGGCGGGCATGCAGTGTCAGTGGCGCCTGCACTGCACGCCTGACGCCGGCCCACGCCAACCCCACAGCTCACCGCAGCATGCACTGACCCCAGCCGCCAGGAGCCAGCACAACTGCAGTTGTCCCTCCCCACCCTCTCCGGAGGAGGAAAGTCTCTCCCCCGCCTACCTTCTGATGCCTGAGGTCACTTCCCACCCCGGGTTGTTGCCGTGGTGCGAGATGTGGCGACAGCGCCTCGACCCTTTGCTCCATTCGGCTGGCCATAGAATCGGTCTTCACAATTGATTCTCATTTGTGTGTCAGAGTACCAAGCTTCCCTTCTTACTTGAGGGGGTGGAGCTGGCTCACCGTGAGGATAATAGATACCCTTATTCCCATGCATGGGGGAAGAACACCTGAGGGCAGGGGCACCTTACAGGCCTAGCGAGACCTGAGACTTGTCAGCCAAGCAGGAGCCTCCTATGGCATAAGAGAAGGAGCAGTCCCTTAAAGTTCCCACGTGACCATAGGGGAGAGCTGAGCGCCATGGAAGTGCAAGTTGAGCACATTACGCCTGTCAGGAGAGGCAAGGCCATGACATCTGCCATGTCTGCATCGCGAGTTGCCCTTGACTGGTGCTGTGCTACCTCCAGATCCTGGCTAGAAATGGTGGCAGTGCGGCTAACAGGATGTTATCTGCACCCATAGACAACAGATCTTACTTTAATGGTGTCTCTTGCAGCAGGCTATCACCGGTAGGACTTGAGCTGTCAGGCGCTAGGACCCCATGGAAACCTTTCTAGCTACCGGTATATACCAGAGGGGGCCTCCCACCTCAGTCAGCACCTGACGTCGGCATATGCTATATAAGACGGGCAGCCCCCAAGCTGCTTTCAGTTCTTTTCCGCTGTTGACCAGCACATGTTGGCCCACGGAGTCTGCTGAAGCTACAGTCGATCGCCTGCGTTTCCCATGCTTTCACTGCACTTTTATTTTCCTCAATCCAGTAAACATCAAATTTTTTTTGGTGTTCTTTTATGTCTTTTCAGCCACCACCTTCTTCTGAACGCTCCATGAAGTGCACCTGAGGCAAACAGATTCCCGACAAAGATGGCCACCCTGCGTGTCTCTTCTGCCTAGGCCCAGACCACGACGTTCAGGCCTGCCAGTCGTTTAACCCAGCCACCAGAAGACGATGCTTGAGCACCCTCGAAAGCCCCCTCCTCAGTTAGAAGTTTGCCCAGTTGAAACGGGAGTATCTGGCCTGGAGGTCCTATGCTTCCCCCCTGCCCAGTCTTCCAGCTCCTATTCCTCCTAATCGAAGGGGAAATCATTTGGGAAGCTCAAGCACTGGGACCAGTACTGCGACCATCCCAGGTCTGCGTACCGCTCGCGGTCGCCACACAAGGCCACTTCTTGGTCATTCTCCCTGGGAGATCGCCCTCTGGGCCCATCCTGCCCTTACTCCTTCAGGACTGCCACTGGGCTGCTGCCTGCTTGGGTGTCTTTAACCAGCAGTGGCTGCTTGGGGAAGGGATGTTGGTCTCTGCTTTTCCAGGCCCTGCTCTCCACAGGCTTTATAGCAGGAGGTGTGACTGGGGCTTCTGTGGTCGGCACGGGTGCTACTGGCACCAGTTCTTGAACTGCCACCCCTCCATCTGCACCCCCGACACAGGTCTGTTTCTGGTACCTCCGTCTGTCCTACCCATGTAACACAGGGGCAGGTGTCACTGGGTACCAGTGTCTCTTCAACCTCAATCTCTCCCCAGCCATCGCCGGTGGCACCCTCTTTTTCAGCGCCTGTCCCTCAGATGCCAGTGCATTTTTGCACTGGTGTCACCTAGACAGACTCCCGCTGGGCTACCTCGTACACTTTCGCAGCCTGTGGGTCCGAGGCCGGTCACACCCCGATGCCGGCGAGACCTGCGCCGGCCTAGGTTCCTTTCTGCCTAAACCAGGGGGACCTGTGCCCGGCCTCCTGCTCCCGCAGCCCACGGGGATGGATGCCTAGGCCTTGCCGCCACTGTCCTACCCATGCCTTGCTCCAGTTGGGCCCCTGCGGTCATTCCCTGATCCTGTGCCTGTGGGCCTGCTGCCACTGCCCAAGGATTACCACGGCCTGATCTCTGCACTCTGTGACTTTATGCAGTCCCAGGCCCCTCAACTGGGCCTGCCTCAGCCCTCCTACTCACAGGGGCCACCAATGAGTAATGCCTTACAGACCCCGGTGCATCCGCCTCCTAGCGCTTGCCCAACGGACCCCCCCACCCGAGTGACAGTCAACCAGCGGACTCTTCCTCAGGCGAAAAAGAGGGCTCCGAATCTTCCTCCCTGGCAGGTGTCTATTCAGAGGATGAGACTGAACCCTCTATGGTCCCCAAGTCTCCACCGGATGATCCAACCTTCATGGATATTATGCATCATATCCAGACCACGATGGGGTGGGAGACGGGAGCAAGACCTGAAATGTCGCTGCATGCCTGTCTTGTCTCTGCCAGCGCGATGCTCCCCCTCTGGTGGTCCCTACCTTGGTGGTCATATGACTGTTACCAGGGCTACCTGGCTTCACCCACATACCATACCTACAGTGCCCAAGAAGGCACACCGGTTGTACCATGCTCCAGCTGTCTTGTCCTTTGGGGAGCAGCTGAAAGCAGACTCTGTGGTCAACGTGGCCCATGACCGCACCAGGTATTTCAACCACCTCAGTGCCCTCCCTCTAGATAGGGAGTCGAGGCAGCTGGACCAGGTGGGCAAGCGTGCGTTTGCCTCAGCCACTCTAAGGCCCTGAACTACCGGACTCTCATGGTACAGTACCAGAATTTATTGTGGGACCAGGCTCGGGAGGTGGTAACGGCGATGCCTGATGACCTCTCCAAGCAGCAAACTTTACAGATCCTGAAAACTGGGTCTGATGTCGGTACCCACGTCCTGTGGGATACTCAGGTATTCAGAACTTCCCATGCTGTCCCCGCTTCTAGAACCTTTAGCCTCTGCACTCCTGTATACTGTGTGCTCAGTTGTATACATGCCACTTTCTGGCACAGTTTTGATAAACAAGGTTCATGTGTTTCTCCCCCTTCTTTCAGGTGATTTTGACATTTTTGGGGGTATCTGTTATGGTTTTTCCCCTCCAGATGGAGGGTTTATTTGGGGGGGTTGTGGGCTTGATTATCTTTCATTTTATTTATTATTATTATTCAGTATTTATAGTCCTTATGGGGCCTTCCTTTCCAGTCATCCAGGAAATATGAGGGGTTTAGAACTAAGGCAGTTTAAGGCAGCATTTGAATAGTCATGTGCAAAGAGTTCCATCGTTTGCATGTGTTCTATCCTCTCCCGGCAGTTCTGGTTTAAAGGGACTCTGCAGAAAGTTATGAATTCCAGAGTATCACTGGGAAGAAACAAGATTACTGTAAGTAATTTTTTTCTTTTCTGCTCGCGATATCCTGGGCCTGGTGTTTTCTGTCAGGACGCATTATCCCTCTTCTCGACAGGGAGGTTTCTGTACGCCTTTCCTTTCTCCATGCCCTTCAACGAGTTCTAATCAGACTCCAGATGGAGGGGCAACAATGATTTTCTCATCACTCCCTTCTGGCCTCTCCTGATTTGGTTTTCCCTCCTGCAGCAGCTGGTGGTGAAACCTCCACTTCTGGACCTCACGTCACTTTATCTGCACGTATGGCTCCTGAAGATGCAGCCATGGCCAAATTTGGGGTTTCTCCTAGAGTGGCTGATGTGTTGGTCGCAGCCAGGAAGCCCTCCACCAGGGCCACCTGTGCCATGAAATGGAAGTGGTTTGCTCTATGGGCTGCTTCTCACCAGTTGGATCCCTTCACCTGCCCGGTGGACTAGGTCCTAGAGTATCTCCTGTCCCTCTCGGACTTGAGTTTAACATAAACTTTTATCAAGGTACATCTTTCTGCCATCTCTGCATACCATATATCTGTGGACGGGTATACAGTGGCCCAGCTTGATGTGTCCCGTACTTTTCTTTGGGGGCATTCTGCACTTAAACACCCAATTTGGGATCCTGTTCCGCCCTGGTACTTGAATTTTGTGTTGGAAAAGCTTACATTGCTCCTTTTGAATGGACCACATCTTGCAAGCTACGCCTACTGTTCTGGAAAGCGTTGTTTCTGGTTGCCATTACTTCTTCTCAAGAATTTCAGAGCTTCAGGTCCTCGTGTTAAGGAGCCTTAAAAGACAGGGTTTCTTTGCATAACAATACTAAGTTTCTCCCTAGGGTGATGTCAAAGTTTAGTTTAAATCAATCCATCCACCTTCTTATTTCCTGGAGCATTCCGGTCAAGAGGAGACATTACTCCGTGCCTTGGATGTACACAGGATTCTGTTTGTTCCTGGGAGAGGGGGCTCTCCAGTTTCCAAACAGTTTTTGTCTAAGTGGTTGGCATATTGTATCGTTTAATGTTACAAGATGTACGGTAAGGAACTTTCTGGGGCTTTCAAAGGCCGTACTGTGAGGGGCATGGCCACTTCAGTAGCCTGTTTTTGCAGTGTCTGCTGCTGCCAACTGGAGTACTGTCCATACCTTTACCAAGCACTAGTCTGAATATTGCCTCTTGGAGGCATGCCAGTTTTGGCCTGGCAGTTCTTCAGGGCTGCCTTTCATAGGCTGTCTTTTTTTTACCTGTCCACTCGTCCATCCAGACTGCTTCTGCGATGTTTACTGCTTGGGACTCAGTCCTGCTGGTGATAGTCTGCTGCAGGAGGTGCTCTCAAAGTAAGATAGTACAGTTACATAAGAACTTACCATAACAGTAGATCTTTGAGATAATCTCTTGCAGCAGGCTCTGCCTTTTCCTCCATCCCCCTCTCTTTGTTGTGTCTTGCTCCCCATCCTCTGGGGCGTGCCTTCTACTTTCTTTTTATTTATCAGGGTTACCTCGGCGTTCTCTGTTCCCCACTTCAGACTCCTGCTTTTGGTCTCCGGTGGGGGAACTGAGTAGGTCTTGGGGGCTGCACGCCTTATATAGCATAGGCTTGCGTCAAGCGCTGATGTTGTAGGTGGTCGGCCCCCTCTGGTATACTGCTAGCTAGAAAGGTTTCCATGGGGTCCTAGTGCCTGACTGCTCAAGTCCTACTGGTGATGGCCTGCTGCAAAAGATTCTCTCAAATTTGCTATTGTAATTTCTTATGTAACTGTACTTCATAGGTTGCTTTATGTGCCTGATGTGCACTGGTTTGTCCTTGATTTTTAGTGATTTTTAACGAATTGTGATTTCTTGGCTGATTATTTTATGTGATTTGATTGTAGTATTGGGTGTGCCAGTGCATTTTCATGTAAAGTGCACGGGGTGACTTTAGTCAAATTTCATTACATTCCATAATGTTGGGCTACAGAAAGGCTTGCAACTACTTTAATCTTTGTACATTTTATACAGTGTTGTCTTAACGTAAGCTTGTGTATCTGTGGTGCTTTATTATATATCTGTTTACTCGTACTGTTATGTGTACATTTGTATTTATTTATTTTTTGCATTTTACAGGTTTGATGATCGTTGGGGGAGAGGTCCATCCAGAAGTGACAGCCAATCAAGATTTGAAGGCCAAGGATCAAGAGGATCTCGGTTTGAGGCTCAGCGCTTTGAAGGACCCAGAGCAAGATTTGAAGAGCAACGTTCTCATGTGCCTGTTGGCGGCAGTCGAGGTGCAGGGCCAAAAGGCCCTCAGTTTGAAGGGCCTGCAGGACTGAGAGACAGGTTTAGCAGATCACCACCACCATCATCTGCAGGACTGAGAGACCGGTTTAACAGATCTCCACCACCATCGTCTGCCGGACTGAGAGACACTTCTGCAGAACAGAGAGATAGGTTTACCAGATCTCCACCACCATCATCTGCAGGACTGAGAGACAGGTTTAACAGATCTCCACCACCATCATCTGCAGGACCGAGAGACACATCTACAGAACAGAGAGACAGGTTTACTAGATCTCCACCACCGTCATCTGCAGGACTGAAAGACAGGTTTAACAGATCTCCACCACCATCTGCAGGACTGAGAGACACATCTGCAGAACAGAGAGACAGGTTTACCAGATCTCCACCACCACCATCTGCAGGACTGAGAGACACATCTGTAGGACTGAGAGACAGGTTTAACAGATCTCCACCACCATCATCTCGCGCACCAGCATCCCGCCCAGGAACACTATCATGGAGAGGACCAACAGCTCTTTCTGAGGAAATTGAAGAGCAGCTACAGCAATTTATTGAGAAAAATAATGTTCCAGAGTCTCAAGACAAACCACAAGCGGAAGAAAAACCTTTTTCCACTACATCTGGCCCAGCTTTTTTGACTTCTGCTTCGGTTCGAGGTCCTGGCCCAGTGGCTTCGGTTCGAGGTTCACGCCCAGCAGCTTTGGTTCGAGGTCCAAGCCCAGCAGCGTCTGTTAGAGGTCCAAGCCCAGCGGTGTCTCTTCGAGGCCGAAGCCCTGCTGCTTCTGTTCGAGGCCAGAGCCCTGCTGCTTCTGTTCGTGGTCCGAGCCCAGCAGCTTTGGAAGGTGGTCCGAGCCCTGTAACATCTGCTCGAGATTCATCCCCAGTAGCTTCTGCTCGAGATCCATCCCCAGCGGCTTCTGCTCGAGGTCCACCTTCAGCGGCTTCTGCTCGAGGTCCACCTTCAGCGGCTTCTGCTCGAGATCCATCCCCAGCGGCTTCTGCTCGAGATCCATCCCCAGCGGCTTCTGCTCGAGATCCATCCCCAGCGGCTTCTGTCGGAGGTCCATCCCCGGCGGCGTCTGTCAGAGGTCCATCCCCGGCGGCGTCTGTCAGAGTCCGACCCAGCGTCTGTCAGAGAGTCCGACCCAGCGGCGTCTATCAGAGAGTCCGACCCAGCGTCTGTCAGAGGTCCGACCCGGCGGCGTCCTGTCAGAGTCAAACCCGGCGGCGTCTGTCAGAGGTCCGACCCGGCGGCGTCATCAGAGTCCGACCCAGCGGCGTCTATCCAGAGGTCCGACCCGGTGGCGTCTGTCAGAGGTCCGACCCAGCCGGCGTCTGTCAGAGAGTCCACTTCGGCGTCTGTCAGAGGTCCGACGTGCGGCGTCTGTCAGAGGTCCGACCCGGGCGGCGTTTGTCAGAGGTCCGACCTCGGCGGCGTTTGTCAGAGGTCCGACTCGGCGGCGTTTGTCAGAGGTCCGACTCGCGGCGTTTGTCAGAGGTCCACCCGCGGGGCGTTTGTCAGAGGTCCGACCTCGCGGGCGTTTGTCAGAGGTCCGACCCCGCGGCGTCTTCCCAGAGTCCGACCCAGCGGCGTCTGTCAGAGTCCGACCAGTAGCGTCTGTCGAAGTCCAGGCGGCAGTTTCTATTGGAAGCTTCTACCTTAGATGCTTCTGTCAGAGGTCCGACCCCAGCAGCTTCCGTCAGAGGCCCGACCCGGGCGACCCTGTTCGAGGAGCAGCCCCGGCGACCCCTGTTCGAGGAGCAGCCCCGGCGACCCCTGTTCGAGGAGCAGCCCCGGCGACCCCTGTTCGAGGTCCAGCTCCAGCATCGTCTGCTGCAGTTTTAACTACAGGTACGCCTACTTCAGTGTCCATTCCAGCAACCACTGTTACTGCTCCGGCTAAGGCAACCACGGTTTCTGCTCCGGCTAAGGCAACCACGGTTTCTGCTCCGGCTAAGGCAACCACGGTTTCTGCTCCGGCTAAGGCAACCACGGTTTCTGCTCCGGCCAAGGCAACCACGGTTTCTGCTCCGGCCAAGGCAACCACGGTTTCTGCTCCGGCCAAGGCAACCACGGTTTCTGCTCCGGCCAAGGCAACCACGGTTTCTGCTCCGGCCAAGGCAACCACGGTTTCTACTCCGGCCAAGGCAACCACAGTTTCTACTCCGGCCAAGGCAGCCACAGTTTCTACTCCGGCCAAGGCAGCCACAGTTTCTACTCCGGCCAAGGCAGCCACAGTTTCCACTTCAGTTACAGCAGCCACCGCTTCTACTTCAGTTACAACAAGCACCACTTCTGCTTCAGTTACGGCAAGCACCACTTCTGCTTCAGTTACGGCAAGCACCACTTCTGCTTCAGTTACGGCAAGCACCACTTCTGCTTCAGTTACGGCAAGCACCACTTCTGCTTCAGTTACGGCAAGCACCGCTCCTGCTTCAGCTAAATCGGTCACTGCTCCTGCTGCATCTCGGGACCCCAAATCATCTAGTCCCACTTCAGTTGGTCAGGACTCCATAAAACCTAGACAAGAAGTACTCAAACCTGATAAACCAGGAAACCAGAGCACTGAAAATAAAGTTCAAGGTGATAAAATTACAGAGAAAAAGACGGAAGACATCAAGGTACCTCCTAAACCTGCTTCACAGTCAAGTGCTGCTCCCACTTTGCCAGGGAATAAAGATTTTAAGTCTGATGAAAAAGGACCTGGTAAAAATAACAGTGTACGAAATACTAGTCTTGATAGAAGAAACCAAAATGCTCCCAATGTAGATAGAAAACCTCCCAACATAGGGGACAGAGGTAAAGATGAGCCTTTTTATGAAGGCAGAGGGCGTGGAACACTACCTAACAGGGAGCGGGGGGGTCTGCCCTTGGAGCGAGAAAAGGGGGTTCTTCCCATGGAGAGGGAACGGTTAGGCCCTCCGTTGGAGAAGGAGCGGTTAGGCCCTCTGGAGAGGGAGCGGCTGGGCCCTCCGCTGGAGAGGGAGCGGCTGGGCCCTCCGCTGGAGAGGGAGCGGCTGGGCCCTCCGCTGGAGAGGGAGCGGCTGGGTCCTCAGGTGGAGAGGGAACGGCTGGGCCCTCCACTGGAGAGAGAACGGCTGGGCCCTCCACTGGAGAGGGAGCGACTGGGCCTCCCCCTGGAGAGGGAGCGATTTGGTCTCCCTCTAGAGAGGGAACGGCTTGGTCTCTCCTTGGAACGAGAGCGGCTTGGCCTCCCCATGGAGCGAGAGCGGCTTGGCCTCCCTCTGGAGAGGGAGCGAGGAGTCCATCCCCTAGAGAGAGAGCTAGGAGGCCATCCTCTGGAGCGGGATCGGTTTGGAATGCCCCTAGAGAGGGAACGGGGAGGCCAGCTTTAGAACAGAGAGTGGGGTGGCCCCCCCTTTGATAGAGAACGTGGAGATCTTCCCATGGATAGAGGGTGGGGTGGTCCTCCCATGGATAGAGCTTTCTTAGACCGAGATATAGGTGGTCTTCCCTTTGACAGAGCGATTGGAAGATTGGGAAAGGGAAAGGTATCATGACCCCAGTCTAGAACCTTGGAATGACAGAGATGCATTTAGGAGAGATGAGAGGCTTCCCTTCCGACGTCCTCCACTACCACCACATGATGATCTAGAGTGGCGGGAGGAAAGGCCTGATGAATATGAACGAGACTATGACCGAGATTTAGATAGATATGGCAGGCCTTTTGATTTCCATGATCAGAACTTTGACCGGGATTTTAACAGAGATTACAATAGACAGCGAGAAGAGAGAGAACTGATTGAACGAGGACGGGACTGTCCCCCCTTGCCTCCTTTCCCACCTCTGGACCAGTATCCTGAAGAACGCTGGAGACGGGAGAGAGATCTTCGTGAAAGAGGAGAGATGAGGGTTCACGACTATCCTGAAAGGCCAGATTTGTGGAGGGACCCACGAGATTATTCTCCTGAGAGATTAGATTGGGAGAGAGATAATCTGCCGGGGAGAAGGTTCCCTCCCGAATTTGAAGGAGGAGTTCCACCGCTGCAGGAAGGTTTAGAACCTCCTTTACCAGTCCCTTCAGGACCACCAACAGAACCAGCATTGCTGCCTGATGGAAGTGAACCCTCAGTTGATGACCAGTCACTTGGTTTGAGTGGAATGATGGCGCTTTCCCAGAGGCAACATGAAATAATTCTGAAGGCTGCTCAGGAGCTGAAATTGATGCGTGAGTGATACTGCAGTTTTTTTTATTTCAGAGGTTTTTTATTGAAGACATGCATAATTTTTATGTGTAGTAGTTTTGTTACAATACAGTAAGATAAGGTTACCAAAAGGACCACAAATCAAAGTTGATATATAAGGACCGATACTTCCATATTTTTCCAGGTTCCTTCGTGTTTTGATGTTTCTTCTTTGTGTATCTGTTTTGGAAAATGATTCTAAGAGCATATACTTTCTTCATGTGTATTATGTTGCGCCATATTGTGTACCGGCTATTGTTGTTCCTCCCCTTGACAGTGTAATGAGATCCTCTTCTTTTCTGTTTCTCCTTTATAGTGACCCCTTATTTTTGCCATCCCCGCATGCAGAAAAATCAATACCCATCCAGCTCCAGCGGGTGGGCTTACCTGGTCTTCCGTTTCCTTCCCCACCACCTTGGAATTCTGTGCACCAGGGAAGGTAAAGGAAGATGGCGTTACTAACTTGTCTTTGGTAGCACCTTTCTCTTACTTTGTGTGCATTGTGCTTTTTGCTAACTTTCATGTGTCTTAGGCTGTGCTTCTAAGTAGCTGTGGTTCTAGGGATGTGGCTATGTTGTTCTAGCCACACTTCTTGGCATGTCCTTTCCCTTAAAGAATCTTGCTGGAAGGTCTAAAACCTGTCTCCTTCCACCCACCTGGGTGGTATAACCCTCGACTCTGCCCCCTGATGCCAGATCTTCCTTTCTGCTGGAAGATTCGGGTTCCCTCTTTTTTCTTCTGTGTTGAGCAGGCCCTGATACTTAAATCTTCGGATTATTTACATAAGCTAAAGCTCATTAGAGTTTCTCTGCATTGTTTCATGATCGCGACCGCAATGAAGGACAAGTTCTTGTCAGATGTCTTGCACCGACCCACATGCCATGTGTGTCTATTGCCTGGGCCACGATCATGATACCCAGGCCTGCAACTTTTGTCTCTCGTTCCAGCCTAACGTATTGGACAACTGCCTCGCATGCTTACAGCTTGACTGGAAATCAGAACCCGCTGGTCAACTCTAAAGAGGCCCGTTGGGCGGTCTCCACGGCTGCGGGGTCCACTGAGCCTTCAAGGAGGTGGTGGCGGCATAGGCTGCTGATCAGTCCTCTTCAGCATCGGTCTTTGTTGCACTTAAACTGGGCTCTACCTTTACAGGCTCCTTCAAAACTTTGTGCCAGTCTTTCCCGACTAAGGGGGAGAGCCCGTCGGCTTTGCACAGCTCCCGTTCCCGTAAAAAGGAATTCAAGGAGTTGAGAGTGAAGTCTCGTCGATGCCGTTCTTGGGATCAAGAGAGATCTCGGTTCCTGGAATCTCCTGTCTCGACTTCGGTAGAAATTGTGGCCTCTGGCTTCATGGAGCCCCCCCGTCAGGCCAGCCAGCTGAGATGCGGGGTGAAGACCCGGTTGAAATTATCATTGACCCCGTTGACCCGTTGTTGCTGGATGAGGCAGACGATTCTTTGTTCAGGATTTCAGTCCTGACTAGAACTACCGAGGAGGAGACCCAGCTTGCTGGGAACCTCCCCATGGTCCCTGACTGTAGCCTGGAGGAGCCATGGGTTTCACCGGCTCCTGATGAGAACCCATGTTGGTCCCCGTGACAGTCGGGGTCTGCTTGGTTGAGGAAAACTCAGACGCCATTCTGGGGTTTCTAAGCAGTGACGCTGCCACTATTCATCCTTGTCCTCCTTGGAAGAGGAGAGGCTTCGGTGCAAGTTGCGTCGACACTACGAGGATCTCTTGTGGCAGCAGTTGGTGTTGGCTGGTCTGAAGTCGACCCAGGCTTCTACACCAGTCATCACATGGATGTCACCCTCTAGGCCAACGCTGACTCCTCTGGAGCCGGCTGACAACATTCCTCTGTCTGTGGAGCTGGTGAAGGCCCTCCCGGCTCACCTAAAAACTGCCTCTCTGCTGATTGTGGTGGAGCCACCACCTAAACAGTCTCCCTCGGAGGCTCCTGTTAAGGAGTCTCGGCCTGCTAAGGGCCTCCTGCATAGGCTGTCGGTCACCCTTAACTCCCGACCATCCACTGCGGGTCGAAAGTGTTGCAGGTGGTCGGCCGATCTATCTGGACTCTTCGGAATCAGAGGACTCCTCCTCCTTGCATTCTCATCACTTCGAGGCTTCGATGGGGAGTTACTCGACGGAGGTAGGTCTCACGTCCTTCATTGTCACTCTCCGTCTCCTCTCTGAATCCATGGGGATGAAACTGGAGCCTCTCCAGAAATGTACTTAGTAACCCCTAACAGATAATCTGAGTAAAGGATATTCTCTGATGGAGGCCTTCCCAGCAGCTGATGCCATCACTGTCTCGGCTCTGGAGTTTCAGCAGCACCATGCCTCCTGCCCGATTGGCCCTCAAGTATGTGGTTCCCATCGGCACCCTATCTGGATTCACAGAGCATCCCTCGGCTGAGGGATTGGTGACCGAATCTGTGTTTCGGTGCTCGGGAAACTCGGGAGACACTGATAGACCTCCGGACAAAGAGTCCAAAAAAACTGGACCATTCTGCCCGAAAAGTCTATGCTGCCTCTTCGCTCAGTCTCCGTCAAGCAAACTTGGCTGTCGTCATGGTAGACTTCTCTCATTCCCTCCTGGGCTGTCTAAATGAGGTGCTCCCTCATCTCTCCGTGGACCTTCAGACTACGATCAGGCAGTTTTGGGATCAGGGTCGGGCTGTTGCAAAGCAGCTACTTCAGACGGCCCTGGACATTGGGGATTCCTGTGCCCGTTGGTGACTGCCACGGGCGCCATGCGCCGCATGACTTGGCTGAGGATCTCGACCCCTTCCTGTGCACAGACTTGTTCGGTCCAGGGGTTGATGGTCACCTTCAGCGCATGGAGAAGACCAGTGCCACTTTGGACTCTGTTGACTCCGCCCAGAAGGAGTCTCTGGGTTCCAAGAAGAGGAAGCCCTTTACGGCTTTCTGCTCCTGCAGCCAAGCAGCTCCAGTACCAATCGGGGCAACAGCAGCAGCAGGCTCTATCTTGGTGCCTAAGTCAAGGGCTTCGGCTCTCCGTAAGCCTGGAGGGAAGGGTCCCAGGGGTCCCACGGCCGGATCCTTTTCCTCCAAGCCTGCTCACTGACAGGATGTGGGTGACCACCCCCATGCCTGTCATGCCTACTCTGGGTCCTTTCCGCCTGGTCCGCTGTCACAATGGACAAGTGGGTATTTTAATTGGTCGGCCAGGGTCTGCCTCTGGAATTTGAGCAGTACCCACCAAGCTGAGCCTGCGCCCTTCGGGAGGAGAAGGTATCCGCGTACACTTGGTCGGCTCTCCAAGACAACATCACCCAAGTCCTCCGCAAGGAGGTAGTGGTCAGAGTCACAGGTACCCCTGTAAACCCAGGGTTCGTTTCCAGGTACGTCTTGGTCCCGAAACTGGGGGGGGTGCTGGCGCTCCATTCTAGATCTGCACAACCTGAACAAGTTTCTCAGGTCTCACACCTTCAGGATGGTAACTCTGTTCTAGATCATACCATTTCTCAAGCAGAGCATGTGGTTTTGCTGTCTGCATCTTCAGGATGCGTTCTTTCACGTCCCGATCCATCTGTCACTCTGAAGTTTCCTCCGCATCCGAGCAGAGGGAACCCACTAAGAATTCCAAGCCATGCTGTTCGGCTTGTCATCGGCCCCCAGGGTCTTCACCGATGCATTGCAGTGGCGGCGGCCCATCTTCGACGTCGAGGGGTCAGGCTATACCCCTGTTTGGACTATTGGCTCGTAGCGTGTCCCTCCGGGCAAGAGGTGGAGTGGTCCAGAGATCTGGCCCACCAGACCTGCATCGACCTTCGCCTCCTGGTCAATGAGGCAAAGTCATAACTCGTGCCTTCGCAGGTGATTTGCTTCATCAGGGCAGAGCTTGACTCTTGCTGAGCCAGAGCCAGGCTCCCGACAGACAGGGCAGAGGTTCTCTCCTCCTGGAGCTCTGAGCAGTTCGGCTGGCACTGACTGCATTGGCTACATTCCTTCGGGATCAGGTCCAGACAACACCACGATCATGTACTATCTCAACAAAGAGGGCGGCATGCACTCCCGACCTATGTGCAGGAAGCTCTCTGCATCTGGACCCTTGTGAACTGACTGGAGGCAGCTCTCCTAGCCATTCGTGTGGTAGAGTCTCAAATCAGCTGGTGGATGCCCTCAGCTGTGTGGGCGAAGTGTCCCACGAGTGGTCTCTCCATCCAGAGGTGGTACACAGCCTGTTTTCCCAGTGAGGCATCCCTCAGGTGGACCTGCTCGCCTTCAGGGAGAACGTAGAGCTGAGGCTCTTTTGTGCCCGCGCCCCCTCAGCAGGACTCGCTGCAGGGGGGTGCCTTCTCGAGGCCATGGACCCCAGGCCTCTTCTATGCCTTCCCTCCACTGCTCTTGATCCACAAGGTACTCCTCGAGGTGAGGAGGGACAAGGCACAGGTGATCCTGGTGGCTCCAGACTGGCCCAGCTAGTTTTGGTACCTCAGGCTTTCTAGGTATCTTCCAGCACACCTGGACCTGCTCTCAGACAATCAAGGGATGCTCCTCCACCCAGACCTTGAATCCCTGCACCTGATAGCCTGGTTCCTGAGCAGCTAGAGTTCCAGGCTTTGGGTCTCTCTGAAGATGTACTCACTCTGGTTGAGGCATCTAGGAAGGAATCGACCCAGAAGTACTATGCCTTCAGGTGGAAGAGATTCTCCATTTGGTGTCGGGGCAAGGGCTTGGACACTTTGTCCTGTCAGGTGGCTAGCATTCTCGACTACCTTTGGTCTCTCTTCAGAGGGGGTCTGTGGTCTATAACCTTTAAGGTGCACCTGGCAGCCATCTCTGCTTACTGGTTGCAGGCTGGTCAGCAGGTCTGATGCTTCTTCAAAAACCTTGACCATATTTCCCTTCCAATTCGTGACCCACCACCACTGTGGGATCTACTGGTGGCTTTGGCAAAGCTCATGGGCAAGCCATTCGAACCAATGCACCATAGTGAGATGCATCACCTTTTGTTGAAGACTGCCTTCCTGGTGGCTGTCACGTCAGCCGGAAGGATTGGGGAACTCCAGGCATTCTCTGTTTGAGTCTGCCTATCTGGTCTTGCACAGGGACAAGGTTGTCCTGCGCCCCAACCTGAAGTGCTTTCTGAAGGTTGTCTTGAAGTTTCACCTCAACCAGGTGATAGCTCTGCTGGTGTATTATTCCAGTCACACCTTGGAGGCAAAGTACAGGCTCCATACTTTGGACCTGAGACGGGCACTCTTATTATAAAGAGTGCACGGTTGGAGTTCGGGGAGACGTTTGCCAGCTGTTTGTCACCTACGATGAAGCCACACCTGGCAGACCTGCAGCCAAGCGGATGATTGGCAGATGGATTACATTAAGCATTGTTCTCTGCTACAAATTGGCAGGTAGGGAGCCTTCCATTGGGATTAGGGCTCATTCCACCCGTCATACTGCTGCATCGGTGCCTGCTTCTAGGGACGTCCCTATCCAGGACATCTGCAGGGCTGCTACCTGGAAGTCGTCAAACGCTTTCATTTCCTATTACCACATTGACCTAGAGTCATGCCAGGATGCAGCTGGTTTTGGGGCCTCAGTTCTCCAATCTCTGTTCTCTAAGTAGGGGGTGTGCGCCTTGCTTACCTCCTCCTGTGAGAACTGCTAGGAGTCTGCCAAGAAGTGTGAATAGAACAACATATCTACATTCCTAGAAACACAGGTTTACTCACCTGCAATAGTAGTTCTAGGAGTGGTGTATGTTGTTAATCCACACTGACCCACCCGACCTCCCCGGCTTCGATGCACAATCACTGCTTCCAGATCTGGTGTCATGAGGCAGAGCAGAGGGTTATACCACTCGGGTGGGAGGAGCCAGCTTTTAGACCTTCCGGTAAGATTCTTAAAGGGAAAGGACATGTCAAGAAGTGTGGATGAACAACATATACCACTCCTAGAACTACTGTTACAGGTGAGTAACCTGTGTTTTCTGCTACATTTATTATATGGTGTGTTATCTGCCATGGAAGTTATTTCTGTATAATATTAGAAAAAGAGTAATTACTCTTTCTAATACAATACTGTGATTTCTTCGGTGGCAGATAGCATAACACTCAAGAAATTTTTAACTCAGATTTTAATAGACTGTCAGGGATTTACATACTTTTTTGGGGTGTCCCTAAATGTACCTTTAGTGTGTATCAGTGTTCCTTAAGACAGAATATAATGCTGCTCTTAATGTGTTGCCAAAGTATTGAAAACAGTTCCCTATCAAAGGGAAAGCTCAGCGGTCCGCCTGGGTTTACCGCGCTAGTTCTCAGTGCGTGGTCACATCTCTTAACTGGCGCTGAAGCACCAGAAGGCTCGTTCATGCTTTAGCACATCCGAGTTCAGCTAAAGTGATTTTTTGACAGTTTGAAGGGTAATGCACTCAATATGAACGAGATTGTGCAAGAAAATTGAAGCTTAAACCCAGTCATACAGGGCATGCGCGCCGAATATGAGTCTCAGCCATGCATGCCTTGTACTGCTGGAGTTTAATCCCACCTTAGCACTTTTAGTCCTCATTTCATTCGAGTGGCAGTATAGCGCAGTAGGTGAAGTCTCTGAGCTGCAGATCTGGAGACTTGCGTTTGAATCCCACAGCCCCCTAGGTGCATGCTGTGTGATCTTGAGCAAGTCACTTAACTTCCTTGTGCTCCCAGGTCGCATCTTGAAATGAGCTTCGGCTTAGTGTGCTATTCCTAGTTAAACAGTGTTCCCTTTCCCTGAGTTGAGCTTTCTTCAAATTTGTCATTCACTTTCACTTGCCAGGCAGAGAGAGTGTACTGGCAGATTCCCTGAACCACATCAGTCAAGGCTTGACGAGTGGACTCTAAGCAAACAAGTACTGACCACAGTTTCCAGGAGGTGGTGCACTCGATAGATCTCTTTTCCTCCAACCTCAGTCACAGATTCCCCTCTACTGCTGCAGGCCTCCAGCTCTGGGCTCAGTGCCAGTAGATGCTTTGTCTCTGGACTGGACAGGAAGGTTCTGTACGCCTTCCCTCCATTTCCACTGATTCTCGGGTTCTACTCAAACTCGGAAGCCAGCCAGCAACAATGATCCTGGTGGCTCCAGACTGGGCAAGGCAGCCCTGGTACACACTGCTGCTTGTCCGCTTGGTCAAAGGGCCAATTCGCCTGCCTGCCCTCGACCCACAGTCTCATGACCCTGCCTCAGACAGGGGGGAGGCACCATACCCCAAAGTAGAGTCCCTTCACTTCAAAGCTTGGTGCTTGAGGAGCTGGAGTTCCCAGACTCTCAGTATTCAAAATAGGTCCCGAGAATCCTTAGACTTGCCAAAAAGCCAAGTACCAAAAGACTTCCAAATGGAAGAGATTTTCTTTATGGAGTAAAGACAGGCTTGTTGACCCTTTGCAAGCTAGCCTGTCATCTATTCTTGACTATTCAGTACATTTACAAGCATCAGGCCTTAGAGCCTCATCCCTGAAAGTTCATCTGGCAGCCATTTCAACTTACCTCTCTGCTGGCAAGGAGGAATCTGTAATTTCTCATTCCATCTTCAGCAATTTTTTTTTTAAGGGTCTGCTGCTCCTTCAACCTCCACTCAACCTGTTCTCTACTGGGACTTGAACCTTTTTTTATAGTTACGCTGATGGAGTCTCCATGGCCACATCAGACTTAAAGAATGTCACTTGGAAAACTGTTTTCCTAGTGGCAGTCACTTAAGCCAGAAGGATTTCTGAGCTGCAAGCTGTCTGCACCGAACCTAACTACACTGTTTCCCACAATGATAAGGTAGATCTTACTTCGAGAAACAGCTCTTGCAGCACGTTACACCATTAGGACTGAAGCCGGCAGGCGCGAGGACCCCACGGAAATGTTCTAGCTAGCAGTATCCAGCGGGGACTGCCCCCGATGTCGGCCCTGATGTCAGGCATCATATAAAAGGAGGCGGTCCCCCAGAATCCCCAGTTCTTTTCCCGCCATCGACTCTCCAGCATCGTCCTCACGGTCCCAATCTAGCATACGACGACTAGAACTTTAAAGTTTTACTGCTAAATGTCGACAACTCCAACTCCTCCTTCAGAAGGACATCCCTCCAAGTGTGCCTGCGGCAAACAGATCCCTGTCAAGGATCTCCATTCATCCTGCCTGTGGTGATTGATTAGGCCCGGAACACGACACAAAGGCCTGCTCCTTTTGCCAGGGGTTCAACAATCGCACCCGGATCCGCCGCCACAAGGCACTTCAGGGGTTCCTCTTGGAAGAAAAGTTAAAAAGCACGGACCAAGACCCTGCCTCCAGAGGTGAGTCTACCTCTAAGTCCCATAAGCACCGGGACAAGCATCGGGAGAAGGGCAGGTCCAGATCCCCTAACTGGGCCTCGGACTCGCGCACCAGCTCAGGCTCCATGCGCTCAGACCGATTTTCCAGGGCCCGCTCTCAGCCCCCTCCAGTAAAGGTCAAGTCTTCAGGCAGCACTTCGGCCTCTCTGCATCTCATCAAAACTTCCAGGCCTTCGGTTTCCTCAGCACCCTCCCGGGCCTCCTTGAAGTCTTCAGACTGTCACCAGTCCAAGTCCTCATCAAAACAAGCTTCCCCAAAGAGACGCCGGGACTCCGACGCCAGATCGGCCTCCCAGCCTCCTAGGGGTCTGGATCCCCTTCTCAGGAAGACTAAGGACCTGCTGTCCCTAAAATGGACGATGGACCCGAAGCGGGCTCCGACCTTTCATCTGTCAAACGCCCATTGGACCATACGTCGGCTAAGCATCAGACATCAGTGAGACGTTCGCCGGAGCTGAAGACTGCCTCCCCGTCACCGGTGGACACCGGTCGCTGGGACTCTACAGAGGAGGACCTGATGTTGCCTGATGACCAGGCAGGCGACAGTGAGGACATCAGGCTTCCACAGGAGCCGTCGCCAAACCCGGCGATGCCCGAAACCGGCACCAGACCACCGGCGCTAGGTCTGTCATCCGGTATGATTATTCAAGAGGTCAAAGATCCCTTTACCTTTTGGTGGGATACAATAAAGAAGGATATGATCCCAGTCAAACCTCCTCCTCCTTCACCTCCTACTCCCCCCTCCTCCACCACAGGGGCCAGCAGGAAGACCACCGACCCCCAAGGAGCACACTCCACCTCCTGGGGAAGATCCAAAGAATGGAGAAGGCCCCCTTCATCTCCCTCAGGGTCTCCCAGTCCTAAACTACCCAGATGTTGACTGTCCACTATGCAGAGGGATGATTCTAGACCTGACACCTCAGATACCTCCAGGTCTCCTTCTCTAGTCAGCATCCCACCACCTGACCCACAAGAACTGCCCAGGTCACTTCCGGAAGATCCCTTCTTTTCCGAAATCATGAGGCACATCCAGGAGAACATGGGATGGGATTCGGAAGATCTCGACCCCGAGAGACGGCGCCTAGCTCGTTACCTTCGGCAGAAGGACCCTAAGCCTGTGGTGGTGCCACCCTTGGTGGACACCTTTTCGGACGTCATCAAGGCTGCGTGGAAGCATCTGCACCCCCCTCCCCCCCCAAAAAACCACGGTGCCAAAGAAAGCTGACCACCTGTACAGGGCCCCGACAGAGGACCAGTACTTGGCGCAACAACCCCTGGCTGATTCCCTGGTCATTACGGCCTCCCATGATACGTCTCAACGACTACAGCATCTGAGTACACAGCCACCGGACCAGGAATCCAAGCAGTTGGATGCCCTGGGGAGGCGCATGTATGCGGCTGCTACATGCTCCATCGGGTCCCTGTACTATCTGTCTCATATGGTTCAGTTTCAGAATGCCCTGTGGGAACAGGATCAGGACCTGGTTGACAAACTACCGGGTGGTGAGCAGAAGGTGGAGCTCCTGAATCTCCTCCACACAGGGTCAGACGTGGGGACCCAAGTGTTATGAGCCGCATATGATTCTGCGGACTCGTCTGCCAGAGGCGAGCTTCAGGCATCTGTCTCCGGAGACGCTCCTGGCTCTGTCTCCGGTTTTACCCCAGATGTACAGAAGAGTATCCTGGACGTTCCTTATAACGGAGAGGTCCTGTTTGAACCCTCTGAAATGGTCTTCACCAAACTTCAGGACGCTGGGAAGGCAGTAAGGTCTGTATAGGCCATGTACAGATCCAAATCTGGTTCATTTCATAGGAACCAGAACCGTTTTCGCGACTGGCAACGACGACAGCAGCCACGTTCTGGCCAGCAGCAGAGGGGCACCTTCCACTGTGTAACCCCAAGGGGGCGCTATCCTAAGGGCTACTACCCCTGCCTGCCCTAAATGTGACAGGGTGAGGGGCCCAGATCCGTTGGCAGGTGCCTCCACCCAGAGGTTTGGGTTGAAACAGTCGTGGTTGACTCGGTCGCAGCCCTCTGGGTTGCTGCAACCCCCCTTCTCCCCACTAGTGGCCCACGCAGTTCAATTTGTGTCTCTACCATATACACTTACCCCCGGCTCGACCCAGTCAGCTCACTCCGGGGACCCTCTGGAAAGTAAGGTACAGTTACACCACATTCACTGTGCAGTATTTCACCATTAATGCACAAACTAGCCAGTGTACTTTTGCAAAACAAGCAATCTGATTTATTTGAGGGGAGATAACAAGGATCGGGGGGGAATCGGGTTGATTGGCTTTACTACAGTATATATAAACCTACCTATGGCTCTCTGCACAGGCCTAACCTATTAAGCACTGTCTATGGGTACCCAAGCCCTAATGGCTGGTTCCTCGATGCAGCTGGTTGGGGCCCTGACACACGCGAGCATTTAATCCCTGAGCAGATCAGGTGAAGCCAGAAAGCTCAATTAGTGCTGTCAGCAATACAACAAAATGATTTAGCCTTTGATTGTAACCTTTAGCAGGGATCTACCCTGATTCAGTACTCACAACTCCAGCAGGGGACCACGTTTTCACCACTCGCAGGGCTGAGCCTGAGCTTCAAGGCCTCCTCACACATATATATGAGAAACACAGAGGGGTACCATACCAGGCAGCTGCTTCCAGGACCCGAGCGAACTTGCAGCTATATGGGCATTTCACTGCAGCTTCACTGTCCTGACAGATGGAGCGCGATTTAGCAGATTCTCCAGTCCTCTTCAGGCGAAGCCTGGTAGGTAGCTGTGCTTGTACACAGCCTCCTCTGACCGCAAGCCTGCGGATTTTGTCTGTGGAACGCTGGTAATGCAAACGGCTGCCTCAGGCCTTTCACGCGCTTCCCGTGCGAACACTTAACGCCGCAGGAGCTCAGAGCTCCCTTGTCCTTCACAGTCACAACGCCTCTGCCTCTTCCAGTGTGGTGCAGCTCTCTAACTCGGACACCACCCGATCCCATTGGCTGGCCTCAGGTGCCAGTCACTTACTTTTGCTCTCAGTGGTGCAAAAAAGCGCCATAGCCCATAATGCCACTTCCCAGCATTACAAGCTGTGTCCCCATTGGTCATTCGACTCCCTGAGGGGTCCTGCTTTCGGTTGGTCGCCAGTTGCTCCTTCTGAAACATCCCCTACTCCTATTGTACCCCTTTAGCACAGTCCGGGTCCAAACTGGAGGGGCACAGCACAAAGTCCCAGCTGCAATGGAAAAAAAAGTTAAACAAACTGCAGTTATGCCAACATTATACATGTTCCCAAGGGAACAACTACACCTTTCAGATGGGCTCCCTAGTGCTCCTGGCGACTGCGGAAACGGAGCGATCAAACAGCAGTCCAGGGCGGGATTCGAGCAGGGAAACCCCAGTCCCCCTATTCGTACCACTAAAGCCTGCGAGCAGGCAGCCCTTAAAGTGGCAGAACTGGAGGCTCTAAAAGCCCTCACAACGCCTCATTTAACAGCCTTACGCCGAACACCAGTCAGGCATGGAGCATTTAGACAAGCTCTGGGAAAGCAGATCGATTACTGCCGACCGGTGGGTCCTTCAACTGGTCAAGAAGAGGTCACTTTATAGAATTCCTCGACCACCCACCGTCAAGACCTCCCCTGCTTTCCTGTTATTCAGGTCAGCACGCTCTCCTCATACAGCAGGAGGTGCTCGCGCTTCTGGAAAAGGAAGCTATAGAGCACGTACCGAGGGACCAGAGAGGTGCAGGTTACTATTCCCACTTCTTTCTAGTTCCCAAAAAGACAGGGGACCTCCGTCCGATACTGGATCTCAGCGATCTCAGCGCTTCGGTCCTCTACAAATGCTTCCGCATGGTGACCCTTCCCGGTCTGATTCCCATGCTCAAGCAGGGAGCATTCCTAGTGTCCTTGGACATGCAGGACGCTTACCTGCACATACCTATTGCTCGAACGCACAGGAAGTTCTTGCGCTTCGAATTTCTAGGTTGCCATTATCAGTTCCGAGCCCTCCATTTCAGACTGTCATCAGCACCTTGGGTGTCTACGACATGCATGGCAGTCATAGCGGCGGCTCTGAGGAGACAAGGCCACTACATGTTCCCCTACCTGGACGACTGGCTTCTCATGGCACCCTCTCTGGAGGCCCTGATGTCAGACATTCATTGTACTTAGTCTCTGTTCGAGATGTTGAGCATCATTATCAATCAGGAGAAGTCACACCTGGTGCCATCACAGAATCTGCAGTTCATAGGCGCAGCTCTGGACATTGTCCAAGGGAAAGCTTTTCTGCTCCAGGACCGAGCGGAACACATCAGATCCCTCATCAGGGACATTTTGGCAAGGAAGACCGTCCCAGCCAGATTGGTCCTTTGCCTGCTTGGACATATGGCTGTGGCCATTGCAACAGTCCCGCTAGCCTGTCTCCACATGCGGGTGACCCAGTGGATGTTACGGGTTCAGTGGGATCAGAAGCAAGACCATTTGCAGCTCCCGATCCAGATCACGAATGCTGTAATCCGGGATTGGCAATGGTGGCTAGACTCAAAGAACCTGTTGGCGGGGTTCCCCTTCATCGCACCGTCTCCGATTGTGATGCTCTCCATGGATGCCTCTGGGCTCGGTTGGGGAGCACACCTCGAAGGGGTCAGGTCTCAGGGCTTATGGACAGCCAGGAAGCTCATCTCCACATAAATATTTTGGAAATGAGAGCAGCTCTTTATGCCCTTCAGGCTTTCCAGTCGGAGATCCTACCAGGTACTTTTCTGTTACAAACAGACAATACCGCGGTGATGTATTACCTCAACAAACAAGGAGGCACCCATTCCTACCCGCTTTGCAGGAAGGCCGTGAGGGTGTGGGATTGGGTACTACAACACGGCGCAAACCTCATTGCTGTTCATGTCCCAGGAGTGGACAGCGTCATAGCAGACAACCTGAGCCGCTCTCAGGCCAGAGCCCATGAGTGGGGACTATTCCAGGAGGTAGTAGAGGATCTGTTTCACAAATGGGGCACACCAGAGTTAGACCTTTAAACGTCTCCATACAACGCAAAACTGCCCAATTTCTGTTCGCTAGATCCAGGGCCTGGTGTTTTCTGGCGAGACGCGTTGTCCCTCTCCTGGATGGGCAGATTCCTCTGCGTGTTTCCTCCCTTTCCGTTTATCCAGAGGGTCCTTTTGAAACTTGGCAGAGAGCAAGCAACGCTGATATTTATTGCGCCGTTTTGGCCCAGATAGATTTGGTTCCCTCTACTACACCAGCTGTCCCGGGAACCTCTGATGCCTCTGCCAATCAGCTCTCACTTATTGTCCCAGGGGGCAGGCTCTTTGGTCCATCAGGACCTTCGATCTCTGAACCTGCACGCCTGGCTCCTAAAAACATAGCCATCATGTGGTATGGGGTCTCGCAAGAGGTAGCAGATGTTCTGGCGGCTGCTAGAAAACCGGCCACTCGCGCTAGGTGCACCATGAAATGGCGCAGATTTTGCCTCTGGGCTCAGGCACAGGGTTTTTCCCTGATGGATTGTCCAGAAAGGCCGGTCCTGGACTACCTCCTGTCTCTCTTTCAGACAGGCTTGGCCTACTGCTCGATCAAAGTACACCTTTGTGCCATCTCAGCCTATCTCACACCATTAGGCCCACGTCCCATAACTCAGTTGGACACAGCACGAGCCTTCCTGAGAGGTGTTCTCCACCTTAGACCCCCGATTAAGGATCCTATTCCTCCATGGGATTTACCTTTTGTCCTGGAGCAGCTTACGCTGCCACCTTTTGAACCAGCTGTGGATTGCGAACTACGTCTTCTTACATGGAAGAGGGTTCCTCTTCTGGCCTAGTGGATAAAGATGCTCTCTTGTTAATCAGAGGTCAAGGTATCAAATCTTCTGTTGGGTAAAAACACTGGTTGTTTCAGTGCCTCAGTTTTGGGGGGAGGGATGGAAGAAAAGGCTGTCGAGGGGGTGCCGATAAAGGAGGGACTCTGTCTCCACCCCCCTGGGGAGCTGGAGGAATGCGGGAAAAGGCCGACTGGTAAAGTGCAGACCAGGGGAAAACAGAATCCCCATGGGAACATGAGCAGGGGAAATGGAAGTATAGGGAAAGGGTGGAAGGTAGTCCTGCTAAATGCCAGGAGCTTGGGCAATAAAATGCCTGAGCTCCAAGCGATGCTAACTGAGGGAGCGGTGGATGTGGCAGCGGTCACTGAGACCTAGGCCACCGCAGGACACGACTGGGACCTGAACCTGGAGGGTTACACTATGTTCAGGAAGGACAGGGGGGAGGGAAGGGGAGGAGGGGTGGCAATGATAGTCAAAAACTGCATTGGCATAGCGGGAGTAGAGGAGGCAGAGGGAACTGTGGAGGCGATTTGGGTCACCTTGATAACAAGAGAGTAAAAATAGGAGTGGTGTATAGACCCCCTGCACTGGCGGAGGAGCTGGAGGAGAGTCTGGTGGCAGATGTTGGGAGACACTGCAGACTGGGCAGGGGAAGGGTGGTGGTGTTGGGGGACTTAAACATGCCCGGAACAGACTGGGAGACTATGACATCCTCTGTGGCCAGGGAACAGAGGTTGTTGGATGTCTTTCAAGACACGTTCATAACTCAGCAGGTGGGGGAACTGACCAGGGAGGCGTGGGTACTGGATGTGGTCCTGGCAGACAGCGACCAGATTGGGGTCCCGGAGGTAAGGGACCCGTTGGCGGGGAGTGACCATGCCACGGTCTGGTTCTGCCCGGACCTAGGAGGGTAGAAGGCTACACAAAGATGGAGGTAACTGACTTCAGGGGGGCGGATTTTAAGGAAATGGGAAGGATCCTTAAGGAGCATTTGGATGGGATTGGGTCAGACATGGACGCTGATAGTAGGTGGGAAATCATCAGGAGAGGGGTGCAGGATGCTACCAGCACCTGTGCAAGAGTAAGACAAAAATGCGGTAGGGCCCGAAAACCCTGCTGGTGGACCAGGGAGGTCCAGGAGGTGGTGTGGGGAAAGAAGACAGCCTATAGGCAATTCAAGAGCTCAAGGAGTGAAAGGGATCAAGGGGAGTACAAGCTGATGGCTAGAAGGGCCACTAGGGTGGTGAGGGCTTTCTGAGGCAAGGAAGGAGTAGAACCTGGCCAGGGAAATTAGGAGAGGGAACAAGGGGTTCTTTAGGTACATTGGGGAAAAACGAAGGGTGAAGGGGCAGAGTAGCAGGATTAAAACGGGAGAGATGGGAACAAGACCTGGGGGAGCAGGCTGAGGTACTAAATGAGTACTTCACCTCAGTTTTCACCAAGGAAAATGGGGGTGCTGCATTATACATGGGAGGAGATAGCGATATTGAGGGGGGGGGACCCTTACCGATCAGTGGGTCTGGGGAGAGGGGGAGGCATCACTGGCAGGAGCGGGGAAGGCTAAGCAGGGAGAAGAGGTAGCGGAAGTGGAAATCACAGCAGAGAGAGTGAGGGAAGCCCTCAGGTCCCTTAAGACGGAGAAAGCACCAGGGCCGGATAAACTACATCCCAGAGTGCTGAAGGAACTTGCGGATGTCCTTGCGAAACCCCTGGCGGAGCTTTTCACCATCTCTCTGAGGACAGGGTGGGTGCCCCAGGACTGGAAGGTGGCGCATATAGTGCCTGTCCACAAGGGGTATCAAGGGAGGTGGCAGGGAACTACAGGCCTGTTAGCCTGACATCGGTGGTGGGCAAGGTGATGGAGTACATTGTCAAGGAGAGGCTAGGGGGGATTTGAAAAAGTCAGGGTGCCTGGATGATAGACAGCATGGATTCGTCCCGGGTAAATCGTGTCAGACAAACCTTGTGGAGTTCTGTGACTGGGTGACGAGTGCCTTGGACCTGGGTAGACCAGTGGACATCCTCTTTCTAGACTTCAGCAAGGCATTTGACTCTGTTCCTCACGTGGCCCAGTTGGATAAGCTGGGAGAAATGGGGGTGGGGAACCAGATGATCAGATGGATAGGCAGTTGGCTCCAGGACCGGATAGTTGGGATAGTCTCATGCCCAAGGAGGGTCATTAGTGGGGTCCCTCAAGGATCAGTCCTTGGGCCCCTCCTGTTCAACAGCTATGTCTCTGACATAAGGACAGGTATCAGGAGTGAGATGAGTCTCTTTGCGGATGACTCAAAACTGGGGCTGGTGGTGGATGGGGAGGAGGAGAGAGGGGAGGGTGGACCTACAGGGGGACCTGGAGGCTCTGGAAAGATGGTCTAGAAAGTGGAAGCTGAGGTTCAATGCAGGGAAATGCAAGGTACTGCACCTGGGGGCCAGAAACCCGGGCCAAGTGTACACCCGGGGGGGGGGTGATGCTACAAGTCTTGATGGCTGAGAGGGACCTGGGGTGGTGGTGATGCCTAGATGAACAACTCGGAAACTTGTAGGAGGGCAGCAGCCAAGGCCAACGGGATGCTGGGATGCATCGCTAGGGGGATCACCTCCAGAAGGAGGGAAGTGATACTCCTCTGTATAACTGTTGATGAGACCGCACTCTCGAGTACTGCATGCAGTTTTGGAGGCCACACTTAAAGAGGGACATAAACCCTGGAGAGGGTCCAGAGGAGGGCAACCAAAATGATTTGGGGCTTGGGGACAGGACCTATGAGGAGAGGCTTGAAGAGCTAAATATGTACACATTGGAAGAGAGAAGGGACATGATAGAGGTCTTCAGGTACATGAAGGGGGTGAATGGGGGAGGAACAGTCAAAGTGCTTCGAAGGAAGGAGGAGGGGGCCACTAGAGGGCATGGGTGGAAGCTGGAGGGAAGATTCAGGGGAGAAAGGAGGAGGTGCTACTTCACTGAGAGGGTGGTGGAGCCATGGAATGCGCTGCCTAGGGGGCTGGTGGAGGCAGAGACGGTGGACGGGTTCAAGAGGGGGTGGGACAGGTACAGGGGAAGGGTTCTGGAAGCAAAATCCAGTGCAGCGAGAATATCTGGAACTGGGAAGGGAGAAGCCAGAGAAGGCGAGGGGGGGTAGCAAGGTCAGCTCCCAGGGTGGAGGCTGACCAAACGAGCAGACGCGAAAGACCGTTATGCCTATTCTGCTGGCATTTTAGTATGTTAGTATTTTTAGTTGCCGTTACTCCGGCCAGAAGAATTTCTGAACTTCATGCACTAATGTGCAAAGAACCTTATTTGGTTTTTCATCAGGACAGGGTATCCCTACGGACATATCCTAAGTTTCTACCTAATGTGGTCTCAGTTTTCACCCTTAATCAGGACATAGATTTACCAGTGTACTTTCCTAAATTTTCCAACAGAGGAGAGGCCCTGTTGCACACTTTAGATGTGCATAGATGTCTTAGATACTACTTGACCAGAACCAGACACCACCGAAAATCTGACCAACTTTTCGTCTCCTTCGCCCTCAGGATGATGGGAGCTCCAGTTTCTAAACAATCGCTGTCCAGGTGGCTCATCCATTGTATTGCGTTCTGTTACCAGAAGCGTAACAAACACTTACCGGGCTCAGTTAAGGGTAATTCCACAAGGAGGGTGGCTAACTCCTTTGCGGCCTTGAAAAACGTGTCCACTTCAGCCATCTGTGCAGCAGCTACTTGGAGCACTGTGCACACCTTTATCAGGCATTATACCCTGGACGTTGCATCGAGGCGAAGAGCAGGTTTTGGTCTAGCAGTCCTTCAGGGACTACTATCCTAGGCTTCAGTCCAACTCGTGATCTCTACCTAGCCTCCTCCCAACTGTGAGGGATTTCCAGTATTGCTTGTGAATCAGTCCTAATGGTGTAACCTGCTGCATGAGCTGTTTCTTGAAGTAAGATAGTACAGTTATGTTAGAACTTACCGTAACAGTAGATTTTCGAGAACAGCTCTTGCAGCAGGTAGTTTCCCTCCCACCATCCCCTCTGGAGGTAGAGTTGTTCTGATATCTCTCTTCTAGGATTAGGTGATCTTACTTCGCGATACAGTTCTTGCAGCAGGTTACATCCATTAGGACTGAAGCCGGCAGGCGCCAGGACCCCACGGAAATTTTCTAGCTAGCAGTCTTCGGCAGGGACTGTCTCCGACATTGGTCCCGCCCCCGACATTGGCGTAGTACATAAGGAGGCGGTCCCCCGATAATCCCCAGTTCTTTTCCCGCCGTCGACTCCCAGTATCAGCCTCTCGGTCTCCTTTTCTAGTGCGCGACGACCATAGTACTATGGTGCTTTTTGTCGTCTTTTCGAATTTTGAACTGATGTCCTCTCCAACCACTTCTTTAGAGGGTCACCATACGAAGTGCACCTGCGGCAAACAGATCCCCTTCAAGGATCCCCATTCGGCCTGTGTGCGTTGCCTAGGCTCGGACCACGACACCAAGGCCTGCTCCTTCTGCCAGGGCTTCAACAGTCGCACCAGGATCTGCCGCCAGAAGGCACTTCACCCGTTTCTCCTGGAAGAGAAACTCAAAAGCATGGACAAGGAACCTTCCTCCTGGGGAGAGCCTTCGAGCAAAACCCACAAGCACCGGGAAAGGAGAGGTCCAGGCCTCCTGCGAGGGCCTCGGACTCCTGAAGCTCCAGCTCAAAATCGGACCGCTCTCCCTCCAGGGCTCGGTTGCAACCTCCCCCGGTCCAGGTCAGGTCATCCAGCAGTTCCTCCTGTCTTTAGCCTCTAAAGACTTCGAGGCCCTCGGCCTCCTCTACTCCTTCCAAGGTCTCGTCGGGGGAGCACCATAAATCTTCCACCCGTCGCCGGGACACCGACGCCAGGTCAGTCTCCCAGCCACCCTGAGGTTTGGATCCGGCGCCCCGTAAAACCAAGGGCCTGGCGTCCCTCAAATGGACATTGGACCAGACGTCGGCCCACCCGATGTCGGCCAAACATCACCGACGCTCCCAGGAGCCGATGACACCCATACGCCATGAAATGGCACAGATTCTGTTTATGGGCTCAAGCGCACGGCTTTCCGTCGTTAAGACTGTCCAGAATTGGTTTTGGACTACCTGCTTTCCCTCTTCCACTCCAGACTGGCTTACTCCTCGATTAAAGTGCACCTTTGTGCCATTTCTGCTTACCATGCCCCTGTAGGCCATCGGACGGTGGCCCAGCCGGACACTACTCGTGCCTTTTTAAAGGGCGTCCTCCACCTTAGGCCTCCCATTAAAGATCTAGCCCCTCCTTGGGACTTACCTTTTGTCCTGGAGTAGCTCACACTGCCACCCTTTGAACCAGCCGCGGATTGCGAGCTATGTTTTCTCTCTTGGAAAACGTTATTTTTAGTTGCAGTTACTTCTGCCGGAAGAATTCTGGAATTGCACGCTCTTATGTGCAAAGAGCCTTATTTGGTTTTCCGCCAGGACAGGGTATCCCTAAGGACAAACCCAAAGTTTTTGCCCAAGGTGGTCTCAGCTCTTACACTGGTAGATCGATATCCTGATTAAGGGTATTTTCCAAGGTACTGTAATCGAGGAGAAGCCCTTCTGCACACCCTAGACATGCACAGGTGCCTCAGATACTACCTGACCAGAACCAGACAGCACCAAAAGTCAGACCAACTTTTCGTCTCCTTTGCCCACAGGATGAAGGGAGCTCCTGTCTCCAAACAGTCACTTTCTAGGTGGCTCATCCAGTGCATTACTTTCTGTTATGAGAAGCGCAATAAACCCTTACTGGGCACGGTCAAGGGTCATTCCACAAGAGGGGTGTGCTACTTCCTTTGCGGCGTTAAAGAACGTCTCCACCTCAGCTATTTGCGCTGCAGCTACTTGGAGCTCTGTACATACCTTTATCGGGCATTACAGTCTGGACATTGCATCGAGGCGAAGAGCGGGGTTCAGTCTAGCTGTCCTTCAGGGACTTCTGTCCTAGGCTTGAGTTACCTCGAGGTCTCTACCTTTCCTCCTCCCGATGGTGCATGATTGCCATTACTGCTTGGAAATCGGTCCTAATGGTGTAACCTGCTGCAAGAGCTGTATCTCATAGTACAGTTACGTAAGAACTTACCGTAACAGTAGATCTTCGAAAACAGCTCTTTCAGCAGGTACCTTCCCTCCCACCATCCCCACTGAAGGTAGGTCGGAGTCGAGCACCCATCTCATTTGATGGGACATTTCTGTTTACTTGTTTTGCCACCTAGTGGTGGATCCTCGGTCTCCTCTTCTGATGTCATCCAGCGGCTGGGAGTCCCCGACGGGAGAACTGAGGATTATGGGGGGCCGCCTCCTTATGTACTACGCCCGACGTTGGGGGCGGTCCCCGCTGAAGACTGCTAGCTAGAAAATTTCTGTGGGGTCCTGGCACCTGCCGGCTTCAGTCCTAATGGTGTAACCTGCTGCAAGAGCTGTTCTCGAAGATCTACTGTTACGGTAAGTTCTTGCTTAACTGTACTTTTCTAACACCGCTCTGAATACCTTTTGATGGCGGATCCTCAGTCTCCTCTTCTGATGTCATCCAGTGGCCGGGAGTCTCCGTTGGGAGAACTGGGGATTCTGGGGGACCGCCAACTTTTATAAGATGCCTGATGTTGGGGTGGGACAGACTTCGGGGGCAGTCCCCTCTGAATACTGCTAGCTAGAAAATTTCCGTGGGGTCCTGGCGCCTGCTGGCTTCAGTCCTAATGGTGTAACCTGCTGCAAGAGCTGTTCTCGAAGATCTACTGTTACGGTAAGTTCTTACGTAACTGTACTATCTTTGAGAAGAGCTCTTGCAGCAAGCATGCTTTCCTTCCCTCCTTCCCCCTCGTTAGGAAGGCATAATTTCTTCTCCCCTTAGGGCATGTTGGAACCTCATACAGCCGGTTCTCTGGCAGGTGAACTGAGGTGGTGCCGGGGGGACCGCCCCTTTATATCATGGGCGACGTTGGGGCTGATGTCGGACAGGGCAGGGCCGATGTCGGGGTGGTCCCCCGCCATGGACTGCTAACTAGAATTTTTCCATGGGGTCCTAGTGCCTGGCAGCATAGTCCTAATGGCTATTGCCTGCTACAAGAGCTCTTCTTGAAGATCTTCTGTTACGGTAAGTTCTTGCGTAACTGTACTTTTCTTCCTGAGGTGGTGTCTAAGTTTACTTTAAACCAGTTCATCCACCTTCCCATTTATTATCCGGAGCATGCCAATCCAGGGGAAGCATTTGCTGCATACTGCAGATGTACATAGAATTCTGTGTTACTGTTTACTTCGTTCGAAGGACTGCAGAAAGTCCAAACAGTTTATTTCTTTTGCCCCTGGGAAAGAGGGCATCCTTGTTTCAAAACAGTGCTTGTACAAGTGGTTGGCCAGCTGTATTACTTATTGCTACGGGAAGTATGGCAAGGACCTTCCTGGCGTTGTTTATGGTCATTCCACTAGAGGAATGGCCACTTCTACAACTTTTTTCAGGAATGTTTCAGCTGCAGAGATCTGGTTTTCTGCCACTTGGAGTATTGTCCACACCTTTACCAAGCACTATAGTCTGGACATTACCTCTCTGTGTTGGACCAATTTCAGCCTAGCTGTTCTGCAGGCCCTACTTTCTTAGGTTTGTGGTTTCCTACCTCCCAGATAGCATTTTTTGATGTCAGAAACTGCTTGGGACCCACTCTTACAGCATGTGGTGATTGTTGGCGCCTGATGTTTGGGTGGGCGGCCCCCTGGTTGACAGCTAGCTAGAAAAGATTCTATGTGGTCCTAGTGCCTGGGGGCTATAGTTCCATAGGTGTGGCCTGCTGTAAGAGATCCCCACGCAGATTTACTGTTACGGTAAGGTCTTACGTAAGTGTGCTTTTTATCCTTATGCTTGTGATGGCTGGAGGACGAGGGCCTCGATTTTACTTTTCCCTTGACTTGAAGACCTCTGACCACAGCAGCGACAGCGTTGACAAATGCCTCTTGAGTTTCTTGCCTCTGGCAGTTGAATGTGAGGGAGAAGCCAGCTTGGAGCCCGTGGCCTTGGCTTGAGCATCCATGGTCTTAATGGCTATGATGGTTTCCAGATTCGTCTTTCAGTGTCTGTCTGTTGGCCTGGTTGAATTCCTGGTAGTTAGTAGGTCCTTACATTGTGAGAAAGGCCCAAAACAAGCAAACACATTGTGATCGTCATCCTTGTAGATTTTGTAACTGCAGGTTCAAAACCTCAATTAGGGTCCTTTCAGTGGTGGTGTACAAGGACAGAATTAACTAGTTAACTCAGAAAATCGTAACTGTCGAAGAAATGGTGTTTCTGTGCAGGTCTGACGAGTGGTTGATGGCGAAAGAGAGAATTTAGTAGCAGTGTGGCTGTCCAGATTAAATGGGCACGGACATTGCACATGATCGTGGGTGGCTGTGGCTAGCAAAAGTTTGAGTGGGCCTAATGCAGATGGCTTACTGTTACAAAGGTGTGGCCCAGTGTTGGAGATATTCTTGAAGATCTGGTCTTCCACAAGGACAGAGTTGTCCGCCCTCGCACAAAGTTTCTGCCCAAAGTAGTCTTGGAATTTCACCTTTACCAGGTGCTCTACTTTTCTGTCTACTTTTAGCGGCCTGTTTTGATGCTGAGTGTGTACTCCACATGCTGGATGTGTGCTGAGTGTGTCTTTATTACAAGGAATATGAAACAGAAGTTAATGTTGAGATTTGTCAAAGAAAGTCCAGGAGCCACCCATTATGCATTGTTGCTTCTTTGGGAAACTGATTGCTATTCTAGGCCAGCATCAGTCCTGTGTAGTCTGTCTTGGACTGAAGCCTGCTTCTCCATGAATTGCCATACTCTTGAGAACCATTTGTTAAGGTGGGATATTTTGATTCCTATGTTTGGAAGCGGGCCTCGCACATGGGTGTCCCAAGACCAGGTTTCTAGGCATTTTCTCCTGAGCTTTTTTCCACGAGCTCTGGTTTCATGCAAGTATGGAGTTCTCCTCGACCTCACCACATTGAGTTGTTGGGAGTTTCTAGTGGATGGGTCTGGTGGACACTGGACTCCTGGCGGTCAGCTGTGAGCCCTCCACAGTCTACTTGCTCTGAGCAGTAGATGTCTCTGGTGCTTAGGTCGCATCCATACTCTGGGTCTACACCGGTGGACACCCTGATGTCCTAGGTGTTGCCTGTGGTGTTGTCACTGCTCATGGTGACGGCATGGTGGATGGCACTGGGAACAACACTGGGCCCCCTCTGTCACTGTTTGCAGTGCCAGGAGGGGTACTGGCACCGACGCTGTTGTCTGCATTGTTGCTAGTTTGGATGTTGTCATCGCCTGTAGGTGATAGACATGGTGCCTGATCCTGGGTTTAGCTCTGAGCAAGGTGCTGATTTTGATGTCCCACGACACCGAGAAGGGTAACTGCTCTGGACACAATGAGCACTGTGTTGAGGGAGCGGTGCCAGTCATTGGGGGGATAGGGTAACGCAATTGGTACCAGCATAGTAATCATGAGCATGTGCCATAACACTGGTATTCAGTCATTAAAGGTGCAGGTACATAGATGTCCGTTGCAGCGTAGCATGTCAGGCGCTTTATCGGAGGTCTGGCTATGAGGTCTATGGGAGCTGGAGTACAGAGTCGTTATGGGCGGGGAAGGGGTGGCTCAGGATCAACCAGATAATACATTACACTGCAACTAAGTAAGTCACTAAAAATAATTTTTAACTTTGCAGATTACTAAATCAGGACGTCAGGGTCCCTCAGAATTTCTCCTGGGGAGCCGGGTATTACCCTTAAAATTGAAAACGGGAGCTTGGGCGATTGCACGCACAGCTGAGGCTCATTAAGGAGCTGAATTTTCTGCTGATGGAATCTGTCCTTTCCAGAACAATTCAAAGCAGTTTCTTAAGCTGGGAATTGATGACCTTGGGGAATATGGCATCATGAGAATGTAACACTGATGGACAAAAATCTTGTTTTTTCGGAAGTAGCAGGCAGGGAACTGGGCAGGTTGAATAACTCTGGATCATCTTCTGTCAGTATGTGCTCTGTTTTTGTGTAAATGTCCTAAAGTAATGAGGACAAACGTGACTTGGAATTCAGTATTTTCATGTTCTGACGGCTGATGGATCCCATTGTTAGTAACTGCCATATAACTATTATAAAACAAAGGTCATAGAAAAATGTATATTCTGGACAGCAGGTAGTAAAAGCATATCTGAGCTTTTTGATCTATGTGGTATGGGGACTGTACTGATCTTCATCCGGGTTACGTCAATCATAAGGTCACACCATAGGAACTTCACAGTCGGTGAAAGTGAATCTACACAGAAGATTTTCTGTAGTACAACTGGGGCCACCCATGCCGCCTACTTCAGTTGACGTCACCAGCCCCATAAAAGTGTGAGCGGCCCCAATCCCTCCTCAGTTCTTTCCTGCTGTCAACTTGCTTGCATGAGTCTCAGCGGACGTTCCGATGCAGTATTCACGCCATTTTTTTGCCTGCAGCTTTTCTTTAATAATTTCTGTTTAATTTTTTTTGAAGAGATTCCTTCAACCCGTTTATATTGAGAGCTAATCGTTCTACCCCTCTATTCCATCGCTGCTGCTGTGAAAAGAAGATTGCCTCCACAGAGAAGCACGCTCTCTGTCTGCTGTCTTGGGCCCGAACACGAAGATTTTACTTCGAGGCACAGCTCTTGCAGCAGGTTACACCATTAGAACTGAAGCCGGCAAGCGTCAGGACCCCATGGAAAAATTCTAGTTAGCTATCTTCAGCGGGGACTGCCCCCGACGTCGGTCCCGCCTCCGGCGTCAGGCGTGGTACAAAGGGGCGGTCGCCAGATTCCCTATTCTTTCCGCGTCGACTTTGCATGTCTCGACCCTTGGTTCCAGTCTAGTGCGACGCGTGGTTCACAGCTCCTCCGGGAAATTTTTTTCTTCAAGCAAGATTGTTGCTGATGTCCTCTCCGACCTCCGTCATCCCTCCAAGTGTGCTTATGGAAACAGATCCCTCTCAAGGACCCCACACGGCCTGTGTTAGGTGCCTGGGCCCAGACCACGATACCTCGGCCTGTTCGCTTTGCCAGGGCTTTAACAGCCGAACAAGGATCCGACGTCAGAAGGCCCTCCAGGCTTTTTGTTGGAGAAAAACTGAAGACCATGTCCTCCAAGGGGAATCTTCATCCAAATCCCACAAGCACGCTGGAGAAAGAAGGGAGAAGGCCCTTCCAGGTCCCCGCCCAGGGCTGGAGTCCCGCAGCCCGGTTCTCGGTCCGACCGCCTCCTTCCAGGGCCAGCTCAGCCTCCCCGACTGAAGAAAGCCTTCTTCTTCTCAGGCAAGTCCGCCAGGCCGCCGCCGCTCCTCTTCCAAGGCCTTGGCGAAGTCCGGGAGCGCCACCACCATCATCATAAGTCGGGTTCCGCCCTTTGGCTCCCGACGTCCGGTCGTCTTCTGTGCCTCCTCGCAAAACTTTGGAGCTCACACCGTTGAAGAGACCTGTGGACCCGACGCTGGGCCAACCGTCGTCGGCCGTACGTCATTCCTCCCTGGAGCCGTTGTCGGCCAAACCATCCCAGCGGACACCGGTTGGGGGACCGGCGTCCGTTCCGCCTGAGAAGAGGGCTCCCACGCTTCCGACCGACGTCGGTCAGAAGGCATTGACTGAGGAGGACTTAACGCAGCCCGAGGACCAGACGGGCGACCCCAGCCTCGCCGAAACTCCCAGGGCCCCCTTGCCCTTACCCGAGGCCCCTGTGGAGCCGACGCCGGGACCCGACGACCGCCCACCGGCGCCTGGGCCGTCGTCTGGACTTTCTATAGCGGAAGTGAAGGATCTCTTCACTTACTGGTGGGACACCATTAAAAGGGACACGGCCCCCACCGCTCCTCCTCCTTCTCTCCCTCCCTCTGGTACCGCCCCCTTCGCCTTCGGGGTCGCCAGGCCGCCTTTCCCCCGGGAGCCTGGATCCTCTCCCAGGGGAAGATCAGAAAAACGGAGACCTCCGTCCAAATCCTCTTCTGGATCACCCAGCCCCAAGAGATCCAGGAGACACCGACGTTTGCCGTCAACGGAGGACACGGGATCAGTCTACTCTTCCTCTAGATCCCCATCTCCTTTCTCCATCCCTTCTCCGGACCCACGTGAGACACCGAGATCTCCTCCGGATGACCCCTCGTTCATGGATATTATGCGACATATCCAGGAGAACATGGGATGGGATGCAGAAGAACTAGACCCGAAAGGTTACGCCTTGCCAAATATCTTCAGCAGAAGGACCCCAAGCCTGTGGTGGTACCACCCTTGGTGGACACTTTCGTGGACGTCACCAAGGCAGCGTGGAAGCGTCCACATTCGCTCCCGGCGGTGCCGAAGAAAGCTGATCGTCTGTACAAGGCTCCTAAGGATGACCAGTACCTGACACAGCAGCCTCAGGCCGACTCTCTGGTCATCACAGCCTCACATGACCGGTCACAGAGGCCGCAACATTTGAGCACCCTGCCACCGGACCCAGAGTCCAAACAGTTGGACGCACTGGGCAGGCGCACGACGCCCGCTACCTGCGCCGTCAGATCCTTGAACTACCTGACCCACATGGTTCAATTCCAGAGCGCTTTGTGGGAACAGGGGCTGAGGCGGCTGAAGCTGCCGAAGGTGAGCAGAAGGAGGAGATGCTCCAGCTCCTCCGCATGCGGGTTCAGACGTGGGGACCCAAGTGCTTGCAGCATCGACTCCAGCGGACTCATTGGCCCGAGCAGCAGCTTCTGGTAGTGCCTCGAGACACTCCTGGGTACGTGTTTCCGCTTTACCCCGGATGTCCAGAAAAACATTATGGACGCTCCGTTCGAGGGAGAAATTTTATTTGGTAATCCTTCCGAGAAGATCATTACCAAACTTCAAGAGGCCGGGAAGGCGGTAAGGTCGGTTCAAGCCATGTACCGACCCAAGCTTGGTTCCTTTCGTAGGAACCAAAGCCGTTTTCGTGGGCGGACACAGAGGCAGCAGTCTCGCCCGCTACACATCAGAGGGGCTCCGGTTTCCGTAGAACCCAGGGAAACAGCCCGCTAGCCGAGGTCAGCGCCCCTAGGGCCGACCCAGCCAGCGGGCCCATCTGCCGCCACAGCCTGACTCCTTTCCGGCCCCCGCCCTCAGGATCAACGGGAAATCATGGTCGGGGTCGCATTGCGAACTTCCTGCCGGGATGGCAGGCCATTACCACTGACAGGTGGGTTCTGCAGTTGGTCAGTCTAGGCCACTTTATAGAATTCGCAGAAAAGCCACCCTCGAGGCCTCCTTTGCTCTCCCGGTTTCCGGGTCAGCACAAAAATTTGATCTGGCAAGAGGTACTCGCGCCTAAGAAAAGGAGCGATAGAGTACATCCCGGAGAACCAGAGAGGACGAGGATATTATTCCCACTTCTTCCTGGTTCCCAAGAAATCAGGGGACCTCCGTCCGATTCTGGACCTCAGCGACCTCAATGTGTCGGTTGCCTATAAAAGATTCCGCATGGTGACTCTTCCGGGCCTTATTCCCATGCTGAAACAAGACGCCTTTTTAGCATCTCTAGACATGCAGGACGAATACCTGCATATCCCCATAGCTCACGCGCACCAGAGGTTCCTGCGCTTCGAGTTTCTCGACCACCACTTTCAGTTCCGAGCTCTTCCGTCGACTGTCATCCGCACCAAGGGTCTTTACCAAGTGCATGGCAGTCGTGGCAGCATCTCTGAGGAGACAGGGCCACTCATGCGTCTCCCATACCTCGACGACTGGCTTCTCATGGCCACCTCCAGAGAGGCGTTGTTATCATGGTTCAGAGCACCCAGGACTTGTTCCAATCTCTGGGCATTCTCATAAATTATGAGAAGTCTCTCCTGGTACCGTCGCAGAAACTGCAGTTTATAGGCGCAGTCCTGGACACTGTTCAGGGAAGAGCTTTTCTTCCGGACGACAGAGCGGAGCGCATCAGATCCCTCATAAGGGATTTGTCGTCTAACAAGATCGTACCTGCCAGGTCGGTCCTTCGCTTGCTCGGACACATGGCTGCGGCCATTCCTACTGTCCCTTTCGCAAGGCTTCACATGCGGGTAACCCAGTGGATGCTCAAGGTACAATGGGACCAAAGGCAAGACCACTTGCAGCATCCGGTCAGGATCACGAACTCAGTCATCCGAGACTGGCAGTGGTGGCTAGTCGAGTCGCTCTTCAAGGCGTCCCGTTTGTAGCGCCGTCCCGGAGGTAACCCTCACCACCAGACGCCTCAGGTCTTCAGGTGGGGCACACCTGGACGGGGTAAGTCCCAGGATACGTGGACCCCGTTGGAAGCTCATCTCCATATCAGTGTCCTAGAGATGAGGGCGGTTCTCTATGCCCTGCAGGCCTTTCAGTCAGTAATTCCACCATGTACTCTCCTGCTGCAGACAGACAACACAGCGGTGATGTATTACCTCAACAAACAAGGAGGCGCACACTCTTACCCCCTTTGCAGGGAGGCCATGAGGGTGTGGGATTGGGTAATCGGACACAGCGCAAATCTGATCACTGTGCATGTTCCCGGGGTGGACAACACAATTGCAGACGGCCTGAGTCGCCCCAGGCCAGAGTCCACGAGTGGGAACTTCTTCAAGAGGTAGCAGAGGATCTGTTTCTTCGTTGGGGAATTCAAGAACTAGACTTGTTCGCATCCCATCCAACGCAAAACTGCCCAATTTTTGCTCGCTAGATCCAGGGCCTGGTGTTTTCTGGCGAGACGCGTTATCCCTCTCCTGGGCGAACAGATTCCTCTACGCCTTCCCTCCCTTCCCGTTGATCCAGAGAGTTCTTCTCAAACTGCGCAGGGAGCATGCATTCATGATCCTGGTGGCCCCGTTCTGGCCCAGACAGATCTGGTTCCCTTTGTTGGTGCAACTATCTCGGGAACCCCGCTCCCCTCCCACCTCCTGTCTCAGGAGAAAGGTTCATTAATCCATCCGGACCTACGCTTTCTGAACCTGCATGCTTGGCTCCTAGAGACATAGCCATTTTGCGTCATGGGGTCTCGCAAGAGGTTGCAGAGGTTCTTTCTGCAGCCAGAAAGCCGGCAACGCATGCAACGTACACCATGAAATGGCGCCGTTTTTGTTTATGGTCACGAGCTCGTGATCTTTCCCCTTTAGGTTGTCCTGTGGGAGTAGTTTTGGATTACCTCCTCTCCCTTTTTCATTCAGGCCTAGCCTACTCCTCTATTAAGGTGCACCTCTGTGCTATTTCTGCCTATCACCTCCTGGTGGGTCATTGTACAGTAGCTCAATTGGACGCGTCTCTGGAATTTCTTAGGGGAGTGTTACACCTTAGGCCTCCCATTAGGGACCCTGTGCCCCCATGGGATCTGCTCTTTGTACTGGAACAGCTCACGCTCCCTCCTTTTAAACCTGCCGCGGATTGCGAGCTACGTTTTCTGTCGTGGAAAACGTTATTTTTAGTTGCTGTTACTTCAGCGAGAAGAATTTCTGAGCTTCACGCTCTTATGTGCAAAGAGCCTTATTTAGTTTTCCACCGGGACAGAGTATCCCTGAGGACTAATCCTAAGTTTTTACCTAAGGTGGTCTCTTCACCTCTCTAAACTAGGACATTGACCTTCCGGTCTACTTCGAGTTATTCAAATAGAGGAGAGGCTTTGCTCCACACCCTGGATGTTCACACGCGCCTGAGGTATTACCTCAACAGAACTAAACCCTCTCGTAGTTCTGAGCAGCTTTTTTTCTTCTCTGAGAGAATGATGGGCCAATCGGTATCCAAACAGTCTCTGTCTCGCTGGCTTGTCCAGTGTATTTCATACTGTTATGATATCAAACAAAAGCCCCTCCCGGGCTCTGTCCGGGGTCATTCTACTAGGGGTGTGGCCACATCCTTTGCAGTACTAAGAAATGTCTCCACCTCTGCTATTTGTGCTGCAGCCACTTGGAGCTCTGTGCATACCTTTATCAGGCATTATAGCCTGGACATGCCCTCTCTTAGAGAAGGATTGCATTTCGACCTTAAGCGGTGCTACAGGGTCTCCTATCCTAGGTTCAGGACCTGGAATGTACTTTCTATTTTCCTCCTCCCGAATTTCTGGCAGCGTTACTGCTTGGGAATCAGTCCTAATGGTGAACCTGCAAGAGCTGTGTGTCGAAGTAAGATAGTACAGTTACGTAAGAACTTACCATAACAGTAGATCTTCGAGAACAGCTCTTGCAGCAGGTACCTTCCCCCTTGGAGGAGGCATGGCTCAGTCTTTCTGAGGACGGATTTATATCTTTCTGTCTTCTGACGGCGAATCCTCGGTCTCCCATTTCGATGTTAGACTGCGGCCGGAAGTCTCCGGCGGGAGAACTGGGGAATCTGGCGGGACCGCCCCCCTTTTGTACAACGCCTGACGTCTGAGGCGGGACCGATGTCGGGGGTGGTCCCCGGCGAAGATAGCTAGCTAGAATTTTCCGTAGTCCTGACCGCCGCTTCAGGTCTAATGAGTAACCTGCTGCAAGAGCTGTTCTCGAAGATCTACTGTTATGGTAAGTTCTTGCGTAACTGTACTTTTCCAACTGCGAGCTCTGCCAGAAGTTTAACCAGACAACCCTCGGGCGACACAAAGAGGCTCTTAAAAATTTCCTGATGGATCAACAGGTAGCCAGCTCCAAGGAGGGATCCTCCGCGGTCCTAACCTCTCTGTCGCCGACCAGATCGTCGAGCCCAAGGCCAGAGACAAATTCTCGGGGGGGGTGTCATAAGAAAAACAGAATCGTGACTGCTCCCTCCAGCGACTGTCCCGTTCCCCATCGGCCTCTTCTTCTTCCTCTGGGGGATCCTCTGCGGCTGCACCGATATGGAAAGTATGTGCCCAGCAGACCCATACCGACAGCTTCGCCGCCCAATTCTCTGGGTGCCTGGCCTTCAACCCCTGGGTCGTTGGCCCCTCCTTCATCGATGACAGGCTCATCATCGACAACTTTCTTGTTGAAGCCTTCCCCTTTTCCCTGTAGGGCTACAGGCTCTTCGGTTTCTCAGGACCCAGCATGCATATCGTCGACAGTTATGCCGTCAAACCCCTTCCCCTACCCCTGTAGACGAAGTCCTGCTTTACTTCACTAATGTGCTGGTACTGCAGCTGGGCTCCTTTAGGCTCCACTCTTTGGCCATGTGAAGCTCCCCATGAATTGTCGTTGTCGCATCCGGCACCATATCTAGAAGTCGAAGAGGTCGTCGTCTAGTTGGAGTACCATCTAGACCTCATTCTTCCTGAGGAAGAGGAGGAAGAAATCCTTGTCTCTGATAGGTCTACTGCTTCCTGTCAGTGAGGACTCAAGAAAGCATACTTCTAGGTCTACTCCTGAAGATCCCACATTTTTCAATGTGATGAAGCAGCTGTCCTCAGCCATGGGTTTCCACACTGAGGAAGAGGATGCCATCAAGAAAGAGTGGGGTGGACTTCCTGAAGATCCCCGAATCTTCCCCCCAAAATCATTCCTCCTATCCTTCCTGCTATGAGGAATGCAGGCCCGGCAGCCTGGCATAGGCCAGACTTTGTGCCAGCTATGCCTTGCAGGGCTGATAAACTTTATCATGCCCCCACCCCCAGTCTTCTCTGCTGTGCTACCCAGTCCGAGACAAACCCAGTGGTCATCCAGGCAGCTCATGACATGTCTAATGCACCTAAGCACCTTAGTTCCCTTCCCCCAGATATGTAGTCTCGTAGAATTGACCTCTGGAGAAAGAGGGTGTATGCTTACTCCACTTAGGGTTTGAGGATTGCAAACTACCTGTCTCAAATGGTGAAGTACCAAAATGCCAGTTGGAAAAAAGGGCAGGGCCATGGCTAAGGCCCTTCCAGATGGCATGCAAAAGCAACAGCTGCTTCAGTGCCTCCAAACCATATAGGACATTAGTAAGCATCTCCTCATGGCCCTCTACGATATGGCTGATACCATGGGCATATGCCTACGTCTGCACTCCTGGCTGAGAGTATCCAGCCTTGATGCTAATGTTCAGCAGAAGTTGGTTAATACCCCCTTTAATGGCACTAAGCTGTTTGACCCTAGAAATGTAGAAATTGTCTGCAGATAAGGACCGCCAGGCCCATCCAGTCTACCCGTGGGCCGTATACTTTGTATGTAGCCACTGACCCTGTGTGATCAGTGGCTTTTCATCACTCCTCCTCTCTCAAGATTCCCTTGTGCCTGTCCCAGGCGTGCTTAAACCCCTCTACTGTGCTTGCTTGACCCCACTACTTCTTGTGATAGAGTATTCCAAGCATCGACGACTCTGTGTGCAGAAAAACGTCCTCATGTTACCTCTGAATCTAACCCCCCTCCAGTTTCATATCGTGCCCCCTCGTTCTAGTACTTTTTTACATTAGAACAGGTTTCCCACCTGCACCCTGTTTATGCCTTTGAGGTACTTGAAAGTTTCTATCATGTTTCTATCATCTCTCCTTTTCTCCAGTGAGTACATATTGAGGTTCCTTAGTCTCTCCTCATATGTTCTGTGGTGCATGCCCTGCACCATCTTTGTCGCCTTTCTCTGGACAGCCTCCACCTTGTTTATGTCCTTGCAGAGATGTGGCCTCCAGAACTACACGCAGTACTCCAGGTGAGGCCTTACCAGTGTTTTATACAGTGGCATCACCACCTCCTGCAAGTGATAACCCCTGCCTGTGCACCCCAGCATGCCACTGGCCCTCCCTGTATCCTTTGCGCAGTGCTTTGATACCTTAGAGTCATCAGAGATGATAATCCCGAAGTCCCTTTTCCCCTTGGTGACAGTCAGCACCCCAAAAATCCTGTTGCTTAAACGCCTCTACTATTCTTGCCTCCACTACCTCTTGTGGCAGAGTATTCCAAGCATCGCCCAGTCTCTGTGCAGATAAACGTCCTCATGTTACCTCCCCTTGTTTCCCCTGGGTTCTGTCTGCCCAGGTGCATTATACTGCACTTCTTTGCATTGAACCTCAGTTGCCACACCTCCGACCAACTCTCAAGCTTTTCCAGGTCCCTCTTCATTTTCTACACGCCTTCCGGAGTATCCACCCTGTTGCAGATCTTGGTATCATCTGCAAATAGGCAGACCTTTCATTCCAGCCCCTCTGCAATGTCAGTAATGAAGACATTGAATTAGACTGGTTCTAGTACTGATCCCCGTGGTACTCCGTTGGTCACCTCGCTCTCCCTGGGTTGGATCCCATTCACTACCACCCTCTGCCTCTTGTCCGTTAGCCAATTATTAACCCAGTTTATCACCTTTTGTCCCATGCCCAGGCTACCCATCTTGTTAACCTGCCTTCTATGTAGGACGATGTCGAAGGCCTTTGAAATCCAGGTAGGCTGTCTACTGCCCCTCCCTGGTTAACTTCACTAGTCACCGCCTCTCCATGGTTAACTTCCCCGGTCACACAATCAAAAAAATCTATCAGATTAATTTGACATGACCTTCCTGCTGTGAATCCATGTTGCCTCAGATCCTGTGCACCCCTGAATTCCAAGTGTGCCACTATCCTTTCATTTAGCAGTGTCTCCATGATCTTCCCTACCAATGTAGTGAGGCTGACTGGCCTGTGATTTCCTGCCTCCTCTCTACTGCCACTTTTGTGTAGTGGGACTAGATGCGCCCTCCTCCATTCCTCTGGGAGTACGCCCATGTTGAGTGACTCCGTGAACAGGGGTGCCAGAGGCACTGCAAGCTCCCTTCGCAGGTCCCTTAATATCCTAGGGTGTACGCCATCTGGCCCCATAGCTTTATCCACTTTCAGGTTTGTAAGTTCTTCCAGAACACACTCCACTGTGAATGGACTGGTACCTACCCCTCCAATAGTCTCTGCTCCCCAACTGTGGTCCTTGGCCCTGTCCCTCCTTAGTGAATACTGAGCAGAAATACTCATTCAGTATTTCTGCCTTGTCTGGATCCCCTTCCCTACTCTCTCCCTCCTTCCCTTTGAGCCTCACAATTCCCTCCCTCTGTTTTTTTTCTTTTGCCGATGTACCTATAGAATGTCTTGTCCTCTTTTTTTCACAGACAATGCCTAGCTCCTCTCTTTCTGTGCCTTTGCTCTCCTAACAGCTTTCCCTGCCTCCCTTAGACATTCAGGGTACACCTCCCTGTCCTCCTTCCCCTTTGGGTCTCCTTATGTTTCCTGAAAGTTTGTGTTTTAGCCCTTTCTTTGACCCCCCCTCCTTAGAGAACCATAGTGGTTTCCTCTTCCTCCTTTTCCCTTTGGTCACTATCCTAATGCATTGGTTTGTTACCTCCACTATTGTTTCTTTCAGTTTTCCCAATTGTTCTTCCACCCCCTCTATTTATTAGAAAAGTTGGATTTACAACCTTTGAGTAATGGACTCATTTATAAAGGCACCTTGTCGAAGGGGAATAGACGAGTTATAGTATGGTTATAACAGTGAAAACAGTACAGGTGCAGAACATTAAACATAGAGTACACACTGGTTACATAGTAATGTTACTTCTGATAGGTTACAGTCAAATGCAAGGTACCCAAGGGTTACATTGGGGGTACAGCCCTGGACATACCTAGATAATACCTGGAGAGAGTGGAAGTAGGGATGGGGAGAGGATAGGTTGCCCCGAGGATGTTGTCTAGTTAGGGAGGCCTGACAGGAGGATTTCCTCTCCCTTCCCCAGGACTGCTCTTATATATCATTTCAAGTGAAATCTGCCCTCCTGAAACCTAATACTTTCACCCTTGTATGGCTTAATTGAGTATCTGTGTCCATGCTAAATCGCACCATTTGGTGGTCGCTGGATCCAGCTCCCCCTCCACCTGTACTCCCTTGACTCGGCTCCCATTGGTCCATACTAGGTCTAGAATCTATTTTTCTCTGGTTTGCTCATGCACCAGTTGTCTGAGACCAGCCCCCTGCAGGGATTCCAGGATGGCTATGCTCCTGGCTGAAGCAGCTGTCTGTGTGGTCCAAGCCACATCCGGCATATGGAAATTCCTCAGTAGCAGGATTTCACCCTGAACTGCCATGTCGTGTATGTCCTTCACTAGTACCCTGTCTACCTCCTCCCTCTGTGACAGACGTCTGTAGAACCAGGGTGTCCACGATGTGATCAGTGACCTGCAAGCCTCAGTCAGGGCCATCAGGTCTGTCCACTCCTCCTACCATAAAAAACAACTGAGAGTCAGAGGACGCCCTCCCTTTCGTGGGGCACCTAATCGGCCCGGTCCGGGTCCTCGGCCCCAAGGGAAACGCAGGGCCCATGCTGCCTTTCCCACTCCCGCCAGCGCTGGAGCAGCGGCCAAGCACCCCAGAAATGATGTCCCAGCTCACGCTACTGGCTCCACATCTGCTTGACTCCTTGCTGGACCCCTTTCTCCTGCCCTAGACCAGGAGGTGGCAGTTGGAGGCCAGTTCTCCCTCCACTTGAATCAGTGGAGAACCATAACTTCAGATGCATGGATTCTGCAAATCATAGTTGGGGCACACCCTGGAGCTCATAGAGCAACCTCCAGAAACCCCTCCTCCACCCTCCAGTTATCCTCCGGCTCATTTGCCTGTTCTTCTGGAGGAGGTACAGTCCCTTCTGTGCAAGCAGGCCATCGAACCAGTTTCCAGGCATCAGAGAAACGAGAGATTTTATTCCAAGTTTTTCCTGGTATTCAGAAAGACTGGTGATTTGAGGCCCATTCTGGACCTAAAAGACCTCAATCTGTACGTCCGGTACAAAAAGATCTTACTTCGAGAAACAGCTCTTACAGCAGGTTACACCATTAGGACTGAAGCCGGCAGGCGCCAGGACCCCACGGAAATTTTCTAGCTAGCAGTATTCAGCGGGGGCTGCCCCGGACGTCGGTCCTGCCCCCGTCAGGCACAGTACATAAGGGGGCGGTCCCCCAGAATCCCCAGTTCTTCTCCCGCCGTCGACTTGCCAGCATCGGCCTCTCGGTCTCTACCTAGCGCACGACGACTTAGAACTTCAAGAGTTTCTACTTAACTAATAACCTCTCCAACTCCTTCATTTAAGGGTCACCTTTCAAAGTGTGCCTGCAGAAAACAGATCCCTTTCAAGGATCCTCATTCTTCCTGTGTGCGGTGCTTAGACCTGGACCATGACACCAAGGCCTGCACCTTTTGCCAAGGGTTCAACAGCCGCACCAGGATCCGCTGTCAGAAGGCACTTCAGGCTTACCTGCTAGAGGAAGAACTTAGTAGGATGGACAAGGAACCTTCCTCAAGGGGCGATTCTTCCTGCGAGGTCCACAAACACCGAGACAAGCACCGGGAGAAGGCAAGGTCCAGATCCCCGAACCGGGCCTCTGATTCACGGAGCTCAGGCTCCACCCGATTGGACTGCTCTCCCTCCAGGGCTAGGTCTCAGCCCCCTCCGGTGAAGGTCCGGGCTTCCAGCGGTTCTTCGACTCTTCAGCCCATCAAGACTTCCAGGCCCTCGGCTTCTTCTGTTCTCTCTCGGGCCTCTTCAAAGTCCTCTGAACGCCGCAAGTCTTCCTCTTCCACCCGACGTCAGGGGCCCGAATCCTCCACCCAGGAAGATGAAGGACCTGACGTCTCTTAAGCAGACGACGGACCCGACGTCGGCCAAGCACCCGATGTCAGCCAAACACCAGACGCCGGCCAGGCGTTCACAGGACCCGAAGTCGTCGGCCAAGCGACCGGCGTCTGCTTCACTGGGCGAGCTGCCCCCGGTACCGGTAGACACCGGTCACAGGGACTCCACGGAGGAGGACACTGCGTTGCTGGAAGACCAGGCGGTCGACACACAGGATGCTGGGCTTCCGAGAGAACCTTCACCCACCCCAGAGACACCAGAGGACCCGACGCCTGACCCTGGCGACAGACCACTGGCGCCAGGCCTGTCGTCGGGCATGAATATTCAAGAAGTAAAGGAATGCTTTACTTTCTGGTGGGACACCATCCGAAAGGATGTGGTCCCAGTAAAACCTCCTCCTCCTCCTCCTTCACCTCCTACGCCCCCTCCTCCACCACAGGGGCCGGCAGGACGACCAACAACCCCCAAGGAGCAGACTCCACCTCCTAGGGTTAGATCCCAGGATCGGAGAAGGCATCCCTCAAGATCTCCATTAGGGCCTCCCAGCCCCAAGTGACCCAGATGTCCGCGGTATACTCCGTCGGAGGACTCCAGATCGGATAACTCTGATTACTCGAGATCTCCTTCTCCTCTCAGCATTTCATCACCTGACCCACATGACCTTCCCAGATCTCCTCCGGATGATTTCTCTTTCTCGGAGATCATGAGGCACATCCAGGACAATGTGGGGTGGGATGCTGAAGACCTCGACCCCGAAAGGCAGCGCCTTGCTTGTTATCTTCGGCAGAAAGACCCAAAGCCTGTGGTAGTGCCACCCTTGGTGGTCACCTTCGCAGACGTCACCAGTACTGCGTGTAAGCATCCACACTCCACTCCTGCGGTGCTGAAGAAAGCTGACCGCCTGTACACGACCCCGAGAGAGGACCAGTATCTGGCTCAACAACCTCTGGCAGACTCCCTGGTCATTACGGCTTCACATGACCGATTCCAAAGACCACAACACATGAGCGCACAGTCACCGGACCAGGAATCCAAACAATTGGACGCCTTGGGGAGACACATGTATGCAGCCGCTACATGCTCCATCAGGTCCCTGAACTACCTAACCCACATGGTACAGTTTCAGAACGCCGTATGGGAACAGGGCCAGGACCTGGTTGATAAGCTTCCGGCTGGTGATCAGAAGGTGGAGCTCCTAAACCTTCTCCGCATAGGGTCTGATGTGGGTACCCAAGTACTATGAGCCGCATATGATTCTGTGGACTTGTGCGCCAGAGCTGCAGCTTCAGGCGTCTGTCTCAGGCGACACTCTTGGCTCCGTGTCTCCGGCTTCACCCCGGACGTACAGAAGAACATTCTTGACGTCCCCTACAGTGGTGAAGTACTCTTGGGTGAACCCTCGGAGAAGGTGCTCACCAAACTCCAGGACGCTGAGAAGGCAGTCAGGTCTGTACAGGCCATGTACAGACCCAGGCCCGGTTCCTTTCGTAGGAACCAGAGCCGTTTTTGCAGCCGGCAACAAAGGCAGCAGCCACGTTCTGGCCAGCAACAGAGGGGCTCCTTTCAGCGAAAAGCCCAGGCTAAGTCGTCCCCAGGCAGAGCCCGACGCTACACTAAACCGGCCCAGTCTGCAGGGACCAGTGCTGCCACAGCATGACTTCTTCCCGGCCCCCGGTCCTTCTCTGGATCAACGGGCGCAAAAGGTCGGGGGTCGCATCGCTCGCCACTTTTCAGGGTGGCAGTCGATTACCACCGACTGGTGGGTTCTCCAATTGGTCAAGAAGGGTCACTTCATAGCATGCAAGACCTCCCCTGCTTTCCCGTTACTCGGGTCAGCACGCTCTGCTTATACAGCAGGAGGTGCTTGCGCTCCTGGAAAAAGAAGCGATAGAGCACGTTCCACGAACCAGAGGGGGTGCAGGATATTATTCTCACTTCTTTCTGGTTCCCAGAAAAACAGGGAACCGCCGTCCGATACTGGACCTCAGCGACTTAAACGAGTTGGTCCTGTACAAGTGCTTCCGCATGGTGACCCTCCCAGATCTGATTCCCATGCTCAAGCAGGGTGCCTTTCTAGCGTCCTTGGACATGCAGGACGCTTACCTGCATATACCCATTGCTCAAACGCATAGGAAGTTTCTGCGCTTTAAGTTCTAGGGCCACCATTATCCATTCCGAGCCTTCCCTTTCGGACCGTCATTGGCACCTCGGGTATTCACGAAGTGTGTGGTGGTCGTAGCGGCGACTCTGAGGAGGCAAGGCCACTACGTGTTCCCCTACCTTGACGACTGGCTTCTCATGGCACCCTCTTGGGAGGCCTTGATGTCCGCCATTCATTATACTCAGTCTCTGTTCAAGACGCTGGGCATCTTGATCAATCAAGAGAAGTCGCGTCTGGTTCCGTCTCCAGACTTTGTAGTTCATAGGCGCAGTTCTGGACACCGTCCAAGGGAAAGCCTTTCTTCCCCAGGACAGAGCGGAACACAACAGATCCCTCATCAGGGACATTTCGGCAGAGAAGACCGTTCCTGCCAGATTGGTCCTTTGCCTGCTCGGACACATGGCTGCGGCCATTGCAACAGTCCTGCTTGCTTGTCTCCACGTGCCGGTCACCTAGTGGACATTGTGGGTCCAGTGGGGATCAAAAGCAAGACCATCTGCAGCTTCCAATCTGGATCATGAAGACTGTAATCTGGGATTGGCAATGGTGGCTAGATCCAAAGAATCTATCGGCAGGGGTCCCCTTCATTGCGCCGTCTCTGATTGTGACACTCTCCACAGACGCCTCAGGGCTCGGATGGGGAGCACACCTCGATGGTGTCTGGTCTCTGGGCCTGTGGACAGCCCAAGAGACTCATCTCCACATAAACATCCTGGAAATGAGAGCAGTTCTTTACGCCCTGCAGGCCTTCCAGTCGGAGGTTCCACCGGGTACTCTTCTGTTACAAACAGACAATTCCACGGTGATGTATTACCTCAACAAACAAGGAGGCACCCATTCCTACCCGCTTTGCAGGGAGGCCATGAGGATGTGGGATTGGGCTTTTGCAACACGGCGCGAACTTCATTGCTGTTCATGTCCCAGACGTGGACGTCATCGCAGACGGCCTGAGCCGCTCTCAGGCCAGAGTCCACGAGTGGGAAGTACTCCAGGAGGTAGTAGAGGATCTGTTTCACAGATGGGGTACACCAGAGTTGGACCTTTTCGCGTCTCCATCCAACGCAGAACTGCCCAGTCTTTGCTTGCTAGATCCAGGGCCTGGTGTTTTCTGGCTGCATGCCAGCCTGTCCTGGCAGGCAGATTCCTCTATGCCCCCTTCCGCTGATCCAGAAGGTTCTTTGAAATCATGAGAGCAAACGACGCTGATACTCATCGCTACTGCTTCTGGCCCAGGCAGACTGGTTCTCTCTACTACACCAGCTATCCCCGGAACCTCCGGTGCCTCTGTCAATCAGCGCTCACTTGTCTCAGGAGGAGGGCTCCTTGGTCCATCTGGACCTTCGTTCGTTGAGCCTGCATGCTTGGCTCCTAGAGACATAGCCATTTTGCAAAACGGGGTCTCGCAAGAGGTAGCTGATGTCTTGGTGGCTGCGAGAAAACCGGCCACTCGTGCCACTTAAGCCATGAAATGGTGCCGTTTTTGCCTATGGGCTCAAGCGCGGGGGTTTTCGCCTCTAGACTGTCCAGAAAAGTCGGTCTTGGACTACCTCCCATCTCTTTTTCAGACAGACTTGGCCTACTCCTCTATTAAAGTACACCTCTGTGCCATATCAGCCTATCATTTTCCGATAGGCCAACGCACCATATCCCAGTTGGACACGGCACAAGCCTTCCTGAGAGAGATTCTCCACCTTAGACCTCCAATTAAGGATCCAATTCCACCGTGGGATCTATTGTCCTGGAGCAGCTCACGCTGCCACCCTTTGAACCAGCCGTGGATTGCGAGCTATGTCTTCTCACTTGGAAGACGTTGTTTTTAGTTGCCGTTACCTCGGCCAGAAGGATTTCTGAACTCCATGCACTCATGTCCAAAGAGCCTTATTTGGTTTCTCACCAAGACAGGGTATCCCTACGGACTAATCCCAGATTTCTGCCTAAGGTAGTCTCAGCTCTCACCCTTAATCAAGATATCGATCTACCAGTGTACTTTCTCAACTATTCGAATCGAGGAGAGGCCCTGTCGCACAGCTAGATGTGCATAGGTGTGTCTTGATACTACCTGACCAGAACCAAACACCACTGAAAATCGGACCAGCTTTTTGTCTCCTTTGCCCACAGGATGCTGGGAGCTCCTGTTTCCAAACAGTCGCTGTCCGGGTGGCTCATTCAATGTATCACGTTCTGTTACTAGAAGCACAACAAACCCTTACCGGGTGCGGTTAAGGGTCATTCCACAAGGGGGGTGGCTACCTTCTTTGCGGCCCTTAAGAATGTGTCCACCTCGACCATCTGTGCTGCAGCTACTTGGAGCTCCGTGCACACTTTCATCAGGCATTATAGCCTGGATATTGCATTGAGGCGAAGAGCAGGTCTAGCAGTCCTTCAAGGACTTCTGTCCTAGGCTTTGGTTGTATTAAGGATTTCTACCTTCCCTCTTCCCAATGGTGTGGGATTTCCATGATTGCTTGGGAATCAGTCCTAATGGTGTAACCTGCTGCAAGAGCTGTTTCTCGAAGTAAGATGGTACAGTTACGTAAGAACTTGCTGTAACAGTAGATCTTCGAGAACAGCTCTTACAGCAGGTACTTTCCCTCCCACCATCCCCGTTGGAGGTAGATTCTAGCTCCAACATCCTTCTCCTAGGATCAGGTGTCTCAGCAATTCTCTGACTGCCATTTGATGGCGGATCCTCAGTCTCCTCTTCTGATGTCATCCAGCGGCCTGGAGTCTCCGGCAGGAGAACTGGGGATTCTGGGGGACCGCCCCCCTTATGTACTATGCCTGACGTTGGGGGCGGGACAGACGTCGGGGGCTGTCCCCGCTGAATACTGCTAGCTAGAAAATTTCCATGGGGTCCTGGCACCTGCTGGCTTCAGTCCTAATGGTGTAACCTGCTGCAAGAGCTGTTCTCAAAGATCTGCTGTTACGGTAAGTTCTTGCGTTACTGTACTTTTCCTCTGCTCCAGATGGTGCTAACCAAGTTGCAGATGGAAGGGGCCAGCATTATCGGAGTGGCTCCATTCTGGTCTCTGCAGATATGGTTTCCTCTGCTACAGCAGCAGATGGTGGAACCTCTGATCTCTCCCTCTGTGCAGGGACCTGTTGACCCAGGATCAAGGGACTCTGTTCCATCCCAACCTCAGGTCCCTCCATCTGCATGCTTGGTTCCTGAGGACATAGCCATAGCCATTGCCAGGTTCGGGGTCTCTAACAGAGTGGCAGACGTCCTGGTGGCCGCCTGGATTCTTCCACTCGCCATGAAGTGGAAGTGGTTTGCCATCTGAGCTGCCAAGCATAGTTTCAACGCTTTCACCTGCCCGATGAACCACATCCTGGACTCCCTGATCTGTCTGATTCAGGTCTCCAGGACTTCTGCCTCAAGGTGCACCTTTCGACTATTTCTGCCTCTCATGAGCCGATGTGTGACCACATGATTGATCAGCTGGATGTCTCCCATACCTTTCTCAGGGGCATCCTGCATCAGAAACCCCCAATCCATTCTCCATGCCTTGCTTGGGAATTGAATTTTGTTTTTGATAAGTTGACCCTGTCTCCTTTTGAGCTGGTTGCAACCTGTGATCTGCGCTTTCTCTCTTGGAAAGTGTTATTTTTAGTTGCCATTACTTCTGCTTGAAGAATTTCAGAACTTCAGGTCATCTGGTGCGAGAAGCCTTATTTGATTGTTCACAAAGACAGGGTGTCTTTGTGCACAAATCCCAAGTTTCTCCCTTAGGTGGTGTCAGAGTTTACACTCAGTCTAATCCGGCTTCCTTTTTATTTTCCTGAGTGCACCAGTCCAGGGAAAGCACTGCTTCGTACATTAGATGTACGCAGAACTTTGAAATACTGCTTGCTTTGGACCAAGGAAAGTTGGAAGTCGAAGGAGTTATTTGTTTCTTTGGCCCTAGGTTGAAGGAGCGCTTCAGTTTCTAAACAGTGTTTATCCAAATGGTTGGCTAATTGCAGTTTGTGCTGTTACAAGTGCAGCAAAGAATTTCCTGGTGCTGTCAAAGTTCATTCCACCATAGGAATGGCTACCTCTGTGGCTTGTTTCCGAGGGGTCTCAGCCACTGACATCTGTGTGGCTGCCACCTGGAGTACAGTCCACACCATCACCAAGCAGTACAGTCTGGACAGTGCCTCGAGAGCCCGTGCAGGTTTTGATAGGGCTGTACTGCAGGAACTCCCATGTTAAGTTTAGGGAGAGCCCTCCTCCCAGACTGTTTGCACATGTAACTGCTTGGGACTCACTCCTATGGCATGACGTGATGACTGAGATGACCCGTAAGAACTTACTGTAACAGTAGATCTTAGAGGGGATCTCAGTCATCAGGTCTGCTTTCCCTCCCAGCATCCCCTTGGGGCTCCTGTCTAGGAACTGGCTATCTGATGTATCCAGCCTTCACATAGGTCTGGCACCCTTCTCCCGCCCCGGTCCCCTGATATGCTTCCTTAACTCGGGAAAGAACTGAGGGAGCGGGCGCTCATGACTTTATAGGGTTGGTGAAGTCAGTGGCTTGGGTGGCCCCAGTTGTACTACTGAAAATTGTCCATGTTGATTCCCCTTCACTGACTGTGAAGTTCCTATGGTGTGACCTGATGACCTAGATACCATTGAAGATATACTGTTATGGTAAGTTCTTACGTAATTCTTCTTTCCTCTGTCTGGACACATTAAGGAGCCAAAGTTAAAATTCTCGGTACATCTCTATATTTTCCTTATGGTAGGTCATTTTTTGTAAGAGCGAGTGGGGCGCATCGGTAGCCACAACCAACCCCAAGCGTTAAACTTGGAATGTTGTAGCACATAAACACAAGAAATGGCTGGGAGCAAGAATTGCACTGAGTTCTGAGTATGCAGTTTGGAAGTACCATCCGCTTATCTCTAGTGGTACAGCAAGGGGATGTACAACAAAAACGAAGACTAACAAAAATGATTGCAAAACATGCAGGTGTGCAGAGGTGCAAGTTCATCACTTAGTGTAAGTCCCAAATCACTGCCAGGTGCCCTAGGCTGAGCTTTATCAGGCAACATTTACAGGGAACATATTACCGTAGTGTGGCGTTAAAATAGACTGCACTTTTGCATTGCATACCAAGATCTCCATGCAGTTCCTGTTTCCAGCAATTTCCTTTGTTTGTGTGCTACAGCTTTATATATATTTTTTTATTTGTTGCTTTTCCCATGCGGTATCTTTTTTTGGGGGGGGGGGAGTGCAGAGGTGGTCATGACCAGTCATGTGATGGCTACCATGCCTTTGTTTACATGGTGCCTCTTTCCTGACTGCCCACAGATATATCTACAGCTCCCTTTTGCACAAGGTTGGATACTACTACCGGTGACAGTGGTTACTTCAGTGATTGCATAGACTAATTCGTGCCACCCCTTGCAACAGTGAAGGCAGCCCTTAGCATCTAATAAGTCAGGGAAGGGGTTGTCGCCCAGACAAAACCTAATCTGAGTTAGAAACTCTCTTTATGAAACGTTAAAGGAAGGGCCCCGATTACAAATTACTGACCTTGAACAGCTAAGTTGTTAGGATGAGAGACTAGAACAGTTTTTAATGTTTTAATAAACTAAGCCTGAAACCATGCGTCATATTCTTTCCCATGGCAGCTTGCTCTGTGTAGCTCCCAGGGGCTGCATTGCAGGACAGAATTGCTTAGGGTTGTTCCTGTGTCCCAGTGATTTTAATGAGACCATGGGACGACCCTACGTCATTCTGTCTTCTGGCACAACCACCTGAGAGCTGCAGTGTGTTTGTATAAACAAAATGGCATGTGGGAATACAGGAGACGACGACGACTGAGGCTACACTGATGTGCCGATGATGTGAGTTTGTAAGTGAGCTCAGGTGGCAGGCCAGATTGCAGCTGTTGCTGATTGGCAGTGCATTGCACTGGGGAGGGTTGGCTTCAGCGCTCCAGCCAAGGGAGTTTGCTCCATACCATCTGCTGGCAACTGCTGGACATCTCTTCGTGCAGCAGAGACCACCAGAAGGAAGCTGCCACCCGCACCAGGGGACGAATGAGGATGGGAGAAAAACAGGTAAAAATTCTCATGCACCATCTATGTGACTGCCTTGGTTCCAGTGCTCCACTGGATTGCAGTGCCTGCTATAGAAGGGAAGCCGAGGGAGACAGGATGGCAGGGTACCCAGGGAGGAACGGCCGTCACAGGTCTGAAAAGGGTATATCCCTGTGACGAACGGGGGGGGGGGGAGCTCTGTGGAGAAAAACTATCCTAATTGCTAATCTTAGTAACTAGGCAGTTTGATGTCAGTACTTGGCAAAAGTGTGACCTTTCCTTTAATGTGTCTAATGATATTTTATTTTTGGGTCTTCACTTTGGAACATGGGTGAAAATAAATGTCCCAGACGTAGACCGTGACAACAGCACTGTTCCTGGTCAAGCATGTAGTGGTCAGAAATTGTGGAACACTGCAACAGTACCATAATTTTGTCCGGATTCTTTTCCTTTACAGTGCATTGCAGAACAACATGGACACAAACCCCCTCAGGTACTTGTTGCAGCACTTTTTGTTTTACTACACTTAAGTATCTTAAAATTTGGTGGAGGTAGATTTTTTATGACATATACTTCTATTAAGGGCCAAACTTGTAGAATTATTGGCTGTCGAGTGCCTTTGTCAGTGACTCTGGATACACTGCTACCCATCACAGGCAGTTTTCCCACTGGTGTAGCCCTCCAAGCAGGGATTTGGTCTCCAACAGCATAGAATTAAGTAATCTTCTGATCTTACTTAGAGAAACAGCTCTTGCAGCAGGTTACACCATTTGGACTGAAGCCAGCAGGCGCCAGGACCCCACGGAAATTTTCTAGCTAGCAGTATTCAGCATGGACCGCCCCTGATGTCGGTCCTGCCCCTGACGTCAGGCATAGTACATAAGGGGGCAGTCCCCCAGAATCCCCAGTTCTTTTCCTGCCGTCGACTCGCCAGCATCGGCCTCTTAGTCTCTACCTAGCGCACGATGACGTAGAACTTCAGGAGTTTCTCCAAACTGATGTCCTCTCCAACTCCTTCAATTGAGGGACACCTTTCCAAGTATGCCTGCGGAAAACAGATCCCTTTTAAGGATCCTCATTCCCCCTGTGTGTGGTGCCTAGGCCTGGACCACGAGACTAAGGCCTGCACTTTCTGCCAAGGGTTAAACAGCCGCACCACCTCTGGCAGACTCCCTGGTCATTACGGCCTCACATAACCGGTCCCAAAGAACGCAGCACATGAATACACAGCCATCGGACCAGGAATCCAAACAATTGGATGCCGTGGGAAGACGCATGTATGCGGCTGCTATATGCTCCATCAGGTCCCTGAACTACCTAACCCGCATGGTACAGTTTCACAATGCCTTATGGGAACAGGGCCAGGACCTGGTCGATAAGCTTCTGGATGGTGATCAGAAGGCGGAGCTCCTAAACCTTCTCCGCACAGGGTCTGATGTGGGTACCCAAGTACTATGAGCCGCATACGATTCTGTGGACTCGTCCGCCAGAGCTGCAGCTTCAGGCGTCTGTCTCTGGTGACACTCTTAGCTCCAGGTCTCTGGCTTCACCCCGGACGTACAGAACAACATTCTTGACGTCTCCTACAACGGCGAAGTACTCTTTGGTGAACCCTCGGAGAAGGTGATCACCAAACTTTAGGACGTTGGGAAGGCAGTCAGGTCTGTACAGGCCATGTACAGATCCAGGCCCGGTTCCTTTCGTAGGAACCAGAGCCATTTTCGCAGCCGACAGCAAAGGCAGCAGCCACATTCCAGCCAGCAACAGAGGGGCTCCTTTCAGCGAAAAGCCCAGGCTAAGTCATCCCCAGGCAGAGCCCAACGCTACACTAAACCGGCCTAGCCTGCAGGGACCAGTGCTGCCACAGCATGACTCCTTCCAGTCCCCCGCCCCTCCTTTGGATCAGCGGGCACAAAAGGTCGGAGGTCTCATCGCTCGCCACCTTTTGGTGGGTCCTCCAATTGGTCAAGAAAGGTCACTTTTTAGAGTTTCTCGACCAGCCACTGGCAAGACCTCCCCTGCTTTCCCGTTACTTGGCTCAGCACACCCTGCTCATTCAGCAGGAGGTGCTCACGCTCCTGGGAAAAGAAGCAATCGAACACGTACCACGGAACCAGAGGAGTGCAGGGTATTATTCTCACTTCTTTCTGGTTCCCAAGAAAACTGGGGACCTCTGTCTGATACTGGACCTCAGCGACCTCAACGAGTCGGTCCTGTACAAACGCTTCCGCGTGGTGACCCTCCCAGGTCTGATTCCCATGCTCAAGCAGGGCGCCTTTCTAGCATCCTTGGACATGCAGGACTCTTACCTGCATATACCCATTGCTGACGCGCACAGGAAGTTTCTGCGCTTCGAGTTCCAGGGCCACCATTATCAGTTCCGAGCTCCTTCGACTGTCATGGCACCTCGGTTATTCAATGGCAGCGGTGGTCGAAGCGCGCTCTGAGGAGACAAGGCCACTCACGAGTTCCTCTACCTGGACGACTGGCTTCTCATGGCACCCTCTTGGGAGGCCTTGATGTCCGCCATTCATTATATTCAGTCTCTGTTCGAGACGCTGGGCATCATGATCAGTCAAGAGAAATCACTCCTGGTTCCATCACAGACTCTGCAGTTCGTAGGCGCAGTTTTGGACACCGTCCAGGGGAAAGCTTTTCTTCTCCAGGACAGAGCGTAACACATCAGGGAGATTTCGGCGAAGACGACCGTTCCTTCCAGATTGGTCCTTTGCCTGCTCGGACACATGGCTGTGGCCATTGCCACAGTCCCGCTTGCTTGTCTCCACATCTGGGTCACCCAGTGGATGTTATGGGTCCAATGGGGTCCAATGGGATCAAAAGCAGGACCATCTGCAGCTTCCAGTCAGGATCACGAAGACTGTAATCCGGCATTGGCAATGGTGGCTAGATCCGCAGAATCTATCGGCAGAGGTCCCCTTCATTGCGCCGTCTCCGATTGTGACACTCTCCACAGACGCCTCAGGGCTCTGATGGGGAGCACACCTTGAAGGTGTCCGGTCTTGGGGCCTGTGGACAGCCCAAGAGACTCATCTCCACATAAATATCCTGGAAATGAGAGCAGTTCTTTATGCCCTGCAGGCCTTCCAGTCGGAGATTCCACCGGGTACCCTTCTGTTACAGACAATTCCGCGGTGATGTATTACCTCAACAAACAAGGAGGCACCCATTCCTACCCGCTTTGCAGGGAGGCCATGAGGGTATGGGATTGGGTTTTACAACACGGCGCAAACCTCATTGCTGTTCATGTCCCAGGAGTGGACAGTGTCATTGCAGACGGCCTGAGCCGCTCTCAGGCCAGAGTCCACGAGTGGGAACTACTCCAGGAGGTAGTAGAGGATCTGTTTCATAGATGGGGTACACCAGAGTTGGACCTTTTTGTGTCCCCATCCAACACAAAACTGCCCAATTTTTGCTCGCTGGATCCAGGGCCTGGTGTTTTCTGGCGAGATGCGTTGTCCCTCTGGTGGGTGGGCACATTCCTGTATGCCTTTCCCCCCTTTCCGTTGATCCAGAGGGTTCTTCTGAAACTTTGCAGAGAGCAAGCGACGCTGATACTTATCGTGCCGTTCTGGCCCAGGCAGATCTGGTTCCCTCTACTACACCAGCTATCCCGGGAACCTCTGGTGCCTCTGCCAATCAGCTCTCACTTGTCTCAGGAGGAGGGCTCCTTGGTCCATCCGGACCTTTGTTCGTTGAGCCTGCACGCTTGGCCCCTAGAGACATAGCCATTTTGCGACACGGGGTCTCACAAGAGGTAGCTGACGTTCAGGTGGTAGCAAGAAAACCGGCCACTCATGCTACTTACACCATGAAATGGCGCTATTTTTGCCTATGGCTCTGGGGTTCGCCTCTAGACTGTCCATAAAAGTCCATTTTGGACTACCTCTTGTCTCTTTTTCAGACATGCTTGGCCTACTCCTCAATCAAAATACACCTCTGTGCCATATGAGCCTATCACTATCCTATAGGCCAACACACCATATCTCAGTTGGACACAGCATGAGCCTTCCTGAGAGGTATTCTCCACCTTAGACCTCCGATTAAGGATCTAATTCCGCCATGGGATCTACCCTTTGTCCTGGAGCAGGTTACGCTGCCTCTCTTTGAACCAGCCGTGGATTGCGAGCTACGTCTTTTGACTTGGAAGATGTTGTTTTTAGTTGCCGTTACCTCGGCCAGAAGAATTTCTGAACTGCATGCACCTCATGTGCAAAGAGCCTTATTTGGTTTTTCACCAAGACGGTATCCCTATGGACTAATCCCAAATTTCTGCCTAAGGTGGTCTCAGCTCTGACCCTTAATCAGGACATCAATCTACCAGTGTACTTTCTCAACTATTCGAATCGAGGAGAGGCCCTGTTGCACACCCTAGATGTGCGTAGGTGTCTCTGATACTACCTGACCAGAACCAAACACCACTGAAAATCGGACCAGCTTTTGTGCCTCCTTGGCCCACAGGATGCTGGGAGCTTCTGTTTCCAAACAGTCGCTATCCAGGTGGCTAATTCAGTATATCACGCTCTGTTACCAGAAGCGCAACAAACCCTTACCGGGCGCGGTTAAGGGTCATTCCATGAGAGGGGTGGCTACCTCCTTTGCAGCCCTTAAGAATGTGTCCACTTCTGCCATCTGTGCTGCAGCTACTTGGAGCTCCGTGCACACTTTCATCAGGCGTTGCAGCCTGGATATTGCATCGAGGCGAAGAGCAGGTTTTGGTCGAGCAGTCCTTCAAGGACTTCTGTCCTAGGCTTTGGTTTCTTTTAGGATTTCTACCTTCCCTCTTCCCAATGGTGTGGGATTTCCATTATTGCTTGGGAATCAGTCCTAATGGTGTAATCTGCTGCAAGAGCTGTTTCTCTCGAAGTAAGATAGTACAGTTACATAAGAACTTACTGTAACAGTAGATCTTTGAGAACAGTTCTTGCAGCAGGTACTTTCCCTCCCACCATCCCCGCTGGAGGTAGATTCTAATTTCAACATCCTACTCCTAGGATCAGGTGTTCTCAGCGTCTCTGACTGCCATTTGATGGCGGATCCTCAGTCTCCTCTTCTGATGTCATCCAGCGGCTGGGAGTCTTTGGGGGGGGGAGAACTGAGGATTCTGGGGGGACCGCCCCCTTATGTACTGTGCCTGACGTCGGGGGCGGGACCGACGTCAAGGGCAGTCCCCACTGAATACTGCTAGCTAGAAAATTTCCGTGGGGTCCTGGCGCCTGCCGGCTTCAGTCCAAATGGTGTAACCTGCTGCAAGAGCTGTTCTCGAAGATCTGCTGTTACAGTAGGTTCTTACGCAACTGTACTTTCTGACCCCTGGAATCCCTTACTTACCTGTTTACACTTTGTGCAGGAATCTCTGCTGAGAGTGTTGCCCTGCAGATAGAACCTATGCAGATTTTCTAATTTTGAATGTCTGTTAGGACTCTGAAACCGTGCTCCACTCTGGCCATAACTCATATCTGATTCTCACCCTGAAGAGAGCGGTCACACTGTAGAGAAGTCCAGTAATGGCTGGTCCTCCAGTCTGGTTTTATTTTGTAGTTGTATCAAAAAAGTGTATTTTTGATGTTGTCTTGATTACTGGTCGTTTAGCTAGCGTTTTTTTGTAAATTAAGATTTCTCCAGTTACCGATTGATTCCCAGGAACCGTAGAATAGCCTTGGCTGCCATGATTTTTTTTGGCAATGAAACCATGATCGTCTTCGAGGATAGCTCTTTCATCGGGCCACACATATGGAACTTAACTGCCAGGCACTAGGACCACATGGAAGCTTTTGTAAGCAGTCCAGTAGGGACAGCTCATGATGACGTTCTACGTCGGCTTTTCCCATATAAATGTGGACGGCCCCTTCCATCCTCGGGTCTTTTCTCGCCATTGACCATACTTGTCGGACCCTGCACAGAAATGCTGCCAAGTTGCTGCTTTTCTTGTTTTTCTGTCCATAGTTACTAATTACTTTTTAAGTGATTTTCGATGCTGTGTATTTTGACTAAAGAGCCGTTGAAATTGTTATGTTGCGAATGTGGCAAGAAAATGCACTCCGGAGAATTGCACGTCTGCGTGTGCTGCCACAGCTCGGGTAATAACTTGAAGGCCTGCCTGATTTGCAGAAAGTTTAACAGCCATCTTGGGAGACTGAAAGAATGCTTTAAAAAAACACACCTCCTAAAGCAGCAGGTTGGCCGAATGGAGAAAGAGCTCCAGGAAAGAACTCCGATGTGTCGCCGGCCCACTCTTCGGTATCCTGGTCCTCCCAAGTGTCCTGGGAGGCAACATCGGGGCAGCATAACCACTGGGAGGAGGGAGTGCAGCAAGGTCACAGCCTCCCTGGTTCCCTCTAGGTCAGCACTCCACTCAAGTATGACCACTTCGGTGCCGTCAGCCGCTCTGGCGGTGATGCCGCCCAGACTGTCTACCTTTCTTCCAGGTTGGGGCAAGCTGAAAGCACCACCAGACCTAGCACAGCTGGTAGGTTGCCATCTACATCCAGGACCTTGCCTCACCTGTTGACGCCTACCAGTGCTCCTGTCGAACAGATGGGTGCCGATGTTCAGGCGGTACTCTCATCCTTTATGAACATACTCCAGTGCCTGCTGTCTCCTACTCCTGTAACCGGAGCCACGTTGACGGGACAGTCAAGCCAAGCAGACACGCCAGCTCTTTTCGAGTGTCGACGGCCTCACCAACTCATGCCTTGTGTCCCATCGACCATGTAGACAAGGACTAGAAGTAAAATCCTGATGTTATAATGCATGATGAGGAGGAAGAAGATTATGTGGTAAGTTCCTATGAGAGGAAAATGTTCCACTGTGTCCACTGGGAGTGAGGATTCAGTAGTTTATAGTCCCCCGCCACAGACCACTCTTTTACAACCATGATGCAGCAGTTGCAGACTGCCATGGGGTTTGATTTAGAGGAACAAGACATAACAAAGAAACAAAAAAAAGACCCAGTAGAGTTCTGAGTTGCCTGATTCCACTTCCATCATCATTTCTCCACTTGTACCTGCCTTGGAGGATGCCATCTTTGCTGCCTGGCATAGACCCAGCGTGATTCCTGCCATATCTAGGAAAGCAGACTATATGTATTGGACCTCCTTAGGCAATCTCTTTTTCACTGGCCATCTTGAGACAGACTGTAGTCATAAATGCTGTCCATGACAAATATAAGACACCAGAATACCTTAGTTTTTTCTCTTCCTCCTGATAAGGAATCCAGGAGGCTAGATGTCTTGGGCAAAAGAACCATTTCCTTAGCCTCTTTGGGCCTGAGAATTGCAAACTATCCAGCCCATATGGTCAAATACCAAAGTATCCTCTGGAGGAATGCTAAGGCAGCTGCTCAAGCTTTCCCAGAAGGTACATCTAAGAGGCTTCTTAAAGCTAACAGCTGGGGCACACATAGGCAAATACTCGTACGTATGGCCTATGACATCTCTGATGCCTCTGCTAGGGCAGCAGCCTCTGGAATATGCCTCAGGAGGTATTCCTGGCTCGGAGTGGCTGGCTTTGCGAATGAAGTATAACAGTCCGTTCTCAGTGCCCTCTTTAGAAGATGCAAATTGTTTGATGCAGATGGCCAAGAAAACCCTCTCTGATTTGCTGGCCCTCAGGCAGAACCCTGAAATCAGTACATTCCCTCTGTCGTACCCAGGCAAGGGGTAGACAGAATGGTGCCCTTTCATTCAGCCAGTGCCAGACACTGTTCCGCTGCCAGACAACAGGGTTAGGGTAGAATAGCAGGAGCCCTGTCTACCCCAGGTACCCACTCAAAGGCCCCTACGGGTGGTAGTGCAGCAGCACCCGGCTTTGCCTGATTCCTACCACCTCAAGCCACCGTTATCTCCAGGGGTGGTTGTTGAGGGTTGCCTCTCTCTCCGCCTGGACTAGTGGAGGGTAGTGACTTTTGGATACCTGAGGTCTGGAAATAATAGCACAAGGTCATGCTCTGGAACTTCTATAACAAACTCCAGACCATCTTCCAGTGCCTTCTCATTACTCTCAAGACCATCTCCTGTAGCTTCTGGAGAAGTTCAAACATTGCTTCAGAAAAGGGCTACAGAACCTGTTCCTTGGAAACAAAGGAACACAAGGTTCTGTTCTCTGTACTTCCTAGTCCCAACATGGACAGGAGTTCTGAGACCAAGTCTAGATCTCTGAGATCTGAATATAAAAATGTCTGAATGGTCACTCTACAAGGCCTACTCCCACCACTGAAGGTAAGGGATTGGATTTGTTCCCTATATAGGCAAAATGCCTACCTTCATATCAAAATTCGACAACCTCACAGGAAATACCTGAGGTTCCTGTTTCTGGTGGAACACTACCAGTTCAGGATATTGTGCTTTGGCTTATGTGCGTCACTGTTTTTTTTTTTTTTACCAAATGCTGAGCAGTGGTGTCAGCAGCCCTTCGCAGGAAGGCCTTCATGTCTTCCCTTACCTGGACGACTCGCTACCCAAAGCTCACTCCCAAGGAGCAGCATTTGCACAACCTAGCACACACTGGTCCTCTCTTAATAACTTTATAAGTGACATTGTCGAGCACCTGGAAGGAAAGGTATGTCTCTTTGCAGATGACAGAGATCTGCAACAGGGTTGATACACAAGGTGGGGGTGGAAGGAATGAAAAGGGACTTGGCAAGGTTGGAGGAATGGTCAAATATGTGGCAGCTCATATTCAGTGCAAAGAAGTGCAAGGTAATGCATCTGGGAAACAAAAACCCAGGAGAAGAGTACACAATGTGGGGTGAGTTAATAACAAAAATTGAAAGAGACCTATGAGTAATTATATCAGATGACCTAAAGGCAAGGCCCCTGGAATTCTGTGGTTCTGCGGTTGCCGAATTTGCATCATGCCGCAGAATATATATATATAGTGCGCAGAATTCATTGTTTTTGGTGAATTTTCATATAAATATACTGTTTTTCCATAGTGTCAGGCTTTCTTTCCCACCTCGCTTACCCTGAAGCCCCTCCTCTATGCTCAGCATATATCATCGATGACATCACATCATATTTAACCAATGACAGGACTGCATTTTGCCAGAGAAATGAATAAATCATGCCGCAGAAATCAGAAAATGCTGCCAGAAGTCAAGGAGCCCTGCCTCAGAAATCAGAAAATTCTGCCGCAGAACACCAGGGGCCCTGCCTAAAGGTGGGCCAGCAATGTGAGAAGGCAGTAAGGATGGCTGGTGGGGATACTGGGATGCATAGAGAGAGGCATCAACAGTAGAAAACAGGAAGTTGTTATCCCTGTGTACAGACAGTTAGTGAGACCCCATCTGGAGTACTGCATGCAATTCCGGAGGCCCCGTCTCTGCAAAAATGTAGACAGAGTGGAGGCTTTTCAGAGGAGGGCAACCAGAATGGTGCAGGGTCTGCACCAGAAGACATAGGAAGAGAGACTAGAGCGGCTTAATATGTATACCCTTAAGGAAAGGAGGGAGAGGGGACAGGATAGAAACTTTCAAGTATCTCAAGGGAATTAAAGTACAAGAGGGTAGTATCTTTCAGAAGAAGAGATGTGCAAGAACAAGGGGCACAATTTGAAGATGGGGGGGGCAGCTCAGAGGTAATGTTAGAAACCGATTTTCAGAGGTTGTGGATGCAGGAACAGCCTTCCTGAGGAGGTTGTGGAGTCAGGAACAATGGGAGAATTCAAGAATGCATGGGACAGGCGTAAGGCAATTCTAGTGGGGGGTAGGAGGAAGTAAGCTGTTGATTAACTAGAATCTGCAGCTTATCCATCAGGTAGGGAAATGGGCAGACTAGGTGGGCCAAGCGGTCCTTATCTGCCAACAGATTCTATGTTTCTAGCACATACCAGACAGCTGTTTGCTCTGGGGATTACTGTCAATGTATTAGTCTGTCTTGACCCCCTTGTTAGTGTCTGCAGTAGATAGGGGAGGTCCTGAACACAGCCTAAGGCTCAGCCTTCCTACTCCTGGATAGGGCAGAACACCTGACTGCGCAGGCCCAGATGGTCCACGACTGCAGGTATGTCACAGCCAGGACATTCCTGAGGTTCCTTGGCCTGATGGCAGTGGCCATTGCTATGGCACCCCTGGCCAGGCTACACGAGAGGATCCCTCAGTGGATCCTAAGAGTTCAGTTGCATCAGTTTCTGATTCTGTTTTTCTATTAATATGTATACGCTAGAGGAAAAGGGGGGACATGATAGAAACTTTCAAGTACCTCAAGGGAATTGACAAGGTCAGGAGGGTAGCATCTTTCAGAAAAAAAAGATGTCAAGAACAAGGGGCACATTTGAAAATGGGGAAGTGACTCCAGCCTTAGCCTTGATTTTTTCTGGAGAGGGTGGTGGAGCGCATGGAAAGGCCTTCTTGAGGAGGTAGTGGGGTAAAAAAAAAGGCGAGATTTAAGAATGCAAGGGACAGACGACAATTCTGGTGAGGGTAGGAAGCAGTAGGCTATTTAACTAGGATCTGCATCTTATCCAGTAGGTAGGGAAATGGGCAGACCGGGTGGGTTAAGTGGTCCTTATCTGCCAAGTCTGTTTCTATGACCAAGAACAGAAGGTTCTAGGAAAGTGGATATGATGTTATATCCACACTTTCTGGCATTGTCCTTTCTTCTTTAAATCTTACCCAAAGTCTTCCAAGCTGGCTCCTCCCATCCACCTGGGTGGTATAACCCTCAGCTCCGCCCATGATGCCAGATCTTCCTTTCCGCTGGAAGAAGCTGGTTCCTTCCTGCGTTGAGTAGGCCCTGGTGTGCAAATCTTCAGATTTTACATACTAAAATGCCAGCAGAATAGGCCTTACAGTCTCTCGAGTCTGCTCGATTTTCAGCACCCGCACTGAGGGGCTGATATTGGTATCCCCCTCCCCCCGGGCTATACTGTCCCCCAGTCCCAGATGTTCCACCTGTATTGGGCCTGGTCAGATTTACCCTCCCTCTCCCCCTGTACCTGTCCCATCCCCTCTTAAACCCGTCCACAGTCTCCAACTCTACCTGCACCCTGGGCAGTGCAGGCCATGGCTCCACTTCTTTTTCAGTGAAATAACTTCTCTTCTCCCCTCTGGGCCTGCCCCTTCCAGCTTACAGCCCCCGTGACCTCTTGTTGCCCCACCCTCCTTCCTTTGGAGCACCCTGACTGGGCCTTCTTTATTGATCCCTTTCATGTACTTAAAGACCTTTGTCATGTCCCTCCTGTCCCTTCTCTCCTGTAGGGTGTATATGTCGAGCTCCTTAAGCCTCTCCTCATAGATCCTCTCCCCCAGGCCCCAGATCATTTTGGTTGCTGTCCTTTGGACCCTCTCTAGGAGTGTAATGTCCCTCTTTAGATGTGGTCTCCAAAACTGTACACAGTACTGAAGGTGTGGCCTAAGCAAGCAGTTGTACAATGGAAGGATCACTTCCGCCTTTCTGGAGGTAATCCCCCTGGCGATGCATCCCAGCATCCTATTTGCCCTTGACGCTACCCTCCCACAGGTCTCTTCATAAACTTAAACTCATAAGAGGTTTGCCTTCAGCGCGATCTTCGACCGTTATGGAGGACCAGTCCTCGCCCGGATTTTGCCAGTGCCTATGCTGACAGAAGATGTCGTGTACTGATCCACACGCCACGTGCGTTTACTGCTTGGGCCATGAGCACGATCCCCAGGCTTGCGATATTTGCCTGTCGTTACACGTCGGTCATCAAGGACTGCCTTGCCCGCCTGAAGTTAGGCCAACCAGAAAAATGACATCTGCCGGTCAAATCCAAAGACACTCGTTAAGTGGTTTCCGCGGCTGCGGGGTCTGCTGAGCAGCTGGGGCAGCTTAAGACCTTTGAGGAGGAGGCAGCTCAGGCCGCCGCGCAGTCCTCCTTGGCTTTGGCCTTTGTTCTGCTCAAGTTGGAGTCCACTTATTTGGGCTCCTTCAAGGAGCTGTGCCAGTCTCTCCTGACCAAGGGAGAGGGCCCTCGGGTTCACGCAGTTCTAGATCCCACAAGGAGGAGTCCAGGAAATAAAAGAAGACTCACCGTCTGCTTTCTTGTGACCGGGAATGGTCTCTGGAATCCCCGGTTTTGACTACGGTCGAAACTGCGGCCTTGGCTGCTGGTTTCACGGTGCCCCTGTCAGGCTAGCTGGTCGAGATGCCGGCCCAACGATGTGGCAGAGATTTTTCTCTCGACCCAGACGACCGGTTGTCATCCGAAGAGGCCAGCAAATCCTTGTTCAGGACACTGGTCCTGCTGGTGAACATCGAAGAGTCTGCTCAGCCCGCTGAGCCGGACCCTCTGGTCACCGGACTAGACCAGGATGAGCCGTGGCACTCCCAGGCTCCCTCCAAGATCCACTGTCTGCACCCTGGGCGGTGGAGGTCTCAGTCTTCCTCATCTTCTTTGTCATGCAGTGTGGCATCTGCGGTCTCGCTCTCGGCACTATGGGAAGCCGCACCACCTCTACTTGTCTTCATCTTCCAAGGTGAGGTGAGGATTTGATGCAGAGTGTGTTGAGGCTGCAATGACCTGATGAGGCAACAGTTGGTGTTGTCTGGTCCGAAGCTGACCCTGGCTGCCACACTAGCCATCACTTGGCTGTCGCCCGACAGGCCGACACTGATTCTCCGCCTGTGGAGCCAGTACAGACTGCCTCGGTTCGGCCAAAGTTGGCCTCTCCACCGATCGTGGTGAAGCAGTCGCCCCAGCAGCCACTGACCGGCGCTCCGATCAAGGAGTCTCAGCCAGGTGGGGACTTCCTCATCGTTGTCTGTCACTCTACACCTGACCACCACAGGCGGGTCCAGGTGACCCAGGTGGTAAACCTCATCGGACTCCTCAGAGTCCGAGGATTCCTCACTGCACTCCTGTCCAATTGACATGGAGTTGGTGGAGGACCTTTCGATGGCAGAAGGACCCACGTCCTTAATGGGCATCCTCTCCCATCTCCTAGTTAATGGGGACGAAATTGGAGCTCGTCTAGAAGTGGGCTCGCTATCCCGTTAAGAGATTCTGGATAAAGGGGACTCTCCGTAGGCTTTCCCCGTGGCAGAGGCCATTGTCGAGACTGCCCTGGAGCTCTGGCAGTGCCCTGCCTTGTGCTCTCAGCCTTGATGGCCTGCAGATATGTGGTGCCTATCGGTACCCACTCAGAGTTCATGGAGCAGCTTTCGGCCCAAGGGTTGGTGGCCGACTCCATGTTCCGGTGAGCCGGCAATTCGGGGGATGTTGACAGACCGCTGGATAAGGAGTCCAAGAAATTGGACCACTTGACAGAGAAGATCTGTGTTGCCTCCTTGCTCGTCCTCCGCCATGCGAGCATGATGGCACGCTTCTCCCATGCCCTTCTGGGCTCTCTGGATGAGCTGATTCCTCATCTTCCTGCAGACCTCCAGACTACGGTCAGGTAGGTCCGGGATCAGGGTTGTGCTGTGACCAAACAGTAACTTCAGACGGCTCTTGATATTGGGGATTCCTGTGCCTGCTCGGTGGCAGCCGCAGTCGCCATGCACCGTAGGGCTTTGCTGCGGATCTCTACCTTTACGGCAGACACTCAGCACAAGCTGGCGGATGTCCCATTTTTGGGTACCGACCTGTTTTGGCCTGGTGTGGAGGGGTCACCTCCAGCGTATCGAGAGCTCCAGTGCTACCTTGGTCTCATTGACGTCCACCCAGAAGGATCCCAAGGGCTCCAGTTAGCAGAAGTGTAAGCCCTTTCGGCCATCCATTCCTGCGGCAAAACCAGCCCAGCATCACTCCTTTCAGCAGGCTCAGTCCTGGCTACCAAGCTCCAAGTCAGTGGCCTCAGTGGTCCGAAAGCCCTGAGGGAAGTGACCCGGTGTCTCAGCCGGATCCTCCTCTAAGCCTGCTCAGTGACGGGATGGGGGGGTGCCACATTCATGCCCATCATACCTCCATGGGGGGGGGGCTGGCTGGATCCACCACTTTCTGCCTGGTCCACTGTCACCACAGTCAGGTGGGTTCTGGAATTGGTCTGCCTCTAGAGTTTGAGCAGTACCCTCCCAGCTGAGCCCGCACTCCACGGGAGGACTTGGTATCCGCAGACACTCTGTCAGCTTGTCGAGACGACATAGCCCAACTTCTCCGCAAGGAGGTAATGGTCAGAGCTGCAGATCTTCCGGAACACCCAGGGTTTGTCTCCAGGTACTTCTGGTGCCAAAGCGGACGAGGGGCTGGCACCCCATTCTAGATCTGCATGACCTGAACAAATTTATCAGGTACTGCACCTTCAGGTTGGTAAATCTGTCCCAGATCATACCATCTCTGGAGCAAGACGTGGTTTTGCTCTTTGGATCTTCAGGATGCATTCTGTCATGTCCTGATCCGTCAATCCCACTGAAGGTTCCTCTGCTTCTGAGCCGAGGGAACCCTTTACGGGTTCCAGTCCATGTCTTCCGGCCTCTCCTCAGCTCCCAGGGTCTTCACCAAATGCATAGCAGAGCTGGCAGCTTACCTGAGGCGCCAAGGGGTCCAGGTGATCTTACTTCGAGAAATGGCTCTTGTAGCAGGTTACACCATTAGGACTGAAGCCGGTAGACGCCAGGACCCCACAGAAATTTTCTAGCTAGCAATATCCAGCGGGCACCACCCCTATCAGGCATCATTCAAAAGGGGGCGGTCCCCCAGAATCCCCAGTTCTTTTCATGTTGTTGACTCGCCAGCATTGGCCTCACGAATGACGACTTGAACTTCCAGCATTTATTCAACTAAATGTCTGCATCTCCTACTCCTTCCACTGAAGGACACCCCTCCAAATGTGCCTGTGGCAAACCGATACCTTTCAAGGATCTTCATTCAGCCTGTCTGTGGTGCCTAGGTCCGGAGCACGACACCAAGGCCTGCTCCTTTTGCCAGCAGTTTCAACAGCCACACCACGGTCTGCCATCAGAAGGCACTTCAGGGGTTCCTGTTAAAAGAAAGCTTAGAAAATATGGATAGAGCCCCCTGCCTCCAGAGATGAGTATCTCCAAGTCCCCAAAACACACAGAAAAACATCGGGAGAAGGCCAGGTCCAGATCCCCGAACTGGGCCTTGGACTCGCGCACCAGCTCAGGCTCCAGGCGCTCAGACCGCTCTCCCTCCAGGGCTTGCTCGCAGCCTCCTCCCATTAAAGTCAGGACTTCAGGCGGTTCTTCTGCTTCTCTCCATCCACTCGACTTCCAGGACTTTGGACGCTTCTCCAATGCCCTCCCGGGCCTCAGCGAAGTCTTCTGACTGTCATTGGTCCAAGTCTTCTTCTAAGTCTACTTCTGCTTCCTCGGACGGATGCTGGGAACCCGATGCCAGATCGGCCTCCCAGGGGACCTGATCCCCCTCCTAGGAAGACCAAGGACCTGATCCCCTCCCAGGAAGACCAAGGACCTGACGTCCCTTAAGTGGACGACTGACCCTAAGCGGGCTGCCGATCCTTCTCCGGCCAAATGCCCATCGGACCAGATGTCCGTTCAGCAACCGACGTCGGTCAAGCGATCTAAGGAGCTGACGACTGCCCTCCCTTCACCGATTGATACCGGTCACCGGGGTTCTTCTGAGGAGGATCTGACATTGCCTGATGACACTGGGCTTCCACGGGAGCCTTCGCCCAAACTGGCGACGCCCTCGGACCCGACACCTGATACCGGCGACAGACCAACCCCGACGCCAGGACTGTCGTCTAGTATGAACATTCAAGAAGTAAAAGACCGCTTCATCTTTTGGTGGGACACGATTAAACAGGATGTGGTCCCAGTAAAATCTACTCCTTCTCCCCAGGGTCAAGCAGGAAGAACCCCAACCCCCAAGGAGCCTACACCACCTCCTAGGGGCAGGTCTAGAGAAAGAAGGCCCTCTTCACGATCTCCCTCAGGGTCTCCCAGTCCCAAGCGACCAAGAGGAAGAAGGCCCACTCCGCAGGGGGGGCGACTCTAGACCGGACACTTCAGATACCTCCAGGTCACCTCCGGATGATCCCTCCTTTGCTGAAATCATGAGGCACATCCAGAAGAACATGGGATGGAAACCTGAAGATCTGGACCCTGAACGACAGCGCCTAGCCCGATACTTTTGGCAGAAAGATCCTAAGCCTGTGGTGGTGCCACCCTTGGTGGACACCTTCGCGGACGTCACCACGGGTGCGTGGAAATGTCCGCATTCCACCCCCGCTGTGTCGAAGGCTGACCCCCTGTAGAGGACCCGAATTTGGCGCACCAACCCCTGGCTGATTCACTGGTCATCATGGCCTCTCACGACCAGTCTCAAAAACGACAGCATTTGAGCACCCAATTTCCGGACCAGGAATCCAAGCAATTGGATTCACTGGGTAGGCACATGTACGTGGCTGCGACGTGCTCCATCAGGTTACTGAACTCTCTGACGGACATGGTTCAGTTTCAGAATGCCCTATGGGAACAGGGTCAAGACCTAGTCAAAGTCCTTCCGGATGGTGAGCAGAAGGAGGAGCTTTTGAACCTCCTTCACACGGGGTCAAACGTGGGGACCCAAGTTTTGAGATCCGCCTATGATTTGGCAGACTCTGCAGCCAGAGGAGCAGCCTTGGGAGTCTGTCCCCGGAGACACTCATGGCTTCACGTTTCCAGATTTACCCCGGACATCCAGAAAAATGTCCTGGACGTTCCCTACAACGGCGAGATCCTGTTTGGTGAAGATTCCGAAAAGGTAATCACCAAGTTACAGGATGCCGGGAAGGCGATGAGGACTGTACAGGCCATGTAAAGGCCCAAAACTGGTTCCTTTCGTAGGAACCAGAATCATTTTCGCAGCCGGCAACAAAGGCAGCAGCCACGTTCCGGCCAGCAGCAAAGGGGCAACTTCAACCGTAAGGCCCAGCCTAAGTCTTCCTCAGGCTAAGGTCAGAGATATACCAAACCGACCCAGCCTGCAGGAGGCAACGCCGCCACAGCATGACTCCTCCTTGGCCCCCACCCCTCCTCTGGATCAACGGGGAAAAAAGGTCGGGGGGCTAATCTCGGACCACCTTTCAGGGTGGCAGATGACCATCAACTGGTGGGTCCTACAATTGGTAGAGAGAGAACACTCTATTGAATTCCTCGACCACCCACCTTCAAGGCGTTCCCTGCTTTCCCATTACTTGGGACAGCGCACTCTGCTCATTCAGCGGGAGGTGCTAGCGCTTCTGGATAAAGAAGCCATAGAGCACATTCCGCAGAACCAGAGGAGCACAGGATATTCCCACTTCTTTCTGGTTCCCAAAAAGACAGGGGACCTCCGTCCTATTCTGGACCTCAGCGACCTCAAAGCTTCGGTGCTTTACAAACGTTTCCCCATGGTGACTCTTCCGAGACTAATCCCATGCTCAAGCAGGGCGCCTTCTTAGCGTCACTGGACATGCAGGATGCTTACCTGCATATCCTGATAGCTCGGGTGCACAGAAAATTCTTGCGCTGCGAGTTTCTAGGTCGCCATTATCAGTTCGGAGCACTTCCTTTCAGGCTGTCCTCGGCACCTTGGGTATTCATGAAGTGCATGACAGTCGTAGTGGCAGCTCTCGGGAGACAGGGCCAGTATGTGTTCCCCTACCTGGACGACTGGCTCCTCAAGGCCCCCCTCTCGGGAAGCCCTGATGTCCGCGATCCATTGTACTTGTTCCTTCTTCGGATCCTTGGGCATCACCATCAGTCGGGAGAAGTCGAACCTGGTTCTGTCTTGGAGACTGCAGTTCATAGGCACGGTCCTGGACACCGTTCAGGGGAAAGCTTTCTTGCCCCAGGACAGAGCAGAACACGTCAGATTCCTCATAAGGGATATCTTGGCAAAGACTGTTCCAGAAAGATTGGTCCTTTGTTTGCTCGGACACATGACTGCAGCCATTGCAACAGTCCCTTTATCCCGTCTCCAGATGCGGGTGACCCAGTGGATGTTACGGGTGCAGTGGGACCAGAAGCAGGACCATCTGCAGCATCCAGTTAGGATGACGAACGCAGTCATCAGGGATTGGCAGTGGTGGCTCATTCCAGAGCGCCTTTCATCGGGAGTCCCCTTCGTTGCGCCGTCTCCGGTTGTGACACTCTCCATGGACGCCTCAGGGTTCTGTTGGGGAGCCCACCTCAGCGGTGTCAGGTCTCAGATCTCGTGGACCACCTAGGAAGCTCATCTTCACATAAACATTTTGGAGATGAGGGCGGTCCTTTACAGCTTGCAGGCTTTTCAATCAGAGATTCCACCGGGTACTCTTCTGCTGCAAACTGAAAATACTGCGGTGATGTATTACCTCAGCAAACACGGAGGCACTCATTCCTATCCTCTGTGCAGGGAGGCCATGATGGTGTGGGATTGGGTACTGCAACATGGCACAAACCTTATCGCTGTACATATTCCAGGAGTGGACAGCGTTATTGCAGACTGTCTGAGACAGTCTCAGGTCAGAGTCTACGAATGGGAACTGCTCCAAGAAGTCGTAGAGGACCTGTTTCACAGATGGGGGACACCAGAATTAGACATTTTCGCGTCCCCATCCAACGCAGAACTGCCCAATTTTTGCTCGCTATATCCAGGGCCTGGTGTTTTCTGGGGAGACGCATTGTCCCTCTCTTGGGTGGGCAGATTCCTCTATGCATTTCCTCCCTTCCCGTTGATCCAGAGGGTTCTTCTGAAACTCCGCAGAGAGCAGGCGACGCTGATCCTAATTGTACCCTTTTGGCCCAGGCAGATTTAGTTTCCTGTGCTGTACCAACTTTCTCAGGAACCACCGGTGCCTCTGCTAATCAACTCTCACTTGCTGTCCCAGGAGGAAGGTTCCTTGGTCCATCCAGACTTTCGCTCTCTGAACCTACATGCCTGGCTCCTAGGGACATAGCAGTCATGCGCTACGGGCTCTCACAAGAGGTAGCAGATGTTCTAGCGGCGGCTAGAAAACCAGCCACTCATGCCAAGTACGCCATGAAATGGCACAGATTTTGTCTCTGGGCTCAAGGTCTGGGACTTTCCCCACTGGATTGTTCTGAAGGTTCAGTATTAGACTACCTCCTGTCCCTTTTTCAGGCAGGCTTGGCCTACTCCTTGATAAAAGTACACCTTTGTGCCATCTCGGCCTGTCATGTTCCTGTAGGCCTGTGGTCCTTATCTCAGTTGGAAACCGCACGTGCCTTTTTGAGAGGTGTTCTCCACCTTAGGCCTCCGATTAAGGATCCCATTCCTCCTTTGGACCTACCCTTCGTCCTGGAGCAGCTTACGCTGCCTCCCTTTGAACCAGCTGCAGATTGCGAGCTACGTCTTCTTGATTGGAAAACATTATTTTTAGTTGTTGTTACTTCGGCCAGAAGGATTTCTGAGCTTCACGCGCTTACATGCAAAGAACCTTATTTGATTTTTCACCAGGACAGGGTGTCCCTAAGGACAAATCCAAAATTTTTGCCTAAGGTGGTCTCAGCCCTTACCCGTAACCAGGATATCGACCTACCAGTGTACTTCCCAAAGTACTCTAATAGCGGAGAGGCCCTGCTGCATACTCTCGATGTGCATAAGTGTCTAAGATGCTCTCTGACCAGAACCAGGCAACGCCGTAAATCTGATCAGATTTTTTTCTCCTTCGCCCATAGGTTGTTGGGTGCTCCGGTCTCCAAGCAAACTCTTTCTAGATGGCTCATCCGTTGTATCACGTTCTGTTACCAGAAGTGTAACAAGTCCCTACCGGGCTCAGTTAAGGGACATTCCACAAGGGGGGTGGCTACCTCCTTTGCTGCTTTAAAGAACGTGTCCACTTCAGGCATCTGCGCAACAGCTACTTGGAGTGCCATGCACACCTTCATCAGGCATTATAGCCTGGACGTTGCTTCATGGCGAAGAGCTGGTTTTTGTCTAGCAGTCCTTCAGGGACTACGGTCCTAGGCTTCGGTTCAACTCGCGATCTCTCCTAGCCTCCTCCCATCTGAGAGGGATTTCCAGAATTGCTTGGGAATCGGTCCTAATAGCTTAACCTGCTGCAAGAGCTGTTTCTCGAAGTAAGATAGTACAGTTACGTAAGAACTTATCGTAACAGTAGATCTTCGAGAACAGCTCTAGCAGCAGGTAGTTTCCCTCCCACCATCCTCTCTGGAGGTAGAGTTGTTCCGATATCTCTTTTCTAGGATTAGGTGTTTCTGACACTGCTCTGAATGCCTTTTGATGGCGGATCCTCAGTCTCTACTTCTGATGTCATCTAGCGGCCGGGAGTCCCCGGCGGGAGAACTGGGGGTTCTGGGGGACCGCCCCCTTTTGTAGGATGCCTGACGTCAGGGGCGGGGCCGACATCGGGGATGGTCCCTGCTGAATACTGCTAATTAGAAAATTTCTGTGGGGTCCTGGCGCCTGCCGGATTCAGTCTTAATGGTGTAACCTGCTGCAAGAGCTGTTCTCGAAGATCTGCTGTTACGTTAAGTTCTTACGTAACTGTACTTTACCCTGCCTGGACAACTGGCTGATAGTGGGTCCCTCTAAGCAGGAGGTGGAGCGGTCCAGGGACCTGGCCTTCCAGACCTGATTCGACCGTGGCCCCTTGGTCAACCAGGCCAAGTCTGAACTTGTGCCCTCGCTGGTGATCAGCTTCATCGGGGCAGAGCTAGACTATTGCTGAGCCGGAGCCCGGCTCCTGGTGGACAGGTTGGAGGTTCTCTAATCCTTTGCCCAGTAATTTCTGGTTGAGCAGTTGCGCCCTGCCCGGAACTTCCTGCAATTTCTCGGTTACATGGCGGGCTGCACCAGCGTGGTTCGATGGGCCTGTTGGCGTATGCAGTCCCTGCAGTGGGAGCTGGCCAGCCAGTGGTCTCAGTGTAGAGATTACTTTGACCAGCTGGTCACTGTGACCTAGAGGATATGGGACGCCCTCCAGTGGTGGTTAGTCCCAGAGCATCTGCAGGAAGGAATCCCATTTGTTAGCCCTGAGCTGACGGTCATCCTGATGACTGATGTCTTTCTCACAGGCCGGGGTGCCCATCTGGGGGAACACAAGGGTCCACAGGCCCTGGACACTCGGGGTCCCGATGACGCATCAACCTGCTGGAGCTTCGAGCAGTCTGGCTTGTGCATACTGCCTTTGCTCCATTTGTTCGGGGTCAAGTGGTCAGAGTCCAGACTGACAACACCACGACCATGTACTACCTCAACAAACAAGGTGGAACGTACTCCCTGCCCCTGTGTAAGGAAGCCCTTTGCATTTGGACTCTTACACAGCCTGGAGGCGGATCTCCTGTCCATCCATGTGGCAGGTGCCTCCAATCAGCTGGTGAATGCCCTTAGCCGGGTGGGTGAGGCGTATCATGAGGCATCTCACGAGTGGTCTCTCCATCCGGAGGTAGGGCACAGTTTGTTCTCCCATTGGGGCACCTCTCAGGTGGACCTGTTCGCCTCCTGGGAGAATGTGAATGTATTGTGCGCCCCCCCCAAGCAGGGAACACTGGGCCTCTTTTATGTCTTCCCTTGATCCACAGGGTGCTACTCAAGGTCAGGAGGGACAAGGCACAGGTGATCTGGTGGCTCCTGACTGACCCGTCGGTTTGGTTCACTAGATCTCCTTGGCCTCAGCAACAGGCTCGAGGCGTTTTCCCATACGCCGGGACCTGCTTTCAATCAGTTGGAGAAAGGTACTCCACCTGGTCCTTCAGTCCTGCAGCTGACAGCCTGGTTCCTGAGTGACTAGAGTTCCAGGCTTTGGATCCCTCAGAAGATGTCCTCACTGTCATGGAGGCATCTAGAAAGGAATTGACCAGAAAATGCTATGCCTTCAAATAGAAAAGATTGTCCGTTTGTTGTCAGGAAAGGGGTTGTACCTTTTGACCTGTCCAGTGGCTAGCATTTTGGACTACGTTTGGTCTCTCTCTCCCAAGGGGGACTTTGATTACCAACCCTTAAGGTGCACCTGGCAGCCATCTCTGCTTACCGAGCGCGGGTTGGTCAGCATTCGGCACAGGAGAAGGTTGTCTGGTGCTTTTTCAAAGGCCTAGATCACATTTCCCCTCTGGTGCGTGAACCACCACCACCGTGGACCTTGCTGTTTGTTTTGGTATAGCTCATGGGCAAAGCCATTCAAAGCCGATGCACAGGTGTGACATGTCTTACTTGTTGTGGAAGACTGCCTTCCTGGTGGCTATCATGTCAGCCGAAGTTCCTCTCGAAGGTTGTGTTGGAGTTTCATCTGAACCAGTGTTCTTCCCGAATCACACCTCTGAGGCCGAACACAGGCTCCATACTTTGGACTTGAGGCGAACGCTCACTTACTGCAAAGAGCACATAGCAGGAGTTTGGGGAGAGGTTTGCCAGCTGTTATCACCTACGCTGAAGCCGCACCTGGCAGACCTGCAGCCAAGCAGACGATTGGCAGGTGGATCACTTCCTGTATTGATGTCTGCTATAGGTTGGCGGGTAGGGAGCCTCCTGGAGAGCTTGGGGTTCATTCCACCCGCCATACTGCAGTGTCTGTGGCTGCTTTTAGGGATATCAGTATCCCAGCAAATCTGCAGGGCTGCTACCTGGAAGTCAGCACACACCTTCATTTCCCATTACCACACTGATTTAGTCATGCCAGGATGCCGGTTTGGGGATCTCAGTTCTCCAATCCTTATTTCCTAGGTAGGGGGTGTGCGCCTTGCCTCCCTTCTCCTGAAGAACTGCTAGGAATCTGCTAGAAAGTGCTGATAGAACATCATATCCACGTCCTTAGAAACACAGGTTACTCACCTGTAATGGTAGTTCTAGGAGTGGTAATTGCTGTTCATCCACACGGACCCACCCAACCTTCCCAGGCTCAAGTGCACAACCCCTGCTTCCAACTGGCAAAGATCTAGCATCATGGGGCGGTGCCGAGTTATACCACCCGGGTCGGTGGGAGCAGCCAGCTTGAAGACTTCGGGCAAGATTTAAAGGGGAAAGGACAATGCCAGAAAGTGTGGATGAACATCATATAGCACTCGTAGAACTGATGTTACAGGCGAGTAACCTGTTTCTAGTCACCTGTCTTGTTCACAGGTTCTTCAGTTGTGTATGGAACCCAACAATCTACTAAAAGGTGTTACCTTCCTAATACCCTCCCTTCACCAGATTCTAACGACAGTTGCGTTGGGGATAGGCTGGGGGGCACCATGAAATATAGGGAACATAGTGCAGTGGGGAGTGCTCTCTTCACATAAATGTTCTAGAAATGCAAGCTGTTGTGTATGGCCTACAGACCTTCCAGACTTGCCTGTCTCCGGGTCCTCTGTTAATATAGGCTGACCACATCAGTATGAAGCATTACATCAACAAGCAAGGGGGAACTCATTCTAACCCCCTGTGCAGGGAAGTGATGAGAGTCTGGCATTGGGCTTTAGAACGTGGTGTAGAGCTGTCACAGCAGTACAGCTCACGCAGGTCACAGCCCAGAATGCAGGAATGGGAACTGTTGAGCCAGATGGTGGAAGATCTGTTTGACAGATGGGATCATCCAGAGTGGGAGCTTTTTGCACCCCTACACAATGCAAAACTGCAGTTTTGTGTTTTTTCCTTCTTTTGCTGGCTTGCTCCAGGGCCTGGAGTTTTCTGGCAAGACACGTCCCTCTCTTGGAAAGGGAGGTTCAAATCCCAGGAATTCCTCATTATGCTTAACTTAATGCAGTTAGCCCGATGGGTGAAGCTGCCCTGGAGGAAGTGGAATTTATGCAAATTATGGAACTTTGAACTACCTTCAAATGACCGCCTCGTGGTGGCGCTGTGTTCTGCTGGATAATGCCAGATCTTACGTTGAGTAAGTGCTCCTGCAGCAGTCCACACCGTAAGGAGTATGCTGCCAGGCACTAGGACTCCACGGAAAATTTCTAGCCAGCAGTACCCTGCTGAGGCCCGCCCCTTATGTCGGTCTGCCCACCAACGTCACCAGCTGTATAAAGGGGCAATCCCCAGCCCCACCTCAGTTCTTTTCCTTCTGTCGACCTGTGTGCTTCGGCTCCTCGGATGTCTCGTTGCATCTGTCAACTGCCATTTTTTTCTTTGTCAAACGTACCTGTTTTTCCTTTATATTTTTCGTAAGAGTATCGAGTAAACGTTAATGTACTCTCCCTCTTTCTCAGCATTGTGACGGAAATCTAAGTGTCTGTGAGGGGCAGCAGATTCCTGCCAAAGACGTTCATATGCAGTGGCTCTTCTGTTTGGGGCCTACCCATAACGGCAAAGCCTGCCTGGACTGCAGCAGGTGCAGTCAGTGGACTTGGACCCGCCACCACAAGACTCTCCAGGCTTGCATTATAGAGCAGCAAATCGCCGCCCTTCAGCGCCTGTCGGAGGCCATCCTCAGCCTCCTGGTAGTCTATTTCTCACAAGGAGAAACGCCAGGAGGGAAGCATCAACAGTGGCACAATGAGCACAGTAGGTTGGAGTCCAGATCTAGGTCTCCTCGTAAGATGAACATGCTCATTAGGTGCTCTGGGAGCGGATTCACCGTCATCAGGCCTAGCCACAGGCCTGTCGACGGCTACCCCACTAAGTATTGTCTCAATGAGCGTGCAGCTCTTCGGGCAAGGAACTTTGGGTCCATCCTCAACCTTAGGCCCTTCCAGCAATCCTCTGGGCCTAAGAGGGGAACTGCAGCCAATGAGGTTGAGTTGTCTTCGTCCTCCAGCCTGTTGTTGGCCTCGGATAAGATCTTGGCACATGCCCCTTAACGGTCTTCCGACAAACGGAAGGACCAGTGGCAGATGCCAAAGGTAAGGCGTCCGACACCAAGACAGAGCAGTGGCCACCGGGGTGCATCTCCGTCGCCATTCCTGGCTGAGAGTATCTGGTTTCTGGCAAGATCTCCAGGATTTATCCTAAATGCCCCATTTCACAGATCTGTCCTGTTTGGAGAAGAGGTACAAAAGATTATAATGGAACTGCAAGACTCTGGCAAAACAGTCTAGTCAGTTCACCACATGTACTCTGCAGACCCTCAGTAACCCTAAGTAGCTTACGTTCGTTGTAAGGTGCCAACCGGCAGAAAAACAGCCCGAGGTCCTTTCAAACGTAAGGCTCTCGAACTGCAGGAACAGTGACCCAGGAATCCACAATCCTCCCAGCTTTCCTTCCCACCCCAGGTGTGCACACATGACTCCCTGCCAGCCCTCCCCATCTTGTTAATGTTAATGAGTTAATGGGGGAAGCAGTGGGGTGTCTGTTCTCCCTCTACCTGGATGGGTGGGCCAGAATCACAACAGATTTATGAGTGAAGGACATTATTAAGAAGGGTTATATGCTGGAGTTTACCGAATTCCCCAGACAAACTTCCAGCAGCCCTCTCAGTACCCTCTACCCACAAAGCTCTCATCAGAGAAGAAATGCAGACCTTGTTTCTCAAAAGTTCCCAACTGGGAACCGGTATTACTCCTATTTTTTCTTGGTCCCCAAGACGACTGAGGACTTGAGACCCATATTGGACCAGAGTCATCTGAACCAGTATATCGAATATAAAAAGTTCAGAATGGTAACCTTACCAGGGCTGGATACCTATGCTGCGTCAAGGGGACTGGCTATACTCTCTAGACATGCAAGATGCATACTTGCACATACCGGTGTTTCTAGCTCACAAGAGGTATCTTTGGTTAGCCTTTCAAGGGAACCATTACCAATTCCAGGCTTTGCCTTTCGGTCTCTCTACCCCGAGGGTGTGCCCCAAATGCTTGGCAGTAGTGGCAGCTGCTCTTCGCAGACAGTGATTTTGTCTACCCTTATCTAGAGATTGGCTCCTAACTGCCCCCACCAGGTAGCAGTTAATCCACATCTTCTCGGACACTTCAAGTGTTCCAACAGTTGGGGATAACGATCAGCCTCCCAAAGTCCTGTCCTTGGCCCTGTCAGCGTCTACAGTACGTAGGGACAATCCTGGATACACAACAGGGAAGAGCCTTTCTCCCTCCCAGCAGGACCACTTGACTGAGAGACCAGGCATCCAGAGTAGCTGCAGCCAACACAGTCACAGTAAGAACCATGTTACAGCCCCTAGGACATATGGAGGTGGCCATATCCACGGTACAGTTGGCACGCTTGCATAAGAGAGTTCCTCAGTGGAACTTAAGGGGAAGTCTCCCATAGTTCCACACCAATATTTTCCCAACTTCTTATGTGTAACTGTTGTGTGCCTCCTCCAGTTGCTGTCCAAATCTAGATTATAAATAAAAATATACAGCCCCCAAAAGATATAAATGTTTGTCCTCCATTTTACCATCAATGTTGCTGGAGGATGATGTCATCAGAGCAACAGATAATGGTGCTGTACTAAATGCAGTTCCACCGTAAACCAAACCCATATTGTTTGGTTCCCCACTTGAGTAATGGAGGAACCCTTTAAGTGTTGTGCATATCCTGAAGTGCAGGTCTAATAGGAGTAGGACCATGGAGTGTGATGCAGCACTGATTTGAGGTATATGCAGTATTCATATAAGGAAGTGCCTGTATGTGTTGTTACTGTTACCAAAAACAGTTTACAATAAACGACTCTCGGTACAACAAGAGTTTTAAGTGGTATTATACAGCTGTTGTATTATGTGTGTGTGTTAGCATTCTCTGTTTTGATTGACACCAGCAGTGAGAAACAATCTTGCAAATAGGCCCCTTTCCCTTTGTAACTAGGCAGTCAGTGTTTGGATGGCTTCTGTAAGGCAATAAAGAATTCAGCTATAACAAGGAATAGGTTACCAGAAAAGCATCAGCTGCAGCTGCAGCATATGGAAGAAGGATAAGCTAGTGGTTAAAGCACAGGCACAAGAAGTGGGAGACTCTGGTTCAAATCCTACTAGAGTCCCTTACTTTCTAACCCTTAAGAAGTTCCCCTAACCTCCTTGGAAACTCTGATGACCCCTCGGGTCCTTGACTTTAAAAGTGTCCCAGTTCCCATTATAAATCATTGACAGTAATGTGAGAGCTACAACACTTCAGTTTCAAGGTACTAAGGATAAGCTGTGGCAGCCCCCCCCCCACCCGCTTTGTAATTCCAGCATTTGAAGTAGGATGTCCCTCACAAATCAGGTGCTACACCTTAGCTGTTATAGGTAAAGAAAGTAATCAGTCTGTGTTTGTAGTGCTCTGTATTTGCTTCGCTACTCCTCCCATGTCATATGCATTTTGTGTCTTGGTATTTTCAACCAGAAACTCAGATTTAAAGAGCATTTGAAATGTAAAACAATACACTTTATAAATGATCTAGCTCTCACTGTCAGGCTGCTGAAAGGGATGTGTATAAGTCAGTCTTGTGTGATCCTTTGGTAAACTGCCCAGGCTCACCTTGTAATGAATCTTCTCAAGGTGTTCACCTGGTTCAGTATTGATTGACTGCTTGGTTGATTGTCTACTGCTCCACAACATGTTAAAACTGTCTCACAGAGGAAACGAGCAGTATAAAAAATAGCTTTTTGTTACAGTGAATGAAATAATATTGATGGTTATTTGCTCTATACCTACAGTATTAAGGCTACAAGTACAACTCCTGTGAGTTGCATGACAGAACTGCCTTAAGCCATTGCAAACTTAAACTACAGTCAGGCTAGACAGCATTGATACCCTTATGTTTTGTTCTGTACTGTTGCTGCAGTGACATCAAGGAGTGGGAAGGGCTGTATTACAAGTGACTCGTTTGCATATAAATGGAGGCTTGCTTGACATTTTACTACCTTGTGTCAGAGCCTCAAACTCTAGATATGTGTTGCAACAGAAAAAAATGGCTGATCTCTTATTAACATGTACAGTACATGATATAATGTATAATAAATACATCAGACATATCAAAATCATAAATATGTAGGAGTCTTCAAGGTTGCAATGAGACCAGACGTCCGACAATCTCGAACACCTGATAACGGGTATCGGAGCTGTCCAACAAACGCTGTCATGGTGGCTGACTTCACCCAAACTGGATTCAGCAGTTCCGTTCCAGATAGATTCCTCCGAGCCAGATCCTCACCTCGGATGCATGGGGTCTAGGATGGGGAACTGTTTTAGAATCACGCATCTCGGACACATGGTCAGACATGGAAATGTCCCTGCTCAGCATCTTGGAGGTGAGGCGATTCTGTATGCCATGCAGGCCTTTCAGACTCCCCTTTCTGGGGTCCCTTGCTTATCCAGACCCACAGTATGTCGGTGGTGTTTTATGTCAACAAGCAGGAAGGGACGACTCCTACCTCTGTGCAGAGAGAGCCATGAGTGTGTATTGGGCCCTAGAACATGACTTACACTAACAGCGGTTCATGTTCCAGGAGTCCAGTATGTCCTGGCAGACGAGCTTAGACTTTCACGATCCAGAAACCATGGTGAGAGCTGCTTCAAGAAGTGGATGACCTATTGGAAGATGGGGACGCCCAGAGCTGAACCTCTTTATGTCCCCTGTGCACGCAGAAGTGCCCATTTGTGCTAGCTAGATCATGGGCATGGTGTTTTCTGGTGAGACACATTGTCCTTTGCTGGACGGGCAGGCTTCAGGCCTTCCCTCCCTTTCACCTTCTACAGAGGGTGTTACTCAAACGAAGAAGGATCGTAGCCATGATCCTGGTAGCCCCTCTCAGGCCACGCCAGATATGGTTCCTCTTTTGCAACAATTAGCAGTGGACGCCTTTTCAGCTACCAATTTTACCCAGCTTGCTATCTCAAGACATGGGAACATTAGTCCACCTGGACCTCCATGCATGGTCTTACAGACTTAGTCATTTCCAGGCATGGGGTTTCACAAAGGGTGGCAGAAGTACTAGTAGAAGTGAGAACCTTCTACAAGAGCAACATATGCCATGAAATGGAAACGTTTCTGTATCTGGGCAGCTGCATGTTCCCTGGACCCACTGTCTCGCCTGGTTTGTTTGTTTATTTAAGGTAAAAACCATTGAGTATAAACTCATTTACAGTGGTGACCTTGGTGAAATCAGTCCTGGAATATCTCCTGTTGCTTTCAGATGCGGGGCTGAGATACTTTTCCATAAAGATGCATCTCTGTGCCATTTCTGTTTATGCACCTGTGGAGGGTAGGAGTATTGCCCAACTAAACCTTGCCTGTACATTCCTTCGGAGCATGCTTAATATGAAGCCTCCCATTAGGGATCATGTTCCCTCATGGGACCAACTTTTTATTCTAGAGAAATTGACATTGCCTCCCTTTGAAGCGGCTGCGGATTGTGGCCCATGTTTTCTCTCTTGGAAAACTTTATTTTTAGTTGGCATTACTTCAGCTCTGAGGGTTTCCGAGCTGCAAGCCCTGATGTGTAAAGAACCTTATTTTAATATTCCACAGGGACAGTTTGTGTCTGCGTTCTAATCCTAAGATCTTACTTCGAGACATGGCTCTTGCAGCAGGGTACACCATTTGGACTGAAGCTGGCAGGCATCAGGATCCCACGGAAAAATTCTAGCTTCGCTATCTTCAGCGGGGACCATGACGTCGGTCCGCCTCCGACGTCAGGCGTAGTACATAAAGGCGGTCCGCCGATTCTCCGTTCTTTCCCCGTCGACTTGCATGTCGACCACTCCCGGTTCAGTCTCTGGCGGCCGAGCGGTGGTAAAGTTTTTTCCACGGAAATTGATTCTCTACAATCAAGTTTTCGCTGATGTCCTCTCCGACCTCCGGTCACTCCTCGAAGTGTGCTTGTGGGAAGCAGATCCCCTTCAAGGACCCGCACTCGGCCTGCGTCCGGTGCCTAGGCCCAGACCACGACACCCGGTCCTGCTCCTTTTGCCAGGGGTTTAATAGCAGAACCCGGATCCGTCGCCAGAAGGCCCTTCAGGCATTCCTGCTAGAAGAAAAACTCAAGACCATGTCTTCCAAGGGGGACTCTTTGCAGAAGGCCCACAAGCACGCTGAGAAGCATAGGGAGAAGGCCCTTTCCAGGTCCCCGTCTAGGGCCTCAGACTCGCGCAGCTCTGGTTCCAGGTCCGACCGCTCCCCTTCCCAGGCCAGCTCTCAGCCTCCCATGCTTTGGTTAAAAAGTCTTCATCCTCTTCCCAGGCCAAGACTCCCAGGTCTTCCTCGTCCTCCAAGGCCCTGGTCAAGTCGGGGGATTGCCACCATCACCATAAGTCGGGTTCCCGCCTTTCTGAACCCGTCAGGTCTGCTTCCTTGCCTCCTCGCAAAACTAAGGAGCTTACCTCTCTGAAGAGGCCGCAGGACCTGACGCCCCGTGCGCCAGTCGTTGTCCTGTCGCCACAGGTCCTCGAGCCACCGTCGGCCAGACGACCGCCGCCGCCAGGCTAACATCACCGGACGCCGTTAGGGGGACCGGCGCCCGCTCCTATTGAGAAGAGGACCCCGACGCCTCCGACCGATGTCGGTCAGGAGACCATCACTGAGGAGGAGTTGACTCAGCCCGAGGACCAGACGGGCGACCCCGGTCCTGTCGAGACGCCCAAGGAACCCTCGCCATTACCCGAGCCCCCTGTGGAGCCGACGACCATCCACCGGCGCCCGGACCGTCGGGCCTTTCCATGTTTATAGAAGTGAAGGAGCTGTTTACTTACTGGTGGGACACCATAAAGAAGGACATGGTTCCCACTCCACCTCCTCTTCCTCCTCCTCCTATACCGGTTACTCCTCCGGTTCCTGCGCCCCCCTTTCCATCGGGGTCGGCAGGCCGGCTACCTCCTCCCCGGGAGCACAGAACACCTCCAAGGAGGAGACCAGACAAACGGAGACCTCCGTCCAAATCCTCTTCCAGGTCACCCAGCCCTAAGAAACCCAGAAGACGCCGACGATCGCCTTCGACGGAGGACACGGGATCAGAGTTCTCAACATCCAGATCCCCATCTCCCCTCTCCATCCCTTCTCCGGATCCATGCGAGATGCCAAAGTCTCCTCTGGATGACCCTTTGTTTTTGGATATTATGAGATGCATCCAAGAGAACATGGGATGGGATGCGGAAGAGCTAGACCCCGAAAGGCTACGCCTTGCAAAGTATCTTCGGCAGAAGGACCCCAAGCCTGTGGTGGTGCCACCCTTGGTAGACACTTTCGTGGACGTCACCAAGGCAGTGTGGAAGCGTCCAGATTCACTCCCTGCGATGCCGAAGAAAGCTGATCGCTTGTACAAGGCCCCAGGGAAGACCAGTACTTGACTCAGCATCCTCAGGCCGACTCTCTGGTCATAACAGCCTCGCATGACCGGTCCCAGAGACCGCAACATCTGAGCACCCTGCCACCGGACCCAGAATCCAAACAGCTGGACGCCATGGGTAGGCGCACGTATGCTTCCGCTACCTGTGCCATCAGATCCCTGAATTATTTGACCCACATGGTGCAGTTCCAAAATGCCTTGTGGGAACAGGGTCTGGATGCGGCTGAGAAACTGCCGGAAGGTGAGCAGAAGGAGGAGATGCTTCAGCTCCTTCATGCGGTTCGGACGTTGGGGAACCCAAGTGCTACGAGTCGTGCACGACTCGCGGACTCCTCGGCCCGAGCAGCAGCTTTGATGATGCATCCGGAGACACTCTTGGTTACGCGTCTCCGGTTTCACCCCGGACGTCCAGAAGAATATCATGGATGCCCCGCTCGAGGGAGAAATTTTGTGTGGTAAACCCTGAGAGAAGATTATTACCAGACTCCAAGAGGCCGGGAAGGCGGTGAGGTCGGTCCAGGCCATGTACTGACCCAAGCTTAGTTCCTTTCGTAGGAACCAAAGCCGATTTCGTGGACAGACGCAGACACAACAGTCCCGCCCCGCTCCACAACAAAGGGGCTCCGGCTTTTGCAGAGCCCAGGGGAAACAACCCGCAGGGCGCGGCCAGCGCATTTAAGCCGGTCCAGCCAGCTGAACCCTCAGCCACCACAATCTGACTCCTTCCGCCCCTGCCCCTCAGGATCAACGGAAATCATGGTCGGGTCGATTAGAACTTCCTGCCGGGATAGCAGGCTATAACCACCGACAGGTGAGTTCTTCAGTTGATCGAAAGAGGCCACTTTATAGAATTCGCAGAAAAGCCACCCCGAGGCATCCTTTGCTCTCCTGGTACCCGGTCAGCACAAGTCACTGATCTGGCAAGAAATACTCGCACTCTTGCAAAAGGGAGCGATAGAGTACGTCCCGGAGAACCAGAGAGGACAAGGATACTATTCCCAGTTCTTCCTGGTTCCAAAGAAAACGAAGACCTCCGTCCGTTCTGGACCTCAGCGACCTCAACGTCGGTTAAGCTACAAGAAAATTCCGCATGGTGACTCTTCGGGTCTCATTCCATGTTGAAGCAAGACGCCTTCTTAGCTCCTCTAGACATGCAGGACGATACCTGCACATCCCTATAGCTCAGGTGCACAAGAGGTTCCTGCGCTCGAGTTTTACCACCACCTTCAGTTCCGAGCCCTTCCATTCGGACTGTCATCCGCATCAGGGTCTTTACCAAATGCATGGCAGTCGTGGCAGCGCTCTAAGGAGACAGGGCCATTATGTGTTCCCTTCACCTGGACGATTGGCTTCTCATGGCTGCCTCCAGAGAGGCGTTGTTACGAGCGATCCAGTGCACCCAGGACCTGTTTCGATCTCTGGGCATCCTAATCAACCAAGAGATGTCTCTCCTGATACCGTCGCAGAAGCTGCAGTTTATAGGCGCAGTACTGGACACCGTTCAGGGAAGAGCATTTCTTCCAGACGACAGAGCGGAGCGCATCAGATCCCTCATCAGGGAGCTTTCGTCGAACAAGACCGTCCCAGCCAGGTCGGTCCTTTGCTTGCTCGGACACATGGCTGCGGCCATTCCTACTGTCCATTTCGCAAGGCTCCACATGTGGGTAACTCAGTGGATGCTCAAGGTGCAATGGGATCAAAGGCAAGACCACATGCAGCATCCGGTCAGAATCACGGACACTGATTCGAGACTGGCAGTGGTGGCTAGACCCAGGGACACTCTCCACGGGCATCCCATTTATAGCGCCGTCCCCGGAGGTAATCCTCACCACAGACTCCTCAGGTCTAGGATGGGGAGCACACCTGGATGGGATGAAGTCCCAGGCTACGTGGACCCCTCTGGAGGCCCACCTCCATATCAACGTCCTAGAGATGAGGGCAGTCCTTTATGCCCTGCAGGCCTTTCAGTCAGAAATCCAGCCGAGTACTCTCCTGCTTCAGACAGACAACACGGCGGTGATGTATTACTCAACAAACAAGGAGGCGATACCTTACCTCTTTGCAGGGAGGCCATGAGGATGTGGGATTGGGTAATCTGGACACGCGAATCTGATCACAGTACATGTTCCTGGGGTGGACTACACTATTGCAGACAGCCTGAGTCACTCCCAGGCCAGAGTCCACGAGTGGGAACTTCAAGAGGTAGCAGAGGATCTGTTTCTTCGATGGGGAACTCCAGAGTTGGACTTGTTCGCTTCCCCATCCAACGCAGAACTGCCCAATTTTTGCTTGCTAGATCCAGGGCCTGGTGTTTTCTGGCGAGACGCGTTGTCCCTCTCCTGGGCGGACAGATTCCTCTATGCTTTCCTCCTTCCTGTTGATCCAGAGAGTTCTTCTTAACCGCGAGGAGCAAACAACCATGATCCTTGTGGCCCCTTTTGGCCCAGACAGATCTGGTTCCTTTACTGATTCAGCTATCCGGGAACCTCCGCTCCGTTGCCGTTCAGCTCCCATCTTTGTCTCAGGAGGAAGGTTCACTGGTCCACCCGACTTACGCCACTGAACCTTCACGCATGGCTCCTAGAGACATAGCCATCTTCAAGTCCACGGGTCTCGTAAGAGGTTGCGGAAGTTCTTTCTGCAGCCAGAAAGCCGGCATCAGATATGGATGACGCCATGAAATGGCGCTTTTTTGCTTATGGTCGCAAGCACGCGACCTTTCCCCTTTAGATTGCCTGGTGAGAGCGGTGTTGGACTACCTGCTCTCCCTTTTCCGTTCGGACCTCGCCTACTCCTCTATCAAGGTACACCTCTGTGCCATTTCAGCTTACCACCTTCCGGTGGGACAGCACACAGTGGCACAATTAGATGCCTCTCGGGAATTTTTGAGAGGGGTGTTACATCTTAGGCCACCCATTAAGGAGCCAGTGCCTTCATGGGATTTGCTCTTTGTCCTGGAACAACTCACGCTTCCCCCCTTCGAACCTGCCGCGGATTGCGAGCTGAATTAACCTAGAATCAAGACATTTCCTTTCCAGTTTACTATCCTGAGTATTAGAATAAGGGGAAGGCTCTCCTTCACACTCTAGACGTACACAGGAATCTTTGGTATTATTTGAACCATACAAAACTGACCCGACAATCGGATCAGTTGTTAGTGTCATTTGCTCCCAGGGTTCTGGGGAAACATGTTGTGAAACAAACCATGTCCAAATGGTTAACCAATTGCGTTACTTTCATCTCCAGCAAGTATGAAAAACCCTTAAGGGACATTCCACGAGGGGGATGGCTGCATCCTTTGCAGCCATGAAAAATGTTTCAACAGCAGACATATGTGCTGCCACAACATGGTATTCTGTACATGCTTTTGCTAAGCACTACACCTTGAATATTGCTTCCAGAAAGACAGCAGGATTTGGCCTCACTGTGCTCCAAGGCCTAATCTCATGAATAACTAAATCAATATTTCAGAGGTTTATATCCCTGCTCCTTTTTTCTTCCCTTTGGGGACACTGGGACTCTGTCCTTATGGTGTAGCCTGCTGCAGGCGCTCTTACGCGAAGTAAGATAGTACAGTTATGTAAGAACTTACCATAACAGTAGATCTTTGAGAAGAGCTCCTGTAGCAGGCGCTATTTCCCCTCCCTCCCTTTATCCTCTATTATGTTTCTCCCTTTGGGATTTGCTTCGACACCTGCTTCAGAGCTCTCCTGCTAAGTAACCTTTGGGTCTCCAACGGGTGGGGCTGGGGACCCGCCCCTTTATACAGCTGGTGACGGGCGGACCAACGTAAGGGGCGGGCCCCAGCTGGGTACTGCTGGCTAGAAGTTTTCCATGGAGTCCTAGTGCCTGGTTGCATAGTCCTTATGGTATATCCTGCTGTAGGAGCTCTTCTTGAAGATCTACTTTTACGATAAGTTCTTACGTAACTGTACTTTATTTCTCTGCCTGAGAAAGTAAGTTTCCCGAAGAGCTCTTAGCTTCGTTGATTTTCAACTTTTATTTTCTAGTTTTTAAGTATTCGCCTTTCGATATTTTTCTGCTGTGTTGTATTTAATACAGCTTTAGTTAAATGTTCTTAGTTTTTATAGTTTTTCTCCGCAATCGAGAAACTCCTGTTGTTCTACATTAGCGGTTTGGTTTTAAACTGTTGTAATACCAGCACCACATTCAGTTTTATTTGCATCAACTTTTTTAATTTAGACTATTTTGTTTTTCAGGGCTTCAGTCTCCGTTTTCAGGGACCAAGACACTAGTCTGTTTTCCCGATCCTATTCTGACGGAAGAGGGAAAAAAAACATTTTAATGTAATTTTTGGGATCCTGACAGCATTGGTGAATTTTTCCCTTCTGAGAAAGTTTATAAAAAAAAAAAAGGGGGCCACCTTAGGGGTGTCAGTGGACGGCAGATTGCTTTAGCTTTTTGGAGAACCCTTGTGGACAGACCTGAAAGAAGGACTTGGGGTATTTTTAAGTGTTGGTGCACCTTTGGCAGACTACCACTACTTGTGATTTCGTAGTAATTAAAAGGGGAAGTCTCCCATAGATTCACACCAGTATTTTCCCAACTCCTTATGTGTAACTGTTGTGTGCCTCCTCCAGTTGCCAGCAGTCCTGTTGCTGCCCAAATCTAGATTATAAATATATATAGTCCCCAGAAGTTATCAATGTTTGTCCTCCATTTTACCATCAGTGTTGCTGGAGGATGATGTCATCAGAGCAACAGATAATGGTGCTACACTAAATGCAGTTCCACCAGTAAACCAAACCCACAATGTTTGGTTTCCCACTTGAGTAATGGAGGAACCCTTTAAGTGTTGTGCACATCCCGAAGTGCAGGTTTAATAGGGACTAGGACCATGTGAGTGTGATACAGCACTGATCTGAGGTATATACAGTATTCATATAAGGAAGTTTCTATATGTAATGTGTTAAGATTTCTTGTAGCAAAAACAGTTTACCCAATAAATGACTCTGGGTGCAATAAGAGTTTTAAGTGGTATTATACAGCTGTTGTATTATGTTCTGTATGTGTCAGCATTCTCTGTTTTGATTGACACCAGCAGTGAGAAACAAACTTGCAAATATGCCCCTTTCCCTTTGTAACTAGGCAGTCAGTGATTGGATGGCTGCTGTAAGGCACTAGAGAGTTCAACTATAACAAGGAATAGGTTACCAGGAAAGCATCAGCTGCAGCATATGGAAGAAGGATAATCTAGTGGTTAAAGCACAGGCGCAAGAAGTGGGAGACTCTGGTTCAAATCCTACTAGAGTCCCTTATTCTCTAACCTCCTTGGGAACTGTGATGGCCTCAGGTCCATGACTTTAAAAGTGCCCCCATTCCCATTATAAATCATTAGCAGTGATGTGAGAGTTACATCACTTCACTGTGAAGGTACTGAGGATAAGCTATGGCAGCCCCATAATGCCAGTATTTGAAATAGGATGCCCTCATATATCAGATGCTACATTTCAGCTGTTGTAGGTAAAGAAACTAATCAGTCTGTGTTTATAGTGCTCTGTGTTTGCTTAGCTCATTCTTGCCATGCCGGATGCATTCTGTGTCTTGGTATTTCCAGTCAGCAACTCAGATTTAAGGAGCATTTGAAATGTAAAACAAAACACTTTATAAAGTAAGTGATCTAGCTCTCACTTTCAGGCTGCTGAAGGGTGGGTATAATTTGTGCAAAGGAGGAATTCAGTCTTATGTGACTGTTTGGGGAAGCTGCCCAGGCCACCTTGTAAATGAATCTTCTCAACAGTGTTCACCTGGTTGAGTACAGGTTGCTTGATTGACTGATTCAGTCTGCTGCTCCACAACATTACAACCATCTCACAGAGAGAAATGAGCAGTACAAAGAAACAGCTTTTGTTTCCTATTGATGAAATACTATTAGATGTATTATTTGTTCTCAACATACAGTATTAAGGCTACAAGTACTACTCCTTGTGTGAGTTGCATGACAGAACTGTCTTAAGCCATTGCAAACTTAGTCAGGATGGACAGCATTGATACCCTTATGTTTTCTTCTGCACTGTTGCTGCAGTGACATCAAGGAATGGGAGGGGCTGTATCACAAGTGACTCATTTGCATGTAAATGGATGCTTGCTTGACACTTTATTACCTTGTGTCAGAGCCTCATGCTCTAGATATGTATTGCAACAGAAGAAATTACTTCTTATTGACACGTACAGTTCTTTATGTAGTGTATAATACATCAGACATATCCAAATCATAAACATATAGGCGTCTTCTGCTGCTTAGGTCTTATAATTTTGCTATCAGTTGATAGCTTTGCAAAAGAAAAAGAATGAAAATGAATAAAAAAGGAAGTTGAACTCACATGGGGGACCCTCCCCCCCCTTTGCAAACATAGGGTTCCTCAAACGATACATCTGCTCTTAGGGTTCCTCGTAACTGAGTCCTTGGGTTGCCAAGTGCAGTCACACCAGTCCCCCAAAAAAAAAAAAAGGAAAAACATGCCACTGCCCCTCCTGCTGAAGAAGCAAAGGAGCTGTTAGTGGACAGGTTGAAATGCCCTCTGTGGAGGACATGACTAAAGCTTGGCAGTCTCTCCCCACCACCCCAGGCCCTTTAGGATATGGGTTCCTCATGAAAAACATGTCACTGCTCCTCCTGCTGAAGAGGAGGAGCCATCAGTGGATAGAGGAAATAAAATGATCTTACTGCGAGTGGGAGCTCTTGCAGCAGGCTATAACCTTCAAGACTATGCTGCAGTCACTAGGACCATCCGGAAAACTTCTCAGCCAGCAGTATACAGCAGGGACCACCCCCAACATCGGCCCTGGTACAACAGGGGGCGGACCCAGCTCCACCTCGGTTCTTTTCCCGCCACGTCCCACACGTGAAGAGATTTCAATCAGCTTGCCAGAAAACAGCAAGAATTTCCTCCAAACCTGCTTTTTTACCGTTTTCAATAGTCCCTTTTCTGTTAACCGACGTCAGACCGTTTCCGATGGTTTTTTGAAGTTTCCCGACGGATGTCTTCCCCATCGTCTGCCTCGCCGGAACATCACCAAAATAAGTGCGAGTGTGGGAGGCAGATCCTGGCCAAAGGATGGCCATGTCGGCGCTGCGTATTCTGCCAGAGCTGGGCCACAACACATGACCTGCAAGCTTTTACTAACCAGACCCACGATCCGCTGCCTCAAAGCCCTGAAGGCTTTCCTGCTGGAGCAGAAGATGGATCTGCACTCCTCCGAGGGGAAACGCAAGGAGAAGAAGCATCGCGGTAAAGACCGTAGTCGGTCCTGGCACTGGTCGCGGTCCCGGTCTCACTCCCTTCGGGATCAAGAGAGCGTCCCAAGTCTTCTCAGGCCATGGACGGCCCTTCGGGGGAGAAGCCGGCCAAGCCGAAGATAACCCCGCTAACGGTTACCACCAAGCCCTTGGAGGTGCAAGCTTCTGACCCACCTCCCAAGGCACCGGCGCGCCGCCTGCTGAGGCGCACTTCCGGAGCTCAAGGACTCTCTGGGCGCCCTGGCGGCACCCACTGGTACCACCACAGATGCCGGTTGAAGGGGCAAAGGGTGAGGGATCGGCCGTGGAAGAGTCGACGTCCCAGTCGCCCAAATCCTCCTCCCCTTTGGGTCTCCAGGTGGACTCTCCTTCACGGGCCGACGTCCCGGATACTCCCTTTTCGGGCAGGGCGGCAGAACTCTCTTCGAAGGATGAGCTGCAGGAGCTATTCTCCTTTTGGTGAAAGCAGGCCTAGAAGCAGCCATCCCCTGTTGCCGGCCCAGACACCGGTACTGGACCCGGCGGGCAAACCACGGCTGGGAAGTGAGCCTTCCCCGCGGAAGTCTTCGGAGCGACCACCTACACCTCCTTCTAGGGCTCGTTCCTGCACCCAATTCTGGAGACCGTCGTCGGTCTAGTTCACGTTCTCGGAGTCTTTCTCGGTCTTCTAGACGAGAACACTCCCGCCGTCGGTCCTCTGACCCGGAGTCTGTCTTCGGACTGATGTCTGTCCCCCAGTTACCGATGACAGTGGGAGTCTAGTCACAAGGAGAGGTCAGATTAATCGAGATCTAATAGTCGATCTCCCTTATCCTCTTCTGCATCATCTTCCTCTCTCAGCTTGCAGCGGTCCCCGGGAGAGAAGGACCAGCCTTGCTCGCCTCCAGATGATCCAACCTTCATAGACGTCATGAGGCATATCCAGGCCTCCGAGTGGGAGACGGAGGACCTGGATCCGGAACGCCAGAGACTGGCGAAGTACTTGAGGCAGAAGGAGCCGAAACCACTGGTGATACCTCCTTTGGTGGATACATTCCAGGACCTTACCCGGACTAAATGGAAGCATCCAGCTTCAGTCCCAGCTGTTCCGAAGAAGTCGCATAGGCTGTACAAGGCCCTGAGGCCGGAATCTTTCTTAGCTGAACACCCTCAAGCGGACTCCTCGTGATCATGGCTGCCCATGATAAATCCAGACAGCCGAAACACCTCAGCTCACAGCCTCCCGACCCGGAGTGTCGCTATTTGGAGCAGGTGGGCAAGAAGGTTTACTCTGCCTCCACCTGCTCCATACGGTCCCTCAGTTTCTTGACGCATATGGTCCAGTACCAGAATGCGCTGTGGGAATTGAGGACGAGCTTTTGAAGGCCATTCCAGACTCTGATCAGAAGACAGAGCTTCTGGACATTTTTAAAATTTGGCTCAGACGTAGACTCCCATGTCCTGAGAGCCTCGTATGACACCGCAGATACGGCAGCCTGGGCAGCCACTTCTGGGGTGTGCCTGCGGCACCACACCTGGTTGAGAGTCTCGGGCTTTCACCAGGATCTAAAGGCCGGTATCAAGGACTTACCCTTCCAGGGTACCGTGCTCTTTGGGCAGGAGATGGAAGCTTTGATTTCTCGTCTCCAGGAGCCGGGCAAGTCTATCTGGTCGGTCTGCCAGATGTACCGCGGTGACCAGCGAAGACAACGCAAGCGGCATTTCGCAAGTCCTCAGGTGGCCAAGGTTATGCTTGTGGTAACCAGCAGGGGCAGGAGGCAGCTTCCGTGAGATCCGTAACCAGCAGCCTGGTGGAGCTCCTACTTGTGGGCCCAAGTCCTTCCAGGCCTCTCTGCCTACACCTGACTCAGCCTAGTGACTCCTTTTCTGTCTCCCCACAGGAAGACCCAGGGGAGACGGTCGGGCCGCTCTCCCTTCATCTCGAAGGGTGGAAGTCGATTACTGAGGACCAGTGGGTCCTAGATATCATCAGGAGAGGACATATGCTGGAGTTCACGGAGTTTCCCAAATACTCCGCAAAGTATTCCTGTTATCCTCCTTCACATCACACTAATAGAAGGAGAGATTCAAACCCTCTTGCAGAAAAGGGCAATAGAGGTAGTCCCCTGGCATCAGTGAGGAAAGGGTTTTACTCCCATTTCTTCCTGGTCCCAAAAAAGACACAGGATCTTCGTCCCAGTCTGGACCTCAGCTCTCTAAATCTCTATAGAGTACAAAAGGTTCAGGATGGTGATCCTCCTGGGTGGTCTTCCTCTACTACACCAAGGGGACTGGCTTTGCTCCCTAGTTATGCAAGATGTATATATGCATATTAGGGTCTTTCCTCCCCACTGGAAGTTTCTGAGGTTCCACTTCCAAGGGGAGCACTACCAATTCCGAGTTCTTCCGTTCGGCCACTCTTCCGCTCCGCTAGTCTTTACCAAATGCTTGGCAGTAGTGGCTGCGGCTCTGAGGCGCATGGGACACTACGTTTTCCCATACCTAGACGATTGGCTACTTAGAGCCCCGTCAAGGGCAGGCCTACTCCATGCCCTCGGAGACACCTATACTCTATTCCGAGAGCTGGGGATCACCCTGAATTTGCAGAAATTGTCCCAGAGCCCAGTCAAAAGCTCGGTTTCATTGGAGCAGTACTGGATTTCATCCAGGGCATGGCTTCCTCCCCAGGACAGGGGCGCACTCGCCAAAGGGTTCTCAATAACTCTCAAGTTCCAGCACAGAACATCCTCAGGCTACTGGGGCACATGTCGTGACCGTTCCAGTTACTCCTTGGCATGCCTCCACATGTGGATCCTAGCAGTGGATGCGAGGGTACAGTGGGACCAGGGCTACGACAATCTAGGACTTCATGGTCACGGCCACTGGAGCCAGTCAGGAGAACTTTGCTTTGCTGATGGACCCCAGAACTTGGAGAAGGGGTCATTGCCTGGAGCCAGTAGTTCAGACTCTTACAACAGATGCTCCAGACCTGGGGTGGGAGGGGCGCACCTAAGTGCTTATCAAACGCAAGGGGTTTGGTCACCTGAGGAGCGATCCCTTCACATCAATGTACTGGAAATGCGAGTGGTTCTCTATGCCTTACAGGCCTTTCAAGAGGACCTGGTGCCAGGCTGTCTTCCGGTTCAAACGGACAATATGGCAGTCGTCTTCTACATTAACAAGCAAGGGGGTACTCATTCGTATCCTCTTTGCAGGGAGGTGATGACAGTCTGGTACTGGGAGCTGGAGCGGCGCATTCTGCTGTCAGCAGTGCACGTTCCAGGCGTCCTCAACGATCTGGCCGACAGCCTAAGCAGGTCTTGATCCAGAGCACACGAATGGGGCTGCTACAGTCCGTGGCAGATCAGGTCTTCGACAATTAGGGTCATCCAGAGCTGGACCTGCTCAAATCCTAGCAACGCTCAAATCACAATGTTTTGCTCGCTCTTGAGTTTTCTGTCCAGACACGTTATCCCTTTGCTGGGCAGGGAGGTTTCTCTATGCCTTCCTGCCCTTCCCTCTCATTCAGAGTGTCCTACTGAAGTTACAGACAGAAGGGGCCCGAATGATTCTCCTAGCCCCCAGATGGCCTCGGCAGATTTGGTTCCCACTCCTGCAGCGCTTATCCACGGAACCTCCAGATCTTACTTCGAGAAACAGCTCTTGCAGCAGGTTACACCATTAGGACTGAAGCCGGCAGGTGCCAGGACCCCACGGAAATTTTCTAGCTAGTAGTATACAGCGGGGACTGCCCCCTACGTCGGTCCTGCCCCCGACGTCAGGCGTAGTACAAAAGGAGGCGGTCCCCCAGAATCCCCAGATCTTACTTTGAGTGGGAGCTCTTGCAGCAGGCTATTACAATAAGGACTATGCTGCAGGCACTAGGACCCTCCGGTGAAACTTCTGCCAGCAGTACACAGCAGGGACCGCCCCTGACGCCGGCCCCGCCCCGACGTCGGTCTGGGTACAAGAGGGGGCGGACCCAGCTCCACCTCCGTTCTTTCCGGCCGCGTCCCGCAAGTGAAGGAGGAACAGCTTCTGCTCGCCAGTTGCAGCTAAATCTTCAGAAAATTTTCTTCAATCAAGACATTTGGAGCTGTTTTTTCGACTGTTTTCGCTTTCTAGGTACACAGACGTTAGTCAGCTGCCCGTCGGTTCTTTTGCCGCTTCTTTAGACGGTTTTTCGTCTTCCTACCCGCTACCGATGTCAGCTGTTGCCTGGTGGTTTCTTGAGTTTGTATGTCTTCTCGGGTGTCGGTTTCTCCAGAGCACTTGAACAAGTGTGAGTGTGGGAGGCAGATCCCAGCCAAGGACGGCCATCGGCGGTGTGTTTTTTGCCTAGGCCTGGACCACGACAACGCCAACTGCTCCGATTGCCAGGCTTTTACCAGCAGGACCCGCATCCACCACCTCAAGGCCCTAAAAGCCTACTTGCTGGAGCAGAAAATGGATCTACACTCAGAGGAGAAACGGAAAGAAAAGAAGCGCCATAGCAAAGACCGTAGTCGGTCCCGGCACCGGTCCCGCTCGCATTCACGGCCCTCTCTGAAAAAGGCCCGTCCTTTGGGTTCTGGAGAGCACCTGAAATCTTCCCAGGCTAAGGCCGGCCCTTCGGGGGAGAAGCCGGCCAAGCCGAAGGTGACCTCTCTTCCCGCCGTCGAGACTCCAGCATCGGCCTCTACCTAGCGTGCCACAACTACAGAACTTTGTGTGTTTTGCTATGTGCTGTCCAACTCCTTCCGAGGTCACCTTTCTAAGTGTGCCTGCAGAAAATGGATCCCTTTCAAGATCCTCACTATCCTCCTGCTTGCGCTTGCCTAGGCCCGGACAATCGATACCAAGGCCTGCACCTTTTGCCAAGGGTTCAATAGCCGCACCAGGATCCGCTCAGAAGGCACTACAGGCATATCTTCTTGAAGAAAAGCTCAAAAGGATGGACCAAGAACCTTCCTCCAGGGGTGAATAGTCCTCGAAGGCCCATAAGCACCGGGAGAAGTTAGGTCTAGATCTGCAACCTGGGCCTCGGACTACCGTAGCTAAGGCTCCAATCGCTCCACCAGATTGGACCGCTCTCCCTCAAGGCTCGGTCACAGCTCCCCGCCGGTTAAGGTTCGGGCTTCAGGCGGCTCTTCTTCACTCCAGCCGATCAAGACTTTGAGGCACTCTGCTTCCTCCACTCCATCCAAGGCCTCTTCCAAGTCTTCCGAGCGCCTAAATCCTCATCTGCCACCAGACATCGGGACTCCGACCCAAGGTCGGTCTCCCAACCTCCCAGAGGTCCTGTTCCACCTCTGAGACAGACTGAGGACCTGACGTCCCTGAAGCGGGCGCCTGACCCGCCGTTGGCTAAACACCCGTCAGCGCACCAGAAGTCGGCCAGGTGCTGGCAGGAACCGGATAACACTGGTCAGACACCTGCTGGCCGGGCATTCACCGGATCCGAGGCGAGGCCATGAAGCTGATGTCGGCATCGCATTCTCCGGGCGAAGACCCCCCGGCGCGGTCACAGGGATTCGACTGAGGAGGGCGCTACACTGCCCGAAGACCAGGCAGGCACACACCGAGATGCCGGGCTCCCAGCGGAACTTTCCCCAAACCCGGAGACACACAGGGACCCGACCCTGGCAACAGACCACCGCGCCAGGCCCGTCATTGGTATGAATATTGAAGTAAAGGAGCTCTTTACTTTTTGGTGGGACACCATCTGAAAGGATGTGGTCCCTGTTAAACCTCCTCCTCGTACTCCTTTACCTCCTGCACCCCCTCCTCCACCAAAGGGGCCAGTAGGACGACCACCAACCCCCAAGGAATAGACTCCACCTCCTAGGGGCAGATCTGAAGACAGGAGAAGGCCTCCCTCCATCTAGATCTCCATCAGGGTCTCCCAGCCCCAAGCGACCCAGACGGCATCGGTATACTCGGGGGGAGGACTCCAGATCGGACACCTTGGACTACTCCAGATCTCCTCCTTCGCTCAGCATCTCCTCTCCTTGACCCACATGACCTCCCCAGGTCGTCTCCGGATGATCCCTCTTTCGCTGAGATCATGAGGCATATCCAGGACAACATGGGGTGGGAGGCTGAAGACCTTGACCCCGAGCGACAACGCCTTGCCCGCTGTCTTCAGGAGAAAGACCAAGCCTGTGGTAGTCCCGCCCTTGGTGGATACTTTGCGGATGTCACCAAGGCTGCATGGAAGGTGCACTCCACTCCTCGCAGTGCCGAAGAAGGCTGATCACCTGTACAAGGCTCCAAGAGCGACCAGTACTTGGCTAAACAACCTCTGGCAGACTTCCTGGTCATCACGGCCTCTCATGACCAGTCTCAAAGACCTCAACACATGAGCACACAGTCACTGGACCAGGAATCCAAGCAATTGGATGCCCTGGGGAGGCACACGTACGCGGCTGCTACATGCTCCATCAGGTCCCTGAACTATCTTACCCACATGGTTCAGTTTCAGAACGCCCTGTGGGAACAGGGCCAGGACCTGGTAGATAAGCTTCCTGATGGCGATCAAAAGGCGGAGCGCCTCAGTCTTCTCCGCACAGGGTCAGATGTGGGTACCCAAGTGCTTAGAGCCGCATACGATTCTGTGGACTCATCTGCCAGAGCTGTAGCTTCAGGCATTTGTCTCTGGCGACACTCTTGGCTCCGTGTCTCTGGCTTCACCCCGGACATAGAGAAGAACATTTTCAACGTCCCGTACAACGGCGAGGTATTCTTTGGTGAATCCTCCGAGAAGGTCATCACCAAACTCCAGGATGCAGGGAAGTCGGTCTGATCTGTACAGCGCATGTACAGATTCGGGCCTAGTTCCTTTCATAGGAACCAGAGCCGTTTTCGCAGCCGGCAACAAAGGCAGCAGCCACGTTCCGGCCAGCAGCAAAGGGGCACTTTTTAGTGTAAAGCCAAGGCCAAGTCGTCCTCAGGCAGAGGCCAATGTTATACAAAACCGGCCCAGCCCGCAGGGACCAGTGCTGCCACAGCATGACTCCTTACCGACCCTCCTCTGGATCATGGAATACAAGGTCGGGGTTGCATCGCCCGCCACTTTTTGGGTGGCAGTCGATCACCACCGACAGGTGGGTTCTTCAGTTGGTCAAGAAAGGTCATTTCATAGAATTTTCGACCACCCACCAGCAAGACCTCCCCTGCTCTCCGGTTACTCGGGTCAGCATGCCCTGCTTATACAGCAGGAGGTGCTCTCACTTCTGGAAAAAGAAGCCATAGAGCACGTAGCATGGAACCAGAGGGGTCTAGGATACTATTCTCACTTCTTTCTGGTTCCAAAGAAGACAGGGGACCTCCGTCCGATACTGGACCTCAGCAACCTCAACGACTCGGTCCTGTAGAAACGCTTCCACATGGTGACCCTCCCAGGTCTGATTCCCATGCTCAAGCAGGATGCCTTTCTAGCGTCCCTAGACATGCAGGATGCCTACCTGCATATACCTATTGCTCAGGCGCACAGGAAGTTTCTGCGCTTCGAGTTTCAGGGTCGCCACTGTCCGTTCCGAACCCTCCCTTTCGGACTGTCATCGGCACCTCGGGTATTCACGAAGTGTATGGCGGTCATAGCGGCGACTCTGAGGAGACAAGGCCACTGCGTGTTCCCCTTTCTGGACGACTGGCTTCTCATGGCACCCTCACGGGAGGCCTTGATGTCCGCCATTCATCATAGTCCGTCTCTGTTCGAGACATTGGGCATCTTGATCAATCAAGATAGGTCACGTCTGGTTCCGTCTCAGACTCTGCAGTTCATAGGCGCAGTTCTGGACACCTCCCTCCAAGGGAAGGCCTTTCTCCCCCAGGACAGAGCGGAACACATCAGATCCCTCATCAGGGACATTTTGGCAAAGACCATTCCTGCCAGATTGGTCCTTTGCCTGCTTGGACACATGGATGTGGCCATTGCAACAGTCCCGCTTGCTCGTCTCCACATGCGGGTCACCCAGTGGATGTTACGGGTCCAGGTCCAGTGGGATCAAAAGCAAGACCATCTGCAGCTTCCAATCTGGGTTACTAGAACCGTAATCTGGGATTGGCAATGGTGGCTAGATCCGAAGAATCTATTGGCAGGGGTCCCCTTTGTTGCGCCATCTCAGATTGTGACCGTCTCTACAGATGCCTCAGGGCTCGGATGGGGAGCACACCTCGACGGTGTCCGGTCTCAGGGCCTGCGGACAGCCCAAGAGACTCATCTCCACATAAACATCCTGGAAATGAGAGCAGTTCTTTATGCTCTGCAGGCCTTCCAGTCGGAGATTCCACCAGGTACTCTTCTGTTACAAACAGACAATTCCGCGGTGATGTATTACCTCAACAAACAAGGAGGCACCCATTCCACCCGCTTTCAGGAGGCCATAAGGGTGTGGATTGACTTTGCAACACGGTGCAAACCTCATTGCTGTTCATGTCCCAGGCGTGGACAACGTCATCGAAGACGGCCTGAGCCGCTCTCAGGCCAGAGTCCATGAGTGGGAACTACTCCAGGAGGTAGTAGAGGATCTGTTTCACAGATGGAGTACACAGAGTTGGACCTTTCGCGTCCCCATCCAACGAGAACTGCCCAATCTTTGCTCGCTAGATCCAGGGCTCGGTGTTTTCTGATGAGACGTGTTGTGCCTGTCCTGGTGGGCAGATTCCTCTATGCCTCTTCTCCCCCATTCCGTTGATCCAGAGGGTTCTTCTGAAACTTCGAGAGAGCAAGCGACGCTGATACTCATCGCGCCGTTCTGGCCCAGGCAGATCTGTTCCTCTACTACACCAACTATCCCGGGAACCTCCGGTGCCTCTGCCAATCAGCTCTCACTTGTCTCAGGAGGAGGGCTCCTTGGTCCATCCAGACCTTCGTTCGTTGAGCCTGCACGCTTGGCTTCTAGAGACATAGCCATTTTGCGACACGGGGTCTCGCAAGAGGTAGCTGATGTCCTGGTGGCTGCGAGAAAACTGGCCACTCATGCTACCTGTGCCATGAAATGGTGCCGTTTTGCCAATGGCTCATGCGCTGGGTTTTTCGCCTTAGACTGTCAAGAAAAGTTGGTCTTGGACTACCTCCTGTCTCTTTTCAGACAGACTTGGCCTACTCCTCGATCTGAGAGGTATTCTCCACCTTAGACCTCGATTATGGATCCAATTTTGCCATGGGATCTACCCTTGTCCTGAGCAGCTCACGCTGCCATCCTTGAACCAGCCGTGGATTACTGAGCTACGTCTTCTCACTTGGAAGACGTTGTTTTTAGTTGCGTTACTTGTTGAAGAATTTCTGAACTTCGATGCACTCGTGTACAAAGAGCCTTATTTGGTTTTCACCAAGACAGGGTATCCCTAATGGACTAATCCTAAATTTTAGGGACATGGATATGTTCATCCACATTTATTGGCAGGTCCTTGTCGCTTTTAAATCTTGGCCGAAGGTCTAGTTGGCTCCTCCCACCCACCTGGTGGTAAACCTCGGCTCCGCCCATGACGCCAGATCTTCCTCACGCTTGGAAGCTCAGGTTCCTCCTTAGTGCTCATGCTTTTGACTGGTTCCTGAGAATTTCGGTCTTCGAAATCATTTGAAGTGTCTTTTCTGAAACTTCGATCTTTTCTTCTTCGCTACGGCGATGGCTCCGTCCTTTTCCGGCCCCGAGAGGTGCACGGTTAGTTCCTCCAGGAGAGACTCGCATTCCACGTGCATTTATTGCCTGGACTTGGATCACGATCCTCAGGCTTGCAATTTCTGTTCTGCCCTTTCGGTCAGCTCTCTGAGGACTGCCATGCCCGGACATCCGGGGAAGTTTTTCCGCCCGAGATTCCTCGGACCAGCGGGTGTCCGCCTGACTGTTTTTCTCAGCAGTTTGATCCTGCCGGGGGGCGTCCCCTCCGGTTCTGGGCGCTTATCCCGCTCTCCTTGGATTCAACTCATGCAGCTTCGCTCAGGAGCTTCTCATTCTCTCCAAGGGAGAGGGACCCTGGAGCCCTGCGGCAGCCTAAGGCTAAAGGGCCGCGGGTGGGTCTCTTCCGTCGGGCGGGAGCGGAACTCTTCCCTTCCTCATTGGCCGACGCGCCGACTTGATCGAGGATGCGGTCGCCACTGGCCTCATGGTGTCCCGTCAGGTCAGCCGACCAGGTCCCCGTCGACGTTGTCGGTCTCTCGACCCATCTTTTGGGGGTCTTCTGTGCCGCCATCCTCTGGCGGAGGCTGAGGCTCTGTCCGTCCCTTTGGGTCGACAGCCTCTGTCCTTTCTTCCCAGCCGAGGGAGGAACGGTGCCCCGCTTCTTCCTAGGCCTGCCCTCGGTCCCCCGAGGATTTGGGTCTCGGCCAACTCTTGGTTCAGCCGCCACGCCCCGATCTCTCGGTCGCTCGTCAAGGCACCGAGTTGAGTGGCTTTTGCCGTTATTCCTCGCCCCTCCTCTGATGAGGAGCAGTTTCATGCAGTTGGGCCGGTACGTTAGAGGAACTATGTGGCGACAGCAGTTGTTGTCCGGTATCAATTGACCCTGATTCATTCTCCGGTTAGCAAGCAGCCCGCTCGGTCGGCAGCTCGTCTGATCCGTCGGAGCTCTCTCCAGGGCCGTTGGTTGTCCAACCTCGCTGCCCTCCGCCGGGCGGGGTTCAGGCCAGGCCATGACCTGTTCTTCAGGTCACCGTCCCCTCACCTGCTGCGCCCCTGGCGGATCTAAGAGTGTTTTACTTCGTGCAGCTTTTGCAGACCCTCGAGCCTGGGTCGCCTGCTATAGCTAGCAAGCAGGAGGACCCGAGGTCCTCCCAGGAACATTCCGTATCGCACAGCCCATCGACACTTGAGGGGTCTGCTTTGGCTCATTTCAGAATTCACTGGGATGCAGCTCGTGAGCCCGCCTCCAAATGGGCACCTTACCCCTTACGGAGATTCTGGAACGAGGGGTTCTCCCTGGAGGCTTCCCAGTGGCTGAGGCTATTGTGGTCCAGCCTTGGAGCCATGGCGGCGGCTCACTTCCTCTGCCCTGCGCCTCGGCCAGGGTGGCTCGAGGTTCCCCTGTCGGTTCTCTGCCCGGGTTCCTGGAACACCGGCTGAAGGAAGTCATGACTTAATGCTTTCCAAATGTCTTGAAACGCTTGGGATGGATAGACCCTGACAAAGAGTCCCAAAGGATGGACTACGCTAGTGCAAGGTTTACGCCATGCCCTCCTAGGCCTCCGCCAGCCAGTTCGGGCGGCTCTTATGGCACACTGTTCCCACGCCTTGTGGGCTCCTGGACAAGGTTCTGCCTCATCTCCCAGCCGAATCGTGGATCACGGTCCCAAGGGTACGCGACCAGGGTAGGGCAGGGCCACAACAGCTCCAGACGGCTCTGATCTGGGTGACTCCTGTGTCAGGATCGGGTGTGGCGAGTGGTGCTGCGCATTGCGGGCGGGGCTGAGGTTATCCTTCTTTTCCTTGAAACCCAGCACGAAGTTGGGCGGACATCCCTTCTTGGGACTGACCTTTTCGGTCCCTGGAGTGGAGGGATGTATCCAGGGGCCTGAGAAGTCCGGGATGCCACCTCGACTTCGGCCACCTCGCCTCGAGGGTCAAGGGCAGCCGCCAGCCTTGCATAAGCCCCTTGCCTCTGAGCCCTGGGGCTCAACCGCCCAGCATAAGGGGCAGCAGGTGCTAGGTGGCCTGTTGCCAGTCCAGCTGCCTTCCTCCAAAAACGAAGCAGGGAGGCAGGAAACTGAGAACCCCTCGCTCCTTCCTCCAAGCCTGCTCAGTGATGGGCCAAGGCACTGCCTCGCCCCGCTGCCCCAGCCCGGGTTTCCCATGGGGGACGGCCCATGACCTCGCTTTGGAGGTATTTAAGGGTAGATCCTGTCGCAGGTTGTGGAGCGGTTTCCTTGAGCCAAGTGCCTCATGGGGATCTAGGGTCCACTGCCTCTGTGTCGGTCGCACTGACATACCTGGCCTCCTAGTTAGAGGTGATCAGGAAGGTTGGGCCATCCCCCCAACCCTGGGTTCGGTGGTCCAGGTATTCCTGGCTCAACGGCAGGCTCGCTCATTCTCCCACACGCCTGTGGCTCTCTACTTCAGATATCCCATCCTCAGAACGCTGCATGTGGCTGTTTCCTGGGTCCCAGGATGTACCTACTCTTGTTCCGTCTGGTTCTTGGGAGGCTCCAACTTTCTTTCGGGGACTTTACGAGTTCCTAGCCAGGCCCTCTTTTTTGCTCAGCAGTCTCTGCGTGCACTGAAGGGTCCAGATGTAACCCCTTCTGAAGGCAGACTGGTCTCCCGCTTTGTGGAGCCAAGTGGGAACTCGTACCTTAGCTTTTGTGAAGCTGGGACTAAGCTCGACTTTGAGTCCGAGTCGACCGGCTTAGACAGGGCTGAGGTTCTTCCTCCTTTACCTGGTCGGGTTGGCTGTGGTAATCATGTCCTGCCAGGACCTCCTGCTGCCCACCTGGGCTCAGGGCTGCATTCCTTAGTGGGAGGGCGAACCAGAGGTCACAGCGCCAAGCCCTTGGGACTGCCTTGACTAACAACTCCAGGAGTTAAGAGAATTTCTCCCTTGACCATTCCAATCTCGCAGGAGAACATCCTGTTCGCTCACCCTTGAGTCGGGCGGTCTTCCCGACTGATGCTTCTTTGATGGGTGGGTGCCCGATCTGGGAATAGAGTGCTTGCTTGGCCTTCTCGTGAGTCCCGGCGGCGTCCTTCCTGCTTGCTGGAGCACAGGCAGTCCGCTTAGCTTGCACCGCTTGCGTCCCGCTTGTGTAATGGGTCTAGTGGTCTTAAGTCCGAGTAGGACAACACCACGACCATTTGCTACCTACTCCGCCAGGTTCTTTGATCCCTTGTCTCGTGCAAGGAGGTTCTCCGTGATTGGTTGTTGCAAGCAGTCGAGGATTCCCAGCCATTTGATGGCAGGAGCCCCAGTTCCCTGCTGCTGCCCTTGCCGGGCATAGGCTGCGCTTCATGAGTGGTCTTCCTGCTGGAGGTACTACAGATCTTCCTCCTTCTCCGGGAGAATACGAGGCCGAGACTGTTTTTGCCGCCCCTCAGCAAGGTCTGCTGCAGGATGCCATCGGGCCTTGGACCCCGGCCCTCCCTTTCCTTGACCTACAGGCAAGGCGAGGAGGACTTGGCTTAGGTGATGCTGGTAGCCCCAGACTGGATTGCCAGTTCTGTATCCAGCTCTCCTGTCTCAGCCCCAGGCTCCCAGGCGGCCTCTAGTCCGCCCGGTCCTGTCTTTCCTTTCAGGGGAAGGTTATCCATCTGGACCTTCTAATCCCTGCAGGCTGACCCCTGTGTGGCTAGGGGCCAGGCCTGGGGTCTTTGGCAAGCGTCCTCTGACCTACGGCGTCCTGCTAAGAAATCGGCCAAGATGCTCGTCCTCTGGGAGAAGTTCTCCTCTTTGATGATGGGATAGGGCTGCGGTCTTTCCTTGGGTCCTCGTAGCATTCGGACCATCTGCATCCATCCTTAAACCAGAACTCTCGCTGATGACCTCTAGGTGCTTCTTGGTCACCCTGTCTTCCGGGCGCGGGCCGGGAGGCAGTTTGGTGCGGAGAAGGTGGTCTGCACTCAGGCCGATCACGCCCCTTTTGGGGAGAGTATCCTGCTTCTAAAAGCGTATCCTTGTTGGTATGGGCTTGGCCTTCATGAGCAAGTTTATCCTAACCTTTGCACAGGTGTGGCGGTTTCCCCTCCAGTTATGGAAGAACACCTTCTTGGGGCCACTCTGCCATCCAGAAAGGTGGGAGAGTTCCAGGTGCCTTTACCTCCCTATCCAGTCTTCCACAGGGGACTAGGTTGTCCTGTGCCCCACTCGTCCTTCTGAAGGCGGTGGTGGAGTCTTCCCTTTGGGGTATTGTCTCTGCCGGGGTTTATCTCTATTCACACCCTCGGAGGTTTGTGATACAGGTTCCAAGGAATGCCTAATCGCCACCTACCTAGGGAGCGTGAAAGCTAAAGTCTGGGAGAGGTTCGCCAGCTGTTCATCATCTTCGCTGAAGCCGCATTCGGCAGATTTGCAGCCCAGTGGATCATGGAGCGCGGTCACCCCTGCATAGGTCTCACTATAGGCGGGCGGGCATGAGCCTCCCAGAGGATAAGCGCTCATTTTACCTCCGCCCTTCCACTGCATCGGTGGCTGCTTTCGAGATACCCGTCCAGGATATCCGCAGGGCTTCTGCCCGAAGCAGCTTTACTGCCCTTCCACATCGACTCAGTTGCGCTAGGGTGCTGGTCGGGCCTCGGGTTCTCCAGTCTTTCTACTCAAGTAGGGGTGTGCTCTGCCTCCCTCCTCCTGAGAACTGTTAGAGTTCACACAGTGGATGAACATCCATAACCCTAGAAATACAGGTTACCCACCTGTAACAGGAGTTCTAGGAATGGTATGTTGTTCATCCACACAACCCACCCGCCCCCGGCTTCAACGCACAACCTGGCTTCCAGCGGCTAGATCTGGCGGCCATGGGCAGAGCCGAGAGTTTTACCACCTGTGGAGGAGCCAGCTTGAAGACCCTCCGCAAGATTTAAAGCTGCAAGGACCTGCTAATAAGTGTGTGGATGAACAGCATATACCATTCCTAGAACTCCTGTTACAGGTGAGTAATTCCTGTATTTTCTGGCCTAAGGTGGTCTCAGCTTCCACCTTAATCAAGACATCGATCTACCAAAATTTCTCCCAACTATTCGAATTGAGGAGAGGCCTGCTGCACACCCTAGATGTGCACAGGGTGTCTCCGATACTACCTGACCAGAACCAACACCACCGGAAATCTGTAGGATGCCTGACGTCAGGGGCGGGCCGACATCGGGATGGTCCTGCTGAATACTGCTAATTAGAAAATTTCTGTGGGGTCCTGGCGCCTGCGGTTCAGTCTTAATGGTGTAACCTGCTGCAAAACATTTCCGAGATCTGCTGTTACGTTAAGTTCTTGCGTAACTGTCCTTTACCCTGCCTGGACAACTGGCTGATAGTGGGTCCCTCTAAGCAGGAGGTGGGCGGTCCAGGACCTGGCCTTCAGACCTGATTAGGCCATTGGCCCTTGATCAACCAGGCCAGTCTGAACTTGTGCCCTCGCTGGTGATCAGCTTCATCGGGGCAGGACTAGACTGTTGCTGAGCAGGGCCCGGCTCCTGGTGGAGACAGGTTGGAGGTTCTCTAATCCTTTGCCCAGTAATTTCTGGTTGAGCAGTTCGCCCTGCCGGAACTTCCTGCAATTTCTCGGTTACATGGCGGGCTGCACCAGCGTGGTTCGATGGGCCTGTTGGCGTATGCAGTCCCTGCAGTGGGAGCTGGCCAGCCAGTGGTCTCAGTGTGAGATTACTTGACCAGCTGGTCACTGTGACCTAGAGGATATGGGGCGCCTCAGTGGTGGTTAGTCCCAGAGCATCTGCAGGAAGGAATCCCATTTGTTAGCCCTGAGCTGACGGTCATCCTGATGACTGATGTCTTTCTCACAGGCAGGTGCCCATCTGGGGAACACAGGTCACAGGCCCTGGACACTTTCGGGTCCCGATGACATCAACCTGCTGGAGCTTGAGCAGTCTGGCTTGTGCATACTGCCTTTGCTCCATTTGTTCGGGTCAAGTGGTCAGAGTCCAGACTGACAACACCACGACCATGTACTACCTCAACAAACAAGGTGGAGCGTACTCCCTGCCCTGTGTAAGGAAGCCCTTTGCATTTGGACTCTTACACAGCCTGGGCGGATCTCCTGTCCATCCATGTGGCAGGTGCCTCCAATCAGCTGGTGAATGCCCTTAGCCGGGTGGGTGAGGCGTATCATGAGGCATCTCAGTGGTCTCTCCATCCGGAGGTGGGCACAGTTTGTTCTCCCATTGGGGCACCTCTCAGGTGGACCTGTTCGCCTCCTGGGAGAATGTGAATGTATTGTGCGCCCCCCCCAAGCAGGGAACACTGGGCCTCTTTTATGTCTTCCCTTGATCCACAGGGTGCTACTCAAGGTCAGGAGGGACAAGGCACAGGTGATCTGGTGGCTCCTGACTGACCCCGTCAGGTTTGGTACACTGATCTCCTTGGCCTCAGCAACAGGCTCCCGAGGCGTTTTCCCATACGCCCGGACCTGCTTTCAATCAGTTGGAGAAAGGTACTCCACCTGGTCCTTCAGTCCCTGCAGCTGACAGCCTGGTTCCTGAGTGACTAGAGTTCCAGGCTTTGGATCCCTCAGAAGATGTCCTCACTGTCATGGAGGCATCTAGAAAGGAATTGACCAGAAAATGCTATGCCTTCAAATAGAAAAGATTGTCCGTTTGTTGTCAGGAAAAGGGGTTGTACCTTTTGACCTGTCCAGTGGCTAGCATTTTGGACTACGTTTGGTCTCTCTCTCCCAAGGGGGACTTTGATTACCAACCCTTAAGGTGCACCTGGCAGCCATCTCTGCTTACCGAGCGCGGGTTGGTCAGCATTCGGCACAGGAGAAGGTTGTCTGGTGCTTTTTCAAAGGCCTAGATCACATTTCCCCTCTGGTGCGTGAACCACCACCACCGTGGACCTTGCTGTTTGTTTTGGTATAGCTCATGGGCAAAGCCATTCAAACCGATGCACAGGTGTGACATGTCTTACTTGTTGTGGAAGACTGCCTTCCTGGTGGCTATCATGTCAGCCGAAGTTCCTCTCGAAGGTTGTGTTGGAGTTTCATCTGAACCAGTGTTCTTCCCGAATCACACCTCTGAGGCCGAACACAGGCTCCATACTTTGGACTTGGTGACGCTCACTTACCAAAGAGCACATAGCAGGAGTTTGGGGAGAGGTTTGCCAGCTGTTATCACCTCGCTGAAGCCGCACCTGGCAGACCTGCAGCCAAGCAGACGATTGGCAGGTGGATCACTTCCTGTATTGATGTCTGCTATAGGTTGCGGGTGAGGGAGCCTCCTGGAGCTTGGGTTCATTCCACCCGCCATACTGCAGTGTCTGTAGCTGCTTTTAGGGATATCAGTATCCCAGCAAATCTGCAGGGCTGCTACCTGGAAGTCAGCACACACCTTCATTTCCCATTACCACACTGATTTAGTCATGCCAGGATGCCGGTTTGGGGATCTCAGTTCTCCAATCCTTATTTCCTAGGTAGGGGGTGTGCGCCTTGCCTCCCTTCTCCTGAAGAACTGCTAGGAATCTGCTAGAAAGTGCTGATAGAACATCATATCATCGCCCTAGAAACACAGGTTACTCACCCTGTAATGGTAGTTCTAGGAGTGGAATGGCTGCTCATCCACACGGACCCACCCAACCTTCCCAGGCTCTGCGCACACAACCCCTGCTTCCAACTGGCAAAAGATCTAGCATCATGGGGCGTAAAGGTTTAGTTATACCACTCCGGTCGGTGGAGCAGCCAGCTTCTGAAGACTTCGTGGCAAGATTTAAAGGGGAAAGTACAATGCCAGAAAGTGTGGATGAACATCATATAGCACTCAGAACTGATGTTACAGGCGAGTAACCTGTTTCTAGTCACCTGTCTTGTTCTACAGGTTCTTCAGTTGTGTATGGAACAACAATCTACTAAAGGTGTTACCTTCCTAATACCCTCCCTTCACCAGATTCTAACGATAGTTGCTTGGGGATAGGCTATGGGGCACCATGAAATATAGGGAACATAGTGCAGTGGGAGTGCTCCTTCACATAAATGTTCTAGAAATGCAAGCTGTTGTGTATGGCTCTACAGACCTTCCAGACTTGCCTGTCTCCGGGTCCTCTGTTAATATAGGCTGACCACATCAGTATGAAGCATTACATCAACAAGCAAGGGGGAACTCATTCTAACCCCCTGTGCAGGGAAGTGATGAGAGTCTGGCATTGGGCTTTAGAACGTGGTGTAGAGCTGTCAGCAGTACAGCCCACGCAGGTCACAGCCCAGAATGCAGGAATGGGAACTGTTGAGCCAGATGGTGGAAGATCTGTTTGACAGATGGGATCATCCAGAGTGGGAGCTTTTTGCACCCCTACACAATGCAAAACTGCAGTTTTGTGTTTTTCCTTCTTTTGCTGGCTTGCTCCAGGGCCTGGAGTTTTCTGGCAAGACCGTCCCTCTCTTGGAAAGGAGGTTCAAATCCCAGGAATTCCTCATTATGCTTAACTTAATGCAGTTAGCCCGATGGGTGAAGCTGCCCTGGAGGAAGTGGAATTTATGCAAATTATGGAACTTTGAACTACCTTCAAATGACACTTCTCGTGGTGGCGCTGTGTTCTGCTGGATAATGCCAGATCTTACGTTGAGTAAGTGCTCCTGCAGCAGTCCACACCGTAAGGAGTATGCTGCCAGGCACTAGGACTCCACGGAAAATTTCTAGCCAGCAGTACCCTGCTGAGGCCCGCCCCTTATGTCGGTCTGCCCACCAACGTCACCAGCTGTATAAAGGGGCAATCCCCAGCCCCACCTCAGTTCTTTTCCTTCTGTCGACCTGTGTGCTTCGGCTCCTCGGATGTCTCGTTGCATCTGTCAACTGCCATTTTTCTTTGTCAAAGCGTACCTGTTTTTCCTTTATATTTTTCGTAGAGTATCGAGTAAGCGTTAATGTACTCTCCCTCTTTCTCAGCATTGTGACGGAAATCTAAGTGTCTGTGAGGGCAGCAGATTCCTGCCAAAGGCGTTCATATGCAGTGGCTCTTCTGTTTGGGGCCTACCCATAACGGCAAAGCCTGCCTGGACTGCAGCAGGTGCAGTCAGTGGACTTGGACCCGCCACCACAAGACTCTCCAGGCTTGCATTATAGAGCAGCAAATCGCCGCCCTTCAGCGCCTGTCGGAGGCCAGCTCCTCAGCCTCCTGGTAGTCTATTTCTCACAAGGAGAAACGCTCAGGAGGGAAGCATCAACAGTGGCACAATGAGCACAGTAGGTTGGAGTCCAGATCTAGGTCTCCTCGTAAAGATGAACATGCTCATTCGTGCTCTGGGGAGCGGATTCAGCCCCTCCGTCAGGCCTAGCCACAGGCCTGTCGACGAAGGCTCCTACCGTTACTGTCTCAATGAGCGGCAGCTCTTCGGGGCAAGGAACTTTGGGTCCATCCCTCAACCTTAGGCCCTTCCAGCAATCCTCTGGGCCTAAGAGGGGAACTGCAGCCAATGAGGTTGAGTTGTCTTCGTCCTCCAGCCTGTTGTTGGCCTCGGATAAGATCTTGGCACATGCCCCTTAACGGTCTTCCGACAAACGGAAGGACCAGTGGCAGATGCCAAGGTACGTCCGACACCAAGACAGAGCAGTGGCCACCGGTGCATCTCCGCTCGCCATTCCTGGCTGAGAGTATCTGGTTTCTGGCAAGATCTCCAGGATTTATCCTAAATGCCCCATTTCACAGATCTGTCCTGTTTGGAGAAGAGGTACAAAGATTATAATGGAACTGCAAGACTCTGGCAAAGCAGTCTAGTCAATTCACCACATGTACTCTGACAGACCCTCAGTAACCCTAAGTAGCTTACGTTCAGTTATAAGGTGCCAACGGTAAGAAAAACAAGCCCGAGGTCCTTTCAAACGTAAGGCTCCCTCGCAACCGGCAGGGAACAGTGGACCCAGGAATCCACAATCCTCCCAGCCTTTCCTTCCCACCCCAGGTGTGCACACATGACTCCCTGCCAGCCCTCCCCATCTTGTTAATGTTAATGAGTTAATGGGGGAAGCAGTGGGGTGTCTGTTCTCCCTCTACCTGGATGGGTGGGCCAGAATCACAACAGATTTATGAGTGAAGGACATTATTAAGAAGGGTTATATGCTGGAGTTTACCGAATTCCCCCCAGACAAACTTCCAGCAGCTCCCTCTCAGTACCCTCTACCCACAAAGCTCTCATCAGAGAAGAAATGCAGACCTTGCTCTCAAAAAGTTCCCAACTGGGAACCGGGTATTACTCCTATTTTTTTCTTGGTCCCCAAGACGACTGAGGACTTGAGACCCATATTGGACCAGAGTCATCTGAACCAGTATATCGAATATAAAAAGTTCAGAATGGTAACCTTACCAGGGCTGGATACCTATGCTGCGTCAAGGGGACTGGCTATACTCTCTAGACATGCAAGATGCATACTTGCACATACCGGTGTTTCTAGCTCACAAGAGGTATCTTTGGTTAGCCTTTCAAGGGAACCATTACTAATTCCAGGCTTTGCCTTCGGTCTCTACCCCGAGGGTGCTCCCAAATGCTTGGCAGTAGTGGCAGCTGCTCTTCGCAGACAGTGATTTTGTCTACCCTTATCTAGAGATTGGCTCCTAACTGCCCCCACCAGGTAGCAGTTAATCCACATCTTCTCGGACACTTCAAGTGTTCCAACAGTTGGGGATAACGATCAGCCTCCCAAAGTCCTGTCCTTGGCCCTGTCAGCGTCTACAGTACGTAGGGACAATCCTGGATACACAACAGGGAAGAGCCTTTCTCCCTCCCAGCAGGACCACTTGACTGAGAGACCAGGCATCCAGAGTAGCTGCAGCCAACACAGTCACAGTAAGAACCATGTTACAGCCCCTAGGACATATGGAGGTGGCCATATCCACGGTACAGTTGGCACGCTTGCATAAGAGAGTTCCTCAGTGGAACTTAAGGGGAAGTCTCCCATAGTTCCACACCAATATTTTCCCAACTTCTTATGTGTAACTGTTGTGTGCCTCCTCCAGTTGCTGTCCAAATCTAGATTATAAATAAAAATATACAGCCCCCAAAAGATATAAATGTTTGTCCTCCATTTTACCATCAATGTTGCTGGAGGATGATGTCATCAGAGCAACAGATAATGGTGCTGTACTAAATGCAGTTCCACCGGTAAACCAAACCCACATTGTTTGGTTCCCCACTTGAGTAATGGAGGAACCCTTTAAGTGTTGTGCATATCCTGAAGTGCAGGTCTAATAGGGAGTAGGACCATGTGAGTGTGATGCAGCACTGATTTGAGGTATATGCAGTATTCATATAAGGAAGTGCCTGTATGTGTTGTTACTGTTACCAAAAACAGTTTACCCAATAAACGACTCTCGGTACAACAAGAGTTTTAAGTGGTATTATACAGCTGTTGTATTATGGTGTGTGTGTTAGCATTCTCTGTTTTGATTGACACCAGCAGTGAGAAACAATCTTGCAAATAGGCCCCTTTCCCTTTGTAACTAGGCAGTCAGTGTTTGGATGGCTTCTGTAAGGCAATAAAGAATTCAGCTATAACAAGGAATAGGTTACCAGAAAAGCATCAGCTGCAGCTGCAGCATATGGAAGAAGGATAAGCTAGTGGTTAAAGCACAGGCACAAGAAGTGGGAGACTCTGGTTCAAATCCTACTAGAGTCCCTTACTTTCTAACCTAAGAAGTTCCCCTAACCTCCTTGGAAACTCTGATGACCCTAGGTCCTTGACTTTAAAAGTGTCCCAGTTCCCATTATAAATCATTGACAGTAATGTGAGAGCTACAACACTTCAGTTTCAAGGTACTAAGGATAAGCTGTGGCAGCCCCCCCCCACCCGCTTTGTAATTCCAGCATTTGAAGTAGGATGTCCCTCACAAATCAGGTGCTACACCTTAGCTGTTATAGGTAAAGAAAGTAATCAGTCTGTGTTTGTAGTGCTCTGTATTTGCTTCGCTTACTCCTCCCATGTCATATGCATTTTGTGTCTTGGTATTTTCAGCCAGAAACTCAGATTTAAAGAGCATTTGAAATGTAAAACAATACACTTTATAAATGATCTAGCTCTCCACTGTCAGGCTGCTGAAAGGGGATGTGTATAAGTCAGTCTTGTGTGATCCTTTGGTAAACTGCCCAGGCTCACCTTGTAATGAATCTTCTCAAGGGTGTTCACCTGGTTCAGTATTGATTGACTGCTTGGTTGATTGTCTACTGCTTTCCACAACATGTTAAAACTGTCTCACAGAGAGAAACGAGCAGTATAAAAAAATAGCTTTTGTTACGAGTGAATGAAATAATATTAGATGTATTATTTGCTCTATACCTACAGTATTAAGGCTACAAGTACAACTCCCTGTGAGTTGCATGACAGAACTGCCTTAAGCCATTGCAAACTTAAACTACAGTCAGGCTAGACAGCATTGATACCCTTATGTTTTGTTCTGTACTGTTGCTGCAGTGACATCAAGGAGTGGGAAGGGCTGTATTACAAGTGACTCGTTTGCATATAAATGGAGGCTTGCTTGACATTTTACTACCTTGTGCAGAGCCTCGAACTCTAGATATGTGTTGCAACAGAAAAAAATGGCTGATCTCTTATTAACATGTACAGTACATGATATAATGTATAATAAATACATCAGACATATCAAAATCATAAATATGTAGGAGTCTTCAAGGTTGCAATGAGACCAGACGTCCGACAATCTCGAACACCTGATAACGGTATCGGGAGCTGTCCAACAAACGCTGTCATGGTGGCTGACTTCACCCAAACTGGATTCAGCAGTTCCGTTCCAGACAGATTCCTCCGAGCCAGATCCTCACCTCGGATGCATGGGGTCTAGGATGGGGAACTCGTTTTTAGAATCACCGTACTCCGGACACATGGTCAGACATGGAAATGTCCCTGCTCAGCATCTTAGAGGTGAGGGCGATTCTGTATGCCATGCAGGCCTTTCAGACTCCCCTTTTCTGGGGTCCCTTGCTTATCCAGACCCACAGTATGTCGGTGGTGTTTTATGTCAACAAGCAGGAAGGGACGCACTCCTACCCTCTGTGCAGAGAAGCCATGAGTGTGTGGTATTGGGCCCTAGAACACTGACTTACACTAACAGCGGTTCATGTTCCAGGAGTCCAGTATGTCCTGGCAGACGAGCTTAGACTTTCACGATCCAGAAACCATGAGTGAGAGCTGCTTCAAGAAGTGGATGACCTATTCGGAAGATGGGGACGTCCAGAGCTGAACCTCTTTGCGTCCCTGTGCAATGCAGAAGTGCCCATTTGTGCTAGCTAGATCATGGGCATGGTGTTTTCTGGTGAGACACATTGTCCCTTTGCTGGACGGGCAGGCTTCTACAACGCCTTCCCTCCCTTTCACCTTCTACAGAGGGTGTTACTCAAACTGAAGAAGGATCGTGCCACGATGATCCTGGTAGCCCCTCTCAGGCCACGCCAGATATGGTTCCCTCTTTTGCAACAATTAGCAGTGGACGCTCCTTTTCAGCTACCAATTTTACCCAGCTTGCTATCTCAAGACATGGGAACATTAGTCCACCTGGACCTCCATGCATGGCTCTTACAGACTTAGTCATTTCCAGGCATGGGGTTTCACAAAGGGTGGCAGAAGTACTAGTAGAAGTGAGAACCTTCTACAAGAGCAACATATGCCATGAAATGGAAACGTTTCTGTATCTGGGCAGCTGCATGTTCCCTGGACCCACTGTCTCGCCTGGTTTGTTTGTTTATTTAAGGTAAAAACCATTGAGTATAAACTCATTTACAGTGGTGACCTTGGTGAAATCAGTCCTGGAATATCTCTGTTGCTTTCAGATGCGGGGCTGAGATACTTTTCCATAAAGATGCATCTCTGTGCCATTTCTGTTTATGCACCTGTGGAGGGTAGGAGTATTGCCCAACTAAACCTTGCCTGTACATTCCTTGAGCATGCTTAATATGAAGCCTCCCATTAGGGATCATGTTCCCTCATGGGACCAACTTTTATTCTAGAGAAATTGACATTGCCTCCCTTGAAGCGGCTATGATTGTGGGCCCATGTTTTCCTCTTGGAAAACTTTATTTTTTAGTTGGCATTACTTCAGCTCTGAGGGTTTCCGAGCTGCAAGCCCTGATGTGTAAAGAACCTTATTTTAATATTCCACAGGGACAGTTTGTGTCTGCGTTCTAATCCTAAGATCTTACTTCGAGACATGGCTCTTGCAGCAGGGTACACCATTTGGACTGAAGCTGGCAGGCATCAGGATCCCACGGAAAAATTCTAGCTAGCTATCTTCAGCGGGACCCATGACGTCGGTCCGCCTCCGGCGTCAGGCGTAGTACATAAAGCCGGTCCGCCCGATTCTCATTCTTTCCGCCGTCGACTTGCATGTCGACCCGCCCGGTTCAGTCTCTAGCGGCCAACGCGTGGTAAAGTTTTTTCCTACGGGAAATTCGATTCTCTACAATCAAGTTCTTCGCTGATGTCCTCTCCGACCTCCGGTCACTCCTCGAAGTGTGCTTGTGGGAAGCAGATCCCCTTCAAGGACCTGCACTGGGCCTGCGTCCGGTGCCTAGGCCCAGACCACGACACCCGGTCCTGCTCCTTTTGCCAGGGGTTTAATAGCAGAACCCGGATCCGTCGCCAGAAGGCCCTTCAGGCATTCCTGCTAGAAGAAAAACTCAAGACCATGTCTTCCAAGGGGGGACTCTTTGCAGAAGGCCCACAAGCACGCTGAGAAGCATAGGGAGAAGGCCCCTTCCAGGTCCCCGTCTAGGGCCTCAGACTCGCGCAGCTCTGGTTCCAGGTCCGACCGCTCCCCTTCCCAGGCCAGCTCTCAGCCTCCCATGCTTTGGTTAAAAAGTCTTCATCCTCTTCCCAGGCCAAGACTCCCAGGTCTTCCTCGTCCTCCAAGGCCCTGGTCAAGTCGGGGGATTGCCACCATCACCATAAGTCGGGTTCCCGCCTTTCTGAACCCGTCAGGTCTGCTTCCTTGCCTCCTCGCCAAAACTAAGGAGCTTACCTCTCTGAAGGGCCGCGGGACCTGGCCGCCCGGTGCGTCGTCGTTGTCCTGTCGCCACAGGTCCCCGAGCCACCGTCGGCCAGACGACTGCCGCCGGCCAGGCTAACGCATCACCGGACGCCGTGGGGGACGGCGCCCGCTCCTATTGAGAAGAGGACCCGGCGCCTCCGGACCGATAATGGTCAGGAGACCATCACTGAGGAGGAGTTGACTCAGCCCGAGGACCAGACAGGCGACCTCGTCCTGTCGAGACGCCCAAGGAACCCCGCCATTACCCGAGCCCCTGTGGAGCCGACGACTATCCACCGCGCCCGGACCGCCGGGCCTTTCCATGTTTATAGAAGTGAAGGAGCTGTTTACTTACTGGTGGGACACCAAAGAAGGACATGGTTCCCACTCCACCTCCTCTTCCTCCTCCTCTATACGGGTTACTCCTCCGGTTCCTGCGCTCTTTCCATCGGGTCGGCAGGCCGGCTACCTCTCCCGGGGCACAGAACACCTCAAGGAGGAGACCAGACAAGCGAGACCTCCGTCCAAATCCTCTTCCAGGTCACCCAGCCCTAAGAAACCCAGAAGACGCCGACGATCGCCTTCGACGGAGGACACGGGATCAGAGTTCTCAACATCCAGATCCCCATCTCCCCTCTCCATCCCTTCTCCGGATCCATGCGAGATGCCAAAGTCTCCTCTGGATGACCCTTTGTTTTTGGATATTATGAGATGCATCCAAGAGAACATGGGATGGGATGCGGAAGAGCTAGACCCGGAAAGGCTACGCCTTGCAAAGTATCTTCGGCAGAAGGACCCCAAGCCTGTGGTGGTGCCACCCTTGGTAGACACTTTCGTGGACGTCACCAAGGCAGTGTGGAAGCGTCCAGATTCACTCCCTGCGATGCCGAAGAAAGCTGATCGCTTGTACAAGGCCCCCAGGGAAGACCAGTACTTGACTCAGCATCCTCAGGCCGACTCTCTGGTCATAACAGCCAGCATGACCGGTCCCAGAGACCGCAACATCTGAGCACCCTGCCACGGACCCAGAATCCAAACAGCTGGACGCCATGGGTAGGCACGATGCTTCGCTACCTGTGCCATCAGATCCCTGAATTCTTTGACCCATGGTGCAGTTCCAAAATGCCTTGTGGGAACAGGGTCTGGATGCGGCTGAGAAACTGCGGAAGAAGGTGAGCAGAAGGAGGAGATGCTTCAGCTCCTTCATGCGGGTTCGGACATTAGGGAACCCAAGTGCTACGAGCGTATGCGACTCGCGGACTCCTCGGCCCGAGCAGCAGCTTTCATGATGCATCCGAGACACTCTTGGTTACGGCTCTCGGTTTCACCTCGGACGCCCAGAAGAATATCATGGATGCCCTGCCTCGAGGAGAAATTTTGTGTGGTAAACCCGAGAGAAGATTATTACCAGACTCAAGAGGCGGGAAGGCGGTGAGGTCGGTCCAGGCCATGTACTGACCCAAGCTTAGTTCCTTTCGTAGGAACCAAAGCCGATTTCGTGGACAGACGCAGACACAACAGTCCCGCCCCGCTCCACAACAAAGGGGCTCCGGCTTTTGCAGAGCCCAGGGGAAACAACCCGCAGGCCGAAGCCAGCGTACTTTAAGCCGGTCCAGCCAGCTGAACCCTCAGCCACCACAATCTGACTCCTTTCCGGCCCCTGCCCCTCAGGATCAACGGGAAATCATGGTCGGGGTCGCATTGCGAACTTCCTGCCGGGATAGCAGGCTATAACCACCGACAGGTGAGTTCTTCAGTTGGTCGAAAGAGGCCACTTTATAGAATTCGCAGAAAAGCCACCCTCGAGGCATCCTTTGCTCTCCTGGTACCCGGGTCAGCACAAGTCACTGATCTGGCAAGAAATACTCGCACTCTTGCAAAAGGGAGCGATAGAGTACGTCCCGGAGAACCAGAGAGGACAAGGATACTATTCCCAGTTCTTCCTGGTTCCAAAGAAAACAGAAGACCTCCGTCCGATTCTGGACCTCAGCGACCTCAACGTGTCGGTCGCTTACAAGAGATTCCGCATGGTGACTCTTCCGGGTCTCATTCCATGTTGAAGCAAAGACGCCTTCTTAGCGTCTCTAGACATGCAGGACGCATACCTGCACATCCCTATAGCTCAGGTGACAAGAGGTTCCTGCGCTCGAGTTTCTCGACCACCACCTTCAGTTCCGAGCCCTTCCATTCGGACTGTCATCCGCACCCAGGGTCTTTACCAAATGCATGGCAGTCGTGGCAGCGTCTCTAAGGAGACAGGGCCATTATGTGTTCCCGTACCTGGACGATTGGCTTCTCATGGCTGCCTCCAGAGAGGCGTTGTTACGAGCGATCCAGTGCACCCAGGACCTGTTTCGATCTCTGGGCATCCTAATCAACCAAGAGATGTCTCTCCTGATACCGTCGCAGAAGCTGCAGTTTATAGGCGCAGTACTGGACACCGTTCAGGGAAGAGCATTTCTTCCAGACGACAGAGCGGAGCGCATCAGATCCCTCATCAGGGAGCTTTAGTCGAACAAGACCGTCCCAGCCAGGTCGGTCCTTTGCTCGCTCGGACACATGGCTGCGGCCATTCCTACTGTCCATTTCGCAAGGCTCCACATGTGGGTAACTCAGTGGATGCTCAAGGTGCAATGGGATCAAAGGCAAGACCACATGCAGCATCCGGTCAGAATCACGGACACTGATTCGAGACTGGCAGTGGTGGCTAGACCCAGGGACACTCTCCACGGGCATCCCATTTATAGCGCCGTCCCCGGAGGTAATCCTCACCACAGACTCCTCAGGTCTAGGATGGGGAGCACACCTGGATGGGATGAAGTCCAAGGGTACGTGGACCCCTCTGGAGGCCCACCTCCATATCAACGTCCTAGAGATGAGGGCAGTCCTTTATGCCCTGCAGGCCTTTCAGTCAGAAATCCCGCCGAGTACTCTCCTGCTTCAGACAGACAACACGGCGGTGATGTATTACCTCAACAAACAAGGAGGCGCACACTCTTACCCCCTTTGCAGGGAGGCCATGAGGATGTGGGATTGGGTAATTCGACACGGCGCGAATCTGATCACAGTACATGTTCCTGGGGTGGACTACACTATTGCAGACAGCCTGAGTCACTCCCAGGCCAGAGTCCACGAGTGGGAACTTCAAGAGGTAGCAGAGGATCTGTTTCTTCGATGGGGAACTCCAGAGTTGGACTTGTTCGCTTCCCCATCCAACGCAGAACTGCCCAATTTTTGCTTGCTAGATCCAGGGCCTGGTGTTTTCTGGCGAGACGCGTTGTCCCTCTCCTGGGCGGACAGATTCCTCTATGCTTTCCCTCCCTTCCTGTTGATCCAGAGAGTTCTTCTTAAACTGCGCAGGGAGCAAACAACCATGATCCTTGTGGCCCCCTTTTGGCCCAGACAGATCTGGTTCCCTTTACTGATTCAGCTATCCCGGGAACCTCCGCTCCCGTTGCCGTTCAGCTCCCATCTTTTGTCTCAGGAGGAAGGTTCACTGGTCCACCCGGACTTACGCTCACTGAACCTTCACGCATGGCTCCTAGAGACATAGCCATCTTGCGTCACGGGGTCTCTCAAGAGGTTGCGGAAGTTCTTTCTGCAGCCAGAAAGCCGGCAACGCATGCGACGTACGCCATGAAATGGCGCTGTTTTTGTTTATGGTCGCAAGCACGCGACCTTTCCCCTTTAGATTGCCTGGTGAGAGCGGTGTTGGACTACCTGCTCTCCCTTTTCCGTTCGGACCTCGCCTACTCCTCTATCAAGGTACACCTCTGTGCCATTTCAGCTTACCACCTTCGGTGGGACAGCACCTGATGCACACAATTAGATGCCTCTCGAGAATTTGAGAGGGTGTTACATCTTAGGCCACCCATTAAGAGCCAGTGCCTTCATGGGATTTGCTCTTTGTCCTGGAACAACTCACGCTTCCCCCCTTCGAACCTGCCGCGGATTGCGAGCTGAATTAACCTAGAATCAAGACATTTCCTTTCCAGTTTACTATCCTGAGTATTAGAATAAGGGGAAGGCTCTCCTTCACACTCTAGACGTACACAGGAATCTTTGGTATTATTTGAACCATACAAAACTGACCCGACAATCGGATCAGTTGTTAGTGTCATTTGCTCCCAGGGTTCTGGGGAAACATGTTGTGAAACAAACCATGTCCAAATGGTTAACCAATTGCGTTACTTTCATCTCCAGCAAGTATGAAAAACCCTTAAGGGACATTCCACGAGGGGGATGGCTGCATCCTTTGCAGCCATGAAAAATGTTTCAACAGCAGACATATGTGCTGCCACAACATGGTATTCTGTACATGCTTTTGCTAAGCACTACACCTTGGATATTGCTTCCAGAAAGACAGCAGGATTTGGCCTCACTGTGCTCCAAGGCCTAATCTCATGAATAACTAAAATCCAATATTTCAGAGGTTTATATCCCTGCCTCCCTTTTTCTTCCCTTTGGGGACACTGGGACTCTGTCCTTATGGTGTAGCCTGCTGCAGGCGCTCTTACTCGAAGTAAGATAGTACAGTTATGTAAGAACTTACCATAACAGTAGATCTTTGAGAAGAGCTCCTGTAGCAGGCGCTATTTCCCCTCCCTCCCTTTATCCTCTATTATGTTTCTCCCTTTGGGATTTGCTTGGACACCTGCTTCAGAGCTCTCCTGCTAAGTAACCTTTGGGTCTCCAACGGGTGGGGCTGGGGACCCGCCCCTTTATACAGCTGGTGACGGGCGGACCAGCGTGAGGCGGGCCCCAGCTGGGTACTGCTGGCTAGAAGTTTTCCATGAGGTCCTAGTGCCTGGTTGCATAGTCCTTATGGTATATCCTGCTGTAGGAGCTCTTCTTGAAGATCTACTTTACTTATAAGTTCTTACGTAATCACTACTTTTGCCTCTGCCTGAGAAAGTAAGTTTCCCGAAGAGCTCTCTAGCTTCAAGCTGATTTTCAACTTTTATTTTCGAGTTTTTAAGTATTCGTCTTTCGATATTTTTCTGCTGTGTTGTATTTAATACAGCTTTAGTTAAATGTTCTTAGTTTTTATAGTTTTTCTCCGGCACCGGAGAAACTCCTGTTGTTCTACATTAGCGGTTTGGTTTTAAACTGTTGTAATACCAGCACCACATTCAGTTTTATTTGCATCAACTTTTTTAATTTAGACTATTTTGTTTTTCAGGGCTTCAGTCTCCGTTTTCAGGGACCAAGACACTAGTCTGTTTTCCCGATCCTATTCTGAGGAAGAGGAAAAAACATTTTAATGTAATTTTGGGATCCTGACAGCATTGGTGAATTTTTCCTTCTGAGAAAGTTTATAAAAAGGGGCCACCTTAGGGGTGTCAGTGACGCAGATTGCTTTAGCTTTTTGGAGAACCCTTGTGACAGACCTGAAAGAAGGACTTGGGGTATTTTTAAGTGTTGGTGCACCTTTGGCAGACTACCACTACTTGTGATTTCGTAGTAATTAAAAGGGGAAGTCTCCCATAGATTCACACCAGTATTTTCCCAACTCCTTATGTGTAACTGTTGTGTGCCTCCTCCAGTTGCCAGCAGTCCTGTTGCTGCCCAAATCTAGATTATAAATATATATAGTCCCCAGAAGTTATCAATGTTTGTCCTCCATTTTACCATCAGTGTTGCTGGAGGATGATGTCATCAGAGCAACAGATAATGGTGCTACACTAAATGCAGTTCCACCAGTAAACCAAACCCACAATGTTTGGTTTCCCACTTGAGTAATGGAGGAACCCTTTAAGTGTTGTGCACATCCCGAAGTGCAGGTTTAATAGGGACTAGGACCATGTGAGTGTGATACAGCACTGATCTGAGGTATATACAGTATTCATATAAGGAAGTTTCTATATGTAATGTGTTAAGATTTCTTGTAGCAAAAACAGTTTACCCAATAAATGACTCTGGGTGCAATAAGAGTTTTAAGTGGTATTATACAGCTGTTGTATTATGTTCTGTATGTGTCAGCATTCTCTGTTTTGATTGACACCAGCAGTGAGAAACAAACTTGCAAATATGCCCCTTTCCCTTTGTAACTAGGCAGTCAGTGATTGGATGGCTGCTGTAAGGCACTAGAGAGTTCAACTATAACAAGGAATAGGTTACCAGGAAAGCATCAGCTGCAGCATATGGAAGAAGGATAATCTAGTGGTTAAAGCACAGGCGCAAGAAGTGGGAGACTCTGGTTCAAATCCTACTAGAGTCCCTTATTCTCTAACCTCCTTGGGAACTGTGATGGCCTCAGGTCCATGACTTTAAAAGTGCCCCCATTCCCATTATAAATCATTAGCAGTGATGTGAGAGTTACATCACTTCACTGTGAAGGTACTGAGGATAAGCTATGGCAGCCCCCATAATGCCAGTATTTGAAATAGGATGCCCCTCATATATCAGATGCTACATTTCAGCTGTTGTAGGTAAAAAAACTAATCAGTCTGTGTTTATAGTGCTCTGTGTTTGCTTAGCTCATTCTTGCCATGCCGGATGCATTCTGTGTCTTGGTATTTCCAGTCAGCAACTCAGATTTAAGGAGCATTTGAAATGTAAAACAAAACACTTTATAAAGTAAGTGATCTAGCTCTCCACTTTCAGGCTGCTGAAAGGGTGTGGGTATAATTTGTGCAAAGGAGGAATTCAGTCTTATGTGACTGTTTGGGGAAGCTGCCCAGGGCCACCTTGTAAATGAATCTTCTCAACAGTGTTCACCTGGTTGAGTACAGGTTGCTTGATTGACTGATTCAGTCTGCTGCTCTCCACAACATTACAACCATCTCACAGAGAGAAATGAGCAGTACAAAGAAACAGCTTTTGTTTCCTATTGATGAAATACTATTAGATGTATTATTTGTTCTCAACATACAGTATTAAGGCTACAAGTACTACTCCTTGTGTGAGTTGCATGACAGAACTGTCTTAAGCCATTGCAAACTTAGTCAGGATGGACAGCATTGATACCCTTATGTTTTCTTCTGCACTGTTGCTGCAGTGACATCAAGGAATGGGAGGGGCTGTATCACAAGTGACTCATTTGCATGTAAATGGATGCTTGCTTGACACTTTATTACCTTGTGTCAGAGCCTCATGCTCTAGATATGTATTGCAACAGAAGAAATTACTTCTTATTGACACGTACAGTTCTTTATGTAGTGTATAATACATCAGACATATCCAAATCATAAACATATAGGCGTCTTCTGCTGCTTAGGTCTTATAATTTTGCTATCAGTTGATAGCTTTGCAAAAGAAAAGAATGAAAATGAATAAAGGAAGTTGAACTCACATGGGGACCCTCCCCTTTGCAAACATAGGGTTCCTCAAACGATACATCTGCTCTTAGGGTTCCTCGTAACTGAGTCCTTGGGTTGCCAAGTGCAGTCACACCAGTCCCCCAAAAAAAAAAAAAGGAAAAACATGCCACTGCCCCTCCTGCTGAAGAAGCAAAGGAGCTGTTAGTGGACAGGTTGAAATGCCCTCTGTGGAGGACATGACTAAAGCTTGGCAGTCTCTCTCCCCCACCACCCCCAGGCCCTTTAGGATATGGGTTCCCTCATGAAAAACATGTCACTGCTCCTCCTGCTGAAGAGGAGGAGCCATCAGTGGATAGAGGAAATAAAATGATCTTACTTCGAGTGGGAGCTCTTGCAGCAGGCTATAACCTTCAAGACTATGCTGCAGTCACTAGGACCATCCGGAAAACTTCTCAGCCAGCAGTATACAGCAGGGACCACCCCCAACATCGGCCCTGGTACAACAGGGGGCGGACCCAGCTCCACCTCGGTTCTTTTCCGCCACGTCCCACGCGTGAAGAATTTCAATCAACTTGCCAGAAAACAGCAAGAATTTCCTCCAAACCTGCTTTTTACCGTTTTCAATAGTCCCTTTTCTGTTAACCGGCGTCAGACCGTTTCCGATGGTTTTGAAGTTTCCGGCCGGATGTCTTCCCCATCGTCTGCCTCGCGGAACATCACCAAAATAAGTCTCGTGATGTGGGAGGCAGATCCTGGCCAAAGGATGGCCATCGACGCTGCGTATTCTGCCTTGGGCTGGGCCACAACACCTCGGCCTGCCAGGCTTTTACTAGCCAGACCCGCATCCGTCGTCTCAAAGCCCTGAAGGCTTTCCTGCTGGAGCAGAAGATGGATCTGCACTCCTCCGAGGGGAAACGCAAGGAGAAGAAGCATCGCGGTAAAGACCGTAGTCGGTCCTGGCACTGGTCGCGGTCCCGGTCTCACTCCCTTCGGGATCAAGAGAGCGTCCCAAGTCTTCTCAGGCCATGGACGGCCCTTCGGGGGAGAAGCCGGCCAAGCCGAAGATAACCCCGCTTCGCGGTTACCACAAGCCCTTGGAGGTGAAAGCTACGGCCCCACCTCCCAAGGCACCGGCGCCGCCTGCTGAAGGCGCACTTCCGGAGCTCAAGGACTCTCTGGCGCCCCCTGGCGGCACCCACTCGGTACCACCACAGATGCCGGTTGAAGGGGCAAAGGGTGAGGGATCGGCCGTGGAAGAGTCGACGTCCCAGTCGCCCAAATCCTCCTCCCCTTTGGGTCTCCAGGTGGACTCTCCTTCACGGGCCGACGTCCCGGATACTCCCTTTTCGGGCAGGGCGGCAGAACTCTCTTCGAAGGATGAGCTGCAGGAGCTATTCTCCTTTTGGTGAAAGCAGGCCTAGAAGCAGCCATCCCTGTTGCCGCCCAGACACGGTACTGGACCCGGCAGGCAAACCACGGCTGGGAAGTAGGCCTTCCCAGCGGAAGTCTTGGACGACCACCTACACACTCCTTCTAGGGCTCGTTCCTGCACCCAATTCTGGAGACCGTCGTCGGTCTAGTTCACGTTCTCGGAGTCTTTCTCGGTCTTCTAGACGAGAACACTCCCGCCGTCGGTCCTCTGACCCGGAGTCTGTCTTCGGACTGATGTCTGTCCCCCAGTTACCGATGACAGTGGGAGTCTAGTCACAAGGAGAGGTCAGATTAATCGAGATCTAATAGTCGATCTCCCTTATCCTCTTCTGCATCATCTTCCTCTCTCAGCTTGCAGCGGTCCCCGGGAGAGAAGGACCAGCCTTGCTCGCCTCCAGATGATCCAACCTTCATAGACGTCATGAGGCATATCCAGGCCTCCGAGTGGGAGGCGGAGGACCTGGATCCGGGCATCAGAGACTGGCCAGGTACTTGAGGCAGAAGGAGCCGAAACCACTGGTGATACCTCCTTTGGTGGATACATTCCAGGACCTAACCCGGACTAAATGGAAGCATCCAGCTTCAGTCCCAGCTGTTCCGAAGAAGTCGCATAGGCTGTACAAGGCCCTGAGGCCGGAATCTTTCTTAGCTGAACACCCTCAGGCGGACTCCTCGGTGATCATGGCTGCCCATGATAAATCCAGACAGCCGAAACACCTCAGCTCACAGCCTCCCGACCCGGAGTGTCGCTATTTGGAGCAGGTGGGCAAGAAGGTTTACTCTGCCTCCACCTGCTCCATACGGTCCCTCAGTTTCTTGACGCATATGGTCCAGTACCAGAATGCGCTGTGGGAATTGAGGACGAGCTTTTGAAGGCCATTCCAGACTCTGATCAGAAGACAGAGCTTCTGGACATTTTAAAATTTGGCTCAGACGTAGACTCCCATGTCCTGAGAGCCTCGTATGACACCGCAGAATCGGCAGCCTGGGCAGCCACTTCTGGGGTGTGCTCGGCACCACACCTGGTTGAGAGTCTCGGGCTTTCACCAGGATCTAAAGGCAGTATCAAGGACTTACCCTTCCAGGGTACCGTGCTCTTTGGGCAGGAGATGGAAGCTTTGATTTCGTCTCCAGGAGCCGGGCAAGTCTATCTGGTCGGTCTGCCAGATGTACCGCGGTGACCAGCGAAGACAACGCAAGCGGCATTTCGCAAGTCCTCAGGTGGCCAAGGTTATGCTTGTGGTAACCAGCAGGGGCAGAGAGGCAGCTTCCGTAGGAGATCCGGTAACCAGCAGCCTGGTGGAGCTCCTACTTGTGGGCCCAAGTCCTTCCAGGCCTCTCTGCCTACACCTGACTCAGCCTAGTGACTCCTTTCTGTCTCCCCCACAGGAAGACCCAGGGGAGACGGTCGGGGGCCGCTTCTCCCTTCATCTCGAAGGGTGGAAGTCGATTACTGAGGACCAGTGGGTCCTAGATATCATCAGGAGAGGACATATGCTGGAGTTCACGGAGTTTCCCCCAAATACTCCGCCAAAGTATTCCTGTTATCCTCCTTCTCACATCACACTAATAGAAGGAGAGATTCAAACCCTCTTGCAGAAAAGGGCAATAGAGGTAGTCCCCTGGCATCAGTGAGGGAAAGGGGTTTTACTCCCATTTCTTCCTGGTCCCAAAAAAGACACAGGATCTTCGTCCCAGTCTGGACCTCAGCTCTCTAAATCTCTATAGAGTACAAAAGGTTCAGGATGGTGATCCTCCTGGGTGGTCTTCCTCTACTACACCAAGGGGACTGGCTTTGCTCCCTAGTTATGCAAGATGTATATATGCATATTAGGTCTTTCCTCCCACTGGAAGTTTCTGAGGTTCCACTTCCAAGGGAGCACTACCAATTCCGAGTTCTTCCGTTCGGCCACTCTTCCGCTCCGCTAGTCTTTACCAAATGCTTGGCAGTAGTGGCTGCGGCTCTGAGGCGCATGGGACACTACGTTTTCCCATACCTAGACGATTGGCTACTTAGAGCCCCGTCAAGGGCAGGCCTACTCCACGCCCTCGGAGACACCTATACTCTATTCCGAGAGCTGGGGATCACCCTGAATTTGCAGAAATTGTCCCCAGAGCCCAGTCAAAAGCTCGGTTTCATTGGAGCAGTACTGGATTTCATCCAGGGCATGGCCTTCCTCCCCCAGGACAGGGGCGATCGCCTGCCAAAGGGTTCTCAATAACTCTCAAGTTCCAGCACAGAACATCCTCAGGCTACTGGGGCACATGTCGTCGGCCGTTCCAGTTACTCCCTTGGCATGCCTCCACATGTGGATCCTACAGTGGATGCGCAGGGTACAGTGGGACCAGGGCTACGACAATCTAGACTTCATGGTCACGGTCACTGAGCCAGTCAGGAGAACTTTGCTTTGCTGGATGGACCCCCAGAACTTGGAGAAGGGTCAGCTTTCGTCTGGAGCCAGTAGTTCAGACTCTTACAACAGATGCGTCAGACCTGGGGTGGGAGGGGCGCACCTAAGTGCTTATCAAACGCAAGGGGTTTGGTCACCTGAGGAGCGATCCCTTCACATCAATGTACTGGAAATGCGAGTGGTTCTCTATGCCTTACAGGCCTTTCAAGAGGACCTGGTGCCAGGCTGTCTTCCGGTTCAAACGGACAATATGGCAGTCGTCTTCTACATTAACAAGCAAGGGGGTACTCATTCGTATCCTCTTTGCAGGGAGGTGATGACAGTCTGGTACTGGGAGCTGGAGCGGCGCATTCTGCTGTCAGCAGTGCACGTTCCAGGCGTCCTCAACGATCTGGCCGACAGCCTAAGCAGGTCTTGATCCAGAGCACACGAATGGGAGCTGCTACAGTCCGTGGCAGATCAGGTCTTCGACAAGTGGGGTCATCCAGAGCTGGACCTCTTTGCGTCACAACGCAACGCCAAACTGCCAATGTTTTGCTCGCTCCTTGAGTTTTCTGTCCAGACACGTTATCCCTTTGCTGGGCAGGGAGGTTTCTCTATGCCTTCCTGCCCTTCCCTCTCATTCAGAGTGTCCTACTGAAGTTACAGACAGAAGGGGCCCGAATGATTCTCCTAGCCCCCAGATGGCCTCGGCAGATTTGGTTCCCACTCCTGCAGCGCTTATCCACGGAACCTCCAGATCTTACTTCGAGAAACAGCTCTTGCAGCAGGTTACACCATTAGGACTGAAGCCGGCAGGTGCCAGGACCCCACGAATTTCTAGCTAGTAGTATACAGCGGGGACTGCCCCCTAAATCGGTCCTGCCCCGGCGTCAGGCGTAGTACAAAGAGGCGGTCCCCAGAATCCCCAGATCTTACTTTGGTGGGAGCTCTTGCAGCAGGCTATTACAATAAGGACTATGCTGCAGGCACTAGGACCCTCGGTGAAACTTCTGCCAGCAGTACACAGCAGGGACCGCCCCAGCGCCCGGCCCGACGTCGGTCTGGGTACAAGAGGGGCGGACCCAGCTCCACCTCCGTTCTTTCCCGCCGCGTCCCGCATGTGAAGGAGGAACAGCTTCTGCTCGCCAGTTGCAGCTAAATCTTCAGAAAATTTTCTTCAATCAAGACATTTGGAGCTGTTTTTTCGACTGTTTTCGCTTTCTAGGTACACAGACGTTAGTCAGACTGGCTGCCCGTCGGTTCTTTGCCCGCTTCTTTAGACGGTTTTTCGTCTTCCTACCCGTTACCGATGTCAGCTGTTGCCTGGTGGTTTCTTGAGTTTGTATGTCTTCTCGGGTGTCGGTTTCTCCAGAGCACTTGAACAAGTGTGAGTGTGGGAGGCAGATCCCAGCCAAGGACCGCATCGGCGGTGTGTTTTTTGCCAGCCTGGACCACGACAACGCCAACTGCTCCGATTGCCAGGCTTTTACCAGCAGGACCCGCATCCACCACCTCAAGGCCCTAAAGCCTACTTGCTGGAGCAGAAAATGGATCTACACTCAGAGGGAAGCGGAAAGAAAAGAAGCGCCATAGCAAGCCGTAGTCGGTCCGGCACCGGTCCCGCTGCATCCACGGCCCTCTCTGAAAAGGCCCGTCCTTTGGGTTCTGGAGAGCACCTGAAATCTTCCCAGGCTAAGGCCGGCCCTTCGGGGGAGAAGCCGGCCAAGCCGAAGGTGACCTCTCTTCCCGCCGTCGAGACTCCAGCATCGGCCTCTACCTAGCGTACCACAACTACAGAACTTTGTGTGTTTTTTTGCTATGTGCTGTCCAACTCCTTCGCTTGAGGGTCACCTTTCTAAGTGTGCCTGCAGAAAATGGATCCCTTTCAAGGATCCTCACTACTCCTCCTGCTTGCGTTGCCTAGGCCCGGACAACGATACCAAGGCCTGCACCTTTTGCCAAGGGTTCAATAGCCGCACCAGGATCCGCCGTCAGAAGGCACTACAGGCATATCTTCTTGAAGAAAAGCTCAAAAGGATGGACCAAGAACCTTCCTCCAGGGGTGAATAGTCCTCGAAGGCCCATAAGCACCGGGAGAAGGTTAGGTCTAGATCTGCAACCTGGGCCTCGGACTACCGTAGCTAAGGCTCCAATCGCTCCACCAGATTGGACGCTCTCCCTCAAAGGCTCGGTCACAGCTCCCCGCCCGGTTAAGGTTCGGGCTTCGGCGGCTCTTCTTCACTCCAGCCGATCAAGACTTTGAGGCACTCTGCTTCCTCCACTCCATCCAAGGCCTCTTCCAAGTCTTCCGAGCGCCATAAATCCTCATCTGCCACCAGACATCGGGACTCCGACCCAAGGTCGGTCTCCCAACCTCCCAGAGGTCCTGTTCCACCTCTGAGACAGACTGAGGACCTGACGTCCCTGAAGCGGGCGTCTGACCCGACGTTGGCTAAACACCCGTCAGCCAAGCACCAGAAGTCGGCCAGGTGCTGGCAGGAACCGACAACACTGGTCAGACACCCGTTGCTGGCCGGGCATTCACCGGATCCGAGAGCGTAGGCCATGAAGCTGATGTCGGCATCGCATTCTCCGGAGCGGAAGACCCCCCGACGCCGGTCACAGGGATTCGACTGAGGAGGACGCTACACTGCCCGAAGACCAGGCAGGCAACACCGAGGATGCCGGGCTCCCGCGGGAACTTTCCCCAAACCCGGAGACACCCAGGGACCCGACCCTGGCAACAGACCACCGGCGCCAGGCCCGTCATTGGGTATGAATATTGAAGTAAAGGAGCTCTTTACTTTTTGGTGGGACACCATCTGAAAGGATGTGGTCCCTGTTAAACCTCCTCCTCGTACTCCTTTACCTCCTGCACCCCCTCCTCCACCAAAGGGGCCAGTAGGACGACCACCAACCCCAAGGAATAGACTCCACCTCCTAGGGGCAGATCTGAAGACAGGAGAAGGCCTCCCTCCATCTAGATCTCCATCAGGGTCTCCCAGCCCAAGCGACCCAGACGGCATCGGTATACTCGGGGGGAGGACTCCAGATCGGACACCTTGGACTACTCCAGATCTCCTCCTTCGCTCAGCATCTCCTCTCCTTGACCCACATGACCTCCCCAGGTCGTCTCCGGATGATCCCTCTTTCGCTGAGATCATGAGGCATATCCAGGACAACATGGGGTGGGAGGCTGAAGACCTTGACCCCGAACGACAACGCCTTGCCCGCTGTCTTCAGGAGAAAGACCCGAAGCCTGTGGTAGTCCCGCCCTTGGTGGATACTTTTGCGGATGTCACCAAGGCTGCATGGAAGCGTCCGCACTCCACTCTCGCAGTGCCGAAGAAGGCTGATCACCTGTACAAGGCTCCAAGAGACGACCAGTACTTGGCTAAACAACCTCTGGCAGACTTCCTGGTCATCACGGCCTCTCATGACCAGTCTCAAAGACCTCAACACATGAGCACACAGTCACTGGACCAGGAATCCAAGCAATTGGATGCCCTGGGGAGGCACACGTACGCGGCTGCTACATGCTCCATCAGGTCCCTGAACTATCTTACCCACATGGTTCAGTTTCAGAGCGCCCTGTGGGAACAGGGCCAGGACCTGGTAGATAAGCTTCTGATGGCGATCAAAGGCGGAGCGCCTCCAGTCTTCTCCGCACAGGGTCAGATGTGGGTACCCAAGTGCTTAGAGCCGCATACCATTCTGTGGACTCATCTGCCAGAGCTGTAGCTTCAGGCATTTGTCTCTGGCGACACTCTTGGCTCCGTGTCTGGCTTCACCCGGACATAGGAAGAACATTTTCAACGTCCCGTACAGCGGGGTATTCTTTGGTGAATCCTCCGAGAGGTCATCACCAAACTCCAGGATGCAGGAAGTCAGTCTGATCTGTACAGCGCATGTACAGATTCGGGCCTAGTTCCTTTCATAGGAACCAGAGCCGTTTTCGCAGCCGGCAACAAAGGCAGCAGCCACGTTCCGGCCAGCAGCAAAGGGGCACTTTTTAGTGTAAAGCCCAGGCCAAGTCGTCCTCAGGCAGAGGCCAATGTTATACAAAACCGGCCCAGCCCGCAGGGACCAGTGCTGCCACAGCATGACTCCTTACCGACCCTCCTCTGGATCAATGGACACACAAGGTCGGGGGTTGCATCGCCCGCCACTTTTTTGGGTGGCAGTCGATCACCACCGACAGGTGGGTTCTTCAGTTGGTCAAGAAAGGTCATTTCATAGAATTTCTCGACCACCCACCAGCAAGACCTCCCCTGCTCTCCGGTTACTCGGGTCAGCATGCCCTGCTTATACAGCAGGAGGTGCTCTCACTTCTGGAAAAAGAAGCCATAGAGCACGTAGCATGGAACCAGAGGGGTCTAGGATACTATTCTCACTTCTTTCTGGTTCCAAAGAAGACAGGGGACCTCCGTCCGATACTGGACCTCAGCAACCTCAACGACTCGGTCCTGTAGAAACGCTTCCACATGGTGACCCTCCCAGGTCTGATTCCCATGCTCAAGCAGGATGCCTTTCTAGCGTCCCTAGACATGCAGGATGCCTACCTGCATATACCTATTGCTCAGGCGCACAGGAAGTTTCTGCGCTTCGAGTTTCAGGGTCGCCACTGTCCGTTCCGAACCCTCCCTTTCGGACTGTCATCGGCACCTCGGGTATTCACGAAGTGTATGGCGGTCATAGCGGCGACTCTGAGGAGACAAGGCCACTGCGTGTTCCCCTTTCTGGACGACTGGCTTCTCATGGCACCCTCACGGGAGGCCTTGATGTCCGCCATTCATCATAGTCCGTCTCTGTTCGAGACATTGGGCATCTTGATCAATCAAGATAGGTCACGCCTGGTTCCGTCTCAGACTCTGCAGTTCATAGGCGCAGTTCTGGACACCTCCCTCCAAGGGAAGGCCTTTCTCCCCCAGGACAGAGCGGAACACATCAGATCCCTCATCAGGGACATTTTGGCAAAGACCATTCCTGCCAGATTGGTCCTTTGCCTGCTTGGACACATGGATGTGGCCATTGCAACAGTCCCGCTTGCTCGTCTCCACATGCGGGTCACCCAGTGGATGTTACGGGTCCAGGTCCAGTGGGATCAAAAGCAAGACCATCTGCAGCTTCCAATCTGGGTTACTAGAACCGTAATCTGGGATTGGCAATGGTGGCTAGATCCGAAGAATCTATTGGCAGGGGTCCCCTTTGTTGCGCCATCTCAGATTGTGACCGTCTCTACAGATGCCTCAGGGCTCGGATGGGGAGCACACCTCGACGGTGTCCGGTCTCAGGGCCTGCGGACAGCCCAAGAGACTCATCTCCACATAAACATCCTGGAAATGAGAGCAGTTCTTTATGCTCTGCAGGCCTTCCAGTCGGAGATTCCACCAGGTACTCTTCTGTTACAAACAGACAATTCCGCGGTGATGTATTACCTCAACAAACAAGGAGGCACCCATTCCTACCCGCTTTTCAGGGAGGCCATAAGGGTGTGGGATTGGACTTTGCAACACGGTGCAAACCTCATTGCTGTTCATGTCCCAGGCGTGGACAACGTCATCGAAGACGGCCTGAGCCGCTCTCAGGCCAGAGTCCATGAGTGGGAACTACTCCAGGAGGTAGTAGAGGATCTGTTTCACAGATGGAGTACACCAGAGTTGGACCTTTTCGCGTCCCCATCCAACGCAGAACTGCCCAATCTTTGCTCGCTAGATCCAGGGCCTGGTGTTTTCTGATGAGACGTGTTGTGCCTGTCCTGGGTGGGCAGATTCCTCTATGCCTCTTCTCCCCCATTCCGTTGATCCAGAGGGTTCTTCTGAAACTTCGCAGAGAGCAAGCGACGCTGATACTCATCGCGCCGTTCTGGCCCAGGCAGATCTGGTTCCCTCTACTACACCAACTATCCCGGGAACCTCCGGTGCCTCTGCCAATCAGCTCTCACTTGTCTCAGGAGGAGGGCTCCTTGGTCCATCCAGACCTTCGTTCGTTGAGCCTGCACGCTTGGCTTCTAGAGACATAGCCATTTTGCGGCACGGGGTCTCGCAAGAGGTAGCTGATGTCCTGGTGGCTGCGAGAAAACTGGCCACTCATGCTACCTGTGCCATGAAATGGTGCCGTTTTTGCCAATGGGCTCAAGCGCGGGGTTTTTCGCCTCTAGACTGTCAAGAAAAGTTGGTCTTGGACTACCTCCTGTCTCTTTTTCAGACAGACTTGGCCTACTCCTCGATCTGAGAGGTATTCTCCACCTTAGACCTCCGATTATGGATCCAATTTTGCCATGGGATCTACCCTTTGTCCTGGAGCAGCTCACGCTGCCATCCTTTGAACCAGCCGTGGATTGCGAGCTACGTCTTCTCACTTGGAAGACGTTGTTTTTTAGTTGCCGTTACTTCGGTCAGAAGAATTTCTGAACTCGATGCACTCGTGTACAAAGAGCCTTATTTGGTTTTTCACCAAGACAGGGTATCCCTACGGACTAATCCTAAATTTTAGGGACATGGATATGTTCATCCACATTTATTGGCAGGTCCCTTGCCGCTTTAAATCTTGCCGGAAGGTCTTCAAGCTGGCTCCTCCCACCCACCCGGGTGGTAAAACTCTCGGCTCCGCCCCATGACGCCAGATCTTCCTTACCGCTTGGAAGCTCAGGTTCCCTCCTTAGTGCTCTGCGTTTTTGACTGGTTCCTGAGAATTTCGGTCTTCGAAATCATTTGAAGTGTCTTTTCTGAAACTTCGATCTTTTCTTCTTCGCTACGGCGATGGCTCCGTCCTTTTCCGGCCCCGAGAGGTGCACGGTTAGTTCCTCCAGGAGAGACTCGCATTCCACGTGCATTTATTGCCTGGACTTGGATCACGATCCTCAGGCTTGCAATTTCTGTTCTGCCCTTTCGGTCAGCTCTTGAGGACCCATGGCCGGACATCCGGTAGTTTTTCCTCCGGAGATTCCTCGGACGGCGGGTGTCCGCTTCGACTGTTTTTCTCAGCAGTTTGATCCTGCCGGGGAGGGGGCGGTCCCCCCCTCCCGGTTGCGGCGCTTATCCCGCTCTCCTTGGATTCAACTCATGCAGCTTCGTTCAAGGAGCTTCGTCATTCTCTCTCCAAGGGAGAGGGACCCTGGAGCCCTGCGGCAGCCTAAGGCTAAAGGGCCGCAGGTGGGGTCTCTTCGTCGGCGGGAGCGGGAACTCTTCCCCTTCCTCATTGGCCGACGCTCGACTTCGGTCGAGGATGCGGCTTCGGCCACTGGCCTCATGGTGTCCCCGTCAGGTCAGCCGACCAGGTCCCCCGTCGACGTTGTCGAGTCTCTCGACCCATCTTTTGGGGGGTCTTCTGGTGCCGCCATCCCTCTGGCGGAGGCTGAGGCTCTGTCCGTCCCTTTGGGTCGACAGCCCTCTGTCCTTTCTTCCGAGCCGAGGGAGGAACGGGTGCGTCCCGCTCCTTCCCAGGCCTGCCCTCGGTCCCCCCGAGGATTTGGGTCTCGGTCAACCTCTTGGTCTAGCCGCTCACGCCGATCTCTGCGTTCTCGGTCAAGGCACCGAGTTAAGTGGCTTTGCCGTTATTCCTCGTCCCCCTCCTCTGATGAGGAGCAGTTTCGATGCAGTTGGCGTCGGTGTTACGAGGAACTTATGTGGCGACAGCAGTTGTTGTCCGGGTATCAATTGACCCTGATTCATTCTCGGTTAGCAGCCGCTGCGCTCGTCGGCGTTCGAATCAGTCGAGAGCTCTCCAGGGCGGTTGGTTGTCCAACCTCGCTGCCCTCCGCCTCGGGAGGAGTTCAGGCCAGGCCATGACCTGTTCTTCAGGTCACTCGGTCCCCTCACTCCTGCCGCCCCTGGCGGAAGGATGCCGGACCTCCGGCAGCTTTTTGCAGACCCTTCGGAGCCTGAAGCCGGCTCTGCTATGTTTCCTAGCAGGGAGGACCCGAGGTCCTCCCAGGAACATTCCGTAGACGACAGCCCATCGACTTTGAGGGGTCTGCTTCAGCTCATTTCAGAATTCACTGGGATGCAGCTCGAGCCCGTCTCCAAATGGGCACCTTACCCCCCTTACGGAGATTCTGGAACGAGGGGGTTCTCCCTTGGAGGCCTTCCCAGTGGCTGAGGCTATTGTGGGTCCAGCCTTGGAGCTATGGCGGCGGCCTACTTCCTGCCCTGCGCCTTCGGCCAGGGTGGCTCGGAGGTTCCCTGTCGGTTCTCTGCCCGGTTTCTCGGAACACCCCTCGGCTGAAGGGGTAGTCACCGACGACGTTTTCCAATGTCTTGGAAACGCTGGGGATGTGGATAGACCCCCTGACAAAGAGTCCCAAAGGATGGACTACGTTGGGTGCAAGGTTTACGCTGCGTCCTCCCTAGGCCTCCGTCAGGCCAGTTCGGCGGCTCTTATGGCACACTGTTCCCACGCCCTTGTGGGCTCCCTGGACAAGGTTCTGCCTCATCTCCCAGCCGAACTGCGGATCACGGTCCTGCGGGTACGCGACCAGGGTAGGGCGGTGGCAATACAACAGCTCCAGACGGCTCTGGATCTGGGTGACTCCTGTGCCAGATCGGTGGCGGCCGCAGTGGCCATGCGCCGCAGGGCGTGGCTGAGGTTATCCTCTTTTTCCTTGGAAACCCAGCACGAGTTGGCGGACATCCCCTTCTTGGGGACTGACCTTTTCGGCCCTGGAGTGGAGGGACATATCCAGGGGCCTGAGAAGTCCGATGCCACTCCGGACTTCGTCACTCTCGCCCGGAGGGTCAAGGGCAGCCGTCAGCCTTTGCATAAGCCCCTTGCCCCCTGAGCCCTGGGGCTCAACCGGCCCAGCATAAGGGCCAGCAGGCATGCGCTGGGTGGCCTGTTGCCAGTCCAGCGTCTTCCTCCAAAACGAAGCAGGGAGGCAGGAAACTGAGAACCCCCTCGGCTCCTTCCCCCTCCAAGCCTGCTCAGTGATGGGCCAAGGGGCACTGCCCCGGCCCCGTCGTCCCAGCCCGGGTTTCCCCATGGGGGGACGGCTCCGCACCTCGTTTTGGAGGTATTTAAGGGTAGATCCTGTCGCAGGTTGTGAGCGGTTTCCCCTTTTTGAGCCGTTGCCCCATGGGGATCTAGGGTCCACTGCCTCTGTGTCGGTCGTACCGACATACCTGGCCCTCTAGTTAGAGGTGATCAGGAAGGCTGCGGGCCATCCCCCCCCCCAACCCTGGGTTCGTGTCCAGGTATTCCTGGCCTCAAACGGGCAGGGGCTCGCGCCCATTCTCCCACACGCCTGGATGGTCTCTCTACTTCAGATATCCCATCCTCAGAACGTGGCATGTGGCTGTTTCCTGGGTCTCCAGGATGTACCTACTCCTTGTTCCGTCCGTTTCTTGGGAGGCTCCACCCCTTCTTTGCGGGGGATCTCCTTACGAGTTCCTAGCCAGGCCTTCTTTTGCTCAGCAGTCTCTGCGGCACTGAAGGGTCCAGATGTAACCCCACCTGGAAGGCAGACTGGTCTCCCGTTTCAGGAGCCAAGTGGGAACTCGTACCTTAGCGGTGAAGCTTTTTCGGGACTAAGCTCGACTCTTGAGTCCGAGCTCGACTCCGGGCGGACAGGGCTGAGGTTCTTCCTCCTTTACCTGGTCGGGTTGGCCAGGTAATTATGTCCTGCCAGGACCTCCTGCTCCACCTGGGCCTCAGGGCGGCATTCCCTTAGTGGAAGGGGCGAACCAGAGGTCACAGCGCTGCGTCCTTTGGACCAGTTCGTGACTAACAACCCAGGAGTTAAGAGAACGCTCCCTTTGGACCATTCCAACTTCGGCAGGAGAACATCCTGTTCGTTCACCCTGAGTCGGCGGTCTTCTCCGACCGATGCTTCTCGGATGGGTGGGGTGCCCATCTAGGGGAATACAGAGTGCTTCGCCTCTGGCCCTCTCGTGAGTCCCGATGTCCTTCCTGCTTGCTGGAGCACAGGCAGTCCGCTTAGCTTGCACCGCTCGCTCCGCTTGTACGGGGTCTAGTGGTCTTAAGTCCAAGTAGGACAACACCACGACCATGTGCTACCTACTCCGCCAGGTTCGGTTGATCCCCTTGTCTCGGTGCAAGGAGGTTCTCCGCATTGGGTTGTTGCGCAGTCGAGGATTCCCAGCCATTTGATGGCAGGAGCCCCAGTTCCCTGGCTGCTGCCCTAAGCCGGGCATAGGCTGCGCCTCATGAGTGGTCTCCCCTGCTGGAGGTACCACAGGATCTTCTCCCTCTTTCCTCCGGGGAGAATACGAGGCCGAGACTGTTTTTGGCCCGCCCCCTCAGCAAGGTCTGCTGCAGGGGATGCCATCGGGGCCTTGGACCCCGGGCCCCTCCCCCTTTTCCCTTGACCTACAGGCAAGGCGAGGAGGGACTTGGCGCAGGTGATGCTGGTAGCCCCAGACTGGATTGCCAGTTCTGGTATCCAGCTCTCCTCAGTCTCAGCCCCAGGCTCCCAAGGCGGCCTCTAGTCCGCCCGGTCCTGTCTTTCCTTTTCAGGGGAAGGTTATCCATCTGGACCTTCAATCCCTGCAGGCTGACCCCTGTGTGGCTAGGGGCCAGGCCTAGGGTCTTTCGGCAAGGTCCTCGACCTTCGAGGCGTCCTGCTAAGAAATCGGCCAAGATGCTCGTCCTCTGGGAGAAGTTCTCCCCTTTTGATGATGGGATAGGGCCGTGCCCTTCCCCGTCCCTGGGCGAGCATTCCGGACCATCTGCGATCCATCCTTAAACCAGAACTTCGGCTGATGACCCTCTAGGTGCTTCTTCGGGTCACCCCTGTCTTCCGGGCGCGGGCCGGGAGGCAGTTGGTGGTGCGGAGAAGGTGGTCTGGCACTTCTAGGCCTCGATCACGCCTCCCCTTTTGGGGAGAGTATCCCCGTTTCTGTGCGATCCTTGCTGGTATGGGCTTGGCTCATGAGCAAGCCATCCGAACCTTTTGCACAGGTGCGAGTTTCCCCCACCTGTTATGGAAGAACACCTTCTTGGGGCCACTCTGCCATCCAGAAGGTGGGGAGAGTTCCAGGTGCTCCTTTAACCTCCCTATCCAGTCTTCCACAGGGACTAGGTTGTCCTGCGCCCCACCCGAAGTCCTTCTGAAGGCGGTGGCGGAGTCTTCCCTTTGGGGGTATTGCCTCTGCCGGGGTTTATCCCCATTCACACCTCGGAGGCCGTATACAGGTTCCATAGGAACTGGTTAACGCTCACCTACCTAGGGAGCGTAAAGCTAAAGTTCGGGAGAGGTTCGCCAGCTGTTCATCATCTTCGCTGAAGCCGCATCTGGCAGATTTGCAGCCCAGTGGACGATGAGCGGGCGGGTCACCCCTGCATAGGTCTCCACTATAGGCGGGCGGGCATGGAGCCTCCCAGAGGGATAAGCGCTCATTTTTACCCGTCCTTCCACTGCATCGGTGGCTGCTTTCGAGGATACTCCGGTCCAGGATATCCGCAGGGCTTCTGCCCGAAGCAGGCTTTCACGCTCCCCTCCACATCGACCTTGGGTGCGCCCGGGTGCTGGTCGGGGCCTCGGCTCTCCAGTCTTTCTACCTAAGTAGGGGGTGTGCGCCTTGCCTCCCTCCTCCTGGAGAACTGCTAGGAGTCTGCCAATAAGTGTGGATGAACAACATATCCATGTCCCTAGAAATACAGGTTACTCACCTGTAACAGGAGTTCTAGGAATGGTATATGTTGTTCATCCACACGACCCGACCCACCCGACCTCCCCGGCTTCAACGCACAACCTGGCTTCCAGCGGGCTAGATCTGGCGTCATGGGGCAGAGCCGAGAGTTTTACCACCTGGGTGGGAGGAGCCAGCTTGAAGACCTTCCGGCAAGATTTAAAGCGGCAAGGGACCTGCCAATAAGTGTGGATGAACAGCATATACCATTCCTAGAACTCCTGTTACAGGTGAGTAACCTGTATTTTCTGCCTAAGGTGGTCTCAGCTCTCACCCTTAATCAAGACATCGATCTACCAGTGTACTTTCCCAACTATTCGAATTGAGGAGAGGCCCTGTTGCACACCCTAGATGTGCATAGGTGTCTCCGATACTACCTGACCAGAACCAAACACCACCGAAAATCGGACCAGCTTTTTGTCTCCTTTGCCCACAGGATGCTGGGAGCTCCTGTTTCCAAACAGTCACTGTCCAGGTGGCTCATTCAGTGTATCACGTTCTGTTACCAGAAACGCAACAAACCCTTATCGGGCTCGCTTAAGGGTCATTCCACAAGGGGGGTGGCTACCTCCTTTGCGGCCCTTAAGAATGTGTCCACCTCGGCCATCTGTGCTGCAGTTACTTGGAGCTCCGTGCACACTTTCATCAGGCATTATAGCCTGGATATTGCATCGAGGTGAAGAGCAGGTTTTGGTCGAGCTGTCCTTCAAGGACTTCTGTCCTAGGCTTTGGTCTCATTAAAGATTTCTACCTTCCCTCCTCCCAGTGGTGTGGGATTTCAGTGATTGTTTGGGAATTGGTCCTAATTGTGTAACCTGCTGCAAGAGCTGTTTCTCGAAGTAAGATAGTACAGTTACGTAAGAACTTACCGTAACAGTAGATCTTCGAGAACAGCTCTTGCAGCAGGTACTTTCCCTCCCACCATCCCCGTTGGAGGTAGATTCTAGTTCCAACATCCTTCTCTTAGGATCAGGTGTCTCAACATCTCTCTGACTGCTATTTGATGGTGGATCCTCAGTCTCTTCTTTTGATGTCATCCAGCGGCTGGGAGTCTCTGGCGGGAGAACTGGGGATTCTGGGGGACCGCCCCCTTATGTACTATGCCTGATGTCGGGGGCGGGACTGACGTCGGGGGCAGTCCCCACTGAATACTGCTAGCTAGAAAATTTCTGTGGGGTCCTGGCGCCTGCCGGCTTCAGTCCTAATGGTGTAACCTGCTGCAAGAACTGTTCTCGAAGATCTACTGTTACAGTAAGTTCTTGCGTAACTGTACTCTTCCAGTTTATTGACCTGCAGGAGGCCTGTGTGTGAGTGGGTAAGGGAAGAATTTCATAGAGCAGTGTGAAATCCGTTGGAGGAAGAGGGCGACTTAGCAGCAGTTGCCTTAACTTAGTGAAAGGGCTAAACTTTTATACCATTCATTGTTTTTAGTTCTTGGGGACAAGCACTCTGGACTGGGTTGTTGGGGAGGGCTGTGGCAATTGTTTCCTGTGTGTCTGTATTAACATGCTATAATGTTTTCTGGACCTGCACTTCTCTTGCATCTGCTGGATGAACATGTGTTTTGACAAAGCATGGGTTATTTATCTTTGGTGCATTGTTTATAGGAGTACGTGTTGAGATGGCGTTGACCACATGGCAGTTTCTCTTTGACTGCTAGTGGTCTGTTTTATTAGGCGCAGACTCCTGTTAATTTTTTGCCTTACAAACGTGATATGTACCATTTATAGTACATTGGCCGAAATGTAATTTCGCACCAGCAGTGCAAAAACATATCTCATCCAAGATTAAAGCTGTCACATTTGTGAGGTGCTGTGAAAAAATGGCTGTTAAAAATTTGGGAACAAAATAATTCAAACTACCAAAGTTACGAGCAAGGGTAGAAAATTTTCAGTGTACATGCATAACTTTGCAATTTGTACGTATTTGACCCCCAGATTTTCAACATAGCCTCATGAACAAGGGTGATGAAAAATTTCCAAATCCCGCCAGAAAAGTGGTTTCACTAGGTGACTACAAAACACCTTTTGGGTCAGGTCTGCATAATTCCACCACCATTGGTCATGAGGTGGGGTCCCAAAAAGGCCCTATTGAAAAGTTGGTGTCCGAATATATAGAAATGACAAAGTTATGCTTGAAAGTTCAAAACCTCATTGAAATACATTGATCCATGCCTATCTTAGTTTCTCGTATTGCATTCGGCAGTTCCAGCAACAAGACGTGTCTTCTGTCGGAGAGTGGATCTATGCTGTGGGACATGTGGGGTGGGGGTGACGTGTCAGATTGGCGAGGGATTATTTTCTTTATTGCTGGGGGTCAAGGGACAGTTTTCTTCTTTACAGGGGACCTGACATGGACATTCCAACACCATGGATTAGGCACCCCAGTGTCAGGCTACTGTTGGGCACCCTAGTGCTGCCACGTACAATATGAGAACAGGCAGCAACTGGGGGATTTAAGACGAGCGGTACCGTGGGTGGGAACCCTGGTCCACTTAAATAGTTAAATTAGATAGAGATGGTGAGAACAGGAGATTAGCAGCCCACTGCTGTCACTGCAGCCTGCAGGAGGATTCCAGCTGCGGATGCAGAACTCAACGTCCCGCTGTTCTCTTATGGAGAATGTGGGTGAATGGCTTCTCTTGCCAAGCTGGGCATCCTGTATTTTGAGGTGTCCAGAAAAGGTGTTTCTGGCATGTTTATTAAAAAAAAAAAAAAAAAGCCAGTTACGCTAAATGGGTCCTGTTTAGCTAGGTTCAGGTGTTTGCGTTATGAAAGAGATCAGTTGTTTAAAAAGAGATCAGTTGTATGTATTTTCAATGTTTGTGAGTTTAAAAGGAGGGGGAAAAATGGTGGCCATCGCAACTGGTATTTTCTTTTCAGCATGAGAGGTAAATCGAGAAAAAAGCACTTGTGATTGTTTTTTGTTCTGTATGCTTTATTGCCACTTCAAGTACATTGGTCAAACTTGACATGATCTTCTTTGGGGTATCTGTCATCTGGTCACAGAAGATTTTCAGCAGTACAACTGAGGCCGCCGATACTGACGTCATCAGCCCTATAAAGGCGTGAGCCTCCTCAGTTCTTTCCTGCCATCTACTCATTTGCATGGGGCTCTGCAGAATTTAGGGTTTGTGCGCAAAGACACCCTGTCTTTGTGAAAAATCAAATGAGGCTCCTCGCACCAGAGGGCCTGAAGCTCAGAAATCTTTCGAGTAGAAGTAATGGCAACCAAAAATAACGCTTTCCAGGAAAGAAAGCGTAGCTCACAAGTCGTGGCTGGCTCAAAAGGAGACAGAAAATTTATCCAAAACAAAGAAAACCTTCTCTCCAAGGTGTTGTCCGCAACCAATCTATCCACGTACCTGCATATTTTCTGGAGCATACCACTCCAGGGGAAGCACTGCTTCATACCTTAGCTTTGCGCATAACTTTAAAGTATTACCCGCTCCTGACCAAGGAATGCAGAAATTCGAAGTAGTTATTTCGCCCCAGGTAGAGAGAGTGTTTATTTCTAAACTTTGTTTATCTAAATGGTTGGCTAATTGCATTGTGTTCTGCTACAACAAATATGGCAATCAGTTGCCTGGAGCGGTTAAAGCCCATTTCCACCAGAGGCATGGCTACCTCTGTGGCTTTTTTTCATGGGGTCTGAGCCGCTCACATTTGTGTGGCTGCCACCTGGAGTATTGTCCATACCTTCACCAAGCAGTACAGTCTGGACATTGCCTCAAGAGCTTGTGCAGGATTTGGCAGGACTGTGCTGCAGGGTCTTCTGTCTTTTGAGTTTAGGGTTGGCCTCCCAGACTGCTTAACTGCACCTGTAACTGCTTGGGACTTGTTCCTACAGTGCGACCTGATGACTGAGATACCCCTGAAGAAGATGGAACAAGTTACTTAACTTGCCATAACAGTAGATCTTCAAGGGGATGTCAGTCATCAGGTCTGTCTTCCTTCCCACCATCCCTTTTTTGGGGAGCTCCTTTCTGGAACTGTATCCGATGTATCCAGCCTTTCATATAGGTCTGGGCACCTCTCTCTCCTCGGTCCCCCATGGCTAGAGATCTGCTCCCTTTGTGTCAGAGGGAAAGAACTGAGGAGGGAGTGGGGTCGCTCACCCCTTTTTAGGGTTGATGGTGTCTGCAGCAGATGTCTGCATGGCGGGCCTCAGTTGTACTGTGTGGATCCTGCTTCGCCGAAGTTCCTATGGTGTGACCTGATGACTGAGATTCCCTCAAAGATGTACTGTTACAGTAAGTTCTTATGTAACTGTTCCTTTGTTCAACATATCTTGAAAGGCAGACTCTTGGCACTGGCCCCTTCAGAGCTGAAAATTTTCATGGAAACATTCCACACCATCTAAGCTGTAGTTAAGAGCAAAAAATATGCAGTGTTAAGTATAGGGGTTTCCCTGGTTTTTGGCACTCTGTATCTTGAAAACCTGTACAAGATGCCATCACATTTTTCATATCTTAAAACTCGGCTTGACAGCACATGCCAAATTTTGTGCTGTTTCATCAAACGATGGCAAAGTTATTAAGGTACAAAAATTGGGGTTTAACACTGACCACCCTTCTTAATCCTAACTATAAGGGTGTGGTGTATGTAAAAGTCGACAGAGTGGCTAATAACTTGTTTTAACCATGATGTTTTTTTGTTTCTTGTAAGTCTCCACAAGTCATGACTTGGTGTACACATGAGGGAAGATTTTGGCTTGTACCACATTGGATTCTTCCATCTGAAGTATCATAGAAACATAGACTTTGACGGCAGATAAGGACCACTTGGCCTACCCAGTCTGCCCATTTCCCTACGTATTGGATAAGCTGCAGATTCTAGTTAACCAACAGCCAACAGTATCAACTTAGAGACTGCATTAGTGTTGTTAGGATGCGTTGTATTGTGGTTTGATCTAATTCACTGTGTTATTGGATATGCTGTTTGGACTTTTCTGTTGAAAAATTGAATTTAAGTCAAACTGTAGTACAGAAACTTAGATGTGGAGGACATCTTGAGTGCAACAGAAGGCATACAAAAGGCACATATTGGTGTGGGTACAACACATCAGGTACATGAGCAGTTATCAGAAGTCCGCTGAAACTTATGAAGCTCATTCTTGAAAACTAGATGTTTGAGAGCTCCTAAGGTTATGAACAAATGATTTTCAGAGCTTAGAGGCAAAGATGGAAAAAGGCTAGCCTCCCATATTTCTAGTGCATTTGGGTACAGACAGAAGTGACAGATCATTAGCTCTTTGGGGATCTTATTACCCATGTTCAAAGTACTTCTCATTGACAGTGTTGGAGTCAGTAGATAAATTATGGGAAGTCTGATAGAATTTCTTCCATTTCTGACATTTGCATATAAAATATCTGGTCATATCTTGTGTCTTGTTTAACAACCTTTTCACTGATTCAGTGGCCACTCTTAGTAATTACTCTTATTAGTTGCTATGCTTTTAGAGAGGACGCTGCCTTGCTAATAGAGACCAGCTTACTCTTCCATTACTATACGTAGGCTGTTGTGCTTGCTGCAAAGGAAGCAGCATGGTGGCGTCTACTAGCAAATAGACCACAAGAGTTCAGCTTCAGTGGTACTCTAGTGTGAACCTGATGTACTAATGATGACCCTGATGTACTTCTGCAGAGAACATCAGGAGCAGTTCCAAAATGTGAACCAGTTTGGGCCAGATGATCGGTTGGGTGAAGAAATGACTGCAGTTGGGGCTAAACCCTCAGCAAATGATCCCTTCCAGGTGAGTAGATTCCAGCAAGCAACTTTCACCTTCATTGCACACTTCCAGTTTTAGTTAGTTAAATTATATATTTCAGTAGTGGTGATTGATGTGTTTTTACCTGCTGCCAGTTTCTGTTTCTCTCCTATCTCACCTGCTGGCTGCTGCTGCTGCCCTATCTTCTCTCTAAGTGCAGAAACCCATATGACTAACCTGTAGTCTTTCCTGGTCTTCAGGATCCTAGATGGTGCCCAGTTGGCTTGAAATTGCCTCTTTTAAATAGGTGTGTGTATGGTTAGAAAGCCACATTTACTTCTGCCACATTCCTAAAGTTGATGCTTTATACGGGAACTAAATATCCTTCTCTGCCTCAGCCCAACAAAATATTGGTGTAAAAATTGTCCTTTGAGTAGATTATGGAGATGTGGTGTATAGTGCAGCCCCTGGGGCTACCCTGGCCACTTTGGACCCACCTCTGTCATTCCTTTCTCTGCTTTGCTATTAACTGCCTCTCCCCCCAACACACTTGTCATTTCTTCCTGTACTCCAACTTATCTCTGCCTTCGCAGCTTATTTTCATCTCCACTTGAGGGTAGACATGTCTCTCACTGTGCATATTCTCATCTCTAAATTCTGTTATGGCTGTTCATCCCCCCCCCATCCCCAAACAGTGTCTTCCTTGACCCTTCCCCACTTTTGCTTTCACTCACCGTAACTCTGATATTTGTTCTTTTTCTCTCATTCCCCAAATTCTCTACCAGTCAGGCTGCTTTCTCCTTCCAGTTTGCCTCTGTGCCCCCCTCCTTTGCCTCCTCCCCATAACACTAAGATCTGTGCTTTGTGATTTCACCTCTCATATCTGCACCTGCATCTAGTGAACTCCTTTGATTCCTTGACTTTACCCTCACAGCTTGACTGATTTTTGTGCTTTTCCTCTTTTCTCTCTGTTCCCCAGTCGTCCTCCCTCTTTCCTATCCCCTACTTTTTTTATCCATGTTTTCCTCACCTTCACCACTTACCAGTTGGCCCTACCTGCATGTTCCTTTGTGGTGCTGCCGATATATCTTAGCTAGAATACAGATTTGTGTTTTAGATGTAATGTTTAAGATTTTCATTGACACACAGACACAGGTTATTAATTTAAAAAGTAGTCCGTAAATATCCTGACCTATAAAAAAGAAAGGGTAGGCTATCCAAAACAATTGTTTTACAGCAATGAATAATCAAGTAAACCTGCACCTTAGAAAAATATGATACTTTCACTCACACCAAACTAGACTGTTATCAAAATATGATCCCTGTATGCTGTCACTCACTCTATAAGCAGTATAAGCTCTCTTCATTCCTCTGGTTGGGACCAGCACCTCAAGTCAAGCCTTTCAGGGGACAAAATCAGAAACAATCTGAGCCATATACCAAATCCAGTTTTGCCACTTGGAGGTAAAAGTGTCCATTTTGTCATGTATTGTAGCCGTGAGCCTCTCCACTTGGTAAATATTCAACACTATGGTCCTCCAGTCATGGATCGAGGGGGTGACTACTGTCATCCATTGCCTTGTAATCGCTTTTTTGGCTTCCGCTAAGTAAATGGGCAGAAGAGGTTTGGGCCATTTAGGTCTGTGATCAGGAAATGTTGATGAGAGTATTAACTCTGCAGTTAATTCAGTGGTGTCACCCAGGCATTCCTGCAACTCAGCTTGCAATTGTGCACCAAAATGGAGTTAGGAGTGAGCATTGCTAGAATATATGGCCCAGATCCGCCACTTGACACTTGCAACATCTCCAACAAATGCCATAAACCTGGGGCATATATTTTATAAGCAGTGCTGGGGCTCTTAAAAAAACAAACAAAAAAAAAAAAAACCTTGTTCGGCATTTCCATGCAAACTCTCTCCAAACTACGGGGAGGGTTATTTTTACTGCTGGTTGAGCTGATTTTAACCACTCATCATATGTTAATCCCATCAAGGTCATCATTCCATTTATGTAACATAGATTTGTTGGAGTCCCCCAATGTATCCCTAAGAATATGGTATAGATGGCCAATATTTATTTGAATGTTTTAAAGTTACAAAAGAGCACACAAGGGCAGCTTAGGCAGTGCTGAGAGGGGCTGCCAGCCCTAAATACATATACAACAAAAGTATTCAGCACTTAGAAATTACGCAAGATGTCAGGTAGCAAAGTTGCAGATTCATAAGTTTTTTTTTTGTTATTTAACCAGGACTAGCACACTAAGCTGAAAGTTTTTTCACAGGTGCGACCTGGGAGCACAGGAAGTTAAGTGACTTGCTCAGGGTCACACAGTATGCAGGTGGAAGCTGTGGGATTCAAACCCAGGTCTGGTCTGCTGGATATCACCAGATATGCAGCTCAGAGGCTTAAACCACTGCGCTGTACTGCTCCTGAGGCACTAGCTGGCGCAGTGGTGCTGAGGGTTGAGGCGCTGGACGCCACACTTCGCGCCACGACGGTGACCCGGGTTCGTGAAACGAGCACGGGCCGCTGGGGAGTTTATTGTGGCTAGATTGCTCACAAACACATCCTACTTCCTCAGCGCTTCAACCACACATGGGGCCTTCCTTAGGGTGTTGAGTACCTTTGTTGAAATTTATTTGAACACCTTTTGCATTTTGTACCTTTGATGCTATGACTATTTTCCCTTGTATTCCTTGCTAATTTTGCTTGTGTTAATTGGTATGAAGTCGGCGAACATTCTCCTGTTTGCTGACGATACCGTACTTTATATTGCCAGGCCCTCTCCTGAAACAGTTTGTTCTGACCTGCAGCATGACCTCAACCAGCTCCAATTAAACCCCCCCCCTTTTTTTTTTAACTCTTTCTTCACTGCCACTACGGGGAACTCTCTACCTCCTAGCCTGAAACTCCCCCCTGCATCCTGGCAACAGCCCGGCTATCCCCTCGGCTCTGTGCCCTATCTGCCCAGGGCGCTCTGTCTACAATTCTGGCCGGGCTGGGCTCGGCCCAGGACAGGAGGTAGTCCGGCCTATGGAGTGTGGCTGATGGTAGGTGGTGCCGTCGCTTATCCCTGAGGGCAGAGTATTTCCATTTTTCCTTCAGTTTCCCCGATGCTCGGTTGTGCAATGGCTTCAATTGCTCTATTGTCGACGCCTGCCGCAGCACCGCCCTGTCGCAATGCGTAGCGACGCAAACTCAGCATTTCCCCTGGTCTCCAGCAGAGGTCACCCCTGTGTGACGCGTCCCCTAGAACCCTCCCCTGGAGGAGAGAGCAGTCCTCTGGATGCTCGATGTCCTCCCTCCCCTGCCGACGACCTGAGCTTGTTTCCGAACCAGAGTCCCTGGCGTGGCGCGAGGTTTGGCATCCAGCACCTCTGCCTTCAGTGTAAAACTCCTAAACGGCAAGAAAATGAAGACTATGTTCTTCTAACCTTGCTCCAAGACTACCAGACCTCCTACCATGGCTGGCTCTGCCCCATGTCTCTACTCTCTTAGGTGAACCATTAGAATTCGTGGGCAGATTCAAATACCTTGATGTTTGGGTCGACCATAAACTCTTTCTCTGATCACGTAGAGGAAATGTCCCAAAAACTTAGACTCGGCATTTTCTTCTGTCTTAAGCATTTACTCACCATGGATGCCAAAATCAGACTCGTCCAAACTACTTTCATCCAGCTTCTCAACTATTCCAACTTCCTCTGTGACCAAAGCACTAATTCAAACAACATGAAGTCTTGCTGTATTCTGGCAAATTGCAGTGAGTCCCAACCTTCGAACTGCCCCGGAGATGAGTTAACTTTCCATGCCATGCATGGAAAGCTGAGCTCGAGCTCGGTTGAGACTCTGTCTGTGCTGTTTGAACTCAAACAGTCAGATTCTTTACTCCACCTCACTGAACAGTCGCTCCGGAGATTTCTCCTTTGCTCGGTTCAGTTTGTCGGTTAAAGTACCGTTTTTCTCTGTTTTCAACCGTATTTAAACTGCATCCTATCGGTTCAGTCTCTGTCTATGGTATTCGTGAGTACTAGATAGGTTTATATTGTTTTTCTATTCTGTGTGGAACTTGTAAACGTTTCATCGGTTCGGTTTGAACCAATCAAGTGTTTAAAAATTCTTTACTTCTACTTTTAGAGTGTAGTTACCGGTTCTTATCGGTTCTAAAAAAAAGATTTTATTACGGTTTTCTCCACGACCAGTAACATGGTCAGGAACCGATAAGAGTGTATTGCCTGGCAGATTGCCATTAAAAGGGTAAGTTTTGTTTAGGACTGGCCATGTCTGAGAAACCCAAAAGAAAAACCGGGCCCACTGGGTTTCAACACTGTAGTGTGTGTGGTGAAGTCTTTGCTAAGGCTGACCCCCACACCATCTGTGTTTATTGTCTGGGGTTTGACCACCTCGATTCAGACTGCCAGATTTGTAAAAATTTTCCTGCAGCTACCTTAAAAAAGAGAGTCAGTAGGCTCAGGGAAAGGGAGGCCAAAAAGTCCGCTGACCCGGATGGCCAGCCCGGTTCGGTTCAAACCGAACCAGAAGGAGTGCCCTCTGACCAGGGCGAAACTTCTTTGGGCAAAAGGAGAACTGAATCCGAGGAGTCTGTTCTGGTTAAGAGAACAAGAAGGGAAAAATCAGCCGGTGTGGATCCAAAAGTTTCTTCTCCAACTGCTGATGAAATAGCCAAAGCGATAAAAATTGTTCAGTCGCTTTCCCTGGTTCCGACTGAACCGGCACCGTCAGGAAGGTGCTCAGTTCCACCGGTTCCGGATTATGATTTGGAGGAATTTTATGAACCGGAGGAGGAGGAAGGAGAGTATGAGGAAAGTGAATGTGATTATGAAAGTCTGGATGTGTCCATTGACCCAGACATCTCCCCAGACAGACCTTCAGGAGTGTCTCCTCCTAGGCTTTCTGAGTCCCCCTCCCATTTCATGTTTTACAAGAAAGTGGCCGAAACCCTTCAGCTTCCTATGGAGGAAGCTGTGGATGACCAGGAGGAGCCTGACTATGTGGAAATGATGGATATCTCAGAGTCCAGGAGGCTGTCTATTCCTTTACACAAGTCTTTTGGGAAACAGACAAGATTTTAAAGACTCTAATTCTATACCTCCTGTGGATAAGAGAATGGACAAAGGGTATACTCTGTCAGGCTCGAATCAGGAGTTCATATCCAGCAATGCAGCCATGTTGGGGTAGTGCAGGCTGCAGCCCGTGAGAGGCTAATATACCCTTGGCTTCACACCCCCCAGATAAGGACTCCAGGAGGATTGATGCCATGGCAAAGAAACAGTACATGGCAGCATCCTTGGGACTCAGGCAGGCCAATTATATGGCCTATACAGCTAGATATCAGAAATCTAGATGGGACACTGTAATGGCTTTAGCTAAACAGGTCCCTGGCCAGCTTGCCAAGGAGCTGGAGCTGGTGGCTGCTGATGGCATTGAGGCATCGAATGTGTAATTCCATGCTGCAGTGGACTCCAGTGATGTTTCATCTAGAGTCATGGCTACATCTGTGGCCCTTCGTAGGATGGCTTGGCTCAGATGTACTAGCCTGTCTCAGGATACCCAGACAAAGGCCATGGATTTTCCTGTTGTGGGTAATTCTCTGTTTGGGGAGCAAACAGAGAACTAAAAGAAAATGGATGAATACAGGACCACCTACAGGAGTGCTCAGAGCCAAGGGAAAGGCAAGCCACTCCTCAGGGCAGCATCCAGTGGCAGGGGCAGGCCTTCATGAGCCTTTCTACCAAGCCCAGGCCTCCTCTTCTGCTTATACTCAGAGGAGTTCTTTAGAGGAGAGGCATAGGGGTACAAGCAGGCATGCTTCCACCCCTCAGCCTAAACCCCTTAAACAGGCACCCTGATGGGTTTGCCAGGGACGATTCTCCACCACCTGTAGGGGCAGGCTGGCTTACTTTGTCCAGGACTGGAGGTCTTTAACATCAGACAAATGGGTCCTGGAAGTAGTAAGCCAGGGACTGGTTCTCAGCTTCAAAAAATTTCCAAAGATGAGAACCAGATCCTTTCCACCTGCAAATCCGTCAGAGGCGCTTGCCCTAGAGACAGAGGTCTCTTCTCTCTTGGCTCTCAGAGCTGTAGAAAGGGTTCCACCCCTACACAAAAGGAAAGGATTGTACTCCAGGTACTTCCTTATCCCCAAAAAGACAGGAGAATGGCGGCCCATCCTGGATCTCAGATATTTAAACAAGCACCTTTTAAAGCCAAAGTTCAAAATGGTGACTCTGGGAATAATTCTACCCTCTCTAAGGCCAGGGGACTGGCTAGTCTCCCTGGACCTCAAGGTTGCCCATTTCCATATTCTCATCAGAAGCTCCCATCGAAAATACCTCAGGTTCGAACTGCCCTCAGGCCATTACCAATTCAGAGCAATGCCCTTCAGCCTAACCTCTGCTCCAAGGGTGTTCACTAAATGCCTGACAGTAGTAGTTGCTTCCCTAAGAAAGCAAAGGATTGCCATCTTCCCATACCTGGACGACTGGCTCATAGTAGGCCAGTCCCCAGACCAAGTCAGGTTACACCTACAGATAACTCAGCAACTGCTCACTTCTCTAGGTTTCCTTCTGAATCTTTCAAAGTCAGTTCTAGAGCCTGTTTAGCTCCTCACCTTTATAGGCGCAGAGCTAGATACAGAAAAGGCAAGAGCCTTTCTTCCCCTGGACAGGCCAAGGACCCTTATCACACTGGCCTCTTCATTCACCTTACAGGTGTCTCGACCAACAAGGCATTTTCTGCAGCTCCTGGGGCACATGGCTGCTTCTACAGCAGTGGTGCAGGGAGCAAGATTTCAGATGAGGGACATTCAGTTCCACTTGAGAGCCTTTTGGTCTCAGAAAAAGGACCCTCTGACCAAACTGATCCCAGTGACTCGAACCCTGATCCAGTGGTGGCAGGATCAGGACAATCTGACGGAGTTCCTTTTGTCACTCAGTCTCACTCTTTAATCCTTACTACAGATGCCTCCCTCTTGGGGTGGGGGGCCCACTTGGGAGACCTGACCACCCAAGGGTTGTGGTCTCCTCAGGAATCTCTGTTTCACATCAATCTGTTGGAACTCAGAGCAGTGTTTCTAGCACTTTGAGCTTTTTCCAAGTCTGTTCAGAACAAAGTTGGTCAGATCAGGACAGACAATACCACCACAATGTGGTGTATCAACAAGCAAGGGGGCACTCGGTCTACTGACCTTGTGCACAGAAGCAGTGAAGTTGGTCTGCTGGCTTTCCTGAACACCTCCTTACAGCAGTACACCTCTAGGCAAGGACAATGTCCTGGCAGATACCCTCAGCAGGATATCTCAGGGCCGTCACAAATGGTCACTGGATCCCCTGGTTTTGGAGGTGATCTTCTCCAGATGGGACACCCCACAGATAGATCTTTTTGCAGCCCCAGACAATCACCAACTTCCCCTCTTTTGCTGCAGGCCCCCAGTGTTGGGCTCAGTCCCCCTGGTTCTCAATTGGGAAGGGAAGTTCCTGTATGCTTCCCTCCCTTCCCTCTCCTGTTCAAGGTGCTAGTCAAAATCAGGTCTCAACCCTGCAGGGTGATTCTGATTGCTCCAGACTGGTCCAGACAGCCCTGGTACCCTCTCCTGTTGTCCTTAGCAGTCCACCTTCCCTCGTCTCTTCCCAGGAATTACAACCTGTTAACCTGTGCTCAGGGAAGGGTTTGGTACCCGAATCTCGAATCTCTCAATCTCAAGGCCTGGCTCTTGAAGAGTTAGAGTTTGCTGATTTACACCTCTCTCAAGGTGTTATGGACATTCTGAAGGCTTCGAGGAAGCCTTCCACCAGAACCACTTATAATTCCAAATGGAAAAGATTCTCCATGTGGTGCTCTGGGAAGCATATTTCCCCAGAGTCTGCTGACCTGCCCACAGTCCTTGACTATATGGTTCATCTGAATAGCTTGGGACTCAGACCAGCTACACTAAAAGTGCATCTGGCAGCTGTCTGCTTTTCTTTCAGCAGGTAAGCCTTCTTCCCTTTCAGCTCACCTGTATTCTCAAAGTTTTCAAGGGATTGCTTCATACCAATCCGCCATTCAGGGACCCTGCCCCTGCCTGGGACCTTAATGTTTGCATTGCTCAGCTTATGCAACCCCCTTTTGAGCCTTTGTCCTCAGCAGAGCTTAAGTACTTGACTTGGAAAACTGTATTCTTGGTGGCCATCACTTCTGCCAGGTGCATAAGCGAGTTACAAGCCCTGTCAGTGGAGCCTGATTTTATCTGTTTCCATAGAGATAAGGTGGTCCTCAGGACTAACAGGAAGTTTTTACCTAAGGTGGTTTCAGACTTCCACCTTAATCAATCTATGCCTCTTCCTGTGTTCTTCACTGACCATTCCTCCTCTGGTGAGAGGAGGTTGCACAGTTTGGATGTGAAAAGAGCCCTTAGCTACTACATAGAGCGTACCAAGGGTCACAGGTTTGAATCCCTCCAACTGTTCCTCACTTATGGTGAGGTTGGTAAGGGAAAACCTGCCACTAAAAGATTCATTGCCAGATGGATTGTCTCTTGCATTCAATTTTGCTATGAAAAACTAGGTTGGATTCCACCCTCAGGCCTGAGGGCTCACTCTGCCAGAGGTACAGCTGCTTCCCTGGCTGCTGCCAGGGATATTCCCATCTTAGAGATATGTGAAGCAGCTACGTGGAAAACAGTTCACACTTTTACCAAGCATTACTCTCTGGATATCCAGGCTAGGAGTGATGCTCGGTTTGGCACAGCAGTGCTTCAGAGCCTATTTCCTAAGTAGGTTCTGTCCCTCCTCCATGGAGGTACTACTTGAGTAGTCTGCAATTTGTCAGAATACAGCAAGACTTCATGTTGTTTGAAGAAAATTACTCACCTTAGTAATGTGTCTTCTAATGAGTCTTGCTGTATTCACTTCGCCTTCCCCTCTCAGAAACTGGTTTTGGGATGTGGGTGGGCAAGTAGCAATGTTGGCACTCAGGAGGTGCCCACCTTTTATTATCACCCTTTTTCTTTGGGTGACTGGGTGTTGTGTTATTTCATTTTTTGGGTTTCCTGACTTGAGTCTTTGTTTTGGGACCAAAAAATCTGTTTATTATATTTAGTAGCCAGTTGGCTAGTATAGGTTTACAGCTTCCACCCAGGACACTCAGTGAGTTTAGCTCGTAAAGATCTGACGGTTTGAGTTCAAATAGCAGACAGTCTCAACCGAGCTCGAGCTCAGCGTTCCATGCCTGGCATGGAAAGTTAACTCTTTCATCTCAGGGGCAGTTCGAAGGTTGGGACTCACTGCAGTTTGTCAGAATACAGCAAGACTCCATTAGAAGAAACAACATTACTAAGGTGAGTAATTTTTTCTTCAGCATTATCCAAACTAGACACCCAGTACCACAGAGCCATAAGATTTATAACAGGGGCACTCGATTCCACTCATCATTGCTCTCTGTACGCTCTCGTAGGCCGGCTGTTGCTCAGGTTGACATCAGAAGAATGGAGCACTCTGGACTTAACGTGCAATCAAAAAAAAAAAAACTTCTCCAGTATATCTCTTTGACTGTCTTACCGTCTGCTCCCCGAGAAATTACGCCTTGAGAAACCTTTCATACTTATCTTTCTAGGGACGTGGATATGTTCAGTCCACACTTACTCGAAGGTTTCTTGCCGCTTTAAATCTTGCCGGAAGGTCTTCAAGCTGGCTCCTCCCACCGACCCGGGTGGTAAAACTCTCTGCTCCGCCCCATGACGCCAGATCTTCCTTACTGCTTGAAAGCTCAGGTTCCCTCCTTAGTGCTCTGCGTTTTAGGCTGGATTCGCACTCTTTGGTTAACCCGAAACTAATTTTACTTTTTACAAGACTTCAGTCTGCATCTTCCCTCGCAGCTGCGATGGACAAATAGACTCCCGGATTTCGTTGGTGCCCCTTTGGGCAGAAGATGTCCCGGACCAATCCGCACACCACGTGCGTTTTTTGCCTTGGACTCGTCCATGACTCACAGGCTTGTGAGTTATGCAAGTCCCCTTCGACCGGTCCTGGGACACGCTGCCCGATTGCTGTTGGGCGACCGAGCGTTATCTCCGGTCAAATGAAGGAGGCCCGTTGAGTGGTGTCCGCGGCTGTAGACTTCGTATGAACAGCTACGAGCAGATGATAGCCCTCGAGGAGGCGGCCCAGGTCGCATATTCATCTTCCACCGGTGCGGCATTTATCCGCTTCTCTTGGAATCCTCCTACACAGCTTCTTTAAAGAGCTTTACCAGTCCCCTCTCCACCAAGGAGAAGGCGCCCGGACATTCCTCTTGGTCCAGAAGGACCCCAAGGGTAAGTCCCACTGTCGGCGTTCGTGGGAGCGGGAGAGGTCCCCTTCCCCGGAGAGCAGACAGTCTACTGCAGTCGAGGTTGCGGCTAAGGCCGCTGGCTTCACGGTGTCCCCGTCAGCTCAGCCGGCTGAGACACCCGTCGACACGATCGAGATTTTTCTCGACTTGTTGGAAGTCTGTCGACCGGAGAAGCAGACAACCCTTCTTCACCGGTTCCCCCGGTGGAAACCGAGAATTTCTTATGCGGGTCTGATTAAGGTCCCTGAACCAAGGGAGGCGGGTTTCCCCTCCCTCAGACCCACCCTCGGAAACACCGAAGGGCTCTGTCTCGGACCGCTTCTCGGTCCAGCCCGATTCCATGCGTCATGGCCCGGTCTCTATCTAGCACCATGGGCGGCGGCACCACTAATCCTCGTCTTCCTCCTCTGGAGGATAAGCTCTAGCGCAAATTAACGTCGGCGCTACGAAGAGCTAATGTGGCAACTCCTTTTGACGAGGAATAGGCAGACTTAACGTCGTCTTCCCTGGCCATTAAGTAGCTGTCACCTGGCGGCGAAGACAACCCTGCAGCGGTCGAGGCGAGCCGGCACGGTTGTTTGGGCGGGATGGCTCGCCACCCATTAGTGGGGCCCGCCCTCCACAACCTAAATTTGGGCCCGTCCAAAGTTCTCAGTCAAAGTCAGGGGCTTGCCCATCGGTTTCAGTTACCCTCACTCCGATCGACCCGGCGGTGGAGGGTAGGCTCAGGCAACAGCAGCTTTTAGCGAACTCGCGCGAGTCTGATGATGATGACTCCTTGATCTTCCCTTGTCAATCTTCACCATTCATTACTTCCCTGGGTGTAAGCCGGAGGCGCACCCGTCCGCGAAACTCTTTTTTTTTTTTTTTTAAAAGTTGCCCTAGCGGCCCGTAGCCCTCGAGGAAGCGGCGTCATCTGGTGGCCGTTAGTAGCGACAACTCCTCCTCCAACTCAGTTCTGTTTCTCCCCCGTCAGGCAGCACCTGTTCGCGATAGCTAACCCGAAAAGTGCGTATCCGACTCCTTTTCTACACTCGGCGCCTACCGGTAAGACTGTTCCTTTTTCTTTCCTTTATGCGGCGCGGTGTATTTCCGACTGTGTTTAATCTTCTTATTTTATTGCGTTATGTCGGTTCTGGAGCGAAACGTTCTTCTAAGGCCAGGCCGTGCCTATGCGTCGAGTGCTCCTCGGCCGGCATTTCTCCGTCTCGGACCCGGCATGGCGTCTGTCTTGGGTGCCTGGGACCCAACCATAATATGGATTAGTCACGGCGCATGTTTCTCGATGGACCGTCGCGTCTCGAAATCGTAGCGTACAAGCTCGGCAAGGCCCGCCGACTTCAGGGGACTGGCGTGGCTTCAGCAGGGAGATCTCGGGCGAGGATCGCCAGGCCTTTCCCGGGTCCCCTCCGGGCCTATCTGATCCGAGGAGGAGAGGTCTCTCTTCCCTTCTTGCGAGGGGGCCTTCGCCCGGTGTGGGAAGCGTCGTAGCCCCCTCCGGGGCGCCCGGCGTGACACGCCTCGGCAGTCACCTCTTCCGGAGGTGCGAGGCTCCCCGTCAAAGGCCTGACGCTTGGCTGGGCCCGGCTCGGTGGACCCTCGGCGTCGCCTCGCGGCGCGTTTTTTGGATCCGGCGCCGTTAGCGGTGCCGGTGTCAGCAGCGCCCGTTCAGCGCCCGTTCAGATCGGCGCGCTTCGCCGTACCGGTGTCGAAGTGGCGCCCGTTCGTGGCGCCGCTTCAGAATCCAGCGCCGTTCGCGGCGCCGGTAATCAAAGCAGCGCCGTTAGCGGTGCCGTTTTGGCCTTGGCGCCGTTCCGCAGTGCCGATAGGCCTAGGCGGCGCCGCCAGCAGATGCGCCCGCCTTCAGCCTTCGGCGTCGGCGGCCTTCCCCCTCCTCCAGGCCCGGTGCCGGGTCTGCGAGCCGCTGAGGGTGTGGGGTTGAGGCCTTCATGCTGCCCGGTGCTGGGGCGCGGGTGCGCTTTCGGTACCGGGGCCGTTCGGCGGCCCGTGGCCCTCGAGGGACCCCTGGGGGTGGCCAGCATCGAGGAGGTCCCTGCACCGGTCACCGTCCTCCTCGGAGGATGATGACTCAGATGTGGACCCATCCTGGCATCCCCATTCTTCGGAATCTGGGTCCTCGGTGGCTGGGGGTACCAGGCTGGCACGGCCCGGCCCTCCTGTCCCCCTTGCCGTCGTCTCCTGAGGTTCCTCGACTAGGGGTGGCCGGGGTCGGGGGCGGCCGTGGGGGTGACGGAGGAGGGCTCCCCTCTCGGAGGGTCCGGTGACAGCTACCCCCGGTGCTGTGACCTCCTCTGGGGTTGGGAACATTGCAGTGGGGAGGAGGGCCCTCTCGGAGATCCGAGGGGTTGAGGGCAGAGTGTCCTGCTGCTCGGTCTTCTTTGGCCACCTCAGGGGGGTGGCCAGGAGCAGTAGCGCGAGCCCGCCCTCCCCAAGGGTTCCTAGGGTGTCCTCTGGCCAGGCGTTTGTGTGGCTGCCCTTCTGGATCCATGCAGTCCAGGCGTAAATCACAGGGGAGTTTCTCCCCAGGGCTCTTCCAGGTTCCGCTTCCCCAGGTTCCATTCTGCAGCCTGGTTGATATCCGGGGATCCCTCCTGCTAGAGCTCCCTTCCCGGTTCCAGAGCCCTGCCAAGCAGTTGCCTCACCAGTGCCCCTCTCCCATCTCTGCCTTCCTGCACCCAGCTCCCAGGCATGGTCCCTCTGGGTCCGTTCTCTGGGAGTTCAAAATGCGGTGACCCTTCCCTCATATGTTAGTTACATGCATGATAGGTCTTCGACTCTCCCCACATGTAGGAATCCTCTGGACATTTCAGTTCCCAATCATCCTGCCTCTCCATACTAAGAGAGAGAGAACCCCACTCATCTGTCCTCGATGCTGATTTCACAGAATATCAAGCGTTTCCTCGAGGATGGTGAGGGATCTTGGTTTCCCTACGTTAGGAGACAATACCGAGAGCGGGTGGCCAGTAATTCCTTAAGGTGAATTCAGTGCCCAGCATCTGATGGTACCTTCTGGCCTATCCCTCCAGGAAATCTATCGGTCCTGGCAGTTCCCACCGTTCTTCCCAGCCCGGCGGACTGCCAGCGTAGGTATTGTGCCCCTCTGGTCTCTAGGTTCCCTTCCCAACCGATCCTCAGGTTTGGTATACCTGGATACTCCTTCTGGGCAGCACGTTGCCTGGCGCCGACAGCCCACGGATTCGGACTCTCCAGTTCGACCCGTTGGGGGCGAAAGAGTATTCTCTTCTTGGCGTGCGATGCATGTATTGCATCACATCCAGGCTCACCACCTGGCGGCATCTGTGGTGATGATGTCCCAGCTGCTGGCATCTGCCTGACGCGGAGCAAACCAGACAAGCCGTTGCCCTCTCCGGCGTAGGCCTGGAGCTGGCAAGACACCAAGCAAGGGCATCTTATGGCCTCCAATGAGGTGGCTTCCAGGCTAGCGGGGACAACCCGGTCTGCATCAGGCCCGGCACAGCAAGCCGTCTCTCAGGTTGTCACCCTGGCCCGGCGTAGGTGATCGCTCCGCCTTCCGGGGACCCGTCTTTTCTCATCCAGAGCTAGGAGACTTTTACAGGGGCTCCCTCCGTCTCCCTCGTCCTCGGGAGCACCTCACCACTCTTCTCCCCGAGGCTTTCTGAATAAGCCAGGGTCTTCTCCTTCTGTTTCTCTCACAGCAGAAGGCTGAAGTCTTGTTCCCTCAGGGTATGGCCTCTTCCCCTCTGGGAAGAGAAGCAATACTCACCCAGGAAGTAATGAATGGTGAAGATTGACAAGGGAAGATAGGAAAAGTGCGTAGCCTACGTAATTCATGATCTTCTCTTGTATCTTCACCATTCATTACTCGCTAGCCCACCATCCCCTCAATTAGCCTCTTCCTGCTTAGCTTCTCCACCTCCCGTCTCCTTCCTCTCTCTGCATTATATAAAATATAGAGAAAAGCTTCATTTTTCCAAAAAAAAAAAAAAAAATACATCTTCTGGGGGTTTAAATCAGAAAAATTATTTACTCTAAGATTCATGGGGCATCTGCGATTGCATTGGCGATCAGACTGCACCAACTATCTCTTGCTATTCTTGCCTTGCAAGATACCTCTGAGTTATTTGGCCTGGCTCAGGCTATTCAGGTTTGATCACTGCAATCCATGTTCAGGTAGTTGCCCTGAAATCTAATCCCCCTCTGTTGCTTGCCTTGCAGAGCAGAGAGCAAAATGCGTCTGTTCCTTTCTCTTCTAAAAAAAAAAAAAAAAAATGCTGAGGAATCTACTCCGACTGCTATAGGCATCTTGATCTGGGTCCATGCATCTGATTAAAAATTTTTTTTTCTCTATCTGTAAAAAAAAAAAAAAAAAAGGAGAGAGAAATCAAACAGAAGGCCAAATGAGAAGGTAGGCTATCCTTCCAAAGCGCTGGTTTGCTAAATGGTTCTCCCTTTAAGTGTCCTCCTGGACAATTTTCAATGAAACTCTGCTGACCATATCAATCTTAGCCAGCTAAGCCTTGGCAGACATAGCCAGTCAGTCTGAGTCCACGTTTCTATCTTGGAGCGTACAAGAAGGCTTACATTTTTCCAAATTACAGTGCCCTGACCGCCTCCCTATCTGGCCTGTTAAGGAAAAGGATGCCTAAGAATGTTACCTGGGAACCAGCCTGTGAACAAGCCTTTACAAGACTGAAGGAGGCACTGTGCAGTGCTCCTGTATTGGTAAGTCCAGACTATAGTAAACTCTTTGTAGTCCAGACTGACGCCTCAGATGTGGGTATTGGGGCAGTACTGAGTCATACATCCAGCCAAGGGAAAGATCACCCCATAGTCTACCTCAGTAAGAAGTTGCTTCCAGGGAGCAGTCTTCCTGTATAGTGGAAAAAGAGTGCCTTGCCATGGTGTGGGCACTAAAGAAGTTAGAGACATACCTATGTAGGCAGCATTTTGAGGTACAAACATATCACAACCCTCTGGTTTGGCTGGCACAAATGGGTAAAACAAATGGTAGGCTGTTAAGAGGGAGCCTTGCCTTTCAAGGTTATGACATGATTGTCTCACACAGGGCAGGGGCAGCCCATGAAGATGCCGATGGGCTTTCGCATCAATTTGGGCAATGAACTAACTTGGGAAGCTCATCCCATGCTGGAATGGATCCTCCAAATTCAGTCTAGGAGGGGAGGATTGTGACGCTCTGCCCATCTACTTGTCATTGTTGTATAATATTTGTATTATAAATAAATGTGTATGTGATTGTCCACTTAGGACACACCAGCCAGCAAGTAAAGAGGCTTGATCTTTTACCTCAAAGGTGTCTGTATGACTGAGTCAGCAGGCTGTCATAAAACTGGCCAGTGGAAACACTGAAGACTTCATTCCAGAGTGACAGTGTATAACACCTTATAACATGCTTCTGCTTTTGAAGCTAGGTCCAAATATGCACTTTATGACTCTTGAAGGAAGAGGACATTTGGCTGATCCCAGTTGGTTTTCACACCTAGAAAGAACTGGTGACAGGATGTGGGTTTATGAGCCATCAAATGAACCTGCTTGCAAAGAGATTGTCATATGTATTTTTTTAATTGGTAACTGCTGATTTCCAGCCAGCAGAAAAATAATATCCTTTTGAATATCCATACTCTGATTATAGATTTATCACAGGGCTGACAGTGACCTCATGGGTGCTGTGACCTCACAAGGAGGAGGGTTAATGGATTTTCAAAATGTCAAGCATCTGAAAAAAGGCTTTTATGTCTGGACTCTAAGAGGAGTGAGATGCACTTGGTCTCTGGACTGAAAACAGGCACTTCTGTTAACAGTTAGCTAGGCGAGAACCCTAAGTATTCAGGCTTTCTTTTTGTTCTGTAATTTCCAATTTAGTTCTGACTGTAAGTTTTGTTATATGTTCTGTGTTTTGTATTTTATCTATTTTCAATTTTTAGTAAACACTATTTTCCTTGAAATTCTGCCTGTGCCTTCTCAGTTTCTTTTGCATGTGAATGCTGAAACAGTGTTTAAAATTCTGACAGCTGTTAAGAGCTCAAAATGGTGTGTTACTGCCTTGCTAAAGTTAAGAATATACCTAGGTCTCATATTGAGTCATAAGGGTACATTTGGGAACCTGGCTGGGTGCACTGGGTGGAGGATTGTATTGCATCCCCTGAAGAAAATACATATCTGGGCCTGTTAACTGGGTGTGCTAGCGAAAAGGTTCACATGTTATGCATGGGGGATTTTAACTTGGGTGACATATCTTGGGATAATGGCACTGCACTTACTATTGCAGGCAAAAAACTTCTAGCCTGTTCTAAACAACTCAACCTCCAACAATGTATTTCAGCACCAACTAGGGGAAACAACATTTTAGATCTTGTGTTTCATAGTAATCATCTTAACATTCAAGGCGTTACTATTTCGTCCCCTATTTGCAATAGTAACCACAGTTCAATTAAGTTTTCCCTAGAACAGTATGTTTCCATAAACATTAACAAAACTATAATTTATATAATAAAGCGGATTTACCAAGTATTATAGCCGCACTCAGGGGCATCGACTGGGATAATATTATGTCCTCATCTGATCCTGAAAGTTGTTGGGATTTCTTTAAACAAACGGTATTACAGTTGAGAGATAAATATATCCTATATATTGTCAAGCAAGGGCAAAGGAAGCATAGGCCAAAATGGTTGTCCAAAAATATTCAACGAGCATTAAGACTAAAAACAAAAAAAATTCTATATATTTAAAATCACAGACTAAAGAGCATTGATCTGCCTATGTAAAAGTTCAAAAGAAATGCAAATCCATGATAAGAAAGGCTAAAAAAGGTTGGGAACTAAATCTTGCCAAGAACACTAGTAAAGATAATGGAAAGATGTTTTATTCTTATATTAACTTATTAAAACACCTACTTGTCAGGTTGGACCCCTTCTGCATAACTCTTAATCTTTGTTACAATCCCTTAGATATGGCTAACATCTTAAATCAAAAAATGTGTGATGTATATAGCAATAAATCCATTCAAAATGATGTTAATATACATGTAATAAATGAATCACTTATCAAATTATCAGACAGTATGGTTCATGAGAAACTTATATTACTTAATAAATATTTCCCAGGCCCAGATAACATTAGTGGTCACCTGCTATATTTACTTGCTGATCATATTTCTCAGCCCTTACATCTACTTTTCGAATATTGTTTATAGTACAGTTTTGTGCCAATACAATGGAAGTCCGCCCGTGTAATACCGATTTATGAAAAAAAGGGCCTCGTTCTAATTGGGAAAATTATCGACCTATTAGTTTGACATCAACTGTTTGTAAAGTACTTGAGAGTCTAATAAAAGATCTTATTAGTGATACACTTAACATCGTTGATATACTGTAGAACAACATGAGTTTAAAAAGGGCAGGGGATGCCTAAGCAATTTGATGTGCTTCTATGAAAACGTTAGTAGAAACGTAGATAATGGCACCCTTTGGGATATAATTTATCTCGATTTTAGTAAGGCATTTGATGTTATGGCTCATCACTCCTTAATTGCTAAATTATTATATACTAAAATTAATAAACATATTATTACATGGATTAAAAATTGGTTAGTTCATAGAACACAGACGGTTTTAATAAATGGCCATTTATCTGACTCTCAACCTATTAGCAGTGGAGTCCCTTGGGTCTGTCTTGGGCCCCTGCCTATTCCAAATATTTATAGCAGACCTTACTGAAAACTGTTTTGTCAACTTCCATAAAATATGCAGATGATGTTAAACTTGGTGGGCCATGCGATAGTGAAGATATGGTCTCCATTAATTAAATGGGAACTGAATAGTATATCTGATTGGGTTAATATCTGGGGTATGCGATTAAACCTGTTAAAGTGTAAGTTGATGCATGTTGGTTCCAGCAACCCCTTGGCCATTTACATTTTAAATGGGATACTGCTGGAAACTACCACCAATGAAAAGGACTTAGGCTTTACATAACAAACGATCTTGGGTATAACAAACAGATTAATGAGGCTATTGATAAGACGAATGATTGATGAATTATACTATAACGGATGCTCTCTCTCTCATGGTAACAGTGTTTTCTATGTGCTTATGTAAATATCTGTATCCAAATTTGTATATAATATCTGTAAACACTGTCAGTAATCTATACATGAAATTTGTATATAATATCTATATTATGTAATATAATATAATATAATATAATATAATATATAATATAATAGGAGGCAGTATAGCGCAGTGGTCTAAGGCTCTGAGCTGCAAATCTGGTGACATCCAGCAGACCAGACCTGGGTTTGAATCCCACAGCTTCCACTGCATACTGTGTGACCCTGAGCAAGTCACTTAACCTCCTTGTGCTCCCAGGTCGCTCCTGTAAAAAAGCTTTCAGCTTAGTGTGCTATACCTGGTTAAACAACTAAATAAAAAAAAAAATCTGTAAATGTCTGTAATCTATATATGACAGCTATTCCTGTAACTGTACCCTCTCTGTTGTCTGTCCCTCCATGTGACGAGGTACCTTTGTAAATGAGCCATTGTCTCAAAGGTTGTAAAACCGATACTTCAAAATAAATAAATCTGGTAATATGGTCTATTAAAAGAAACATTAAATCAAGAGATCCTGGAGTTATGTTGCCATGATATAGAGCTTATGCGAGACCACAGTTAGAATACTCATCACAACTTTGGAATCCATATAAAAAGGGAGAGACTGCATCACTGGAAAAAATCCAGAGGAAATTTACCAAAAATATTAAAGGTCTTTTTAATGTTCCATATGAACAATGTTTAGAATGCTTAAATTTGATGCCATTATCACTTAGGTGCCTCCGGGGTGATTTGATTTATATGTTTGATATTGTAAATGACCCATACCTGTTTGCTCAAATGGGTTTCATGTTTAAAAACAACATCTACACTAGAGGTCATCTGCTGCAGATAAGTAGGGCTAAATTCTATCATGTGTCACGGAAATATTATTTTACAGAAAGAATTATAAATCCCTGGAATAACCTACCTTTAGAAATTGTTACTAGTGACAACAAAACAACTTTTTAAAATCGCCTTGATAAATATATCTTTAATAAAGCCAAATTTGGGTTCTATAATTGATTACGGTGCAGTTACGGGCCTCTCCACCCCCTTGCACCTAACTACCTTAGTCTGAACCTTAGTATGATTTGACCCCCAGAACTCGAGGCTAGTAGGTGATTCAGACCCAAAACAGACAGGAGGGTTACCCTGTTTGTCTCCTGTTCACACTATTGTACTTTGAGGTTTGGCACTGTGGACGCAGAGGGCCTGACCTGCGGAGCGCGTTTGTGACATCCTCTCAGTCCCTTCTCCTCGTTGTTTTGGAGAAGGAAAAAAAACATTAAAAAAATAAAAGAAAGAAACCGGCAGAGAAAGCATTCCCCACCCCCACCCCTTTCTTTGGAGGAGCCTGTAGTTGTTTGCTGTTGGAGAAGGGAGACACTTCCTTTTTTATTCCATTTATATGGGGAAGGCTTGCAGGAGAGCAAGCCTACTAAGGGACCAAGAGACATATTTTGGAGTTGCAGCCTAAACTCCTTTACCTGGTGCAACTTGAATCCAGGAATGTTAGTGTTTTTGTAGGCTTTGTATATGAGCATATAGGTGTGGCAGATTATCAAGTAAGGGATCACTGTCACCACCACCCTCAGAAGCACATTGAAGTTCGGAATCAGAAGGCCATCCAGACTCCTCAAACATTTGAATCAAAATCCATTCAGAATGAATGTGAACAAGGAAAACTAACCCTACCACTCAAAATTAGGCATTGTAGCTAATACAGCATTTAGGTGAATGGGGCAATTTGCAACTTTTCTCACACCTGTTGTTTGTTTCTGTGGCAGCAAAACGTTTTCTGGTAGTCTGCTTTGATGCAGATTTTAAGCACTTAAGTGTACATGTGCATAGCCTGAGGATTTTGAAACCACACCAGAGAAATGACTCCTATGAAAGCAGAGTCATGGTGAACCCCTTACCCCACACTGTATTGTTTTGGCCTAATCCAGGTCTACATACCAAATTGTTCGCATGTTTGATTGTCTTTCCTTGAGAATTTAAATCTTTCTATACAATTTTGGTCAAAAATTCAGTAGCAAGAAATTATCGATTTTGTGTGTGGAATGGTTAAAATTGCAGATACTGCAATAATTGCGGGTATAGTTTTCCAGTGGCCATACCCTTGACCCCCTCAGCAGTAGGAAGCTGTGTCTGCTTTAGCCTAACTGCCCTCCTAGCTTCTCTAGTTCTCAGCTGGTACCCTCCCCATTCTTTCTCCCCCCTGCTTTTCTTTGTACTTTATGAAGGCCTTTTTCTTGGCCTTCCCTGCTTCTCTGACCCTTTCTGAGAATCACATTAGTCACTTGTAGCTCTTACTCTTGGTTATTGTCCTCCGGCATATCTTTGATCCCTTGAGAATGGTTCCCTTTATTGACTACCACTCTCTACCCCTCCTGTGCTGTCTACCCTGACTAACTTGTCCAGAACAAACTCCTTCACAAGGTCGATGTTCACCCTTCTAAAATCGATGACCTCAGCTTTTGATTGGGGTTTACCAGTGTCCAGGGCCAGCTAATGCCATATAGTTATGTTGTCTGTTCCCAGTGGGTGCCCTACTTGCACAACTCCTACTGTCTCCGAGTTAATGAGCACCATATCAGGGATGGCAGCCTGCTTAGTGGGTTCCTTAACTAGTTGTACCAGCAGACAGTACTGGACTGTATCCAGCAAGGCCTGACTTCTGGTGTTCCTGGTAGCCGGAACCTCCCAGTCGATGTTCGGCAGCTTGGGTCACCCACCACCACCCTGATTAACACTCCCCTGACTAGTTCTTCCCCAAGCTCCTTATCCTTCCCCTCTGCCTGTCTTGGCAGTCTATAGATGACCCCACCTGTATTTTCTTAATCGAAGCTGCTGTAAGCTACACGCAGAGTGACACTGTCTCCCCGTTCCTCCCCCCGATGTGTCCATCCTCCACAGCCTCAACTGGATCCCTGACATAGAGGGCTACACTTTCCTCTTTACCTTTTCCTCTATCCCTCCTAAACATGGTGTAGCCTGAGACTGTCAGGTCCTAGACGTTATTTTCAGAGGCCCAAGTCTCTGTGATGGCTACGAGGTCCACCTCAGTGTCTGCCATCATCGCCTGGAGCTCACCAATTTTATTACCTGGACTCCTGGCATTGAGGCCGACCCCCTCCCATTTAACCCTTGATCCCCTTTGACTGTTTACTTGTCCTTTTCATTTGTTCCTCCCTGGTCTCCTTCTTTTCGTGTTGATTGCAGGCTCTGTGGTCCCCTCTCCTTGGTGCCGTCCCCTAACCTAATTTGGACCTCACCTCTGTTTTTGCCATGTGCCTCTACAAGACCCCAGATTAAGGGAGTACTCACTAGGTTCCCCTTCCTCTCTTCTAATATCTTGGTTGCCCTAGACTCAGTGCCCCCCTCACCCCCACAGCAGTCAGGTTAAATGTCTGATAAAGACATCAAATTTCTGCCCCAACGCACTAGCCTCCTCTTTTGTCAGGTGAAAACCATCACCCTTGAAAAGCCTCCTGTCCCAGAAGTCCCTCTAGTCCTTTACAAAGTGGCACACCTTCTCCTGACATCAACTCCTCCATCTCCCCCACCCCACCCCACACAGGGATGACCTCAGAAAAGGCCTGAGAGGCCAAGAGTGCCTCTAATCTGTCCGCCAGACTGCTGAAGTTCTGCCTCACCACCTCCATAGTCTGGTTAGTGAGATCGTTGGTACTCCGGTGTACAGCAACCCCGGCTTCCCCCCTTCTCCACCACCATCCTCCCTATCCTGTCTATATCCTGGATGGCCATTGGCCCATGAAGGCACTTGACCATTTTCCTCCTGTCAAGCCATCCTTTCACCACTCTGTTTGGCATCACTGACTCCCTGATCACCAAGACTCTCCAGTTGATTTCTTCCTGATCTTCCCTGTATCAGTCTTCGCCATTCATCACTGGTGGGTCTAGCCGGAGGTGCTAGGACCCTGCGGGAAGCTTATAGCACTAAACTTTTTTCAGCTTCCTAAGGAGGAGGAGCCAACATCTGGGACGGTGCCGCACCCAAGGTCAGCGTATTACATGGTGCTCGCAGGTTGGCCAGTAACCTACGCTGGTTCCTCCACCACCTCAGTTCTTCTTTTCTCATTAAGATGCATCACCCTGTGGGAGCTGAGCCACCATCTTGTTACTGCGTATAGTGAAAAGTTTGCAAGAGTTCTGCTGATGTTCTGCTTCTGCTACTCCACGCCATAGAGTCTTAGAAACTGGTAAAATTGTTCTTTCTAGGGATGTGGATTTGTTGTTCATCCACACTTCTTGGCATGTCCCTTTCCCCTTTAATTCTTGCCGGAAGGTCTTAAAGCTGGCTCCTCCCACCCACCCAGGTGGTATAACCCTTGGTTCTGCCCCATGACGCGAGATCTTCCTTTCCACTGGAAGATTCAGGTTGCCTCCTCACTGCTCCCATGTTTTATAGGCCCTGGCTTTGTTTTCTTCGGATTCTTTGAAGATTAAGCTCGTTCAAGCTAGCAATTGTAATCGTTGTTTCTCGATCATGGAAGACAAGTCTTCCCCCGGTTTCTGCCAGTGCCCGTGCGGTCAGAAAATGTTGCTCACGGACCCACATACTGTGTGCATCTACTGTTTGGGTGTCGGCCATGACACTCAGGTCTGCAAGATGTGTCTAACTTTCCACCCAAACGTTCTCGACGATCGTCTCGCACAACTCAAATTGGGCAGGCCCGAAAAACGGAATCCACTGGTGAAATCGAAGGAAGCCTGTTGTGCAGTCTCTGCGACTTTGGGGTCCACCGAGCAGTTGGAGCAAATGCAGGCCTTCAAGGCAGAGGCAGCGCGGGCTGCGGAGCTCTCCTCTTGGCCAATTTTTTTTGTTCCACTCAGTTTGGGCTCCACCTTGTCGGGCTCCTTTCGGGAGATGTGCCAGTCACTCCCCACTAAGGGCGAGGGACCTTTGGGCGCGCATTTCTCCCGGTCCCTTAAAAAGGACAAGGAACCAAGAGGTTCTTCGTCTCGATGAAGACGTTCTTGGGATCGAGAGCGATCTTGGTCCCAGGAATCTCCAGTCTCGACCTTGGTTAAGATTTTGACTTCGGCTGCAGGATTCTCGGTCCTGCCATCTGGTCAGCCGGCCAGTGTCTCGATTGACGCGGTTGAGATCACTCTCGACCCAGTCGATCTGTTGTCGCCCGACGAGGTCAACAACTCTCTTAAGACTCCAGTTCTGTTTCTCTCTGATGAGGAGACCCAGCCTGCTGGCAGTCCCATCAAGGAGCCTGTCCCTGATCCAGGAAAATCAGTGGTTCCCCAGTGTCTCGGCGACCCAGTCAGCCAGTCCGATCGAGGTCTAGGTCTTTAACCCCCCCAATCGGCAGGGCGAGAAGGCACATAAGCATCAAGAAAAGGAGACGCCGACATTCATCTTCGTTGTCCTCTGATGAGGAGAGACTTCGATGGAAACTCCATTGATGCTACGAAGATCTCATGTGGCAACAACTGATCTTGTCCAGCCAGAAACCGGCTTCAGTTTCCACACTGGCCATTACTTGGCTTTCGCCTTCTAGGCTGAAGCCGGCTCCATCGAAACCAGTCATCTCGGTTCCTCTGCCTGTGGAGCTGGTAGAACCCAAAATCAACCTCTCCAGCGATAGTGGTGGAGCCGCACCTAAACAGCCCACAGGAGGAGCTCCTTCGAAGGAAGCACGGACTGTTCCAAGTCTTCCCCGCAGGATTTCGGTCACCCTCATGCTTGACTGCCCCAGGCACGTGGAAGGGGACCATGGTGGCTGGCCAATTTGTCAAGATACTTTGGATTCTGATGACTCCGGCCTACACTCTGGTCCATTCGACGAAGAGTCAGTGGGTAGTCTGTCGATGGAGAAAGGCCCTTCGTCTTTACTGGGGATTCTCTACCTCATCTCCGAATCCACGGGGATGCCCCTGGAACCTGTCCAGAAATGGGTGGAGTACCCCTTTACAGATACCCTAAAAGGGGAGGACACCCCAAAGGAAGCCTTCCCAGTGGCCGAGGCCATTGTTGGTCTGGCTTTAGAGCTTTGGCAGCATATTGCCTCCTGTCCAGCGCCGTCTGCCCAGATGGCCCGCAAATATGCGGTGCCCATTGGGTCCCTCTTGGAGTTCACAGAACACCGCTTGGCGAAGGGGTTGGTGACCACTTCTTTGTTCAGGCGCACAGGAAGCTCTGCAGACACGGATAGACATCCGGACAAGGAGTCCAAAAAGTTGGACCACTCTGCCAGGAAGATTTATGCCGCCTCTTTTCTAGGCCTCCATCAGGCAAGCTCGGCTGTCCTCATGGCGCATTTCTCTCATGCCCTGCTGGGCTGCTTGGATAAGGTTCTCTCGCACCTCCCCGCAGACCTTCAGACTACGGTCAAGCAGGTCCGGGACCAGGGTCAGACTGTTGCCAAGCAGCAACTCCAGATGGCTCTGGACCTCGGGGATTCATGCGCCCATTCGGTGGCAGCCGCAGTTGCTATGCACCGGAGGACTTGGCTGAGATTGTCCACCTTCATTGGCCGATACCCAGCACAAATTCACTGATGTTCCTTTCCTGGGCACAGATCTCTTCGGCCTAGGTGTGGATGGTCACCTTCAGTGAATTGAGCAGTCCAGTGCCACCTTGGACTCAGCTGCTTCTGCTCAGAAAGACGTCCTTGGCACCAAGAAACAGCAAAAGATAAAGCCATTTCGGCACCCTGCTCCTGCGGCTAAGCAGCCCTCCTTCCAGGGTGGGCAGCAATAGCAGGCACAGGCTTGGTGCCCTTGGCCCAAGTCCGGGCCTCCAGTGGCCCGCAGGCAAGGAGGTCGGGGTTCAGGCAGCTTCCAATCTGGACCCTCTTCCTCCAAGCCTGTCCAGTGATGGGCTAGGGGCTGACACCCCTATTCCCGTCACGCCAGTTCTGGGTCCTCCTATGGGGGGCCGGCTCCGCCACTTTCTTTCCGCCTGGTCCGCTTTTACCACGGACAGGTGGGTCTTTGAAGTGGTCAGCCATGGTCTGCCTCTAGAGTTGAAGCAGTACCCTCCCAGCAGAGCCCGCGCCCCACAGGAGGAAAGGGTATCAGTCCCCACTCAGTCAGCTCTGAGAGACAACATAGTTCAACTCCTCCTCAAGGAGGGAGTGGCCCGAGTGACAGATCCCCCAGTCAACCCAGGGTTTGTTTCCAGATACTTCCTTGTCCCGAAGCAGATGGGCTGACGCCCCATTCCAGATCTGCACGACCTGAACCAGTTTCTTAGGCCATGCACCTTCAGGATGGTAACTCTGTCCCAGATCATACCATCCTTGGAGCAGAACATGTGGTTCTACACACTGGATCTCCAGGATGAACTGTTTTACGTCCCAATCCATCCATCTCACCAGCATTGCCTCCACTTCAGAGCAGAAAGAACCCTTTACGAGTTCCGAGCCATGCCATTCGGCCTGTCATCGGCCCCACAGGTCTTCACCAAATGCATTGCATTGGTGGCAGCCAACCTCAGGCGTCGAGGGGTCGGAGTCTATCCCTACCTCGACGATTGGCTCTTAGCGGATTCCACCCAGCATGAGGTGGAGAGGTCCGGGGATCTGGCCCTCCAGACCTGCACTCAGCTTGGCCTGCTGATCAACGAGGTCAAGTCGGAGTGTGTGCCTGCACAGGTGATATGCTTCATCGGAGCAGAGCTCGACTCCTGCCAAGCCAGAGCCCAGCTCCTGGTGAACAGGGCAGAGGTTCTCTCTTTCTTTGCCCGGTCATTTCTGGTTGAGCACTTGCGCCCTGCCCAGGACTTTCTGCGCCTTCTGAGATGCATGGCAGCCTGCACCACCGTAGTTCGATGGGCCCAGTGGCATATGTACCCCCTTCAATGGGACTCAGCGCCACGGTCATTTCGACCAGCTGATCACTGTGACCCAGAAGATGTGGGATGCTCTCCAGTGGCAGACCATCCTGGATCATTTGCAGGAAGGGATCCCATTTGTCTACCCCGAGCCAAAGGTCATCCTCACAACCGATGCCTCTCTCACGGGCTGGGGAGCCCACATGGTTAACAACAGGGCCCATGGTTTCTGGACCCCCGAGGAATCCTGATTTCATATCAACCTGCTGGAACTCAAAGCGGTCAAACTGGCGCTGTCAGCATTCGCTCAGCAGCTTCAGGGTCAAGTGGTTCAAATCCAGACGGACAACACCATGACCATATACTACCTCAACAGACAGGGCGGCACATACTCCCGGCTGCTGTGCAAGGAAGCACTCCGCATCCGGACACTCATGAGCCAACTGGAGGCAGATCTCCTATCCATCCATCTGGCAGGAGCCTCAAATCAACTGGTGGATGCTCTCAGCCTTGTAGGTGAGGCATCCCACGAGTGGTCTCTCCATCCAGAGGTAGCCTACAGCCTGTTCTACCATTGGAGCAAACCAATGGTGGACCTGTTTGCCTCAAGGGAAACCACCAAGCTGAGGCTGTTTCTTGCCCGCCACCCTCAGCAGGCCTCGCTGCAGGGGGATGCCTTCTCGAGGCCATGGACCCCAGGCCTCTTCTACACCTTCCCTCCATTTCCCTTGATCCACAGGATGCTTCTCAAGGTGAGGAGGGAAAAGGTGCAGGTGATCCTGGTAGCCCCAGACTGGTCCCGCCAGTTCTGGTATCCAGATCTCCTCAGCCTCAGCAGCAGGCTCCCAAGTCGTTTTCCAGCACACCCTGACCTGCTATCAGTCCAACAGGGGAAGGTATTCCATCCGGACCTTCAATCCGTGCACCTGACAGCCTGGTACCTGAGCGGCTAGAGTTTGTAAGGAGTGAAAGGACTCCAGCATCAGGTTCTTGTTAGAGATAAACAATTGGAAGGAACAACAGACAGTGGCAAATCATGTAATAAACAAGTTTATTACAAAAGCACAGACTTATAACCTGCAGTAAAGCAAATATACTGGGAGAAAACAAGTTTCCCTACGTCTAGACCCAACAATTCTCAGCAAACCTTTCTAGAACCATGCTTCTTATAGTAAGATAAGGAAAAAGGTGTGACATTTCTTATTGGCTGAAGCAAGTGGTACCATTACATTACTGGATAGAAAATGTAGAGACAGCAGGAAGAAAAACATTACGTTATACATAAGACGTAACATTAGTTAGAACAAAGACGGCACAGAAATTGTAGCAGGTGCAAGGTCATTGTGGTGCAAAGCAGTGTCAGCAGAAATACATGTGTACAAGAATACTTTGGTAAAAAGATATGATTAGGCTCAAAGCATGTATGCCATATAAGCAAATAAACATTACATCCAACATAAAACTAAGAAATAATACTGTAAAATAAATGTATACTGTATAGTGTATACACTTAGCAAGCATGATCCCTAGTACCCACACTTGTACGGTGGATACCCATTAGTGCATATTAGTGCAATACAGCAATATCACAGTAATAATAAAACACCTGTCATTGGCGTGTGCATGAGGGTGCAAGGGGTGTGGGACCCACGGGGGTCTCTCTGAGGATGTACTCACAGTAGTGGAAGCATCCAGGAAGGAGTTGACCAGAAGGTGCTATGCCTTCAAAAGGAAAAGGTTTTCCATTTGGTGTCAGGGCAAGGGTCTGGACCCTCTGACCTGTCCTGTGGCTAGCATCTTAGACTGCCTTCGGTCTCTGTCCAAAGGGGGTCTTCGGCCTTCAACCCTTAAGGTGCACCTGGCAGCCATCTGTGTTTCCCAGAGGTGGGCCAGTCAGCAGACAGTAGCACAGGAGAAGGTGGTCTGGTACTTTTTCAAAGGCCTCAATCACATATGCCCTCCGGTGCGTGAACCTCCACCTCTGTGGGATTTACTGCTGGTTTTGGCTAAACTCATAGGCAAACCATTCGAACCGATGCACAATTGTGAGATGTCACACTTGTTATGGAAGACCTCCTTCCTGGTGGCTGTCTTGTCAGCCAGAAGGACTTGGGAGCTCCAGGCACTCTTGGTGGAGTCTCCTTACCTGGTCTTCCATAGGGACAAGGTTGTGCTGCGTCCCCACCTGCAATTCCTCCCAAAGGTCGTGTCAGAGTTTCACCTAAATCAGATATTGACTCTGCCTGTGTTCTACCCTAACTACACCTCGGATGCTGAGTACAGACTCCATACTGTGGACCTGAGACGTGCTGTCTCCTACTGCAAGGAGAGGACGGCTGAAGTTCAGGGAGAGGTTCACCAACTGTTTTATCACCTTCGCTGAAGCTGCACCTGGCAGACCTGCAGCAAAGCGGACGATTGGCAGATGGATTACATCCTGCATTGATCGCCGCTATAGGTTGGTGGGTAGGGAGTCTCCTTTAGAGCTAAGGGCTCATTCCACCCGCCATACTGCTGTGTCGGTGGCTGCTTCCAGGGACATCCCTATCCAGGACATCTGTCGGGCTGCTACCTGGAAGACAGCAACCACCTTCATCACCCACTACCACATCGACCTTGAGTCATGCCAGTATTCTGGTTTTGGGGTCTCAGTTCTCCAGTCTCTGTTCCCTAAGTAGGGGGTGTGCGCCTTGCTTCCCTCCTCCTGGAGAACTGCTAGGAGTCTGCCAAGAAGTGTGGATGAACAACATATCCACATCCCTAGAAAACCGGTTACTCACCTGTAACAGTAGATCTTTCACGGAATGGTCTCTTGCCGTAAGTCATTACTTCTGGGAGTTCCCGATAGGTGGCACTCTAACACGGCAGTTTTCTTCTAGCAGTCTCCACACCATGGACCACCCACTTGACCTCACTTCGTGGGCTGTGCCTATAAAAGTGGATGGTCCCCGGTAGTCTCTGTTCATTTTCTTGCCGGCTTCAGCTCACTCTTCTGGCAGCAATCTAGGACGTGAATTGAACCCATAACTTGGGGTGCCTGGGCTTCGTACATGGCACCATATTCCTGTGCTCGACCACGAGCTTTACAATGAATGTTTCCCTGTTACAGACTATGGGTGTTCGATGAAAGGGCTCTAAAACCTCCGAGTCCTCTTCAAGAAGTAAAATAGGGAAGGAAATACCTTCACCTAAAGTCCTGCCTGACCGTTCTTCAACGGTCATATCTCCTAAACATGTACTATCAAGAAAACATTCTTCGTCGACTGGCAATATCCCCCCATCGACGGCAGGCACTTCTTCATCAAAAGAACATAGAAATTCAACTTCACATAGAAAGTAACAATCATCGTTGACAGGACGTCATTCCTCTGCTCCCCTGTCAACAAAACCACATGCACCGTCGACGACGGAGGTCATGCTGCATTCATCGTCGACAGGGCACATTCCCCAATCGACGAGAGGACTCCACAAGACATCCTCATCGACGAGAACACCTCCGTCGACGGAGCACACTCTGCTTGCTTCCTCGTCGACGGGACATGCTCCTAAACTTCCATCGTCAACAAAGAGCAACCCACCGTCGACGGAACATGCACTGACTTCCTCATCGTCGATGAAGGGTATTCCACCCTCGACAGAGCATGCATTCACTTGTCCATCATCAATAAGACACATTACAACGTCGACAGGGCATGCTTTTATTCCTCTTCTGTCGATGGGACTGATCCCACCATCGACGGAGCAGCCCCTACATCATAGAAGAGCACCTTTACCAGCATATAATACATTTATGGAAGATCCTTATAAAATTGTAACCATGAAAATCCATGAAATATTTTATAAAAATGTATCAAAAGATACTTATGGGGCTGCTTCACCACAAAATAAAGGATCGTATACTACGGAACACAGAAGCAAACCAGCCTCATTTGCACTCATGCATGGTGCTCAGACTCCAGTCCGTGATGAACAAAGTTTTCAAAGACATACTGGATCACATTATCGGGAGGCACAAATTGATCCCCTGACTTCAAGCACATAGGGCTCAGAACCTGCTTATATGACAATTCCATCCTCACAAGTGCCAGACGTAGAAGAAATTGTAAATAAAGTGTTGAATTCTTTGGGTTTTGATTATACACCCACTCCATTAAAAAAATCCTCAATCACAGACTGTGTCTCTGCCTCAATCAAAACAGGCACGCACCGAGCTAGAACGCTTGCCATTTCTATCTCCTCATGAGTATTCTGATGAATATTTGTCAGATTCTCATATAATTTCAGAACCTTCCAAAGAGACAAATTATGATGGTTCCCCTACTGGAAGAGGGTCTGAGTCCTCCTATTCTGTACTATCATACTGGAACGAAGAAATGTTACAACCACTAAAGGTCATTTCCCCACCAGATGACCCCTCATTCCCAGAAATAATGTTACAAATAAAAAAAAAAAAAAAATGGTGTTTTCCACAACAGAACAAGATAGATTAAGTAAAGATACGGCGGAAGATGTTGACATCCTGGAAGAACCTATCCGGGCAGTCCCTCCTTTTATACCAATGTTCAGAAATGTGATTACTGAAGCTTGGAGTCAGCACATAGCTGCACAGGAGCTACCTAGAAAAGTGCATAGGCTTCATCAGGCTCCTCTTGATTATCAGTATTTAACAAATATTCCCACTGCGGATTCTGTGGTTATTGCAGCCGCTCACAACCGCACTGGCAAACCCAAACATACAAGTACAGTACCTCCCGAAAAAGACTCTAAATGTTTTGATTATATGGGGAAGAAAGTGTTTGCTCTAAACACATTAAATATTAGAATACTTAACTACATGGGACCTATGCTGAAATTCCAGCATGCGGTAGGCACCTCTGCTGGGGACATTATAAGTAAACTACCTACATCCCCTGAAAAACAGCAACTCACATCAATGATAAACACACTTACTTCCCTCTCTCGACATTTATTAAGATTAGGATACGACATTGCCGACACTTCGGCTAGAACCTCTGCAGTCGGTGTTCTTATATGCCGTCAGGCATGGCTCCGACTCTCAGGGCTAGCACCTGATGTTCAACAGAAAGTGATGAATGCCCCTTTTTCTGGCGTCCATCTCTTTGGCCCAAGGGCACAAACAATACTGGACAACCTACAAACTTCAGGCAGACAACTAAAAACAGTACAGTATATGTACCACAAACCACGCTCTCCGTATAATTATTCACACAAAACTGGAAATGACTATAACAAAAGAGGAAACTTCAGAGGCAAAGAATGAATGACAAGGAACACATCTAAACCGACTCGTGACCGCCCCTTAGGACGACCGGGTGCCTCTTCCTCTCATTAAAAACTTCAGATTAGGCCCCGGTCTCCTCTTCTAGGCCTCTGAGACCTTTTTCTGGGGGCTTCGATTCGAAATTATACTGAGGCCTTTCCCATGAGGCTTTATACATTTAGCCACTTTTTGAGGTATCACTGTTACAGGCCATTTCATCTGGATGCCTCTCAGCCTGTTGTGCGCCGGACCCTCATGTCCCTCCCACGAACAGGGCCTGCTACTACTCACATGACAAAAAAAAAATCTATATATCTTGATAATATTATATGGATCATAATATTCTTACCAAACTTTTACTGCTACAGGCAGTCTTCACCTGGCCATAGATAAAGGCCACAGAAACAATGGTGAGTACATATATATTATAAACCTTATAAATTCTGCAAGACTTATCAATTTTGATCCACGCTGCTTGGACAACAAAATGTGTGCATGTCACAAACCTTATGACTTTTCTCAGGATAACATTTTTAGAATCTCAAAAATGAGATCTAATGGCTCATAATTTGCAACTATCCAGATCATTAATTAAACTTCTGTCCACCTGACAGCATAAATAAAGAACCCATTATACTAACATTTCAGCTTTACACCTAACAAGGCTGCAGGCCCTGGCATACTTGGGACCGCCTCACAAATGAGATTACTAATGCACAATGGAACTGACTACATCACTCTGTTGCATTCCATGTTTTTACCCTAAAACGGGTACAATATTGACTACAACAATACTACTGACTCTTAAGAGCCACTGGATTCCATTATGAAATAGATACATTGATCTTACTTCGAGAGGAAGCTCTTGCAGCAGGTAACACTTATATAGGACTGACGCCACCTGGCAGCAGATCTCGGCAATTCTTTTCTCTAGCAGTACCGAAGTGGGAACACCTACCCGGCATCTGCCCTGCCCCCAACATCACGGAGTATAACGGGTGTAGGCAGTCCCCACGTGCTCCAGTTCTTTCCCGCCGCAGCACTCGATAGTACAGCTCTTGGCTCGCCTTCAGGTTCCTCAGCTCTAGAAAGTATCAAAAATAGTTTATTTCGAATCTTTTTGAGTTTTTTCGATGACGTATATCCTCCCTTTCGACTGGGCACCGTAACAGGTGCCCTTGCGGACGGCAGATCCTACCAAGGACGGTCACTCTGCCTGCCTCTTCTGTCTGGGCCCAGACCACGACACTGACGCCTGTACCCACTGCCAGACCTTCAACAGTCTGACCAGGATCAGAAGGCAAAAGTCACTTCAGGCCCACCTGTCGCAGCAGCAGCACGCCCAGATGCAGCAGGACACGTCCTCTGGTTGGGAGTCTCCTTCCCCCACTCCCAAAAAAGGAAAGGAGAAGCACCACCGTAGGGATCGAGACCGCTCACCTTCCAGGCTCAGGTCTTCCAGCTTGGCTGGTCGTTCCGGCTCCTCTGGACATGAGACCCGGCTTACTTCTCTCAAGCCTCCTGCCTCTCTTGCTAAGGTGCCCACCTTACAACCCATCAGGATCCAGACAGATTCTGGTTCTATGGTGGCCTCCAGGCCCGCGGACGTTGGGGCATCTGCCAAGAAGCCATCCGCTTCGGGCTCCTCTGACCACAAGAGGCAGTCTGACTCCAGCTCAGTGCCTTCTTCAGGTAAGAAATTCTCCCATTCGGTGTCCGCTGACCCCTGGGAGGTCAAGCAGCCTTAGGGCAATTCTTCTCATCGGGCCACTTCTTTGCCACCTAAACACAAGAAGGAGCGATGTCTGTCCGTAGAACCGGACCGACGTCACTCCGATAAGCTTAAATCTGATCAGCCCTCCAAGTCCTCTTCGTCTGACGGCCCCCATCCTTCTCCGACCAAGGGGCATCCGTCGGACACGGCTGCAGTACTGACACCGGTTGCTCCCCCGCCTCCTCCGGTGCTGGATAAACCTGTACCACAACCTTCATCGGTTCCTCCGACTTCACCTCGTGACCGTTCGCCGGTCCCTCCAACTCCAGAGCTCCCCGACGTCTCTGAGTTTTCACTGGCCCCACTGATGCCGGTCCGTACCGACGCCAGTCCTCCTGCTGGCCGACTAATGTCACCTCTTAGACCTGATTCTACAAAGCTGGGGATGTCCCAGGTCAAGGAGCTTTTTGCTTACTGGTGGGTGACCATTAAGCAGGATGTTGTGGGACCTGCTTCTCAGCCCGAAGGGCATGCCTCGCCTCTCCCTTCAGGGACTGAGGGGGACAAGTTACCAGCCAGCCCTAAGAAGCACAGGGATAAGCGTAAGACTCCTTCATCCTCCCACTCTCCCTCTCCTAAACGACCCAGGCACAAGAGGAGACATTGACGGGTTTCATCTTCCTCCTCCTCCTCCTCCTCCTCTGTCTGTGGTGAATCGGACTCCTACCCAGATTCTGACCCGGGTTTGTTTCCTGGGGACACTGAGGACCAACCTAAGTCTCCTTCCGACGACCCCAGCTTCCTTGAGGTCATGTGGCACATCCGGGAGAACATGTGCTGGGATACGGAGGCCCTGGACCCCGAATGCTTGCGCCTGGCAAAATACCTGTGCCAGAATGATCCCAAGCCGGTGGTAATCCCTCCCCTGGTGGATACCTTCCAGGATGTTACCCCAGCTACTTGGAAGCATCCACATGTGTTCTCTGCGGTGCCCAAGAAGGTTAACCGCTTGTACCGGACCCCCAAGGACAATGCTTATTTGGCCAAGCATCCCATGGCTGACTCCGTGGTTATCTTAGCTGCGCACAATCGTTTGCAGAGGCCAAAACACCTATGTACTCAGCCGCCGGACAGGGAGTCTAAGCAGCAGGACTCGTTAGGTCATATGGTGTACTCTTTTGCCATCTGCAGCATCCGGAGTCTAAATATTTAGATTATATGGTCCAATTCCAGAACGCCCTCTGGGATCAAGGATTGGACGTTGTGCAAGGGTTACCTGACTGTCCTCAGCGGACAGAGCTTGCAAAGCTTTTACAAATGGGCTTGGATGTGGGTACCCACTTTCTTCGAGCAGCGTACGACTTTGCAGACACTTCGGCAAGGGCGGCTGCTACTAGAATTTGCCTTCAGCGCCACTCCTGGCTCCGGGTCTCAGGGTTCGACCCAGAGGTGCAGACCACGCTTCTGGACACCCCTTTCAAGGGCTCTGTGCTCTTCGGTGAAGACACAGAGAAGGTGATTGTTAGACTGTAGGACTCTGGCAAAGTGGTCCATACGGTGCAGTCTATGTACCGCCTGAAACAGGAGTGTTTTCGTCTGCCCCTTTTTCTGGCAGAGGGGAACATCAGCCTCAACAACCCTGTGCTCAGTCTCACATGCAGCGGAGTGGCTTTGGTCAACGAGGGGGTCACCAAGGCACTGCCTTCACCCCCTCTAGACAGGCTAGACCTCCAGCAGCCGCCCTCCCGCCCCCTCCTTCCACCTGACTATCTAAACGACCTTCCCCTCCCAGACCTGATGTCAGGAGAGTGGGTCGGAGGTCGTTTCTGTCTCCACCATTGAGCTTGGAGAGAAGTAACCTCCGACAGATGGGTCCTCGACCTCGTGGAGTTCGGGCACTCCATAGAGTTCGAGTCTCTGCCCTGGACAGACCTCCGCCCCCATCATACTACCCGAGAGAACACAGGCCTCCCATCAGGTGGGAGATCCTGTCTCTCCTGGACAAGGACGCCATAGAGTGCATTCCAGAGGCGGAAAGAAACTCTGGTTTTTACTCCCGCATCTTCTTGGTTCCCAAGAAGTCGGGAGACCTGCGGCCGATCTTGGACCGCAGCGACCTCAACCAATGGGTCACTTACCGCAGATTCCGTATGGTGTCGCTTCCGAATCTCCTCCCCTTCCTATCAGCCAGGGATTGGCTTGCATCTCTGGACATGCAGGATGCCTATCTCCACATTCCTATTTGCCACAGTCATCAGAAATTCCTGAGGTTCAAGTTCGAGGGTCAGGCCTATCAGTTCAAGATACTCCTTTTCGGCCTCTCCTCCGCTCCCAGGGTCTTCACCAAGTGCCTCGCCGTCGTTGCAGTGGTCTTGCGCCGAGACGAACACATTTTGTTTCCTTACCTCGACAATTGGCTCCTCCTGGCCCCATCCAGGTCTCGTCTTTGGGACACCATCCTGGCTACGCTCTCCCTTTGTCAGCGCCTAGGAATCACAGTAAATCCAGAAAAGTCACAACTTTGTCCCTTCCAGCATCTTCAGTTGATAGGCGCTCTATTAGATACCACCTTGAGGAAGGCCTTTCTCCCTTCGGACAGGGCAGAGCGCATTCGGGTTCTGGCATCCCAAAGCTTTTCAGCCTCCGTGGTTCTGGCCAGATCCATCCTCAGGCTTCTGGGACACATGACAGCTGCCATAGTCTCAGTCCCCTTTGCCAGACTGCGAATGTGCACCATTCAGGTCCAGTGGGACCAAACCAGGGACGATTTGGACTTACCGGTCAAGATCTCAGAGCCAGTTTGTCGCGAACTCCGCTGGTGGGCGTTTTCCCAGCATCTCTGCCGAGGACTCCCCTTCCGGCCGGAAAGTCCTGTCCAGACGCTCACCACAGACGCGTCTGGGACGGGTTGGGAGGCTCATCTGGGGATCCACAGGACTCAAGGTATGTGGTCCCCGCTAGAGGAGAATCTGCACATCAACGTGCTCGAGCTCAGAGCAGTCCTGTACTCACTGCAGGCTCTGGCTCCTTTTCTGTCACCCGGTCACCTCCTTGTTCAGACAGATAACACTTCGGTAGTGTTCTACATCAACAAGCAGGGAGGTACCCACTCCTACCCTCTTTGTCGGGAGGCAATGAGGGTGTGGGACTGGGCGGTGGAGCACCGTCTTCCATCTTTCTGTGGTCCACGTTCCAGGGTCCCTGAACGTAGTCGCAGATGCCCTCAGCAGGGTGAGACCACTCTGTCACGAGTGGTCCCTAAGACAGTCCAGTGCAGACGAACTATTCGCAAGGTGGGGGACACCGGATTTGGACTTTTTGCATCTCGCTGCAACAAAAAACTGCCCAGTTTTTGCTCGCTTGTTCCAGAGCCTGGAGCTTTCTGGCAAGAAGCATTGTCCCTATCTGGAGTGGGAGGTTCCTTTATTCCTTCCCTCCCTTTCCCCTCTTGCAATGGGTCCTCCTCAAAGTCCAATCAGAGGGGGTCACTATGATCGTGATAACCCCTCTGTGGCCCAGACAGATTTGGTTCCCGCTTCTCAAGTATCTGTCGGTGCAAGCTTCGTGGCCTCTTCCCATTTCGGGTTAGTTGCTCTTTCAACAACAGGGAACCTTGGTTCATCCCAACCTGCGCTTCCTTCACGTGCATGCTTGGCTCCTGCAGACCTAGCAAAGCTTCGCTTTGGAGTTTCTGACGATATTGCCCAGATTTTGGTGGAGGCTTGGAAGCCCACTACCAGGTCCACTTATGCCATGAAGTGGAAGCGCTTCTGCCTGTGGGTCACAGCCAGGAGACTCAACCCTCTGGTCTGTCCAGTTAATTTGGTTTTACAATACCTGTTATCCCTGTCGGAATCAGGTCTCAGTTACTCCTCCATTAAGGTACACCTGGCTGCGGTTTCTGCCTACCATTATTCTGTTCAGGACAAAACTGTGGCTCAGTTGGAGGTGGTAAAGACTTTCCTGAAGGGGATTTTACATCTCCGTCCTCCGGTCTGGGACCCTGTTCCTCCTTGGGACTTGTTGTTTGTTCTGGAGAGGCTCACGCTTCCCCCTTTTGAACCGGCCATGTCCTGTGAACTCCGCTATCTCGCATGGAAGACTTTGCTCTTGGTGGCAGTCACTTCTGCTGTGACGCTTCTCGGAGCTTCATGGTCTTATGTGTCGAGAGCCCTACCTTATCTTCCATAAGGACAGGGTTGACCTCCGTACTAATCCTAAATTTCTTCCTAAGGTAGTGTCAGAGTTTACATTTAATCAGTCGGTTCAGCTTCCAGTTTATTTTCCGGAGAATTCCAATAGGGGAGAAGCTCTTTTGCACACTCTGGATGTGCACCGTACTGTCCGGTGTTTTTTGTCTAGGAATAAGAGTATTCGGAAATCGGACCAATTGTTCGTATCCTTTGCAGATAGGTCCTTGGGGTGCCCAGTTACAAAACGGACGCTTTCGCGTTGGCTGGTTCATTGCATATCCTTCTGTTATCAGCAGGCTAACAAGACCCTGCCGGGCTCTGTCAGGGCTCATTCTACAAGAGCGGTGGCTACCTCTTTCGCAGCCCTTAAGAGGGTCTCAGCGGCTGACATTTGTGCTGCTGCCACCTGGCACTTGGTTCACACCTTTATCAGACATTACAGTCTGGACATCATTTCCAGATGTCACGCAGGTTTCAGCCTGGCAGTCCTCCAGGGCCTTATTTCCTGAAGTGATCTTGTCTCCCGAGGTTTCCTGCCTCTCCTTTCCTTCCATTCTGGGTTGTCTCGAGTTTAGACCTAGAATGGGTTTATGTTGGTTGACTCCCCTTCCCAGGGGTCATCTTAAGTTTATACCTCTGGGAGAAGTTTCATTTTCTTACCTTTCCCCCGCCCGCCCTTTCCCAGCAGTTCTATTTAGCTTACACTGCTTCAGAATCAGTCCTATATGAGTGTTACCTGCTGCAAGAGCTTCCTCTCGAAGTAAGATAGTACAGTTACATAAGAACTAACCGTAACAGTAGATCTTCGAAAGAAGCTCTTGCAGCAGGTATATTTTCCCTCCCTTCTTCCCCCGGGAATGAGCCTTTTCTGCTCTGAGTCAAGCTCAGCTCCCTTTGCGGGCCTTGCATATTGGTTTTTCTGTGGTATATTTTTGGTCACAGTGTTGGTTGTGTTGTTGGCCTGGCTTTGGGCGTGCAAGAACTGGAGCACATGGGGACCGCTTACGCCTTTTATACTCCGTGACATCGGGGACGGGGCCGACGCTGGGTCGGCGGTCCCATGTCGGTACTGCTAGAGAAAAGAAATGCTGAGATCTGCCGCCAGGTGGCGTTGGTCCTATGTAAGTGTTACCTGCTGCAAGAGCTTCTCTCGAAGATCTACTGTTACGGTAAGTTCTTGCGTAATTGTACTTTTCATTTCACAACATCATTGTTTGCTACTTATGTAACCTATTTATCCCAAAATGGATACATTTCTCTAATGACTTGACAGACATGGCAAAAAACTGCACTTGCTACATTGTAGCAATACAAAATAATAATATTGTATTATCTGGGTTACTGTTAAAAACTCAGAACTCAATAGGTTTTGACATATACTGTCTTTTCCAGTGCATGCCACTGAGACCTACCAATTACTCCATTACATGGCTGAATTTCTTCTGATTTATTACAGTATCTGATATGCCATACCCTGATCGGGTTTACATCTCCTTAACTCATCTGGCGATGCCCAGTAATAGCCAGTCTGGCTTGTCTTTCAGCTATAACCCTATAACGAATACTATAATGGAGTACTTACAGATAGAATACAAAATTTTCTTTATATGCTGATATACTGCTCTCAGCACCTACCAGTCCTAAGACCACACTATATGTACGGCAGAATGCCATATCTAGCACCCACTGCCATATAACTGCTTGGGAATCTCCTTATTTAACGACTTACTGCAAGAGACCATTAGTGGAAGATAGATCAGTTATGCAAAGACCTTTGCCGTATTGCAGATCTTCTAGGAATGTCTTCAGTAAGTAGTTTCCTCCTCCCACCCCCTGCCATTCTGTAATAGGGAAAATGATGTAGGGTCGGGAGGCTTTGGTACCTCAGTTCCCTCGGGTCCCTCACCTTCACGAGCTGAAACCGGCAGGGAACGGAGACTGCCAGGGACCACCCACTTTTATAGGCACAGCCCAGGAAGTGAGGTCGTGTGAGTGGTCCCTGGAGTGGAGACTGCTAGAAGAAAACTGCCGTGTTAGAGCGCCACCTATCGGGAACTCCCAGAAGTAATGACTTACTGCAAGAGACATTACTAGAAGATCTACTGTTATGGCAAAAGTCTTTGCGTATCTGATCTTTCTAGGAGTGGTATATGTTGTTCATCCACACTAACCCACACGACCTCCCCAGCTGCGACACACAACCTGGCTTCCAGCGGGCTAAGATCTGGCATCATGGGGTGGAGCCGAGGGGTGTACCACCCGGGTGGGTGGGAGGAGCCAGCTTTAAGACCCTCTGGCAAGAATTAAAGGGGCAAGGGACATGCCAAGAAGTGTGAATGAACAGCATATACCACTTCTAGAACTACTGTTACAGTTGAGTAATCTGTTTTTATTTTCTTTCTTTGTTTAGTGGTTTTCTACAGCGCAGAGTCTGTTCTTTCATTATTTTTTCAGTTTATTCACATGATTATGTCCGTTTAGGAGCCTAGTTCAAAATCTAAGACAGGACGTATGCCTATGCGTCTGTGCCCCTGTGGCAAGCCGATGACTGTGATGGACTGCCATAATCATTGTCTCTCCTGCCTGGATCCACAATACGACATATACAACTGTGACATCAGCTTCTCCGTGGACCACCAGGTCCTCGAGATGCGCACAATGAAGGTGGGTCAGAATCCTCCCATTTTTCAGAGGGTGGCGTTGGTCCCAGGATGCCAAGGCCAGGAATTTGTGTCCCCCCCCCCCCGGTACTATACGTGCCGAGGGCGAGCAGGCCTCCACTGGTTCTAGTCTTGCTGAGACAGGAGGCTCATGCAAGGTGTCGGGTGGACAGTCAGCCTCCTCCTAGGGGCTGGCTGAGCATCCCTCACGGTCCATGCGGATGCCCCTAGTGTTGCGGTCACAGCTATGCATTCGACCTGAGTCTGTGGAGTCCTCTGCTGCCTGTTGGCGGCATTTCAGCTCCCAACACCTCCCTTGGGACTGGTGAGCGAGGCGGTGCCACTGTCGGTGCTAGGTCCTCTTCCAGTGCCGCCCTCGGGACCAGGAGAGGGAGGGTTTCGGGGGTAGCCTCTTTGGAGATCTCTCTGATCTCGGAGGAGGAGGAGAAAGATCGGGATGATCCGGAGTGGCTGCCCGACCCTCCAGAGTCCCGTAGCTCTCCCACGCCTAGCCATTCGGTCTCCAGTATAACAGGATCAGTCGCCACTCTTTCTGGGCCTGCCCTAGGGGCCAACCCTCCATGTCCTCCAGTGCCGCTTGCAGGGCGATTCAGTTCCGGGGAAGGGGTCGGCGCCGGGTCTGGTACCAGCGCTCGGCACGGTACCGAGTTGGATTCCGGTGCCAGTTCCAGCCCGGTGTGGATTTGGGTTCCGGAGCGGGGGGCAGGATTCTGGGATAGGTTCTGGCAGTGTTGCTGATGTTGGGGTTATTTCGGAGCTCCTTATCTCAGGTACTAGGGGGCAACCAAGGAGCAGATCCCTGTCTGGGGAAGTGGGTGTGGGAAGGTTGAGGTTGGCACACAGGCTCTCTTCCAGAGCTGCTGGTGGCTCTGGGAGGAGCCGCAGTGCGGACCCTTCACTCACCGGACTAGGTAGGGTCTGCAGCAGGTGGGGCTAGGGGCCACCTGCAAGGAACAGACTTGCTCCGATCACCCCATTGTGGGGTCCTTGCCCATGGGCACCACTTTAATTGCTCCTATCTGGTTGGACGACCTGCAGTGGGTCTGTTGCGCAGCCCCTCCCCCCGGGAGGGTTCTCCTCGCCGTTCTACATGCAGAGGTCCTGCTTTGGCTTACCAGACTTTCCTTCCACCATCAATCCTCTGCCTCCCCCTTCTCTACCAGGCCTCTGGGGCCCTTTATGGACAATGATCTGCGAGCAGTTCAGGGCGTCGGCGGCTGCTTTCCCCAGTACCTCAGAGCCCTGGACAAGGTCATCTTTAGACCTTAGCCTTCAGCCATCCCTGACACTGAACCGGGATCCTCTCCCCGAGGAAGAGGATCCCTCTATGCACCTGTCCTCAGATGCTGATATAACCAGCGATTCTTATCGGGGATGCTAGGGGAGCTCCGCATCTCCCACTTAACAAGTCGCAATCCTCACCATGCGACATGCATTTTCCTTGGGGAGTTTAGTGCTGAAAACATTGTTATCCCTCCGTGGCCTATCCCTTTCAGGGAGGCATCACATCAGGTCTGGCAGTGTCCCTCTGCCTCTTCTCTAGCCCCAAGGGGCTGTCAGCACAGGTATTGTGCACCCCGTGGGTCTTCAGGTGCTATGCCCCACCCCTCTTTGGGAGTGGAGCTCCTGGATACACCTTCTGGGCATCATTGCCCAAGGCACAACCACCCCTCAGACTTTGACTCTGCCAAGTTTGACCTCTGGGATAGAAGGGTTTTCTCGACAGTGCACCAGGCTGCCTACGCTAGGCACCTGTGGACGGTGCTGGGACAACTTCTGGCATTCTTGCCTAACACAGAGGCAACCAGGCAAGTCATTAGCCTGTCTGCATAGGGTCTGGAGCTAATGAGACATCAGGCAAGGGCGTCCTGTGACGCTAGTGAGGTAGATTCCAGGCTGGCAGGAACTGCAGTCTGCATTAGGCAGACGGTGTGGCTTCGCCTTTCCAGGTTACCACCCCTGGCCCAGCGTAGGGTGATTGCCTCTCCCTTCCGGGGGGCCCATTTCTTCTCCCGTAGGGTGAGGCACAAGTTGTGGGGGTGCCTTCCTTCTCCCAGGCAGCAGGAGTCTCTGCCTCACCCTGACCAGTCCCAGTTCTAGTCAGGCCTGTAAGGGGGCCCCTTCTCTGTGTTTCTGCCCCATAAGAGGATGAGAGAAGATTCAGCCCTCAGGGAGGTGCCAGCACCACAGTCATGGTGCTTGGTACTCCCCACCAGTGATGAATGGTGAAGATTAATACAGGAAAGATATGAAAATTACGTACCTATTGTAATTCTTGATCTTCCTGTATATTTCCACTGCTTCCCTCCCACCATCCCCTTTTGGGCCCCAGTCTCCTGGGCAGTGCCTCCTCCTGGCTTGCCTTCTCCTTAATTGAGGCCAAATGCAGGTGTAATCCCGCTGGCACCTCCAGGTCCCCTGACCCTTTGCCTGAAGCACCAGGGAGCAACCTCTGGGGAGAGGGCAAGCAGGGGCTCTTGCCCTCTTTATACTAAGGGGCCCTCATGACCTTGATGAGGACTCTCTGCAGAGGGCGTCCTAAGCCAGGGGTTCCTTCATTTTTTTATTTACGGACTCCATGGCTTTTTCTTCCTAGGCAAAAGTTCAAACTTGCCCTCGTTCTTGGGCCCCTGTCTTTGTCACAGGGGCTCCAGGGACCTTCTATCCACTTCTTGGACCCCTGACTTGCCATGAGGGAGCAACCCGTCATTGCAAGGCGGGATGTAGGACCCCGATATTGTTTGTGAACATGGCTGCGGCATGCAGCTGTATTCAAAACAATATTATACCATATTTATATGCGGCGGGGAGCCCTCCCCGTGGCATAATGTACCCTCCTGTTTTATTGTCTGCCGGCAGGTGCCCAATCCCGTCGGAAAATCCCTTTTGTTGTTTGGTCGACGGGTGCCCAATCCTCGTCCGGCTACAGCTGCCCAAAAAGAAATCTGCTCGGTGGCACGCTGGGAGCCCACCCCAGCGCTGCCACTTGCCCTCTTTGTTGTTTGTCGACGGGTGCCCAATCCCCCGTCAGCTACAGTTGCCCCCAAAGCAGCGCCCTGGTGGTACACTGGGAGCCCACCCCAGCATGCCACATGCCCCTGTAAAGCTAAAAATGGTCCCACAACTTTTTTTCTTTATTACCTGAAAAAAAAGGAAAAGGTGCCTCATAGTCTCCCAGCCCCCCTCCCACAACTGCACCCACCCGCTGCACACCCTGCCTACCCACACCCCATACTTACCTCCGGAGCTCAGCACGACGATCTTTGCTGGACTGGGAACACGTCTGCTCCCTTCAAAGCCGACCACGAACTGAGGAAATGCCGGTAAGCTATATAATGTAATACATAGGGTTTTTTCAACTTTAGTGCATATCTCGGGCATTTTTGGGAATTTTCCACCAAATTTTCAACATGGGGTTTTGGGACCCTCCTCATGAATTCTTGAACTGTAATGGCGTTAATCGTCGAAGGTGGTTTCGCAGTCACTGTTGGAATCGCCCTTAAAGCATTTAACAAACGACAGTGCCAGTGTTCATGAGGTGGGCTCTCAAAAGCCTCATGTTGCAAATTTGGTGGAAAAATCCAAAAATGACTTCTTCTTACGAAGCATGCTAAAGAGTTGTTGCCGCATCAAACAACTTCAAGGAATTTACAATATTTTCATGCCAGATTTTCAGCATTGGCATTTTGTCACACCTCCTGAGCAGTATAGCTGTCATTGTTCACATCCCGGCCGAAATGTGATTTCAGAGTTCGGCACAGAATGGCGCTGGGTCGCTGTGGGGAAATCAGTGTTCAGGACAGATTAAGAAAATGACAGTGACACTGTTCATGAGTAGAGGCCCTAAAATGCCTATGTTGAAAATTTGGTAACGATATCTCATAAAGTGATGTGTTAACTGGTGCAGCGCTATGTGAAGTTGGCACACGCCGTAACTTCGCAAATTTATAATATTTTTCACTCCAGATTTTCAACATTGCCATTTTCCCACATCTACTTATGAACAGTGCAGCTGTCATTTTTCCCATCCTGGCCGAAATAAATCTTTATAATATGGTATTGTACCTAGGGAATGGAAATCTGCTCGAGTTATACCAATACATAAAAATTGGTCAAAATTCCATACTAAACAATATAGACCTATTAGTCTAACTTCTAGTATTGGTAAAATTATGGAGAAACTCTCCTACAAAAACTTGAAGAACATATTATAAGTAATGGGGATATTGACATTTTTCAGTATGGTTTTAGGAAGGGAAGATCGTGTCAGGAAAATCTGATAAACTTTTTTGAACCAGTGAGCCAGGCATTAGATACTGGCTTTCCAGTGGATGTAATTTTCCTAGATTATGAAAAGGCATTTGATTCTGTTTCACATAAGACAATAATTGAATGTTTATTTAATCAAAAGATATGTACAAACATAATCAAATGGATTGTATCATGGTTAGTAGAGAGAAAACAAGAAGTTAGAATTAGAAGTTATGATTCTGCATGGAGTAGTGTGACAAGTGGAGTACCCCAGGGTTCTGTGCTGGGACCAATCTTGTTTAATTTTGTGGTTTCTAGTATGTCTACATCAAATGGGGGTGTGGTTAAATAAATATGCTGACTATGTTAAATTGGGTTGCATTGTTAATGATCCAGTCTCAGTTCATAATCTCCAAACAAATTTAAATAATATATTAACTTGGGCTACTAATAAAAACTTATCATTAAATATAGACAAATGTGAAGTCATGCATTTCGATAAGAATAATGGAATGGCACATTATATGTTAAAAAATGCACCTCTGACTAAAGTCTCATCTGAAAGTGACTTAGGAGTTGTGATTACTAATGACTTAAAATTTGCTGACCATAATAACTTAATAGTTAAAAAATGTCATCGTCTAATAAATTGTATACTTAAAAACTTAAAAAGTAGAGACCCAGAGGTATTAATTCCCTTATATAGCAGTTTGATAAGGTCTATGTTTGACTATTGTTCTCCATTCTGCGCACCCACATTTACAAAAGATAAGATAAATAGAGAACGTGTACAATGCAGATTCACTAAAAGAATCAAAGGTCTCAAACACACCCCCTACCAAGAAAGACTAAAAAAACTTAACCTTTACTCATTAGAATACAGGTCTATGAGAGACGACTTATGTCTAATTTTTCGTGCCTTAAAAAAATGAGTCTTTATTTTAAACCTTATGTCTAGAATGGGGAAATAGTTTAAGCTCTACTAGATCTCATAACGTAAAAATCAAGACATTCAATGTAAAAACAAATAAAAGAAAAAATTTTATAACTCAAAGAATAATTCCAGTTTGGAATTCTCTGCCACAAGAGGTGGTAAATAGTCCTAGCTTCAATGTATTTAAAATAAATTTGGACAACTATATGGGTGAAAATAAATACTACTTCCATCCTAGTTAATGGGTGGCGAAGTCATAATTCGCTAGTTCCCTTGACTTTGTATCTTACCTATGAACCTATGAAATGTGTTTTCGCACTTCCGGCGCAGAATAGAGCGGTCACTGTAGGAAATCACTGTCCGGGACAGATTAAGAAAATGACAATGATACTGTTCATGAGCAGAGGTCCTAAAATGCCTATGTTGAAAATTTGGTGATGATAGCCCATCGACTGTGTTACAAGTGTCCGTTGCGCCCTTTCCACGCACCCTTGTAACTTCGCAGATTTGTAATATTGTCACACCAGATTTTCAACATTGCCATTTTCCCACACCTACTTATGAACAGTACAGCTGTCATTTTTCACATCCTGACCGAAATGTGTTTTCACAGTTCCGGCGCAGAATAACGTGATTACTGTGGGAAGTCAGTGTTCGGGACAGATTAAGAAATTGACAGTGGCACTGTTTATGAGCAGAGGTCCTAAAATCCCTATGTTGAAAATATGGTGATGAAACTCCATAACATGACTGTGTTACAAGCGTGCGTTGAACTGTTTCCACGCACCCCTGTAACTTTGCAAATTTGTAATACTGTCACGTCACATTTTCAACAGTGGCATTTTTCCACAACTCCTTATGAACACTACAGCTGTCATTTTTACATCCTGGCTAAAATATGTTTTGCACTGCTGCGGACAATAGCACGGTCACTCTGGGAAATCAGTATTTGGGACAGATTAAGATTGACCGAGTGAGAGGGCGGAGTGGCCGAGCTCAACTGAGCTCTGTCGGGACTGCTGCGGATTTGTTTGTGGGTAGACAAAGGCCTCAACACAAGAGCCCAGTACAAAGGGCAGCCTGCAGCACTGGGAGAAACAGAATGAGAGCGGTGAGTGAGGGAGGGGTGGCAGAACTCACTTAAAGCGCTGTCAGGACTGCTGCAGTTTCTTTGTGGGCAGAAAAAGGCATCCAGTACAGGCAGGGCCCAGTACAAAAAGCCAGCCTGCAGCGGTGGGAGAAACAATATGAGTGAGTGAGACAAGGGGACTTAGTGAGCTCAAGCGAGCTCTATCAGGACTGCTGGATTTCTTTGTGGGCAGAAAAAGGCGCTCAATGCAGGCAGGAGCCCCTGCACAAAGGGCAGCTTGCAGCACCAGGACAAAACAGAATGAGCGATGAGAGAGGGGGACTCGTGGACCTCAACGGAGCTCTGTCGAGTCAGCTATGGATTTCTTTGTGGACAGACAAAGGTGCCAACGCAGCCAGGAGCCCCATACAAAAGAGCAGTCTGCGGCGCCAAGAGAAACAGAATGAGCGAGTGACAGAGCGCAGTGAGCGAGCCCAGCTGTGACTGCTGCAGATTTTTTTGTCGGCAGAAATGTGGCAACGCAGGCAGGAGCCCAGTACAAATGGCCAGCTTGCAGTGCCGGCAGAAGCGGAGATCTTGAGGTGACAGAGGGGGTGGTGACTCAGTGGAGCTGTGTCAGGACTGCTTCAATTTCTTTCTGGCCAGAAAAGCCGCCAATGCAGGCAGGAGCCCAGTACAAAGGTGAGCCTGCAGCAGCCAGGAGACACAGAATGAGCGAGTGAGGGAGGGGGAGTCAGTGAGCTCAACGGGGCTTTGTTGGGACTGCTGCAGATTTGTTTGTGGGCAGAAAAAGGCAGCAATGCATGCAGGGGGCCCAGTACAAAAGGGCAGCCTGCAGTGGCAGGAAAACCAGAATGAGCAAGTGAGTGAGCTCAACAGAGCTGTATTGTAACTGCTGCAAATTTCTTTGTGGGCATTAGAAGGCAGCAACACAGGCAGGAGCCCAGTAGAAAAGGGCAGCCTGCAGCGCCAGCAGAACAGAATGAGCGAGTGAGAGAAGGGAAGTAAGCGAGCTCAACGTAGCTTTGTCGGGACTGCCATAACATGACTGTGTTACCAGCGTGCACTAAACTGTTTCCACGCACCATTGTAACTTCATAAATTTGTAATACTGTCACGCCACATTTTCAACAGTGGCATTTTTCCACAACTCCTTATGAACATTACAGCTGTCATTTTTCACATCCTGGCTACAGTATGTTTTGCATTCCTGCCAGACAATGGCATGGTCACTCTGGGAAATCGGTGTTTGGGACAGATTAAGATCGACCGAGTGAGAGGGGGGAGTGACCGAGCTCAACTGAGCTCTGTCAGGACTGCTGTGGATTTGTTTCTGGGCAGACAAAGGCCCCAACACAAAAGCCCAGTACAAAAGGGCAGCCTGCAGCACTGGGAGAAACAGAACGAGAGAGCGAGTGAGGGAGGGGAAGTGAGCGAACTCACCGAAGCGCTGTCAGGACTGCTGCGGATTTCTTTGTGGGCAGAAAAAGGCGTCAATACAAGCAGGGGCCCAGTACAACAGGCCAGCCTGCAGCGTTGGGAGAAACAGTATGAGTGAGTGAGACAAGGAGACTTAGTCAGCTCACCAGAGCTCTATCAGGACTGCTGGGATTTCTTTGTGGGCAGAAAAAGGTGCCAATGCAGGCAGGAGCCCCTTGCAAAAGGGCAGCTTGCAGCGCCAGGACAAACAGAATGAGCGATGAGAGAGGGAGACTGCGCGACCTCAACGGAGCTCTGTCGGGACAGCTGCGGATTTCTTTGTGGACAGACAAAGGTGCCAGCATGCCAGGAGCCCCATACAAAGCGCATCTGCAGCACCAAGAGAAACAGAACAAGCGAGTGACAGAGTGGTAGTGAGCGAGCTCAACGGAGCTCTACTGTGACTGCTGCAGATTTCCTTGTGGGCAGGAAATGCGGCAACGCAGGCAGGAGCCCAGTACAAATGACCAGCTTGCAGCGCCGGCAGAAACGGAATGCGAGAGTGACAGAGGGGGAGTGAGCGAGCTCAGTGGAGCTGTGTTGGGACGCTTTAGATTTCTTTCTGGCCAGAAAAAGCCAGCCAATGCAGGCAGGGCCCAGTACAAAAGGGCAGCCTGCAGCACCAGGAGACACAGAACGAGCGGCGGTGAGGGAGGAGTCAGTGAGCTCAACGGGCTTTGTTGGGACGCTGCAGATTTGTTTGTGGGCAGAAAAAGGCAGCAATGCATGCAAGGGCCCAGTACAAAGGCAGCCTGCAGTGGCAGGAACCAGAATGAGTGAGTGAGTGAGCCTCAACAGAGCTGTATTGTAACTGCTGCAAATTTCTTTGTGGGCATAAGAAGGCAGCAACACAGGCAGGAGCCCAGTAGAAAAGGGCAGCCTGCAGCGCCGGCAGAACAGAATGAGTGAGGAGAAGGGAGTGAGCGAGCTCAACGGAGCTTTGGTCGGGACTGCTGCACATATCCTTTGTGGCAGAAAAGGCTCTCAACAGAGACAGGAGCCCAGTACAAAAGGGCAGCCTGCAGCGCCAGGAGAACCAGAATGAGTGAGTGAGACAGGTGGAGTGAGCGACTCAACGAGCTCTGTCGGGACAGCTGTGGATTTCTTTGTGGGTAGAAAAAGCCACCAACACAGGCAGGAGCCCAGTACAAAAGGGCAGCCTGCAGCGCCAGGAGAAACAGAATGAGCGAGTCAGAGAGGGGGAGTGAGCCACCTCAGTGGAGCTTTGTCGGGACAGCTGCGTATTTCTTCCTCAGCAGAACAAGGTGCCAACGCAGGCAGCAGCCACTACAAAAGAGCAGCCTGCAGCGCTGGGACAAACAGACTGAGCCAGTGACAGAGGGCCACTGAGCGAGCTCAACAGACCAATGCAATCAACATTTAGCATTGACAAATGCTTGTTTCTTCTCAGTGCTGCAACCTCCAACCGTGACATCATGTAAGGGAAACAAAGTTTTTAAGCACTGTGTTGAAACAGAGACCTCTGTTGGTCAGTCTTGGTATTGCAGACATCTTTTTTTCTTTCACAATTTTGGACTCCTAGCAGAAGCTGAACACCAAAAAAAATTAGTCTGACCCATAATTACACTCCAGAATAACTTGTAGCCATTCAGGCTTCAACATAAACATAGAAAAGTATCATCATGTTCCCACATTCTGACAGGAGCTGCCCCTTCAGATCTGTCACTTCACCAGCAGGCAGTAAAAGTCAAGCAACATCTACAGACTGGCAAATTATCTTTTTGGCCTATCTGCATCACAAAAACAGTTTTCCAGAAACTTTTCTACAGACTGTACTGCTGTAAACACTACCAACATAGACGACTGCACTTTGATAAGAGAGACAGAAAAATCAGCTGTGTACTGTACTTGCAATGCCTTGCTACATGTATATGCATATATACATAGATGTTGACAGCAGATAAGGGCCTACGGCCCACCTAGTCTGCCCATGTGTGCACGTACTTAGCTTCTTCAAGCCTCTCTAGAACTAGGTTATATGTCTACATATTAGGTGCTATTCTGCAGTCCCCACTACCAAAATAAGGGAGTAACGAACATTTTAAATCAACTTTATAACTGTGGCTGTATGTAAAACATTGACAGTTCCCTTGCATGACATCATTCTGGGGAGTGGCCACACACAGGAAAACTGGAGGGTGGGCAGAAACAAAAACATACAGAAAAATGACTGACAGATTTTTTTACAGAACAAATTGCAGCTTCAACATCTGAAGCATGGGTGACAGTGGCATACTGTGTGGAACAGGCATTTGCAGAATGTGACTAAATCACTTTAAAGATAATTACTTAACCTGTACTCCAGGTAGACCTAGATAGGGTGTTACCGGGGTACCTTATACATTTAGCAAAAAGGCAGGGTGGGTTGGAGGCCATCTGGCAACACATTTGGTAAACTGCAGATTTATAAAGTTAGATACTTTAGTTTGAACTACAGATACGCCTAGATTGATTATTACTGGGGTACCATAAAAATCTAGCAATGCAATTAAACCAGTGAGACTGGCCCAGTGACGTGGAGAGTGGAGGCGCTGGGCTCTTCACCTCCTGCCATACTGGTGACCCAGGTTCAGAAATGGATGCAGGTTGCTTGGGGGCTGGCTGGGGAGGGAGAATTGAGCATCCCCAGGACAGCTCTCCTCCCGGGGGGGGGGGGGTGTTCAGGGCCTTGCTGATTCTCTGCCGCCTAGAGCAGTCTGGGCGGCAGTGTAGCAGGGTCACGCCAGTGGAGAGGGACAGCATGCAGGATGCTGGTGACATATCTGTGGAGGCGGTGCCCACACATTGCATCCATAGCACGTGCAGCAGTCCCTCAGGGTGACGAAAGGAAAAACACAGAGCAGCAGCATGACGACTGATTCTCCTCACCCATCCACAGGCCCCACACCAGCAGCCGGGCACCTCCAGAGAGCGATCTGGCCGAGGTTGAAGCAGGAGTGAGGTAAGCATCAGAGATGCCGGGTGGCAGGACTGGAAGAGAGTCTGATAGGGACGACTGGGCAGACAAGGTGGAGAAATACAAGATTCCAACACAAATAGTTGTAAGCAGTTTGATTGTCCCAGAAAGCAGGTAGCAAACCTTACAGCATCAGTAGCAGTCCTTCACTCTAGCAGGTAGCAAACAGAAAGAGAAGATGATATAGGTAGAATTATATTTAATCTAAACCCAAAATTATCCAGACTGACTCCAGCAAAATAACGGTCCAGCAGTAAGACAGCTCTTTCATAGAAGGGTTATCACAGTACTTACAATAAAAATAATTTATTTTGAGGCGGCCAATGGCATATGTATGACCTTTGTACTTGCCATATTGTAACATATCTGCCTGTACTTGATCTCCTTGTACTCAAATGCAGCTTTACTGCATGGATTTGACCTTGTAAAAATTATAATTCTACGCTACAGTGTAATATGTAATCCTTCTTTGAGTTGGAGCTCTTGCAGCAGGCTACACAATGAGGACTATTCCGGCAGGCACTTGGACCCCATGGAAAATTCTAGGTAGCAGTTCCCAGCAGGGACTGCCCCCGACGTCAGCCCTCCGCCAGTGGTATAAAGGGGGCGGTCCCCAGTCCCACTTCCAGTTCTCCCACCGTTGACCTGTGCACATCAACTTCACAGACGTCTCATTGCTACTGTCGACCGCCATTTTGTGCTACGCTTTGCGAACCCTATTACTGTTTCTTTTTCAGAGATTACCATTTTATGTCTTCTCCTATGACTACAGCCGAGCGGCAGAAGTCTAAGTGTGCCTGTGGTACAAAAAATCCCAGCCAAGGATGGCCATTCAGTGTGCTTCTTCTGCCTAGGGCCTACCCATGACATGGGCACTTTCTCGCACTGCCGACGCAGCCAGATCTGCCACTTGAAGACCTTGAATGCCTACCTCATGGAGCAACAACTCGACGCTCTCCAACTGAAACCAGCGGGCTCCTCTTCCATCTACAAGTCCCTGCCTTCCTTTAAGGACTAGAGGACTGGCGGGAAGTACCACCATATGGAGAAGGAGAAACATAGGTCTGAGTCCTGATCTTTCTGGACTAAGTCTCCATCACTCATTCACACTAGTGGGATAGCACCGGAGGCACTAGGACCAAGCCGGAGCCAACATTTCTCAGAAGGGTCGGTGCTGAGACAGGACCCGGCGCATGCTGCGGCACCGGCGGACTAGCTCCGGCTCTGTGTATGCTATCTTGGCATCAACCCTCCAACTGCCTCAGTTCCTTTTCTCCCGCAGTCGACTGCGCTTGGATGTCGACATCGCTCGTCTGCTGGAGTCAAAGTTTTCATCTATACGACAGCAGCTTTTAGCCATTTTAGTATTCATTCTATTTAACATTTTTAGTAGTATTTTCTTATTCTACAAAGAAGAAAAAGAAGATTATGAAGAAGAAAAAAATTCTCACCTGCCATCAACAGCGGCATCCTTAGGCGTGGCGGTGGACGGGAAGACTTCATTTGAAAGTTGTTATGGCAGAGGGCTGTATCGGTCCATGCGCCCTTTGAAGGTGGGAGTCCGACAACAGACAGATCCTGTGCTTTCGGGGAGGGGGGGCGGACAGTCCACGAAGCACGAATCTGGCAGTTCAGGGATCCGCCCGCTTACCTTTGAGCTCTTTTTCTCGTTGGGGAAGAAGAATTGGTGCTGCTCGAGGTTGCCCTCTGGTATGTCTGCATGGGGATTGTCGGTCGGTCAGGGCGATAGGCCTGAACCGACTTTGTTGGGTTCCCCTTGGTCCTGCCCTTAATGGCTACGTTCTTCGACTCCGGACTCCATCTCTGTCCTCGATGGAATTTGGTGAGCAGTTTAACCTCTAGGCTGCTCCTGTGGAGCAGAATTGTGACTTCTCGTCAGTTTTCCTGTGATGCTCCTGATTTAGGGCCTCCGGGCTCGGGCACTTGGATCCCTCATTCTACCCTCCCTCTTTCCTTGCAGGGGCCAGCATGGGCACCTCTTTTTCCTTTCTCCTCAGGATTTTCTCTGTTGGCATTCTCCTCAGCACCGCGGTCGACATCATGGGTAGTGCCGCGGTCTGGCGCTGTGGATGGTGCCGCTGCTTTTGGCGTCGGTGCCGTGGGCGGCACCACTAGTGTTGGTGTCGGCGCCATGGGTTGATGTTGGCGCCGCTGGTGTCAGTGCCATGGGTCCGGCACCGTCATTTGCCCTACAGTGCAGCGGGTGCTATTGTGGTGCCGTGGTTTCACGGTGCCACTGGCGATACAGCGGGTAATGGTGCTGATGCTGCAGCGTGTGGCGCCATGAGTGTCAGGGTGCCATTGTTGCGGGGTGCCTGTGGGTACCACCGTGGGTGCCCTGGGTGTCACCCGGGATGGCATAAGCACTGCTTGGTGCCATCCTGTGCCACGAGTGATGCTGGTACCACGGGCGGTGTCAGTTGGTGCTGTCAGGCAGAACTAGTGCTGGATTTTCTCTCTGCAGACCTCTTCTTCCGCAGAGCTTGTGGCGATGTTTTCCACAGGATGAAGTCCTGTTCTGCGGATTATTTTTCCACAGATCTTAGTGAGTGCAAGTCTGCATGGGATCTTGTGACATCCAGCAGTTTTCTGCTGATGGAACTCTTCTGTGCTGTTCTGCCAGTGGAATCGCTCATTCTGCTTAGCACTTTCTCGGCTCCTTAAGTTGTGCCGAGCTCCTCGACACCCTTCCTGATGGCAAAGTCTCTAGTGGCTCTGTCATAGGTCTCCCTTTAGGGGTCCTTCTGGGGTAGAAGTGCATCTGGATGACACTTTTCCCTGTCCTACTTTTCGGTGATACAGCGGATGACTCATTTATTTACTGGAGGGCAAGCCTTCTCTATCACCAGACTCTGTGATGGAAGTTCTTTTCAGTTGTTCCTCAGTGAGGGGGTCCACTATAGTACTTCGGACTGCACCCACGGACCAAACGCTTCTGTGTCGAGACTCTCTTCAGTCGTCAGGATAATTACACTCTGTGAAACATTCTGATTCAATGGTCGGAAGCCGTACAGCCTGTTTCACTCCTTTGATAGGGGTATATAGCCCCCTTGTGATACTGCCCCTTCAGTGGCTTCATCGGCACAGGTGGTTAACATTTCTTCAGCTGTGATTATTGGTCCGGTCACGATTTCAGTTATGGACGCTCAAGCTCCTCCTGCCCCTCAGATGGACGACATCTTCTTCATTTTTGTGTCCGGCAATCCTTGCAAAATAGCAGCCTGAAAGCCTTGTCAGGCTCGGACTGATGGTATTAAAAAAAAAAAAAAAAAAAAAACATTATCACAGCATAGGGTCTAGCCGAAATTGCCCGATACCACCCTTTTGGATCTGATCAGGTTCCGCCTCAGCCCCTGAATCGGTCGTCTATAAACTACGGTAAAGAGTACCTGACTTCTTTTACCCCTAGGGGGAGTCCAATCCAGTGGAGCTATGGGTCATCTCTTTTCTCCAAGAGAGATCTTTCTTATTCAGAGATATTTCCTAGACCTAGGTGACTACCCAGTCTGTTGGACCCTCTTATTTTATCAGGCTTTCTTCTCTTGATCAGAGCCTTGCAGCACCAGAAGTTTCTCTCCAGCGAGTCAGAGCTCAGGTTCCTACTTCCTTGCTTGCTTCAGCTTAACAGACAACATGCTTCTTCTTGACCGTAGGTCAAGTAGGTCTTTTTTCTGAGATGGCTTCTCAATATTCACACCTTCGGTTCCTGCGCACTGGTTCCGTGCCAGTCACTCACAAAGTTATCCTCTCTGAGTGCATGATGAAACTGTGATGTTTGTTTTTCATCAGCAAGCAAACTAGAGTCCTTTCCTACTCCCTTCAGGAAGGTCAGAGTGAGCGGTACCTCACTGCATTGAGTCACTTCTGCCGCTATTGAGACACTTTCAATGAATGGGTTAGCCCTAACTTTGTCCTGCTGCGTCCCTCCTCAATGCACATCTGCCTCTGTTTGCCTTAGAAATCCAGCCCGTTTTTTTTCTGTCTGAATGTTTTTCCGCAGTGGACATGTCCTCCTGTACACTTTCCCTCTCTTCCCTGAGTTCAGAGACTGCTACTACAGTTACAGGCACACAGGGGCAGGAGGATTCCTTTTTAGAATAAGTGGGTAGGATCTGGTTCTACTAGACCACCACAAGAGGCGTCTAAGTCGTGCTTTGGCCTTCCATCAGGAAGGTTTCAGTGACTAAGTGGAAACCATTCTCCTTGATGGGCTAACCCCACCTGGACCTCCTTATGCTCACCAAGTAAGGGGTTCAAGTGCTCCTGGACGTGTTGTTCGCAGGTCAGCCATACTTGGTAGTGGAGGTTCTATCTGCGCTTTTTGGTCTACCCTGAACCAGTAGACTTTACCTCCGGCTCTTTCAGTTCCTGAGGTCCTTTTACGTTAGATTAGTACAAGTCTTTGACACTATTAATTTTGTCCTAGACCAAATTGTGAGGTCAGTTTCTCCCGCTCTCCTAGAATGGTTGTGGCTTCCTGGCAGAGTTTCATTTTTGTGTCCATTGCAGTCATCTGCAAAGTGGTGTTACAACTCGAGCGCTTATCCTGTAAGCACTATGTTCTAGATGCTCTTTCCAAGATGGCTCTTTTTATTAGCAGGACAGTCCTTGGCAGTCCTTTCTGAGTGAACCCTATCTCCTACCACCCTACTCAGGGTTGTTGGTTTTAGCATGGTACTCTCCCACTAGTGTGAATGAGTGATGAAGACTTAGTTCAGGAAGATATGGAAATTAAGTACTTACCGTAATTGTTGATCTTCTTTGGACAGTCTCCATCACTCTTTCACACACATGCCCACCCACCATCCCCTGGGTTCACTCGTTTTCTTTCCTGGTCTTCATAGTCTTATAGTTCAGGTCGTGAAGACATTGTTCTTTGACCCTTCTTGCAAGGGCCATCTGGGCCCTCTCAGGCCCAGAAAGTCAGGATAAGCTATTCTCATTAGCTACGCTGCACCTCCTCGGTCAAAAAGGTACTGAGGTGGTTGGAGGGTCAACACCAAGATAGTCTACACAGGCGCGAGCTAGTCTCACGGTGCCGCGCATGCGTGGTCCTGTCTCGGCACCAACCCTTCTGAAAAATGTTGGCTCCCTCTTGGTCCTAGCGCCTCTGGCGCTATCCCACTAGTGTGAATGAGTGATGGAGACTGTCCAAGAAGATCAACAATTATGGTAGTACGTAATTTCCTGTCCCGTCTCCTCACCGGAAGGGTAAGTCTTGAGTTCACCTCCACGGGAGGCAAATTCAGAGCCCCGGCAGGCCTCTCTTCCTCCGGGGCTGCTGTTGATGAAGGCCCCCCCTTATCCAGAAGTTGGGTGGGGTTCGGGCATGGACCTTGGGTCCTTCTCTGAGCCTTCAGCCCTTCCAACAGGTCACATGGGCCAAGGCCAGAGTGACAGCCAAGACCTCCACTGGCAAGAAATCTGCCATTTGTCCAGTTGCAACACCACTGTCTGGCATGCCCTCAGGACCCGACAACAGGCATGGGCATCAGGAGCACTTTGGCCATTCCAGAGATGGCTCCCCAAGAAGCGGTCGTCTGACACCAAACGTCAGACTCTGACTTCCACTTCATCCTCTGAATCCTCTCAGTCGACGACCGCCCCTAAATCGCCAACTGAGCAGTCGGAGGAGACACTGGCACAAGGAGGGTCATACTCTGGCTTCACCTACGCCCCTACCTCGTTTGCCAGAAGACCTGACTCCAGCTAAGCCGGCGTCCCCAATCCAGATGCCAGAGAGATGGTCGTCGGAGGTCCCGGACACACCAGACCTGATGACCGGCCTAGCACCTCCTAACCATCCACCAGGGGACCTGGTGACAGGGGATCCTCAGGCGCCGGGTAAAACGCCAGGGGCCCAGTACTCCCTTGGACCTGATGCCAGACCTGGCAAACGTTCCCAAGGAACCAGAGTGTCCGCAGCCCTCTTTAGTCTGTCTAGCTGAGGTAGGTACACTTTTTACTGCATTGTAGAATACAGTTAAAGGGGACCTTCTCCCCGAGGAAAGACCTCCCGCATCAGTGGCGCCACCCTTGGCTCTGGCCCCAGTGCCTCCATCAATGCCACCTCCCACAGGGCAACCACCCACCCCAAGGTGCCCCTCACCCCCTAGGAAAGGTTTAGATGAGGTAGTACCCCACCGAGGGGGTCGCAGGAGGACTTCCTCCTCAAGGTAGTCTCCTAGTCGTCCAAAGTCTGGGCATAGACCCAGACAGATGGTTTCCAGATCCCCTCCTTGGATTATTCGGAAGGGAGATCTTCATCTTCGGACTCGTTGGACAAGGAGTCTTTCCCTCCACCTCCAGAGGATCATAGGGACTTGCCGAGGCTGCCCCCAGATGACCCAGCTTTTATGGACGTGATGCGCCATATTCAGTTTCCTCAGTCAATGGGATAGTGAAGAGCTGGACCCAGAAAGATGCAGGCTTGCTAACTTTCTGGGTGTGAATGACCCCAAACCTGTGGTAGTCCCTCTGTCGTTGAGGTACAGGTCAGGAAGCATAGGGAAAACCAGGAGCAGTTGTAGAATTCACCAAAAATATTTGTTTACAGTAGCAGTAACATAAAAAATTAAAAACTTGTTCAGAATAACTATGTACAGAGGGGAAATACAGTAGATTTACTGAAGTCTCTGTGTCCCTTTTCTTCAGCAGTTGCAGCTCAGCTCTCTTATAAGTCCTTTCAACCCCCACTCTTAGCAAACATCCTGTTCTTTTAAATATCAGGCAGGAGCTGCTAGAACATTGTGCTTGCTGAGGCCCCTTTTGCAAAAGGCTGGAAGATTTGCATTCAGGTAACCTCTAGCGTTTACAATAGCTTTCTGCAGTGATCTCAAAATATAATTTTATATATTTCAACATTAACACTATATATTTTCTAAACAAAAGGGATCCCAATATCGGTTACATTTCCATACAATGATTTGCACATATCTTTATATCCGCAGATCTAGATATGCAAGGGAGAAAAACAGACAGCAAGAGAAAACTGAGACAGTGAGAGGCAAAGAACTGCGAGATTGTCAGGGTGATCAAATCCAAAGTCTCACAGGAAAATTTGGTTGCGCAACCAGATAGACAAGAGAGAGAAAAAGAAAGGACAGATCCTTGCATTTAAACACTTTCTCCAGAACAAATGGGACAGGGTCTTAGTCCACCCTGTCACACCCTCCTTAGTCCCGCCTTTCCAAGGTGTGACTAAACTGGCATGGAAACACCTGTCTAGGGCCACGATTGTCCCAAAGAAAGCAGATCGGCTCTACAAATCTCCCAGGAGTGAGATGTTCTTAGGGGAAAACCCCAAAGCAAACTCTTTGGTTCTCACGGCAGCACACAGGTGAACTAAACAGCCCAGACATATGAGGTGACAACCACCCAACAAAGAATCCAAGAAATTGGATACTTTCGGGAGGAAGTTTTTTTTCTTTAGCCACACGCACCATATGGTCTTAAAATTTTTTAGCCCATATGGTGCAGTACTAAAATCTCTGTAGGGAAAGGCATGTGGAGTTTCACCAAAGACAGCCGCCCCCCACACACACACACACACAAAACGGAACTTCTAGATGTTCTACAGTCAGGACTTGCCACGGGCAAGCAAGTTTTATAAACTTCCTACGACTCCGCCAACACGGCCTCTCGTGCCGCAGTGACAGGAGTCTGTCTCAGACACCATTCTTGGTTGAGGATGACAGGGTTCTGGCGGGACCTCCAGGATGCTATCCTGGAGGCACCCATCAATGGGTCTGTCCCCTTCAGGGAAGATGCACAGAAAATTATCACAGACCTACAGGACTCTGGGAAGGTTGTCCAGTCTACCAAATGTACAGGTCTGAGCCCTTTTCTGCCAAGAAAAGGCCTTTTCAGCATCCCAACTCCCAAAAGTCCTATGGATAACAGCCCAGAGGTCCTTTCAAATGAAAGGCTTCCTTTCAGCCCTCTGGAGCCACTGGATCTTGAGGTGCCAAATCCTCCCAGGTCTCCCTGCCCACCCCAAGGACCCATGCCTGATGCCTTGCCCACCCCCCTCCCATAGGGGAGGCAATAGGGGGTCAGTTCTTCAGTTCTCCTTTTACCTAAAAGGGTGACCCAACATCACCTCCAATGCTTGGGTACTGGACATCATCGAGAAGGGACACACTCTGGAATTTATCGAGAGTCCTCCCAACAAACCTACAGTTCCTTCTCGGTGCTCCCAATCCCACGCAACTCTCATCTCAGACAAGATTCAAGCCTTGTTGTCCAAGAGGGCCATAGAGCCCATACCTCTGTCTCTGAGAGGGACAGGATTCTACTCCCACTTCTTCTTGGTTCCCAAGAAGATGGGGGACCTACTCCCCATCTTGGACCTCTGCCTCCTGAACCACTTCATAGAATACAAGAGGTTCAGGATGGTGACATTGCCAGGACTGATCCCCATGTTGCATCAAGGGGGACTGGCTTTGTTCCCTGGAAATGCAGAACGCCTACTTGCACATCCCGATCCTTCCAGCTCACCAGAGGTTCCTTCACTTTGCGTTCCAGGGGGAGCATTATCACTTCAGAGCCTTGCCCTTCAGCTTCTCTTCAGCGGTGCGAGTCTTCATGAAATCCCTCACGGTAGTGGCCATGGCATTGCAGCGCCAGGGCCACTTCGTTTACTCTTACCTAGACGATTGGCTCCTGACCACTCCTTCCAGAGCCCAACTCCTGTCAGCTCTGTCAGACACCTTCGAGGTGTTTGTCTCTGGGCATCACGCTGAACATCCCAAAATCATGTCCTTGGCTGTCACAGTACCTCTAGTACATAGGTGCCATTCTGTACGCAGAGAAAGGGAGAGCCCTTTCATTCACCAGACAGGTGCTGAGCTTCAGAACCTGGCTGTTCGGGTCTCCTCCTCTACCCAAGTTCCGGCTCGAACCATGCTCCAACTGCTCGGTTACATGGCCACCATAGTGACTGTTCCCCTGGCACACTTACATATTCGGGTGCCTCAGTGGCCCCTCATGACCTTATGGGGTCAAAGATTGACACAGATAAGATATAAAAATTACGTACCTACCATAATTGTTGATCTTTCTGTGTATCTTCACCATTCATCACTAAATCCCGCCCTCCTTCCCCTTGTGGTCTCCTTCTCTGGGCTCCCTCCTGTGTGTCTCCCTGTTGTTTTTCTCCTCGCTCTCCTCTCCCTTGTGGTTAGGAGGAAGGGGACCCTGGAAACACACAGGGAGGAGTTTTCTCCTGTAGGCGGTATTATTTGGGGTTGGGGGGATTCCTCTCCTCCTTCATTGATCTTATCTCCCCTCGCTTCTGTCTGGAGTGAGGTGAGGGATTGGGCGGGGGGACCCCTCCTGTCCCCCCCTCCCTTTTTCCCTTGACCTCAAACCCTTGGTTTTAATAACCTTAAATTGGATATCCTTGGATGTCCTTCCTGGCACTTAAGTTTTTCCCTTATTTTTTGGGGGGAGGGGGGTACAAGAGACACCCCTATTCCTGACCCCCTACTCTTAAGGTTGGCCCTTTCCAGGCGAATGCTGCTTAGTAGTTTCAGGCTTTGCCTCCCGGTAGCTCTTAACTTAATAATCCAGATTCTGGTTTATCGTTCTTGTCAAAGCCCTGAGGTTCAGAATCTCTTCTGGGGGTGTGGTCCTCTTATCTTCCCCCTCCCTCATACCTCTTTCTTTCTTCTCCTCCTTTCCAGAGATTGGGGCCCCTTCCCCTTTACCCAATTTCCCATACGTAGTTTCTCCTTCCTGTTTCCTCTGTTGTTTATTTCTCCTTTTAGTTTATAAATATCCTTTCCTTTTATCTATCCTTGGGCTCCTTGCCTCCACCTCCTTTCCTTACACTTTCCGTGTCTCAGAACTGGGGCTGGGGCGGTCAATGACCGATAGTGCCAACCTGCGCCACGTGGAAAGTCTGCCTCGGGGCGGGCGCCAGCCCTCGTCGACTTCACCCATAGAAAAAGTCTCCTGGGGGTCCTAGTTCCGGCGCTATACCCACTAGTGATGAATGGTGAAGATACACAGAAAGATCAACAGTTACGGTAGGTACATAATTTTCATTTCTCAGATGCTCGTATGACTCAGCAGACACTGCCGCCACTGACGTATGTCTGAGACACCACTCCTGGCTTCGGGTCTCAGGATTCCACCAGGATCTTCAAGATGCAATTCTTGATGCATCTTTTCAGGGCCTAATCCTTTTTGGACAAGAGGCAGAAAAGTTAATCACTGGCCTACAGGATTCGGGGAAGGCGGTTTCGGAGGTACACAAAATGTACAAATCCAAGCTGGCTGCACCCAGGTGCTGCCCCTTTCATAAGCAACACGGTCAGCAAGGAAGGAGACAGCAACACAGAGGTGGTTTCAAGAGAAGGTACCCCCATCTGCAGGAATCCAGGGACCCAAAAGTGCCAGAGCTCCTGCCCACGCCCACCACCTTGGCATGACTTTCTGTCCGCCCGGCGGAGTTGCAGGGGGAGGCAGTAGGCAGAAGATTCTCCCTCTACCTTAACGTCTGGTCCAACATCACCGTGGATTAGTGGGTACTTCAGATAATGGAGTGGGGTTATGCATGAGAGTTTACGCAGATCTCTCCAGATAACCCACCTGTGCCTTCCCATTGCTCCTCATTCCATGCAGGGCTTCTCAGCAGAAATCCAAGCCCTCCTAGACAAGAGAGCAATCCAGGCTGTACCTCAGTCATAAAGAGGACAGGGATACTACTCCCACTTCTTTCTCATTCTGAAGAAGACAGTGGACCTTCGTCCCATCCTGGACCTCAGTCAACTGAACACTTTCGTTGAGTACAAAAGGTTCAGGATGGTGACACTGCTGGGATTGCTCCCTATGCTTCACCAAGGGGATTGGCTCTGCTCCCTGGACATGCAGGACGCCTACATGCATATAAAGATACTGCCATCCCACAGAAAGTGTCTCCGCTTCACTTTTCAGGGAGAGCACTGCTATTCGGCCTTTCTTCAGCACCCAGGGTGTCCACCAAGTGCCTGGCAGTAGTGGCAGCAGCTCTCAAGAGGCAGGGGCATTATGTCTACCCCTACCTCGATGACTGGCTTCAAACAGCTCCCACAAGAGATCAACTATGTCACTCTCTGGCAGACACCCTTTGTTTGTTCCAGGATCTGGGAGTCACCCGTAACCTTCTCAAGTCATCCCCCCAGCCTACCCAGAGGGTGCAGTATATAGGGGCCATCCTGGACACAGTCCAAGCAAGGGCCTACCTCCCTTCAGACAGGGCAGATCGACTGAGGGCGCTGGCTCGGAGATTGGTCTCCACAAATCAAGTTTCAGCCAGAATGGTACTGCAGCTGCTAGGCTACATGGCAGCCATTATAGTCCCTGGTCCCTTAGCTTGTCTGCACATGAGGGTTCTGCAGTGGAACCTCAGGGTTCAGTGGGACCAGCGCTTGAACAACCTTGAACAGCCAGTCCGAGCCTCCAAGGCAGTACATCAGACACTGGAGTGGTGGCTCACCCCTTCCTTTTTAGAATCCAGGGCTCCCTTTCTAAGTCCCAGTCCTCAGCAAATCCTGACAATGGATGCCTCGGGGCTAGGATGGGGGCACATTTCGGAGTCCACCAGACAAGAGGGACATGGACCCCTCTGGAACGAGACCTCTACATAAACGTGTTGGAGATGAGACGTTCTTTACACCCTACAAGTGTTCCAGATGATTCTCCTGCCAGGGCCTTTGCTGATCCAGTCAGACAACATGCCAGTGGTCTTCTGCATCAACAAGCAAGGGGGCACACATTCTTTTCCCCTCTGCAGAGAGGCCATGAAGGTATGGTACTGGGCAGTGGAGCATAACCAGGAACTCACAGCGGTTCACGTTCCAGGGGTTCAAAACACCCTAGCCAACAGGTTCAGCTGCTGTCTCAGGCTCATGAATGGGAGCTACTACAGGACATAGTAGACAACCTTTTCAAAAGGTGGGGCCTTCCAGAACCGGACCTCTTTGCATCCCTACACAGTGCCAAACTGCCCAATTTCTGCTTGCTAGATCCAGGGTCTGGTGTGTTCTGTCGAGACGCGTTGTCCCCTCTTGGGCAGGGAGGTTTCTAGGGACATGGATATGTTGTTCATCCACACTTCTTGGCATGTCCCTTTCCCCTTTAATTCTTGCCGGAAGGTCTTCAAGCTGGCTCCTCTCACCCACCCGGGTGGTATAACCCTGACCCGATTTCTTCTGATCCTCTGAAGATTAAGCTTGTTCGAGCTAAGGTTAGACTTTTGCTATTAGATTATGGAAGATAAATCTTCCCTGGTTTCGCTGGTACCCATATGGCTAGAAAATGTAGCACACAGACCCACATGCCGATCGCTACTGCTTGGGTGTCAGCCATGACACCCAGGCATGCGTAGAGGTATCAATTTTCACCTGAACGTCTCTCACGATCGCCCCAGATGGCTCAAGTTGGCAGGCCTCAAGAAACTGAATCCACCGTGAAATCCAAAGAGTCCCGGAGGGCGGTCTCCATGGCTGCGGGGTCCGCCAGCAGTTGAACAGATGCAGGCCTTCAAGGAAGAGGCAGCATGGGCCGCGGAGCTCTCCTATCGGTCGATTTTTGTTCCACTCAACCTGGGCTCCACGTTCTCTGGCTCCTTTCTGGAGATGTGCCTATCTCTCCCCACCAAGGGCGAGGAATCTTCGGGCTCGCATACCTCCCGGTCCCATAAGAAGGACAAGGAACTGAGAGATTCTTTTCTCGGCAAAGACGTTCTTGGGATTGAGAGCGATCTCGGTCACAGGAATCTCCAGTCTCTGCTTTGTTCAAGACTGCTTCTTCGGCCACCGGCTTCTCGGCTTTGCCGACTGGTCAGCCGGCCGAGGTCTCGATCAACGATGCAGTAGATATCACTCTCGACCCTGTCGATCTGTTGTTGCCCGACGAGGCCGACAGCTCGCTCTCCAGGACTGTCTCTTCCTGATGAGGAAACCCTGCTGGCAATCCCATCGAGGAACCAGTCCCTGATCCGGGAAAATCATTGGTTCCCCTGATGTCCCCCAAACGACCCGCTCGGGCAGTCCGATCGCAGTCGAGATCTCGGACCCCCTTGACTGAGAGGCCGAGGAAGGCGCATAAGCTCTCTAAAAAGAGGTGATGCCACTGTTAATCTTCATCTTCCTCAGATGAGGAGAGGCTTCATCGGAAACTCCTTCGATGCTACAAAGATCTAATATGGCAACAGCTCGTTCTGTCCGGGCAGAAGCCTTCTACGGTTACCACTCTGGCCATTACTTGGCTTTTGCCTCCCAGGCTGAAGCCGACTCCATTGGAACCGGTAAAATCGGTTCCTCCGCCCGTGGAGCCTGTAAAATCTGCCATGGTTCGGCTGAAATCGGTCTCTCCACCGATAGTGGTGGAGCCGCCACCCAAACAGCCTTCAGGAGGGACTCCTACGAAGGAATCTCGGATGGTTCTGGGTCTTCCTCGCAGGTTATCAGTCACCCTCATGACTGATCGCCCCAGATGTGTAGAAGGGGACCTTGGTGGCTGTCCAATTTATCCAGATACCTTGGATTCTGACGACACCGACCTCCACTGTCATCAGCTGGATGATGAGTTGGTGGGTAGTCTGTCGATGGAGTAGGGCCCTTTGTCATTTTTGGGAATTCTCCACCTTATCTCTGAATCCACGGGGATGCCCCTGGAGCCTGTCCAGAAACAGGCGGAGTGCCGTCTTACAGATATTCTTAAAAGAGGGGATACCCCTATGGAAGCCTTCCTAGTGGCCTAGGCCATTGTAGGCCTGGCTTTGGAGCTCTGGCAGCATCCTGCCCAGCACCATCTGCCTGGATGGCCCTCAAGTATGTGGTGCCCATTGCGTCCCTCTCATGGTTCACGGAACATCCCTCGGTGGAGGGGTTAGTGACTGCTTCTGTGTTCAGACACACAGGCAGCTCTGCTGACACTGATAGACCTCCAGACAGGGAGTCCAAAAATCTGGACCACTCTACCAGGAAGGTCTATGCAGCCTCCTCGCTAGGTCTCCATCAGGCAAGCTTGACCATCATCATGGTGCACTTCTCCCATGCCCTCCTGGGCTCCCTGGACGAAGTTCTCCTGCACCCCCCCGTGGACCTTCAGACTACGGTCAAGCAGGTCTGGGACCATGGTTGAGCCGTTGCCAAGCAGCATCTTCAGACGGCCTTGGACCTCTGGGACTCTTGCGCCCATTCAGTGGCAGCCATGGTTGCCATGCGCCGCAGGGCTTGACTGAGGCTTTCCACCTTTACGGCGAATACCCAGCACAGACTCACTGATGTTCCTTTCCTGGGCACCGATCTCTTCAGCCCAGGTGTGGATGGTCACCTTCAGCGAATTGAGCAGTCCAGTGCCACCTTGGACTCTGCTACTTCTGCTCAAAAGGACACCCCGGCTCCAAGAAACAGCAGAAGAAGCTTTTCAGCACCCTGCTCCTGCGGCCAAGCAGCCCTCTTTCCAGGGTGGGCAGCAACAGCAGGCACAAGCTTGGCACCCTCAGCCCAAGTCCGGGCTGCCCGCAGACAGGGAGGTCGGGGTTCAGGTAGGTTCCAGTCTGGACCCTCTTCCTTCAAGCCTGCCCAGTGACAGAATAGGGGTTGCCACCCCTATTCCTGTCATGCCAGCTCTGGGTCCTCCTGTGGGGGGCGGCTCCGCCACTTTCTTTCCGCCTGGTCTTCTGTTACCATGGACAGGTGGATGTTAGAAGTGGTCGGCCAGGGTCTGCCTCTAGCATTTGAGCAGTTCCCTCCCTGCCAAGCCCGCGCCCCACGGGAGGAGAGAGTATCAGCCCACACTTGGTCAGCTCTGAGAGATGACATAGCCTAAGTCCTCCTCAAGGAGGCAGTGGTTCGAGTGGTAGATCCTCCAGTCAACCCAGGGTTCATTTCCAGGTACTTCCTTGTCTCGAAGCGGACGGGGGTCTGGCGCCCCATTCTGGATCTGCACAACCTGAATCAGTTTGTCAGGCCACGCACCTTGAGGATGGTGACTCTGTCCCAGATCATACCACCCCTGGAGCAAAAACGTGGTTCTGCTCACTGGATCTCTAGGACATGTTTTTTCATGTCCCAATCCGTCTGTCTCACCAGTGGTTCTTCCGCTTCAGAGCAGAGGGAACCCTATACGCGTTCCAAGCCATGCCATTCGGCCTGTCATTTTCCCCACGGGTCTTCATTGCATCACAGTGGTGGCAGCCCATCTCAGGCGTCGGGGGCAGAGTATACCCTTACCTCGACGATTGGCTCTTAGCAGGTTCCACCCAGCAAGAGGTGGAGAGGTTCAGGGACCTGGCCCTTCAGACCTGCTCTCAGCTTGACCTCCTGATCAACGAGGCCAAGTCGGAGCTCATGCTATCACGGGTGATTTGCTTCATTGGGGCAGAGCTCAACTCTTGCCGAGCCAGAGCCCGGCTTCAGGCGGACAGAGCGGAGGTTCTCTCCTCCTTTGCCCAATCATTTCTGGTTGGGCACTTGCATCCTGTCTGGGACGTCCTGCGTCTTCTGGGTTACATGGCAGCATGCACCACCGTGGTCCGATGGGCCTGGTGGCTCTGCGCCCCTTCAGCTGGTCAGCCAGTGGTCTCAGCTACTATGGTCATTTTGACCAGCTGGTCACTGTGACCAGAAGATGTCCAACGCCCTCCAGTGGCGGACCGCTTGGGAACATCTGCAGGAGGATCCCATTTGTCCACCCTGAGCCGACTGTGGTTCTCATGACCGGCAGCATTTCTCACAGGCTAGGATGCCCACATGGGAACCACAGAGTCCACGGGCTCTGGACCCCCATGAATCCCAATGCCCTCAACCTGCTGGAGCTCCGAGCAGTCTGACTGGCGCTGGCTGCATTTGCCCCATTCCTTCTGGGTCAAGTGGCCCAAGTCCAGATGGACAATACCACCACCATGTATAATGTTACCCTCAGCAAACAGGGCGGCACGCACTACTGGCCCCTCCAGGGAAGCGCTTAGTATCTGGACCCTCGTGAGCCGAGTGAGGCAGATGATCTGGTCATTCATGTAGCAGGAGCCTCAAATCGCTGGTGGACGCCTCAGCCGTGTGGCCGAGGCATCCCCGCAGTGGTCTCTCCATCCAGCGTGTAGCTCACAAACCCTGTTCTCCCAGTGGGAAACCCTCAGGGTGGACCTGTTCGCCTCCAGGGAGAAAACAAAGCTGAGGCTGTTTCATGCCTTTCCTTTCAGCAGGGCTCGCTGCAGGGGGATTCCTTCTTGAGACCATGGATCCCAGGCCTCTTCTATGCCTTCCCTTGGTCCACAAGGTGCTCCTCAAGGTCAGGGTGGGCAAGGCAAGGATGATCCTGGTAGCCCCAGACTGGCCCCGCCAGTTCTGCTATCCAGATCTCCTCAGCCTCAGCACCAGGCTCCCGAGGTGTCTTTCAGCACACCCGGACCTGCTCTCTGTCAATCAGGGGAAGGTATTCCATCCGGACCTTCAGTCCCTATACCTAACAGCCTGTTTCCTGAGTGGCTAGAGCTCAAGGCTTTAGGTGTCTCCGATGACATCCTCACTGTAGTTGAGGCATCTAGGAAGGCGTCAACCAGGAGGTGTTATGCCTTCAAATGGAAGAGATTCTCCATTTGGTGTCAGGCCAAGGGCGTGGACCCTGTGTCCTGTCTAGTGGCCAGCATCCTCGACTACCTTTGGTCTCTCTCTAGAGGAGGTCTTCAGTCTACGACCCTCAAGGTGCACCTGGCAGCCATCTCTGCTTACCAGGTGTGGGCCAGCCAGTCAGCAGGCAGTGGCACAGGAGAAGGTGGTCTGGCGCTTCTTTAAAGGCTTCGACCATATTTCCCCTTCGGTGCGTGAACCATCACCACCGTGGGATCTACTGCTGGTACTGGCAAAGCTCATGGCAAGCCATTTGAACCGATGCATAGGTGTGAGATGTTACACCTGTTGTGGAAGACCACCTTCTTGGTTGTGGAAGACCACCTTCTTGGTAGCTATCACATCAGCCAGAAGGACTGGGGAACTACAGGCGCGCTCTGTTGAGTCTCCCTATCTGGTCTTCCACAGGCCAAGGTTGTCCTGCGTCCCCACCCGAAATTCCTTCCGAAGGTGGTGTCGGAGTTTCACCTTAACCAGGTGTTGACTTTGCCAGTGTACTACCCCAGTTACACCTCGAGGCTAGTACAGGCTCCATACTTTGGACCCGAGACAAGCACGCTCTTATTATAAGCAGCGAATGTCTAAAGTTTGGGGAGAGGTTCACCAGCTATTTGTCACCTACGCTGAAGCTGCACCTGGTAGACCTGTAACAAAGTGGCTGATTGGCAGATGGATAACATCCTGCATTGATCTCTGCTACTGGTTGGCGGGCAAGGAGCCTCCCAGAGGGATAAGAGCTCATTCTACCCGCCATACTGCTTCATTGGTGGCTGCTTCTAGGGACATCCCTATCCAGGATATCTGCAGGGCTGCTACCTGGAAGTCGGCAAACACCTTCATTACCCATTACTAAATCAACCTAGAGTCACGCCGGGATGCTGGTTTTGGAGCCTTAGTTCTCCAATCTCTGTTCCTTAAGTAGGGGGTGTGTGGCTTGCCTCCCTTCTCACAAAGAACTGCTAGGAGTCTGCCAACAAGTGTGGATAAGGACAACATATCCACATCCCTAGAAACACTCACTCACCTGTAACAGTAGATCTTACTTCGAGAGGGTTCCTGCAGTAGGTCTTCACATATAGGACTGTGCTCCCTGGCGTCCGGTCTGCACGGCAAACTTGTAGATAGCAATCATCAGCGGGGACCACCCCCGACGTCAGGGCGTCGTAACTTCAGCCCGATTATAAAAGAGGCGGTCCCGCACCCGCTCTCCAGTTCTTTCCCGCCATCGGCTCAGTCACGTTCGGCTCGCGTCAGAACAGCTAACATCCGCATTGTATTTCTCGAAGTATTTCTTCGCCTCTTGTAAAATTCTTACAAACATTTTTCTTCAAATTGATGTCTTTTAGACAGAAGAAAAAGTGCTTTAAATGTGGCACTCAAATCCCGCACGGGGACGACCATTCCCGCTGCCTCCTCTACCTCAGTTCGAGCACGACCGTCCAGGAGTGTTCCATCTTCCAGGCTTCAACCAGGCTGACCAGAACCAGTCGCAAGAGGTCCCTTGAGGCCCATCTATTGACCCGACGGCTGGCCTATGGAAAGGGAGCTTCAAAAATTTAGGAAAGGTTGTCATCGCTGGTCCCTAAGAAAAGGAAAAGTAAGGAGAAGCACGGGACAGGAGTCCATTGCCATCAGGAGGTCGGCAACCGTGAGTACTTTTGGGTGCCCGTCCGTTTCTTTGGGCCGTGCCTCTTCTCCCCCCCCTCCTGCCAAGGTGAGCGGGCAGTCGGGGGTTGCCTCTTTGGAGGTGGTAATTCTGTTGACTGATCCTGCTGGTAAGTCACCCCTCACCTCCGGCGAAGGGCGCACGGCCTCCACCGATCAGCCTAGAGGCGGCCTCACAGCCGTCTCTAGCCTGGCCGGATCCGTTCCATTGGACGCCGGCTCTTACGACGCCTGTGTAGATCCGCCCACTCTCCTGTCGGGCTCCAGTTTGGCCCCCCGACGTCGGACAGAGTGAGGGACAGTTGGCCACGTCCTCTCCCAGGGTCCTTCACCCTGAGACTGCCACCCGACCCTTTGCTGTTTGCCTTAGCAAAGTCGCAATCAGACCTGCCTCATGGGGCTTGCGTGTCTCCCCTCGCCAGGCCTTCCTCCATCGCGGGTTCATTCCCTGCCAACAGAGGACCGAGTATGGAACCTCCACCCCCAGTACTTCTGGCGCTACACGTCCCAGTGCCCTTCCAGGCTGCTGAGCACCTCCCCTGCGGGCCCCTTTGTCTGGGTTCATTCCAGAGGACCCTCCTTCCCACATGCGGGCGCGCCTCCCGTGCCCGGGTTTCCCCCGGCCTTGAGCTGTCCGCTGGGTTTTCAGGCCTTCGGCTTTCCGGCGTCATCATTCCAGCGACAGGTTATCCTACTCCAGGACATCCCACGCTGGGCTACCCAGGGTACCCGTATTATCCATCCTGGCACTATGCGCAGTACCAGAGTTATCCGAGTTATCAACCACCACCTCCTCCTCCTCCTCTGGTGCCGGAACTTGAGTCCGTCCCTCGTTGGTGGAAAGAGGGTAGAGCGCAGCTTGTGTCGGAGTTGCGACAGCCAGTGAGGGAGCCCTTGGTTACGGTGACCTCTCCACTGCCTCCTGTCTCCAGAATCCCTACCTCTGTTTCAGTAGGCATTACTGAACCAGACCCTTCTGCTCCTTCTGGCTCTGATTCCTCTGACACTAGTTCCGACTCGGACGGGTCAGACCCCAGATCTCCCGTGGAGGTTCCTCCAAAAGACTCACCAAAGTCACCTCCAGAGGATCCTTCCTTCGGAGACTTGCTACGTTCATTCAATTCAAGTGGTTGGCCATCCAAAGAGCTTGATCCCCAACGCAAACGCCTTGCGGAGCACCTGGATCTGGCCACCACGGACCCTATTCCCATTCCACCGTGGATGGGACCTCACGAGGACCTAGTTACCACAGTCTGGCAACAACTGTCCTTCATTCCCGTGGTCTCCCACAAAGCTGACCGCACCTATTGTCCCCCGGAAGGGCTTTTTCACCTGAACTCCCATCCCAAGGCTGACTCTAGGGTCATCACGGCAGCTCACAACCGCTCAGCTCAGCCCAAACATGTGAGTTCTTCGCCTCCCATCAACTTGACCAGTTTGGGCGAAAAATTTATTCGTCATTGTCTTGTGCGTTTCGTTCCCTCAATTATGTCTCGCACATGGTTGCCTTTCAAAAAGCTTCTCTTTTGGACCTTGAAAGGGACCTCCAGGATGTTCAAGATGAAACCCTGAGGAAGAAGCTCTTGGATAAAGTAAGGATGGGGAAAATCCTCATGCCGCCACGCCCTTCGGGCTGCTTATGACTCTGTGTACTCAGTGGCGAGAGCAGTCGCCCACGGGGATCTGCCTCCGATGCCTCTCCTGGCTTTGTATAAGCGGGACTGGGCGCAGGATGTGCAGCCCTCTCTGTTGGATGCCTCTTTCAGGGGTTCTGTCCTCTTTAGCGATGACACTAAAGACATTAGTAACGGGCTGCAGGAGAGCAGATGCTCATTGAGGGATGTCCGTTCCTTATACAAGATGGGACAGAAAAAGCAGCCCTTTCACCGCCAAAGAAGGTGGAACAAATCCCAGGCTAAGCGCCAAGCAAAGAAATGCGCACCTGGATCAGGAGCTCAAACCCCACAGTCCAAATTTCAAAAACAGGCCTCTGGGGCTAAAGCTCCCCTCGGCGTCCTGACTCCTTTCCCCTCCTTCTGCTACCTCCGGTACATCAGGAGGAACCAGTCGGAGGGAGGTTCGGCCTCCACCTGGAAGGTTGGAGGTCCGTCACAGCAGAAAACTGGGTGCTTCAGCTCATCCACCGAGGTCACTCGATAGAATTCAGCAAAATCCCAACCCCTCAACCTCCAGGACAGTCATTCTATCCTTGGGATCAGGTCCCCATAGTCTCTCGAGATCCAGGCACTTCTCTTAAAGAGAGCCATAGAGCCTGTCCTGTTAAGCCAAATAGGAAGGGGATTTTACTCCTACTTCTTCCTGGTTCCAGAGTAAACGGGCGACCTGAGACCGATCTTGGACCTCAGCACACTAAACATCTTCGTCGAACACAAGAAGTTTCGTATGTTAACCCTTCAGGGGCTCCTTTCCCTGCTCCATCAAAACTCTTGGCTGTGCTCTCTGGACATGCAGGATGCTTATCTGCATATCCCCATCCTCCCAGTCCACCATCGCTTTCTCTGCTTTGTTTTCCGGAGAAACATTTTCAGTTCGAGCACTCCCGTTTGGCCTTTCTTGGCCCCAGTGTTCACCAAATGTTTAGCGGTGGTGGCGGCCTTTCTGCGCCACCAGGGCATTTATGTTTTCCCGTACCTGGATGACTGGCTTCTCTCCAGCACCCTCTCCTACCAGCCTGAAAGAGGCTCTCACCCTGAGCTTGTTTGCTTTGCTGGGCATAACAGTCAATTTTCCCAAGTCCCAACTAGTACCCTCACAGAGATTTCAGTTCATTGGAGCTGTACTAGACACAGTTCAGGGCAAGGCTTTCCTACCATCAGATCGGGCTGAGACTCTTGCTTCTCAAGCCACACTGGTGGCACAGGCCCATTGGATCCCTGCAGACTCGGTGCTTCGTTTATTGGGTCTGGTGGTGGCCGCCATTTCGATAGTCCCAATGGCCAGGCTTCACATGAGGTCACCCAGTTGTCTTCCAATGGGTCCAGAGGACGGACGACATGAACCAAAAGTCATGATCTCCAACAGCCTCCAGAGATCTACTGGTGGCAGGATCTCTAATTTGTCGAAGGGGTCCCTTTCCTTCCGACAATTCCAACTAAAATTCTCACTATGGACGCCTCAGATCTGGGCTGGGGTGCTCATCTGAGGTCTCACAAGACACAGGGTCTTGGTCTGATCAGAGCTGATGCCCACATCAGTATTCTGGAGACCAGGCGGTTCTTTATGCACTCCAAGCATTCCAGTCGCTGCTGGTTCGGGATCTGTCCTGGTACAGACGGACAACATGTCCACTGTCTGGTACATAAACAAGTAGGGGGAGAACCAGATCCTACCCTCTTTGCCGAGAAGCCATGAGGGTGTGGTACTGGGCGATTCAGCACAGCCTTTATTTGACAGCAGTTCATGTTCCAGGCGCCACCAACGTCCTGGCCGACAGTCTCAGTCGATCAGTGGCCCGGGCCCACGAGTGGGAGCTTAAGTCAGAGGTAGTCGGAGACCTCTTTCTTCGATGGGGTTGACCAGAGATGGATCTGTTCTCCTCCCCATACAACGCAAAACTACCCATCTTCTGCTCGCTCATTCCCGGGCATGGTGCTTTTTGACGAGACTCGCTGTCTCTTTCGTGGACAGGGAGGTTTCTGTACGTCTTTCCTCCCTTTCCTCTAATTCAGAAGGTCCTGGTGAAACTTCAGCAAGAGGGGGCCCACACAATCCTGATTGCTCCTCTTTGGCCACGTCAAATTTGGTTCCCTCTTCTGCGACACTTGGCACTGGAGCCTCCGGTTCCTCTGCCCATTTCTCACGACCTTCTGACTCAGAAGCAGGTCACCCTGGTGCATCCGAGCCTTCTGTCTCTCCACCTTCATGTGTGGCACCTGTGGACATAGTGATTTCTCGCTATGAGGTCTCTTCACAGGTTGCATACATTCTAGTGGAGGCCAGAAAATCCTCCACTAGATCCACTTACTCTATGAAGTGGTTGAGATTCATGATGTGGGCCCAAGCAAGGAGCTGGGATTCATTTTCATGCTCGGCATCCCAGGTTCTAGAGTACCTCGCACATCTGTCTGAGGTGGGCCTTAGCTATTCCTCCATTAAGGTCCACCTCTCTCGCGGTGTCTGCCTACCACCTCCCAGTGGAGGGCAAAACCTTAGCTCAGATGGAAGTTGCCAAAACCTTTTTAAGGCATCCTTCATTTGAAACCTCCGATCCGAATCCTTGTCCACCCTGGGATCTGAATTTCATGCTCGAGAAGCTGACCTTACCGCTGTTTGAACCAGCTTCTTCTTTCTTGCCTTCCTCTCTTGGAAGACTCTGTTTTTAGTCGCTGTCACTTGACCAGAAGGGTTTCGAACTACAGGCCTTCGTATGTAAAGAACCTTATTTGATTTTTCCTTAAGGACGAGTAGTCCTTCGGACTTCCCTTCTTTTCTGCCCAAAGTTGTTTGAAACCACTTTGAACCAGGCGTGGAATTACGGTGTACTAGCTACAGTATTCCAACAGGGGGGAACACCTGCTGCACATGCTTGATGTGCACCGGATCCTGATGTACTACACGAACAGGACTAAAGAGGTTAGGAAATCTAACTAACTGTTCGTAGCCTTTGCCCCTCAGTGCCAGGGCAAGGCTGTTTCCAAGCAGAGCATCTCTCGATTGCTAGCTAACTGCATCCATTTTTCGTACACGAAATATGGGAAGTCCCTTCCGGGGGCAGTCAAAGGCCACTCCACCCGTAGCGTGGCTACCTCTACTGCCTTTTTCAGAAATGTGTCCATGGCAGAGATCTGTGCTGCAGCCACCTGGTCGTCTGTTCACACTTTCACTAAGCATTACAGTCTGGACATTACCTCTAAGCAAAGAACTGGCTTTGGACTTGCGGTCCTGCAAGGCCTTCTGTCGTGATTACTCTTGGCGACTTCTCCTCCTCCTGGATGCACCTGTGCCTTATTTTTCTTTGGGACTGCTTGGTATTCAGTCCTATATGTGAAAACCTACTTCAGGAACCCTCTCGAAGTAAGATATAGCAGTTACGTAAGAACTTGCCGTAACAGTAAATCTTCGAGATAGGTTCCTGCAGTAGGTCTAGTTTCCCTTCCTCCTTCCCCGGGTTTTTGGATGCTTTACTTTCCATCCTATCTAGTCTGCCTGGACTAGAGTGGAAGCAGGGTCTTTGGAGTTCACTCTGGTTTTCTCCTTACCTATCCTTAGGTCTCCATTGGAAAAGAACTGGAGAGCGGGCGCGGGACCGCCCCTTTTATAGTTGGGCTGACATCACGACGCCTCGACGTCGGGGATGGTCCCAGCTGATGATTGCTATCTACAAGTTTGCTGTGCGGACCTGACGCCAGGGGGCGCAGTCATGTATGTGAAGACCTACTGCAGGAACCTCTCTCAAAGATCTACTGTTACGGTAAGTTCTTACGTAACTGCTATAACTTCCCTTGTCAATCTTCACCATTCATTACTGCTAGGTGTAAGCTAGAGACACACCCCCACCACAGGAATTTTTGTTTTTTGGGGGGAATGGAGGAGTCAGGGCCAATGGCAGCGACGCACCATGTGGTGTGCAAGAGGCAGCCGTTAGGCACCGCAGACTCCTCCTCCGTCCCAGTTTTGTTTCTCCCGCCGTCGAGGCTGCACCTGCTGCATGAGTTCAGAAGTATTGCTATGCCATTAGACCTTGTTTCGAAGCAGAATTTCTCGACTCCGCTCCTTCATCCTGACACTGTTGACCCGGTAAGACCATTCTTTTATATTTTCAACAGTGCTGGGATCTTTTGCTATTTTCGTGAATTTGTTAGCATCATGTCCGATTCGAGGGGCCAAGTGTAAATCAAGCGGGCCGTGCCCTATCTGTGCCCTGTGGCGGCAATTGTCCGTCAAGGATCGACATGATGTTTGCCTTCAGTGCCTGGGACCCAACCATGATATGGATCACTGCGATGCCTGTTTTCCCTGGACTACCGAGTACTGGAAGTCCGCGCATTTAAGATCGGCAGGGCTCCGCCGACTTTTGGAGGACGTCGTCACCCTCGGGCCTCCCAGGCCAGATCTCTTGACCCTTCCTCCGGGTCCCCTCCCAGGTCTTTACGGCCTGGCGAGGAGGAGGCCACCTTCACTTCCAGCCTTGCCGAGGAGGAGGTCTCTTCTTCAGCACAGGAGGACCAGTGTGATTCCTCCCAGGGTCGCATCGCTGGCGCCGTCCCGGCAGTCACCTCCATGGAGGTGCAGGCTCCCCCAGTGTCATGGCCCCTGGTTGCGGGGCCCGGCACTGGTGGACCCTCAATGCCACCGAGTAGTGACGCTCTGTGTTCTGGCGCTGTCCACGGTGCCAGGGACTTGGGCAGCGCCATTGGCAGTGCCACTTTGGGTTCCAGTGCCATTCGCGGGGCCGGGGGCTCGAGCGCCGCCGTTGGCAACATTGCATCCTACCCAGTACCGTTCCTGGTGCCGTCATCAGAGATGTTTCAGGGGTTGCCTCTCTGGAGGTCACTCTGCTCGACTCCTCTTCGGAGGATGACGACTCAGAGGTGGACCCCGACTGGCAGCCTGATTCTTCGGAATCGGTACTCTCTATAGGCCGAGGTGTCAGGCGACCCAGTGTTCCTCTTCCTGAGTCCCCGGAGCAGGTTCGCCATGGGGGTCCCACAGCTAGGGGTGGCCTGGGATCCCTAGGGGCAATAGCTCCGGGATACGGGAGAGGATACCCTCTACTGAGAGGGCCCAGGCAGCTGCCATTTGTGGTTCTGCTGGCCCCAAGTGGCGGAGGATCCTGCAGCTGTGGCCTCCCTCCAGGTCCATGAGCAGGGAGCCCCCGCTGGTGTCAAGGAAGAGCTGCTTCAGAGTCGGAGGGTTGAGAGGTCGGGGTGAGGCGTTGGTGCATCCCATGCCCTTCTACGGGTGTGGGGAGGAGCCGTGAGTGCTGAACCCCGCTCTTTCCTTCAAGTCTCGAGAGCACCTTTCTAGTGGTGGCGCAGGAGGTTTGCTGCTCTGGACACATGCAACCCCAGTCCGTCACTTCCAAAGTTTGCCTTCTCAAGTTACTTTTGCAACCTGTAGTATAGTCTCAGGGTCTCCAGTCACGGTGGCATCGTTCCTGGATCTCAGAGCTCTGGCAGAGGCCGGGCACATACTCTCAGGTGTCCTTCGCCCATCCCTCTGCAGCCCACCCCCCTCTCTCCTAGGCCATGTGGGTCCTACGGGGCCCTTAACATGGGAGACATTCAGAACTACTAGAAACATAGTATTTGATCGCAGGTAAGGACCGCTTGGCCCACCCAATCTGCCCATTTCCCTACCTAACGGATAAGCTGCAGATCCTAGTTAACCAACAGCCTACTTCTTACTACCCCCACCCCATAGAATTGCCTTATGACTGTCCCATGCATGCTTGAATTCCACCACTGTTTTTGACTCCACAACCTCCTCCGGAAGACCATTCCATGCATCCACAACCCTCTCTGCAAAAAAATACTTCCTTACATTACCTCTGAGCCGCCCCACCTCTATCTTCAAATTGTGCCTCCTTGTTCTTGCACACACCTTTTTCTGAAAGATGCCACCCTCTTGGACTTTGTTGATATCCTTGAGATACTCAAAAGTTTCTATCATGTCTCCCCTCTCCCTCCTCTCCTCGAGGCTATACAGATTAAGCTCCTTAAGTCTCTCTTCATATGTCTTCCCATGCAGACCCTGCACCATTTTAGTTGCCCTCTTCTGGACTGCCTCCATCCTTTTTATGTCTTTACGGAGATTGGGTCTCCAGAACTGCATGAGTGCTCCAGATGGGGTCTCACCAGCTGTCTGTACAGAGGGATAACAACTTCCTGTTTTCTACTGGTGATGCCTCTCCCTATGTATCCCAGTATCCCCCAGCCCTCCTTACTGCCCTCTCACATTGCTTGCCCACCTTTAGGTCATCTGATATGACTACCCCCAGGTCCCTTTCCATTTTTGTTGTTGTTAGTATCTCACCCCCCATTGTGTACTCTTCCCCTGGGTTTTTGTTTCCCAGGTGCATTACCTTGCACTTCTTAGCATTGAATCTAAGCTGCCATACATTTGACCATTCCTCCAGCCTTGCCAAGTCCCTTCTCATCCTTTCCACCCCACCTTGTGTATCAACTCTTTTGCAGATCTTTGTCATCTGCAAAGAGACGTTCTTTTCCTTCCAGTCCCACTGCAATGTCGCTTATAAAGACATTGAAGAGGACTGGTCCTAGTACTGAACCCTGCGGTAGCCCACTAATAACCCCTCTTTCTTCAGAGTGGACTCCATTTACTGTTATCCTCTGCATTCTGTTCTCCAGCCAATTCTTTACCCAGGCTACCATCTTGGGACCCACTCCCAGGCTGGCTAACTTGATATTAATCTTTTGTGTGGGACTGTGTCAAATGCCTTGCTAAAGTCTAGGTAGGCCATGTCCACAGCCCCTCCCTGATCTACTACTTTGGTTACTCAGTCAAAGAAATCGATTAGATTCATCTGACATGACCTTTCTGCTGTGAATCCATGCTGCCTTGGGTCCTGTGCCACTCTGGCCTCTAGGTACTCGACAATTCTTTCCTTCAGAAGTGATTCCATCATTTTCCTTATCACTGCGGCAGCCTTCCCTTCATATGTCACGGCCATGACGAACAGGTCTTCCGCCTTGCGCCCCCCTCCCCCCGCAGGAGTCTTCCGATCATTCAAGCTCCACTTCCTCCTCGTCTTCCTCTTCTGAGGAAGAGGAACCTCCTGTCCTCCAACGCTGATTTCAGTGAATATCAGTGATTCCTTAAAAGGTTGGTCACGGAGCTTCGTATTTCCTTTGTTCGAAGGGACAATACTGAGCAGCAGACGCGTGCATTCCTTCGTGAATTCCATGCACACCACTTCGTGGTGCCTTCCTGGCCAATCCCTTTCCAGGAGGTGTCTGTCTGCATCTGGCAGTCTCCAGCCACCCCTTCACTAGCCCCGGCAAACTGCAGGAGACAGTATTGTGCCCCCACGCGAGTCTCTAGGCTCCCTACCGCACCCGCCCTCGGGTTTGACTTCCCTAGACACTCCTTCTGGGCCTCGGCGCCAGGCACACAATTGACATCTGGATTCCGCTGAATTTGACCGGTGGGGATGAAGAGTCTCTTTGGCTCGTGTTTGATGTGTATAGGTTCACATCAGGCACAAACGCTGCCTACAACAGGCAACTGTGGTCGATGCTGGCACAGGTTCTGGCATCCATGCCTGATAATGGAGCAGTCCAGACAAGCCATAGCCCTCTCTGCAGGGTCTGGGCTTGCAAGGCACCAGGCAAGGCGTCTTATGGCGCCAATGAGGTGGCTTCCAGACTGGCAGGGACAATGATCTGCATAAGGTTGATGGCATGGCTTTGTCTGTCCAGACGGTCACCCATTCCCGACGTAGGGTGACTTCCTGTTTTTCCTCGAGGGTGAGGAGGATTCTTCAGGGCATCCTCCTCTCTCCTCCACCAAACCACGGAGACACCCCCTCATCCTCAGCAACCTTAGACTGCCTCATCTATTGGTTAGGGTCTCCCCCTCCTGCTTTCCACTAATGGGAGGCTGAGGGATCTGTTCCCTCAGGGCTGGACATCGGGCCCCTTCGGGGGCTTGGTACTCACCCAGCAATAATGAATGGTGAAGAGTGGCAAACTAAGATGAAAATTGCGTATTTACCGTCATTCTAGGAGCAGATTTATCCTGGACTCCCTTCAGGGTGCCTTCCTCAAGCAACTGGTCATGGAACCAACTCGGCAGAAGGAAATACTGGACCTTGTGCTCACAAACAGGGACAGTGTGATGGGGGTAACAGTGGGGGAGCACCTAGGGAACAGTGACCACCAGTCATTGTGGTTTGAAATCACAGAAAGAGCAGAACCAAACCACACAAAAACACGTATCCTGGATTTTAGGGGGCAGACTTTGGGAAAATGGGAGATACTTGAAAGAGGCATTAAGGGGAATGGGGCAGGAATCAGGGTTGAGGAACAGTGGGCAGTATTTAAAATGGGGATTACAAGACCATAGAATTGTGCATTAAGCAGGTTAGCAGAGAAGAAGGAGAGGAGGCCATTATGTTTTCCAAAGAAGTAGCAAAGAAAGTGAAAGCCAAAAGATTGCATTCAGGCAGTACAAAAGATACAAGCAGAGGGGATAGGGAGAAGTACCAGGAGAAGCAAAGGGAGGCAGGAGGTCAGTAAGGAAGCCAAAGCTGAGACAGAAGAACACATTGCAAAATCAGTGGGTAAAGGGACAAAACCTTTTGCAGGTACATAAGTGAAAAAAGAAAGGCAAAAGGAGGGATAGTGAGACTGAAGGGGAGGATGGGGGCAGCGTGGAGGATGACAACAGTAAAGCTGACATATTGAACAGGTATTTCTGCTCAGTCTTTACGGAGGAAGAGAAGGGTAATGGGTCTGAACGGAGTACAAGGGGTGAGAATTGTGCAGAAATGGACACAAGTCCCTTTACACGAGAAAGGGTCCTGAAGGAACTGGAAGTAATAAGAGTTGATAAAGCAATGGGGCCAGATGGGATGCACCCCAGGGTCCTTAAAGAACTAAGAGAGGTGGTGGCTGAACCTCTGGCTATCCTGTTTAGCCGATCACTGGCAACAGGGGATGTACCCAAAGACTGGAGGATAGCAGATGTAGTCTCCTTATGCAAAAGTGGGAACAAAGAGGAAGTGGGGAACTACAGACCAGTCAGCCTCACCTCGGTAGTGGGGAAGATCGTGGAAGCACTACTGAAGGAGAGATTGGTGGAACATCTGGTTGTCAATGGACTACAGGACCCAAGGCAGCATGGTTTCACCTGGGGGAGGTCATGTCAGACCAACCTCGTTGAATTTTTTGACTGGGTGACTAGGGAGGTGGATCAGGGAGGCAGTGGACATGGCCTATCTGGACTTCAGCAAGGCCTTTGACACTGTGCCACATAGAAGACTATTACACAAACTGGGGAATATGGGTGTGGGCAGGAGAGTAGTGTGGTAGGTAACTGGCTGGGCGCAGGACACAGAGGGTGGTGGTAAATGGCTGTCACTCCACAGAGGAAGAGTGACCAGTGGGGTACCACAGGGATCAGTGCTGGGACCGGTCCTGTTCAGCATCTTTATCAGTGACATTGTGCAGGATCTAGAAGGCAGAATTTCACTGTTCGCTGATGACACAAAGCTCTGTAACAGAGTAGAGACACCAGAGGGTGTAGACAGAATGGGACCTGCAGAAACTTGAAGAATGGTCAGGGGTTTGGCCGTTGAAATTCAATGCAAAGAAGTGCAAGATAATGCACATGGGGCACAAAAACCCTGGCACAATATATCAGTTGGGGGGGTGAGGATATAGCATGCACCAAGCAGGAAAGGGGTCTCGGGGTTATCATCTCTGATGACCTCAAGGTAGGGAAACAGTGTGACAAGGCAGCAGGTAAAGCAAATAGGATGCTGGGATGCATAGGCAGGGGCATCACCAGCAGGAAAAGAGAAGTCATAATTCCACTATACAAGACACTAGTGAGGTCCCACCTGGAGTACAGTGTACAGTTCTGGAGACCTTACCTACGTAAGGATGTAGACAGGGTAGATAAGGTTCAGAGGAGGGCAACAAAGATGGTGCATGGATTGCATCACAAGTCCTATATGGACAGGTTGAAGGAACTGAACATGTACTCCCTGGATGAGAGGAGGGAGAGAGGGGATATGATACAGACGTACAAGTATCTTACAGGGGGGAACAGGGTGCAGGAATACACTATTTTTAAGCAAAAAAGATGTTCCAGGACTAGAGGGCATAGGATGAAGTTGGAGGGAGGACAATTCAGAGGGAACGTGAGGAAGAATTTCTTCACAGAACGGGTGGTGGACAAGTGGAACACCCTGCCAGAGGAATTGGTGGGGGCTGAAACAATCACGGGATTTAAGAATGCATGGGATAGACATAAAGGAATTCTGGAGGTCAGGGTAAGGGCAACAGACTTCTAGGAAAACATAAACTGAACTTACAAGCTCAAATGGGCGACTGGTGGGCTCATAGGCTTTTATCTGCCGACACTGTCTATGTATCTATGTATTCTTGATCTTCACCTGTATCTTCATTCATTACTGAATCCCACCCATCTTCCCTCATGGGCCTCATTTCTTGGGTGTCTCCCCGCCTGCTCACCTCCACCCTCCTTCCTCGAGGCCGTTGGTCACATCCCCTGGTCCTTGGCACTTTCTGTTCTTCTCTTAAAAAAAAAACAGCGAGGGGTTTGAAGGAGGAGGAGGAGAGCAAGTACAGTCTTGTCTTTTCCATCTGAGGAAGGTGTTCCCTTGGGAGTTACCTTCTGGACAGATTAGTTCAATCACCAGCCAATAGGACTAGTTCTGACAGTCCTCGAACCTTGGACATTGGAGGTAGCTGGTGTCCTGAATCTCTACCTTGTGAGTGCCAGGCCAGAACTAGTCAATGTCAGTTATAGCCCAATTCAAAAAGTACCATTTTGAACTGGTGGTCTGGTACCTTTGGCCCCTGCCTTCTACCAGGGAGTCAGAAGGAGTTCCTTCTCTGTCTCTGTTCATCTTTCCAAAATGCATTGTCTATTTTGGGGCCCCACTAGTACTTTATATGGCTGTGTACTAGTGGGGTCCTTTCTCACATACCCAGTTAGGGGCTCTTTCCTCTCCGGAACAGATTATTTGCCTCTGGCAATCTGTGAGCTCTCCGCTTGAGTGATGGGTCATAGGATAGCGGGATGTGTAAGGAAATCTGTCTCTCTCATACCAAACTGAGCAGAAGGTTTGGTTGAACCATCTAAACCAGTGTTGTCTGCAGGGATCCTTGCTCCCTTGCTTTTTAGCTCCATGCTGATGAGCTTCAAGCCAATTTAACTCAAAATTCATGGCAGCATTTCTCTTCCTTCAACTATCCCTTTTTCTTCCTCTTCCTTCTTCTTCTTCCTTTCCCTTTAACTGTTCCTCCTCAGAGTCGACCAAGGAATGAGGTCCTCATGCCCCTTAGGTTCTCCTCTTTCTTGTCCTCTTCAGCTTATTCCTTTTCAGTTTGTTTCTTTCCTTTATCTATCCCTCGGCTCTCTTGCCCTCGCTCTTACCCTTCTTTTTTTTGTGTGTGTTATTTGTCATCTCCCATGCGTCCCCAACTGCCACTCCTTCAGACCATTGCCAGGGACGCTCGCTCTCCCCCTTGACTCCGACGCCGATCCCCAACCCCACATCACAGCCACCTCAGGGTGACCCGATGTGACACTTCATCGTATGGGTCCTCCACTTCTGAGGAGGAACAGAGTGGAGGCCTAGGCATTGGCCTTGGGTGCTGCTGAAGTCGGGTCAGCTTCTCGGAGTTCCAAGGAGGCACTGATCCGGGCGGCCATCATCCAGCAGTTTGGAGGCGCCATTTTTCGGTGTTTTCCTCCTGCTTTTTCCCCAGCTTGTGTTACCTCTGTGCTTCCCCTGGTCTCCACCGGGGGCCGCTACAGAGCGACGCCTTCCCCCCAACCCACCCCAGGAGAGGGGAGCCGTCCTCCAGATGCTCGATCCAACTCCTACCCCTGCCGACCCACCAGTGCTCGAGTCAGTTTCCGAACCCGGGTCTCTGGTGTGACGAGAGGTAAGGCGCCAGCGCCACCGGGCCGGCCTTATCCTTCTAATTCTTTTTATTTTGTCTCTCCGGCTTACAGAACTGGGATGGAGGAGGAGTTCACGGCTCCTAACGGCCACCCCTCCCCACTGCAGTGCGCCGCCTCATGGGTGGTGTCAACCTCCCTCCCCAAAAAAACTTCCTGTGGTGGGTGCGCGCCTCCAGCTTACACCCAGCAGTAATGAATGGTGAAGATAAAAGAGAAGATCAAGAATTATGGTAGGTACGTAATTTTCATTTCTAGGAGTGGTATATGTTGTTCATCCACACTGACCCGCACAACCTTTGCTTCCAGCAGGCAAAATCTGGCGTCATGGGGTGGAGCCGAGGCATATACCACCTGGGTAGGTGGGTGGGAGGAGCCACCATTTAGACTTTCTGGCAAGATTTAAAGGGAAAGGGACATGCCAACAGGTGTGGATGAACAACATATACCACTCCTAGAGCTACTGTTACAGGTGAGTAACCTGTGTTTTTAGTTGCAGTTACTTCTGCTCAGAGGACTTCCGAGCTTCAGGCTCTGATGTGTAAAGAGCCTTATTTGATTTTTCACTGGGACAGGGTATCTGAGTTTACTCCTTTTTTATTTATATTTCTGCTCCTCCGGTCGGCCACCCCATTCCGACCGACCTCCCCCAGCCCTGTCCCCCAGAATAGCCGGCGCCTACCTTATGCCCGGCCCGGGAGTGGAGCCTGCAAGGAGTCGGTCATCATCCTGCTGTCACGGGCGCTTGCCTCCTCGTTATCACCCAGGGGAGCCCCAGGGAGTAGAGCGTGAGTGCACTGAGGCGCATGCGCCCCACGGCCCCGTTACAGCTCCTTTTCCCCACCCCATGGCGCCAACGCCTGCCTCTAAGCCCGTACACTCTAGCCTCCACTAGGGGTCACCATCGGCCATGGGGTGCCGCATCCCCTCCCTGGAGAGGAGAGCCTGCCTGCCAACATCTCAGTCCAGCTCCGCCTTCCCCCCCCTGCTGCTGACCTCAGATGACCCGAGCTCGTTCCTGAACCTTGGTCGCCGGCATGCCGCAAAGTAAGGCATCCAGTGCCTCAGCCCTCAGCGCCACTGGACCGTCCCATCTGAGTTTACTCTTAACCAGGACATTCAACTTCCAGTTTACTACCCAGAGTACTCAAACAAAGGGGAGGCCCTTTTACATACTCTGGATGTTCACAGAGTTCTTTGTTTCTACGTAGAGCACGCCCGATCTTCCAGAAAGGCAGGCCAGTTGTTTGTCTCCTTTGCCCAACAGATGTTAGGGGTAGCAGTGTCTAAACAGACTGGCCAGATGGTTGGTCATTTGCATAGTGTTCTGTTACCAGAAGTACGACAAACCTTTACTGGCAAATACAGCTCTCGGTAACACGTTCAATGCAGTGTATAGCTGATCTTGATTCTGTAATATTGTATAGCTGAAAAAACTGTAACCTTTAGCTGCCATTCTATGTCTATATGTATTAAGTGTTTGTATTTGCTTTTTCTGACGTGGAGCCTTTGTAAATGAGTCCCTGACTCAAAGGTTGTAATCCTAAAGTCTGTTAAATAAATAAATACATAAACAAAGTCATTCTACTATGGTGTTGCCACTTCTTTGCATCCGTAAGGAATGTCTCAGCAGCAGATTCTGTGCAGCTGCTACCTGGAGTTCAGTCCATACCTTCATAAAACACTACAATCGGGACATTGCTTCAAGAAGAAGAGCAGGCTTTGGCCTAGCCTGACCTCCAAGCGACTTCTCTTAAAGAGTACCAGTGGTTTGCTATTTTACGTAACCACCACCCTTCTGACCTGGATTCTGTCCTTGTACTGCTTGGGACTCGGTCCTAATGATGTTGCCTGCTGCAAGAGCTCTCATCTCAAAGTGAGATAGTACAGCTGCGTAAGAACTTACCATGCCTGGCGGCATAGTCCTAATTGTGTTACCTGCTGCTAGAGCTTTCTTGAAAACCTACTGTTATGGTAAGGGATGCTAGCTGCACATTCGATCAGATTTGATAGAACTCTAGGCCATTATATGCTGGCAAATTTCATGTGTTCGTATAACAGTAGATCTTCTAGAAGAGCTCTTGCAGCAGGTATGCTTTCCCTCCCTCCTACCCCGGGGGTTATGTAACTGTGGTTTTCTCTCTGGGGGATGTGAGAACCTCCTCGGTTCCCCATCCTTATGCTAGCTGGGTCTCCGGTGGGCGAACTGAGGTGGTGCCGGGGGACTACCCCCTTTATACCATGCATGACATCGGAGGCAGGGCCCACATCAGGAAGGTGGTCCCCACCTTAGACTGTTAGCTAGAAATTTTCCATGGGTCCTTGTGCCTGGCGTGCATAGTACTAATGGTGTTACCTGCTGCAAGAGCTCTTCTCTGAAAATCTACTGTTATGGTAAGTTCTTATATAACTACTTTCTTGCCAGAGGTTGTTTCTGAGTTTACATTGAATCAGACTATTCAACTACCAGTGTATTACCCTGAGTATTCTAATCAGGGGGAGGCAATTCTGCACACACTAGATGTTCACAGAATTTTGCATTGCTATACGAATTAAAGTCAGTCCGCAGAATGGATCAGCTTTTCATTTCCTTTGCACCCGAGAGAAAGGGCGTGCTGTTTCTAAGCAATGTTTGTCAAAATGGTTGGCAAACTGCATTGTGTTCTGGTACCTGAAGTACAACAAACCCTTGCCGGGGAGGTCAAAGGGCTTTTTACCAGAGGCATGGCTGTGTCTGCTGCTTGCTTCAAAAATGTGTGTGCTGCTGACATTTGTGTGGCACTTGGAGCTCCGTCCACATTTTCACGAAACACTACAGTCTGAACATTGCCTCTAGGCACAGGGCTGACTTTGGACTACTTGTCCTTCAGGGCCTCCTTTCGTGATTTCTTCCTGCGTCTCTGCAGATCCTTCCTGCCTCCCATGCTTCAGACTTATCTGATTTACACTGCTTGGGACTTAATCCTAATGGTTAATACCTACTGCAAGAGCCCTCTCGAAGTAAGATAGTACAGTTACATAAGAACTTACCGTAACAGTTTATCTTCAAGAGAAGCTCTTGCAGTAGGTAACTTTCCCTCCCACCATTCTCCCAGCTTCTGCTTCTACTGCTTCTAACTTTACTTAGGCTCAAGGAGCCCACTCATTTCTCCTGTTGCTTTGTTCTAAGGTTTCCAATGGAAGACCTGGAGGGTGGGCTGGGGACTGCCCACTATATAGTCACACTGGCGTCCATCACGTGATGTCGGTGGGCGTCCCCCGCCAGACTCTGCTAGCTAAAGTTTCCTGTGGTCCGGATGCCAGGGGCACAGTCTCATGGTTAATACCTACTGCAAGAGCCTCTCCTCGAAGATCTGCTGTTACAGTAAGTTCTTACTTAACTGTACTTCTCAAGGTGGTGACTGAGTTTACTAAAATCAAACTATCCACGCATCAGTGTATTATCCAGAGCATGCCAACCCAGGGAAGTATTGTTCGACTTTAGATGTGCATAGAATACTGTGGTACTATACGCACTGTACAAGGACTGCAGGAAGTCTTAGTAGTTTTTGTTTTGTTCATCCCGCGAAAGAGGGCGCCCAGTTTCTAAACCGTGCTTGTGCAGATGGTTGTAGCAAACTGCATTACTTTTTTGTTACAGGAAGTACAGTAAGGAACTTCGTGGTCATTCTTCAAGAGGCACGGCTGCTTCAGTAGCTTGTTTTCGGAATGTCTCTACTGCAGAGATCTATGCAGCTGCTACCTGGAGTACTGTCCACACTTTCACTAAGCACTACTGTCTGGGCATTGTTTCTCGCAGATGAGCTGGCTTTGGCCTAGCTGTACTACAAGGCCTCTTGTCATAAGCCTATGGGCTCCATCCCCCAAGACTTTTAGCTTTTGATACTGTCTGATACTCATTCCAAAGGTGTGGCCTGATGAGAGATATCCTTGAAGAAGATAGAACAGTTACTTACCTTAACAGTAGATCTTCGAGAGAATTTCTTTAATCAGACCATGCCATCCTAGTCTCCTTCCCCCCTTTTGGGTCTGCAGCACTGGATTTCTCTGCTGCTATCTCCATTGTTCCATTTTCCAGTCTTCTGCCTCACCAGGTTTGTGGGGTGCTGGGTTCTGCCCTGGTTCCCTAGAGGGTGGTCCTCCGAGCAGATCTCCAGCGGGAACTGAGGAGAAGAGGGGTGCCACGTTATGTATCGCTGGCGTCCATTGTGGGCAACCTCTGGCAGACTAATTGCAAAAGTTCTATGTGGTCCTAGTACCTGGCGGTATAAGTTCCAAAGGTGTGGACTGGTGAAATAAATTCTCTTGAAGATCTGCTGTTATGGTAAATATGTAACTTTCTGTCTCTGTGTCCCCTTTGAGTTATCCTTCCTTGGCCGTACTTGGTGCAGTAGTGGTACTGGTGCATTTGCTTCTCTCTGCAACAATGCCTGTGACTGAAATGCACAGTTTTCTTTTCAAGCTGCCTGCATTTTTAATATACGTATATTAGCCATGGCATAGTGGCCCAGGATTTAGAAGCACTGAAGCACAGGCGAGGCATCCTTCATCCAAGGTGGATCATCACTCATCTGACTCTCCTCTTTACCTCAAGTGGATGCCTCAGCTATGCCTTTCCTATCTAGGCCTGGTCTATCTTCACTAGCCCTGTTACCCCTTTCTGTCTGGAAAATCCTTTTTTCAGCCATGATGGTGGTGTGGGGCTGACAGGCCAGCCCCCCTCCGGTCCCCCAGGGTCATCCTCACTCAGCGACTCAGCCTGTGAGAATGAAATCCTTGATAACCCTTCTCCTAGATTTTCCACACCAAGGGTGAAAAGACTGACACCCTCCAGATTGGGATTGCACACCTCTCTCTTTTAATGGCAGACTGGCTGCTCAACCAAATAGTGAAGATCTGTGCAGAACAGCGAGTGATTCTTGTAAGATAGAAAAGTTACTTACTGTAAATCCAGATCTTCAAAAATATATTTTCCATAGAGCCACACTTAACCACCCACTGTCCCTTTCTTATTTACACAGGGGTTCTGCAGAGTTGGGATTTCTGCTGTGCTTCAACCTTTTCTGGTCGTGTAAACTGAGCAGGTAGATTGAGACCGTGGTTCTCCTTAAGGTGATTTATGCAAGTTTCACAAATGCCGTTTCACACAGTATGTTATTGCCAGCCATGCTTCAGATGTTGAAGCTGCAATTTGTTTTGTAAAGCAATATCATAGTAATTTTTGTTTGTTTGTTTTTTTTGTTATGGTATTTCTTCCGAGCTTCAGCGCACTCCTGCCATTAGCTGTCACCCCAGCACCAACCCGAAGGACAGACCCCTCCTTGAGCATCCACAACTTACCCTTTGTGGCGGGCGGTCAGGGCGGCCTCGACCCACCCCAAACAGACCATTGCCAGGGAGGTGCCTTATTGGGGGTGGCGCCGAGGGACAGCTTCATACATCCAGGGCTGTTTTCTGTTTACACCCTTGTGTGTGGAGGTGGGGCTGCAATGACACCCACGGAGGCGCGCTGCGCTTCCGCATGCACTCTCCAAGCATCAGCCTCATCTCTTCCCCTTAGCTGCAGCGTCGGTGCGCTGCCCCCAGCAGCCTCTAGGGGCCAGTGGAGCACCAACAACTGAAGTCCCCCCTCCCCAGAGAAGAGCAGTCCCTCGAACGCTCAATTCTTCTCCTCCCTGCCGACTCTTGACGGCCCATGCTCGTTCCCGAACATGGGTCGCCGGCGAAGCATGAGGTAAGGCGTCCAGCATCTCAGCCCTCAATGCCACCGGGTCGGCCCATAGTAATTATTTTGATGTTTTATCAGTGCTTTGTTTCCTCCCACCCTCCAGTTTTCTGTGTGCGGCCACACCTCCAGAATGATTTCATGCAAGGGAGCTGTCAATTTTTTTATATACAGCAACAAAGGATTCTAGGTTAATTATGAAGTTGACAAATGTTCCTTACTGCGAAGTGCAACCTCTTATTTTGGTAGTAGTGACTGCAGTATTGCACCTACTGTGTAGATATACATAGTAAGGCATTGTGGGTACAATAAGAAGCTGTTATCTAGTTTCCTTACTGAAAGATGCAGCCTCATATTTCTGTAGTGGCTTCAACAATATAAACTCTCATATGTTTATTTTCAAAATAAGTTTTTTTTTTTTTTAAAACGTTGCAGTGATGCCTCCGTCCATCAGTTGAATCTGAGAGGTCATGATTTGGGGCAAAAAGAGTACTTTTATTTTACCATCTCTGGACTTGCGTTCAGACTCTGGAGGGTGGGCAGGGCATTGATCAAGTAAGAGAAGGGCTTTTGGTGGCAGGTAATTTTTTCATAAGTGATTGCGGACTGCAGGGACAAATGTGTTCAGGAACCAGTTCTTAAAAACAACACTTGTCATCCAGGCATTCCAACTGGCTGCATATTGTACAGTTAATGAGAGGTTTATGTGGTGGAAACATCTCGGCTTCTCGAACTTGCCAATACAAAGGGGCATAACCTTGTGGGAGCTAGAGGTGTTGTTGCAGAACTGAAAAGTGGCACAGTCTTTTCACACTGAACCCCTTGCTGGCATTCTGCTCCTTTACAGGCCAAGAGCTGGAATTTAGCAGCTTCTTGGTCATCACAGGAATGTTGCTGCCAGTGATGGCTACCCAGTGAATGCCATGTCGATGCGAAAGTGCCATAGCTGCCCAGAGAAGGATTTGAAGTCTGTGTCCTCTCCATAGATTTGCTTAGCAAATTGCTCTGCTTTCTCCCACACGTTGACAAGAAACCAGCACACCATTGGCTTGCTGTTGAGATAACCACAGCTGTGTTGCTTTGTCTGTCTTTCATCTGCATGCCTCAGTTTCTTGCAGGACAGTCCTTCAAACTCAGCCCTCCTTCACAAACTCCTGAAGTAGAGGCCTCTTGCTTATACCACGTACAGATAGTGGACTTCAAGAACCGGTCTCTGCTGCAAGTTTTAAGGCTCTCACCAGCATTTAGACAATCCATAATCCAACTTTGTTTCTACAGAATAGGATGAACGTTTCATGTTTGTTACTGCACTGTAGTGAACTGTCCTTAACGGCTGAGGACTTTTAAACTGTTGTTGATTGAAACTGTAACTGCTGTGCCGGGGCGCTATTCAAACAAGTAGCACTGTTGGCATTTTTTGGGGAGCCATGAACCACATTCGGTATAGCTGGGAATTCACTATATCAGGGTTCATTGTAGCAAGGGAGCACTGTATTTGTCAAATGTCTTGGAATCAGAGCTCCCCTTTTCCCTGCATATGAGTCACTCATTCTGTAGACTGCCTCACATGCAGTTGCCCTGGAAACAGGAATGTTCTGGTTGAGAATGTTTGTGTTTTTAATATATTACTGATTGAGACACTAATAAAGTAGTACATCCTTGGAGATATACGGCTTGCTGTTCTCATACCCTAAGAATCCATGTGAGACCACTGTTAAATACATCAACAGTGGTCTCCCTAATATATTAACTGCCCAAAGTCTGGATTGCTTAGAAATAAGCAGTCACAATTGTTAAAATTATGTCTTGATTTTCACTAACATTAAAACTTTGAAGTAGACCACTGGGGCTAGTCCATCGGCTCAGCAGTTGGATTGGCAGCGATGCGGGCGACCCAGTTGAGACTGACTCGGAGTCGCTGGAGAAAAGCGGGGAGAAGGCTTAAGCGTTCCATGGTGCTCGCGTCGTCGGTGAGGAGGAGGGGCCAAGGCTTGCAGCTTGCCTGACCTCGGCGGAGGCTGGGATACAGCAAGCTCTGCTTGCAGGAGGGGCCTGGTTGAATACGTGGTGGGCGTCGGCACGTAGTGCCTTGACGTCAGGGCGCACACCACACATAGAGAAGGAAGGAAAGAGGAAAAACGCCTCCCATCTCCAGGAAGACGGAGCACTGGAGCATGCCCTCAGTGTGCCACCACCCGCCTGGCCGTCTTGACCAAGACAACCAGAAGTACGGGGTGTTCGGGCCCCACCTCGTCCCCGCCCGGGGGGGGTGGGCAATCCGTGGCTCCATGGGGATCAAGGACAGACCAAGGTAGGGTGGCTGGCAGAGGGATGACTCCTAGTCACTCCTGAAGGGTCAGAGATGGGGAGATGTAGGAGGGGATAAAATAGAAAGTTAAAAAAAAAAGTAGATCACTGGGCTATTAACTCTTACCTCATTAATGTGCTGCTAATTCTTGGTACTCTAACTTACAATTATATCAATAGCTGGTGCTGCCAGTTAAGTTAGAGCCACTTGGGCTCCTTGTGTTCTGCTTTTATTTTCTTTCCTGTCATTCTGTTTTCTTCACCATTGCTCAACAGTTACTTTTGCCTCCTCCTGTCTTTGGGAAGTTTGTTTTTGTTTACCCTACAGCCCCCCTGATTCTGGTTTACTGGCTCCATCATAGAGTTGTCTTGTGTTACAGCCATCCCACAGGCCAAGCCCTAGGCATGCACAGAGTTTTGCAGTGGGTGATACAGGAAATTAGCTGCATCATGTGCCAGTCGAGAGTTCTCCCCTTAGTCCCACCCCTGTCTATGTCCCATCACCCAGAACTTTCAAGCTACCATTACACCCAATGGAGGTGTTTGAGTAGCAGAAAAGCCTCATTCTTCCCCTAGAGTTGTTAAGCACTGCCTCCATAACACCCTCCAGTCATGAGTTAAATCCATGCTGCCACGAGTCACCCACACGGGCGCTCAAATCGCTCTGCGGTGCCGCTGGGTCAGACTTACGGCTGTTTGAGAGCCAGAGGAAATTCTGGGAGCCCCATTCTCCATGGCTACAGTTACTGTTACAGGATCTGCATTTCTAGAATAGTTTGATGATTTTCGGTGGTATCTCAGTCATCCAGTTACACGTAGGAACCTTCACCGTCGATGAAGGAAACCACGAAAGAGTTTCAGCAGTACAACTGGGGCTGCCCATGCAGTCGGCGTCCGCATTAGCAATCCTATATAGGCGTGGGCAGCCCTGTTCTCTCATCAGTTCTTTCCCACTGTCGACTTGCAAGCACAGTCTCCGCAGAAGCTTTGTCGCAGTGTTCGAACCTTTTCCGGCCTACAGCCGCTTTTTTCTATAACCCATACAAAATCTCTCTTTAGAGATTTTTTCTTTTTATGTTGAGAGTTAACCCTTCCTCTTCTCTTTTCCACCGCTGCTGCTGCGGAAAAAAGATTGCCTCTGCAGATGAGCACTGCTGTCTTGGGCCTGACCACGATGTCTCTGACTGTGAGCTCTGCCAGAAGTTTAATTAAACAACCCTCAGACAATGCAAGAAGGCTCTAAAGTAATTCAGGAACAGCAGGTAGCCAGCTCTGGGCAAGGGTTCTCCGGGACCCCAGCCGACCAATCACCCACTGGTTCTCCCGAGGCTCCCAGGCCCGAAGACAAATTAGGAGCACAAACCGGGATCTGCGACCGCTCCTGATGGCAGTCCCGTTCTTGGGGAGCTCTTCATCGACGGTGAAGCGCTCGAAGAAGAGACCAGCTGTCCAAGTTCTTGTTACTTCCAGAATCATACCACAGCCTCCGGCCGACTCCCAGGGCGCTCGGCCGTCGGCCCCTCCTCCGAGACAACAACTCAGTCGAGGTCTGCCCCTTCTTCTCTCAGGGCTACAGACTCATCAGGCTCTCAGGATGGAAGGTTGTCGGCTCCTGTGCTGTCTAACCGCCCTCCGTCGATGACCACTTTGGACCTGAGCAAAGTACTTGTTAAATTCACAAATGACTCGTTCAGCAGCTGGGTGCCTTCAGTAGGCCCTCATGGCCAGCACTGTCGACGGCAGCTTTGTCATAGACACATGTTTGTCGACCCAGGGAGACTCCCCATGGGCCGACACATCTGACGCCAGATCCAGACGAGGAGTTAGACGTTGAGGATGAGCATCATCCTGATCTCATCCTCCCTGATGACTCACAGGATGAAGAGAAAGAAATCTTCATCTCTGCTAAGTCCACTGCCTCTTTGGTCAGTGAGGATTTTGTCAACCATTCTTCAGGGGCTTCCAGACTGAGGAGGAGGATGTCACCAGGAAAGACCTGATAGACTTCCTGGAGTTCCTTAATCTCCCCTAAGATCATCCCTCCTATGCTGCCAGCCCTGAAGAATGCCACACACGCAGCCTGGCACACACCAGACATGGTGCCGCGATGCCAGGCGCAGGGCAGACAAACCTATTATGCCCCTCAGGGGCTTCCTTATTTTGCTTTCCAGGCCAAAACTGGTTCTGTGGATCATATTTCGAGTGGGAGCTCTTGCAACAGGCTGTAACCATTAGGACTAATGCCTCAGGCCATAGGACCCACCGGAAAAAAACTGAGCTAGCAGTACCCAACAGGGACCGCCACTGACGTCGGCTCCACCCTGACATCGGTCATGCCATAAAAGGGGTCAGACCCCAGCTCCACCTCAGTTCGTTTCCTGCTGTGACCCGCTCACGTTGGGAGAATCTTGGCGCTTGCTTCCAGCAGTTCCAACGAATTTCTTCAAATATTTCTTTTCCCTCGCCTTTGCAATTTATCTGTCTTATGTCTTTGCCATCATCGGTGTCTTCTTCCGGGCCTAAGAAGACTAAGTGTGCCTGTGGCCGCCAGATCCCATCAAAGGATGGCCACGCAAAGAGTGTCTTCTGTCTGGGACCAGACCATCACAGTGCAGCTTGCAAGATCTGCAGAGGCTTCACCAGCAAGACGCGCATCCGACACCTAAAAGCCCTCAAAGCCCACCTGTTAGAACAGCAAATGGATGTCCTGCAAACTTTGGAGGACAAGGAAAAGCACTGAGACAAGGACCGTAGCCGGTCCCATCACCGTTCCCCTCCAGGAAAGCCTCGTCTTCTCCCGGCTCAAGCGCCCCCGACCACTCGAAGCATCTTCGCAAGGAGGATGTCTCCAAGTTGTGCCTTCCCGCCAAGAATCCCAACATCAGTCAAGGTGGGAACTTCAGGGGAGAAGCCCTCCAAACCTAAGGTCGTGCCGCTGCGCATCTCTTCAGTCTCGGACTCTTCAAAGCCTCTTCAGTGCAAGCCTCGGCCCCGCCCAAGAAGGCCTCAGTTTTGCCCAGTTCGGGCAGACACTAAGGATCAATCGCCCAGGCCAAATCCTCTTCGAGCCTTGCTCCCCATTTCCAGCCTCTTCGAAACCGACCCCGGCGGAAGTGCCTACTGCAGAAGACACTCCTACGGACGGGGCGCCGGTTAAGGTTCCATCGCCGGCCCCTAGATCTTCCCCTCCACCGGGCTCTTCGGGGGATTCCTCTGCTGATGCCCTGCCAGATCCTCCGGCTTCTCCGGTCCCCTTGTTAGGGACGGCGGCTTTTGTATTTAACAAGGAGGAGTTACAGGAACTCTTCTCCTTCTAGTGGAGTCAGGTAAAGGAGGAGGAGACTCTACTGAAGCCGGACCCTACTCCGGTTCCTGATCGGCTGGACAACCAGGGCCGAGGGTCAACCCATTGGTTCGCAGGAGAAGACCCGAGCGGCCTAATCCCCACTCTCCCTCGGGCGCTCATTCCTGGTCTTGGCCTGGGGACTGTCGTCTTCACCCTTCCCAGTCAGGTGGCCATCGTCAGTCCCAGCCCAGGAGCAGATCCCGCGTTCGCCATAGATCATCTTCCAGGTGGGCTTGCTCCTCTTCCCGATGCTGGTCGCCAGACCGGCGTCAGTCACTGCTCCGTCATCTGTCCCGAAGCAGACGTCAGTCCTTGGACCAGCATCAGTCGGTTAGTCACCAACGCTTGAGTGGTGGTAGTCCAAGACACAGCTCAGACTCCTCTCGGCCTAGTAGCAGGTCTTCTTCTTCCTCGTCTTTCCCAGGTGTTGGGGATTCCCCTGGGGATAAGGACCAACCCCGTTCGCCTCCTGACGATCCAACTTTTATGGATGTCATGAGGCACATCCAGGCCTTTAATGATTGGGAGACTGAGGACCTGGATCCGGGCATCCAGCGACTGGCCCGTTACCTGAGGCAGAAAGAGCCCAACCTCTTGTGGTGCCTCCTTTGGTGGCACTTTCCAAGACCTCACCAGGATAACTTGGAAGCATCCAGCATCAGTCCTGGCCATTCCAAAACAATCAGACAGGCTGTACAAGGCCCGAGGGATGAGCCTTTTTGGCAGAGCACCCTCAGGCGGATTCTTCAGTTATTACGCTGCCCATGACAAATCCAAGCAGGCCAAGCATCTCAGCTCTCAGCCTCCTGACCAGGAATCCCATTATTTGGTCCAGGTGGGCAAGAGGGTCTACTCTGCCTCCACCTGCTCCATTCACTCCTGAACTTCCTCACATATGGTCCAGTACCAGAATGCGCTTTGGAGGGGACAAGAGCTGGCCAATGCCTTACCAGACTCTGGTCAGAAGATGGAGGTCCTGGACATTCTTATATCGGGCTCAGACGAGGCACGCATATCCTCCTTGCCTCATATGACACTGTGGATACGGCAGCCAGAGTGGCAGCGTCAGGTGTCGATCTCCAGCGCCATGCCTGGTTGAGAGTCTCAGGTTTTCACCAGAATCTACAGTCCGGAATCCGGGATCTCCTGTTCCAGGCATCTTATCTATGTCAATCTTCACCATTCATCACCTTTGGTACTGGCTGGAGGTCATGACCCTGCGGGAGCTTTTTTTTTTTTTTTTTTTGGATGGGCGGAGTAAACGTACCATCGGTGCTAACCCTCGAGGCCGACACACTGCATGGTCCTCGCAGGTTGGCCATTAGGTGTTGTCGACTCCGCCCTCCTGCCAATTCTTCGTCTCCCACCATCGAGGTCACCTCATGGAAGCTCTACTGTGTGAGAGGCCAGTTGTAACTGTTGAAGCCTTCAGCTCCGATACGAGTCCGTCGACTCCATTCTCTTTGCTCCTGCCAGTTCTGTATCGCTCCACTCAACGTCATCTGAGGTTTAAAAAGTAAGACTGTTCCTTTTCTTTACTTTGTGGCGTCGGGTCTTGTTTGGTATTGTTTTTTCCGTAGGTCATGTCTCGGTCGGTGGGGGGGGGGGCAAGAAAACAATGAAGACGGGACGGCCCCCTATACGTCGGTGCCTGTGCGGCCGTAAGTACTCCATCACCGACCAACATGACCATTGCCTCACGTGTCTTGGCCCGCTACATGACATGGATTCGTGCGACGCCTGCTTCTCCATGGACCGTCGTGTCATCGAACAACACGTGTGGAAAGTTGGATGAGCTCCGCCAACTTTCAGGGGATGGGTGTGCACTCGTCGGGCAAGCCACATGCTCTCGGTCTTTCCTCCGGGTCCCTTCCCAGTTCTATACGGACCGAGGAGGAGGGGCTTCTGCTTCTTGTAGCCTAACCATGGCAGAAGCCCATTCCGTGGTGCAGGAGGCCAGTCACCCCTGGGGGCGGGGAGCCACCACCTGGGCAGTCACCCTTGCGGGGGTGAAGGCTCCCCGTTGTTCGTGCCCTTGGCTCGGAAGGCCTGGGTCGACGCTGTCTGTCGGTGCCGTCTTGGGCCTCGGCGCCATGGGCTCTGATGGCGCCATCGTCAGCGCTGGTCCATCGCTCAGCGCCGTTGCTGCCGTTGGCTCCGTTCACGGAGCCGATGGTGCTCACGGCGCCATGGGAGGCTCTACGGCGCCGTCCTTGACTGTCTCTCACCCCGGTGCCATCCGCAGCGCCGTGGTTGAGCACAGCACTGTTTCTGGCTCTGGAGCCACTCCGAGCGAGGACACGGCGCCATTGGGGTTTCCGACCTCTGCGCCGAGAGCATGGTAGGGGCCATTATCAGCGGCGTCTCTGGCCTCGGCACCGCTTCCGGTGCCATGGGTCGGGACGACGCCAAGACAGGCTCCGATGCTGCTGCCATCGTTGGAGCCGTGTCTTCTTCCCGCACTGTTAGCGGTGCAGCTGGGGATATCGGCGCCAACTCTGGTGCAGTCTCTGGGTCTGGTGTCCCTTTCAGTCGGGATGGCAGTGGGCATCCAAGCACCGTTTGGCACAGAACTTCGATCTCCACTTCTTCGGAGGAATCGTACTCTGAATCAGATAGGCAGTCTGACTCTTTGGAGTTGGCTTCTGGCATGGACACCTTGGTAGAGTCCTCGACAGGCCAGAACCAGCCCCTCTGAGGAGAGGACAGTGGCTCCCAGGACCAGGGTCAGGTGTGCTGACCAGCAGGCAGTGGTGCAGGCCACCATTACTCTGCAGCCTGAACTTGGAGGGTTTTCTGACCCCTCACTGGTGGTACCCCTCATGTGGTGTGCCTGGATGCCAACTTTGGGGCCGATCAAGGCACCCACAGGAGGAGGGTGCTGCTCCCTGGATAGCCCTTGGGAGGCTGACCAGGGTTGTCAGCTGCCTAGGCTGGCTCTCTCGAGAGCAGGGCACTTTCGATTCAGAGGGTCGAGGGGTTTGGGTTCCATGCAGCAACCTTTTTCTGGAGCCCACCCGGGCCCTGGGAGAAGTCGTAGTGCAGACCCTTGCCCTTCCCGTTCAGTTTCCTCGAGAGGGCTCCATTCTTTTGAGGTAGGGGACTGTCCTTCTGGACTTTCATGTCCCCGGTCACCTCATAGGGGGGATTCTTCAGGGCGCAGCCTAGGCAGTTCCAGTATAGTTGACCAGCTGTCGGCTGTGGAGTTTTCCAGAGCTACCTCTTCTCTTGTGGCTCCAGGTGCGCTCTGTAGCCCAGGCGGAGGACAGCCGATTCCTGTTGTTGGCTCTGCCCACTCTCCTCGGTCACATTCTCCTGCTCTCCCAGGTATCCTTGGTCCTAGAGGTCCTTTCCTCTGGGAGCAGTTCAGAGCTGTGGCTGCTCAATTTCCCTCTTATGTTAGGGCCATGGACAGACAGGTTTTTCAGCCTCCCCCTGAGCAGCCAACCTCTGAGGTCCTCTGACTCCTCATCATTCTCCTCAGGAGGTGAGGAACCGTCTGTCCACATCTCCCCAGCTGCTGATCTCGCCAAGTATCAGCATTTTCTCGTGAGGATGTTGGAGGACCTGCATGTCACCCCTCCCACTCAGCACAATCTGGAGCATTCAGCGCATGCCTTTTTTGACGATTTCAGTGCGAACACACTTGTAGTGCCCCCTGGCCTGCTCCCTTTAGGGAGGCGTTGATGCACTTCTGGCAGAGACCCTTTCTGGGTCCCAGCCCTAGGAATCTCGGCTTGAGGTATTGTCCCCGAGTCTCCAGGTAACCTGCCTCATCCTAGCTCAGGATTGGCGCAATTGGATATTTCGCGGGCTTCGCACCCTGCACGTGACCGGCCCCAGATCAAGATTCCTTGGATTTGACTTCTGGGGTAGGAGGACCTTTACTCTGCACAGTTGCTTCTCTCAATATCTGCTCATCAGGCCCACTATGATACTTATGATAGGTTCCTGTGGTCCAGGCTAGGTCAACTCCTAGCCTCGATACCTGACACAGGAGGAAACCAGACAAACCATTGCACTCTGCGTGTGGCCTGGAGCTAGCAAGGGCATCGTATGACGCCAGTGAGGTAGCTACCAGGGTCTTAGGGACAGCGATCTGCACTATGCGGACAGCATGGCTGCGTTTCTCCTGGTTGTCACCCTTGGTCCCGGCGTAGGGTAATTAACTTCGCTCACCAGAGAACCTGTCTTTTCTCCCGTAGGGTGAGACTGCATCTGTCGGGGCAACTTCCTACCCCCTCCACGGGGTCCCCGTCTCACTCTCCCCACTCTATGGCCTCTCCAGACCCGTGAAGGTTCTCCCTCCGAGTGTGTCATCCACTGAGAGCTAAGGGACTCAGTCCCTTAGGGTTGAAGCCCCCTTCGGGGCTCGCACTTACCCAAGGTGATGAATGGTGAAGATTGACACAGATAAGATAATGCAATACGCACTCCACCTAATCCTGATCTTTTGTGTATCTTCACCATTCATCACAATCCCACCCTCCATCCCCTGGGGCCTCAGTCTCTGGGTCCTCCTCCCTCTGTGTGCCTTCTTCCTCGACCCCCTCCTTTCTGTTAGTCAGGAGTGGGGTGACATGGGGCACATGGGATAATTCTCTCTGGGGGTAGAGTGGTCAGGATGGGGGTCACTCCTTCAGTGCCTTGGCTCCACCCCTGTGGGGTTGGGGTTGGTAGTTGCCCTCTTTTCTGTTCCCTCTCCCCTTCTTCCCGTCACCTTGCTTTAATTTCCTTGTCCTTTGGACACAACCTCGATTTAATTTAAGAAACTAGGTTTCTTACACCAAAAATTTCCTTTCTAAGAGCGTGGATATGTTCATCCACACTGTTTGGTAAGTCACTTTCTCCTTTAAATCTTGCCGGAAGTCTTCAAGCTGGCTCCTCCCACCCACCAGGGTGGTATATACCTCGCTCCGCCCCATAGCGCCAGGTCTTCCTTTCCGCTGGAAGATACAGGTTCCATCGTGCTCTTGCAGCAATTAGTAGGACCTGGATTCAAAGAGTCGTTTTTGCTGAAACTTACTTTAAAACTTGTTCGAGGTTAGCGATTCCGATTTTACTGCATCGGACGTGGAGGAAAAATCTTCCCTTGGATTTCGCCGGTGCCCTTGCGGCCAAAAGATGTCGCGCACCATCCCCACCTAACATGCTTTTATTGCCTAGGTGTTGGACATGACACCTCGTCATGCACTTTTTACCTGGCCTTCCACCCGAACGTCCTGGACAACCGCTTGGCGCGCTTAAAGTTGGGGAGACCGGAGAAAAGGAACCTGCCGGTGAAATCGAAGGAGGCGAGGTGGGCGGTTTCCGCGGCTGTGGGATCCGTTGAGCAGCTGGAACAAATGAAGGCATTTGAGGAGGAAGCAGCAAAAGCTTTGGCCAATCGAAGTATTTTTGTTCCACTTAACCTTGGCTCCACCTTTTCGGGCTCCTTCAGGGAGTTGTGCCAGTCTCTCGCAACCAGGGGGTGAGGTGCCGTCTGGCTCACACTCTTCCCACCCTCGGAAGAGGGATAAGGACCCAGGGTCTTCGTCCAAGTGAATACGTTCTTGGGAACAAGAAAGGTCAGAGTCCCAGGAACACACGGTCTCTACTTTGGTCGAGATCGCATCCTCGGCCGCCGGCTTCACGGATCTTCCATCTGGCCAGGGGACCGAGGAAGTGGCCGATGAGGTGGAAATTATTCTCAACCCAATCGACCCTCTGTCGCCGACACCGGTCAGTGACTCTTTGGAAAGGACTCCAGTCCTTGTCTTTCCGATGAGGAGACCCAGCCTGCTGGTGTCCCCATTCAGGACCAGTTCGGACCCTTGGTTTCACCGACCCCGTGTCTCCCAAAGGACCGCTCAATCTCAGTCGAGGTCCAGAACTCCTTCGACCCATTGGCCGAGGAAACACAAACATTCAAAAGGGATGCAGGTCTTCATCCTCCTCGGACGAGGAGAGCTTGACGGAAACTCCGTAGAGACGCTATGAAGACCTCATGTGGCAACAGCTGGTTTTGTCCGGGCAGAAGCTGGCTCCACTGTCTACCCCAGCCATCACTTGGCTCCCGCCTCCTAGGCCAATGCCGACCCCTCCGGAACCGAAACCTTCAGTTCCCCCGCCCGTGGGGCCGGCCCGCATCCCAGTTCGGCCTGCCTCGGTCTCTCCACCGATTCTGGTGGAACCACCGCCTAAGCAGCCTCAGGGAGGAGGTCCCTCAAAAGAGGACCGATCAGACACCGGGCTTCCCCGACGTCTGTCAATAACTGTCACCCCCGATCGCCCTCAGCGTATCGAGGGAGACCTAGGCAGGACGCAGTTCTATTCCGATTCTTCGGACTCAGACGTCACCAGATTACACTCCTATCCTGGGGATGAGTTGTCCGTGGCAGGATTGGAGGAAGGCCCTTCCTTCTTTCAGGGTATTCTCCGCCTGATCTCTGAATCCACCGGAATGCCCTTGGAGTCCATCCAGAAAAAGGCGGAATACCCCCTTACGAATATCCTCAAAAGGGGGGATACCCCAGTGGAGGCCTTTCCAGTGGCCGAAGCCATTGTTGGCCCAGCCCTTGAGCTTTGGCAGCGTCCGGCTTCCTGTCCAGCACCGTCTGCCCACAAGTACGCGGTGCCCATGGGGTTCCTGGCGGGGTTCACAGAACACCCTTCGGCCGAGAGCCTGGTGACCGCTTCTGTGTTCAGACGTACTGGAAGCTCGTCTGACACTGACCGACCTCCGGACAAGGAGTCCAAGAATATGGACCACTCTGCCCGTAAGGTCTATGCGGCCTCTTCCTTAGGTCTTCGTCAGGCCAGCTCAGCTGTTATCATGACACACTTCTCTCATGCCCTCCCGGGGTCATTAGACGATTCCTCCCTCACCTTCCCGCGGACGTGCAGACCACAGTCAAGCAGGTCCGTGATCAGGGCCGTGCTGTTGCAAAACAGCAGCTCCAGACGGCCCTGGACATAGGTGATTCCTGTGCCCGCTCTTTAGCAGCCACAGTGGCCACTCGCTGCAGGGCTTGGCTGAGGCTTTCCTCCTTCCCGGCGGATACTCAGTATAACTTAGCTGACGTGCCCTTCCTAGGCACCGACTTGTTCGGTCCAGGAGTGGCCGGTCACCTTCAGCACATAGAGCAGTCCAATGCCACCTTGGATGCCACTTCTGTGAAAGGTTCTTCGGGCAAGAACCAGCAGAAGAGAAAGAAGAAGCCATGTCGTCACTCTTCCCCTGTGGTCGGACAGCCCTCCTATCAAGGAGGTCAGCAGCATCAGCAGCAAGAGCAGCAGGCTCAAGCTTGGTGCCCACAGACCAAGCAGGGTCTTCAACAGACCCATAAAGGAGGCCGAGGCGCAGGGCCAGCAGCCGCCTCCTCCTCTAAGCCTGCTTAGTGACGGGTTGGGGGTTGCCATCCCTACACCCATCACACCAGTTCTGGGTCCTCCCGTGGGGGGGACAGCTCCACTATTTTTTTTCCTCCTGGTCTGATGTCACCTCGGACAGGTGGGTTCTCGAAGTGATTGGTCAGGGACTGCCCTTAGAGTTTGAGCAGTACCCTCCCAGCCGAACCCGCGCCCCTCGGGAGGAAAGGCTCTCAGCTTGCACTTAGTCGGCTCTTCGAGAGGACATAGCTCAGCTCCTCCGCAAGGAGGCAGTTCAGTGCCGGATCCTCCTACAGACCCAGGCTTCCTGTCCCGCACTACTGGTGCCCAAGTGGACGGGGCTGGGGCCCCATCCTAGAGCTCCACGACCTGAATCAATATCTCAGGTCCTGCACCTTCCGAATGGTAAATCTGAACCAGATCATGCCATCCCTGGAGCGAAACGTGGTTCTGTTCACTGGATCTACAGGGCGCATTCTTTCACATCCCACTCAGTCTGTCCCATCAGCAGTTCCTCCACTTCAGGGTCGAAGGGACCCTGTGCGAGTTCGAGCCATGCCCGTTCGGCCTGTCATCGCCCCATGGGTCTTCACCAAGTGCATTGCGCGGTGGTAGCCCACCGGCATGCCGAGGGAGTCCCAATTTACTCCTACGACGACTGGCTCTTGGCAGGTTCCTCCCTTCAGGAGGTGGAGATGTCGAACCTGCTCCCAACTCGGCCTCCTGATCAACGAGGCAAAGTCAGAACTCGTCCCCTCTCAGGTGATGGGCTTCATCGGGGCAGAGCTTGACTCTTGTCAAGTCAGAGCTCGGCTCCCAGTGGACTGGGCAGAGGTTCTCTCCTCCTTTGCCCGATCATTTCTAGTTGGGCACTTGTGCCCTGCCCGGGACTTTCTGCACCTTCTGGGTTACATGGCGGCGTGCACTTCAGTGGCCCGTTGGGCCAGATGGCACATGCGCCCCATCCAATGGGAGCTGGCCGCCCAGTGGACTCAGCACCACGGTCATTTTGACCAGCTGATCAGTGTAACCCAGAAGATGTGGGACACTCTCCAATGGTGGACCGCCCCAGACCGGCTGCAGAAAGGGATCCCGTTTGTCCGCCCCGAGCCGACGGTTGTCCTTACGACCGATGCCTCTCTCATGAGCTGGGGAGCCAAATGAACTCCTGGGCATGGCTAGCGCCATCGCCCTGAAATGTTATGTTTGTACCTGTAACCTTTTGCACTTTGTACCTTGTTAGCAGCTCTCTGCTACCATGTATTCCCTGCTGCTATTTTGTATTTTCTGTATTCATTTGCAACCATTCTGTAACCATTGTCTTTAATTACTATGTTAGTTGTTACTTTGTTCACGGTTGTCTCTGTTTTATGCATGACTTGGAACCTTTGTAAAGGAGTCTTTGACTCAAAGGTGTTATCCGATATTTATCAATAAACAACCATGGACAACAGAGCCCACGGGCTCTGGACCCCCGAGTAGTCCCGATGCCACATCAACCTGTTGAAGCTCAGAGCAGTCAGACTGGCGTTGTCAGCTTTCACTCCTCAGCTCCGGAGTCAAGTGGTTCAAGTCCAGATGGACAATACCACGACCATATACTACCTCAACAAGTAGGGCGGCATGCACTCACGTCTGCTGTGCAAGGAGGTGTTCCGCATCTGGACCCTCGTAGGCCGGTTGGAGGCGGATCTCCTAGCCATCCATGTGGCAGGAGTCTCGAACCAACTGGCGGATGCTCTCAGCCACATAAGCCAGACATCCCACAGAGTGGTCTCTCCATCCAGAGGTAGCTTACAGTCTGTTCTTCCGTTGGGGCAACCGTTGGTGGACCTGTTTGCCTCCATGGAAAACACCAAGCTGAGGCTGTATCATGCCTGCCCCCCTCAGCAGGGCTCGCTGCAGGGGGCTGCCTTCTCGAGGCTGTGGACCCCAGGCCTCCTCTACGCTTTCCCTCCCATTTCCCTGGATCCACAAGGTGTTACTCAGGGTGAGGAGGGACAGAGCGAAGGTGATCCTGGTAGCTCCAGATTGGCTGCGCCAGTTCTGGTATCCAGATCTCCTCAGCCTCAGCTGCAGGCCCCCAGAGCGGCTTTGTACACGCCCCGAGCTGATATCACTGAACCAGGGGAAGGTTCTCCATCCGGACCTTCGATCCCTGCACCTCACAGCCTGGTACCTGAGCGGCTAGAGTTCCAGGCTTTCGGTCTGTCCGAAGATGTCTGCACCATGGTGGAGGCATCGAGAAAGGAATCGACCAGGAAATGTTATGCCTTCAGATGGAAAAGATTTTCCATTTGGTGTCGGGTTAAGAGTCTGGACCCCTTATCCTGCTCTGTGGCTAACATTCTCAACTACCTTTGGTCTCTCTGCAAAGGGGGTCTGCGGTCATCGACCCTTAGGGTGCACCTGGCAGCCATTTCTGCTTACCGGGCGCAGGCCTTTCAGCCAACATTGGCGCAGGAGGCAGTGGTCGGGCACTTCTTCAAACGTCTGGATCATACATCCCCTCCAGTGCGTGAACCTCCACCTCCGTGGGATCTACTGCTGGTTTTGGCAAAGCTCATGGGCAAGCCATTCAAACCAATGTACAAGTGTGAGTTGTCACATTTGTCGTGGAAGACGGCCTTCCTGGTGGCCATCACGACTGCCAGAAGGAGAGGGGAGCTCCAGGCACTTTCGGTGGACTCCCTTATCTGGTCTTTCACAGGACAAAGTTGTCTACACCCCACCGAAATTCCTTCAAGGTGGTCCGAGTTTCACCTTAACCAGGTGTTGACTCTGCCAGAATACTACCCTAGCTACACCTCAGGCGCCCGGTACAAGCTCCATATTCTGGACCTGAGGCGTGCTGTCTCCTATTGTAAGGAAGGCAGTGAGGAAATTCATGGAGAGGTTAGCCAGCTGTTTGTCACCTATGCTGAGCCGCTTCTGGCAGACCTGCAGCCAAAGCGGACCATAGCAAGATGTATACATCATGCATAGGTCTGTGCTATGAGATTGGCGGCAAGGAGCCTCCCAGAGGATAAGAGCTCATTCTACCCGCCATACTGCTGCTTCGGTGGCTGCTTCCAGGGACATCCCTATCCAGGAAATCTGCCGGGCTACTACCTGGAAGTCAGCAGATGCCTTCATTACCCACTACCACATCGACCTTGAGTCACTCCAGGATGCTGGTTTTGGGGCCTCGGTTCTCCAATCTTTATTTCCTAAGTAGGGGGTGTGTACCTTACCTCCCTCTTCCCGGAGAACTGCTTGGAGTCTGCCAAACAGTGTGGATGAACAACATATCCACACTCCTAGAAGAACAGGTTACTCACCTGTAACAGTAGTTCTAGGAGTGGTATATGTTGTTCATCCACATGCGCCCACCCAACCTCCCCGGCTTCGGGCGCAGAACCTTGCTTCCAGTGTGCTAAGATCTGGTGTCATGGGGCAGAGCCGAGGTATATACCACTCGGGTGGGTGGGAGGAGCCAACTTGAAGACTTCCGGCAACATTTAAAGGGGAAAGGGACATGCCAAACAGTATGGATGAACAACATATACCACTCCTAGAACTACTGTTATAGGTGAGTAACCTGATTCTTTTGGGGGCAGGGGAGGGATAATCCCTGTATCTGTCTTTTCTTCCAGAATAGCCGATTCTGCTTCTTGGAGTTATTGCCAGTCATTCTGTGCCTTGAATTCTGGCAGTTAGCTTTTTAGCTACTCCGTCGTAGTTCCTATACAATCTGGAGACAGGTCAAGGTTCCAGGATGTGTCCCCCATCCTTATCTCAAATTTCTTAAGCCCTCCCTCCCTTTTTCTACTTCCAGAGAATGGGGCCCCTACCCAATCCTTTAGTTTTTCAAACTTATTCTGTCCTCTCAGTCGTTTTACATTTCTCCTTTACTTTTGTATCTTTTCCTTTGTCGGTCCTTGGACTTTGTGTCCCTCCTCCCAATCATTTCTTACTCTGGCTGACTCAGAACTGGTGGGGCGGGCCTATGCAACACCTAACGGCCAACCAGCGAGCGCCACGCAGTGCGTCAGCCTCAAGGGCGGCGCCGATGGTGCATCGACTCTGCCCATCCCCAAAAAAAAAAGAGCTCTCGCGGGGTCATGACCTCCGGCCAGTACCCAAAGGTGATGAATGGTGAAGATACACAGAAAGATCAGTATTACGATAGGGACGTAATTTTCATTTCCGTCCTCTTTGGGCAGGAGAGAGGGGCTCTCATCTCTGGGAGTCAGCCAAGTCTCTCTGGTCTGTACGACAGATGTATCGAGGGGACCAGAAACGTGCTAGACGTCAGCCTTTTCGTAAGCCCTCAGGCCCTCAAGCCCGTAGCAGTCAGCAAGGTCAGAGAGGTGGCTTCAAGAGGAAAGCCAGCAACCAGCATCCTGGAAGCGCTCCTTTTCAAGGCCCAAAGACCTCCCCAGCCTCTCTGCCCACCCCCGGCTCCACCCAATGACTCCCTTCTGCCCCCCGGCCCCCCAGAGGAGGCACCAGGGGAGGCGGTAGGGGGGTCACTTCTCTCTTTATGTGGAGGGATGGAGCTCCATAACAGTGGACCAGTGGGTCCTGGACATTATAAGGAGGGACATACACTGGAGTTCACGAGATCCCTCAGAAACTCCACAAGGTCCTCCAGGTATCCTCCTTCTCATATCCCCTTATAGAAGGAGAGATTCAAGCTCTCTTGCAAAAAAGAGCGATAGAACCAGTTCCTCTCAGCAGCGAGGAAGGGGGTATTACTCCCACTTTTTCCTGGTTCCAAAGAAGACGCAAGACCTTCGGCCCATCCTGGACCTCAGATCTCTAAACGTCTACATTGAATACCGAAGGTTCAGGATGGTGACCCTTCCAGGTCTCATCCCTCTGCTGCACCAGGGAGACTGGCTCTGTTCCCTGGATATGCAAGATGCGTATATGCACATTGGGGTCTTTCCCCCAACAGGAAGTACTTGAGGTTCTACTTCCAGGGTGAGCACTATCAATTTTGTGTTCTTCCATTCGGCCTCTCCTCCGCTCTTCGAGTCTTCACCAAGTGCCTGGCAGTGGTAGCTGCGGCTCTAAGGCGCCAGGGACATTACATCTTCCCTTACCTCGATGATTGGCTGCTCACAGCCCTGTCAAGGATGTGTCGTCTTCAAGCTCTCAGAGACACTTATACTCTGTTCTGAGATGTGGGATCACCCTAAACCTTCCAAAATCTTCCCAGAGCCCAGCCAAAGACTCATCTTTATTGGAGCAGTCCTGGATTCGGTCCAGGGCATGGCCTATCTTCCTGGACATAAGTCTCCACCACTCATTCACACTAGTGGGATCTGCTTGGAGGCACAGGACCATCGAGCAAACTTTGCTGGAGGTCGGCTTGTGAGAGATGGCGCGCGAGGCACGGTACTGTAATGACAGTGGCTCGAAGTGATAATGACTGTCTTGGCGACGCACCCTCCAACCGCCTCTAGTTCCTTTTTCCCACCGCCGAGGCGCTTCAGTGACAATGTCGCCGCTTGTCGGGAGTCAAACTTCAAACTAGCGCATAGTTTTCAGTTTATTTTTTGTAATTTTATCTCGATAGTAGTATCGCTTAATTTTATTCTATTTCTGTTATATTTTAAAATTTAACTTATAGTAAAGAAGTCTCGGCCTACTGGACGGAGTCGACCATGAGCAGGTCAGGTGACGGTAGGGAGACTTCGTATGAAAGCTGTTCAGTCAGTCGGGCTGGGTCCGGTCAGCCCCCTTCTCCTCAGCGGGGTTCCGACAACGGTCAGTCCGATGCCCGGGGGGATGGGCGGTCCCCCCGCCGGCATAAAAATAAACGGTCGCATTCTCGGCACCGTTCGGCCTCGAGCTCTTCTTCGGCCCACAGGTCAAAAAAGAGAAGGCATCACTCGAGGTCGCCCTCTGATACGTCTGCGCGTCGACGGTCGGTTATCGTACCTAGTTGCCGGTCTCCTCCTTCGGAGTCGCCAACTTCCGGTTTCCGCCGTCTTCGACATCGGAGCCCCACCCCGCCTATAGGTAGGACTCCAGATGAGCAGTTTCATCAGTGGGCCGCGATGGGCTCGGAGGTTGGTTCTTCTGCCTGGCTCGGTTGCCCCGGAGCCTTCGGGCTCGTCGGGCGATCAGGCAGGGCAGTTGGACCTTCCTAGTCGCGCGGCGCCTCCTTCGGTGCCAGCGACTCCGTGCTTAGTTGTTCCCCCCCCCTCACATGGCTGCAGCGCAGGGGGCCACACCGATGCCCTTATCTCCTGGTTTTCCCTTCTCTTCCTTTCCAGGTTCCAGGGGTGTCCCTCAGCGCCTCCCTTGAAATCGCTCGCCTTCGGCGCGCTGGGTCTTGCAGCAGTGCCGGCCAGGTCTCGCTGGCGCCGCCAGGGCGCACGCGGTGCCGGGTGCTGCCGCCGTCGCCCTCGCAGCGCCGTTTTCGACTCCTTTCGCCTCCTCGGCGCCGGGGGCCCTAGGGACTCTCCCTTTCTATCTGCTCTTTCTTCTTCTCCTATCTTTCACTCCTTTCCTGTCCAAGCAGTCCTTCCTGGACTATCAGGAGATGATGTTGAGCCTGACCCAGACCTTCGGTTGGGTGATGAAGTGGAGGAAACAGGATCCTTCACCGCTACAGAGCCTGTGGTCGAGGACCTATCCTTTAAGTCTCTGTTGAGGAACCTGAGATCCACTCTTTCTCTCCAGACTACGGACATCGATCCTGGGAAAATATTAAGACTCCAGTATCTTCATGCTTCGGAGATCCCTACAGATTTGATTCCTCCGATTCAACCCTCCTTCGAGACGCTGTCTCAAATGGTATGGAATAATCCTGCTCTTATTCCTTCAGTGGCTAAATCCATTGATAAGAAATATTCAGCTCCCAAGGATCGTCCCATTTTGGCATCCCAAGCCTTTGCGGATCCTATTGTAGTCCTGGCAGAGAATGACAAGGTCGTTCTTCCTCAAGCTACTACAGCTCGACCTATTAACAAAGAGTCGCGTAAAATTGATACATTAGGTAAGAGAGTCTTTGCTGCCTCCACTTTCAGTATGCGTATTGCCAGCTATCAAGGCTATTTTTCTCAGTATGAGTATATCCTGTGGCACTCTATGAAACGAATGGTTGAAGCTCTTCCAGATTCCGACTCCAAGTCAGAGCTCCTTCTAACCGTTATCAGAGGTATTGAGTCCAATAACCAACAGGTCAAAGCCGCCATGGACACTTTCGACACTGCTTCTCGTTCAGCAGCCGCAGGTATTTGTACTCGACGCCATTCCTGGCTGCGTACTTCTGGCTTTACGAATGATGCTCAGCAGCAGGTAATGGCATTGCCCTTTGATGGCTCTTATCTTTTTGGGCCTCAGGTAGAGCAAGCCCTAGAGGCCACTCAGAAGACTAGGCCGGCCATTAAGTTGGCTAGACCCCCGCCTACCCCCTCTCAGGGGCATGTAGGCAAACGTCAGTTTCATAGTCGCCAGTCCTTTCGAGGCAGAGGCAGAGGAAGCTTCCATAAAAGCCAACCTGCCCAACCTCAAAAGAAGGCGCAGCAGAAAGCGCAGGGGCCTAAAGCCCCCAGCGCTACCTTATGAATTGCCGGCCCCAGTTCCATCCACACTGCCCGAAATGGAACTTTCTCCTCCGGTGGGAGGTCGTCTGATGTACTTCTACAATCAGTGGAAGTCTATAACCTCGGACAAATGGGTCCTTCGGATAATTCGCGAGGGTTATTCTCTCAGTCTTTTGGAAAACCCCCCGAATTGCCCTCCCAAACGACAACCCAGGTTGTCGACCTCTCAGTCAGACCTCCTCACGCTGAGATCCAGGGCCTTCTAAACAACAGGGCAATAGAACTGGTGCCCCGCATCAGCGAAACACAGGGTTCTCTCCATTACTTTCTGGTTCCAAAGAAATCTGGGGATTTCCCATTCTAGATCTCAGAAAGTTGGAACAAATTCCTCCCAGGAGAAATTCAAAATGATTTCTAAGTACCCTGTTACCTTTGCTGCATCAGCACGACTGGCTGGCCTCCTGGATATGCAGGACGTACCAGCATATCCCCATCCACCCGACCCATCGCAAATTCCTGAGGTTTGTAGCTCTGGGTCAGCATTATCAGTTCAGAGTCCTGCCTTTTGGGCTATCCTCGGCCCATGATTTTTACAAAGTGTTGTGCAGTTCTACTTAGCGCACCTCAGAAGCTCGGACTCGAGTATTCCCTACCTGAGACGATTGGCTCTAGCGAGTCCTTCCAGCCAAGGGACTCTGGAAGCCGTTCAAGCTGACCTCTGCCTTCTTACATCCATGGGGTTCTGCTAAATCTGAAGAAGTCACAACTGCAGCCCTCCCAGAGGCTCCTTTTCATAGGGACTCTTCTGGACACCTCTTCCACGAAGGCTTTCCTTCCAGAGGACAGAAGACTCGACATCCTTCAGATGGCCCGTTACATTGGGGAGAACCGATCGGTCACAGCTCTCTCGATGCAACGTATGTTGGGTCTCATGGCGTCCTCAGTGTTCACTGTACCCCTAGCTCGGTTACACATGAGGACCACTCAATGGATGCTCTCCGCTCAGTGGTCACCGACCTCTCACCCCCAGTCTTATCCCATCAAGGTGGCCAGACCCCTCAAGGTCTCTCACCTGGTGGTCTCAAGAGAGCAATCTCCTGGAAGGATTCCCCTTTGCTCCTCTGGATCATCAGATCTCCATCACCACAGACGCATCGCTAATGGGATGGGGAGCTCACTGTCTCTCTCTCCACACTCAAGGTGTATGGACTCAGCTCGAAACTCAGCTCCACAGAAATGTTCTGGAGATGAGAACCGTCCTCTATACGATCCGGCGTTGAAGGATGTTCTTTGTCACAAGAACATTCTCCTTCAAGCGGACAACAAAGCTGTGATGTATTACATCAACAAGCAAGCGAGTGCTCACTCTTATCCCTTTGCAGGGAAGCAATGAGGTGTGGGAGTGGTGCTGGAGCACAAGTCTCTAATTCAAGCGGTATATCTGCCGGGTGTACCAAAGCGACTTAGCAGATCACCTCAGCAGGACGGAGGCAGACCCTCACGGTGGTCTCTCGACCCAGCCCGTAGCCTCGGTCACTGTTCAAAGTGGGGGGACTCCAGACCTGGACCTTTTGCATCCCCACTCAATGCAAAACTGCCTCTCTTCTGCTCCAGAAATCCAGGGCCTGACATTTTCTGTCAGGATGCGTTCAAGCTCGCGGTGGACAAAGCGCTTTCTTTCGCCTTTCCGCTTCCTTTAATTCAGAGTTCTCCTCAAGTTCGAGTCTCAGGGGACCAAGATGATTCTCATTGCTCCTCCTGGCCTCGGCAACTATAGTTCCTCTACTCAACAGTATGTCAGCAGCCTCTCCAAGACCACTTCCCTTACAAATCAATCTTTGACTCAGGGTTCGTTGGTCCATCCCAACCTGAGGGTCACTTCACCTTCATGCTTGGCTCCTGAAGAGGTAGAAGTGAACGGTTCAAATCTCTCGTAGAGTCTCAGGCGTCCTTCTGGCTGCTCGGAAGCCAGCTACCCGAAAACTTCGCTTCTAAGTGGAAGCGCTTTTCTCTCTGGTGTGCAAAGTCCTCTTGGAATCCCTTTTCCTGTCCTCCAGACAAGCTTCTGGAGTACCTTTTGGACCTATCAAACTCAGGTCTCCAGTACTCACGGTTAAAGTTCACCTTAGTGCCATTTGACGTTCCATGAGGCAGTTTCTTCCTTGTCTCTGCCTCAGTTACCTATGGTAAAGAGATTTCTTAAAGGAATTCTGCATACCAGACCCCTATTAGGCGTCCAATTGCAGCCTGGGACATTAACCTTGTGCTAGACATGCTCACTCAAGCCTTCAACCCCTAGCTACCTGTGAGCTAAAATTTCTTACCTGGAAGACAGCCTTCCTAGTGGCCATTACCTCAGCCCGCAGGGTCTCTGAGATACATGCCTGGTTACGGACCCTCAGTATACTGTGTTCCATAAGGACAAAGTAGTTCTTAGTACTCATCTTAAATTTCTTCCAAGGTTGTGTCAAATTCCATCTAAACCAACCTCTGGTGCTTCCCTCTTACTTAGCGAACTTCCAAAATGAAGGAGAACGGTGTGTTCATTCCTTGGATGTTGAGAGAGCCTTGCAGTTCTATTAGATAGAACCAAGAATTTTATGAAGACTCAGCAATTGTTTGTTTCCTTCAGTGAGACCGGCTGGGTCAGCCTGTCGCTATCAGATGCATCTCATCATGGTTAGTGGCATGTCTTCGACATTGCTATTCCATGGCACAGGTTAAATTGGAAGGAGAGTGTCGCTCACTCTACTAAGGCGTGTAGCATCCCTAGCGAAATTGCAATGTTCAAGTGCAGATATCTGCAATGCCGCCACCTGGAGCTCAGTGCATACCTTCGTTAGCATTATGCACTGGGTGTTCATGCCAAGCGTCATTCCGCCTTGGCAGAACTATCCTTAATGGACTTCTGTCCTAGGCGTGTGAGCTCTAGCTCCCCTGCGCCTTTTGGGGATTATCAGCTTAGGTACTCTCCACTAGTGTGAATGAGTGGTGGAGACTTATGTCCAGGAAGATATGAAAATACGTACCTACCGTAATTCTTGATCTTCTTGATGAGTCTCCCCCACTCATTCCCTACCCTCCCTCCATCCCGAGCTCACGCTGTGTTGGTCTTCACTCCCTCAAATCTTGGCCGTGAAGCTTCTTTGCTGACCCTTCTTACAGGTGCGTCCGGACTGTCTTATGTCCTTTTGTAAAGTTAAGTTTACTCTTTACGTTAGTTGCGCTGCACCTCCTTGGTAAAGGTACTGGGTTGGAGGGTAAATCGCCAAGATAGTCATTACCGCGCGAGCCGCCGCTTGCGGCGCCATCTCTCGTGCCGACCCTCCAGCAAAAAGTTTGCTCCCGATGGGTCCTGGTGCCTCCGGCACAGATTCCACTAGTGTGAATGAGTGGTGGAGACTCGGCCAAGAAGATCAAGAATTACGGTAGGTACGTAATTTTCATTTCTTCCTTCAGAGATAGTAGATCGCCTGTGGGGGATAGCTGGATCGGTCCTAGTAACCCCTCAGGTCCAGGCCAGGACCTTCCTCAGACATCTGGGGCACATGGCGGCAGCCATCCCTGTCACTCCTTTGGCCTGCCTCCACATGAGGGTCCCACATTGGATGCTCAGGGTGCATTGGGATCAAAGCTCACACAGCCTAGACGACATGGTCAGGGTCACAGAGCCAGTCAGGAGGACCCTGCTTTGGTGGTTGGAGCCCCTCAATCTGGAGAAAGGGTTCCCCTTCCATCAGGAGCCCCCAAGTCAGACTCTGACAACAGATGCATCCGATTTGGGGTGCGGGGTGCACGTAGGGGCTTACCGGACTCAAGGAGTCTGGACTCCAGAGGAGCGCACCCTCCGCATCAATGTTCTGGAAATGCGAGTGTTCCTCAATGCTCTAAAAGCCTTTCAAGAGGACCTTGTACTGGGCTTTCTTCTCGTTCAGATGGGCAACATGGCGGTCGTCTTTTACATCAACAAGCAAGGGGGAACTCACTCCTACCCCCATGCAGGGAGGCAATGAGAGTCTGGTACTGGGCGCTGGAACGTCACATTTGTTTGTCTGCGGTGCATGTTCCAGGCGCCCAAAATGACTTGGCAGACAGCCTAAGCAGGTCTCAGTCCGAGGCGCACGAGTGGGAGTTGCTACAGTCAGTAGCAGACCAACTGTTCGGCACTTGGGGTCGTCCAGAGCTGGACCTCTTTGCTTCTCCGCGCAATGCCAAACTGCCAGTTCTAGGAGTGTGGATATGTTGTTCATCCACACTCTCTGGCATGTCCCTTTCCCCTTTAAATCTGGCCGGAAAGTCTTCAAGCTGGCTCCTCCCACCCACCCGGGTGGTAACTACCTCGGCGTCGCCCCATGATGCCAGATCTTCCCTTCCACTGGAAGATTCAGGTTCCCTTGTGTTACTTCTGCAGTTCGTAAGCCCTGGATTCTCAACGATGGTTTTCACCACAATTGCTTTCTTTAAAACTCATCAGAGTTTACGATTCCAATCCTAGCGCATCGGACACGGAGGACAGATCGTCCCAGTTTCGCGGTGTCCCTGCAGACAGAAAATGTCGCACACGATCCCCACCTCTCGTGTGTCTATTGCTTGGGTGTCGGCATGACACCTCTTCTCGCACCTTTTTTGGCCTTCCATCCCAACGCCCTGGACGACCGCAAGGCGACCTAAAACTAGGGAGACTGAGCTTAAACCCACCGGTGAAATGAGGAGGCCAGGTTGAGGCGGTTCTCTGCGCCGCGGGATCCTCGATCAGCTCGAACAGATGCCGACTTTGAAGAGGCTGCTCAAGCTTCAGCCAGCCGAAGCTTTTATGCCGCTTAACCTGGGTTCCACCTTCACTAGGTCCTTTCGGAGCTGTGCCAGTCTCTCCCACCAGGGTGAGGCCTCGAGCTCGCCTCCTTCCGCCCTAAGAAAGGGACAAGGACCCTAAATCTTCTTCTGCCTGAAGAAGGCGTTCCTGGGACTGAGATCGGTCTGATTCCAAGGATCTTGCGGTCTCGACATCGGTCGAGATCGCATCCTCGGCCGCCAGCTTCTCGGACCTTCCGTCAGGCCAAGGCACTGAGGCCGAGGACACGGCTGAACCGGCCGAGATTACTCTTGACCCAGTCAAGCCGTTGTCACCGACTCCCGTCAACGACTCCTTGGAAAGAACACCTATCCTTTCCTTCCCCGATGAGGAGACCCAGCCCTCGGGTATCCCGATCGAGGGAAAGGTGCCGGAACCTCGGTTCTCACTGACTCCAGCTTCTCCCCGATCGAATCAGCCGACCCCATCGGTCTTGATTGAGGACTAGGACCCCTTCGGTCAAAAAAAAAACAAAGAAAGGTCACAAGCACGCTAGAAAGAGACGGCGCCACCGATCCTCATCCTCCTCGGATGAGGAGAGACTTCGACGGAAACTCCGTCGACGTTATGAGGATCTCATGTGGCAACAGCTGATTCTGACTGGTCAGAAGCCGGCACCACCGGTCATTACTTGGCCACAGCCTCTTAGGCTGACGCTGACTCCTCCGGAACCGAAGATTCCGGTTCCTTCTCCAGTAGGGCCGGTACACATTCCAACTCAGCCTGTTTCGGTCTCCCCACCGATTTTGGTGGAACCACCGCCTAAGCAGCCTCAGAGAGGGCTCCTCGAAGAAGAGGATAGGACAGACACCAGCCTTCCTCGTCATCTGTCCATTCACGGTGGTCCCCGATCACCCTCGGCGTGTCGGGGAGACATGATGGAAGACCCTTATATCCGATTCTTCGGACTCTGATGCCACTGGTCTGCACTCACATCTGGGGGATGATGAGTCCTCAGTGGCAGGTTTGGAGGAAGGTCCTTCCTCCTTTCAGGCATCCTCCACCTCATTTCAGATTCGAGCCGGAATGCCCTTGGAGCCCATCAAAAGAAGGCAGTACCCCCTCGAATATCCTCAAGAGGGATACCCAGCGATAGGTCTTTCTAGTGGCGAAGCCATTGTTAGCCCGACCCTTGAGCTATGGCAACACCTGCCTCTTGCCCAGCTCCGTCTGCCCGCATGGCCTGCAAGTATCACGGTACCCATTGGGTCCCTAAGCGGGTTTCACAGAGCATCCCTCGGCCGAGAGCCTTGTGACTGCTTCTGTGTTTAGATGCACAGGTAGCTCAGCTGACACTGACCGCCCTCCAGACAAGGAGTCCAAGTATATGGACCATTCTGCCCGGAAGGTTTATGCAGCCTCATCCTTGGGCCTTCATCAGGCCAGCTCGGCTGTGATCAAGGCACACTTCTCTCATGCCCTTCTGGGGTCACTAGATGAAGTCCTTCCTCATCTCCCAGCGGACATACAGACCACGGTTAAGCAGGTCCATGACCAGGGCCGTGCTGTTGCCAAGCAGCAACTCCAGATAGCCCTGAACATTGGAGATTCCTGTGCCCGCTCCTTAGCAGCCACATGATGGCCACTACATATAGGGGCCTGGATGAGGTTATCCTCCTTTCGGCATACTCAGCACAAGTTAGCTGGCGTGCCCTTCCTCGGCACCGACCTCTTCGGTCCGGGAGTGGCAGGTCACCTCCAGCATATAGAGCAGTCCAGTGCCACCTTGGATGCTGCCTCTGCAAAGGGTTCTTCGGGCAAGAACCAGCAGAAGCACAAGAAGAAGCCTTTTCGGCACTCTCTCCCTGCGGTTAGACAGCCCTCCTATCAAAGAGGTTAGCAGCAGGCTCAAGCTTGGCACCCCAGGCCCAAGTAGGGTCCTCAACAGCCCCGTAAAGGAGGCCAAGGTGCCAGTCCAGGAGCCTCCTCCTCCTCTAAGCCTGCTCAGTGATGGGTCAGGGGTTGCCACCCCTGCACCCGTCACGCCAGCTCTGGGTCCTCCTGTGGGGGGCCAGCTCCGCCACTTTCTTTCCACCTGGTCTGGTATTACTTCGGACAGGTGGGTTCTGGAAGTGGTCGGCCAGGGACTGCCTCTAGAATTCGAGCAGTACCCTCCCAGCCGAGCCCGTGCCCCACGGGAGGAAAGGATCTCAGCTCACACTCAGTTGGCCCTTTGGGACGACATTGCTCAGCTCCTCCGCAAGAAGGCAATAGCTCCAGTGCCGTATCCTCATACAGACCCAGGCTTCGTGTCCAGGTACTTCCTGGTGCCCAAGCAGACCGGGGGTTGGCGCCCCATCTTAGATCTCCATGACCTGAATCAGTAGCTCAGGTCTCGCACCTTCCGGATGGTAACTCTGAACCAAATCATACCATCTCTGGAGCGAAACATGTGGTTCTGTTCACTGGATCTACAGGACGCGTTCTTTCATGTCCCAATCCATCCGTCCCACCAGCGGTTCCTCCACTTCAGGGTCGAAGGGACCCTGTATGAGTTCCGAGCCATGCCGTTCGGCCTGTCATCAGCCCCTCGGGTCTTCACCAAGTGCATTGCAGTGGTGGCAGCCCATCTGCGACATCGAGGATCGGATATACCCCTATCTCGAAGACTGGCTCCTGGCGGGTTCCTCCCTTCAGGAGGTGGAGAGGTCAGGGATCTGGCCCTCCAGACCTGCTCCCAACTAGGCCTCCTGATCAGCGAGGCCAAGTCGAACTCTTGCCCTCTCAGGTGATGGGCTTTGTCGGGGCAGAGCTCAGCTCTGCAGCCAAACTTGGCTCGCGCGGACAGGGTGGGTTCTTTCCTCCTTTGCCCAGTCATTTCTGGTTGGGCAGTTGCGCCCTGCCCAGGACTTTCCTGCGCCTTCTGGGCTACATGACGGTGTGCACCTCGGTGGTCCATTGGGCCAGGTGGCACATGTGCCCCCTTCAATGGGAGCTGGCCGCCCAGTGGACTCAGTGATATGGTCACTTCGACCAGCTGATCACTGTAACCTAAAAGATATGGGACGCTCTCCAATGGTGGACCGTCCCAGACCAATTGCAGGAAGGGATCCCATTTGTCTGCCCAGAGCTGACGGTCATACTGACGACCGATGCCTCTCTCATGGGCTGGGGAGCCCACATGGGGGACAACAGGGCCCATGGGTTCTGGACCCCTGAGCAGTCCCGATGCCACATCAACCTGTTCGAGCTCAGAGCAGTCAGACTGGCCCTGTCAGCTTTCGCTCCTCAGCTCCAGGGTCCAGTGGTTCAAGTCCAGACGGACAATACCACGACCATGTACTACCTCAACAAACAGGGCGGCACGCACTCCCGTCTGCTATGCAAGGAGGCGCTCCGAATCTGGACCCTCGTCAGCCAGTTGGAGGCGGATCTCCTTGCCATCCATGTGGCAGGAGTCTCGAACCAGCTAGCGGATGCTCTCACATAGAGGCCAGACATCCACAGTGGTCTGTCCATCCAGAGGTAGCTTACAATCTGTTCTCCCGTTGGCAAACCGTTGGTTGACCTGTTTGCCTTCAGGAGAACACCAAGCTGAGACTGTACCATGCCTGCCCCCTCAGCAGGACTCGCTGCAGAGGATGCCTTCTCGAAACCATGGACCTCAGGCCTCCTCGCCTTCCCTCCATTTCTCTTGATCCACAGAGTGCTTCTCAAGGTGAGGAGGGACAAGGCGAAGGTGATTCTGGTAGCCCTAGGTTGGCCCTTGATTCTGGTATCCAGATCTCCCCAGCCTCAGCTGCAGGGCCCCGGGCGGCTTTGTACACCCTGGACCTGATATCATTGAATCAGGGGAAGGTATTCCATCCGGACCTTCAATCCCTTGCACTCACAGCCTGGTACCTGGCGGCTAGAGTTCCAGGCTTTGGGTCTCTCTGAGGATGTCTACACTGTGGTGGAGGCATCTCGTAAGGAATCGACCAGGAAATGTTATGCCTTCAAATGGAAAAGGTTTTCCATTTGGTGTCAGGAAATAAGAGTCTGGACCCTTATCCTGCTCTGTGGCTAACATTTTAGACTACCTTTGGTCTCTCCAAAGGGGTCTCGGTCATTGACCCTTAGGGTGCACCTGACAGCCATCTCTGCTTACCGGGCGCAGGCCAGTCAGCCGACATTGGCACAGGAGACAGTGGTCGGGCGCTTTTTCAAAGGCCAGGATCACATATCCCCTCCGGTGCGTGAACCCCCACCTCCGTGGGATCTGTTGCTGGTTTTCACAAAGCTCATGGGCAAGCCATTCGAACCCGTGCACAAGTGTGAGCTCTCACACTTGTCGTGGAAGACAGCCTTCCTGGTAGCTATCACGTCAGCCAGGACGACTGGGGAACTCCAAGCGCTGTCGGTAGACTCCCCTTATCTGGTCTTTCACAGGGACAGAGTTGTCCTGCGCCCCCACCCGAAATTCCTTCCGAAGGTGGTGTCAGAGTTTCACCTTAACCAGGTGTTGACTCTGCCGGTATACTATCCTAACTACACCTCGGATGCCAAGTACAGGCTCTATACTGTGGACCTGAGATGTGCCCTTTCCTATTATAAGGAAAGGATGGCGAAATTTGGGGAGAGGTTCGCCAGCTGTTTGTAACCTACGCTAAGCCACTTCTGGCAGGCCTGCAGCTAAATGGACCATTGCAAGATGGATTACATCATACACAGGTCTGTGCTATGAGTTGGCGGGCAAGGAGCCTCCCAGAGGATAAGAGCTCATTCTACCCGCCATACGGCTGCACCGGTGGCTGCTTCCAGGGACATCCCTATCCAGGAGATCTGTCAGGCTGCTACCTGGAAGTCCGCAAACACCTTCATGACCCACTACCACATCGACCTTGAGTCACACCAGGATGCTGGTTTTGGGGCCTCGGTTCTCCAAACTCTGATTCCTAAGTAGGGGATGCGCGCCTTGCCTCCCGGCTCCCAGAGAACTGCTTGGAGTCTGCCAGAGAGTGTGGATGAACAACATATCCACACTCCTAGAAGAACAGGTTACTCACCTGTAACAGTAGTTCTAGGAGTGGTATACGTTCATCCACATGCACCCACCTGACCTCCCCAGATTTAGTCGCACCACCTTGCTTCCAGCGGGCTAAGATCTGGCGTTATGGGGCGGAGCCAAGGTATTTACAACCCGGGTGGGTGGGAGGAGCCAGCTTGAAGACTTTCCGGCCAAATTTAAAGGGGAAAGGGACATGCCAGAGAGTGTGGATGAACAACATATACCACTCCTAGAACTACTGTTACAGGTGAGTTACCTGTTCTTTTCTGCTCGCTTGAGAATCTGGCGCCTGGTGTTTCTGGCCAGACACGTTGTCCTTTGTTGAGAAGGGAGGTTTCTTTCACGCCCTTCCCTCTCATTTAGAAGAGTCTTATTGAAACTCCAGGCCGAGGGCCCAAATGATTCTGATCGCCCACTATGGCCTCAGCATATTTGAGTTCCCCACTAATTCAGTGGTGGAGCTATAGGAACCTCAATTCCGCTACATTATATAAGAGCAGTTGCTGTCCCAAGATCGGGGCAGGCTGGTTCATCCAGATATTAGGTCTCTGCACCTTCATGCTTGGCTCCTGCAGACGTAGGCAAATTCAGGTACGGGGTTTCCCAAGAGGTGGCGGATGTCCTCGTCTTTAGTGAGGAAGCCTTGAGTCTTCTTCAAGGGTTTCCTTTCTAGATTTCTTTCCCACATCAGATCCTAACCACAGATGGTTTGGGTCTAGACTGAGAGCACACCTGGGTTCTTTTCAAACCCAGGGCTCCCAGTCCCAATGGGGAAGCTGCCCTGCATATCCAGGCCAATTGCTGGTGCAGTCGGGACAATCTGAGCATCGTGTATTACATCAACAAGCAGGGCAGAACTCACTCATAACCCTCTTTGTAGGGAGGCCATGAGAGTGTGGTATTGGGCACTGGAGCACAGTCTGACACTCTGCAGTCCACGTGCTAGGTGTCCTAAACACCCTGGCGGACAGTCTCAGCAGGGCTTAGTCCAGCATGCACGAATGGGAGCTTCTCTCATCTGTAGCAGAAGATCTGTTTGACAGATGGGGTCACCCAGAGTTGGACCTTTTTGCATCCCCACTCAACACAAAAGTTCCCAATTTCTGCTCGCTAGATCCAGGGCCTGGGGTTTTCTGGCGATATGCGTTGTCCCTCTCTTGGAGCGGGAGATTTCTGTATGCATTCCTTCCCTTTCCTCCAATTCAGAGGGTGCTGATTAATCTGCAGATGGAGGGGGCCAGCATGATTCTGGTAGTCCCATTCTGGCCTCACCAGATATGGTTCACTCTGCTTCAGCAGGTGGCGGAAGAAACCTCTGGTCCCTTTGCAGGAAATTTCTAACTCAGTATCAGAGGGCCCTGGTCATCCCAATCTCAGGTCCCTCCATCTGCATGCATGGCTCTTGAGAACGTAGCCATCGCCAGGTTTGGGGACTCTTAACGGGTGGAGGACCATGCCACTTATGCTACAAAGTGGAAGCAGTTTGCCATTTGGGCTGCCAGACATTCCCTACACCTGTTTACCTGTCCTATGAAACATGTCCTGGACTACCTGATTTCTTTGTCTGACTCAGGCCTCCAGTATTCCTCTCTCAAGGTCCACCTTTTGGCTATTTCTGCCTTTCATGAGCCCGTGGGTGACCACACTATTGCTCAGCTGGATGTTTCCGTACTTTTCTCAGGGCATCCTGCACCTGAAACCCCAATCCGTTCTCTCTGGTCCCGGCTTGGGACTTAAATTTTATTTTGGAAAAGTTGACCCTGTGTCCTTTTGAGTCAGTCATGACTTGTGATTTGCACTTCTCTCTGGAAAGCACTGTTTTTAGTTGCAGATTACTTTTGCTCGAAGAATTTCAGAGCTTCAGGCCCTCTGGTGTGAGGAACCTTATTTGATTTTTCACAAAGACGGTATCTTTGCACATAAATCCTATGTTTCTTCCTAAGGTGGTTTCTGAGTTCACACTAAGCAGTCTATCCACCTTCCTGTTTATTTTTGTGTAGCGCCAATCCAGGAGCACTGCTCCATATTTTAGATGTGCTTAGAACTTTGAAGTATTATCTGCTTGGTCTGAAGAGTCCAGAAAGTCTAAGCAGTTGTTTGTTTCTTTCACCTCAGGTAGGCAGGTGCTTCAATTTCTAAGCAATGTTTATCCAAGTGGTTGGCAAATTGCATTGTTTTCTACTACAAGAAGTACGGCAAAAATTGCCTGGTGCTGTCAAAGCTCATTCCACCAGAAAATGGCTACCTCGGTGCTTGCTTCAAAGGGTCTCAGACGCTTATATTTATGCAGCTGCCACCTGGAGTACAGTCCACTTTCACCAAGCATTACAGTCTGGACATTGCCTCAAGAGCCCATGCAGGTTTTGGTAGGGCAGTGTTACAAGGACTTCTGTCTTAAGTTTATGGAGATCCAGCCTCCCAGACTGTCTATTTTCACTTGTCACTGCTTGGTACTCATTCTACGGTGTAACCTGATGACTGAGATACCCCTGAAGAAGATGGAACAGTTGCGTAAGAACTTACCATAACAGTAGATCTTCAAGGGATCTCAGTCATCAGGTATGATTTCCCTCCCACAATCCCCCTTTATTGGGGCTCCTGTTCAGGACCTGGTTGTTGTATTCTATTTTCTATTTAGAGTTGGGTCCCTCTGTCTCTCCTCGGTTCCCCAGGGCTTGAGCCTTGCTCCCTTCATCTCTAGAGGGAAAGAACTGAGGAGGGAACAGGGCCACCCACACCTATATAGGGTTGCTGACGTCAGTGGTGTGGGCGTCCCCAGTTGTACTGCTGAAAATTTTCCATGTGGATTCCCTTTCACCGACAGTGAAGGTTCCTACGTGTAACCTGATACCTAAGATCCCTCAAAGATCTACTGTTACAGTAAGTTCTTATGTAACTGTTCTATGTTATGTCAAGAGCTTTCAAATTTTCTGATACTGTTACAGTAACAGTTTAAAATTGCTACTACATCAAAGAAATTGGTTAGTTGGAAGAGGAGTCTAAAACAGTGGATTAATTGTGGTTCTTGTTTCCCCTTTCCAGGCCCAAGAATGAGCTTGCCATTGAAGATATGGATGGTGGTACCTTCACTATCAGTAATGGAGGAGTCTTCGGCTCTCTGTTTGGAACCCCCATCATAAACCCACCCCAGTCTGCAATCCTAGGCATGCATGGCATCTTTGACCGACCAGTGGCAATTGGAGCAAGGTGGGTAACTTCTTCCTGCAAGCTATTTGCAGCCTTGCAGGGTGCTTGAGGAGTAGTAGACATAGAAAGACGGGCTTCAGTGACCAGCAAATCAACTCCTAATTTGCACTGGCAGAACTCCGTTTTACAACATTCCATAGCTGCTAGAATTTTAAGTAAAAGGCACCTGTATAAAAGCTGGATCTTCGTCCTTTATAGTTGAGGCTTTTTCACTAGCTGTCGTCATAATCCCTGATTGTGATATCACAGTGTGTTGCTTTGAAGATGGCTGTGATGTCACAAACAGGGCATTTTGAGCTTCAGCTGTAGGTAAACTGTGAAGGACAAAGCGCCTGTTTTTTTGTAAATAACATAAGTTAATATTCTAGTCGCAACCATGCCAATCTTGGACAAAACATGGTTAGCCAAATATGCAGACGACTACAAGTTGGGGGGGGTCTTGTAACTTCAATAACAGACCAGTATAATGTACAAAAACAGATCTACTTATGGAGTGGGGGCATAATATGCGTATGCAATTCAACTTTGCAAAATTATGTATATAGGAAAAAACAATCCATGTTATAGTTATAAGTTGGGTAATTATTTACTGCAGTCTGTATCTGATGAGAAAGATCTAACGCTATAACAACTAATGATCTTAACTTTGAAAAACACCACTTTAAAAGTCAAGAAGGGTCATAAAATAATGGGATGCATTTTGGCTAATATAAAAAGCAGGAATATGAGGTTTTAATGCCACTGTATTCCAGCTCAGTGAGACCACATCTTGAGTACTGCTCTCAATTCAACAAGTCTCATTCTATAAGAAGCTGTAAAATGGTTGACGGGGTCCAGAGAAAATTTACTAAAAAGATTAAAAGTCAAGAGAAACTGGATTATGCTTCCAGGTTAACTAACTTGCAAGTATACTCTGCAGGTTATAGACAAATACATGGAGATTTATGCTTCACATATAAAGCACTAAAAGATAATTATTTGAGTGCAACTATAGGCCTAACATTGAACAATACCGCAGCCAATACAAGAAATACTGGACTTGTAATTAAGGGAGAATTTATGAAAATTACTAAAGAAGCAATTTCTTTACACAGAGGGTGGTTAATGTATGGAACAGTCTGCCTGCAATTGTGGTATCTAGTCCAACCATGGACACCTTTAAAATTAGACTCAATCAACATATGGAAACAGAAAATACTTTTCAAACAACATGACGTCTTGCTGTATTCTATTGCAGTTAGGTCCTGCCTTTCAACTGCCGGAGAACAAAGAGTTAACTTTCCATGGCCAGCATGGAACGTTTAGCGAGAGCTCGGTTGAAGCCTGTGTCTGCTGTTATTTAAACTCCAACCGTCAGATTCTTTACTCCGCCTCACTGAACAATCGCTCGGAGATTTCTCCTTTGCTCAGTTCAAAAAGTCGGTTAAAGTGTTCGCCGCTCGGTTTCTACCGAATTTCTGCTACCGGAATCTGTCGGTTTAAGTCTCTGTCTGTGGTACCGTGAGTATTAGATAGGTTTTACATTTAGTTTCTATGGAACTTGTACATTTCGGATCGATTCAGCTTAAAAAGTTTGTGAATTTCTTGGTAACGGTCCGTATCGGTTCTAAAAACCAGATTTTATTACAGTTTTCCAAGACCCGTAACACGGTCAGGAACCGATAGGGAGTCTTGCCTGCATGGATTACTGAAAAAAGGGTAAGTTTTTGATAGGATTGCCATGTCTGAGAAACCGAAAAAAACTGGCCCATTGGTTTCAATATTGCAGTGTGTGTGTGGGGAAGCCTTTGCTAAGGCTGATCCCCACACACCTGTGTTTTGTCTGGGGTTTGACCACCTAGATTCAGACTGCCAAATTTGTAAGAATTTTCCCAAAGCTACCCTGGATAAGAGAGTAGGTAGACTGAGGAAGGAGGCCGAGAAGTCCGCTGACCCGATGGTTCAGCCCGGTTCGGGTTCGACCGAACCAGAAGGAATGCCCTCTGGACCAGGGCGTAAACTTCTTCGGGCAAAAGGAGAGCCGATTCTGAGGAGTCGGTTCCGGTTAAAAGGAAAAGAAAAGATAAATCGTCTGGTTCGGATCCAGAAATTCATACTCCAACCGCTGATGAGATAGCCAAAGTGATAAGAATAGTGCAATCGTTAACTTCGGTTCTGGCCGAACCGGCACCATCTGGCAGGGGCTCGGTTTGGTTGGTTCTGGATTACACTTCAGAAGAATTTTATGAACTGGAGGAGGAGGAGGAGGGAGAGTATGAGGATGATGGTGATTATGAAAGTCTGGATGTGCCCATTGACCCGGACATCTCCCCAGACAGACCTTCAGGTGTTTCTCCTCCTAGGCTTTCTGAGTCCCCTTCCCACTTTGTTTTATAAAAAAGTGGCTGAAACCCTCCAGCTTCCAATGGAAGAAGTAGTAGAGGATCAGGAGGAGCCTGATTTTGTTGAAATATGGACATCCCAGAGTCAGGAGATTGTCTATTCCTCCATAAATCTTTTGGGAAACAGACAAATCTTAAGACTCCTAACTCCATACCTCCTGTGGACAGACGAATGGACAAGAGGTACACCCTTTCAGGCTGGACAAGGAGTTCCTTTCTCAGCAATGCAGCCATGTTGGGTAGTGCAGGCTGCTGCCTGTGATAAGGCAAATATTCCCTTGGCATCACACCCCCCAGATAACGACTCCAGAAGGATTGATGCCATGTCAAAGAAGCAGTACATGGCAGCATCTTTGGGACTCAGGCAGGCTAACTATATGGCCTACACAGCTAGATACCAGAAGTCCAGATGGGACACTGTGCTGCCTCTGGCTAAACAGGCCCCTGACCAGCTTGCCAAGGAGCTGCAGCAGGTGGCTGCAGATGGGATTGAGGCATCCAAGGTGCAGTTTCATGCTGCTGTGGACTCCAGTGATGTTCCATCAAGAGTCATGGCTACATTTGTGGCCCTTCGGAGGATGGCTTGGCTCAGATGTACTAGCCTATCACAGGATACCCAGGCTAAGGCCATGGATTTCCCTGTCATTGGTAATTCTCTGGTTTGGGAGCAGACAGAGAACTACATGAAAAAGATGGACGAGTACAGGACCACCTACAGGAGTGCTCAGCCAAAGAAAGGCAAGCCTCTCCTCAAAGGCAGCAGTCCAGGGGCAGGGGCAGGCCTTTTCAAAGGCCTTTTTACCAAGCCCAGGCCTCCTCCTCCTCTTATGCTCAGAGGGGGTTCTTCAGAGGGAGAGGCAGACGGGGAATGAGCAGGCCTGCTTCCACCCCTCAGCCTAAAGCCCCTGCCAAGCAGACACCCTGATGGGTCTGCCTGGGCCGATTCTCCAATACCTGTAGGGGGCAGGCTGGCTTACTTTGTCCAGGACTGGAAGTCTCTGACATCAGACAAGTGGGTCCTGGAAGTAGTAAGCCAGGGACTGGTTCTCAGCTTCAAAAAATTTCCCAAGATGAGAACCAGATCCTTTCCACCTGCAAATCCATCAGAGACCCTTGCCCTAGAGGCAGAGGCTTCTTCCCTCCTGGCTCTCAGAGCCATAGAGAGGGTTCCTACCCTACACAAGGGCAAAGGATTGTACTCCAGGTACTTTCTAACCCCCAAAAAGACAGGAGAATGGTGACCCATCCTGGATCTAAGATATCTGAACAAGCATCTTTTAAAACCAAAGTTCAAAATGGTGACTCTGGGAATAATTCTGCCCTCTCTAAGGCCAGGGGACTGGCTAGCCTCCCTGGACCTCAAAGATGCCTATTTTCACATTCCCATCAGGCGCTCCCACAGAAAGTACCTCAGGTTCAAGTTGCACTCAGGCCACTGTCAGTTCAGAGCAGTGCCCTTTGGCCTAACATCAGCCCCAAGGGTGTTCACAAAGTGCCTGGCAGTAGTGGTTGCTTTCCTAAGGAGAAAAAAGATCTCCATCTTTCCATACTTGGATGACTGGCTCATAGTGGGTCAGTCTCCAGACCAAGTCAAGTCACATCTGCAAATAACTCAGCAAGTGCTCACTTCCTTAGGATTCCTCCTCAACCTTCCAAAGTCAGTTCTCGAGCCAGTACAGCTCCTCACCTTCATAGGGGCGGAGCTGGATACAATAGAGCAGAGCCTTCCTTCCCTGGACAGGCAAGGACGCTTATGGAACTGGCCTCTTCATTCCCCTTCAGGTGTCTCGACCAGCAAGGCATTTCCTGCAGCTTCTGGGTCACATGGCAGCCTCTACAGCAGTGGTCCAAGGAGCAAGATTTCAGATGAGGTACATTCAGTTCCACTTAAGAGCCTTCTGGTCCCGAAGAAAGGATTCCCTTACCAAACTAGTCCCAGTGACTCGAACCCTGATCCAGGCTTTGCAGTGGTGGCAGGATCAGGACAATTTAAAACAAGCAGTTCCCTTTGTCACTCAGTCTCCTTCAGTGATACTCAACAGATGCCTCCCTGCTGGGCTGGGTGCCCACTCGGGATCTTACCACGCAGGGCTGTGGTCACCTCAAGAATCTCTGCTTCACATCAGTCTCTTGGAACTCAGAGCAGTGTTTCTGGCACTGCAAGTCTTTTCCAAATCTGTACAGAACAAGGTGGTCCAGATCAGAACAGACAATACCACCACAATGTGGTACATCAACAAGCAAGGAGGCACTCGGTCTTCGGCCTTGTGCACAGAAGCAATGAAGTTGTGGTCCCTGGCCTATTCCCTGCAAACCTCTCTGATAGCAGTTCACCTCCCAGGGAAAGACAATGTCCTGGCAGATGCTCTCAGCAGGATATCCCTGGGCCATCACAAATGGACCCTAGATCCCCTAGTTTTGAAAGTGATTTTCTCGAGATGGGGCACTCCACAGATAGATCTTTTGCAGCCCCAGACAATCACCAACTTCCTCTCTTTGTTGCAGACCCCAGTCTTGGGCTCAGTCCCCCTGGATCCTCTGATCCTGAGTTGGGAAGGGAAATTTCTGTATGCTTTTCCCCCCTTCCCTCTCCTGTTCAAGGTGTTAGTCAAGATCAGGTCACAACCATGCAAAGTGATTCTGATTGCTCCAGACTGGGCCAGACAGCCCTGGTACCCACTGTTGCTGTCCTTAGCAGTCCACCTTCCCCGTTTCTTCCCAGGAACTACAACCTGTTGACATCCTCTCGGGAGGATTTGGTATCCGAACCTCAAGTCTCTCAATCTCAAGGCATGGCTCTTAAAGAGTTAGAGTTTGCTGATCTGCACCTTTCTCAAGGGGTTCTGGATATCCTTAAGGCTTCTCGAAAGCCTTCCACCAGAAAGACTTACAACTCCAGATGGAAAAGGTTCACTATTTGGTGCTGTAATAAGCATATTTCTCCAGAATCTGCTGGGTTGCCTACAGTTCTGAACTGTATGGTCCATCTTAATGGCTTAGGACTTAGGCCAGCTACACTTAAAGTGCATTTGGCAACTGTTTCTGCCTTCTTGTCAGTAGGCAAGCCCTCTCCTCTGTCAGCCCATCCTGTGTTTTGTAAGTTCTTCAAGGGATTGCTGCACACCAAGCCCCCCTTTAGGGACCCTGCTCCTGCTTGGGACCTTAATGTTTGCATTGCTCAACTTATGCAACCACCCTTTGAGCCTTTGTCCTCTGCAAAGCTTAAGTACTTGATTTGGAAAACTGTGTTTTTGGTAGCCATTACCTCTGCCAGGCGTATCAGTGAATTGCAAGCCCTGTCAGTGGAGCCTGATTTCATCTCTTTCCATAGAAATAAAGTGGTCCTAAGAACTAACAGGAAGTTTTTGCCTAAGGTGGTTTCAGATTTCCACCTTAACCAGTCTGTGTCTCTTCCTGTTTTCTTCACTGACCATTCCTCCTCTGGAGAGAGGAGGCTACACAGCTTGGATGTTAAAAGGGCCCTCAGCTACTACATAGAGCGCACCAAAGGTCACAGGTTTGAGTCCCTCCAGTTGTTCCTCACATATGGAGAGGTCGGTAAGGGCAAACCTGCCACTAATAGATCTGTTGGCAGGTGGATTGTCTCTTGTATACAATTCTGCTATGAAAAACTGGGTAGAACTCTACCCTCAGGCCTGAGGGCTCACTCCTACTAGAGGTACAGCTTCCCTGGCTGCTGCCAAGGACATTCCTATCTTAGAAATTTGTCAAGCAGCCACCTGGAAAACAGTCCATACATTCACCAAGCATTACTCTGGATATCCAGGCTAGGAGTGATGCTTCGGTTCAACACAACAGTATGAGCCTATTCCCAAAGTAGGTTCTGTCCCTCCTCCATGGAGGTACTGCTTGGTAGTCTGCAATAGTCAGAATACAGCAAGACTTCATGTTGTTTGAAGAAAAAATTACTCACCTTAGTAATGTTGTTTCTTCTAATGGAGTCTTGCTGTATTCTGACCTCCCCGCCTCCCCTCTCAGAACCTGTTTTTGGGATGTGGGTGGGCAGGAGCAGTGTTGGCACCTGGGGTGCCCTTTTTCACCCTCCTTTACTTTGGGTGTGTGTTGTGTTTTGTTTTTGGGTTTCCTGACTTGTGTCTTTGTTTTGAAGCAAAAACCCTTTAATAAATTTAGTTGCCAGTTGGCTAGTGTGAGGTTTACAGTTTCCACACAGAACATCTAGTGAGTATTGCTAGTAAAGATCTGACGGTTGGAGTTTAAACAACAGCAGACAGGGGCTTCAACCGAGCTCATGCTGAACGCTCCATGCTGGCCATGGAAAGTTATCTCTCTGTTCTCAGGGCAGTTGAAAGGCAGGACCTAACTGCAATAGTCAGAATACAGCAAGACTCCATTAGAAGAAACAACATTACTAAGGTGAGTAATTTTTTCTTATCACCTATAAATAGGTGCGAGTTCTTTAAAGGGCATCAAGCCTACTGAACTTGTATACATTCTATGAATGAAGAATGGAATGATTTGCAAGTCACACATTTTTTGCTTAATTTGTTCTTTATTTCCTTTCAGCCCTCGCTCTGCGGTAACCCTACCCCCCAGTTCTTCACACATGCTAGTAACACAGTGTTCATTACAGAGTGGGGGATTGGGACACAGTTTTTGTTTTTGACCCACCTTTCCTTCTACCCTGGGGACAACCTGCTCATTTGTTGCAAAGGTTTTAAACTGCTGTTTTACAAATCTGGGCTCTGCTCAACAGTATGGCCCATTATTTTTTCATTTGACCCTTACTTTTTATACCTAGCGGGTCAGTGTCCCACATAAATATCTGAAATGAACCCTGAACATAATAATATAAGGTCAGAAGGGACTCCAGGTCCATCAAATCCTGCTGCTCTAGCTGCACCTCAGACACGCTCAAACCGAGGTCCCATCTGCCTGGATTGGTGGTAGTTCAGATGGATGTTAAAGATCCCATGGCAGTTATCGAAAGAGTAGGGAATTTCCGGTGTCCTGGCCAAATTCCCTCATTCACTAAAATACCACCAACAGCTTAATCTGGTTCAAAGTCAGTTGGCATTCATCTGTATCCCCTCCCCGGGGTCATGCCTGAAAATAGGCAGGATTTGTCTGTTGCACTTACCCGGTCAACAAAAGCTAAATAAAATAAATAAATAAAACTTCTGCTATACCGCCACCTGGATGACCACAGGTGGAGGTGCAGCAAAGGTAGCTTGCAGACAGGGGTGGGGAGGCGCCCGTCGGAAGCAAGCACAAGCGCGTCATAACGTGCTTAGCCCCTAGGCTTTCCTAGCGTACGGACGCCTCGAGGGCTGGGACCAGAAAAACGGAAATACCCTGTCTCAAGTTCCTATAGACGGGATCCTGTCGTCCCGAGAAAATCCATAACTGGGCTCTAGAGATGGGGCCAGCTGACCTCCCGACACAGTCTCAAGCTGTGAGAGAGGGTAAGGGATGGGCGGCAGGATGGGGGGAAGGCAACTGGCACTCGGAATAGAGGTACCCAGGGCGTAACTATGGACGCGCGCACAGCCTAGGAATCCCTGAAGAAAGGTTCCTAGAGCAGTGAAGAAGGGGGCAGAAAAATAGTAAAAAACACGCTTACTTGCTCCGACCACCTCCTGGACCAGACCCACTCTGTCTTTCTGGTTCCAAGACATGTCCCTCTCAATGAAGCTGTATGACCAACTCCATATGCAGCCAGCCGCCGAGGAAAAAAACACAGCAGAGACTAAGCAGGTTGGGTAAGGGCATCCGGCAGCATTAAGGTAGGTGGAACTGTCACTCGTGTGAGGCCAACATTTTTTCCCCATGCCCATACCACCACCTAGGTATCAGCCAGTGGTCACTCTCAGCACTGCCCTATGGTAGAGGTGTCGGCGTCAAACCCGATAGATCGCTCATAACCTCAATGCCGCCACTATTCTACGACATTGGAGGTGGTTCTGCAGTGTATGTCCCAATCCCGGGATCAGTGTCTGGACAACCCCCCACCCCACCCCCCAGCTCAATGCAGAAGAGTTGGGGATCAGACTCCACATAGTTGTGTGATGCGCCACCAGACTGGATGAAATTTTGCAAGTCACATGTCGTTGCAGGTAGTCAGCCCCACTGACTGTAAAGGGAAACCATCAGCACCAAGGGCCCCACTTTTCACTTTGCATGCAAAAACTCTCTCCCCCAAAAAAAAATACTTACTGTAGTGTAGTAGATTGCATCAGACTAATTTTGCTTACTTCCAGGCTGATATTTTCTGTTACTACAAATCCAGAATCTCCTGCAGCTGACATAAGAGCAGGACTGAAGCAGTGGGAGATTTAATAGCCTGCAGTTAAGTTAGCGCCTTTATAAGCTGTGATCTGTTTTTTTTTTTTTTCCAGTCCTCTTTTCTCAAAGAGGGTTTGGTACAATCCTCTGAGAGTGTATTTAGTCCCATGAGGACAGTGGGACCAGCAAACAAAATATCAGAGCTTGTAACTCTAACATGCACTGCAGGCTATTGAATCTCCCACTGCTGCAGCCCTGCTCTGATGTCAGCTGCAGGGGTTTATGAAATTTGTAGTTACAGAAAATGTCAGCTAGAAAGTAAGAACAATTAATCAGATAAAATTTACTATACTACAATATTTTAATTTACTATAGTATGTTTTAAAAAACTGTTTTTGTACACAAAGTACAATTAGGACCATCCATGCCGTGTGGAGCTCTTCTATGCTGACTGATCCCTTTAAAGGCTGTGTGTCTGAATGGCACTGTCCTCCTCTTGATCTGTTAATGGCAAACACTACCTGATCTTGTTAACCAGAAGAGGGACTGGAGGATATCATACCTTGAGGGGGATTGGAGGGTCTATATGGTCATTCTTGCTTAGACTTTAAGATATGGGACTACGCCTAGACTATATACAGAAATCGCTATAATTGGCTAGACAACATGGATGGAAACAGACAAAACTGTATATCAGCTGATGTACTACGCTTCTACTGGTTGATTGAGATGTATGATATTATGAATTGCTCATTGTATTGCTCCAGCAAAATAAAAAAAATGTTAAATTAAAAAAAACAGAAGAAAGACTGGAATACCCAAGGTAAGCATAACATTTACTTCACTTCATAAATAAAGATATTTACATACACAATAAAGTGCAGGTTGGATGCCATTTTAAAAATGTGTAAATAAATGTGCTTGGTTATGTGTAATTGTCACAGCCCCACTCAGCAGGTAAGGCTCTCTGCTTCCACAGTGCCAACCTCCGAGCGCAGTATTGTGAACAGGAACAGACACAGGGTAGCCCTCCTGTCTGTTTTGTGGGTTCGAATCAAACTTTGGTCTCAAGTTCTGGAGGGATTCAAACTGTGAACCTCTTGCTAGCGTACCCAATGTACAGGCTCAGATAATTCTGCTGTTCGGTGGGGGGGGGGGACAGATATCTTTTGCCTACGGGCACCTAACCAGATGTACAAAATGAACCCTTAAAACTCTATGAAAAGACCTCAGATAAACTCTTACCTTTTCCCAGTTTGGTAAACCAGTAAGCTTTGCACAGTGTCAACTTTAACCATATATGCTTCACTTGTCAAATAAAGAATTTCAAAGGCACACCAAGTATTTATTTATTTGAACATCAGTTTAACAACCTTTGAGCCAGAGGATCATTTACAAAGGTACCTCGTCACAGAGAGGACAAACAGTGCAAGCAACAAACTCAGATTAGACAAAAATTCGGAGTACAGATAGGAGTCAGTCAAAAATTACAGGCATATGTCAGGCACAATATACAATACGCTTACAGGTGAGTTTTGCATAGTAGACAGTATACAGTAGATACAAGAAGATTGATTCAGTAGGCAGATAAAGGTAAGGCTGGGTGGACAACAACAGTAGAGGAGTGTGGGGAAGAGAGTAGAAAATAAAGGTAGAGCTGGTCAGGAGGTCAGAGAGCTGCTCAGCGAGCTTTGTCTGGAAGAGAGGAGGGGCTTATGGGCAGCCACAGCTGCGTGTAGAGAGCAGGTGATTTCTAAGGCTGTTTCTAAAACAAGATAGCGAGGGGCATCAGTGGTTCCGGCAGGGAGGGTGTTATACCAGCAGGGGGCTCTGTAGGGATAAGCCCTTTGACCTTGTGAGGTTCTCGCCCTCGGTATAACCAGTGCAGTTTTGCAGGAAATACGGGTATGCACTGTGGGGTTTGCTCGGTGGATAGTGGCTGACAGACCCGAAGGGGATAGACCAAGGAGAGATTTTTTAGTTAGTAGGCAGGTTTGGTACTTGGGGCTCTCATCAAGGTTGAGTGGAATTAGCCATGGAGTAAAGAAGGCGGGTGTGGGTAAATCTAGGGCCCCAGTTATGAGTCTGCAGGCCTTGTTTACAAGGTGAGGCGGATCTTGTGCAGGGGCAGTCTGGTCAGCTGCACCATACACAGGTAAGCCATAGTCTACCAGGGATGGAACTGAGGAGGTGACTGCAAGTCGGAAGGCATCAGTGGGGAGGCAGTTTTTATGACGATAGAGGATACCCAGCCGAGTGTTAGAGGCCGAGGTAAGGGCAGAGATGTGGGCATGAAAAGAGAGGGCAGGGTCAAAGGTTATACCTAGGTATTATAAGAGTGAACTAGTTCAATAGGGAGTTGGAGGTGGAGTGGGCAGAGAAAGGAAAGTTACTGATTTATTTTGGGGTGGGCAAAGAGCATGGTTTTGGTTTTCTTTAGATTAATTACGAGTCTGTGCTCAGTAAACCAGGCTTCTGCATCATTGTAGGATTCCTGAAGAGAATCCTGGGTGAGATGGGATTACTATCAGCAGCAAAGTACGCATCATCTGCATAAAATAGGATTTGCAGTGCATTCACGGGGCAGGAGTTGAGAAAAAGGGAGAAGAGCAAGGGGCCCAAGAATGGAGCCCTGAGGGACTCCGGACCGGATAGGGCAGGTGCTGGAAAGTGTTCCGTTGATTTTCACACATTGTGAGCGGGCCGACAAGTAGCTGGAGCCCCAGGAAACAGGTCCAGTGGCAAAGCCTAGGTGACTAAGGATAACTAGCAGGAGAGGGGTGGGAGACAGTATTAAATGCTTTTGATAAGTCAATGAACACAGCACCTGCCAAGGAGCCAGAGTACAGCGAGGCGTGAAGAAAGTTGGAGAACTCCAGGAGGGCTGTATTGGTGCTGTGGCCAGCTCTGAAACCATGTTGTTCAGGGCAGAGGATGCCATATTTGTCGAGGTATTCAGAGATTTGGGTGGCCGTAATTTTTTTCTAAGGCCTTCGAGAGAGGAGAGAGGATTGAGATAGGCCGATAGTTGCCCGGGAGAATCCTATCACCACCCTTGTGTATTGGGGTGACAGCAGCAACCTTCCAGGCAGAGAGGAATTGCCCTAGGCAGAGAGATTTGTTAGAGAGGCAGGTGATTGGTGAGATAACCTGATCCAGAACCTGACGAAGAAGACTGGGATCAAGGGGAGTCATTGCCAATCGTGTTACTCTTTAAGGCCTTGAGTAGGTCGGGTCTGACATCCTGGGCAGTGACACGATGCAGGTAGAACAAGGCGTGGGAGAGTAGGGACAGACCTGGGGGGCGGAAGAAATTATCTGGGAGCACCGGCTAAGGTCCGTGAAGGAGTTATTGAGGTGGTGGCAATAAGGACAGGGTCTGAGGAGACTGAACCATTAATGTTAATAAGCTTAGGTGGGGGAACGCGCGCCATTCAGCTGCTTGATATTATCCCAGAAGGTCCTGGGGTTCCCCATGAGAAGTGAGGAAGCTTGATAGTGTTCAGCCTTTGTTTTATGGATGGCCCATGTACATTTGTTCCGGGCAGCAGCATAGGCCTGCCTGTCAACTGGGTGGCCTGTTTCCATGGCAGTGTGCCATAGATTATCCCTATGCTTAAGAAGTTGGCAAAGGGTGGGGGTAGCCCAGGGGGCATGCCTTACTTTGGACCTTTGGCAGTTAAAGGTGCAAAAATGTCGCAAGCAGAGTTGAAGGTGTGGATAAAGAAGGTAAGGGCCGTGTCAGTGTCCGGAGCGTTTTGTAAAGGGGACCAGTCTATGTGGGCTAGGAGTTGCTTAAGGCCTTTCAGCCCACCAGGTCTAAGACGCCGCCGACGGGTAGTTTGTGCAGTGGGCTTGGGCAAGGAGGTTGACCAATTGAAGAGAACTGGGGAGTGGTCATTAAGACAGTCTGGGAGAATTTGGATGTTGCGGATGCGGTTAGGGGTGTTGAGGGACCACATCCAGGAGAATGCTAGAGCCCATTCTGGGTTTACTGTAGTAGGTTGGGAGACTAGTTGAGTTAGGTCAGTAGCTGCAAAAGCGTCACAGGAGGAAGTGGATGAGGGCTAAGCCAATTGATGTTCAAGTCCCCACAAGGTTTGGTCGGAGGAGTGGGGTAGGGAGGTAAGATAATCAATTAAAGGGCCTAGTGCCTGAGCTTGATTTTTTTGGAGGTATGTACGCTGTAGTCAGGTAGATGGGACCCCTAGAGGGATCAGGAGATAGTTTTAGGGTTAGGGCCTGGGCCCTGAAGTCAAGGACAGGGGCAGGGAGGGCTAGTCCAGTGAGAGGGTCTTTGACATAAATGGCACAGCCCCCACCTCGCCTACCAACACGGTCCTCCCGATAGAGGGAGTAGCCAGAGTGAGACCAGGGAGTCGGGGGTAGAGTCTGACAGCCAGGTTTCAACTATTGCGATAACGTCAGGTTTATGAACTGCAACCCAGCAATGGAAAGAGTCGAGTTTTTTAAGGAGGCTACATATGTTCATGGAAGCAATACGAAGTCCGGAGGATTTCATTGAGGAGCCTTTGCAAGCTGGCCCAGGATTGGGATGTATGTTACCAGTCAGGCGCAGAAGGAGGAGAGCCGCCCTTGATAGAGGGTGGCAGAAGGAGAGTTTACGCCGGGGGAGATAGGAAGAGCGGGGGCTTAGTAGCACAGGGGTGGGTAGGGCAGCACAGGCTGGGAAGGCTAGTGTGATAAGATGCCCGAGGGAGCAAGGGAGGGAAGGTGGTGCCTAGATGGGGGTGAGGTGGAGAGGGCATATTGGGTGAGTGGAGGAGGAGGGGGGTCAGAGGCACAGAAGGAGGGAGAGCAGGAGGGCAAGTAGAGCGCTAGAGTAGTGAGGCTGCGGGTTAACAGGGACACTAGGGATAGCAGGAGACAATAGAAGGAGGTGGAGGAGGAGAGAGAGAGACAGGTAGGTAGGTAGGAGGTAAGCAGGCATGATTGGTGTGGGGGGAGAACTGAAGTGAAGAAAATGGGGGAACTTAGATGATAGAAGAGAAGGTGGTCGGGAGAGGATTTGGATGGGAGATGCGAGAAGTGGGATAGGGGAGACAAACACAGGGATAGTGTAGAGTTAGCAGGCAGGAAGCAATAGGCGGGGGGCATAGTGACCTCTAGTGGCTAGCAGGTATAACCTGCAAATGGGAAAATGGGGACTTAGAAATTTGGCACACCGGAAGTGATGTAATGGTGCGGCAGATAAATTGAAGGTCACCCACAGCAGTAGTCCGAAAACAATCAGGAGGCTGTGGACAGAGAATCCGGAGTCCTTAGGCTACACTGAGGTAGCACCCCATGTCAATCTACTGGCAAGAGTTGCAGAGCGAGCCTTTACCTGGAATGCTGCTGGCTGTGTGAAATTCAGGCTCAGGTAGGAGCAGGGCGTGTGCTGTGATCGGCAGGTACTGTTGGGGGGGGGGGGGTGCCATACATAAGGTAGGAAACAGGAGAGGGATTAGTATGCAGCGGGAAGGGAATTGAATTCTAAATCAGACGCCACACTGCGAGTCTAAAGCCATGCCACACGAAGGCGTATCAGGTAGCCTATGAATCAAATTGAAATGAAATTCTTCCATAAGCTAGTAAAACGCTGCACAAACACCCAAAATAGCTAGCCTAGGGTGCATGTTTAACAGGCTTTACGTCTAACAAAGGTACAAGCAGTACAGGTCAAAATACATATTCTGCGTGGCTGAGACTGATAATCAAAGTCCAAACAACAATCTCAGGTAGCACCCCACAACAGTAGTCCGAAAACAATCAGTGAGGCTGTGGGGACAGAGAATCCCGGAGTCCTTAGGCTACACTGAGGTAGCACCCCACGGCAGTCTACTGGCAAGAGTTGCAGAGTGAGCCTTTACCTGGAATGCTGCTGGCTGTGTGAAATTCAGGCTCAGGCAGGAGCAGGAGGCGTCCGTTGCTGCACTGGTCGGCAGAGTATGGGGGTGCCCGCCTGGATGCTGGTGGCTGTGTGAAATTCAGGCTCAGGTAGGAGCAGGAGTCCGTGACTGCCTTGATCGGCAGAAGTACTGTGGGGGGTGCCCGCCTGGAATGCTGCTGGCTGTGTGAAATTTAGGCTCCAGGTAGGAGCAAAGGCGTCCGTTGCTGCCATGATCAGCAGAGTACTGTGGGGGTCCCGCCTGGAATGCTGCTGGCTGTGTGAAATTCAGGCTCCAGGTAGGAGCAGGAGCATCCATGCTGCTGCAGTCGGCAGAGTACTGTGGGGGTGCCCGCCTGGAATGCTGCTGGCTGTGTGAAATTCAGGCTCCAGGTAGGAGCAGGAGCATCCATTGCTGCAGCGGTTGGCAGAGTACTGTGGGGGAGTGCCGCCTGAATGCACTGGCTGTGTGAAATTCAGGCTCAGGTAGGAGCAGGGCGTCTGTTTGCTGCAGCGGTCGGCAGAGTACTGTGGGGGGTGCCCGCCTGGAATGCTGCTGGCTGTGTGAAATTCAGGCTCCAGGTAGGAGCAGGAGCGGCCTGTTGCTGCCGCCGGTCGGGCAGAGTACTGTGTGTGTGTGGGGGGTTGCCGCCTGGAATGCTGCTGGCTGTGTGAAATTCAGGCTCCAGGTAGGAGCAGGAGGCGTCCGTTGCTGCAGCGGTGAGCAGTAGTCTCTTAAAATGAGATGTTTACTTAAAAATAGATAAAAATGTAAAACACAGAACAATATATCAGAAAACATTACAATCCCTTAAAAAAAATGTTTAAAAGTACAATTTCCTACCAACCATACACTTAGACTTGCCTAGCTAATGTATTTTATATTCTTACAGTACTAAAAGATGTAGCTTCAGAATGCAAACGTGTGTGTGTCTAAAGGTCAGTTACAGCATAATTAAAAAACTGTCTTGACCCTGCCTTCTCCATGACGTCACCCAGCTCCTCCTCTGTTTATTAAAAATTATACAATCAGGATGTTTTATCAAGCAGGATGTAAATTAATAGGTGACATCAGCAAAAACTCATGTCCCCACATGACTTCCCAATAAAGTCTGTAATTTTCCAAGTTCTTTCTTTCATCCGTGAGCAGCATCCTGCCCTTTACAGACATCAGAGAGCATTTATGACGTAGCACCTAAGTGACATACCTGTATTCTTTCTCTAAACATCATAAACGTTTATGATTTCCAGCCTAGCAACTGGCAGCTACAATTAAGCTAGATAAATGGGAGATCCTTAATTTAGGTCTCTTCTAGCCTTTAATTATCTCCTGGCTTTTATCTTTTAGCTGAAACCTGGGGGGGAGGGGATGTTAACCAACAGGCTGTCTCAGCATGTGTCATGAGAGACACTCAATAACACATTTTTATATTACAAAAAGCATAGATTAATCAGAACCAGCTGTCCAAGTGTCACAGTAATCACATGGCTGTGTATTATTCTGGCCCAACAATACAGATCTGAACAATGTATATTGACTTTTATAATAACAGTAAGGCACTCCGGGGGTGCGTGTGTGTGAGTGAGTGAGAGAGAGAGGGTGCACGTGTGTGTGTGTGTGTGTGTGTGTGTGTGTATGTGATGGTGAGATGACAGCAGTTCTAAGTACCTCGTTCCTCTACAGTGGGTGACCTTGTTTGGGCAGGTTTGCCATGGCTCCCCCTTGGGCAAGGTCTGCTGAGTGTTCCCACAGCCCAGATATAAACTCAAGGGTCTCTTGCCCTTCTCTCCCTTCTGGGTCTGTGCCACCTCTTCCTGAGCTTCCAGAGATCATGGGTCCTCTTGGGCCTGTCACCTGAGGCCAGCACAGAAGCATGGCTAGTGTGCTGTTCCAGTATCACTCTAGTGCTGACTGGGTCCAGTTCAGTCCCAGTCCTGCGCCACCACCTGCTTACATGTCCAGCTCCTCCTCTCTGTCACTGCCCTCCTCTGAGGGTAAAGAATCCTCCCTCCACAATTTCTCAGCCTCTGAGTACTCCCTGTACCAGAGATTTCTGACAGACATACTTCAGGAACTGGACATTGGTACCATTGCCAGATGCAGTACCCTATCCATACAGCTGGGGCTCCTAGGAGCTTTCAGTGATGTGCACTGCATCATCCTTCCCTGGCCTAGAGCTTTTGAGGAATGTTCCAGGACAGTTTGGAGATGTCCCATCACTCTTCCTCTAGCCCCCAGGCACTTCTTCCAGTGGTATTGCTCACCCATGGGCTCTGCAGTTACAGTACCTCACCCCACTTCAGGGCTTCAGGTCATACAGACCCCAGCAGGCCTCGTCGCCCAGTGCGTGACCAGCCTCCTAAAGCTCACTCTACACGGATGCTTTTGGTAGGAAATTATTCTCCTGGACTTGCACCATGATGTGTATTTCGGCACATCAGGCACACTTGGCAGCTTACAGCAAGTGCTTGTGGATGCAGCTAGGACAGCTTCTGGCTGCCATGCTGCACTCCGACAGCTAGTTGGACAAGCCATCTGCCTTTCCACCAGGGGCCTGAAGTTGTCTTCAGGCTGGTGGAAACTGGAATCTGCATGCAGCAGACAGCGTGACTTTGCCATCTCTTGACTGGCACCTATGGCCCGGAAAATGTGCTTAACTTCCATTTCCAGTGGGCTCACAACCCCAACCCCCACCCTCGTAGAGTCAGATGGGAGCTTTTGGGGCACTATATCCTGCTTATTCGTCTGACCCAGAATATTCTTGGGTCTCACCAGTGACTCGCATACTAAATCTCTCTTTATACACAGCTACTGTCCCAAAAGCCTGGAAATCTGCCATTATCATCCCTCTGTTCAAAGGGGGTAATCCTTCCCTCCCGGGTAATTACAGGCCTGTTTCGCTCCTCCCCACCCTTGCAAAAGTACAGGAATCCCAAATTTTGTCCAAACTGCCAGCTTTTCTCTCCTCCAACAGCTCCCTCTCACCCGTACAGTCAGGTTTCAGAAAGCACCACTCCACCATCACCACCCTTCTATGCGTGACCGACTCCGTTCTCTCTGCCATGGGCAACAGCCTAACCACAGCTGCCATATTCATAGACCTGGCTAAAGCTTTTGACTCTGTCTCTCACCCGCTGCTTCTCTGCAGACTTAGTTATTTCAGCATCGCCCAACCTGCCATCGCCTGGTTCCGCTCGTATCTTCACGATAGACAACAATCTGTTCGAATAGGCAATGCCATCTCCACTCTTCTCCCTATCTTATCAGATGTCCCCCAAGGCTGTATACTTGGTCCCATCCTCTTCTCTCTCTCTCTCTCTCTTCATTAACGACCTTCCCTCCACCTGCCTCTCCTCCAGTGTGCATCTGTACGCAGATGACACTATCATTTTCTCCTCGGGCCCCTCATACAACTCTGTCCTCCCCACACTCTGAACTACCAGTGGATCTCCCCGGTGATATCTTTTTTTTCAATTTCTTTTTCCCTCCGGTCGTGGTCTGGGGGCCTCTCTCAGGCATCCTGCCTGCTCCTGCCCTGCCTGAAGTCCTCCTACCTGTGCCTCTTCTCTCCCTCCTCCTCTGTCCACGGTCGGCACCCCCAGCTTAACCCCTCCGGGGTGGGGCCGTCCCTCCTCTTGGACATACTTTTTTTATTCAGACTCTGACGTGGGAGAGGACCTGGCTGGAGGAACCTGGAAGGCCAGGCAGTATGGACCCGGCCGTGGGGGCAGGTGCCGTCGCCTACCCTGCAGACCGGGCTTTTCCTTGTTCTGGTGATCTCTTCCCCCCCTCCCATGCATGTGCACAGCAACCCCTGCCTGCATCAGGGCACACTGATTGTGTGCAGCCACGCTTGCTCCCCCGCCCCATCTCCACCAGGAGCCACTGGCACGCCGGGTGACCCCCACCACCCCCTGGGAGGAGAGCAGCCCACCAGGCACTCAATCCTCGCCGCCCTGCCATCTCCTGGCAGCCCAAGCTCGTTCCTGAACCCGGGTTGCTGGCATGGCATGAGGTGTGGTATCCAGCGCCTCAACCCTCAGTGCCACCAGGCCAGCTTCTACCACAGAACATGATAAACAACGTAAGGATATGGCAGAATATCTTGAGTTGCCAGATGAGCTGGCCTTAGTGGTGCCCCCACTGATTCTGACCTACCAGAATGCCATGCTGGCTGCCTGGCATCAGCCGTTGGCTATTACAGCTGGTCCCAGAAAAGCAGATCGCTTACATCGGGCTCCTCTGGATCATCCCTTTCTGTCCACCATCCCAGAAGCGGATTCAGCGGTCATTCCTGCCACTCATGATCGTACTAAAAAACCCAAACACATGAGTTCCTTACCATCTGATAAAGAATCCCGAAGAATTGACTACCTGGGGAAAAAGGTTTTTGCCTCAGGTACCATGAACATTCGAATTCTGAACTATACGGGACATTTGGTTAAATACCAGCGTACCCTTGGGGCTTCAGCCATAGACGTGATCAATAAACTTCCTCCTTCCCAGGAAAAGGACACGTTCTAGGAGCGTGGATATGTTGTTCATTCACACTCTCTGGCATGTCCCTTTCCCCTTTAAAACTTGCCGGAAGTCTTCAAGATGGCTCCTCCCACCCGGGTGGTAAATACCTCGGCTCCACCCCATGACACCAGATCTTCCTTTCCGCTGGAAGATACAGGTCCCTCGTGCTACTCTAGTAATTCGTAGGCCCTGGCTTCACAACATCGGTTTTACCGCAACTTGCTATTAAACTCGTTAGAGTTATTGATTCCGATTCTTATATGGAAGACAAATCGTCCCCTGGATTTCGCCGGTGTACCTGCTGCCAGAAGATGTCACGCACCGATCCCCACCTAACATACGTCTACTGCCTCGGCATCGGACATGACACCTCGTCGTGCTCTTTTTGTTTGGCCTTCCATCCCAACGTTCTGAATGACCGCAAGGGGTTCCTTCAACTGTGGAGACCGGAGAAAAGGAACCCGTCTGTGAAATCTAAACAGGCGAGGTGGATGGTTTCCGCGGCCGCGGGATCCGCCGAGCAGTTGGAACAGATCAAGGCATTCAAGGAGGAAACGGCTCAAGCTTTAGCCTCTCGGAGCTTCTTTGTTCCTCTCAACCTCGGCTCGACTTTTACGGGCTGCTTTAGGGAGTTGTGCCAGTCTCTCCCCTCCAGAGGTGAGGCGCCCTTGGGCTCACACTCCTCCCGCCCTCGGAAGGAGGATAAGGACCCTAAGTCTTCTTCCTCCAGAAGAAGACGCCCCTGGGACCAGAGAGGTCCAAGTCCCAGGAACACGCAGTCTCGACCTCAGTTGAGATCGCATCTCGGGTCACTGCTTCGCCGGACCTTGTCGGGGCCAAGGCACTGAGATCGGGAGGAAACAGCCGAATCGGCTGAGATTATGCTTGACCCGATCAAGCCTTTATCACCAACTCCTGTTGACGATTCCTTGGAAAGGACTCCAGCCCTTTATTTTCCCAACGAGGGTACACTACCTTCGGGTGACCTCATCGAGGAAAACATCCCGGAACCTCTGTTTTCTCCGACTCCGGCATCTCCCGATCGAACAAGCCGACCCAGTCGGTCTCAATGGAGGACTAGGACCCCTTTGGTCTAAAAGCCGAGGAAGGGCCACAAACTTTCAAAAAAGAGACGCCGCCACCGATCCTCATTCTCCTCGGACGAGGAGAGACTTCGATGGAAACTGCGTTGACGTTATGAGGATCTCATGTGGCAACAGCTGATTTTGTCCGGTCAGAAGCCCGCTCCACCGGCGACACCAGCCATCACTTGGCTCCCGCCTCCCAGGCCGACTCCAGAACCGAAGGCTTCGGTTCCACCGCCCGTGGGGCCAGCCCGTGTCCTGGCTCAGCCTATCACGGTCTCTCCACCAATTTGGTGGAGCAGCCACCTAAGCAGCCTCAGGGAGGGGTCCTCGAAAGAGGACCAGCGGACACCGGACTTCACCGCCGTCTGTCCATCACGGTTGACCCGATTGCCCCCGGTGCGTCGAGGGAACATGGGGCGGAGATGCGTTATATCCCGACTCATCTGACTCTGGCGACACTGGTTTGCACTCCCATCCTGGGGATGAGGAGTCATCAGTGGCAGGTTTGAGGAAGGTCCTTCCTCCTTTCGGGGCATCCTCCGCCCAATCTCCAAATCCACCGGAATGCCCCTGAGCCTATCCAGAAAAGGCGGAGTACCCCTTGCGGATATCCTCAAAGGGGGGATACCCCGAAGGAGGCGTTTCCAGTGGCCAAAGCCATCGTTGGCCCGGCCCTTGAGCTTTGGCAGCGTCCTGCTTCATGCCCAGCTCCGTCTACCCACATGGCCTGCAAGTATATGGTGCCCATGGAGTCCTTGGGGTTCACAGAACATCCCTCGGCCGAAAGCCTTGTGACTGCTTCTGTGTTTAGACGCACTGGTAGCTCAGCTGACACAGACCGCCCCCCAGAAAAGGAGTCCATGAATATGGACCATTCTGCCCGGAAGGTCTGTGCGACTCCTCCTTAGGCCTTCGCCAGGCCAGCTTGGCTGTTATCATGGCAGCACTTCTCTCATGCCTCCTAGGGTCATTAGATGAAGTCCTCCCTCATCTCCCGCAGACATGCAGACCACAGTGAAGCAGGTCCATGATCAGGGCCGTGCTGTTGCAAAACAGCAGCTCCAGGCCGACCCTGGACACTGTAACTCTTCTTGCCCGCAATGGCCACTCGCCGCGGGGCTTGGCTGAGGCTATCCTCCGTTCGGATACTCGGCACAAGTTAGCTGACGTGCCCTTCCTAGGCACCGACCTCTTCGGTCCAGGGTGGCTGGTCACCTCCAGCGCATAGAGCAGTCCAGCACCACCTTGGGCGCTACCTCTGCGAAGGGTTCTTGGGCAAGAACCAGGAGAAAGCGAAAAGAGGAAGCCTTTATGCTTCTTCCCTGCGTTGAGCAGCCCTCTAGCAAGGAGGCCAGCAGCAACAGTGGCTCAGTCTTGGCACCCCAGAACCAAGCAGGGTCTTCAACAGCCCGTAAAGAAGGCCGAGGGTGCCAGTCCAGGAGCCGCTTCCTCCTCCTCTAAGCCTGCTCAGTGGCGGGTTGGGGGTTGCCACCTCACACCCATCACACCAGCTCTGGGTCCCTCCGTGGGGGCCAGCTCTCCACTTTTCTTTCCACCTGGTCCGGTATCACTCCGGACAGGTGGGTTCTAGAAGTGGTCGGCCAAGGACTGCCTCTGGAATCTGAGCAGTACCCTCCCAGCGAGCCGCGCCCTCAAGAGGAAAGGATCTCAGTTTGCACTCAGTCAGCTCTTCAAGACGACATTGCTTAGCTCCTCCCGCAAGGATGTGTAGCTCCAGTGCGGATCCTCCTACAGACCCAGGCTTCGTGTCCAGGTACTTCCTAGTGCCCAAGCGGACGGGGTTGGCACTCCATCCTAGATCTCCAAAAACCTGAATCAATATCTCGGGTCTCGCACCTTCCGGATGGTAACTCTGAACCAGATCATACCATCCTGGAGTGAATCATGTGGTTCGGTTCACTGGATCTGCAGGACGCGTTTCATGTCCCAATCCATCCGTCCCACCAGCGTGTTCCTCCGCTTCAGGGTCGAGGGACCCAATGCACAGTTCCGAGCCATGCCGCTTTGGCCTGTCATCGGCCCCATGGGTCTTCACCAAGTGCATTGCAGTGGTGGCAGCCATCTTCGGTGTCAAGGTGTTGGATATACCCTTATCTCGATGACTGGCTCTTGGCGCAGTTCATCCCTTCAGGAGGTGGAGAGGTCCAGGGATCTGGCCCTTGGAACCTGCTGCCAACTCTGCCTCCTGATCAGCGAGGCCAAATCGGAACTCGTGCCCTCTCAGGTGATGGGCTTCATCGGGGCAGAGCTCGACTCTTGTCAAGCCAGAGCTCGACTCCCGGTGGACAAGGCGGAGGTTCTCTCCTCCTTTACCCAGTCATTTCTGGTTGAGCACTTGCGCCCTGCCCGGGACTTTCTGCGCCTTCTGGGTTACATGGCGGCGTGCACCTCTGTGGTCCGTTGGGCCAGGTGGCACATGCGCCCCCTCCAGTGGGAGCTGGCCGCCCAGTGGTCTTAGCGCCATGGTCATTTCGACCAGCTGATCACTGTAACCCAGAAGATGTGGGATGCTCTCCAGTGGTGGACCACCCCAGAATGGTTGCAGGAAGGAATCCCATTTGTCCGCCCCGAGCCAACGGTCATCCTGACAAACAGTGCCTCTCTCATGGGCTGGGCAGTCCACATGGGGGACAGCAGGGCCCACAGCTTCTGGACCCCCCCCCAAGGAGTCCCACTGCCACATCAACCTGTTTGAGCTCAGAGCAGTCAGACTGGCACTGTCAGCTTTCGCTCCTCAGCTCCGGGGTCAAGTGGTTCAAGTCCAGACGGACAATACCACCACCATGTACTACCTCAACAAACAGGGCGTCACGCACTCCCGTCTGCTGTGCAAGGAGGCGCTCCGCATCTGGACCCTTGTAAGCCGGTTGGAGGCGGATCTCCTAGCCACCCATGTGGCAGGAGTCTCAAACCAGCTGGAGGATGCTCTCAGCCACATAGGCCAGACGTCCCACAAGTGGTCCCTCCATCCAGAGGTAGCTTACAGTCTGTTTTCCCATTGGGGCAAACCGTTGGTGGACCTGTTTGCCTCCAGGGAGAACACCAAGGTGAGACTGTACCATGCCCACCCCACTCAGCAGGGCTTGCTGCAGGGGGATGCCTTCTTGAGGCCATGGACCCCAGGCCTCCTCTATGCCTTTCCTCCATTTCCCTTGCTCCACAAGGTGTTACTCAAGGTGAGGAGGGACAAGGCAAAGGTGATCCTGGTAGCCCCAGATTGGCCACGCCAGTTCTGATATCCAGATCTCCTCAGCCTCAGCTGCAGGGCCCCGCAGTGGCTTTGTACATGCCTAGACCTGATATCACTAAACCAGGGGAAGGTATACCATCAGGACCTTCAATCCCTGCACCTCACAGCCTGATACCTGAGTGGCTAGAGTTCCAGGCTCTGGGTCTTTCCGAGGATGTCTACACCGTGGTGGAGGCATCTTGTAAGGAATCGACCAGGAAATGTTATGCCTTCAAATGGAAAAGGTTTTCCATTTGGTGTCAGGGTAAGAGTCTGGACCCCTTATCCTGCTCTGTGGCTAACTATTCTAGACTACCTTTAGTCTCTCTCTCCAAAGGGGTCTACGGTCATCGAGCCTTAGGGTGCACCTGGCAGCCATTTCTGCTTACCGGGCTCAGGCCGGTCAGCTGACTTTGGCTCAGGAGACAGCGGTCGGGCACTTCTTCAAAGGCCTGGATCACATATCCCCTCCGGTGCGTGAACCTCCACCTCCGTGGGATTTGTTGCTGGTTTTGGCAAAGCTCATGGGCAAGTCATTCGAACCCATGCACAAGTGTGAGGTCTCACAGTTGTCATGGAAGACAGCTTTCCTTGTGGCTATCACGGCAGCCAGAAGGACAGGGGAACTACAGGCGCTTCCGGTGGACTCCCCTTATCTCGTTTTCCACAGGAACAAAGTTGTCTTGCGCCCCCACCTGAAATTCCTTCCAAAGGTGGTTTCCAAGTTTCACCTTAACCAGGTGTTGAATCTTCTGGTGTACTACCCTAACTACACCTTGGATGCAGAGTACAGGCTCCATACTCTGGACTTGAGGCGTGCTCTCTCATATTATAAGGAGAGAACGGCAGAAATTTTGGGAAACGTTCCCAGCTGTTTGTCACCTCTATCCCTCCCATACAGACGTTAACCACGGATGTTTCCCTGGACGGATGGGGCGCACACTTAGGTCCTTATCTGACCCAAGGCCGGTGGACCGCCTCTTCCCATCACTCTCATATCAGTCTCCTTGAGATGAAAGCAGTCCATCTAGCCCTTCAGGCATTCCAGCCCTATCTCAAGCCAGGACCGTTGCTAATTCAGTCAGACAACACTGCAGTGGTGTTTTACCTCAACAAGTAAAGAGGCACGAGATTGCACACCCTCTGCATGGAGACCCTTGCAGTCTGGCAGGAAGCCATCAGGCAACAATTAACACTAATGGCCATTCACCTACCGGACGGTGTACCAGTTAGCAGACCAGCTAAGTCTCCAGGTCATCCGCTCACGAATGGACACTTCACAAAGAAGTACTCCAAGAAATCTTTGACCTGTGGGCAACTCCACAGCTGGATCTGTTTGCCTCCCCAGTCACCGGCTCCCCAGTTACTTCTCCATTATCCCAAGCAAGAGGGATGATCTATTGATGCCCTGCCCTGACATGGACAGGACTCTACTTATATGCCTCCCCCATCCCTTTCTTGTAACAGACTCTATTAAAACGTCCAATGGAGCTGGCCGCCATGATTCTCATAGCACCAATGTGGCCTCATCAACCATGGTACCTTTACCCAAGAACTGCTGCAAGGGAACCCATTCAGTTGCCAGTCAGACTGGACCTATGGACTCAGTGTCACGGATCCCTCCTGCACCCCAGCCTGAAGACCCTTCATCTTCACACTTGGCTCCTGAGGACGCATTCATAAAAAGACTCCAAGTGTCCTCTCCTGTTTGCAAGCATTTCCCTGGCTTCTCATAAACCAGCAACCAGAGAAACATATAATTCCTATTGGAAATGCTTTTCCATATGGTCTGCCTCTCTCTCACTGGACCATTACTCCTGTCCACTGACAAAGGTTTTAGACTACCTGGCCTCATTATCAGAGTCGGGCTTAAGTTACTTCTCCACCAAAGTCCACCTGGCTGCCATTTCAGCTTTTCATGAACCTTTGGATGGCAGGCTTCTGTACCAACATAATTTAGCCAAGATGTTTTTGAGAGGAATGATACATATTAAGCCTCCTATTAGAAGACCCACTCCTCCATGGGATCTCAATTTCATTATAGAAAAACCAACCCTCGAACCTTTCGAGCCAGCGGCCACCTGTGATCTCGGTTTCCTTTCATGGAAAATGTTGATCTTTCTGGACATTAAGTCTCCACCACTCATTCACACTAATGGGAGTACGTCAGAGGCGCTAGGACCCAGCGGGAGCAAACTTTTTCAGGAGGGCCAGCGCCTGAGATGGACCCGCGAGGAAGTGGCAATCAGAAGCCCAATGCATGCAGTAAAGACTATCTTGCATCTACCTCCAACCGCCTCAGTTCCTTTTTTACTGCCGCGAAAGTGCGCTTCCGTGATGATTTGACGCTTGTCTCGGGGAGTCAAACTTCAAACTAGCGTTTAGTTTCAGTTTATTGTTTTGTATTTTAGCAGCGAGAAGTACCGATTATATTTTAATAAATTCTTACTTATACAGAGAGAAGTCTTCAGCCCTCCATTGACGGAGTTGACCATGAGGGGGGCAGGTGACAGTAGGGAGACTTCATATGAAAGCTGTTCAGTCAGCCGGGCCAGGTTTGGTCCGCCGCCCTCCCCGGAGGGTGGGTCTGACAATGGACAGTCCAGTGCTCTGGGAGATGGGCAGTCTCCCGGAGCATAAAAGAAACTGTCCCATTCTCAGCACCGTTGATCTCGAGTTCTTCTTCGACACACAAGTCGAAGAAGAAACAGTATCACTTCGAATCGCCCTCTGTCACGTCTCTTGCGATAGGCGGTCAGTTAATGGGCCAGGCGCTGGTCTCCGCCTCTGTCGGAGTCACCGGTTTCTGTCTCTGGTGGCCAGCCTCTTCAACACCGGAGCTCCTCTCTGCCTATTGGAGGGGCTTCCAATGAGCATTTTCACCATTGGGCTGCTCTTATGGAGCAGTGGACTTGGAGGTTGGCCCGCTTGCCCGAACCGGCTAGTCCGACATCGGGGCCTTCGGTTCCAGAAAGGCAGGCGGGGTGGTTAGGCCTTCCTAGTCGCGCAGCACCTTCTTCGATGCCGTCGGCTCCACGCTGTGGTGTCTATCCCTCTCACACGGCTGCGGCACAGGGATCTACACCGATGCCTTTATCTCCTGCCATTTTTTATCCTGTAACTTCAAATCGCAGTTCTCAGACTTCTGTGACGTTGCCGTCGTCTGCGATGCTGATTTCTCCGGTGCCGAATTCCCTTGCGGCGTGCGGGTACTGTCTGGTGTGCCGCTGGCTCTGGTGCCATCTCAGCATCAGGGTGGTGGTGGTGCTGGCCATCCTCGCACCGTGTGCAGTTCTCTCACTTTTGGTGCTGTGTGCGACGCCATTTTCTGTGATGGCTCCTTTCTTGTTCTCAGCCGGATGGGTGTGGTGGCGCTAGTTTTCAGAGGTTTTCGACTCACTCTTTCTCCTTCTCTTCTTCCTCCTGGTTTTCACTCTGTTCCTCTCTATACAGTCCCTCCTGGACTGTCAGGAGATGATTTTGAGCCCAATCCAGATCTTCGACAGGGTGATGATGTTGATGCAGACACTGCCCTGGGGCGAGGATCAATCCTCCTGCATAGCCTGTTATTGAGGACCTTTCCTTTAAGACTCTGCTCAAGAATTTAAATTCTACTCTTTGTCCCCAGACCACAGAAATCAGTCATGGAAGCTTCTCATGCCTCCAGTATCTTCATGTCCAGGAAATCCCTATGGATTTAACCCTCCGTGCAGCCCTCTTCGAGACCCTTTCACAAATGGTGGAAGAATCTGCCTTATTCCTTCTGTGGCCAGGTCCATAGATAGGAAATATGCCTCCCAAGGATTGACTCATCTTGGCCTCACAAACCTTTGCTGATGCCGTGAGTGTTCCTGGCAGAGAATAAGGCTGTTCTCCTCAGGAGTCTACAGCCTGTCCTATAAACAAAGAATCTCGCAAGTTAGACACCTTAGGTAAGAGTCTTTGCTGCCTCAACCCTGGGCATGCGCATTGCCAGCTACCAGGGCTACTTTTCTCAATATGAGTATGTTCTTTGGGATTCGCTCAAAGCAATGGTAGAAGCTCTGCCTGAATCGGAGGTTAACTCAGAGCTACTTCAAACCATTACTAGGGGTATCGAGTCCAATAACCAGCAGGTTAAAGCAGCAATGGATGCCTTCGATATGGCTTCCTGGGCGGCGGCAGCTGGCATATGCACCTGTCGCCACTCTTGGCTGCGTACTTTGGGCTTCGCGAATGATGCCCAACAGCAAGTCATGGCCTTACCTTTCGACAGTATGTATCTGTTTGGACCTCAGGTGGAGCAAGCACTGGAGGCCACATTGAAGACTAGGTCTGCCATTAAGACCGCCGATGATGTCCGCCCCCTCGCGAGGGGGCGGTGAACAAGCGTCAATTGCACAACAGTCAGCCCTTTCAGGGCAAAGGCAGAGGAGGTTTTCACAGAAACCAGAACCCTCAGCCGCAAAAGAAATTGCAACAAAAGGCACAAGGCCCCAAAACGCCCAGTGCCACCTTCTGAGTTTCTGGCCCAGGTCCCATCTCAGCTGCCCGAGGGGGACTTCTCCTCAGCAGTGGGAGGGCATCTGACTCAATTGTACAACCAGTGGAAATCTATAACATCAGACAAATATGTCCTCTGGATAATCCACAAGGGGTACTCTCTCTCAATCTATCAGAAACCCCTCCGGATCATCCTCCCAAATGACAGCCCAGGTTGTCGTCGGCACTGTCAGACCTTCTTGCTTCCGAGATAAAAAGCCTTCTGAACAACAGGGCAGTAGAAGTAGTTCCGCTGGATCAACGAAACACTGGTTTCTACTCCCACTACTTTCTGGTCCCAAAGAAAACTCTCGGCACGCACCCCATTCTGGATCTCAGAAAGTTAAACAGGTTCCTACACAAGGAAAAGTTCAAGATGATATCACTCTGTACCCTGCTACCCTTGATTCATCAGCACGATTGGCTAGCCTTCCTGGACATGCAGGATGCCTACCAACACATTCTCACACACCCATAGCACCACAAGTACCTAAGGTTTGTGGCGTTGGGTCAGCACTGTCAGTTCGGAGTCCCGCCCTTTGGGCTATCCTCGGCACCTCGAGATTTTACAAAGTGTTGTGCAAGTCTCGCAGCGACCTAGGAAAATCGGATACAAGTATTCCCATGTCTGGACGACTGACTTCTAGCAAGTCCTCCAGGCAAGAGACTCTGAAGCCCGTGACCACGGCCTCAGACTCTCCTCACGCCCATGGGAGTCCTGCTGAACCTCAAGAAGTCGTGAAGGTAGCCTCCCAGAAGCTCCTCATTCATAGGAACTCTTCTGGACACCTCCTGTGCAAGGCTTTTTCTCCCAGAGGACAGAAGGAGCGATATCTTACAGATGACCCGATACATCAGAGAACACGGCTCGTTCGAGCTATCTCGATGCAACGGATGCTGGGCTTCATGGCATCCTCGGTGTTCACTGTACCCTTGACTCACCTTCACATGAGAACCTCTCAGTGGATGCTCAGTACTCAGTGGTCCCCAACCACTCACCCTCAGTCCTTTCCCATAAAGATGACGGAACCTCTGAAAAGGTCACTCACCTGATGGTCTCAGGAGGACAACCTTCTGGGAGGATATCCCTTCGCCCCTCTGGACCATCAGATCTCCATTACTACGGGTGCGTCCCTGATGGGTTGGGGAGCTCACTGTCGGGATCTCCATACCCAGGGTACGTGGACCAAGGACGAGTCTCAACTTCACATAAACATCCTGAAAATGAGAGCCGTCCTCTATGCAGTCCGAGCTTTGAAGGATTTGCTCTGTCACAAGAACATTCTCCTTCAAACGGACAACAAACCAGTGATGTATTACATCAACAAACAGGGCGGTGCACACTCTTACCCATTATGCAGGGAAGCAATGAGAGTATGGGGATGGTGCCTGGAGCACAAGGCTCTGATTCAGGCAGTTTACCTGCCAGGAATAAAAAAACAAGCTGGCAGACCATCTCAGCAGAACGGAGGTGGATCCTCACGAATGTTCGGTCACTCTTCAAAGAGTGGGAACTCCAGACCTGGACCGTTTTGCGTTCCCACTCAACGCAAAACTGCCTCTCTTCTGCTCCAGAAATCCAGGACCTGGCGTTTTTTGTCGGGATGCATACAGGCTGCAGTGGTCAAAACGCTTTCTATACGCATTTCCTCCTCTTCCCTAATTCAGAGGATATTGCCTGTTGGAGTCCCAGGGGAGCAGAATGATTTTTATTGCCCCCTTCTGGCCTCAGCAGATACGGTTCCTGTTACTCATCAGGCTATCTGAAACCTCCCCAAAACCACTTCCCCTTCAGATGAACCTTCTGACTCTGGATCCAGCAGTCCATCCTAACCTGAGGTCGCTTCACCTTCGACTCCTGAGGAGATAGAGGTGAATAGGTTTAATGTTTTTCATAGTTTCACAGATATTCTTTTGACTGTGCTCAAGCCGGCCACCAGAAAAACCTACACGGCCAAATGGAAGCGTTTCTTTATCTGGTGTGCAAAATCCTCTTGGAATCCTTTTTTCTGCCCACCGAATAAAGTCTTGGAGTATCTTAGACCTTTCAAACACAGGTCTGCAATACTCCACAGTCAGAGTTCATCTTTGTGCCATTTCAGCATATCATGAGCCGGTACTTTCCATGTCACTGGCTCAGCTGCCCGTAGGTAAGAGGTTTTTTAAAGATATTCTGCATACTAGACCCCCTATTAGACGTCCAGTTGCAGCCTGGGACATTAACCTTGTGCTAGACATGCTCACTCGTAAACCTTTCGAGCCTCTAGCTACCTGCGAGTTGAAATTCCTTACTTGGAAAACTGCCTTCCTGGTGGCCATTACTTCTGCCTGTAGGGTTTCTGAAGTACACGCCCTGGTCACGGACCCCTTCCCCCCGTACACTGTATTTCACAAAGACAAAGTAGTTCTTAGAACTCATAAGTTCCTGCCTAAGGTTGTCTCTACATCTAAACCAACCTTTAGTCCTTCCTACCTACTTTGCAAACTTCCAGAATGAAGGGGCGCGTACTCTTCATTCACTGGACATAAAGAGACCTTGTGGTTCTATCTAGATAGAACGGAGGAAATTCGCAAGGCTCAACAACTCTGTTTCCTTCAGCACGAACCAGCTGGGTCAACCTGTTGCTATTAGCTGCATTTCAGCATGGCTGGTGGCATGCCTTCGCCACTGCTACTCTATGGTACAGGTCAAGCTGGAAGGCAGAGTGTACGCTCACTCTACCAGAGCAGTCGCTGCATCTCTAGCAGAAATCCGTAATGTGCCCATTGCAGATATTTGCAATGCAGCTACCTGGAGCTCCGTGCATACATTCGTTAAGCACTATGCCTTGGATATCCATGCCAGATGGCATCAGTCATTTGGCAAGACAATCCTTAACGGACTTCTGTCCTAGGCAAGTGAGCTCTTTCCTCTCCTGCCGCTCGTCTCGGGGGATTATTTAGGTCTGTACTCTCCCATTAGTGTGAATGAGTGATGGAGACTTTATGTCCAGGAAGACATGGAAATTACTTACCTACCTTAATTCTTGATCTTCTTGGACGAAGTCTCCACCACTCATTCACACGCCCACCCACCATCCCACGGGCTCACTTCTCTGTTCTGGTCTTCACTCCCTCAATGGCTGGGCTGTGAAGACTTTGTTGTTGACCCTTCTTACACTGGTCATTCGGACCATCTTATGTCCGTTTTTTGGGTTAGTCCTTTCTAGGTTAGTTACACTGCACCTCCTCAGAAAAAAGATACTGAGGCAGTTGGAGGGTCGACGCCGAGATGGTCATTGCCACTGCAGTGGAGGCTGTCTTGCGGCCGCTCCTCGTGCTCCATCTCAGGCACCGCCCTCCTGAAAAGCTTGCTTCTGCTGGATCATAGCACCTCCAGCGTACTCCCATTAGTGTGAATGAGTGGTGGAGACTTAGTCCAAGAAGATCAAGAATTACAGTAGATCGTAATTTCCATCTTAGTGGCTGTTACTTCAGCATGCTGTATTTATGAGCTGCATGCCCTCATGTGTAGGGAACCCTACTTGATTTTTCACAAGGACAGGGCTGTCCTTCAGATCCAACCCATCCTTCCTTCCTTCCTAAAGTAGTCCACAAACATACTTAAATCAGTCCTTGAGCTTCCGTACTACCCTGAATACTCCAATCACGGTGGACATCTATTATATACCTTTGATGTCCATCATAGACTATGCTATTACACTAATCATACTCAGTCGATTAGAAAACGCCTCAATTATTCATCACATTTGCCTCTCATGGAGAAGGGCTTCCCATTGCTAAACCAACCTGCCTTCATGGTTGGCGAATTGTATTACCTTTGTTACAAAAGTACAAGACTTTACCTGACCTGTCCAAGCCTATTCCACTAGAGCTATGGCCACTACTGCGCTTGCTTTAAAGGAGCTTCCATTTCAGATATCTGCAATGCAGCTACCTGGTCCACAGTCCATACTTTCAAGGCATTACAATCTGGATATTGCCTCCACGATGTAGGACAGCCTTCAGCCATGCAGTCCTACAAGGTTTCCCATCATAATTGTCCTCCCATTTGGACATAACTGCTGGGGATAGTCCCAGAAGTAATTACCTACTGCAAGAGACCATTCCATGGAAGATGGTACAATTACGTAAAATCTTACCATAATAGTAGATCTTCGAGGAATGTCTCTTGCAGTAGATATGAACCCGCCCTCCACCCCCCTCCTTCTCTAACAGAGCAAATTCTGCTCCAGTGACTTAGGGTTGGGACTCCTTGGTACCTCGGCTTCCCCTTGGTCCTCGGTTTTGCGAGCTGAATTCGGTGAGGGAACTGAGGATACCAGGGACCGCCCACACTTATGGGAAGCAGGAAGATGATGTCATGTGTGGGCGGTCCCTGGTACAAAACTGCTTGAAGAGCTGCCTTGTCACAGCGCCCTCTGCTGGAAACTCCCAGAAGTAATTACCTACTGCAAGAGACATTCCTTGAAAATCTACTGTTTCGGTAAGATTTTACATAACTGTACTTTCTAGGAGTGGTATATGTTGTTCATCCACATGGACCCACCCGACTTCCCTGGCTTCGACGCACAACCACTACTTCCAGTCGGCAAGATCTGGCATCAGGGGGCAGAGATGAGGAATATACCACCTGGGTGGGTGGGAGGAGCCAGCTTAAAGACTTCCGGCAAGATATTTAAAGGGAAAGGACATGCCAGTACGTGTGGATGAACAACATATACCACTCCTAGAACTACTGTTACAGGTGAGTAACCTGTTCTTCCTGGGCACTGACCTCTTTGCCCTGTCAGGGAAGGGCATCTCACTCTGATTGTGAAGTCCAGGGCCACCCTTGACTCTGTGACTCCATTCCAGAAGGACCAGAAGAAAAAGCCTAAGAAGCAGGCTTTTCAGTACCGGTTTTTTCAGTCACAGCCTCCCCGGCAGCAGCCCCAGCAGGGACAGTTTCAGGCCTGGTGTCCCAAGCAGAAGTCCAGGGCCTAGTGTCCAAAGGGAGGGCAGGGGTAGTGGTGCCTTTCCGGCAGCTGCCAGTGCCCTCGCAAAAGTTGCCCAGTGACGTGTTTTTTTTTTGGGGGGGGGGGGCATCCCTGCACTTGTCCTGTACCTGACTGCTCTGCCAGTTGGAGGCCGGCTGTGTCTTTTCTTGCCATGTTGATCCGCTGTCACAACGGACAAGTGGGTGTTTGATGCAGTAGGCATAGGATTGTCTCTAGACTTCGAGGCTCTCCCACCCTACCACTTCCACACATCTTGAGAGTCCAGGGTGTCTCAGGACAATGCTGTCTGCCCTCAGGGAGGACGTCGCTCAGCTCCTTACTAAAGGGGCAGTAACCTGGATCTTGGACACCCTGGCCAGTTGGGATTACATGGCCAGGTGCTTCCTAGTCCTGAAACAGATGGGGCTAGCACCCCATACTGATCTACAGATCTCAACCAGTATGTGCCAGCACAAGTTTTGATAGTCGCCTGACCCAGATTATACCATCCCTGGAGCAGAACGAGGTTTTGCTCCTGGACCTCCAGGATGCATTCTTCCACATTCCGGTCTGCAGGTCCCATTGCTGATATCTCCATTTCCAAGCAGAAGGGTCCTGTACCAGTTCCAGGTCATGCCCTCCGGTCTCTCCTCTGCATCAAGAGTCTTAACCAAATGCGTGGGGAGGCGGCAGCCCACCTGAGGCGCCCAGGAGTCAGGAGTGTATACTTACCTGATGACTGGCTGCTTGCTGGTCCATCTAGAGAGGTCATGGAACATCCACAGACCTAGCTTTCCAGACCTGCTGAGACTTGGGCCTGTTTGTCAACCCAGAGAAGCCTGAACTGGTACCAAGCAGGTGATCACGTTTATCGGGGCAGAACTAGACTCCCTGTGGGCCAAGGCCCACCTCCCAGCAGACCAGGCACAGGATCATGCCTCCTTTGCTTGATCAATCTTATTCGAGGATAGCTGTTTCATAAGGCCACACCTTTCGAACTGTACCCGCTTCAGTGCTAGGACCACACGGAAACTATTGCAAGCCATGGACTGCCCACAACAACAACATGTGTCAGCATCTACATAAACATAGGTGGCCCCATCTCTCCTCAGTTCTTTTCCCACTGTCAGTCATACCCGCCGGACCTACACACAGACACATCAACAGTTAGCCACCGTCGTTATTTTCTAAATAGTTAAGAATCACTGCTTTAGTGATTTTAGATCTCCTGTATGCCGCAGAAGCCTGCAAAATTATTTCGTATTATGAAAAGGAGAGAAGATTTATATGACAGTACACACAAAGTGTGTGTCTGCTGTTTGGGCCTTTCTCATAATGTTCAAACTTGTGAGATCTGTCGGGGCTTCAACTCCACTACCAGGCAATGCAGAAAAGGGATGCTGGATAAGCTTTTATTAAAGAAAACTTTGGCAGCGATGGGACAACAGATGCAGGAAAAATCTGTGTCACCTGCCCTGCCGACCAAATCCTGGTCATCAGAATCCAAGGGAAAATTGTCATTGGGCAGCCATAAGCATAAACATCGAGATAAGGATAAAGGCAAGGCAGCCCCAACATGCTCTAGGTCGCTGCTGTTGCAAGCAGGTATGTCTTTAACCGCATCATTGTCAGCTACAGCGAGATGACCACAGCCCCCACTCTCCCTGACCGTCAAGCCAGACACCAAGGTCGGGCTGGGCTTAGGTGTTACTGGGCCTGTAACGGGCGGTACAACGCTGTTGCTGGGTCTGCACTTTGCCATCGACTATTATAGTCATGACCCCTACTATGGAGTCATTGACGACACACAGTGTGGGTGTATCATTCTCAGAATGATACGCTGCTGATTGCCAGACTTGCCTGATCAGCCTATACCACGACGGGGCCTTCCATTTCCAGAGTCCTTTGACGCAGCCTCCCAGCACTGTACTTAAGGGACCTACTCATCTGCTGCCAGCATTGCCGACAGGGTGCTAGATGCCCATTGTCAAGGGGTACACTACAGGTGGAATATAACCCAGACCTCCTAATGGAAGAAAATTATAAGGAAGAGTAGGGTTATGTTGAGGACCAATACTCACCTGGTACTAGCTCTGCTTTATCGTTTTGCAGTGAGGAATCAGTCGTAAATACCCCAGTATCTCCACCAGAGGACTCTTCTTATTAGGCAGTGATGCAGAAAATGCAGGCTGCCATGGGGTTCACTCTGGAAGAGGAAGATTCCACAATGAAACATTTGTTGGCATTTTAGAGGTGCCAGAGTCGCAATCTGTAATTCCTCCACTGTACCCAGCCCTAGAGGATGCCACTTATGCAGCATGGTATAGACCAGATGCCATACCAGCTGTTCCTAAAAAGGCTGACAAGATGTACCCTGCCCATTTAACAAGCCTTATTATGCCAACCAGGCAGAAATGGATTCGTGGTGATCACAGCTGCCCATGACAGGTCCAGGATGTTTAAACACATGAGCTCCCTTCATCCTGATAAGGAACGGAAGGTTAGATATTATGGGAAAAGGACTTATGCCTCTGCTTCATTGGGCCTACGATTGCAAACTACCAGGCTCATATGAACAAGTATCAGAATACCCTCTGAGGAGTGCCAAGGCTACAGCACAGGCCTTAACCGAGGGTACTGCCAAAACTGAGTTAATGAAAACACTCACTGCAGGGGTGGAAGTGAGCAAGCACTTAATCCACTCAGCATACAACATAATTGATGCCTCTGCCAGGGCAGCTGCTTCAGGCATTTTCATGCGGAGGTACTTCTGGCTCAGAGTAGCTAGGTTTGCCAATGATATGCAACAGGGAGTGTTAAATGCACCATTTAGAGGCACTAAACTATTCAGCTGTGATGTGGAAGAGGCATTAAGGGGCCTTCAGTCATCCAGGATGACCTTAAGATTGATTAAGTCAAAAACAGTGGGAGAATTTAAGAATGCATGGGACAGACACAAGGCAATTCTAGTGGGAGGTAGGAGGAAGTAGACTGTTGGTAAAACTAGGATCTGCAGCTTATCTGACAGGTAGGGAAATGGGCAGACTGGATGGGTCAAGCGGTCCTTATCTGCCGTCAAAGTCTATGTTTCTAAATCCCTTAACCCTGCACCAGGCAGGGGTAAGGGCAGGAGAGTTTCATCCACCAGGTGCCAGAGCTGGTAGACAGCCCTATAGGCAGCCAGGAAAAGGAAGAGGAGCTGGAGCCCTGCCAGCCAATCTACCCTTAAGTGTCCATTCCAAAGCACCTAGAGGAGGTGGAGCCAGTGGCGTTGCCCCCACCGGTCCATCATGACTCGCAGATCTTCACTTCCAAACCATTGTCCCCAGGGGTGGTTATGAGGGGGGCACCTCTCCCTTCATTTGACCCAGTGGAGGGAGATCACTACAGACAGAAAGGTTCTGGACACCATTGCAAAAGGGCATGCTCTGGAGCTTTTCGATACCCCTCCAGATCATCCGCCACAGACTTCAGCTTATCCCCCAGTACACCTGTCCCTGTAGAGAGAAGGGGTGCAGGTATTGCTACAGAAACCGGCCATAGAACCAGTCCCTGCCAGGCAAAGGAACAGGGTTTTACTCCAAATACTTCCTAGTCCCCATGTGGACAGGAAATCTGAGGCCTGTTCTAGATTTGAGAGCCCTCAGCTTGTACACAGAGCACAAGAAGTTCCAGATGGTCTCTCTAAATACTCTGATTTCCCTGTTGCAAACGGGACTGGCTATGTTCTCTAGACATGGAGGATGCCTGTCTTCATGTAGAAATCAGACAGAATCAGAAAATGTCCAAGATTCATGTTGGGCAGCGAACATTACCAGTTCAGAGTCCTGCTCTTTGACTTGTCTTTTGCACTATGGGTCTTTACCAAATGCTTGGCAGCTGTAGCAGCAGCCGTTCACAGGGACGGCCTGTATGTGTTCCATTACCTGGACAATTGGCTGCTGAAGGCCCACTCCAGTGAGCAACTGCTTCACACCCTAGCTCGTACCAGTAAGCTGTTTGACGGCCTGGGCCTGACAGTCAGTCTGCCCAGGTCAGCACTAATCTCCCCCTGGCCAAAGACTGCAGTACATAGGAGCAGTACTGACACAGCCCAGCTGCACGCCTGCCACTGAAAGAGCAGAACGTCAGGTAGCTCAGGCACACCCGGTGCACCTGGATCTCTTCTGCCTCAATAGCAGGTCTCCATGGCAACTTCTTCTCCGCCCAGACCTGCTGACCAGACTTTAGGGGATGGTCCTGCACCCAGACCTTCTACCTCTGTACCTCATGGCCTGATTCCTGAGCAGCTAGAGTTCCAAGCCTGGGATCTCTTCGAGGATGTCCTCCAACATGGTGGAGTCCTCCAGGAAAGAGTTGACTCATAGGTGCTATGCCTTTAAATGGAAGAGATTTTTCCATTCGATATCAGGACAAGGAGCTTGATCCCCTTGCCTGCTCAGTGGCTAGCATCCTGGTATACCTCTGGTCCCTTTCTCAGCTGGGACTGTGACCAGTGACCTTAAGGTGCACCTGGCAGCCATCTGTGCTTACTGGGTGCAGACCGGTATGCTGATGGTGGCCAGGAGAAGGTGGTTGGGTGCTTTTTTCAAAGACCTCTTCCACTTGTCCCTTCCAGTGCATGAACCACCTCCACTGTGGGCCTTACTGCTGGTCCTGGCTATGTTCTTGGGCAAGCCTTTCGAGATGATGCATAGGTGTGAGTTGTCACGTCTATCATGGAAGACTGCCTTCCTGGTAGCAGTGGTGTCTGCCAGAAGGTTTGGGAAGCTCCATGTGTTCTCAATGGACTCAAACCTGTCTGGTCTTCCACAGGGACAGGGTCGTCCACCCCGATCCGAAGTCCTCCCGAAACTGGTATCGAAGTTTCACTTTAACCAGGTGACTAACTTTCCAGTATACTTTACCTACCCATCTTCAGAGGCTAACCGCAGGCTTCATACTCTACCTGTGGAGAGAGTTCTTCTACTGTGTGGCATGTATGGTTGGAATTTGGAGACAGCCTCACCAGCTATTAGTCACCTATGCTGAAGCTGTACCTGGCAGACAGGCAGCAAGGTGGATGATTGCAAGGTGGATCACATCTTGCATCAACCTCTGCTGTAGGTTGACTGGTTGGGATTAGGGCTCATTCCACCAGACGTACCACTGCCTTGATGGTTGCTTCCAGGGATACCCCCATACAGGAGATCTATAGGGCTGCTACTCGAAAGTCTGTACACAACTTCATTTCCCACTACCACATCGACCTCGAGTCACACTGGGGTGCACGTTTTGGAACCTCGGTTCTCCAGTCTCTGTTTGCCAACTAGGAGTGCGCACCTTTCCCCCTCCTTCCCCAGAACTGCTACGAGTCTGCCAGAGTATGGATAAGTGAACTATAGCCATGCCCCAAGAAGAAGAATAGGTTACTCACCTGTAAATGTAGATCTTACTTGAGTGGGAGCTCTGCAGCAGGCTATAACCATTAGGACTAACGCCGCAGGGCTTTAGGACCCACCGAAAAATCTCAGCTAGCAGTTCCCAGCAGGGACTGACCGACGCCGGGTCCAATTCCACTCGGCCACGCTTACATAAGGGTGGACCCTGCTCCACCCAGTTCTTTCCCGCCACGACCCACCACGCTTGGGAAAGTTTTTACTATCCAGTAGTTCCAGCTAAAATGTGGATTTTCTTAAGCAAAATCAGTTGTTTTTTCTCCTTTTTCTCTTTTTCCTAACTTCAGTCCGGCGTATGTCGTCTCTGTCGTTGGTCTCCTCCGGGCCGAAAAGGAACAAGTGCAATTTCAGCCGCCAGATACCATCGAAAAACGGCCACAACAAGTATGTCTTCTGTCTGGGTCCAGACCACGACAGCACTGCCTTCAAGATCTGCAGAGGCTTTACCAGCAGGACCCGTATTCGACGCCTGAAGGCCCTAAAAGCCAATCTGTTAGAGCAGCAGATGGATGTCCTGCACACCTCGGGGAACAAGAGAAAACACCAGGACAAGCCCCGTGAGCGCTCCCAGGACAAGGACAGTAGCCGGTCCCATCATTGGTCCCATTCCTTCTCCCCTCAGGAAAGCCTCTTCTTCTTGGGCTTGGAGAAACACCAGAAGCATCCTCGCAGGAAGACTCTTAAGAGGCAGGCCCTCCCGCCCAAACACCGGCCGGTCAAGGCGGGACCATCGAGAAAAGCCAGCCCGAAACCCAAGGTGTCGCCCGCTTGAGTGGCCCCCAAGGCCCTCTTGGCACAAGCCTCAGCCCTGTTTGTTGCCTCGCTTACCCGCCTCAGGCAAGCTGCCGGGTAACAAAGACACCCCAGCACTGCCTCCTGTAAAGCTGGTGCCGACCGAGGTACCGATTCCGGTGGAGGTTCCCCTGGTGGAAGACACCCCCACGGAAGGGGCAGCCACTAAAGTTCCAGTGACCCCCAGGTCTTCCAACCCACGGGGGTCTTCTGGGGAATCCCCCATCCGTGCCCTACCAGACCCTATGGCTTTTCCAGGTCCCTTGTTGGGAACACTGGCTGCTGTATTTAACAAGGAGGAGCTGCAAGAACTCTTCTCCTTTTGGTGGAGTCAAGTGAAAAAGGAAGAGACACTGGCGGTGGAGTCAAGTGAAAAAAGGAAGGAGACACCACGGCGGACCAGATACGCGGTTCCCGACCCGGCCAGACAACCATGAACCCAGGGCCTTCCCTTCTTTTCGAAAGACCACCCGGCTGCTGCCTCCGCCTACCTCGAAGGCTCATTTCTGGTCCGGCTCTGAGGACTGTTGTCGGCCTTCTCGATCGGGCAGCTGTCGCCGGGTCCCGGGTCTCAGCCCAGGAACAGATCCCGCTATACCAGGCAGGCCCGCCTCTTGCTCGACACCAGTCCCCAGACCGGCACTGGTCTTTTCTCCCGCTGCCTGTCCTGTAGCCAGCCGGGTCAGGTAGCTCACAGACGCCGAGCGTGGGAGTCCTGGACGCAGCTCAGGCCATTCTAGGCCCAGTAGCAGGTCGTCGTCTTCTTCTTTTTCCTCCTCATCCCTTTCAGAGGTAGTCGGTTCCCCTGGGGAGGAGGACCAACCCCACTCGCCTCCTGACGATCTGACTTTTATGGATGTCATGAGGCACATCCAGGCCTTCAATGAATGGGGATGGAGGACCTGAATCCAGAACGCCGTCAACTGGCCCGTTACCTGAGGCAGAAGGAACCCAAGCCTCTGGTGGTGCCTCCTTTGGTGGACACCTTCCAAGACCTTGCCAAGATAACTTGGAAGCATCCAGCATCAGTCCCGCCATTCCCAAAAAGTCTGACAGGCTGTACAAGACCCCGAGGGATGAGCCTTTCTTGGCAGAACCTCCTCAGGTGGACTCATCAGTCATTATGGCTGCTCACGACAAGTCTAAGCAGCCTAAGCGCCTCAGCTTCCAGCCTCCTGACCCAGAATCCTGCTATTTGGACCAGGTGGGCAAGAAAGTCTACTCTGCCTCCACCTGCTCCATTACATCCCTCAACTTCCTTACGCACATGGTCCAGTACCAGAATGCGCTGTGGGAGAGGGGACAGGAGCTAGCTAATTCCTTGCCAGACTCCATGCAAAAAAAAAACCAGAGCCTCTGGACATACTGAAATCAGGCTCAGACATAAGCATGCATGTCCTCCGTGCCTCGTACGACACTGCAGATACGGCGGCCAGAGCATCAGTGTCAGGTGTCTGCCTCCGGCGCTGTGCCTGGTTGAGAGTCTCAGGATTTTCAGTCCGGAATCCGGGACCTCCGTTCCAGGGTTCTGTCCTTTTTAGGCAGGAGACGGAGTCTCTTATTTCTCATCTCCAGGAGTTGGGCAAATCTATCTGGTCCGGTCAGACAGGTGTACAGAGGGGACCAGAAATGCAGGAAACGGCCATTTTGTAAGCTCCTCCAGTGCTCAAGCCCTGGAAACCAACAGGGCCAGAGAGGGTGGCTTAAAAGGAAAGCCAGCAACCAGCACCCTGGAGGCACTCCTTTCGAGGCCCCAAGACCTCCCAAGCCTCTGCCCACTCCCTGCTCCACCCAATGACTCCTCCCCACCCCCACCGAGGAGGAGGTACTAGGGAGGCAGAGGGTCGCTTTTCCTTTATCATTACAGCGGACCAGTGGGTCCTGGACATTGTAAGGAGGGGACATACGCTGGAGTTCACCGAAATACCCCCAAGATATCCTCCTTCTCACCTACCCCTTATAGAAAGATTTTTTTTTTTTTTTATAACCAGGAATAGCACACTAAGCTGAAAGGTTTTTTACAGGTGCATCCTGAGAGCACAGAGAAGTTAAATGACTTGCTCAGGGTCACACAGTACGTAAGTGGAAGCTGTGGGATTCAAACCCAGGTCTGGTCTGCTGGATATCACCAGATTTGCAGCTCAGAGCCTTAAACCACTGCGCTGTTCTGGTAGATTCAGGCCCTCTTGTGAAAAAGGGCGATAGAACCAGTTCCTCTGCAGCAGTGGGGAAAGGGATATTACTCCCACTTTTTCTTGATTCCAAAAAAGACGCAAGATCTTCAGCCCATCCTGGACCTCAGCTTCTTAAACAACTGTATAGAGTACCGAAGATTCAGGATGGTGACCCTTCCAGGTCTCATTCATCTGCTGCACCAGGGAGACTGGCTCTGCTCCCTAGAGATGTAAGATGCGTACATGCACATCAGGGTCTTTCCCCCTCACAGGAAGTACCTGAGGTTCCACTTCCAGGGGGAGCATTATCCATTTCGGTTTCTTCTGTTCGGCCTCTCCTCCGCTCCTCAAGTCTTCACCAAATGTCTGGCAGTGGTAGCTGCGGTTCTAAGGCACCAGGGACATTACGTTGTCCCTTACCTCGATGATTGGCTGCTTGCTACCCCGTCAAGGATGCGCCTCCTTCAGGCTCTCTCAGACACCTATACTCTGTTCCGAGAAGTGGGGATCACCCTGAACCTTCCAAAGTCTTCCCCAGAGCCCAGCCAAAGACTCATCTTTATAGGAGCGGTCCTGGATTCAGTCCAGGGCATGGCCTTTCTCCCTCAAGAGAGGGGAGATCGCCTGCAGGAGATAGCCGGATCGGTCCTAATAACCCCTCAGGTCAAGCCAGGACCTTCTTCAGACTTCTGGGGCACATGGCGGCAGCCATCCCTGTCACTCTTTTGGCCCGCCTCCCTTGGGGATCCCACAAAGGATATTCAGGGTGCAGTGGGATCAATGCTCCGGCGACCTGGACAACATGGTCAGGGTCGCAGAGCCAGTCAAGAGGACCCTACTTGGCTGGACCTCTCAATCTAGAGAAAGGGGTCCCCTTCCGTCAGGAGCCCCCAAATCAGATCCTAATGACAGATTCATCCGATTTGGGATGGGGCGCACCTAGGGACCCACTAAACACAAGGGGTCTGGACCCCAGAGGAGCGCGACTTCCACATCAACGCCCTGGAAATGCGATGGTCCTCAGTGCACTGAATGCCTTCCAAGAGGACCTTGTCCCAGGCTCTCTCCTAGTTCAGACGGACAAAATGGAGGTTGTCTTTTACATCAGCAAGCAAGGGGGAACGCACTTCTACCCCCTATGCAGGGAGGCGATGAGAGTCTGGTACTGGGCACTGGAACATCACGTTTATCTGTCCGCAGTGCACGTCCCAGGCATCCAAAACGACTTGGCAGACAGCCTAAGCAGGTCTCAGTCCAAGGCGCACGTGTAGGAGTTGCTACAATCAGTAGCAGACCAGCTCTTCAACACATGGGGTCATCCAGAGCTGGACCTCTTTGCGTCCCCATGCAACACCAAATTGCCTGTTTTCTGCTCGCGAGAGCAAGCGCCTGGTGCTTTCTGGCCAGATGAGTTGTCCCTTTGTTTGGCAGGGAGGTTTCTTTACACCTTCCCTTCCCTCTCATTCAGAGAGTACTATTGAGGGTACAGGCCGAGGGGGCTCGGATGATTCTAATTGCCCCATTGTGGCCTCGGCAGATATTTCTGCTGCCAGTATACTTGCAGTTGCTGTCCCAGGATCAGGGCCAGCTGGTCCATCCAGATCTCAGGTTTCTGCACCTTCATGCTTAGCTCCTACAGATGTAACCAAATCCAGGTATGGGGTCTCCCAAGAGGTGGCAGACGTCCTCATCTCAGCGAGGAAGCCCTCTACTCACTCCACTTGTGCTAAGACGTGGAAGCGTTTATTTTTATGGGCTTCGTCTCACCGACTGGACCCCTTTACCTGCTCAGTGAACTCAGCATTACAGTATCTCCTCTCCTTATATCAACAAGGCTGGAGCTACTCTTCCATAAAGGTGCACATGTGGGCCATTTCTGCATATCATGTCCTCTTGGGAGATAGAACCTTGGCCCAACTGGGTGTGGCCCGCACCCTCTTACGGGATATTCTGCATATGAGACCTCCCATTAGAGATCCTCTCTCTCTTCCCCCCCTTTGAACCAGCAGCTGATTGTGAGCTGCGTTACGTTTCCTGGAAGGTTTGTTTCTTAGTTGCTGTTACTTCAGCTTGAAGAGTTTTCGAGCTCCAGGCTCTGATGTGTAAAGAGCCTTATTTAGTTTTTCACAGGGAAAGGGTTTCCCTTAGAACAAATCCTAAGTTCCTTCCTAAAGTGGTCTCTCAGTTGACCCTCAACCAATCGGTTGACCTTCCAGTTTATTTTTCTTCCCCTTCTAATAGAGGAGAAGCTCTCCTACACACACTGGACATTCACAGGGCACTGGGGTACAACCTCAAGCATACAGCTACACACCGTAAATCAGAGCAACTGTTTATGGCCTTCGCGCCACAACACTTAGGCAAACCGGTGTCTAAACAGACTGTTTCTAAGTAGATTGTTCACTGTATTGTGTTTTGTTATGAGAAGCACAACAAATCTCTTCTGGTCCCAGTTAGGGGTCACTCCACCAGGGGAGTTTGGGCTTCCTTTGCCATCTTAAAGAATGTCTCCTTGAGAGACATCTGTGCGACAGCCACCTGGAATTCTGTGCACACTTTTGTGAAACACTACAGTCTGGACATTGCCTCCAGACGCCGTGCCAGTTTTGGCTTGGCAGTCCTTCAGGGACTCCTGTCCTGATTTGCTGTGTTGTCAGCATTATTCCATCCTTCCTCCTCCCGGAGTTAGTCACCTCCTTGGCGCGGGACTGCTTGTGATTCAGTCCTAATGGTTATAGCCTGCTGCAAGAGCTCCCACTCGGAGTAAGATAGTACAGTTAAGTAAGAACTTACCGTAACAGTAGATCTTCGAGAGGAGCTCTTGCAGCAGGGGCTGCCCTCCATCCCCTTCGTGAGGTTTTCAGCACATCATCGACAGGCTTCACTTCTTTCACTCGCTGGGGTCCATTCACGGGTCTTGGCAGGGGAACTGAGGTGGAGCCCTTATGTAGCGTGTCCGACGTCGGGGTGGAGCCGTCAGGGGGCGGTCCCTGCTAGGTACTGCTAGCTGAGATTTTTCCGGTGGGTCCTAAGGCCTGCGGCATTAGTCCTAATGGTTATAGCCTGCTGCAAGAGCTCCTCTTGTAGATCTACTGTTACGGTAAGTTCTTACGTAACTGTACTTTCTAGGAGTGGTATATGGTTCACATCCGTGCAACCCACCTGGCCTCTCCTGACAAGTAGCACCTGATCCTGCTTCTAACGTGCGAGAGCTGACGTCATGGGACGGAGTCGTGGGATAGACTGCTTGGGCGGTGGGAGGAGCACAGCTTAAAATGTTCCAGCCAATAACTTTTTTCCAATGGAACTGCCAGTGTGTGAACCATATACCATTCCCAGAACTATGGTTACAGGTGAGTAACCTATTTGGAGTTCTACCTCAGTCTTTGGTGCTTCCAACCTTCTTCCCCAAACCAGAGATCCCAGAGGAAGTGGTACTGCTCTTTCTCGATGTCAAGGGAATCCTCAGATCTTACTTCAAGGAAGGCTCTTGCAGCATGCCACACTGATAAGACTATGCCGCCAGGCACTAGGACAGCCCAAAAAACTTCTAGATAGCAGTCTACCACAGGGGACCCCCCCCCCCACGACAGTCATCTGACGTCAGTACAGGCTATATAGGAGGGTGGTCTCCCACACCTGCCTCATTTCGTTTCCTGCAGTCGATCCATGTGCATCAGACCTAGTGAATGTCGCAGCTACAGTCAACCGCCATTTCCGACAGGTTTATGTGTTCTACACCAGCCTCGTCTTCTGTCCGCTCCACGAAGTGAGCCTGCAGCAAACAGATTCCAGAAAAGAAGAATAATAATCAGCATTTGTATAGCGCTTTTCATACACAGTATCCCAAAGTGCTTTACAAGCAATGCTAGACTGGTAGTGAAGTGACTGAATGTGTGGTGGCAGCCATATCGCACATCATCACCCACACACAGCCTGGATAATTGCATGAACCGGTTTTATGGGAAGGGGAATGTTGGCCAGGACACCGGGAATGTTCCCTGCTCTTTGCGAAGAGTGCCCTAGGTTCTTTTACTTCCACGTGGACACCCACCAGGACAACACCAGAACAGGCGGAAGGGACCTCGGTTTAACGTCTCATCCGAAGGACGGCACACCCCAGCAGTACAGCACCCCCCAATACTGCACTCGGATGCCAGTGATTTTTAGGTGCAAGTCCAATCCCGGTGTGGGACGAGAACCCACGACCTTCTGGTCCAGAGGCGAATGTGCTACCAACTGAGCCACGCTGAGCAGGACGGTCACTCCTCGTACCTGATCTGCCTAGGCCCCCACCACGACACCAAAGCCTGCCAGCATTACCAGAAATTTAGCAGGCCACATGTAGACGTCGGTTGAAGACGCTGGAGAGCCATCTTCTAAAACAGAAGCTGCTTGCTATGGAAAAGGAGCTGCAGGCTAGGAGCTCTTCGGCCTTGCCAGCACAGTCCTCTGGGGCCTCCTCTTCCTCCCACAGGGAGAAATTGGGAAAGCACAACCACTGGAAGAAATATCGAGAATGGGCCCGATCAGCTTCCCGGTCGTGGTCACCTCATAAATCTTCTACCACAACGGTGCCCTCCTCCCACGGAGGGTCGGCACCACCAGCCCTTTCCTCTTCCAGGCTCATGGTGGCTCCTCTGCCTGCCCTCATCTCTATTGCAGGCAGAGGTTCTTCGAGACAGGGGGGGTCCTCTCCTGCCCCCCAGATGTTCAGGCCCATCTCCTCTCCTCTCCTCTACGGGCTTTCAGCCAGGTGGCTTGGCCAGTTCTGGGCTCTCGGGTGGCGACTCTGCATCCGTAGCCCTACTGGCCCTGGCTCTGCCTTAGTTGATTTCCTCCTCTCGTGACCCCTCCTGCTACCCAGGAGATCCCCTTTCCCCTCAGGTGCCAACTTGCCCTGTAGACCCGGTGCCGGCAGACCCTTTGCCCTGGCGCTCTAGACCATCACCCGCTAGGCCATCACCAGTGCTGCCAGTGCCCCAGCCAGTGGGTCGTACGTCGGCATCGCCTTTGCTACAACCGACGCCAGCTCAGCCATCACCAGATCATTTGCCAGCACCACCCGTACCTATGCCGGGTTACCCAGCACCAGCCCCACAGCAGTCTTTCCCTAACCCGGCACCGAGGTCGCCTTTTCTGCCTGTGTACAATATTGCTCCACAGGTGGATTACAGCGCCCTTTTCTCGGTGTCATGGGCGTTCATGCAGAAACAGACCCCCGCCCCTCAGGGTCCACCTCCAGCTCCCCCTCTCCACAGCCCAGTGACCTTCTCACCCCATATATCACCTGATACTGCTTCAGGCATCAGGCGAGATGTGCACCGGCCTCTGCCACCGGTACCAAACAGTGAGTACTCTGAGGATGATTGTGACTCCTTGGAGTCTTCTTCCTCCCCACCCGATGATCCATCCTTCATGGACATAATGCTCCACATTCAGTCCATTGTGGGATGGGAGCCGGAAGAGCAGGCCATCAGTTACCTGACCCATATGGTACAATACCAAAACACCATCTGGAACCAGGCCAGGGACCTGGTCCAGACTCTGCCCGAGGATCCCACAAAAGCTCAACTTACCCAACTCATGAAGTCCGGTTCGGATGTGGGCAGCCATGTGTTTTGGGCATTTTACAATGCCGTAGAGGCATCTGGGTGAGGAGCTGAGGCTGGCATTTGCCTTAGGTGCCATTCCTGGCTCCAGATTTCCAGTTTTGCCCTAGATGTTCAGGCCAGCATAATAGATGCTCCCTTCATGGGTTCGGTTCTGTTAGGGGGTGATGTCCAGGACCTCATCTCTAACTTACTTGAGTAAGGCAAAACCTTCAGGTCAGTCCATTCGCTCTACCATACTCAGCCTAGAGCGAACCAACGCCAGCCATTTCGTCAGTCTTCCTGTAAGCAGGTTCAAGGCCAACCTACCAAGGGTCAGCAACACCATAAGACCATTAATGCCCCCTCAGGGGCCGCTACTGCTCGACCTCCCCCGCCCCCGGGTCCTGTGGTTCCCCCCACTTCCTGACTCCTTAACTGTCTCCCACCCCCCAACCGAGGATCCAGGGAGGCAGTTGGGAGGCAGTTCTCCCTCCACTTGGAGGGGTGGTGAGCAGTGACCACAGACAACTGGGTTTTTCAGCTGATAGCTCAGGGTCACACTCTGGAGCTGGCGGAGTGGCCACCCGAGACTCCTCCCATCCACTCTTCCTACCCTGCAATGCTTTTGCCTCTGGTTTTGGAGAAAAATTCACGCACTTCTGCTAAAAAGAGCCATAGAGCCTGCCCTGCAGGCTCAGTGGGGAAGGGGATTTTATTCCCACTTCTTCCTTGTCCCCAAGAAGACCTTCAGCCCATCCTAGATTTAAGCCGTCTGAGTCGCTACATAGAACACAAACACTTCAGGATGGTGATCCTCCAGGGATTGCTGCCCCTGCTGCACCAGGGGGGCTGGCAGTGCTCTCTGGACATGCAGGATACTTACCTGCACATCCAGGTTTTTCCGGCTCACTGCCGTTTCCTCCACTTCCAATTCAGGGCCCTTCCCTTTGGCCTTTCCTGGGCCCCTGAATATTTACCAAGTGCTTGGCCGTAGTGGCAGTGGCATTGAGGAGACAGGGCTTTTATGTATTTCCCTACCTGAATGACTGACTGCTTGCGGCCCCTTCCAGGGAGCACTTGCTTCAGACCCTGGAATGCACTTCCCATCTCCAGGGCCTGGGAGTTGCAGTGAATCTCCCAAAGTCCTGTGTTTCCCCTTGCCAGCGCCTCCAGTACATAGGGGCTGGTCCTGGACACCCGCCAGGGCAAGGCCTTTCTGCCAGAGGAGAGGGCAGCCCATTTGATGGAGCAGGCCCATCTAGTTTCCATGAGCCATCAGGTTCCTGCCAGTCTTTCTGCACCTCCCAGGTCTTATGGCAGAATCAGTTGCCACAGTGCACTTGGCCCGGTTGCATATGCAGATACCACAGTGGACCCTACGAGTCCAGTGGGATCAACACACTGACAACCTCAACCAGTTGGTCTTGGTCTCTGACCTGGTCTGGAGGGTTCTGGCCTGATGGATGGACTTGGCCAATCTGCTGGGGGGGGGGGTCTTTTCCAGATCTCGACCCCCTGGCAGGTCCTGACCACAGATGCCTCCAGCAAGGGATGGGACGCCCATTTGGCTGACCATCAGACTTTGGGTACCTGGTCAGACATAGAGCAAGCTCTTCATATCAGTGTCCTAGAGATGTGGGCAGTTCTATATGCCCTGCAAGCCTTCCAGGCCCATTTACTGATTCAGACGGACGACATCCGTGTTGTCTACTGTATCAACAAGCAGGGAGGGGACTGACTGTTACCCTCTGTATCAGGAAGTGATGAGAGTTTGGTATTGGGTCATTGAGCACAATCCTGGAGCTCTTGGCCGTTAATGCTCCAGGCGTCCAAAACGTGTTGGCCGATAGTCTCAGCCACTCTAGGTCTTGGACTTACAAGTGGGAGCTTCTCACCTCTCTTCGACAGGTGGAGTTGCCAAGAGTTGGACCTCTTTGAATCCCCACTCAATGCAAAACTTTGCTCGCTCGATCCCTGGCCTGGAGTTTTCTGGTGAGATGCATTGTTCCTCTCTTGGAAGGGGAATTTCTGTATGCATTCTCTCCCTTCCCTTTCTTGCAGAGGGTTCTGCTCAAGCTTCAGCTGGAGGGATCGGTGATGATCCTCATCGTTCCCTCATGGCCATGCCAGATCTGGTTTCCTCTGCTGCAGCAGTTGGCTGTGGAACCTCTGGTGCCTCTACCTCTGTGCAAGGCTTGCTCTCCCAGGACCAGGGCACTATGGTCTATCTGGACCTCAGCATCTATATGCGTGACTCCTGCAGACTTAGCTATTTGCCGCTTTGGGATTTCCTCTAGGATCGCTGATGTCCCGGTGGCAGCCAGGAAGCCCTCCACCAGGGCCACATGCTGTGAAATGGAAGCGCTTTTCCATTTTGGCTGCTACTTGCCATTTGGATCTGTCCACCTGCCTGGTTAGTCAGATGTTGGAGTACCTCCTTTCCCTTTCGGATTCAGGACTGGGGTACTCGTCCTTTAAGGTGCACTTTTCCACCATCTCTGCATACCATGCACCTATTAAGGGCAAACCTATTGCCCAGCTTGAGGTATCCCGCACATTTCTGCGGGGCCTTCTGCATCTGAAACCTCCCATGCAGGACCCGATCCACCCATGGGACCTTAATTTTATGTTCGAGAAACTCACTTTACATCCCTTTGAGCCAGCCGCAAATTGCAAGCTGCACTTTCTGTCATGGAAAGCACTCTTTTTAGTTGCTGTTACTTCTGCTTGAAGGATTTCTGAGCTCCGGGCTCTGATAAAGAGCCTTATTTGGTTTTTCACAAAGACAGGGTGTCTTTACGTACTAATCCTACGTTTTTACCTAAGGTAGCGTCTATGTTTTAATCAGTCCATCCACCTTCCAGTTTATTTTCCTGAGTATTCCAATCGGGGAGGCCTTGCTCCATACTTCAGATGTTCACAAAACGTTACGGTATTTCACAAACTGCACCAAGTCTTTTAGCACCACTGACCAGTTGGTAGTTTCATTTGCCCCCAAGAGAGAAGGTGCTCCTGTTTCCAAACCGTGTTTGTCTTAAGTGATTAGCTAATTGCATTGTTCATTGCTACCACATGTACAACAAGCCCCTTCCGGGGGTATTCAAGGGCCATTCCACCAGGGGTATGGCTGCCTCTACAGCTTGCTTCAGAAATGTGTCTGCTGCTGACATCTGTGCAGTTGCCACCTGGAGTTCTGTCCACACTTTCACGAAGCATTACAGTCTGGACATCACCTCTAGGCGTAAAGCCAGCTTCAGCCTGGCAGTCCTTCAGGGCCTTCTGTCGTAAATTTTGGCTGCTATCTGGTCCTCCCATGGTGATTTCATCCTGGTGATACAGGTACTGCTTGGGACTCTGTCCTACTGGTGTGGCCTGCTGCAAGAGCCTTCCTCGAAGTAAGATAGTACAGTTACGTAAGAACTTACTGTAACAGTAGATCTTCGAGAGAAGCTCTTGCAGCAGGCCCTACTTCCTCCTCCTCCTCTTTTGTGTTGCATCATCTTATGTCTCCTCTTTGGCTCTCGGGATAACTTCCTTGGCTCTCCATCAGTTGGCCGTGCAGTGTCTCCAGTGGGAAACTGAGGTAGGTGTGGGGGGCCTTCCTATATAGCCTGTGCTGACATCAGATGACTGATGTCTGTGGGGAAGGGGGGCGGTCCCCTGCGGTAGGCTGCTAGCTACACGTTTTCCATGTAGTCCTAGTGCCTGGCGGCATTGTCCTACCAGTGTGACCTGCTGCAGGAGTTTCTCTCGAAGATCTACTGCTATGGTGAGTTCTTACATAACTTTACTTTTCTTTTTTCCTTTATCTTTTTTTTTTTTGCTGTGCTTGGCCCCCAAGGAACCTCCTCACTCGAGACTGCATGGCCCAAGCCTGAGCCCCCATCACTCTGGACTTGCCAGTTTCTTCCATTGGGCTTCCATGGCTTACAATCCATGGTAGGGCTGTCACTGGGGTTCCCCAAGCCCGTCTGGAAACTTTAGCCACCAGCTGGCAGGTGAGACTCCCCTGAGTTGGCGAGTGCAGGGCCTGCAGTCGGGCCGAAGTCTGTCATACTGGATGTAAGTGGCGTTTAACATCTTTGGTTCCTTTATCCCCGAGGATGTCACAACTAGGACATTGTTGGATGCGCTGGTGCACATCATGCAGCCCACACATCTGTAATGTCCTCCTATACCTGACTTGCAATCCCAGCTACCTACCCCTGTGGTCACCCAGGGGGCTGTGTGGCAGTGGGACTCATCTTCCTCCGGGGGGGCATTCTCTGAGACACTTGATCTTCCTCCCCCAGCCAGCCTTCTGATGATCGAGCATGTTCCCGAGCTTGGTTCATGAGTGGTAGCTCTACTGCTGGACCGACAAATCCTCAGTTTCTACTTTGGTAAAACTAACGACTGCAGACAAGCCTCTCACCTGTCTGTCTCATTGAGTCCCAGTCGAAAGGGCTTTGCTTTTCCAGACAGGGCTTGTTGAATGGGCTTGTCAGCTGCTTTCACTGCTGCTACATGTTGGCAGAGCAGCAGTTGGAGGATTCTGTAAGTGCTCATTCCGCCCAGGCAATAGGTAGCTCAGTAGCTTAACTCGCTCCATTCTGCCCTGTTTCAGAGATATGCAGGGCCACTACCTGGATCAGTGTTCACAATTTTACCAGATGCTATGCTCTGGATATCCATTCCAGGAAACACGCAGGTTTCAGATTTCCTTTTTTTTTTTTTTTTTTTTGAACTTTATTGATTTTATAAGTTTACAGAGATTACTGTAATAATACAGAATATGAGGTACGCAGACCTATATGCCTCTCTCAAAATCCAATTACATATGCATATTTCTTCGTGCGTGTATTACATATAAGGCTTAGAGATATTGCTTCCTAAACATTATGTAGGAGTAAATTTAACCAGATTAAACTGTAGGTCAGTGTTACTCTCACCAATATCTATAACTTCTATCATATTACACACCAGGTTATCCAGTCCCTAGTAGAATTAAACTTCGGTGGGAGAGCTGATAAACAACGAATACATGGGCAGAATTAAATCTTAGATAGTCTGGGCTCAATTAAGTTATATTGTAAACCCCACATATCAGGTATGGCTTAAACCTCCCCTGTGGGTTATCAGAATCTCTTAAAGAACTGCTATTAAGCTCACGGAACTGAGCAGTGTAAATACACATTCTATTTCCCCCTGTGTCCTGAGCCATATAAATCATCAATATGAAGAAATATTAATAGGAGCAGTACATGGTTAACTAAGGGTTAAAATTACTCAGGCGTTTAATAATGGTATACTTACATACCTAAAAAAGAACTTTTTAATAACAGGAGAATACAACTTTTCATTGAAAACTCACCAGACCAGCCTTAAAGAAAGAAATTTACTGTGCCCCATCTATAATTTGGAACCCCAGCCACCTCACTACAGAATAAACCAAATTATTATCGGGAAGTAAATGTCCCAGCAGGAACAAACAGAGTCAGTTCAACCTGCTTCATCTTCAGAGGAGACGTCTTCTGCAGGGTGCAATTTCGCCAGCAACTTCTCCGCAGATTCCACTGCTTGCTTAGGATCTACAAAAATGTAAGTTTTACCTTCATGTCGGATTTGCAGCCTTGCAGGAAATACAAGTTGCGCTTGGATACCATTGCGCAACAGTTCTTTTTTCATTTTTTGGAGTTCTTTTTTTTTTTCGACTTTGTGTCTGGGCTGATAAATCCGGAAAGAACGCTAAGCGGCTGTTCTCCCAACGATGCCCCAGCGGGTCCGTGCGGCTTGTAGGCGGGATCTGGCTTCGGTGCGATAACATGGCGATTACTGTCAGGGCCTTTGATTCGAGTCTCTCACGAGGTCACTGTGGGATAGTAAATACTTTTTATTTATTTTTTTATTTTATTGAAATCTAGGATTACAAATACCTTTGAGCAGGAACTGCTCGTTTACAAAGGTTCCACGTCGAAGGAATGGGGGTATACATACAAAGGTCAACATAGTAATACATAGTTACACAATAAAAAGTAGTAAGAGACTGAGGCTTAGGAAATTCCAGTAATTCAAAATGTGCCAAATGTTAGGTAGCATGACATACCAGCCAAGGGCAATCTTAGAAATAAGTGCTGCAGGTGTTTGGGTATGCAGGCAGGAAAGCCTGTATTGTGACCAGTCCTGGGGTAGAAGCTTTAGATCTGTAAAGATCAATTTACGTCACGTTAGCCATGAGGTCTATATGTCCTGCTAGTTGAGGCGGAAAACCCACCACTCGTACATTTGCTTGGCGCTGCAAGTTTTCCAGCATCTCGATTTTCCCCCTGATAATATTCAGATCCTTTGCAAAGGAGGCATTACATTCCTCCTGTCGGGTAGAATTCACTCGGACGTCAACTTTTGCCTGCGAGTGTTCTTTAACAACAGTATCAGTCTCTGAGAGTTTTGCTTCCACTGTGGCCAATCTCTTATTTGTTTTCTTCCCCATTTACCTGGATTTTGGTCAGGTTTGCCATAATCTGTGCCATTGGAAGGTCTGGTGTGACAAGGCTGCTGGATGATGTCGGCATTGGACTTGTAGACGTGCCGGCTGGGGTAAGGAAGATATCCAGGCTACGCATTCCATGCTTGCCATCTTTTTTTGGTCCCATTGTGGTCTGGAGTATTTCAGACGACTTTAGCTATAGTCAGATCCTCGTTTCTTTGGATGAAATTAGCGCTTGGTGGCCTTTGAAGAAAACTATATATGAAGCTGGTCTAGAGATCTGCCTCCATTTTGCTGCTCCACAGCACCCCCTCTCAGATTGGCTTTATTGCTGGATTTACCCTTGTTGTGAGTCCTAGGCTTCCAACCTCTGTAGTCTAGGGGACTTTCTAACAGGATGCTAATCGAGACCAAAGAGTGGGACTCAATGGAGAAGACTGATTCTTGAAAGATGGAGAAGTTCCGTATTATACCTCCAGATTTTAAAAAAATAGCTTCTTTATAGGGAAACGGGGATATGATCAAGACCTACAAATACATCCATGGTGGTTTATATTGGATACAAACATGGGTTGGCTGCAGGCATGTTTTTATCTTCATGAGTTATGAATGGACAGTCTGACGTCACAAGTAGCAGGGCGAAGTGAAGCCACGAGTGCAGTCAGGCATATCCATTCATAACGAGTGATTACAGCAAAATTTATATATACCATAATCCATGGGGTTTCAGTTAATACAGTGTGGATGAGTTTTCCATGACTCATTGTATTCTGTTATACGGAATACTTATTATGTTGCGCAGTCTGAAGATTCCAGATATGATAAATTATGTTCCAAAAGTGATAAATCATGTTTGAAAATGAAGATCTAGAAACAAATCCATTGGCTGTAGTGTATTACTATAGGATAAAGTATGGGGAGAAGTGTGTTACGAGAATTTAACACACACCCGAGTTGTTGGATGGCACAAATGAATGCCATCCATCAAATCTAGGGTGTGTGTGTGCTAAATTCGAGTTTGACACACTTCTCCCCATATTTTATTTTATATACTTGAAAGGATCCGTTTTCTCCAAAAAAAAGACGTTTATGCTTACCTTGCAGATAAAAGCTTTTATTTGTGTGAGGAGAACAGAACTGTGGTTAATACATTAAACATAAACATTAACATAACATTAAACAATAAAATAAACTGGCCACAAGTGTTAGAAGTCTGGTATGGAGATTCTTAGTATCATTTCCTGGTTGAATGGTATTTTCATTTGACCTGCAGAGGAAAGGTTAGGGTTGAAAGGGAGAGAGTTAGGGATCATCTAAGTGTTAACTGCATAAGTTAGGTCAAGGGAAAAAAAAGTTAAATGTTTGCGTTTTTCGGGGGTCTGAATACAAGAAAATACCTTAATCGGAGGTGTCTGTAAGTGTTTTTTTTGTTTTTTTTTGGCAGTGGCAGTTGAAGTGAGAGGGACAATTTGAACGCGCTATTTTTACTTATCTCGAGCGCTTTGTTGTTGGAAGGGAGCACGTGAAACGGCATTTAACACACGGTTTTCCCAATGGAAGAAAATGGAGACCAGTAATTATAAGAATTTAATACACACCTGAGGTGTGCGGTGCTGCATAAACCCCAAGAGCAAAGCTCGAGGGATTTATTCAGCATCATAGACACTGAGGCTGTGTATTAAATGTAGTTCATACACTCCAGCACATGCAGTGATTTTTGTAATTTCTGGTGCAGCAATTTTTTCCAACCAGAAACTATAAAAACAGTTTCTGGGGGTTTCTAGAGGTTTTTCACCTGGCCCACCTTCAGTGTATATGTATGTACTTCAGAAATAAGCAGGAGTTGGCAGCTCCAGCTCGGCACTGGGATTCCCATTTCTGCCAGAGCACACCTTTACATTTGGACTGTCTGTATTGAAGCTAGTTTTAGTTAGTACGGCATGATTGCTAATACAGAGCTGAAGGAACACATGTGAAGTAGGTTTATCAACCGTAAATAATTTTTTAGTGTAAGTTTACACTAAAATTACACTGTGTGTCATCCAACTGTTCCTTTGCATCTGATTTGAAACTGCAGAGTATAACAGTTCTCCCAGCAACAGTGGAAAGACAAAATCCCAGCACTCTGAGAACGGGGCTCATGCTCACTGTATCTGAGGGAGTGCATGACTCCCGTAATAAGCGGCCAGTTATTATGGGAAATAACTGGTTGAGCCAATAGAAAAAATTGCCCGCCAGTTACTATAAACCAGTTATCTTCATTTGAAACACTTCTTCACTTGAAAACATCTCTATTGCATACTTTACGTACTCTAGTTTACACATTGTAGAAATGGAGCATCCTCGATCTCTGACATGTTAGTAAAAATCCTGTTATACAACACTCCCTAAGAATTATTCTGTATATAAAAAATCAGCATAACACTTTTACTACACCAAGCTCTGGTAAACGTGGTGGATACATTAACTCTGAACAATAACACCTACAAAACAAGGGGGGTGGTTGATGACCAAAAGTTAATACTGTGCCTCCCAAAAGAATCTATTGGGACAGAGATCTTTTTCTATACAGAGCAGCAGTAATGTGAAATGGCCTACCTTATAGTTGAGTGTAAGTATTCTTTATTGTACAGATTTCAGTTGAAGCACTACTTTAACAGCTTGATCTAGTGTAATTGCTAGACATTTATTCCTTGATATGGCAGCGTAGTTATTTTTATGTTAATTTATTTCTGTTTTACGGTGTTATGTTTTATGTACTCATGACTTAATGATTTATATGTTGTATTGTGTTTATTAATGTGTTCATTTCGTTTGAAGGATTGATAGGACAGCATATTTTGTACAGCTTGATGAATTGCAAATGTTATGACTTAGGTAGACCGTGAAAATGGACACTTAAGCTTACACTTTTTTGCTAACAAACAAAAATATGAAATGAAATGTTTGAACAAATCAGTGCTGGTATATACTTGTGTATGAGGACCTTTGAAACCACAAGTTCTCAAGTTGGAAAAAGCCTGTTGTTTCACTAATAGGGGTAATATTTTGTTAAAAACGGTAACATTTTATTGATAATTTGTTAATGTTTCATAAGTCGGGTGATTTATAAAATATTATACAGATGCCATGGCATTTGTTCATGCTTTGAGTTTCCTCCTCTTGCATTCTTTTGGGCACCAGAGTGGCATACCTTGGGTTCGTGGTCCTCTTAGCCAAGGAATGCATGAGGAGACAGCCTTGGAGTATGTACAGTAGATGCACAACAGCAGTGTCAATGTTAACAAATTAGGGACGGTGGGAGAGACACAGGGAGCCATGCGCTGTGCCTGGCACTCAGGTTTGCATCCCAAACTTGGAAAAGTTGTGGCAGTCAGCAGGTGGTGCATCTCATCAGCTGCTGTGTCTGCCATTCCACTGCCAACCCCCACCATAGTCAGGTGAGCAGATGCAGGCAGCTCAAGGAGGAGGTGTCAGAGGCCTCACTAAGTTCTAAAGGGAGGCAAATACTCTTCTGTGGGACTTCCAGGGATGGGGATAAATATTTAACAAAAAAAAGGCCCTGTTTGGGCAGGAGATGATACCCCCCCAACACACGCACACATTCATGTGGGGTCATACATGTGCAGCTTGATCTGTCTCCTGTCTACTGAATTCAGACTTCCAGCCAAGCTGAGTAGGGCAGTTGCCCACTGGGCCCTACTACTGAGGGCATGTCGCAGGATCACAAGGGTAGGAGACCTCTTGATGACCGAATCTGAAGGACTCTGGTTGGGCAGAGGGAATAAGAATAAACAAGGTTTTGAGGAACATCACAAAATTACTGAACTGCTTTTGTATTTTCGTCTCTGAGGTCTTTCATGTTTGGGTTGGCAAAGCATGTAATAAGTGTGTTTTTTGGGCTTCTTCCTCAGGTTGAAGTGCGGCCCATGATGTATGTGGCACTGACATATGATCATCGTCTGATTGATGGCAGAGAGGCAGTCACTTTCCTACGAAAAATTAAGGCAACTGTGGAAGACCCCATGTACTGCTACTGGACATTTAAGCCACAATATGAATGCAGGAGAAAATTTTATCCCACTATTCTATTTAATCCAATCTTTTGACAAGAAGGCAGGGCACCAACTAGTTTATACCATCACTGAAATGTTTGCTGATAGTTTTGTTGCTGTTGTGGGGGAAAGGAGGCCATACCAAATATTATAATTGTTTGGTGGGGTGGGTTTCTGCCTGGATTCTACTGTTCTAGAGGCTCCCTGCAAACTGGCTTGTTACGTGAAGCAGAACTCTCCCTCCCTGTAGATGAGTGCCAGCCAGGAGGGCCCTCTGACTCAGCCATTTAGCGATGACAATGCACTAAGACCCTTGAGGCTTGTTGTATCTTTGTTTTGTACGTTTCTGTGGCAATGTGGTATCGATGGATGGTTCATTTGCTGCTGCCCCGTTTTGTGTTTTTTTTAACTCATGATTTTCTGTAAGATGCAGAACAGTGTGGTTGAGCCTGATTACAAAACCGATGTGGGAAATCAACAGCTGACTAGGTCAGGCCTGTACCACCGAGCTACCTATCCCGCAGCATCTATGACTCACGGAGCACGTGGCCCACTGCTGTGCTGCTATAAAGAATTGGAGCCCCCGGGTTCCTTTTGCCAGAAATGCATTGAACTGTAAATTTCCGTCCATTGTACACTGCAGATAAGTAATGGAAGCATACAAAGGTGTGCGATTTCCCCCGACACAAAGCTAGCCACTCTGTTGAGGCCTTTTGCTTCTGTCTCACGCAGACTTCAGTAGGTAGTCTAGGGCTGCATGTAGTTTGGGAAGGATGCCCGCTGAAGGGGAGAGGGAGAGTTGTAAAGTGATAAAGCCGCTGGTTTTTGCAAGCACAAGTACTTTGTTTTTGGGGGAGTGGGGCCCAGTTGAGTTCAGCTTTGTGCTGTTTTTGGGGGGAGGGGGCTCTGCTTTATGAAACACCAACTTCAAATACTCCTTTATATCCTGTATACAGAGCTTGTAATTAAAATATTTAAAGATTCTGATTTTAAAAAAGAATGAAATGAACACATTAAACCTTCTCTTATCAACATCAGGTGGCAGTGTGATTTTGTTTAGTAGCAGGTGGTTAAGCTGTGGTTGTTGTGGACTGCCGTTTCATTAGTCCACTGGCTGCCACTGTCTATGATCTAGAAAGTTCTCTGATGTGTTTAAGCATTTCTTAAGCTCTTGTGTCTGTATGCTCGAGAACCCAAATAGTATATTCTTGTAAGCCTGAGTATGCACACCAGCCACATGTCTGAATGACAAGTGCCAGTACCCTTGGGCACACATGTGTCTTCACTAGGTACATGCCCTTGAGCCCACATGTTTATGCCTTGCCTGTGCCCTTGAGCACACATGCTGCACTTTGCTGATATTCTTGTGCCCTCATGTTTCTGCACTTGGCCCATAACCATGACCCCACATGTTTATGCTTGGCCTGTGCCCTTGAGCCCATGTGCCTGTACTTGGCCTTTGTGCTTGGCCCTTTACCCATGTGTCTACTATTGGCCCATACTCTTTGAACCATGTGCGTCTTTGTTTGGTTTGTGTCCATGAGCCCCTCTTGTCTGTGCATGACCTGTACCTTGAGCCCATGTCAGTGCGTGGCCTGTGCCATTGAGGCCACATGTGTCTTTGCATAGCCTGTATCATTAAGCTCATGTGTCTTTGCTTGGCCAGTACTCTTGAGCTCATGTAAGTCTTTGCTTGGCTTATGCCCTTGAGCTGACATGTCTACTCTTGACTCATGCCCTTGAGCCCACATGGCTTTGCATGACCCGTGTCCTTAAGCCCACATAGCTACTCTTGGCCCATGTCCTTCAGCCCAGGTATCTTTACGTGGCCAGCACCCTTGATCCCACATGTCTTTGCATGGCCAGCACCTTTGATCCGACGTGTGTCTTTGCCTGGCCAGTACCATTGAGCCCATGTGTGTCCTTGCATAGCCTGTACCATTGAGCCAATATGAGTCTTTGTATGGAGTGGAGAGAGAAGTGCCTCAGAGTCCTTGAAGCCAGGGCTTAGGCAAGTGGAGGCCATCAGAAACAGCCAAGCTAGATGAATTTTGCATTTTCATGGCCCCACCCACCTCCCTCAAAGCATGTCCACAACAGTGTTCTTGGTGGGAGAGCTTCTGACGTTTGGTGACCTACAGCATGCACACTACTAGATGGCTACTAGCAGGAGCCTCTCTGAGTGGTCATCACGTAACCTTCCCTGGGAGGAGAGTAGCTGATCTTCCTGGACATAGTCTCACCACTCATTCACACTAATGGGAGTTCGCAGGGCCTAGGATAGCGGGAGCAAACTTTTTCAGGAGGGCTAGCACCTGAAATGGAGCCATGAGAAAGCGGCACCATGAGCCCCACCGTGTGGTGTAATGACTCTCCTGCACGACCTCCAACCGCTCTCAGTTCCTTTTTTTTCCCGCCATCTAGGCACTTCAGTGACGACGCCGGTCACCACCGGGAGTTAAACTTCACTAGCAGCAGTAGTTTAGTCTTACTTTGAATCAGTACTGATTATATTTATTAGTTCTACAATTGTACAACAGAAGTCTTCGGCCCTCCACTGTCGGAGTCGACCATGAGCGGGTCAGGTGACTGTAGGGAGACTTCGTATGAAAGCTGTTCAGTCACCCAGGCCGGGTCCAGTCCACCACACTCCCCAGAGGTGGGGTCTGACAACGGACGGTCCAATGCTCAGGAGGATGGGCGGTCCCCCCAAAAGCATAAAAGGAACCGGTCCCATTCTCTGCACCATTCGGCCTCGAGTTCTTCTTTGACACATAGGTCTAAGAAGAAACAGCATCACTCGAGGTCGCCCTCTGGTATGTCTGCTCATAGACGGTCGGTTATTAGGGCCAGGTGCCAGTCTCTACCTCTGTCGGAGTCGCCGGTTTCTGTCTCTAGTGACAGACCTCCTCACCACTGGAGCTCCTCCCCGCCTATTGGGGGAGCTTCCAATGAGCATTTTCACCATTGGGCTGCTCTTATGGAGCAGTGGGCTTGAAGGTTGGTCCAGTTGCCTGAGCCAGTCAATCCGACACCGGGGCCTTCGGGCCATTCAGTTTTGGAGGGATGAGTAGGGCGGTTGGGCCTTTCTAGTCACGCAGCACCTTCTTCGGTGCTGTCGACTCTGCGCTCCAGTGTTTATCCCCCTCACATGGCTGTGGCGCAGGGGTCCACACCGATGCCTCTTTCTCCTGCCATTTTTCCCTCTTTTTCTTCAAATCGCAGTTTTCAGACCCCCTGTGACACTCAGCGCTGTCTGCGGTGCTGCGGGCTCTGTCAATGCCATCTGCGGTGCTGCGGGCTCTATTAGGCGCCGTCCATTGGTGCCGTGGGCTCTGTCAGCACCGTTCACGGTGCCACGGGTGCCGTCTGTGCCGCCGTTTCCGATGGTCCTCCTTCTTTGTTCTCTCGCCATTTTCTCCACGGCACCGGGATTGGTGTAGCATCGTCCGGTCCTCAGGGGTTCTCGACTCCGATTCTTTCTTCTTCTGTTCTTCTTCCTGATTTTCACTCCTTTCCTGTCCCTACAGTCCCCCTAGACTGTCAGGAGATGGTTTTGAGCCTGATACAGATCTTCGCCTGGGTGATGTTGTTGACGACACTGCCCTGCTAGCAGAGATCAATCCTTCTGCAGAGCCTGTGGTTGAAGACCTTTCCTTTAAGTCTCTGCTCAAAAATTTAAATTCTACTCTTTCTCTCCAGACTACAGAAATCGATCCTGGGAAGCTTTTGCGACTCCAGTATCTTCATGTCCTGGAGATCCCTATGGATTTAACCCCTCCAGTACAGCCCTCTTTCGAGACCCTTTCACAGATGGTGTGGAAGAATCCGGCTCTCATTCCTTCCATGGCCAAGTCCATACATAAGAAATATGCCCCTACCAAGGATCGTCCTATTTTGGCCTCACAAGCCTTTGCTGATGCCATTGTAGTCTTGGCAGAGAATGATAAGGCTGTCCTTCCTCAGGGATCTACAGCCAGCCTATAAACAAAGAATCTCGCAAGATAGACACCTTAGGTAAAAGAGTCTTTGCTGCCTCAACCCTGGGTATGCACATTGCCAGCTACCAGGGCTATTTTTCTCAATATGAGTATGTCCTTTGGCGTTCTCTCAAAGAAATGGTAGAAACTCTGCCCAAATCAGAGGTCAACTCGGAGCTACTTCAAACTATAACTAGGGGTATCAAGTCCAATAACCAACAGGTTAAAACTGCAATGGATGCATTCGATACCGCCTCCCGGGCAGTGGTGGCTGGCATCTGCGCTTGCCGCTACTCGTGGCTGCGTACCTCGGGCTTCACAAATGATGCCCAGCAACAGGTCATGGACTTACCTTTTGGTGGTATGTATCTGTTCGGCCCTCAGGTGGAGCAAGCACTGGAGGCCACACAGAAAACTAGGTCTGCCATTAAGACGGCTAGACCTGCACCCGCCCCCTCCCAAGGGGGTTGCGAACAAGCATCAGTTTCACAACCATCCGTCCTTTTGGGGCAGAGGAGGTTTTAACAAAAACTACAACCCACAGCCACAAAAGAAAGCTCAGCAGAAGGCACAAGGACCCAAAGTGCCCAGTGCCACCTTCTGAGTTTCTGGCCCAGGTCCCACCTCAGCTGTCTGAGGGGGACTCCTCCTCAGCAGTGGGAGGACGTCTGACTCAGTTCTACAACCAGTGGAAATGTATAACATCAGACAAATGGGTTCTCCAGATAATCCGTGAGGGGTACTCTCTCAGTCTTTCGGAACCCCTTCCAGATCATCCTCCCAAATGACATCCCAGGCTGTCGGCAGCACAGTCAGACCTTCTTGCTTCCAAGGTACAAGGCCTTCTGAACAACAAGGCAGTAGAAATAGTTCAGCTGGATCAACGAACCACAGGATCTACCTGGACATAAAGTCTTCACCACTCATTCACACTGCTGGGATCTACGCCAGAGGCACTAGGACCCAGCGGGAGCAAACTTTTTGCAGGAGGGTTGGCGCCAGAGATGGAGCCACGAGGGGCAGTGCCTCGGCTGGTGCAGCAATCACTATCTCGGCGTCAACCCTCTCTCCTCAGTTCCTTTTTCCCGCCATCAAGTGCGCTACAGTGACATTCAGCTCGCCGCCGGGAGTTGAACTTCAAACTGGCAGCGTAGTTTTCAGTTCTTTTTTTATTTTGTAGTATTTCTTGAAATAAAGTACCGCTTACTATAATTTATAATAAGAAGAAGTCTCAGCCTACATTGAGGGAGTCGACCATGGCGGGTCAGGTGACGGTAGGGAGACTTCATATGAAAGTTGTTCAGTCAGCCAGGTGGGTCTGGTCCACCGCCCTCTCTAGAGGGGGGCTCTGACAATGGACAGTCCAATGCCGGGGGAGGGCGGTCCCAGAAGCATAAAAAGAAAACGGTTGCACACCGGCACCGTTCGGCCTCGAGCTCTTCTTGACCGTGGGTCCAGAAAAGAAGGCATCGCTCAGGTCGCCTTCTGGTATGTCTGCACATCGATGGTCGGTCATTGAGATCAGTTGCCGGTCTCCTCCGGAGTCGCCGGTTTCTGTCTCCGGTCTCCGACCTCTTCGACATCAGAGCCCTTCCCCGCCTTCTGGTAGGGCTTCAGATGAGCAGCTTCATCAGTGGGCCACTCTGATGGAGCAATGGGCCCTGGAAGGTTGGTCCAGCTGCCTGGCGGTCCTCAAGGGCCCTCGGACCCTTCGGAGATCGGATAGGGCGGTTGGGCCCTCCCTAGTGCATGTGGCGCCTTCTTGATGCCGTCGACTCCACTGTCAGGTGTTCTCCTCCTTACATGGTTGTGGCGCAGGGGGCCACACCGATGCCTCTTTTTCCTGCTTCTTTTCCTTCTTTTGCCTCAAATCTTGGTTTTCGGGGCCCTGCGTTGGTTTCGGCGCCGTCGGCATCAGTGGGTCACTCGGCGCCATCCTTGGCATCTGTGCGTCTGTTGGCGCCGTCCTCGGCACCGTTGGGATTACGGCGCCATCCTCGGCACTGAGGGCTCTGTCAGCACTGTGCTGGGCCAGGCGGCGCCATGCTCTTCTTCGATGCCGAGACTTGGTGTGATGTCTTCCAATCTCCAGGGCTCCTCGTCTCTGAACCCCTTTCCCTTCTATTTTCCTTCTGATTTTCACTCCTTTCCTGTCCATACAGTCCCTCCTGGGCTGTCAGGAGATGATATTGAGCCTGACCCAGACCTTAAGCTGGGTGATGATGTGGAAGGAGTAGGATCTAATCCTGCTGCAGAGCCTGTGGTTGCGGACCTGTCATTTAATTCTCTGCTGAAAAAATTGAATTCCACTCTTTTTCTCCAGACTTTGGATATCTATTCTGGGAAGCTTTTAAGACTCCAGTACCTTCATGCTCCGGACATCCGTATGGATTTAACTCCCCCGGTATAGCCCTTCTTTGAGACGCTTTCTCAAATGGTGTGGAATAATCCTGCTCTCATTCCTTCTGTGGCTAAATCCATAGATAGGAAGTATGCTGCTCCCAAGGATCGACCTATTTTGGCCTCCCAAGCCTTTGTGGACCCTACTGTAGTCTTGGAAGAGAATGATAAGGTCGTCCTTCCTCAGACTACTACGGCTCGACCTATAAACAAAGAATCTCGTAAGATAAATACTTTAGGTAAGAGAGTCTTTGCTGCATCCACCCTGGGTATGCGTATTGCCAGCTACCAGGGCTATTTCTCTCAATATGAGTATATTCTTTGGCATTCACTCAAACAAATGGTTGAAGCTCTACGAGTCGACACTAATTCAGAACTTCTTCAAACCATAACCAGGGTATTGGTCAAGCGACCAGCAGGTTAAAGCGGCTGTGGACGCTTTCGATACTGCCTCCCTAGCGGCCCGGCAGGCATTGTACTCGCCGTCATTCCTGGCTCACGCGCTTCAGGCTTCACAGATGATGCCCAGCAACGGAGTCATGGTGTTGCCCGCCGACAGTGTGTATCTCTTCAGTCCTCAAGTAGAACAAGCTCTAGAGGCCACACAAAGACCAGATCAGCCATTAAATTGACTCAGCCTGCTTCTGCCCCTTCTCGGGGGTGTTAATAAGCACCAGTTTCACAACCATCAGTCCTTTGAGGCAAGGTCAGGGAGGTTTTAACAAAAACAAGCCCCCAGCCCAAAAGAAAATACAACAAGCACAAAGGGCCCAGAGCCCAGTGCCACCTTTTGAGTTTCTGTCCCAAGTCCCACCTCAGCTGCCTGAGGGGAACTCTTCCTCAGCAGTGGGAGGTCGTCTGACTGAATTCTACAACCAGTGGAAGTCCATAACATCGGATAAATGGGTCCTAAGGATAATCCGTGAGGGGTATTCCCTCAATCTTTCAGAGACCCTTCCAGACCGTCCCCCTGAACGACAGCCCAGACTGTCATTACTTCAGTCAGAACTTCTCACTTCCGAGATACAAGGCCTTCTGAACAACAGGGCAGTAGAAATAGTTCTGCTGGATCAACGGAACACAGGGTTCTACTCCATTACTTTCTAGTCCCAAAGAAAACCAGGGGCATGCGCCCCATTTTGGACCTCAGAAAATTGAATAAATTTCTTCACAAGAAAATTCAAACTGATATCGCTAGGAACCCTGTTACCTTTGCTTAATCAACACGACTGACTAGCCTTCCTAGACATGCAGGATGCTTACTAACATATTCCTATTCACCCAAAGCATCACAAATACCTAAGGTTTGTGGCTTTGAGCCAGCATTATCAGTTCAGAGTCCTGTCTTTTGGGCTATCCTCGTCGCTGCGAGTTTTTACTAAGTGTTGTGCAATTCTCGCAGCGCATCTCAGAAAGATCAGAATACAAGTGTTCCCATACCTGGATGACTGGCTTCTAGCAAGTCCTTCTAGGCAAGGAACTCTCGACGCTGTAACCACAGCCACAGACTTTCTCACATCTATGGAAGTTCTGCCAAATCTCAAGAAATCGCAGTTGCAGCCCTCCCAGAAGCTCCTTTTTATAGGAACTCTTCTGGACACCTCCTGTACGAAAGCTTTTCTATCAGAGGACAGAAGGAGTGATATCCTACAGATGGCCCGATACATCAGAGAGAATCGCTCGGGTCAAGCTATCTCGATGCAATGGATGCTGGGTCTCATGGCATCCTCGGTGTTCACTGTACCCCTAGCATGCATCCACATGAGAATCTCTCAGTGGATGCTCAGTGGTCCCCAACCACTCACCCTCAGTCCTTTCTCATCAAGGTGACAGAACCTCTGAAGAGGTCACTCACCTGGTGGTCGCAAGAGGACAACCTTCTGGAAGGTATCCCTTTGCTCCCTGGATCATCAGATTTCACATTACCAAGACCAGCGTCCCTGATGGGGTGAGGAGCTCCCTGTCAGAATCTCCACACACCCAAAATCGTGGGCTCAAGAGCGAGTCCCAGCTTCACATAAATGTCCTAGAAATGAGCCGTCCTTTATGCAGTTAGGTGCTTTGAAGGACATTCTCTGTCTCAAGAACATTCTACTTCAAGCGGACAACAAAGCAGTGATGTATTACATCAACAAGCAGGGTGGTGCACACTCTTACCCTTTATGCAGGGAAGCGATGAGAGTGTGGGAATGGTGCCTAGAGCACAAGGCTGTAATCCACGCAGTCTACCTGCTGGGAGTGCAGAACGAACTGGCAGACCCTCTCAGCAGAACGGAGACAGATCCTCATGAATGGTGTCTCTACTCAACCGTAGTTCAGTCACTATTTGCAGAGTGGGGAACTCCAGACCTGGACCTTTTTGCATCCCCACTCAACACAAAACTGCCTCTCTTCTGCTGTAGAAATCCAGGGCCTAGCATTTTCTGTCAGTATGCATTCAGGCTGCAGTGGACAAAACACTTTCTATATGCCTTTCCTCCTCTTCCTCTAATTCAGAGGGTACTTCTCAAGTTCGAGTCCCAGGGGAACAAAATGATCCTCATTGCTCCCTTCTGGCCTCGACAGATATGGTTTCCGTTACACAACAGTATGTCAGAAACCCCTCCGAAAGCACTTCCCCTTCAGTCGAACCTTCTGACTCAGGGGCCTGTGATCCATCCTAATCTGAGGTCGCTTCACCTTCACGCTTGGCTCCTGAGGAGATAGAAGTGAACAGGTTCAGTGTCTCTCACAGAGTTTCAGATATTCATTTGGCTGCGCACAAGCCAGCTATTAGAAAAACTTACACAGCCAAATGGAAGTGTTTTTGTCTCTGGTGTGCGAAATCCTCTTTGAATCCTTTTTCCTGCCCACCAAATAAAGTTCTAGAGTGCCTTTTAGTCCTCTCAAATTCAGGTCTACAATACTCTACAGTCAAAGTTCACCTTTGTGCCATTTCAGCTTATCATGAGCCAGTACTTTCCTTGTCACTGGCTCAGTTACCAATAGTTGAGAGGTTTCTTAAGGTTATTCTGCATACCAGACCTCCTATTAGAGACCCAGTCGCGGCCTGGGACATTACTCTTGTTCTTAGACATGCTCACTCGAAAGCCTTTTGAGCCTCTAGCTACCTGTGAGCTGAAATTCCTCACTTGGAAAACGGCCTTCCTGGTGGCCATTACCTCGGCCCGCAGGGTCTCTGAAGTACATGCCTTGGTCACAGACCCTCCGTATACTGTGTTTCATAAGGACAAAGTAGTTCTTAGGACCCATTCTAAGTTTCTCCCTAAGGTTGTTTCAGAATTCCATCTAAACCAACCTTTAATTCTACCTACTTACTTTGCGAACTTCCAAAATGAAGGAGAATGTACCCTTCATTCTTTAGATGTCAAAAGAGCTCTGCATTTCTATTTAGCTAGAACAAAACAAGTTCGCAAAGCTTTACAACTGTTTGTTTCCTTCAGCGAGACCCGCATGGGTCAACCTGTCGCTATCAGATGCATTTCAGCATGAATGGTGGCATGCCTTCGCCACTGTTATTCCATGGCGCAGGTTAAACTGGAGGGAAGAGTGTACGCTCACTCTGCTAGAGCAGTCGCGGCATCCCTGGTGGAAATCCGCAACGTGCCCATTGCAGACATTTGCAATGCGGCTACCTGGAGCTCAGTGCATTCTTTCGTCAAGCACTATTGCCCTGGATATCCATGCCAGGTGACATCTTTCATTTGCCAGGACCATCCTTAACAGACTTCTGTCCTAAATTTGTGAGCTCTTGGTCTCTTCTGCCACCCTTTCGGGGGATTATTAGCTCGGTACTCTCCCATCAGTGTGAATGAGTGGTGGAGACTTTTTTGTCCAGGAAGATATGGAAATTACGTACCTACCGTAATTCTTTGATCTTCTTGGACGAAGTCTCCACTCATTCTCTCCCTCCATCTCCCAAGCTCACTTCTGTTGTTGGTCCTCACTCCCTCGATCTTTAGGCTGTAGAAACTTCTTTGTTGACCCTTCTTACTCACGGGTCTTCGGACTATCTTATGTCCGGTTTTGTTAGACTGTTCTTCTAGGTTGAATTCGGCTGCACCTCCTCGGGGGATACTGAAGCGGTTGAAGTCGGCCCTTGAGATAGTCGTGCGCACAAGCTGGGCTCACGGCTCCATCTCTGGCGCCGGCCGTTTTACAAAAAGTTTGCTCCTGCTGGGTCCTAGCGCCTCCGGTAGTCCATCAGTGTGAATGAGTGGTGGAGACTTGGGTCAAGAAGATCAAAGAATTACAGTAGATGCGTAATTTCCATTTCTCGTGGTGCACCTCAGGAAAATCGGAATACAAGTGTTCCCATATCTGGATGACTGACTCCTAGCAAGTCCCTCCATACAACAGACTCTGGAGGCCGTGGCCACGATCTCAGACTTCCTCACGTCCATGGGAGTCATCTTGAATGTCAACAAATCGCAGTTGCAGCCCTCCCAGAAGCTCCTCTTCATAGGAACTCTTCTGGACACCTCCTGTGCAAAGGCTTTTCTTCCAGAGGGCAGAAGGAGCGATATCTTGCAGATGGCCCGATACATCAGAGAACACAGCTCGGTTCAAGCTATCTCGATGCAACAGAAGCTGGGCCTCATGGTATCCTCGGTGTTCACTGTACCCTTAGCTCGTCTTCACATGAGAACCTCTCAGTGGGTGCTCAGTGGTCCCCAACCACTCACCCTCAGTCCTTTCTCAAGGTGACGGAACCTCTGAAGAGGTCGCTTGCCTGGTGGTCGCAGGAGGACAATCTTCTGGAAGGATATCCCTTTTCCCCTCTGGATCATCAGATCTCCATTTCCACGGACGTGTCCCTTCTGGGTTGGGGATCCCACTGCCAGGATCTCCACACCCAGGGTACGTGGACTCCGGACGAGGCCCAACTTCACATAAACATCCTGGAAACAAGAGCTGTCCTCTATGCAGTCCAAGCCTTAAAGGACATACTCTGTCACAAGAACATTCTCCTTCAAACGGACAAGGCAGTGATGTACTACATCAACAAACAGGGCAGTGCATACTCTTACCCCTTATGCAGGGAAGCAATGAGATTGTGGGAGTGGTGCCTCTAACACAAGGCTCTGATTCGGGCGGTTTACCTACCTGGAGTACAAAACAAGGTGGTAAGACCGTCTCTCAGCAGAACAGAGACTGATCCTCACGAGTGGTCCCTCGACTTAACCATCGTTATCACTCTTCAAAAAGCGGGGAACTCCAGACCTAGACCTTTTTGTGTCCTCACTCAGCGCAAAACTGCCTCTTTTCTGCTCCAGAAATCCAGGACCTGGCATTTTTTGTCAGGCTGTGTTCAGGCTGCGGTGGACAAGAAGCTTTCTATGCACTTTTCCTCCTCTTCCCCAATTCAGAGGGCACTGCTCAAATTGGAGTCTCGGGGCAGAATGATTCTCATTGCCCCTTCTGGCTTCGAACAGATATGGTTCCGCTACTCAACAGTCTTATTGGACCCCAAGAAACTTCCCTTCTGACCCAGGGTCCCGTGGTCCATCCCAACCTAAGGTCGCTTCACCTTCACGCTTGGCTCCTGAAGAGATAGAGGTGAATAGGTTCAATGTTTCTCTTAGAGTTTCAGATATTCTTTTGGCTGTGCGTAAGCCGACCACTAGAAAAACCTACACAGCCAAATGAAAGCGTTTCTCTATCTGGTGTGCAAAATCTTCTTGGAACCCTTTTTCCTGCCCACCGAATAAAGTCTTAGAGTATCTCTTAGACCTCTCAAATACAGGTCTGCAGTACTCCACAGTCAAAGTTCATCTTTGTGCCATTTCGGCACATCATGAGCTGGTACTTTCCGTGTCACTGGCTCAGTTGCCTGTAGTTAAGAGATTTCTTAGGGGTATTCTGCATACTAGACCTCCTATCAGATGTCCATTCGCAGCCTGGGACATTAACCTTGTGCTAGACATGCTCACTCGTAAACCTTTTGAGTGTCTAGCTACTTGCGACTTGAAGTTCCTCACTTGGAAAACAGCCTTTCTGGTGGCCATTACGTCGGCCCGTAGAGTTTCAGAAACACATGCACTGGTCACAGACACACACACACACACAGACAGACACCCGCACACTGTATTTCACAAGGACAAAGTAGTTATTGGGACTCCTCCTAAGTTTCTCCCTAAAGTTGTCTCAGAATTCCATCTAAACCAACCTTTAGTCCTTCCTACCTACTTTACGAACTTCCAGAATGAAGGGGAGCATACCCTTCATTCGCTGGATGTTAAGAGAGTGCTACGGTTCTATCTAGATGCAGTAGAACAAAAGAAATTTGCATGGCTCAACAACTGTTTGTTTCCTTCAGCAAGACCCGGCTGGGTCAACCTATTGCTATCAGATGCATTTCAGCGTGGCTGGTGGCATGCCTTCGCCACTGCTATTCTATGGCACAGGTCAAGCAGGAAGGCAGAGTGTACACTCACTCTACCAGAGCAGTTGCGGCATCTCTGGTGGAAATCCACAATGTGCCCATTGCAGATATTTGCAATGCGGCTACCTGGAGCTCCATGCATACTTTCGTTAAGCACTACGTCTTGGATGTCCATGCCAGATGACATCTGTCATCTGGCAGGACCATTCTTAACGGACTTGTGTCCTAAGTATGTGAGCACTTTATCTCCTGCCACCCATCTCGGGGGATTATTAGCTCGGTTCTCTCCCATTAGTGTGAATGAGTGGTAGAGACTTTATGTCCAGGAAGATATAGAAATTATGTACCTACCATAATTCTTGATCTTCTTGGACAAAGTCTCAACCACTCATTCAGATGCCCACCCACCATCCCCCGAGCTCCCTTCGCTGTTTATGGTCTTCACTCCCTCAGTGTCTGAGCTGTGAAGACTTCTTTTTGTTGACCCTTCTTACACGGGTCATTTGGACTATCTTATGTCCGATTTTTAGGTTAGTCCTTCTAAGTTGGACCCAGGATCCTGGCCAGGCAGTGATGTCCTTGACTCAAGAAGCAGGTCTGACGCAGGTCATCTCAGTACCGACCAGACTGAACTACAAACAGGAACCACAACACCCTCGACTGGGCCTAGGTGTCAAATCCCTCTAACATACAGTGTCGCGGGCACAATGGCAGACTCCCTGGTGACCATTCCCGATTTTCTGTACATGGAAAAACAAACCACCAAAGGTCCAGCCAAGAATCCTCTCCTCCGTGACTACTCCAGTTTCTCAGAGCTGCAATTCAATAACTATCTAAGTAGCGGGACTGGAGCCCCATAAATACTCTCCCAACTCTTTCTGAGGCTTTGTCCTTACTTCCAGGGCGAACTCAACACAGCTGCCAATCTCCTCGCTCCTATTAAGAGACTGAGGGTAAAGGCAGCTGCTTCAAGTGGATCACTCCCTCCCTTAAAGTCCTCATGGCCACTCGGGACAAAGCCTGGAAAAAGTTTAGGCTCTCCTTCTCATCGGCAGATCTTGAGGATTACAAAGCCCTAAGAAACAAAGCCAAGAGAGCCATTAAACTTGCTAAGCAAGAGTACCTAACACACCTCAGAAATCCAGCCTGGGCAACCCTAAGCAATTCTGGAACCATATTAGCGATCTTATCAAGGGAGTAAAAGCCTGAATCCTGCCCCTGGAGATCAGCAGTCAGCTCTCAACTGACTCTTCTCAAATATCTGCTGCCCTCAACAGGCACTTCTCAGACCCTAGAGGCCTATAAGACATGCCATCCCCTCCAACCTCCCTTCAGCCTCAGCTGAAGCAACTCCTGCAGGCGTCCCTCTTTCACCTGAGACTGGCCAAGCGGACAGAAGTCCTCACCCTCCTAAGGAACTTGAAACCCAAAGGGTCAGGTGGACCTATGGGATCAGCCCCGGCTTCTCAAGGCAGGCGCGACCTCCTTATCCTGGCCTATACTATGCTCCTCAATAGATCACTAAGGGAAGGAGCAGTCCCCGACCAGTGGAAACACGCTATTGTCGTACCTATCCACGAAGGGGGGCCTAGGGATAAACTAAATAACTATAGGCCTATCTCCCTCCTCTGCTCACTCGCCAAGGTGCAAGAAAGGATAGTTTACAACCAACTCAGAGACTACCTAGAAGCACACCTGCTCCTTGCCCCCTCCCAACACGGATTCAGACCAAACCATGGAACTGATACTGCCCTCATCAACTTCTCAGATGAAGTTCTTGGGGCAGTTGACAAAGAGTACCCACTGGGGCAGTCTTTATTGACTTATCCAAGGCGTTCGACCTCGTCGACCACAACCTGCTGCTACAAAAGCTGCAAAATATTGGCCTTGACACCCATGCCCTCAAGTGGTTCGGAAGCTACCTATCAGGAAGGGCTCAGAGGGTCACATGGAAAAACGTCACATCTGATCTGGTACCCCTAAATCAGGGTGTACCTCAGGGATCTATTCTAGGCCCCCTACTATTTTCCCTGTTCACTAATGAACTAAGCTCCTTCTGTGGGGAGAGTTCGGTCGTACAGTATGCAGATGACACTGTCATTTTCCGTCCCATGGGTGATGTAGCTACTCAAGGCCCTATCCTCCAAAAGGATCTTACATCCCTCGAGACTTGGCTATGCAAGAACAGAATGGTACTCAATCCTGACAAGACCAAGGCAATGCTATTACACTAAGATCCCTAGGACTTGACAGGTCCTCCCTCCTCGCTTAACCACACTCTCTGGCAAAGACATCAATGTAGTTCCCTCCCTTAAATACCTAGGCTTTTACGCCGACCAGAACATCACTTACAAGGAACATGTAGACCAGGTCACAAGGACCCTGACGCAACTCGGCACCTGTACCGACTCAGACCAGCTCATCCCTGAGGCCAGGCTCTCCATTGCCACTAGTGTCCTGCTTCCTACTCTGACCTTTGCGGCCCCGATAACACAGGGCATGGGAAAGCAAGAGAAAACCAGGATGCAAACCCTGTACAATAAAATAGCTCGATTTGCCACTCAAGACCACCCACAACGTCACCACTGCGACACTCTAGCCCAGGTCAGCTGGCCTTCATTGGTTGCTCGCCTCCAATTTCCTCTGCTTGTCCAGGCCTACAAGCTTCTCTCACCCCATGCTCCGCCTAGTATTGCCAAAACCATAACTCTCAAGCTTAACCCGAGGAACCTTAGGACCTCAGCAAGAACACTATTAAAAGTCCCTAGGGTAAGGACAAACGCCGGCGTTAGGTCCTTTTCCTCCCAAGCACCTTTCCTATGGAACAAGCTCCCCCCCTCTGTCCAAGACGTCCCCTCACTCACTACCTTCCACACCAGGCTCAAGTCCCATATGCTGACCTCAAGCTCATGCCACTGCCATGGATCATAAGGCTCCTTAGGCATTCCCCTCCTCCCACCACACCTTCTACTAAGAAATGCCTACCTATTGCTCTCATTACCTGGGGTCAAATGCTTCCTTCTGAATTAAACCACATACTGAGAATTACCTACTCAAACTGTGTCATGATGATAACCATGCCTGTACCCACTGTGTCCTTGAACGTCCACATGTTGTAACAAACAATGTATACAAATGTTCTTTTTGTTTTGCTCTTTCTGTGTATTACTAGTATTGTTATCCCGGGTCGCCCCTGAAAAAGGGACCTTCGGGGCCCAGTGGGCCTACCCGGTCACCAAAATTTAGTAAATAAATAAGTTAGTTATGCTGCATTTCCTCAGAAAAAAAGGTACTGAGGCAGTTGGAGGGTCGACGCCGAGATAGTCATTACCGCACGAGCCATGGCTCGCGGTGCCACTTCATCGCGGCTCCATCTAGGACACCGGCCCTCCTGAAAAAGGTTTGCTCCCGCTGGGTCCTAGCGCCTCCGGCGAACTCCCATTAGTGTGAATGAGTAGTGGGGACTTTGTCCAAGAAGATCAAGAATTACCGTAGGTATGTAATTTCCATTTCTGTCACCTTCCCTGACAGCCTCAACTCCTGAAATACTGGACTCAGGGTGTGAATCCCTGCCAGCATGTCAAGCGGGTGCCGCTCTGTTTGGCACCATGGACTTGGCTAGCCGGCCAAAGATTTAAGCAGGAGGCTAAGATGCTAAAATAACTCTCAAACAATCTGTAAAGGCTAAAAAGAGCAAATCACAGGACACCTGTTCGGGTGGCGGAGTTGGGTGTGTCATAGGATCGGAGAAGTATGTTGACCATCATCAATGCATCCAGTCAGGGCCATCTTTTCCCTGCTTGCTCCCACTGGCTCCCCCATCTGTGCATATGCTTGCACATTGCAGTGTCTTGTGATGGAAGCGTACGACCTGGCATTCTCCCTCGCACTGTCAAGTGCACCACCACCAGGAGCCACACTACGAGTAACATCCGTTGACCACCCTTCTGGGAGGAGATCACCTAAACAGACTGCTCTGTATCTGGCTCCTTGCTGGTTTCCACTCCTGATGTCTTGGTCTCTGGGCATGAACATGGAATTCCACTGTGCCAGAGCCAATCTCCTACTGCTCAATACACAGAGCAGAGCATCTTTTCCGAACTTATCAGTGTGTCTTTAGTTCTTGCCTTAGTCCAGGATTAGAGGTGAGCCAAGGAAATGTTGACAGTGCTCTGACTACTTGAATTCAGTTCGCTGTCCGTACTTAGTTTCCACTGAGCATGCTGAATCACAGGAACAATCTTCAAGCTTGACTCCTCTTATCACCCATGGTGTCATCCTTTGGTTCCACTCTCACTGAATTCAGATCTTCTAGGGACGTGGATATGATGTACTATCCACACTTCTGGCAGTGTCCTTTCCCCTTTAAGGCTTGCTAGAACGTCTTCAAGCTGGCTCCTTACACCCACCCACTCGGGTGGTATCTCCTTCGGAACCACCCCATGACTTCAGATCTTCCTTTCCGCTGGAAGAAGAAGGTTCTCTCCTTACCACTATCTCACTGAGTAAGCCGTTTGCTTATAAAAACCTTTCACATTGCAGATATTTTGTCTTCAGGCAATTCCTTCACTTCATCCGTGATGGACGACTCTTAACACTGGGATTCAAAAAATGTGCATGTGGCCAGAAGATGGCCTGGATGGACCCACACACCATGTTTCGTCTACTGCCTCGGCCACGAACTCTATCCCCAGGCATGTGAACTGTGTCCAACCTTGCATCCTACTACGTTGGAAGATCGACACACTTGACGACTTCTCGGGCACCCTGATAAACAGGATCCTTCCGTTAAATCTAAAGATGCCAATCAGGCGGTTTCCACAGCTGCAGGGTCCGCTGAACAACTTAAGGCATTTGGAGAAGCTGCAGCTCAGGCCGCAGAGCATGCTTCTTCGGCTTTGGCCTTTTTTCTGCTTCCTTTAGGTGCCACCTTTTCTGGGGCATTTCGAGTTGTGTGCCAGACCCTTCCCACCTTTATGTGTGGGCCCATGTTTAGTTAGAAAATCTCAGTCTAAAGAAAGAGACTAAAAGAAATCTCGCCATTGATCATGGGATCATGAGCACTCTCTCTGGCCTCTGATTCCCGTGCTTCTATGGAGGTTTGCCTACAGTCAATCCTATGGCCCTGGCTGCTGGCTCCACGGTCTCCCTGTCTGGCCAGTTGGTGGAGATGCCCATCGACCAACCTCTCAAGATTTTTCTCGAGGCAGTTGACCCGTTGTCACCAGATGAGGCGATACACTCCTCTCTAGGTGGTCCCTGCCTGTTACTTCATGGGGTGGGTCAGACCAGCAAGCTGATCTGGCTCCCTCTGAGACCCACCATATCACTTGATCCACAAGGTGTTGCTAAAGGCGCAGCAATCTTGTTGGCCCCGGACTGGACCTGTTTTTTCTAGGGAGGACGCAAAGCTGAGGCTGATCTGTGCCCACCCCCCTCAGCAGGGACGCTGTAGGGGGTGCCTTCTCGAGGCCCTGGACCCCAGGCCTCCTCTATGCCTTCCCTCTATTTCCCTTGATCCACAAGGTGCTGCTCAAGGCAAGGAGGGACACAAGACACAGGTGATCCTGATGGATCTGGCCTGGCTACACCATTTGTGGTACCCTGATCTCCTCAGCCTCAGCAGCAAACTCCCGAGATGTCTCCCTCCACGCCTGGACCTACTCTCTTGTAATCGGGGAAGATACTCCACCTGGACCATCAATCTCTGCCTGACAGCCTGGTGCCTGGCGGCCTAGAGTTTCAGGCTTTGGGTCTCTCCAGCGATGTCCTCACTGTGGTTGGGCTTGGCAGTGGAGTCGACCGAAAATGCTATGCCTTCAAATGGAAGTGATTCTCCATTTGGTGCCAGAGCAAGTGACTCAACCCTTTAGCTTGTCCAGTGGCTAGCATTCTTGACTACCCTGGTCCCTCTCTCCAGTTGGGCCTTCGAGTCCGACAACCCTAAAGGTGCACCTGGCTGCCATCTCTGCTTACTGGGCATGGGCTGGTATGCAGTCGGCACAGGAGAAGGTGGTCTGGCAATTTTCAAGGGCCTTGACTACATTTCCCCTCTGATCGTGAACCACCCTACCTTGGGACTTGTTACTAGTATTGGCAAAGCTCACTGGCAGCCATTTGAACCAATGCACAGGTGTGAGATGTCTCACCTGTCATGAAATACTGGCTTCCTAGTGGCTGTCATGTCAGCCAGAAGGATCAGTGAGCTCCAGGCGCACTCGGTAGAGTCTCCTTACCTGATCTTCCACAGGAATAAGGTTGTCCTTTGTCCCAACCCAAAGTTCCTCCCGAAGGTTGTGTCGGATTTCCACCTTAACCTGGTGATTAATCTCCCAGTGTACTTCACCAGTCACGCCTTGGAGGCCAAGCACAGGCTCCATACCGTGGACCTGCGGAGAGTGGTTGCCTACTATAAGAAGCGTACAGCTGGAGTTTGGAAAGAGGTTCGCCAACTATTTACCTACGCTGAAGCCACACCTGGCAAACCAGCAGCTGAGCAGATGATTGGCAGGTGAAGTGTTTCCTGCATCGACCTCTGCTATAGGTTGGTGGGCAGTAAGCCTTCAGTAGGGATAAGGGCTCATTCCACCCATCATACGGCTGCCTCAGTGGCTGCTTCTAGGGATGTCCCTATCCAGGAAAAATGTAGGGCTGCTGCCTGAATGTCAGCATACACCTTTATCTCCCACTACCACATCGACCTCGAGTCATGCCGGGATGCTGGTTTTGGGGCCTCAGTTCTCTAATCTCTGTTCCCTAAATAGGGAGTGTGTGCCTTGCCCCCTTCTTCTGTAGAGCTACTTGGAGTCTGCCAGCAGTGTGGATAGTTTATAAGAACATGTTGGCAGATGGGGGGACCATGTGGCCCTTCAAACAACATGAAGTCTTGCTATATTATGACAATTGCAGTTTGTCCCACCATTAGAACTGCTCCGGAGGTGAAATAGTTAACTTCCATGCCAGGCATGGAACTTAGAGCACGGGCTCGGTTAGAAAAGCTCTGTCTGGGATATTTCAAACTGAAACTGTCAGATTCTTTTCTCCGCCTCACTGAACAAGTCGCTCGGAGATTCCTCCTACTGCTCGGTTCATTTCTCGGTTTAAAGAGTTTTCACGTGGCAGGAGCCTCCAACACTCTGGCCGATGCCCTAAGCTGGATAGGTGCTGCATCTCACGAGTGGTCTCTCCTGCCGGAGGTAGTACACAATCTGTTCTCCCACTGGGGCACACCTCAGGTGGACCTGTTTCCCTCCAGTGAGAATGCGAAGCTGAGGCTGTTTCATGCCCGCCCCCCTCTGCAGGGCTCGCTGCAGGGGGATGCCTTCTCGAGGCCGTGGACCCCAGGCCTCTTCTATGCCTTTTCTCCCATTTACCTTGATCCACAAGGTGCTGCACAAGGCGAGGAGGGACAAGGCGCAGGTGATTCTAGCAGCCCAGACTGGCCCCGTCAGTTCAGGTATCCAGATCTCCTCAGCTCCAGGCTCCCGAGGTGGCTTCCAGCCCGCCCGGACCTGATCTCAGTCAACCAGGGGAAGGTACTCCACCCGGACCTTCACTCCCAGCACCTGACAGCCTGGTTCCTGAGCGGCTAGAGTTCCAGGCCTTGGGTCTTTCCGACAAGGTCTTCAGTGTTGTTGAGGCATCCCGTAAGGAGTTGACCAGAAAATGCTATGCCTTCAAATGGAAGAGATTCTCCATTTAGTGTCAGGATAAGGGGTTGGATCCTCCTCCTGTTCCTTAGCCAGCATTCTGGATTACCTGTGGTCCCTTTCTCAGCTAGGGCTTTGGTCGTCGATCCTTAAGGTGCACCTGGCAGCAATCTCTGCTTACCAGGCGTGGGCCGGAAAGCAGTCAGTGGCGTAGGAGAAGGTGGTCGGGTGCTTTTTCAAAGGCTTTGATCACATATCCCCTCCGGTGCGAGAACCTCCACCTCTGTGGGATCTACTGCTGGTACTAGCTAAGCTCATGGGCAAGCCATTCGAACCGATGCACAGGTGTGATATCTCTCACGTGTCGTGGAAGACCACCTTCTTGGTGGCTATCACGTTATCCTGGAGAGCTCCAGGCACTTTCCATCGAGTCTCCTTATCTGGTCTTCCACAGGGACAAGGTTGTCCTGCGCCCCCACCCGAAATTCCTTCCGAAGGTGGTGTTGGAGTTTCACCTTAACCAGGTGTTGACTCTGCCAGTGTTCTTCCCCACTCACACCTCGGAGGCCGAATATAGGCTCCATACTTTGGACCCTAGAAGAGCGTTCTCTTATTACAAGGAGCAGACGGCTGAAATTCGGGGAGAGGTTCGCCAGCTGTTTGTCACTTGCGCTGAAGCCGCACCTGGCAGACCTGCAGCCAAGCGGACGACAGGCAGGTGGGTCTCCTCCTGCATAGATCTCTACTATAGGTTGGCGGGCATGGAGCCTCTCAAAGGGATAAGAGCTCATTCTACCCGCCATACCGCTGCTTCATTGGCTGCTTCCAGGGACATCCCTATCCAGGAGATCTGCAGGGCTGCTACCTGGAAGTCAGCACACACCTTCATTACCCATTACCACATCGACCTTGAGTCACGCCGGGATGCTGGTTTTGGGACCTCAGTTCTCCAGTCCTTATTCCCTAAATAGGGGGTGCACGCCTTGCCTCCCTCCTCCCGGAGAACTGCTAGGAGTCTGCCAATAAGTGTGGCTTGAACAACATATCCATGTCCCTAGAAATGCCCGTTACTCACCTGTAACAGGAGTTCTAGGAGCGGTATATGTTGTTCATCCACACAACCCACCCGACCTCCCCGGCTTCGATGCACAACCTGGCTCCCAGCGGGCTAGATGTGGCGTCATGGAGCGAAGCCGAGAGTTTTACCACCCGGGTGGGTGGGAGGAGCCAGCTTGAAGACTTTCCGGCAAGATTTAGAGTGGCAAGGAACCTGCCAGTAAGTGTGGATGAACAATATATATACCACTCCTAGAACTCCTGTTACAGGTGAGTAACCTGTATTTCTCGATCGGATCGCTGAACCGATCCAACATATTTGAATTTGTGTGTTTTCCTATAGTGTGTGGTTACCGGTCCTTATCGGTTTAAACAAAAAAAGTGGTTTAATGTTTTTTTCCAATACCAGTAACACGGTTAGAAACCGATAAGGGAGTCTTGCCTGGCGGTTGCCCAGAAAAGGGTAAGTTTGCTTAGGTTGGCCATGTCTGAGAAACCCAAGAGAAAAACTGGGCCCACTGGGTTTCAGCACTGCAGTGAGTGTGGGGAGGTCTTCGCTAAGGCCGATCCCCACACCACTTGTGTTTATTGTCTGGGGTTTGACCACCTTGATACAGACTGCCAAATATGTAAAAACTTTCCTAAATCTACCCTTGGAAAAAGATTAGGTAGGCTTAAGGAAAGGGAGGCCGAGAAGTCTGCTGACCCGGATGGCCAGCCCAGTTCAGTTCCGACCGAACCAGAAGTAGTGCCCTCTGACTAGGGCGATACTTCTTTGGGCAAGAGGAGAGCCGATCCTGAGGGATCGGTTCCTACAAAGAAGAAACATAAAGAAAAATCAGCCGGTTAGGATCCGGAGTTTCATGTTCCGACCGCTGATGAGATTGCCCGAGCAATTCGGATTGTTGAATCGCTTCGCCTGGTTCCTTCCGATCCGGCTCTGTTAGCAAGGAGTTCGGTCCGGTCGGTTCCTTCGGTTCAGGGTTATGCCCCTGAAGATTTTTATGAACTGGAATTTGAGAAGGAGGGGGATTATGAGCAAAATGATGAGTATGATGGAGCAGAAAGTCTGGATTTGCCAATGGAATGGGACATCTCCCCAGACAGACCTTCTGGTGTTTCCCCTCCTAGGCTCTCTTGAGTCCCTTCCCGACTATCTGTTTTACAGAAAAGTGGTTGAAACCCTCCAGCTCCCTATGGAGGAGGTTACAGAGGATCAAGAGGAGCCTGATTTTGTTGAAATGTTGGACACACCAGAGTCCAGGAGGCTGTCTACTCCCCTACACAAATCTTTTGGGAAACAGACACAAACAATTTTATTGTCTCCAAATTCTGTACCCCCTGTTGATAAAAGAATGGACAAGAGGTATTTCTTATCAGGCTCAGACACAGAGTTTTTCTATCAACAGTGCAGCCATGTTGGGGTCATGCAGGCTGCAGCCTGTGACAGGGCTGATGTTACCTTGGCTTCACACCACCCAGATAAAGACTCCAGGAGGATGTATGCATTGGCAAAGAAACAGTACATGGCATCCTGTTTGGGACTCAGTCAGGCTAATTATTTGGCCTATACAGCCAGGTACCAGAAGTCCAGGTGGGACACTGTACTGGCACTGGCTAAACAGACCCCCCAAGCTGGCCAAGGAGCTGGAGAAGGTGGCTGATGATGGGATTGAGGCATCTAAGGTACAATTTCATGCTGCTGTGGACTCCAGCGATGTGTCAAGAGTCATGGCTGCATCTGTGGCTCTTCGGAGAATGGCTTGGCTCAGATGTACTGGCCTCTCACAGGACACCCAGGCTAAGGCCATGGATTTCCCTGTGTAAGGTAATTCTCTGTTTGGGGAGCAGACAGAGAATTACATGAAAAAGATGGAGGAATATAGGACCATTTATAGGAGTGCAGAGGCCAAGGAGATGCAGGCAACTCCTCAAAGGCAGCAATCTAGGGGCAGGGGCAGGCCTTTTCATAGGCCTTTCTACCAAGCACAGGCCTCTTCTCCCTTTTCTCAGAGGGGGTTCTTCAGAGGGAGAGGCAGAAGGGGGATGAGCAGGGCTGCATCCACTCCTCAGCCTAAGGCCCCTGCCAAGCAGACACTCTGATGGGTCTGCCCGGGTCGACTCTCCTATCCCTGCAGGGGGCAGGCTGGCTTACTTTGTCCAGGACTGGATGTCTGTTACTTCAGACAAGTGGGTCCTGGAAGTAGTATGCCAGGGATTGGTTCTCAGCTTCAAAAAATGTCCGAAGAAGATGAGAGCCAGATCTTTTCCACCTGCAAGTCTCTCCGAAACCCTTGCCCTAGAGGCAGAGGTTTCATCTCTTCTGGCCTTAAGAGCCACAGAGAGTTCCTACCCTACAGTGGGGCAAAGGTCTGTACTCCAATTACTTCCTTACCCCAAAAAAGACGGGAGTGGCGACCCATCCTAGATCTAAGATACCTGAACAAACATCTTTTAAAACCAAGTTTCAAGATGGTGACTCTGGGAATAATTCTTCCCTCCCTAAGGCCAGGGGACTGGCTAGCCTCCCTGGACCTCAAAGATGCCTACTTTCACATCCCCATCAGGTGCTCCCACAGAAAGTACCTCAGGTTCAAGTTGCCCTCAGGCCATTATCAGTTCAAAGCAATGCCCTTCGGTCTAACATCAGCTCCAAGGGTTTTCACAAAGTGCCTGGGAGTAGTAGTTGCCTTTCTAAGAAGGCAGAAGATTACAATTTTTACGTATTTTGTCGACTGGCTCATAGTGGGTCAGTCTGCAGACCAAGTCAAGTCAGACCTGCAAGTGAGTCAGGAAGTGCTCACTTCCCTGGGATTTCGTCTCAAGCTCTCAAAGTCGGTTCTCGAACCGGTGCAGCTTCTTACCTTTATAAGGGCAGAGCTAGATACTGTCAAAGCAAAAGCCTTTCTTCCCCTGGAAAGGGCAAGAGTTCCTATAGAACTGGCTTCTTCTTTCAGCCTTCAGATGTCCCGACCAGCAAGGCACTTCCTTCAGCTCTTGGGCCACATGGCAGCTTCTGCAGAGGTGGTCCAAGGGGCAAGATTCCAGATGAGGGACATTCAGTTCTATCTGAGGGCCTTTTGGTCCCAAAGGAAGGATCCTCTTACCAAACTGATTCCAGTGACTCAGACACTGATCCAAGCTCCTCAATGGTGGCAGGATCAGGACAGTTTAAGGCAAGGGGTCCCATTTGTCTCTCAGCCTCATTCGGTGGTCCTTACATCGGATGCTTCCCTTTTTGGGTGGGGAGCCCATCTGGGGGCTCTCAGAGCCCAGGGACGGTGGTCCCCTCAGGAATCCCTTCTTCATATTAATCTCCTCGAACTCGGGGCAGTTTCTCTGGCCCTGTAGGCTTTCTCTGTCAGTGCAGAACAAGGTGGTTCTGATCAGAACAGACAGCACCACCACCATGTGGTACATCAACAAGCAGGGAGGCACTCGGTCCACGAAAGCCATGAAATTGTGTTCCCTGGCTTATTCTCTGCAGACCTCTCTGATAGCAGTCCACCTTCCAGGGAAGGATAATGTGCTAGCAGATGCACTAAGCAGGATCTCCCAGGGCCATCACGAATGGTCCCTGGACCCTCAGGTGTTGAAAGTGTTTTTTTTCAAGGTGGGGCACTCCAGAGGTGGATCTCTTTGCAGCCCCAATCACCAACTTTCTCTGTTTTGTTGCAGACTCCCAGTCTTGGGCTCAGTCCCTCTGGATGCTCTGGCATTGAACTGGGAAGGGAAATTTCTCTATGCCTTCCTTCCCTTTCCTCTACTGTTCAAGGTTCTGGTCAAGGTAAGGTCACAACCCTGCAAAGTGATTGAGTGCTCCAGATTGGGCAGGCAGCCCTGGTACCCCTTCTTACTGTCCCTAGCAGTCCATCTTCCTCCGTCTCTTCCCAGGAATTACAACCTGTTAACCTCCTCTCAGGGGTGGATCTGGTACCCCAATCTTCGATCTCTCAATCTCAAGGCATGGCTCTCCCAAGGGGTTCTGGATATTCTCAAAGCCTCTCGAAAGCCTGCCACAAGAAAGACTTACAACTCCAAATGGAAAAGATTCAGCATTTGGTGTTCCAAGAAGCGTATCTCTCCAGACACTGCTGAATTGCCTACAGTTCCTGACTATATGGTCCATCTTAATGGCCTAGGCCTCAGACCAGCTACTCTCAGGGTGCACTTGTCAGCTGTCTCTGCTTTCCTGTCGGTGGGAAAGCCTTCCTCACTGTCCTCTCACCCTGTATTCTGTAAATTTTTCAAAGGATTGCTTCATACCAGTCCTCCCTTTAGGGATCCTGCTTCTGCCTGGGACTTAAATGTTTGCATTGCTCAACTTATGCAACCCCGTTTTGAGCCTATGTCCTCAGCATAGCTTAAGTACTTGACTTGGAAAACTGTTTTTGCTAGCTATTACCTCTGCCAGACGTATCAGTGAATTGCAAGTTCTGTCAGTGGAACCTGATTTTATCTCCTTTCATAGAGATAAAGTGGCCCTTAGAACCAATAGGAGGTTCTTGCCCAATGTGGTTTCGGACTTCCATTTGAATCAGTCTGTCTCTCCTTGTTTTCTTCACTGATCATTCTTCCTCAGGGGGAGAGGAGGCTGCGCAGTTTAGATGTTAAGCGCCCTTAGCTACTACATAGAGCGTACCAAGGGTCTCAGGTTTGATACCCTCCGGTTGTTCCTCACTTATGGTGAAGTGGGAAAGGGCAAACCTGCCACCAAGAGAACTATTGCCAGGTGGATTGTTTCCTGTATACAATTCTGCTATGAGAAACTCGGAAAAATTCTACCCTCAGGCCTGAGAGCTCATGCCGCAAGAGGTACAGCTTCTGCCAGGGATATCCCTCTGTTATAAATTTGTCAAGCAGCCACCTGAAAATAGTCCATACCTTTACCAAGCATTACTCTCTGGATATCCAGGCTAGGAGTGATGCTTGGTTTGGCACAGCAGTACTTTAGAGCTTGTTCCCATAGTAGGTTCTGTCCCTCCTCCATGGAGGTACTGCTTGGTAGTCTGCTGATTGTCAGAATACAGCAAGACTTCATGTTGTTTGAAGAAAAAATTACTCACCTTAGTAATCATATTTCTTCTAATGGAGTCTTCCTGTATTCTGACCATGCTCCCTTCCTCCCCTGTCAGAACCTGTTGTTGGGAAGTGGGTGGGCAGGTGCAGTGTTGCACCCCAGGGGTGCTTCAAGCACACCCTCCACTTTATCTGGGTGCTTTGTATTATAAGCTTTTATTTTGGAAAGGTTTTAGTTTGGGTTTCCTGACTTGAGTCTTCCTTTGGGAATCCAAAACTTTGTTGCCATTTGGCTAGTTTAACATTTTTACAATTTCCTCATAGTCAGTGAGTGGTTGCTTGTAAGAATCTGGCGGTTGGGTTTCAAAGTGCTGCAGATGGAGACCTCAACCGAGCTCGAGCTCAACGTTCTATGCACTGCATAGAAAATTAACCCTCTACACTTCAGGGCAGTTCAAAGGCTGGAGCCAACTGTAGATACAGAATACAGCGAGACTCCATTAGAAGAAATATAATTGCTAAAGTGAGTAATTTTTTCTTTAACTACTAAAGAGCAACAAATTGAATACAGTATCTGGCAGCGAAGTACCTAACAAAATTTCGGGAACATTCCCTGTCAGTAATTATACCCCTTCCTGGGATTTTTTCAGAAAAAGCTAAAACTGGTAACCCTTTTATCTATTTCACATTTTAAATCTGGTGGTATTAGATTATTATATGCAAAATGTGACTGATGGACGAGATTATATTTTGTTAGTATTGTATGGTTTTTAAAATTGTGGATCTTGTAATTGTGTATTATGTATGTTTTGTACGTTCAATGTTGGACACAGTTTCCAGTAAAATGATTTGAAATTATACTGGAAGTATATAACTGCTTCCATGGCAGCTGCCAGAGACATTCCTTTGGTGGAAACTCTCTACTGGTCCTTAACCCACACCTTGACGTGCCGTTATTGAATTGGTGTGCATTTCAGAAGGGATGCTAGGTTTGGGGGGCATCTGTCCTTCAGATCCTATCTCCTGAGTAATCCTAATTCTCACTTTCAGTGTGGTCTGGCTAGTAGTCTAGTAAGGAGATGAAAATACTGATCATGACAGAAGAACGTTACCTATCTTGTAATTCTTTGAATTGATGTTTCTAGGGGTGTGAATATGTTGTTCTATCCACACTGTCTGGCAGGTGCCTTGCCACTTAAAGATGGGCCGGAAAGTATTCAGGCTGGCTCCTCCCACCCACCTGGGTGATGAAACTCTCAGCTCTGCTCCGTGACGCCATATCTTCCTTACCGCTTGGAAGCATCAGTTTCCCTCCTTAGCGCTCTCATATTTTGCAGGCCCTGGCTCTAAAAACGTCAGATTTTTTCCCTAAACTTGCTTTGAAACTCGTTCGAGTTCAGTCTTTGCCCTCTTTCCTCGCAGCTGCGATGGAGGACAAGGCCGTCCACGGGTTCCGCCGGTGCCCCTGGGGGCAGAAGATGTCGCACGCTGACCCCCACGCTTGCGTTTATTGCCTCTGGCACAACCACGATCTTCAGGTTTGCGAGATGTCTGTCCTTTTCTCCGTCAGTGCTCGAAGACCACGCTGGCAGACTCCAGCTGGGGCGACCGTAGAAACTGTACCCGCTGGTCAAATCGAAGGAGGCCCGTTGGGTGGTGTTTGTGGCGGCGGGCTCTGTGGAACTGGAACAGCTTGCCGAGCTCCTCTTCGGCTTTGGCCTTTATTCCGCTCCAACTGGGCTCTTCTTACACGGCTTCCTTTTGGGAGCTGTGCTAGTCCCTCTCGACTGAAGAGGAGGATCTTACTTCGAGACACAGCTCTTGCAGCAGGTTACACCATTAGGACTGAAGCGGCAGGCGTCAGGACCCCAGGAAAAAAATTCTAGCTAGCTATCTTCAGCGAGAGTTACTTCCAGCCCGTCGGTCCCGCCTCCGACGTCAGACGTAGTACATAAGGGGGCGGTCCCGCCCGATTCCCCAGTTCTTTCCCGCCGTCGACTTGCATGTCTCGACCCTTCGGTTCAGTCTCTAGCGCGCGACGTGTGGTTAAGTTCTTTCCTACAGGAAATTCGAATTTCTTCAAGCAAGTTTTTCTCTGATGTCCTCTCCGGCCTCCGGTCACTCATCGAAGTGTGCTTGTGGGAAACAGATCCCCTTCAAGGACCCTCACGCGACCTGCGTCCGGTGCCTAGGCCCAGACCACGACACCCGGTCCTGCTCCTTTTGCCAGGGGTTTAATAGCAGAACCCGGATCCGTCGCCAGAAGGCCCTTCAGGCTTTTTTGCTGGAAGAAAAGCTTAAGACCATGTCTTCCAAGGGGGACTCTTCAAAAAAGGCCCACAAGCACGCTGAAGAACGTAGGGAGAAGGCCCCTTCCAGGTCCCCGTCCAGGGCCTCAGACTCACGCAGCTCCGGTTCCAGGTCCGACCGCTCCCCCTCCCGGGCCAGCTCTCAGCCTCCCCCTGCTGCGGTTAAGAAGTCTTCCTCTTCTCAGGTCAAGACTGACAGACCTTCCTCATCCTCCAGGGCCTTGGTCAAGTCTGGGGATCGCCACCATCACCATAAGTCGGGTTCCCGCCTTTCTGAACCCGAAGTCAGGTCGGCTTCCTTGCCTCCTCGCAAGACCTTGGAGCTTACCTCTCTGAAGAGACTGCAGGACCCGATGCCGGTGCGCCCGTCGTCCTCTCACCACAGATCCCCAGAGCCGCCGTCTGCCAGACGACTGTCGCCGGCCAGGCCAACGCTTCATCGGACGTCGGTAGGGGGACTGGCGCCCGCTCCTATTGAGAAGAGAACCCCAACGCCTCTGACCGGCGTCGGTCAGGAGACCATAACCGAGGAGAATTAACTCAGCCGAGGACCAGGCCAGGTGACCCGGTCCTGTCTAGCCCAGGGAACCCTCGCCATTACCCGAGCCCCTGTGGAGCCGGCGCGGGACCCGGCGGCAGTCCACCGCGCCTGGACCGTCGTTGGGCCTTTCCATGGTAGAAGTGAAGGAGCTGTTCACTTACTGGTGGGACACCATAAAGAAGGACATGGTTCCCACTCCAGCTCCTCCTCCTCTTCCTCCTACACGGATTACTCCTTCGGTTCCCGCGCCCCCCCACTCCCATCGGGGTCGGCAGGCCGACTACCTCCTCCCCGGGAGCACAGAACATCTCCAAGGGGGAGACCAGACAAATGGAGATCTCCGTCCAAATCCTCTTCCAGGTCACCCAGCCCTAAGAGACCCAGAAGACGCCGACGATCACCTTCGACAGAGGACACGGGATCAGAGTTCTCAACATCCAGATCCCCATCTCCCCTCTCCATCCCTTCTCCGGATCCACGCGAGATGCCAAAGTCTCCTCCGGATGACCCGTCGTTCTCAGATATTATGAGACACATCCAAGAGAACATGGGATGGGATGCGGAAGAGCTAGACCCGGAAAGGCTACGCCTTGCAAAGTATCTTCGGCAGAAGGACCCCAAGCCTGTGGTGGTGCCACCCTTGGTAGACTCTTTCGTGGACGTTACCAAGGCAGCGTGGAAACGTCCACATTCGCTCCCGGCGATGCCGAAGAAAGCTGATCGCTTGTACAAGGCTTCCAGGGAAGACCAGTACTTGACTCAGTAGCCTCAGGCCGACTCTTTGGTCATAACAGCCTCACATGACCGGTCCCAGAGACCGCAACATCTGAGCACCCTGCCGCTGGACCCAGAGTCCAAACAGCTGGACGCCATGGGTAGGCACACGTATGCTTCCGCTACCTGCGCCATCTGATCCCTGAATTATTTGACCCACATGGTGCAGTTCCAAAATGTCTTGTGGGAACAGGGTCTGGATGCGGCTGAGAAACTGCCGGAAGGTGAGCAGAAGGAGGAGATGCTTCAGCTCCTTCGTACGGGTTCGGACGTGGGAACCCAAGTGCTACGAGTCACGTACGACTCCGCGGACTCCTCGGCCCGAGCAGCAGCTTCAGGCGTATGCCTCCGGAGACACTCTTTGCACCGTGTCTCCGGTTTTACCCCGGACGTCCAGAAAAATGTCATGGACGCCCCATTCGAGGGAGAAGTTTTGTTTGGTAAACCCTCAGAGAAGATGATTACCAAACTCCAAGAGGCCGGGAAGGCGGTGAGGTCGGTTCAAGCCATGTACCGACCCAAGCTTAGTTCCTTTCGTAGGAACCAAAGCCGATGTCGTGGACGGACAGAGACAACAGTCCTGCTCCGCCCCACAACAGAGGGGCTCCGGCTTTCGCAGAGCCCCGGGGAAATAACCCGCAGGCCGAAGCCAGCGTACTCCTAAGCCGGCCCAGCCAGCGGGACCCTCAGCCACCACAGCCTGACTCCTTTCCAGTCCCTTCCCCTCAGGATCAACGGGAAATCATGGTCGGGGTTCGCATTGCGAACTTCCTGCCGGGGTGGCAGGCTATAACCACCGACAGGTGGGTTCTTCAGTTGGTCGGAAGAGACCACTTCATAGAATTTGCAGAAAAGCCACCCTCGAGGCCTCCTTTGCTCTCCCGGTATCCGGGTCAGCACAAGCCACTGATCTGGCAAGAAGTACTCGCGCTCTTGAGAAAGAGAGCGATAGAGTACGTCCCAGAGAACCAGAGAGGACAAGGATACTATTCCCACTTCTTCCTGGTTCCAAAGAAAACGGGACCTCAGTCCGATTCTGGACCTCAGCGACCTCAACTTGTCAGTCGCCTACAAGAGATTCCGCATGGTGACTCTTCCGGGTCTCATTCCCATGCTGAAGCAGGACGCCTTCTTAGCGTCTCTAGACATGCAGGACACATACCTGCACATCCCTATAGCCCAGACGCACAAGAGGTTCCTGCGCTTCGAGTTTCTCGACCACCACCTTCAATTCCGAGCCCTTCCATTCGGGCTGTCATCGGCACCCAGGGTCTTTACCAGATACATGGCAGTCGTGGCAGCGTCTCTAAGACAGGGCCATTATGTGTTCCCGTACCTGGACGATTGGCTTCTCATGGCCGCCTCCAGAGAGGCGTTGCTGCGGGTGATCCAGAGTACCCAGGACCTGTTTCGATCTCTGGGCATCCTAATCAACCACGAGAAGTCTCTCCTGGTACCGTCACAGAAGCTGCAGTTTATAGGCGCAGTACTGGACACAGTTCAGGGAAGAGCTTTTCTTTCAGATGACAGAGCGGAGCGCATCAGATCCCTCATCAGGGAGCTTTCGTTGAACAAGACCGTCCCAGCCAGGTCGGTCCTTCGCTTGCTCGGACACATGGCTGCGGCCATTCCTACCATCCCTTTCGCAAGGCTCCACATGCGGGTAACTCAGTGGATGCTCAAGGTGCAATGGGATCAAAGGCAAGACCACATGCAGCATCCGGTCAGAATCACTGACACCGTGATTCGAGACTGGCAGTGGTGGCTAGACCCAGGGACACTCTCCACGGGCGGTCCATTTATAGCGCCGTCCCCAGAGGTAATCCTCACCACAGACGCCTCAGGTCTAGGGTGGGGAGCACACCTGGATGGGGTGAAGTCCCAGGGTACGTGGACCCCTCTGGAGGCCCACCTCCATATCAACGTCCTAGAGATGAGGGTGGTCCTTTATGCCCTGCAGGCCTTTCAGTCAGAAATCCCGCCGAGTACTCTCCTGCTTCAGACAGACAACACGGCATTTACCTCAACAAACAAGGAGGCACACTCTTACCCCTTTGCAGGGAGGCCATGAGGGTGTGGGATTGGGTAATCCGACACGGCGCGAATCTGATCACAGTACATGTTCCCGGGGTGGACAACACAATTGCAGACGGCCTGAGTCGTTCCCAGGCCAGAGTCCACGAGTGGGAACTTCTTCAAAAGGTTGCAGAGGATCTGTTTCTTTGATGGGGAACTCCAGAGTTGGACTTGTTTGCTTCCCCATCCAACGCAGAACTGCCCAATTTATGCTCGCTAGATCCAGGGCCTGGTGTTTTCTGGCGAGACGCGTTGTCCCTCACCTGGGCGGGCAGATTCCTCTACGCTTTCCCTCCCTTCCTGTTGATCCAGAGAGTTCTTCTCAAACTGCGCAGGGAGCAAGCAACCATGATCCTTGTGGCCCCCTTCTGGTCCAGACAGATCTGGTTCCCTTTACTGATTCAACTATCCCGGGAACCTCCGCTCCCGTTGCCGTTCAGCTCCCATCTCTTGTCTCAGGAGGAAGGTTCCCTGGTCCAGCCGGACTTGCGTTCATTGAACCTGCATGCATGGCTCCTAGAGACATAGCCATCTTGCGTCACGGGGTCTCGCAAGAGGTTGCAGAAGTTCTTTCTGCAGCCAGAAAGTCGGCAGCGCATGCGACTTACGCCATGAAATGACGCCGTTTTTGTTTATGGTCGCAAGTACGCGGCCTTTCCCCTTTAGGTTGCCTGGTGAGAGCGGTGTTAGACTACCTGCTCTCCCTTTTCCGTTTGGGCCTCGCCTACTCCTCTATCAAGGTGCACCTCTGTGCCATTTCAGCCTACCGCCTCGTGTGACAGTGCACAGTGGCACAATTTAGATGCCTCTCGGAAATTTTTGAGGGGTGTTACACCTTAGTCCTCCCATTAAGGACCCAGTGCCTCCATGGATTTGCTCTTTGTCCTGAACAACTCACTTCCCCTTCGCACTGCCGCCGCTGGATTGCAAGCTGCGTTTTCTGTCGTGGAAAACGCTGTTTTTGGTTGCTGTTACGTCACCGAGAAGAGTTTCTGAGCTTCACGCTCTTATGTGTAAAGAGGCTTATTTAATTTTCCACCGGGACAGAGTATCCCTGAGGACGAATCCTGCAGAATTTGTCCTCAAAAGGTCAAAAAAGAAATTCAACATCTCAGGATACCTCCATGACTTGAGTAATACAATATATTAGCAAGATTTCTACCTTACAACCTCAGTTGAAACAGCTTTCCAGACCTTAAAGGACATTATCACTAATGCTCTCAATATTCATGCACCAATCACCAGTATCAGAACTAAAGTAAGATCCTGCCCTTGGTTCACCACTGATCTTAAAGCAGCCTTGTTAACCAGAGATAAACTGTGGAAAAAGGCAAGAAAAACAAAGGATACCAGAGACTGGCTAAATTTCAGAAAAGCAAGGAATTCATGTTGGCCCAAAAACCCTGTTGGTGGACCAGGGAGGTCCAGGAGGTGGTGCGGGGAAAGAAAGCAGCCTATAAGAAATTCAAGTGCTCAAGGAGTGAAAGGGATCGAGGGGAGTATGAGCTGTTGGCTAGAAGGGCCACTAGAGTGGTGAGGGCGGTAAGGCAAGGAAGGAGCAGAACCTGGCCAGGGAAATTAGGAGAGGGAAAAAGGGGTTCTTTAGATACATTGGGGAAGGACGAAGGTGAAGGGGCAGATTAGCAGGATTAAATCAGGGAGAGATGGGCACAAGACCCAGAGGAGCAGGCTGAGGTACTAAATGAGTACTTCACCTCAGTTTTCACCAGGAAAATGGGGATGCTGCATCATACATGGGAGGAGACAGAGATAATGAGATGGGGGGCCCTTACCAATCGGCAGGTCTGGGGAGGGCATCACTGGCAGGTGGGGGAGGGCTAAGCAGGAGAAGAGGTACTGGAAGTAAATCACAGCAGAGAGAGTGAGGAAGCCTCAGCTCCCTTAAGACGGAGAAAGCACGGGGCCAGATAAATTACATCCTAGAGTGCTGAAGGAACTTGCAGATGTCCTGACGAAACCCTGGCAGAGCTTTTAACCTCTCTCTGAGGACAGGGTGGGTGCCCCAAGACTGGAAGGTGGCGCATGTAGTGCCTATCCACAAGGGGGATCAAGGAGCTGGCAGGGAACTACAGGCCTGTCAGCCTGACATCAGTGGTGGGCAAGGTGATGGAGGGCATTGTCAAGGAGAGGCTGGGGGCCCTGGATAAGTCAGGGTGCCTGGACGATAGCAGCATGGATTCATCCTGGGAAATGTGTCAGACAAACCTGGTGGAGTTCTATGACTGGGTGACAAGTGCCTTGGACCTGGGTAGACCAGTGGATGTCCTCTTTCTGGACTTCAGCAAGGCATTTGACTCTGTTCCTCACGTGGGCCTGTTGGATAAACTAGGAGAAATGGGGTGGAAACCAGATGATCCGATGGATAGGCAATTGGCTCCAGGACGGACCCAGAGGGTCGAGTTGGTGGGATAATCTCTTCCCCAAGGAGGGTCATTAGTGGGGTCCCACAGGGATCAGTCCTTGGCCCCTTCTGTTCAACGCCACGTGATCTGACATAAGGACAGGAATCAGGAGTGAGATGAGTCTCTTTGCAGATGACTTGAAACTGGGGCAGTGGTGGGATGGGGAGGAGGAGGTGGCCCTGCAGGGGACCTGGAGGCTCTGGAAAGATGGTCTAGAAAGTGGAAGCTGAGGTTTAATGCAGGGAAATGCAAGGTACTCCATCTGGGGCCAGAAACCCAGGCCAAGTGTACACCATGGGGGAATACTACAAGTCTCAATGGCTGAGAGGGACCTGGGGGTGGTGGTGGATGTCAAGATGAACAACTGAGACTTGTAGGAGGGCAGCAGCCAAGGCCAACAGGATGCTGGGATTTCTTCGCTAGGGGGATCACCTCCAGAAGGAGGGAAGTGATACCCCTCTGTATAACTGCTTGGTGAGGCCGCACCTGGAGTACTGCGTGCAGTTTTGGAGGCCACACTTAAAGAGGGACATTAAACTCCTGGAGAGGGTCCAGAGGAGGGCAACCAAAATGATTTTGGGCTTGGGGACAGGACCTATGAGGAGAGGCTCAAGAGCTAAATATGTACACTTTGGAAGAGAGAAGGGACCGGGGGACATGATAGAGGTCTTCAGGTACATGAAGAGGGTAAATAGAGGAGGAACAGTGAGGGTGCTTGAAGGAAGGAGAGGGGCCACTAGAGGGCATGGGTGGAAGCTGGAGGGGAAGATTCAGGGAGAAAGGAGGAGGTGCTACTTCACTGAGAGGTGGTAGAGCCATGGAATGCACTACCTAGGGGGCTGGTGGAGGCAGAGACAGTGGAGGGGTTCAAGAGGGGTGGGACAGGTACAGGAAGGGTTCAGGAAGCAAAATCCAATGCAGCAAGAATATCCGGAACTGGGAAGGAGAAGCCAGAGAAGGCGAGGGGGACAGCAAGGTCAGCACCCAGGGTGGGGGCTGACCAAACGAGCAGACATGAAAGACCATTAGGCCTATTCTGCTGGCATTTTAGTATGTTAGTATGTACAAAACAAATAAGAACTGCCAAAGCTGCCTATTATAGAGCTGAATTGGATGCCTCCTACAATAACCCAACCGGACTCTGGGGTACTATAAAAGGAATTCTGGGCCAAAACTCTACTCCTGCCTTAACCTCCAAACTGCTACTAAATGATACAGAAATTACGGGCAAACAAGAAATCCTAAATACCTTCAATGACCACTTCACCACAGCTGGCCTAGCATTTGACTCATCACCTGTAAATCTCCTGAGATCTTCCCTGAACCTTCAATCCACTGTGGGACAAAAGGCTACTTCAACTTTTTCCTTCAACCCAATATCCTTGAAAGAAGTGGAAGACCTCCTCTCTAATTTAGATACTTCCAAGAATGCAGGTACAGACTCCCTGGATCCCTACTTCCTTAAAATTGCATCACACGTCTTATCTGCCCCTCTCACTCATCTCTTCAATCTTTCCCTAACTACTGGATCCATTCCCTCCACTTGGAAAACAGCTCAAGTAGTTCCACTACTTAAATCTGGTGATCCCATGGACCTCAACAATTACAGGCCCCATTTCCATCCTATCAGTACTATCCAAGATGCTCAAAAATTAGTAAACTCACAATTAAGGGACTATCTGGATAACAATAACCTCCTAAATTCAGCACAATCGGATTTAGATCAAGGCATAGCACCATTTCTGCCCTAGCTAAAGTAACTAATGATTGGCAGATTGCCTTGGATAAGAAGAACAGTACCTGTGCTGTGTTCCTGGATTTGAGTAAAGCATTTGACACAGTGGATCATGAATCATTAATCACCTCCTTAGCTCACTAGGACTGGATTCTCTCTCACTCAACTGGTTTAAGTGCTACCTATCAGATAGGTCACAACTGGTAAAAAGTGGAAATTACCTATCCACCTTAAAACCACTGCTAAGAGGTGTACCTGAAGGCTCTATTCTTGGCCCCATCCTCTTGCCATTTATATTAATAATATCGATGCCAACCTCACTCAATCTAACATTCATCTGTTTGCTGATGATACTGTATTATATGTCAGCAATCCCTCATTACCTGAAGCCTGTGAGCTGTTACAATCTGAATTCTCCATCCTGCAACACAATCTACTGGATAAAAGCTACTTCTAAATGCCAAAAACAAAAGCTATGTTCTTTGCCACAAAGAGTTGCTCTGCCACTACCCCATCACCCACCACCCTACAATTATCCACCCTACTTGGAGAGAAGCTGGAATTTGTTAACTTCAAATACCTTGGAGTCTGGATTGATAACAGGCTTGACTATTCTGTCCATATTGAAGAGCTACTAAAAAAACTGAGACAAAGGCTTGGTCTATTTTTTAGAATAAAACACTACCTTGACAGAGACTCCAAAAAAAGATTAATCCAGGCATCATTCCTATCCTCATTGATTATGCTGACTTTCTCTATGGCCATTGTTCACTCCCCCTCTTAAATAAGCTGGACACCCTGTATCATAGATCCATCAGATTTATTACTGACCTTCCCTCCAGCACCCATCATTGCTCTCTTTATATGGCAGTCAACTGGACATCACTACAACACAGAAGAAATAGGAATGCTGCAATCTGGATATTCAAAGCTTTATCAGGCAAACTACCCACCTATATCACAGACTGTTTTACCGGAATTACTTCTAGGCCATACACCTTAAGGATCAGTAAACTCATCATACTAAAGGTCCCCAATGCCTGCACCCGGTTTGGGAGGGCCGCTATCAGCTACTCACTATCAATTGCATGGAATTCACTCCAAAATCCATGAAGCTAAATAGCTCTTACCTTTAACATCCTTCAAAGATTATTCTCCACCCTATTTCCAGAACTCTGCAGTTGCTTTTATCAGGCCTAATCCCTACCCTGCCTACCCTCCCACCCCCTTTTTCCGTGTTCCATTATGTTAGTTCTACTTCTATTTTCCAATCACCTGATATACTCTCATAAAAGCCAATTAGGCCTTATAATTTATATATTATGCCTGCTATACCCATTGTCTCCTTTTTCTTACAGGTTAAATGGTTTTACTGTGCTTTGTATATATGTAAATTGTTGTATATTATCACTTTATGTCATTGTACTACTGTTTGTTATTCTTGTCTATGTAAAAATACTTGTACTTTTATTTGTATGACCACTCAGGTCCATCTTGTAAATGAGCTACGCTCAATGATGTTCGCCTGATTAAATAAAGATTTTGATTGATTGATTGATTGAATCCTAAATTTTTGCCTAAGGTGGTTTCTACACTCACTCTCAATCAGGATATTGACCTGCCGGTCTACTTCCCCAATTACTCTAATAGAGGAGAGGCACTGCTCCACACCCTGGATGTTCACCGCAGCTTGAGGTATTACCTAAACAGAACCAAACAGCTTCGTAGTTCGGAGCAACTTTTCATTTCCTTTTCTGAAAGGATGATGGGCCAACCAGTATCCAAACAGTCTCTGTCTCGCTGGCTTGTCCAGTGCATCTCATACTGTTATGATATCAAACAAAAGCCCCTCCCGGGTTCAGTCCGGGGTCATTCCACTAGGGGTGTGTACCTCCTGCAGCACTCGAAACGTCTCCACCTCTGCCATATATTGCTGAGCCACTTGGAGCTCTGTACATACATTTATCAGGCATTATAGCCTGGACATCGCTCACTGCAAGAGCCGGCTCGGCCTGGCTGTGCTTCAGGTCTCCTGTCCTAGATTCAGGACCTGAATATAATTCCTAGTTTCCTCCTCCCAGCATGTTTGCAGCGTTACTGCTTGGGAATCAGTCCTAATGGTGTAACCTGCTGCAAGAGCTGTGTCTCAAGTAAGATAGTACACCTACGTAAGAACTTACGTGAACAGAGAGATCTTCGAGAACAGCTCTTGCAGCAGGTACCTTCCCGCCCACCTTCCCCCTTGGAGGAGGCATGGCTTAGGCCTTCACTAACAGGGACTTTTCCTTTGACTTCTGACGGCGGATCCTTGGTCTCCCATTTTGATGTCAGCCTACGGCCGGAAGTCTCCGGCGGGAGAACTGGGGAATCTGGCGGGTCCGCCCCCTTATGTACTACGTCGGAGGCGGGACCGACATCCCCGCTGGAGATAGCTAGCTAGAATTTTTCCGTGGGGTCCTGATGCCTGCCGGCTTCAGTCCTAATGGTGTAACCTGCTGCAAGAGTTGTTCTCGAAGATCTACTGTTACGGTAAGTTCTTACGTAACTGTACTTTCTGGTATCCAGGTCTCCTCTGCCTCAGCTCCAGGCTCCTGTGGCGGCTCCCAGCCCGCCCGGAACTGCTCTCCATCAGTGAGGGGGAAGGTACTCCATCCGGGCCTTCAATCCCTGCATCTGATGGCCTGGTTCCTGAGCAGCTAGCGTTCCAGGCCTTTGGTCTTTCCGACGAGGTCAGCATCGTTGAGGCGTCCCGCATGAAGTCGACCAGAAAATGCTATGCATTTAAATGGAAGAGATTCTCCATTTGGTGGTAGTGCAAGGGGTTGGACCTCTCGTCCTGTCCGCTGGCTAGCATTCTGGACTACCTGTGGTCCCTTTCCCAGCAGGGGCTTCGGTCAGCGACCCTCAAGGTGCACCTGGCAGCCATCCCTGCTTACCGGGCGTGGGCTGGCATGCAGTTGGTGGCGCAGGAGAAGGTGGTCGGGCGCTTTTTCAAGGACCTAGGTCACGTATACCCTCCGATGCGTGAACCACCACCTCCGTGGGATTTACTGCTGGTATTGGCCAAGCCATTTGAACCGATGCACAGGTGTGACATCTCGCCTGTCGTGGAAGACCGCCTTCTTGGTGGCCATCACATCAGCCAGAAGGATTGTGGAGCTCCAGGCGCTTTCCATTGAAGCTCCCTACGTGGTCTTACACAGGGACAAGGTTGTCCTGCTCCCCCACCTGAAATTTCTCCCGAAGGTCACCTTAACCAGGTGTTGACTCTGCTGGTGTTCTACCCCAGTCACACCTCGGAGGCTGAGTACAGGCTCCATACTTTGGACCCGAGAAGAGTGCTCGCTTACTACCAAGAACGTACGTCGGAAGTTCGGGGAGAGGCTTGTCAGCTGTTTATCACTTACGCTGAAGCTGCACCTGGCAGATCTGCAGCAAAGCGGATTGGCTGATGGATCACTTCCTGCATTAATGTCTGCTATAGGTAGGTGAGTAGGGAGCAGGGCTTATTACACCCATCATACCGCTGTGTCGGTGGCTGCTTCTAGGGACGTCCCTATCCAGGAAATCTGCAGGGCTGCTACCAGGAAGTCAGCACACACCTTCATTTCCCATTACGACATCGATCTTGAGTCACGCCGGGATGCTGGTTTTGGAACCTCAGTTCTCCAGTCCCTGTTCCCTAAGTAGGGAGTGTGTGCCTTACCTCCCTCCTCCCGGAGAACTGCTAGGAGTCTGCCAGACCGTGTGATAGAACAACATATCCACGCCCCTAGAAATTCGGGTTACTACTCCCCTGTGACGGTAGTTTTAGGAGTGGTATATGTTCATCCACACGAACCCACCGACCTCCCTGGCTTTGGTGCACAACCTGGCTTCCCGTGGGCTAGATCTGGCGTCATGGGGCGGAACCGAGTGTTTCATCACCCGGTTGGGTGGGAGGAGCCAGCTTTAAGACTTTTCGGCCCATCTTAAAGCGGCAAGGTACCTTCCAAACAGTGTGGCTGATCAACATATACCACTCCTAGAACTCCTGTTACAGGTAAGTAACCTGTATTTTCAGCTTATTGCCAGTTCTAACCCTTCCTCCTCTCCGTGGATGGCTATAGGTTCTTCAGGCACATGCATGGTTAGGTGTGTTATATATTTGTTCTTTACTAATATGCCATTTTAATAGTTCTTAAGTCCTTCTGGTCTGTACTGTTGAATGATCTGGTACTTGAGGCTTGGGATTGTGTGATCAGTTCTTGGAATGGTTTATACTACTATAATCATCCTGTGACAAAGAGCATGTGCAGGCTATCTGCTTAATGTGATAATCCTTTGAAAACATTGGTTAGAAGAGCTATAGTTATAAGGTAGGTATAGTAACTTTTGTTTCATGCTTTATCTATAGCTTGACCTACTGTATTCTTTTTACCCTCTATCTAGGCCTCCACCTGCCAAAAAAAGTCATGTAGATGAAGGCGAACGCTGGGACTGTGACTCATTTCAAGGCCTTTGGGACAGTCCTGATGATAAAGCTTCTGATGTACAGTACGGATTAAGTCAGTCATTGCCACCTACAGTCCAGAAAACTGTGGATTACGGACATGGCCGAGGTGAGTGGAAGGAAGTTGTCCCAAAGCTTGTGAATATAAATAAAACTGGTTTTGATTTACTCTTGACTATATCGTCATATTACCTTCTGAGACCGGAAAAGTTATTTGACGTGAACTAAAGTAGAAAAAAAAATACCTCTTAAGTCTTAACAGCATGGACTCAACCACACAGATGCAGTTTTCTGACTTGAGGAGCTAGCTCCTGGAACCGTTCAAGAGATTTGACCCATGGTTTACATGAACCAATTGAGCCACACCATGTCTTGTGTGCGATTCCCTTAAGCTGTCAAATCTGGCAAATTCAACATCTTGGTTTCAGCCTTAGGCCTATTCTGATATGGCTTGTTTGATAGGCATTCCAAATAATCTCTGCTGCAGTTCTGGTACAGTTTCCAAAGTCTCTTCAGAATTTTTTGTTTTAAACTGTTCAATGAATCTCCACTTTATGCCCTAAAGGGAACCCCTCAAGTGACTTAAAGCCATTCAAGACCTAAAAAAAGCCCATGACAGTGGCTGAAACTCATGACAAATTGACAGAATTCCTAGGGTGTAGAACATCTGCTGGGCAGAAACAGGCCTGTAAAGGGGTGTATAACTAACGGCAGCCAGGCAGTCTATGTTGGATAAATGTTAACGTCATCTAATACCTTTTTTCCCAGGTGAAAAAGATAACTCCTTTCTTGGCTCTGTGGTTCTGAAACCATTTTGGAGGGTGGCTTACTCAATTATTAAGCTGGTGGAAAGTGCTGTCTTGGGCTTCAAAAGCGGAGGACAATTCTAGATCTGGTTCCAGCTCCTTGTTGTATCACACTGTTTTCATTGAGGGTATTGCTTCTGTTAGGCCACACCTTTAGACCTGTAAACTGTCAGCATCAGGACCACTCTGAAACTTCTTGTTAGCTAGGTGCCGCCCACAATGACTTGCATCATCGCTTCTGTAACGTGTGCACCCCCAAAACTCTTGAGATCTTTCCACTGCCGTTTATCATTTTCATTGGACCTGTTGAGAAATGTCAGAATAGCTTTTGCTGTTTATTTTCAATTTGTATATCTTATTCATCATCATCTGTGTGCCGCTGAAGGACAAAGAACTTTTGTTCCAATAATGTTCCTTTTCTACAAGATCCATTAAGATGACAGTAGTACTATCTGTCGTTTGGGCCTCTCTCTCAGTGTGAGGGTCTGGGAGATCTGCCGGGGTTTCAGCCAGGGTACGTGGCAATGCTGTAAGAATGCTTTAGAAATCTTACTCGCTCAAAAAGTGCTGATAGCTGTGGAAAAAAACGCAGATTCTACCTTGCGTTTTCTGCGCTGTTGACCTAGAAATGTTCAAAGTTGAAAGAAAAGGAATGGTCCTTGATGGGCCTCCTCCTTTTCTGGCCATAAGCTCATGCTTTGCTGGTGAGGTTCGAGGGTGACTTTAAAAACAGATTCATCGTCAGCGTTCCTCACCCGAGCCATTGTTGAGGCACCAAGGTCAGGGCTGGGCTCAGGCGCTGCAGTACCTACTGTGGATGGTTTGCTGCTGCTGTCGTCTTGCTCTGTCTTCAAGACAGGTAGTCCCAGACTGTTTTCAGGTTGTCATTGATTCCCAGGCTGTGCTGGCATTGTTTTCAGATATGTTACATCACCTTCTACTGTTGCTAGTGATGGTTCTGCCGTCGATAAGGCTGCTTATACCAGGGCCTTCAACATATTGTCAAAGCATGCTAGCGATTCCGCCTCCTCAGCCATCGCTGGTGTCGTCAGCCCCTTCTCTGGCTGCTGTCATTCTTGAAGACTACAACAAGGTGGAAGATAATGCTGATGTCATGGACATTTGGAGATTTAGAAGAGGGCTGTAAGGGTGAGGTGCAGCTCGATGAAGGGAACCTGCCTCCCATCTTCACCCTTCCATCCTGTAATGGGAGAACTTCGTGGTTTGTATACTTGGGTCTCACCCCGGGGATCCCTCTTTTTCAGGCTGTGCTTCAGCAAATGGAGTCTACCATGGGTTTTGTTGAGGAGGAAGATTACACTGAAAGGAATCTTGCAGAATTTTTGAAGGTCCTTCGCACACGCATTCCTCCCGAATATCCTGCACTAGTGGATGCTATCTTTGCTGCATGACACAGGCCTAGTACCATGCATGCAGTTCCAAGGAGCACTGATTAGCAGTAGCCTACATCATTTCAAGTCTTATTGTGTAGCACATCCTGAATTTGGCTCTGTAGTCACTGTGGCTGTTGATCGTGGTGAAGCCTCCAGGCACCTGATTACTTTATCTCCAGATGGTTAATCTAGGAGGCTGGATGTAATGGGCAAGTGTACTTACGCCTCCACATCGTTGGGCCTAAGGATTGCTAATTACCAGGCCCATTACTGCAGTCCAGGGGTTACCTGATGGTTCTTCCTAGACTGAGTTACTTAAAATCAAGTCAGCTGGTTCTGAGGTTGGCAAACAGCTGCTGTGATCAGCATATGATGTCAGCTGCCCCAGAGCTCTGGCCTCTGGTATTTGAATGAGGCACTGTGTGGCTCACAGTAGCTGGTTTTGCTACTGATGTGCAGCAGGCTGTTGTGAATGTTCCTTTTAATGGATCCAAACTGTTCGGAAGTGGTGTTGAAGATGAACTTCATAGCCTTCAATCTTCTAAAATAACTTTGTGAAATCCCTTTACCCTATATTGGGTAGGGGATCTTTTCATAGGCCTGCTGCCAGAGGTAACTGTACATACCATCAGGAGGGCCATCGCAGAGGTGGTGGTACCCTCCCGGGTCCCCATGCCAAGGCATCCAAATGAATCTGTTCAGGCAGCCCTGGCTCCCCTGGTTCCACCTTACACCCCCCCCAACTGTTGCTTCCCGGGGTGGGGGGAAGGAACTCCCTGCATTTACAGCAGTGGAGGGAGATCCCTACAGAAGAGTGGGTCCTGGAAATAATAGGACAGGGACATGCTTTGGAATTGATAGAAATCCCTCCAGATCATCCTTCGTCCCATTCCTTTTATTCTCCCAGTCTCACTTGTTTTCTTTGAAAGAGGAAATCCAGACATGTTTCAGAAACATGCTATAGAACCAGTTTCCCCCCACAAGACAGAAGCACGGAGTTCTTTTCCAGATATTTTCTAGTTTGAAATGAATAGACTACCAGTGTCCAGTACTGGATCTCAGAGACCTCGTTCAGTACAATGAGTATAAAAAGTTTCATAAGGTGTCTGAAAGCACTTAGTGCCCTCTTGCAAACGGGACTGGCTTTGTTCACTGGATATGAAGGGTGCGTACCTTCACATCCGGATCAGAAAGTGCCACAGACAATGCCTCTTTCATGCTGGAGGGCAGGCACTATCCGTTCAGAGTGTTGCCTTTTGACTTATCTTCGGCACTGTGGGGTCTTTACCAAATGCTTAACAGCGGTTGCTGCAGCCTATCGCAGGGAAGGGCTTTACATCTTCTATTATCTGGACTCTTAATTATATGCCCTGTTAAATCTGATTGACAGGAGCCAAGCATAGGTAATAGCAGTGGTTGTTGAGTAGGAGAGGCATAAGGGGTAGGAACGCCTGCCCTCGGCAGAAGTGTTTAGACTCATTTTTGGTGGTTTTCCTTTTTTAAACAAAAGTATCTGAGGATCGGTGGCAGGATTTTCAGGACAGTAGATTAATAAGGAGGGAACTGAAGGAGAGCTTCAGTAACACAGCTACTGGAACGGCAGTATAAGTAAAGTATAATGTGGGGAGTGGTGCAGTGCAGTGGCTGTAGGGCAGCTGTATTCAGGCAGACCTTCTGGATGCTGAGGTGCTGCCCTATCTGCAGGCATCTCTTTAGACTGCGGGACGAGGTAGCCAGACTCTGAATGGAAGTAAACTGGATCAGGAGTACCTTCACCCCTATCCTGAGACCACCCAGTCCAGTGCCGCTGCCTCAGAGGATGCCAAGAATGAGGAGAGCACTTGGATGACTGGCTCGGGAAGGGTTAGGGCGGTCAGGCAGAGGCACATCCCAAATCCTGCTCCACTCCAGAACTCCTATGTCGCACTGATAAACTGGGACTACAAAACAGGTATCCAGAGAAGTGGAAGGGAAGGATGTGGAGGTCAAGCAAGGAGGTGACCTCAGTGGGGAGAGCTGTGGATCCCAGAGGAGGAGGAAGCGAATCCTGGTGGTGGACTCTTTATCGTAAGTGTGAGACAGCTAGGAACGCAGGAGGGTGAGGACGGGGAGGTGAGGTGCCTACCAGGTGCCACGGCGTGGAAGGATGGGAGGAAGATCCTGGGGATTGCCGGGAAAGCAGTATGGGAGGGCGAACTGGATGTCATTATCCACCTAGGTACTAATGACCTGGCAAATGGGGAGCCTAAGGAAGTTCAGGAAAAGTTTAGGAAATTGGTGAGGGGTCTCAAGCAAGTAGTTACTTCTTTCACCTTCTTGGAAGTACTACCTATGAGAGGCATGGAAGAAAATGGGGTACATGCACCAGGAAATTTAACTCATGGTTGAAGAACTGGTGCTGAGAGGAAGGGCTTGGATTCATTGGTGACTGGGGACCCACCTGGAGGGATGGGGGCTTGTTCAAGCCTGACGGCCTGCATCAGTCCTGGAGGGGAATCGAAGCACTCAATGATAAGGTTAAATGCTACATGGACAAGCATTTAAACTAGCCAAGGGGGGTGGCAGGCCAGCAAGGAGGGTACCTAATTGCCCACCCCCCACAGCTAGCAGTGATCAGGAGAAGGGTATATCTCTGCAAAGCAGTGTGTACAAGTTGGAGATAAGCACCCAAGGCAGAAAGGGGGCAAAATTCAGCAGAAGGGCAGACAACAGGGAGAACCAGGGATAAAGGACAACCAGGGAGGGGGCCGGAGGAGAACAACTAAACAGTCCAGGGAGTTCACATCATGGAAAGCCGTGTGTGCCAGTGCCAGGAGCCTTAGCAACAAGATGGAGGGTCTGGAGGATGCCATGGTGCAGTCGGACCTGTACCTCGTGGCCATCACAGAGACCTGGTGTAATAGATGACCATGATTAGGAGATGGCCATACCCGGTTACAACATATTCAGAAGAGACAGGGCAGGCAGGAAGGGAGGAGGAGTGACACTTTATGTGAAAGATGGCATAAAGGCTGGAGAGATCCAGGAGGAACAAAATGGGGGACGGATACTGTGGGTTAAGCTGGAAAAGAAAGTGGGGTCAGCCATCTGCACAGGAGTTGTCTACAGACCACCAGCCCAGGAGGAAGAAATGGATAGAGAGTTGATGCTAGCCGTCCAAAAGATGGCGGACAAGGGGGAGGTGGTGCTGGTTGGAGACTTCAGTATTCCAGATGTGGACTGGAGCCTCCCAGCAGCAGCATCAACCAGGAGCAGATTTATCTTGGACTCCCTTCAAGGTGCCTTCCTTAAGCAATTGGTCATGGTACCAACTCGGCAGAAGGCAATGCTGGACCTCATGCTCACAAACGGGGACAGTGTGATGGGAGTAACAGTAGGGGAGCACCTGGGGAACAGTGACCACTGGTCACTGTGGTTTGAAACCACAGAAGGAGCAGAACTAAACCGTACAAAAACACATAATCTTGGATTTTAGGAGGGCAGACTTTGGGGAAAATGGAGATGCTTGAAAGAGGCACTAATGGGAATGGGGAGGGAATTGGGTGGAAGAACAGTGGGCAATATTTGAAACGGGGATTACAAGAAGAACAGAATTATGCATTGAGGTTAGCAAGGGGAAAAGAAAGATGAGGCCATTATGATTTTCCAAGGAGGTAGCAGAGAAAGTGAAAGCCAAAAAGATTGCATTCAGGCAGTACAAAAAGACGCGGGCAGTAGGGGTTAGGGAGAACTACCAGGAGAAGCAAAGGGAGGCAGGGAGATCAGTAAGGGAAGCCAAAGCTCAGACAGAAGAGTGCATTGCAAAATCAGTGGGTAGAGGGGATAAAACCTTTTACAGCTACATAAATGAAAAAAGAAGGGCAAAGGGAGGGATAGTGAGACTGAAGAGGGGGACGGGGACCACGTGGAGGATGACAGCAGTAAAGCTGACATACTGAACAGATATTTCTGCTCAGTCTTTATTGAGGAAGAGGAGGGTAATGGGCCTGAAAGGAATACAAGGGGTGGGAATGGCACAGAAATGGACACAAGTCCCTTTACACGGGAAAGGGTCCTAAAGGAACTGGAAGGAATGAGTCAATAAAGCAGTGCGGCCAGATGTGGTGCACCCCAGGGTCCTAAAGGAACTAAGAGGTGGTGGCTGAACCTCTGGCAATCCTGTTTAACCAATCACTGGAAACGGGAGGTACCAAAAGACTGGAGGACAGCAAATGTAGTTCCTTTATACAAAAGTGGGAACAAAGAGGAAGCGGGGAACTACAGACCAGTCGGCCTGACCTCGGTAGTGGGAAAGACCATGGAAGCACTACTGAAAGAGAGATTGGTGGAACATCTGGTTGCCAGCGGACTACAAGACCCCAAGAGAGCATGGTTTCACTGGGGGGAGGTCATGTCAGACCAACTGGGTGACAAGGGAGGTGGATGAGGGGAGGGCAGTGGATGTGGCCTGTCTGGACTTCAGCAAGACCTTTGACACTGTGCCACATAGAAGGCTATTAAACTGGGGAATATGGGAGTGGGCAGGACAGTAGTGTGGTGGGTGAGTAATTGGCTGTGCGGCAGGACACAGAGGGTGATGGTAAATGGCTGTCACTCCACAGAGGGAGAAGTGACCAGTGGGATACCACAGGGATAAGTGCTGGGACCGGTCCTATTCAGCGTCTTCATCAATTACATTATGCAGGACCTAGAAGGCAGAATTTCCCTGTTCGCTGATAACACGAGGCTCTGTAACTGAGTGTGGACACACCAGAGGATGTCGACAGAATGAGGAGGGACCTGCAGAAGCTTGAAGAATGGTCAAGGGTTTGGCAGTTGAAATTCAGTGTAAAGAAGTGCAGGATAATGCATATGATGCACAAAAACCCTGGAAGAACATATCAGTTAGGGTTGAGGATATAGCATGAACCAAGCAGGAAACGGACCTTGGGGTTATCTCTGACCTCAAGTTATGGAAATGGTGCGACAAGGCAGCAGGTAAAACAGATAGGATGCTGGGATGCATAGGGAGGGGCATCACCAGCAGGAAAAGGGAAATCACAGTTCCACTATACAAGAGACTAGTGAAACCCCACCTGGAGTGCAGTTCTGGAGACCTTACCTATGTAAGGAGATGGACAGTTTAGAGAAGGTTCAAAGGAGGGCAACAAAGATGGTACAGGGATTGCATTACAAGTCCTATGAGGACAGGTTGAAAGACTTGAATATGTACTCCCTGGAGGAGAGGAGGGAGAGAAGGGGATTTGATAGAGACATACACGTACCTTACAGAGAGGAACAGGGTGCAGGAATACACTATTTTCCAGTGAAAAAAATGTTCCAGGACTAGAGAGCACAGGTTGAAGTTGGAGGGAGTGTGATTCAGAGGAAACGTGAGGAAGAATTTTCACAGAAAGGGTTGTGGACAAGTGGAACCCCCTACGAAAGGAAGTGTTGGCTAAAACAATCACAGGATTTAAGAATGCATGAGGTGGTCATAAGGGAATTCTGGAGGTCAGGGGTAAGGGGCAGCAGACTTCTAGAAAAACATAAACTGAACTTACAAGCTCAAATGGGCAGACTGGGTGGGCCATAGGCCCTTATCTGCTGACAGTGTCTATGTATCCATGGACGATTGGCTGCTGAAGGCCAGCTCTAGGGAAGCTGCTCTTCACACCCTTTTGCAAACAAGACAACTGTTCGAGGCCTTAGGGATGACAGTGAATGTGACAGTCAGTGTTGACACCGTGATAATGCCTGCAGTACATTGGCGCAGTATGGCATACAGAAAAGGGGTGTGGATTCTAGCCGCAGGATGGGGCAGATGCTGTTCTAGGGACATAGATATGTTGTTCATCCACACTGTCTGGCAGGTTCCTTACCGCTTTAAATCTTGCCGGAAGGTCTTCAAGCTGGCTCCTCCCACCCACCCAGGTGGTAAAACTCTTGGCTCCGCCCCATGACGCTGAATCTTCCTTACTGCTTGGAAGCTCAGGTTCCCTCCTTAGCGCTCTCGTTTTGACTGGTTCTAATTCTTGAATTTTGAAATTAAAAAGTTTTTCTAAAAGACTTGGTCTTCTCTCCCTCCGGCTGCGATGGACCGTCGACTCGGTTTCCGGAGATGCCCTTGCGGGCAGAAGATGTCTCGGACGGATCTGCACTCCACGTGCGTCTACTGCTTGGGCCTTGAGCACGACCCGCAGGCCTGCGACCTGTGCTCTTCCTTTTCGGCCTACGTCCTCGAAGACCGTGTTGCCCATTTACAACTGGGGCGTCCCGAGAAGAGATTTCCTCCGGTAAAGTCAAAAGAGGCCTGGTCGGCGGTGTCCGGCGGCGGGCTCGGCGGATCAGCTCGAGCAGATGATCGCCCTCGAAGAGGAGGCGGCGCGGGCCGCTTCTACCTCGGCTGCGGCTTTTGTCCCGCTCTCTCTCGGTGCCTCTTATTCGGCTTCTTTTAAGGAGCTTTGTCTGACCCTGTCGACAAAAGGTGAGGGTCCAACTTCTTCTGGACCATTTTCTTGGTCCAAAAAGAGAGACGGGTAAGTCTCACTGTCGACGCTCTTGGGAGCGGGAAAGATCCCTCTCCCCTAGTTGTCGGCCGTCGACTTCGGTCAACCTCTCGGCTTCGGCCACTGGTCTCACGGTGTCCCCGTCAGGCCAGTTGACCGAGACTCCTGTCGACGCGGTCGTGATTTTTCTCGACCCGTTAGATGGGTTGTCGGCTGGAGAAGCCGAGAATCCCCTCTCCCCGGTTCCCCCGGTGGGAGTTGAGGATCCCGTCGGCTCGTCTGTGCCTCCGGTTCTGGAGCCTTCGGTTGAATCGTCCGAACCGAGGGGAGTGCCGATTCCTTGCGACACCTCCCCCCACCGTCTTCGGCCTAGCCGAGGTTCTCGGTCTCGGATGTCTTCGCGGTCCAGCCGATCCCACCGTCATTGGCGGTCTCGGCACGCGACAGCAGGCGCTGCGCCTAGTACTCTTCCTCCTCGACGAGGGAGGCTTCGCGCAAGTTGCGCCGAGGTATGAGAACTCATGTGGCAACAGTCCTTCTGACCGGGAATAAGCTGACGCCGCTGTCTTTCCGGCCATTAAGTGGCTGTCACGGAGTGGCCGAAACAACCCTCGTTTTAGCCGAGAGCCTGTTCCCAGGCCGTTGTTCGCCAAATCCAGCTGCCCCACCGATTCGGTGAACCTCCCCTCCACAGCCGTTAGTTGGGGCTCGACCAAAAATTCTCGGTCAGCTCAGGGACTGCCCATAGGCTGTCTGTCACCCTCACTACCGACCGCGCCTCGGCAGGTGGAGGTGGCTCAGGCCCGAGCAGCTCTTTGAGGACTCTTCCGAGTCCGAGGACGAGTCCTCCGTTTTCTCCAAGCGAATGGACTTGGAGTCCTCAGGAGGACAGTTGGTGGACGATAGCCCCGTCCTTCCTAGGATTGCTCGGCTCATCTCGGAGTCCACGGGATGAAGCTCGAACCACGTTCCTAAGCAGGCCAGGTATCCCTCCGGAGATTCTGGACCGAGTTCCCCTATGGAGCCTTTCCGGTGGCCGAGGCCATAGTGGGTCGGCCTTGGAGCTCTGGCAGCGCCCTGCCTTCCCTGTCCTACGCCTCGGCCAGGATGGCCAATAGTATCACGGTCCCTACGGTTCCCTGTCGGGTTTTTCAGAACACCCTCGGCTGGGGGTTGGTTACCGACAAGCGTTTCCGCGTGCCGGGAATGCTAGGGATGTGGACAAACCTCCCGACAAGGAGTCCAAGAAATTGGACTATGCCGGGCGAAAAGTCTATGCTGCGTCCTCCCTCGGCCTTCGCCAGGCCAGTTCGGCCGTCCTCATGGCACATTTTTCTCATGCCCTGTTGGGGTCCCTGGATGAGGTCGTCCCTCATCTTCCCGCGGATCTGCAGACCACGGTCAGGCAGGTGCGGGACCAGGGCAGGGCAGTGGCCAAACAGCAGCTCCAGACTGCTTTAGACATTGGGGTCTCATGTGCCAGGTCTGTGGCGGCCGCAGTGGCTATGCATAGTCGGGCTTGGCTGAGGATATCCACCTTTACTTCGGATACCCAGCACAAGTTGGCGGATATTCCCTTTTTGGGGACTGACCTCTTCGGCCCTGGGGTGGAAGGTCACCTGCAGAGGATCGAGAAGTCCAATGCTACCTTGGACTCTGTCTCTTCCGCTCAGAAGGACAAAGGCGGAAAACCACAGCCTAAGCCCTTTCGTCCTTCTGCGCCCGCGGTGCGTCCGGCCCAGCAACGTCAGGGCCAGCAGGCTTGGGCTTGGCATCCCAAACCCAAGCCCGGGGCTTCCCCCAACAGGAAGCAAGGAGGTAAAGGCCCAGGAGGTCCCTCGGCCGGTTCCTCCTCCAAGCCTGCCCAGTGACGGGCTGAGGGGTGTCGCCCCAACCCGTCACCTCACCCCAGGTTCCCCTCGTGGGGGGACGGCTCCAGCACTTCCTTTCCGCCTGGTCCATTATTACCACGGAAAGGTGGGTTCTGGAGGTGGTGGGAAAAGGCCTGCCTCTAGAATTCGAGCAGGCCCCGCCCTTCAGAGCCGTTGCACCTTGAGGGGCCTCGGGGTCCACAGCCTCACTGTTGGCTCGTCGGGCCGACGTCGCTCTCCGAGGTGATCAGGGAGGTGGCGGACCCTCCCTCAGACCCGGGGTTTGTGTCCAGGTACTTCCTGGTTCCGAAACGGACGGGGGGCTGGCGCCCCCTTCTAGACCTACACAACCTGGACAAGTTCCTAAGGTCTCGAACCTTCAGGATGGTCACTCTGGCTCAGATAATACCATCTCTGGAACACGGCGTGTGGTTCTGCTCTCTGGACTTGCAGGACGCGTTCTTTCACGTCCCTATCCATCCGTCACATCGGAGATTCCTTTGCTTTCGAGCGGAGGGATCCCTCTTCGAGTTCCGAGCCATGCCCTTCGGCCTATCTTCAGCTCCCAGGGTCTTCACCAAATGCATTGCAGTGGTGACAGCTTTCCTGCAGCGCCGAGGGGTCCGGGTGTACCCTTACCTGGACGATTGGCTGATAGCAGCCCGCTCCAGACAGTTGGTGGAGCGGTCCAGAAATCTGGCCCTCCAGGTTTGCTCTCAAGTTGGCCATCTCATCAACGAGGCCAAGTCGGAACTTGAGCCGAAGCAGGTGATTCTGTTTATCGGGGCAGAGCTCGACTCTCTTCGAGCCAGAGCACGGCTCCCGGCAGACAGGGCCAAGGTTCTTACCTCCTTTGCTCAGTCATTTCTGGTTGGGCAGTCGCGCCCTGCCCGGGACTTCCTGCGCCTCCTGGGTCTCATGGCGGCCTGTACCAGCGTGGTCCGTTGGGCGCTGGCACATGCGCCCCTTCAGTGAGACTGGCCAGCCAGTGGTCCTGGCGCTGTGATCCATTGGACCAGCTAGTGATGGTGACCCAGGAGATGTGGGACGCTCTCCGGTGGTGGACCGTTCCATCTCATCTGCAGGAGGGCATCCTGTTTGTCCGCCCCGAGCCGACGGTCTCTCTATCGACCGATGCCTCTCTGATGGGTTGGGGTACCCATCTGGGGGAACACCGGGCGCACGGCGTCTGGTCCTCACGGGAGTCCCGATGCCACATCGACCTGCTGGAGCTCCGAGCGGTCCGCCTAGCTCTCACCGCCCTTGCTCCGTTTCTCCGGGGTCAAGTGGTCCGAGTCCAGACGGACAATACCACAACCATGTACTACCTAAACCGCCCGGGGCGGCGCTCCATGCTTCTGTAAAGCTCTCCGCATTTGGTCACTCGTGCGCAGCCTGGAGGCGGATCTCCTAGCCATTCATGTGGCGGAGCCTCTAACACCTGGCCAATGCCCTGAGCCGGATAGGGCTGCATCTCACAAGTGGTCTCTCCTGCCGAGGTAGGTACAAGATCTGTTCTCCCATTGGGGCACACCTCAGGTGGACCTGTTTGCCTCCAGGAGGAAGCTGAAGCTGAAGCTGTTTCATGCCCACCCCTTCAGCAGGGCTGGCTGCAGGGGATGCCTCTCGAGGCTGTGGACCCGGGCCTCTTCTCGCCTTCCCCATTTCCCTTGATTCACAAGGTGCTTCTCAAAGCAAGGGACAAGGCGCAGGTGATTCTGATAGCCCCAGACTGGCCCCGCCAGTTCGGTACCCAGATCTCCTCAGCCTCAGCTCCAGGCTCCCGAGGCAGCTTCCAGCTCGCCTGGACCTGCTCTCAGTCAATCAGGGAAGGTGTTCCATCCGGACCTTCAGTCCCTGCACCTGGCCCTGGTTCCTGAGCTAGAGTTCAGGCCTTGGGTCTCTCGCCGAGGTCCTCAATGTTGTTGAGGCGTCCCGTAAGGAGTTGACCAGAAAATGCTATGCCTTCAAATGGAAGAGATTTTCCATTTGGTGTCAGGGCAAGGGCTTGGACCCTTCTTCCTATCCTTTGGCAAGCATCTTGGACTATTTATGGTCCCTTTCTAGTCAAGGGCTTAGGTCGACGACCCTAAGGGTGCACCTGGCAGCCATCTCTGCTTACCGGGCGCGGGCCGGGGAGCAGTCGGTGGCGCAGAGAAGGTGGTCTGGCGCTTTTTCAAAGGCCTTGATCACATTTCCCCTCCGGTGCGAGAACCTCCACCTCCGTGGGATTTACTGCTGGTACTGGCAAAGCTCATGGGCAAGCCATTCGAACCAGTGCACAGGTGTGAACTCTCTCACCTGTCGTGGAAGACCGCCTTCTTGGTGGCTATCACGTCAGCCAGAAGGATGGGAGAACTCCAGGCGCTCTACATCGAGTCTTCTTACCTGGTCTTCCACAGGGACAAGGTTGTCCTGCGCCCCCACCCGAAATTCCTTCCGAAGGTGGTGTCGGAGTTTCACCTTAACCAGGTGTTGACTCTGCCGGTGTTCTACCCCAATCACACCTCAGAGGCCGAATACAGGCTCCATACTTTGGACCCTAGAAGGGCGCTCGCTTGTTATAAGGAGCACACGGCTGAAATTCGGGGAGAGGTTCGCCAGCTGTTTGTCACCTACGCTGAAGCCGCACCTGGCAGACCTGCAGCCAAGCGGACGATAGGCAGGTGGGTCACCTCCTGCATAGATCTCTGCAACAAGTTGGCGGGCATGGAGCCTCCCAGAGGGATAAGAGCTAATTCTACCCGCCATACTGCTGCATCGGTGGCTGCTTCCAGGGACGTCCCTATCCAGGAAATCTGCAGGGCTGCTACCTGGAAGTCAGCACACACCTTCATTACCCATTACCACATCGACCTTGAGTCACGCCGGGATGCTGGTTTTGGGGCCTCGGTTCTCCAGTCTTTATTCCCTAAATAGGGGGTGTGCCCCTTGCCTCCCTCCTCCCGGAGAACTGCTAGGAGTCTGCCAGACAGTGTGGATGAACAACATATCCATGTCCCTAGAAATACAGGTTACTCACCTGTAACAGGAGTTCTAGGAATGGTATATGTCGTTCATCCACATGACCCACCCGACCTCCCCGGCTTCGACGCACAACCTGAGCTTCCAGCGGGCCAGATCTGGCGTCATGGGGCGGAGCCGAGAGTTTTACCACCCGGGTGGGTGGGAGGAGCCAGCTTGAAGACCTTCCGGCAAGATTTAAAGCGGCAAGGAACCTGCCAGACAGTGTGGATGAACAACATATACCATTCCTAGAACTCCTGTTACAGGTGAGTAACCTGTATTTATTGCTCAGGCACACTTAATTGAGAGAGCCACTGCATCTCTACCAGGACAGTGTTGTCTCCTGGGCTTGATGGCTGTTGCTGTAGTAACAGTGCCATTTGCTTGGCTTCATATGCAAATCCCACAATGGACACTCAGTACAGTGTGATCAGCTGACGGATGAGTTGAAACAAATGTCTCTTGTCATGTACACTTTTCGACCTCTATGATGGATGGACTGTAGCAGCTTACTTGAGCGTTCCATTCCATGTACCAGCTCATGTACAGATCCTCACCACAGATGCCTTGGGCTGTGGATGAGGTGCTCATCTCAGTTCCTTCCAGACACTGGTCCAGGGACAGAGAGGTGGCCGATGTGTACAGAAATGTTTTGGAAATGAAAGATGTCCCGTACAGCTGCCAGGGATTTCAGAATTATTTCTGCATCAATCCTCTGGTAATCCATGCACTACAGCAACAAGGGGGCACTCCTATCTTCTCTGCAGGGATGCAGTGAAAGTATGGTATTGGGTTATGTCTCACGACCTAAAGCTTGTCGGCCATATTTCTTTCAGGTCACTAAAATGTCTTGGCAGACAGACACTAAGCAGGACTTAGTCACTGGTTCACGAATGGGAACTGCTGGTCTGTCTTCGAGGGTGGAGCTCTTGCAGCAGGTAATACCATTAGGACTGTATCCGGCAGGTGTCAGGACCCCACAGAAAACTTGTAGCTAGCAGTCTGAGGCAGAGGATCGCCTCCGACGTTGGCTGTGCCGGATGTCAGACTTGGTATAAAGGGGGTGGTCCCCTGGCACCATCTCGGTTCCATTCCCGCTGTTGACCCACGTAGTTCGGCTCCTCAGACGCCTTCCTTGGCAGTCGATAGGCATCAAATGTCAGAATTCTTCAAAATCCTTTTTTCAACACCTCGTTTATGTCATCACCCTCCCCACCGCGACGAAAGGCGAGGTGCGCGTGCGGGAAGCAGATCCTGGCCAAGGACAGCCACGCAGCCTGCCTCCTATGCCTGGGCCCGGAACACCAGCCTGATGCCTGCACACATTGTCAAATGTTCAACCAGAAGGCACGCCAGGAGGGCCCACGCACTCAAGACCTTCCTGCTAGAACAGAAGCTTGCGGCCATGCAGCGAGGATCAGGAGCCAGCTCATCCTCTCCTGCCAGGGATTCCCCACCCAAAGATGGGTCATGGGGGGGGGGGGCATCGCCACAAGGATAAGGATCGTGCCAGGTCTGAATCCCGCCCTAAGTCACCAGCCAAGCAGGCCTTGTCTTCTGGCCGGAGGTCTGTTTCGATTCCGGCCCAGCCGTCCGAATCTTCCCGCCTGTCTTAAGTCTGCTCCCGCCTCCTCTCGGCAGACATCGGGAGTTGGCCTCGTTGGGACACCTTCACTCTTCCCTTGCTCACCAACCTCTAAAACCCTCAGGGTCGACCTAGGAAAGCCTCTCCAGGGCTCAGGACAGGCTCAGTTTTTCTGACAAACGCAAGCACTGAGAAGAACCCTCTGGTAGGCAGGAGGCTGCCCGGGCTTGGGCGCCTCCCCTTCCGGCTAAGGTGCACCTTCCTCCGGACCAGCGCAAGCCTAGCCGGTCGCTTACTCTGTCGATCCGCTCCCCGACACCTGACATGGGGCGGTCGCCGGATGAAGGACCAGCCGTCTGTCCCTCCTCCAAGGGACCAGACACCTGACAAAGCCACACCGGACGCCAGACCTACAGATGAAGGTGCTGCCGGTCATCTGCCTACTGACGTCGGGATCCAGAACCTGACGCCTGCCAAACCTGAGCCTCAGATGCCCACACCTAAAGACCTGAGGCCCCTCAGACCCCACGCTGGCCCCTCCGGTCATCCCAGTAGCAGACATCGGGAGTCTGTTCACTACATGGCGGAATACAGTTAATGGGGATCTTCTGTGTAGACCCCCAGACACCGTCCCTCTTCCGCCACCCGTGGGTCCCCCGCCAACCCCAGGGCCTCGGGGTGAGGGTGAGCACCCATGTCCAGACCCTAAGGGGAAGAGAAGGAAACGACCCTCAATGTCACATCCTCCTTGGATGAAGTCGATGTGGAATCGGAGCCTTACTGAGATGGGGAATTCTGTCCTCTCTCCCCGGTACCTAAAGTCCCCCCGACCCCTCATTTTTGGACATTATGAGGCACATCCAGGCTATATATGAGTGGGACATGGAGGATGTGGACCCAGAGTGCAAGTACCTTGCCAAGTTCCTCTTACAGAAGGAATCCAGACCTTTGGTGATTCTACTGTTCGTGGAACCATTTCGGGACGTAACACACCTCACGTGGCGTATGCAGTTCTCCATTCCAGCAGTCCCTAGGAAGGCGGATAGACTTTATAAGCCTCCAAAGTCCGAATCTTTTTTGGCTGAACAACCAAAGGCCAATTCATTGGTCCTCACGGCTGCCAACTGCAGAGGGTCTCTGCCAATGTATTTAAGTTCCCAACCTCCGGATCCCGTCTCTAAAAAGTTAGACAGTTGGGGCCAATACGTCTTCTCAGCCACTGGGGTCATCAGGTCTTTGAACTTCATGGCCCACATGATTACCTACCAGCAGTCGCTGTGGAGAAAGACAGTGGACCTCGTTGAAGCTATGCCATACTCCTACTCGAAACAAGAAATTCTGGCGTGTGCTGCTAAGTCTGGTTTAGATGTAGACAGACACGCGCTCAGGTGGTGTTACGACGCCGTGGATATGGCCTCCAGAGCAGCGGCCTCGGGGGTTTGTATGAGACTGCAGTCTTGGCTTAGGCTCATGGGCTTCCAGCCGGGCCTACAAGAGTCCATTCTGGATTCCCCTTTTCAAGGTCCTGTTCTGTTTGGCCCGGAAGTTGAACAAATAAGCAACTTCAGGAGTCATGAAAAGCGGTGGCCGACGTGCACCACATCTATAAATCCCAGCCTCAGGAACCCCGCCAATGCCCTTTTCGTAAAGGACAAGGGCAAGGACAGAGGGGTAAACAGTCCGGGAAGGGGTTCAAGAGGCAGGGTCACCCTCCTCCAGGTCCCTGGGCCCCAAGCAGCCCAAAGCTCCCAGGGCCCACAGACCCCCTCAGCCTGACTCCCTCTGCCCCCTCTTCCCTTCAGGGACAGGCAGAGCGAAAAGGTAGGAGGGCGGTTTGCGCTTTACCCACTCAAATGGTCCAGTATCACTGTGGACCAATGGGTACTGGATACCATTTGAAAAGGGTACACAATAGAGTTAATCTCTATCCTGCCGGATAACCCACCCCCCATCCGGCCCGTTGTCCACGAGAACACAGTCTTCTAGAAGCGGAGATTCAACAGCTCCTAGAAAAAATAGCCATCCAAAAGGTTCCACCGGCCCAGAAGGGAAAGGGTTACTACTTCCGTTTCTACTTGGTCCCAAGGAAGTCTGGAGACCTTCATCCAATTCTGGCTCTGAGCCAGCTCAATCTCTCTGTAAAATACCAGAGGTTTCGGATGGTAACTTTGGCAGGTCTCTTACCCTTACTCCAGGAAGGGGACTGGCTGTGCTTCCTAGATATGCAGGATGCCTACATGCATATCAAGGTCCTGAAGTCTCACAGAAAGTTTCTGCACTTCAGCTTCCAGGACGAGCACTAGCAATTCCGGGTACTTCCCTTTGGCCTTTCTTCTGCCCCCAGGGTTTTCACCAAGTGTCTTGTAGCGGTGGTCCTCTGCAGGAGAGGCCTCTTCGTCTACCGTTACCTGGATGATTGGCTCCTCTCCGCTCGGTTGGAGGAGGAGCTTCTAATTGCCTTACGAGGGAGACAGGCTCTATTTTCCTCCCTGGGGATCACAGTAAACTGGCCAAAATCACACCCATGGCCAACACAAAGGCTGCAGTTCACAGGGGCTGTTCTGGACATTGGACAGGGAAGAGCCTTTCTGCCTCCAGACAGGGCAGACCACCTTCAGGATTTGGCCAGTAGGCTCCAAAAGGCCCCCTCTTCCCCTGCCCAGGCTGTTCTACAGCTTATATGCCATATGATGGCTGCCATAGCCACAGTACTTTTAGCCAGACTACATATGAGGACCCTCCAGTGGCATCTTAAGGTCCAGTGGGACAAATCGGTGGCCGAACTGGATCTCTGAATTTGGATGTCTCAGGCGGTACATCATTCCCTCAAATGGTGGCTCTGTCATGACTGTCTAGCGGGAGAAGTTCCATTCCGGGGACTCTCTCCTCTCCAGACTTTAACCACAAGTGCCTCTGTCTGGAGGGGGGCTCATTTAGGTGATCACAGGACCCGGGGGTCTTGGTCTGTCATGAAGAGCTCTCTGCATATAAATGTTCTGGAAATGAGAGCTGTGCTGAATGCACTGATTGCATTCAGAGACCAGCTCTTGCCGGGTCCTCTCCTGGTGCAGACATAGAACACACCAGTGGTCTTCTACATCAGCAAACAAGAGGGGAATCATTCGTATCCCCTTTGCAGGGAGGCCATGATAGTGTGGAATTAGGCAGTAGAACATCGGCTGGATCTCATCGCAGTTCATCTGCCTGGGATTCAGAATGTTCTCGCCGACAGTCTCAGCCGCTCTGCCTCTCTGAATCACAAGAGGGAACTGCCCCAAAATGTCGCAGACAACCTGTTCGGTTGCTGGGGCCATCCAGAGTTGGACTTCTTTGTGTCCACGTGCAATGTCAAACTGCAAAATGTTGCTCGCTCATTCCAGTGCTTTGTGTTTTTTTGGCGAGACACATTGTCCCTCTCTTGGACAGGGAAGTTCCTGTATGCCTTCCCTCCTTCCCCCTCATTCAGAGAGTACTGCAACTGCTCAAGTTGCAGTCAGAGGGAGCAAGAATATTTCTGGTGGCTCCTCTATGGCCCCGTTAGATCTGGTATCGAATGCTCCAGCAACTGTCACTGGAGCCTCCAGTTCAGTTGCCACTCTCCACCCAATTGCTCTCACAAGAGCAGGGGACACTCGTCCATCCTGCTTTTCAATCTCTTCACCTGCATGTGTGGCTCCTGCAGTCTTAGCGGAAGAGACTAGGAGTATCAAGCAGGGTGGCTGAGATCTTGGTTGCAGCGAGGAAGCCTTCCACCAGTGCCACCTATGCTCTGAAATGGAAACGCTTCTGTCTGTGGGCTACGGCCCGTTCCCTAAATCCCCTAGGTTGCCTGGCTAGGCACGTGCTAGAATATCTTCATCACCTTCAGGATTTAGGACTGAGCTATTCATCCATTAAGGTTCACGTGTGCGGTTTCCACACATCATGATCCTATCGGAGATAAAACACTGGCACAACTCAACGTCTGTAAGACATTTCTATGAGGGGTTTTACATATCAGACCTCCCAGAAGAGACATCGTTCCTCCTTGGGACTTTTCGTCCTGGAGAAATTCACCTTTCCTCTCTTCGAGCCAGCAACCTCCTGCGAGCTGTGCTTCCTCTCATAGAAGATCCTCCTTTTGGGAGCCATTACCTCCGCTCGAAGGGTTTGATCTTCAGGCCCTGATATGTTAGGAACCTTACATAGTTTTCCACAGGGACAAGGTGACCCTCCGCATGAATCCTAAGTTCATGCCGAACTGGTTTATTATCCAGAATTTATTAATCAAGGTGAAGCACTATTGCACACCTTGGATGTTCTCAGAAGTTTGAGGTATTACCTCCACAGGACTCGGTCCTCCAGACAGTCAGACCAGTTGTTCGTCTCATTCGCCAAGCGAATGTTAGGGACTCCTGTTTCCAAACAGTCAGTAGCCTGTTGGCTGGTGCAATGCATTACTTTTTGCTGCCAGCATCATAACAGACCACTTCTAGGAACAGTCATGGGCCACTCTACCAGAGCAGTGGCCTCCTCCTTTGCAGCAGTAAAGAATCTCTCCGCTGCAGATGTTTTTGCTACAGCTACTTAGAGTTCAGTCCATACTTTCATTAGACATTACAGCCTGGACATTGCATTCAGAAGGAGAGCAAGTTTTGGACAAGCAGTCCTGCAAGGCCTAATCTACTTCGAGATACAGCTCTTGCAGCAGGTTACACCATTAGGACTGAAGCCGTCAGGCGTCAAGACCGCATGGAAATTTTCTAGCTAGCAGTCTTCAGCGGGGACCGTCTCTGACGTCGGTCCCACCCCCGACGTCAGGCGTAGTACATAAGGAGGCGGTCCCGCCATAATCCCCAGTTCTTTTCCCGCCGTCGACATCGCAGCATCGGCCTCTTGGTCATCTTCTAGCGCGCAATGACTAGGAAACTTCAACTGTTCGTTTCTCACTGGATTTCGTCTGATGTCCTCTCCAACTTCTCTGGAGGGCCATTCGTCGAAGTGTGCCTGCGGCAAGCAGATCCCTTTCAAGGATCCTCACTCGGCCTGTGTACGCTGCCTGGGCCCAGACCACGACACCCAGGCCCGCTCCTTCTGCCAGGGCTTCAACAGCCGTAAAAGGATCTGCCGCCAGAAGGCCCTTCAAGCTTTCCTCCTTGAGGTAAAACTTAAAGCTGTGGATCGAGACCCTTCCTCCAAGGGAGAGTCGTCAGGGAAGTCCCATAGGCACCGGGAGAAGGAAAGACCCAGATCCCCCTCCAGGGACTCTGACTCCCGCAGCTCTGGCTCCAGGTCGGACTGCTCTCCCTCGAGGGCTCGTTCTCAGCCTCCCCCGGTTCTCGTCAGATCGGTTAGTGATTCCTCCCCTCTGCAGCCTGTCAAGACATCCAGGCCTGTATCTTCGCCCACTCCGTCTAAGGCCTCATCCAGGTCTGGGAAGCGCCATAAGTCTTCCACCCGTCGTCCGGACTCCGACGTCAGGTCTGTTTCCCAACTGCCGCCACCCCAGCGCAAGACTAAGGAGCTGACCTCCCTGAAGCAAACGTTGGACCACCCGACGGCCAAGCTACATATGCACTCCCGGGAATCAGCTACCGTACGTCACCCATCGCCAGTCAGGCGTTCGCCCTCGAAGACGTTGGCCGGGGGACCGGCATCTGCTACTGCAGAAGGAAGGACCACACCACCGCCTACTGACGTCGGTCGGAAGGCGTCGTTGTCGGAGGACTCTACCCAGCCGGAAGACCAGGCGGGTGACCCTGGTCCCGTCGACGACAGGCCACCGGCGCCCAGTCCGTCGTCGGGCCTAAATTTGACAGAGGTGAAGGAGCTCTTCACCTTCTGGTGGGACACCATCAAGAAGGATGTGGTCACCACGCAACCTCCTCCCGCGCTTGTTGCCCCTCCAACGCCTGCGCCCCCTCCACCGCTCAGGGAGTCAGCAGGATGGGCATCGACCCTCCAAGAAGCCAGCATCCCCTCCTTGGGGCAGATCTTCAGAGAGGAGAAGGCCTCCTTCAAGATCCACTTCAGGGTCACCCAGACGGCGTCGGTACACCCCGTCCGGGGAGGACTCAGGATCTGACACCTCTGCATGCTCCAGATACCCTTCTCCAATCAGCGTCCCTTCTCTGGACCCATGTGACCTTCCCAGGTCCCCTCTGGATGACCCCTCGTTCGCCGAGATAATGAGGCATATTCCGGAGAACATGGGGTGGGATGCGGAAGAGCTTGACCTCGAGAGACTACGCCTTGCCCACTACCTTCGGCAAAAAGATCCCAAGCCTGTGGTAGTGCCGCCCTTGGTGGACACCTTCGTGGACGTCACCAAGGCTGCGTGGAAGCGGCCACATTCGACTCCAGCAGTGCCGAAGAAGGCTGACCGCCTGTACAAGGCCCCAAGGGAGGACCAGTACCTGGCGAACCATCCTCTGGCCGGCTCCCTGGTCATTACGGCCTCACATGACCGGTCTCGGTCACCGCAGCACTTGAGCACGCAGCCACTGGACCCGGAGTCCAAGCGGTTGGACGTCCTGGGCAGGCGCACATACGCGGCCACGACTTGCGCCATTATGTCGTTAAATTACCTCACCCACATGGTTCAGTTCCAGAATGCATTGTGGGAACAGGGACAAGACCTGGCTGAAAAACTGCCAGACGGTGGCCAAAAGGAGGAGCTGTTGCAACTCCTCCGTACGGGTTCGGGCGTGGGGACCCAGGTGCTTAGAGCCGCATACGACTCTGCGGACTCTTCGGCCAGAGCTGCAGCCTCAGGTGTGTGTCTCCGGAGACACTCGTGGCTCTGTGTCTCCGGGTTTACCCCGGATGTCCAGAAGAATATCATGGACACCCCTTACCATGGCGAAGTTCTCTTTGGTGAAGCCTCGGATTAGGTGATCACCAAACTGCAGGAAGCTGGGAAGGTGGTTAGATCTGTCCACGCTATGTACAGGTCTTGACTCAATTCCTCTCGCAGGAACCAGAGTCATTTTCACAGCTGGACCCAAAGGCAACAACCTCGTCCCGGCCAGCAACAAAGGGGCTCCTTCACCTGAAAAGCCCAGGCTAAGACATCCTCAGGCAGAGGCCAACGAGTCACAAAGTTGGCCCAACCCGCAGGATCCAATGCTGCCACAGTATGACTCCTTCCCGGCCCCGCCCCTCCTCAGGATCAACGGGAAATGAAGGTCAGGGGTTGTATTGCGGACCACCTGCCAGGGTGGCAGTCGATCGCCACCGACAGGTGGGTGCTACAGTTGGTCGAAAAAGGCCATTATATAGAATTTGTAGACAACCCACCCGCAAGGCCTCCTCTGCTTTCCCGCTACTCGGGTCAGCATGCCCTGCTTCTACAGCAGGAAGTGCTCACGCTTCTAGAGAAGGAAGCTTTGGAGCACGTTCCAGGGAACCAGAGAGGAGCAGGATACTATTCGCACTTCTTCCTGGTTCCAAAGAAAACGGGGGACCTCCGTCTAGTTTTGGACCTCAGCGACCTCAATTTGTCGGCCGTCTACAAGCGCTTCCGCATGGTGACCCTTCCGGGTCTAATCCCCATGCTGAAGAAGGACACTTTCTTGGCGTCCCTGGACATGCAGGACGCTTACCTGCACATCCCTATTGCTCAAGCGCACAGGAGGTTCCTGCGCTTCGAGTTTCTCGGCCGCCATTATCAGTTCTGGGCGCTTCCCTTCGGGCTGTCATCAGCACCTCTGGTATTCACCAAGTGCATGGCAGTCGTGGCAGCATCTCTGAGGAGACAGGGCCACTACGTGTTCCCGTACCTGGACGATTGGCTTCTCATGGCCCCTTCCAAGGAGGCATTACTGATAGCCACTCAGCGTACCCAGACCCTTTTTCAGTCTCTGGGCATCCTCATCAACTACGAGAAGTCTCTCCTGGTACCGTCCCAGAAACTGCAATTTATAGGGGCAGTTCTGGACACCGTCAAGGGAAAAGCCTTTCTTCCCGAGGACAAGAGTGGAACGCATTCGGTCCCTCATAAGGGATCTGTCAGCGGAGAAGACTGTCCCGGACAGACTGGTCCTTCGCCTGCTCGAACACATAGCTGCGGCCATTCCAGCAATCCCAATGGCAAGACTCCACATGCGGATAACCCAGTGGATGTTTAGGGTGCAGTGGGACCAAAGGCAGGACCATCTGCAGCAACCAGTCCGAATCACGAAGGCCGTGGTTCGGGACTGGCAATGGTGGCTAGATCCGGGAACCCTCTCCGTGGGGGTTCCCTTCACAGTGCCGTCCCCGACGTTAACTCTCTCCACAGATGCCTCAGGGCTGGGGTGGGGAGCGCATTTGAATGCGGTGAGGTCTCGGGGAACATTGACAATCCAGGAATCTCATTTCCACATCAGCATACTGGAGATGAGGGCGGTCCTTTATGCCCTGCAAGCCTTCCAGTCGGAGATTCCACCGAGTACTCTCCTGTTGCAAACAGACAATACTGCGGTGATGTATTACCTCATCAAACAAGGAGGCACACACTCCAACCCCCTTTGCAGGGAGGCCATGAGAGTGAGGGAATGGGTAATACGACACGGCGCAAACCTTATTGCAGTTCACGTCCCCGGGGTGGACAGTACCATCGCAGACAGCCTGAGTCGTTCCCAGGCCAGAGTCCACGAGTGGGAACTTCTACATGAGGTGGCAGAGGATCTGTTTCACAGATGAGGCACTCCAGAATTAGATCTATTTGCATCCCCATCCAACGCAGAACTGCCCAATTTTTGCTTGCTAGATCCAGGCCTGGTGTTTTCTGGCGAGACGCGTTGTCGCTCTCCTGGGTGGGCAGATTCCTCTATGCCTTCCCTACTTTCTCGTTGATCCAGAGAGGAGTTCTCAAACTTCGCAGGGAGCACGCAACGCTTATTATGGTAGCGCCTTTCTGGCCCAGGCAAATCTGGTTCCCGCTACTGCATCAGCTATCTCGGGAACCTCTGCTTCCTTTGCCAGTCAGCCCCCATCTGTTGTCTCAGGAGGGGGGTTCATTAGTCCATCCGGGCTTACATTCATTGAACCTACATGCCTGGCTCCTAGAGACATAGCCATGATGCGACACGGGGTCTCGCAAGAGGTGGCAGACGTTCTTTCTGCCGCTAGAAAACCGGCAACACGCGCAACGTACGCCATGAAATGGCGCAGATTTTGCTTGTGGGCTCAAACGCGCGGTTTCTTGCCCTTAGACTGTCCTGAGAAGCTGGTTCTGGAGTACCTGCTTTCCCTTTTCCAATGTGGACTAGCTTACTCCTCAATCAAAGTGCACCTTTGTGCAATCTCAGCTTATTATGCCCCCATAGGCCATCGTATGGTGGCTCAATTGGATACTACCCGCGCCTTTTTAAAGGGGGGGGTCCTCCACCTTAGGCCGCCTATTAAGGATCCAGTTCCTCCTTGGGACTTGCCCTTCATCCTGGAGCAGCTTACGCTGCCACCCTATGAACCAGCCGCGGATTGGGAGCTACGTTTTCTGTCGTGGAAAACGTTTTTAGTTGCAGTTACCTCGGCGAGAAGAATCTCCCAATTACATGCACTCATGTGCAAAGAGCCATATTTAATTTTCCACCAGGATAGGGTATCCCTGAGGACAAATCCTAAGTTCCTGCCTAAGATGGTTTCAGCCCTTACCCTTAATCAGGATATCGATTTACCAGTGTCCTTTCCCAAGTACACCAATCGAGGAGAAGCGCTGCTTCACACCCGGGATGTTCACAGGTGTCTCAGATATTATCTGACCAGAACCAAACAGTACCGGAAAGCGGATCAGCTGTTTGTCTCTTTTGCTGAGAGGATGAAAGGAGCCCCTATTTCTAAACAGTCCGTTTCACGTTGGCTCATCCAGTGTATCTCTTTCTGTTATGACAAGCGCAACAAACCCTTGCCAGGCATGGTCAAAGGTCATTCTACCAGAGGTGTGGCCACTTCTTTTGCAGCGCTGAAGAACGTTTCCACTTCAGCTATTTGCGCTGCAGCTACCTGGAGCTCGGTGCATACCTTTATTAGGCATTACAGCCTGGATATCGCTTCAAGGGGAAGAGCAGGTTTCGACCTAGCCGTCCTCCAGGGACTGCTGTTCTAGGCTCAGACAGGGTCTTAATCTCGTCTTTCCTCCTCCGGTGGACGTAAGATTGTGCCATTGCTTGGGAATCAGTTCTAATGGTGTAACCTGCTGCAAGAGCTGTATCTCGATGTAAGATAGTACAGTTACGTAAGAACTTACCTTAACAGTAGATCTTAGAACAGCTCTTGCAGCAGGTACCTTCCCGCCCACCATTCCCCCTTTTTTTGGAGGAGATAGGTTATAGCCCAAATTCCATCATTCAGGATGGAACCATTTCTTTCTAGTCTTGGTCATCTGATGGCGGATCCTCGGTCTCCTCTTCTGACGTCATCCAGCAGCCGGGAGTCTCCGGGAGCGGGAGAACTGGGGATTATGGTGGGACCGCCTCCTTATGTACTACGCCTGACGTCGGGGGCAGGGCCGACGTCGGAGGCGGTCCCCGCTGAAGACTGCTAGCTAGAAAATTTCCGTGGGGTCCTGATGCCTGACGGCTTCAGTCCTAATGGTGTAACCTGCTGCAAGAGCTGCTCTCGAAGATCTACTGTTACGGTAAGTTCTTACATGACTGTACTTTCTGTTAGATGCTTTCCTAACATTTCAGCTTTTCAGCATCTCCCCCCTGCCGCCCTCAGACCTGGACCTATCCTTGGGTACTGCTTGTGACTCTGTTGTAATGGTATTACCTGCTGTAAGAGCTCCACCCTCTAAGACCGATTGTATAGTTATGTAAGAACTTACCGTAACAGTAGATCTTCGAGAGGAGCCCTTGCAGCTGGTGGCTTTCTCACTTTCCATGCCCCAGGATAGTATTTTGGTTATTGTATCATGAGAACGTGGTGGGGACTTCCTGCTCAGTTCTCCAGTTTTGTTTCTAGCCAGGTCTCTGATGGGAGAACTGAGATGGCGCCAGGGGACCGCTCCCTTTGTACCACGTCTGACGTCAGGCATAGCCGACATCGGGGGCAGTCCCCTGCCTCAGACTGCTAGCTACAAGTTTCCGTGGGGTCCTGATGCTTGCTGGCTTCAGTCCTAATGGTATTACCTGCTACAAGAGCTCCTCTCCAAGATCTACTGTTATGGTAAGTCCTTCTGTAACTTTACTCTCCTGTGGCAAACTACCTCTTTGCAAGATGGGGTTGTCCAGAGTTGCACCTTTATGCATCCCCACACAACACAGAACTAACTGCTTTTGCTCGTTTGCTCCATGGTCTGGAGTTTTTGGGCAAGACATGTCCCTCTCTAGAACAGGGAAATTCCTGTTTGCATTCCCACCCATTTTTCTGATACAGAGGATCCCACTCGAGATAAGAGTGGAGAGTGATACTCATCCTCATTGCTCCTCTATGGCCTCGCCAGATATGGATTTCACTCCTTCAGTATCTGGCGTGTTCCTCTGCCTTGGTCTCGGGTCCATCCTGACCTGATATCTCTACATCTGCATACATGGCTCTTGAAAACGTAGCCATCCAGTGCTTTGGGGTGTCATCTAAGGTTGTTGATGTCCTGTTTGCTTTAGGAAGTCTTTTACTAGACATAGTTGTTCCTTGGTTGTTTCACTTTGTGGTCAGCTTCTTGGAATATGGACCTTTATACATTCCTGTGAATTCAGTTCTGAAATACTTGATTTTCTTGTCTGATTCAGGCTTCCTCTGAAGTGCATTTAGTTTTCATATCTGCATTCCATCTACCTATTGGGGGCCATATGGTTGCACAACTAGAAGTGTCCCTCACTTTATTTTTTTGTATATGCATTTTATCTCTTGGTCTCCCCTGGCAGCCCCCTGCTGATTGCCCCCTGTCACCTGGCTTCCCTGGGACTCTCCTTACTGTGTCGGCTACCACAGGACTTGTGATGGTGCCTGATCACAGGTGTGGGGCCTGCGGAGGGTAAGACTTGATCCTGTAGCCTGAGTTGTTTTTCCTCCTTTTTCGTCATGGCGCCCACAAACGTGGAGTGGGTGCAATGTGTGAGCTCCTCTTCTGCGGAGATCCGCCCAGCGTCCTGAATGTGGGCTCCCTTTCCTTACATGGCGCTGTTGCATGTGCCATGACTCAGCTGCCACTGGCTGGCAGTCAAGCAGCGCGCCACACTGACCCCATCTCCGAGGAGGGAGAGCTGTCCTGGGGACGCTCATTCCTTCCTCTCCCCGCCAGCCCCTGAGTGACCCAAGTCCGTTTCTGACCCCAGGTCACTGGCGTGGCAGGAGGTAAGGCGCCCAGCGCCTCAGCCCTTTATGCCACCGGCCGGCGTCCCTTACTTTTCTGAGAGGTTGTCTTTATATGAAACCACCTATACACAATCCAGTTCCCTCCTTGGGACTTGAAAAATTGACAGTGTCCTTTTGAGCCAGAGCGACTTGTGGCCTGTGTTTCCTTTCATATGAGACGTTATTTTTAGTTGCCATGACTTTTGCTCATAGAATTTCTGAGCTTCAGGCTTTAGAGAAAGAGCCTCCTTATTTGATTTTTCAGAGTCTCTTTGCCTACCAATCCTAAGTTTCTTCTGAAGGTGGTGTCTGAATTTACACTGAACTGAATGTTTCCCAGATTCCCTTTCCTGTGTATTACCCTGAGCATGCCAATAAGTGTGAGGCATTGCTGCATACTCTTCATGTATGTAGATAACTGAGATACTGTTACTCACAAAGACTTCTTTTTTAACTTTATTTTTATTTCATTTATGGTAAAACAGTACCAGATAAAAACAGCACATAGCTGCCATAAGCCACCAGAATAATCGTCATCAACACTGATATTAAATACCACATAATGGAGGTAGTACCCAGATGGTGAATTGTCCAGACAATATTATCCACAGTTTGTTGAAAAGATGAACCATTTTAGCAGGACACTGGACCATATTAACGTAACTATCCTTCTTGTCATCCCTGAAAATTATGTAATCGACTGTTATGATTGCCTGATGATCCAGAATAAAGAAAAGCATCTCTATCAAAGATAATACAAACTGTTAATGACACTATTGGAAAAACGCATGCCCCTCCACCACTTGTCTCAACCAGAAAAACAAGAATTAAAAACTGGTGTCATTCTGCACTCATATAGAGCTTATTTAAATACTGAAATAGCAAAAGTACAAACAATATTTATTACTTATTGTAATGTAGGCAGTTACTTACGATCTGAGTCGCACGGGGCATTAAAATTATGCACATGCTTTCCCACGTGGTGGCGGCTGGTGTGAAAATAGCTAAAATGCCATCACCATTTTGAGAGTAACTGAGGTAGCAAACCTCAAAGTAAAATAACCTTACCCCAATGAAAGTGCGGAACCTCGAAAATCAAGGCGCCAAACAAATTACCCTGAAAAGCATGATCCACCATCACTTTGTCAAATACAGTTGTATCCCCCCTTGGAAAACTGAAACTGGTACAGCCAATCACTTATTCAGGCAGGCAGGATCTTGACCAGATATAAAAAACAGTCCGCACAGGATTTAAAACTGTCTTCAGCTCTCTGTCCTGGTGAGATTGATCCCCAGTTGTGGAAAGAAAGTTCTGCTTAATTTTTTATTCAGTTTCTTGCTGGCTTCGGCTGGGTCATTAAACAGAAAATATTTTGCTGCATAGGAGATTTTAATGCGAGCAGGCATTTGGAGTGAGTGAGTAATGCCAAGCTCACGTAGCCCAGCCTGAACTCCATCAAACGCTCTCCGACATTCCTTTGTGGAAAAACGAAGGTCCTAGTAGCAGTGCCCCAACTTGTCACCTTCCAGGAGCGATGGGGCATGTTCCTGAGATTTTAACAAAAGTTTATCGCTTTGATGTGAGCCGCCAGTGACAACCAGCAAAGTCTAAGGTAGGGGGATGGTTGTTTTTTTCCTCGGTCAGCTTTCCAGTAGGCTGTCTGCATCGGCATCTTTGCGGTTTGGAGTGATCTTGTGGCGAGCGAGTTGTCAAAACTTTTTCCAGTAAGTAGGTGTCGATTATGCTCCAAAAGTCCGTTCCCCAGTTAACATAATCTTCCTTGCTACTGCAGAGTAAATGAAGTCCTTTATTTGATGGATTCAGTGGATGGCACAAGATTTTTACAGGGCAACCCTGAAGAGACTAGGCAGCCATCCCGAGCAGGCGCACATGTGACCTCATCGGTGAACCTTTCGAAAGTTTTCCTTGCTCTCTTCCACTCCTCCACGATCGATGACGAAGCTTCAGAAGCCAGGGTATAAAGTCTGTGTTCGGTGCTGGCAGAAGATGAGTCACCATGCTGCAGAGCACATGCCTCTACTGCCCTGGCGGGCAGCATGACGTAGCTGGGTGCAGTCTCTTCTCGTCTGTGCTGCCAGAATCCTTGGAAGATGGGAAGCATCGACTCACCCTTGATCGGCCTTGAGAAAGAGATCTCCGGAGACCATCCAAAGGGTAGCAAGAAGGCTCTGGCAGCTGCTGGGTTGACTCAGCAGCATGCTGCCCCCTAAGAAGTGGTAGCCACTGCAGTGGTCACCTCTTTAGTCTCAGTGCTTTTCCCAGCTGTGGCCAGCATCGGGGTTCATTCACAGGTGAATTTTGTGAAATGTCTGGCCCTCCAGACCTTGGAAGAGCCCAATCCACTGTGGCAGGAAGCACAAGCACCGCTGATGCATGGGACTGAAGAGATAGAGGTCCTCCTGCTCCCTCTGATAGAGACCCCTCTGGTCAAGAGCCCCTTAGTACCCTCTTCGGGCTTGTCTGCTTCAAATCTGGCCGAGCAGGCGGTGGAAATTTTCCTTGAGGCTGTCGACTGGCTGTCTGACAAGATTGAGGTGTTGATCTTGCAGACTGCAGTGCTTCTGGTCCTCACCCAGGATGATGTGGATCAGCTGGTGCCTCTGGCCAGTTCCATTCGGGAGCGTTCTCTGCCAGTGATCAAGCCCTGCAAGCCTGTCCTTGTTAACCTGGCCCATACATGTGGTCTACCATAACCAGCTGGACGGCTTCCCATGGCGTCGATCATAGGGTCTAATGTCAAGGTTGAGATCCCAATCGAGGCGCTCACGCTCTTGATACCGCTCAACTGGGAGTTGTTGCTGTCAGTGCTCCTCATCCCCAGGAGAGGACAGGCGCATCACTGCAACATGTACTGGTGCTATGAGGGGTTCCTCTGACAAAAGTGGGTCATTGTAGGGTGGCTTAAGGCTCTTCGCATGGGACCTCTGGTCACCTGGCAGCTGCCAGTGGCGCCCTAGCTGGTCAACGCTAAGCAGATGCTTTCAGCAACTGCTTCCCACCTCTTTGGGGGATCCGCCACCACCACAGCCCAGTCAGGAGTGGTTTTAAGGATTTCAGATTGAAATGAGTGGGTTCAGAAATCAGTTGGATTAGCTGCAGAGACTTTACATTTTATGAAAATTTACTTGCATTAGGGGAGAGACAATTTGTATTTGACACCATGTATAAGTAACCCACCACACGAGGAGTTAGACCAGATAGAGAAAAGAAGCAAAGCAACTAAAGCAGAGGATGTACCAGGGCAGCAGTAAACACCAACAGTAAAAATGGGAGTAGGGAAGGGAAAGTTTAAGAAGGAACAGCTAATTGGAAGAAAGAGTGGGGACAGCAAGAACAGTCTTAAATTGGATCCTGGTGGATATGTAGGCTGCAACACCAACTTGACTTGCTGTGGATGCAGAGCCTCCTGCTGACTGGCGCACCACACTGCTGCCAACAGTATGACGTCTTTAAGCTGCTGTCCTTTATTGAAAGGACCAGAGCAGAGGACCGCTAGTAAAACAAGCTTAAAAAGGGCAAAGAAGCACTGCCCCGAGAGTGTGCCTCCCTCCCCCAATTGAAGAAGCAGGACAGTGACAGCACTGGCAAGGGGTTCTAAAGAAGGTGCCAAACCGAGTGCTGCGGTCCTAAATGGGCCATACCGCCTGTAGCAACACATACCACTTCCCTTGAGAAGCAGAACACAACTGCCACAAGTGGAATTCAGCGGCTATTAAAATGCCGTGCTGATCAGTGAAGCTCCGCCCCAAGAGAGCACCTCACTCTCATCAGAGATTTCAGTTGCCTGTTAAAGTTAGAGCCTTTAAAGAGCTATTGACGCCTCAAAGAAAACTTTGAAAAAATATAATACTTGGATGCAGTTCAGCTTGCATTCCATATATATAGTATATATTTGTTTTCCCCATTATTTATTACCGAGTAAATTTGCATGACTTCATGATCTTTATCCCTTAGTTTCTTTAGAGTCCATCTGCCTCTGTAGCTTACTCCCTACTTCGTCATAATCCTCTGTTGTGACATCACAGTGTGTTGCTGTGAGAGTAACTGTGATGTCACAAGCTGTCCATTATGACCTTTGGTAGGGAGAAAGCAACAGGGATAAACATAGAAACATAGAATTTGACAGCAGATAAGGACCGCTTGGCCCACCTAGTCTGCCCATTTCCCTACCTAACAGATAAGCTGCAGATCCTAGTTAACCAGCAGCTTACTTCCTCCTACCCCCCACTAGGACTGCCTTATGTCTGTCCCATGCATTCTTGAACTTCCCCACTGTTCTTGACTCCACAACCTCGTCAGGGAGGCAGTTCCATGCATCCACAACCCTCTCCATGAAAAAATACTTCCTCACATTACCTCTGAGCCGTCCCCCCATTATCTTCAAATTGTGCCCCCTTGTTCTTGCACATCTCTTTTTCTGAAAGATGCTACCCTTTTGGACTTTGTTGATTCCCTTGAGGTACTTGAAAGTTTCTATCATGTCCCATCTCTCCCTTCTTTCTTCAAGGGTATACATATTAAGCTCCTTTAGTCTTTCTTCGTATGTCTTCTGGTGCAGACCCTGCACCATTTTGTTTGCCCTCCTCTGGACAGCCTCCACTTTGTCTTTGCAGAGTTGAGGTCTCCAGAACTGCACACAGTACTCCAGGTGGGGTCTCGCCAACTGTCTGTACAGAAGGATAACAACTTCCTGTTCTAGGGATGTGGATATGTTGTTCAATCCACACTTACTGGCAGGTTCCTTGCGGCTTCAAATGTTGCTGGAAGGTCTTCAGGCTGGCTCCTCCCACCCACCCGGGTGGTAAAACTCTCGGCTCCGCCCCATGATGCCAGATCTTCCTTACCTCTTGGAAGCTCAGGTTCCCTCCTTTGCGCTCTTTGTTTTAGGCCTGGATCCAAACTCTTTGGTTAATCCGAAACTTATTTTAAAATTTACAAGACTTTGGTCTTTATCTTCCCTCGTGACTGTGATAGACAAATCGACTCCCGGATTTCATCTGTGCCCTTGTGTTGTGGGAGAAGATGTCCCGGACTGACCCGCACTCCATGTGCGTATATTGCCTTGGACTCGGCCATGACTCACAGGCTTGTGAGTTGTGCAAATCCTTTTCGGCTTCGGTCTTGGAGGACGCGCTGCCCGATTGGTGTTGGGGTGACCCGAGAAACATTATCCTCCAGTCAAGTCGAAGGAGGCCCGTTGGGCGGCGGCTGCGGGCTCAGCTGAACAGCTTGAGCAGATGATCGCCCTTGAAGAGGAGGCGGCCCAGACCGCATCATCATCCTCAGTCGCGGCATTTATCCCGCTCTCCTTGGGCTCCTCTTACACAGCTTCTTTCAAGGAGCTTTGCCAATCCCTCTCCACCAAGGGAGAAGGGCCTTCGGGACATTCCTCTTGGTCCAAAAAGAAGGACCCCAAAGGTAAGTCCCACCGTCTACGTTTGTGGGAGCAGGAGAGGTCCCCTTCCCTGGATAGTCAACATTTTACTTTGGTCGAGGTTGCGGCTAAGGCTGCTGGCTTTACATACGAACATACGAAATTTGCCAGCAGATAAAGGCCTAGAGGTCTATCAAGTCTGCTCGAATGTGCAGCTAGCACCCCTTATTCTGCAGCTGCCCTTCCCTTCCACCCTTCCCCTTCATTAACCCTCCCCCTTGTCCTGTCCCATCCCCTTTTGAAGCAGTCCACTGTTCTACTGCATACCACGTCTGCAGGTAACGATTCCACCCACCCACCACCCTCTCTGTAAAAAGTGTCTCCTCATCTCCCTCCTGAACCTTCCTCCCTCCAGTCTCATATCATGGCCCTGGTGGCCTTCCCCTCCCTTACTTTGAACAGCCCCTCTGTACCCGTCTTGTTTATTCCTTTCATGTATTTAAAGGTTTCAATCATGTCACCCTGTCCCTCCTCTCCTCCAGTGAGTACATGTTCAACTCCTTCAACTTCCTCTCGTATAAGTCCCCAGCCCTTGATCATCTTTGTGCCCTCTCCTGCCCCTCAGTAACTTAATGTCCCTCTTTAGATACGGGCCAGTACTGCACACAGTACTCCAGGTGTGGTCTAACTAATGACCTATACAGTGGCAGAATCACCTCCTCCCTCCTCGAGGATATACCCCTTACAATACAACCCAGCATTTTGTTGGCCTTTGCAGCTGCCTTCTACATTATGCGGAGTTGTTCGTTGACCTGTAATAGAGCACACCCAGATCCTTCTCCTCCTCTGTCTGGGCTAGCTGCACTCCCCAGTTGGTAACTCCTCCTTGGGTTCTTCATCCCAAAATGCAGCACCTTGCACTTTTGGCATTAAACCCCAGTTGCCAGGTGTCTGACCAGGTTTCAAGCTTTGCCAGATCATCCTGCAACCCCTGCCATCCCCCTAGGTCATCCACCACTGCGCCTACCTTGGTATCATCAGCAAACAGACTGATCTTGCTCTTGATGTCCCATGATATGTCTGCAATGAATATCCCAAACACCACTGGTCCCAACACCGAGCCCTGTGGAACACCGCTCGTCACTGCCCTTGGGTGTGAGAGCTTCCACCCACCACCACCCTCTGTTTCCTTCCCTGAAGCCAGTTCCTACCCAGCTCACCAGCTTTGCACCTGCCCTGTGCCTACTAACTCCCTTCCCAGCCTTCTCTATGCAGCACCGGTCGAATGCCCACTTGAAGTCCAGATCAGGACATCCACTGCATGGCCCCCTGTCCAGTTGCCTAGTTACCCAGTCATAGAACTCGACCAGGTTGGTTTGGCAGGATCTGCCCTGTATGAAGCCATGCTGTCTGCTGTCCTGTAGTCCTTTGGCCTCTAGGAGGGCCACCAGCCTCTCCTTCAGGATGGTCTCCATTAGCTTACCCACGATGGATGTGAGGCTCACTGGTCTGTAGTTTCCTGGTTCATACTTGGGGCCACTCTTGTGGAAGGGCACCACATGAGCCATCCTCCAGTCCTGAGGTACACACCCCGAATGTAGTGAGGCATTAAATAGCTCTGCCAAAGGTCCTGCAAGGACCTCTGCCAGCTCATTCAGTACCCTGGGGTGGATGCCATCTGGGCCTGGCGCCTTGTCCACCCTCAGTGCCTTCAAACCCTCTCGAACTCTGCCCTCCATGATTTCCCCATCTGGGTGTCCCCGTCAGGTCAGCCGACCGAGACACCCGTTGACGCAGTCGAGATTTTTCTCAACCTGTCGGATGGGCTGTCGACTGGAGAAGCCGATAACCCTTCTTCACCGGTTCCCCTGTCGGAAACCGAGGACTTGCCTGTGCCGGAGTCCCCGGTTAAAGTCCCTGAAACGAGGGAGGAGCGGGTGTCCCCCACCCTCTCAGACCCCGAAACACGAGTTCTTGGTTTGGGACCTCTTCCCTGGTCCAGCGATCCCACCGACATTGGCGGTCTTGGCACTGTGGAAAGCCGCGGCGGCTCTCATCCTAGTCTTCGTCCTCTTCGAAGGATAGGCTCCGGCGCAAATTGCGTCGGCACTATGAGGATCTAATGTGACAGCAGCTCCTTTAGACCGGGAATAAACTGACTCTGTCGCCTTCCCCGGCCATTAAGTGACTGTCACCAGAACGGCCAAAACAACCCCTCGTAGTGGTCAAGAAGCCGAAGCCGGCACCGGTTGTTCAGCTGAAACCGGCTGCGCCACCCATTGTGGTGGAACCTCCGCCACTACAACCGAAGACTGGGGCCCCGACCAAGGAATCTCGGTCGAGTCAGGGTTTGCCCCATAGGTTGTCAGTCACCCTCACTCCTGATCGACCTCAACAGGTGGAAGGTGGCTCAGGTGCTCGGCAGCTGTTCGCAGACTCCTTGTTCTCCAGGCCACTTCACTTGGAGTCCACTGGGGGTCAGTCGGTGGACGAGAGCCCATCCTCGTTTCTTGGAATGCTTCGGCTCATCTCAGAGTCCACTGGGATGAATCTCGAACCCGCTTCAAAACGGGCCAGGTATCCTCTCACGGAGATACTGGACCGAGGAGATTCCCCCACGGAGGCCTTTCCGGTGGCCGAAGCCATTGTTGGCCCGGCCCTGAAGCTGTGGCCAGCTTCTTGTCCAGCACCTTCGGCCAGGATGACTCGGAAGTATGAAGTTCCCACTGGTTGACTCTCCGGTTTCTCAGAGCACCCGTCTGCGGAGGGGCTCGTGACCGACCGCGTTTTCCGGTGTTCCGGGACGTGGACAAGCCTCCTGACAAGGAGTCCCAAGAAGTTGGACTATTCCTGGCGGAAAGTTTATGCTGCTTCCTCCTTAGGCCTTCGTCAGGCAAGCTGAGCCGTTCTGATGGCACATTTTTCTCATGCCCTTTTGGGCTCCCTGGATGAGGTGATGCCTCATCTCCTGGCTGACCTTCAAACTACAGTCAAGCAGGTGCGGGATCAGGGAAGGGCGGTGGCCAAACAGCAGCTCCAGACTTCCTTGGAGATCGCTGATTCATGTGCTCGGTCAGTAGCGGCCGCAGTGGCCATGCGCCGCAGAGCTTGGCTGCGGATCTCCACCTTCACGGCAGATACCCAGCACAAGCTGGCAGATGTTCCCTTCCTGGGTTGAGGGGCATCTTCAGGTGATCGATAAGTCCAGTGCCACCTTGGACTCTGTCACGTCTGCCCAGAAGGACAAAGGCCGCAAGTAACAGCGTAAGCCCTTTCATCCTTCAGCCCCTGCGTCACGTCTGGCCCAGCAACACCAGCATCAGGGCCAGCAGGCTCGCGCTTGGCACCCCAAAGTCAAGCCTGCTGCTTCCCCAAACAGGAAGCCAGGAGGAAAAGGTCCAGGAGGTTCCTCGGCCAGTCCTTCCTCCAGGCCTGCCCAGTGACAGGTTGAAGGGTGTCGCCCCCAACATCGTCACTTCTCCCCGGGTTCCCCCCGTGGGAGGACGGCTCCGCCACTTCCTTTCTGCCTGGTCAGATATCACTACGGACCGCTGGGTGCTGGAAGTGGTAGGAAAGGGCCTGCCTCTGGAATTCAAGCAGTCCCCACCCTATCGAGCAGTCGCCCCACGGGGGGTCCCGGGTTACGGGGTCTACAGCGCCTCTGTCTGCCCGTTGAGCCGACACTCCCTGCTCCTCCAGAAGGAGATGATCAGGGAGGTGGCGGATCCTCCATCAGACCCAGGGTTTGTGTCCAGGTACTTCCTGGTCCCAAAACGAATTGGGGGCTGGCGCCCTGTTCTAGACCTACATGACCTGAACAAGTTCTAGTTCTCTGGACCTTCAGGACGTGTTGTTTCACGTCCCAATCCATCCGTCCCACCAGCGATTCCTCCGCTTCAGAGCGGAGGGATCCCTTTTCGAGTTCCGGGCCATGCCCTTTGGCCTTTCTCCAGCTCCCAGGGTCTTCACCAAATGCATGGCAGTGGTGACGGCTTTCCTGCAGCGCCGAAGGGTCCGGGTATACCCTTACCTGGACGACTGGCTGATTGCAGCCTTCTCCAAGCCAGAGGTGGAGCGGTCCAGGGATCTGGCCCTCCAGGTCTGCTCTCAGATTGGCCTCCTCATCAACGAGGCCAAATCGGAACTTGTGCCAGTGCAGGTGATTCAGTTCATTGGGGCAGAGCTCGAATCTCTTCGAGCCAGAGCACGGCTCCCGGCGGACAGTGGGGGACTTCAAGAATGCATGGGACACGCATAAGGCAGTCCCAGTGGGGGGTAGGAGGAAGTAAGCTGTTGGTTAACTAGGATCTGCAGCTTATCTGTTAGGTAGGAAAATGGGCAGACTAGGTGGGCCAAGCGGTCCTTATCTGCCGTCAAATTCTATGTTTCTATGGTTGGGCAGTTGCGCCGTGCCCGGGACTTCCTGCGCCTCTTGGTGGCCTACACCAGCGTGGTCCATTGGGCCCGCTGGCACATGCGTCCCCTGCAGTGGGGACTGGCCCGCCATCGATCAGTGCTCCAGTCCTCTGGACCAGCCAGTGATAGTGACCCAGGAGATGGGGGACGCTCTCCAGTGGTGGATCGTTCCGGCTCATCTGTAGCAGGGTATCCAGCTTGTCTGCCCAGAGCAGACGGTCACTCTAACGACCGCCTCTCTGAATGGTTGGGGTGCCCATTTGGGGGAGCTCAGAGCACACTGCCTCTGGTCCCCTCAGGAGTGTCGATGCCACATCAACCTGCTGAAGCTTCTAGCGGTCCGACTAGCCCTCACCACCTTCACTTCCATTCATGTGGCGGGAGCTTCCAACACTCTGGCCGATGCCGTAAGCCGGTTAGGTGCTGCGTCTTACGAGTGGTCTCTCCTGCTGGAGGTAGTACACGATCAGTTCTCCCACTGGGGCACACCTCAGGTGGACCTGTTTGCCTTCAGGGAGAATGCGAAGCTGAGACTGTTTCATCGCCCCCAGCAGGGCTGGCTGCAGGGATGCCTTCTGAGGCTGTGGACCTCGGGCCTCTTCTCCTTTCCCCATTTCCCTTGATCCACAAGGTGCTTCTCAAGCGATGAGGGACAAGGCGTAGGTGATTATGGTAGCCCCAGACTGGCCCCGTCAGTTCTGGTATCCACATCTCCTCAGCCTCAGCTCCAGGCTCCCGAGACGGCTTCCTGCCCGTCCGGACCTGATCTCAGTCAACCAGGGGAAGGTACTCCACCTGGACCTTCAATCCATGCACCTGACAGCCTGGTTCCTGAGCAGGTAGAGTTCCAGGCCTTGGGTCTTTCCGACGAGGTCCTCAATGTTGTTGAGGCATCCTGTAAGGAGTCGACCAGAAAATGCTATGCCTTCAAATGGAAGAGATTCTCCATTTGGTGTCAGGATAAGGGGGTGGACCCTTCCTCCTGTTCCTTGGCCGGCATTCTGGACTACCTGTGGTTCCTTTCTCAGCTAGGGCTTCGGTCAGCGACCCTTACGGTGCACCTGGCAGCCATCTCTGCTTACCGGGCCCGGGCCGGAAAGCAGTCGGTGGCACAGGAAGAGGTGGTCGGACGCTTTTTCAAAGGCCTTGATCACATATCCCCTGTGGTGCAAGAACCTCCACCTCCGTGGGATCTACTGCTGGTGCTAAGCTCATGGGCAAGCCATTCGAACCGATGCACAGGTGCAATATCTCCCACCTGTCGTGGAAGACCGCCTTCTTGGTGGCTGTTACATCAGCCAGAAGGATGGGAGAGCTCCAGGCACTTTCCATAGAGTCTCCTTATCTGGTCTTCCACAGGGACAAGGTTGTCCTTCGCCCCCACCTGAAATTCCTTCCGAAGGTGGTGTCGGAGTTTCACCTTAACCAGGTGTTGACTCTGCGGTGTTCTACCCCAATCACACCTCGGAGGCCGAATATAGGTTCCATACTTTGGACCCTAGAAGAGCGCTTTCTTATTATAAGGAGCGGATGGCTGAAGTTCGGGGAGAGGTTCTCCAGCTGTTTGTCACCTACGCTGAAGCCGCACCTGGCAGACCTGCAGCCAAGCGGACGATAGGCAGGTGGGTCACCTCCTGCATAGATCTCTGCTATAGGTTGGCATGGAGCCTCCCAGAGGGATAAGAGCTCATTCTACCTGCCATACTGCTGCTTCGGTGGCTGCTTCCAGGAGCGTCCCTATCCAGGAAATCTGCAGGGCTGCTACCTGGAAGTCACCGCACTCCTTCATTACCCACTACCACATCAACCTTGAGTCACGCCGGGATGCTGGTTTTGGGACCTCGGTTCTCCAGTCCTTATTTCCCAGGTAGGGGGTGCGCGCCTTGCCTCCCTCCTCCCGGAGAACTGCTAGGACTCTGCCAGTAAGTGTGGATTGAACAACATATCCACGTCCCTAGAAATGCAGGTTACTCGCCTGTAACAGGAATTCTAGGAATGGTATATGTTGTTCATCCACACAACCCACCCGACCTCCCCGGCTTTGCAAAACCTGGCTTCCAGCGGGCTAGATCTGGCGTTATGGGGCAGAGCCAAGGGTTTTACCACCCAGGTGGGTGGGAGGAGCCAGCTTGAAGACCTTGTGGCAAGGAACCTGCCAGTAAGTGTGGATGAACAACATATACCACTCCTAGAACTCCTGTTACAGGTGGTAACCTGTATTTCTAGGACATGGATATGTTGTTCATCTACATATTGGCAGGTATCCTTGCTGCTTTAAATCTTGCGGAAGGTCTCTCAAGCTGGCTCCTCCCACCCACCCGGGTGGTAAAACTCTCGGCTCCGCCCCATGACGCCAGATCTTCCTTACCGCTTGGAAGCTCAGGTTCCCTCCTTAGCGCTCTGCGTTTTTGACTGGTTCCTAATTCTTCGAATTTTCGAAATTAAAAGGTTTTTGCTAAAAAGACTTCGGTCTTCTCTCCCTTGCGGCTGCGATGGACAAATCGACTCCCAGTTTCCGGAGATGCCTTTGCGGGCAGAAGATGTCTCTGATGGATTCGCGCTCCATGTGCATTTACTGCTTGGGCCTTGAGCATGACCCACAGGCCTGCGACCTGTGCTCTTCTTTTTCGGCCTACGTCCTCGAAGACCGTGCTGCCCGTTTACAACTGGGGCGTCCCGAGAAGAATTTCTCGGTTAAGTCAAAGAGGCCCGGTCGGCGGTGTCAGCGGCCGGGCTTCGGCGGATCAGCTCAAGCAAATGATTGCCCTCGAAGAGAGCGGCCTGGGCGCTTCTACCTCGGCTGTGGCATTTGTCCGCTATCTCTCGGTGCCTCTTATTAGGGCTTCTTTTAGGTTGTCTGACCCTCTCGACAAAGGTGAGGTTCAACTTCTTCGGACCTTTTCCAGGTCCAAAAGAGCAAAAGTAAGTCTCTCTCTGTCGGCGCTCTTGGGAGCGGGAAAGATCCCCTTCCCCTTCTTGTCGACAGTCTACTTCGGTCGACCCCTCGGCTTCGGCCACTGGCTTCACAGTGTCCCCGTCAGGCCAGTTTACCAAGACTCCCGTCGACGCGGTCGTGATTTTTCTCGACCCATTAGACGGGTTGTCGGCTGGAGAAGCTGAGAATCCCCTCTCCCTGGTTACTCCCCCGGTGAGAGTTGAGGATCCCGTCGGCTCGTCTGTGCCTCCAGTTCCGGAGCCTTCGGTGGGGTCGTCCGAGCCGAGGGGAGTGCCGATTTCCGACACTTCTCCTCGCCTTCCTCGGCCTAGTCGAGACTCGAGGGTCTCGGTCTCGGACATCCTCATGCAGTCAACGATCCCGCTGCCGGCCGGTCTCGGCACCGCGGCCGTGGCGTCGCCGCTTTCCTGACGAGGGAGGCTTGCAAGTTGCAGCCGAGGTGCGAGGAACTCATGTGGCAACAGCTCCTTTGACCGGGAATAAGCCGACCCAGTCATCTTCCCGCCATAAGTGGCTGTCACGGGCGGCGAAACAACCCTCGTTGTAGCCGAGGCCTGTTCCCAGTCGGTTGTTCGGCCAATTCCAGCTGCCCACCGATTCTGGTGGAACTCCGCCTCCACAGCCATTAGTTGGGGCTCCGACCAAAATTCTCGGTCGGCCTTGGGTTTTGCCCCATAGGCTGTCTGTCACCCTCACTCCCGATAAACCCCGGCAGGTGGAGGTGGCTCAGGCCGAGGCAGCTCTTTGAGGACTCTTCTGAGTCCGATGATGGTTCTCCTCTTCTCCAAGCGCATGGACTTGGGTCCTCGGGAGGGCAGTCAGTGGACGATAGCCCTCGTTCTTCTTAGGGTTGCTTGGCTCATCTCTGAGTCACGGGATGAGCTCGAACCCGTTTCTAAGCGGACCAGGTATCCCCTCACGGAGATTCTGGACCGAGGGGATTCTCCGACGGAGGCCTTTCCGGTGGCCGAAGCCATAGTGGGTCCGGCCTTGGAACTTTGGCAGTGTCCTGCTTCCTGCCCTGCGCCTTCGGCCAGAATGGCCAGGAAGTATCTGGTCCCCCGGTTCCCTGTCGGTTTTGAACACCCTCGGCGAGGTTGGTTACCGACAGCGTTTTCGGCGTGCGAGAGCATGAGGATGGACAAACCTCCGACAAGAATCCAAGAAATTGGATTATGCGGGCGTAAAGTCTATGCTGCGTCCTCTCGCGTACGTCAGGCCAGTTGACCGATCCTCATGGCACATTTTCTCACGCCCTGTTGGGCTCCTGGATGAGGTTGTCCCTCATCTTCCGCGATCTACAGACTACGGTCAGGCAGGTGTGGGACCAGGGCAGGGCAGTGGCCAAACAGCAGCTCCAGACTGCTTTAGACGCCGGGGACTCATGTGCCAGGTCTGTGGTGGCCGCAGTGGCCATGCGTCGTCGGGCTAGCTGAGATATCCACTTTACCTCGGATACCCAGCACAAGTTGGCGGATGTTCCTTTTTTGGGGACTGACCTCTTCGGCCCTGGGGTGGAAGGTCACCTGCAGAGGATCGAGAAGTCCAATGCTACCTTGGACTCTGTCTCTTCCGCTCAGAAGGACAAAGGCCGCAAACCACAGCCTAAGCCCTTTCGTCCTTCTGCACCCACGACGCGCCCGGCCCAGCAACGTCAGGGCCAGCAGGCTCGAGCTTGGCATCCCAAACCCAAGCCGTCGGCTTCCTCCAACAGGAAGCAGGGAGGTAAGGCCAGGAGTCCCTCGGCCGGTCCTCCTCCAAGCCTGCCCAGTGGCGGGCTGAGGGTGTCGCCTCATCCCTGTCACCTCACCCTAGTTCCCCTGTGGAACGGCTCGAACACTTCCTTTCTGCCTGGTCCGCTGTTACCACAGACAGGTGGGTACTGGAGTGGTGGGAAAAACTACCTCTAGAATTCGAGGCAGGCCCGCCCTTCAGAGCCGTCGCCCTCGGGGCCTCGGGGTCCACACAGCCTCACTGGCGGCTCTTGAGCCGACATCGCTGCTCCTCCAGAAGGAGGTGATCACGGAGGTAGAGACCCCTTAGACCCAGGGTTCGTGTCCAGGTATTTCCTGGTTCCGAAGCAGACGGGGCTGGCGCCCCATTCTCGACCTACAGACCTGAACAATTTCCTAAGGTCTCGGACCTTCAGAATGGTCACTGTGGCACAGATAATACCATCTCTGGAACACGGCATGTGGTTCTGCTCTCTGGACCTACAGGACGCGTTCTTTCACGTCCCTATCCGTCCGTCACATCGGAGATTCCTCCGCTTTCGAGCGGAGGGATCCCTCTTTGAGTTCCAAGCCATGCCCTTTGGCTTATCTCCAGATGCCAGGGTCTTCACCAAATGCATGGCAGTGGTGACAGCATTCCTGCGGCGCCGAGGGGTCCGGGTGTACCCTTACCTGGACGATTGGCTGATAGCAGCCCCCTCCAGAAGGAGGTGGAGCGGTCCAGAGATCTGGCCTTCCAGGTTTGCTCTCAACTCGGCCTTCTCATCAACGAGGCCAAGTCGGAACTCGAGCCGAAGCAGGTGATCCTGTTCATCGGGGCGGAGCTCGACTCTCTTCGAGCCAGAGCACGGCTCCCGGCGACAGGGCCGAGGTTCTTACCTCCTTTGCCCAATCATTTCTGGTTGGGCAATCGCGCCCTGCCCGGGACTTCCTGCGCCTCCTGGGTCTCATGGCGGCCTCTACCAGCGTGGTCCGTTGGGCACGCTGGCACATGCGCCCCCTTCAGTGGGGACTGGCCAGCCGGTGGTCACAATACTGTGATCCATTGGACCAGCTAGTGACAGTGACCCAGGAGATGTGGAACGCTCTTCAGTGGTGGACCGTTCCATCCCATCTGCAGGAGGGCATCCCGTTTGTCCGCCCCCAGCCGTGGTCTCTCTGCTCGACCGATGCCTCTCTGATGGGTTGAGGTGCCCATCTGGGGAACACCGAGTGCGGCCTCTGGTGCCAGGGGTCCGATGCCACATCAACCTGCTGGAGCTCGAGTGGTCCGCCTAGCTCTCACCGCCTTTGCTCCGTTTCTCCGGGGTCAAGTGGTCCGAGTCCAGACGGACAATACCACGACCATGTACTACCTGAACCGCCAGGGCAGGACGCGCTCCATGCTTCTGTGCAAGGAAGCTCTCCGCATTTGGTCACTCGTGCGCAGCCTGGAGGCGGATCTCCTAGCCATTCATGTGGCAGGAGCCTCCAATACCCTGGCCGATGCCCTGAGCCGGATAGGGGCTGCATCTCATGAGTGGTCTCTCCTGCCAGAGGTAGTACAAGATCTGTTCTCCCTCTGGGGCACACCTCAGGTGGACCTATTTGTCTCCAGGGAGAATGCAAAGCTGAGGCTGTTTCATGCCCGCCCCCCTCAGCAGGGCTCGCTGCAGGGGGATGCCTTCTCGAGGCTGTGGACCCCGGGCCTCTTTTATGCCTTTCCCTCATTTCCCTTGATTCACAAGGTGCTTCTCAAGACAAGGAGGGACAAGGAGCAGGTGATTCTGATAGCCTCTAGACTGGCCCCGCCAGTTCTGGTACCCAGATCTCCTCAGCCTCAGCTCCAGGCTCCCGAGGCAGCTTCCAGCTCGCCCGGACCTGCTCTGTCAATCAGGGGAAGGTGTTCCATCCGGACCTTCAATCCCTGCACCTGACCGCCTGGTTCCTGAGCGGCTAGAGTTCCAGGCCTTGGGTCTTTCCGATGAGGTCCTCAATGTTGTTGAGGCGTCCCGTAAGGAGTCGACCAGGAATGCTATGCCTTCAAATGGAAGAGGTTTTCCATTTGGTGTCAGGGTAAGGGCTTGGACCCTTCCTCCTGTTCCTTGGCAAGTATTTTGGACTATTCATGGTCCCTTTCTAGTCAGGGGCTTAGGTCGACGACCCTAAAGGTGCACCTGGCAGCCATCTGTGCTTACCGGGCGCGGGCCGGGGAGCAGTCGGTGGCGCAGGAGAAGGTGGTCTGGCGCTTTTTCAAAGGCCTTGATCACATTTCCCCTCCTGTGCGAGAACCTCCACCTCCGTGGGATTTACTGCTGGTACTGGCAAAGCTCATGGGCAAGCCATTTGAACCAATGCACAGGTGTGAACTCTCTCACCTGTCGTGGAAGACCGCCTTCTTGGTGGCTGTCATGTCAGCCAGAAGGATGGGAGAACTCCAGGTGCTCTGCATTGAGTCTCCTTACCTGGTCTTCCACAGGGACAAGGTTGTCCTGCACCCCAACCCGAAATTCCTTCCAAAGGTGGTGTCGGAGTTTCACCTTAACCAGGTGTTGACTCTGCCGGTGTTCTACCCCAATCACACCTCGGAGGCTGAATACAGGCTCCATACTTTGGACCCTAGAAGGGCGCTTGCTTATTATAAGGAGCGCACGGCTGAAATTCGGGGAGAGGTTCGCCAGCTGTTTGTCACCTACACTGAAGCCGCATCTGGCAGACCTGCAGCCAAGCGGACGATAGGCAGGTGGGTCACCTCCTGCATAGATCTCTGCTATAAGTTAGCGGGCATGGATCCTCCCAGAGGGATAAGAGCTCATTCTACCCGTCATACTGCTGCCCGGTGGCTGCTTCCAGGGGCGTCCCTATCCAGGAAATCTGCAGGGCTGCTACCTGAAGTCAGCACACACCTTTATTACCCATTACCACATCGACCTTGAGTCACGCCGGATGCTGGTTTTGGGGCCTCGGTTCCAGTCTTTATTCCCTAAGTAGGGGTGATGCCTTGCCTCCTCCTCCCGGAGAACTGCTAGGAGTCTGCCAGACAGTGTGGATGAACAACATATCCATGTCCCTAGAAATACAGGTTACTCACCTGTAACAGGAGTTCTAGGAATGGTATATGTTGTTCATCACTAACTCCACTTACCTCCCCGGCTTTGCACAACCTGGCTTCCAGCGGGCTAGATCTGGCGTCATGGGGCAGAGCCAAGAGTTTTACCACCCAGGTGGGTGGGAGGAGCCAGCTTGAAGACCTTCCGGCAAGATTTAAAGCGGCAAGGATACCTACCAATAAGTGTGGATGAACAACATATACCATTCCTAGAACTCCTGTTACAGGTGAGTAACCTGTATTTTTCTACTATTGATGCCTCTCCCTATGCATCCCAGTATCCCCCCCCAGCCTTCCTTTCTGCCTTCTCACATTAGTTGCCCATGTTTAGGTCATCTGATATAATTACCCCCAGGTCCCTTTCTATTTTTACTGTTGTCAGTATCTCAGCCCCATAGATAGATGAACTCTTCAAGAACAAAGATTTTGTTTTAATGCAGATGCCCTTAGTAATACATAATGGGTAAAATACAGCACTAACTTGAAAAACAGGCTGAACTGTCTCAGTGTTATGATTTGTTACTGTTGTCCTGAATGTCAGCTGCTCTTCCAAAGCTCCAGTTGGGTGTTCACTGATTATGCTGTCCTCCTGCGGCTTTGTACATTTGCAGCAAGTAAAAACTATTTTCCCTGACAATGCCCACTGGGCAGCATCCAAACCGCGCCACTCTGTACTTATACCACAAATTTTGCCACTGCTCCTGACTGCTCTTAGCATAATATACGGCTGTAACCTGTTAAATTACCACTGACTGCTCCATTTCCAGTCTATGTGTTGCCACAATAACCAATCTGGCCTCTCTGTGATATCGGTCCAATCACCGATTGATTGATGTTCCATATCCTGTAACCATAAGTGAGCGTTTGTATATTGTATTTACTGCTGTATCTGTCATGTTCTTCACAAACGTGTATGTTAATTCCATGTAATTCTACATCCTGTAACATGAATGTCTGTGCTGTATTGTCCTCTTTGTGATGAGGTACCTTTGAAAATGAGCCCCTGGCTCAAAGGTTGTAAACTGATGTGCTAATAAATAAATAAATAAAATAAATTTTCTTTTTCCCCCGTTACCTGCAGTGGAAGTTTGATCATTAAATTGTTAACCTTGACACAAAATGCCTGCCTCCAGTCTGATATTCTACTCTGAGATGGTGCACCTCAAACTGTTGAGAACAAAGGACCCTAGGGGTATTCTCTGCTAATGCCTTTTGCTAGAGCCTGCCCCATCTAGAGCCTCTCACTTCCAACCCATGTGAATTTGTGTCACAGGTAGTGTCCTTGCTGGTGAGATCTATAAGAAGGCTGACACTTGCTCCACTAGAAGGAGTAAAACATCAAGAAGCTTGAATGGGGACTGCAAGTGGGAGCACATCACACTACCATGGGGACATAGTCTGGAACATCCAGGTGGTAGTTGTACTGCAGAGCTGTCACCTCCTTCCTCCTTGAAGGAAAGTATTAGGATGCTTCTCCCTCTGCTCCAGGCTTATTTTCTGAGGCTACATCGGCAGCGGTGCATGGCAGTGACTACACCCAATTTGAGTATGGACATATCAGGGTTTAACAGCCGCCCTGCTGGTCTTATATGATCTTCAAAACTGTCCTCTTTCAGGAACTAGTGTATTCCTCTTTTAAAAGCCTTAACAGTACCAGTTTCCAGAACCTTACTGTGTATGTTAACCACCTTCTGTGTGAAGTAATGCTTTCTAATGCCCCTTTTATCCTGTATCCCATAACATATTTTTTTGTTCTGTAGTTAAAACGCTAGCAGTCTCTGTCCAGCTGTATTTCTTTCTTGGTTCCTTTTATGGTTTGAGTACTTTTGAAGAGCCAGCCTTTTCCCCTTCATCATAGCATTCCCCCACCCAAATAAATCTTGCTGTCCACCCCGCCCTGTGGTCTTGAGTGCATTGTAGGTCATCTCCCAGCACATTTTTGCTACCCATACTGATCGACATTCGGTGGAGGTCAAGAGCCGTGACAGAACCCCAATCGCCTCATGGTTTTATTCATGTAGGTTTTTCCTGCCCCCATTTCCCCCCCAGTAACTGGCCCACCGTAGGGGTGGCTTTAGTGGCAGTACTCTGTCTGCACCCTGACTTACGCAGTCAGCATTTATTCCTTTTCAGAAATCAGTTTACATTTTGTATGTTGATTTTTGTATAGGGAGGCATTGGGTATGGGCAGTCCTCCCCTACTAACTGGGACAAATTGAAACGATCTAAAAGAAGTCTTGGGATGCTCACCTTCCCAGAGACTTCATTTTGTTCTAGTGTGTCTTGGCTGTTGGTTATATCTGTGCTATACAGGTACATTGTTTCTAAAGCAGTATTTTTTCTTTTAGGATTTAAATATTTTCTTCATGTTGATGTCTTCAGGATGCTGCTGCTCAGAATGATCTAGACAGCTGCTCTCCACAGAGCTGCAGGCAGTAGTTGATTTTCGTTGCAGAAGGGACTCCGGGCTGCATTTCCTGGCAAGGCTGCTTTGGTAGAGCCCACACACCTGTGTATTGCTTGATGGACACTACCCCCCCAAACCACCCAAAAAAAAAAAAAAAAAAAAAGTCCTCAGAAGATGAATTCAAGGTAGGAGCCGCAGCTTGGGGGGAGCCTTTGGTTGCTGCCACAGATGAGTGATCATTCCAGTGGGTCCCAGCGCCTCCATTTTCAGCTGCGCAGTCCTGTTAGCGCCATCTTTTTAGGCATACATGTTGTTTTATACATAGAATTTGTTGGCAGATGGGAACTGCCTGGCCCATCTAGTCTGCCCACTTTTTTTCTACTTTTAACTTAATGCTGCATACTAGTTTATCTGTTACGTTCCTACGCTTCCTTTTTTCTAGGTTTCCCTTGTGTGTGTCCCATACATTTTGAATTCCTCCACTGTTTTTACCCTATCACCCCTGTGGGAGCTGTTCCAAGCATCCACCACTCTCTCTGTAAAGGAATACTTCATCACATTACCCCTGATTCTTCCTCCCTCCAACTTCATCTCTCATACCCTAGTTCTTGTCCATCTTCTTTTCTGAAAGTGCTACCCTCCTGTACCTTATTAGTCCCTTTAAGGTATTTATACGTCTCCATCATGCCCCCCTCACTTTGCATCTCTAGAGAAAACATATTGAGGTCTTTCAGCCTCTCTGCATATGACTTGTAGTGAAGCATCTGTACCATTTTTGTAACGCTTCTTTAGACTACCTACACTGTATGTCCTTCCTGAGATGCGGCCTCCAAAACTGTGTACTCCAGGTGAGGTCTGTATAGTGGCATCACCACTTCATTTTTTTTCCTGCTTGTGATGCCTCTCCGTATGCATCCCAAAATTCAGCCGGCCCCTCTGACTGCCTCCTCACACTGTCCGACCACCTTTAGGTCCTCAAATATAATTATTCCTAAATTCCTCTCCTGTTTGGTGGCCGACAGTACCTCCCCTACAAGATAAACAGGAGGATTGCTATATTTGTGCAAAGCCAGCAGCGGTTCTTGTGCCCTTTTGTCTGTGTATTGGCAGTTGTACTGTGATGGGGGCTTGTACGTAGTTAAGTGGGAGGTATTTTATGATCTTACTTCGAGATACAGCTCTTGCAGCAGGTAACACCATTAGGACTGAAGCCGGCAGGCGTCGGAACCCCACGGAAATCTTCTAGCTAGCAGTCTTCAGCGGGGACCGCCTCCAACGTCGGTCCCACCCCGACTTCAGATGTAGTACATAAGGGGCGGTCCGCCAGATTCCCTAGTTCTTTCCCGCTGTCGACTTGCATTTCTCGACCCTTTGGTTAGTTTCTAACGCGCGACGCCTGGTTAAGTTCTTCCTTCGGGGAAAAGTTTGTTATTTCTGCTCAGTTTCTATCTGATGTCCTCTTCAACCTCCGTTGAAGGCCATCCTTCGAGTGCGCCTGTGGGAAGCAATCCCGCTCAAAGACCGCATTTGGCCTGTGTCCGGTGCCTAGGCCCAGACCACGACACCCGGGCCTGTTCCTTCTGCCAGGGGTTCAACAGCCGGACCCAGATCCGTCGCCAGAAGGCCCTTCAGGCTTTCCTGCTCGAGGAAAAGAGTAAAGCCATGGGCGCAGCCTCCAAGGGGGAATCTTCCGACAAGGCCCGGAGACACTTCAAGAAGCATAGGGAGAGAGAGAGATCCAGGTCCCCGTCTAGGGCCTCTGACTCCTGTAGCTCCGGCTCCCGGTCCGACCGCTCCTCCCGGGACCGCTCTCAGCCTCCCCCTGCAGCAGTGAAGACCTCCTCGGGTTCCTCCTCTCTTTCTCAGGCCAAGACCTCCAGACCTTCTTCGTCTTCAACCACCAAGGCCCTGTCGAGGTCAGGGGACCATCACCACCATCACAAGTCCGGTTCCCGCCATTCGGAACCCGATGCCAGGTCAGTCTCTTTGCCTCCTCCTCCCCAGCGGAAAACCAAAGAACTGACTTCTCTTAAGAGATCGTCGGCCCCGACGCCGGCCCATCCGACGTCGGCCAAACACCATCGGTCCCGAGCACCGACGACCGCCAGACGCCCGCTGCCGGTCAGGCTTGCCTCCACGGACGCTGGCCGGGGGACCGACGTCCGCACCTACCGAGAAGAGGACCCCTCGCCTCCCATCGACGTCGGTCAAGAGGCGATTATGGAGGAGCTGACCCAGCCAGAGGACCAGACAGGCGAACCCGGTCCTGTTGTACCCCCCAGGGAACCTTCGCCGGAACCTGAGGCCCCTGGGGAGCCGACACTGGAACCTGATGACCGGCCATCGGTGCCCGGTCTGTCGGGCCTCAGCATATCCGAGGTCGAGGAGTTGTTTACTTACTGGTGGGACACCATAAAAAGGGATGTGGTTCCCACACCACCTCCTCCTCCTCCTGCTACTCCAGCGGCCCCTGCGCTGCCTACTTCACCCAGGGATGCGGGCCGAGTACCCTCCCCCCAGGAGCCTACGGACCCTCCTAGGGGTAGATCACGAAATAGGAGACCTCCGTCCAGATCTTCTTCAGGGTCACCCAGCCCCAAGAGACCCAGAAGACACCGCCGTTCGCCTTCGACGGAGGACACGGGATCGGACTTCTCGAACGGATCCAGATCCCCTTCTCCGGACCCACGTGAGCTTCAAAGATCTCCTCCGGATGACCCATCGTTCTCAGAGATTATGAGGCATAGCAAAGAGAACATGGGCTGGGACGCAGAGGAATTAGACCCCGAGAGATTACGCCTTGCCAGATACCTTCGGCAAAAAGATCCAAAGCCTGTGGTGGTGCCACCCTTGGTGGACACATTCGTGGATGTCACCAAGGCGGCGTGGAAACGTCCACACTCGCTTCCGGCGATGCCGGAGAAAGCTGACTGCCTGTACAAGGCCCCTAGGGAGGACCAGTACTTGGCATCACATCCTCTGGCCGATTCTCTGGTCATTACAGCCTCTCATGACCGGTCCCAGAGGCCGCAACATTTGAGCACCCTGCCAGCGGACCCAGAGTCCAAACAGCTGGACGCTATGGGCAGGCGCACGTATGCATCCGCTACCTGCACCATCAGATCTCTCAACTACTTGACCCACATGGTACAGTTTCAAAACGCCTTGTGGGAACAGGGACTGGATCTGGCGGAAAAGGTGCCAGAAGGTGAACAGAAGGAGGAGTTGCTACAGCTCCTTCGTATGGGTTCGGACGTGGGAACCCAGGTGCTGCGAGCCGCGTATGATTCTGCGGACTCCTCGGCCAGAGCGGCAGCTTCAGGCGTATGCCTCCGGAGACACTCATGGCTCCGTCTTTCCGGATTCACTCCGGACGTCCAGAAGAACATCCTGGACGCCTCGTTTCATGGAGAAGTTCTTTTTGGTGAGTTCTCGGAGAAGGTCCTCACCAAACTTCAAGAGGCCGGGAAGGCAGTACGGTCTGTCCAGGCCATGTACAGACCCAAGCTTAGTTCCTTTCGTAGGAACCAAAGCGGTTTTCGAGGCCGGATGCAGAGATAGCAGTCCCGCGCTGGTCCTCAACAGAGGAGCTCCTTCTCCCGCAGAGCCCAGGGGAAGTCGCCAGCGGGCCGAAGTAATCGACCAGCTAAGTCGGCCCAGCCTGCTGGACCCTCAGCCGCCACAGCATGACTCCTTCCCGGCCCCCGCCCCTCAGTATCAACGGGACACCAAGGTCGGGGGCCGCATTGCGGACCACCTGCCAGGGTGGCAGTCCATAACCACCAACAGGTGGGTCCTTCAGTTGGTCGAAAGAGGCCACTTTATAGAATTCGTGGACAAGCCACCCACAAGGCCTCCTCTGCTTTCCCGTTACTCGGGTCAGCACAGATCACTCATCAGACAAGAGGTACTCGTGCTCCTGCAAAAGGGAGCGGTAGAGTACCTCCCGGAGAGCCAGATAGGATCCGGATACTATTCCCACTTCTTTCTGGTTCCAAAGAATACAGGGGACCTCTGTCCAATCCTGGACCTCAGCGACCTCAACATGTCAGTCGCCTACAAACGTTTTCGCATGGTGACCCTCCAAGGACTCATTTCCATGCTGAAAAAGGACGCCTTCTTAGCGTCCCTTGACATGCAGGATGCCTACCTGCACATCCCAGTAGCTCAAACGCACAGGAGGTTCCTGCACTTCGAGTTTCTCGGCCACCACTTTCAGTTCCGGGCCCTTCCGTTCGGACTGTCTTCGGCCCCCAGGGTCTTTACTAAGTGTATGGCAGTCGTGGCAGCGTCTCTGAGGAGACTGGGCCACTACGTATTCCCGTACCTTGACGACTGGCTTCTCATGGCCGCCTCCAAAGAGGCACTGTTGATGGCTATTCAGAGCACCCAGGACCTGTTCCAGTCTCTGGGCATTCTTATCAACTACGAGAAGTCTCTCCTAGTACCATCCCAAAAGCTGCAGTTCATAGGCGCAGTTCTGGACACCGTCCAAGGGAAAGCCTTTCTTCCCGACGAAAGAGCGGAACACATCAGATCCCTCATCAGGGATCTTTCAGCGAAAGACTGTCCCCACCAGGTTGGTCCTTCGCTTGCTCGGACACATGGCTGCGGCCATTCCAACCGTCCCTTTGGCAAGACTCCACATGCGGGTAACTCAGTGGATGCTCAAGGTGCAGTGGGACCAAAGGCAAGACCACATGCAGCATCTGGTCAGAATCACGAACGCCGTGATTCGAGACTGGCAATGGTGGCTAGACCCAGGGACACTTTCTGCAGGTGTCCCGTTTACCGCGCCGTCCCCGAAGGCAATCCTCTCCAGACACGCCTCAGGGCTGTGATGGGGAGCGCACCTGAACGGGGTGAGGTCCCAGGGAACATGGACCCCTCAGGAAGCTCACCTCCATATCAACGTGCTGGAGATGAGGGCGGTCCTTTACGCCCTGCAGGCCTTTCAGTCAGAAATACCGTAGAGTACCCTTCTGCTTCAGACAGACAACACGGCGGTGATGTGTTACCTCAACAAACAAGGAGGCGCACACTCTTACCCCCTCTGCAGGGAAGCTATGAGTGTGTGGGATTGGGTAATCCGACACGTGCGAGCCTGATTGCAGTTCACGTTCCCGGAGTGGACAACACAATAGCAGATGGCCTGAGTCGTTCCCAGGTCAGAGTCCACGAGTGGGAACTTTTTCAGGAGGTAGCAGAGGATCTGTTCTTTCGATGGGGCACTCCAGAGTTGGACTTATGCGCTTCCCCATCCAACGCAAAACTGCCCAATTTTTGCTCACTAGATCCAGGGCCTGGTGTTTTCTGGCGAGACGCGTTGTCCCTCTCCTGGGCGGACAGATTCCTCTACGCTTTCCCTCCCTTCCCATTGATCCAGAGAGTTCTTCTCAAACTGCGCAGGGAGCACGCAACAATGATCCTGGTAGCGCCTTTCTGGCCCAGGCAGATCTGGTTCCCCATGCTGACGCAGTTGTCCCGGAACCTCCAGTTCCATTGCCTTTCAGCTCCCACCTATTGTCTCAGGAGGAGGGTTCACTAGTCCACCGGACTTACGCTCACTGAACCTGCATGCATGGCTCCTAGAGACATAGCCATTATGCCGTCTACGGGTCTACGGCAAGAGTGGCGAAGTCCTTTCCGCTGCCAGAAAGTCGGCAGCGCATGCGACGTACACCATGAAGTGGTCGCTTGCTTATGGTCGAGGCACGCCGCCTTCCCCTTAGAATGCCCAGTGAAAGGGTGCTGGAATACCTTCTTTCCTATTCCATTCGGGTCTCGCCTACTCCTCCATTAAAGTGCACCTCTGCACAATCTCTGCATACCACTTCCCGGTGGGGCAGCGCACAGTGGCACAGCTTGATGCCTCTCGAGACTTCCTGAGAGGGGTGTTGCACCTTAGGCCACCCATCAAGGATTCAGTTCCTCCTTGGGACTTGCTCTTTGTCCTGGAACAACTCATGCTTCCCCCCTTTGAACCTGCCGCGGATTGCGAGCTGCGTTTTCTGTCGTGGAAAACATTATTTTTAGTTGCTGTCACGTCAGCAAGGAGAGTTTCCGAGCTTCACGCTCTCATGTGCAAGGAGCCTTATTTAATTTTTCACCAGGACAGAGTGTGTCTGAGGACGAATCCTAAATTCCTGCCTAAGGTGGTCTCTGCCCTCACTCTCAACCAGGACATCGATTTGCCTGTGGATTTTCCCAAGTACTCTAATAGAGGAGAGGCGTTGCTTCACACCCTGGATGTTCACCGCTCCTTAAGGTTCTACCTGAATAGAACTAAACAGCTTCGCAAGTCGGAGCAACTGTTCGTTTCCTTCACGGAGAGGATGCTGGGCCAACCAGTCTCAAAGCAGACCCTTTCTCTCTGGCTTGTCCAGTGTATTTCATTTTGCTATAACAGACATAAGCCCCTCCCGGGTACAGTCCGGGGCCACTCGACAAAGGGGGTGGCTACCTCCTTTGCAGCACTGTGCAACGTCTCCACCTCAGCCATTTGTGCTGCAGCTACTTGGAGCTCAGTGCACACATTTATTAGGCACTATAGCCTGGATATTACATCACGGCGGAGAGCTGGTTTCGGCCTAGCCGTTCTACAGGGTCTCCTGTCCTAGAGTCAGGACTTGTTCAAGATCTCTCCTAATTTCCTCCTCCCAGAATGCTTTCAGGTGCTATTGCTTGGGAATCAGTCCTAATGGTGTTACCTGCTGCAGAGCTGTATCTCGAGAAGTAAAGATAGTGATACAGTTCACGTAGAACTTACGTAACAGTAGATCTTCGAGAACAGCTCTTGCAGCAGGCTACTATCCGCCCACCATTCCCCTTGGAGGAGAGTAATGCCTACCAGGCCTTGGCAGAGCTTAGCTCTTTTCTTCTGATGGCGGATCTCGGTCTCCCCTCTGATGTCATCCTGCGGCCGGGAGTTTCCGGCGGGAGAACTGGGGAATCTGGCGGGACCGCCTCCTTATGTACTACGTCGGGGGCGGGACCGATGTCGGAGGCGGTCCCTGCTGAAGACTGCTAACTAGAAGATTTCCGTGGGGTCCCGACGCCTGCCGGCTTTAGTCCTAACGGTGTTACCTGCTGCAAGAGCTGTTCTCGAAGATCTACTGTTACGCTAAGTTCTTACGTAACTGTACTTTCGGATTGTTTAGTTTGGAGGCTTCATAACTTTATTCGGTTAATTGTTTTGAGTGGCCAGCAGTACACATAGGAGTGCTATGGCCAGCTTAGTACAGGTCACACTTGCACATTGGAGTGCGGGGGTCGTCTTGCTCTCATTTGGTCTGTGTGAAAGCACCTGCACTAACTGAGGGGGCTAGTTATTAGGTTGTGTAAGACGAATCTAATAGATTTCTTTGACTGGGTGACCATAGTAGTACAGCAGGGAGGGGCTGTGGACATGGCCTATCTAGACTTCAGCAAGACATTTGACACTGTCCCACACAAAAGATTAATAAACAAGTTAGCCAGCCTTGGAATGGGTCCCAGGGTGGTAGCCTGGGTAACAATTGGCTGGACAACAGGACACAGAGGGTCTTTCGGATGAGACGTTAAACCGAGGTCCCATCTGCCTGGATTGGTGGTAGTTCAGGTGGATGTTAAAGATCCCATGGCACTTATCGAAAAGAGAAGGGGAATTTCCCCGGTGTCCTGGCCAAATTTCTCTCACTCACTAAAAATACCACCAACAGCTTAATCTGGTTCAAGGTCAGCTGGCATTCATCTGTATCCCCCTCCCCCGAGTCGTGCCTGAAAATAGGCAGGATTTGTCTAGTGCACTTACCCGGTCAACAAAATCTAAATAAAATAGTAAACAAAGTCCACTCTGAAGAAAGGGGGGTTACTAGCGGGGTACCGCAGCGTTCAGTACTGGGACCATTCCTCTTTAATGTCTTTATAAGTGACATTGTGGAGGGACTGGAAGGAAAAGTATGTCTCTTTGCAGCTAAGACACAGGGTTGATACACAAAGTGGGGTGGAAAGGATGACAAGGGACTTGGCAAGGTTGGAGGAATTAGTCAAATGTATGGCAGCTTAGAGTCAGTGCAAAGTAATGCAACTGGGAAACAAAAACTCAGGGAAAGAGTACACAATGGGGGGTGAGATGCTAAGAACAAAAAAAATATAAGGGACCTAGGGTTAGTCCTATCAGACGACCTAAAGGTGAGCAAGCAATGTGAGAAGGCAGTATGGAGGGCTGGGAGATACAGTAGAAAACAGGAAGTTATCTCTCTGTACAGACAGTTGGTGCGACCCCATCTGGAGTACTGCTTGCAGTTCTGGAGACCCCGTCTCTGCAATTACATAGACAGGATGGAGGCTGTCCAGAAGAAGGCCACTAAAAATGGTGCAAGGTCTGCAGTAGAAGCCATACGAAGAGAATAAAGGAGCTTAATATGTATACCGTCAGAGGGCATGATGGAAACTTTCAAGTACTTCAAGGGAATCAAAGTCCAAGAGGGTAGCATCTTTCAGAAAAAGATGTGCAAGAACAAGGGGGCACAATTTGAAGATAGAGGGGGGATGGCTCAGAGGTAATGTGAGGAAGTATTGTTTCCCAGAGAGGGTTGTGGATACTTGGAACGGCCTTCCTGAGGAGGTCATGGAGTGAAACACTGGGGGGGAATTCAAGAATGCAACGGACAGACATAAAGCAAGTCTAGTGGGGGTAGGAGGAAGTAGGCTGTTGGTTAACTAGGATCTGCAGCTTATCCATTAGGTAGGGAAATGGGCAGACTAGGTGGGCCAAGTGGTCCTTATCTTCCGTCAAATTCTATGTTGCTACGTTTATTCTCTCTGTAATCAAGTTTATTCCTTTGGACTTGGATTTTCGGACCGCAAGTAGGCAGTGGATTGTTTTTTTTTGTCTTTATTGCAGTCCTAATCTGCTGTGGACAGGTATTGGCCTTTCTGTGAAATATGACATACTACTGTGCTTGGTTGGATGCTGTCCACCAGCAGGCCATGGATATTGGATTTGGACCTCCTTGTGGCACAGTTTTGAGCCATTAGTAGTTAGAGACTGTTAGCCATTTGTCTTAAGAGCCCCATATAATTTATGAATTGATGCTTTTTGGTGATCCTCTTAAGCTGCTGACCGTTTTCTTCTGAAAGAGAGATCCTCAGTTTCCATGGCATTTTGAGACACCCCCCCAAAGACTCCGTGCCACTATGAGCTCTGGTCTACCATGACAAGCCCAATTTTGCACAATCCTGCAGTACAGCTATTGCCTTGGTTGAGAGTAAAGCCCAGAACTCCTCCCTCTCGTTGGAGGCAACGGAGCTGAGATTTACCCCCAGTGCCCGGCCCCAGGGCTGTGTCGTTAGGAAAGACTGTTAATAAATTTATTTTTATTTGTATAATAAGCAAAGAGAGAGAGCAATTCCGGTGCATGTCACAGCATTGTCAGGTATAAAACAAGATCTCTTAAGTAATGTGCATTATACTTCTAATATTGAAGTTTCTAAAAATTTATAATCCTGTTACAGTTTGCTTCTTCCTAAACAGTAGAACTTCGGGGGTATCTCAGTCTTCAGATCACACTGTAGGAACTTCACTGTCAGTGAAGCAGGATCCACACAGTAGATTTTTTCAGCAGTACAACTGGGGCCTCCCACACTGTCAACGTTATCAATCCCTATAAAGGCGTTAGGGGGCCTGCTCCCTCTTCGGTTCTTTCCTGCTGTCAATTTGTTTGCATGGGTCTCCACATAAGTGCCAATGCAGTTTCACGCACGTCTTTTTTCAGTCTATAATTTTAGAATTTCTTTTTTTAAGAGAGATGCCTTTATTTTGTTTGTTGAGAGTTAATCTTTCAACTTCTCTGTTCTGTCGCTGCCACTGTGGAAATATTTGTTTTCAAATGTTTAACCAGGAGTAGCGCACTAAGCTGAAAGCTTGTTTACAGGTGCGACCTGGGAGCACAGGGAAGTTAAGTGACTTGCTCAGATTCACACAGTATGCAGGTGGGGTTCTGTGATTCAAACCCATGTCTCCAGGTTTGCAGCTCAGAGCCTTAAACCACTGCGCTATACTGACTCCAAGTTTGCCTCCACAGACAAACGCTCTCTTTGTGTCTGCTGTCTTGGGCCTTACCATGAAGTGTCCGAGTGTGAGCTCTGTCAGAAGTTTAACCAAACAATCCTCAGGCAGTGCAAAAAAGGCTCTTAAGAACATTTCTGATAGAACAACAGGTAGCCAGTTCCAGGCAGGGGTTCTCTGGGTTCCCAGCCTGCCAGTTGCTGGCAGGTTCATCGAACTCTCAGGCCTCCAAGGCTCAAGAGAAGTCTTCATGGAAAAGTCATAAAAACAGTTGTGGTCAATCCTGTTCCCTGACGACCTCTCCTTTTTGCTGGGGTTCTTTGTCTGCGGCTACACAGACGTTTAAATCCGCTGTCCAGGTCTCTGTGCCCATCATACCCATACTGACAGTGCCTCTGCTAAACACTCAGGGTGGTTAGTCGTCTGCCCCTCAAGTGTCGACAGAGGGATAATAGTTAATGGCCATCCCATCGAGGGCTGATCCTTCCCCATGCTCGTGGCCTTCAGGCTCTTTGGGGTCCCAGGGTCCCTCTGGTGGGTGTTTGCTTCCTGCATCATCACCCCCCCCCCAAATCGACACAGTCTTAGATGCTTGTCGACTTCAGTGAGATTTTGACAAAATTTACCTCGGTGCTTGTTCACAAGCTAGATGCGCCATTGTTTCCAGCTTCTTCAAATCCTTGTCGTTCGTAGGCCGTTGGTACCTCAGCCGTTAGGCTTTGACTTAGAAGAGGTTGACGTTGATGAACACCACCCAAGTTTCACTTCTGAGGAGGAGGAACCCCTCACCTCAGACAGGTCCATGGCCGCCTCAGTCAGTGAGGACTCTCTCAAACATACCCTTAGGTTTCCTCCAGAGGACCCCACCTTCTTTGATATGATGACGCAGTTGTCTTCAGCCATGGGGTTCCTTACTGAGGAAGAAGATGTCACCCGCAGAGACCTGGTGGATTTTCCTGAAGATCCCAGAGTCTCCTCCTAAGATAATTCATCCGGTTTTGCCTGCCTTGAGGAATACTACTGCCGCAGCCTGGCACAGAGCTGACATGGAGCTGGCTATGCTCAGTAGGTTGGACAAACTTTACCATGCTGTCCAGCCTGAAACAGATTCAGTGGTGGTGAAGGCAGCTCATGACAGGTGTAAGGCACCTAAGCATCTTAGCTCACATCCCTGACAGAAAGAGTCACACAGAATCGATTTTTGGGGCAAGAGGGATTATGCCTTCTTCACCCTTGGGCTGAAGATTGTCAACTAACCTGTTCCACATGGTAAAGTATCAGAATACCAACTGGTAGAGGGGCAAGGCTGCCGCCTGGTCCCCCCCAGAACGTATGCAAAAAGATGAGGTGCTTCAACGTTTGCAGACTGCTGAGGATGTCAGCAAACACCTTCTGTGGGCCCTCTGATATCTTGGACACTATTGCCAGGGCTCCTGCCACAGGCATTTGTCTTTGTAGGCACTCCTGGTTAAGGGTCTCTGGCTTTGCAGCTGATGTGCAGCAGAAGGTTCTTAATGCTTCCTTAAGTGGCTCTAAGCTTTTTTGTCCAGATGTCCAGGATATCATAAATGACTTATAAGCATCCGGCAGAGCCATAAAGTCTGTCCACTCCCTTTATCGCACACAACCTAATCAAGACAGCGCCCTTCTTTTTGTAGCTCGGCGAATTGACCGGTGGCAGCTTCAAGGCCCCAGAGTAAAAAAACCTCTGCTGACTTTCCCATCCAATGCTGGAGCTGTGGCCAAGTGTCCCAGAGGTGACGGACCAGACCCTGCTGCTGGATCCATCATCCGCCTAAGCTTGACTCCTTACCAGACACCCGACCAAGAGGTGGTGATCAGAAGTCTGTTCTCCCTGCATCTCTGCCAGTGGAGAACCATAGCATCAGATGCCTGGATTCTGTAAATTACGGAGTGGGGTCACACTCTGGAACTCATCGAGCCACCTCCAAAGAATCTGCCCCTGTTCTCCAACTACCCCCTGGCACACCTTCCTGTTCTCTGGGAGAGGGTACAGTCCCTTCTGTTCAAACAGGCCGTAGAGCCGGTACTCTGGCGTAGAGAAGCAAGGGATTCTTATTTATTGAAATCTAGGGTTACAACCTTTGAGCTACAAGCTCATTTACAAAGGTTCCACGCCAGGCATACAGGAAAATAGTATACACAACACAAGTTACAGATGCACAGCATAGAGAATGCTGAAGGGAAATATTTACATAGTCTTGATCAATTGTTGCAGCTGCTTTTACTAAAACCGAAAATATGCACTAATTAATATTGGAGGATGGAAGGTTCGTTAGGCAGCACAGTAGGCCTTGAATAGGAGGAAAGGGAAATGGATGGAGGTAGTGGAGTGAGGTGGCGGCAACCTCAGGCTGTGGGTCACTTTGTCGAATGGGAGGATGGGGAGATAAGGCAGAAGGTGTGGAGGAGTTTGTTGGGTGGGTTGGGGAACATGTGAAAAGGAAAGGAGGGGGAGCTGGGAGGATGGGAAAAGGGGGTGAGAAACAGGTAGGCGGTAGAGAAGTGCTGGGTTGGATGTATTCATTATCAGCGACAGAGTGGAGATTAGGGAAGCATGTGCATACCTGTTTGTTATACAAGTGAGATTTGAGCGATGATTTAAACAGGCGGATTACTCTGAGAGCGGTTAGCTCAGGAGGGAGCAAGCTAAGCCAGAGTCGGGCTCTATATTGAAAGGATCTTTGTGCTTGAGAGGTGCGCTGGAAGGGGACCTTGATGGAGAGATTGTTGGATGCCCTGGTAGTCCTAGTAGGCTCAGGTGAAGGGGGGAACTGCTTCCTGGTGGTAATAGGCCTAGGGTTGCTTTTTTGGCTGGTAGACAGATTTGATTGTGGGTCCTCTCAACCAGATTTAGCCATCCCGTTTGCTAGTAGAGATTACGTGTATGGGTTGGGCGTAGAGCCCCTAGTGCAAGCTTTATTCAGTGTAGCTGTTTAAGGGTAGTGTTAGGTGCTGCACTGTAGATGGCGAGACCATAGTTAATAGTTGAGAAGACTGAGCTGGTGATACCGAGCTGGAGGGCTTTATCAGTAAGGCAGTTACAGTGTTTATATAGAAGACCAAGCTTCCTGTTTGCAGATAAGGCAACACTGTCTACGTGTGTAGAGAATGTAAGGGAACTGTTTAGAGTGAGCCCCAGGTATTTGAAGTTTTGGAGCATTTCCATGGCTATGTTTTTCTTGCTTAGAATGTTAATGGCTGATGTCTTGTAGTGGTTTTGGGCAGGGGCAAAAGGCATAGTATTGGTTTTTATGTGGTTGATAACTAACTTGGCATGATCAAACCAGTCCTCCACATTGTTGAAGACGTTGTTCTAGGATGGTAGGGTCAGTGTGGCTGGAGTAAATAACAGCATTGTCTGCATAGAAAAGGATTTTGTGTATGCAGGCTAGTGGGAGGTTATTAAGAAAAAGGCTAAACAGCAGGGGGCCCAATATGAATCCTTGGGGAACCCCGGTTGACACTTGCAGTGAGTCCTGGAGGGTACAAGATATTTTCACCCATTGCTCACGCCCTGTGAGGTAACTCCAGAACCAGCGCAGTGAATCGGGGGATAGCCCTGTTGCCTCAAGTTGGGCCAGGAGGAAGGTCATGGTTCAGGGTGTCAAAAGGCCTTGGTGAGGTCTATAAAGGTTGCCCCTACCAAGTGCCCATGATTAGAGGTGTTAATAAACCCTGTGAACTCCAGAAGGGCTGTTGTAGTACTGTGGAGTTTATGGAAGCCATGTTGCTTTTGGCATTGTAGCTGATATTTGTCGAGGTGGTCTACCAGCCGATCGTAGACTCTGCGCTCTAGGGCTTTTGAGATCAGCAGAAGAATCGAGATAGGATGGTAGTTAGTATGACTTGTCTCACAACCAGCTTTGAAGATGGGTAACAACTGCAGCTTTCCATAATTTAGGGAATGTTCCTGTGGTGAGGGATAGGTTGATAAATCTGGTGAGGGGTGTTAGCAATTTGTCTAGCGCTAGGGAGATAAGTTTTAGATCCAGGCCCTCGGCACTATTCCTGGTTTTCCCCAGTATTTTGGAGAGGTATCTTTTTGCCTCAGCTTTGGATATTACTCTAAGGTAGAAAGAGGGGGCGTGCTTCATTGGATGTGTTTGAGGTGGTTTTATTAGAGACTCACTCACAGGGTTATGGAAGTTGAGGGGAGCACAGCACTGAGGTCAGTAAAAGCTGTGTTAAAGATGTCAGCGATGGTTTTGGGGTCTTGTGTAATGAACCCTTCAAAATTCAGCACTGATGGTTCAGAGGTATCGCGTTTCCCTGTGATCTCATTGATAATTTTCCAGAATCTACGTTCATCGCCCCAGGAGGAGTTTAGCTCGAACTTGAAGGAACTGGCTTTGGCCTGGTGGATAGCAAGAGTACAGTTATTTCATGCTGCCTTATAGCTCTGCAAGTCTTTGGCTGTACGAGTATTATTATACTTGTACCAGAGCAGATCTCTGGCATGCATCAGAGCAAGGAGGTGGGGGGTAACCCATGTTTTATGAGAACCACTGACTTTCTTTTAGTAATTGGGGCAAAGATATCACAGGCTTCGTTGAAAATTTTAATGAATTTGTCCAGCGCCGTGTCAACATTGTTAGGGGTTAGGATTGGGGCCCAATTCTGCTGTTGAAGGTATTGCTTAAAGGGACTTTGCTGGTCCTGTTTTAGCATTCGGGTTATTATTGCCTTCGCTTGTGGTTTGGGGGCCTTATTTGACCAGTGGAAGGTAATGGGCGAGTGGTCAGTGATAGAGTCTGGGAGCACTTTTAGGCCCGAGATCTGCTCAGGGTGGTTCGTTAACACCCAGTCTATTATGGTGCTGGTTCCAGTTCTATAGTTTGCTCGAGTGGGTTGGTCGACTGGTTGATGGAAGTTGATAGAAGAGGTCGCGTCCTTGAAGGTGGCAGAGTCTGGTGATGACCAATTGATGTTGAAATCCCCCAGTACAATGACTTCACTACTGGACTGAAGGTAGGCGAGGTGTTCGTGTAGTACTGTAAAACCCCGGCTTACTCGGTGGATTTGCAGACAGAGAAGTGTAACACCCTTGCCGTGGGAGCCTAGGGTAAGCCTCACTGAGAGTATCTGAACGTTATTCCCTGTTGGTAATTGGGGAAGAGCTTTGCCCTGGAGATTTTTTTTTTTTTTTTTTAAAGTAGTTTATGCATTCCCCTTCCTCTTTTTTTTTTTTTTTTTTTAGCCTATCGAGACGGAAGGGGGTGTACCTATGGAGCGGTACTTGATTGTCTGGGGTCCTGGGTGTAAGCCATGATTCGGTAATGGACAGGACACCTGGGTTGTGTTGAGTAACCCAGGCTTGGAGCAAATCTAGTTTTGGCAGAAGGCTACAGATGTTAATAGAAGCAATGGAAATCAATTGGTTATTCCCGGCAGTCCTCGCATTACAGATCTTACTTTGAGAAACAGCTCTTGCAGCAGGTTACACCATTAGGACTGAAGCCAGCAGGCGCCAGGACCCCACGGAAATTTTCTGGCTAGCAGTATTCAGTGGGGACCGCCCCTGACATCGGGCATAGTACATAAGGGGGAGATCCCCCAGAATCCTCAGTTCTTTTCCTGCCGTCGACTCGCCAGCATCGGCCTCACAGTCCTACTCTAGTGCATGACAACTAAGAACTTCTCACAATAGTTTTACCAAACTAATGTCGGCATCTCCAACTCCTCCTTCAGAGGGACACCCTTCCAAGTGTTCCTGCAGCAAACGGATCCCCTTCAAGGATCCTCATTCGTCCTGCCTGTGGTGCTTAGGCCTGGATCACGACACCAAGGCCTGCTCCTTCTGTCAGGGGTTCAACAGCCGCACCAGGATCCGCCGTCAGAAGGCACTTCAGGGGTACCTTTCTTGGAAGAAAAACTTTGCAGAATGGATAAGGAACCTTCCTCCAGAGGTGAATCTTTCTCAAAAGCCCACAAACACCTGGAGAAGGCAAGGTCCAGATCCCCTAACTGGGCCTCGGACTTGCATACCTCAGGCTCCACACGCTCGGACTGCGCTCTCTCTCTCTCTCTCTCTCTCTCTCTCTCCAGGGCTCGTTCTCAGCCCCCTCCGGTCAAGGTTAAGGCTACAGGTGGTTCTTTGGCTTCGCTTCACCTCATAAAGACGTCCAGGCCTTCGGCTTCCTCCACTCCCTCCCAGGCCTCATTGAAGTCTTCTGACCATCACCAGACTAACTCTTCCTCTTTTGTCCGACGCCGGGACTCCGACTCCAGATCGGTCTACCAGGGTTCCGGATCCCCCACACAGGAAGACAAAAGACCTGACGTCCCTGAAGCAGACGACGGACCTGTCGGCCAAGACCTGAAGACGTCAGCCAAGCGACCGATGTCGGCCTCACACTCGCTGGAGCTGAAGACTAACCCCCCGTCACCACTGGACACCGGTCGCCGGGACTCCACGGAGGAGGACACGACATTGCCTGAGGACCAGGCAGGTGACAGAGGACGCCGGGCTTCCAAGGGAACCTTCGCACATCCCGGAGGCACCTACGGACCAGACCCTGGCGACAGGCCCGTCGTCGGGCTTGAACATCCAAGAGGGCAAGGATCTCTTCACTTTCTGGTGGGACACAATCTGAAAAGATGTGATCCCTGTAAAATCTTCACCTCCTCTTCCTCCTCCTCCTACTCCCCTTCCTCCACCACAGGGGCCAGCAGGATGACCACCAACCCCTAAGGAGCACACTCCACCTCTTAGGGGAAGATCTAAGGAACGGAGAAGGCCTCCCTCAAGATCTCCCTCAGGGTCTCCCAGCCCCGAGCGACCCAGACGTCGACGATATACTCCGGGGAGGATTCTAGATCGGATACCTCTGAAACCTCCAGATCTCCTTCTCCGCTCAGCATCCCATCGTCTGACCCACAAGACCTACCCAAGTCACCTCCGGATGATTCCTCCTTCTGTGAGATTGAGGCACATCCAAGAGAACATGGGATGGGATTCGGAAGATCTCTACGCCGAGAGACAGCGCCTTGCCCGTTACCTTCAGCAGAAAGATCCAAAGCCTGTGGTAGTGCCACCCTTGGTAGACACCTTCACGGACGTCACCAAGGCTGCGTGGAAGCGTCCGCATTCCACCCCCACTGTGCCGAAGAAAGCTGACCGCCTGTACAAGGCCCCGAAAGAGGGACCAGTACTTGGCACAACAACCTCTGGCTGACTCCCTGGTCATTATGGCCTCTCATGACCGGTCCCAATGACCACAGCATATGAGCACACGGCCACCGGACCAGGAATCCAAACAGCTTTATGCCCTGGGGAGGCACATGTATGCGGCTGCTACATGCTCCATCAGGTCCCTGAACTACCTATCTCACATGGTACAGTTTCAGAATGCCCTGTGGGAACAGGGCTAGGACATTGTCGACAAATTACCGGATGGCGATCAGAAGGCAGAGCTCCTAAACCTCCTCCGCAGAGGGTCTGATGTGGGAACCCAATTGCTACGAGCCACATACGAGACTGCGGACTCGTCTGCCAGAGCTGCAGCTTCGGGCTTCTGTCTCCAGAGACACTCTTGGCTCCATGTCTCTGACTTTACCCTGGACGTACAGAAGAACATTCCTGATGTCTCATACAGTGGCGAAGTCCTTTTCACCAAACCGGCCCAGCCTGCAGGAACCAGTGCTGCCACAGCATGACTCCTTCCCGGCCCCCGCCCCTCCTCTGGATCAACGGGCACAAAAGGTCGGGGGTTGCATCGCTCGCCACTTTGCAGGGTGGCAGTCGATTACCGCCGACTGGTGGGTTCTCCAAATGGTCAAGAAAGGTCACTTCATCGAATTTCTCGACCACCCACCATTAAGACCTCCCCTGCTTTCCCGTTATTCGGGTCAGCACGCCCTACTCATACAGCAGGAAGTGCTCGCGCTTCTCGGAAAAGAAGCTATAGAGCACGTACTGCGGAACCAAAGAGGTGCAGGTTATTATTCTTACTACTTTCTGGTTCTCAAGAAGACGGGGGACCTCCGTCCGATACTGGATCTTAGCAACCTGAACGCTTCGGTCCTATACAAACGCTTCCACATGGTGACCATTCCTGGTCTGATACCCATACTCAAGCAGGGCGCCTTTCTAGTGTCCTTGGACATGCAGGATGCTTACCTGCATATACGTATCGCTTGGAGCACAAGGAAGTTTTAAGCGCGGTTTCAGGGTCACCATTATCGGTTCCAAGCCCTCCCCTTTGGACCGTCATCGGCACCTCGGGTATTCACGGAGTGCATGGCGGTCGTAACGGTGACTCTGAGGAGACAAAGCCACTATGTGTTCCCCCACCTGAACGACTGGCTCCTCATGGCGCCCTCTTGGGAGTCCCTGATGTCTGCCATTCATTGTACTCTGTCTCTATTCGAGACGGGCATCATTATAAATCAAGAGAAGTCATGCCTGGTTCCGTCACAGATTCTGCAGTTCATAGGCACAATTCTGGACACCGTCCAGGGGAAAGCTTTTCTACCTCTGGACCGAGCGGAACACATCAGATCCCTTATCAGGGACATCTTGGCAAAGAAGACAGTCCCAGCCAGTCTGGTCCTTTGCCTGCTCAGACACATGGCTGCAGCCATTGCAACAGTCCCGCTAGCCTGTCTCCACATGCGGGTGACCCAGTGATGTTGCGGGTCCAGTGGGATCAAAAGCAAGACCATCTGCAGCTCCCAATTCGGATCCCGAAAGCCGTAATCCGGTATTGGCAATGGTGGCTAGATTCGAAGAACCTGTCAGTGGGGTTCCCCTTCACTGCGCCGTCTCAGATTGTGACGCTCTCCACAGATGCTTCAGGACTCTGGTGGGGAGCACACCTCGACGGTGTCTGGTCTCTGGGCCTGTGGACAGCCCAAGAGATTCATCTGCACATAAATATCTTGGAAATGAGAGAACTTCTTTACGCCCTGCAGGCTTTCCAGTCGTAGATTCCAGCGGGTACTCTTCTGTTACTAACAGACAATTCCGCGGTGATGTATTACCTCAGCAAACAAGGAGGCACCCATTCCTACCCGCTTTGCAGGGAGGCCATGAGGGTGTGGGATTGGGTTCTACAACATGGCACAAACCTCATTGCTGTTCATGTCCCAGGAGTGGACAACGTCATCGCAGACAGCCTGAGTCTCTTTCAGGCCAGAGTCCATGAGTGGGAGCTACTCCAGGAGGTAGTAGAGGATCTGTTTCGCAGATGGGGTACACCAGAGTTAGACCTTTTCACGTCCTCATACAACGCAAAAGTGCCCAATTTCTGCTTGCTAGATCCAGGGTCTGGTGTTTTCTGGCGAGACGCGTTGTCACTCTCCTGGGTGGGCAGATTCCTCTGTGCGCCCCCCCCCCCTTCCATTGATCCAGAGGGTCCTTTTGAAACTTCGCAGAGAGCAAGCGACGCTGATACTTATCGCACCGTTTTGGCCCAGGCAGATCTGGTTCTCTCTACTACATCAGCTGTCCTGGGAACCTCCAGTGCCTCTGCCAGTCAGCTCTCACTTGCTGTCTCAGGAGGCGGGCTCCTTGGTCCATCTGGACCTTTGTTCACTGAACCTGCACGCTTGGCTCCTAGAAACATAGGCATTATGCGATACGGGGTCACACAAGAGGTAGCAGACGTTCTAGCGGCTGCTAGAAAACAGGCCATTCATGCTACTTACGTCATGAAATGGCACAGATTTTGCCTCTGAGCTCAAGTGCGGGGGTTTTCGCCAATGTATTGTCCAGAAAGGTCGGTCTTGGACTACCTCCTGTCTCTTTTTCAGACATGCTTGGCCTACTCCTCGATAAAAAGTACACCTTTGTGCCATCTCAGCCTATCACACTCCTATAGGCCAATGTCCCATATCTCAGTTGGACACGGCACAAACCTTCGTGAGAGGTGTCCTCCACCTTAGACCTCCAATTAAGGATCCTGTTCCGCCTTGGGATTTACTCTTTGTCCTGGAGCAGCTTACGCTTCCACCTTTTGAGCCAGCCGCGGATTGCGAGCTATGTCTCCTTACATTGAAGACGTTGTTTTTGGTTGCCGTTACTTCGGCCAGAAGAATTTCTGAACTTCACGAACTGATGTGCAAAGAACCTTATTTGGTTTTCCACCAGGATAGGGTATCCCTACGGACTAATCCGAAGTTTCTGCCTAAGGTGGTCTCAGCTCTCACTCTTAATCAGGATATCGATCTACCAGTGTACTTCCCTAAATATTCTAATCGAGGAGAGGCCCTGTTTCACACTTTAGATGTGCATAGGTGTCTTCGATACTACCTAATCAGAACCAAACATCACCGAAAATCTGATCAGCTTTTTGTCTCCTTCGCCCACGGGATGATGGGAGCTCCCATTTCCAAACAGTCGCTGTCCAGGTAGCTCATACATTGTATCACGTTCTGTTACCAGAAGTGTAATAAACCCTTACCAGGCGCGGTTAAGGGTCATTCCACAAGGGGGGGTGGCTACCTCCTTTGTGGCCTTAAAGAACGTGTCCACCTCAGCCATCTTTGCAGCAGCTACTTGGAGCACTGTGCACACCTTCATCAGGCATTATAGGCTGGATGTTTCATCGAGGCGAAGAGCAGGTTTTGGTGTAGCAGTCCTTCAAGGACTTTTGTCCTAGGCTTCGGTTCTACCAAAGATTTCTACCTTCCCTCCTCCCAGTGGTGAGGGATTTCCAGTGTTGCTGTGGAATCGGTCCTAATTGTGTAACCTGCTGCAAGAGCTGTTTCTTGAAGTAAGATAGTACAGTTGCGTAAGAACTTACCGTAACAGTAGATCTTCGAGAACAGCTCTTGCAGCAGGTACTTTCCCTCCCACCATCCTTGCTGGAGGTAGATTTTTGTTCCGATATCCTTCTCCTAGGATCAGGTGTTCTCAACATCACTCTGATTGTCATTTGATGACGGATCCTCAGTCTCCTCTTCTGATGTCATCCAGCGGCCGGGAGTCCCACGACGGGAGAACTGGGGATTCTGGGGGACCGCCTCCTTGTATACTATGCCTGACGTCTGGAGCGGGACCGATGTTGGAGGCAGTCCCCGCTGAATACTGCTAGCTAGAAAATTTCCGTGGGGTCCTGGCTCCTGCCAGCTTCAGTCCTAATGGTGTAAACTGCTGCAAGAGCTGTTCTCAAAGATCTACTGTTACAGTAAGTTCTTACGTAACTGTACTTTCCCAACATGATGTCAAGGCACTATGTGAATGGGAGCACTGCAGGCACCAAGACATGAACACGCATTGACTGCGGAAGAGTTTAAAACTTTTAAGAATCATTATTTTTATGGCGAATTTCATAAACCAAATATAAGGATAACAAGGAGGGCCACTAGAACTATCGCAGCTAATCTGGTAAGTTTGTGACAGCTGCTCTTTAATAAAAACACTCTGTGCTCCTCTTGCATTGTCAGCCTTACTCTAAAAGATCTTTAGTTTCTGCTGAAGATGAAGAGTGGTCACCCTGGATGGTGCTCCTATTCAGCTGTGTTTCTAAATGTAACCTATTCATTGCAGTTTTTGTTTTATTTTGGTTATTTCTTTGATTTCTGTGTTTATGGGGTAATTGCATTTTGAAACTGCTGTTGTCCTGGTTTCCATGAACCGAGGAAATAACCACATTTTATTCTGTTCACTAAGAGGATGTGAGGATCTAGCAGTAAAAAATATAAAATGTATTCCTGTTCCCCTTTCTGGGATTCCAGTTTAAACAATTGTGTATATTTTTCCTGTTTGGCATTTTCTTTCTGCACAACTTTTCTGAATGATAAGAGGGAGAAGGGCCATGCAGCCTCATCACTCCCTTACAGCTATTGGCTGCGATTGGAAAAGCAGTCCGATTCTGCCCTCTGAAGCCACAGGCCTGATGCACCCTTAAATTCTTCCCCTCTGCTGTCCCTGCTAACATGTCAGACTTCATAATTTCTGATCAGCTACATGTAACACAGATGGAGGTGTTTGGAGTCAGAGGGTCGATGATGGGGATAGCATTATACAAGGAACCAGAAAAAGGCCTGGGGGGACAGGAAATTGCTGAAAGATAATCATGAGAAAAAAAGATAGATCTGCTCATTATTTGTGGATCTTACTTCAAGAAACAGATCTTACTTGAGAGGAGCTCTTGCGGTAGGTAATACATATAGGACTGATGCGGCAGAAGCGGCAGAACCCACAGAAAAATTTCAGCTAGCGGTCCCTGAGGACCGCCCCGATCAGGTGACGGTGTCAGGAGGCGTCGGTATAAAGGCGGGTCCCGAACGCCTGCCTTCTAGTTCTTTCCCGCCGTTAGTTTGTGCAGCACCTCGTGGAAAAGTTCGTGCTTAGTCAGCCCTTCCTTCGTCAGTTTTTACTGAAAAACTCTCTATTTTTCGACTAACGTCAGTACTAGTGTCGGTGTATGTCGTCTCCTACACCCTCTGAGCACAAGAATAAGTGCGATTCGTGTGGCGCCCAACTACCGCACAAGGACGGCCACTCCCTGTGCCTGTTCTGCCTAGGCCTGCTCACCCGGTCGAGAAGTGCCAGCACTGCCTCAGTTTTAACACGGCTACCCGAAAAAGGCAGCAGCAATCCTTGGACTCTTCCAACGGCTGCTCCGAGTGAGACGACGAGCCTCGCTCTCCGTCGAAGCCCCGGCCAAGGACTCCTCCGAAGTCTCCTCTGGAGGATCCTGATTTTACGGAGTTGCTTAGGAAAATCCAGGAGGTTCATCAGTGGCACTCCCTGGAACCAGATCCTCAGCATCTGAAACTTGCTGAACATCTGGATCTGCCCGTGACAGCTCCTACCTTGGTGCCACCCTGGATAGAGCCTCACGCCGACCTTGTTACCACAATATGGAAATAGCCGTCGGCCTTAGCCCCACTTCCTAGGAAGTCGAACCGGCTATATCAGGCTCCAGAGGGTGTTGATTTCCTGGATTCTCACCCTTGTGCCGACTCGGTCGTGATTAGCGCCGCTCACAGCTGGTCGGCGAACCCCAAAACATCTTAGCTCGTCACCTCCTGATAAGGAATCTCGCCTTCTGGACCAGTATGGGAGAAAGATTTATGCTTCCTCCACACTGGGGATCAGGGCCCTGAACTATGTCGGCCACATGGGGGACTACCAGAAGGCCATCCTTACTCAGCAGAAGCCAAACTGGACTCCTTGCCAGACTCCCAAGTCAAGCAGGAGTTGGATGATCCCATCCGCTCTGCTCGTTTGGCCAGTCGACACATGCTACGTGCGACATACGACACAGTGGACACTGCTGGGCGGAGCTCAGCTTTCGCTGTAGGCCTACAGCATCATGTTTGGATCTGCGTGTCAGGTTTGGTCCCGGAGGTGCAATTTGCTATCCAGGAAGCACCCTTCCGGGGGTCAGTGCTCTTCGGGGGTGATGTCAAGGACATCATTACCGATTTGCAAATGAAGGGGACGCCTCTGAAGTCAGTTGATTCCATGTACCGTCCCCATCAGCAGCACCGCTGTCCCTTTCGCAGACTGAATCGGCCAGAGGCGAAACCCCAGGGAAGGCGGGCCACAAAACGCCGGGCCCCCGCAGCTGCCAAGCCTCCCCACCCAAAAAAGCAGCGGGTGCTTCAGCTCCGGCGCTGCCCCACACCACCTGACTCTCTTCCTCTCCCACTGCCTCCGGACTCCCCAGAGGAACCGGTAGGGAGGTTTTCCCTCCACCTTCCGGGATAGGAGAGGATAACCACGGATTCTTGGGTGCTGCAGTTCATAGCAGAAGGACACTCCATAGAGTTTCTTCAGAAACCACCCCGCCACCCCCCTCTGAAGTCGTCATATTCACGGGAACATCTTCCTTTGGTCCAGGAGGAAATCTCGGCTCTTCTGCTGAAGCAAGCGATGGAGCCTGTCCCGCTTCATCTTCAGGGGACGAGTTACTATTCCCATTTCTTCCTGGTCCCAAAGAAGACAGGAGATCTCAGACCGATTTTAGATCTCAGTTCCCTGAATCTTTACGTAGAGTACAAAAGGTTCAGGATGCTGTCTTTGCAGAGCCTTCTGCCCCTCCTCCGGCCAGGTCAATGGCTTTGTGCTCTGGATATGCAGGATGCTTATCTGCATATTCCCATTCGCCCATTTCATTGCAAATACTTTGTTTTGCATTCCAGGGGGACCACTACCAGTTCAAGGCGCTCCCGTTTGGTCTGTCCTCGGCCCCCCCCCCCCCAGTATTTACCAAATGCCTGGCAGTGGTGGCGGCCCACCTGCATACCAAGGGAGTACAGGTTTTCCCTTACCTGGACGACTGGCTCCTGGCGGCCACGTCCACGGAGGAACTCCTGTGTTTCCTTTCCCTTACCCAGCAGGTTTTTGCCTGCCTGGGTATTACCATCAACCATTCCAAGTCTCATCTGGACTCATCCCAGAGGCTACAGTTTATTGGGGTGATCCTCGATACGACCATGGGCAAGGCCTTCCTGCCTCCAGACAGGGCGGCCACCCTTCAGACCCAAATAGTCTATTGTCTGACCGCGGGATGGTCTCTGCGAGGGTCCCGGTCCTTGCTTCTTCTTGGGCTCATGGCTGCTGTCCGGCGGTACCTTGGCTCGACTCCACATGAGGATCTTTCAGTGGACTCTCTGCTCTCAGTGGGATCAGCTAGTGGACGACCTAGATCACTCATTTCTGATCTCCTCGCCGATGATGCGAGACTTGCAGTGGTGGATGTTTCGAGAGAACCTGTTTGGGGGAGTTCCTTTCTTTCATCCTCCCCCCTCCCAGACTCTAACCACAGACGCCTCAGGCGAAGGTTGGGGAGCTCATCTAGGCCCTCATCGGACCCAGGGCTCCTGGTCCAAGCTAGAACAAGCTGTCCACATCAGTGTGCTCGAGCTTCAGGCATTGTTGTATGCTCTCCAAGCCCTTCACCATTACATCCTTCCCGCCCACCTAGCCGTCCAGATGGACAACATGTGCGTGGTGTGCTATATCAACAAGCAGGGAGGGACTCGGTCCTACCCTCTATGCAGGGAGGCAATGAGGGTTTGGGATTGGGCAACACAACACGACCTTCACCTCACGGCAATTCACGTTCTGGGAGTCAACAACATCCTGGCAGACAAGCTAAGTCACTTTTCTTCTCTGACTCACGAGTGGGAACTGGACCAAGGGGTGCTAGACAGTATCTTCCAACTTTGGGGAACACCACAGGTCGACCTGTTCGCATCCCCCCTAAACGCAAAACTTCCAGTCTTCGCTTGCTGCTCCAGCGAGGCGCTTTGAGCGACGCTCTGTCTCTAGACTGGAAGGACAGATTCGCTCATGCCTTTCCCCCAATTCTACGTATCCCACGAGTCTTGCAGAAACTATCTTCAGAAGGAGCGAGAATGATTCTGATCGCTCCTTTCTGGCCCAGGCATGTCTGGTTGTCTCTTCTACAACAATTTTCAGAGGATCCTCCTCTTCCTCTATCTCGAGGTTTGTTGACCCAGGATCAGGGGACCCTGGTCCATCCGGGCCTCAGATCCTTTCAACTGCATGCATGGCTCCTGCAGACCTAGCCCAATCCTGTTTTGGAGTGTCTCCCAAAGTGGTGGAGATTTTAGTGGAGGCCAGAAAACCCTCCACCAGATCCACTTATGTCATGAAGTGGAAAAGATTCACTGTTTGGGCTGCTTCCTAGAATGGGGAAACTTTCTCCTGTTCAGCGGGGCTTCTGCTGGAGTATCTACGTCATCTGTTTGACCTGGGTCTCAGCCATTCCTCTCTGAAGGTACACATGGCGGCCATTTCGGTCTATCATGTTTCCTTCTGGACAAAGCTTTGCTCAACTAGGTCTCCAGACCTTTCTAAGAGGGTCCTCCATCTGAGGCCCCCATCAGTCTACTGCTCCCCTTGGGACTTGAACTTTGTTCTCAGAAACTTACTCTTCCTCCCTTGAACCTGCAGCTTCTGCAGTTTGAAATTCCTTTCGTCGAAGACGCTCTTCTTGGTGGCCATTACTTCGGCTCGAAGAATCTCTGAGCTCCAGGCCCTGATGTGTAAAATCCCCTACTTGATTTTTCACAAGGAACCTGTTGCTCTTCGCACGAATCCTAAGTTTCTACCTAAAGTAGTAGCAGAGTGTACCTTAAATCAGTCCATAGAGTTACCTGCATTTTTTACGCAGTACTCTAATCAAGGGAAGTATTTACTCCATACTACGTATGTTCACCGGATTCTGAGATACTACACCAACAGGACGAAGGATCTTAAGACTGATCAGTTGTTCGCCTTTTTTGCTCACAAAAGGGAAGGCAGTGCTGTTTCCAAGCAATGCCTGTCTAAGTGGTTGGCTTACTGCATCACTTTCTATTATGACAAATACAACAAGACCCTCCCGGGTCAAGTCAGAGGCCACTCCACAAGAGGAGTAGCTGCCTCTGCGGCTTGTTTCAAGAATGTGTCTACGGCAGACATCTGCGCTGCCGCCACCTGGACTTCCGTCCATACCTTTTCGAAACACTACAGTTTGGATGTTGCCTCTCGCCGTAGAGCAGGCTTCGGGCTGGCTGTTTTGCAAGGCCTCCTATCTTGATACTTGCACGGCTAGAACTGCTTCTTGGAGTAGTTTTCCTCCTCCCGGTGCCTTTCATTGTTCCAGACTGCTTGGGATTCAGTCCTATATGTAATTGCCTTCTGCAAGAGCCCTCTCGAAGTAAGATAGTACAGTTACGTATGAACTTACCGTAACAGTAGATCTTTGAGAGAGGCTCTTGCAGTAGGTAATGCCTTCCCGCCCTCCATCCCCCTAGGCTTTTTCAGCTCCTTTTCCATTGAGGGAAATATCCGCTCCTCTCTCGTCCGGCCTCTTTCGACTGTGGCGGGGAAAGAACTGAAGGCGGGCGTCCAGGACCGCCCCTTTATACCGGCGTCTCCTGTCGCGGTCACCTGACGTGAGGTCCCTCGCCGAGACTTAGCTAGAAATTTTCCGTGTGTCTTGTCGCCTGCCGGCGTCAGTCCTATATGTAATTACCTACTGCAAGAGCCTCTCTCGAAGATTTACTGTTACGGTAAGTTCTTACGTAACTGTACTTTCTTGCAGCAGCATACACCATTAGGACTGAAGCCGGCAGATGCCAGGACTGCACGGAAGAATTCTAGCTAGCAGTATCCAGCGGGGGACCGCCCTGACGTCTGTCCCTTCCCGTCAGGCATCACATAAACGGGCCTGTCCCCCAGCATCCCCAGTTCTTTTCCCGTGGTCGACTCGCCAGCATCGGCCTCACGGAAGGCTACCTACCTTTACGATGCGTGAAATCTTTAAACTTTCATCCATGTCTGCTTTTTCTACTACTTCTCCCGGAGGGCATCCCTCTAAGTGGGATGGCAGTATAGCGCAGTGGTTTGAGGCTCTGAGCTGCAAATCTGGTGACATCCAGCAGACCAGACCTGGGTTTGAATCCCACAGCTTCCACTTGCATACTGTGTGACCCTGAGCAAGTCACTTAACTTCCCTGTGCTCCCAGGTTACGCCTGTAAAAAAGCTTTCAGCTTTGTGTGTCTCACCTGGTTAAATAAAAAAAAAAAAAAGTGCACCCGCGGCAAACAGATCCCCTTTGCAGACCATCATTCTGCCTGTGTCTGGGCCCGGAGGACGACACCCAGGCCTGCTCAATTTGCCAACAGTTTAATAGCAGGACCCGGAGGAGGAGAAATTAAAAAAGATGGAGAAAAGACCTTCCTCCAAAGGGGAATCTTCTCATAAATCTGAGAAGCACCGGCACAAGTATCGGGACTCGGACAGGGCAAAATCCCCAAGCAGGGCCTCAGAGTCCAGGATCAGCTCCAGCTCTGCCTAGTCCGATAGATCTCCTTCCCGGGCTCGCTCTCAGCCATCCCCAGTAAAGGTAAGGTCTTCAGGCGGCCCCTCCGCCTCCCTGCACCCGTTCAAGACCTCTCGGGCGTCGGATGCCTCCAAGCCTGTTCCTTCGGACAGGCACAAAAAGTCTTCCTCCAAATCGCGAGGTGCGTCTGACCGATGCCAGGACACCGACTTCAGGTCCGTCTCCCAACCTCCTAAAGCACCTGAAAGGAAGACTTCCAAGCTGACTTCCCTTAAGCGGACGACTGAGTCCAAGAAGGCGTCCGACCCAGGGCCCGAAAAACAGCCGACTACTACACCAACGCCGGTGGACACCGGACGTCAGGGGTCCTCGGTCGAAGAGGCTGCTGCGCTGCCAGACTACTAGACGGGCGACACGGAGGTTGCCGGCTTGCCCAAGAAGCCAGATCCAGTGCTTCCCCGGGACCTGACCCTGATGACAGACCCACACTGATGCTGAGTCCGTCGTCGGGTATGAACATCCAGGAGGTGAAGGATTTGTTCACCTTCTGGTGGGAAACCATCAAGAAGGATGTGGTTCCTCGTAAGCCTCAGCCTCCTCCACCATCTGCACCACCTCCTAGGGGCGCCGAAGGTGACAGACCCCCGACCCCCAAGGAGCCAACTCTGGCTCCTCGGGGCTGATCGAGAGACAAACGCCCATTACGCTGTCCCTCAGGGTCCTCAAGCCTGAAGCGACCCAGGGGCAGAAGTCAATCATTGGGAGATGTCTCCAGACTGGATACGTCTGACATCTCCAGGTCTCCATCTCCTTTCAGTCCCCCATCACCAGACCCACGGGACCTTTCAGGGTCGCCTCCGGATGATCCCTCCTTTTAGGAAATCATGAGGCACATCCAGGACAATATGGGATGGGAGACTGAAGAACTAGACCCTGAGAGACAAGGCCTTACCCGTTACCTTAGGCAGAAAGACCCGAAGCCTGTGGTGGTCCCACCTTTGGTGGACACCTTTACGGACGTCACCAAGGCAGCTTGGAAGCGTCCACATTCCACACTGGCTGTTCCAAAGACGGCTGATCGCCTTTACAGGGCTCCTACGGAGGACCAGTATTTGGCGCAACACCCCTGGCCGACTCCCTGGTCATTACTGCATCTCATGACAGGTCCCAGTGGCCTCAGCATTTGAGCACCCAGCCTCTGGACCAGGAATCTAAGCAATTAGATTCCATGGGAAGATTCGTGTATGCGGCTGCTACATGCTCTATTAGGTCTTTGAACTATCTGACGCACATGGTGCAATTTCAGAACGCGCTCTGGGATCAGGGCCAAGACCTTCTTAAAGATTTACCGGATGGTGAAAAGGAGGAGGAGCTGCTAAACCTCCTCCAACTGGGTCTGACGTGGGGTCCCAGGTTCTTCGAGCCGCTTACGACTCAGCGGACTCTGCAGCCAGGGGAGCAGCTACAGGCGTTTGTCTCTGGAGATGCTCGTGGCTGGGGGTCTCCGGGTTTACCCCAGACATCCAGAAGAATCTCCTGGATGTCCCTTATAATGGAGCGGTCCTCTTTGGTGAGGAGTCTGAGCAGGTCATCACCAAATTGCAGGACGCTAGGAAGGCAGTCAGGACTGTACAAGCCATATACAGACCAAAATCTGGTTCCTTTCGGAGGAACCAGAATTGTTTTCGCGGCCGCCAACAAAGGCAACAGCCACGTTCCGGCCAGCAACCCAGGGGCAACTTTGGCTGTAAGAATCAAGCCAGGTTCCCCTCGGGCCGGGGCTCGAAGCATTCAAAAGCAGCCCAGCCCGCGGGGACCAACACCACCACAGCATGACTCCTTCCTGGCCCCGGCCCTCCTCTGGATCAAAGGGTCGAGAAGGTCGGGGTCGCATCTCTCATCACCTTTAAGGATGGCAGAGGATCACCTCTGACCGGTGGGTGTTGCACTTGGTCGAACGAGGTTACTCTATAGAGTTCCTCGATCACCAGCCATCCAGACCTCCCCTGCTCTCCCGTTACTCGGGTCAGCATGCTCTGCTTATTCAGCAGGAGATCTTGGCCCTACTACACAAGGAGGCCATAGAACATGTTCCACTGAACCAGAGAGGAAACTGTTACCATTCCCACTTCTTCCTGGTTCCAAAGAAATTAGGGGATTTGTTCTCGATTTTGGATCTCGTCGATTTCAACGACTTTGTGCTGTAAGCATTTCCGCATAGTGACCCTGCCGGGTCTGATTCCCATGTTCAAAGAGGGCGCATGGCTGGCATCGCTGGATATGCAGGACGCTTACCTACATCTCCCAGTCGCTCAAGCTCACTGCAGATTTCTGCGCTTCGAGTTTCTGGGACGCCACTACCAGTTCCGAGCCCTCCCCTTCGGACTGTCTTCGGCACCTTAGGTGTTCACGAAGTGTATGGCAGTCGTGGCAGCAGCTCTCAGGAGAGAGGGCCACTGCGTGTTTCTGTACTTAGTCGACTGGCTGTTCATGGCACCCTCATGGGAGGCCCTGATGTCCGCAATACAGGATACCTGTTCCCTCTTTTTATTGCTGGGCATCACCCTCAATCAGGAGAAGTCGTATCTTGTTCCGTCTCAGAACTTGCACTTTATAGGAGCGGTTCTGGACACAATTCAGGGAAGGGCATTCCTTCCCCAGGACAGGGCGGAATGCATCAGATCCCTCATAAGGGACATGAAGGAAAAGACTGTACCGTCCTGGACCATTCTTTGCCTGCTCTAGCACATGGCAGCTGCCATTGCAATGGTTCCCCTAGCTCGACTTCATATGCGGGTCACCCAGTGTATGTTGCGGGAGCAGTGAGACCAGAAGCAAGATCTGCAGCATCCAGTCCGGATCACGAATGCTGTCATCCGAGACTGGAATTGGTGGCTCGTCCCAGACCACCTTTCGACGGGAGTCCCCTTCATTGTGCCACCTCCTTCAGCGACTTTCTCCACTGACACCTCTGGGTCCGGATGGGGAGCTCACCTCAGTGGGGTCAGGACTCAAGGCTCCTGGTCGTCTCTAGAGTCCCAACTTCACATAAACATTCTGGAAATGAGAGCTGTCCTGTATGCCCTACGGGCATTCCAGACGGAGATTCCACCGGGTACTCTTCTGGTACAAACAGACAATACTGCGGTGATGTACTATCTCAACAAACGAGGCATTCATTCCTACCCCCTTTGCAGGGAGGCTCAAAGGGTTTGGAATTGGGTATTGCAACACGGCGCACACATCATTGCAGTACATGTTCCTGGTGTGGACAACACTATCGTGGACAGCCTAAGCCGATCACAGGCCAGGGTCCACGAATGAGAACTGCTTCAGGAAGTCGCAGAGGACGTGTTCCACAGATGGGGGACACCAGAATTTGACCTCGTCACGTCCCCATTCAACGCAAAACTGCCCAATTTCTGCTTGCTAGATCCAGGGCCTGGTGTTTTCTGGTGAGACACGTCCCTCTCTTGGACGGGCAGGTTCCTGTATGCTTTCCTGCCCTTTCCTTTGATCCAGAGGGTTCTGTTGAAGCTCCGTCAAGAGCAAGCGTGCCTTATTCTAGTAGCACCCTTTTGGCCCAGGCAGATTTGGTTCATTCTCTGCCTGTGCCTGTGTTCCGGTGCCTCTGCCATTTTGCTCTCACCTTCTATCCCAGGAGACCGGTTCCTTGGTCCATCCGGATCTTTGGTCTTTGAACCTGCATCCCTGGCTCCTAAGGACATAGCAGTCCCGAGATGCAGGGTATCTCAGGAAGTTGCGGACGTTCTGGTGGCAGCCAGAAAACCCTCTACTCATGCTACTTACGCCATGAAGTGGCGTAGATTTTGTATTTGGGCTCAGGCTTGAGCATTGACCCCATTGGAGTGTTCTGTAAGGTCTGTTTTAGACTACCTCCTATCCTTGTATGAGGCAGGACTTGCCTATTCCTCCATTAAGGTCCATCTATGCGCTATTTCAGCATACCATTCTCCAATAGGTCACAGGTCTCTAGCTCAACTAGAGGCTTCTTGCGCTTTTTTGCGTGGCATCCTGCACTTGAGACCTCCCATCAAACCCCGTTCCACCTTGGGATCTTCATTTTGTTCTAGAGCAGCTTACACTGCCTCCTTTTGAACCAGCAGCGGATTGCGAGCTGTGACTCCTCACTTGGAAGACGCTCCTTTTAGTTGCTGTTACTCCTGCCAGAAGAGTTTCTGAGCTTCATGCACTCATGTGCAAGGATCCTTATTTTGTTTTACACAAGGACAGGGTGTCCTTAAGAACAAATTCTAAGTTCCTTCCCAAGTTGATCTCGGCTGTCACACTCAACCAGGATGTAGACCTACCGGTGTATTACCCAAATCATGGTAACGGGGGGAAGCCCTGCTGCACACTTTGGATGTGCATAGGTGCCTCAGATGTTATCTAACCAGAACCAAAGCCCATCGTAAATCGGACCAGCTCTTTGTTTCTTGCACTCAGAGGTTGATCGTTGCTCCTGTTTCTAAACAGTCACTTTCTAGATGGCTTGTAAAGTGCATCATGTTATGTTATCAGAAGCGCAGTAAACCCTTACCAGGGCTGGTGAAGTGTCATTCTACTAGGGGTTTGGCTGCCTCCTTCACTGCGCTTAAAAATGTCTTCACTTCAGCCATCTGTGCAGCAGCGACCTGGAGCACTGTACACACATTCATCAGGCACTACAGTTTGGATATTGCTTCTAGGCGCCGAGCTGGTTTCGGCTTGGCGGTCCTTCAGGGACTTTTGTCCTGAAGCTTGGAGCATTCCTCCTATCCTCCTCCCGATGACAACTTGGTCCCTTACTGCTTGGGAATCAGTCTAAATGGTGTAACCTGCTGCAAGAGCTGTTTCTCGAAATAAAATAGTACAGTTACGTAAGAAATTACCGTAACAGTAGATCTTAGAGAACAGCTCTTGCAGCAGGTAGTTTCCCTCCCACCTTCCCCTCTGGAGGTTGTTGTCTGACCTAGTTTCTAGGCTGCTGCATCTTTTGACACCTATTACAAACCTTCCTTTGGAACCGGATCCTCGGTCCCCCCTTCAGATGTCACCTTTCAGCTGGGAGTCTCCGGCGGGAGAACTGGGTATGCTGGGGGACGGCCCCTTTTATGTGATGCCTGACGTCGGGGAGGGGCTGACGTTGGGGGTGGTCTCCCGCTGGATGCTGCTTGCTAGAATTTTTCCATGGGGTCCTGGCGCCTGCCGGCTTCAGTCCTAATGGTGTAATCTGCTGCAAGAGCTGTTCTCGAAGATCTACTGTTATGGTAAGTTCTTACGTTACTGTACTTTCCTTTCACTGCCCTTCTTAACTGTTTGCTTTAACCCAATTCCATTTAGGTCTGCGGAGAGACCCATATTTCGACCAGCGTGGAGACTCAAAATCAGATCGTCGAGACTACGAAAGGGAGAGAGATCGCGAGAGGGAGAGAGATCGCGAGAGGGACCGTGACCGAGACCGTGAGAGAGACAGAGATCGCGAGAGGGAACGAGATCGTGAGAGGGAGCGAGATCGTGAGAGGGAAAGGGAGAAGAGGGAGCGAGAGAGATTCGAAAGGGAACGATATGCCAAGGATGACAGGTATGGACAGAGCCATGAAACTTCCAATAATATGTAGGTTTTATTATTGCTGCTGGAACAGCTCTGTGTGTGTGCTTTGCAGAGTGATCTTTCAGGGCACCGGAGCCACAGTGCTAGCTGGACCATTGTCATGGGTTAGGCGAAACCTCACCCTTAGCTGATTCTCTAGTTCACAGTGTTTATTTAACTTGGGTGTTTTAATGGATGGAAAACTTCCAATGATTCATTCTTTCCTCCTGCTGTTCAAGCAGCTTAGTCCTGTGATGATCCTGTTCAGGCCCTCATCCAGTTTGTGCTTAAAGCTCCCAGTTGAATGTGATTTAATTACCTCCAGGGGCAATTGATCCCAAAATTTAACCTCCTCTGCTAGGTACTTCTCTGTGTTCTGTTAAGGTGTACAAACATTTGTACAAATGGCCATTTACTCTGTTTGCTTGGATGCGCCTGGGCAAATCCAACATATTGTGGTATTTGGGAGAGTAGGTGATGTAGTGCATCATCCAAAGAGGTTGGAGAAGGGGAGGGGCCACAAAAATTAACAAAGGGATCCATTATGGGAACTGTCCTCTTCAGTCTCTTCTTAAATAGACTCCCTGAGGCTTGTGAGAGCAAAATCATTCGGTATGCAGACATTGCTGTCATTCTGAGCAGTGGCAAGCAGGATGACCATCTGCAGAAGGAGTTAGACCACTTTCTACTACCTTGAGGATTGGTTCAGTTCACAGAAGCTGCTTCTTTTTTTTTTTTTTTGTAAACTTTATTTAAAGAAAACCAGTATGACAGCAGGTCAGTTAACATACACATTACAGAGAGAACACAGGTCTATCATCGTTCCAATTAAATCCATTGCATGTATGAAGGTCTAACTGATCAACCGTTTGTTAGTACATAGTCATTTCATAGATCTATCTGACCAAAATGAAAAGAATAGCTTAGCTGAAAAGTATTCTCAAAGGGTTACCTACATTAGATTGCCAGTGGCTCAGAGGACTGCGATGTCGCGGTTGGGCATTGCTTGGTAGCAACACAGAGTCTACCAGGCAGGGAACCAGTTACCTTTTATAGCGTCCTCCAGGGGATCCCAAATGCAGTGGAATTTATCCAGTTGACCCCTCACCATATATTGCGTTATGTTCCAGCTTCATACGTTGAAGCAGTGACTGAACCCAGTGGGCTATCGTGGAAACAGTATCTAATCTCCAGTGCAAGGCCAGCAGCACCCTCTTGCCCTACTGTATAGCCTAGGGACAGAAGGTTTTCATACCCCCCTTTCCCGTGTCCCCAACCTCTGAGGAGCCCCAACAATATTTCTGTCGGGTCAAGTCTTGCAGGCCTGGACATAGTACATGCTAGAATTCTATTTACCTCAGTCCAAAATATTTTAACCCTTGGACATGCCCACACCATATGATAGAATGTGCCTGTTACTTTTACATGTTTGGCATACAACTGGAGCTGAATCTATTTTGTGTTACTGGACACTCTATGCCCTGTTTTAATATCCTGTCCCAGTCTTCCCGGGTTGGACTCTGGAGCCAGATCCTCTCCCCATTTCTTCTTTAATCTGGATAGTGGGTCATGTGGGGTGGGGGGATAACATAAATGTTTTTTATAATGATATACGGGGAGGGAGACTGATCCCCCTTTGTCATGAGCCTGGATCTAATTTTACAAAATGCAAGGAAGTGGGATACCTCTAGATTGAATTTCCTTTTTTAAATGTGGGAAGTCTTAACAATTCACCATCTTCATACAGGTGCAAGATGAGGGTCAGCCCCTCTTTGTCCAATCCCTCAAGACCCTGTCCCTCACTGGTGTCCCAACCCTCATAACCTCATTGTAGCACCTATAGAAACTTCTGGGGAGAGGGTAACAGCCAGCCCAGGTATTTCTTGAGCTTTGTCCCAGACTTTGGCAAGATTTTTTGGTGAGGTTTTTTTGATTTGGGTAAAATTTTGGGATTTTCGACTTGGTGCCAAAAGACAGTGGTATGTGTCTTTCTCTTGACTCCTCCAGAGCCACCCAAGCTCTCCTACCCACATATCCATGCGTAACAAAGGCTAGTTGAGCTGCCAAGTAGTATAGATGCAAGTTTGGAGGACCAGTCCCGTACTCCCCGGTCACTGGGTGCCATAACACCTCTTTTTGTATTCTGGGACGTTTGCCTTGCCATAGAAGGGAAGTTATGGCCCCTTCCAGAGCTCAGAAATATTTTACTTTGACCTGGGTAGGAATGGACTGGAATAAATATAAACATTGTGGTAGAATGCACATGTTGACCAAATTTACCCTCCCAATTAATGTTTATTTTTATTTATTTAATTGTTTATTTCGTTTTTGTTGACCGGGTAAGTGCACTAGATAAATCCTGCCTATTTTCAGGCATGACCCCGGGGGAGGGGGGAATACAGATGAATGCCAACTGTCCTTGAACCAGATTAAGCTGTTGATGGTATTTTTAGTGAATAAGGGAAATTTGGCCAGGACACCGGGGAAATTCCCTTACTCTTTTTCGATAAGTGCCATGGGATCATTACCATCCACCTGGACTACCACCAATCCAGGCAGATGGGACCTCGGTTTAACGTCTCATCTGAAAGACGGCACCTCAGAAGTGCAGCACCCCTCTCATGCTGCACTACAGTGTCAGTACTGGGATATTAACCTAAGTGCCAGATGTGAGAACTGAACTCACAGCCCTCTGATCTCCCGGCCTCAGAGGCGAGTGTGCTACCTACTGAGCCACTGACAAGTGTAAGTAGGAGGGACTGCTACCTCAAGCATTCTTCTTTCACTTTACAAACGAAAGGCTTATAATTGATCTTCATTAACTTGAATAGTTCATTAATTTGCTTGCTCCCCAGATATTTGATTGTTGCGTGTGTGGGGGGAGGGGGGGATTCAAGCTCCCTCCACTGACTCCCTCACAGTTTCAAGGGGCAACCGTTCGCATTTGCTCCAGTTTATTTTATGGCTGGATACTGGGCCGTAGATAGCGAACATAGAGGGCATCACAGTGTGTCTGCACAGGAAGGCATGTCTGTTCGCGGATGACATGAAAATCTGTAGTAGCAGGTGGATATGAAGGGGGGGGGTGGAGGATATGAGGGAGGACTTGGCCAGGTTGGAGGAGTGGTCAGAAAGGTGGCAATTATGGTTCAGCACAAAAAAAGTGCAGGATTATGCACATAGGGCGTAACGACCCGAAGGCAAAATACCAACTGGAGGGAGAGAAGATTGAGGAGACTGAGCAGGAAAGGTACCTGGGGATTACCATCTCAGATGACCTGAAAGTCCGGGGTCAGTGTGATAGGGCAGCCGGAAAGGCACTGAGTATGCTGGCATGGGATGACATGAAAATCTGTAGTAGCAGGGTGGATACGAAGGAAGGGGGGTGGGGGATATGAGGGAGGACTTGGCCAGGTTGGAGGAGTGGTCAGAAAGGTGGCAGTTATGGTTCAACACAAAAAAGTGCAGGATTATGCACATAGGGCATAACGACCGAAGGCAAAATACCAACTGGGGGACAAGATTGAGGAGACTGAGCAGGAAAGGTACCTGGGATTACCATCTCAGATGACCTGAAAGTCCGGGTCAGTGTGACAGGGCAGGCGGAAAGGCACTGAGTATGCTGGCATGCAGGAGAAGGGAGGTGATCTTGCCACTGTACAAAAAACATAGACCACACATGGAATATGGGTTCCAGTTCTGGAGGCCATACAGGAAAGGGTACATGGACTGGCTGGAAAGGGTGCAGAGAAGAGCGACTAAAATGATGTGGGGGATACAGGGGAGGACATATAAGGAGAGGCTGGGGGAGAGGAGGAATATGGTGGAGACATTCAAATACTTGAAAAGCATAAACAGCGGTGAGGGTCGACAGCATATTCAGATCGAGTAAGAACAATTCCACGATAACCCACAAGCTGGAGGGGGCAGGTTCAGAGGGGACATCAGGGGCAGGTTCTTCACTGAGAGGGTGGTACAGACATGGAATAGGCTGCCGGAGTGAGTGATGGGGGTGGATACAGTGGAGAACTTCAAAAGGGCCTGGGACATACACATGGGACTGGTGGGCAGCATGCAGGCCACAAAGGGACGGAGGAAACCTTCCTGGGGGAGAGGCATTGCGGGCAGACTAGATGGACCTAGAGGTCCTTGCCTCCCGACAGCCTTTCTATGATCTGTGTGTGTGCGTCGGGCCTTTTCTGGTCTGGCAATGAATAAAGTATGTCATCTGCAAAGAGAGAGATGACAAGATTTATACCCTGCCACTCAAAGCCCTGCAAGTCTTTGTAGCTCTGAATTGCTGCTGCCAGGGCCTCTATGGTGAGGATATATAGAAGGGATGATAAGGGGCAGCCCTGTCTAGTACCTCAGGTGTCATTTGTCATTATCTGAGCCTGTTGTGTACAATAGAATGAGCTGATCCATGATCTTATACTTGGGCCAAATTGGAATTTTTTAAGGATTTCAAATATGAAGGGCCAATTGACGCAGTCAAAAACGTTCTCTGTGTTGAGCGCCAGATGACCATGACCCCCTCTAGCACCTCATTCCGACCATTGGTGTATTATATTAATGGCTTATCGCAGATTGTGTTAGGCTGTCTCCCTCCCACAAACACTTCTTGGTCAGGGTGGAAAAACCCCGGGAGGACCCCCTCAAGGCGCCTGGCCAGCAATTTGGCCATAATTTTATAGTCTGTTTTTAGCAGGGAAATTGGCCTACAAGAGCCACAGTTTCGGGGTTCCTTGCCTGGCTTTGGCAAGACAGTAATAGTGGCCATAAGCTGGGACTGTGGAAGGCATCCCTCCTTGAATGCTTTACATATCATCCTATGCATCAGTGTGCCCAGCTGGTCCTGTACTGCTTTGTAAAACTCAGACGGAATACCGTCTGGCCCTGGGGCCTTGTCTCTCTCTTAGTGGTCCATACTGCTTGGTGCAATTCCTCCAGTGTGATGGGGTTATCTAACTGCTCCACCTGGTCTGGTGACAGCCTCTGGAAATCAACTGAACTCAAAAAAGCATCTGGAGTAAGGTCTTTTGGGGTTAGTGACGTATATAAGGTCTGGTAAAATTCCTGGAACACTGTACTGAGTTCTTGCTGGTTAGTAGTGGGGGTGCCATCCTCTGTATCCATTTCTAAAATAGTCCTTTCTGCCCTTTTTTCCTTAATTTGCCATGCTAAGAATCTCCCAGATTTGTCTCCTTGGAAGTAAGTGTGAGATTGTGAAACAAGTAAATCTCTCTCGAGACGCCTAGAAGCCATTTGGTTCCGTTTCCCTTTTGGAAGGCCCAGGGTAGTAACATTCATGGAGGTGCCCTGTGCCATATTCTGCCTCTCCAGCTTCTCAGTATTCTTGTCAAGTGCTTCCTCCTCATTGAGTTGTACTTTCCTGATGTGAGGCATATGATGTGGCCTCACCACTGATGTAAGCTTTCATAGCATCCCATGCCACCTGTGTAGACACCTCCCCATTGTCATTGAAAGTAAGAAATTCCCTAATCTTTTGGGAGATGGAGCCTATAAATTTTGCATCGGCTATCAGAGTAGGGTCCATTCTCCACTGTCCAGCTGGGGGGGCTTTCTTCACCAACCTGCATAGTGGTTAGGAGCGAGGCATGGTCCAAAATTAGTAAGGGGCCATAGCTAGCCTCCCCCCCCCGGGTAACCACTGGGCAAAATATATAGTCTAATCTGGTATATACTTTGTGGGAGTATGGAAAAAAAGGAATATTCTCTATCTTGGGGTGAAGAAATCTACATATTTCTGTTAAGTTCCTTTCCCTCATCATGTCTTTTAGGGCCCCTACACTCCTGGCTGGTGGTTTACACAGGGAGGCTGAATGATCCAGTATATGGTCCCAATATGTGTTGAAATCCTAACCGATTTATTAGTGTTCCGGAGAAGGGGGCTAGAGCCAGTAGAAGTAGTCTGGGGAGTCTAAGCTTGGCCCATATAAGGATACCCAAGTATATCTGGCTTGATCTAAAAAACATCTGCTATAACACATCTTCCTTGAGGGTCAGCTGTAACCTTATGGCACTCTACTCTAAGGACGGGACAGAGCCATATTGCCACCCTTCTACCCTAGAGGTGAAGGGGGCCACCAGCAACTTGCCCCCCCCCCAATGAGGAAGCTAATCTATCTGCCTCCTGCTGTCATGTGCAGCTCTTGTAAGAAAACACCCCACTTCATTTTCTTAATATAAGACCATACTCTCTTTCGTTTCACCACAGTTTTGAGCCTATTGACATTTCATGTAATAAAGCTTGTGACCCATTTTAGTTGACATTTTACATCAGTAGGTCCAGTAGTCCCGTCCAGAGAATAATTTTTGTTTACCCTGAAGTAGCTGTCTTCGCTGGTTAGTTTCTCCCCTCTTTTATACAGTGTCCCTCTCCCTCCTTCAGCATTCCACGCATAATAGATTAGTACCCCCCATACCCACAGTAACAACTGTTCCCCAGTCCTCCAACAGTGTCCAAACGTGGACCCAGTGCCCCCAACACATTACGGGGGGTGGGGTCTTAGAAATTAGACAACCCTAAACATCTGCCCCCGATCTCCAAACGGAGATTCACCAATTCTATAACTCAGGTTGTAAGTACCAAGATAAAAAGACTGAGCCTCGTCGAGAAGCAAAGGGACCTCAAACCCACTGTTCTTCAGTTGATGGAACTGGGGCATCCATCCTTGTAAAACAGGTACTTAGCCCTCTCATAAGCGCTGTAGGTGTCTCACCCATACCTCTTAAGATATTTGAGGGAAGTGGCTGATCTCTCTAAGTTGTGGGTAGGGCCGGAGGTGGGCCAGACCGGCGCAGGCCCAGACTTCGAGGTGTAGCAGGGGTCCATTACGCCAGAACGAAATCACCTGGGTGCTCCCAGCTCTCCCTGTAGTGTGCATTTTACAGTTTTGGCTTAAAATTGTGCATACGTACTGATATATAGTCTCGGCCTTGTCACCCCTCCCCCAATAAGTGTACCACCTGCTGTATTCCTATAGACATCTTGCCAAGATACCCCAAAATGAAAACTGCATACCTTCCACCCTCCACTTAGTACCCCAGGATGTTAAGAAAAACAGCCTCCCCCCATATTAAATCGAACAATATGATCAGAATTTATAATGAAATAAACACGTGTCTTTGCCAGTTGCAAAACTTTAGAAAACTAGTAGCGTAACATTTTTTCCTTAATAATTCCTCCACTTGAGGCCTGGCACAGTCTCTTGAGTCCCGGAGGAGGGCCCTGGCCAAAGGAGCATAAAATTAAGCTGTAAGGGCAGATTGCAACATGCTTGTACCAAGTCTGTCAAAGGGAATATTAGTCGCTGTGCTCCGTCACACTGTATAGCATACTGTCTTAAGCCTCTCATCAGCCCTTGCCTACTAGGACTTGTGCAAGTCTAGTGATTTAGCTACTCTCCAGGGCACAGGCCTGCTTTCTCACGTTAAGTAGCGGTGGGTCTGGGAGGGGAGGCAACGTGGCCCAGCCTTATAGGCCACCTCCGTGTTCCGGGTTGTGACAGCTGACTTACACCTTCCCCCAAAAAACATTGGAAAAAACAGTATCTTTAAATGTATCAATCATTGTTCTAGTTCCTCCTGTTCTTGAGCACCTTTTTCATCTGCCTTCTGTGCTTCCTCCCTTAGAAAGGCCAGCGCTACCTCCGGGTCCAGAAATGCTCTCTGTTTAGCCCTGGGTTTCCTGATCACCAGTCGGGCAGGATATACCAGTACAAAAGGCCAGCCCAGGTCATGCAGTTTTCTTTTGACAGGTTGAAAAGCCTGCCTCTAGATTTGCAGCTGCCTAGAGAAGTCGGGGAACATGCTAACCCTGGCTTTTTTTCACCGTAATGTTGCCTACTTTCCTGGCCGCCTCCAGTACCGTTTGCCTATCCTGGTACCTCAAAAATGTCACTATTATGTGCCTTGGACGTTGATCCAGGAGGGGTTTTGGGCATGTAGACCTGTGAGTATGTTGGATTTCCAGGGAGATCGTATTGGATATTTGCAGATTCTGTGCCATTTTCATAGGAATTGGGCACAGTTTGCTCCCTCTGGCACACCCACCAGCTTCACATTGCACCTTCTCTTTCTATTCTCCTGATCAGCTGTTTGTTGTTTGAGCTGGTCAATATCTTTTATTGACTGTTGCAGGTATGCCGAAACCATCATCCTCTTGGGTACTGGTTCGAGTTTCTAATTCCTGCAGGCGGTTATCGTGATGTTCCACAGTTTCGGTAACTGTGTTTCTGGGAGCGTGGATATGTTGTTCATCCACACTTCTTGGCATGTCCCCTTCCACTTTAAATCTTGCTGGAAGTCTTAAAGCTGGCTCCTCCCACCCACCTGGGTGGTATATACCTCGGCTCCGCCCCATGACGTCAGATCTTCCTTTCCGCTGGAAGATACAGGTTCCCCCGTGCTCTCAGCATATCGTAGACCCTGGAATCTAACCATCTGTTTTACGAAAAATTAAACTTCGTTTGAGATAGCGATTGCTTCCGTCACATGGAGGAAAATCTTCCCGGTTTCGCGTTGCCCTAAGGGCCAGAAGATGTAGCACTGATCCTCACCTCATGTCGTCTACTGCCTAAATTATCGGCCATGACTCCCCTCATTGTGCAGTTGTGCCTGGCTTTCCATCCCAGTATCTTGGACGACCGCAAGGCACGCTTGAAGCTGGGGAGACCGGAGAAAAGGAACCCACTGGTGAAATTGAAGGAGGCGAGGTGGGCGGTATCTGCGGCTGCAGGATCCTCCGAACAGCTGGAACAGATGAAGGCGTTAGAGGAGGAAGCAACTCGCTCTTAGGCCAGTCCAAGTGTTTTTGTTCCTCTTGACCTTGGCTCCACCTTTACGGGCTCCTTCAAGGAGTTGTGCCAGTCTCTCCCCAGTAGGGGTGAGGCGCCCTCGGGCTCGCACTCCTCCCGCTCTCTGAGGAGAAAGAGAGAGAGAGAGATGGACCCTGTGTCTTCATCTCGGCGAAGATGTTCCTGGGACTGAGAGAGGTCCGAGTCCCAGGAACACGCAGTCTCGACTTCGGTCGAGATCGCATCCTCGGCCGCCGGCTTCATGGATCTTCCGTCTGGCCAGGGGACCGAGGAAGTAGCCGACTAGGTCAAAATTATCCTCGACCCGATAGACCCTTTGTCGCCGGCCATGGCCGACGACTCATTGGAAAGGACTCTGGTTCTTGTATTCCCTGATAAGGAGACCCAGCCTGCTGGTGTCCCCATCAAGGACCCGGTTCTGGACCCTCGGTTTTCATCGACCCCGGTGTCTCCTGACTGACCGAGTCGGCCTCCCCGATCTTGGTAGAGGTCCAGACCCCCCTCGGCCGAACAACCGAGAAAGAGCCATAAGTGCTCCAAGAAGAGGCGTCGCCACAGGTCCTCATCCTCATCCTTCTCTGGCGAGGAGAGGCTCCGACGGAAGCTCCGGCGCTATGAAGACCTCATGTGGCAGCAGCTGATATTGACCGGGCAGAAGCCGGCTCAGCCACCCACCCCGACCATAACTTGGCTACCGCCTCCTAGGCTGACACGACCCCTCCGGAACCGAAGCCACTGGTTCCTCCGTCCGTGGGGCCAGCCCATCTTCTGGTTCGGCCTATTCCAGGGTCTTCACCGATTCTGGTGGAACCACCGCCTAAACAGCCTGAGGGAGGGGCACCCTCGAAAGAGGACTGACAAGACACCGGGCTTTCCCGACATCTGTCTGTCACCCCGGATCGCCCTCTGCACATCGAGAGTGACTTAGGCTGTAGACTGCTTTACCACAACTCCTCGGACTCTGACGTCACCGGCTTGCACTCACATCCCAGGGATGATGAGTCATCGGTCAGCACAGCATTGGAGGAAGGCCCTTCCTCCTTCCAGGGCATTCTCCGCCTCATCTCCGACTCCATCGGAATGCCCCTGGAGCCCATCCAGAAAAAGTTGGAGTACCCTCTCATTGACATTTTCAAGAGAGGGGATACCCCGACAGAGGCCTTTCCAGTGGCCGAGGCTATGACCCGGCCCTTGAACTTTGGCAGCGCCCTGCCTCCTGCCCAGCACCTTCTGCCCGCATGGCCCGCAAATACGTGGTGCCCATGTGGTCCTTCTTGGGTTCACTGGGCACCCTTTGGTCGTGAGCCTGGTGGCATCGCCTTGGTGTTTAGGCGTATGGGTAGGTCGGCCGATACTGATTGATCCCTGGACAAGGAGTCCAAAAATATGGACCACTCTGCCCGCAGGGTTTGTGCTGCCTCTTCTCTGGGCCTTCGTCAGGCCAGCTCGGCTGTGACTATGGCACACTTCTCTCATGCCCTTCTGGGGTCATTGGATGAGGTCCTCCCTCATCTCCCACCGGTCATGCAGACTATGGTCAAGCAGATTTGTGACCAAGGTCGTGCGGTTGCAAAACAGCAGCTCCAGACAGCCTTGGATATAGGAGATTCTTGTGCCCGCTCGTTGGCAGCCGCAGTGGCCTCTTGCCGCAGGGCTTGACTGAGGCTTTTCTCCTTCCTGGCGGATACTCAGTATAAGCTTGCTGACGTGCCCTGTCTGGGGACCGACTTGTTCGGTCCAGGAGTGGCTGGTCACCTTCAGTGTATAGAGCAGTCCAGTACAACCTTGGATGCTACTTCTGCCAAGGGTTCTTCAGGCAAAGAACCAGCAGAAGAGAAAGAAGCAGCCATTTTGGCACTCTTCCCCTGCGTTAGGCAGCCCTCCTATCAAGGAGGTCAGCAGCAGCAGGCTCAAGCTTGGCGCCCGCAGCCCAAACATGGTCCTCAGCAGCTCCGTAAAGGAGACTGAGGAGCAGGTCCTGGAGCCGCCGCCTCCTCTAAGCCTGCCCAGTGACGGGTTGGGGGTCGCCACCCCTACACCCGTCCCACCAGCTCTGGGTCCTACCGTGAGTTGTTCAGCTCCGCCACTTCCTTTCCACCTGGTCCACTATCACTTCGGACAGGTGGGTTCTCGAAGTGGTTGGTCATGGACTACCTCTGGAATTCGAGCAGTACCCTCCCAGCTGACCCCGCGCCCCATGGGAGGAACGGATCTCCACATGCACCCAGTCGGCTCTTTGAGACGATGTGGCTCAGCTCCTCTGCAAGGAGGCAGTAACCCCAGTGCCGTATCCTCCGACAGTCCCAGGCTTTGTTTCCAGGTACTTCCTGATGCCCAAGCGGACGGGGGGTTGGCGCCCCATCCTAGATCTCCACGACCTAAATCAATATCTTAGGTCCCGCACCTTTCGGATGGTCACTCTGAACCAGATGATACCATCCCTGGAGTGAAACGTATGGTTCTGTTCACTGGCTCTACAGGACGTGTTCTTTCACAACCCAATCCGTCCATCCCATCAGCGGTTCCTCCGCTTCACGGTCGAAGGGACCCTGTATGAGTCTCAAGCAATGCTTAGGCCTGTCATCGGCCCCTCGGGTCTTCACCAAATGCAATGCAGTGGTGGCAGCCCACCTTTGGCGTCGAGGAGTCAGAATCTACCCTTATCTCGATGTCTGTCTCTTGGCAGGTTCCTCCTTTCAAGAGGTGGAGAGGTCCAGGGATCTGGCCCTCCAAACCTGCTCCCAACGCTGTCTCCTGATCGAGGCCACATCGAAAGTCGTGCCCTCTCAGGTGATGGGCTTCTTCGGGGCAGAGCTTGACTCTTGTCATGCCAGAGCTCGGCTCCTAGTGGACTGGGTGGAGGTTCTCTCCTCCTTTGCCCAATCATTTCTAGTTGGGCACTTGCGCCCTGCCCGGGACTTTCTGCGCCTTCTGGGTTGCATGGCGGTGTGCACCTCAGTGGTCCATTGGGCCCGGTGGTACACGCGCCCCCTCCAATGGGAACTGGCTACCCAGTGGACTCAGTGATCTGGTCACTTAGACCAGCTGAGCACTGTAACCCAGTAGATGTGGGATGCTCTCCAATGGTGGACCGCCCCAGAATGGTTGCAGGAAAGGATCCCGTTTGTGCGTCGCGAGCCGACTGTCGTCCTTATGACCAATGCCTCTCTCATGGACTGGGGGACCCACACTGGGGGACAACAGGGCCCATGGGTTCTGGACCCCCGAGGAGTCCTGATGCCACATCAATCTGCTGGAGCTCAGAGCAATCAGACTGGCGTTGTCAACTTTTGCTCCTCAGCTCCGCAGTCAAGTGGACAATACCACGACCATGTACTACTGCAACACAGTGTGGCACGCACTTCCGTCTGCTATGCAAGGAGGCGCTCTGCATCTGGACCCTCGTAAGCTGGTTGGAGGCAGATCTCCTAGCCATCCATGTGGCAGGAGCCTCAAACCAGCTGGCGGATGTTCTCAGCCGCATAGGCCAGACATCCCATGAGTGGTCTCTCCATCCAGAGGTAGCTTACAGTCTGTTCTCCCTTTGGGCAAACTGATGGTATACAGTTTGCCTCAAGGGAGAACACTAAGCTGAGGCTGTTTCATGCCCACCCCTCAGTAGGCCTCGCTGCAGGGGGATGCCATCTCGAGGCCGTGGACCCCAGGCCTCCTCTACGCTTTCCCTCGATCCACAAGGTGTTACTCAAGGTGATGAGGGACAAGGCGAAGGTGATCCTGGTAGCCCCAGATTGGCCGTTCCAGTTCTGGTACCCAGATCTCCTCAGCCTCAGCTGCAGGCCCCCGGAGTGGCTTTGTACACGCCTGGACCCGATAGCTCTGAACCAGAGAAAGGTATTCCATCCGGACCTTCAGTCCCTGCACCTCACAACCTTGTACCTGAGCGGCTAGCGTTCCAGGCTCTGGGTCTTTCCGAAGATGTCTACACCGTGGTGGAGGCATCCAGAAAGGAATCGACCAGGAAATGTTATGCCTTCAAATGGAAACGTTTTTTCATTTGGTGTCAGAGTAAGGGTCTGGACCAGTTATCCTGTTCTGTGGCTAATATTCTAGACTACCTTTGGTCTCTCTCCAACGGGGTCTATGGTCATCGACTCTTAGGGTGCACCTGGCAGCCATTTCTGCTTACCGGGTGCGGGCCGGTCAGCCGACATTGGCGTAGAAGACAGTGGTCAGGTGCTTTTTTCAAAGGCCTGGATCACATATCCCCTTCGGTACGTGAACCTCCACCTCCGTGGGATCTGTTGCTGGTTTTGGCAAAGCTCATGGGCAAGCCATTCGAATCCATCCACAAATGTGAACTTTCACACTTGTTGTGGAAGACTGCCTTCCTGGTGGCTATCACGTCTGCCAGAAGGACGGGGGAGTCCCAGGTGCTTTTGGTGGACTTCCCTTATCTGGTCTTTTCACAGGGACAAAGTTGTCCTGTGCCTCCACCTGAAATTCCTTCCGAAGGTGGTGTCAGAGTTTCACCTTAACTAGGTGTTGACTCTTCCGGTTTACTACCCTAATTACACCTTGGACCTCGAGTACAGGCTCCATACCTTGGACCTGAGATGTGCTCTCTCTTACTACGTTGAGAGGTTCGCCAGCTGTTTGTCAGCTACGCTGAAGCCGCTTCTGGCAGTCCTGCAGCCAAATGGACCATAGCAAGATGGATTGCATGTTGCATAGGTCATGGGATGGAGCCGAGGTATGTACCACCCGGGTGGGTGGAGGGAGCCAGCTTGAAGACTTCTGGCAAGATTTAAGGTGGAAGGGGACATGCCAAGAAGTGTGGATGAACAACATATACAATTGCTAGCACTACTGTTACAGGTGAGTAACCTATTCTTACCATCTGCTGCAATTGTTGAAGCTAGGAGGACATATTTTCAAACGCAGCCTGCATTTTCATAGTAAGTTTGTATTTGAGTTCTTTGAATAATTTTTCTAACATTTGGTACGAAGGGTCAGGTGTGGTTCTTTTTTGTTCATCACGTGGCTCTCCTTCCTCCGGAGCGGAACGTGCATTGCCACATGTGGATTGGGCCTCTATGCCTGCGATTCTTGCAGTGTCTCCTGCTTGTTAAAAGTTGATCTTTGCTTGCGTTTTCGAGGATTTCGATGTAGAAGCCATTATAAAGTAAAATCGTATACAAATCTGGTGAAATTAGCTCAGTTAGAGGCAGGATGTAAGAAAAAAAAATATGTGGATGGATGAGGAGCTCTTCTCTCAAGTGACCATCTCCTTTCCCAGCTATTTCAGAAGCTGCTTCTTAACTATCAGAAAAACTAAAATGATGATTTTGAGCTCTCAGAACAAGAAATCATCCCCTGTCCTGACAATAATCGACAATAAGGCCGTCCCATTAGAGTAGGTACACACCTTCAAGTATCTCAGGGTCATCGTTGATGACACCCTTTCCTATGCCCAGCACATAGATCTGGTTGTTAAAGCGGTAAACATCAAACTCTGTGTCCTGCACCCGGTATAAACAATATCTTAACCTGCCACCCTCTGCCTTACGGTTTCCAGATCCATCCTGTCAATAATTGACTATGGCTTGGTAGTTTATGGGTCGGCCTCAGACGCAGCACTCAAGTGAGTAACAACCCTTAACAAGGCCTGTAGACTCACCTTGGGGGCTGACAACCTAACGCACTCCTGTTCACTCTATAGCTCTAAACCGCAAACTATGCTATGCTTGCAATGACTGGTTGGGTGTGCAGTTTTTATTTACAGTCTAGTGGTTCAGCTTTAATAGTTTCAAGAGCATCTGCCTATTTTATTTTTTAACAGCTGAGTGTGCCGTTTTTTGCCTCGTGATAACTGTGGTCGGTGACCCTGCTGTGATGCCAGATTGTCTCATGCCTGAGTTGCAATTCAAAGGAAAGACTAAAAACTGTACTGGGCCCACAGGTCTCTAAACATTCAAAAGTATGGTCACTGTTTGCCCGGGGGGGGGGGGTAGTAGGTGCACAGAGTGCTCTAAGTGTTTGGGCCCAGAACACGATTGGCTGCCCTGATCAGTGGAAAATGTTTTGACACAGAAAAAGAGACAAGTGAAAGGGCAGTTGCTATTCACTTCGGCCTGTCTAGCTCAAAAGTGTTGCCCATATAGAATGGTTGAGAAGATGTCTGGATAATGTCAGCTAAAACAACTTCCCCTGAAGACCAGTCTAAGGTAGAGTCTGCAAAAAAACCCACAAGAGCATAAAGAATCAACTGAGGAAAACAGAGAGAGAGAAAAGGACCCTCGATAATGGGCAAGCAGTGAAGTAGCCATCTAACACTACCTTTAAAAGATCAAAAATAAAAAGCACTTGGGATAAATGAACCAGTAGCTCAACCTGTTGGTATGCCCAGTGGTGGAATTCCACAAACAAATATGGCAGTTCTTCCAGATCATGAAAGAACAGGCATCTTAATTTCCCCTAGTGTCTCAGAGGAGAATACTAATTTTTTCCAAATATGATTTTTATTAGAAAGTCGAGGCAGCACATACAACGGGTCACAGTATTGAAATCGAGTGTGGAAAAATCATACCTTACATCTGTACATGCTAGTTGGCTATAGTGCAAATAGTCATTAAAAAGACAGGGCAGAGTCATGCAGCAGAACCAGAGTATGACATATATTAAAGAAGTATTCCCGCAGAACTCATCCTCCTTTCCCCATCTAAAGTCACTTAAAATATATTTCTTCCCCAAGGGAGTCCGTAAGTGGGACCTTTATCCCTTAAAGAGCCACCGACTCCTCAAGACGAACTTTGAAAAGCAGAATATTTGGACACAAAGCAGCTTGTATTTCTCATGAACTCTGTATTTCAACCCCCTCCCCCCCAATTATTTACTGTTGAGGCAATATGCATGAAAACAGGTAATTTGTTCTTTGAGGGTTCATCAGCTCCCTATTGCTTCTTCCCAACCTGATGTCATAATACTCTACTTGTGACATCAAAGCAATTCCCTTGGCCGCTGACTGATGTCATAGCAGTGCATTATAATTTTAAGTAGAGAATAAGCTGTAGAGGCAGATGAGCAATAAAAAATAAAGCTCATGTTTTTATGTGAAATTTTTCAGAAATTTCTCCTCTGCATTATTAATCGAAGATATATGAAATTCTAGCTGAGTTGTGTATAAATATTATGTTTTCTAAAGTTTTCCGTGGCTTTTTAAGGGATAAATTCCAGGTCAACCTATGTCAAATACTGGATCCATCTTTGCCATTTGGGTCGACATGCCGTTGCTTTATCATGAATGGCCGCTGTTAAACTTTCCATTTAATATATCCTTAAAAGTATTGATCATGATCAGCCACCATTGGTATAACTTTGGTCATCCATTTGCAGGTGATGGCCTTTTTGCTAACTAATATTATATGACAAATTGGTCTTACACGGGTGGGGGTGGTCTTGTAGACCGAATCGAAGTGTTATTTCTGCAGTAAGTTCTGTTTGTTCCCCCCAAACATTCCTTTGATTCCAACTGAATGGAGCACCAGAATGGCATTAGCAATGGGCAGTTCCAAAAAATGTGTCCCAAATCCGCTAGTTTGCATTTGCAATCCCTCCAGCAGTAACCAAAACTGTCCGGGAGGAATTTCACCAAAATTGCTGGGGAATGGAAGAACCTAGTTCTACATTTCCAGGCAAATTCCCTCCAAAGATGCAAGGATGTGAGTCTGACTGCCAGTAGGGTTGCCTTTGTCCAGGAGACGCCCGAAACATCTAATTCTAAGTCCTTGTTCCATCCCTTTAATATGGAGAAAGTAATATCCCTCAGGACCTCCTGCAAGATTTTGTATAGTGAACCTATTAGATGTCCCCACGTGCTTCTGCGAGAGGAGGCTAGAAGTATTTTAAGGAATGGAGGCAAAGGAGAGGGTAGTATAGGGCTAATAGAACATTGTCAAAGAATATCGTTCCTGACATGAAGGTATCGAAAAAAGTCCCCCTGTCTAAGCCTGTAATCCATCTGTATGGTTTTGAAGGGGAGAATCCCTGCCTGCCCCAAAAACTGATATTCATAATTCAGTCCCAGCGTCCGCCATCTTGTAAATGCTAGATCAGTTTGAGCTGGCACAAAATATCCGTTGTCCGAAAGCATCCAGCAATAGAAAAAGGTCTGTTTAAACTTTGGGTGCCGCCTCAATGAATACCACACCCTCAAAATGTTGGCTGAGATTTGGGTAAAATTCCTCAAAGGATGGGATCTGCCTTCAGAAGCAAATACAGTTTTTTTTCTATATCATATGTCATTAATAGTGAATTCTGTAGTTTTCCATGGAGCTTTGAACGTTATGGACAAATGAAGAAAAAGTACCTTCAGAAAAGCAGTCTTAGCATAAAGTTCCAGATTCGTTAAATTCACCCTCTCCTTGGCCAAGGACAACTGTAGAATTGAGAGACAAATTCTGGGGCACTGACCCCCCAAAAACCACCACCACAAAATGAAATTTGAAATCATTCTATCCCAGGACTTAAAAGTAGAACCAGGCAGGAAAGTAGGGTATACTTTGAAGGAGATATAACAGGCGAGGTAGAATATTCATATGTATGGTTTCTATATACTGGAAAAAGACAAGGTGAACTCTACCACATTTATTAAGATCCGATTGTATTGCTAAAGTTATGGGTTCAAAGTTGATTACATCCAGCACCTTTAAATCCTGAGGGACATTTATACCCAAATACTTAGTTTTTGTGGTTTGCCATTTTAAAATACAGACGTGTTGCAATGCCTCCGAAGGGGCAAAATTAAGAAGGAGGGACCTTGGTTTTAAAGGTGTTTATTTTAAAGCCCGCCACCCTTTCATAAACAGACAATCTCCCAGACTTATGGGATAGACTTCTCTGGGGACAGAATTGTTAAAAGGACGTCATCTGCGAATAATTATGCCCTATATTCTTGCTGTCCCAAAGGGACACCCTCCAACTCCTCTGCTTCACATAGGGCCACTGCCAAGAGCTCCGTATAGAGAGTGAACAGAAGTGGTGAGAGGGGGCACCACTGTCGCGTGCCCCACTGCAATAGGAGAGGAGCCCCTCCCCCCCATATTAACCCAGACATAAGAAAGTGGAATGTTACAGATGTTTTGGATCCAGCTCAGGAAGGCCTCAGGGAACCAGAACTTCGATAGGGTGTCCCACAAAAAAGGCCAGGACACCCTGTCAAAAGCATTCTCAGCATCGAGACTTGACACAGCTGCAGAGATGTCTAGTTTGAATAGACTCCCAACAGTATTAAGACCCGAGTATTATTCATGGTATTCCTTTGCTTAATAAAGCCTGCCTGATCAGGGTGGATAAGTGTTGGTAAAACATTTTCCAGTCTGGTGGCCCAAATTGCCATAAAGATTTTATAAAGGAGGAACACTGTTTTGAGTAAGAGGAGAAACCTGTTGCTCCTGAAGTCACAGGTGATGGGGAAATGGGTTTACATAATGAGCATATGAATAAGCCAGCAGAAAAGGCCATTAGGTCTATCTAGTCTGCTCATAATTGCAGAGTCCATAGCTTGAGCTACTGACCCTGCCTTCCCCAATCCTCCCATCCTTTCCATTCACCCCATCCCTAATCTTTACTTTCCCTTTACGTCTATCCCACACCTTTTTGAAGATGCCCACCAATGTCAACGAGACCACCTCTTTCGGTAGTGCATTCCAACTGTCCACCACCCTCTCGGTGAAGAACTACTTCATAAATTCCCTTTAAACTTTCCACCATCCAGTTTAAGACAGTGTCCCCTTATGTTATGGTTGCTACTTAGCTTAATGAGATCCTCCATGTCCACCCTGTGAAATCTATTTCATGTCCCCGGTCTCCATCATCTCCTCCAGTGAGTACATTTTCAGGTCTTCCAGCCTGGCCTCATAGGTTTTTATAGGTTTACCTCCACGTCCTTCAGAGGACTGCTACTCGTATTCTGCCTTTCTCAGAGTCATTGCAACTATGATTAATATTTACGCTATAGAAATGGATCTTAGAGAATATCTCTTACAGCAGGTCATATCTTAAGAAACTATAGCCGTCTGGCACCAGGAAGACAAAGAAACATTATGCTAGCAGTCTGTCTGAGCTGCTGTGGGTACCCTGCGCGTCTCCGCTCTTCTTTCCCCACAAGCAACCATTACACTATGAACTCCACACAGCACTGTTGCTGATCGACTGCCATTTCTCTAGAACCTACTTATTGATCTTTACTTAGGTGGGGCTCACACGGCAGGCTATTACAATTAGGACTAACGCCACAGGCATTAGGACTCACGGGAAAACTTCTCAGCCAGCAGGGACCGCCCTGATGTCTGCTCCACCCTGACGTCAGCCCTGGTACAAAAGGGGGCGGACCCAGCTCCACCCCAGTTCTTTTCGCGCCGCGACCCGCGCATGTCGGAAAGTTCTTGGCTTGCCCGCCACCAGCAAAAACTTAAGTTTATTCACCCTTTTACTTAAATTCTTCGTTTTTTCTCCAGTACCAACATATACCGTCCCCGTCCTCGGTCTCTTCTTCGAGACCCCATTGTAATAAGTGTAGCTGCGGCTGTCAGATTGCAGCTAAGGATGTCCACACCAAGTGTGTATTCTGCCTGGGGCGTAACCATGACACGCGGCCTGTTCTACCTGCCAGGGGTTTAAAAGTAGGACCAGGATCCTCCGCCTAAAGGCTCTCAAGGCATACCTGCTTGAACAGAAGATGGAACTACACACCTCTGGGGAGGCGGCCAAACATTCTACCAAGGAGAAGTCCAGGCAGTCCCGCAACTAGGACTGTAGTCTGTCCTGCCACCCATCCAGTTCCCGCTCAAGGCCCTCCCTCAAGAAAGCCCGCTCTTCTCCGGGCTCAGATGAGCACTCTAAATCCTCTAAGAAGGTACAGGCTAAAGTAGGTCCGTTGGGGGAGAAACCAGCTAAGCCCAAGGTGACTCTGCTAAGAGTCACCACTAAGACCTCGGAGGCACAAGCCACGACCCTGCCTGCCAAGGCGTCGCCCGATAAGGGCATGCCCTTGGAGTCCAAGGACACTCAAGCGCGCCTGTGAAGCTGTCACGGGTCCTGGTACCGGACACTGCAGAAGGGGCGAAGGATCCTGATGCTGCCGGGCGAAGGAACAGCGCTTTCTATCCTCAAGTCCTCCTCCCTCTGGGCTTCCAGGTGGCTCCCCTTCAAGGCTGGATACCTCTGAGGTCCCTTTCCGTGTTCACGGAAGGACGAGCTACAGGATCTCTCTCCCTCTGATGGGGCTTGGTCCAAAGGCCCCACCCTCTGCCGCCGGGCTGCACTGGGCCCATCGGGTAAACCCCAGCTGGAGAGTGTCCCTTCACTGCAGAAGACCCCCGAGAGGCTACCGCCTCATCCACCTTTCAAGGCCCATTCCCGGTCCGCAGACTGATGCCAGTGCTCACCACGGTCAGGTAGCCGACGCCGGGTCAGGTCTCGCACCAGGAGCCGTTCCTGTTCCGATAGGCGGGCCTGCTCCCGACATCTGTCCTCGGACAGACGTCCGTCACCGCTCCATCGTCTGTCCCGTGACTGATGTCAGTCCTTGGACCGATGTCTGTCGGTGAGCCACCGACGTTCGAGTGGGGCTACTCTTAGGGACAGGTCTGGCTACTCGTCACCTAGTAGTTGGTTGTTCTTTCTCTTCCATCTCTGGAATAGGGCGTTCCCCAGGAGTAAAGGACTAGCCCTTCTCACCTTCTGATGATCCAGCCTTTATGGACATCATGAGGCACATCCAGGCCTCTAATGAATGGGATACAGAGGACCTGGATCCGGAACGCCGTCGACTGGCAAAGTACCTGAGGCAAAAGGAGCCCAAACCTCTTGTGGTGCCTTCTTTGGTGGACACCTTCCAGGATCTCACCCAGATCACCTGGAAGCGTCCAGCTTTGTTCCTGGTGGTTCTGAAAAAGTTGGATAGGCTGTACAGAGCCCCGAGGGATTAACCTTTCCAGGCTGACCACCCTCAGGCAGACTCTTCCGTGATTACGGCTGTCCATGATAAATCCAAGCAGCCAAAGCTCCTTAGCTCACAGCCTCCCGACCCTGACTCTTGCTATTTGGACCAGGTAGGCAAGAAGGTCTATTCTGCCTCCACCTGCTTCATTAGGTCCCTAATTTTCCTGACGCATATGGTTCAGTACCAGAATGCGCTCTAGGAGCGGGGACAAGAGCTAGTGAATGGCTTGCCAGACTCCGCTCAAAAGATGGAGATTCCGGATGTCCTTAAGTCGGGCTTGGACATAGGCACACATGTTTTGCGTGCCTCGTATGACACTGCAGATATGGCGACCAGAGCGTCCGTGTCAGGGGTCTGTCTCCGGCGCCACGCTTGGTTGAGGGTATCAGGCTTTCACCAAGACCTGCAGTCCAGGATCCGGGACCTACCGCTCCAGGATACAGTTTTGTTTGGGCAGGAGACAGTCGCTCATCTCTCGTCTCCAGGAGTCAGGGAAATCCATCTGGTCTGTCTGTCAGATGTACAGAGGAGACCAAGGAAACAGCCATTTCGTAAGCTCTCAGGTGCCCAAGCCGGTGGCAACCAGCAGGGCCAGATAGGTGGCTTTCGAAGGAGAGCCAGCAACCAGCAGCCTGGAGGCGCTTCTTCCCGTGGCCCCAAGTCCTCCCAGGCGCCTCTGCCCACTCCTGGCTCCGCCCAGTGACTCCTTCCCAGCAGAGGTTTCAGTTGAGGCAGTAGGGATCGCTTCTCCCTTCATCTGAAGGGATGGAGCTCTTAGTGCGGACCAGTGGGTCCTCTATCATAAGGAGGGGACATATGCTAGAGGTTCCTCCAGACACTCCACCGTAGGTCCTCTAGATATCCTCTTCACATTCTGCTCATAGAAGGAGAGATACAGGCCCTCTTGCGGAAAAGGGCAATAGATGCGGGACACAGCGGGTAATAGTAAATAGAGTCCACAGTGAAGAAAGGAGGGTTACTAGTGGGGTACTGCAGGGTTCAGCACTGGGGCCGGTCCTTTTTAATGTCTTTAAGTGACATTGCAGAAGGACTGGAAGGGAAAGTATGCCTCTCTGCAGGTGACACAAAGATCTGCAACAGGGTTGATGCACAAGGTGGGGTGGAAAGGATGAAAAGGGACTTGGCAAGGTTGGGGGAATGGTCAGATGTATGGCAGCTTAGATTCAGTGCAAAGTAATGCACCTGGGAAACAAAAACCCCTGGGCAAGAGTACACAGTGGGGGGTGAGATACTGACAACAGAATTGGAAAGGGACCTGCGGGTAGTCATATCAGACTACCTAAAGGTGGGTCAGCAGTGTGAGAAGGCAGTATGGAGGGCTGGGGGGATACTGAGATGCATAGGGAGAGGCATCACCATTAGAAAACAGGAAGTTGTTGGCCTTCTGTACAGACAGTTGGTAAGACCACATCTGGAGTACTGTGTGCAGTTCTGGAGACCCCATCTCCGCAAAGACATAGACAAGGTGGAGGCTGTCCAGAAGACACATGAAGAAAGACTAAAGGTGTATAGCCTCGAGGAAAGGAGGGAGAGGTGGGACATGATAGAAACTTTGAGATACCTCAAGGGAATCAGCAAAGTCCAAGAGGGTAGCATCTTTCAGAAAAATAGATGTGCAAAAAGGGGCTGAATTTGAAGATGGGGGTGCTCAGAGGTAATGTGGGAAGTATTTTCACAGAGAAGGTTGTGGATACATGGAACAGCCTTCCTGAGGAGATGTAGAGTCAAAACAGTGGGAGAATTCAAGAATACATGGGACAGACATAAGGCAATTCTAGTGGGGGGTAGGAGGAAGTAGGCTGTTGGTTAACTAGGATCTGCAGCTTATCCATCAGGTAGGGAAATGGGCAGACTAGGTGGGCCAAGCAGTCCTTACCTGCTGTCAAATTCTATGTTTCTTATCTCCCTTTCCACTTCTGCAGAGGATACTGCTCAAACTGAAGGCAGCAGGAGCTTGCATGATTCTGGTAGCGCCTGGCCTCACATCTGGTTCCCGCTACTACAACAATTGGCATTAGAACCACAGGTCCCATTACCACCTGTCCACTCACTTGTTCTGTCAGGAGCAAGGGGCCCTAGTACATCCTAATCTTCAGTCTCTGCCTCTGCATGCATGGCTCCTACAGACCTAATCAGACACAGATTTGCGGTATCCCTCCAGAGTGGCGGAGGTTCTCAAGACAGCGAGAAAACCCTCTACCAGGACAACATACACCATGAAGTGGAAGTGCTTCTGTTTATGGCATCCCCCCAATGTTACTCCGAGAAACAGCATCCCCCCAATGTTACTTCGAGAAACAGCTCTTGCAGCAGATTACACCATTAGGACTGAAGCTGGCAGGTGCCAGGACCCCACGGAAAGTTTCTGGCTAGCAGTATCCAGCGGGGACCACCCCCGATGTCAGGCATCATATAAAAGGGAGCGGTCCTCTAGAATTCACAGTTCTTTTCCTGCCGTCGACTCGCCAGCATCGGCCTCACGGTCCCACTCTAGCGAACGACGACTAGAGCTTTCAGAGTTTTACTCTAAATGTTGGCATCTCCATCTCCTTCCTGAGAAGGACGTGCCTCCAAGTGTGCTTGTGGCAAACAGATCCCTTTCAAGGATCTGCATTCATCCTATCTGCGGTGCTTAGGCCCGGAACATGACACCAAGGTCTGCTCCTTTTGCCAGTGGTTCAATAGTCGCACCTGGATCCGCCGCCAGAAGGCACTTCAGGGGTTCCCCTTGGAAGAAAAGTTGAAAAGCATGGACAAAGAACCTGCCTCCAGTGGTGAGTCTACCTCTAAGTCCCATAAGCACCGGGACAAGCATCGGGAGAAGGCCAGGTCCAGATCCCCTAACCGGGCCTTGGACTCGCGCACCAGCTCAAGCTCCATGCGCTCAGACTGCTCTCCCTCCAGGGCTTGCTCTCAGCCCCCTCCAGTAAAGGTTAAGTCTTCAGGCAGTACTTCGACTTCTGTGCATCCCATCAAGACTTCCAGGCCTTCTGCTTCCTCAGCACTCTCCCAGGCCTCCTTGCAGTCTTCAGACTGTCACCGGTCCAAGTCCTCTTCAAAACCTCAAGCTTCCTCAGAGAGACGCTGGGACTCTGATGCCAGATCGGCCTCCCAACCTCCTAGGGGTCCGGATCCCCCTCCCAGGAAGACTAAGGACCTGACGTCCCTAAACCGGGACGATGGACCTGAAGCGGGCTACTGACCCTTCATCGGTTAAACGCCTGCCGGACTAGACGTCATAAGCAATCTGACATCAGTGAGATGTTCGTGGAGCTGAAGACTGCCTCCTGCTACCGTGGACACTGTTAGCGGGACTCTACAGAGGAGAACCTGACGTGCCTGATGACCAGGCAGGTGACAGTGAGGATGCCGGGCTTCCACAGGAGCCTTGGCCAAACCCGGTGATGCCCTTGGACCAGACGCCCGATACCGGCAGCAGACCACCGACGCCAGGTTCGTCGTCCAGTATGACTGTTCAGGAGGTCAAAGATCTCTTCACCTTTTGGTGGGACACAATAAAGGACATGATCCCAATAAAACCTCCTCCTTCTACCCCTTCACCTGCTACTTCCCCTCCTCCACTGCAGGGGCCAGCAGGAAGACCACCGACCCCCAAGGAACCTACTCCACCTCCTAGGGGAAGATCCAAAGAATGGAGAAGGCTCCCTTCAAGATCTCCCTTCAGGATCTCCCAGTCCTAAGCGACCCAGTCGTCGACGGTCCACTCCACAGGGGGATTATTCTAGACCTGACACCTCAGATACTTCCAGGTCTTCTTTACCAATCAGCATTCTATCACCTGACCCACGAGACCTGCCCAGGTCACCTCCGGATGATCCCTCTTTTTCCGAAATCATGGAGGTACATCCAGGAGAACATGGATGCAATTCGGAAGATCTCGAATTCTCGAGAGACGGCACTCAGCTCACTATCTTCGTAGAAGGATTCCTAAGCCTGTGGTGGTGCCACCCTTGGTGGACACCTTCTCGGACGTCACCAAGGCTGCACTCCACCTCCACAGTGTGAAGAAAGCTGACCGCCTGTACAGGGCCCCGGCAGAGGACCCGTACATGGCACAACCACCCCTGGCTGATTCCCTGGTCATTATGGCCTCCCATGATCAGTTTCAACGACCACAACATCTGAGTACACAGCCACCGGACCAGGAATCCAAGCAGTTGGATGCCCTGGAGAGGTGCATATATACGGCTGCTACATGCTCCATCAGGTCACTGAACTGTCTGACTCATATGGTTCAGTTTCAGAATGCCCTGTGGGAACAGGGTCAGGACCTGGTTGACAAACTACTGGGCTGTTGGTTAACTAGAATCTGCAGCTTATCCAGTAGGTAGGGAAATGGGCAGACTGAGTGGGCCAAGTGGTCCTTATCTGCCGTCAAAGTCTATGTTTCTATGTTTCTGTGGATGGCGAGCAGAAGGCGGAGCTCTTGAACCTCCTCCGCACAGGATCAGGCGTGGGGACCCAAGTGTTTAGAGCCGCATATGATTCTGTGGAGTCGTCTGCCAGGGGCACAGCTTCAGGCGTCTGTCTCTGGAGACCCTCCTGGCTCCGTGTCTCCAGATTTATCCTGGACGTCCCTTTATAACCAGGGCCACTGGAAAATTGCGGGCGCAATTTTTCCGCAATTTTCACCCTTCTCAGTACAAAATCCGCAATTCCTTTTTATTTATGGAATTTTTGACTGAAATTGTATAAAAATATTTAAATTCTCAAGGAAATCTACTCAGATATACTAACAATTTAGTACACAGACTTTGATTTGACCAAAACAGTACAGTGTGAGGTGAGAAGGGCTCAAATGTGACTCTGCTTTCATGTGATTCACTTCCCTGCTTTGGTTTCAGAATCTTCTGGTCATGCATATGAAGACTTGAACACTTAAAATCTGTGTTAAAGCAGACTATCAGAGAACTTTTTGCTGACACAGAGACTGAAACAATAGTTGTGAGAAGAGGTGCAAATTGCCCCGTTCACCTAAATGAAGCCTTGACCACAATGCTTGTTTTTGAATGGTAGGGTAGATTTTCCTTGTATAAATACTTTCAATCTGAAAGGATTTTGATTCCAATGTGTCAAGAGTTTGGATGGCCTTGCTAATTATAAACTTGAATGTGTTTCTGAGGGGTTGGTGACAGTGATTCTTATATGTCAGTCTGCGCAACTGCATACTGCATACATAACCTACAAAAGGAAACATTTCAACTATGCTGAACAGGTTAAGTATAGTTAAACAGTTACCTTCAAATAGACAAAGTAATTATAACCCAAGTAAAATCACTGCAGACCGAGTAGAACAAAGTATAATGTTTGGAAAACTATTGTATGATGTAATGAAAAGCTATTGGTATGATTTGATACTTTTATCATGTGACTACCCTCCCGCATTTCCCCTTCTGCCTGCCTACCCTCTTGCCCCTCTCCCCGGGCACTTCCTGACTTTATCCTCCCTCCCCTTTAGAGCTCTTACCTCACCCTCTACCCTCAGACAATGGCCTTCCTGCCTGCATACCCCCTTCCCTCTCACCTGCAGTGCTTATTTCTAAGATTGCCCTTGGCTGGTATGTCATGTTACCTAACATTTGGCACATTTCTGAATTACTGGAATTTCCTAAGCCTCATTCTCTTACTACTTTTTATTGTGTAAGTATGTATTATTATGTTTACCTTTGTATGTATGCATACCCCCCATTCCTTTGAAGTGGAACCTTTGTAAACGAACAGTTCCTGCTCAAAGATATTTGTAATCCCAGATCTTCCTGGACATAAGTCTCCACTCATTCACACTAATGGGATCTGCGCCGGAGGCACTAGGACCCAGCGGGAGCAAACTTTTTTGCTGGAGGGCAGGCGCCAGAGATGGAGCCGTGAGGAGCGCCACCTCAAGCCTCAGTTCGTAGCGGTAATGACTATCTCAACTGTCGGCCTCAACTCGCCTCAGTTCCCTTTTTCCCACCGCCGACAGTGCGCTTCAGTGACAACGTTGTTCGCCTCACTCGAGTCAAACCATAGTATAGTTTTCAGTTTTGTTATTTTGTAGTAATATCTTGAATAAGTTTCGCTAAGTTTATTCTTATTTACAAAGAGTCTCAGCCTACATTGACGGAGTCGACCATGAGCAGGTCAGGTGACGGTAGGGAGATCATATGAAAGCTGTTCAGTCAGTCGGGCTGGGTCCGGTCCGCCTTTTCTCCGGAAGGGGGTCTGACAACGGTCAGTCCAATGCCCGAGGGACAGGCGGTCCCTCTGAAGCATAAAAATAAACGGTCGATTTCGCACCGTTGCCGCCTCGAGCTCTTCTTCGCCACAGGTCAAAAAGAAAAGGCATCACCGAGGTCGCCTCTGTGTCGTCTGCACGTAGACGGTCGGTTATTGGGGCTAGGCCGGGTCTCCTCCTCGGAGTCGCCTGCTCTGCTCTCCGTAGCCAGCGTTTCGACATCGGAGCCCTACCCCACCCTCTGGTAGGTCTTCAGATGAGCAGTTTCATCAGTGGGCCTCTCTTATGGAGCAGTGGGCTCAGAGGTTGGTTCAGCTGCCTGGCTCAGTCACCAGGGGCCTGGGCTTCTTGGAGACCAGTAGGTGTTGAGCCTCCCTGGTCCTGCGTCACGTCTTCAGTGCCGTGCCGATCACCCGCGCTTAGGTGTCCCTCCACATGGCTGCGGCGCAGGGGCCAGCACCGATGCATTTATCTCCTGCTCTTCTTCCTTCCTTCCCTCAACCTGCTTTTCGGAGTCTTGGGGTGTTTTGCCTCGTGCTGATGGCACGCCAGCGCCGCCTTTGGCGCGCAACGTCTGTCAGCACCGTCCTCGGCGCCATGCGTGACGCTGGCGGCCGCCTGTCCTCTCGCGCCATGTGGCTTCTTGTGCCGTCTTCGGCGCTGTGCGGCTTCCTCGGCGCTGTTCTCGGTGCCTATGTACTGCGCCGTGCGCCAGGGGTTCTTAGGGCGTCTTCCACTTTTCAGGACTCCTACTTTAACTCTTTTCCTTCATCTTTTTCCTCTGATTTTCACTCCTTTCCTGTCCATACAGTCCCTCCTGGACTGTCAGGAGATGACATTGAACCTGACCCAGACCTTAGACTGGGTGATGAAGTGGATGAAACAGGATCTATTCCTGCTGCAGAGCCTGTGGTCGAGGACCTGTCCTTTAAGTCTCTGCTGAAAAACTTGATTTCCACTCTCTCTCCAAACTACAGACATCGATCCTGGGAAATTGCTAAGACTCCAATACCTCCATGTTCCGGAGATCCCTACGGATTTGACTCCTCCGGTTCAGCCCTCCTTTGAGACGCTGTCTCAAATGGTATGGAATAATCCTGCTCTCATCTCTTCGATGGCTAAATCCATAGATAGGAAATACTCAGCCCCCCAGGATCGACCCATTTTGGCGTCTCAAGCCTTTGCGGATCCTATTGTAGTATTGGCAGAGAATAAGGTCGTCCTTCCTCAAACTACTACAGCTCGACTCTATTAACAAAGAATCTGTAAGATAGACACTTTAGGTAAGAGAGTCTTTGCTGCTTCTACCCTGGGTATGCGTATTGCCAGCTACCAAGGCTATTTCTCTCAATATGAGTATATCCTTTGGCACTCTCTCAAACAGATGGTTGAAGCTCTACCGGAATCGGATGTAAAGTCAGAACTTCTTCAAACCATTACCAGGGGTATCGAATCTAACAACTAGCAGGTTAAAGCAGCTATGGATGCTTTTGACACTGCTTCCCGAGCAGCGGCAGCTGGTATTTGTACCCGCCGTCATTCCTGGCTGCGCACTTAAGGCTTCACGAATGACGCACAGCAGCAGGTAATGGCGTTGCCTTTTGATGGTGTGTATCTTTTCGGCCCTCAGGTAGAACAGGCTCTAGAAGCTACACAAAAGACTAGATTAGCCATTAAGTTGGCTCAACCTCCTCCTCTCCCCTCTCGAGGGAGTGCTAATAAACGCTAGTTTCATAATTGTCAGTCCTTTCGAGGCAGAGGAAGTTTTCATAAAAATCAAACTCCCCAGCCTCATAAGAAAACGCAACAGAAGGCGCAAGGGCCCAAAGCGCCCAGTGCCACCTTATAAGTTGTTGGCCCAAGTCCCATCTCAACTGCCCGAGGTGGACTCTTCCTCAGCGGCGGGAGGTCGTCTGATGCACTTCTACAATCAGTGGAAGTCCATAACCTCAGACAAATGGGTCCTCCGGATAATCCGCAAGGGGTATTCACTCAATCTTGTGGAGACCCCTCCGAATCATCCCCCCCAAATGACAGCCCAGGCTGCTCGACCCTTCAGTCAGACCTTCTTGCACGCCAGATCCAGGGCCTTCTGAACAACAGGCAGTAAGTAGTGCCGCTGCATCAACGGAACACAGGTTCTACTCCCATTACTTTCTGGTTCCAAAGAAAACTGGGGGCATCGCCCATTTTGGACCTCAGAAACTAAACAAATTTCTACCCAAGGAGAAATTAAAATGATTTCTCTAGGAACTTGTTACCTTGCTTCTCTACACGACTGGCTAGCCTCCTTAGACATGCAGGATGCTTACCAGCACATTTCTATTCATCCAAAGCATCACAAATTCCTGAGGTTTGTGGCTCTGGGACAGCATTATCAATTCAGAGTCCTACCTTTTGGGTTATCCTCGGCGCCGCAAGTTTTTACAAAGTGTTGTGCAGTTCTCGGAGCGCATCTCAGAAAGATCGGAATACAGGTGTTCCCTTATCTGGACGATTGGCTTCTAGCAAGTCCTTCCAGGCAGGGAACTCTGGACACCGTAGACATGGCTTTACGCTTTCTCACGTCCATGGGAGTCCTGCTAAACCTCAAAAAATCCCAGTTGCAGCCCTCCCAGAGGCTCCTTTTTATAGGAACTCTTCTGGACACCTCCTGTGCGAAGGCTTTTCTTCCAGAGGACAGGAGGAGCGATATCCTTCAGATGGCCCATCACATTGGGGAGAACAACTCTGTTCCAGCGCTCTCAATGCAACGGATGCTAGGTCTCATGGCATCCTCTGTGTTCACTGTACCCGTAGCACGCCTTTACATGAGAACTTCTCAGTGGACGCTCAGTACTCAGTGGTCCCCAACCACTCACCCGCAGTCCTTTCCCATCAAGGTGACAGAACCTCTAAAGAGGTCGCTCACCTGGTGGTCTCAAGAGAACAATCTCCTAGAAGGGTATCCCTTTGCTCCTCTGGATCATCAGATTTCCATTACCACAGACGTGTCCCTGATGGGGTGGGGAGCTCACTGTCAGGCTCTCCACACTCAAGGTACGTGGACTCGGGTCGAGTCCCAGCTTCACATAAATGTCTTAGAAATGAGAGCCGTCCTTTTATGCGGTCCGGGCATTGAAGGACATTCTCTGTCACAAGAACATTCTCCTTCAAACGGACAACAAGGCAGTGATGTATTACATCAACAAGCAGGGCGGTGCTCACTCTTACCCCTTATGCAGGGAAGCGATGAGAGTGTGGGAATGGTGCTTGGAGCACAAGGCTCTAATTCAAGCGTCTATCTGCGCAGGTACGGAAACGAACTGGCAGACCGTCTCAGCAGAACAGAGACAGATCCTCACGAATGGTCTCTCGACTCAACCATAGTTCAGTCACTATTCGAAGAATGGGGAACTCCAGACCTGGACCTTTTTGCATCCCCACTCAACACAAAACTGCCTCTCTTCTGCTCCAGAAATCCAGGGCCTGACATTTTCTATCAGGATGCGTTCAGGCTGCAGTGGACAAAACGCTTTCTATATGCCTTTCCACCTCTCCCTCTTAATTCAGAGGGTACTTCTCAAGTTCGAATCCCAGGGGGACAAAATGATCCTCATTGCTCCCTTCTGGCCTCGACAGATGTGGTTTCCACTACTCAACAATATGTCGGCAGCTCTGCCGAAACCACTCCCCTTCAGACGAACCTCTTGACTCAGGGGCCTGTTGTTCATACCAACCTGAGGTCGCTTCACCTTCACGCTTGACTCCTGAAGAGGTAGAAGTGAACAGGTTCAGTGTCTCTCGCAGGGTTTCAGATATTCTTCTGGCTCCGGGGAAACCAGCCACTAGGAAAACTTACACAGCCAAATGGAAGTGTTTTTCGCTCTGGTGTGCAAAATCCTCTTTAAATCCCTTTTCCTGCCCACCAGATAAAATTTTAGAGTACCTCTTAGACCTCTCAAATTCAGGTCTGCAGTACTCTACAGTCAAAGTTCACCTTTGTGCCATTTCAGCTTATCATGAGCCGGTACTTTCCTTGTCACTGGCTCAGTTTCCTGTGGTTAAGAGGTTTCTTAAGGGAATTCTGCATACCAGACCTCCTACAAGACGTCCAGTCGCAGCCTAGGACATTAATCTTGTGCTGGACATGCTCACTCGAAAACCTTTTGAACCTCTAGCTACCTGTGAGCTAAAATTTCTCACCTGGGAAACGGCCTTCCTGGTAGCCATTACGTCAGCCCACAGGGTCTCTGAGATACATGCCTTGGTCACAGACCCTCCGTGTACTGTGTTCCATAAAGACAAGGTAGTCCTTAGAACCCATCCTAAATTTCTTCCTAAGGTTGTTTCGGAATTCCATCTAAACCAACCTTTGGTCCTTCCCTCTTACTTTGCAGACTTCCAAAATGAAGGAGAACGATCTCTTCATTCCTTGGACGTTAAGAGAGCTTTGCGTTTCTATCTAGATAGAACAAAAGACTTTCACAAAGCTCAACAACTGTTTGTCTCCTTCAGCGAGACCCGGCTGGGTCAACCTGTCGCTATCAGATGTATCTCAGCATGGCTAGTGGCATGCCTTCGCCACTGCTATTCCATGGCGCAGGTTAGGTTGGAGGGCAGAGTTTACGCTCACTCTACTAGAGCGGTCGCGGCATCCCTGGTGGAAATCCTCAACATGTCTATTGCAGATATTTGCAATGCGGCTACCTGGAGCTCAGTGCATACTTTCGTTAAACATTATGCACTAGATGTCCATGCCAGACGACATTCTTCCTTTGGCAGAACCATCCTTAATGGACTTCTGTCCTAAAAACTGTGAGCTCTTGGTCTCTCCTGCCGCCCTCTCGGGGGATTATTAGCTTGGTACTCTCCCATTAGTGTGAATGAGTGGTGGAGACTTATGTCCAGAAAGATATGAAAATTACGTACCTACCATAATTCTTGATCTTCTTGGACGAGTCTCCACCTCTCATTCACACGCCCGCCCTCCATCCCCCGAGCTCACCTCTGTTGTTGGTCTTCACTCCCTCAAATCCTTAGGCTATGAAGACTTCTTTGTTGACCCTTCTTATATGTGTCATCTGGAATATCTTGTGTCCGGTTTTTGGTTAGGCTACCCTTCTAGGTTAGTTACGCTGCACCTCCTTGGAAAAAACGGTACTGAGGCAGTTGGAGGGTCGACGCTGAGATAGTCATTACCGCACGAGCTGAGGCTCGCGGTGCCGCTCCTCGCAGCTCCATCTCTGGCGTCGGCCCTCCAGCAAAAAAGTTTGCTCTGCTGGGTCCTAGTGCCTCCGGCGCAGATCCCATTAGTGTGAATGAGTGGTGGAGACTCGTCCAAGAAGATCAAGAATTACGGTAGGTACGTAAATTTCATATTTCAATAAAATTAAAAAAATAAAATGTGCTTACAGTGCTGATTAAGAACAGTAATTATTTTAACAAAATAAATGTTTTTCTTACTAGACCTTTATTAGGCACCCTGCTCATTTGTTTATTTTGTTCTTGCACCAAAGCAAGTAGTTTAAACAGGCTTCATTATTTAACATCTAGAAACTGGCAAAATATGTTGTTTCAGGATGTATTCAGTACAGATTAACTGTAAATTACTGAATGAAATCTAGTTAGCACTGCATGACTTAGATGTCTTGATTTTTAGAAGATATGTTACATAAGGATTAGTTTACAGTGCATTTCAAAAACACACATCTTTCTTCGTATTAAAAGCATTTACAAGTGGCAATACATTTATCTAACAATTTATGTGATCAATACATACTGCAGCAAACAATAAAATATTTATTAGGGGGCTGTTGGGATGTATAGTGAACCCTCGCAATTTTTGCAAGAAAATCCCCGCATTTTTGGGTAAAATTGTCCACAATTTTCCAGTGGCCCTGCTTATAACAGAGGTGTCTTGTTTGGTGAACCCTCTGAAAAGGTCATCACCAAGCTTCAGGATGCCGGGAAGGCAGTAAGGACTGTACAGGCCCAAATCTGGTTCCTTTCATAGGAACCAGAACCGTTTTCTCGGCTGACAATGACAGTAGCCACGTTCCAGCCAGCAGCAAAGGGGCACCTTCCACCGTGAGGCCCAACCCAAGTATTCCCCGGGCCGAGGTCAGTGGTATACCAAACCGGCCCAGTCTGCGTGGGATAATGCCGCCACAGCATGACTCCTTCCTGGCCCCCGCCCCTCCTCTGGATCAACGGGCAGAAAAGGTTGTGGGTCGCATCGCTTGCCACTTTTCAGGGTGACAGTCGATTACCGCCGACCGGTGGGTTCTTCAACTGGTTAAGGGAGGTCACTTTATAGAATTTCTTGACCTACCCACTGTCAAGACCTCCCCTGCTTTCCCGTTATTTAGGTCAGCACGCACTGCTCATACAGCAGGAGGTGCTTGCACTTCTGGGAAAGGAAGCTATAGAGCATTTACCGAGGAACCAGAGAGGTGCAGGTTACTATTCCCACTTCTTTTTGGTTCCCAAAAAGATGGGGAACCTCCGTCCGATACTGAATCTCAGTGATCTCAACGCTTCGGTCCTTTACAAATGCTTCAGTATGGTGACCCTTCCCGGTTTGATACCATGCTCAAGCAGGGTGCCTTCCTAGCGTCCTTGGACATGAAACATGCCTACCTGCACATACCCATTGCTTTAGCGCACAGGAAGTTCTTGCGCTTCGAGCTTCTAGGTCGCCATTATCAGTTCTGAGCCCTCCCTTTCGGACTGTCATCGGCACCTCCGGTGTTTACGAAGTGCATGGCAGTCTTAGCAGCGGCTCTAAAGGGACAAGCCCACTACATGTTCCCCTACCTGGATGACTGTCTCCTCATGGCACCCTCTCGGGAGGCTCTGATGTTCGCAATCCACTGTACTCCGTCTCTGTTCGGGACGTTGGGCATCATTATCAATCAGAAGTCACACCTGGTTCTGTCACAGAATCTGCAGTTCGTAGGCGCGGTTCTGGATACCGTCCAGGAGAGAGCTTTTCTGCCCCGGGACAGAGTGGAACTCATCAGATCCCTCATCGGGGACATCCGGGCAAAGAAGACGGTCCCAGCCAGATTGGTCCTTTGCCTGCTCGGGCACATGGCTGCAGCCATTGCAACAGTCCCGCTAGCCCGTCTCCACATGCGGGTGACTCAGTGGATGTTACGGGTTCAGTGGGATCAGAAGCAAGACCATTTGCGGCTTCCATTTCGGATCACGAATACCGTAATCCGGGATTGGCAGTGGTGGCTAGATTCAAAGAACCTGTCGTCGAGGTTCCCCTTCATTGCGCTGTCTCCGATTGTGGCGCTCTCCACGGACGCCTCAGGTTTCGGTTGGGGAGCACACCTCGATGGGGTCAGGTCTCAGGGCTCATGGACACCCCAGGAAACTCATCTCCACATAAATATTTTGGAAATGAGAGCAGTTCTTTATGCCCTGCAGGCCTTCCAGTCGGAGATCCCACCGGGTACTCTCCTGTTACAAACAGACAATACCGCGGTGATGTATTACCTCAACAAACAAGGAGTCACCCATTCCTACCCGCTTTGCAGGGAGGCCATGAGGGTGTGGGATTGGGTTCTACAGCATGGTGCAAGCCTCATTGCTGTTCATGTCCCAGGAGTGGACAACGTCATCGCAGACAGCCTGAGCCGCTCTCAGGCCAGAGTCCACGAGTGGGAACTACTCCAGGAGGTAGTAGAGGATTTGTTTCACAGATGGGGCACACCAGAATTAGACCTTTTCGCGTCCCCATCCAATGCAAAACTGCCCAAGTTCTGCTTGCTAGATCCAGGGCCTGGTGTTTTCTGGCGAGACGCATTGTCCCTCTCCTGGACGGCAGATTCCTCTACGTGTTTCCTCCCTTCCCGTTGATCCAGAGGGTCCTTTTGAAACTCCACAGAGAGCAGGCGATGCTGATATTTATCGCGCCTTTTTGACCCAGACAGATTTGGTTCCCTCTGCTACAGCAGCTGTCCCAGGAGCCTCCGGTGCCTGTGCCAATCAGCTCTCATTTATTGTCCCAGGAGGCAGGCTCTTTGGTCCAGCTGGACTTTGCTCTCTGAACCTGCACGCCTGGCTCCTAGAGACATAGCTATCATGCGGTATGGGGTCTCACAAGAGGTAACAGATGTCCTAGCGGCTGCTACAAAATCGGCCACTCTGGCCACATACACCATGAAATGGCACAGATTTTGCCTCTGGGCTCAAGCATGAGGACTTTCTCCGATGGATTGTCCGGAAAGGTCGGTCCTGGACTACCTCCTGTCTCTCTTCCAGGCAGGCTTGGCCTACTTCTGTGTTAAAATACACCTTTTTGCCATCTCAGCCTATCATACACCTATAGGCCAACGTCCCATAACTCAGTTGGACACAGCACGAGCCTTCCTGAGAGGAGTTCTCCACCTTGGACCTCCGATTAAGGATCCTATTCCTCCATGGGATTTACCCTTTGTCCTGGAGCAGCTCACGCTGCCGCCTTTTGAACCAGCAGCGAATTGCGAGCTACGTCTCCTGACATGGAAGACGTTGTTTTTAGTTGCCGTTGCTTTGGCCAGAAGGATTTCTGAACTTCATGCATGGATGTGCAAATAACCTTATTTGTTTTTTCACCAGGACAGGGTGTCCCTGAGGACAAATTCAAAGCTTCTACCTTAGGTGGTCTCAGCTCTCACCCAGGGCATCAACTTACCAGTGTATGTTCCTAAATAGTCTAATAGAGGAGATGCCCTGTTGCACACTCTAGATGTGCATAGGTGTCTTAAGATACTACCTGACCAGAACCAGGCACCACCGTAAATCTGATCAGCTTTTTGTCTCCTTTGCCTACAGGATGATGGGAGCTCCGGTTTCTAAACAATCGCTGTACAGGTGGCTCATCCATTGTATCACGCTGTGTTACCAGAAATGTAACAAACTTGTACTGGGCGCGGTTAAGGGTCATTCCACAAGGGGGGTGGCTACCTCCTTTGCGGCCTTGAAGAACGTGTCCACTTCAGCCATCTGCGCAGCAGCTACTTGGAGCACCGTGCACACCTCATCAGGCATTATAGCCTTTATGTTGCATCATGGCGAAGAGCTGGTTTTGGTCTAGCAGTCCTTTGGGGGCTCCTATCCTAGGCTTCGGTCCAGCTCGCGATCTCTACCTAGCCTCCTCCCACCTGCGAGGGATTTCCAGTATTGCTTGGGAATCAGTCTTAATGGTGTAACCTGCTGCAAGAGCTGTTTCTCAAAGTAAGATAGTACAATTATGTAAGAACTTACCGTAACAGTAGATCTTCGAGAACAGCTCTTGCAGCAGGTATTTTCCCTCCCACCATCCCCTCTGGAGGTAGAGTTTTTCCGATATCTCTCTTCTAGGATTAGGTGTTTCTAACATCGCTCTGAATACCTTTTGATGGCGGATCCTCAGTCTCCACTTCTGATGTCATCTAACGGCCAGGAGTCTCCGACAGGAGAACTGGGGATTCTGGGGGACCGACCCCTTTAATATGATGCCTGACGTCGGGGGCGTGGCCGGCTTCGGGGGCGGTCCCCGTTGGATACTGCTAGCTAGAAAATTTCTGTGGGGTCCTGGCGCCTGCCGGCTTCAGTCCTAATGGTGTAACCTGCTGCAGGAGCTATTCTCGAAGATCTACTGTTAACGGTAAGTTCTTACGTAACTGTACTTTCCTTGGATCCCTTCCACTGTCTGGTGAAATCTGTGCTAGAGCACCTTCTTTCTTTATCTTATATAGGTCTCAGCTGCTCATCCCTTGAGGTGCATCTCTCTGCCCTCAGCTTATCATGCACCTCAGGATGGGAAAACTCTGGCACAACTGGACCTGTTCAAGACCTTTTTAAGGGGTATCTCTCACAGCAAACCCCCCAGGAGGGACCCTGTTCCTCCTTGGGACCTTCTTTTTGTGTTTGAAAAACTTACCTTGCCTCCCTTTGAACCAGCCGCAAGTTACGAGCTCCGCTTTCTCTCTTGGAAAGCATTTTTAGTTGTCATTACTTCCTCTCTGAGGATTTCCGAGCTATAGGCTCTGTTGTGTAAAGAGCCTTATCTTTGTTTTTCACAGGGACAGAATTGCCCTGTGTACAAATCCTAGGTTTCTTCCAAAGATGGTGTCTGAATTCACTTTAAGTCAGGACATCCAACTACCCGTCTACTCCAGTAGAGAGGAGGCCTTGTTACGTACTCTGGATATACATAGAATCATCCGTTACTATATAGAACGATCCTGTTCGTCAAGAAAGACGGACCATTTGTTTGTCTCCCTTGCCCAAAGAATGATAGGGGCTCCAGTTGCCAAGCAGACATTGGCGAAATGGTTGGTCAACTGCATTACATTTTTTTTTTTGTATCTTCTATTTATGCTCCCTTACCTTCGGGGCTTCTCTCAGGGTCTGTTCAGCAGCCGCCATACACAACCGCCCACCTGAATCGAGCTGCTCCGGGCTACATCTGGTATGCAAGGTCTGGGCACTCCCCCTACCAAGGAGCGACCCCAGACCCCAAGGAGAACTGGAGAGTTGGCCGGCATTGGGCGTGAGGTAGGATGGACTACCTCCAGTCGCTGTCGCCTCACCCGAAGGAAGGGGGATTTTTCTGAAGTTTCTCCCTGGAGCACGGACGTGCAGTGACGTCCCGCCCAGCGTGCGCATGCTCCCGCATGCACCCAGAAGATGTCCGCCATGTTCCAATCCCCGAGCATCTGCTTGCTGTGCATTGCAGTGCCCCAGCCTCTTTCAGGGGTACCAGTGCAGCGGACAATCCCCGAACCCTCCCCAAGACCAGGAGAGCTGTCTACAGATGCTCAATCCTAGTCCTCTCTGCCAACCCCCGGCAACCTGAGCTCACATCCGAGCTTGGGTCGCTGGCGTGGCGCGAGGTCTGTCGTCCAGCGTCTCAACCCTCAGTGCCACCGGGCCTGCTGCTGCATTACTTTTTGTTACCAAAAGTACAAGAAACCCTTTGCCGGTACTGGTCAAGGGTCATTCTACAAAAGGGGTTGCAACCTCCTTTGTGCCTCTCAAGAATGTGTCTGTAGCAGATCTCTGTGCAGCTGCTACTTGGAATTCGGTCCACACCTTCATTAGGCACTACAGTCTGGACATTGCTTCCAGGAGAATAGCAGGTGTCTGCTTGCAGTCTTCCAGGGACTTCTCTCCTAAGGAGTGCCAAGGACAGTTTTCTACTAGTCCACCACCCTTCTGACCTGGATCTCTCCTTGTACTGCTTGGGACTCTGTCCTAATGATGATACCTGCTGCAAGAGCTCCCTCTCTAAGTAAGATAGTACAGTTATGTAAGAACTTAACGTAACAGTAGCTCTTTGAGAGGAGCTCTTGCAGCAAGTGTTTTTCCCCTCCCACCTGCCCCAGGAGTTATGTAACTGTACTTCTCTCTGGGGGATGGGAGATCCTCCTTGGTTCCCCATCCTGTTTATCAGCCGTGTCTCTAACGGGTGAACTGAGCTGGTGCCGGGGGACTGCCCACTTATACCATAAGGGACATCGGGGCGGGGTTGATGTCAAGGGTTGGTCCCCCACCTTTGACTGCTAGCTAGAAATTTTTCGTGGGGTTCTAGTGCCTGGTGGCATAGTCCTAATGGTGTTGACTGCTGCAAGAGCTCCTCTCGAAGGTCTACTGTTATGGTAAGTTCTTATGTAACTGTACTTTCTAGAATATTTCCTGTCCTTATCCAATGCAGGACTCAAATCTTCCTCGATTTAAGGTGCATGTCTGCTATTTCACCCTTTGATGTGCCTATTGAGGGCTATACTGTGACCGAATTGGAAGTGGCTTGTACTTATCTAAGAGGCATTCTGTAGTTGAAGCTTATCAGTAATCCAGTCCTGCCTTAGGACCTCACTTTTGTGCTCGGGAAACTGACTCTGCCACCTTTTGAGCCAGCTTCATCTTATGAGTTGCACTTTCTGTTGTTGAAAGCCTTATTTTTTGTTGCCATTACTTCTACTTGAAGAAGCTCAGAGCTGTCATCTGTTGTGTAAGCACCCTTATTTGTTTTTTCACAAAGGCAGGATCTTTTTGCGTACTAATCCTAGGTTTCTGTCTAAGTCCACCTGTCCCTTTATTTTCCAGAGCATGCCAATCCAGGGGAAGCGTTGCTCCATACTTAAGATGGCATAGCATTTTCTGGTAATTATATATATGTGTGTGTGTATATCTCTCTTTCTCTCTCTCTATATACATATGTGTATGTGTGTGTGTGTGTGTGTATATACACACACACACGCGCTATACTAAGGACTGCTGGAAGTCTTTTTAGTTGTTTCTTTCGCCCATGGTAAAGAAAGCACTCCAGTTTCTAAACAGTGGTTGTCCAATTGTATTACTTTTTGTTATAGGAAGTATGGTAAGGAACTTCCTGGTGTGGTTCATGGCCATTCAGCCAGAGGCATGGCCACTTCTGTTGCTTGTTTCAGGAACGTGTCAGCTGTGGACGTTTGTGCTGCTACCACTGAGTACTGTCCACAACTTCACCAAGCAGTTTCAGTGGCTCAGTAGGTAGCACACTCTCCTCTGAGGCCGGGAGATCAGAGGGCTGTGGGTTCAGTTCCCACATCTGGCACTTGGGTTAATATCCCAGTACTGACACTGTAGTGCAGCATGAGAGGGGTGCTGCACTTCTGAGGTGCCGTCTTTTGGATGAGACGTTGAACCGAGGTCCCATCTGCCTGGATTGGTGGTAGTTCAGGTGGATGTTAAAGATCCCATGGCACTTATCGAAAGGAGTAGGGGAATTTCTCCGGTGTTCTGGCCAAATTTCCCTTATTCACTAAAATTACCACCAACAGCTTAATCTGGTTCAAGGTCAGTTGGCATTTATCTGTATCCCCCTCCCCCACGTTGTGCCTGAAAATAGGCAGAATTTGTCTAGTGCACTTACCCGGTCAGCAAAAACTAAATAAATAAAAAGTACTACAGTCTGGACATTGCCTCTGGAAGAAGGCCAGGCTTTGACCCAGCTGTGCTACAAGGCCTTCTATCTTAGACTTTTTGCCTCCTGCCACTCAAACTATTTTGCTGTCACAACTGTTTGGGACTCGTTCCATAGGTGTGACCTGATGACAGATATCCCTGAAGGAGATGGAACAGTTACATAAGAACCTATATAACAGTAGATATTTGCGTGAATCTCTGTTATTAGGTCATGCCGTCTCTCCCTCCATCCCACTTTCTCTCCAGCTCAGCTGTCCTGTTGCACCAGCCTTTTTGCTAGCTGAGCACTTTATCTCTTTGGTTTCCTGGTGGGACTCCTGTCTTCTGTGGCGTCCAGCTAAGAAGGAACTGAGGAGGGAGCAGGGCCGTCCACTCTTACATAGGGCTGTGACGTCGGAGCCAGACGTCTGCGTCCCCTGCTAGTCTGCTGCAGAAAAACGTCCATGTGATCCTAGCACCTGACGGCTAAATTCCATAGATGTGACCTGATGACACAGATTTCCTTGAAGATCTGCTTTTACGGTAAGTTGTTACATAACTGTTTATCAGAAAAAAAAGATTGTACTATGATAATCTTTTCCTTGTAGACTAAATGCATAGAATGGGAGGTGAACCCTAACTTGTGGTGTATTGCCTTCAGGAATCCTCCAGGTTACCGAGATAACATTGAACCACATGGGCGGGAAACCTTTGACAGACCACCATTCGACCATGGCATGCCTGATCGGCCAGGGTTTGATCCAGGACCACCACCATTTGGAGGTAAGATTTTTTTTTTTTTGGGTGGGAACACCTGCCTTCATCCTGTGTTTCTCCCTGCTCCCTTTTTTGATTGCCAAGAATCAGTGCAGCCTCCTGAGATGCTGCTGGCACATCTAATGCCAGTGCCGCTCCAGTTGATTAGCAAGGGTTGCATGATGGCTTTACTGCATTAACCGCCAGTAACTGAGCATCTCAAGTTGGTCCCTGGGTGGGAAACCAGTGTGTAATTGGGAAGCTGAGTATCTTAGGTCACTGTATCTTCACTTCACCATTGGGACAGTGAGGGTAGATTACCTTTTAGAAGGGTTGTAGCTGGGATGAGTAGTTTGGAGAAGTAATGCAGGGTGATGCCTCTTAGGTTTTTCCACTTAAGGCTACACGGGGTGGGGGTGAAGGGGATGTGTACTTGTGTTGTTGTGCAGCCTTTAAATAGTGCTATATACACCTCCAACCAGTAGAGAGAGTGTGTGTGTGTGGTAATTACCACACAGCCAGAGCTGACTGTCTGGTAGTGACTCTTGACATTTCATAGCCTTGTGAGAAGTTTTATACTAGAATGGAGGATTCTCTTAAGGAGCTGTTGTCCTGAGTTGGCAAGGACCTTTCACTTACTAGCTGTTGCTCTATCCAGATTTCTGAGGCCAGACCAAATTGATGCTTACTACCTGGGAGCCTCCAGGTACCAGCCAAAGCAGTAGCGCAGATCCTAGGAAAAGGGATCTGGAGGCACATGTTTTAGATTAGAGGGTCCATGTGAAGGGATGCACTGGGAGGGTGTGGGGACCCTGAGGGGCTTCCTCCTCAGGGTGAGTTCCTGGTAGCCTTGCTCTAGAAGAGAGGGTGTCACTGTGTGTTTGTGGTTCTGTGCCGAGAAGGGTTGCCAGCAGAGCTTCTAAGGAAGAGACCAGGTGAGAGACGAAACTGCTGATTTAGGTAGGAAATGTGAAAAAATTACTTACCATAGTAATGTTGTTTCTTCTAATGGAGTCTTGCTGTATTCCGACATAATGCAGTTAGCCCCAGCACTTGAACTGCCCCGGAGAGGAAAGAGTTAACTCTATGCAGAAGCATAGAACGTAGAGCTCGAGCTCGGTTTTCAAACCTCTGTCTGTGGTACTTCCCAGTGTAACGGTCAGATTCTTATGAGCCACTAACTAATATACCATAGTATGGAAATTGTTCAAACATAGAGCCAAAGGGCAAAAGATTCTTTTTAGGCCCAAAAGACTCTGGTCGAGAACTCAAGAAGGAAAGGCAGTGACCATATTTAAGTATAAAACACCAGAAAAATAACTACATCTACCCCACCCAAGAGGGAGGGTACAAGGTACACCCTTGAGGTGCAACACTGTACCTGCCAGCCCACTTTCCAAATCCCAGGTTCTGAGAGCGGAGGCGAAGGGGGGGGGGGTCTGAATACAGCAAGACTCCATTAGAAGAAACAACATTAGTATGGTGAGTAATTTTTTCTTCGAACAACATGAAGTCTTGCTGTGTTCCGAAATAATGCAGACTACCAAGCACCTCCCTCTGGAGGAGGGAATGCAAAACCTACTTTGGGAAGAGGCTCTGCAGTACTGCTGTGCCAAACCTAGCATCACTCCTAGCCTGGATGTCCAGGGAGTAATGCTTGGTGAAAGTATGTACTGTTTTCCAGCTGGCCACTTTATAGATCTCTAACAAAGGTATATCTCTGGCTGCACCTAGAGAAGCAGCTGTACCCCTAGTCGAGTGAGCCCTCAAGCCTGAGGGGGGGCGTTCTACCCAATTTGTCATAACAGAATTGTATACAAGAAACAATCCACCTGGCAGTAGTTCTTTTAGTGGCAAGCTTACCTTTTCCCACTTCACCACTAGTGAGAAACAATTGAAGACAGTCATTTCTATGTGCCTTAGTATGCTCAATGTAGTAGCTATAAGGGCCCTCTTAACATCCAGACTGTGTAACCTTCTTTTACCTGAAGAAGAATGGTCAGTGAAAAACACAGGGAGAGATATAGACTGGTTCAAATGAAAATCCGATACCACTTTGGGCAAGAACCTCCTATTGGTTCTTAGGACCACTTTGTCCCTGTGGAAGGATATGCAGTCAGGTTCAACTGACAGAGCCTGTAACTCACTAATCTGCCTGGCAGAAGTAATGGCTACCAGGAACACAGATCTTACTTCGAAAGGGCTCTTGCAGTAGGTAATTAAATATAGGACTGGCCTTGTCAGCGTCAGGACCTATGAAGCTGTTCTAGCTAGCAGTCTGTGGCGTGGGGCCGCCCCCACATCAGGTGACTGACGTCAGTATAAAGGGGCGGTCCCCCACGCCCGCCTTCTAGTTCTTTCCCGCTGTTAGCTTATGTCAGCACCTTGCGGTAAAGTTCAGCGCTCGTCAGCCTCAGACATCCGTAGTTTTTACAGTTATTTTCGATTTGTAGAATTTTTGTCAGGTATTCGTTGGTATATGTCGTCCCCTACACCCTCCAAGCACAAGAACAAGTGCGACTCGTGCGGCGCCCAGCTCCCGCTCAAGGACTGTCATTCCCAGTGCCTCTTCTGCCTAGGCCCAGATCATCGGGTGGAGAAGTGCCAGCACTGCCTTAAATTCATCGTGGCCACCCGCAGATGGCGGCAGCAGTCCTTGGAGGCCCATATTTTAAAGAAGAAAATGTCCTCCATGGAAAAGGAGTTTAAAAAAAGCTCTGGCAGGCGTCCACTTCCTCCGAAGGCCATCGCAAAAAAAAAAAGACAAGGAGAAGCACCGGGACAAGGGCTCTTCATCCTCATCCACCGCGTCTTTGGGAGTCGCCGTGCTTCAAATGCACGTCCCCCTGGGTGACCGATGCGAGAATATAGCCACCTTGGAGGTTTCCGCTGCGGCGCCACCCGTCTGGCTCGCGCTCAGGCCTTTCGGGCACCCTCGGGCTATTAGAGGCCTCCGCTCCCGGTAAAGTCGCCACTGTGCGGCCTAGTGGCTCGAGCGGCTCCGGTAAGCCGGACGTCGGCTTCTCCGCCCACACAGAGACGGTCGATAAGTCGCACGGCCCCTCTTCTGCCCAACCAGGCTGCCCCCTCCTGTGCGACCTGCCTCAGGCGATTGGTCCGGTAAGTCGGACGTCTGCTCCTCCGGCGTCCGCCCAGACATCGCTAAGCCGACCTCCGCATGGCAGCTGAGCCAACGCCGGACCCTCCCACGTCTGCTGTTCCTGGCTCACTGTAGCCTTCGCTGCCCTCCTGGGCCCCTGGGTCTCCTCAGCCTGACCCCGGGGATTTTTCCCCTCCATCCCCGGGTGATGCCGAGGTTCCTGCTGTGCCCCCATCAGACCATCTGCCTGCTGGACCGACCAACCTGACGTCGGCTCCCGTACGCCGTCCGGCAGCCCGGTCTTGCGACCCAGGCGACATCCTGCTCGATTGGCTCAAGCGCGGGCCATCTGCCCGTGGGCCCTCTGGCAGGGCCGTCTGCTCCGGTAGACCCCTTGATTCCCGGGTATCCGACGCCGTCTTACCCGGCTCCGCAGTATCTGACGCCGGCCTATCTGCCGCAGTACCCGGTGCCTCAATACCAGACGCCGGACTTCCCACCATCGGGTTATAGATACTCACGTTACGTGTATAATCCATACCTGTATCCCCCTCCTCCTGCACCGCCCCCTCTGACGCCAGTGGACTTGAAGGAGACTCTAGCCTCCTGGTGGGCTGATGCCAAGGCTCAGCTCACCGGGGATATGGAGAGTCGTCTCTCGACGGTTCCGGTTCCCGTACGTCCGCGACAAGACTCCCTCCCCACCTCCGGACAGCAGGGCCGAACCATCTGATTCCAGGCCGGGGCAGGACACGCTTCTCCGAGGGCTTCCCAAGGGGTCCATTCCTCCCCCACGCCAGGAGAGGGAGTCTTCCTCATCATCATGTTCTTCCTCCTTGGAAGACTTCAACGGTTGTTCCGAGCCGGACGACGAGCCATGCTCTCCGTCCAAGCCCAGGCCATGGACTCCTCCGGAGTCTCCTTCTTTTATGGAGTTGCTGCGCAAAATCCAGGAGGTTCATAAGTGTCATTCCTTGGAGCCGGATCCCCAGCGTAAGAAACTCACTGAGCATCTGGATCTGCCCGTGACAGCTCACACCTTGGTTGTCACCCTGGATTGAGCCTCATGCTGATCTTGTTTCCACTATTTGGAAGCAGCTGTCGGCTTTAGCCCCTCTTCCTCTGAAGTTGAACAGGCTATATCAGGCTCCCGAGGGTGTTGACTTTTTAGATTCTCACCCTCGAGCTGATTCGGTCATGATTAGCGCCGCTCATGGCTGGACAGCTAACCCGAGACATCTGAGCTCGTCTCCACCTGACAAAGAATCCCGTCTTCTGGACCAGCATGGGAAGATTTATGCTTCTTCCACTCTTGAGTATTGTGGCCCTTAATTATGTCGGTCACAAGGGGGATTACCAGAAGCTGATTCTTAGTGAGGTGGAATCCAAATTGGACTCCCTTCTGGACTATCAAGTCAAACAGGAAGTGGCTGACCTCGTCTGCTCTGCACGTTCGGCCAGTCGGCACATGCTTCGTGCTATTTACGATGCAGTGGACACTGCTGGTGGGAGTTCCGCTTTCGCCGTAGGCTTACAGCGTCATGCCTGGCTCTGTGTGTCAGGGTTGGTCCCAGAAGTGCAGTCCGCTATTCAGGAAGCGCCCTTCCGGGGTTCAGTGCTGTTCGGTGGTGATGTCAAGGACATTATCACCGATCTGCAGAGAAAGGATTGCACTGAAGTCTGTGGACTCCATGTATCATCCCTATCAAGCGCACACCGTCCTTGCCGATGGAATCGAAGGCGGAAACCTCAGGAAAGTGGGCCGCTAAACGCCGGGCCCCTCCGGCTGCCAAGCCCCCTCTGCCCAAAAAAGCAGCGGGTGCTTCAGCCGCGACGCTGCCCCACACCACCTGACTCCTTTCCTCTCCCACAGCCTCTGGGCCTTCTGGAGGAACCGGTAGGAGGGGGTTTTCCCTCCACCTCCTGGGTTGGGAGAGGATAACTTCAGATTCTGGAGACATGGATATGATGTTCATCCACACTGTCTGGCAGGTTCCTTGCCGCTCTAAATCTTGCCGGAAGGTCTTCAACCTGGCTCCTTCCACCCACCTGGGTGGTAAAACTCTCGGCTGTGCCCCATGACGCCAGATCTTCCTTACCGCAGGTGATTCTTTTAATCGGGGCAGAGCTCGACTCTCTTCGAGCCAGAGCACGGCTCCCAGCGGACAGGGCCGAGGTTCTTTCCTCCTTTGCCCAATCATTTCTGGTTGGGCAATCGCGCCCTGCCCGGGACTTCCTGCGCCTCCTGGGTCTCATGGCAGCCTGTACCAGCGTGGTCCGCTGGAACATCGCCCCTTCAATGGGGGCTGGCCAGCCAGTGGTCTCAGCGCTGCGATCCATTGGACCAGCGGTGGCGGTGACCCAGGGGATGTGGAATGCTCTCCAGTGGTGGATCGTTCCAGCCCATCTGCAGGAGGGCATTCCGTTTGTCCGCCCCGAGCCGACGGTCTCTCTATCGACCGATGCCTCTCTGATGGGTTGGGGTGCCCATCTGGGGGAATACCGAGCGCACGACCTCTGGTCCCGCGGGAGTCGATGTCACATCAACCTGCTGGAGCTCCGAGCGGTCCGCCTAGCTCTCACCGCCTTTGCTCCGTTTCTCCGGGGTCAAGTGGTCCGGTCAGGCGGACAATACCACGACCATGTACTATCTAAATCGCCAGAGTGCGCAGCCTGGGGCGGATCTCCTTGCCATTCACGTGGCAGGAGCCTCCAACACCCTGGCCGATGCCTTAAGCGGATAGGGCTGCGTCCCACGGTGGTCTCCTGCGGAGGTAGTACAAGATCTGTTCTCCCATTGGGGCACACCTCAGGTGGACCTGTTTGCCTCCAGGGAGAACGCGAAGCTGAGGCTGTTCCATGCCCGCCCTCCTCAGCAGGGCTCGCTGCAGGGGGATGCCTTCTCGAGGCAGTGGACCCCGGGCCTCTTCTACGCCTTTCCCCCATTCCCCTTAATACACAAGGTGCTTCTCAAAGCAAGGAGGGACAAGGCGCAGGTGATTCTGATAGCCCCAGACTGGCCCTGCCAGTTCTGGTACCCAGATCTCCTCAGCCTCAGCTCCAGGCTCCCGAGGCAGCTTCCAGCTCGCCCGGACCTGCTCTCAGTCAATCAGGGGAAGGTGTTTCATCCGGACCTTCAATCCCTGCACCTGACGGCCTGGTTCCTGAGCGGCTAGAGTTCCAGGCCTTGGGTCTTTCCGACAAGGTCCTCATTGTAGTTGAGGCGTCCCGTAAGGAGTCGACCAGGAAATGCTATGCCTTCAAATGGAAGAGATTTTCCATTTGGTGTCAGGGTAAGGGCCTTGACCCTTCCTCCTGTTCCCTGGCGAGCATATTGGACTACCTGTGGTCCCTTTCTCCACAAGGGCTTAGGTCGACGACCCTTAAGGTGCACCTGGCAGCCATCTCTGCTTACCGGGCGCGGGCTGCGGAGCAGTCGGTGGCGCAGGAGAAGGTGGTCTCGCGTTTTTTCAAAGGCCTTGACCACATTTCCCCTCTGGTGCGAGAATCTCCACCTCCATGGGATCTACTGCTGGTACTGGCAAAGCTCATGGGCAAGCCATTCGAACCAATGCACAGGTGTGATCTCTCTCACCTGTCGTGGAAGACTGCCTTCTTGGTGGCTATCCGTCAGCCAGGACGGATGGGAGAGCTCTGGCGCTTCCATCAGGTCTCCTTACCTGGTCTTCCACAGGGACAAGGTTGTCCTGCACCCCACCGAAATTCCTTCGACGGTGGTGTCGGAGTTTCACCTTAACCAGGTGTTGACTCTGCGGTGTTCTACCCCAGTCACACCTCGGGGGGCGAATATAGGCTCCATACTCTGGACCCTAGAGGCGCTCGCTTACTAGAAGGCGCCGCGGCTGAGATGGGGAGAGGTTCGGCCAGCTGTTTTGTCACCTCGCTGAAGCCACACCTGGCAGACCTGCAGCCAAGCGGACGATAAGCAGGTGGGTCACCTCCTGCATAGATCTCTGCTATAAGTTGGCGGGCATGGAGCCTCCCAGAGGGATAAGAGCTCATTCTACCCGCCATACTGCTGCATCGGTGGCTGCTTCCAGGGACGTCCCTATCCAGGAAATCTGCAGGGCTGCTACCTGGAAGTCAGCACACACCTTCATCGCCCATTACCACATCGACCTTGAGTCACACTGGGATGCTGGTTTTGGGGCCTCTGTTCTCCAGTCTCTATTCCCTAAGTAGGGGGTGTGCACCTTGCCTCCCTCCTCCTGGAGAACTGCTAGAGTCTGCCAGACAGTGTGGATGAACAACATATCCATGTCCCTAGAAATACAGGTTACTCACCTGTAACAGGAGTTCTAGGAATGGTATATTTCATCCATCCGACCTCCGGCCCAGGCGCTGTAACCTGAGCTGCCAGCGAGCAGATCTGGCGTCTATGGGGCGGAGCCGAGTTTAACCACCGGGTGGGTGGGAGGAGCCAGTCTGAAGACCTTCCGGCAAGATTTAAAGCGGCAAGGATACCTGCCAGACAGTGTGGATGAACAACATATACCATTCTTAGAACTCCTGTTACAGGTGAGTAACCTGTATTTCCAGAACGCTCTGTGGGAACAGGGTCCGGACCTGGTTGAGAAGCTGCCCGGTGGCAGCCTGAAAGCGGAGCTCTTGAACCTCCTACGCTCGGGTTCAGATGTGGGGACCCAGGTGCTCAGAGCCGCATATGATTGTGCGTACTCTTCAGCCAGAGCTGCAGCCTCAGGCGTTTGTCTCCGGAGACACTCTTGGCTCTGTGTCTCTGGATTTACCCCGGCCGTCCAGAAAAACATTCTAGACGTCCCATATAATGGCGAGGTCCTGTTTAGCGAAGCCTCTGAGAGAGTAATCACCAAACTCCAGGATGCAGGGAAAGGCATCCGATCTGTACAAGCTGTGTACAGGTCTCGGTCTAGTTCCTTTCGTAGGAACCGGAGCAGTTTTCGCGGCCAGCTACAAAGACAACAGCAGCGTTCCGGCCAGCAGCAGAGGGGCACTTTCTCACATAAGGCCCAGGCCGGGTCATCCCCATGCAGAGGCCAACGATTCTCAAAGTTGGCCCAGCCTGCAGGGACAGATGCTGCCACAGCATGACTCCTTCCCGGCCCCCACCCCTCCTCAGGATCAACGGGCAAAGAAAGTCGGGGGTCGCATCGCACGCCACTTTCCAGGGTGGCAGTCGATCACCACTGACAGGTGGGTTCTACAGCTGGTCAAAAAAGGGCCATTTCATAGAGTTTGTATGCAGCCCACCCACAAGGCCTCCCCTGCTTTCCCGTTATTCGGGTCAGCATGGCCTGCTCATACAGCAGGAAGTGCTCGCGCTTCTGGAAAAGGAAGCCTTAGAGCACGTTCCAGGGAACCAGGGAGGACTAGGGTACTATTCTCACTTCTTCCTGGTTCCAGAGAAAACGGGACCTCCTTCCAAAACTGGACCTCAGCGATCTCTACCTTTCGGTCACTTACAAACGCTTCCGCATGGTGACTGTCCCGGGCCTAATTCCCATGCTGAAGCAAGGCGCTTTTCTGGTGTCCCTGGACATGCAGGACACATACCTGCACATTCCCATTGCTCAGGCACACTGGAGGTTCCTGCGCTTCGAGTTTCAGGGCCGCCATTATCAGTTCCAAGCTCTTCCCTTCGGGCTGTCATCGGCACCTCGCGTGTTCACGAAGTGCATGGCGGTCGTAGCCGCGTCTCTGAGGAGACAGGGCCACTACGTGTTCCCATACCTGGACGACTGGCTTCTCATGGCGCCCTCCCGGGAGGCCTTGATGTCTGCCATCCACTGCACCCAGTCTTTGTTTCAAACTCTGGGCATTCTCATCAGTTCCGAGAAGTCACGCCTGTTTCCGTCCCAGAAGCTGCAGTTTATCGGAGCAATTCTGGACACCATCGGAGGGAAAGCTTCCCTTCCCACTGACAGAGCGGAACACGTCAGATCCCTCATCAGGGAGTTGTCGGCGAAGAAGAAGCCAGACTGGTCCTTTGCCTGCTCGGACACATGGCTGCAGCCATTGCAACAGTCCGGCTAGCCCTTCTCCACATGCGGGTTAACCCAGTGGATGTTACGGGTACAATGGGACCAAAGGCAAGACCATCTGCAGCATCCAGTCCGAATCACGAAGACCGTAATTCGAGATTGGCAATGGTGGCTACATCCAGGGAACCTCTTGGCGGGAGTCCCCTTCACAGCGCCGTCCCCGACTGTGACTCTCTTCACACATGCCTCAGGGCTCGGGTGGGGAGCACACTTTGACGGTGTTCGGTCTCAGGGCTTGTGGATAGCCCAGGAGTCTCACCTCCACATAGACACACTAGAAGCGAGGGCAGTCCTTTACACTCTGCTGGCCTTCCAGTCGGAGATTCCACCGGGTACACTTATGTTACAGACAGACAATTCTGCGGTGATGTATTACCTCAACAAACAAGGAAGCACCCACTCCTACCTGCTTTGCATGGAGGCCATGAGAGTGTGGGAGTGGATCTTGCAACATGGTGCAAACCTTATTGCAGCTCATGTTCCCGGAGTGGACAACATCATCGCAGACAGCCTGAGCCGCTCTCAGGCCAGAGTCCACGAATGGGAACTACTACAGTAGGTGGCAGAGGATCTGTTTCACAGATGGGGTACTCCAGAATGAGACCTTTTCGCGTCCCCATCCAGCGCAAAACTGCCTAATTTTTGCTCACTAGATCCAGGGCCTGGTGTTTTCTGGCGAGACGCGTTGTCCCTCTCCTGGGCGGGCAGGTTCCTCTATGCCTTTCCTCCTTTCCCGTTGATCCAGAGAGTTCTTATAAAACTTTGCAGGGAGCAAACGACGCTCGTCTTGATCGCACCCTTCTGGCCCAGACAGATCTGGTTCCCTCTCTTGCACCAGCTATCCCGAGAACCTCCAGTGCCTTTGCCAATCAGCTCTCATCTACTGTCTCAGGAGGCAGGATCCTTAGTCCATCTGGACCTACGTTCATTGAACCTGCATGCTTGGCTCCTAGAGACATAGCCATGATGCGATACGGAGTCTCGCAAGAAGTGGCAGATGTGCTTTCTGTCACCAGAAAACCAGCTACCCACGCAACTGCTTGCGGGCTCAAGCACGCGGCTTTCCACCTTTAGACTGTCCAGAAAAGCTGGTGCTGGACTACCTGCTTTCCCTTTTCCACTCCGGCCTGGCTTGCTCCTCGATTTAAAGTGCACCTTTGTGCCATTTCAGCCTACCACGCCCTCGTAGGCCATCGGACTGTGGCCCAGCTGGACACTACTCATGCCTTTTAAGGGGGCGTCTATCTTAGGCCTCCAATTAAGGATCCAGTCCCTTCATGGGATTTACCTTTTGTCCTGGAGCAGCTCATGCTGCCACCCTTTCAACCAGCTGCAGATTGCGAGCTATGTTTTCTCTCTTGGAAAACGTTATTTTTAGTTGCAGTTACTTCCGTCAGAAGAATTTTGGAAATGCACACTCTTATGTGCAGAGAGCCTTATTTGATTTTCCACCAGGACAGGGTATCCCTAAGGACAACCCCCAAATTTTTGCCTAAGGTCATCTCAGCTCTCACCCTTAATCAGGACATCGATCTACCAGTGTATTTTTCAAAATACTCTAATCGAGGAGAAGCCCTTCTGCACATCTTAGATGTGCACAGGTGCCTCAGATACTACCTGACTAGAACTAAACAGCACCGAGAGTCGGACCAACTTTTCGTCTCCTTTGCCCCTGCAGGATGAAGGGCTCCTGTCTCTAAGCAGTCACTATCTAGGTGGCTCATCCAGTGCATTACTTTCTGTTATGAGAAGCGCAGTAAACTTTACGGGCGCGGTCAAGGGTCATTCCACTAAAGGGGTGGCTACTTCCTTTGCGGCGTTGAAGAACGTCTCCACCTCAACTGTTTGCGCTGCAGCTACTTGGAGCTCTGTGCATACCTTTATCAGGCATTACAGTCTGGACATTGCTTCGAGGCGAAGAGTGGGGTTCTGTCTAGCTGTCCTTCAGGGACTTCTGTCCTAGGCTCGAGTTTTCTTGAGGTCTCTACCTTTCCTCCTCCCGATGGTGCATGATTGCCATTACTGCTTGGAAATCAGTCCTAATGGTGTAACCTGCTGCAAGAGCTGTATCTCGAAGTAAGATAGTACAGTTACATAAGAACTTACCGTAACAGTAGATCTTCGAGAACAGCTCTTGCAGCAGGTACTTTCCCTCCCACCATCCCCGCTGGAGGTAGGTCGGAGTCGAGCACCCATCTCATGAGATTGGACATTCTTATTTCCTTATTTTTGCCATCTGATGGCAGGTCCTTGGTCTCCTCTTCTGATGTCATCCTGCGGCCGGGAGTCTTCGGCAGGAGAGCTGAGGATTATGAGGGGACCGCCTCATTATGTACTACTCCCGACGTTGGGGGCGGTCCCCATTGAAAACTGCTAGCTAGAAAATTTCCTTGGGGTCCTGGCACCTGCCTGCTTCAGTCCTAATGGTGTGACCTGCTGCAAGAGCTGTTCTCGAAGTTCTTATGTAACTGTACTTTACAGGTCAGTAACCTGTATTTCTGTATGCCTTCCTTCCCTTTCTATTGCTGCAGAGAGTTCTTCTCAAGTTGCAGTCCGAAGGGGCAGAGATGATCCTGATAGCACCTTACTGGCTGAGTCCGATTTGATTCCCACTCCTCCTGTAGCCAGCAGTGGAACCTCCAATTCCCCTGCCTCTGTGCTCTGATCTGCTCTCTCAAGAGCAGGGCACCCTGGTTCATCCGAACCTCAAATCACTGCACCTTCATGCATGGCTCCTGCAGACTTAGGAGTTGCCCATTTGAGGTTTCTCCCCGGGTGCTGACTTCCTAGTGGCAGCCAGGAAATCCTCCACTAATATGCACTTAGTGAAACCTTCACAGACCTTAGTGGTGTCCTCTCTTCTGACTTCTTCTCTGATGCTGACCTTCCAATTTCTACATCTCCCACTGCCTCACCAACCTTACCACCCTTCCATTTCAAAATAGTTAAGGCACATGAAGTCTATAAATATATAGAGAAGGCTCTTTCTAAGTCCCGGGCAAGCAGTGACACTATTGACCTTAAACTACTGTCCCTCACTCTGGAGGAAGTACTGCTCCCCCTCACCAAAATGCTCAATCTCTCCCTCTGCTCCAGCCAATTCCCTAGTAAATGGAAGGCTGCAATTGTCACTCCTGTGCACAAAAGTGGTGACAAGTCACCACCTGGTAATTATCGACCTATTTCAATACTACCTCCCCTCTCAAAGGCTCTTGAACGCATAGTGGTGGACCAGCTTACAGGCTACCTGCAGAAATATAACATCCTCTACGCCCAGCAACATGGATTCAGGAAAGGGCACAGCACATCGACTGCCCTACTTGAGTTCTCAGGAGCAATCCACAAGGCCATGGACAAAGGATACCTAACTGGAGCTGTGTACATTGATCTAACTAAGGCGTTCGATACCGTACATCATGGTCTACTCGTCAATCAACTGCAGTCTTTTGGGCTCTCCCAGGGTCCTGGTGACTGGGTAAAAAGTTACCTCGTCCAGCGCTCTCAAGCTGTAAAAATAGCTGGAGTTCTCTCAGACCCAAAGCCTGTTCTTTCAGGAGTTCCGCAGGGATCCATCTTAGGCCCTCTCCTTTTCAGCCTTTTCCTAAACTCCCTTTCTAAATCCTACCCTGAGCAAAGTATCCTGTATGCCGACGATGCCGTGATCCTTTCCTCTCATAAAGATCCGAATCTCTTACTCCTTAGCCTTCAGCATGCTTTTGCCAAAGTCGAGACGTGGTTCCTTGAACATAAGCTGGTTCTAAACCACAAAAAAATTAAATCCATGCTCTTCTCTAGCCCGCAAAACAAGAAAAGGCAAGTACCACTCACTATCAACACGTACCTGGGAAATACCCTTGAACAAGTTGCAACATTCAAATATCTCGGAATCACCTTTGATCAAGGCCTAACCTTTGCAACCCATATTGATAGTACAGCAAAAACTATTAATCAGTGGATTGGGATACTGTACCAGATGCGGTACGATGCACTGGGGTAATGCCAAACTTCACCCAACAACTAACACACCAAAATCTGGCCAATGGAAAATCATGTACACAAATGCTCACAGCCTGGGAAATAAGATCCCAGACCTGCAGGCAATAATGTCAGAGGCTAAACTGGACATAGTAGCAATTAGTGAGACGTGGTTTACCAGTAACCACACTTAGGAGACTTCAGTACCTGGCTATGTATTGTTCAGAAGAGACCGAGGTGCAAAGGAGGGGAGGAGTGGCCTGTATGTTAATGAAAATATCAAAGCTACAGAAATTCAGAATACACATAAGGAGCCAGAAGAACTGTGGTCACCCTGGAAACAGGAAATGGGACAGCCATAAGAACTGGGGTTGTCTACAGGCCCCAGACCAGAGGGAGGACATAGATACATTACTGTTAGAAGATATACAAAACATGACGCTAAAGGGAGGTTCTGATAATGGGAGACTTCAACATGCCAGATACAGATTGGTCAATACCAGCAGGAACATCTGCCAGAACTAGACTCATAGTGGATTCCCTGCAGGGGAGGCCTCAAACAACTGGTACAGCAACCCACAAGAGACAGGGCTATCCTAGATCTAGTACTGACTAACAAAGAAGGGATCACAGATCTCCAGGTAGAAGGTCACCTGAGGGGCCAGTGACCATCACATGGTATGGTTCAATTTGGCTACTACATCTAAATCATCCCATTCCAAGGCAAAAATATGGGACTTCAGAGGACTGACTTTGATAAGATGGCCAACAGAGTTAAGCTAGCCCTGGCAAAAGAAACACAGGTGAGGGTACAGGCAAAGTGGGCAAGCATTAAGGATGCAATACTTGAAGCAACATCCCATTGTGTTAGAAAGGAGAAGTGCAAAAGAAGAAACCACTTTGGTTCTCAAATACAGTAGCAGAAAAGGTCAGAGCCAAAGGCTGGCCTTCAGGAAATATAAGGAACACAGCGGGATGAAGATGAGGAGGCATACCAAACTGCCCTAAGGGAAGCAGGTAAGGCAGTAAGGCAGGCAAAGTCCCAAACTGAGAAACACTAGCACAAACAGTAAAAGAAGGTGACAAGACTTTCTGTAGATACATTAGTGAAAGGAGAAAGTCCAGAGAAGTATTGCTAAGCTTAATGGAGACAAGGGAGCATGTGAGGAGGAGGATCCTGTAAAGGCATCTATCCTAAATAGATACTTTTGCTCAGTATTACTGAAGAGAAGGTGAGGCAGGGCCCACAGCTCAGCATCATGGACACAGGGGAGGGAGGTGAGCACTACTCACTCTCAAAGAAAGGGTCCTACAAGAGCTTGCTAAGCTCCAGAGTGGATAAGGCAATGGGACCTGATGGCATACATCCCAGGGTACTTCAGGAGCTAAAGGAGGAACTAGCAGAGCCATTAGCAGAATTGTTTAGTGAGTCTCTGAGCACAGGAGAGGTCCCAGAAGACTGGAGAAGGGCTCATGTGATCCCGCTCCACAAGGCGGTAGCAGGGAGGAGGCAGGAAACTACAGACCAGTCAGTCTTACCTCAGTAGTGGGCAAGATTAGGAGGCACTCCTTAAGGAAAGGATAGTGCAACACCTGGAATCCATAGGGCACAGGATCCAAGACACCATGGGTTTACAAAGGAAGGTCCTGTCAAACTAATCTCATAGATTTCTTTGACTGGGTAACCAGTGGTGGACCAAGGGAGCAGTTGATGTCGCTTACCTTGACTTCAGCAAAGCTTTCGACACTGTTCCACATAGAAGATTGATAAATAAGCTAGGTAGGCTCGGGGTGGGTCAGAAGTTGGTCAACTGGGTGGCAAACTGGTTGACTGGCAGAAAACAGAGAGTAGTGGTAAATGGTATACAGTCAGAAGAGATGCAAGTCACAAGTGGGGTACCTCAGGGATCAGTCCTGGGGCCAGTCCTGTTCAACATCTTCATTAGTGACCTTGCAGATGGACTAGAGGTAGGCTTGTCTGTTTGCAGATGACACCAAGATCTGCAACAGAGTAGATGAGCCAGATGGGGTGGGCAGAATGAGAAGAGATCTGGATAAACTAGCAGAATGGTCAGAAAGAGTGGCAAGTGGGATTTAATGCAAAAGTGCAAAATCATGCACATAGGGAAGAAACCCTGAAGCCACTTATAGGCTGGGAGGGTTGCTAGCAGACACAAAGGGAAGAAAGAGACTTGGGCATCATCATCACTGATGACCTAAAATCATCAAGCAGACCTCTAAAGCAGTAGGTAAGGCTGGGGGTGTTGGGGTGTATTAGTAGGGGTATCACAAGTACGTAAGAGGAGGTAATAATCCCTCTGTACAAGACATTAGTTAGGCCCCATCTGGAGTACTGCGTGCAGTATTGGAGCCACACCTTCCAAGGACATTAACCAAATTGAGGCAGTACAGAAGGGCAACCAAAATGGTGCAGGGACTGCATCAGAAGACATATGAGGACAGATTAGCAGGCTCAATATATATACCCTTGAGCAAAGGAGGAGAGAGGTGATATGATCGAGGCATTCAAACACCTTAAGGGCATAAACAAGGTGAAAGAGTATAACATGTTTAAATATAAGAAAATAGCAGGACAAGAGGACACCGCATGAGATTAGAGGAGGCCGATTAAGGGGAATGTGAGGAAATTCTTTTCACAGAAAATTGGTGGATGCATGGAATGGCTTACCACAAGAAGTGGTGGCTGTGAATACAGTGCAGGGCTTCAAACCGGCATGGGATAGGCATAAGGGAGCAATACAAATGACTATGAATAGATAGGTCACTGACAGAGCAAAGGCCGATGGCACATTTATAAGGTAGAAAAGAAATGGGCAGACTGGATGGGCCTTGCGGTCCTTATCTGCCGTCAACTTCTATGTTTCTATGGAATCCACAGCTCCTTGCCCAACCAGCACTGAGGATTGCTATTCAATCCTCAGTCATCTCAATCATTGACTATGGCTTAATTGTCCATGGGTCTGCCTCTACTACTGCACTTAGATGCATTACAACATCCCTTAACAAGGCCTGTCGGCTGCTCATTGGTGCTCATCAACATACTCACACATGCGAGCTCTACGCTGAAACAGGGTGGTTGCAACTCTCAAACCGCTTAAAGAACCTTACCTGCCTTATGCTAAAAAATCCACCATGGGCCTCATTCCACCATGCATCCAAGACCTGTTATGCCAGAACACTAGTATCCGTCTCACCAGAAGATCAGAAAATCATCCTCTTCAGGTCCCCCGATGCCGGACTACCCAGGGTCAAAGATCATTTGCCTATCGTGCCCCCAGCTGGCTAAATGCCCTTAGCACCTCTATTACCTCCTCTGCCTCCCTAGGTGCATTTTAAATCTAGGCTATACTCTCGCCTTGCCGCCTCCAACTCTTGTGACTGCCTTGATTAAATCTTTATCTATTCATTTTCCCACCCTTGTCCATTACTTGACAAAGGCTTGTAAGAGGATCTTTTTCTCTTGCTATTGTCTGCTCCTCTCACCCTTTCTCTTATCCTCTCTATCTGTACACTTCCCTAACTTGATTTTTCCCTCACCTGGCTTGATTTTTTTTTGTTTTGTATAAGTGTTTATTGGTATCACCTGTCCTTGCACAAGTGTTTCGATATTTTACTGTCTGTTTTCTTGCTATTATCACAACACAAATTGTAGTGCCACTCTATGTAACCTTTTGTTTGTACTTAACTTGACATGGAACCTTTGTAAAAGAGCCTTTGGCTCGAAGGTAATAATTCCTAGAACAATAAACTAAACTAAACTAAAACTTATGTTATGAAGTGGAAGCCTTTCTTCATATGGGCCATTGCTCGTGAACTGGATCCCTTTACCTGTCCAGAGAATCTCATTCTAGAGTACCTCCTTTCCCTATCAGACTCTGGTCTGAGTTACTCGTCAATTAAGGTGCACTTATCCGCCATCTCTGCCTACCATGTGTGTATAGCCGGCAAGACCCTTTCCCAGCTTGACACCTCCCACACTTTCTTGTGGGATGTACTGCATCTGAAACCTCCCATCAGGGACCCTGTTCTCCACTAGGATGTTTTGTTTATTTTAGAAAAGCTTACTTCGCTTCCCTTTGAGTCTACCACAAGCTATGATTTCTGTTGTGGAAAGCATTATTTTTACTTGCTAATATTTCTGCTCGAAGGATTTCCAAGCTTCAGGCTCTGATGTGTGAAGAGCCTTTGTTAGATTTCCAGATTGACAGGGTGTACTTGCGGACCAGTTCTAAGTTTCTTCCTAAGGTGGTATCCGAGTTTACTCTGAGTCAAGACATTCACCTGCCTGTGTATTACCCAGAGTATTCGAATCCAGGGGGGGAGGCCTTACTACATAATCTGGAAGTTCACCAGGTGCTTTATTATTTGCACTGCACCCAAGCCATCAGAAAAACTTACCAGTTCTAGGGACATGGATATGTTCATCCACACTGTCTGGCAGGCTCCTTGCAGCTTTAAATCTTGCCAGAAGGTCTTAAGCTGGCTCCTCCCACCCACCCGGGTGGTAAAACGCTCGGCTCCGCCCCATGACGGCAGATCTTCCTTACCGCTTGGAAGCTCAGGTTCCCTCCTTAACGCTCTGTGTATAGACTGGATCCTAATTTTTCGGTTCGCCCGAAAATAGTTTTAAAATTTTCAAGACTTCGGTCAAATTCTTCCCTCACAGCTGCGATGGACAAATCGACTCCCGGTTTTCGGCGGTGCCCGTGCGGGCAGATGATGTCCAGGACGGACCCGTACTCCACGTGAGTCTACTGCCTCGGCCTTGATCACGACCCGCAGGCCTGCAAGTTGTGTAGATCTTTCTCAGCCAGCGTCCTTGAAGACAGCGCTGCCCAGTTACAACTTGGGCGCCCGGAGAAGCGTTACCTGCCGGTGAAGTCTAGGGAGGCCCGTTGGGCGGTGTCTGTGGTGGCTGGCTCGGCTGAGCAACTCGAGCAGATGATCGCCCTCGAGGAGGTGGCGGCCCAGGCTGGATCCTCATCCTCCTCGGTCACGGCATTTATCCCGCTGTCTCTGGGATCCTCCTACACAGCTTCTTTTAAGGAGCTTTGCCAATTCCTTTCCACGAAGGGAGAGAGGGGCCATCGGGACACTCTTCTCGGTCAAGAAAGGAGGACTTGGAGGGTAAGTACCACTGTTGACATTCGTGGGAGCGGGAGAGGTCCCCTTCCCCGGACAGTCGACACTCTACTTCAGTCGAAGTTGCGGCTAAGGCTGCTGGCTTCACGGTGTCCCTGTCAGGTCAGCCGGCCGAGACACCTGTCGATGCGGTCGAGATTTGTCTCGACCCGTCGGACGGGCTGTCGACTGGTGAAGCCGACAACCCTTCATCACCGGTTTCCCCCAGTGGAAACCGAGGACTTCCTGCGCCTCCTGTGCGGGTCCCGGTCAAGGCTCCTGAGCTGAGGGAGGAGGCGAGTGTCCCGCTCCCTCCCAGACCCACCTCGGTCTTGGACCTCGTCTCGGTCCAGCCGATCCCACCGACATCGGCGGTTTGGTCTCGGCACTGAGGAAAGTGGGCGCGCCGCTCGTCCTCGTCTTCCTCCTCAGAAGAGGAGGCTTTGGCGCAAATTGTTGTCGGCCCTCTCGAGGATTAATGTGGCAGCAGCTCCTTTTGTCCGGGAATAAGCCGTCGCCTTCCCGCCTTTAAGTGGCTGTCCTGAAGGCTGAAACAACCCTCGCTATAGTCGAGTGCCTAACTTCTGGCGATTGTTCGGCCGAAACCAGCTGCCCCACCGATTGTGGTGGAACCTCCTCCTCCTCCACAACCGAAATCGGGGGCGCTGACCAAGGAGACTTGGTCGGGTCAGGGTCTGCCCCACTGGTTGTCAGTCACCCTCACTCCCGACCGTCCTCGGCAGGTGGAGGGTGGCTCAGGCCCCAGGCAGCTCTTCGCAGACTCCTCGGAGTCTGACGACGACTCATCCCTGTTTTCCAGGCCCCTTGACCTGGAGTCTCCAGGGGTGGGGAGATAGTCGATGGACTAGAGCCCATCGTTGTTCATGGGTCTGCTTCCGGCTCATCTCTGAGTCCACCGGGATGCAGCTTGAGCCCGTTTCCAAGTGGGCCAAGTATCCCATCACGGAGATATTGGACCAAGAGGATTCGCCCACAGAGGCCTTTCCGGTGGCTGAAGCCATTGTTGGCCCAGCCTTAGAGCTTTGGCAGCGTCTGGCTTCCTGTCCTGCGCCTTCAGACAGGATGGCCAGGAAGTATGCGGTCCCTAGCGGCTCTTTGTCCGGTTTTTCGGAGCACCCTCTGCGGAAGGGTTGGTCACCAGTAGCGTTTTCCGGCGCTCCGGAAACGCTAGGGATGTGGATAGGCCCCCCGACAAGGAGTCCTAAAAGCTGGACTATGCCCGGGCGCAGGGTGTGCAGTGCGTCCTCGCTCGGCCGTGCTGATGGCACACTTCTCCCACGCCGTCATGGGCTCCCTGGATGAGGTGATCCCTCATCTTCCAGCCGACCTGCAGACTACGGTCAAGCAGGTGCGGGATCAGGGAAGGGCAGTGGCAAACAGCAGCTCCAAACGGCTCTAGACATTAGAGACTCCTGTGCCCGATCAGTAGTGGCCGTGCGCCGCAGAGCCTGGCTGAGGATATCCACCTTCACTGCGGATACCCAGCACAAATTGGCGGACGTCCCCTTCTTGGGGACTGACCTGTTCAGCCCTGGAGTGGAAGCCCACCTCCAGAGGATCAAAAAGTCCAATGCTACCCTGGACTCGGGTCACCTCCGCCCAGAAGGACAAGGGCCGTCATCAGCAACATAATTCCTTTCGCCCTTCTGCCCCTGTGGCACGTCCGGCCCAGCAACACCAGCATCAGGGCCAGCAGGCTCGCGCTTGGCACCCCAAAGCCAAGCCTGCGGCTTCCTCTAATAGGAAGTAGGGAGGAAAAGGCCCAGGAGGTCCCTCGGCCGGTCCTTCCTCCAAGCCTGCCCAGTGACTGGTTGAGGGGTGTTGCCCCCAGCCTTATCGCTCCCACCTAGGTTCCCCCCGTGGGGGGATGGCTCCACCACTTCCTTTCCGCCTGGTCCGCTGTCACCACGGACCGCTGGGTGTTGGAGGTGGTAGAAGAGCCTGCCTCTGGAGTTTAGAGCAGGCCCGCCTTCGAGCCGTCGCGCGGGCTTCAAGATCGCAGCCTCCTGTCGGCTCATCGAGCCGACATTGCCCTGCTCCTCGAAAGGAGGTGATCAGGAAGGTGGCGGATCCTCCACCAGACCCGGGTTTGTGTCCAGGTACTTCCTGGTCCCGAAACAGACCGGGGGGGGGGGGGAGCTGGAGCCCCATTCTAGACCTGCACGACCTGAACAGGTTCCTAAGGTCTCGAACCTTCAGGATGGTCACTCTGGCTCAGATCATTCCATCCTTGGAACGAGGCATGTGGTTCTGTTATCTGGAGCTCCAGGACACATTCTTTCACGTCCTAATCCGTCCGTCCCACCAGAGATTCCTCCACTTCAGGGCAGAGGGGTCCCTCTATGAGTTCCGGGCCATGCCCGTCGGCCTTTCTCTAGCTCCCAGAGTCTTCATCAAATGCATGGCAGTGGTGACAGCATTCCTGCGGCGCCGAAGGGTCCGGGTGTACCCCTACCTGGACGAATGGCTGATTGCGGCCTCCTCCAGAATGGAGGTGGAGCGGTCCAGGGATCTGGCCCTCCAGGTTTGCTCTCAAGTTGGCCTCCTTATCGACAGGCCAAGTCGGAATTCATGCCAAAGCAGGTGATAAAATTCATCGGGGCAGAGCTCGACTCTCTACGAGCCATAGCACGGCTGCCGGTAGACAGGGCCGAGGTTCTTTCCTCCTTTACCCAGTCATTTCAGGTTGGGCAATTGCGCCCTTCCCGGGACTTCCTGGGCCTCATGGCGGCCTGCACGAGCGTGGTCTGTTGGGCTCGTTGGTACAGCACGTGCGTCCCCTACAGTGGGGACTGGCCAGCCAATGGTCAAAGCACTCCGATCCTTTGGATCAGCTAGTGATAGTGACCCAGGAGATGTGGAACGCTCTCCAGTGGTGGACCGTTCCAGCTCATCTGCAGGAGGGCATTCCGTTTGTCTGCCCCGAGCCGATGGTCTCTCTATCGACCGATGCCTCTCTGATGGGTTGGGGTGCCCATCTGGGGGAACACAGCGCGCACGGCCTCTGGTCCCCTCAGGAGTCCCGTTGCCACATCAACCTGCTGGAGCTTCGAGCGGTTCATCTAGCCCTCACCACCTTCGCTCCGTTTGTACGGAGTGAAGTGGTCCAAGTCCAGGTGGACAATACCATAACCATGTGCTACCTGAATCGCCAGGGCGGGACACGCTCCATGCCCCTGTGCAGGGAAGCTCTCCGCATTTGGTCCCTCGTGCACAGCTTGGAGGCGGATCTCCTTGCCATCCATGTGGCAGGAGCCTCCAACATTCTGGAGCTGCGTCACATGAGTGGTCTCTCCTGCCGGAGGTAGTACAGGATCTGTTCTCCCACTGGGGCATGCGTCAGGTGGATCTGTTTGCCTCCAGGGAGAATGCGAAGCTGAGACTGTTTCATGCCCGCCCCCCCTCAGCAGGGCTCGCTGCAGGGGGATACCTTCTTGACGCCATGGACCCCGGGCCTCTTCTACGCCTTTCCCCCATTTCCCTTGATCCACAAGGTACTTCTCAAGGTGAGGAGGGACAAGGCGCAGGTGATTCTGGTAGCACCAGACTGGCCCTGCCAGTTCTGTTATCCAGATCTCCTCAGTCTCAGCTCCAGGCTCCTGAGGCGGCTTCCAGCCCGCCCGGACCTGATCTCAGTCAATCAGGGGAAGGTATTCCATCCGGACCTTCAATCCCTGCACCTGACGGCCTGGTTCCTGAGCGGCTAGAGTTCCCGGTCTTGGGTCTTTCCGATGAGGTCCTCAATGTTGTTGAGGCGTCCCGTAAGGAGTCGACCAGAAAATGCTATGCCTTTAAATGGAAGAGATTCTCCATTTGGTGTCAGGGCAAGGGCCTGGACTCTTCCTCTTGTTCCTTGGCTAGCATCCTGGAGTACCTGTGGTCCATTTCTCAGTAAGGGCTTCGGTTGATGACCTTTAAGGTGCTCCTGGCAGCCATCTCTGCTTACCGGGCACGGGCCGGGAAGCAGTCGGTGGTGCAGGAGAAGGTGGTTGGGTGCTTGTTCAAAGGCCTTGATCACGTATCCCCTCCGGTGCGAGAACCTCCACCTTCGTGGGATCTACTGCTGGTATTGGCTAGGCTCATGGGCAAGCCATTCGAACCGATGCACAGGTGTGACATCTCTCACCTGTCGTGGAAGACCACCTTCTTGGTGGCTATCACATCAGCCAGAAGGATGGTGGAGCTCCAGGTGCTTTCCATCGAGTCTCCTTATCTGGTCTTCCACAGCGACAAGGTTGTTCTGCGCCCCCACCTGAAATTCCTTCTGAAGGTGGTGTCGGAGTTTCATCTTAACCAGGTGTGGACTCTGCCGGTGTTCTTCCCCAATCACACCTCGGAGGCCGAATATAGGCTCCATACTTTGGACCCTAGAAGAGCGCTTACTTATTACAAGGAGCGGACGGCTGAAGTTCGGGGAGAGGTTCGCCAGCTGTTTGTCACCTATGCTGAAGCTGCACCTGGCAGACCTGCAGCCAAGTGGACAATAGGCAGATTTGTCACCTCTTGCATAGATCTCTGCTATAGGTTGGCAGGCATGGTGCCTCCCAAAGGGATAAGAGCTCATTCTACCCGCCATATCGCTGCATCAGTAGCTGCTTCCAGGGACGTACCTATCTAGGAAGTCTGCAGGGCTGCTACCTGGAAGTCAGCACACACCTTCATTACCCACTACCACATCGACCTTGAGTCGTGCTGGAATGCTGGTTTTGGGGCTTCTGCTCGCCAGTCAGTATTCCCTAAGTAGGGGGTGTGCGCCTTGCCTCCCTCCTCCCTCCTCCCAGAGAACTTCTAGGAGTCTGCCAGACAGTGTGGATGAACAACATGTCCATGTCCCTAGAAATACAGTTTACTCACCTGTAACAGGAGTTCTAGGAATGGTATATGTTGTTCATCCACCTATTCCAACCTCGACGCACAACCTGGCTTCCAGCGGGCTAGATCTGGCGTCATGGGGCGGAGCCGAGAGTTTTACCACCTGGGTGGGTGGGAGCTTGAAGACCTTCCGGCAAGATTTAAAGCGGCAAGGAACCTGCCAGACAGTGTGGATGAACAACATATACCATTCCGAGAACTCCTGTTACAGGTGAGTAACCTGTATTTATTTGTTTTATTCGCCCCGAGGAAAGAAGGAGCTCCTGTTTTAAAACAATGTTTGTTCAAATGGTTAGCTAATTGCATTGTTTATTTTTACTGCATATACGACAAGGCTTTACTGGGCCTGGTTAAAGGCCATTGTACGAGGGGCGTAGCTGCTTCATTTGCCTCCTTCCGAAATGTGTCCATTGCTGACATTTGCAGCAGCCACTTGGAATTCTGTCCACTTTTATCAGGCATTACAGTTTGGGCATTGCATCTAGTCCCAGGGCAGGATTTGGACTACAGTGCCTGCTCTCATGAGAGCCTTATGCTGACCTCTGCCTTCTCCCAGCTGACCAGGGTCAGTCTTTTCATTGCGTGGGACTCTGTGCTTATGGTGTAACCTGTTGCAAGAGCCCCCCTCGAAGTGAGATAGTACAGTTATGTAAGAAGTTAACCTGACAGTAGATCTTCGAGAGGAGCTCTTGCAGCAGGTGCTGCTTTCCCCCCTCTGTTTCCCCCTGGTGATTGCTTCTTCATCTGTTTCTCCTCGCTTTCCTCAGTATGGAGGAACTTCCTCTGTTCTCCAGTTTATGTATACGCTGTGATCTGTAGTGGAAGAACTGAAGGTGGGCTGGGGGACTGCCCCTTTTATACCATAGGCAGACATCAGGGGTGGGCCGACATCAGGGGGCGGTCACCGTTGTATACTGCTAGCTAGAAGTTTTCCATGGGGTGCTGGCACCTGCCGGCTTCAGTTCTTATGGCGTAACCTGTTGCAGGAGCTACTCTTGAAGAGCTACTGTTACAGTAAGTTCTTGCGTAACTGTACTGTTCTCCTCCCCTCATACCTGCCTTTAAAGATGCCACTATGGCTGTCTGTTACAGATCAAATTTGATCCCTGCCATGCCCAGAAAGGTGGACAAATTGTCTTAGGCTCCCTCAGGGGAACCATACTTTGCTGAGCAACCTAAAGAAGATTCAGTGGTGATAAAAGCTGCCCATGATAGGACCAAGACGCCTATGCACCTCAGCTCTCTTCCTCTCGATAGGAAGTCTAGAAAGCTGGATCTTACGGGGAGGAGGACCTTTGCCTCGGCTGCTGTGGCCATCAGGGTCATGAGTTGAAGTTGTCCACATGGTCAAATTTCAGAGTGTTCTCTGGAAGAGGGCCAAGGCTGCTGCTCGGGCTCTCCCAGAAGGGCCTCGGAGGCAGGAACTGTTTAAGACCCTCCAGTCTGGAGCCGATTTTGGCAAAGACCTTTTGTGATCGGCCTATGATGCTGTCGATGTTTCTGCCAGGGCAGCTGTAGTAGGCCTCTGCCTGTGGAGGCATTCTTAGCTTAGGGTGTCTGGCTTTGCCACGGATGTACAACAGTTCATCCTCAGTGCCCCCTTTCAAGGCTACAAGCTCTTCGCGGCAGATGTGCAGGACAATTTATCTGACCTGTAGGCCTCTGCGGTCTATCTGCAACCATTAACGACACCTAGCCAAGCAGTAGCCAGAGGGTGCACTTTCGCTGGTCTTACCATATGCCCAAACAGGTCGCTAGGCCCCAGGGCAAAGGCTGGGTGGCAGCACCCTTGACTGCCCACACCTCTGGAAAGGCCCCCAGAGGGGGTGGTATGGCTTCGGCTGTGGGGCGTACGTTTCCATGACTCCTTGCCCTACCTCCACCCTCCAGCACTGCAGGAGACTGTGATCAGGTGTCATTTCCCCCTTCACCTGTGTGTTATGAAACACTATTCTTTGGCATGTGGAGTATTTACAAACGTTGGGTGAGTATTGGTACTCATTAAAAAAATTTTCTGTGGAGTATTTGCTTAAATGAGATGAGTAAAATAGGTCAGTACTCCCCTTATCTGGAGCCCTGGGTATTGGCAGGAACAATCCGATATTTGGAGAAAACCGCATGCGAGAAGTGGAGTCGGTTGTAGTGTTGCAGGTTGAATCCGATGAGATAGTTCCGGTTTCCTGAGCCAGAATACTGCCAAGTGTGTGGCTATAGATGGTAGTACTAAAGGACACAGCTACAGGTGAGTAACCTTTTTTCTGTAATTAAGTTTTTGACAGAAATATATAACATGAGAAGAATACAATACAGTTTAGCAGTCTCCTAGCCAGGGTCAGTGACCCTTAGAAATGCGTACTTTTATGAAAATTCATGCAACAGAGATGAAAGGTGAGTAATCTCTTTATCATACTTGTGCAGCATCGCTGTCATTACAGAAGATGAGAGTCTTTGCACAGTACTTGAATCGTGGATGAGGTGGGGCGGACATGCATTTGTGGTGGTGATTGTTCTGCTGCTTTAACTAACAAGATGCTGCCTGTGTTTCATGATGAATTAGGTGCCAGTGACAGGAGAGGTTTTGGCGACAGAGGGCCAGTTCCTGCATCTACTGCTCCCCCATTGCACCACCAACCACCGCCGCCTCCTCCAAGGCCTGAAAAGAAACCAGAAATGAAAAATGTGGATGACATTCTGAAAATGCCAGGCCGGCAGGGCCGGCCAGAGAGAGTAAGTGCATTTTCCTTTTGTTTTTGTTTTTTTAATGGTTTTTAGTAGTATGGGTTTAGAGAAAAAAAATCATCTCTTGTATTTAAAATAATTTGGGATTGAACCCATCCACATTGAAATTTCATAGAAATCTGCCAGAAATTAGTCACTGATAGAATTTCATTAAAATGCCCCTTGTCAATGAGTCAAGAAAAATAGTAACATGAATTTGTTGCCCCACAAGTAATTCTCTGTTCTGGGGCTTTCTGAATTGGGTTCCTAATCCTAAGCATCAGGACCAAGTCCTTCCCAGCCACCGAGACCCAGGGCTCTTTGAATTTTTACTTCCAGTCCTTACAGGATTTTCCATTAACTCCAAACCTCTTCATTTTGCTCTTTGTCCTAGACATCTATATCAGATCCTTCTCAATTACCCTTGGTCCCAAGGCTTACAGTTATTCTCCCAGGTAATTTTGACTTGTATCCCTAGCCGTTCTCTAACTCAGGGCCATGGGTAGTTATAAAGAGCTCTCAGTGGCCCTTCATCCAAGGGCCTGGATAGCTCCCTGCTACCATGGCGTATTTGTCTGCCTGAATCACTTCCTTTAAGATGCATTCCATTCTTTACTTATCTGATGGGCTAGCTTTAAATGTGAGATCTGTAACGTATTGTTCAATGCTCTGTTTGTGTTTCAGATTGTTGTAGTAATGAGAGGCTTGCCAGGCAGTGGGAAAACACACGTAGCCAAACTCATCAGGGTGAGTCTCAGTCTCTCATATTGTTTAGCGTCCACTCCCATTTATAAGATTGATGCGGAAAATAGCAATATTTGCTAAATCTACATTAAGTGCATTTAACTGCATAAAAAATTTCTCTTGGATAGGATAAAGAGGTGGAGTATGGGGGACCAGCTCCCAGGGTCCTCAGCCTGGATGATTATTTCATCACTGAAGTGGAGAAAGAAGAGAAGGACCCAGATACTGGAAAGCGGGTTAAAAAAAAGGTAAGATTCCCCCTCCTCTTTGCCTCGTATATGGAACCCCTAGTGATTGCACTCCATAATAATGAGGATATAGTGGGAATATCAGTAGGGGGCAAGGATTTCAAGATGGAATTATATATGGGCATTTTATTAAAAGAGGACACTGTCAACCTTTACCTGAGTTTTAAGCCTCATTTCCAGTGACACCTTAACCTAGAGATATGTGACGCAATGCTTTTCATATGCTTAGTGTTGAACAGAAAATGTACATTCAATGTTCTTTTCTCAAGATTCCTTTGGAAGGGGTTGACCATGTGTCCCCTATGTCATACTCTTGCCCTCTAGAACATAGGGAAGAGTTAATTTCCCCCTCTTAAGACTGGTTCCATTGCTGCCCCGCATGCGAAGAATATTTTGGTTACTTCTCTCCACACTGTCAGTCATTGTGCATGCATATAGAATTACACCTTTTGGGGCTGTGGAGCCAGAGTATGGAGGGCAATTGAAGTCAGAGCTTAGTATCATAAAAGTTTTATTAGTGCACAACCTACCAGTTTTAAGATCTTGATCAGATAAAGTTTTATAACTTCTGGAATGGGATTGATTGCTGATCAGAATGGGCAAACAAAAATCAGCACAACAGGTGGAGGAGAATGAAAAACAAGGAAAGTCCGGAGTGGCGGGGCCCAGCACCAGATCGACTCCTTTTGACGGAGCAGTGTACTCTGGCAGGAAGAAACACTGCAGTCCTTAGGGTCCCAAATGCGGTAGCTCCTAGCCTCCGTTATAGCCATGAATAATAAATTCGACTCACCACACGCATGCCTAGTGTGTAAACTTCAGTGGAAGTTGTCAGAACCGAAATGGAAGGAATAAAAAAGCATTCTGAATGATACAGCGTGGCTTCTGCACAGAACGCAAAGGGATCAACGCTTACTAACAACAGACTTGAAATATTGGAGAACCAGTTATGATCCATGAACGTCCGATAGTTAGGTATACCAGAAGGAGCGGAGGGGGGCCTACCTAATTATTTTTAAAAGACTGGCATAAAGACCTGCTTGGACAACACTCTGGGATGACTGAATGGCCTATTCTGAAAGCCTACCATCTGTGTGCTTGAGGCAGATAAGGTGGAGATCAGCCTCATGCAGTGAGAGCAGTGCTGGATTCTGTGGCAACCCAGGTTAAGTTGCTGCAGTTGGTATGGAGACATCATCCTTTATTATTTGATGGACATTCCACCTTGGCATTTCTTGATATTTCCTACGTTACCCATCTGCGAAAAAATAAATTTGATGGGGTACATTCAATCTTTTGGGAGATACCACACGCATTACTCTTCGCGAAAAAGCTGCGTACCATTTAACAACATTTTTGCAGACCCCGTTGATGCCGGGAAATGGGCAGTGGAGCTGCAGATGAAACAGAAGCAGTTGGAGAGGGATAGATCTGCAGAACCTGACTATGTGGAAGACGATTGAAAGTTTTAAGTGACTTCTATGTAATCCTTATAAATGTTCTATTTTGGTCAAACTATGCTATAGCTACAGGACCAAGAGTAAATAAAGACTGCCTCACTTTATGTTCTATATTTTTTCTTTATAAATGCATTGGCATTGTTCGATGTTGGTTATCTTGAGCAGTAGTATTTGCAGTAGTATATAATTCAGCATCCAAAAAACCAAAGCTGGGAGTTCAAATGTTCATTCAAATGCTTTCACTCAGTCATTGGTTCATAACTTTCTTTTATTTTGATAAAAATCCCCTACGTTTCGCTCCTTTGAGCTTGTTCACGGGGCATTCAGAATCTGTATCAAGTACAAAAAATACAATCACATTTTCATTTACTTATTAGTTTTTCATCACATCTCTTTTTATACATTTAAATTAAAGGACACATTTAACTTATTTACCATCAAGAATTCAATTGCCTGTTCTTGTTATTGTAGAATAGTATCTATTCTTATAGTGTTCTGTCCAAGATAAAATGTAAAAAAATTTTTTTATAGAAACACTTTCATACAAAATAGAGCACAGTCCATAATATTAGCTCCTGTTTGTGACTTCAGTCATTAAATTTGAATCCCCCATAGCTGACATGCCTATAGAGCCACTATTTTATTTTATCAAATTCAATTCTTCATCTACCATAAACATTTTAGCTCATAGCATTTCTCCTTACGAGCATCCAGCTCCTTTTAAAATGATTCTGTAATATAGAATGCGATTTTTAAACATTAGGTAATGGTTTTAAATTTATAACAAAAAAGTAGTCAAATACTAAAAGGGCAGGATTTAAATTCCTTCACTTTGACCATACCTTTTAAAATCATTAACTTATTTCAGTTTAGCCTCTGTTGTTTCAAGTGCTGCCTGACTGAACCCAGTCATTTTCACCCTGTGATTCAAAACAAACATTCAAATTACTTTTGAGTTCTTAAGCTTTACAATGTTATTTATGTAAGGTTTTACTAATGCGGTTACCTTTCTTCCGCTGCACTGTTTCTAAAGGCTCATAGCTCTTAGTCGTAGTTGATACTAAGATTATATGTAGCAAATATAATCTTAGTATCAACTACGACAGCATCACAAGTCGTCCACAAATGAATTTAAAATAAATATTTTTCAGCAATTGTATATGATTTTAGACCATTATGTTCAAACTATAGACGAAGTGATACAAAAATTTGGTAATTACATCATGATGTATAATACTAAGTATTAGTGTATAAGTGTCCGTATGGTTCCATGTTTAAAACACTCAGAATAATTATAAGAATTATTGCGATATTAGAGAGTTTGTAAATTATTTTTCATCTATTGTGAAAGCACAGTCCATATTTAATTAGCTTCACATAATTGAGCCCACTTGGAAGAGCTGTCTTCATCACTCTGTTTACAGAGTGCTGAGGTGTACTGTTGCCTAGCAACACTCGCTACTCGCGAGAAGTACAACGAGTGACACGTCACTCTGGCGGCAAATCCAAATAGGCTCAAGAGGAAGACATTCCGTAAGAGCCGAATAGCATCTCAGAAACGCCATTACTGTTAGAAGCTATGAACCTTTAGAGGCAGTGCAGCGAAAAGAAAGGTACCTGCATTTGTGAAACCTTATTCTAATAACATTGCGAAGCTTAAGGATTCAAAAATAATTTGAATGTTTGTTTTGAACCATAGGGTGAAAACGATTGGGTTCAGTCGGGCAGCACTTGAAATAACAGAGGCAAATAATGTTAATGATTTTAAGAGCTATGAGCCTTTAGAAACAGTGCAGCGGAAGAAAGGTAACTGCATTAGTAAAACCTTACATAAATAACATTGCGAAGCTTAAGAACTCAAAAGTAATTTGAATGTTTGTTTTGAATCACAGGGTGAAAATGACTGGGTTCAGTCGGGCAGCACTTGAAATAACAGAGACTAAACTGAAATAAGTTAATGATTTTAAAAGGTATGGTCAAAGTGAAGGAATTTAAATCCTGCCCTTTTAGTATTTGACTACTTTTTTGTTATAAATTTAAAACCATTACCTAATGTTTAAAAATCGCATTCTATATTACAGAATCATTTTAAAAGGAGCTGGATGCTCGTAAGGAGAAATGCTATGAGCTAAAATGTTTATGGTAGATGAAGAATTGAATTTGATAAAATAAAGTAGTGGCTCTATAGGCATGTCAGCTATGGGGGATTCAAATTTAATGACTGAAGTCACAAACAGGAGCTAATATTATGGACTGTGCTGTATGTTGTATGAAAATGTTTCCATAAAAATTTTTTTTTTACGTTTTATCTTACAGAGAATACTATAAGAATAGATACTATTCTATAATAACAAGAAAAAGCAATTACATTATTGATGGTAAATAAGTTGAATGTGTCCTTTAATTTAAATGTATAAAAAGAGATGTGATGAAAAACTAATAAGTAAATGAAAATGTGATTGTATTTTTTGTACTTGATACAGATTCTGAATGCCCCGTGAACAAGCTCAAAGGAGCGAAACGTAGGGGATTTTTATCAAAATAAAAGAAAGTTATGAACCAATGATTGAGTGAAAGCATTTGAATGAACATTTGAGCTCCCAGCTTTGGTTTTTTGGATGATTATAGAACACCTTCAAAGGAGCTCTGCTTAAAGGAGTTTCTACACCATTACCCATTTTGTATTATGGTTTGTATATAATTCAGCAGCCAGGTTGTGGTCTTGAAGAGTATGCTAGCTGATCAAGTTGTAAATATGCTATAAGGAGGATATGTTAAGTCTGCAATAAATGTTGTTTTTCCCAGTATTTTTCTGTAAATATGTAGTTAAGCATGTTTCTTGAGTTGCATACCTAATAGATAAAAGAATGTGATTGAGATCAGCTGGTACTACACCTAGGTGTCGTAGGTAATATTCTGTTGGCACCCTTGGCAGACTGTGTGAGAGGTCTTTCGGCACCATATATTCCTGCTTAAAGTTGAACCAGCATAAGATGATGTGATTTGCATATATAACCCATGATGCTTTTCATTATGGGGGTATGTGCGATTTTGTATTTTTTTGAAACTTGGCTTCCTGGGCAATGCCCTTTGGGGTAACCCTTACCTCAGTGCTTGTGCATTGGGGTTCTTTGTCTCTGTTTTTTGCCTGTTAACTACTATAAAGGGGTGTGGTGTAACTGTGCCCCAGTTTAAACTTGAGTAAGGTTTAATAATCTGTTGATGGGAATCTCTTTCCTCAGTAATCCATGTATCTGTTTTTGGGAGGAAATTATACTATACAAGGAGTATGCATGGCACTAAACCCTTTTTAAGGTGAACGTTTCTGAACTCATGTTGGTAACCTAGATATCTCTTGTTCATTGCCATGTACTCATGGGCTACAGTTACACGGCAAAATGTTGAAGGCTCTTTTGCTCCACCGTGGAGCCAGTCGATCTGTGCTTTGGTTGACCAGGTAGTAGAATTTTTTTCTTCAGCCTCTCGACCAGTTGTTGGACAAGGCCGAGGAGTTGGTCTTGCAGGCCTCTGTGCTCCCGGTCGTCACTCAGGCGGACGTGGACCAGTCTGTGAACCGGGTTGATCCTTCCAGGGACCAGGCTTCAATTGGGGTTGAGTCTGACTGTGTTGCCCAGTGTTGGTAGGCGTGTCATATAACGGCCAACTACAGGAAGACCTTTCTTGCCATCAGTCGGCCAGTTGACAGTTGAGGTCATAGTCAGCGCTGTCACACTCTCAATCCCACTTGACTGGGAGGCGTTGCCGTTGACTGTTTTTCCTCATCGTCTGGTGAAGAGAGGCACTGGCGTGAGATAAGCCGGTGCTACGAGGAAATCTAACTTCGAGAAACAGCTCTTGCAACAGGTTACACCATTAGGACTGAAGCCGGCAGGCGCCAGGACCCCACGGAAATTTTCTAGCTTGCATTATTCAGCTGGGACCGCCCCCCCCGACGTCAGTCCCGCCCCCAACGTCAGGCATAGTACATAAGGGGGCAGTCCCCCAGAATCACCAGTTCTTTTCCCGCCTTCGACTCTCCAGCATCGGCCTCTTGGTCTCTACCTAACGCACGACGACTTAGAACTTCAAAAGTTTCTCTAAACTGATGTCCTCGCCAACTCCTTCAATTGAGGGTCACCTTTCCAAGTGTGCCTGCGGAAAACAGATCCCTTTTAAGGATCCTCATTCCTCCTGTGTGCGTGGTGCTTAGGCCCGAACCACAACACCAAGGCCTGCTCTTTCTGCCAAGGGTTCAATAGCTGCACCCAGGATCTGCCGTCGGAAGGCACTTCAGGCTTACCTGCTGGAAGGAAAGACTTAGGAGGATGGACCAAGAACCTTCCTCCAGGGGCGAGTCTTCTTCCAAGGCCCATAAACATTGGAATAAACACCGGGAGAAAGTAAGGTCCTGATCCCCGAACTGGGTCTCTGACTCCAGTAGCTCAGGGTCCACCAGATCTGACCGCTCTCCTTCCAGGGCTCGTTCTCAGCCCCCTCAGGTCAAAGTCCGGTATTCAGGCGGCTCTTCGACTCTCCAGCCCATCAAGACTTCAAGGCCCTCGGCTTCCTCTACTCGTGCTCGGGCCTCCTCCAAGTCTTCAGAACGCCACAAGTCTTCATCGACCCGACGTTGGGACCCCGACTACAGGTCAGTCTCCCAGCCTCCCAGAGATCCGGATCCACCACCTAGGAAGACTAAGGATCCGACGTCGGCCAAGCATACAAAGCCAGCCAGGCATTCGATGGAGCTGCGGGCACCAGCCAGGCACCAGACGCCAGCCAGGTGTTTGCCGGACCCGAAGACGTCGGCCAAGCGAACGACGTCGGCCTCGCGTTCACGGGCTGAAGACCACCCCCAGTCACCGGTGGACACGGTCACAGAGAGACTCAACAGAGGGAGGACGCGACTCTGCCCTAGAACTCACTGAGGAATGCGGGCTCCGAGGGAACATTCGCCCAACCCGGAGACACCCGTGGACCCGACGCCCGCCCCCGGCGACAGACCACCGGAGCCAGGCCCGTCGTTGGGCATGAACCTGCAAGAAGTAAAGGACCTCTCTACTTTCTGGTGGGACATCATCCGAAAGGATGTGGTCCCTGTAAAACCTCCTCCTCTTCCTCCTTCACCTCCTACGCCCCCTCCTCCACCACAGGGGCCAGCAGGATGACCACCAGCCCCTAAGGAGCAGACTTCACCTCCCAGGGGTAGATCCAAGGATCGGAGAAGGCCTCCCTCAAGATCTCCATCAGGGTCTCCCAGCCCCAAGCGACCCAGACGTCTGTGGTAAACTCCATCAGGGGAGGACTCCAGATCGGATACTTCGGATTACTCCAGATCTCCTCCTCCACTCAGCATTGCATCACCTGACCCACATGACCTACCCAGGTCTCCTCCAGATGATCCCTCTTTCTCAGAGATCATGAGGCACATCCAGGACCCCATGGGATGGGACGCTGAAGACCTCAACCCCGAAAGACAGCGCCTTGCCCGTTAGCTTCGGCAGAAAGACCCAAAGCCTGTGGTAGTGCCACCCTTGGTGGACACCTTCGCGGACGTCACCAATGCTGCGTGGAAGCGTCCACACTCTACTCTTGCGGTGCTGAAGAAAGCTGACTGCCTGTACAAGGCCGCAAGAGAGGACCAGTACTTAGCTTAATAACCTCTGGTAGACTTCCTGGTCATTACAGCCTCACATGACCGGTCTCAAAGACCGCAACACATGAGTACACAGCCACCGGTCCAGGAATCCACATAATTGGATGCCCTGGGGAGACGCATGTATGAAGCTGCTACATGCTTCATCAGGTCCCTGAACTACCTAACCCACATGGTACAGTTTCAGAACGCCCTATGGGAACAGGGCCAGTACCTGGTCGATAAGCTTCCGGCTGGCGATCAGAAGGTGGAGCTCCTAAACCTTCTCCGCACAGGGTCTGATGTGGGTACCCAAGTACTATGAGCTGCATATGATTCTGTGGACTTGTCCGCCAGAGCTGCAGCTTCAGGCGTCTGTCTCCGGCGACACTCTTGGCTCCGTGTCTCCAGCTTCACCCCGGACGTACAGAAGAACATTCTTGACGTCTCCTACAACGGCGAAGTACTCATTGGTGAACCCTCGGAGAAGGTGATCACCAAACTCCAGGACGCTGTGAAGGCAGTCAGGTCTGTACAGGCCATGTACAGATCCAGGCTCGGTTCCTTTCGTAGCAACCAGAGCCGTTTTCGCAGCTGGCAACAAAGGCAGCAGTCACATTCCGGCCAGCAACAAAGGGGCACTTTTCAGCGGAAAGCCCAGGCTAAGTCGTCCCCAAGCAGAGCCAAACGCTACACTGAACCGGCCCAGCCTGCAGGGACCAGTGGTGCCACAGCATGACTCTTTCCCGGCCCCCACGCCTCCTCTGGATCATCGGGTACAAAAGGTCGGGGGTCGCGTCGCTCGCCACTTTTTAGGGTGGCAGTCGATTACCACTGGCCGGAGGGTCTTCCAGTTGGTCAAGAAATTTCATTTTATAGAATTTCTCGACCACCCGCTGGCAAGACCTCCCATGCTTTCCCGTTACTCTGGTCAGCATGCCCTGCTCATTCAGCAGGAGGTGCTCACGCTCCTAGGAAAAGAAGCGATAGTGCACGTACCATGGAACCAGAGGGGTACAGGGTATTATTCTCACTTCTTTCTGGTTCCCAAGAAAACAGGGGACCTCTGTCCGATACTGGACCTCAGCGAGTCTGTCCTGTACAAACGCTTCCGCATGGTGACCCTCCCAGGTCTGATTCCCATGCTCAAGCAGGGCGCCTTTCTAGCGTCCTTGGACATGCAGGATGCTTACTTGCATATACCCATTGCTCAAGCGCACCGGAAGTTTCTACGCTTCGAGTTCCAGGGCCACCATTAGCAGTTCCGAGCCCTCCCCTTCGGACTGTCATCGGCACCTCAGGTATTCACAAAGTGTATGGCGGTTGTAGCGGCGACTCTGAGGAGACAAGACCACTACGTGTTCCCCTACCTGGACGACTGGCTTCTCATGGAGCCCTCTCGAGAGGCCTTGATGTCCGCCATTCATTGTACTCGGTCTCTGTTAGAGACGCTGGGCATCATGATCAATCAAGAGAAGTCACGCCAGGTTCCGTCACAGACTCTGCAGTTCATAGGCGCAGTTCTGGACACTGTCCAAGGGAAAGCCTTTCTTCCCCAGAACATAGCGGAACACATCCGATCCCTCATCAGGGACATTTCGGCGAAGATCGTTCCTGCCAGATTGGTCCTTTGCCTGCTCGGACACATGGCTGCGGCCATTGCAACAGTCCCACTTGCCAGTCTCCCCATGCGGGTCACCCAGTGGATGTTACGGGTCTAGTGGGATCAAAAGCAAGACCATCTGCAACTTCCAGTCTGGATCACGAAGACTGTAATCCAGGATTGGCAATGGTGGCTAGATCCGAAGAATTTGTCGGCAGGGGTCCCCCTCGTTGCACCGTCTCTGATTGTGACACACTCCACAGATGCCTCAGGGCTCAGATGGGGAGCACATCTCGATGGTATCTGGTCTCGGGGCCTGTGGACAGCCCAAGAGACTCGTCTCCAAAAAAACATCCTGGAAATGAGAGCAGTTCTTTACGCCCTGCAGGCCATCCAGTCGGAGATTCCACAGAGTACTGTTCTGTTGCAAACAGACAATTCCGCGGTAATGTATTACCTCAACAAACAAGGAGGCACCCATTCCTACCCACTTTGCAGGGAGGCCATGAGGGTGTGGGATTGGGCTTTGCAACACGGCGCAAACCTCAATGCTGTTCATGTCCCAGGAGTGGACAACGTCATTGCAGACTGCCTGAGCCGCTCTCAAGCCAGAGTCCATGAGTGGGAACTACTCCAGGAGGTGGTAGAGGATCTGTTTCACAGATGGGGTACACCAGAGTTAGACCTCTTCGCGTCCCCATCCAATGCAGAACTGCCCAATTTATGCTCGCTAGATCCAGGGCCTGGTGTTTTCTGGTGAGACGCGTTGTCCCTCTCCTGGGCGGGCAGATTCCTCTATGCCTTCCCCCCCTTTCTGTTGATCCAGAGGGTTCTTATGAAACTTCGCAGAGCGCAAACGACGCTGATACTCATCGTGCCGTTCTGGCCCAGGCAGATCTGGTTCCCTCTACTACATCAGCTATCCGGGGAACCTCTAGTGCCTCTGCCAATCAGCTCTCACTTGTTGTTTCAGGAGGAGGGCTCCTTGGTCCATCCGTACCTTCGTTCGGTGAGCCTGCACGCTTGGCTCCTAGAGACATAGCCATTTTGCGACATGGGGTCTCGCAAGAGGTAGCTGATGTCCTGGTGGCTGCGAGAAAACTGGCCACTCATGCTACTTACGCCATGAAATGGCGCCGTTTTTGCCTCTGGGCTCAAGTGCGGGGGTTTTCGCCTCTAGACTGTCCAGAAAAGTTGGTCTTGGACTACCTCCTGTCTCTTTTTCAGACAGGCTTGGCCTACTCCTCGATCAAAGTACACCTCTGTGCCATATCAGCCTATCATTGTCCTATAGGCCAACGCACCATATCCCAGTTGGACACGGCACAAGCCTTCCTGAAAGGTATTCTCCAGCTTAGACCTCCGATTAAGGATCCAGTTCCACCATGGGATCTACCCTTTGTCCTGGAGCGGCTCACACTGCCGCCCTTTGAACCAGCTGTGGATTGCGAGCTACGTCTTTTCACTTGGAAGACGTTGTTTTTGTTGCCGTTACCTCGTCCAGAAGAATTTCTGAACTCCATGCACTCGTGCAAAGAGCCTTATTTGGTTTTTCACCAAGACAGGGTATCCCTACGGACTAATCCCAAGTTTCTGCCTAAGGTGGTCTCAGCTGTCACTCTTAATCAGGACATCGATCTACCAGTGTAGTTCCCTAACTATTCGAATCGAGGAGAGGCCCTGTTGCACACCCTAGATGTGCATAGGTGTCTCTGATACTGTCTGACCAGAACCAAACACCACCGAAAGTCGGACCAGCTTTTTGTCTCCTTTGCCACAGGATGATGGGAGCTCCTGTTTCCAAACAGTCGCTGTCCAGGTGGCTCATTCAGTGTATCACGTTCTGTTACCGGAAGTGCAACAAACTCTTACTGGGTGCAGTTAAGGGTCATTCCACAAGGGGAGTGGCTATCTCCTTTGCGGCTCTTAAGAATGTGTCCACCTCGGCCATCTTTGCTGCAGCTACTTGGAGCTCCAAGCACACTTTCATCAGGCATTATAGCCTGGATATTGCATCGAGCCGAAGAGCAGGTTTTGGTCTTGCAGTCCTTCAAGGACTTCTGTCCTAGGCTTTGGTTTCATTAAGGATTTCTACCTTCCCTCCTCCCAATGGTGTTGGATTTCCATTATTGCTTGAGAATCTGTCCTAATGGTGTAACCTGTTGCAAGAGCTGCTTCTCGAAGCAAGATAGTACAGTTACATAAGAACTTACCGTAACAGTAGATCTCCGAGAACAGCTCTTGCAGCAGGTACTTTCCCTCCCACCATCCCTGCTGGAGGTAGATTCTAGTTCTGACATCCTTCTCCTAGGATCAGGTGTCTCAGCATCTCTCTGGCTGCCATTTGATGGCGGGTCCTCAGTCTCCTCTTCTGATGACATCCAGCAGCCGGGAGTCTCCGGTGGGAGAACCTGGGATTCTGGGGACCGCCCCTTATGTACTATGCTTGCAGTGTGGGGGTGGACAGAGCATTGAGAGGTCCCCGGCGAATCTGACTAACTAGAAAATTTCTGTGGGGTCCTGGCGCCTGCCGGCTTCAGTCCTAATGGTGTAACCTGCTGCAAGAGCTGTTCTCAAAGATCTACTGTTACGGTAAGTTCTTACGTAACTGTACTTTACTTTGGAAGCAGTGGGTCATCACGGGGTAGGGCAGGACTCTACCCCAAGGACCTTCGATCACCTGGCAGCTGCCAGTGGTTGCCCTGCCGGACCATGTTCAGGAAGTGCTCCCCACACCTGCTTCTCCGCCGATCAGGGTGGAACTGCCACCCTGAAATCTGCCAATCGTCGCTTTGACCAGGCAGACTGACCATTCAGCCACTGGTATTCCAGGCTGGTTGTTGATTAGGATTACCCCGGATGAGGATTCCTGGAAGGTCTGTGGCAAACAGCGGCCGATGGCCATCTTACAGGAGTCATTGGACAAGACTGATCATGAGTCCATGACTTCCTCAGGGACTTGGCTGCTCAACTGCAGCTTGGTTGAGGAGCTTTCCACTGAGCATGGCCTGGTTACCTTTGGTGGGCTGCTCGGACTTATCTCGGAGTACATGTTGGTCCGGCTTGAGCCTCTCCAGATGAGGATTAAGTAATTTTGCACAGATATTTTGGACCAGGATGAATCCCCTGGGGTTACCTTCCCCGGTGGCTGAGGTCATTTAGGGACTTGCACTGGAGCTTTGGCACCATCCCGCCCAGCACCCTTGGCCCGCATGGTCCTCAAGTGTGCAGTTTCTGCGAGCTTCTTTTCAGAGTTTTCAGATCACCTTTATGAAGTGCTTCTCCTCCAAATCTACCTGTGCAGGTGTGAAATCGGTGGCCACACCTGCACAGGTGAACGGAGGAAAAGCACTCGTAATAAGATCTTATTCAAGAGGGCTCTTGCAGTGAGTAATTACATATAGGGCTGACGTTGGCAGGCGGCAGGACCCCACGGAAAAATTTCTAGCTAGCGGTCTCTAGCGAGGGACCGCCCCAACGTCAGGTGACCAGCGTCAGGAGACGTTGGTATAAAGGAGCGATCTCTCACGCCCGCCTTCCAGTTCTTTCCTGCTGTTAGCTCATGCCAGCACCTCGCGGAAAGGTTCCGTGCTCGTCAGGCTCTTTCGTCTGTATTTTAACCGAGTATCTTAGATTTTTTTTCCTATCATCCGTCAGGTATTAGTCTGTGTATGTCGTCCCCTACACCCTCCAAGCACAAAAACAAGTGCGACTCGTGTGGCGTCCAACTCCCACACAAGGATGGCCATTCCCTATGCCTTTTTTGCCTAGGCCCGACCATCCGGTAGAGAAGTGCCAGCACTGTCTTAGTTTTAATGCGGCCACCCGGAGAAGGCGGAAGCAGTCCCTGGAGGCCCATATTTTGAAAAAGAAAATGAGCTCCATGGAGAAAGAATTGAAAAAGCTTCAGCAAGGCGTCAACTTACCCTGAAGGCCATCGCAAGAAAAAAGACAAAGAAAAGCACCGGGACAAGGGCTCTTCTCCCACCGTGACTTCCTCGGGAGTTGCCGTTCTAAAGGTAACGTCCTCCCACGGGGGACCGCTCCACAACGGCCGCCTTAGAGCCTTCTAAGGTGGCATCGGCCCGCCCGTCTGGCTCGGGCCCTTCGGGCGCTTCTGGGCTTTTGGAGGGCTCCACTCCCAGTAAAGCCGTGGTTTCGCTGCCTGCTGGTGCGAGTGGCTCCGATAAGCCGGACGTCGGCTCCTCCGCCTGCACAGAGAAGGTCGGTAAGTCGCCCGACTGTTTGGGATGGCGCGCGGCCCCCATTCCGCCCGACTAGGCCGTCCCTCCATTGTGGTCTGTCTCTGGCGATGGGTCCGTTAAGTCGGGCGCGTGTCCGTCTGGTGCCCGCCACTGTTAAGCCTCACGTCGATCCGCCCAATGTCCACACAGTAGATGAGCCTGCCCGGACCCCCAAATGTTAAGTCGTTCCGGCCCAACAGCCTTCGCTGCCCTCGGGGACCCTGAGTTTCCTCAGCCCGACCCAGCGCTCCAAAATCCCGAGGCGGCGCTGAGGTTCCTGTTCCACCTGCATCAGACTGTCCACCTGCTGGTCCGACCGATCTGGCGGCTCCCTGGACATTGGCCTGACACCAGTGTTGCCGACTCTGGGTGGCATCCTGCTCCCGGATGCCCCCGGCCTTCTGCTCCAGGACTGCCTGTGGGGCCTCCAGCTGGGCCATCTGCTCCAGCAGCCCCCCATATCCGGCGCCCGTCATACCTGGGACCGCAGTACCTGGCGCCGACCTATCCGGCGCCTCAATACCGGCACCGGGCTTCCCCATGCGGGTTATGGTCACAGCGCCTCATGGTATAGTCCATACCCGTATACCCCTGCTCCTCCTCCACCGCACCCCCTAGCCGTCGGTGGACCTGCAGGAGACTCTGGCCTCCTTTTGGGCTGAGGCCAAGGCTCAGCTCACCAGAGAGGTGGAGAGTCGTCTTCCAATGACCATGCTGGTTCCCGCACGTCCGCGACGACAAACTCCCTCCGGACACCAGGGCTAAACCCTCTGCATCCAGAGAGGGGCAGGACACGCTTCCCCGAGGGCTTCCCACGGGGTCCGTTCCTCCCCCTTGTCGGGAGAGGGAGTCTACCTCTTGCTCATCTTCTTCCTCAGACGCTTTCGACAGTTGTTCTGAGCAAGACAATGAGCCACGCTCTCTGTCTGAGCCCCGGCCAAGGACTCCTCCGAAGTCTCCTCTGGAGGATCCTTCCTTCACGGAGTTGCTACGAAAGATCCAGGAAGTACATAAGTGGAAATCCTTGGAGCCAGACCACCAGCATAAAAAAAACTCGCTGAGCATCTGGATCTGCCCATGACAGCTCCCACTTTGGTGCCACCCTGGATCGAGCCTCATGCCGACCTTATTACCACTATATGGAAACAGCCGTTGGCCTTAGCCCCACTTCCCGGGAAGTCGAACAGGCTATACCAGGCTCCCGAGGGTGTTGACCTTTTTGACTCCCACCCTCGGGCTGAGACTGTTGTGATTAGCGCCGCTCGTAGCCGGTCAGCTCAACCCAAACACCTTAGCTTGTCTCCACCTGACAAGGAATCCCGCCTCCTGGAACAGTATGGCAAGAAGATTTTTGCTTCTTCCACTCTGGGTATTAGGGCTCTGAACTATGTCGGCCACATGGGGGATTACCAGAAAGGCGATTCTCAGTAAGGTGGAATCTAAACTGGACTCCCTTCTGGACTCTCAGGTCAAGCAGGAAGTGGCTGACCTTGTCCGCTCTGCACGTTCGGCCCGTTGGCACATCCTTCATGCGACCTACGATGCAGTGGACACTACTGGTAGGAGCTCAGGTTTCGCCGTAGGCCTACAGCGTCATGCTTGGCTCTGAGTGTCAGGATTGGTCCCGGATGTGCAGTCCGCCATCCAGGAAGTGCCCTTCCGGGGTTCGGTGCTGTTCAGGGGTGATGTCAAGGACATAATCACCGACCTGCAGGAGAAGGGGACGGCACTAAAGTCTGTGGACTCTTGTGTATCATCCCCATCAATCGCAGCGCCATCCCTTTCATAGAACTGAATCGCCCAAACGAGGCCACAGGAAAGAGGGCCACTAAAGGGGGGCACCCCCAGCTGCCAAGCCTCCCCCGCCCAAAAAGCAGCAGGAGCTTCAGCTGCAGCGCCTGCCCCACACTACCCGACTCCTTCCCTCTCCCACAGCATCCGAGCTTCCCTGAGTAACCGGTAGGAGGGGGGTTTTGCCTCCACCGTCCGGGCTGGGAGAGGATAACATCAGATTCATGGGTGCTCCAGCTAATCGCAAAAGGACACTCCAGTGGAGTTTCTACAGAAACCACCTCGTCACCCTCCCCCAAGGTCGTCGTACTCTCGGGAACATCATCATCTGGTCCAGGAAGAAATTTCGGCACTTTTGCAGAAAGAGGCGATAGAAGCTGTCCCTTTTCCCCTGGAAGGAACGGGCTACTATTTCCACTTTTTCCTGGTCCCGAAGAAGACAGGAGATGTAAGACCTATTCTAGAGCTCAGTTCCCTGAACATTTTCGTGGAGTACAAGAGGTTCAGGATGTTCTCACTGCAGAGTCTTCTGCCTCTCCTCCGCTCGGGCCAGTGGCTGTGCATTCTGGATATGCAGGACGCTTACCTGCAGATATCTATCCGCCCGTCTCACCGCAAATATCTGTTTTGCTTTCCGGGGGGACCACAACCAGTTCAAGGCACTTCCTTTTGGCCTCTCCTCGGCTCCCCGAGTATTTACCAAATGCCTTGCAGTGGTGGCGGCCTACCTGCGTACCCCGGGGGGTATGGGTTTTCCTGTACCTGGATGATTGGCTCCTGGCGGCCTCGTCCAGGGAGGAACTCCTGCACTGCCTCTCCCTCACCCAGCAGGTCTTTGCCTGTCTATTACCATCAACCATTCCAAGTCTCACTTGATCCCATCCCAGAGGCTCCAGTTTATTGGGGCGATACTGGACACGAACCAGGCATGGCCTTCCTGCCACCTGACAGGACGGCTACACTCCAGACTCAGGTAAGCCTGTTGTCCGTCTGCAGGCAGGTCAGTGCAAGGTCAGTTCTTCGCCTCCTCTGGCTTATGGCTGCTGCTATCCCAACAGTCCCTCGTGCTCGGCTCCTCATGAGGGTCTCTCAGTAGGTGCTTCGCTCTCAATGAGATCTGTTGGTAGACAACTTGGACCAGTTTGTCCTAGTTTCCTCTCCCATGATTTGAGACTTGCAGTGGTGGATGGTTCGAGAGAACCTTCCTCGTGGAGTTCCATTCTTCCTTCCTCCTCCCTCCCAGACTCTGACCACAGACAGCTTGGGCAAAGGTTGGGGAGCCCTTCTCAGTCCACATCGGACCTAGGGCTCTTGGTCCAAGCTCGAACAATCCCTGCACATCAATGTGCTCGAGTTTCGGGTAGTGCTGTGTGCTCTCCAGGCTCTCCACCTGCATCTTCTTCCAGACCACCTAGCCGTCCAGTCGGACAATATGTGTGTGGTATGGTACATCAACAAACAGGACGAGACTCGGTCCTACCCTCTTTGCAGGGAAGCAATGAGAGTTTGGGATTGGTTAGCACAACATGACCTTCACCTCACGGCAATTCATGTTCCGGGGGTCGAGAACTCCTTAGCAGACAAACTAAGTCGCTCGTCTGCTCAAGCTCACGAGTGGGAACTGGATCAGGGTGTCCTAGACGATATCTTCCTGCGTTGGGGAACACCTCAGGTGGACCTGTTTGCTTCACATCTAAATGCAAAGCTTCCCGACTTCAGCTCGCTCGTTCAAGAGTGAGGCATTTTCTGGAGAGACGCTCTGTCTCTAGATTGGAAGGACAGATTCGTCTATGCCTTCCCTCCGATTCCTCTGATCCCGCATGTCTTGCAGAAACTTGGCTCAGAAGGAGCACGAGTGATTCTGATCGCTCCTTTCTGGCCCAGGCAAGTTTGGTTCTCACTTCTGCAACAATACTTAGAGGAACCTCCTCTTCCTCTTCCGCTGTCACGAATTTTACTGACCCAGGATCAGGGGACCCTGGTCCATCCTGGTCTCAAGTCCCTTAAACTACATGCGTGGCTCCTGCAGACATAGCTCAAGCCCGCTTTGGGGTTTCTCCCCAGGTGGCTGAGATCTTGGTGGAGGCTAGGAAACGCTCCACTAGGTCGACTTGTGCCATGAAGTGGAAACGGTACTCAATCTGGACCGCTTCTAAAGGCTTCGAGCCTTTCTCCTGCTCGGTTGGGCGACTGCTGGAGTACCTGCGTCATCTCTTTGAGCTGGGTCTTAGTCACTCGTCTCTGATGGTACACATGGCGACCATTTCGGCCTACCATGTTCCCCTCGCAGATAGGACGTTTGCTCAACTGGAAGTCTCTTAAGACTTTCCTCAGAGGGGTTCTTCACCTGAGACCCCCTATCGTGAGTTCCCACCCCTCCTTGGGATTCAGCTTTGGTCTTGAGAAACTTACTTTGCCTCCTTTTGAACCAGCGGCCTCAGCAGACATGAAGTTCCTTTCATGGAAGACTCTCTTCCTAGTGGCCATTACCTCTCTGCTTGGAGGATTTCCGAGCTCCAGGACCTGATGTGTAAAATCCCGTACTTGATTTTTCACAAGGAACGTGTGGCTTTGCTCACCAGTCCTAAGTTTCTCCCCAAGGTGGTAGTGGAATCTACATTGAACCAGTCCATAGAGTTACCCGCTTTCTTTACGCAGTACTCCAATCATGGGGAGTATCTGCTTCAAACTATGGACGTTCACCGGATTCTGAGATACTACACTAACAGAGCAAAGGATCTCAGAGAGGCCGATCAACTGTTCCTCGTTTGCACCCAAAAGAGAAGGTAATGCTGTTTCCAAGCAATGCCTGTCTAAATGGTTGGCTCATTGCATCACCTTCTTATCTTACTTCGAGGTACAGCTCTTGCAGCAGGTTACACCATTAGGACTGAAGCCGGCAGGCATCAGGACCCCACGGAAATGTTCTAGCTAGCAGTCTTCAGCGGGGACTGTCTCTGACGTCGGTCCCGCTCCTGACGTCAGGCGTAGTACATAACGAGGCGGTCCCCCCACAGTCCATAGTTCTTTTCCTGCCGTCAACATCTCAAGTATCGGCCTCTTGGTCCTTTTTCTAGCGTGTGATGACCCTTAGAGTTATGACGATTTCGTCTTCGTTCACAATTCTGAATTCAACTGATGTCCTCTCCATATACTTCTCTGGAGGGTCACCAATCGAAGTGTGCCTGTGGCAAACAGATCCCCTTCAAGGATCCACATTCGGCCTGCATGCGCTGCCTAGGCCCGGAACACGACACCAAGGCCTGCTCCTTCTGCCAGGGCTTCAACAGTCGCACCAGGATCCGCTGCCAGAAGGCCCTTCAAGAGTTTCTCTTAGAGGAGAAACTGAAAACCATGGACAAGGAACCTTCCTCCAGGGGGGAGTCGTCGGGTAAAACCCACAAGCACCGGGAAAAACACCAGTCGAAGGAAAGGCCCAGGTCCCCTGCGAGGGCCTCTGACTCCCGAAGCTCCGGCTCGCGATCGGACCGCTCTCCCTGCAGGGCTCAATCGCAGCCTCCCCCGGTTCAGGTCATCCTCCAGCGGCTCCTCTTCTCTGCAGCCCCTGAAGACCTCCAGGCCGTCGGCATCTTCCACTCCATCTAAGGCCTCGTTGAAGTCTGGGGAGCGCCACAAATCATCTTTCTGCTGGTGGGACTCCGACACCAGGTCGGTTTCCCAGCCTCCGTGTGGGTCGGACCCGGTTCCTTGCAAGACCAAGGACCTGACGTCCCTCAAACGGACGTTGGACCTGATGTCGGGCAAGCATCACCGGCGCTCCCAGGAGCCGGTGACACCAAAACACCTGTCGCTGGCCAGGCGTTCGCCTCCAAGGGTGTCGGCTAGGGACCCACGTCTGCTACCCTAGAGAGGAGGACCGCACCACCGTCGCCGGCTGACGCCGGTCGGAAGGACTCGTCGGAGGAGGATACCACACAGCCCGAGGACCAGGCGGGCGACACCGGAGATGCTGGGCTCCCACGGGAACCTACCCCGGAGCGGGAGACCCCCGGGGATCCAATGCTCGACCCCGGTGACAGGCCACCGGCGCCGGGCCCGTTGTCGGGCATGAACTTGGCAGAGGTAAAGGAGCTCTTCACCTTCTGGTGGGACACCATCAGAAAAGATGTGGTCGCCACACATGCTTCTACTCCTTCACCGCCTACGCCCCCTCCTCCGCCCAAGGGGCCTGTAGGATGGTCGCCAACTCCCAAGGAGCAAACACCACCTCCTCGGGGCTGATCCTGAGACAGGAGAAGACGTCCTTCCAGATCCACCTCAGGGTCACCCAGTCCTAAGAGACCCAGACGATGCCGGTACACCCCGTCTGGGAGGATTCTAGATCTGACACCTCAGGGTGCTCCAGATCTCCTCCCATCAGCATTCCCTCTCCGGACCCACATGACCTAACTAGGTCTCCTCCGGATGATCCCTCTTTTGCTGAGATCATGAGGCGCATCCAGGAGAATATGGGGTGGGATGCTGAAGAGCTCGACCCTGAGAGACAACGCCTTGCCTGCTACCTTCGGCAGAAAGACCCAAAGCCTGTGGTAGTGCCATCCTTGGTGAATACCTTTGCGGACGTTACCAAGGCTGCCTGGAAACGTCCTCATTCCACTCCAGCAGTGCCGAAGAAGGCTGACCGCCTATACAAGGCCCCTAGGGAGGACCAGTATCTGTCGAGCCATCCTCTGGCTGACTCCCTGGTCATCACTGCTTCGCATGACTGGTCGCAAACAGCATTTGAGCACACGGCCACCGGACCAGGAATCCAAGCAATTGGATGTCCTGGGTAGGTGCACGTACGCGGCTGCGACTTGCGCTACCAGGTCACTGAATTACCTCACTCACATGGTTCAATTCCAGAACGCACTGTGGGAACAAGGACAGGACCTGGTTGAGAAGATGTCTGATGGCGACCAAAAGGAGGAGCTCTTGAACCTCCTCCGCACGGGTTTGGATGTGGGGACCCAGGTGCTCAGAGCCGCATATGATTCTGCGGACTCTTCAGCCAGAGCTGCAGCCTCAGGCGTGTGTCTCCGGAGACGCTCTTGGCTCCGTGTCTCCGGTTTTCCCCCCGGACGTCCAGAGGAACATCTTACACGTCCCTTACAATGGCGAGGTCCTATTTGGTGAAGCCTCCGAGAAGGTGATCACCAAACTTCAGGATGCAGGGAAGGCAGTGAGATATGTACAGGTCTCGGCCCAGTTCCTTTCGTAGGAACTAGAGCCACATTCGTGGCTGGCTACAAAGACAACAGCCACGTTCCGGCCAACAGCAGAGGGGCACTTTCACCTGCAAAGCCCAGGCCAAGTCATCCCCAGGCAGAGGCCAACGATTTGCAAAGTCATCACAGCCTGCCGGATCGAACGCTGCCACAGCATGACTTCTTCCCGGCCCCCGCCCCCCCTCAGGATCAATGGGAACAGAAAGTCGGGAGTCGCATCGCACGCCACTTGCCAGGTTGGCAGTCTATCACCACCGACGGGTGGGTTCTGCATTGGTCAAAAAAGGCCACTATATAGAATTTGTAGGCAGTCCACCCACAAGACCTCCCCTGCTTTCCCGATATTCGGGTCAGCATGCCCTGCTCATACAGCAGGAGGTGCTCATGCTTTTGGAAAAAGAAGTCTCAGAGCATGTTCCGGAGAACCAGAGAGGACAAGGGTACTATTCTCACTTCTTCCTGGTTCCAAAGAAAACAGGGGACCTCCGTCCAATACGGGACCTCATCAATCTCAACCTGTCGGTCGTTAAAAGCTTCCGCATGGTGACCCTTTCGGGCCTAATTCCCATGCTGAAGCGAGACACTTTTCTGGCGTCTTTGGACATGCAGGACGCCTACCTGCACATTCCCATTGCTCAAGCGCACCGGAGGTTCCTGCGCTTCGAGTTTCAGTGCTGCCTTTATCAGTTCTGAGCTCTTCCCTTCGGGCTGTCATCAGGACCTCGAGTTTTTATGAAGTGCATGGCGCTCGTAGCGGCGTTTCTGAGGAGACAAGGCCACTATGTGTTCCCACACCTGGACGACTGGCTTCTCATGGCACCCTCCAGGGAGGCACTGATGACGCCCGTTAACTGAACCCAGTCCCTTTTTCAATCACTGGGTATTCTCATCAACTCCGAGAAGTCACTCCTGGTGCTGTCCCAGAAACTGCAGTTTATAGGAGCAGTTCTGGACACCGTCGGAGGGAAAGCTTTTCCTCCCTCGGATAGAGTGGAACACATCAGATCCCTCATCAGGGACCTGTCCATGAAGGAGACCGTCCTGACCAGATCGGTCCTTCGCCTGCTCGGACACATGGCATCGGCCATTGCAACAGTCCCGCTGGCACTTCTCCACATGCGAGTAACCCAGTGGATGCTAAGGGTACAATGGGATCAAAGGCAAGACCATCTGCAGCAGCCAATTCGAATCACGAATGCCGTGATTCGAGATTGGCAATGGTGGCTAGACCCGGGGAACCTCTCCGCGGAGGTTCCCTTCATAGTGCCGTCTCTGACTGTGACACTTTCCACAGACGCCTCAGAGCTCGGGTGGGGAGCACACCTGGACGGTGTTCAGTCTCGGGGCCTTTGGACAGCCCAGGAGTCTCATCTCCACATCAACATTTTGGAAATTAGGGTAGTCCTTTACGCTCTGCAAGCCTTCTAGTCGGAGATCCCACCGGGCACACTCCTGTTACAGACAGTACTGCGGTGATGTATTACCTCAACAAACAAGGAGGCACTCACTCCTACCCGCTTTGCAGGGAGGTCATGAGAGTGTGGGAGTGGATATTGCAACACGGCATAAACCTAATTGCAGTACATGTCCCGGGAGTGGACAACACCGTTGCAGACAGTCTGAGTCGCTCTCAGGCCAGAGTCCACGAGTGGGAACTTCTACAGGAGGTGGCAGAGGATTTGCTTCACAGATGGGGCACTCCAGAGTTAGACCTTTTAGCATCCCCATCCAACGCAAAACTGCCCAATTGTTGCTCGTTAGCTCCAGGGCCTGGTGCTTTCTGGTGAGACGTGTTGTCCCTCTCCTGGACGGGCAGATTCCTCTATGCCTTCTCTCCTTTCCCGTTGATCCAGAGAGTTCTCTTAAAACTTGGCAGGGAGCAAGTGACGCTCATTTTGATCGCTCCTTTCTGGCCCAGACAAATTTGGTTCCCTCTTCTGCACCAGCTATCCCGGGAACCTCCAGTTCCTTTGCCAATCAGCTCCCTTCTATTGTCTTAGAAGGTGGGTTCATTGGTCCACCCAGACTTACATTCATTGAACCTGCACGCTTGGCTCCTAGAGACATAGCCATGATGCGATACGGGGTCTCGCATGAAGTGGTAGATGTACTCTCTGCCACCAGAAAACCGGCAACCCACAGAACGTACGTCATAAAATGCCGTAGATTCTGTTTGTGGGCTCAAGTGCGTGGTTTTTCGCCATTAGACTGTCCCGAAAAGCTGGTTCTGGACTACCTGCTTTCCCTTTTCCATTCCAGACTGGCTTACTCCTCAATTAAAGTGCACCTTTGTGCAATTTCTGCTTACCATGCCCCAGTAGGCCATCGGACGGTGGCCCAGCTGGACACTACTCGTGCCTTTTTAAGGGGAGTCCTCCACTTTAGGCCGCCCATCAAGGATCAATTCCTCCTTGGGACTTACCCTTCATCCTGGAGCAGCTTACGCTGCCACCTTTTGAACCAGCCGCGGATTGCGAGCTACATTTTCTCTCTTGGAAAACGTTATTTTTGGTTGCTGTTACTTTGGCGAGAAGGATCTCGGAATTGTATGCTCTTATGTGCAAAGAGCCTTATTTGGTTTTCCATCAGGACAGGGTATCCGTAAGGACAAACCCAAAGTTTTTGCCTAAGGTGGTTTCAGCCCTCACCCTTAACCAGGATATTGATTTACCATTGTATTTCTCAAGGTACACTAATCAAGGAGAAGCCCTTCTGCATACCCTCGACGTGCATCGGTGCCTCAGATACTATCTGACCAGAACCAAACAGTTTCAAAAGGCGGACCAACTTTTCGTCTCCTTTGCTCACAGGATAAAAGGAGCTCTTGTCTCCAAACAGTCACTCTCGAGGTGGCTCATCCAGTGCATCACTTTCTGTTATGACAAGCGCAATAATCCCTTACCGGGCGCGGTCAAGGGTCATTCCACAAGAGGAGTGGCTACTTCTTTTGCGGCTTTAAAGAATGTCTCCACCTCAGCTATTTGCGCTGTAGCTACTTGGAGCTCTGTGCATACCTTTATCAGCAATTACAGTCTGGGCATTGCATCGAGGGGAAGAGCAGGGTTCAGTGTAGCCGTCCTTCAGGGACTGCTGTCCTAGGCTCGAGTAATATCGAGATCTCTACCTTTCCTCCTCCCAGTGGCGCATGATTGCCACTATTGCTTGGAAATCAGTCCTAATGGTGTAACCTGCTGCAAGAGCTGTATCTCGAAGTAAGATAGTACAGTTACGTAAGAACTTACCGTAACAGTAGATCTTCGAGAACAGCTTTTGTAGCAGGTACCTTCCTGCCCACCATCCCCCTTTTGGAGGTAGGTCATAGTCAAGCACCCATCTTGGGGGATGGGTCATTCCTATTTACTAGTCTCTGCCATCTGGTGGCGGATCCTCAGTCTCCTCTTCTGATGTCATCCAGCGGCCGGGAGTCTCCGGCGGGAGAACTGAGGATTGTGGGACTGCCTCCTTATGTACTACGCCTGGCGTCGGGCGGGACCGGCGTCTAGAGGCGGTCCTGCTGAGAACTGCTAGCTAGAAATTTCTGTGGGGTCCTGACGCCTGCCGGCTTCAGTCCTAATGGTGTAACCTGCTGCAAGAGCTGTGCTCGAAGATCTACTGCTATGGTAAGTTCTTGCGTAACTGTACTTTATGACAAGTACAAGACTCTTCCTGGTCAAGTAAGAGGACACTCCAGCGGAGGAGTGGCTGCCTCAGCGGCATGTTTCAAGAACGTGTCAACGGCAGACATCTGTGCTGCCGCCACTTGGACTTCTGTCCAGACATTTACAAAACAGTACAGTTTGGATATTGCCTCTCGCCGTAGAGCAGGCTTCGGGCTTGCTGTTCTGCAAAGCCTCCTTTCTTAAGGCCTTCACAGCTAGAGGATCTACTTGAGTAGCTTTCCTCCTCCTGTGTGCTTCTTCTTGTTCCAGACTGCTTGGGACTCAGTCCTATATGTAATTACCTACTGCAAGAGCCCTCTCGAAGTAAGATAGTACAGTTACGTAATAACTTACCATTACAGTAGATCTTCGAGAGAGGCTCTTGCAGTAGGTAATACCTTCCCGCCCTCCATCCCCCTAAGCTTTTTCAGCTCCTTTTCCAGTGAGGGAAATATCCGCTTCTCTCTCTCGTTCGGCCTCTTTTGGCCTGTGGCGGGAAAGAACTGGAAGGCGGCCGTGAGGGACCGCCCCTTTATACCGACTTCTCCTGACGGCGGTCATCTGATGGGGCGTCCCTCGCCAGAGACTGCTAGCTAGAAATTTTTCCGTGAGGTCCTGCTGCCTGCTAACGTCAGTCCTATATGTAATTACCTACTGCAAGAGCGCCTCTTGAAGATCTACTGTTGCGGTAAGGTCTTGCGTAACTGTACTTTTCATACTTTATTCATAAGTCCCCATTCAGCCTGCATTAATGCTTCTGAGCGCTTTTCGACAACTCTGGCGGTGTTATACAATGCTAGGTCCGTCAGAAACAAGACTGGCATTATTGCTGATCTTGTTGGTTCGGTGGACTTAGCTTGCATCACCGAGACCTGGCTGGATGAAAATCCTGGCCCCACATTGGAAGCCACGACTCCGGACGGTACTCGGTGATACACAGCCCAAGATTGGACCGCAGGGGTGGGGGGGTTGCAGTCTGTTTTAAGACAGAATTGGGCCTCACGAGTGTGGTAGTGGGGGAGCCTGAGTCCTTTGAGTGCACAGTGATAGCCGGTGTTGGTGTTGGAATTGTACTCCTCTGCCGTCCACCAGGAGATGGGGAAACGGTTCTTATAGGAAGTGGCAGACTTTATCGTTGACATGTCGTTTGAGTTGCCCAGATTGATGGCTCTGGGTGACTTGAACGCCTGGGTCGATGATGAACTCTAGCAATTTGGTAATCACTTCCTCCAATTAATGACTTCTTTGGGCTTTACACAGGTGGTTTCCACTGCTGCCCACAAATCTGGACACTCCTTGGACTTAGTCTTTCTCCTAGGGATTGATATTACCGATCTGGGGGTGGAACCAGTCGTTTGGTCAGACCACTACACCGTGAGATTCAATTTTAGCACCCAGCTGAGAAGGTCTACCCCTGTGGAGATGGCGAGATACCGCCCTTTATGGAATATTACTCCCCAAGGCCTTGCGGCGTTTCTTGACCCCTCTTCCCCTGCATTGGCGAGCAGTAGTCCAGAGACTTTGGTGACGGCCTATAACAGGGCTATTTATTGCTCCCGTTTGTGTACGCCCCCTTTCTCTTTTTTCCAAGGCGCCCTGGTTTGATGGGATGTTGAGGGAGATGCAGAGACAGGGGCGAAGATCTGCCCTTGATGCCGACCGCCTTAAATTGATAGACCATTATTCTATCTAACAATCTGCAATCTCCCATAAGAAGGCAGAATTCCTGTCCAGGGTGATTGCAGTTACTAGGAATTGACTGGCTTAGCTTTTTCGAACTGTGGACAGGCTGTGCAACCCTGCTTGTCTACAAGTCCGGAAAGCTTTTTCGCAATTAGAGTGTGAGGAGCTCGCTCGTTTCTTCGCGAATAAGGTGGCCGACATCAGGGCAGATCTGCGTCCAGCGGCCTGTAAGGGGGATGCTGTTGAACAACATGAGTTCACAGTGCCTCAATTTTCTTGGTGTTCCTTCAGCAGACTTGATTTAGTGGATGTCATGAGGATTATCCATGGTGTGCACCCTACGAGCTGTAGTTTGGATCCTGGACCGACTTCCCTAATATTGGGTTGTTGTGACATCATCTGTCCAATCCTTGTGCAAATAGTCTGGTGCTCCCTGAAAGAGGCAGTGGTGACACCTCTCTTGAAGAAAGCTACCTTGGACCCAGAGTGTTTCACGAACTACAGACCCATCTCAAACCTACCCTTTATTGGGAAGGTAATTGAGAAAGTAGTGGCGGTCCAATTGGAGAACCATTAACCATCCATGACATCTATGAACCCTTCCAATCCGGTTTTCATAAAAGACATAGCACCGAGACTGCTCTGGTTCAGGTGCTTAATGATCTCCTGAGGGCGAGAGACGAGAATAGATGCTCTATTCTACTACTTCTTGATCTCTTGTCAGCTTTTGACACCGTGGATTACATGGTGGTGTTAGCATGCCTGTGGCAGATTTGTGAAATATCGGGAATCGTCCTCCGATGGTTCACCTCCTTCCTCACTGGGAGATGACAAAGAATTATGTCTGGGCTGTTTTCCTCTGGCCCAACTCCTTTGTTGTGTGGGGTGCCTCAGGGTTCTGTGCTGCTCTCCCATGTTATTTGCAGTGTATATGCTGCCCCTCGGAGACATAAGATGGTATAAGCTGAGGTTTCACTGCTATGCAGATGATACCCAGCTATACCTGTCTTTCGCTCCTGACCAGGATGGAGCTGTCTCGGTGTTTAACAGCTGTCTGAAAGAAATCCAGGATTGGATGGACTCTAGTTGGCTGAAGTTGAACTCTAAAAAGACAGAGGTTTTGGTAGTGGATTCGGGTTGTCGGATAGAGGGGCCGCCTGTTGGTGTACCCTCAGGAATTTTTCTTGGGGGTGTGTCACTTCCGACCTCTGAACGTGTGCGTAACCTAGGGGTTATCTTGGATGACAGACTGACACTACAGTCACAGGTGTCAGCAGTCGTCAAGACTTCCTTTTACCATCTTAGGAATATCACTAGAGTGAAGCACCTTATTCCGTCTGACGCGTTACCAACGTTGGTCCACGCCTTTGTGTCCTCACGTTTGGACTACTGCAACTCCCTGTATTGTGGGCTTTCTGGGGTTGAAATCCGCTACCTTCAGCTAGTGCAGAAGTCTGTTCACTGATTTTCAAAGCCCTACATGATCAGGGTCCAGCCTATCTGAAAGATCTTTTGGCTCTTTACTGCCCTGGCCGATTGCTCCGCTTGGCCGACGAGGAGTTGCTAGAGGTTCCAAGATTGAGTCTATATTCATCTGGATGTAGAGCTTTTTCTTATGCTTCTCCCTCTCTTTGGAATTCTCTACCCCGTCGGTTGCGGCAGTGCACCTCTATGGAGGAATTTGAGGGGTTTAAAAACTCATTTTTATCAGATTGCCTTGTTAGACTATTGTCTGTGTTATGTTGTTGATGAGATTGAAGCTTTATTTGTGTTTTTATATTGAATTATAATGCTTGTCTTTTGTATACGTTTGTACAGTGCCTTGAAAACTTGAGGCGCTTTATAAATAAAATGTATTATTATTATGTAATCATGTGGGGATGTAGCTGCCATGGTAGGGAGCTACTGCAGTGCTAACTTTAAACAGGAGCCGGGGATTTATTTACAGATCAAGCAAGTTTCTAGGGACATGGATATGTTGTTCATCCACACTTATTGGCAGGTTTCTTGCCGCTTTAAATCTTGCCGGAAGGTCTTCAAGCTGACTCCTCCCACCCACCTGGGTGGTAAAACTCTCGGCTCCGCCCCATGACGCCAGATCTTCCTTACCGCTTGGAAGCTCAGGTTCCCTCCTTAGCGCTCTGCGTTTTCGACTGGTTCCTGGAATTTTCGGTCTTCGAAATCAATTGGAAGTTTTTCTGGAACTTCGATCTTTTCTTCTTCGGTGCGGTGATGGCTCATTTTCTTTCCGGCCCCGGGAGGCGCTCGGTTATTTCCTCCAGGAGAGACCTGCACTCCACATGCGTTTACTGCCTTGACCTAGATCACGATCCTCAGCTTTACGAGTTTTGTTGTGCTCTTTCGGCCAGCTCTCTGGAGGACCGCGTGGCCCATTCGGGGCTCGGGCGCCTGGTAAATTTTCCCGCTCCGGAAGATTCCTCGGATCGTCGGGGCAGCGCTCGGCTGTTTATGAGCAGCTCGATCTTCTTCCCTCCCGGGGAGGGGTGGCTTGCCCTCCCTTGGTGGCGGCTTATCCAGCTCTCCTTGGACTCTCCTCTTGCAGCTTCGTTCAAGGGAGCTTAGCCAGTCCCTTTCCTCCAGGAGAGGGACCTTTGGGATCTGCCTCTCGGCCCCAAGTCCAAGGAGCCGCGGGCTAAGTCCCTTGATCGGCCCGGAGGCGGGAGAGTTCCCCCTCCCTGCCCGGCTGGCGGCTCGACCTCCAGTCGAGGATGCGGCCTCGCGCTGGCCTCACGGTGTCCCGTCAGGTCAGCCGGCCAGGACCCCGTCGGCGTGGCGAGCCTCTCGGACCGTCATCTGGGCAGTCTTCTGCTAGTGCTGCCATCCCTTCGCCGGTTCTCCCGGCGCAGGCTGAGATTCTGCCAGTACCTTCGGGTCGGCAGTCCTCGGCCATTTCTTCCGAGCGCCCGCTCCTTCCCAGGCCCGCCCTCGGTTCCCCCGAGGATTCAGGTCTCGGTCCTCCTCTCGGTCTAGCCGCTCACGCCGACCTCGGCGTTCTTGGTCGGGGCACCGAGTCAAGTGGCATTGCCGAACTTCCTCGTCTCCCTCCTCGGATGAGGAGTGGCTTCGATGCCGATCGACCCCGATTCATTCTCCGGCTAGTAAGCAGCTGCCGCCCGGTCAGCCGGCGCAGCCGCTCGAGGCAGTCGAGGTGCCCTCTCCGGGGCCGGTTGTTCGTCCGACCTCTGCTGCCCCACTGTCCTCGGTGGAACCTAGGCAGGGCCACGACCTGTCCCACAGGTTATTTGTTCCCCTCACTCCCGCCCGCCCTCGGCAGGCGAAGAGTGACCCAGGCCTGTGGCAGCACCGCGAACCCCTCGGGCCGAAATCGACTCCGCTATGTTTCCTAGCAGGGAGGACCCATGGTCTTCCCTGGAACATTCTGTGGACGATAGCCCATCGTCCTTTATGGGTCTGCTCCGGCTCATCTCGGAATTCACCGGGATGCAGCTCGAGCCCGTTTCCAAACGGGCCCTTTACGGAGATCCTAGACTGAGTGGGCTCACCCTTGGAGGCCTTCCCGGTGGCTGAGGCAATCGTGGGCCCAGCCTTGGAGCTCTGGCGGTGGCCTATTTCCTGCCCTGCGCCTTCAGCCAGGGTTTCCAGGAAGTACCCTGTCCCTTTCGGTTCTCTGCCTGGTTTCTCGGAACACCCCTCGGCTGAAGGGGTAGTCACCGACAATGTTTTCCAAGGTTTTGGAAACGCTAGGGATGTGGATAGGCCCCCTGACAAGGAGTCCAAAAGGATGGACTATGTCAGGCGCAAGGTTTATGCTGCGTCCTCCCTAGGCCTCCCGTCAGGCCAGCTCGGCGGCACTGATGGTACACTTATCCCATGCCCTTTTGGGCTCCCTGGACGAGGTCCTCCCTCATCTCCCGGCCGACCTGCGGACCACGGTCCGGCGACCAGGGTAGGGCGGTGGCAAAACAGCAGCTCCAGATGGCTCTGGATCTGGGCGACTCCTGTGCCAGATCGGTGGCGGCCGCGGTGGCCATGCGCCGCAGGGCGTGGCTGAGTTATCCTCCTTCTCTTTGGAAACCCAGCACGAGCTGGCGGACATTCCCTTCTTGGGGACTGACCGTTTCGGCCCTGGAGTGGAGGGACACCTCCAGGGGCCTGAGAAGTCCGATGCCACTCCGGACTCTTGTCACTCCCGCCCAGAGGGACAAGGGCAGATGACAGCCGTAGTGTAAGCCCCTTTGCCCCCCAGCCCCTGCGGCTCGACCGGCCCAGCACGAGGGCCAGCAGGCATGTGCTGGGCGGCCTGTCGCCAGACCAGTGTCTTCCTCAAAAAGGAAGCAGGGAGGTAGGGATTTGAGAGCCCCCTCGGCCTCTTCCTCCGCCAAGCCTGCTCAGTGGCGGATGAGGGGTGCTGTCCCACAGCGTCGTCCCTGCCAGGTTTCCCGTGGAGAGCGGCTCCGCACCTCTCCCTCTTGGGTGGTGCTAAGGGTAGGTCCTGTCGTGGGTTGCCCGAGCTGGTTTCCCCTTTGAGGCCTTTTGCACGGGGATCTTGGTCCACAGCCTCTTGTCGGCCCGCTGAGCCGACCTGCCTGGCCCTCTAATTAGAGGTGATCAGGAAGGCGGTGGACCCCCCCGACCCTGGGTTCGTGTCCAGGCATTCCTGGTCTCAAACAGACGGGGGGCTTGCGCCCCATCCTTCTGCAGATGGTCTCTCTGCCAGATATCCTATCCTTAGAATGAGGCGTGCGGCTTCTTCCTGGGCTTCCAGGACGTACTTACTCCTCTCTTCGTCCGTTTCTTGGGAGACTCCTCCCTCTCCTAAGTGGGAGATCTCCTTACGAGTTCCTGGCCAGGCCCTTCGTTCTCTGCTCAGCAGTTTCTGCGGCATTGATGGGTCCGGGCGTAACCCCACCCGGATGGCGGCCTGATTACAACCCTTCCAGGCTCAGACTGGTCTCCCTTTACCGGAGCCAGGTGGGAACTCGTGTCTTAGTGGGTGATGCTTCTTCGGGACTAGGCTCGACTCTTGAGTCCGAGCTCGGCTCCTGGCGGACAGGGCTGAGGTTCTTCTCCCTTACCTAGTCAGGTCTGACTGGGCAGTTGCGCCCTGCCGGGACCTCCTACACCTCCTGGGCCTCAGGGCAGCCGGCTCCAGCTTGGTCTGTTCGACACACTGGTTCCTGCGTCCCCCTAGTGGGGACTGGCCAGCCAGCGGTCACAGTGCTGCGTTCCTCAGACCAGTTCGTGACTACAGCCCTGGAGTTAGGGGAACGCTCCCCCCTCGGACCATTCCAGCTCCTGCAGGAGAACATCCTGTTCGTCCGCCCTGAGTCGACTGTCTTCTCCGACCGATGCTTCTCGGATGGGTGGGGTTGCCCATCTAGAGGAATTCAGAATGCTTCGCCTCTGGTCCTCTCGGGAGTCCCGATGTCCTTCCTACCCACTGGAGCTCCAAGCGGTCCGCTTAGCTTGCACCGCTCGCTCCGTTTGCACAGGGTCTAGTGGTTTAAGTCCAAGTGGACAACACCACGACCAGATGCTACCTACCCCACCAGGTTCGGTCGAGCCCCTTACCTCGGCGTAAGGAGGTTCTCCGCATTGGGTTTTTCACACAGCCGGAGGCGGTTTCCCAGCCATTTGATGGCAGGAGCCTCCAACACCCTGGCTGATGCCCTAAGCCGGGCATAGGCTGCGCGTCACGAGTGGTCTCCCCTGCTAGAGGTAGTACAGGATCTTCTCCCTCCTTCCCTCCAGGGAGAATACAAGGCCGAGACTGTCTCATGTCCACCCCCTCAGCAAGGTTGCTGTAGGGGATGCCTTTGAGACCGTGGACCCTGGGCCTCTTTTACGCCCTTTCCCCATTTCCCTTGACCCTCAGGCAAGGCCAGGAGGGACTAGATGCAGGTGATTCTGGTAGCCCCAGACTGGTTTTGCCAGCTCTGGTATCCAGCTCTCCTCAGTCTCAGCCCCAGGCTCCCGAGGCGGCTTCCAGTCCGCCCGGTCCTGATCTCTCTTTTCAGGGGAAGGTTTTCCATCCGGACCTTCAATCCCTGCACCTGAAGGCCTGGTCCCTGTGCGGCCAGGGGCCAGGCCTTGGGTCCTCCGGCAAGGTCCTCGGCGTTTTCGATGCATCCTGCTAGAAGTTGGCCAAACATGCTCGCCTTCAATTGGAAGAGTTCTCCACTTGATGATGGGATAGGGCCTGGCCCCTCTCCCGTCCCTGGGCGAGCACCTCGGACCATGTGCGGTCCGTTCTCTGAACTAGGGCTTCGGCCGACGACCCTCTAGGTGCTTCTGTTGGTCACCCTGTCTTCGGGCGTGGGCTGGAAGGCAGTCAGCTCACAGAAAGGTGGTCTGGCACTTTTCTGGGCCTCTATCACACCTCCCCTTTGGGAGTGATCCCCATTTCTGTGGGATTTTCGCTGGTATGGGCTTAGCTCACGGGCAAGCCGTTCGAACCTTTGCACAGGTGCGAGTTCCCCACCTGTTGTGGAAGAACACCTTCTTGGGGCTACTGTGCCATCCAGAAGGAGGGGAGAGTTCCAGGCGCTCCTTTGAATCTCCCTATCTGGTCTTCCACAAGGGACAAGGTTGTCCTGCGCCCCACCCGAAGTTCCTCCCGAAGGCGGTGGCGGAGTCTTCCCTACCGGGGTATTGTCTCTGCCGGGGTTCATCCCCATTCACACCTCGGAGGCCGTATATAGGTTCCATGGGACCCTATTTATCGCTCACCTACCCAGGGAGCGAAGGGCTGAAGTTCGGAGAGGTTCACCAGCTGTTTGTCATCTGCGCTGAAGCCGCACCTGGCAGACCTGCAGCCAAGCGGGGCCCGGCAGGCGGGTGGGTCACCTCCTGCATAGGTCTCTCCGCTATAGGTGGAAAAGGCGGGCATGGAGCCTCCCAGAGGGATAAGTGCTCATTTTACCGCCCTTCTGCTGCATCGGTGGCTGCTTCGAGATAACCGGTCCAGGATATCCGCTGGGCTTCTACCGAGGCAGGCTTACCGTTTCCCCTTCCACATCGACCTAGGGTCACGCCAGGATGCTGGTTGGGGCCTCGGTTCTCAGTCTTTCCTACCTAAGTTGGAATTGTCTGCCTTGCCTCCTCCTCCCGGAGAACTGCTAGGAGTCTGCCAATAGGTGTGGATGAACAACATATCCATGTCCCTAGAAATACAGGTTACTCACCAGCAACAGGAGTTCTAGGAATGGTATATATATTGTTCATTCTGTTTCCCTCAACCTCCCGGCTTAGCACAACCCTGGCTTGCCGCGGCTAGATCTGGCGTCATGGGCGGAGCAGAGAGTTTTACCACCTGGGTGGGTGGGAGGAGGAGCCAGCTTGAAGACCTTCCAGCAAGATTTAAAGCGGCAAGGAACCTGCCAATAAGTGTGGATGAACAACATATACCATTCCTAGAACTCCTGTTACAGGTGAGTAACCTGTATTTCCAGGACAAGGGAATCCAGCATTATGTAGGTAAGCCCCTCACCTACGGTGCTATGTCTTTTTCCAGGGCATATTTCAAGGACCTGTTTTATGTATCCTTTAAGGAAAAAAAGGATCTGAATCAAACTACCAGCTGCATCAGCAGTTTCTACAGGATGTGAACAATCATTAAATGTGTTTTTTAAACTAGGGACACTTTGAGGCCTGAGGGGGTTGACAGTGTCCCTTCAAAACTCAGAATCGTTCTGTTCAGTATAATAAAAACTTCTGGCAAATGTTTATGGACTTAACCAAAAATACCACATTTTACAGTCTCTTAATATTTCTGTTTGTGATGAGTGTTCTATAGCTACTATTCTTAATGATTTATTTGGAGAGTTAACCAAATTTGAAGATGGCTTCAGCAGTAGAGAACAGAAAGAACCTGAATGTGCCTTTGTCAGTAGTTACGTAAATGCTTGAGTTTTCATTTTAAATGTCTTTCTACTACATTATATTGAAAAATATAATCCTCGACCTGTTAATGGATCTTAGACTTTTTAAGTTAGGAAGGTAGGCAATGGTGGCACCATTAACTAAGCTCTTCAGTTTTTCTCTTTGTAGAGGACAGTATCCATCTTGTTGGAAGCAGGCCACTGTATGGCCTCTGCATAAAGACGGATCAGTTATGGATCCTGGTAATTATAGACCGATACCGTTGTTAGCCCCACTATGAAAAATATTGGAGTGAATTATTTTTGACCAAATTTGAGTTTTTGACCAAGTATAATCTTTTCAAAACTGCCCAGCAGGGGTTTAGACAAAAATACAATACTCTGCCTGCCTGGTTGATGAGCTTCACGGACTATGTCCACCAGGCTCTTGATATAGGGAACCTGATGGTAGCTGTGTTTGTGGATCTCGCCAAGGCATTCGACTTAACAGATCATTCTTTGTTATTAAAAAAAACTATCACAACTTCAGTTTTCTAATGTAATTAATTGGTTTAGTAGTTGTTTGAAAGATAGGGAGCATAGAACAGTGGTCAGAGGGACTTTTTCTGATTACTGGAAGACTGATTATGGAGTACCTTAGGGATCCATCCTTGGTCCGCTGCTTTTTTCCCTGTTTTTGAATCCGGAAAAGATTAAGGCTTCAGGCAGCTCTTCGGCTTCTTTGCACCCTATCAAGACTTCCAGGCCTTCGGCTTCCTCCACTCCCGGGCCTCTTCGAAGTCTTCAGACCGTCTCCAGGCCAAGTCTTCTTCCTCAGACCGACGCCGGGACCCCGACTCCAGATCGGTCTCCCAGGGGTCTGGATCCCCCTGCCTAGGAAGACCAAGGACCTGACGTCCCTGAAGCGGATAACGGACCCGACATTGGCCAAACACCGGAAGTCGGTCAGACGGTTGCCGGAGCCGAAGACATCGGCCAAACAACCAGACGTCGGTCAGGCATTCGCCAGAGCGAAAGATGTCGGCCAAGCACCCGATGTCAGTGACACAGTTGCTGGAGCCGAAGACTGCCCCCCGTCACCGGTGGACAGCGGTCACCTGGACTCCACAGAGGAGGATCTGACATTGCCTGAGGACTAGGGTGGGGACACCGGGCTTCCACAGGAGCCTTCACCCATCCCGGAGACACTTTCAGACCAGACACCTGACACCAGCGCCAGGTCCGTCGTCTGGTATGAACATCCAAGATGTCAAAGATCTCTTCACTTTCTGGTGGGACACAATAAAGAAAGATGTGATCCCAATTAAACCATCTCCTTCACCTCCTACTCCCCCTCTTCCACCGTAGGGGCCAGCAGGACGACCACCGACCCCCAAGGAGCACACTCCACCTTCTGGGGAAGATCTCGGGAACGGAGAAGGCCTCCTTCAAGATTTCCCTCTGGGTCTCCCAGCCCTAAGTGACTCAGACGCCGACAGTCCACTTTGCCAGGGGAGGATTCTAGACTGGACGCTTAAGACACTGCCAGGTCTCCTTCTCCACTCAGCATCCCATCACCTGACCCACAAGACCTGCCCAGGTCACCTCCGGATGATCCCTCATTTTCCGAGATTATGAGGCACATCCAGGACAGCATGGGATGGGATTCGGAAGATCTCGACCCCGAGAGACAGCACCTCGCGCGTTACCTTCGGCAGAAGGATCATAAACCTGTGGTAGTGCCACCCTTGGTGGATACTTTCGCGGACGTCACCAAGACTGCATGGAAGCGTCTGCACTTCACCCCCGCTGTGCCGAAGAACACTGACCGCCTGTACAAGGCCCCGAAAGAAGACCAGTACTTGGCGCAACAACCTCTGGCTGACTCCCTGGTCATTACGGCCTCTCATGACAGATCCCCAACGACCACAGCATCTGAGCACACAGCCACCGGACCAGGAATCCAGGCAGTTGGATGCCCTGGGGTGGCGCATGTATGCGGCTGCTACATGCTCCATCAGGTCCCTGAACTATCTGTCTCGTATGGTTCCGTTTCAGAATGCTCTGTGGGAACATGGTCAGGACCTAGCTGATAAGCTACCTCATGGCGAACAGACGGAGGAGCTCTTGAACCTCCTCTGCACAGGGTCAGACATGGGGGCCCAGGAGTTACGAGCTGCATACGATTCTGCGGACTCGTCTGCTGGAGACGCAGCTTCGGGCATCTGTCTCCGGAGACACTCCTGGCTCCATGTCTCTGGTTTTACCCTGGACGTACAGAAAAGTATTCTTGACGTCCCGTACAACAGAGAAGTCCTGTTTGGTGAACACTCAGAAAAGGTTATCACCAAGCTTCAGGATGCCGGGAAGGCAGTAAAGTCTGTGCAGGCCATGTACAGATCCAAATATGGTTCCTTTCGTAGGAACCAGAACAGTTTTCGCGGCCGGCAACGACACCAGCCACGTTCCGACCAGCAACAAAGGGCACTTTCCATCGTAAAGCCCAGTCCAAATCTTACCCAGGCAGAGGTCAGCGATATACCAAACCGGCGCAGCCTGCGGGAACCAACGCTGCCACAGCATGACTCCTTCCTGGCCCCCACCCCTCCTCTGGATCAATGGGCAGAAAAGGTCGGGGGTCACATCGGTCGCCACTTTTCAGGGTGGCAGTCGATTACTGCTGACCAGTGGGTACTTCAAATGGTAAAAAGATGTCACTTTATAGAATTCCTTGACCACCCACCATTAAGACCTCTGCTGCTTTCCCGTTACTCGGGTCAGCATGCACTGCTCATACAGCAGGAGGTGCTCAGACTTTTGGGAAAGGAAGCTATAGAGCACGTACCAAGGAAACAGAGAGGTGCAGGTTACTATTCCCACTTCTTTCTGGTTCCCAAAAAGACAGGGGACCTCCATCCGATACTGGATCTCAGCAATCTCAGCGCTTCGGTCCTCTACAAATGCTTCCAGATGGTGACCCTTCCTGGTCTGATACCCAAGCTCAAAGCAGGGCGCCTTCCTAGCATCCCTGGACATACAGGATGCTTACCTGCACATACCCATTGCTCGAGTGCACAGGAAGTTCTTACGCTTCGAATTTCTAGGTCACCATTATCAGTTCCGAGCCCTCCGTTTTAGACTGTCATCGGCACCTTGGGTGTTCACGAAGTGCATGGCAGTCATAGCGGCGGCTCTAAGGAGACAAGGCCACTACGTGTTCCCCTACCTGGATGACTGGCTTCTCATGGCACCCTCTCTGGAGGCCCTGTTGTCCGATATTCACTGTACTCAGTCTCTGTTCGAGACGGGCATCATTATCAATCAGGAGAAGTCACACCTGGTTCTGTCACAGTATCTGCAGTTCATAGGCGCAGTTCTGGACACCGTCCAAGGGAAAGCTTTTCTTCCCCAGGACCGAGCGGAACACATCAGATCTCTCATCATGGACATCTTGTCAAAGAAGACCGCCCCAGCTAGACTGGTCCTTTGCCTGCTTGGACATATGGCTGCGTCCATTGCAACAGTCCCGCTAGCCTGTCTCCACATGGGTAACCCAGTGGCTGTTACAGGTTCAGTGGGATCAGAAGCAGGACGATTTGCAGCTCCCAATTAGAATCACGAAGGCCGTAATCCAGGATTGGCAATGGTGGCTAAATTCAAAGAACCTATTGGCGGGAGTCCCCTTCATTGCACCGTCTCAGATTGTGTCGCTCTCCGCGGACGCCTCAGAGTTCGGTTGGGGAGCACACCTCGACGGGGTCAGGTCTCGGGGGTTTATGGACACCCCAGGAAACTCATATCCACATAAACATCTTGGAAATGAGCAGTTCTTCACGTCCTGCAGGCTTTCCAGTCAGAGATCCGACCAGGTGCTTTTCTGTTACAAAGAGACAATACCACTGTAATGTATTACCTCAACAAACAAGGAGGCACCCATTCCTGCCTGCTTTGCAGGGAGGCTATGAGGGTGTGGGATTGGGTACTACAACACGGCGCAAACCTCATTGCTGTTCATGTCCCAGGAGTGGACAACGTCATCGCAGACAGCCTGAGCCGCCCTCAGGCCAGAGTCCATGAGTGGAACTACTCCAAGAGGTAGTAGAGGATCTGTTTTCACAGATGGGGCACACCAGAGTTAGACCTTTTCGCGTCTCCATACAACGCAAAACTGCCCAATTTCTGCTCACTAGATCCAGGGCTTGGTGTTTTCTGGCGAGACGCGTTGTCCCTCTCCTGGACGGGCAGATTCCTCTACGCATTTTCCTCCCTTCCCGTTGATCCAGAGGGTCCTTTTGAAACTGCAGAGAGCAAGCGACACTGATATTTATCGCTCGGTTTTGGCCCAGACAGATCTTATCTGTGTTAATTTTCACTATTCATCACAGATGGGTATCTGGCCGGAGGTCAGAGACCCGCAGGAGCCTTTTTTTTTTTTTTTTAAAGGTAGTGGAGCCGACACATCGGCGCCGCCCTTGAACTTGACGCACTGTGTGGCTTTCAGCGGAGTTGGCAGTTAGGCTGTAGCCGACTCCGCCTGCCTGCCAGTTCTTCCTCTTCCGCCGTAGAGGTCGCCTCGTGGGACGCTCTGAAGAAAATCCTAGGCCTGCTAGTTTTTCGAAGTCCTATCCTTCGGCACCAAAGTCCGTTGGTCCTCCTGCCGGTTCTGCTTTTGCCACTACTCGACGTCGCCTGGCAAGATCTTTCCTTATCTTTATATTTCCGCGACGTCGAGTCTGTTTTGGGTGTTTTTTTCCCCGTAGGTCATGTCTCGGTCGGAGGGCAGGAAATCTTCCAAGATGGGTCGGCCCCCCATGCGGACGAAATTTCTCCATCACCGACCAGCACGACTGGTGTCTCTCGTGTCTTGGCCCGCTTCATGACATGGATTCGTGCGATGCCTGCTTGTCCATGGACCGCCGGGTCCTCGAACAACGCGCGTGGAAAGTGGGGAGAGCTCCGCCGACTTTCGGAAGTCGGGTACTAACTCGTCGGGCCAAGCCATGCTCTCTTGGCTTTTCCTCTGAGTCCCCCCTCGGTTCTGTACGGACTGAGGAGGAGGGAGCCTCGGCTACTTGTAGCCTAGCCATTGCCGAGGCTTCTTTTCGCGGCCTTGGGAGGCCTGTCCGCTCCTTCCCAGGAGCGGGCGGGGCCCGCCATGGCAATCGCCCATTTGGGGGTTACTGTTCCCCTGGTGTCGCTTCCGCGGCTCGGAAGGCCCGGGTTGGCGCTGTGGGCCCTGATGGGGCCGTTGTTGGTGCCGGCTTGTCATGCGGCGCCATTACCTCTGTCGAAGCCGTTCGCGGCGCCGGCACTGTTAGCGGCGCCGTGAGATCTACCCGCGGCGCTGTCCTTTGCCACGTCTTGCAGTGCGAGGTTGAGCAGCGCCCCGTGTCCTCGAGCTCGGCGCGGCGTCGTCCCACCCTTGGTGCCGGATAGCGGGCGGCGCTGTGCTCGGTGCCGTGTCGCCGCGGGCCGTCAGCGGTGCTGTCCCAGCTCTCGGCACTGTTCGCGGCACCGGGGAGCCGGGGGTGGTTCCGAGGGTGCAGCCGGGACTGTTGGTGCCATCTCCGTCCTCGGCGCCGCTCGCGGTGCCTTGGGACTGGATGGTGCCGTGACTGGTCCCGGCTCTGGATCTCTGGCTCGAGTTGGGGCCGCGCCTCCCTCGGATTCCGCTCGCGGGGTTGCGGGAGGTGCTGACACTGACTCGGGCACAGCTGTGGTCTCTGGGCCTGGTGGTAAGGATGGTTCTGCCCGCCCTCCCACAGTTTGGCACAGGGCTTCGGACTCTATCTCCTCGGAGACTGAGTCGAGCTCTGGGTCAGACGTGCAGTCTGACCCCTCGGGGTTGACTGTTGAGGTGGGCAGCACGGTGGTCTCTTCGACCAGTCGGAGTCAGCCCCCTTCTGAGGTGAGGTCGGTGGCTACCGAGACTAGGGTCAGGGGTGCTGACCAGAAGGCAGTGGTGCGGGCTACCATAGCTCTGCAGCCTGGTCTTGGCGGTTTCACTGACCCCTCAGTTGTGGTACCCCCTCCGGTGGTGTGCCTTGATCGCCCAACTTTGGGGCCGATCGGAGCACCTGCAGGGGGGAGGGTACTGCACCCTGGATAGCCCCTTCGGGGGCTGCCCTGAGATGCCAGCCACCTAGGCTGGCCCTCTGGAGGAGGAGGGCTCTTTCAGACTCCGAGGGGTCAAGGGGTGTCGGGTCGGCGCGCCGGCCTTTTTCTGGGGTCCACCCGGGCCCTGGGAGAAACCGTAGTGTGGATCTCCGCTCTTCCTCCTCGGTCTCTTTGAGAGAGTCCCGTTCTTTTGAGGCAGGGGACCGTCCTTCTAGACCTATACGGCCCCAGTCGCCTCACAGAGGGGATTCTTCCGGGCGCAGCCAAGACAGTACTGATGTGGTTGTTCAGCTGTTGGCTGTGGGGTCTTCCGGGGCACCTTCTTCCACGGGTGCTCACGGTCCGCTCCTTAGCCCAGGCGGAGGTCAGCCGACATCTCTTCTCGGCTCTGTCCCCATCCCTCTGCCGCACACTCCTGCGCTCCCAGGCATCCTCGGTCCTAGTGGCCCTCTCACCTGGGAGCAGTTCAGAGCGGTGGCTGCTCGGTTCCCTGCTTACGTTAGGGCAATGGACAGCCAGGTTTTTCAACCCCCATGCAGCCACCCACTGAACAGACGGTGACCTCCAGCTTCTCATCCCCCTCCTCGGGGGAGAGGAGCTCTCTGTCCACATCTCTCCGGATGCTGATATCTCTGAGTATCAGCGATTCCTCGTGAGGATGTTGGAGGATTTGCACCTTTCTCCTTCCACTATTAGCAATCCTGAACACTCGGCGCATGCCTTTCTAGGCGATTTTGGCGAGGCCACCCTTGTGGTGCCGCCCTGGCCGGCTCACTTTCAGGAGGCGTCGTTGCGGTCCTGGCAGAGGCCCTTCTCCGGAGTTCCTGCCCCTAGGGATCTCAGCCAGAGGTATTGCGCACCCCCGGAGTCTGCAGGTTCCATGCCTCATCCACAGTCTGGATTGACGCAGTTGGATACTCCTGATGGGCTTCGCGCCCTTCACCGTGACCGGCCCCCAGATCAAGACTCCTTGGATTTTGATTTCTGGGGTAGGAGGACTTTCTACTCGGCACGGTTACTTCTCTCTATCTCTGCACATCAGGTCCACTACGCAACCTACGACAGGTTCTTGTGGTCCAGGATAGGTCAGCTCCTAGCCTCATTGCCTGACATGGAGCAAACCGGACAAGCCATTGCACTCTCTGCGCGTGGCCTGGAGCTAGCAAGGCACCAAGCGAGGACATCTTATGATGCAAACGAGGTAGCTACCAGGGTCGTAGGGACAGCAATCTGCACTAGGCGGACGGCATGGCTACATCTTTCCCGGTTGTCACCCTTGGCCCGGCGTATGGTGATTAACTCCGCCCACCAGGGAACCTACCTTTTCTCCCGCAGAGTGAGATGGCGCTTGGGGCAACTTCCTTCCCCCTCCGGGGGGACTCTGTCTCTCTCTCCCCACTCTCGGACCTCTCCAGGCCCTGGAGGTTCCCCCCTTAGTGTGTCACCCACTGAGGGCTAAGGGACTTTGTCCCTTAGGGTGTAAAAGAAAACCCCCTTGAGGACTCGGTACTCACCATCTGTGATGAATGGTGAAGATTGACACAGATGAGATATGAAAGTAGCATTCTACCGTAATTATGATCTTTCTGTGTATCTTCACCATTCATCCCAACCCCACCTCCATCCCCCTGGGGCCTCAGTCTCTGGGTCCCCTTCCCTCTCTGTGACGACTCCTCCCCTCCTTAGTAGTGGGGTAAAATAGGGACACACAGGGGAGTATTTTTCCAGGAAGAGTGGATAGCTCGAGCAGCACTCCTTCTCCAGTACCTTGTCTCCACCCCTGTGGGGTGGGAGTTGGTAGTTGCCCTCCTTCTCTCCTCCTCCCTGTTTCCATCCAACCTATTTCTCCTAAAAAAAAAAACTTTTTCACCAAAAATCTTTTCTTGAGAGGGTGCTGAATCCCTGTATCCTGTCCTTCTTCCAGAATAGCTGACTCTGCTTATCTGGAGTGTTTGTCAGTTATTCCGTGCCTTGAATTCTGTCAGAAAGCTTTGCTACTCCTTGCAGTTCCTATACAATCTGGAGACGGACCAGGGTCCGGGATATATTATCCTTCTCCCCTCTCTTCTAAATTCTTTACCCACCCTACCCCCGCCTTCTTCCGTTTCCAGAGATTGGGGCCCCTCCCAGTCCTCTTTAGTTTCTAACCTCTTTCTTTTCTGTCCTCTGTCGTTATTTTTTCTTTTAGTTCATACATATTTTCCTTTTTCTGTCCCTTGGACTCTCTTGTCCCACCCTCCACTCCCTTCCTTCCTCTTACCTCTCCGGCGACTCAGAACTGGCAGGCAGGCGGAGTCGACACAGCCTAATGGCCAACCAGCGAGCGCCACACAGTGCGTCGGCCTCGAGGGTGGCGCCGATGGTGTGTCGGCTCCGCCAGCCTTTTAAAAAAATAAATCTCCCGCGGGGTCTTGACCTCCGGCCAGATACCCATCTGTGATGAATGGTGAAGATACACAGAAAGATCATAATTACGGTAGGTATGTAATTTTCATATTTGGTTCCTCCTGCTACACCAGCTGTCCCGGGAACCTCCGGTTCTTCTGCCAGTCAGCTCTCACTTATTGTCTCAGGAGGCAGGCTCTTTTGTCCATCCGGACCTTCGCTCTCTGAACCTGCATGCCTGGCTCCTAGAGACATGGCTATCATGCGGTACAGGGTCCCGTAAGAGGTAGCATATATTCTAGCGGCTGCTAGAAAGCCAGCTACTCACGCTAGATAACGCCATGAAATGGCGCAGATTTTGCCTCTGGGCTCAGGCACAGGGTTTTTTCCCAATGGATTGTCCGGAAAGGTCGGTCCTGGACTACCCCCTGTCTCTTTCAGGCAGGCGTGGCCTACTCCTCTATTAAAGTACACCTTTGTGCCATCTCAGCCTATCACACACCTATAGGCCAATGTCCCATAACTCAGTTGGACACAGCACGAGCCTTCCTGAGAGGTGTTCTCCACCTTAGACCTATTAAGGATCCTATTCCTCCATGGGATTTACCTTTTGTCGTGGAGCAGCTTACGCTGCCACCTTTTGAAACAGCCACGGATTGCGAGCTACATTTCCTTACATGGAAGACGTTATTTTTAGTTGCCGTTACTTTGGCCAGAAGAATTTCTGAACTTCATGCACTGATGTGCAAAGAACCTTATTTGGTTTTTCACCAGGACAGGGTGTCCCTACGGACAAATCCAAAGTTTCTACCTAAGGTGGTCTCAGCTCTCACCCTTAATCAGGACATAGACTTACCAGTGTACTTTCCTAAGTACTCTAATAGAGGAGAGGCCCTGTTGCACACTTTAGATGTGCATAGGTGTCTAAGATACTACCTGACCAGAACCAGACACCACCGAAAATCTGACCAGCTTTTCGTCTGCTTCGCCCACAGGATGATGGGCGCTCCCGTTTCTAAACAATCGCTGTCCAGGTGGCTCATCCATTGTATCACCTTCTGTTACCAGAAGCGTAACAAATCCTAACCGGGCTTGGTTAAGGGTTATTCCACAAGGGGGGGTGGCTACCTCCTTTGCGGCCATGAAGAACGTGTCCATTTCAGCCTTCTGTGCGGCAGCTACTTGGAGCACTGTGCACACCTTTATCAGGCATTGTAGGTTGGACGTTGCATAGACGGAAAGAGCTGGATTTGGTCTAGCAGTCCTTCAGGGACTTCCGTCCTAGGCTTCTGTCCAACTAGCGATCTCTACCTTGCCTCCTCCCACCTGCGAGGGATTTCCAATATTGCTTGCGAATCAGTCCTAATGGTGTGACCTGCTGCAAGAGCTGCGTCTCGAAGTAAGATAGTACCGTTACATAAGAACTGGATCTTCGAGAACAGCTCTTGCAGCAGGTAGTTTCCCTCCCACCATCCCCTCTGGAGGTAGAGTTGTTCCAATATCCTTCTCTTAGAATTAGGTGTTTCTAACACCGCTCTCATTACCTTTTGATGGCGGATCCTCAGTCTCCACTTCTGATGTCATTTAGCAGCCGGGAGTCTCTGGCGGGAGAACTGGGGATTCCGGGGGGGGGGGACTGCCCCCTTTTGTAGGATGCATGACGTCAGGGACAGTGCCTGCTGAATACGGCTAGCTAGAAAAATTTCCATGGGGTCCTGGCGCCTCCCGGTTTCAGTCCTAATGGTGTAACCTGCTGCAAGAGCTGTTCTCGAAGATCTTCTGTTAAGGTAAATTCTTACGTAACTGTAATTTCTTTGGGGATTATGTTAAATTTAAAAAGGCAATGTTTGTTCATAAGACTGTTTTGGGGAAAACACCAGTTTGAATTGAAGAACTTTTTTTTTCTTTCAACAAAACAAATATTGGTACCCGGCAATCTCATATATTTGGTTTTAGGCTTCCTTTTATGCATACTTCATTAGGTCAGAGGTCTAAGGTTTATCTAGTTTTTATTATTTACAGTAATCTTCCCTCTAAAGTTACTAATTGTAGAACAATGTCATTTAAGCATAAACTGCTTGCTCATTTTAAATTACAGCAGGTTTGTGACTTCGTGTAATTTTACTGTGCTTCATTTTTATTTTTCTGTCTGAATATAACTTGGTCACTTGTAATAATTGCTCACAAGGTTTACCAGTATAATATAAAAATGAGAAGAAATGTTTGTTTTTGTTTTTTTTTTTGGGGGGGGGGTTATCCCTCCACCTGTCCTGTCTTTGACTGCTCGCTCAGTCTGAGTCCAGCTACTTCACTTCTTGCCATGTTGGTCCACTATCACATGATTCATCTATGTGGGAGGTCACTACAAAAACAAATAAAGCCAATATAGGAAATGAGGTAGGCAGTGAGTGTCAAAAGAAGGCCTTCAAAAGATATAAGGAAAAGCAAGAGGTGGAGGCATTATCTTTTAGGAAGAAAGATAAACGTGGAAATTGTTCTGTCAGGAGGGGTGGTGGAGGATGACAAATACAAGGCAGATGTCTTCAGTCAGTACTTCTGCTCAGCTTTCATGCTGGAGAGTGAAGGGCCATTGCCAGAAAGTGGAATAAGGAAGGTGCTTGCAGCCCTCAAGGTGGATAAGGCACCAGAACTTGGACGGCTTATACCCAGGGGTGCTTATCATTGGAGAAAGGTATGTTGCTGGTGGATTGGAGGTCTTTAGACATAGTAATGCTCCATAAGGCGGGTCAAGGGAATTCCTAGGAATGTACATGCCGGCTAGCCTTATTTGCATTAAAGGTAAGCTGATGGAGACCCTAGTCGAGGTAGTGATAGTAGCCTACTTTTACATTTTTTGGCCGGGAAAGCCGCACTGAGCTTGAAGCTAGTTTCCAGGTGTGTCCCATCTGCACATGGAGGTTAAGTGATTTACCCAAGGTGACACAGTATCCACATGGAGGTTGTGGGATTCAAACTCTGATCTGCTGGGTTCTCCAGGTTCACAGCTTAGTGCTCCAAGCTTTAGACTATACTATCGCCTACTAAGAGGCTAATGTGTTGCAGGAAAACAAGCAACACAGATTTGTGGCAGGAAGATTGTGCCAGACCAGCCTACTGTTTTTTTGACTGGGTCTTGTGGGCAGTTGATAGAGGGCAGGCTGTAGATCTACTTTGCTTCAGTTTCAGCAAAGCCTTCAATTCAGTACCATACAGGAAGCTGCTGAAAGACCTGGAGTGAGAAAGGATTAGACAGGTGGGTAGTAAGGGTTGTGGTGGGGGGGTTCATAAGCAGGGTGCTGCAGGGGTTGGTCCTTGGACCAGACTTACCCAGTATGTTTATTTGTGGCATAGGGGAGGGTATCTTGGGCAAGATGCATCTCTGGCGGCAACAAAAAAGTGTAGCAGGGTAGCCAGTTGGGAGGGGTTGTGGGAGCTAATAAGGCATCTGGAGAGGCAGGAACAATGGCAATTGAAATTCAGTGCCAAAAAAAATGTAATGCACTTTGGCGAAAAAAAGAACCATTTACAGAGTACTGGATTGGGGGTTGGGTTAGGTTGGCTACAGTTGCTGAGGAAAGGGACCTGGGAGTCATTAATTACTCCCTCATGTAATCCAGTCAGTGCAGCAAAGCAACAAGCATACTGGGATGCATTGGAAGAGGATTTAATAGCAGGAAGGAGAAGATAATATTGTTCCTGTACAGGTCCTTGGTGAAGCCCCCTTGGAGTACTTGTACCAGTTTTGGAGTGTGCACCTAAGAAAGGAGAGGGAATATGCAAGAGAGCATGCAGCGCAGTATCACCAGGATTATCCAGGGATAGAAAGGCAAATGTTATGATGAACGACTGGAGGTCCTTAAATTATAAATGAGTTCGAAAAGTGGGGGTGAGGTGGGGCAGGCACATAGGGCTGATAAATCCAGTAAGAGCAACCAAAGAGGAAGAGGGATTAGGGGAAGGAGGTGGTGATATGGTGCATGAGTTAGGACTAGGTGCCTCTTTAAAACAGAAGGTTAGGGGGTGGGTAGTAAATTCTTAATGGCCATACTGGATGAACCCTTGGTCTTTATCTGCTGGTGACATCTGCACTTCTGTGTACTGAGTTGGTGATGGACTGAGCCAAGACATTTCAGACTCAAATTCTAGCACAGTCATTGTCTGTGTGACAATGAGCAAGCCCTGACCTGTGTGGGCAGAGCTGAAATGAAGTTGGATCTCAGTTGAGGTACCAAGTGTAAATATGTACAAGGTACAAAAATGTCAACCCTTGGTGGTGCTGATGTGCGTATTTGTTACTGCAGGTGATGGAGTATGAATATGAGTCTGAGATGGAGGAGACCTATCGCAACAGCTTGTTCAAAACCTTCAAGAAGACCTTGGATGATGGTTTCTTCCCCTTCATCATTGTTGATGCTATTAATGACAAAGTCCGGCACTTTGAGCAGTTTTGGAGTGCTGCTAAGACCAAAGGCTTTGAGGTAGGCACTTTCCTGTGCAGAACATCTGTGCACTCATATTTTTGATTTCTGTATGATGCAGACCTGGTACAGAGTTAAAGAATGCAAGATCATGTGAAGAATCACACTGTGGCAACTCCTTTGGTTGTAACAGCCTATTCAGTGGATTGCAGGGTCTAGTGGTTTACTAGAAAGTGTTCCTGCTATGGGGTCTGTTGGCTGAGGTTTTAAACAAACTGTGCCTTTGTTCCCACTGAGATTTTTCTTTTCTTCACTAAAGCAATCTGAAAACTTCAAGACACAAAAATACTTAATTGATGGCCATAGTCTAGATGTGGAAAAAGGGGAAGTCCAGCCAGAATCAGGGGATCGTAGTGTGAATTGTTTGAAATAAAAAGGAAACTGACGTTACACGTTGGAGTGCAGCTGTTACTTCTCTGACCTTTGTTTGTCTGGGCCCAAGGAACCAGGAGCAAAGTTTTTGCAAGTGGGCTGACCATGGCTACCAGGTATAGTGCCTGCACATGTGCAGTATGCCAGCCAGTGACCACTGGCAGCTGCCTCACTAACCACCGGTCTATTCTTGCTGCTGAGTGCACACCTTGAGATTGCAGCACCTCTAGTCTTGTTGGTGCTATGTTTTGAGTGTCACCATTATTTTAACTTCCTTGTGGTGTCACTTGTATTTTTTATTTTTCCACGATGTCAGAGTCCTATAAGAAAATGCCAAAATATTTGGCAACAGCCCTTCATGGGTCTTTGCCCCTGTGGGGAACAGATGGCTGTTCTAGACTGGCGATAAACCTGTGTGACCTGTCTTGGACAGGAGCATGGCATGGATGCTTGTGACGCCTGCTCCTCTAAGGACCACTGCACTCTAGAGAACCGCACACTGATGTGGGGTTGTCCGAGTCCCCCCCCCGCAAGCGTTGCATAGGTGCATCCCAAGCTCAGGTCATTAGACTTTCCTCTAGTCCTCTTCCCAGGACCTCCGGTTCAGTGGAAGTATGGCGTTCTCCACAACTTCACTGCACTGAGGCTTTAGGAGACTCGGTTGGGTCTGTGGGGCAGTGGATTCCTTCTGGGAGGTCAGCTGTGAGTGTTCCACAGTCTGTTTGCCCTGAGCAGCAGACGTCTCTGGTGGCAAGGCTGCAGCTTGTACCCATTGTTTACACCAGTGGACACCTCTACGTCGTCCGGCTTCACCTATGCTGGTTGTCACTTTTCACCGTGGCAACAAGGCAGGTGGCTCCAGAGATGACACTGGGCCTCCCACTGTGTCAGTAGAGGGACAGGAACAAGGGCTGTTGTCCACACTACCAGTTGAGATGTCAGTGGCCATGATGTTAGTTTTGGGCCTGGCTCGGAACGAAGTGCTGACAGCTGTGTCGTCCCCAACTCTGGTGTCGGTGACACAGAGTAGGGTAGTGGCTCTAGGAGTGACATTGAAGTCAGCACCACCAAGTAGGGTGTTGAGAGCAGTAATGACTGGTGAGCCACTGATCCTAAGCACAGTGCCAGAGGTGGTGCTAAATCGAACTTCGAGAAACAGTTCTTGCAGCAGGTTACACCATTAGGACTGAAGCCGGCAGGCGCCAGGACCCCATGGAAATTTTCTAGCTAGCACTATTCAGCGGGGACTGCCCCCGACGTCAGGCACACTACATAAAGAGGTGGTCCCCCAGAATCCCCAGTTCTAGGGACATGGATATGTTCATCCACATTATCTGGCAGGTTCCTTGCCGCTTTAAATCTTGCCGGAAGGTCTTCAAGCTGGCTCCTCCCACCAACCCGGGTGGTAAAACTCTCGGCTCCGCCCCATGATGCCAGATCTTCCTTACCGCTTGGAAGCTCAGGTTCCCTCCTTAACGCTTTGCGTGTTAGACTGGATCCTAACTCTTCGGTTCGTCCGAAACTCGTTGTAAAATTATCAAGACTTCAGTCTTCCTTTTCTCTCGCGGCTGCGATGGACAAATCGACTCCTGGTTTTTGGCGGTGTCCTTGTGGGCAGATGATGTCCAGGATGGATCTGCACTCCACGTGCGTTTACTGCCTCGGCCTAGAACACGACCCGCAGGCCTGCGAGTCTTGCTGTTCGTTGTCAGCCAGCGTCTTGGAGGACCATGCTGCCCGGTTGAAGCTTGGGCGCCCCAAGAAGCGCTACCCGCAGGTAAAGTCGAAAGAGGCCCATTGGGCAGTTACTGCGGAGGCTGGCTCGGCCGAGCAGCTCGAGCAGATGATCGCCCTCGAGGAGGAGGCGGGCCGCATCTTCCTCCTCCTCCTCGGTTGCGGCATTTATCCTGCTCTGTTTGGGTACCTCGTATTCTGCTTCGTTCAAGGAGCTTTGCCATTCCCTTTCCACGAAGGGAGAGGGGCCATCGGGACATTTCTCTTGGTCCAAAAAGAAGGATCCCAAGGGTAAGTCCCATTGTTGGCGTTCGTGGGAGCGGGAGAGGTCCCCTTCCCCGGACAGCTGACCGTCGACTTCGGTCGAGGTTGCGGCTGAGGCTGCTGGCTTCACGGCGTCCCCGTCAGGTCAGCCGGCCGAGACAGCCGACAACGCGGTCAAGATTTTTCTCTACCCGTCAGACGGTTTGTCAACTGGTGAAGCCGACAACCCTTCTTCGATGGTTCCCCCGGTGGAAACTGAGGATTTGCCTGCACCATCGGTGCAGCAGTCCCTGGTTAAGACGTCCGAGCTGAGGGAGGAGCGGGTGTCCCCCGCTCCCTCCCAGGCCCGCCCGCCGACACACCGAGGATCTCGGTCTCGGACCTCTTTTCAGTCCAGCCGATCCCGCCGACATCGGCGGTCTCAGTCTCTGCACCGAGGTAAGCGGAGACGCCGCTCCTCCTCGGATGAGGAGAGGCTTTGGCGAAAATTGCGTCGATGCTACGAGGAGCTGATGTGGCAGCAGTTACTTTTGTCCGGGACTAAGTCGACACCGACGCCTTCCCCGGCCATTAGGTGGCTGTCACCCGAGCGGCCGAAACAACCCCTTGCTGCAGTCGAGATGCCCAAGCCTGGGCCGGTTGTTCGGCCGAAACCTGCTGCCCCACCGATTGTGGTGGAACCTCCGCCTCCACAACCGAAATCGGGGGCGCCGACCAAGGACTCTCGTTCGGGTCAAGGCCAGCCCCACAGGTTGTCTGTCACCCGTGGAGGCCTTTCCTGTGGCTGAGGCCATTGTCGGCCCAGCCTTGGAGCTTTGGCAGCGGCTTGCTTCCTGTCCTGCGCCGCCAGCGGGCCAGGAAGTATCACGGTCCCCTACCAGCTCTTTGCCGGGTTTTGAGCACCCCTCTGCCGAGGGGTTGGTCGCCGACAGCGTTTTTCGGCATTTCGGAAAGCGCTAAGGCGTGGACAAGCCCCCAACAAGGAGTCAAAAGCTGGACTCGCGGGCGCAAGGTGTGCGCTTTCAGTCCTCGCCTTGGCCTCGGCTTGGCCATGCTGATGGCACACTTCTCCCACGCCCTCATGGGCTCCCTGGATGAGGTGATCCCTCATCTCCCGGCCGACCTCCAGACCATGGTCCGGGACCAGGGTAGGGTGGTGGCGAAGCAGCAGCTCCAAACAGCTCTGGACATAGGGGACTCCTGTGCCAGATCGGTTGCGGCCACAGTGGCCATGCGCTGCAGAGCATGACTGAGGATATCCACCTTTACGGCGGATACCCAGCACAAGTTGGCGGATGTCCCCTTCTTGGGGACCGACCTCTTCGGCCCTGGAGTGGAAGGTCACCTCCAGCGGATCGAAAAGTCCAATGCCACTCTGGACTCTGTCACCTCCGCCCAGAAGGACAAAGGCTGCGTCCAGCAGCAGCACAAGCCCTTTCGTCCTTCTGCGCCTGCGGCACGTCCGGCCCAACAGCACCAGCATCAGGGCCAGCAGGCTTGTGCTTGGCATCCCAAACCCAAGCCTGCGGCTTCCTCCAACAGGAAGCAGGGAGGTAAAGGCCCAGGAGGTCCCTCGGCCGGTCCCTCCTCCAAGCCTGCCCAGTGACGGGTTGAGGAGTGTCGCCCCCAGCCTCGTCACTCCCCCCTGGGGGGACGGCTCCGCCACTTCCTTTCCGCCTGGTCCACTATCACCACGGACCGCTGGGTGTTGGAGGTGGTAGGAAAGGGCCTGCCTCTGGAGTTCGAGCAGACCCCACCCTTTTGAGCCGTCGCCCCTCTGGGGGGCTACGGGTTCCCGCAGACCTCGCTCGATCAGGCCCGCCTGAGCCGATATGCTCTGCTCCTCAAAAAGAGGTGATCAGGAAGGTGGCGGATCCTTCTCCAGACCCGGGTTTGTGTCCAGGTATTTCCTGGTCCCAAACGGACAGGGGGCTGGCGCCCCATTCTCAACCTGCATGACCTGAACAGGTTCCTAAGGTCTTGGACCTTCAGGATGGTCACTCTGGCTCAGATAATACCATCCTTGGAACGAGGCGGTGGTTCTGTTCCCTGGACCTCCAGGATGCTCTTTCACATCCAATCCGTCCGCCTCATCAGAGATTCCTCCGCTTCAGAGCGGAGGGATCCTTTATGAGTTCCGGCCATGCCCTTCGCCTCCCCTAACTCCCAGGGTCTTCACCAAATGCATGGCAGTGGTGACAGCATTCCTCTTGGGCCGAAGGTCGGGTGTACCCTACCTGGGCGACTGGCTGATTGCAGCCCTCCAGAGCGGAGGTGGAGCAGTCCAGAGATCTGGCCTCAAGTTTGCTCTCAGATTGGCCTCCTCATCACGAGGCCAAGTCTGAACTCGTGCTAAAGCAGGTGATACATTTCATCGGGGCAGAGCTGGGCTTCCGGCGGACAGGGTCGGAGGTTCTTTCCTCCTTTGCCCAATCATTTCTGGTTGGGCGATCGCCATGCCGGGACTTCCTGGGCCTCATGGCGGCCTGCACCAGGCGTGGTCCGTTGGGCCGCTGGTACATGCATCCCCTTCAATGGGGACTGGCCAGCCAGTGGTCACAGCGCTTCGATCCGCTGGATCAGCTAGTGACAGTGACCCAGGGGATGTGGAACGCTCTCCAGTGGCGGACCATTCCGGCACATCTGCAGGGGGGCACCCCGTTTGTCCGCCCCGAGCCGACGGTCTCTCTATCGACCGATGCCTCTCTGATGGGTTGGAGTGCCCATCTGGGAGAACACAGAGCGCACGGCCTCTGGTCCCCGCGGGAGTGCCGATGCCACATCAACCTGTTGGAGCTTCGAGTGGTTCGTCTAGCCCTCACCGTCTTCGCTCCGTTTCTACGGGGCCAAGTGGTTCAGGTCCAGACGGACAATACCATGACCACGTACTTTCTAAACCGCCAGGGCGGGACGCGCTCCATGCCTGTGTGCAGGGAAGCTCTCCGCATTTGGTCACTTGTGCACAGCCTGGAGGCGGATTTCCTCGCCATTCACGTGGCAGGAACCTCCAACACCCTGGCCGATGCCCTAAGCTGGATAGGGGCTGCGTCTCACGAGTGGTCTCTCCTGCCGGAGGTAGTACAAGATCTCTTCTCCCACTGGGGCACGCCTCAGGCGGACCTGTTTGCCTTCAGAGAGAATGCGATGCTGAGACTGTTTCATGCCCTCCCCCTCAGGAGGGCTCGCTGCAGGGGGATGCCTTCTCAAGGCCGTGGACCCCGGGCCTCTTCTACGCCTTTCCCCCATTTTCCTTGATCCACAAGATGCTTCTCAAGACGAGGAGGGACAAGGCGCAGGTGATTCTGGTAGCCCCAGACTGGCCCTGTCAGTTCTGGTATCCAGATCTCCTCAGTCTCAACTCCAGGCTCCCAAGGCAGCTTCCAGCCCGCCCGGACCTGATCTCAGTTAATCAGGGGAAGATATTCCATCCGGACCTTCAATCCCTGCACCTAACGGCCTGGTTCCTGAGTGGTTAGAGCTCCAGGCCTTGGGTCTTTCCGACGAGGTCCTCAATGTCGTTGAGGCGTCCCGTAAGGAGTCGACCAGAAAATGGTATGCCTTTCAATGGAAGAGATTCACCATTTGATGTCCTCCTGTTCCTTGACGAGCATTCTGGACTACCTGTGGTCCCTTTCTCAGCAAGGGCTTCGGTCGACGACCCTTAAGGTGCACCTGGCAGCCATCTCTGCTTACTGGGCACCGACCGGGAAGCAGTTGGTGGTGCAGGAGAAGGTGGTCGGGCACTTCTTCAAAGGCCTTGATCACATATCCCCTCCGGTGCGAGAACCTCCACCTCTGTGGGATCTACTGTTGGTATTGGCTAAGCTCATGGGCAAGCCATTCGAACCGATGCACAGGTGTGACATCTCTCACCTGTCGTGGAAGACATCCTTCTTGGTGGCTATCACGTCAGCCAGAAGGATGGGAGAGCTCCAGGCACTTTCCATCGAGTCTCCTTATCTGGTCTTTCACGGACAAGGTTGTCCTGCGCCCCCACCCGAAATTCCTTCCGAAGGTGGTATCAGAGTTTCACCTTAACCAGGTGTTGACTCTGCTGGTGTTCTACCCCAGTCACACCTCGGAGGCTGAATATAGGCTCCATACTTTGGACCCTAGAAGAGCGCTCGCTTATTACAAGGAGCGGACGGCTGGAGGTCGAGGAGAGGTTCGCCAGCTGTTTGTCACCTACGCTGAAGCCGAACCTCGCAGACCTGCAGCCAAGCGGACGATAGGCAGGTGGGTCACCTCCTGCATAGATCTCTGCGATAGGTTGGCGGGCATGGAGCCTCCCAGAGGGATAAGAGTTCATTATACCCGCCATACAGCTGCATCGGTAGCTGCTTCCAGGGACGTCCCTATCCAGGAAATCTGCAGGGCTGCTACCTGGAAGTCAGCACACACCTTCATCACCCACTACCACATCGAGCTTGAGTCACGCCGGGATGCTGGTTTTGGGGCCTCGGTTCTCCAGTCTTTATTTCCTAAGTAGGGGGTGTGCGCCTTGCCTTCCTCCTCCCGGAGAACTGCTAGGAGTCTTCCAGACAGTGTGGATGAACAACATATTCATGTCCCTAGAAATACAGGTTACTCACCTGTAACAGGAGTTCTAGGAATGGTATATGTTGTTCATCCACACTACCCACCCTGCGACGCACAACCTGGCTTCCAGTGGGCTAGATCTGGCATGGGGCGGAGCCGAGAGTTTTACCACCCGGGTGGGTGGGAGGAGCCAGCTTGAAGACCTTCCGGCAAGATTTAAAGCGGCATGGAACCTGCCAGACAGTGTGGATGAACAACATATACCATTCCTGGAACTCCTGTTACAGGTGAGTAACCTGTATTTCCAGAGCGTGAGAAGGAGGAATTACTGAACCTCCTTTGCATGGGGTCAGATGTTGGGACACAAGTCCTTCGAGCAACTTATGACTCAGCTGCCAGAGGTGCTGCTGCAGGTTTTTTGTCTCCAGAGACACTCCTGGCTGAGGGTTTCCGGTTTCACCCAGGACGTCCAGAAGAACATTGTGGATGTCCCGTATAACGGCTCGGTGTTGTTCAGTGAGGACTTCAAAAGAGTCATCACCAAATTACAGGACACCTAGAAGGTGGTCAGGACAGTACAGGCTATGTACAGACCTAAGTCTGGCCCCTTTCATAGAGGCCAGAACCGTTTTCGGAGCCGGCAGCACAGACGGCCTCGTTCTGGCCAGCAAGCTGGGGCAGTTACAACAGGAAAGGCCAACCCAGACACTCCGGGGGTCAGTGTCAGAGAAATACAAAATCAACCCAGCCCGCCGCAACCAACACCACAACAGCATGACTCCTTCCCGGCCCCTGCCCCACCTCTGGATCTAAGGGAAGGGAGGGGCGGGCGTTGTCATTTACCACCTATCGGGGTGGCAGCGGATAACCTCCGACTGGTGGTTTCTTCAACTGGTAGGTCGAGGGCACTCTCTGGAGGTCCTCGACCACCCACCAATAAGACCACCTCTGCACTCCCGTTATTCGGGTCAGCATGCCCTGCTCATCCAGCAGGAGATCTTGGCACTCCTGGACAAGGATGCCATCGAGATTGTCCCACAGAACTGGAGAGGAGACGGTTACTATTCCCACTTCTTCCTGGTTCCAAAGAAAACAGGGGACCTGCTCCCGATCCTGGATCTCAGCGATGTCAACATCTTTGTGTTGTACAAACGCTTCCGCATGGTCACCCTTCCGGGTCTCATCCCCACGCTCAAGTAAGGCGCATGGCTAGTGTCACTGGACATGCAGGACGCGCATCTCCATCTCCCTATCGCTCGGGCGCACCGGAAGTTCCTGCTCTTCGCATTCTTAGGACACCATTATCTGTTCCGAGCACTTCCGAACGGTCTGTCCTCATCGCGTCACGTATTCACCAAATGCTTAGCTGTTGTAGCAACGGCCCTCAGAAGACAGGGCCACTATGTAGTCCTGTATCTGGACTACTGGCTTCTCATGGCCTCCTCTCGAGAGGCCCATGGTGACAGCAGTTCAGGACACCTGTTCCCTTTTAGGGTCACTGGGCATCACCATCAGTCAGGAGAAGTCGTTCCTCGTTCACTCACAGAGATTGCAATTCATTGGAGCGGTTCTGGATACCGACCGAGGGAAAGCTTTCCTGCCTGGAGACCGGGCGGAACGCATCCGATCCCTCATATGAGATATCTTGGCGAAGAGGCTGGTTCCTGTGAGGTCTATGCTTCGCCTGCTCGGTCACATGGCATCAGCCATCTCCACAGTTCCCCTGGCTCGTCTCCATATGAGAATCTCAATGGATGTTCAGAGCTCAGTGAGACCAGAGACGGGATCACTTGGATCAGTTCGTCCGGATCGCAAAGCCAGTCATCCAGGACTGGCAGTGGTGGCTCGTCCCGGCGCACCTTTCCAAGGGAGTCCCCTTCTTAGCACTTGCTCCAACTCTGACTCTCACCATGGACGCTTGGGAATCCGGTTGTGGAGCTCACGTCTAAGGAATCAGAACTCTGGGATCTTGGTCAGCCCTGGAAGCCCACCTCCACATCAATATGCTGGAGATGAGGGCAGTCCCATGTGCCTTACAGTCAGAGATTCCACTGGGTCATCTGTTAGTACAGACAGACAACACCTTGGTTGTGCATTACATCAACAAGCAAGGAGGCACGCACTTCTACCCACTTTGCAGAGAGGCAAAGTGTGTGTGGGATTGGGTATTCTAAGGACGTGGATATGTTCATTCCACACTGTCTGGCAGGTTCCTTGCCGCTTTAAATCTTGCCGGAAGGTCTAAAAGCTGGCTCCTGCTACCCACCCAGGTGGTAAAATCCTCGGCTTTGCCCCATGACGTCAGATCTTCCTTACCGCTTGGAAGCTCTGGTTCCCTTCTCCGCGCTCTGCGTTTTAGGCCTGGATCCAAACTCTTCGGGTTGTCTGAAACTAATTTTAAAATTTACAAGACTGAGGTCTTCATCTTCCCTCGTGGCTGCGATGGACAAATCGACTCCTGGATTCCGTCGGTGCCGTTGTGGTCGGAAGATGTCCTGGACTGATCCGCACTCCATGTGCGTTTACTGCCTGGTGCTTGGTCACAATTCGCAGGCCTGCGACTTGTGCAAGTCCTTTACAACTGGTCTTAGAGGACTGTGCTGCCAGATTATAACTTGGCGCCCGGAAAAACGGTACCTGCCGGTGAAGTCTAAGGGCGGTGTCTGGCGGCGGGCTCCTCGGAGCAGTTGATCGCCCTCAAGGAGGAGGCCGCCCAGGCCGCATCTTCTTCCTCCTCGGCCACTGCATTTATCCCGCTCTCCTTCGGCTCCTCCTACACGGCTTTTTTTAAGGAGCTTTGTCAGTCCCTCTCCACTAAAGGAGAAGGGCCATCGGGACATACCAGTCGGTTCAAGAAGAAAGATCCAAGAGGTAAGCCCCACCGTCGACGTTCGTGGGAGCGGGAGAGATCCCCTTCACCAGTCTGTCGACTCTTGACTTTGGTCGAGGTTGTGGCTGTGGCCGCTGGCTTCACGGTGTCCCCATCAGGTCAGCCAGCCAAGACACCCGTCGACACGGTCGAGATTTTCCTCGACCCGTCGGACGGTCTGTCGACTGGAGATGCAGACAGCCCTGCTTCACCGGTTCCCTCGGTGGTTCAGAGGACTTGCCTGTGCCTCCTGTGCCGAAGTCCCTGGTTAAGGTCCCTGAACCAAGGGAGGGGTGGGTTTCCCCCGTCCCCTCTCTGTCCTCTTCCCGGCCTAGCCGGTCCCGCCGATGTCGGTGGTCTCTGTCTCGGCACCATGGAAAGAGGCGTTGCTGCTCGTCCTCTTCGGAAGATAGGCTCCGGCGTAAGTTACGTCGGTGCTACGAGGACTTGATGTGGCAGCAGTTTTTGTTGACCGATAAGCTGACTCCGTCGCCTTCTCTGGCCATTAAGTGGCTATCACCAGAGCGGCCGAAACAACCCCACGTTGTAGTCGAGGAGCTGACCCTGGCGCTGGTTGTTCGTCCGAAACTGGCTGCTCCACCCATTGTGGTGGAACCTCCGCCTCCACAACCGAAGACTGGGGCCCCGATCAAGGATTCTCGGTCGGGTCAGGGCTTGCCCCACAGTTTGTCGGTCACCCTCACTCCCGATCGACTTTGGCAGGTGGAGGGTGCCCGGCAGCTGTTCGCAGACTCCTCGGGGTCTGACAATGACTCCTCCCTGTTCTCCAGGTCGCTTGACCTGGAATCTGCAGGGGGCCAGTCGGTGGACGAGAGCCCATCCTCTTTTTTGGGTATGCTTCGACTAATCGCAGAGTCTACTTGGATGCAGCTCGAACCCGTTCAAAAACAGGCCAAGTATCCCCTTACGGAGATACTGGACAAAGGGGATTCCCCTACAGAGGCCTTTCTGGTGGCCGAAGCCATTGTGGGCCCGGCCCTGGACCTATGGCAGCGACCAACATCTTGTCCCGCGCCTTCGGCCAGGATGGCTCGCAAGTACGCGGTCCCCACCGGTTCACTCTCCGGTTTCTCGGAGCACCCCACTGCGGAGGGGTTAGTGACCGATGGCTTTTTCCAGCGTTCTGGGAATGCTAGGGATGTGGGTGAACCGCCCGATAAGGAATCCAGAAAGCTGGATTACTCTGGGTGGAAGGTTTATGCTGCTTCCTCCCTAGGCCTTCGACAGGCTAGCTTGGCCGTGCTGATGGCACATTTCTCACACGCCCTTATGGGTTCCCTGGATGAGGTGATTCCTCATCTCCTGGCTGACCTTCAGACGACGGTCAGGCAGGTGTGGGATCAGGGAAGGGTGATGGCAAAACAGCTCTAAACTTAATTGGACATTGGTGACTCTTGTGCCCAGTCAGTAGTGGCCGCAGTGGCCATGTGCCGCAGAGCTTGGCTGAGGATCTCCACCTTCACGGCGGACACCCAGCACAAGCTGGCAGAGGTTCCCTTCCTGGGCACCGACTTGTTCGGGCCTGGAGTGGAAGGCCATCTCCAGAGGTTTGAGAAGTAGAACGCCACCTTGGACTCAGTCACGTCTGCCCAGAAGGACAAAGGCCACCAGCAGCAGCGTATGCCCTTTTGCCCTTCCTCTCCTGTGGCACGTCCGGCCCAGCAGCAGGGCCAGCAGGCTTACTCTTGGTGCCCTAAGGCCAAGTCTGCCGCTTCCTCCAGTCGGAAGCATGAAGGTAAGGGTCCAGGAGGTCCCTCAGCAGGCCCTTCCTCCGAGCCTGCCCAGTGACTGGTTGAGGGGTGTTGCCCCCAGCTTCGTCAGTTCTCCCCGGGTCGCTCTCCCCCTGTGGGGAGACGCCTCCGCCAGTTTTCTGCCTGGTCCGCTGGGTGCTAGAAGTGTTCGGCAGGGGTCTGCCTCTGGAATTCGAGCAGTTCCCTCCCCATCGAGCTGTCGCCCCACGGGGGGCAACGGGTTCCGCAGCGCCTCTGTCGGCTCGTCGAGCCGACATTGCCTTGCTCCTCCAGAAGGAGATGATCAGCGAGGTGGCGGACCCTCCTCCAGACCCAGGGTTTGTGTCTAGGTACTTCCTGCTCCCAAAACGTCCGGGGGGGGGGAGGGGGGCTGGTGCCCCATTCTCGACGTGGACGACCTGAACAAGTTCCTAAGGCCTTGTACCTTCAGGATGGTCACTCTGGCTCAGATCATTCCATCCTTGGAACCAGGTGTGTGGTTCTGATCTTACTTCGAGAGGGCTCTTGCAGTAGGTAATTACATATAGGACCGATGTCGGCAGGACCCCACGGAAAACTTTCTAGCTAGCCGTCTCTGGCGAGGGACCGCCCCCACGTCAGGTGACCAGTGTCAGGAGACGTCGAGATAAAGGGGCGGTCCCTCACGCCCACCTGCCAGTAGCTTATGTCAGCACCTCGTCAGGCTTCTTCGTCGTTTTTTTAACAGAGTAGTTTCGATTTTTTTTCTTATCCTTCGTCAGGTATTCGTCAGTGTATGTCGTCCCCTACACCTTCCAATCACAAAAACAAGTGCGACTCATGCGGCGCTCAACCCCCGCACAAGGACGGCTATTCCCTGTGCCTTTTTTGCCTAGGCCCCGACCATCCGGTGGAGAAGTGCCAGCACTGCCTCAACTTTAACGCGGCCACCCGGAGAAGGCGGCAGCAGTCCGTGGAAGCCCACATTTTGAAAAAGAAAATGAGCTCTATGGAGAAAGAACGGAAAAAGTTTTGGCAGGTGTCAACTTCCGCTGAAGGCCATTACCAGAAAAAGGATAATGAAGGCACCAGGACAAGGCTCCTCTCACGCGTCTTCCTCGGGATCTGCGTGAACAAGTGAGGCCCCTCTCGGGGAGACGCTCCCGGCGGCCGCCTTAGAGGCTTCTAAAGTGAGGCGTCGGCCCGCCCTGTCTGGCTTCGCGCTCAGGCCCTCCAGGCGCCTCGGGCTTGTGGAGGCCTCTGCTCCCAGTAAAGCCATGGTTTCGCGGCCTACTGGTGCGAGCAGCTCCGATAAACTGGAAGTCTGCTCCTCTGACGCCCGCACGGAGAAGGTTGGTAAGTCGACCGACCCTTCTGGGCGGCGCGCGGCCCCCATTCCGCCTGACCAGGCGGCCCCTCCATCGCGGCCTGCCTCCGGCAAAGGGTCCGTTAAGTTGGATGCCGGTCCCTCCGGCGCCTGCCCAGATCCTGCTGCTAAGCCGCACGTTGGTTCATCAGACGTCCGCACAGCGGATGAGCCGACGCCGGACCCCCCCATGTCTGTTGTTCCTGGCCCCCCACAGCCTTCGCTGCCCTCCGTGGACCCAGAGTGTCCTCAGCACGACCCGAGGATTTCTCCCACCCCCATCCCCAGACCACACTGAGGTTCCTGTTCCACCTCTGTCAGACCGTCCACCTTCTGGTCCGACCGATCTGACGTTGGTTCCCCGGACGCCGGCTCTGATGCCGGAAGACATCCCACCCCCCCGATGTTGCCCCAACGCCGGCCCCTCCGTCCCCCGGGCCTCCTACTCCAGAACCACCCATGGGGCCTCCGGCCGGGCCGTCTGCTCCAGCAGCTCCTCTGGCTCCCAGGTACCCGACCCCATCGTATCCGACGCTGCCATACGTGGGACCACAGTATCTGACACCGCAGTACCCGGCTCCTCAATACCCGACGCCGGGCTTCCCTTCGTCCGGGTTATGGATATGCGTCTTTGTGGTATAGTCCATGCCCGTATCCCCTCCTCTTCTTCCTTCCCCTCAGCTGCCGTGTGGACTTGCAGGAGACTCTGGCCTCCTGGTGAGCTGAGGCAGGCTCAGCTCACCAGGAGAGGTGGAGAGTCGTTTCTCAACCACTGTGCCGATGCCGGTTCCCCAGCGTCCACACCCCACACTCCTCCCCACCTCCAGACACGAGGGCTAAACCGTCTGGGTCCAGAGAGGGTCAGGACACGCTTCCCCGAGGGATTCCCAAGGGGTCCATTCCTCCCCCTTGTCGGGAGAGGGAGTCTACCTTTTCCTCCTCTTCTTCTTCCTCGGACACCTTGGATCTTTCCGGCGGTTGTTCCAAGCAAGCCGACGATCCACGCTTTCCGTCCAAGCCCTGGCCAAGGACTCCTCTGAAGTCTCCTCCGGAGGATCCTTCCTTCACGGAGTTACTTCGGAAGATCCAGGAAGTACTTAAGTGGCAGTCCTTGGAGCCAGACCCCCAGCGTAAAAAACTCGCTGAGCATCTGGATCTGCCCGTGACGGCTCCCACTTTGGTGCTACCCTGGATCGAGCCTAATGCCGACCTTATTACCACCATGTGGAAATAACAATCGGCCTTAGCCTCACTTCCCAGGAAGTCGAACAGGCTATATCAGGCTCCCGAAGGTGGTGACTTCTTAGACTCCCACCCTTGTGCTGACTCGGTTGTGATTAGCGCTGCTCATGGCCGATCAGCTCAACCCAAACACCTTAGCTCGTCTCCACCTGACAAGGCATCTCGCCTTCTGGATCAGTATGGCAAGAAGATTTTTGCTTCTTCCACTCTGGGTATTAGGGCCCTGAACTACGTCTGCTACATGGGGGATTACCAGAAGGCGATTCTCAGTGAGTTGGAATCTAAATTGGTCTCCCTTCCGGACTCTCAGGTCAAGCAGGAAGTTGCTGACCTTGTCCGCTCTGCACGTTCGGCCAGTCGGCACATTCTTCGTGCGACCTACGATGCAGTGGACACTACTGGTAGGAGCTCAGCTTTCGCCATAGGTCTACGGCATCACGCTTGGCTCAGAGTGTCAGGGTTGGTCTCGGAAGTGCAGTCCGCCATCCAGGAAGTACCCTTCCGGGGTTCGGTGCTGTTCAGGGGTGATGTCAAGGACATATTCACCGACCTGCAGGAGAAGGGGATGGCACTAAAGTCTGTGTACTCTATGCATCATCCCCATCAATCGCAGCGCCGACCCTTTCACAGACAGAATGGGCCTGAAGCGAGACCACAGGGAAAGAGGGCCACTAAGCGGGGCCCCTCAGCCTCCAAGCCCCGCCCAAAAAGCAGGAGCTTCAGCTGCTGCGTACTCCACCACCTGACTCCTTCCCTCTCCCACAACCTCCTGGCTTCCCGGAGGACCCAGTAGGAGGGAGGTTTTCCCTCCACCTTTCGGGCTGGGAGAGGATAACATCAGATTCATGGGTGCTCCAGCTAATCTCAGAAGGACACTCAATAGAGTTTCTGCTAAACCACCTCGTCACTCTCTCCCAAGGTCGTCGTACTCTCGGGAACAGCATCTTCTGGTCCAGGAAGAAATTTTAGCACTTTTGCTGAAGGAGGCTATAGAAACTGTCCCTCTTCCTCTGCAAGGAACGGGTTACTATTCCCACTTCTTCCTGGTCCCGAAGAAGACAGGAGATGTAAGACCTATTCTAGATCTCAGTTCCCTGAACATTTTCGTGGAGTACAAGAAGTTCAGGATGCTCTCACTGCCGAACCTTGTGCCCCTCCTCCGCTTGGGCCAGTGGCTGTGCGCTCTGGATATGCCGGACGCTTACCTGCACATATCTATCTGCCCGTCTCACTGCAAATATCTCCGTTTTGCTTTCCAGGGGCACCACTACCAGTTCAAGGCACTTCCATTTGGCCTCTCCTCGGCTGCTAGAGTATTGACGAAATGCCTTGCGGTGGTGGTGGCGGCCTACCTACATACGGGGTGGGGGTGGTACAGGTTTTCCCGTACCTGGACGATTGGCTTCTGGCGGCCTCGTCGAGGGAGGAACTCCTGCACTGCCTCTCCCTCACCCAGCAGGTCTTTGCCTGTCTGGGTATTACCATCAACCATTCCAAGTCTCACTTGATCCCATCCCAGAGGCTCCAGTTTATTGGGGCGATACTGGACACGACCTTAGGCAGGGCCTTTCTGCCACCGGACAGGGTGGCCACACTCCAGACTCAGATAAGCCTGTTGTCTGGCCACTGGCGGGTCAGTGCAAGGTCAGTTCTTCGCCTCCTCGGGCTTATGGCGGCTGCTATCCTGACAGTCCCTCGTGCTCGGCTCCACATGAGGGTCTCTCAGTGGACGCTTCGCTCTTAATGGGATCAGTTGGTAGACGACTTGGACCGATTGGTCCTAGTCTCCTCTCCCATGATTCAAGACTTGCAGTGGTGGATGGTTCAAGAGAACCTTCTTCGGGGAGTTCCATTTTTCCTTCCTCCTCCCTCCCAGACTCTGACCACAGACACCTCGGGCAAAGGTTGGGGAGCCCATCTCGGTCCACATCGGACCCAGGGCTCTTGGTCCAAGCTCGAACAGTCCCTACACATCAATGTGCTCATGCTTCGGGTGGTGCTCTACGCTCTCCAGGCTCTCCACCTGCATCTTCTTCCAGGCCACCTAGCCGTCGAGACGAACAATGTGTGTGGTATGGTACATCAACAAACAGAGTGGGTCTCGGTCCTACCCTCTTTGCAGGGGAAGCGGTGAAAGTCTGGGATTGGGCAGCACAGCCGACCTTCACCTCACGGCAGTTCATGTTCGGTCGAGAACTCGCCCAGCAGACAAGCAGTCGCTCGTCTGCTCATGCCCATGAGTGGGAACTGGATCAGGTGTCGGCTGGGCGATATCTTCCTGCGTTGGGGAACACCTCAGGTGGACCTGTTCATTTCACCTCTAAACGCAAAGCTTCCCGACTTCTGCTCGCTCGTTCAAGAGCAAGGCATTTTCTGGAGAGACACACTGTCTCTAAATTGGAGGGACAGATTCTTCTATGCCTTCCCCCCGATTCCTCTTATTCTGCGTGTCTTGCAGAAACTCTGCTCAGAAGGGGCACGAATGATTCTGATGGCTCCTTTCTGGCCCTGGCAAGTTTGGTTCTCTCTTCTGCAACAATACTCAGAGGAACCTCCTCTTCCTCCTTCGCTGTCACTAATTTTATTGACCCAGGATTAGAGGACCCTGGTCCATCCAGGTCTCAAGTCCCTTCAACTGCGTGCGTGTCTCCTGCAGACATAGCTCAAGCCTGCTTTGGGTTTTTTTCCCCAGGTGGCTGAGATCTTGGTGGAGGCTAGGAAACCCTCCACTAGGTCTACCTAAGCCATGAAGTGGAAACAGTTCTCAATCTGGGCTGCTTCAAAAGGCTTCGAGCCTTACTCCTGCTCAGTTGGGCGACTGCTGGAGTACCTCGCCATCTCTTTGACCTGGGTCTTAGTCACTCGTCTCTGAAGTACACTGGCGGCCATTTCGGCCTACCATGTTCCGCCATGAATAGACCTTTACACTCAACTGGAGTCTCTAGACTTTCCTCAGAGAGCTTCTTCCTTGGACCCCTATCAGGTTCCGCCCCTCCTTGGGATTTGAACTTCATTCTTGACGCCTCCTTTTTAGACGGTGGCCTCAACCCGAACATGAAGTTCCTTTCATGGAAGACGCTCTTCCTAGTGGCCATTACCTCTGCCTGAGGATTTCCGAGCTCCAGGCCCTGATGTGTAAAATCCTGTACATGATTTTTCACAAGGAACGTGTGGTTCTGCACACCAATCCTAAGTTTCTTCCCAAGGTGGTAGCGGAATCTACTTTGAACCAGTTCATAGAATTACCCGCCTTATTTACGCGGTACTCCAATCAGGGGGAGTATCTACTTCACACTGTGGACGTTCACCGGATTCTTAGATACTACACTAACAGAACAAAGGATCTCAGAAAGACAGATCAACTTTTTGTTTCTTTTGCCCCCAAAAGGGAAAGCAGTGCTATTTCCAAGCAATGCCTGTCTAAATGGTTGGCTCATTGCATCACCTTCTGTTATGACAAGTACAAGAAGACCCTTCCGGGTCAAATAAGAGGTCACTCCACCAAAGGGGTTGTTGCCTCAACTGCATGTTTCAAGAATATGTCAGCGGCAGACATTTGTGCTGCTGGCACTTGGACTTCTGTCCATACATTTATAAAACATTACAGTTTGGATATTGCCTCTCGCCGTAGAGCAGGCTTCGGGCTCGCTGTTCTGCAAGGCCTCCTTTCTTAAGGCCTTTACAGCTAGAGGATCTACTTGAGTAGCTTTCCTCCTCCCGTGTGCTTCTTCTTATTCCAGACTGCATGGGACTCAGTCCTGTATGTAATTACCTGCTGCAAGAGCCCTCTCTATGTAAGATAGTACAGTTACGTAAGAACTTACCGTAACAGTAGGTCTTCGAGAGGCTCTTGGAGTAGGTAATACCTTCCCGCCCTCCATCCCCCTAAACTTTTTCAGCTCCTTTTCCAGTGAGGGAGATATCCGCTTCTGTCTCGTCCGGCCTGTTCTGGCCTGTGGCAGGAAAGAACTGGAAGGCAGGCTTGAGGGACCGCCCCTTTATACTGACCTCTCCTGACGCTGGTCACCTGACTTGGGGGCGTTCCCTTGCCAGAGACTGCTAGCTAGAACTTTTTCCGTGGGGTCCTGCCGACATCAGTCCTATATGTAATTACCTACTGCAAGAGCCTCTCTCGAAGATCTACTGTTACAGTAAGTTCTTACGGAACTATACTTTCTTTGGACCTTCAGGACGCATTCTTTCACGTCCCAATCCATCCGCTTCATCAGCGATTCCTCCGCTTCAGAGCAGAGGGATCTCTATATGAGTTCCGGGCCATACCCTTTGGCCTCTCTCCAGCTCCCAGGGTCTTCACTGAATGTGTGGCAGTGGTGACTGCATTCCTGCTGCACCGAGGGGTCCAGGTGTACCCTTTCCTGGACGACTGGCTGATAGCAGCCCCCTCCAGGTTGGAGGTGGAGCGGTCCAGGGATCTGGCCCTCCAGGTCTGCTTTCAGATTGGCAGCTTCATCAATGAGGCCAAATCGGAATTCGTGCCATTGCAGGTGATTCAGTTCATCGGGGCAGAGCTCGAGACTCTTCGAGCCAGAGCCCGACTCCCGGCGGACAGGGCTGAGGTCCTTTCCTCCTTTGCCCAATCATTTCAGGTTGGGCAGTTGCGCCCTGCCCGGGACTTCCTGGGCCTTATGGCGGCCTACGCCAGGGTGGTCCATTGGGCCCGCTGGCATATGCATCCCCTGCAGTGGGTGCTGGCCAGCCAGTGGTTACAGCACTCCAGTCCTCTGGACCAGCTGATGACAGTGACCTAGGAGATGTGGGACGGCCTGCAGTGGTGGCTCGTCCCAGCTCATCTGCAGAAGGGTATCCCATTCGTCTGCCCCGAGCCGACGGTCACTCTTAACGGCCAACGCCTCTCTGATGGGTTGAGTGCCCATCTGGGGAAGCTCAGAGCCCCTGGTCCTCTCAGGAGTCTCGATGCCACATCAACCTGCTGGAGCTTCGAGCGGTACGACTAGCCCTCACCGTCTTCGCTCCATTTGTACGAGGTCAGGTGGTTCAGGTCCAGATGGACAACACCACGACCATGTACTATCTCAACTGTCAGGGCGGGACGCAGTCCTTGCCTCTGTGCAGGGAGGCTCTCCGCATTCGGTCTCTTGTGATCAGCCTGGAGGCGGATCTCCCAGCCATGCATGTGGCAAGAGCCTCCAACAGTCTGGCCGATGTCCTCAGCCGGATAGGCGCTGCATCTCATGAGTGGTCTCTCTTGCCGGAGATAGTACAAGATCTGTTCTCCCATTGTGTCACCCCTCAGGTAGACCTGTTCGCCTCCAGGGAGAATGCAAAGCCAAGGCTGTTTCACGCCTGCCTCCCTCAGCGGGGCTCGTTGCAGGATGCCTTCTCGAGGCCATGGACCCCGGGCCTCTTCTACGCCTTCCCTCCATTTCCTTTGATCCACAAGGTGCTTCTCAAGGCGAGGAGGGACAAGGTGTAGGTGATTCTGGTAGCCCCAGACTGGCCCAACCAGTTCTGGTACCCAGATCTCCTCAGCCTCCGCTCCAGGCTCCCAAGGCGGCATCCAGGCTGCCCCGGACCAGCGCTCAGTCGACAAGGGGAAGGTTCTCCATCCGGACCTTCAATCCCTGCAACTGACGGCCTGGTTCCTGAGCGGCTAGAGTTGCAGACCATGGGTCTTTCCGACGAGGTCCTCAATGTCATTGAGGCGTCCCTTAAGGAGTCGACCAGAAAATGCTGTCCCTTCAAATGGAAGAGATTCTCCATTTGGTGTCAGGACAAGGGGTTGGACCCTTCTTCCTGTTGCTTGGCTAGCATTCTGGGCTACCTGTGGTCCCTTTCTCAGTTAGGTCTTCCGTCGATGACCCTTAAGGTGCACCTGGCAGCCATCTCTGCCTATTGGGCGCAGGCCGGCAAGCAGTCGGTGACGCAGGAGAAGGTGGTCAAGCGCTTCTTCAAAGCCTAGACCACATATCCCCTCCGGTGCGAGAACCTCCACTTCTGTGGGATGTACTGCTGGTGTTGGCTAAGCCCATGGGCAAGCCATTTGAATCGATGCACAGGTGCGATATCTCCCACCTGTCATGGAAGACCGCCTTCTTGGTGGCTATCACGTCAGCCAGAAGGATGGGTGAGCTCCAGGCGCTCTCCATCGAGTCTCCTTATCTAGTCTTCCACAGGGACAAGGTTGTCCTTTGCCCCCACCCAAAATTCCTTCCCAAGGTGGTGTCGGAGTTTCACCTTAACCAGGTGTTGACTCTGCTGGTGTTCTACCCCAATCACCTCGGAGGCCGAATATAGGCTCCATACTTTGGACCCTAGAAGAGTGCTCTCTTATTATAAGGAGCGAACGTCTTAAGTTTGGGGAGAGGTTCACTAGCTATTTGTCACCTACGCTGAAGCTGCACCTGCACCTGGCAGACCTGCAGCCAAGTGGACGATAGGTAGGTGGGTCACCTCCTGCATAGATCTCTGCTGTAGGTTGGCGGGCATGAGCCTCCCAAAGAGATAAGAGCTCATTCTACCCGCCATACTGCTGCTTCAGTGGCTGCTTTTAGGGACGTCCCTATCCAGGAAATCTGCAGGGCTGCTACCTGGAAGTTAGCCCACACCTTCATTTCCCATTATCACATTGACCTAGAATCACGCCGGGATGCTGGCTTTGGGACCTCTGTTCTCCAGTCCGTATTTCCTAAGTAGGGGGTGCGCGCCTCATCTCCCTCCTCCCGGAGAACTGCTAGGAGTCTTCCAGACTCTGTGGATTGAACAACATATCCACATCCCTAGAAATACAGGTTACTCACGTGTAACAGGAGTTGTAGGAGTGGTATATGTTGTTCATCCTCACGAACGACCTGACCTCCCTGGGTTCGATGCGCATCCTGGCTTCCAGCAGACTAGATCTGGTGGTATGGGGCGGAGCCGAGGGTTTTACCACCTGGGTGGGTGGGAGGAGCCAGCTTGAAGACCTTCCGGCAAGATTTAAAGCGGCAGGGAACCTGCCGGATGGCGTGAATGAAGAACATATACCACTCCTTTAATTCCTGTTACAAGTGAGTAACCTGTATTTACTGCACGGCGCCAGAATTACTGCAGTGCATGTTCCCAGTGTAAACAGCACTGTCGCAGATCGCCTGAGCTGGTCACAGGTCAGGGCTCCCGAATAGGAACTGCTGCCGGAGGTGGTATAGGACCTGTTCCACAGATTGGGGGGGGGGGGGGACACCAGACATAGACCTATTCGCGTCCCCATACAGTGCAAAGCTGCCCAATTTCTGTTCGTTAGATCCAGAGTGTGGTGTTTTTTGGAGAGACACAGTGTCCTTCTCTTGGACGGGCAGGTTCCTCTATGCTTTCCTGCCCTTCCCTTTGATCCAGAGGGTTCTTCTAAAACCCTGATCGGAGGGTGTGTTCATGATCTTGGTGGCGCCCTTTTGGAGCAGACAAATTTGGTCCCAGCTACTCGACCAGCTAGCTCAGGAACCTCCCTCACTGGTCAGCTCACACTTGCTGTCCCAGAAAGACTGCTCCCTGGTTCACCCGATCCTCAGGTCATTGAACCTGCACGCTTGGCTCCTAAGGACATAGCAGTCCTTAGACATGGAGTTTCACAGGGAGTGGCTGACATACTGGTAGCGGCTAGGAAACCATCTACTCACGCCACCTATGCCATGAAATAGAGGAGGTTTTGTCTTTGGGCCTAGGCTCGCGGCTTCATTCTGCTTTACTGTCCCAAAAAGTCAGTCCTGGACTACCTCCTGTCCCTTTATGATGATGATGCAGGTCTGGCATATTCCTCCATAAAGGTACACCTCTGTGCCATTTCAGCATACCGTTCTCCGGTAGGTCAAAGTTCCCCGGCACAGCTAGAGGCTTACTGCTCCTTTCTACGTGGTATCCTTCATTTGAAACCCCCTATAAAGGACCCGATTCCTCCTTGGGATCTTTTTGTCCTAGAGCAGCTTACGCTGCCTCCTTTTGAACCAGACGTGGACTGTGAGCTGCGTCTACTCTCTTGGAAGATGTTTTTAGTTGCTCTTACCTCAGCAAGGAGAATTTCAGAGCTTTAGGTGCTCATGTGTAAAGAGCCTTATTTGGTTTTTCATAAGGACCGGGTGTCCTTAAGGACAAATCCTAAGTTTCTTCCTAAAGTGGTCTCAGCCAGGACATTGACCTTCCGGTGTATTATCCTAACCACTCTAATTGGGGGTTGTGCTCTCTTGCACGCCCTAGATGTGCATAGGATCCTTCGGTTTTATTTGACCAGAACCAGACCATATTGTCAATCTGACCAGCTGTTCCTGTCATTGGCGCACAGGATGCACGGAGCTGTATCAAAACACACTCTAAGTGGCTGGTTAAATGCATCAAATTTTGTTACCAGAAGCGCAATAAGCCTTTACTTGGCCATTCTACAAGGAGGGTGGCTACCTCCTTTGCTGCGCTTAAGAACGTTTCTACATCCGCTATTTGTGAGGCTCCTACTTGGAGTGCAATGCATACCTTCATTAGGTAGTACAACTTGGAGATCGCCTCTAGGTGGAGAGCAGGCTTTGGCCTAGCAGACCTTCAGGGACTTTTGTCCTAAATGGTTTACTCTGGGATCCCTCCTATCCTCCTACTGAAAAACGGTAATTTGTTCCCTCTACTGCTTGGGAATCCGTCCTTATGGTGTAACCTGCTGCAAGAGCTGTTTCTCGAAGTAAGATGGTACAGTTACGTAAGAATTTACCGTAACAGTAGATCTTTGAGAATAGCTCTTGCAGCAGGTAGTTTCCCCTCAGGAGGTTTGGTTCTTATGTATGACGTCTCTGATGAAAATAAATCATGTTTTTGACTTCCTTTGACGAATCCTCTGTCTCCCTGCAGAATTGTTTCGTATCAAGGTCCGGCGGGGAGAACTGAGGGAAGCGGGGCCGCCTATTATGTGACATTAGACGGGGGTGGGGCCAACGTCGAGGCGGTCCCCCACCGGGTATTGCTAGCTAGAATTTTCCGTGGGGTCCTGCCACCTGCCGGCTTCAGTCCTTATGGTATAGCTGTTATCGAAAATTTACTGTTCTAGGGACATGGATATGTTGTTCATCCACACTATCTGGCAGGTTCCTTGCCGCTTTAAATCTTGCCGGAAGGTCTTCAAGCTGGTTCTTCCCACCCACCCGGGTGGTAAAACTCTCAACTCCGCCCCATGACGCCAGATCTTCCTTACCGCTTGGAAGCTCGGGTTCCCTCCTTAGCGCTCTGCGTTTTTCGACTGGTTCCTGATTATTTGGTTCGTCCAAATTTAGTTTTGAAGTTTTCCAAAACTTCGGTCTTCTTTCCCTCGCGGCTGCGATGGACAATTCATTTCCCGGCTCTCGGAGGCGCCTGGGCGGGCGGAATATCTCCAGGACTGCTCCGCACTCCACGTGCGTTTACTGCCTCGACTTGGACCATGATCCGCAAGTTTGCGGATTGTGCTGTGCCCTTTCGACCAACGTCCTGGAGGATCGTGCGGCCCGTTTGGGGTTTGGGCACCCCGAGGATTTTTCCGCGCCGGTAAAATCTTTAGAGGCTCAGGCGGTGTCCGCGTCGGCTGTCTCGGCTGAGCAGCTCAATCTCTCTACCTCCCTGGAGGAGGTGGCGGTCAAGGCTGCATCCCTCTCTTCCTTGGTTGCGGCTTTTATCCCATTCTCTCTGTGTTCCTGTCATTTGGCTTCGTTCAAGGAGCTTCGCCAGTCCCTTTCCACGAAGGGAGAGGGGCCATCGGGACCTGCCTTCCGGCCCAGGTCAAGGGAGTCGCAGGGTAAGTCCCATCGTCGGCGTTTGTGGGAGCAAGAGAGGTCCCTTTCCCCTGTCTGCTGACCTTCGACTTCGGTCGAGGTTGCGGCTGAGGCCGTTGGCTTCACAGTGTCCCCGTCAGGCCAGCCGGCCAAGACTCCCGTCGACGTTGTTGAGTTTTCTCTCGACCCGTCACCCTGGCGGTCGACTGTAAGAGCTGTCAACCCTTCGCCGGTTTCCCCGGTGGAGGCCGAGGTTCTGTATGCGCCTTCGGGGCGGCAGTCCTGGTCATTCTTTCGAGCCGAGGAAGAGCGGTGTTTCCCGTTCCTTCCCGGACGCATACCTGGTTTTGCCGAGATCTGCCTCTCGGTCCTCTTCTCGGTCAAGCCGCTCCCGCCGATTTCGGCGGTCTCGGTCGGGGCACAGAGTTAAGTGGCAACACCGTTCCTCCTAGTCTCCCTCCTCGGATGAGGAGAGGCTTCGATGCAGATGGCGTCAACGTTACGAGGAGTTCAACGTTACGAGGAGTTCATGTGGCAGCAGTTGCTGTTGTCCGGGAATCAATCTACTCCAATTCATTCCCCGTCTATCAAGCAGCTGCCGCCGGAACGGCCGACGCAACCGCTCACTGCAGTCGAGGTGCCCACTTCTGGGCCGGTTGCTCGACCAGATCTTGCTGCCCCACCGATTATGGTGGAACCCTCGGTCGGGTCGACCTGTCCCGCGGGTTGTCGGTCACCCTCACTCCCGCCCACCCGGCAGGTGAAGAGTGGCTCTGGCCTGAGGCAGCCTCTTTGCAGACCTTGAGTCTGGACTCCTCTGTGTTCCCCAGGCGAGGGCCGGAGTCCTCCCTGGACGGTCTGTGAGCGACAGCCCATCGTCTTTTCTGGGTCTGCTTAGGCTCATCTGGAGTTCACGGGATGCAGCTCGAACCGTGTCCAAGCGGGCCTCTTATCCCTGACGGAGATCCTAGACTGAAGGGTTTACCTTCGAGGCCTTCCTGTGGCTGAGGCTATCGCCGCCCAGCGTTGGGGCTTTGGCTGCGCTATTTCCTGTCCCGCGCCTTGGCCAGGATGCACAGAAATATTCTGTCCCTATCAGTTCTTTGCCCAGTTTTTTCGGAGCACCCTCTGCTGAGGGTTAGGTACCGAGACATCCGCCAGCTTCTGTGAACGCTCGATGTGGATAGGCCCTCGACAGAGAGTCCAAAGGATGGACTATAGTCGCTAGTTGTTTACGCTGCGTCCCTCTTGGGCCTCCGGCAGGCCAGCTCGGGTCGCACTGATGGCACATTTCTCCCACACCCTCTTGGGCTCCCTGGAGGAGGTGCTCCCTCATCTCCCGGCCGACCTGCGGACCACGGTCTGGCGGGTGCGGGACCAGGGTAGGGCGGTGGCGAAGCAGCAGCTTCAGACTGCTTTGGACGTAGGTGATTCCTGTGCCAAGTCAGTAGCGGCTGCGGTGGCCATGCGCTGCAGGGCGTGGCTGAGGATATACACCTTCTCGACGGATACCCAGCACAAGTTGGCGGACATCCCCTTCTTGGGACTGGCCTCTTGACCCTGGAGTGGAGGACACCTCCGGGGTTTGAAGTCAGTGCCACTCTGGTTCGGTCACCCCACCCAGAGGGACAAGCCGCTTGCAACCTTGTGTAAGCCCCTTTGTCGCTTGGCTCCCTGCGCATGACTGGCCCATCAGCAGCAGCATGAGGGCCGACAGGCTTCCGCTTGGGCATCCTGGACACCAAGCCAGCTGCTTCCTCTAAGGGGGAAGGAGGTAAGGGCTTCAGGAGCTCCCTCGGCCAGTCCTCCTCCTCCCAGCCTGCTCAGTGACAGGCTGAGGGCGCGCCTAGCCTCGTCACCCCTACCGGGTCCCCGGGAAGCTCCGCCCTTCCTCCACCTGGTCCTTGTCACCACGGACCGCTGGGTGTTGGAGGTGCTAGGGAAGGGCCTGCCCTCTGGATTCCGAGCAGGCCCCACTCATTCGACGTCGTCAGCCCGCCCGGGGGCCACTGGGTGCCGACCTCGCTGTCGGCTCGCCCGAGCGATTTTGCCCTGCCCCTCGAAAATGAGGTGATCAGGAAGGTGTGGATCCTCCTTCGAGGACCCGGGGTTTGTGTCCAGTTTTCCGGTCCCCAAACGGACGGGGGGCTTGCGCCCCATTCTTGACCCGCACGACCTGAACAGCTTCTTAAGGTCTCGGACGTTCGGGATGGTCACTCTGACTCAGATATCCCATCCTCGGAACGAGACGTGTGGCTCTATTTCCTGGACCTCCAGGATGTATTCTTCATACTTCGATCTGTCCGTTTCTTGGGAGACTCCTCCGCTTCAGGAGCGGGGGGATCTCTTTACTAGTTCCAGGCTATACCCTTTGGCCTCTTCTCAGCAGCATTCCTGCAGCGCCGAAGGGTCCGGGTGTACCCCTACCCGGATGGCGGGCTGACTGCAACCCCTCCAGAGCGGAGGTGGGGTGGTCCAGAGTTCTGGCCCTCTAGGTTGCTTTCAGGCCGGTCTTCTCTCGTACGGAGCCAAGTCGGAACTCGTGTCAAAGCGGGTGATCCTTTCATCGGGACAGAGTTCGACTCTTCGAGCCAGAGCTCGGCTCCCGGCGGACAGGGCCGAGGTTCTTCTTCCTTTACCTAATCATGTCTGATTGGGCAATTGCGCCCTGCCCGGGACTTCCTGCACCCCCTGGGCCTCGTGGTGGCCTGCCCCAGCGTGGTCCGATTGGACCCGCCGGTCCATGCGTCCCCTTAATGGGGGCTGGCCAGCCAGCAGTCACAATGCTGCGATCCTTTGGACCAGCCCGTGACAGTAACCCAGGGGATGTGGAACGCTCTCCTATGACGGACCATTCCCGCTCATCTGCAGGAGGGCATCCCGTTCGTCCGCCCGAGTCGGCGGTCTTCTCGACGATGCATCTCTGATGGGTTGGGTGCCCATCAAGGGCGCGAAGTGCACTGCCTCTGGTCCCTCGGGAGTCCCGATGCCATTTCAGCCTGCTGGAGCTTCATGCAGTCCGCTTAGCTGCTGATTTCGCTCCCGTTTGTGCGGGGTCAAGTGGTTTAGGTCCAGGCGGGCAATACCTCGACCATGTGCTACCTAACCCGCCAGAGCCAGTCACGCCCCTCGCCATTGCGTAAGGAGGTTCTCCGAATTTGGTCTCGTGCGCAGCCTGGAGGTGGTTTTCCTAGCCATTTCGATGGCAGGAGCCTTCAGCACCCTGGCTGATGCCCTAAGCCGGATAAGGGCTGCGCCTCACGAGTGGTCTTCCCTGCCGGAGGTAGCACAAGATCTTTCTCCTACTAGGTCACGCCTTGGGCGGACCTTTTTCCCTCCAGGGAGAATGCGAAGCCGAGACTGTCTCATGCCTGCCCCCCTCAGCAGCGCTCGCTGTAAGGGGATGCCTTTGAGGCTGTGGACCCTGGGCCTCTTCTACGCCTCTCCCCCATCTCCCTTGACCCACAGGCAAGGCGAGGAGGGACTAGGCGCAGGAGATTCTGGTAGCCCCAGACTGGTTCTGCCAGCTCTGGTATCCAGCTCTCCTCAGTCTCAGCCCCAGGCTCCCGAGGCGGCTTCCAGCCCGCCCGGTCCTGATCTCTGTTGTCAGGGGAAGGTATTCCATCCGGACCTTCGATCCCTGCACCTGGCGGCCTGGTCCCTGTGCGGCTAGTGGCCAGGCCTTGGGTCTTCCGGCAAGGTCCTCGGCGTTGTTGGGCGTCCCAGGGAAGTCGACCAGATATTCTCGCCTTCAAATGGAAGAGTTCTCCATTTGGTGTTAGGATAGGGCCTGGTCCCCCTCCTGTTCCTCGTGAGCATCTCGGACTACCTGTGGTCCATTCTTCTTCTTTAGCAAGGGCTTCGGTCGATGACCCTTAAGGTGCTCCTGGCAGCCACCCCTGTCCTCCGGGCGCGGGCCGGAAGGTAGTCAGTGGCACAGGAAAGGTGGTCTGGCGCCTTTCCAAGGCCTTGATCACGCTTCCCCTCTGGGGAGAGAATCTCCACCTCCGTGGGATCTTATGCTGGTATGGGCTTAGCTCACGGGCAAGCCATTCGAACCTATGCACAGGTGCGATTCTCCCAACTGTTGTGGAAGAACACTTTCTCGGGGGCTACCACGTCAACCAGAAGGATGGGAGAGCTCCAGGCGCTTCCTTCGAGTCTCCCTATCTGGTCTTCCACAGGGACAAGGTTGTCCTGCGCCCCACCCAAAGTTTCTTCCGTAGGTGGTGTCTGAGCGTTACCCTAACCGGATATTGTCTCTGCCTGGGTTCAATCCCATTCACACCTCGGAGGCCGCATATAGGCTCCATTTGGACCCTAATTGGGCGCTCGCCTTCTCAGGGAGCGTAGGGCTGAAGTTCGGGAGAGGTTCGCCAGCTGTTTGTCATCTACGCTGAAGCCGCACCTGGCAGACCTGCAGCCAAGCGGACGATGAGCGGGTGGGTCACCTCCTGCATCGATCTCTGCTATAGGTGGGCGAGCATGGAGCCTCCCAGAGGGATAAGTGCTCATTTTACCCGCCCTTCCGCTACATCGGTGGCTGCTTCCGGGGATGTCCCTACCCAGGATATCTGCGGGGATCCTACCTGGTAGTCGGCACATACCGTTTTACCCCTACCACATCGACCTTGGGTCACACCGGGATGCTGGTTGGAGGCCTCGGTTCTCCAGTCTTTATTTCCTAAGTAGGGGGTGTGCGCCTTGCCTCCCTCCTCCCGGAGAACTGCTAGGAGTCTGCCAGATGGTGTGGATGAACAACATATCCATGTCCTAGAAATACAGGTTACTCACCTGTAACAGGAGTTCAGGAATGGTATATGTTTCATTCACACGACCCACCCACCTCCCCAGCTTTGACGCAACCTGGCTTCCAGCGGGCTAGATCTGGCGCCATGGGGCGGAGCCAAGAGTTTTGCCACCCGGGTGGGTGGGAGGAGCCAGCTTGAAGACCTTCCGGCAAGATTTAAAGTGGCAAGGAACCTGCCAGATAGTGTGGATGAACAACATATACCATTCCTAGAACTCCTGTTACAGGTGAGTAACCTGTATTTATGGTACGTCCTTACGTAACTACTTTTCTCAACTTCTGGTGACATCAGTTCTGTTATGGTCATTTGAGTTTGCGGTTCGGTCTGCATCCCTACTGCAAAAGCCTCCTTTTCTTTATTATTCCTGCAGAACTGAAGTAAAATTCTTTACCTAGAGTGCTGTGCATTGTAATGAAGAGGACTCTCAAGCAAATCAGCAGCCGTCCCACAATGATGGAATCAGATGGTGTCCCAAACCTGACGACTCTGGCTCCGCAGCCTTCGGGTCCTTTCCCTCTCGGGCATCGGATCAGCTTACACCAAACAAAAATGGTGAAAGGCTTGAAATAATATTAAGTGAGTTCCAAGACTTTTGTTTTGTCACCACCGCCAAATTGGACACAGTGGGCCAGAGCTCACTACCCTACAGAAATGGGCTTTTGAAGCAGAAGCCCAACTTACAACCACGGATCTCCGGGTTGACTGCCTGGAAGTGACTGTCTTGCAGTTGGTAGAAATGCAGTGTTCAGTAATGGATCGGCAACATGAGCCTTGTATGTTTGGAGGGGTGTCTGAAGACCCCCGGCAAGAGAGATAGAGTTCCGTTGTTTTTTTTTTTCTTTCCTTTTATTGGGTGGCAAAATGCATGTAGAAGAACGAGACTAACAGCTGACCAGACAAGCTACCAGGTAGTAATCAGGACCTACACACACAAAACCCCCTTGCTCCCAGAAGAGGAACATCTCCTATTCCAGTCAGTTCTCCATTGGCAGCCACTGCATCAGCTCTTGTGCCCTGGGATACCAGCCTGTAGGGCCGTGGCGACCTTCTTCTCTCCAGTTCTCAAAGTAGGCATTAATGACCCCCAATTGTGCTTCTCATTCATAGTGATACCTCGCATGTCAGCACAACTTGCTGCCAGGTGCCCGCAGTTCCACATTGGCCAAAAAAGACCACCCCCTCCCATTTTCTGACCAGCGTACAGGCCTGATGCTGAGAGTCGGGGATGCATTAAGAACATCCAACTTTCTGGCGTCCCTGAAGATGCAGAGGTGCAAGATTGTGAGGGAATTCTGCAACAGTTCTTTAGGGAACTCTGCAGCTGGTTCTTGATGTTCCTTTGGAGTTGGAACATGCACACTGCGCGTTAGGCCTGAAGCCAACACAGGAAAGCCTGGCCCTGTTCCATCGTAGTAAGTTTTTGTCTATATAAAATGAACCAAGACATCTTTCTCAGAGGTTAAAACAAAACCAGTATAAGAATTCCAGGGTGATCTTCGATCGTGAATATCCCACTAATATATAAAAGCAACGGCATGCTTATGAACCCCTTCTATAAGCACTGAGACAACAAATCAAGTTTCAGACACCATATCCTGCAAAGCTGATGGTGTTTCTGCCCAACAGCTGCCACACCTACGATACTGCAGAGGCAGCAGAAGCAGATCTCTCCAGCCATGGCATAGTCTGTCGAGCACCCCCCCTCCAACTCCAGTGGACCAGATTAAGGAGGACACCTGGAATTAAGTTGGTTCGTCCAGAGCAAGACATGCCGTAGCAGTCAAAAAATACATCATTTCCCAGCTGGTCCTTTCATCGAGTCCTTGCGGAGAAACCAGAACGTAGTACTGCCACTTGAACGGCCATTTATATATAGGGACACAACAGTCTATTTAGGTTTGAGGTAAGTGCATGGTGGGGTGGAGGCCCTCTTTTTTTATGGTGCAGGACACTGCACGGATCACCAGGTTCTCCCATCGCCTTTTGTCATCCCTCTCTTTTCTCTTTAATCCTTTCTTTTTGTGTGATTCTTCCATGATAAAGGGAATATCTGTTTACTTCCTCCTTAAGCCTTCGTATGCTGATTACGCATTGGGCAGGGGGTATTATTTGGGGGAATTGGGAGGCAGCTGACTTGATCCTGGAAGACTGAGGCCCTCTTGAGTGGATCCAGTGTAGATCTTGGGATGATCTGCAAACCGCTGGTACAGACCTGCCACACAGAGCCTATTACTGTTCCTCTCAGCTTCTGCTTCTCTACCAGCACACAGCTCTTGGAGCCACCAGGGGACATCCCTCTCATATAAACATGGGCAGCCCCATGCCCTCCTCATTTCTTTTCCTGGCATCGGACGTCGGAGACATCTCTGCTTCATTTGACTGCCAAACATTTGGTTACATTTCTTTTATTTTCATTTTGTTTCCTTAAAGTCACTTTATTGTTTCAACTGGTTGCTTAAAGCACAGTCCAGGGATCACGTGCTCTGGACCCTAGAGCAAACCAGGCAGTTGTTTCATGCCCTGGGCATCACAGTAAATCTGCCCAGGTTAGTCTTGACCACTTGTCCACGCATGCAGCACATCGCGGTAGTACTGGTCACAGCTCTGGGCTTTGCGCTCTTGCCGCAGGACAGGGCGGACCACCTTTTGGCTCAGGCCTAGCTGCTTTAGAACAGCAGATATGTCGTGGCCAAAACTTTTCTGAGGCTCTTGGACCTGATGATGGCAGCTATTGTCATAGTACCTTTGGCCAGGCTATGCATGCAGATCCCCTGTGGACACTGAGGGTCCAGTGGGGCCAACGTGCCGACAACCTAGAACAGCCACTTCTAATCTCCCCAGTCAAAAAGGTGCTGCTATGGTGGATGGAACACAGCAACCTGATGAAGGAGGTTTGCTTCATCATTCCTTCCCCCTCAGCAGACTCTCACCACAGACACTGTGAGGTTGGGCCAGTAGGCTTATCTGGGGCCTTATCAGACTCGAGAGATGTGGTCCAGAGTGGAGACTGCCCTCCACATTGACATTCTGGAGATGAAGGCCATTCTTTATGCTTTAGAAGCCTTCTGGACTTGTCTGTCCCCTGGGTCATCTGTCGGTGTAGACAGACATTAGTGTAGTGCAGTACATCAACAAATGGGGAAGGGGGGATCCATTCATACCCTCTGTGTCAGGAAGTAATGAGGGTCTGGTACTGGGCTCTAGATCACAGTCTAGAACTGCCAGCCGTTCATTTCCAGGTGTCTAAAATGTGCTGGTGGACTGGCTTAGCCGGTTGTAGTCTCGGATTCTTAAGTGGGAGCTGCTGACCTTGGTTGTAGAAGATGTGTTTAACAGGTGGTGTCGTCTAGAGTTTGACATTTTTGCATGCTCGCTTGCTCCAGGGCCTGGAATTTTCTGGCAAGACGTGTTGTCCCCCTCTTGGAAAGGGAGGTTCAAACCCCAGGAATCCCTCTTGGTATGCTCAACTGTAGCAGTTGGGCCTCCTATCTTGAACTGTCCCAGAGAGATTGGAACATATGTAAATAATGGAATAAATCATTGACTCGTGCTGGTACTTAAAACATCTGCCCCTAGGTGCTGCTGCATTCTAAACTGTTCAGATTCATTTCTCCACCTGCCGAATAAGACGCCTCAGAGAGCTCTTCTTAGAGCACTTCTGTGTATTTCATTATTTTCTGTGAGAAAAAAACAAAGTTAGATTAATTTTGTTTAGTCTGCCCCATAGTCATATTCATCAGATTAGTTGAGTTATTAGACTCTTTTTTTTTTTTTTTTACTGTTTTTGAGCAGTTTTCTCCAGTTCCTCAGCTGCTCTCCAGTTCCTCAGCTGTTCTAGGAAACCAGAAAATCTCAATTTAGCGCTTTTCACCATGCTGTCCTTGTATTTTTAATACTTTTTTCTGGTTTATGCTCTTGATTCATTTTCAGGGAACCAAAGTGCTAATTTAGATTTTGTTAACCGTATTCCTGACGTGTAAAATTCTGTCTTAATGTGTTCTGCTTAATGAGGTTTGTTCAAAATTGTCTTAAGTAATGTGTCCATTTTGAATTGACATGGAGCCTTTGCAAAAGCGTCTTCGACTCAAAGGATTGTAATTCCGAAACTTAAATAAAAAAAAAAAAAAAGGCCAATATACATGGATATAACCTGTTCAGATGTGACTGACCTGCCAGGGGAAGTGGAGTCGCTATCTATGCCAAGATCAAATACCAAGTCCTAGACATTGTTCGGGCCTCCCTACCTAAGGAATTCAAATGGCTTGCCCTTAAGTTAACCATTTCGCCTGAAGTAGTCCTCTTAATATCTGCCTGTTACAGGCCACCCTCTGCGACACTTGGCATTCTACAACATCTACACTCCATACTGGATAAAATGAACCTAGAAAGCATAATAATGGGAGATTTCAGTCTGAACTGGAATGATGCCTGCGCTAACAAGATTAAAGAGTTCTGTGATGTACATGAGTTAAACCAGATGACTCTGGAGAACACCTGACCAAACAAGAAAAACCCCAGCCACAGTACCCTACTGGATCTTATGCTTGTCAGTAAGCCTCACAACATCACCCATACAGTTGTTGTTCACAGTGACTTCAGTGATCACTGTGCCACTGCCTGTATTCGCCGGTCCCATAACAGGCTGTCTACTTCTACCTTCAAGCTAAAAAGAAGCCTAAAAAACTGCCAGACTGCCTTCCTGACAGACCTTGGTAACATCAACTGGCAGAATTTCTATCTGGCCCCCCTCTGTCAATGAGGTTTTCAGTATTTTTCAAAACCTACTAGTGGGACTGATAAAAAAACATGCTCCATTTAGGAGGATTTAAAGCAAGGAAAAGGTCCCCTGACTGGCTCACACCTACCTTGAAGAAAGTCCTCCGGGACAGGGATGTACTGTGGAAAAGAGCCAGGAAAACAAAGTTGGAAACCAACTGGCTTGCCTTTCGGGTGGCTAGGAATGCCTGCACCATGTTAATAAGGGCAGAAAAATCACGTTATTTCTTGACCGTCCTTGATGAAAATGAAAATTGCTCTGCCAATTTTTGAAACCTTCTTAAAGAGGTTGAAGGTCACTCGCCAGCCCCCACTAGAATAATGGCAGGTAACATTTCTTACACGACCAGAGCTGACATTCTTGAACAACAACAGTCATTTTGCCACAGCAGGCCTTGCTTTCGATGATTCGCCCCTCAGCAAGCTAAATGTCTGCTGCAATGCCACTGATGGCTTATCCTCTGACATTGCCACAAACCCGAGACACTCTTCCTTCTGCTTTCATCCAGTTACATTCAGACAGGTGGAGGACCTTCTAATATCTCTGGACACAGAAAAGTGTGGTGGTGCTGATCTTACAGAACCATTTTTCTTGAAAAAGGCTTTTACCATCTGACTGCCCAAATAACCCACCTGTTTAATAGTTCCCTGATTCAGGGTGAATTACCTTCTCTTTGGAAAATGGCGCATGTTATTCCACTTTTCAAGTCTGGAGATCCAGGTGACCTGAACAACTACCGTCCTGTTTCACTGCTCCTACCCTGTCAAAAATCCTGGAGAAAACTGTCAATTGCCAATTTAGGGATTATCTAGAATCCGAGAACCTTCTGAACCCAGCCCAGTCAGGTTTTAGGCCCAAGCACAGCACTAAACTGCCCTTGCCAAAGTCTCCAATGACTAGCAAAATGCTTTGGATACAAAAAATGTCTATGCCCTCTTTCTGGACCTTAGTAAGGCCTTTGATACCGTGGATCATAGCCTTCTGCTGAACGTCCTGGACAGCTTCGGCCTAGACAGTACTGCCCTAATGTGGTTTGAATGTTATCTCTCCAACAGACTACAACAGATTAAAGCTCAAGGGGAACTGTCTCCGCTCAAAACCCTTCCTCGGGGTGTGCCACAAAGCTCCATCCTGGGCCCCATTCTGTTCGCTTTATACATAAACCATATCGACTCCCACATAAGCTCAGGTTACATACATCTGTTCGCTGATGATACGGTTCTCTACGCTATTGATTCATCCCTGGACATCGCTTACGACAAGCTTCAACACAGTTTACTAAAGCACAAGCTTTTGCTTAATGCAAAAATAACCAAGGCAATGATCTCATCTCCACTTGCTGCTCATACCCAGGGGCCACCATCGAACCACCCGATTTACACCCTGTTAGGTGAACCTCTGGAAATAATGGATGTTTAAGTACCTGGGTGTCTGGTTGGATAACCAGCTTAATTTTGCGGTACATCTGAATGAGCTATGAAAAAAGCTAAGACAATGTCTAGGTATCTTTTATCGCATAAGACACCTCCTCACATTAGAAGCCAGAAAGACACTGGTCCTTACAACTTTTATTCCTCTGCTCGATTATGCAGACATTCTTTACAGCCACTGTTCAAATCAGTCATTATGTAAATTAGACACCCTCTATCACCGTGCCTTGTGGTTTATTCTGGATATGCCCAGCCATACCCACCACTGCTTGCTCTACTAAAAGCTCGCCTGGCCATCTCTTACATTGAGGAGGCGAAAAGAATAAGGTCCCAGTACGGTAAGGCTTCTATCAGTTTCTTCTTACCCTCCCTATGGAACAACATGTAATAGACACTAAGGTTCTCATCCCTGCTGTGTCCCCATACCTTTAAGCTGTCTGTCACTCGCATCCTGAAGGTCATATGTACCTGCCACAGGTGATTCTCCTACTGGCCTCCCTGCCCTGCTCTCCATTTACTTAGCACTTACTCACAACTTCAGCACTTCTCTGCACATCTCCCTCTGTATACTCTTCTTACCCCCCCTGGCCTTACTATATTCGAGTCATCTCTCCCTCTAGCGTTGACATCCTCCTCCTGAAACCCATCCTTCCCCTCAAAGAGTTAGCCCTCCTGGTCGGTCCGTTCATGCCTTCTTCTTCTGTTGTTAATATAATCTTCTTACTACACTCTGTTACTTCTGTTGCCTTGTTTAGTATCCACCGCAGACGTTGGTGTACCCTTAATTTAATTTAGCAGTCTGCACACTCTGTATTACCCGATGTTGTTGCTATTTTTTTACTGTATGTACCAGCCTGCACTAAGTGTCCAATTTTATTATTCCTTGCTCTGCTCCCTTCTGCCAGGACCATCTTGAAAATGAGCTTGCTCAATGATGAATCTGGCTGGTTAAATAAAGTTTTGATTGATTGAGGTACATTTTCGCAGTTCCTTTCTTTTGAAGGCACCGGCCACAAATTTTACTTTTTATTTCTGGAACTGTGTTTTTTTTTTTAGACCTCCTGACGATTGGGTATGTCAGAGAAGCCTGAAAAGAGAACAGGACTGGCTGGGTTTAAAAATTGTAATAAGTGCTTACTGATTTTGGCTAAAGCTGGCAGACACTATTTATATTTGAAGTGTCTTGGCCTTAACCATATTTTTGCTAACTGTGACTTGTGTAGCAAATTCTGCCCTAAAACAATTAAAATGAGAGCTAAGAAGTTGGAGGATATGGCTTCTCCTGCCTCTGCGTCACCGAAGCCTTCTGCGGAGGCCTCTCGTTCTAAATCCAAGGACAGGCCTAAAGAGTCCTCCAAGTCCAAAACCTCTGATAAAGGGGGACTCTTCTAAATTGAAAAGGTCTATGGAGCAGATTGCCGACCCGGTTCCAGCAAAGAAAAAAACATAAGGAAAAACATGTCACTGCACCATCTGCTGAAAAAGCAAATGAGCTCTCCGCTGACAAACCTGCAGTGCCCTCCACAGAGGATATAGCTAAGTTGTCCAGGCATTCCAGTCTGTTGGTTCCCCACCCAGTTCCTTCCCCGGTTCTGGTCCAGGCTTCGGTTCCCCTAGCCAGGAACCAGAATATTTTTATGAAGAACAGAAGGAAGGGGACCCTGTTGAGGCATAGGTCTCTCCAGAGTAAGACTTTGGTACCCCTCCTCATGGCCAAGAGAACTATTCGTCTTATGCTTTTGTGAGATATGTTTGATACCTTTAACCCAAGAGACAGTGGAGGATGAGGGGTCAGTGCTTACCAAAAGGTTACTTTTACCCATCCACAAGTCCTTCAGGAAGGCATCCCCTTAAGATCCTGCAGAACTCCAACTCTATACCAGGGGTCGACAGGAAAATGGACAAAAAGTATCAGCTGGATAGCTATAATGCTGACTACCTCTTTACTCATCCAGACCATTAGGGTGTAGTCCAGCCTGTGGCTTGAGACAAAGCTAGGATCCCTCTTTCTTCAGTCCCACCCCACTCCCCCGATAAGGATTCCAATCATTGGACAGCATGGGGAAGAAAGGGTATCTGGCAGCCTTCCTCCACCTCAGGCAGGCTACCTACATGGTCTACACAGTCCAATACCAAAAGGCTCTCTAGTCATCAGTTTTGGTAATGAGTGACAAGATCACCGTTGAGGTGGTCCTTGATCTGGCAGAGCCTGCCAGGATAGCTTTGGATGCAACCAGGTATCCGTTCCACATGGCAGTGGATGCCAATTGTACTGCTTCTAGGTTCATGGCTCTAGCTGTCTCCATGAGGAGATTCGCCTGGCTCAGAACCACTAATCTCTTTCAGGTCACTTGGGCCAAAGCCATGAATTTTCCTTGCGAGAACTACTCCTTCAGCTACTTGGTATAGATCTTCATGCTTAAAGAAATCTGTGTGGTGTATTGTAAACCTGATAACCTTATAGACCAAGTTGAGCCTGTTTATCTCAGTTGCTGTGTGATTCTGCATTATTGTAGTGCAGACAATTGGTAGAGAGGTCCATTTTATGAGGTTGGAGGGGAGGGCACAAAGAGAAAGTTAAGCAGTGTGAAAAACAAACAAGTGCACCATGTATCAGACTCTCCAGAAACTTGACAGGCAGGTGTCATTTTAACCAGTCGGTGGAGTACGTGTATGGGTATAATTGAAAAAACGTGTGTCTGAAATTGCTGACCACTCTTTCTTTTCGGTGATACCAGGTGTACCTTGCAGAAATGAGTGCCGACAACCAGACGTGTGCAAAGAGGAACATCCATGGACGCAAGCTGAGGGACATTAATAAGGTAAGAGGAGAATAGTGTATTGGGGGTGGCTGAAGTTTCAGCAACTGCTGTTGGATGAGCCAGTGAGCGTGTGCCCTTTGTAGCATAATGTTCACAGAGGCAGTCCATGGCACACACTTAAACTTTCCCAGGGATTTCCATCCTTAACAGATTACAGGTAAACATTTGAACCCAATACTTTTGTAGTAATTCTCCCTGATAGAATGTTTGTAGGTGTTTGACTTTATATTGTCGTTATCCCTTTTCTTCTCTGCATGTATTAGATTTAATTCTCCTCAACTTTCACCATAATTTTGGATCAACACTCATTGATGTCTTACTTAATTGGAACATTTATGAACAGAGACCCTTGTAGTAGGAAAGTGCATGAATGGACTCGCATGTAGCTCTCAGTACTCCAGTGATCTGCAAGTCAGTCTGTCCTATTTTGATGCTACATTGTCGGCAAATAAGGACCGCTTGGCCCACCTAGTCTGCCCACCAGTGATGCCACATTTTGATACTATGGCACCATAGTTTTTTATAAACTTTCAACGTCATGATGGAAGCAGCTTTGTCAGTCTTGTAAGACTCATGGAATGGTTAAAAATAATGTTAGTTTTGGGCTGTAAAAGCAGAGTGAAATCAGGGTAGCTGGGCTGCTGTTTTCTCCTGTCAGCAACTTTTCAGTTTCTTGCGCTCTGCGAGTAAGAGAGATCAAGAAATGTGTAGCGCCAGGATGTCACAGACATATTGACCTATATTGACCTTTAAAACTACCTCTCCTTCCATCACACATGCGTGGTGCAAAACTGTTTTTTGTCCAAGCCCCAGAGTCCTATGCTAGGCACATGATAAAGTTTGACACTTGGCTTCTGTGGTTTGAAGTTGTACAACACCTGGTCTTAGAGTGTCCCCTGCCAGGTGACCAAGGAGCAGTATTGCTATCAGGTGGGGGTTGGGGAAATGGCCCACCACCCCTCTTGTTGGAAAACATGGTTCTAGGGACATGGATATGTTGTTCTATCTACACTTACGGGCAGGTTCCTTGCCGCTTTAAATCTTGCCGGCAGATCTTCAGGCTGGCTCCTCCCACCCACCCAGGTGGTAAAACTCTCGGCTCCGCCCCATGACGCCAGATCTTCCTTACTGCTTGGAATCTCAGGTTCCCTCCTTAGCGCTCTGCGTTTTAGGCCTGGATCCTAACTCGTCAGTTAAACCGAAACTCATACTTAAATTTTCTAGACTTGTGTTTTTTTTCTTCTTTCGCGGCTGCGATGGACAAATAGACTCCCGGATTTCGGCGGTGCCCTTGTGGGCAGAAGATGTCTCGGACTGATCCACACACCACGTGCGTTTACTGCCTTGGGCTCGAACATGATCCGTAGGCCTGCGAATTATGCAAGTCCTTCTCGGTCAACGTTCTCGAAGACCGTGCTGCTAGACTTCAGCTTGGGCACCCTGAGAGACGTATTCCTCCAGTTAAGTCGAAGGAGGCCCGTTGGGCGGTGTCCGGTGGCGGGCTCGGCTGAGCAACTTGAGCAAATGATCGCCCTTGAGGAGGCGGCGGCCCAGGCCGCATCTTCTTCTTCCTCGGTTGTGGCATTTGTCCCGCTCTCCTTGGACTCCTCCTACTCAGCTTAATTTAAGGAGCTTTGTCAGTCCCTCTCTACTAAAGGAGAGGGGCCATCAGGACACTCCTCTCGGTCCAAGAAAAAGGATTCAAAAGGTAAGTCCCACCGTCGACGTTCGTGGGAGCGGGAGAGATCCCCTTCCCCAGATAGTCGACACTCGACTTCGGTCGAGGTTGCGGTAAGGCAGCTGGCTTCACAGTGTCCCCGTCAGGTCAGCCGGCCGAGACACCAGTCAATGGAGTCGAGATTTTTCTCGACCCGTCGGATTGGCTGTCGACTGGAGAAGCAGACAACCCTTCTTCACCGGTTCCCCTGGTGGAATCCGAGGACTTGCCTGTGTCTCCTGTGCTGGAGTCCCCGGTTAAGGTTTCTGAGCCGGGGGAGGAACGGGTTTCCCCCGCTCCCTCCCAGACCCACCCTCGAAAACACCGAGGGTCTCTGTCTCGGACCTCCTCTCGGTCCAGCCGATCCCGGCGGTCTCGGCACCGAGGGAAACTGCGGCGCTGCTCGTCATCGTCCTCCTTGGAGGATAGGCTTTGGCACAAGTTGCATCGGAGCTATGAGAATTTGATGAGGCAGCAACTCCTTTTGACCGGGAACAAGCCGACTCCGTCGCCGTCCCCAGCCATCAGGTGGCTATCACCTGAGCAGCCGAAACAACCCCTCGTGGTCATCGAGGAGCCGAAGCCAGCACCGGTTGTTTAGCCAAAACCAGCTGTACCACCCAATGTGGTGGAACCCCTGCCTCCACAACCAAAATCTGGGTCTCCGACCAAGGATTTTTGGTCGGGTCATGGGTTGCCCCATTGGTTGTCAGTCACCCTCACTCCCGACCGTCCTCGGCAGGTGGAGGGTGGCTCAGGCCCTCGGCAGCTGTTTGCAGACTCCTCTGAGTCTGACTATGACTCTTCCCTGTTCTCCAGGCCTCTCGACCTAGAGTCCTCTGGGGAACAGTCGGCGGACGAGAGCCCATCCTTGTTCATGGGTTTGCTTCTGCTCATCTCAGAATCTACTGGGATGAAGCTCGAACCCGTGTCAAAGCGGGCCAAGTATCCCCTCACGGAGATACTGGACCGAGGATCTCCTACGGAGGCCTTTCCTGTGGCGAAGCCATTGTTGGTCCAGCCCTGGAGCTATGGCAGCGGCCGGCTTCTTGTCCAGCTCCCTCGGCCACGAAGTATGCCATTCCCACCAGCTCACTCCAGATTCTCGGAGCACCCCTTTGCGGAGGGGTTGGTGACCGACATTGTTTTCCGGCGATCCGGAAACGCTCGGGACGTGGACAAGCCACCCGATAGAGTCCAAGAAACTGGACTACTCCGGGTGTAAAGTTTACGCTGCATCCTCCTTAGGCCAGTTCGGCCATACTGGCGGCACACTTTTCCCACGCCCTTTTGGGCTCCCTGGATGAGGTGATCCCTCATCTCCCGGCTGACCTCCAGACTACGGTCAAGCAGATGCAGGATCAGGGAAGGGTGCTGGCAAAGCAACAGCTCCAAACTGCCCTTGACATTGGAGACTCTTGTGCCAGGTCAGTAGTGGCCGCAGTGGCCATGTGCCGCAGAGCTCGGCTGCGGATCTGCACCTTCATGGTGGATGCCCAGCACAAGCTGGCAGACGTTCCCTTCCTGGGTACCGACTTGTTCGGCCCTGGGGTGGAGGGTCACTTGCCGTGGATCGAGAAGTCCAGTGCCACCTTGGACTCTGTCACGTCTGCCCAGAAGGACAAAGGCCGCCAGCAGCAGCGTAAGCCCTTTCGGCCTTCTGCCCCTGCGGCACTTCCAGCCCAGCAACACCAGCATCAGGGCCGGCAGGCTCGCACTTGGCACCCCAACGCCAAGCCTGCAGCTTCCTGCAGCAGGAAGCCGGGAGGAAAGGCCCAGGAGGTCCCTCGGCTGGTCCTTCCTCCAGGCCTGCCCAGTGACTGGTTGAGGGTGTTGCCCCCGGGCGGCTCCACCACTTCTTTTCCGCCTGGTCCACTATCACTGCGGACCGCTGGGTGTTGGAAGTGGTAGGGAAAGGTCTGCCTCAGGAATTCGAGCAGGCCCCACCCTATCGAGCCGTTGCCCCACAGGGGGCTATGGGGTCCGCAGCCTCTCTGTCGGCTCATTGAGCCGACATTGCTTTGCTCCTCGAAAAGGAGGTGATCAGGGAGGTAGCGGATCCTCCACCAGACCCAGGGTTTGTGTCCAGGTATTTCCTGGTCCCGAAACGGACGGGAGGTTGGCGCCCCATTCTAGACCTACACGACCTGAACAACTTCCTAATGTCTCGAACCTTCAGGATGGTCACTCTGGCACAGATCATTCCATCCTTGGAACGAGGCATGTGCTTCTGTTCTCTGGACCTCCAGGACGCGTTCTTTCACGTCCCAATCCGTCCGTCCCACCAGAGATTCCTTCGCTTCAGAGCGGAGGGGTCCCTTCTGATAGTTCGGGCCATGCCCTTGACCTCTCTCCAGCTTCCAGGGTCTTCACCAATGCATGGCAGTGGTGACAGCATTCAGTGGCGCCCGAAGGGTCCGGGTGTACCCTTACCTGGGCGACTGGCTGGTTGCAGCCCCTTCAGGCTGGAGGTGGGCGTTCAGGGATCTGGCCCTCCAGGTCTGTTCTCAGATTGGCCTCCTCATCAACGAGGCCAAATCAGAACTCGTGCCAATGCAGGTGATTCAATTCATCGGGGCAGAACTCGACTCTCTTCGAGCCAGAGAACGGCTCCCGGCGGACAGGGCCGAGGTTCTTTCCTCCTTTGCCCAGTCATTTCTCCCGAGCTGACGGTCATTCTAACGACCGGTGCCTCTCCGTTGGGATGGGGTGCCCATGGGGAGGAGCACAGAGCAAATGGCCTCTGGTCCCCTCAGGAGTCTCGATGCTGCATCAACCTGCTGGAGCTTCGAGCGGTCCGACTAGCCCTCACCACCTTTGCTCCGTTTGTACGGGGTCAAGTGGTCCAGGTCCAGATGGACAGTACCACGACAATGTACTACCTAAACTGCCAGGGCAGGACGCACTCCTTGCCTGTATGCAAGGAAGCTCTCTGCACTTGGTCCCTCGTGAGCAGACTGGAGACGGATCTCCTAGCCATCATTTGGCGGGGCCTCCAACACTCTGGCTGATGCCCTAAGCCGGATAGATGCTGCATCTCACGAGTGGTCTCTCCTGCCGGAGGTAGTACACGATCTGTTCTCCCACTGGGGCACACCTCAGGTGGATCTGTTTGCCTCCAGGGAGAATGTGAAGCTGAGGCTGTTTCATGCCCGCCCCCCTCAGCAGGACTCGCTGCAGGGGGATGCCTTCTCGAGGCCGTGGACTCCGGGCCTCTCTCGCCTTTCCCCATTTCCCTTGATCCACAGGTGCTTCTCAAAGGCAGGTGATTCTGGTAGCCCCCAGACAGTCCCGCCAGTTCTGGTATCCAGAACTCCTCAGCCTCAGCTCCAGGCTTCCGAGACTGCTTCCAGCCCTCCCGGACCTAATCTCAGTCAGCCAGGGAAGGTATTCCACCAGGACCTTCAATCCCTGCACCTGACGGCCTGGTTCCTGAGCGGCTAGAGTTCCAGGCCTTGGGTCTTTCCGACGAGGTCCTCAACGTTGTTGAGGTATCCCGTAAGGAGTCTACCAGAAAATGCTATGCCTTCAAATGGAAGAGATTCTCCGTTTGCTGTCAGGATAAGGGGTTGGACCCTTCCTCCTGTTACTTGGCCAGCATTCTGGACTGCCTGTGGTCCCCTTCTCAGCTAGGACCGGTGGCGACCCTTAAGAGCACTGGCAGCCATCTCTGCTTAGGTGCGGGCAGGAAGCAGTCGATGGCGCAGGAGAAGGTGGTTGGCGCTTTTTCAGGCTGATCACATATCCCTCCGGTCAAAGGAACCTCCACCTCCGTGGTATCTACTGCTGGTATTGGCTAAGCTCCTGGGCAAGCCATTGAACCGATGCACAGGTGTGACATTTCTCACCTGTCGTGGAAGACCGCCTTCTTGGTGGCTATAACGTCAGCCAGAAGGATGGGAGAGCTCCAGGTGCTTTCCATGAAGTCTCCTTATCTGGTCTTCCACAGGGACAAGGTTGTCCTCGCCCACCGAAATTCCTTCCGAAGGTGATGTTGGAGTTTCACCTTAACCAGGTGTTGACTCTGCCAGTGTTTCTACCCAGTCGCACCTGGAGGCTGAATATAGGTTCCATACCTTGGACCCAGAAGGCGCTCTCTTATTATAAGGGCCGGGGCTGCAGTCGGGAGAGGTTAAGCCAGCTGTTTGTCACCCTACGCTGAAGCCGCACCTGGCAGACTTGCAGCCAAGCGGACGATAGGCAGGTGGGTCACCTCTGTATATATCTCTATATGTTGGCGAGCATGAAGCCTCCCAAAGGGATAAGAGCTCATTCTACCTGCCATACCGCTGCATCGGTGGCTGCTTCCAGGGACGTCCCTGTCCAGGAAATCTGCAGGGCTGCTACCTGGAAGTCAGCACACACCTTCATTACCCACTACCACATCGACCTTGAGTCACGCCGGGATGCTGGTTTTGGGACCTCTGTTCTCCAGTCCTTATTTCCCAAGTAAGGGGTGCGCGTCTTGCCTCCCTCCTCCCGGAGAACTGCTTGGAGTCTGCCAGTAAGTATGGATTGAACAATGTATCCATGTATCTAGAAATACAGGTTACTCATCTGTAACAGGAGTTCTAGGAATGGTATATGTTCATCCACACAACCCACCCGACCTCCCTGGCTGCGACGCTTAACGTGGCTTCCAGCAGGCTAGATGTGGTGTCATGGGGCGGCGCTGAGAGTTTTACCACCGGGTGGGCGGGAGGAGCCAGCTTGAAGACCTTGCGGCAAGGAACCTGATAGTAAGTGTGAATGAATAACATATACCATTCCTAGAACTCCTGTTACAGGTGAATAATCTGTATTTCTAGGGACATGGATATGTTGTTCATCCACACTCATTGGCAGTATCCTTGCGCTTTAAAGCATGCGGAAGGTCTTCAAACATCCTCACCACCGAATCGTCTACTCGACTCCGCTGTAACATCAGATATCTTCACTACAGCTTGAAGCTCAGGTTCCCTCCTTAGCAGCTCTGCGTTTCGACTGGTTCCTATTTCTTCGTTTGCGGTTGAAAATAATATTTTGCAAAGAGACTTCGGTCTTCACCGCGGCTGCGATGGTCGTCGACTCCGGTTCGGAATGCCCATGCGGTGTGAAGATGTCTCAGACGGATCCACACTCCCGCGTGCTGTCTACTGTAGGCCTTGAGCACGACCCGCGGGCTTAAGCCTGTGCTCATCTTTCTCGGCCTCGTCCTCGAAGACCGTGCTGCCCGTTGCAACTGGGCCGTCCCGAGCGTTTCCCTCGGTGAAGTCAAGGAGGCCCGGTTGGCGGTGTCAGCGGCCCGGACCTTCGGCCGGATCAGCTCGGCGGATGGTAGCGCCCTCGAAGAGCGGCAGCCGAACGTATCTTCCTCGACGCGGCATTTATCCGCTCCTCTGGGTTCTTCCTAGGCGGCTTCCTTTAAGGAGCTTTGTCCCTCTCACTAAAGGAGAAGGGCCTCGATCTGCTGGACCTTTTCCGGTCAAAAGAGGACAAGGGTAAGTCCCTCGTCGACGCTCTTGGGAGCGGGAAAGGTCCCTCTCCCCGGGCCGTCGACCGTCGGCTCGGGTCGACCGCTCGGCTTCGGCCACTGGCCTCACGGTGTTCCCGTCAGGTCAGTTGACCGAGACTCCCACTGATGAAGTCGAGATTTTTCTCGACCCATTGGACGGGCTGTCGCCTTTAGCAGCCGAGATTCCCCTCTCCCCGGTTCCCCGGGAGGAGTTGAGATCCGATGGGCTCGCCTTGTGCCTCTGGTTCCGGAGCCCTCGGATGGACCTTCCGAGCGAAGGGAGTGCGGTTCCGGCCGACACCTCCCGCACCGACCCGGAAATTCCGGGACTCGGTCGGTCTGGACCTCTTGGCGGTCCAGCCGTTCCCCACCGTCATAGGCGGTCTCGGTCCTCGGCACAGCGATGGCAGCGTCGCCGCTCGTCCTCGTCCTCCTCCTCGGATGAGGGAGGCTGCGTAAATTACGTCGACTGATGCGAGGACCTATGTTGAACAGCTCCTCCTGGCGGGGAATAAGCCGACTCCGAGCGCCTTCCCGGCCATTAAGTGGCTGTCACGGAGCGGCCGACAGGACCCTCGACTTGTCCGAGGCCTATACCAGGCGGTTGATCGGTAAAACCAGCTGCTCCACCGATTCGCGTGGAACCTCCAACCTCCACAGCCACCATTGAAGCCCGACCAAGGATTCTCGGTCGGCTAAGGGTTTTACCCCATCAGCTGTCAGTTACCCTCACTCCCGACCGACCTCGGCAGGTGAAGGGTGGCTCAGGCCAGAGGCAGCTCTTCGAGGACTCTTCCGAGTCGAAGATGATTCCTCCTTCTTCTCAAGCGACTGGACTTGGAGTCTTCCAGAGTCAGCCAATGGGCGATGGCCGTCGTCCTTCCTAGGACTGCTTCGGCTCATCTCGAGTCTACAGGATGGAGCTCGAGACACGTTCAAGCAGGCCCAGGTATCCCCTCACGGAGATTCTGGACCGAGGATTCTCGACGGAGGCCTTTCCGGTGGCGAGGCCATAGTCAGGTCAACACTGGAACTTTGGCAGCGCCCTGCTTCCCTGCCCTGCGCCTTCGGCCAGGATGGCCAAGAAGTATCACGGTCCCTACCGGTTCCTTGTCGGTTTTTGGAACACCCTCTGCTGAGGGTTGGTTACCGACAGCTTTTCCGGTAGCGCGGCAGCGCCAGGGATGTGGACAAACCTCCTGACAAGGAGTCAAGAAATTGGACTATGTCGGGCGAAAAGTCTCGCTCGTCCTCTCTCGGCCTTCGTCAGGCCAGTTCGGCCGTCCTCATGGCACATTTTCTCATGCCCTGTTGGGCTCCTGGATGAGGTCATCCCTCATCTTCCGCCGATCTGCAGACTACGGTTAAGCAGAGTGCGGGACCAGGAGCAGAGCAGTGGCCAAACAGCAGCTCCAGACTGCTTTGGATGTAGAGGACTCATGTGTGCCAGATCGGTGGCGGCCGCAGTGGCTATCGTGGCCCAGGCTTAGCTGAGATATCCACCTTTACCGGATACCCAGCACAAGTTGGCGGATGTTCCTTTTGAGGACTGACCTCTTGACCCTGGGGTGGAAGGTCACCTGCAGAGGATCGAGAGTCCAATGCCACCTTGGACTCGGTCTCTCTTCAACTCAGAAGGACAAGGCCGCAAACCACAGCCTAAGCCCTTTAGGTCCTTCTGTGCCCCAGCGCCCGGCCCAGCAACGTCAGGGCCAGCAGGCTCGGCTGGCATCCCAAACCCAAGCCGCCCGGCTTCCTCTAACAGGAGGCAGGGAGAAAGGGCCCAGGAGGTCCCTCGGCCGTCCCTCCAAGCCTGCCCAGTGACGGGCTGAGGTGTAGCCCCATCCCGTCCACCTTACCCCTGGGTCCCCGTGGAGGGCAGCTCCAGCACCTTCCGTTCCGCCTGGTCCGCTGTTACCACGGACAGGTGGGTCTTGGAGAGAGTGGTGGGAAGAGCCTGCCTCTGGAATTCGAGCAGGCACCACCCTTCAGAGCCGTCGCCCCTCGGGGAGCTTCGGGATCCCCAGCCTCACTGGCGGCTCGTCGAGCCGACATCACTCTCCTCCTCCAGAAGGAGGTGGTAAGAGAGGTGGTGGACCCTCCTTCAGACCCAGGGTTTGTGTCCAGGTACTTCCTGGTTCCGAAACGGACGGGGGGCTGGCGCCCCATTCTCGACCTACACGACCTAAACAAGTTCCTAAGGTCTCGAACCTTCAGGATGGTCCTCTGGCTCAGATAATACCATCCTTGGAGCAGCAGCGTGTGGTTCTGCTCTCTGGACTTGCAGGGCAGCGTTTTTTCACGTCCTATCCGTCCGTCTCACAGAGATTCCTCGCTTCAGGCGGAAGGATCTCTCTTGAGTTCAAAGCCATGCCCTTCGGCTTGTCTCCAGCTCCCAGGGTCTTCACCAAATGCATGGCAGTGGTGACAGCATTCCTCTTGGCGCGAGGGTCGGGTGTACCCTTACCTGGACGACTGGCTGATAGCAGCTCCCTCCAGGAAGGAGGCGGAGTGGTCAGAGATCTGGCCCCAGGTCTGCTCTCAACTGGGCCTCCTTATCAAGCGAGGCCAAGTCGGAACTCGAGCGAAGCAGGTGATTTTATTCAGCCAGGCGCCTTTCGACTCTCTTCGAGCCAGAGCTGGCGGCTCCCGGCGGACAGGGCCGAGGTTCTTTCCTCCTTTGCCCGATCATTTCTGGTTGAGCAATTGCGCCCCTGCCGGGACTTCCCTGCGCCTCCTGGGTCTCATGGCGGCCTGTACCAGCGTGGTCCGTTGGGCCGCCTGGAACATCGACGTCCTTCAGTGGGGACTGGCCAGCCAGTGGTCTGCGCTGCGATCCTTGGACCAGCTTGTGTCGGTGACACAGGGATGTGGAATGCTCTCAGTGGTGGACCCGTTCCAGATCATTTGCAGGGGGGCATCCCGTTAAGTCGCCCAGCCGGCGGTCTCTCTGTCGACCCGATGCCTCTCTGATGGGTTGGGGTGCCCATCTGGGGAACCCGGGCTCATGGCCTCTTGGTCCCCAGCGGAGTCCGATGCCACATCAACCTGCTGGAGCTCGAAGCGGTCCGCCTAGCTCTCACCGCCTTTGCTCGTTCCTCGGGGTCAAGTGGTCCGAGTCAGGCGGACAATACCACGACCATGTACTATCTAAACCTTGAGGCGAGGCCGCTCCATGCTTCTATGCAAGAGCTCTCCGCATTTCGGTCACTCGTGCGCAGCCTGGGCGGATCTCCTAGCCATTCACGTGGCAGGGCCTCCAACACCCTGGCCGATGCCCTGAGCCGGATAGGGCTGCATCCACAGTGGTCTCTCCTGCGGAGGTAGTACAGCATCTGTTCTCCCTTTGGGGCACACCTCAGGTGGACCTGTTTGCCTCCATGGAGAGCGAAGCTGAGTCTGTTCCTAGCCCCCTCAGCAGGGCTCGCTGCAGGGGATGCCTTCTCGAGGCAATGGACCCCTGGCCTCTTTCGCTTTCCCCCATTTCCCTTGATCCACAAGGTGCTTCTCAAAGGCGAGGAGGGACAAGGCGCAGGTGATTCTGATAGCCCCAGACTGGCCTCGCAGTTCTGGTACCAGATCTCCTCAGTCTCAGCTCCAGGACTCGCGGCAGCTTCCAGCTCGCCGGACCTGCTCTCAGTCAATCAGGGAAGGTGTTCCATCCGGACCTTCAATCCCTGCACCTGACGGCCTGGTTCCTGGCGCTAGAGTTCCAGGCTTTGGGTCTTTCCGGCGGGTCCTCAATGTAGTTGGGCGTCCCGTAAGAGTCGACCAGAAAATGCTATGCCTTCAAATGGAAAAGGTTTTCCATTTGGTGTCAGAGCAAGGGCTTGGACCTTCCTCCTGTTCCTTGGCAAGCATCTTGGACTATTTATGGTCCTTTCTAGTCAAGGGCTTAGGTCGCACCCTAAGGGTGCACCTGGCAGCCATCTCTGCTTGCAGGCGCGGGCGGGAAGCAGTCGTGGCGCAGGAGGAAGGTGGTCTGGCGCTTTTTCAAGGCCTTGATCACATTCCCCTCCAGTGGAACCCCACCTCCGTGGGATCTACTGCTGGTACTGGCAAAGCTCATGGGCAAGCCATTCGAACCTATGACAGGTGTGCTCTCTCACCTGTCGTGGAAGACCGCCTTCTTGGTGGCTATCACGTCAGCCAGAAGGATGGGAGAGCTCCAGGCGCTTCATAGAGTCTCCTTACCTGGTCTTCCCACAGGGACAAGGTTGTCCTGCGCCCCCACCGAAATTCCTTCCGAAGGTGGTGGGAGTTTCACCTTAACCAGGTGTTGACTCTGCGGTGTTCTACCCCAATCACCTCGGAGGCGAATAGGCTCCATACTCTGGATCTAGAAGGCGGCCTGATTATAAGGAGCCACGGCTGAAATTCGGGAGAGGTTCGCCAGCTGTTTGTCACCTACGCTGAAGCAAGCATCTGGCAGACCTGCAGCCAAGCGGACGATAAGCAGGTGGGTAACCTCCTGCATAGATCTCTGCTATAAGTTAGCGGGCATGGAGCCTCCCAGAGATAAGAGCTCATTCTACCCGCCATACTGCTGCAACGGTGGCTGCTTCCAGGGACGTCCTATCCAGGAAATCTGCAGGGCTGCTACCTGGAAGTCAGCAAACACCTTCATTACCCACTACCACATCGACCTTGAGTCACGCTGGGATGCTGGTTTGGGGCCTCGGTTCTCAGTCTCTCTTTCCCAAGTAAGTATATGGGGTGTGCGTCTTGCCTCCTCCTCCCGGAGAACTGCTAGGAGTCTGCCAATGAGTGTGGATGAACAACATATCCATGTCCCTAGAAATACAGGTTACTCACCTGTAACAGGAGTTCTAGGAATGGTATATGTTGTTCATCTACCGACCACCGACCTCCCCGGCTTCGACGCACAACCTGAGCTTCCAGCGGGCCAGATCTGGCGTCATGGGGCGGAGCCGAGAGTTATACCACCCGGGTGGGTGGGAGGAGCAAGCTTGAAGACCTTCCGGCAAGATTTAAAGCGGCAAGGATACTGCCAATGAGTGTGGATGAACAACATATACCATTCCTAGAACTCCTGTTACAGGTGAGTAACCTGTATTTTCCTACTTCACTGCTTGCTTCAACTTAACAGACGACATGCTCTCTTCTTGACCGTAGGTCAAGTAGGTCTTTTTCCGAGATGGCTTCTCAAATATTCACACCTTCGGTTCCTGCTCACTGGTTCCGTGCCAGTCGCTCATGAAGCTATTCTCTCCGAGTGCGCGACGGAGCTGTGATGTTTGTTTTTCAGCAAAGCAAACTACAGTCGTCCTACTCCTCTCTGGGAAGCCAGAGTGAGTAGTGCCTCACTGCATTGAGTCACTTCTGCCGCTATTCGGTCACTTTCAGCGAATGGGTTGGCCCTAATTTGGTCCTGCTGTGTCCCTCCTCGATGCACATGTGCTTCTATTTGCCTTAGAAATCCAGCCCGTTTGTTTTGGTTTTTTTTTCAGTCAGAATGTTTTTCCGCAGTGGACACGTCCTCCTGTACACTTTTCCTTTCTTCCCTGAGTTCAGAGACTGCTACTACAGTTGTACACACATGGTCAGGATGATTGCTTTTTGGAATATGAAGTGGGTAGGATCTGGTTGTACTAGACTACCACAAGAGGCTTCTAAGTCGTGCTTTGGCCTTCCATCAGGATGGTTTCAGTGACTTAAGTGGATACCATTCTCCTTGATGGGCTAACCCCGCCTGGACCTTCTTTTGCTCACCAAGTAGGGGGTTCAAGTGCTCGTGGACCTGTTGTTTGCAGGTCAGCCATACTTGGTAGTGGGGGTTTCCATCTGCGCTTTTCGGTCTACCCTGAACCAGTAGACTTTACCTCTGGCTCTTTCAGTTCCTAGGGTCCTTTTACATTGGATTAGTACATGTCTTTAACACTATTAATTTTGGTCCTGTACCAAATTGCGAGGCCGGGTTCTCGCCTTACTCCTAGAGTGGTTGCGGCTTCCTGGCAGTTTCATTTTGTGTCCATTGCAATCATCTGCAAAAGTGAGTTACAGCTCAAGTGCTTATCTTGTAAACACTATATTCTAGATGCTTTTTCCATTAGCAGGACAGTCCTTTGCCGTCCTTTCTGGGTGAACCCTATCTCCTCCCCCCTACTCAGGGTTGTTGGTTTTAGCTCGGTACTCTCCCATTAGCCTGAATGAGTGATGGAGACTTAGTCTAGGAAGACATGGAAATTACGTACTTAGCGTGATTGTGGATCTTCTTGGGCAGTCTCCATCACTCATTCACACGCCCACCCACCATCTCTTGGGTTCACTCGTTTTCTTTCCTGGTCTTCATGGTCCTATGGTTCAAGCTGTGAAGATGTTATTCTTTGACCCTTCTTGCAAGGGTCATCTGAGCCCTCTCAGGCCCAGAAACTCAGGATAAGTTATTTTCATTAATTACACTGTGCCTCCTTGGTCGAAAAGATACTGAGGTGGTTGGAGGGTCGATGCCAAGATAGCCTACACAGGTGCGAGCTAGTCTCGTGGTGCCGCGCATGCATGGTCCTGTCTCGGCGCCGACCCTTCTGAAAAATTTTGGCTCCCGCTTGGTCCTAGTGCCTCCGTCGCTATCCCACTAGTGTGAATGACGGACTGATGGAGACTATCCAAGAAGATCAACAATAAGGGTAAGTACTTAATTTCCATTTTTCCCTTGTTCTGTGCCAGGGAATCTGTGCCCAAAAGGGCAAAATTTTGTTTTTGCAGGCTTGTTATTGCCTTTGTTTTTTTCTGGCAGTGCCCTCCCTGTAAATGTTTTCCCTTGTTGGCCTTTTTCGTTTATTTCTCCTTTTTTAGGCAGTCTGCCTAATTTGTGAAAACTGGAGTGGCTAGTCTGCAAAACGCAGCAAAATCTGGCATATTTGTTTATTCCAGATCTCCCCCTCCCCCCCAGACTGTTTCTAAACTCACCAACGCTCATTCAGTCGCAGAAAGTCTGAGTCTCCCATATCCACCCTCCTTCCCAATAGTGACTGTACTGTTCGTCCCTGCACCCTGTCTGTTTCAGTCATTCCCCCAGATTTGCTAGACAGGAGGCGAGCTGCAGAGGGAGCCTGGGCGAAGAGTCCTGTCGGTGTGGTTGCCGCCCCAGGAGTAAGGGAAAGCAAGTGCACAATGGCTCAGCCCAAGACGGAAATCTGCGTCAGTGAGCAGATTTTTGATCAGTCTTTGGCTGGGCAGACAAAATGCGGCATTCCGGTTGGTTGGTGAGTCCTAGAAGGCACCAAACAGTCTCCGGAGCCAAAATGGGAGCGCAAAAAAAAAATAAAAAGCATGGCGGCTGCTCGAACCTCGCTCCTTAAAGTGGTATACACTGTGGTTTACCATGGGGCAGAATCTGGTGTTACGTGCTACTTTTTTGGTGTGCATGGAACACCATTTTAATGGGAATTTCGAGCCCTGTGAGTACTTTTTTCTTCTGTGGTGGTGTGAGGCACATCCAAGAGAACATGGGTTGGGAGACAGAAGACTTAGACCCCGAAATACAATGACTCGCAAGATACCTCAGGCAGAAAGATCCTAAGCCTGTGGTGGTCCCACCGCTGGTGGATACATTCATGGATGTCGCCAAGACAGCGTGGAAACGTCCTCATTCCACTCCGGCAGTACCTAAGAAGGCTGACCCATGGAGGACCCTTACTTGGCACAACAGCTCTTGGCAGACTCTCTGGTCATTACGGCCTCACACGGTCTCAGAGACCTCAGCACTCAACCACCAGACCAGGAATCTAAACAGCTAGATTCACTGGGGAGATGCATGTACACGGCTGCTGCATGCTCCATCAGGTCTCTTAACTACCTCACGCACATGGTACAATTTCAGAATGCCCTGTGGGAACAGGGCCAGAACCTCATCAAGGATTTCCAGGAGAGTGAGAAGGAGCTTCTCAACCTCCTTCTCACTGGATCAGACGTGGGGACCTAAGTCCTTCGAGCCACTTGCGACTCAGCGGCCAGGGGCACTGCTACAGGCGTTTGTCTCCAGAGACACTCCTGGACGTGGGTCTCCAGATTTACCCCGGGACGTTCAGAAGAATATCTTGGACGTCCCATATAATGGCTCAGTCCTGTTCGGTGAAGAATCTGAAAGAGTCATCACAAAGTTACAGGACGCTGGGAAGGTAGTCAGGACTGTACAAGCCATGTACAGACCTAAGTCTGGTTCCTTTCATAGGAACCAGAATTGTTTTCGCAGCCGGCAACAGAGGCAACAGCCACGTTCCAGCTAGTAACCAAGGGGCAACTTTAACAGAGTCAATCCACATTCTCCGCAAGCCAGAGCCAGAAACACCAAACATCTGCCCAGTCCCCCTGGAACCAACACCGCCACAGCATGACTCCTTCCCGGCCCCACCTCTGGATCTGAGGGAAGGAACGTTTGGGGTCGTATCTCTCACCACCTATCAGGGTGGCAAAGTATAACCTCTGACCGGTGGGTTCTTCAACTAGTAAGTCGAGGACACACTAAGGAATTCCTTGACCGTCCACTATCAAGGCCTCCTCTGCGCTCCCTTTATTCGGGTCATCACGCCTTGTCATACAGCAAGAGATCGTAGCACTCCTGGACAAGGATGCCATAGAACCAGTGCCACAGAACCAGAGAGTAGAAGGATATTATTCACACTTCTTTCTGGTTCCAAAAAAGACAGGAGACTTGCGCCCAATCCTGGACCTCAGCGACCTCAACACCTTCATGTTGGACAAACGCTTCCACATGGTCTCATCCCCATGCTCAAGCATGGCACATGGCTTGCATTGCTGGACATGGAGGACGCATATCTCCATCTCCCCATTACTCGAGCACACCGGAAATTCCTGCGCCTCGAGTTCCTGGGATGCCACTGTCAGTTCCGAGCACTCCCCTTTGGACTGTCCTTGGCGCCTCGTGTGTTTTCGAAATGCTTAGCAGTCATGGCAACGGCTGTCAGGAGACAGGGCCACTATGTGTTCCATACCTAGATGACTGGCTCCTCATGGCCCCCTCTTGGGATGCTTTGATAGCGTTTCAAGACACTCGCTCCCTTTTCGAGTCGCTGGACATTACTATCAGGAGAAGTCATGCCTTGTCCCTTCACAGAGGTTGCAGTTTATTGGTGCAGTTATCAACACCGGTCAAGGGAAGGCTTTCCTGCCTCGACAGGGTGGAAAGCATCCGATCCCTCATAAGGGATATTATGAAAAAGAAGTTTGTTCTAGCCAGGACAGTTCTTTGCTTGCTCGGACACATGGTGGTAGCCATCGCGATGGTTCCCCTAGCTCATGAAGATTACCCAGTGGATGCTACGAGCTCAATGGGACCAAAAGCAGGATCACTGCATCACCTAGTCTGTATCACGAATGCCGTCATCCAAGACTGGCAGTGGTGGCTCATCCCAGAGCACCTTTCCAGAGTAGTCCCCTTCTTAGTGCCTGCTCCAACTCTGACTCTCTCCACGGACGCTTCGGGGTCCGGTTGGGGAGCCCATCTGGAAGGAATCAGGACCCAGGGATCTTGGTTGACCCTGGAGTCTCACCTCCACATCAGCATCCTCGAAATAAGGGCAGTCCTGTACGCTCTGCAGGCCTTTCAGTCAGAGATCACACCAAGTCTCCTGCTGTTGCAAACCGACAATACCTCTGTGATGTACTGTATCAACAAGCAAGGCGGCACTCTCTCCTACCCTCTTTGCAAGGAGACAAAGAGGGTGTGGGATTGGGTGTTACAGCATGGCGCAGAGAGCATTGCAGTGCATGTTCTCGGTGTGGACAACACCATCGAAGATTGCCTGAGCCAATTGCAGGCCAAGGCTTACGAATGGGAACTGCTGCAAGAAGTAGTAGAGGATCTGTTCCGCAGATGGGGGACACCAGATTTAGACGTATTCGCGTCCCCATCCAATGCAAAACTGCCCAATTTTTGCTCGCTAGATCCAGGCCCTGTTGTTTATTGGTGAGATGTGTTGCCCCTCTCCTGGACAAGCAGGTTCCGCTACGCTTTCCCGCCCTTCCCTTTGATCCAGAGGGTTCTACTGAAGCTCAGCGAGGAGGGAGCATCAATGATCCTAGTGGTGCCCTTGTGGCCCAGACAAATTTGTTTCCCGCTCCTGCACCAACTGGCCCAGGAACCACCGTTTCCTTTGCCGGTCAGCTCACACCCGTTGTCCCAGGAAGTCAGCTCCCTGGTCCACCCTAATCCCTAGGTCACTGAACCTGCACGCCTTGCTTCTAAGGACGTAGCAGTCCTTAGACACGGGGTTTCGAAGGAGGCGGTGGACGTTTTAGTAGCGGCAAGAAAACCCTCCACTCGTGCCACCTACGCCATGAAACGGCACAGGTTTTGTCTTTGGGCTCAGGCCTGTGGCTTAGCCCCACTTGACTGCCCTGAGAAGTCAGTGCTGGACTACCTCCTATTCCTCAATAAAGGGACGCCTCTGTGCCATTTCGGCATACTGTTCCCCAGTAGGTCAGAGGTTACTAACGCAGCTAGAGGCCTCCCACGCTTTCTTGCCCAGCATCCTCCATCTGAGACCTCCTATCAAGGATCCGATTCCCCCTTGGGATCTTCTTTTCGTCCTAGAGCAGCTCATGCTGCCGCCATTTGAACCAGCCGCGGATTGCGAGCTGCGTCTACTCTCTTGGAAGGCGCTATTTTTAGTAGCGGTCACTTCTGCCAGAAGAGTTTCTGAGCTTCATGCTCTCATGTGTAAGGAACCTTATTTGGTTTTTCACAAGGACAGAGTGTCCTTAAGGAGACAAATCCTAAGTTTCTTTCCAAGGTGGTCTTGACCTTAACTCTGTCAGGATATTGACCTTCCGGTGTACTATCCCAACCACTCTAACCGAAGGGAAGCTATCTTGCACACTTTAGATATGCATAGGATCCTTAGGTACTACCTAACCAGAACCAGATCCCATCGCCGGTCAGATCAGCTTTTCGTATAATTTGCTCACGGGATGCAAGGAGCACCTGTATCGAAGCAAACTCTCTCCCAAGTGGCTGGTTAAGTGCATCACGTTACCAAAAGCACAACAAGCCTTTACCAGGATCAGTGAAAGGACATTTCACGAGAAGGGTGGCTACCTCTTTCATGGCGCTTAAGAACGTCTCCACATCAGCCATTTGCGTGACCACTACATGGAGCACTGTACATACCTTTATCAGTCAGTACAGTTTGGGCATTGCTTCTAGGCGTAAAGCTGGTTTCGGCCTTGCAGTCCTTCAAGGACTTTTGTCCTAAATATGGTTCACTCTAGGATCCCTCCTATCCTCCTCCCGAAAAGGGTTACTCCTTATGGTGTAACCTGCTGCAAGAGCTGTTTCTCGGAGTAAGATAGTACAGTTACGCAAGAGTTTACCATAACAGTAGATCTTCAAGAACAGTTCTTGCAGTAGGTAATTTCTCTCCCACCTTCCCCTCAGGAGATCTGGTCTTCAGACTTGGCGTCTCGAACCCAGTCAGATTGTTTTCATGGGTCTTCCTTTGGAAGCGGATCCTTGGTCTCCCCCTTCAGAATTTACCTTTATGCTGGGAGCCTCCGGCGGGAGAATTGAGAGATGCTGGGTGACCACCCGTTTTGTATGATGCGGGGGGGGGGTCAGGGGGGTGGTCCCCCGCTGGATATTGCTAGTTAGAAGTTTTCCGTGGGGTCCTGGCGCCTGCCGGCTTCAGTCCTTATGGTGTAACCTGCTGCAAGAGCTGTTTTCTAAGGTCTGCTGTTACGGTAAGTTCTTGCGTAGCTCTACTTTATGTAAGAACTCACCGTAACAGTAGATCTTCAAGAGAGGCTCTTGTAGTAGGTAGCCTTTTCCCCTGCCTCCCTCCCTCCATCCCCCAATTTTTACTTGTTGCTCTTTTTCTGTGAGCTCATTCTAGGCTCTAGGAGCCTCTTTTCCATTCTCCTGTCGCTTCTTCTTGGAGGTCTCCGGTGGGAGAACTGGAAGGTGAACATGAGGACTGCCCACCATATAGTGTTACGCTGATGTCCATCACGTGACGTCTGGTGGGAGGTCCCCTGTCAGACACTGCTAGCTAAAGTTTCCATGTGGTCCTGTCACCAGGGGGGCAATCCTCAAGGTGTTTACTGACTGCAAGAGCCCTCTGGAATATCTGCTGTTACGGTAAGTTCTTATGTAAATGTCCGATTATCTGTCTTGTGTTGGAGGAATTTGAATTTCAGATTGCCTGGTTAACAAGCCTGTGTTCCAGCCACAGGACCAATACTACCTCTTAGTGTGCATTTGTGATGTGAACTGAGTGAATGTTTTTTTTCATACACGTTAATTGGAGTCTGTGAAGCAACTTGTAACTTCTTCTTTATTTTCTGATCACCAGTTGAGTAATAATTGGGAGACTGCACCCAGGCACATGATTCGATTAGATGTCCGATCCCTTCTCCAAGACGCTGCCATCGATGAGGTAAGCAGTGTTGCGTGCTAGCTCACATGTTCCTACAGGCTGAAAAAGCTGAACTATACAAATGTATCAGGGGTTACAAAGTAGGAATGTCACAATACCATTGTTTTTTTTGTTTGTTTTTTAATATGTATACAGGATTTTCTCCCCAGTCCACTTTCATCCCCTGGAGATATATCCTGATCCCAGGAATTTACCTCATCAGGCCCAGAACCTTCAGCTCCTCCAGAGTCCGGTAACCTACGAGTTACCTCCACAGCTAGTCGTCTTTGACATGGGCTCCAGGGGAAGGGCCACCACCCAAGGTAGTCTAGATCCAGTGTTGGCAGTCACTGATACCCAGGGGAATCCTCAAGGCACAGACCGTCATTTAGATTGAAGTGGGGATTTTTATTTTTCTTGCTTTACGTTGGGGGCCCCTTCCACCTTCCCCAGTGTGAGCTTAGCTCCTTGGCCTCCAGTTACACACAGCTGACTGTGCAGTGGGAACAAATTCCCTGGCCCTGCTGCAAAAGTCACTGTGATGCCTGACTGAGGTGCGCTGCTGCACAGCAGCTCCCTGAACCCAAGGAGGCAACCCAAGCTCACCCCAGAATTTAGGTTGCCTGCGTGGTAGTGCTAGGTGGCCAACTTCATCAAATTTTAATGGTATAATAACCATGACACAAAACACTGTGATAATCATAAATAACCAAGATATCATAAATAACTACAGTATTGCAGAAGTAGCACTTTTTATACAAGAGTCTGAGCTCTAGTGTTTGGGAAGGTTGCCACAGAATGGACAGTTCTCGAAAATACCCTTAAAAATTAAAGTAGCAGTATTTGTTGGGGAAAAAAAATTCATCATATATTTCTTTTAGTAAAAATGTTGTTTTAGGATCGTGGATATGTTGTTCATCCACACTTATTGGCATGTCCCCTTCCACTTTAAATTTTGACAGACGTCTTCAAGCTAGCTCCTTCCACCTACCCGGGTGGTATATACCTCGGCTCCGCCCCGTGACGCCAGATTTTCCTTTCCGCTGGAAGATGCAGGTTGCCTCCATCATGCTCACGCATTTCGAAGGCCCTGGCTTTCAAAACTTTGGTTTTACCGAGATTAAACATTGTTCAAGTTAACTATCGCCTTTTCGCATCATTGATCATGGAGGAGAAATCTTCCCTGACTCTGGCTGTGTCCCTGCGCCAAAAAATTTCGGGCAAGACCAATACCCACCCACACGCATGCCTACTGCCTCTGTCGGCCATGACACCTCGCTCTGCAGTTTTGTCTGGCCTTCCATCCCAACGTCCTGGCCGACCGCCTTGCATGTCTCAAACTGGGGAGACCGGAGAACAGGAACCCTCCAGTGATGTCCAAGGAGGCTGGGTGGGCGGTTTCCGCAGCTGCAGGTTCCATCGAACAGCTGGAATGCATGAAGGTGTTCAAGAAAGAAGCCGCCCGCGCTTTGGATACCGAAACTTCTTCACTTCCAACAACCTGGGCTCCATATTCAGGCTCCTTCAAGGAGTGGCAGTCTCTCCCCCACCCAGAGAGGCTCCAGAGGCTCACCGCACACTCGATCTCAAGCCGGAGAAGGAACCCGAACAAGTCTTAGTCTCAGTGAAGGCACTCTTGGGACAGAGGTATCCTCCCAGGAGCACGCGGTCTCGACCTCTGTCGAGATCACTTCCTCGGTCGCAGACTTCACGGACATTCCGTAGGGCCAGCAGATTATTCTCGATCCAGTCGACCCGCTGTCGCTGGCCCCGGTCTACGACTCTTTGGAAAGGACTCCGGTCCTTGTCTTCCCTGATGAGGAGACCCAGCCCGCTGGTGTCCCCATCAAGGACCTGGTTCTGGACCCCCGGGTTTCACCGGTCCTGCCAATGTCTCTTGAGCGACCGAGTTGGCCTGCCCGATCTCAGTCGAGGTTTAGACCCACCTCATCCGGATGGCCGAGGAAGAGCCATAAGTGCTCCAAAAAGAGGCGACGCCACCGGTCATCGTCCTCGGATGAGGAGAGGCTCCAACGGAAACTCGGTTGGCGCTATGAGGAGCTCGTGGCAACAGCTAATTTTGTCCGGGCACAAGCCGCCTTCGACTCCTGCTCCGGCCATTACTTGGCTTTTGCCTCATAGGCGGAAGCTGACCCTCTCGGAATTGAAGCCCTCGGTTCCCCTGCCTGCAGGGCCGGCGCAACTGCCTGTTTAGCCTGTACCGGTCTCTCCACCGATAGTGGTGGCACTGCCGCCTATGCATCCTGTGGAAGGGGCTCCTTCCAAAGAGGACCGACCAAATACCGGTCTTCCCTGACGTCTGTCTGTCACGGTCACCCTGGACTGCCCTCGGCGGGTCGAGAGTGATTTGGGCAGCAGGCCGTTGTACCCCGACTCTTCGGACTCTGATGTCATCGGGCTTCACCCTCATCCTAGGGATGATGAGTCATCTGGCACAGGGATGGAGGAAGGTCCTTCTTCCTTCCAAGGGATCCTTCACCTCATCTCTGATTCCACCAGGATGCCCCTGGAACCCATCAAAAAAAAGGCAGAGTACCCTCTCACAGACATCCTCAAGAGAGGGGATACCCCGATGGAGGCCTTTCCCGTGGACGAGGCCATTGTTGGTCCGGCACTTGAACTGTGCAGCTCCTGCAGCTGTTTTAGCACCACTCACCAGATGGCTATGGGGCATGGTCTCTACTGGGTCCCTTGCGGGGTTCACTGAGCACCCTTCGGCCAAGAGTCTGATGACCTCCGCTGTGTTCAAGCGTACTGGCAGATCTTGCTTCGAGAAACAGCTCTTGCAGCAGGTTACACCATTAGGACTGAAGCCGGCAGGCTCCGGGACCCCACGGAAATGTTCTAGCTAGCAGTATTCAGCAGGGACCGCCCCCGTCGGTCCCGCCCCTGATGTCAGGCACAGTACATAAGGGGGCGGTCCCCCCATAATCCCCAGTTCTTTTCCCACTGTCGACTCGCCAGCGTCAGCATCTCGGTCTCTACCTAGCACACGACGACTTAGAACTTCCAGATTTTCTATACGACTAATGTCCTGTCCAACTCCTTCTTTTGAGGGTCACCTTTCAAAGTGTGCCTGCGGAAAACAGATCCCTTTCAAGGATCCTCATTCCTCCTGCATGCATTGCTTAGGCCCACGATACTAAGGCCTGCACCTTTTGCCAGGGGTTCAGCAGCCGCACCAGGATCTGCCGTCAGAAGGCACTTCAGGCATACTTGCTAGAGGAAAAACTTAACAGGATGGACAAGGAACCTTCCTCCAGGGGCGATTCTTCCTCCAAGGTCCACAAACACCGGGACAAGCACCCGGAGAAGGCAAGGTCCAGATCCCCCGAACCGGGCCTCGGACTTCCGTAGCTCAGGCGTCCACCCGATCGGACCACTCTCCCTCCAGGGCCTCTTCAAAGTCCTCGGAACACCACAAGTCTTCCTCTTCCACCCGACATCGGGACCCCGACCCCAGGTTGGTCTCCCAGCCCCCTAGGTGCCCGGACCTTCCACCCAGGAAGACGAAGGACCTGACGTCCCTCAAGTGGACGACGGACCCAATGTCTGTCAAACACCCGTCGTCGGCCAGGTGTTTGCCGGAGCCGAGAACATCGGCCAAGCACCAGATGCCGGCCGGGCGTTCACCGGACCCAAAGTCATCTGCGAAGCGACTTCGTCCTCATCGGACCTGAAGACCGCTTCCCAGTCACCGGTTGACACCGGTCACAGGGATTTCACGCAGGAGGACACCACGTTGCCTGAAGACCAGGCAGGCAACACAGAGGATGCCAGGCTTCTGAGAGTACCTTCACCCATCCCGGAGACACCCGAGGACCCGACCCCGGCGACAGACCACTGGCGCCAGGCCCGTCGTCTGGCATGAACATTCAAGAAGTAAAGGAACTCTTTACTTCTAGGGACATGGATATGTTCATCCACACTGTCTGGCAGGTTCCTTGCCGCTTTAAATCTTGCCGGAAGGTCTTCAAGCTGGCTCCTCCCACCCGCTCGGGTGGTAAAATTCTCGGCTCCGCCCCATGACGCCAGATCTTCCTTAGCGCTTGGAAGCTCAGGTTCCCTCCTTAACGCTCTGTGTATAGACTGGATCCTAACTCTTCGGTTCACCCGAAAATAATTTTAAAGTTTTCCAGACTTCGGTCTACTACTTCCTTTGCAGCTACGATGGGCAAATAGTCTCCTGGTTTTCGGCGGTGCCCATGCGGGTAGAAGGATGTCTAGGACCGATCCGCACTCCACTTGTGTCTACTGCCTCAGGCTTGACCACGACCTGCAGGCCTGCGGGGTTGTGCAGGTCTTTTCAGCTAACGTCCTGAAGACCGTGCTGCCGGCTCAACTTGGCCCGAGAAACGCTTATCTGCCGTGAAGTCCAAGGAGGCCCATTGGGCGGTGTCCGGCGGCTGGCTCGGCTGAGCAACTCGAGCAGATGATCGTCCTCAAGGAGGAGGCGGCCCAGGCCGCATCTTCATCTTCCTCGGTCGCGGCATTTATCCCGCTCTCTTTGGGATCCTCCTACACAGCTTCTTTTAAGGAGCTGTGCCAATCCCTCTTCACGAAGGGTGAGGGGCCATCGGGACACTCTTCTCGGTCAAAAGAAGGACTCGAAGGGAAGTCCCACCGTCGGCGTTCGCGGGAGGCGGTCCCTTCCCGGACGATGGACACTGCGGCTTTGTCGAGGGCTGCGACTAAGGCGGCTAGCTTCACGATGTCCCCGTCAGGTCAGCAGGCCGAGGCACCTGTCGATACAGTTGAGATTTTTCTCGACCCGTCGGACGGGCTGTCGACTGGTGAAGCCGACAATCCTTCATCACCGGTTCCCCCGGTGGAAACCGAGGACTTGCCTGTGCCTCCCGTGCCGGAGTCCCCGGTCAAGGCTCCCGACCTGAGGGAGGAGTGGGTTTCCGCCGCCACCTCCCAGACCCACCCTCGGAAACACTGAGGGTCAGAGCCTCGGACCTCGTCTCGGTCCAGCCGATCCCGCCGACACCGGTGGTCTCGGTCTTGGCACCAAAGTAAGTGGCACCGCCGCTCATCCTAGTCTTCCTCCTCAGAAGAGGAGAGACTTCAGCACAAATTGCGTCAATGCTAGGAGGACCTGATGTGGCAGCAGTTACTTCTGTCCGGGAACAAGCCGTCGCCTTCCCCGGCCATCAAGTGGCTGTCACCCGAACGGCCGAAACAACCCCTCGCTGTAGTCGAGGTGCCCAAGTCTGGGCCAGTTGTTCGGCCGAAACCAGCTGCCCCACCGATTGTGGTGGAAGCTCTGCCTCTACAACCGAAATCGGAGGCGCCAACGAAGGACTCTCGGTCGGGTCAGGGTCTGCCCTACAGGTTGTCGGTCACCCTCACTCCCGACCGTCCTTGGCAGGTGGAGGGTGGCTCAGGCCCCAGGCAGCTCTTCGCGGACTCCTCGAAGTCGGACAATGACTCCTCCCTGTTCTCCAGGCCCATTGATCTGGAGTCCTCCGGGAGCCAGTCGATGGACGAAAGCCCATCGTCCTTCATGGGTCTGCTTCGGCTCATCTCGGAGTCAACCGGGATGCAGCTCGAGCCTGTATCCAAGCGGGCCAAGTATCCCCTAACGGAGATACTGGCCCGAGGGGATTTGCCCACGGAGGCCTTTCTGATGGCTGAAGCCATTGTTGGCCTAGCCTTGGAGCTCTGGCAGCGGCCGGCTTCCTGTCCTGCACCTTCGTCCAGGATGGCCAGGAAGTATGCGGTCCCTACCGGCTCTTTGTCTGGTTTTTCGGAACACCCCTCCGCTGAGGGGTTGGTCACCGACAGCGTTTTCCGGCGTTCCAGGAACGCTAGGGATGTGGATAAGCCCCCTGACAAGGAGTCCAAAAAGCTGGATTATGCCGGGCGCAAGGAGTACGCTGCTTCCTCCCTTGGCCTCCGCCAGGCCAGCTCGGCCGTGCTGATGGCACACTTCTCCCACGCCCTCATGGGCTCCCTGGATGAGGTGATCCCTTATCTCCTGGCCAACCTGCAGACCACGGTCAAGCAGGTACGGGACCATGGAAGGGCGGTGGCTAAACAGCAGCTCCAAACTGCTCTGGACATTGGAGTCTCCTGTGCCCGATCAGTTGCGGCTGCAGTGGCCATGCGCCGCAGAGCATGGCTGAGGATATCCAGCTTCACGGCGGATACCCAGCATAAACTGGTGGATGTCCCCTTCCTGGGGACTGACCTCTTCGGCCCTGGAGTGGAAGGTCACCTCCAGCGGATCGAAAAGTCTAATGCCACTCTGGACTCAGTCACCTCCGCCCAGAAGGACAAGGGCTGTCGACAACAACGTAAGTCCTTTCATCCTTCTGCGCCTGTGTCACGTCCGGCCTAACAGCACCAGCATCAGGGCCAGCAGGCTGGCGCTTGGCACCTCAAAGCCAAGCCTGCGGCTTCCTCTAACAGGAAGCAGGGAGGAAAAGGCCCAGGAGGTCCCTCCTCCAAGCCTGCCCAGTGACGGGTTGAGGAGTGTCATCTCCAGCCTCGTCACTCCCCCGTGGGGGGACGGCTCCGCCACTTCCTTTCCGCCTGGTCCGCTATCACCACGGACCGCTGGGTGTTGGAGGTGGTAGGAAAGGGCCTGCCCCTGAAATATGAGCAGGCCCTGCCCTTCCGAGCCGTCGCCCCTCGGGGGACTACGGGGTCCGCAGCCTCTCTGTCGGCTTGCCGAGCCAATATCGCCCTGCTCCTCGAAAAAGAGGTGATCAGGAAGGTGGCGGATCCTCCTCCAGTCCCGGGTTTGTGTCCAGGTACTTCCTGGTCCCAAAACGGACCGGGGGAGGGGCTGGCGCCCCATTCTCGACCTGCACGACCTGAACAGGTTCCTAAGGTCTTGGACCTTCAGGATGGTCACTCTGGCTCAGATCATTCCATCCTTGGAACGAGGCGTGTGGTTCTGTTCTCTGGACCTTCAGGATGCGTTCTTTCACTTCACAATCTGTCCGTCCCACCAGAGATTCCTCCGCTTCAGGGCAGAGGGATCCCTTTACGAGTTCCAGGCCATGCCCTTTGGCCTTTCCCTTGCTCCCAGGGTCTTCACCAAATGCATGGCAGCGGTGACAGCATTCCTGCGGCACCGAAGGGTCCGGGTGTACCCTTATCTGGACAACTGGCTGATTGCAGTCCCCTGCAGAACGGAGGTGGAGCGGTCCAGAGATCTGGCCCTCTAGGTTTGCTCTCAGGTTGACCTCCTCCTCAACGAGGCCAAGTTGGAACTCGTGCCAAAGCAGATGATACAATTCATCAGGGCAGAGCTCGTCTCTCTACGAGCCAGAGCACAGCTCCTGGCGGACAGGGCCGAGGTTCTTTCCTCCTTTGCCCAGTCATTTCAGGTTGGGCAATCGCGCCCTGTCCGGGACTTCCTTCGCCTCCTGGGGCTCATGGCAGCCTGCACCAGCGTGGTCCATTGGGCCCGTTGGTACATGTGTCCCCTTCAATGGGCGCTGGCCATCCAATGGTCACAGCACTCCGATCCCTTGGATTGGCTAGTGACAGTGACCCAGGGGATGTGGAACGCACTCCGGTGGTGGACCGTTCCAGCACATCTGCAGGAGGGCATCCCGTTTGTCCGCCCCGAGCTGACGGTCTATCAACAGATGCCTCTCTGATGGGTTGGGGCGCCCTTCTGGGGAGCACAGAGCGCACGGCCTCTGGTCCCCTCGGGAGTCCCGATGTCACATCAGCCTGCTGGAGCTTTGAGCGATTCGTCTAGCCCTCACCGCCTTCGCTCCGTTTCTATGGAGTCAAGTGGTCCAGGTCCAGACAGACAATACCACGACCATGTACTATCTAAACCGCCAGGGCAGGACGCGCTCCATGCCTCTGTGCTAGGAAGCTCTTCGCATTTGGTCACTCGTGCGCAGCCTGAAGGCGGATCTCCTTGCCATCCATGTGGCAGGAGCCTCCAACATTCTGGCCGATGCCCTTAGCCAGATAGGGGCTGTGTCCCACGAGTGGTCTCTCCTGCCGGAGGTAGTATAAGATCTGTTCTTCCACTGGGGCATGCCTCAGGTGGACCTGTTTGCCTCCAGGGAGAATGCGAAGCTGAGACTGTTTCATGCCTGCCCCCCTCAGCAGGGCTCGCTGCGGGGGGGATGCCTTCTCGAGGCCGTGGACCCTGGGCCTTTTCTACGCCTTTCAGCCATTTCCCTTGATCCACAAGGTGCTTCTCAAAGCGAGGAGGGACAAGGCGCAGGTGAGTGTGGTAGCCCTAGACAGGCCCCGCCAGTTCTGGTATCCAGATCTCCTCAGTCTCGGCTCCAGGCTCCCGAGGCGGCTCCCAGCCCGCCCGAACCTGATCTCAGTCAATCAGGGAAGATATTCCATCCGGATCTTCAATCCCTGCACCTGACGGCCTGGTTCCTGAGCGGCTAGAGTTCCAGGCCTTGGGTCTTTCCGACGAGGTCCTCAGCGTCATTGAGGTGTCCCGTAAGGAGTCGACCAGAAAATGCTATGCCTTCAAATGGAAGAGATTCTCCATTTGGTGTCAGGGCAAGGGTCTGGACCCTTCCTCCTGCTCCTTGGCAAGCATTCTGGACTACCTGTAGTCCCTTTCTCAGCAAGGGCTTGATCGGCGACCAATTAAAGGTGCACCTGGCAGCCATCTCTGCTTACCGGCCGTAGTGGACGATGAGTAAGCGCAGGAGAAGGTGGTGGGCGCTTTTTCAAAGGCCTTGATCACATATCCCCTCCGGTGCGAGAACCTCCACCTCCGTGGGATCTACTGCTGGTATTGGCTAAGCTCATGGGCAAGCCATTCGAACCGATGCACAGGTGTGACATCTCTCACCTGTCGTGGAAGACCGCCTTCTTGGTGGCTATCACGTCAGCCAGAAGGATGGGAGAGCTCCAGGCGCTTTCCATCGAGTCTCCTTATCTGGTCTTCCACAGGGACAAGGTTGTCCTGCGCCCCCACCTGAAATTCCTTCCGAAGGTGGTGTCGGAGTTTCACCTTAACCAGGTGTTGACTCTGCCGGTGTTCTACCCCAGTCATACCTCGGAGGCTGAATATAGGCTCTATTCTTTGGACCCTAAAGGCAACGCTATACAAGGAAGCGAACGGCTGCAGTTCGGGGAGAGGTTCGCCAGCTGTTTGTCACCTACGCTGAAGCCGCACCTGGCAGCCCTGCAGCCAAGTGGACGATAGGCAGGTGGGTCACCTCCTGCATAGATCTCTGCTATAGGTTGGCGGGCATGGAGCCTCCCAGAGGGATAAGAGCTCATTCTACCTGCCATACCGCTGCATCGGTGGCTGCTTCCAGGGACGTCCCTATCCAGGAAATCTGCAGGGCTGCTACCTGGAAGTCAGCACACACCTTCATCACCCACTACCATATCGACCTTGAGTCGCGCCGGGATGCTGGTTTTGGGGCCTCGGTTCTCCAGTCTTTATTTCCTAAGTAGGGGGTGTGCACCTTGCCTCCCTCCTCCTGGAAAACTGCTAGGAGTCTGCCAGACAGTGTGGATGAACAACATATCCATGTCCCTAAATACAGGTTACTCACCTGTAACAGGAGTTCTAGGAATGGTATGTGTTGTTCATCCCTGTTTCTCAAGACCTTCCAGCTTGTTGCCCATGGCCTCAGCCGGTCTAGATCTGGCGTCATGGGGGCGGGCCGAGGTTTTACCACCGGGTGGGTGGGAGGAGCCAGCTTGAAGACCTTCCGGCAAGATTTAAAGCGGCAAGGAACCTGCCAGACAGTGTGGATGAACAATATATACCATTCCTAGAACTCCTGTTATAGGTGAGTAACCTGTATTTTCTGGTGGGACACCATCCGCAAAGATGTGGTGCCAGTGAAACCTCCCCCTCCTCCTCCACCACAGGGGCCAGCAGGACGACCATCAAGCCCCAAGGAGAAGACTTCACCTCCTAGGGTTAGATTAAAGGATTGGAGAAGGCCTCCCTCAAGATCCCTGTCAGGATCTCCCAGCCCCAAGCAACCCAGACGTCGGTGGTATACCCAGTCGGGGGAGGACTCCAGATCTCCTTCTCCACTGAGCATTTCATCACATGACCTACCCAAGTCTCCTGCGGATGACCCCTCTTTCTCTGAGATCATGAGGCACATCCAGGACAACATGGGATGGGATGCTGAAGAACTCGACCCCGAAAGACTGCGCTTTGCCTATTATCTTCGGCAGAAAGATCCAAAGCCTGTGGTAGTGCCACCCTTGGTAGACGCCTTCACAGACATTACCAAGGCTGTGTGGAAACGTCCGCACTCCACTCCTGTGGTGCCAAAGAAAGCTGACTGCCTGTACAAGGCCCCCGAGAGAGGACCAGTACTTGGCTCAACAACCTCTGGCAGAGTCCCTGGTCATTACGGCCTCACATGACCGGTCCCAAAGACCGTTACACATGAGCACACAACCACCGGACCAGGAATCCAAACAATTGGATGCCCTGGGGAGACGCATGTATTCGGCCACTACATGCTCCATCAGGTCCTTGAAGTACCTAACTCACATGGTACAGTTTCAGAGCGCCCTATGGGAACAGGGCCAGGACCTGGTCGATAAACTTCCGGATGGTGAGCAGAAGGCGGAGCTCCTAAACCTCCTCCGCAGAGGGTCTGATGTGGGGACCCAGGTACTACGAGCCACATATGAGTCTGCGGACTCGTCCGCCAGAGCTTCAGCTTCAGGTGTCTGTCTCTGGCGACACTCTTGGCTCCGTGTCTCCGGCTTCACCCCGGATGTACAGAAGAACATTCTTGATGTCCCATACAGTGGCGAAGTACTTTTTGGTGAACCCTCGGAGAAGGTGATCACCAAACTTCAGGACGCTGGGAAGGCAGTCAGGTCTGTACAGGCCATGTACAGACCTAGGCCCGGTTCCTTTCGTAGGAACCAGAGCCGTTTTCGTAGCTGGCAACAAAGACAGCAGCCCCGTTCTGGCCAGCAACAAAGGGGCTCCTTTCAGCGAAAAGCCTAGGTTAACTCGTCCCTAGGCAGAGCCTAAAGTTCTACTAAACCAGCCCAGCCTGCAGGGACCAATGCTGCCACAGCATGACTCCTTCCCTGTCCCCGCCCCTCCTTTGGATCAACGGGTGCAAAAGGTCGGGGGTCACATTGCTCGCCACTTTTTAGGGTGGCAGTCGATCACCACCAACCGGTGGGTTCTCCAGTTGGTCAAGAAGGGCCATTTCATAGAATTTCTCGACCACCCACCGGCAAGACCTCCCCTGCTTTCCCGTTACTCGGGTCAGCATACCCTGCTTATACAACAAGAGGCGCTCACGCTCCTGGAAAAAGAAGCGATGATGCACGTTCCAAGGAACCAGAGGGACGCAGGATATTATTCTCACTTTTTTCTGGTTCCCAAGAAAACGGGCGATCTCCGTCCGATCCTGGACCTCAGCGACCTCAACGAGTTGGTCCTGTACAAACGCTTCCACATGGTGGCCCTTCCAGGTCTGATTCCCATGCTGAAGCAGGATTCCTTTCTAGCGCCTTTGGACATGCAGGACGCCTACCTGCACATACCCATCGCTCGAGTGCACCGGAAGTTTCTGCGCTTCGAGTTCCAGGGCCACCATTACCAGTTCCGAGCCCTCCCTTTCGTACTGTCATCGGCACCTCGGGTATTCACGAAGTGTATGGCGGTTGTAGCGGTGACTCTGAGGAGGCAAGGCCACTACCTGTTCTCCTACCTGGACAACTGGCTTCTCATGGTGCCCTCTCGGGAGGCCTTGATGTCCGCCATTCATTATACTCGGTCTCTGTTCGAGACGCTGGGCATCTTGATCAATCAAGAAGAGTCTTGTCTGATTCCGTCTCCGACCCTGCAGTTCATAGGCGCAGTTCTGGACACCATCCAAGGGAAAGCTTTTTTTCCCCAGGACAAAGCAGAACACATCAGATCCCTCATCAGGGACATTTTGGCAAAGACCGTTCCTGCTAGATTGGTCCTTTTCCTGCTCGGACACATGGCTGCGGCCATTGCAACAGTCCCGCTTGCTCGTCTCCACATGCGGGTCACCCAGTGGATGTTACGGGTCCAGTGGGATCAAAAGCAAGACCATATGCAGCTTCTAATCTGGATCACGAAGACCGTAATCCGGGATTGGCAATGGTGGCTAGATCCGAAGAATCTATCGGCAGGGAGCATTGCGCCGTCTCTGATTGTGACACTCTCCACAGACACTTCAGGGCACGGATGGGGAGCTCACCTCGACGGTGTCCGGTCTCAGGGCTTGTGGACAGCCCAAGGGTCTCATCTCCACATAAACATCCTGGAAATTAGAGCAGTTCTTTATGCCCTGCAGGCCTTCCAGACGGAGATTCCACCGGGTACACTTCTGTTACAAACAGACAATTCCGCGGTGATGTATTACCTCAACAAACTAGGAGGCACCCATTCCTACCCGCGTTGCAGGGAGGCCGTGAGAGTGTAGGATTGGGTCTTACAACATGGCGCAAACCTTACTGCTGTTCATCTTCCGGGAATGGACAACGTTGTCGCAGACAGCCTGAGCCGCTCTCAGGCCAGAGTCCATGAGTGGGAACTACTGCAGGAGGTGGCAGAGGATCTGTTTCGCAGATGGGATACTCCGGAACTAGACCTTTTAGCGTCCCCATCCAATGCAAAACTGCCCAATTTTTGTTCGCTAGATCCAGGGCCTGGTGTTTTCTGGCGAGACACGTTGTCCCTCTCCTGGATGGGCAGATTCCTTTACGCCTTTCCCATTGATCAAGAGAGTTCTTCTAAAACTTTGTAGGGAGCAAGCGACGCTTATACTGATCGCGCCCTTTTGGCCCAAACAGATCTGGTTCCCTCTCTTGCATCAGCTATCCCGGGAACCTCCAGTGCCTTTACCAATTGGCTCCCAATTGCTGTCTCAGGAGGCGGATTCTTTGGTCCATCTGGACCTAAGTTCCCTGAACCTGCATGCTTGGCTCCTAGAGATATAGCCATGATGCGACACGGGGTCTTGCAAGAGATGGCAGACATTCTCTCTGCCGCCAGGAAACCGGCTACCCACGCGACCTACGCAGTGAAGTGGCGCAGGTTCTTCTTATGGGTTTGAGTGCGCGATTAACTGCCTTTGGACTGCCCAGAGAACCTGGTATTGGATTACTTGCTGTCCCTTTTCCACTTTGGTTTGGCTTACTCCTCGATTAAGGTATACCTTTGTGCCATTTCAGCCTATCACGTCTCTATAGGCCAACGCACTATAACTCAATTGGACACGACACGTGCCTTCCTGAGGGGAGTCCTCCACCTTAGGCCCCCGATTAAGGATCCGTTCCCACCATGGGATCTACCCTTCATCCTGAAGCAGCTCATGCTGCCACCTTTTGAACAAGCCGCGGATTGTGAGCTACATTTTCTCTCTTGGAAAACGTTAATTTTAGTTGCCATTACCTCGGCCAGAAGAATTTCTGAACTACACGCAGTTATGTGCAAAGAAACTTATTTGGTATTCCACCAAGACAGGGTATCCCTAAAGACTAATCCTAAATTTCTGCCTAAGGTGGTCTCAGCTCTCACCCTTAATCAGGACATCGATCTACCAGTGTATTTCCCGAAATACTGTAATCGAGGAGAAGCCCTTTTGCACATTCTAGATGTGCATAGGTGTCTCACATACTACCTGACCAGAACCTAACAGCACTGAAAATCGGACCAACTTTTCGTCTCCTTTGCCCACAGGATGATGGGAGCTCCTGTTTCAAAACAGTCGCTGTTCAGGTGGCTCATTCAGTACATTACGTTCTGTTACCAGAAGCGCAGCTGACCCTTACTGGGCGTGGTTAAGGGTCTTTCCACCAGAGGGGTGGCTACCTCTTTTGCGGCTTTAAAGAACCTATCCACCTCAGGTATTTGTGCTGCAGCTACTTGGAGCTCCGTACACAGTTTCATCAGGCATTACAGCCTGGACATTGCATTGAGGCGAAGAGCAGGGTTTTGTCTAGCAGTCCTTCAGTGACTACTGTCCTAGGCTCGATGTAAATTGAGGATTTTTACCGTTCCTCCTCCCGATGGTGTGTGATTTCCAGTATTGCATGGGAATCGGTCCTAATGGTGTAACCTGCTGCAAGAGCTGTTTCTCGAAGTAAGATAGTACAGTTACGTAAAAACTTACCGTAAGAGTAGATCTTCGAGAACAGCTCTTGCAGCAGGTACTTTCGCTCCCACCATCCCCGCTGGAGGTAGGTTGTAGTCATAACATCCTTCTCCTAGGATAAGGCATTTACAGCCTCTTTGTTTGCCATTTGATGGCGGATCCTCGATCTCCTCTTCTGATGTCAGCGGCCGGGAGTCTCCGGGAGAACTGAGGATTATGGGGGACCGCCTCCATATGTACTACGCCTGACGTTGGGGCCGGGACAGACGTCTGAGGCGGTCTCCACTGAATACTGCTAGTTAGAAGATTTCCGTGGGGTCCTGGCGCCTGCTGGCTTCAGTCGTAATGGTGTAACCTGCTGCAAGAGCTGTTCTCGAAGATCTACTGTTATGGTAAGTTCTTACGTAACTGTACTTTCTCCGGGGCAGTTCAAAGGTTGGGAATCACTGCAATATGTCAGGATAAAGGAAGACTCCATTAGAAGAAACATCATTACCAAGGTGAGTAACTTTTTCTTTATGGCTAGTGCACCTACCCGGTCAACAAAAAGTAAATAAAATAAATACTATCTGCTGTGCTCAGAGTGCTCAGATTCTTTATTGCGTCTGCCCTGCCAGTTAAGACGTGTTGGAGAGCTGTCCTCAACTTTCTACTTTTACCTTTATTTGGTGATAGAATAATGCTTTTTCACTTTATTTTGATAATTGCTGCCCTTATAGTTTAGTTTAGATTCTGGGTTGTTTTTTGATAGTTTTACGGTTCCTCATCCGTTCCGGGGAACTGTTATTTCTGAGGAGTTTTACCTCATATTTTAGTTTATTTTGTTGTTTGCTGACAGTTCCCCTCAAGGTCCGTGTAGAGTTTGTTTTATATTTTTTTTCGTTGTTTGCGGCTTCCTTTTCAGTCAGGGAACAGATAACGTTCTGTTCCCATTTGCTTTTTGGAACCGCATGCTTTACTTTTAAAATTGTTTTCATCGGTTCTAGGAACCAACATCTTTAATAGATTAAGTGTTTGCTTTAAATCAGTGGCAGAGGATCTTACTTCGAGAGGGCTGTTGCAGTAGGTACTAACACATGGGATTGAAGTCATCAGGCGCCAGGACCACACAGACAACTTTTAACTTGCAGTGGCTGGCAAGGACCCCCAACCCGGTGTCACGTGACAAGTGTCAGTGAGGCGCTATATAGTGAGCGGTTCCCACGCTCGCCCTCCAGATCTTATCTGTGTCAGTCTTCACCATTCATCACTGTTGGGTACATGGCCGCAGGTCATGACCCTGCGGGAGCTCTTTTTTTTTTTTGATAGGCGGAGGAGACGCACCATCGGTACCGCCCTCGAGGCCGACGCAGTGAGTGGCTCTTGCAGGTTGGCCGTTATATGCTGACAGCTCCGCCTACCTGTTCTTTGTCTCCTGCCATAGAGGTCACATCGTGGGAAGCAAGCTCTGATTGAGGCCTACCGCCTACGCAGTTCGTTTTCATCGCTATTTCCCGTGCCGCAGTTTGTCGGTGCCGTGTCCTGCCGATTCTAGTTGCTTTCTCGACATCGCTGGTAAGATCTTTCCATATATTTAATTTCTTGGCAACGTCGAGTCTGTTTTTGGCGGGGTTTTTTTCTCTCCATAGGTCATGTCTCGGGTCAGAAGGCAAGAAAACTTCCAGGACGGGTCGGCCTCCCATGTGACGGTGCCCATGCGGCCAAAAATATTCCAGCACGACCGTTGCCTTTAGTGTCTTGGCCTGCTTCACGACATGGATTTGTGTGTGACGCCTGTTTCTCCATGGACCGCCGGGTCATCGAGCAACGTGCGTGGGAAGTGGGGCGAGCTCAAATCGAAGCTTCGAAGTCGGGCGTGCACTCGGGTCAAGCCACACACACTCAGCCTTTCCTCCGGGTCCCCTCCTGGTTCTACACGGACCGAGGAGGAGGGAGCCTCGGTTACTAGTAGCTTGGCCGTTGCCAAGGCTCCTTCCGCGGTGAAGGAGGCCATTCCCGCTCCTTTCAGGGGGCGGGCGGGAGGCACCGCCACAGCAATCACCCCTTAGGGGGTGTAGGCTCCCCTGTTTTGGGACCTGCGGTTCGCAAGGCCCGGGTCGGCGCCGTTCACGGCACCCTGGACCCTGACGGAGCCGTCAGCACCGGTTTTTCGCACGCCACTGTGGCTACTGTCGGAGCCGTTCGCGGCACCGATACTGCTAGTGGTGCTGTGAGAGTTTTGTCTGCTCTCGGACAGTGCCGAGGTTGAGCACAGCGCCATGTCCTCAGGACTCGCCGCCAACTCTGCCTGTGGAGCCGGGCGGCGCCATCTCCATCCTTGGCTCCGCACCGTCAGGCCGGATGGCGCTGTGGCTCTTCCGAAGTCTGGAGCTCCTGATCTTACTTCGATAAACAGCTCTTGCAGCAGGTCACACCATTAGGACTGACGCCGGCAGGCGTCAGGACCCCACGGAATTCTTCTAGCTAGCTAACTTCAGCGGGGACCGCCCCGCGTCAGTCCGCCCCGGCGTCAGGCGTGTAGTACATAAGGCGCGATCCATGATTCCCCAGTTCTTTCCGCGTCGACTTGCATGTCTCTACCCTTCGGCTCGTTTCTAGCGTGCGACGCTCGGTTAAGTTCTTCCTTCAAGAAAAAGTTTGTTTTTTCGGCTCTTTTGCTATCTGATGTCCTCTCCAACCTCCGTTGAAGGCCATCCTTCGAAGTGCGCCTGTGGGAAGCAAATTCCTTTTAAGGATCCGCATTCAGCCTGCGTCCGGTGCCTGGGCCCAGACCACGACACCCGGTCCTGCTCTTTTTGCCAGGAGTTCAACAGCTGGACCCGGATCCGTCGCCAGAAGGCCCTTCAGGCGGTCCTGCGCGAAGAAAAAATCAGGACCATGGACGCAGCCTCCAAGGGGGAATCCTCAGAGAAGGCCCGGAGACACCCTGAGAAGCACAGGGAGAGAGTTAGATCCAACTCCCCGTCTAGGGCCTCTGACTCCCGTAGCTACAGATCCCGGTCCGACTGCTCTCCTTCCCGGGCCTGTTCTCAGCCTCCCCCTGCAGCGGTGAAGACCCCTTCGGGCTCCTCTTCTGTCTCACAGGCTAAGACCTCCAGGCCTTCCTCATCTTCCTCTTCTAAGGCCTTGGCTAGGTTGGGGGGCCGTCATCACCACCATAATTCCGGTTCCCACGGTTCCGAACCCGTCAGGTCTGCCTCCTTGCCTCCTCCTCCCCAGAGGAAGACCAAAGAGCTTACCTCCTTAAAGAAGCCATCGGACCCAGCGCCGGCTCGTCCGACGCTGGCCCCACACCATAGGTCCCAGGAACCGTCGACCGCCAGACGCCCGTCGCTGGTCAGGCCTACGTCTTCTCGGTCGTCGGCTGGGGGACCGACGTCTCCCACCGACGTCGGTCAGGAGACGATTACAGAGGAGGAGCTGACCCAGCCCGAGGACCAGACGGGCGAGCCCGGTCCTGTCGCACCCCCAGGGATCCCTCTCCGGAACCCGAGGCCCCGGGGGAGCCGACACCGGAACCCGACGACCGGCCATCGGAGCCCGGTCCGTCGTCTGGCCTCTCCATATCTGAGGTCAAGGAGTTATTCACCTACTGGTGGGACACCATAAAAAAGGATGTGGTTCCCACTCCTCCTTCTCCTCCACCTGCGACCCCACCGGCCCCTGAGCCCCCTACTCCATCCGGGGCGGCAGGCCGAGTACCTTCCCAGGGCGGTGGATCCTCCTAGGGAGACCAGACAAAGGGAGACCTCCGTCCAGATCTTCTTCAGGGTCACCTAGCCCTAAGAGACCCAGAAGGCGCCCGTTCGCCTGACGGAGGACACGGGATCGGAATTCTCGGAAGGATCCAGATCCCCTCTCTGATCCACATCCCATCTCCGGACCCACGTGAGCTTCCTAGATCTCCTCCGGATGACCCATCGTTCTCAGAGATCATGAGGCATATCCAAGAGAACATGGGCTGGGATGCGGAAGGATGGACCCCGAGACTCGCCTGCGCCAGGTATCTTGGCAGAAAGATCCCTAAGCCTATGGTGGTACCACCCTTGGTAGACACTTTCGTGGACGTCACCAAGGCAGCGTGGAAGCGTCTACACTCGCTCCCGGCGATGTCGAAGAAAGCTGACTGCCTGTACAAGGCCCCTAGGGAGGACCAGTATCTGGCTTCACATCCTCTGGCCGACTCTCTGGTCATCACAGCCTCTCATGACTGGTCCCAGGACCGCAACATTTGAGCACCCTGCCACGGACCCGAGTCCAAACAGCTGGGCTATGGGCAGGTGCACGTATCTTCCGCTACTAGCCATCAGATCCCTGAACTACTTAACCCACATGGTACAGTTCCAAAATGCCTTGTGGGAGCAAGGATTGGACCTGGCGGACAAATTGCCAGAGCGGTGAGCAGAAGGAGGAGATGTTGCAACTCCTCCGTACGGGTTCAGACGTGGGAACCCAGGTGCTGCGAGCCGCGTATGATTCCGCGGACTCCTCGGCCAGAGCGGCAGCTTCGGGCGTATGCCTCCGGAGACACTCATGGCTCCGTGTCTCCGGATTCACCCCAGACGTCCAGAAGAACATCCTGGACGCCTCGTTTCATGGATAAGTTCTTTTTGGTGAGTCCTCGGAGAGGGTCCTCACCAAACTTCAAGAAGCTGGGAAGGCGGTGCGGTCTGTCCAAGCTATGTACAGACCCAAGCTTAGTTTGTTTCGTAGGAACTAAAGCCGTTTATGAGGCTGGGTGCAGAGACAGCAGTCCCGCGCCGGCACGCAACAGAGGGGCTCCTTCTGCCGCAGAGCCCAGGGGAAGTCGTCCGCGGGCCCAAGCCGGCTCAGCCCGCTGGAGCCTCAGCCGCCACAACATGACTCCTTTCCGGCCCCCGCCCCTCAGGATCAACGGGACATCAAGGTCGGGGGTCGCATTGCGGACTACCTGCCAGGGTGGCAGTCCATAACCACCGACAGGTGGGTCCTTCAGTTGGTCGAAAGAGGCCACTTTATAGAATTCGCAGAAAAGCCACCCTCCAGACCTCCTTTGCTCTCCCGGTATCCGGGTCAGCACAAAAATTTGATCTGGCAAGAGGTGCTCGCACTCCTAAGAAAAGGAGCGATAGAGTACGTCCCGGAGAACCAGAGAGGACGAGGATATTATTCCCACTTCTTCCTGGTTCCCAAGAAATCAGTGGACCTCCGTCCGATTCTGGACCTCAGCGACCTCAATGTGTCGGTCGCCTACAAAAGATTCCGCATGGTGACTCTTCTGGGCCTTATTCCCATGCTGAAACAAGACGCCTTTTTAGCATCTCTAGACATGCAGGACGCATACCTGCATATCCCATAGCACGCGCACCAGAGGTTCCCAGCCGGTTTCTCGACCACCACTTTCAGTTCCGAGCTCTTCCGTTCGGACTGTCATCCGCATAAGGGTCCTTACCAAGTGCATGGCAGTCGTGGCAGCATCTCTGAGGAGACAGGGCCACTATGTGTTCCCGTACCTCGTGACTGGCTTCTCATGGCCGCCTCCAGAGGCGTTGTTACTCATGGTTCAGAGCACCCAGGACTTGTTCCAATCTCTGGGCATTCTCATAAATTTGAGAAGTCTCTCCTGGTACCGTCGCAGAAACTGCAGTTTATAGCGCAGTCCTGGACACTGTTCAGGGAAGAGCTTTTCTTCGGACGACAGCGGGCGCATCAGATCCCTCATAAGGGGTTTGTCGTGAACAAGATCATACCTGCCGAGTCGGTCCTTCGCTTGCTCGGACACATGGCTGCGGCCATTCCTACTGTCCCTTTCGCAAGGCTCCACATGCGGGTAACCCAGTGGATGCTCAAGGTACAATGGGACCAAAGGCAAGACCACTTGCAGCATCCGGTCAGGATCACAAACTCAGTCATCCGAGCTGGCAGTGGTGGCTAGTCCCCGAGTCGCTTTCCAAGGGCGTCCCATTTGTAGCGCCGTCCCCGGAGGTAACCCTCACCACGGACGCCTCAGGTCTTGGGTGGGGGGGCACACCTGGACGGGGTAAAGTCCCAGGGTACGTGGACCCCGTTGGAAGCTCATTTCCATATCAATGTCCTAGAGATGAGGGCGGTTCTCTATGCCCTGCAGGCTTTTCAGTCAGTAATCCCACCGTGTACTCTCCTGCTGCAGACAGACAACACGGCGGTGATGTATTACCTCAACAAACAAGGGCGCCCTCTTACCCCTTTGCAGGAGGCCATGAGGGTGTGGGATTGGAATGTCGGACAGCGCCAAATCTGATCACTGCATGTTCCGGGTGGACAACACAATTACAGGCGGCCTGAGTCGATCCCAGGCCAGAGTCCATGAGTGGGAACTTCTTCAAGAGGTAGCAGAGGATCTGTTTCTTTGTTGGGGAGTTCCAGAACTAGACTTGTTCGCATCCCCATCCAACGCAAAACTGCCCAATTTTTGCTCGCTAGATCCAGGGCCTGGTGTTCTTTGGCGAGACGCGTTATCCCTCTCCTGTGCGAACAGATTCCTCTACGCTTTTCCTCCCTTCCCGTTGATCCAGAGTTCTTCTCAAACTGCATGAGAACACGCACTCATGATCCTGGTGGTCCCGTTCTGGCCCAGACAGATCTGGTTCCCTTTGTTGGTGCAACTATCTGGGAACCCCGCTCCGTTGCGCTCAGCTCCCACCTCCTGTCTCAGGAGAAAGGTTCATTAGTCCATCGGACCTCGGCTCTCTGAACCTGCATGCTTGGCTCCCAGAGACACTAGCCATCTTGCGTCACAGGGGTCGCAAGAGGTTGCAGAAGTTCTTTCTGCAGCCAAGCCCGGCAACACATGACGTATGCCATGAAAGGCGCGTTTTTGTTTATGGTCACGAGCTTGTGATCTTTCCCTTTAGGTTGTCCTGTGGGAGTAGTTTTGGATTATCTCCTCTCCCTTTTTCATTCAGGCCTAGCCTACTCCTCTATTAAGGTGCACCTGTGTGCCATTTCTGCCTCTCACCTCCCGGTGGGTCATCGTACAGTAGCTCAATTGGACCGCTCTCGGGAATTTCTTAGGGGAGTGTTACACCTTAGGCCTCGCATTAGGGACCCTGTGCCCCCATGGGACGTGCTCTTTGTCCTGGAACAGCTCACGCTCCCTCCTTTTGAACCTGCCGTGGATTGCGAGCTACGTTTTCTGTCGTGGAAGACGTTATTTTTAGTTGCTGTTACTTCAGCGAGAAGAATTTCTGAGCTTCACGCTCTTATGTGCAAAGAGCCTTATCTAGTTTTCCACCGGGACAGAGTATCCTTGAGGACGAATCCTAAGTTTTTACCTAAGGTGGTCTCTTCACTCTTTCTAAACCAGGACATTGACCTTCCGGTCTACTTCCCGAGTTATTCAAATAGAGGAGAGGCTTTGCTCCACACCCTGGATGTTCACCACAGCCTGAGGTATTACCTCAACAGAACTAAACCCTCTCGTAGTTCTGAACAGCTTTTTGTTTCCTTCTCTGAGAGAATGATGGGCCAATCAGTATCCAAACAGTCTCTGTCTCGCTGGCTGTGCAGTGTATTTGTACTGTTGTGATATCAAACAAAGCCCCTCCGGGCTCTGTCCGGGGTCATTCTACTAGGGGTGTGGCCACATCCTTTGCAGCACTAGAAACGTCTCCACCTCTGCTATTTGTGCTGCAGCCACTTGGAGCTCTGTGCATACCTTTATCAGGCATTATAGCCTGGACATCGCCTCTCGGCGAAGGGCTGGTTTCGGCCTTGCGGTGCTACAGGGTCTCCTGTCCTAGGTTCAGGACCTGGATTGTACTTTGTTTTCCTCCTCCCGGAATTTCTGGCAGCGTTACTGCTTGGGAATCAGTCCTAATGGTGTAACCTGCTGCAAGAGCTGTGTCTCGAGTAAGATAGTACAGTTCGTAAGAACTTACTGTAACAGTAGATCTTCGAAGCAGCTCTTGCAGCAAATACTCCGCCCACCTTCCCCTTGGAGGAGGCATGGCTCAGTCTTTCTGAGCATGGTTATATCTTTCTGTCTTCACAGCGAATCCTCGGTCTCCCATTTCGATGTCAGCCTGCGGCGGAAGTCTCCGAGCGGAGAACTAGGGAATCTGTTGGGACCGCCCCTTGTCTCACTTCCTGGCGCTTAGGAGGCGGGACCGGCGTGAGGCGGTCCCCGCTGAAGATAGCTAGCTAGAATTTTTCCGTGGGGTCCTGACGCCTGCCGGCTTCAGTTCTAATGGTGTAACCTGCTGCAAGAGCTGTTCTCGAAGATCTACTGTTATGGTAAGTTCTTACGTAACTTTACTTTCTGCCTCTTCGCTTGGTCTCCAACAGGCGAGCTCGGCCGTCATTATGCCACACTTCTCCCATGTCTCTTGGGCTCTCTGGATGAGGTGCCTCCTCATATCCCCTCAGACCTTCACACCATAGTCAAGCAGGTCTGTGACCAGGGTCGGGCTCTTGCCAAACTACTTCAGACGGCTTCTTGTGCCCGTTCAGTAGCGGCCACAGTCGCCATGCGCCGCAGTGCCTGGCTGAGAGTCTCAACCTTTACGGCAGACAACCCAGCACAAACTGGCCGACATTCCTTTCCTGTGTACCGACTTGTTCAGTCCAGGAGTCGAAGGTCACCTCCAGCATATCAAGAAGTCCAGTGCCACCTTGGACTCCGTTACTTCCTCCCAGAAGGAACCCCAGGATTCAGAAAAGCAAAAAAGAAAGCCTTTTCGGCCTTCTGCCCCTGCGGCCAAGCAGCCCCAGTACTCATCTGGGCAGCTGCAGCAAGATCAGCCTTGGCACCTTCGGCCCAATTTAGGGGCTGAGGCAGCCACGTAAACCTGGAGAGAAGAGGCTCGGTGGTCCCCACTGGACCTCCTCCCTCCAAACCTGCTTGCATGACGGGATACGGGCGACCACCCCCATGCCCGTCCCGACCACTCAGGGTCCTTCTGTGGGGGGCCGGCTCTTCCACTTTCTTTCCGCCTGGTCCACTGTCTCAACAGACAGATTGGTCTTGGGAAGTGGTCGGCCAGGGTCTGCCTCTGGAATTCGAGCAGTACCCACCAAGCCGAGCCCGCGCCACATGGGAGAAGGTATCCGTGAACACTCGGTCTGCTCTGAGGCGACATTGCCGAACTCCTCCGCAGGGAGGTAATGGCCCGAGTCACGGATCCCCCTGTCAACTGAGGGTTCGTTTCCAGGTACTTCCTGGTCCCAAAACGGACAGGTAGGCTGGTGTCCCATTTTAGATCTGCATGACCTGAATCAGTTTCTCAGGTCGCACACCTTCAGGATGGTAACTGCCTCAGATAATTTCATCTGTCAAGCAGAGCATGTGATTCTGCTCCCTGGATCTGCAGGACGCAGTCTTTCATGTCCCGATCCATCCGTCACACTGAAGGTTCCTCCACTTCAGGGTGGAGGGGAACCCTCCATGAGTTCCAAGCTATGCCGTTCGGCCTGTCATCGGCCCTCAGGGTCTTCACCAAATGCATTGCAGTAGTGGCAGCCCATCTTAGGCGTCGAGGAGTCAGGGTTTACCCGTCTTGACAATTGGCTCATAGCGGGTCCCTCCAGACTGGAGGTAGAAAGAGTTCCAGGGATCTGGCCCTCCAAACCTGCCCCATGTCGCCAGATCAACGAGGCCAAGTCGGAACTCTTGTCCTTGCAGGTGATCTGCTTCATATGGGCAGAGCTCAACTCTTGCCGAGCCAGAGCCAGGCTCCTGGTGGACAGGGCGGAGGTTCTCTCCTGGTTTGCCCAGTCATTTCTGGTTGGGCAATTACACCCTGCCCGGGACTTCTTGCAACTTCTGGGTTACATGGCGGCCTTGATCTCCATGGTCCGATGGGCCCAGTGGCATATTCGTCCCCTTTGATGAGAGCTGGCAAGCTAGTGGTCTCAGCGTCTAGGTCATTTCGACCGGCTGGTTGCAGTAACCCAGAAGATGTGGGACACACTCCAGTAGTGGACCGTCCTGGAATATCTGCAGGGAGGGATCCCTTTTGTCCGCCCTGAGCAGACTGTCGTCCTCACGACCAGCACCTCTCTCACAGGTTGGGGTGCTCACATGGGGAACCACAGAGTCCACGGGCTCTGGACCCCCGAGGAGTCCCGATGTCGTCAACCTGCTAGAGCTCCAAACAGTCCGATTGGCACTGACTGCCTTCACTCCATTCCTTCATGGTCAAGTGGTTCAAGTCCTGATGGACAACACCATGACCATGTACTGTTTCAGCAAACAGGGCTGCTCGCACTCCTGGCCTCTGATCAGGGAAGCGCTCCATTTCTGGACCCTCGTTATCTTCTAGCCATCCATGTGGCAGGAGCCTCCAATCAGCTGGCTGACGCTCTCAGCCGTGTGGGTGAGGCATCCCACGAGTGGTCTCTCCATTCGGAAGTAGTACACAGCTTGTTTTCCCAGTGGGGCAGCCCTCAGATGGACCTGTTTGCCTCCTGGGAGAATGCAAAGCTGAGTCTCTTCCATGCCTGCCCCCCTTAGCAGGGCTCATGGCAGGGGGATGCCTTCTCAAGGCCATGGACCGCAGGCCTCTTCTGTGCCTTCCCTTCTCTTTCCTTGATCGACGGGATGCTTCTGAAGGTCAAAAGGGACAAGGCACAGGTGATCCTGGTCGCCCCTGACTGGCCCTGCCAGTTCTGGTATCCAGTTCTCCTCAGGCTCCCGAGGCGTCTTCCAGCACACCTAGACCTGCTCTCAATTAGTCAGGGGAAGGTGATCTGGCGTTTGTTTAAAGGTCTTGACTATATTCCCCGTCCGGTGCGTGAACCACCACCACCGTAGGATATACTGCTGGTTCTGGCAAAGCTCATGGTCAAGCCATTCGAAGCACTGCACAGGTGTGAGATGTCACATCTGTTACAGAAGACCGCCTTCTTGGTGACTGTCACGTCAGCCAGAAGGATTGGGGAGCTCCAGGTGCTTTCTGTCGAGTCTCCCTATCTGGTCTTCCACAGGGACATGGTTGTCCTGCTCCCCAAGCCGAAGTTCCTTCCGAAGGTTGTTTGAGTTTCACCTGAACCAGGTGATGACACTGCCAGTGTACTACACCAGTTACACCTCTGAGACTGAGTACAGGCACCATACTTTGGACCTGAGACGAGCACTCTCTCTTATTACAAGAATCATACGGTTGAAGTTTTGGGAGAGGTTCACCAGCTGTTTGTCACCTACGCTGAAGCCGCACCTGGCAGACCTGCAGCCAAGCTTATGATTGGCAGATGGATTACATCTTGCATTGATCTCTATCCGTTGATGGTCAAGGAGCCTCCCTTAGGGATGAGAGCTCATTCCACCTACTATACTGCTGCATCGGTGGCTGCTTCTAGGGATGTTCCTATCCAGGAGATTTGCAGGGCTGCTACCTGGAAGTCTGCAAACACCTTCATTTCCCATTACCGCATCGACCCAGAGTCACGCCAGGATGCTGGTTTTGGGGCCTCAGTTCTCCAATCTCTGTTCCCTAAGTAGGGGGTGTGCGCCTTGCCTCCCTTTTCCTGGAGAACTGCTAGGAGTCTGCCAAACAGTGTGGCTAGAGCATATTCACAATCCTAGAAAAACAGGTTACTCACCTGTAACAGTAGATCTCACTTTGAGGGGGAGCTCTTGCAGCAGGTAATAACCATTAGGACTAAGGTTGCCAGGCGTTAGGACCCCATGGGGCTGTTTTCTATGCCAGTGTGGTGGAACTGCCCCCAAGCGCCGCTCTGACTTCAGATGTGGTATAAAGGGTGATCTCCCGGCACCACCTCAGTTCTTTTCCCGCCGTCGACCCGTGAACATCGGATCCACGGACGCCGTAGTTGCAGTTGACCCCGTTTTTCTGTATAAAATAATTTTTCCTCGATAGTTTTTTAGTCAGTTTAATGTGTTCATCGACGAAGCGGCGAAAATCAAAGTATGCATGCGGGAAGCAGATCCCGGTGAAGGATGGCCACTCTGCCTTCCTGATCTGCCTAGGTCCAGACCACCGGCTGGACGATTGCCCACACTGCCTGAAGTTGAACAGTAAAACCAGGATTCGCCGCGCCAACATCTTGAAGGCGTAGCTACTCGAGCAGCAAGTAGCCGCCATGCAGAAGGCCCCTTTCGGACATAGTTCATCCTCTTCAACCAGGGAGTCTCCCCCCAGGGAGAAGAGATCAGGAGGGAAACACCACCACCGGGAGAGGGCCTGTTGCAAGATGGGAAAGGGACATGCCAAAGAGTGTGGATGAACAACATATACCACTCCTAGAACTACTGTTACAAGTGAGTAACCTGTTTTTGTTATCCCTCTGTACAGACAGTTGATGAGACCCCATCTGGAATACTGCGTGCAGTTCTGGAGACCCCAATTTTACAAGGACATAGACAGGATGAAGGCAGTCCAGAGGAGGGCAACTAAAATGGTGCAGGGTCTGCACCAGAAGCCATACGAAGGGAGACTAAAGGAATTTAAGATGTATACCCTCGATGAAAGGAGGGAGGGGAGGACATGATAGAAATGTTAAAGTACCTCAAGGGAATCAATAAAGTCCAAGAGGGTAGTATCTTTCAGAAAGAGATGTGCAAGAACCAGGGAGCACAATTTGAAGAGGGGGGCATGACTCAGGGCATCTTGAAGTATTTTTTCACAGAGAGGATGGTGGATGCATGGAACAGCCTTCCTGAGGAGGTTGTGGGGTTAAAAAGAGTAATTCAAGAACGCATGGGACAGACATAAAGCAATTCTAGTGGGGGGGGTAGTAGGAGGAAGTAGACTGTTTAACAAGGATCTGTAGCAGGCCGCCCAGTGGCATTGAGGGCTAAGGCGCTGGACGCCATACTGGCGACCCGAGTTTGGGAGCGAGCTTGGGAGCAGGTTGGTCGGCAGGGGATGGTAGAGGATTGAGTGCCCTCGGGCAGCTCTCCTCTCTGGGTCGGTGGGTGAGGGATAGCCCAGTGCACCAGCGGCTCCCGGTGGAGATCGGCAGTGTGCAGGCTGCACACTACCCAGCATAGCTGGCGCTGGCAGGGTTTGCCATGTAGCCGTTCGTCAAGAGCGTGCGAGGGGGCAAAAAAGAAAAACTCGGCTCCGAGGAATAGGTGATGGCACCTGTCCCCCAAGCCCTCTACCGGGGCTTACCCAGACTAGCCTTCCAGTTCCTCCTGCCAAGCCCACACCTGCAGCCAGAGACTGCCTTAGAAGAGCACCCACGAGGAGAAGGGCGTCCCACCCCGGATGGGTTAAACCAGGGTGCTGGCAGTAGGGGAGTGGAGGAGAGAGGAGGTGCAGCTCTGGGAGCCTCAGGCTGGCAGGATAAGGATGCCTGAGGGAGGTTCCTCGGGCCGTGACCGGAGTGAAAGAAAGTCGACAAAAAAAAAAGGATCTGTAGCTTATCCAGTAAGTAGGGAAATGGACAGACTGGATGGTCCAAGTGTTCCTTATCTGCCCTCAAAGTCTTGTGTGTCTGTGTGCTGCTAGTTGGGTACTTCAGTCTGCCAGATGTGGATTGGAGCCTTCCAACTGCAGCTTTGACAAGAGCAGAGCCATCCTTTACTCCCTACAGTGAGCTTTTCTTGGACGACTAGTCAAGGAGCCCACTAAGGTCAGGGTAGTGCTGGACTTGGTGCTTGCAAACTGGAACTGCATTGCAGACGTCACAGTGGGCAGTCCCCTAGGTATCAGTGATTACCGTACAGTGTGGTTGAGCATTAATACGGGAACAGAAACAGACCACACGTGGACAAGGGTCTTGGACTTTAGGAGGGCACATTTTAAAGTAGAAGAAGACTGGTGGTGTTGGATTTCCAGGGAGGGGTAGGGGCACAGTGAGTAAAAATAGAGGAGGGCATAAAATGAACCTCTGCATGCAGGAAGGTGAGTAAAAGTAGAAGGAAAAAGAGACTGTTATGGTTCTCTAGGGAAGTGGCCAAGGTGATGGGGAAGGGGTGACATTCAGGAGATATAAGGAAACGCAGATGGAGAAATACAAGAAGGTATACCAAGTAAAGCAGGGAAGGCATTGAGGGGAGCAAAGGCACAGAGGAAAGAATAACCAAAGTGGTAGCTTCAGGGAAGAGCAGCATTTCTTCAGGTATATAATTGAGGAGGAGAAAGCAAGGGAAGGGATAGTAAATATATGGAGGGTATTAGGGGGAGAGTGTGCAGAAGAGGACCAGGAAAAAGCAGACATCCTAATCAGGAACTTCTGCTCAGATTTCACATTGGAGGAAGGGAGAGACTGAGCAGCGGGAGCAAAAGGAGAAAGGTGGACATAGGTCTGTTTTCAGAGGAAAGAGTCCTGAAGGGACTTGCAGTGGTGATGGTGGACAAGGCTGTGGGCTAGATGGGATACAACCAAGAGTACTAAAGGAACTCTGGGAAGTGCTAGCTGCCCCGCTAATGACCTTATCTGTCAGCTTACTGGAAGTGGATTTGGTACTGGAAGAGAGCAAATGTGGTCCTTCTCCCTAAGAGTAGCAGGGATGAAGCTAGCAACCATAGGCTGGTCTGTCTCACATCAGTGGTGGGTAAATAGATGGAAACCCTGTTAAAGGAAAGGCTGGTAGAGTATATTGAATCCAGTGGGCTTTAACACCAAAGGCAGCATGTGTTCACTGGGGGGCATGACAGACTCATCTGATTCTTTGACTGACCAGAGAAATGGATCAGGAGAGGGCAGTGGGCGTGGCCTATCTGGACTTTAGCAAGACTTTCAACAGTGTGTTGCACAAGGGACTGATAAAGAAATTGAGCAGCTTGGGGTGTGACACAGAGTGATGAATTGGGCAAGGAACTGGTTAATGGCTGGGCGACAGAGGGTGGTGATTAACCGCACTAGGAGGGGGACCAGTGAGGTATCGCTGGGCTCATTACTGGGTCCAGTCCTCTTCAGTATCTTTGTACATGATATTATGGAAGAACTGAAAGGGAAGTTATGCCTTTCTGCAAATGACACCCCTCCTGGGGTGTTGTGCAGTTCTGGAGGTCACATCTCATGAAGGACATAGGGTGGAGGCATTCCAGAGGAGGGCAACTAAAATGGTGCTGGGATTGCATCAAAGCCCTTCCGAGAGAGGCTAAGGGATCTCAACATGTACACCCTAGAAGAGAGGATACTGATGTGGGGGGACATGATAGAGACCTTGAAGTATGTCATGGGTGTGGACAGGGTGCCAAAAAGAAGTCCGTTTCAAATGAGAAAGAGCACTAGGACCAGAGAGCATCTGATGAAGCAGGAGGGGAAGAAGTTTGAGAGTAATGTGAGGAAGTACTACCTTACTGAAAGAGTGGTGGATATCTGGAACAGACTGCCAGCTGAAGTGGTAGAGGCAAAAACTGTAGGGGGCTTCAAGCATACATGGGCTAGATATAGGGGAATATTAGTAAATAGGCAGGGAGGAGAAAGAGTCGCCGGACACCATTTAGAGTCTGTGAAGATGGACTAGGTGGGGACCGTCTTGGCAGACTGGGTAGATTCTATATTTATGTGAATATATTTCTTAAAGTTTTAATTGAAAGTATCTGTTGCTCTTTAAAAGTAACTGAGAAATGCTACAGTATACTTTGTGTTGTTTTGAGATGCTGCGTGTCCTTGCTGGACTGCTGTTGGCATATCTGTTCAGAAGTAGATAGCAGGAAATGTACCCTAGATCCATGCCTCTTCGCACCTCTCCCTTCTTCTTGTTCGTTTCTGTTGATGTTACAGATCTTTTTTTTTTTTTTTTTTTGCACAGGTTGAGATGGAAGATTTTGATCCGAATGCAGAACAGCAAGCGAAAGTTGAACCTAAGAAAGCTTCTGGAGAGGAAGAGGAGAGCGAACCGGTAGGAAAAAAAATACAGACCATTTAAACAAAGTTTTGCAGGAGACACCATCTACAGCTTGTCCAAAACAACAGCAGGTTTCTTGAAATTTTTTTTTTTTTTACTTTAAGTGCAATCTTAAGCCCACCTGACGTGATGTCCCGGGAGGGGGGGGTTTCTAACATGGCCCCTTCAAGGCTGCAGAAAGCTTGTTCATAAAGGGATGCTTTCCATGATCCAGTGAATATAGCATTCAGCCACTTTCAGTTTGAATAAATGTAAAAGACTGTAACAGAGCAGGCACATTAGCCAGTCAGCAGTAGTCTTGATAAGTTGGGAGAGCATAGTGAAAATGTAGGTGTGATTAAGCTTGGTCTCCCCCTTGTACTGAAAGCAGCTGACCCTCTGACTCAGGCCTGTTCTGCTCAATCATCAGGCTTGAACATGTAAAGGACCCTTGTACACCCTAGTGTCCTGTGCCATGCATTCCACCCCCTGCCACTGAAGAGGATTTTTTTGGGGGGCTCCATTGTCAGCACGTTTTGAGCTTGTGAACATAACTGTCGGTCATCCTGCTTTGCTTTCTGAGTGGCTCTCCTATTTTAACCACCATTCGCCTTCCCTGTGTTGTGACCCTCACTTGTCCACAGACAGCGGCCTGTGGTTGAGTAATGTTACACAGTACTGCCCTCTAGCCACTATGAGGCATGGTAAGACCAGACAAGTGTCTTCTCCCCCTCGCCCAGAGCATAAATGAATTGCCTCTGCAATGCACCCTGAGCTCCTTCAGGGCTTGGAAGTCACGTACAGGGTGAAAGCTCTGGTCTCCCATATGGAGCGTAACACGCTCTGGCAGTGCTGCGTGTGGTTTAGGGAGGCGACATGTGCTGCCACAGTACTACCCTCTTGCCTCCAGGAAGCACGCTAAGAGTATGCAAGTTCCCCCCCCCCCCCAAAAACACCTGAATGAATAGCCTCCACAATATGCCCTAAACTCCTCCAAGGCATGGAAGTAATTTCCAAAGCATAAACGCAGGTCTCCTGTATGGTGCGTAACCAGCTCCACTGGTGACACTGTAACCCCCCCCCACCACCACCACGAGATGGGTATAACAGCAAAAACACAAGTGGCTGTGGAATGATTGTGGGTGGATCACAGTGCAGAAGATGGATCAAGTACAAATGGAACTCCTTGGAAAGAATTGTTGAATTTTTTTATCATTGTTTCTTCTCTAACAGGTAATGGTTCTCTGGTAAGTTTTTATCACAAGTCTGACAGGTCTAGAGCAATCCTTAGCAAGTGCAGCTGTTAATCATTTCACCTGACAGCCTGGCACTGTGTAGTCCAGTTATAAAATTGAATGCTTGTTTTGCATAGCCAGTGTTTTTATTTATTGATTGATTTTGTTGCCTAGTTGTTTTTTTTGTGTGTGTGTGTGCATGAATGAAATGCAACCCCTGACATTACTAGTGCAAACTCCAAACTAGTGACTCTCAAGACTGTCTGTACTAGTGTGCGCATCTACGGAATTGATAAATAATACACTAGTGTAAGGGTGTTATACTTTAATCATTGGACCCGTTGCTTTCTTCACATCTCTGTTGCAGTAAAAACCAGTGTAGCTGCATGATTTGTACTGTCAGTCCAATCCCATTTTGGTACACATTGGTATATAATAATTTACAGTATGTGCAGAGATTGGGGAGATGTCTTCTGATAGCCCCCCAATTTACAGCATGTGCAGAGCCTGAGAAATGTCTTCTGATGCGCCCCAGTGTGTTTTAGAAAAGCCCTGGGTGGGTGGTCAGTTTTGTTTTGTTTTTATGTTAGACATGATGTAAAGTCACTGCAGTGGTAGTATTTTATTTTTCAGGCACAAGTGGGAAAGGAATTTTTAAAATACTTTTTTGGCTTTTGAACAAAAATTCCATACTACAGTCGTGGCCAAAAATATTGGTGCCCTTGCAGTTTTTTTCTAATAATGCACCATTCCTTCCAGAAAATTGTTGAAATTAAAATTGGTATCCACATATGTATTTCTTTGGTTTGCAGTGGAATAAAACACAAAAAGCAGAAACATTTACTAAGTCTTAGCTTATTCCACACAGAAATCCTTAAATGGCTCGGACAAAATTATTGGCACCTTTTAGAAGTAGTTAGAAATAATTAGATTTCAAGCAGGTGATTCTCCTTCACTTTGGAATTGAACTCACCTGTGGTGAGTTGCAGGTGCCTGCAATATAAAAATCACTCATTTAACCAGTTTGAATCGAGAAAAGGACTCATTCTCCTGTTTTGTGTCACTGTGTGTACCGCAGTGAGCATGGAGAAAAGAAAGACAGCCAGAGAATTGTCTGAGGAGGTCATACAGAAGATTGTAACCAAGCATGGACAATCTCAAGGCTACAAATCAATCTCCAGAGACCTTGATGTTCCTGTTTCCACCGTACGTAATGTTATCAGGATGTTTAAGGCCCATGGCACTGTAGCCAACCTCCCTGGACGTTGCCGCAGAAAACTTGATCGAAGATTGCAAGCGCAGGATTGTTCGAATGGTGGAGAAAGCACCTCGATCAACTGCCAAACAGATTCAAGCTGACCTTCAGACACAAGGTACGACAGTTTCAACTCGCACCATCCGTCGCCAACTCAATGAAAGGGGGTTATATGTTAGGAGGCCCAGGAGGACCCCACTGCTGAGAGAGAGAGAGAGCGTAAGAAAGCCCTACTGGGGTTTGCCAAAACACACCTGAACAAGCCAAAATCCTTCTGGGAGAATGTCCTGTGGACAGATGAGACCAAATTAGAGCTTTTGGTAAAGCACATCATCTCTATGTTTACAGAAAACAAAGCAAGCCTTCAAGAAAAGAACACCTTCCTACAGTCAAACATGGAGGAGGTTCAGTGATGTTTGGGGTTGCTGTGCTGCCTCTGGCACTGGGTGCCTTGAGCATGTGCATGGCATCATGAAATCTGGAGATTACCAGGCCATTTTGAAGCGCAATGTTGAATCCAGTGTCAGAAAGCTGGGTCTCCGTCGAAGGTCATGGGTCTTCCAGCAGGACAATGACCAAACACACTTCAAAAGCACCCAGGAATGGTTCAAGACAAGGCGCTGGACTGTTCTGAAGTGGCCAACAATGAGTCAGATCTAAATCCCATTGAAAACCTGTGGAGATCTGAAAACAGCAGTTGGGAGAAGGCACCCTTCAAATCTGGGAGAACTGGAGCAGTTTGCACAAGAGAGTGGGCCAAACAGCCAGTAGAGAGGTGCAGGCTCATCCATGGCTATAGGAAGCGGTTGATTGCAGTTATTTTGACCAAAGGCTGTGCTACCAAATATTAAGTCTAGGTTGTCAATAATTTTGTCAATGCTATTTCTTTTCATTTTCTGATTTAAAAGGATATATTAAATTCTGAATCAAAAACAAAGGTTCTGTAATATTAACAGAGAAATAAAGAATTGTGGAGACCAAATACTGTACTGTTAATTTCATCTTATGTTTAGAGGAAATTGAGTTATTTGAAAAAGTGCAAGGGCACCAATATTTTTGGCCACGACTGTATATCTTCACACAGTATAATAGTCCATGTGTACAAAAGACAATAAATTGATTGCCTTTTCACATGAAAGCTACTGACTCAGAGGGGTGGGTGTGTGTGTGTCTATTGGTGGTACATAAATTCATTTTAATTATTTTATATTGCTACATTAAAATGTCTTGAACCGTAGAAGGTTAGTAAATCATTTTACAAACTTAAATTGTAGAAGCCAGCAACCAATCAGCAGTAACAGCTAGTGATGTGAGATATCTCTGTCTTTCGCATTCTGTCTTAAATTAAAAATCTGAGGCCATATACCATTTCTGGCAGTAAGTTGATGGCAGAGACGGATTATATTAGGCCTTTAAAAGTGCAGGATGTAAAAATGAAAAGCAAAGTGCAATTTGCTGGCACCCCAGTTATGTTTGGGGATGCAAGTGCTAGCATTTTAAGTTGGACAGAAAAGACCAAAAAAAAATATCTGAACATATTCAGACATCCTCTAATTTTGGGGTGCTCTGTTAAGAACCCTGTTGTTTGATCCATAAAGGAAGATGAAGATGAATGTGGCTGAAAACGGAATAGTATTGAAATGGTATAAGTAATCCAGGTAAACCTTCTTTGCAGGGGTATATCCTCTCCAGACCTGCTTATTTAAATCAATTCCCAGATATACAAACAATTTAAATAAAATAAAAATTGTTACAGTGAACAAATGCAGAATATGAAATATGTTTAAAACTAGATTCTGGCACTACTTATAACAAGAGTTGCAGGAAGGCCCCAAGTGGGTTTAGAGCTCACATGCTGGTTCAGTAAAAGGTCAGCACCGCACTTCTTTCCAGATGAACAGATAGATACAACTGGAAACAACTCTGCACTCTTCTGTAATGCTGTTTCAAACACACACACACCTTGCTTTTTTGTTGTTGTTGGTGTTTTGCATTTAGATCGTTTTTTTACAGATGTACTGAAATATCCCAGCAATTACATTTCCCAGAATCCCCCAGAATACATCTAAGCAGATGTAAAAGTTCATAATTTATTTCAAACTTTCCTCACTGGTATAGCACCTCGAGTGTATTCATGGACGTCTCCAAAAAAGGAAAGGCAGACAATAAACAGGTGACACCCTATATATATAAAACAAGCACATAAAACAGTAAATAAAAGGGGGGTACTTCCACATGTGTATCATAGCAGTATGTCATCAACATAATTTTATTCATTCTGTACAATGCAAATGGATAACATGTCTCTGAGTAAAAAAACAAGTATTCGGTTGTCCGTAGTTCTGAATTTAAAGAGCTGATTGCTACCACGGTATAAACCCTACACCTACCACAACTCCTTGTGAGAGTATTGTATTAAGTGTTCATTCAGCTGCCTCAGGGTTAACAGCACATTTATGACATTTTATCCATGATATGGGTAAAAACATAAATAACTTTTGAGGGTATTAATATAATACTTCTGTTTTTATTCATGAGAAACTGGTACACCATTGAACCAGTCCCTCATTTGCAGTGATTTCCAATGGATCGTTTCCAGGTGTACCTTGAGAGTAAAGGGCAGTTAAGCGACTTGCTCAGGGTCATTTCTTTCACTTCCACACCACTTCAGTCTCTCCCTTCACTATGAGGTCACACAATAACTTATCCTACAGGTCAGTTGCTGGTTTGTCAGTATTGTTCTTGTTCACCATGTACTGCTGCCATTTTTGAACATGCATTTGTATGATGCTCTTATTGAGCTGTACCACACTATTCTCTGTGCACACAGTTTTTGTAGTTATAATTTTGTGCTTATTACCAAATGTTTTTCGACTGTTCTATTATATATTGTACTGCTGTTCCTCTCTCGGGTTGCACCTGGAAACGAGTCGTGGCTCATTGCCTCTCCCAGTTACCAGTTTTCAAATAAATAGTATATATTTGGAGTTTGTCGGAATCAAACCCAGGTCTTCTGGCTACAGCAAGCTTTTTCGCAGCTTGTTACTCTAACCTCTAGGCTATACTGCCAGCCCAGTTATTTATATGACAGACTGTTACAGACACTGCAGTTGTTGACAGTTTTATGTTTGTGGAACAGTGGTTTATAAATGAAATGGAAACTTTGTTTGCATCCTCCTACATTAATTGCATTGTTACACTAAAACATGGCAGTAAATACCATAATCCATCAAATCATTATTTACTGGTCAGGAACACAGATTTTGAAACGTGCTAGGACATCTTTATCTTTCTAAGAGTGACTGTTCTTCCATCAACTTGTAACTCCTAAAGTTCTGATTTTTAGTTGGAGTACTCAGTTTTCCTCCTCAGTGATCTCTTCTGTACAATAAAATGCTTTAATTTTAAATTGAAGCTACAGAACCTTTAATCTGATTTATAGTCTGTGTATCGTTACTGTGTCTTTTACGGTTGTGTCATCGGAGTACTTTGGGTGAGAGAACTGTAAAGCAAAGCTTCAGTATATTAATACATGCTCACAAGTTTTACACAGTGATACAGTCAACACAAGAGAACTGTAAAGCAAAGCCTCAGTATATTGATACACGCACACAAGTTTTACACAGTGATACAGTCAACACGAGAGAACTGTAAAGCAAAGCCTCAGTATATTGATACACGCTCACAAGTTTTACACAACGATGCAGTCAATGCAAGACAACAAGAGAACTGTAAAGCACAAAGCCTCAGTATATTAATACATGCTCACAGGTTTTACACAACGATACAGTCAACACAAGAGAACTGTAAAGCAAAGCCTCAGTATATTAATACATGCTTACAAGTTTTATACAACGATAGTCAACCCAAGACTAGAGATCTGTAAAGCAGAGTGAGAGTATATTAATATATGCACACAGGTTCTATACAACGATACAGTCAGACTAAACAAGAGAACTGTAAAGCAAAGCCTTGGTGTATTATATGCACACAGATTTTATACACAACACAAAACAACAAATGCTCATCATAGAAGCATAGAATTTGACGGCAGATAAGGACAGCTTGGCCCATCCAGTCTGCCCAGTCTTTCCTACCTACACTATTATCGCAGACCAGACCCGATCTAGAGCTCTTTCTCCTTCCCCCTTCCTTTCCACTGTGATTTCCTTATGCTTATCCCATGCATTCTTGAACCTCACCAGTTTCTGCACCCCCCCCCCCAAAAAAAAATAAAAAAAACCTCTACTGGAAGGCTGTTCCAGGAATCTACCAATCTTTCTTTGAAGAAGTACTCCCTCACATCTCTCCTGAATCAAACCCCTTCCAGCTTCATAGCATGTCCCCTTGTTCTTGAACATGTTTTCTTCTGAAAAATACTTCTCTCTTGCACCTTATTTACTCCCTGCAAGGCATTTAAGGTCTCTGTCATGTTCCCTCCTCTGTTCTAATGTGTACATATTGAGATCCTTTAGTTTCTCCTCAGAAGGGCTTTTGATGCAGCAACTTACACCATTTTAGTTGCTCTCCTCTGGACTGCCTCCACTCTGTGTCCTTCCAGAGATGTGGTCTCCAGAACTGGACACAGTACTGTAGGTGGGGTCTTCCCAGCGAAAGGCAACACCACCTCCCTCTTCAGCTGTTGATACCCTCCCTATGCACCCCAGGATCACACTAGTACATCCGACTGCCTTGTGGCACTGCCTGACTACCTTTAGGTCATCTGATATGATCCCCCAAAATGTCTTTTTTTGCTTGATCTGCCCCTGGGTTTTTGTGCCTGAAGTACATTATTTGCACTCTCTCACATTGAAACCCAGCTGCCATACCCTTGACAACTCCTCTAGTTTTCTCAGGTCTCTGCTCATCCCAGATGTGTCCACTGTGTGGTAGATTTTGGTGTCATCCTCAAAGAGACAGACTTTCCCTTCCATCTTCTCTGCAATGTCACTTATAAAGACATTAAAGAGGACTGATCCCTGAGACACCCCACTGGTTACCCTCTCTCCCTCCGAGTGAACTCCATTTACCACCATCTGTTGCCTATCCCCTAATCAGTTTCTTATCTAGTTTACCACCTTTGGATGCACTCCTAAGCTACCCAGCTTGCTTACTAGTCTTCTGTGTGGAACAGTGTCGAAAGCCTTATTTAAATCTAGGTAGGCCACAGCCACCACTCGATCCTGATGCAACTCCTTTGTCACTCAGAGAAATCTATCCGATTAATTTACATGACCTCCCCCTTGTGTAAACCCATGCTGTCTTGGTCTGGATTCAAGATATTCCACAATCCTTTCCTTCATCAGTGATTCCATTAACTTTCCCACCACCAGTGTCAGACTGCCTGCCCTATAATTGCCAGCCTCTTCCCTGCTACCACTTAATGTGTAGTGGGGACTGCATCCAACCTCCTGTCTTCCAGAACCATCCCCATTTCCAATGAGCTGTTAAATAGAACTGTCAGAAGTGAAGCTAGTAGGTAATCCACCATAAATCAAAGTTCAAACACTAGTTTAACAAAATTAAAAAAGAAAATGAAATAAAAGTTTTGAGTCTCTTGCAGATTGCCCTGACATTCTTGTGGCAAGTGCCTGACAATCACGTTTGCATCCCGAGCCCAGATGCCAGCGGGAATGGTGGAACGCTGGAATTGGTTCCCCAGAGGGGAGACACTTTAGTTTTTGGGGAGGGATGGTTGCAATAATCTTTGTTTAACTTGCCTTTGGTTGTACGGGTGCAGGTGGAGGATCAGGTAGCAGCAAAGCTCTGACAGAGATGCCAGATTGACCTTGGTAGAGTTCTGTCACAGGCAGCATCAGGCACTTATAGGGGCCAGGTACTGCATGTAATAATGGCATGGTTGAGTAATTCAGATACATACGTGAATATATGAAAGACTAGTTTTAAGCCGGACTAGTAAAGCAGCGATAGGGGTACCATGCACTGTGACAGCAACCTGGGTTCAGGAGTGAACTCAAGTCATCAGATGTCACCTGGTGGTGGGATGATCAACAGTCTTGAGGGGACTGCTCTCCTCGTATGAGGTGGGTGGATTGTGTCTCCTGCAGTATGCCTGACACCTAGTAGAAGCTGGGTGTCAGGGCATTCGGAGGGCCCAGACAGACGCACAGCATCATTGGCTGTTCCAAGAGAGAAAATTGTCTGAAAATCCCCTCAACTGGTAGGTTGACAGATGACTCTTGCACAGTTTACACTGACTGGCTCCCTTACTGAATCATACTGCACAGGGGCTGGGGGAACCCCTGACCCCATGCCACAGGAGAATGCGTCCCAGAGATATTTTTTTGGGGGCGCTGTCTGAAAAGGGGCCTGCCAGGCAATAGGGAGTAAAATACAGTAGTAGTAATAACAAAAAAAAAAAACACCCTACATACTAATTCATATAAACATTTTAAGACTAGGGATAGATGGATAGATATGAGCATAATAAAAATGTGCCTAATATTTTACAGCGTGGTTTGTGACCTCATAACATTGCAGGTGGTGAAGACACCAGTGATATTACGGTGGTCACAGTTCACAAATAGAATATCATGCCTGTATTTACTAGGCCAATGCCATATTTGATTTCTGTAATGGCATTGGTGTTTGTGTGTGGTTGGTCAAACTGTTGGATGTGCTGCTGTCCAGTAAGTAACGGTTAAAGTTCTGTAATTACTGGCAGGTGCTTCTCCCTAAGGAAAACTCGGTTGATATTTGCCGTAATAACCAGCTGGTTATTAAGGCAAACACGCGCTGGGTTTCCCGGACTCCGCGCATGTGCCAGCTGTTCTTCCTTTACTCTCGCTGGACACCTGCCGCAACCGCAATGATGTTTTTTTTCTTTTTGTATTTTATATAACTGCTGTGTCGAAAAAGCACCCACCGGCAGTTATATAAAATAAAAGATGGTGTGGTGCGTAAAACTCAGATTTTACACACATCCTTGGTGTGGGATGCTTTTCATAACCCCCTCGTGCCTTGCCCTCAGGGGTTTATGTAGCATCCCATGCCTCGGGTGTGTGTGTAACACACACCACACCATCTTTTTTTCTATGTAAGCAGAATCTTCTGAGTACAGTCAAGCCATGGAATTAAATGGTGTTGGCCTTCTATTATGGAAGACCTATAGTGAAAGTGTTTCCTATGTCATTGTCATAGAGTCTGATTAAGCGATGACAGTATTGTGGTTGGGGTTTAGGAGGTAATAAACAGACGAAGGGGTCATAAACACCAAGGCTATATCTGTTATACGAGTGGAGATGGGGAGCATACAGTCCCATTATTGAGTCTACTGACCAGTTATAGTAGAATAATTGACAGCTCTGCATTTTAATTGGCTGAGAAGAATCTTTTTTCAGTATAATATAGTCTCTCTGTATGTCCATACCATGAAAAATATTAAGGTTACATGGTGCAGATTTTCACAAGCATTGCATTAATAAGACTAAGCACGTTGAAATCATTTGAATACGCCTGATATAACAAGGCTAGGCACATATGAATATATTGAAGGCTAAACTTGTGAGTAATTAAAATACACATGTATAATAGACTAGGCACATATGAATATAGGAAAAGCTAAGCAGCATTGGAGTAATTAAGATACATATGTGTGTAATAAGACTAGGCATATATGAATTGCATAAAGGGCTAAGCATGTTGGAGTAGTTTAGATTCAGTTGACTTTAATAACAGACTAGACACATGACTATAAAAGGGTAACCATGGAGTAATTGAAATACACGTGCATATAATAAGACTAGGCACATAAGTATATAAAAGGTTAGACATGTTGGAATAATTAGTATTCGCGTGTGTATAGTAAGACTAGACACATGTAAGCAATAACCCATGACAGGGTGTGCGGTTATTGGGGATTAATCAACACCCCAGGTGCGTTGTGGGGCACGAGGCTGCAGGCTGAGTGTCCTCACAGCAGCCGGGGTATTGATTAATCACCAATAACCGCACACCCTGAAGTGGGATATCGTGTTTATAACATGGGTGCTCTTTAAACAACAAAAAAGTATGCAGAAACCTGTTTTTTGCTGTTTAAATAGCAGAAAAAGTACTGTATCCTGCCACCTTGCAAAATAATCCCTAACAAATCAGGCCTGCTGCAGTGGTGTTCTCTTACATGACAACCCAGACTGGCAGCTGAGTTGCCTGTGCCTGGTTCCACTCTAGGTGGAGGAGGAGGAGACCAAAGAGAGAAACTACATGACTGGCTGACTCTCTCTCTTTCTCACATAAGTTAGCTAGGCACAGTTGCACTACACGTAAGAGATTGTGCACCGGTTCACTAGTTCTACAGAAGTGCACAGAAGGAGTTTAATTTCTGCAAGAGTTACCTTTTCCTTAAAAACGGATGTGCCTGTTAACTGACAGAACCGGGGTTACTTGCTTGCCGTGCATGCTTTCTCCCGATATGTGCAGGGTGTCAAAAGTATAGCGAGAGAGAGAGACAGACTGCTTGCAGTTTCTGTGTCTGTCTCTCTCTCACGCCTCGACAATGTCACTGCAGGTGTCGGTTCTGTCTCCTGCATGGCTCTCATCCGTTGGGGGAGCCACCAACCACTCGCGTGGTTCACTCTCTTAACACAGGAAGTCGCGGACATGGAAGTGGAGAGACACCAACCTGAGATAGAGTGCTGCCAGTTTCTGTGCGTCTGTCTTGCTGTCAGCTACAGCCTCGACAATGTCATTGCAAGTGTTGGTTCTCTCTCTCTCTCTTGCACATCTGTAATCTGTTGGGGGGGAGGGCACTAGCCACCCATGTGGTTCACTCTCTAGCACAAGAAGTCATAGAGATGGAAGTGAAAAGAGAGGGACACCATCACATTGTTTCTTACTGCCCGCATTGCTCTGTCATTTTTCTTTTCTGTAGCTGTGTGGTCAAACTCCAGCATTGGGAATGTCAGTGTTCTCTCTCTCTCTCTCTCGCACACATGCACGGTGGGGGGGGAAATTGCACAAGCTGTCAGTTGTTTGGGGAGCCAGCAACCACCCGCACAGCTCACTCTGTCACTGTCGGCTATTGTTACCCAGCCGCATTATTCTCTTCCATGTTCAGCTGCTGCGCGACATGTGCAGACTGATAGAATAACGAACGGCAGGATGACAATTTCAGGGACATTACTGGCAGTAAACATTAACGACCAGCAACATGAGACGTGCCACTCAGTTCCCAGAGGTCCACAAGGCGGGTGGGTGGGGAGACAGACGGCAAAGGGTATTGATTACTTCTCGGACACATTGCTTATAGGTTTTGTTGATAGAAACATAAAGGAACTGTTAACCATAACTGTCACTACTTATATTGGGGGGGGGGGCACTGAACCCAGCACAGCCAGCAAGGGGGACGGGATTGGCACATGGGGGGCCACCGGGTTCACCAAGCAGCGCTAGGCACAGAGGGAGAGACTACTGCAGCCATACATGACAGGCTTCGGCTCTCAGCGAGGATAGTAATGGCTGCCATTCAGACTGCAATTTTGCGCACAATAACGAGATCTGGTCCACCCACTGATCACTCAGGGTGGACGCTTCACCACTTGCTGTGTGTGTTTCGTGGATTAATCAGTGATCACATGATGGGTCTGTACCAATCAGGTACCTTAGTTTCTGAAGCCCATGTTATAAATGAAAATATTAAAGGCTAATCACGTTGAATACTTCAGATTCATGTATGTATAATAAAAGACTGGTCACATGAATATATAAAAGGCTAAGCATGTTGGGAATAATTCATATTCGCTTTTGTATAATAAAAGTCTGGGCACACAGTATTAAAAGGGATGATCATGTTGGAATCACTCTTAGTTCACTTGTGTAATAAGAAAGGCACATACGAATATATAAAAGGTTAACCATCTGTGAATACTTTAAAATTTGCTTGTGTATAATAAGACAAGACACATACGAATGTATAAATGTTTAATCATGTTGGAATAAGTCATGTGTGTATATGACCGGACAGATATGGATATATAAAACACTGATTGTGCTGTAAGAATTCAAATTAACGGTTGTATAATAAGACTAGGCACATGACTATATAAAAGGCTGATCATGTTTGAATAATTCTAGTTCACGTGTACATAAGACTAGGCACATATTAACCTATATAAAAGACTGATCATGTTGGGATAATTCAAATTCACATGTGTATTATAAAAAAAACCAGGCAAATTTAAATTCATAAAAGACCAAGCATGGAATATTTAAATACATGTGCGTATAATAAAAGACTAGGCACATATGAATATTTTAAAGGCTGATCGTGTTGGAGTAATTCATATTCATGTGTGTATAATGAGACTAGGCACATAAGAATACAAGAAAGGCTAATCATGTTGGAATAATTCAAATGTACATATATATAATAAGACTAGGCACATATAAATATGTAGAAGGCCGATCATGTTGATAATTGAAATACACACATATATAATAGAAGACTAGGCACATATGACTAAAAGACTAGACAGATATGAATTAATGAAAGACCAGTCATGGAGCAATTTAGATACACGTGTTTAGTGAAAGACTAGGCACATATGAAAGGGCAAATCACGTTGAAATAAATCAAATCACGTGTGTTTACAACAAGACTAGGCCCATTTGAATTATAAAATGCCAAGCAAGAAAGATAAAACATGTTGGAATAACTCGGACACGCATTGACATATAGGCATGTTGTCTATCCTGTTATAAATGCAACAATTACAGTATTTTTCAGTTAGCCATATCCTGTAGCGAGAATGTTGTTCACTTACAAAAGTGCATCCCCCATACAGTATTACTACACCCCCAAGCATTTTTAGAACCTAATGTCCAAAAGAAAAAAAATCCTCTTACTGACTGCCAGTGAACCTGCTCAGCTCAGACCAGGATTGTTTTAAATTGTAACCCACTCTGTAATGTCTCCGAATGTGTTCGCCTATTAACCTCAACAGACACCCACAGGAAAAAGTGTAGAAAATTAGAACAGCTTGCATTTTTTTTTTCTGACAACTCTGCATCTCCATATGGTGTGAGAATTACTGAGCACATTTTGTAAGTTATTTACATTTACTAAATTGTATGCTCATCCAGAATGTAAAGTTGCAAAGGCTCACAGACTCAATAAAAAAAAAAAAAAAAAGTCCCTGCCCCCTCTGTTTCTTCCCTCGGGCTACTGGCTGGCAGCGGCTCTGGCTCCTTGTGAGAGCTCGCTCATTCCTGATACCATGAGTCTCCTGACCCCAGCCCAGATCCCAGCCCCACCCCACCCCACACCCACACACACACACACAAACAATACAGCTTGCGGAAATGAGTCCTGGATCCTCCGGCCCGCATGCTGCCTGCCAGCGCCCCTCCATTTTCTGTTTTCATCCCTCCCCTTCTGCAGCCGTAAGCACACGCGCAAGTTCGCCATGTTCTTGCTTCCCTGACTCCGGTACTGCCCTTGATCTCCACCAGAAGGCAGCCAAAGAGTGGGACAACATTCCCTTCCTCTGCGGGAGAGGAGAGCCTCCCCTGACAACCTCAGGCAACCCGAGCTTACTCCCAAGCCCGGATCGCCGGTGTGACACAAGGAGTGGTGTCCAGCACTTCAACCCTCAGTGCCACTGGACCGGCAAACTTAATTTGAATTTTGAATTAGCATCCTTTATTCATGTATACAAAGAACTAAGACTTGGGGCCTGATTCAGTCACAAAGGACAGTCACAAAATCATTGTAACAGTCAACTCTTGAGTTCTGCTTATATGGTATTGTAATCTGCTTCTGTGCCAGTGCATTTCAGAGTGTGATTATGCGTGGAAGGAGGTGGGGGTCGCTATGCTATTCAGTGCCATACATAGAAGTATGGGGAGGGGGTTGGCAAGGTAACCGTGCAGAGTACTGTTGCGTTCGGATAGGGTTAGAGAGTCACTAGGCTACCACGGGCTGGTCCTGGCTGGGTTTGGGTTGATGGACCACGGGATTTCAAGGGAGGACAACGAGGGATGTATAAAAGAAAATTCAGCATGGCTCACAGGCGGGCCTTTGATACAGGTCAGGTGTGTGGCAGGGTAGTGCTCCACGAACAAAGTCTTGCACACATATGCATAACACTGTGCTGTGCACAGCCATGCATGAGCTCTTGCCAGTGATTTTGGGTGCAAACCCATTTTGCACTCTAACATCTACAATACCTAATTTGTATTCCAGCTTATGTGTCGGGGTGGCTTCTCACCCCAGCACATGGGTAAGCTTTTGTACATAGCAAAGTTGTGGTTGGCATGCCTTGTTTTGCGCCCCACACAAAGTGTGACTGAGAATCTGGTCCCCCATAATGTGTTCATTTTTGCAGTATGCCTCATCTAAAATGCTGACAAAGGCATCTTGCGGCATTATCCACATTCTTTCATAGATGTGGCTGGCAGATAAGGACAGCGTGGACCACCTAGTCTGCCCATGAAATTCCCCAAGCAGTATCCATCTACTAGGGGTCCCTCAAACCTGTTCTTCCCATTACCAGAATGCCCATATACTTACTCTGTGCATGCTTGATCGTTGCCACCTCACCACCTCCTCTGGCAAACTATTCGTCGTTCACCCACCCTCTCAGTGAAGAAGAACTTCCTCACATTTCCCTGGACCCTGCCAATAACAATTTTATACTATGCCCTCTAATATTAGAAGCTCCACTCAGTTGAAACGGACTCTCCACCTCTGCCTTATTAATCCCCTTCAAATATTTAAAAGTCTCCATCATATCCCCCCTTCTTCTCCTGTCCTCCAAGGAGTACAGATTTAATTCCCCAGAGATCATCGGGGGTGGGAGTCCAAGCCAATCCTTCTTGCTTTAGTTATTTGTATCCAATATTAAAGCAGCAGTTCATGTTATGGTGAAAGGTTTGTGTATAAACTCCTGGTCAGTCAGCTTCACTCCCTGCTTATGATCAGGGAGTAATCCTATCAGGGCTAGAAACTGATGGTATTCTGCCCTGTTTTGCATACCAGTTTAAGGCTGAATACGGTTTTTCATCACGTCTGTATTCCAACTGGAATACCACTCCTCCATGCCTCCACTCTGCAATTTAATATATAGCAGCACTGATCTTATCTGTGTCAGTCTTCACTGTTCACCACCTTTGGGTATAGTGGTCAGAGGTCACGACCCTGTGGGAGCTCCTTTTTTTTTTTTTTGGATGGGCAGAGTCGATGTACCATCGGCGCTGCCCTTGAGGCAGGCGCACTGCATGGCGCTCGTGGGTTGGCCGTTAGGTGCGGTCGACCCCACCCTCCCACCAGTTCTTCGTCTCCCGCCGTAGAGGTCGCACCTCATGGAAGCTCTACTTGCAAGAGGCCTGCTGCTACACCGAATCCTTCGGCTCCGTTATCTTCTAGTCCGTTTTTCTCGACACCGAGTCTGTCGACATCATTTATTAAAAACTTTCCTGCCAGTTCCGCTGTCCGCCACCACTCGACGTCTCCTGGTAAGACTGTTTCTTTTCTTTTATTAGCGACGTTGAGTCTTGTTTTTGGTTGTTTTTTTCCCCCGTAGGTCATGTCTCGTCGGGGCAAGAAAACTTTGAAGACAGGACGGCCCCCTTTGCGATGGTGCCCGTGTGGCCGTGAGTACTCCGTCACCGACCGACATGACCGTTGCCTCGTGTGTCTTGATCTGCTACATGACATGGACTCGTGCAACGCCTGCTTCTCCATGGACCTTCATGTGATCGAACGACACATGTGGAAAGTGGGACGAGCTCCATCGACTTTCGGAGGACGGGCGCGCACTCGTCGGGCCAAGACAGTCTCTCAGCCTTTTCCTCTGGGTCCCCTCTCGGTTCTATACAGACCGCGGAGGAGGGGGCTTCTGCTTCTAGTAGCCTCGCGGTTGCAGAAGCTCCTTCTGCGGTTCAGGAGGCCCAGTCCGTCCCTCCTGGGGGGTGGGCGGGAGGCACCGCCTTGGCAGTCGCCCCTTTCAAACAACATGAAGTCTTGCTATATTATGACAGTTGCAGTTTGTCCCACCATTAGAACTGCTCCGGAGGTGAAAGAGTTAACTCCCATTCAAAGAATGGAACTTGGAGCGCGAGCTCGGTTAGAGAAGCTCTGTCTGGGTTATTTCAAACCTAAACTGTCAGATTCATTACTCCGCCTCACTGAACAGTCGCTCCGGAGATTCCTCCTACTGCTCGGTTCATTTCTCGGTTTAAACAGTGTTTTCTCGGTTCAAATCAACCGAGAATATTATTATTTAACACATAAAACCGTTCAGTTCAAGCTTTGTCTGTGTATCGTAAGTAATTTAAGTTTATTTTCTGTGTGGAACTTGTGAATGTTATCGGTTCGGTTTGAACCGATCAACTGATTTAAAACTTGAATTGAAGGTTTTAGAGTGCGGTTCCGGTTCTTATCTGTTCTAAAAACAGTTTCATTCGTTTTTTCCAAGACCAGTGACACGTGTTAGGAACCGATAAGGGTGTCTTGCCTGGCACTGCCGTTAAAAGGGCAAGTTTTTGGTTAGGCTGGCATTATGTCTGAAAACCCAAAGAAAACCGGCCCACTGGGTTTCAACACTGTGATGCCTGTGGAAGTCTTTGCCAAGGCTGACCCACACACCACAAGTGTATATTGTCTGGGGTTTGACCACCTCAATTCAGACTGCCAGATTTGTAAAATTTCCTGCAGCCACCCTGGATAAGAGAGTTGGCAGGCTCAGGGAACGAGAGGCCAAAATGTCCGCTGACCCGGATGGCCAGCCCGGTTCGGTGCCAACCGAACCGGAGGGAGTGCCCTCTGACCAGGGCGAGACTCCCTCGGGCAAACGTAAAGCTGGCTCGGAGGAGCCAGTTCCAGTAAAGAAAACAAGAAAATCAGACAGGTGGAGCCCAAAATTCCTTCTCCAACTGCTGCAGAGATAGCAAGAGCTATTCAGATTGTCCAGTCACTTTCTCCGGTTCCGTCCGAACCGCCACTGTCTGATAAAAGGTCGGTTCGGTCGGTTCCACGGTTCAAGAATATGTTGTTGAAAATTTTATGAACCAGAGGAGGGGAGGATGATTATGAACAGTATGAATGTGACTTTGAGGGTCTGGGTGTGCCCATTGAACGGACATCTCCCAGACAGACCTTTAGAATCTCCCCCTTTGCTTTCTGAGTCCCCCTCTCACTTTATGTTTTACAAAAAAGTTGCTGAAACCCTCCAGCTTCCATTGGAGGAAGCTGTGGATGAACAAGAGGAACCTGATTTTGTAGAAATGATGGATATTCCAGAGTCTAGGAGATTGTCTATTCCCTTGCATAAATCATTTAGGAAACAGACAATAAAGATTTTAAAAACTCCTAATTCTGTGCCTCCTGTGGACAAAAAGATGGACAGGAGGTACACTCTATCAGAATCCTGATACAGAATTCCTTTCACAGCAATGCAGCCACGTTGGTGTGGTTCAGGCTGCAGCCTGTGATAAAACTAATATTCCTTTGGCTTACATCCTCCTGACAAGGATTCCAGGAAGATTGATGCCATGGCTAAAGAAAAATACATGGCAGCGTCCTTGGGACTCAGGCAAGCAAATTACATGGCTTATGTAGCAAGGTATCAGAAATCTAGGTGGGACACTGTCATGGCCTTGGCCAAACAGGCCTCTGGCCAGCTTGCTAGTGAGCTGGAACAGGTGGCTGCTGATGGCATTGAGGCATCTAAGGTGCAGTTTCATGCTGCTGTGGATTTTAATGATGTATCCTCTAGAGTCATGGCTCGTCTGTAGCTTTTGCAGGTTGGCCTGGCTCAGGTGTACTAGCTTGTCACAGGATACCCAGACTAAGGCTATGGATTTTCCTGTGGTTGGAAATTCTCTGTTTGGGAGCAGACAGAGATATATGAAAGAAAATGGATGAATATAGGACTACCTATAAGAGTGCTCAGGCTAAGGGCGGCAAGCCACTCCTCAGAGGCAGGCCCCCAGGGGTAGAGGTAGGCCTTTTCACAGGCCTTTACCAAACCCAGGCCTCCTGCTTATGCTCAGAGGGGTTCTTCAGAGGGAGAAACGCAGGCCGGGGTGTGGGCAGGCCTGCTCCCATCCTCAGCCTAAAGCACCTGCCAAACAGACACCCTGATGGGGTGTCCAGGGCTGATTCTCCTTTACCTGTAGGGGGCAGGTTGGCTTACTTCGTTCAGAACTGGGTGTCTCTAACTTCAGACAAGTGGGTCCTGGAAGTAGTAAGCCAGGGTCTGGTTCTCGGCTTCAAAAAGTTCCCAAAGATGAGAATCGGGTCTTTCCCACCTGCAGACTCTTTAGAGACCTTTACTTTAGAAACAGAGGTCTCAACCCTCCTGGCTCTCAGAGCTGTAGAAAGGGTTTCTCCCCTACACCAGGGCAAGGGTCTGTACTCCAGATATTTCCTTACCCCAAAAAGACAGGAGAATGGCGGCCCATTTTAGACCGAGATATCTGAACAAACACCTTTGAAACCAAAGTTCAAAATGGTAACTCTGGCAATGATTTTACCCTCTCTAAGGCCAGGGGACTGGCTAGCCTCCCTGGACCTCAAGGATGCCTATTTTCACGTCTAATCAAAGCTCCACGAAAGTACCTCAGATTCGAACTGCCCTCAGGTCACTACCAGTTCAGAGCAATGCCCTTCGGCCTCACCTCTGCCCCAAGGGTATTCACAAAATGTCTGGCAGTAGCAGTGGCTCATTTAAGAAGGCAAAGGATTGCTGTCTTTCCCTATCTGGACGACTGGCTCATTGTAGGCCAGTCCCCAGAACAGGTAAGATCTCACCTGCAAGTTACCCAACAGCTGCTCTCCTCCCTGGGCTTCTTGCTCAATCTTCCAAAATCAGTTCTGGAACCAGTTCAGGTGCTCACCTTCATAGGTGCAGAATTGGACACAAAAGCAGGCCAGAGCCTTCCCTACCCTAGAGAGGGTAAGGAACTTAGTGGCTCTGGCCTCCTCCTTCACTCTGCAGGTCTCTCGACCAGCAAGACACTTTTTGCAGCTCCTGGGGCACATGGCTGCGTCCACAGCCGTAGTGCAAGGAGCAAGATTTCAGATGAGGGACATTCAGTTTCACTTGAGAGCCTTTTGGTCTCAGAGAAGAGACCCCCTTTCCAGGTTGGTCCCAGTGACCCGAACCCTGATCCAGGCCCTCCAGTGGTGGCAGGATCAGAGCAATTTAAGACTGGGGTCCCTTCATTCCTCTGTCTCACTCCTTGACCCTCACTACAGATGCTTCCCTCCTGGGGTGGGGAGCCCACATGGGCGACCTCTCCACTCAGGGAGTGTGGTCCCCTCAGGAATCTCTGCTCCACATCAATTTGCTGGAACTCAGAGCTGTCTTTTTAGCACTTCAAGTGTTTTCTATGTCTGTTCAGAACAAAGTGGTGCAAGTCAGCACAGACAGCACCACAACAATGTGGTACATCAACAAGCAGGGGGGCACTCGGTCTTCGGCCTTGTGCACCGAGGCAATGAAGTTGTGGTCTCTGGCCTATTCCCTGAACACTTCCCTCATAGCAGTTCACCTTCCAGGAAAGGACAATGTCTTAGCAGATGCTCTCAGCAGGATTTCCCAGGGCCATCACGAATGGTCTCTGGATCCTCAAGTACTGGGGATAGTTTTTGCCAGATGGGGCACCCCTCAGATAGATCTTTTTTCAGCCCCAGACAATCACCAACTTCCACTGTTCTGTTGCAGGCCCCCAGTGTTGGGCTCAATCCCCCTGGATGCCTTTCTCCTAGATTGGGAAGGGAAGTTTCTTTATGCCTTTCCCCCCTTTCCTCTCCTATTCAAGGTGCTAGTCAAAATCAGATCCCAGCCTTGCAGGATGATTCTGATTGCCCCAGATTGGGCCAGGGAGCCCTGGTACCCACTCCTTCTGTCACTAGCAGTCCATCTTCCCCTGTGCCTCCCCAGGAATCACAACCTGTTAACCTGTGCACAGGGGAGAGTTTGGTATCCGAACCTCAAATCCCTCAACCTCAAGGCCTGGCTATTGAGGAGTTAGAATTTGCTGACCTGCACCTTTCTCAGGGTGTTCTTGAAATCCTAAAGGCTTCTAGGAAGCCTTCCACTGGGGGCTACTTACAATTCTAAGTGGAAAAGGTTTTCCATTTGGTGTTCTGGGAAACATATTTCCCCGGAATCTGCTGATTTGCCCATTGTTTTGGACTATATGGTCCACCTTAATTCCTTGGGACTGAGACCAGCTACCCTGAAAGTACATTTGGCAGCTGTCTCTGCTTTTGTTTCAGCAGGAAAGCCCTCCTCTCTTTCCGCTCACCCTGTATTTTCCAAGTTTTTTAAAGGATTACTTCATTCTAATCCACCTTTTAGGGATCCGGCCCCTGCCTGGGACCTTAATGTTTGCATTGCCCAGTTAATGCAACCTCCTTTTGAACCTCTGTCTTCTGCAGAGCTTAAGTACTTAACTTGGAAAACTGTTTTCCTAGTGGCTATCACTTCTGCCAGGCGATAAGTGAGTTGCAAGCCCTGTCAGTAGAAACTGACTTTATTTCTTTCCACAGGGATAAGGTAGTCCTCAGGACTAACAGGAAGTTTTGCCTACGGTGGTTTCAGATTTCCATCTTAATCAATCTATCTCCCTTCCAGTGTTTTCACTGACCATTCTTCCTCTGGTGAGAGGAGATTGCACAGTTTAGATGTTAAGGGGCCTAAGTTACTATAGAAGCGTATCAAGGGTCACAGGTTGAATCCCTCAACTTTTCTCACTTATGGTGAGGTCGGAAAGGAAACCTGCCACTAAGATCCATTGCCAGGTGGATTGTCTCTTGTATCAATTTTGTTATCAAAAACTGGGAAAGTTCCCCTTCAGGCCTGAGGGCTCATTCTACCAGAGGTACAGCTGCGTCTCTAGCTGCTGCCAGAGACATCCCTATCTTAGAGATATGTCAAGCAGCTACCTGGAAAACAGTACATACTTTCACCAAGCATTACTCCCTGGATGTCCAGGCCAGGAGGGATGCTCGGTTTGGCACAGCTGTGCTTCAGAGCCTATTCCCTAAGTAGGTTCTGTCCCTCCTCCATGGAGGTACTGCTGTGTATTCTGCAATTGTCATAATATAGCAAGACTTCATGTTGTTTGAAGAAAAAATTACTCACCTTAGTAATGTTGTTTCTTCTAATGGAGTCTTGCTATATTATGACCTCCCCCCCAGCCTGCCCCTCTCAGAACTTCTACTTGGGTATGGGTTGGGCAGCCTAGTGTGGGCGCTAGTTATGCCCATTATATGTTTTCCACCCCTTCTTGGGGTTTTGGGGTGTGATGTTTTTATTTTATGTCATATTATTACTTATATTATATTATTACTTCTGGTCCCCTGACTTGAGTCTTTGTGTTGGGACCAGGAGTATGTCTTAATAGTCAGGTAGCCAGTTGGCTAGTGTAGGTTACAGCTTCAACACAGACCTTAGTGAGTTTTTCGCGTAAAGATCTGACAGTTTAGGTTTGAAATAACCCAGACAGAGCTTCTCTAACCGAGCTTGTGCTCCAAGTTCCATTCTTTGAATGGGAGTTAACTTTCATCTCCGGAGCAGTTCTAATGGTGGGACAAACTGCAATTGTCATAATATAGCAAGACTCCATTAGAAGAAACAACATTACTAAGGTGAGTAATTTTTTCTTGGGGGTGAAGGCCCCCCCCGGTGTCACCTCGGGCTGGGAAGCCTGGGTCGGCACCGTCCAACACAGTCTATCGGTGCCGTCTTGGGCCTCTGCACCGTGGGCCCTGATGGCACTGTCTGTGCCGGTCCTTCGCTCAACGTCAATGCTGCTGATGGCGCTGTGGGAGGCTATATGGCGCCATCCTTGACTGTTTCTCGCCTCAACACCGTAGTTGAGCATGGCGCCATGGGGTTTCCGACCTCTGCACCGAGAGCGCGATCGGGGCAGTCGTTGGCGCCGTGAGTTGAGACTGTGCCCGGTGCCGTGTCTTCTTCACGCACTGCTCGCGGTGCAGTTGAGGGCTTCGGCGCCGACTCTGGTGCAGTCCGACGTTCTGGTGCCCTATTCAGTCGGGATGGCAGCGGGCGTCCATGTACCGTCTGGCACAGGACTTCGGTCTCCACCTCCTCGGAGGCGGAATCAGACTACGAGTCAGATAGGCAGTCTGACTTTTTGGAGTTGGCTGCTCATGTGGACATCTTGGTAGTGTCCTCGACAGACCGGAACTAGCCTCCCTCTGAGGAGCGCACAGTTGCTCCAGGGTCAAGGGTTCTGACCAGCAGGCGGTGGTGCAGGCCACCAATGCCCTGCAGCCTGGCCTCAGAGGGTTTTCTGATCCCTCAGTGGTGGTACCCTCTCAGGTGGTGTGCCTGGATCGCCCAACATTGGGGCTGATCGGAGGGTGCTGCTCCCTGGATAGTTCCTTCCGGGACTGACCAGGGCTGCCAGCTGCCTAGGCTAGCTATATCAAGGAGAAGGGCTCTTTCAGACTCCGAGGGATAGGGGTTCGACACGGCGACCCTTTTCTGGGACCCACCCGGGTTCCGGAAGGAGTCGTAGTGCGGATCTCCGCCCTTCCTTTTTGATTTCCTTGAGAGGGCCCTGTTCTTTGGAGGTAGGGGACCGTCCTTTTGGTCTCTCAAGGCCCCTGTCACCTCACGGGGGGATTCTTCAGCGCGCGGCCTAGGCAGTTCTAGTATGGTTGACCAGCTGTCGGCTGTTGTTTTCTGGAGCTCCCTCTTTCCTTGGGGGTCCAGGTGCGCTCTCTGGCCCAGGCAGTGGACAGTCAGTTCCTGTTGTCTGCTTTGTCCCCCCTCCTCTGCCACCTTCTCCTGCTTTCCCAGGTATTCTTGGTACTAGCGGCCCTCTCTCCTGGGAGCAGTTCAGAGCTGTGGCTGCTTCCCTCTTATGTCAGGGCCATGGACAGACAGGTTTTTCAATCTCCCCCTGAGCAGCCAGCTTCTGAACTCCTGAGGTCCACCGATTCTTCATCCCCCCTCTTCTGGAGGTGAGAAACTGTCTGTCCACATCTCCCCGGCTGCTGATCTCGCAGAGTATCAGCGATTCCTCGTGAGGATGTTGGAGGACCTGCACATCACCCCACCCATGCTGCACAATCCAGAGCACTCGACGTGCACCTTTTTAGGCGAGTTCAGTGCGGACACCCTTGTGGTGCCCCTCTGGCCTGCTCCCTTCCAGGAGGTGTCGTTGCGTTTCTGGTAGAGACCCTTTTCCGGGGTCCCGGTCCCTAGGGATCTCTGCCAGAGGTATTGTGCCCCCATCGAATCTCCAGGTTCTGTGCCTCATCTTCAGTCAGGATTGACGCAGCTGGATACTCCTGATGGACTTCGCACCCCTCACTGTGACCGGCCCCCAGATCAAGATTCTGTGGATTTTGACTTCTGGGGGAGGAGGACTTTCTACTCTGCACAGTTGCTGCTCTCTATTTCAGCACATCAGGCCCACTACACTACTTATGATAGCTTCTTGTGGTCCAGGTTAGTTCAGCTCCTAGCCGCAATGCCTGACACGGAGGTACCCAGACAAGCGATTGCACTCCCTGCACGTGGCCTGGAGCTAGCAAGGCACCAAGCGAGGACATCTTACGACGCCAACAACATAGCTTCCAGGGTCATAGGGACAGCGATCTGCACTAGATGGATGGCATGGCTGCGTCTTTCCTGGTTGTCACCCTTGGCCTGGCGTAGGGTAATTTCCTCCCCCTACCAAAGAACCGATCTTTTCTCCCGTAGGGTGAGGCGGCGTCTGTCGGGGCAACTTCCTACTCCTTTCGAGGAGTCCCGTCTCACTCTGCCCACTCCCGGGCCTCTCCAGACCCGTGAAGGTTCTCTCTCTCTCGGTGTGCCACCCACCGAGAGCTAAGGGACTTAGTCCTTTAGGGTTAAGGCCCCCTTCGGGGGCTCAGCACTCACTCAAAGGTGACGAATGGTGAAGATTGACACAGATAAGATATGAAAATTACGTACCTACTGTAATTCTGATCTTTCTGTGTATCTTCACCATTCATCACAATCCCACCCTCCATCCTCCTGGGGTCTCCGTCTCTGGGTCCCCCTCTCTTTCACCCCGTCCTTTCTGTTGGTCAGGAATGGGGTGACCTTGGGCTCATAGGGGGATGTTTTTCCTCTAGGGAGAGAGTGGTCAGGATTGGGGGCACTCCTTCCTCAGTGACTCGGCTCCACCCCTGTGGAATGGGGCTGGTAGTTGCCCTCTTTTCTGTTCTCTATCCCCTTCTCCCTGTCAGCTTTACTTTAATTCCCTTTGATTTCCTTGTCCTTTAGACACAACCTCAAGTTAATTTGAGACTAGTTTTCTTATAACAAAAATTGTATTTTATGGGAGGGGGGGTGTATTCCCTGTATCCTGTCTTTTCTTCCAGAATAGCCAATTGTGCTTATGTTGGGGTTATTCCCAGTGATTCTGTGCCTTGAATTCTGGTAGTTCAGCCTTCTGGCTACTCCTTCGCAGTTCCTCTACAATCTGGAACAGGTCAAGGTTCCAGGGTATGTTTCCCCGCCCCCCCACACACACATCCTTATTTCTAAATTCCCTAACCCTCCCTCCTTCTTTCTACTTCCAGAGATTGGGGCCCCTTCACAATCCCCATAGTTTTCCAGCTTATTCTGTCCTCTCAGTTGTTTATTTCTCCTTGTAGTTCGTATATCTTTTCTTTTGTCTGTCTCTTGGACTTCCTTTTCCTGCCTTCCCAACCCTTTCTTACTCTACGGCGACTCAGAACTGGCGGGAGGCGGGGGTTGACGCACCTAACGGCCAACCCCCAAAGCATGCCAGTCTGGCGCTGATGGTGTGTCGACTCCACCCATCCAAAAAGAGTTCCCGCGGGGTCGTGACCTGCGGCCACTGTACCCAGAGGTGATAAATGGTGAAGATACACGGAAAGATCAGAATTACGGTAGGTACGTAATTTTCATTTGTATTGGCTAGGCAGAATATCGGACCTTGAGACTGAGTACCAGATTTGAAATTATGGTATTCTGCCTCGCACATCAGAATATTTTCTTAATGTCTACCCATGAATATCCTGAACAGCATGTACTAATTTATATGGATTCCATACCCACTGTATGTCATAGGATAACCGGTAATTCCTTTGGGAAGCAGAAATTTGTCCTGGCGTACCTTGAAGGCCTGTACTGTCTTCATATCTATCTTGTCCACAATTAGGCTGTTCCAAACTGTGCAATACTCTCTGGGTCAAGAAATGCCTTCTCTAATCTTTAAAATCCAAAATGGGATTGGTCAGCAGTGCCTCCTACAACTGTACAAAGTGTTACGCTGCTTCCTAGCAGGATAAACCAGTTGTATGAATAATTACAGAAAGATAACACACATACATAAGTGCAGCATGGCTTATATCACATTAACACAAATGATTAACAAACTTCGTCAACAAAAGACCTTTTGTGTTCGTTCCTTATCTTTTGAAAGGGAAACATTCTGCTAGGAGTGCTGCACAAGATATCACAAGCAGCACATAGAACAAAAAACCCACACCTATAGTAATGCAAAATTGGGCACCAGTTTAAAAAATACATGTAATGGACAACTCTAAAAAGCCAATTGTCAAATACAGTTTACTAAATCTGCTATGTGTAGAGTGCTTAAGCACTGCATTCTGAGTAAGTTAAGTCAACTAAATTGAATTGTTCTCCCTGCTACTTTATTGTATTATTGAACTCTTGAGCTGTTTTTTTTTGCTTTCGGATACGTCATCCTTCCTGTGCTGGCTAAATCAAAACTGTTTAGCCTAAGCTGACTTGGCTGATGCAGTCACCTGCTGTGTAAAGGTTAAAACTACATTTTAAAAATGAATGTGCTGACAAGGTTGCTTTCCTACTTCCAGGCTCTGCTCATAGCTATACTGAAGTCCTTCTGGAAGAAATGGGGCTCACACTGAAGTTTTTTTGGCAGTGTCATACAATGGGGTGGGACTCAATTGCCCAGGGAACAAGGGGGCCTCTGTCTCCCGAGTTTTGAGTGGTACTTTATAGCCTGAAAAACAGAACAGATCTCCCAGGTCCCTTGTATACATTACCACTCATGCATTGGACCTGCCCACATATTGAACACCTCGGCAGTCCCTGGACCAGGACCTCTGTTTAAAATACTGCTGCAGTGACGTATACTTACACATACGATGAAGGGGATAAGCCCCCTCACGATATTAATTGGCAACCTAGATTTTCCATGGAGGGGAACAGGTCCAAGTTTCCAACAGGGACCGACAACATACCCTCAGTTTTTTCAAGGGGATTGTGTTTATTTTTCACAGACTTGAAGGCCAAGATCAACCTACTCAGTAGTGGCCATGTAGATTTTTGTGTTTAAGCCATTACCTCACAACGGGGGAAAACAAAAGGAAGGTAACCAGGGAGATGTCCAAACTTGAGGATTGTTTCAGCTGAGCAGCTGGCTCGCCTGCATGATTGTGGGAGATCTACTTCCATCATGTGCAAACTGCTTGCCACAGCTAATGGCCACTTTCAAGACAAAATCTGAACAGGGTGGGAGGGGGCCTCTGGCCAGCAAATGATAAACACAGAATGTCAGCAGGTCCTGGGGAGAGGATGTGGAAGATCAGCACCTCAATAGGGTGGAGGGAATACTGATGGAAAAGCCTAGTAAAATTCTTCCACACGCCCACAGTTACAACCCATTTCCATCACCACACATGTGATGCTTGTTGGAAGGGGGTATCAGGCTAGGGTACCCATTACCACATCTTTTGGAGTGTCTGCAAATTCAAGGGTATTGGAAGAATGTTCGTGCAACATTGGATACAATGTCAAGCATCACGATCCCTTTTCAGTACAAACTCTTGCTGGGATTGGCTCCTCATGACTTAAAGAGACAGAGGTACAGAGAGGCATTTTATGTGTGTGCCTTACAGTGGCTAATCGGTTACTTTACCAGCCATCATTAAATGGAAAGCTAGGGCTCAGCACGTGGCAGATATGGGGCAGGTTACAGATGAGCTCCGTCCGGTTGATAGGGAAAAGTACCTTGACAAGTGGGAAAAATAGGAAAGGCACACTACATTGGTGCACTAAGGAGGATCTGTTGTATTGGTGATGTAATAAACTGATATGACTAGTGAGTCCTATCTCAAGGGCCATGGGTTATATAACATCAGGATAGAAACACACACAGTTCTAATTTAGAGTTGTTACCGGTTTTTTTTTTTAATGATGTTTTGAATGTTTTCTGATTTGTTTCTAAATATATGTAACATCAAGATATGTGTACCATCATGATGTAATGTAACAAATATTCCTCCTGTTGGGGGGCAGCTGAACTAGGATACTTGATCACTGACCAACTTAACAAGAGGGACTTGATACTGGAGTTTGTGGATTGTACAGTATACTAGCATCAAACCCTTATTGTACTAAACAAGTCAGGGACTTTATCTACACTGCCTTATCTGTTTGTCTGTTCTGTACAACTGTATGCTGCTGTATTTCGGATGTAGTCCTTCAAACTTTGTTACAAAACAAAAAGAAAATGCACACCAAGATACAGTCCCTGGTGGTGCGTAGGGTTCAAGGCAAAGCTGTGAGAATGTTGAAACTGTAAGATAAAGTGTGCATTATTCTGAAATGTCACATAGTAGGAGCAGTGTGACTTAGAAACTAGTTGTGAATATTCCATCATTATGTCAAACTAACACTTTTAGCAGCTTTGTTGAGCACACTGAACTTAAGCAGAATCCAGAGAAAGTAAAAAAAAAAAAGCCCCACACATACTTCCCACCATCACATTAAATTAGCCCCCCACACACACACTATGAACTCTTCAAGCACAAGGAAATATCTGCAAGTTTACATTTAACATGTATATAAATTAAACAAGACAATCTTAAAATTAGCTAATCATCGCCGTACACACACACACACGCACTCTTTGTCATGTGATACATGTTTGAAACTACTTAAGAGACACTCAGGATTCAAATATTAAAATTCAAGCTAGACCTTTCAAAAAGCAAAACATTCACCTAAAAATGTTTAAAATGGATATAAAAAAATATTAAGAGAAAACAAACTTTCCATAAAAGGGCAATTATTGTAGTATAAACATGGTATTCTTAGTAACTGAATTAGTAAAAAGTATATACTGTGCCGAAAAAACACAGTTGAATTATATTATGAAACAGTGTTGTTTAGTGAAGCAAAAGTAATGAAAGAGCTGATGCATTGTGTACTGTATTTGGATTAGAAGATGTAAAATATGAACATTTAGAAAGAAATTAAAATGACCCCTTTTTTTGCAGATTTGTTACGCTGAGGTACAAGATTACGGGCAGTTTTTAAATTTAAGCAGACTTGTATGTTTTTGACTATTTCTCTGATAACTGTTTATAAGATCAATGAATGTCATTTGATTCCTTAAGTATATCCACTATGTTGCACTGCTTACAGAATAGTAAAGAAAAAAAAAACACTGTTCACAGATCAGTAGAACTTGACATGTGTGGTTTTGGTGTCCTGATGGGGAATGAAATCCAGTGATACGGTAGTTTTATAATTAGAATCTGTTAAGACTTGAGAGAATCTGAGGGATGGCCTTGCTGGGGTTTTCATTTCATATCACACATCACAGGTTGACACACAAATTCATCAGCTGGCATTCAGTAACTAGTTGGGAGACAGCACTTCAGTGGCAATGGCTCATGAAGTACACACCATTTGACTCGATATGAACCAGTTTGCTTTTCCACATGACTTCATTTCAGCATGGGATCAAGGGCTACACCATTTTCTGTTTTATTTGAGTGTTTGCAAGTCTGTGGCTAGTGTAGCTCTTAAAGTATTAACAACGAATGCAAGCCAATTAAGTAAATTAAAAACTAAATTAAAGGTACTGGTGGTATGGCAGATGTTTTCTCCAGAATTATGTTCACTGGCACTCTTTATTCAGAGGTGTGTTGTATGCAGAGAATGCTGTAGTCTATGTAAAGCTCTAAGAATGCCTAAATAACCCTAGTTGAAATATGATTTACTGTAATCTGGAAAATACTGAACACTTTTAACTTGTAGATAAAAGGGCTCACCCTACCTAATTGTACTTTGTTGTGATGTTTGAAAAGTTTTTATTTTGTGAATACATATATAATCTATCTTTATCCCCATGCTGTTAGGTTTTATTGTTTCCATTTTGCAAAACTGCACAGTTGTTTGCCTGTTGTCTAACCCTGCGAGCCTCTTTCTGTGTACGATTTAGGGCCTTCCGAAAAGCAAATGGGAGATGGATACTTCAGAGGCAAAACTAGGTAGGTATTTTCTTTAGTTTTAGTTACTTTTTACTCAGTATTAACTTCTATATCATGATATGCTCATTGTTATTTTTATCCTTCTGATACAGCAGGCTGTGGTTTCATATACTTGGCTAGTTGTCGCACATGATGGGGCTGACCAGTCATCTTAATGCTAATCTGGTAGAAACATTTAATGAGTAAGCACAATAGAATATTTTTAAAAGTCTGAAGTTTAGCAGGAGACATTTTTTCTCATAAAAATATGCGCATGCTGTCTGCCATGCTGTGACATTTTGTTTGTGGTGAAGCATGAAATTATATTGTCCCTCTGTAATTCTGGGGATGGGGAAAACTGGTCTGTTTCATAAGATACAGTACCCTCGGCTGGCCCAGTAGGGCAGCAGTAGCGTGGCCCCTTGACACACTGGCAGCCTGGATTAGAAAATGCGATCGGATCGAGCGTCCCATAGGCAGCTCTCCTCTTCGGTAGAGGAGCACTGTCTGCTACTTGCATACCACCTGATGGAGGCCAAGTGGCAACACAGCAGGCAAACAAGTAAGTGGAGGGGCAGCTGCTGGACACTAGTATGCAAGCAGGCCACCACGCCCTTGCGCATGCGTCATTGCATGTTGGCAGTCCTCTGGGTAAAAGTTAAGAAAATCCTCTTGTTGGCAGGGGGACACTGGCACCCTTGCAGGCCCCGCATCAGGGTTGTCGTATGTTCCCAGTACACCTCTGTATTGGTCGTCATGGTATTGATACCTTGGGTGATTTCTGATGAATTGATGACGGTGATTGAGTATACCACAGTTTTCCAGTGCAACAGTCCTTATGCACCAACTCTCCCTGACACAGGAGTTTGAGGAGTCTTGCTTTTTATACAAAAATTATGACTTTCATAATTCACAATAACTGCTGTACATGTCAATGGTTGCTATACTGTCAAAAATTTATACTGTGATATTCCTACCCCCACACCACCAATCATGGCACCCGCACACCAGATACTAGTCCAGGGCGAGTGGTGGGATTAAGTCCTGGTTAAGGTGGGTGACTAGGCAGGGAGTGTCAGCAGATGGTCAGGCTGTGTAGAACAGGTGCTGAAATACTGATTGAAAAAAATTAGATGTGCATCATGAAATACCTTCCACTGACAATATAAACCTCCAGGATATAAAGAATATCACACTTTTAATAATTCAGATCCAGTCAATCTGTTCAGACTTTTTAACGACCGGTAATGATCTTGATCAAAACTGCAAAATAACTAACAAAGCTTCATTTTCTGTGTGGAAACTTTGTATTGGGGTATATGGTTTGAGTAAATAAATGCTCTGCATTGCAGTATCGCCCAGTCTTTCGATACATACCAAGAGATTAAGACACAGTCTTGTATCTGGTAATCAGAGTGTACCTGGGTTCACAGGTTTTACCTGGGGTAGAACAGCACCAGTATTGCATAAAATGTCACGTGTTGCAGGTCTGTGGTGTGGCATTAGTTCCAGCACCTGAAGAAGGTACTTTGGCCGTTTCAAAACATTATACATATCTTTGGTTAGTGTGTTATAAGGCATTAGGTAAAAACTATGTATTCAGTTTTATTTAAGTTCAAAATTCCTTAAAACTCATCTGCAGTGAATATTTATTTGAAAGGTTTCATCAGGAAAGACAACATGAGCTGTAAACAGCTCTTTTCCAGAAGCATTGGGGGGGGGGGGTTACATAAGTGAGAGCAAGTAAAAAAAAAAAAAAAGTGTACAGGCAAAAATACATGTATTTAGAAAATTTTACTTGACTCTAAGCTTAATGGCATACAGTACATACATGCAGTGAAAACTCCACTGTCTTTTGTGATTGAAAGCTTGTCACAGTGACTTTCAATGGATGATCTGTTATTCAGTACTATGATGTATATAGCACATTTAAGCTTTGAAATGTTGGCCTGACCTTCTGTGTGACATCAACTAGTTGTTCGTTCCACTCTGTGCTGCATAGCAGCTATGCCTATCCAGTTATGGTAGCCCACAAAATCAGTAGCTTGTGCTCATGGTCATTAATTTAGTGCTGTTTGGATTGTGGAATGACTGCAGGGGTAAATGCCTACTAAAGCAGTTTAAGTAAGTGACTGGCCAACTCTAACAACCATCACAGCTAACATGACTCGTGTAGTGCTGCAGCTGTAGCAATTTTATCTCCAGAATATTTTCTGACCTTTGTAACATTTATAAATGATAGCACCTAAAAGATTAATCTTTCAGCTTAACATCATGAGATGAAGGTGACATTTCTCCCATCTTTCTGTTGATTTTTTATTAAAACTCTAAATGGGTAATGCCGGCCTGGTGGTGCTGAGGCGCTGGCGCCTTACCTCGCGCTGCGCCGGTAGCTCGTGTTCGGAAATGAGCACGGGGGTCGGCAGGGGAGGAGAAGGATTGAGCGTCCAGTGGACTGCTCTCCATTGGGGGGGTCTCCTGTGGTCAGCACTTGTCTCCCCCCCCCCGCAGCGGAGGCTGGGGGACAGGACGCCGCACCACAAGCTGGGGGAGGAGTCTGACCAGACGCTCCCCTTCACTGGCATCATTGCACGGCCCCGACTCCTGGGGAGAACAGGAGGAGAAAACGCACTGCCGTGCACAGTGCCGGAGGGCGCCTCGCAGGCTCTGCTCCCGTCTAGCCACGTTGCTGGCCCACTAAATCTGGACTTCAGTGGGGGGTTTGGGGACCCCAGGCAAGCCCTGGGGTTCGGGTCACCCTTGGCTGGTAGACGCTGGGGGCACCTCCTGAGGACAAGCCAGCAGTGAAAGGAGAACAAAATAATAGCTGTGTGTAAAAAAAAAAAAAAAAGTACACAGTTAAAACATGTCTTGTTTTCAAAAACTTGATGTAGCAGATCAAGGCAGTAGCACCTTGAAATACAGATTTTATGCTTTAATAAAATGAGCTTCTTCAGTGCCTTAGTACGATAGTTTGCTAGGAAGAGTAATCCAGTGTATGCAAAACGGGGTATTGCTGATAATTTCCAGAAATGAGTAGCAGTAGACTGCTAACCATTTTTTGAGTGAGTCCAGGGCATGGTAGACAAAATCAATAAAACTATAGATATTTATTTTAAATATTGTGCAACGCTCCCCTTTGCACGTTGATGGTCACTGAGAATTTTGATCTCGAGCCCGCACATTTTGTTAGGCTAAAATGTTTCATCAGTTCCTATAGACCCCCTCAGTCTATTTTCAGTCTGTTCTAGATAGGTGTGTGCTTTACTTTCACTTCTAATTTTCTCTCTAAACTTAAGACACGGAATACTTATTTCCTCAGCAGGTTGATTTCTTTTACGTAGTTTGTCTTCCGGACTGGACAAAATTGCTTTATTTTAAACAGCAGTATAGGAATCATCATCGTCAGTGCTGTATCCAGAAGGGGAATAAGTTTGCAGGTGGAACCCAGGGCAGCATTCCCTGGTAGGCTACAGTAGCCCGCACTCTCTTCGCGTGCCTGGTGGGGCTGTTTCATTTACAGTAAATCCTTTTGCATTCCCAGCCCTCAGTTCATAATATTTTGTGTCCAGTCCTTTCTGGGATTATAAAGGAGACTAGTGGTTAGAACACGGAGCTATAAACCCGTAGACCCGGCATGAATCCCACTAGAGCCATCTCATCTCTTATGATCTTGAGGAAGTCCCTTAACCTCACTCTGCTTAACTTTATCTCTTTGCCTTCCTCCGTCTCACTTAAATTCCCTGTGCTCATCTAATAGCAGGTGCAGCTGTTTGTGAGGCTTGTAAATTGGTTTGGGGTACAGTGTTTATTTTGTATAAAACATTTGTTTCATTCTCGGCCTTGAAAGGAACTAGGTGACCTGAAGGTGAACAACATGAAGCCTGCTGTTTAGAATACAGTGAGAAAATAGAATTCTGAAAGGACTTAAGAAATTGTGAATCAGATGGTATGGGGAGTCTGGCACACATATCTGAATTTAGGTTCATATTGCTTGGGATACTTTTCCTGCCCATGTGACGGTATGATGAAAAAGTACTGAAGCGAACTATGATGCTGAAATCCACAGTCGATTTATTTGTGTAATTAGAACCCAGGCGTAAGTTGACTTGAACACAAGTTAAACATTAAAGGAAAGCAGCCCAAAATGTGGGCTCCTTCCCCCGGACAGCTTACCCTTCGGTTTAGCTCTGACCAGCAAGAGCAGGATTTTCGTGCGCCGCAACTTGCTGTATTACATTTTAAAACTCAGGAACCCGGAGTATGGAGGAGGCAGGGGCGCTCCATTTGCACAAGCGAGTGCGGCAGCACTGCCTCGTTCAGTACTTTTGTATTGAAGTGGCGATGCGCCACGCCGCTCAGCAAATGGAACCCCTGTCTCCTCCATACTTCCGGGTTCCAGTTTTAAAAATGTAAATACAACAATGCTAGTGAAAATCCCTCTGCTGGTCAGAGCTAAATCGAGGGTAAGCTGTCTGAGGAGGAAGCCCACGCATGTTTTGGGCTGCTTTAATTAAAGGAATCTTGCAGCTTGAGTGCTAACTTTGAGGGAAGGCTAAAGTATAATAATTTGTCCTTGAACTGTTTCAGATGGGAGCTCTGTTTAGTGTGCATTTTAATATAATTCCCTGTGTACTCTCTGTCTTGTGTCTGACAGTGTTAGCAGGGCTTAAGGCTTCTGTTACACAAGTGGAGAAAATGTAGAGCTAGGCTCCAGCCCAAAGTATCTGGCTCCTCCTGCTGCTCACCCTGTGATAAAGCATCCTCAAGAACATTGAGGGAGTGAGGCTTATTCCACTCCATGAAAAGTGTCAGTCCAGCATAGAAGAAATTCAGAGGCAAAATTTAATTTCTTCTCTTCTTAAGACCTGCCTGAACTTTCTCTGCAGTGCAGCAAACTCGGACGAGCCTCTGTGCCTCCATCACCCCACGGAAAGGCAAGAGGAGTTGTAGCTTACAATTGCCAAGCTTAACAAGGGCATGGATTGGAACGTCTTCACTTTTTCATGAAACAAACCTGCATCACTCTGAACATGGAGGATAAGCTACAGCAGGAAGTCAAAATGGGAGCTAAAAGGAATGGCCAAGAAAAATGTCTCCTTTGATTTGTCACACAACTCAAACAACCAGCGTAGTCTCTTCTTTACATGAGGACTGCCTTCCTAGCAGAGAATTCTTATAGTTTACTGCCGTTCTCTGCTAAATTGGCTCTCTGTTCCGTGATTACTAGAAGGGCCTACTGATTCTGCCCTTGGTCAGTGGATAATTCTTGCAAGGCATCCCTTCTGCATATGCCTTTTCAGGGGGGCTTTCCCTTCAGACTAGAATGTGAAGCCATCATTCTGAGTCAGAAATGACACAAGATGAGAAGTCTACAGGACAGTGCTTTTGAGATGCACGCCCATAATTGCCCAGGCTGCTGGTCCAACTACTCTCAGAATAAGGCAAAATCCTGAACGATATAAAAAGCCATCTGTCATCGAGGAGAGATCCAAGCAATCCAGCCAGTGCCTCGTCATCAGTAGGGCACATGCCTTTACTCCATTTTCTTCATTGCCCCAAAAGTGATCATGGAGTTCCAAGCCGTGTTAGACCCCAAATGCAGCAACCAAAGAATCAGGCCCTATCACTTCAAGTTGGAGATGCTGTGCTCCTCCAAAGTGGCTGTTCGGCCAGTGGAATATCTGACATCCCTTGATCTGTAGGACTTCTGTTTGCACATTTTCATTCATCTGTCATAACTCCAGTTCTTCCATTTTTGCATTCAAGATTTGCACTTCCAACTCACGACACTGCACTTCTGGTTTTCCACTGGTCCCATAGTATTTACAAAAGTCATGTTGGTACTTGCAGTTCACCTCTGCGAGCAAGGCTGTCATTGTACATCCACATCTGAATGATTGGCTCACTAAGGTACAGTCTCTTGGCACAGCTCAGGAAGTAATATGGTAGGTAATTAAAACCGTGCAGAATCATACCTAGATAATAAACCACAGTAAGAGCTCCCTGTGACTGACCCAGTACATACAGCACCTAAGGATGACAAACGTGTCAAAAACCCTGGTATCCGTCATGGTGGACAGGCCACGGACACTTACAAGCATGCAGAAGACTGGTTCTAACCTGCAGCACCAACAAGGACAACACTTCAGATCCTAGATTTAATGGCCATGGTCATGACCATAAATAGGCCCAGTGGGAAAGATTCCACTCTCAACCTATACAATTTCATCTGCTGCAGCTTTGTGACCTGCAGAAACTATCTTTATTGACAAGGATTTTTCCCCACAGTATGGGTGGGATAGTCTTTCAGATGGTGGACAGTGCTACAGATCTAAACAAAGGGGTCTCGATAAGGGGCGTTGAAAAGATTATAATCATGATGGATTCTTTGCAGTCGGTAGGCAGATCTTCCAAGAATCAATCTTCTCCATAGAGCCTCACTCTTTAATTTTGGACTGGAAGCACTAGGAGCCCACTAAAGTAAAACTTTAATTCAGGACGGTGGCAGTTGTGCAGGTACTGGTACTGAAGGTGTCATGGCCACATTTCCTACATTGTGAATGCAGTATCACCTTCTCCGGCATATGTTGTACCTTACTTGCCTTGGGCCTAGCCACAGTGCGGGTGCCTCCTTCTCCTTTGACAACAGGATGTTGGAGGTCTGATTGCTGAAGTTGGGATGGCAAATTGTAGCCTTCAAGGGCAGATCTTGACCTAGGTGGTCACAAGTTAGATCCCTGGACTATTCCTTCACAGTTCCAGTGCCACTTTAAAGAGTTGGTCGAGGTACTGAGCTCTCCCTCCCCTCATGGAGCTGGGTTTGTGATGTAGTCTCAGGCAGTGGTGTAGAGAGGACTCTTGTCTTTTACATACAGTTGAGGGAGCACCCATCATGGCCTGGCAGTCTTTGGCACCATACCATCTGTTACCAGGCTTGATACCGCTGGCGTTGACCAGTCCTGCAGTAATGTCAATTGACTGCGCTGGTGTCTGTGTTAGCACTGCTTGTGTTGGGATCAGTACTGGCATTGGTGTGGGCCTTTGTGCAAGTGCAGTATGAGCCCTGACATAGATTCTACTGAGTGTCAGCATCTGGCCCAGCACTGCTCTCTGCTCGAGATCTGGCCTGCAGCAAGGAACAGTACCTTTTGGAGACTGACCAATTGTCATTTTATTATCTGTAAACTGTTCGTGAGGAAGATGCAGGAAGTGCTGATTTGGCCCTGTGTTGTGGATAGTAACCCTAATGCCCCTGTAACCCTGCGGAATTTGTTGAAATTTTTCACGGTTTCTGTTTCATGTATTACATGCTGATCAATCTTCGAGGGGGCTCTTGTAGCAGGCAACACCAGTAGGACTAAGCTGCTAGGCGCTAGGACCACACGGAAAACCCTCTGGCTAGCAGTCTACAGTGGGGGGGCCAGTCTCTGTTCTTTTCCCACTGTCGACTCGCGCACATCAGACCTCCACGGGCGCCTGCTTCTGTCGACCGCCATTATACTCGCACTTTTACCCTCAATTACTTATTTCCTTCATTCAAAAATATTGTTTTTTCAGTGCTGTTTTGATTTTGTCTTCTCCAGCTTTGTCTTCAGACCGGCCTACAAAGTGTGCTTGCAGCAAGCAGCTTCCCCCCCCAAGGATGGCCACTCTTCTTGCCTGCTCTGCTTAGAGCCTGAACACGACACAACACCGAGGCCTGCCAGGACTTCAACCAGACCGTTTGAAGACCTTTCATGGCTTCTTGATGCAACAGAAGTTAGCTGCAATGGAGAAGGAGCTTCAGGGCAAAAGTTCCTCCTCTTCCCTGGCCTCCGGGGTGTCTACTTCTTCTCCCGCACAGAAGTAGTAGTAGTAGTCGTCTAGCAGGAAGCATAAGCACTCGGACCGGCCCTGGTCAGTTTCGCACTCTTGGTCACTGCATAAGCCAGCAGTCACCTCCCGGACGTCGTCCTGTGGGAGATCGGCCGCTCTTCTTTCAGCAGCCCTTACCCCTTCAGGGCTACCTGTTTCTCAGCCGCCTGCCCTCATCTCTGTCTTGGGCAGTGGCTCCTCTGGGAATCTGACTTCATCCCCCTGACGCTCAGGCCCTTACTCCCTGCAGGACTTAAGCCAGGTGGCTCGACTGGGGTTTCCTCCTCAGGCGGTGGATACTTGCCCATCCTTCCCCCGTTCCTGGCGTTGCCGACGTCAGTGCCTGACTCCAGAACCAGCACCTCTAAGCACCGCCCGGAGCAAGCGCTTGCCTCTTCATCCACACAGGCGACGCCTCTGCCTTCGGGAGCCAACTCCCCTTCACAGACACCTGCATCCTCTTCGGGATCTGTGGCACCTGTATCGCTGTACTGGCACGAGCCTTTGTCTGTCCAGCAGAAGCCTCCTCTACCAGCGTCTACCCCGACGACACCTCAGGTGTCATCGCCTCAGCCAGCGCCGGCTGGCCCTTCTGGCAATCTTCAGCCGATGCCGGAGGGACCAGCGCCCATTTTCCTGACTCCTCAGGGGCTGACTCCTGACTACCCGGCAACTCATGGACCGACACTGGGGTACCCGATGCCCCAGGGACTGATGCCAGATTACCCAATGCTGCCTCCCCAATACCCATACCCACCATATAATCTGCCTCCTCCGGTGGATTATAATGCTGTTTTGTCAGTCTGGTGGGCCTTATGAAGGATTAGGATACCCCCAGGAGACCAGCCTCTCCTCCACCTTCTCAGGATCCTCCTTCCCCAGATGACCTTGCGGGCTCTAGCCGTCCCCGGTCTCCAGGACCCTTTCCCGGTCATACGAACCATCGTAAGGGGGAGCATCGCCCTCCAACACTGGTCCCTGAACATGACCCATCTGGTAGGGATTCCTCCTCGGAAGACTCTTGAGGATTCCAGGGGTACCCCTCTGATGATATAGAGCCCCCAAGGAGACTCCTAGTTCTCCCCCGACAATTCTTCCTTTCTGGACATCATGAGGCACATACAGTCCCTGATAGGGTGAGAGACGGAGGAGCTAGACCCCAGACTTCGCTGTTTGTCTTGCGATATACCTCTGAAAAAAGGAGAGTATCCCTCTGGTGGTGCCTTCATTGATTCATACGAGAATGTCACTAAGGCCACCTGGAACCATCCTACTTTCTTTCCTGCCCTAGCCAAAAAGGCTGACCGCCTGTGTCATGCACCAGTCAGCGAGCCCCATCTGGGAGAACAGCTAGAGGCACACTCTGTGGCAGACTCTGTCATGAATGCAGCCCATGACCACACCAATAAACCCAGGCACCTGAGTACCCACCCCCCCCGACAAGGAGTCTTGCCAGATTGATCAGATTGGCAAGCGCATCTATGCTTCTGTCACTCGGGCCATCCGGACCCAGAACTACCTGGCCCATATTGTCCAGTATCAAAATGCCTTATGGGACAAGGCCTTGGAACTGGTGCAGGCTCTTCCCAAGGACCCCAGCAGCCAAAGAGCGCCTTGAACCTCAAGACTTCTACCCAGCCAGCTGGAGCTTCCACCCTAGAGCCCCAGAGCGTCCCCAGCCATTCTGCCCCCAGTGCCACTGCATGGCTCCATGCCGATTCCCCGGCCCAGAGGCCGAAGAGTGTCAATTCCTGTATGTAGAAGGATGGCGCACTGTAACTTCAGGACCAAAAGGTACCCAGATCATAGAAAGACTGCCCCCTTAGGAAGTCTCGTAAACAGACGAAGCGCTGGGGTATTTGCACAGTGGTGAATTACAAGGCTGTAACTATCTTTGTCTGAACAAAAGACTGTAGCGATTGTTACAACAGCCTTCAGTGTTCTTTGATGGAGTGTATACTTTTGGACTTTGGATTCAATGGGTACTTCAGGTCATAGATATGGGGCACACGCTGGAGTTTCTAGAGGTCCTTCCAGACAGCCCTCCTTTGCACTTCCATTACCCCAGGCCCACATTGCCCTCATCCAGGAGGAGATTCAGGTGCCACTGTGCAAAAAGGTCATAGAGCCTGTTCTCCCTGCCCAGAAAAGGGGTTCTGTTCTCTCTCCTTTCTAGTCTCCAAGAAGACAGGGTATTAGAGACCGATTCTAGATCTCAGCCGCCTAGACGTTTACATAGAATACAAGCGTTTCAGGATGGTCACCTTCCAAGGGTTACTGCCCCTCCTTCACCAGGGGGGGCTGGCTCTGTTCACTGGACATGCAGGATGCCTGTCTCCATATCCTGGTTTTCCCACCCCACCGACGATTCCTCTGCTTTTGTTTCCAGGGGGACCACTTTCAGTTTCAAGCCCTCACCTTTGGCGTTTCCTCGGCTCCCCAAGTCTGTACAAGGTGCCTAGCCGTGGTGGCCGCGGCTCTTTGGAGATAAGAATTTTATATCTTCCTCCTATCTGGAAGACTGGCTGTAGACAGCGCTCTCCAGAGCTCAGTTAATTCAAACCCTAGAGTCCAGTTCTCAGTTATTGAAGCTCCTGGGGATTACTCTCAACCATCCCAAGTCTTGTCTCTGGCCGAGCCAGCGCTTCCAATACATGAGAGTGGTCCTAGACCAATAGTTCTTAGACTTTGTCACAGTGAGCCTCCCCAAATCCATGGAAAATATTTTGAGCCTCCCCCAAAAACTGAAATAATCTTGGACCTCCCCCCCAAAAAAATAACATACTGTACGTTCTGCAGTACACCATGAATAAATTGAAACCCCTTTGAGTACTTGACTCACATTCAGTTCTTTCATTCAGTTCTTTGTCTTTTACTGATGTGTAACCCTTGAAAAAGAGCTCCTGTGCTCAAAGGTGTTATCTGAATAACAAAATAACAAATAAATAAAATAAACAAATATTATTATTCAGCTTATTGTAACCCGCTGACCAAGCCTGCTTGCTCTGCTATTTTCATTCTTTAACCATTGTTACCCCTTGCTGCAGTACCTTCATGGGTCAGACAACTTTCTCTGTTTCCTCTCTATATGAAATAACCTTCCTACATACTTTGTCTCTCTCCCTCTTTCCCTGCTCCTAAGCAACTTCTCTGGGATTACTTTGTTCCTTCCTGCTATTGAGCTTAGCACTTCTATATTCAACCCTCGTATCTGGGGTGTTCTGCCATCAGTCTACAAATTGATCAATTACCAGCACTCATTATTAGTTTATTATTCATATTTGTTTGCACTGCTGTTCATTGTGTATTTCTTGATTGTTTGCAGTACCTTTTGAAATGTATTCCTACCTACCTTCCCTGGGTACACTTGAAATGGGCCTTGGCTCATTCACCTTCCTTGTCCCTATTAGTAAATAAATACATAAAATTCACCTACTGTTATTATCCTCTTTAGGTTTGCTTCATCTCTTCACACAAAATATATAAAACAAAAAATTTAAATACAGTACTTTTTCAGACTTGCTGGAGCCTCCCCTGGAACAGGTTGGGGCCTCCCCAGGGAGGCTGGCCTCACCATTTAAGAACCCCTGTCCTAGACTCCTTAAAGGGCAGAGCCTTCCTGTCACAGGATAGGACGGACCATCTTATAGCACAGTCCCATCTGGTATCTTCCTCCCATCAGGTCCCAACCAGATCCTTCCTGCATCTACTGGGGCAAATGGCAGTGGCTATAGCCATGGTTACCCTTGCCCGCCTGCATACAAGAGTGTCTCAGTATACTCTGAGTCCAGCGGGACCGACCTAGATAAGCCGGTTCTAGATCTTACTTTGAGAGGGCTCTTGCAGCAGGTAATAACCATTAGGACTAGAGCCGCCAGATGCAACGACCAAACGAAAAACTTTAGCTAGCAGTGTCTGGCAGGGGACCACCCACCCAACATCATGTGATGGACATCAGCGTGACGCTATACAGTGGGTGGTCCCCACGCCCACCCTCTGGTTCTTTCCCGCCATCGACCTGTGTACATTGGACCTCACGGAGAACACTCCTTAAGTCAACCACAATTTTCGGATCCGTTTTTTCTTTATTTTGTGTATTTCTAAAAAAGTAAGTCTTTTTCATTCATGTCTTCGACGCCTTATGAGTCGCATAAGAACAAGTGCGATTCCTGCGGCACATAGCTTCCTCATGAGGACAGCCATTTCCCTCTGTCTTTTCTGCCTGGGACACGAGCACAAGACCGAGAACTGTGAGGCCTGCCAGAATTTCAACCAGGCCACACGGAAACACCACCAACAGGCCCTGGAAGCCTGCGTTCCTAAACTGAAGATGGCTTCCATGGAGAAGGAGCTGCAGGGCTAGTCTTCATCACCAGGGGGTTCTTCTGACTCCCACAAAAAGGACAAGGAGAAACACCGAGACCACAATCGGTCTCCTTCCTGCCCGCGGCCTTCTTCAGGAGCTTCGGATGCCGGGTGGCCTCCCGTTAACGCTTCACCGGCAAAGTCTGCTTCCTCCTCCATAGAGCAGCCCTTGATCCCCCCGCCTAAGCTGGTCGCAGTTCAGGCGGGCGTCTCCAGAGAACTCTGCCACTCTTAGCCTAAGTCTGGTGATGCAGCTGATAATTTGGTCGTCAGCTCCTCTGACGACCGCCCAGCCCAGACTGATGAGCTGCACGCCAGCTCCTCTGGCGTCTGCCCAGCCATGGTGCTTTCGTCTGGCCCAGATAAGAGGCCTGACATCGATCCGCTTGATCAGTGCCTACTGCCACTTCGGCCACATCCTTCCCCAGAGGGTTCTCCGTCTCGGGAGCCTCCTTCCCTGCCTCCTTTGGTGGAGACTCCTGGCTCACCTAATCTTCCTGAGCTGGAGTTGGAGGAGCGTCCACCCAACGCCACCCAGGTGCCAGAGCGAGAACGCCCGACCTCTTTCGTGAGCTGTGTCGCAGACTCTTCCATCTGGGCCCATTGCCCTGCCCCAAACCCTGGTAGGACCCTCCATCCTTTTGGGGCTGATGCCGGAACTTCCTCCACTGGGTCCGGCGCCAGGCCTGACATTAAAAGGCCCTTCCTACCCTCCGTCAGGATCCCCTTCAGATCCCTCGGTCCCTCCATCAGGGCCTTCGCCTGGTTATCCACTGTCAGGGCCTCCATCAGGACCCTCTGCTCCACCTAACGGGGGAAAGCCTGTGGATGTACTATTCTTTGCCTTCAGCAAGGCGTTTGACACTGTCCCCCACAATGGTCTGGTAAAGAAACTGACGGAGATGGGTGTGGGCCCATTGATGGTCAGATGGTTAGGAAACTGGCTAGCTGGACGGACACAGAGAGTAGTGGTCAGTGGGGAGCTCTTGAACCCTAGAGGGGTCGGTAGTGGGGAACCGCAGGGCTCAGCCCTGGGTCCGATCCTGTTTAATGCATACATATCTGACATCAGGGTGGGTATAGAGTGTGTAGTAAGTATCTTCGTTGACTACACCAAGTTGGGAAAAGTAGTAGAGGAGGAAGAGGGGAGGCTGGCCCTGCAAGGGGACCTGGACACCCTGGAAGATGGGCTTACCCCTGGAAATTAAATCTCAGTACCACCAAGTGCAAGGTGTTGCATCTTGGGTGGGGGAACCCTAAACACGGGTACACCTAGGGAGGGAAGGGGAGGCACTGGAGGCCTCAACAGGGGAAAAAGACCTGGGGTCATGGTGGATGCATGTATGAATAAGTCTCAGGAGAGGGGCTAGCAAACCAAACAGGATGTTGGGGTGTATCGTAAGGGGGATCACCTCTAGGAGTAAGTAAGTGATTCTGCCGCTATACAATGGACTGGTTAGACCACACCTTGAGTAGTGTGTACAGTACTGGAGACCACACTTGAAGAGGGACATACAGCTCCTGGAGAGGGTACAGAGAAGGGCTACCAGGATGATAAGAGGACTGGGGGATTTGACGTATGAGGACAGACTTGAGGCGCTCGACCTGTTTTCATTGGATGAAAGGAGAGACGGGACATGATTGAGATCTTCAAGTACCTCAAGGGAATAAATAGGGTAAACACAGAGGGGATCTTTAGACTAAAGGAGGGAGGTATCACCAGAGGGTATGGTTTGAAGTTGGAAGGATTGGGGGGGGGTTCACTGAGAGGGTGATGGATCCTTGGAACGCGCTGCCTGGAGAGCTGGTTCAGAGTTCCACGGTGGAGGGCTTCAAAAGAGGGTTGGACAGATACAGAAAGGGATGTATCAGATGAGGGCCTGGCCCAGAGGAGTAGGGAGGGACCCTGGTTCCCAACAAGGGATCTGAGGTTTGAGCAGACTCGATAGACAGTAAGGCCTAATCTGCTGGCAGTAGTATGTTAGCTCCCTACTGGCCACGTCAGATGTGGTGTCCACTACTGCAGCATCTGGCAGTGGAGCCCCTGGTTCCCTTGCCCCTGTGCTCCGACTTGCTCTCCCAGGAGCAGGACACTCTAGTCCATCCGGACCTCTAGGCTCTGCATCTCCATGCATGGCTCCTGCAGACTTAGCTATTGCCCACTTCAGAGTTTCCTTCCGAGTGGCAGATGTCTTAGTGGCTGCTAGGAAACCTTCCATGAGCGCCAGTTATGCCATGAAGTGAAGCGCTGCACCATTTGGGCCACTGCTCGGCACTTGAATCCCATTCACTTGTCCTGTGAATATCATCCTGGAGTACGTCCTGTCACTCTGGGACTCAGATCTGGCGTACTTCTCAGTTAAGGTGCATCTTTCCGCCATCTCTGCGTACCATGCACCTGTTTAGGGCATAGATATTGCCCAACTGTATCTTTCTGGCACTTTCTTGCGGGGTATGTTGCACTTGAAACCTCCCAGTAAGGATCTTGTCCCGCCATGGGATCTTCTGTTTATGTTGGAAAAGCTTACTTTGTCTCCCTTTGAGCCAGGTGCGGAGCTACTCTTCCTGTCGTGGAAAAGATCATTTTTGGTTGCTGTTACTTCTGCTTGGAGGATTTCCGAGCTTCAGGCTCTGATATGTAAAGAGCCTTATTTGGTATTTCACAAAGACAAGAGTGTCTTTGTGTATTAATCCTAAGTTTTTGCTTAAGGTGGTGTCTGAGTTTACGCTGAGTCAATCCATCCAATTGCCTGTTTATTATCCAGAGTACTCTAATCAGAGGGAGGTGTTCTTTCATACTGTGGATGTTCGCAGGTACTCCAGTACTATTTGGATCGCACCTGACCTATCTGAAAAACTGATCAGTTTGTTTTCCCCCCAGGAAAGAAGTGGTTTCTGTTTCCAAACAAGTGGTTAGCTGGTTGAATTGTGTACTGCTACCATAAGTATGACAAGCCTTTGCTGGGACTGGTCAAAGGCCACTCTACCAGAGGTATTACTGCTTCAGTTGCCTCTTTCAGAAATGTGTCTGCTGCAGACATTTGCGCAGCCGCCACTTGCAGTTCTGTCAATACCTTTATCCGGCATTACAGTCTGGGCATTGCCTCTAGGCATAGGGTCGGCTTCAAACTTGTAGTCCTCCAGGGTCTTCTTTCAGGAATGTCCTCTGCCTGTTTTCCTTCCTCCTCCATACTGACCAAGTCAGTTCCGTTACTGCTTGGGACTCTGTCCTGCTGGTGTTGCCTGCTACAAGACCCCTGTTGAAGAAAGATAGTACAGTTTTATGTAAGACCTTACCATAACGGTAGGTCTTCAAGAGGAGCTCTCGCAGCAGGTACTGCTTTCCCTCTTTCCTAGCCCCTGATTGCTATTTCTCCTTCCCTGCTACTCTGCTTTCCTCAGTTCTCCTTTTTCTGGTCATGCTGGGGTCTCCCCAGGGGAACTGAAGGTAATCTGGGGGGGGGACCACCCCTTATATACTATAGGATGGACGTTTGGGGCGCAGTCCCCAGCTGCAGACTAGCTAGAGGTTTTCCGTGTAGTCCTAGCACCTGGCGGCTTTGTCCTACTGGTGCTGCCTGCTGCAGGGCTCCTTGAAGATCTGTTACGGTAAGTTCTTATGTAACTACTTTTTTTCCACTTGTGTTGTACACTAACTTGTTCTTTCCTAAATTGTTATTGCATTGTACTAGTCTTTGTATGGCATTTCTTGCATGTGATCTTTATGGTCATGCCTGGAAATAGGCATCTGTTTGCCTAGTGCACTTATCTGGTCAATAAGAATCTAAATAAATGCTGTGCTGTTGGGCATGCTGCCGTCTAGCTCGGACACAGACAAGATTCCTCCCTGGCAGGCAGCACTGGTAGAGGCAACTGTGGCGGTCTGGAGGCATCCCTTCACCACATCCCCTGCTCCGAGGGCCTCCAGACTAGATCTCAGGCTCCCATGGAGTCTCATGGCTAGGACTAGTAACTCCAGAGGCTCAACCTACTCGTTTTCTTTTGTGGGTAGCTTTTACACCTGCAGCTTATGCCATTTTTCTTTGACTTGCTGGTTTCTACTTTGCCTGCATGGGCACAAAAATAAAAACATTTTATTTAAGAGGGAGATCATTTCTTTCTGGCCTCTGTCTTCATCCTCTTTCATTTTACAGACTGAGAAGAAGGTTGAACTGGGGGAGTCTGGGAGGGGTGTGTCCTAAATAGTGATGTCACTATCGGATTTTGATGGTATAATCGTGACACATACTGTGGTTATGAATAACTGTAGTGTTCTAGGGGTGTGGATATTGTTCACTATCCACACATTGGCAGTTCCACTGAAAATGCTGATTCATGGAATTGCTTCAAGCTAGCTCCTCCCACCGCCTGGACAGTATATCCTGCAGCTCTGTCCCATGCCGTCGGATCTTCCTTTCCACTGGAATAGTCTGGTCTTATTATTTGCAGCTCTGCAGCATTGTAGGCTACCAAGTGCACCTTTGGTGAAATTGTTTTAAAACTTCTTTTTCCAAATTGCAGTGTTCCTCTCTCTCGTCTTCAGCTCTGCCTTGTTGACGGAAGATGGACTCTGAGGAAGCTAAGCCAGTTCGTGGCTTCAAATTCTGCATCATGTGTCAGCAGAAAATGTAGAAGAGACACACACACGTCTTGCCTCTACTTTGGAGCTACACATGATGTCTCTGGCTGTGGCCTATGTCAGGCAATACTTCCTTCGTCCTTGGAGGATTGCATGGCCAGACTTCTGCTTAGCTGGCCAACAGGGATCTGAAGCTCTTGTTGAAGGGTCGCCAGTCATTCTCCACTGCAGTGGGATTGGCTGCAGGGCTTGCAGCCATGGAAGAAGCGACGGTGGCTGCCACAGTGGACACCTTTGGCCTCAGTGCTGCTCCTAGCTGGGGCCAGCATTGAAGGGTCTTTTCACAGAGGATTTTTGTAAGATGTGTTGGGCCCTCCAGGCCTACAGGGAGGGTCCTGTTTACCATGATAAGAAGTACAGGCTCCACTGGTGCCTGTTGTGGGATCGGGAGAGATTGTGGTTCTCCCTTTCCCTCGACACTCCACTCACCTCCCACCTATACCACCACCAGTCGACACGTGTCGAGATTAACTTGTTCAGGGGTTCGGTCAACAACTCCATTGTGCCCCATTGGTCTTTTTCACCTCTGCACCAGCCAGTCAATGCGATTGAGATCTTTCACACCTGTGTAGACCAGTTTTGTGGGAAAAGGCTCTAGAAGGAGTCCGTCTCCAAGACCCAAGTTCTCCCAGTCCTCTCTCAGTAGGACATGAATCACTTGGTATCCCTGACTGGATCCACTCTGGACCATCCTGATCGTGCCACCGTGGCCGGTGCTTATCAGTGCACCTTGATATGTGGTGTATGCTGACACATTGGTGGCTTCTCCTCGGTGTTGGCCCCTAGGTTGATGATTCAGGTCGCAGTTGAGGCACTCACAGAAACTGAATTTGCTGCAGATAAGGACTGTTTAGTTGATCTACACACAGATGCACTCAGAAATGTGATGGCAGAGAAAGGCCCCACTGTCTATCTAGTCTGCCCAACACCGTACCTCCCCCCTTCTGTTATGCTTCCACCCTCTTTCCCAACCCCCTTAAATCTATCTCAAGCCCTCTTGAACCTCTCCACTGTTTCAGCTGCCACTACCTCCTCCGGCAGCTTGTTCCAGGCCTCCACAACCCTCTCCGTGACATTGCCTCTGTATTGCCCGCCTTCCAGTTTGATGCATGTCCCCTTGTGTCCACTACCTTATTCAGTTTGAACGAGCTATGACCCTCCACTTTATTTATTCCCTTCAGACACTTAAAGGTCTCAGTCCTGTCCCCCCTCTCCCTCCTAGTCTCCAGAGGGTACAAATTCAGCCCTCTCAATCTTCTCTCATAGGGTACATCCTGCATCCCTCGTACCATTTTGGTTGCCCTTCTCTGTACCCTTTCCATCAACTCAGCATCTTTTTGTAGGTGAGGTCTCCAGAACTGCACCCCATACTTCAGATGCGGCCTGACCATGGTTCTGTATAACGGCATTAGCACCTCCCTCTCCCTGCTATTAAAACCCCTCGCAGTGCAGGCCAACATTCCATTTGCCTTTCCCACCACCCTGCTACACTGGCTGCCCACCTTGAGGTCATGTGATACCATAATCCCCAGGTCCCTTTCCGTTTCCTTCTCCTTAATCACCACCCCCCAAGGGAGTAAGTTTCCATCCTATTCCCACCCGGTGCATCAGCGAGCACTTTTGTGCATTAAACTTAGATTTCCAGGTGTCAGACCGCCTCTCCAGGTCCCGCCTCCTGGCTTGCAACCCACTAGGTGAATCCACCCTATTGCAAACCTTTGTATTGTCTGCGAACAGGCTGCAGCCGTCCCTCAGACCCTCTGCTAGGTCACTAACATAGATGTTAAAAAGTATTGGTCCTAGCACTGACCCTGTGGTACCCCACTGGTCACTGCCCGTTCCCTGGAATGTGTCCCATTTACCACCACCGTCTGACTCCTTCCTTTCAACCAGTTTTCCACCCATATGGTGATCCTGAGGTCCACCCTTGATCTGTCCAGCTTATGCACCATTCCACCATGCGGAACGGTATCGAAGGCCTTACTGAAATCCAGATAAGCCATGTCCACTGCTCCTCCCTGGTCCACTATCTGTCACCCCATCGAAAAACTCATCATATTAGTCTGACAGGACCTTCCCTTGGTGAGCCATGCTGCCTGTCATCCTGCATGCCATTCATCTCCAAGTATTCTATCAACCTGATCTTAAGTAGTGTTTCCATTACCTTCCCCCACCACCGAGGTAAGACTAATGGAACGGTAGTTTTTGACCTCGTCTCCCCCCCCCAATGTAGTGCGACCATCTCTGCCCTCTTCCAGTCCATTGGCACTACCCCTGTGACCAAGGACAAGTTAAACAGCCTCCCCAGGTGCAGCGGCAGTTCATCCTTCTCCTCCTTGAGAACCTTTGGGTGTATTCCATCAGGCCCCATTGCCTTATCCACCCTGTCTACCCAGCTCTTCCCTTACTCTTTCAGCTGTGAATTCTGCCACACCCACCTGCCTGCGGCTGTCACCTTCCCCAGCCCGTCCTGGTCCCCTGCCCTCTCTTTCCTCTGTGAAGATTGAGGCGAAATAGCTATTTAATGCTGCTGTTTTTTTCGAAATTCCCTTCCAGTAATGTTCTACTTTCTTCCCAATCCCATGCTGTGCCCTCCTCCTTTCTCCAGCGTACCTTTAAAAAAAAAAAAAAAAGTTTTGTACCCCCTCCTTGCCTGCCTCGCTATCCTCTCATCAGTGGTCTCCTTAGCCTTCCTTATCTTTTGCCCTGTCTCCTTTCTTTTTTTCCCTGTCCTCATCCTTTTGTGTCCTCCTGTACCTCTTGAATGCTCTAGTCTTCTCCTTGACCCCTAACGCCACCTCTCTAGTGAACCATAGAGGTCTTTTCTGTCTTCTGTTCTTTCTTACCCTTCTTGTACATGAGTCCATGGCTTTAAAGACCCCTCTCTTGCCGGCCCGGTAGCGCTGAGGGTTGAGGCGCTGGACACCACACCTCGTGCCACACCGGCGACCCGGGTTCGGGAACAAGCCTGGATTGCGGGGGGTTGACAGGGGAGGTGAATGATTGAGCGTCCGGAGGACAGCTCTCCTTCCTCAGGGGGGCCAGGGAAGATGCCCGGCACTGCAGCGACCTCTGGTGGAGACCGGAGGTACCGCAATGCTACAGGGCCAGAGAAGAGAGTTGCGGAGCCACGGCAAGACGTTCCCTGGCATCATTGCATGTCGGGGCTCCGGGGAAGGGAGAGGGAGTACTAAGAGGGGGAAAAACCTCCATAACTGATAGGCGATGGCGCCGTCTCCCGCAGTCCACACTCCCGTAGTCGGGCTTGGTCCTCTCTGCTTCCCCTGCCCTCTCCGACCCTGTTAACTCAATACTGGGAGAAAGAGTGCCCTGGGCGGAGGCGACCCTTCCCCAGACGGCAGACCCGGGGGATGCCCGGTGCCGGAGAGTAGCGGAGGAGGGCACAGTGCCACGCAAGGAGGTAGAGATGGCGGAAAGGAAGGTTGTCTGAGAGAGTTCAGCTGTGTGGGATGAAAAATAGAGTTTGGAAAAAAAAAATACCCCTCTCTTGATGACTGCCCATAATTCCTCCACCCCCTGCATATCCCCTATCCTCAACATTTCTTCTCTAACTACCTTACTCACTCATGAGTCTGCCTGCCTGAAGTCCATTACCTTGGTTCTCGTTCTAACCCTCACCCTGCCTGCTCTCACCCTGAACCTGACAGCCCTGTGGTCACTGGTGCCAAGCTCTTCCCCCCACCTCCTCCACACTGTCCCCATTTGTGAGGACCGCATCCAACAGGTTTGCACCCCCAGTGGGCTAACTGACCCTTTGCTGCAGGAATGTGCCCTGAAGAGCCTCTTTAGGGAGGCAGTATAGCGCGGTGGTTTAAGGCTCTGAGCTGCAAATCTGGTGACATCCACCATCCCAGACGTGGGTTTGGAATCCCACAGCTTCCACTTGCATACTGTGTGACCCTGAGCAAGTCACTTAACTTCCCTGTGCTCCCAGGTTGCATCTGTAAAAAAAAAAAAAAAAAAAAGCTTTCAGCTTAGTGTCTCTCACCTGGTTAAATAACTAAATGATAAAAAAAAAAAAAAAAAGATGCCCCTGCTCCTTTCGGAGATTGCTGTCTGGGCCTCCCAGTTGATGTCTGGAAGATTTAAGTCCCCAACTAGCACAGTTTCCCCTTTCCATGCCATCCTCGCTACAGAGTCCACAAAGTGTCTATCCCCTTCCTACCCCTGCATAGGAGGCCTATAGACTACCCCAATGCGCAGATTTTCCTCTTGTCCCCTATCTAGGGTGACCCACATTATCTCTGTTCCCCCTCCTCATCCTGCTCTTCCATGGCCCCAGTCCCTTCCCTGACATATAATATTATGTCACCCCTCCTGATCCTTCCTAAACAAAAAATTCTCTGGGATCACCGTCTCCCAGGCGTGGTGCTTGTTCCACCAAGTCTCACTCACTACTACAATTTCTAGGTTCTCCTCCATCATGGTAACCTCCAGTGTTCTCATTTTGTTTCCCAGGCTCCTGGCATTTGCAACCAAAGCCCTCCAACATGAAGCCCCATCCCGCCTTCCCTGCTGCTAACTGTTCCCTTGATGAGTGTTGTCAGTCAGTCAAAATATTTATTTAGCCAGGCGAACACCACTGAGCAGTGCTCATTTTCAAGGTGGACCTGGATTTGTAGTGAGCAACAGAATACAGCAAAATACAGTATGTACAATAAGTACAGCATAGAACATTGACAATAAGATATGTAAGGGTCAGATGATAAGTAAAATTTCAACATGAACAGATAATGTATATTGTATTATACAGTGATCCTAAGTGTAAAAAAAAATAAAATCGAACACATGGCTATACTAGTCAGAAGTTATAGGTTGAAGTTGGCAGCAGGTGAAGGGTAGGGGGTGTAGAAGGCAGGTGATAGAGGCAGGAAGGCATATGTTTTGGGGCAGTCACAGCGGGAGAGGAGATGGAGAATAGATGTCTCAATCGTTGAGAAGAGTTCGAGCTGGAGTGCAAAGTCATGACCGGGGTTGGGAGAGCTGTAGGAATGAAGGATGTGGAAAAGGAGGGAGAGAAGGAAGGGGCCAGTTATGTGAAGTGACCGAGCACTAGACAGCAGTGGCTCGGAGAGCAATAGGACCTTTTGAGTGTCGTAAGTCAGGGGAAACTGGCACAAGATTCCTTAATTTGACATAGGAATAGTGATTTAAATGCTGTTAAGCTGATAGGGTGTGTTAGTTTCAATGTTTTTTGCAGCTTGTTCCATATTTGAGGTAGCACACAGCTTATGACTGATCTGCCGATACGTGACTTTGCCTTGTATACATATAAGGAAATATAGGAGGTACTTCTCAGGGCATACTTTCCAAGAGCGCAAAAAGCTAGACCGATATAATGGGTCAGTTTATCATAGCTTTGTAGGTCTAAACCGCAGCGTTTCTCTGCCGTCTGTAACTGAGGGATGACCATCCCACTGCAGTGTACAGGGCACAATGCTGGGTAGAGTACGGAAGACCTGTGATGAATCTTAAAGCTCTATGGTAGAGCGTGTCCATTTTTGCTAAGGTGCCGGCAGGACCCTTACTATAAAGAAAATCTGCATAATCTATTAAGGAAAGAAAGGTCGTTTGGACCAGTCTCAGTTTGGCGTCTCTTGTAAGGAGGTTGTTGATCCTAAAGAACAGGCCAAGTCTTTTTCTAAGTTTCTTAGCCAGCTCATCTGCGTGGTCAGTGAAGGAAAGTCTATGGTCTAGCCAGACCCCCAGATACTTGAACTTTGTTACATATTCCAACTGTTCCCCTAGAATAGTGTGATCTGCAGGAGTGTCCCAGCAATAGCAGGATTTGTTGCTTGAGGAAAGGGCGAAAGGAACATTGCTTTGGTCTTTTTTGCATTAAGAAGTAGCTTCTGTCTTAGTAGTTGAAGCTGCAGCTGATAAAAATCACTTTGTAGTACTTTTTGGGCAGCATCAGGGGGTCGGGCTACTAGCGTACAGCACCGTGTTGTCCACAAAGAGGTGTATTTGTGCTTGTTTAATGAAGGCATCTGTGTTGTTAATATAGATAGCAAAGAGCAAGGGGCCTAGTATGGAGCCTTGTGGTACACCCCTCAATAGGGGTTTTAGCAGAGAAGCTTCCCCTTCTGCCTTACTTGCTGGAGTCGGCCAGTGAGGTAGTTAGCAAACCATCTTAGGGATAGGGTGTCCAAGCCAATATTCCTTTCGTAGGTCCGAAAATACTGCACAAAGTTTTTATTGTCCAACTCACGTTGCCAGTCGTTGGTCACCTTGGCTGTGGCTGAGATAGTACTGTGTTGTGCCCTAAAGCCTGATTGTAGTGGGTTGAGCAATTTTTCAGATTCCAGATAGTTTCGGAGCTGAGAGTTCACAATTTTCTCCAGCATTTTGGACTGGATAGGAAGTAAGGAGATTGGCCTGTAATTATAATGGTCACTAGGATCCCCTGACTTAAACAAAGGGACCACAAGTGCAATTTTCCAGATATGAAGATGATCACCTTGGGACAGGGATAGATTAAAATGAAGTGTGGTTGGGACTGCAAGGACATGATGGCCAACCTTTAAGAAGTAAGGGTCAATGAGGTTGGCTCCAGCGTTTTTCCTAGTGTCTAACTGTAGGAGAAGATCTTCGACTCCTTTCAGAGATGTAGACTGCAGGGAGAAGGGTGTGCCAGAGATAGGTTTTTCTTGCGTAACTTCTCCAAGTTGTTGGCGGAGAGTATTGGCAGGCGAGGAGTTGAAGGCTAGCCTTGCGGTAGCAAAGTGATTATTTAGGGAGTCGAGAATAGTTGGTCTGTCCGAGATGACGGTGTTGCCAATCAGTATTTTAGTAGGTAGGGAATTACCCGTAGTATGGCATTCAGTATCTTCTTATCGTTCTCCAGAATCTAGTAGGACATGTTGAGGAGTGCTCCAGCTATGAGCGGTAGAATTTAGCTTTAGCTTCTCTGACCATTTTGTTGCAGAGGTTTCTCGCCCTCCTAAATGCATTCTAGTCATTTGTGAGATAAGTTTTTCTGGCGGTTCTCCAAAGCACATCCCTACTCCGTAGAGCATCTTTCAAGCCTTCCGTAAACCACCGAGCGGGTTTATTTCTGATGCAGACTTTTTTAAGGGAGCATACTTGTTTAGTGCCCCTAACACAATATCGGAGAAAATATCATATGCTGTAGTAAGGGTCTTAGCTAAATAAAAATCTTGCCAATGCAGGGAATCTCTTGGCTCTGCGATACACCCACAGGCATCAAAATTACTTGGATACCTTTTTAATAGAAAATGTTGTTGTTGTATATTTATAAGTAGAGCTTATGCATGCGATGAAGCAGTGGTCACTAATGTCAGAGAAAAGGACACCAACATGGAAAAATAGATGGGGTTTATTAATAAGATAATATCCAGCAGAGTGCTGTTGTTGGGGTTAAGCCTGTTAGGACGAGTAGTCTCATTTATTAGCTGAGACAACCCAGGGGAATCACAGAACATTTTCAGAGGAGTAGATGCATTGGATAGCCAGTCTAAATTGAAGTCCCCCAGGATGATGTACTCTGACGATGTGGGTCCCAGGATGTTACTAAGATGTTTCAGCAACTGTAATCCAGCCGATGGAGGTCTGTAGCATCCTATTATGCATAATGAGACTCTGGTAGCATTTTCAACTCTTAAGGATAAGCTTTTGAATTCTTTTGGAACAGAGGTCGAGTCGATAATAGAGATGGAATTTATCCTTGATGTGCTGTAAATGGCTACCCCACCACCTCTTGACTGCCTATTGGCCCTAAACATTGAGTAGGAGGGAATATGTACTTCGTTATTACTGGTTGCCTGACGAAGCCAAGACTCCGTGACTACCAAGACATCTGGGGCAGTATGGTATGCCCAGGCCTGAACCAATGTAATTCTTTTTAATAAGCTGCATACGTTAGCGTGCAGGAAGCTTAGCCCCTTAAGGCTTTGTAGCTCAGCTGGCGATTCAGTAACTGCAGGAGGGCCTGGATTAAGCTCAACATTACCTGAGCACAGCAGTAATAAGAGCAAAATTTTCCTGCAGAGACCTGGGAGGAGTTTGGATAGCTGAGCCTTTTGTTGGTTGCAGGATTCAACAGAAATAGTATAGGGAACCCTGAGGCTGGTTCCTGTTTGGCCTAGCACAGTGTACAGGGAGGTAGAATAGGGTACTTTTAGCTAAATAACTTAATTTAGTGTTAGGATACAGAATAAAATATTGCACAGCAGCTGGAAGGCTATGGGCACGAGCAGAATGACCAGCCAATCAGGGAGCTCTAGAAGGCATGCAGCCAATGGGAGCATAACCTTTACCAGGCGCAGAAAGTTGAAATTCCAGGGAGAACTACACGCAGGTCCAATCCGAATCAGTGTCCACACAGCTCATGGGGAGCCACGGCTGGACTCCAAAAAAGGTTCGTACCTGATCCTGAGACTCTGGCGCGGGAAGATCAGGCTCCTTGCACCGTGGAGGTGCTGTGGCTTGTTCCCGGCTGCAGTCTCTGCCCGAGGGGGCTAGTGGCGCCTGATCCTGAGACTCGGGCGTGGGAAGATCAGGCTCCTTGCACTGTGGAGGTGCTGTGGCTTGTTCCCTACCGAGGCTGCGGTCTCTGTCCGAGGGGGCTAGTGGCGCCTTGTTGTGACTGGAGGGGGCTAAAGGCCTCTCTGCTCTGCCTCAAGTAAGGATGTAGAGCCCCTGTCCTTAGCACACAAACACACCCCATTTAGTTTAAGTTGAACTTCCTTGCCATGAAGTCCCCCAGTTTACTCTTTAGTGCAGCTGCCCCTGAAGAGTTCGAGTGCAGCCTGTCTTGGGCATACAGCCCCTCCTCCTCCCATGTAGAGCCCCAGTCACCTATCCAGCTGAACCCCATCTGACTGCACCAACCTTGTAGCCAATTGTTGAATGCCCTTATCTTCTCCTTTCTGGGTGTGTGTGCTCTTGGTACTGGCAACACCTCAGAGAAGGAAATGGAAAGAAAAACGGTGTTGCTCCTACAGAACCTAGCGAGTTCCTCAAATCTTGCCTGTACCTCCATCGGACTGTTCCCCTCCAAGTCATTTCTGCCCAGGTGTAACGCCAGATGTGTCCTTTCATCCTGCTGCTTACCCCAGGAAGGAATATGACGCCTCACCTCCAGCGCAGTCATCCTTGGCATGCACTGTAGCATTGTACAGCATTGTTTTTTGCTCCCTTCCTTCCCCATTTTAGCCCCTTAATTATTGAGTCCCCCTAGAGTGCCACCCTACTGCCCCCTGCTTCCTGGGTGTCCTTTTGGCCTCTAGCTTTGTGTTGCGGGGTTTGGCTTCCTTTGGACTCCTCCTCATGTTCCATCCTGACTTGGTTTATGCTCCTGCTCATCTTCTGTTCCCCATCACCTAACCTATCCTGATTTTTTTTTTTTGTTTTTGTTTTTTTTGTTTGTTTTTTTTGGTTTTTACCCACACCCAGCATCTGTCTCTCTTCACCCTCTCCCTTTAGCCTTTCCTCAGACTCCCCCCTTCATCCCTGCAAACCCCTCCTGCATCACTGCTTGAGCATGAGCCAACTTCACCTGAGCTCCCTCTTATCTGCTCCTGGCCTTCACCCATCTGCATCACTGTATCTCTTTATTCGTTGTACTTCTGCCTGGTTTCCATCATCCCTGCAAACCCCTCCTGCATCACTGCTTGAGCATGAGCCAACTTCACCTGACCCCCTCTATCTGCTCCTGGGTCTGCATCACTGTGCAAGATTGTGCCAACTGTGCTTAATCCCCTTCCAGCTGTTCCTGTCCCACCCATCTTTGCAGAAGGTTTTGAGCACCGTACTCCACTTGGGGAAGTCTTCTTCTTCACCACCTCTCCTGTCTGCATATTTCCCCTCTCCTGCATCCTTGCCTGTGCATGCCCCAGCCTCCTCCTGCTGCTCCTGTCCTGCAGGGTTTCCTCCCTTTGATTTTCAGCCTCTCAGGAGCACAACTCCAGCTCTTCCAGTGCTTCCTTTCTACCTCTTTTCTTATGCCACAGTTCCTCTAGTGCCACCCTCTGGTGTGTCCCTAATGTGCCTGTCCCCTCCTCCACCCCTTCAGCCGCATGCAATGTGCCTGCCCCTCCTCCCCCCCTTGCACTGCACCTGTGATTCCCCCATCCCCCAGCCGCTCTGCCCCTGCCAGGACCTTTCCTCCAAAATGTCCTCGATTAGGATACCTAGGGGCAAACTATTTACTTCTACCCTCTGGCCCATTTCACTATGCCTATGTCATCCTTCATTCTGGGCATCTGTCTGACTTTTCCTGAGCCTACTGTCTTCCACTCCTCCTGATCCCTGGCCTACCCCTTTTCTCTAGCTACAGGCATCATTTTTGTGCCTCTAGACCTCCTTCTGTCAGTTCCCACTGACCCCTTTCCTCCTGTCTGGGCGTCCCTTTCCCAACTCTGGATTTGCTGCTGTCTGTTACCACCTCTGGTCTATCCCCTCTGGATCCCCTTCTATCCTCTCCCTCCCAAGCCCTTCGACTTCCGGAACAGTGTATCTGATCCTCCAGTGAATCCACTCAGCCCTTCCCACTCCTTTCTTGGCTTATACCATCCCCGTCTCTCTACCTCCTTTTCCCAGCCCCCTCCATTTAACCTCCACCTTAGCTTCCCCACTTCCTCCCTCAGCTGAGTGAGCTGCTTACGCATCATACAACCCCCCAATCCTCCAAACCCAATTTAGGATCAAAGCCGTTCCACAGCCACTGCACCCCACCACCCTGCCAAAGATCCCCCTCCTTGGGTCGCCCCTCCCTCTGTGCTGCCCTACCATTTCTTCTGTGTAGATGATCCAGATGGGGTGGGCAGAATGAGAAGAGATCTGGATAAACTAGCAAAATGGTCAGAAGAGTGGCAAGTGGTGTTTAACTCAAAGAAGTGCAAGATCGTGCGCATAGAGAAGAGAAACCCTGAAGCCACCTATAGGCTGGGAGGGGAGTTGCTGGCAGTCACAAGGGAAGAAAGAGACTTTGGCGTCATCATCACAGATGACCTGAAATCATCCAAGCAGACACCTAAAGCAGTAGGTAAGGCTAGAGGGATGTTGGGGTGTATTAGTAGGGGTATCACAAGTCAGAAGAGGGAGATAATCCCTCTTTACAAGATACTGGTTAGGCCCCATCTGGAATACTGCATGCAGTACTGGAGGCCATACCTTCACAAGGACATTAACCAAATTGAGGCAGTCCAGAGAAGGGTAACCAAAATGGTGCAGGGACTGCATCAGAAAACATACGAGGACAGATTAACTGAACTCAATATGTATACCCTAGAGCAAAGGAGGGAGAGAGGTGATATGATAGAAACATTCAAACACCTTAAGGGCATTAACCAGGTGAGAGTCTAACATGTTTAAATATAAGAAAAATAGCAGGACAAGAGGACACAGCATGAGATTAGAGGGAGGCCGATTAAGGGGGAATGTGAGGAAATTTTTTTTACAGAAAGGGTGGTGGATGCATGGAACAGCCTACCTCAGGAAGTGGTGGATATGAATACAGTGCAGGGCTTAAAACAGGCATGGGATAGGCATAAGGGAGCAATACAGAGGAGTATGAATAGATAGGCCATTGACAGAGCAAAGGCCTATGGCACATTCATAAGATAAAAAAAAAAAAATGGGCAGACTGGATGGGCCTCACAGTCTTTATCTGCCGTCAACTTCTATGTTTCTGTACTCAGATACAGTCCTAAAATCACATCTTATGTATCTTTGGGCCCCTGACCCTCACCCTCAGCCCCAACCCATAGTCAAGACTTTTAGAAATAATAAAGCGTGTGCAAATCATAGGCATCAAGAATTAATAACCATAGTCACCCAGTTCAAGTCCAAGACACCAAGTTCAGTTCCCCAGCACCTCCAGCATCAGTAGTCCAAGATCAAGTGACCTGTGACCTGCTAGCTCCTCCACTTCATATATGGCTCCTCCTCCCCTTCGTATGTAATAGGGGTCAGGGAGGGAGGATGGAAACAAACACAGCTCTCAGCTCTGCGGTTTGGCTGGCTTTTTAAACCCTGACTGCCTTGGCACCTCTCTCCCTGATTGGCCTGATCCTACACCACGGACTGCGGTTGGCCGGAGTCTTAAAATTTTTCCCTACCTACAGTATTGCCACAGATCCTACCTGATCTCCATCCAATTTTCCTACCCCCTCCTTCATTTTTCCCTAAGATTCCTTTATGCCTATTCCCATGTGTTCTTGAACTCCACTATTGTAGTGCATTTGCCCCCACCATCTCTGATGGAAGACTGTTCTAGGAATCCACCTTTTCTGTGAAGAAATACTTCCTCGCATCTCTCCCAAATCTATCTCCTCCAGCTTAACAGCACGTCGTCTTGTTCTAGAGCACCTTTTTTCTGAAATATACTTCCCTCCTGTACTTTATTTACCTGCATGAGGTATTTAAAGATCTCGATTATATCCCCCCACCCCACCCCTTTCCAGGGTGTTTATACATTGGTCCTTTAGTCTCTCATCGAAGGGTTTCTGATGCAGACCCAGACCATTTTAGTTTCTTTCATCTGGACAGCCTCTGTTCTGTCTATATCCTTCCAGAGATAGGGTTTTCAGAACTGGACACACTGCTCTAGTTGAGGTCTTACCAGCGATCTATACAGAGGCAACACCACCTCCGTCTTTCAGCTAATGATACCCCTCACTGTGCACCCCAGCATCCCGCTAGCCATCCCAACTGCTTTGTCGCACATAAAAACAGAGTGCCAGGAGTCATGATGACGCTCAGTGTAAGAGGCAGCTTCCATCCCCACTCCGTTAAGCATTACCATTAAACGAGGCATAAACCTGTTTAAAGTGCAATTCATTATTTTAAATGAATTCAGTACAACAGATTTCATTGGAGCACCTGTGGACCGACTCCTCCTGAAAGTGAATAACAGGAAGCTGCAACAAATGGACTGGTCAGATGCCCTTCCAATGCTGCCACAGTCCCAGGCAGTCAAGAGGCACAAGCAGGGCTCACCCTCTACTCCCCACCTGATCCAGATGGTCAGGAGGATACATCCAACAAACTGAACCGCCTTTTCATGGAGCTAGTGTCAATCAAAATAAAACTGAAAAACACAAGAGCTCACACAAGGCTGTGGTGCACTGGCAAATCAAGACATAAAGACAAAGGAACCAGGCAACTCACCACCACATATTTTACTAACACCGAAATGAAGTATTGGTTAAAACATTTTATTGCGCATCATGGTTCCTCTGACTTGTTTGTGGTCCAACTGGACCCTTTGAGAAAAGGTCAGTGGGACCAGAAAGAAGCGTCAAGCGAGGAGCGGATCATGTAAAATGTTTAACCAATACTTCATCACGGTGTCGGTCAAATATGTTGTGGCGAGTTGCCTGGTTCCTTTGTCTTTGTCAATCAAAATAACTCTGCTTTTGTTGGGGACTTAAAAGCTTTCAGACCTGCCCTAGAATCACTGGTGAATCGAGTGGACAGTGCTGAAGCCTGCACAAGCTGTATAGAAGACAGGCAAGAAAGATAATCAAAGAAACTCCAGGAGCTGAAGGAAAAAAGCAAAGCTGGGGGATTGTATTGAAGACCAGTAAGGGAGGAGTGGGAGAAATAATCTGGTGCCGGTGGGAATTCCAGAAGAAAACAGAAGGTGGGAACATACTTTCATTCATCCAGAAACTACTGCAGGAGGTGTTAGGACGACCCAAGACTGGGAACTGTATGCAGGATTGAACATACCCACTGCTTCTTTGGGGGGGGGGGGGAGAGATAAACCTAGACCCGTCATCTTGAAGTGCCTGAATTTCCAAGAAAAATTCTTTATACAGAATGAAGCTCAGAAACAAGACACGCTGATGTGGATTGGGTAGGGGAGTCTTTTACATTTTTACTGATGTTACTCTTGCAGTCCATGACAAACATGGCCTACACAGCTATCAAGCTAGCTCTCCATTCCGCTGAAATTAAGTTTCAAATGCTGCATCCCACTTGCCGTGTAGTGGCCACCACCTAGGGCACCCACGAGTTCCCCATCTGGGAGACTGCAAGTAAGGAACTGTTGCCTGCAATCTTCAACTTACCCTCAGATCAAGCTAACCAAGGTGGCAAGGCTTAAATGTGAAAAAAGCATGTGGACAGTCTTCAGATTTAGTGCTAGAACCTGTGGTGACAACAAGGGACTGATGTGAACTGGTTATGAAAATACAGGTGTGGTTGCATGATGGTACAGAACACCCCACCCCCCTTCACAGTAAGGTACTTTAGACACCCGGCTAACGTCAGAATGGTAGGTCGACTCAACAGCTTGCAACAGTCACCTTCTTCCTGCCTGGCACACAGTATTTTCCCACCTTTCACCCATTCAGCAGTGCAGCCACAGCTGGAACCTTCACTTACAGATTTTGGAACGCATCCCCTGATATCCTCACAGCAACAGGCAGACCAGCGGGACATCAACGGTGCTTTTTGACTGCAGACGTGACACTCCTTCTCTGAGTATCACAGAGAAGGCAAGCTCCATACAGTCACACAGCCATGATGATCTGAAAGGCAGTGATGCAAGTTCTGCGCATCGTTGATCAGCGCTGGACAGAGTAGCTGCTGTGCCCTGGCGTAACATGGTGATACTTACCTATTTGTCTGCCGATGATGCTGATGGTCCAAGATCACCGACTTCATCCCAGGTGGCGCTTGAACCTATGTTCCAGTGCTGGACATGCAAGTGTTAAAGGGACTCCCTTGCTAGGGGGTTTCTAAATGGACTTGGTGAGAGACTTTTTTTCCCCCTCATGGCTTATATCCATTGTCCACCAAAAGATGTTGGCGATCTGTCTGCCCTTACAAAGCGTGTGTGGTGGGAGGGGGATGGGGGACACACAAGTTTTCATGCATTTGTTTGCATTGCTAGGGCTCAATTCACACCTATAAAATGGCTCCTAATATGTTTTTCACCACAGTTTTTTTCTAAAATCAGAGGTTTGCTGTAATGCTGACAGTTGAATGATTACGAGCGGAGGGTCACCTTCATACGAGTCTTGATCAGACCTACCGACTGGTGTTTGGTGGTGCCACACTAGGTTAGACACCTTCAGTAGGTGACTGCTGGTGGGGAGTACTGAGCCACCCTTATTATTTGACATGGAACCTTTGTAAATGAGCACTTGTGCTGAAAGGTGATCTAAGTTTTCAGTAAATAAATATTAGTCCACCCTCAGTGTTTTATTACGGCTTTGTCATTCGCACCACTGGTTCTAGTTGGATATTGTGGTGAAATGCTGTTTGTAATTGTATTGTTACTTGTTATAACAGTTTTATTGCCTATTACACAGCTGATACACCTCTGTGTTATTGAATGTCGGGTACAAGTTGGTATATGGTGCAAAAAATAGTGTCACATACACATGGGAAACTAGTACTTGGACTCCTCAGAAAATATAGGTGTACTGTACTAGGTTGCAGACAGCTCTTACTTCGAGAAACAGATGTTGCAGCAGGTTACACCATTAGGACTGAAGCCGGCAGGCGCCAGGACTCCACGGAAATTTTAAAGCTACCAGTATTCAGCGGGGACCGCCTCCGACATCGGTCCCGACTCCAGCGTCAGGCACAGTACATAAGGAGGCAGTCCCCCAGTATCCCCCAGTTCTTTTCCCGCTGTCGACTCGTCAGCATCAGCCTCTTGGTCTCTACCTAGCGCACAACTTAGAACTTCAAGAGTTTCTTCAAAACTAATGTTCTCTCCAACTCCTTCACTTGAGGGACACCTTTCCAAGTGTGCCTGCGGAAAGCAGATCCCTTTCAAGGATCCTCATTCCTCCGTGCGGTGCTCAGGCCCGGACCACGGCACCAAGGCCTGCCCCTTTTGCCATGGGTTCAACAGCCGCACGAGGATCTGCCGTCAGAGGGCACATCAGGCTTATCTGCTGGAAGAAAAACTTAGCAGGATGGACCAAGAACCTTTCTCCAGGGGCGATTCTTCCTCCAAGGCCCATAAACACCGGGACAAACACCGGGAGAAATCAAGGTCCAGATCCCCGAACCGGGCCTCGGACTCCCGCAGCTCAGGCTTCACCAGATCGGACTGCTCTCCCTCCAGGGCTCGTTCTCGGCCCCCTCTGGTCAAAGTCCGGGCTTCAGGCGGTTCTTCAACTCTCCAGCCCATCAAGACTTCAAGGCCCTCGGCTTTCTCCACTCCCTCTCGGGCCTCTTCCAAGTCTTCCGAACGTCACAAGTCTTCCTTATCGACCCGACGTCGGGACCCTGACTCAGATTGGTCTGCAGTCCGGATCCACCACAGGAAGACCAAAGACCCTGGCGATCCCTAAAAGCGGACAGCCGGACCCGACGTCTGCCTAGCATACGAAGTCGACTAGGCATTCGCTGGGCGTTGGCCGGACCCGAAGGCGTCGGCCTCGCATTCACTGGAGCCGAATACCGCCCCCCAATCACCGGTGGACACTGGTCACAGGGATTCCACGGAGGAGGACACGACACTGCTTGAAGACCAGGTGGGCGATACTGAGGATGCCGGGCTCCCGAGGGAACCTTCACCCACCCTGGAGACATCTGCGGACCAGACGACCGACCCCGGTGACAGACCACAGGTGCCAGGCCCATCATCGGGCATGAATCTACAAGAAGAAAAGGATCTCTCTACTTTCTGGTGGGACTCCATCCGAAGGGATGTGGTCCCCGTAAAATCTCCTCCTCCTTCACCCCCTCCTCCACCCAAGGGGCCAGCAGGACGTCCACCAACCCCTAAGGAACAGACTCCACCTCCTAGGGGTAGATCCAAGGACAGGAGAATGCCTCCCTCAAGATCTCCATCCGGGTCCCCCAGCCCCAAGCGACCCAGACGTCGTCGGTACACTCCATCAGGGGAGGACTCCAGATCGGATATCTTGGATTATTCCAGATCTCCTCCTCCACTCAGCATTCCATCACCTGACCCACATGACCTTCCCAGGTCTCCTCCGGATGATCCCTCCTTCTCCGAGATCTTGAGGCACATCCAGGACAGCATGGGGAGAGATGCTGAAGACCTCGATCCCGAAAGACAGCGCCTTGCCCGTTATCTTCGGCAGAAAGACCCAGAGCCTGTGGTAGTGCCACCCTTGGTGGACACCTTCGCGGACGTCACCAAGGCTGCATGGAAGCGTCCGCACTCCATTCCCGCTGTGCTGAAGAAAGCTGGCTGCCTGTACAGGGTCCGGAAAGAGGACCAGTACTTGGCTCAACAACCTCTGGCAGACTCCCTGGTCATTACGGCCTAGCATGACCGGTCCCAAAGACCGCAACACATGAGCACACAGCCACTGGAACAGGAATCCAAACAACTGGATGCCCTTGGGAGGCGCATGTTTGCGGCTGCTGCATGCTCCATCAGGTCCCTGAACTACCTAACTAACATGGTAAAGTTTCAGAATGCCCTGTGGGAACAGGGCCAGAACCTGGTCAGTAAACTTCCAGATGGCGATCACAAGGCAGAGCTCCTAAATCTTCTCCGCACAGAGTCTGATGTGGGTACCCAAGTACTACGAGCCGCATACGATTCTGCAGACTCGTCCGCCAGAGCTGCAGCTTCAGGCATCTGTCTCCGGAGACACTCTTGGCTCCGTGTCTCCGGCTTCACCCCGGACGTACAGAAGAACATTCTTGACGTCCCCTACAACGGCGAAGTACTTTTTGGTGGACCCTCGGAGAAGGTGATCGCCAAACTTCAGGACGCTGGGAAGGCAGTCAGGTCTGTACAGGCCATGTACAGATCCAGGCCCGGTTCCTTTCGTAGGAACCAGATCCGTTTTCGCAGCCAGCAGCAAAGGCAGCAGCCACGTTCTGGCCAGCAACAAAGGCGCACTTTTCAGCGTAAAGCCCAGGCTAAGTTATCCCCAGGCAGAGGCGAACGCTACACTAAACCGGCCCAGCCTGCAGGGACCACTGCTGCCACAGCATGACTTCTTCCCGGCCCCCGCCCCTCCTTTGGATCAACGGGTACAAAAAGTCAGGGGTCGCATCGCTCGCCACTTTTTAGGGTGGCAGTCGATTACCGCCCACCGGTGGGTTCTCCAATTTGTCAAGAAAGGCCACCTCATAGAATTTCTCAACCACCCACTGGCAAGACCTCCCCTGCTTTCCCGTTACTCGGGTCAGCATGCCCTGCTCTTACAGCAGGAGGTGCCCATGCTTCTCGGAAAAGAAGCTATAGAGCACGTACCACGGAACCAGAGGAGTGCAGGATATTATTCTCACTTCTTTCTGGTTCCCAAGAAAACAGGGGACCTTCGTCTGATACTGGACCTCAGCGACCTTGACGAGTCGGTCCTGTACAGACGCTTCCTCATGGTGACCCTCCCAGGTCTGATTCCCATGCTCAAGCAGGGCGCCTTTCTAGCGTCCTTGGACATGCAGGATGCTTACCTGCATATACCCATTGCTCAAGCGCACAGGAAGTTTCTGCGCTTCAAGTTTAGGGTCACCATTATCAGTTGCGAGCCCTCCCCTTCGGACTGTCATCAGCACCTCTGGTAATTACGAAGTGCATGGCAGTCATAGCGGCGACTCTGAGGAGACAAGGCCATTACGTGTTCCCCTACCTGGACGACTGGCTTCTCATGGCACCCTCTCGGGGAGACCCTGATGTCCGCCATTCATTATACTCTGTAACTGTTCAAGACGTTGGGCATCATTATCAATCAAGAGAAGTCACATCTGGTTCCGTCACAGACTCTGCAGTTCATAGGTGCAGTTCTGGACACCATCCAGGGGAAAGCTTTTCTCTCTCAGGATCCCTTATCAGGGACATTTTGGCGAGGAAGATCGTTCCTGCCAGATTGGTCCTTTGCCTGCTCAGACACATGGCTGCAGCCATTGCAACAGTCCCGCTAACCCGTCTCCACATGCGGGCGACCCAGTGGATGTTACAGGTCCAGTGGGATCAAAAGCAAGACCATCTGCAGCTCCCAATCCGGATCACGAAGGCCATAACCCGGGATTGGCAATGGTGGCTAGATCCGAAGAATCTTATCGGCAGGAGTCCCCTTCATTGCGCCGTCTCCGATTGTGACGCTCGCCACAGACGCCTCGGGAAGCGTGAGATGGGGTGCACACCTCGACGGTGTCCGGTCTCAGGGCCTGCGGACAGCACAAGAGACTCTTCTCCACATAAATATCCTGGAAATAAGAGCAGTTCTTTACGCCCTGCAGGCCTTCCAGTCTGAGAGTTCACCGGGTACTCTTCTGTTACAAACAGACAATTCCGCGGTGATGTATTACCTCAACAAATATGGAGGCACCCATTCCTACCCGCTTTGCAGGGAGGCCATGAGGGTATGGGATTGGGTTTTGCAACACGGCGCAAACCTCATTGCTGTTCATGTCCCAGGAGTGGACAACGTCATCGCAGATGGCCTCAGCCGCTCTCGGGCCAGAGTCCACGAGTGGGAACTACTGCAGGAGGAAGTACAGGATTTGTTTCACAGGTGGGGTACACCAGAGTTAGACCTTTTTGCGTCCCCATCCAATGCAAAACTGCCCAGTTTTTGCTCGCCAGATCCAGGGCCTGGTGTTTTCTGGCGAGACGTGTTGTCCCTCTCCTGGGCGGGCAGATTCCCCTATGCCCCCCCCCCATTGATCCAGAGGGTCCATCTGAAACTTCGCAGAGAGTAAGTGACACTGATACTTATCGCGCTGTTCTGGCCCAGGCAGATCTGGTTCCCTCTACTACATCAGCTATCCCGGGAACCTCCGGTGCTTCTGCCAATCAGCTCTCACTTGTTGTCTCAGGAGGCGGGCTCCTTGGTCCATTCGGACCTTCGTTCACTGAGCCTGCACGCTTGGCTCCTAGAGACATAGCCATTTTCTAACGACCATGGTCTCGCAAGGTAGCTAGACGGTCTGGTGGCCACGAGAAAACCAGCCACTCATGCTACTTACACCATGAAATGGTGCGGTTTTTGCCTCTAGACTGTCCAGAAAAGTCTGTCTTGGACTACCTCCTGTCTCTCTTTCAGACAGGCTTGGCCTGCTCCTCCATTAAAGTACACCTCTGTGCCATCTCAGCCTATCACATTCCTATAGGCCAACGCACCATATCTCAATTGGACACGGCACAAGCCTTCCTGAGAGGTGTTCTCCACCTTAGACCTCCAATTAAGGATCCAATTCCACCATGGGATCTACCCTTTGTCCTGGAGCAGCTAACGCTGCCACCCTTTGAGCCAGCCACGGATTGCGAGCTACATCTTCTTACTTGGAAGATGTTGTTTTTAGTTGCCGTTACCTCGGCCAGAAGAATTTCTGAACTTCATGCACTCATGTGCAAAGAGCCTTATTTGGTTTTTCACCAAGACAGGGTATCCCTATGGACTAATTCTAAGTTTCTGCCCAAGGTGGTCTCAGCTGTCACCCTTAATCAGGACATCGATCTACTAGTGTACTTCCCCAAGTATTCTAATCGAGGAGAGGCCCTGTTGCACACTTTAGATGTGCATAGGTGTCTGTGATACTACATGACCAGAACCAAACACCACCGAAAATCGGACCAGCTTTTTGTCTCCTTTGCCCACAGGATGATGGGAGCTCCTGTTTCCAAGCAGTCGCTGTCCAGGTTGCTCATTCACTGTATCATGTTCTGTTACCAGAAGCGCAACAAACCCTTACCGGGCGTGGTCTAGGGTCATTCCACAAGGGGGGTGGCTACCTCCTTTGCGGCCCTAAAGAATATGTCCACGTCAGCCATCTGTGCTGCAGCTACTTGGAGCTCCGTGCACACTTTCATCAGGCATTATAGCCTGGATATTGCATCGAGGCGAAGAGCAGATTTTGGTCTAGCAGTCCTTCAAGGACTTCTGTCCTAGGTTCAGGTTCTATTAAGGATTTCTACCTTCCCTCCTCCCAATGGTGTGGGATTTCCATTATTGCTTGGGAATCAGTCCTAATGGTGTAACCTGCTGCAAGAGCTGTTTCTCGAAGTAAGATAGTACAGTTATGTAAGAACTTACCATAACAGTAGATCTTCGAGAACAGCTCTTGCAGCAGGTACATCCCTGTTGGAGGTAGATTCTAATTACAACATCCTTCTCTTAGGATCAGGTGTTCTCAGCATCTCTCCGATTGCCATTTGATGGCGGATCCTTAGTCTCCTCTTCTGATGTCATCCAGCGGCCGGGAGACTCCGGCGGAAGAACTGGTGATTCTGGGGGACCACCTCCTTATGTACTGTGCCTGACGGGGTGGGACTGATGTCTGAGGTCAGCTAGCTAGAAAATATCCATGGGGTCCTGGCACCTACCGGCTTCAGTCCTAATGGTGTAACCTGCTGCAAAAGCTGTTCTCGAAGATCTGCTGTTACGGTAAGTTCTTGCGTAACTGTACTTTACTCCAGGAGGGTTTACCACGCAGAGACAAATCCACAGTAATGGCAGCTACTTCTTGCTGCTGTACAACATGAAATCTCAAATGGGGCCCTAACTGGGGAAAAGAGGTACCAGATTCTCAGATATCCTAAGGCTTTAGGAACCAGGATGGAATTTCTTCAAGAGACCCACACATTGGTACACCAGTCTGCACTCCGGAGGAGTGTGTGGACCAGGTATTTGCAGCAGGGTTTAGCAACAAGCAAGCAGGAGTTATCATTCTAATATAGAGAAGAATGCCTTTTCAACTGATTGAGCAAGATGCAGATCCACTAGGACGGTATATCATAGGGGCATCCTGGGTGGATCAGAAATTGTCCTCTTCTCAGTACATGGGCCAAATGCAGAAAAAAATGCCTTTTTTTTTTTTTTTTTAAACAACACTTCTGCCCAGACTCTCCGCACTTACCAGCTTTCTCACAGCAGGGGCTGGGGACTGGAATCTGGTCCTTGATAATGCAGTGGACAGATCCATGACATGGCAGGTAGGCCTCTCTTCCACCCAAAGGGCATTTAGAGAGTTTCAGGATTCACTCGGTCTAGTAGAAAATGGAGTGCACTACATCCAGACACCAGCGAGTACACATTCTGGTCGGTTGCCCGTGGCACCTCTTCTAGAATTGACTTTCTCCTTGTAAGCCTAGAAGTACTCAGTGTTGCTACACATTGTGAAATCCATAATAGAGTTGTCTCTGATCACTCTCAAATAGGCATATCTTTCTTGCCACCTGGTCAGGCAGAGTGTGACAGAACCTGGAGAATAAATAATTTACTAAAGGAGCCTCCGAGACCATGCAAAACAGTATCTCAGACTCTAAGAATCCCTTACTATGCTTGACAAATGCATTCAGCCTGCAGGTCTGAACTGCCTCGTAGAGTGGAATATACATAAATTATGGAATGCAGAACGCAAGGTAAAATCCCTGCCTTGAGGTGGCGCTGTATTCCACCACTTAAAGTCAGATTAATTTCTCTGCCTGAAGCAGCAAGTTGCCCCGAAGAGAGCTCTTCAGCAGCTTCGCTTTAACATTTTATTTCCTCCCGTTTCTCTGCCTCTTAGACTAGTTGAATAACTTTTTTGGAGGTTTGCTAATTTTAAGTTTCTCCGGTATCTCAGCAGTTCCTGAGACCAGAGAAACTCTTTATTCTTTTTTGGCTTTTTTTTTTTTTTTTGGTCAAACCACATTTAGTATCCTCTCGTTTAGCAGAGCCTATCAGGAGTGCCTTAAGGCACTAAATATGTTCTTACTGGAAACCAGAAAGGACAGGGGAGATACAAGGGACCTTCAAGTTCCTTAAAGGAATTAATGTAAACTGTAGGGAACTATTTACCCTGAATACCAACTCGAGATCACGTGGAAATTAACATAGTGGTCACCTGGGGCAGCTTGACCAGGAAGGAGGATGGGAATAGGGATTCGGAAGGTAAAAAAAAAAAGTTTAAATAGCGGTCCGACTGCTTTGGGAACCAGGCCACATATCTTTTATTACCCTTCTTGGGAACCGCATTTTGGTCTCTTCTGACAAATTGGCATGGCAGAGACCCAGAAAGAGAACCAGACCTACGGGCCTTGAAGACTGTGTCAAGTGTTTAAATTACTGGCCAAGATGGACGATCATGAATTATATTTAAATTGCATGGGTCCCAGCCATATCTTTTCCTGTTGTGAACTCTGCAACAAGTTTTGCCCTAAACCACATAAAAATTGATTGTGAATGAACAATAAGTAATGCTCAAATAATCGTTGGACAAATACTGATTCTTTTAGAACCCTCTTCCCAGGTTCTGGAAGAGGAGGCAGGTTGGGAGATTAAAGCATAATGAGGGATCCTCTGGAAGAACGTAAGAAAAGCTTTGGCAGATGGGGACCATGCGATCCATCTAGTCTGCCCTAGAAATTACCCCCTTCCCTATGCAGCCTTCGTCCTAACTTGTTCTTTGTCTGTCCTATGCGAGTTTGAACTCCCTGATTGTCTTTGATGCTGCATCCTCCTGGAGCAGGCTGTTCCATGGGTCTATCACTCTCTCTGTGAAGAAGTACTTCCTGAGGTTGCTTTTGAACCTTCCTCCTACCAGTCTTATGTCATGCCCTCTCGTGCATGCTGCTGTGTTCTTTTGAAATAATTTGCCTGTCTGAGCTGCGTTAAATCCCCTCACCTACTTAAATGTTTGTCATGTCCCCTCTGTGTCTTCTCTGCTCAAGGGAGTATAGATTCAGCTTCCTGAGTCTTGCTTCATATGACCTGTGATGCAGTCCATGCTCCATCTTAGTTGTCCTTCTGTGCACCATTTCTGAACTGTCAATGTCCTCCTTGAGGTGAGGTCTGCAGAACTGAACGCAGTACTGAGTGTGGCCTCACCAGTGACCTGTAGAGGGGCATGATAACCTCCCTCTTTATACTAGAAATATCTCCACTTATACATCCGAGGATGCCACCCGCTTTCTCGCATTGTTTTCCTACCTTTAATTTGTCAGTGATGATTATGTCGAGATCTCGCTCCGTTTGTGTCTCTGAAATTGATGTCCTCCCTGTGTGTACTTTTTTCCAGGGTTCCTCTTTCCCAAGTCCATTACCTTACACTTTTTTGGCGTTAAATTGCAACTGCCAGTCCCAGGACCAATCCTCTAGCCGTCTAAGGTCAGCTTTCATGTTGTCGGCTCCTTCCCTTGTGTCCACTCTGTTGCAGAGTTTTGTATCTGCAAACAGGGAAACCTTCCCTGTTAGTCCATTCGTTATGTCTGCTATAAATATGTTAAATGGGATCGGTCCCTGTACTGATCCCTGCGGAACGCCACTGGTCACCCTACCCTCCCTTGACAATGATCCATTGACTAGCACCCTGTGGTTCCTGTCGTTTAGCCAGTTACTGATCCAGCTGACCATCTTCTGGCCAACTCCCGTATGTTTCAGCTTGTTGGCTAGCCTTCTGTGAGGGACGGTGTCAAAGGCCTTCCTGAAATCTAGTTATACAACGTCCACCGCCCCTCAGAGCGTCCTGCTGTGAAGCCATGTTGCTTTGGGTCCATTTTTCCAGTATCTGGTGGGTACGCCACTATCCTCTCTTTTAGTAGTGACTCCTTCATTTTCCACACAATTGAGATCAAACTGACAGGGCGGTAACTTCCTGCCTCTTCCTTATTTCCGCTCTTGTGTAAGGGCACAACTGTTGCCTGTTTCCAGTCCTGATGTATTTTTCCACTGTCTAATGATTTGGTGAAGAGCTCAGCCAGCGGTGTAGCCAGTTCCTCTCAGAGCTTCTTTGATATCCTAGGGTGTATGCCATCCGGTCCCATGTGTTTACGCTTTCAGTTTAAGCTGTTTTAGGACCCTTTCACTTGAGAAGGGGCTAGTATCTGCTCCCCGAGTATCTTCCTTTTTCCTGCTCAGTGTGGGACCTTTGCCACTGGCTTCTATGGTCAAGACAGAGCAAAAGAACTCGTTTGGCACTTCTGCCTTGTCCTCGTCAGTCTCTGCCATTTTACCTTCCTTGGTTGCTAGTGGACTGTTCCTCCCTTAGTTTTTCTTTTTTCTCTTGTGTATCTATAGAAGGTTTTGTCTCCCTCCTTAACACCTTGTGCTATTTTTTCTTCTATCTATACGTTTGCCCTTCTAACAGCTTTCCCTGCCTTCTTTAACTAGTTCTTGTATTCTTCCATGTCTGCTTTGTGTTTTGTTTGCTTGAATTGTGTAAAAGCCTTTTTCCTTCTCTTTGATTTTGGATGCTACTTCGTGAGAGAACCAGAAAGGTCTCTTCCTTCTTTTGAACTTGCTGATCTGCTTAGTGCATACAGTTGTTACTGTATGCAAAGCAGCCTTCAGAGTATTCCAGCAGTCCTCTACATCTCGTGTGATTCCTCCTCCTAGCATGAATGCGATCATAGTTCTCATTTTGGGGAAGTTGGCTTTTCTGAAATCTAGTACCTTGATTTTGGTTTGACTATTTTCTTCCATATTGTTCACAGTAAACCAGAATGAACTGCGATCACTGACGCGTTATCCCTTTGCTGGGCAGGGAGTTTTCTCTATGCCTTCCCTCTCATTCAGAGATTTCTACTAAAGTTACAGGCAGAAGAGGCCCGAATGATTCTCGTAACCCCCAGATGGCCTCGGTAGATTTGGTTCCCACTCCTGCAACGGTTATCCACGGAGCCTCCAATTCTGCTGCCCATATGCTCGCAGTTGCTGTCCCAGGAACAGGGGTCGCTGGACCTTCGTTCCTTACACCTGCATGCTTGGCTCCTTCAGACGTAGCTCAACACAGATACGGGGTTTCCCCGGAAGTGGCGGCAGTCCTAATTTCGGCGAGGAAGCCCTCCACCCGCTCCGCCTATGCAATGAAGTGGAAGCGTTTTTGTTTATGGGCCTCGTCACAGTATTTGGACCCCGTCACTTGTCCAGTGAACTCAGCGTTACAGGACCTCCTCTCCTTGTACCAACGTGGCCTGAGTTACTCCCCTATCAAGGTGCATATGTGGGCTGTCTCCACCTATCATGCTCTCATTGGAGATAAGGCGTTGGCACAATTGGATGTCGCCCACACCTTTTTGAGAGGAATTTTACATATGAGACCTCCCATTCGGGACTCTATTCCACCTTGGGATGTCCTTTTTGTGTTGGAGAAGCTCACCCTCCCTCCCTTTGAGCCAGCAGTGGATTGTGAGCTGCGTTTTCTTTCTTGGAAGGTTTGTTTTTTTGGTTGCTATTACCTCAGTTTGAAGAATATCCGAGCTTCAGGCTCTGATGTGTAAAGAGCCGTATTTGATTTTCCACAGGGAAAGGGTTTCCCTTAGAACAAATCCTAAGTTTCTTCCGAAAGTGGTCTCGGAGTTGACCCTCGACCAGTTGGTTGACCTTCTAGTTTATTTTCCTTTCCTATCTAATAGAGGGGAGGCTCTCCTTCACACACTGGATGTCCACAGGACTTTGAGGTATTACCTCAAATGGACGGCTACGCACCATCAGTCGGAGCAAATCTTTGTGGCCTTTGCACCACAATGCTTGGGCTAACTGGTGACCAAGCAGACGATATCATAGTGGATGGTCCACTGCATTTCCTTCTGCTACGAAAAACACAGTAAGCCCCTACCGGGCCTGGTTAGGGGTCACTCCACCAGAGGAGTGTCTGCTTCTTTTGCCACCCTTAGAAATCTCTCTATCTGGGACATATGTACGGCTGCTACCTGGAACTCTGTACATACCTTTGTCAAGCATTACAGCTTGGATATAGTCTCCAGACGCCAAGCCGGTTTTGGTCTGGCTGTTTTGCAGGGACTTTTGTCCTAAAGTCTCTGGAGTCAGCATATTCCACCTCCCAGGGTCATCTACCTCTTTGGCGTGGGACTGCTTTGTATTCAGTCCTGTGTTATAGCCTGCTGCAAGAGCTCCCACTCTTAAGTGAGATAGTACAGTTATGTAAGAACTTAACGTAACAGTAGATCTTCGAGAGGAGCTCTTGCAGCAGGCATTACTTTCCCACCAGCATTCCCCCTCGAGGTGTGCAGGTCCATCTTCATTTACATCTCCACTGTGTGCTTCGTCTCCTTCTCTTGTCAGGGTTTGTTTGCGGGCCTTGGCGGGAGAGCTGAGGTGGAGCTGGGTCCGCCCCCTTTTGTACCAGGTCCGACGTCGGGTGCGGTCCCTGCTGTATAAGCTAAGTTGAAACGTAAGGGAGCAAGGTCACATAAACCATGCTGGTGGTCCAGTGAGGTACAGGTAGCAGTCAGAGAAAAGAAGGCGGCCTACAAAAAATATAAAACAACAAGAGGGGATAGGGATAAGGAAATGTACCAGCTTGCATCTAGAAAAGTCACCCGTATGGTGAGGGCAAAGTCAGTAAAGAGCAGCGGCTGGCACAGGATACATGGAGGGAAAAGGGTTCTTCCGGTACATTGGGAGGCGGAAAAAAACTAAGGGCCATCTCAGCAGATTGAGATCAGAAGGAGGGTGGGTGGAAGGGCGAGGACCAGGCAGAGGTATTGCACAGTACTTTGCCTCTGTGTTCACTAGGGAGGGGATGGGATATCTACAAAGCAAGGCATGAGAGGGATAGAAGCGGCAGTGAGTGGGATCAGGGAGCAACAGAAATGGAGCAAGAGGGAGGGAAAGGTACCCTAGGGGTGTCACATCTGGATAAGGATAAAAAGACCAGTAAGGTGGAGGGGACGGATGATGCTGTCTCCGCCAAAAGGATGTGGTTAGCCCTCAAGGCCCTAAAGAAAGACAAATTTCCTGGGCCGGATGGCATTCATCCGAGAGTACTATGGGAATTGGCGGACCTACTGGCTGCACCCCTGGCGGAGCTTTTCAGCAGGTCACTTGAGACAGGGAGGGTACCTAGGGATTGGCGAGAGGCACATCTGGTACCAATCCATAAAGGGGGGTCGAGGGAAGTACCAGGTAACTATAGACCCATCAGTTTAACCTCGGTGGTGGGAAAATTAATGGAGAGTATACTAAAGGAACGTTTGGGGGTGTACTTGGAGGAGGTGGGAGGTCTGGATAGTCGACTACATGGGTTTGTGCCAGGTAGATCATGTCAAACCAACCTTGTGGAGTTCTATGAATGGGTAACATCAGAACTGGACAGGGGTAAGCCTGTGGATGTATTATTCTTGGACTTCAGCAAAACGTTTGACTCTGTCCCCCACAATGGTCTGGTGGAGAAACTGATGGGGTTAGGAGTAGGCCCTTTGATGATCAGATGGATTGAAAACTGGCTAGCTGGACACACTCAGAGAGTAGTGGTCTGTGGGGAGCTCTCGAACCCTAGAGAGGTTGGTAGTGGGGTACCACAGGGCTCGGTCCTGGGTCCAGTCCTGTTTAATGCATACATATCGGACATCAGGGAGGGTATAGGGTGTGAAATGAGTCTCTTCGCGGATGACCCCAAGATGGGAGCAGTAGTTGAGGGAGAAGAGGGGAGGTTGGCCCTGCAAGGGGACCTGGACACCCTGGAAAGCTGGCTCACACATGGAAATTAAATTTCAGTATCACCAAGTGCAAGGTGTTGCATCTTGGTCGGGAAACCCTAAACACAGGTACACCCTGGGAGGGCGAGGAGGCCTCAATAGGGAAAAAGACCTAGGGGTCATGGTGGATACATGTATGAATAACTCTGAGCAGTGCAGGAGGCAGCTAGCAAGGCAAACAGGATGTTGGGATGCATCGTAAGGGGGATCACCTCTAGGAGCAAGGAAGTGATTCTGCCGCTGTACAATGAACTGGTTAGACCACACCTTGAGTACTGTGTACAGTACTGGAGACCACACTTGAAGAGGGACATACAGCTCCTGGAGAGGGTACAGAGGAGGGCAACAAAGATGATACGAGGGCTAGGGGATTTGACGTATGAGGACAGACTTGAGCTCTGCCTGTTTTCATTGGAGGAGAGGAGAGGAGAGACAGGGGGGACATGATTGAGGTCTTCAAGTAAGTCAAGGGAATAAATAGGGTAAACATGGAGGGGATCTTTAGACTAAAGCAGGGAGGTATCACCAGAGGGCATGGTTTGAAGGTGGAAGGGTGGGGGGAGGAGGAGGTTTTCACTGAGAGAGTGGTGGACCCTTGGAATGCACTGCCTGGTGAGCTGGTTCAGAGATCCACAGTGGAGGCTTCAAGAGGGTGGGACAGACACAGAAAGTGGATGTATCAGATGATGGCCTGTCCGGGGGATGGATGATAGGGGTTTCTGGAGCACAAGGGATGGGAGGGTCTCGGCACCCAACTAAGGATCTAGGTTCGAGCAGACTCGATAGACCGTAAGGCCTAATCTGCTGGCAAATAGTATGTTAGTATGTATACTGCTGGCTGAAAATGTTTCCGGAGGGTCCTGGTGCCTGCGGCATAGTCCTGAGTGTTTTAGCCTGCTGCAAGAGTTCCTCTCGAAGATCTACTGTTACGGCAAGTTGTTGCGTAACTGTACTTTTCTTTCAGGGACCAGTTCAGGGCCCTCCCATTTGGTTTCTCCTCGGCCCCAGTGTTTACCAAATGCCTTGCTGTGGTGGCAGCCACCTGCGTGCCAGGAGGTTCAGGTTTTCCTTACCTGGACAATTGGCTCCTGGCGGCCCCATCCAGGAGGATCTCCTGCGCTCCCATTCCCTTACCCTGCAGGTTTTCACCAGCTTGGGTATTACCATCAACCAGGCCAAGTCCCATTTGATCCCATCTTAAAGACTCCAGTTTATCAGGGCGATCCTGGATGGCGACCTCCGGTATGGCCTTCCTGCCTCTGGACAGGGTGGCCACCCTTCAGGCTCAGGCACACCTTTTGTCCAGCCACAGGCGGGTCCTTCGCCTCCTCGGGCTCATGGCGGCTGCCATCCCGACGGTGCCTCGCGCTCGGCTCCACATGAGAATCTCTCGGTGGATGCTTTAGTCTCAGCGGAATCAATTGGTGGACGACTTGGAGACGCGAGATCCTGGTCTCCTCTCCGATGGTTCGGGACTTGCATTGGTGGATGGTTCAGGAGAAGCTATGCTGAGGAGTTTCCTTCTGTCTTTCTCCCCCCTCCCAGATTCTGACAATGGATGCCTCAGGCAAGGGTTGGGGAGCCCACCTGGGATCTCAACGGACCCAGGGCTCTTGGTCCAAGCTCAGGCAGACTCTTCACATCAGTGTACTCGAGCTGAGGGACGTCCTGTATACCTTAGAAGCTCTACAACTGTATCTGCTTCCCCGGTCATCTGGCTGTTCAGACTGACATGTGCGTAGTCTGGTACATCAACAAACTGGGAGGAACTCGTTCCTACCCTCTTTGCAGGGAAGCGGTGTGGGTTTGGGATTGTGCGATAATTCACAACCTTACCTCCCGGCGGTTCATGTTCCGGGGGTCACGAACACTTTGGCAGACCACCTCAGCTGGTCATCCGCCCAAGCGCACGAATGGGAACTAGATCAGGGGGTAGCAGAGGATGTCTTCCTACGTTGGGGAACCCCTCAGATAGACCTGTTTGACTCTTCTCTCCTCTCAACGCAAAACTTTCTGTCTTCTGCTCGCTTGCTCCAGGGCGTGGAGTTTTTTAGAGATACGCTCTGTCTGTAAATTGGAAGGGCAGATTCGTCTATGCCCCCCCCCCGATCCCGTTGATTCCGGGGGTCCTACATAAACTGTTCAGAAGGAGCACACATGATTCTCATCGCTTCATTCTGGCCCAGGCAAGTTTGGTTCTCTCTTCTGCAACAGTACTCAGAGAAACCTCCTCTTCTCTGTCGCAACTCTTGTTGACCCAGGATCAGGGGACCCTGGTCCATCCAGGTCTCAGATCCCTTCAGCTGCATGCGTGGCTCCTGCAGACGTGATTTAAACCAGGTTCGGGGTTTCGTCGCAGGTGGTGGAGATTCTAGTGGAAGCCAGAAAACCCTCCACTCGTTCCACTTACACCATGAAATGGAAAAGGTTCTCTGTTTGGGCCTCTTCCAGAGCTTTCGAGCCATTCTCCTGCTCTGTTGGGAGGCTCCTGGATTACATGCGTCACCTCTAAGACCTGGGTCTCAGCCACTCCTCCTTGAAGGTTCACATGGCTGCTATTTCCGCTTACCATGTTCCCTTTGGGGACAGGTTTTCTGCGCAGCTGGAAGTCGCTAAGACTTTCCTTAGGGGGTCCTTCATTTGAGACCCCCCATTCGTGCACCTGCCCCTCCTTGGGACTTGAATTTAATTCTCGAGAAGCTTACCCTGCCTTCCTTTGAGCCGGCAGCGTCTGCATATCTTAAGTTCCTTTCCTGGAAGGCTCTCTTCCTGGTGGCCATTACCTCCACTTGACGAATCTCCAAGCTTCAGGCCTTAATGTGCAAAATCCCGTACTTGATTTTCCACAAGGGACGTGTGGCTCTGTTAGCGGAATCTACGCTGAATCAGTCCATGGGATTGCCTGCGTTCTTTACGCAACATTCCAATCAAGGGGAGTACCTGTTGCATACTCTGGATGTTCACCGGATTCTGAGATACTACACCAACAGGACTAAGGATCTCAGAAAGTCTGATCAACTGTTTGAGTCTTTTGCTCGCAAGAGAGAGGGCAGTGCTGGTTCCAAGCAATGCCTTTCTAAATGGTTGGCTCATTGCATCACTTTCTGTTATGACAAGTATCACAAGACCTTGCCGGGTCAGGTGAGAGGACACTCCACTAGGGTTGTGGCTGCCTTTGCCGCTTGTTTCAAAAATGTGTCGGCGGCTGACATTTTTGCAGCCGCAACTTGGACTTCTGTCCATACCTTTACGAAACATTGAGTTTGGACATTGCCTCTCGCCGTAGAGCTGGCTTCGGGTTGGTGTAGGAGGTCAGTGGGATTCACACACAAGGACACCAGGATGAAGAACCAAAAAAATAGCTTTTATTCAGAATTCAAATTAGTAAATTAAGCGAACTTGTCGCCAAAGTAAAAGAGGAGAAAAATCCAAAATAAAACTATAATTCTGCAATACCAAGTTTTCACCACTAGGAGGTACTAGTGTCAGGTATGGGTCAGCTCCTTGCTGATCCCTACGATGATCTGATCTTTTGACAGAAGATGTCCTCCTTATATAGTGCTAGCTAGTCACATGATGGGAAGTCTCCTCCCTTTTTGTATTTTTAATAACAAAACTTTTTAATTCAGGCACATACAACCAGTTATATAATATCAGGCATATTCAATACAAGAATATAAGGTTTCTGGTTAGTTCAGTTGTGATTTAACATCATATAAACAAAAATTGCAAAGAATGGGTTGTCCCAATGTCCAACTGACTCCTCCCTTTAGCTCTCTGCCTATAAAGATGATGTAAAAATGACCGGCCGACTCTATAGAGAATGAAGCAGAAGCTGAAGAGAATCAGAGGGCATTCAGAACAAACACCAGTCTAGGTTCAGTGTTCAAACATAAGGGTAAATATATTTCTATTTACTTAATAAAGGTTCTCTCACTGAATTCTAACAACCTAGGCTTAATATACATGGTTTAAAACATCTCACAACAACAAAAAGCAGCAAAATGAGGCTTCTCAAAGGAACTGTTGTGCTAAAGCATCTATCTTTTGCAAAGCTTATGCTACAAAGATAAAATGCCATTTCTCATGTTGTTTCCTTTAAACTTGAGACTCTTTCCAGGGGCATTTTAAACTGTTATTCCTAAATTAGTCTATCTCTGCATTGTGCAGGCTTATCAGGACTTTTGTAGGGGATTTTGTTTGTTTTACATAACTTCTAATGGCTGCTATTTAAAAAACACTTCTAACTCAAGCACAGTTACAGATGTTTACAAGGCTGTGCAAGGTTAATTTCTTTGAACAAAACAAGGCTCAAACAGCCTAAAGACATGTATTTAAACCTCACAGCGCTTTTTGGGGAAAATGAAAAGTTTTACCAAGCCGCGTTAGCGCTAGTTTACGTGTTCGCGAGGCTCTAGTGTGCATGATCGCGCAGGCGAGTGTGCGCACAATCAAGGAGCAATACGTTCAAGGATCTGGAATTTAGATTTGAGACCACAAGCAGTTCAGAGATAGATAAGACATCAGATAGGTGGCCTTCCTGTCTGATGGGGAAACCAGGGACTTAGAAAAAAGAAAGAAAGAAGTATGTCTGCTGTTGCAACAGATTTTAAAGGAGTTTAGAAAAGGGGGGGGGGTCTTTGTAGCATCCCAGTGATCCTTTCACAGTTGGCTCTTCTGCAAGGCTCCTCTCCTAAGACCTTCACAGCCTGAGAATCTGTGTATGAGTAGTTTCCTCCTCCCGTGAGCTTCTCTTTTTTTTCCAGACTTCTTGGGACTCAATCCTATATGTAATTACCTACTGCAAGAGCCCTCTCGAAGTAAGATAGTGCAGTTACGTAAGAACTTACCATAACAGTAGATCTATGAGAGGGGCTCTTGCATTAGGTAATCCCTTCCCGCCCTCCATCCCCCTTAGCTTTTTCAGCTCCTTTTCCAGGGGGAGAATTTCTGCTTCTCTCTTGTCTCGCCTTTGGCAGGAAAGAACTGGAATGCGGGCGTGGGGGACCGCCCCTTTATACTGACGTCGCATGACATCGGTCACCTGACGTGGGGCGGTCTCCCGCCAGAGACTGCTAGCTAGAAATTCTTCTGTGAGGTCCTGATGCCTGCCGGCTTCAGTCCTATATGTAATTACCTACTGCAAGAGCCTCTCTCAAAGATCTACTGTTACGCTAAGTTCTTTACGCAACTGTACTTTTTGTTCGACCCAGAAAGAGAGGGCACTTGGGTTTCCAGACGATGGTTGGCCCATCGCATTTTGTTCTGCTGCAGCAAGCATGGCCAAGGATTGCCAGGGACAGTGAAAGCCCATTCCAGTAGGGTATGGCTACCTCTGTGGTCTGTTTCAAAGGGATCTCAGCTGTTGACATTTGTGCTGCTGCCACCTGGAGCACCATCCATACTTTCACCAAGCACTACAGTCTGGACATTGCTTCTAGAGCTCAAGCAGGCTTCAGCTGGGCTGTCTTTCGGAGCCTCCTTTCTTAGGCTTTGGTTGGTCTTCCTCCCAGACTGTTCTGCTGCACCTGTAACTGCTTGGGACTCATTCCTGCAGTGTGACCTGGTAGAACAGTTACATAAGCACTTGCCATAACAGTAGATCTTTGAGGGGATCTGAGTCATCAGGTCTGCCTTCCCTCCCACTACCATCCTATTATGGGGCTTTCCTCTCGGAACTGTCTTAACTGGTGTATCCAGCCTTTTTATTTTGGCCTGGGCACCTTTCTCTCTCTCCTTGGTTCTCCATGGCACAGGTTTGCTCCCCTAGTTTCTGGGGGAAATAACTGAGGAGCGGGGCCGCTCACGCCTTTATAAGGTCGGTGATGTCTGCATGGTCGACCCAAGTGGCACTGCTGGTAAATTTTGCGTATGGGTCCTGCTTCACCGACGGTGACGTTCCTACGGTGTGACCTGATAACTGAGATCCCCTCAAAGATCTACTGTTGCGGTAAGTTCTTGCATAACTGTTGTATACCATGACATCCCTAGTCCTAAGACTTCTCTTACGCAGTTAGAGTGCGTCTCAGCTAGAGTGGGAGGATAGCCCATCCCATCAGACTGTCTGCAGACTGTGCCTGCACACAACTGGAATTGCCAGTAATGGAATATTATTCCGTTTTGGTCACATGTGTGCATATACAGTGAGATGGCAGTAATGGTGGAGAAAAACTTCTTCACATTCCGTTCTTACAGTGCCTTCCGGGCTCTCTGGAGTTGGTAAAGCTGTGGTAATATGGATGCTCTGATCACAAGTTTATTGCCCGGGTGTTCTCAACACCACTGCACTGTTTTTGAAGGGGATCCGGGTTCTGATGATGTGTCCAACTTCAGTCATCTAGTATACTAGTGCTAATCTTCTGATACAAAACATTAGTTGGGCAGAGGCTGTGCTTCCAGGCAGACATTACAGTCTTGTTTCTCACAGGCCTTCGGATTGGTTCCTTAACATGTACAACAGTGACATTGGGGTTAGGTTACAGGGTAAAGTGAGTCTGTTCGCTGATGACACTAACCTGGGGTAGTAGATGATAAGATCGGTAGCATGAAAAAGGATGTAGAGAAGGTGGAGCAGTGGTCTAACATGGCAACCAAGATGCACTGCCAAACATTGTGAAGTGATACAGATTGGAAACGAAAATCCACAGACGGAATATCACATCGGTGGGGTGAAGGTAGATCACTCAAAGTAGGAAAGGGTCCTAGGGATTATAACCATCATTTGGAAGCCTTTTCCCAGTGTAATAAGGCATATGGGAACGTTAATTAGATGCTGAAATGCATCTGTCTTGATTTCACTAGTCCCAACAAAGAGATAGTATTTCCGCTGTACATATGTTGTTGGATCACACCTGCAGTACTGCATGCTGTTTAGGAATGTACATCTAAACAACAGGAAGAGGTTAGAGACTGTTCAGTGTAGAGCTACACAGATGATCCAGGACAGCAAGGAATGATCAATCTGGGAAGGTTCCAAGGAGGAAAAGGGGGCATGATGGAAATCTACAGAAACATCCAGGGACATAGTTGCAGCCACCAGGGGCATGACCTTCAGCAGGGATGGGGGATTCAAAAAGGCTGGCGGATAGGTGGAACATCCTACCCAGCAAAGTGACTTCTGCTTTGACTATCTTGGGATTAAAAACAAAGGGATAGTTTCAAGGTGTAATTAAAAGTTAAAATGGAGGTAGGGGGCAGGTACGTTGTGTAAGGGCCGATGAAAGCTACAGTGAAACAACGAGGCAGACTTAATGGATGGATTTAAGTCTTTTTGTGTCCTTTACGACTTGTGCATCTGTGTTCATGGGTGGGTGTGACTTAATCTCGGCAGGGTTTCACCTAAAGCATTTATGCATTCGGGTGCCCTTATTCTTTAATTTTGAGCCCCTATCCGTTTGCAGCAACCCCCCTTAGCTTCACCCCATGTTTAAAGCAGAGACTGGTCCCAAGTATTGATGGAATTACAGCATTTAGGGAGACTCTCAGAGGAAAACAGTGAAGGAAAGATTATCTAGAGCCACAGTGAAACCTGCAGAAAGAAAATGGAAAGTCAAAAGACTTGAAAGAAATAGGGAGAGAAACCAAAGATCTGAAAAGTGAACAGTATGACTCGCACTTGGAGCCCCCATCATTTCAGAATTTTCTGCAGGAAAATACTGATCATTGTACATTTCTGGGTGAATAACATAAGGGTAAGTATGGAATATGCCATGGGCTGACTAAAAATATCACATTTATTTTTATCTGCAGCGTTTGACCTCTGTGGCCTCACGGGTGGCAAAGCCATGAGTGAGGTCTGCAGAAGTAAAACCCTGCAGATAAAAATAAATTTGATTTTTTCGCCAGCCCTTAGCATATGTCATTTATATAATGACTGTTCTCTTCTGGCAGAATAAGTTATTTCAAGGAAGATTTTATGCTTTCGGTTTGATTTTACTGCTCTGTTGCTCTCTACAGCAGATGCCATTGTGATGCCATCAGGCATTGTTCAAGTTTTTCTCCCATTGATTAAGAGCTCCTTTGTGACCAGCCTCAAGTAGAAATAAATGCTGACGACCCACCTAAGATTGAAATAAATTATTTCCACTGCAGTCCTGTCACACATGAACATAAATGTATTTATTTGCAAAATGTTATTCTCACAGTCATTGTATAAACAGAATTTCAGGATGGGCCTGTTTCTCACTTTCTCCTCCATAGCTCTGTTGCTTCTATTTCCAATATTTATTTTTTCTCTTCTGACTTATTTCAACCATTTTGGTTACTCCCATGTCAGTTGACAATGCTTATTGTATTGCATCGTTATTAATGACTCCCTATTGTACAGTTTTCACTGTATGTGATTACTGTCATTGTTCATGTTGTCTGTACCACTTGCCTGCCACACACTGCACTGACGTGGAGCCTTTGTAAGAGCTCCTATTATATAATTTTTCTCTGTGTACAATTACTGTCATTGTTCATGATGTCTGTAATAGTTGCCTTCCACACTTTGTACTGACATGGAGTCTTTGAAAAAGAGTCCCTGACTCAAAGGGTTGTAATTCCTAGACTTCAATAAATAAATGTAACTCCTAGCTGCCAATCCATGCTGTGCACCCAGGGCTGTACTTCCTTATGTGCCGTCTTGGTTCATAGCATCTTACTAAACAAGTGAACAGTTCTGTAAAGTGTTCACAACACACAGTAGAGATTTCAGTGTTCAGAAACAGTGCAAATGTTAGACCATATGATTTTAGAATATTAATTCTGATAAAAATGAATGGTTTTAGCAAGATGTGAATTTTGTTGATTGAATGTTAACTTTCTGAGCATCTTGTCAGTCAAGTATTTTGGATGTTGGCAGTATACATTCCTGTACTCTCCAAGTTATTGTTTTGATTTAAGATGTACTGTACCTCTAACTTTGCTAATAACCAGGCACATAAGTCCTAAAACCAGGGGACCAGTGCATACTCCTCCTCCTCTGGTCCCATGCTAGGGAATTTGGTCTGGCCACTGAAGCAACAGTTTAAACCTTCAATGTGGAAACAGCCACTGCTAGTTCTACAACCACATACATTGTGCAGTTTGTTCTTCAGTAGAGAGGAGTGAGTTTGGGCCATTACTTATCCCACAGCTTTAAACTTTGTGTTCGCTTCTGATTAAAACAAGATTGACTAATATCAAAACAAACCTAAGCTGATAAGCTCCTAGACTCCTTTTGACTGGCTAATACTGTCCGTACCAAAAATGCGTAACTGTTTCTCGTATAAAATCAGTTTGATAATTAACCTCTCTTAAAAGTTGTATCCACTGATGCCTGTTTGACAGCAGCACTGCCTTATTTCCATTTTCTGCAAATATTTGTGAAATATCTAGTTGTGTATTTTGTATACGAGTCACAGCTCCTCTTAAGGAGTTAACAGGTACTGCTGCAAGGGTGGCCAAATCCTGTTCATCTTCGAGAGTATCTCCTCCATTAGGCTTCATCCTTGAAACTATAGCTATTAGCGCTAGGACCGCTCAGAAAATTCTGCTAGTCCTAGGCTAACCATGATGACATCCCACATCAGCGTCTATATAAATGTAGGTGGCCCCATCACTCCTAAGTTATTTTCCTGCTGTCGATCAGCCTTGTCAGATCTGCTGAAGGAAATGCTGTCAGTGTAGCTGTTGCCATTTATTCATAGTTGATTTTGTTGTCTCTAAATACTGCCAAAGTCGAACAATCCTTTCTCACCCCAGGAATTCTTCAGCATGTATTGACAGGAGCAGTATGCCAGTTGGGTTAAACTGCCCCGGAGAGGAGGAGTCCATGTAAATGAGAGACACTGGCCAGTCAGAATAGAGATAGAGAGGAGAGTGCTACCTGCAGTCAGCCTGAAGGACCTCTGAACATTTTCTCCACTAAACTGGCAACACTGCTCCGGAGCTTGCTCTCTCTCTCTTCAGAGACCATCCTGTGAGATATTTCTCATTTTTGAGTGCACTCAGCACAAGTTGCCCTGTGTCCCTTTCCTGGATTATGACCTCTTCAGCCCAGGGGTGGTGGGCATCTCACAAGAATCAAAAAATCCATTGCCATCTCAGAAGGACATGAATGGTCAAAAGTAATATTGTGGCCTTTCAGTCTCAGCAGCAATACCTTTAACAGGCACAGTTCTAAGCCTGGCACCCTAAGGCCAAGTTCTCTGGCTTATGGGCCCAAAAAAGGCAGGGATGGGGGAAGCGGTGTCCCTCCAGCCTCAGTGGTCAGTGCAGTGCCCCTTCCAGATTTGCCCAGTGACTGATCAAGGAGTGTTCACCTCCTGACTGTCCAGTTTCTAAACCAGCTCTTGTCCGTCATTACTACAGACAAGTGGTGTCTCAAGGCGGTTGGCAGAGGATTGCCTCTTGATGTTTGAGTCTTTTCAGCCTTACTGATCCTGCGCTCCAAGGGAGTGCTCAGTGTTGCCAGACACGCTGTCCACCATCAGGGAGGACGTTGCTCAGCCCTTCCTAAAAGGAGCTATAGCCCATGTCCCAGATGTCCGTGCAAGTTAGGGGCACATGTCCAGGTACTTCCTGGTCCCGAAACAGATGGCTCGATGGTGCCCAGTACTGGATCTTGACGAGCTGAGCCAGTTTCTAAGGGAGCAAAAGTTCAGAATGGTCACACTGAACCGGATCATACAATCTTTGGAGCAATATGTGTTTTTGCACCCTGAACCTCCGTGATGCATTCTTCCACATCCCACTCCTTGCAGTACCTCTGGTTCTGTGCAGGAGATTTCTGTCGGGACTAGGACATGCCATTTGGCCTGCCTTTGGCGCTCAGGGTCTTCACCAACTGCATTGCAGTGGTGACAGCCTTTCTGCAGCGCCAGAGGCATTGGGGGTTTATACTTTCCTGGATGACTGGCTGATAGCTGTGCTGTCTAGAGAGGCAGTGGAGCAGTCCAAGGACCTGGCCTCCAAGACCTGCAGACACTTGGATCTCTTGATCAATCTGGACAGGTCCAGAGTGATTCTCCTCACAGGTGATTAATTTCATCAGTGCAGAGCTAGACTCCATATAGGCCAAGGCCCACCTCCCTGCCGACTAGGCATGGTATCTCTAGTCCCTTGCCTGTTCATTTCATGTTTGGCGCTTGTGCCCTGCTTGGGACTTCCTAGGGATGCTGTGATACATGGCATCTTATATCAGCGTGGTCCAGTGGGCTCACTGGCAGATGTGGCACTTGAAATGGGAGTTGGGCCATCAATGGATCTTATCAGTGTCATTCTTCACCATTCATCACTAGTGGGTACTGCTCCAGAGCTAGGACCCCGTGGGAGACTTTTTTTATTTAATTTTTTTTTTGTAATGGGCGGAGCCGATGCAGGGCTGGCAGTGCCCTCGAGTCAGACATTCCACGTGGCGCTCAAGGGTTGGCAGTTAGCTGTTGTCGACTCCGCTCCAGCCCAAGTTCTTTCTCTCCCGCCATCAAGTGTGGATCCTCGCGTGTGAGACTGAAACTTTGCGGCGTAGTCCGTCGTGCTTTTAGTGCATTTACAGTTGCCTCCGTTCTGCTCGCCTACTCGATGTCGCTTCAAGTACCGGTAGGATCTTTCCTTTTTTATTAAGCGGCGAGGAGTACTGTGTTTAGTTTATTTTCCGTTCAGTCATGTCTCGTCCAGAGGGCGGCAAGAAGGTGTAGAAAGCGGGGCGGCCCCCTATGCGTCGGTGCCCCTGTGGCCACCTTTATTCCGTAACGGATCAGCATGACCGCTACTTTTCCTGCCTTGGCCCTGACCACGATATGGATAACTGCAACATTTGTTTCTCCATGGACTGGCGTGTGATTGAGAACCGCGCGTTGAAGGTTGGACGTACGCCGCCGACTTTCGGAGGTCGAATGCGCAATGCGCCGGGCCAAGGCCAGGATTCGGCCCTTCCTCCGGGTCCTCTCCCAGTCCTATACGGCCCATGGAGGAGGGAACCCCCACCTCTTCTAGCCTTGCTACAATGAGGGTTTCTTCCGCGGTGCAGGAGGCCCAGGCTGGCCCCCTTGGGGGTCAAGTCAGGAGGCACTGCATCGGAAGTCACTGCTACGGTAGTGAAGGCTCCCTCGGTGTAGTGTTCCGGGCCAGCGCCGTCTCGTGGCACCACTCTCGGTCCCGGCACTGTTCACGGTGCCGTGGGCGTCAGGCCTTCTCTCAGTGCTGCCATTGCCTCTTATGCTGTTTGTGGCATCGTGGGTGGTAGTTTGGATGTTGCTGGGCCTGGTTCTGGTCCTGGGGATGGGGCCGACCCTGTCAGCAGCGCCGGAGTGTTGTGCGGCGCCGCGCCTGACTTCGGTGCCGCTCGCTGCGCTGAGGTGGGTGTCTGATTTGAGCACGGTGCCACATTGGGTTTGGCGCTTCATGGCGCCAGGGCCGGGCGCGGGGCCATTCGTGGCACGGGGGTGGGTGTCGGCGGCGGGCATCGAACTGTGCTTCCTTCTGATGGCGTTGGCGGCACCGAATCTCAGGGTGCCCAGCATCTGGGTCCAGGAACTGGAGGGGTCCGTCGGGTTGTCTGGCATCGGACCTCGGAACCTGCCTCTTCGGATGCGGACTCTGGATCTGATCCAGAATGGCTCCCAGGTTCTTTGGAATCTTTGGACCCCTCTGTTTCCAGTACCTCGGCCTCCCTCTGGGAATCCGCTCTTGCCAGTGGACCTCAGGGTCAGGAGGTCTATCCAGCCAGCGGTGATCCCTATGACTGCTGTGCAGCCTGGGGTCACTAGCGCTGCCGTTTCTCCAGTTGGGACACTCCCCTCCTTGCTGTGTTTGAACAGCCCAAGTTTTGGGCAGCCCGGGGCGCATCAGGATGTTGAGGGTACGGTTCCCTGGGTGGACTCCTCGGAGGCCGCCTGGAGGTGCCAGCTACCTAGGCTGGTGGCTGAGGACGCGGTCCCTCTCTGATTCCGTAGGGTTGAGAGGTAGAAGTGTGGTACAGTGAGCCCTTCTTAGAGCCGGTTTCTAGTAGGAGCAGAGCGCAGGCCCTTGCCTTTCCCTGGAGGAGTCCCGGGGGGACTTTTCCTTCTGAGGTTAGGGGCCATCCTTCTGGACTCGCCACGGTCCCGGTTACCTCCCGCAGGGGGGGGGTCTTCCTTTGGGCGCAGCTCCGACCTGGTTGAACGGCTGTTGGCTGCGGCCTTCGGATCTCTCTCCCTTCTAAGGGATTCCTGTTGGCCCCCACACCCTGACAGAGACCATTCTCCTGTTCCCAGGCAGCTGTCCCCTGAGCCTCTGTCTCCATCCCCAGTTGTCCCAGGTATTCCTGGTCCTCTGGGACCTCTCACCTGGGAGCAGTTCAGAGGTTCTGCTGCACAATTTTCCACCTACCTCCATGCCCTGGACCAGCACATGTTTCACCACGCTCCCGTGCAGCTGGACCCTGAACCTGGGGCCGCGTCTTCATCCACATCTCCCCGGCATCTGATCTGTCCTATCTGCTTCCTCGTGAGGATGATAGATGAGCTTCACTTGACCCCAGTCCCTACTGGCAATCCTGAGCATGTGATGGGTGCCTTTCTGGGCGAGTACAGTGCAGCCTACCTGGTGGCCCCCACCTGGCCTGTTCCTTTTCAGGAGGTGTCACATCGGCTCTAGCTACATCCCTTTTCTACCGTTCCAGCCCCAAGGGATCTACATCAGCGGTATTGCGCTCCCTCTGGGTCTCCAGGTTCTCTGCCTCATCCCCCCTTCGGGTTTGACCTCCCTGGACACCCCCTCGGGTCCTCGCGCTGCTTACTGTGACCGCCCCCCAGATCTGGACTCTGTGGATTTCGATTTCTGGTGGAGACGAGTTTTGTACTCGGAACGGATATGTCAGTCGCAGCATATCAGGCCCACTTTGCAGGCTAGGACAGCTCCTAGCCTCACTGCCTGATTTGGAGGAAACCAGGCAAGCCATTGCCCTCTCTGCGCAGGGCCTGGAGCTAGCTAGGCACCAAGCAAGGGCATCTTTTGATGCCAGTGATGTGGCATCCAGAGTGGTAAGGAGAGCGATCTGCCTTTGGCGGACGGCATGGCCTCGCCTATCCCAGTTATCACCCCTGGCCCGGTGTAGGGTGATTTACTCCGCCTACTGGAGAATCCATCTCTTCTCCAGAAGGGTGAGACGGCGGCTCTTGGGGCATCTTCCTTCCCCCACCCAGACGAGTCTCGGGCCTCTCCAGGCCTGTAAGGGTTCTCTTCTGCAGTGTCTCACCCACTGGAGGCTAAGGGACTTGGTCCCTTAGAGTACTTCAGGGCCACCCTCTCCGGGGGGGGGGGGTCGGTTCTCGCCCACTAGTGATGAATGGTGAAGAACGACATGGATAAGATTTGAAAATTACGTACCTACCGTGATTGTTGATCTTTCTATGTATATTCATCACTAAATCCCACCCTCCTTCCCTCTGGGGCCTCAGTCTCTGTACTCCACCCTCCCCTGTGTCTTTCCTCTCCGTTGCGTTTAGGCGGGAGGGGGCTGTGGAGACGCAGGGTGAACTCCTTTGGGGGGGTTTATAGAGATTGGAGGGGGCCTCCTTCTTCTCCCTTACCTAGGGAGTCGGCGGAGTGTTGGGGGGCATCCTCTTTTCTCTCCCTTCCCCTTCTTCAGTATCTATTTTTATGATTTGTGAGCTCAAAATTTGAGCCCACATTCTTCCCTCTAAGCCTTTTGGCATTTAGAAAATCCCCCCCCCTTATTTTGGGAGGGAGGGGATAGAGTTGAGACACACCCTCAGCCTGCACTCCCTAGTGGTTGGTCCTGAGACCTAGACTGCTTCAAATCATGTCCTGCAGCTGAACTCTATAGTCCAGGTCTGGACTTTATTCCCTAAAAAGGCTTATGTGCAACTCCGCTTCTGAGGGTGTGCTACTCTTCTCTCCCCCCCCCCCCCAATCTTTCCTTCCATTTTCCTTCGCCTTCCAGAGATTGGGGCCACTCTCCCCAATTTCCTTTTCTAAGTCTCCTTCCTCTGTCGTCTTAGTTGTTTATGTCTCCTTCTGGTTGATTATTATTTTCCTTTTATCTATCCCTTAGGCTCTCTTGCCTCAACCCACCCTCCCTTCTGTACACTCTCCGGCGTGTCAGAACTGGGGCTGGGGCAGAGTAGATGATGGCTAACTGCCAACCCTCGAGCACCACGTCTAACGTCTGCCTCGGCTCTGCACATCACAAAAGTCTCCTGCAGGGTCCTAGCTCCGGCGCAGTACCCACTAGTGATGAATGGTGAAGATGCACAGAAAGACCAACAATCACGGCAGGTACGTAATTTTCAGTGCCTGGCCCAGCTGGTCACAGTGACCCAACTATTTTGGGATGCAATCCAGTGGTGACTGATCCCAGAAAATTTGGAGGAAAGAGTCCTGTTTGTCCACCCAGAATTGGCCATCAGTCTCTGACTGACACATCTCTGGTGGGATGGGGAGCGTATCTGGGGGACCACCAGACCCACGGATTCTGGTCATCCAGGGAGTCCCGTCACCACATCAGCCTGTTGGAGCTCCATGCAGTGCAGCTAGATCTGTCGGAATTTGCTCTGGTAGTCAGGGGTCAGGTTGTGCAAGTCCAGACAGACAACGACGCAACCATGGTCTACGTGAACAGGCAGGGCGGAATGTATTCTCTTTCATTGTGTCAGGAGGCTGTTTGCACCTGGACCCTCATGCACAGCCTGGGTGTACATCTGATGATTCATCTCGTAGGAGCAGGCAGTCAGCTGGCAGATGCTCTCAGCCTAGTGAGCAAGACGTTGTAAAAGTGGTCCTTACATCAGGAGGTAGCGAACCACCTGTTCGCCTTGTGGGGCACCGTTCTGGTGGACCTGTTTACCTTCTGGGAGAACACAAAACTGAGGCATTCTTTGTCCGTCCATCCCCCCAAGTCCAGGATACTGATGGGGAATGCCTTCATGAGGCCCTGAACAGCAGGTGTCCTGTACGCCTTTCCTCCCTTTCCCGATTCACAAGATGATCATGATACGGAGGGACAAGGTGTGGATGATCCTCATAGGTTCAGACTGACCTTGCCAGTTCTGGTACCCACATCTTCTCGGCCTCAGCAGTAGACCCCCATGGTGGTTGCCGGTTTGCCTGGATCTGCTTAGGAAACAGGTGAAGGTCCTGCACCCGAACCTTCAGTCCCTGAACCTCACAGCCTGGTTCCTAAGCAGATAGAGTTCCAGACTTTGGGTCTTTCAGAGAATGTACTCCATGTTGTGGAAGCCTTGTGAAAAATGTCGGCTCACCAGTGTTATCCCTATAAATGGAAGAGATTTTCTGTTTGGTGTCTGGGCAAGAAGCTTGGTCCCCCTTGTCTACCCTGTGTCTAGCATCTTGGAATATCTCTGGCACCTGTCGTAGCTGGGACTGTGAATGACCCTCACGGTGCACCTGGTAGCCACCTCTGTATACCGGGCGCAAGCTTGTATGCCGATGGTGACGCAGGTTAAGTTGGTTGGGTGCTTCTTTAAGAGCTTTGACCACTTGTCCCCTCTGGTGTGTGAGCCGCCACCTCCACCACCTTGGGACTTGTTGCTGGTACTGACCGTGCTCATGGGCGAGCCTTTTGAGCCTATGCACAGATGTGCATGAGTAAAGGATTATCGAGGATGGACAGGGATTGGGGGACAGTTGGAAGGTGGTCTTGATTAATGCAAGGAGTTTGGGAAACAACATACCAGAGCCACAGGCTTTGATGGTGGAGGGGGGTGGGTGACATAGCAGCAGTAACAGAGACTTGAGCCACACAGTGCCATGATTGGGACCTGAAGCTCCCGGGGTTCACCACTTATAGGAGAGGTAGGCTAATTGGCAGATGTGTGGTGGAAGGGGCTTTGTTCATTAGGAAAAGGATCGCGTGTGGCAAGGAAGAGGACGCAGAAGGGAATGTGGAGGCAATATGGGCCACTTTACAGGATACTAAGGGAAGGAGGGTCAACCTGGGGGTTGTCTACAGGCCTGCAATACAGACTGAGGACATGGACAACAAACTGATGGATTGTATTAGCAAACATTGTAGCAGGGGTAGGGGAGGAATCCTGGTACTGGGGATTTTAACATGCCTGGGGCAGATTGGAGTACCATAGTATTGGCATCTGCAGAAGTTATTGGATGCCTTTCAGGATGAGTTTCTGACTCAAATGGTGGGGGAGCCAACCAGGGAGGGAAACAACCTGGACTTGGTACTGATGAGCGGGGACCAAGTAAAGAACTTTGTAGTGGAGGACCCTTTGGCAGGGAGTGACCACTCAACAGTATGGTTCACCTTAGACCTGGGGAAGGAGTGGAACCAGACAAAGGCAACTGTAGTGGACTTTAGGGGGCTGACTTAGGGGAGATCGCTGATATACTCTGGTCATTTAAAGAATATCAGGATGGGAATGAGCACAGAGGGTCAGTGGAGGATACTGAAGCTGGGCCTGCTGGAGGGTACAAAATCCCATCATAAAAAGGCAAGGCTAGAAAACCTTGGTGGTGGTCCAGAAAACTGGGGGTGGCCTTTAGTTGGTACAAGCGTTCTCGTGGGAGGTAGATGAGGAAGAGTACCACAGGATCTCCAGCAAAGTCAGTAGAAGGGTAAGAGCGGCCAAGGCAGCTAAGTGGATCAGGAAGAGAGAGAAGGAATTTTATAGATATATCAAGGAGAGAAGGGGGGGTAGATAAACAGATTGAAAAAGGAGGGGAATTGGGCTGAGGGGATGGTAGAGCAGGCTGAAGTACTTGATGAGCATTTCTGCTCAGTCTTTACAAGGGAAAGGGATGGTTCGTTACCACAGGGAGGAGGTGCGATTGGGACTGGGGGGTGGGCACTTACAGATGGGGAGGGTGAGGGAGGCTTTCAAGTCCCTTAGGACTGATAAGGCCCCAGGCCCAGACGGAATCCACCCCAGAATTATAAAGGAAATGGCTGATGTCCTGGCTGCTTCAGAGACTGAACTATTCAATTCCTCCTTCCCTCTGATCAGGTTGGGTACCCCTGGATTGAAGGACTGCGCGTGTTGTGCCACTCCATAAGAGTGGACTGAGGGATGAACCGGGAAACTATACACCAGTCAGTCTGACGTCCATAGTGTGGAAACTGATGGAGGCCATCATGAAGGAAAGGATGATGGCGATCTCACTTCGAGGGGGAGCTCTTGCAGTAGATAATACCAGTAGGACTAAGGCCTCCAGGCGTTGGGACCCCACTGAAGAATCTTTTAGCTAGCAGTCTGTGGCGGGGGACCACCCCTGAAGTAGGCTACGCCCGATGTGAGACGTGGTATAAAGGGGCGGTCCCCTGTTGCCATCTGTTTTCTTTTCCCACCATCGACCCGCTTACCTCTGCTCCACAGACACCTAGTCTTCGCAGTCGCCCATGCTTTTTTCTTCACATTTCCAATGCTTCAGTTCCGTGTTTTTTTTTTTTTCAACGTCGTTCGACAGTTTTTGCATATCTTCGCCTTCCTCCACGTGGCGCAAGTCGAAGTGTCGGTGCGGGAAGCAGATCCCGGCTAAGGACGGCCACACAGCCTGCTTGATCTGCTTAGGCCCAGACCACTGGCCCGATGATTGCCCGCACTGCCAGAAATTCAGTCAAAAGACCCGCATTAAAAGAGCCAATGTCCTGAAGGCTTATCTCCTTGAGTAGCAGGTGGCAGCCATGCAGAATCCTCCAACGAGATGTGGCTCTTCGTCCCCCGCTAGAGAGTCTCCCCCTAAAAAGAAGTCATCGGGGCATCACCAGGAGAAAGATAGGGCCAGGTCGGAATCCCGCTCTAAATCCCCTCGTAGGGCATCTTCTTCCTCGGCCTCTGGCAGGAGGTCAGGGTCGGTCCCTCTGGCTGCCACAGTGATTGTTCCAAAGAAGACATCCTCCTCTTCAGCTCAGGACAAAGGTAAGGAGTCATCTTCTGGGTGCTTGTCTGCCCAGCTCCCCTAGGCTCACCGACCCCACAAACCTTCAGGGTCGACCCAAGAGGGACAGGTGTCTTCAGGCAGGCCTTCGGACTCGAGCCGTAAGTCCAGTGGTTCGTCCGACAAATGCAGACACTCTCTGACAACTCCACCAGATGCCAAGAGACCGTCCGGCACCATAAACCTCTGACCCCTGCAAACGGGAAGGCTCCTGCAGGTGACAAGCATCCCGTTAGCTGAGCTAGCTTGCCCTCAGGCCAGGACCGGGCCCCATCTGCCAGTAAGAGGCCATCAGGCCCCAAAGATCAGGCGTCTGCCCCTACTCCCGGGGATCAGTAGCCCAACGACTCAGCCGGACGCCAGATTGGACGACAGGTCTGTCGATGACACTGAGCCAGACCCACAGCCCGATAGCATTGTGGAGGAGTTCCCAAATGGGACGCCCGCACCAGAAGGCCCTAAGTGTCCGGGGCCTGGCCTCTCGAACCCAATACCCTCTCCCCCGGTAGTCCCATTAGCGGATGTTAGTGCTCTGTTCACCTCCTGGTGGAACACGGTAAAGGGGGATCTGCTCTACAGGCCTCCGGAGCCCTCCCGAAAGGAAACCCCTGCAATGCCTCCTCTGCCCGCTGGTGATCGGGTGCCCGATGAGGGCTCTCATCCACCGCCCAGCCCCGTAGGAAGGAGGAGAAGGCACCCATCGATGCCTTCAAACAGTCGTTCAGCATCATCCTCTGGAGCGGATGCAGGGACTCCTCATCAGATTACTCTTCCGGGGAAGATCTTCGACTACCTTCTCCTAGTCCGAGAGCCTCACTTGGGTGTGTGTCCCCCGTCCCCTTCCCCCCATATTCCTGGATATAATGAGGTCTGGGGGCTTCAGGACTCTGGCAAGGCGGTAGCTGAGGTGCACAGGATGTACAAGTCAGAACCGCTCACTTCCCGTCGTCGTCCTTTTCGTAAGAACCAAGGACTACAAGGGAAAGGGCAACCCCAAAACAAAGCCTTCAAAAGACGCGGCCATCCTGTCCCTACCGGCGCCCAGGGCCCCAAACATTGCAAAGTGCCCAGAACCCCTTTGTCCAACCTCCCCAGACAAAGCATGACTCCCTGCCGTCCCTCCCCCACCCTCAGATTCTGTTTGAGGAAGATTCTCCCTCTACCCGTCAGGGTGGTCCAGTATCTCCTCGTACCATTGGGTCCTTCAGACAATAGAGAAGGGTTACTCCCTAAAGTTTCTAAGCTGTCCTCCGGACAGTCCTTCCATCCAGTCCCATTGTTCGGCCAGCCACGCCCTTCTTCTGAAGGCAGAGATCCAGGTCCTCTTACAGAAGACGACCATCCAGGTGGTTCTGCCTACCCAGCAGGGCGCAAAGACTTCTATTCACATCTTTTTCCGATTCCCAAGAAAACTGGAGACCCTCAGCCCTATACTGGATCTCAGTCAGCTGAACCAATTTGTCCAGTACAGGAGGTTCAGAATGGTGACACAGGCAAGCCTCTTGCCTGTGATCCATCATAGAGACTGGCTTCGCTCCCTAGATATGCCGGATGTGTACATGCACATCAAAATCCTGCCCTCACACAGAAAGTTCCTGAGCTTCCTTTTTCAGGTTCAGCAGTATCAGTTCAGAGTACTTCCGTTCAGCTTCTCGTCAGCACCAAGAGTCTTCAGCAAATGTCTGGCAGTGGCCCTGAGAAGGAAGGGCCACTTTTTCTGCCCTTAACTGGATGGCTGGCTCATTTCTGCCCAGTCAGAAGACCAGCTGACCAGTGCCTTGCTGGAAACAGCCTTGATGTTCCAGTCCCTGGGCATCACTCTGAATTGGTCAAAGTTGCAGCCCTGGCCCTCCCAAAGGCTTCAGCCTATTGGGCGGTTCTAGACACCATTCAAGGCATGGCTTTTCTGCCAGCCGACAGAGCAGAATGGCTGAGGGGAGTCACCTGCAAAGTGCAGACCTCAGACTGAGTTGCTGCGAGAGTTATCCTGCAACTACTAGGGCATATGGCAGCTGCCATAGCCACGGTTCCCTTGGCAAGACTGAACATGAGGGCTCTTCAGTGTCATCTTAGAGTTCAGTGGGACCAGAGCTTAGACGAACGGGACCAACCTATTTGGATTTCAGAGGTGGTCAGTCGTTCTCTTCTTTGGTGGTTAACTCCAGTCATCTTCGAGGTAGGGGTTCCCTTCCAGAGACCGAACCCGATACAGATCCTTACTACGGATACTTTGGGCCTAGGCTTGGGAGCCCATCTGGATGTGCACCGAACAAAGGGTTCTTGGAATGTAGTAGGAACCGTCTCTCCACATCAGTATTCTGGAGATGAGAGCCGTGCTATATGCCCTTCAAGCTTTGCAAGACTAGCTCTACCAAGGCCCACTCCTAGTCGAGTCAGACAATACCCCGGTAGTGTTTCATCTAAACAAGCAAGGGGGTACTCACTCCTATCTCCTAGGCAGAGAAGCCATGAGAGTGTGGCACTGGGCAGTAGAACATGGTCTGGACATCACGGCGATTCACGTGACAGGGGTCCAGAATGTTCTTGCCGACGGTCCTAAGTCACTTTTGATCTCTGAACCATGAGTGGGAATTGCATCAAGAGGTGGCAGAACACCTCTTCGAAAGATGGGGTCGACCAGAGTTGGACCTCTTTGCATCATCATGCAACGCCAAACTGCCAAATTTCTGCTCACTAGATCCAGGGCCTGGTGTTTTCTGGCGAGACACATTGTCTCTCTCCTGGACACAGAGGTTTCTGTATGCCTTGCCTCTTCTTCAGAGAGTCTTGCTCAAATTGCAGACAGAGGAAGCCAGAATGATCCTGGTAGCTCCTCTCTGGCCTCGACAGATCTGGTATCTGCTGCTGCAGCAACTAACCACGGAGTCTTCCATGCAGTTGCCCCTCTCCTCTCACTTGCTGTCCCAAGAGCGGGGGATGCTTGTCCACCCAGCTCTGCAACCTCTACATTTGCATGCCTGGCTCCTGCAGTCCTAGTAGTGGACAGATTGGAAGTGTCAAGTAGAGCGGCAGAGATACTAGTAGCAGCGAGAAAGCCTTCCACAAGGGCAGTCTGCGCCATGAAGTCTAAGTGTTTTTGCTTATGGGCAGCACCCCATTCCCTGGACCCCCTAGATTGTCCGGTCCGATACGTGCTGGGGTACCTTCTTCATCTTTTGGACATGTGGCTCAGCTGCTTGTCCATTAAGGTGCACCTTTGTGCTCTGTCAGCCTACCACGCACCTATGAACTGAAGGACTCTGGCACAACTTGACATGTGCAAGACATTCTTGAGGGGAATCTTGCACATCAGACACCCCCACTGAGGGATCTCTTCCCTCCATGGGTGGTTCTTTTTGTTTTAGAGAAGCTCACCCCCCCACACACACACTTTGAGCCAGTCACAACATGCAAACTTTGCTTCTTCTCTTGAAAGCATTGTTTTAGCTGCTGTTACTTCTGCTCGGAGAGTTTCTGAGCTACAGGCTCTGACGTGTAAAGAGTCTTATCTTGTTTTTCATAGGGACAAGGTGGCACTGCGTACTAACTATACGATCTTCCTTCCAGAGGGCTCTTGCAGTAGGTAATTACATATAGGACTGACGTTGGCAGGCGGCAGGACCCCATGGAAAAATTTCTAGCTAGCAGTCTCTGGTGTGGGACCGCCGCCATGTCAGGTGACCAGCGTCAGGAGACGTCGGTGTAAAGGGGCAGTCCCTTACACCCACCTTCCAGTTCTTTCCCGCTGTTAGCTTATGCCAGCGCCTCACGGAAAAGTTCCCTGCTCGTCAGGCTCCTTTGGTAGTTTTACAGAGTATTTTCGATTATTTTTATTTATTTTTTCTCAGCCATCGTCAGGTATCCGTCAGTGTATGTCGTCCCCTACACCCTTCGAGCACAAAAACAAGTGCAACTCGTGCGGCGCCCTACTCCCACACAAGGACGGCCATTCCCTGTGCCTTTTTTGCCTGGGCCCCGATCATCCGGTGGAGAAGTGCCAGCACTGCCTCAGCTTTAACGCGGCCACCGGGAGAAGGCTGCAGCAGTCCCTGGAAGCCCACATTTTGAAAAAGAAAATGAGCTCCATGGAGAAAGAACTGTAAAAGCTTCGGCAGGCGTCGACTTCCCCTGAAGGCCATCGCAAGAAAAAGGATAAGGAAAGGCACCGGGACAAGGGCTTCTCTCCCACAGCGTCTTCCTCGGGAGTCGCCATGAAACAGGTAAGCCCGAGGGACCGCTTCTCGACAACGGCCGCCTTTAGGCTTCTATGTGGCTCAGCCCGCCCATCTGGCTCGCGCGCCGGGCGCCCTGCTCGTGGAAGCTTTCCGCCCCAGTAAAGCCGTGGTTTCGCGGCCTACTGGTGCGAGCGGCTTCGATAAGCTGGACGTCTGCTCCTCAGACACCCGCACGGAGAAGGTCTGTAAGTCACCCGACCCTTAGGGGTGTCGCGCGGTCCCCATTCCGCTCGACCAGGCCGCTCCTCCATTGCGGCCTGCCTCCGGCGAAGGTTCCGTTAAGTTGGACGCCAGCACCTCCGGCGTCCGCCCGGATCCCGCTGCTAAGCCACACGTCGGTTCGTCCGACATCCGCACAGCGGATGAGCAGACACCGGACCCCCATACATCCATCGTTTCCAGCTCCCTGTATCCTTCACTGCTCTCTGGGGACCCTGAGTCTTCTCAGCCCGACCCCACGGATTTCTCCCTCTCCCCAACATCCCTGGGCGACGCTGAGATTTCTGGTCCACCTCGCCAGACCGTCCACCTTCTGGTCCGACTGATCTGATGTCGGTTCGGTTCCTGACGCCGGCTCTTCAGCCGCTGGCATTGCCGACACCGGATGACATCCCACCTCCCCTCCCCGATGTCACCCCAACGCTGGGCCCTCGCGTACCCCCTCCCCCGGGGTCTTCTGCTCCAGAACCGCCTGTGGGGCCTCCAGCCAGGCCGTCTGCTCAGGCAGCTCCTCCGGCTCCTGGGTACCCGGCCCCATCGTATCTGCCGCCATACCTGGGACCACAGTATCCGGCGCCGCAGTACCTGGCTCCTCAATACCTGACGCCGGGCTTCCTGCCGTCGGGTTATGGATACATGACCTTTGGGTATAGTCCATACCCGTATCCCCCTCCTCCACTGCCCCCTCAGCCACCGGTGGACTTGCAGGAGACTCTGGCCTCCTGTTGGGCTGAGGCCAAAGCTCGGCTCACCAGAGAGGTGGAGAGTCGTCTTCTGATGCCGGTGCCGGTTCCCGTACGTCCACGATGACACACTCCCTCCCCACCTCTGGACACAAGGGCTAAACCCTCTGGGTCTAGAGAGGGGCAGGACACGCTTTCCTGAGGGATTTCCAAGGGGTCTGTTCCTCCCCCTCGTCGGGAGAGGGAGTCTACCTCTTCCTCATCTTCTTCCTTGGACACCTCGGATCCTTCCGATGGCTGTTCTGAGCAAGACGACGAGCCATGCTCTCCATCCAAGCCCTGGCCAAGGTCTCCTCCGGAGGATCCTTCCTGCACAGAGTTGCTACGGAAGATCCAGGAAGTACATAAATGGCAATCCTTGGAGCCAGACCCCCAGCGTAAAAAACTCGCTGAGCATCTGGATCTGCCCGTGACACCTCCCACTTTGGTGCCACTCTGGATCGAGCCTCATGCCGACCTTATTACCACCATATGGAAACAACTGTCAGACTTAGCTCCACTTCCCAGGAAGTCGAACAGGCTATATCAGGCTCCCGAGGGTGTTGACTTTTTAGACTCCCACCCTCGTGCTGTCTCAGTTGTGATTAGCGCCGCTCACGGCCAGTCAGCTCAACCCAAACATCTTAGCTCGTCTCCACCTGACAAGGAATCCCGCCTTCTGGACCAGTATGGCAAGAAGATTTTTGCTTCTTCCACTCTGGGTATTAGGGCCCTGAACTACGTTGGCCACATGGGGGATTACCAGAAGGCGATTCTTAGTGAGGTGGAATCGAAATTGGACTCCCTTCCAGACTCTTAGGTCAAGCAGGAAGTGGCTGACCTCGTCCGCTCTGCATGTTCGGCCAGTCGGCACATTCTTTGTGCGACCTACGATGCAGTGGACACTGCTGGTAGGAGCTCAGCTTTCGCCATAGGTCTGCGGCATCACGCTTGGCTCCGGGTGTCAGTGTTGGTCCCGGAAGTGCAGTCCGCTATCCAGGAAGCACCCTTCCGGGGTTCGGTGATGTCAAGGACATAATCATCGACCTGCAGGGGAAGGGGACAGCACTAAAGTCTGTTGACTCTGTGTATCATCCCCATCAATCGTGGCGCCCGTCCTTCGCAGACGGAATCCAAAGCGAGACCACAGGAAAGGGCCACTAAACGTCGCGGCGCCCGCCCAAAAAAGCAGCGGGAGCTTCAACTGCGGTGCTGCCCCACACCACCTGACTCCTTCCCTCTCCCACTACCTCTGGGCTTCCCGGAGTAACCGGTAGGAGGGAGGTTTTCCCTCCACCTTCCGGGCTGGAAGAGGATAACATCGGATTCATGGGTGCTCCAGCTAATCGCAAAAGGACACTCGATAGAGTTTCTGCAGAAACCACCTCGTTACCCTCCCCCAAGGTCGTCGTACTCTCGGGAACATCTTCTTGTGGTCCAGGAAGAAATTTCAGCACTTTTGCTGAAAGAGGCAATAGAACCTGTCCCCCTTCCCTTTCAAGGAACGGGTTACTATTCCCACTTCTTCCTGGTCCCGAAGAAGACAGGAGATGTAAGACCTATTCTAGATCTCAGTTCCCTAAACCTTTTCGTGGAGTACAAGAGGTTCAGGATGCTCTCACTGCAGAGTCTTCTGCCCCTCCTCTGCTCGGGCCAGTGGCTCTGCGCTCCGGATATGCAGGACGCTTACCTGCACATATCTATCAGCCCGTCTCACTGCAAATATCTCCGTTTTGCTTTCCAGGGGGACCACTACCAGTTCAAGGCACTTCCATTTGGCCTCTCCTCGGACCCTCGAGTATTTACCAAATGCCTTGTGGTGGTGGCGGCTCACCCAGGCACTGGGGTACAGGTTTTCCGCACCTGGACGATTGGCTCCTGGCGACCTCGTCCAGGGAGGAACTCCTGCACTGCCTCTCCCTCACCCAGCAGGTCTTTGACTGTCTGTGTATTACCATCAACCATTCCAAGTCTCACTTGATCCCATCCCAGAGGCTTCAGTTTATTGGGGTGATACTGGACACGACCCTAAGCAGGGCCTTTCTGCCTCCAGACAGGGCGGCCACACTCCAGACTCAGATAAGCCTGTTGTCCGGCCACAGGCGGGTCAGTGCAAGGTCAGTTCTTCTCCTCCTCGGGCTTATGGCGGCTGCTATCCCAACAGTCCCTTGCGCTCGGCTCCACATGAGGGTCTCTCAGTGGACGCTTCGCTCTCAGTGGGATCAGTTGATAGACGACTTGGACCAATTGGTCCTAGTCTTCTCTCCCATGATTCGAGACTTACAATGGTGGATGGTTCGGGAGAACCTTCTTCGGGGAGTTCCATTCTTCCTTCCTCCTCCTTCCCTGACTCTGACCACAGACGCCTCAGGCGAAGGTTGGGGAGCCCATCTCGGTCCACATTGGACCCAGGGCTTTTGGCAAGGGAACTGAGGTCCCTCAACCGCTACGCTGAGCCTTTGAGGATCTGACACATAGTCTACAACCGGAGCAGCCTTTGGCGGCCTTCCCATCTCCCCGGCTGTCACACTGTCTTATCTGATACCCTTTTCTTACAGCGTATCCTGCTGAATTTACAGCTTGAACCTGCTACGGTGTTTCTCATAGCCCTCCTCAGATCACGACAGCTGTGGTTCCACTACTGCAACTACCGGTAGTATCACCTCTTCCCCTACAACATCAGGCCAGACATGCTACCTCAGTGTTGGGGCACTCTTTCACCCTAACCTGTACACCCTACACCTCTCCAATGGCTAATATTATCTTGGCTTCATGTAAAACATCTACCAGGGAAACACATAATTCTAAATGGGAACGCCTTTCCATGTGGGCTGCTTCCCACTGTCTAAATCTATGTTCATGTCCTTTAACCAAGGTATTGGATTACTTGACCTCACTTGCCAAGAAGGGCCTTGGTTATTCCTCTATTAAAGTTCTTCTGGCCTCTAGTTCGGCCTTTCACGGACCTTTTGGAGGTAAACTATTTTACTGACATCATCTTGCCATGATGTTCCTAAGAGACATGCTACATATCAGACCTCCCATCAAAAGACCCACCCTCCTTGGGATCTGAATTTCTTTTGGAGAAGCTCACCCTCCGGCCTTTTAAGCCAGCAGCTACAGCCGCTCCCTGTCCTGGAAAACTGTGTTTCTAGTGGCTGTCACTTCAGCTCGCCGTATTTCCGGCTGAAACAAGTCCTTTCCAATGGGTTGGCGCATTGTATTACCTCCCGTTATACAGACCATTATCAGGACCTGTCCAGGCCCATTCCACTCGAGCCGTGGCCTCTACAGAGGCCTGCTCCACAAGGACTTCCATCACAGGTATCTGCAGTGCAGCCGCATGGTCCACAATACATACTTTCACAAGGCACTGTAACTTAGACACTGCTTCTCACCGTAGAACGGCCTACAAGACCTATCATAATTCCACCCTTCTTAGGTTCACTGCTTTGTAATCATCCCAAGTGTATTACCTGCTGCACGAGATCACCCTGTGGAAGATGGTACAGTTACGTAAGAACATACCATAACAGTAGATCTTTGAGGGGCATCTCTTGCAGCAGGTACAGTCCCTCCCTCCATCCTCCTCCTTCTCTAGGAGAACAACTTCTGAACCAGTTTATGGGATGGGATACCTATGGGACCTCGGCGCTCCCTCAATCCTCGCTTAGCAAGCTGAATCCGGCAGGGGAACTGAGGCTACTGGGGACCACCCATTCTTATATAGGAAACAGGAAGATGTCATTGGTTGGCGGCCCTTGGAAAAATACTGCTAGAAGAGAGCTGCCGTGCACCCTCTGGTGACTACCCCAAGTGTATTACCTGCTGCAAGTGATACCCCATAAAGATCTACTGTTACGGTAAGTTCTTGTGTAACTGTACTTTCTAAGCGTGGTATATAGTTCATATAAACACCACCTACCCAGCCTCACCTGGCAAGTGACACACTGATCCCTGCTTCCAGTGTGCAAGCTCTTGACATTACAGTAGAGCCAAGGGTTATAACTCCTGGTGGTGGGAGGAGCGTTGCTAAAAGATATTCTGTGAATCGGCTCTTACGGAAGAACTGCCATTGTGTGGATGTGGATTATATGTCACTCCTAGAAGTACGGTTATAGGTGATTAACGTGTTTTATTTTTTACGGCTCCATGGGTGGAGCTTTGCAGACATATTGCTGTCAATCTGGAAAGGAGCACTGTGGAAACACGTGACCTGACAATGCTCTGGCATGCTTCCACAGTGCTGTAGCACAGTTCCAGTGGGTTGTGTTGTAACGGCCCTTACCCTCTGTGAGCAGCATCAACACACCCACTTTGCGGGGCACTTTTTTCCTCCGGCAACTGCGGAAGTGATAGCTGCCGTGCCAAGATGTCAGTGAAATCAAGCGCAGATGCTCAACTATTGCGCATGCACAGTTGTGTTATGACTACCATCTTGGATACGGCAAGCTCCGGTGTGATGAGAGCTCAGAGTACTGTTTCAGTCTCGCCACTCTGAGCAGCCATATCCGCTCTGATCAGAACATGTTTGTTATTGCTGTTGCAGTCACTTCTGCATGAAGGATTTCAGAGCTTCAGGCTCTAACGTACAAGCCTTCTTATTTGATTTTCCATAAAAACAGTCTTTGTGTACAAATCCTAACTTTATACCAAACGTGGTATATGAATTTACACTTAATCAAACGGTACACCTTCCTGTTTATTACCCTGTGTATTCCAGTCAGGGTGAGGCATTGTTCCATACTTTAGACGTACATAGAATACTCTGATACTATGTTAATTGCACCAAGGACTGTAGAAAGTCCTCTCAGCCTTTTTTTTTTTTTTCCATCCCTGGGAAAGAGGGCACTCCTGTTTCTAAGCACATTGCATTACATTATATTATAGGAGGTACAGTGAAGAACTTCTTGTGCGGTTTGTGATCATTTCACAAGTGGGATAGCCACCTCTGTTGCTTGTTTCAGAAATGTTTCTACTTCTGACAGTTATGCTGCAGCCACATGGAGCACTTTGCACACCTTCACTAAACATTACAGGCTGGACATAGTCTCTTGTAGACGTGCTGGATTTGGATTTGCTGTGCTGCTAGGCCTGCTGTCCTGAATGTATATCAGACTGCACCATCCTCAGGACTGCTTGGGAATCATTCCAAAAGTGTAGCCTAATCTAGGTGATGTCCTCGAAGAAAACAGTAAGCTTGGTGCTGTTCTCTCTCCTGGTTCCCCCCTCCCCATGGAGGTCCTCAGAGTCTGTTTTGCAGCATTGAATTGAGGATTGATGGGGCCGCCCAGGTTTATATAGACGCAGACATTGGAACATCATTGTAGGCTGCCCCCAGCTAGCAAAACTGTCCATGTTGTCCTTTCACTGATGGCCGTAGCTCCAAAGGTGTGGCCTAATGGTGATGATTCTCCTGAAGATCTACTGTTACAGTAAGTATATAACTGTTTTTTGCATTCCTTGGAAGGAGTAGTGACTTTGCAGGTTGTCCCAGTGAAACTGTGATACTATCCTATCAAATGGACATCAGGCAGCAATGGTGGCAATGGCCATAACAGAAAATTGAGTAATGTCCCCTTAGTGCAGAGCTGAGAACAAGCACACAGTACTTTGAATGTAATTACTATTTGCAAGTTTAAGGATGGACAGCCAAGCATTGTATAGGGCAGGGATTCATATAAATTAAACTTGCCTTGTGTCTGTTTAGAACGAGCTTTGTAAGCAACCCAAAGTGGTGATCTGGAAGTACAAGTACTGCTTTTATAAAGAACAGTAGCTGCTACTTGTGGGAAAGAGCCTGGGGGATGAGTCTAACCTTGAAGCTCCCCTCTTTATTCTTCAGATAAGTTGGATGGGATCACAGTTGGTAGAAAGCGCAAGCGGAATTGGGAGGGCATTTCCAAGAGCATGGAAGATTACCTTCAGCTCCCTGATGACTACGAGTCCCGTGCCTCCCAACCAGGAAAGAAAAGGGTAAATATATACAGTATTTGTCTTTTTTATAATCTGCATTTTCACATTCCCTTTGTTACATTCAGTGAAAATTTGGAAGCTTACCTTTGCAACACATGTCTGCATTTTATGTCACCACACCTAATGTGTGCATCTCAGGTGTTCCCTTTTTTTTTCTCTGCCTGTTGGGTGTTTTTGTCTCTACACCACAAGTACAGCCGTTTCTGTGTGAACCTCAAGCACCGTCTATTCAGATTCCTAACATTTGGGCATGCCTTAGCATCATGCGTCTTTACAAAGTGTTTTGCAGTGCTTGCAAGGCTTCTCAGAAAGTAGGGGCCTCAACTTTTCCCTTAGACAACTGTCTCATAAAAAGTTTGCCTAGACAACAAATAAAAACTTCAGTATTAACTGCATTTATTTTCCTGACATCCATTAGAGAGCTACTGGATCAGTGAAATCTCAGTTGACTACTTCCCAGAAATGGCAGTTTATAGGAGTAATCCTAGATGCAACTCAAGTGGAATCCATTCTTCCAGAGGACAAGGTGGACTCAACAGTCCACATGGCCTGCTGTGTCTGGGAATGCTCCTGATTAATCATGCAATCCATGTAGAGAATGCTAGGTCTCATGGCAACCAGTGTTTACATTACCCTTTGCAAGGTTGCATATGAGAACCTCTCAGTGGATGCTCAGTACACAATGGTTGCAGACATCACACACTCTGAACCACCCCATACAAATAACAAAACCTTTGACTGGTTCCCTCCTGTGGTGGTCCTCAAAAGAGAGACGACTCAGGGCTACTGTAGCAGAAAATCTAAGCCAAACGGTAGTGGAAATTCTTGAGTGTTCCTAGCCTATGACTTGCTGCAGTCCCTGTTTTTTTTTTTTTGGGGCGTAGTTAGAAATTTTTGTGCGCTCACATACCCCAAACAGTGCAAAACTAACATGATTTTATACCAGAAATCTAGTGTGTGGCATTTTCTGTTGCTTTCTGTATGCCTTCCCACCATTGTCTGTCATCTAGAGTTTACTCCTCAGGCTGCAGGCTCATGGGGGCCAAATGATATTGATAGCCCCGTGCTGGCCAAGACAAATACGGTATCCAGTGCTGACACAACTGGCAGTTCAACAGCCACAAACCATACCTTTGAGAATAAACATTTTGACCCAGTCCAGTGTCAGCTGGAGCATCTGAACCTCCAACCCCTACATTCCCAGTCTTGGCTCCAGATGAGATAAAAGTTGATTTCACAGATGAGATAAAAATGAGTAGATGTTAAGTCTCTCAGTGGGTATCCCAAGTTTTTCTAGTAATGGCAGACTCAGCCAAGAAGGCTTACAGCGCAAAGTGGAAGCGGTTTCCCAGTTGATATTTCTAGGTCTCCGTCAGTCCTTTCAGATTCTGTAGTGAGAGTCCTGGAGTTATCTCCTGGACCTTTCAAAATCTGTTGTGCAGTACTTCAAAAAGATCCACAGAAGCTCTCACTCTAGCTCAACTCTTCCTTAAATGCTTCCTGTTTTAATCCCCCAAGCACTTCTGCCTGGCTTGGCAGATAAACTGCCATCGAGCATGATTTACCTGTCAACTTGGATCTTGGGCAGAGGGGATTTTACTGCTTCTTAGTTTCACCCCTGGCTGCAGCCTTCCCAACCCCGTGGGGATGCCGGCGTTTGGGCCTAGGTCCCAGCAGGAGCATGCTGATGTACGCTCTGCCCAGACACTTGCAGGTAGCAGCAGCATTGTGAGGAAGTCGGCCCTCCCTCTCCAAAGGAGGAAAGCATTCACTGGGATGCTCAGTACTCTCTTCCCCTGGTGTCACTTCCGTCGCAAGTGGCAGCTCTACCTCTGTGCCAGTTAGCTGGCCTTCATATCCTTTCCGAGAGGTAGGTTGCATACAAAACCCCTCATAAAGAAACCAGTTACCGATTATGATCTCATTTTGGTACAAAACATGCCCACACTTAAGCCTTTTGAATCTGCTGGGACAGGAAGTATAATACCTAGAAAATGGTTTTCCTAGTGGCCAATAACTCGACACATACAGACCCTGAGATACAAGCCCTAGTCTCTGATCCTCTGTTATACAGTTTGCTGTAAGGATCAGGTGGCACTCCACACATATCCTAAATTTCTGCCAGTGGTGGTGTCAAAGATGCACCTCTGCCAGTCTTTTTTTGCTTCCAGCCTTCTTCCCTAAACCTGAGGATCTGGTGCACTATTTCATTGTGAGGAAGAGCCTGAGTTTCTTTATAGAACTAAGGGCTACAGACTCTTTTGACGCTAATCAAGAGAGACCCCCTCTATCTATTCAGTGCCTGTCTTTTTGGATTGTCGTCGTCATTCAGCGCTGCTACATTGTCAGAACAGCACTTTGAAGGTTCTGTTACAGCACATTCTGCCTGATCAGTGGCTACTTTAGTGGGTTTGCTCAGTTTGATCTCTATTTCAGAGATTTGTATGGCCACTATATGTAATGCCATCATACTTCCACTAAGCATTGTGCTTTGGATGTTCACTTCATTCAGAATGCAGTCTTCAGATGACTACTGCAAGGCCTACTCTCCTTGTGAGTCCTGGGTTTCCAGTATTTTGGGGGGGGGGGCCTGTTTCTGATTGCTTTCTGGTCAAGATCATGGAGTGGGACTCTGGAGAAAATACATTTTTGGAGGCTAGGGAAGGTGCAGTACTTGGTTTAACACAAGGGGCCCTATTCACAGAGCCACCGATATTGACGCATGGGGGGCACCTTGAATCAAAGCTTGCGACAGTCCCAATTCACCAGCATGGCTTGCGCCAGGCATACATCACGGTGTCTGCCTGCTCCATGGCGGTAGAGGGCTTGCAGCAGGCACATGCTGCAGAGTATCCCCTTTGGTGGGATTCCAGAAGCCTGCTGGACCCTCCAGGCTTTAGCCTGGCCGGTGTCGGGTCTAAGTCCAAGTGTGCTGCTGCTGATTGGCACAGCGGGACATGACACACGCACACACCCGGTGGTGCAGGATGACAGTGAACCAGCTGTACTGCCAGAGGAGGGCACTGGACACACAGCTGGGAGGTACACCTGGCAGGGTGTAGCATTCCTCTGCGTGGCTCACAGACTTGCCGGACTACCTCACTGGGCACATCTAGTGGGCACCAGCAGAGAGACCATGGGATGCCTGACCATGCGGAGAGAGGCACAGATACCCCTTCTTCAGCCAGACATCACCCTTGCCTGCCTCAGTCTCCACAAGGGTCCATATCAGTGCATTTTTGCAGAACAGACTGCACCACACAGGCAAGGGACACCACGCCCATGAAGTGCCACCGTTGTCATATTGTGTGGGTTGTGTACGTGTATTATGGCAGGCATTCGGTATGCTTCCTTGCTGTGCCCAGCCACTGTCATGCCCCTCCTGTGTACCCTGTGTTTGGTGCGCAAGAGACTTTTTGCAAACTGCGGGTGTTTGGCACTGGGGCCCCTGCCATATGTGAATCGGGTGAAGGGTTCCAGGAACGCCAGCGATTGGCACAGGCTGCTGTTGGATGCAGCTTGTGTTGATCTTTGAGAATCGGACCCAAGATCTTAAAGAATATTTCTCCATTGAGTACTTCTCGCCCACCCTCCATCTCCCAAACTCCTCTAACGGGTATGGCTGTGAAGACACTTGTTTCGGTGCTTGTCCCTTCTTACAGGTACTAATTGGCTATGTTATACCCTCATTGTAGATTCATTATTGTCAGATAGCTCTTCCTCCTGGGTTATCATAAAAAAAGGTGGGGTACTGAGGTGGTTGGGGTCAGCGCCAATATGTACTCCACGGGCACGTGGGCGAGGCCATGCTTTGGTTCTAGTCGTTGACTCGACCAGCCCCAAAAGTTCTGGTTCCGCAAGGATCCTAGTGCTTTTGGATCCAAAACCAAAGAGTGATGCTGTATAGAAAAGATATTCTTGAAGATCTAGAGTTACTATACATAACGTAACTTCCTTTTTCGTGGCATTGGTTCAGATGGCTGTTTTTTTTTGGGGTCTACATTACCGTTGCCACCAAGAAACATCTGCTTTGCGCAAGTCTCTAAAGAGGGGAGTAATACCCCTCTACGTAAGAGATCAGAAAGAAGACCACCATGGTGGAGATAGCAGACTCATTCTAGCAGATATGACATGATGCCATTAAGCTGACAGCCTGAGGGGACATGGCCAGTGTAGTCAGTGACAACCTGCGACTCATGCAGTGGTCAGTAGATACACTGAGATCTTCCTAGAATCAATTTTCTGCATCTAGTCCCATTAATGGGTCTAGGCCAGCAGCACTAAGACCCTGCAAAGGCAAAGAGTTGGCCAGGGGTGTGCGCCAGCTAGTGGCTACGGCACTTGCATGCCCCCACATGGTGCTGCATGCCTGCAAGCTCTACCAGCCTCAGCACTGTTCTTCCTGTTGTCAAGTACATGTTGTGGGAATAGTCACCAACATTTTTCATCATCTTCAATCATTCCTCTTTTTACTTTTAGCAATGCCAAAGACCAGATCTAGGGGGGCTGCAAATAAGTCACCCATTATGCAACGGTGACCCTGTAGAATAAAGTGACTTTGGATCGGCATTTTCTGAGCTTCTTCTGCTTTGGCATGTTACATGACATGGACTTCTATGAGGACTGCTTTTCAAGTGGATCTCCACATGTTGGAGAATTGCACACTAAAGTGGGGTCGACAGACCCTGACCTTTGGAGGCAGACATTGTACCAGGAAATTAAAGGTCGCGTTGTTGGGCCCTTCTTCTGGATCCTTGGAAGTGCAGGGTCCTCCCCAGCGTCACTGTGCTGAGTTGTTAGAGGCCCTGTGGTTGGGTCTGACGGACAGTCATTTCCTTCTGGATGGTCAGCTGAGCACCCTCTATAGTCATTTCACTGGTGACCGACATCCTCAGTGTCGGGGCCATGGCTGTACGCCCAGCCCCCATTGGCAGAAACCTTGACACCATCCTCTGGCACCCCTCCTGCTGTTCTGTCCTTCACAGTTTCAGCAGTGCAGGATGGGCTGGAGATGGTGCCATACCAACACCCCCCCCCCAAAAGCACTGATCACTGTACCAGGTTAGGGCCTAGCTCGGAGGCTGATGTCTGCCTGTGCTGGAGCAGGCTTGGAGCTTGTCCCCTGCAATTTCGCTAGTGGTACCGAGGAGGGGTTGCTCAGAGTCCAGCAATGGTCTCTGTGGTGGGAACATGGTCCACTGCAGATGTGCACTCAGGAATACTTTCGCCTAGGCCCAGCACCCACAGAGTCATCCCATTGCCTATTCCCAACCCTGGTGCTACCCCTGATAACCAAGGAAGGGGATGGCACTGGGCCTGATGAGGGAGATGGTGATGAATGGACTTGAAGGTGGCACTGACTGTGGGCAGGATGACCACCCGGGGCCATTTTTCTTTCCGGAACCGTCCACTGATGATGTTCCTAGTGAGAACTGCAGCCTCCCTGTTAGATCCTGGTCTCTGCAGCTGGTGGACAGAATCCCCCATCCTACTCTGCACTGATCTCAGAGCGTGGGGTTTCCCCTGTTCTATATCTTTTTGGGGCCAATCTGCACCATGCTTGAGTCGGTGCCATAGATCAGTGGTAAAGGGAGTTGGACAGGGCCCCATCCCTGCCCCTGACCTTTCCGGGACTCTGCTCCTCCCACCATCCACCTGGCCTCATCTGCTGAGTACATTTTGTACCAGCAGATCTTACTTCGAGAAACAGCTCTTGCAGCAGGTTACACCATTAGGACTGAAGCCGGCAGGCACCAGGACCCCATGGAAATTTTCTAGCTAGCAATATTCAGCAGGGACCGCCCCTGATGTCAGGCATAGTACATAAGGGGGCGGTCCCCCAGAATCCCCAGTTCTTTTCCCGCCGTCAGCTCACCAGCATCAGCCTCTCGGTCTCTACCTAGCGCACGACGACTTAGAACTTCTAGAGTTTCTACACGACTAATGTCCTCTCCAACTCCTTCATTTGAGGGTCACCTTTCAAATTGTGCCTGCAGAAAACCGATCCCTGTCAAGGATCCTCATTCTTCCTGTGTGCGGTGCTTAGGCCTGGACCATGATACTGTGCCTGCACCTTTTGCCAGGGGTTCAACAGCCGCACCAGGATCCGCCATCAGAAGGCACTTCAGGCTTACCTGCTAGAGGAAAAACTTAATAGGATGGACAGAGAACCTTCCTCCAGGGGCGATTCTTCCTCCAAGGCCCACAAGCACCGGGAGAAGGCAAGGTCCAGATCCCCGAACCGAGCCTCGGATTCGCAGAGCTCAGGCTCCACCCGATCGGACCGCTCTCCCTCCAGGGCTAGGTCTCAGCCCCCTCTGGTCAAGGTCCGGGCTTCCAGCAGTTCTTCGACTCTTCAGCCCATTTAGACCTCCAGGCCCTCTGCTTCCTCTACTCCCTCTCGGGCCTCTTCAGAATCTTCTGAATGCCACAAGTCTTCCTCTTCCACCCGATGTCGGGACCTCGACTCGAGGTTGGTCTCCCAGCCCCCTAGGGGCCCGGATCCTCCACCTGGGAAGACGAAGGACCTGACGTCCCTCAAGCGAACGTCGGACCCGACGTCAGCCATGCACCTGAAGTCGGCCAGGCGTTCACCGGTCCTGAGAACATCGGCCAAGCACCAGACGCCAGCCAGGCGTTCACCGGACCCAATGTCGGCGGCCTCACCGGAGCCAAAGACCGCCCCCCAGTCACCGGTAGACATCAGTCACAGGGACTCCACGGAGGAGGACACAGCATTGCTCGAAGACCAAGCGGGTGACACAGAGGATGCTGGGCTTCCGAGGGAACCTTCGCCCACCCTGGAGACACCCGAGGGCCCAACCCCAGCAACAGACCACCGGCGCCAGGCCCTTCGTCGGGCATGAATATTCAAGAAGTAAAGGAACTCCCTGTTTTCTGGTGGGACACCATCCGCAAAGACGTGGTCCCAGTGAAACCTCCTCCTCCTCCTCCTACTCCTTCACCTCCTATGCCCCCACCTCCAACACAGGGGCCAGCAGGACAACCACCAACCCCCAAGGAGCAGACTCCACCGCCTAGGGGTAGATCCCAGGATCGGAGAAGGCCTCCCTTAAGATCTCCATCAGGGTCTCCCAGCCCTTAGCGACCCAGACGTCGGCGGTGTACTCCGTCGGGGGAGGACTCCAGATTGGATACCTCGGATTACTCCAGACGTTCTCCACTCAGCATTTCATCACCTGACCTTCCCAGGTCTCCTCCGGATGACCCCTCTTTCTCGGAGATCATGAGGCACATCCAGGACAACATGGGGTGGGATGCTGAAGACCTCGACCCCGAAAGACAGCGCCTTGCCCGTTATCTTTGGCAGAAAGACCCAAAGCCTGTGGTAGTGCCACCCTTGGTGGACACCTTCACAGACGTCACCAAGGCTGCGTGGAAGCATCCGCACTCCACTCCTGCGGTGCCGAAGAAAGCTGACCGCCTGTACAAGGCCCCGAGAGAGGACCAGTACTTCGCTCAACAACCTCTGGCAGATACTTTGGTCATTACGGCCTCACATGACTGGTCCCAAAGACCACAACACATGAGCACACAGCCACCGGACCAGGAATCCAAACAATTAGACTCCCTGGGGAGACGCAGGTATGCGGCCACTACATGCTCTTATCAGGTCCCTGAACTACCTAACCCACATGGTACAGTTTCAGAACGCCCTATGGGAACAGGGCCAGGACCTGGTCGATAAACTTACGGATGGCGAGCAGAAGGCGGAGCTCCTAAACCTTCTCCGCACAGGGTCTGATGTGGGGACCACCCAGGTACTACGAGTCGCATATGATTCCGCGGACTCGTCCGCCAGAGCTGCAGCTTCAGGAGTCTGTCTCCCGGCGACACTCTTGGCTCCGTGTCTCCGGCTTCACTCCGGACGTACAGAAGAGCATTTTTGACGTCCCCTACAACGGCGAAGTACTCTTTGGTGAACCCTCGGAGAAGGTGATCACCAAACTTCAGGATGCTGGGAAGGCAGTCAGGTCTGTACAGGCCACATACCGACCCAGGCCCGGTTCCTTTCGTAGGGACCAGTGCCATTTTCGCAGCCAGCAACAAAAGAGAGCAGCCACGTTCCAGCCAGCAACAAAGGGGCACCTTTCGGCGAAAAGCCCAGGCTAAGTCGTCCCCAGGCAGAGCCCAATGCTATACTAAACCGGCCCAGCCTGCAGGGACCAGTGCTGCCAGAGCATGACTCCTTCCCAGCCACCGCCCCTCCTCTGGATCAACAGGTGCAAAAGGTTGGAGGTCGCGTCGCTCGCCACTTTTCAGGGTAGCAGTCGATTTACCACCGACCGGTGGGTTCTCTAGTTGGTCAAAAAGGGCCATTTCATAGAATTTCTCGACCACCCACCGGCAAGACGTCCCCTGCTTTCCCGTTACTTGGGAAGCTTCAGATTGCCAAGACCATCCAGGACAAAGCGCTACTTTAGAGGAAAGTCATACCGAAGCTGTGGTAACAGAACCAGTGATGGATTTGGCTCTTCTCACCAAAGAATACAAAATCACACATACCTCAGTAATGCAAAGCATCATGTGATAAATATGCTCCTTTGACCTACAAAGCAAGCTACAGGTCTGGGGCCTTGCCCGATGAGTCTACGTTTTAGTTTACAAGCCTACATCAAATAAGATACCTATGGGGAACTCATGGGGCATAGTCCAAGATCTGTAGCTTGAAGCAGTTGACCCAAGGAGCATGGCACTGGGCCTGAAACTTGATTGGCTCTTTACACAACTGCAAAGGCTGAGAACAGAAGACACACAGTTCATCCTTGTCAGGACTCTTCAGTGTGCTTCATCTAGATATCGACCAAGAATTCTGATAGTGTTTAGTATGTACACCCTGTGAAACTTTGCTTTATTGGAACTGTGTGTGATTTTGTATTCTTTGAAATGTGGCCCCCTCACCCACACACCCTTCAAGCCCTTTTCAGGTAAACATTTGCTTCAGTGCTTGTGCTGAGGTTTTGTGTCTTTTTAGCTTGCTTTCTTATTTTAGGTCCACAATGACCAAACCAGTGAGACCACATAAGGGCTAGTTCTTACTCTTTGTGCTGGCATACAGATGTGGCACACGGAGCTCTGAGAAGGACCAAACAGGTGTCTATTTCTTCTGTTCTCTGCCTTTGCAGATAGTGCAAGGGGCCATTTGGCACCATACACTCCAGCGTAAAGCAGAACCAGTCTAAATTTTCATTGGGATTTGCATATGCATCTTAATGATATTTTGAATTATTTGGGTGGTATGGTACTCACAGCCCTGTCCGCCGCTAACCCCACCGTCACTCTGATGTGGGGGTCTGTGGCACAGGCAGGGCTGCTGGCCATCATCTTGACAGCAACATAGCTTCCCCCCAATTTTAAAAAAACGAAGCTTTCTCCCACCTCTCTCAAGGCATGAGCGCAGCCATCTAATTGTATCTAGTGGGCACCCCATGTCCCTGTATGGCAGAGGTTGCTGTGGTGCTGGAACCCACTGCCAGCTGTCCAGAACTGAGGCACACTGCAGTTGGCAGCCCTGCCAGCTCGACCAGCCTCCTGATGTGAGTACCCAGGTGCGGCCCCACCCCGGTTGCTTATGCTGCCATGGAGCCATTGAAGCAGCTGTTCATGTCACCTACATTTAATTCTCACAGTACTTTTTTTTTTTTTTACACTTTATCTCCACAACAGCAGCTTGTAACAAGACAAAACAGTCCTAATTTTATTTTACCGTTATCGCACAGTGCCAAGTCGTTGTACATCAGCTTCTTTAAGTATATGACAGGTAAGCCTTAAGGCAACAGAGTTAACTGCTGTGTTGGATGGTGGCAGGTGAAGCAGATTCTACAAAATGGCACTGACCCACATGGTGATGGGGAGCAAAACCCTTTGCCATAACTCATGAGTACATTTTTGTGGCTCCTGATATATACAAGATGTCTCTGCATCCTGTGGACTAAAAGAAAAGTTACTCATGTGTACCAACTGTTTTAGAAAGCTCTCAGCTGTCTCTGGCATGTAAGAAGTCAGTTATACAGTGCTAGTTTTATTTCCTGTAGTTCAGTATGAATATTTTTTAAATGAATAATGGGGTCTCTACTCCCTCTCTGATAAATAACCCTTATTTACCTTGGACATTAAGCACTATCCTGACTATATACACATGGTTCACCTCCTTCACTGTTACATTTTTATTTATTTATTTTTTTAAATGTTATTTCTCTCCTACCTCAGGGACCTGTCTCCGGTGTGGATACTCAACTCTTGGTTCTGCTGCCCGCCTGAAGCTTCCACCTCTGCTCCTCCCGGGTGGGCATCTCGCTCTTTCTCACCCAGCCCCCTGGGCTGGGACCACCATCTCCTTCCGGCACTCTATCTAGACGAGTGACCGGGGAGGAGGAAAGAGACCAGGAGAACATGGTGGTAGAGCTCAGCACTGGGCATGGGACCTGGCCACTGATCCACCATCGCCTGCCCCGAGGCAGGGTTTTCCTTTCTTGTCCCTCTCTCTCCTCCCCTCGGCTCAGCAGTGCACACCAGCTTAAAACGTGCACGCTCCCACGCACGTTCACAGGAGCATCGCCACAGTCAATCCCCTTTCTGGCAAGCCCGACTGTTGCTGCACCTCCAGTCTCCGCCAGGGATTGCCAGACAGTGAGTCTTCTACACACACACACACACACACCCACCCACACCCCCCGGAAGGAGAGCTGTCCTCTGGACGCTCTGTCCTTTCTGCCCCCGACGACCTGAGTCCACTCCCAAACCTGGGTTGCTGGCATGGTGCGAGGTGTGGCGTCCAGCGCCTCAACCCTCAGCGCCACCAGTTCCTTCACTGTTACTTGAGTATGGATTGTTCTGACACCCAGCTTCTCTTATGTAACATGACCCCATAAGTTTCTTACCCCAGTGATGATGTTGCATTTTGCCCTAAAGACACTGTCTCGCTGTGTACGTTTTGTTGCATTACTTCATAAGAGATTCTTGGCACCATTTCTCCAGATGTTTGTGAAATGGAATACAAGTGTGGTTTGTCTCCTTCATAAAACACTGTTACCCTCTGTGCCGTTGATTGATTTTCTTTCAGTAAAGTTGTATGAATGCCTGAATAAAAAATTCTGTTTAAAAAAAAAAAAAAAAAAAAGTAAAATTAGTTTTTTAAAAGTAATGTAAGGGGGCACTCAATTTCCCAGCAGTGTTTTTCTAGGGGCGTGGATATGGTTCACTTATCCACGCTGACAGTTTCACTGGAATGCGATGAGTGGACAGATGTATGTAAGCTAAGCCCCTCCCACCACCAAGGGCAGGTCTATCCCCCGTCTGCCTCGTGACATAAAATCTTTCTTTCTGCTGGAAGAACAAATCACCTTCTTTGTGCTGTTCTTAGGATTTTCTCTGTGATATAGGTGAACCATTACATTCGAAGTTTTCAAAGCTAAACATTTATTTATTTATTTATTTTTGTGGTTCTTTCGACTCGGTCTTAGGACCAACAGTGGATCACAAGAAACCTGGATTCAGGTTTTGAGTGCAGTACCACCAGAAGGTCTGTCGCTAATCCACGCAACACGTGAATGTACTGCTTGGGCTGGCAACACGATGTGGCCAAGTGAGGCCTTTGCCGTTCTGTGCTTCCTGAGTCCTTTGAGGATAGGAAGCTCTGGCTCTCGCTAGGCCGGCCTTTGGAATGGAAACTGAGGTATTTCCCTATGGGTATCAGAATGGCCTCTGCAGGTGCTGGGTCTGCAACATAGCTTGCTGCCCTTAAGGCAGATTAGCAGTGTCCACGGCGGGCTCCTTCTCTGCCCACTTTTCCCACTTGGGCCTAGCATCTGAGGGACCTTCATGGACCAGTTCTTTGATATGTGCGGGTTCCTCCAGACCATGGGGGAGAGCCTTGCCCACCATGATCCAAAATCAAGAAATCTTCTTACCACCATCTCCAGTCGGACAGGGAGAGATCACGGTCTTCCTGGTCCCTCGATTTGCCTGACTACTTGGTGGCTGTCAAGCGTCCCTTGGCCGAGGGGCAGATTGGGCAAATCAGAAGCTCCTTGCCACTGCCTTTGAGCCAGTCAACCTTAACTTCAGTCAGCACACTTGTCAGTGGTCCTTGTCTTCCTCATCCTAGGGTGAGGAGAGGCACTGGTGGAAAATGTGTCAATGCTGCTAGGAGTTTCTGGCTGCAGTGGGCCATTGCGGGGCAGGGTAGGGCTGTACCCCACAAGGACTTAGTTCCCTGGCAGCTGCCAGTGATTCCCCCACTGGCTCAAGTTCTGCATGTGCTGTCCACACCTGCTTCTCCGCTCATGGTGGAACCACCACCTTGTCAGACGCCAGTCCGTGCTCTGACTAAGGAGGCCAGCTGGCTCCTGGCTTGCTAGGCAGGTTGTCTGTGAGAATTGCCCTTGGTGAGGAGTCCTGAGAAGTCCATGTTGAAATATGGCTAAGGGCTGTCTTTAGAGAGTCATTGGACGACTTGGATCAAGACTCCATGGCTTCTTCTGGGGCTCTGCTCTTCGACTGTGGCTCGGTTGGAGCCTTTCACTGACCAATGGTTGGTCTCCTTCTGTGTGCTACTCTGCCTGATTGTGGAGTCCATCCTGTGGAGCCAGTCCAGAAGAGGGCCAAGTACAGGCCTTTTGGATTTGGTTGAATCCCCAGGGGTTGCCTTCCTGGTGGCTGAGGCCATCTTGGGACCGTCCCTGGAACTTTGGCAGGAGCTTTGGGAGCATCCCTCATCCTGCCTGTCACCTTTGTCCCGCATGGTCCTCAAATATGCGGGCCCTGCAGGCCCCTTTTTGGGGGTTTCCTACCGCCCTTCGGCCAGATGGTTACAGATTCGGTGTTCCGTAAGTCTGGACACCAGGGGGATGAGGACAGGCCTCTGGACAAGGAGTCACTTAAGATTATCCACACTGCAAAAAAAAAAAAGGTGCTCGTTGGGGCTACTCTGGGTCTCCAGCAGGCTAGCTATGCTGTTGTGATGGCAAATTATGGACATTCCGTGATGGAAATGTTTGATATTATCCTCCCCCACCTCCACCCAGAGCAGCAGGTGGTGATGGAGCTCCTCGGAGACCACAGTCAGTCGCTGGCTAAACACTAGCTCCAGACACGGCCTTTGATATGGGAGGGTGACTGTTGAGCCCATGCAGTGGCAGTCTCCATGCGTCACAGGGCTTGACTACACTTGTTCACCTTCACAGTGGACAGCCACCAGAGGTTGGCAGATGTCCCTTTCTGAGCACCGACCTCTTTGGACCTGGAGTGGAAGGGTATCGCACAAGGATAGAGAAATACGGTGCCACCCTTGATTCCATGACCTTGTCCCAGAAGGATCAAAAGAAAAAGCTTAAAGAAGCCAGCCTTTCAGTACAGATCCTTGCAGTCACAGCCTCTCCAGCTGCAGCCCAGCAGGGAAAGTTTCAGACCTGGCGCCCCAAGACGTTTGGTCAAGGTCCAGGAGGAGGGGCAGGGATAGTGGTGTCCCTCCAGCAGTAGCCTGTGTCCCTTCAAAAGCTGCTCAGTGATGGGTTGGGGGGTGTCATCCCTCCACTTGTCCTGTCCCAGACTTTTCTCCCTGTCAGAGGCTGACTACGTCTCTTCTTGCCATGCTGATCCGCTATCACAATGGACAAATGGGTGTTGGATGTAGTGAGCAGAGAACCGTCTTGATTTCGAGGCTCTCCCACCCTACTACCTCGAGGCATCTCAAGAGTCCATGGTATCTCAGGACATAGCTCATCTCTTTGCGAAAGGAGCTATAGCCCGTGTCCTGGGTGCCCTGGCCAGTCATGGTTGCGTGGCCTGGCACTTTCTGGTCCCGAAGTGGACAGGGGGCTGGCACCCCATACTGGATCTTCATGATCTCAAACCGTATATGTGGACGTGCAAGTTCGAGATAGTCACTGAGCCAGGTTGTACCATTCCTGGAGCATAATATATGGTTTTGTTCCCTGGACCGCCAGGATGCGTTCTTCCACATTCTTGTGCGCAGGTCCCACCGCCAGTACTTCCAGTTCAGAATGGAAAGGGTCTTGTACCAGTTACACTTCATGCTGTTTGGCCTCTCCTCGGCTCCAGGGGTCTTCACCAAGGGCATGGCAGTGGTGGCAGCCTACCTGCAGCGGGTCAGAATGTGTACCCCTGCTTGGACTACTTGCAGATAGCTGGTCCATCCAGAGAGACTATGATGAGAACCACAGACTTTGTTTTCAAGTTCTGCCGAGACTTTGGCGTGTTGGTGAGCAGGGACAAGTCTAAATTAGTACCGAAGCAGGTGATCCAGTTCATAGGGGCAGAACTAGATTCAGTGTGGGTCATATCCTGCCTCCCGGTAGACCAAGAACAGGATCTTACCTCCTTTGCTAGATCATTTCCAGTTGGGCTCTTGCACCATGCCCATGATTTCTTACAGCTGCTGGGATACATGGTATTCTGTGCCATCATGGTCCGCTGGTCCCGCTGGCTAATGCACCACCTTTAGTGGGAGCTGGGCATCAGTGGTCCCAGTGCCTAGGCCATTTGGACCGGCTGGTCACAGTGACCCAGCCGTTGTGGGACGCCATCCAGTGGTGGCTGGTCCTATAACATCTGGAGGAAGGAATCCCGTTTGTCCATCCAGAGCCAGTCATCACACTAACACTAGATGCGTCTCTTGTAAGCTGGGGAGCACACCTGGGAAACCACACAGCCCCCAGTTCTGGTTACCCAGGGAGTCCCGTCACCAAATAAACCTGTTGGAGCTCCATGCAGTGCGTTTGGCTCTAACACAGTGTGCTCCACTAGTCAGGGTTCAGGTTCTTCAAGTCCAGACAGACAACTGTAATCTACCTGGACAGACAGGGTGGAACACACTCCTGTCCATGTGTCAGGAGGGACTCTACACCTGGACCCTTGTGCGCAGTCTGAGTGCTGATTTCCTGATGACTCATGTAATGGGGGAGAACAGTCATCAGGCAGATGCTCTGTCAGGTATGAGGTGGTGAACCACTTGTTCTCCCTGTGGTGCTCACCTTCGGTGGGCCTGTTTGCCTGCTAGGAGAATGCCAGTCTGAGGCTGTTTTGTACCTACCCCCCTCAGTTCAGGACACCGATGACTGATGCCTTCACAAGGCTCTGGACCTTGTGTATTCCTTTCCTCCCTTCCCCACAGGGTGGTACTGTTCTAGGTCAGAAAGGACAAGGCCAGATGAACCTGATAGCTTCAGACTGGCCAAGCACTGCTGGTACCTGGATCTCCTCGGCCTCAGCCGCTGGTGTCTGCGGCGACTGCCTGTCCACCCAGGCCTGCTGACCAGATTTCAGGGGATGGTCCCATACCCGGATCTTCCATTCCTGGATCTGGTTCCAGAGTTTCAAGCCTTGGGTCTTTCCGATGATGTCCTCCTCGTTGAGGAGGCATCCAGAAAGGAATCAACTTGGAGGCACTATCTCTTTATATGGAAGAGATTTTCCCTTTATTGCCAGGGCAAAGAGCATGATCTCCTTGCCTGTCCTGTGGCTAGTATCCTGGAGTACCTTTGCTCCCTTTACCAGCTGGGAATGTAAGCAGCGACCCGTAGGGTGCACCTGGCAGCCATCTATGCTTACCAGACACTGGCCGGTGTTCTGGTGCTTTTTCAAGGGCATTGACCACTTTTCCCTTCCGTTGCATGATCCACCTCCACTTTGGGACTCACTGTTGGTCCTGGCTGTGCTTATGGGCAACCCGTTTGAGCTGATGCACAGGTGTGAATTATCACACCTGTTGTGGAAGACAGCCTTCCTGGTGGCCATTAAATCTGCCAGAAGGATTAGGGAGCTCCAAGCACTCTTGGAGGTCTATCCCTACTTAGTCTTCCACAAGGATAAAGTTGCCCTTCACCTCAATCCGAAGTTCTTCCCGAAGATGATATCCAAGTTTAAGAAGAAGAAACAGCATTTATATTGCGCTTTTCATACACAGTGTATCCCAAAGCACTTTGCAAGCAATGCTAGACTGGTAGTGAAATGACTGAATGTGTAGTGGCAGCCATATCGCACATCATCACACACACAGCCTAGATAATTGCATGAACCAGTTTATGGGAAGGGGAATGTTGGCCAGGACACCGGGAATGTTCCCTGCTCTTTGCAAAGAGTGCCCTGGGTTCTTTTACTTCCACCTGGACACCCACTGGGACACCAGGATGGGCAGAAGGGACCTCTGTTTAACGTCTCATCCGAAGGACGGTTCACCCCAGCAGTACTGCACTCAGATGCCACGATTTTTAGGTACAAGTCCAATCCCGGTGTGGGACGTGAACCCATGACCTTGTGGTCCAGAGGCGGATGTGCTACCAACTGAGCCACGCTAACACCTTTATGTTTAACCTTAATGAGGTGATTAACTTACTGGTATACATCACCAGCCTCTTTTCGGAGGCCGATCGTAGGCTCCATACCTCGGACCTGCAGAGAGAACACACACGCACTCACTCTCCTGTATGTTGAGTACGGGTGGAATTTGGAGACAGACTTTCTAGCTGTTTGTCACCTATGCTGAAGCTGCACCTGGAAAACCAGCAGCAGAGTGGACGATTGCAAGGTGGATTATATCTTACATCGGCCCCTGCTATAAATTGACTGGTATGGAGCCTCCTGCTGGGATTAAGACTCATTCCACCAGACATACCGCTGCTTGGTGGCTGCCTCCAGTGATATACCCATGCAGAAGATAGGAGATTTGGGAGGCAGTATAGCGCAGTGGTTTAAGGCTCTGAGCTGCAAATCTGGTGACATCCAGCAAACCAGACCTGGGTTTGAATCCCATAGCTTCCACTTGCATACTGTGTGAGCCTGAGCAAGTCACTTAACTTCCCTGTGCTCCCAGGTTGCTCCTGTAAAAAAGCTTTCATCTTAGCGCGCTACTCCTGGTTAAACAACTAAATAAATAAGATCTGTAGGGCTGCTACCTGGAAGTCTATACACGCTTTCATTTCCCACTACCACATCGACCTCTAGTCACGCTGGAATGCGTGTTTTGGGACCTTGGTTCTCCAGTCTCTTCTCTCCAAGTACAGGTATATGCCTTACCTCCTCCTCCTGGAGAACTGTTTGGCATTTGCCAGAGTGTGAATAAGTGAACCATATCCACGCCCTAGAAGAATAGCTTTCTCACCTGTAACCTTAGATTTTCCATGGGGTGATCTCTTGCAGCAAGTAATACACTTGGGTCATCGCCAGAGGTCACTGTGGCGCACGGCAGCTCTTCTGGCAGTCTTTTCAAGGGGCCGCCAACACATGACATCACCTTTCTGTTTCCTGAGTGTTTGGGCGGTCCCTGGTATCCTCAGTTCATTTTCCCGCCATTTTCAGCTCACACGCAGCAGCTAGTGCACAAAGTAGCAGTCATTGACGAGAATTTGAGCTTGGAAAAGCGGAATTTTTCCATTTCACTTTCTACATTGAAGAATGTCAGAATAATCTACAAGCAAGAAAACAGCACTATTTTGTTCCTGTCATTGCGTTAGAAAAATCTTCCGTTTCGACACCCACACCACTTGTGTAAGGTGTCTGGGACCCACACACGATGCCACCTCCTTATACATTGCCAGGATTTTAACCAGGCAACTCGACAACGGTTGCAGGAAATTGAATCATATTTAACGGAACAGAAATTGTTTTTACTGGAGATTCAGGAGGGCTTGTCCCAAGAGCCTCCCCATCCACTGATTCTCACAAACGGCACAAAAAAATAGAAGCCCTCCTCAACCTCTTTGCCTAAACGCTCATCGACGGCCACCATCGACGATGCGTTCACACATTGCCTCCTCGTTGATGGGGGTTTTCACCCTCTCGTCGACAGAGCTTTCTAGTGCCCTCACTGCAGTTTGTGATGAACCTTTTGTGGGTTCCATCGACGTCCTGTCGACGGTGACTTCATTTCAACATTCTACTACTACTTCCCCACCGGCCCCGTTGACAAGGGGTCACGTTCCTATGGGGAAACCTAGTGCATTTGCTATGCATTCCGCCCCTCTTTTCTCACAGGTGTATTCTCATGATGGTAAGGCGCACAGGGATCGGGACCCTGGGCTCTACCACCCAGGTGCAAAACCTGCTCATACCACACATCCAGTGCCCTGTTTCCCAGAAGCCCCCCCTACCTACCTTCCCCCTCCCTCCATGGAGGTTGCCTGAGTGGTACAGCAGGTTTTGCAAGCCATTCGGCATACTCAGCCCTCCGATCTAGTTTGAGCCGAGTCATCCGTCCCGTTCCCTTACTCCTCCGCCTAAAGGTTTCCAGGGTGACAGAGACCCTTCCCCACCCTGGTCACCTCTCTCATACGTGGATGACTGCCTATCAGACGAGACTGAATTTCTGGCAGATTTTACCAGAGATTTGAAGGATGAGGAATTGCAGGACCTGGATTTCCAACCCCAGTCCCCTCTTTCGGATATTTTTTCTTTAAATGAGAACTTATCCTACCAGGCGGCTGCCTCTCTTCCAGCTGACCCATCCTTCCATGAGATGATGGTCCAAATTCAAAAAGTCATGGGATTCTTCACTACCCAACATGACAAACCACGAAAGGATATGGCAGACTATCTAGAACTACCAGAGGAGTTAGTTCAAGGGGTACCCCCACTTATACAAACCCACCAGAATACTATGCTAGCAGCCTGGAATCAGCCTTCCACTGTTATGGCTATTCCCTGAAAGGCAGATCACTTTTACCAGGTTCCTCTGAATCACCCTTTTCTTTCCACTATTCCTGAAGCAGATTCAGTAGTGATTGCTGCCGCTCATGATCGTACTAAACGACCAAAACACACAAGCTCCTTACTTCCTGATAAAGATTCCTGTAGGATAGATTATCAGGGGAAGAAAGGTATTCCAAGCAGGTACCATGAATCTCAGAAAACTAAATTATATGAGACTTGGACAGATACCAGAGTACACTCTGGTCCTCTGCCATAGAATTAGTCATCAAACTCCCTCTTTCGCAAGAAAGGGATCAATTACTGGCTACAATATGTACTGGCAGTTCCATCTCCCGACACCTACTTTGCTTGAGATACGATGCAGTCAATACTTTGGCCCGCATGTCAGCAACCAGCATTACCTTGCATCATCAGGCTTTACATCAGATGTGTGTAGCATAGGGTGGTCAGTGCCCCCTTTAATGGGTCTGAACTTTTCGGCCCAGGTACCCAAACACTGACAGATGATCTCCAGTCTTCAGGGCGGACACCGCGTACGGTTCATGGCATGTACCATTCATCCCAGCCATCGTATCGTTCTCAGTCCTCCTTTTATTCTAAAAGAGGTGGAAAATACAGAGGCTCACATAGAGGTGGATCCCGAGGTCTTTCCCAGCCTTCCAAAACCAACACCTCTGCCGCCAAGGGCTCCAACTCCCACCCTCCTGGTGGAGCTGGTCAGCCTGCCTCCCAGTGACAAACTGTGGCTTTGTCCACGCTTCCTCGACCAGGCCTCAGAAGCCATGGGCGGCCATTTTGCCCTCCATTTTAGAGGCCTGCCAAGCGATCACATTGGACAAGTGGATACTTCAGATCATTCAGAGGGGTCACATTCTGTAACTTATTTCCATACCTCCCCACTGCTCTGTTCAGTACCCACCTGACCACGTTCCCATTCTCCAGGAGGAACTCTAGGCTCTTCTGACCAAGAAGGCCATTTATCCGGTACCCCGGCAGAGCACCAAAAGGGTTTTTATTCCCATTTCTTCCTGGTGCCCAAACAAACTGGAGAGCTCAGACCGATACTAGACCTCAGACAATTGAACCTACACATCCAGTACAAAAGGTTCCACATGGCCACCCTAAATTCCATCATGCCAGTGTTGAAACAAGGGGACTGGCTATGTGCCCTAGATATGAAGGATGCCTACCTACATATCTGCATCCATCCTGCCCACCAAGTGCTTCAGAAAATCTTTCATTTGTGGGGGACACAGTCTCCCCAGATACTATTCCATTATCCCGAGCAAAAAGGGACAGTCTGTAGGTGCCCTGTCCCAATCATGGACAGGACTCTTCTTATATGCTCTTCCCCCTGCCGGTCCCTCTCCTGCAAAGGACTGTACTGAAATTACAACCCGAACCTGCCACCATGATTCTCATAGCCCCTCTGTGGCCTCAGCTGGTGTTTCCCCATGCTTCAACAGTTCTCATTGGAGGAACCCATCCTGTTACCAATAAGACCAGATCTTGACTCAGAATCAAGGGACTCTTCTACATCCCAGCCTGAAGTCACTACACCGTCGGCTCCTGAGAATGCTTTCATAGCACATCTCCAAGTGTCATCCCCAGTGGCCAGTATTCTGGCCAATATTCTACTGGCCTCACGTAAACCAGTGATCAGGGAAACTTATAATGTTAAATGGAAATGCTTTTCCATTTGGGCTGCCTCCCAGTCATTGGATCCTTATTCTTGTCCACTGATGAAAGTTTTGGGTTACCTGGCCTCAGTTGCCGAGATGGGATTAAGCTATTCCTCTATCAGAGTCCATTTGGCTTCTATTTCAGCCTTCCATGAGCCTCTTGATGGCTGATTACTGTATCAACATCATCTAGCCAAAATGTTTTTAAGAGGAATGTTACATATTAAGCCACCTATCAGATGAGCTACTCGTCCATGGGACTTCAAATTTTTTGATAGAGAAATTAACTCTTGAACCTTTTGAACCTGCAGCCACTTGTGGCCTCAGTTTTCTTTCTTGGAAAGCACTATTCTTAGTGGCTATCATTTCGGTTCGGCGTATTTCCAAGCTTCATGCCCTTGTGTAAAGAACCTTACTTAGTTTTCACAGTGACAAAGTGGCACTTCGTACCAATCCTTCCTTCCTAAGGTAGTGTCAGAACATACCTTAAATTAGTCCTTGGAGTTGCCTGTATATTACCCTGAACACTCCAGTCGAGAAGAATACCTCCTACATACTCTAGATGTCCATCGTATCTTGCAGTACTATACTAATCAAACTAAATTGATTAGGAAAACCTCTCAACTTTTTTGTTACCTTCGCCTCAAGTAGGGAAGGTCTCCCAATCACTAAACGGACCCTTTCCGATTGGCTAGCACATTGTATCACATTTTGTTGCACAAAATATAACAAGCCATTACCAGGGCTTGTCCAAGCCCATTCTACCAGAGCTATGGCCACTACAGCGGCCTGCTTTAAAGGGGCCTCTGTCACAGATATCTGCAACGCAGCTACGTGGTCCACAATTCCTACTTTCATGAAGCACTACAACGTAGACGTTGCTTCATGCCGTAGGACGGCCTTTGACCGAGCTGTCTTACAAGGCCTTCTGTCATAATTCCACCCTTCTTGGGTTTACTGCTTGGGATTTATCCCAAGTGTTTTACCTACTGCAAGAGATCAACCCGTGGAAGATAGTACAGTTACATAAAAACTTACCATAACAGTAGATCTTTGAGGGGTATCTCTTGCAGCGGGTGCAATCCCGCTCTCCGTCCCCCCTTCTTCTCTAGGAGAACAAATTCTGGTCCAGTGACTTATGGGTTGGGATACCTATGGTACCTCGGCTTCTCCTCGGTCCTCGCTTAGCGAGCTAAATCCGTCGGGGGAACTGAGGATGCCAGGGACCGCCCACACTTATATAGGAAACAGGAAACTGATGTCATGTGTGGGCAGCCGCTGGAAAAGACTGCTAGAAGAGCTGCCAAGCACCACTGTGACTTCTGGTGACGATCCAAGTGTATTACCTGCTGCAGGAGATACCCCTCAAAGATCTACTGTTACGGTAAGTTTTTACGTAACTGTACTTTCTAGGAGTGGTATATGGTTCACTTATCCACACAACCTACCCCGCCTCCCTTGACACGTGGCACCTGATCTTGCTTCCAGCATGCAAGATCTGACATCATGGGGCAGAGTTGGGGGATATGTTCGCCCAGGTGGGGGGAAGAGAGTAGCTGAAGACGTCCTGCCAGTCATCGCATTCCAGTGGAACTGCCAAGAGTCTGGATGTGAACCATATACCACTCTTATAACTGTAGTTACAGGTGAGTAACCTATTCTTGCTTACCATGCAGGCAGCTAGGGTTAATACCCCATGGCAGGGCCACTGCACGTGCAGCAGAGGTAAGTGTGCACATCCAGTTTGGATGATCTTCCTGGACATAGTCTCCACCACTCATCCACAGTGATGGGATATATGCCGGAGGCGCTAGGACACAGCGGCAGCAAACGCCAGAGATGGAGCTGCGAGAAGCAGCGCCGTTAGCCTCGGCTCGTGCGGCAAAGACTATCTCGGCATCTACCCTCCAACCGCCTCAATTCCTTTTTTCCCCGCCGTCGAATGCGCTTCAGTGATGACATCGCTCACCCACCGGGAGTCAAACTTCAAACTAGCAGCATAGTTTTCAGTTTATTGTTTTTAGTTTATTACGAAATAAGTATAGATTTGCATTTCATTTTCTTCAAGAAAGAAGTTTTCAGCCCTCCATTGACTGAGTCGACTATGAGCGGGTCAGGTGACGGTAGGGAGACTTTGTATGAAAGCTTTTCAGTCAGCAGGGCTGGGTCCTGGCCGCCGCCCTCTCCATTGGGGGGGGGGGGGTGTCTGACAACGGAAGGTCTGATGCTCAGGGAGATGGGCGGTCCCCCCGAAAGCATAAAAGAAAACAGTCCCATTCTTGGTACCCTTCGGCCTCCAGCTCTTCTTCAACCCACAAGTCAAAAAAGAGAAGACATCACTCGAGGTCGCCTTCTGGTAAGTCTGCGCGACGAAGGTTGGTCGTTGGGGTAGGCGCCGGGTATCCTCCTCTGTTGGAGTTGCTCGTTTCGGTCTCCGGTGGCCAACCTCCTCAACATCAGAGCCCCTCCCCGCCTCTTGGAAGGGCTTCTGATGAGCAGTTTCATCAGTGGGCCGCTCTTATGGAGCAGTGGGCTCGGAGGTTGGTCCAGCTGCCTGAGCCGGTCACTCCGAGGCCTTCAGGCCATTCGAGGGAGCGGGTAGGGCGGTTGGACCTTCCTAGTGGCGCAGCGCCGTCTTCGGTGCCTTCGGCCCCGTGCTAAGGTGTTCCCCCCTCACATGGCTGCAGTGCAGGGGGCCACACTGATGCCTCTATCTCCGGTTAATCGTCATCCTTTTTCCTCAAATCACAGTATTCGGAACCCTGGGACTTTCTTGGCACCAGTGACGCTCTCGGGGGTCTGTTGGTGCCGTCTTCAGCGCCGTGACCTCTGTAGGCACCATGTGCTAGGCTGTTTCCGGTGGCACTGACTCCCTTGGCGCCAGGGCTTGGTGCAGCATCATCTAGCCTTCAAGAATTCTCGACTCCAATTCCTTTCTCTTCTTTTCCTACTGATTTTCACTCCTTTCCTGTCCATACAGTCCCTCCTGGACTGTCAGGAGATTATATTGAACCTGACCCAGATCTTCAGCTAGGTGGTGATGTGGAAGGAGCAGGGATCAATCCTGCTGCAGAGCCTGTGGTCGCTGCTGAAAAATTTAAATTCTACTCTGTCTCTCTCCAAACTACAGAAATTGATCCTGGGCAATACCTGCATGTCCCAGAGATCCTTATGGATTTAACCCCTCCGGTACAGCCATCTTTTGAGACCCTCTCCCAGATGGTATGGAACAGTCCCGCTCTCATCCCTTCCATGGCTAAGTCCATAGATAGGAAGTACGCTCCTCCCAAGGATCGACCCATTTTGGCCTCACAAGCTTTTGCTGACCCCATTGTAATCATAGCTGAGAATGATGAGGCCGTTCTCCCTCAGGCATCAACAGCCCAGTCTGTAAATAAAGAATCTCACAAGATAGACACCTTAGGTAAGAGAGTCTTTGCTGCTTCCACCCTGGGTATGCATATTGCTGGCTAACGGCTATTTCTCCCAATATGAATATGTACTTTGGCATTCACTCAAACAGATGGTTGAAGCTCTGCCCGAGTCGGACACTTAATTTAGAGCTTCTTCAGACCATAACCAGGGGTATCGAGTCCAACAACCAGCAGGTTAAAGCAGCTATGGACACTTTCAATACTGCTTCCCATGCAGTAGCGGCGGTCATTTGCACCCATTGCCACTCTTGGCGATGTACCTCAGGCTTCACAAATGATGCTCAGCAGCAGGTCATGGCTTTACGCTTTGACGGTATGTATCTGTTCGGGCCCCAAGTAGAGCAAGCTCTGGAGGCTACACAGAAGACTAAGTCTGCCATTAAGACTGCTCGAGCCTGCACCTGCTCCCTCATGGGGTTGTCAACAAGTGTCAGTTTTTGAACTACCAGTCCTTTCGGGGCAAGGGCAGAGGAGGTTTTAACAAAAACCACAGCCCTCAGCCACAGAAGAAAACGCAGCAGAAGGCACAGAGCCCCAAAGCGTCCAGTGCCATCTTCTGAGTTTCTGACTCAGGTCTCAACCTCAACTGTCTGAGGGGGACTCTTCTTCAGCGGTGGGAGGACGTCTGACTCTGTTCTACAACCAGTGGAAATCCATAACATCAGACAAATGGGTACTCGCTCAGTACAGTCAGACCTTCTTACTTCCAAGGTACAAGGCCTTCTAAACAACAGGGCAGTAGAAGTAGTTCCGCTGGATCAACAAAACACAGGTTTCTACTCCCATTACTTTGTAGTCCAGAAGAAAACTGGCGGCATGCGCCCCATTCTGGATCTCAGAAAGTTTTAACAAATTCCTCTACAAGGAAAAGTTCAAGATGATATCTCTAGGTACCCTTCTACCTTTGATTCATCAGCACGATTGGCTAGCCTCCCTGGACATGCAGGATGCCTACCAACACATTATTATACATCCAAAGCACCACAGATACCCAAGATTTGTGGCATTTGGTCAACATTACCAGTTCAGAGTCCTGCCCTTTGGGCTATCCTTGCTGCCTCAAGTTTTTACAAAGTATTGTGCAATTCTCGCAGCGCATCTCAGGAAAATTGGAATTCAAGTATTCCCATATCTGGACGACTGGCTTCTAGCAAGCCCCTCCAGACAGGAAACTTTTCCTCACGTCCATGGGGGTCCTGCAGAATCTCAACAGATCACAGTTGCAGCCCTCCCAGAAGCTCCTCTTCATAGGAACTCTTCTGGACACCCCCTGTGCGAGGGCTTTTCTCTCGGAGGACAGAAGGAGCGATATTCTACAGATGGCCCGGTACATCAGAGAAAACGACTCGATTTGAACTCTCTCGATGCAACGGATGTTGGGTCTCATGGCATCCTCAGTGTTCACTGTACCCCTAGCACATCTCCACATGAGAACCTCTCAGTGGATGCTCAGTACTCAGTGGTCTCCAACCACTCACCCTCTGTCCTTTCTCATCAAGGTGACAATCTTTAAAGAAGTCACTCACCTGGTGGTCGCAGGAGGACAACCTTCTGGAAGGGTATCACTTTGCTCCTTTGGATCATCAGATCTCCATTACAACGGACGCATCCCTGATGGGGTGGGGAGCTCACTGCCAGAATCTCCACACCCAGGTTACGTGGACTCGGGTCGAGTCCCAGCTTCACATAAACATCCTGGAAATGAGAGCTGTCATCTATGCAGTCCTCGCCTTGAAGGACATTCTCTGTCACAAGAACATTCTCCTTCAAATGGACAACAAAGCAGTGATGTATTACATCAACAAGCAGGGCAGCATACACTCTTACCCATTATGCAGGGAAGCTGAGCGTGTGTGGGAATGATGCCTGGAGCACAAGGCTCTAATTCATGCGGTTTACCTGCCAGGAGTGCAGAATGGAGACAGATCCTCATAAGTGGTCTCTCGACTCAACCGTAGGTCAGTCACTATTCAAAGAGTGGGGAACTCTAGACCGGGACCTTTTTACATCCCCACTCAATGCAAAACTGCCCCTCTCCTGCTCCAGAAATTCAGGACCTGGCATTTTCTGTCAGGATGCGTTCAGGCTGCAGTGGACAAAACGCTTTCTATACGCCTTTCGTCCTCTTCCTATAATTCAGGGGTATTTCTCTAATTCGAGTCTCGGGGACAAAATGATTCTCATTGTTCCCTTCTGGCCTCGAAAATATGGTTCCCGCTGCTCAACAGTCTATCAGAAACCCATCCGAAGGCGCTTCCCCTTCAGACGAACCTTCTGACCCAGGGTCCTGTGGTCCATCCCAATCTGAGGTTGCTTCACCTTCATGCTTGGCTCCTGGTGAAATAGAGGTGAATAGGTTCAATGTCTCTCGTAGGGTTTCAGATATTCTTTTGGCTGCGTGTAAGCCAGCCACCAGAAAAACCTACACAGTCAAATGGAAGCGTTCTTCTCTCTGGTGTGCAAAGTCCTCTTCGAATCCTTTTTCCTGTCCACCAAATAAAGTCTTGGAGTACCTTTTAGACCTCTCAAATTCAGGTCTGCAGTACTCTACACTCAAAGTTCACCTTTGTGCTAGGTCGGCTTATCATGAACCGGTACTTTCCATGTCATTGGCTCAGGTACCTGTAGTTAAGAGGTTTCTTAAAGGTATTTTGCATACTAGACCTCCCATCAGACGTCCAGTCACAGCCTGGAACATTAATATCATGCTAGATATGCTCACTCGAAAGCCCTTCGAGCCTCTGGCTACCTGCAAGTTGAAATTCCTCACTTGGAAAATGGCCTTCCTGGTGGCCATCACCTCGGCCTGCAGAGTTTCTGAAATACATGCTTTGGTCACAGACACTATATTTCACAAGGACAAAGTAGTTCTTAGGACCCATCCTAAGTTTCTCCCTAAGGTTATCTCAGAATTCCATCTAAACCAACCTTTGGTCCTGCCTGCCTACTTTGTGAACTTTCAGAATGAAGGAGAGCGTACCCTTCATTCCTTAGATGTTAAGAGAGCTGCAATTCTATCTGGATAGAACAAAGGGAATTCACAAGGCTCAGCAACAGTTTGTTTCCTTCAGCGGGACCTGGCTGGGTCAACCTGTTGCTATCGGATGCATTTCAGCATGGCTGGTGGCATGCCTTCGCCACTGCTATGCTGTGGCACGGGTTAAGCTGGAAGGCAGAGTGTACGCTCACTCTGCTAAAGCAGTCGTGGCATCTCTAGCGGAAATTTGCAACTTGCCCATTGCAAACATTTACAATGCGACTACCTGGAGCTCAGTGCATACTTTAAGCACAGTGCCTTGGATGCCCTGCCTGGAGCTCAGTGCATACTTTCATTAAGCACTATGCCTTGGATGTCCATGTCAGGCGACATTTTTCGTTTGGCAGGACTATCTTTAACGGACTTCTGTCCTAAATATGTGAGCTCTTAGTTCTGCCACCCTTTCGGGGGATTATTGGCTCTGTACTCTCCCATCAGTGTGAGTGAGTGGTGGGGACTCTATGTCCAGGAAGATATGGAAACTACATACCCACCGTAATTCTTGATCTTCTTGGATGAAGTCTCCTCCACTCATTCACATGCCCACCCACCATCCCCGAGCTCACCTCTCTGTTCTTGGTCTTCACTCCCTCAGTGGCTGGGCTATGAAGACTTCATTGTTGACCCTTCTTTTACGGGTCGTTCGGACTATCTTATGTCTGATTTTGTTAGGCTAGTCCTCCTAGGTTAGTTACGCTGCACCTCCTTGGATATAACGGTACCGAGGTGGTTGGAGGGTCGACACCGAGATAGTCTTTGCCGCATGAGCCGAGTCTCGCGGCACTGCTCCTCGCGGCTCCATCTCTGGTGCCGACCCTCTTGCAAAAAATTTGCTCCCACTGGGTCCTAGCACCTCCGTCGTATATCCCATCAATGTGAATGAGTGGTGGAGACTTCGTCCAAGAAGATCAGGAATTACGGTAGGTATGTAATTTCCATTTCTAGGGACATGGATAAGTTGTTCATCCACACTGTCTGGCAGGTTCCTTGCCGCTTTAAATCTTGCCGGAAGGTCTTCAAACTGGCTCCTCCCACCCACCCGGGTGGTAAAACTCTCGGCTCCACCCCATGACGCCAGATCTTCCTTACCGCTTGGTAGCTCAGGTTCCCTCGTTAATGCTCTGCGTATAGACTGGATCCTAATTCTTCGGTTCGCCCGAAAATAGTTTTAAAATTCTAAAGACTTCGGTCAAATTCCTCCCTCGCAGCTGCGATGGACAAATCGATTCCTGGATTTCGGCGGTGCCCATGCGGGCAGAAGATGTCCAGAACGGACGCGCACTCCACGTGCGTCTACTGCCTTGGCCTTGATCACGACCCGCGGAGCCTGCGACTTAAGTAGATCGTTTTGCGGTAGCGTCCCTTGAAGACGTGCTGCCGGTTACAGCTTGGGCGCCCGGAGAAGCGCTACCTGCCGGTGAAGTCCAAGGAGGCCTGTTGGGCGGTGTCCGGCGGCTGGCTCGGCTGAGCAACTCGAGCAGATGATCGCCCTCGAGGAGGAGGTGGCGCAGGCCGCATTCTCATCTTCCTCGGTCACGGCATTTATCCCGCTCTCTCTGGGATCCTCCTACACAGCTTCTTTTAAGGAGCTTTGCCAATCCCTTTCCACGAAGAGGGAGGGGACATCGGGACACTCTTCTCGGTCGAAAAAGAAGGACTCGAAGGGTAAGTCCCACCGTCGACGTTCATGGGAGCGGGAGAGGTCCCCTTCCCCGGACAGTAGAGACACTCTACTTCGGTCAAGGTTGCGTCTAAGGCTGCTGGCTTCACGGTGTCCCCGTCAGGTCAGCCGGCCGAGACACCAGTCAACGCTGTCAAGATTTTTCTCGACCCGTCGGACGGGCTGTCGACTGGTGAAGCCGACAACCCTTCTTCACCGGTTCCCCCGGTGGAAACCGAGGACTTGCCTGCGCCTCCTGTGCCGGTGTCCCCGATCAAGGCTCCTGAGCCGAGGGAGGACAGGTGTCCCCACTCCCTCCCAGACCCGCCCTCGGAAACACCGAGGGGTCGGACCTGCTCGGTCCAGCCGATCCCGCCAACATCAGTGATCTCGGCATCGAGTGGCACCGGCTCCCGCTCGTCCTCGTTTTCCTCCTCGGAAGAGAACTAACTTCGCAAATTGCGTCGGCGCTATGAGGACTTAATGTGGCAGCAGCTCCTTTTGTCCGGGAACAAGCGACGCCGTGCGCCCTCCGGCCATTAAGTGACTGTCACCTGAAAGGCCGAAACAACCCCTCGCGGTGGTCGAGGTGCCCAAGCCTGGGCCGGTTGTTCAGCCAAAACCAGCTGCCCCACCGATTGTGGTGGAACCTCTGCCTCCACAGCCAAAATCGGGGGCGCCGACCAAGGACTCTCAGTTGGGTCAGGGTCTGCCCCACCGGTTGTCGGTCACTCTCACTCCTGCCCGTCCTCGGCAGGTGGAGGGTGGCTTAGGCCTCAGGCAGCTTTACGCAGACTCCTCGGAGTCTGACAACGACTCCTCCCTGTTTTCCAGGCCCCTTGACCTGGAGTCCTCCGGGGGGGCAGTCGATGGACGAGATCCCATCGTCGTTCATGGGTCTGCTTCGGCTCGTCTCGGAGTCCACGGGGATGCAGCTCGAGCCTGTATCCAAGCGGGCCAAGTATCTCCTCACAGAGATACTGGACCGAGGGGATTCGCCCACGGAGGCCTTTCCGGTGGCTGAAGTCAGTGTTGGCCCAGCCTTGGAGCTTTGGCAGCGGCCAGCTTCCTGTTCTGCGCCTTTGGCCAGGAAGTATGCGGTCCCTACCGGTTCTTTGTCCGGTTTTTCGGAGCACCCCTCTGCGGAGGGGTTGGTCACCGATAGCGTTTTCCGGCGTTATGGGAACGCTAGGGAGGTGGATAAGCCCACCCGACAAGGAGTCCAAAAAGCTGGACTATGCCGGGCGCAAACTGTACGCTGCATCCTCCCTCGGCCTCCGCCAGGCCAGCTCGGCCGTGCTGATGGCACACTTCTCCCATACCCTCATGGGCTCCCTGGATGAGGTGATCCCTCATCTCCTGGCTGACCTGCAAACTACGGTCAAGCAGGTGCGGGATCAGGGAAGGGCGATGGCGAAACAGCAGCTCCAAATGGCTCTAGACATTGGAGACTCCTGTGCCCGATCAGTAACTGCAGCGGTGGCCGTGCGCCGCAGAGCATGGCTGAGGATATCCACCTTCACGACGGATACCCAGCACAAATTGGCAGACTTCCCCTTCTTGGGGACCAACCTGTTCGACCCTGGAGTGGAAGACCACCTCCAGCGGATCGAAAAGTCCCTCCTCCAACGCTGCCCTGGACTCTGTCACCTCCACCCAAAAGGACAAGGGCCGTCGTCAGCAACATAAGTCCTTTCGCCCTTCTGCATCTGTGGCACGTCCGGCCCAGCATCAGGCCAGCAGGCTCGCGCTTGGCACCCCAAAGCTAAGCCTGCGGCTTCCTCTAATAGGAAGCAGGGAGGAAAAGGCCCAGGAGGTCCCTCAGCCGGTCCCTCCTCCAAGCCTGCCCAGTGACGGGTTGAGGGGCGTCACCCCCAGCCTCGTCACTCCCCCTTGGTTCCCCGTGGAGAGGCGGCTCCGCCACTTCCTTTCCGCCTGGTCGCTATCACCACGGACCGCTGGGTGTGGAGGTGGTAGGAAAGGGCCTGCCTCTGGAGTTCGAGCAGGCCCCACCCTTCCGAGCCATCACCCCACGGGGGGCTACGGGGTCCACAGCGCCTCTGTCGGCTCGCCGAGCCGACATTGCCCTGCTCCTTGAAAAAGAGGTGATCAGGAATGTGGCGGATCCCCAACCAGACCCAGGGTTTGTGTCCAGGTACTTCCTGGTCCCAAAACGGACGGGGGGCTGGTGCCCCAATATAGATCTGCACGACCTGAACAGGTTCCTAAGGTCTCGAACCTTCAGGATGATCACGCTGGCTCAGATCATTCCATCCTTGGAACGAGGCGTGTGGTTCTGTTCTCTGGATGCGTTCTTTCACGTCCCAATCCGTCCGTCCAACCAGAGATTCCTCTGCTTCAGGGCAGAGGGATCCCTCTACGAGTTTCGAGCCATGCCCTTTGGCCTTTCTCTAGCTCCCAGGGTCTTCACCAAATGCATGGCAGTGGTGACAGCATTCCTGCGGCGCCGAAGGGTCCAGGTGTACCCCTACCTGGACGACTGGCTGATTGCAGCCCCCTCCAGAATGGAGGTGAAGCGGTCAAGGGGTCTGGCCCTCCAGTTTTGCTCTCAGGTTGGCCTCCTCATCAACGCGGCAAAGTCGGAACTCGTGCCAAAGCAGGTGATACAATTCATCGGGGCAGAGCTTGACTCTCTACGAGCCAGAGCACATCTCCCAGTGGACAGGGCCGAGGTTCTTTCCTCCTTTGCCCAATCATTTCAGGTTGGGCAATCGCGCCAGCCCGGGACTTCCTGGGCCTCATGGCGGCCTGCACCAGCGTGGTCCGTTGGGCCCGTTGGTACGTGCGTCCCCTACAGTGGGGACTGGCCAGCCAGTGGTCACAGCACTCCGATCCCTTGGATCAGCTAGTGACAGTGACTCAGGGGATGTGGAACACCCTCCAGTGGTGGACCATTCCAGCACACCTGCAGGACGGCATCCCGTTTGTCGGCCCCGAGCCAACGGTCTCTCTGTCGACCGATGCCTCTCTGGGTCGGGGTGCCCATCTGGGGGAGCACAGAGCGCACGGGTTCTGGTCCCTGGGAGTCCGATGCCACATCAACCTGCTGGAGCTTGACGGTTCATCTAGCCCCACACCTTCCTCCGTTTATGCACGGTCAAGTGGTCCAGATCCAGGCGGACAATGCCACGACCATGTACTACCTAAACCGCCAGGCGGGGCGTGCTCCATGCCTCTGTGCAGGAAGCTCTCCGCATTTGGTCCCTATGCGCAGCCTGGGCGGATCTCCTTGCCATCAATGTGGCAGGAGCCTCCAGTATTCTGGCCAATGCCCTAAGCCGGATAGGGGCTGCGTCCCACGAGTGGTCTCTCCTGCCGGAGGTAGTACAAGATCTGTTCTCCCACTGGGGCATGCCTTAGGTGGATCTGTTTGCCTCCAGGGAGAATGCGAAGCTGAGACTGTTTCATGCCTTCCCCCCTCAGCAGGGCTCGCTTCAGGGGATGCCTTCTCGAGGTCATGGACCCCGGGCCTCTTCTACGACTTTCCCCCATTTCCCTTGATCCACAAGGTGCTTCTCAAGGCGAGGAGGGACAAGGCACAGGTGATTCTGATAGCCCCATACTGGCCCCGCCAGTTCTGGTATCCAGATCTCCTCAGTCTCAACTCCAGGCTCCCGAGGCGGCTTCCAGCCCGCCTGGTCCTGATCTCAGTCAATCAGGGGAAGGTATTCCATCCAGACCTTCAATCCCTGCACCTGACGGCCTGGTTCCTGAGCAGCTAGAGTTCCAGGCCTTGGGTCTTTCCGACGAGGTCCTCAACGTGGTTGAGGCGTTCCTTAAGGAGTCGACCAGAAAATGCTACGCCTTTAAATGGAAGAGATTCTCCGTTTGGTGTCAGGGCAAGGACCTGGACCCTTCCTCCTGTTCCTTGGCAAGCATTCTGGACTACCTATGGTCCCTTTCTCAGCAAGGGCTTTGGTCGACGACCCTTAAGGTGCACCTGGCAGCCATCTCTGCTTACCGGTCGCGGCCGGGAGGAAGCAGTCGTAGCACAGGAGAAGGTGTCACGCTTTTTCAAGGCCTTGATCACATATCCTCCGGTAAGCAGAACCTCCACCTCGTGGGATCTACTGCTGGTATTGGCTAAGCTCATGGGCAACCCATTCGAACCGATGCACAGGTGTGACATCTCTCACCTGTCGTGGAAGACCGCCTTCTTGGTGGCTATCACGTCAGCCAGAAGGATGGGAGAGCTCCAAGCACTTTCCATAGAGTCTCCTTATCTGGTCTTCCACAGGGACAAGGTTGTCCTGTGCCCCAACCCAAAATTCCTTCTGAAGGTGGTGTCGGAATTTCACCTTAACCAGGTGTTGACTCTGCCGGTGTTCTACCCCAGTCACACCTCGGAGGCCGAATATAGGCTCCATACTTTTGACCCTAGAAGAGTGCTCGCCTGTTACAAGGAGCGGACGGCTGAAGTTCGGGGAGAGGTTCGCCATCTGTTGCTGAAGCTACACCTGGCAGACCTGCAGCCAAGCGGACGATAGGCAGGTGGGTCACCTCCTGCATAGATCTCTGCTATAGGTTGGCGGGCATGGAGCCTCCCAGAGGGATAAGAGCTCATTCTACCTGCCATACCGGTGCATCAGTGGCTGCTTCCAGGGACGTCCCTATCCAGGAAATCTGCAGGGCTGGTCCTGGAAGTCAGCACACACCTTCATTACTCATTTCCACATCGACCTTGAGTCACGCTGGGATGCTGGTTTTGGGGCCTCGGTTCTCCAGTCATTTTTCCCTAAGTAGGGGGTGTACACCTTGCCTCCCTCCTCCCGGAGAACTGCTAGGAGTCTGCCAGACAGTGTGGATGAACAACATATCCATGTCCCTAGAAATACAGGTTACTCACCTGTAACAGGAGTTCTAGGAATGGTATATGTTGTTCATTCTCACGACCTTTGCGGCCTCCCTGGCTTTGACGCACAACCTGGCTTCCAGCGGGCTAGATCTGGCGTCATGGGGCGGAGCAGAGAGTTTTACCACCCAGGTGGGTGGGAGGAGCCAGCTTGAAGACCTTCCGGCAAGCTTTAAAGCGGCAAGGAACCTGCCAGACAGTGTGGATGAACAACATATACCATTCCTAGAACTTCTGTTACAGGTGAGTAACCTGTATTTTCCTACCCTGGGCAAAGAGGGAATCGCTTGACTGTTGCCTAGTATCCCAGAAATACAGAGTCATGTGGACTGGAATCAAGGCCCTAGCCAGGTGGTGCTGGCTGCTGCTGCTTCGCTTTGTGGAATACCCGGGACTGAGTCTTGTTCCCAAATCCATGGTTTGGTGTAGCCTGGGTGCAAGGGTTGCCCGTCGGCTTGTTGATGATGGATGTCAGGATAGTATTGACGGTGTGGGTGACCAGTTGTCGTTGGCCATTCTCTCCAGTAAGGCGGGGCCACAGATACCAGAGGATTTTCCACTCTACCAGAATGATGGTGGCCTAGAGCACCACCCTGATGCCTACGAAAGATTCTTAGGCTGCTGTCCTTAACAGGTCACATCTTAGTTTTAACACCTCTGTGGTTGGTGAGCACTAATCTAAGGTTTTGTCGTATGGGATAAGCCACTGAGCCCTAGTGGTACTAGACAGGATGTTGTTTGGAGCAGCACCAAAGTGTGAAGTAGGAGTGTGGGGTGATATAGTGATCTCCTAGCAGCCCAGTGAAGGAGAGCAGAGGAGGTTTGTCATGCAGCAGGGGTTGAAAGATCCCCAAAAGCTGTACCCTTCCATACCACGACATTCAGGATTGACTGACATCTGGACCTGCAGGTGTTCATGCCTAGGGTCAGTAACAGTGCAAGTCATGGAGGTTGATGTGTCCAGCTGCCCCTGGCAACCTTACAACAGATGGAGCATGATGTGAGGACTTGCAAGTGACTGTTTGGCGAAGGGTATGAAGCCCCTCCTCACCAGGGCCAGCCCATGCTTGCTGTAGTAGGGCCGGTGATTTTCCATTCTCAAAAAATGGCCAGCTCCATTTGACAAAATCCTATAATCCATTTTGTCCTGTTTTCCCACAGAATAGGGTTGTTTGCATGGTAAAGTGGTACAAACTCCCAGATGCTGGATTAAACCCACCACCAATGTTTTCTATAGAAAAGGGGAAACCAGTGGGCATGCTGTAGTTCCCTCCATGGTCTGTCAAGTGTGGAACTTGGCTAATTCTCTATTAAATTAGGTTTGGCCCTGGGGGCTCCACCATAAAGGGTAAGCTGGAAATGGAAGGCGCGATGGATGTGAGCCCAGGGCTTGCTTACGTAGAGGTCAGTTTGACCCTCTGCTTCTAAAAATAGGGGATCAGAAATCTGCTGTAAATAGAATACTAGATGAACAGCCATCAGTAACAAGGCTGTAATTCCATCGAAGGATTCTAGTAATAGCATACCGCAAGAGCAGGGCTCGAGAGGTTCCCTGTTGTCTCTAGAATCCTGAGATGGAACAACAGTCTTGTTACTGATGATTGTGCATTTGTTACTTATTTTTGTTCTCCTGTTTATTTATGAACTTGGTGTGACCCTCAAATATTCGTTTCTGCCACGATTTCCATACTTTTTGTCAGTTACACTGCTCGCTAACTTCAATGTTTAGATTATTTGAGTGTGTGCGATTCTCCTCAAATGGCGGTTGCTGTTTTTAAGCAGAGCACATGCTTGACTGACAGATGCTTTTTTTTTTTTTTTGTAATACTGTCGCTTTGATCAGATCAGTAGCACTGCAAAAAAAGAATCTTGCAAACAGTGCTATTACCGTTATTCAGTGTCAATGTTTCCTTTTGAAAAATGTGAGACCCCATATATTAACATCCCACCTAGAGGGTGTATCTGTCACTCTTTTTGAGTGTGTATCTCCAGCCTCTGCTGCTGGCAGGCAGGAGAACAAATAATTGCATCCCACGTGATGTCCGTAGACAGCCGCCATTAATTTCAGTTGGTCTCCTGCCTTTAAGCTGGAAGCAGGGAGGTTCAGTTAAATCCTGTGTTGTTTTGTATTCTAACCTTTACTAGTTTCTGTTCTTTCTTCCGGCCACGTCGTGTCGCTTCCCAGAGTAGGTGTGTGTACCAGTGGCAGATCCTTCAAAATCCCATTTGGGAACTTCAGTACGGGTTAATAGAAGCCCTGATGAGCTGAGATGGCAGCATAACGATTTGGTAGGTTTCCTCAGGTGGAAGAGAATTGGATGTTGTTGAAGGCAACCTGGCACATGGAAAAAAACATGATAAAGAGTGATAAACAGATAAAACAAAGTAATTAATTGGAACCCTGTTACAGTGATATCCAGTAAAATGGTGTCAAGTTATAAGTGCATTCATTAAACACAGTGCAAGACTAACTGGTTACACTATGTAGTTAAGTAGCTTAGGAAATTCACACTTATTTTTTTAATGTCATTTATTGCAGTTTTTCAAAAAAACAGACAAGCTGCAGGGTTATCAAGTAAAAAGAGTACATAGTAAAAGTATGACTAGGTACATACAGACACTAAAAATAGTTCAGATTTAAAATTGTATAGATATGGCTCAATTACAGGACAAAGTTTGCATTAATGGCTGTCATATAAAGCACTCATCTCTGCCAGAGTATTTCACATTTTTCCCCTAGTATGGCATAGACCTGCGGTGAGTTTTTCCATCAGATATATTTCGGTCATCAGTTGATGCTAGAGTTGTGCTGGGGGGGGGGGGTCCTCTTATAACCACTTTTTTTGTTATAAGTTTTTACCCAGATAGGAGCTTCAGGGCCTGTGATTGGCGATACCCATTCTGGCATATCTGGGCAGAAAATAAGAGATGGTGAAAGTTGAAGCAAAGGACTGAATATGCCCTGTAATTGCACTTGTAAGGCATCCCAGAATATCCGAGTTTTTGGGCAACCCTAAAATATGTATGTGGGTTGCTCTTGATACGCCACATTTTCTCCAACAAGAGGGTGTCCATGTATGTGTGAACTTCGCTTGTTGTACTGGAGTATCTAGTAAAGCATTTCCATGAATACTCCTTCTGTATGTTGGGAGGACATAGGCCTGTGCATACAACAGGTATTTGTCCCATATGCTGCTGTCTGTGTCAATTCCAAGATCTGCTTGCCAGCAGAGGTGAAGATACTCAGTAGATGAACCTGTAAGCTCCATTAAGGCTTGATATAATTGAGATATCAGTGAGTCAAGTGAAGTCTTTGCTATGGTGCTAAGAACTAGAGAGATAAACAGTGGTGGAGGTTTATGGGTGGGGTGCAGCTCGTTGCTTTAAAACAAAACTATGGATCTGCACATAACCTATGTAACCTGTGGATCTCCAGTGGTATTTGGTAATAAGGGTATGAAATTACTTAAGAACCATGCATAGCATGAGTTGGGAGGAAAAATCTCAGTCGTTCCATGTGGTGAAAAAAGTAATACAACTGAGCTGGGGAGAACTGGGGGTTTGTGGCCAAAGGAATTCTCAAATAGCAGAAGGGCAAGAGAGCAGGGATGTGCCAGCATAGTATGCCAGACTGCGAGGGAGGTAGCTGTAAAAGGGTTCTCCAGTAAAGAAATCTGAGCACTGGTACGAGGCTGCAATACCATTCTTGTAATTGGAGAAAGTTCTTCCTCCATCAATTCTTGGTCTTTTCAGAGGGCTTGATAATTTGGGGAGAGCCAATAGATAGCTGTGTGATGCCGCTCCAGATGTGGAAGGGCTTGGTCTCCCTTGTATTTAGGGAGTTGGAGGGTGGTAAGTTTAGTTCAGAGAAGAGATCCTGCCCATATAAAATGAGAGATCATTTTATTTCAAACTCTGGTTTGAGTACACTATAAGGGTATAGGGAGGGTTTGCACGAAGTACAAAACTCGTAGTAGAATATTCATACAAATACATTCTGTTAGGTGAATTAAAGGCAGATTTATGGTATTCCATCTGTTGAGGACTGTCTGAAAAATTTGAGTAAGGGCATAAATTGACAGTTAGGTCATTAGTAAGGTGGATACCTAAGTATTTAAAGAAGTGCGGGTTCCACTTAAAAGGGAGTATAGCCATAATTTGTGGGTTGGGCTGGTGGGTAAACTGGAACACCTCAGTTTTTGCAGTATTGAAGGGGCACTGTCAGCTTTGCCCCTCGTTTTTGTTAATTTCTATCAGTGGCTCTGTAGGCATATACTTGTAAGGAGTTTATTGTAAAATACTGCAGCATAAAACAAAAAGTAAGCATTTTACGTATTCTTGGTAAATTACTCATTCTAGGGGTGAGGATATGATGTTCTTATCCACACTTGTTGGCATGTCCCTTTCCCCTTTAAATCTTGCTGGAAGGTCTTCAAGCTGGCTCCTCCCACCCACCCGTGTGGTATAACCCTTGACTGCCCCATGACTCCAGATCTTCCTTTCCGCTGGAAGATTCAGGTTGCCTCCTCTTTGCTCATGCTTTTTGTAGGCCCTGGCTTTGAAACCTTTGGTTCTTCTGACCTCATTTGCGCTAGCAACTGTGCTCTTTGTTATCCAGTCATGGAAGATAAATCTTCCCCGGGATTTCGCTGGTGCCTGTGCGGCCAAAAAATGTTGCGCACCAATCCGCATACCACGTGCGTCTACTTCCTGGGTGTCGGCCATAACACCCAGACTTGCAAGATCTCAGGTTCCACCCGAACATCCTCGACAGTCATCTCTCATGCCTTAAGTTGGGCAGGCCCAAGAAACGGAATCCTCCGGTGAAATCCAAACAGGCCCAGTGGGCAGTCTCTGCTGCTGCAAGGTCCGTCAAGCAGCTGGCACACGTGTAGGCCTTCGAAGAAGAAGCGGCGCGGGCCTCGGAATCCTCTTGGTCATTTTGTTCCCCATAACCTGGGCTCCATGTTTTCGGATTCCTTCCGAGAGCTGTGTCAGTCCCTCCCTACTAAAGGCGAGGGACCTGCGGGCTTGCATTCCTCTCTTTCCCATAAAAGGAAAAAGGATCCAAACTCTTCTTCGTCTCAGCAAAGACGCTGTTGGGGTCATGAGCGTTTGCGGTCCCAGGAGCCGGCAGTATCGACTTTGGTCAAAATTGCCTCCTCAGGCGGCCTGCCCAGCGCGAGTTGGATTTCGCTTGTAGCGCCAGCGACCGGGTTGAGGAGCGAGCCCAGGAAGCTGGAGGGCGGCGGGGAGGGAGCTTGGCGTCCCAGGGACTGCTCGTCCTCTCCCGGGGGACAGAGCTCTGCTCTTGTCTGGCCCCGGTGGAGACCCGAGGTACAAGTCCGATGCCTAACAGGGGGTGATGTGTCCCAGGCGTTGGCGCTCAAGCACCTTGGCGTCAGGGACATGGTATCGCGAACACTGGAAAAACACCTCACGGCCTCTAGTGAGCGGACCCTCAAGGCCCTACCCTGCCCAGGACAGCATCCCGGCCAGAAGATAGATGTCTGGGGTGTGTATGAGCCCCACCGATATACCCGCCTGGGGTATAACCGCAGCTCCATGGGGGATGGACTGCACTGGTCACCAGGTAGGTGAGCGAGGGCTGAAAAGGCCGTAGGCGACTCCTGAAGAGATGGGGGGCTGCGAGGAGGAGGGTAGCAAAAAAAAAGAAAAAAAGATTGCCTCCTCGGCCGCTGGCTTCTCAGTCAGCCAAGGTCTTGTTCGACGAGGTAGAGGTCGTTGTCAATCCCGTTGACCCGTTGTCGTCCAACGAGGCCAACAACTCTTTGACAAGGACTCCGGTCCTGCCTCTTCCTGATGAGACCCAGCCAGCTGGGAATCCTATCAAAGAACTGGTCTCTGATCCAGGTAAATCACCAGTTCCCCCGGTGTCAACCAGCAGGCCAAGGAAGGCGCATAGGCACTCTAAAAAGAGGAGACGCCTTCGGTCATCCTAGTCCTCCTCGGATGAGGGGAGGCTCCGGCTGAAACACAGTCAACGCTACGAGGATTTGATGTGGCAGCAGCTGATTCTGTCTGGACAGAAGCCGGCGACTGTTTCTATTCCGGACGTTACTAGGCTTTCACTTCCTAGGTGGAAGCAGACTCCTTTGGAACTGGTCATATCTGTTCCCCCTGTCAGCAGAGCTGGCCGGAGCCGCTGCCTAAACAGCCTTCAGGAGGGGACCCTGCAAAAGATTCTCGTATAGTTCCAGGACTCCCACGTAGGTTGTCGGTCAACCTTACGCCTGATCGCCCCAGGTGTGTTGAAGGGGACCCTGGTGGCTGACCGATCTATCCAGATTCTTCGGATACGGAAGACACCAACTTACACACTCATTCGCGGGACGATGAATCTGTCGGTAGTCTGTCGACAGAGGAGGGCCCTTTGTCTTTTCAAGGGATTCTTTGCCTTATCTCCGAATCCACGGGGATGCCCCGGAGCCTGTCCAGAAAAGGGCGGAGTACCCTCTTACAGATTTTCTTAAAAGAGGGGATACACCCACGGAAGTCTCTTCGGTGGCCGAAGCCATTGTTGGCCTGGCAGGTCTGGCAGCATCCTGCCTCCTGCCCAGCACCGTCTGCCCGGATGGCCCGCAATTATGCGGTGCCCATTGGGTCCCTCTGGAGTTTCACTTATCACCCTTTGGCCGAGGGGTTGGTGACTGCCTCAGTGTTCAAATGCGCAGGCAGCTCCGCTGACACTGATAGACCTCCTGACAAGGAGTCCAAAAAACTGGACCACACAGCCAGGAAGGTCTGTGCAGCCTCCTCTTTAGGCCTCCATCAGGTGAGCTCAGCCGTCGTCATGGCGCACTTTTCTCATGCCCTGTTGGGCTCCTTAGATGAAGTTCTCGCGCAACTTCCCGTGGACCTTCAGACTACGGTCAAGCAGGTCCAGGACCAAGGCCGTTCCGTTGCCATGCAGCAGCTTCAGACGGCTTTGGACCTTAGGGACTCTTGCAGCCGTTCAGTGGCACTTGCAGTTGCCTCATGCTGCAGGGCTTGGCTGAGGCTTTCCACCTTTACTGCGGACACCCAGCACAAACTCAGTGATGTTCCTTTCCTGGGGACCAATCTTTTCGACCCAGGTGTGGATGGTCACCTTCAGCGAATCAAGCCACCTTGGACTCTGCCACTTCTGCTCAAAGCGCCCCTGGCGCCAAGAAGCAACAGAAAAAGAAGAAGCCTTTTCGGCACCCTGCTCCTGCAGCACAACAGTCCTCCTTTCACGGCAGGCAGCAACAGCAGACACAGGCTTGGCGCCCTCGGCCCAAATTCAGGCCCTGAATCCTCTTCCTCCAATCCTGCCCAGTGACAGAATAGGGGTTGCCACCCCTGTCTCCGTCACATTCGCTCTGGGTCCACCCGTGGGGGGTCAGCTCTGCCACTTTCTTTCCGCCTGGTCTGCTGTTACCACGGACAGGTGGGTCTTAGAAGTAGTCTGCCTCTGGGATTCGAGCAGTACCCTCCCAGCCGTGCTCGCGCCCCACAGGAGGAGAGAGAGGGAGAATCAGCCCACACTTGGCTCTGAGAGACTACATAGCGCAGATCCTCTAGTCAACCCAGGGTTTGTTTCCAGGTACTTCCTGGTCCCGAAACCGACTGGGGGCTGGCGCCTCATTCTAGATGTGCACGACCTGAATCAGTATTTCAGGCCACGCACCTTCAGGATGGTAACTCTGTCCCAGATCATACCATCCCTGGAGCAAAACATGTGGTTCTGCTCACTGGATCTCCAAGATGTGTTCTTTCATGTCCCAACCCATTCGTCACATCAGCGGTTCCTCCTCTTCAGAGCAGAGGGAACCCTATACGAGTTATGAGCCATGCCATTCAGCCTGCCATCGGCCCCAGGGGTTTTCACCAAATGCATTGCAGTGGTGGCAGGAGGCATTGAGGGATCAGAGTGTACTTCTGCCTCGACGATTGGCTCTTGACAGGTTCCACCCAGCAAGAGGTGGAGAGGTCCAGGGACCTGGCCCTCCAGACCTGCTCTCAGCTTGGTCTCATAATCGAGGACCAGTCGGAGCTCGTGCCTTCTCAGGTGATATGCCTCATCGGGGTAGAGGTTCTCTCCTCCTTTGCCCAGTCATTTCTGGTTGGGCACTTGCGCCCTGCCCAGTACTTTCTGCACCTTCTGGGCTACATGGCGGCCTGCATCACTGTGGTCCGGTGGCATATGCGCCCCCTTCAGTGGGAGCTGGCCGCCCAGTGGACTCAGCGCCTAGGTCATTTTGACCAGCTGATCACTGTGACCCAGAAGATGTGGGACGCTCTCCAGTGGTGGACTGTCCTAGACCGATTGCAGGAAGGGATCCCGTTTGTCCACCCTGAGCCGACGGTTGTCCTCACGACCGATGCCTCTCTCGCGGACTCGGGAGCCTACATGGGGAACAACAGCACCCACGGGTTCTGGGCCCCCTGAGGAATCCCGATACCGTATCAACCTGTTAGAGCTCAGAGCGGTCAGACTGGCGTTATCAGCATTTGCTCAGCGGCTTCAGGATCAAGTGGTTCAAGTCCAGACAGACAATACCACGACCATGTACTGCCTCAACAAGCAGGCCGGCACGCACTCCCAGCTGTTGTGCAGGGAAGCACTCTGCATCTGGACACTCCTGAGCCGACTGGAGGCGGATCTCCTAGCCAGCCATGTGACAGGAGCCTCAAATCATCTGGCAGATGCTCTCAGCCACATGGGCGAGACATCCCTCGAGTGGTCTCTACATCCAGAGGTAGCTTACAGCCTGTTCTCCCACTGGGGCCAACTGATGGTGGACCTGTTTGCCTCCAGGGAAAACACCAAGCTGAAGCTGTTTCATGCCCAGCCTCCTCAGCGGGGATCGCTGCAGGGGGATGCCTTCTCGAGGCCGTGGACCCCTGGTCTCTTCTATGCCTTCCTTCCATCCACAGGGTGGTTCCCAAGGTGAGGAGGGACAAGGCGCAGGTGATCCTCGTAGCAACAGGCTCCCGAGACATCTTCCAGCACGTCCGGACCTGATATCAGTCAAGTCAGGGGAAGGTATTCCATCCAGACCTTCACTCCCTGCATCTGACAGTCTGGTACCTGAGCGGCTAGAGTTCCAGGCTTTGGGCCTCTCTGAGGATGTACTCACAGTAGTGGAAGCATCCAGAAAGTGCTACGCCTTCAAATGCAAAAGGTTTTCCATTTGGTGCCCGGGCAAGGGTCTGGACTCTCTGTCCTGAGGCGAGCATTTTAAACTACCTTTGGTCTCTATCCAAAGGGGGTCTTTGGTCTTCGACCATTAAGGTGCACCTGGCAGTCAGCTCTGCTTACCGGGCACAAGCTCGTCAGGAGACAGTGGCACAGGAGAAGGTAGTCTGGCGCTTTTTCAAAGGCCTCGATCACATATCCCCTCCGTTGCGTGAACCTCCACCTCCGTGGGATTTACTGCTGGTTTTAGCAAAGCTCATGAGCAAGCCATTTGAACCAGTGCGCAAGTGTGAGATGTCACTTGTCGTGGAAGACTGCCTTCCTGGTGGCTATCACGTCCGCCAGAAGGACTGGGGAGCTCCAGGTGCATTCGGTGGAGTCTTCTTATCTGGTCTTCCACAGGGACAAGATAGTACTGCGTCCCCACCCGAAATTCCTCCCTAAGGTGGTGTCAGAATTTCACCTTAATCAGGTGTTGACTCTGCTGGTGTTGTACCCGAACTACGCCTGGGATGCAGAGCACAGACTTCATACTCTGGACCTGAGACATGCTCTCTCCTATTATAAGGAGAGGACGGCGGAAGTTCAGGGAGAGGTTCACCAGCTGTTTGTCACCTACGTTAAAGCTGCACCTGGCAGGCCTGCGGGAGAGCAGACGATTGGCAGATGGATTACATCATGCATTGATCTCAGCTATAGGTTGGCGGGCAAGGAGCCTCCCAGAGGGATAAGAGCTCATTCTACCCGCCACACTGCTGCGTCGGTGGCTGCTTCAAGGGACATCCCTATCCAGGAAATCTGCAGGGCTACTACCTGGAAGACCGCTAACACCCTCATCACCCATTACCACATCGACCTTGAGTCACGCTAGGATGCTGGTTTTGGGGCCTCAGTTCTCCAGTCTCTATTCTCTAAGTAGAGGGTGTGCGCCTTGCCTCCCTCCACTGCTAGGAGTGTGCCAACAAGTGTGGATAAGAACAGCATATCCACATCCCTAGAAAAACAGGTTACTCACCTGTAGCAGTAGTTCTGGGAGTGGTATATGTTGTTCATCCACACTGACCCACCTGGCTGCGACACACAACCTGGCTTCCAGCGGGCTAAGGTCTGGCGTCATGGGGCGGAGCCGAGGGTTATACCCCCTTCCCCCGGTGGTTGGGAGGAGCCAGCTTGAAGACCTTCCAGCAGGGCCATGCCAGCAAGTGTGGATAAACAATATATACCACTCCTAGAACTACTGTTACAGGTGAGTAACCTGTTTTTATTTCATTAGTGGTGATCTGAATGTAACTTCCCTTCCTACTGGAAGCTGATCCATGCCAAGAAAGCGCATCTACCGGGAGCACTGTCCCAACGTGCAAATTTTAACATCCTCGTGGCAAAAATCATAGAATCCATTACAGCATGATATTGTGAAATGTTCCTGGCATCTATAAAGAAAAAAACGAGGACTCGTTCAGTCACAAAATACTTTTTAAAGCGGGTGCCCAAATCTCGCGCATGCACAGCAGTGGCTGAGGAAAGGATCCCACGCATGCGCAAGAATGTGCTGTTGCGCATGCGTGGGATTTGGGCACCTGCTTTAAAAAGTATTTTGTGACTGAATGAGTCCTCGGTTTTTCTTCGTAGATGCCAGGAACGCTTCACAATATCACGCTGTAATGGATTCAGTGATTTTTGCTAGGAGGATGTTTAAATTTGCACGTTAGGACAGCGCTCCTGGTAGATACATGTTCTCGGCATGGATCAGCTTCCAGTAGCAAGGGGAGTTGCATTCGGGCCACCACTATTGGAATAATGAGTAATTTACCAAAAATAGGTAAAATGCTTACGTTTTGTTTTATGCTGCAACATTCTACAGTAAATTCCTTACAAGTATGCGTCCACAGACCCACTGATAGAAATTAACATAAAACAAGGGAAAGTTGACCGTGCCCTTTAAGTTTGTATCCATGCAGTCACCAAAGTCTGGAATTGGGGGCAGAAAGAGATCTGGTTGGGTGAGGTAAATTGCCAAATCTTCTGCAGATTTCTGCTGCCTAGCTCTATTCCATGAATTTCGGTATTCTGGCACAGGGCTTCTGCTAGTGGCTCAAAGTAAATGGCAAAACGGAGAGGGGATAAGGGGCATCCTTGTCTCGTACCTCTATAAAGACGGAAAGGGGTAGACATCTGGCCGTTGATTTTCTAATATGCCTGTGAGGCGCCATATGAAGTTTGTAATATTGTGATAAATTCAGAAGGGAGCGTCATATGGTATAAAACTTTGAATAAAAAGGGCCATGCCACCTGAACAAAAGCTTCTGCGTCAAAGCTGAGTAATAGAAAAATTAATTTTGCTTGAGTGGCATGATGAAGAATATGATGGGTGCGTTTAATATTATCTTGTGTTTGCTGGGCTTTAACAAATCCCGTTTGGTCTGGTTGTATTATGGTGGGCAAAATGTTATGTAGTCTGGAGGCCAGTAGGGCAGAGAAAATGTTGCTTTTTGATTCTCAACGCAAATTTAATTCTCCACAGAGGACAACCTTGAGAGCCCACAAGATACTAGGCAAGACTTCAGGAGATTGGTTCTCTGCTAGATTTATCTGGTCTTGTATCAGGGTACAGCATTGGTCTAGATTAAGGGGAGAATTATTAAATTGCCTGAGTGTTTGCGGCCGTGGTCTGCAAGTTCACACTAATTTAACCTGCATGAGAACCATGTAAACAAACCAAGTCAGATTGTTTCATGAAATGTGGCACCGTAAATATAAGGTAAATAACCTATTCTGTGAAGAACCAGGGTTGTTAGGACCCTGGAGGGTTCTTGTGACATCACATAACCATTGGAGCGAAGATCAAGGGTATGCTAATATTACCAGATGCCCGAGATGTCCTAGCAGCCCAGTTCTTCAGATAGAGGAGTTTTATTTTTTCTAATATATTAGTTTTCTATTTTGTAACCTCAGCTAATAAAACATCAGACCTTCCTGAGGTCCTGAACATTGTTGTAGGCTGCTAATGAGTGCCCAGTGGGGCTGTTTTTCAAAATCTGGAGTGGATTAGGGTAATTGTTTATAAGGTGTTTTCTTGGTTTCCATGGAAACATTCACATTCCAACTCATTCTACACAGTTCTGTGTGAATAACGTATTTCAGAACCCACAAGAATTGGATAATTTCTGAACAGATTTCACCATATCAGTTCTCTGAGTCTTCCCCTGTATTGAAAGTGAAGGAATTTTATGATTTTATTGTACATACATAGGAAGACAGTTGCTACCACAATTTCAGTTAAATTATGAAAATTGTCTGCCACAAATACAGGACTGTCTGCAGGAGCCAGTACCTTGCTCTGTTGAACCTGCCGTTTTACTTAATGGGGTTCTTTATAGTATAAGTAATACTCAGAACTGCTGTTTGTGACCCCTTTTTCATTCGGCATTTGCCCAGCTAAACTACTGAGTACCTCATTCCTTTTCTTCAAGTAAAATATAGTATAAAGTTTTTGAACTGAAGGGAAGTATCTAGATAATGTGATTACCTGACAGAGGAGGAGCCAGCAGACACCCCAAGTGCTTCAAGACACCCGATTTCTGTGTGTGGTTTGATATTTATGAACAGAGATTTATTGGTGATAAGAATATTCTCGAAATGCTACAAGGTAACCTCTGTCTTTATTTCCTGGTGTGCTGCTGTTAGCTACTCTTAAGTCTTCTGTTTTTCAGTCCCGGCATTTTAATGACTCTTTCCCTATTCTTAGGTAAGGTGGGCAGACCTAGAAGAGACGAGAGATGCAGAGCGGAAAAGAGCCATCGGATTTGTGGTTGGGCAGACAGACTGGGAAAAGATCACTGATGAAAGTGGTCAACTCGCAGCAAAAGCTCTAAACCGCACCAAGTACATTTGAGTTCACTGAGTGGCTATACATGTATTCTTCATCCTTGTGGGTAGGTTTACTTTTTGTCTGGCTCAGTACTTGCCAACTTGTGTTGGTTTGATCATTGTCTCCCATGCTTTACACTATACTGCAGCTACAGTAACGGTGCTAGAAAAGATCTCATTTAGTCATGCACTTGGCAACTGTACATACGAAACTCGGCAGAAAAAGGCCATTTGGTTTATCGAGTCTGCTCAGTTTTGCAGCTAGCACCCCTACTCTGCAGCTGCCCCGGTGGGATTAACTTCACATAATATTATAGATGATAAATGTATGTTAGGATCCATTTTGTTCTCCCCTCTTGCCACATGGCAGTGACTATACCAGATGTTTTTCATTTTGGTTTTAAGCAGTGTTAACATAAATGCAAGCTTGGTTGTGACTTTATATTATCGTAGGTTTATGTATTTTTTTTCCTCTAGCTCACTGTGTTGTCTTCCAGCTCCACTTTTTTCTTTGACCTACCAGTGCCCTGCTGGCCATTGACCCTGCTGGCTCTGACACCATGGACAAAACCTGTGTACCTCACTTTACAAGGATGGCCCTTCCACCGCATACACCCTAGGAGTTATCTTGGTTTGCCAATAGTCTGAAGTCTGTCTGTCCCTGAGGCTTCATACTCTAGCTGGGAGCGATTCCCTCCCAATACCACTGTACCCTCCACAGTGCTCATCTGTGGGCCATTCCACATTTGTGGGGATGTCATGTGGTTATCTGCAAAACTGCTCCTAGCCTCACTGACTCGGGCAGCTCAATGCCCTCCCTCGGAACTGGTAAACACTGCCTTCTTTGCACACCCCAAGCCACTATAGCTCAGAGAGGGGACTCTGGCTTGCTTCACAAACACAGGTTGCCCACCTGGTAATGCAGAATTCTCTGCTTGTGCCATTGGGGTGGGCAGGTTTACTTTGCAAGTACATCTATGTCATTAAAGCTCAACTGCTAGGTAGGTTTGTGCTTTGTATTAGGAAAACAGTCTACGGGGGTCATACAGAACTATGAACATCAATGTAATGGATATGTACTGTAGTCCTAATATTCAGTACATGTAGCAGCAGGTGTGTAACTAAAACAAAACTCGCATGAAAATGGTTTTGTAAAATGCTGACCTGGCTGCACTGTTAATCACTTTTGTGGACTATAATTCAACAAATTGTGTGAAGATTGGGCTATACAGGAATACTTACAAACATAAAAGGACCTTAAAAGTAGAGTCTGAAAGAGGGGAATAGTTCCCATTCCAATTGGGGGTAGTTATTCATTTTATTTTTTCTTTAAACTTTAAAAAATGTTATATAGTGTTGATCATCATTGTTTGATTTGTAATACATGCAGATGCATTCTTAGGTGTCTCTTACCAGTATGTGCGTGTCACCCCAGGCATCCTTAGGATGCCAGAAATCGGTTTCCAAGAATGCTTGCAGAGACACTTCTGTAGTTATGAGACTCAGTTATCCCTGTAAATAGATATCCCATGCAAAAGCAGGACTAAAACAGCCATTCTGAAGAATATGCATTGCCATATTTTCTTTCACATAGATGTTGTTTTGTAAGGGGATGTAATGGTTCATTTCAGTTTTACTGTTTTATACTATGATTGCCTGTGTTATAACAATTTTTCCATTTCAGGTGATTAAGAGTTTAAAGGAAAAATGAAGATGAAACGCCTTCCTTGTGGATTGTACAGTTTGGGAGCTGGTTTATTCATCCTCTTTCTCGGAGACCACAAGATTGTAGTTGAACCGGAAACTGTCACTGAGCCTAACAGAGGACTTAACTGTTTTAAACCTTTTGAAGATAGAGTTGCTATTGTTTCGGTAAAAAGAAGCAAGTAAATGTTGCATTGGTTGTAGCTTGTTGTGTTTTAGACTCTCTTGCATACATACCATGGCTTATGTTTAGAACCTGTTCTTTTGTTTGTTTTTTTATATATATTGTATGTTCTTTGCGGCTTACTGTACTGTAACAGAGAATTAATAAATTTCAGTACAAATCCAAAATGGTTCGAGTGTCCGGCACGTGGGTCTACCTTTGAAACCTGGCTTTGCTTTAAAATTTACTGTTCATATGATTTAAAAAATGAGAGCAATTATCTGTTGAGATTTTGTTTAAAGAGGAGTAGGTTTTCGTCTGGTGATGGCTGGGGATGTCTGCAGACTGTTAAATCTCAGCCTAGACAAACCTGTTACTCTGTTTTTCATTAATCTTTAAAAAAAAAAAAAAAAGTGTACAATATAAATAAAGAGCACATGATATTATTTCTCCACTTTGAAACATCAGACTGGAGTAAAGAATTCAAATTCTTCAATAACATTGTTTGCTTGTTATGTGGTCCATTGGTCAGCTGGATGCTTTTGAAAAACACATTGTAATCACCTTAGAAGTGTAATACTTACATGAAAAAGTCTAACACCTTACTTTGAGAGGGTTCCTGCAGTAGGCCTTCACATATAGGACTGCGCCCCCCTGGCATCCCATGACGGGATGTCAGCGTGACAACATATAGTGGCGGTACCCACGCCCACCCTCAAGTTCTGTCCTGCCGTCAACCTGAATTCGTCTGACCTCGCGGTGAACACTGCTTCAGTCGACCGCCATTTTCCATAAGTATTTCCTAAGTTTTCTGTCCTTTTATCTTAAATTTTGTTTCACGTCTTCGCGCAAAATTAAAAAGTGCTCACGGTGTGGCGCTCAGATCCCGCACAGTGACGATCACTCCCATTGCATCCTCTGCCTGAGCCTCAAACACCGGGTGGTAGATTCTGAGATCTGCCAGTCCTTTAACCAGGCCATGCGCTCCCAGCACCAGAAGGCCCTTGCCCATCTTTTAAAACAATGCCTTACATCCATGGAAAAGGAGCTTCAGGAGCTGCGGGGACGTTCCTCTTCACCCACCTCGGAGAAAAAGATAAAGAAGTGACAACTGTCTCCCTATACCCAACGTCACCAGACTGCCAGCGCCAATTCAGGTGGGTCCTCCACATCAGTGAGTACTCCTCCTCCTCCTAGGTCTCCATCTGCCCCGGTGGATCGGACCACCCCCTTCTTTGTCAGTGGCAGCAGGGGGTTTGCTCTCCAGAGGATTTGCCTTCGGGGCCTGTCAACAGCTCAACTGTTAAGTCTCCCTCCAGCTCCACCATCGGGTGCACAGCCTCAGTTGATAAGCCAGACTCCAGCTCCTCTGTTGTCCACTTGACCACGATTGATAAGTCAGACATTGGCTCTGACGACCGTTCAGCTGAAGCTCTCCTGTTGGGACCTTCCTTAGTACCCGACGTCACGCAAAGCCAGCTTCCAGGCTCCCCTGCATCCCACAGGGGTTCTCCCTCCCAGGCCTCGCTGACTCAACCCGCCCACTCATTTTACCCGGACTTCCGGGACTCAAGATCTGCTGTCCAGGAGACCTGTCCTTCGTCGGGCCTTCCAGCCGAGATTTCTGCTTCCCTGGCAGACCTGTCGACGAGGATATTGATTCCCTTACCCCTTCACCATTCTCGGATCAGACCTCGGACATCATTCGACCCCTGACGCCGGGCAAATCTCTGGTTCAAGTACCCACTGTTGGGGATGGACTCAGGATTTTTTGCTCCGATGCTGGAGCCCCCTCTTGGCCTGTCAGGGATCCTTATAGAGACCCCAGGCCTGCCGATGGACCCTCATGCTCCCAGTGGTCAGTCGGTCTCGCCACCTTCTGGTCCTTCAGCCCTTCTGCTGTCGGGGCCCGTCTGACGATTACCCATGCTACCCGCCGCCACAGTTCCCATTTTACCCAATGCCTGGAGGACCGTTGCCAGGGTACCAGATGCCAGACCAAATGTACCAGGGGTACCATCCCTAACCCTACTGGTATCAGACTCCTGACCACCCCCTCCCTTTACTCTACCACGGGGTATCCAGGCTTCCAGCCTCCACCTCCTCTGCTGGAACCATAAGGAACTATTCTGACCTGATGAAAGGATGCCAGATCCCAACTCCTGCAGGAGGTGGGGCAACTCCTTCTGGTCGTGGCTGCCACCCCGACCCACAGGTCAGTGACGAGGAGCCCATCCCCAGTTGACCACCGGTCGTCAGACAGGGACTGGGGCAGGCGCCCAACAGGGGTTGTCTCCAGCGTGACCTCCTTGACAAGCAGATCAGAGTCTTCTAACTCCAACTCTGTCGGTCATTCGGAGCCTCATTCCCCTGTAGAACCACAACCAAAGGAGTCTCCCAAGTCTCCGCCGGAGAACCCGTCCTTTGCAGAACTCCTCAGGTCTATCCAGCAGGCCTGTGGCTCGGGATCTCAGGAGATGGGCCCCAAAAGGATGAGGCCTGCAGAGCATCTTGACGTAACTGATGCGGCCCCCCCTCCCCATCCCACTATGGACGGGGCCGCATGAGGACTTAACACAGACGATATGGCAACAACCATCCTCCATTCCTGTGGTTTCAAAGAAGGCCGACAGGACTTATCACCCCCTGGAAGGGGCGTGCCATTCAACAAGTCAACCTAGGCCAACTCTATCATTATCACTGCGGCCCATGATAGGTTGGGTAAGCCAAAGCACCTGAGTGCCTCCCTACCGGACAAAGAGTCCAAACGGATGAACCAGTATGGCCACAAGGTCTACGCTTCGTCCATCTGCGCCATTTGTCTCTTAATTATGTGGCCCACATGGTGTCCTTCCAGAAGTCTGCTTTATCCAACTTGGAAAAGGAACTACAAGCTGTTCTGGATGAAGATCTCAGAAATGAGCTTCTGGAAAAAGTAAGACCTAACAAGTCTTCCTGCCGCCATGCTTTGCAGGCTGCCTATGATTCTGTAGATTTGGTGGCCCAGTGCACTGCTTCGGGCGTTTACTTGAGGCGTCTGGCTTGGCTCTAGCTTGCGGGACTGGTACAAGACATCCGAAGCACTCTTCTGGACGCGCTCTTCAGGGGTTCCATCCTTTTTGGGGACAGCGGTAAAGACGACATAACAGAGCTGCAAGAGAGCGGCAGGTCACTCAGACATCCACTCCATGTGTCACTCAGGCCAAAAACCCAAGCAGCCTTTTCGTCGGCCCCCAGAAGAGATGGAATTGGCAGAAGCAGGGCAGACGGGGCATGTGATGTGCCACTGGTTCTGGCGCCCAGACTCCCCAGGCAAAAGGCTGCTGGAGGCGGTAAAGCAGCACTCCTCTCTGTGTCCTGACTCCAGGGGCTCTCCTCCACCTCATCCTGTGTTTCAAGAGGAACAAGTTGGGGGGGGGGGGCCAGGTTCGCTCTCCATCCAGAAGGGTGGAAGGCGATAACCGCAGACGCTTGGGTACTCCAGCTCATTGCATGAGTGCACTCAATCGAATTCCTGGACAGACCCCTGGCCAGTCCTCTGAGCAGGTCTCTCTACCCATCAAGCCATCTAATCCTCATTCAGCGGGAAATCCAGGCTCTATTGGACAAGTCAGCTACAGAGCGGGTTCCTCCAGGGCAGATAGGAAAGGGATAATACTCCCATGTCTTCCTATTGCCCAAAAAGACGGGAGATCTGAAACCCATTCTAGATCTCTGCCTGCTCAACCTCTTCATGGAATATGAGGTTCCGCATGCTGATTCTCCAGGGACACTCTTCCCCTGCTCCAACAGAACCAATGGCTGTGCTCGCTGGACATGCAGGATGCTTACCTGCACATTTCTATCCTCCAGGCCGACTGCCGTTTCCTGAGGTTCTCCTTTCAGGCAGTGCTCCAGATAACTTTTTAGGCCAGGAAGTAAAAACTTCCTAGTTTTCCAAGCTGGTAGTGTAATGGTGTGCCAGGTAGTATTTTGCAGCGCGATCGCACTGTTCTGGTGAACTGAAGTGCAAATGCACAAAGTCCGTGGAAACACCTGGTTGTTATGATACTACCCAGGACTCTACACAGGGCGTAAAATACTCCGATACGCCCCTTTAACTGGACCACTGCTTTCAGGAGAACCATTATCAGTTCAAGGCCCTCACTTTTGGCCTTTCCTCAGCACCTCGGGTGTTCACCAAGTGCCTGGCGGTGGTAGCTGCGGCCTTGCGCCGCAAGGAGATTTGTGTTCCCTTGCCTGGACGACTGGCTGTTGTCAGCACCATCTCAGGACAGTCTGATGGAATCTCTTTCCACCACCCTGGACTTCTTTTCCAGACTTGGCATCACTGTGAATTATCCCAGGTCTCAACTCTCACCCTCTCAGTGCCTACAGTTCTTTGGAGCGGTGCTAAGTACGGTACAGGGCAGGGCCTTTCTTCCTACAGACAGGGCAGAAACTCGTAATTCAACAAGCCGCATTGGTGTCCAGCTCCCGTTGGACCACAGCGTGCTCCGTCCTTCGCCTGTTGGGTCTCATGGCAGCTGCCATCCCCACAGTTCCGTTGGGACCAGCAGTCGGACAGCATGGATCGCAGGGTCTTAGACTCCAGCAGCATGAAGAGGGATCTCCTCTGGTGACAGGAACTCTCCAACCTCTCCTTGGGGATTCCTTTTCATCTCCCGTCCCCTTCCATGATCCCCACGATGGATGCCTCAGGTCAGGTCAGAAATCGCTGAAACTGAGGACTCCTGTTAGTCTTACGGTGTTTAAGACCTTATACACAAAATGCACCACAGAAGCCTGTAATTGCTTCAAGCAATCCTAACTTAGTTAACTACCCTCTTCCGCACCTCTCCAGCCCTTCCCAACCTTATTCCTTGCACCTTGCAAATTCCATCCCTGAGTCACCTATTAATTCACTGCCCTGGAATCCTCCCTTCCTCACAAACCAATCCTTGCTTACCCTCAGTCTCCCATCCCTTCACTTCTAGTATTTTCCCAGTACCCGACCCCTACCCCCACTGTCTTCCCGCTACCACCTGACACGTCTCCTCCTTATGCTTTTTTTTTTTTTTTTAACCTTGACTATGTATTTCCATTCACTGATAACATCCAAGGCAGCTATTTCTTCATGGGGAAAAATGCTTTAATCTTACAGGAATACTAAACCTTTTTTTGTTTTGTAGAATCTAGTACCAATTTTTACTTACCTGCCACCTTATTGTTATACTTCCGTGCTTACTCTTACCGACTGTCTATTACCTGAGCATATATGTACTCTTACTTGTCTTGTCTGCTGCAGGCCCGCCTGCACTGTTGTACATTTTTATTTACTGTTTATTTGACTGTATATAAATGCACTGCCACTCGACTTGTACAGTGCAGGTCCACCTTGTAAATGAGCTTGCTCAATGGTGATCGCCTGACTAAATAAATAATTTGATTGAGTGTTGGGGAGCCCACCTGGGAGACCATCAGACTCTGGGAAATGGTCTCCGCAAGAGGAACATCTGCATATAAACATTCTGGAGATGAGAGCTGTGCTCTATGCCCTCCAAGCCTTCCAATCCATCTTCCTACTGGGAACCCTCCTAATCCAGATCAACAAAATGGCCACGGTCTGGTACATCGGTAATCAGGGAGGCACCCGATCGTACACCCTCTGCAGGGAGGTGATGCGAGTGTGGTACTGTGCAGTACAGCACAGCCTGTCTTTGATAGCAGTTCATGTTCCAGGAGTTCAAAACGTCCTGGCGGACAGTCTCAGCTGCAGTGTCGCCCGGGCTCACGAGTGGGAGCTAAAGGAGGATGTGGTGGAAGATCTCTTCGATCAGTGGGGTCAGCCAGAGATGGACTTCTTCATCTACCCATCCAATGCAAAACTACCCAGCTTTTGCTTGCTTGTTCCCGGGCTTGGTGTTTTTTGGCAAGATGCGCTGTCTCTATCCTGGACAGGGAGATTCCTGTACACTTTCCTTCCCTTTCCAGTTCTTTGGAAGGTTCTGCTGAAGCTTCAGGCAGAGGGTACTCACATGATTCTTATAGCCCCTTTCTGGCCTCTGCAGATTTGTTTCACTCTGCTGCTGCAGCAGCTGGCATTGGAACCCCCGGTACCACTTTCCTCTCTTCCACGACCTTCTATCTCGAGCAGGGCAGCCTGGTGCATCCGAGCCTCAGTGCTCTTCACCTGCATGCGTGGCACCTTTGGACATAACAGTCTCATGGTTCGGCATCTCTTCTCGAGTCGCCCAGGTTCTAGTAGAGGCTGAGAAGCCCTCCACTAAATCTACTTATGCCATGAAGTGGAAGAGATTCTCTATCTGGGCCATGGCCAAGGGTTTGGACCCATTCTCTTGCTTGGTACCCCAGGTCCTTGAAATACATCTTGCACCTGTTGGATTTGGGCCTCAGTTACTCTTGTCTGAAGGTCCACCTTTCTGCGGTTTCCACCTAACACCTTCCGGAGGAGGGCATAACCCTTGCATAGTTGGAGGTCTCCAGTCCGTAATCCAGTTCCCCCCGGGACTTAAATTTTGTTTTAGAGAAACTTACTCTGCCCCTTTTGAGCCAGCAGCAAGTTGTGACATGCGCTATTTGTCTTGGAAAGTGCTTTTCTTAGTCACTATCACTTCAGCTCAAAGGATTTCAGAGCTTCAGGCCCTCGATTGCAAGGAGCCTTATTTTATTTTCCACAGAGACCGGGTGGCTCTGCAGACTGACCTTTCTTTTTTCCAAAAGTAGTTTTGGAATTTACTTTGAACCAAAACATTCAATTGCCGGTTTATTACCCAGAGTATTATAACGGGGGAATACCTCTTGCACACGATGGACGTGCACAGGATTTTGAGATACTATATCTATCGGACCAAGGGGGCGCATAAATCTAACCAGTTGTTTGTGGCTTTCGCACTCAGATGACAGTGTACACCCATTTCTAAACAGGGTTTGTCTAAATGGTTGGCAAATTGCATCTCGTACATTTATCAAAAGTACGAGAAGCCCCTTCCAGGGGAAGTGAAAGGTCATTCGACCCATGGCATGGCTACTTCGGCCTTCTTACGGAATGTGTCCGCCTCTGATATTTGTGCTGCGGCCACTTGGTCTTCTGTCCATACCTTCACCAAGCATTACAGTCTGGATATCGCATCTAGGCATAGGGCTAGGTTTGGTCTCGCTGTTCTGCAAGGCCTCTTGTCCTAAGCAGCTTATTAGTTGGCAGACGTTTGCTCCTCCCTGAACTAAGTCTCCAACTTGTTTTTCTTGACTGCTTGGTATTCAGTCTTATATGTGAAGACCTGCTGCAGGAACCCTCTCGAAGTAAGATATTACAGTTACATAAGAACTTACCATAACAGTAGATCTTGGAGAGAGAGAGGTTCCTGCAGTAGGTCTCATTTTCCCTCCCACCTTCCCCCAGCTCCTGTTTTCATTAGCTTCGGGCTCAAGGAGTTTTGTCTCCTTTCTCCCATTTTCCTCTTTCGGGATCTTCTGGCAGGAGAACTGGAGGGCGGGCGTGGAGACCACCCCCTATAGACTGTCACGCCGACGTCCCGTCATGTGATGCCGAGGGCGGTCCCCCACTATGTATTGCTAGCTAGAAGTTTGCCTTGCGGTCCTGACGCCAGGGAGCGCAGTCCTGTATGTGAAAACCTACTGCAGGAACCCCTCTCGAAGATCTACTGTTACGGTAAGTTCTTAACATAACTGTAATATATGTATGCACCAATTTTGTTGCTTTTCAGACAGATACTAAGCTTCCTTACCTCTGCAGGAGTCCTGTAGACATACTTTCATCATTTTTTGTTTCCAGTCGACTGGTATCCCATCAATGAGATGCCTTACAAATGGTGTCCATGCCGCCCTGGAGATAGAACTCTAATCAAATTGTAGAATTTAGAATACAAGTTCAGATTCTGCACTGTGGTCATGCTCCCCTTGTTGCTGTTTCTTTGAGGAGAGCAGTCACCCCAAAATCTGCTGTTCTGGTCAATAACTTTAAAGTTTCATTTGTTTTTTGTTTTGTAGCTTTAGTTTTTGAATATTCTGCTTTAGTTAGGGTGTTTATTTGAATTATTTGGTTCCTAGGAACCAGAGAACATGGCTTTACAATGCAGTTCCCACCTAAGGGATCCGACCGCATTTTGTGTTAATTAAAAACAGATTTACTTTTTGTTTTATTTAAAATTAAAGCTTTTTTTTTTATTTGTCTGCAAAAAATATTTTTAGATCTTTGAGGCTAATCTCTTCCCCGGGACACACCTTTGGAACTCTACCTACATCAGCGCTAGGAACACATGGAAACTTTTGCAAGACAGGGGTCACCCATGACGACGTCACGTCAGCGTCCACATAAACTTGGGCAGCCCCATCTCTCCTCAGTTGTTTTCCTGTCAGTTGTACTCATCGGACCTGCCATGGGAACGCTTACCAACTAGCCGTTGTTTAACCAATGACGTTCTGGTACTACGAGTGTGGAGAAAAGATTTACAACGACGGCACACATGAAGTGTATGTCTGTTGTTTAGGCCTCTCTCACGTCAGGACTTGTGAGATTAGCCAGGGCTTAAGTCAAGCAACCAGGCAACACAGAAGAAAAGTGCCAGAGAAGTTTTTATTAGGAAAAAAAAAATAGTCATGGAAAAAATCCAAGGTCAGAAAGTGGCGTCACCAGCCCCATCGACCGATTCACGGTTGTCCAAATCCAAAGACTGCGAAAGGAGACTGGTCATCAGGACTCGAGCATAAACATAAGAACAGATCTGTTTCACTGGTGAGGTCTAGGTTGCCATTGTGTTCTGCAGCTACTTTAATTTTTGTCATTGTCTGCCCCATCGTCGGTGATGACAGCCACCCCACCCCCAACTGACCAGACACTGAGGTCAGGGCTTGGCTTAGGCACTGCTGTACCTACTATGGTCCGTACGTCACTGTCTTCAGGTCAAGGCCCATCGTCTACTCCAGCAATCACGGCCCCTGGCCAGGGTGTGGTTGATGTGCAGGCAGTACTGGTGCTGTTTTCAGATATGATATGGCGCATACTTCCTGACTTGCCTATGTAGTCTGTACTGCTGTCGACTGGGGTTCCTGCTTTGCATGCCTTGTTGACCTCTTTGGATGGTTCCCAGCAGATACCTCCTGAGTAGCGGCTTATGGCCTTGCCAGCAAGGCCATGCGTTCCCGCTTCTGTCAGGGATGTCGTCGAGGAAGACTATAATCCACACCTCATAATGGAGATGATTTAGAGGAACATTATGTTCCACATTCCAGCGCCACTGTATCCTCTTGCAGTGAGGATTCTAAGGTGTATACACCGAGATCTCCTCCTGAAGACCCTGTCTTCCAAACCATGATTGGAGGAGTACATAGAGAAAATCAATAATTTAAATGGGAGGGGTAGGATTAAAGCCATACCGGAATCAGAAGAAACGGCGGCTTTAGCCCCCCTCCCCCGGACAAGGGTAGCATATCTGGTTCCAACACACCTATGGGGAGTGGGGGGGGACTTTGGTGGAGGGGTTTGGTAGTGAACGCTAGGAGCCTAGAGCGAACAAGATGGAGGACTTAAAAGCCATCATACAGGGTGAGGGACTGGACCCAGTTGCAATCACTGAAACATGGTGGACGAAATATCACACGTGGGAGAACAGTCCCCGGGTACAGACTGTTTAGAAAGGACAGGAAGGGGGCAGAGATGAGACTATATATCAAGGACAATATCAGGGCTATGGAGGGGGTGGGGCAATTGAGCTCCTGTGGATCATGCTGAGCAAAAGGACAGGGGAATCCCTTAGGCTAGGGGTAGTATGCAGACCACCTATGCAGGGGGAAGATGAGGACAGACAAATGGCGCAAGAAATAGAAAGATGGCTCTCAAAGGAGAAACACTTCTGATGGAGGACCTAAACCTCCCAGACGTGGATTGGTCCATCCCAGAGGCCACTTCGGCTAGAAGCAGGGAATTTCTGGAGGTGCTGCAGGGAGCATTCCTACAGCAATTGTTCAGAGATCCAGTGAGGGGGAACAACCTGCTGGATGTGATCTTAACTAATGGGGAGCGTGTGGAAGAGGTTGAGGTGGGAGAGGCACTAGGCAGCAGTGACCACAAGATGGTTAGGTTCAGGGTAAGAGCAGGGAGGGAAGTACTCTGTCCATCATTGTTTCTTCAGTTTACCCTGAATTGGTGGGGTGCCACATTTGCTGCATGGTACAGGACAAATTCTATACCGGCTGTACCCAGAAAGGCTAATAAGTAGTATCTTGCTCCTGCTTCCAAGCCTTATTCAAGTCGCCTTATGACGACCAGCCTGAAACAGACTCTCTAGTTATAATGGCTGCCCGTGATAAATCTCGGGCAGCAAAGCACATGCATACTCTGCCCTCTGATAAGGAATCCAGGATGCTTGATGCGATAAGTAAGTGCATCATATACCTCTGCCTCACTAGGCCTTTGTACTGCAAACTACGAGCTCACATGATTAAGTATCAAAATAGCCCGATGGCGCTGAGGGTTGAGGCACTGGACACCATACCTCACGCCATGCCAGCAACCCGGGTTCAAGAACGAGCTCGGGTCGTCAGGGGTCGGCATGGGAGGTAAGAGATTGAGTTTCCGAGGGACTGCTCTCTCTTCCCGGGGAGGGCTTAGGGGAAGCGATCGCTCTTAGAGCGACCTCTGGCAATAGTCGGAGGCGCATGATGTAGTGACACCATGTACGTAATGGGGGCGGAGCTGCAATACAGTGATGCCTTGATGGCCACACTCTGCATGGGGACAGTAACCTATAAGGGAAAAAAAAACCTCTTGAGCTGGTGAGATGATGGAGGCCTCAGGAGCATGCCCACATCCCTTGGCCGGTCCAGCACACCAGTGATTCTTCATGGGCCTCCCGACGACTGGTAGGTACCTCTAATTACAGAAAGTGTCACCAAGGGAGGGAGGGCCGTCTCCCGGAGGGTGATCCAGGGGGCTGGACCTAACCAGTCGTTCTGGGGAGAGCCTGGAAGATGCAAGGATTCAGACTGGGAGGGAGAGGCACAGCTGAGCATGCACTTCTGAAGGATGCCCAATCCCAGGGGAGAAAAAAGGAGCTGCTGGGGAGGGGGGTATCAAAATAGCCTTTGAAAGGGATGCCAAAGCTGCAGCTTAGGCTCTTCAAGAAGGAAGTGGCAAGAATTAATTACTTAAAAATCTTACTTCAAGAGGGCTCTTGCAGTATGTAATTTCATATAGGACTGACGCCGGCAGGCGGCAGGACCCCACGGAAAAATTTCTAGCTAGCAGTCCCTGGTGAGGGACCGCCCCATGTCAGGTGACCGGCGTCAGGAGACATTAGTATAAAGGGGCGGTCCCTGATGCCCACCTTCAAGTTCTTTACCACCGTTAGCTCGTACCATCACCTCGCGGAAAAATTCTTTGCTCGTCAGACTCCCCGTCGGTGTTTTACAGAGTATTTTTCGCTTGATAAATCAGTCAGTCATCCGTCAGTGTATGTCGCCCCCACACCTCCGGAAAGCACAAAAACTCAAAAACTGCGGCAGGCGCCCATCTCAAGGCTATCGGAAGAAAAAGACACAGAGAAGCACTGAGACAAGGGTTTCTCCTCCACTCTTCGGGAGTCGCCTGCAGCAGCAGGTAACGTCTCTGGGGACCGCTCGCACGGGCACCTTAGAGGCTTCTAAGGCAGCTGCGGCCTGCCCGCCTGACTCGCGCCCGTCCAGGCTATTGGAGGCCTCTGCCCCCGGTATGGCCATAGCTTCGCGGCCTGCAGGCACAGGCGGCTCCATTAAGCCGGACGCCTGCTCTCCACACCCACGGAGAGAAGGACGGTGTCGCACGACCCTTCAGGGCGGCGCGCGGCCCCTCTTCCGTTGGACCAGGCCGCTCCTCCATCGTGGTCTGCCTCCAGCGATGGGTCCGGTAAGTCAGACGCTGGCTCCTCCAGATCCTGCTGATAAACTGCACGTTGGTTTGCCCGACGTCCGTACAGCGGAAGGGCTGATGCCGGACCCTCCCACGTCCGTCGTCCCCTGCTCCCCGCAGCCTTCGCTGCCTTCCGGGGACCCTGAGTCTTCCCAGCCCGACCCCGGGGATTTCTCCCTCCATCCCCGGGCGACGCTGGGGTTCCGCCTCCATCGGACCGCCCACCTGTGGGTCCACCGGATTCGACACCGTTTGAGTCGACCGCGTCGCATATCCCACTCCCGGATGTCGCCTCGATGCTGGCCCTCCGGCCTTCCAACCGACCCGCCCATGGGGCCTCCGGCCGGGCCGTCTGCTCCGGCAGCTCCTCCAGCTCCCGGGTACCCTCTGTCGTATCCGACGCAGTCATACCCGGGACCACAGTATCTGGCGCCGCAGTACCCAACGCCTGGTTTTCCGCTGCCGGGTTTCGGATACTCTCCTTATAGGTATAGTCCATACCCATATCCCCCTCCTCCACCGCCCCCTCAGCCACCGGTGGATTTGCAGGAGACTCTGGCCTCCTGGTGGGCTGAGGCCAAGGCTCAGCTCACCAGAGAGGTGGAGAGTCTACTGACGACGGTGCCGGTTCCTGTACGTCCACAACGACACACTCCCTCACCACCTCCAGACACCAGGGCTAATCCCTCTGATTCCAGAGAGGGGCAGGACACGCTTCCCCGAGGGCTTCCCAAGGGTCCGTTCCTCCCCCAGACGGGAAAGGGAGTCCTTTTCTTCTTCCTCCTCCTCCTCGGACTCTTCCGACGGCAGCTCGGAAAGGGACAACGAGCCACGCTGTCCGTCAAAACCCAGGCCAAGGACTCCTCCGAAGTCTCCTCCGGAAGATCCTTCCTTTGTGGAGCTGCTACGCAAAATCCAGGAGGTACATAAGTGGCAGTCATTGGAACCAGATCCTCAGCGGATGAAACTCGCCGAGCATCTGGATCTGCTCGTGACAGCTCCCATCTTGGTGCCACCCTGGATCGAGCCTCATGCCGACCTTGTTACCACCATTTGGAAACAGCCGTCGGCTCTAGCCCCACTTCCTCAGAAGTCGGAACAGGCTATACCAGGCTCCCGAGGGTGTTGACTTTTTAGATTCTCACCCTCATGCTGACTCAGTAGTGATTAGCGCCACTCACGGCCGGTCGGCTAACCCAAAACACCTTAGCTTGTCGCCACCTGATAAAGAATCCCGCCTGCTGGACCAGTATGGCAAGAAGGTTTTTGCTTCTTCCACTCTGGGTATCAGGGCCCTGAACTATGTCGGTCATATGGGGGATTACCAGAAGGCAATTCTTACTCAGGTGGAAGCCAAATTGGACTCCCTGCCGGACTCTCAAGTCAAGCAGGAGTTGGCACCTTGTCCACTCTGCACGCTCGCCAGTCGACGTGCTCAGTGACTCACGATGTGCGGACACTGCTGGACAGAGCTCAGCCAGAGGCTTACATCAGCCACGCTTTGGTCTGGAGTGTCAGGGTTGGTCCCGAAGTGCAGTCCGCTATACAGGAAGCACTCTTCCGGGTCGGTGTTTTCGGTGGCGATGCTGGCGACATCATCACCAATTTGCAGGAGAAGGGGACGGCACTAAAGTCCGTCGACTCTGTGTACCATCCCACCAGTCGCAGCGCCGTCCCTTTCGCAGACGGAATCGGTCAAAGGTGAAACCTCCGGGAAAGCGGGCCACTAAACGCTGGGCCCCCACAGCTGCTGAGCCCCCCCCCAACAGAAAAGCTGCGGGTGCTTCTGCTGCGGCACTGCCCCACACCACCTGACTCCTTTCCTCTCCCACAGCCTCCGGACTTCCCGAAGGAACCGGTAGGAGGGAGGTTTTCCCTCCACCTTCCGGGCTGGGAGAGGATAACGTCAGATTCTTGGGTGCTCCAGCCGATCGCAGAAGGACATTAAATAGAGTTTCTACAGAAACCACCTCATACCCCAAAAGGTCGTTGTATTCTCGGGAACATCTTCTCTTGGTCCAGGAAGAGATTTCAGCACTGTTGCTGAAAGAGGCGATAGAACCCATCCCTCTTCATCTTCAGGGGACAGGTTACTATTCCCACTTCTTCCTGGTCCTGAAGAAGACAGGAGATGCAAGACCCATTCTAGATCTCAGTTCCCTGAATCTTTTTGTGGAGTACAAAAGGTTCAGAATGTTCTCCTTGTAGAGCCTTCTGCCCCTCCTCCGCTCAGGCCAATGGCTGTGCGCTCTGGATATGCAGGATGCTTACCTGCACATTTCCATTCGCCCGTCTCACCGCAACTATCTCCGTTTTGCGTTCCAGGGGGACAACTACCAGTTCAAGGCACTTCCCTTTGGCCTATCCTCGGCTCCCTGAGTTTTTACCAAATGCCTTGCTGTGGTGGTGGCCTACCTGCATACCCGGGGGGCATACCTCTCAAGTGTCCCTGATTTTTAGGGACGTCCCTGATTTTGCCTCAAAATTTTACTCTGTCCCTCCTAAAATTTGTGTTTTTGTGGCTAAACAGTGGGGACTGTAAGCACAAAACAATGTCAAGCATTAAAGTTAGACTTGTTCTTCTTTAGAAAATGCGTTTTGCACTAAGCCCCATATTCTACCAGCTTTCTGGGTAGATATCACTAATTTTGAAGATGTGTCCCTGATTTTGGTCCTTTGTCCCTGATTTTTTTAAGCCATGTCCCTGATTTATGAGGCAGGAGGTTGAGAGGTATGCCGGGGAGTGCAAGTTTTCCCGTACCTGGACGATTGACTCCTGGCGGCCTCGTCCAGGGAGGAACTCCTGCACTGCCTTGCCCTTACCCAGCAGGTTTTTGCCTGCCTGGGTATTTTACCATCAACCATTCCAAGTCTCACCTGATACCATCTCAGAGACTGCAGTTTATTGGGGCGATTTTAGACACGACCATTGGCAGGGCCTTCCTGCCGCCGGACAGGGCGTCCAGACTCAAGTAACTCTGTTGTCCGGCCGCAGGCAGGTCAATGCAAGATCGGTCCTTCGCCTCCTCGGGCTCTTGGCAGCTGCTATCCCAACAGTCCCTCTCACTCAGCTCCACATGAGGGTTTCCTAGTGAACACGCACTGCTCTCAGTGGGATCAGTTGGTGGACGACTTGGATCACTTGGTTCTAGTCTCCTCACCAATGCTTTGAGACTTGCAGTGGTGGATGGCTCGAGAGAACCTGCTTCGGGGAGTTCCTTTCTTCCTTCCTCCCCCCTCCCAGACTCTAACCACAGACGCCTCGGGCGAAGGTTGGGGAGCCCGTCTCGGTCCCCATCAGACCCAGGGCTCTTGGTCCAAGCTCAGACACTCCACATCAGTGTGCTCGAGCTTCGGGCAGTTCTTTATGCTCTCCAAGCTCTTCACCTGTACATTCTTCCTGGCCACCAAGCTGTCCAGACGGACAATATGTGCGTGGTTTGGTACATCAACAAACGGGGGGACTCGGTCCTACCCTCTTTGCAGGGAAGCAGTGAGGGTTTGGGATTGGGCAGCACAACATGACCTTCAGCTCACGGCAATTCATGTTCCGGGAGTCGACAACACCTTGGCAGACAAGCTAAGTCGCTCGCCTGCACTGGCTCACGAGTGGGAACTGGATCAAGGGGTTCTAGACGGTATATTCCGACACTGGGGAACACCACAGGTCGACCTGTTCGCTGCCCCTCTAAACGCAAAGCTTCCCAACTTATGCTCACTCGTTCAAGAGTGAGACGTTTTCTGGAGAGACGCTCTGTCTCTAGATTGGAAGGACAGATTCGTCTATGCCTTTCGCCCAATTCCTCTGATCCCACGAGTCTTGCAGAAACTAGGTTCAGAAGGCGGCGCATGAGTGATTCTGATCGCTCCTTTCTGGCCCAGGCAAGTTTGGTTCTCCTTTCTTCAACAATACTCAGAGGATCCTCCTCTTCCTCTATCACGATGTTTGCTTACCCAGGATCAGGGGACTCTGGTCCATCCAGGTCTCAAGTCCCTTCAGCTTCATGCATGGCTCCTACAGACATAGCTCAAAGTCTCTTCGGGGTTTCTCCCCAAGTGGCGGAGATTTTGGTGGAGGCTAGAAAATCCTCCACTAGATCTACATACGCCATGAAGTGGAAAAGGTTCACAATCTGGGCTGCTTCAAAAGACATGGAACCCTTTTCCTGCTCGGCTGGGCTACACAGAAACACAGACTTTGACGGCAGATAAGGACCGCTTGGCCCACCTAGTCTGCCCATTTCCCTACCTACAGGATAAGCTGCAGATCCTCGTTAACCAACAGCCTATTTCTTCCTACCCCCCACAAAAATTGCCTTGTGTCTGTCCCATGCATTCTTGAATTCTCCCAGTTTTAGACCCCACAACCTCCTCAGGAAGGCTGTTCCATGTGTCCACCATCCTCTCTATGAAATAAATACTTCCTCACATTGCTCCTGAACCGCCCCCCCCCCCAATCTTCAAATTGTGTCCCCTTGTTCTTGCACATCTCTTTTTCTGAAAGATGCTACCCTCTTGGGTTTTGTTGATTCCACTGAGGTACTTTTCTATCATGTCCCCCCTCTCCCTCCTTTCCTCAAGGGTATACATATTAAGCTTCTTTAGTCTCTCCTCATATGACTTGTTTTGCAGACCCTGCACCATTTTAGTTGCCCTCCTCTGGACTGCCTCTATCCTGTCTATGTCCTTGCGGAGATGGGGTCTCCAGAACTGGACAAAGTACTCCAGATGGTGTCTCACCAACTGTCTGTACAGAGGGATAACAGCTTCCTATTTTCTGCTGGTGATGCCTCTCCCTATACATCCCAGTATCCCTCCAGCCCCCCTTACTGCCTTCTCACATTGCTTGGTAACCTTAAGGTCATCTGATATGATTACTCCCAGGTCCCTTTCCATTTTTGTTGTTGTTACTACTTCCCCCCCATTGTGTAATCTTCCCCTGGGTTTTTGTTTCCCAGGTGCATTATTTTGCACTTCTTTGTACTGAATCCAAGTTGCTATACTTCTGACCATTCCTCCAGCCTTGCCAAGTTCCTTCTCATCCTTTCCACACCTCCTTGTGCATCAACCCTGTTGCAGATCTTTGTGTCATCTGCAGAGAGGCATACTTTTCCTTCCAGTCCCTCTGCAGTGTCACTTAAAACGACATTAAAAAGGACTGGACCCTGTACTGAACCCTGCGGTACCCCACTAGTAACCCATTGCCCATCTGCCAAACACCTTAGCAGGTTTTTAGACCTTTGAAAGAAATACCCACATCCTCTGGATTCGAGGTGTTCGTCATAAGAGTGGTCATGCACCTTCATAAATGGAGAAATTTGATAGTGGACGATAAGACACCGGCATCTGTTTGCAGGTAGATCTCTGAAGGCACAATCATTGCAGATTGCCCTGGAACAAAGTCTCAGGTATGATTAGGGATATGTAATCGATTAGGATGGCCGCAGCCAAGTAACCCCAAAAAAGTCAGCAGGCGAAGCCTGGCCGAAACACCTCTGGTGCGGCAGATAATGGGAAGCCAGTTAGCCCAGGAGTGTCTATCGAGATACAGGAAGGAAACCGTTTCCAACTAAATGTATGCCATAAAGGTATATGTTCATACCCAGAGATTTGAACCATACTTAAGAGTACTGAGCGGTGCAAGGAGCACGTCTGATGAAGTTTCTGAAAAACAAGACATCTGGGCATATAATGGAAAAAAAACACAAGAGGCCCACTTTGTGAAGAATTGCAGAGATCATGGCCCAATATTACTGGAAGACTCTGGTGGCAGAGTTTATCCTAAATGGTGGTTTCACTGCCTTTTGTAGCATAGGGTGAAGGTCTACCATGATCATTGTTCGGAAGGAAAGAGAAAACCTACCCTGACCTTTAAGGAGGGGGATGCACAGGCAAAATGGGCATTCAAGTAGAAAAAATCCAAGATCCCGGACATCATGACAGATACTGTAACCATGGATTTGAGGGTACCTTCTGGCTGCGGGCGGTCCCAGGCAGGAAACCAGCAAAACAGCACCCGTTGACCTTGGAACCAAAGGCAGGGGAAGCTAATAGGAGTAGTGAACCTGTGTGAGGGAGACCCCCGCAAGGTATCAGAGGGGTCCGAAAAAGGACTTTCGTAAAAGATTTCTCCTGGTGCAAAAAATAACATGGAATGCACCAAAGTATGGTGCAACCAAAGGCGGAGGGTCTTGTAGAGAGACCTCGAAAAGCAGCATCAAGAAGAAGCTCATTACCAGCCCAGCAGCGCTGAGGGTTGAGGCACTGGATGCCACACCTCGCACCACGCCGGCGACCTGTGTTCGGAAGCGAGCTCGGCCCGCCGGGGGTTGGCCAAGGGGGAAGATAGGCTGAAGCGTCCTACGACAGCTCACCTTCTCCGGTGGAGGGAGGGTCTTTCAACCCGGCAAGCTGCGATCCCTGGCAGAGGCTGGGGGCACAGCAGCAAGCTGGTGTCTCGGGGGCCTGATTGGTCGAGGGCATAGGTCAGCAACCAATCAGCCTCAGGGGCTACTCTGAGGAAAGGAGGGGGAGGGACGTTGCCGACGGCGCTTGTGCCTTGACGTACGGGCCCACAACGTCCCACAGAAACGTGGAAAAAAACCACTGGAACCGGGAAGATGGAGCGCCGAGCTGGGTCCAGATGTGCCGGTGTCTGCCTGTAGCCTCAAGACCCTGACGAGACAAACAAGATTCGGGGGTCAGCCCCTACCCTGTCCCCGCCCGGGGGGGTATCCGAGGCCGGATGGAGGGACCCGGAGATGGACAGGTAAGGCATTGGCAAGGACAGGCTTAATAGGCGACTCCCGATGGTGCGGCTCCAGTGGGACAGCAGGCATGGAAAAACAGAAATATCAAAAAAAAAAGAAAACTCAGAAAGGTGGGAGCAAAAGGCCCGATATATGCCAAGAAAGTATAGTAAGACATATTTTCACAGTAGAGGTCATGTAAACCATAGCTGCCAGAGGTTCCAAGTAGCAAATAAAATAGCTGTGGAAGCATCCCCAAGTGGTGGGATGACCACTGTGAGGATGTCGCCAAATAATAAGCCAATTCGTGTCTAGGGGCATGCAGCTTCTACACCTGGGCCCAAGAGGATAGAACCGGTCTGGTCCCTAGACTTGAGCAAGAAAAAAAGTGGCTCCACCCCAACAACTATAGATGGAGCCTGGTGTACAGCAGTCCTACAGGTGGAGACTGGGATGGGACCCGGAGGTGGGCCCTCCAATGGGGGAGGCACCAGGCCATAAGAATAGGCACGTCCACCTGTTCCCTACTGGCCCAACTCAGAGCCCTAAAGAGACGCAGTCAGACTCCACTGGAATAATGGAGAGAAGAAAACTGGTGGGGAAGCAAACCCCAGCAGGCTGGCAAAGAGTTGACTCAAAGGAGCCAGTACTGTTCAAAAAAGAGTCCCTCGGTTGTCACGGAGGACATCGGTGATGTCAAAGCAGTGGAAGAAATAACCGTATACCCAGTATGAGGGCAGAGTTTCAGTTGAAGACCAAACAGGGTCTGGTGTGGATTACAGAGGACACCCCATAGCCGATGCTGCTGGTCAGGCGGTGGATAACTCACGCCTTGTTAGGAGATGATGAGGCCCACAGTGATGCCAAAGGCAAGGGCACCTGGGTCTAGGCCCACAGATTATTCTGGGGTCCATTGTGGACAAGAGGGTCCTCATCGGTGAGAAGGACAAAGCCTTCTTCAATGAGACATTATCGACAACGAAAGTCCCAAGGCCATCGTTGACCTGAGAGTGGAAACCCACCACCACCAGGGGGCCAAAGCCTTCCCCGATGAGAGTAAGGGAAGCCTATCGAAGCCAGTGGTGACAAGAGGGTTCAGGAGCCACCATCGATGAGTGTCCATTGTTGACTGCGAGGGCGAAAGCCCTCGACAATAAGAGGGCCGAAGCCATCAACACCAAGGCCGTCATTCACAAGACGGCCGAAGCCATCGACGACGAGATGGCAAATGCCACCATCAACGCGAGGGCAAAAGCCATCGTCGAGAGTGGCAGAAGCCAACGTCAATGAGAGGGCAGAAGCCACTGTCGACAAGGGAGGGAAAAAAAGCCATTGTCGACGAGGGGGTGAAGCCCTCGACAACGAGAGGGCGGAGGCCGCAACGGGAGAAGCCGCCATCAACGAGAGGGAGAAGCCGTCGTCAACGAGAGGGCAAAGCCGCCGTCAACGAGAGAGTGGAAGCCATCGTCGATGAGAGAGCAGGAGCCATTGCAGCGAAAGGGCTGAGGCCATCGTCGGTGAGAGGGCGAAAACCACCTTCAGCGATGCCGATGATGTAATTATACTTAACGAAAATTCAAAGTATCTTCATTGTAGGTCTAGTAATGATGGTCAGTGACGATAAAAATTTGTAGAAATTTTTTTTTAAACTCACTTGCTCCCGGTGGCCATTTTGGGTCCATTCCAGCAATGGATGGTTCCGACGTCATATGGTGTCTATGGGAGCAAATGAGTTTTAAAAGGCGAAGGTATTGCTGAGCCGATCTCCAGGAGAGATTTGTGTAGGTCATGGAAAACAAAGAACTGAAGAGTATCAAGACCGCCCTCTCTTTTACAGTGCACAGACCTGGTCATGTGGTACATGAGGGGATGGTCTCAGGTATGACTGCTAAGAAGTCTTCCGGAAACAAGTGCCTCCGAAAGAAGGTTCCCATGTGTTATGACCTGCTGCAAAAGATTGTCTCGAAGAAGACCTACATTTACCTGGTTGCATTTGGAAAATGTAAGAGTCCTTTACAAACAAGAGTTCACTGCAGCTCTGTGCTGTGTACAGCTGCTGCGTCTGCAGTTTGGATAACCTACTGTTTGTGTGTCTAAAAGGTGGACTGCCTACTGTGGGCATGTACAGAATTTACTGGTAGTTTGTGGGATAATAATCAACAGGTTTCCTCTGTTGTGATTGGCTCACAGTAGATACCTGTGGAATAAGTATAACACAGTATAACCACATAGAATGTGTCAGTGGCGGACATCTGTGCTGCCGCCACTTGGACCTCCGTCCATACCTTTACAAAACATTAGTTTGGATATTGCATCTCGCCGTAGAGCAGGCTTCGGGCTGGCTGTTCTGCAAGGCCTCCTCTCTTAAGGCTTGCACAGCTAGAGGTTCTACTTGGAGTAGCTTTCCTCCTCCCGTGTGCTGCTTCTTGTTCCAGACTACTTGGGACTTAGTCCTATATGTAATTACCTACTGCAAGAGCCCTCTCGGTAAAATAGCACAATTCGTAAGAACTTGTAACGAGATCTTCAGCTCTGTGGTAAATAATACCTTCCCGCCCTCCATCCCCCTAAGTTTTTTCAGCTCCTTTTCCATTGAGGGAAATATCTGCTCCTTTCTCGTCCGGCCTCCTTTGGCCTGTGTCGGGAAAGAACTGGAAGGCGGGCGTCAGGGACCGCCCCTTTATACTGATGTCTCCTGACGGCGGTCACCTGATGTGGGGGCGTTCCCTCGCCAGGGACTGCTAGCTAGAAGTTTTTCCATGGGGTCCTGCCGGCATCAGTCCTATATGTAATTACCTATTGCAAGAGCCTCTCTCGAAGATCTGCTGTTACAGTAAGTTATTGCGTAACTGTGCTTTCTGGAGCTGAGGTTGGCAAACATTTGCTATGTTCAGCATATGTTTCTGATGCATCTTCCAGGGCAGCTGCCACTGGTATTTGTATGATAAGGTATTCTTGTCTTAGGGTGGAATGGTTTGCAACTAATGGGCAGCAAACAGTTCTGAGAGCTCCTTCTAGAGGCATAAAACTGTTTGGGTATCATGTGGAAGAGGGATTAATAGGCTTTCAGGTCTCCAAGATAACTTTACAGTCTGTCAAATCCCTGAGGTCATGGTAAAGGGTCCTTTCATCGGCTTGCTGCCAGAGGTGGTCGTGGAGCCTTGCCAGCTCCCCCTCAAGCCCATTCCAAAGCATCCAGAATCAATGGCTCTGCCCTCACCAGCTCCACATGACTCGTTCCAGACTCCCCCTACACCACTTCAGAATCAGGAGGTGGTGATAGGAGGTCACATCTCCCTTCATCTGTCATAGTGGAGGGAGATTACCATAGACAAATGGAGCCTGGAGATAATTGTCAGGGGACATGCTCCAGAGTTCTTACAGACCCCCTCGGCGCATCCTGCATCTCTTTCTGATTATCCTCCAGGACATCTGTCCCTGGTGAAAGAAGAGGTTCAAGCTTTGTTAACCAGACATGCCACAGAACATGTACCTTCTTACCAGAAGGGCAAAGGTTCTATTCCAGATAGTTCCTCATCCCCCAAATGGACAAGAGATCTCAGGCCTATGTTAGATCTGAGAGACCTAAACTTCTACATAGAATACAGGAAGTTTCGGATGGTCTCACTAGAAAATCTGATTTCCCCCATTACAAAGGGGGGTCGGATTTGCTCCCAGGATATGAAGGATGCATACCTTCAGGATCAAGTATCATTACAGACAATATTGGAGATTTGTCCTGGAATGGGAGCACTTCCAGTTCAGAGTATTGCCCTTTGGCTTGTCTTCTGTGCCACGGATCTTTACCAAATGCTTGGCAGTAGCCCTTTGCATGGAAGGTCCGTATGTTTTCCCATACCTGGACAGTTGGCTTTGGAAAACCAGTTCCAGGAACTAACTCTTGCACACATTGTCCCAAAGAAGGAAATTGTTCGAAGACCTGGTGATTACAGTGAATGCAGCAGAGTACTGCCCCCTTGCGAAAGGCTGCAGTACACAGGTGCTGTCCTGGACACAGAACAGGACCAAGCATTTCTACTCCTGGACAGGGCAGAACATCTCATAGCTCAAGCACATCTGGCATATAGCAGTGATTATGTTTCAACCAGAACTTCCTTTTGTCTTCTGGGACTCTGTGGAGCAGCCATTGTGACTGTTCCACTGGCCCCCTTACACATGCAAATATCACAGAGGACATTGAGAGTGCAGTGTGACCAGTTGACGGATGACGTGAACTAGAAGGTGCTCCTCATCTCCCATTTATGCAAAACACTGATGTAATGGACACAACCTCTTGTAGGGTGTTCCATTTTAATCCCATCTCCAACTCTGATTATCACCTCATATGCCTCAGGATCTGGGTGGAGAGCACATCTGGGCCGTTATAACACCCAAGGTTCATGGACCTAGGTGGAAACCAGATTACACATAAATGCCCTGGAGATGAGAGCTGTCTCATACAGCCTCCAGGCTTTTCAACAGCATGTGACTCCAGGCCCTCTGCTAGTACAGACAGACAACGTCTGTGTTGTACATTACATAAACAAGGGGGGACTCATTCCTGTCCCATGTGATAGGAAGCAATGAAAGTGTGGTACTGGAACACTGCCTAGAGTGGTCAGCCATACATTTCCCAGGTGTCCAGAACGTCTTGGCAGACAGGCTAAGCAGGTCACAGTCCAAGATACACGAATGGGACCTGCTGACCTCAGTGATAGATTACCTTTTTGCAAGGTGAGGTCATCCAGAGTTGGACCTTTTTGCATCCCCACACAATGCAAAACTGATGCGTTTCTGCCCACTCGCTCCAGGGCCTGGAGTATATTGGTGAGACATATTGACTCTGTCTTGGAAAGGGAGGCTTCTGTGTGCATTCCCTCCCATTCCGTTGATGCAGAGAGTACTGCTGAAACTGCAGATTAAGGGTGCAACCCTCTTCCTCATTGCACCTCTTTGGCCACGATAAATCAGTATCCTCTAGTCTAACAACTAGCATTGGAGCCTCCAATACCATTACATCTATGCAGAGGCCTGTTGTCACAGAACGGGTCTCTGGGCCATCTGGCCCTGAAGTTGCTGTACCTGCGTCCCTGGCTTCTGAAGACATGGCCATTGCATTGTTTGGGTTATCACCTAAATTAGCTGATATGCTCGTTGCGGCCAGAAAGCCTTCTACCAGACATGCATACTCTTTGAAGTGGAAGCGTTTCACCTTGTGGGCCACTTCTAGACATGTGGACCCCATTCACCTATCTGGTAAATGCGGTGTTGAAGTAGATGCTGTCACTGTCAGACTCTGGTCTGCTGTGTTCCTCACTGAAGGTGTATTTGGCAGCTATATCGGCTTCCATGCCCCTGTTGATGGGTGTACGGTAGCCTAATTGGAGGTTTCCCATACCTTTTTGAGAGGTATTCAGCATATGAAACCTCACCTTTGCAACTATCCTAACTTGGGACCTGACTTGTGGGCTTGAAAATCTTACCTTGGCTCATTTTGGGCCACTCACAAGTTGTGGCCTACGCTTTCTCTCATTGAAAGCGTTTTTGGCTGCAGTCACTTAGGCGGCTTGAAGGATTTCAGAGCTGCAGGCTCTAATGTGTGAGCCTCCCTATTTGGTTTCCCCTTGAAGACAGAGTATCTTTATGTCCAAATGGCTAGCACGTTGTTTTATGTTCTGTTATAGAAAGTACAATAAGGAACTTCCTTATGAGGTTCGTGGTCATTCCACCAGGGGTATGGTCACCTCTGTTTGTTTTAGAAATGTTCCTGCGACTTGTATCTGCACTGCAGCCACCTGGATTACTGTCCACTCCTTTAATAAAGGTTAGTCTAGATATTGTTTCTTGTAGTTGGGCAGACTTCGGCCTTGCTGTTCTACAGGGTCTGCTGTACTAAACAGACTGTACCACCCTCCCAGCTAGTTTTTGGAACTGCTTGAGACTTGTTCCAAAGGTGTGGCCTGAGAGAAGAGATGCCCTCAAAGAAGATAGTTGTGTACTTGCTCTAACAGTAGATCTTCCATAGAATCTCTTCCCTTAGGCATGCCGGCCCTCCCTCTATCCTCCTTTTTATGAGCTCCCAGGGGTATTATGGCATCCAGTTCTGCCTTGGGAATTTCCATGGCTGCTAGTTCAAGCGCCTGCATTCACCTAGTATCAGAGGCACTGATATAATCTCCTGGTTTCCCAAGAAGAGAGTCCTCTGAGCATCACCTCTGGCGGGGAACTGAGGAGAGATCGGGCATCCCCTAGCTATTAAAAGTTTTCTGACACTGATAATAGTTCCAAAGGCATGTCCTAAGGGAAGATGATTCTTTCAATGATCTACTGTTAGTACGTAACTATTCTTTGTGTACTTACCGTAACAGATCTTAAAGAGAATCTCTTCCATTAGAACATGCCGTCCGTCCCTCCCTCCATCCTCTTGGGGTGGCATCACAGATATCTGTCTTATCCTAATCCATGGCTCTTCTGTCAATCACCATTTCTCACCTAATATACTTGATGTTGGTTTGATCTCCTGCTTCGGTCCTCAGAGTCTGATCTCCGGTGGGAACCAAGAAGAGATGGGGCTGCCCATGTTTTTATAGATGTTGACACATCATAGTCGTGGCAGTCCCCAACTGGCAAAAGTTTCCATGTGGTCCTAGCGCCGATGCATTCAGTATGTTGTTTTTTTTTTTTTTTAAGGAAGTCCACATTCTTGTTATCATTATTAGGGGCATACCCATTTAGAAAGGTACATGGTACCATTGTATATTTACCTTTAATTCTAATAGAAACATAGAAACATAGAAGTTGACGGCAGATAAGGACCGCAAGGCCCATCCAGTCTGCCCATTTCTTTTTCTACCTTATAAATGTGCCATCGGCCTTTGCTCTGTCAGTGACCTATCTATTCATAGTCATTTGTATTGCTCCCTTATGCCTATCCCATGCCTGTTTGAAGCCCTGCACTGTATTCATAGCCACCACTTCTTGTGGTAAGCCATTCCATGCATCTACCACCCTTCTGTGAAAAAGAATTCCTCACATTCCCCTTAATCGGCCTCCCTCTAATCTCATGCTGTGTCCTCTTGTCCTGCTATTTTTCTTATATTTAAACATGTTAGACTCTTTCACCTTGTTTATGCCCTTAAGGTGTTTAAATGTCTCGATCATATCACCTCTCTCCTCCTTTGCTCAAGGGTATACATATTGAGCTCCGTTAATCTGTCCTCATATGTCTTCTGATGCAGTCCCTGCACCATTTTGGTTGCCCTTCTCTGGACTGCCTCAATTTGGTTAATGTCCTTGTGAAGGTGTGGCTCTCCAATACTGCACTGAGTACTCCAGATGGGGCCTAACCAATGTCTTGTACAGAGATTATTACCTCTCTCTTACGACTTGTGATACCCCTACTAATACACCCTAACACCCCTAGCCTTACCTACTGCTTTAGGGTCTGCTTGATGATTTTAGGTCATCAGTGATGATGATGCCCAAGTCTCTTTCTTCCTTTGTGACTGCTAGCAACTCCCTCCCAGCCTATAAGTGGCTTCAGGGTTTCTCTTCCCTATGTGCATGATTTTGCACTTCTTTGCATTAAATCCCAGTTGCCACTCTTCTGACCATTCTGCTAGTTTATCCAGATCTCTTCTCATTCTGCCCACCCCATCTGGATCATCTACTCTGTTGCAGATCTTGGTGTCATCTGCAAACAGACAAGCCTTACCCTCTAGTCCATCTAGAGGTCACTAATGAAGATGTTGAATAGGACTGGCCCCAGGACTGATCCCTGAGGTACCCCACTCTGTGACTTGCATCTCTTCTGACTGTATACCATTTACCACCACTCTGTTTTCTGCCAGTCAACCAGTTTGCCACCCAATTGACCAACTCGATTCCACCCCGAGCCTACCTAGCTTATTTATCAATCTTCTATGTGGAACAGTGTCAAAAGCTTTGCTGAAGTCAAGGTAGGCGACATCAACTGCTCCCCTTGGTCCACCACTCCTGGTTACCCAGTCAAAGAAATCTATGAGATTAGTTTGACAGGACCTTCCTTTGTAAACCCATGCTGTCTTGGATCCTGTGCCCTATGGATTCCAGGTGTTGCACTATCCTTTCCTTAAGGAGTGCCTCCATAATCTTGCCCACTACTGAGGTAAGACTGACCGGTCTGTAGTTCCCTGCCTCCTCCCTGCTACCACTCTTGTGGAGTGGGATCACATGAGCCCTTCTCCAGTCTTCTGGGACCTCTCCTGTGCTCAGAGACTCACTAAACAATTCTGCTAATGGCTCTGCTAGTTCCTCCTTTAGCTCCTTAAGTACCCTGGGATGTATGCCATCAGGTCCCATTGCCTTATCCACCTGAGCTTAGCAAGCTCTTGCAGGACCCTTTCTTTTGTGAAGGGAGTAGTGCTCACCTCACTCCCCCTGTGTCCATGATGCTGAGCTGGGCCCTGCCCTACCTTCTCTTCAGTAAATACTGAGCAAAGTATCTATTTAGGATAGATGCCTTTACAGGGTCCTCCTCCTCACATGCTCCCTTTTCTCCATTAAGCTTAGCAACCCCTCTGGACTTTCTCCTTTCACTAATGTATCTATAGAAAGTCTTGTCACCTTCTTTTACTGTTCGTGCTAGTGTTTCCTCAGTTTGGGACTTTGCCTGCCTTACTGCCTTACCTGCTTCCCTTAGGGCAGTTTGGTATGCCTCCCTATCTTCATCCCGCTGTGTTCCTTATATTTTCTGAAGGCCAGCCTTTTGGCTCTGACCTTTCTGCTACTGTATTTGAGAACCAAAGTGGTTTCCTTCTTCTTTTGCACTTCCTTTTCTGTCTAACACAATGGGATGTTGCTTCAAGTATTGTATCCTTAATGCTTGCCCACTTTGCCTGTACCTCCTCACCTGTGTTTCTTTTTGCCAGGGCTAGCTTAACTCTGTTGGCCATCTTATCAAAGTCAGCTCCTCTGAAGTCCCATATTTTTGCCTTGGAATGGGATGATTTAGATGTAGTAGCCAAATTGAACCATACCATGTGATAAATCTCCCTTCCGGGGCCTGAAGGTATTCTTCTACTTCTAGTAGGCAGTCCCTATGGATTAGGATTGCCACTTCCCCCAATGTGGTGTGCGTCTCTCCTCGTGATCCAAACCCTTTTCCTCGCAACATCCTTTGTCGCATTACAGGTGACCAGGATAACGGTATTATAACCAACAATAACAATAACAACATAAAACTTCAACAATAAACTGCAGTTTTTTGAATTGTTCACTTCAAGTGGTTACTAGACCACCGTGCAGGCTGGAATTTGGTTGGCAGGGTGAGGCTCCCTAGTGGGAAGCCTTGCATTGTTCATACGCTTCATGTGCCGCCTCCCTTGACTTATGCCCCACCCCCGGCAGCTCCTTAAATACATCTTTTCACCCACCACAGAAGTTGTACAATTCAGTTTTAACTGTGAGCTGATAACCTCCCCCACCCTGCGGATTCTGAGCTGGAGGTGGGTTTGAGTCTTCAGGCTTAGTATCATTTGTTTAACTGTGCTGCAGTGGATGTGCCCCATCCCCCAAAGAAGAGGCAGTTTCTTGAGCATCTGCTCCAATCCTTCTTATCCTTCTTTTTCAGGTACTCTGCTCACCCTGAATTAGGCTTTGTTAATCCTATTGTGGGTGAGGGCTATGCTCACGGATAAAGTGTACCTTAAACCAGAGTGAACACGAGAATGGTGTTATGAGAGGTTTACCATGTAGGTGACCTCTGCCATGTTCCCAGCTACCTGTCTGTCTGGGCTCTTCTCCTTCCCACAGGTTAAAGTTCCTTTGCCCCTGCAAGGTCACAATTGCATGCCACTCCTAGATCAGGACCTCTTGTGCCCCCTTCTCCCCTTACGCCTTCCTCAAGGAAAGAGTAGCCTTCGCAGGCTGGCCCTTCTGTTTGTCATGCAGCACCATCACTTGCTGCATACCTCTGTTCATATGAGCTGCAGTATGCTGTGGCTGGAACCATTGCCCGCGTTGCCCTCATCCGGTTTTGAGGCAAACCCGTGGCTGGTGAGAAGCAGAAGGTCTGATATTCTGTCTGCATTGCTACTCCTCTGCACCTTCACTCACTGCACATATTTATCTCTCAGGATAACCAGTAGTATAGTGCCCCCCCCCCCCCAAATTGCAGTATCCATTGAAGAGCTCTGTTAGCACCTTCCCTCACCGTACATATTTCTTCTCGTAGGATAACCAGTAGTGTAGTGCACACCGCCCCCACCCCCAATTCCAGTATCCATTAAGGAGCTCTTTAATTTTGATTGCCTTATTTACCTAAAAACGAGGAAAGATCATTTTCAGTTCCCACCCTGTCTTTACTACTCCTCCAGCCCTTAGCAGATGTTGGTTCCCCTCCTGTTAACTTGTTAAAGGTTGCATCATTCTCAGTAACTAGCAAACACAGGAGTCATTTTAATTTTCTGCTAACACAAAAGATACACATTTAGCAACATGGCGGCCGTGCAGCAGACCTACCCCCAGATATTTATGGGAAGCCACAACACCCCCCGGTAAGGTTTTACAGTCGTATAGTAGCAGATTGTTCTGGGGAATTGTGTTCATGCCTCCTGGAGCTGGCTTAGTTCATTTAGAGTCTGACAGTGGCAGCTTGAGTTGCAGGGCGATTATTTTTGTGGTTGTGAATGGCCTTCTTCCACGGGGCCCAGTGATTGATGTTTTGTTGGAGAGTCCGGGTGAGATGGCAGTTCTGCAGAGACCCCTAATTTCTTCAGGGTTTGTTTGGCTTCTGCCAGTGTCCTTTAGAATTGTGGCCCCTTTGGCAGACATTTTTTAAACTGTGCTCGGGCTGTCAAGTACATTCTGATATTCTGAGCAGCCCAGTGTTTCCCGATTGCTGAAAGAGTTCTCTTTTTCTGTAACATCATGGGGGTAAAGTCATGATCAAAGTAGTTTCTTACCACCAAAGGTAACTTCCCTCTTACTTGATGCTAAGTTTATAATTCTGGTTTTGGTCCTGTAGTCCTGGAATTTAAATACTACTGACCTTGGTTTTCAGGTCATTGAGCTTTGTAGCTCCAGATGGAGGGAGGTGACCAGTGGGGTTCCCCAAGGTTCAGTACTGGGCCCGTGTCTGTCCAGCATATATGTTTACTCCATTCAGTATGTTCATGACATCTGGTTGACTGTTTGCTGACGATTGCAGACTGGGGGCCATATTAAAAAAAAATCAGGACAATGCAGCTGCATTCCAACAGGCTTTATACTCCATACAGGACTGGACTAATAATCATAAGTTACTAATGAACCAGGATAAATGTATGATTATGCACATGGGGGGGGGGGGGGAGAATCATAACTACAAATACACATTAAATGGAATAGCCCTATGTGCTACTAGAGAATAAAGGGATCTGGGAATTATGATCACACAGGATTTCTCTTTTAAAACCCATTGTAGTAGCATAGCCCAGAAAGGGAACAAAATTCTAAATTGCATATTAACCCTTGCATGGCCACAGACTGATATCGGTACAAAATTCCAATACGTTCTAATTCTTTCAGCAGCGTAAGGGTTAAGACACATTGAGTGGAGAAATAGGGAGGTGCTGGTCCCCTTATATGCATCCCTGGTGCAGCCCATACTTGAATATGGAGCCACCAGTCTGGTCCCCCTATGAGAAGGGTGAAGCCCAGATGATCGAAAAATAACAAAAAAGGGCTACTAGAACCATAGAGAGCCTAAAGACTATGACTTACCAGGATAGGCTGAGAGAGCTAAACATGTTTACCCTGGAATACAGGAGGTTAAGGGGGAATATGTGTTTAGTATATAGAGCATGGGGAGAAAATGAGCTATGGGACCTTCTGGGCCTACAGAGCAAGGTGAAATCTTATGAGACCAGATCACACCCTCTGCAACTAGAAGACAGACAGTACAAACTAGTGAGTAGCGCTAGATGGTTTAGAGTCTCGTCACTACTTGGAATACACTCCCCTTAGAAGTTGTTGGCAGCAAGACAGTAGATCAGTTTAAACTAAAACTGGACAGGCACTTTGGCAAAAGATCATGTTGTCCCTAAAGCTTGGGTGAGCACTATGGATGAAAGTCTAAATAAAGCTGTGTATTACCTATGTAGCCAGGGCTCCATGGGCATGGACATTGAGTGGCTACTCCTTAGGAAGGTTTAGCAGTTCATTAAGGAAGGAGTCGAGGAATTCCTCTGTTGATCCGGTTTCAGTGCCTTCAGGAATACCGTAAATCCTTAGATTGTCTGTGTGGGAGCGGAACTGAAGAGCATCTGTTTTATCTGCAATTTCTCACTCCTGCTTAAGGAGGAATCTTTGCAAAGAAGAATCAGGTGGTCTGTGGGCTCCAAGGCATCCGACAGCTCAGCCTTGAGGTCTGTTATTATCTGGGGAAGTTCAAGCAGGCCCTTTGCTGTCTCCCTGACCACTTTTTTTAAGTAGTCCATATTAGTGCTGAACTTCTCTAGCACATGGAATAACTGCCTGGAAGTTATGGTGAATGCCTCCTCTCTCTCTCCTCCTTGCTGCCTTTACTGTTGTGCTCCGTGGTGATGGAGGTGGACTGGCTGCTGCTGGTGTCTGTGGCCTCTGCAGATTTTGATCGTTGAAGGTACTCAAGCTTATCTTTGGGGCGTAGCTTTAGCAGGCATCTTCTCTGTTATGTATTGCTTAGTGCTCTTTTGGTGATCGTTTACTGATTGAGGGTGGATTAATTTGGATTTTGATGCCCGGGAGTAGGAGCCGATGCAGCTTACATCCTCATGGGTGGAAGGTGAAACCTGGGTCATTTTTTCTTACTGCCCTACAGGAGGAAGGAATTGTAATTTGGCCCAAGACAACAGACAGCCAATCCCTTTCACTTCATGATGTTAGCCATGGCCCCAGTCAGGAGACATTTTGTGAGGTCTGGGGACCCTCCATAGTCAGTGGGGAAATGTTTTACTTTGTTGTTTTTATTTATTTATTTATGCTAAAACATCTTTTCACAAAAAACAGTCTTGGTTGAGCCGTCTCTTTGATGCCAAAAAATGGTCCAACATAAAAAAAAAAAAAAATAGTTCTGTGGTTTATGCTACCACGCTCTCTCTGGTTCTGCATCATGAAAGGTCTGAGAGAGCAGAGCCAGCACATCAGGAAGTGAAAGGGATTGGCAGTCCGCCTCTTCTGGGCTAAATAACAGTCCTTGCTACCCTAAAGTGCTCATAACCGGGGAAAAAATTATGAAACGTCTGCAGGAGACCCGCAGAGGTAAGGGATTTCAGTATTTATCTGATTACATATCTTGGGCATTTCCTTTAAAGAGTGTGTTTTGGTTTGCAGCAAAAAAGTTGGCAGTTGCAGGACTGTGTTACATAATTTGAATTTCTGAACCATTCATTTTCTGTTTTTTAGGGTTTTTTTTTGTTTTGTTTTTTTGGCGCTTCTTCCTCTACACCCCAGACCCCCATTCCATCTGGCTGCTCAGCATACCTGTCTGCCCCCCAGTCTCATCCTTTGCTGCTGCTTGCCATCTGGCTGCCCAGTCTGTCCCCACATCCTCAGAGGGTCTGGCTTATCCCTGCCTGGGGCCCCATTTCCTTGGGGGCAAAGAGTATAAAAGCATTCCTGGGGGGTCCTCTGAGGTACACAGAGCTGGAGGGTAGGAGTGGTGCACTAGGGATACTAGGATGTAGGGGCACTTGGCAGCCATCATCAGACAGGCTGAGATGGGTGCCAGTTTTTCTGGGCCTCTCCCCACACCCCAGCAGCGTACACCGTGGTGACACCCTGGAAGTGAAGGCAGCAGGCATGTGATCACCCATGCTGGCAAGGCTTCACACACCACCAGGTGTCTCCTTCTAAGCTGTGCTCCGCAGCACCCTCCCCCTGAGAGGAGTGTCCACGCGGATGCTGTATCACCTGCTCCTGACATCCCAGGTTCCCAGTGTGCCACAGTGGTTCCCCACTCTTCGGTGTCACAGAGCCGGCTTGCTGAAGAAGTTTTCATCGACTGGATCTTTTCCTGTTATACTTAAATGCATTCACATTGCTTAGACCTTGCTGAGCAGTAAAAATTGTACTACTTACAACATAGCCATTGCTGCAGAAATTATTTTGTTGTTAGAAGCAGAGGAATTATGACTTAAGGGCAGGAAAAGCATTTGGAAGAAATTGAAGTATCGAGAGGCAAAGAGCTTGTTCTCTTGCAAATATTTGGAGCCATAAATAATGGAATGTCCTGAAATTTAAATTTGGGGGTGAGTTTTTTGAGATTTTTGTCCTGCCATTGCCGACTAAAAATTTTTGTTGTTGGAAATTGTGAACTCTGAGGCAGGGAGGCCCAAGCACCATCTGGGTGTTGACACCATGCCCCTCAGACCAGTCAGGTCTTACTGCCTAAAGACTAAAGGAGCCCTTATCCATTCTACTTGGTTTAGGTTCAGTTTACGAGTGCTTAATAGTCAACCATCAATTCAGACTGCTTAGCTGAATACAGCCTAGCAGTCATTGAGTGGGTTCTAGTGATTCATGGCCAAGTTTAGATTGCTGAACAGTTGGCAGCTGTTGGGTAGGTTGTACTAGCGAAGGTAATTAGCAACTGTAAGTTCAGCTTTCTCTACCAAAAATGGTTTGGTAGCCAGTTAATGGGTTCTGCTAGTTAGCTGTTGATGAACAACCCTTGATTCGGACTGCATGGCTGAGCTCAGTGTTAACTTCTAGATGGATTCTTCTTGCAGGTGGTTGACCAACTCCAGTTTATGAAAATAATATAGTAGCCGCTGGGTGGTTTTTACTAGAGTGGTTTTGACCAACTCCGAATTCATGCTTTTCATTTTGAACACAGGGCTATTGCTGGGATGGGTTTTACTAGTGAGTGGTTAATTTTCAATCCTGAAGCCATATTGATGACCAGAGCACAATGGGTCAGTCTGTTGAGTGGATTCTGCTCGTGGTTGGTTGATGACTAACCCTCTATGCAGACTGCTCCTGTAAGCACAGTGTCTACTAGTAAGGGATTGGCAACTCCATAGTCAGTCTGCTTAGAAGGAAACTGTGTATCTGGTTCTAGCTGACTGACTACACCCTCAATGACGTCTTCTCACTGAGCACGATCTGGCAGCTTGGCAGCTACTGGGTGGAGAAACGTTTTACTGATTTTATTGGCAATTGTAAGCATTTTTATCTAAAATGAACTGTGATTTGAATAATTATGGTAAGAATTTAGTTGTGCAAGGGCAGGTATGCTCTTAAAACCGGGGGCTGAAGGACAGAACAGTTTTTGTGTAAATCTGGGTTTTTAGCTGCATTTATTTGGAATTTTTTTTTTTTGCAGGGGGTGTGGAGATCTAACTTGAGAATAGTTCTACACCATGGAGAGAAGAGTACAATGATCAGTGCAAAATTAATAACCATAGTCTCCTATACTGTCAGTCTTGTCAGGAGTGAAGTCAGCAGGTTTTTTAATCTGAGTGATCAACATTCTATACTGAAAATTGTCAAGTGATATTGTATACCAGTACATTTAACTGCAGCTGCGACGTGCTCTTTGTCACACAGCCACAACACGATTCCTAATGACAGGAAGCCAGGGAAGACGCCCACTGTTGAAAGAAACCTTGACGGTGGCCTGGTTGTTTCTGTCAGTCCACAAAGCTGATGAAGACAGTCATAAATTGCAACCATTCGAGCCAGTGCTGGTCACTTGTGGATGGGGAAGAAGCCACAAAGACCTCAGTCAACCAGAGTGCCCTTTTGAGTCACGGGGAAACCTCAACGACATCCAGGAGAAAAGTGGCTTAGGTTCTGAAGGACAGCATGTATTCGAGAACACACAAGGGGAAAAAAATGGCAACAGCCTACGAAAAGGATGACGTCGCTACAACAACTACAAAAAATAAACTACAAAGAAGTAGCTTATAGACTACAAGGTGGCTCAAGATCTGTGCTGCCAGAGCTACAGAGTACCAGCTAAGACCAACAAAACAAAAAGCTAGGCTCTACATGCAAAATAGACATGAAGAAAGCGCACGGTAACGTGAAACGTCGGTGACTGAGGTAGGGTGCTACCCCGCAAGTTTGTTTTTCATATTTGAAGTAAAAATTTTAATCCTTTCCAAGGAGTTAGTTAATTCCTCATGTCTGTTCTGCATATAGAGCCCAGCTTTTTGTTTTATATAACTAGAAACAAGCTCTGTGGTGGCAAAGCTCTATGGTTGTGTGTCTCCTCTGGGGATGTCACTGTATTAAAATTTTAAGCATGATATTTGTATAAAAAAAATAATTCTTGATATAAGAAACATAGAATCTGACTGCAGATGAGGACCGCTTGGCCCACCCAGTCTGCCCATTTCCCTACCTGATGGATAAGCTGCAGATTCTAGTTAATCAACAGCTTACTTCCTCCTGCCCCCCACTAGAATTGCCTTATGCCTGTCCCATGCATTCTTTAATTCTTCCACTGTTCCTGACTCCACAACCTACTCAGGAAGGCTGTTCCATGCATCCACAACTCTCTCTGTGAAAAAATACTTTCTAACATTACCTCTGAGCCGTCCCCCCGTCTTCAAATTGTGCCCGTGTTCTTGCACATCTCTTCTTCTGAAAGATACTACCCTCTTGTACCTAGTTAATTCCCTTGAGATACTTGAAAGTTTCTATTATGTCCCCCTTCTCCCTCCCTTCCTCAAGGGTATACATATTAAGCTGCTTTAGTCTCTACTCGTATGTCTTCTGGTGCAGACCTTGCACCATTTTGGTTGCCCTCCTCTGAACAGCCTCCACTCTGACTATGTCTTTGCGGAGATTGGGTCTCCAGAATTGCACGCAGTACTCCAGATGGGGTCTCTCTAACTGTCTGTAGAGAGGGATAACTTCCTGTTTTCTACTGTTGATGCCTCTCCTTGCGCATCCCAGTATCCCCCAGCCCTCCTTACTGCCTTCTCACATTGCTTGCCCATCTTTAGGTCATCTGATATAATTACTCCTAGGTATCTTTCGATTTTTGTTGTTATTAACTCACTCCCCAAGATTCGGAAATTGGAAATTTCGGTTGCACTTAAAAGATATGCTGCTACAGCACCAGCAAAACAACTGCATATGCACTTCTGTGCACTTCAGGAAGGTAATGTGCAGTCAGATATTTTTACTTTTTGCCTCTTTAGTGCATCACTGATACTGAGCAAATAAAGTGATTAAACATCAACCTGCTACACAGCTAGTCATCTTGCTTCTCAAAAAGTGATCTGTCCATGCTTAAAACATCCCAGCACTTTGAGGACATCCTTCAGCATTGTCAGAAGCCCCCTTCCTGTTACAATTATCTTTGTTGGACACATAAATGTATGTGCATTTGTTTTCCTATGAGAAAGTCAAGGTGGTTTATCATAGGGCTGGCCTGGTGGCACTGAGGGTTGAGGCGATGGACGCCACCCCTTGCACCACCCCGGTGACCCGTGTTTGGGAGTGAGCCTGGGCCCTTGGGGGTCAGTAGGGGAAGGAGAAGATTGAGCGCCCGGAGGGCTGCTCTCCTCTCCCGGGGTGGGTGACGGTTGCCTGATGCAGTAGCAGCCACTCGTGGTACTGCTCAGACGTCGGGGTGCAAATGGGGGTGGGATGACAGTAGGCCCCAGCGACAGAGGCGTCGCGCAGGAGGTCATTGCACGCTGCGTCCCGCGGGGGAAAAAACTCGAGCAATACAACCACTGGCTTGGTAGGTGAAGGAGGAGTCCAGTGGTGCATCCCCATGCTGAGTACCGGGCCTTCCGGGTCAAGCCTCTTGTTGCCCCGGTTGCTCCACTAGATTCTCAGATAGAGCGCCGCAGGAGTTGGCGGTCCCACCCCCGAGGGACTACGAGTCCGGGGTGCAGTCAGAGGAAGATGGAGGACGCAGCCTGGAGCCAGAGAGCATGACCAGGAGCTTCAGGTGGGCAGAGATTCGAGTGCCCTCTCTGGAGAGAGCAAGTCAGGTAGGAGACAAGATTACAAAAAAAAAAAAAAAAAGATGGCTTATCATAGTATATTGTGCTGCACAGTACATTTCATGTCAGTCTAAACAAAAAAAAAAAGTTGAATTGTATGGGGCTGCATACAACATAACCGTATAAGTAAATGTGGAGGAATCCAGTATGGGTGCCTCAGCTGTGCAAAGTTTCCTGCAGGGTCCTGCCACTGAGGGTTTACAGCCCCATGTTTAGGGCTTTGTGGAGGAGAGATCCTTGAAGAACATCTGTTGCTGGTAAGTAACAAACCTTAGTTCCATCTGAATGGGTAACATTCTGTACTGAACATTATCATCCTATGAGAGTTTTATTGTTTGGGGGGGTCAACTCAAAAACAATTTAGAGACTTTCCACAAGTAGCTTGGTAGCAATGAGCTTCTTCTTTGGAGAGTTAGGCTCAAGAGCGACTTCTGGCTTCTGGGTCATTGGATTGGCAGATGTGATGCTGTCTAGAGGAGGAGGGATGAAGCATGTTCTACAGCACCCCCTGTGGCCAAATGTAGTAGTAGCAGTAAACCGTTTATTTTTTATGCAGATACAGGCAGAAGTCCATCTATATTATCATCTTGTGAATTTCTTGGTTACAGGAGAAACACAAGAAGTTAAGCAGTTGGAATGTCAGAGAACGTGGTTGGATGTAGGGTGTGGACACATTCGGAGAGCCATGGCAGGGGGAGAAAAGGTGGGACTGCCAGGTTGAATAGAGATAAAAATGTGCTATTAACTGTATGGCCATGGAAGAGGAGACCCTCTAAACCTGAGCTATGGCTGTATTATGCTCTTGATCATCAGTTAGTATATCGACAGACTGCGTCCAGAAGCTGAGTCAGTCTTGCTCAAATATCCCATGACAAGAGATTACCTGCTCACAGGTTCCAGTGCCAGTTCCACTAGGCAGGTACCCCATTTTAGGGAACACAAACATTCAGCTGTCTAACTTGCAACTTGTTGGACGTTGCCCTCCACACGCACTCTTTTGGGGGCACCTAACAGCCACATAGAAATCTCATCACTTTCACAGTTTGGGGTGTGGGGACGGTCTTATCTGGAGAAGGTCTTTGTGTAACACTGTGTTGGCTCTTATGGCCTGTTGTTCCCCTGCTTACTGGGACAGGCTGTAACTTCTAAAGAAAAGTCTTGGAGCACACTCCTTCCCAATAGAAAGCTCTCTGTTCTGCAGGGATTCCTTTGTTTTTCTTGCATCTGTTTTCCTATTCATTTTGCAGCTACAGGGATTCTGACACGAGGAAAAGAATTGGCTGATTGAATCAGGACTCTGAAAGCCTAATTCAGATTCCGGGTGTTCTGCTTACAGCGCTGCTTTCACTACTACTGAGAATGGAGTAGATTCCCTGGATGTGCAATGCCGAGTATGTGCCTCTAAAGCTCCCACTCCTCTTGAAATACCTGGTTGGGGCTGCCAGTTGTCCGTCCTAGGTCAGGGTAGGCTTGGGGTTGATTTTATTTAAAAAAAAAAAAAAAAGAGCGGCCTGCAAAGTCCTTTTCTGCTGTGAGTGCAGTGCATGCTTTTGGGGTTCCCACATGTCCGTCTGCGAATGCATGACCAGTGCAGTCTTGAAAAGGTCTTCTGCCCTTAGGGCACCTGGCAGCCATTTAGGTGCGGACTGCTCATTTGCAATTATTTGCTCAGCAGTAATCTTGGTACAGGCTGCACTTGTGCAGTTTGCCTTGCAGCTGTTAAAGATCTATTGACGCCTCAAAGAAAACTTTAAAAAGCATAATAATTAGGTACAGTTCTGTCTGCATTCTATTTATAGTTTATATATTCCCTTCCCCATTATCTATTATGAAGGACATTTGCATGAATATATGCTCTTTATCCCTTAGAATTTCTTTAGTCTGTCTGCCTCTGTAGCTTGCTCCGTGCTTCAAGTCCTAATCCTCCATTGTGACATCACAATCTGTTGTCATGGGAGTAACTGTGATGTCACAAGCTGTGCTCTGAGACTTTAGGTAAGAAGAAGGTAGCAGGAATAGACAAACTCTTAAGAAACAAAGATCCTGTTTTCATACAGATGATCTCAGTAATAAATAATGGGGAGGAGGGAAAACTGCACTAATGGGGAAATACAAGCTGGACTGTGTCTAAATATTAGGTTTTGTTAAAGTTCTCCTGAATGTGTCACCAGCTCTTTGAGGACTTACTGCACTTTGTTTTTCAGCACGTAAATGTTGCATCAGCTCTGGCTGGCCGCTCAGCCATTGCTCCTAACTGACTGCAATGTACAACCACTGGAAATTTCTCCCGGCTAAATATTTCTGTCTGCTCCTGCAGCAACATGGCATTCACAAGCAACAAATCCAAGGAGACCAAGTCCAAGGCATTAGAGTGCAAAAGATGTGATGCTAGGCTCCAGCCCACAGTGGCTGGCTTATATTATCCCTCCTACGATAATGCATCCTCCTCCACTGATAAAGCACAAGTTCATCCCACTTTACCAAACAGTGGCTGAACATAGAAACACTGTGGGTACCAGATCTGAGTTGTCGTCATCCAAAGAATCTTATCATTGCGATCTCAGATGAACTTCGAGGCTTCCGTCCCTGTGAGGGGAGACAGTGGAAGAACTACAACCAAGTGCTGAGCTCATCATTGCTGTGGGTGCTGTGAATATCCCTGTCAGTGGCACAGTAGGTTGCACACTTGGCTTTGAGAACAGAAGATCTCAAAATGTTTTGGGTTCTAGCTCCATGCCAGGAACTTAGGATAAAACCCAGTACTGCCACTTTAGTACAGCATGAGGAGGGTGCTGTATTTTGGATGAAATACTAAACCGAGGTCCCGTCTGCCTGTTACGCTAGTTCAGGTGGACAGAAGATTCCATGGCACTTCGCGAAAGAGCAAAATACACAAAAGAAACTCGTCAAATGCAAAGAAAAAAAGACATGGTATAATACATTCCAGTATTAACAGACAGTAAAAAAAAAAAATAGACAAAAGTTACAGTAAAAAAGACATAGCTTACTATAATATAAGTAGGTATCAATATTGACAGACCCTGAAAAAATAAGGGGGAAGTTAATTACAGTAAATAATAGAAAACACTTAAAAAAAAAAAAAAATTGAAAGATGTAAGTTTACTATAAATACTGGTATTAACAGACACTAAAGAAACAAGGAAGAGAAAAATTACATAAAAAAAAGACATACAGCTTATTATAAATACATAACCAGTATTAACAGACACTAAAGACATAAGGGGGAAAGTTAATTACAGTGTAAAAAAAAAAAAAAAATTCCTTTGGGGGTTGGGGGACTTTAACAATACACCTTACTATTATACCTTACTCTGAAATGCTGGTATACCAGGGCAAAAAGACATTGCAAAAGAGAAAATATACTAGAATCAAACTATAAAGAAATCCCAACGCTAGCATTGAATGGATGATCAACAAATCCATGAAAAACCTTTCCAGAAAGCCTTAAACATCTTAAAAGGAAGAACAGTTCTTTTAGTATGTTGAAGGTCCTGAAGTGTTTTTTTTTTGTGCCTGTAACAGATTAGAGAGAAGTACAGTGTTTATCTTTGGTAGCATAAGTTGACATCTTGCCTGCCACAGATAAAATTTAATGCAGGCAGAAATAATGGTCATTGTGCTGTGGTACTTCTACAATGTGGGGGATACTTGCCCAGGACTAAATTTCCGTAAGTGAATCTTTCCATGCAAGGGAAAGCCCATTTGTAAGCCAAGAAAGACCAGAAGGATTTTTCGAAGACACAGTCATACAAAAAAATGCCTTAGAGTCTCTATCTGCTTGGTACGCTCTGGCCTAGGGCAGTAGTGCTCTATGTGACTTTTATGTTTGTTACTCTTAACCCATAGCCTGCCATGGCAGGGACCACAGCACATCCCCCGTCCTCCTGGGTATCCAAGAATCCAGTGATTGTGCTACAAGCGACTTAGACTCCCCAGGGGAATAACATTTAAAAAATGGTTCATGGGGTCTTTCCTGAGAGTAGGAGAGTTTCCCCGGTAACCTGGCCATATTTCCTCCATTCCCTAGAAATACCACCAATATTGTTTAACGTGGTTCGGTTTCAGTTTGTTTCCATCTGTATCCCCTCAACTTGTGACGAGGTTGGAAATAGGCAGAAATGCCATCCCCTCCTTGCCTGGTCAACAAAAATGAAATAAAATATCCTCAGAGACCATTTTTGCATCTCATTCACAAAAGAGAACTCTTCAGAGCCCGCCAGCACCCTCAGGTCCTCAGATGACTTTGTGAGGCCTCAAACCAAGGGGGTAAGTCTAGGATTTCCAACATAAGAGGGTGAATATATTTCCTCAGAAGAAGCTCACGAAATGGAACAGGCAGGATTTTTAACTGGGAATAATTTACTGTTCTCCTGAAACTGACATGCATCTCTCAGGACGTGAAGGAAGAGCCACAACTGGAAACCAAAAAAAAGGCTGCCCTCCTTGAAAAGTACGGACAAGAAAGAAGGCATTTCCATGCATGAGTCAAGGTTAAGGACTTTCTCTGTGGAATGATCCCACAGAAGAAATGAGAGTTGAAATTTACAAGGACCTACAAATTAGATGGCACATACGCCAAGGCATGGGAAACTATTCCAAAAGTGGTCACCCCATTTTGTCAACTATAAGGAAAACTACCACTCCAGGGGGCACTAGCTGTTGAAGTAAAAAGCATATGGTGCGGCAGGCACCTCGCTGTTGATCGGGTTAGTATCTTCTTATGCCTCCAAAACTGTGGCCTGCAGGTTAGCAGACACCTTCAGTCTGTCCCATGATTATGAAACTAGTCCCCCCCCCCCCCTTTTCCTGGCAGATGCCTGTTGTGATTTTTTGCAGTGGTTATAGTGGAAGCTCCTACTTCGAGGAAGTCTCTTGCAGTAGGCCAGCACTGGTGGGACTAAGATGCCAAGACCACATGGAAAACTTTCTAGCCAGCAGTCTACCACAGGGGACCACCGTTCTTTTCCCGCCATCGACCCATGCACGTCTGACTTTAACGGATGCTGCAGCTACAGTCGACTGCCATTACTCGCACTTGCTGCGCTTTTTTATTTTTCTTGAGTTTCTAACATCGAATTTTCAGTGTTTCAGCTGTTGAGTTTGTCTTCTTCACCAGCCTCATCTTCCAGCCACTCCACTAAGTGTGCCTGCAGGAAACAGATTTCTGAAAAAGACGACCACTCTGCATGTCTCATCTGCCTAGACCCCAGCCATGACACCGAAGCCTCACAGACTTGCCAGAAATTAAACCAGGTCACTCAGAGACTTAAGACTCTGGAGAACCATCTGATAAAGCAGAAGTTTGTCGTCGTGGAAAAGGAGCTCTTCGGCCTCGCTGGCACAGTTCTCCAGGGCTTAATGACCTTTTCAAAAATCGGAGGGAAGCGCAATCAACTGGACAAACATCGGGACCAGTCTGCTTCCCATTCGTGATCACCACACAAACCCTCAACTGCATCAGGGTCATCCTCCCATAGGGGATCAGCCCCACCAGCCCTTTCTTCTACCAGGGCTCCCAGTTGCTCAGCAGCCCGCCCTCATTGCCATTTCGGGTGGTGGCTCCTCAGGGTAGGGGTCTTGGTCTCTTGGCTCCTAGCCCCTAACACTGAGGCCCATTTCATCCATGTACTCTCATCCAGGTGGCTCGGCTGGTGTTGGTCTCTTGGGCAATGGTTCCTCCACCATCTGTCCCCTCCTTGGGGATCAACACCAGCCCTTCAAGGCAGTGTCAGCAGCAGGCTACCGCAGATCCTACCCCAGATGTTCCTGGCTGATGTCCACTGGACTGCTGCAGCCCCAGTCTGTGGGCTAGCGCCAGCATCACCTCTGGCACAGCCAGCACCACGCACTGGCCTGCCGCTGGATCCTCAACCAGCGTCGGGTGGTCCTTTTCCAGGGTACCCTACACCAGCCCTGCCACTGTCGTACCCTTATCTGGTGCTTTCTTATCCCTACTGGCCGATGTATAGTATTCCTTCTCTGTTGGACTACAATGCCTTCTTCACAGCGTGGTGGTCTTTTGTCCAGAGGCAGACTTCTGCTTCTGAAGGACCATCTCTGGTGTCCCCTGCCCCCGGTACCTGCCACCCCAGGATCCAGGCCAGGCTGGACTCAGTTGACCCCCACATACTGGGGTCCTCTGGGTCTCGACCCAACGTCAAATCTGGTTCTCCTCAGGACTAGCGCCTCCCGCCACCATCTGACCAAGACGGCGAGACCAATGAGGATGACTCTGATTGTTCCGGGTCTTACTCCTAGGCAAGGGAGTCTTCGGATGGTGAAGATCCCCCTAGGAAGATTCCTAAATTCTCCCCGATAAGCCATCGTTTATGGACGTCCTACACCACATCCAGTGATGATCTCACCAGGGCGGCATGGAATTGCCCCTCTTCTACCCCACCATTGCCAAAGAAGGAGGATTGCCTTTATCATGCCCCTGCTTGTAAATCTTTTTTTTTTTTTTTAGGGCCACCCTAAAGATGACTCAGTGGTCATAAATGCTGCGCATGACCGTACAAAAAGGTCCAAGCACCTCACTGCCCTTCCCCAGGACAGAGAGTCCAGGCAGTTGGACCACGTGGGTAAGTGTGATCTCACTTCAAGTGGGCTCTTGCAGCAGGTTACACCATTAGGACTGAAGCCAGCAGGTACCAGGACCCCACGGAAAATTTCTTGCTAGCAGTATATAATGGGGGACTGCCCCTGACATCCACCTATGGTATAAAAGATGCGGTCTCCCATCACAACCTCATTTCTTTTCCCACCGTCTACCCGCACAAGTCTGACCTTCACGGACGCCTTCTGCTTTAGTCAACCGCCATTTTACTCGCGCTTTATTATCTAATTTTTCCTCAGTTTTACAGCGATCTGTGCATGTCTTCTGAGCGGCAGCGTGCTTGTGGAAAGCAGCTTCCCCACAAGGACAGCCATTCGTCATGCCTGCTTTACCTAGGCCCGGACTACGACACTAAGCACTGCCAGGATTTTTAACCAGTGCATGCGGCTTCACTGCCAGAAGATCCTGGAAGCCTTCCTGCTGGAACAAAAACAGCGATGGAGATGGAGCTGCACCAGATTACCTCCTCTTCCCTGACCTCCAGTTCTTCTTCAGCTAAGGAGATGATGACATTTTTGGGAAAGCACAAACACTAAGAGAAGCATAGGGAAAAACCCTGGTCAGCTCACCGCTCCAGATCCTTGCAAAAGTAGAGCACCGAACATGGGTCTTCCTCCCCCAGGAGGTCGACCCCTTCCACTCCGGCAGCCCTCTCTCCCTCCGGCTCCCAGTGGTAAAACCGCCCGCTCTCCTGACGTTCTCCAGTGGTGATTCTTTGGGGCTCGGGACTTCGTATCCAGCCTTTCTGCCCCTGAAGTGTAGGTAGGTTCTCAGCCAGGTGGCTTGACCAGGTCTTCCTTGTGTGACGGGTCTTTGACCGTCACCCTCCTGGGCAAGGCATCTGCAAAGTTGCTTCTGACAACAGGGACCAACGCCTCTATGCGACACCAAGGGCATGCAGTCACCTCCCCCACGAGTGTGACACCTCTGCTCTGCTCAAGATTCAGCTCCCCAGAACAAGCCTCTCCTTCTAGGCCAGCACAGACTGCTTCACCAGACTGGCAGCCCACGCCTGTCCCAGCGACGCCGGCCTCCCCGGCGACATCTCAGCTGTCGTCTCCCAATCCCCCGCTGTCACCAGCTGAACTTGTCGTCACACAGCCGACACCCAGGGGACCGGCGTTCGGCCTCCCGACTCCAGTCAGACCGGCACCGGAGGGTTCCTTACCATAGGGACCGACGCCGGTTAATATGCCAGGGTTACCACAGCCTAAAGAACCGATGCTGGGGCACTCCCAGCCTATCCCACAGGCGCCAGTTCCCCCAAACATACCTCAGAACCCACCCACAGTATAAGGAGGCCCCGAAGTAGCCCTCTGCTCCTATTCTGAGGGACCCTTCTCCCAATCCGACTAAGGAGTAGGTTCCACCTAGGAAGGCCCGATGCCACCTCTTAGGGAGACTACTCCACAACCAAAAGGAGCTGGCGCTGGTCGTTCGGAGACCCACCAACATAAGTCTTGCCACTCACCCTCTCCGGATTCTGGCGAATTGGGGATATTCCTCTTCCTATGGGGACTCTGACCTTCATTCAGAACCAGAGGAGCCCAAGGACACCCCACAGTCTCCTCCAGATGACCCAGCTTTCATGGTTGTGATGAGGCACATCCAGGCCCTCATGGGTTGGAATACTGAGGAAGTGGATCCCGAATGACGTCGGTTAGCCATTTTCCTCCGCAAGAAGGAACCCTTACCTTTAGGTCCGCCACTGATTGACTCCTTCAAGGATGTCAGTAGGGCTGCTTGGAAGCACCCCTCCACTACACCGGCGATGTCTAAGAAGGCAGATCACATGTATAAATGCCCCTAAGAACAAAACTTTTTATGAGGAGCACCCAGAGGCTGACTCAGCCATTAACGGGCCCATAACCACTCAAAACAACCATGGCACCTTAGCACTCGGCCTCCCGATAAGGACTCTAGGTAGATGGACTGTTTCGGGAAGATCTATTCCTCAGCCACTTCTGCTATCTGTTGCCTAAACTTCCTTGCCCACATGGTCCGATATTAGAACACCCTGTGGGAGAAGGCTTTCGAGGTGGAACCAGATCTTCCCAGAAAGGCTGAACTGTTGCACCTCCTAAAGTCTGGCTTGGATATAGGGACCCACGTTCTCCAAGCCTCATATGACTCTGCGGGACTCCACAGGTAGGGCTGCGGCTACAGGAATTTGACATAGGCACTACTTCTGGCTGAGGATCTCTGGTTTTGCTCTGGATGTCTAGTATAAGATTTCTGATGCCCCTTTCAGAGGTCCTGTTTTGTTTGGCAAGGATTCTCAAAATATAATCACTCGCCATCAGGGGTCGGCAAAGGCTATCCGTTCGGTCCATACACTTTACCGATCTCAGCCTAAATCTTCCCAGTGGCAGTCCTTTCCTTGGACCTCAAAGCAACAACCCAGATGCCAACAGGCCAGAAGTGCCTTTAAAAGAAAGGCTACTTCCCAAGCCACAAGGGGTTCTGTCCCCAGAACCTCCCAGGCCACGTTGCCTGTCCCCGGTTCCTCTGCCTGACTCCTTACCTGATCCCTCTCCCCCAGCTGAATCCCTGGGGGAGGTGGGGGGGGGGATCATTTCTCTCTCTACCGATAGGGTTGGCATAGAACAACCTCGGATCAGTGGGTTCTGCAGTTAGTGGAACAGGGGCATACCCTCGAATTCTTGGAGATCCCTCTGGACAATCCTACTGCTCCCTCCCATTACCCCCAGGCCCACATCACCCTCATTCAAGATGAGATCGAAGTGCTCCTGCGAAAACGGTCCATAGAACCCATCCCACCTGCTCAGCGAGGGGCAGGATTCTACTCACATTTCTTCCTGGTTCCAAAGAAAGCAGGAGATCTGCATTCTATTCTCAACCTCAGCCACCTGAACCAGTTTGTAGAATACAGATGGTTCAGGATGGTCACTCTCCCCAGCCTTCTCCCCTTAATTCAAAGGGATCAACTCTGTTCTGTGGACATGCAGGACGCTTACCTTCACATATTGGTGTTTCCAACCCATAGAAGTTTCCTTCGCTTCTGCTTCCAAGGAAACCATTCGACCTGGCCTTGGCCCCTTGAGTCTTTACAAAGTGCCTCACAGTAGTGGCAGCAGCCTTAAGGATGGAAGGCCATTACGTCTTCCCTTACTTAGACGACTGGCTTCTGACAGCTCCACCCAAGGAGCAGTTGCTCAGAACCATGGAGGCCACCTTCTTTCTGTTTCGGGATCTTGGAATAACTCTGTCTTCCCAAATCCTCCTCTTGGCCAAGTCAGACTTCAGTATATAGGGGGCGATCTTTGACACCGTATAAGGCAAAGCTTTTCTCCCCCCAGAAAGGGTAGCATGCCTTCAGACACAGGCTCAGTTGGTCTTGTCTCGCCACGTTCCAGCCAGAGTAGTTCTAAGGCTGCTGGGACATATGGCAGCTGACATTGCTACAGTACCCCTGGCTTGTCTTAATATGAGGGTGGCCTAGTAGAACCTTCGGGTCCTATGGGATTGACACACAGACGATTTGGATCAACCGGTGTTGGTATCCAGCTCGGTGCATCAGACTTTGGTGTGCTGTTTGAACCTCTGCAAGGGGGTCCACTTCCAGTCAGAGTCACCTCGACAGGTACTGATCACGGCTGCGTCGGGCTGTTGCACCCACCTTGCGGACCGTCAGACTCTGGGGAGGGGGGACCTGGTCCCCATTAGAGCAACATCTCCACATCAGTGTTTTGGAGATGTGGGCAATCTTGTATGCTCTGCAAGCCTCCAGACGAGCCTACTCCCGAGTCCTGTCTTGATCCAGTCGGACACCATGTCTGTGGTCTTCTACATAAACAAGCCGGGGGGGGGGACACATTCTTATCCCCTCTGCAGGGGAGGCCATGAGAGTTCGGTATTGGGCCATAGAGCATCACCTGGACCTGACTGCAGTGCATGTTCCAGCCATTCAGAATACCTTGGCCGACAGACTAAGCCATTCCTGGTCCAAGGCTCACAGATGGGAACTTCTTCCCTCCATGGTCAAAAATCTGTTCGACAGGTGGCGCCGTCCCGAGCTGGATCTCTTCACGTCTCCATCCAACGCAGAACTGCCCAGTTTCTGCTCACTAGATCCAGGACCTGGTGTTTTCTGGCGAGACGCGTTGTCCCTCTCTTTGACAGGGAGGTTTCTGTACGCCTTCCTTCCCTTTCCATTGCTGCAGAGAGTTCTGTTCAAGTTGCAGTCCAAAGGGATGGAGTTGATCCTGATAGCCCCTTACTGGCCATGACAGATTTTGGTTTCCACTCCTATAGCAACTGGCAGTGGCGCCTCCGCCCCCTGCCACTGTGCTTCGATCTCTCACAGGAGCAGGGCACCCGGGTCCATCTGGACCTCAAGTCACTGCACCTTCACGCATGGCTCCTGCAGACTTAGCAGTTGCCCGTTTTGGGGTGTCTCCCTGGATGGCGGACGTTCTAGTGGCAGCCAGGAAACCTTCCACTAGAGCCACTTATGCTAAGAAGTGGAAGCGGTTCTGCATATGGGCCACCACTCATCACTTTGATCCCTTTACTTGTCCAGAGATTCAAACAACATGAAGTCTTGTTGTATTCTGACTAAATGCAGTTAGCCCCAGCACTTGAACTGCCCTGGAGATTAGTAGTTAACGCTATGCAGAAGCACAGAACGTTGAGCTTGAGCTCGGTTTTCAGACCTCTGTCTCTAGCACTCTGAAATGTAACCGTCAGATTTTTTACTCCGCCTAACTGTGAAGTTGCTCCGGAGAGTCCTCCTGCACTTCGGTTCGGTATCAGTTGAAATCGGTTGGTTTTACCTAACCGTTTCTTTATTTTGGTCTTCTTACCTCTGTCTCGGTAACAGTAAGTGGTAGTAGTAGGTAGTTATTGTATTATTGTGGAAATTGTTTTTTGCCTTCGGTTCTTCTCCAGTCAGTCCGGTTTGGAACCAAACCCCATTCTACTTCTGATTTGTTTCTAAATATTACTGTGGTTTCCGGTACTCATCGGTTCCTTGAAAAATTCTGATTTCCGTTTTTTTTTTAACTGACCCGTGACACGGTTGGAACCGATCAGTTTCTAGTTGCCTGGCGTAATAGCTGGTAAGGGTAACTTTTCAGTATTCCCGCATGTCTGAGAAACCCAAAAAGAAAACCGGTCCCACTGGGTTTCAGCACTGTACCGAGTGTAAGGAGGCCTTTGCCAAAGCCGACCCTCACCTCGTCTGTGTTTTCTGTCTAGGGTTTGACCACCTTAAAGAAGACTGCCAAATCTGGAAAAACGTTTGAGTAGGCTACGCCCTCTTTTCAACCTGTAGTTTCTCGTCCAGCCATGCATTTTCTTCAGTTACTGGGTCACTTGGTAGCCTCCACAGCTGTAGTCCAGGGAGCAAGGTTTCAGATGAGAGATACAAATTTCATCTCAGATCTTACTGGTCTCAGAAAAAGGACCTTCTCTCCAAATTGGTTCCAGTGTCCCAGACTCTAGTTCAGGCACTCCAGTGGTGGCTGGAGGAGGACAACCTTTGGCAAGGTGTTCCATTCATCAGTCAGGCTCCTTCAGTGATTTTCACCACGGACGCCTCCCTCCTAGGCTGGGAGGCCCATCTGGATCAGCTTACAGCTCAGGGAACCTGGTCTCACCAGGAGTCCCTTCTTCACATAAACCTTCTGGCGTTGAGGGCTCTTTCTAGCTCTGCAGACATTCTCAACTGTGGTTCAGAAGAAAGTAGTACAAATCAGGACAGACAATACCACAACCATGTGGTACATCAACAAGCAGGGAGGCACTCAGTCCTCGGCCTTGTGCACAGAGGCCATGAAGGTATGGTCTCTGGCTTATTCCTTCCACGCTTCCCTGGTGGCAGTACACCTACCAGGGAAGGACAACATCTTAGCAGATGCTCTCAGCAGAATTTCTCAGGGTCATCACGAATGGACTCTGAATCCCCTGGTCCTTCAGGTTATCTTCAACAGGTGGGGGACTTCAGAGATAGATATTTTTGCAGCCCCGGACAATCATCAACTTGCTCTTTTTTTTTGTTGCAGGCCTCCTCTACTGGGCTCTGTACAACAGGAGGCTCTACTATTGGATTGGACAAGCAGCTTCCTGTATGCATTTCCTCCTTTCCCTTTGATCTTCAGGGTTCTGATCAAGGCCAGATCTCAGCATTGCAGGGTGATCCTAGTGGCACCACACTGGGCCAGACAGCCGTGGTATCCTCTGCTACTGTCACTGTCAGTGACAAGGCCTCTGTGTCTTCCCAGACAGTTCAATCTGCTGACATCCTCTCAGGGGAGGATCCTCTATCCCAATCTTCAGGCTCAAGGCCTGGCTCTTGAAGAGTTAGAATATGTAAATTTAAACCTTTTTCAATCGGTTTTGGATATTCTGACGGTTAGCAGGAAACCTGCTACCAGGAAAACTTACAATTCCAAGTGGAAAAGATTTGGCTTTTGGTGTTCCCAAATACCTGTTCAGCCAGAATTAGCTGACATTGCTACTGTATTGGACTATTTGGTGCATCTTAATAGTTTAGGCCTTTGGCCCACTATGCTTAAGGTGCATTTGGCAGCTGTGTCTGCCTTCCTTTCAGCTGGGAAGGGCTCTTCCTTAGCCTCTCATCCAGTTTTCCAGAAATTCTTCAAAGGTATGATGCATGTTAATCCTCCCTTTCGAGACCCTACCCCTTCTTGGGATCTGAACATCTGTATAGCACAGCTTATGTAGCCCCCTTTTGAGCCTCTATCTTCAGCAGAGCTGAAATACTTGACATGGAAAACTGTATTCCTGGTAGCCATTGCCTCTGCCAGGAGGATCAGTGAGTTACAGGCTTTATCAGTGGAACCTGATTTTATTTCTTTTCACAGGGATAAGGTGGTCCCTCGAACTAACAAAGTTTCTTCCCAAAGTGGTCTCTTAGACTTTCATCTGAACCAATCTATGACATTGCCTGTGTTTTTTACTGACCATTCTTCCTCTGGGGAACGAAGATTACACAGTCTTGATGTGAAAAGGGCCCTTGGTTACTATGTGGAGCATACTAAGGCCTATAGGAATGGATGATCATACTTCGAGAGGGCTCTTGCAGTAGGTAATTACATATAGTACTGACGTCTGCAGGCGGCAGGACCCCACGGAAAAATTTCTAGCTAGCAGTCTCTGGCGAGGGACCACCCCCACGTCAGGTGACCAGCGTCAGGAGACGTCGGTATAAAGGGGCAGTCCCTCACGCCCGCCTTCCAGTTCTTTCCCACCGTTAGCTCATGCCAGCGCCTCGCAGTAAAGTTCCCTGCTAGTCAAGGTTCTTTTGTCGGTATTTTACCAGAGTATTTTCGATTTTTTACTATCATCCATTAGGTATTCATCAGTGTATGTCGTCCCCTACAAACTCCGAGCACAAAAACAAGTGCGGCTTGTGCGGCGCCCAACTCCTGCACAAGGACGGCCATTCCCTGTGCCTTTTTTGCCTAGACCCCAACCATCCGTTAGAGATGTGCCAGCACTGCCTTAGTTTTAACGCGGCCACCTGGAGAAGGCGGCAGCAGTCCCTGGAGGCCCATATTTTGAAAAAGAAAATGAGCTCCATGGAGAAAGAATTGAAAAAGCTTCGGCAGGCGTCAGCTTCCCCTGAAGGCCATCACAAGAAAAAGGACAAAGAAAAGCACTGGGACAAGGGCTCCTCTACCACTGCGACTTCCTCCGGAGTCGCCGTGCTAAAAGTAACGTCCCCACCGGGGACCGCTCCATGACGGCTGCCTTAGATGCTTCTAAGGCGGCGTCAGCCCGCCCGTCTGGCTCACGCTAAGGCCCTTCGGGCACCTCTGGCCTTTTGGAGGCCTCTGCTCCCGGTAAAGCCGTGGTTTCGCGGCCTGCTGGTGTGAGTGGCTCTGATGAGCCGGACGTCGGCTCCTCCGATGCCCACACAGAGAAGGTCGGTAAGTCGCCCGACCCTTGGGGTGGCGCGCGGCCCCCATTCCGCCCGACCAGGCCGCCACTCCATCGCAGCCTGTCTCTGGCGGCGGGTCCAGTAGAGTCGGATGCTGGCCCTCCGGCACCCACCGGATCCCGCTGCTAAGCCGCGCGTCGGTTCGCCTGACGTCCGCACAGTGGATGAGCCGACGCCAGACCCCCCACAATCCGACATTCCCGGCTCCCCGCAGCCTTCGCTGCCCTCCGGGGACCCTGAATCTCCTCAGCCCAACCCCGAGGATTCCCCCCAATCCCCGGGTGACACTGAGGTTCATGTTCCACCTCCGTTAGACCGTCCACCTGCTGGTCCGACCGATCTGATGTCGACTCCAGGCGACATCCCACTCCCGGATGGCACCCCACCGGGCCCTCCGTCCCCCTGGCCTTCTGCTCCAGAACCGCCCATGGGGCCTCCGGCCGGGCCGTCTGCTCCGGCAGGCCCCCCGGTTCCCAGACCCCGTTGTATCCAATGCAGTCATACCCAGGACCGCAGTATCCGGCGCCTCAATACCCGACGCCGGGCTTCCCGCCATCGGGTTATGGATACGCGCCTTATGGGTATAGTCCATACCCGTATCCCCCTCTTCCTCCACGGCCCCCCCCCAGCTGCTGGTGGACCTGCAGGAGACCCTGGCCTCCTGGTGGGCTGAGGCCAAGGCTCAGCTCACCAGAGAGGTGGAGAGTCATCTTCCGGTGCCGGTTCCCATACATCCATGACGACACGCTCCTTCCCCACCTCCGGACACCAGGGCCAAACCCTCTGGGTCCAGAGAGGGGCAGGACACGCTTTCCCGAGGGCTTCCCAAGGGGTCCGTTCCTCCCCCTCATCGGGAGAGGGAGTCTGCCTCTTCCTCATCTTCTTCTTCCTCCTTGGACGCTTCTGACTGTTGTTCTGAGCAAGACGACAAGCCACGCTCTCCGTCCAAGCCCCGGCCAAGGACTCCTCCGAAGTCTCCGGAGGATCCTTCCTTCACGGAGTTGCTACGACAGATCCAGGAAGTACATAAGTGGCAATCTTTGGAGCCAGACCCCCAGCGTAAAAAACTCACTGAGCATCTGGATCTGCCCGTGACAGCTCCCACTTTGGTGCCACCCTGGATCAAGCCTCATGCCGATCTTACCACCATATGGAAACGGCCGTCAGCCTTGGCCCCATTCCCAGGAAGTCAGAACAGGCTATACCAGGCTCCCGAGGGTGTTGACTACTTAGACTCCCACCCTTGCACTGACTTGGTTGTGATTAGCGCCGCTCATGGCCGGTCAGCTCAACCCAAACAACTTAGCTCGTCTCCACTTGACGAGGAATCCTGCCTTCTGGACCAGTATGGCAAGAAGAGTTTTGCTTCTTCCACTCTGGGTATTAGGGCCCTGAACTATATCGGCCACATGGGGGATTACCAGAAGGCGATTCTCAGTGAGGTGGAATCTAAATTGGACTCACTTCCGGACTCTCGGGTCAAACCGGAAGTGGCTGACCTTGTCCGCTCTGTACGTTCGGCCAGTCGGCACATCCTTCGTGCGACCTACGATGCAGTGGACACTTTGTAGGAGCTCAGCTTTCGTCGTAGGCCTACAGCGTCATGCTTGGCTCAGTGTGTCACAGTTGGTCCCGGAATTGCAGTCTGCCATCCAGGAAGCGCCCTTTTGGGGTTTGGTGCTGTTCGGGGGTGATGTCACGGACATCATCACCGACCTGCAGGAGAAGGGGACAGCACTAAGGTCTGTGGACTCTATGTATCATCCCCATCAATCGCAGTGCCGTCCCTTTCGCAGACAGAGTCGGCCCAAAGACCCGCAGGCGTCGGGGCCCCCTCAGCTGCCAAGCCCCCTTGCCCAAAAAAGCAGCGGGAGCTTCAGCTGCGGCGTTGCCCCACACCACCTGACTCCTTTCCCCTCCCACAGCCTCCAGGAACTGGTAGAAGGGAGGTTTTCCCTCCACCTTCCAGGCTGGGAGAGGATAACATCAGATTCATGGGTGCTTCAGTTAATCACAGAAGGACACTCAATAAAGTTTCTGCAGAAACCACCTTGTCACCCTCCCCCAAGGTCATCGTACTCTCGGACACATCATCTTCTGGTCCAGGAAGTTTCAGCACTTTTGCTGAAAGAGGCGATAGTACCTGTCCCCCTTCCCCTGCAAGGAACGGGTTACTATTCCCTCTTCTTCCTGGTCCCGAAGAAGACAGGAGATGTAAGACCTATTCTAGATCTGTTCCCTGAACATTTTCGTGGAGTACAAGAGGCTCAGGATGCTCTCACTGCAGAGCCTTCTGCCCTCCTCCGCTCGGGCCAGTGGCTGTGCACCCTGGATATGCAGGACGTTTACCTGTACATATCTGTCCACCCGTCTCACTGCAAATATCTTCATTTTGCTTTCCAGGGGGACCACTACCAGTTCAGGGCACTTCCATTTGGCCTCTCCTTGGCTCCCCGAGTATTTGCCAAATGCCTTGCGGTGGTGGTGGCCTACCTGCGTACCGGGGGGGGGGTACAGGTTTTCCCGTACCTGGACGATTGGCTCCTGGCGGCCTCGTCCAGGGAGGAACTCCTGCACTGTCTCTCCCTCACCCAGCAGGTCTTTGCCTGTCTGGGTATTACCATCAACCATTCCGAGTCTCACTTGATCCCATCCCAGAGGCTCCAGTTTATTGGGGCGATACTGGACACGACCTTAGGCAGGGCCTTCCTGCCACCGGACGGGGTGGCCACACTCCAGACTCGGGTAAGCCTGTTGTCCGGCCACAGGCGGGTCAGTGCAAGGTTGGTTCTTCATCTCCTCGGGCTTATGGCGGCTGCTATCCCAACAGTCCCTCGTGCTCGGCTCCAGATAAGGGTCTCCCAGTGGACGCTTCGCTCTGAATGGGATCAGTTGCTAGACAACTTGGACCAGTTGGTCCTAGTCTCCTCTCCCATGATTCGAGACTTGCAGTGGTGGATGGTTTGAGAGAACCTTCTTCGGGGAGTTCCATTCTTCCTTCCTCCTCCCTCCCAGACTCTGACCACAGACGCCTCAGGCAAAGGTTGGGGAGCCCGTCTCGGTCCACATCGGACCCAGGGCTCTTGGTCCAAGCTCAAACAATCCCTACACATCAATGTGCTTGAGCTTCGGGCGGTGCTCTATGCTCTCCAGGCTCTCCACCTGCATCTTCTTCCAGGTCACCTAACTGTCCAGACGGTGTGTGGTATGGTACATCAACAAACGGCAGGACTCGGTCCTACCCTCTTGCAGGGAAGCGATGAGAGTTTGGGATTGGGCAGCACAAAACGACCTTCACCTCACGGCAATTCATGTTCCAGGGGTCGAGAACTCCTTAGCAGACAAACTAAGTTGCTCGTCTGCTCAAGCTCACAGTGGGAACTGGATCAAGGGTCCTAGGCGATATCTTCCTACCATTGGGGAACACCTCAGGTGGACCTGTTCGCTTCACCTCTAAGCCTAAAGCTTCCCGACTTCTGCTCGCTCATTCAAGAACGACGCATTTTCTGGAGAGACGCTCTCTCTAGATTGGAAGGACAGATTCGTCTGTGCCTTCTCCCCCCGATTCCTCTGATCCCGCGTGTCTTGCAGAAACTGGGCTCAGAAGGAGCACGAATGATTCTGATCGCTCCTTTCTGGCCCAGGCAAGTTTGGTTCTCTGTTCTGCAGCAATACTCAGAGGAACCTCCTCTTCCTCTTCCGCTGTCACAAATTTTACTGACCCAGGATCAGGGGACCCTGGTCCATCCAGGTCTCAAGTCCCTTCAACTACATGCGTGGCTCCTGCAGACATAGCTCAAGCCCGCTTCGGGCTTTCTCCCCAGGTGGCCGAGATCTTGGTGGAGGCTAGGAAACCCTCCACTAGGTCTACTTATGCCATGAAGTGGAAACAGTTCTCATTCTGGGCTGCTTCAAAAGGCTTCGAGCCTTTCTCCTGCTCGGTTGGGCGACTGCTGGAGTACCTGCGCCATCTCTTCGACCTGGATCTTAGTCACTTGTCTCTGAAGGTACACATGGTGGCCATTTTGGCCTACCATATTCCCTTCACAGATAGGACATTTGCTCAACTGGAAGACTTTCCTCAGAGGGGTTCTTCACTTGAGACCCCCTATCCAAGTTCCCGCCCCTGCTTGGGATTTGAACTTCGTTCTTGAGAAACTTACTTTGCCTCATTTTCAACCGGCGGCCTCAGCAGACATGAAGTTCCTTTCATGGAAGACACTCTTCCTAGTGGCCATTACCTCTGCTCAGAGGATTTCTGAGCTCCAGACCCTGATGTGTAAAATCCCGTACTTGATTTTTCACAAGGAACGTGTGGCTCTGCGCACCAATCCTAAGTTTCTCCCCAGGCTGGTAGCGGAATCTACATTGAACCAGTCCATAGAGTTCCCCGCTTTCTTTACGCAGTACTCCAGTCAGGGGGAGTATCTGCTTCACACTATGGACGTTCACCGGATCCTGAGATACTACACTAACAGAACAAAGGATCTCAGAAAGACTGATCAACTGTTTGTCTCTTTTGCACCCAAAAGAGAAGGCAATGCTGTTTCTAAGCAGTGCCTGTCTAAATGGTTGGCTCATTGCATCACCTTCTGTTATGACAAGTACAGCAAGACCCTTACAGGTCAAGTAAGAGGACGCTCCACCAGAGGGGTCGCTGCCTTGGCAGCATGTTTCAAGAACGTGTCAGTGGCAGACATCTGTGCTGCCGCCACTTGGACTTCTGTCCATACATTTACAAAACATTACAGTTTGGATATTGCCTCTCACCGTAGAGCAGGCTTCAGGCTTGCTGTTCAGCAAGGCCTCCTTTCTTAAGGCCTTCACAGCCAAGAGGATCTGCTTTGAGTAGCTTTCCTCCTCCCGTGTGCTGCTGCTTCTTCCAGACTGCTTGGGACTCAGTCCTATATGTAATTACCTACTGCAAGAGCCCTCTCGAAGTAAGATAGTACAGTTACATAAGAACTTATTGTAACTGTAGATCTTCGAGAGGAGCTCTTGATAATATTCCTTCCCTCCATCCCCTCAGCTTTCAGCTCCTTTTCCAGTGAGGGAAATATCCAGCTTCTCTCGTCAGGCCTCTTGTGGCCTGTGGCGGGAAAAGAACTGGAAAAGCGGGCATGAGGACCGCCCCTTTTATACCGACGTCTCCTGATGCGGTCACCTGACGTGGGGGCGGTCCCTCGCCAGAGACTGCTAGCTAGAAATTTTTCCATGGGGTCCTGCCGCCTGCCGATGTCAGTCCTGTATGTAATTACCTACTGCAAGAGCCTCTCTCGAAGATCTGTTATGGTAAGTTCTTACGTAACTGTACTTTCTCAGTTATCTCTCACCTGTGGTGAAGTGGGAAAGGGTAAACTAGCTACCAAGAGAACTGTTCCCAGGTGGATTGTCTCCTGTATCCAATTCTGCTATTCAGAAGTTCGGAAGGAACCTCCCTCAGGCCTGAGGGCTCATTCTACCAGGGGTACAGCTGCTTCGCTCGTAGCAGCTAGGGATATACCTTTAGTGGAAATTTGTAAAGCAGCCAGCTGGAAAATTGTTCACACATTTACCAAGCATTATTCTCTGGACATTCAGTCTAGAAGTGATGCTAGGTTTGGCACAGCTGTGCTGCAGAGTCTGTTCCCAAAATAGGTTCTGTGACTCCCTCCTCCAAGGGGGTACTGCTTGGTAGTCTGCATTTAGTCAGAATACAGCAAGACTTCATGTTTGAAGAAAAAATTACTTACCATAGTAATGTTGTTTCTTCTAATGGAGTCTTGCTGTATTCTGACCTCCGTCTCTGCCTGCCCTCCTAGAACCCAGTAGTTTTGGGATGTGGGTGGGCAGGCACAGTGCTGCACCCCAGAGGTGTACTTGGCTTGCCCTATCTTATGGGTTTTACTTATGTTTTAGCTCTCTACCTACTTTGGTTTTATATTTAGCTTTCTTTTTGGGGTTCTCGACTTGAGTCTTTTAACCCTGAAAACAATTTGTGAAGCCATTTGGCTTGCAAGAGTTGAAATTTCCACCTATTACTTTTATTAGTGCTCGTAATAATCTGGCAGTTACACTTTAGAGTGCTAGAGACAGAGGTTTGAAAACCGAGCTCAAGCTCAACGTTCTATGCTTCTGCATAGAGTTAACTCCTTACTCTCCAGGGCAGCTCAAGTGCTGGGGCTGACTGCATTTAGTCAGAATACAGCAAGACAACATTAGAAGAAACAACATTACTATGGTAAGTAATTTTTTGATCTCATTCTAGAGTATCTCCTTTCTCTATCGGACTCAGGCTTGAGTTACTCATCGATTAAGGTGCACCTTTCTGCCATCTCTGCATACCATGCAGCTATTGAAGGCAAGACTCTTGCCCAGCTCAGTCTTTCCCACACTTTTCTGTGGGGTATATTGCATCTAGAACCTCCCATCAGGGATCTTTGGTTTATTTTAGAAAAGCTTGCGTTACCTCCCTTTGAGTCTGCTGCAAGCTACGCTTTCTGTTGTGGAAAGCATTGTTTTTAGTTGCTATTACTTCTGCTTGAAAAATTTCCAACCTTAGCCAGCCCGGTGGCGCTGAGGGTTGAGGCGCCGGACGCCACACCAGCAACTTGGTTTCAGGAGCGAGATTGGGTCGGCAGGGGTGAGAGGATCAAACGTCCAGAGGACTGCTCTCCTCTCTTGGGAAGGGAGACCAGTCCTGCTCGGTGACTGCCCTCTGGCGGTGGCTGGAGAGCAGTACGGGTCAGGAAACGCATGCCGTCGTCATCTCATTGGCGGGGAGGGGGGGACAGGAGAAAAGTGGAAAACTGAGCCTGGCAGGTTTCATGATGGCTTCTCGTCTGCAGGGGTTGGCCAGTGTATCTTGATTGGGTCTCTCGAGGGGGTACTGGTGCCCTCGTCCTGTACAGCGAGGGGTGGGGGCTGTGGGGGACTGACCGGGTCGGTGACGCAGGGAAGCCGCAGAATGAGTCTCTCTCAAAGAAGAGACCGCAGCCACCTGCCAGGGCTCCCAGGGAGGATAAAAAGTTATATTGCAAAAAAAAAAAAAAAGATTTCCAGGCTTCAGGCTGTAATATGTAAAGAGCCTTATTTAGTTTTCCAGAAGGACAGGGTGTCCTTGAGAACCAGTCCTAAGTTTCTTTCTAAGGTGGTGTCTGAGTTTACTCTGAATCAAGACTTATACCTACCTGTGTATTAACCAGAGTATTCGAATCCAGGGGAGGCATTATTACATACTCTGTATATCAACTGGGTGCTTCGCTATTATTTGGACTGCACCCGAGCCATCAGAAAAACTCGCTCGATGCTGGGCCTGGAATTGTTTGGCAAGACGCGTTGTCCCTCTCATTGAAGGTGAGGTTTCTGTATGCTTTTCCTCCCGTCTTGCTCCTACAGATGGTTCTGCTCAAGCTCCAGTTGGAAGGGGCAGATATGATTCTCATAGCTCCCTTCTGGCCGCATCAGATTTGGTTCCCTTTGCTGCAACAGCAGGCAGGGGAATCTCCGGTGCCCTTGCCCCTGTGCACTGTCTTGCTCTCCCAGGACCAGGGTACCCTAGTCCATCTGGGCCTAAAATCCTTTCATCTCCATGCATGGCTTCTGCGGACCTAGCTGTTACCTGCTTCAGGGTTTCATTTAGGGTTGCAGACGTCCTGGTGGCTACCAGGAAACACTCTACCAGAGCCACTTACGCTATGAAATGTAAGCGTTTCTCCTTTTAGGCTGCTGCACGCCAGTTCGACCCTTTCAGCTGCCCGGTGAATCAGGTGTTGGGAGTACCTTCATCTTCCTGGACTTAAAGTCTTAACCATTTAGTCATACATCAGGATTACAAGTTGGAGGCGCTGGGACCTTGCGGGAGTCAAAAATCTTCAGGAGGGCCAGCACCGATGTAGGACTGCACGTGCACAGCACTGCAAGACTGGCTGTCACGCCTGTGTAGGGTACCTCGACGTTGACCCTTTAATCGCCTCAGTTCCTTTTCTCCCCACCATCGAGTGTGCTTCAGTGACAATGTCGCTCACCCGCTGGGAGTCAAATCTTCACGTCTGTATGACAGCGGCTTCTAGTCGCTCAGTTCTTGTTGAGTTTAGTTTCGGTTTATTTCAATTAAAAAAATAAATTTATTGTTTTCCTCTCAGCTCTGCCGATCGAAGGAGTGATCCATGGATGGAGACTGTGAGGTAGGGACGCTCCATTAGAAGGCGGCTCCGGCAGCGGGGTCTGACCACAGGCAGTTGAGGGGTGGGGCCTTCCCGTAAACAAAAAGAATCATGCCCAATCCAGGTCAGGGACCCAGCACCATTCTGCCTCGAGGAAGAAGTAGTACCACTTGTCGCCCTCTGGTACATCTACCAGGAGTTCTTTGTTGGTCGGGAGAGGTAGGCCATCTTCATTTCTAGGGACGTGGATATGTTGTTAAATCCACACTTACTGGCAGGTTCCTTGCCACTTTAAATCTTGCCGGAAGGTCTTCAAGCTGGCTCCTCCCACCCTCCTGGGTGGTAAAACTCTCGGCTCCGCCCCAAGACGTCAGATCTTCCTTACCGCTTGGAAGCTCAGGTTCCCTCCTTTGCGCGCTGCATTTTAGGCCTGGATCCAAACTCTTCGGTTAACCCGAAACTAATTTTAAAATTTACAAGACTTCGGTCTTTATCTTCCCTCATGGCTGCGATGGACAAATTGACTCCCAGATTTCGTCGGTGCCCCTGTGGGCAGATGATGTCCCAGACCGATCCGCACTCCACGTGCATTTACTGCCTGGGGCTTGAACACGATTCACAGGTCTGCGACTTGTGCAAGTCCTTTCCGGCCACGGTCTTAGAGGATAGTGCTGCCAGATTGCAACTTGGGCACCCCGAGAAATGTTATCCTCTGGTTAAGTTGAAGGAGGCCCGTTGGGCAGTGTCCGTGGCTGCGGGCTTGGCTGAACAGCTCGAGCAGATGATCGCCCTCGAGGAGGAAGCGGCCCAGTCCGCAGCATCATCTTCATTGGTTGCGGCATTTATCCCCCTCTCCTTGGGCTCCTCCTACACTGCTTCGTTTAAGGAGCTTTGTCACGCCCTCTCCACCAAGGGAAAGGGGCCTTCGGGACATTCCTCTCTGTCCAAAAAGGACGATTCTAAGGGTAAGTCCCACCGTCAGCATTCATGGGAGCAGGAGAGGTCCCCTTCCCCGGACAGTCGACACTCTACTGGTCGAGCTTGCGGAAGGCTGCCCTTCACGGTGTCTCCGCCAGGTCAGCCGGCCGAGACACCTGTCGGCGTGTCGAGATTTTCTCGACCCGCCGGACGGGCTGTCAACTGGAGAAGCCGACAACCCTTCTTCACTGGTTCCCCGGTGGAAACTGAGACTTCCTGTGCCAGAGCCCCCGGTTAAGGTCCCTGAACCGAGGAAGGAGCGGGTTTCCCCCGCCCTCTCTCAGACCCACCTTCGGAAACACCGAAGGTCTCGGTCTCGGACCTCTTCCAGGTCCAGCCGATCCCACCGACATCGGCGGTCTCGGCACCGTGGAAAGTGGCAGCACGGCTCGTCCTCTTCGGAGGATAGGCTCCGACGCAGGTTGCGTCGGTGCTACGAGGATCTAATGTGGCAGCAGCTCCTTTTGACCGGGAATAAGCCGACTCCGTCGCTTTCCCCGGCCATTAAGTGGCTGTCACCGGAGCGGCCGAAACAACCTCTCGTTGTAGTCGAGGAGCCGAAGCTGGCACCGGTTGTTTGGCAGAAACCAGCTGCGCCACCCACTGTGGTGGAACCCCCGCCTCCACAACCTAAAACTGGGGCCCCGACCAAGGATTCTCGGTCGGGTCAGGGCTTGCCCCATCGGTTGTCTGTCACCCTCACTCCTGATCGACCTCGGCAGGTGGAGGATGGCTCGGGTGCTCGGCAGCTGTTTGCAGACTCCACAGAGTCTGACGACGATGACTCCTTGTTCTCCAGGCCGCTTGACCTGGAATCCACCGGGGGTCAGTCGGTGAACGAGAGCTCATCCTCGTTTCTTGGAATGCTTCGACTCATCTCAGAGTCCACGTGGATGAAGCTCGAACCCGTTTCAAAATGGGTCAAGTATCCCCTCACGGAGATACTGGACCGAGGGGATTCCCCCCACAGAGGCCTTCCCTGTGGCCGAAGCCATTGTTGGCCTGGCCCTGGAGCTATGGCAGTGGCCAGCTTCCTGTTCAGCACCTTCGGCAAGGATGGCTCAAAAGTATGCTGTTCCCACTGATTCACTCTCCAGTTTCTCGGAGCACCCCTCCGCGGAGGGGCTAGTGACCGACAGCGTTTTCCAGCATTCCGGGAATGCTCGGGATGTGGACAAGCCACCCAATAAAGAGTCCAAGAAACTGGACTACTCCAGACGGAAAGTCTATGTGGCTTCCTTGCTAGGCCTTCGTCAGGCCAGCTCGGCCGTTCTGATGGCACACTTTTCACACGCCCTTTTGGGCTCCCTGGATGAGGTGATTCCTTATCTCCCAGCTGACCTTCAGACAGCGGTCAAGCAGGTGTGGGATCAGGGATGGGTTGTGGCCAAACAGCAGCTTCAGACTTCCCTGGACATCGCTGACTCGTGTGCCCAGTCACTACTGCGGCCGCCAGTGGCCATGCGCCGCCAGAGCTTGCCTGCAGTCTCTACCTTTCACGGCAGATACCCAGCAGCACAAGCTGGCAGACGTTCCCTTCTTGGGTACTGACTTGTTTGGTCCCGGGGTAGAGGGTCATCTGCAAAGGATCGAGAAGTCCAGTGCCACCTTGGACTCGGTCACGTCTACCCAAAAGGACAAAGGCCGCCAGCAGCAGCGTAAGCCCTTTCGGCCTTCTGCCCCAGTGGCACGTCCAGCCCAGCAACACCAGCATCAGGGCCAGCAGGCTCGCACTTGGCACCCCAAAGCCAAGCCTGCTGCTTCCTCCAGCAGGAAGCCGGGAGGGAAAGGTCCAAAAGGCTTCTCGGCCGGTCCTTCTTCTAAGCCTGCCCAGTGACGGGTTGAGGGGTGTCGCCCCCAACCTCATCACTCCTCCCCGGGTTCCCCCCGTGGGGGGACGGCTCTGCCACTTCCTTTCCACCTGGTTTGATATCACCACGGACCGCTGGGTGCTGGAAGTGGTAGGAAAGGGTCTCCCTCTGGAATTCGAGCAGTCCCCACCCTATCGAGCCGTCGCCTCACGGGGTGCTACGGGGTCTGCAGCTTCTCTGACATTGCCCTACTCCTCCAGAAGGAGGTGATCAGGGAGGTGGCGGATCCTCCATCAGACCCAGGGTTTGTGTCCAGGTACTTCCTGGTCCCAAAACGGACGGGGGGCTGGCGTCCCATTCTAGACCTACACGACCTGAACAAGTTCTTAAGGTCTCGAACCTCCACGATGGTCACTCTGGCTCAGATCATTCCATCCTTGGAATGAGGCGTGTGGTTCTGTTCTCTGGACCTTCAGGATGTGTTCTTTCATGTCCCAATCCGTCCGCCCCATCAGCAGTTCCTCCGCTTCAGAGCGGAGGGATCCCTTTACGAGTTCCGGGCCATGCCCTTCGGCCTCTCTCTCCAGCTCCCAGGTCTTCAACAAATGCATGTCAGTGGTGACCGCATTCCTGCGGCGCCGAAGGGTCAGGGTGTACCCTTACCTGGATGACTGGCTGATTGCAGCCTCCTCCAAGCCGGAGGTGGAGTGGTCCAGGGATCTGGCCCTCCAGGTATGCTCTCAGACTGGCCTCTTCATCAACGAGGCCAAATCGGAACTCGTGCCAACGCAGGTGATCCAGTTCATCAGGACAGAGCTCGACTCTCTTCGAGCCAGAGCACAGCTCCCAGCGGACAGGGTCGAGGTTCTTTCCTCCTTTGCCCAGTCATTTCTGGTTGGGCAGTTGAGCCCTGCCCGGGACTTCCTGGGCCTCGTGGCCTGCACCAGCGTGGTCCGTTGGGCCGGATGGCACATGTGTCTCCTTCAATGGGGGCTGGCCCGCCAATGGTCACAGTGCTCCGGTCCTCTGGACCAGCCAGTGATAGTGACCCTGGAGATGTGGAATGCTCTCCAGTGGTGGCTCATTCCAGCTCATCTGCAGGATGGTATCCCATTTGTCTGCCCAGAGCCGACGGTCACTCTAACTACCGACACCTCTCTGATGGGTTGGGGTGCCCATCTGGGGGAGCTCAGAGCACACGGCCTCTGGTCCCCTCAGGAGTCTCGATGTCGCATCAACCTGCTGGAGCTTCAAGTGGTGCAACTAGCCCTCTCTGTCTTCGCTCCGTTTGTACGGGGTCAAGTGGTCCAGGTCCAAACGGACAAGACCACGACCATGTACTACCTAAACCGCCAGGGCAGGACGCGCTCCTTGCCTCTGTGCAGGGAAGCTCTCCGCACTTGGTCTCTCGTGAACAGACTGGATGCAGATCTCCTAGCCATCCATTTGGCAGGAGCCTCCAACACTCTGGCCGATGCCCTAAACCGGATAGGTACTGCATCTCACGAGTGGTCTCTCCTGCCGGAGGTAGTACAAGATCTATTCTTCCACTGGGGCACACCTCAGGTAGACCTGTTTGCCTCCAAGGAGAATGCGAAGCTGAGACTGTTTCATGCCCACCCCCCCTCAGCAGGGCTCGCTGCAGGGGGATGCCTTCTCGAGGCCGTGGACCCCGGACCTCTTCTACGCCTTTCTCCCATTTCCCTTGATCCACAAGGTGCTTCTCAAGGTGAGGCGGGACAAGGCACAGGTGATTCTGGTAGCCCCAGACTGGCCCCGCCAGTTCTGGTATCCAGATCTCCTCAGCCTCAGCTCCAGGCTTCCGAAGTGGCTTCCAGCCCATCCGGACCTGATCTCAGTTAACAGGGGGAAGGTACTCCACCCGGACCTTCAATCCCTGCATCTGACGGCCTTGTTCCTGAGTGGCTAGAGCTTCAGGCCTTGGGTCTTTCCGACGAGGTCCTCAACGTTGTTGAGGCATCCCTTAAGGAGTCGACCAGAAAATGCTATGCCTTCAAATGGAAGAGTCTCTCCATTTAGTGTCAGGATAAGGGGTTGGACCTTTCCTCCTGTTCCTTGGCCAGCATTCTGGACTACCTGTGGTCCCTTTCTCAGCTAGGGCTTCGGTCAACGACCCTTAAGGTCCACCTGGTGTCAGAATCTCCAAGTGGGTACAAATGGACGCATAAGCCAAGTTGTAGTCTTGCAGAATAAACTTATTTTATTACACAGGAACAAAAAAATAAGTGGACTTGTTTCGTCAACATAATAAATCATGTAAGAATTTAAGTAGCTTAGTTTTCAGCGTTAACACACTCTTAAGAAAACAACTAGTAAGCACTAGTTCCTCTGGATGCTGCTGCTTCAGCTTCAGCACTCCAAATGCATCTGACTACATAGTTAAACATCCACAGATATACCTTGAGAAATGCCCTGGATTGGTTCAAGTCATCTGTCAATCAGCTGGGGTTACATAACATGATTTAAACTTTAACAACTTTATAATTTGTTCAACTTGATTGTATTAGTTCAGTCTCATTCAAATTCTGCTTTGGAGTGCAACAAATCTCATTTTATTTCGTTATTTTAGTTAATTCTAGGGGTAAACACTCTAATCGTCCCTCCCACCAACAGGCTGAGCATAAATATGGCTTTTCTATAGCCGGCCAGCTCTAAAAGAGCTCTAGTTGCAAAGGGTTTTACACAAAGGCACTTGTAGTCTGTTTAAGGTGAGTTATAATTCTTTCCTGCACAAAGAAATCCTTCAATGTACTTATTCTAACAGTGTACATAGTGGCTGTTTGGGTTTGTGACTAAAGAAATGTGCTTAACAAGAATGTGTAATGTTTAATAAGCTCGTTTTACTCAGGAGCTAAAGCGGAGAAAAAGCGTCGTTTTGAAAGCCTTCACGAACGTGCGCACTGTCGAGCAGTTCCCGGTATTGTGTATGTGTGCACATTCATGAAGAAAAATGCCACAGTTGAATGGGAGCATTTTAAAACAGCCAGCTTTCAACCAGAAGCACAGCAGTTTGTTTTTCACAGGTACTGAGGGTGTTTTTAACTACCACATACTTTATTTGAAGCAGCTTGTAAACGAATGTAGCTGCTTAATGGATTCTCTTCCACAAGGAAGTCGCTCTATCACAGTGCAAAGTATATTTAACCATCTTAGGGCAACATATGTTTCATAAGCTCCCAGTTTTATAAGAGGATTTGCCTAATACTTTCTAACCTGTCAAGTGTGCCAAGATTAAAAAAGGTGTGTGGGGGGAGACGGATACAACACCAAACAATAAATACATGGGTGGCCAATCCATGTGGGACGAACAACAGTGCACAGACAAGAATAACATACAGAAAAGGGGAATAGACACATAAGGGAACCCCCCTTCTTGGCAGACATATACAGTCCTAGTGGACTCGTTTACACCTGGCAGCCATCTCTGCTTACCTGGCGCTGGGCGGAAAGCAGTCGGTGGCGCAGGAGGTAGTCGGGCGCTTTTTCAAAGGCCTTGATCACATATTCCCTCCGGTTCAAGAACCTCCACCTCCGTGGGATCTACTGCAGGTACTGGCTAAGCTCATGGGCAAGCCATTCGAACCGATGCACAGGTGTGATATTTCTCACCTGTCGTGGAAGACCGTCTTCTTGGTGGCTATCACGTCAGCCAGAAGGATGGGAAAGCTCCAGGCGCTTTCCATCGAGTCTCCTTATCTGGTCTTCCACAGGGACAAGATTGTCCTGTGCCCCAACCCGAAATTCCTTCCGAAGGTGGTGTCGGAGTTTCACCTTAACCAGGTGTTGACTCTGCCAGTGTTCTACCCCAATCACACCTCGGAGGCCGAATATAGGCTCCATACTTTAGACCCTAGAAGAGCGCTCTCATTACAAAGTGCAGACGGCTGAAGTTCGGGGAGAGGTTCGTCAGCGGTTTGTCACTTACGCTGAAGCCACACCTGGCAGACCTGCAGCTAAGCGGACGATAGGCAGGTGGGTCACCTCCTGCATAGATCTCTGCTACAGGTTGGTGGGCATGGAGCCTCCCAAAGAGATAAGAGCTTATTCTACCCGCCATACTGCTGCATTGGTGGCTGCTTCCAGGGACATCCCTATCCAGGAAATCTGCAGGGCTGCTACCTGGAAGTCAGCACACACCTTCATCACCCACTACCACATCGACCTTGAGTCACGCCGGGATGCTGGTTTTGGGACCTCGGTTCTCCAGTCCTTATTTCCCAAGTAGGAGGTGTGCACCTTGCCTCCTTCCTCCTGGAGAACTGCTAGGAGTCTGCCAGTAAGTTTGGATTGAACAACATATCCATGTCCCTAGAAATACAGGTTACTCACCTGTAACAGGACTTCTAGGAATGGTATATGTTGTTCATCCACACAAACCACCCGACCTCCCTGGCCTCGATGCGCAACCTGGCTTCCAGCGGGCTAGATCTGGCGTCATGGGGCGGAGCCGAGAGTTTTACCACCCGGGTAGGTGGGAGGAGCCAGCTTGAAGACCTTCCGGCAAGATTTAAAGCGGCAAGGAACCTGGCAATAAGTGTGGATGAACAACATATACCATTCCTAGAACTCCTGTTACAGGTGAGTAACCTGTATTTCCGTCCCGTTCCCTGATGGCTTCTGCTCACGACCAGTTTGGCTCTCAACACCGGGGCCCCTCTCTGTCCTCTTGCGGGGTTTCCGGTGGGCAGTTTCATCACTGAGCCGCTCTTATGGAGCAGTGGGTATAGCATCTGTTTCGTTTGCCCTTCTGGCGGATCCATTTCTTGGGTCTTCGGGACTGGGAGCCTCGGTTGGGTCCTTTCTGGTAGGTTGTGCATTTGGCGCTGGCAATGGAATTCCCCCCCCCCCAGTGTCTCTTGTTTATCCTCTTCGTAGACCTGGCAACGGCTTATTGGAGGAAGCTTCTGCCCCCCTCTGAGGATAACTTGGTGCAGGATGAGTCTGACCCTGACCTTATTTCTGAAAAAGGTAATGAGGACTCATTTTACAGCTTAGATGGTAAGCCCTCGACTCCGTCTAGAAATCCTGTGGAGGACCTCTCCTTCCAGTCTTTGCTTAAAAATACGAGGGCAGCTCTGGCTCGTCAGACTCCGGGAGGCCTTCCACTAGAGATTTAAGAGAAGTCCAAAGGACATATTCGTATTGGGAGAAGTGCCACTGGTAACTGGCAATAAACATGCCCAGAGTTGCAGCTCCCAATACGAATATGCCCTTTGGACTTCTCTTAAATCTCTAGTGGAAGGCCTCCCGGAGTCTGACTCTTAAGTGTGAGATTTTGCAGTCTGTCACCTGGGGGATAGAATGCAATAGCCAACAGCTGAAACTTCCATGGATGCATACCACACACTTCCAAGAGCAGCTGCTGCTGGAATCTGTATTAGGAGACATTCTTGGCTTGGGACATCAGGGTTTTCCTCTGATGCCCAGCAGCAGGTCATGAATGTCCCCTTTGATGGTACATATCTTTTTGGCCAACTGGTAGAACAAGCCTTGGAGGCCTCTGAGAAAACCAGGACTGCCATTAAAACAGCAAGGCCAGTTCCTTCAGCTCCTCAGAGAGGCAGGAACCATCACTTTTTTCATAACAGGCACCAGCTTATTTTGCCGCAAAAGAAAAAACAGCAAAAGGCACAGGGGCCGAAAACGCCCAGATCCACCCTCTGAAAGTCTGGCCCTAGTCTTCCCTCAGCTGCCTGAAGTGGACTTGTCCACAGCATTTGGGGGGGGGTCATCTGACTCAGATTTACAACCAATGGAAAGTCTGTCACCACAGACAAATGGGTTCTCCAGATTGTTCGAGAAGGATACTCTCTCAGATTTGCAGAGATTCCCCCAGACCTTCTGCCTTGGCGGCAACACATTCTGTCATCCTGTTTAGTCAGACCTTCTTGCTTCAGATATACAGGGCCTTCTCAAAAACAGGGCAGTGTAAGTAGATCTTACTTCGAGACAGCTCTTGCAGCAGGTTACACCATTAGGACTGAAGCCGGCAGGCGTCAGGACCCCGCGGAAAAATTCTAGCTAGCTATCTTCAGCGGGGACCATCACCGGCGTCAGGCGTGGTATAAGAGGGGCAGTCCGCCAGATTCTAGTTCTTTTCCTGCCGCCGACTTGCAAGTCTCGACCGTTCACAGTTCTAGCTGCCACGACGCGTGGTAAAGTTTTCCTTTGGAAAATTCGTTTTTCTTGGTCAGTTTGTCTGATGTCCTCTCAACCTCCGGTCATTCTTGAACTGCCTGTGGAAGCAGATCCCTTCAAGGATCTGCATTCAACCTGCGTCCGGTGCTTAGGCCCAGACCACGACACCCGGTCCTGCTCCTTTTGCCTTGGCTTCAACAGCAGAACCCGGATCCGTCGCCAGAAGGCCCTACAGGCGTTCCTGCTCGAGGAACAACTCAAGACCATGGCCTCAAGGGATTCTTCGGAGAAGGCCCGTAGACATTCGGAGAAGCATAGAGAGAAGGCCCCTTCCAGGTCCCCATCTAGGGCCTCTGATTCTCATAGCTCCGACTCCAGGTCCGACCGCTCGCCTTCCCGGGCCAGTTCTCGGCCTCCCCCTGCTGCGGTGAGAAAATCTTCGGGCTCCTCTTCTCAGGCCAAGACTTCCAGGCCCCCTTCGTCTTCTAAGGCCCTGGTCAAGTCGGGGGACCGCCACCATCACCACAAGTCGGGTTCCCGCCATTCTGAACCCGACATCAGGTCTGCCTCCTTGCCTCCTCCTCCCCAGCGGAAGACCAAGGAGCTCACCTCTCTCAAGAGACCATCGGACCTGATGTCGACCCACCCGACGTCAGCCTCTTGCCACAGGTCCCCAGAGCCGTCGACCGCCAGACGACCGTCGCCGGCCAAGCCTACGCACCCCCGGATGCCGGTAGGGGGACCGACGTCTGTGCCTGTCCGGATTGAGAAGAGAGCCCCGATGCCTCCGACCGACGTCGGTCAGGAGACCATTACAGAGGAGGAGTTAACACAGCCCGAGGACCAGACGGGCGACCCCGGTCCTGTCAAGCCTCCCAGGGAACCCTCCCCGCAACCCGAGGCCCCTGTGGAGCCGACGCCGGAACCCAACGACCGACCACCGGCGCCCAGTCCGTCGTCTGGTCTTTCTTTCTCAGAGGTTAAGGAGATTTTCACTTACTGGTGGGATACCATCAAAAAGGACTCCGCGGACTCCTCGGCCCGAGCAGCAGCTTCAGGTGTATGCCTCCGGAGACGCTCTTGGCTCCGTGTGTCTGGCTTTACCCCGGACGTCCACAGAAACATCATGGACGCCCCATTTGAGAGAGAAGTTCTCTTTGGTGAGCCCTCTGAGAGGGTCATCACCAAGCTTCAAGAGGCCGGGAAGGCGGTGAGGTCGGTCCAGGCAATGTACCGACCAAGGCTTAGTTCCTTTCGTAGGAACCAAAGCCGTTTTTGTGGACGGGCACAGAGACAACAGTCCCGCACCGGTCCACAACAGAGGGGCTCCGGTTCCCGTAGAGCCCAGGGTAGACAGCCCGCGGGCCGAGGTCAACACCCAGCTAAACCGGCCCAGCCCGCAGGCCCCTCCGCCGCCACAGCCTGACTCCTTTCGGCCCGCCCCTCAGGATCAACGGGACATCAAGGTCGGGGAGTCGCATTACTGATACCTGCGGGATGGCAGTCCATAACCACCGACCGGTGGGTTCATCAGTTAGTTGAAAGAGGCCACTTTATAGATTGCATGAAAGCCACCCTCGAGGCCTCCTCTGCTCCTCCGTTACTCAGGTCAGCACAAGCCTCTGATCAGGCAAGAAATACTCGCGCTCCTGCAAAGGCGACAGAGTATGTCCCAGAGAACGGAGAGGATACGATTTACTACTCCACTTCTTCCTGGTTCCAAAGAAAACAGGGGACCTCCGTCCGATTCTGGACCTCAGCGACCTCAATATGTCGATCGCCTACAAAGATTCCGCATGGTGACCCTTCCGGTGTCTATCCCCATGCTAAAGGGGCGCATTTTTAGCGTCCCTAGACATACAGGATGCATACCTGCACATCCCGTAGCTCAGGCGCACAGGAGGTTCCTGCGCTTGAGTTTCTCGGCCACCACTTTCAGTCCGAGCACTTCCATTCGGACTGTCCCGGCTCCCAGGGTCTTTACCAAATGCATGGCAGTCGTGGCCGCGTCTCTAAGGAGACAGGGCCATTATGTGTTCCCGTACTTTGGATGATTGGCTTCTCATGGCCGCCTCCAGAGAGGCGTTGTTATTGGCTATCCAGAGTACCCAGGATCTGTTTCGGTCTCTGGGCATCTTGATCAATTACGAGAAGTCTCTCCTGGTACCGTCGCAGAAACTGCAATTCATAGGCGTAGTCCTGGACACCGTTCAGGGAAGAGCATTTCTTCCAGACAACAGAGCGGAATGCATCAGATCCCTCATCGGGGAGCTTTCGTCGAACAAGACCGTCCCTACCAGGTCAGTCCTTCGCTTGCTCGGACTCATGGCTGCGGCCATTCTGACCGTCCCTTTCGCAAGGCTCCACATGCGGGTAACTCAGTGGATGCTCAGAGTGCAATGGGACCAAAGGCAAGACCATATGCAGCATCTAGTCAGAATCATGAACGCCGTGATTCGAGATTGGCAATGGTGGCTAGACCCAGGAACACTCTCTTCGGGTGTTCCATTTATAGCGCCGTCCCCGGAGGTAATCCTCACCACAGACGCCTCAGGACTAGGGTGGGGAGCACACCTGGACGGGGTGAAGTCCCAGGGAACGTGGACCCCTCAGGAGGCTCACCTTCATATCAATGTTCTGGAGATGAGGGCGGTCCTTTATGCCCTGCAGGCATTTCAGTCAGATATCCCGCCGAGTACTCTCCTGCTACAGACAGACAACACGGCGGTGATGTATTACCTCAACAAACAAGGAGGCACACTCTTACCCCCTTTGCAGGGAGGCCATGAGGGTGTGGGATTGGGTAATCCGACACGGAGCGAACCTGATCACAGTACATGTCCCCGGGGTGGACAGCACAATTGCAGACGGCCTCAGTCGCTCCCAGGCCAGAGTCCATGAGTGGGAACTTCTTCAGGAGGTAGCAGAGGATCTGTTTCTTCGATGGGGAACTCCAGAATTGGACTTGTCCGCTTCCCCATCCAACGCAAAACTGCCCAATTTTTGCTCGCTAGATCCAGGGCCTGGTGTTTTCTGGCGAGACGCGTTGTCCCTCTCCTGGGCGGACAGATTCCTCACGCTTTCCCTCCTTCCCGTTGATCCAGAGTTCTTCTCAAACTGCGCAGAGGCATGCAACAATGATCCTGGTGGCCCTTTTGGCCCAGACAGATCTGGTTCCTTTGCTAATACAGCTATCCGGGAACCTCCGCTCCCGTTGCCATTCAGCTCCCATCTCTTGTCTCAGGAGGAGGGTTCACTGGGCCACCCGGACTTACGCTCACTGAACCTGCATGCATGGCTCCTAGAGACATAGCCATCTTGCGACACGGGGTCTCGCAAGAGGTTGTGGAAGTTCTTTCTGCAGCCAGAAAGCTGGCAACGCATGCGACGTACTCCATGAAATGGCGCCGTTTTTGTCTACGGTCGCAAACACGCGGCCTTTCCCCTTTAGGTTGTCCGGTGAAAGCGGTGTTAGAGTAGCTGCTCTCCCTTTTCCGTTTGGGTCTCGCTTACTTCTCTATTAAGGTGCACCTCTGTGCCATTTCAGTTTATCACCTCCCGGTGGGACAGCGCACAGTGGCACAATTAGATGCCTGTCGAGAATTCTTGAGAGGGGTGTTACATCTTAGGCCGCCCATTAAGGACCCAGTGCCTCCATGGGACTTGCTCTTTGTCCTGGAGCAACTCACGCTCCCCCTTTGAACCTGCCGCGGATTGCGAGCTGCGTTTTCTGTCGTGGAAAACGTTTTTGGTTGCTGTTACGTCAGCAAGAAGAGTTTCTGAGCTTCATGCTCTCATGTGCAAAGAGCCTTATTTAATTTTCCACCGGGACAGAGTATCCCTGAGGATGAATCCTAAATTCTTGCCTAAGGTGGTTTCCACACTCACTCTCAATCAGGACATTGACCTGCCTGTCTACTTCCCTAATTATTCTAATAGAGGAGAGGCGCTGCTCCACACTCTGGATGTTCACCGCAGCTTAAAGTACTACCTGAGCAGAACTAAGCAGCTTCGTAAATCGGAGCAACTTTTCGTTTCCTTTACTGAAAGGATGATGGGCCAACCAGTAGCCAAACAGTCCCTGTCTCGCTGGCTTGTCCAGTGCATATCATACTGTTATGATATCAGACAAAAGCCCCTCCTGGGATCAGTCCAGGGCCATTCCACTAGGGGAGTGGCCACCTCCTTTGCAGCACTTCGTAACGTCTCCACTTCTGCCATTTGTGCTGCAGCCACTTGGAGCTCTGTACATACTTTTATCAGGCATTATAGCCTGGACATCGCTTCCCGGCGAAGAGCCAGCTTCGGCCTGGCTGTGCTACAGGGTCTCCTGTCCTAGATTCAGGACCTGGAATGAACTTTCTGGTTTCCTCCTCCCAAAGTGTTTGCAAGCGCTACTGCTTGGGAATCAGTCCTAATGGTGTAACCTGCTGCAAGAGCTGTGTCTCGAAGTAAGATAGTACAGTTACGTAAGAACTTATCGTAACAGTAGATCTTTGAGAACAGCTCTTGCAGCAGGTACCTTCCCGCCCACCTTCCCCCTTGGAGGAGGCATGGCTTAAGCATTTTTTAACAGGGATTTATACCCTTTTGTCTTCTGACGGTGGATCCTCGGTCTCCCATCTCGATGTCAGCCTGCGGCCGGAAGTCTCTGGTGGGAGAACTGGGGAATCTGGCGGGACGGCCCCCTTATGTACTACGCCTGACGTCGGAAGTGGGACCGACATCGGGGGCGGTCCCCGCTGAAGATAGCTAGCTAGAATTTTTCCGTGGAGTCCTGACGCCTGCCGGCTTCAGTTCTAATGGTGTAACCTGCTGCAAGAGCTGTTCTCGAAGATCTACTGTTACGGTAAGTTCTTACGTAACTGTACTTTCCCTAGGCAGAGCGAAGCACATGTTTCTACTGCCATTACTTTCTGGTTCCGAAGAAGAAGGTGGCATGCACCCCATTCTCGATCTGAGAAAATTGAACAAGTTCTTGTACCGCGAGAAGTTCAAGATGGTCTCTCTGGGGACTCCCCTGCCACTTCTCAATCAGCACGACTGACTGGCATCTCTGGACATGCAAGATGCCTGCCAGCATATTCTGGTGCATCCAAATCGCAAGTACCTTTGTTTTGTGGCATTGGGTCAGCATTACCAGTTCAGAGTCCTGCCCCTTGGGCTCTCCTTGGCATCTCGAGTCTTTGCCAAGTGTTTCGCAGTTCACGCTGCACATCTTCAAAAGCTCAACATTCAAGTCTTCCTCAGCTAGACAACTGGCTTTTTTTAAGCCCATCAAGTCAAGAAACACAGCAGGCAGTAGCCACAGCATCTCATTTTCTCACCTCCATGGGGGTCCTGCTGAACATGGAGAAGTCACAGCTTCAGTCCTCCCAGCAGCTGCTCTTAATAAGAGCCCTCTTAGACACCACAAAAGCGAAGGCTGTTCTCCTGGAGGACAGAAGGGACGATAGTCTCCAGATGGCTCGCTACATCAGAGAGAACAATCCGGTACAAGCTCATTCCATGCAGCGGATGCTAGGCCTCATGGCTTCATCCATTTTCACAGTGACCCTATCTCAATTGCACATGAGGACCACTCAGTGGATGCTCAGCACGCAGTGGTCCCCTGCAACACATCCGCAGTCTTACCCAATCAAAGTGACTTATCCTCTGCGGAGATCACTTGCATGGTGGATACAGGAGGACAACCCTCTACAAGGTCTGTCCTTTGCTCCACCAAAATCTCAGATCACCATCACCACTGATGCCTTTCTGCTCGGCTGGGGAACCCACTGCCAGGACCTCCACACTCGGGGAGTGTGGACTGAGGAGGAGTCTCCTCTTCACATCAGTTTGGGATGAGTCTCCTCTTTACATCAACATTCTAGAGGTGAGAGCAGTTCTGGATGCCCTTCAAGCTCTAGAAAAGATTCAGTCACAAAGTAATCCTTCAGACAGACAAAACTGTGATGTACTACGTCAGCAAGCAAGGTGGGGCACACTCCTACCCTCTATGCAGAGAAACAATGAGGGTATGGGAATGGTGTCTCGATCACAATGTCCTTATTCAGATAGGTTACCTGCCAGGAACTCAGAACGATCTGGTAGACCATCTCAGCAGGACAGAGGCGGATCCTCACAAGTGGTCACTTGCACCAGTGGTGCTGTTGCTTTTCGATGAATGGGGCAGTCCGGACCTGGACCTTTCTGCATCCCCACTCAATGCAAAACTGCCTCTGTTCTGCTCCAGAAATCCAGAATGTGGCATTTTCTGCCAGGATGCATTCAGGCTGCAGTGGACAAGACGTTTTCTGTACACATTTCCCCCCATTCCACTAATTCAGAGGGTGCTGCTCAGATTGGAGGCGTATGGCAGCAAGATGATTCCCGTTGCATCATACTGGCCTCGACATATCGTTTCTGTTGATTGATTGATCAAGCTGGCAGTGTCCTCTCTGAAGCAGATGCCTTTGCATACAAACCTCCTGACACAGGATCCCCTGGTCCATCCCAACCTGTGTTCGCTTCACCTCCACGCCGAACTCCTGAGGAGATAAAATTGAGCAGGTTTAAAGTTTCCAACAGAATCTCACAGATCCTCTTGGCAGCACGTAAGCCCTCCACCAGGAAGACTTACACCTCAAAATGGAAGTGTTTCTCAGAATGATGTACTGAGATCTCCCTAGATCCATATCAGTGTCCTCCAGATAAGGTGTTGGGAGTACCTGTTAGACCTTTCAGATGCAGGACTGCAATACTCAGCTGTAAAGGTGCACCTCTGCGTGCTTTCTGCCTATCATGAGCCAGTCCAGAACGTGTGTCTAGCTCAGTTACCACTCTTTAAAAGTCTCCTCAAAGACATTCTTCATACAAGGCCCCTGGTTAAGAAGCCGTTGGCCACATGGGATAGTAATCTCATGCTAGACATGCTCTCTCATATGCCTTTTGAGCCTCCAGCCACATATGATTTAAAGTTTCTGACCTGGAAGACCACCTCTCTGATGGCCATCACTTCTGCTCGCAGGGTCTCGGAGATGCATGCCCCCCCCCCCCCGCCAAGTACCGTATTTCATAAAGACAAGTTGGTCCTCCGTACTCACCCGAAGTTCCTACTCAGTGTGGTTTCAGATTTCCACCTCAACCAGCCCTTGGTTCTTCCCACTTATTTCTCTAACTTCCAAACTGAAGGGGAGCGCACCCTTCATTCCCTGGACGTTAAAAGGGATCTGCGTTTCTACATAGATAGAACTGGGGATATTCGTCAAGACAAGCAACTCTTTGTCCCTTTCAGTTTGGCCTGGCTGAGTCCACCAGTATCCATCAAATGCATCCCTGCTTGGATAGTGGCATGCCTTTGCCATTGCTACTCCATGGCGCAGGTCAAGTTGGAAGGCCAGGTGCACACCCACTCTACTAGAGCGGTTGTGGCATCCCTGGCAGAGATTCGATCTGTCCCCATTGCTGACATTTGCAAAGCAGCTACTTGGAGTTCAGTGAACAACTTTGTAAAGCACTACGCTCTGGATGTCCATACCAGACAGTATGCTACTTTTGGCAGGACAGTCCTTAATGGACTTCTGTTCTGAGTGAGCTCTGTCTCCTACCGCCCTGCTCGGGGGATTGGTTTTAGCGTGGTACTCTAACCCAGATGTATGAATAAATGGTGAAGACTGTAAGTCCAAGAAGATATGAAAACTGCATACTCACCGTAATTCTTAATCTTCTTGGACAAGTCCTCACCATTTATTCATACACCCACCCACCATCCGACGAGCTCACTCACACAAACTGTTTCTGGTCTTCACTCCCTCATTTGGTTTGGGCTGTGAAGACATTGCTTACGTTGACCCTTCTTATACGGGTCATTCGGGCTATCTTATGCCCTTGTTAGGTTAGGTGTTACTTGGGTTTTATTTTGCTGCACTTCCTCGATAAAAAATGTATCGAGGTCCCGGCCCGGTGGTACTGAGGATTGAGGCGCTGGACACCTCACCTAGCTCCACACCGGTGACTCGGGTTTGGGAACGAACTTGGGTCGGCAGGGGAGGACTAGGATCGAGCGTCCGACAGCTCTCCTAGTCCTGGGGATAAGGGGTGGGTGCACGCCATGCTCTGGCGGTCCCTGGGGACACCCGGAGGAACTGCAGTGGTGGGGGTGCACAGCAGGGTGGAGCATGACAGACGTCTGCATGCTGTGCTTGGACGTCATTGCACATCCGTGCTCCCATTGGGAGAAAATGGGGGAAAGGCAGCATGGTCTGCGGTAGCTTGATAGCCGCTAAGCTTCCCGGCCCGACAATGCCTGAAATAGGCGTGTGCGGTGGTGGATCTCGCCAGCCACAGAGGCTTAAGTGGTAGCCCTTTCGACGGTTGTAGCTGTGTATGCCAGCTAGGCACTTCGGGGTCGGAGGTGAAGGTACAAGCGGTGGCTGGATGTACAGTAGGACTGTGGCTGCAAGGTGAGAAAAAATAGAGTGATAAAAAAAAAAAAGTACTGAGGCGGTTGGAGGGTCGACAACGAGGTAGCCTACACACAGGCGAGCCAGTCTCATGGTGCTGCGTATGTGCAGTCCTACATCGGCGCCAGCCTTCCTGAAGATTTTTGGCTCCCGCAGCATCCCAGCATCTCTGGCTTGAAACCCAGAAGTATGAATAAATGGTGAATACTTGTCAAAGTAGATCAAGAATTACGTTGAGTATGTAATTTTCAGTGCAAACACCTGGTCAATGGATGATTTCAAATAAGCCCTAGGTATCTTCAGGAGACCCACACTGGCAGAGAGCACAGTAGGGAGACAGGAGTTTAGCCATGTAGCCTGTACCCCTCGCCTGTAGGGCTTTATGGATTAGAAAAGCAATCTTGAAGGTTACATGCTACTTCACCAGCAACCAGTGCAGCTGAAGCAGCACTGGGATCACAAACATGACCAAGGAAGGCCCGTCAGTAACCGAGCCACAGTGTTCTGCGCTAACTGAATGCAACCTGGCAAACCTACCCTAGAGTGTTACAGTAATTGAGTCTGAATGACGGGAAAGCATGCACCAGCATTGCCAGGTCTTCAGAGGGGATTAAGACTTTAATCAGGCCGATATTCCTTTGATGGTAAAAGCCACTCCGGACCACTGCTAACAACTGAGCCTCCGATGGCAACTTGTTCAGAATGACCCCTGAGTTTTTCACCTTTGCAAAGGCCTCTAACCTCTAGGACCTGAGCCTCAGCCATGTAACCTCTTTGGCCACCTCCACTGCTCTTTTTCGACCCAAATCGATCATGTGCACCACCGTCCTGAGTAAAATCTCTATCTGTTTGATGCCATCCAGTCCTAGATCTCTGCCAAACAGCTGTAAAGCACGGTCACTGCATCCCGAGTCCCAAGTACAAATGACAGGTATGACTAGGTGTCATCTACGTAGTAGTGACTACCCAGATTATACCTTATAATGATCCTGCCCAGAGGCAACATGTATACTGTAAATTACATTTGTTATAGGACTAACCCCTTGGGTGCCCCACAGGGCCACGGCAAACGGTGTGAGGAGAAATTTCCCAACAACTCGCTTGTGTCCTATCCCTGAGGAAGTACTCAGACCAGCAGATGACATTGCCAGTGAGCCTTCCATACACTCTGTTGGTACAGCAGCAACTCGTGGACCACAGTATCAAACACTTAGAGACTAGGGAGAATGAGAATTGACTGCTCACCTATATCTTGCACACTGAGCGGGTCATTGTGCACCCAGAGTGATGTGGTTTCAGTGCTGTGCCTGGACCGCATTCTGGACTGGAGTGGGTGAAAAAATGTCAGAGACCGTGAGGTGCCCCCAAAGCTGCAACACCACAATTTTCTCAACAACCTTTTCTTCACGCCTATTTGACAGCGACTTCTTTTTCCAAAAAGGATAGGTTAGAGATAGGTCTATAATTTGCTAGGATCTCTGGGTCCCAGTATGAATTCTTCAGGAGGGGGTCTTACCTGTGGATTTTTCAATGTAGTCAGAAGACCCCTCAGACAAGAAACACTGAGCAATCCTGGCAAATACTGGATCCCGTTGCCCCATGCAGCTACCAATTTGTCTCTAGTCCTGTTCAGAATATGTGGGTCCCAGCTCCGAAATCACCCGACATGCCTGTTCAGCAGCACCAGCTGGCCTAAACTTTCCCCGGCAAGATGGGTGCTTACGGGGCAGCCAGACTTAACACTTTCGGGCTGCCACGTCCTGCTTGGAGAAATCCTGGCGCAAATCAGATACCTTGTCCAAGAAGAATTGCATGAACTCCCCGCATTTTGTGGATGAGAAAGCCCTTCCAGACTCTGACTGGATGTAGCAACCTATACACCATCTGCATGAGCTGAGCCTGTCTATTCTTTCCAGCAGCAATATCCCAAGTCAGAAACACTGCCTTCACTTGGTGATTGTCCTCTGATACTCCTTATAACGAATACTCAGTCGGTCTGTCTTCCAGAAGCCCTGGACTTCTTTGAGCGACTCTCCAGCATATCCAGCCTTTGGTCTTCATCTGCCTTAGCTCGCTTACCAAACCATTGTGAACCTCCGGCCCAGTGATAATGCTACCACTTGCTACACTGGTAACATGTGTTTGGAAACAAGCATGGATTGTGTGAGCTGGCTGGGGAGGAGGAAATGAGCATGTCTGGGACTGCTCTGCTTCCTCCGGGGGAGGGTACAAGACTGCCGCCTGGTGATCAGGTGGCACACAGATGGGAGAACACTCAAGGGAAGGGGCTGCCACCAGATGTCTTGCACATATGCGTGCCACAGCATGCCTATGCACTTGCTCCATGGCACGCAGCGCCCCTGTGGAGAATGGGGAGGCCGGGCTGCAACATGCCAGTAACCCCTGCAAGCTCTCACACAGCTGGCTAGCCACCATGTTCTAATCTTGATTAAAAGTGGATAACTGGTAAGTCTGTGAGAAGGTCCATAACAGGGCAGGAAAAAAGCTTTGTTAAAAAAACATACCTTGTCGACCCTTAACAAGAGACCAGGGCACATACACAGAACGATACAGTGGAGTCCAACGAACTGCCAGTGGCAGTATTACAGGCTTCCACCCCAGTATCACAACCCACCAAAATATTCGAGCCTTCTGGGTTCCCAGACACCCCCAGACGAGTCCCCCTGGGCCCTAAGCCCTGCAGGCCAACGCCTGATCCGTCTAGTCTGCCTGCAGGGCTGACGCCAGGACCTTCGACTCCGTCTGAGCCCCCGGTGTCAGGATACCCGATGCCGGCATACCCGACGCCTCAGTACCCGAAGCCTCAGTACACCACACCGGGTCTCCCACTGTCAGGTTATGGGTACCCTTATTACGGGTTTCCAGGCTACCCATATCCAAGCCCCCCTCCTCCACCTACCCTTGCAGCCTCAGGTGGACTTGAGGGGAGGTCTTATCCTGCTGGTGCGCTGAGGCTAAAACACAGATCACCCAAGAGGTCTAAAAATGTATACAGACACCAGACCCTTTACATTGGCGAGAAGACTCCCCTACCTCAGCCTGACACCAGAGCGGAACCTTCTGGCTCTCGGGCCAGGGAGGACACGCTCCCCCGGGGAACCCTCCGAGAGGGTGATCCTCCTCCTCCTAGGGAGGACTCTACTTCTGCATCATCAGAATCTTCAGAGTCAGATTTGGACTCTAGACGCTCTGACCTAGAGGACGAGCCCTGCACTCCAGATAGACCCAGGCCACATGGTTCTCCGAAGTCCCCTCCAGAAGACCCTTCCTTTCTGGAGCTGCTGAAGAAAATACAGGCTGCCTGTGAGTGGTAGTCGGTGGAGCCAGACCCCCAGCATAAGAAGTTGGCGGCCCATCTGGATCTTCCGGAGACTTCTTCCATCCTGATTCCACCCTGAAGAGAGCCTTATGCGGATCTTGTTTCCACTGTTTGGAAGCAACCTTCCTCGTTAGCCCCCTTTCCTCGGAAGGCAGACAGGCGGCTATACCAGGCTCCTGAGGGGAAGGATTTCCTTAGCCTTCACCCCAAGGCTGATTCGGTAGTGATTAGCGCCGCACACGACTGATCAGCCAACCCTAAGCACTTTAGCTCATCCCCTCCTGACAAGGAATCACGTCTTCTGGACCAGTACGGGAAGAAGGTCTATGCTGCTTCTGCTCTGGGCATGAGGGCCCTCAACTCCATCAGCCACATGGGGGACTCCCAGAAGGCTATCCTTAGTCAGATGGAATCAAAACTGTAATCGCTTCCATACTCCCAGATTAAGCAGGAACTGGAAAATCTTGTCCACTCTGCACGTTCGGCCTGTAGACACATGCTTCATGCTACATATGACGCGGTGAACACAGCAGGCAGGAGCTCGGCCTTCGCCGTATCCTTGCGACATCATGCCTGGCTCAGAGTGTCAGGTCTGGCCCCTGAAGTACAATCGGCTATCCACAATGCTTCCTTCAGAGGATCTGTGTTGTTTGGCGGTGATGTCAAGGACATCATCACCAAATTACAGGAGAAGGGTTTGGCATTAAAGTCTGTTCAGACAATGTACAAACCCTCTCAAGGGCAGAAATGGCCCTTTTGGCTCCCCAACCGCAAAAGGGCTAAGCAGACGCAATCCAGGCGTCCCAATAAACATAAGGCCACGCTAGCTGCCAAGGCGCCCCCCCCAGCAAGAACGCTCCCGGGGCCTCGGCCGCTACTCTGCCCTCTGCCTCCTGACTCCCTGCCTCTCCCACTGCCTCTGCCCAGTTCAGAGGAACTGGTAGGGAGGAGATTCTCCTCCCATCTGCCTGGCTGGGAGAGGATAATGGCAGATGCCTGGGTGCTCCAGCTGATTGCAGCAGGACACTCGATAGAATTCATTCAAAAAACACTTCGCAGACAACCCCCTCCCTCATCGTACTCCCCTACTCATCTGCAATTGGTACTGGAAGAGATGCACTCTTTTCTGTTGAAAGAGGCAATAGAACCTGTCTTCCTCCATCTTCAGGGGGCAGGTTACTATTCTCACTTCTTCCTAGTACCCAAGAAAACGGAGAGCTGAGGCCCATTCTCAGCCTCAGCTCCCTCAGTCAGTTTGTGGAGTACAAACGGTTCCGAATGCTCTCCCTCCAGAGCCTTCTTCCCATGCTTCGGCCTGGCCTGTGGCTGTGCGCCCTGGATATGCAGGATGCCTACCTCCATATCCCCATTTGCCACTCCCTCTGCAAGTACCACCATTTTTGTTTTAAGGGGTCCCACTACCAGTTCAGGGCCCTCCCATTTGGTTTATCCTCAGCCCCTCAAGTATTTACCAAGTGCCTGGTGGTAGTGGCGGCCTTCCTGTGTACCAAGGGGGTCCAAGTCTTCCCCTACTTGGACGATTAGCTTCTGGCAGCCCTGTCCAGGGAGGAACTCTTGGGCTCCCTTTCCCTCACCCTTCAAGTTTTCTCCGACCTGGGGATTATAGTCAACCTTGTCAAGTCCCATCTGATCCCTTGCCAGCAGCTGCAGTTTATAGGGGCAGTGTTGGACCCCTCAACTCTGGCAAGGCCCTTTTGCCCCCGGACAGAGCCGAGACACTGTCAATCCAGGCTCGGGTCTCGGAAGGGTCGGAGCCAGGAAGGTCCTCGGCCTGATGGGGGCCGCCATCCCGACTGTCCCACTAGCTCGTCTCCACATGAAGATTTCTCAGTGGACACTACGGACTCAATGGGATCAGTCCCAGGACGACCTGGATCACGAGATTCTGGTGTCTGATCCTATGGTCAGGGATTTGCAGTGGTGGATGGTTGCAGATCACCTCAATCTGGGGACCCCATTGTGCACCTTCCCACCAACCCAGACCCTGACGACGGATGCTTCGGGCAGGCTGGGGTGCCCATCTCGACTCTCATCGGATTCTGGGCAGCTGGTATCAGTTCGAACAGAGACTCCATATAAAAGTCCTCAAGCTGAGGGCAGACCTTTATGCCCTCCAGGCTCTCCTTCCGGTTGTTCAGCCCAGTTCATCTTCTCATACAGTCAGACAACGTGTGTTGTCTGGTACCTCATCAAATGGGGGAACACATTCTTATCCCCTCTGCCGGGAAGCCATGAGAATCTGGCACTGGGTGTCCCAGCCCAGCCTTCATCTGATGGCTCTCCACATGCCGGGGATGGAGAACACTCTCGCGGAAGCTTTAAGACTATCCTGAAGAAGAGGCTGGTGTCCCTCCTAGAGGCCAGAGAACTACAGGACAGCAGACAGCATGGCTTCATACGGGGCAGATCCTGCCAAACCAACCTGGTGGAGTTCTAAGACTGGGTAACTAGGCAACTGGACAAGGGCCATGCAGTGGATGTCCTGTATCTTGACTACAGTAAGGCATTCGACTCGGTGCCACATGGAAGGCTGGGAAGTAAGTTAGTAGGCACAGGGGCAGGTGCAAAGCTGGTGAGATGGGTAGGGAACTGGCTTCAGGGAAGGCAACAGAGGGTGGTGGTGAGTAGGGAGCTCTCACACCCAAGGGTAGTGACGAGCGGTGTTCCACAGGGTTCTGTGTTGGGACCAGTGTTGTTTGGGATATTCATTGCAGACATCATTGGACATCAAGAGCAAGATCAGTCTGTTTGCTGATGATACCAAGGTAGGAGCAGTGGTGGATAACCTAGGGGGATGGCAGGGGTTGCAGGATGATCTGGCAAAACTTGAAACCTGGTCAGACACCTGGCAACTGGGGTTTAATGCCAAAAAGTGCAAGATGTTGCATTTTGGGATGAAGAACCCAAGGAAGAGTTACCAGCTGGAGGGAGTGTAGCTAGCCCAGACAAAGGAGGAGAAGGATCTGGGGGTGCTCATTACATGGTCAGTGAACAACTGGGCACAATGTAGGAAGGCAGCTGCAAAGGCCAACAAAATGCTGGGTTGTATTGCAAGGGGTATATCCTCGAGGAGGGAGGAGGTGATTCTGCCACTGTATAGGTCATTAGACTGCACCTGGAGTACTGCGTGCAGTACAGGTGCCCGTATCTGAAGAGGGACATTAAGTTATTGGAGGGGGTGCAGCGCAGGGCGGCAAAGATGATCAAGGGGCTGGGGGACTTATGCACGAGGAGGCTGAGAGTTGAACATGTACTCACTGGAGGAGAGGAGGGACAGGGGGGACATGATTGGAACCTTTAAGTACGTGAAAGGAATAAACAAGATAGGTACAGGGGGCTGTTTAAAGTAAGGGAGGAAAGGCACACCAGGGACCATGATATGAGACTGGAGGGAGGAAGATTCAGGAGGGAGGTGAGGAGACACTTTTTTACAGAGAGGGTGGTGGCTGGGTGGAATGCGTTGCCTGCAGAAGTGGTATCAAGTAGAACAGTGGACTGCTTCAAAGGGGATGGGACAGGACAAGGAGGAGGGTCAATGAAGGGAAGGGTGGGTGGGAGGGGGCAACTGCAGGATAAGGGTGCTAGCTGCACATTGAGCGAGACTTGATAGACCTCTAGGCCTTTATCTGCTGGCAAATTTCGTATGTTTGTCGCTCGTCAGCCAAGTCTCACGAGTCGGAACTAGATCAGGTTATGCTAAACGACGTGTTCCAGCATTGTGGAGGACCCCATCAAATGGACCTTTTCGCCTCCCCCAACAATGCCAAACTTCCCATCTTCTGCTCGCTCGCTCCAGGGGAGACTTTTTTGGTGGGACGCACTGTCTCTGTGCTGGAAGGACAAGTTCATTTACGCCTTCCCTCCAGTTCCTTTGATCCCGAGAGTGCTCAACATGCTAAGTTCGGAAGGCGCGAGAATGATCCTCATCACTCCTTTCTGGCCAAGGCAAGCCTGGTTCTCTCTTCTGCAACAGTTTTCCGAGGAACCTCCTCTTCCTCTACCACTGTCGCAACACTTGCTGACCCAGAAGCCGGGGATCCTGGTCCATCCAGGCCTCAAGTGTCTTCACCTGCACGTGTTGCTCCTTCAGATGTAGCTCAAGCGCATATTGGAGTTTCACCCGCGGTAGCAGATATCGTGGTGGAGGCCAGAAAGCCTTCCACCAGGTCCACTTACACCATGAAGTGGAAACGCTTCACTATCTGGGTGGGTTCTAATAACCTAGAACCCTTTTCTTGTCCAGCCAATAAGGTTCTGAACTACTTTAGGCACTTGTACGACTTGGGCCTTAGTTATTCGTCAGTGAAAGTACATACGGCAGCCATTTCAGCCTACCACATCCCTTTTGGGAGCAGGACGTTTGCACAACTATAAGTCTCCAAGACTTCTGCGAGGGGTCTTTCACCTAAGACCCCCGATTCGCAACCCTGCTCCCCCTTGGGACCTGAATTTCATCCTGGTGAAGATTACTCTGCCTCCCTTCGAACCCGCAGTGGAGGCAGAGCTAAAGTTTCTTTCTTGGAAGACTTTATTTCTGGTGCCCATTACCTCACCTCGGAGGATTTCTGAGTTGCAAGCCCTGATGTGTAAAATCCCTGATTTGATTTCCACAGGGATAGTGGCCATGCGTACTAATCCTAAATTTCTTCCAAAAGTGGTGGCTGAATCTACATTGCATCAGTCCATCAAGCTTCCAGCCTTCTTCACAAAGCACTCCAGTCAAGGAGAGTACCTCCTCCATACCCTGGATGTACATAGAATTCCTAGATACTGCACTCACACGACTAAAGATATCAGAAAAACAGACCAACTCTTTGTGTCTTTTGCTCACAAGCGAGCAGGCAACCCTGTTTTCAAGCAATGCCTTTCTAGATGGTTGGCCAATTGTATCACTTTCTGTTATGACAAGTATCACAAGACCCTTCCGAGTCGGGTCAAAGGCCACTCCACTAGAGGGGTCACGGCCTCTGCCGCTTGCTTTAAGAATGTGTCAGCGGCTGAGATTTGTGCAGCCACAACTTTGACGTCCGTCCATACCTTCACAAAACATTACAGTTTGGATATTGCCTCTCGCCGCAGAGCAGGCTTCAGGCTAGCAGTTCTCCGGGGAATCCTCACTTGATCCCTATCTAGAAGCTCTGCGTTTGTGGATGGTGTTTCCTCCTCCCTCTTTCTTTTTGTTCCAGACTGCTTGGGACTCGGTCCTACTTGTGAATACCTACTGCAAGAGCCCTCTCAAAGTAAGATAGTACAGTTACGTAAGAACTTAGTTATGGTAGCTCTTCGAGAGAGGCTCTTGCAGTAGGTATTATCTTCTCTCCTCCAACCCCTCAATTTCTTCTTTCAGATATGGGGGTCATATCCTCTTCTCTCCTGTCAGACCTTTGGCTCTTGGCGGGAAAGAACTGGAGAGCAGACATCGGGACCGCCTCCTTTATACTGACGTCTGATGACGCTGGTCACCTAACGTGAGGGCGATCCCCGCCAGAGACTGCTAGCTAGAAATTTTTCCGTGGGGTCCTGACGCCTGGCGGCTTAGTCCTACTTGTGAATACCTACTGCAAGAGCCTCTCTCAAAGATCTACCATTTCAGTAAGTTCTTACGTAACTGTACTTTACTCATCTCTAACATGGATAACCCAAGCTCCCTTCTGGCAGTGCACCTTGGAATAACCCATCAGGATAGCCACCTCCAGTATAGGTTTGGCATCCTCTCCCAAGGAGTTTTCCATGATAACACACCAGGATGGCCAAGGAACCAGAAATACAATCTGCCATTAAGATAGTATTTATCAACCTGGCATTGCAAAGAATTGCCAAAAGGGGGTGAGTTGAGGCAGGCTGCTCCCTGGTTACCTGCCTATACAGTCTAGAGCAAACCCTGGCTATTGGAACCAAACATGTCTGGCCTCTCCCTTTGTCCCATTCCCCACAGGTGTATGCTGGATCTTATCCCATTAATACCCTACTTGTCTGCTGTCCCCAGAACTCTAGTACCGCCCCAGCTTGCTGACCAGTGATAGATGATGACTACAGGTTGCTGGGTGTTAGACCTTGTATACAATGGATACTGCATAGAATTTCAACACCACTGCTTCAAGACTTCTTTCTGGAAGTGCCATTTTACCTCAGTCTGGCCAAAGTTTGAGCTGTACGACAAGCCATGCGCCATCTCTGAGAGAATCTGGCCCCTCATCACTGACAGGGCACAGGCCTGTATTCCCATTCTTCATTGTACCAGAAAGAATTAATTTCTCTTGGCTCTTCTCCACATGTGCATCCATATCTGGGATGATTGGCTCATTCATCCTGCATCCAAAACAGTGCACATAGCTTCTAGAGGCAACATTTGATATGGCAAATGTCATAGTATCTCCCCTCGGCAGACAAGATACGGAACCTCAAGAAGGCATGCAATGGACTCTAGCTCAAAGCTAGGCTTGATGGGGCCAAGCATAGATCTGGTCCAGTTGGCCAGACTACCCTTGCCCGATCCGGCTTCATCTTCTGTTGCTTTGGCATCTATAGAAGCAATCCTTTTTGACCAGGCTGCATGTTACAGCCTGAGCAAGAGCATCTCTCAGATGGTGAACAGAGATGGTAAATCTCAATAAATAGGTCTTGATAAGAAATGGTGAAAGAATTACCATCACAATGGATGCCAGCCTCTTGAGCTAGGAAGCTATTCTCAGCACAAAATCGGCTCTGGGCCTGAAGCATCGGAGAATGAAAGCTTCCTATCAACATTCTTGTGATGCTAGTGATTTTCAGAGCATGCTTTTTTTTTTTTTTCCCAATTTCCCAGTTGACAGGACAATGCTGTGATGTTTAGTTTACCTCGGGCAACAGAAGACACAAAAAGCAAATTTGACAGAGAAGGCTTACTGACTTCTGCACTGTGTAGAAAAAAAAAAATTCAGGCTTTCTCAGCAGTACATTTGGCAAGCACCTTCCGCTGCCATGCGCACTGGCCCAGTCGTTCGCTGCATCCAGGTTAGTGGGAGCTCAGCCACATGCTCTGCCGTCAGTAGGATTCCAGTTCTGGTCCTCATGTGAGCCAAGGCCATTGCAAAGACCACAGGGTACTTCAATACCTTCACAGAACTGCAGTCACTGTGCACAGATTGCCTCACCCTATTATACATATTCCTTCGATGGCCCATGCTTTTGAAGGTCATAGGAAAGTTCCATAGCAAGTTATCAATGCTGATCCTTGGTGCTCCTCTCCCTTGCAGACTGTGGTATTTAGACGAGATAGCCCTGGCAGTGTGCAACCTCATTAGTCTACTGAGTCGAGGAACCTTCTTCATCAGGTCCCAATTCTGTATCCAGAACTTGACAACTTTCAGCTATCAGCCTGGCTCCTGAGCACAGGAGATTCATAAAAGCAGGATACTAAGCTTCAGACTCTTTCGCATAAAGAGCCCTTGATCTTCCGAGAAACTGTCTTCAACATTGATTCTCACTTATGGGCCTGGGGCTGAGGCACTAGGTAGGACGCCAAGGGAGCAAATCTTTTGTTATGAAGGAGCTGGACACAGGTACAGAACATGGCTCCTGCACACCCCCACATGGTGGCATGTGCCAGCTGGTAGCAGTAGCTGGCTCCCTCACTCACCTCAGTTATGTTGTTCTTGCCGGCAGTGCACACCGTGTGAATATAGTGTCTCGGTTCAGCTCATCACTGCTTTGTTCCTAACTTTCATGGTGCTGAGTTTATTATTCCACGATGCAGAACACTGACAAGAAAGGGGCAAAGCCATTGGGGGAAGAAAATGTGAGTCCCATATGCGTCATTGGCCCTGTGGGAAACCCATGGCTGCTCCAGACTGGCAGGTTTGCGTGGCTTGCATTGGACCAGAGCATGACATGGATGCATGCGATGCCTGCTTCTCAATGGACCATCCAGTCTAGAGAACCAAACATTAAGGGTGAGGGTCATCCTATCCCCACCTTCACAGGCAGGCGTTGCACACGTGTGTCAATGGTCAGGTCTTTTGGCCCTTCCCATGGACCTCTGGTTCCACAGAAGGACAGGATCCTCATCATCCTCCTCATGCAAAGACGTCCGAAGCCCAGGTGGTTGGGTCTGTAGACAGCAGGCCCCTTCTGGGCACTGGCTGAGAACCTTCCACAGCCTGCCCTGAGCAGCAGACTTCTTTACTGGCATAGCTGCAGCTGTATGCTGGGTCTGTACTGGTGAACACCTCAGTGTTTTCTTCTGGCGTCACCCATGCCTTTGTCACTCGGCAGGTGGCACCATAGATCATAGAAACATAGACTTTTGACAGCAGATAAGGACTGCTTGGCCCACCTAGTCTGCCCATTTCCCTACCTAGAGGATAAGCTGCAGATCCTATTTAACCAACAGCCTATTTCTTCCTACCCCCCACAGAAATTGCCGTATGTCTGTCCCATGCATTCTTGAATTCTCCCACAGTTTTAGACCCCACAGCCTCCTCAGGAAGGCTGTTCCCTAAATCCACCACCCTCTCTGTGAAAAAATACTTCCTCACATTGCCCCTGAGTCCCCTCTATCTTGATTGTGTCCCCTTGTTCTTGCACATCTCTTTTTCTGAAAGATGCCACCCTCTTGGACTTTGTTGATTCCACTGAGGTACTTAAACATTTCTAACATGTCCCCCTCTCCCTCCTTAAGCTCCTTTAGCCTCTCCTCGTATGGCTTCTCTTGCAGACCCTGCACCATTTTAGTTGCCCTTCTCTGAACTGTCTCCATCCTGTCTGTGTCCTTGCGGAGATGGGGTCTCCAGAACTGGACACAGTACTCCAGATGTGGTCTCACCAACTGTCTGTACAGGGGGATAACAGCTTCCTCTTTTCTGCTGGTGATGCCTCTCCCTATACATCCCAGTATCCCCCCAGCCCTCCCTACTGCCTTCTCACATTGCTTGCTAACCTTAAGTTCATCTGATATGATTACCCCCAGGTCCCTTTGCATTTTGTTGTTGTCACTCCCCCATTGTGTAATCTTCCTGGGTTTTGTTTCCCATGTGCATTACTTTGCACTTCTTTGCACTGAATCCAAGCTGCCATACTTCTGACCATTCCTCCAACCTTGCCAAGTCCCTTCTCATCCTTTCCATGCCTCCTTGTGTATCAACCCTGTTGCAGATCTTTGTGTTATCTGCAAAGAGTCATACCTTTCCTTCTAGTCCCTCTGCAATGTCACTTATAAAGGCATTAAAAAGGACTAGACCCAGTACTGAACCCTGCGGTACCCCACTAGGAACCCCTCTTTCTTCAGAGTGGACTTCATTTACAATTACCTTCTGTGTCCTGTTGTTCAGCCAGTGTTTTACCCAGGCTACCATCCTGGGACCTACTCAAGGCTGGTTAATTTGACTACTAATCTTTTGTGTGGGACTGTGTCAAATGCCTTGCTAAAGTCTAGGTAGGCCATGTCCACAGCCTCCTCTAGTCTACTACTTTGGTCACTCAGTCAAAAAAAATCGTAGATCTGCCTGACATGACGCTCCCACTGTGAACCCATGCTGCCTTGGGTCCTGTGCTCCACCGGCCTCTAGGTACTCAACAATTCTTTCCTTCAGAAGTGATTCCATCACTTTCCCTACCACAGAGGTCAAATTGACAGGTCTGTAGTTTCCTGCCTCTGTCTTGCTCCCACTTTTGTGAAGGGGAGTCGCATCCGCCTTCTTCCAGTCCTCAGGTACCACACCATCCTCCCATGATTTGTTATAAAGGGTAGTCAGTGGTGTCACTAGTTCTCTGCTTAATTCTTTTAGAATTCTGGGGTGAATTCCATCTGGCCCCATTGCTTTGTCCACCTTCAGTTTTAGGAGTTCTTTCAGAACCCTTTTTTCTGTGAAAGGACTGGGATCAACCCCCAGAGTGCTTCTGTTAATTGGATTAGGCACCTCCCCCACTTCTTCTTTTGTGAATACTGAACAGAAGTATTCATTCAGTATCCCTGCTTTTTCACTGTCACTCTCTGCCCGCCCACCCACCATCCACTGCGGTGTCAGGAGAGAGACTGGCACCAGGGCTTTGTCATGCTGTTAAGTCGCAGGTTGTTGCTAGCCACAGTGTTGTTAGCGACACCAGGGTGAGTGGTGAAGCTGAACGTGACAAGGACCTTGGTGTCTGTCCTGGGCCTGGCTCTTGTCGATGCAACAGTGTCACACCAGGGTCATCTCTAATTCTGGTGTTATCTCTTAACACCGGAGTGAGTGATGGCTCTAGGGTTGATACTGAAGCTGACATCAAGTACGGTACCAACCGCAGTGAAGGGGGCGCGAACCAGTCTCTTGAGGTTGTCATCTACCCAGTGCCAGAGATGGCACTGACTCTGAGTCGGATGGCAGCCCAGAGGCAGAGTTCTCCCCGGAAGGCCTTCCTACAGCGACTGTACAGCTCCACTCTCCTCACCTGGGGGGTTCCCCCCCATAGACACTAATCGGGTCACTCGGATGTAGGAGGAGGACACCCTTCAGGCAGTTTTGCCAGGCCCTTCCCTCAGGCGAGATCCCTTGCATAGTTCTGCAGCCCAGGTCAAGGCCCTCGAGACCAGTAGTCTTGTTCCCCCCCCCCCTAGCATGGCCTCACTGCTTCCTGGAGAGGTTGTCCTCATTCATAGTTTCCTGAAGGGCCACTAATGTGAGATGAGCACAAGGAATTTGTTGGTGCCTTACAGATTTTTTTGGATCTGCTACAGAATCCTGACAGTCAGTCTCTCGAACTCTGTAAGCCCGAGTTCAGGAGACCAACTGTCGGAAGACCAACAGGGTCTTAGTGCAATCCGGGGGCAAGCCCACCGCATCCCCTGCAACTAAAATAACCAACTCCGGGGGGGAGCGGACCTCTGAGTAGGTTAAAAAGTTACAGGGGTAACAACAGTGGTAAGAAATTTTTTTCCCTCCTGGGAACAGAACCCAGGTCGAGATCGCCATGCTGGCTCAGTTGCCAGCGACCTAGCCCTCCACACCACGGGAGCAGCTCGACCAGCTTCCTTCCGCATTTTCTCCTTCCTTGTGCATGACTAGGGGTAGGGTAGCAGTTCGTCACATCCACTACCTTGCCCCGTCGGCACCAGCTTCCGTTCTGTCAGTCTGCCGAACTCGGGATTCCGAGTATTGGCATTAGGTAATATTCCCAACTTTTTTTTTTTTTTTTACATGGAGTCTGATAGGGCCCAGTTCAGGTACTTCTCCCCAGATCCAACAGTCCCTGGAGTCAGCACCTCATCCCCATCAGCGTTCTTCTCAGAACAGTGAGACATCATTCAACCTGCCGTTGGCTGCTGAGTAGTACACATTATACCAGAGATTCTTGATGGAGATGATCCAGGTGCTCGACTTGAATGCATTTACAAGCTGAGATCTGGCAGCCCTGCTATTGTTGAGACTCCTTGGAGTTCCCAGTGTCGTCTCACATGTCAATCTTCTTTGGCCTAGAACGTTCAAGGATACATTCTGGGCAATATTTTTGTGTCCAGCCATCCCTAGTGACATGCTCATGCAATATATCATGCACCCACAGGGTCTGCATGTCTGATACTTCACCCTTCTTCGGGGCCTCATGCGTGATGACCTCCAGAGGCAGATTCTGCTCAGCCGGATGCCTTTGGCAGGCAGGTTTTCACCTCTGAATTTGTGCATGTCTGCACACTAGGAACATATGTCTAGCTTTAACCATCACCTGTGGTTGCAGCTAAGCTAACTCACAGGTACATTGCTGCAGAGCAAGTCAGGTATGCCAGTGACCTTTCTCGTTGGGGCCTGGAGGTGGCGCGGCACTAGTCCATGGTGTCTTACCATGCCATGCGAAGGAACCGCAGTCTGCATCAGGCAGACGGCATGGCTTCACCTCTCCACACTGGCATCTTAAGCCTGTTGTAAAGTGCTTAACTCACATCCTGGGTACTCATTTCTTCTCCCCTAGGATCAGGCAAGAACTGTCGGAGAACCCTCATGCTCCTGTGCCACAGGAGCCACAGCATAGGCCTGACCATTCTCTGTTCTCGCCAGACTTGTAAGGAGTGCATAATCTCAGGTGTTCTTTCCCATGCAGAGGGTGGAGGGTTCCTGTTACCCTCAGGGTGAGCCAGCTCCTCCCTTGGAAGAAAAGAAAGCTTGGTACTCAGACCCATAAGTAGGAGTCATTGTTGAAGATCGATTCTTGGAAGATTCTTGCCATAACTGTTGATAGAAACATAGAATGTGACGGCAGATAAGGACCGCTTGGCCCACCTAGTCTGCCCATTTTCCTATTTAACAGATTAGCTGCAGATCCTAATTAACCAACAGCTTACTTCCTCCTACCCCCAACTAGGACTGCCTTATGTCTGTCCCATGCATTCTTGAATTCCCCCACTGTTCTTGACTCCACGACCTCCTCAGGGAGGCTGTTCCATGCATCCACAACCCTCTCTGTGAAAAAATACTTCCTCACATTACCTCTGAGCCGTCCCCCTCTATCTTTCAAATTGTGCCCTTGTTCTTGCACATCTCTTTTCTGAAAGATGCCACCCTCTTGGACTTTGTTGATTCTCTTGAGGTACTTGAAAGTTTCTATCATGTTCCTCTCTCTCTCCTTTCCTCAAGGGTATACATATTAAGCTCCTTTAGTCTTTCTTCATATGTCTTCTGGTGCAGACCCTGCACCATTTTGTCTCCCTCCTCTGGGCAGCCTCCACTCTGTCTATGTCTTTGTGGAGATGGGGTCTCCAGAACTGCACACAGTACTCAGATGGGGTCTCACCAACTGTCTGTACAGAGGATAACAACTTCCTGTTTTCTATTGATGCCTCTCCATGCATCCCAGTATCCCCCAGCCTTCCTTACTGCCTTCTCACATTGCTTGCCCACCTTAAGGTCATCTGATATAATTACCCCCAGGTCCCTTTCCATTTTTACTGTTGTCAGTATCTCACCCCCCATTGTGTACTCTTGCCCTGGGTTTTTGTTTCCCAGGTGCATTGCCTTGCACTTCTTTGCATTGAATCTGAGCTGCCATACATTTGATCTTCCAGAATATCTCACCATTGATGATCACACCGGCTCACCATCCCCCGCTCAAGTAGAACCAGGGCTTCTTTGCCGCTAAGTCTGACAGTGCTGACCAGCACCACTAGTGCTAAGGTATCTCCCCAGTTACACTCCTTATGGAGTGGTTAGTTTTTGAAAAATATAAAAAGGGATTTTGGGGGCTGGGTTCATTGCCAGGTCCCTGCTCCCATAAAAAAATAAAAAACTTTAAACTGAGGTGAGGTCTTTTTCAGGGCCTTCAGGCCAACCCCTTCCTCCCTCCCTCTCTTTCTTGTCCCCTTCTTCCTGCTCAAGGTATATTCCCTTTTTGGGGTGTGTATCCCTACTAGATGCTAAATGTAATCTGTGCCTTAGACTCCATTGGCAGTTGAATTGCCTGCGAGAGGTGCTGTGCACTGTATTTGATCAAGTACACTAGCTCTAATCAACCCACATACCTCTTCAGCAGCAACTGGCCAAAATGTTCCCCAGTCAAGTACTCATCCAGTCTGTCTTCCAGAGCCTCTGGACTTCCTCCAGTGACGCTCAAGCCTCTGATCTTCAGCTGCCTTAGCTTGCCATCAAACCATGTTGAGTCGGACTTCCGGTGACATCAGCAAACTAATGGCTGCTTAGCCCTGAAGCTCCATTCTCCAGCCGACAATAATCATTTGGAATCACCTACTATTAGGATGTCTTCACCTGCAGAACAGAAAAGGAATAAACCTGGGAAACCCCTGCCCACCCAGATGCAGAAATTGAGAGCTTTGATCCAGAGCGAACGAGCGGATGACATGAATTTCCCAGACGCATCGGATGGCCTACTACCACCCGATCCGCATGGTGTGGGTTCCCACTCTGACCTTATTGCAACCATCAGTCAGATGGCCCACACAGTCTCTAAGATGGACCAGACTCTCACTGAACTAAAATCGGACATCAACATTAGCCATAAAACAGACTAGTTAGAGCTCTTTACATCCCAAATCTCAGAACAAGCAGATAGACATGACCGGTTGCTCCTGTATCTCCTTGCCAGGGATCGCGAGCTCACTCATCGCCTGGACGACCTAGAAGGCAGGAGTAGGAGGCAAAACCTGAGGATCTACGGGGTGCCCGAGGGATCGGAAGACGAACACCCATCTGCTGTTGCCTTCCTACAGGGTTTCCTCCGCGAATTGCTTGCCCTGCCAACGGATTTTGACCTGGAAATGGACCGGGCGCACAGATCCCTTGAACCTAGGCCCCAAAACGTGGAGGCAAGACCCTGGTCCATTATTGCCAAACTGACCTCGTATAGAGCCAAGAAGGAGCTACTGCAGAAAGCCTGGCAAAAAGGTTCATTAATTTTCTCCGGCTGCCGAATCACCATCGATAATGACCATACATCAGCGGTGCAGGAGGACCCTCTGGCCAATACTAAAACAACTCTGAGCAAAAAATGTTAAAGCTCAGATTCTTTATCCAGCAAGGCTTAAGGTCTTTACCGAGTCCGGTCCCAAAATCTTTCAGGACTTGCTAGCTGCTTCCCCATATCTGGAGACCCTGGGTATTGCCTCGCCTCTCCTCCTAAAAGAAAAGCTGGAGGACTTACTTGCATCTGCCTGGTCTGTCGCACAAAAAGGAACCTCCCAACCTGGATCCTCGCAGAAGTCCCCACAGATGAATCTTTGCACTGATGTTTCCTCCCTGCTACGGCATTATGGAGACCCCACCATGATAAATAAGGCCGCGCATTTATGGGACAGTTCTGAGGGACCCTCTCCAAATGCTGAACAACAACCTGCTCTGGACACTTGACTGATGCTGCGAAGCTTACACTTTTCAGGACCTGCCTGATCTTTTGAGACGCTCCCTCCCCTTCCTCCTTGTTTCCTCCTAGCGAGGCCCCTACTCCCCCTAGGTCGGTGCTCCCAGGCAATGCAGGGCAGCTGAATTATCTCACTCCAGCACGGTTAAGGGCTACTACTTCCTACCTGAAGCCCTGTGAGTAATTTCTCTGTTCATTTATTTTTTTTCAGCCCTTTATGGGAACGCTGTTGCGGGGGCGGGGTGCTGGGAAGTCCTTTCGTCCCAGTTCATACTGCGACCTGAGAAGACGATTGGTCGGGTCACTGCAGCGGGTTTTTTTCCTGACTCCCTCCGCTGATCGTGGCCTTCCAGTGCACGCTATGGAGCTGAAAAATGTTTTGGTTACTCCTTCCGTGATGTTTATCACCGCAGCTCCATTAAGAATGCATGATGACTCCCACCCATCTCCATCATTCCCTATTAAGGCTTTGCTAGTCCTGGTTTCCTCGCCTGGAGGTTCTGCTCCTTCCAGGCCGCGGGACCGGGCGTTCCCCCATGGGTGATTACTTGGCTTTATTCAAGCAAATACTAGGGCCATGCGACCTACCAGGATGGAGGAACGCGGTGGGGGTCACTTGGCAGTACATCACGACTTTTTGCCCATCTAATAAGGTAACCATAAGCCACCTCTAGGCACAAGTTGGCGCTATTCTGTTCCCCCTCGCTCCGTTCAGGAGGTGTATCAGGCCACCTATGCCTACTCGGCATTCTCTCTGTCTACAGGTCACGGGGGCCCTTTTGGAGTGGGGGGGTACTCCCACGGGGTAACTGTTGGGGTTCCTGGAGAGGAACCGATAGCACAGTGGTAGGGTGACAGCCTTCAGTGTGAAAGGTCAGAGGTTCAAATACCACAGGGGAAGAGTGGGGAAAGAATAGAGTGATGAGGGCCAAAGATGGGGTAAAAGGCTGGTTACATAGTAGAAACAGTAAATTGAGTTGGAATGCGCAGTTTTAAACAACAAAAAAGGAAAGGGACCTGGGGGTAATCATATCAGATGACCTTAAGGTTAGCAAGCAATGTGAGATGGCAGTAGGGAGGGCTGGGGGTATACTGGGATGTATAGGGAGAGGCATCAGCAGCAGAAAACAGGAAGTTGTTATCCCTCTGTACAGTTGGTGAGACCCCATCTGAGTACTGTGTCCCGTTCTGGAGCCCCCATCTTACATAAGGACATAGACAGGATAGAGGCAGTCAGAGGAGGGCAACTAAAATGGTGCAGGGTCTGCAAGAGAAACCCCGTATGAGGAGAGACTAAAGGAGCTTAATATGTATACCCTTGAGGAAAGAAGGGAGAGAGGGGACATGATAGAAACTTTTAAGTACCTCAGTGGAATCAACAAAGTCCAAGAGGGTAGCATCTTTCAGAAAAAGAGACTTGCAAGAACAAGGGGACACAATTTAAAGATAGAAGGAGGGCGGTTCAGGGGCAATGTGAGGTATTATTTCACAGAGAGGGTAGTGGATGCATGGAACAGCCTTCCTGAGGAGGTTATGGGGTCTAAAACTGTGGGAGAATTCAAGAATGCATGGGACAGACATAAGGCAATTCTTGTGGAGGGTAGGAAGAAATAGGCTGTTGGTTAACTAGGATCTGCGGCCTATTCTGTAGGTAGGGAAATGGGCAGACTAGATGGGCCAAGCGGTCCTTATCTGCCGTCAAAGTCTATGTTTCCTCAAAGGTCTATTGGGGTCTCCTTGGATAATTTCTACAATCTTTGGTTATCATCCTGAGTGTTTCATTATGGAAGGAGACCTTAAACTAAAATCACCATGTTTTTCTTAACTCTTTGGATTTGCCCCTTTCCTTTTTCCATGAGTGGACTAAAACACAAGGACTGGGTGATTATTTTTAGGCTGTCAGCCACTATTATGTGACCTTATTAGTCCTCTCCATTTTTGTAGGCAGGGGGGATCTGAGCATTTGATCTCTATAATTTTGGCATATTATTGTTAGTGATGTGCCCTCTAAGGGTCATTAAAGGAGAGTCCCCCCTTTTTATAAACCTTTCACTCCTTTAGACATCCTTCACTGATCGCAGTCTTCTAAACTATTTTGTATTGGTGATTTATAAGCCTGAATTTCAGATGTGTCAGTCGGGGCTTTGGGGGGGGTCATCACAAATATGGTTATGGCTGACCAAAAGGCAAGCTCTACATGGGTCTTTTCCCAAGAGCCCGAGGGCTACCTCCTCTGTTGTAGGAGTGCCCTGTTTTTCTGCATTATTGCAGTTGCCTTACGGCTGGATAACACCCTCCAGCGGCCCCTTGGAAGTCCTTCCACACTTTCACTGAGGAAGAGGCAACAGGGCTTAATAATCATGTTTCTAGGGACATGGATATGTTGTTCATCCACACTGTCTGGCAGGTTCCTTGCCGCTTTAAATCTTGCCAGAAGATCTTCAAGCTGGCTCCTCCAACCCACGCTGGTGGTAAAGCTCTCGGCTCCGCCCCATGACGCCAGATCTTCCTTACCGCTTGGAAGCTCAGGTTCCCTCCTTAACGCTCTGCGTGTAGACTGGATCCTAATTCTCGGTTCGCGAAACTTATTTTAAAATTTTCAAGACTTCGGTCAAGTTTCTCCCTCGCGGCTGCGATGGACATATCGACTCCCGGATTTTGGCAGTGCCCTTGTGGGCAGAAAATGTCCAGGACAGACCCGCATTCCACGTGCGTCTACTGCCTCAGCCTAGAACATGACCCGCAGGCCTGCGAGTTATGCCGTTCGTTTTCGGCCAATGTCCTGGAAGACCGTGCTGCCCGGTTACAGCATGGGTGCCCCAGCGCTACTGGCGGTGAAGTCGAAGGAGGCCCGCTACGCTACCACGCGGCTGGCTCGGCTGAGCAACTTGAGCAGATGATCGCCCTCGAGGAGGAGGCGGCACAGGCCGCATCATCCTCTTCCTCGGTCGCGGCATTTATCCTGCTCTCTCTGGGTACCTCATATTCAGCTTCTTTCAAGGAGCTTTGCCAATCCCTTTCCACGAAGGGAGAGGGGCCATCGGGACATTCCTCTCAGTCCAGAAAGGACAACTCAAAAGGTAAGTCCCATCGTCGGCGTTCGTGGGAGCGGGAGAGGTCCCCTTCCCCGGACAGTCGACACTCAACTTCGGTCGAGGTTGCGGCTAAGGCCTCTGGCTTCACGGTGTCCCCGTCAGGTCAGCCAGCCGAGACACCCATCGTCGCGGTCAAGATTTTTCTCGACCCGTCGGACGGGCTGTCAACTGGTAAAGCCGACTACCCTTCTTCACCGGTTCCCCCGGTGGAGTCCGAGGACCTGCCTGCGCCTCTGGTGCCGCAGTCCCCAGTTAAGGCTTCCGAGCGAGGGAAGAGCGGTGTCCCCGCCTTCCCAGACCCGTCCTCGGAAACACTGAGGAGCTCGGTCTCAGACATCGTCTCGGTTCAGCCGATCCGCCATCGACGGTCTCAGCACCGAAGTAAAGCGGCACCGCCGCTCATCCTCGTCTTCCTCAGAAGGGAGGCTTAAGCACAAATTATTATCGGCCTTCTGAGGACCTATTGTGGCAGCAGTTACTTCTGTCCGTGAAAAGCCATTGCCACTCGCCTTGCCGCCATCAAGTGGCTGTCACCCAAGCGGCCGAAACAACCCCTCGCTGTGGCGAGGGTGCCCAAGCCTGGGCGGTTGTCTGGCGAAACCAGCTGCCTCACCGATTGTGGTGGAACCTCCGCCTTCACAACGAAATCGAGGCGCCGACCAAGGACTCTCGGTCGGGTCAGGGCCTGCCCACAGGTTGTCGGTCACCCTCACTGTGCACCGTCCTCGGCAGGTGGAGGGTGGCTCAGGCCCCAGGCAGCTCTTGTCGGACCTCGATCCCGACGACGACTCCTCCCTGTTCCTCCAGGCCCATTGGACCTGAGTCTCCAGTGGCTGAAGTCGATGGACGAAAGCTCACCGTCCTTCATGGGTCTGCTTGCTCATCTCGGAGTCCACCGGGATGCAGCTCCGAGCCCATGTCAAGTGGGCCGAAGTATCCCTCATGGAGATACTGGACGAGGGGATTCACCCACGGAGGCCTTTCCGGTGGCTGAAGCCATTGTTGGCCCAGCCTTGGAGCTTTGGCAGCGGCCTGCTTCCTGTCCTGCGCCTCGGCCAGGATGGCCAGGATGTATGCGGTGCCTACCGGCTCTTTGCCCAGTTTTTCAGAACACCCCTCCGCCAAGGGGTTGGTCACTGACAGCGTTTTCCGGCGTTCTGGGAATGCTAGGGATGTGGACAAGCCCCCCAAGGAGTCCAAAAAGCTGGACTATGCCGGGCGCAAGGTGTACGCTGCGTCCTCCCTTGGCTTCCGCCAGGCCAGCTCAGCCGTGCTGATGCCGCCCTTCTCCCATGCTCTCATGGGCTCCCTGGATGAGGTGATCCTTCTTCTCCCGGCCGACCTGCAGACCACGGTCTGGCAGGTACGGGACCAGGGTAGGGCGGTGGCTAAACAGCAGCTCCAAACGGCTCTGGACATTGGAGACTCCTATGCCACATCGGTTGCGGCCGCGGTGGCCTTGCGCCGCAGAGCATGGCTGAGGTTATCCACCTTAACGGCGGATACCCAGCACAAACTGGCGGATGTCCCCTTCCTGGGGACCGACCTCTTCGGCCCTGGAGTGGAAGGTCACCTCCAGCGGATCGAAAAGTCCAATGCCACTCTGGACTCGGTCACTTCCGCCCAGAAGGACAAAGGCTGCCGACAGCAGCAGCACAAGTCCTTTCATCCTTCTGTGCCTGCGGCACGTCCTGCCCAACAGCACCAGGCCCAGCAGGCTCGCGCTTGGCATCCCAAACCCAAGCCCCCGGCTTCCTCCAATAGGAAGCAGGGAGGTAAAGGCCCAGGAGGTCCCTCGGCCGGTCCCTCCTCTAAGCCTGCTCAGTGACGGGTTGAGGGGTGTCACCCCCAGCCCCGTCACTCCCCCCTGGGTTCCCCCCATGGGGGCGGCTCCGCCACTTCCTTTCCGCTTGGTCCATTATCACCACGGACCGTTGGGTGTTGGAGGTGGTAGGAAAGGGCCTGCCCCTGGAGTTCAAGCAGGCCCGCCCTTCCGAGCCGCCGCCCCTGGGGGGGGACAGGTCGCAGCCTCCTTGTCAGCTCGCCGAGCCGATATCGCCCTGCTCCTCGAAAAAGAGGTGATCAGGAAGGTGGCGGATCCTTCTCCAGATCCGGGTTTGTGTCCAGGTACTTCCTGGTCCCAAAACGGACGGGGAGCTGGCGCCCCATTCTCGACCTACATGACCTGAACAGGTTCCTAAGGTCTCGGACCTTCAGGATGGTCACTCTGGCTCAGATAATCCCATCCTTGGAACGAGGCTTGTGGTTCTGTTCTCTGGACCTCCGGGACACGTTCTTTCGCGTCCCAATCCGTCCGTCCCACCAGAGATTCCTCCGCTTCAGGGCAGAGGGATCCCTCTACGAGTTCCGGGCCATGCCCTTCGGCCTTTCCCTATCTCCCAGGGTCTTCACCAAATGCATGGCAGTGGTGACAGCATTGCTGCGGCACCGAAGGGTCCGGGTGTACCCCTACCTGGACGACTGGCTGATTGCAGCCCCCTCCAGAGCGGAGGTGGAGCAGTCCAGAGATCTGGCCCTCCAGGTTTGCTCTCAGGTTGGCCTCCTCATCAACGAGGCCAAGTCAGAACTCGTACCAAAGCAGGTGGTCCAATTCATCGGGGCAGAGCTCGACTCTCTACGAGCCAGAGCACGGCTCCCGGCGGACAGGGCCAAGGTTCTTTCCTCCTTTGCCCAATCATTTCAGGTTGGGCAATTGCTCCCTGCCCGGGACTTCCTGCGCCTCCTGGGCCTCGTGGCGGCCTGCACCAGCGTGGTCCGTTGGACCCGCTGGTACATGCATCCCCTTCAATGGGGGCTGACCAGCCAATGGTCACAGCACTTCGATCTGTTGGATCAGCTAGTGACAGTGACCCAGGGGATGTGGAACGCTCTCCAGTGGTGGACCGTTCCGGCACATCTGCAGGAGGGCATCCCGTTTGTCCGCCCCGAGCCGACGGTCTCTCTATTGACCGATGCCTCTCTGATGGGTTGGGGTGCCCATCTGGGGGAGCACAGAGCGCATGGCCTGTGGTCCCCTCGGGAGTCCCGATGCCACATCAACCTGCTGGAGCTTCGAGCGGTTCGTCTAGCCCTCACCGCCTTCGCTCCGTTTCTACGGGGTCAAGTGGTTCAGGTTCAGACGGACAATACCACAACCATGTACTACCTTAACCGCCAGGGTGGGGCGCACTCCATGCCTCTGTGCAGGGAAGCTCTCCGCATTTGGTCACTCGTGCGCAGCCTGGAGGTGGATCTCCTCGCCATTCATGTGGCAGGAGCTTCCAACACCCTGGCCGATGCCCTAAGCCGGATAGGGGCTGCGTCCCACGAGTGGTCTCTCCTGCCGGAGGTAGATCAAGCTCTGTTATCCCACTGGGGCACGCCTCAGGTGGACCTGTTTGCCTCCAGGGGAGAATGCGAAGCTGAGACTGTTTCATGCCCGCCCCCCTCAGCAGGGCTTGCTGCAGGGGGATGCCTTCTCGAGGCCGTGGACCCCGGGCCTCTTCTACGCCTTTCCCCCATTTCCCTTGATCCACAAGGTGCTTCTCAAGGCGAGGAGGGACAAGGCGCAGATGATTCTGGTAGCCCCAGACTGGCCCCTCCAGTTCAAGTATCCAGATCTCCTCAGTCTCAGCTGTAGGCTCCTGAGGCAGCTTCCAGCCTGCCTGGACCTGATCTCAGTCAATCAGGGGAAGGTATTCCATCCGGACCTTCAGTCCCTGCACCTGACGGCCTGGTTCCTGAGCGGCTAGAGTTCCAGGCCTTGGGTCTTTCCGATGAGGTCCTCAACATCGTTGAGGCGTCCCTTAAGGAGTCGACCAGAAAATGCTATGCCTTCAAATGGTAGAGATTCTCCCATTTGGTGTCAGGACAAGGGCCTGGACCCTTCCTACTGTTCTTTGGCAAGCATTCTGGACTACCTGTGGTCCCTTTCTCAGCAAGGGCTTCAGTCGACAACCCTTAAGGTGCACCTGGCAGCCACCTCTGCTTACCGGGCGCGGGCCAGGAAGCAGTCTGTGGCTCAGAAGATGGTCAGGCGCGTTTTCAAAGGCCTTGATCACATATCCCCTCCGGTGCGTGAACCTCCACCTCCGTGGGATCTACTGCTGGTATTGGCTAAGCTCATGGGCAAGCCATTCGAACCGATGCACAGGTGTGACATCTCTCACCTGTCGTGGAAGACCGCCTTCTTGGTGGCTATCACGTCAGTCAGAAGGATGGGAGAGCTCCAGGCGCTGTCCTTCGAGTCTCCTTATCTGGTCTTCCACAGGGACAAGGTTGTCCTGCGCCACCACCCAAAATTCCTTCCGAAGGTGGTGTCGGAGTGTCACCTTAACCAGGTGTTGATTCTGCCGGTGGTCTACCCTAGTCACACCTCGGAGGCCGAATGTATTCTCCATACTTTGGATCGTAGAAGAGCGCTCGCTTATTATAAGGAGCGGATGGCTGAAGTTTTTGGGAGAGGTTCGCCAGCTGTTTGTCACCTATGCTGAAGCCGCACCTGGCAGACCTGCAGCCAAGCGGACGATAGGCAGGTGGGTCACCTCCTGCATAGATCTCTGCTATAGGTTCGCGGGCATGGAGCCTCCCAGAGGGATAAGAGCTCATTCTACCCGCCATACCGTTGTATCAGTGGCTGCTTCCAGGGATGTCCCTATCCAAGAAATCTGCAGGGCTGCTACCTGGAAGTCAGCACACACCTTCATCACCCACTACCACATCAACCTTGAGTCACGCCGGGATGCTAGTTTTGGAGCCTCGGTTCTCCAGTCTTTATTTCCCAAGTAGGGGGTGTGCGCCTTGCCTTCTTCCTCTGTGGATGAACAACATATCCATGTCCCTAGAAATACAGGTTACTCACCTGTAACAGGAGTTCTAGGAATGGTATATGTTGTTCATCCACACGACCCACCCGACCTCCCCGGCTTCGATGCACAACCTGGCTTCCCGCGGGCTAGATCTGGCGTCATGGGGTGGAGCTGAGAGTTTTACCACCCGGGTGGGTGGGAGGAGCCAGCTTGAAGACCTTCCGGCAAGATTTAAAGTGGCAAGGAACCTGCCAGACAGTGTGGATGAACAACATATACCATTCCTAGAACTCCTGTTACAGGTGAGTAACCTGTATTTCGTCCCTCCTCCTTTACTTCTCCTGGCCCCACTATGGTTCTGGCCAGTGTACAAAGTTTGTGCACTCCACAGGGCTTCCCCGGTTTTGTTGCAAATACTTCTTTGTCTACAGTTGTTGTTTCTTGGGTTACCCCAGACATCGGGGTACATATATCATTAAATTGGTCAGTTTCTCGGAGACTCTATAGAGCATTGGAGGCCTAGACTAATGTTGGTGGCCCATTTGGTCCAAGAACCCCCTTTGACCCTTCGATATCCAAGGGATATGTTTATCCTAAAGCTAATCAGTTTATTAGAATTAGCTATAGTTTTTAACAGAGATGTTACTTGTTTAAGCCCACGAGTTTTTGTTATGGGCTTTTGGTTAGATAAAATAATCTTAAAACCCCCTTTTGAGGGGAGGTAGTTTTGGAATGTAGTAAACAGTCACAAGACGGCAACAAATCAGTCAGAGGTTACAGTGCAGTTGCAATGGGTTAAATGGATTAATACAACAAATTTATTATTTCTGTTTGACAAATGGCTCACAAACACCTGAAAGTATATTCATTGAATGTGAATGGTCTGAGTAGTCCGGTAAAGAGATCTAGAATAACGCTAGTGAGGAAATCCAATGCTGATATCGTTTATATGCAGGAAACCCACCTGACTCCTGAGGAGCATGGGAAACTCCGGGGGAGAGGCTACTGGCAGGTTTTTTTCATCGGCCATGCCTGGTGGTAGGAGATGGAGGGTTGCCATACTAATCTCACCGCACGTTCCCTTCTGGAAAGTCAGGGAATGGGCAGATCCGGCCGGCCGACTAATTATAGTCCAGGGGACCGTGCATGAGCAAGAACTGACCTTAGCCAATATCTATCTCCCTCCAGCCTCAAATACTCCCACAATCCGTTTTCTCCTAGACGTAATTGAGATGACTAGGGGAACTCTAATTCTGGCAGGGGATTTCAATATTGCCCCGAACCCAGCTTTGGATACCACTAGGACCCAGCCCGGGAGGCAACAGGCCTTGCACAAATTTTTTAAACAGTTTGTGGGGAGGTGGGGTGGCTGGACGTATGGCGTTCCTGCACTCTAGGGACAGGGGGTATTCCTTTTATTCTGTGGTCCATGAGACCTATACAAGAATAGATCATTGTTACACACAGAGGGAGAACCTCAGTTCACTGGTTGATGCTACACTGGGCACTATAGCACACTCAGACCATGCACCACTTACCAGCATATGGAATCTGGATTTAGAGAAGCGCAGTACTAAGTGGAGATTTAATCCCATCCATATGAAAAGTGAACAGTTCAGAGAGTTTCTCAGTGAGAAGATTCTCGGAAATTATTCAGGGTAACTCCACCCAAGAAATATCATCTTCCATTCAATGGGACACCCTGAAGGCAGTCCTGAGAGGTCACCTGATAAAATATTCAGCCATGTTAGCAAAGGTACGAAAACAAAGACACAGCTCGAACAAACACTGCAGTTCCTTCAGCTGGCACATTAGCAAGGAGACCACTTGGTTGTTGCCCAGATAAAGCAGACTAAGAAGGACTTAGATGCTTTATGCCTACAACAAACGGAAGTGGCATTGGCATACCTGTGTCAGAGATATGGCAAGATTGGCCCTCGGGCCTCCTGCCTGTTGGCATATCGTCTGCGCCAACAATGTAAATTGTCCACTATTAAAACAATAAAGGACCCCAACACAGGAATACACCACATCAAGTTTAAACAGATATCTCAAGTCTTTTGCCAATATTTTAGAGCCCTCTACACTACAGACCACAGGACAGATCCCCACACTCACCAACACCTTTTTATCGGCCCTAGAGCTACCTAAACTTAGTCTCGATCAGCAAAACAGCCTAATGAGGCAGATTTCGTCGGAAGAGTTGATGCTGGCCATCTCTAGGTCCAAAACTCAAAAAGCCCTTGGTCCTGATGGATACGGGGCTGAGTTCTTTAAAGGCACAACTCAGCTAATTAATAAATTTCTCCTGGGTGCTTTTAACGAGGTCCTTTCTGGGGAAACGCCTCTCCCCCCAGCTGGGCGTATGCAACAATTTCCACTCATCCTCAAGTCAGATAAGGACCCTTTACAGTGTGGCTCATATAGACTAATCTTGGTGCTTAATATGGATTATAAGTATTTTAGGTCCATTCTGGCCCGGAGGCTGGATACGATCCTACCTACTTTGATAGGCCTCGATCAAACAGGCTTCGTAAGCTCTAGATCAACCTCAGACAACACCTGCAGAGCCCTTCACCTGGTACATGAAATGCAATCCCGGGAAGATCCATCGGTCCTTTTCAGCCTAGATGCTGAGAAGGCCTTTGATCGGGTGTCATGGCCCTTTCTTTTTGCCACTATGGCGGCAATGGGATTCCCATCCCCCTTCATTGCCATACTACAGAAAATATACTCCTCTCCACAGGCATGCGTTAAAATACTCAGGTCACCATTCTGAGTATTTCCCCCCTCTTCAGGGGTACACGTCGGGGTTGCCCCTTGACCCCTGGTCTTTTTGCCATTTTTATAGATCCTTTGGCCCAGGCAATCAGGTCGGCACCGGGGATATCGGGAGTAAATATAGATGGGACAGAGCACCGTGTAACTCCTTACGCAGACGATGTCCTACTGTTCCTCACTAACCCCTTACAGTCCATCCCTTCGGTCTTCCAAATCCTGGAGGAATTTGGATCACATTCGAGCTATAGGCTTAACACCAGTAAGACTGATGCTCTTACCTTTCACTGTATCCCTCCAGAGTCACTAAAGGAGATCTACCCATTTCGTTGGGGACTCTCCAAGCTGAAATACTTAGAAATATACCTTTCCCTTAGAGCTGAAGATGCCGTGAATAATAATTTCCGTCCCTTCACGTCACAGATGAAGCAAGATCTCGGAAGATGGAATATCCTACCACTGAATATGATTCAGCAAATTGATGTGGTGAGGATGGTGATTCTCCCAAGGGCCCTTTATCTTTTTCAGAATGTACCACTTAACTTATCGAATAACTTTTTCAGTGTTTGGAATAAGGCCATTTCAAAGTTTTTCTGGGCAGGAAGACATCCCAGAAGTAAAATGAAGACCCTCTTTCTCCCTAAATCGCAAGGAGGACTAGCACTCACCAATCTTAAATTATATTACTGGGCCTCTCATCTGTCCTTCATCACTCAGCGTCTGGTCAGAGTGTCTCCGGCCCGATGGAGGGAGATTGAGGAGAGTGTACTCCCCCATCGGGAATACCAAAGGCTTATTTTCTATAAAAATCCACCCTCGCTCAACCAGCTGACTTGACTCTAAGCCCCTGGATCATACACCAAATTCAGGTATGGTACCTAGCACGTAAATCCCTAGGGATTACCCCCTTCCTGGTCGTGCTTTGCCCGATAGATTTATTGGAAAATTTCTCTCCAGCTGTTACTGACCACACATTTCATAATTGGAGACATACCCATCTTACAAAGCTCTAGCAGCTCCAGATGGGACCCTTTTTTAAAGAATTTGGGGAGATCAGACAAGAATTTCATCTCCGCCAATCGAACTTTTTTTTCATTACCTACAACTACAACACTATTTTGAGTCCCTCCCCCTGAGTGTCCGTTCCCCGGAGGAATACCCACATGTGGTTCAGCTTCCAGCAAACATTAAAATCCCAGAGGTACCACACCCCATCTGTACCCTATATAAGTCTTTGGTGGAAACAGCAGGTGGAAATACAATGGCGTTAAGGGAGAAATGGAGTGAGGAATTGGGTTCCCAAATAACACCACAGCAGTGGGGTACAATTTGCCGTATAACATCGAGAATCACCCACTCACATATGTGGAGACTATTCTCTTGGCAACTATTAATAAGATTCTTCTGTACCCCAGTAATAACCTCACACTACCACGAATCTGGCTCTGCAGCCTGCTGGCGCCTATGTGGTGAGACTAATGCCCATCACTCTCATGTCCTGTGGTCATGTCCAAAGTTGCAGCCCTTTCTACAGGCCTTACTTGTGGAATTAGAGGATCTCTTTGGGATCAGGCCTCCCCACAGTGGGGAATTCTTTATCCTGCACTTCTTTCCCTGTGAGCTACGAGATCCCCATTGCCAGTATCTGCCAGGTATCTGCCTTTTAGCAGCGAAGAGAGCCATCGCTAAATGCTGGCTCACAGCGTCAATACCCACACTCTCAGACTGGAGGGAGATAGTAAACCTTATATATAGATTTGAAAGAATAACATATCATCTAAGCGACAAAGCAGAACTGTGCTCCCTGAAGTGGAGAAGATGGATATTACATGTTATGACCAAAGACCCACACTTTGTACCCTAGTAATTCTTATTACCTATTTCTCTGATCAGACCTACTATACTGGGCTTATAGTCCAAGTCTTAAATTAGGAGGGCATCACTATAATATGGTACAACATTAACAATTGATGGATAGGGAAAGGGTTTCTGATTCCTTTCAAAAGGAGAGATGGAGTCAAGGTGGGTTGAGAGGGAGGGATATGAGGAGGAGAATACCTGGAGAGAGACAAAGGGCGGTATTTGGACAAGACAGACCAGACTCGGACACGAGGTTTTACACCTTAGGTGAGACGGTGTCATTTTGTTTACTGTATGGTATAATAACTTATGTGACTTGTAACCCTGCATAAACAATGATTTATAAAGATGTGCAATGTGACTGTAAAATCTCAAAATCTCTAATAAAGATATTTGAAAAAAAAAAAACATGTTGAGTCACCAGCCCAGTAACCCAGTGGTAGCATTACCACTTCATTTGGGAACGAGCATGGATTGACGTGGACTGGCCTGGGAGGAAGAATTCAACATCTTGAGGACTACTCTCCTTCCTGGGGTGGGGGGACACATGGGACTAGCCTTCCACTATAGGACTGCTACCTAGTGGAGGTCTGGCAGCAGCACAGAAGGCAGAACACTCAAGCAGAGGGGCTGCTACTGGATGTCTGACACGCATGCATGTCACAGAGTGCATATGCACATGCTCCATTGCACGCAGTGCCCCCCAGGGAGAAGGGGGAGGCCGGGCTGCCACAGACTCTCATGTAGCTGGCCAGCCACCATGTTCTGATCTTCGTTAAGTGGTGGATAACTAGTAAGTCTGTGATGGGGCTTGGGGGGATGGTGCTGCCAGGCAGACCCAGTAGCAGGGAAAAAAAGCTTTATTATACAAAATGTATACCATGGCAAGCTTTTATAAGAGACTAGGGCACATACATGGTACAGTGCAGTGGAGTCGAACAAGGTGCCAGTGGCCCTATTATAGGCCTCTGCCCCTATATCATAGGCCCCCAACATACTCCGAATGTCCAGCATGCCCAGTCTTTCAGGCACCAACCCTCTTTATGGATAGCACTGAACCATCTCCATAAGGAGCGGGCGAGGGAAGGGGGTGGTGATCAGAGGAGGACTTCACTGTACAGTCATCTGACCAAAAGACCAGATCAGTCTTGTGGCTATTAATCTGTAGCCCTAGGGAAAAAGTGTCCAAGGCATCGTTGTGTTGGTGGGTACCAGAAGTAACAACTTGTGCGAGGCCCAGCAAATCCCTCAGCTGGAGGAATCTTGACCAAATCATGAATATTTGTCATTGATTAAGGCATTGAAGTTGCCCAGAATTAACCATTCGAGTGAGCAGATCCAGAAACAAATGGTTTGATGCCTTTTGTTGGACCAGCATAGATATGATAAGAAAACAGCTAAGCTTCTGAGGAAGGACTTGGTTGGTCCGAGAGCTTAAGCACTGTTTTCTTTTGTTACCTTTTATTGGACCAACATAGATGTATCAAATCATTTGTTCCTGGATCTGTTCTTACATGGACCAATACGGCAACTAACTATTCTGTGTGCCATTTGGGTGATGACACCCTGTCAGTGACAAAGCCTGCCAGGCAGGAAATCCTTTTACACACACCCCAGCCTGTGTCCAGCAAAGGTGGTGCACCTGGAACCCCCACACACACACACACACACACAAAATGCATAACCACCATTCAAACAAGATGTTTCCTACTGGGTGTATTAACTCAGCTTTGACATAGACAATTGAAACTACCCCTCTGACAGTGCACTGGGGAATAACCCATCAGGATAGTCACCTCCAGTATAGGTTTGGAGTCTTCTTCTAACCAGATCTCCGTGATGTGCGTGCACCAGGTTGACTGAGGAACCAGAAATAAAATCTGCCATTAAAGCAGTGTTGTTTCTCATCAACCTGGCATTACAAAGAATAGCCCAAATTGAGTCTGCTCTTTAGTTACCTGTCTACACAATTTAGAGGAAGCCCTGGGTATGGGAACCAAACGCATCTGGCTTCTTTCTTTATAAAATGGCGAGAGAAAATCTCAACAAGTTCAGAAAACCAGGACCGCAGTGCAAAAAAAAAAAAAAAATCAGTGTGCCATTAGAATGCTTATTTTTAAAATGCTGCCTTTTGTTTCCCCTCGCTAATATGGCTCATCTCAAACTTGCAGCCAATCAAGGACACGCTGGAGCCGCTCGCTGTTTACACCTTTCAGCCGAAAAAACAGACAAGTGCCTGAAAAAACTATAGCCTGCCGTCACTTTTCTCTTTATTTCTAGCAGCTTCAAGAAACATTAATTTTAAATAAAAAGAAATACTAATTCTTACCGTGGTCAGAGCTGCTGATCCCACTGGCGGTCCTGCATCATACCCCCACCGTGTCCAGTGGCAGTCGTGCAAAAGGGTGGGGTGGGCTTCCAGTGATGTCATGAGTGGATGAGCAGGGGAATTTGACAGCTACATCTCCACTTAAAAACAGAGTTACAGCCGTTAGCTAAAAATCTGCACGCTTCAAACAGCTGAAAACATCCCACAATGGCAGGTCGTCAGAATAAAGGGACTCCAGGGACGCTGGCTGGAAAATTAAAACTGTTAATGGCCAAAGAAGAAAATCGCCACGAGGGCAGCTAGGCCTGGGATGCCTCAAGCGCAGTCCCTGGTGTCAGTTTGGTCAGTGGAGCCGGAGGTTGAACTGGACGATGATGGGGAACCCATTTCCCATGTTGATGTGACGATCAATAGTTATAACTATTGTTAACACAATTGAATCAGCCCTTGCAGATTTAAAAGCCCACCTTAAAACATTGGACAAAAAGCTGGGAAGCGACACCGAGGGAGGTGAGCGAGGCCAAAGACTCTCAGGACACTCATGGCAGGCTACTGATGTACCTCATGAACAGGGACAGAAACGGAGCCCGCTGCAACAATTTCAGAATCAACGCAGTGCGGGAAGGGGCAGAGGACAACTTCCCGTCCATTCTAGAATTAAACGGCTTCTTAAAACAGTGCTCAAAATGCCACAAGGTGCACCTCTAACACTGGAGGGGGCACATCGATCACTGGGGCCAAAACCCAAGGAGGCAGGTACACATTCCAGATCCATTTTGGTGAAAATGTTGCACCATCAATCTAAAGAGCTGGTCCTGGCTACAGCATAGAAACAGCAGAAAAGCAGCAGATTTATTTTGACCAGGAATTCTCACCAATACTCCAGGCTAAGCGTCAAAAAGCTTACTGGGTCGCTAGACAAATCGAAGAGAAAAAAGGCTTGAAATCTCATGTACTGTGCCTGGCACGCCTGAGGATTTTCATGGAGGAGGGGCCCTGAGTTTTTGAATCAGTACTTTCGGCAGCTAAATTACTAGAAGGATGGAACACTGAAGTGCCAGATCAGCAGATGGAGGAAGAACTCAGGATATCGACCTGGCAGGGAGCAGCAGAAAACTGCAGCGGATGGACGCAGAACTCCCCCGCCACCTTGAGAGAGACATGACGTCCCTGATTAAGAGATACGCAGAGGAGAAGGGGACCACTAAGCCAGCTGTAGCAGGGGGACCAAAAATCGGCTGAGAAGAAGAGACCATTGGGTTGAACAAAGCCCGACTGAACTTTTGTGAACTGTTTGCAGACTGTTGCACAGGTGATGCATTGAAGCTGATGCATTGCTCCATGTAAAATGGAAATAAGGTAATCTCTATGCTACTAATAATGTTAATGGATGGGGAGGGTTACTTGTTAGGATAAAAAGAGGGATTGGGAGGGTAGGAGGTATAAATGGAACCACACTCGGTGGGGGGAGCGATACCCATATCTAAAGAAGAGGCACAGAGGGCTTAGAACTAATTAAGCGAGAAATGAGCCTGAACCACTAGATGCGGAGGGAAGGTCTCGAGTTAACTTACACGAGTGGGGAAAATACTGAAGAATGGGGAGGGGCATAAGGGAGCATAATCGAACTAGAAGAAAATGAATGAAGCCCGGAATAAAAGTACAGAAATGACAGGAGAGAAACAGCAGGGGACAGGGAGAGAATAGGGTAAAGGTTAAAAGAAGGGACAACCCGGGGGGGGGGTCCTGCTGAATACACAGATGAGACTGTGCGGAAAGACTACTCTGGGAGAAGGGGCTTGGGGAAGGGGTCAGCAGTAACGCCCACTTGGCACGGTTAAATCGTGGAAATCAGTTACAAGGAATTAGACCAATGGTAGATCCGGGGAGAGGGCAGCAGGATGATCCCTCAAAGCAGAAACCAAGAGGAGAGCACGAAAAGAAGTGAACGGGACAGCCACAGATCTCTGGAAGAGAGGGCAAAAAATTGTCAAATTAGAGTTTAAAATGGGGAAGAGGGATTAATACAATAAGAGGGAACATTGTTTGTTGTAAGTGACGAATACAGTAAATAGGTGGAGGCAGGTAGTCTAGGTTTTGGCTGCTTGAGAGCTTGTAAGAAGTGATTTAACATGCTCCGTGGAAGGGAGAGTCAACCTTCACAATCCAACGGGAGGGATCATCCTGGTCCGGATCACCCGGGTCGAGGGAGGTGGTAAAACTGGCTGTGCTCAGTCCAAAACATCGTTCAGGTCACCTTGAAGTCAAAGAAGGATCATCCATATGCAAAGAAAAGTTAAAAATGTTAAGGTTGTTCTTATTACTGTTAGTGTAAATACAGTAGTTTAAAGTTTCCATGGATAATGTGCTAAGAAAAACAAATCTGCGAACATGCAGAGAACGGGGTAATGAAAACAGGATATCTGATCCAGTCCCAGAGTGAGGGTATACCAGGGTCCAAGGGGGAGGAACAAATGACTTATAATTATGGGTAAGCTCAATATCACACCCCTGAATGGTAAAAGGGATTAATTCAGTGGTCAAAAGGGTAAAGGTGCTTTGTCACCGGGCGTGGGTTTAAGATAACAGTTTCAGGCAGACCACAAATCAGGTGCATAAAAAAACGCATGGTTGCATTTATCATTTTCAAGTAAAATATACAGAAAGCAAAATGGTAAGTCAGACAACTGCTTAGCTTCAACAGTTTCTAAGGCGTTTCTTCAGCCTAGCATAAATCAAACCGTGTGAAAGCACACACTACCAGGAGGTATTTCACCTTCCTCAGCCCTCTCCTCCAGATGAGGGGAATAGCCTTCAAACCCAAGGGGGGGAGGGGGGAAACATACTGGGGGTGGAGGTTTCAGAAGGAGGATGGAAGTATAAGGAACCTGGGTGGTGGTCAACAAAGGGGATCAGGGATAAGGGGTGGAGGTTGGTGTTAGTAAATGCCAGGAGCTTGGGAAACAAGTTGCCAGAGTTCCAGGCCATGCTGTTCCAGTGGGGGGGTGGATGTGGTGGCGGTCACGGAGACGTGGGCCAACAAAAACCATGGCTGGGACCTAAACGTGCGGGGGTACACTATGGTTAGGAAGGATAGAAAGGAGGGCAGAGGGGGTGGAGTGGCTATGTTCATTAGAGATGACATAGAAATTGCTAGGGTAGAAGAGGCAGAGGGAAACGTGGAGGCCTTATGGGTCACCTTACGATCCCCAGCAGGAGATAAGGTCAAGCTGGGTGTAGTATAGCCCCGGGATGAGTGATGTTCTAGAGGATGGTTTGCTGGACAACATCATTGCCCAGTGTGGACCAAAAGGGGAAGGAATGGTGTTGGTGGGGGACCTTAATATGCCAGATACAAACTGGGGAACCATGTCCTCTAAGGTGGCCAAGGAGCAGAGGCTGCTGGACGGCTTCCAGGATGTGTTCTTAACACAGCGTGATGGAGCCCACAAGGGAGGGGCATGTCCTGGATGTGGTTCTGGCAGATGGGGATCTGGTTGTAGAGGACCCCCTGACTGGGAGCGACCACAATACTGTCTGGTTTCAAATAAGCATGGGGGGGGGTGAGATCTGGGACACTGGCAGTGGACTCCAGGGGGCAGACTTTGTGGGCATGGGAAATATTCTCAAGGATCACTTAAAGGGGATTACATCAATGACAAGTGTGGAAAGGAGATGGGAGGTCATAAAACGAGGACTTCATGAGGCAGTCAGGATCTGCGCTAAGTTGAAACGTAAGGGAGCAAGGTCACATAAACCATGCTGGTGGTCCAGTGAGGTACAGGTAGCGGTCAGAGAAAAGAAGGCGGCCTATAAAAAATATAAAACAACAAGAGGAGATAGGGATAAGGAAATGTACCATCTTGCATCTAGAAAAGTCACCCGGATGGTGAGGGGAGCAAAGTCCAGTAAAGAGCAGCGGCTGGCACAGGGGATACATGGAAGGGAAAAGGGGTTATTCCGGTTCATTGGGGAGTGGAGAAAAACTAAGGGCCATCTCAGCAGATTGAGATCAGAAGGAGGGTGGGTGGAAGAGGTGAGGACCAGGCAGAGGTATTAAAGTACTTTGCCTCTGTGTTCACTAGGGAGGGATGGGATATCTACAAAGCAAGGCATTATGGGGATAGAAGCGTCAGTGAGTGGGATCAGGGAGCAACAGAAATGGAGCAAGAGGGAGGAGAGGTACCCAGGGTGTCACAACTGGATAAGGATAAAAAGGCCAGTAAGGTGGAGGGGACGGGTGATGCTGTCTCCGCCAAAAGGGTGTGGTTAGCCCACAAGGCCGTAAAGAAAGATAAATCTCCTGGGCCGGATGGCATTCATCCGAGAGTACTATGGGAATTGGCGGACATACTGGCTGCACCCCTGGCAGAGCTCTTCAACAGGTCACTTGAGACAGGGAGGATACCTAGGGATTGGCGAGAGGCACATGTGGTGCCAATCCATAAAGGGGGATCGAGGGAAGTAGCAGGTAACTATAGACCCATCAGTTTGACCTCGGTGGTGGGAAAATTATTGGAGAGTATACTAAAGGAACGATTGGGGGTGTACTTGGAGGAGGTGGGAGGTCTGGATAGTCAGCAACATGGGTTTGTGCCAGGTAGATCGTGTCAAACCAATCCTGTGGAGTTCTACGAATGGGTAACATCAGAACTGGACAGGGGTAAGCCTGTGGTTGTATTATTCTTGGACTTCAGCAAGGCGTTTGACTCTGTCCCCCACAATGGTCTGGTGGAGAAACTGATGGGGTTAGGAGTAGGCCCTTTGATGGTCAGATGGATTGAAAACTGGCTAGCTGGGACACCCAGAAGTAGTGGTCTGTGGGGAGTTCTCGAACCCTAGAGAGGTTGGTAGTGGGTACCAGGGCTCGGTCCTGGGTCCAGTCCTGTTTAATGCATACATATCAGACATCAAGGAGGGTATAGGGTGTGAAATGAGTCTCTCACTGATGACTCCAAGATGGGAGCAGTAGTTGAGGGAGAAGAGAGGAGGTTGGCCCTGCAAGGACCTGGACACCCTGGAAGCTGGGCTCACACATGAAAATAAATTTCAATATCACCAAGTGCAAGGTTTTGCATCTTGGGAAACCTAACACAGGTACACCCTGGGAGGGCTGAGGCCTCAATAGGGGAAAAAGACCCACGGTCATGGTGGATGCATGTATGAATAACTCTGAGCAGTGCAGGAGAGCGTAGCAAGGCAAACAGGATGTTGGGATGCATAGTAGGGGATCACCTCTAGGAACAAGGAAGTGATTCTGCCGCTGTACAATGGACTGGTTAGACCACACCTTGAGTACTGTGTACAGTACTGGAGACCACACTTGAAGAGGGACATACAGCTCCTGGAGAGGGTACAGAGGAGGGCAACTAAGATGATACGAGGGCTATGGGATTTGATGTATGAGGACAGACTTGAGCAGCTCTGCCTGTTTTCATTGGAGGAGAGGAGAGACGGGGGACATGATTGAGGTCTTCAAGTGCCTCCAGGGAATAAATAGGGTAAACATGAAGGGGATCTTTAGACTAAAGCAGGGAGGTATCACCAGAGGGAATGGTTTGAAGGTGGAAGGGTGAGGGGGGAAAGCGGAGGAGGTTTTTCACTGAGAGGGTGGTGGACCCTTGGAATGCACTGCCTGGCGAGCTGGTTCAGAGATCCACAGTGGAGGGCTTCAAGAGAGGGTGGGACAGACACAGAAAGTGGATGCATCAGATGATGGCCTGTCCCAGGGGGGTGGGGATGGATGATAGGGGTTTCTGGAACACAAGAGAGGAGAGGGCCTCGGCACCCAACTAGGGATCTGAGGTTCAAGCAGACTCGATAGACCGTAAGGCCTAATCTGCTGGCAAATAGTATGTTAGTATTCAACTGACCTCCCTATCATTTCTTTTCAGCACTGAGGCAGGGTTTTTTATATGCTCACTAGCAGTTGGATAAACTATTTCCCCCTGCCTTTTGATTAATTGCTAGCAGTATAGCCTAGAGGTTAGATTAACAAGCTGTGAATGAGCTTGGTGCATCCAGCAGGCCAGACCTTGGTTTGATTCTCACAACCTCCACTTGCATACTGTGTGATTCTGAGCAAGTCACTTAACTGCCCAGTGCTCCCAGGTCGTCCCTGAAAACAGGCACTTGTGCCTAGTGGGCCTAACCCGGTTACCAGAGACTTAAATAAAAAAAAAAATAGACAAAACTAGCCACTGTTGCACCAAAGAAAACAGTTATTTAGCACCTGTAGCACATTACATAACTTGTTTACAACATTGTTAAAGGTCAGAGCCAAGGTCAGAACATTCTGTGCTCTCTTAAACTATCCTGCAGGGTCGTATTACCTCATGCCGTCTGCTGTAAAATGTATCTTTTAGAAGGGAGCTGCTAACATCTAGAAAAAGCAGACACAAACTTTTGTTATTCTTCTATTAAAACTACCCTCTTAGTTTTGTTTTATGGCCAAAGACCAGAGAAGAAAACAATATATAACTTCAATATTCTTTGAGAGTTTTGGCTGGTTTAAATTTATTACAGGGGTGTCCACTATGACAGGGGTTACCCTATACCACATTCCCCCACATAAGAGGGCAACTGTCCTACAGTTGTCCAGATCTCAACTAACACCCTGGAAAGGTGTGGTGCTTCGGCCCACTCTCACCTGAAGCTTTGTCTCAGGATCCCTTCCAAAAGAAAAACATTTGTAAAGTATCCTTTTCACAGCCATGCAAATTCCTTGAGACATTTTACAAGTTCACTACATTAGTAAACTGCAAAACATTACATATACCAGGAGAAAGAACTATCAACAGTAGTTTTATACCATCTACTGACTTTCTCTGGCCAGATGCATTTGAACGGCTGGACAATCCAACACCCAGTAGAACTGCCTTCCAGGGGGGGGTGCTACCTTGCTGTGTCCCCACTTAGACATTTAAAGGTGGGCTAGTAACATACCATGCTGTATGCCTAACAACCTGTCCCTAACCTCTGAGTTTACGTATCAGATCTTATACACTACTAGTGGTGTTGGCCACCACCTTGCCCTTCCTGTTCTATGTGGGAGTCTCCCCCTTGCACTTCACCCTCTGGGTTACTCCTTCCACACCACTATCGGGTCGCTATCTGTCTGCCCCTTTAACAGGTCTTATAGGATGCTGCCACCTGCCTGTACATGCCTGGCCAATAGAAATACGGGGTTAGTCTAGCCAAAACTTTCCCATGCCTTAGCTGCCTCGAGTGACTGGAGTATGCATACTCCATCACCTTTTTCCTATATGCCACGGGCACCACTACCTGGGCATCCACTTGCTACGTCCCAGGATTGGACCTCATATGATAAAAGAACTTCCTTCCTGAGTTCATACCACCATAACCTGTTTCCCATCCTTGATTTTTGCATACTCACTTAACTGAGTTACTTCAGGATCCCCCACCTACAACTTTCACCAGTCAACATCAGGAGAACAATCATTTTTTTCAGGATGAGTTTTAAAACATGCAAAAGTCCCGTCAGCCAAAATGGCTTCCATCTTGCTTGAAGTCTTCTCCCCCAGTAATACATTGCCAGTCAGAGTCCTACCTGGGGTCTCCTCCTCTCGTTCGCTGTCCTCCACCAAATCGTAGCCTGGAAAAATGGCAACAACAGGATCTCCACAAACGGTCGCAAATGCTCTGTCTGGGGGTCCTCCTCCAGAGCCCATGGATCCTGCTCCACCACCGATTCTTTTTCGACATCCTCCAAGTGGGACCTCTCTAGTAGTTCCTGGCATCTGCGCTCCGCCTCTCTCCGGCGTCGATCAGCCTCCAGCCATCTCCCACTTGTCCAGTGAAGAAGCCGTATCAGGGTCTCTATTTGGCCATTAGGTCCGTCTCCTCCCATCCATGGTGCCTTACCCAAGTCACCATCTCCATCAGGTGCTGTTCTCCTCATCTATGGCGCCATGCACCTCTGTCTGTTATCCTCAGTACCAGGTCTGGCACCAACTGACTTAACTCCCCATTTCCTCAGATTTTCAGTCAGATCCCACTGCAGACAGCATATGTCGCTGGGCGTGGGTTTAGGATAACACAGTTTCAGGCAAACCACAAATCAGGTGCATAAAAAGCACATGGTTGTGTTTATCATTTAATTTTTATCAAGTAAAATATACAGAAAGCAAAATAAGTCAGACAACTGCTTAGCTTCAACAGTTTCAAAGGCTTTTCTTCAGCCTAACATAAATCAAACGGTGTGAAAGCACACACTACCAGGAGGTCTTTCACCTTCCTCAGTCAGTATTCAGCTGACCTCCCTATCTCTCTCTCTTCAGCACTGAGGTAGGGGCTTTTTATAAGTTAACTAGCAGTTGGAAAAATAATTTCCCCCTGCCTTTTGATTAACAGCAGACATAACATAAAACTAGCCACTAGGGGGCTACTGTTGCACCACAGAGAACAGTTATTTAGCACCTGGAGCACATTACATAACTTGTTTACAACATTGTTAAAGGTCAGAGCCGAGGTCAGAACATTCATTGTCAGTGCCGAGGTCAGAACATTTTGTGCTCTCTTAAACTCTCCTGCAGGGTCATATTACCTCATGCTGTCTGCTGTAAAATATATCGTTTAGAAGGGGGCTGCTAACATCTAGAAAAAGCAGATAGACTTTTGTTATTCTTCTGTTAAAACTTCACTCTTAGTTTTGTTTTATGGCCAAAGGCCAGAGAAGAAAACAGTATATAACTTCAGTATTCTTTGAGAGTTTTAGCTGTTTTAAATGTATTCCAGGGGTGTCCACTATGACAGGGATCACCCTGTCACATGCTTGCAGACCTGAAAAAAACTAAATACAGACATAGCATTCATACAGGAGACCCACCTCTCAGAGGCGGATCATGGTAAATTACAGAGGGGATTGGTAGGCCAGGTACTGGCATCTTCACAAATCAGCGAAACGAAATGGAGCAGCAATTCTAATCAGGAAAGGGCTAGGCTTAGAGGTCACCAAGATCAAAGAGGATGGGGAGGGAAGATGGATACTATCTGAAAACTTATCTGTGGAATATGGCTTTTTTAGATAATTAAGTTATTTATTAATGTTTAGATTTTATTATAAATATTCTATTTTGTTGATATGTTGATTTTTATGTACATGTTCTGTTTTCATGTAGTGTTTTGAACTGTTTTTAAAATTGTTCAGCACCTTGATATATTGAAAGGTGCTATACAAATAAAATTATTATTATTATTGTCAAGCACAATACAGGGAGAGAAGGTCCACATGCTAAATATATATGCTCCATACACCTAAGCAGCACCCTTTTTCAAAGAAATACTGGAGGAGGTGACAAACTTAACAGAAGGCCATACAATAGTTGGGGGAGACTTTAATTGTGTGCTAGACCCACAAATGGACAGATCATCAGGGAATAAAAACACAAAAGTAGCAAGTAGGACTCTCAAGGTGCTACTAACTGAACAGGGGCTGGTGGATGTTTGGAGAGAGCAGCATAAGGGCACACAAGACTACACATTCTTCTTCCACCCACAGCACAAATACTCAAGAATGGACATGTTTTTTCTGCACAGGGCGGTGCTACACCAGGTATCTAAAAGTCAATTTCACCAGATCAACATCTCAGACCATGCACCAATCACAATAGAAATACAAATAAATAGAACACAAAGGAGCACAACTTGGAGGTTCAATACTTCTTTATTAAACGATAAATTGTTTAAACAGCAGATGACAGAACGCACAAAAGATTATAGGCAGTTAAATGCAGATGGGGAGGTAGAGGAACCAGGTCTCTGGAACGCAATGAAGGCGGTTCTCCGAGGGCATATCATTAGTTGGGCATCATTGAGGAGAAAACAGTGGCAAGACAGCAGACTCTGGAGGAGAGATTAAAAGAGTTGGAACAAATCCACAAAAAACATCTGAACAAAAAAAAAAAAAAATCAAACATTAGGGCAGAAATACAGGAACTGATGACTAAAAAAAAAATTGAGGGGCAGCTTAGGTACACAGTCCAAAAATATTGTGAAGTGGGAGGGAGGGCAACGGCCCTACTAGCTTTTAGTCTCAAAAAAGAAGCAGCAGATATGTGACCAAAATCAGGAAAAAACAAGGCCAGGCAGGAAGGGCACCCCAACCGGAGAGAATAGCATGAGCTTTTGCAGAATTTTATGCAACCCTCTATAAAGAGGAGGAGATTATACATAGGAGGGAGAAAATCCAGTTGTTTTTGCGGAACCTGCCACTCTCCAACCTAACAACAGAGGACTGCACAATACTAGATGCCCTAATTAGTGATACAGAGGTCAGTAGGGTGATAGCAGGACTCCCATCAAACAAATCCCCTGGGACCTGACTGATTCAACACAGATTTCTATGAAATATTTGCAGAACAACTAGCCGCCCTGCTAGGTAAATTGTACCGTCACTGCCAAAAAAAGGTGATTCACCACACGTTGAATGATGCCCTAATTACAGTGATTCTCAAGGAAGACGGGAACAAAGAATTATGTAAATCATACAGACCCATATCACTACTAAACCAAGATTAAAAATGTTCACCAAAATTGACTTCTGGTGATGTCATCAAACTGATGGCAGCTTTGGAATAGAGCTCTGATCTCCCCAGCAAATAAAAACCCTCAGATCAGCAGATAGAAAGATAAAAAAATTATTAAAATAGCGAAATAAATGTCTGGGGGACATAAATCAGACAGATCCCATGGAAAAAAGGAACAAATAAAAAGGATGGAGGAGGATTGTCATCAGAACGAGAAACCAGCAGGAGCGCATCTCCGGCTAACAGCATGGCATACGCTCTAGATACAGATCAGGAAATGGAACACCTCTCGAGATCGTGATTAGAAACAATTATGGCAGAACTGAGAGCCTTTAGAGCAGAAACTAAATCGGAATTTCAGGTACTAAATTCGAAAATGCAAGAGATGGAAAGAAGGATAGAAAGAACAGAACAATAAATAAGCAGAAGAGATAAGGGAAGTGCATACAGCGGCAGACTATCTTGTACATGTGCAGGAAAAATTGCAAGAAAAGTTATTGGACTTGGAAGCACGATCCCGCAGGGATAGCATCAGAATCTATGGCCTCCCGGAGGGTGCAGAGGTGGACCGCATGGAGGATTTTATGTCTGACTTACTAAAGGATGTACTAGAACTGCCTGCTACTTTTGAATTTAGAATAGAGAGAGCCCATAGATCGCTATCAAATAAACCAACAGATCCTCGGCCAAGACCACGTTCAGTAGTGTTGAAACTATCAAGTTATAGGGACAAGGAGCATATCCTCCGTACTGCATGGCAAAAAAGACTGGTGAAATACAATACTGCCAGATTATTGTTTGATCACGACTATCCAGTGGAAATCGCTAAGAAAAGAGCTGCATATTCACAAATTCTGAAAATATTAATGGAGCAGGGGGTAAAATTTCAGACACCATTCCCATCGAGATTAGAAATCAAATGGGACACTGTCACGGTAGTGTATGAGAACCCAGAAACAGCCTTGAGAGAACTACAGCAAAGAGGCTGGATTGCACAGGCGGGAGGAGAGGAAGTGCAACACCCAAAACTGGAAAAGGCACAGTGGAAGAAGATGGCGAGGAACAGACTAGGCCGAAAGACATATCAGACGGTACTGCAGTCACTCTTGAGACGTACGAAAGCTGCTAGACAGGACAACGGACAAGGAGGAGAGGCAAATGCAAAGTGGAGATACCTGAGAGGTAGAGACAATAATCGGGACTGGCATTGAGAGAGCTAGTAGCGTCTCGATACAAGGAGAGTAAGAACTTGAGAAACCGTGGATCCTAGATAGAGACCATATTACAGTTCGATTACCTGGACTGAATTAACATGAAGAATGAGGCCCGATTGAACTATGAGAGACTGATCAAATAAGGGTAGAAATAACGGGAAAGGGGAGGAGAATAGGGGCGGAGGGGATGGAATAACCATACTGAATGGATGGGGGAGCCCTGAAGAAAGATAACGACTATGTTATGAATATTTTAAGAAATAACTTGAGGTTATGGAAACCATCAAGACATCTGAGGATAAAATAGGGGTAATATGGGAAATAGGCGGAGCGTTACAGATATAGAGAGCTATCCTAAGCAAGGAAGGGAAAGAACTAAGCTATGAAGGCACAAACGATGGGGGAGGAAAAGGTAAGGGAGAGATTTGAATAATGGATAGGGGGGAGGGGGGAACGTAAATGTGAAAAGGGGCCAAGAAATACTCAATAGGGAGCGAAGGGTAAAGGAAAAGAGGAAGAAATGGAACACCAAGAAGGGGGTATATGGGAATGTAAAGAACGGGCAGAAGACAGAATAGGGATTATAAGGAGGGAATTAAGGAATAGAGAGAAGGGTAATCAGCATTGAGAGGGGTAAAGTATAAGGGAAAGGGAAGGATTTGGCGCTAGAGGAAGTAGAGTTCCTAGGAAATACAGAAAGGAATGGGGAGAGAAGATGGAAAGAGGGTTCACAAAATAAAACAAGGTCTCAAAGAGAAAGGGACCAGGGAGGAGGAATTCACATGAACTCCTACGAACCTCCCACTAAGGGGATCTCCCAACAGGGAACTCCCTTTAGGCGTAATAGAGGAAGTAATTATACTTCCTCCAACCTTGGAAGCGGTTATGTAGATAGTTATAGAGTTGAAATGTTTAATATTGTTACGTGTGTTGTGGATGTTGTTAGATATATGATGGTGCATAGGAGTCAAATGAACATTAGAATGAGAAGCATACAGAAAGAACAAGGAAGGCAAAGCAAGGGGAATGGAATATATGGAATGCAAAGTAGAAAAGCAAGAATGTATTGCACTAGAAAATGACTAGTCAGAAACAAGTAAATGTATGCTCTCTTAATGTTAGTGGAATCAACAATCCTGTAAAGAGAGATAAGATATTAGCCCAAATGAAAAGACAAAGACCGAACTTCCTACTATTGCAGGAAACACATTTAAGCAAAGATAAACATAACAAGATAGCGAAGTTTGGGTTTAAAACAGTAGTAGCCTCATCATATAGAAGAGGGAAACAAAGGGGGACAGCAGTATTAATTCCACATAATACTCAGTTTCAGCAGATATCTATACGGATAAAGAGGGATGACTGGCACCGGTAGTGGGTAACTTAGCAGGACGTATGATTACAGTAGCATCAATATATATATACCACCAGGAACAGAAACAAAAGAAGTGAGGAAGTTATGTCAGATAATAAGAGAAACAAAAGGGATCCCTAATCTTAGGGGGAGACCATAATATGATATATATGATTCTTTAGACACATCTACAAAACAACCTCCCAAGAGAAAGGCTCCACAGAGGATGGCCATCAGATATTTCCAAGATGTACAGTGGGTAGACGTATGGCGATATAAACACCCTAATATAAGGACATACACTCATTACTCTGCTCCACATAAAATATATACAAGAATAGATTATTACCATATGTCCAGGGAATCTTTGTATATGGTACAGGAATGCGAGAGTATTCCTACCCCTATTTCAGATCATTCAATGTTAACTCTCCAACTAGAATGGTCAAGTGAAAAAAAGAAGAACTTTGTGGAGGTTTAACAATTTCTTCCTGAATCAAAAGAAATGGTAGAACAGAGGATCCCCCAAATTATCAAAGAAAATGAATCCCCAGACTTAAGGTAATATTATGGGACACAATAAAAGTGGTACTGAAAGGAGATATAATTAAATACACCTCATATTATAAAAAACAAAATCGGCAACAAGAAAATTTAGAAAAACAGCTAAGGGAGACACAAGAGAGACATGCAGCAGGAGACGTGAGTTGTGAAAGTATAATACAAGAAATTAAAGGTAAATTACAACATATATTAGATGCTAAAACAGAGCAAGCTCTACAATTCTTAAAAATATTACGAAGGGGGACCGAGAGCCACTAGACTGCTGGCCCATAGACTCTGTAGAAGAATAACGCAAACAATTACACAGATTAGAGATCCACGGGGGGGGGGGCAGCTAGTGAGACTACCACAGTTGATTGAGAAGGCTTTTAAGAAATACTACCAGAATTTATACACTCCAGAAAAGGATACAGACAATATACAGAGACATTCTTGCGAGGATTAAAATTACCTAACCTTACGGATGAACAACAACAGGGGCTAATATCCCCAATTACAGAGAGCTAAATAAAGCTGTCACAAGTCTTAAGACCCATAAAAGTCCTGGCACAGATGGATATACAGGGGAGTTCTATAAGTGCTTTCGAGGGAAGTAGATGGCTGTCCTCATGGAGACATTTAGAGAAATACAACAAAATAAGAGCTGCCCAGATACATGGAGATATGCTACCATTACCAGCCTACCAAAACCGGGAAAGGATAGCACAAACTGTAACTCATACAGACCGGTCTCAGTACTGAACATAGATTATAAATTATTTACATGTATTATGGCTAAAAAGATAGAGGGATTATTGCCTCACCTGATAGATCAAGATCAGACAGGGTTTGTGACAAGTAGACAAACACATGACAACATCAAGAGAACACTGCATGTGTTGCACTATGCCTCCCTTTCTGGAACACCCTTCCTGCTCCTAAGTTTAGTTGCAGAGAAGGCTTTTGACAGGGTGGCATGGCCTTTTCTGAGATCTGAAATGGAGAAAATGGAATTTCCAAAAGAATTTAGAGAGATAGTAGACTCTTTATATGACAACCCTATGGCATATATTAAAATAAACGGCTCAATATCATCACCAATAAACCTTAAAAGAGGAACCAGACAGGGATGCCCCCTATCGCCCCTTTTGTTTGTGATATACCTGGAGCCCTTGGCACAAGCTATAAGGCAGCATAGATAATGGGAATACAGTTAGGAGGAGGACAACATAAATTGGCTCTTTATGCAGACGACCTCCTGATGTACCTAACAAATCCAGAGAGGTCCCTGGGACCACTCTGGTCAACATTAATAGATTTTGGAGAATTAGCAGGCTATAAAATTAATGTAACTAAGACAGAGGTACTGGGAGTAAATTATAAACCATCAGATCAGGTGGAATCTCATAAGTGTAAATGGAACACTCCTACACTTAAATACCTGGGTATATGGCTGAGTCCAGAGTATACAAAATTATACGACCTTAACTATAAAAAACTTCTAATACAAATGCAGAGTGATATAGATAAATGGGGATTGATACCTATACCATTCATACAGAAAATAGAAGCAGTCAGAATGGTGGTGTTGCCATGATTTCTGTATTTGGCACAAACTATCCCAATTGTAATTCCAGAGATTTTTTATAAAAAATTAAATAAGAAAATAATACATATGGGGGAACCAGAGACCAAGAATAAGACAATCCATACTACAACTCTCAAAAGATGAAGGGGGCCTCTCCTTACCAAATTTTAAATATTACTACATAGCATCCCAGATTCGGACGGTGATATACTGGCTGCACCCTAAATATGAGGCAAAGTGGAAAGGAATAGAATTAGCAGAAGAAGATATAAGACGACCACATGGGGCTCTACTGGTAGATAAAGAAGGGGTGGATGTGGATAATCCCTATACAATGTCAATGTTACAAGTTTGGAGACAGATGTTGAACACCAAGAATATGTCAGAATGGAGGCCCATGTTTTATTCATTGACACACATAGAGAATTTCTTACCAGCAAAAATGGACCTGGGGTATAGGAGATGGGAAAGGAAAGGATTACATATAGTATACCAATTCCTGAAAGAAGGAAATGTAATGAGCTTCTCACATTTGGAAAGCACATATGAGATAACACAGAGAGATAGATTCCGATTCTTCCAGATTAGGGACTATATAAAAAGTATCAGGAAAGAATGTTGGACATTATATCCTACACCCAAGATTATAGAGATAATACAGAAAACTGTAGAAGGCAAGACAGAGCTAACTCACATAATATCCTACTTATATGTGGCAATAAGAGAAATGGAGGGGGATTCAGTTGATTCCATTAGGAGAGCATGGGAAAAAGATTTGAATGTCATAATAACAGGAGATGTATGGAGAAATTATTTATCACATATACAGTACATAAAAGTACATCATCACCATGTTGGAGAGAATTTACATGGAAAAATGCTGTCAGGTTTTTCAGAACACCAGCAATCCAGATGCACTTTAATAAGGGGAAGGAAGGAAGTGGCATGCTGGAGGAAATGTGGCGAAAATCAGGCAACACATGGGCACACATTTTGGAGGTGCCCAATAATACAACCTTTTCTAAAGGAGGTACAAGAGGCAATTAAGAGTATAATTTCACCCTCTATAATATTGAATGTACCATTATACTTTTTATTGGACTTTCCAGAGGGAAGTAGGGGTATCAGGACAAAGAAACTCCTGTTGATATTGATAATAGCTATTAACCAGTTTTTTTATGTTTTTTTTTTATCTCCAAACCCACTACAGTTAAGACAATGGCAAAATATAGTGATAGATATATATCATATGGAAAGGCTTACAGCATTGACAAATAAGAGATATGCTCAATTTGAGATAGTATGGAGGAGATGGATATTATATATCACCCCAATGAGACAAGATTTTGTACCCTGAAAAGGGAAAAGTCAAGTCAGGAAGACTGGCTTAGACATAACTAGGTATGAGATATAATTATGTATGAAAGAATTTTATACAAGCGAGAGCATGTATAGACTAAAAGATCAGAAATGACGGAAATATTCCACTGAATGGATTGTAATAACCTGAAGAAAGCAAGAATCAATTCCTATGCACATATGTAGGTTGTAAGTTGAAATGAAAAGTAAAAAAACCTGAAAATAAAGTTTAAAAAAAAAAAATTTTCACCAAAATCATGGCTACCGGCTTGCAACAGGTAGCCCCCACACTAGTCCATCCGGATCAGACAGGGTTTATCCCAGGGAGGAATCTTAGGGACAATATAAGAAGGATGCTAAACATTCTAGAGGAAGGGAAGACCAGCAGGGACCCACAAATTGGAGTATTGATTGATGCAGAAAAGGCATTTGACAGGCTGAACTGGGAGGTGCTGCTGGCAAGCATGAAACAGATGGGGTTCACCAAAAAATACCTACTAGCAATTGAAGTAATATACCAAAATCCACAGGCCAAGGTTAAGGTTAATGACACAATATCATAGAGCTTCAATATAGGAAGGGGTACCAGACAGGGCTGCCCTCTGTCCCCTCTGATGTTCGCAGTTAGCATTGAACCCCCGGCCACAGCAGTTCGGACCAACACACACATACAAGGCATCAGAGTGGGAGGGGTGGAAAATAAAATATCCATATACACGGACAACACGGTCATATACCTAAGAGACCCATAAACAACGGTTGATCATATGCTAGAAACACTACATCAGTATGGAGAGGTATCAGGGTTTAAAATGAACATCAACAAAATGGAAATCATACAGGTCAGTGGTCAGGTCCCTGCAGAGATAAAACACCTGCCGGGTAGATAGGATGCAGAGTTAGTGAGATACCTGGGGATCCAAATACCCAGATGACTGAACCAAATATATCTAAAAAAAAACCTGGGAAATTAAAGAAGGAAATATACACACATATCAGAAGGTGGGCAAAGCTCCTGACTTCATTTTCAAACAGGGTGGAAAATATTCAAAATGAATATCCTACCCAGGTTTCTATTCCTGTTCCAAAACCTGCCCATTCCAATACCTAGAAAAGATTGGAAAGAAAGTACAGACAAAATTAGTGCGTTTATTTGGCAAGGCAGGAAGCCCCACATAAAATGGCAGCTGTTAATGACACACAAAAAGGGAGGGTATGGTGTGCCCAGTCTCAAAGAATACTATGTGTCGGCCCAGTTGGGAGATCTGATCGATTTGACAAATACCCACAAAGAAATCATGTGGAAGACCATAGAGGAAGGGACTAACGGAAATACACATGGATAGCCGGATATGGGAAGTACAGTCACAGACCTAGAGGGGATAACGAACAAATGGATAAGACACACATACCAAATATGGGTGTTGGCAGAACAAAGGCTGCAAATAAGTGATAGGCAAACACAGTGGACACTGATCTGGAAACATAGCAGATTTGCACCAGCCAGACTAGACTATGTTTAAGAGATGGGGGCAGAGAGGGCTAGAACTGATAGCACAGTTTGTGACCGGGCAGAGTGTCAAGCCCTTCCAACAGTTAAAGGGGGAGTTTGGACTTCCACAGTCAGATTTTTATTTTAGGTACTTACAGATAAGACCATGTATTCTGGAGGAGGGGTTACACAACCAGCTAGGAAAAATTCAGTACCCTTTAATAGAACAGATTCACATCCTTACCTAGCTACCAGCCACAAGGCAAGTTTAGTATGCTTTTTCTTGCTGCCAGCTGCCCAGTTCCTCAGCCTGGTCACGGACCCCTGCTTCCAAATCAGTTGCGCCTTGTCTGTACCCCCCCAGGGCAGAGTTGCGGCACCGGCCCCTAAGGTGCCGCAGCATCGGGATAGGTCGGGCCGACCTGGGAGCGATGGAAGCTGAGGGTGGGCTTCATTCGGGGCAGCCAGGGGAATTTTTTCCCTGGTGTATGGGGGCGGGGATGTGCAATGACTACCGTCTGCCCTGCCCCCTAAGCACTTTGGCATCAGCATGCCTGGTGCACCCAGCCTCCGCTAGGTGTCCATGTTGCACCGAACACACTACCCCCCCCCCCAGAGAAGGAGAGCTGTCTTCAGATGCTCAATCCTTCTTCCCTGGCTGGCTCTCCGATGTTCCAGATCCGTTTCCGGACTCGGGTCACAGGTAGGCAACCTGTGCCAGCGGGCCGGCCACAAGGCAAGTTATATCCAACCTTTACAACTACTTAATGAGGACACTTGAGCAACAGAGGTGGGTAAGATCCAGACACAGTGGGAAAAGGAGATGCAGAGACAGTTGCAGCCCAAGGAATGGACATGGGTCTGGAGTTCAGTACACAAAACTTTTATCAGGCAGCCGGAGGGAGTTCAGGTGGAAGCTGGTGAGCAGATTTTTCATGACACCGGATAGGACCAGACACTTTAAAGCAGGGTAGTCTGGTACCTGTTGGAGAGATTGTTGGGAAACAGGCAACCACACACACACACACACACACACATATACGGGGAATGTGGGGTGTTAAGAACATTCTGGACTGAGGTGCAGGACTGGATCACCAAACTCTTGGAACTGCCGGGGGGCGGGATTGGAGGGCTGGAACCTAATAATTGGGCTCCACCCCAGACCAGTGAGAGGTAATGCTAAGAAATACCTCTATAACATACTGGTAGCAGTGGCGACCAAGGCCATAACCCAGAGATGGCTCAGCAACACCCCACCAAGGTTACAAGACTGACCTAAGAATTGTGAAAGAATACAGGAGATGGAATTAATAACAGCCAGGCTTCATCTTAAGGTTGAAAGATACAACTCCAGGTGGTTACCCTTCTTCCATCTGATAGAAGAGATGGAAGGGATCCCCATATTGGATCAACTGGCCCAGGACTAAACATAGTCATAGTAAGATTAGTGAAGGCTTATGACTTTATTATTTACTTTCCAGGATCAGACACTGGGTTATGGAGTGGCTTCCAGGATCAGACACTGGGTTATGGAGTAGCTTCCAGCCTCACATGATGCCTTGGAAGAAGGGAGATGTGGACAGAAGCTCTGCAGTGCTCTTCAGACCATTTACTAGACCCCATGAGGAGGTGGTAAAGTGCCCATGTACTCCCCCCCCCAAAAAAAAAAAAACTTGGATTTCTCAGGTTAATATGCGGACCATCACCAGATAAGCCTTCACTGGATCAGAAGGGAAGCCGATTTGCTGGTATAAATGGTAAACCTGGACACCAATGCCACTCACAGGGAGGGACTCCAGGGTTATAAATTATACTAACCAAGATGCACGCAATGAAAAAGCGAGTTAGAATTTGTTTAAAATGGTTTTAATTTTGTTGAGTTTTTCTTTCTACAGTAGAGTTAAGCAAATAGTTCAAGGCAAGCCAGGTACAGTAAAAATGGGTATTTTGAATAAAGAGATGTAAACAATATATTTAGAATGAATTTAGCAGTAGAAAGGTGTATACACAACCCAAAGCAGCACGTGGAGGAAGCCAAGTAATCATAACTATGAACACGATATATATTGTAAGAATGAATGGGCCAAATGTTGCTGCCAAACTCTGCAAGTAACTGCTTAACTCTTATTTTGTACCAAATAAAATATGAGTTATTTAAAAAAAAAAAAAAAAGTTTCAGGCATTATTCTCTTGATACTGGCTCACTCATGGAAGATGCAGCATCGGGGGATTACTTCCGCACACTCCTTAGGAAAGAGGAGAGCCGCGCGATACTGAATGTCCGTTTGAAGATGGGACATCTGCTAGGGCTGCTGTGTGTGTGTCCGTCCACGTCTGCGCACACAAAAAAAAAAAAAATACAGTTCTCTGTCTTTCGCTGCTGTCCCGGGTGGAACTCCTTTCCATTCAAAAAAAAAAAAATCCACAACAGTACATGTTGGGTGGGAGGTGATGTTCCTGCATCACTTTGTCCAGCATAGAAATAATGATGTCATTATGTGGTAGGTGGAAGAACTATTTTATCTTAAATCAACATAAGCAAATCTTATTTTCCACATATAAAAATTATTTTTTAACTAAAAGGCTGTAAGAAGGGAAGGGGGCTTTATAAGCACAATAAGAGACTCCAGGGGTGTGTGTGGAACAGATTTTGCTGCACTTCCAGGGACTGAAGGCACTCGGCCTGTTGCCTCATGCATCCCTGGGCATGTGGTAAAATTTGTCCCATGCATGACCCGTTGTGTCTTATTGCTTACTTGTCCCATTCCCCGTAGTTGTTCCTGGTCCTCAGTATCCCAATCGTACCCTCTCTGGTTGCTTTCCCTGGAAATCTAGCACCGCCCCTACTTGCCGACCAGTGAAAGAAAATAACTGCAGATCGTCGGGTGTTAGACCCTGTCTACAATGTATTCGGCATAGAGTTTCGACACCCTCCACTTAAAGACTGCTTCCTGGAAGCACCCATTTCTTATGATCCCGCCAAAGCTCGAGCTGTACAACAAGCCATGTGCCATCTCTGAGAGAAAACAGCAATTCATCCGGCCCCTCATCACTGACAGGGTACAGGCCTGTACTCCCATTCTTCATTGTACCGAAAAAAATTATTCTAGGAGCGTGGATATGTTGTTCATCCACACTGGCATTGTCCCTTTCCCCTTTAAATCTTGCCGGAAGTCTTCAAGCTGGCTCCTCCCACCCACCCGGGTGGTAAATACCTCGGCTCCGCCCCATGACGCCAGATCTTCCTTTCCGCTGGAAGATTCAGGTTCCCTCCTGCTTTCTGTAGTGTTGAGGCCCTGGATTCATTTCGACGGTTTTCACCGCATCTTCTCGCTCTGAAACTCGTTAAGAGTTTACGACTCCTGATTGATTGCATGGATGACAAATGCGTCCCCCGGGTTTCGCCGGTGTCCTTGCGGACAGAAAATGTCGCGCACCGATCCCCACCTCTCGTGCGTTTACTGCCTCGGTTCTATTCACGATACCTCGCAGTGCTCCATTTGTGCTTCCTTCCACCCCAACGTCCTGGAAGATCGTCAGGCGTGCCTGAAGCTGGGTAGACCGGAGCTCCGCAACCCACCGGTAAAATCCAAGGAGGCCAGGTGGGCGGTTTCCGCGGCTGCGGGATCCGCCGAGCAGCTCGAGCGCATGGCGGCCTTCGAGGAAGAAGCCGCCCAAGCCTCGGCTAGCCGAGGTTTCTTCGTGCCGCTCAATCTGGGCTCTTCCTTTTCAGGTTCCTTTAGGGATTTGTGCCAGTCTCTCCCTACCAAGGGTGAGGCCCCCTCGGACTCGCACTCATCCCGTTCTAAGAAAAAGGATCCTAAATCTTCTTCGAGTCGAAGAAGACGCTCCTGGGATCAGGAGCAGTCCGATGTCTCGACTTCGGTCGAAATTGCCTCCTCGGCCGCTGGGTTTTCAGACCTTCCGTCTGTACCGGGCATAGAAGCCGAGGAGTCGGCTGATCCGGCCGAGATTATTCTCGACCCGATCGAGCCGTTATCACCGACTCCTGTCGATGATTCTTTGGAGAGAACGCCGATTCTCTCCTTCCCCGACGAGGAGACCGGCCCACGGTCCTCGATCGAGGACAGAACGAGGCCTCGGTTTTCACAAGCCCAGTCTCGATCGACAAAGCCGACACCGTCGTCTCGATCAGGGAGCAAGTCCTCTTGGTCGATCGACCCAAAAGGACAAACACTCCCGCAGAGGCGCCGCCACCGTTCCCCTTCCTCCTCGGGCCGAGGAGGGGCTGACGAAAATTAAATCGGCGCTGCGAGGATCTCATGTGGCAGCAATTCCTGCTAGCAGGTCAGAAGCTGGCTCCCTTGGTGGTCCGCTATCTCTTGGCCTCAGCCTCTTGGCCGCCTCAGACACCGATTGCTCCGGTGCGGTCTTCGGGGCTCCGGTGCGTCTTCCGCGCAACGGTTTCAGGTTCCCCACCAATTTTGGTGGAACCTCCACCTAAGCTGCCCTCGGTGGGGTTCCCTCAAGGAGGCCCGACAGTCTTGGGTCTCCCGCGGACTATCAATTACGGTCACCCTGATCGCCCTAGGCGTATCGAGGGACTTAGGTGGGCAGCCTTTATATCGGGACTCCTCCGATTCCGATAACACTGGCCTTCATTCTCTCGATGAGCTTTCGGCGTCAGGCTTGGAAGAAGGTCTTCCTCCTTCCAGGGCATCCTCCGGCTCATTTCCGAATCGACTGGGATGGCCCTACAGCCTATCCAGAAAAAGGCGGAATATCCCCTTACGGATATTCTTAAGAGGGGGGATACCCCTACGGAGGCATTTCCAGTTGCCGAAGCCATTATTGGTCCAGCCTTGGAACTCTGGCAGCGTCCAGCCTCCTGCCCAGCTCCATCTGCCCGCATGGCACGCAAGTACGCGGTGCCCACAGGGTCTTTGGCGGGGTTTACTGAGCACCCCTGGGCGGAAAGCCTTGTGACTGCCTCAGTATTCAGGCGGACGGGCAGCTCAGCCCGATACTAGCGCCCTCAGACAAGAGTCCAAACTTATGGACCACTCGGCCGGAAGGTCTATGCTGCATCATCTTTGGGCCTTCGTCAGGCAAGCTCAGCGGTGATTGTACCCTTCTCTCCACCCCTCTTGGGGTCGCTGGACAGTTCTCCCCACCTCCAGCTGACATGCAGACCACGGTCAAGCAGGTCAGGGACCAGGGCAGAGCTGTTGCTAAACAACAACTCCAGACTGCTCTGGACGTGGGTGATTCCTGTACCCGTTCACTAGCTACAGCGGTATCCACTCGTCGCAGGGCTTGGCTGAGGTTATCCTCCTTTCCCGTGGATACTCAGCACAAGCTAGCTGATGTGCCCTTCCTTGGCACCGACCTCTTCGGTCCAGGAGTGGCAGGTCACCTGCAGCGTGTCGAGCAATCTAATGCCACCTTAGATGCTACATCCGCTAAGGGTTCTTCAAGTAAGAACCAGCAGAAGCGCAGGAAGAAGCCTTTTCGTCATTCTTCCCCTGCAGTCAGACAACCACCCTTCCAGGGGTCAACAACAGCAGCAGGCTCAGGCTTGGCGCCCTAGGCCCAAACAGGTCCCAACAGTCCCGCAAAGGAGGCGGGCGCTGGTCAGGTGCCCCTCCTCCTCTAAGCCTGCCCAGTGATGGGCCGGGGGTGTCCTCCCCCGTACCCGTCACTTCAGCTCTGGGTCCTCCCGTGGGGGGCCGGCTCCGCCACTTCGTTTCCGCCTGGTCCGGTATCACCACGGACAGATGGGTCCTAGAAGTGGTCGGGCAGGGTCTGCCCTTAGAATTCGAGCAGCACCCTCCCAGCCGAGCCCTTGCCCCACGAGAGGAGCGGATCTCAGTCGCCCAGTCTGTCCTCCGAGACGACATTGCGCTACTCCTCCTCAAAGAGGTGGTGGCCAGTGACGGATCCTCCTTCAGACCCAGGCTTCGTCTCCAGGTATTTCCTGGTGCCCAAGCAGACGGGGTTGGCCCCATTCTAGATCTGCATGACCTGAATCGGTATCTCAGGTCTCGCACCTTCGGATGGTAACTCTAAATCAGATCATACCATCCCTGGAGCAAAACATGTGGTTCTGCACACTGGATCTTCAGGCGGCACCTATTTCCCCTATCCGTCCGTCTCATCAGCGGTTCCTCCGCTTCAGGGTCAAAGGGACCCTGTACGAGTTCAGAGCCATGCCGTTCGGCCTGTCATCAGCCCCAAGGGTTTTCACCAAGGCAGCCCATCTTGCAACATAGGGGTCTGACAGTCCTCTACCTGACGATTGGCTCCTGGACGGATCCTCCCTTCAGGAGGTGGAGAGGTCCAGGACCTGACCCTCCGAACCTGCTCACACTTGGGCCTTCTGATCAACGAGGCCAAATCGGAACTCGTACCTTCTCAGGTGATGGGCTTCATCGGGGCAGAGCTCGACTCTCGTCAAGCCAGAGCTCGGCTCCCGGCGGACAGGGCGGAGGTTCTCTCCTCCTTTGCCAATCATTTCTGGTTGGGCACTCACGCCCTGCCCGGGACTTCCTGCGCCTCCTGGGCTACATGGCGGCGTGCACGTCGGTGGTCCGCTGGGCCAGACTGCACATGCGCCCCCTCCAGTGGGAGCTCGCCGCCCAGTGGTCTCAGCGTCAGAGTCTTTTCGACCAGCTGGTCACGGTCACCCAGGGGATGTGGGACGCCCTACAATGGTGGACCATCCCGAATCATCTGCTGGAAGGGATCCCGTTTGTCCGCCCCGAGCCGACGGTCGTCCTTACGACTGATGCCTCTCTCACGGGCTGGGGAGCCCACATGGGGAATACAGGGCTCACGGGTTCTGGACCCCAGAGGAGTCCCGATGCCACATCAACCTGTTGGAGCTCAGGGCAGTCAGACTGGCTCTGTCAGCTTTCGCTCCTCAGCTCCAGGGTCAAGTGGTTCAAGTCCAGACGGACAATACCACGACCTTGTACTATCTCGACAAACAGGGCGGCATGCACTCCCGTCTGCTATGCAAGGAGGCGCTCCGGATCTGGACCTTCATCAGCTGGTTGGAGGCGGATCTTCTTGCCATCCATGTGGCAGGGGTCTCGAACCAACTGGCGGATGCTCTCAGCCACATAGGCCAGACATCCCACGAGTGGTCTCTCCATCCAGAGGTAGCTTACAGTCTGTTCTCCCTTTGGGGCAAACCGTTGGTGGACCTGTTTGCCTCCAGGGAGAACACCAAGCTGAGGCTGTACCATGCCCGCCCCCCTCAGCAGGGCTCGCTGCAGGGGGAGATGCCTTCTCGAGGCCGTGGACCCCAGGCCTCTTTTACGCCTTCCCTCCATTTCCCTTGATCCACAAGGTGTTACTCAAGGTGAGGAGGGACAAGGCGAAAGGTGATCCTGGTAGCCCCAGATTGGCCCCGCCAGTTCTGGTATCCAGATTGCCTCAGCTGCAGGGCCCCGGAGCGGCTTTGTACACACCCGGACCTGATATTGAACATGGGGAAGGTATTCCACTCGGACCTTCAATCCCTGCACCTCACAGCCTGGTTCCTGAGCGTCTAGAGTTCCAGGCTCTGGGTCTTTCCGAGGATGTCTACACTGTGGTGAATCAACCAGGAAATGTTATGCCTTCAAATGGAAAAGACTTTCCTTTTGGTGTCAGGGAAAGAGTCTTGACACCTTATCCTGCTCTGTGGCTAACATTCTAGACTGCCTTTGGTCCCTCTCCAAAGGGGGTCTTCGGTCATCGACCCTTAGGGTGCACCTGGCAGCCATCTCTGCTTACTGGGCGCGGGCCGGTCAGCCGACATTGGCACAGGAGACAGTGGTCGGGCGCTTTTTCAAAGGCCTGGATCACATATCCCCTCCGGTGCGTGAACCTCCACCTCCGTGGGATCTTTTGCTGGTTTTGGCAAAGCTCATGGCCAAGCCATTCGAACCCATGCACAATTGTGAACTCTCACACTTGTCGTGGAAGACTGCCTTCCTGGTGGCTATCACGTCAGCCAGAAGGACAGTGGAGCTCCAGGCATTCTCGGTGGAATCCCCTTATCTGGTCTTTCACAGGGACAAAGTTATCTTGCGCCCCCACCCGAAATTCCTTCCGAAGGTGGTGTCAGAGTTTCACCTTAACCAGGTGTTGACTCTCCCGATATATTACCCTAATTACACCTCAGACGCCAAGTACAGGCTCCATACTCTGGACCTCAGACGTGCTCTCTCCTATTATAAGGAGAGGATGGCGGAAATCCGGGGAGAGGTTCGCCAGCTGTTTGTCACCTATGCTGAAGCTACTTCTGGCAGACCTGCAGCCAAGCAGACTGTTGCAAGATGGATCACATCATGCATAGGTCTGTGTTATGAGTTGGGCAAGGAGCCTCCCAGAGGGTTAAGAGCTCATTCTACCCGCCATACTGCTGCATCAGTGGCTGCTTCCAGGGACATCCCTATCCAGGAAATCTGTTGGGCTGCTACTGGAAGTCAGCAGACACCTTCATTTCCCACTACCACATCGACCTTGAGTCACGCCGAGATGCTGGTTTTGGGGCCTCGGTTCTCAATCTCTCTTTCCTAGTAGGAGTGGCGCCTTGCCTCCCTCCTCCCAGAGAACTGCTAGGAGTCTGCCAGACAGTGTGGATGAACAACATATCCACGCTCCTAGAAAAACAGGTTTCTCACCTGTAACAGTAGTTCTAGGAGTGGTGTATGTTGTTCATCCTCACGCACCCACCTGACCTCTCCAGCTTCAGGTGCACCACCTTGCTTCCAGCGGGCTAAGATCTGGCGTCATGGGATGGAGCCGAGGTATATACCACCCGGGTGGGTGGGAGGAGCCAACTTGAAGACTTCCGGCAAGATTTAAAGGGGAAAGGGACAATGCCAGACAGTGTGGATGAACAACATATACCACTCCTAGAACTACTGTTACAGGTGAGTAACCTGTTTTTTCACTCCCTGTTCTAAACTGCCAGTTTCAGTGAAAAGTCACTGATGATGTCACAACCAGAACTCACAGATTAGTCCTCCCTATTAGCAACCTTATAGGACCTATTTCTTCAGTTATCAAAACGGTAACTGTAGTATAGATTTAAAAACCAAAAACTGACACAGGGCTGCCTGCACAGCTTACATTTTCAGAATGTTCAGATACATGATACTGTACTTCAGAACAGATCAGGAGGTGGTTTTGGAATGCAGCGCTGCACAAAGGTACAGACTGTCAAAGTGGTGCACAATTTTAGAATGTTTTGGGGGGGGACATGTAATCTCAGCATGTGTCAAGGATATGCCATCCCACAGTGTGGTGGGTCACTCAGTCTCAGAATGCAACAGGGACACACACTTAAGAATTTAGTGGGGACTGGCAATTCTGGAATATAAGTAAGGATGTACACCACTGGAATACGGCAGTACACACCATTTTATTTTTAAGCTGCTTGTCCTTGCCACATTCTGTAATTGTATGCTTCCACCACATTTTAAAATTGTGCATCACATCCCCACCACAATCCAACATTGTGCGTCCCAGCCATATTCCAAAATAGTGCATCCTCGCAACATTCCAAAATTGCACATCCACACCACATACCAAAACTGTTTCAATGCTACATTCTGAAACTGTTACCATCACATTCCAAAATTGTCACCACATTCTGAAACTGTGCATCACCACCACATTCTGAAACTGCACATCGCCGCCACATTCCAAAATTGTACAGCACTGCCACATTCTGAAACTGAGTGTCACCACCAAATTCTGAAACTGAGCATCACCGCTGCATTCCAAAACTGTGCATCACCACCGCATTCCAAAAGTGCGCGCCACTGCCACATTCTGAAATTGTGCATCACTACCACATGTTGAAGTTGTGCGTCACCACCATATTCCAAAGTTGTGCATCACTGCCACATTCCGGAGTTGCACCTCACCGTCCCATTCAGAAGTCGTGCATCACCACCCCATTCCAAAGTCGTGTGTCAATGCTCCATTCTGAAGTCATGCGTCACCGCCCCATTCCGAAGTCGTGCATCACCGCCCCATTCCGAAGTCGTGTATCCCGGCCCCATTCTGAAGTCATGTGTCACCACCCCATTCTGAAGTCGTGCATCACGCTTCATTCCGAAGTCGTGCGTCACGTGCCATTCTGAAGTCGCGCATCACCACTCCATTCTGAAGTCATGCGTCACTGCCTCATTCCAAAATTGTGCGTCACTGCCCCATTCTGAAGTCACACCGCACCACCACATTGTGAAATTGTGCGGCACTGCGACATTCCGAAGTTGCACGGCACCGCCCCATTTCAAAGATGCATGGCACCACCTCATTCCGATGTCACGCAGCACTGCCACATTCCAAAGTCACGCAGCACTGCCACATTCCAAAGTCAGGTGGCACTACTACATTCCGAAACTACACTAGTGTTCATCACCACCTCATTCCAAAACTACGCATCACCGCCACATTCCGCAATTGCGTGCTGCCACCACCACATTCTCAAACTGCGTGTCATCGCCGCATTCTGAAACTGCGCATCACCACATTCTGAAACTGTACGTCAGCATCACTACCACATTCCAAAATTGTCACATTCCAAAAGTACACATCACATATTCTGAAATTGCACGTCAGCCAAATTCTGAAACTGCGTATCAGTGCCACATTCTAAAATTGTGGATCATCGCCACATTCTGAATTTGTGCATCATTGCCACATTCCGAAATTGCACATCACCATCACATTCCAAAATTTGCGTCACCACCACATTCCAAAACTGAGCATCACTGCTACATTCTGAAATTGTGCATCTCTACCACATTCTGAAACTGCATGTCTCTTCTACATTCTAAAATTGTACTTGACTGCCACATTCCGAAATTGTGTGTAAACTTCCATGCTCCAGTATTGCCTGTCATTGTCGCATTCTGAAAATATGCATTCCCACCATATTCCAAAACTGCACATCCCCACGACATTCTGAAGATGAGTGTCATTGCCACGTTCAAAAATTGCATGCTCAAGTTACATTCTAAAATTATGCATCCCTGTCTCATTCTGAAATTCCATGTGGCTACCAGATTCTGAAACTGCATCACTGCCACTTTATGAGACTGTGTGTCCATGCTGCATTCTGAAATTGAATGTTGCCTCCACAATCTGAAATCAAGCACACCAACCACGTTTTGACATTTTGCATCACTACACCACATCCCAAATTAATCCATCCAAGACACATTGCAAAATTACATATCCCTACCAACTTCTACAACTATGTTTCTCCTGCATTTCAAAATTGTGTCTGCTCCACATTCTAAAACTATATGACACAGCCACGTTAAGAAGTTTAGCATCCCTTCCACTTTCCAAAATTGTGTGTCCCACCTACGGTTTGAGATTGTCATTGCTGCATTCCACAATTGCAGTCTGGTGACATTTTGCAATCTCATCCCTGCACTATTATAAAAATTGCACATATTTTTGTCTTTCTAAAGCCATGTTTGCCGCTGTATTCCACCCCCATTCTTAAGTACCGTACCTTGCATCTGCACATTATGGAAATGCATGCCCTGACTCACCCATTGTCCGCTTTCATTTTCCAGATGTTTAATACCACTGCAGTCTTATGTAATGTGGGAGAAATAAGTCTTGTAAGGTAGTTTGCAAGAAGGACTAGGCTGGGAGTTCTGGTTGTGACATCATCAGTAGCCCTTTACTAAAACTGGCTATTTTGAGCAGGCAGTAAATTTATGGTTACAAAATGACTTGTAACTTTTAAACAAAGTAACTTAGATATCTCATTTTTGGCATGTAGCTGACTGGGGATATGCTGATCCAAATTCTGAATTTACTGATGCTAGAAATTTTGGCCAGATTCCCTCTTTAAGACTGAAGTCAAGGAAGGTCTCCACCAACAGAGCCTACAGAAGAATATGAGATACCTTCTACCACTTGTGCACCCCCTTTAACATCAATCCCTTGGCTACCTTTCTGTCCTGTGTCTTGGAATTTCTGCAGTAGGGTCACACTTTCTTAGGTCCCGTCCAGACATTATCCCTGTCCTGAAAGTTGGTCAATGGATTGGACCTAGAACTAGATGAATTCCGCCTCCCTGGTAGCTAAAAGTGGTTCATGAAGCTTATGGATCCTCCCTTTGGGCCTCTTAACGAGGTGTCTTTCTGGCATCTGCCCCTTAATTTCCTGTTCCTCATAGCCACCTGTTAAGTGAATTGGCAAGCTTCAAACCCTTTCACGTAAAGAGCCCTAGATCTTCCAAGAATCAGTCTTAACCATTGATTCCCATTTATGGTCCTGGGGCCGAGGCTGTAGGACCCCAGGAGGGGAAATCTTTTGCTATGAGGGAGAGGTCATGGGTACTGAACATGGCTCCTGTGCACCCCCATGTGGTTGTGTATGCCAGCTAATAACCGCTGCTGGCTTCCTCACTCACCTCAGTTCTTCCTGCCATTGAGTGTGCACCGTGGGAGTGTATTGCCTCACTGCAGCTCATCACCACTTTTATTACTGCATCGCCGCTTTTTTTCTTAATATTCACCATGCCAATTTTATTTTTCTGTGATGCCGAAGTCTGACAAGAAAGGGGCAAAGATGCTAAAAAAAAATTCAGACTCCCATAATGCTTCGTTGCCCCTATGAGAAACCCATAACTACTCCATACCTGCAGTTTTGCATGGCCTGCCTTGGACCAGAGCATGACATGGATGCATGCGACACCTGCTCCTCGATAGACCACTGCACCCTAGAGAACCATGTATGAGGTTGGGTCATCTGATCTCCACCTTACCTTCGAGGCAGGTGTTGCACACATGTCAAAGGTCAGGTCTTTTGACCTTTCCCCTGACCTTCTTCTTTGGACCTCTAGTTTCACAAAGCATAGGGTCCTCACTTGAAAAGGCGTCTGCGGCCCTGGTCGTTGGGTCTGTGGACAGCCAGCTCCTTCTTGGTGGTGGCTGAGAAACCTCCACAGTCTGCCCTGAGCAGCAGATTTCCCCCGTGGCAAGGCTGCAGCCATACCTTAGGTGTAACAAGGCATTGTGTAGTACAGATGGACTTTTTGTCCTCTTGGGATCATGGAAGAAAGGGTCTGCTCTGGCTAAATGAACACTAGCTAAAGGACTCAGTTCATTAGGCTAGTATATTCCTTCTGAGGTCTGTAGGCCCCTTCAGTGATTAAGGCACATTGCACTAGATCCATGACAGCCTCTTATGCCGAATGAGCCTCAGCCTCCCTAGACGATATCTATATTGCTGCAATGTTGGCATCTCTGTGTACATTCACTAGGCACAATCACCTAGATGTGCTAAGGTCTGCGGATACTGCTTTAGGCAGGTGGGTGCTAAGGTTGGTAGTATATCCCTGACCCCTCTTGTGGAGAGATTGTTTAATAGGGCCCATTCCATCTGATTACCCATAGAGCAGAGATACATGAGGGAATACATAGAAACATAGACTTTGACGGCAGATAAGGACTGCTTGGCCCACCTAGTCTGCCCATTTCCCTACCTAGAGGATAAGCTGCAGATCCTATTTAACCAACAGCCTATTTCTTCCTACCCCCCACAAAAATTGCCTTATGTCTGTCCCATGCATTCTTAAATTCTCCCACAGTTTTAGACCCCACAACCTCCTCAGGAAGGCTGTTCCATGTATCCAGCACCCTCTCTGTGAAAAAATACTTCCTCACATTGCCCCTGAGCTGTCCCCCTCTATCTTCAAATTGTGTCCCCTTGTTAGAGTCAATGCAAAGAAGTGCAAAGTAACGCACCTGGGAAACAAAAACCCAGGAGAAGAGTACACAATAGCAGGGGAGGTACTAACAACAACAAAAATGGAACGGGACTTGGGGGTAGTCATATCAGATGATCTAAAGGTGGGTAAGTAATGTGAGAAGTCAGTAAGGAGAGCCAGGAGGATACTGGGATGCATAGGAAGGGGCATCACAAGTAGAAAAGGGAAGTGGTTATCCCTCTGTACAGACAGTTGGTGAGACCCCCATCTGGAGTACTGTATGCAGTTTGGAGACCCTCATCTACGCAAGGACATAGACAGGATGGAAGCAGTCCAGAGGAGGGCAACTAAATGGTGCAGGGGTCTGCATCAGAAATCATAAGAAGAGACTGAGAGAGCTTAATATGTATACCCTTGATGAAAGGAGGGACATGATAGAAACGTTCAAGTACCTCAAGGGAATCAACAAAGTCCAGGAGGGTAGCATCTTTCAGAAAAAGAGATGTGTAAGAACAAGGGGACACAATATAAAGATAGAGGGGGTGGCTCAGGGGTAATGTGAGGAAATCTTTTTTCACAGAGAGAGTGGTGGATGCATGGAACTGCCTTCCTGGGGAGGTTGATGGGGCTAAAACAGTGGGGGAATTCAAACATGCATGGGACAGACACAAGGCAATTGTAGTGGGGGGTGGCAGAAAGTAGGCTGTTGGTTAACTAGAATCTGCAGCTTATCCAGTAGGTAGGGAAATGGGCAGACTGGGTGGGCCAAGTGGTCCTTATCTGCCGTCAAAGTCTATGTTTCTATGTTGTTCTTGCACATCTCTTTTTCTGAAAAATGCTACCCTCTTGGACTTTGTTGATTCCACTGAGGTACTTAAACATTTCTATCATGTCCCCCCCCCCTTCCTCAAGGGTATACATATTAAGCTCTTTTAATCTTTCCTTGTATGGCTTCTCTTGCAGACCCTGCACCATTTTAGTTGCCCTCCTCTGAACTGCCTCCATCCTGTCTATGTCCTTGTGGAGATGGGGTCTCCAGAACTGGATGCAGTACTCCAGATGGGGTCTCACCAACTGTCTGTACAAGGGATAACAACTTCCTGTTTTCTGCTGGTGATACCTCTCCCTGTACATCCCAGTAGCCACCCAGCCCTCCCTACCGCCTTCTCACATTGCTTGCCAACCTTAAGGTCATCTGATATGATTACCCTCAGGTCCCTTTCCATTTTTGTTGTTGTTACTACCTCCCCCCCCCCCATTGTGTAATCTTCCCCTGGGTTTTTGTTTCCCAGGTGCATTACTTTGCACTTCTTTGCATTGAATACAAGCTGCCATACTTCTGACCATTCCTCCAATCTTGCCAAGTCCCTTCTCATCCTTTCCACGCCTCTTTGTGTATCAACCCTGTTGCAGATCTTTGTGTCATCTGCAAAGAGGCATATTTTTCTTCCAGTCCCTCTGCAATGTCACTTATAAAGACATTAAAAAGGACTGGACCCAGTACTGAACCCTGCGGTACCCCACTAGTAACCCCTCTTTCTTCAGAGTGGACTCTATTTACAATTACCTTCTGTGTCCTGTTGTTCAGCCAGTGTTTTACCCAGGCTACCACCCTGGGATCCACTCCCAGGCTGGTTAATTTGACTACTAATCTTTTGTGTGGGACTGTGTCAAATGCCTTGCTAAAGTCTAGGTAGGCCATGTCCACAGCCCCTCCCTGGTCTACTACTTTGGTCACCCAGTCAAAGAAATCAATTAGATTCGTCTGACATGACCTTCCCGCTGTGAACCCATGCTGCCTTGGGTCCTGTGTCCCACTGACCTCTAGGTACTCAACAGTTGTTTCCTTCAGAAGTGATTCCATCACATTCCCTACCACAGAGGTCAAACTGACAGGTCTGTAGTTTCCTGGCCTCTGTCTTGGTCCCATTTTTGTGAAGGGGAATCACATCCGCCTTCTTCCACTCCTCGGGTACCACACCATCCTCCCATGATTTGTTAAAAAGGGTAGTCAGTGGTGTCACTAGTCCTCTGCTTAATTCTTTTAGAATTCTGGGGTGAATTCCATCTGGCCCCATTGCTTTGTCCACCTTTAGTTTTAGGAGTTCTTTTAGAACCCTTTCTTCTGTGAAAGGACTGGGATCGACCCCTCTAGAGTGCTTCTGTTAACTGGATTAGGCACCTCCCCCACTTCCTCTTTTGTGAATACTGAACAGAAGTATTCATTCAGTATCCCTGCTTTTTCACTGTCACTCTCTGCCCACCCACCATCCATTCTGTTCAGCCTCACTATCCCCCCCTTTGTCTTTCTACACTCCCTGATATATCTATAAAAGGTTTTATCCCCTTTCTTAAATGAGTTAGCTATCTTTTCCTCAGTTTATGCCTTTGCTATTCTGACTACCCTCCCTGCTTCCTTCTGCCTTAACGGGTACATTTCTCTGTCCTGCTCCTTCTGTGTTTCCTTATACTTGCTAAATGCTATCTTTTTCTCCCTAACCTTCACCGCCACCTCTTTTGAGAACCATAGTGACTTTTTCTTTCATTTTGATTTGTTTATTTGCTTCACACAAAGGCTTGTTGCCTCTGTGATGGCTGTTCTGATATTTCCCCATTGTTGCTCCACCCCTTCTTCTAGCCTGTTTGCTAGTGCTTTTCTAAGGCACTCTCCCATCTTGCCAAAGTCAGCCCTCCTGAAGTCCAGAACCCTCACTTTTGAATGGCTTGACTCTGTAGCTGAGTTTATCGTGAACCACACTGGTGGTCACTTGTTCCCAAATGGCTACCCACTTCTAGATCTGAGATCCTCTCACTGTCCCCATTTGAGAGTATGAGGTCTAAGATTGCTCCCTCATGAGTAGGCTCCAAAACTAGCTGTTTGAGGCATGCCACCTGAAGGGCACCAAGAATGGCCCTGCTTTTGGATGTGGCTGCCGCAAAGGTGCTCCAGTTAACATCTAGCATGTTAAGGTCCCCCATTACCAGTATCTCCCCTTTCTCTGCCATCCTAAGTATGCCTTCTATCATATCCTTGTCTATTCCTTCCCCCTGACATGGGGGTCTATATACAACCCCTGTGCGGATTGTGGTGCCATTTCCAGTCTCTAAGGTGACCCACAGTGCCTCCTCTCCTCCCTGTTTACTCTTTTGTTCAGTTGCTTTTATCCCTTCCCTTACATAGAGAGCTACTCCCCCTCCTCTTCTGCCCTCCCTGTCTCTCCTGTAGGTTGTGTACCCTGGTATGTTAACATCCCAGTCATGGTTCTCTGTGTACCATGTTTCTGTGACTGCTACAATATCTAGGCATCCCTCTTCCATCAAGGCCACCAGTTGAGGGAGCTTGTTGCCCAGACTGCGGGCGTTGGTACTCATTACTCTCCATTTCTTGATGGCCTTACCCCTTTTTGACCCATCTCTGTCCTTATTGCATTTGTCATTTTCTCCATTTACCCCTGTCCTTCTCCCTATCGACATCTCTATGTTGGTGTCTACCTCACTTAGTACCCTGATATTTTGGGGGGGGCTAGGATTTCCCTGCTCCTTTCCAGTGCCTCCCCCCTTGGCTAGTTTAAATGCTTGTCAGTGAAGTATTTAAACCTATCACCTAGGATCCTGGTTCCCCTCCTGGACAGACGCAGACCATCATGCCAGTATAGGCCTGCATCCTCAGGTGGACCCCAGTCCCCAATGAAGCCAATCCTGGAGCTCTGCATCAGTTTTTCAACCACTGATTGAATCCCATGGTGTCGAGCACCCTAGCCTCACCCGTGCCATAGACAGGCAGCACCTCCGAGAAGGTTACCAAGTGTGCTATTTGTCTAAGGTCCCTCGCAATCTCCACAAACGCTTCTTGCACTGCTCTGATCCCTTTCTTAGCCAGGTCATTTGTCCCTAGGTGGACAATGACATCCAGCTCCCTCCCCTGTGCAGCTGCTCCTGCGATCCTGAGGATTCGCTCCCTGTCCCTCCAAGCCATGGCGCCAGGCAGGCACCTTACCCCCCTCTCCCCTTCCTCCCCCAGTTCTTCCTTCCTAACAGTGGAGTCCCCCACCAGGAGTTTTTCCTTCCCCTGTGGGGTCCCATGCCACCCTGCTGTGGGTCTCCTTTGTGGAGGTTCCCAGCATCCTCCTTGGTCTCCACTGTGGGTGCCTCCATAGAGGAACCACACTTTTCCAGAACGGCATAGAAATTGTGGGGAGGTACAACTGGAGGGGATGCGCCTCTGTTCCACCACTCTCACCCTCCCTGAGCCCACTGTGGTCCAACCACTCCTCTTTCTTGGCAACCCCTGAGGCAACGGCAGTGACCCTGGTGGTCCCTGGGTGGGAAAGGAGGTCCCACAAATCCTGGCCAACTCAGCCTGGAGATGAGCAACCTCTTCCCTCAGCCCAGAGAGGTGTCTGCAGATGGGACAACATTGCATCCTCCAGAACACCTCCCAGAAGACTGCTGCTCCACAGCCACTGCACTGCACCACTCCCATCATGTCTTTTTTCTGGCCCCCTAACTGTTGTTTGGAGTACTTACTTTCCGCTGTTTGTTTCTTTTTTTTTTTTTCTTCTCTCCCTACTTACTTACTGCCTCTGAACCCTCTTAGCTCCTGATCTTCCTGTTCTGAGACAAGAAGTTCCTGTATTTCTCAGTAGTCTCCTTACTTGCTCAGAGTCAGACCTCCAGCAGCTAGGGGGGGACGGAGAGCTACTCTTGCCCTTCTAGGATGGTGAGTCTTTGGTGGCCCTGTGATCACTCACTTCCTGCTCCCAAACACGAAGTTCTTGTTGTCAGATAAATCCTGTGCCTATAAAAGTAGAACTGGTTTAGGGTGGAGGGGGAGGGAAGGAGGGCAATATAGCCCCAGTAGAGACGTTTTAGTTATACCAGTAGCTCCTTCCTCCTGGTGTTCTCTCTGTTCTCTGGCAGAAGCTATCTAGGGCAGTGTTCATATCTGGTCTTAACCTGGCTCCTTCTAGCTAAGCCACTCCCCCTACTTTGCAAATCTTTCTACACTTAGTTAATTTCACAGATAACAATTCCCTTCTGACACCTGTGACAAGCACCTAGATAAGTACACAGATAACAATTTACTTCAACTACCTCTGACAAACAGGCAGTATGGCACAGTGGTTTAAGGCTCTGAGCTGCAAATCTGGAGACCTGGGTTTGAATCCCACAGCCCCCACTTGCATACTGTGTGACCCTGAGCAAGTCACTTAACTTCCTCGTGCTCCCAGGTTGCACCTGCAAACAAGCTTTCAGCTTAGTGTGTCTCACCTGGTAAAATAACTGGTAAAAAAAAAACACCAACTCCTCTTTTTTTTTTTTAACTTACCCTAAATTGAAGGTCCCAGTACAAGAGATCTAGTTCTTAGTCTCAGTAGAGAAGTTTAGATCTTACTTCGAGAGGGCTCTTGCAGTAGGTAATTGCATATAGGACTGATGCCAGCAGGTGGCAGGACCTCACGGAAGAATTTTTAGCTAGCAGTCCCTGACGAGGGACCGCCCCCATGTCAGGTGACCAGCGTCAGGAGACATCGGTATAAAGGGGCGGTCCCTGACGCCCGCCTTCCAGTTCTTTCCTGCCGTTAGCTCATGCAGCGCCTCGTGGAAAAGTTCGTGCTTCATCAGCCCTATTTTTGTCATTTTTTTTACCAAAATAATAGCTTTTTTCGACTAACGTCAGTACCATCGTCTGTGTATGTCGTCCCCTACGCCCTCCAAGCACAAAAATAAGTGCGATTCATCCGGCACCCAACTACCACACAAGGACGGCCACTCCCTGTCCCTGTTCTGCCTAGGCCCCGATCACCCAGTCGAGAAGTGCCAGCAGTACCTCAGCTTCAACGCGGCTACCCAGAAAAGGCAGCAGCAGTCCCTGGAAGCCCATATTCTGAAGAAGAAAATGAGTTCAATAGAAAAGGAGCTCAAAAAACGAGGCAGGCGTCCACTTCCCCCAAAGGCTATCGGAAGAAGAAGTAGAGGTACCGGGACAAGGGCTCCTCTACCACGTCTCCCTCGGGAGTTGCTGGGACACAGGTAACATCCCCTCCGGGGCACCACTCCTCAACGGCCGCCTCGGAGGTTTCCGAGGGGGCATCGGCCTGCCCGTCTGGCTCGTGTTCGGGCCTTGCAGGCACCTCCGAGCAATAGGAGGCCTCCGCCCTGGTTCGGCCACAGGCTTGCAGCCACCATCGTGGCCGACTCTGGTAGAGATTGAAGTCGGCTCCGACATCCACCGGAGAGGGGCGATGGATGCCCGACCGCCGGGCGTGCGGCCCCCACTCCACCGAACCAGGTCGATCCCTGTACTCGACCTGCCTCCAGTGATGGCTCTCATAAGTCAGATGCCAGCTCCTCTGGCGCCTGCTGGGAGCTCACCCTTAAACCACACAGCTCGTCCGACTGGCAAAGGAACCGACGACGGACCCCCCCCACGTCCGTCGTACCCAGTTCCCCGCAGTCTTTGCTGCCGTCTGGGGACCCAGAGTCTCCCCAACATGACCCTGGGGATTTCTCCCCTCCATCCCCGGGCAAAGCTGGGGATCTTCCTCCTCTGCCAGTACTTCCACCACCTGGTGCGCCGGATCTGACATTGGCTCCCCGGACGCCGGCCCCTCCAAAGTTGGTACCTCCGATGTCGGCCCTGACGCCGGCCCTACCGACTCCGGGAGACATCCCATTCCCGTCAGGTCCTCCGCCTTCCGGGCCCTCCACTGTGGACCCGCCCTTGAGGCCACCGGCCGGGCCGTCTGCTCCGGCAGCCCCCCTCCCGGGTATCCTCCGTCCTATCCGATGCCGGTGTATCCGGGACCGCAGTATCCGGCGCCACGGTACCAGACGCCAGGCTTCCCGACGCCGCAGTACCCGACGTCACAGTACCCGCAGCTGGGTTTTGGATACGCTCCATACGGTTATAACCCATATCCTTATCCCCCGCCTCCTCCTCCTCCTCCTCCACTGCCCTCGTGGCCGCCGGTAGACCTGCAGGAGACTCTGGCCTCCTGGTGGGCTGAGGCCAAGGCTCAGCTCACCAAAGAGGTCGAGAGCCACCTTCCGATGACAGTGTCGTCCCAGGTTCCCATACATCCGAGGCGGCACACTCCCTCACCACCTCCGGATTCCAGGGTTCTTCCGTCTGGATCCAGAGAAGGGCAGGACATGCTTCCCCGGGGACTCCCCAAGGGGTCCGTTCCTCCCCCGGGTCAGGAAAGGGAGTCTTTTTCCTCTTCATCCTCCTCTTCACCCTCGGACTCCTCGGATTCTTCTGACAGTTGCTCTGAGAGAGATGACGAGCCACGCGCTCTGTCGAAGCCCAGGCCAAGGACTCCTCCGAAGTCTCCTCCGGAGGATCCTTCTTTTTCGGAGTTGCTTAGGAAAATCCAGGAGGTTCATCAGTGGCACTCCCTGGAACCAGATCCTCAGTGTCTGAAACTCGCTGAACATCTGGATCTGCCCGTGACAGCTCCTACCTTGGTGCTACCCTGGATAGAGCCTCACGCCGACCTCATTACCACAATATGGAAACAGCCGTCGGCTTTAGCCCCACTTCATAGGAAGTCGAACAGGCTATATCAGGCTCCAGAGGGTGCAGATTTCCTGGATTCTCACTCTCGTGCCAACTCGGTCGTGATTAGTGCTGTTCATGGCCGGTCGGCCAACCCCAAACATCTTAGCTCATCACCACCTGATAAGGAATCATGCCTTCTGGACCAGTATGGGAGAAAGATTTATGCTTCCTCCACGCTGGAGATCAGGGCCCTGAACTATGTCAGCCATATGGGGGACTACCAGAAGGCCATTCTGACTCAGGTGGAAGCCAAACTGGACTCCTTGCCTGACTCCCAAGTCAAGCAGGAGTTGGCTGACCTTGTCCGCTCTGCTCGTTTGGCCAGTCGACACATGCTTCGTGTGACATATGATGCAGTGGACACAGCTCAGCTTTCGCTGTAGGCCTACGGCGTCATGCTTGGCTCCGTGTGTCAGGGTTGGATCTGGAGGTGCAATCTGCTATCCAAGAAGCACCCTTCCGGGGGTCGGTGCTTTTCGGGGGTGATATCAAGGACATCATCACCGATTTGCAAGAGAAGGGGACGGCACTGAAGTCAATTGATTCCATGTACCGTCCCCATCAGCAGCAGCGCTGTCCCTTTCATAGACGGAATTGGCCAAAGGCGAAACCCCAGGGAAGGCAGGCCACAAAACGCCGGGCCCCCACAGCTGCTAAGCCCCCCGCCCAAAAAAGCAGCGGGTGCTTCAGCTGCGGCGCTGCCCCACACCACCTGACTCCTTTCCTCTCCCAGTGCCTCCGGACTCCCCAGAGGAACCGGTAGGAGGGAGGTTTTCCCTCCACCTTCCAGGATGGGAGAGGATAACCACAGATTCTTGGGTGCTCCAGCTCATAGCAGAAGGACACTCGATAGAGTTTCTTCAGAAACCACCCTGCCACCCCCCTCTGAAGTCGTATTCATGGGAACATCTTCTCTTGGTCCAGGAGGAAATTTCGTCTCTCCTGCTGAAACAAGCAATAGAGCCCATCCCCCTTTATCTGCGAGGGACGGGTTACTATTCCCATTTTTTCCTGGTCTCAAAGAAGACAAGAGATCTCAGACGAATTTTGGATCTCAGTTCCCGGAATCTTTTTGTAGAATACAAAAGGTTCAGGATGCTCTCTTTGCAGATCCTTCTGCCCCTCCTCTGGCCAGGTCAAGGACTGTGTGCTCTGGATATGCAGGATGCTTATCTGCACATTCCCATTCACCAATCTCATCGCAAATACCTTCGTTTTGCGTTCCAGGGGGACCACTACCAGTTCAGGGTGCTCCCGTTTGGTCTATCCTCAGCCCCCTGAGTATTTACCAAATGCCTGGCAGTGGTGGCGGCCTACCTACGTACCAGGGGAGTGCAGGTTTTCCCTACCTGGATGATTGGCTCCTGGCGGCCTCGTCCAGGGAGGAACTCTTGCGTTGCCTCTCCCTTACCCAGCAGGTTTTTGCCTGCCTGGGTATTACCATCAGCCATTCCAAGTCTCATCTGGTCCCATCCCAGAGACTACAGTTTATTGGGGCGATTCTCGATATGACCATGGGCAAGGCCTTCCTGCCTCCGGACAGGGTGTCAGCCCTCCAGACCCAAATAAGTCTGCTGTCCGACCACAGGATGGTCTCTGTGAGGTCAGTCCTTTGCCTTCTCAGGCTCATGGCTGCTGCTATCCCGACGGTTCCTCGCGCTCGACTCCACATGAGAATTTCTCAGTGGACTGTACGCTCTCAATGGGATCAGCTAGTGGACAATCTAGATCACCCAGTTATGGTCTCCTCGCCGATGCTTTCGAGACTTGCAGTGGTGGGTGGTTCGAGAGAACCTGTTTCGGGGAGTTCCTTTCTTTCATCCTCCCCCCTCCCAGACTCTAACCTCAGATGCCTCAGGCGAAGGTTGGGGAGCCCATCTAGGCCCTCATCGGACCCATGGCTCCTGGTCCAAGCTAGAACATTCTGTCCACATCAATGTGCTCGAGCTTCGGGCAGTGTTGTACGCACTCCAAGCTCTTCACCAATACATCCTTCCTGGCCACCTAGCCATCCAGGCAGATATGTGCGTGGTGTGGTACATCAACAAACAGGGAGGGACTCGGTCCTACCCTCTTTGCAGGGAGGCAATGAGGGTTTGGGATTGGGCAACACAACACGACCTTCACCTCACGGCAATTCACGTTCCGAGAGTCGACACCCTGGCAGACAAGCTAAGTCGCTCTTCTGCTGTGACTCACGAGTGGGAACTGGACCAAGGGGTCCTAGACGATATCTTCCGACTTTGGGGAACACCACAGGTCGACCTGTTCGCATCCCCTCTAAATGCAAAACTTCCTGTCTTCTGCTCGCTAATTCCAGAGTGAGGCGCTTTTTGGAGTGACGCTCTGTCTCTAGACTGGAAGGACAGATTCGTCTATGCCTTTCCCCCAATTCCACTTATCCCACGAGTCTTGCAGAAACTAGCTTCAGAAGGAGCATGAATGATTCTGATTGCTCCTTTCTGGCCCAAGCAAGTTTGGTTCTCTCTTCTACAACAATACTCAGAGGATCCTTCTCTTCCTCTTCCTCTTTCTCGAGGTTTACTGACCCAGGATCAGGGGACCCTGGTCCATCCAGGCCTCAAATCCCTTCAACTGCATGCATGGCTCCTGCAGACTTAGCCCAATCCCATTTTGGAGTGTCTCCCAAAGTGGCGGAGATTTTGGTGGAAGACAGAAAACCCTCCACCAGATCCACTTATGCCATGAAGTGGAAAAGATTCACTATCTGGGCTGCTTCCAAGAATGTGGAACCTTTCTCCTGTTCAGCAGGGCTTCTGCTGGATTATCTACATCTGTTTGACCTGGGTCTCAGTCATTCTTCTCTGAAGGTACACATGGCGGCTATCTTGGCCTACCATATTCCCTTCGCAGACAAAGCTTTCACTCAACTGGAGGTCTCTAAGACCTTTCTCAGAGGGGTCCTCCATTTGAGGCCCCCATCCATACTCCTGCTCCCCCTTGGGACTTGAACTTTGTCCTCCAGAAACTTACTCTCCCTCCTTGAACCTGCAGCTTCTGGTTTGAAGTTCCTTTTCATGAAGACTCTCTTCCTGGTGGCCATTACTTCTGCTTGGAGAATTTCCGAGCTCCAGGCCCTGATGTGCAAAATCCCATACTTGATTTTTCACAAGGAACGTGTTGCTCTTCGCACGAATCCTAAGTTTCTTCCTAAAGTAGTAGCAGAGTCTACTCTAAATCAGTCCATTGAGTTATCTGCCTTTTTCACGCAGTACTCTAATCAAGGGAAGTATTTACTCCATACTATGGATGTTCACCGGATTCTGAGATACTATACCAACAGGACGAAGGATCTCAGAAAGACTGATCAGTTGTTTGTCTCTTTTGCTCATAAAAGGGAAGGCAATGCTGTTTCCAAGCAATGCCTATTCAACTGGTTGGCTCATTGCGTCACTTTCTGTTATGACAAATACAAGACCCTCCTGGGTCAAGTAAGAGGCCACTCCACCAGAGGAGTAGCTGCCTCAGCGGCTTGTTTCAAAAATGTGTCTGCGGCGGACATCTGTGCTGCTGCCACCTGGACTTGCATTCATACCTTTACTAAACACTACAGTTTGGACGTTGCCTCTCGCCGTAAAGCAGGCTTTGGGCTGGCTGTTCTGCAAGGCCTCTTATCTTGAAGCTTGCACAGCTAGAACTGCTTTTTGGAGTAGTTTTCCTCCTCCTGGTGCCTCTCTTTGTTCCAGACTGCTTGGGATTCAGTCCTATATGTAATTACCTACTGCAAGAGCTCTCTCGAAGTAAGATAGTACAGTTACGTAAGAACTTACCGTAACAGTAGCTCTTCAAGAGAGGCTTTGCAGTAGTATCTCCGCCCTCCATCCTCTAGGCTTTTTCAGCTCCTTTTCCAGTGAGAAAATATCCAGCTCCTTTCTCGTCCAGCCTTTCTGGCCTGTGGCGGGAAAGAACTAGAAAAGCAGGCGTCAGGACGCCCCTTTATACAGGCGTCTCCTGGCCCCTGTCACCTGGCGTGGGGGCGGTCCCTTGCCAGGGACTGCTAGCTAGAAATGTTTCCGTGGGGTCTTGCCGCCTGCCGGCGTCAGTCCTATATGAAATTACCTACTGCAAGAGCCTCTCTCGAAGATCTACTGTTACGGTAAGTTCTTACGTAACTGTACTTTATACCAGTAGCTCCTTCCTCCTGGTGTTCTGTCTGTTCCTTACTGGTAGTCCTGGTTATGTGTAGGCTCTGTGATTGGGCAGTCAGGCCATCACAGTTTCCAGTGCTATATATTCCAATGTATCTTCTGTTCTATATCGTATATAGTTCTCTACAGTGGTTACATGTTGAAGTCTTGACATTTTATCATTCTGTTTACTTTTCTAAGCAGTGTTCTGCATATGTCGACAAAAATGTTGGACTGGAGGAGTTTGAGAAGGTGCATGTCCTAAGACCTCTCTCTCAGGCTGTTAAAACATGCTCCAGCTACCAGGAGAGGACAGAATTGGAATTGCAGTTAAGGAAATATAGATCTTCAGGGTATCTCAGTCATTGGGTCACACCGTAGGAACTTCACCATCAGTGAGGCAGGATCTGCACAGAAGATTTTCCAACAGTACAACTGGGCTCGCCCACACCGACATCATCAATCCTATAAAGGCGTGAGCATCCCCACTCCCTCCTCAGTTCTTTCCCACCTTTGACTCCTCTTGCATGGGTGTCCACTGAAGCTCCGTTGCAGTTTGCACCATTTTTTTCTTTAATATTTGCTTACGAAAAGCTTTTTTTAAGAATGAGAGTCTTTTACCTTGTTTATGTTGAGAGCTACTCTTCCACATCTCTCTTCCATCACTGCCACTGCAGAAAGAGGATTGTTTATTCAGACGACTACAACCTCTGTCTCTGCTGTCTTGGGCCTAACCACAACATCTCAGATTGTGATCTCTACCAAAAATTCAATCTTACAACCCTCAGGTGACACAAAAAGGCTTTGAGTAAATTCCTCATGAGACAACAGGTAGCCAGTTCTGGGCCAGTAGTCCTCCGGGGTTCCTCCTTCTCAGTTGCCAGTAGCTTTGTTGAGCTCCCAGGCCTCGAAGACTCGAGACAACTCCTCAGGGAAAAGTCACAAGAAAGACCGCAGTCAGGAGCACTTACCCCGGCAGGGCTCCTGTTCCCCCGTTGACTTCTTCCTTGTCCTCTGGGAGTACTCCATCCACTGCGGTTGCACCGATGTTCTCTACTGTCCAGGCCTCTGCTCCTTCCAGGCCCATACCAACAGCACCTTCGCCTAGTTTTCGTGGAGGTTGGCCATTGACCCCCAGATCATCAACTCCAGCCCATCCATCGAGGCCGGACACTTCTCCAGGTCCTCAGATGCCTGGGCAATTGAGCTCTCAAGATCAGACGGATGGTTCGTCGCACAATGTCCCAACGACTCCTCTGCCTTTGTAGCCCTTACCTGCTGTCAATCTCAATACTATTTTATCCCAGTTGACCACGGCTCTGGTGCACCAGTTAGGTACACATAGACCAGGGTCCAATATCTCCCCCTCATGGGAGGGTTCCCCCACAAGTTGCGTGAGGCATGCCCCTTGAAGGGCATCCAGAATGACTTTGCTTCTGGATGTGGCTGCAGCACAGGTGCTCCAGTTAACATCAGGCATATTTAGGTCCCCTACCAACACTTCTCCTTTCTCTGTCATTTTATGGCTGTTATATAGCATTACCCTGTTTCCTCATCGTGCATGGGTGGGGTGGGGGGTATGTAGATAACCCTGTGTGGATAGTGGTGTCATTTCCTGACTCCAGTGTGATCCACAGTGCCTCCTCTCCTTCCTGATTTCGCTTTATCTCAGCCACCGTGATCCCTTCCTTGACATAGATCGCTACCCCATCTCCCTTTTTGCCCTCCCTGTCTTTCCTGTAGACTGTCCTCACTCACCAAAGAAGCAGTAGATCTGTCTGAGGTAAGAGGTTCCTCCGCCTCCTCGATGTTGACCCATTCCAACGCAGGGTCCGATGAACGAGGGACCGATGATGGTGCCCTGAAGGGTGCAGGCCGATAAGACCAAACTGGCATAGATGACGGAGCGCTGACAGCGCCGTGTACACTAGTCTATGTGTACCTAACTGGTGCACCAGAGCCGTGGTCAACTTTCCACGCACTCTCGTAAAAGTCATTTTTTGGAATTTTTTCACCAAATTTGCAGCATAAGGCGTTTGAGCACCACCTCGCGAACACCAACACTGTTGTTTCGTTAATCGGTCCCGAAGGTGATTCCGCGCAGTGACTGCAAAATCACCTTTTGGGCCGAATAACACCATGATATTGACTGAATTCATGAGAAGGGGTGTCAAGAACCCCATGTTGAAAATTTGGTGCCAAAAGTCAAAATAATGGCCAATAAGCGCAAACCTAAGTTGGAATAACCCTATTTATGCCATTATACAGCTTACTGGTATTTCTTCAGTTCGCGGTCAGCTTTGAAGAGTGTAGACGTGTTCCCGGTCCACCGAAGATTGCCGCGCCGGGCTCAGAAGGTATGGGGTGAAGGGGGTGTGTGGGGAGGTGGGTGCATAGAGGGTGAGGCACGGTTTGGGGGATCAAGGACTCACTGAGGGACCATTTTCTTGTTTTACAGGAATTTAAAAGAAAAACCAAAAAAAGGACGCTTTGGTATGCTGGGGTGGGCTCCCAGCGTGCCACCTAGGTGGGGGGGGAGGTGGGAACACAGAGGATGGGGGTGGGACTCACCAAGGGACCGTTTTCTTGTTTCACAGGGATTGGAAAAAAAATAAAGGGACGATGTTGGTATGCTGGGGTGGGCTCCCAGCGTGCCACCTACATGTTTGTTTTGGGGGGGGCTTGGGCACCCCCCCGCCGGCCATACAGTGAGTGTGTGTGGGGCATGAGCTCGCTGGGCTGGGCTCCCAGCGTGCCAACTGGTTGTTTTTGGGGGCTGCAGTCGACGGGGATTGGGCACCCTGTCAGCCACACAGTGTGCTGGGGCCATGAGCAGAGGGATGATTGCCCCCGGCACAAGGTAGGGGCGGAGAAACAATATGGAGGGAGGGGGAGGATTAGCAGAGGGAGGCAGTAGGAGGGATTTGATGCCGAGCTGTGCATGACAGCAGTTTGGCTGACGTAGGTATGCTAATTGCATACATGCTACCACCGCTAATTGCAGCGGACCTTTTCTTAGAAGTGAAGACCAACACATCCGAACTGCTGTCATACACAGCTCGGCATGTATTGGTCCCGTAGGTTTGCGCCTACTACACTTAGCACTGCATTGGGGAGGAGGTTCACACACCTCCAAAAGTCATACTGTTGCAAGATGTTCTTTGCGCATGTGCGCAAGCAAATGTAAAAACAGCTGTGTGGGAGAGAAACTAGAACTCATGGTTTCCATTTGAAAGGAGAGATGTATAAGACAGCAAGAAGATGCTCCTGGTTTAGCCAGAGTGGTGGATTCATGGAATGCACTCCCAGCTAAAGTTGTGAACGCACCTAGTTTGACATCCTTTAACGGTAGATTGGACAACCATATGGGCAGTATAACGAGATATATTCCACTAAAATGTGGCAAGTGTAATATGGCTTACGGATGCTTGACTTGTAACAACTTATGATCTTACTTCGAGTGGGAACTCTTGCAGCAGGCTATTACAGTAAGGACTATGCCGCAGACACTAGGACCCACCTGAAAACTTCTCAGCCAGCAGTACCCAGCAGAGACCGCCCCTCGACGTTAGCCCTGGTATAAAAGGGGGCGGACCCAGCTCCACTTTGTTCTTTTCCCACTGTGACCCGTGGACGTGAAGAGTTCTTGACTTGCCAGCCTCCAGCTAAAACCTAGTGCCGACATATGTCAGCCCCGTCCTCTGTCTCCTCATCGGGACCCCATCGCAATAAGTGCAGTTGCGGCCCTCAGATTCCAGCCAAAGACGGCCACACGAAGTGTGTCTTCTGCCTGGGGCCTAACCACGACACCGTGGCCTGTTCCTCCTGCAAAAGCTTTACTAGTAGGACCAGGATCCACCACCTGAAGGCTTTGAAGGCATACCTACTGGAGCAGAAGATGGACCTCCACACCCCCGGGGAGAAGGCAAAACCTAAAGATAAGTCCAAGTGGTCCCACGACAAACACCATAGTCGGTCCCGGCACCGGTCCCAGTCTCGCTTCTGCTTGCGGCCCTCTCCAAAGAAAGCTTGCACCTCTCCGGGCTCAGGTGAGCACTCCAAATCCAAAAAACAGGCTAAGGCTGGGCCTTGGGAGAAGCCAGCCAAGCCTGAGTGACTCTGCTAAGGATCACCACCAAGTCCTCGAGGCATAAGCTTAGGCCCCTGCCTTCAAGGCCTGGCGTCTCCATTGAAGACGCCCTGAGTCTTAGGACACCAGCGCCCCCAGGCGTTAAGCTGTCATCGGTCCCGGTACTGACGCTGGTAGAAGGAGCGACTGATCTAGACGCAGCCAGTGATTGCGGGTCTTCATCCCCTAAGTCCTCCTCCCTCCAGGGGGCTCTCTTTCCAGGCCCGATGCACCAGACACCCCTTTTCCAGGGAAAGCGGCCTCGATGTTCACGATGGGCGAGCTCCAGGATCTCTCTCTTCCTTTTGGTGGGGCCAGGTCCAGAAGCGGACACCCCCCCCCGAAGCCGGCCCCGTCACCAGTACCAGACCCATCGGGTGAACCACAGCCGGGAGGTGCCTCTTCACCACAGAAGACCCCAAGGCCTGCATCAACACCTTCCAAAGCTCGTTCCGATCTCGGTCCTCAGACCTACGCCGGCACGCACCAAGGTCTGGTAGCCAACACCGGGTCAGGTCTCACACCAGGAGCCGTTCCCGTTTTGCTAGACAGGACCGCTCCTGGGACCGACATCAGTCTCCACTCCATCGTCAGTCCCGTGACCGATGTCGGTCTTCTGACTGTCGTCGGTTGGTGAGTCACTGACGTTCGAGTGGGGCTAGTCACAGGGACAAGTCCGGCTACTCGACATTTAGTAGCCAGTCTGCCTCTTCCTCCTCCATCTTGGGAATCAGGGGTTCCCCAGGAGAGAAGGACCTGCCCCGCTCGCCTCCTGATGTTCCAACTTTCATGGACATCATGAGGCACATCCAGGCCTCCAGTGAATGGGATATGAAGGACCTGAATCTGGAACACCGTCGACTGGCCAGGTACCTGAGGCAGAAGGAGCCCAAACCTCTTGTGGTGCCTTCTTTGGTGGACACCTTCCAGGATTTCACTCGGATAACCTGAAAGCGTCCGGCTTCGGTCCCAGCGGTTCCGAAAAAAATCGGATAGGCTGTATAGGGCCCTGAGGGATGAACCTTTTCCAGCCAGACACCCTCAGGCGGACTCTTCCGTGATTATGACTGCTCATGATAATTCTAAGTAGCCTAAGTGCCTTAGCTCACAACCTCCCGACCCTGAGTCTCGTTACTTGGACCAGGTGGGCAGGAAGGTATATTCTGCCTCCACCTGTTCCATTTGGTCCCTAAATTTCCTGATGCATATGGTTCAGTACCAGAATGTGCTCTGGGAGCGGGGACAGGAGCTAGTGAATGCCTTGCCAGACTCGGAAAAGAAGACTGAGATTCTGGATGTCCTGAAATCGGGCTCAGACGTAGGCATGCATGTTTTGCATGCCTCGTGCGACACTGCAGATACGGCAGCCAGAGCGGCAGTGTTAGGGGTCTGTCTCCAGCACCATGCTTGGTTGAGGGTCTTAGGCTTCCACCAAGACCTGCAGTCCGGGATCCGGGACTAACCGTTCCAGGGTACTGTTTTGTTTGGGCAGAAGACCGTCACTCATCTCTCGTCTCCAGGAGTCAGGGAAATCCATCTGGTCTGTCTGTCAGATGTACAGAGGAGACAAAGGAAATGGCCATTTCGTAAGCCCTCAGGTGCCCAAGCCCGTGGCAACCAACAGGGCCAGAGAGGTAGCTTTCGGAGGAGAGCTGGCAGCCAGCAGCCTGGAGGCACTCCTGCCCATGCCCCTAAGTCCTCCCAGGCCTCTCTGCCCACACCCGGCTCTGCCCAATGACTCCCTCCTGACCCCCCCCTCCTCCGGCGGAGGTTTCAGGGAAGGCAGTAGGGGGTGGCTTCTCCCTTTATCTAAAGGGATGGAGCTCTATCACTGTGGACCAGTGGGTCCTAGATATAAGGAGAGGACATACTCTAGAGTTCACGGAGATTCCTCCAGACATCCCACCAAGGTCCTCCAGATATCCTCCTTCTCATATTCCACTCATAGAAGGACAGATACAGGCCCTCTTGTGAAAAAGGGCAATAGAAGCAGTTCCCCTGCAGCAACGGGGGAAGGAGTATTACTCCCACTTCTTCCTGATCCCCAAAAAGACTCAGGATCTTCGTCCCATTCTGGACCTCAGCTCTTTAAACCTTTATATAGAGTACAGAAGGTTTCAGATGGTGACTCTTCCAGGATTGCTTCCTCTGCTGCACCAGGGGGACTGGCCCTGTTCCCTGGACATGCAAGATGCGTACATGCACATCGAGGTCTTTCCCCCCTCACAGGAAGTACCTGAGGTTCCACTTCAAGGGGAGCATTATCAGTTTCTCCCGTTCAGCCTCTCCTGTGCTCCTCGAGTCTTCACAAAATGCTTGGCAGTAGTGGCTGCAGCTCTAAGGCGCCAGGGACAGTATGTCTTCCCTTACCTGGACGATTGGCTGCTTGCGACCCCGTCAAGATCACGCCTTCTTCAAGCTCTCTGAGACACCTAGACTCTTTTCCGAGACCTGGGGATCATGCTGAATCTTCCAAAGTCTTCCCCAGAACCCAGCCAAAGACTCGTTTTTATAGGAGCTGTCCTGGATTCTTCCCACACAGGAAGTCAGTAAACAAGTTGGGCAATCTAGGAGTAGGTCCCAAGGTGGTAAACTGGGTCAGAAATTTTCTTAGTAACAGGACTCAGAAGGTGGTGGTAAACAGAGTTCAATCTGAAGAAAGGGGGCGGTAACCAGCGGGGTGCCACAGGGTTCAGTGCTGGGGCCGGTCCTCTGTAATGTCTTTATAAGTGACATTGCATATGGACTCGAAGGAAAAGTATGCTTCTTTGCAAATGACACCAAGATGTGCAATAGGGTTGACACTCCGGGGGGGGGGGGCAAATGAGGCAAGACTTAGGAAAATTGGAGGAGTGTGGCAGCTTGGATTCAGTGCCAAGAAGTGTAAAATCATGCACTTGGGGAACAAAAACCTAGGGGAGGAATGCACAATGGGGGGAAGGTACTAACAACCACCAAAATGGAAAGGAACATGGGGGTAGTCATAACAGATTATCTAAAAGTAGCCAAACAATGTGAGAAGGCAGTGAGGAAAGCCAACGGGAATGCTGGGATGCATAGGGAGAAGTATCACCAGTAGAAAGCAGGTGGTGGTGATGCCACTGTACAGGCAGTTGGTGAGGCCTCATCTAGAGCACTGCACGCAGTTCTGGAGACCTCGTCTCCAAAAGGACATCGACAGGGTGGAGGCAGTACAGAGAAGGGCACTGAAAGTGGTGCAGGGGCAACACCAGAAACCGTGCGAGGAGAGATGAGAGAATTCAATATGTATATTCTGGAGGAGGAGGGGATATGATAGAGACATTCAGATACCTCATGGGGATCAGCCGAGTTCAACAGAGCAGTATCTTTCAGAAAAGGAGATGTGCAAGAACAAGGGGTAACAATATGAGGTTGGGGGGGGAGACTCAGGCAACGTGAGGAAGTATTTTTTCACAGAAAGGGTGGTGGATGCATGAACAGCCTCACGGAAGAGGTTGGGGCAAAAACAGTTGTCAAATTTAAGAATGCATGGGACAGGCAGAAGGCAAAACTAGTGGTAGGAAGGAGGAGGTAGGCCGCAGATCAAATAGGATCTGGAGCTTGTACAGTAGGTAGGGAAATGGGGCAGACTAGGTGGGCCAGGCGGTCCTTTTCTGCTGTCAAGTTCTATGTTTCTCTGTTAAGCATACTCCCATGTCCCTTCCTGAAGATCCCACTTTTTTTAACATTATCATGCAGCTGTCTACAGCTGTGGGCTTCCATACTGAGGAAGAGGATGCCACCAGAAGAGACCTGGTGGACTTAATGAAAATCACAGAATCTCTTCCTGAGGTCATTCCTCCTATTTTGCCAGCTGTTACGGAATGCAACCACTGCGGCCTGGCATCGCCCTGTCATGGTTCGTGCCATGCCAAGGACGGCAGATAAACTACCATGTCCCCCAGGGCCTGCCTTATTATGCTGCCCAACCTGAGATCAACTCTGGTCTTCAAAGCAGTGCATGACAGATCCAAGGTGCCTAAACACCTTAGCTCCCTCCCCTGATGGAATCCAGAAGGATTGAACTTTGGAGCAAAGGGGTTTATGCCTCCTCTGCTCTGGGACTCCGGATTGCTAATTATTTATCCCATATGGTCAAGTACTAGAATACCATCTGGAAGAAGGGCAGGGCGGCTGCTCAGGCCCTCCTAGAATGTTCCCAGAAACAGGAGGTCCTTAAGTCCCTCCAGGCCACCAAGGATATTAACAAACACCTCCTCAGAGCCTTGTATGACATGTCTGACACTGGTGCCAGGGCTTCTACCATAGTCATTTGCCTTCATAGGCACGCCTGGCTGAGGGTATTGGGCTTTGCGGTAGATGTGCAGCAAAAGGTGCTTAATGCCCCATTCAGTGGCTCGAAGCTGTTCAGACCGGATATCCAGGACATCCATTAATGAGTTACAGGCCTCTGGTAGGACTATTAAATCTGTCCATGTTCTCTACCATACCCAGCCCAGGAGAAGACCGTGAATGTCCTTTCGCAAGGTGTTTCACAAGTCCAGTGCAGGGTCCTGTCATCAGGGTAAATGGCCAGTTCAGCCTTGCCTACCCCCTCATCCTCTTCCAGTCCTGCCGTGAAATAGCCCAGAAGTGACGGATCAGCCCCAGTGGCAAGATCCGCCTCTACCTGACTCCTTGACAGGCCCCCTGCCTCTTCCATCCCCAGCTAAGAGGTAGTGGTCAGAGGTCAGTTCTCCCTCCATCTCAGTCAAGGCAGAACCATAATTTCAGATATTTGGATTCTTCAGATATAAAAAGGGTCACACACTGAAGCTTTTCGAACAACCCCCAGAGATTCCTCCTTTACCCTCCACCTACTTCCCAACCCCCGACCATGCAGCAGTCCTTCGGGAGGAGGTACATTCCCTTATGCGGAAAAGGGTTATCGAACCAGTGCCTAGGAGGCAGAGGAGCAAAGGATTCTATCTCAGGTTTGTACTGGTCCCCAAAAGAACCTGAGGCCTGTTGTAGATCTCAAAGTCCTCAACCTTTACATTCAAATGATTTTTTATAAGTATATTGCTCTCTGTTTTTATATGTTAAAATCTGTACAGCGCCTTGATATTGAAAGGCGCTATATAATGATTGATTGATTGAATACAGAAAGTTCCACATGGTCACTCTCCCAGGCCTGTTGCCCGTGCTCAAACAGGGTGACTGTCTGTGCTCCCTTGATATGCAGGACATTTACCTGCATATTTTCGTATGTCTATCACACAGGCAGTTTCTCCGGTTTCTTTTTCAGGGCGAGCGCTACCAATTCAGGGTCTTGCCCTTTGGCTTATCCTCTGTGCCGTGGCTTTTTACAAAATGCTTAGTGGTAGCTGCAGCCTTTAGGTGAGAAGGCCTGTGCATCTTCCCCTGCCTGGACGACTGGTTCCTCAAAGCCCTGTCCAAGTACCTGCTCCTCCGAACTCTGGAGAGGACCCTCCAGTTGTTCCACTCCCTGGGCATCACTGTCAACCTGCCCAAGTCCATTTTGATCCTGCCCCAGAGGCTGCAGTATATAGGGGCAGTTCTGGACTCAGCACAGGGCAAGGCCTTCCTGCCTCCTGAAAGAGCAGAGTGCCTCATCTCACAGGCTCAGGTGGTGGTTCAGAGACACTGTTTCTGTGAGGTTTACTTGACACTCCTAGGCCTCATGGCTGCGGCCATTGCCACTGTCCCCCTGTACAGATTGCACATGCGGGCACTCCAGTGGACCCTCCTGGTGCAGTGAGACCAACACATAGACAACCCGGAACAGCTGTGCTGGTCCCCTCTCCGGGTGCAGGGTGCTCCTGTGGTAGATGGATCCCCAAAATCTCTTAAGAAAGGTCCCATTCCTGATCTTGCCTACCCAGCAGTCCCTCACTACAGATGCCTCTGGCTTGGGCTGGGGGGCCCACCTGGGTCCCTTCCAGACTCAGGGTACCTTGTCCCAGATCATGACATCCCTTTATGTAAACGTCCTCGAGATGAGAGCAGTTCTGTATGCCATGCATGCCTTTCAGAACCACCTCTCTCTGGGCCAATTGTTGATTCAGTCAGAAAATCTCAGTGTGGTCTACTGTAGCAACAAACAGGGTGGGGCGCATTCATACTCCCTTTGCAGGGAAACAATGAGGGTCTGGTACTGGGCACTGGACCACGGCCTGGAACTCTCGGCAGTCCATGTCTCAGGTGTGCTGAACACCCTGGTGGACAGCCTCAGCCGGACTCAGTCCAGGATGCACAAATGAGAGCTTCTCTCGTCCATTGCAGAAGATCTGTTCGACAGCTGGGGTCATCCAGAGTCGGACCTTTTTGCATCCCCACTCAATGTAAAACTGCCCAGTTTGTGCTCGCTAGATCCAGAGCTTGGAGTTTTCTGGTGAGACGCATTGTCCCTTTCTTGGAAAGAGAGATTCCTTTATGTCTTCCCTCCATTTCCTTTGATTCAGAGGGTGGTAAGCTGCAGATGGAGGGGCCAGCATGATCCTGATTGCACCCTACTGGCCACAGCAGATATGGTTGCCGTTACTGCAGCAGTTAGCAGTGGACCCTCTGGTGCCTCTGACTCTCTGCAGGAATCTGCTCATGCAGGCTGAGGGGACCCTGGTCCATCCACACCAAGTCCTTTCATCTGCATGCTTGGCTCCTGAGTACATAGCCATTGCCCAATTTGGGGTCTCCCAGAAGGTGGCTGACATCCTCGTGGTGGCTAGGAAGCCCTCCACTTGGTCCAGCTATGCCATGAAGTGGAAGAGGTTCACCATCTGGACTGCCAAGCACCATCTGGATCCTTTCTCCTGTCCAGTAAGCAAGATTCTGGACTACCTGATATCACTGTCAGACTCTGGCCTCCAGTATTCCTCCCTCAAGGTACACCTTTTGGCTATCTCTGCCTTTCATGAGCTTGTGGATGGTTTTACTGTGGCTTGGGTGGATGTGACCCATACTTTTCTCAGGGGCATCCTGCACCTGAAACCTCCAATCTGTACCCCTGTCCTGGCTTGGGATTTAAATTTTGTTTTGGAGAAATTGACCGTCTCCGATTGAGCCAGCCGTGACTTGTGAGCTACACTTTCTTTCATGGAAAGCATTGTTTTTGGTTGCTGTTACTTCTGCTCGAAGGATTTCCTAGCTTCAGGCTCTCTGGTATGAGGAGCCTTATTTGATTTTTCACAAAGACAAGGTGTCTTTGCACGCGAATCCTAAGTTTCTCCCCAAGGTGGTGCCTGAGTTTTACCCTGAACAACTCCATCCACTTCCCTGTGTATTTCCTGGAGCATGCCAATCTGGGGGGAGCGCTGTTAATGCAGAAAGAGTTAAATGCAAGTATCTGTTCTGTCCTCTCCTTGTCTGTCTGGTTGCGCAACCAAATGTTCTCATGAGACCTAGAACCTGATAACTCTAGCTTTCTCGTTATTCAAGCCCCAGGAAATCTTTACTGTATTCTGACATATGCAGTTAGCCTTCACCATTCAACTGCCCCAGAGAGGATAGAGTTAATGAACCTATGCAAATAGTAGAATATTGACAGGCTCGAGCTCAGTTTTCAAACTACTGCCCCTGATACATTCTATGTAACTGTCAGATTCTTTATGCCACCTGCCAAAGTTAGACACCTCAGCCCGGATATTCAAAAGGGTTGCGCCATGCGCAAGTCCAAAATTGCGCCATTTTGCAATATTCAGGAGGCGGCAGTTGCGCCACCGAAAACATGCTGAGCAACAGCGCAATGAAAATGAAGGCATGCGCAACCGAAGGGGGTGGATCCATGCATAAAGAGCGCAATGCGATATTCAAAGACTTGCGCGATGCGCAATAGCGGCACAGCCGGAAGTGCGCACTAGCGAAATGAGCCAAAATAAAAGGCTCAAGGCAGGCGCCAGAACGCTACAAGGCTGCCAAGTGGGGGAGAGAGAGAGAGAGACAGACAGACAACAGACAGGCTAGGGCAGGCAAGGAAAGCGTGGGCCATAGGCTGTAGAGGCCAGCGGGGGGTGCCCGGTGCAGTGGAAGTAGCAGTGAGGACAGCGGGGGTAACACAGCAACACCAGCCAGGGGGGTCAGAAGCCAGGGAGATGGACAGTGCCAGCTTCCACATGGAAGCTGTAATGAGGGGGGTGAGAATGCATGCTGCAGGGGGACGTGGCCGTGGAAGGGCCCGTCGGCGGTATGCCCCCAACAGGCAGTACCGTGCCCGCATCAGCTTTGAGCTGTACACAGATGTAGAGATCGTGGGCCGGTACCGCCTGAACAGGGCAATACTGAGACGGCTCTGTGAGCTGTGCAGTGATGTGATGCAGGCACCCTCACGTCGGAGTCACGCTCTGTCGGTGGAGACCAAGGTGACAGCCTGCATGTGCCTGCTCGCCACGGGCACCTTCCAGAGGCCGACAGGGGACACCACAGGCATCACACAGTCGCCACGTCACGCATCCTCACCCAATTCCTCAGCGCACTGCTGCCACATGCTGCGGAGTACATCCATTTCCCCAGCACAGCGGCGTACAGCAAACATGCAGGAGTTCCACAGGGTATACGTATGCCTGGCGTGCTGGGGCCATAGACTGCACCCATGTGGCCATTCACGCCACGTGGCCCTGATGGGCTCGCATATAGGAACAGAAAGGGATTCTCCAGTGTCAACTGCCAGGTGGTGTGTGATGCCACTGGGCGCATAATCAATGTTTGTGCCACACACCCTGGCGGAGCACATGATGCCTTCATATGGTATCAGTCCGCACTGTGCCATCGATTCGAGAGTGAGGACATCCCCACAGGACATCTAGTGGGTGAGTACACCTGTATGGAATGCAAACTCAGGGCAAGGGTGGGAATGCCACAGGTGCCATGGTAGTGGCACACAGGGATATGGGCAATATGGACCTGAACATGAGACTGATCTCCACTATCTCCACACAGGTGACAGGGGATACCCTCCGTCCCTGGCTGCTCACACCGTGCAGCCCCATGACCCCATCGCCTAGCAGCTATAATAGAGGCTATGTTTCCACACGCAACATCATAGAGCGGGTGTTTGGGATGCTCAAGGCACGCTTCCGATGCCTAGACACCTCCGGCGGTGCCCTACAGTACAGCGCCCAAAAGGCCTGTGGGATATTCCTAGCCTGTTGCATCCTGCACAACATGGCCAAAGACTATGGGATAGCCGTACAGGTTGAAGAGGGGGACAGCGATGGGGACGCCAGTGGCGCCGGTGTTGATGGTGATGAGCAGCCTCCCCTAGGACGGCGGGACCCCCGACTGATCCGGCAGGCCCAGCTGCACCGGGACACCATCACAGAGGAGCACTATGCAGAACACAGGTAAGTCAGGGGACATGTGCAACCAACACTGTCCATGCGCAAACCACAGGCACACAGGGTAACACACAGGGGTGCATGACCAGGGGAGTGGAAGGGTCCAGGCATACAAATCACACCATCAGGGAGGGTGAGCACTCATATACACACACACACACACACCAGGCACAGAGCGTACATGGGCACATGCACAGCACAGCACAGCAGAACCGACATTGCTAACACACAGCACCACCGATCACCCCCACCACCTGTACTGTCCAAGTACGTGTGTCAGATGCTGGGCACCCTTGCACCTTGGTGTACAGTACAATGCAGGAATCATCATGCACACGCACCTGTGGACAGCAGTTGGGAGGGTGTGCAGGTGGTCTGTGTGTCAGCGTGGTGAGCAGAGCACCCAGCAGTGCACTGCCCACCATGACACACATTGCACACATGGCAGCACCAGACAGGGCCCGCACTGGGAGACAGCTCAGTCATGTAGCACTGTCCCATGGCCACCGCGGATGCGTGGGTGGCCCCGCCGTGACCCAACAGCACTGGCAGGCTGAGCAGGGGCCACATGGGGTGGCACTGTTGCACCACCAGGGGTCCCACTGCCGGCAGTGACCTTGCCCGCACAGGGGTCTGCAGCATGCCGAACAAACCTGCACCAGGGGTGCTCGGGATGCCACAGCAGAACCCGGTGTCGACAGGCCTGGTGTTGCGGCCGCCGGGAGCGGGGAGTGGAGAGTGAACTGTGTGGGGTGTGCGGTACAGGGCACCTGACTGTGTGAATCGTCCAGACAGAGACCACTGCCTGGGTCAGCCTGTCAATGGCGGTGGTCACATCCGTCCGCATACGAACCAGCTCTGCACGGTCCAGAGCACACTCCCTGCTGTGCCGCTCCACAGCCACAGACAGTGCCTCCACAGACATTGCAACCCGCCTCTGCAGCTGTACTGATTCCAGCAGCAGGCGGGTGTGCTCGTCCAATGGGTACTGTGCCCCAACGGCATCCTGTCCCTCAGGGTGTGGAAGGTCCTGATGCACAACACCCTTGAGGGTGGGCGCTGTTCGCCAGGACCAGGAATGGGCGGATCAAAGGCGGCGGACATGTGCCACTGCTTGACACTGTACCCCAGACCTGGTGGGTGACTGCTGCTGCTGCCCCGCCAACTGCTGTGCCCCAGGGTCCACTCGTTCCACCGCTGTGCTAGCAACAGTGCCAGACACCTGCACAGCCACCGGTGCTGCCCCACCGGTGCTGACAGGCACAGCCTGGGACTGTGCCAGCATGCTGGTACACAAGTTGGAACCAGAAAGGCCCAGGGCATGTGCTGGCCTGCTGTGTGTCCGTCATGGGACACACACTATCACTGCCCATTGCAGTCCTTGCATCATCAATGGTGCAGGTACGTGCTACAGCCATAGTCTGGCGTGCTGGCATGCTTGCATGCCAGACTGCTGAGACAGGCTGTGCACCCCCGCACCCGAATCACCGACACCAGAGTTGGCGGCCCAGCGTGCATGCTGCTGCAGTGCCTGCTGGCTGGTGATAGAGGTGGATGGACCCTCCTCCATGTCCAGCAGGTCATCTCTGCCTGGACCCACCACCACCGTCTCCTGAAGGCGAACAGGATCTGTAACAGAAAGAGAGTACATGTGAGTGCATGTGAACAACCTTCCCCAACCCCCAACACCACCACCATGTCATACTGCAGTGATGGGCTTCCACCTGTCTGGAATCCCTCCAAGTACGCCCTCAATAGCGCCTGCTGCATTGATGCAACCAGTGTCTCCTCAGCCGGGGTCAGCTCCAACACCACTGGCGGGCCCCCGCCAGTGCCAGCACATGCCGCCCTGAAGGCTGCCACCTTCTCCTTCAACCTCCTGCGGTCTGTCCCCATCTTCTTCTTGCATTCCTGCACAGAGCGCTGGTGGCTTCCGTGCAGGTTCACGGCCCGAGCTACCCCTTCCCATGCAGCACGCGGGACTGAGGGTGCCCTCCAGTCCACTCAGTACTGGCTCCTCATCCAGGTAGGCCTGGAAGAGGGCCTCTGTCTCTGCTGGGGTAAAGTTGGGCCTCCTCCTACACCCACCGTCCTCACCCTCACCTTGGCTCTGCTCGGTCATGGCGATCTGTATGGGGCAAGTGGACACCTGTCACTGTGCAGTCTACAGCATTTTCCCATGACCATTGTCCAGAACATCACACAGCATGCAACTCACCTCTCACCTGCAGTAACCGAATCTGGCCAGCGCAGCCCAATGTCGCACATTTATAGCGCAATGCATGCAAATTAGAGTGGAGCAACTATAATGACATGCAAATCGCGCCACTGCACCTTTGAATGGCTGATCAGATGATTTGCATGTGTCGGCTGAATATCGCGAATTTGCGCTTTACGCAATATGGTTGAGTCGGCTGAGCCAATGGCGCAGATCTGTGACTGTGTGGTACACTGCATTGCACATGCCCAGATAGCTTACGCAGGCGTCTGCCGCGCTGCTGACGTGCTGTGCGCGATCGGCAATTCAGGCCATGACCACCATTGTGCCAGTGGCGCTACAGCACTGGGCACTATATGGCGCAGTGGCACTACTGCGCAATAGTCCACTGTGGCACTGGTACGCAGCTGGTCGGTCGCGCAGGATGCCTATACGTCAGATGGCGCTGTGCGTGGCCTTGCGTCATTGCCCATGACCTTGTGTCCGACCTTTGCCCCCTGGCCCTGTTCGGCTGCCATGTGTACGGCCCTATTGCGCTGTCTGGTGACAGCGCTATGTGAAGTGACGGCGCTGTTCGAACAGCGCGATTGGAACCTGTGGTGGTCTATTACGCAACATCTCCACGTGGGGTTACGGCGCAGCGGGGCGCCATATTGCCTGCTGTAAAGTTGGTACCATGGCTCGGAGAAGAGCTGTTCCGTGGAGCCCATTGGAACTGGCCAACTTGGTGGCCCTAGTAGAGCCCCACTATGGGGCACTTTATGGTGAGGTGGCCCTCACCATTGCCCAGACACAGGTGTGGCATCAAGTGGCTACTGACCTGGTGGGGGTCCCTGGGCGGTGCCGGTCAGCTGAGCAGTGCGGCACCGGTACAGTGACCTCCCCGGTGGGATCGAGACCGTCTGGATCGGCTGCGGTCCACGTGCCAGGCGGAGGCGTGGTGCCTAGGCCAGGTGGGTGTACCATCTATGCACCTGTATTCTCTGTAGGGTGTGAGTGTGTTTTGGTGGCTGTGCATAGGTGATGGCTCTGCCGTGGTTGGCTGTGTCAGTGTGTGCAGCTGTGAGATGAATGGGTCTGGCTGTGTGGGCAGGCACTCTCACTGGGGCAGGGGCAGTCTGCTTGGGAGTCACACTGATGTTTGTCTCAACATATGTCTCCACAGGCCGGGATGTGAGGATGCAGGCCCGGGTTGAGGAGGGCCATGCCAGGGCCCCGGTGCCAGTGGGAGTTGCACCCCAGCAGCAGCAGCAGCAGCATCAGCGGCAGACCCAGCTGCTTGAGCAGTGTGAGTATCATTACTTCATGGATGCTATTGCATGCTGGGGAAGACCACTAGCCCTGCACAACACAACCATGCAGGAAAGGGGAGGTCATAATTCCACTATACAAGACACTAGTGAGGCCCCACCTGGAGTACAGTGTACAGTTCTGGAGACCATACCTACGTAAGGACATAGACTGGGCAGAGAAGGTTCAGAGGAGGGCAACAAAGATGGTGCATGGATTGCATCACAAGTCCGATGAAGACAGGTTGAAGGAACTGAACATGTACTCCCTGGAGGAGAGGAGGGAGAGAGGGGATATGATAGAGACATACAAGTATCTTACAGGGAGGAACAGGGTGCAGGAAAACACTATTTTTAAGCAAAAAGATGTTCCAGGACTAGAGGGCATGGGATGAAGTTGGAGGGAGGACGATTCAGAGGAAACATGAGAAAGAATTTCTTCACAGAACGGGTGGTGGACAAGTGGAACACCCTGCCAGAGGAAGTGGTGGGGGCTGAAACAATCACGGGATTTCAGAATGCTCGGGATAGACATAAAGGAATTCTGGAGGTCAGGGGTAAGGGGCAACAGACTTATAGGAAAACAAAGTGAACTTACAAGCTCAAATGGACAGACTGGGTGGGCCATAGACCCTTATCTGCTGACACTGTCTATGTATCTATGTATGTATGCACGACACAGGTGACATGCATCATTGTCCAGTATCACAGCACGTCTGTGTATGTGTCACTGGTGGTCCATGCATGCACTGGGCACATAGCTGTGTAACTGGTATCGCACCACGTTGCCACGTCACTTGACAGCCTTGTTTGTGCTGTGATGGACATGGGCAGTGTGTGTGTGCAGTGTGCGCATAGCTGGTGCCGCCTGTTTGTGATGGCCATGTGCATGTTCACTGTGGGTGGGTGCATGCCATCACAGGTGCGGGACATTGGGCTATATGGCTTGCAGTTTGGGTGGTGTTCAGGGTTGTGCTCAGTCACAGCCATTGACTGTGTTCCCATTTTCCTAGGCCTCGAGGTTCTCTGGAGGATTCGGCAAGACATTTGGGGCCTGACACAGGTGTCCATTGAGAACCAGGCCATCCTTCAGTCCATCAGGCGCCATGGCCTGCGGAGGAGGCATCACAGGACAGTGCGGAACCAGGCACAGGATGACCAGCCGGCTGGGCCTTAGGAGAAAATACCCTTCCCACTTCTCCCATCTCTACCACCCTGCCTTCCCTCTCCAAGTTCATCCCTACCCCTTGAACACCCCTACCTTGTACCCGTCCCCCCCCCTTGTAAATAGTTGTTGTTAATTGTTTTGGTTATTTAGTATTTTAAAATTTAAATATACATTTATATTTTGATATGAATACTGTGTTGGTCTCTGATTTGCAGCTGGCTATGGGTGCTCAGTTGCAGTGGTGTACATGCCATCTGGGATGGTATGGTCCTGTGTGTGTGTGTGTGTGTGTGTGTGTGTGTGCATGGGAGGTATCTCCAGCATGGCAGTGACTTTCTGTTGGTCTTGCCGTCTGCTGCCACCCACTGCTGGGTGCACAGGGTGTGTTTGGCTTGTATGCTTCTGTGCTGCACGGGTTGGCGTGTGCTGGGGATGCATGGTTTCCTGCAGTGCCAGCTCACTGCACATGGGTGGTGTCTTGGGGTCATGGTGCAGGTGTGCTGTGCGTCACGGGGCTGATGTGCACTGTGGTTGTCAACCCCCTGTGTGTGGCACTCTCAGCCTGCCAGTGGTTGTGCTGGGGTGTCATGGCTCTGCTGTGCTTTGTTGGCTTGTCCCAATGGGCCAGTAGATCATCCGTCACACCCCCAGTGATGCTGTGCTTGGGGTGTGCAGGTGTGGTGTTGGTTCTGCAGTGTGTTCCTGTGCCCATGTGTGGCATGGCTGGCAGTGGGCCCCAGCCTGCCTCCCTGGATGTGCAGTTCCATTGCTCTGGGGGTGGCTCTGCTTGCGCTATGGCACCTCTGGACTGCTCAACTGGGCTGTCCTGGTTGCGCTAGAGCGCAACATTTCTGCTCAGCTTCTCCTTCCTGGTTGCACTATGGCGCAGTTAGTGCGATATTCAGACGTTGGCTGCTTGCGCAATTTGGTCTGCTCCATGTTTGAATATCGCACCTGTTGCGCATATGCGCAATTGGTTTGTGCTTGCTCCTGCTGTTGCGCACATTTTGGGCGCAGTTTGAATATCCGGGCCCTCGGAGATTGCGCCTTCAGCTTCTTGAAGATTTTACTTTATTTCTTCGGTTTTCAAGTTACTGACTCATTTATTTTATTTTTTATTCAGTTCCAAGTACTACTCCTTGGTTAATACAGGTAGAGTAGTCTAGATTTAGCTTCAGTTTGGTATGTTTGCGGTTCTTCATCGGTTCTCTGAACCGGTAAGGAACCAACACTTTTTTCCTATTTCTTTGAGATGAACATTTTTATTTTTGTATTAATTAGTTGTAAATTATAGTCGCTGGTTCTTGCCTAATTTATTTGTGTCTTGGGCCAGGGTTTTTTTTTTTTTTTCCACGATCACTGAACCGGCCCCCCAAAAAAAGTTGTTAGGCACAGAACCTGCATTTTTCTTGAGTAAGGTTATGTTACAGAAACCCAAAAAGAAAATCTTCCCCACTGGTTTTCAGCACTGCATCATGTGTGGTGAACCGTTCACTAAGGCTGATCCCCACACAACTTATGTTGTCTGTTTAGGGTTTGACCACCTGAAAGCAGACTGTGAAATTTGTAAAGCTTTTCCTCAGTCTATGCTTGATAAGGTGCCTTAACAGACTGAGAGAAAAAATGTTAGAAAAAGCTGCTGACCCAGCTCTTGAACAACCAGTTCCTTCTTCAAGCAAAGAAAAAACTAAGGAACTGAAGGGAAAACCCTCTGACAAGGACAAAACCTCCTCAAAGCCTAAGAGAAGTGCAGAAATAACCGCTGAACTGCCAAGAAGAGTAAAAAGGAGAAGCATACAGGGAAGGAACCACAACCGTAGAAGAAATGGCAAACGCTAGTAAGATTATACAGTTGCTGCAGAGCTCACCGGTTCCTCAGCAAGCACCTCAGCAACCACCAGTTCAAACTCTGGTTCAACCATCGTTTCTTCCAGCGGTTGCTTCCTCGGTTCCCAGTTCGGCTGAACCAGACCCCTACTATGAAGAGGAGGAAGATGACGACCTTGGGGAGCCAACTGAACCCAGGGGTCTCGCCAGAGCAGCAGGAGTTCGAGTCCCCCACTTGACATCCTGAAAATTTCCCTTCCCACTTTTCTTTTATGAAACAAATGCAGAGACTCTAGACCTTCCCACTGAGGAGGAGGAACCAGATTATATGGAGATGATGTACTTGGCAGCCACCAAACGTTTGCTACTCCCCATCTACAAGTCATTAAAGAGGCAAGTCCTGAAAATCTTAACCCCCCCCCCACTTCTCACCCCAGGAGTCCTTTAGCATCTGTAACACAAGCAGTTAGCTGGCTATGTGCGACTGCCCCGGAGGTATGACTTTAAGATAATGAGCTTAGGGAATTAGCCAGTCAGAAATAAGTAGGGAAGTGTGCTGAGGGAGAGCAGCCTGAAGGACTTTAGAATTTTTCTCTGCTGACTGATCAACACTGCCCCTGAGGTGTCTCTCAACTTTCCTTATTAAGAGCCTATTCTGCCTTTTCCTAGTAAAGTTTTCTACAAAAACTTATTTTTATAGTGTGCTGGGTGTATTTGTTTTGCTTTTTTAGCTGTTCTTCTCAGTTCCCAGGAACCGCTATTTTCGGTCAGTTTCCATGCTTTCTGCTTTATTTTTCATTTATTTTAATCTCGTCTAAGTATATTCAACGGTTCTTAAGTATTTTAATCACGGTTCTCCTTTTCTTGTAGGAACTGATGACTTTGTACATTTTTGACTACTTTTTACCTCAGAAACCGCGGTTCCTTACTGCGAGGGATCCGACTGCTTTTCTTCAATTCTGCATTATTTTACAGGATTCTGTCTGGATTGGCATGTCAGAGATCGCCAAAACAAAAGAGAAAACTGAATCTACAGGTTTTAAAAATGATGTCAACTGTCATAGTATTTTTTCTATAGCAGATTCTCATAGCCTGTGCCTTAAGTGTTTAGGTCCTGATCATATCTGTTCTCTTTGCACCAAATTTTTAAAGAAAACTTTGAGAAACAGAGCAAAGAGACTTGAAAAAATTATCCTGAGGAGAAATTAAAGGCTACCGATGAGGAGCCATCTAAAAAGAATAACAGTAAAAATCCTAGGCAAGAAAAGGAGGTGCCGATGAGGTGCCTAAGAATAAAGCTTCCAAAGTAGCTGATGAGGTTCCTTCAAAACAAAAAAAGTACTAAGGGCGCTGATGAAGTGCTTGGATTAAAAAGGAAGCATGATCAAGCCGCTGATGAGTTGGCTGAAAAGAATGTTTGCAAAGACAAAACTGCTCCTCTTCCTCCTGGGAAAGCCAATAGTGAGACAACAGGCAGCAAAAAGCACAAAGAGAAAACTAAACATACACAACCACAGTCTGGCAGCCAACCTTATTTTTTCTGAGGAGCTCCCATCTGTGGAAGATATGGCAAAAGCATGGCAAGTCTTTCAGACCCTACAAATCGTGGGGTCTATTTTTTCTGCTGCTCCCTCTGGTAAACACTCTTCCACAGTTCTCACTACGGGAGATTCTGAGGTTGAGGTAGACGACGAGGAACATTATTATGATGCACCAGACTTACATTCAGAGGGTCTAGAACCTGATGTGTCCCCTGACCCTCATTTTGGGGCTTCCCCCGCTCACCAGGAGGAATTCTCTTCTGTGCTTACATTTATTCAAATATGCTGGACACCCTGGACCTCCCAACCCAGGAGACCAACCAGGATGATGATGAGTACTAAGATTATAGGGAGATGAAGGGCTTCCACCCCCCCCCCAAGAGATTGGTCTTACTTATTTACAATCCTTTCAGGAAAAAAATACCATGAAATTGCTTCAGATCCCTATTTCCTTGGCAGGGGTTGACGAGCGATGTGACAAAAAATACCAATTGTCTAAAAATGACACCGCGTTACTGTCTGTACACCCCAGCCATGAGAGTATTGTACAGCAGGCAGCATGTGAGAAAGCTGAAGTCTCTTTGTCTTCCTTGCCTCCTGACAAGGACTCCAGAAAAATGGATTTTATTGCAAAGAAGATATACGCTACAGCTTCTCTGCTTATCCGCCTGTCTTCCTATATGGCTTTCACAGCCAAGTATCAAAAAGCACTGTGGAATTCTGTCCTGGCTGTTGCCCAGAATGAATCTGACACAATGGTATGGGACCTGATTGACACTGCTAAAACTGCCCTGGAAGCTACGAAGTACCAATTCCACATGGCAGACAACAATGATGCTGCCTCTAGAGCCATGGCCCATGCCATCTCTTTGAGGCAGTTTGCCTGGCTGAGAACTACCAGTCTTACTCCAGACACCCAGTCTCAAGCTATGGACTTTCCCTGTGATCAAAACATATTGTTTGATTCCAGGACAACAGTCTATATGAAAAAGGTTAATGAGTACAAGGCTTCTTGGCAAAGGCATTCCTCTAAGCCTAAACCTGCTGCCCCACAAAAATCCCACTCTAGGGGAAACGGGCAGAGGTTATTATCCCAAACCTTACGCCCCCATCCTCAGCCTGACTACTCTCAGTACAGAGGATTTTACAGAGGAAGGGGCAGAAGGGGCCAGAGAAGAGCCACCTCTGTCCATCCAGCAGCCTCCCAGCCTAAGCTCTGATGTGAACATCCAGGTCGCCTCCCCTCCACCAGTAGGAGGCAGACTCTCCCACTATCTTCAATCCTGGTCCCTCATTACCTCAGACAAGTGGGTCCTGAAGATAGTGGAAAAGGGTCTGTCACTATGGTTCAAGCAGATACAAGACCTCAGGCATACCCAGGTGTCAAATCCCCTAACCCCAAGACAGTACTTCTGTTGGAGTTAGTGGCAAAAAGCCTTCTAGCTTTACGAGCAGTGGAGAGGGTCCCTGCACATGAAAAGGGCAAAGGCGTCTACTTCAGGTACTTCCTTACACAAAAGAAAACCGGGGCGTGGCAACCTATTTTGCATCTCAGATATCTGAACAAACATCTGTTAAAACCAAAATTCAGAATGGTCACTCTGTCACTGGTCATTCAGTCCTTACAGCAAGGGAGACTGGCTAGCCTCCCTGGACCTAAAGGACACTTACTTCCACATACCCATAAGG